>OX940949.1:55512357-65512357 GCA_954870475.1 Euphrasia confusa
CGCAGCGGTTGCCAATAGCTGCGAGGCGATGCGAGAAAACTCGCATCGCTACGGGAGTTTCATTCAGCGGTTGTCAATCGCTACTTAGTTTCCATCGATTGTGGCATCGTTACTGAGTTTCCATCGATTGTGCCGTCGCTACTGAGTTTCCATCGATTGTGCCGTCGCTACTTAATTTCCACCGATTGTGCCGTCGCTACTTAGTTTCCATCGATTGTGGCATCGCTAATTAGTTTCCATCGATTGTGGCATCGCTACTGATTTTCCATCGATCGTGGCGTCGCTACATAGTTTCCATCGATTGTGGCGTCGCTACTTTGTTTCCACCGATTGTGCCGTCGCTACTTAGTTTCCATCGATTGTGGCATCGCTACTGATTTTCCATCGATCGTGGCATCGCTACATAGTTTCCATCGATTGTGGCGTCGCTACTTTGTTTCCACCGATTGTGCCGTCGCTACTTAGTTTCCATCGATTGTGGCATCGTTACTGAGTTTCCATCGATTGTGGCATCGCTACTTAGTTTCCATCGATTGTGGCATCGCTACTGAGTTTCCATCGATTGTGGCATCGCTACTAGATTCCATCGCTACTGAGTGCCTATGGGGACCCGGGGTACTGCTGCGCCACATTACTCATTGACCTTCTCTGAAAGGGTCCCCCCTTATAATAGATACTACAAATATTTCGGTAGTGACGGCAGTAGATATCAGCCCCCCAAATTTTTACACACCCTCCACCATGTCAGATAATATGAGAATTGATGCGAGCCGCTACGAGAAATTTCACAATCTCTCGTATCGGTCCCGTAGTTCCCCGCAGCAACACTAGTCGCTACAAGGAATTTCATCATCTCTCGCAGTGGTTGCCAAGCGCTGCGAGGTGATGCGAGAAATATCGCACCGCTATGGGAATTTCCCGCAGCGGTTCGCATCGCTCCCGTAGTTCGCCGCAGCAACTAGTGTGGGCGCGAGGTGATGCGAGTTTTCTCGCATCGCTACGGGAGTTTCCCAAAGTAGATCGCATCGTTCCTGTAGTTCCCGCAGCGGTTGCCAATCGCTGCGAGGCGATGCGAGAAAACTCGCATCGCTACGGGAGTTTCCCTCAGCGGTTGCCAATCGCTGCGAGGCGATGCGAGTTTTCTCGCATCGCTCCCGTAAACTCCCGCACATAGTGCGAGATTATGAGTAGAGGGGGGTCTACTCATCCGTATCCATCGATTCCTAGGCATCCCAGTCCAACGCTACGAGTTGCTACGAGAGCCCTGCGGGATGCTACGGGTTTTCCCGTAGCACTCCCTTAGCACTCCCGCATCGACTCACGCTGAACACCTTCCCCCTATAATAGACCCTACAAATATATTGGTAGTGACGGCAGTAGACATCAGCCCCATGGATTTTTACACACACCCCTACTACGAGGCGATGCGAGAGTTCTCGAGTGGCGCTCCTCCCGAGTGGCCGGCCGATCCATCATCGTGGGGATGGCGTGGGATCTCCTAATCCCGTGCTATTCCTACAAAAATCTACTTTCCCAATTAATTCGGATTTTTCCTATTTGAGTACTTTCCTTTTGGAAACTCTCATGGATTAGGAAAAGAATTAATTTAAATTAATTTTATTTTCTATTGATTTATTTCCTTCATGGAAATATTCATAGATTAGAAATTTAATTAATTTAGTACTAAATTTATTTTTCCTATTTGATTATTCCTACTCATGGGAATATTCATGGATTAGGAATAAAAAATAAATTTGAAAAGTAGTAGTCCTAATTTATTTATTTTATTTCCTTGTTCTATTATAGATATCTTCTAGAATATTCCAAGTTTTACTTGGATAGATTATTCTAAAGATTTAATAAGAACTAGATAGGAAAATAAATAAATAAAAATATTAATGATATTTAATTTTATTTTTGATATATTCGATTGACTTAATTTTCGAATTAAGTAACTTTTGGATTAATTGAAAATAAATAGATTTAAATATTAGAGATTAATATTCTCGTCACATGGAGCATTCAAGAAACGAAGACTGAAGACTAGAAGATGCATATGAAGATAAAGCCATGATAGTCGGGGAAAAATAATTTCTCTAGCATTATTTTTGACTATGTGCTATGTGCTTTATTGCTTTCATGCATGCTTATGTGTTTAATTATGCATTAGATAGCGTATCCCTTTGTTATAAAAAGCTAAGTGAGAGAGGGGATGGAAACATTCCCATGGTCTCCATTACTGTTCTCTTGGTGACTCTTATGGACTTTTGAAGTTCGTATAGATGTGTCATTGGAGGAGAATTCTTGTAATTCCTCTTACAAGAAACATTGATCAAGTTTATCAAACAATGCCTAATTTGTCTTTCTGAAACTGACTTCAAGTCGACTCATTCTCACCCCGGGGAGTGGAATGGAGCCAGAGCCACTTGGTCATGTGGAGGACACAAATTAGAGACTTCCGTGCCATTCTTTGATAGATGGGTCGCTTGTCTGCTCGGCTCCCTCATTCGTGAGAGATAGGGTCGCTCGCATGGTGAATCACTGGTTAGAAACTTCGAGTTTCACTTATGATTCTCCGCGTCTTGATTTACAAAAATCGAGTGGATCAAGTAATTGGGAGTCAATTATAAAAGTCTCTTAGTGAAGTAAACGTCCACACCACGTGGCTTGCTGCACTGACGGATTTTGGATTAATTGATGTAGACAGTTGTAAGGAATTGTGAAGAGTTGTGAAGTTGTCGTAAACGTCCACACCACGTGGCTTGCGGTAATGTAGCAATTCCTAACGATTCACTTTGGTGCTGAGTAATGGTTTACACTTAGATACGCCTTATAGTATTCCTCCCCACGAGGTTCCGCTATAAGCGATGTATGACCAAAGAAAATCTAATTGCTAAATCATTTGGGTGGGTAAACGTCCACACCACGTGGCTTGCCTTACCTGATGGGATTTTAGATGTGATTAGTAATTTAATGATATTATTTAAGGGAGATAATATCGGATATTAAATTAATTGTTTGTTTAAATGTGCTTATAGGTTTAGAGAATAGCTATGAACCCACTTTCTATGATACTCAAGGAGCATAAGCTCACTGGCACCAACTATATTGATTGGAAGAGAAATTTAGACATTGTCCTAACTTCGGAAGAGTACAAGTATGTACTCCATGAAGTGTGCCCTGCCGAGCCCACGGCTGCCTCAACTGATGAGGAGAAACTGGCATATCGGAAGTGGAAAAAGGCTGATGAAATGGCTAGGTGTTATATTTTGGCTTCCATGTCAAATGTACTCCAAACCCAACATGAGCCAATGGACACTGCCTATGATATGATGTTTAACCTCAAGGAGATGTTTGGGGAGCAAGATCGTGCGGCAAGGCAAGAAGCCATGAGAGTCCTTATGTCGACTACTCAGTCTGAAGGAACGCCCGTTGGGGAGCACGTTCTTAAGATGATGAGTTTGTTGAATGAACTTGAGGTCCTAGGAGCTTCTATTGATGCTGAGACGCAAGTCGACATCATACTCCAGTCTCTGGCCCCTAGTTTTGAGCAGTTTCGTATGAGCTATAATATGGGTAAACTATCTTATACTCTTGCGCAACTCCTGACTGAACTGAAGGCGGCAGAGGGGATCTACAAGAAGGGCAAGTCTCAAGCGCTTGTAGCTACCAAGTCCAAAGGCTTTAAGCCTGGTGGAGGTAGGGGCAAGAAAAGGAAGCAAGCCTGGAAACCCAGTGGTGTCAAGAGGACTGCACCACAAGTGGGGGCTGCAAAGCCAAAGGGTAAGTGCTTCCGATGCAACAAGATGGGACACTGGAAGTCTGAATGTCCTCTCAGAGGTACGAATCTTTCTTTAGTCGTAAAAACATAGTCAGCGGTATTATCTACCAGAATTCTGGTGTGTAGATATGGAACCACTGACGGTATGTGCATTTTTGAATGCAGGGGTTCCAGAAAACCCGGCGACTTAGAGAAGAAGAATTCGAGTCTACATGGGCGAAGCTGTTGGGGTAGCAGCGGTTGCAGTGGAAGACATTTATCTGTTTTAAGTTTTTCATTTCAGTTATTGCTTATGTACCCCTTTTATTTTGAAAAAGAACTTCGTTCTGTTTTTCTTTATTAATGGATATTTTATTTCTTTAATCATTGGATGGTTTGGATAAGAAATAATGGTGATATTCATTATGGTACATTAGATAGCAATATGTGAATGATGAATCCTTAGTCTACCACGATGCAACAAACCGTTATATATAACTTGTTTTACTTATTAGATATTTCTTTATCATTATACTTGTGAAATCTTATACTTAGTGGTATTTTCAAATAAAATTCAAATGGTCGAAATTGATTTGATCAATTATAGTTGAAGGAATGGACCTTCCGACCTAAGGATTGAATTTGGAAGATAATACGTCTAAGCAAACCTTTCTGGAAAAAGGATAGAGTTCAGACAAGTATTGGAAATGATTAGATATGCAGACATATGTGTATATTAGAGAGGTATGAGTAATTCTTTCAAAGAATACTCAGTGATGGATTAGAATGCTTGATGTGCCATAAAAGCAAAATGTTTTGACTTGTCAATGAACACAAAGTTATTATGGGGAACCATCAAAGTATATCCATTAGAAGCCTGCGACTTGATCGCGGAGGCTATTACCTATCTAAATAACACATAGCATAAATCAAAGACTGAGATTAAGTCTCAAGCGACTGCACCATACACTGATGTGTAGACATGGTATGTCAGGAATTGGAAATGGGATTCTAATAGTAAAAGAACAAGTTTATTCGGAACTACCTATGTTCTATGGATATTTCTGGACGCAACGGCACATTTTATGTGGTTGTAGAATATCCTAGAAGAACAAGTAATTGTATGTTCAATAGTACTACGAACCAGAAGGGTGTTCTCGCCCGGTTCATAGAGGAAAAGCTATTAGATGAACTACAATGCCCTAATTGACAAAGTACTTTAAAATGAGGAAAGGGAAAGACTGATAACCAGCCTAACCGAGTGGCGGTACACCACTGACTGCACCTAATGTTGTTACTGTTATACACCGGGACGCCATTGCAGTGGGAGGTTGTTAAGCAACTAGAGATGTTCATAAGACTGGAGGAGTTTTGAACTCTGGATCCAGTATACATGAAATCGATCCCTAGGTCTGCATAGGATTAGCAAAGAAGGTGTGTTAGAGACGTGACGGAAACAAGGTGGTGTTTCTCGGAATTTTGTGTAGATAACACTTCATCGTTGGCAACAATGTAAAAGTGTTGTCAGGCATAAAATAGAGGTTGTCTAAATAAATCGAGATATAAGATTGAGAAGAAGTTAGAGCATGTTCTTAAGATCTTATGATCTAGAGATAAGAACATTGTACTTCTCCTAGACATCTTATACGATTAAGGTTTGTTTTAAACATGCATACTTCTGAGAAAGGTTATTGCCTTTCGAGAACAGAATTCATCTATCTAAGGTATGTGTCTTGAACACATGAAGAAGATAGATATAGACAAAGCAGTTCCCTACACTTCGAGTGTAGAGGGCTTTGTAAATGCGATGTTGTAAAACAAGAACCTGATATCAACTATGCGGTTTGCGTAGTGGGAGGATATCAAAGTAATCTGGACAAGAGATGTTCGAATGCTGCAAGAGTACTTTCATAGTACTGGCTTGAGCAAGACGAAATCTTCTTAGATTACAGATTCTCAGATCCAAAAATCAGAGAAGGACCAGTGAAAGTCGATATCAGGCTATGTGTTCACTTTTAGAAAGAGGTGGAACCATGAAATGAAAGAGTGATAAGCAGGATGCTTCTCAGACTCTCTCATGACCGAATGGCAGCCTCAGAGGCAGCGGAAGTTTTGGTTAGGTTCCGGGATAACCTCTTGACTTGGATATGACTCTTAGTTTACCAAAGGCTATTAGATAGCGGTGCACGGTGAACTAGAAGAGGTCATAAGTCAAAAGTGATGTTAACACATAGAGCAAGTACCACCTGATACGAGTCATCGTCAGGGAGACGACGTAGTAGTCACCAAGATAACTTCAGAGCGACAACCTAGATTGCTCACTCACATAGTACTTCTCGGAAGTACACTTTAAAGCACGTGATGAGTATGGGAACCGGGAGTTTGGAGGAAATGACTAGACCTTAGTACAAGTGGGAGATTGTTGGAGTTGTGTACTTAATGTCTAGATTTAAGTAACGGTAAACTCTCGATCATAGCATTTAATCTATTTAATTAATAAACAATTATTTGCATTTAATTATATGCAAATCATGGTTCTGGATTTTATACGTTGTAGTTAGTATGGTGCTGCATGGGCGCACAGAAGATCATACTATCGGTTACTCGTATTTAATCGAACAGTTGCTCACGACCTAGATGGACACGAACTAATCCATCGGTATAGTCGTTGTGTGAGAGAGAAAATAATTTATCTTAATTATTTTATCACACTTGTACACTTGGTGTATTGGGCGGATCGATCAAGACTCATCAATTAGGATTGCTCGGCGATAATTGATTTGAGACTCGGAGTATTTTATTCTTAATCCCTGAAACAATTGCGGGTGTGTATATTTAATATAAGTGACTTTGATTTACCAAAGGAATTAACCGATTTAATTATTGGGTTAATTACCGGTTAAGTTGGGTCACTATATTTTATATATGGCATGCCGTGAATTCTTGAAGGAGCAGTGTATCCCGGAAGGGTTGATAATATCCCCGAGATGAGTTCATAAGGAATTATTGTGTAAACCTCATGAGTGGATTCGTTCCGCACAATAATTAAGGTTGAATGGTACTAGTCTCGGATTCAAGAGATGAATATAATTTATTAAGCAATAAATAAATTTATTCATGGATATTTAAATCTTAAATACACGGAATAAATAATACTAAGATAGAGAAATATTATTTGATATAATATGGAATAATATTGGGAGTGCAATTTTATTTATATAGTGGAAAATAAATAAAATTAATATTGATAAGAATTAATAGATTTGGGTTGGACCCAATTTAATTTTCAATATTGAAGCCCAATATTTATTCTCCTTATGATCCCCTTCGTAGCCTATATAAGCACTACATGGTCTTCACTTTTCAAGAGAGAATTAATTGACCTACGCCAATCATAAAGTTCTTGAGAGTGAGGGAGATCCATAGGAATCCGATAGATCGTCGCCCACACGACGTTCGGACGAGTTGCAAGGAATACGCGGGAAGGTCACAAGGTCGTCAACCGATTTCGTTTCTCCGTACAACGAATCGAAGGTATAATCGAGAATCCCCCTCTTTGATTAATTGTGTTGTTTAATCGTAATATATACATGAACAAGACGATCCGGGAAAAACGACGATCATCGCGGACGGGGATTCGAGATCCCCGGCGAAGATCAAAGGGGGCGGTCGAAACCCTAGGGTTTGACCGCCCGGCGCGCGCGACGAGGAGCGAAGCCCCGGCTGGACGCCGGGGCACGCGATCGACTTCGGTCGATCGCTGGGGTGCCACGGGCTGGTGCCGTGGCGGACCCCAGCCGCCCTCGACGGCGGCGTGCGCACGAAGGGGGCCCCGGCTGAAGCCGGGGCGAGCGATCGACTCGGAAGTCGATCGCTAGGGCAGCCGCGGCTAGGCCGCGGCGGGTCAGCTGGGCTGACCGCCCTCCCCTCGATGGCGACGGCGGTGATGTCGCCGGACTCACCGCCACCCGGGGGCTGCCGGAGCAGCCCCAGCGATCGCCATGCACGGCGATCGCGAACCCCGCGGATGGGGTTCGGCTAGGGTTTAGCCGCGGGTTCATCCCGCGGCGACGCTCTTGTCGAGCCCGGTTCTTCGCGTGGTGTTCGCGTTCGTAGATCCGACTCGTGGGAGAAAATCGGCTGGGGGCGGGCTGCGTGTCTTCGGATGCGTAGTCTCCAAAGGTCGGACTCCTGCGGATGAGTTGGTGTTCGTGCGACCTCCGGCGACGGGTTTTCGGTCGGGTTATCGTTTCCGCAATTTTGATAGCCCGGGACATCGAATCCCATCAGCATCGTTACTGAGTTTCCATCGATTGTGCCATCGCTACTGAGTTTCCATCGATTGTGCCGTCGCTACTTAATTTCCACCGATTGTGTCGTCGCTACTTAGTTTCCATCGATTGTGCCGTCGCTACTTAGTTTCCATCGATTGTGGCATCGCTACTGATTTTCCATCGATCGTAGCATCGCTACATAGTTTCCGTCAATTGTGGCGTCGCTACTTTGTTTCCACCGATTGTGCCGTCGCTGCTGATTTTCCATCGATTGTGGCATCGCTACTGATTTTCCATCGATCGTGGCATCGCTACATAGTTTCCACCGATTGTGCCGTCGCTACTTTGTTTCCACCGATTGTGCCGTCGCTACTTAGTTTCCATCGATTGTGGCATCGCTAATTAGTTTCCATCGATTGTGGCATCGCTACTGATTTTCCATCGATCGTGGCGTCGCTACATAGTTTCCATCGATTGTGGCGTCGCTACTTTGTTTCCACCGATTGTGCCATCGCTACTTAGTTTCCATCGATTGTGGCATCGCTACTGATTTTCCATCGATCGTGGCATCGCTACATAGTTTCCATCGATTGTGGCGTCACTACTTTGTTTCCACCGATTGTGCCGTCGCTACTTAGTTTCCATCGATTGTGGCATCGTTACTGAGTTTCCATCGATTGTGGCATCGCTACTTAGTTTCCATCGATTGTGGCATCGCTACTGAGTTTCCATCGATTGTGGCATCGCTACTAGATTCCATCGCTACTGAGTGCCTATGGGGACCCGGGGTACTGCTGCGCCACATTACTCATTGACCTTCTCTGAAAGGGTCCCCCCCTATAATAGATACTACAAATATTTCGGTAGTGACGGCAGTAGATATCAGCCCCCCAAATTTTTACACACCCTCCACCATGTGAGATAATATGAGAATTGATGCGAGCCGCTACTAGAAATTTCACAATCTCTCGTATCGGTCCCGTAGTTCCCCGCAGCAACACTAGTCGCTACAAGGAATTTCATCATCTCTCGCAGTGGTTGCCAAGCGCTGCGAGGTGATGCGAGAAATATCGCACCGCTACGGGAATTTCCCGCAGCGGTTCGCATCGCTCCCGTAGTTCGCCGCAGCAACTAGTGTGGGCGCGAGGTGATGCGAGTTTTCTCGCATCGCTACGGGAATTTCCCAAAGTAGATCGCATCGTTCATGTATTTCCCGCAGCGGTTGCCAATAGCTGCGAGGCGATGCGAGAAAACTCGCATCGCTACGGGAGTTTCCCTCAGCGGTTGTCAATCGCTACTTAGTTTCCATCGATTGTGGCATCGTTACTGAGTTTCCATCGATTGTGCCGTCGCTACTGAGTTTCCATCGATTGTGCCGTCGCTACTTAATTTCCACCGATTGTGCCGTCGCTACTTAGTTTCCATCGATTGTGGCATCGCTAATTAGTTTCCATCGATTGTGGCATTGCTACTGATTTTCCATCGATCGTGGCGTCGCTACATAGTTTCCATCGATTGTGGCGTCGCTACTTTGTTTCCACCGATTGTGCCGTCGCTACTTAGTTTCCATCGATTGTGGCATCGCTACTGATTTTCCATCGATCGTGGCATCGCTACATAGTTTCCATCGATTGTGGCGTCGCTACTTTGTTTCCACCGATTGTGCCGTCGCTACTTAGTTTCCATCGATTGTGGCATCGTTACTGAGTTTCCATCGATTGTGCCGTCGCTACTTAATTTCCACCGATTGTGCCGTCGCTACTTAGTTTCCATCGATTGTGCCGTCGCTACTTAGTTTCCATCGATTGTGGCATCGCTAATGATTTTCCATCGATCGTGGCATCGCTACTGATTTTCCATCGATCGTGGCATCGCTACATAGTTTCCGTCGATTGTGGCGTCGCTACTTTGTTTCCACCGATTGTGCCGTCGCTACTGATTTTCCATCGATTGTGGCATCGCTACTGATTTTCCATCGATCGTGGCATCGCTACATAGTTTCCACCGATTGTGCCGTCGCTACTTTGTTTCCACCGATTGTGCCGTCGCTACTTAATTTCCATCGATTGTGGCATCGCTAATTAGTTTCCATCGATTGTGGCATCGCTACTGATTTTCCATCGATCGTGGCGTCGCTACATAGTTTCCATCGATTGTGGCGTCGCTACTTTGTTTCCACCGATTGTGCCGTCGCTACTTAGTTTCCATCGATTGTGGCATCGTTACTGAGTTTCCATCGATTGTGGCATCGCTACTTAGTTTCCATCGATTGTGGCATCGCTACTGAGTTTCCATCGATTGTGGCATCGCTACTAGATTCCATCGCTACTGAGTGCCTATGGGGACCCGGGGTACTGCTGCGCCACATTACTCATTGACCTTCTCTGAAAGGGTCCCCCCCTATAATAGATACTACAAATATTTCGGTAGTGACGGCAGTAGATATCAGCCCCCCAAATTTTTACACACCCTCCACCATGTGAGATAATATGAGAATTGATGCGAGCCGCTACGAGAAATTTCACAATCTCTCGTATCGGTCCCGTAGTTCCCCGCAGCAACACTAGTCGCTACAAGGAATTTCATCATCTCTCGCAGTGGTTGCCAAGCGCTGCGAGGTGATGCGAGAAATATCGCACCGCTACGGGAATTTCCCGCAGCGGTTCGCATCGCTCCCGTAGTTCGCCGCAGCAACTAGTGTGGGCGCGAGGTGATGCGAGTTTTCTCGCATCGCTACGGGAATTTCCCAAAGTAGATCGCATCGTTCATGTATTTCCCGCAGCGGTTGCCAATAGCTGCGAGGCGATGCGAGAAAACTCGCATCGCTACGGGAGTTTCCCTCAGCGGTTGTCAATCGCTACTTAGTTTCCATCGATTGTGGCATCGTTACTGAGTTTCCATCGATTGTGCCGTCGCTACTGAGTTTCCATCGATTGTGCCGTCGCTACTTAATTTCCACCGATTGTGCCGTCGCTACTTAGTTTCCATCGATTGTGGCATCGCTAATTAGTTTCCATCGATTGTGGCATCGCTACTGATTTTCCATCGATCGTGGCGTCGCTACATAGTTTCCATCGATTGTGGCGTCGCTACTTTGTTTCCACCGATTGTGCCGTCGCTACTTAGTTTCCATCGATTGTGGCATCGCTACTGATTTTCCATCGATCGTGGCATCGCTACATAGTTTCCATCGATTGTGGCGTCGCTACTTTGTTTCCACCGATTGTGCCGTCGCTACTTAGTTTCCATCGATTGTGGCATAGTTACTGAGTTTCCATCGATTGTGGCATCGCTACTTAGTTTCCATCGATTGTGGCGTCGCTACTGAGTTTCCATCGATTGTGGCATCGCTACTAGATTCCATCGCTACTGAGTGCCTATGGGGACCCGGGGTACTGCTGCGCCACATTACTCATTGACCTTCTCTGAAAGGGTCCCCCCCTATAATAGATACTACAAATATTTCGGTAGTCACGGCAGTAGATATCAGCCCCCCAAATTTTTACACACCCTCCACCATGTCAGATAATATGAGAATTGATGCGAGCCGCTACGAGAAATTTCACAATCTCTCGTATCGGTCCCGTAGTTCCCCGCAGCAACACTAGTCGCTACAAGGAATTTCATCATCTCTCGCAGTGGTTGCCAAGCGCTGCGAGGTGATGCGAGAAATATCGCACCGCTACGGGAATTTCCCGCAGCGGTTCGCATCGCTCCCGTAGTTCGCCGCAGCAACTAGTGTGGGCGCGAGGTGATGCGAGTTTTCTCGCATCGCTACGGGAATTTCCCAAAGTAGATCGCATCGTTCATGTATTTCCCGCAGCGGTTGCCAATAGCTGCGAGGCGATGCGAGAAAACTCGCATCGCTACGGGAGTTTCCCTCAGCGGTTGTCAATCGCTACTTAGTTTCCATCGATTGTGGCATCGTTACTGAGTTTCCATCGATTGTGCCGTCGCTACTGAGTTTCCATCGATTGTGCCGTCGCTACTTAATTTCCACCGATTATGCCGTCGCTACTTAGTTTCCATCGATTGTGGCATCGCTAATTAGTTTCCATCGATTGTGGCATCGCTACTGATTTTCCATCGATCGTGGCGTCGCTACATAGTTTCCATCGATTGTGGCGTCGCTACTTTGTTTCCACCGATTGTGCCGTCGCTACTTAGTTTCCATCGATTGTGGCATCGCTACTGATTTTCCATCGATCGTGGCATCGCTACATAGTTTCCATCGATTGTGGCGTCGCTACTTTGTTTCCACCGATTGTGCCGTCGCTACTTAGTTTCCATCGATTGTGGCATCGTTACTGAGTTTCCATCGATTGTGGCATCGCTACTTAGTTTCCATCGATTGTGGCATCGCTACTGAGTTTCCATCGATTGTGGCATCACTACTAGATTCCATCGCTACTGAGTGCCTATGGGGACCCGGGGTACTGCTGCGCCACATTACTCATTGACCTTCTCTGAAAGGGTCCCCCCCTATAATAGATACTACAAATATTTCGGTAGTGACGGCAGTAGATATCAGCCCCCCAAATTTTTACACACCCTCCACCATGTCAGATAATATGAGAATTGATGCGAGCCGCTACGAGAAATTTCACAATCTCTCGTATCGGTCCCGTAGTTCCCCGCAGCAACACTAGTCGCTACAAGGAATTTCATCATCTCTCGCAGTGGTTGCCAAGCGCTGCGAGGTGATGCGAGAAATATCGCACCGCTACGGGAATTTCCCGCAGCGGTTCGCATCGCTCCCGTAGTTCGCCGCAGCAACTAGTGTGGGCGCGAGGTGATGCGAGTTTTCTCGCATCGCTACGGGAGTTTCCCAAAGTAGATCGCATCGTTCCTGTAGTTCCCGCAGCGGTTGCCAATCGCTGCGAGGCGATGCGAGAAAACTCGCATCGCTACGGGAGTTTCCCTCAGCGGTTGCCAATCGCTGCGAGGCGATGCGAGTTTTCTCGCATCGCTCCCGTAAACTCCCGCACATAGTGCGAGATTATGAGTAGAGGGGGGTCTACTCATCCGTATCCATCGATTCCTAGGCATCCCAGTCCAACGCTACGAGTTGCTACGAGAGCCCTGCGGGATGCTACGGGTTTTCCCGTAGCACTCCCTTAGCACTCCCGCAGCGACTCACGCTGAACACCTTCCCCCCTATAATAGACCCTACAAATATATTGGTAGTGACGGCAGTAGACATCAGCCCCATGGATTTTTACACACCCCCCTACTACGAGGCGATGCGAGAGTTCTCGTAGCAATCCCGTAGCTACTCGCGTTTTCGACTTCGGAATATAAAAAATAATAAATAAATAATAAAAAAAATAAAAAAAAAATAATAAAAAATAAAAAATAAATAAATAATAAATAAAATAATAATAATAATAATAAAATAATAATAATAATAATTAATAAATAAATAATAAATAATTAAAAATAATTAAAATAATTAAAATAAATTAATAAATAATTAAAAATAATTAAAAATAATTAAAATAAACAAAAAAAATAAAAAAAAATCCAAAAAAATCACAAAAAATCCAAAAAAATCACAAAAAATCCAAAAAAAATCACAAAAAATCAAAATAAATGCTGAAAAATATCGTGAACTCGAAATTGATCGAAATGACGTGAAATAAAGCGTGCCGAATGACATAACGACCAAACCCCAACTGATTTGTTTGTCCTTTGGTGATATTTTTCGAGATGGATGTACACATTGATGCACATTTATACTCTTGAAACATGATTCGTTGTTCTTCTTCAACTACATCTCTTTCGATTGCGACCGTTCACCGATATCGTTGATTAATGTACCGATCAAGTTGTCCGATTGCAATATTTGTAGCATTGCAACGTCCTTGGTTAGGATCGAGCGAGGATCGAATCCATTTCTTGGAGCGAACCTCATTGGAACATTTCGTCGGACACTTGACGAGCGTTGGTGCAATAAAGATTACTTGGAAATTACTCGACGATGGAACTAACCACCCAGTCGCGTCCTCTTTTACTTGTAAAATTTCACGTGCTCCCAACGATGTAATCCGATTACATTGACATCGCTCGAGACACGTCTCCTCTCGCCCATATTTTCACTTGGTTAATTTTCGAAGCTCGGGGTGATGACTAGCACTTAAACCTCTCGATATATGGAGTGCGGTCTAGGCAAGGAGGGAATTTGAGTGCAAGAAGGTCCAAACTTGGGCGATTTTCCAAAAGAGGGACTTGAAAATTTTCCAGAATAACCGATTATTCCAACGAATGCTTACAACATAGGAACCCAACGCAGAAAACCAAATACGGGCAAGGCTACTTAAACCGACAACCGAAGTGGGAATGCAAACAACATCGTCGCTGCTCGAGCAGGGATCCAACATTGTCGTACAAAACAATCGCTGCTCAAGTGCTTATCCAAGAAATACTCAAACACACATGAAAGAGCATTGGCCCTTGGTAGGCACCAAAACATCAATATGTGATCCGAGTAAAACCCATTTAGGCACGATTCTCTCAGGCACACAATAGCATCATGAGAAAAGACTACTTTCGTAAAAATAACTCACGTGCTTGAATTTTTCTGGTATTTCCTTAGTCTAGGGATCACCACACCTTAGAACCAAGACTTTGCTAGTTAGCCCGTAGAACACAACGCTTTGCACAAATTCATAGCCAAAGTCACACTCACTCGTCCATCATTCACAATTCCAATCAAAGCAGTGTACTTGGGACACTATAGCATCGCCTTCCAATTCTTTTGACTATAGCTACTAGATTAAACGTGCTCATGCGACAAAGCCTAAATCCATACATCCCATTTAGCATACTAGAACGATTCTGCACAAATTCATAGCAAACGTTACGCACCCGTCTATCCTTTCACTAGTTCATTCGAATTGTACTCGGGCCATTAAATCACCGAGGACAATTCTTTTAACCGAAAGAGCTACTAGATTAAACGTGCTCATGCAACAAAGCACAAATCCATACATCCCCAGTAGCACGCAGCAGTTTTGCACAAATTATAAGCAAACATCACGCACCCGTCCATCATTTCACTAGTCTAGTCAAATTGAAACCGTGAAACTATAGCATCCACCGCCCACTTTTTTTTTTGGAAGAGCTACTAGATTAAACGTGCCCACGCAACAATGGGTAATTCCATACAAACAAGTGCGCTACTAAGGCTATTGATTATCCGTCGCTACTAAGGCTACTGGGTATGCATCGCTACTTAGTTTCCATCGATTGTGCCATCGCTACTTAGTTTCCATCGATTGTGCCATCGCTAATAAGTTTCCATCGATTGTGCCATCGCTACTTAGCTTCCATCGATTGTGCCATCGCTTCTTAGTTTCCATCGCTACTTAGTTTCCACCGATTGTGCCATCGCTACTTAGTTCCCATCGATTTTGTCATCGCTACATAGTTTCCACCGATTGTGCCGTCGCTACTTAGTTTCCATCGATTGTGGCATCGTTACTGAGTTTCCATCGATTGTGCCATCGCTACTGAGTTTCCATCGATTGTGCCGTCGCTACTTAATTTCCACCGATTGTGCCGTCGCTACTTAGTTTCCATCGATTGTGCCGTCGCTACTTAGTTTCCATCGATTGTGGCATCGCTACTGATTTTCCATCGATCGTGGCATCGCTACATAGTTTCCGTCGATTGTGGCGTCGCTACTTTGTTTCCACCGATTGTGCCGTCGCTACTGATTTTCCATCGATTGTGGCATCGCTACTGATTTTCCATCGATCGTGGCATCGCTACATAGTTTCCACCGATTGTGCCGTCGCTACTTTGTTTCCACCGATTGTGCCGTCGCTACTTAGTTTCCATCGATTGTGGCATCGCTAATTAGTTTCCATCGATTGTGGCATCGCTACTGATTTTCCATCGATCGTGGCGTCGCTACATAGTTTCCATCGATTGTGGCGTCGCTACTTTGTTTCCACCGATTGTGCCATCGCTACTTAGTTTCCATCGATTGTGGCATCGCTACTGATTTTCCATCGATCGTGGCATCGCTACATAGTTTCCATCGATTGTGGCGTCGCTACTTTGTTTCCACCGATTGTGCCGTCTCTACTTAGTTTCCATCGATTGTGGCATCGTTACTGAGTTTCCATCGATTGTGGCATCGCTACTTAGTTTCCATCGATTGTGGCATCGCTACTGAGTTTCCATCGATTGTGGCATCGCTACTAGATTCCATCGCTACTGAGTGCCTATGGGGACCCGGGGTACTGCTGCGCCACATTACTCATTGACCTTCTCTGAAAGGGTCCCCCCCTATAATAGATACTACAAATATTTCGGTAGTGACGGCAGTAGATATCAGCCCCCCAAATTTTTAAACACCCTCCACCATGTGAGATAATATGAGAATTGATGCGAGCCGCTACGAGAAATTTCACAATCTCTCGTATCGGTCCCGTAGTTCCCCGCAGCAACACTAGTCGCTACAAGGAATTTCATCATCTCTCGCAGTGGTTGCCAAGCGCTGCGAGGTGATGCGAGAAATATCGCACCGCTACGGGAATTTCCCGCAGCGGTTCGCATCGCTCCCGTAGTTCGCCGCAGCAACTAGTGTGGGCGCGAGGTGATGCGAGTTTTCTCGCATCGCTACGGGAATTTCCCAAAGTAGATCGCATCGTTCATGTATTTCCCGCAGCGGTTGCCAATAGCTGCGAGGCGATGCGAGAAAACTCGCATCGCTACAGGAGTTTCATTCAGCGGTTGTCAATCGCTACTTAGTTTCCATCGATTGTGGCATCGTTACTGAGTTTCCATCGATTGTGCCGTCGCTACTGAGTTTCCATCGATTGTGCCGTCGCTACTTAATTTCCACCGATTGTGCCGTCGCTACTTAGTTTCCATCGATTGTGGCATCGCTAATTAGTTTCCATCGATTGTGGCATCGCTACTGATTTTCCATCGATCGTGGCGTCGCTACATAGTTTCCATCGATTGTGGCGTCGCTACTTTGTTTCCACCGATTGTGCCGTCGCTACTTAGTTTCCATCGATTGTGGCATCGCTACTGATTTTCCATCGATCGTGGCATCGCTACATAGTTTCCATCGATTGTGGCGTCGCTACTTTGTTTCCACCGATTGTGCCGTCGCTACTTAGTTTCCATCGATTGTGGCATCGTTACTGAGTTTCCATCGATTGTGGCATCGCTACTTAGTTTCCATCGATTGTGGCATCGCTACTGAGTTTCCATCGATTGTGGCATCGCTACTAGATTCCATCGCTACTGAGTGCCTATGGGGACCCGGGGTACTGCTGCGCCACATTACTCATTGACCTTCTCTGAAAGGGTCCCCCCTTATAATAGATACTACAAATATTTCGGTAGTGACGGCAGTAGATATCAGCCCCCCAAATTTTTACACACCCTCCACCATGTCAGATAATATGAGAATTGATGCGAGCCGCTACGAGAAATTTCACAATCTCTCGTATCGGTCCCGTAGTTCCCCGCAGCAACACTAGTCGCTACAAGGAATTTCATCATCTCTCGCAGTGGTTGCCAAGCGCTGCGAGGTGATGCGAGAAATATCGCACCGCTACGGGAATTTCTCGCAGCGGTTCGCATCGCTCCCGTAGTTCGCCGCAGCAACTAGTGTGGGCGCGAGGTGATGCGAGTTTTCTCGCATCGCTACGGGAGTTTCCCAAAGTAGATCGCATCGTTCCTGTAGTTCCCGCAGCGGTTGCCAATCGCTGCGAGGCGATGCGAGAAAACTCGCATCGCTACGGGAGTTTCATTCAGCGGTTGTCAATCGCTACTTAGTTTCCATCGATTGTGGCATCGTTACTGAGTTTCCATCGATTGTGCCGTCGCTACTGAGTTTCCATCGATTGTGCCGTCGCTACTTAATTTCCACCGATTGTGCCGTCGCTACTTAGTTTCCATCGATTGTGGCATCGCTAATTAGTTTCCATCGATTGTGGCATCGCTACTGATTTTCCATCGATCGTGGCGTCGCTACATAGTTTCCATCGATTGTGGCGTCGCTACTTTGTTTCCACCGATTGTGCCGTCGCTACTTAGTTTCCATCGATTGTGGCATCGCTACTGATTTTCCATCGATCGTGGCATCGCTACATAGTTTCCATCGATTGTGGCGTCGCTACTTTGTTTCCACCGATTGTGCCGTCGCTACTTAGTTTCCATCGATTGTGGCATCGTTACTGAGTTTCCATCGATTGTGGCATCGCTACTTAGTTTCCATCGATTGTGGCATCGCTACTGAGTTTCCATCGATTGTGGCATCGCTACTAGATTCCATCGCTACTGAGTGCCTATGGGGACCCGGGGTACTGCTGCGCCACATTACTCATTGACCTTCTCTGAAAGGGTCCCCCCTTATAATAGATACTACAAATATTTCGGTAGTGACGGCAGTAGATATCAGCCCCCCAAATTTTTACACACCCTCCACCATGTCAGATAATATGAGAATTGATGCGAGCCGCTACGAGAAATTTCACAATCTCTCGTATCGGTCCCGTAGTTCCCCGCAGCAACACTAGTCGCTACAAGGAATTTCATCATCTCTCGCAGTGGTTGCCAAGCGCTGCGAGGTGATGCGAGAAATATCGCACCGCTACGGGAATTTCTCGCAGCGGTTCGCATCGCTCCCGTAGTTCGCCGCAGCAACTAGTGTGGGCGCGAGGTGATGCGAGTTTTCTCGCATCGCTACGGGAGTTTCCCAAAGTAGATCGCATCGTTCCTGTAGTTCCCGCAGCGGTTGCCAATCGCTGCGAGGCGATGCGAGAAAACTCGCATCGCTACGGGAGTTTCCCTCAGCGGTTGCCAATCGCTGCGAGGCGATGCGAGTTTTCTCGCATCGCTCCCGTAAACTCCCGCACATAGTGCGAGATTATGAGTAGAGGGGGGTCTACTCATCCGTATCCATCGATTCCTAGGCATCCCAGTCCAACGCTACGAGTTGCTACGAGAGCCCTGCGGGATGCTACGGGTTTTCCCGTAGCACTCCCTTAGCACTCCCGCAGCGACTCACGCTGAACACCTTCCCCCTATAATAGACCCTACAAATATATTGGTAGTGACGGCAGTAGACATCAGCCCCATGGATTTTTACACACCCCCTACTACGAGGCGATGCGAGAGTTCTCGTAGCAATCCCGTAGCTACTCGCGTTTTCGACTTCGGAATATAAAAAATAATAAATAAATAATAAAAAAAAATAAAAAAAAAATAATAAAAAATAAAAAATAAATAAATAATAAATAAAAAAAATAATAATAATAATAAAATAATAATAATAATTAATAAATAAATAATAAATAATTAAAAATAATAAAAATAATTAAAATAAATTAATAAATAATTAAAAATAATTAATAAATAATTAAAAATAATTAAAATAAACAAAAAAAAATCCAAAAAAATCACAAAAAATCCAAAAAAATCACAAAAAATTCAAAAAAAATCACAAAAAATCAAAATAAATGCTGAAAAATATCGTGAACTCGAAATTGATCGAAATGACGTGAAATAAAGCGTGCCGAATGACATAACGACCAAACCCCAACTGATTTGTTTGTCCTTTGGTGATATTTTTCGAGATGGATGTACACATTGATGCACATTTATACTCTTGAAACATGATTCGTTGTTCTTCTTCAACTACATCTCTTTCGATTGCGACCGTTCACCGATATCGTTGATTAATGTACCGATCAAGTTGTCCGATTGCAATATTTGTAGCATTGCAACGTCCTTGGTTAGGATCGAGCGAGGATCGAATCCATTTCTTGGAGCGAACCTCATTGGAACATTTCGTCGGACACTTGACGAGCGTTGGTGCAATAAAGATTACTTGGAAATTACTCGACGATGGAACTAACCACCCAGTCGCGTCCTCTTTTACTTGTAAAATTTCACGTGCTCCCAGCGATGTAATCCGATTACATAGACATCGCTCGAGACACGTCTCCTCTCGCCCATATTTTCACTTGGTTAATTTTCGAAGCTCGGGGTGATGACTAGCACTTAAACCTCTCGATCTATGGAGTGCGGTCTAGGCAAGGAGGGAATTTGAGTGCAAGAAGGTCCAAACTTGGGCGATTTTCCAAAAGAGGGACTTGAAAATTTTCCAGAATAACCGATTATTCCAACGAATGCTTACAACATAGGAACCCAACGCAGAAAACCAAATACGGGCAAGGCTACTTAAACCGACAACCGAAGTGGGAATGCAAACAACATCGTCGCTGCTCGAGCAGGGATCCAACATTGTCGTACAAAACAATCGCTGCTCAAGTGCTTATCCAAGAAATACTCAAACACACATGAAAGAGCATTGGCCCTTGGTAGGCACCAAAACATCAATATGTGATCCGAGTAAAACCCATTTAGGCACGATTCTCTCAGGCACACAATAGCATCATGAGAAAAGACTACTTTCGTAAAAATAACTCACGTGCTTGAATTTTTCTGGTATTTCCTTAGTCTAGGGATCACCACACCTTAGAACCAAGACTTTGCTAGTTAGCCCGTAGAACACAACGCTTTGCACAAATTCATAGCCAAAGTCACACTCACTCGTCCATCATTCACAATTCCAATCAAAGCAGTGTACTTGGGACACTATAGCATCGCCTTCCAATTCTTTTGACTATAGCTACTAGATTAAACGTGCTCATGCGACAAAGCCTAAATCCATACATCCCATTTAGCATACTAGAACGATTCTGCACAAATTCATAGCAAACGTTACGCACCCGTCTATCCTTTCACTAGTTCAGTCGAATTGTACTCGGGCCATTAAATCACCGAGGACAATTCTTTTAACCGAAAGAGCTACTAGATTAAACGTGCTCATGCAATAAAGCACAAATCCATACATCCCCAGTAGCACGCAGCAGTTTTGCACAAATTATAAGCAAACATCACGCACCCGTCCATCATTTCACTAGTCTAGTCAAATTGAAACCGTGAAACTATAGCATCCACCGCCCACTTTTTTTTTTGGAAGAGCTACTAGATTAAACGTGCCCACGCAACAATGGGTAATTCCATACAAACAAGTGCGCTACTAAGGCTATTGATTATCCGTCGCTACTAAGGCTACTGGGTATGCATCGCTACTTAGTTTCCATCGATTGTGCCATCGCTACTTAGTTTCCATCGATTGTGCCATCGCTAATAAGTTTCCATCGATTGTGCCATCGCTACTTAGCTTCCATCGATTGTGCCATCGCTTCTTAGTTTCCATCGCTACTTAGTTTCCACCGATTGTGCCATCGCTACTTAGTTCCCATCGATTTTGTCATCGCTACATAGTTTCCACCGATTGTGCCGTCGCTACTTAGTTTCCATCGATTGTGGCATCGTTACTGAGTTTCCATCGATTGTGCCATCGCTACTGAGTTTCCATCGATTGTGCCGTCGCTACTTAATTTCCACCGATTGTGCCGTCGCTACTTAGTTTCCATCGATTGTGCCGTCGCTACTTAGTTTCCATCGATTGTGGCATCGCTACTGATTTTCCATCGATCGTGGCATCGCTACATAGTTTCCGTCGATTGTGGCGTCGCTACTTTGTTTCCACCGATTGTGCCGTCGCTACTGATTTTCCATCGATTGTGGCATCGCTACTGATTTTCCATCGATCGTGGCATCGCTACATAGTTTCCACCGATTGTGCCGTCGCTACTTTGTTTCCACCGATTGTGCCGTCGCTACTTAGTTTCCATCGATTGTGGCATCGCTAATTAGTTTCCATCGATTGTGGCATCGCTACTGATTTTCCATCGATCGTGGCGTCGCTACATAGTTTCCATCGATTGTGGCGTCGCTACTTTGTTTCCACCGATTGTGCCATCGCTACTTAGTTTCCATCGATTGTGGCATCGCTACTGATTTTCCATCGATCGTGGCATCGCTACATAGTTTCCATCGATTGTGGCGTCGCTACTTTGTTTCCACCGATTGTGCCGTCGCTACTTAGTTTCCATCGATTGTGGCATCGTTACTGAGTTTCCATCGATTGTGGCATCGCTACTTAGTTTCCATCGATTGTGGCATCGCTACTGAGTTTCCATCGATTGTGGCATCGCTACTAGATTCCATCGCTACTGAGTGCCTATGGGGACCCGGGGTACTGCTGCGCCACATTACTCATTGACCTTCTCTGAAAGGGTCCCCCCCTATAATAGATACTACAAATATTTCGGTAGTGACGGCAGTAGATATCAGCCCCCCAAATTTTTAAACACCCTCCACCATGTGAGATAATATGAGAATTGATGCGAGCCGCTACGAGAAATTTCACAATCTCTCGTATCGGTCCCGTAGTTCCCCGCAGCAACACTAGTCGCTACAAGGAATTTCATCATCTCTCGCAGTGGTTGCCAAGCGCTGCGAGGTGATGCGAGAAATATCGCACCGCTACGGGAATTTCCCGCAGCGGTTCGCATCGCTCCCGTAGTTCGCCGCAGCAACTAGTGTGGGCGCGAGGTGATGCGAGTTTTCTCGCATCGCTACGGGAATTTCCCAAAGTAGATCGCATCGTTCATGTATTTCCCGCAGCGGTTGCCAATAGCTGCGAGGCGATGCGAGAAAACTCGCATCGCTACAGGAGTTTCATTCAGCGGTTGTCAATCGCTACTTAGTTTCCATCGATTGTGGCATCGTTACTGAGTTTCCATCGATTGTGCCGTCGCTACTGAGTTTCCATCGATTGTGTCGTCGCTACTTAATTTCCACCGGTTGTGCCGTCGCTACTTAGTTTCCATCGATTGTGGCATCGCTAATTAGTTTCCATCGATTGTGGCATCGCTACTGATTTTCCATCGATCGTGGCGTCGCTACATAGTTTCCATCGATTGTGGCGTCGCTACTTTGTTTCCACCGATTGTGCCGTCGCTACTTAGTTTCCATCGATTGTGGCATCGCTACTGATTTTCCATCGATCGTGGCATCGCTACATAGTTTCCATCGATTGTGGCGTCGCTACTTTGTTTCCACCGATTGTGCCGTCGCTACTTAGTTTCCATCGATTGTGGCATCGTTACTGAGTTTCCATCGATTGTGGCATCGCTACTTAGTTTCCATCGATTGTGGCATCGCTACTGAGTTTCCATCGATTGTGGCATCGCTACTAGATTCCATCGCTACTGAGTGCCTATGGGGACCCGGGGTACTGCTGCGCCACATTACTCATTGACCTTCTCTGAAAGGGTCCCCCCTTATAATAGATACTACAAATATTTCGGTAGTGACGGCAGTAGATATCAGCCCCCCAAATTTTTACACACCCTCCACCATGTCAGATAATATGAGAATTGATGCGAGCCGCTACGAGAAATTTCACAATCTCTCGTATCGGTCCCGTAGTTCCCCGCAGCAACACTAGTCGCTACAAGGAATTTCATCATCTCTCGCAGTGGTTGCCAAGCGCTGCGAGGTGATGCGAGAAATATCGCACCGCTACGGGAATTTCTCGCAGCGGTTCGCATCGCTCCCGTAGTTCGCCGCAGCAACTAGTGTGGGCGCGAGGTGATGCGAGTTTTCTCGCATCGCTACGGGAGTTTCCCAAAGTAGATCGCATCGTTCCTGTAGTTCCCGCAGCGGTTGCCAATCGCTGCGAGGCGATGCGAGAAAACTCGCATCGCTACGGGAGTTTCATTCAGCGGTTGTCAATCGCTACTTAGTTTCCATCGATTGTGGCATCGTTACTGAGTTTCCATCGATTGTGCCGTCGCTACTGAGTTTCCATCGATTGTGCCGTCGCTACTTAATTTCCACCGATTGTGCCGTCGCTACTTAGTTTCCATCGATTGTGGCATCGCTAATTAGTTTCCATCGATTGTGGCATCGCTACTGATTTTCCATCGATCGTGGCGTCGCTACATAGTTTCCATCGATTGTGGCGTCGCTACTTTGTTTCCACCGATTGTGCCGTCGCTACTTAGTTTCCATCGATTGTGGCATCGCTACTGATTTTCCATCGATCGTGGCATCGCTACATAGTTTCCATCGATTGTGGCGTCGCTACTTTGTTTCCACCGATTGTGCCGTCGCTACTTAGTTTCCATCGATTGTGGCATCGTTACTGAGTTTCCATCGATTGTGGCATCGCTACTTAGTTTCCATCGATTGTGGCATCGCTACTGAGTTTCCATCGATTGTGGCATCGCTACTAGATTCCATCGCTACTGAGTGCCTATGGGGACCCGGGGTACTGCTGCGCCACATTACTCATTGACCTTCTCTGAAAGGGTCCCCCCTTATAATAGATACTACAAATATTTCGGTAGTGACGGCAGTAGATATCAGCCCCCCAAATTTTTACACACCCTCCACCATGTCAGATAATATGAGAATTGATGCGAGCCGCTACGAGAAATTTCACAATCTCTCGTATCGGTCCCGTAGTTCCCCGCAGCAACACTAGTCGCTACAAGGAATTTCATCATCTCTCGCAGTGGTTGCCAAGCGCTGCGAGGTGATGCGAGAAATATCGCACCGCTACGGGAATTTCTCGCAGCGGTTCGCATCGCTCCCGTAGTTCGCCGCAGCAACTAGTGTGGGCGCGAGGTGATGCGAGTTTTCTCGCATCGCTACGGGAGTTTCCCAAAGTAGATCGCATCGTTCCTGTAGTTCCCGCAGCGGTTGCCAATCGCTGCGAGGCGATGCGAGAAAACTCGCATCGCTACGGGAGTTTCCCTCAGCGGTTGCCAATCGCTGCGAGGCGATGCGAGTTTTCTCGCATCGCTCCCGTAAACTCCCGCACATAGTGCGAGATTATGAGTAGAGGGGGGTCTACTCATCCGTATCCATCGATTCCTAGGCATCCCAGTCCAACGCTACGAGTTGCTACGAGAGCCCTGCGGGATGCTACGGGTTTTCCCGTAGCACTCCCTTAGCACTCCCGCAGCGACTCACGCTGAACACCTTCCCCCTATAATAGACCCTACAAATATATTGGTAGTGACGGCAGTAGACATCAGCCCCATGGATTTTTACACACCCCCCCTACTACGAGGCGATGCGAGAGTTCTCGTAGCAATCCCGTAGCTACTCGCGTTTTCGACTTCGGAATATAAAAAATAATAAATAAATAATAAAAAAAAATAAAAAAAAAATAATAAAAAATAAAAAATAAATAAATAATAAATAAAATAATAATAATAATAATAAAATAATAATAATAATTAATAAATAAATAATAAATAATTAAAAATAATAAAAATAATTAAAATAAATTAATAAATAATTAAAAATAATTAATAAATAATTAAAAATAATTAAAATAAAAAAAAAAATAAAAAAAAATCCAAAAAAATCACAAAAAATCCAAAAAAATCACAAAAAATCCAAAAAAAATCACAAAAAATCAAAATAAATGCTGAAAAATATCGTGAACTCGAAATTGATCGAAATGACGTGAAATAAAGCGTGCCGAATGACATAACGACCAAACCCCAACTGATTTGTTTGTCCTTTGGTGATATTTTTCGAGATGGATGTACACATTGATGCACATTTATACTCTTGAAACATGATTCGTTATTCTTCTTCAACTACATCTCTTTCGATTGCGACCGTTCACCGATATCGTTGATTAATGTACCGATCAAGTTGTCCGATTGCAATATTTGTAGCATTGCAACGTCCTTGGTTAGGATCGAGCGAGGATCGAATCCATTTCTTGGAGCGAACCTCATTGGAACATTTCGTCGGACACTTGACGAGCGTTGGTGCAATAAAGATTACTTGGAAATTACTCGACGATGGAACTAACCACCCAGTCGCGTCCTCTTTTACTTGTAAAATTTCACGTGCTCCCAGCGATGTAATCCGATTACATAGACATCGCTCGAGACACGTCTCCTCTCGCCCATATTTTCACTTGGTTAATTTTCGAAGCTCGGGGTGATGACTAGCACTTAAACCTCTCGATCTATGGAGTGCGGTCTAGGCAAGGAGGGAATTTGAGTGCAAGAAGGTCCAAACTTGGGCGATTTTCCAAAAGAGGGACTTGAAAATTTTCCAGAATAACCGATTATTCCAACGAATGCTTACAACATAGGAACCCAACGCAGAAAACCAAATACGGGCAAGGCTACTTAAACCGACAACCGAAGTGGGAATGCAAACAACATCGTCGCTGCTCGAGCAGGGATCCAACATTGTCGTACAAAACAATCGCTGCTCAAGTGCTTATCCAAGAAATACTCAAACACACATGAAAGAGCATTGGCCCTTGGTAGGCACCAAAACATCAATATGTGTTCCGAGTAAAACCCATTTAGGCACGATTCTCTCAGGCACACAATAGCATCATGAGAAAAGACTACTTTCGTAAAAATAACTCACGTGCTTGAATTTTTCTGGTATTTCCTTAGTCTAGGGATCACCACACCTTAGAACCAAGACTTTGCTAGTTAGCCCGTAGAACACAACGCTTTGCACAAATTCATAGCCAAAGTCACACTCACTCGTCCATCATTCACAATTCCAATCAAAGCAGTGTACTTGGGACACTATAGCATCGCCTTCCAATTCTTTTGACTATAGCTACTAGATTAAACGTGCTCATGCGACAAAGCCTAAATCCATACATCCCATTTAGCATACTAGAACGATTCTGCACAAATTCATAGCAAACGTTACGCACCCGTCTATCCTTTCACTAGTTCAGTCGAATTGTACTCGGGCCATTAAATCACCGGGGACAATTCTTTTAACCGAAAGAGCTACTAGATTAAACGTGCTCATGCAACAAAGCACAAATCCATACATCCCCAGTAGCACGCAGCAGTTTTGCACAAATTATAAGCAAACATCACGCACCCGTCCATCATTTCACTATTCTAGTCAAATTGAAACCGTGAAACTATAGCATCCACCGCCCACTTTTTTTTTTGGAAGAGCTACTAGATTAAACGTGCCCACGCAACAATGGGTAATTCCATACAAACAAGTGCGCTACTAAGGCTATTGATTATCCGTCGCTACTAAGGCTACTGGGTATGCATCGCTACTTAGTTTCCATCGATTGTGCCATCGCTACTTAGTTTCCATCGATTGTGCCATCGCTAATAAGTTTCCATCGATTGTGCCATCGCTACTTAGCTTCCATCGATTGTGCCATCGCTTCTTAGTTTCCATCGCTACTTAGTTTCCACCGATTGTGCCGTCGCTACTTAGTTCCCATCGATTTTGTCATCGCTACATAGTTTCCACCGATTGTGCCGTCGCTACTTAGTTTCCATCGATTGTGGCATCGTTACTGAGTTTCCATCGATTGTGCCATCGCTACTGAGTTTCCATCGATTGTGCCGTCGCTACTTAATTTCCACCGATTGTGTCGTCGCTACTTAGTTTCCATCGATTGTGCCGTCGCTACTTAGTTTCCATCGATTGTGGCATCCCTACTGATTTTCCATCGATCGTGGCATCTCTACATAGTTTCCGTCGATTGTGGCGTCGCTACTTTGTTTCCACCGATTGTGCCGTCGCTACTGATTTTCCATCGATTGTGGCATCGCTACTGATTTTCCATCGATCGTGGCATCGCTACATAGTTTCCACCGATTGTGCCGTCGCTACTTTGTTTCCACCGATTGTGCCGTCGCTACTTAGTTTCCATCGATTGTGGCATCGCTAATTAGTTTCCATCGATTGTGGCATCGCTACTGATTTTCCATCGATCGTGGCGTCGCTACATAGTTTCCATCGATTGTGGCGTCGCTACTTTGTTTCCACCGATTGTGCCATCGCTACTTAGTTTCCATCGATTGTGGCATCGCTACTGATTTTCCATCGATCGTGGCATCGCTACATAGTTTCCATCGATTGTGGCGTCGCTACTTTGTTTCCACCGATTGTGCCGTCGCTACTTAGTTTCCATCGATTGTGGCATCGTTACTGAGTTTCCATCGATTGTGGCATCGCTACTTAGTTTCCATCGATTGTGGCATCGCTACTAGATTCCATCGCTACTGAGTGCCTATGGGGACCCGGGGTACTGCTGCGCCACATTACTCATTGACCTTCTCTGAAAGGGTCCCCCCCTATAATAGATACTACAAATATTTCGGTAGTGACGGCAGTAGATATCAGCCCCCCAAATTTTTAAACACCCTCCACCATGTGAGATAATATGAGAATTGATGCGAGCCGCTACGAGAAATTTCACAATCTCTCGTATCGGTCCCGTAGTTCCCCGCAGCAACACTAGTCGCTACAAGGAATTTCATCATCTCTCGCAGTGGTTGCCAAGCGCTGCGAGGTGATGCGAGAAATATCGCACCGCTACGGGAATTTCCCGCAGCGGTTCGCATCGCTCCCGTAGTTCGCCGCAGCGACTAGTGTGGGCGCGAGGTGATGCGAGTTTTCTCGCATCGCTACGGGAATTTCCCAAAGTAGATCGCATCGTTCATGTATTTCCCGCAGCGGTTGCCAATAGCTGCGAGGCGATGCGAGAAAACTCGCATCGCTACGGGAGTTTCATTCAGCGGTTGTCAATCGCTACTTAGTTTCCATCGATTGTGGCATCGTTACTGAGTTTCCATCGATTGTGCCGTCGCTACTGAGTTTCCATCGATTGTGCCGTCGCTACTTAATTTCCACCGATTGTGCCGTCGCTACTTAGTTTCCATCGATTGTGGCATCGCTAATTAGTTTCCATCGATTGTGGCATCGCTACTGATTTTCCATCGATCGTGGCGTCGCTACATAGTTTCCATCGATTGTGGCGTCGCTACTTTGTTTCCACCGATTGTGCCGTCGCTACTTAGTTTCCATCGATTGTGGCATCGCTACTGATTTTCCATCGATCGTGGCATCGCTACATAGTTTCCATCGATTGTGGCGTCGCTACTTTGTTTCAACCGATTGTGCCGTCGCTACTTAGTTTCCATCGATTGTGGCATCGTTACTGAGTTTCCATCGATTGTGGCATCGCTACTTAGTTTCCATCGATTGTGGCATCGCTACTGAGTTTCCATCGATTGTGGCATCGCTACTAGATTCCATCGCTACTGAGTGCCTATGGGGACCCGGGGTACTGCTGCGCCACATTACTCATTGACCTTCTCTGAAAGGGTCCCCCCTTATAATAGATACTACAAATATTTCGGTAGTGACGGCAGTAGATATCAGCCCCCCAAATTTTTACACACCCTCCACCATGTCAGATAATATGAGAATTGATGCGAGCCGCTACGAGAAATTTCACAATCTCTCGTATCGGTCCCGTAGTTCCCCGCAGCAACACTAGTCGCTACAAGGAATTTCATCATCTCTCGCAGTGGTTGCCAAGCGCTGCGAGGTGATGCGAGAAATATCGCACCGCTACGGGAATTTCCCGCAGCGGTTCGCATCGCTCCCGTAGTTCGCCGCAGCAACTAGTGTGGGCGCGAGGTGATGCGAGTTTTCTCGCATCGCTACGGGAGTTTCCCAAAGTAGATCGCATCGTTCCTGTAGTTCCCGCAGCGGTTGCCAATCGCTGCGAGGCGATGCGAGAAAACTCGCATCGCTACGGGAGTTTCCCTCAGCGGTTGCCAATCGCTGCGAGGCGATGCGAGTTTTCTCGCATCGCTCCCGTAAACTCCCGCACATAGTGCGAGATTATGAGTAGAGGGGGGTCTACTCATCCGTATCCATCGATTCCTAGGCATCCCAGTCCAACGCTACGAGTTGCTACGAGAGCCCTGCGGGATGCTACGGGTTTTCCCGTAGCACTCCCTTAGCACTCCCGCAGCGACTCACGCTGAACACCTTCCCCCTATAATAGACCCTACAAATATATTGGTAGTGACGGCAGTAGACATCAGCCCCATGGATTTTTACACACCCCCCCTACTACGAGGCGATGCGAGAGTTCTCGTAGCAATCCCGTAGCTACTCGCGTTTTCGACTTCGGAATATAAAAAATAATAAATAAATAATAAAAAAATAAAAAAAATAATAAAAAATAAAAAATAAATAAATAATAAATAAAATAATAATAATAATAATAAAATAATAATAATAATAATAATTAATAAATAAATAATAAATAATTAAAAATAATAAAAATAATTAAAATAAATTAATAAATAATTAAAAATAATTAATAAATAATTTAAAATAATTAAAATAAACAAAAAAAATAAAAAAAAATCCAAAAAAATCACAAAAAATCCAAAAAAAATCACAAAAAATCAAAATAAATGCTGAAAAATATCGTGAACTCGAAATTGATCGAAATGACGTGAAATAAAGCGTGCCGAATGACATAACGACCAAACCCCAACTGATTTGTTTGTCCTTTGGTGATATTTTTCGAGATGGATGTACACATTGATGCACATTTATACTCTTGAAACATGATTCGTTGTTCTTCTTCAACTACATCTCTTTCGATTGCGACCGTTCACCGATATCGTTGATTAATGTACCGATCAAGTTGTCCGATTGCAATATTTGTAGCATTGCAACGTCCTTGGTTAGGATCGAGCGAGGATCGAATCCATTTCTTGGAGCGAACCTCATTGGAACATTTCGTCGGACACTTGACGAGCGTTGGTGCAATAAAGATTACTTGGAAATTACTCGACGATGGAACTAACCACCCAGTCGCGTCCTCTTTTACTTGTAAAATTTCACGTGCTCCCAGCGATGTAATCCGATTACATAGACATCGCTCGAGACACGTCTCCTCTCGCCCATATTTTCACTTGGTTAATTTTTGAAGCTCGGGGTGATGACTAGCACTTAAACCTCTCGATCTATGGAGTGCGGTCTAGGCAAGGAGGGAATTTGAGTGCAAGAAGGTCCAAACTTGGGCGATTTTCCAAAAGAGGGACTTGAAAATTTTCCAGAATAACCGATTATTCCAACGAATGCTTACAACATAGGAACCCAACGCAGAAAACCAAATACGGGCAAGGCTACTTAAACCGACAACCGAAGTGGGAATGCAAACAACATCGTCGCTGCTCGAGCAGGGATCCAACATTGTCGTACAAAACAATCGCTGCTCAAGTGCTTATCCAAGAAATACTCAAACACACATGAAAGAGCATTGGCCCTTGGTAGGCACCAAAACATCAATATGTGATCCGAGTAAAACCCATTTAGGCACGATTCTCTCAGGCACACAATAGCATCATGAGAAAAGACTACTTTCGTAAAAATAACTCACGTGCTTGAATTTTTCTGGTATTTCCTTAGTCTAGGGATCACCACACCTTAGAACCAAGACTTTGCTAGTTAGCCCGTAGAACACAACGCTTTGCACAAATTCATAGCCAAAGTCACACTCACTCGTCCATCATTCACAATTCCAATCAAAGCAGTGTACTTGGGACACTATAGCATCGCCTTCCAATTCTTTTGACTATAGCTACTAGATTAAACGTGCTCATGCGACAAAGCCTAAATCCATACATCCCATTTAGCATACTAGAACGATTCTGCACAAATTCATAGCAAACGTTACGCACCCGTCTATCCTTTCACTAGTTCAGTCGAATTGTACTCGGGCCATTAAATCACCGGGGACAATTCTTTTAACCGAAAGAGCTACTAGATTAAACGTGCTCATGTAACAAAGCACAAATCCATACATCCCCAGTAGCACGCAGCAGTTTTGCACAAATTATAAGCAAACATCACGCACCCGTCCATCATTTCACTAGTCTAGTCAAATTGAAACCGTGAAACTATAGCATCCACCGCCCACTTTTTTTTTTGGAAGAGCTACTAGATTAAACGTGCCCACGCAACAATGGGTAATTCCATACAAACAAGTGCGCTACTAAGGCTATTGATTATCCGTCGCTACTAAGGCTACTGGGTATGCATCGCTACTTAGTTTCCATCGATTGTGCCATCGCTACTTAGTTTCCATCGATTGTGCCATCGCTAATAAGTTTCCATCGATTGTGCCATCGCTACTTAGCTTCCATCGATTGTGCCATCGCTTCTTAGTTTCCATCGCTACTTAGTTTCCACCGATTGTGCCGTCGCTACTTAGTTCCCATCGATTTTGTCATCGCTACATAGTTTCCACCGATTGTGCCGTCGCTACTTAGTTTCCATCGATTGTGGCATCGTTACTGAGTTTCCATCGATTGTGCCATCGCTACTGAGTTTCCATCGATTGTGCCGTCGCTACTTAATTTCCACCGATTGTGCCGTCGCTACTTAGTTTCCATCGATTGTGCCGTCGCTACTTAGTTTCCATCGATTGTGGCATCGCTACTGATTTTCCATCGATCGTGGCATCGCTACATAGTTTCCGTCGATTGTGGCGTCGCTACTTTGTTTCCACCGATTGTGCCGTCGCTACTGATTTTCCATCGATTGTGGCATCGCTACTGATTTTCCATCGATCGTGGCATCGCTACATAGTTTCCACCGATTGTGCCGTCGCTACTTTGTTTCCACCGATTGTGCCGTCACTACTTAGTTTCCATCGATTGTGGCATCGCTAATTAGTTTCCATCGATTGTGGCATCGCTACTGATTTTCCATCGATCGTGGCGTCGCTACATAGTTTCCATCGATTGTGGCGTCGCTACTTTGTTTCCACCGATTGTGCCATCGCTACTTAGTTTCCATCGATTGTGGCATCGCTACTGATTTTCCATCGATCGTGGCATCGCTACATAGTTTCCATCGATTGTGGCGTCGCTACTTTGTTTCCACCGATTGTGCCGTCGCTACTTAGTTTCCATCGATTGTGGCATCGTTACTGAGTTTCCATCGATTGTGGCATCGCTACTTAGTTTCCATCAATTGTGGCATCGCTACTGAGTTTCCATCGATTGTGGCATCGCTACTAGATTCCATCGCTACTGAGTGCCTATGGGGACCCGGGGTACTGCTGCGCCACATTACTCATTGACCTTCTCTGAAAGGGTCCCCCCCTATAATAGATACTACAAATATTTCGGTAGTGACGGCAGTAGATATCAGCCCCCCAAATTTTTAAACACCCTCCACCATGTGAGATAATATGAGAATTGATGCGAGCCGCTACGAGAAATTTCACAATCTCTCGTATCGGTCCCGTAGTTCCCCGCAGCAACACTAGTCGCTACAAGGAATTTCATCATCTCTCGCAGTGGTTGCCAAGCGCTGCGAGGTGATGCGAGAAATATCGCACCGCTACGGGAATTTCCCGCAGCGGTTCGCATCGCTCCCGTAGTTCGCCGCAGCGACTAGTGTGGGCGCGAGGTGATGCGAGTTTTCTCGCATCGCTACGGGAATTTCCCAAAGTAGATCGCATCGTTCATGTATTTCCCGCAGCGGTTGCCAATAGCTGCGAGGCGATGCGAGAAAACTCGCATCGCTACGGGAGTTTCATTCAGCGGTTGTCAATCGCTACTTAGTTTCCATCGATTGTGGCATCGTTACTGAGTTTCCATCGATTGTGCCGTCGCTACTGAGTTTCCATCGATTGTGCCGTCGCTACTTAATTTCCACCGATTGTGCCGTCGCTACTTAGTTTCCATCGATTGTGGCATCGCTAATTAGTTTCCATCGATTGTGGCATTGCTACTGATTTTCCATCGATCGTGGCGTCGCTACATAGTTTCCATCGATTGTGGCGTCGCTACTTTGTTTCCACCGATTGTGCCGTCGCTACTTAGTTTCCATCGATTGTGGCATCGCTACTGATTTTCCATCGATCGTGGCATCGCTACATAGTTTCCATCGATTGTGGCGTCGCTACTTTGTTTCCACCGATTGTGCCGTCGCTACTTAGTTTCCATCGATTGTGGCATCGTTACTGAGTTTCCATCGATTGTGGCATCGCTACTTAGTTTCCATCGATTGTGGCATCGCTACTGAGTTTCCATCGATTGTGGCATCGCTACTAGATTCCATCGCTACTGAGTGCCTATGGGGACCCGGGGTACTGCTGCGCCACATTACTCATTGACCTTCTCTGAAAGGGTCCCCCCTTATAATAGATACTACAAATATTTCGGTAGTGACGGCAGTAGATATCAGCCCCCCAAATTTTTACACACCCTCCACCATGTCAGATAATATGAGAATTGATGCGAGCCGCTACGAGAAATTTCACAATCTCTCGTATCGGTCCCGTAGTTCCCCGCAGCAACACTAGTCGCTACAAGGAATTTCATCATCTCTCGCAGTGGTTGCCAAGCGCTGCGAGGTGATGCGAGAAATATCGCACCGCTACGGGAATTTCCCGCAGCGGTTCGCATCGCTCCCGTAGTTCGCCGCAGCGACTAGTGTGGGCGCAAGGTGATGCGAGTTTTCTCGCATCGCTACGGGAATTTCCCAAAGTAGATCGCATCGTTCATGTATTTCCTGCAGCGGTTGCCAATAGCTGCGAGGCGATGCGAGAAAACTCGCATCGCTACGGGAGTTTCATTCAGCGGTTGTCAATCGCTACTTAGTTTCCATCGATTGTGGCATCGTTACTGAGTTTCCATCGATTGTGCCGTCGCTACTGAGTTTCCATCGATTGTGCCGTCGCTACTTAATTTCCACCGATTGTGCCGTCGCTACTTAGTTTCCATCGATTGTGGCATCGCTAATTAGTTTCCATCGATTGTGGCATTGCTACTGATTTTCCATCGATCGTGGCGTCGCTACATAGTTTCCATCGATTGTGGCGTCGCTACTTTGTTTCCACCGATTGTGCCGTCGCTACTTAGTTTCCATCGATTGTGGCATCGCTACTGATTTTCCATCGATCGTGGCATCGCTACATAGTTTCCATCGATTGTGGCGTCGCTACTTTGTTTCCACCGATTGTGCCGTCGCTACTTAGTTTCCATCGATTGTGGCATCGTTACTGAGTTTCCATCGATTGTGGCATCGCTACTTAGTTTCCATCGATTGTGGCATCGCTACTGAGTTTCCATCGATTGTGGCATCGCTACTAGATTCCATCGCTACTGAGTGCCTATGGGGACCCGGGGTACTGCTGCGCCACATTACTCATTGACCTTCTCTGAAAGGGTCCCCCCTTATAATAGATACTACAAATATTTCGGTAGTGACGGCAGTAGATATCAGCCCCCCAAATTTTTACACACCCTCCACCATGTCAGATAATATGAGAATTGATGCGAGCCGCTACGAGAAATTTCACAATCTCTCGTATCGGTCCCGTAGTTCCCCGCAGCAACACTAGTCGCTACAAGGAATTTCATCATCTCTCGCAGTGGTTGCCAAGCGCTGCGAGGTGATGCGAGAAATATCGCACCGCTACGGGAATTTCTCGCAGCGGTTCGCATCGCTCCCGTAGTTCGCCGCAGCAACTAGTGTGGGCGCGAGGTGATGCGAGTTTTCTCGCATCGCTACGGGAGTTTCCCAAAGTAGATCGCATCGTTCCTGTAGTTCCCGCAGCGGTTGCCAATCGCTGCGAGGCGATGCGAGAAAACTCGCATCGCTACGGGAGTTTCCCTCAGCGGTTGCCAATCGCTGCGAGGCGATGCGAGTTTTCTCGCATCGCTCCCGTAAACTCCCGCACATAGTGCGAGATTATGAGTAGAGGGGGGTCTACTCATCCGTATCCATCGATTCCTAGGCATCCCAGTCCAACGCTACGAGTTGCTACGAGAGCCCTGCGGGATGCTACGGGTTTTCCCGTAGCACTCCCTTAGCACTCCCGCAGCGACTCACGCTGAACACCTTCCCCCTATAATAGACCCTACAAATATATTGGTAGTGACGGCAGTAGACATCAGCCCCATGGATTTTTACACCCCCCCCCTACTACGAGGCGATGCGAGAGTTCTCGTAGCAATCCCGTAGCTACTCGCGTTTTCGACTTCGGAATATAAAAAATAATAAAAAAAAATAAAAAAAAAATAATAAAAAATAAAAAATAAATAAATAATAAATAAAATAATAATAATAATAACAAAATAATAATAATAATTAATAAATAAATAATAAATAATTAAAAATAATAAAAATAATTAAAATAAATTAATAAATAATTAAAAATAATTAATAAATAATTAAAAATAATTAAAATAAACAAAAAAAATAAAAAAAAATCCAAAAAAATCACAAAAAATCCAAAAAAATCACAAAAAATCCAAAAAAAATCACAAAAAATCAAAATAAATGCTGAAAAATATCGTGAACTCGAAATTGATCGAAATGACGTGAAATAAAGCGTGCCGAATGACATAACGACCAAACCCCAACTGATTTGTTTGTCCTTTGGTGATATTTTTCGAGATGGATGTACACATTGATGCACATTTATACTCTTGAAACATGATTCGTTGTTCTTCTTCAACTACATCTCTTTCGATTGCGACCGTTCACCGATATCGTTGATTAATGTACCGATCAAGTTGTCCGATTGCAATATTTGTAGCATTGCAACGTCCTTGGTTAGGATCGAGCGAGGATCGAATCCATTTCTTGGAGCGAACCTCATTGGAACATTTCGTCGGACACTTGACGAGCGTTGGTGCAATAAAGATTACTTGGAAATTACTCGACGATGGAACTAACCACCCAGTCGCGTCCTCTTTTACTTGTAAAATTTCACGTGCTCCCAGCGATGTAATCCGATTACATAGACATCGCTCGAGACACGTCTCCTCTCGCCCATATTTTCACTTGGTTAATTTTCGAAGCTCGGGGTGATGACTAGCACTTAAACCTCTCGATCTATGGAGTGCGGTCTAGGCAAGGAGGGAATTTGAGTGCAAGAAGGTCCAAACTTGGGCGATTTTCCAAAAGAGGGACTTGAAAATTTTCCAGAATAACCGATTATTCCAACGAATGCTTACAACATAGGAACCCAACGCAGAAAACCAAATACGGGCAAGGCTACTTAAACCGACAACCGAAGTGGGAATGCAAACAACATCGTCGCTGCTCGAGCAGGGACCCAACATTGTCGTACAAAACAATCGCTGCTCAAGTGCTTATCCAAGAAATACTCAAACACACATGAAAGAGCATTGGCCCTTGGTAGGCACCAAAACATCAATATGTGATCCGAGTAAAACCCATTTAGGCACGATTCTCTCAGGCACACAATAGCATCATGAGAAAAGACTACTTTCGTAAAAATAACTCACGTGCTTGAATTTTTCTGGTATTTCCTTAGTCTAGGGATCACCACACCTTAGAACCAAGACTTTGCTAGTTAGCCCGTAGAACACAACGCTTTGCACAAATTCATAGCCAAAGTCACACTCACTCGTCCATCATTCACAATTCCAATCAAAGCAGTGTACTTGGGACACTATAGCATCGCCTTCCAATTCTTTTGACTATAGCTACTAGATTAAACGTGCTCATGCGACAAAGCCTAAATCCATACATCCCATTTAGCATACTAGAACGATTCTGCACAAATTCATAGCAAACGTTACGCACCCGTCTATCCTTTCACTAGTTCAGTCGAATTGTACTCGGGCCATTAAATCACCGGGGACAATTCTTTTAACCGAAAGAGCTACTAGATTAAACGTGCTCATGCAACAAAGCAAAAATCCATACATCCCCAGTAGCACGCAGCAGTTTTGCACAAATTATAAGCAAACATCACGCACCCGTCCATCATTTCACTAGTCTAGTCAAATTGAAACCGTGAAACTATAGCATCCACCGCCCACTTTTTTTTTTGGAAGAGCTACTAGATTAAACGTGCCCACGCAACAATGGGTAATTCCATACAAACAAGTGCGCTACTAAGGCTATTGATTATCCGTCGCTACTAAGGCTACTGGGTATGCATCGCTACTTAGTTTCCATCGATTGTGCCATCGCTACTTAGTTTCCATCGATAGTGCCATCGCTAATAAGTTTCCATCGATTGTGCCATCGCTACTTAGCTTCCATCGATTGTGCCATCGCTTCTTAGTTTCCATCGCTACTTAGTTTCCACCGATTGTGCCGTCGCCACTTAGTTCCCATCGATTTTGTCATCGCTACATAGTTTCCACCGATTGTGCCGTCGCTACTTAGTTTCCATCGATTGTGGCATCGTTACTGAGTTTCCATCGATTGTGCCATCGCTACTGAGTTTCCATCGATTGTGCCGTCGCTACTTAATTTCCACCGATTGTGCCGTCGCTACTTAGTTTCCATCGATTGTGCCGTCGCTACTTAGTTTCCATCGATTGTGGCATCGCTACTGATTTTCCATCGATCGTGGCATCGCTACATAGTTTCCGTCGATTGTGGCGTCGCTACTTTGTTTCCACCGATTGTGCCGTCGCTACTGATTTTCCATCGATTGTGGCATCGCTACTGATTTTCCATCGATCGTGGCATCGCTACATAGTTTCCACCGATTGTGCCGTCGCTACTTTGTTTCCACCGATTGTGCCGTCGCTACTTAGTTTCCATCGATTGTGGCATCGCTAATTAGTTTCCATCGATTGTGGCATCGCTACTGATTTTCCATCGATCGTGGCGTCGCTACATAGTTTCCATCGATTGTGGCGTCGCTACTTTGTTTCCACCGATTGTGCCATCGCTACTTAGTTTCCATCGATTGTGGCATCGCTACTGATTTTCCATCGATCGTGGCATCGCTACATAGTTTCCACCGATTGTGGCGTCGCTACTTTGTTTCCACCGATTGTGCCGTCGCTACTTAGTTTCCATCGATTGTGGCATCGTTACTGAGTTTCCATCGATTGTGGCATCGCTACTTAGTTTCCATCGATTGTGGCATCGCTACTGAGTTTCCATCGATTGTGGCATCGCTACTAGATTCCATCGCTACTGAGTGCCTATGGGGACCCGGGGTACTGCTGCGCCACATTACTCATTGACCTTCTCTGAAAGGGTCCCCCCCTATAATAGATACTACAAATATTTCGGTAGTGACGGCAGTAGATATCAGCCCCCCAAATTTTTACACACCCTCCACCATGTCAGATAATATGAGAATTGATGCGAGCCGCTACGAGAAATTTCACAATCTCTCGTATCGGTCCCGTAGTTCCCCGCAGCAACACTAGCCGCTACAAGGAATTTCCTCATCTCTCGCAGTGGTTGCCAAGCGCTGCGAGGTGATGCGAGAAATATCGCACCGCTACGGGAATTTCCCGCAGCGGTTCGCATCGCTCCCGTAGTTCGCCGCAGCAACTAGTGTGGGCGCGAGGTGATGCGAGTTTTCTCGCATCGCTACGGGAATTTCCCAAAGTAGATCGCATCGTTCATGTATTTCCCGCAGCGGTTGCCAATAGCTGCGAGGCGATGCGAGAAAACTCGCATCGCTACGGGAGTTTCATTCAGCGGTTGTCAATCGCTACTTAGTTTCCATCGATTGTGGCATCGTTACTGAGTTTCCATCGATTGTGCCGTCGCTACTTAATTTCCACCGATTGTGCCGTCGCTACTTAGTTTCCATCGATTGTGGCATCGCTAATTAGTTTCCATCGATTGTGGCATCGCTACTGATTTTCCATCGATCGTGGCGTCGCTACATAGTTTCCATCGATTGTGGCGTCGCTACTTTGTTTCCACCGATTGTGCCGTCGCTACTTAGTTTCCATCGATTGTGGCATCGCTACTGATTTTCCATCGATCGTGGCATCGCTACATAGTTTCCATCGATTGTGGCGTCGCTACTTTGTTTCCACCGATTGTGCCGTCGCTACTTAGTTTCCATCGATTGTGGCATCGTTACTGAGTTTCCATCGATTGTGGCATCGCTACTTAGTTTCCATCGATTGTGGCATCGCTACTGAGTTTCCATCGATTGTGGCATCGCTACTAGATTCCATCGCTACTGAGTGCCTATGGGGACCCGGGGTACTGCTGCGCCACATTACTCATTGACCTTCTCTGAAAGGGTCCCCCCTTATAATAGATACTACAAATATTTCGGTAGTGACGGCAGTAGATATCAGCCCCCCAAATTTTTACACACCCTCCACCATGTCAGATAATATGAGAATTGATGCGAGCCGCTACGAGAAATTTCACAATCTCTCGTATCGGTCCCGTAGTTCCCCGCAGCAACACTAGCCGCTACAAGGAATTTCATCATCTCTCGCAGTGGTTGCCAAGCGCTGCGAGGTGATGCGAGAAATATCGCACCGCTACGGGAATTTCCCGCAGCGGTTCGCATCGCTCCCGTAGTTCGCCGCAGCAACTAGTGTGGGCGCGAGGTGATGCGAGTTTTCTCGCATCGCTACGGGAGTTTCCCAAAGTAGATCGCATCGTTCCTGTAGTTCCCGCAGCGGTTGCCAATCGCTGCGAGGCGATGCGAGAAAACTCGCATCGCTACGGGAGTTTCCCTCAGCGGTTGCCAATCGCTGCGAGGCGATGCGAGTTTTCTCGCATCGCTCCCGTAAACTCCCGCACATAGTGCGAGATTATGAGTAGAGGGGGGTCTACTCATCCGTATCCATCGATTCCTAGGCATCCCAGTCCAACGCTACGAGTTGCTACGAGAGCCCTGCGGGATGCTACGGGTTTTCCCGTAGCACTCCCTTAGCACTCCCGCAGCGACTCACGCTGAACACCTTCCCCCTATAATAGACCCTACAAATATATTGGTAGTGACGGCAGTAGACATCAGCCCCATGGATTTTTACACCCCCCCCCCTACTACGAGGCGATGCGAGAGTTCTCGTAGCAATCCCGTAGCTACTCGCGTTTTCGACTTCGGAATATAAAAAATAATAAATAAATAATAAAAAAAAATAAAAAAAAAATAATAAAAAATAAAAAATAAATAAATAATAAATAAAATAATAATAATAATAATAAAATAATAATAATAATTAATAAATAAATAATAAATAATTAAAAATAATAAAAATAATTAAAATAAATTAATAAATAATTAAAAATAATTAATAAATAATTAAAAATAATTAAAATAAACAAAAAAAATAAAAAAAAATCCAAAAAAATCACAAAAAATCCAAAAAAATCACAAAAAATCCAAAAAAAATCACAAAAAATCAAAATAAATGCTGAAAAATATCGTGAACTCGAAATTGATCGAAATGACGTGAAATAAAGCGTGCCGAATGACATAACGACCAAACCCCAACTGATTTGTTTGTCCTTTGGTGATATTTTTCGAGATGGATGTACACATTGATGCACATTTATACTCTTGAAACATGATTCGTTGTTCTTCTTCAACTACATCTCTTTCGATTGCGACCGTTCACCGATATCGTTGATTAATGTACCGATCAAGTTGTCCAATTGCAATATTTGTAGCATTGCAACGTCCTTGGTTAGGATCGAGCGAGGATCGAATCCATTTCTTGGAGCGAACCTCATTGGAACATTTCGTCGGACACTTGACGAGCGTTGGTGCAATAAAGATTACTTGGAAATTACTCGACGATGGAACTAACCACCCAGTCGCGTCCTCTTTTACTTGTAAAATTTCACGTGCTCCCAGCGATGTAATCCGATTACATAGACATCGCTCGAGACACGTCTCCTCTCGCCCATATTTTCACTTGGTTAATTTTCGAAGCTCGGGGTGATGACTAGCACTTAAACCTCTCGATCTATGGAGTGCGGTCTAGGCAAGGAGGGAATTTGAGTGCAAGAAGGTCCAAACTTGGGCGATTTTCCAAAAGAGGGACTTGAAAATTTTCCAGAATAACCGATTATTCCAACGAATGCTTACAACATAGGAACCCAACGCAGAAAACCAAATACGGGCAAGGCTACTTAAACCGACAACCGAAGTGGGAATGCAAACAACATCGTCGCTGCTCGAGCAGGGACCCAACATTGTCGTACAAAACAATCGCTGCTCAAGTGCTTATCCAAGAAATACTCAAACACACATGAAAGAGCATTGGCCCTTGGTAGGCACCAAAACATCAATATGTGATCCGAGTAAAACCCATTTAGGCACGATTCTCTCAGGCACACAATAGCATCATGAGAAAAGACTACTTTCGTAAAAATAACTCACGTGCTTGAATTTTTCTGGTATTTCCTTAGTCTAGGGATCACCACACCTTAGAACCAAGACTTTGCTAGTTAGCCCGTAGAACACAACGCTTTGCACAAATTCATAGCCAAAGTCACACTCACTCGTCCATCATTCACAATTCCAATCAAAGCAGTGTACTTGGGACACTATAGCATCGCCTTCCAATTCTTTTGACTATAGCTACTAGATTAAACGTGCTCATGCGACAAAGCCTAAATCCACATTTCCCATTTAGCATACTAGAACGATTCTGCACAAATTCATAGCAAACGTTACGCACCCGTCTATCCTTTCACTAGTTCAGTCGAATTGTACTCGGGCCATTAAATCACCGGGGACAATTCTTTTAACCGAAAGAGCTACTAGATTAAACGTGCTCATGTAACAAAGCACAAATCCATACATCCCCAGTAGCACGCAGCAGTTTTGCACAAATTATAAGCAAACATCACGCACCCGTCCATCATTTCACTAGTCTAGTCAAATTGAAACCGTGAAACTATAGCATCCACCGCCCACTTTTTTTTTTGGAAGAGCTACTAGATTAAACGTGCCCACGCAACAATGGGTAATTCCATACAAACAAGTGCGCTACTAAGGCTATTGATTATCCGTCGCTACTAAGGCTACTGGGTATGCATCGCTACTTAGTTTCCATCGATTGTGCCATCGCTACTTAGTTTCCATCGATTGTGCCATCGCTAATAAGTTTCCATCGATTGTGCCATCGCTACTTAGCTTCCATCGATTGTGCCATCGCTTCTTAGTTTCCATCGCTACTTAGTTTCCACCGATTGTGCCGTCGCTACTTAGTTCCCATCGATTTTGTCATCGCTACATAGTTTCCACCGATTGTGCCGTCGCTACTTAGTTTCCATCGATTGTGGCATCGTTACTGAGTTTCCATCGATTGTGCCATCGCTACTGAGTTTCCATCGATTGTGCCGTCGCTACTTAATTTCCACCGATTGTGCCGTCGCTACTTAGTTTCCATCGATTGTGCCGTCGCTACTTAGTTTCCATCGATTGTGGCATCGCTACTGATTTTCCATCGATCGTGGCATCGCTACATAGTTTCCGTCGATTGTGGCGTCGCTACTTTGTTTCCACCGATTGTGCCGTCGCTACTGATTTTCCATCGATTGTGGCATCGCTACTGATTTTCCATCGATCGTGGCATCGCTACATAGTTTCCACCGATTGTGCCGTCGCTACTTTGTTTCCACCGATTGTGCCGTCGCTACTTAGTTTCCATCGATTGTGGCATCGCTAATTAGTTTCCATCGATTGTGGCATCGCTACTGATTTTCCATCGATCGTGGCGTCGCTACATAGTTTCCATCGATTGTGGCGTTGCTACTTTGTTTCCACCGATTGTGCCATCGCTACTTAGTTTCCATCGATTGTGGCATCGCTACTGATTTTCCATCGATCGTGGCATCGCTACATAGTTTCCATCGATTGTGGCGTCGCTACTTTGTTTCCACCGATTGTGCCGTCGCTACTTAGTTTCCATCGATTGTGGCATCGTTACTGAGTTTCCATCGATTGTGGCATCGCTACTTAGTTTCCATCGATTGTGGCATCGCTACTGAGTTTCCATCGATTGTGGCATCGCTACTAGATTCCATCGCTACTGAGTGCCTATGGGGACCCGGGGTACTGCTGCGCCACATTACTCATTGACCTTCTCTGAAAGGGTCCCCCCCTATAATAGATACTACAAATATTTCGGTAGTGACGGCAGTAGATATCAGCCCCCCAAATTTTTACACACCCTCCACCATGTGAGATAATATGAGAATTGATGCGAGCCGCTACGAGAAATTTCACAATCTCTCGTATCGGTCCCGTAGTTCCCCGTAGCAACACTAGTCGCTACAAGGAATTTCATCATCTCTCGCAGTGGTTGCCAAGCGCTGCGAGGTGATGCGAGAAATATCGCACCGCTACGGGAATTTCCCGCAGCGGTTCGCATCGCTCCCGTAGTTCGCCGCAGCAACTAGTGTGGGCGCGAGGTGATGCGAGTTTTCTCGCATCGCTACGGGAGTTTCCCAAAGTAGATCGCATCGTTCCTGTAGTTCCCGCAGCGGTTGCCAATCGCTGCGAGGCGATGCGAGAAAACTCGCATCGCTACGGGAGTTTCCCTCAGCGGTTGCCAATCGCTGCGAGGCGATGCGAGTTTTCTCGCATCGCTCCCGTAAACTCCCGCACATAGTGCGAGATTATGAGTAGAGGGGGGTCTACTCATCCGTATCCATCGATTCCTAGGCATCCCAGTCCAACGCTACGAGTTGCTACGAGAGCCCTGCGGGATGCTACGGATTTTCCCGTAGCACTCCCTTAGCACTCCCGCAGCGACTCACGCTGAACACCTTTCCCCTATAATAGACCATACAAATATATTGGTAGTGACGGCAGTAGACATCAGCCCCATGGATTTTTACACCCCCCCCCTACTACGAGGCGATGCGAGAGTTCTCGTAGCAATCCCGTAGCTACTCGCGTTTTCGACTTCGGAATATAAAAAATAAAAAATAAATAATAAAAAAAAAAAATAATAATAATAAAAAATAAAAAATAAATAAATAATAAATAAAATAATAATAATAATAATAAAATAATAATAATAATTAATAAATAAATAATAAATAATTAAAAATAATAAAAATAATTAAAATAAATTAATAAATAATTAAAAATAATTAATAAATAATTAAAAATAATTAAAATAAACAAAAAAAATAAAAAAAAATCCAAAAAAATCACAAAAAATCCAAAAAAATCACAAAAAATCCAAAAAAAATCACAAAAAATCAAAATAAATGCTGAAAAATATCGTGAACTCGAAATTGATCAAAATGACGTGAAATAAAGCGTGCCGAATGACATAACGACCAAACCCCAACTGATTTGTTTGTCCTTTGGTGATATTTTTCGAGATGGATGTACACATTGATGCACATTTATACTCTTGAAACATGATTCGTTGTTCTTCTTCAACTACATCTCTTTCGATTGCGACCGTTCACCGATATCGTTGATTAATGTACCGATCAAGTTGTCCGATTGCAATATTTGTAGCATTGCAACGTCCTTGGTTAGGATCGAGCGAGGATCGAATCCATTTCTTGGAGCGAACCTCATTGGAACATTTCGTCGGACACTTGACGAGCGTTGGTGCAATAAAGATTACTTGGAAATTACTCGACGATGGAACTAACCACCCAGTCGCGTCCTCTTTTACTTGTAAAATTTCACGTGCTCCCAGCGATGTAATCCGATTACATAGACATCGCTCGAGACACGTCTCCTCTCGCCCATATTTTCACTTGGTTAATTTTCGAAGCTCGGGGTGATGACTAGCACTTAAACCTCTCTATCTATGGAGTGCGGTCTAGGCAAGGAGGGAATTTGAGTGCAAGAAGGTCCAAACTTGGGCGATTTTCCAAAAGAGGGACTTGAAAATTTTCCAGAATAACCGATTATTCCAACGAATGCTTACAACATAGGAACCCAACGCAGAAAACCAAATACAGGCAAGGCTACTTAAACCGACAACCGAAGTGGGAATGCAAACAACATCGTCGCTGCTCGAGCAGGGATCCAACATTGTCGTACAAAACAATCGCTGCTCAAGTGCTTATCCAAGAAATACTCAAACACACATGAAAGAGCATTGGCCCTTGGTAGGCACCAAAACATCAATATGTGTTCCGAGTAAAACCCATTTAGGCACGATTCTCTCAGGCACACAATAGCATCATGAGAAAAGACTACTTTCGTAAAAATTACTCACGTGCTTGAATTTTTCTGGTATTTCCTTAGTCTAGGGATCACCACACCTTAGAACCAAGACTTTGCTAGTTAGCCCGTAGAACACAACGCTTTGCACAAATTCATAGCCAAAGTCACACTCACTCGTCCATCATTCACAATTCCAATCAAAGCAGTGTACTTGGGACACTATAGCATCGCCTTCCAATTCTTTTGACTATAGCTACTAGATTAAACGTGCTCATGCGACAAAGCCTAAATCCATACATCCCATTTAGCATACTAGAACGATTCTGCACAAATTCATAGCAAACGTTACGCACCCGTCTATCCTTTCACTAGTTCAGTCGAATTGTACTCGGGCCATTAAATCACCGGGGACAATTCTTTTAACCGAAAGAGCTACTAGATTAAACGTGCTCATGCAACAAAGCACAAATCCATACATCCCCAGTAGCACGCAGCAGTTTTGCACAAATTATAAGCAAACATCACGCACCCGTCCATCATTTCACTAGTCTAGTCAAATTGAAACCGTGAAACTATAGCATCCACCGCCCACTTTTTTTTTTGGAAGAGCTACTAGATTAAACGTGCCCACGCAACAATGGGTAATTCCATACAAACAAGTGCGCTACTAAGGCTATTGATTATCCGTCGCTACTAAGGCTACTGGGTATGCATCGCTACTTAGTTTCCATCGATTGTGCCATCGCTACTTAGTTTCCATCGATTGTGCCATCGCTAATAAGTTTCCATCGATTGTGCCATCGCTACTTAGCTTCCATCGATTGTGCCATCGCTTCTTAGTTTCCATCGCTACTTAGTTTCCACCGATTGTGCCGTCGCTACTTAGTTCCCATCGATTTTGTCATCGCTACATAGTTTCCACCGATTGTGCCGTCGCTACTTAGTTTCCATCGATTGTGGCATCGTTACTGAGTTTCCATCGATTGTGCCATCGCTACTGAGTTTCCATCGATTGTGCCGTCGCTACTTAATTTCCACCGATTGTGCCGTCGCTACTTAGTTTCCATCGATTGTGCCGTCGCTACTTAGTTTCCATCGATTGTGGCATCCCTACTGATTTTCCATCGATCGTGGCATCTCTACATAGTTTCCGTCGATTGTGGCGTCGCTACTTTGTTTCCACCGATTGTGCCGTCGCTACTGATTTTCCATCGATTGTGGCATCGCTACTGATTTTCCATCGATCGTGGCATCGCTACATAGTTTCCACCGATTGTGCCGTCGCTACTTTGTTTCCACCGATTGTGCCGTCGCTACTTAGTTTCCATCGATTGTGGCATCGCTAATTAGTTTCCATCGATTGTGGCATCGCTACTGATTTTCCATCGATCGTGGCGTCGCTACATAGTTTCCATCGATTGTGGCGTCGCTACTTTGTTTCCACCGATTGTGCCATCGCTACTTAGTTTCCATCGATTGTGGCATCGCTACTGATTTTCCATCGATCGTGGCATCGCTACATAGTTTCCATCGATTGTGGCGTCGCTACTTTGTTTCCACCGATTGTGCCGTCGCTACTTAGTTTCCATCGATTGTGGCATCGTTACTGAGTTTCCATCGATTGTGGCATCGCTACTTAGTTTCCATCGATTGTGGCATCGCTACTGAGTTTCCATCGATTGTGGCATCGCTACTAGATTCCATCGCTACTGAGTGCCTATGGGGACCCGGGGTACTGCTGCGCCACATTACTCATTGACCTTCTCTGAAAGGGTCCCCCCCTATAATAGATACTACAAATATTTCGGTAGTGACGGCAGTAGATATCAGCCCCCCAAATTTTTAAACACCCTCCACCATGTGAGATAATATGAGAATTGATGCGAGCCGCTACGAGAAATTTCACAATCTCTCGTATCGGTCCCGTAGTTCCCCGCAGCAACACTAGTCGCTACAAGGAATTTCATCATCTCTCGCAGTGGTTGCCAAGCGCTGCGAGGTGATGCGAGAAATATCGCACCGCTACGGGAATTTCCCGCAGCGGTTCGCATCGCTCCCGTAGTTCGCCGCAGCAACTAGTGTGGGCGCGAGGTGATGCGAGTTTTCTCGCATCGCTACGGGAATTTCCCAAAGTAGATCGCATCGTTCATGTATTTCCCGCAGCGGTTGCCAATAGCTGCGAGGCGATGCGAGAAAACTCGCATCGCTACGGGAGTTTCATTCAGCGGTTGTCAATCGCTACTTAGTTTCCATCGATTGTGGCATCGTTACTGAGTTTCCATCGATTGTGCCGTCGCTACTGAGTTTCCATCGATTGTGCCGTCGCTACTTAATTTCCACCGATTGTGCCGTCGCTACTTAGTTTCCATCGATTGTGGCATCGCTAATTAGTTTCCATCGATTGTGGCATCGCTACTGATTTTCCATCGATCGTGGCGTCGCTACATAGTTTCCATCGATTGTGGCGTCGCTACTTTGTTTCCACCGATTGTGCCGTCGCTACTTAGTTTCCATCGATTGTGGCATCGCTACTGATTTTCCATCGATCGTGGCATCGCTACATAGTTTCCATCGATTGTGGCGTCGCTACTTTGTTTCCACCGATTGTGCCGTCGCTACTTAGTTTCCATCGATTGTGGCATCGTTACTGAGTTTCCATCGATTGTGGCATCGCTACTTAGTTTCCATCGATTGTGGCATCGCTACTGAGTTTCCATCGATTGTGGCATCGCTACTAGATTCCATCGCTACTGAGTGCCTATGGGGACCCGGGGTACTGCTGCGCCACATTACTCATTGACCTTCTCTGAAAGGGTCCCCCCTTATAATAGATACTACAAATATTTCGGTAGTGACGGCAGTAGATATCAGCCCCCCAAATTTTTACACACCCTCCACCATGTCAGATAATATGAGAATTGATGCGAGCCGCTACGAGAAATTTCACAATCTCTCGTATCGGTCCCGTAGTTCCCCGCAGCAACACTAGTCGCTACAAGGAATTTCATCATCTCTCGCAGTGGTTGCCAAGCGCTGCGAGGTGATGCGAGAAATATCGCACCGCTACGGGAATTTCCCGCAGCGGTTCGCATCGCTCCCGTAGTTCGCCGCAGCAACTAGTGTGGGCGCGAGGTGATGCGAGTTTTCTCGCATCGCTACGGGAGTTTCCCAAAGTAGATCGCATCGTTCCTGTAGTTCCCGCAGCGGTTGCCAATCGCTGCGAGGCGATGCGAGAAAACTCGCATCGCTACGGGAGTTTCCCTCAGCGGTTGCCAATCGCTGCGAGGCGATGCGAGTTTTCTCGCATCGCTCCCGTAAACTCCCGCACATAGTGCGAGATTATGAGTAGAGGGGGGTCTACTCATCCGTATCCATCGATTCCTAGGCATCCCAGTCCAACGCTACGAGTTGCTACGAGAGCCCTGCGGGATGCTACGGGTTTTCCCGTAGCACTCCCTTAGCACTCCCGCAGCGACTCACGCTGAACACCTTCCCCCTATAATAGACCCTACAAATATATTGGTAGTGACGGCAGTAGACATCAGCCCCATGGATTTTTACACACACCCCCTACTACGAGGCGATGCGAGAGTTCTCGTAGCAATCCCGTAGCTACTCGCGTTTTCGACTTCGGAATATAAAAAATAATAAATAAATAATAAAAAAATAAAAAAAAAATAATAAAAAATAAAAAATAAATAAATAATAAATAAAATAATAATAATAATAATAAAATAATAATAATAATTAATAAATAAATAATAAATAATTAAAAATAATAAAAATAATTAAAATAAATTAATAAATAATTAAAAATAATTAATAAATAATTAAAAATAATTAAAATAAACAAAAAAAATAAAAAAAAATCCAAAAAAATCACAAAAAATCCAAAAAAATCACAAAAAATCCAAAAAAAATCACAAAAAATCAAAATAAATGCTGGAAAATATCGTGAACTCGAAATTGATCGAAATGACGTGAAATAAAGCGTGCCGAATGACATAACGACCAAACCCCAACTGATTTGTTTGTCCTTTGGTGATATTTTTCGAGATGGATGTACACATTGATGCACATTTATACTCTTGAAACATGATTCGTTGTTCTTCTTCAACTACATCTCTTTCGATTGCGACCGTTCACCGATATCGTTGATTAATGTACCGATCAAGTTGTCCAATTGCAATATTTGTAGCATTGCAACGTCCTTGGTTAGGATCGAGCGAGGATCGAATCCATTTCTTGGAGCGAACCTCATTGGAACATTTCGTCGGACACTTGACGAGCGTTGGTGCAATAAAGATTACTTGGAAATTACTCGACGATGGAACTAACCACCCAGTCGCGTCCTCTTTTACTTGTAAAATTTCACGTGCTCCCAGCGATGTAATCCGATTACATAGACATCGCTCGAGACACGTCTCCTCTCGCCCATATTTTCACTTGGTTAATTTTCGAAGCTCGGGGTGATGACTAGCACTTAAACCTCTCGATCTATGGAGTGCGGTCTAGGCAAGGAGGGAATTTGAGTGCAAGAAGGTCCAAACTTGGGCGATTTTCCAAAAGAGGGACTTGAAAATTTTCCAGAATAACCGATTATTCCAACGAATGCTTACAACATAGGAACCCAACGCAGAAAACCAAATACGGGCAAGGCTACTTAAACCGACAACCGAAGTGGGAATGCAAACAACATCGTCGCTGCTCGAGCAGGGACCCAACATTGTCGTACAAAACAATCGCTGCTCAAGTGCTTATCCAAGAAATACTCAAACACACATGAAAGAGCATTGGCCCTTGGTAGGCACCAAAACATCAATATGTGATCCGAGTAAAACCCATTTAGGCACGATTCTCTCAGGCACACAATAGCATCATGAGAAAAGACTACTTTCGTAAAAATAACTCACGTGCTTGAATTTTTCTGGTATTTCCTTAGTCTAGGGATCACCACACCTTAGAACCAAGACTTTGCTAGTTAGCCCGTAGAACAAAACGCTTTGCACAAATTCATAGCCAAAGTCACACTCACTCGTCCATCATTCACAATTCCAATCAAAGCAGTGTACTTGGGACACTATAGCATCGCCTTCCAATTCTTTTGACTATAGCTACTAGATTAAACGTGCTCATGCGACAAAGCCTAAATCCATACATCCCATTTAGCATACTAGAACGATTCTGCACAAATTCATAGCAAACGTTACGCACCCGTCTATCCTTTCACTAGTTCAGTCGAATTGTACTCGGGCCATTAAATCACCGGGGACAATTCTTTTAACCGAAAGAGCTACTAGATTAAACGTGCTCATGCAACAAAGCACAAATCCATACATCCCCAGTAGCACGCAGCAGTTTTGCACAAATTATAAGCAAACATCACGCACCCGTCCATCATTTCACTAGTCTAGTCAAATTGAAACCGTGAAACTATAGCATCCACCGCCCACTTTTTTTTTTGGAAGAGCTACTAGATTAAACGTGCCCACGCAACAATGGGTAATTCCATACAAACAAGTGCGCTACTAAGGCTATTGATTATCCGTCGCTACTAAGGCTACTGGGTATGCATCGCTACTTAGTTTCCATCGATTGTGCCATCGCTACTTAGTTTCCATCGATTGTGCCATCGCTAATAAGTTTCCATCGATTGTGCCATCGCTACTTAGCTTCCATCGATTGTGCCATCGCTTCTTAGTTTCCATCGCTACTTAGTTTCCACCGATTGTGCCGTCGCCACTTAGTTCCCATCGATTTTGTCATCGCTACATAGTTTCCACCGATTGTGCCGTCGCTACTTAGTTTCCATCGATTGTGGCATCGTTACTGAGTTTCCATCGATTGTGCCATCGCTACTGAGTTTCCATCGATTGTGCCGTCGCTACTTAATTTCCACCGATTGTGCCGTCGCTACTTAGTTTCCATCGATTGTGCCGTCGCTACTTAGTTTCCATCGATTGTGGCATCGCTACTGATTTTCCATCGATCGTGGCATCGCTACATAGTTTCCGTCGATTGTGGCGTCGCTACTTTGTTTCCACCGATTGTGCCGTCGCTACTGATTTTCCATCGATTGTGGCATCGCTACTGATTTTCCATCGATCGTGGCATCGCTACATAGTTTCCACCGATTGTGCCGTCGCTACTTTGTTTCCACCGATTGTGCCGTCGCTACTTAGTTTCCATCGATTGTGGCATCGCTAATTAGTTTCCATCGATTGTGGCATCGCTACTGATTTTCCATCGATCGTGGCGTCGCTACATAGTTTCCATCGATTGTGGCGTCGCTACTTTGTTTCCACCGATTGTGCCATCGCTACTTAGTTTCCATCGATTGTGGCATCGCTACTGATTTTCCATCGATCGTGGCTTCGCTACATAGTTTCCACCGATTGTGGCGTCGCTACTTTGTTTCCACCGATTGTGCCGTCGCTACTTAGTTTCCATCGATTGTGGCATCGTTACTGAGTTTCCATCGATTGTGGCATCGCTACTTAGTTTCCATCGATTGTGGCATCGCTACTGAGTTTCCATCGATTGTGGCATCGCTACTAGATTCCATCGCTACTGAGTGCCTATGGGGACCCGGGGTACTGCTGCGCCACATTACTCATTGACCTTCTCTGAAAGGGTCCCCCCCTATAATAGATACTACAAATATTTCGGTAGTGACGGCAGTAGATATCAGCCCCCCAAATTTTTAAACACCCTCCACCATGTGAGATAATATGAGAATTGATGCGAGCCGCTACGAGAAATTTCACAATCTCTCGTATCGGTCCCGTAGTTCCCCGCAGCAACACTAGTCGCTACAAGGAATTTCATCATCTCTCGCAGTGGTTGCCAAGCGCTGCGAGGTGATGCGAGAAATATCGCACCGCTACGGGAATTTCCCGCAGCGGTTCGCATCGCTCCCGTAGTTCGCCGCAGCAACTAGTGTGGGCGCGAGGTGATGCGAGTTTTCTCGCATCGCTACGGGAATTTCCCAAAGTAGATCGCATCGTTCATGTATTTCCCGCAGCGGTTGCCAATAGCTGCGAGGCGATGCGAGAAAACTCGCATCGCTACGGTAGTTTCATTCAGCGGTTGTCAATCGCTACTTAGTTTCCATCGATTGTGGCATCGTTACTGAGTTTCCATCGATTGTGCCGTCGCTACTTAATTTCCACCGATTGTGCCGTCGCTACTTAGTTTCCATCGATTGTGGCATCGCTAATTAGTTTCCATCGATTGTGGCATCGCTACTGATTTTCCATCGATCGTGGCGTCGCTACATAGTTTCCATCGATTGTGGCGTCGCTACTTTGTTTCCACCGATTGTGCCGTCGCTACTTAGTTTCCATCGATTGTGGCATCGCTACTGATTTTCCATCGATCGTGGCATCGCTACATAGTTTCCATCGATTGTGGCGTCGCTACTTTGTTTCCACCGATTGTGCCGTCGCTACTTAGTTTCCATCGATTGTGGCATCGTTACTGAGTTTCCATCGATTGTGGCATCGCTACTTAGTTTCCATCGATTGTGGCATCGCTACTGAGTTTCCATCGATTGTGGCATCGCTACTAGATTCCATCGCTACTGAGTGCCTATGGGGACCCGGGGTACTGCTGCGCCACATTACTCATTGACCTTCTCTGAAAGGGTCCCCCCTTATAATAGATACTACAAATATTTCGGTAGTGACGGCAGTAGATATCAGCCCCCCAAATTTTTACACACCCTCCACCATGTCAGATAATATGAGAATTGATGCGAGCCGCTACGAGAAATTTCACAATCTCTCGTATCGGTCCCGTAGTTCCCCGCAGCAACACTAGCCGCTACAAGGAATTTCATCATCTCTCGCAGTGGTTGCCAAGCGCTGCGAGGTGATGCGAGAAATATCGCACCGCTACGGGAATTTCCCGCAGCGGTTCGCATCGCTCCCGTAGTTCGCCGCAGCAACTAGTGTGGGCGCGAGGTGATGCGAGTTTTCTCGCATCGCTACGGGAGTTTCCCAAAGTAGATCGCATCGTTCCTGTAGTTCCCGCAGCGGTTGCCAATCGCTGCGAGGCGATGCGAGAAAACTCGCATCGCTACGGGAGTTTCCCTCAGCGGTTGCCAATCGCTGCGAGGCGATGCGAGTTTTCTCGCATCGCTCCCGTAAACTCCCGCACATAGTGCGAGATTATGAGTAGAGGGGGGTCTACTCATCCGTATCCATCGATTCCTAGGCATCCCAGTCCAACGCTACGAGTTGCTACGAGAGCCCTGCGGGATGCTACGGGTTTTCCCGTAGCACTCCCTTAGCACTCCCGCAGCGACTCACGCTGAACACCTTCCCCCTATAATAGACCCTACAAATATATTGGTAGTGACGGCAGTAGACATCAGCCCCATGGATTTTTACACACCCCCCCTACTACGAGGCGATGCGAGAGTTCTCGTAGCAATCCCGTAGCTACTCGCGTTTTCGACTTCGGAATATAAAAAATAAAAAATAAATAATAAAAAAAAATAAAAAAAAAAAATAAAAAAAAAATAATAAATAAATAAAATAATAATAATAAAATAATAATAATAATTAATAAATAAATAATAAATAATTAAAAATAATAAAAATAATTAAAATAAATTAATAAATAATTAAAAATAATTAATAAATAATTAAAATAAACAAAAAAAATAAAAAAAAAATCCAAAAAAATCACAAAAAATCCAAAAAAATCACAAAAAATCCAAAAAAAATCACAAAAAATCAAAATAAATGCTGAAAAATATCGTGAACTCGAAATTGATCGAAATGACGTGAAATAAAGCGTGCCGAATGACATAACGACCAAACCCCAACTGATTTGTTTGTCCTTTGGTGATATTTTTCGAGATGGATGTACACATTGATGCACATTTATACTCTTGAAACATGATTCGTTGTTCTTCTTCAACTACATCTCTTTCGATTGCGACCGTTCACCGATATCGTTGATTAATGTACCGATCAAGTTGTCCAATTGCAATATTTGTAGCATTGCAACGTCCTTGGTTAGGATCGAGCGAGGATCGAATCCATTTCTTGGAGCGAACCTCATTGGAACATTTCGTCGGACACTTGACGAGCGTTGGTGCAATAAAGATTACTTGGAAATTACTCGACGATGGAACTAACCACCCAGTCGCGTCCTCTTTTACTTGTAAAATTTCACGTGCTCCCAGCGATGTAATCCGATTACATAGACATCGCTCGAGACACGTCTCCTCTCGCCCATATTTTCACTTGGTTAATTTTCGAAGCTCGGGGTGATGACTAGCACTTAAACCTCTCGATCTATGGAGTGCGGTCTAGGCAAGGAGGGAATTTGAGTGCAAGAAGGTCCAAACTTGGGCGATTTTCCAAAAGAGGGACTTGAAAATTTTCCAGAATAACCGATTATTCCAACGAATGCTTACAACATAGGAACCCAACGCAGAAAACCAAATACGGGCAAGGCTACTTAAACCGACAACCGAAGTGGGAATGCAAACAACATCGTCGCTGCTCGAGCAGGGATCCAACATTGTCGTACAAAACAATCGCTGCTCAAGTGCTTATCCAAGAAATACTCAAACACACATGAAAGAGCATTGGCCCTTGGTAGGCACCAAAACATCAATATGTGATCCGAGTAAAACCCATTTAGGCACGATTCTCTCAGGCACACAATAGCATCATGAGAAAAGACTACTTTCGTAAAAATAACTCACGTGCTTGAATTTTTCTGGTATTTCCTTAGTCTAGGGATCACCACACCTTAGAACCAAGACTTTGCTAGTTAGCCCGTAGAACACAACGCTTTGCACAAATTCATAGCCAAAGTCACACTCACTCGTCCATCATTCACAATTCCAATCAAAGCAGTGTACTTGGGACACTATAGCATCGCCTTCCAATTCTTTTGACTATAGCTACTAGATTAAACGTGCTCATGCGACAAAGCCTAAATCCATACATCCCATTTAGCATACTAGAACGATTCTGCACAAATTCATAGCAAACGTTACGCACCCGTCTATCCTTTCACTAGTTCAGTCGAATTGTACTCGGGCCATTAAATCACCGGGGACAATTCTTTTAACCGAAAGAGCTACTAGATTAAACGTGCTCATGTAACAAAGCACAAATCCATACATCCCCAGTAGCACGCAGCAGTTTTGCACAAATTATAAGCAAACATCACGCACCCGTCCATCATTTCACTAGTCTAGTCAAATTGAAACCGTGAAACTATAGCATCCACCGCCCACTTTTTTTTTTTGGAAGAGCTACTAGATTAAACGTGCCCACGCAACAATGGGTAATTCCATACAAACAAGTGCGCTACTAAGGCTATTGATTATCCGTCGCTACTAAGGCTACTGGGTATGCATCGCTACTTAGTTTCCATCGATTGTGCCATCGCTACTTAGTTTCCATCGATTGTGCCATCGCTAATAAGTTTCCATCGATTGTGCCATCGCTACTTAGCTTCCATCGATTGTGCCATCGCTTCTTAGTTTCCATCGCTACTTAGTTTCCACCGATTGTGCCGTCGCTACTTAGTTCCCATCGATTTTGTCATCGCTACATAGTTTCCACCGATTGTGCCGTCGCTACTTAGTTTCCATCGATTGTGGCATCGTTACTGAGTTTCCATCGATTGTGCCATCGCTACTGAGTTTCCATCGATTGTGCCGTCGCTACTTAATTTCCACCGATTGTGCCGTCGCTACTTAGTTTCCATCGATTGTGCCGTCGCTACTTAGTTTCCATCGATTGTGGCATCGCTACTGATTTTCCATCGATCGTGGCATCGCTACATAGTTTCCGTCGATTGTGGCGTCGCTACTTTGTTTCCACCGATTGTGCCGTCGCTACTGATTTTCCATCGATTGTGGCATCGCTACTGATTTTCCATCGATCGTGGCATCGCTACATAGTTTCCACCGATTGTGCCGTCGCTACTTTGTTTCCACCGATTGTGCCGTCGCTACTTAGTTTCCATCGATTGTGGCATCGCTAATTAGTTTCCATCGATTGTGGCATCGCTACTGATTTTCCATCGATCGTGGCGTCGCTACATAGTTTCCATCGATTGTGGCGTCGCTACTTTGTTTCCACCGATTGTGCCATCGCTACTTAGTTTCCATCGATTGTGGCATCGCTACTGATTTTCCATCGATCGTGGCATCGCTACATAGTTTCCATCGATTGTGGCGTCGCTACTTTGTTTCCACCGATTGTGCCGTCGCTACTTAGTTTCCATCGATTGTGGCATCGTTACTGAGTTTCCATCGATTGTGGCATCGCTACTTAGTTTCCATCGATTGTGGCATCGCTACTGAGTTTCCATCGATTGTGGCATCGCTACTAGATTCCATCGCTACTGAGTGCCTATGGGGACCCGGGGTACTGCTGCGCCACATTACTCATTGACCTTCTCTGAAAGGGTCCCCCCCTATAATAGATACTACAAATATTTCGGTAGTGACGGCAGTAGATATCAGCCCCCCAAATTTTTACACACCCTCCACCATGTGAGATAATATGAGAATTGATGCGAGCCGCTACGAGAAATTTCACAATCTCTCGTATCGGTCCCGTAGTTCCCCGCAGCAACACTAGTCGCTACAAGGAATTTCATCATCTCTCGCAGTGGTTGCCAAGCGCTGCGAGGTGATGCGAGAAATATCGCACCGCTACGGGAATTTCCCGCAGCGGTTCGCATCGCTCCCGTAGTTCGCCGCAGCAACTAGTGTGGGCGCGAGGTGATGCGAGTTTTCTCGCATCGCTACGGGAATTTCCCAAAGTAGATCGCATCGTTCATGTATTTCCCGCAGCGGTTGCCAATAGCTGCGAGGCGATGCGAGAAAACTCGCATCGCTACGGGAGTTTCATTCAGCGGTTGTCAATCGCTACTTAGTTTCCATCGATTGTGGCATCGTTACTGAGTTTCCATCGATTGTGCCGTCGCTACTGAGTTTCCATCGATTGTGCCGTCGCTACTTAATTTCCACCGATTGTGCCGTCGCTACTTAGTTTCCATCGATTGTGGCATCGCTAATTAGTTTCCATCGATTGTGGCATCGCTACTGATTTTCCATCGATCGTGGCGTCGCTACATAGTTTCCATCGATTGTGGCGTCGCTACTTTGTTTCCACCGATTGTGCCGTCGCTACTTAGTTTCCATCGATTGTGGCATCGCTACTGATTTTCCATCGATCGTGGCATCGCTACATAGTTTCCATCGATTGTGGCGTCGCTACTTTGTTTCCACCGATTGTGCCGTCGCTACTTAGTTTCCATCGATTGTGGCATCGTTACTGAGTTTCCATCGATTGTGGCATCGCTACTTAGTTTCCATCGATTGTGGCATCGCTACTGAGTTTCCATCGATTGTGGCATCGCTACTAGATTCCATCGCTACTGAGTGCCTATGGGGACCCGGGGTACTGCTGCGCCACATTACTCATTGACCTTCTCTGAAAGGGTCCCCCCTTATAATAGATACTACAAATATTTCGGTAGTGACGGCAGTAGATATCAGCCCCCCAAATTTTTACACACCCTCCACCATGTCAGATAATATGAGAATTGATGCGAGCCGCTACGAGAAATTTCACAATCTCTCGTATCGGTCCCGTAGTTCCCCGCAGCAACACTAGTCGCTACAAGGAATTTCATCATCTCTCGCAGTGGTTGCCAAGCGCTGCGAGGTGATGCGAGAAATATCGCACCGCTATGGGAATTTCCCGCAGCGGTTCGCATCGCTCCCGTAGTTCGCCGCAGCAACTAGTGTGGGCGCGAGGTGATGCGAGTTTTCTCGCATCGCTACGGGAGTTTCCCAAAGTAGATCGCATCGTTCCTGTAGTTCCCGCAGCGGTTGCCAATCGCTGCGAGGCGATGCGAGAAAACTCGCATCGCTACGGGAGTTTCCCTCAGCGGTTGCCAATCGCTGCGAGGCGATGCGAGTTTTCTCGCATCGCTCCCGTAAACTCCCGCACATAGTGCGAGATTATGAGTAGAGGGGGGTCTACTCATCCGTATCCATCGATTCCTAGGCATCCCAGTCCAACGCTACGAGTTGCTACGAGAGCCCTGCGGGATGCTACGGGTTTTCCCGTAGCACTCCCTTAGCACTCCCGCAGCGACTCACGCTGAACACCTTCCCCCTATAATAGACCCTACAAATATATTGGTAGTGACGGCAGTAGACATCAGCCCCATGGATTTTTACACACACCCCTACTACGAGGCGATGCGAGAGTTCTCGAGTGGCGCTCCTCCCGAGTGGCCGGCCGATCCATCATCGTGGGGATGGCGTGGGATCTCCTAATCCCGTGCTATTCCTACAAAAATCTACTTTCCCAATTAATTCGGATTTTTCCTATTTGAGTACTTTCCTTTTGGAAACTCTCATGGATTAGGAAAAGAATTAATTTAAATTAATTTTATTTTCTATTGATTTATTTCCTTCATGGAAATATTCATAGATTAGAAATTTAATTAATTTAGTACTAAATTTATTTTTCCTATTTGATTATTCCTACTCATGGGAATATTCATGGATTAGGAATAAAAAATAAATTTGAAAAGTAGTAGTCCTAATTTATTTATTTTATTTCCTTGTTCTATTATAGATATCTTCTAGAATATTCCAAGTTTTACTTGGATAGATTATTCTAAAGATTTAATAAGAACTAGATAGGAAAATAAATAAATAAAAATATTAATGATATTTAATTTTATTTTTGATATATTCGATTGACTTAATTTTCGAATTAAGTAACTTTTGGATTAATTGAAAATAAATAGATTTAAATATTAGAGATTAATATTCTCGTCACATGGAGCATTCAAGAAACGAAGACTGAAGACTAGAAGATGCATATGAAGATAAAGCCATGATAGTCGGGGAAAAATAATTTCTCTAGCATTATTTTTGACTATGTGCTATGTGCTTTATTGCTTTCATGCATGCTTATGTGTTTAATTATGCATTAGATAGCGTATCCCTTTGTTATAAAAAGCTAAGTGAGAGAGGGGATGGAAACATTCCCATGGTCTCCATTACTGTTCTCTTGGTGACTCTTATGGACTTTTGAAGTTCGTATAGATGTGTCATTGGAGGAGAATTCTTGTAATTCCTCTTACAAGAAACATTGATCAAGTTTATCAAACAATGCCTCATTTGTCTTTCTGAAACTGACTTCAAGTCGACTCATTCTCACCCCGGGGAGTGGAATGGAGCCAGAGCCACTTGGTCATGTGGAGGACACAAATTAGAGACTTCCGTGCCATTCTTTGATAGATGGGTCGCTTGTCTGCTCGGCTCCCTCATTCGTGAGAGATAGGGTCGCTCGCATGGTGAATCACTGGTTAGAAACTTCGAGTTTCACTTATGATTCTCCGCGTCTTGATTTACAAAAATCGAGTGGATCAAGTAATTGGGAGTCAATTATAAAAGTCTCTTAGTGAAGTAAACGTCCACACCACGTGGCTTGCTGCACTGACGGATTTTGGATTAATTGATGTAGACAGTTGTAAGGAATTGTGAAGAGTTGTGAAGTTGTCGTAAACGTCCACACCACGTGGCTTGCGGTAATGTAGCAATTCCTAACGATTCACTTTGGTGCTGAGTAATGGTTTACACTTAGATACGCCTTATAGTATTCCTCCCCACGAGGTTCCGCTATAAGCGATGTATGACCAAAGAAAATCTAATTGCTAAATCATTTGGGTGGGTAAACGTCCACACCACGTGGCTTGCCTTACCTGATGGGATTTTAGATGTGATTAGTAATTTAATGATATTATTTAAGGGAGATAATATCGGATATTAAATTAATTGTTTGTTTAAATGTGCTTATAGGTTTAGAGAATAGCTATGAACCCACTTTCTATGATACTCAAGGAGCATAAGCTCACTGGCACCAACTATATTGATTGGAAGAGAAATTTAGACATTGTCCTAACTTCGGAAGAGTACAAGTATGTACTCCATGAAGTGTGCCCTGCCGAGCCCACGGCTGCCTCAACTGATGAGGAGAAACTGGCATATCGGAAGTGGAAAAAGGCTGATGAAATGGCTAGGTGTTATATTTTGGCTTCCATGTCAAATGTACTCCAAACCCAACATGAGCCAATGGACACTGCCTATGATATGATGTTTAACCTCAAGGAGATGTTTGGGGAGCAAGATCGTGCGGCAAGGCAAGAAGCCATGAGAGTCCTTATGTCGACTACTCAGTCTGAAGGAACGCCCGTTGGGGAGCACGTTCTTAAGATGATGAGTTTGTTGAATGAACTTGAGGTCCTAGGAGCTTCTATTGATGCTGAGACGCAAGTCGACATCATACTCCAGTCTCTGGCCCCTAGTTTTGAGCAGTTTCGTATGAGCTATAATATGGGTAAACTATCTTATACTCTTGCGCAACTCCTGACTGAACTGAAGGCGGCAGAGGGGATCTACAAGAAGGGCAAGTCTCAAGCGCTTGTAGCTACCAAGTCCAAAGGCTTTAAGCCTGGTGGAGGTAGGGGCAAGAAAAGGAAGCAAGCCTGGAAACCCAGTGGTGTCAAGAGGACTGCACCACAAGTGGGGGCTGCAAAGCCAAAGGGTAAGTGCTTCCGATGCAACAAGATGGGACACTGGAAGTCTGAATGTCCTCTCAGAGGTACGAATCTTTCTTTAGTCGTAAAAACATAGTCAGCGGTATTATCTACCAGAATTCTGGTGTGTAGATATGGAACCACTGACGGTATGTGCATTTTTGAATGCAGGGGTTCCAGAAAACCCGGCGACTTAGAGAAGAAGAATTCGAGTCTACATGGGCGAAGCTGTTGGGGTAGCAGCGGTTGCAGTGGAAGACATTTATCTGTTTTAAGTTTTTCATTTCAGTTATTGCTTATGTACCCCTTTTATTTTGAAAAAGAACTTCGTTCTGTTTTTCTTTATTAATGGATATTTTATTTCTTTAATCATTGGATGGTTTGGATAAGAAATAATGGTGATATTCATTATGGTACATTAGATAGCAATATGTGAATGATGAATCCTTAGTCTACCACGATGCAACAAACCGTTATATATAACTTGTTTTACTTATTAGATATTTCTTTATCATTATACTTGTGAAATCTTATACTTAGTGGTATTTTCAAATAAAATTCAAATGGTCGAAATTGATTTGATCAATTATAGTTGAAGGAATGGACCTTCCGACCTAAGGATTGAATTTGGAAGATAATACGTCTAAGCAAACCTTTCTGGAAAAAGGATAGAGTTCAGACAAGTATTGGAAATGATTAGATATGCAGACATATGTGTATATTAGAGAGGTATGAGTAATTCTTTCAAAGAATACTCAGTGATGGATTAGAATGCTTGATGTGCCATAAAAGCAAAATGTTTTGACTTGTCAATGAACACAAAGTTATTATGGGGAACCATCAAAGTATATCCATTAGAAGCCTGCGACTTGATCGCGGAGGCTATTACCTATCTAAATAACACATAGCATAAATCAAAGACTGAGATTAAGTCTCAAGCGACTGCACCATACACTGATGTGTAGACATGGTATGTCAGGAATTGGAAATGGGATTCTAATAGTAAAAGAACAAGTTTATTCGGAACTACCTATGTTCTATGGATATTTCTGGACGCAACGGCACATTTTATGTGGTTGTAGAATATCCTAGAAGAACAAGTAATTGTATGTTCAATAGTACTACGAACCAGAAGGGTGTTCTCGCCCGGTTCATAGAGGAAAAGCTATTAGATGAACTACAATGCCCTAATTGACAAAGTACTTTAAAATGAGGAAAGGGAAAGACTGATAACCAGCCTAACCGAGTGGCGGTACACCACTGACTGCACCTAATGTTGTTACTGTTATACACCGGGACGCCATTGCAGTGGGAGGTTGTTAAGCAACTAGAGATGTTCATAAGACTGGAGGAGTTTTGAACTCTGGATCCAGTATACATGAAATCGATCCCTAGGTCTGCATAGGATTAGCAAAGAAGGTGTGTTAGAGACGTGACGGAAACAAGGTGGTGTTTCTCGGAATTTTGTGTAGATAACACTTCATCGTTGGCAACAATGTAAAAGTGTTGTCAGGCATAAAATAGAGGTTGTCTAAATAAATCGAGATATAAGATTGAGAAGAAGTTAGAGCATGTTCTTAAGATCTTATGATCTAGAGATAAGAACATTGTACTTCTCCTAGACATCTTATACGATTAAGGTTTGTTTTAAACATGCATACTTCTGAGAAAGGTTATTGCCTTTCGAGAACAGAATTCATCTATCTAAGGTATGTGTCTTGAACACATGAAGAAGATAGATATAGACAAAGCAGTTCCCTACACTTCGAGTGTAGAGGGCTTTGTAAATGCGATGTTGTAAAACAAGAACCTGATATCAACTATGCGGTTTGCGTAGTGGGAGGATATCAAAGTAATCTGGACAAGAGATGTTCGAATGCTGCAAGAGTACTTTCATAGTACTGGCTTGAGCAAGACGAAATCTTCTTAGATTACAGATTCTCAGATCCAAAAATCAGAGAAGGACCAGTGAAAGTCGATATCAGGCTATGTGTTCACTTTTAGAAAGAGGTGGAACCATGAAATGAAAGAGTGATAAGCAGGATGCTTCTCAGACTCTCTCATGACCGAATGGCAGCCTCAGAGGCAGCGGAAGTTTTGGTTAGGTTCCGGGATAACCTCTTGACTTGGATATGACTCTTAGTTTACCAAAGGCTATTAGATAGCGGTGCACGGTGAACTAGAAGAGGTCATAAGTCAAAAGTGATGTTAACACATAGAGCAAGTACCACCTGATACGAGTCATCGTCAGGGAGACGACGTAGTAGTCACCAAGATAACTTCAGAGCGACAACCTAGATTGCTCACTCACATAGTACTTCTCGGAAGTACACTTTAAAGCACGTGATGAGTATGGGAACCGGGAGTTTGGAGGAAATGACTAGACCTTAGTACAAGTGGGAGATTGTTGGAGTTGTGTACTTAATGTCTAGATTTAAGTAACGGTAAACTCTCGATCATAGCATTTAATCTATTTAATTAATAAACAATTATTTGCATTTAATTATATGCAAATCATGGTTCTGGATTTTATACGTTGTAGTTAGTATGGTGCTGCATGGGCGCACAGAAGATCATACTATCGGTTACTCGTATTTAATCGAACAGTTGCTCACGACCTAGATGGACACGAACTAATCCATCGGTATAGTCGTTGTGTGAGAGAGAAAATAATTTATCTTAATTATTTTATCACACTTGTACACTTGGTGTATTGGGCGGATCGATCAAGACTCATCAATTAGGATTGCTCGGCGATAATTGATTTGAGACTCGGAGTATTTTATTCTTAATCCCTGAAACAATTGCGGGTGTGTATATTTAATATAAGTGACTTTGATTTACCAAAGGAATTAACCGATTTAATTATTGGGTTAATTACCGGTTAAGTTGGGTCACTATATTTTATATATGGCATGCCGTGAATTCTTGAAGGAGCAGTGTATCCCGGAAGGGTTGATAATATCCCCGAGATGAGTTCATAAGGAATTATTGTGTAAACCTCATGAGTGGATTCGTTCCGCACAATAATTAAGGTTGAATGGTACTAGTCTCGGATTCAAGAGATGAATATAATTTATTAAGCAATAAATAAATTTATTCATGGATATTTAAATCTTAAATACACGGAATAAATAATACTAAGATAGAGAAATATTATTTGATATAATATGGAATAATATTGGGAGTGCAATTTTATTTATATAGTGGAAAATAAATAAAATTAATATTGATAAGAATTAATAGATTTGGGTTGGACCCAATTTAATTTTCAATATTGAAGCCCAATATTTATTCTCCTTATGATCCCCTTCGTAGCCTATATAAGCACTACATGGTCTTCACTTTTCAAGAGAGAATTAATTGACCTACGCCAATCATAAAGTTCTTGAGAGTGAGGGAGATCCATAGGAATCCGATAGATCGTCGCCCACACGACGTTCGGACGAGTTGCAAGGAATACGCGGGAAGGTCACAAGGTCGTCAACCGATTTCGTTTCTCCGTACAACGAATCGAAGGTATAATCGAGAATCCCCCTCTTTGATTAATTGTGTTGTTTAATCGTAATATATACATGAACAAGACGATCCGGGAAAAACGACGATCATCGCGGACGGGGATTCGAGATCCCCGGCGAAGATCAAAGGGGGCGGTCGAAACCCTAGGGTTTGACCGCCCGGCGCGCGCGACGAGGAGCGAAGCCCCGGCTGGACGCCGGGGCACGCGATCGACTTCGGTCGATCGCTGGGGTGCCACGGGCTGGTGCCGTGGCGGACCCCAGCCGCCCTCGACGGCGGCGTGCGCACGAAGGGGGCCCCGGCTGAAGCCGGGGCGAGCGATCGACTCGGAAGTCGATCGCTAGGGCAGCCGCGGCTAGGCCGCGGCGGGTCAGCTGGGCTGACCGCCCTCCCCTCGATGGCGACGGCGGTGATGTCGCCGGACTCACCGCCACCCGGGGGCTGCCGGAGCAGCCCCAGCGATCGCCATGCACGGCGATCGCGAACCCCGCGGATGGGGTTCGGCTAGGGTTTAGCCGCGGGTTCATCCCGCGGCGACGCTCTTGTCGAGCCCGGTTCTTCGCGTGGTGTTCGCGTTCGTAGATCCGACTCGTGGGAGAAAATCGGCTGGGGGCGGGCTGCGTGTCTTCGGATGCGTAGTCTCCAAAGGTCGGACTCCTGCGGATGAGTTGGTGTTCGTGCGACCTCCGGCGACGGGTTTTCGGTCGGGTTATCGTTTCCGCAATTTTGATAGCCCGGGACATCGAATCCCATCAGCATCGTTACTGAGTTTCCATCGATTGTGCCATCGCTACTGAGTTTCCATCGATTGTGCCGTCGCTACTTAATTTCCACCGATTGTGTCGTCGCTACTTAGTTTCCATCGATTGTGCCGTCGCTACTTAGTTTCCATCGATTGTGGCATCGCTACTGATTTTCCATCGATCGTGGCATCGCTACATAGTTTCCGTCGATTGTGGCGTCGCTACTTTGTTTCCACCGATTGTGCCGTCGCTGCTGATTTTCCATCGATTGTGGCATCGCTACTGATTTTCCATCGATCGTGGCATCGCTACATAGTTTCCACCGATTGTGCCGTCGCTACTTTGTTTCCACCGATTGTGCCGTCGCTACTTAGTTTCCATCGATTGTGGCATCGCTAATTAGTTTCCATCGATTGTGGCATCGCTACTGATTTTCCATCGATCGTGGCGTCGCTACATAGTTTCCATCGATTGTGGCGTCGCTACTTTGTTTCCACCGATTGTGCCATCGCTACTTAGTTTCCATCGATTGTGGCATCGCTACTGATTTTCCATCGATCGTGGCATCGCTACATAGTTTCCATCGATTGTGGCGTCACTACTTTGTTTCCACCGATTGTGCCGTCGCTACTTAGTTTCCATCGATTGTGGCATCGTTACTGAGTTTCCATCGATTGTGGCATCGCTACTTAGTTTCCATCGATTGTGGCATCGCTACTGAGTTTCCATCGATTGTGGCATCGCTACTAGATTCCATCGCTACTGAGTGCCTATGGGGACCCGGGGTACTGCTGCGCCACATTACTCATTGACCTTCTCTGAAAGGGTCCCCCCCTATAATAGATACTACAAATATTTCGGTAGTGACGGCAGTAGATATCAGCCCCCCAAATTTTTACACACCCTCCACCATGTGAGATAATATGAGAATTGATGCGAGCCGCTACTAGAAATTTCACAATCTCTCGTATCGGTCCCGTAGTTCCCCGCAGCAACACTAGTCGCTACAAGGAATTTCATCATCTCTCGCAGTGGTTGCCAAGCGCTGCGAGGTGATGCGAGAAATATCGCACCGCTACGGGAATTTCCCGCAGCGGTTCGCATCGCTCCCGTAGTTCGCCGCAGCAACTAGTGTGGGCGCGAGGTGATGCGAGTTTTCTCGCATCGCTACGGGAATTTCCCAAAGTAGATCGCATCGTTCATTTATTTCCCGCAGCGGTTGCCAATAGCTGCGAGGCGATGCGAGAAAACTCGCATCGCTACGGGAGTTTCCCTCAGCGGTTGTCAATCGCTACTTAGTTTCCATCGATTGTGGCATCGTTACTGAGTTTCCATCGATTGTGCCGTCGCTACTGAGTTTCCATCGATTGTGCCGTCGCTACTTAATTTCCACCGATTGTGCCGTCGCTACTTAGTTTCCATCGATTGTGGCATCGCTAATTAGTTTCCATCGATTGTGGCATTGCTACTGATTTTCCATCGATCGTGGCGTCGCTACATAGTTTCCATCGATTGTGGCGTCGCTACTTTGTTTCCACCGATTGTGCCGTCGCTACTTAGTTTCCATCGATTGTGGCATCGCTACTGATTTTCCATCGATCGTGGCATCGCTACATAGTTTCCATCGATTGTGGCGTCGCTACTTTGTTTCCACCGATTGTGCCGTCGCTACTTAGTTTCCACCGATTGTGCCGTCGCTACTTAGTTTCCATCGATTGTGCCGTCGCTACTTAGTTTCCATCGATTGTGGCATCGCTAATGATTTTCCATCGATCGTGGCATCGCTACTGATTTTCCATCGATCGTGGCATCGCTACATAGTTTCCGTCGATTGTGGCGTCGCTACTTTGTTTCCACCGATTGTGCCGTCGCTACTGATTTTCCATCGATTGTGGCATCGCTACTGATTTTCCATCGATCGTGGCATCGCTACATAGTTTCCACCGATTGTGCCGTCGCTACTTTGTTTCCACCGATTGTGCCGTCGCTACTTAATTTCCATCGATTGTGGCATCGCTAATTAGTTTCCATCGATTGTGGCATCGCTACTGATTTTCCATCGATCGTGGCGTCGCTACATAGTTTCCATCGATTGTGGCGTCGCTACTTTGTTTCCACCGATTGTGCCGTCGCTACTTAGTTTCCATCGATTGTGGCATCGTTACTGAGTTTCCATCGATTGTGGCATCGCTACTTAGTTTCCATCGATTGTGGCATCGCTACTGAGTTTCCATCGATTGTGGCATCGCTACTAGATTCCATCGCTACTGAGTGCCTATGGGGACCCGGGGTACTGCTGCGCCACATTACTCATTGACCTTCTCTGAAAGGGTCCCCCCCTATAATAGATACTACAAATATTTCGGTAGTGACGGCAGTAGATATCAGCCCCCCAAATTTTTACACACCCTCCACCATGTGAGATAATATGAGAATTGATGCGAGCCGCTACGAGAAATTTCACAATCTCTCGTATCGGTCCCGTAGTTCCCCGCAGCAACACTAGTCGCTACAAGGAATTTCATCATCTCTCGCAGTGGTTGCCAAGCGCTGCGAGGTGATGCGAGAAATATCGCACCGCTACGGGAATTTCCCGCAGCGGTTCGCATCGCTCCCGTAGTTCGCCGCAGCAACTAGTGTGGGCGCGAGGTGATGCGAGTTTTCTCGCATCGCTACGGGAATTTCCCAAAGTAGATCGCATCGTTCATGTATTTCCCGCAGCGGTTGCCAATAGCTGCGAGGCGATGCGAGAAAACTCGCATCGCTACGGGAGTTTCCCTCAGCGGTTGTCAATCGCTACTTAGTTTCCATCGATTGTGGCATCGTTACTGAGTTTCCATCGATTGTGCCGTCGCTACTGAGTTTCCATCGATTGTGCCGTCGCTACTTAATTTCCACCGATTGTGCCGTCGCTACTTAGTTTCCATCGATTGTGGCATCGCTAATTAGTTTCCATCGATTGTGGCATCGCTACTGATTTTCCATCGATCGTGGCGTCGCTACATAGTTTCCATCGATTGTGGCGTCGCTACTTTGTTTCCACCGATTGTGCCGTCGCTACTTAGTTTCCATCGATTGTGGCATCGCTACTGATTTTCCATCGATCGTGGCATCGCTACATAGTTTCCATCGATTGTGGCGTCGCTACTTTGTTTCCACCGATTGTGCCGTCGCTACTTAGTTTCCATCGATTGTGGCATAGTTACTGAGTTTCCATCGATTGTGGCATCGCTACTTAGTTTCCATCGATTGTGGCGTCGCTACTGAGTTTCCATCGATTGTGGCATCGCTACTAGATTCCATCGCTACTGAGTGCCTATGGGGACCCGGGGTACTGCTGCGCCACATTACTCATTGACCTTCTCTGAAAGGGTCCCCCCCTATAATAGATACTACAAATATTTCGGTAGTCACGGCAGTAGATATCAGCCCCCCAAATTTTTACACACCCTCCACCATGTCAGATAATATGAGAATTGATGCGAGCCGCTACGAGAAATTTCACAATCTCTCGTATCGGTCCCGTAGTTCCCCGCAGCAACACTAGTCGCTACAAGGAATTTCATCATCTCTCGCAGTGGTTGCCAAGCGCTGCGAGGTGATGCGAGAAATATCGCACCGCTACGGGAATTTCCCGCAGCGGTTCGCATCGCTCCCGTAGTTCGCCGCAGCAACTAGTGTGGGCGCGAGGTGATGCGAGTTTTCTCGCATCGCTACGGGAATTTCCCAAAGTAGATCGCATCGTTCATGTATTTCCCGCAGCGGTTGCCAATAGCTGCGAGGCGATGCGAGAAAACTCGCATCGCTACGGGAGTTTCCCTCAGCGGTTGTCAATCGCTACTTAGTTTCCATCGATTGTGGCATCGTTACTGAGTTTCCATCGATTGTGCCGTCGCTACTGAGTTTCCATCGATTGTGCCGTCGCTACTTAATTTCCACCGATTATGCCGTCGCTACTTAGTTTCCATCGATTGTGGCATCGCTAATTAGTTTCCATCGATTGTGGCATCGCTACTGATTTTCCATCGATCGTGGCGTCGCTACATAGTTTCCATCGATTGTGGCGTCGCTACTTTGTTTCCACCGATTGTGCCGTCGCTACTTAGTTTCCATCGATTGTGGCATCGCTACTGATTTTCCATCGATCGTGGCATCGCTACATAGTTTCCATCGATTGTGGCGTCGCTACTTTGTTTCCACCGATTGTGCCGTCGCTACTTAGTTTCCATCGATTGTGGCATCGTTACTGAGTTTCCATCGATTGTGGCATCGCTACTTAGTTTCCATCGATTGTGGCATCGCTACTGAGTTTCCATCGATTGTGGCATCACTACTAGATTCCATCGCTACTGAGTGCCTATGGGGACCCGGGGTACTGCTGCGCCACATTACTCATTGACCTTCTCTGAAAGGGTCCCCCCCTATAATAGATACTACAAATATTTCGGTAGTGACGGCAGTAGATATCAGCCCCCCAAATTTTTACACACCCTCCACCATGTCAGATAATATGAGAATTGATGCGAGCCGCTACGAGAAATTTCACAATCTCTCGTATCGGTCCCGTAGTTCCCCGCAGCAACACTAGTCGCTACAAGGAATTTCATCATCTCTCGCAGTGGTTGCCAAGCGCTGCGAGGTGATGCGAGAAATATCGCACCGCTACGGGAATTTCCCGCAGCGGTTCGCATCGCTCCCGTAGTTCGCCGCAGCAACTAGTGTGGGCGCGAGGTGATGCGAGTTTTCTCGCATCGCTACGGGAGTTTCCCAAAGTAGATCGCATCGTTCCTGTAGTTCCCGCAGCGGTTGCCAATCGCTGCGAGGCGATGCGAGAAAACTCGCATCGCTACGGGAGTTTCCCTCAGCGGTTGCCAATCGCTGCGAGGCGATGCGAGTTTTCTCGCATCGCTCCCGTAAACTCCCGCACATAGTGCGAGATTATGAGTAGAGGGGGGTCTACTCATCCGTATCCATCGATTCCTAGGCATCCCAGTCCAACGCTACGAGTTGCTACGAGAGCCCTGCGGGATGCTACGGGTTTTCCCGTAGCACTCCCTTAGCACTCCCGCAGCGACTCACGCTGAACACCTTCCCCCCTATAATAGACCCTACAAATATATTGGTAGTGACGGCAGTAGACATCAGCCCCATGGATTTTTACACACCCCCCTACTACGAGGCGATGCGAGAGTTCTCGTAGCAATCCCGTAGCTACTCGCGTTTTCGACTTCGGAATATAAAAAATAATAAATAAATAATAAAAAAAATAAAAAAAAAATAATAAAAAATAAAAAATAAATAAATAATAAATAAAATAATAATAATAATAATAAAATAATAATAATAATAATTAATAAATAAATAATAAATAATTAAAAATAATTAAAATAATTAAAATAAATTAATAAATAATTAAAAATAATTAAAAATAATTAAAATAAACAAAAAAAATAAAAAAAAATCCAAAAAAATCACAAAAAATCCAAAAAAATCACAAAAAATCCAAAAAAAATCACAAAAAATCAAAATAAATGCTGAAAAATATCGTGAACTCGAAATTGATCGAAATGACGTGAAATAAAGCGTGCCGAATGACATAACGACCAAACCCCAACTGATTTGTTTGTCCTTTGGTGATATTTTTCGAGATGGATGTACACATTGATGCACATTTATACTCTTGAAACATGATTCGTTGTTCTTCTTCAACTACATCTCTTTCGATTGCGACCGTTCACCGATATCGTTGATTAATGTACCGATCAAGTTGTCCGATTGCAATATTTGTAGCATTGCAACGTCCTTGGTTAGGATCGAGCGAGGATCGAATCCATTTCTTGGAGCGAACCTCATTGGAACATTTCGTCGGACACTTGACGAGCGTTGGTGCAATAAAGATTACTTGGAAATTACTCGACGATGGAACTAACCACCCAGTCGCGTCCTCTTTTACTTGTAAAATTTCACGTGCTCCCAACGATGTAATCCGATTACATTGACATCGCTCGAGACACGTCTCCTCTCGCCCATATTTTCACTTGGTTAATTTTCGAAGCTCGGGGTGATGACTAGCACTTAAACCTCTCGATATATGGAGTGCGGTCTAGGCAAGGAGGGAATTTCGCGTCCTCTTTTACTTGTAAAATTTCACGTGCTCCCAGCGATGTAATCCGATTACATAGACATCGCTCGAGACACGTCTCCTCTCGCCCATATTTTCACTTGGTTAATTTTCGAAGCTCGGGGTGATGACTAGCACTTAAACCTCTCGATATATGGAGTGCGGTCTAGGCAAGGAGGGAATTTGAGTGCAAGAAGGTCCAAACTTGGGCGATTTTCCAAAAGAGGGACTTGAAAATTTTCCAGAATAACCGATTATTCCAACGAATGCTTACAACATAGGAACCCAACGCAGAAAACCAAATACGGGCAAGGCTACTTAAACCGACAACCGAAGTGGGAATGCAAACAACATCGTCGCTGCTCGAGCAGGGATCCAACATTGTCGTACAAAACAATCGCTGCTCAAGTGCTTATCCAAGAAATACTCAAACACACATGAAAGAGCATTGGCCCTTGGTAGGCACCAAAACATCAATATGTGATCCGAGTAAAACCCATTTAGGCACGATTCTCTCAGGCACACAATAGCATCATGAGAAAAGACTACTTTCGTAAAAATAACTCACGTGCTTGAATTTTTCTGGTATTTCCTTAGTCTAGGGATCACCACACCTTAGAACCAAGACTTTGCTAGTTTGCCCGTAGAACACAACGCTTTGCACAAATTCATAGCCAAAGTCACACTCACTCGTCCATCATTCACAATTCCAATCAAAGCAGTGTACTTGGGACACTATAGCATCGCCTTCCAATTCTTTTGACTATAGCTACTAGATTAAACGTGCTCATGCGACAAAGCCTAAATCCATACATCCCATTTAGCATACTAGAACAATTCTGCACAAATTCATAGCAAACGTTACGCACCCGTCTATCCTTTCACTAGTTCAGTCGAATTGTACTCGGGCCATTAAATCACCGAGGACAATTCTTTTAACCGAAAGAGCTACTAGATTAAACGTGCTCATGCAACAAAGCACAAATCCATACATCCCCGGTAGCACGCAACAGTTTTGCACAAATTATAAGCAAACATCACGCACCCGTCCATCATTTCACTAGTCTAGTCAAATTGAAACCGTGAAACTATAGCATCCACCGCCCACTTTTTTTTTGGAAGAGCTACTAGATTAAACGTGCCCACGCAACAATGGGTAATTCCATACAAACAAGTGCGCTACTAAGGCTATTGATTATCCGTCGCTACTAAGGCTACTGGGTATGCATCGCTACTTAGTTTCCATCGATTGTGCCATCGCTACTTAGTTTCCATCGATTGTGCCATCGCTAATAAGTTTCCATCGATTGTGCCATCGCTACTTAGCTTCCATCGATTGTGCCATCGCTTCTTAGTTTCCATCGCTACTTAGTTTCCACCGATTGTGCCATCGCTACTTAGTTCCCATCGATTTTGTCATCGCTACATAGTTTCCACCGATTGTGCCGTCGCTACTTAGTTTCCATCGATTGTGGCATCGTTACTGAGTTTCCATCGATTGTGCCATCGCTACTGAGTTTCCATCGATTGTGCCGTCGCTACTTAATTTCCACCGATTGTGCCGTCGCTACTTAGTTTCCATCGATTGTGCCGTCGCTACTTAGTTTCCATCGATTGTGGCATCGCTACTGATTTTCCATCGATCGTGGCATCGCTACATAGTTTCCGTCGATTGTGGCGTCGCTACTTTGTTTCCACCGATTGTGCCGTCGCTACTGATTTTCCATCGATTGTGGCATCGCTACTGATTTTCCATCGATCGTGGCATCGCTACATAGTTTCCACCGATTGTGCCGTCGCTACTTTGTTTCCACCGATTGTGCCGTCGCTAATTAGTTTCCATCGATTGTGGCATCGCTAATTAGTTTCCATCGATTGTGGCATCGCTACTGATTTTCCATCGATCGTGGCGTCGCTACATAGTTTCCATCGATTGTGGCGTCGCTACTTTGTTTCCACCGATTGTGCCGTCGCTACTTAGTTTCCATCGATTGTGGCATCGCTACTGATTTTCCATCGATCGTGGCATCGCTACATAGTTTCCATCGATTGTGGCGTCGCTACTTTGTTTCCACCGATTGTGCCGTCGCTACTTAGTTTCCATCGATTGTGGCATCGTTACTGAGTTTCCATCGATTGTGGCATCGCTACTTAGTTTCCATCGATTGTGGCATCGCTACTGAGTTTCCATCGATTGTGGCATCGCTACTAGATTCCATCGCTACTGAGTGCCTATGGGGACCCGGGGTACTGCTGCGGCACATTACTCATTGACCTTCTCTGAAAGGATCCCCCCCTATAATAGATACTACAAATATTTCGGTAGTGACGGCAGTAGATATCAGCCCCCCAAATTTTTACACACCCTCCACCATGTCAGATAATATGAGAATTGATGCGAGCCGCTACGAGAAATTTCACAATCTCTCGTATCGGTCCCGTAGTTCCCCGCAGCAACACTAGTCGCTACAAGGAATTTCATCATCTCTCGCAGTGGTTGCCAAGCGCTGCGAGGTGATGCGAGAAATATCGCACCGCTACGGGAATTTCCCGCAGCGGTTCGCATCGCTCCCGTAGTTCGCCGCAGCAACTAGTGTGGGCGCGAGGTGATGCGAGTTTTCTCGCATCGCTACGGGAGTTTCCCAAAGTAGATCGCATCGTTCCTGTAGTTCCCGCAGCGGTTGCCAATCGCTGCGAGGCGATGCGAGAAAACTCGCATCGCTACGGGAGTTTCCCTCAGCGGTTGCCAATCGCTGCGAGGCGATGCGAGTTTTCTCGCATCGCTCCCGTAAACTCCCGCACATAGTGCGAGATTATGAGTAGAGGGGGGTCTACTCATCCGTATCCATCGATTCCTAGGCATCCCAGTCCAACGCTACGAGTTGCTACGAGAGCCCTGCGGGATGCTACGGGTTTTCCCGTAGCACTCCCTTAGCACTCCCGCAGCGACTCACGCTGAACACCTTCCCCCCTATAATAGACCCTACAAATATATTGGTAGTGACGGCAGTAGACATCAGCCCCATGGATTTTTACACACACCCCCTACTACGAGGCGATGCGAGAGTTCTCGTAGCAATCCCGTAGCTACTCGCGTTTTCGACTTCGGAATATAAAAAATAATAAATAAATAATAAAAAAAATAAAAAAAAATAATAAAAAATAAAAAATAAATAAATAATAAATAAAATAATAATAATAATAATAAAATAATAATAATAATTAATAAATAAATAATAAATAATTAAAAATAATAAAAATAATTAAAATAAATTAATAAATAATTAAAAATAATTAATAAATAATTAAAAATAATTAAAATAAACAAAAAAAATAAAAAAAATCCAAAAAAATCACAAAAAATCCAAAAAAATCACAAAAAATCAAAATAAATGCTGAAAAATATCGTGAACTCGAAATTGATCGAAATGACGTGAAATAAAGCGTGCCGAATGACATAACGACCAAACCCCAACTGATTTGTTTGTCCTTTGGTGATATTTTTCGAGATGGATGTACACATTGATGCACATTTATACTCTTGAAACATGATTCGTTGTTCTTCTTCAACTACATCTCTTTCGATTGCGACCGTTCACCGATATCGTTGATTAATGTACCGATCAAGTTGTCCGATTGCAATATTTGTAGCATTGCAACGTCCTTGGTTAGGATCGAGCGAGGATCGAATCCATTTCTTGGAGCGAACCTCATTGGAACATTTCGTCGGACACTTGACGAGCGTTGGTGCAATAAAGATTACTTGGAAATTACTCGACGATGGAACTAACCACCCAGTCGCGTCCTCTTTTACTTGTAAAATTTCACGTGCTCCCAGCGATGTAATCCGATTACATAGATATCGCTCGAGACACGTCTCCTCTCGCCCATATTTTCACTTGGTTAATTTTCGAAGCTCGGGGTGATGACTAGCACTTAAACCTCTCGATCTATGGAGTGCGGTCTAGGCAAGGAGGGAATTTGAGTGCAAGAAGGTCCAAACTTGGGCGATTTTCCAAAAGAGGGACTTGAAAATTTTCCAGAATAACCGATTATTCCAACGAATGCTTACAACATAGGAACCCAACGCAGAAAACCAAATACGGGCAAGGCTACTTAAACCGACAACCGAAGTGGGAATGCAAACAACATCGTCGCTGCTCGAGCAGGGATCCAACATTGTCGTACAAAACAATCGCTGCTCAAGTGCTTATCCAAGAAATACTCAAACACACATGAAAGAGCATTGGCCCTTGGTAGGCACCAAAACATCAATATGTGATCCGAGTAAAACCCATTTAGGCACGATTCTCTCAGGCACACAATAGCATCATGAGAAAAGACTACTTTCGTAAAAATAACTCACGTGCTTGAATTTTTCTGGTATTTCCTTAGTCTAGGGATCACCACACCTTAGAACCAAGACTTTGCTAGTTAGCCCGTAGAACACAACGCTTTGCACAAATTCATAGCCAAAGTCACACTCACTCGTCCATCATTCACAATTCCAATCAAAGCAGTGTACTTGGGACACTATAGCATCGCCTTCCAATTCTTTTGACTATAGCTACTAGATTAAACGTGCTCATGCGACAAAGCCTAAATCCATACATCCCATTTAGCATACTAGAACGATTCTGCACAAATTCATAGCAAACGTTACGCACCCGTCTATCCTTTCACTAGTTCATTCGAATTGTACTCGGGCCATTAAATCACCGAGGACAATTCTTTTAACCGAAAGAGCTACTAGATTAAACGTGCTCATGCAACAAAGCACAAATCCATACATCCCCAGTAGCACGCAGCAGTTTTGCACAAATTATAAGCAAACATCACGCACCCGTCCATCATTTCACTAGTCTAGTCAAATTGAAACCGTGAAACTATAGCATCCACCGCCCACTTTTTTTTTTGGAAGAGCTACTAGATTAAACGTGCCCACGCAACAATGGGTAATTCCATACAAACAAGTGCGCTACTAAGGCTATTGATTATCCGTCGCTACTAAGGCTACTGGGTATGCATCGCTACTTAGTTTCCATCGATTGTGCCATCGCTACTTAGTTTCCATCGATTGTGCCATCGCTACTTAGCTTCCATCGATTGTGCCATCGCTTCTTAGTTTCCATCGCTACTTAGTTTCCACCGATTGTGCCATCGCTACTTAGTTCCCATCGATTTTGTCATCGCTACATAGTTTCCACCGATTGTGCCGTCGCTACTTAGTTTCCATCGATTGTGGCATCGTTACTGAGTTTCCATCGATTGTGCCATCGCTACTGAGTTTCCATCGATTGTGCCGTCGCTACTTAATTTCCACCAATTGTGCCGTCGCTACTTAGTTTCCATCGATTGTGCCGTCGCTACTTAGTTTCCATCGATTGTGGCATCGCTACTGATTTTCCATCGATCGTGGCATCGCTACATAGTTTCCGTCGATTGTGGCGTCGCTACTTTGTTTCCACCGATTGTGCCGTCGCTACTGATTTTCCATCGATTGTGGCATCGCTACTGATTTTCCATCGATCGTGGCATCGCTACATAGTTTCCACCGATTGTGCCGTCGCTACTTTGTTTCCACCGATTGTGCCGTCGCTACTTAGTTTCCATCGATTGTGGCATCGCTAATTAGTTTCCATCGATTGTGGCATCGCTACTGATTTTCCATCGATCGTGGCGTCGCTACATAGTTTCCATCGATTGTGGCGTCGCTACTTTGTTTCCACCGATTGTGCCATCGCTACTTAGTTTCCATCGATTGTGGCATCGCTACTGATTTTCCATCGATCGTGGCATCGCTACATAGTTTCCATCGATTGTGGCGTCGCTACTTTGTTTCCACCGATTGTGCCGTCGCTACTTAGTTTCCATCGATTGTGGCATCGTTACTGAGTTTCCATCGATTGTGGCATCGCTACTTAGTTTCCATCGATTGTGGCATCGCTACTGAGTTTCCATCGATTGTGGCATCGCTACTAGATTCCATCGCTACTGAGTGCCTATGGGGACCCGGGGTACTGCTGCGCCTCATTACTCATTGACCTTCTCTGAAAGGGTCCCCCCCTATAATAGATACTACAAATATTTCGGTAGTGACGGCAGTAGATATCAGCCCCCCAAATTTTTACACACCCTCCACCATGTGAGATAATATGAGAATTGATGCGAGCCGCTACGAGAAATTTCACAATCTCTCGTATCGGTCCCGTAGTTCCCCGCAGCAACACTAGTCGCTACAAGGAATTTCATCATCTCTCGCAGTGGTTGCCAAGCGCTGCGAGGTGATGCGAGAAATATCGCACCGCTACGGGAATCTCCCGCAGCGGTTCGCATCGCTCCCGTAGTTCGCCGCAGCAACTAGTGTGGGCGCGAGGTGATGCGAGTTTTCTCGCATCGCTACGGGAATTTCCCAAAGTAGATCGCATCGTTCATGTATTTCCCGCAGCGGTTGCCAATAGCTGCGAGGCGATGCGAGAAAACTCGCATCGCTACGGGAGTTTCCCTCAGCGGTTGTCAATCGCTACTTAGTTTCCATCGATTGTGGCATCGTTACTGAGTTTCCATCGATTGTGCCGTCGCTACTGAGTTTCCATCGATCGTGGCGTCGCTACATAGTTTCCATCGATTGTGGCGTCGCTACTTTGTTTCCACCGATTGTGCCGTCGCTACATAGTTTCCATCGATTGTGGCATCGCTACTGATTTTCCATCGATCGTGGCATCGCTACATAGTTTCCATCGATTGTGGCGTCGCTACTTTGTTTCCACCGATTGTGCCGTCGCTACTTAGTTTCCATCGATTGTGGCATCGTTACTGAGTTTCCATCGATTGTGGCATCGCTACTTAGTTTCCATCGATTGTGGCATCGCTACTGAGTTTCCATCGATTGTGGCATCGCTACTAGATTCCATCGCTACTGAGTGCCTATGGGGACCCGGGGTACTGCTGCGCCACATTACTCATTGACCTTCTCTGAAAGGGTCCCCCCCTATAATAGATACTACAAATATTTCGGTAGTGACGGCAGTAGATATCAGCCCCCCAAATTTTTACACACCCTCCACCATGTCAGATAATATGAGAATTGATGCGAGCCGCTACGAGAAATTTCACAATCTCTCGTATCGGTCCCGTAGTTCCCCGCAGCAACACTAGTCGCTACAAGGAATTTCATCATCTCTCGCAGTGGTTGCCAAGCGCTGCGAGGTGATGCGAGAAATATCGCACCGCTACGGGAATTTCCCGCAGCGGTTCGCATCGCTCCCGTAGTTCGCCGCAGCAACTAGTGTGGGCGCGAGGTGATGCGAGTTTTCTCGCATCGCTACGGGAGTTTCCCAAAGTAGATCGCATCGTTCCAGTAGTTCCCGCAGCGGTTGCCAATCGCTGCGAGGCGATGCGAGAAAACTCGCATCGCTACGGGAGTTTCCCTCAGCGGTTGCCAATCGCTGCGAGGCGATGCGAGTTTTCTCGCATCGCTCCCGTAAACTCCCGCACATAGTGCGAGATTATGAGTAGAGGGGGGTCTACTCATCCGTATCCATCGATTCCTAGGCATCCCAGTCCAACGCTACGAGTTGCTACGAGAGCCCTGCGGGATGCTACGGGTTTTCCCGTAGCACTCCCTTAGCACTCCCGCAGCGACTCACGCTGAACACCTTCCCCCCTATAATAGACCCTACAAATATATTGGTAGTGACGGCAGTAGACATCAGCCCCATGGATTTTTACACACACCCCTACTACGAGGCGATGCGAGAGTTCTCGTAGCAATCCCGTAGCTACTCGCGTTTTCGACTTCGGAATATAAAAAATAATAAATAAATAATAAAAAAAATAAAAAAAAATAATAAAAAATAAAAAATAAATAAATAATAAATAAAATAATAATAATAATAATAATTAATAAATAAATAATAAATAATTAAAAATAATAAAAATAATTAAAATAAATTAATAAATAATTAAAAATAATTAATAAATAATTAAAAATAATTAAAATAAACAAAAAAAATAAAAAAAATCCAAAAAAATCACAAAAAATCCAAAAAAATCACAAAAAATCCAAAAAAAATCACAAAAAATCAAAATAAATGCTGAAAAATATCGTGAACTCGAAATTGATCGAAATGACGTGAAATAAAGCGTGCCGAATGACATAACGACCAAACCCCAACTGATTTGTTTGTCCTTTGGTGATATTTTTCGAGATGGATGTACACATTGATGCACATTTATACTCTTGAAACATGATTCGTTGTTCTTCTTCAACTACATCTCTTTCGATTGCGACCGTTCACCGATATCGTTGATTAATGTACCGATCAAGTTGTCCGATTGCAATATTTGTAGCATTGCAACGTCCTTGGTTAGGATCGAGCGAGGATCGAATCCATTTCTTGGAGCGAACCTCATTGGAACATTTCGTCGGACACTTGACGAGCGTTGGTGCAATAAAGATTACTTGGAAATTACTCGACGATGGAACTAACCACCCAGTCGCGTCCTCTTTTACTTGTAAAATTTCACGTGCTCCCAGCGATGTAATCCGATTACATAGACATCGCTCGAGACACGTCTCCTCTCGCCCATATTTTCACTTGGTTAATTTTCGAAGCTCGGGGTGATGACTAGCACTTAAACCTCTCGATCTATGGAGTGCGGTCTAGGCAAGGAGGGAATTTAAGTGCAAGAAGGTCCAAACTTGGGCGATTTTCCAAAAGAGGGACTTGAAAATTTTCCAGAATAACCGATTATTCCAACGAATGCTTACAACATAGGAACCCAACGCAGAAAACCAAATACGGGCAAGGCTACTTAAACCGACAACCGAAGTGGGAATGCAAACAACATCGTCGCTGCTCGAGCAGGGATCCAACATTGTCGTACAAAACAATCGCTGCTCAAGTGCTTATCCAAGAAATACTCAAACACACATGAAAGAGCATTGGCCCTTGGTAGGCACCAAAACATCAATATGTGATCCGAGTAAAACCCATTTAGGCACGATTCTCTCAGGCACACAATAGCATCATGAGAAAAGACTACTTTCGTAAAAATAACTCACGTGCTTGAATTTTTCTGGTATTTCCTTAGTCTGGGATCACCACACCTTAGAACCAAGACTTTGCTAGTTAGCCCGTAGAACACAACGCTTTGCACAAATTCATAGCCAAAGTCACACTCACTCGTCCATCATTCACAATTCCAATCAAAGCTGTGTACTTGGGACACTATAGCATCGCCTTCCAATTCTTTTGACAATAGCTACTAGATTAAACGTGCTCATGCGACAAAGCCTAAATCCATACATCCCATTTAGCATACTAAAACGATTCTGCACAAATTCATAGCAAACGTTACGCACCCGTCTATCCTTTCACTAGTTCAGTCGAATTGTACTCGGGCCATTAAATCACCGGGGACAATTCTTTTAACCGAAAGAGCTACTAGATTAAACGTGCTCATGCAACAAAGCACAAATCCATACATCCCCAGTAGCACGCAGCAGTTTTGCACAAATTATAAGCAAACATCACGCACCCGTCCATCATTTCACTAGTCTAGTCAAATTGAAACCGTGAAACTATAGCATTCACCGCCCACTTTTTTTTTGGAAGAGCTACTAGATTAAACGTGCCCACGCAACAATGGGTAATTCCATACAAACAAGTGCGCTACTAAGGCTATTGATTATCCGTCGCTACTAAGGCTACTGGGTATGCATCGCTATTTAGTTTCCATCGATTGTGCCATCGCTACTTAGTTTCCATCGATTGTGCCATCGCTAATAAGTTTCCATCGATTGTGCCATTGCTACTTAGCTTCCATCGATTGTGCCATCGCTTCTTAGTTTCCATCGCTACTTAGTTTCCACCGATTGTGCCGTCGCTACTTAGTTCCCATCGATTTTGTCATCGCTACATAGTTTCCACCGATTGTGCCGTCGTTACTTAGTTTCCATCGATTGTGGCATCGTTACTGAGTTTCCATCGATTGTGCCATCGCTACTGAGTTTCCATCGATTGTGCCGTCGCTACTTAATTTCCACCGATTGTGCCGTTGCTACTTAGTTTCCATCGATTGTGCCGTCGCTACTTAGTTTCCATCGATTGTGGCATCGCTACTGATTTTCCATCGATCGTGGCATCGCTACATAGTTTCCGTCGATTGTGGCGTCGCTACTTTGTTTCCACCGATTGTGCCGTCGCTACTGATTTTCCATCGATTGTGGCATCGCTACTGATTTTCCATCGATCGTGGCATCGCTACATAGTTTCCACCGATTGTGCCGTCGCTACTTTGTTTCCACCGATTGTGGCGTCGCTACTTAGTTTCCATCGCTACTTAGTTTCCACCGATTGTGCCATCGCTACTTAGTTCCCATCGATTTTGTCATCGCTACATAGTTTCCACCGATTGTGCCGTCGCTACTTAGTTTCCATCGATTGTGCCGTCGCTACTTAATTTCCACCGATTGTGTCGTCGCTACTTAGTTTCCATCGATTGTGCCGTCGCTACTTAGTTTCCATCGATTTTGGCATCGCTACTGATTTTCCATCGATCGTGGCATCGCTACATAGTTTCCGTCGATTGTGGCGTCGCTACTTTGTTTCCACCGATTGTGCCGTCGCTACTGATTTTCCATCGATTGTGGCATCGCTACTGATTTTCCATCGATCGTGGCATCGCTACATAGTTTCCACCGATTGTTCCGTCGCTACTTTGTTTCCATCGATTGTGCCATCACTTCTTAGTTTCCATCGCTACTTAGTTTCCACCGATTGTGCCATCGCTACTTAGTTCCCATCGATTTTGTCATCGCTACATAGTTTCCACCGATTGTGCCGTCGCTACTTAGTTTCCATCGATTGTGGCATCGTTACTGAGTTTCCATCGATTGTGCCATCGCTACTGAGTTTCCATCGATTGTGCCGTCGCTACTTAATTTCCACCGATTGTGCCGTCGCTACTTAGTTTCCATCGATTGTGCCGTCGCTACTTAGTTTCCATCGATTGTGGCATCGCTAATGATTTTCCATCGATCGTGGCATCGCTACTGATTTTCCATCGATCGTGGCATCGCTACATAGTTTCCGTCGAATGTGGCGTCGCTACTTTGTTTCCACCGATTGTGCCGTCGCTACTGATTTTCCATCGATTGTGGCATCGCTACTGATTTTCCATCGATCGTGGCATCGCTACATAGTTTCCACCGATTGTGCCGTCGCTACTTTGTTTCCACCGATTGTGCCGTCGCTACTTAATTTCCATCGATTGTGGCATCGCTAATTAGTTTCCATCGATTGTGGCATCGCTACTGATTTTCCATCGATCGTGGCGTCGCTACATAGTTTCCATCGATTGTGGCGTCGCTACTTTGTTTCCACCGATTGTGCCGTCGCTACTTAGTTTCCATCGATTGTGGCATCGTTACTGAGTTTCCATCGATTGTGGCATCGCTACTTAGTTTCCATCGATTGTGGCATCGCTACTGAGTTTCCATCGATTGTGGCATCGCTACTAGATTCCATCGCTACTGAGTGCCTATGGGGACCCGGGGTACTGCTGCGCCACATTACTCATTGACCTTCTCTGAAAGGGTCCCCCCCTATAATAGATACTACAAATATTTCGGTAGTGACGGCAGTAGATATCAGCCCCCCAAATTTTTACACACCCTCCACCATGTGAGATAATATGAGAATTGATGCGAGCCGCTACGAGAAATTTCACAATCTCTCGTATCGGTCCCGTAGTTCCCCGCAGCAACACTAGTCGCTACAAGGAATTTCATCATCTCTCGCAGTGGTTGCCAAGCGCTGCGAGGTGATGCGAGAAATATCGCACCGCTACGGGAATTTCCCGCAGCGGTTCGCATCGCTCCCGTAGTTCGCCGCAGCAACTAGTGTGGGCGCGAGGTGATGCGAGTTTTCTCGCATCGCTACGGGAATTTCCCAAAGTAGATCGCATCGTTCATGTATTTCCCGCAGCGGTTGCCAATAGCTGCGAGGCGATGCGAGAAAACTCGCATCGCTACGGGAGTTTCCCTCAGCGGTTGTCAATCGCTACTTAGTTTCCATCGATTGTGGCATCGTTACTGAGTTTCCATCGATTGTGCCGTCGCTACTGAGTTTCCATCGATTGTGCCGTCGCTACTTAATTTCCACCGATTGTGCCGTCGCTACTTAGTTTCCATCGATTGTGGCATCGCTAATTAGTTTCCATCGATTGTGGCATCGCTACTGATTTTCCATCGATCGTGGCGTCGCTACATAGTTTCCATCGATTGTGGCGTCGCTACTTTGTTTCCACCGATTGTGCCGTCGCTACTTAGTTTCCATCGATTGTGGCATCGCTACTGATTTTCCATCGATCGTGGCATCGCTACATAGTTTCCATCGATTGTGGCGTCGCTACTTTGTTTCCACCGATTGTGCCGTCGCTACTTAGTTTCCATCGATTGTGGCATAGTTACTGAGTTTCCATCGATTGTGGCATCGCTACTTAGTTTCCATCGATTGTGGCGTCGCTACTGAGTTTCCATCGATTGTGGCATCGCTACTAGATTCCATCGCTACTGAGTGCCTATGGGGACCCGGGGTACTGCTGCGCCACATTACTCATTGACCTTCTCTGAAAGGGTCCCCCCCTATAATAGATACTACAAATATTTCGGTAGTCACGGCAGTAGATATCAGCCCCCCAAATTTTTACACACCCTCCACCATGTCAGATAATATGAGAATTGATGCGAGCCGCTACGAGAAATTTCACAATCTCTCGTATCGGTCCCGTAGTTCCCCGCAGCAACACTAGTCGCTACAAGGAATTTCATCATCTCTCGCAGTGGTTGCCAAGCGCTGCGAGGTGATGCGAGAAATATCGCACCGCTACGGGAATTTCCCGCAGCGGTTCGCATCGCTCCCGTAGTTCGCCGCAGCAACTAGTGTGGGCGCGAGGTGATGCGAGTTTTCTCGCATCGCTACGGGAAGTTCCCAAAGTAGATCGCATCGTTCATGTATTTCCCGCAGCGGTTGCCAATAGCTGCGAGGCGATGCGAGAAAACTCGCATCGCTACGGGAGTTTCCCTCAGCGATTGTCAATCGCTACTTAGTTTCCATCGATTGTGGCATCGTTACTGAGTTTCCATCGATTGTGCCGTCGCTACTGAGTTTCCATCGATTGTGTCGTCGCTACTTAATTTCCACCGATTGTGCCGTCGCTACTTAGTTTCCATCGATTGTGGCATCGCTAATTAGTTTCCATCGATTGTGGCATCGCTACTGATTTTCCATCGATCGTGGCGTCGCTACATAGTTTCCATCGATTGTGGCGTCGCTACTTTGTTTCCACCGATTGTGCCGTCGCTACTTAGTTTCCATCGATTGTGGCATCGCTACTGATTTTCCATCGATCGTGGCATCGCTACATAGTTTCCATCGATTGTGGCGTCGCTACTTTGTTTCCACCGATTGTGCCGTCGCTACTTAGTTTCCATCGATTGTGGCATCGTTACTGAGTTTCCATCGATTGTGGCATCGCTACTTAGTTTCCATCGATTGTGGCATCGCTACTGAGTTTCCATCGATTGTGGCATCGCTACTAGATTCCATCGCTACTGAGTGCCTATGGGGACCCGGGGTACTGCTGCGCCACATTACTCATTGACCTTCTCTGAAAGGGTCCCCCCCTATAATAGATACTACAAATATTTCGGTAGTGACGGCAGTAGATATCAGCCCCCCAAATTTTTACACACCCTCCACCATGTCAGATAATATGAGAATTGATGCGAGCCGCTACGAGAAATTTCACAATCTCTCGTATCGGTCCCGTAGTTCCCCGCAGCAACACTAGTCGCTACAAGGAATTTCATCATCTCTCGCAGTGGTTGCCAAGCGCTGCGAGGTGATGCGAGAAATATCGCACCGCTACGGGAATTTCCCGCAGCGGTTCGCATCGCTCCCGTAGTTCGCCGCAGCAACTAGTGTGGGCGCGAGGTGATGCGAGTTTTCTCGCATCGCTACGGGAGTTTCCCAAAGTAGATCGCATCGTTCCTGTAGTTCCCGCAGCGGTTGCCAATCGCTGCGAGGCGATGCGAGAAAACTCGCATCGCTACGGGAGTTTCCCTCAGCGGTTGCCAATCGCTGCGAGGCGATGCGAGTTTTCTCGCATCGCTCCCGTAAACTCCCGCACATAGTGCGAGATTATGAGTAGAGGGGGGTCTACTCATCCGTATCCATCGATTCCTAGGCATCCCAGTCCAACGCTACGAGTTGCTACGAGAGCCCTGCGGGATGCTACGGGTTTTCCCGTAGCACTCCCTTAGCACTCCCGCAGCGACTCACGCTGAACACCTTCCCCCCTATAATAGACCCTACAAATATATTGGTAGTGACGGCAGTAGACATCAGCCCCATGGATTTTTACACACCCCCCTACTACGAGGCGATGCGAGAGTTCTCGTAGCAATCCCGTAGCTACTCGCGTTTTCGACTTCGGAATATAAAAAATAATAAAAAAATAATAAAAAAAATAAAAAAAAAATAATAAAAAATAAAAAATAAATAAATAATAAATAAAATAATAATAATAATAATAAAATAATAATAATAATAATTAATAAATAAATAATAAATAATTAAAAATAATTAAAATAATTAAAATAAATTAATAAATAATTAAAAATAATTAAAAATAATTAAAATAAACAAAAAAAATAAAAAAAAATCCAAAAAAATCACAAAAAATCCAAAAAAATCACAAAAAATCCAAAAAAAATCACAAAAAATCAAAATAAATGCTGAAAAATATCGTGAACTCGAAATTGATCGAAATGACGTGAAATAAAGCGTGCCGAATGACATAACGACCAAACCCCAACTGATTTGTTTGTCCTTTGGTGATATTTTTCGAGATGGATGTACACATTGATGCACATTTATACTCTTGAAACATGATTCGTTGTTCTTCTTCAACTACATCTCTTTCGATTGCGACCGTTCACCGATATCGTTGATTAATGTACCGATCAAGTTGTCCGATTGCAATATTTGTAGCATTGCAACGTCCTTGGTTAGGATCGAGCGAGGATCGAATCCATTTCTTGGAGCGAACCTCATTGGAACATTTCGTCGGACACTTGACGAGCGTTGGTGCAATAAAGATTACTTGGAAATTACTCGACGATGGAACTAACCACCCAGTCGCGTCCTCTTTTACTTGTAAAATTTCACGTGCTCCCAACGATGTAATCCGATTACATTGACATCGCTCGAGACACGTCTCCTCTCGCCCATATTTTCACTTGGTTAATTTTCGAAGCTCGGGGTGATGACTAGCACTTAAACCTCTCGATATATGGAGTGCGGTCTAGGCAAGGAGGGAATTTCGCGTCCTCTTTTACTTGTAAAATTTCACGTGCTCCCAGCGATGTAATCCGATTACATAGACATCGCTCGAGACACGTCTCCTCTCGCCCATATTTTCACTTGGTTAATTTTCGAAGCTCGGGGTGATGACTAGCACTTAAACCTCTCGATCTATGGAGTGCGGTCTAGGCAAGGAGGGAATTTGAGTGCAAGAAGGTCCAAACTTGGGCGATTTTCCAAAAGAGGGACTTGAAAATTTTCCAGAATAACCGATTATTCCAACGAATGCTTACAACATAGGAACCCAACGCAGAAAACCAAATACGGGCAAGGCTACTTAAACCGACAACCGAAGTGGGAATGCAAACAACATCGTCGCTGCTCGAGCAGGGATCCAACATTGTCGTACAAAACAATCGCTGCTCAAGTGCTTATCCAAGAAATACTCAAACACACATGAAAGAGCATTGACCCTTGGTAGGCACCAAAACATCAATATGTGATCCGAGTAAAACCCATTTAGGCACGATTCTCTCAGGCACACAATAGCATCATGAGAAAAGACTACTTTCGTAAAAATAACTCACGTGCTTGAATTTTTCTGGTATTTCCTTAGTCTAGGGATCACCACACCTTAGAACCAAGACTTTGCTAGTTAGCCCGTAGAACACAACGCTTTGCACAAATTCATAGCCAAAGTCACACTCACTCGTCCATCATTCACAATTCCAATCAAAGCAGTGTACTTGGGACACTATAGCATCGCCTTCCAATTCTTTTGACTATAGCTACTAGATTAAACGTGCTCATGCGACAAAGCCTAAATCCATACATCCCATTTAGCATACTAGAACAATTCTGCACAAATTCATAGCAAACGTTACGCACCCGTCTATCCTTTCACTAGTTCAGTCGAATTGTACTCGGGCCATTAAATCACCGAGGACAATTCTTTTAACCGAAAGAGCTACTAGATTAAACGTGCTCATGCAACAAAGCACAAATCCATACATCCCCGGTAGCACGCAACAGTTTTGCACAAATTATAAGCAAACATCACGCACCCGTCCATCATTTCACTAGTCTAGTCAAATTGAAACCGTGAAACTATAGCATCCACCGCCCACTTTTTTTTTGGAAGAGCTACTAGATTAAACGTGCCCACGCAACAATGGGTAATTCCATACAAACAAGTGCGCTACTAAGGCTATTGATTATCCGTCGCTACTAAGGCTACTGGGTATGCATCGCTACTTAGTTTCCATCGATTGTGCCATCGCTACTTAGTTTCCATCGATTGTGCCATCGCTAATAAGTTTCCATCGATTGTGCCATCGTTACTTAGCTTCCATCGATTGTGCCATCGCTTCTTAGTTTCCATCGCTACTTAGTTTCCACCGATTGTGCCATCGCTACTTAGTTCCCATCGATTTTGTCATCGCTACATAGTTTCCACCGATTGTGCCGTCGCTACTTAGTTTCCATCGATTGTGGCATCGTTACTGAGTTTCCATCGATTGTGCCATCGCTACTGAGTTTCCATCGATTGTGCCGTCGCTACTTAATTTCCACCGATTGTGCCGTCGCTACTTAGTTTCCATCGATTGTGCCGTCGCTACTTAGTTTCCATCGATTGTGGCATCGCTACTGATTTTCCATCGATCGTGGCATCGCTACATAGTTTCCGTCGATTGTGGCGTCGCTACTTTGTTTCCACCGATTGTGCCGTCGCTACTGATTTTCCATCGATTGTGGCATCGCTACTGATTTTCCATCGATCGTGGCATCGCTACATAGTTTCCACCGATTGTGCCGTCGCTACTTTGTTTCCACCGATTGTGCCGTCGCTAATTAGTTTCCATCGATTGTGGCATCGCTAATTAGTTTCCATCGATTGTGGCATCGCTACTGATTTTCCATCGATCGTGGCGTCGCTACATAGTTTCCATCGATTGTGGCGTCGCTACTTTGTTTCCACCGATTGTGCCATCGCTACTTAGTTTCCATCGATTGTGGCATCGCTACTGATTTTCCATCGATCGTGGCATCGCTACATAGTTTCCATCGATTGTGGCGTCGCTACTTTGTTTCCACCGATTGTGCCGTCGCTACTTAGTTTCCATCGATTGTGGCATCGTTACTGAGTTTCCATCGATTGTGGCATCGCTACTTAGTTTCCATCGATTGTGGCATCGCTACTGAGTTTCCATCGATTGTGGCATCGCTACTAGATTCCATCGCTACTGAGTGCCTATGGGGACCCGGGGTACTGCTGCGCCACATTACTCATTGACATTCTCTGAAAGGGTCCCCCCCTATAATAGATACTACAAATATTTCGGTAGTGACGGCAGTAGATATCAGCCCCCCAAATTTTTACACACCCTCCACCATGTGAGATAATATGAGAATTGATGCGAGCCGCTACGAGAAATTTCACAATCTCTCGTATCGGTCCCGTAGTTCCCCGCAGCAACACTAGTCGCTACAAGGAATTTCATCATCTCTCGCAGTGGTTGCCAAGCGCTGCGAGGTGATGCGAGAAATATCGGACCGCTACGGGAATTTCCCGCAGCGGTTCGCATCGCTCCCGTAGTTCGCCGCAGCAACTAGTGTGGGCGCGAGGTGATGCGAGTTTTCTCGCATCGCTACGGGAGTTTCCCAAAGTAGATCGCATCGTTCATGTATTTCCCGCAGCGGTTGCCAATAGCTGCGAGGCGATGCGAGAAAACTCGCATCGCTACGGGAGTTTCCCTCAGCAGTTGTCAATCGCTACTTAGTTTCCATCTATTGTGGCATCGTTACTGAGTTTCCATCGATTGTGCCGTCGCTACTGAGTTTCCATCGATTGTGCCGTCGCTACTTAATTTCCACCGATTGTGCCGTCGCTACTTAGTTTCCATCGATTGTGGCATCGCTAATTAGTTTCCATCGATTGTGGCATCGCTACTGATTTTCCATCGATCGTGGCGTCGCTACATAGTTTCCATCGATTGTGGCGTCGCTACTTTGTTTCCACCGATTGTGCCGTCGCTACTTAGTTTCCATCGATTGTGGCATCGCTACTGATTTTCCATCGATCGTGGCATCGCTACATAGTTTCCATCGATTGTGGCGTCGCTACTTTGTTTCCACCGATTGTGCCGTCGCTACTTAGTTTCCATCGATTGTGGCATCGTTACTGAGTTTCCATCGATTGTGGCATCGCTACTTAGTTTCCATCGATTGTGGCATCGCTACTGAGTTTCCATCGATTGTGGCATCGCTACTAGATTCCATCGCTACTGAGTGCCTATGGGGACCCGGGGTACTGCTGCGGCACATTACTCATTGACCTTCTCTGAAAGGGTCCCCCCCTATAATAGATACTACAAATATTTCGGTAGTGACGGCAGTAGATATCAGCCCCCCAAATTTTTACACACCCTCCACCATGTCAGATAATATGAGAATTGATGCGAGCCGCTACGAGAAATTTCACAATCTCTCGTATCGGTCCCGTAGTTCCCCGCAGCAACACTAGTCGCTACAAGGAATTTCATCATCTCTCGCAGTGGTTGCCAAGCGCTGCGAGGTGATGCGAGAAATATCGCACCGCTACGGGAATTTCCCGCAGCGGTTCGCATCGCTCCCGTAGTTCGCCGCAGCAACTAGTGTGGGCGCGAGGTGATGCGAGTTTTCTCGCATCGCTACGGGAGTTTCCCAAAGTAGATCGCATCGTTCCTGTAGTTCCCGCAGCGGTTGCCAATCGCTGCGAGGCGATGCGAGAAAACTCGCATCGCTACGGGAGTTTCCCTCAGCGGTTGCCAATCGCTGCGAGGCGATGCGAGTTTTCTCGCATCGCTCCCGTAAACTCCCGCACATAGTGCGAGATTATGAGTAGAGGGGGGTCTACTCATCCGTATCCATCGATTCCTAGGCATCCCAGTCCAACGCTACGAGTTGCTACGAGAGCCCTGCGGGATGCTACGGGTTTTCCCGTAGCACTCCCTTAGCACTCCCGCAGCGACTCACGCTGAACACCTTCCCCCCTATAATAGACCCTACAAATATATTGGTAGTGACGACAGTAGACATCAGCCCCATGGATTTTTACACACCCCCCCTACTACGAGGCGATGCGAGAGTTCTCGTAGCAATCCCGTAGCTACTCGCGTTTTCGACTTCGGAATATAAAAAATAATAAATAAATAATAAAAAAAATAAAAAAAAATAATAAAAAATAAAAAATAAATAAATAATAAATAAAATAATAATAATAATAATAAAATAATAATAATAATTAATAAATAAATAATAAATAATTAAAAATAATAAAAATAATTAAAATAAATTAATAAATAATTAAAAATAATTAATAAATAATTAAAAATAATTAAAATAAACAAAAAAAATAAAAAAAAATCCAAAAAAATCACAAAAAATCCAAAAAAATCACAAAAAATCCAAAAAAAATCACAAAAAATCAAAATAAATGCTGAAAAATATCGTGAACTCGAAATTGATCGAAATGACGTGAAATAAAGCGTGCCGAATGACATAACGACCAAACCCCAACTGATTTGTTTGTCCTTTGGTGATATTTTTCGAGATGGATGTACACATTGATGCACATTTATACTCTTGAAACATGATTCGTTGTTCTTCTTCAACTACATCTCTTTCGATTGCGACCGTTCACCGATATCGTTGATTAATGTACCGATCAAGTTGTCCGATTGCAATATTTGTAGCATTGCAACGTCCTTGGTTAGGATCGAGCGAGGATCGAATCCATTTCTTGGAGCGAACCTCATTGGAACATTTCGTCGGACACTTGACGAGCGTTGGTGCAATAAAGATTACTTGGAAATTACTCGACGATGGAACTAACCACCCAGTCGCGTCCTCTTTTACTTGTAAAATTTCACGTGCTCCCAGCGATGTAATCCGATTACATAGACATCGCTCGAGACACGTCTCCTCTCGCCCATATTTTCACTTGGTTAATTTTCGAAGCTCGGGGTGATGACTAGCACTTAAACCTCTCGATCTATGGAGTGCGGTCTAGGCAAGGAGGGAATTTGAGTGCAAGAAGGTCCAAACTTGGGCGATTTTCCAAAAGAGGGACTTGAAAATTTTCCAGAATAACCGATTATTCCAACGAATGCTTACAACATAGGAACCCAACGCAGAAAACCAAATACGGGCAAGGCTACTTAAACCGACAACCGAAGTGGGAATGCAAACAACATCGTCGCTGCTCGAGCAGGGATCCAACATTGTCGTACAAAACAATCGCTGCTCAAGTGCTTATCCAAGAAATACTCAAACACACATGAAAGAGCATTGGCCCTTGGTAGGCACCAAAACATCAATATGTGATCCGAGTAAAACCCATTTAGGCACGATTCTCTCAGGCACACAATAGCATCATGAGAAAAGACTACTTTCGTAAAAATAACTCACGTGCTTGAATTTTTCTGGTATTTCCTTAGTCTAGGGATCACCACACCTTAGAACCAAGACTTTGCTAGTTAGCCCGTAGAACACAACGCTTTGCACAAATTCATAGCCAAAGTCACACTCACTCGTCCATCATTCACAATTCCAATCAAAGCAGTGTACTTGGGACACTATAGCATCGCCTTCCAATTCTTTTGACTATAGCTACTAGATTAAACGTGCTCATGCGACAAAGCCTAAATCCATACATCCCATTTAGCATACTAGAACGATTCTGCACAAATTCATAGCAAACGTTACGCACCCGTCTATCCTTTCACTAGTTCATTCGAATTGTACTCGGGCCATTAAATCACCGAGGACAATTCTTTTAACCGAAAGAGCTACTAGATTAAACGTGCTCATGCAACAAAGCACAAATCCATACATCCCCAGTAGCACGCAGCAGTTTTGCACAAATTATAAGCAAACATCACGCACCCGTCCATCATTTCACTAGTCTAGTCAAATTGAAACCGTGAAACTATAGCATCCACCGCCCACTTTTTTTTTTGGAAGAGCTACTAGATTAAACGTGCCCACGCAACAATGGGTAATTCCATACAAACAAGTGCGCTACTAAGGCTATTGATTATCCGTCGCTACTAAGGCTACTGGGTATGCATCGCTACTTAGTTTCCATCGATTGTGCCATCGCTACTTAGTTTCCATCGATTGTGCCATCGCTACTTAGCTTCCATCGATTGTGCCATCGCTTCTTAGTTTCCATCGCTACTTAGTTTCCACCGATTGTGCCATCGCTACTTAGTTCCCATCGATTTTGTCATCGCTACATAGTTTCCACCGATTGTGCCGTCGCTACTTAGTTTCCATCGATTGTGGCATCGTTACTGAGTTTCCATCGATTGTGCCATCGCTACTGAGTTTCCATCGATTGTGCCGTCGCTACTTAATTTCCACCAATTGTGCCGTCGCTACTTAGTTTCCATCGATTGTGCCGTCGCTACTTAGTTTCCATCGATTGTGGCATCGCTACTGATTTTCCATCGATCGTGGCATCGCTACATAGTTTCCGTCGATTGTGGCGTCGCTACTTTGTTTCCACCGATTGTGCCGTCGCTACTGATTTTCCATCGATTGTGGCATCGCTACTGATTTTCCATCGATCGTGGCATCGCTACATAGTTTCCACCGATTGTGCCGTCGCTACATTGTTTCCACCGATTGTGCCGTCGCTACTTAGTTTCCATCGATTGTGGCATCGCTAATTAGTTTCCATCGATTGTGGCATCGCTACTGATTTTCCATCGATCGTGGCGTCGCTACATAGTTTCCATCGATTGTGGCGTCGCTACTTTGTTTCCACCGATTGTGCCATCGCTACTTAGTTTCCATCGATTGTGGCATCGCTACTGATTTTCCATCGATCGTGGCATCGCTACATAGTTTCCATCGATTGTGGCGTCGCTACTTTGTTTCCACCGATTGTGCCGTCGCTACTTAGTTTCCATCGATTGTGGCATCGTTACTGAGTTTCCATCGATTGTGGCATCGCTACTTAGTTTCCATCGATTGTGGCATCGCTACTGAGTTTCCATCGATTGTGGCATCGCTACTAGATTCCATCGCTACTGAGTGCCTATGGGGACCCGGGGTACTGCTGCGCCACATTACTCATTGACCTTCTCTGAAAGGGTCCCCCCCTATAATAGATACTACAAATATTTCGGTAGTGACGGCAATAGATATCAGCCCCCCAAATTTTTACACACCCTCCACCATGTGAGATAATATGAGAATTGATGCGAGCCGCTACGAGAAATTTCACAATCTCTCGTATCGGTCCCGTAGTTCCCCGCAGCAACACTAGTCGCTACAAGGAATTTCATCATCTCTCGCAGTGGTTGCCAAGCGCTGCGAGGTGATGCGAGAAATATCGCACCGCTACGGGAATTTCCCGCAGCGGTTCGCATCGCTCCCGTAGTTCGCCGCAGCAACTAGTGTGGGCGCGAGGTGATGCGAGTTTTCTCGCATCGCTACGGGAATTTCCCAAAGTAGATCGCATCGTTCATGTATTTCCCGCAGCGGTTGCCAATAGCTGCGAGGCGATGCGAGAAAACTCGCATCGCTACGGGAGTTTCCCTCAGCGGTTGTCAATCGCTACTTAGTTTCCATCGATTGTGGCATCGTTACTGAGTTTCCATCGATTGTGCCGTCGCTACTGAGTTTCCATCGATCGTGGCGTCGCTACATAGTTTCCATCGATTGTGGCGTCGCTACTTAGTTTCCACCGATTGTGCCATCGCTAATTAGTTTCCATCGATTGTGGCATCGCTACTGATTTTCCATCGATCGTGGCGTCGCTACATAGTTTCCATCGATTGTGGCGTCGCTACTTTGTTTCCACCGATTGTGCCGTCGCTACTTAGTTTCCATCGATTGTGGCATCGTTACTGAGTTTCCATCGATTGTGGCATCGCTACTTAGTTTCCATCGATTGTGGCATCGCTACTGAGTTTCCATCGATTGTGGCATCGCTACTAGATTCCATCGCTACTGAGTGCCTATGGGGACCCGGGGTACTGCTGCGCCACATTACTCATTGACCTTCTCTGAAAGGGTCCCCCCCTATAATAGATACTACAAATATTTCGGTAGTGACGGCAGTAGATATCAGCCCCCCAAATTTTTACACACCCTCCACCATGTCAGATAATATGAGAATTGATGCGAGCCACTACGAGAAATTTCACAATCTCTCGTATCGGTCCCGTAGTTCCCCGCAGCAACACTAGTCGCTACAAGGAATTTCATCATCTCTCGCAGTGGTTGCCAAGCGCTGCGAGGTGATGCGAGAAATATCGCACCGCTACGGGAATTTCCCGCAGCGGTTCGCATCGCTCCCGTAGTTCGCCGCAGCAACTAGTGTGGGCGCGAGGTGATGCGAGTTTTCTCGCATCGCTACGGGAGTTTCCCAAAGTAGATCGCATCGTTCCAGTAGTTCCCGCAGCGGTTGCCAATCGCTGCGAGGCGATGCGAGAAAACTCGCATCGCTACGGGAGTTTCCCTCAGCGGTTGCCAATCGCTGCGAGGCGATGCGAGTTTTCTCGCATCGCTCCCGTAAACTCCCGCACATAGTGCGAGATTATGAGTAGAGGGGGGTCTACTCATCCGTATCCATCGATTCCTAGGCATCCCAGTCCAACGCTACGAGTTGCTACGAGAGCCCTGCGGGATGCTACGGGTTTTCCCGTAGCACTCCCTTAGCACTCCCGCAGCGACTCACGCTGAACACCTTCCCCCCTATAATAGACCCTACAAATATATTGGTAGTGACGGCAGTAGACATCAGCCCCATGGATTTTTACACACCCCCCCTACTACGAGGCGATGCGAGAGTTCTCGTAGCAATCCCGTAGCTACTCGCGTTTTCGACTTCGGAATATAAAAAATAATAAATAAATAATAAAAAAAATAAAAAAAAATAATAAAAAATAAAAAATAAATAAATAATAAATAAAATAATAATAATAATAATAATTAATAAATAAATAATAAATAATTAAAAATAATAAAAATAATTAAAATAAATTAATAAATAATTAAAAATAATTAATAAATAATTAAAAATAATTAAAATAAACAAAAAAAATAAAAAAAATCCAAAAAAATCACAAAAAATCCAAAAAAATCACAAAAAATCCAAAAAAAATCACAAAAAATCAAAATAAATGCTGAAAAATATCGTGAACTCGAAATTGATCGAAATGACGTGAAATAAAGCGTGCCGAATGACATAACGACCAAACCCCAACTGATTTGTTTGTCCTTTGGTGATATTTTTCGAGATGGATGTACACATTGATGCACATTTATACTCTTGAAACATGATTCGTTGTTCTTCTTCAACTACATCTCTTTCGATTGCGACCGTTCACCGATATCGTTGATTAATGTACCGATCAAGTTGTCCGATTGCAATATTTGTAGCATTGCAACGTCCTTGGTTAGGATCGAGCGAGGATCGAATCCATTTCTTGGAGCGAACCTCATTGGAACATTTCGTCGGACACTTGACGAGCGTTGGTGCAATAAAGATTACTTGGAAATTACTCGACGATGGAACTAACCACCCAGTCGCGTCCTCTTTTACTTGTAAAATTTCACGTGCTCCCAACGATGTAATCCGATTACATAGACATCGCTCGAGACACGTCTCCTCTCGCCCATATTTTCACTTGGTTAATTTTCGAAGCTCGGGGTGATGACTAGCACTTAAACCTCTCGATATATGGAGTGCGGTCTAGGCAAGGAGGGAATTTAAGTGCAAGAAGGTCCAAACTTGGGCGATTTTCCAAAAGAGGGACTTGAAAATTTTCCAGAATAACCGATTATTCCAACGAATGCTTACAACATAGGAACCCAACGCAGAAAACCAAATACGGGCAAGGCTACTTAAACCGACAACCGAAGTGGGAATGCAAACAACATCGTCGCTGCTCGAGCAGGGATCCAACATTGTCGTACAAAACAATCGCTGCTCAAGTGCTTATCCAAGAAATACTCAAACACACATGAAAGAGCATTGGCCCTTGGTAGGCACCAAAACATCAATATGTGATCCGAGTAAAACCCATTTAGGCACGATTCTCTCAGGCACACAATAGCATCATGAGAAAAGACTACTTTCGTAAAAATAACTCACGTGCTTGAATTTTTCTGGTATTTCCTTAGTCTGGGATCACCACACCTTAGAACCAAGACTTTGCTAGTTAGCCCGTAGAACACAACGCTTTGCACAAATTCATAGCCAAAGTCACACTCACTCGTCCATCATTCACAATTCCAATCAAAGCTGTGTACTTGGGACACTATAGCATCGCCTTCCAATTCTTTTGACAATAGCTACTAGATTAAACGTGCTCATGCGACAAAGCCTAAATCCATACATCCCATTTAGCATACTAGAACGATTCTGCACAAATTCATAGCAAACGTTACGCACCCGTCTATCCTTTCACTAGTTCAGTCGAATTGTACTCGGGCCATTAAATCACCGGGGACAATTCTTTTAACCGAAAGAGCTACTAGATTAAACGTGCTCATGCAACAAAGCACAAATCCATACATCCCCAGTAGCACGCAGCAGTTTTGCACAAATTATAAGCAAACATCACGCACCCGTCCATCATTTCACTAGTCTAGTCAAATTGAAACCGTGAAACTATAGCATTCACCGCCCACTTTTTTTTTGGAAGAGCTACTAGATTAAACGTGCCCACGCAACAATGGGTAATTCCATACAAACAAGTGCGCTACTAAGGCTATTGATTATCCGTCGCTACTAAGGCTACTGGGTATGCATCGCTACTTAGTTTCCATCGATTGTGCCATCGCTACTTAGTTTCCATCGATTGTGCCATCGCTAATAAGTTTCCATCGATTGTGCCATCGCTACTTAGCTTCCATCGATTGTGCCATCGCTTCTTAGTTTCCATCGCTACTTAGTTTCCACCGATTGTGCCGTCGCTACTTAGTTCCCATCGATTTTGTCATCGCTACATAGTTTCCACCGATTGTGCCGTCGTTACTTAGTTTCCATCGATTGTGGCATCGTTACTGAGTTTCCATCGATTGTGCCATCGCTACTGAGTTTCCATCGATTGTGCCGTCGCTACTTAATTTCCACCGATTGTGCCGTCGCTACTTAGTTTCCATCGATTGTGTCGTCGCTACTTAGTTTCCATCGATTGTGGCATCGCTACTGATTTTCCATCGATCGTGGCATCGCTACATAGTTTCCGTCGATTGTGGCGTCGCTACTTTGTTTCCACCGATTGTGCCGTCGCTACTGATTTTCCATCGATTGTGGCATCGCTACTGATTTTCCATCGATCGTGGCATCGCTACATAGTTTCCACCGATTGTGCCGTCGCTACTTTGTTTCCACCGATTGTGGCGTCGCTACTTTGTTTCCACCGATTGTGCCGTCGCTACTGATTTTCCATCGATTGTGGCATCGCTACTGATTTTCCATCGATCGTGGCATCGCTACATAGTTTCCACCGATTGTGCCGTCGCTACTTTGTTTCCACCGATTGTGCCTTCGCTACTTAGTTTCCATCGATTGTGGCATCGCTAATTAGTTTCCATCGATTGTGGCATCGCTATTGATTTTCCATCGATCGTGGCGTCGCTACATAGTTTCCATCGATTGTGGCGTCGCTACTTTGTTTCCACCGATTGTGCCATCGCTACTTAGTTTCCATCGATTGTGGCATCGTTACTGATTTTCCATCGATCGTGGCATCGCTACATAGTTTCCATCGATTGTGGCGTCGCTACTTTGTTTCCACCGATTGTGCCGTCGCTACTTAGTTTCCATCGATTGTGGCATCGTTACTGAGTTTCCATCGATTGTGGCATCGCTACTTAGTTTCCATCGATTGTGGCATCGCTACTGAGTTTCCATCGATTGTGGCATCGCTACTAGATTCCATCGCTACTGAGTGCCTATGGGGACCCGGGGTACTGCTGCGCCACATTACTCATTGACCTTCTCTGAAAGGGTCCCCCCCTATAATAGATACTACAAATATTTCGGTAGTGACGGCAGTAGATATCAGCCCCCCAAATTTTTACACACCCTCCACCATGTGAGATAATATGAGAATTGATGCGAGCCGCTACGAGAAATTTCACAATCTCTCGTATCGGTCCCGTAGTTCCCCGCAGCAACACTAGTCGCTACAAGGAATTTCATCATCTCTCGCAGTGGTTGCCAAGCGTTGCGAGGTGATGCGAGAAATATCGCACCGCTACGGGAATTTCCCGCAGCGGTTCGCATCGCTCCCGTAGTTCGCCGCAGCAACTAGTGTGGGCGCGAGGTGATGCGAGTTTTCTCGCATCGCTACGGGAATTTCCCAAAGTAGATCGCATCGTTCATGTATTTCCCGCAGCGGTTGCCAATAGCTGCGAGGCGATGCGAGAAAACTCGCATCGCTACGGGAGTTTCCCTCAGCGGTTGTCAATCGCTACTTAGTTTCCATCGATTGTGGCATCGTTACTGAGTTTCCATCGATTGTGCCGTCGCTACTGAGTTTCCATCGATTGTGCCGTCGCTACTTAATTTCCACCGATTGTGCCGTCGCTACTTAGTTTCCATCGATTGTGGCATCGCTAATTAGTTTCCATCGATTGTGGCATCGCTACTGATTTTCCATCGATCGTGGCGTCGCTACATAGTTTCCATCGATTGTGGCGTCGCTACTTTGTTTCCACCGATTGTGCCGTCGCTACATAGTTTCCATCGATTGTGGCATCGCTACTGATTTTCCATCGATCGTGGCATCGCTACATAGTTTCCATCGATTGTGGCGTCGCTACTTTGTTTCCACCGATTGTGCCGTCGCTACTTAGTTTCCATCGATTGTGGCATCGTTACTGAGTTTCCATCGATTGTGGCATCGCTACTTAGTTTCCATCGATTGTGGCATCGCTACTGAGTTTCCATCGATTGTGGCATCGCTACTAGATTCCATCGCTACTGAGTGCCTATGGGGACCCGGGGTACTGCTGCGCCACATTACTCATTGACCTTCTCTGAAAGGGTCCCCCCCTATAATAGATACTACAAATATTTCGGTAGTGACGGCAGTAGATATCAGCCCCCCAAATTTTTACACCCCTCCACCATGTCAGATAATATGAGAATTGATGCGAGCCGCTACGAGAAATTTCACAATCTCTCGTATCGGTCCCGTAGTTCCCCGCAGCAACACTAGTCGCTACAAGGAATTTCATCATCTCTCGCAGTGGTTGCCAAGCGCTGCGAGGTGATGCGAGAAATATCGCACCGCTACGGGAATTTCCCGCAGCGGTTCGCATCGCTCCCGTAGTTCGCCGCAGCAACTAGTGTGGGCGCGAGGTGATGCGAGTTTTCTCGCATCGCTACGGGAGTTTCCCAAAGTAGATCGCATCGTTCCTGTAGTTCCCGCAGCGGTTGCCAATCGCTGCGAGGCGATGCGAGAAAACTCGCATCGCTACGGGAGTTTCCCTCAGCGGTTGCCAATCGCTGCGAGGCGATGCGAGTTTTCTCGCATCGCTCCCGTAAACTCCCGCACATAGTGCGAGATTATGAGTAGAGGGGGGTCTACTCATCCGTATCCATCGATTCCTAGGCATCCCAGTCCAACGCTACGAGTTGCTACGAGAGCCCTGCGGGATGCTACGGGTTTTCCCGTAGCACTCCCTTAGCACTCCCGCAGCGACTCACGCTGAACACCTTCCCCCCTATAATAGACCCTACAAATATATTGGTAGTGACGACAGTAGACATCAGCCCCATGGATTTTTACACACCCCCCCTACTACGAGGCGATGCGAGAGTTCTCGTAGCAATCCCGTAGCTACTCGCGTTTTCGACTTCGGAATATAAAAAATAATAAATAAATAATAAAAAAAATAATAAAAAATAATAAAAAATAAAAAATAAATAAATAATAAATAAAATAATAATAATAATAATAAAATAATAATAATAATTAATAAATAAATAATAAATAATTAAAAATAATAAAAATAATTAAAATAAATTAATAAATAATTAAAAATAATTAATAAATAATTAAAAATAATTAAAAAAAACAAAAAAAAAATCCAAAAAAATCACAAAAAATCCAAAAAAATCACAAAAAATCCAAAAAAAATCACAAAAAATCAAAATAAATGCTGAAAAATATCGTGAACTCGAAATTGATCGAAATGACGTGAAATAAAGCGTGCCGAATGACATAACGACCAAACCCCAACTGATTTGTTTGTCCTTTGGTGATATTTTTCGAGATGGATGTACACATTGATGCACATTTATACTCTTGAAACATGATTCGTTGTTCTTCTTCAACTACATCTCTTTCGATTGCGACCGTTCACCGATATCGTTGATTAATGTACCGATCAAGTTGTCCGATTGCAATATTTGTAGCATTGCAACGTCCTTGGTTAGGATCGAGCGAGGATCGAATCCATTTCTTGGAGCGAACCTCATTGGAACATTTCGTCGGACACTTGACGAGCGTTGGTGCAATAAAGATTACTTGGAAATTACTCGACGATGGAACTAACCACCCAGTCGCGTCCTCTTTTACTTGTAAAATTTCACGTGCTCCCAGCGATGTAATCCGATTACATAGACATCGCTCGAGACACGTCTCCTCTCGCCCATATTTTCACTTGGTTAATTTTCGAAGCTCGGGGTGATGACTAGCACTTAAACCTCTCGATCTATGGAGTGCGGTCTAGGCAAGGAGGGAATTTGAATGCAAGAAGGTCCAAACTTGGGCGATTTTCCAAAAGAGGGACTTGAAAATTTTCCAGAATAACCGATTATTCCAACGAATGCTTACAACATAGGAACCCAACGCAGAAAACCAAATACGGGCAAGGCTACTTAAACCGACAACCGAAGTGGGAATGCAAACAACATCGTCGCTGCTCGAGCAGGGATCCAACATTGTCGTACAAAACAATCGCTGCTCAAGTGCTTATCCAAGAAATACTCAAACACACATGAAAGAGCATTGGCCCTTGGTAGGCACCAAAACATCAATATGTGATCCGAGTAAAACCCATTTAGGCACGATTCTCTCAGGCACACAATAGCATCATGAGAAAAGACTACTTTCGTAAAAATAACTCACGTGCTTGAATTTTTCTGGTATTTCCTTAGTCTAGGGATCACCACACCTTAGAACCAAGACTTTGCTAGTTAGCCCGTAGAACACAACGCTTTGCACAAATTCATAGCCAAAGTCACACTCACTCGTCCATCATTCACAATTCCAATCAAAGCAGTGTACTTGGGACACTATAGCATCGCCTTCCAATTCTTTTGACTATAGCTACTAGATTAAACGTGCTCATGCGACAAAGCCTAAATCCATACATCCCATTTAGCATACTAGAACGATTCTGCACAAATTCATAGCAAACGTTACGCACCCGTCTATCCTTTCACTAGTTCAGTCGAATTGTACTCGGGCCATTAAATCACCGGGGACAATTCTTTTAACCGAAAGAGCTACTAGATTAAACGTGCTCATGCAACAAAGCACAAATCCATACATCCCCAGTAGCACGCAGCAGTTTTGCACAAATTATAAGCAAACATCACGCACCCGTCCATCATTTCACTAGTCTAGTCAAATTGAAACCGTGAAACTATAGCATCCACCGCCCACTTTTTTTTTTGGAAGAGCTACTAGATTAAACGTGCCCACGCAACAATGGGTAATTCCATACAAACAAGTGCGCTACTAAGGCTATTGATTATCCGTCGCTACTAAGGCTACTGGGTATGCATCGCTACTTAGTTTCCATCGATTGTGCCATCGCTACTTAGTTTCCATCGATTGTGCCATCGCTAATAAGTTTCCATCGATTGTGCCATCGCTACTTAGCTTCCATCGATTGTGCCATCGCTTCTTAGTTTCCATCGCTACATAGTTTCCACCGATTGTGCCGTCGCTACTTAGTTTCCATCGATTGTGGCATCGTTACTGAGTTTCCATCGATTGTGCCATCGCTACTGAGTTTCCATCGATTGTGCCGTCGCTACTTAATTTCCACCGATTGTGCCGTCGCTACTTAGTTTCCATCGATTGTGCCGTCGCTACTTATTTTCCATCGATTGTGGCATCGCTACTGATTTTCCATCGATCGTGGCATCGCTACATAGTTTCCGTCGATTGTGGCGTCGCTACTTTGTTTCCACCGATTGTGCCGTCGCTACTGATTTTCCATCGATTGTGGCATCGCTACTGATTTTCCATCGATCGTGGCATCGCTACATAGTTTCCACCGATTGTGCCGTCGCTACTTTGTTTCCACCGATTGTGCCGTCGCTACTTAGTTTCCATCGATTGTGGCATCGCTAATTAGTTTCCATCGATTGTGGCATCGCTACTGATTTTCCATCGATCGTGGCGTCGCTACATAGTTTCCATCGATTGTGGCGTCGCTACTTTGTTTCCACCGATTGTGCCATCGCTACTTAGTTTCCATCGATTGTGGCATCGCTACTGATTTTCCATCGATCGTGGCATCGCTACATAGTTTCCATCGATTGTGGCGTCGCTACTTTGTTTCCACCGATTGTGCCGTCGCTACTTAGTTTCCATCGATTGTGGCATCGTTACTGAGTTTCCATCGATTGTGGCATCGCTACTTAGTTTCCATCGATTGTGGCATCGATACTGAGTTTCCATCGATTGTGGCATCGCTACTAGATTCCATCGCTACTGAGTGCCTATGGGGACCCGGGGTACTGCTGCGCCACATTACTCATTGACCTTCTCTGAAAGGGTCCCCCCCTATAATAGATACTACAAATATTTCGGTAGTGACGGCAGTAGATATCAACCCCCCAAATTTTTACACACCCTCCACCATGTTAGATAATATGAGAATTGATGCGAGCCGCTACGAGAAATTTCACAATCTCTCGTATCGGTCCCGTAGTTCCCCGCAGCAACACTAGTCGCTACAAGGAATTTCATCATCTCTCGCAGTGGTTGCCAAGCGCTGCGAGGTGATGCGAGAAATATCGCACCGCTACGGGAATTTCCCGCAGCGGTTCGCATCGCTCCCGTAGTTCGCCGCAGCAACTAGTGTGGGCGCGAGGTGATGCGAGTTTTCTCGCATCGCTACGGGAATTTCCCAAAGTAGATCGCATCGTTCCTGTAGTTCCCGCAGCGGTTGCCAATCGCTGCGAGGCGATGCGAGAAAACTCGCATCGCTACGGGAGTTTCCCTCAGCGGTTGCCAATCGCTGCGAGGCGATGCGAGTTTTCTCGCATCGCTCCCGTAAACTCCCGCACATAGTGCGAGATTATGCGTAGAGGGGGGTCTACTCATCCGTATCCATCGATTCCTAGGCATCCCAGTCCAACGCTACGAGTTGCTACGAGAGCCCTCCGGGATGCTACGAGTTTTCCCATAGCACTCCCTTAGCACTCCCGCAGCGACTCACGCTGAACACCTTCCCCCCTATAATAGACCCTACAAATATATTGGTAGTGACGGCAGTAGACATCAGCCCCATGGATTTTTACACACCCCCCCTACTACGAGGCGATGCGAGAGTTCTCGTAGCAATCCCGTAGCTACTCGCGTTTTCGACTTCGGAATATAAAAAATAATAAAAAAATAATAAAAAAAATAATAAAAAAATAATAAAAAATAAAAAATAAATAAATAATAAAAAAAAAAAATAATAATAATAATAAAATAATAATAATAATTAATAAATAAATAATAAATAATTAAAAATAATAAAAATAATTAAAATAAATTAATAAATAATTAAAAATAATTAATAAATAATTAAAAATAATTAAAATAAACAAAAAAAAATCCAAAAAAATCACAAAAAATCCAAAAAAATCACAAAAAATTCAAAAAAAATCACAAAAAATCAAAATAAATGCTGAAAAATATCGTGAACTCGAAATTGATCGAAATGACGTGAAATAAAGCGTGCCGAATGACATAACGACCAAACCCCAACTGATTTGTTTGTCCTTTGGTGATATTTTTCGAGATGGATGTACACATTGATGCACATTTATACTCTTGAAACATGATTCGTTGTTCTTCTTCAACTACATCTCTTTCGATTGCGACCGTTCACCGATATCGTTGATTAATGTACCGATCAAGTTGTCCGATTGCAATATTTGTAGCATTGCAACGTCCTTGGTTAGGATCGAGCGAGGATCGAATCCATTTCTTGGAGCGAACCTCATTGGAACATTTCGTCGGACACTTGACGAGCGTTGGTGCAATAAAGATTACTTGGAAATTACTCGACGATGGAACTAACCACCCAGTCGCGTCCTCTTTTACTTGTAAAATTTCACGTGCTCCCAGCGATGTAATCCGATTACATAGACATCGCTCGAGACACGTCTCCTCTCGCCCATATTTTCACTTGGTTAATTTTCGAAGCTCGGGGTGATGACTAGCACTTAAACCTCTCGATCTATGGAGTGCGGTCTAGGCAAGGAGGGAATTTGAATGCAAGAAGGTCCAAACTTGGGCGATTTTCCAAAAGAGGGACTTGAAAATTTTCCAGAATAACCGATTATTCCAACGAATGCTTACAACATAGGAACCCAACGCAGAAAACCAAATACGGGCAAGGCTACTTAAACCGACAACCGAAGTGGGATTGCAAACAACATCGTCGCTGCTCGAGCAGGGATCCAACATTGTCGTACAAAACAATCGCTGCTCAAGTGCTTATCCAAGAAATACTCAAACACACATGAAAGAGCATTGGCCCTTGGTAGGCACCAAAACATCAATATGTGATCCGAGTAAAACCCATTTAGGCACGATTCTCTCAGGCACACAATAGCATCATGAGAAAAGACTACTTTCGTAAAAATAACTCACGTGCTTGAATTTTTCTGGTATTTCCTTAGTCTAGGGATCACCACACCTTAGAACCAAGACTTTGCTAGTTAGCCCGTAGAACACAACGCTTTGCACAAATTCATAGCCAAAGTCACACTCACTCGTCCATCATTCACAATTCCAATCAAAGCAGTGTACTTGGGACACTATAGCATCGCCTTCCAATTCTTTTGACTATAGCTACTAGATTAAACGTGCTCATGCGACAAAGCCTAAATCCATACATCCCATTTAGCATACTAGAACGATTCTGCACAAATTCATAGCAAACGTTACGCACCCGTCTATCCTTTCACTAGTTCAGTCGAATTGTACTCGAGCCATTAAATCACCGAGGACAATTCTTTTAACCGAAAGAGCTACTAGATTAAACGTGCTCATGCAACAAAGCACAAATCCATACATCCCCAGTAGCACGCAGCAGTTTTGCACAAATTATAAGCAAACATCACACACCCGTCCATCATTTCACTAGTCTAGTCAAATTGAAACCGTGAAACTATAGCATCCACCGCCCACTTTTTTTTTTTTGGAAGAGCTACTAGATTAAACGTGCCCACGCAACAATGGGTAATTCCATACAAACAAGTGCGCTACTAAGGCTATTGATTATCCGTCGCTACTAAGGCTACTGGGTATGCATCGCTACTCGATTGTGCCATCGCTACTTAGTTTCCATCGATTGTGCCATCGCTAATTAGTTTCCATCGATTGTGCCATCGCTAATGAGTTTCCATCGATTGTGCCATCGCTACTTAGCTTCCATCGATTGTGCCATCGCTTCTTAGTTTCCATCGCTACTTAGTTTCCACCGATTGTGCCATCGCTACTTAGTTCCCATCGATTTTGTCATCGCTACATAGTTTCCACCGATTGTGCCGTCGCTACTTAGTTTCCATCGATTGTGGCATCGTTACTGAGTTTCCATCGATTGTGTCATCGCTACTGAGTTTCCATCGATTGTGCCGTCGCTACTTAATTTCCACCGATTGTGCCGTCGCTACTTAGTTTCCATCGATTGTGCCGTCGCTACTTAGTTTCCATCGATTATGGCATCGCTACTGATTTTCCATCGATCGTGGCATCGCTACATAGTTTCCATCGATTGTGGCGTCGCTACTTTGTTTCCACCGATTGTGGCGTCGCTACTGATTTTCCATCGATTGTGGCATCGTTACTGATTTTCCATCGATCGTGGCATCGCTACATAGTTTCCATCGATTGTGGCGTCGCTACTTTGTTTCCACCGATTGTGCCGTCGCTACTGATTTTCCATCGATTGTGGCATCGCTACTGATTTTCCATCGATCGTGGCATCGCTACATAGTTTCCACCGATTGTGCCGTCGCTACTTTGTTTCCACCGATTGTGCCGTCGCTACTTAGTTTCCATCGATTGTGGCATCACTAATTAGTTTCCATCGATTGTTGAATCGCTACTGATTTTCCATCGATCGTGGCGTCGCTACATAGTTTCCATCGATTGTGGCGTCGCTACTTTGTTTCCACCGATTGTGCCATCGCTACTTAGTTTCCATCGACTGTGGCATCGCTACTGATTTTCCATCGATCGTGGCATCGCTACATAGTTTCCATCGATTGTGGCGTCGCTACTTTGTTTCCACCGATTGTACCGTCGCTACTTAGTTTCCATCGATTGTGGCATCGTTACTTAGTTTCCATCGATTGTGGCATCGCTACTGAGTTTCCATCGATTGTGGCATCGCTACTAGATTCCATCGCTACTGAGTGCCTATGGGGACCCGGGGTACTGCTGCGCCACTGTTGGGATATGTCCTTCGATCCTATGTGTGTAATCGATAAAGTCATAAGGTCGTCTATGGATGTTAAATGATTAGTCGATAATATTAATTGTTGGGAACAATATAATATTGATCGATAATCAAACCTACAGGGTCACACACGAACTCGATGTTGATATATGTTGCTTGATAATAATATTGATTTAGAATCAATACATGTGGATTTTACGTGCATGGGATGCATTGCATGGCTTGCATGGATGCATGTCACATAGTGTGACATGGCATGCCACACAAGCAAGTGGGACCACATATCATGATTTGGCATGATTATGTGGAGGTGTCTTTTCATCTCCCCATTAACCACCATTACTTGTGCATTATGATGCACATAATGGGGGGGTTACATGGAGTGGTAAATGGACATGAATATAGACATGAAAATCTGATTTTCATATCACTTCATGCTTACCCACGAAATTCACACCAAAAGGAGAGAATAGAGAGTGTTCTTGGAGAACCGACTCAAAGCAAGCAATATATTCGACATCCGGTTTCGTGTGCAACACGTAGAGGCCGGGCCATTTGTGCGGCTTCAACATCCGGGCGATCTAGACAAGAGGAGTGACGAGGTCATTCACAAAGAGAGCTTCGAGAGGCTGATCCATTTGAGGTGGTTCAATCGACTCAACACCACCTCAACGACATCAACGAATCACTTCGTCACAAAAGTAAGTAATCGTTGAACCTTATATATATATATATATTGGATGTGTATATATATATGTTTATATGTGTTCTTATACACATTAAGTGTGCACTAAGATCATGGCATAGTAGATCTATTGCTTTACACGCTTCCGCACACACGGTATATCGGTCGGATCGGTATACCAGTACCATCAATTGGTATCAGAGCCTAGGGCTCGTGCACACTTTTGTGTTGGACACAAAAATGTTAATCAACATAATTGACTTATTTGTTTAATTGTGATTATGTGATTAGATGTAAGGCCGGCCACCGTTAGTGGTCGGGTGAATGAAACTGTCGTTTTTTACGTTTCGATTGGCCATAGTTTTGGAGGGCTGCGTCCCTTGGAATCATTTGTAATAGATAGGTTTTCTATTTCAATTTGTATTGTTCAAACTTGTAAGCGATGGACTTGGTCCATGGTTCGATGGAGGATCTCAGCTCTCCGGCGAAAACGAGAAGAAACGAAGCAAAACGAAGCCAAACGAAGCAAAACGAAGCAAACCGGGCTGCTGGAGACAAACGGCGGTCGCCGTTTGAGCTCCGGCGGGCGCCGTTTTGATTCGGCGGGCGCCGTTTTGGAAACGGCGACCGCCGAAAGGCCTTTTATGGGGCAGATGGGTTTTATGCCTTTTCGGCGGGCGCCGTTTTGGAAACGGCGACCGCCGGTGGTGTTCAGCGACCGCTGGTTGTAAAACGGTGGGCGCTGTTCGTGGTTTTTGAGGTAATGACTTGTTTTGACCAAAATCGGCGAGCACGGAACTAAAACGGAGGGCGAGGACCAGTCCAGAAGATGTTCAAGGCTTTTGTTATTACTTTAATTCTTTTCGTTTGAGAGTTGTGAGGTTCTAGGGGCCTTTCGATTTCGTATTTATATGCTTTGCTAGTTATAGGTTGTTTTATGTTATAAATGTTCAACTTACATATAAACAAACCTATGCATGCATGTTCTCAATAATAATGAGTATAATGTCTTGTCCAAAACGTCACACTCATGAAGCCCTCGATCATAAGTTGGTAGGTCCGCCTCAGCGGGGTACTACTTGTTATCTTGGGATAGTGGGAGTAAGGGTTAGACCCTTACACGTGAGTTTGGTTTTCTCATCGATAGATCCACTGCAGGCGTGGCTATCGAGACATGAGATAAGAATGTGATTCTTATCGAACGAGAATGACATTAGATGTCATTGACATGGGATGTCTACCTATCTTGGTTTTCTTAAGTGCGGACTCAGTCGGCTTAAGGATTCGCAAGATGAGGGTCTTGGGATCGCTTTGTTCAAGGGAACAACGATATTAGATATCGATTGAACAAAATGGAATAAATAAGTAACTTGTTAGACAACCTTATTTGTTTACCGCTTTGTGGATGTTTACATACTTTATTTATCTTTCTTTTGTAGTTTATCATGTTAATTTCAACTCGATTCAAGTTTGGTTCAATTCTTGATTATGAAAAATTGAACAACATAAATTTTCTTGATTCACAACGTAATTCGAGGATGGTCCTCAAATACGAAGACAATGAAAATGTGTTAGATAACCACATCCTAAGATATCATTGAACAACTCAATAGCATGTTCGGGGAATATGCTAATATTGAGCGGTTCGGTATGACCAGGGTCATTGCTTCAGCTAGGCTTGAAAAATGGAAATCTATGGAATCACATGTGCAACAAATGATTGGATTATTTGCTTCAAGTGACCGCCTAGATTTTTCCTATGATGATTATTTGGCAACCGATTTCATACTTCAATTTCATGATGGTTATAATGCCTTTAGGCTAAAATTTCCATATGAATGGTTTGAAGAAATCGCTTCGTGAGCTCCACGGGATGCTCAAGGCTCCTGAGCCGGCGATAGAGAAGGACCCTAAGAGGGAAATTCTTATGATATGGGATAGGGTATTCAAAAGAGCATGGGCAAGAAGGCTACTAGGGTTCCTAGGGAATCTCAATGCGTCTACTGCAAAAGTGTTGGACACTACTTGCAAACATATAAAAGTTCATATTTTATTCAATTTCAAAACAAATGCCTAATTTGTCTTTCATTTGATGGATTATAAGGTTAGGATTATTTACACCTCGGGGAGTGATTTAATCCAAAACACTTAAGTTCATCAATGACACAAATTAGAGACTTTCGAGCCATTGGATGGCGTGAATCGATTGTCTGGTTGGCTCCCTCATATTTTATGAGAGATAGGGCTTCAATTGCATGATAATATCGCTGGTTAGAAAACTTCAATTTTTCACTTACGATTTATTACGTTTTGACATTGAGATAATTTTGAATGGAAATTTGAATGAGATTCAATTATTGGGAATAATTGAATTTGCCCAAAGTTCAAAGAAGATGTGAATAACGGGGTTGCTTCATCTTCAAGTATTAATGATATAGACATTAAACTTCACAAATTCTACTTCTTGGGTATTGGATGCCAAATGTGGTTCTCACAATTTATGTGGAGGAACTACATAGAAGTATAAGTTCGGTGAATAGAGATGTCAATCTACAGGCAAGAAATGGAGCGAAGGTCGCTGCATTAGCCGTATGATCATATGATGTTGTTTTGCCTTAGGGCCTTGTTTTAGTATTATAACTATGTAATTTCGTACCTTCAATAAACAATGAATATTGGTTCAGTATTAGATACTGATGGATTAGTTTTTCACTATTAAATAGTTTGGTAACTATATTAATTGTGAATTATTCTTTATTTTGGTACGATTATTATATTGTTTATGTATACTTTAAACTTGACAAATCATATATATCATTAAGACCAAAGGCCAAATCGAATAAGTATCGATGAGACATAACTGAAACATTGTTGATTAGATCAAATCAAAATCTAAACATGTAACGAAGCTTCTTTTAGAAGGAATTTTAGAATCATTTGACTTGGAGTCATTTGATACATGTAAATGATGTGTGATTGAAAAGATAACAATGTCATCTTTCTTGGAGAAAGGAGAACATGTGAGTAATTAGGGATGATCCATACTGATGTATGTGGAACCTATTAGTTCACAAGCACATGAAGGTTATGTTTCGGAAAAGAGAAAACAAACTATATTAGATATAGTTCGACCATTCGATGAGAGGTCTAAATGAACTACTGGTCTCTTTTGGGAACACACAATTCTAGACTTCAACTTATACACTGAATAGGAAGCCGTCAAAAGCTGTTGATAAGACACCATACTAGGTATGGAAAGGGAGGGTCCCTAAATTGTTTTCATCAAAATTTGAGGTTCTAAAAGCGTCTCTGACGAGATTTATCTCTATAGAGCTTGAACTCAAATGGGATAAAAGTTCCTTTATGGTATCCATAAGAAACTCGAGGGTACAACTTCTACGATCTATCTGAGAACAATATTTTGTTGCTCGAGATAGTGATTTTCTTGAAAAGAGTTATCTTTCCTAGAAATTCAGTGGGAGCTCGGTTGTTTTGAATGAGGTTCAAGTGAAACAACCAACGATGAATACTCAAGACTGGGTTGAGAGTATTCATATGATTTTGGAAGCCATATCAGCCCTCGTAGGTCCGAAAGGCATAAATCTATCTCTATTATTCAAATACTTAGATATTGTGACCAATGAGAGATATGAATTCATGCTTTTGGAAAGCGGTGAACCTTCGACCTAATTCCAAGCTATGACGAGTCCAGCTACTGAAAATTGGCATGGTGCCATGAAATCTGAGATGATATCAATATCTGATAATCAAGTTTGGAACTTGATATATTTGCATCACAGGGTTAGACCCAATGAATGCTAATAGATCTTTAAGATCTAAACAGACAGATGGAAAACCTAGGGTTTTCAAAGCAAGGTTGATGGTAAAAGTTTTATTCACGAGGTGGATTATGGAAAAACTTTCACCAATTGCTTTGATTAAATCATTCAGATTATCTTAGCCATTACTACTCATCTTGATAATGAGTTATGGTAATATTGGATGTTAAAACTAACTTCTTGAATTGGATTCTAGAAGAGGCTGTGTTTTAACACAGCCAAAGAGTTTTATCGATCTTAATAAGGCTGAGAAATTATGCAAGCTTATAGTTCTATTTATGGAATAAAGAATGCATATCGGAGTAGCAATCTTCAGTTCAATGAATCCATACTGGGATTTGGATTTCAGAGGAACTCGGAAGAGTCTTGTTTTACAAGAAGATCAGTGGGAGTTACGTTGTATTAATTTTGTTGTATGTCGGTGACATACTCCTTATTGGAAACAATGTTTCTATGCTTAATTCTATTAAAGAATGGCTTGGGAATTGTTTTTCAATGAAGGATCTTGGAGAAGCACAGTACATATTGGGCATCAAGATCTGTCGGAACAGATCGAAAATGATGTTTGGACTTAGTCAAGTGACCTATTTTGATAAGGTACTTGATAAGTTCAGGATGAAAAACGCCAAAAAGGGTCTCATTCCAATGAGTCATGGCACATCTCTTAGCAAGATGCAAGGCCCTACGGGACTTGATGAGCAAAAGAGGATGGAAAACATTCCTTATGCTTTGGCAATAGGGTCTATAATGTATGACATGATATGTACACGACCGGACGTATCATATGCTTTGAGCATGACGAGTCAGTTTCAAGGAAATCCAGGTGAGGCGCGTTAGACTGCGACCAAGAATATTCTTATGTACCTTAGATGGACAAAAGAATTTTGTTGTCTTTGGAAGACAAAAAGAGTTGATATTAACAAGCTGTTTGAATGCTAACTTCAAAACAAACTAAGATAATTTCCGATTTTAATCTGGTTATATCTTTTGTCTGGTTAGAGGTGATATTTGCTGGAATAGTTCCATGCAATGCAATATAGCTGATTAAACTACAAAAGCTGAGCACAGTATTGCATTGGATGCAGTAATGTTGGCAGTTAGGATTTGAAAGTTCTTGAATGAACTAGGTGGCGTAACTAGCTCAGCCCATCCGATAGTTCTCTATTTATAGTAGAGTTATCGCGCAAGCCAATGAGCTAGGAAGCACCACAAGTCTAAAACTGGTGCTTAGGAAGCTCCACATTATCTGGGAGATAGTTTTGTGGAGACATCGAGATAATAAATTTGCAACTTTTGGTAAGGTTGCAAACCCGCTTTCTAAACCTCTCCAGCAGTTTAAGCTTAAGGCTTTCACGACTGCAATAGAGATCAGACATCTTAGAGATGGGTTGTGATTTCTATTACTGTATTAGATATTTTTGGAGATTTGGTAGACATTCACTCATATGTATAATACATATTTCTTCATATAAATATGGTTTAATTTATATGAATTGTCCAAATGATTAAGTAATATCGATTGGGTTATGAGGTCGACTTACCGCATAATGAAGTCCCAATGGTTGAACTGATATACTTGAATCATATGCTTGTTCCTAGTTCGTATAATCGAGTACGGACAAACCGATAATACAAAGAACTAGATTGTAATGTGTACTATAGCGCCGCTTCATGGGCTAGTGATGTGGGACATCAAGTACAATTACATAGATATTAGCTGGGAGCTAATGATCGAACAGACACGACTGGAATAGTATTTAAGATTTCGAGTCATAATACTATTTCATTGACTGTCGAGCAATTTCCTCTGACCTGAGTAGTCCAGAGTGATTCCATTGTGAAATGATGTACTTTGATACAAGTAAACGCCTTTCGTAAAAGGAGGTTATAAAACTTGTTATTGGGTATATCAGGAAGCAAGTGGGAGAGCTTGGATTGACAAGATGGGATTGTCCTCCATTTTATAATGGGAAACATGTCTTACCGGCCACTTGGAGAGTCGAGACTGTGGAAAATACGTGGCCACGTCCAGATTCGTATCATAGTGATAAATCTGGTTTTACAGTCTGTCTCAAAGTCCAAGAAAGGTTTGAACCGATTGAGGATGACTCGAGTCTTGCCTCAAGTTCAAACTTAGACATATAGTGACAAAAGGAAGTTGGCAGCACACTGGCTCTGAAGGCCAAGTGGGAGATTGTTGGGATATGTCCTTCGATCCTATGTGTGTAATCGATAAAGTCATAAGGTCGTCTATGGATGTTAAATGATTAGTCGATAATATTAATTGTTGGGAACAATATAATATTGATCGATAATCAAACCTACAGGGTCACACACGAACTCGATGTTGATATATGTTGCTGTTGATGATTTAAGTGAAATCATTGTCCATTTAATGTAATTGGATTCATACAAAGTTTCGATAATGATCCTAAAGCACTACAATATGATTTAGGCGAAGTGCGGAGTGCACGATTGTATAAAAGTGATAACGGATCATTGTTTGGTTAAGTGAATTTTGGTGTTGATTTATTGTGTGTAAATTAGCATGAAATATATGTTAATTTCATGGTTTGCATGGTTGTAATATGCAGCCACGAAATTGCATGCATGGCACCTAAAGAAAGTGATTTCGAAGAGGTGTGACCATTCTTAAAGGGTGCAACTCTTCCCAAAGGGTGCAGCCCTTCATGAAAGGGTATTTTCACTATCCAAAGGGGTGTTTTAACACCTATATAAGGGTGTTGAAAATCAGATTCTAAAACCCACGAAAAATTAAGAGCTTTGTGTTAACGAAGTATAGCGAATAAACATTCTATAGTATACTTGTTTCTACGCCAAAGAACAAGTGCGGTATTGTCTTATCCTAGAAGAAGTTTCGTGATACCTTGGCTGTTATAGGGTCGAAATATTCTTTAAGGAAAACGTGTAAACGTGATTCAATATTTTCCAAAGCCTCCACATTCAGAAACACACAAAAGAAACAACAATCTTAAAGAATATTTCCTATTCTGAACGATGGAGTCGGTTCGTGAGATGAACAGCAAATTCGGAAAATTGGAGAAGTTCGAAGGCGTAGACTTTCGAAGGTGGCAAAAGAAGATGCATTTCTTGCTAACAACGTTGAAGGTGGTGTACGTTCTAAGTACTCCACAACCGGAAGCAGCGGACAACGAATCGCCGGAGGAAACTCGGAAACGCTGCAAATGGGAAAATGACGACTATATATGTCGTGGGCATATATTAAACGGTATGTCTGACTCTCTCTTCGATATCTATCAAAATGTGGAGTCTGCTAAGGCCCTTTGGGATAGCCTTGAATCCAAGTACATTGACGAGGACGCTTCTAGTAAGAAGTTCCTAGTTGGTAATTTTATGAATTACAAGATGTGCGACGGAAGGCCGGTAATGGAGCAATATAATGAATTGCTCCGGATATTGGGTCAATTTACCCAACATAATATGAAGATGGACGAGTCCATCTCGGTGTCTAGTATTATAGACAAATTACCGCCGTCGTGGAAAGACTTCAAACACACCTTGAAACATAAAAAGGAAGAGTTGTCTTTAGTACAACTCGGTAGTCACTTGCGCATAGAGGAATCTCTAAGGGCGCAAGAGGGTGAAAAACCCAAGGACAAGGAACCGATAAGGTCTGCAACTATCAATATGATGGAAGCAGGGGAGAGTTCGTATAAGAACCGAGGGACAAAGCGTCCCTACAACAACAACAACGGCAACAATGCTGGGAGTAAGAAGCCTAAGGGCGCTTGCTGGATATGCGGAAAAACGGGTCACTTTAAAAGTGATTGTCGTGCGAACAAGAATAAAAAGGGAACGATGAATAATCGCTCGGGACAAAGGTCTAATAACCAGGGTCCGGACACCAATCAAGGTGAGACTACTATACATAATTTTGATGTAAATTTAAATTATGTCCCTATAGTTTCTGAAGCATTTTATGTGCAGGATGATTCGGTGGCGTGGTGGATTGACTCGGGTGCTACTAAGCATGTTTGCAAGGATCGTCATTGGTTTCAAAAGTATGAACCAGTTGTAGATGGATCAGTGCTTTACATGGGAAACGAGTCAACAGCCCCTATTCTTGGTCGCGGCGAAGTGTTGTTGGAATTCAGTTCCGGAAAGTCTTTAGTATTATTAGATGTATTACATGTACCTGGAATAAGGAAAAATCTTGTATCCGGTAGTGTTTTATCCAAGTATGGATATAAACAAGTATACGAATCTAATAAATATGTATTGACTAAGAATGGTGTATTTGTCGGTTTTGGATACCAATGTAACGGGATGTTTATGCTTAATATTATGAATAAAGTTGATGATTCTGTTCTTATGGTTTCTTCTAAAGTGAATGATTCATTATTGTGGCATGCTAGACTAGGACATGTTCATTATAAACGCATGATTGATATGTCCAAACTTGAATTAATTCCTGCTATGAACATAGAAGAAGATAAGTGTAATACATGCATGCTAACTAAAATCGTTAGGCAGCCTTTTAAAGATGTTCAACGTGAATCTTGTATGCTTGAACTTGTGCATAGCGACTTATGTGATTTCCATGCTACACCTTCGTTGGGGAATAAGAAATACTTAGTAACTTTCATAGATGATTATTCTAGATTTTGCTATGTATTTCTGCTAAGTACTAAAGATGAAGCGCTAGAAAAGTTTAAAGTATTTAAAACTGAAGTTGAACTACAACAAGAGTGCATGATTAAAAAGTTGAGAACCGATAGGGGAGGTGAATATTATGATCCTGTTTTGTTTGAATCATGTGGTATTATTCATGAAATAACTGCGCCCTATACTCCTCAACAAAACGGTATATCCGAAAGGAAGAACCGTGTACTAAAGGAAATGGTGAATTCCATGTTATCCTATTCGGGTTTGAATAGTGGATTCTGGGGAGAAGCCGTGTTAACAGCTTGCTATTTATTAAATAGGGTTCCTAACAAAAGGAACAAAGTTACCCCCTACGAACTTTGGTACAAAAAGAAGCCGAACCTTAATTATCTTAAGGTTTGGGGCTGTCGGGCTGTCGTAAGACTACCGGATCCCAAAAGGAAAACTTTGGGAGAAAGAGGCATTGATTGCATCTTTGTTGGATATGCTGTGCATTCCAAGGCATATCGATTCTACGTGATTGAGCCGAATGATTCAGTAGCGATTCATTCTATCATAGAATCGAGGGACGCCATATTTGATGAAACTAGATTTTCATCAATGGTTAGGACCAAGGATCTGGTGCCTAAGGTGGCTGAAAGCAAAGAATTAACTTTGCCCGAGCCTGAGTCGCTTGAACCTCGTCGAGGCACGAGGATAAGGACTAAGAAATCGTTCGGTCCTGATTTCCAGACCTTTCTGGTTGAAGGATCAAGGGACGAAGTTGGATTTCAATACTCGTATAGTTATCATGTTGATGATGAGCCTAAAACATACGAGGAAGTCTTGAAATCGCAAGATGTTGCATTTTGGAAAGAAGCCATCAATGATGAGATGGATTCCATTATGGGAAACAACACTTGGATGCTTGCTGATTTACCTAACGGTTGTAAACCATTAGGATGCAAGTGGATCTTTAAGAAAAAGATGAAAGTCGATGGTTCAATTGACAAGTATAAAGCCCGATTAGTCATTCAAGGCTTTAGGCAAAAGGAAGGTATTGATTACTTCGATACCTATGCTCCTGTTGCGCGAATAACTACGATTAGATTATTGATAGCCTTGGCTGCAATACATAATCTAGTGATCCATCAAATGGATGTAAAAACAGCATTCCTTAACGGTGAGTTAGAGGAGGAAATTTACATGAAACAACCCGAAGGGTTCGTTATGCCTGGTAATGAGCATAAGGTATGTAAACTTGTTAAATCCTTATATGGATTAAAACAAGCACCTAAGCAGTGGCATCAGAAATTTGATGAAGTAATTTTATCGAATGGTTTTAAGTTAAACCAATCGGATAAATGTGTGTATAGCAAATTCGATGACTTTGGTAAAGGAGTCATCATTTGTCTATATGTTGATGATATGCTTATCTTTGGTACTGACCAAAGACAAGTGGATTTGACTAAGTCATTTTTATCATCAAATTTCGATATGAAGGATATGGGGGAGGCGGATGTGATTTTAGGAATTAAAATCATTCGTGAAAACAATGCCATTACTTTAACTCAATCTCATTACATTGAGAAAGTGTTAAAGAAATTCCATTGTGATGACTATTCTACGGTCAGTACTCCATATGATTCGAGTGTAAAACTCATGCCCAATACGGGTGTTGCAGTGTCCCAGTTGGAATACTCCAAAGTAATTGGGTGCCTTATGTATGCTATGACTAGCACAAGGCCAGACATTGCATTTGCGGTAGGCAAACTAAGTAGATACACAAGTAATCCTAGCACGCATCATTGGCAGGCTGTTAGGCGTGTATTAAAATACTTAAAGGGAACCAAAGACTTTGGTTTGACATATGTCGGATATCCTTCGGTATTAGAAGGGTATTCCGATGCGAGTTGGATAACCAATATAGAGGATCATTCCTCTACTTCTGGTTGGGTTTTCCTACTCGGAGGCGGTGCTATAAGTTGGGCTTCAAAGAAGCAAACTTGTATTACGAGTTCCACTATGGAATCGGAATTTATAGCACTTGCGGCAGCTGGTAAAGAAGCTGAATGGTTAAGGAATTTGGTTTATGAAATTCCTTTGTGGCCAAAGCCTATTTCGGCGTTTTCAATTCATTGTGACAGTGCAGCCACTTTGGCTAAGGCATATAGTCATGTTTATAATGGCAAGTCAAGACACTTGGGCGTTAGACATAGCGCGATCCGTGAGCTGATCACTCAAGGAGTAATCTCTATTGATTTTGTGAGATCACAACATAATCTTGCTGATCATTTGACCAAGGGATTAGCAAAAGACTTGGTAGTAAAGTCGGTGATTGGGATGGGTCTGAAGCCTCTTTGAATCTTCAAATATGGGATACCAAATTCATTTCTAATTGTATTAGAACCAGAATTCAATTGGAAAGCCTATATTTGAGATTGAAACACATGGAAATTATCCCAAAGGTATGTGTTTGAACCTGCATGTTAAGGTTGAAGTTAATTCTTAATGAATCATTTGATAAAGTGCATTTTGCAGGTGCACGAAGAAATGATTCACCTATATGAGTGGGAAGTGTGGCAGCTTCAAGAGTCGTGGCTAAGCTCTATATACACTCAAGAATGGATGGGATACAAGGCCTAATTTTGTATCGGAAATCATTATAGAATGTATTTGGAATTATGTGTGTAGTATCTTTTATGTATTCAGATGGGTTGAAGAGTTCAATCTTTTAAGACACTCTGATTCTCGAATATATAAGTTGTATATAACACTAAGATGAAAATTCAATCTTCAAGACATTTTCATTTTATGCATAATTCTGGCTGTTATTGTTAAAATAAGTGATTCAAGGATTACACTTAAATGGGGGAGGAATGTTGATGATTTAAGTGAAATCATTGTCCATTTAATGTAATTGGATTCATACAAAGTTTCGATAATGATCCTAAAGCACTACAATATGATTTAGGCGAAGTGCGGAGTGCACGATTGTATAAAAGTGATAACGGATCATTGTTTGGTTAAGTGAATTTTGGTGTTGATTTATTGTGTGTAAATTAGCATGAAATATATGTTAATTTCATGGTTTGCATGGTTGTAATATGCAGCCACGAAATTGCATGCATGGCACCTAAAGAAAGTGATTTCGAAGAGGTGTGACCATTCTTAAAGGGTGCAACTCTTCCCAAAGGGTGCAGCCCTTCATGAAAGGGTATTTTCACTATCCAAAGGGGTGTTTTAACACCTATATAAGGGTGTTGAAAATCAGATTCTAAAACCCACGAAAAATTAAGAGCTTTGTGTTAACGAAGTATAGCGAATAAACATTCTATAGTATACTTGTTTCTACGCCAAAGAACAAGTGCGGTATTGTCTTATCCTAGAAGAAGTTTCGTGATACCTTGGCTGTTATAGGGTCGAAATATTCTTTAAGGAAAACGTGTAAACGTGATTCAATATTTTCCAAAGCCTCCACATTCAGAAACACACAAAAGAAACAACAGTTGCTTGATAATAATATTGATTTAGAATCAATACATGTGGATTTTACGTGCATGGGATGCATTGCATGGCTTGCATGGATGCATGTCACATAGTGTGACATGGCATGCCACACAAGCAAGTGGGACCACATATCATGATTTGGCATGATTATGTGGAGGTGTCTTTTCATCTCCCCATTAACCACCATTACTTGTGCATTATGATGCACATAATGGGGGGGTTACATGGAGTGGTAAATGGACATGAATATAGACATGAAAATCTGATTTTCATATCACTTCATGCTTACCCACGAAATTCACACCAAAAGGAGAGAATAGAGAGTGTTCTTGGAGAACCGACTCAAAGCAAGCAATATATTCGACATCCGGTTTCGTGTGCAACACGTAGAGGCCGGGCCATTTGTGCGGCTTCAACATCCGGGCGATCTAGACAAGAGGAGTGACGAGGTCATTCACAAAGAGAGCTTCGAGAGGCTGATCCATTTGAGGTGGTTCAATCGACTCAACACCACCTCAACGACATCAACGAATCACTTCGTCACAAAAGTAAGTAATCGTTGAACCTTATATATATATATATTGGATGTGTATATATATATGTTTATATGTGTTCTTATACACATTAAGTGTGCACTAAGATCATGGCATAGTAGATCTATGGCTTTACACGCTTCCGCACACACGGTATATCGGTCGGATCGGTATACCAGTACCATCAGCCACATTACTCATTGACCTTCTCTGAAAGGGTCCCCCCCTATAATAGATACTACAAATATTTCGGTAGTGACGGCTATAGATATCAGCCCCCCAAATTTTTACACACCCTCCACCATGTGAGATAATATGAGAATTGATGCGAGCCGCTACGAGAAATTTCACAATCTCTCGTATCGGTCCCGTAGTTCCCCGCAGCAACACTAGTCGCTACAAGGAATTTCATCATCTCTCGCAGTGGTTGCCAAGCGCTGCGAGGTGATGCGAGAAATATCGCACCGCTACGGGAATTTCCCGCAGCGGTTCGCATCGCTCCCGTAGTTCGCCGCAGCAACTAGTGTGGGCGCGAGGTGATGCGAGTTTTCTCGCATCGCTACGGGAATTTCCCAAAGTAAATCGCATCGTTCATGTATTTCCCGCAGCGGTTGCCAATAGCTGCGAGGCGATGCGAGAAAACTCGCATCGCTACGGGAGTTTCCCTCAGCGGTTGTCAATCGCTACTGAGTTTCCATCGATTGTGCCGTCGCTACTGAGTTTCCATCGATTGTGCCGTCGCTACTGAGTTTCCATCGATTGTGCCGTCGCTACTTAATTTCCACCGATTGTGCCGTCGCTACTTAGTTTCCATCGATTGTGGCATCGCTAATTAGTTTCCATCGATTGTGGCATCGCTACTGATTTTCCATCGATCGTGGCGTCGCTACATAGTTTCCATCGATTGTGGCGTCGCTACTTTGTTTCCACCGATTGTGCCGTCGCTACTTAGTTTCCATCGATTGTGGCATCGCTACTGATTTTCCATCGATCGTGGCATCGCTACATAGTTTCCATCGATTGTGGCGTCGCTACTTTGTTTCCACCGATTGTGCCGTCGCTACTTAGTTTCCATCGATTGTGGCATCGTTACTGAGTTTCCATCGATTGTGGCATCGCTACTTAGTTTCCATCGATTGTGGCATCGCTACTGAGTTTCCATCGATTGTGGCATCGCTACTAGATTCCATCGCTACTGAGTGCCTATGGGGACCCGGGGTACTGCTGCGCCACATTACTCATTGATCTTCTCTGAAAGGGTCCCCCCCTATAATAGATACTACAAATATTTCGGTAGTGACGGCAGTAGATATCAGCCCCCCAAATTTTTACACACCCTCCACCATGTGAGATAATATGAGAATTGATGCGAGCCGCTACGAGAAATTTCACAATCTCTCGTATCGGTCCCGTAGTTCCCCGCAGCAACACTAGTCGCTACAAGGAATTTCATCATCTCTCGCAGTGGTTGCCAAGCGCTGCGAGGTGATGCGAGAAATATCGCACCGCTACGGGAATTTCCCGCAGCGGTTCGCATCGCTCCCGTAGTTCGCCGCAGCAACTAGTGTGGGCGCGAGGTGATGCGAGTTTTCTCGCATCGCTACGGGAGTTTCCCAAAGTAGATCGCATCGTTCCTGTAGTTCCCGCAGCGGTTGCCAATCGCTGCGAGGCGATGCGAGAAAACTCGCATCGCTACGGGAGTTTCCCTCAGCGGTTGCCAATCGCTGCGAGGCGATGCGAGTTTTCTCGCATCGCTCCCGTAAACTCCCGCACATAGTGCGAGATTATGAGTAGAGGGGGGTCTACTCATCCGTATCCATCGATTCCTAGGCATCCCAGTCCAACGCTACGAGTTGCTACGAGAGCCCTGCGGGATGCTACGGGTTTTCCCGTAGCACTCCCTTAGCACTCCCGCAGCGACTCACGCTGAACACCTTCCCCCCTATAATAGACCCTACAAATATATTGGTAGTGACGGCAGTAGACATCAGTCCCATGGATTTTTACACACCCCCCTACTACGAGGCGATGCGAGAGTTCTCGTAGCAATCCCGTAGCTACTCGCGTTTTCGACTTCGGAATATAAAAAATAATAAATAAATAATAAAAAAAATAAAAAATAAATAATAATAAATAAAAAATAAATAAATAATAAATAATAAATAAAATAATAATAATAATAATAAAATAATAATAATAATTAATAAATAAATAATAAATAATTAAAAATAATAAAAATAATAAAAATAAATTAATAAATAATTAAAAATAATTAATAAATAATTAATAAATAATTAAAATAAACAAAAAAAATAAAAAAAAATCCAAAAAAATCACAAAAAATCCAAAAAAATCACAAAAAATCCAAAAAAAATCACAAAAAATCAAAATAAATGCTGAAAAATATCGTGAACTCGAAATTGATCGAAATGACGTGAAATAAAGCGTGCCGAATGACATAACGACCAAACCCCAACTGATTTGTTTGTCCTTTGGTGATATTTTTCGAGATGGATGTACACATTGATGCACATTTATACTCTTGAAACATGATTCGTTGTTCTTCTTCAACTACATCTCTTTCGATTGCGACCGTTCACCGATATCGTTGATTAATGTACCGATCAAGTTGTCCGATTGCAATATTTGTAGCATTGCAACGTCCTTGGTTAGGATCGAGCGAGGATCGAATCCATTTCTTGGAGCGAACCTCATTGGAACATTTCGTCGGACACTTGACGAGCGTTGGTGCAATAAAGATTACTTGGAAATTACTCGACGATGGAACTAACCACCCAGTCGCGTCCTCTTTTACTTGTAAAATTTCACGTGCTCCCAGCGATGTAATCCGATTACATAGACATCGCTCGAGACACGTCTCCTCTCGCCCATATTTTCACTTGGTTAATTTTCGAAGCTCGGGGTGATGACTAGCACTTAAACCTCTCGATCTATGGAGTGCGGTCTAGGCAAGGAGGGAATTTGAGTGCAAGAAGGTCCAAACTTGGGCGATTTTCCAAAAGAGGGACTTGAAAATTTTCCAGAATAACCGATTATTCCAACGAATGCTTACAACATAGGAACCCAACGCAGAAAACCAAATACGGGCAAGGCTACTTAAACCGACAACCGAAGTGGGAATGCAAACAACATCGTCGCTGCTCGAGCAGGGATCCAACATTGTCGTACAAAACAATCGCTGCTCAAGTGCTTATCCAAGAAATACTCAAACACACATGAAAGAGCATTGGCCCTTGGTAGGCACCAAAACATCAATATGTGATCCGAGTAAAACCCATTTAGGCACGATTCTCTCAGGCACACAATAGCATCATGAGAAAAGACTACTTTCGTAAAAATAACTCACGTGCTTGAATTTTTCTGGTATTTCCTTAGTCTAGGGATCACCTGTCGGAATTCGATATCCCGGGTTATTTAAATTTGCGGAAACCAATAACCCGATCAAACCCTTCGCCGGAAATCACATGAACGCCGACTCATCCGCCGGAGTCCAGCCTTTGGAGACCACGCCCCCGAAGGCACGCGGCCCGCCCCCAGCCGAACCCCCGCGAGACGGGGTTCACGCGATCGATGATCGCGTGCGATCATCATGATCGATGGGGCTGCCCAGCAGCCCCCGCGGCGAGTCCGGCGACTCGCCGCCGCCTGGAGGAGCCCCGCCTTCACGGCGGGTGGGGTGCGGCACCAGCCCGCGCCCCCGGCGATCGATCCCCGTGATCGATCGCGAGCCCTCGGCCCAGCCGAGGGTTCCTTTCCTCCGCGCGCCGCCAAACCCTAGCGGGCGATCCCGCGGTCCGGTGGCTTTGCCACCACCGCGTGATCGTTCGTCTAATCCGGGTTCGACTCTTGGATCTTGTTTTTCGATAATTGATTTCAATATATACATGAATTAAATTGCGGAAATTTAATTCACCTTTCGATTCGTTGTGCGGAGAAACGAGATCTTATGATGACCTTGAGATCTTCCCACGTATTCCTTGCACTAGCCCGGACGTCGTGTGGGCGACGATCTACCGAACTCCATGGATCCTCCTCTCTACTTTCTCTCTCTAGAATTGTGATCTTCAAGTTATGAGAATAGAGAAGACCATGTAGTGCTTTTATAGGCTACGTAGGGGATCTAAAGGAGGTGGAATATTGGGCTTCCAATATTGAAGATTAAATTGAGCCCAATGCTCAAGTCCATTAATCCTTATCAATATTAATTAATTCTATTTTCCACTATATAAAATTAATTGCACTCCCAATATTAAACCATATTATATCAAATAATATTTCCCCGGTAGTATTATTTATTCCGTGTATTTAAGATATAAATATCCATGAATAAAATTAATTTATTGCTAATTAATTTATTCATCTCTTATATTCGAGACTAGTACCATTCAACCTTAATTATTATGCGGAACGAATCCACCTGCAGGGTTTACATAATAATTCCTTATGAACTCATCTCGGGGATATTATCAACCCTTACGGGATACACTTTCCGGTCAATCATTCACGGCATGCCATATATGAAATATAGTGACCCAACTTAACCGGTAATTAACGCAATAATTAAATCGGTTAATTCCTTTGGTAAATCAAAGTCACTTATATTAAATATACACACCCGCAACAATATCGGGGATTAAGAATAAAATACACTGAGACTCGAATCGATTATCGCCGGCAATCCTAATTGATGAATCTCAACGATCCGCTCAATACACCAAGTGTACAAGTGTGATAAAATAATCAAGACAGATTATTTTCTCTCTCACACAACGACTATACCGATGGATTGGTCCGTGTCCATCTAGGTCGTGAGCAACTGTTCGATTAAATACGAGTAACCGATAGTATGATCTTCTGTGTGGGGCCCGACACACCATACTAACTACAACGTATAGAATCCAGGACTATGTTTTGCATATATTTAATTATAAATAATTAAACGCAAACAATTGTTCATTTAGTTAAATAGATTAATGGCAATGGATCGTGAGTTTCTGTCACTTAAATCTAGACATTAAGTACACAACTCCAACAATCTCCCACTTGTACTAAGGTCTAGTCATTTCCTCCAAACTCCCGACTCCCATACTCATCACGTGCTTAAGTTGTACTTCCAAGAAGTACTATGTGAATGAGCACTCTAGGTTGCCGCTCTGAAGTTATCTTGGTGACTACAGCGTCGTCTCCCTCGACGATGACTCGTATCAGGTGGTACTTGCACTATGTGTTATCTTACACTTATGGACTTGTGATTTCTTACCATTTGCCATTGCACCGCTATTTACATAGCCTTTGGCAAACTAAGAATCACATCTAAGTCCCAGAGATTATCCCGGAGTTATACCAAAACTTCCGCTGCCTCTGAGGCCGCTATTTGGTTACCCATGGCAGAGTCCGAAAAGCATCGTGCTTATCACTCTTCCATGTTAAAACTCCTTCTCCTTCAATAGTGAAATACATAGCCTGATATCGACTTACATCGGTCCTCATTTGATTAGAAATCTAAGAGAATGTAATCCAAAGGAAATGCTCGTCTGCTTCGTAGTCTAGAACAGTACTTCGAAAGTACTTTTACGGCAGTCGGATATTCCTTTCCAGGATTACCTTGATATCCTCCCACTATGCTCACCGCATAGCCGATATCAGGTTCTCGTTTTTCAACATTGCATTTATTAAGCTTTCCACACTCAAAGTGTAGGAAATTGCTTTCATTGCTTCTATCTCCTTTTGTGTTCCAAAACACATATCCTTAGATAGATGCATTCCGTCTCTGAAAGGTAACGAACCTTTCTCGGAATCATGCATGTTAAAACGAACCATAATCATATATATGCAAGATGTCCAGGAGAAGTACAATGTTCTTTTCTTGAGATCCTAGATCTTAAGAACATGTTCTAACTTCTTCTTCATCTCATATATCGATTTTTCTAGACAACCATCATTTTATGTCTGACAACATCTTTACATTGTTACCAATGATAAAATGTCATCTACATAAAACCTCCGAGAAACACCACCTTGTTTCCATCACGTTTCCCATACACACGATTCGTCTATGCTTTTGATGAATCCATAAAATGGACTATCTCATCAATTTGCAAGTACCACGAACTCAATGCTTTGTTTCAATCCATAAATGGATCAACTAAGCTTGTACTCTAAATGATCTCGCCTCTTAGCAATAATCCTTATTGCTCTCCAAGAAGGCACATTTAGATCTAGTACGGCCTTCATGTAGATCCAGGGATCGATTTCATGTATACTAGGTCCAGAGTCCGAAGACTCTCCTAGTCTTATGAATATCTCCGGTTGTTCCACAACCTCCCACTACGATGGCATTCCGGTGTATAAACAGTGATAACAGTAGGTGCAGTTAGTGGTGTACCGCTACTCGGTTCGGCTGGTTCTAAGTCTTAATCTTTCTCTCTCATTTCAAAGTATTACGTCACCTTGGGCTTTGTGGTTCATCATATAGTCCTTCTCTAAGAACCGGGCGTTAGAACTTATAACGTCCCTCTGGTTCATAGTACTATTGAACACACATCTTTTGTTCTTCCAGGATATTCTACAACCGCATTTGAATGCGCTGTTGTTTCCAGACATATCCATAGAACATAGGTAGTTCCGTATAACTCATGCTTTTACTATTTCTATAAGAGTTCCATTTCTTGTTTACGACACACCATTTCTACACAAAAAGTGTATGGTGTAGTCATTTGGGATCATCCCAACCTCTGATCAGTATGCCATGCATTCCTCAGACAGGTACTTGCCTCCGCGATCAAATCGCAGGCTACAAATGGATATACCTTGATGGCTCTCCACAATTGCTTAGTGTCCATTGACTTGTCAAAACACTTGCTTTTGTGGCACATCAGGTATTCTAATCCATTTTTCGAGTAATCAAAAAATGAAGTACTCGTACCTTATTGTCTGAGTAGGCATAGGTCTGCATACATCAGAGTCAATCAATTCTTATACTTGTCCGGATCTTACATCTTATATCCATAAAGGATTGCTTAGTCATGTTATCTTCCAAATAAGATTCTTAGGTCGAAAGGTCCACTCCTTCAACTTAATTGATCAAAAATCAATTTTCGACCTTTGAACTTCTTATTTGAATAAGCATGACTTAGCATAAGAATCCACAAGTATAACTGATTTAATAAAGAAATCTCTTATTAGTAAAACGAGTTTTATACTACGGTTCGTTGCATCGTGGTGGACTCAGGATTCATCATTTATATATTGCTAGCTAATGTACCAGAATAGATACTATCATTATTTCTTCTTATAACCATCAAATGATTAAAAGAAATAAAATATCCATTCATTAGAAATCCAGAACAAAGTTCTTTCTAATATGAAAGGTACATAAAAGCAATAACTCAAAATGAAATCCTATAAAAGGTCCTCCACTGCAACTGCTGCCTCCTCCACAGCATTGCCCATGTAGACTACGATTTCTTCTTTTCTAAGTCGTCGGGTTTCCTGGAACCCTTGCATTTAAAATGCACATACCGTCAGTGGTTCCATATCTACACACCAGGTTCCGGTAGATAATACCACTGACTATGTTTTACGACTAAAGAAGAATTTCGTACTTTCTTTGAGAGGATAATCAGACTTCCAGTACCCAGACTGTTTGCATCGAGAACTCTTGCCTCATGGCTTTCTCGTCCCATCTCGTGGTCCAAAAAGAACCACTGGGTTTCTTTTCTTTTCCCCGTTTGCCTTTAGGTTCGAAACCTTTGGCATTGGCTACAAGAGCTTGCGATCTCCGTCTCAACTCGTCTAAAAGGTCAATCATCTCAAAAACGTGTTTAAGCGTTTCCTCGAAGCGACTGCCCTTTATGAGTATCCACATCGCCTCTTGTCTAGCCGCCTATGTCAATAGGCTCGGGAGGACAAAGATCACTGAGCACTAACTAGTACTAGTACTCTTTAACAGTTTGGGTAATGTCTAGATCTCTATTCCAATCATTACATTTAGGGACCAGTGAGTTTAAAAATCCTTAGTTATCACATAAAGTGGGTTCAAAGCCATCTCCTAATCTATGAGCACATATAACAACAAACAATCGATTTAATCTCCGATATTATCTCCCTCAAATAATATCATTAAACCACTAATCGCATCTAAAATCCCATCAGATATGGCAAGCCACGATAGTGTGGACGTTTACCTATCCAAATGATTTAGCAATTAGATTTCCTTCGGTCGTACATCATCATTAGCGTTACTTCGATGGGAAGAATACTAAGAAGCGTACCTAAGTGTAAACCATTACTCAGTATCTAAGAAGTTTGTTTGGGATACGCATATTCACCGCAAGCCACGATAGTGTGGACGTTTACGTTAACATACGCTCCTTTACTCCCTTCTATAACTGTCTACATCAATCGTTCCAAAATCCCATTCAATGTAGCAAGCCACGATAGTGTGGACGTTTACTACACCAAAAGACTTTTACAATTGACTCCCAATTACTTGAATCATTTAATCTTGTAAATCAAGACGCGGAGAATCATAAGTGAAACTCAAAGTTTCTAACCAGTGATTCACCATGCGAACAACCCTATCTCTCATAAAATGAGGGAGCCGAGCAGACAATCGATCCACCTTCAAAAGATGGTACGACTGCCTCTAATTTGTGTCCTCGACAAGTGGCTTTGGCTCCATTCCACTCCCCGGGGTGAGAATGAGTCGACTTGAAGTCAGTTTTGGAAAGACAAATTAGGCATTGTTTGATAGACTTAATCAATGTTTCTCGTAAAAAGAATTACAAGAATTCTCCTCCAATGACTTATCTATACGAACTTCAAAAGTCCATAAAAGTCACCAAGAGAACAGCAATGGAGACCATGGATATGTTTCCATACCCTCTCCCACTTAGCTTTTTATAACAAAGGGATACGCTATCTAATGCATAATTAAATACACATAAGCATAATAACAAACATACATTTCATGCAAGTACGTTCACAAATAATCAAATAATTACTCAAGTAAAATTATTTCTCGACTATTTGTACCTTGATGAATTCCAGCATGCTTGTCTTGAGCCTCCATTCTACGTATTGAATACTTTGCCGAGCGACGGAAAAATTCTTTGATTCTCATATTTAATTTTGCTCCAATTAAATAAAATCAATTCCATTGATTTCCATATTTAATTCTATTTTAAATAAAATCCAAGATTATCCAATCCAAAATAAATTTTGAATTAATCTAATGATTTTAAATAAAATACTTAAATTAAATAAAATCAATATTATTAAAATCCATTGATCTCCATATTTAATTCTATTCTAAATAAAATCCAAGATTTTCCAATCCAAAATAAATTTTGAATTAATCTAATGATTTTAAATAAAATACTTAAATTAAATAAAATCAATATTATTAAAATCCATTGATCTCCATATTTAATTCTATTCTAAATAAAATCCAAGATTTTCCAATCCAAAATAAATTTTGAATTAATCTAATGATTTTAAATAAAATACTTAAATTAAATAAAATCAATATTTTAATAATTTTTCAATTCTATCTAGATTAGATCTCAAGAATCCTAATCAAAATCGAATTTTGATTCTTCTTAACACTTCTAATCCAAGTAGGTATAGGATATCTAGAGAAACTAGGATTTTCTTTCCTAATTTAACTCTCCATCTAATTCCATTATTTAATTCCATAATTAAGAAATCTAATCCAAATAGAATTTGAATTAATTCCAAAATTAAATTAAATAAAATTAGAAAGATTAAATTATTTCCGGAGAGATCGGATTTACCGGGACGAACCGAAATAAATTCCGGTCATCCCAATCGAACCCACTGCACTAGGTTGGTTCCATGCACATGTAAACATATGCAAACCAATGTGCATGTCCAGGCCATGCATTCAATTAATTCCAAGTGAATTAATTCATTCCACGGGCCACCAATTCACGCACATGCATGCCTAAAAAAAAAAAACAGCAGCAGCGCGCAAAAAGGGAAATCGATCGTCTTTGGTCTTCGGCGAGGGGCGCAGCGGCAAGTCGATCTCCGGCACGACGTCTCACAGACGACCCATGCCATCGACATGATCCAGCAGCAGCCCGCACACGGAGACCGCCGAGCATGGAGCACCAGCAGCTCGCTCGGGTCGAAGCCGAAGCCGCGACCCACGAGCCGCCGCGTGTAGTGGCTGAACCGCTCGCCCTCTTGGCAGCGGTCGACCTCCGGCGACCACCACCACTGGTGGTTGATGCCGTCGACCTCCAGCCGCCATACAGCCCGGTCCCGCTTACAAGCCCTCGTCCGATCGATCCGGTTCGATCTCCGAAAACCCTCGATTTTTAATATATTTTTCCGTCGATTTTTAATTTAATAAAAATTCACAAGATTCATACGAGAGAGAAAGACAAAGACGTAGAACAATAATATAGCACAATAATTTAATAAAATTAAATTAATCTATGGCCATATATATCGAGAATCGATTATCGAAACAATTAACGAAAAAACGTAACCGTACGCTCTGATACCAATTGTTGGAATTCGATATCCCGGGTTATTTAAATTTGCGGAAACCAATAACCCGATCAAACCCTTCGCCGGAAATCACATGAACGCCGACTCATCCGCCGGAGTCCAGCCTTTGGAGACCACGCCCCCGAAGGCACGCGGCCCGCCCCCAGCCGAACCCCCGCGAGATGGGGTTCACGCGATCGATGATCGCGTGCGATCATCATGATCGATGGGGCTGCCCAGCAGCCCCCGCGGCGAGTCCGGCGACTCGCCGCCGCCTGGAGGAGCCCCGCCTTCACGGCGGGTGGGGTGCGGCACCAGCCCGCGCCCCCGGCGATCGATCCCCGTGATCGATCGCGAGCCCTCGGCCCAGCCGAGGGTTCCTTTCCTCCGCGCGCCGCCAAACCCTAGCGGGCGATCCCGCGGTCCGGTGGCTTCGCCACCACCGCGTGATCGTTCGTCTAATCCGGGTTCGACTCTTGGATCTTGTTTTTCGATAATTGATTTCAATATATACATGAATTAAATTGCGGAAATTTAATTCACCTTTCGATTCGTTGTGCGGAGAAACGAGATCTTATGATGACCTTGAGATCTTCCCACGTATTCCTTGCACTAGCCCGGACGTCGTGTGGGCGACGATCTACCGAACTCCATGGATCCTCCTCTCTACTTTCTCTCTCTAGAATTGTGATCTTCAAGTTATGAGAATAGAGAAGACCATGTAGTGCTTTTATAGGCTACGTAGGGGATCTAAAGGAGGTGGAATATTGGGCTTCCAATATTGAAGATTAAATTGAGCCCAATGCTCAAGTCCATTAATCCTTATCAATATTAATTAATTCTATTTTCCACTATATAAAATTAATTGCACTCCCAATATTAAACCATATTATATCAAATAATATTTCTGCGGTAGTATTATTTATTCCGTGTATTTAAGATATAAATATCCATGAATAAAATTAATTTATTGCTAATTAATTTATTCATCTCTTATATCCGAGACTAGTACCATTCAACCTTAATTATTATGCGGAACGAATCCACCTTCAGGGTTTACATAATAATTCCTTATGAACTCATCTCGGGGATATTATCAACCCTTACGGGATACACTTTCCGGTCAATCATTCACGGCATGCCATATATGAAATATAGTGACCCAACTTAACCGGTAATTAACCCAATAATTAAATCGGTTAATTCCTTTGGTAAATCAAAGTCACTTATATTAAATATACACACCCGCAACAATATCGGGGATTAAGAATAAAATACACTGAGACTCGAATCGATTATCGCCGGCAATCCTAATCGATGAATCTCAACGATCCGCTCAATACACCAAGTGTACAAGTGTGATAAAATAATCAAGACAGATTATTTTCTCTCTCACACAACGACTATACCGATGGATTGGTCCGTGTCCATCTAGGTCGTGAGCAACTGTTCGATTAAATACGAGTAACCGATAGTATGATCTTCTGTGTGGGGCCCGACACACCATACTAACTACAACGTATAGAATCCAGGACTATGTTTTGCATATATTTAATTATAAATAATTAAACGCAAACAATTGTTCATTTAGTTAAATAGATTAATGGCAATGGATCGTGAGTTTCTGTCACTTAAATCTAGACATTAAGTACACAACTCCAACATCACCACACCTTAGAACCAAGACTTTGCTAGTTAGCCCGTAGAACACAACGCTTTGCACAAATTCATAGCCAAAGTCACACTCACTCGTCCATCATTCACAATTCCAATCAAAGCAGTGTACTTGGGACACTATAGCATCGCCTTCCAATTCTTTTGACTATAGCTACTAGATTAAACGTGCTCATGCGACAAAGCCTAAATCCATACATCCCATTTAGCATACTAGAACGATTCTGCACAAATTCATAGCAAACGTTACGCACCCGTCTATCCTTTCACTAGTTCAGTCGAATTGTACTCGGGCCATTAAATCACCGGGGACAATTCTTTTAACCGAAAGAGCTACTAGATTAAACGTGCTCATGCAACAAAGCACAAATCCATACATCCCCAGTAGCACGCAGCAGTTTTGCACAAATTATAAGCAAACATCACGCACCCGTCCATCATTTCACTAGTCTAGTCAAATTGAAACCGTGAAACTATAGCATCCACCGCCCACTTTTTTTTTTTGGAAGAGCTACTAGATTAAACGTGCCCACGCAACAATGGGTAATTCCATACAAACAAGTGCGCTACTAAACTTCACTCATTTGTCAATTCTACGATGCAAATAACCACATATTTTAGGGTCATTGCCTTTCTAATACCATCGAACTCGAATTTATCTCACAACTTATCGCATCCTTGACATAGTAGCATCAAGAGTCCTAACAATATCGAACAAACTCGAATTTTTCTAGTATTAGGATAACAATATGCTCGGGTCAACGACATCCCCACACCTGAAACGAAATGCCTCGCGAGTTGTTCCATGTATTAGCTTCCAATCAAATGGGATCGCTATTGGAGCTCGCCGGTCAAAAATCGTGGTGCAGATAGCCGTATATTATAGGGTCATTGTATGTCCAATACCTTCAAACTAGAATTTATCACAATGTTATTAGGATAACATCGTCTGCTACTACATGCGCTCGTACCACCAGTAGCGTCTTTTACTGGCAACCCTCAATGCCTCCCCCCTTGTGTGATGTAATTCCTTGCATCGTTGGGGGACCAATGCAAGGAATCTCACAGCTACCTGTTCTAGTAGCTGCGAATTTCCACCCACTCCAGTAGCATCAAGTAATTGTTACACTTCCATCGTCTGCTACTGAAATCTTCCAATCCCCTATCTACGGGACGATTCAGTTCCATGCATGATTGGAAGCCAACGCATGGAACTTACCATGGACTTACCGGGTTGCCAAGAGAGATTAAGCAAACTATCGTGTCGTGCTTACAAGGACCAACGGGACTAGCGATACTAAGGTGCCACACTACTTAGTATCCATCGCTAGTCAAGCTACTGATTATCCATCGCTACTAAGGTCACTGAGTATCCACCAATAGTAAGGCTATTGATTATGCGTCGCTACTAAGGCTACTGGGTATGCATCGCTACTTAGTTTCCATCGATTGTGCCATCGCTACTTAGTTTCCATCGATTGTGCCATCGCTAATTAGTTTCCATCGATTGTGCCATCGCTAATGAGTTTCCATCGATTGTGCCATCGCTACTTAGCTTCCATCGATTGTGCCATCGCTTCTTAGTTTCCATCGCTACTTAGTTTCCACCGATTGTGCCATCGCTACTTAGTTTCCATCGATTTTGTCATCGCTACATAGTTTCCACAGATTGTGCCGTCGCTACTTAGTTTCCATCGATTGTGGCATCGTTACTGAGTTTCCATCGATTGTGCCATAGCTACTGAGTTTCCATCGATTGTGCCGTCGCTACTTAATTTCCACCGATTGTGTCGTCGCTACTTAGTTTCCATCGATTGTGCTGTCGCTATTTAGAATCCATCGATTGTGGCATCGCTACTGATTTTCCATCGATCGTGGCATCGCTACATAGTTTCCATCGATTGTGGCGTCGCTACTTTGTTTCCACCGATTGTGCCGTCGCTACTGATTTTCCATCGATTGTGGCATCGCTACTGATTTTCCATCGATCGTGGCATCGCTACATAGTTTCCACCGATTGTGCCATCGCTAGTTTGTTTCCACCGATTGTGCCGTCGCTACTTAGTTTCCATCGATTGTGGAATCGCTACTGAGTTTCCATCGATTGTGGCATCGCTACTGAGTTTCCATCGATTGTGACATCGCTACTAGATTCCATCGCTACTGAGTGCCTATGGGGACCCGGGGTACTGCTGCGCCACATTACTCATTGACCTTCTCTGAAAGGGTCCCCCCCTATAATAGATACTACAAATATTTCGGTAGTGACGGCAGTAGATATCAGCCCCCCAAATTTTTACACACCCTCCACCATGTGAGATAATATGAGAATTGATGCGAGCCGCTACGAGAAATTTCACAATCTCTCGTATCGGTCCCGTAGTTCCCCGCAGCAACACTAGTCGCTACAAGGAATTTCATCATCTCTCGCAGTGGTTGCCAAGCGCTGCGAGGTGATGCGAGAAATATCGCACCGCTACGGGAATTTCCCGCAGCGGTTCGCATCGCTCCCGTAGTTCGCCGCAGCAACTAGTGTGGGCGCGAGGTGATGCGAGTTTTCTCGCATCGCTACGGGAATTTCCCAAAGTAGATCGCATCGTTCATGTAGTTCCCGCAGCGGTTGCCAATACCTGCGAGGCGATGCGAGAAAACTCGCATCGCTACGGGAGTTTCCCTCAGCGGTTGTCAATCGCTACTTAGTTTCCATCGATTGTGGCATCGTTACTGAGTTTCCATCGATTGTGCCGTCGCTACTGAGTTTCCATCGATTGTGCCGTCGCTACTTAATTTCCACCGATTGTGCCGTCGCTACTTAGTTTCCATCGATTGTGGCATCGCTAATTAGTTTCCATCGATTGTGGCATCGCTACTGATTTTCCATCGATCGTGGCGTCGCTACATAGTTTCCATCGATTGTGGCGTCGCTACTTTGTTTCCACCGATTGTGCCGTCGCTACTTAGTTTCCATCAATTGTGGCATCGCTACTGATTTTCCATCGATCGTGCCATCGCTACATAGTTTCCATCGATTGTGGCGTCGCTACTTTGTTTCCACCGATTGTGCCGTCGCTACTTTGTTTCCACCGATTGTGCCGTCGCTACTGAGTTTCCATCGATTGTGGCATCGCTACTGAGTTTCCATCGATTGTGGCATCGCTACTAGATTCCATCGATTGTGGCATCGCTACTGAGTGCCTATGGGGACCCGGGGTACTGCTGCGCCACATTACTCATTGACCTTCTCTGAAAGGGTCCCCCCCTATAATAGATACTACAAATATTTCGGTAGTGACGGCAGTAGATATCAGCCCCCCAAATTTTTACACACCCTCCACCATGTGAGATAATATGAGAATTGATGCGAGCCGCTACGAGAAATTTCACAATCTCTCGTATCGGTCCCGTAGTTCCCCGCAGCAACACTAGTCGCTACAAGGAATTTCATCATCTCTCGCAGTGGTTGCCAAGCGCTGCGAGGTGATGCGAGAAATATCGCACCGCTACGGGAATTTCCCGCAGCGGTTCGCATCGCTCCCGTAGTTCGCCGCAGCAACTAGTGTGGGCGCGAGGTGATACGAGTTTTCTCGCATCGCTACGGGAATTTCCCAAAGTAGATCGCATCGTTCATGTAGTTCCCGCAGCGGTTGCCAATAGCTGTGAGGCGATGCGAGAAAACTCGCATCGCTACGGGAGTTTCCCTCAGCGGTTGTCAATCGCTACTTAGTTTCCATCGATTGTGGCATCGTTACTGAGTTTCCATCGATTGTGCCGTCGCTACTGAGTTTCCATCGATTGTGCCGTCGCTACTTAATTTCCACCGATTGTGCCGTCGCTACTTAGTTTCCATCGATTGTGGCATCGCTAATTAGTTTCCATCGATTGTGGCATCGCTACTGATTTTCCATCGATCGTGGCGTCGCTACATAGTTTCCATCGATTGTGGCGTCGCTACTTTGTTTCCACCGATTGTGCCGTCGCTACTTAGTTTCCATCAATTGTGGCATCGCTACTGATTTTCCATCGATCGTGCCATCGCTACATAGTTTCCATCGATTGTGGCGTCGCTACTTTGTTTCCACCGATTGTGCCGTCGCTACTTAGTTTCCATCGATTGTGGCATCGCTACTGAGTTTCCATCGATTGTGGCATCGCTACTGAGTGCCTATGGGGACCCGGGGTACTGCTGCGCCACATTACTCATTGACCTTCTCTGAAAGGGTCCCCCCCTATAATAGATACTACAAATATTTCGGTAGTGACGGCAGTAGATATCAGCCCCCCAAATTTTTACACACCCTCCACCATGTGAGATAATATGAGAATTGATGCGAGCCGCTACGAGAAATTTCACAATCTCTCGTATCGGTCCCGTAGTTCCCCGCAGCAACACTAGTCGCTACAAGGAATTTCATCATCTCTCGCAGTGGTTGCCAAGCGCTGCGAGGTGATGCGAGAAATATCGCACCGCTACGGGAATTTCCCGCAGCGGTTCGCATCGCTCCCGTAGTTCGCCGCAGCAACTAGTGTGGGCGCGAGGTGATGCGAGTTTTCTCGCATCGCTACGGGAATTTCCCAAAGTAGATCGCATCGTTCATGTAGTTCCCGCAGCGGTTGCCAATACCTGCGAGGCGATGCGAGAAAACTCGCATCGCTACGGGAGTTTCCCTCAGCGGTTGTCAATCGCTACTTAGTTTCCATCGATTGTGGCATCGTTACTGAGTTTCCATCGATTGTGCCGTCGCTACTGAGTTTCCATCGATTGTGCCGTCGCTACTTAATTTCCACCGATTGTGCCGTCGCTACTTAGTTTCCATCGATTGTGGCATCGCTAATTAGTTTCCATCGATTGTGGCATCGCTACTGATTTTCCATCGATCGTGGCGTCGCTACATAGTTTCCATCGATTGTGGCGTCGCTACTTTGTTTCCACCGATTGTGCCGTCGCTACTTAGTTTCCATCGATTGTGGCATCGCTACTGATTTTCCATCGATCGTGGCATCGCTACATAGTTTCCATCGATTGTGGCGTCGCTACTTTGTTTCCACCGATTGTGCCGTCGCTACTTAGTTTCCATCGATTGTGGCATCGTTACTGAGTTTCCATCGATTGTGGCATCGCTACTTAGTTTCCATCGATTGTGGCATCGCTACTGAGTTTCCATCGATTGTGGCATCGCTACTAGATTCCATCGCTACTGAGTGCCTATGGGGACCCGGGGTACTGCTGCGCCACATTACTCATTGACCTTCTCTGAAAGGGTCCCCCCCTATAATAGATACTACAAATATTTCGGTAGTGACGGCGGTAGATATCAGCCCCCCAAATTTTTACACACCCTCCACCATGTGAGATAATATGAGAATTGATGCGAGCCGCTACGAGAAATTTCACAATCTCTCGTATCGGTCCCGTAGTTCCCCGCAGCAACACTAGTCGCTACAAGGAATTTCATCATCTCTCGCAGTGGTTGACAAGCGCTGCGAGGTGATGCGAGAAATATCGCACCGCTACGGGAATTTCCCGCAGCGGTTCGCATCGCTCCCGTAGTTCGCCGCAGCAACTAGTGTGGGCGCGAGGTGATGCGAGTTTTCTCGCATCGCTACGGGAATTTCCCAAAGTAGATCGCATCGTTCCTGTAGTTCCCGCAGCGGTTGCCAATCGCTGCGAGGCGATGCGAGAAAACTCGCATCGCTACGGGAGTTTCCCTCAGCGGTTGCCAATCGCTGCGAGGCGATGCGAGTTTTCTCGCATCGCTCCCGTAAACTCCCGCACATAGTGCGAGATTATGAGTAGAGGGGGGTCTACTCATCCGTATCCATCGATTCCTAGGCATCACAGTCCAACGCTACGAGTTGCTACGAGAGCCCTGCGGGATGCTACGGGTTTTCCCGTAGCACTCCCTTAGCACTCCCGCAGCGACTCACGCTGAACATCTTCCCCCTATAATAGACCCTACAAATATATTAGTAGTGACGGCAGTAGACATCAGCCCCATGGATTTTTACACACCCCCCTGCTACGAGGCGATGCGAGAGTTCTCGTAGCAATCCCTCGCAGGATAAATATTGAATCGCGTAGCAACACTTTCCTTAAAGAGTATTTCGACCTTATAAGCCTGGGTATCACGAAATCCCTCGCAGGATAAGACAATATCAACACTCGAGTCTTAGGCTTAGAACACGAGCAACTTATGGAATATTCCGCTTTATTTGTTTCTTCAAAGCTTCTTATTTTTGTAGGTGTTTTCAAGTGTATTCTCAAGTGTATTCATCAAATGAATTTCACTTCCTTATATAGGTAGTAGACACCCTTTCATTTGAATATAAGCACCTCTTGGTCGAATAGGTACATTTATGAAAAGGTACCTTTTCATTCGACACCTATTCATGTATAGGTACCTTTTAGTGAATATACCCTTTCACTTTGGCACCTATTCATGTTGTTTTGCATGGGAAGACATGCAATTTCGAATTTGCATCATATTAATGATGTAATATCATCATCTAGCCATGCAACCATGCAACCACGAGATCACACTTGACATGTATTATTATGCTTATTCAAATACTTAAACCATATCAATTTTATATAACCGTGTACTCCACACTTCTCCAAAATTATATTATATTGACTAGATTTAATCTGAAGCCTTGAATGATTCCAATTACATTAAATGGACATCGATTTCACTTAAATCACCAACAATCCTCCCCCATTTAAGTGCAATCCTTGAATCATACAAATTCAACAAATAATAAAACCAAACTCGTGCGTAAGATGAAAATGTCTTAAAGATTGAATTTTCATCGTAGTGAATTATACTTTACATATATTCGAGAATCACGGTGTCTTAAAGATTGAACCGTTCAACCCATCTGAATACATGAAGATAAAACACACACAAGTTTAAACAATTCCATAAGGAAATCCGACACAAAATAGGCCTTGTGTCCCTATCCATTCATGAGTGTTTATAGAGCTCAGCCACGACTCTTGAAGTTGCCACACTTCCCACTCATATAGGTGAATCTTTTCTTCGTGCACCTGCACAATGCACTTTTTCAAAAGACTCATTAAGAATTAACTTCAACCTTTTCATGCAGGTTCAAACACATTCCTTTGGGATAAATTTCATGTGTTTCAATCTCAAATATAGGCTTCCCAATTGAATTCTGGTCCTAATACAATTAGAAATGAATTTGGTATCCAATATTTGAAGATTCTTAGAGGCTTAAGACCCATCCCAATCACCGACTTTGCTACCAAGTCCCTCGCTAATCCCTTAGTCAAATGATCAGCGAGATTATGTTGTGATCTCACAAAATCTATATAGATTACCCCATGAGTGATCAGCTCACGGATCGCGCCATGTCTAACGCTCAAGTGCTTCGTTTCAATCCATAAAAGGATTTAACGAGTTTACACACTTTATGCTCATTACCAAGCATAACAAACCCTTCCGGTTTATTTCATGTAAATCGCCTTCTTTACCTCGCCGTTAAGGAATTCCGTTATTACATCCATTTGATGGATCACTAGATTATTTATTGCGGTCAAAGCTATCAATAATCAAATCATAGTTATTCTCGCAACAGGGCATAAGTATCGAAATAATCAATACCTTCCTTTTGCCTAAAGCCTTGAATGATTAATCGGGCTTTATACTTGTCGATTGAACCATCGACTTTCATCTTCTTTTTGAAGATCCACTTGCATCCTAATGGTTTATAACCGTTAGGTAGATCAGCAAGCACCCAAGTGTTGTTTCCCATTATGGAATCCATCTCATCATTGATGGCTTCTTTCCAAAATGCAACATCTTGCGATTTCATGACTTCCTCGTATGTTTTAGGATCATCATCAACATGATAGCAATACGAGTATTGAAAGCCAACTTCGTCCCTTGATCCTTCAACCAGAAAAGTCTGGAAATCCGGACCGAACGATTTCTTAGTCTTAATCCTTGTGCTTCGACAAGGTTTAAGCGACTCAGGTTCGGACAAGGTTAATTCCTTGCTTTCAACCACCTTAGGCACCAGATCCTTGGGCCTAACCATTGATGAAAAACGAGTTTCATCAAATATGGCATCCCTCGATTCTATGATTGAATGAATCGCAACTGAATCATTTGGTTCAATCACATAGAATCGATATGCCTTGGAATGCACAGCATATCCAACAAAGATGCAATCAATGCCTCTTTCTCCCAAAGTTTTCCTTTTGGGATCCGGTAGTCTTACGACTGCCCGACAGCCCCAAACCTTAAGATAATTCAGGTTAGGCTTCTTTTTGTACCAAAGTTCATAGGGAGTAACCTTGTTCCTTTTGTTAGGAACCCTATTTAATAAATAGCAAGCCGTTAACACGGCTTCTCCCCAGAATCCACTATTCAAACCCGAATAGGACAACATGGAATTCACCATTTCCTTTAGTACACGATTCTTCCTTTCGGATATACCGTTTTGTTGAGGAGTATAGGGCGCAGTTATTTCATGAATAATACCACATGATTCAAACAAAATAGGATCATAATATTCGCCTCCCCTATCGGTTCTCAACTTTTTAATCATGCATTCTTGTTGTAGTTCAACTTCAGTTTTAAATACCTTAAACTTTTCTAGCGCTTCATCTTTAGTACTTAGCAGAAATACATAGCAAAATCTAGAATAATCATCTATGAAAGTTACTAAGTATTTCTTATTTCCCAACGAAGGTGTAGCATGGAAATCACATAAGTCGCTATGCACAAGTTCAAGCATACTAGATTCTCGTTGAACATTTTTAAAAGGCTGCCTAACAATTTTAGTTAGCATGCATGTGTTACACTTATCTTCTTCTAAGTTAATAGCAGGAATTAGATCAAGTTTAGACATTTCAATCATACGCTTATAAAAACATGTCTTAATCTAGCATGCCACAATCATGAATCATTTAAGTTCGAAGAAGTCATAAGCACATAATCATTATTTTTATTAATAATATTAAGCATGAACATCTCATAATACTTAAGCAGATTCAACATTTTGATAAATTTAAAATGAGAGTTCAAAGATACCGTTCAATATATGCCCATGACATATATAGTCATCGTTGTCCCACTTGCACCATTTCCGAGTTGCCTCCGGTATTTTGTTTTCCACTTTCTCCGGTTAGGAGTGCTTAGAACCTACACCTTCCAAAATCCACGCTTCAAATTTCTCCAGCTTGCCAAACTTGATGTTCATCTCTCGAACAGACTTCATCTTTCAGTATGTGAAAATACTCTTTAAGATTGTTGTATATTTAGGGTGTAACTGAAAGAAGAGAGGCTTGGATAAATATTGAATCGCGTAGCAACACTTTCCTTAAAGAGTATTTCGACCCTATAAGCCTGGGTATCACGAAATCCCTCGCAGGATAAGACAATATCAACACTCGAGTCTTAGGCTTAGAACACGAGCAACTTATGGAATATTCCGCTTTATTTGTTTCTTCAAAGCTTCTTATTTTTGTAGGTGTTTTCAAGTGTATTCTCAAGTGTATTCATCAAATGAATTTCACTTCCTTATATAGGTAGTAGACACCCTTTCATTTGAATATAAGCACCTCTTGGTCGAATAGGTACATTTATGAAAAGGTACCTTTTCATTCGACACCTATTCATGTATAGGTACCTTTTAGTGAATAAAGCTTTTCACTTTGGCACCTATTCATGTTGTTTTGCATGGGAAGACATGCAATTTCGAATTTGCATCATATTAATGATGTAATATCATCATCTAGCCATGCAACCATGCAACCATGAGATCACACTTGACATGCATTATTATGCTTATTCAAATACTTAAACCATATCAATTTTATATAACCGTGTACTCCACACTTCTCCAAAATTATATTATATTGACTAGATTTAATCCGAAGCCTTGAATGATTCCAATTACATTAAATGGACATCGATTTCACTTAAATCACCAACACTCCAGTAGCATCAAGTAATTGTTACACTTCCATCGTCTGCTACTGAAATCTTCCAATCCCCTATCTACGGGACGATTCAGTTCCATGCATGATTGGAAGCCAACTGTCACGGACTTTTCCCCTTGAAGAGTCTCGTGCGGCACTCGACTAGCCAAACACCCCGTGTGTTGATCGAGTTCAGCCTTCAACCTTGAATCCCGACGATGCTAAGGAAATGGAAAAGCTTAGCAAATCAAGAGAACAACGAAAGACAAGGACAATGGAAGAAAAGCTTATATTGCTTAGTAAAAGGCTAATGTTTTCTGAGTGATTTACAAATGAGGGGAAGACCCCTTTATATACTACTCTATGTACACTAATGGGCCAAGCCCATGTTCCAGAATATTCCTAGTAATGAGCCAAGCCCAATATCTAGAATATTCCATACTCTTCTTGTAAACCCTGGAAGATGGGCTTACTCTTGTTGGATTTGGGTCGCCTACCTTGTGGACTAGTGCGGCCCAATGGACTGGATAATGATGTAGCCAATAAATGTGGGCCCAAATGCTCTCCAAGAAGATTATTAACCTCCATCACGTGACCCACAATGCAGCCCAAATGACGGGGCGTGACATCCTCCCCCACCTGTTTCGGCGACGACCCCGTCGCCTCCCAATTTCGGAGTTGGTCTCGGAATTGCCACAAGTCATCTTCATACTCCCATGATGCCTCAGAAACGGGCAAGTCCTTCCACCGGATAAGGAATTGCTTCCTTCTTGGTACGCCCCGACGTCTCTCAATCTTCGAGTTGAGCACCTCGCCAATCTCTCGATCATAAGACTTGGTCACTACTGGTGGTGCTCGGCTAGACTCTCCTCGAACAGGGTCTTCCATGTCCTCGTGATATGGCCTCAGCATACTCACATGGAAGACCGGGTGAATTTTCAGTGTCGACGGTAAAGTGACTCGGTAGGATACTTTGCCAACTTTACCCTCAATAGGGAAGGGCCCCTCAAAACGCCTCAATAGACCCTTGTGTAGACTCCGAAAGACCTTGAACTGTTGGGGTAACAGTTTTATAAGGACTCGGTCGCCCACGGCAAACTCCTGCGGTCTCCTCCGTGAATCAGCCCACTTTTTCATTCGCTTTTGCGCCTTCTCAAGGCAAGCGTGGGCAAGATCCGCATGCTCCCTCCAAGCTTTGGCCATGTTAGTGGCCCCTGGACTCCTCGCGGGTTCTGAAGTGGCTAAGGTATGTGGGGTAGCTGGTTGTTGCCCTGTCGCCAGTTCAAAAGCACTCCGACCCGTTGACTCGCTCCGCTGCAAGTTATACGAGAATTGGGCAATGTCAAGAAGCTTAGCCCAATCCCGCTGGTTGGCACTAACAAAGTGCCGAAGGTAGCACTCCAATAAGGCGTTCACTCGCTCCGTCTGTCCATCGGTCTGCGGGTGAAAACTAGTGGAGAAGTTCAATTGCGTCCCCAGCAACTTGAAAAGCTCCGTCCACAATCGTCCCGTGAATCGTGGGTCCCTATCACTCACGATGCTCCTCGGAAGTCCCCAATACTTCACAACGCCTTTGAAAAACGCTCGTGCTGCCTCCTCTGCCGTGCAGTCCTTAGTACAAGGAATGAAGGTCCCGTACTTCGAGAATCGGTCCACCACGACCAAAATCGACCCAAACCCCTCGGACTTCGGTAATGCACTGATGAAATCCATTGAGATCGACTCCCACGGTCTCGATGGTATAGGTAATGGCTCCAAAAGCCCCGCCGGAAGTACATTGAGTCCCTTGTCTTGTTGGCACACAAGACAAGTCTTGACATAAGACTCAACATCACCACGCATCCCCGGCCAGAAACATGATCTTTCGAGAAGTGCTAGAGTTCGTCTCTGTCCCGGATGGCCCGCCCACCTGGTATCGTGGCACTCTCGAATGAAGTCACGCCTCAAATCATCTCCCTTAGGCACGTATAGTCGGTGCCTCTTGGTGTAGAGCAGCCCGTTCTCTATCCAAAATCGCCTTGTCTTGCCCTCTGCGACAAGCTGCATCAGCGTCTTTGCTAAAGGATCATCTCCAAGCCCTTCTTTGATGCGCTCCATCAAAGTCCCCTTTGCTTGGATAATAGCTGCAAGTTCGGCCTTGCGACTTAGTGCGTCCGCCACCACATTCGTACGTCCGGGTTTATACTCCAAAGTATAATCGAACTCTGCTAGAAAATCCTGCCATCGGGCCTGCTTTGGAGATAGTTTCTTCTGCGTCTGAAAGTAACTTGTCGCGACATTGTCGGTCTGAATTCTGAAATGCGCCCCCAAAAGATAGTGTCTCCAAACTCGAAGACAATGGACCACCGCGGTCATTTCTTTTTCTTGCACCGTGTAACGCCTCTCCGTCTCATTAAGCTTGCGACTTTCGAAAGCAATGGGATGACGCCCTTGCATCAAAACTCCTCCAATGGCAAAGTCGGAAGCATCAGTATGCACCTCAAATGGCTGCGTAAAATCTGGTAGTGCAAGAACAGGCTCTCGGGTAATTGCGGCCTTTAGCCCCTCAAAGGCCTCATTACACCTCTCAGACCATTCCCACGCATGGCCCTTCTTCAGCAGGTCCGTCAATGGTGCGGAAATCGCTGAATATCCTTCTACAAAACGCCGATAGTAGTTAACCAAACCAAGGAAAGAACGTAATTCGGTTACCTTGGTCGGAGGCTTCCAGTTTTGGATCGCTTCTATCTTGGCCCCATCCATCTTGATTCTTCCATGCCCAATCACATGCCCTAAAAAGTTCACCTCCTCCCGAGCGAACTCGCACTTGGACTCTTTCACGAACAACTCGTGCTCTCGGAGAACTCCGAATATGATACGTAAGTGCTCCACGTGTTCCTCCATGGAACTACTATAGATAACGATGTCGTCTAAGTACACGACCACGAACTTGTCCAAGTAAGGCTGGAAGATCCGGTTCATCAGGGTACAAAATGTTGCCGGTGCGTTGGTCAATCCAAAGGGCATGACCAACCACTCAAAAGATCCATAACGGGTGATGCACGTTGTCTTCGGCTCGTCCCCTTCAGCAACTCGAACTTGGTAATAGCCTTTTTGAAGATCCATCTTCGTATAGACTCTCGCCCCACCAAGTCGATCAAAAAGGTCAGCAATCAAAGGAATAGGATAACGCTTTTTGATTGTTACCTTGTTAAGAGCCCGATAGTCAACGCACATCCTCAAAGAACCATCATGCTTCTTCTGAAATAGAACTGGTGCGCCATATGGTGCTTTAGATGGCCGGATTCTCCCCGTGTCCAACAATTCCCCCAATTGCTTCTTGAGCTCCTCGAGCTCTGGCGGAGACATCCTATATGGTGCCATCGATGGTGGTCTGGCTCCCGGTTCTAATTCAATTTGGTGATCCACCTCCCTTCTCGGTGGAAGCTCCTTCGGTAACTCGGGTGGCATAACGTCCTTATTCTCCTCAAGGACAACTCGAATGCATTCCGGGATTTCTTGTGTCGGTCCAGTCTCTCCATTCTCCTTCAATACTGCAAGGTAAGTCGGCTCGCCTTTCTTCGCCCCCTTGGCTACTTGCATGGCTGAGAGTTTCTTTCCCTTGGCCCCAACATCAGCCCCTTCGATGCCTGGAACCATGCACGGAGACCCCTTCTCCAAGATGCAAACAGTATTGAAAGTTGGCATAGGAATAGCTATTACCTGACGTAAGAAATCCATGCCAAGGACAACCTTGAAGTCGTCCATAGGTGCCACCGAAAAGTTTACTTGGCCCGTCCAAGTACCCAATCGCAAAGCTACGCCTTGGGCCACGCCACTCAGCTGTTGTGCCTTGCTATTCACCGTTTTAAGCATACCCCCTCCTCGGGTCCAGGAGAGCCCCAGTCTCCTGCCTTCATCTTCAGTGATGAAGTTATGCGTCGCCCCGGTATCGACCATTGCTCGTGTTGTACTACCATTCACAACTGCCTCCACATATAAGAGTCCTTTACTCGGTGAAGCTGGAATGGGATTCGACTTAAGAGCATTGAAGAGCTGCAACGACCCCACGTTTTGCTCTTCCTCGGTCTCGTCCTTCTCCTGGGCGAGTATGGCTGCAAGCTTCCCAAACTTCGGGCAATCCTTCATCCAATGAGGACCTTTGCACAAATGACAACCACCTTGCGGCGCGTTGGTACTCTTCTTGTTCTCGTACGAAGAACGTCCCGAGCTTTTGTTGTTGTCCCGCACTGGTGTCTTGCCTTTGTCGCGGTTTCCCTGCTTCTCTCCCCCACTCTTATTAGTTGCTTGTTGCTTCTTCTTGGCAGCATCCCCTGAAGGTTGAGTTTGGAAATCGGTGAGTGCCTCAGCCGCGGCAATAGCCTCGTCAACAGTCTTGACCCCTTGACGCCTTAACTCCAATTGAGCCCAACGTTGCAACCCATCCACGAAGTGGAAAAGCATGCTAGACTCGGTCAGATCGGGAAGTTGGAGTGTCAGATTGGTGAAGTCCCGAACATAGTCCCGAATAGCCCCTGTCTGCCTCAACTCCCTGAACTTCTTTTGCGCCTCGAACACCACGTTCTCGGGATAGAACTGTCTCTTGAGGTCCCTCACAAACTCCTCGTAAGAATCGAGTCGGTAGGTGCCCCGCTCGATCTCAGCACACTTCCTTCGCCACCACAACATAGCATTATCAGTAAGGTAATCAGAAGCAGTGCGTACCTTAGTTTCTTCATCCGTGATGTGCATCCCATCGAAGTATCGCTTCATTCGCCATAAAAAGTTGTCGAGTTCTTTGGCATCCCGTACGCCCTTGAACTCCAATGGCCTTGGACAATCAACCCTCGGCTTGGCTGAAGGCGTGATAGTCTCCCCGCTAGCCACGGCCTTCTTGCAGACGGCGATATCCTCGCGCATCGTGCGTAAGATCTCCTCGATCTTGTCTAGGCGGTCATTGAACCCGCCTTGACTCTCCAAGCAACCTTTGATGTCTCCCCTGACATCCTCGACCTCGTCGAGTACATGTTCTTCCAAAGTCTTGAATGAAAGTTCGACCCGCTCGAACCGCTCGGAGAATTCCGCCACAACAAGGTCCATATTCGGCCCCTTGCTACTGTCGCGCTTCTTCTTCGTTGCAGGATTGACAATTGTCTCTCGACCACGTTCACCATCCTCTGGTGGAATAACCTCGTTTCCACTTGTCTTCACCATCGTAGCAACGTCTTAAACCTCGCTCTGATACCACTTGTCACGGACTTTTCCCCTTGAAGAGTCTCGTGCGGCACTCGACTAGCCAAACACCCCGTGTGTTGATCGAGTTCAGCCTTCAACCTTGAATCCCGACGATGCTAAGGAAATGGAAAAGCTTAGCAAATCAAGAGAACAACGAAAGACAAGGACAATGGAAGAAAAGCTTATATTGCTTAGTAAAAGGCTAATGTTTTCTGAGTGATTTACAAATGAGGGGAAGACCCCTTTATATACTACTCTATGTACACTAATGGGCCAAGCCCATGTTCCAGAATATTCCTAGTAATGAGCCAAGCCCAATATCTAGAATATTCCATACTCTTCTTGTAAACCCTGGAAGATGGGCTTACTCTTGTTGGATTTGGGTCGCCTACCTTGTGGACTAGTGCGGCCCAATGGACTGGATAATGATGTAGCCAATAAATGTGGGCCCAAATGCTCTCCAAGAAGATTATTAACCTCCATCACGTGACCCACAATGCAGCCCAAATGACGGGGCGTGACACAACGCATGGAACTTACCATGGACTTACCGGGTTGCCAAGAGAGATTAAGCAAACTATCGTGTCGTGCTTACAAGGACCAACGGGACTAGCGATACTAACGTGCCACACTACTTAGTATCCATCGCTAGTCAAGCTTCTGATTATCCATCGCTACTAAGGTCACTGAGTATCCACCAATAGTAAGGCTATTGATTATCTGTCGCTACTAAGGCTACTGGGTATGCATCGCTACTTAGATTCCATCGATTGTGCCATCGCTAATTAGTTTCCATCGATTGTGCCATCGCTAATGAGTTTCCATCGATTGTGCCATCGCTACTTAGCTTCCATCGATTGTGCCATCGCTTCTTAGTTTCCATCGCTACTTAGTTTCCACCGATTATGCCATCGCTACTTAGTTCCCATCGATTTTGTCATCGCTACATAGTTTCCACCGATTGTGTCGTCGCTACTTAGTTTCCATCGATTGTGTCATCGCTACTTAGTTTCCATCGATTGTGGCATCTTTACTGAGTTTCCATCGATTGTGCCATCGCTACTGAGTTTCCATCGATTGTGCCGTCGCTACTTAATTTCCACCGATTGTGTCGTCGCTACTTAGTTTCCATCGATTGTGGCAAAGCTACTTAGTTTCCATCGATTGTGGCATCGCTACTGATTTTCCATCGATCGTGGCATCGCTACTGATTTTCCATCGATCGTGGCATCGCTACATAGTTTCCATCGATTGTGGCGCCGCTACTTAGTTTCCACCGATTGTGTCGTCGCTACTTAGTTTCCATCGATTGTGGCATCGTTACTGAGTTTCCATCGATTGTGCCATCGTTACTGAGTTTCCATCGATTGTGGCATCGCTACATAGTTTCCATCGATTGTGGCATCGCTACTGAGTTTCCATCGATTGTGGCATCGCTACTAGATTCCATCGCTACTGAGTGCCTATGGGGACCCGGGGTACTGCTGCGCCACATTACTCATTGACCTTCTCTGAAAAGGTCCCCCCTATAATAGATACTACAAATATTTCGGTAGTGACGGCAATAGATATCAGCCCCCCAAATTTTTACACACCCTCCACCATGTGAGATAATATGAGAATTGATGCGAGCCGCTACGAGAAATTTCACAATCTCTCGTATCGGTCCCGTAGTTCCCCGCAGCAACACTAGTCGCTACAAGGAATTTCATCATCTCTCGCAGTGGTTGCCAAGCGCTGCGAGGTGATGCGAGAAATATCGCACCGCTACGGGAATTTCCCGCAGCGGTTCGCATCGCTCCCGTAGTTCGCCGCAGCAACTAGTGTGGGCGCGAGGTGATGCGAGTTTTCTCGCATCGCTACGGGAATTTCCCAAAGTAGATCGCATCGTTCCTGTAGTTCCCGCAGCGGTTGCCAATCGCTGCGAGGCGATGCGAGAAAACTCGCATCGCTACGGGAGTTTCCCGCAGCGGTTGCCAATCGCTGCGAGGCGATGCGAGTTTTCTCGCATCGCTCCCGTAAACTCCCGCACATAGTGCGAGATTATGAGTAGAGGGGGGTCTACTCATCCGTATCCATCGATTCCTAGGCATCCCAGTCCAACGCTACGAGTTGCTACGAGAGCCCTGCGGGATGCTACGGGTTTTCCCTTAGCACTCCCGCAGCGACTCACGCTGAACACCTTCCCCCTATAATAGACCCTACAAATATATTGGTAGTGACGGCAGTAGACATCAGCCCCATGGATTTTTACACACCCCCCTGCTACGAGGCGATGCGAGAGTTCTCGTAGCAATCCCGTAGCGACTCGCTTTTTCGACTTCGGAATATAAAAAATAATAAATAAATAATAAAAAAAAATAAAAATAAATAATAAAAAATAATAAATAAATAAATAATAAATAAAAAAAATAATAATAATAATAATAAAATAATAATAATTAATAAATAATTAATAAATAATTAAAAATAATTAAAATAATTAAAATAAATTAAAAATAATTAAAAATAATTAATAAATAATTAAAAATAATTAAAATAAACAAAAAAATAAAAAAAAAATCACAAAAAATCACAAAAAATCCAAAAAAAATCACAAAAAATCAAAATAAATGCTGAAAAATCTCGTGAACTCGAAATTGATCGAAATGACGTGAAATAAAGCGTGCCGAATGACATAACGACCAAACCCCAACCGATTTGTTTGTCCTTTGGTGATGTTTTTCGAGATGGATGTACACATTGATGCACATTTATACTCTTGAAACATGATTCGTTGTTCTTCTTCAACTACATCTCTTTCGATTGCGACCGTTCACCGATATCGTTGATTAATGTACCGATCAAGTTGTCTGATTGCAATATTTGTAGCATTGCAACGTCCGTGGTTAGGATCGAGCGAGGATCGAATCAATTTCTTGGAGCGAACCTCATTGGAACATTTCGTCGGACACTTGACGAGCGTTGGTGCAATAAATATTACTTGGAAATTACTCGACGATGGAACTAACCACCCAGTCGCGTCCTCTTTTACTTGTAAAATTTCACGTGCTCCCAGCGATGTAATCCGATTACATAGACATTGCTCGAGACACGTCTCCTCTCGCCCATATTTTGTTGGTGATTTAAGTGAAATCGATGTCCATTTAATGTAATTGGAATCATTCAAGGCTTCGGATTAGATCTAGTCAATATAATATAATTTTGGAGAAGTGTGGAGTACACGGTTATATAAAATTGATATGGTTTAAGTATTTGAATAAGCATAATAATGCATGTCAAGTGTGATCTCGTGGTTGCATGGTTGCATGGCTAGATGATGATATTACATCATTAATATGATGCAAATTCGAAATTGCATGTCTTCCCATGCAAAACAACATGAATAGGTGCCAAAGTGAAAGGGTATATTCACTAAAAGGTACCTATACATGAATAGGTGTCGAATGAAAAGGTACCTTTTCATAAATGTACCTATTCGACCAAGAGGTGCTTATATTCAAATGAAAGGGTGTCTACTACCTATATAAGGAAGTGAAATTCATTTGATGAATACACTTGAGAATACACTTGAAAACACCTACAAAAATAAGAAGCTTTGAAGAAACAAATAAAGCGGAATATTCCATAAGTTGCTCGTGTTCTAAGCCTAAGACTCGAGTGTTGATATTGTCTTATCCTGCGAGGGATTTCGTGATACCCAGGCTTATAGGGTCGAAATACTCTTTAAGGAAAGCGTTGCTACGCGATTCAATATTTATCCAAGCCTCTCTTCTTTCAGTAACACCCTAAATATACAACAATCTTAAAGAGTATTTCCATATACTGAAAGATGGATGCGGTTCGAGAAATGACCAACAAGTTCGGCAAGTTGGAGAAATTTGAAGGCGTAGACTTTAGATGCATTTCATGCTAACAACATTGAAGGTGGTGTACGTGCTGAGCACTCCACAACCGGAAGCAAAGGATAACGAAACAACGGAGGAAACTCGGAAAAGGTGCAAATGGGAAAACGACGACTATATATGTCGTGGGCATATATTAAACGGTATGTCTGACTCTCTTTTCGACATATATCAAAACGTTGAATCTGCTAAAGAACTATGGGATAGTCTTGAATCCAAGTACATTGACGAGGACGCTTCTAGTAAGAAGTTCCTGGTTGGTAATTTTATGAATTACAAAATGTGCGACGGAAGGCCGGTAATGGAGCAATATAATGAATTGCTGCGGATTTTGGGTCAATTTTCCCAACATAATATGAAGATGGATGAGTCCATCTCGGTGTCTAGTATTATAGACAAATTACCGCCGTCGTGGAAAGACTTCAAGCACACCCTGAAGCATAAAAAGGAAGAGTTGTCTTTAGTACAACTCGGTAGTCACTTACGCATAGAGGAATCTCTAAGGGCGCAAGAGGGTGAAAAACCCAAGGACAAGGAACCTATAAGGTCTGCAACTATCAATATGATGGAAGCAGGGGAGTGTTCGTATAAGAACCGAGGGACAAAGCGTCCCTATAACAACAACAACAACAACAGCAACAATGCTGGGAGTAAGAAGCCTAAGGGCGCTTGCTGGATATGCGGAAAAACCGGTCACTTTAAAAGTGATTGTCGTGCAAACAAGAATAAGAAGGGAACGATGAACAATCGCTCGGGACAAAGGTCTAATGACCAGGGTCCGAACACCAATCAAGGTGAGACTAAGACTCATAATTTAGTTGTTGATATAAATTATGTGCCTATAGTTTCTGAAGCATTTTATATGCAGGATGATTCGGTGGCATGGTGGATTGACTCGGGTGCAACCAAGCATGTATGCAAAGATCGTCATTGGTTTCAGAAGTATGAACCGGTTGAAGATGGATCAGTGCTTTACATGGGAAACGAGTCAACTGCCCCTATTCTTGGTCGCGGAGAAGTGTTGTTGGAATTTAGTTCCGGAAAGTCCTTAGTATTATTAGATGTATTACATGTACCCGGAATAAGAAAAAACCTTGTATCCGGTAGTGTTTTATCCAAGTACGGATATAAACAAGTGTATGAATCTAATAAATATGTATTGACTAAGAACGGTGTGTTTGTCGGCTTTGGATATCAATGTAATGGGATGTTCATGTTGAATATTATAAATAAAAATTCTGATTCGGTGCTTATGATTTCTTCTAATGTTAATGATTCATTACTTTGGCATGCTAGACTAGGACATGTTCATTATAAGCGTATGATTGAAATGTCTAAACTTGATTTAATTCCTGCCATTAACTTAGAAGAAGATAAGTGTAACACATGCATGCTAACTAAAATTGTTAGGCAGCCATTTAAAGATGTTCAACGTGAATCTAGTATGCTTGAACTTGTGCATAGCGACTTATGTGATTTCCATGCTACCCCTTCGTTGGGAAATAAGAAATACTTAGTAACTTTCATAGATGATTATTCTAGATTTTGCTATGTATTTCTGCTAAGTACTAAAGATGAAGCGCTAGAAAAGTTTAAGGTATTTAAAACTGAAGTTGAACTACAACAAGAATGCATGATTAAAAAGTTGAGAACCGATAGGGGAGGCGAATATTATGATCCTGTTTTGTTTGAATCATGTGGTATTATTCATGAAATAACTGCGCCCTATACTCCTCAACAAAACGGTATATCTGAAAGGAAGAATCGTGTACTAAAGGAAATGGTGAATTCCATGGTTTCCTATTCGGGTTTGAATAGTGGATTCTGGGGAGAAGCCGTGTTAACGGCTTGCTATTTATTAAATAGGGTTCCTAACAAAAGGAACAAGGTTACTCCCTATGAACTTTGGTACAAAAAGAAGCCTAACCTGAATTATCTTAAGGTTTGGGGCTGTCGGGCAGTCGTAAGACTACCGGATCCCAAAAGAAAAACTTTGGGAGAAAGAGGCATTGATTGCATTTTTGTTGGATATGTTGTGCATTCCAAGGCATATCGATTCTATGTGATTGAACCAAATGATTCAGTTGCGATTCATTCAATCATAGAATCGAGGGATGCCATATTTGATGAAACTCGTTTTTCATCAATGGTTAGGCCCAAGGATCTGGTGTCTAAAGTGGTTGAAAGCAAGGAATTAACCTTGCCTGAACCTGAGTCGCTTGAACCTCGTCGAGGCACGAGGATAAGGACTAAGAAATCGTTCTGTCCCGATTTCCAGACTTTTCTGGTTGAAGGATCAAGGGACGAAGTTGGCTTCCAATAATCGTATTGCTATCATGTTGATGATGAGCCTAAAACATACGAGGAAGTCATGAAATCGCAAGATGTTGCATTTTGGAAAGAAGCCATCAATGATGAGATGGATTCCATTATGGGAAACAACACTTGGGTGCTTGCTGATTTACCTAACGGTTGTAAACCATTAGGATGCAAGTGGATCTTCAAAAAGAAGATGAAAGTCGATGGTTCAATCGACAAGTATAAAGCCCGATTGGTTATTCAAGGCTTTAGGCAAAAGGAAGGCATTGATTATTTCGATACTTATGCCCCTGTTGCGAGAATAACTACGATTAGATTATTGATAGCTTTGGCTGCAATAAATAATCTAGTGATCCATCAAATGGATGTAAAAACGGCATTCCTTAACGGTGAGTTAGAGGAAGAGATTTACATGAAACAACCCGAAGGGTTCGTTATGCCTGGTAATGAGCATAAAGTTTGTAAACTCGTTAAATCCTTGTATGGATTGAAACAAGCACCTAAGCAGTGGCATCAAAAATTTGATGAAGTAATCTTGTCGAATGGATTTAAATTAAATCAATCGGACAAGTGTGTGTATAGCAAATTCGATGACTTTGGGAAAGGAGTCATCATTTGTCTATATGTTGATGATATGCTTATCTTTGGTACTGACCAAAGACAAGTGGACCTTACTAAGGCATTTCTATCATCAAGCTTTGACATGAAGGATATGGGGGAGGCGGATGTGATTTTGGGAATAAAAATCAAACGTGAGAACAATGCTATTACTTTAACACAATCTCATTACATTGAGAAAGTGTTGAAGAAATTTCATTGCGATGACTATTCTCCAGTTAGCACCCCTTATGATCCAAGTGTGAAACTTATGCCTAATACGGGTGTTGCGGTGTCCCAGTTGGAATACTCCAAGGTAATCGGATGTCTTATGTATGCTATGACTAGCACAAGACCGGACATTGCATTTGCAGTGGGCAAACTAAGTAGATACACAAGTAATCCTAGCACGCATCATTGGCAGGCTGTTAGGCGTGTATTGAAATATTTAAAGGGAACCAAAGACCTTGGTTTGACGTATGTCGGATATCCTTCGGTACTAGAAGGGTATTCTGATGCGAGTTGGATAACCAATATAGAGGACCATACCTCTACTACTGGTTGGGTGTTCCTACTCGGAGGCGGTGCTATAAGTTGGGCTTCAAAGAAGCAAACTTGTATTACGAGTTCCACTATGGAATCGGAATTTATAGCACTCGCGGCAGCTGGTAAAGAAGCTGAATGGCTATGGAATTTGGTGTATGAAATTCCTTTGTGGCCGAAGCCTATTTCGGCATTTTCTATTCATTGTGACAGTGCAGCCACTTTGGCTAAGGCATACAGTCAAGTATACAATGGCAAGTCAAGGCACTTGGGCGTTAGACATAGCGCGATCCGTGAGCTGATCACTCATGGAGTAATCTCAATAGATTTTGTGAGATCTCAACATAATCTCGCTGATCATTTGACCAAGGGATTAGCGAGGGACTTGGTAGCAAAATCGGTAACTGGGATGGGTCTTAAGCCTCTCTGAATCTTCAAATATGGGATACCAAATCCATTTCTAATTACATTAGAACCAGAATTCAATTGGGAAGCCTATATTTGAAATTGAAAAACATGGAAAATATCCCAAAGGAATGTGTTTGAGCCTGCATGAAAAGGTTGAAGTTAATTCTTAATGAGTCTTTTGACAAAGTGCATGGTGCAGGTGCACGAAGAAAAGATTCACCTATATGAGTGGGAAGTGTGGCAACTTCAAGAGTCATGGCTGAGCTCTATAAACACTCATGAATGGATAGGGACACAAGGCCTATTTTGTGTCGGATTTCCTTATGGAATTGTTTAAACTTGTGTGTGTTTTATCTTCATGTATTCAAATGGGTTGAACGGTTCAATCTTTAAGACACCGTGATTCTCGAATATATGTAAAGTATAATTCACTACGATGAAAATTCAATCTTTAAGACATTTTCATCTTACGCACGAGTTTGGTTTTATTATTTGTTGAATTTGTATGATTCAAGGATTGCACTTAAATGGGGGAGGATTGTTGGTGATTTAAGTGAAATCGATGTCCATTTAATGTAATTGGAATCATTCAAGGCTTCGGATTAAATCTAGTCAATATAATATAATTTTGGAGAAGTGTGGAGTACACGGTTATATAAAATTGATATGGTTTAAGTATTTGAATAAGCATAATAATGCATGTCAAGTGTGATCTCGTGGTTGCATGGTTGCATGGCTAGATGATGATATTACATCATTAATATGATGCAAATTCGAAATTGCATGTCTTCCCATGCAAAACAACATGAATAGGTGCCAAAGTGAAAGGGTATATTCACTAAAAGGTACCTATACATGAATAGGTGTCGAATGAAAAGGTACCTTTTCATAAATGTACCTATTCGACCAAGAGGTGCTTATATTCAAATGAAAGGGTGTCTACTACCTATATAAGGAAGTGAAATTCATTTGATGAATACACTTGAGAATACACTTGAAAACACCTACAAAAATAAGAAGCTTTGAAGAAACAAATAAAGCGGAATATTCCATAAGTTGCTCGTGTTCTAAGCCTAAGACTCGAGTGTTGATATTGTCTTATCCTGCGAGGGATTTCGTGATACCCAGGCTTATAGGGTCGAAATACTCTTTAAGGAAAGCGTTGCTACGCGATTCAATATTTATCCAAGCCTCTCTTCTTTCAGTAACACCCTAAATATACAACATATTTTCACTTGGTTAATTTTCGAAGCTCGGGGTGATGACTAGCACTTAAACCTCTCGATCTATGGAGTGCGTGTTGGGGATCGTGCATGTATACGCAGCGGAAAACAAAAATTTTATTTTATTTTATTTTATTGAAAATCCTATTTTCAATATTACATGCATTAATTGATTTAATTCAAATCTATTAAATAAATAATCCACCATTTAATTTAATTATCAAATAATTAAATATTTAATTCATACATCCCATACTACACAAATTAAATCTTAGCGCAATTAAATTTATCATATAAATTAATCACTTGTAGCGCAAATATATTTATCATATAAATTAATTACACTACTTAATTAATTACGCAAACATGCAGACATAATTAATTGCGTCAATTTGACAATTAACATAATCACAATTATATAATTCAAATCAAATTGATTTTAATTAACAATTAAATTAATCTCTATTAATTTTATTTGTCAATTATAATCCCAGTACTTTAGCGCAAACTTAACGCAAACAATTAAATCCAAGTTTAATCGTGAGTACCTTAGGGATTCGTCGGACGAAACGAAGTTCGTCGGAAGTCGCGCGGATGCGACGCGGGGATGCACGCGGGCTGATCACGGGGAGAGCCGGGGCGGCTCTCGGCTGGTCGCGGCGGCGGCGCTCGGGCGCGGGCGGGCTTGGCTCGTCGTGCTCGGGCGTTGCTCGTTCAAACCTCCGGCGTCTCTCGTCAAATCAGGTTTCACCTCGTATAGGTAATCCCACTCACGTATTGCACTAGAAATACGAGAGGGAGAATACGACGGGAAAAACGGGCCAGAAAAACGGCGCCGGAATCGGATTCGGGCGAGGCGAGCGGCGGCGGGCGGCGGCTCCGGGCGGCGGTCCTCCGAGGGAGGCGGCGCTGGGGGCGGCGGCGAGAGAGGGAGAGGCTAGGCTAGAGCTCTCTAGGTTTTGGTGTGTTCTTCTTCATGCCTAAGGAGCTCCTTTTATAGGTGAAGAAAAGAGCTACTTGGGCTCAAACCCTAATGGATCGGATCCATTAAGCCTAGTCGGCCCAATTCATTAGCCGTCATTACGTTTCTCCCAAATTGACAATCAATTCGATCTCCGAAAAATATAACGATTATATTTTCTTTCTCGTTTTAATTTTCTCATCGATATGAGATAATAATAAAAATTTCCAATTTCACAAAATCGGAAAGCCCATTTCAGGGGTACTGCTAAATCGGGAAATTTCCCAAAATAGAAAGTGTACACCATCGTGTCCGTTTTCTTTAGCTCATTAATATTTCCAACTCATAATCACAATTATGAATCTCGGATTCAATCATATTGACCTCCGACTATATGTACTTAATTAACAGTTAATTAATACATGATCGTATTCAAAGATTGGTTTACACGAGAATGTGACCCTCAATGGTTCAGGTGTATAACTAGCCGTGGGCTCACAACACATTGTGATTCGAACAACATATTGTTCTTATATCAACTACTCCCGAGAGTTTTAGATTAATAATCATATTATTTAATCTCCGAACAATTCGGTGCCCAACGAATCAGTGACGAGCGTCTAGCAACCACGCTTCACCAATTCCCTAGATACAAATGAAGTGCCTGCAAGAACCTTGTAATATAGTTAGCGTACAGTACGATCCCTCCGATTCATATGTCCTTATCAAACTAGAGATATTGGTCAATCGAGATCTCTTGTTGTGTTTGATAACTTTGCGAACGTTCTAGGCTTCGTATAATCCAGTCGTGATTGATCTAGAGAAACACATTTCTCTAATCACCTCACTGTTCAACTCTGGCCAGAGATTCCGGGACTACGAACCACATAGGACATCCATGATCTATATCAAGCGATCAGATCCCCTACTACCATGCACAGACTTCACATCAGATTTCGAACTGCACGAACATTGCCTCCTTTTTCGACTTACTCCCTTTCCAGGGAATCAGAAACACGTTATGATACAGCTAGTCCTCTGATGAAGTCACGGTGATGTCTGGGTCTTAAGGATTAATTGTGTACAACTATATTATGGAATTCTCTACTCGATCAGTGATAACCACTTAGAGATTCCAGGGAGAGGGGGTTCAGTGAACTCATCAACAGTGAGCACCCACTCATGTATGTCGATGTCCCAACACCGAGGCTCGAGATTAGCCCACATACACTAAGTGCTAGTCTCAAGGGGGAAAGGCCGGGTATCCTTGTTATTGGCGTAACCCATCGACTAGGAACTGAGTTTGACCAGTTACGTTGCGTTAACAGAATTATCTCTCGGTTTCCACAAAACCGAATTCATACAACATGTGTAACTGTACAGGACTATATCTATGATTCAACATGGGGAGTAGATATAGCATATGCCTTAATTAATCATAATTAATAATCTTTCATAATTTCGAAATAAATTGATAATATTTATTAATTAAATAATAATTTAGGTTCGACCACAGCCACAGGTTGGCTTGTTGGTCACCTACTCTATCAATCTCCCACTTGACCTAAAGCCAACTGCTCTCGTATCTAAATCCCATCGACTCTCGATGTTTCTCGTGGACTGATTTAGACAAAGGCTTGGTAAAGGGATCAGCTATATTATCTCCCGAAGTGACTCTTTCGACCAAGACGTCACCTCTCTCAACGATCTCGCGGATCAGATGATATTTCCTCAGTACATGTTTGGATTTCTGATGAGATCTCGGTTCCTTAGCTTGTGCTACGGCTCCCGTGTTATCACAGTACAACGTCACTGGATCACTTGCGCTCGGAACGACTCCCAACTCTTGGATGAAGTTCCGTATCCAAACAGCCTCTTTTGCAGCTTCACTTGCCGCAACATATTCAGCTTCGGTGGTGGAATCAGCCGTGGTTTTCTGCTTGGAACTCTTCCAACAGACGGCACCTCCGTTCAGCTTGAATATGTATCCCGATATCGACTTAGAGTCGTCCACGTCAGATTGAAAACTAGAGTCCGTAAACGCCTCTATCTTCAAATCGTGACCTCCATAGACTAAGAACATCTCTTTGGTATTTCGCAAATACCTAAGAATGTCCTTCACGGCTTTCCAATGAGCCGGTCCAGGATTAGACTGATACTTGCTCGTGACACTCACAGCATGAGCAATATCAGGTCTAGTACATAGCATGCCATACATCACGCTTCCAATACCGGATGCGTATGGTGTGCGATTCATCCTCTCGATTTCCAGTTCCGTTGCTGGACACATGGTTTTTGAGAGACGAATTCCATGACACATTGGCAAAAACCCTCTCTTGGAGTTTTCCATGTTAAACCGTTTTAAAATGGTTTCTATGTACAAGGATTGTGATAGGCCGATCATCTTTCTAGAACTATCTCTATAGATTCGTATTCCTAATACGTAAGATGCCTCGCCTAAATCCTTCATCGAGAAACGTGTGGACAACCATGCTTTCGTTGCCTGCAGCATACCTACATCATTCCCAATGAGTAGTATGTCATCAACGTATAGCACTAAAAACGTCACGGCGCTCCCACTAACCTTCTTGTATACACAAGGTTCCTACGGGTTCTTGACAAAATCAAACTCTTTGATTGTGTTGTCAAAACGTTTGTTCCAACTTCGGGATGCTTGTTTCAATCCATAAATGGATCGCTGGAGTCGGCAAACCTTTTGCTCTTCTCCAGGAGATATGAAGCCTTCCGGCTGCGCCATATAAATTTCCTCCTCAATGTCCCCATTGAGAAACGCGGTCTTCACATCCATTTGCCATATCTCGTAGTCGTACCACGCAGAGATGGCCAGCAAAATCCTAATGGATTTAAGCATAGCGACTGGTGAAAAGGTTTCCTCATAGTCAACACCTTGCTTTTGAGTATGTCCTTTTGCCACCAACCTAGCTTTAAAGGTCGCAACCTTTCCATCAGCTCCAACTTTCCTTTTATAGATCCACTTGCAGCCTATGGGAACGATTCCTTTAGGTGGGTCTACCAACGTCCATACGTTGTTGGAATACATGGAGTCCATTTCGGATTTCATGGCAGTAAGCCAATGTCCCTTGTCCGTATCCAATACGGCTTCATTGAAGGTTCTAGGATCGGATCCATCATCAATGATTTCGTGATCACTATCAACGAGGAACAACCGATCAGGCAACCTCCGAACTCTTTCGGATTTACGGACTGTCGGTCGTGGAGGTGTATCAGTGGTTTGTTGAATTGGCTCTGGTTCAGGGACTGGTGCATGAACTTCAGTTTGTGGGTTGTCATCTCGAACCTCTTCGAGATCTACTATGCTGCCTTTTCCATCCACTAGGAATTCCTTCTCAAGGAATACAGCATTTCTCGAGACAAACACTTTTGCCTCAGAAACATAGTAGAATTCATATCCCATGGAATCCACGGGATATCCCACAAAGTAGCATAAGTCGGATTTACTATCCAACTTATCTCCCACTAGCCGCTTCACGTAAGCGGGACAACCCCATATATTTATATGTTTGAACGTGGGCTGTCGGGAATGCCAAAGTTCATAAGGTGTGGATTTAACTGCTTTAGTGTTAAGTCTATTTAGCAAATAGGCGGCTGTCAAGAGTGCGTGACCCCACAAGTACGCCGGTAACTCAGTGACACTCATCATAGATCGAACCATGTCCAACAGGGTTCGGTTACGACGCTCGGACACTCCGTTCAACTGGGGTGTTCCAGGAGGAGTCCACTGAGAGAGAATCCCATTCTCTTTTAGATAGTCTATAAACTCAGCGCTTAAGTATTCGCCACCACGATCGGATCGTAGTTGCTTAATACGAAGCCCAAGTTGATTCTCCACTTCATGTCGGAAGTCTTTGAACCTTTCAAAAGTCTCCGATTTGTGCTTCATTAAGTACACGTAACCATACCTTGAATAATCATCGGTAAAGGTTACGAAGTAGTTGAATCCACCCCTCGCACTAACACTTAGTGGACCACACACGTCAGTATGGATCAGATCCAATAGACCTTCAGCACGTGCCATTGTCCCTTTGTAGGGAGACTTGGTCATTTTCCCTTTTAGGCAAGCTTCACAAGCTTGGAGCGATTTCACATCATCAAGTGTGAACAGCCCTTCCTTTAGGAACTCATTCAATCGTCTCAGGGAAACATGTCCTAGTCGGGCATGCCAAAGTTGTGCGGGGTTAAGACTAATTTCTTTTCATTTTGCTGTTAGCACATTAACAGGGATCTCGTTTAAGTTAAGTTCATATAAATTGTTTGACAGATGTCCCTTACATATCACTTTATCGTCCTTTTGTATAAGGCAAATCGAATTTCCAAAAACAAAAGAATAACCTTCATTATCCAAAACAGGAATAGAAATAAGGTTCCGAATAAGTGATGGAACGTAAAGACAATTGTTCAAAACTAATTTAAAACGAGAATCAGAAACATCTAAGTAAATAGTCCCGATGGCTTCAGCAGCAACTCTTGCTCCGTTTCCCATCCTCAAGAAGGTCTCACCTTCCTTGAGCTTCTTACTTCTTGTCATGAGCTGCAAATCATTACAGAGATGTGAGCCACAACCGGTATCCAATACCCATGAAGAAGAATTTAAGGATAAATTTACTTCTATGTAAAACGTACCATTCCCAGAACGTTTCTGGTCAAGGTACTCCTTGCAGTTACGGCGCCAATGGCCTTTCTTTCCACAATGGTGACAAACGTCATCAACAGATTTGACGACTTTGTCCTTAGATCCACCTTTCTTCCTTTTATAGACCATCTTGCTCGAGGAAGAAACATTTTCTTTCCTCTTCTTCGGATAGGAACGCTTCCTCTCAGAAGTCGAAGCAATGAGAACAGATTTCTCCTTTTTGATAGTCGTTTCAAAACTGACCAACATGTTAAGCAGCTCCTCGAGAGGTGGCGCTAGTTTGTTCATGTTGAAGTTCACTATGAACGGTTCATACGAACTTGGGAGAGACAGGAGGATCAAATCCACCGAGAGCTCTTCAGGTAGGACGACCTTGAAATTCACTAGCTTCTCAATGAGACCGATCATTTTGATTCCATGCTCGTGGACCGAAGCCCCTTCGCGCAGTTTCATAGTGGTCAGCTCCTTCGTAGCAGTGAACCTCGCGGTCCTAATTATTCTCACTGTACAGGCCATCAAGATGAATCTTGATCTCATGAGCCGATACATATGATTCATATTTCCTAGCAAGCTCAGGAGACATGGCGGCTATCATATAGCATCGGACAGTATTATTGTCCTCTTTCCATATCTCCATGTCTTTCTTCTCCTCGTCAGTATGATCGAGGTCCGGGTCAAAGTCAAACTTATCATCCAAGACATAAGTAAGGTGATCAAGTTGCAGCACAAGTTTGAGATTGCGTAGCCAATCAAGATAGTTTGGGCCAGTGAGTTTGTTTTGGTCGAGGATCGACGCTAGGGGATTCTTAGACATGATTACTGAGAAAATTTTAAGAAGATTAATTAGTGATAGTTCGAATTATGATTGCAATTAAAATTGTAAGGACTTTTAGGAATTTTTTAATTGCCTCCCACTAAATTTTTCGAATTCCACTATCCTCTAGTGAACAGACGGGAAAATCCAATTTTCCTTAGATGGGCTTTAGGTCCAAAGGCGAAAACCATAACTCGTAGTTAATCTAGCCCAGTTATGTTTACCCAATGGTAGAAAACTATTTTTCAATCACATCTCTATGTGATCCTAAAGTTAGCTTTTCCTCACCATGACAATGAACTACGTTAATCGTACCCTTCAAAGTCAACCATGTGTCAAGACCGACCCACCGATATGAGTTGGATTCCAATAAACGTGTACAGCCCATAGTTAATATATCCGACTGCACAAGTCTAAAGGAATCGTGGCCAACACGTCTCCATCATATGTCGGTAAATCACAGCTTGACTCACAAGTAGTACTCCCCGCTAACACGGCATACCATACTACTTGCAAGTGGCTTTCTCATGATTTACCGTCGGCAGAAGGAAAGAAGAAAGAACGACACATCGGTTCTTCTTTATGGCTTGATATACATTCTCGGGAGAGAATGGAGGACTACAGGATTATTTATCTCATCAGATTGAGTGAGCGATCGATTGTTGATTCCTAACAACTATGTTCTCTATAGGCCATCCTAATGGAGTACATAGGATCATAATATATATCACAATATATATATCTCACAAAAGTCATATAATTCAAATAGCATTTAATCACAATTAAAACAAGGTATGTAAATTAAATTTGTGCTCTATTAATTAACTTGATTTAACAATTAAATCAAATAATTAATCTATCACCTTGTTGATCGAATATTTAAATCAATTATTTAATTGGTCAATAAATAATTTCACTAAATTAAATATTGATACTTCTTTTCTATTTCAATTTATTAATATCCCAATACTCAAACGTGATGTCTCGTAAGTGAAGACTCGAAGCTTCTAACCAGCGATTCATCATGCAAACGACCCTATCTCCCATAAATGGGGGAGCCGAGCAGATCATCGATTTTATGTCATCATGTGACTCGAAGATCTCTAATTTGTTTTAACAAAAACAAGTCTAGATGAATCACTCCCCGAGGTGAATTCACGTTTGACGTTGAATTGTTACTTAATAACAAATTAGGCATTGTTTGAACTATTAGATAAAAATAAATATCTTAATAGAAACAACTAAGTCCCAATCAAATAACATTAAATCAATCAATTCAACAAATAGCATGCTTAAAGGTGATTATATTCATAGACAATTAATCAATTTCAGAACTTACGCTCTGATATCACTGTTGGGGATCGTGCATGTATACGCAGCGGAAAACAAAAATTTTATTTTATTTTATTTTATTGAAAATCCTATTTTCAATATTACATGCATTAATTGATTTAATTCAAATCTATTAAATAAATAATCCACCATTTAATTTAATTATCAAATAATTAAATATTTAATTCATGCATCCCATACTACACAAATTAAATCTTAGCGCAATTAAATTTATCATATAAATTAATCACTTGTATCGCAAATATATTTATCATTTAATTAATTACACTACTTAATTAATTACGCAAACATGCAGACATAATTAATTGCGTCAATTTGACAATTAACATAATCACAATTATATAATTCATGCAGACATAATTAATTGCGTCAATTTGACAATTAACATAATCACAATTATATAATTCAAATCAAATTGATTTTAATTAACAATTAAATTAATCTCTATTAATTTTATTTGTCAATTATAATCCCAGTACTTTAGCGCAAACTTAACGCAAACAATTAAATCCAAGTTTAATCGTGAGTACCTTAGGGATTCGTCGGACGAAACGAAGTTCGTCGGAAGTCGCGCGGATGCGACGCGGGGATGCACGCGGGCTGATCACGGGGAGAGCCGGGGCGGCTCTCGGCTGGTCGCGGCGGCGGCGCTCGGGCGCGGGCGGGCTTGGCTCGTCGTGCTCGGGCGTTGCTCGTTCAAACCTCCGGCGTCTCTCGTCAAATCAGGTTTCACCTCGTATAGGTAATCCCACTCGCGTATTGCACTAGAAATACGAGAGGGAGAATACGACGGGAAAAACGGGCCAGAAAAACGGCGGCGCTGGGCGGCGGCGGGCGGCGGCTCCGGGCGGCGGTCCTCCGAGGGAGGCGGCGCTGGGGGCGGCGGCGAGAGAGGGAGAGGGAGAGAGGAGAGGCTATGCTAGAGCTCTCTAGGTTTTGGTGTGTTCTTCTTCATGCCTATGGAGCTTCTTTTATAGGTGAAGAAAAGAGCTACTTGGGCTCAAACCCTAATGGATCGGATCCATTAAGCCTAGCCGGCCCAATTCATTAGCCGTCATTACGTTTCTCCCAAATTGACAATCAATTCGATCTCCGAAAAATATAACGATTATATTTTCTTTCTCGTTTTAATTTTCTCATCGATATGAGATAATAATAAAAATTTCCAATTTCACAAAATCGGAAAGCCCATTTCAGGGGTACTGCTAAATCGGGAAATTTCCCAAAATAGAAAGTGTACACCATCGTGTCCGTTTTCTTTAGCTCATTAATATTTCCAACTCATAATCACAATTATGAATCTCGGATTCAATCATATTGACCTCCGACTATATGTACTTAATTAACAGTTAATTAATACATGATCGTATTCAAGGATTGGTTTACACGAGAATGTGACCCTCAATGGTTCAGGTGTATAATTAGCCGTGGGCTCACAACACATTGTGATTCGAACAACATATTGTTCTTATATCAACTACTCCCGAGAGTTTTAGATTAATAATCATATTATTTAATCTCCGAACAATTCGGTGCCCAACGAATCAGTGACGAGCGTCTAGCAACCACGCTTCACCAATTCCCTAGATACAAATGAAGTGCCTGCAAGAACCTTGTAATATAGTTAGCGTACAGTACGATCCCTCCGATTCATATGTCCTTATCAAACTAGAGATATTGGTCAATCGAGATCTCTTGTTGTGTTTGATAACTTTGCGAACGTTCTAGGCTTCGTATAATCCAGTCGTGATTGATCTAGAGAAACACATTTCTCTAATCACCTCACTGTTCAACTCTGGCCAGAGATTCCGGGACTACGAACCACATAGGACATCCATGATCTATATCAAGCGATCAGATCCCCTACTACCATGCACAGACTTCACATCAGATTTCGAACTGCACGAACATTGCCTCCTTTTTCGACTTACTCCCTTTCCAGGGAATCAGAAACACGTTACGATACAGCTAGTCCTCTGATGAAGTCACGGTGATGTCTGGGTCTTAAGGATTAATTGTGTACAACTATATTATGGAATTCTCTACTCGATCAGTGATAACCACTTAGAGATTCCAGGGAGAGGGGGTTCAGTGAACTCATCAACAGTGAGCACCCACTCATGTATGTCGATGTCCCAACACCGAGGCTCGAGATTAGCCCACATACACTAAGTGCTAGTCTCAAGGGGGAAAGGCCGGGTATCCTTGTTATTGGCGTAACCCATCGACTAGGAACTGAGTTTGACCAGTTACGTTGCGTTAACAGAATTATCTCTCGGTTTCCACAAAACCGAATTCATACAACATGTGTAACTGTACAGGACTATATCTATGATTCAACATGGGGAGTAGATATAGCATATGCCTTAATTAATCATAATTAATAATCTTTCATAATTTCGAAATAAATTGATAATATTTATTAATTAAATAATAAATTAGGTTCGACCACAGCCACAGGTTGGCTTGTTGGTCACCTACTCTATCAGTGCGGTCTAGGCAAGGAGGGAATTTGAGTGCAAGAAGGTCCAAACTTGGGCGATTTTCCAAAAGAGGGACTTGAAAATTTTCCAAAATAACCGATTATTCCAACGAATGCTTACAACATAGGAACCCAACGCAGAAAACCAAATATGGGCAAGGCTACTTAAACCGACAACCGAAGTGGGAATGCAAACAACATCGTCGCTGCTCGAGCAGGGATCCAACATTGTCGTACAAAACAATCGCTGCTCAAGTGCTTATCCAAGAAATACTCAAACACACATGAAAGAGCATTGGCCCTTGGTAGGCACCAAAACATCAATATGTGATCCGAGTAAAACCCATTTAGGCACTATTCTCTCAAGCACACAATAGCATCATGAGAAAAGACTACTTTCGTAAAAATAACCCACGTGCTTGAATTTTTCTGGTATTTCCTTAGTCTAGGGATCACCACACCTTAGAACCAAGACTTTGCTAGTTAGCCCGTAGAACACAACGCTTTGCACAAATTCATAGCCAAAGTCACACTCACTCGTCCATCATTCACAATTCCAATCAAAGCAGTGTACTTGGGACACTATAGCATCGCCTTCCAATTCTTTTGACTATAGCTACTAGATTAAACGTGCTCATGCGACAAAGCCTAAATCCATACATCCCATTTAGCATACTAGAACGGTTCTGCACAAATTCATAGCAAACGTTACGCACCCGTCTATCCTTTCACTAGTTCAGTCGAATTGTACTCGGGCCATTAAATCACCGGGGACAATTCTTTTAACCAAAAGAGCTACTAGATTAAACGTGCTCATGCAACAAAGCACAAATCCATACATCCCCAGTAGCACGCAACAGTTTTGCACAAATTATAAGCAAACATCACGCACCCGTCCATCATTTCACTAGTCTAGTCAAATTGAAACCGTGAAACTATAGCATCCACCGCCCACTTTTTTTTTTTTGGAAGAGCTACTAGATTAAACGTGCCCAAGCAACAATGGGTAATTCTTGTCCTATCCACGCTCGACGACGAAGCTTCATTCTCTAAATTCGACTGGAATCGCGGAGGTTGGACTGGAGTGAAACACTCGACCGCTGGCGACATCGACTTTGTAGTTAGAAAATCCTCAACGTGGCGCGAGAGTGGCACTGGAGAAGGATAATACTCGATCATCGCTTGCGGTTGTGGTTGTGGTTGTGGACTATCCCAAGTTGGAGCAGAGTAATACTCCATTGGAGGAAACTGAACAAAAAACAAAAAAGGTCGATACAAACAAAGGAACAAACAAAGAAAGAACTAATCTAATTTTTATAAATATATTAATAGTAATATAATTTTTAAAATCATGTTTTTAAAAAATACAAACAAACAAAGTAACTACAAAACCTCCTCATCTGGCCTATCTCCTAGGTTGCAACGCCTAAGGGTCTCTTCAAGAGCGTCAAATCGACGGCCAACCTCAACAACCAGCTCTCCGTGCCTACCCTACTCCACACCATACTGGGTCACCTGTGAAACTAACCCTGCTATCAGCTCCCTCTGAGCCTTCAGCTCTTCTACCATAGCCTCGTTATGTAGCCTTCAGCTCTGCTACCATAGCCTCGCTGCCTCTCACGCTCCCTCTGAGCCTCGTCTCGATGCCTGTCGGCTGTCCTCTTGTCCGTATGCATCTGCAGAAAATCAACAAACAAATACGGGGGACCTCCGGATGGCTGAGCCTGAAAAGACGACGGACCGGCATGGTCAAGGACTATCTCGGGAAGAGCTGTCGTCTCGGGTGGAGGTGGAGTCCTCTGACGGCGAGGCCGAGCTGGAGCTGCTTCGACTCACTTCACGTAGTCCTCGCAGAAGCTCCTATCTTCCTTGAATCGTATACAGTCTGTACCGCCAGCTTCAGTCTTCGCCTCGAACCAGCACAGGGTGCCGTAAAAATAGTGAGACTGCAGCTCGACAACGTCCGGGTTCAAGCGCGGATACACAGTCTGCATGATTGTTTTTTAAAATGTATAAGTCTGAATAATTTTAATTCACACAATAAACGTGTTCAAACACTTACCTTCACTCCCCCAACCAAGAATGCCTTGAAGTCATCGCTCGTCGGTGCGCTGTTGCTTAGAGACCATCGCAGAATCCTGGGATACGCATGCCTAAAGTCTCTCTTGGGGGTCGCCCGCAATTGTACAGCCGCACCCTCTAAAGCCTCGATCATCCAAAACTAAAAAACAAAACATTTTTTATTTTATTAAAAGAACTACAAAACCTATTTCATTATCAAAACGAATATCAAGAAACTAGTTTAAAACATACCGCAAAAATCTGGAGAAACCCATAAGCATTTCATTGCTTTGGATCAAGACGCCCTTCCATCACTTGGATGTCCCCCATAGACGCGAAGCAATCGTCCACGACAGCCTTATACACCCGTACTCCCCATGGATACTTCTGGCATGCATCCAAGTCACTGCAAAGCTGTAATAAACGCAAATATAAAGTAAATTTAAAAACATCTTACCTCAATATAAAGTAAATTTAAGTACACAATATAAAGTAAATTTAATTCACGTATTACCTCAAATATATCGTCAGGGACCAATTTTTGTCTGTTAGGCTGGTCCAACAGGGCTGCAATCAACCAAACAAATACAAGGTTGATTGCAATTGGGTGATCCTCGGCATCGTCGCGGTTTAAGAAATCATCGACTGTCTTAAACACTTCAACTATCGGCACCTGATTCTTCTTCTTGTAATAGTGGGGAAAGACTTTCTTTTTCAGGTCTTGCGCCTTGTTGAGGTCAAATGCAGTGCGGGAGTCAGAAAAGTGCAGACCAGTTACCAAACTGAACTCCACAGCGCTGAGTCGAGCTACCATATTGTTCACTACGAACAAACTATTATGAGATAGTCAGAAATGATTGTAAAAGTGATATATTATTATTGATAATTAAATTATATGCATAAATCATGGCCTCATACCTATAGTGCTCATCCGTCCCCGGAAAAATGCTCACTCGAGCCACGGGAAGACGGACAACAGTTTCTGGGCTATCTCGGGGAGGCTCTTGAAACCTTGTAGAGAGGTTATCTTCCCATTCAACACATTATCACTGAAGTAACGCTGTGGCAGGACATCCCGGATTTTCGATACCGAAATAACGCGATACTCTTCCTGAAAAACAGAGAACAAGAACAAAAATAACATTCTGGACTGCCTAGGGCGCAGGGCGCAAGCTGAAGGCTGCGCCCTGCGCCCACATCCCCTATACAGCAACATTGGGCGCAGGGCGCAAGCTGAAGGTTGCGCCCTGCGCCCACACAGTGCATTCGACATCAATACACAACAATTGGGCGCAGGGCGCAAGCTGAAGGTTACGCCTTGCGCCCCCTACCTACAAATCGATTCTCAATTTCACAGAAGCGCGATACTACGGCAATGAATTAAGAGGGTGTACGTACTTGATAAACATTGTTAGCTTGGGATTCCGTCAACCCACCGGCCGGAGGAAGGTCGTGCATCGCCTTCGACCTCGGTTCAGCGCGGCCGCTGCCGGAGTGGGTCGGGGACTGGGTTTGCCCACGAGGCCTTTTGGAGACCCTTCCAGTAGAGGATGAGGCGGCGTGAGACATGTCAGTTGAGGAGGAGGAGGAGGCCGCCGGAATCGAACTGCATTTTGAAAATTTTTTTCCGTTCAATGTGCTCGACTGAGAGAGAGAGGTGCGGGGCAGAGAGAATTAGGAGGGGTACTTACCTGAAAAGTGAGAGGGGCGGGACGCTCTTGCCGGAGTTCGTTTCTTCGTCGGTCGGAGTTCATTTTTTCGCCACCGGTAGTCCTTCGATTTTGTGTTCTGTGAAACTGAAAGAGAAAAGAGAGAAAGAAGAGGGGCAGCGGGATAAGGGTTTAAAATGTCTTAAGAACTGATTTGCAATTGATAAAAATTCTTAGGTTAATTGGTAATTTTTGGAATTTATTTTTGATTTTTGATTTAATTTTATTATATTTTAATTAAAAAAGAAAAGAGAAAATAAGGGGGAGCGGTATTATTCTGATAAACGCATTTGCATTTGGGAGGGTTACCCCTCCCAATTCCCTCATTTCTCTCTCCATTTCCAATGGACGACCTTCCTCCGCATCTCCTCCTAGAGATCCTCAGCCGCCTCGCCGACTCCGCCGATGTGTCTCGCTGCTGCGTCTCCTCCAAATCCATCAACTCGCTCGCGCTGGAAATTCGATCCGTCAAGCTCCACCTCTCCCACCGCCGCTACGTCGAGTCCCGATCTCCTCTAACGAGCTCTTCGATCACGCCCTTCAAGGATGTTTTCAATAAGCTGATTTACCAATTGCCGATTGTGGAATCCGTCTCGATCGGCGTAGAGAAGACGCTGCGCTTCGCCCCGTACAACTACGTTGACGATGAAAATGACGATTTGTTCCTGAGCGACGTCAGCTTCGTGAGGACGTGGCTGCCCAAGGTTTGCCGGGATTTGATTTCGATTTCGATTTCGGATTTTTGGATGCAGTCCTGCTGGAGGCGATCGGATGTGCTAGCTCTCATTTCTTCTTACTGTGAGCCTTCTTCGCATTTCACGTTTTCTTTTTTCAGTTAATTATTATGTCTACATAAGAAATTTTTTGTTATGCTATTGAGTTATATTTACATCGATTGTAGTGAAACGTTTGTGTATGCAATACTATGGCTGATTTTTAAGTATTCTATGAAATATATTCATTGTTCTGATTGAGATACGAACATCGGGAATGTACTCTTGTGGGCATTGGTTGATCGTTTTATTTTCACCGGTCTGTGTGTTTAACAAGTATTGGGAAATGCTTCTTTCCTATAGCTCTAAATAAGTAAATAGTTGCACATTCTCAAACTAAGAATTTGCTGAATATATACGCAGGTTTTAATCTTCTAGAGTTAGAGATTAAGAACGCATGGCTATCTGTCGAGTGTTTAGTTCCTATGCCAAAACTCACAACCTTGACCCTTGAATTCATAAGACTGGACGATGAGAACTTGGATAAAGTCAACGAGTGTTTCCCCTGTCTGCAAGTTCTCAATCTTATCGGAGTAGGAGGACTTAAAGAACCCAGGATCCATCTCATGCACCTCAAAACATGTCAGTGGATACTGTCCAACGCTCCAATCTCTATATCGATAGTGGCACCCAGTCTTGTCAACCTCACACTTAGATGCGTGAAACCGAATCTCCTTCTCATTGACACTCCAATAGTATCCGAATCAAGTCTTTCTTTCGACAGTGTTTACAACTTCAAAGTGAAAGAGTTCCTCCATTTGAAAAGGCTCCATCTCGAATCTACACATCTCCGCGATGTACTTGTCACCCTTCCTTTCGGCAGAACTGTTAAGAATCTAACTGCTGTCTCTACCAGATGGGAAGTGCCGGTTGGAATTTTCCTTTCTATTTTTGAGTTGTTGCTTTGTGCTTTTCCGAATTTGAGCTCTCTTACTTTGACATCTGGCATTTGGTCCGAGCTTGAAGCGTATCCTGGCATTTGGGGAATGGAGTCGAGGGCTCAGGTCAAGGGATTGAAAGAGATTACTGCGTACCTAACCGTGAATGATATTGACGTTACCATGTCTACTATTTTTTCTTTATTGGATAATTGTAGTGGTCTTTCTAGCATGGTAATGTTTGTCCACCGTGATGTTGTTTCTACAGTCACAGTCAGTCTAATTTCGAGGTGTATGGCTCATTGTGTTAGGGTGAGATGGAAATGGGGAATGTGGAAAGAGTGTATGAAAGATGCTTGGATTTCCTGATGGAATCTAGCAATGTTTTCGCATTCAACTTCCACTAAATATGATCTAAGGGGTTTTGGATGTTTATATAAGGGCCTGTTTATTTTGTTGGCCATTCCAAGATTCCATGAAACCAATAACTGCAGCCCAGGTTAGTATGTTGATGTATTAAGTTTGTCAAGCTGATAGAGTATGATGAAACATGGAATCGTCAACAGTATCAGATTGTATCGACAAGGGAAAATGTATTCTGGTAAGACTGCATCAGTATATGTAAAAATGTAGTTTATTCTGTATGTTGGTGGGTCATTGTGTGCAAGGTGCTTTTGACATCGCTATCGGTTAATATTCGGAAATGTTAGTTGCCCTCTGTATGTGTAAATAGTGTTTTACTTGCAGCATCGTGAACCTTCAATTTATTTTCCATTTCTGAAATGTGTAACATGAGCTTCATGAGTACAGATGTAAAATCAGATGCTAGTGTAAATGTTATGTACAGATACTAGTGTAAATGGTATGTACTGTTTTTTTACTGCAGTTTCTATTGATTATTGTTCTTGCCGTTGCAAAGTGATGGTGCTACAACTAGACTCACTATTGACTATTAGGTATACAATCATTTCTGATGAACTTGGAATGTTTCACCACTTGAACTATGGGACTGGTAACACTCTTGAATTCTTAGTTTGAAGTAAAAAAAACTATAGTCGACTGTTTGCCACATACAGGGAGACGTTTTTTTATGAAATACGAAAACAAGTATTGACAGCTACTGGGGATGGGAGGATTTTTTTATCTCTGCATTGTTGATCAATGAAAGGTGATTATAACTATTTGGAAATAAAGTGGAAGGAGGCAAAAACATTCATTTGAAATAAGAGGCAATTATAGGAGGGCATATCTGTGATTCGCATTCATATTGCATTGCAGGAGCAAGTATGAAACAATCTAGTGTTATGAAACTCACCCTTGCACAAAATGCATTTCATTTCATCTCCTCAATAAGTACCACATGATTTAAAGTCTATCCTATCTCGTCACTATCATATAATCAACCATGCGACGATACAAGGTCCCTGTAGCATTTAGATTAGATTTGAGTGACATTTCATACATCACCCATGCTTCTCACTACAGATACTTACAGCATGCAACAGAAAAGAAAAGAAAAGATGGTGAAATCTCCTAAATCTTGTGAACGTTGTATCCTGTATCCTCTGTTTTCAAGCTCTCGTTCCAACTCTCGAATTCGGATCCACCAAACATCACCTGCTTAATTCCAACATAACTGCATATTTTTAACTCAAACAAGTTAATGGAGAATTATAATAACAGACAACTCGAGAAAGAGATGTTGCAGTTGCGAGTAAAGAGAGATAATAGTGTTTTACTCTGAGCTTAATTGAGTCAATGCATTGATCAATATATCCAAGAGTAAAGGCTCGCTGGTGCCGATATCCACCCTGTCAATAGACAAGCGAAAACATGTCAAATGAAATTCTCTTCGCAGACAATCTCACTGCACTGTTTAAAACATTACCATATTCGAGCTAAATTATCTTGAACCTCAAGGTCCCCTATGTTGTAAAAGGTTGCTGGTGTAATATTCGCTCCTTGAATAGCATCGTAACTTGGTCTTTTGTCCAAATCAGATTGTGACAACTGTTGGAAACAGAGCATTATAACTTGGTCTTTTCATTTGGATACAGATCTAATAGGCAACTCCCTCCAATATATTCTTACATCTTCAAGTTTATTAGAAAAAATATAAATTTATTTTAAGGATGACTTACTTGCATATTCATGGAATTACATCCACCAAGCCGTCCAACGATATGCCATGCCCGAATCGTCTGTTAACGAGTTTATCCAATGATGCATCACTCAAAATTTAGCAACTAATTAATGCAATTGAAGCTGGAGGTACTTACATCACAGATCAGAGAAACATCTTGCCCCAACGGGGCATTGTAGAACTCCAACCATATATATGAATTCGAAAATTCAAATCTGGTCATACAATAAAAGAAATGTATCATTCAAGCAATACTCCTGAGATGATATCCATTTTCGTATAATTCGAAAATAAAACGGAGTTCATGATATGTCCTTTTAATAAAGATACATATATATTCCATCAATGTGTAGAGTTTCAGCACAAGTTTTACACTAGCAATTTATGATGATCGGTTCGTGCAGTCCGATTTACGATGCACGGACAAAAAAAATACTGGCTTACTTGTTGAACTTCACCATCATTGGGTTTGGAGAACCAGTTTTTGTGTGCAGTATCTTGTTCCTCTTCTTTCTCAATCTCTCCTCCATCTGCCGAACATCAATCACCACATATACATTCAAGAAAATCGAAACGAAAACCGAATGAACAACACCCATTGAGCAAAGTAAAATCCCAGAATCAAATTCACACTGAGAAATAACACAATTGGTCCTTAGATTTCATGTGCGAACTTACTTGAGACCTGGCTTTCTCCGGGTCATCGAGACAAGAGACGAGTATGTTTGCGAATTCAGGGTCTCTGTCGTAATCCTTTTCCCCTTCTTCACCTCCTGGACCACCGAACCCGCCGCCGCGCCACGAAACATCAGCCCCATCCACCATATCTACTTCATCAATATCACCATCGTCAGCTTCGAATCCGTCGATTCCGATCTGGGACTGCGCATTCACCCGGGCGGCGAGCGAGGTTTGCCGGGAAGAAAATCGGACACGAAATGGAAGCTTGGCATGTAGGGCCGGCGGTGGGTGTTTATTTGTTCGGCCGGGAATCGGAGACGGTGGTGATTGAAGAGAGGGGTGCAGTGTAAGAAGCATCAAGGTGAGATTGTGATACAGATAATGGTGTTTGATTTTATGTTTGAATGACGAGAAAGTGGTGCAGCTCACCTGCTAAAGCATTGAAGATTAGATTTGTAATTATTAATTAATTATGTAATTTATATATACAATATTATTACAAATTCTGTCAAACAAGCCTTAATACCAAGTGGTTTAGGCTATCTTCTCCATTTTGAAAGACCAAAAAAGTTAAATATGATCCTACCCCTAAATTTCTTAAATTAATTTCTGAATTCAATTAAATTTAGTTTGATTAAATTTAATTCAAGTTTAAACCAATTTAAATTTAATATTACAAAAAATAATTTAAATTAATAATTTAAATCGTACAATATAATTCATGTTATAATTTTATATATAATTTAAAAAATATTTAAAAATACATAAAATTTTCAGTTCAATTTGTTCAATTCAAAAGAAAACTTTTTTCTTTCTTTGTGTCTTTTATAGAGGGAGAGGCTAATAATGATTGAAACACTAAAAAAAAGTATTGAAAAGAAACTAAGCTCTAAGTAAATAATTCAACAGTAAAATATGTGATGATATAAGTGTAATTTTTTAAGTTGGGTAAAATATATTTTTAACATATTAGAGTTTGTGAAAAAGTGAGATTTGTTGGCTGAGTTGTTACATAGTGAGAAAAAATTTCATTAATATAACATGATATAGAATCTATCATGTGATAAAATATGTTGATTATTTTTTATGGATATTTACTATTCAAGCACATTTCTTGATTTATTACTCAAAATATATCTCACTTGATTGATAGAGGCTCAAATTACATTTTTCCATTTACATCTCACTCGATTCGAGTGGAGTTTTTCTTTTGGATGCATTCTTTATAAAAAAAAATGGAATTAATATCACATTTGGTCCTGCAACTTAGGAATCCCACGTTCAGTCCTTTATTTGTTCAAAAAATCAAATGTCATCCTTTCCGGTCGATTTCCACCAAAAAAGGCATGTGCGGGTTACGTGGCAGTCATCTGTGGCAGACTGCTGATGTGGTAGGAGAGTAATCGGGTCCACTTGCCACATTCGGTTCCACTTGCCACATCAGCGTGGTTAGAAATTGCAAAATTAAATTTTGATTGGCAAGGGAGTCGATCCCGGGTGGTTTTTGGATTAAATAACAAACATTCCCACTCGATTGCATTAGCTACTTGATAAATTTAAAATATTAATGTATATATATCTTATAATTTGGAGTAAACAATATGAATTATATAATTAATTAACCAATATCATATTAAATAAAAATAATTATATATAAAAATAATCAATAAAACATAAATAAAAAATAACAATTAAATAAAATTTTATTTCGCTTAATTACCATATAAAATTATATTTTCAATTATAAAAATTAAAAAAAATTTAAGAGTATATATATTAAGTTCAAAAATTAAAAAATGGTGATTTTTAAAATGGAGTAATTCAAATTAATTTTATATGAATAAAAGTTATAGTTTTTTCTAATTATATATAAGAGTAAATTTTCATTTTTAACTTTTTCATCTAATTCACATGGGTAGGTAAATTAAGGGTAAAAAGGACATTTCAAATTAAAAATATTACTCTTTTTTTTATAAATACAACTATCAAACTACTCTAAATAATTAAAATAATATAAAATTAAAATATTAAATTGTAAAATCTATTTTGTAGAGTAGAAGTTATAATTTCATAAACTATATTTACCTTTTTTTCTAAATTTACCTTAAAAAATGATAGTCTGCATAATTATTTTTTAAATTTTTAATAAAAAATTATTTTTAAATAAAAGGTAATTTTTTCAAGTGAAATAATTTTTAATTTAATTGTTATTTTTTATTTATATTTTATTGATTATTTTTTATATAAAGAATTATTTTTATTTAATACGATTTTGCTTAATTAATTATATAATTCATATTTTTTACTTACAATTGATAACACATACTGTATAACTATATACGTTAATATTTTAAATTCTAACAAGAAGTTCAAGTAGCGAGTGCTATAGATGACTTTCACGTGTGCCGTCACGTGACCTGCACGTGTCATTTTTGATGAAAATCAACCGGAAAGGATGACAAGTGGGACCCGATTTACTCTCCACATCTGCAGTTTGCCGGAGATGACTGCCATGTGTGCCGTCACGTGACCCGCATGTGCCCTTTCCGGTGGAAATCGACCGGAAAGTATATGACTGCCACGTATGCCGTCACGTGACCCGCAGGTGCTCTTTCCGGTGGAAATCAACCGAAAATGATGACATTTGAATTTTTGGAAAAATAAAGATTGAATGTGGGATCAAGCTAAGTTGCAAGACAATATGATAGGGGTGTTCAAAAAAACCGCCAAACCCGATCCGCCCGCAAAACCGCCCGAAATCCGCCCAAAACCTTCGGTTTAATTTTGAAAAAATTACCCGTCGGTTAGAAATTTTAGCACCCGCCGAAAAATGGGTGGGTAGCGGTTTCGTTAGATACTACCCGCAAATAGGCTGACCCACCCGTATATATATATATATATATATATATATATATATATATATATATATATATATATAAAACAAATAAATACTATATAATAATTTGGTAAATTTATTTGTTTCTTTGTTCTTTAACTTCTCTTTTGTCTCCATAAAAATGTTTTTTTTTAAATTAGACTTATTTATTTGTTTGTTTGTTTGAGATGGACAATAACATAGTAAAAGTCCTACAAAGAACATAACCATCGAGAAAGTTTTTTCTCCTAAACCTTTAAAGACACCAAGTTTTTCAAAGCATAATTTTTAATAGAAAATTAAATACTAGTACTATAATATTTCACCAGTAACTAATGTATGTAATGGTGAGTACAAACGATAATGAATTTGAAAATTGAAAATCACGAGTGTGACAACATTTCAAGAGGTTCAAGAAAGACGAAGAAATTAAAGCATCTTGTAATTTATAGCTTTCGTGAATATGCCGCCCATTCGAAATAAAACGGTACAGAAAATTTGATAAATCAATTCAATTTACATATTTAAACCCGCTATTTCGCCCGCCACCGCCCGCACCCGTTTTGGCCCGACCGCATGGTTGGAGTAAAAATAAGGGTGGGTACGGTTGATAAAAGTGACAACCCGCCATCATTGGGTCGGTTCATTATTTAGAGATAAACCCGCCCAAACCCGCCCGTGAACACCCCTACAATATGATATTAATTCAAAAAAGTGTGTAGACCAAAAGACTAATTAAATTGTGAAAAAAAATCTATAATTAAAAATCCGGAGAAAAACCTGACGCTATTGAATTCAATTTAATTTAATAATCCAATCGTTAGGTCTGGTATATTTGTTGGTATGCGAGGTCTCGCGGCCCCACCCGGTGTACTGATGTTCAGACCTCTGTCCCCTCAGCGTCCGTTTTCTCCACATCATTACCTGTTCGTTATTGACTTATCGTACATTGGTGAAATCCCCCCAAAAAAAATCTCGGCACGTGAAGATTGAATTACGAACCCATCAGCTTTAATTAAGTCGCCGCAGATCGAGCAAGAAACAGCGAGAAAAACTGTTACGAAAAAAAAATGGAGTAGGGATTTCAAAAGTTTTCTACGGAGTGAGCATAATATCGATGAGTATTTCAAGGCAAAAAAGCAGGGCGGCTTCCGGCTGCGGAAACAGCTCCGATCACGCCGCCGTCGTGGTTGCCGTGAAGGCTTGCAAGGAAATCCCGAGAGCGGCTCTCACGTGGGCTTTAACCAACGTGGCCCGGCCCGGGGATTGTGTGACTCTCCTGGTGGTAGTGCACACTCACACAACAAGTAATCAGCATTTTATTTATTTGGAATTAAATTTTTTTGCTTGATTTTAGCAATCGATTTTGATGTATCCAGGTAAGAGGTTGTGGGGTTTTCCGAGCTTTCACAACGACTGCACGGTCGGACACTGGAGGATCATGTCGGGAACTGTTGGGGATCAGAAGGAATACATCACCGATCTCTGCAAACAGATGATGAGAGAACTCCGAGACGTTTATGATCCGGAAAAGGTGCGTGATCGATCGATTGATCGCTGATTCGTTTATGCTGTACACGAGCTCTGTTTTGTAATCGATCGACAAACAAACCTTTTTTTTTTTTTTGTGTAGGTAACGGTGAAGATGAAAGTGGTTCACGAGTCCAGCGATGGAGTTGTGGCTTCCGAAGCCAAGAGAGCGCAAGCGCTGTGGGTCGTGTTGGACAGGTAATCGATTTTTTTTTAAGGGCTTCAGTATCAAGAACACGACATAATCGTTAATTTAAGAAAAATCAAAGTGTAGTTGATAGTTCATTTTTGTTTATTCAATTGAGTGAGTGTTAAGAAATAGAGTATACTTGTGAATTCAATTGAGTCAGTGTCACAAAAACATAACTTTAAAAATAAAATACATCAATTTTTTTTATATTTGTGAGACATTTGTTTAATTGATTTAAGACAAGAATTGTGTAATCTCGAAATTCCACAAAAAATCGTAAAATAAAACTAAATTTGAGTTTTCTGATTAAACGTGGAATCGAGGGAGGTATGATACACTAAATTTCGTGATATTACCTCCCCATTTTGGTTCTCACTTGACAGGCTAATGAAAAAGGAAGCAAACTTTTGCACGGAGAAGCTCAACTGCAACATCATCTTAGTCAAGAACTCAGAACCCAAAGTTGTTCAGTTGAATCTCTTAGAACCAAAACACACAGATCCCAACACCGTCCTTCCCGATCCGAAAGTCATTACCCGACCTTCGTCCCAGGACTATGGCTTCGGATCTGACAGCGAGATCCCGCGCTCCTCCCGCTCAACGAGCATGTGTTCCAACCTCAGTTTCTCCGAAGAAGGCTCACGCCACTCGAAGCCCCGAAACGCACTAGAAGAGATCTACACGAGCCCCGAGTCCTGCAGGAACGTGAGAGAGATGATATCGTTCAAACAAAACGCCCCCCTCGATTCTCCTCCCCTCTGCTCCGTGTGCCATCATAAGACCCCCTCCTTCGGGAAGCCTCCTAGGGTGTTCTCCTATTCCGAGCTCGTGAATGCGACTGATGGATTTTCGGAGAGGAATTTCTTTGCGGAGGGCGGGTATGGTTGTGTGCACCGTGGGGTTTTGCCCGATGGGCAGGTTGTGGCGGTCAAACAGCATAAATTGGCGAGTAAGGGAGACCGTGAGTTCTGCTCGGAAGTCGGGATCTTGAGCTGTGCGCAGCACCGGAATGTGGTGATGCTGATCGGGTTTTGCGCGGATCACGGGAGACGGCTTCTGGTTTACGAGTACATCTGCAATGGTTCTCTGGATTCACATCTTTATGGTACTCTTCTTGTCTCAACTAATTATACATTGTATCAACTTAATATCAACTTAAAAGTGGGAGTACCATTTGGCTAAAAAGTCAAAAATATATTTTTTTTCAATCTACGAGTTGATCAACCAGTGCATATATAGTTAGGACATAGCTAATAAGTAATATGAAACCAGTGCATATATAGTTGGTTAGGAGGTAATAATTAATATGACTTGCGATCCTGTTTTCATATTTTCCTTTTCCTGATTCATGATTTAGGGACTAGTAAAAAATCGTTGGATTGGGGTGTACGACAAAAGATTGCGGTTGGAGCTGCTCGGGGGTTGAGGTATCTTCACGAGGAGTGTCGAGTTGGTTGTATAGTGCATCGTGATATGAGGCCAAACAACATTTTACTCACTCATGATTTTGAACCATTAGTATGTCATTATCTCTCACTCTCGTGATTTTGAGTTTGTTTACATTGAATAACATGAACTCTCGAAAATTAAGGTTGGAGATTTCGGGCTGGCGAGATTGATGGCAGAAGGACAGTCGGGTGAGGCGAGTAGAATAATGGGAACTATCGGGTACATGGCTCCGGAGTATGCTCAGACCGGCCAAGTCTGTGAGAAAGCCGATGTCTACTCCTTTGGTGTGGTGCTGGTGGAGCTCGTCACCGGTAGGAAAGCTATCGACAAGAATCGGCCCAAAGGCCAGAAGTGCCTCACGGAGTGGGTAAAGACTCTTCGGAGAAATCCATTTATCATATATATATGCTACTGTCTAAATATATACTGATATGCATCGATCCCCTTACTATGCATTGCTGCCGGTTTTGGAATAGGCGTGTCCATTGCTGGAAGAGAATGCACTGTCGGAACATGTTGACCCGTGCCTGAGGAATCGTTTTCCGGAGAAAGAGGTTCAGACAATGATGCATTGTGCTTCTCTGTGCCTGCAAAGAGACCCTCAGTCAAGGCCTCGAATGTCACAGGTAAGAAAGTGTTTTCATGTGTGTATATATACTAATTTGGTTGCCCTTGAAATTTGCCGTCTCTCGTGTTTTACTTGATCCGGGGTTTCGTCCTACTGTATATAGGTACTTAGGATGCTCGAAGGGGACATGTCGATTATATGAGATGAAGGTTGTTGGTGGTGTGGATGCTTCAGCCTTCAGAGGTTCAAGAGAGAAAATGTGTTTTTACTGCGTAGCTAGGGTAAAAATTTTGGTGTATAGCGCGCCTTGCAAAAGTTTATAGGTAGAGATTGTTCTAGTTTATCAATTACTACGTGTGAAACAAATTCTACTACTCTTGCTCTCTTTGCCCCCCACTGCAAATTATTGTACTTATTTTACTATTCTTGCTCTCTTTGCCCCCACTGCAAATTATTGTACTTATTCTATTTTAGATGTTACGTAACAAAAAAAGTAAATTTTGGGACATAAAATAAGAAGAAGAAAAAAATAAATATATATATATATATATATATATATATATTTATTTTTTTCTTCTTCTTATTTTTGTCCCAAAATTTACTTTTTTGTTACAACGAAACATCTAAAATAGAATAAATATAATAATTTGCAGTGGGGCTTATATATATATATATGAAGTATTTATGAAAAGGGATATTTTGATTTATTAATTTACATGTTAAATCTTATAAAATTTAGTTTATAATTAAGGATAGTTTTTTTTTATTATGTAGGGTATTATTAATTTTCTAATTATAAAAAAAAAGTAAAATAATTACTATTATACCAGTTAATAAATAACCACCCCTATGTTTAAATAATTAAAAGGTATTTTTGGAATTTTACTTAAATTTATAATTAGAAAAAATTAATTCCTTGATTTATAACCAATTATTAAAAATTACCCTTTTTCAAAAATTACCCTATATATATATATATTAGAGAAATTGGGAATTTTAATATTTATGTCGAATATATTGTTGAATAATATGATCCAATTATTAATTTTAAATGTGATCATAATAATTAGTAAAAAATTAAAAAATCATACCGTGGAGTCGTGGACCGCCGTTATTATTTAACGTAATAGAGTTTTCAACTTTTAATACTTCAATTCCCGAGATCCAGCCCAGCCCGACACGCTCGAGCCCGATATCTGCAATTTTAACTTCTAAAACTCCTTACATCTTTCGTCATCGATTCAATTGACTAAAGCAAGGAGCCAATCACCAGACGCAACCGGCAAGATCTTCGGCACCGGCGCAGCTATAATCGATCGGTAAATTGTGTCCTTTCCTCGTTATCTCCCTCTTAGTTTTCGCTTCTCTTATTCTCTCACATGAAATTTAAGCTAAAAGGATTTTTATATTAGCCTTACTTTATTCGTGTATGATTTTGAGATTTTACTGCGTGTTACTCGTTTCCGAGCTTCAGATTTATGATTTTGGTGTTAAAACCTTCACGAATTTTGCGTACATCGAGATCTAAATTTTAACGTCATCGAGCTAAGAATTAGGCTGGTAATTGGATTACCAGAGTCTCTATAGAATGTATTTGAATTTTACTTTGTTAGCGTTGTGGACTATTCCGAATCCAGAAGGTCTGCGGTGGTTCCAGGGTCTGTTAGCCGTTGTGTCGTTTCACTTGTTTTGGTGTGAAAAATATTGTGGAAGGTGGGGAAATTGCATCGTGTGATTCGTGTCGGTGATTGCAGTGGGTTTGGGGAGTATTTGAATTTTGCATAAATGGTGGATATTCCTTAAATAAATATGGACATATGGTTGTAGGTTGTCAATTCCATGATAAACTAGTTCTGTTGATTTTTACCGTGGGAGGTGACGAATTTGCATCTTCAGTCAGCATTAATATTGGTATCCTTTTCGCTGTTCGCTTAACTTGTGTTCCTTGTGGATAAATATATCCCTGTTAAAAAATTTCTGCCGAACCGATAGGCCTTGATTCACATTTGTCAACATTTTTAGTTTCCAGCATTTTATCATATGCTTTCAGTTTGGTTTGGACCAAGTATTTCAAGTATTGTAGAAGAGCCGTTGAGAACTCTTTTTTTAGAAGTCATATATATGCTTTACTTCATTTTCGGTTATTTTCATCGAACATTATGTTATATACATCTTGCATACAGAAAATCATTGAACTCTATAATATAAAATATATACACTGGTGTCTTTAGGCGTATAAATCAAAAAGAAATTATCAGAACTGATGGAGCCGGTAGAGCTGACGGGAGTCAAGGCAAATAGACTTCGGGTGAAGAGGAAAACCTTGGAGGAGGTGCTTCAGCAGTGCCAGCTGGCCCTACAACAACTTGCCTCTGGCTGTGATGATGATGATGACGATGTCGATGGCGAACTTGAAAGTCCCCAAAACTCTGGAGAAACCTCATCTACACCAGCCACTTCTGATACTGATACAACTGAGGTGAGTATGTTGTGGGTTTTATGCTTCCTTTTTTGCAATAATTATGCATGGTTTGAGTTTGATTATCTATTTAATTGGCTTCTCATAGTTGGCATAACGCCTTTACTCTTTTTTCTGTTTGCTTACATGTGAACACGTGCTTTGATTTCAAGGGTGCTTGGATGAGCTTATATGCTCTTAAACTGTGTTTTTCTAAAGAGCCTATAAGCTCTTTAATTTAGAACAGGATGTTAGAGTGCTTACATGTGAACACATGCTTTACTATTTTTCTGTTTGCATACATGTGAACACATGCTTTGATTTAGAGGGTGCTTAGATGAGCTATGCTCTTAAACTGTGTTTTTATAAAAGATCCTATAAGATCTTCAAATTAGATCAAGATGTTAGAGTGCTTACAAGCTCCTCAATAAGAGTTTCTGAAGCTCCGTCCTTTTAATATAGAGCTTACAAGCTTAACAAACACTTCAAATACGAAAAAAGCTTCGAAGCCCAACCATCTATTTTATCAAAACACGAACAAATAATTTTTCAAATAAGATCTTACATCTTCTCATCTCCTAGGCTTATAAGATGTAATAGAAAATTTTAACCAATTGAATAAGGTTCAATACTTTGGCGGAAGTAGACCCCCAAACGAACATAAATAAACTTAATCTAGCTAAGCTCATGCTCGAAGTTTACTACTATAATCTATGTGAGTACTGACCACTTTAGTGACAATTGTTGTATTTACTTTCCCTTAAATGTGGTATTAAAAGTGCACCTAACATATCACAACGCATTCTAAATCTTAATTGCTCTGGCCTCTGTGTGTTGCAGTTTTACGGACTCTTGAAATCTAGAGTTGAATGCCCTGATTTCATCCAGAAACTTGAAAATGCCCAGGCATCTTTTCCAGAAAGCATAACAGGTATAACTTTAAGATTACTTATAGTTTTAGAATTTGTTAATATGCAACTCTTCTCAAACAAAAATGATTTGTGGAAGTTTATTATATCTCCAGTGTATTAAATATGCATTGTTTTGTCTATGTAAATTAATTAGGATGCTTTATTGGTTGTGTTGTTACATCAATAAAAATTACTTGGAAATTGCATTGGTGTTAAGGAATGATTCAAAATACTCTTTAATAAATGTCATTGTTTCTAACTGCACAACTTAATGATGCAGATGAAAGCAATTCCTGGGACATAGTCAGTGAGAATGACCTTTGGGAAGGTGGAGATGTTGATTTTGACCCAGAAGATTATGTTTTAGTAGGGCAAGAAGATATAGTGGATGGCATAGTCTCCTTCATGGCTGCATACCTTTTGTCCCTTAAACAAACAAAGGCAAGTATAAAACTTCTATTCCCTTCCTTTTAAGTTGAGTATTCCGGATGCATACCCTGTTGTTAACAACATTTGATGAAAAGTGATACAGACATATGGTGTAAATTTGATTTCAAATAGGTGTATTTTTATAGAGTGCACTCCAACTGTCCAAGCTGATAACTTGAATTTTGAAACCTTGAGCCACCTTTTGGCTGAGAAAGCTTAGTAATGAAAGGAATGTCTCTGTTTAGTGCTAATGATTGTCGTACCAATTTTTGCTCAAGACTTGAATTAAAGGTCGTCTTTCACAGAAAAAATGCATGGTGGATTTCTAATTTATATTGGTTTGCCTATAAATGGTAGTGATATCAAAGGTCTTGAAAGACTTCCCCAACATCAATAAGAAGCGAGAAGTGCAATAATTGTCCAAAGACAACCTCCAACCTTAGATTTAAATGCATTGGATTCTGAATCATGTAAAATTATAACAGCTTTTTGAAAGCAAAACATTTGGAATATACAAGTTCTACAAGCCAAAAAGATGTCTATATATTTGTTAGGTTTTGTTCAAAGTCAGATCTTTCAATGCATATAGCTTCAACTGATACTAGACTTATAAAATATTTTGATCCATCCCATCATTTTCTTCGCATTGATATTGTTTGATTTTGTTTTGTAGGTTTTGACACCAAATCAACTTCAAGCTGGTGGGTCCAACTGTTGTTGCTTCTTCTTCAGCCTTTTTTATGACTTCTGTCATCTTCTTTAATTCAAATAGATGGAAGCATGTGTGTTAGTTTGAGTTAGAACATAAGTTATCTAAATTCATCCTGAATTTTTGTTCCAGCTCTGTGCAAGACTTTCTCCGTAAAGAACAAGAAAGGTAAGCTTCGAAAGGCATGGGATGGCAGCAAAGTCATTTACAATGTAGCATCCTGGGGTGCTACAGCCATTGGGTGAGCTATTTTTAAGCAAACATCGAACATCTAAGCAATTTTGTTTTGCTAAAGCCTGCTAATTATTGCCTCAAATGTGATTTTCTTATTGCTTTCTTTTACGTCTCTAGAAATTAAAGAGGGTGATTAGATAGGCATATCAACATGTTTGTGACATCTCAAGTTTAAAGTCTTGAAAATTAAGGCCATTTTCTGATCTTTCGGATATCGAAGATGGAAATTCCACCTGGCTTTCTAAATTCAAATGCACAAAATTGTCAAAAAGCTTGAAAATCATTGTCAATGGAGATTTTGTTTCTTGTCTTTGAATCGCATTATTCCAGGGGTATTTTTGCCCGGGTTGTGCGCAAATTATCATGATTAATATGTCCTGATCTACGAGATTTCCTGAATGCGGCCTTGGAATTTAATTGATATGAGATACATTTGACTTTTGGGTTAGGGGACCTATGTCCATATCCAAATTCTAATAATTTGCTGTGTGGAACAGGCTCTATCAAAATCCTGCCCTGTTCAGAGTTGCCTCCACCATTTTCTGGAATTCGTGTCATGTTATCTCAAAGCTTCTATAAGCTGCCTCAATTGATTGTGGAGGACAAGTGACCTGGTGATTGGGCTGACTGTAGGCCCGGATATGTGCTTTGGGTGATGTCTAACATTGCAGTTTGTATGTAATTATTTTTCGTCCTGTAAATATTGCAAATCGGTTCGTAAATGCCCTACTTGCTTGGTATTTCTATTTATCCGAGCATTCAAAGGTATTCTAAGTTCTAATGATCAATTTGAACCTCAAAACAATGTTCCTAACTAAAAGTATTCTCTGAAAAATAATGATTGTATGAACACATGCCACAAGCTAGAGATCTATTTTAAGCTAAACTTTGCTGGCTAAATAACTTCATTTTTATAGTTTGAGAACTATAGTATAAACCAAGCAAATGGAAAAAAAATTGGAAATTTATATATTGAGAAATAATTGTATAGTATTTACACCAACTATCCAATCAGACGAGCTGATTAAATCGATCACAATTGTATGCAGTCTTAAAGGAATGGTCAGGAAGAAGGAAATAACAAATGAATGGTGATGGAAGAGATTTACAAGATAAACAACCGCTTGCAACAAAACACAAAACTGGAAACACAAAATATGTGTAGTCGAATATATGTATATGTACACTGTCTATTTACAGTCGGTACTGTTCTCAAAATCCATGCTGGCTGCTGATGAAACATGTTAAGGCTTTCAATGTCAGTCAAACCTCCTTTGCTCTCTTAATCACCTGTCCCCCAGAGTATAAGAAGGTCATCAGGTCAAGACCGAAATTAGGAGTTCGAGTTCGTATACTTTATTAGAATATTTACTATGAATCACGAGAACCTCGGACCATCAAAGATATATGCTTAGCACTGTCTGCACGCAAACTATCTCCTCTAAGTCCAATCTGGGAAGAAAATCATGTTGAATCAACCTCAAAACTCTATCCAGATAGACTTGGGAAAACCAGGGTACAAAGTATATACTCAAGTAAACCCTATGGTTTAAGCCTAATTATTAAGAAAGAAAGAGAAAAAGTTGTTTTCAAAATTATAAATACCCCCTTGAGGAGATTACCACCAACATACACTGGGGCTTGAATTAACTTACTACCATTTAACAAATACCCAGCTACTGGGGAAATACTGAACCTCAATTATTATTTTATAATCAACCCTTTGATATAATTGTACACGAAAAAATAATTACCTCATGTGTCACCTCAGGCGAAAACCATCCTAACAGAACTCCAAGATGTACCACAGCAGGTATTAGCTTGAACAATAATGGTGTAGTTACCTGCATATTATCTCGATGATCAGCATAACTGGCTATCTTTCTTTGATAGTATAAGTAAACAAATTTACAAGTATAATTTTGGGAATCGTGTTAGCATATATTATGGTAATGCGCAACACGAGTTTTACTAACCATGAAACCAATCAAAGACCATTTTACAAGCATCAAAAGAAATATAAGAGCTCATGAGTAGTGACAAGACTCAAGAGCCACACAAGTAAACAGTCCCACATACCAGACTAAGAGCTGTTGTTCCAAGAAGCAGCACATACAACTTACCCTGCAAAAGACATTGCCTAAATTTAGTTGTCCATATGATGACTATATGAGAAAACAGGCCAAGGATGAAAAATTATTGAATAAGGAATATAAGTGAAAACAAAATAATACACAGAAGTAGAGCAATACCTCAACCAGCTTAAGATTTGATGCTCGGCTAAGAAGAACAAAAGCAAATTCTCCAATTTGGGCAAGAGACATCCCAACCTGTGTGCATATAACCAAGACTCAATCGTCAAAAAATAACTAAAACTAAGAAGAAAAAGATAAGAGAAATTTACACACAAGAAGCGATGTTTTGTTGTTGTAGCTGAATCCTTTCACGACCAAAGTGACCACAACAGTTTTTATAACAATGACCAATATAACAGCTGCCACTAAAATATCAATATGGTTCCAAAGAAATTGAACATGAATTAGCATTCCAATACTGGCCAGGAAAAGGGCTGCAAATAAGTTTCGGATTGGCTCCACCTACAAACAATGAGTTTCAGATAAGAAACCTCTTTGTAGAATAACAATGAAACAGTATTTGAAAAATAACTCTTATCCTCTTGTTTTTAAATCATTGAAATATCAACTCTAACAGAACACTAGACTAGATCAAATATAGAACAGAAAGAAGAAAAAGACCTGTTCAAGTCCTAATCATTTTTGGAGGGTTCATTTGAGTTCTATATTCTGTTTCTTCATTTAAATATAATTATAAATCATAGTATTTCACTTCTCGTTTTAAAATCATTTTACTCTCAACTCGAACACACTAGACTACCTGTTCAAGAGTATGCTGAGCAAGATCAGTTGTTGATATCATCACTCCAGCAGCAAAGGAACCCAATTCAAGGCTCAAACCTAGTTTGTCACTACACTGAAATGAGACCAGGCAACAACATTAAATTTTCATCATAGTAGATTAATGGAAGTAACTGGGAAGCGAGACGAACCCAAGCAACTAACAAGCAGAAAGCCACAGAAGCCAATTGATAGAGTTCATTCGTCTGCAAAGATTTAGAGAACCAAAGTCAAATACCAGAAACAATGTTCACATGTTTAGAGCTCAAACACAAAGTTACCTGTGAGGATAGGCTAATCATCAACTTAAGAAACCAAGGTATACATGTGCGGGATAATATTGCCAAAGTCGCCAAAAACATAATTAACACCACCAACCTGTTAAATAAATAAAAAGAATAATGCAATAGATACAGCCATAAATCATGGAAAAGCAAATCCAGAATCATATGCAAGAGCGAAATAGGAATGTTAAATTGTTTCTTCACGGTCTCAGAACTTAATCAAAACATACTCTTGCCTGAAAGGAAAATTAATTCGAGTAGGAAAAGGGAAATATTAAACATAACTCATACTTAACACCATATATTGTAGGGGACCCGAACCAGGTTCACATGTTTTATCATTTAAAAGTAAAAAACCATTTCCCAACCCAAATGTCTAAAGAAACAGCAGTGTTAGAAATCATCCAACTTGATGGGAATGGAGATGAACTACTAAAACGGAACATTTTCATTAGCTATGAGAATATAATAAAGCAACATAGCATCAACCTCATGTTTGGGTCAAGATTGCAGAAAGAAGCAATCCTAATGGTTTATTGGCTTACAATTTTATCATGGAAACCACCCCTTGAAGAGCACCAGATGTACCACCAAGAATTGGAAGAAGAGCAAATAGCAAACCCACTGCACAGTCCTGGTAACCAAGGCATGTTAAAAAAGTTTAAATGCTGAATACTACAAATCTTAGAAACAATTTCATCATATAATAATCTACAACCATCACTATTAACACAAGTCATATTATTTACAAGTGTATGGACATGGGCTAAGCATTTTTATAGTACTTCTCAAAGATCAACAAATATACAATCGAATGAAACAGACCTGCAGAATAAGGGTTCCAACGGTGACCTGCCCATATAGTGTATTGATACTATTCCTTTCCATCAAAAATTTTAAAACCTGCATGCCGAATTGCCAATGACACGTGACAGCATTAGTTTCCATTACTAAGCCATCAACAACAAAGAATATTATGAGCTTTGTGATACTACTTGCCACTAATCTATGACTCTTGCACTAAGTTTTAGAGAGAAAATGGACTTATCAGAAACCTCTATATAATAAAATCCATGGTTTTTGCCCGAAAGTGAATCGAAATAAGTTATCAGAAATATAAAGCTCAGATTTAGCTTCAATTCGATACAGATCCAGGATGAATTTTACATGACTGGTGGGTTACGGACCTTACGGTCCAAATGGGTTTGATTATCACTGGCGTGATCATCAGCATAATTTGACAGAATTACTAAGTTTCATGCGATGTCACCATGTATCACTAAGGTTAAAGCTGCATCACCTAGGCTCATGTGTCATGTTGACTATGTACTTCACAGCAATGTATTATGGTGTACTGTGTTGTAAAGTGCAATGATATAAATATAAGGGGTGATAATGACAAAGCTGCCCTCAACATTCAGCAAGAAATTTATCTATATTTCTCACAAGAAAACTCAATTTAGAACAAAATAAGTTAAAAAAGTACCACTGCCGTTGAAGACATTGAGAGGAAGACACCAACAAAGACGCCTTCAGATGCTTCCCCACCACATAACTGAAGGTAAACAGTCAAAATAAAGAAGATTAGGGAATAGTGATCCAGAGACCAGAAATTCCGCTGAAATGTATGCTGCTGATTTAATTAAAAACAACTGTGTGCATCACAGTGTATACAACAATATTTTGACCACAAAATTACGCAATATCTGACATACTAATAGGAAAAGCTTACCAAGGCTGTTATCCCACACAAGCACATAAACAGAAATATCTGAAGCAACCCACCAAAGACAGCAACAGCTCGCACAACACGAATCTGCATTATCATTCCATCACTAATATTTTCTTCAAGATTTTTCATAAGCATGACAAAACGACAAAACAATTAAAGATAGGAGTAATTATTATAAAAGGGAATAGTTACAAAACCAACCTTCACTGCAGAGAATTCCAAGCCCAGTGCAAAAAGAAGAAAAATAACTCCAAATTGTGCCACTGTTTCAACCTGCATACACATACTATGAAAAGCTCTAAACATAACATACCTCAACTAGAAAGAGGTCGTAAAATTAAGGTGCCAGCAATATAAATAGTTCAAAAGAAAAGGAAGACAACCAGCAACATACTTGCACCATTTCACTGACAAAACTAAAACCCCCAGGTCCAATAATAGATCCAGCTAGTAAGTATCCTGTTATAACCTGAAAAGTTAAATCACATATTCACACAGGTACTCTTCAGAAATCAGCTTCTATGACAAATTTCATGTTTTCCAGTTCAAGGCACAACCAGGCACCAGGAAATAAACTGAAGAAATAAATATAAAGCTGTTGTAGATATCTGACCGGTTGTCCGGCACAAGCAAAGGCAATTCCACCACAGGTTGCAAAGACTATTACAATAACAAGGTCGGATATGAATCTGTCAAACAGCAAATCCGAAATGTTGGACTTCTTAAAATATAATGAAGACTAGTGAGTATGTCTGGGGAGAAAGAGAGAACTCTAACCTTAAGTCCAGCTGTAAAACAGGAAATTTTGACTTGGGATTGGACATAATGAAGACATTATCCTGACCACAATTGTTGACAATGGAATCAGTTTCTTTACACATTTCTAAGAAGGTAAAGTGGAGTTCATTGTCTATAATAATAGGGCATTATTAGTGTAGCATGCAAAGTTCAAAAATAAAATGGAAGTTTAATACCTTATTATCTATCAAGGTTGGTGTATCTTCAGGTCGATTAGCATTGTCAAGATTAAAAACATCATGCAACTGAAATGGCCTGATGTCAAAAGGATATCAACAGCCAAGCAGTAATCATATTATCTTATAACAAATCAAAGATAGGTCTACAGTACTGTGAACACACAGCTATTAAATATAAAGAATTTGGCATGAACAAGCTTACTTTTCATCTTTTGTCTCATTTTTCTTGGGCTTAACTCTGGCAACAGTTTCAAGAACAGCCTATATGTTTTAAATGATTCAATTACAGCATCTATAGATCACAGAAATAAATTGAAGCAAATTTAGAGGGTTAATAGTAAAGAATTTGAGATTAGTTTTGCGGATTTGAAATCATATTTACATTGTACCCCATGATATCATGGTCATAACACAACAATCGGTACACCAAATCAAATAATGCTTATATATTTATATCAAGTTTCTTGAGTGCAATATCATGATAACATGACCAAAACACAATTAACAGTGTATTGCAATTATTTTTATAAATCTGAGCGTCGACGTTCTTCACAGAAATAAGCATAAGTGAATAGCTTAAAATATTAGCAAGTTAGAAATGCAAGAAAAAAAACCTGTTGTTCTGCCACGCTATTGTTGAAGCTACCATGATCTTTGACTGCATTGTAAAACATAGAAAGCATGATTGGTATTTGGTACTCAAGTTACTTTGGTTCTTTCCAACTAGAAAAGCCCTTATCCTACCTAGGTTTATTCAGCTTCCCAAGGTAACACGCAAATCTACTTTATTTCATCTTTCCACACAAGCCAACTCAAAATTTAGAAGACGTGTGTGCACAAATGACCACAGTAATTACAAAGAATCTCCACTCTGTCAAGGACTTCATTATGTGTTCTATGAACTAACAAGAAGGCATTCTGACCAATTTCATTAAGTTTATCCCCACATACGAACCCCTCACATTTAACTTGCCACAATATTTTTTCAACTATTGAAACATTAATCGATGTTATAGAGTTTATTACACGAACACTGAAATGAAAAAAAATCATTCGGAGACATCCATCATTGAGTTTATAGTTGAAAATCATTTAAACCTAAATCGTTAGGTCGAAAATTCGGCAATTAAAAAACTATCTAATGGAATTTGAATTAATAGAACAAAATGCACACAATAAATTAAAATTAACTCTGCAATTATTCATGAAATACTTATACAATAACAACAAAATAATATTCAACAGGCAAAAAATGGAACACTAAATATAAAATACAACTAAATGCTGTAAATCGAAATTACAGTAACAGAAGATCCACACTAACCGTCTGAGAGCTCGTCGGTCTCGTTGAACTCTTTCTCCAATGCGTTATCGATCATATCGGCGAAACTATTTTCCCTTCCCCTTGTCCTATTGGTCGAAATCGTACCGTTTACGACGTCGTTTTCAGGCAACGAGTCGCCGGCATTAAGTAGGAAGACGATGGCTAAGAAAATCGCCAGCGCACAAAATCTTCGCATCGCTTCTATTATGCGTTGTTCTGGCGAGGAGAGATGGTTTAAAGTGGGGTGCGTATAGTGGCACCGAGTGGAATTTAGCAGAGATCGAATGCGTCAAGGTGGAGGTGGAGGTGGAGGTGGAGGTGGCGGTGGAGTGAAACTACGTCAAAGGACTTTTTACACTTCCCGGATACTCGGTGCTTGAGATCTGCTATAAAGATTTTTAGGCAAGTGCTAGCGTACGCGGAGTGCAGAAAGGTGTGAGGGTTGCGCATCGTTGATTTGGCTGGAGCACGTCGCCACTAGAATTAAAATCGTCTCTCATCGCATTTCACGTGAGACCAACTCCAATGGGGTGTCAAATTTGGACGCAAACACCAAATTTGCCACCAAATGCTTCCCAATGGTCTCAATTTTTTACTCAAATCCAACTTCAAATTGAAGTTAATGAATAGTACGACTCAAATTTGCCTCCAACTCAAATCTCTACTCAAACACTATTCATGCATTTTTAATCATTTTAAATTTATAAATTATTAAAATTTAATTAATTTAACATTGAAATAATTTTTAAAAAGTATATAAAATATTATTCTTGTATAATTTTTTAATTTATGATTATTTTTTAAATTTTAGTTATATTTTTTAGTTATATTAATTAAAAATTTTAGTTATATTTTTTAAATTTTAGTTATATTTTTTAATTTATGATTATATTTTTAATTTATGATTATTTTTTTAATTTATGTGTATTATTATAAAATATATTTTGTATAAAATTGGATTTATAATAAAATTAATTAAAGTTTTATTTATTTGAGTAAAAATTTGAGTTTAATGATTGGAGCTGATTTACTGTTTGAACTCAAATTTTGTAGCAATTTGAAGATTTTGGTGTCAATTTGAAGCCAACGATCGGAGATGGCCTGAGGAGCGTGAATTATATCTTCAAACTATTTCTGTCATCTTTAATTGATTTCAAATTAATTAATTATCAAATTTATAAAAATAAATGTGTTAATCAGGTTTATATATATATATATATATATATATATATATATATATATATATATATATATATATATTCAAAATTTTAACTTCATAATATATATAGTATTTTGTAAAATTTTATGTATTCAAAATAAACGTCAAATGGAACTGCGGATGGAAATATATTTTTTTGTATGTACTACAGTATATTTTAATTGTAACTCAAGTTTGAATGGTTTAACTTCTTATGTTTGAGTTGATTTTCAACTTCATTAACAATAAATTAACCAGATGCTACATTTCTTTGTTAATTTTTAATTGTTTTTTTTTCAATTCTATAAATAAAATTAAAAGAAAAAATAAAGAAGAAAAAAAGCATCATAAGGAAAACACAACATAAAAATCGGCACAAGCCTATACAAAGAATGCAAAAGGATATATAAATACCTGATAAACAACAATACATGCTATTATACATAGTTCCTGATAAACAATAATACATGCTACGTTCAGCATGAACAGCATACACAAATGCAGCCCTAGGAAACACCTAAGATCCAGGCGATTCAGCTGGTTTTTCCTTTGAAGGTGAGAGGCCTTGTAGGTTTAAATCTCCGATGCCTTTAGGAGGACCAATGCTACACCTAGCCGTATTATGCAGTATAATGGCATCTTTAATCTTCTGAAACTGCCACAGAATAAGTTACTAGTGAGGAGCGTGTGGAAAAAGAACTTGTCAACAGATTTATCAAGATATAAAATGCTAATTCATGTTCCAACTATAATATCCAGGGCAAAGAGTTCAAGAATAAATCAGACCACGTGAAATCGAAGAACTGCATGTGTACATGCTTAGTTGTATAAAAAAAAGAGTTGCTTCATTGGGTTCAGAGAAACCTCAGATTGGAAATGAAAACAGCAGAAAAAAAAGGACAGTAAAAATGTATAATACTATATTTTTAAAATAAATAGGGGTATTTTATGACTCCTAAAACATTGGTACATCACATGAAGTTTTTACTTACTTTGGCAAGCGAACAAGAAAAGGACTCCAGCTGTCCATCTGCTCCGCGGTAGAAGTGGAAATATGGAAGAACCTTCACATTCAGACTCTTGCACATTGGCTTATTTTCATCAAAGTTGACTTTCAAGAACAAGATATCGGGATGTTCCTGTGCTGTTCTACATAGCTGACAATGGAACACACCATTACAAACTAAACTACTCTGAACAACAAATATATGACTTGATGAGCATATTTAAAAGGTAGTGAATCTCCTTTCTTGGAAGTAATATAAAAAGGGAGTAAACGAAAAAGTCAATCAACGTGTTGACTAGTCGACAACATTAGATTTATATATGCCACGCAAATTTCCCCAGGTCTTATCATATTGCAGCTTTTAAGTTTTAAGAATAATTTAGCCTAAACAGTTTTGCTCCCTTATGTTATCATCCTGACAATCTGACTGGAAGGTTAAATTCATTCTTCCAGTACCAATCTAGCTACCAAAACGAGTGAGCTAAATAATTTTTCCAGCCAGACTGAGAATTTTATTGAGCCACAACACGATTCCTTTTGTTTCCCACTATCCCGAAAGAAAACATCTGAATTTGGAACTCCTGCAGTGACCAATTAAACATTCATACCAAAAGATATAACCTTCTGAAACAATTAATTTTCAGAAGCAGAAATAGAATATTCCTTTAAAATAAGGTTTACCTTTGGAAATAGTGCTCGGCAAGAAGCACACCAGGTTCCATAGAACTCAACAATAACCAGCCTATCTCCAGCCTCACTCAAGGCGTTCAAAAAGTCTTGTGTGGAGTGAATATCAATCATGTTCGGGCCCGCATTCCTTTCCCACCACTTGGGCTGCTCAGTTTCAGTAACACTTGCATGCATCTGATGTGAATAACCATAAACATAGACATAAATTAACTTGGGAAAACGAAAATATGACTAGTAGAAAAACACAAGCACACCAAAAATTCAAGAATCTTTTAGAACATGACTGCTGACCGGATTAAAAGGATTTCATCATACAAGTCCTATTATCGAAACACGTGCATTCATTGAACAAGAAACCTACACTTACAATCTGAAGAGTGAGCTATGTTGTTTTGTTCCAAAACTAAAAAGGATATCCATATTTCGGGATTCATTCATCGAAATAGTGTCAATGGTCAACTGAGTAAAACCTGTTTTGGAAGATTCAAGTATGGATTTATTTATTTGCTTGGTGATAGAATACCTCATAGTTACCTCCCTATTTCCATTGACTCCATGAATATTTCTACCTTCAAAAAACAACGATGAATTATTGTTTGGAGTTCTAATCAAAATTCACAGTTCTTCCTTAAATCAATAAAAAGACACAACACATTCAAATGAATTTGCACAACACATCGACAATTAAGCAAATGCCAAAACATAGCTCGAAAACTCATAGAAAATCAGATCAAAGTTGAGCTGCGCTTACCTTGAAAGACCCCAATTGAATGGGGCGGGGGAAGGCGATCGGAGAGACGAAACCGAAACCAACAGAAGAAACTTCTGGAAGGGAAAGCAGCCCGTGTTTGAGCGGAGGGGGGCGTCGGCAGGAGCTCAGGGACGACAAAGAGAGAGATGTCAGCAAGGAAGAACAAAAAACCCTTTGAGAATTGAAACATAATTTGATCACATCAGCCATTTTCACAATCTGAAACACACGCGCGCACAAAAAAGGGTTGAGTCGTTTTTCTTCTTCGATTATTCAAACCCTTGTGGGTGAGGATGTTTTCAACGGAGAGGGGTCGGGTAAGTCGGAGCCTTTCATCAACGGCCCTCACTTAGTCACACGCAGTGTGTGTAGGGTGTGCGGGTCGAGTAGATTCAATTAGAAAATCGTGTGAAGGAGAATGGAACAAAGGATATGGTAATTGGGAAATTTAAGAATTTTATTTAAACGGTAGTTTTTTTAAGTAATTTAGAGAAAAAAATAAGAATAAGTTTGTGATTTTTAAAAAACTTTTGTAGTTTACAATCTTATTGAAAAAGAATCTTATTGAAAAAGGTAATTAATTTATTACATAAATATAACTATATATATTGATCTTTAATCTATTAATATATAAATCATGAATCACGACAATTTCTACCGTACAACATAGTGTACCATGAGCATTGTACACCAAATTTTTAATATAAAAGAGGTTAAACAAATTAGGGCCTATTTTCTCTTTTTGTTTTTTCTCTCTCTTCCTCCCTCTTTTCCTCATTTTCTCTATATTCCTTATTTTTCTCCAATACATTATACGTTTAATTTCTAATTCTATTTTAACAATAAATTAGTTCCACCAATCTATTAATTAGGAAATCTTAAAAATTGATGTAAATTTATTTTATTATTTGAAATGAATATTTTATTTTTTACTGATTTACACTTATATTCGTAAGTAATCAAATATGATGATGATTTTATTTTAAATAAATAATTATTATATTCTTTTTTAGATGATGATTTTAGTTTAAATAAATGATGATTATATTATTTTAAAATGATGATTTTAGTTTATATAAATGATGAATGTATTTTTGTAAACAATGAATTTAGTTTAAATAGATGATTTTATTTTGTTTGAATGATGATTTCATTATTTTCAAATGGTGATTTCACTAATAAAAATTGTACTTCAAAATCTATTAATAATTTATACCCAAAATAATCAAATATAATGATTATTTTATTATTTTTGGATGTTGATTGCCGTTTACATAAATGAATATTACAGTAAAAAGATATGTAAATAATGATACACGAAAATAGTTATTGCACCAATAAAAAAAAAAAAAAAAACTATTATTTCACCCGGTTGTTCATTCAAAATTCACTTGGACGAATTATGTGAATGAATATTTCTCAATATTTGAATACGGATTTAAGGACATAAGAATGTAGATTTCTAGACAAATTATACAAATACAAAATTAAATCTACTTGTTTAAATTACATAAATACAAAAAATATTTAAAAAAAATAAGAGGGTTGAATCATAAACATTCTTTCAATCGTTGGTTGCTCAAATTCACCTCATCCAAACGAGCGTCTACGGACAACAAATACGAAGTGAAACCGCAATCAATCGAGTATTGAGTTTTTCTCACGATGACATTTGCAGATCTTTTCGTTGGCACCAGAGCCGTCGTTGCGAGATACATACGATCGGACTTGTATCATTAAGCTTCTTCTAATTTGTCGCACATCGTCTTCTACAAATCTGAATTAATGTAGTCTTCTTCTTCGGCTCTTCCTTGTAACCCACAATCTGAATTTGCCCGTGTTTTTTTAGGATTAGGTTTAAGAAGGTTTAATTTTTTTGTTTTTTATTTATATTTTGTAGTATTTGATATGGGCTTTGTATTTTATTGGGCTGTGTGTACCATAGATAGTACACCTATTTGTAGGATATACATACTCATCAATCACTATTTCCAATTAACCAATCAAAACAGTCAATTTTGCCAGTGAGACTAAATTGAATTATATTGACCAATAAGAATGCTCTATTTCCCCTATAGCCAAACATTTTTCTTTTCAATTGAAAATTTATTGGCCAATCAGAATGCTCAATTTCAATCGATTGAAATTGATTTCTCAATTTTATTATTTAATTAAATATAAAATATATTAAATATATTAATTGAGACATCAATTCTGTATTAACTCTTCCGACTATTACGTTTGTCTTTCTCATCTTCCTAAACTGACTTTTCATTTACAGATTTGAAGCTCCTCTCCTTCTTCCTTTCTCTCGTGTACTTGGATCAACCAGGTTTTTCGTCTAAAATTGCAAACCAATTTTTTTTTATCTTCTTATGTTTATATTGGGCTTTTTCGATTTCAATTTGGAGGGATCTCTTCACCTCTACGCGTCTATCTCCCCCTTCGACAAATCCCAGAATTATGTATTTTTTTTTAACCCTGATTCCGTTGTGCGTATCTAGGTATGTATTAATTGGGCGTATCTGATTCTATTTTTAAAAATGTCGATTTATTTTCGCAGATTGAGAATCGTCTTCTCCGAGATGGAAATCTGAGATTGGAGCACTCTCAGCTTCGGCGGGAATTTGAGTTATACACCACACACACGTAAACTCACGTTTTTGTAATGGATTACTCTACACTTTGCAGATTGGCTCCTGCCATGAAAGATTTGAATGCGTGGGTTATGAATGTTGTCTCCATAGATGCTCCTGATACACTACCGGTTTCTTCATACAAGGGTCAATTCAAAGGGCAGTCTCACTTACGGCATGGGAGCATGGAAGGATGACATAAAGCGAGGCGGCGGTCGATTTACGACAAGCGAGAGCAGATCGATCAGGTTTGGTTAATTTCCCTTTTTTTTATTTTTTTTATTATTTGTTTGTGTAAATTTATTCCATTTGTTTGTTCGAAGTCTATAAAAATTGGCAGACAATTTGAAGTTTTAAATGTTCCAATTTTCCCACCTTTGATGCTCACAGATTAGTACGTTTGAAGCTTTGTTGAAGGTTGAATCATGAATGCAATGTGTTTGCTGAAATGCCCGTGTGAATGAAATCATAATTTTTTCTGAAATTACGTCTTCGACGTAAGATACCAACTTTTCGCGAAGTCGGTGTAAAAAGCGTGAAACCTTCGAAGAGTCGACCCACTCAGCGTTTCCCTCAATACTGGGCGCCTAAGATTCAAGCGCCTAGGAGATGCGCTTAAATCAATACTCGGCGCCTAAGAGGTATACGCTGAGTTACAAGTCTTTGGGCGCCTGGAAGCAATGCACTCAGAGGAAAAACCAAGTCTCTTAGAGAATCACCCTCTCAAGGAAAAATACTCAAATCACAATCTTGTAATCTTGAACATCAAGTAGATAGGAGACAAGATATATGTAATACGTTTCATTTCATTTAGAATCAAACAAAACTATTACAAGGTAGAGAACGGTAGATAAAATGATCAAAGGATGCAGACCAAGTGACGCAGCACTCTAGCACTCCAAGGATCCACCGCTTTGCGTCTAGAGCTAAATCACATAACTCTAATACATGGCGCTCAGCGAAAACAAACTACACGAAAACTCTCTCACGGAATGCGCAACAAGCGACAATCCTAAAACTCCTAAAATTAAAACTCTAAGTAAAAACTCGATTTCAAAAGTAAGAGTGTAAGAAGTGATTTTCCAAATCGGGAACGAGGGTATTTATAGGAGTGCCGCACGTGAGAACGCCGGAGGAAAGTGATCCTCATTGGTTACACGTTCGGCTGACGTCAAACGGAAATTCTTGACGTCACACTTCCAGAACCATCTTCGAATCTTGAATCTTCGAACCTTGAAACTTCGAATCTTCGAATCTTCGAATCTTGAATCTGGGCGCGCTTCAACGGATGCACAGCTCCAAAGCTCGTCTACGCTTCACCTTCAATATGACATGAAAAACTTCTAAGTGTTGAAGTTGGGCGTGTCGTCATCTTCATAGCATTTGATGATTGTTGAAATAGCGCGACTTCATTTCAGGCGCCTGATCCATCAAGCGCATGGCATGCGTCTGATGTACAGCAAAGGCGCCACGCGCGTGGATCTTCAAGGATTGGCCAAATGCGTCTGATGTTGTACACAACGCTCCCCGTGCATGGATCTCTAAGGTGTGGGCAAGGCGCCTGATGGATCACTCCAATACGCCTAACACATATCTTCATCAGCTTCCATCAAGGCGCCCCGCGCCTTGTCCATCCGCTCGACGCAATGCGCCTCACGCATTCTTTCATCAATGGTTTCAACTTTAAGCGTCCAATCATTCGAGGTATCATCCTCGAGACTTAAACCTGCAAAATAGAACAACGAGGAAACACAAAGTTGTAGCCAAAACAAACATTCACAATCTCCCCCTTTTTGGCACAACTCGTAAAGGAGTTAAACATACGAAGATAAAAACTCCCCCTCAAACAAACAATCATAAACAAAAATTCTAAGTAAAAACTTAGACAAAATAAACAAAGATAAAACGATAGCATAGAATTCAGGGTTATGAAAAACTTCAGAGTCACACGCCTCAGGCGCTAAAACAAAATGAATGCAAGTTGTTCAAGAGTTTAATGCATGCAAGGAAGCAATAAAAAGACTTAAGAAAAAAGTTCAGCAGTGAAACAACTCAAACATTTAATCAGAGTCTTCAGGGAACTCGATAGGAGAATTGACTTCGACGTCCACATCCATATCCTTGGCGCCTTCGTCATGCGCCTCCTCCTCCGCGCCTTCATGCTCGATGTCTTCATCTTCTTCAACCGCTTCATCATCAGAAGCATCATCCTCGCCACCATCATTTTCATCATCTTCATTATTGTCACCTTCATCATCAGAGATATCAACTGCAATCCCTTTCCCCTTGACGTCTTTAGTACCTGCAAGTTCAGAGGTAGTAGGCGACTTGACTTTTTGTTCGTCAGTTACAATCTCCAGTCCTTTAGGACCTGACACCTGCATCTCAAAAAGGTTAGAGATTTCCGTCTTCGAATCCTTCTCCTCCTTTATTTGAACTCCGTACTTCCTCGTGATCTCACTCAGCACATCCTGCATAAGTTGGTACATAAAGGTACCATGAAGGGCATCCGAGGCTCCGATTCCTCCCCCTTGGCGGGCAGCCTGATGATACCTCATGAGAATAGCATGATGATTGTTCTCAGAGACAATCAACTCATTAGTTGTTTTGATGTTAGCAGCACGCTTGATCATCAAGTCATTTGAGGCATCTATCAATTCCTCAAGAATGCTGGACGCCACAACCGAATAGGAGCCAGTCATTTGGTCTTTGGAGAACGTGATAGTGTCAGGCGCCTTGGATGGAGAGGATTCAGGCGCCTTGATCGAAGTATCCAGGGAGGAGGCGCGGAGGCGCTTGACATTAGAGGCGCCAGGCGCCTTGAGCACTTTGCGCTTCGAGGAGAGTTTCCGAGGAGAAGGAGGAGGAGTCACGGGTTCAGGCACATCAGCTGGAGAAACAAATCCCTTCCAAGGAAGATCCACCCTCTTATTATCAGGATCCAAGTAAGTTTTTGCAATGGCAATAGTTGACGATTTCTTGAGAGGAAGATCTGGCGAGTCATCCAACATGTTATACAAAAACTCTTGACGACTCAACATGGAACATATGAGGCAAGGAAACGGCAAGAGAATATCCTTCGAGATTTTTGAGTTCTTAAGCTTTGCTATCTCAGCCATGGCCATGAACGTCATCATACCAAGATCGAACTGTTGGCCAGTGCCAACTCGATACATCACATGCATCAGAAGAGGGGTCAATGTCTTGAGACTATTGTGTGGCACCCAGTTTGAGGAAGCAATTCGAAAAATCATAGTATAGAAAGAGGTTAGATCAGCTACCTCAGGTAGTTTTGTTTTCCTCTTCCCACCCGTCACAAAAGTGTCAATCTTAAGTTCCTGTGCTACCTCCTCAGAAGATGGTTTGACCCATTTGATCTTGCGCATCTCATCGTCATAGCGCCCAAAGTGTTCATTTATGTGTTTCGGCTGAAATTTATAGACCTTTCCTCGAAAGACAAATCTGCCAAACAACTTACTTCGAGGATTTATGAAGTCCTCATCAAGAGCAGCATAGAAGGCACGTACAACATAAGGAGAATATTGATAGCGCGCGTGAGCTGCCTGATAGAGACGCAGTTAGTCAAACGCATCAGAAATCTTGTAATCCTCGAACTGATCTTTTCCAAATGTTTTGTCAGGATGAATGGTCATGACTTGCATCTTTTCCATTCGGCGCTCAAATTTTTCTTTGTAGAAGTCAGAGGAGTAGGCAGGTGGAATATCATCAACAGTTTGAGCATATTGAACCACAACCTTTGGTTTAGTATTAGACGGTTTAGCACTCGATGGGCCGACAGCAGTAGACGGTACAGTTGATTTCTGTTTAACATTCTGAGTGAGAGAAACCTCAAGGATAGGCTCCTGTGCAGGCGCCTCGAGAGCCGGCGCCGTGGAACCAGGCGCATCAGTAGCAGTCGTCGTGGAGGTAGGCGCCTTCGAGGGGTTCTCCTCGGAATCACGCGCCTCAGAGACAATATTCTCTTCTTGAATATTCGAAAGAGAAGCCTTGGAGGGTACAAGTCCCGCATCGATTTTTTGTTGAAGAGTCATGGGAGGAGATTGGGTACCTTGTGTATGTTTCTTAATTCGGATTTTGAGTGGGTTTGAGCCTCCTGACTTCAAGGATCCAGTAGATTTCTTTGATGACGTCGAAAGAGCGCCATCTTTTGATTCTGTTACAGCCATCATAGAAGGCGTGGGGGAGGGTCCGACCGACATCAGGGCGCGATGCGCCTTCAATTCTTCATACGCCTGTGCCTTCTCCTCCTTTGGCGCATTCTTGAACTGCTGAGTCAAGTACTTAAGCATCTCTTTGTTTGCTTCTTCGATGGCATCAGACATCCTATAACAACGATCAAGAGAAATCGATCAGTTAAGATATCAAAAGAAAGTTAGAAGAGAAAAAAATCAAACAAGAACAAAAACAAGAAATTAGAAATCAAAATAAGCAAGAGAAATCAAACTTAGTGATTTTGTGAAAAAACAAGTTTGAATGTTCTTGATCGTTCTTGAAAGCTTGCAGAGAGAATTGAGAGATATGAGAGCGTAAAAAAAATTATGAAGGATGAAATGCTCTATTTATAGTTTTCAAAAACCCTAGAAGCCCAAGAGTCACAATTTGTACGGGCTTTGCACACAAACAGCCCACGAAACTAACGAGGCCCACAAAATCGATTCTGAAACCGTTTATGCGAGGAAAACGGAAGCAACGCGAAAAATCCGCAAGGGATCACGCGCTGTTGGAAAACTGATGTGAAGCGTTAGGCGCCCGGAAACATCGTTAGGCGCCTGGAATGTCGTGGAGTAGCAGGCGCCCGAGAATTTTGACGTGATCTAAGTTCAGGCGCTGAGTGTACTCCAGCGGCAATAAACGCCTTGAGAAAGTGAGGTGCCTTAGGGAGTCAGAATTTCTTAGAGGCATCGGGCGCCTTATGATCTTTCCATCAGGAGTTTTGAGGTCAGGCGCCTTTGGGAATATACACCAGAGCTCCAAGTCAAGAATCAGGCGCTTAGAGTATGTCACGCGCCGAGCGTTGGGCACCAGACTCCTTGAAGTTTGAAATTCCGAAGAGTGTGATCCTCGAGGTGCTGAATAGAATCTGCAAGAAATGAGTATCAAAACAACACATCCCGAGTTAGCATTCAAGCGTTCAACACAAATCAAAACATTCAACGACATTTTAGTGGAGATTCAAGCGGTGATACGAGGCAGTGAAGAGCAAATATTTTCCCAGAAAAGAGTCCACATTTTATCACTTTCCAAAAACCAAAAATTTCACCCGAGGTGATAGCAACTTTGAGGTATAAGGAAAAATCTCTCATATTAAAAACCGATGAAACGGACCGAAGTATATTGATAGACATTTAACTTGTCCTTCGTCACAATCACAGGAATTCATGCCGTGTTTCGTCGAAACATATTTGATGAGTTTGCACCGCACAAGAGATTTTAATTCGTAAGTGCAAGGTGAACACTTAAGGCACTCCAATCAGGAACTAGCATTACTTCAATCAGAGGGGAGCCGGGGGAACCGGCGTCCTCCAGACGAGTTTGTAGCTTAAATGAAATGCAACAGACACTCATTACAGCAGTCAGAGGGGAGCAAGGTTCACTTGCGTTCTCCAAAGTGTGATGGGAGAGTGTCTTAAGGTTCAGCGTCCATGTACAACCTTTCGAAGAGGGGAGCCGGGGTAACCGGCGTCCTCCGTTACTTGGCTTTATGGATCAATGCAAATGAAGCGAGGAGTTATAAGCCATGTTCACATGTTTGCACTCAGAGGAATGAATACTCTTGGGTCCGAAGACTAAAGCGGCCTCGAATCCATGTTCAACTGATTAGACTAATCCACGACGATTCAAAGTGCATATTCAGAAGTAAAGAAAATAATCTTTCAGACTTCAAAATTTTTCGTGAACTCTTAAAGAGAACACATGCAGAGAGAATTTCTTAGAGTTTGAAATCTCTCAAAGTCAAGAGGTTTGGTAAAGATGTCAGCGAGCTGTTTTTCCGTTGAAATATGCTGTAGACTGACTATATCACGATCAACCAAATCTCTAATGAAATGATTTCGAATGTCGATGTGTTTAGTTCGAGAATGCTGGACAGGATTTTCGCTGATTTTGATAGCACTTTGATTATCACAAAACAGCACCAAGGGAGCACTCTCGACAAGATAGTCATCCAACATTTGCTTGAGCCAAAGTAATTGAGTGCAACAACTCCCGGCAGCGACATACTCAGATTCCGCCGTTGAGAGTGCGATACAATTTTGTTTGCGGCTATGCCAAGAGACGATGTTATTTCCAAGAAAGCAACAACATCCCGAAGTACTCTTTCTCTCATCAGTGTCACTTGCCCAATCAGCATCAGAGAAACCGACAAGATTGGAGGAGGTGTCGCCCGTATACCAGATGCCTAGATCCGAAGTTCCTGAAATGTATCGGAGAATCCGCTTAACGGCTCGGAGATGATCTTCTTTGGGATCTGCTTGGTACCTAGCAAACATGCAAACACTAAACATTATGTCAGGACGAGTAGCCGTTAGATAGAGTAAACTTCCAATCATGGAACGATAAAAAGTTTGATCCACGCTTCGGCTTTTCGTTGATTTTGATAAACGTTCAGTCGTGGCCATCGGAGTCTTTGCAGGTTTAGCATGATGCATCTCAAATTTCTCGACCATATTTTTCGCATATTTGCTTTGAGAGACGAAGATCCCATCAGGTCGCTGTGAGATTTGAAGTCCAAGGAATTGATGCAATTCTCCTTCAAGGCTCATTTGGAAGGTGGACGACATAGATTCTGTGAAGGCTTTCACTAGCTTAGAGCAGGTAGCTCCAAAGACGATGTCGTCAACATAGATTTGGGCAACAATCATATGTTTGCCCTCCCGTTTGATGAAGAGAGTCTTGTCGACGGAGCCTCGCAGAAAACCAAACTTCAAGAGATATTCCGTTAGACATCCATACCAAGCACGTGGGGCTTGCTTTAATCCATAAAGAGCTTTATGAAGCTTGTAGACATGATTCGGCTTAGATTCAAGCGCCTAGGAGATGCGCTTAAATCAATACTCGGCGCCTAAGAGGTATACGCTGAGTTACAAGTCTTTGGGCGCCTGGAAGCAATGCACTCAGAGGAAAAACCAAGTCTCTTAGAGAATCACCCTCTCAAGGAAAAATACTCAAATCACAATCTTGTAATCTTGAACATCAAGTAGATAGGAGACAAGATATATGTAATACGTTTCATTTCATTTAGAATCAAACAAAACTATTACAAGGTAGAGAACGGTAGATAAAATGATCAAAGGATACAGACCAAGTGACGCAGCACTCTAGCACTCCAAGGATCCACCGCTTTGCGTCTAGAGCTAAATCACATAACTCTAATACATGGCGCTCAGCGAAAACAAACTACACGAAAACTCTCTCACGGAATGCGCAACAAGCGACAATCCTAAAACTCCTAAAATTAAAACTCTAAGTAAAAACTCGATTTCAAAAGTAAGAGTGTAAGAAGTGATTTTCCAAATCGGGAACGAGGGTATTTATAGGAGTGCCGCACGTGAGAACGCCGGAGGAAAGTGATCCTCATTGGTTACACGTTCGGCTGACGTCAAACGGAAATTCTTGACGTCACACTTCCAGAACCATCTTCGAATCTTGAATCTTCGAACCTTGAAACTTCGAATCTTCGAATCTTGAATCTGGGCGCGCTTCAACGGATGCACAGCTCCAAAGCTCGTCTACGCTTCACCTTCAATTTGACATGAAAAACTTCTAAGTGTTGAAGTTGGGCGTGTCGTCATCTTCATAGCATTTGATGATTGTTGAAATAGCGCGACTTCATTTCAGGCACCTGATCCATCAAGCGCATGGCATGCGTCTGATGTACAGCAAAGGCGCCACGCGCGTGGATCTTCAAGGATTGGCCAAATGCGTCTGATGTTGTACACAACGCTCCCCGTGCATGGATCTCTAAGGTGTGGGCAAGGCGCCTGATGGATCACTCCAATGCGCCTAACACATATCTTCATCAGTTTCCATCAAGGCGCCCCGCGCCTTGTCCATCCGCTCGACGCAATGCGCCTCACGCATTCTTTCATAAATGGTTTCAACTTTAAGCGTCCAATCATTCGAGGTATCATCCTCGAGACTTAAACCTGCAAAATAGAACAACGAGGAAACACAAAGTTGTAGCCAAAACAAACATTCACAATTTCCCCATTTGTTTCCTCTGCGTCATTTGATCAAACACATTGTTCAAGCTTTCTATGTGCACAAACTAATTATTCAAGGATTTAGTTTTTATTAAATTCATGTATTTTATTTTGTGTTGCTGTAGTGCATATTGGAACTGAGTCGATTTGGGTGTTGGATATTATGGATAGGGGTACTGATGCACGCAATTTTTTGCTTGGAAAAGTAATTCCTCTCCGGCTTCGTTATGTTGGTGTGGTGACTCGCACTCAAGAGGTACTATTTCATTTTTAGGCAGATGATAAATTCATAAGAATGTTTGATCGATTTTGTATTTAACATTCACTGATACCCTTTGGCCGCCTATGTTTTTTGTATGATCGAACCACATATTTTTGAACGCTTTGATTCTTGAAGATTTTTTGGCACCAGTACTCCACTTTTTTAATCATAATTATACTTATGGATTATAATATTGCATGGACGCAAGAAAAAATCTGAACTCTTGAAACAGTTGGCAGGTGATCAGTCCAGTTGAAGCTATTGGATATGTGGTCGTAGTTGATCAGTTGCTATCTGTTCAGAATAAATCTTACTCGAAAATTGATATGCATTCCGATATATTAGCCGACATGCTTCTTGGTTTTGTAGGTCTGCTTTGCCACATGCTTTGATTCCGATATATTAGCCGACATCCAAGCAAAGGAAGTGAAGTTACTGCTCTTAAAACTTACGTCGGCAGATGTGGTATACAGGTAATTTTAGGGAACACACACACACACACACACACACACACACACATATATATATATATATATATATATATATATATATATATATATATATATATATATATAGATAGATAAAAATTTTACTGGTCCCATAAATGTTGTCTTTTTTCGATTTGGTCCCACAGACATACGCGTTTTCAATTTAGTTCCAAACAAATCGAATTGAGTTTCAATTTAATCCTTTTGGCCGGAAAATTCAATTTTGGCCGGAATTTGACCACGTGACCCGCACGTGATCGGAGGAGCGACCATGACTGCTGACTCAGCGACACGTGTCAGCAGATCATTGGCTATCGTCTTTTAAAAAAAAATTAAAATACAAAGCTTAATACATTAATACATTGATTTTTTTATTTAAAAAAAAAAGAAAAATACGCCAGAAAGGATTAAATTGAAACTCAATTCGACTTGTTTGGGACTAAATTGAAAACGCGTATTTTTGTGGGATCAAATCGAAAAATACAAAGATGTTTTTTTACTTTTATTTTTAATTCCCGTATATGAAATCGTATTTCTAGCGTATTTTTCTTTTTTTTTTAAATAAAAAAATCAAGGTATTAAGTTTTATATTTCGATTTTTTTTTAAAAAAAGACGATAGCCAATGGTCTGCTGACACGTGTCGTCAGCAGCCATGACCGCTCCTCCGATCACGTGCGGGTCACGTGGTCAAATTCCGGCCAAAATTGAATTTTCCGGCCAAAAAAAGGATTAAATTGAAACTCAATTCGATTTGTTTGAGACTAAATTGAAAACGCGTATGTCTGTGAGACCAAATCGAAAAAACCCAACATTTATAGGACCAATAAAAATTTTATCTCTATATATATATATTACTGTCAAAGAAAAGTATGATATTTTCGTTCCTCTGTGCTTCATTTTGGGGCGCTATTCAACAAAACTTCAAATCCAGAAGCCCACAATTTGATCATGTTAAGGTAAAAGTTGACTCTTTCCTTTTACTTTTACTGTAGTGAGGTGAAGGAAGATGAGCTAGCAAGTTCAACTAACTCGAAAGAAGATTCGTCCGTGCTATCTATGAGTTTAGTAAAAAATCAGTTTGGTGGAAAATATGCAATATCATCCGATGAATTTAATAACGAAATGGTAAGCCTGCTTCTTCATCTTATGACTTCTACTTGGGTAATTTTTCTGTTTTGCCTTTTTCAGAAAAAAAAAATAAAATAAAATCTTATATCTTGCCTATCCATTAGAATTCAAAATTCGAAAGCCCTATTTAAGATTCTACTATTGACATGAGATCTTATATGAAATCATGGGTTGAAATTTATCCAGGTTGGAGCCAAATCATGCAATATTGCACACCTCAAAGGGAAGGTTCTATCTTGGGTTAATATTCCAACATTTGTAGCTTTGCCATTTGGTGTTTTTGAAACAGTTATGGCAGATAATCTGAACCAGGTAATACACTTATATATAGATATACATTCTCAGGCATCTCCATTTATATTAATGTTGCCCATCTTCCTTAAACTTCAAACTTAACTTGGTCGACATTATTTTGTATGAGAAATTACAGCTCTCCATTCCATACATTTGACTTGAGAGTTGTCTTAAATAAAAAAAATCTTCGATTAATACAAAATTATCCTGCTTCTCATATCGATCTTGACCCCAAGACATTCACTTTGCCTGAAGGCAATTTAACCAGGGAGGAACCATGGTGGGTCCAATGATAATTTGTATATGGAAAAATCGAATAAGATGTTGTCCTGCGGCGATTATCCGGTTGGGCTTGCAGTAGCTGGAATGTCGAGTGGTTATCATGTAGTGGTAAAGGGGTAAGTAGTAAGCTCGATCAGCGACATGTCCGTCTATTACTTTATTTTAATATTCTGTATTGGACTCTTTGTTTCTGACTTGGCACCAAGCTGATTAAAAATGCTTGAGAGAAATTGCCTTCTATTATGAACTCCATATTTATATTATGTTCTGCACCTGAGAATGAAGGACTGAGGTTTTGGGGTGAGACTTGGGGGTTCTTGCATTTTTTCTAATCATTGGAGTTGCATTTGTTTTTTTACATGTATTCTTCTTTCTTCAATGTGGAAATTGTTGATTTACTTGAATACAAATCAATAATGTTTTCAAATTCCAATATTCTAATATGTAGAACATTATCCAGGTCAACATTTTTTATTTTTTTGGATTGTTGTGGAAGAGTATCAAATAAGGTTGGGGGTGTTGTATTTTAGGGTGTTTACTGAAAGAAGAGAGGCTTGGATATTTATTGAATCGCGTAGTACGCTTTCCTTAAAGAGTATTTCGACCCTATAAGCCTGGGTATCACGAAATCCCTCGCAGGATAAGACAATAACGACACTCGCGTCTTAGGCTTAGAACACGAGCAACTTATGGAACTTTATGTATTATTTGTTGCTTCAAAGCTCTTAATTTCGTAGGAGATGTTGTGTGTCTTCAGAAAATGAATTCCACTCCCTTTTATAGGTTTTAGACACCCCTTCCTTTGAACATAAGCACCCTTTAGTTGAATAGGTACCTTTTAGTGAACACACCCTTTCACTAAGCACCTATTCATGTTGTTTTGCATGGCTATTCATGCAATTTCGAATTTGCATACAATATATGATATTAAATCATTACTTAGCCATGCAAACCATGCAACCACGAGATTAAACTCGACATGCATCAACATGCTTATTCAAAGTATTAATCCGTATCAATTTTATATGAACGTGTACTCCACACTTCTCCAAATTCATATTCTATTGACTAGGATTAATCCAAAGCCTTGAATGATTCCAATCACATTAAACGGACAATGATTTCACTTAAATCATCAACATTCCTCCCCCATTTAAGTGTAATCCTTGAATCATACAAATTCAACAAATAAAACCAAACTAGTGCATAAAATGAAAATGTCTTGAAGATTGAATTTTCATCTTAGTGAATTATACTTTACAAATATTCGAGAATCACGGTGTCTTAAAGATTGAACCGTTCAACCCATCTGAATACATGAAGACAAAACACACACAAGTTTATTACAATTCCATAAAGAAAACCGACACAAAATTAGGCCTTGTGTCCCTATCCATTCATGAGCGTATATAGAGCTTAGCCACGACTCTTGAAGTTGCCACACTTCCCACTCGTATAGGTGAATCTTTTCTTCGTGCACCTGCACAATGCACTTTGTCAAAAGACTCATTAAGAATTAAATTCAACCTTAACATGCAGGTTCAAACACATACCTTTGGGATAATTTCCATGTGTTTCAATTTCAAATATAGGCTTCCCAATTGAATTCTGGTTCTAATGTAATTAGAAATGAATTTGGTATCCCATATTTGAAGATTCAGAGAGGCTTAAGACCCATCCCAGTTACCGACTTTGCTACCAAGTCCCTCGCTAATCCCTTGGTCAAATGATCAGCGAGATTATGTTGAGATCTCACAAAATCTATTGAGATTACTCCATGAGTGATCAGCTCACGGATCGCGCTATGTCTAACGCCCAAGTGCCTTGACTTGCCATTGTATACTTGACTGTATGCCTTAGCCAAAGTGGCTGCACTGTCACAATGAATAGAAAACGCCGAAATAGGATTCGGCCACAAAGGAATTTCATACACCAAATTCCTTAGCCATTCAGCTTCTTTACCAGCTGCCGCGAGTGCTATAAATTCCGATTCCATAGTGGAACTCGTAATACAAGTTTGCTTCTTTGAAGCCCAACTTATAGCACCGCCTCCGAGTAAGAAAACCCAACCAGTAGTAGAGGAATGATCCTCTATATTGGTTATCCAACTCGCATCAGAATACCCTTCTAGTACCGAAGGATATCCGACATACGTCAAACCAAGGTCTTTGGTTCCCTTTAAGTATTTCAATACACGCCTAACAGCCTGCCAATGATGCGTGCTAGGATTACTTGTGTATCTACTTAGTTTGCCCACTGCAAATGCAATGTCCGGTCTTGTGCTAGTCATAGCATACATAAGACATCCGATTACCTTGGAGTATTCCAGCTGGGACACCGCAACACCCGTATTAGGCATAAGTTTCACATTTGGATCATAAGGAGTGCTAACTGGAGAATAGTCATCGCAATGAAATTTCTTCAACACTTTCTCAATGTAATGAGATTGTGTTAAAGTAATAGCATTATTCTCACGTTTGATTTTTATTCCCAAAATCACATCCGCCTCCCCCATATCCTTCATGTCAAAGCTTGATGATAGAAATGCCTTAGTAAGGTCCACTTGTCTTTGGTCAGTACCAAAGATAAGCATATCATCAACATATAGACAAATGATGACTCCTTTACCAAAGTCATCGAATTTGCTATAAACACACTTGTCCGATTGATTTAATTTAAATCCATTCGACAAGATTACTTCATCAAATTTTTGATGCCATTGCTTAGGTGCTTGTTTCAATCCATACAAGGATTTGACGAGTTTACATACTTTATGCTCATTACCAGGCATAACGAACCCTTCGGGTTGTTTCATGTAAATCTCTTCCTCTAACTCACCGTTAAGGAATGCCGTTTTTACATCCATTTGATGGATCACTAGATTATTTATTGCAGCCAAAGCTATCAATAATCTAATAGTAGTTATTCTCGCAACAGGGGCATAAGTATCGAAATAATCAATGCCTTCCTTTTGCCTAAAGCCTTGAATAACCAATCGGGCTTTATACTTGTCGATTGAACCATCGACTTTCATCTTCTTTTTGAAGATCCACTTGCATCCTAATGGTTTACAACCGTTAGGTAAATCAGCAAGCACCCAAGTGTTGTTCCCCATAATGGAATCCATCTCATCATTGATGGCTTCTTTCCAAAATGCAACATCTTGCGATTTCATGACTTCCTCGTATGTTTTAGGCTCATCATCAACATGATAGCAATACGAGTATTGGAAGCCAACTTCGTCCCTTGATCCTTCAACCAGAAAAGTCTGAAAATCGGGACCGAACGATTTCTTAGTCCTTATCCTCGTGCCTCGACGAGGTTCAAGCGACTCAGGTTCGGGCAAGGTTAATTCCTTGCTTTCAACCACCTTAGGCACCAGATCCTTGGGCCTAACCATTGATGAAAACCGAGTTTCATCAAATATGGCATCCCTCGATTCTATGATTGAATGAATCGCAACAGAATCATTTGGTTCAATCACATAGAATCGATATGCCTTGGAATGCACAGCATATCCAATAAAGATGCAATCAATGCCTCTTTCTCCCAAAGTTTTCCTTTTGGGATCCGGTAGTCTTACGACTGCCCGACAGCCCCAAACCTTAAGATAATTCAGGTTAGGCTTCTTTTTGTACCAAAGTTCATAGGGAGTAACCTTGTTCCTTTTGTTAGGAACTCTATTTAATAAATAGCAAGCCGTTAACACGGCTTCTCCCCAGAATCCACTATTCAAACCCGAATAGGACAACATGGAATTCACCATTTCCTTTAGTACACGATTCTTCCTTTCGGATATACCGTTTTGTTGAGGAGTATAGGGCGCAGTTATTTCATGAATAATACCACATGATTCAAACAAAACAGGATCATAATATTCGCCTCCCCTATCGGTTCTCAACTTTTTAATCATGCATTCTTGTTGTAGTTCAACTTCAGTTTTAAATACCTTAAACTTTTCTAGCGCTTCATCTTTAGTACTTAGCAGAAATACATAGCAAATTCTAGAATAATCATCTATGAAAGTTACTAAGTATTTCTTATTTCCCAACGAAGGTGTAGCATGGAAATCACATAAGTCGCTATGCACAAGTTCAAGCATACTAGATTCACGTTGAACATCTTTAAAAGGCTGCCTAACAATTTTAGTTAGCATGCATGTGTTACACTTATCTTCTTCTAAGTTAATAGCAGGAATTAGATCAAGTTTAGACATTTCAATCATACGCTTATAATGAACATGTCCTAGTCTAGCATGCCATAGTAATGAATCATTAACATTAGAAGAAATCATAAGCACCGAATCAGAATTTTTATTTATAATATTCAACATGAACATCCCATTACATTGATATCCAAAGCCGACAAACACACCGTTCTTAGTCAATACATATTTATTAGATTCATACACTTGTTTATATCCGTACTTGGATAAAACACTACCGGATACAAGGTTTTTTCTTATTCCGGGTACATGTAATACATCTAATAATACTAAGGACTTTCCGGAACTAAATTCCAACAACACTTCTCCGCGACCAAGAATAGGGGCAGTTGACTCGTTTCCCATGTAAAGCACTGATCCATCTTCAACCGGTTCATACTTCTGAAACCAATGACGATCTTTGCATACATGCTTGGTTGCACCTGAGTCAATCCACCATGCCACCGAATCATCCTGCATATAAAATGCTTCAGAAACTATAGGCACATAATTTATATCAACAACTAAATTATGAGTCTTAGTCTCACCTTGATTGGTGTTCGGACCCTGGTCATTAGACCTTTGTCCCGAGCGATTGTTCATCGTTCCCTTCTTATTCTTGTTTGCACGACAATCACTTTTAAAGTGACCCGTTTTTCCGCATATCCAGCAAGCGCCCTTAGGCTTCTTACTCCCAGCATTGTTGCTGTTGTTGTTGTTGTTGTTATAGGGACGCTTTGTCCCTCGGTTCTTATACGAACTCTCCCCTGCTTCCATCATATTGATAGTTGCAGACCTTATAGGTTCCTTGTCCTTGGGTTTTTCACCCTCTTGCGCCCTTAGAGATTCCTCTATGCGCAAGTGACTACCGAGTTGCACTAAAGACAACTCTTCCTTTTTATGCTTCAGGGTGTGTTTGAAGTCTTTCCACGACGGCGGTAATTTGTCTATAATACTAGACACCGAGATGGACTCATCCATCTTCATATTATGTTGGGAAAATTGACCCAATATCCGCAGCAATTCATTATATTGCTCCATTACCGGCCTTCCGTCGCACATTTTGTAATTCATAAAATTACCAACCAGGAACTTCTTACTAGAAGCGTCCTCATCAATGTACTTGGATTCAAGACTATCCCATAGTTCTTTAGCAGATTCAACGTTTTGATATATGTCGAAAAGAGAGTCAGACATACCGTTTAATATATGCCCACGACATATATAGTCGTCGTTTTCCCATTTGCACCTTTTTCGAGTTTCCTCCGTTGTTTCGTTATCCTTTGCTTCCGGTTGTGGAGTGCTCAGCACGTACACCACCTTTAATGTTGTTAGCATGAAATGCATCTTCTTTTGCCACCTTCTAAAGTCCACGCCTTCAAATTTCTCCAACTTGCCGAACTTGTTGGTCATTTCTCGAACCGCATCCATCTTTCAGTATATGGAAATACTCTTTAAGAATGTTGTATTTTAGGGTGTTTACTGAAAGAAGAGAGGCTTGGATATTTATTGAATCGCGTAGTACGCTTTCCTTAAAGAGTATTTCGACCCTATAAGCCTGGGTATCACGAAATCCCTCGCAGGATAAGACAATAACGACACTCGCGTCTTAGGCTTAGAACACGAGCAACTTATGGAACTTTATGTATTATTTGTTGCTTCAAAGCTCTTAATTTCGTAGGAGATGTTGTGTGTCTTCAGAAAATGAATTCCACTCCCTTTTATAGGTTTTAGACACCCCTTCCTTTGAACATAAGCACCCTTTAGTTGAATAGGTACCTTTTAGTGAACACACCCTTTCACTAAGCACCTATTCATGTTGTTTTGCATGGCTATTCATGCAATTTCGAATTTGCATACAATATATGATATTAAATCATTACTTAGCCATGCAAACCATGCAACCACGAGATTAAACTCGACATGCATCAACATGCTTATTCAAAGTATTAATCCGTATCAATTTTATATGAACGTGTACTCCACACTTCTCCAAATTCATATTCTATTGACTAGGATTAATCCAAAGCCTTGAATGATTCCAATCACATTAAACGGACAATGATTTCACTTAAATCATCAACAGGGGGTGCCCATTTCTGTAAACTGATCTCGAGCACATTTCAAACGCACTTTCTCGATCATTTTCAAACACACTTTCTCTATCTTCAGATGCTTCATCTCTGCATTCAACCTAAAAAAATACTGGTATCTATTCACGGTCGATGGTATCATATATCTGTATGTATGAATTTTTTAATTTAGAAGCTTTTGAGTCAAAAAAGTTTAAATATAATTGAATTAGTTAATAACCAATTACCTTTTTTGGAATTGAAGTGTGAGTGGACTAAATGGAAGGTTCTCTCCATTTATTTTTTTCATGTCTTCGTTTCTCTAAATAAGTGGATAGCATCTCTCTTCTTTTGAGTATGCTGGTAAGATTGCCTATGCCTAATGTTGTAGAAATTGGACATGTATGAATTTTGCTATATAACTGTCTTTTTTGGATAATTGATCAACATTGTATTATCTTTTATATCAATACAGATGCAGTTTGGTGTAACCTTTCCAGCCATACCATGTACTTTGCTGAGTGTTGACACAATAGATATCAGTGGAGAGCGATACCTGGACATAGTATGCATTTCATTTGGTTCTTTCAGTTTTCTTTTATAGTTGTAAATATATCTTGCAGCGTCAAACTTGGTACTTTGCTATTGTTGGTGCTTTGCTATGGGTCTTTCAGTTTTTTATTATTTTAAATCATCAGTTTTATATGCTTAACTGAATTTTGCAGATCATGACATTTTCAAGAAACGAATTGATTCTCACAGTAATGTGATCGAAGTGCGGCAAGATGGAATTGGTGCACCTACGGTAATATGGAAACATGATATTTTTTGCATGAGCTGTTGTGGTTTTTAGTTGTTACAGTTCCACATTTGTCATCTGCCATGTGTTCATGTCATGAACTGCCTAAATGTATTGTGTTTGTAACTGGAGTTTATCTATCGTCATGTCTATTAACAAAAATTAATATATTAATGTTCTTGGTCAATCTTCCATGTATATGCAATTATGGAGTCCCACATTTCTCTTATTTTCTGTGATTCGATAGCTATTCTTAGTAAGTGTCTCTCTTCTTTCGATTTTGTGCTTTGTGTCCATAAATAGAAATTTGTAATTATGCTAAAATATATACAGTCAGATGAATAAATATTTTATATAGGTTGATGACCATACAGTCCCAAAACGTTTATCGTGCATGATTGAATAATCTCTACCCCAAGTGATTGATTAATCTCTACTTCAGATCAGCGATTTTGATCAAAGTTAGTATGTGTTCGTAATTGATATTTTATAACTATTTAATTTCTACCCTATTGTTATTTTTTTATGTTTCAATAGCTTTTAATTAATTAATTAATATAATTTCGATGTAAATTGGTGCAGGTTTGTAAACCTCATGCAATTGAGGCTGACCTCAAATATCACTTGAAAAAGTTTGTAAATTAAACAATTTTTTTAACATCTCTTTTGATTTTGCTTTTAAATATTTTTAATACGTATTGATATGTATTTTATGTGAAAAACTCTATCAGGTCCGGGTGCAAGCGATACATGGGCTATTAAAACGAACTATTAAAATGATTCAATTTTTTACACTAATATATGATTCAAATGAACTATTAAAACGTTCAAAATTATTATTGAAAAAAACATTAAAAAAAATTCTTAGTTTTTGCATTAGTGGCATTAGTGGAGAACTAAACTTTACTATACAATATTACAAATTATATATTTTCAAATCTTTATAATGTGTTTGATTTTTTTGGTTAGTCATTATAAATTTTTTAATAAACAACAAAATATGGAATATTATATTATGTTGATTCATTTTTTTAAGAAATATTTAATAAAACATGCATTTTTTTGATACATAATTTTGTTTAAATTGAATAACATGATTTTGTTCGATATAAGTTTTTTTACAAATAAATTAATAAAAATATTTAAAATATAATTAATTGAAACACAAATAAAATAACTATTCACCAATTTAACTTAATGATATTAATTATACAACTATTCACCATCTATTATTCACACGGGTTATATCATTCAAATGTCCAATAAAAATTTATAATTAAAAAACACTTAAAGGGTTATAATTAGAAAACACTTAAAGGTATATTTTTTTATTTTCTAAATAATATATAAATACAAATAAATTAATAACACGGCGTTATTGAAAATTTATATAGTTTAAATAAAAATAATGCAATTATTCAATAATCTAATGTTAATATAAGGATTCACATAAATTATACTCCCTCTATCCCTTAAAACAATGTATACTTTCTTTTTTAGTCCATCCCTTAAAACAGTGCACATTCCATAAATGGAATGTCTTTTCACAACTTTATCCTCTCAATACACATTTATTTACCTTTATACCACTACTTTTTCAACTAACTACTTTATTACTTACACATCAATACCTATTATACCCTCACTTTATATTATAAAACATACAAAAACTCACTTTTTCTTAATTTACGTGCAAGTTTCTCTATACATTGTGTTGGTGGAAGGAGGGAGTATGTTTCAAGAGTGAATTTTCAATCAAAACAGTTATAATTATGAATTAAAAAACGTTTCAAAATTTTTATATTTTTTTTTATATTTTGTATCTTTATAAAAATTATTAAAACAAATTTATAAATGAGACATATTTTTTGATTTTCAAAATCATTACAAATATAAATAAATAAATCATGTTATTGAAAATTGATATAGTTAAAATACAAACTATACAATTATTCGATAATATAATGCTAATATAAAAATTCACGCCATTTATGTTTTAAAATTAAAGTTTTCAATCAAAACAGTGATAATTATAATTGAAAAACATTTGATTTTTTTAATGTTTTATATCTTTGTAAATCTTATTAAAACAAATTGAGAAATGAGATATTTTAAATATAAACAAAATAATGTTAAAGAATTTTATTTTATCTTTTTATTATTCTATTTACTTTTATTTTATGATAATTGTTTCGTCCAAATATAATGTTTCGTACCAACTTCTAAATAATTATGGAAATCATTCAAAATATTATTACGATAATTAGGGAATTCAAATCTTCCTACATTATTATAATCAATATTATATTTTTTTGTACAATTAATGTTTTAGTTATAATTTCTTTTATTAATGATTTCATTCTTATTTGTTTTTGTTTTGTAATGTTTTTTTCTTAATTTTTTCATACACTTCCAATATTTTTTTTATTATTCTATAATTATTAATACAAATAATTTAATAATAAAAATTGAAAAGTGAGATAATTGAAATAAATATAAAAATAATTATTTGACCATTAAATTATACTACTATTAATTATACAATCATAAATCATTTATTATTAACACTACAGTTATACTACCTCTATCCAAAACAATGATCACACATCTTTTATCATTTTATTCAATATATATATATATATACATATATATATATATATATATATATATATATATTTAAACTTTTATTTAAATTTATTTAATAATATACTTATATTAAAATAATTTAATAATATTAATTATATAATTATTCACTATCTATATTTCAAACGGGTTATATCATATATATTTAAACTTTTATTTAAATTTATTTAATAATATACTTATATTAAAATAATTTAATGATATTAATTATATAATTATTCACTATCTATTATTCTAACGGGTTATATCATTCAAATGTTCAATAAAAACGTCAAAATTTATAATTAGAAAACATTTAAAGACATATGTTTTAAGAGTATAGATTCCAATCAAAACAGTGATAATTATGATTTAAAAACACTTATTTTTTTTTATGTTTTGTGTTTTTATAAAAGTTATTAAAACAAATTGAGAAATGGGATATTTTAAATAAAAACAAAATAATGTTAAATGTTTAATTTTATCTTTTTTATTCTTTCATTTACTTTTATTTTATTTAATGATTAATTTTTCGTCAAAAGAATAATGCTCTAAATGATTATGGAAATCATTTAAAATATTATTATAATAATTAGGAAACAATTATTCAAATCTTCTTAAATTATTATAATCAATATTATATTTTTTGTTCTATTAATATTTTAGTTATAATTTCTTTTATTAATGATTTTAATTTTATTTGTTTTTATTTTGTAATGTTTTTTTCTTAATTTTTTCATAAACTTTCAATATTTTTTTATTTTTTTTATAATTATTAACACAAATAACTTAATAACAAAAATTGAAAAGTGAAATAATTGAAATAAAAATAAAAATAATTATTTTACCATTAAATTATACTACTATTAATTATATAATTATTCATCATTTATTATAAACATGTACGGTTATACTACCTCTATCCAAAAGCAATAGTCACACATTCTTCATCATTTTATTCAACTATTCACCATCTATATTCACACAGCATATATCATTCAAATGTCCAATAAAAAGCCAAAATTTATAATTAGAAAACACTTAAAAGACGAATTTTTTAATTTTCTAAATCATTATAAATATAAATAAATTAATAACACGGTGTTATTGAAAAATGATATAGTTGAAATACAAACAATACAATTATTCGATAATATAATTTTAATGTAGAGATTCACACATATTTTTCTTAGGAGGCGAAAACAAAGATAAAATTGTTTACATTCATGTTGTCACTTACGCCTTTTGAATCAAAATTGCCATTTTGCTCTCAACGTCATCAATTCTCAATTATGATATCATCTGATATGACAATTAACAAAAGTCAGGGGCAATCTTTGTCAAATGATTTCATGATTATGTTGAGAAGGCCGGTGTCCACACACGGACAAACAATTTGATATTTCAAAGGCCTAATTGAAGTGAATTGAAATTCTTAATTTTTGATGAAAATGGCAAACTCACGAATAAGACTACAAATGTCGTTTACAAAGAGGTGTTTAGAAATTTGAATTGACCTTGAAAATTCTCTATTATTTTTTTATTTTTTTTATCTATTATCAGGTAGGATTATTTTTTCCAATCATTTTGATGGATTTTAACCAAATATTAGATTGTATTTAACATGTTTTTAACATTAAGAATATATTTTCTAATCATTATGAGGGATTATTAGAAGATTGTAACATTTACTTTAAATATATTTCAAACATACGTATATATATTTAAAAATATATTTAAATTTATTTATAAATATACTTATATTAAAATAGTAACCGGAGAAACTTCAGTTTTAATCCCAGTACATCACGTGTTAAAAGATAGAGGGTTGGTTCCTAATTGGCAGGTTTTACAGTACTATTGAGTGTCTTAAAGTGGCAGTGAGAAGATGTGAGAATAGTACATTCTTCTTTTCTCTTAATTTGCGAATATTTTTTATTCGATAATATAATGTTAATATAAAGATTCACATCAATTATATGTTTCAAGAGTATAGATTCCAATCAAAACAGTAATAATTATAATTGAAAAACACTTGATTTTTTTTTTATGTTTTGTATCTTTATAAAATTTATTAAAACAAATTGAGAAATTAGATATTTTAAATAAAAACAAAACAATGTTAAAGAATTTTATTTTATCTTTTTTACTCTTCCGTTTTCTTCTATTTTATGATTAATTTTTCGTTAAAAAATAATGCTTCGTACTAGCTTCTAAATGATTATGAAAATCTTTCAAAATATTATTACGAATATTTACGGAATCAATTGTTACAATCTTCTAAATTATTATAACCAATATTTTATATTTTTGTTATATTAATGTTTTAGTTATAATTTCTTTTATTAATAATTTCATTCTTATTTGTTTTTTATTTGTGATATTTTTTTCTAAATTTTTTCATACACTTTTAATATTTTTTATTTTTCCTATAATTATTAATACAAATAACTTAATAACAAAAATTTGAAAAGTGATATAATTGAAATAAAAATAAAAATAATTATTTGACCATTAAATTATTCTACTGTTAATTATACAATCATTCATCATTTATTATACGGTTATACTCTTAAAACAATGGTCACACATCCTTCGTCATTTTATCCAATATATATATAATGTTTTTGCATTAGTGGCATTAGTGAGAACTAAACTTTACTATACAATATTACAAATTATATATTTTCCCAAAATGCTTTGCAGCACTAATACACGCATTATTGCGACCCATCTGAGACTGATGGTCTGCGTGTATAGAACATGCTTCACAAGGCATCAATAAGTCGATTTTGATGTTTTCATTTTAATCGGTGTTTGATTTAGTGTTTTCTATTTTAATTCTATTTTATTTTGTACTTTTAATTTTTTCGACTAACTTTGGAATCAAATTAAATATTTGGTTTGATTTATAGTGTTTTATTTTTCCAATACATTTATGAAAGTGTAGTCAAACAATTCAATTCACATTTTAGTGCATTAATTTTTAATTTCAGTTATTCACTTTTCGCTTATCTTCCCTCCGGCCGATAATGAGACTCTAGGTTTTTTGGAAGGTAAAAGATCTCTATTCGATTGTTACATTGTTCTACTAAATTATTTAATTTTAGATTAACAATTAAACTATTTGTAGATAGATTTTTTTTTCTTTTCCATATATATGAGGAAGTTTTTATTATTTTATAATAAAAAAAATTTTGTTGCTTATTTGTTTTGTATTGATCACAAAGATATATCATACAATGTTGGTATTTAATTTTAACACTTTAAAGATATTTTGAAATGTACAGTAATTGTACGAAACAAAAATCATTAAATTTATATGAACGTGGTGTGGTAGTAATTATTCTGAAAATTGTTGTCACAAGTATGGAATGTCTTATGTTTTGTAACATGAATATAATTTATTCTGGCAAATTTTGCTAAGAGATGTCAAGATTGAATACCTCATCTTTTTCAAGAATAGTTAGTTTAGAATTTGTTTTAGTTGATCGATGATGATGTAAAAAAGAAACATATTCACTATTTATCAGTTGCATTGGGTGGATCTTTTAAATTCCAAAAAATTAATAAAGTGGGTTGTCGTATCAACAACTTTAGTTTCAATTACTCCTGATTTTTTATGATGCTTAACTATATCTCAGGTTCGATTAATAGACATCTCAACTATGCGCTTTACAGCAGGAGTTATTCAGTTTTACCCTCACACTCAGTGTCTGTCGTTAGTCCCTGTTTGAAATTTGTTCACAAGAATGTGATTAGCAGTTTAATAATGCGACAATATTGGTATTCAACAATCAAAATTTACAGTCAAGATATGATGAATAATTGATTTTGCAGGTTCTAACTATTTTCGGATCTCACTTATTTTTGTCTATATGACATATACATATCTACTGCAAAATATTTTCAATTTTCCATCTCTTCATATTTATTTTTGTTTTGGTAATAGATATCTAAGCTTCTTTATTTCTAATTTCTTGATCTAACGAATGTTTGTATATATGGCTACTCGGCATATTCAACCAGTTAATTTGGTCAAAACAGCTTACCAAAATCACTCCAAAAGGAGATCATATCAGATGACATTCACTTTTCGCTCATCTTCCCTCCGGTCGATACCAAACTCTTGGTTTTCTAGAAGGTAAAAGATCTATATTCGATTGTTACATTATTCTACTAAATTATTTAATTTTAGATTAACAATTAAACCATTTGTAGATAGAGTTTAATCTTTTTCTTTTGAATATTAGTAAGGTTTTATTATTTTATAATAAAAAGTATTTTGTTACTTATTTGTTTTGTATTGATCACAAGGGATATATGGAATTTAATTTTGACACTTTAAAGATCTTTTGAAATTATATTTGCTTAATATTTACCTTTTAATTATATAGAATATATTAAATTTTCCTTTACAATTCTTTTATTACACATAAATATTATATATATATTAATTTTTTTTAAATAATTTTTATATGACATACTACTCTGTCCCGGACTAATGGTCATATTTCTTTTGTAAATTACAAAGAAAGTAGGAGGGCAGAGGGAGTAATCTTTTAAAATTATTTAAAAAAATAAAATTATTCAAAATTCTTTCTCATGTAAAATATTATGTATTTATTTTATTTTTTATATTATTATATATTAATTAATATGTTTTTTTAACCAGAATACAAAATTATTTCTTCATTTGGTAGATTTAAATTTTTTACTTCTTAAGCAAAAATAAATAAATTAAATGGGTTTAAAAATAATAAAAATAATGAAACATACAATTAATATTTAAAATATCAAATATTTTTATTAATAATATTGACATTTATATTTATTTATTTATTTATTCTTATGCATGTATACAATACTATGTTTAATGTCCTCAAATATTACACACAAAGATTATTCATATTATTTATAATTTAATAATACTTCAAAATATATTTTTATATTTTATTTTCAATTATTTTTTGGAATCAAAAATTGAATAAACAAAAATCAAAGTCTAAAATTATTTTACAATAAATTCATGTAATGTTTTGTAGGTTGGGTGTCAATTATGTTGTTAAGAAATATCGACCACACCGCCAGATTATGTAACGGGACTCGATTGGTTGTGACCAAGTTGGAAAACTACGTTATTGAAGCAAAGGTTTTAGGAGGGGAACAACAAGACGGAATCGTATACATTCCAAGGTTGGCGCTTTCTCCTTCAGATTCAAAATTTTCTTTTCGATTTCAACTTCGCCAATTCCCAATTATGATTTCGTATGGTATGACCATAAACAAAAGTTAAGGGCAATCTTTGTCAAAAGTGGGAAGTCTATTGAGAAAGCATGTTATCACACACGGACAATTGTATGTCGCAGTTTCTAGGGTCACTAACAGAGCAAGTTTGAAATTCTTAATATGTGACGAAGATGGAAACTTGACAAATAAAACTAGAAATGTTGTGTACATGGAGGTTTTCAGAAATTTGCATTAAATTTAAATTGTACTTATATTTTTTTTCTATGTTTTGGAACTCTAAAAGTTTGAGTTTTTTTTTTTTAAATCAAAATATGTATACAAAAAAATTATTGTACAAAAAATTAAGCATACATACTTAAATTAAGATTTAAATAAATCCGGTAAAATTTTGAGTTATAATCCCAGTGCAACGCACGGGCAGAAAAAACTAGTGTAATCACAATTTAGGTAGACTTTTCAAATTTGAATTGTCTATTTTAACCTTTATTTATATCAATTGTTTATATTTTTTTATTAAATACGATATATAATTGAATGAACAAGAATCTTAATAGTTTAGGACAATATTTTTCATATCAATCACGATTCTCTTTCCGGTAAGTGTCTTGGGATTGATATTCGTATTTTTTTTTATCAAATTTCTCTCCGTAACTAGCCGTTCTTCATTCAGTAGTTTGTATTATCTTGAGAACGCGTGTAGGTAAATCGTTTTTTTTTTCAAACGGATCGCTTGTGTTATTGTTTCAAACTGTTCAATTTCTCTAATGTTCAACCAAATTTGGTCGGCTGCTAATCGAAATTTTTTCCGCAGCTTTTCAATTTGATTTATTGCGTATAATTATCATCTATTGACACAGTTAAATACATTTGCACTGACATATTATTACTCGTTCGATATCCTCGAACACACCAAGTTCTGTTCCCAGAAAATTGTGTTTTGATTCCCGATTGTTGTCCAGGTCGATAGTATTTGTTTTTATTGTTGTTACGATTTATTCTTAGTGTTGTTTATCAATCGTGGTTTACGAATGTTGTGCCATAGCATATAAATTTGTGTAGGCGTTGCAACTTCTTTATCTATTCGTACGATTGTTAGTTAAGAAGTATTGTAAGCCTGTAGTTAGTCGACACTTTACATAAGATTGTTTCAAGCTTAACAAAGATCGATTATGTTGGAGGATACATGGTTGCATATGTTTCTAAGGTTGTTTACTGTGGTTGCAACTCTTTATCTATTCGTTTGAAAATCTTGTTTTAGTTTCTCAAAATTTTCAACACTCTTCTTTGTAATTATCCATTTGGTCGTTACTGTGAGAATTGTTGGGGCCACTGTTTATTTAGAGACACAATTAGTATTGTTTTTTTTTTTTTTTTTGTTAGTGTTTATTTCTTAGCTTTAGTTATTTTTGTGTTATTTGGTCTGTAGATTAAATTTTTGCTGGGAACACATTTGTTTATCACAATGTATTTATTTGTTTAAGCTTCTAACCCTCAATTCAATTTCGGATCATTGTATCATTTTCAAATGGATTTGTATATAACAAATTAATGTTTTGTTTCTTGCAAGATGGCTGCATATGTGGCTAAGATCGGCTACTGTGGCGAGGGTGCTGCAATATCATTTGGGGCCAACTTCTCCTACACCGAACTATGCGACAATATACGTTCCCAACAAGAAAATATGCAAATAAGTTATTTAGTATGACGTATTGATGTGATCAGTTCACACATGTAGAAGAATTCGTATTATCCGTTTTGTTTGGGCAGTTGAACTCTCTTCTTTCAACCGAGGTTGAATATGAACATTTGTGTCTTATGGTTTAATAAAGACCGGGAACTTCAATTTCTTATTTTTGGATCGTATTTTTTTGTTGTCGCAGTTGAACTTCGTTTTTTCAAGAGATGTTGAATTTGAACATTTGTGCAAATTCTGTTAGTTGATCGTTTTTTTCTTGCTATCTCATTTAAATTGTTTTCGTGATGAAAGTTCAATATAGGTTTACTATTTCAGCAGTTATTGTAAGATACTTCTTATACTTACTTAAAAAATAGGCATCAGCAAGTTGGGACCTTGATCTTACCTATGTGATTCCCACAAAGGAAATCATGTTTGAACAATACAAATCTTCAGTGTTGGTTAATTCCACTCCTGTCAGTGGTGACCTGAAACAATCTGATTTTTACAAGTTTTGATTTTATGGGTCTGTGTATGGAGTAACTCTATATGTATCAGGTGATTTTTTGGCCACCTTGAGCATCATATGTTTAAGCACAAGCTACTATTTGTCGGGGTTAGCTTTGATAGCATGTCCCATGTTTATAATTATAGGTATATTAACCTGTGACGTTTATTTGTCTAACTTACTCTTTAGTTTATATGATACATAGGTTTTGTTTTGAATTGGTGTCTGTTGTTTACATGATCCAAGTCTTTTACAATTTTTTTGTTAGTCTGCTTATGTAATCTTTAAGATTGAAAAATGACATCACAAAGATTCAATGTCAAACTTCAATCACAAAATATCAAAATCATGTCAACAACATTTCAATGTTAATGTATTACTTTTAATCTTCAGAAGTAAACTAAACTGCAACTGTAACCCAAAGCTTTAAGGAGGAAACTCCAATGCCAAATTATCAAAATATTGTCATAATCACTTTCAAATTCTAGCAGTAAAAAAATATGTCTAGTACTGTAACTCAAAACTAATGTACATAAATATAAGGTTATTGTTTGAAGATCCAGCAACATACTTATTATTATTTTCATAAAACAAAATCATCTTCAACGATCTTCCTAACGGGCTGCCCTCCAGCACTTTGAACTTCATGCAAATCTGTTGACAAGGTCAGCTCTGAAACGCATAGCCGCTATCTCGTCAAAATAACAACCCACGTACTTTTCATGTGCAAGGAAGTCCACGTAGTGCATCACGTACACACCGCTCGAAAGGTACAGTGTTTGCCACGGTGTCCAAATTTTCGGCAGCTCCCTGTATACTATTAAACAGTATGTACATGTAGATTAGAAACATTTTTTTGGAAAATATGTTCATGAAAATGTTGTAGTTAGTGTTTCTTTTAAACTAGCAAATTATTTGTGTGTAAACGATCAAACCACTTTAGGCATCTAAAACTACAAAATACACATCTCGAAAGGTACAGTGTTTGTCATTGTCTTAGCAACAAATACAAAATACACAGCGCAAAATATTCAGTGTTTGTTATAGATTCTGAAATTTATCTATTAAGCAACTAAATTTTTTATTCTATTACTAATATACAAAATGCGTTGGTTTGAAATACCAACCCCTTTGTCCAAAAAAAAAAATCCAGTGTATGTAGTAGAGTACGACCTGAAGCTAATAGATTATTCATCACTAACCAAGTCAACCATGTAATCAAGCTAATAGATTATTCATCACTAGTAGGTGTTATGTACATGAACAAGTTTTAGTAAACAACTTGTGTGTTACCGATTAAACCACTCGATATATATATAACTACTCAATACACTGCCCGATAATGTTCAGTTTGTATTATAATCTGAAGCTAATCTATTTACACTACTACAATACATATATTAGACACTAGTGAGGACATCAGAATGAAATTAAGGTTAAACGGTAAGTATTGTATCTTTATAAACGAGCAAACTGTTTGTGTGTAAACTATCAAACCATTTTAGTCAAATATAACTACAAAATAAACAGCGCGAAATGTACACTATTTGTTATAAATTCTGAAGTTTATCTATTCAACTTCTAAATTAATTATTCTACAGTAGAAACTTTATATAGTAATACTCTATATAGGAATAAACTCTCTATAGTAATAAAAAATTCAAGTCCCAACTTGGGACCAGTTATAAATAGGAATAAACTCCACATTGTCATAAGTCATATATTTTTGAAGTCTCGCCTTAAGGATTTATACCTCTCTATATAGGAATAAATGATTAATATATAATAAAAATATTTATTAATAATATTTTTATTTATTAAAATCAATAACATATTTAAAATTACTTGAAATATTTATCAAAATCAATAACATATAGTATATGATCAAAGTTTATAGTCCTTAGATTTATTAATATTTTATTCAATTTGTATGTTAAACACAATTTTTACACATATATTGTAACGCCCCAGAAAATTCAGAGGCTTAAAAGGATTGAATATGCTACTCATACCAACAGATGCATCTACTTTTCTGGGCATCCTCCTATAAGAACTCCAAAGTTAAGCGTGCTGACTCTGGGGTAATTCTAGGATGGGTGACCCCCTGGGAAGTTTCTCGGGTGCGCACGAGTGAGGACAAAGTGCGCTAGAAAAGACAAGTGTTGGTACAGTGGGGCCAGTATATCACTCCCAATGGCAGTCATTGGTAACCGAGCCGGCCCATTAGGGTCGACCCCTCAACGGGCCGGGGCAGTCATCGGGCTTCGACCCCTCAACGGGCCGGGGCGTTACAGTTGGTATCAGAGCTTTACGTTCCTCGGTATTTGAAAAAAAAAAAAAAAAAAAAAAAAAAAAAAAAAAATCCTCGTCATTCCTCGTCGGTCTCCTCAAGGTACGCAGTAGTTAAAACATTTATATGTGCATTCTATGTTACTTACGTGCTCCTACTCGATCTATGCTATGTTACAAAGTTGAACTTCATTATATTCATAACATGTTCATGACATAAGATTTTAGGTAGTTAGAGACTTTAGAACGAGTGAACGACTGCAATGGCCGAGAATTTTTATGCGTATGCACCTGAACCTAATACAACAATTGGCGAGTACTTACTTAAGAAGCATAGACTATGGCTCGTGGCCTTAAAGAATCAAGAGGCCCCAAACGGGTATGACGCTGCTCGGGAAACCATAGCACGACTTCCAGTGGAATGGAGGAAAACAGGCGACAGTGCATGTCTTGCACTCTCAAGATACAAACCCCGCATCCCCACCAAAAAACTGTAACGCCCCGTTATTTTAAATAAATTAAGTACAGCGGAAGAAAATTAAATTTTTATTTCAAACGCGGGCGCTACGAAATTTTACTTTGAAAACTTGTTTTAGAAAATCTTGACAAGCCAACTTAAGAAAATAATAAATAGAAACCTTTATTCATGAAAAAGAAATATCTCAAATGAAAACTTGGATAATGAAACAAAGTTGAACGATAATTTAAATCAGTTTGAGAAGAATTTTATTGAAATAAACTAAGAAATTTTCTTCCGCTGTACTTAATTTATTTAAAATAACGGGGCGTTACAAATGGTATCAGAGCAGGTTCCGACCGGAATTGCGGGAACTAAGTGTCTTGCGGGGCCAAGTGCTCCACCCAGAAGTTGGTGAGAGTACCCGTAAGGGGCATTCCTGCACGGATGGTTGGTCCTGGGCAAGTAAGGCAAGTAAGGCACGCAACGAGGACGTTGCGCAGAAAAAGGTGGGGTGATTGTAACGCCCCAGAAAATTCAGAGGCTTAAAAGGATTGAATATGCTACTCATACCAACAGATGCATCTACTTTTCTGGGCATCCTCCTATAAGAACTCCAAAGTTAAGCGTGCTGACTCTGGGGTAATTCTAGGATGGGTGACCCCCTGGGAAGTTTCTCGGGTGCGCACGAGTGAGGACAAAGTGCGCTAGAAAAGACAAGTGTTGGTACAGTGGGGCCAGTATATCACTCCCAATGGCAGTCATTGGTAACCGAGCCGGCCCATTAGGGTCGGGCTTCGACCCCTCAACGGGCCGGGGCGTTACATATATGGTTAAATTTTATTATTCAAAACTATTAAATTGATTTTGTGAATTTAAAGGTAGATAATATTGTATTTATATCATTTTTATATATAAATTATTTTTATTTGATAAAACTCTTTATAAGAATAACTCTTTATAGTAATATTTTTTCCCGGTCCCAACGATATGACTGTACGGAGTTTCTACTGTATTACTAATATCTGAATTACGTTGTGTTTGAAATACTAACCACTCTGTTAAAAAAAAAGTGCAGTGTATGTAGTAGAGTATGACTTGAAGCTTATAGATTATTCATCACTAAACAAGCCAACCATGTAATTAAGCTAATAGATTATTCATCACAATAGGTGTTATGTACATGAACAATTTTTAGTAAACTACTTGTGCGTAACCCATTAGAACACTTGATACATATATAACTACTAAATACACTGCCCTATAATGTTCAGAGTTTGTATTATAATCTAAAAGTTAATCTATTTACACTACTAAATACACTGCCCCGTTTAATCTATTATACATGTATAAAGCAGTAGTCCAATTTACACTACTACCAAATTCATTGTACAAGTCGGAGCAGTGTATTGTACCATGTACTAGCCGGGGGAGTGTATTTGATAGATATGCCATTCAGACTAAAATTTTTGGAGCTAACCCAAGCCAACTCCTGTATAATTGTTAAAGTATTACAAAAAGATAAAATAATATAATAAATGACTTCTTAATATACACTAGATCTCCAAATTGAACTAACAATTAAGAAAATATGCATACCTTAAAAGTTTGCCCAATGTTAAGATGTGAAACAAACTGATAAATGAATCTCAATTAGTTGTATTTACGTAGCTCTACATTTTACCATCTAGAATGGCAAAGAGAAAAACAAATGATGTTCTGAATAGACAGACAACAAATATCATGTTTAAAATACTTACCCATGCGTGTGAAACAAGAAACTTCGTGACTACCAACTACACTGCTCTATAACATACAGTGTATCTATTAGGTTCATTAAAGCCTTTTACAGAATTGAAAATGTTTAGTTTTTGCATTACCAAATAAAACATCGAAACATCGGCATCACATTAATAGTTCTGTGAATAGTAAACTATAATTACAAATTGACTTTCACTGAAAAATCTTTATAAGTAATTATGTTTTGTTGATAAACCAAATATAAAGAACGATCACATGAACGACACACTATAGTATACATCCAATTGTTTAGAGTTACAAATTCCTATCACACTATAGTATACAACACAATATTTTAGGAAGGGATGAAAAATGTGAAAAATAGATACAAGAAGAAACTTCGTAACTACCAACTACACTGCTCTATAACATACAGTGTATCTATTAGGTTCATTAAAGCCTTTTAGAGAATTGAAAATGTTTAGTTTTTGCATTACCAAATAAAACATCGAAACATCGGCATCACATTAATAGTTCTGTGAATAGTAAACTATAATTACAAATTGACTTTCACTGAAAAATCTTTATAAGGAATTATGTTTTGTTGATAAACCAAATATAAAGAACGATCACATGAACGACACACTATAGTATACATCCAATTGTTTAGAGTTACAAATTCATATCACACTATAATATACAACACAATATTTTAGGAAGGGATGAAAAATGTGAAAAATAGATACAAGAAGAAACTTCGTGACTACCAACTACACTGCTCTATAACATACAGTGTATCTATTAGGTTCATTAAAGCCTTTTACAGAATTGAAAATGTTTAGTTTTTGCATTACCAAATAAAACATCGAAACATCGGCATCACATTAATAGTTCTGTGAATAGTAAACTATAATTACAAATTGACTTTCACTGAAAAATCTTTATAAGGAATTATGTTTTGTTGATAAATCAAATATAAAGAACGATCACATGAACGACACACTATAGTATACATCCAATTGTGTAGAGTTACAAATTCCTATCACACTATAGTATACAGCACAATATTTTAGGAAGGGATGAAAAATGTGAAAAATAGATACAAGAAGAATCTACCAACCCACAGTCCCACTGATTGTTGTGATCGTGTTACTGGGCCATGATGTAGATGAAATTTATGAAAAGAACGACATACTATTATTTCAACTGGTACACAATCTCAATTCCAAACTAAAAAAATACTAATTTCGGTGAAATTAAACCACAAATCCAAGAATCCTAAATCTGACATGATATTATTTCAACTGGTACACAATTTCAATACCCACCCAAGAACTACTTATTTGGGTCGAATCAAAGCACTAATCCAAGAACCCTAAATCCGATATGCAATCTAATCTCTCTGTAATGTAAGATCAGGGATAACGAGTTGTGAATCATACCTTGATAAGCTGTGTGAAGACCATAACACTCCCATATCATGTCATCAGTCCCAGTTTCTAATATTGGATCTGGACTTCCATTAGGAGATGATTCCTTAATCTTTTTTAGTTCATTAGACACTATGTCTTGGAGAGTTACTTTGATGAATTCCCACAACCAGGATCTTAATTCAGGTTAGAATAATGCAGAAGACAATAATTTTAACACAAAATAATAAACCAGAACAGAATCAAAATCATTCTAAGAGGCGCTAATATTCAAATTATGCAAACAAAGTTCTTTCAAATGGATCCCCTTTGAAACGAATAATATGTGCAATCCCTTCTCCTAGTCATTGGTTAATATTCTCATAACCCAATGTTTTGTCAGCTCTAGGAAAATATAATTTCTTAATATAAAAAAAAAATGAATATAGACAGGAAACAAAATTGTGTGACACGGTCACACCTTGTTTGAAAATTTCCCTTGAATAACATAGAGGCGTTTGTTGATCCCTATTTTTTCAGAGATCCAATGGGCCAGCCCAATTTCCTAAACCCAATAAAAACTGATACAAAAAGTCCAAATAGGATTCCCATAAAATATATGACGAGCAGCCAAGGAAGGTACATCGAGCGACGAACCTACTACCATTGCATGGTCAATTCCTTCCTCTGATATTGGAATCGGACGGGCAAACGAGATGGCAAGAATGGTTCTTAGGTATTCTAATAAGGAGGGACAGAAATGACTTTTCACCAATCAAGGCCCAATAAGAAAAAGCCCAATACCCATTTCTTGGAAACCCTAATTTCAACTACTATAAATAGTTGATTCATTTGTGATTACTATTCACGTGCACTTAAATCGAGAAATAGAGTATTTTATTGCACCCGTCATATCGTCGTATTTTATTGTACTTGGTCGTCCAAACCCCAAAATATCATTTTCTTGTTCGGTTGGAAGTGTTGGGAATCGTGCATGTATACGCAGCGGAAAACAAAAATTTTATGAAAAACTGTTTTTCATTAATGTAAACATTTTACATTATATTTATTTTATTGAAAATCATATTTTCAATATTACATACATTAATTGATTTAATTCAAATCTATTAGAATCAATAATTCACCATTTAATTTAATTATCAAATAATTAAATATTTAATTCATGCATCCCATACTACACAAATTAAATCTAGCGCAATTATATTTATCATATAAATTAATTACTTGTACCGCAATTATATTAATCATATTAATATATTATAATTAATTATGCAGACATAATTAATTTGCGTCAAATTGACAATTAACATAATCTTATTATTTAATTCTAATCAACTTGAGTTTATGTAAACATCCGCACATAATTAATTTGCATACAATTAACATAATCATATTATTTAATTCTAATCAACTTGAATTGTGCAATTAAATTAATCAAATTAATTAATTACACATATATAATTAATTACGTAAACATGTGCACATAATCAGTTTGCGTCAAATTGACAATTAAGATAATCATATTATTTAATTCGAATCAATTTTAATTTAATTGACATTTAAATTAATCACAATTAATTTTTCTTTATCAATTAAAAATCCCATAGCGCAAACATTAACAGTACATAGCGCAAACATTTAACGCAAACAATTTAATCTAAATTTAATCGTAAGTACCTCAGGGATTCATCGGACGAAACGAGGTTCGTCGGAAGTCGCGCGGATGCGACGCGGGGACGGCACGGGTCGTGTGCGGGGAGAGTCGAGCGAATGGCGGGGCTCTCGGCTGGACTCGTGTGTCACGGCTGGAGCGCACGGGCGCGACTCGGGCTGTGCTCGGGCGTTCCTTCGGCGTCTCTCGTCTAATCAGGTTTCACCTCGTATAGGTAATCCAACTTACGTATTGCACTAGAAACACGTAAGGGAGAATACGACGGGAAAAACGGGCCGGAAAAACGGTGCCAGAATCGGATTCCGGCGAGGGGAGGCGGCTGCCGGCGGCGGCACTAGGCGGCGGCGGGCGGCGACTCCGGTTGTCGGCGGTCCTCCGAGGGAGGAGCCGAGGGGCGGACGAGAGGGAGAGAAGAGAGGAGAGAAAGTGAGGCTAGGGTTTTGAGCTCTTCACTTTGGTGTGTTTATTCTCATGCCTATGGAGCTCCTTTTATAGGTGAAGAAAGGAGCTTGTTGGGCTCAAACCCTAATGGATCGGATCCATTAACCCTAGCCGGCCCAATTCACTAGCCGCCATTACGTTTCTCCAAAATTGACAATCAATTTGATCTCCGAAAAATATAACAATTATATTTTCGTTCTCGTTTTAATTTTCTCATCAATATGAGATAATAATAAAATTTTCCAATTTCACAAAATCGGAAAGCCCATTATAGGGGTACTGCTAAATCGGGAATTTTCCCAAAATAGAAAGTGTACACCATCGTGTCCGTTTTCTTTAGCTCATTATTATTTCCAACTCATAATCACAATTATGAATCTCGGATTCAATCATATTGACCTCCGACTATATGTACTTAATTAACAGTTAATTAATACATGATCGTATTCAAGGATCGGTTTACACGAGAATGTGACCCTCAATGGTTCAGGTGTATAACTAGCCGTGGGCTCACAACAAATTGTGATTCGAACAACATATTGTTCTTATTTCAACTACTCCCAAGAGTTTTAGATTAATAATCATATTATTTAATCTCCGAACAAGTCGGTGCCCAACGAATCAGTGACGAGCGTCTAGCAGCCACGCTTCACTAATTCCCTAGATACAAATGAAGTGCCTGCAAGAACCTTGTAATATAGTTAGCGTACAGTACGATCCCTCCGATACATATGTCCCGATCAAACTAGAGATATTGGTTAATCGAGATCTCTTGTTGAGTTTGATAACTGTGCGTACGTTCTAGGTTTCGTAAAATCCATTCGTGATTGATTCAGAGAAACACATTTCTCTAATCACCTCACTATTCAACTCTGGCCAGAGATTCCGGGACTACGAACCATCAGAACACACAGGACATCCATGATCTATATCAAGCGATCAGATCCCCTACTACCATGCACAGACTTCACATCAGATTTCGAACTGCACGAACATTGTCTCCTTTTTCGACTTACTCCCTTTCCAGGGAATCAGAGACACGTCACGATACAGCTAGTCCTCTGATGAAGTCACGGTGATGTCTGGGTCTTAAGGATTAATTGTGTACAACTATATTATGGAATTCTCTACTCGATCAGTGATAACCACTTAGAGATTCCAGGGAGAGGGGGTTCAGTGAACTCATCAACAGTGAGCACCCACTCAAGTATGTCGATGTCCCAACACCGAGGCTCGAGATTAGCCCACATACACTAAGTGCTAGTCTCAAGGGGGAAAGGTCGGGTATCCTTGTTATTGGCGTAACCCATTGACTAGGAACTGAGTTTGACCAGTTACGTTGCGTTAACAGAATTATCTCTCGGTTTCCACAAAACCGAATTCATACAACATGTGTAACTGTACAGGACTATATCTATGATTCAACATTGGGAGCAGATATAGTATATGTCATTAATATAGGTTTCCTTAATTAACGAAATAAACCGTTATATAACGGAATACGGTTAACCGCTCGGCCAACCGTTGGCTCGCCGGTCACCTATTCCAACAATCTCCCACTTGACCTAGAGCCAACTATCCATGAATCTTAGTCCCATCGACCCTCTATGTTTCTCGCGGACATATTCAGATAAAGGCCTGGTACAGGGATCTACAAAGTTATCTTCCGAAGTGACACTCTCGACTCAGACGTCACCTCTGTCATTGATCTCTTAGATCACATGATATTCTCTCAAGTACATGTTTGGACTTCTGATGAGATCTCGGTTCCTTAGCATTCGCTACAGGACACCGTATAATAACAGTACAAGTTACTTGATTATTTGCGTCCGGAACTATAACCAACATTTGGATAAAGTTCCGTGTCCAAAACAGTCTCTTTTACAGCTTTAGATGCTGCAACATATTCAGGTTCTTGTGGTAGAATCATTAGTCGTTGCAGGAACCATTCCAGCATACGACACCACCTCTAAGCTCGATTATGAATCCCGATATCGACTTTTAGTCATCCACATCCAGTTGAAAACTAGAGTTCGTAAGTACCTCTAAATTCAACTCGGACCTCCCATAGACTAAGAACAATTCCTTAATGCTTTTGATTGCTAGTGCTCAAGGATTTCGTCCTTCACGACTTCAAATAAGCCGGTCTTGGGTTCGATTGATATTCACTTGTGACACTCACAACATTTATAATATCACGTCTAGTACACAGCATGCCATACATAATGCTCCCTAGTGCGGAGATATATGTGTTGTCCATTTCATCTCCTCGAATTCCATCAACATTACAGTCACACGAATTACGAGAGATGAACCCCATGGGACATTGGCAAGAATCTCTTCAGGATTCTTCCATGCTAAACCATTTCAGAAACAGTTTCTATGTACAAGGATTGAGAAGATTTTACATCCTTCTAGATCTATATCTATAGTGACGTATCACAATACGTAAGATGCCTCTCCTCAAATCCTTTATTCGAGAAACGTGTGGATAACCGTGCTTTCGTTGACTGCAACATCACTCAATCATGCCTATGATTAGTATGTCATCAACGTACAACACTTAAATTTCACTGCGCTCCCACTAACCTTCTTGAATACAAGGTACCTTTAAGTTTTATACCAAGTCAAAGCTTTGACTATTGTATTTAAAACACATGTTCCATTTTAGGGATGCTCGTTTCAATCCATAAATGGATCGCTGGAGTATGCAAACCTTTTGCTCCTTTCCAGAAAATATGAAGCCTTCCGGCTGCGCTACAACTCTTCCATAATATCACATTCAAGGAAAGTAGACTTCATATCTATTTTCCATATCTCATAGTCGTACTATGCAGAAATGGCCAGCAAAATTGTAATGGACTTAAGCATAGCGACTGATGGAAAGATTACCTCATAAACAACACATTGTCTTTGAGTAACTTCTTTCGCCATCATCCTTGCTTTAAAGGTCACACCTTTATATATATACTCTCACGTCATAATTAATAGATCAATATGCAGCCTTTGGGAACGATTCTCTTTGGTGGATCTACCAAGGTCAAACCTTGTTGGAGTACATACAGTCCATTATGAATTTCATGGCAATAAGCCAATGTCCCATATTCGTATCCAATACGAATCAGTTGAAGTTTATTGGATCATATCCATCGTCAACTTTATCTTGATCATTATCAAGATGGAACCGTCTACCAGGTACCTTCCGAACATTTTCGGATTTACGAACCGATAGATGAAGAGGTATATTAGTGGTTTGTTGAATTGGTTCATCTCCAAGTACTTGTGTTTGAACTTCATAGTGTGGTTCATATTCTCGAACTATTTCGAGATTTACTATATTGCCTTTTCTATCGAATAGAAACTTCTTCTCTAAGAAGGCAACATTTCTTTAAACAAACATTTTGTTTCAGAAATATAGTAGAACAGGTATCCTTGTGAATGTTCAGGATACCTCACAAAATGGCATAAGCCGGATCCACTATCAAACTTATCTCCCACTAGCCGCTTCACGCAAGCAGGATACGGGAGTGCCCAAGTTCATATGGTGTGGTTTTAACTGCTTTGGTGGTAACACTATTCAGCAAATGGACGACTGTCAAAAGTGCAGGACTTTTACAGTTTCGTCGGCAATTTGGTGAACCCCTTTGTGGATCGAACCATGTCCAACAAAGTTTGATTCCAACATTCGGACACTCAATACAATTAAAGAGTTCCAGACGGAGTCCATTGCCAGAGAATCATATTCTCTTTTAGATAGTCAATAAGCTTGGTGCTTAAATATTTATTACCACGATCATATCGTAATATGGCAACCAAGTTGGTTTCCTACTTTGATGTCTAAATTTATTGAACATTTCAAAATTAAAGACGTGTACTTCATAAGTACATTATGTAGTTGAAAACCACCCCCAACACTAACACATTAGTGGATCACACATCTCCGTTTGGATCAAATCCAATAGACCTTCAACATGCTCAACTAGCGTGCTAAAGTTGTGCGGGATTTTGACTTTTATCTATTGCTGATATTTGGGTTTAGTTCATTCTTGTATATTTGTTAATCGTCTTTAGCAAATCATATTTGCTTTCTTTTGTATAAAGGAAATCGGATTTCCAAAACAAAATTAAAACCTTTATCGTCTATATCAAATATATAAGTAAGATCTAATAATAGAACATTTCTATTAATAATAGGTTTCTAAAATTAGACGAAACAAATAATCAATTGTTCAAAACAATAGAATAACTATATCCCAATACGAACATTTGTCAGAACGTTTCTGCCCAAGGTATTTTAGCAGTTATGGCACTTAGACCTTTATTCACACAATGATGGCAAGCGTCATCAACTCATTTGTTGACCTTGTTCTTAGTCGCCCTTCTAGTACACCTTTATCCATCTTTATGCTTAGACCGGAAACCATTTCCGTCATTTTCTTCAAGAAGAACACTTCTTTCATGAAGAAGCAATAATGAGAACAAATTTCTCGTATTGATGGGTGACTCTTTGATCAACATCTTGAACAACTTATCCATTGAAGAATCGAGCTTTGTTCATGTTGTAGTTCATAATGAACGATTCATAAGAACTAGAAATTCACTTCTCATAAGTGGCATTCCTCAGCAGTCAAAGGTTGAGTGAGATTATCAAATAATCTATTCTCAAGTACATAGAGGCACTCATCATTTTAAATCACAAGATTGAGATTCCAATTCAAATGGTTTGGGCCAGTGAGTTTGGATTGGTCGAGTATCGATGTTACGGGATATCTTAGAGAATATTACTGAGAAATATTAAGAAGATTAACATTGAGATAATTCGTTATTAATGATTACAATTAAATGTTTGGTCTTTATCATTTAATTGCCTCCCACTAAATTTTTCGAATTCCGCTATCCTCTAGCAGACAGACGGGAAAACTTATTTTTCCTTAGTTGGGCTTTAGGTCCAATAGCATGAATATAACCCGTAGTTAATCTAGCCCGATTACATTCACCTAAAGGTAGAAACATTTTCAATCACATCTCTATGTGACCCTAAAGATTACTTTTCCTCACCATGACAATGAACTACGTTAATCGTACCCTTCAAAGTCAACCATGTGTCAAGACCGACCTACCGATGTGAGAAGTGAAAGTTGGACTCCAATAAACATGTGTAAGCCCATAGTTAATCTATCCGACCACACACATTTAAAAGAATCGTAGCTAACACCTCTCCATCTTATGTCAATAAATTACAGCTTAACTCACAAGCAGTACTCCCCGCTAACACGGCATACCATACTACTTGTAAGTGGCTTTCACATAATTTATTGTCGGTAGAAGGAAAGGAGAAAGAACGACACATCGGTTCTCCTTTAAGGCTTGATATACATTCTCGGGAGAGAATGGAGGAGTATAGGTTTGTTATCTCATCAGAATAATCGTTATACATTCTCAGGAGAGAATGAAGTGAGTGATCGATTGTTGATTCTTAACAACTATGTCCTCTATAGGTCATCCTAACGAGCACATACGATCATAACATATATCACAATATATATCTCACATAATTCACATAGCATTTAATTACAATTAAAACGAGATATGCAAATTAAATGGTGCTCTATTAATTAACTTGATTTAACAATTAAATCAATTAATTAATCTATCACCTTGTTGATCGAATATTTAAATCTATTATGTAATTGGTCAATAAATAATTTCACTAAATTAAATATTGATACTTCCTTTCTATTTCAGTTTATTAATATCTTAATAATCAAAACGTGATGTCTCGTAAGTGAAACTCGAAGTTTCTAACCAGCGATTCATCATGCGAGCGACCCTATCTCCCATAAATGGGGGAGCCGAGCAGACCATCGAATCATGCCATAAAATGGCTCGATGTCTCTAATTTGTTTTAACAAAAACAAGTCTAGATGAATCACTCCCCGAGGTGCATTCATGTTCGACATTGAATTGTTACTTGATAACAAATTAGGCATTGTTTCAATCTATTAGATAAAAATAAATATCTTAATAGAAACAATTAAGTCCCAATTAAACAACATTAAATCAATCAATTCAACAAACAGCATGCTTAAGGCGATTATATTCATAGACAATTAATCAATTTCAGAACCTACGCTCTGATACCACTGTTGGGAATCGTGCATGTATACGCAGCGGAAAACAAAAATTTTATGAAAAAACTGTTTTTCATTAATGTAAACATTTTACATTATATTTATTTTATTGAAAATCATATTTTCAATATTACATGCATTAATTGATTTAATTCAAATCTATTAGAATCAATAATTCACCATTTAATTTAATTATCAAATAATTAAATATTTAATTCATGCATCCCATACTACACAAATTAAATCTAGCGCAATTATATTTATCATATAAATTAATTACTTGTACCGCAATTATATTAATCATATTAATATATTATAATTAATTATGCAGACATAATTAATTTGCGTCAAATTGACAATTAACATAATCTTATTATTTAATTCTAATCAACTTGAGTTTATGTAAACATCCGCACATAATTAATTTGCATACAATTAACATAATCATATTATTTAATTCTAATCAACTTGAATTGTGCAATTAAATTAATCAAATTAATTAATTACACATATATAATTAATTACGTAAACATGTGCACATAATCAGTTTGCGTCAAATTGACAATTAAGATAATCATATTATTTAATTCGAATCAATTTTAATTTAATTGACATTTAAATTAATCACAATTAATTTTTCTTTATCAATTAAAAATCCCATAGCGCAAACATTAACAGTACATAGCGCAAACATTTAACGCAAACAATTTAATCTAAATTTAATCGTAAGTACCTCAGGGATTCATCGGACGAAACGAGGTTCGTCGGAAGTCGCGCGGATGCGACGCGGGGACGGCACGGGTCGTGTGCGGGGAGAGCCGAGCGAGTGGCGGGGCTCTCGGCTGGACTCGTGTGTCACGGCTGGAGCGCACGGGCGCGACTCGGGCTGTGCTCGGGCGTTCCTTCGGCGTCTCTCGTCTAATCAGGTTTCACCTCGTATAGGTAATCCAACTTACGTATTGCACTAGAAACACGTAAGGGAGAATACGACGGGAAAAACGGGCCGGAAAAACGGTGCCGGAATCGGATTCCGGCGAGGGGAGGCGGCTGCCGGCGGCGGCACTAGGCGGCGGCGGGCGGCGACTCCGGTTGTCGGCGGTCCTCCGAGGGAGGAGCCGAGGGGCGGACGAGAGGGAGAGAGGAGAGGAGAGAAAGTGAGGCTAGGGTTTTGAGCTCTTCACTTTGGTGTGTTTATTCTCATGCCTATGGAGCTCCTTTTATAGGTGAAGAAAGGAGCTTGTTGGGCTCAAACCCTAATGGATCGGATCCATTAACCCTAGCCGGCCCAATTCACTAGCCGCCATTACGTTTCTCCAAAATTGACAATCAATTTGATCTCCGAAAAATATAACAATTATATTTTCGTTCTCGTTTTAATTTTCTCATCAATATGAGATAATAATAAAATTTTCCAATTTCACAAAATCGGAAAGCCCATTATAGGGGTACTGCTAAATCGGGAATTTTCCCAAAATAGAAAGTGTACACCATCGTGTCCGTTTTCTTTAGCTCATTATTATTTCCAACTCATAATCACAATTATGAATCTCGGATTCAATCATATTGACCTCCGACTATATGTACTTAATTAACAGTTAATTAATACATGATCGTATTCAAGGATCGGTTTACACGAGAATGTGACCCTCAATGGTTCAGGTGTATAACTAGCCGTGGGCTCACAACAAATTGTGATTCGAACAACATATTGTTCTTATTTCAACTACTCCCAAGAGTTTTAGATTAATAATCATATTATTTAATCTCCGAACAAGTCGGTGCCCAACGAATCAGTGACGAGCGTCTAGCAGCCACGCTTCACTAATTCCCTAGATACAAATGAAGTGCCTGCAAGAACCTTGTAATATAGTTAGCGTACAGTACGATCCCTCCGATACATATGTCCCGATCAAACTAGAGATATTGGTTAATCGAGATCTCTTGTTGAGTTTGATAACTGTGCGTACGTTCTAGGTTTCGTAAAATCCATTCGTGATTGATTCAGAGAAACACATTTCTCTAATCACCTCACTATTCAACTCTGGCCAGAGATTCCGGGACTACGAACCATCAGAACACACAGGACATCCATGATCTATATCAAGCGATCAGATCCCCTACTACCATGCACAGACTTCACATCAGATTTCGAACTGCACGAACATTGTCTCCTTTTTCGACTTACTCCCTTTCCAGGGAATCAGAGACACGTCACGATACAGCTAGTCCTCTGATGAAGTCACGGTGATGTCTGGGTCTTAAGGATTAATTGTGTACAACTATATTATGGAATTCTCTACTCGATCAGTGATAACCACTTAGAGATTCCAGGGAGAGGGGGTTCAGTGAACTCATCAACAGTGAGCACCCACTCAAGTATGTCGATGTCCCAACACCGAGGCTCGAGATTAGCCCACATACACTAAGTGCTAGTCTCAAGGGGGAAAGGCCGGGTATCCTTGTTATTGGCGTAACCCATTGACTAGAAACTGAGTTTGACCAGTTACGTTGCGTTAACAGAATTATCTCTCGGTTTCCACAAAACCGAATTCATACAACATGTGTAACTGTACAGGACTATATCTATGATTCAACATTGGGAGCAGATATAGTATATGCCATTAATATAGGTTTCCTTAATTAACGAAATAAACCGTTATATAACGGAATACGGTTAACCGCTCGGCCAACCGTTGGCTCGCCGGTCACCTATTCCAACAGGAAGTCAGTCCGATTTTTCGACCGTTAACAATTGGCGCTAGAAGGAGGGGTGACCCTCGAGCGTTGGACGAGTAGTTAAGCAGTTCAAGAGTTTAAACGACTAGCAGTTATGCAGTTCGGTAGTCTGGCTGTTCGGTAGTTTAGCAGTCCGACTATTAAGTAGACGAGCAATTTAGCCGCTTGGTAGATTAGCAGCCTAACAGTCTAGCGGTTTAAGAGATTAGCATATTAGAAGCCCAAAATTGGTATAATCAAAATAGTTTGGCTGATCGCCGATGCCGCCGAGTATGGGAGCAGAGACGCCCGTGATAAAGGAAAATTCCCGTGGTCTCGGGAGGGCTAGAAACACGTCCGCCTGTCATGTATGGCGAAGAGCAAGACTAGTGGTCACTTATAGAGCCTACGAACCGAGCAACAAGATTCTGAAGAATGGTAGAGTTGTTCAAAAGGGAGGTGGGTAGTAATCCGCCTAACAGAAGCCAGAGTTCCAAGAGAATCGCAAGGAGCTGAACACCAACTGAATCGACTTTTGAAACGAAATGTTTCACCCGAAACGATCTCCACAAGTAAACACTGGGGCATTTGATGGGTGCGGCCATCAAATACCCCAACATGGTTGTTCACCTAGAAAGATCCCCAATTTTGACGAACAAAGCTCACGAGAAGGTGGTCTGGCAGAAAGCTTATCGTCGACCAAGAAGCCATTGTTGGAAGTCCGATCAGATGGACAAGTAGAGACCAGAAGATGGTAAAGGCGGATTCGGTGTAAGACGAACCAAGGAGTCCATGTGATGGACATGATTTCCAATTACAAATCTCGATTGAAGAACTCGGGCATAACGAATAAATATCTGCTAGACAGGATGACGACTTAGATCCCCGTTTGGATTTTGAGCCGAAAAAAAGAAGAAGTTATTCATATATCTGGCTTCAACCGAATGCACGATGAGTCAAGTGATGGTCCGAGCTGACGGGCAGGTACACAGACCAATCTACCATTACAGCAAAGCACTCCACGATGTGGAGACCAAATATACTCCATTAGAAAAGTTTGCATGTGCATTAGTGATTAGCAATCAGGAGTTGAGTGAAACTCCTCCGAGAGCCTGTCCGGGCGAGCTTATGCCTGCTCGTCACCCCGACAGCTCAAAAAATCATTAATCAGGAGTTGAGTGAAACTCCTCCGAGAGCCTGTCCGGGCGAGCTTATGCCTTCTCGTCACCCCGACAGCTCGAAAAATTATTAATCAAGAGTTGAGTGAAACTCATCCGAGAGCCTGTCCGGGCGAGCTTATGCCTGCTCGTCACCCTGACAACTCGAAAAATTATTAATCAGGAGTTGAGTGAAACTCCTCCGAGAGCCTGTCCGGGCGAGCTTATGCCTGCTCGTCATCCCGACAGCTCGAACAATTATTATTCCGAGTTAAGTGAAACTTTTCCGTGTGCTTGACCGGGAGAGTGTATGCTAGGCGCTGCTCGTCATCCCGACAGCTCGAACAATTATTATTCTGAGTTAAGTGAAACTTTTCCGTGTGCTTGACCGGGAGAGTGTATGCTAGGCGCTGCTCGTCATCCCGACAGTTCGAACAATTATTATTCCGAGTTAAGTGAAACTTTTCCGTGTGCCTGACCGGGAGAGTGTATGCTAGGCGCTGCTCGTCATCCCGACAGCTCGAACAATTATTATTCCGAGTTAAGTGAAACTTTTTCGTGTGCCTGACCGGGAGAGTGTATGCTAGGCGCTGCTCGTCATCCCGACAGCTCGAACAATTATTATTCCGAGTTAAGTGAAACTTTTCTGTGTGCTTGACCGGGAGAGTGTATGCTAGACGCTGCTCGTCATCCCGACAGCTCGAATAATTATTATTCCGAGTTAAGTTAAACTTTTTCCGAGTGCCTGACCGGGAAAGTGTATGCTAGGCGCTGCTCGTCATCCCGGCGGGAGAAACAATTATTAATCAGGAGTCGAGTGAAACTCTTCCGAGAGCTTGTCCGGGCGAGCGTATGTAGTGTGCTGCTCGTCATCCCGGCAGGAGAGCAAAATAAAATAAAAAAAGGGAGTTGTAATAAGCTTCCTCCCTGGAGCCTCCGAGAAGTTGTAACGAGCTTCCTCCTCGGACCCGCCGAGCCGAGCAGACAATGTACTGTTCGATAACTCGGGCGGGAAAAAAAAAAAAAAAGATAACAACCAGGGAGTTGTAATAAGCTTCCTCCCTGGAGCAACCGAGGAGTTGTAACGAGCTTCCTCCTCGGACCCGCCGAGCCGAGCAGACAATGTACTGTTCGATAACTCGGGCGGGAAAAAAAAAAAAATGATAACAACCAGGGAGTTGTAATAAGCTTCCTCCCTGGAGCAACCGGGGAGTTGTAACGAGCTTCCTCCTCGGATCCGCCGAGCCGAGCAAGCAATGTACTGCTCGACAACTCGGGCGGGATAAAAACAAAAACAAGGAGTCGGAATGAGCTTCCTCCCTTAGAATCGCCTAGCAGACATGCAATGTACTGCCCGATAAGTTAGGCGAAAAAAATAAAATGGAATGAGCTTCCTCCTTAGAATCGCCTAGCAGACATGCAATGTACTGCTCGATAACTTGGGCACGATAAAGACAAAAACAAGGAGTCGGAATGAGTTTCATCCTTAGAATCGCCTAGCGGACAAGCTGACCGATAACTTGGGCGGGACAAAAACAAAAACAAGGAGTCGGAATGAGCTTGCTCCTTAGAATCGCCTAGCAGACGGGCAATGTATTGCCTAACAAATCGAGCGAGAGCAAAATTCTGGGAAGTTGTAATGAACTTCCTCGTCGGAGCCGCCGAGCCAGACAAACAATGTAGTGCCCGATAACTTGGGCATGATAAAATCCAATCTAAGGAGTTGTAATGAGCTTCATTCTGCCAGATGACCATTCATACTGCTATTCGTTTGCTAGACGACCATGCTAGGCAGTTGTCCGCCTGCCAGACAACCATCCTAGGCATCTGTCCGTCTGCCAGACGACCAATCTAGGCAGCTGCCCGCGTGCCAGAAAACCATGCTAGGCATCTGTCCGTATGCCAGACGACCATCTAGGCAGCTGTCCGTTTGCCAGACAACCATCTAGGCAGCTGTCCGCCTGCCAGGAACAGACAAAGTGGTTGGTAGACCTACCTACCACAACATTTAAGACGACCATACAAGGCATCTGTCCGCCTGCCAGAAAACCATGCTACGCATTTGTCCGTCTGCCAGACGACCAATCTAGGTAGGTGTCCGCCTGCCAGATGCAGACAAAGTGGTAGGCAGACCTGCCTACCACGAAATTCTAGGCGACCATCCTAGGGAGATATACACCTGCCAGAAAAACATGCTAGACATATGTCCGTATGCCAGACGACCAATCTAGATAAGTGTCCGCCTGCCAGATGCAGACAAAGTGGTAGGCAGACCTGCCTACCACGAAGTTCCAGGCGACCATGCTAGGCAGATACATGCCTAACAGACAACATAACTTCCGATCACTCGATCAAAATAAAAATTCAATTTAAGGAGTTGTAACGAGCTTCCTCCTTGAACCCCGCCGATCAGACATGCAACATATCACCCGATCACTCGGGCAGGATAAAAATTCAATCTAAGGATTTGTAACGAGCTTCCTCCTTGGACCCCGCCGATTAGACAGACAACATATCACCCGATCACTCGGGCAGGATAAAAATTCAATCTAAGGATTTGTAACGAGCTTCCTCCTTGGACCTCGCCAATCAGACAGGCAACATACCACCCGATCACTTGGGCAGAATAAAAAAAATTCAAACTAAGAAGTAGTAATAAGCTTCCTCCCTAGAACCGCCGAGCCGAGCAGACAGGCAACATAACAACCGATCACTCGGGTAGGATAAAAATTCAATCTAAGGAGTTGTAACAAGCTTCCTCCTTAGACCCCGCCGATCAGACAGTTAACATATCGTCCGATCACTCAAGCAGAATAAAAATTCAAACCAAGGAGTAGTAATAAGCTTCCTCCCCAGAACCGCCGAGTCGAGCAGACGATGGACTGCTCGACAGGCCGTGCGAAAAAAAAAAAGAGGAAAAAAAAAACAAAGGCCTAGCAATCTTGCGCCGAGAAGAAACGTCGAACAGGTTGAGTGATGCGTCACCCAAAAAGCCGACCAAGCACAATAAGTAGGTAACCAAATGAAAAATAGAGAAATCTTTCGGCAAACGTAAGTTAAGAAAAAAAAAACCAGATCGGAAAGTCCGGACACACGACGAACACGGACAATGCAAGAATCAAAACAGGGAACCAACGACTAGCCCACCAAAAACAAAAAAGAGCCTAACAGACGACCTCCGTACATCAAATAAGCAGACCGAATAAATAAAAAAAGAGAAAATCGAGAGTATTGTTACGCACCCAAAGTGCTGAACACCGTCCAAGAAGACGGTCATATTTAAAACGCTACGAGCGAACATGATGCATATGAGACATTTTAACTTCACGATTTAAATTATCATGTTAAATTTTCAATTGACGATCGACCGGGTCAGTCGTGAGCTGGGCAATTCAAGCCTCTATCCTTAAAAATTGAGTCCATTTTAGCCGAACCCAACCTGTCCGAAGTTTTGAAAAGGTCGAGTTCGGGGGGCATTTGTTGTACCCCATTTTTACCAAGGCCCAATAGACCGGCCCACGATATAAGCCCAACATAAAATCGGGTCTTTCGGCCCACCTGAGCAATTCAGGCAATAAAGGTAAGCAGTCGAGGAACGGATGAGCGACCAGGGACTTACTCCTTATCCTTTCATCCGCATTATGGTGGATGACTATTGGTGACCAGACGGGCATGAAGGACACAGAAAGGCATGTTCTCCCAACTATAGAACGTCGCTCTCCTGATAGTCTGATGGTCTGCCCGACCGAAGACAGCTGAAAAGCCCTCCTGGTAGTCTGCTAATCTGCCCGACCAGAGACAACTGAGAAGCTCTCCTGGTAGTCTGCTAGTTTGCCCGACCAGAGACAACTGAGAAGCTCTCCTGATAGTCTGCTAGTCTGCCCGACCAGAGACAGCTGAAAAGCTCTCCTGGTAGCCTGCTGGTCTGCCCTACCAGAGACAGCTGAAAAGCTCTCCTAGTAGTCAGCTATTCTGCCTGACCAAAGACAGTTGAGACGCTCTCCTAATGGTCTGCTAGTCTGCCTGAGAAGCCTTTCCGATAGGCTGCTAGTCTGCATGACCAAAGAAAGCTGAGACGCTCTCCTGATGGTCCGCTAGTCTGCCTGTAAAGCCCTTCCGGTAGTCTGCTAGTCTGCCTGAGAAGCCTTTCTGGTAGTCTGCTGGTCTGCCCGACCGAAGACAGCTGAAAAGCCCTCCTGGTAGTCTGCTAGTCTGCCCGACCAGAGACAGCTGAGAAGCTCTCCTGGTAGTCTGCTGGTCTGCCCGACTGAAAACAGATGAGGAGTCAGAACAAGAGGCTGGTTGTTCGAATCTCGAGCCCGGACAGACAAGCAGACCTGGAAGATAGCAGATGACTACCCTTGTAAAATGATAAGGGTAAAAGCGACTTTGTACATGATAAAGCCCAATAAAGAAATGGCCCAATAACATATTTAGAAACCCTAATCCCCTACTATAAATAGTTGAGCCATTTGTATTTACGATTCACGACACAATTCCCGAAAAACGGAGAAATAATATAAACATTTATGCTCTCTACAATCTACTCGTCATTTACTGTTTTGCTAGTCTAATCGTCATTTTCTGCTAGCTTGTTCGTCCAAACCTCAAAATCACAATATACTTGTTCGGTTGAAAGCTTATCCGATTTTTCGACCGTTAACAGCGTTTAAGCTTAAACTTACCCGGTGTTACAGATTGGATGCTTGATTTTATGCATGCTATATTTTGATATCCGACTTCGTCTAATTTCTTGGCAGCGCCAGTAGACCTTATAATCGTTGAGAAAGCAAACAAGTAAGATTAATTTCAAACCAGAGAATTTGTTGTTTACAATCCTCAATACGATTGTTCCTAATTTTGCGTAGTTTGGAACTTAATAACAAGAATTCAATCAATATAGACAAATAGATATGTACCCAAGTTGTTGTCTTTGTTTTCGATGAAGAGACGGGCATGGTAACAGTCCATTATATGGGCTCATTCGAACTGAATTGAGTCTTGTCCCACACGTCCACGACTGCGTACCCCTCGACCGCGATCAGTTTCTTAGCCTCTTCGGAGGTGACGAAATCCACAGCGGCACTTGTCGGGTAATTTCTCGACTTCCTTCTTTGCGATTGCCTCCGCGAGTTGTCGAGAAAATCGACCGAGACCGTGCAAGAAGGAAAAGGGGAGTGAACAAATCAAAAAACTTAATAATCAAACTATAAAAAACCAAGAATCGAAATCCAAAATCCACTAAGAAAATGAAATCTAAAATCCCAAAAAGGGATTCTACAGATCCCAAATTGTACTGATATTTATACTCAAAAACTACACTACAAATCCCATGACTTGACCTTTGGAGGCAAGCAGGAGCATGGAGGTCAAAATCCCTTTTCATTCCTTGTGGAAGCAAACCATGCACGTGTTTCACTTCTAAGTCAATTCCAATCCCAGTGCAAAGTTCATAGCCAAAAAATGTATTTCGTAACTCAAGAAAGTAACAAATACTCTGCTAAAGTAGACGGACAAAAAAAAGTTTTTTGATCTCCACATTAAAAGCTTGACAATTACACCGTACACTATTTACTACACTGCCAAAACAAACTTACCGCAGCCACAAACAATTACACAATACACTATTTCCAGATCTGAAAGACTACCATAAGCCGAAGGACATAACATTTGGTTTTTTACTACCACAAAATTGAGACCATGAAATTATTTTTACAGCTACAAAAAATAAATTCCGACCTAAAAATTACTGATTACACTTGATTTAAAAGAATTATTCAAGAACCATAAATCAGACATGCAATCATTTCGACTAGTACACTATGACAATTCAAACCTAAAAACAAATAATTTGGGTAGAATCAAATATCAAATCCAAAGACCCTAAATGAGGTATGTAATCTACTCACCCAATAACTTCAACGATAATGTATTGAGAAAACTTACCTTAATAGGAGCACACTTCGAGGTTTGTGAGGAGAAAGTAGGCCAACGACACTGCCGGAGGAATCACAAATCGGCGCAAGAAATTGTGTTTTACGTTTCAGTTTTGCTTTGTGATATGTAGTGTATTGTTAGTAGGGATCAATTATATGGAAAGATATATTTAATAAGATTATGGGTGTTTTTGGTAGTGTATTCTCGGATACACGGTAAGAATATGGATATGGTAAGAGTATACGTAATTGATACACGGTAAGAATATGGATATGGTAAGAGTATATGTAATTGGATCGAGATATCACGTAATTTGTTAATAATTAAATATATTACATAGTTTACAATAATTAAAAGGGTTGTTTGGGTAAATCTTATTTTTTTATAAATAGTGTAAAGTTAGCTCTTAATGTATAATTGAGAGTAAGATATTTACCCTTTTTGAAAATCCCCTTTTTTTTTTACTTTTAATTAGGATTTTTTCTAATTTTTATTTTATTTAAATGGAAAAATAAAAGTGTAATATTTTATTTTAAAATTAATTTTTTTTTAAAATAAAATGTATATGTAGCCATGTAGATGTAGGGGCTCAATGGGTTTCTGCTCCGATTTATTGATGGATTTTACGGGTTCGACTGGTACCTTTTCAGATTCAATTGGATGAGAGAAAATTTCCCGTTTATTCCGTTTTGTCTTCTTCTGCAATTCGACTTTGGGGTTTGATATTCATGGTGTCGGAGCGTTTCTGAATTCGGCTTTCTTCGTCTATTGATTTTGAGCGGTTTTTTTTTTTTTTTTGTTTCGTGTTCACTGCGATGAGCGCGTCTTCGTCTTCGAGTTTCATAGCTCGATCTACGATCGATGATAGATCTAGTCCATATTTCTTGTCCGGTGAAGAGGATCCGTGCGCCGTGTTGGTTTCGCATTTGCTGGACGGAAATAATTACTATCCGTGGAGACGATTAATGGAGATCTCGCTCGGAGCGATGGGCAAGTTGTGCTTCGTGGACGGAACCCTAGCTCCTCCGTCCGAGCAGGATCCGAGCTTTCCACAGTGGAACAGATGCGATCACATGGTCCAATTGTGGATCAGCAACTCCTGCAGCAAAGAGATAGCACGGAGCATCATCTTCTCCAACACAGCTGCTGCGATGTGGAAGACATTGCAGGAGCGATACAAGCAAGCAGATGGAGTGCGCATCTTTGAGTTGTATAAGAAAATCTGGTCGTTGAACCAAGGTAGTCTCTCGGTCACCGAGTATTTTAATCGACTGGAAGGGATGTGGCATGAATTGGATCACTTGTGCCCGGTTACTTGTACTTGCGGAGCATACGACGAGATTCATAATAGGGAAAAGGTGATGAAGTTTTTTATGGGACTCAATGATAATTTTGCTGGAGTCCGCATTCGTTTGTTGTTGATGTCGCCATTGCCACCCTTAATTCAAGTATTCCATCACGTAGTAATCGAGGAAGAGAGTAGTAGAGGTGCTGGTGTATCTGAGAGTTCTACTCCTTCGGAGAGTAGTGCACGATATGCCAATCGGGGTAACAAACATAAATGGAGTGCTACGGGTAGACCTATATGCGGTTATTGCAAGAAGGAAGGTCATGTGAAAGACAAATGTTATAAGCTCCATGGGTACCCTAGGGGTTGAGAGATTTATTTTCCAGATGTCTTATTAGTCTACTAAGTCTGAACATTAGTTATATGGTTCATGATTTGATTTTCATTTTGGTTTTGATTTGTTATGTGTGTTGATTGTGGCTTGGTCATGTTTTAAGTGCAATATTTTCTTGACGAACATGTGGTATGCTAGCAAGATGAAATGGCAATCGACAAGAACCTAGTGCAATATGAGATCGATTAACACGAGATCAATTGTGGTTGTTCATTTTTTTCTGTTTGTCTTCAATTGTATTAGGTCAGATGACTCAAATCTCTCAATTGAGTTTTTTAATTCATAGATATATGTTTGGGATCTTCAATTGTATTAGGTCAGATGACTCAAATCTCTCAATTGAGTTTTTTAATTCATAGATATATGTTTGGGAGCCTTTGGCGTGGATAAATAAGAAGTTAAGAACACTCTTATAAGAAAAATTATGTTAATATGTTTATGTGCCACAAACATTCAACGATCCTACAGTTGAACAGGAGACAAACAACACAAAAAAAAATTAACAAAAGAATTGCAACACAAAGTAAAGAACAATAGAAAAAAATATTGCAAAACATAAAACAAGCCCAAAAGAAGAAAGAAGATTCAAAGTTCGAAATTCAGTTAGTTTAGCTACTTCATGTAATATTCAGTGGCAGTATAAAATATGGTACACCATCAAAATGCTAATTTTCTAGTCAAAACTTAAAACCAAGAACTACTACCATCTATCATTTACACATCATTCTTTAAATGGTAGGGATGAAAGAAAAAGGATAATGACAACTTACGCCAACCAACACAAACTTTGTACTCAGTCTCACTAGACTGATGCTTAGTCTTCTACTGGGTTTTGGGTTTCTGAATCTTCACATACGGGAAAAATCCTAAAAAGTGCTTCACTTTCGGATCCCACTCACGTTGTTGAGCCCGGCAATACATCAAAAATGTATTAGCAAAGTAAGAATTGAAACCCATGAAAATGTGCCAAAGCGCATGCCCCTGTGGGTTGAAGTACCAGCGTGAAATGTCCTCACAAAACTGATGGTCAACCAGCCAGCAGAGACTCCCAACCAAAAGAGTGACAACGTACCATTTTGCAAGCCCTTTAGCAGATTTGTCCTGTGTGAAAATATAATACTTGTACATCCTCGGAATGCAAAGAAGACAAAGCAGCACATAGTGCACTTTGAAAACGATATCAAAGCAGAGCAGTGAATGTGCAGCGGCAAATATTGCACCATAGAGGAACAAAAATGTAGGCATCGTACTTCGATAGTGCCAATCGGGTGAATAGAGGATGTAAATATAAAGGAGCATTTCCCAAACCATAGGTGTTTCATCAGCTTGTTGTTGCCTGAGAAAATAAATTCCAGTATTTATCAGAACATAAATTTGAAGGATATATTAATTTTGCTAGTTGCCTAGTTGTTATTGAAAATGAAGGCACAGACAGCCCAACAAACACACTGTTGATTGTACTTTTCACATATACGGAAAACAAAGAGATAGACTTTGGAACACAGTTACTACAATTCTTGATCATTCTTTGATTTTATATCATACAAAGCACACGAGGCATGAACACATGCACACCAAAGATATCCAAGTATTAACATTAATAGAACTCTAATAGTGTATTGGAGCCCTGGACTGAAGGATTAAGAACTATGACTTTCAAATCCATAATAATAGATCTACATCTTAAATCCTTTAGAAAGTAGAGGGTTCCCATCATTACCGATAAATTGGAATCCATAATACTGGAGCCATTTGAAATCTGAAGCAGCAACATTTATTGTAGACAGTCTAAATCATGACTTACTCTTCCAACAAAGTCATTGAAGAAAGCACTAAAGACACCATTGCTCACATGACCATCTAATTCCGCTTTTGTACATGACCCAGTTCAACAATAGAAAAATAAATAAGCACAATGCAAACATAGAGAGACAAGTCAATATATAATCAAAAGTAATACATCACCATGACGTGGATTTAAACTCAACAAATCAGCCACCACATCCTTTCACTGAAATTCAAATTTTGAAACTGCAGATCAACACAGCATGCCTACCACATACAAATTAAATATAACAAAAAGAAAAAAAAAATGTGAAATTTTACAGTCTTAGTAAGCACTTAGGGAGGGAGGACCACAGAAACTCTTAATTTAGAAACAAGTCCATTTCTTGCATAACAAATAAAAATAGAGTCAATTTATTTTAGTACAAAATCTAAGAGTCTTTTCGTAATGAAAGAGCAGTATAGGACTCAATTCCTAAGATTTAAAAAGAGTGTGCAGTCTTCAAAGATATTCAGGTATTCATCACATACTGCATTTCTCACCTACCCTCCACCAAATGACTATAAACAATTAAACAATATAGTCATCAATCAACTCTATCAGAAACGATTAAAGGGAAGGACGTGAATAGAACTTACAGCTCCCGCAATGTGGCATGATATAACATGCCACCAATGGCAAGTGTCATGTTTGATATGTGAAGGACACTAAACCTTTTCTCAAAATGCTGTCTCAACGAAATCAGAAGACCAATGAGTGCCAAAAGGATGCCCGGAAGAATAGATACAGTGTTGAAAAATTCCGCAATATAGGATGAGTAGACATAATTTGGCTCACACCAATCATGTGTAGATGTGACAGGACCCCAGAAACTTGAAACGCTGTCCGCCATTTCTCTATATTTAGAGACAGAAGTATACGATTGCCAATTCCTGAAGAGAAGTGCAAGTAAAATCCATGAGAAAGAAGATTAGCTACGGAAATAAGTGCATGCCATAACAATCAGCACTGAAGATCATTTGCAAGCAAAAATAATAACATAAGTCATCATTATGCTCCATAATGTACTAACAATGAAGACACAAGTACTCGCCTGAATTAAAGCTTGTAATTTTTTCCATTAAAAAAGGTTAAGCATCACCATTTTGATGTATGTAGAGGCACATTTATCATAGAACTTTAACATGAAAAACATTGGTACTCCCAGTATGAGTTTAAACATAACAGGGAAAAGGGGAAATTTTGTAATCATAAGGCATAGTGAAAAAGGATAATTGTCACATGATATGAGGCCATTGAATTGCTTATTTAGGACCAATTCACGTAGAATTGGGACATAAGCATAGTGGGAAGGAACGTAACTAGACAGAAAACGTTGTATCTGTTAAATTCATATGTAGTTCATAGTGAATTTCTAGCATAAATAAACACAAGCACCCAAAAGAAACAATACAGGGTGGAAAAGATCTGTGTGGTTGTAGTTTTCGATCATACTAATTTTAAAAAATAAGGAACCTAAGTACAATCAAAACCGTTTATTTCACAAAATAAAACTTCCACGTTATACCAGCAACAAAATGGTGATCGGCTTTCGTATTCTCTTTCAAAATACTCAGATTGGTGCTCATAGATTTGGCCTCAAATGCATCAATATTTCACAACACAACATCTAACTTCCAAACATTCATAAAAATAGAAAAGACTAACAAACAAAAAGGACAAACAATATTCCTCAAACATCAAAGGAGATTAAAATCAATAATCAAGCGTAGAATATCAAATCTTACCACAAATTCATTTGTTCGAAATTTCAAACCAATGTTGTCTAAAAACATCTCCAAAATAAATGAGAAAAAAAAAAATCAAACCTCAATAAATTAAATACAGCTTCAACCTCGTGAATTACATTCGCATCACAGGCAAAACTCATCAATACCAAACGTCACAATTCAACCTCGGAATAATTAACTAAACGACGACAACAAATGTACGGAGACGCAGAATACGGAAACGTGTTTTCACCTCCCGAATTCAGATCTGAGCAGCGCCCTCGCGCGCCCTTAACAGTTGTATCGTCCGCCGTATTTCACCGACGTATACGTGCGTCTATGTATCTTCGTGTGCACGGTTCAGATCGCATACGATGATTTCCATTTCCTTTTCTTTTATTTTAATATTCAGGGATTTTTATTTTGATCGATGCGAGTATCGATTAGGGATTGTGTTCCTCTTACCTTTTATGTTTGACTTTGACCCGAAACGGAAGTGCCTCACACGTTCGACGGGGCGCGTGGTTTTGGTTACTAACGCTGTGTTTGTAAAGGTATCGGATTCCAATGTTTAAAATACCGAAAATGGGGTCGATTCTCTGACCTCTCGCTCCGTTTGTGTGGTGCGGAACAAGCAGTTAATACATACTAAAGCTGCAAACGAGAGTCGCGCATTGATTTTTTCGAGCATACTTGACAAAAAATTTGATGAGCTTGAACTCGAATTAGGCCTTGTTCGACTGGAGTAGCTCGCAAACCGCTTGACTTCTTTTTAGTCCTAGTTATTGAGTTTCCGTTTTCTTGTTAGCGTGGACTTGATTATTTTGTTCGATTTTAAATCATATTTTAACAATAGTAATCATTTTGTATTGATGAATTTTGTTTTATAAATAAAATTGAACAGAAAATAGAACTTTAAAATACATTACATGGATTGATTATCGGACCGAAATTTAATCAATCAGGTTTCGATCTATTTTTTCAAAAAGTTTTTTTTAACACAAACAACGTAACTTTTTTAGTCAACAATCATAAGTACAAAATTATACTACTATTTAAATATGATTTCATTATTTTATATCCAATAACTTTGTCATTAGTACATCTTTTTATTATACTTTTTCACGACTATTACATCAGCCAAAGCGTATCTTATCGAGTGTTATTTCGTCCTCATAAAGTTGGAATTTTCTCTATAGTGGAAAAAAAGATATATTAATGAATCCTCAAGACTTTGTGGTTTATCTTTTACCATTATACAATGAATTTAAGATGCTTACATATCTTCACTCCGATCTATGAAGATTGAGATCTCTCCTTAAAATCTAAATAATTGAGTGCTTGGAAAATGAATGCGGAGTTTTCATTTTCTAAAAAATCACGACTAGAAATTTTGAAGTAGAAAAAAATGTTAAAATAAAATAAATGATTTAACACTGTGTATTTAATATTGATAATAATTAATCTAATGAAGGTGATGTATATATACATTTTTGATATTTATTGAAAGATTATTGTGTTGACCCGAGTTTGAGTTGGTGGGCCGTGGTTTACCAATTCACATGTGAGGTTGGTGCCGGCCATTACCAGCATATTATTGCCTACTGCTCTTTTCCCTCTCATCATCTCCGTTCATAAAATTGCACGGAATTGGTTGGAAGTTGGAACCACCCGATGATTCTAGTTGTTGATTTGGTTGTTGGAACACGTCGAGAACTCTAAACACATTGGATGTGATCAGATTGATTAACATAAACCTGAATTGCCAGTTTTTTGCTTCCGTTTTACTTTTGACTCCTAACTAAATTACGTATCAAAAGTTCTTGATTTGGTTAGTAATAAATCAATTAGTTTTAAATGTAGTGTACCTTCAAAACGGGTACTCTCAATATGTGACACAGAATAGTCAATACTTTCATTCAATGATAAAGAGTACCGTATAATTCTATTATTTAATTTTTCAATTCTATAATTTAGCATATTTTTTCCAAATATTTTACTCTTTCCATCCACGGAAAATGAAACTTTCTTAACACTATTATTTTTTATCAATATATATTTATTTTTATTATATTTTGATAAAAAGTCAAATTTAAATATTTTTTTGTCCAAAAGAAGTACAACTATCGATTATAATTATCTTGCGCGTATCGTGGACTTCTAGCTGCTCTGATTTATTTTATTTGACTCGAGAGAAACACGAGGATTCATGAGCCTCGTTCGGTGTCGCCTGAATTGATTATCTCTCAGGCGAATTCTATCATACAGGAGAAAATCCGCTCGTTGCGACTTTCAAATTCTCTTCAGACACGTGCGCTGAAGAGGGTTTGACATATAGCCTGGTGATTGTGTTTGTATTCTTTAGTGCTATATGTTTAGTTGATTGGATAGCTAGTTGTTAGCTCGGTGATTCGGTGATGATTTAATTCCCTATGCGTTATAAATGTGTCATACATTTTTTATTTTTTATATGATTGACTTTAAAAAAAAAAATTGATTATAATTAAGTGAATAGTTAGGCTTCGAAAGTAAAGTGGGCAAAGAAATATGTTTAGAAATAAAAAAGGAAAAAAAAAGGAAAAAAAGTAGTGTAATGTCTTTATTAGCTAAATAAACTTAAGAAAGTGGAAAAAGAGTAAAAAAAAAAAAAAAAAATCGAGTTAAGCCAATAACACTATGCTACATTGCACATCTTATATATCCTCTCCAACACTACAAACTACAGCCTCATCCTCACCTCACAAAAACAATAGAAAAAAAAATAAAAAAAAAATAAAAAAAAAATAAAAACATTTCCATTCACTATTCAAGAGAGTGTGAGTTTTGAGAGTCCCTGTTTCTGACAGCGATAAGAAAACGAAAAAAAAAATGGTGACAAAGAAGCCCCGAATCGTTATAATCGGCGCCGGAATGGCCGGCCTCACCGCCGCCAACAGGCTGTACACATCCGCCGGCAAGAGCTTCGACCTGTCCGTCGTGGAGGGCGGGACCCGGATCGGCGGCCGCATCAACACCTCCTCCTTCTACGGCGACCGGGTCGAGCTGGGGGCCACCTGGATCCACGGCATCCAAGGCAGCCCGGTCTACGACATCGCCCGACAAACCAACTCCCTCCGGTCCGACCAGCCGTGGGAATGCATGGACGGAATCTCCGACAGCCCCGTCACCGCCGCCGAAGGCGGCCACGTCCTCCCCGACTCCCTCGTCGAGCCCGTCTCCACCCTGTTCTCCAATCTGATGGACTTCGTCCAAGGCAAACCGGTCGAAATCAACGGCGACGAAATAGTGAAGCGGCTGAAAGGCAATCTGAGCGTCGGGGCTTTTCTCAGGCAGGGCCTGAAGGCTCTGTCCGAGAACGGGCCCCATGCTCAGTTGGGAAATTGGACCGAGAAATCTCTCCGGGAAGCAATATTCGCTATGCACGAGAGCGTGCAGAGGACTTTCACGTCTGCCGACGATCTCTTCCACCTCGACTACGACGCCGAGAGGGAGTACGTGATGTGCCCCGGTGAGGAGATTACAATCGGGTGCGGGTACTCCACTGTCGTGGAGCACCTGGCCTCGGTTCTCCCGGCCGGGGCCATCCAATTAAACTGCCACGTGGCGAGAATCGATTGGCGAACAGACGGTTACGAACCGGTTAAGATCCATTTCAAGGACGGTTCGGTTATGTCGGCGGATCACGTGATAGTCACGGTCTCGCTCGGGGTTTTGAAGCAGGGGATCGGGCCGGGTTCCGGGCTCTTCAGCCCTCCCCTTCCCGACCCGAAAGCCCAAGCGATTTCGAGGTTGGGTTACGGTTTAGTGAACAAGGTGTTTCTAAAGGCGAGTGAGGATTTTCCGTTCCTGCAGATGGTTTTCCATCCGGAAGAATCGGAATTTCGGAACCGGAAGATTCCTCTCTGGATCAGGAGGACTTCTTTCCTTACCCCGATTTATGGAGATTCGAGAGTGGTGCTGTCGTGGTTCACGGGGGACGAGGCGATGGAAGTCGAGAGGCTTGGGGAGGACGAGATTCGAGACGGGTTCGAGCGGACGGTGTCGGATTTGATGCCACGCGGGGGGCGGGAAGTGAAGTTCGAGGAGGTTTTGAGGAGTCGGTGGGGGGCGAATCCTCTGTTTCTCGGGTCGTACAGTTACGTGGCTGTGGGGTCGAGCGTGGACGATATGGATACGTTGGCCGAGCCGCTGCCGGAAACGGACGGTCCAGATGAGTCGGATCCGCCGCTGCAGATTCTGTTCGCTGGGGAAGCGACGCACCGGACGCATTACTCGACGACGCACGGGGCGTACTTCAGCGGGCTTAGGGAAGCCAATAGGCTTCTTAAACACTACAATTATATTGGCGTTTGAATGATGATTTATGTATGCATTAGGTATCTTTCTTAGTCAGGGTTTTTTTTTTAAATATATTTTTTGTTTCTTGATTTTCCACATTCAAATTTGGACTTATATGTTATGTCATATGTTAATTTGGACTAAAAGGAGTACTTATGTTTTTAGTGTGTGCTGTGAAAGCGAGAGATGTGAATTTGGTCTCCGATGCGGTGACTCATATTCATGGGGGCGGTTTGATCGTTGGTTTCCGGCCAACGACCTTATGTTTTTATTGTGTTGGAATTACAAAATGGTAATTGAAATCGATTGAAAATGGTTATAACAGACAAATTAAAGGCATCTCAATATATGTGTACGTAGGGGTGGTATAGGATGTAGCATTTATTTTATTTTATTAAAATTTGGTCTTCGGACATGATCCGATAAACCCGGCTAACTCCAGCTAACCATTTTCGTCTACATCCGGCTCAAGATGGTTCTTTATCGGTCCACTGTTTTTTATGCTTAGGCCACCTAATTTTTTTTCACCTACTAAATGGTTAAAAGTAAAACAACAAATGCAAGTGCTATCATATCATAAACATCTTACAAGGGTCCCGACTCACTTGTCAGCTCTAGACAAATCGATGTAAAATTTAACAATGCTCGACTCTCGGGATCGAATAACAACATGTGTCTGACGTCCTCGTAACAAAAAGTAATCGACTTGACTGGAGCTTAAGTCACAGTAAAAGAAACTTGACTTTATTATCATGTTGAAATAGGAGGTGTCTTAATCTAACTCTCAAAAAACTGAAAAAATATTCTTTCCTAATCAACTAATAGTCAAATTTCCTTTTTATTTTGTGAAGGAAGTGTAACTATTAATACGGTTGAGATAAAGTACTAAATATGACTAGAGTACATGGTAATAAACATTTTAGGTACAATAGATAAAAAGTCACAAGTCTGAGTTACTAATTAGCAAATGGAATCAAACGAAGGATCTACTGCAGCACAGTGTACCAATTTTCTGCAACATATAATGAGCCAATTGGAATTTACCTTTAAGACACTACAAAATTTGATCTTTTTCTGCAGAATCTTTTCTTGGGTATTCTACAGCATCTCCAAAGCTGAGAATATTCCCATCTCCATAAAAATATGAGATTTCGACAATAATCAAATGTTGATCATTTAAGCTTGAGATAAAATCTTCACGAAAAGACACTGAACTAGCGATTTCGATCTCGTCTAATTTATAACTTATTTTCCTCAAATTTCTTCTTCTTCTTACCTCTTAAACAGAAACACATCAAGTTTTTTGCTTTACATTAGCTAGTGTATCTACATAAGATTTTTGTCTGAATTTAATTTATTTTGTAGGGCATCTTCTTGGTGGCATTGAGTGGTCCAAATCAATAGAGCTGTTTACAAGACTCTATTATTGTAAGTTATGCCAGTGAAAAATAAACAATACTCCAATATAAATAACAATCAAAACATAATATTAGGAGTGGCCCACCTGATGCCCCTTTCTGTATCATGTGGGGCCCAAAAATTTCAATCACCCTTTGATGATTGAGCATATAAAAATAAATTAAAAATAAAACCCAAAATCTACAATTTATGTTTGTTTTTTGTCATTTTAATCCATTCAAGCAAATTCAAGTGCAACTAAATGGAATAATCAAAACATGTCTAATTATTACAAGAAAATTGACAATGTTGGCCCCTTAATAAGTAATCATCATTATGCTATTTGGTTCTTTTTATATACATTACTCACCCATAATTATTAAAAATAAAGGGGTTTTATCATCACATACTATATATCAAATCAATCAATTTACAAAAAGTTTTTTTTTCATTCACCTTTTAATTATTGAGAAATTGAATTATATTCTTGATATTGATATCTTCTACCCCCCCATAATTATATACTATAAACAAATGATTTTCTTTTATATTTTAACATTGATTGGTCTCTCACCACTCATTATTCATGTGTAAATAAGTTTGCAAATAATGACACAATGACGTAGAAGGAGGTCTCTTCTAAATAATTATTAATACTTTTTTTTTCACAATTATTTTAATTTTTAACTTAAAATTTTATTTTTACTCTTTATTTTTTAGTTAAATAGTCAAAAAAGTATTTTTTTTAAATATGTGTAACATGTAATTTTTTTTTTTAACAAGAGGCAGTACTTTTAACTTTAAGTTCATTGGCCCAAGTTCTTATTTACTCAACTCAATTATTTTAGTTGGGCCATACCAAAGCCCAATAACATGATCAAGCCCGCTAAGGCCATTTTCATCTTCGCCGGCCCCGAAACTCACTGTTCTGTGCCCAGCCCGAATTATAAAGAAAAACTAACCCGAATATTCTAATATACTATGACACAGCACAGCGACGAGCGAATGACACGTGGCAACTGCAGGGAGAGTAACCGCACTGGAAATAGGCAGTGTCACTACTCACTATATAATTATCATTTTTATCAACAACCCGATAAAATATTTCGGGAGTGTGCACTGCATAAACCCTAGCCGCTTTGTCAAACCCTCCAATTCCATTTATCTCTAAAACCCTCGCATCCTTTACCAGGTAATTCACTTTCATCTTTTGTTCTCATTTGTTCATTTTCTTCGTCACTGATTTCCACCTGTTATATTTCCTTCGTTTCCCGCGGAGGTATATATATTCTATGTCCGTCGATTTTCTTCTGCTATTCATTTGATTGATTTGTTTTCCTTATAATTCTCAATTAATTATTTCGATCTTGTTTGTTCGCTGTCTCTGTAATTTTATTTTAGTTTAATTATTCCGGGTGTTATTTGGTTGTTTTCAAATTAAAGTTTTGTTACAGAAGTGAGGTTTTGAGGTGTATATATTTTCAGCTGATGTCATCTTATATAATTCACCGGTAAAACCCTTTTCCGGTAAATGTAAAAATTGTCCTTGGTAAATCTGTCTGCAGCAACTCGTATAATGGCGCTATTCAACAAGTTCGGAACCGTTTTGAGGCAGAGCCTTTCTGCCAGCAGTGCTATGAATGGGCAGACCTCCATGCTCAACGCTGTTCGATGCATGTCGAGCAAGCTTTTTGTTGGAGGTGTGCTTCTATAAGCCGTTTATCTCATTTGTTCGCAATATAATTTTACATTTAAACTCGTCTGATTCTGTGGATTTTATTTTGATAGGTCTCTCCTATCAAACCGACGACCATTCTTTGAGGGACGCATTTTCAAGCTTTGGCGAAGTTCTTGATGGTGAGTAAGATGAAATTGATTTGTTTGATTACTACTCGTTTTACCGGGATGAAGGGTTCTGTCTTGTTTTTATTACTTTGACTCGATTCATGATTTATCTTTCGACCCTTTGTTGTCTATATCTCTACCCTAATTGTAGGGGACCTGATATGTAAACATCTTATATGTTGACTAATATTTCTCTTTGATTTTTTTTATTCTATTTCGATTCATATATATATTTTGTTTGGGTCCTCTGAAGGCTCCTTTGTGTGGTGTCTCTAGATACATTTGCAAATGTATCGGGATACTTGTTCTTTAGAGCTTGTTGGGGGTTTTGTATGATAAAATATACTCCCTTTGTTTCAGACATATAGACATTCTTTTTTATAAAATACAAAGAAAATGTGTCTAGGTGGTTTTAGGACAAAGGGAGTATTTATTTTTTTGGGGGTTTAGCTTTGTAAGTGCGAAATTGTAAAAATGTATATTTGCTTTGTGTCTGTGTGCCCCTTATATTATCCTTTCCCTTTCTTTTTATTTTGTCGTGCAGCAAAAGTTATTACAAGCAGAGAAGATGGGAGATCTAGAGGGTTTGGCTTTGTGCAATTCTCTACTGAAGATTCTGCCAACTCAGCAATTTCAGCCATGGATGGACAGGTAATGTTTCTAGAACCGAGCCCTCGTCTTAATATCTAGCCTGTGGTTTCTGAAATTGTTTAGTTTCTCATGTGCAGGAGCTGAACGAGAGGAGGATCCGTGTAAGCCTTGCTCAGGAGAGAGCTCCTCGCAGTAGCTTCAACAATGGTGGTGGATTCAGCAATAGGGGAGATAATGATGGATTTTAAGTGACCTTGTTACTATTATCGTCTTTCGTAATAGATTGAATTTAGGTTATGTTTGAGTTGCTTTTGTTTCTTCCTTGAACTGGTGTGGATTATGTTTTGGATTTATGATGAGGTTGCTTTGATTATGTGTGAAAGCATATACTGAAGTTACCCTTGAAACTAAGTTGAGGTTAGCTCATGCCGTTTGCCGATTTATTATATTTCGCATAAGTTGTGTTGTGAGATTCACATAAGTTGTTTTGCCTTTTGTCCTATCATTGTATTTTCTACATGTTGTTCATTGCCAAACATTTATGTAAATTTAAAAAGGAATTGTCAAACATTTACAAGACTTTAATAGCTTTATAAATAAAGCATATATGATACAAATAATTTACAGAATTTAAGAGCATCTCAATGGTAGGTAAAATTTACATGTGGCAAGAAGAGTGTCAAATATTAGATACTACTAAATTATACCTATGCATCAATGGTAGGTACAATTCACATGTGGCAAGAAGAGCGTCAAATATTAAATACTACTAAATTATACCTATGTGCGTATCCCAATGGTAGGTACAATTCACATGTGGCAAGAAGAGCGTCAAATATTAAATACTACTAAATTATACCTATGCATGGGTGTATCCCAATGGTAGGTACAATTCACATGTGGCAAGAAGAGCGTCAAATATTAAATACTACTAAATTATACCATGCACATATTAAATACTACTAAATTATACCTATGCATGGGTATAGCATTGGAGATGCTACTGAATGAACATGAATGTTATTTTAGCATACATTTAATTTTTTTACTTAAATAATTTATAATTCTTATTTTTATTTTTTATTTCAAAATTTTAAATTGAATAAAGTTTAAATTATTTGAATTGAATCTCGAAGTAAATTTAATTTTAAAAAACATAAATCATGTAAAATGCCTGTCTCTCTCTCTCTCAAAACACACAAATACTAAAATAATTTGATATCAAACAATTGGGTATTCGTATTTCCCCGTCCTGATTTTACCTCAATTCGCGTTGTGTTCCCGAGCACCAGAATAAAACCCTGCTCGCTCGCTCCCATTCTTCTTTTTCACACGCACTGGACCCATAAACCTTGCCCACACATCATCCCTGCGTGGCTCTGTATTTATGAATCGATAGAGGGGAAGAAGAAGTTATTGCTTCTTTGATTTGTTCGATGTTGTTTTTCTCAAAAAAAAAAAACAAAAAAAAAAACGGGATCTTGTCCCTTTCTACAAATACTCATTCATTTAGTAGTGGGCGATGTCAAAATATCACTTGCGAGCTTAATGCAATGAGATAATTTATTTTTTTATACCTCAGTTCAACTGAAATAATTTATTTGGTTCTGGAAATTTCAAGTTTTTGTTTGTTCGAATATTAGAAGAGTTATTTCTTTGATCCGTTTTTTTTTTTTTTTGGTTTAACTTTTTGTTGGAAAGGTGCTTCTTTTGGGTCTTTTATCCGTAACGGAACTAGAAATTCAATTTCATTAGTTCCATCGGAATTTAGGGTTTTGGGCACTTGTGAAATTTGTCGCTGATGGTGGATTCCATCCAGGGTTTTTGAATCTGATCAGCTTGTGGAGTTTAGGGTTCTGATCAGTGAACTTCGGAAGTCAGGGACAGAGTGTTGGGGGAAAAGCTCCACTTTGCAGAGCGGAAAATTTATGGGAGTCGGGTTCGATCCTAAGGAGCTCATGGAACCTCTATAAGTGTAAGCTTTGAAAGTGTCCTAACATTTACTCTTTGAAAGGTTATGGAAGAGGACTGTTCATACGAATATAATTAATTGGACCCTGGATCAGAATGATTTGGATTTATGATGAGATGAGTATGGGCTTTCCTTATTCTTATATTGGGTCGATGAGTGATTTTGGGTGTGGATTTTGGTAATAAGGTGGAGGCAAAGCATAATCATGTGCCATTCTCTTGGACGCGCTGAGTGATCATCCATCATCAGCAAACTGCTTTTACTTTTTTGAGAAGCTTGTTGGGTTCACTAGTCCTTTTAATTGCAGCTGATTTTGTTTTTGCAAGTTCTTTTCTGTGTTCGGGGTTGAGGGTGCTAGTCGTTGGAGACGAACTGTTTGTTTTTTATCTACATAACATATCTAGTGTAAACCTTGAACTAGCTGGATAATGGTTTTGGGTATGTGGTCCAGTGGAAAGAAGAGCTAGATTGAGATATAGTGAAGTTGGAAATCAATGTGGGGTCATGGTGCATGGACTGACATATAAACGTTGTTCTGTTCCCATACTTGAACTCTTCTGCTCAGGAGATATAATTGAAGAATATTTATCTCTGGATTGTAGTTACTTTGTTCGCAAGGGCAAATTTTGCAATGTCTCGCTGCTTTCCGTTTCCGCCGCCAGGATATGAAAGAAAGAATAGACCGGAAGACTTGGAACTATTGAAAGAGGTTTGCCCTCCGCCCCCACTGTTTTATTGTTTATTTCTCTAGGTTTCCACATTACTGCCCCTCTTGATTTGTTTGGACCCATTAAAAACAGTGATTACATTTTAAATTTTTCTTAGTGTATTGATAATATTCGATTTTGTAAGTTTCAGTTTAACAAATTGCATGCTAATATCTCCAATCAAGAAAGAAATGATGCATAATACAGTACATTTTATGAATGCCCTAAACGGGGGTTCTACTAGCAAGGAAGAAAATATTAAGTAGGATTGCAGTCTCAATGGTGATATGATACATTTTGTTTGAGAGAAATAACAGAATGTTTGAAGATAAATGTAAAAGCTCGAGGAGTTTTGGTAATAAAAAGTCTCTTTGTGGTCTATCAGCCAGAATGCATTTCTGATGTATCTTGAAATTGGCACTATGCAATGTAACTCGACTTTGCATTCATTTTAGGTACGTCTCATCCCTATTTTTGTTACAAAAAGTATGTCTCTTATAAAAAACCATGTTTGGCTTGAAAACTGATAAAAATGGCTCCTTACATTTTATAAAAAGTCTCAGCCTAGGACTTTTTGTTTCTGAATTTCTAGTTCGCTGGTGGAAGTTTCTTGATTTGGTTTATTTGATTTGGAATTGAGCTTATTAGAAGTTAGTTCGAGCGCACATTGGATTTTCTTCCATAACTTGTCATGATCTCATTCCACTGTGATTCTTTATTTGTGTAATTGTTAAAGGCTATTTTACGGATATATTACTCCATTATTTCATCTAATTCATTGTGAGATTGACTTTGTACCTATTATCCTTATGGGTATTATTATGTTTATAGGCAAAAAAGCAGAAAAAGGAAAAGGAAAGGAAGAAAGATAAAGAAAAAAGGAAGGAGAAAGATGGAGGTGACAGCAAGCCCAGAGGTAAGAAAGACCGGAAAGAAAAACGCAAGGACAAAAAAGAAAAGCAAAGAGAGAAGGAAAAAAAAGATAGGGGGAATAAAGATAAGGAGAAAAGCAGCATCTCAGAAGAGTCGACAGTTGCCCAGAATGTGAAAATAAGTGATACGAAAATTTATCCTGCAGGTATCAGCAATGATATAGGCTATTTTCCGAATGAAGGTAAATGTTCTGCCCTGTTACAGGATCAAAATGGCGGAAAGCCTTCACAAAGCAGCCTACTACCTACCCAGGGCAGTGAAGAATCAAAATTGCTGTTGGAACTGGATAGGAGGATCAGAGATGGGACGAGCAGAGGTAGCCAATTACCTGAAATAGTTGACAAAAAGGATCAAAATGTCATCATGAACCCTTCAGATGAAAAGGGTGACAACAAAAGTAACAGAGATGATAAAAAAATGCTTCCTCAGGGCCTCAAAAATGAAATTGTCCAGAAACTTATGCCCATTGTCGAGAGTAAAGGTGAAGGGACCCCCAGACCATTAAATGAAGAGAATGGTAGGAGGCTGGAAGATAAAGAGAAATACAAGGAGACAATTGGTATCAAGCAGGGGGACAAAGAGAAGAGTAAGGTACGTCACGGGAAGGAGAGAAAAAAGGAAAAGGAGAAGAATAGCAATGTGGGGGACGGCAAGGCAAAGCTAAAAATTGAAAATAAGAAGAGTGATTCGGACAAGATGAATAATGATGGCAGGAATAATCTTGGTGACTGTGGTGATAATCAAAGTACCGACGTGTTGAAGGGTGCCAACAATATATCTGTCAATGAAGGAAATATGAAGAAAAGAAAAGATATGGGTACAAATGATTTTCTCCATGGTGAGTTCTATTGTTCAATGGTTTACATACGGGAAGAACTTCAGTATTTATAAAAGAAATGAAAAATTAAGTAACATTCCCTGTTTGTTTCTATGTTGGCTGAGTTTGTACATGTGTGTTCCACTTTAGATTAATCTTTTATACTAGCTGATCAGTGTGTTTGTTAACAGAGAGTGAAATCAGGCCAAATAAAATGCAAAGGTCTGCTCCACATCAGTCAACGGAGAATGGAACGAAACCTGAACCCTTCCGAACTCCTGCCAAACCCTCTCATGATAAGCATGCTGTTCCTAACAATGTTCAAGTAGATAGTAAAGACCAGATGATAAATGGCATCTTTAAAGCTCGGAAACCATCTTTGTCTAAACCAAAACCTCCAATTGCCGAGGCTTCAAAATTACCTCAACGTGATTTCAATGATCTGAAAAAGACGGTGACTGTGTTAAAAATGGTGGATCCAATTGCCGAAGCATCAAGAAAATATCCCCATCCTGATTCCAAGTATCTTGCTGAGGTATTAACAGTTCCCAAGAATATGTCCGACTGGTCTGAATATGATAACCAGGATTGGCTGTTTAGTGAGAAAGTCTCAAGAAAACCTAAGGTGGAATCTCTTGGAGACAGTGTCTGTGCATGGTCAGAGGCTGTACATATTGAATCAGCAGACGTTTGTGCTCTGCCTTACGTGATACCTTACTGATGCATTGTGTGCTGGTCGTTATAAAATCGATTCCAACACCTGGCTTAAGATTTAACTCTGATGTAGCTGCTGGTGTCTTTCCACACCCAGCAACGGCTATCTGGTGCATTGCGATCATGCTGTTTCTTAACTGATCACTATTTGCTGGAGGCAGTGGGTCTGAGAGTCTAGGTGACTCGGAAGATATACGATCGGAAGAAAATGGAATTTACAAGTTATCAGCATACATGGGAAAGATGCACAAAGGGGCCTTTCATTTTGATGTTAGTTTCATTTCTACCTCATTATGAGTGTGTTTTAAGTGTAGGTGTAGTTTCACATCACCACAATTTTGGTTTTGTAACATAGAACAACTCTTATTGCGAGATAAATGTGAGAGAAGGGGGAAAGGAAAAAGGTAGTTCCAATTAACAGAAGTGTAATTGTTTCTTATACTCTGTTCCATTCGGCACTTATAGGGTAAAACACTAAAAAAGGCCCACTGTTAACTTATGGAGTGGTACAATTTATATTTCGTAGATATCTTGTAACTTTGGACATGAATATTAGGTAAAAATAAAATATATAGGTAAAATATTAGGTAAAAAATATTAAGTAAAATTAAAATAAAAAATTGACTATTAATTTAAGAAAAATGGGTAAAAAACAGTTTACTATATTTGTATTCTAAATAAAAAAAAGAACTTGTGGAAAAGGTATATATAAATAAATGTCCTTAAAAGGAAAGTAGTAGTGCTTGGTAAAAACAGGGTGAAAGAATTACTTAATACAAAACAGAGCTCGGATAGTACTACTACAAGATTCCCCGAAGCCAATTGATCAATTTTAAACCATATTGTGTTGATGTGTTGCATGTTGAAAAGAAGTCAATTGATCAATTTCAAACCAAGTTTCCCCGAAGCCAATTGATCAATTTCAAACCATACTGTGTTGATGTGTTGCATGTTGAAAAGAAGTCAATTGATCAATTTCAAACCCTATTATGTTGGCATGTTGGAAAGAGTGGTCAGGAGTTTAAGAAAATATTGTTTTATTAATATTTTGGTAAAAAAATTAAGATTGAAAATATATTTAATTTAATAAAATAAATAATTAAAATTAAAATTTATCAAACTAGGTAGTTGAAACTTGAAATGTAAGCATGTTTTTAAAATGAAATATTTGTAAGTGATAACATAGAACATAAGCACAAGTTGTATATTGCAAACTCCAGGTTTTAAATCAAAACATCTTGTTCAAACTCTTCCCTGACCAGAAAAATCAAAGAATTCAAGGACAAAAACAAAATATAATAAAAAAACCAAAAAAGATAAACACACCATATCCTCGTTGGATCTAAGGATTCAGCTGCAAACCAACTAAACATCCATCATTGCTATTTAACCACTAAAACAAGTACAAAAACAAAAAGCTCGTTTACAAGAGACAAAATTCTAAATGGGGGCTCCTCACCCTCCTGTTAACAATATAACATTAATTAGTAAAAACTCCAGTTATGAATTATAAGAATCCAGGAATGTTTCAACACATTTTCTTTGCAGTAACGAAGGGTTAAAATAACAAGATGGTTCTTCAACAAAAAGTACTACTACTCATTTAAAAAATATACATGAGTACATGGCATTCACTTCCGACGTAGGCTCCAAAACCAACCCCATATTGGTGACCCTTGACCCAAGCATTGACCAAGTATACGTTCTTACCTGGTGTACACCGAGTTTTCCCACAACACATTCCCACCAGGAAAAACATTAATGTGAACAGCAATGTTTCAGTTTGCATGGAAACTTCTAGGTTGTTCGCGTGTGCATGGTGTTAGGGGTGTTAGAACAAATAAATTTCTGCTGAAATGCCATGTTGAAAATAGGCATTATAATAAGAATGGAACATAACAAAATGAACACATCTGTTTACGAATTGCCAAGTCAGGCAAACTAAAGGGGATTAAAATCTCAGCTGCACAGTCCCAAAGTGACAGCCTAAATGGACTCGTCTAAGATTTTCACAATTAAACTAAGATATGATTAGACAAATTACCTGTGGAAAAAAGAACCAAGATATTAACCAACCAACCAACTCTGCAACATCTGAGTCGGAATCATCTTTAGAGAATCCACCTAACCAAACAATTTTCAAAAAAACTGAAAGAGGGAAAGAAAGGGGGGATCAAGGGCAGGAGAGAGAAATAATAGGAAAGGAAGAAAAAGGCAAAAAAAAAAAAATGAGGAAGAGAGCATTTGAAATTTAGGACAAACTTAATTTCTGTGTTTGATTCCATGAACAGAAATAGCAACTTATCATTACCAATTCAAAGATTCACAGCAGCTTAACTGTGCACCTGCTAGTATATTCCATATTCTGCAAGCACACCTTCCATTAATTTAAATATATACTTCATGCCAAACCCATCTGACATAGTACCAAACAATAGCAACACAAATTTACTGTAGGGTAACTGACCAGACCACTAATGCAAATTTACGACGACACTTAATATTTATTTAGACATCTGAGATAAAAAATAAAAAATCAATCCTACCAAAATAGCTCATCAGTAATAGGGACCACAAAACTTATGTTGGTATTTTTAACACTCTAAAAAGGTACTTCTATCGAGTTAAAGACGAGTCATGCTAGAGTACACACCCAATTCAGTTTTTAGATTTCAAGTTGCATTTAATTATTTACCTCATGAAACATATAATTATTAAGCATATAGCCATATACCACATAACTGTATAAAGTAACAACTCCCACCAAAAATCAAACGAACAAATTTGAAAAGAATAAGTTGTTGGGGTGGGGCAGTGGGGTGGAATTTAACTTAAAGGAGGTGGCACCCAATGCAAAAGGTAGAGAAATAGACAATACACTTTAATTCAGAAAAGTTTTTAAGCATAAATTGTGACAAATAAGGATTCAGCTTATCAAATAGCTCACGAAGTCCAGCATACATTTAACAAACAGCTGAGGAAAAATATTACATGCTTGTGCAAATAAGATTGTCAGAAACACTTCTTGAATTATTCCAATCATAATAAAAAAACAGCTCCATCCCGGTTCAATCTATTCAGCCTCAAACCTGCAAAAGAAACAAACATAGAGTACACTTATCATTTGAAGGGTGACATACCATTAATAATCTAGAGCGTCAAAACCAAAGGTCGAATCCCTTAAAAGAGGCATTTCTCAATCAATCATTCAATCCTCAGTCAAACATTAACACATAACTTGAAGCAGTATATCATAGGTTCAAATTTCCAGAACTTTTATCCTCAACAACATTTTTGAAGTCTTATCTCTTTTGGCATTAGTCTGAGGAACTCCCGTCAATTGCAGCCTTGCTAGTCTTCGTATATATCAACTTGTCTGACCTGTCCTCATCAGATGAGTGATTTTCTTCAGCCTTCAATGTTTCACCTGGAGTTTCAACAGGAACAATATCATTTAACCTGACATTATTTTCAGTGGAGTGTGACCGAGCGCGCTTCCTATGTTGTGACCTAGACCGCTTCCTATGTTTTGACTTGTGTTCATCTGAACGTCCTACAGTACTGTCTTTCCGATGCTTTCTTTCGATCGACCTAGACCTGGAGCGCCTTTTATCACGTTTTTTTGTTTTCTCCTCTCTGCTCCTTCCATATTTCTCACTTGACTGATGTTTATCTTCTTGTGATCTGGACCTTGAGCGTCTTCTGTGTCTGTGTCTGCTCTCGAGAACTGTTGGGGAAGATCTTCGTCCATGGTTTGAACCCTCCACCGAACCTGATCTGGACCGCCTGCTATTCTGATTCTTGGATTTTTCTTCACTTTTATTGCATTTCCTATCACTAGAGTGATGGTTAACTTCATCTGACCTAGACAGAGAGTGTCTCCTACGTATTGATTTACTTGCTTCATCCCCTGAAGACGAAGACCTTCTCCTATGACGGTGAGGTGATCTTGAATTGCCGCGGTGTGATTTCCTTGTTCTCTCAATTGGATTGTCTCGTTGGCGTCTTGGTGAACCTAAGTCATCATGATGTGATTTCTTAGTTCGAGGGCTAACACTTCTGCTCCTCTTTCTCCTGGGAACAGGTGAAACATCATCGTGCGCGCGTCTCCTATGCCGGTCACTGACATCCCTACTATCTCTGTAGTATCTCCTATCCATCTCATAATTGGAGTGATAGCGAGATCTCCTAGGTGATCGGGATCTATATTCTCGGATGCGGCGAGCAGGAGGTGAGTATGAGCGAGACCTACGTCGTAATCTATAATTGATAGGAGAAACTGACTTGGACCTTGACCTAGATCTTGACTTGACACGAGTGGTAGAAGGTGACCTGAAGTATCATAGCTACTAATTAATATTGACTTTTACTGAATTAACTGAACACAACACGAGATTTACATTTTTTTTTGTAATCAACATTATGTAAACAGAGGAGGGGAAAATAGAGAAGACAACACAAAAAAGAGCCAACATGGATATCATGCAAGGGAGTAAAAAATAAATAAATATATTGTTACTGAGAGCGCTGTAAGTACCATTCAATTTCATCACTCAAATTTTCAACAAATTATTTTAAATGCTAATAAATTTAGATCAGACTGAAAAAGGAAAAATGAAATTGATAGCAAGCAGGACTAGTTAATTATTTATGTTGCTTTTATTATTATTAGGTTTGGGCTTTAGGGTTATGTTGAGTTGGGTTTTAGGGTTTGTTTAATTTCTATTAGGCTTAGCTTATAAATTGTCTTGGTAGAGTTAATTTTTAAGGATGGATTTATAAAAATGAATTGGGAGCCAAGAGGCTAATTGGGCAAACAATGTTCCGTTTGAGTTTTCTCTTTCTTTTCTCTTTTGTTTTTACCAATTAGTCCGATTTGCCGGATCAACATATTATATTGGTCTTCTAACTTTGAACCAGCGTCATGACAACTCGTTCCACTGCAGACAGACTGGAGAAACTCTAAAGCGGTCAGATTCATTCGTTGAACAAGCTCGCTGCAAATTCAGAACAACGCAATCTGGATTGACGCCGAACATGACGAAGCTACAGGAGATGTCCTCCACCTTGGCTGAGCTCTCCCGCGCAATTTTGAATTCCGGAGAGGGGCCTCTTTAAATGACAGATTTGCATGAGGATTCCGCGTCGCCCGCTTTTCCGCAGACTGCGACGGCACCACACGCTAAACCAGCACTGATGCAGTTACCAACATTTGAAGGCCCAGACCGATCGCATGGTTGGCTGGTTCTAACGCTCCGGCCCGTTGAGGGGTTGAAGCCCTACCCTAATGGACCGGCTCGGTTACCAATGAGTGCCGTTGGGAGTGATTTTCTAGCAACACTTATATTTTCTAGCGCATTTTGTCCTCACTCGTGCGCACCCGAGACATTTCCCAGAGGGTCACCCATCCTAGAATTACTCCAGAGCCACCAAGTTCTTATAGGAGGATGCCCAGAATAAAATATGCATCTTTTGATATATATGAGTAGCATATTCAATTCCTTTAAGCACTTGCATTTTTGGGGCATTACAATGGCACGCCGGAGGATTTGAAGGTGAACGCCGTTGTGGTAACAATGGATGGCTCGACACTGCATTAGATAACCTGATTTCGAGGGCGGAAGTCCAATGTGACATGGAATGAGTTTTCGTAAGCTTTGATGGCGAGATTTGATTCTTGATTCTAAGGGAGCTCGTACAAAAAATTGGCAAAGGGTCCAACAAACAAAAACGGTGGAGGAATATGTGAACGTGTTTGTAAAACACGCCGGACAGGTTCCTGGGCTGACGAATGCCCACTATTTAGGCTACTTCATGCCCAGATTGAAAACCCCGATCAGCAACTCGTTGCGTTTGCTCCGGCCGTTAGACTTGAAAACTGCGAATCTTCGATGGAACTATCGCGAGATATAGAAGAAAATCTGCGGCCAGAGGGTAATGAAAAACTTGATGGAACTATCGCGGGAAATAGAAGAAAATCTGCGGCCAGAGGGTAATGTAAAACTTGATGGAACTATCGCGGGAAATAGAAGAAAATCTGCGGCCAGAGGGTAATGAAAAACTTGAAGGATCGAATAATTCAGGGCATCGCTTCCCCAGCTTTTTGCGCTCGTTCGGGGTGCAGGCTACCACCTTCACCGGCCCAACGGGGTGATTCTGCCAGTCATGACTCGGCCGGTCGACCACTTAACGGCTGCTACTTTGGCAGCCTCAGAGGAGTCTACTACGCGCTCACGCTTCTCTCGTCTCACATCGAACGAGATAGCTGATTTGCAAGCAAAAGGTTTATGCTTCAAGTGACTCAAGACTTACACACCGGGTCATGAGAAAGACTGTCCTCTCAGGGAGCTACGAGTGTTGCTCGTGGAGCCAAATGAAGCACTAGACCTACAAAATTATGAATATTACGAATCCACCGGCCAAGAAGAACTTACTAAAAAGGAGGACGTTTTTCAACCTTGGGGACAAGGTTGATTTGAAGAGGGATTGAGTTGATAGCAAGCAGGACTAGTTAATTATTTGTGTTGCTTTTATTATTATTAGGTATGGACTTTAGGGTTATGTTGGGATGGGCTTTAGGGTTTGTTTAATTTTTATTAGGTTTAGCTTATAAATTGTCTTGGTAGACTTAATTTTTAAGGATGGGTTTATAAAAGTGAATTGAGAGCCTGAAGGCTAATTGGGCAAACGGTTTTCCAGTTTGATTTGTTTTCTTTCTCTGTTCTTTATTTATATCATTCTCTTTCCCTGTTCTCTCTGTTTCTATCAGAAACCTTGGTGTATGACTAAAATGAATTGACTACTACTTCAAATACGTCATATTAAAAACATATAAACGTTGAGTGAACCTCAACGAAACAAAGATCAAATATCTGTGTATGTTTCTGGATTCTGGTTCAAGAATAGCATAACATTAATTATCTTTATTTGGTGCGAGTTTAAAAGACATTAGTCGATGATTTCCATGGAGCTTAAATGAAGAAAGAAGTAAGAATAAGAGCTGAATGGCCAACCATAACCAGAGCTGAAAACTTGAACATTTATAATGTTCTCCTGCACCAACATCCAGCAGGGTGTGTCCAAATTTTGATGGAGGTTTAGCCTTAACCCATCCACCTCTTAAATGAATTAAAACCTAGACTACTAAATCCTTAAACAGTGCATTTATACTGACAGGAAAACAGCAATTGGGATATGCTGACATACTAAACATCAATACAAGTACCCGACATGAAGATCCGACAATAAGAGTCAAGTTTTAGATGTATATGCATACTTTTGAATAGCATAAAGTGCCACCTAGGCCAGAAAGTCATTTTATATCACCATATTTCTTAGTTAATACCATTTAAGGGGGCTATGAAACACGCAAAACATACCTCTTATCAGATTCCTTCTCCTCAATTACCACCAGACCATCAGCTTGCAACTTCTTACTGATTTCTGCAGCCCTAGCCGCAGCTAATTCTGTGGCAGACTTCATTGTCGCTGCTCGGTTAGCTGCCTGTTGCGCTGTCAATGTTTGCTGCATCACGAGAGCCTGCTGAAATTGCAGTTGTTGCATAGCAACTGCTTGTTGCATCAAAGATGATGAGGCTAATGGTGAATTCAAAACGGGTTTCAGGGGAAGTGATTTAGCCATTTCAACATTCAATGGACGACCCCCAACGTCCATACTGTTCATTGCCAGCGCAGAAGTGGCTTCTTCTGGTTTTGAGTATTCGATATGAGCAAAGTGTTTAGAATCAGCAACAGTACACTCCACAATTGTGCCACAAGTTGCAAAAAGCTGTTTTAACTGATCCACTGTCAGAAGCGGATTGAGATTACTAACTTGAACTGTTTTTCTAAGTGAATCAGCCCTTTGCTCGTTGTCAGCTGAACCTGATAGAAAATAAGTGCTTAAGAAAGTTAAATGCTGTTGAGGATAACAATGGAATTGAGAAAAAAAAAGTTGAAATAGGTTTCATTACTACAATATCGCCAAACAAAATAAAAGATGACCATTATTTAACAAGTCACTAAGTGTAGCAATTCAGTGTGATTTGTAATGAACAGACATTTGAATTAGAGAATATTGCAAAGTGTTATGAACCAAAGTTACATTATCATCTAAGAGAGTAAGGAGTGAACAATTCATCTAACCAGAGGAGTCTTTTGTGGCCTGATCATGAGCTGCAACTTGGGCTTGAAAGGCTTGAGCAGCAACAATTGCATGAGCAGCAGCCATTGCAGCAGCAGAAGGTGCCATTGGCATTTGGCTTAAATTTCCCATCGTAGTGGTAGCAGTTAAAGCAGCCGTCAGTAGATTATGAGGAGGGTGATTTAACTTGCAGTCAGTACCTGCACATCGTCCATTAAGGTATTCTCGGCATATTTCTCCTAAAGATGAACCTATTCCAGGTAAAACCACTCCACCCAATGCCCCAGAAACAACACCTGGAATCATACCAAGCATCCCTGGAAAAGCACCAGATAGAGAGCCGGAATAATTTGGCATATTGGGCATGGTCTGGTTAACTAAATTAGGATAGGAAGCTGCAGGAGCCGTTCCAGGAAGCCCACCACTGGGAGTTCCTGAACAATACAAATGCAAAGTTTAAAACTCTTCCAAGAAATTTAATTGTGCTTTCTCCCTTCCTAGTTCCTTCGACAAAAAGATATGAAGTCCTAAAGCAGAAAAATAACTTGTTTCATTATAATAGATGATGCTACTCTGCCTACTCAGTCTCCTAAGAAAACCAAAATGTACTTTCAGCATTCAATTGATCTAACCCTTGGGGCTGATATATATAATGCCATAGAGACACGTAATCTCTTATGTGTATTGTATAAGAGGAAACTCTACATTAAACAATGATTAAACATAATAAAAAAAAAACGCTCTGATGCATAGAGAAAGAATGAGTCACAGATGGAGCAGCAGACAAGTTTAATATCATCAAAGGAGCTATACAAAAAATTTCATTTGTACAAATTGCATATACATCATTAGGATCTTAAATAATCAATAAATGAATCATCTATTTCCAATAATTTATCATGTAGAGATCTCATGGTTACTTAGATCTTAAACAATGTTTTTTAATCCGCTGAGTTCTACCAACTACCAACTCCAGACACCAAACAACAAGCCCACGTTGTAATATCCCAGATAAAACAATAGATGCATATCGAGTTAATTACAAAATTCATTCTAAATTGCGCTGACATATAATCAATGCGTGTCTACATACATAGACAAATAGATGGTGACATATGATAATAACTATATACTTCTACAACATGATAGAGAATATCACCTGTGCTAAAGAAAACGGGGAACGGGCTTCCCATAATAGGTTTCCCATTGCACTCCACATTCACCATATAGTTCCCTCTCTTAGGAACCACGTAAGTCACGCTGTAGCTTCCATCCCCCATGTCCTTCACTACCCCGTCTTCTTCATCACCCCCAACTCCAACACTCGGAGCGACACGGACCATCACTTGAGCTCCACCGTGAACTACCTTCCTCCCTTCCGCGTCCTTCGCCATTACCGTAAACGTGGTTCCCACGCACGCAGTCCCGCCAGCGATCCCGGCACCTTGTGCTGTGCACATCGAAGGGTCCACGGGCCCCACGTAGCCGTTCATCTCAGACGACTTATCTTCATCGTCGTCAGAGTCCGAAGGGGCGAATGACGCGGCGGTAGGGGATTGAGGCTGTTGCGCTTGAGAACTGTTGAAGGTGGCTTCGAATGCTGCTTTGGCGGCGGCATTCGTTTCTGCTTCGCTCTTTAGCTTTGCTTCCTCAGCTTGCTTCATCCATATCGGCTTGGGAGCCGCCGTTAAAGCCAGATTGTTGTTCGTGGTTTGATTGTTCCGATCGGCCATGTTTTGGAGGAAATTTCACAACGGCAGAACCCTAATTTCAAGTGAAAGGGAATGGACAGCGGGAAAGGACAGGACCGAGATAGAGTTGATTCACGTAGGGCTGCGAGCGAGTGCCGAGTCACTCCGAGTTTTCTCGAGATTAATTAAATTGAAGGGAAGTATTTAGAAAAATACTCAGTACAGTATTGTAAAAGCTTTTAAATCTTAGTATTTTTTTATATAAAAACCATTGGTTATTGGTTATAATTATAATTGTTCGACCACGAAAAATATTTAAAATTTTAAAAGTATAATTGTATTTTTAAATAATAATTTTTAAAAATGTAATTATTTTTAAAAATGTGATTACAATTTACAAGTATAATAAAAATGGAGAAATATAAAACACTATCAAATATTTATTCAATAATATTATTTATTTGTTTATATCTATAAATTAAGATAAATATTATATATTATTTATATTTTAAATATTTAATCAATTTATCAATTTTCATGTTATATAGTAGTATACTTTTAATTTGTCTAAATGAAATGATTTGTTTGTCTCAATGTAAGTAATTTCTTAGACAACAAGAAATTGTAAAATAATAATAACAATTCATTCATATCTCTATAAAGATAGTTAAGATCTTGAAATTTGAATAATAATTCCATAGGAGAGACACATATGCTAAAGTTTGTGACTCGTGGGTGCCCACTAGATTCTATGAGCATGAACATATCAACCTTTTTATTTTCATGCTTAACATTTTATTTTTATATTTTCACAATAAATTTTTGCAAAAGTATATTGTACTCATTGTCATTGTGTCAATATTTCTACATCTATAATATAGAGTAAAGTTTATATTCATTTACAAATTAAATACAGTATTTCATTTTATTTTGTACAAGACAAAGATAATACATATTTATTACTCATTTTCTCTAAAAAAACATTTCATTTTACTAGTATATCATTAAACATATTTCACTATTTACGTTATTTATTTACACATAAAACACATTATTTATGAATACCATAAATTAAGACTTTGAAGGAATCCAAGTACATATTATTTATCATACTTATAAGATTATTATTTTCGTAATTACTTATTAATTATCTAAATAGGTTAAAATTGTTTCATACATATCATAGATTTTTTTATCGCATCATTTAATAGATATGAAATTATTTACTTTGAGAGAATTGAAAGAATTGACAGTAAATAGTAAAATGAGTGGAAATCCTAAAAAAACAATGATAATGTGTGGAAATAGTAAAGTGAGAAAATGTGTGTAATTCTGTTCCTTAACAATTGCTATTAAGAAAAAAATAAAATGTACTCGAGATTTTTGGAGGGCGTTTGAGAACGCGGGATTCGGAGGATTCCATAAATTGTGGGATGTAATGTAACGGGCGCGCTGCGCTTTTTTATTTTTTCGTATATGCTCTGCCCCCAACCCTTCCCCCCTTTCTTCCATCGCCCCCTCTCGTCGATCTTCGGCATTCGTTATTTCTCGCAGAGAAGGGAGTGAGAGAGAAAGGAGAGAAGATTTTATTTTCGATCCTTTTTCTTCCGAAACCCTATCGATTGATTAATTCCGATTTTCTGGAACGATAAACCTCAGCATTCGTTCCTTTTCGAGAAGGGGTTTTTCTGACAAATCAAAATATTAGTGCCCTGCGTTTGGAGGATTTTGCCGTTTTTAATCTAAAAATCTGATCTTGATTCTGCTCTGTTTTTCATTGTTAGACTTTTCCCCCACATGCCAAAACAAGCTAAAAGGTTCTGTTTTTTTTGTTGATTTACTATTTTGTTTATTTGTTTGTTTGTTTGTTTATCAGTGTTGATTATAAATTGTCGATTTTTGCTGTGCAGAAAACACATTTGTGTTGAAAATCTTGATACTTAGTTGTGTTGTTCCCCTGAGAAATGGTGGGGATATCGGATAATATTCGTGGATTTGTGTTGGCGATCTCTTCGAGTGTGTTTATCGGTTCTAGTTTCATTATCAAGAAAGTCGGCCTCAAACGGGCCGGGGCGTCTGGGTCCCGAGCAAGTTAGTATTCTTTTAGTTCGTTTATTTAGCATTTGTGTTTGCAAGTATTGATGCAGTGATATGGGGTATTGTGTAATATACCTAAGGCTTGTTATTATTGATCGGAAAAACTAACACATGCTTTTAGGATACAAATCAATCACTGTGATAGATATAATGCATGCCTCTAGGAATTACTTGCTATGTATTAAATAAGCATACATTTTGATCAGGTGATGGAGGTTTCTCGTATCTTAAGGAACCATGGTGGTGGGCTGGGATGGTCACAAGTAAGATATCCGAGACCAATTTTATGATTCTTTCAACACTATATCACAATTATTTATTCTTGTAACAACAATGCATACACTTCCTTTTCGTGATAACACCCGAACAATATCACAATTATTCATGCAGTGTTTGTTGGGGAGGGTGCGAATTTCGCCGCCTATGCATATGCTCCTGCTATTCTTGTAACTCCTCTAGGAGCGTTAAGTATTATTTTCAGGTATGGTGTCGTTTTCTTGAATAGGGAATTTATCCTTTTTACAGGAGCAACCTTTTTCGTTGATCTAAAAACAAATTTCCCCACGCAGTGCAGTGTTGGCTCATTTTTACTTGGATGAACGGTTACATATGTTTGGTGTAGTTGGTTGTATTCTCTGCTTGGTCGGTTCCGTTACTATAGTTTTACATGCTCCTTTGGAGAGAGATATCGAATCTGTCAAGCAAGTATGGCATCTTGCGACCGAGCCAGGTATTATAGATTATTAGTTCATTCTTTCTCAAATTTACTATTGGAATTGCGTAGCTATGAGCCTATGAACATCAACAAAATTAGATGCAGTTTTTAGTTCGCAAAGAGACGAAACCGAGTTCTTAACCTTGAATATGATATTTTGAGATTCATTAGTACTACTAACTATTAAATATTTGTGATATGCAGGTTTTATAGTCTACACTGTTATTGTTTTGGTTCTTGTCGCCGTTCTAATTTTTGTATTCGTGCCTCGCGTTGGACATAAGAATATGATTGTGTACATTGGTATTTGTTCGCTCATGGGTTCTCTTACGGTAAGTTTGTTTACTTTTCTCCGATTGTTTCTTTCACAATAGCTAAGTATCAGGTAAGAACAAACACATATTGCCCTTGCAGGTTATGGGTGTCAAAGCTGTTGCAATTGCTTTGAAGTTGTCGTTTTCTGGATCGAATCAGTTCATATACTTTCAGACATGGTTTTTTACTATTTTGGTCATCGTTTTTTGCGTCACACAGCTGATATATTTGAACAAGGTACTTTAATCGTTGCCTAAAAATTATGTTCGTGTCACGAATTAAATATACCCTTCTTTTTATCCATATGAAAAGATGGTTACAATATGATAAGTTTTTTTTTTGTTGAATGTCTGAAATGTTCACCTTTGCAGGCATTGGACACCTTTAACACTGCAGTTGTTTCCCCCGTATATTACGTCATGTTCACCACCCTCACGATCTTGGCCAGTATGATAATGTTTAAGGTGACACAAAACCTGCATTTTGACGCGTACTTAGAAAGTTAGAACATATTCCAACCGCAGATTTTTTTTTCTGTTTGTGTTGTGTGTTTAAATTCAGGAATGGGACTCTCAAAACGCGTCGCAGATTGTTTCAGAATTGAGCGGTTTTGTGACCATTTTATGTGGGACTTTTCTGCTACACAAGACAAAGGACATGGGAGGTCCCCCAACCACCACCTCCCCGCCATACCAAAGGTCAAGAGATTCAAGTCCAACGTTCGACTCGGGCCACTCTTGACGAAAGACGCCTTTTGCAGTAAACTTTGGAGGACATAAGCACAATTATATATATATTATTCATTTGGCGAAAACTCGTAATGGAAAAAGACTTTACTGCTTCTTTTTGTTAGATTTCGAATTTTTTTACCAGAAGCGTTTTTTTATTTTATTTTTGGCTTCACATATATTACCAGGTTTAGCTAAAAAAAAGTATACCTTGTAGCCTTTGTGATCATGTTGCAGGAGTTGCGGGATATCGACTCAGATCGAGGCGAAGGATGTAGGGAGAGACTATGGAACCACCGTACAAATGCTGCCCGATTTTAATGCCGCTGGTGATCAGAAAGGCATCCCGGTCGAAGTAGTGTGCAGTTGGTTTTCCATCCAAATCAACAGAAATGAAGCCTCCGTTTTTCTCCATTCTTGGTCGGCCCACGTACCTCTCCAAAATAGCAATGACTTTTCGGACGAAGGGATATCTTTGTAACAGCTCCCAGCTATATGATTCCTACATTATTATTTATTACACAACAGATGATGAGCACGAAAGACGGGGGTCTCATTGAGCAACAAAAGACTTTTACCGTGGATAACCCGATCCAGTACTGGCCTTCTCCGTCGTATCTTATATTGTCAGGTAGTCCGGGTAAATTCTCGACGAATATGTCCACTTCCCCTTTTCTTGGACCTTGAAGGTAGTACCTTTTGCACCTCATCCTACAATATGATAGATAAAAAGAAAGAACAAATTTGAGTTCAGAAGAGGAGGGAGGAGGAGGAGGAGGAAGAGGAATCTCACATGGCAGTTTCACAGAAAATAACAAAGCTCTGATCTGCTGAGACAGCAACACCGTTGGCAAAATACAAATCTTTCGCGATGACTCGTGTTTGTCTAGTCGACGGATCGTAACTCAAGAATCTACCGTGAGGTCTGCCTTCAAGAAAATCGAAAAAGTTGTCCTCGAAACTGTATTTGAACGAAGCATCAGTGAAGTAGAGCGTGCCATCGGGGCCGATATCAACAGCATCCGTCAGCTTGAATTTCAGACCCTCCGCCTCGTCGGTCAACAATTCTATTGCGCCCTCTCTGCTTATGTTCAGTAGCCCCTGCCAGCATAACGAGTTCGAATAGTTTCAACATTCCTCGATTTTAGGCATCAAAGGATCGTATAACTTAATTTCAGTACAATTCAGCCCAAACGAATTCAATCCAATTCAACCCACAAAGTCCAATTCAGCCCAAACGATTTCAATTATTTTGAACTCAATTTCAATTCAATTCACCATACAAAGTTGGAATAGTTTTTTAGTTCAATTCAGTCCAAAAGAATTTAATTACTTGAATTCAATTTCAATTCAACCCACGAAGTTAGAATAGTTTCAATATTCCCCGATTTAGACTTACAAGTGAATACCTATTGCCCGATTTTAGACATATAATTTGAATCTATAATTTTAAATATAAAATCTAGTTACCGTCATAATAATTGTTCTTTTGAACTTAATTTCAGTCCAGTTCATTTCAAAATAAATTAAAAAAAAATAAAAAAAAAAATAATTTGAATTTATAATTTTAAATATAAAATCTAGTTACCGTCATAATATTATTAATATTTTTTAATTTTTTTTAATAATTTATACAAATTATTATTATTTTTATAAAAAATAGTTCAGTTCAAATCGTTTAAGTCCAGTTCAGATCGCTTCAGTTCAGTTCATTTATTTGAAACTTAATTTCAATTAAATTCGGTCCATCTTATTTTGAATATAATTTCAATTTAATTTAGCCTAAACAAAGTTCAGTTATTTGGAATTCATTTTCAATTCAATTTAACTGAAATGAATTCAGTTCATAAGAACAAGATAGAAAAAATAATGATAATTTAATTTATTTTAAATCACCCAATTTACTGAAAAAAAAACTTCGTACCTTATTAGCATCAGCAACGATGACTTCCGCGTGGAGGCCATGGGCTATCCCGAGCGGCCTGCCGCCGGTGTTGACCCACCTCTCCACGGCGGAGTCGGCAGCGGAATCGTTGGGAGTGATTCGGGCGACCCAACCGTCGTTGCAGCCGGTGTATATAACGCCCGTGATCGGGTCGTAAGCGATGTCTTCCGGCCCCGACAGCTGGCCGAACCCGATCTTCTCGGAGCCCCGGAGCATGTGGGAGTTTCGGTTGGGCACAAACAAGGGCGACCCGCCGAGATCCGGGTACGGAGCCGGGTCGAAAGTGTCTAGGTGGTAGAGAAGAACGGCGGCCACGACCGGTACTATTGAGATGAAAACGGCGGAGGAGCACGACGGGAATTTCGCCATGGGATTGGTAGAGACTAGAGAGCTTGGAAGTGTCTTTTCCGATGATATGATCACCTACTAGAGTACTAGTTGAAAAGACGTGTCGCAAAAAGTTTGACTAAAGTTAATTGAGAGTTGACTTTCATAACTAATTTAATTGAGGAAAATCAATTACGATTTACGGCATTAAGGGCTGGCCGGGCCGGGCTGAGTAAGTCGGGCGGGATGATAGCTCAGCAGGCAGACCCGCTTTTTTCGTTTTTATTTTTTTATTGTAAAATTAAATTCATTTGGACAATAAAATTGACATCAATTTCCGGCAGGAGCACGTGCGGTCACTTCCACTTGACCACATGTCTCTCCTGATCTTCTGCTATACCCTACTCACTCCGATCTCCGCAATATGTAATAAATAAGCGTATCCATATTCAATTAATTTCACCGGCCGTTCCAGTCACCCGGTAACTCTCTCCTACCAAGACCAACATTTTCTGGCATCTGTTTCCAGTTGGGTTTCTTCAGAAACTTCGTAGGCTTTCCTCAAAAAGATTTTTTGTTTGTGAAGATTAATAATGGCTGTAAGAGATCTTTCCTTGATTTCTTGATCTTACTTATATTAATGCAATGCCGATTTGTTATATTGTTATGTTGTATTGGAAAATGTGTCTCGTTTTATTATCTTGTTTGATCTATATAAGACAGTTATTGGATAATTTTGCTATGTTTTCTTTCGATTCCGGTGGTGGGCTGTTGAGCTATGTAGTTCTTGTTATGTCGTGTTTGTTTGTATCTTTTAATCGGTTGGTTTTATGCATAGGGTGCTAAGTTATACGGGCGGGCAATGTATGACTGGATTAAAATCGATAAGCAATTTTGATTGTTATTTTTGTATGACTGTGTTCGATTAGTATCCGTAAAATCCCTTATTACTTTATAGAGTGCTATCAAAACAGACTTTGAACTTAAGAAACCGATGGAACTAGTACACAAGCTAGTGTTTTCTTGATAGGAAAGTACATTTTGTTCTTGAGGAGGTTCAATATCGGAGAACATAGGTGGTGGGGTTTACTCCTGAAAAAAAAAAACTACTTTTTTAGTTCTGGTTTTCTTCTTATAACTCGCGAAAATCAGTTGCATATTCTATGTTTGATATCTCTCTTGTGATTGATGTTTGTTTGGTTTATTTATTCACACAGTGATCTGAATCCATGTGATAGATTTAATACATGACAAGTCAATACAATGTTGTAAGGATCAAATAAATTAGCCTCTCTCAATCTATGACCCTGATTGAAGCGTGACAAGTTCATTAAACGAAACTATTTTTTTGAATCCGATAACTATGTTACAGATATTTCCTTTTTAATTCTTTTAGCAGCGCGCACAAGTGCCAAAATTCGGCAACTGGGAATCCGAAGAAATTCCCTACACAATTTGCTTCGATAATGCCACCAAGAAGGGAAAGAAGACCATCCAAATCGATCAACTTGATATTCCTCAAGTCAATACCGAGGCTGAATGGACCGAGCGAAAAAAAACACCTCAACCAAAAACACCAAAGCACGAGCGGCACTCTAGCCGAGAAAATAATTACACACGGTCTGGAAGTGACCAATCAGAAGTAGAAATACTAAAGCCAAAGCATCGAGAAGAAGGTGAAACGAAAAAATACATCGACTCTCCTTTGCGGCAAGGTAGAAATAGTTCAAACTCCTCGCCTCGCCACCATCAGCACGGTGGCCTTATTACACCTAGGATGGCTGGTCGGCTGAGTGCAGGATCTGATCGTAGCGCTGACCACTCGCCACATCATCCTAAAGCTGGAGCTAAAATCAGTGGGGTTTCTTCTCCTTCTTGGGAAAGGAAAGAGGGGAACCATGGCCTAGCACCCTCGACTCCTGGGAGATCTCGATTGAGATCGGTTACGCGGGGGGATGACTCTGTAATATGTCTTTATTTTTTTTCCGCATATTATATATTACTTTTCATGACCGGTTAATTAGTTAATAATTATAAGTTGTAGTAACTTTCTTGTGCTTATGTGGCAGCCGGATCGTGGCCCGGCTGTTCCGAAATTCGGTGATTGGGACGAGACCGATCCTTCGTCAGCCGAAGGATACACTCAGATTTTCAACCGAGTTAGAGAAGAGAAACATAGTGACACTGGGAAGGTGCCTGTCATGCCGACTGAAACACATGTTCCCAATGGGCACAAGCAATACGGAAACGACAACCCAAAGGTATGCAATTGCAAACATATTATATATTTTATGAGAGTCTTATGCTTATTTCTTGATTTTGTCATCGATTATTTCCTTGTAGGGATGTGGTTGCTTCCCTTGGGCAAGGTGATATTGATGCATGTGTTGTAAAAAACTTGTATTTTTTCCACATCTGGAAAGATGTTTCGATTGTAAGTTGTGTTTCGATTTCATTCGATTTTATATCAAAACAAAAACGAGTGTTTTTGTATTCAGTACTCGTTTTAATGTTCTTTGGTGAATGGTTTGCGCGTTTGATGGTGATTCATGAAACATTTTTCTAAAACTTTCTAGCTTACATCGGTTCAAAGTTGATGGGTTACGATGCATGCTGATAAAATGATAAGCTGTGAAAGAAACAATGCATAATTCTTTGACACAGAAGCAATATAAGTCTGTTTCTGTACTGCTTCTGTCTAAAGAATTATGCATAGATTATTTTACAAGTTTTTGTACCTCTCATGTGCTGTGTTAATTAATGGTGACTGTGACATGGGAAAACTACTTGTGTGGAGTTATATGTGTATTATAATTAACACAAATTAAGATAGAGTCTGGTCGACTCTGGTTATTCACAAATTTGGATGACGATTCTGCACCTATTTTCAATAATCCAAATACTGTATATCACACTCTCCATTTTTATTTTTATTTACAAATTGAGCCCTTGCTAAGAATAATAGTACTTTTTTGGTCTCTCTAAAAATGTTGCCATTTTTTGTTCTTTTGAAAGTTTGACTTTTAAAAAAATATTGTTGAAATCGAAGGCACGTGAGTAAAGTTGCACGTGTGGCGCACGAAAATGGAAGAGAGACTGAGAAATTGAGGGAGGTTCCATCCAATAACACACCATTACGAAGACTTAAGAGATGTACCGATAATTTGAAGAAGGTTTCATCCAACAAGACAAAATTTATGATACCATGTTGAGTGCGGGTCTCACGCCTAGCACACGTAAACAAAAAAAATACAGAAAAAATCAATAGTTTCTTACACTTATAATATAATGTAATTTTTATTTTCATATAAATTTATATTAAACAACTCACAAATGACCAACAACACACAATTTTAACATTGATGAGTCCACCTATAGAAAGAATAACTAATAATCTCATCATTTTAATGTTTCATACTATTAGTCATATATTTTTTACAAGCCTCAAATGGATAGTTATATTTAAAATAATATACTATAATTACTCTTTTCTCTCGCACCTATAATTACATATAAAAAATATAACTTTAGATTTAGAACCAAAAAAATACTTTTTATTTTAATAAATAATTAATCCTTGACCATTTTTAATTTTTTATTTTAATTTATATTATATTATTAATTTCAATTTTTTTATCAATCAATCAATAAAATAATATCTTTATTTTAATATTCCTATCCCAAAATACATAAATAAAAATTATATTATATTTTATGTACAATCTCAAACGAATATAAAAAAATAAGAGTGAGACTTCTTCCAATGGAATATATAGTTTGATGTGCATAATAATGGTCCATCAATAGTCGGTGGATGAACCATTTAAATCGTTCGTTTTTTTGTTCTTCAAGTAATTTAATAAATTAACTTGAAATTCCTTGAAATTCAGTTCACAGCAAAATTCAAGAAACGTATATATGATGACCATTATAAAAAATTAATATTTTATTTTGAAAAAAAAATATATCATGCAACTAATTTAAGAAACCTAAATATAATCAATTGCTCTCTTATATAATTTGAAATAAATTGTTTTTTATCTTGTAAGTTTCAATACTATATTATATATACATATTTCAATTTCATCTTCATATATACTCGGTAATACGTTAATTTGGATATTCCAGCCTTTTTTTTAAAAGGTTGGAATAAATAAATCGAATCAATCTATATGATTTATATATACTCCTTTATCCTTAATAATTGATGGAGTATATATATATATTCTTCATACTTTATTCCAACTTTATTTATAATATACTAACGTATCATATATATATATAGTATAATCTACCATAAAATATCGGAACAAACAAGCAAATATAAACAATTAATTACAAATATTAAATTTTGTCCTTAAAAAATCAAATAAAAATAGAAGTTGAAATTATAAATAAAGGAGGTGGAGTTACGAGAAAACTATGGAGTAGTAATTAATTTGCCATAACTTCTCGCATTGAATTATTTATGAGATTAATAAATGTAAATAATTTAAAATAAATAAATAAAATATGAGAAATGCAATTACACAAAATTAAATTATTTATTTATTCATTTTAAAAAGTTGTAGCACATCATATTCGTGGACTGTATCTACATGCCACGTGTGAATCGTGGGGTCTACTTGAACCTGCGATGTGGCTGATCTCCGCTCTCAAAACCACTCGCCCTCTAGCGACCGAGCTCACTCACATTTAATTTCATGTTGCTGTGCGATGCGACTCACTCGTCATTCTCCATTTTCAATTTTTCATTCCCCTTGTAAAACCATGAAATTGTTTCTCTCTCTCTCTATATATATATATACTCTAAATATCTGTAATTTAATTTAATTTAATTTTTTTCCGAGGTGATAGATACACATATATATAGATACACACATGCATACATAGGATTGGGGGAAATATGGCCGGAAACGAATGGATAAACGGGTACTTGGAAGCTATAATTGACAGCGGTCCGGCGCCGTCGTCGTCAGCGGCCGTCGATGTCCGGGAACGCGGCGATTTTAATCCGACCAAGTACTTCGTCGAGGAAGTGGTAACGGGGGTCGACGAGTCCGATCTTCACCGGACGTGGATCAAGGTCGTCGCCACGAGGAACACACGTGACCGGACTTCACGCCTCGAGAACATGTGCTGGCGCATTTGGCATCTCGCTCGCAAAAAGAAACAGGTACGCAAAGGGGACGAACACCATCAATCACGAACGATTTCGTATGTGAAAATAATGAAATGTATTTAATATTTCATCAATTGGATTCGTAAAATGATCTGAAAATTATGAGAATTCGTGTTGAATAATGTGAATTTGACGCGGCAGCTGGAATGGGAGGATTTCCGGCGGTCGTCGAACAGGAAGTGGGAACGGGAGCAAGGTCGCAGGGATGTGACGGAGGACCTCTCAGAAGAATTCTCCGAAGGAGATCTCATGGGAGAGGCAATTACTCTCGACAGCCCCACAAAGAAGTGCGAACGGAATCTCTTCAGCCCGGATGTTTACCCCGACAGTAACATAGAGAGGAAGATTTACATTGTTCTAATTAGGTAACTAAATATCAGCTTAAGTTCCATTAGGTAACTAATTAGGAAGATTCAATTACTGAGTCTCACAATGGTTCAGTTTACACGGCCTGGTGCGTGGTGAAAATATGGAGCTTGGTCGCGATTCCGATACCGGTGGTCAGGTAGTACGCGTAAATGTTTTAGTTTACTCATGTGGCGTATATTGACTTTTTTTTGTTTTTTTTTGTTTTTGATGTGTTATGACAGATTAAATATGTTGTAGAGCTCGCTAAGGCACTAGCTAAGATGCCAGGTGTGTACAGAGTGGATCTGTTCACGAGGCAAGTTTCGTCACCTGATGTGGATTGGAGCTATGGTGAGCCCACTGAGATGCTTACTACAGGGGCTGAGGATGCTGATCTAGGAGAAAGCAGTGGGTCGTATATTGTAAGGATACCGTTTGGTCCTTCGGACAACTATCTAAGAAAAGAATTGCTGTGGCCGTATATCCCGGAGTTTGTGGATGGGGCGTTAGCTCACATTCTCAACATGTCAAAGGCTCTGGGGGAACAAATCGGTGGGGGGCAGCCCGTGTGGCCGTACGTAATTCATGGCCATTACGCAGATGCTGGAGATAGTGCTGCTTTGCTTTCGGGTGCTTTGAATGTGCCGATGGTTTTAACGGGCCACTCTTTGGGTAGAAACAAGCTCGAACAGCTTCTTAAGCAGGGAAGGCAATCGAAAGAAGACATTAATTCCACTTACAGGATTATGAGGAGGATAGAGGCAGAAGAGCTCTCTTTGGATGCTGCCGAGCTCGTCATAACGAGTACCAAACAGGAGATTGAAGAGCAATGGGGACTGTATGACGGGTTTGACGTAAAGCTCGAAAGAGTTTTGAGGGCGCGTGCAAGGCGTGGGGTCAATTCTCATGGTCGTTTTATGCCTAGGATGGCGGTAAGCATGTTTCTCTTGAAACTTGTATGAAAAATTATAAATTGCTTTTCAAGTGTATTCTGGGAAATCGAGATATGAGAAAGAATTTTGGAGAGGTTCTTCCATGAATTGCCTCAGTATTCATCATATATTTTGTTTCGAGTAAAATTGATATCACGCGTTTGTCATTTTCACTTTGTAATTATTGATCTTACTTTCTTACAAATCACTCGTTGTAGACTAAGAGGCCTTTTTTCTTTCTGTAATATTTAGTGCAAACTTCATGGAGCTACTGGTGATAGAAATCAAGATAAATTTGCAAAATTCAATCCAACCTCTAGATCTAGCTATACTGTGATATCGTATTCTGCAGGTTGTTCCTCCTGGGATGGACTTTAGCAATGTTGTCGTTCATGAAGATATTTCTGAAGCTGATGGTGACCTCGTGGCACCAACCACTACTGAGGTGTCATCCCCCAAAGTACTCCCTGCTATATGGTCCGAAGTAAGATCACATATACACCAGCTTATTTGCATGCCTTTAGTTTCTCTCTATCATCCATTTGATGATCAAAGTCTTCACTTTGTTTCAATAGGTTATGCGTTTTATGTCAAATCCACACAAGCCAATGATTCTGGCATTATCGCGACCTGATCCAAAAAAGAATTTAACGACTCTTATAAAAGCTTTCGGAGAATGTCGTCCATTACGAGAGCTTGCTAACCTTGTAAGTTGGACAACACAGTCAGTCCATTGTGAACTTGCATGGTCCAACATCTCATATTTAAATGTACCTTATTGGTTGCAGACTCTTATAATGGGGAATAGGGACGATATAGATGAAATGTCCGGAGGAAACGGCACTGTGCTTACTACAGTATTGAAGCTAATTGACAAGTATGACCTTTATGGTCAAGTGGCTTTCCCTAAACATCACAAGCAAAGCGACGTCCCAGAAATATACCGCTTGGCTGGCAAGACTAAGGTTTTATTTTGAACGCTTTGTTCAGAGTACTTTTCTATACGATTTTCGTCTTATAACGTCTCATAAGCTTTATCTAATGGAAATACTTACAGGGAGTCTTCGTAAACCCAGCTTTTATCGAGCCCTTTGGACTTACATTAATTGAGGTTTGTTTGGATTGTACTGCATACTTTGGTGGTTTTCTGTTAACTCGTCTGTATGGGAATTGCAGGCTGCTGCCCATGGACTTCCGATGGTGGCAACTAATATTGGTGGACCAGTGGATATTCATCGGGTAAAAAACAGTTGATGTTTCATGAATGAATTTTATTAACATATTTTGTGTTGCTCATCTGTTATGTGGTGTAGGCACTTAATAACGGTCTGCTAGTAGATCCTCATGATCAGCAATCAATAGCCGATGCACTTCTGAAGTTAGTGTCCGAAAAGAACCTGTGGAACGAGTGCAGAAGGAATGGCTTGAAGAACATCCATCTTTTCTCATGGCCCGAACATTGCCGAACATATTTGACAAAGGTTGCAGCGTGTCGGATGAGGCACCCGCAATGGCGGACCGACACTCCGGCAGATGAAATGAACGTCGAGGATTCCCTTAACGATTCGCTCAAGGATGTCCTAGATAAGTCCTTACTGCTATCTGTTGATGGCGAAAAAACATCACTGAACGAGTCGTTAGATTTTGCTGCTTTAGGTGACCATAATAACCCTGAGCTGAACGACCAAGTTAAGCACATCTTGAGCAAAATGAGGAGACAAGAACCCGGGGAACTAGATTCTGACGGTGACAAGATACAGAGTGATGTACCGAGCAAGTACCCGATTTTAAGGAGGCGCCGTAAACTGTATGTCATAGCACTCGATTGCTACGACAGCAAAGGAATGCCCGACAAGAAGATGATGGATGTAATTAAAGACATCTTCAAGGCTGTTAAGATGGATCCACAGTTTGCGAGATGCTCGGGGTTTGCGTTATCTACAGCTATGCCAATGCTGGAATTGGCCGAGTTTTTGAAAAGTGGGAATGTCAAAGTAAATGATTTCGACACTTTGATATGTAGTAGTGGTAGTGAAGTGTATTACCCTGGAACTTATACCAAAGAAGATGGAAGCCTTTATCCCGATCCAGATTATGCAACACATATCGATTATCGGTGGGGTTCAGATGGCTTGAAAAAGACAATTTGGAAGCTAATGAATGGATCGGATCAAGGTAACAAATCTGGTCATTCCCCGCCAAGTGTTATCGAGAAAGATGCCGTATCAAGCAATTCCCATTGCCTGTCGTACTTGATGCAGGATCTCAGCAAGGTGGGAGAAAAAGTAAACTAAAAAAAGGCGAAACATCTTGTATTATACTAATATTGATTATTAATTTATTATATTTGCAGGCGAAGAAGGTAGATGATATGAGACAAAAACTTAGAATGAGGGGCCTGCGCTGCCACTTGATGTATTGCAGAAATTCCACGAGAATGCAAGTTGTTCCTCTCCTCGCCTCCCGTTCACAAGCTCTCAGGTAATTACTTAATCTGAATATCGGAATTGAGTGAACGAGTGAAGCTTTGGATTTTGATCGTTGATGATCTCATTAATTAACAGGTACCTCTTTGTCCGTTGGCAAGTGAACGTGGCTAACATGTATGTGATTCTCGGAGAAACTGGCGACTCGGATTACGAGGAAATGATATCCGGGACTCACAAGACCCTCATTTTGAAAGGCATTGTGGACAAAGGTTCTGAAGAGATGCTCAGAACAACAGGGAGCTACCAGAGAGAAGATGTAGTTCCAAAAGATAGTCCACTGGTTACCTACGCAACCGGAGACTTGGATGAAATAATGAACACGTTGAAGCAACTTCCTAAAGCAGGAACGTGAAAGAGGCTGCTGCATTGCCAACATGTTAAATAAAATAAATGTGTGTACACAGAGTTTCCTACTGGGTATAATTACTCTTATATTTATATACTATATCTATATACTATAACTAAATAAACGACTCTCTTCTTCCACAATCACTTGTATTATATATATATAGATGAAAAAAAAAGTTTCTAAATTTATCGTTTGTCAGAAATGGTATCAATGAAATTAGAAAATAATTTGTGTTGTTGAATGATGCTGTAGTAGCTAGTGTCACCTGCGTACAAGTCCATAATACTGACATATAACTGTTCCATTGACTTGGAGAGGAGTTGGTTAAACTTGACATATGAAATGTTATGGACTCCTATTAAAAAATTAAAAACTATTTTAAATTACTTGTATATTAGTATTTTTAAATGATTTGAATTTAAAAAAAAAATCAAATCAACATATTTTTAACAATATTTTTTAAATTAAATTAATTATTTTAACAATAAATTAAATCAATATATTTATATTATACGGAGTAATAACTTTAGTTTAATTAATTAAGAAAACGGTAGACTTTCTCTTAGCCTAACACAAACAAATAACTTTACATTATAGTATTATATTTTTATGTTGGGGTTCAATCATTATTTTAATTTGCTTTCACATCTCCATTCATCGGATTCTCTCCACTATAAAATATGTGTCGATATGAACGGGTGGAAATTGAACCGTGGTACAAGCACTTGTATTTGCAGCAAAATCACCTGCACCTTGCCGCAGAGAATACTAATCCACCCGTCATCCATAGGATAGCAAAAGTATAGGGCCCGTGCTAACATGCGCACATGGTGCACTGCATTAATCCTTTTATCGCTATTCCATTACCCCTCTTGCTCTTTCTCTCTCTCTTGAAAGTTCAAAGTCTTCCCAATTATCTCTCACACATTTCCGAGTTGATCCTCTGCCCTCCTCTCTCCCAGACGCTACAGTGCGCTCGCACTGAACGAATTTCTCAGAAAACACGAGCGTTCAAGATTACGAGATGACCGCCATTTCCACAGGTTCTCAATTTCTGTTGTTACTGAAAGTGTAAATTTACTAATATGGGTTTTTCATTTCTTGCTCGATACTATTCGTTTAGGGTTTAAGATAATTTTCCGTCACACACAAAACACACAGTTTTCTTAGATAAGAGAGAGTGATTTTGCTGTAAATGCCTGTTTCTGTTTACATTGTTTACATGTTTCCTGTACAATGCCCTGTTTTCCAAACTGCTAATTTGTGCCATTTCGTTCGACTGTTGAAGGTCACGAAGTGCAGCTATGCCGTCGATGCGGATGGCCGTATCCGAATCCACACCCGAGTGCTAGACACCGAAGAGCCCACAAGAAGGTTTGTGGAACAGTTGAAGGCTATAAAATCATTCATTCAGAAGAACACGATAACCATTTGGCATTTTCGGACGACGAGCACGGTTCGGAAGAGGACGTGCATACACCAAGTGAGAATTTTCGATTTTACATTCTTATTGGACTGCTTGATAATTGTGGGGGTGGGGGGGTGTTTGATTATTTAGTATCATTGGATTGATATTAAATCTTTTTTTTTCTGTTTGAAGATCCCAAGCCTTTGCAGAAAGCTTCTGGGGAGTTTGGTAGTAGTAGTGGTGGAATAGGGGCAAAGTCAAACAGGTCAGAAGACGATGTGTTTTCTGATGCAGTCACGGAGTTTTCAGATATTGGAATTAGTCCGCGACTGGAGGAGCGATTTGAAAGCGTGAGGGAAGTGGACACGAGTTTGCAGCAAAAAAGTTTGGATGCTCATTTTGATAGGAGCCAATCACTGTATTTTGATACAACTGCTGGTAAGAATTTATACTTTTAAGTTTTAGATTGCTTGTTTGAAAGTGGTGGATGTTACTTGTAGAATTAGATCACTGACTACAATGAATCTATGATGATAAATTCAGTTTTCAGAGCTTATATATGTTCTAATAATTGTTGCTAGAAAATATGCTGACGTCATAAACATAAAACAGTGGACATTATGCGTATAAGTGTGGGTACTGCATCATTTTAATTTTTAGTAATTACCCCTTGAAAACTCAAATCTCTATAGGCTTTTAGCCACTCTATGTTTTTGCATTTAGTGAGTCAACATGAAGGATGCTGATAAATACATGTGTATGCGTTCAGAGTTGTTACTAGGGAAAGGGATTATTGAATCACAAGATTTTTATAATGGATAATGCTATGTGTACACCCGACTTCATACCTGGGTGAATGCATTGAGATGGTTCATGGGACCCATGTGAATGATGGTACGTCCCACCCTCAATGTGAGGCGGATGTACAGCCGAATGTATATGAAATATGATCCTATAATAATAGTCAGAAAAGGTTGCGTTCTCCACATTCTTCTCTCTTTATGCTCGAGAAATATGCATGATAATCTTAGTAGACTGTACAATAATGAATTTTCATGTAGCTGAAGATTGAAACTAGATAGTCTAGATTAATGGCAGCAGAGTTATCTGGGCCGTTCTTCCTTTTGTATTAACTATTAAATGTTGGAAAATATACCGTTGATGCACGAAATATTAGTTGATTTGAAATCTGCAGCTGTCACTATCTGTTGTTGCAGAACTTGCAAATCGATTTTTTGACTGTTAGAATTTCTTTTGTAATCTGTAAAATTTGTATTTTAATTTTCAAGGTTCATTTCCTTAAAGTTCAATATGAGTGATCGCAGATACACTTGAACAAGTAAATGATCCAACAAACAGTGCTCAAGGAGCTCCTGTTGGTATCGTAACTGCTTTGCAGTCTGACCTTGTCAAATCTGGGATCATGAGGGATGATGTAGCTGTAGATAATATGAGCCAAGATAGTAATGGTAAAAGTCTAGAAGAAGGTCATATCAACGACAAGTCACCTGCCTTAACTTTGGAGTCTGGAGAAGGTAGAATTCAGGATCCTGCATTATCATTCGATGAAAGTAAGGAAGAGTTATGTGATAAGTTAGTTTCTGATGTGGTCAAACATGATGAAACTGAAACTCTTCAAAACATGGATGCTGCTGTTGACAAAAGTGACTCTATCAAAACCGTAGCCAAAATTCCAGAAGGTAGAATTCCAGATCCTACATTATCAGCAGATGCAAGTAAGGAAGAGTTATGTGACAAGTTGGTTTCTGACGCGATAAAAAACGATACAACTGAAAATCATCAAAACATGGATGCCTCTGCCGAAATAAGTGACTCCATCAAAACTGTTGTTGAAATTCCAGAAGGTAGAATTCCAGATCCTACATCATCAGCAGATGCAAGTAAGGAAGAGTTATGTGATAAGTTGGTTTCTGATGTGGTCAAACTTGATCAAACTGAAACTCTTCAAACTATGGATGCATCTGCTGAAGTAAGTGACTCCATAAAAACTGTTGGTGAAATTGCTCCGTTTGTGGATACTCATGAAAGTGATGCTTCTGTGAGGGCAGACAAGGTTGTTTGTTCTAACAATGATATTGTGGCCATTGGAGCTGATGCTGTAAATACTTCACCTCAGGAAATTCTGTTGAGCAAGCCTGATGGAAACATGCAAACCTCATCATCAATTTTTGCCCATGAACAATCTGAAGCTAAACCTGTGGTTTCTTCTATCGACAAAAGTGTTGAGCTAGAAAGCCCTGTGGCTGGAGGTGACGCGATTGCTGCCAACTCTGATGCAAGTGAGGGAGGGATGGGTGGAAATGAGAACTGGAATCTGGAGAAATTGAAGGACAACTTTTCTGTTGATACAGTTGCATACGAGGCATTTGAATGTGGAGATGGTAATGATCAAGTATTTGAGAAAAGTGTTGTTAATCATAGTGAAGAAAACTCTAGCTGTAAGATTTTGGGAACCACAAATGAAAAGGGTGAAGGAGCTTCTGTGAAAGTACAATCAACTGTTGATCCTACAAACTTAACTGATTTACCAAGTTCAGCAGATTTTCATGAATCGTTTAAAACTGAATCCAGGGATGATGGTTTTGACAAACCCGCTGAAGGGCTCGGCACAGAAAATTTCACTGAAGTGCCACAGCCTGTAGTTGTTTATGCTGACCTCAATCGTGATATTATCGGTGATATATCTGATGTAAAGTACTCCCCACCAAACAATATTCATGTGACAACTGGTAATGTTGATGGAGTAGAGTCTGTAGAAGCTGTTGGGATGATTAGTGAGTTAAAAGACAAAAATAGCGATGAGCCTGTTGAAGTAGAATCACAAGGAACTCCTCCTGAACAGCAAAAATCAGAATTGCCGAGCAAAGACGACAGTACCTATATTATTAGTGAGGGTTCTGCAGGAGTGTCAGAAGAACCTGTCGATGCTGTTCAAGTGAAAGCTAAACTAAATGTTCATAATGGCGATGACGACAATCCAAGGGAAGAAGAATCTTCTACCATGATGAAGAAATGTTCGAATGGAACTTCAGCTGATGTTGGTGCAGAACTGACTTCCCTTAGTGATGCAGTAGTTGAAGTTGGAAATGAAACTTGTGCTGCTAACGTGGTCACTATTGTTCATGGTGATGATGATGTGATGAGTACTGGCGTCAATTCCAACTCCTTGCAAACCAAAGCTGACGATGAGCTTTCACCCAAGGTTGGTGTTGCTATAATGGATCTATCAGCTAATAACTCCAATAGCAGATCTGATAGTCTGGAAGCTAACTTTGGATCAGTTTCAGGTAGAACTCTCTGACTTATTAGTTCAATAAAAAATTAAGATTTTCATTATTAGTTAAATTATGGAGCTTTCAATCCGTTTATATGTCAGTGAATCTTATTATGTCCATGCATTAATGTATATCACTACGCTGACCATACAAAAAAATGCCGTGCCCTAAAAGCTAAGAATCACACTATTGTAATAGATTATCATCAGTGTTTTGTTTTCAATCGATTATGGCTATTGCTGACACAACCTTTCAATCATCAGATGTATTTGAAACTGATTCCCAAAATCCTAAAGCGACATCTGAGGAGGCCAATGCCGACAAATCAGCTTTTGAGCCTCCTTCTTTCATGACTTTGGTTCAATCTGGAGGTGAAGGCAATCATCAGGTTGATGCTGCTGTTTCAGAGATTGAGACGGTGAACAACAATCAACAACGACCAAAAGCCGATGCTGTGGAGGCTGGGTGGTCCCCTTCTTTATCTAACGTACCGAATGAATCTGAAGGCAGAAAGAAAAACGAGGAAATGATAGCTAAAGTAACGAACTGGAGTCCAGTGAAGCAGCATGGCACCCTGAAAAATCTTCTGAGTGAAGTCAAGCCACCAAACGATAAACATGTGAAAGGTGAGACAGATGAATCCAAGGATGCTGATGCTGGTGCTGGTGCTGGCGAGGCAACTGCTGTAGTAGTACCCAGGGATGAGAAGGATACCCAAGTGAAAGACGTGGAGCAGTGGAATTCTCCTGCAAGATACCCGATTGAGGTTAAGAAAGAGAAGAAGAAGAAATCGTACTGGGTTCCGTTTGTATGCTGCTCTTCAGTACATAGAGACCTATAAACCCTTGGATAAGGTCATCAGTACAGGGATGCTCTACATTTTGTTTGCCTCGAGTATATTCAGAAATTTATGTGTCGTCTATTATGTATGGCTTTATTGTGTGTATTGATGTGAAGATGATGCTTGTAGTTGCGGTTTATCCATAAATTCTGGTGTGGGATAAGATTACTGTTCTCATACAAGGTTTGCTTTTGAAATTAGTGTTCATTTGTGAATTGTGAGCTTTAGCATCAACTCATTTCATTATTCCAGAGAATAACTTTTATTTGTTGTCATGAGAAAAATTAAACAAATTATTGAATTTTGATAATAAAAAATATTTAAAAGAAAATAATAAAATAATAAATTTACAATAAAAAAGTAATCTTGTAAATAAAAACTAAAATTACAATTTTCCTAATACTCATAAACACTGTATATTTGCACACCATAATTTCTTCTGTCAAAACATAGAAATAGAAATCATGGATTTCTTTAAACCCAAAGCCCCACCCGCAACGGCGGCGGCGCCGCCGCCACAATCGCCTTCGCAGCATCCTCTCCACCAAGCAATCACTTCACTCCAAACCCATTTCTCCGACTTCTTCCACAACCTGCAAATCAGCCCTCCTTCCAAAAGCACCTTCTTTGCCAGAACTTCAAATGAAATTAAGAACTCGTTCCCTAGAAAATCGAGCGGCGATAGCAGTACCTACCGTAATTTTACTGCTAAAAACCGAGCCATGTCAGACGAGGCGATTGAGGATAGGCTCGCCGGAGTGCCGGTGTACGCACTGAGCAACGGCTCCCAAGAATTTGTTTTGCTTTCCGGCACCGACACCGGTAAAAACCTCGGCTTGTTCTGTTTTAGTGAAGCCGACGCCAATACCCTTCTTGAAAAGATGAAGTCCGTCGACCCATCCATGAGTTCTGACTCGCAAGTCGTTGCTGTTGCTCTGAGCAAGGTATAGAAAAAAGCATACGTTGTGTATTATCTAATTATGCCTACCCACAGAGGCATTTCATCGAGCATGTGGTCAGCGGGTATTTTTTGGTTCAATTCGGCTCGATTGATGTCCGTTAGTTGTATAGAATTCGTATTGCCTTGTTCTTGAGGATGAACTCTTTGGTTGTACAGGTTTTTCAGCTTAAAGTTGACGGCGTGGCTTTAAGATTGATGCCCGAGGCTTCTCAAATAAATAACGCGTTGAAGGTGAGCTTTGGCACAATATAATTGTTGTTATCCACACAACCTTAAAATACTTTTATCGTAGTGCTGGAGAGCCAATTAGTTATGAGAACTGTATACTCTTGTATTAATAATCTTATCCATTTTGGTTTATTAGTAAGGGGAGTGATTGTTAAGTTTCGTTCTTAGTTGAAGATTCGTTGAGATTGAGATGGAAAATCGATGAGCCCATAACAATTTCGTGTTCCATAGAAACTGGTAGGTGGTGAATAAGTGTTACTGCAAGAACCGATGTAGCTTATGGTTCTTGCCTTCTTGGTGAATAAGAACATTGTAGTTCAATCTGTTAAAGTCTTACTTTTATTTGGAACTATATTTTCATCTGGAAGATACGGCTCATCACTCATGTACTTTGTTGCTCTTCAGTTTAACTGATTTGTATTGTTCCTACGTAGGAGAAGAAAATGGCTGGCAGTCCAGATGAAGGTTTCCATGGGATTCCCGTTTTCCAGGTTCATTCCATTTCTTTCATGAAATTTTGCATCTTTTGCGATTCTATAGTGGTATTATAACAATCAGATTTCCAGGTATAATCCAATGATTATTGTCTTTTACTGTTGTGTGTTGTCTGTAAGAAATTCAGCATTCAAATACCTCTAATTTCTTAGTGTACTATTTCTGCTGAATTCTAACCAACAAACGACTTTAATTTGGGCTTTTACTTCTTACTGCGGAGAACAAGTTATTTTGATCTTTCCAGTTCCTTCTCCATCTCTGTCATTGTGGTTCTATGTTTGGGACATAAATGAGTGAACATAGTAACATACTAAATAACATACGTTTTATGTACTTTTTCATTGGCTATTAAAGTGGTTACTCCATTAGCTTTATAATATTTGTCGTTGCTTAACGTAAAACGTGATCTTTATCTTGGCCAAAGTAAGTTTTGATGTGATGACGACTTCAAATGATGAAATGTATAGCTACTCTGACTTTCATGTGATATCATCCCCACTAAAAATAATTTATTGCAGTCGAAAAGCTTGATTTTGAGGAGCCAAAACAAGAGATACCATCCTGCATTTTTCAGGAAGGTCAGAAACACGATGACTTCAACTCTCGTCTATTTCCAATTCAAAATATCGATGCCATCGATTATTAATATTAGCTTGCATCTATGAAATGATTAGGAGGACCTGGAGAAGTCCCTATCCAGAGCTTCACGTGAGCAGAATCAGTTAAATCCTATTCGTAGGCAAGGAGATATAGAGGTTGAGTTTTTATCTTCTGTCTCCACATATTTTATTAAAGAAACCAGTTTGGCTCAGTTCATTTCGACCGTTGTTGTGTTAGGTTGCTGTTCTGGAGGATATATTACGAGGAATGAAGGTGAGGAAACTATGCTTTATCTGCATAATCATTCTAGCGCGTTGACTACTTTCATTTTCACCGTTAAAACTAAGAAGACTGAATGTATGAATCTAAGAAAATATTGTTTTGGCTTTGCAGGATAGTTCGGTGTCGTCATGGGATGATGTTGTTTTTATACCTCCAGGCTTTGATGTTTCAACTGATCCGTCTCGGAAAGAATGAAATCAGTTTGGAAGTTGTTATGTTAGCTTCTACACCAAGCACCATCGTTAGACGTAGAAGCTCTTCGTTGTAATATGGAATAATCTTACGAATGATCGACCGTCCCTGCTTTGACGTACGTATTTTGACTATTTTCATTCTATGATATCTATCGACCTATTATACATGAGAATTGATTATGATTATCATTCAAGTATTATAACTTTGTTTTTAAAATACATATAATATTATAAAACGTCATGTAACATAGTTCGATTTCACCTTCAGTCTTTTATGTTTATGAAAAATAAAATTTTGTCAGGGTTCGAACCTCGGGTGGGACAAATTTTCATTGAAATATTACGAGAGTTTGTCCTGGGGTTCGACCTGTTGGCTCTCTCGCACAAGTGTCTGCTACTCGGGCACATCCCTCGATTTACATCCTACCCGATCGAGGGACCTCCGATCGGGTGGGGTGGAGTTTCTCGTCTCTATCAAAAAAAAAAAAAATGTATTATTTATCGATTTTTAGTCAAATTTCGCACATTGATTATGATTTTTCAACTAAACAAGTATCAAATAAATTGAAAAAATTGAATGCATTTTACTTTTTAAGAATACATGTTCTCTACATGAAATTACCGAACCTTCTTTATTTTAGTAAATATTAAAAATATAAATTATTTTAAAACTGAAAAATTAGGCAGAGCCATTGGTTAAATCTGTATTTACGGAAAGCCTCATGCTGTGGTGCTCGAGAAGTATATATAGTCCTTCACATTTATGACACTACATTATTGATCAATCCCCACCAAAACAACCTTTTCTAAGCTTTGGAGGGGGAATGATCGATCAAATATTCCGTTAGAAAAAAAAAAATATAATTTTTTTTTTGTTCTATCATCGAATCCATTAAAATGGGTTCCAACTCCAAAAGCAAGACGGCCGTGGTGAGCATCTGCTCGTTGCTCCTCGTCGCCATGGTCGTGGCTCTGCTCTACACCGCCAAAGACCACAAAGCCGCCTCGGATGGTGACGTGTCGACCTCTCAGAAGGCCATCACGAACCTATGCCAAAGCACGGATTACCAAGACGCTTGCGTCGAGAGCATGTCGTCTTCATCTGGGCATGAAACGAACGACCCGAAAGAGCTGATCGAGCGAGCTTTCCAATCGGCCATCGCTAAAATCAAGGAGGGGGCCCACAACTCGACCCTCCTCCGATCCCTGGAGAAGGACCCGAGAGGGAAGTCGGCCCTCGACAGCTGTAAGGAGCTCACGGATCGAGCCGTCCGAGATTTGCAGAGATCGTTGGACAAATTCCATGTTTTCGACTGGATGATTCTCGACTCGCTCCTTTCGGACATGAAGATCTGGCTCAGCGGAGCCATTACGTATCAAGAAACATGTCTCGACGGGTTCGAGGGAGTCGAGGGAGATGATGGAGAGAAGATGAGAGAGTTTCTGACTAAGGGAATGCAGATGACGAGCAACGGCCTTGCGATGGTGAACGAGATCTCGTCTATTTTCGAGTCGTTCACTGAGACTACTTCGACTTCCAATAGCAGCAGCATCAGCAGTCGTCGACTTCTATCGAAGACCCCCGATTGGGTTGAGTCGAGGAGGAGGAGTCTGAAACGTGTGGAGAAGATGAAGCCGGATCTCGTGGTGGCCAAGGACGGGAGCGGGAACTTTACGACGATCAACGAAGCGCTGGAACATGTCCCGACCAAACGAAAGACGACGTATGTTCTGTACATTAAAGAGGGTGTTTACGAGGAGAAGGTGTTGATTAATAGCTCCATCACGCATTTGCTCATGATTGGGGACGGTCCGACCAAGACTAAGATTACCGGAAGGTTGAACTTCATCGACGGAATCACTACCTACCGGACAGCCACTGTCGGTAAGTACTTACGCGCGCGCGAATATATGTATAAAAGATAGATAACATAAACGATTTTTAGCTGGTTCGATTTTGGTTCCCGAAAAAACGGAACTGGAGTCGGCATTTTTCCAACAAAAGTAGTTTTTTTCGTTTCAAATATTTATGCACACTTTCTTTTTTTGGACCTCCCAACTAATTATGCATATTCTTAAAACCGAAATCGAAACCGAAACCGTGAACCCTCGATTTGGTTCAGGTTGTTGAAAAAACAGAACCGGAGCCTGCGGTTCAGAACTATTGACCCCGTCTAACTGATGACATGTAATTACTTGCATCAGCCATATCAGGAGATTCCTTCACAGCAAAGGACATCGGATTCGAGAACTCAGCCGGAGCAGAGAAGCACCAAGCTGTGGCATTACGTGTAAGCGCTGACCTCGCCCTGTTCTACAACTGCCAGATGGACGGATACCAAGACACCCTCTACGCTCACACCTACAGACAGTTCTATAAGGACTGTGTGATCTCAGGCACCATCGACTTCATCTTCGGAGACAGTGCTGCGGTTTTCCAAGGCTGCACATTGGTTGTCAGAAAGCCGATGAGCAATCAGAACTGCATCGTGACTGCCCAGGGCAGAAAGGACATTCGACAGCCGACAGGGCTCGTCATCCAGAACTGCTCCTTCGTGGCGGACCCCGCCTACTACCCCCTGAGGAACGCCAACAAGGCCTACCTCGGAAGGCCCTGGAAGGAATTCTCGAGAACCATCATAATGGAGTCTTTCCTCGACGAGTTGATCCAGCCGGAAGGGTGGCTCCCGTGGATGGGGGACTTCGCCCTCGACACACTGTTCTACACTGAGTTCAACAACCGCGGGCCCGCCGCATCGAAAGTCAACCGAGTCAAATGGCACGGAGTCAAAGAGCTGCCGGCAAAGAGGATCCTCCGCTTCACGGCGAATAAGTTTATCGACGGGAAGCTGTGGGCCCCGGCGAGGAACGTGTCTTACGATGGGGGGTTCGTGTTTAAAAGGCCTGCCAAGGATCCGAACGCAAAGTACTCGGAGGTGGGGCCCGAGGAGAACAAGGATATCGGCGGGTCGATGAGGAGCAAGTCCGAGTTTATTAATAAGAATAAGACGACTAGCGGTGCAGCTGGGTCGAGTGGCAGCATAGCTGCTCCTCCGGAGTACTCCCAAATGGCTGCTTCCCCTTCGCCGTACGCTGGAGGAGCTCCCGCTCCCAGCGTTGCGGTTTCGAACGAGGACGGGTCTAAGCCAGCTGGCGGCTTCTTCTTTGGTTTGAATAAGTTGTTTTCGTGAGGTTAAGAAACTTAACATATATGAGTACTTTAGTGTTCATCAATTTTTTCACATATATGGAAGAAAGAAACGAAAAATCGAAAGTAGACGCAAACAATATACCTCTCTTATCAAGCAAACGAGGTGTTTGAAAGAACAAATAAACTCGAAAACTCAAATATTAATAGCAACATTGTAGATACTCGCGGCTTATCTCTCTCAAAATTGTGATTCTTATTGTAAATATAGGTAAATTCCGTTTTAAGAAAAAAAAAATATAATTTGAATTTATATCAGCATCAACTCCCTCCAAATTTCATCTCATCATATCGCATCAACTCCCTCCAAATTTCATCTCATCATATCATATTAGTACAACAATAGATTAAAATGCCCTAACACGAGCGCGTGAGTTCCATGCGCCACTAAATTCCCGCCACGAAACCGCACGTTTTTCCCTCCAAAAAATTGGCTTTTTCTTTCGGCGCCCCCAAACAATAACCCTAAACTCCGAAGCTCAGAGTATCGAGAGGTCATCAATGGAAGAGTTATTATCACCCGTCGTCAACGCTCATCCTTCCCGCAAGAGAAACACGCCATGTCCCTCTTCGTCAACTCACAGTCCCTTAGCCCGACCCGATCCGGTTGTACCCGGTACCGAATCACTGGAAGCGTTACTGGACGTGAACCGCAGCAATGCGTCCCGTATTTCTTCCGTAAAAGATCTCCGGACGCGGAGGGTTTTCACGCCCGATGTTAATTTAGTTCTCGAAGAAGACGAGGACGATGTTGCGGAGATCGAGGATGCGAAGAAGCTGTCGAGCGCCTCGGAATCGTGCCCTATCGACTGTAAATCCGAGAGGAAAACGGTAAATTTATCTTCCGCCTTCCTGATTTTTTCTTCAAAAAATGACTTTTATAATGTTGGAAAACTGCCATCCGATTCGCAGGCTCTTAGTAGTCATAGGCGGAGGAGAGTTTTCAAGGCTTCGAGCTCTTTCAGCTACAGAAGATTGCTTCCCTATATGATGGGCATATTGAATGACGACGCGAGTAAGTCGTCGCGTTATCTTCGTTTTCTGTTTTACTGATTCGGAGAATTTGCAGACAGAGTTATTCAATCATGTTAATGTTTGGGTAAAATTTCGAATTATTTGTTTATGCAGATGTTCCCGTAATCGAATTCGTAGATGCTGCAGTTCCATGTAAATTGCAGAAATTGGATGGTGTGAAATCCCAAAAGATGTCATTTTCTGATAATAGCTGTACTGCCAAAGTCAAGTGCGCGGTGTCCGGTCTGAATGCTTATGCAAGCCCATCACAGAATGAGAGTGTGTCTCAAAATGAAACGAGACAGACCACGGAAATTACGACACCACCACAACAAGAAGTTTGTGAGAGTGATGGGTATAGGGTTGATGCTTCAGTGGTGAAAGAATGTGTCCAGATGTCATCCCCAGATAATGTCTTGAGACAAAGTCTAAGTAGCAAGAATGGTGCAAATTCAATTAACAGACCGGTAAAAAAATATTTATAGTTCATCTATTTCGCTTAGCTTGCACAAGCGAATTGCTGGCAGAATGTACTGTCAAATGATATATCTGTTATTTGAACTTTGTTGTGTTTCTTCACCCAGGTCCTTAATCCTTGTTCTCGACTGCGGCTGCTCGATAATCCAAAATCACTCGGCTATAGAAGAATGCTTCCGTTTCTGATCAGTACTTCACAAGAGAATACATGTAAGTGTTGAACAATTATCGAAACACGTCTCTACCAGAAATGCTTCATTAAAATAGATGAAATTATTGCAAGACAATCTCATATTTTTTGTGAATATATTTTTATGTAGGTGGCTCAAGAATAAATAAACAACCAATGCCTCAGGTGAATCTGAAAAAGGATACTGGTGGAGAAAATTACACGAATGCCACTAAAACTGACAACACTTGTGAGGAACAGCTTCATGAAGACCAGACGCAAAATTTGCTCTCTTCCGTGGTTTCTGAGCCTCCTGAAACCATTATTGATGATAATAATCCGGTTTTTTCAACGCCACAACCATCACCCACCGAATATCCATCAAATGGTCAGCTACATTTAGGCATACCTGAGAGTCTCCCTGAACTATTGACGCCTCAGATTGATTTGCATACAGATAAAATGCCACAAAGTCTTAGTGATGACTGTGAATTGTGTTTGGATGGGAATCATACGACATTGCAACCAATGCAATCCTCTATCAACAACGATATTTTGAACAAGCAATCTACTTCCCAAGAACATGATCTAGTTGGGAAACAAAACAATCCCTCGGATAAGGGAATTGAACCTCAGATTAACAGTGAAGAGCCAACTGACAGATTTGAACTGAAACAATGCTCATTCCGGGGCAAAAAATCTGATGCTGCTACGGTTTCTTCTGCAAATGCATCTTTGAGGGGAATACTCAAGAGGAACCCCCGGGGATGCAGAGGATTATGCAGTTGTCTGAGTTGTGCCTCCTTTCGTCTTCATGCTGATAGGGCATTTGAGTTTTCACGAAACCAGATGCACGATGCTGAAGAAGTTGCATCAGGTTTGATGAAAGAGCTAGCAAATCTGCGTTTTTTGTTGGAGAAATCCACCACCAGTGATAATGATCGTGATGCCATCCAACTCGATCCGGTATGCCATACTTGATAGCCATGTGTATCTTAATTTATTGACTGGTTGTCATCCAGGTGTATTAAACTCCCGTTTGTGCATATAGAATCTCCCGAATTAATTCAGATTAATTTTTCAGATTGTGTTGCCTACTCTTTTAAATCAGCATAATAAAAAATTCAATGGGGGACAACTGATTTTCATCCCTTAGTCTATAGTTTTCTGGTGGTGCACTAAGGCAGTTGTTTATTCTTGAAAGTTGAGATGTTTTTTTTCTGCCCAGTCAGTGCCCAGGTTTTTAGTTGTGATTAAATTTTTTATGTTATAAACTTTTATATTTATTATTTGTCTATTTTACCATCAAGAAGGCTTGTTGCATTGTAGTGACATGCCATGACTGTTCTAGTGTTGAAATCAGATTCACCAGTCCTGAGTTTCAATGAGGATACTTTATATATACAGAAAAAAATAAATTTACTGGTCTTATAGCTCTTTGGAATTTATATGAAATCAACAAAACATTATTGCATCTATTTTCTATTTTGCTGATTCCGCATTCCCAAGGGCTCTTGTACCTTTTTTTTTGCGTTACATTTTTTTTCCTCTCACCTCAATTTTAAGTCATAGTAGTATTCTTAACTATGTTTTTGTGTAGGTTCTCATTAAAGAAGCATGCTGCAAATCACTGGAAGCTGAAACTCAAGCAAAAGAGTGCTTCAGCCAATTGAACTATGATCTCGATATTCACTGCAGAATCCCAGTATGTACACCCACTATTCTCTTCTAATTGATGTTGCCACAAGAAATGCTGTTAGTGGCTATATTTTGTATCTTACAATCTTTCTAAAGTCATTATACATTTCACCTTCAGAACATTCTGAAACCAAAGGTCACTTTCACCAGTCATTTTCAAGAAAGAGCAATTCCAGTGTTGGATCAGTTGTCTAGTATAGAAAAGAAATGCTAGATTATACGAGGAGCTGTAAAACATTGGTAACGGATGTTGAAGTTTGATGATCGTTGAAATGCCGCTATGGTTCAGAGCAAACAGAGCAAACGATGCATCCGCTCAAATATTCAGGCACGGATTATTTGCAGAGCTGTACTTTCCTTTAGTTCCCCCTTGTGTAGTTGTGTGATGTATGTCATTGTTATGCTGTGAAAATATGTTGAATCCTTGTAGGACATTACTTGGGAGTTTTCAATCCATTTTTTTTTTTATGTAATCTTCTTTCTTTAATTCAAATATCTTTTAAGTTTATAAATTTTCACTACTCGTAAATATTTTAATAATAATAAAAAAATAACAATTGTTTGCAAAGAAAGTCGAAATCCGCATTCGGTGAAAATATATGCACCCGAAAAAAAAAAGGAAAACGCTAACTGCAAAAATTCATCAACACTACCCAAAAAGTGCTGTACAATGAGACATAATTATATCAATATGTGTATATGTAACATCAGGAAAATAACTTACTTAAGCCAAAGAAGCTGTTGCCCTTATCTACAGGCTTAGACTTTTCTTCCTGTGAAACCGCAAGGCTCGGAGCGGGAGATGTAGCAGCGTTTGGTTCGAGCGTCGATGAAGGGGAAGCAGCTGTTTGTGAGTACTCTGGAGAAGCAGCTGTTTGTGAGTACTCTGGAGAAGCAGCTATTTGTGAGTACTCTGGAGAAGCGGCTATACTGCCAGACCCAGTCGAATCAGCACCGGTACTTGTCGTATTCTTAGAAATATACTCAGATTTAGTTCTCGTTGATCCCCCGATATCCTTGTTTTCTTCAGGCCCTATCTCCGAGTAGTTCGCATTCGGATCCTTTGCAGGCCGTTTGAATATGAAGCCCCCGTCGTACGACACATTTTTCGCTGGTACCCAAAGCTTCCCGTCTATGAATCTATTGGCCGTGAAGCGTAGAATCCTCTTTGCTGGCAGCTCTTTCACACCAACCCATTTCACTCGGTTGACCTTGGAAGCAGCCGGTCCTCTGTTATTGAACTCCGTGTAAAAAAGTGTGTCGAGGGCGAAGTCTCCGTTCCAAGGCAGCCACCCCTCCGGCTGGATCAAGTCGTCGAGGAAAGACTCCATTATCACTGTTCTCGAGAATTCCTTCCAGGGCCTTCCGAGGTACGCCTTGTTGGTGTTTCTCAAGGGGTAGTAGGCGGGGTCCGCCACGAACGAGCAGTTCTGGATGACGAGCCCTGTCGGCTGTCGAATGTCCTTTCTGCCCTGGGCAGTCACGATGCAGTTCTGATTGCTCATCGGCTTTCTCACAACCAATGTGCAGCCTTGGAAAACCGCAGCACTGTCTCCGAAGATAAAGTCGATGGTGCCTGAAATCAGACAGTCCTTGTAGAACTGTCGATAGGTGTGCGCGTAGAGGGTGTCTTGGTATCCATCCATCTGGCAGTTGTAGAACAGGGCGAGGTCAGCGCTTACACGTAATGCCACAGCTTGGTGCTTCTCTGCTCCGGCTGAGTTCTCGAATCCGATGTCCTTTGCTGTGAAAGAATCTCCTGATATGGCTGATACAAATAATTACACATCAATCATCGTTATTTATTCAGTTATATATATTCACGTGTAAGTTACGTACCGACAGTGGCTGTCCGGTAGGTAGTGATTCCGTCGATGAAGTTCAATCTCCCGGTTATCTTAGTCTTGGTCGGGCCATCACCCATCATGAGCAAATGTGTTATCGAGCTGTTAATAACCACCTTCTCTTCGTAAACTCCCTCTTTGATGTACATAACATAGGTCGTGTTTTGTTTCTTCGGGACATGTCTCAGCGCTTCGTTGATGGTGGTGAAGTTGCCACTCCCGTCTTTCGCCACCACGAGATCCGGTTTGATCTGCTCTGGAGATACATGTCGCAGACTCCTCCTGTTCGAATCGACCCAATCTGGGATTGTGGATTCATATAGAAGAAGACGACGAGTACTATTGGTATTGGACTGGGAAATGGACGAAATCTCATTCACCATGGCAAGGCCGTTGCTGGTCATCTGCATTCCCTTGGTGAGAAGCTCTCTCATTTTCTCTCCGTCGTCTCCCTCGACTCCCTCAAACCCGTCGAGGCACGTTTCTTGATACGTGATGGCTCCGCTGAGCCAGATCTTCATGTCCGACAGAAGCTCCTCCAAATTCATCCAATCAAACTCGTGGAATTTTTCCATGGACCTTCGCAGGTCGTCGACAGCACGGTCGGTGAGCTCCTGGCAGCTTTCGAGGGCCGATTTCCCTCTGGGATCTTTCTCGAGCGACCGGAGGAGGCTGGAGTTGTGGGCTGCTTCCTTGATGTTGACTATGGTTGACTGGAAAGCGCGCTCGATCAACTCCTTAGGGTCGTTGGTTTCATTTCCTTTTGACATGCTTTCGACGCAAACATCCTTGTAATCTGTGTTGTGGCAAAGATTTGTGATAGCCTTTTGGGAGGTGGTCACGTCCCCAGTCTCGGATTCTTCTCGATCTTTTCCGCTGAAGAGCAGAGCCACGACCATGGCAACGAGGAGGAGCGAGCAAACGCTCGCCATGGCCGTCTTATTTGTGGGATTGGAACCCATTGTCAATTTTTTTTTTTTTTTTATATTAATGAAGAGCTATGGAATCATATTTAATCATTGAATCCCCTCCAAGCTAAAGAATGATTGTTTGGTGGGGATTTGATAAATGTGTTTTTTTGTGACAAATGAGAAGGGGTTCAATGAATTTCCTTTAATGGAAATATATTATATATACTGGGTATGCATGAGGCTGTCCGCAAAAACAGATTTAACCGAATTGTCTTCCAGATTATCCGGGCAAATCACATCACCCCTAGATTCATTAGGTTGGACGGCTGGCTCTACTACTCATCCTTCCACATTTTTTTAAATTTCTTTTTTATTAAATGTTGAAACTCAAAACCTCAATACCGGAGATGAGGCAGTTCAAGAAAGAACAACTGGCCTAACAAGTCAGCTCCAACCCGACCGGTGGTGAGAACATGAAACCAGGGATTGAGAATAGCTCACGGTTGAACATGAAAAAAAAAGAACAATCACATTTTATTATTTTTTTAAAATAATTTCTATAAATTAATAAAATTATTTATTAAAAGAATAATCATAATATATATTTTTATTTTATTTTAAATATATACTTTTAGAAATAATTTCTATAAATTATTAAAATTAATAAAATTATTATAAGAATAATTATAATATATTTTATATTTTATTTTAAATATATACAGCATGCGATTCAGCATTTATTTAAATAAATTAATATAAGAGGGAATTTTGTTTTCAAACACTTTTATAAAACATACATTTATTTTGACCTACTCAATAACACTACATCAAAACTAATCAAATTGTAAATGAAAAGTCCAAAATTTGTTATTACCAAGTATCATTACATAATTCTCGACATATTTCGTAACAACATAATAGACACGTCAACCCACAAATAAATTATATTCATTAGATTTTAATACGCTAATTTAATTCAAATTACTGATTAAATTAATAAATTATTTTATATGCATCAAATGAGTCAGTTACTTTTTTTCTACAATATACATTGAATTTATTGAATGTAAAGAAAATGTAGTATTTTTAAATTTAAAATAAATTGAAAAAGGTTACCGTTGATGTGAATGAAAAGAAATGTAAATGAAATAAAATTTAAAGTGTTTTGCCCGACATTTTTTGGGTTTGTTGATAAGAAAATAAAATGAAATCATGAGCTGCTTGACTTTAACAAAAAAGTTCAAACTAAGTACTTGGCTAGTCATTGCGTCTCAAAACAATAATTTAAAAATGAAAATTGAAAAAAAAAGATAGTACTAATATTTTGTTTATCAAAACTTTAGTCTCAAAACAATAATTTAAATTTGAAAATTGAAAAAAAGATAGTACTAGTATTTTTTTATCAAAATTTTAGGTGTATAAATATATTTTTAAATTAAAAATTAACTATTTGTGAGTAAAATTAAAATTAAATTTTAAAGTAAAAAAATAAATTTATAATTTTTTACTTTAAAATACAATTTTAACTTTTGGACTATGTACAACAATGATTATTCTTTCATTTTTCATCTTCATATCTCTCCTTCGCATCATCTTTCACCTCATATTCAATTACTTCGTCATTTATAAAAAAATCAATCTATATTGGGTTACTCATTTACTATATTTTATACTTAATTATAATCTATATATTTTGAAAATAAATAATATATAATATTTTTAGAATTTATAAATAATAATAATTTTTAATAATATTATTTATAAAAAGGACAATACAATTTTATAACAATTAAAACTAAAAATAAGGTAATTAAAATATAGTAATTATTAATTACTAATAAATTATTACAGTATAAAATAATTAATTTAAAACATCTTTATATATTAGACACATTAAATATACTTAAATATTAATTTTTAATATACATGCTTTGTATCTTTATATATTAGATAAATTAAATATACTAAATATTAATTTTTAATATATTATTCGAAAAGACCGCTTCTTCTTTTGTATTGTTCAAATATTAATTTTTAATATACAATTCGAAAAGACCGCTTCTTCTTTTGTATTGTTACAGCGTTTCTTCTTTTATATTGTCATGTACTCCCAGCGTTTTTTAGTGCACCACTTTATGATTATGTGAAAGACATTTTTACATTTTTTATATCATAGATTTAAATTACGTGAGACAATTTTTCCGTTTTATAACAAGAGTAAATAAATATATAGGGGTCTTCTACAGTGCCGTGAATGTACGGTACATTTAATTTAATTTTAACCTCTAGATTTAACTATTTAATATCAACCCTTAGATGTATGAGAGAATACCCTATTAAGGTGGATGTTGAAACATCTAAGTAAAGTATTATCTTATAAATATAATTTAACTTATTAAATTGATAAATATGTATTTTTACTGGATTTACAATAAATCTTTTAACGCATTATTTTTTCATAAACAAAACAAATGGATTTACAATAAATCTTTTAACGCATTATTTTTTCACAAACAAAACAAAAAAATTGCACAGAAATAAGAATAATTTTTTTACATATTATTAGAAAATAATTAAATAAATTATGTTAATGCAGAAATAAGAATAATTTCTTTACAGATTGTTAGAGAATAATTAAATAAATTATGTTAATAACAAATTTTTATGTGTTAGTATTCAAGTATTTTTATTTAATTTATACTTATTCCAAAATCTCTTTTATTTTTAACTAATTTTTCTCTGCGAACATTTTCTTTTTTTTTAGAATTATGATTTTTTCCACTAATTAATTGGTGAAAAAAATTATATATAAAAATAAATATTTTATTTTAGATAATGATCAGTTAATTATAAAATAAGTTTTTTTAGATAAATATATTATTAAGTGTATTATTTAATGTAATTAAATAAGTATATAAAAATAATTTTTGTTTTTTTTACATAATTTAATTTAATTATATAAGAATATAAAAATATTTATATTATATAAATAAATTAATTAAAACATGCTTACATCACGAAACTACTATTTTTATTCAATTCTATTTTAAAGTTATAATCACAGCATTTAGGTGTATAATAATAAATTAAAGTGTTAAATTCTAATTGGTTAGAATATAAATTTATGTTACATTTAATTATAAAAAATGTACTTTAATATTTCCCTAAATATATATACGTGCTCCACATATATTTATTATTTATTATTTATATATATATATATATATATATATATATATATATATATATGGAGATAATAATAAATAATAAATATATGTGGAGCACGTAATTATGTGGAGATAATTGTTATTTTGATTATTTTAAAGTATAAAATTTTAATAATATTTATAAACATGTTTTTATATATATAGTTATTTTGATTATTTTAAAGTATAAAATTCCCATAATATTTATAAACTTATATATAGTTATAAAATCGATAAAATTAAAATTGTGTGTACAAGTTAATAATTGTAATATTACCAAAATTTAATACAATAAACTCTAAATACTCAAATTCAATGTTAGTGTATATTTTTTAGATTACTTTAGAGAGTTGAAAATCACAATAACAATAACAATGTTAGTGTATATTTTTTAGATTGATGATATTTTATTATGTAAAGTACTCTGACTTATTATATTTATATGTTTTACTAATCTAGTTGAAAAAGATTAAAAGAAGATACGATTTTAGAGGTACGTCTGGTTGAAATAAAGAAGATAGGATTTTAGAGGTACGTATGATTGGAATATTTCGTTTCAGTAAATATCAACCCAATTTATAGGTATATTACCTACTTTTTTAATATATATAGATTATTTATTTTATTTGATGATTCTTTTTTAAATATTACCTACTTTCTTAAATTTGCTATGCTGTGCCTGTGTATATATAGAGTATTTATTTTATTTGATGATTCTTTTTTAAATATTACCTACTTTCTTAAATTTGCTACTGATGTGTGGGAACCAAATCCAAACACTTCACTAGTAACTTCTAATATTACCTACTTTCTTAAATTTCCAAACACTTCACTAGTAACTTCTATTGGCCCCTTTGATATGAATCTCCAACCAGAAGATTTTGAATTTCTATAAATAAAAAAAATATAAAACAAATAGGAGTATTACTTTTAGTTAAATAAAATGAATGAATCTGAACTTAACTCAAACAATCTAGAACTGAAGTAAATTGAATTTCTTTTTTATATAATAATAAATTTTATAAATTGTTAAATATTTTTTAAAAAATATTAATAATAATCTATTACTGAGTATATTTAAAGTCTGGTTGAAATATTTCGTTTGAAACAATCTAGAACTGAAATGAAGTAAACTGATTTTTTTTATATAATAATAAATTTTAGAAATTGTTAAATATTTTTTTTTAAAAATATTAATAATATTACGGAGTATATTTAAAGTCTGGTTTGTTTGAAAAGATTTATTTGGTAAATATCAACCCAATAAAAATTGAGTATATTTAAAGTCTAGTTGAAATATTTCGTTTGAAAAGATTTATTTGGTAAATATCAACCGAATAAAAAGACTAATTACAAATTTACCTTCATTCAATTATGAGTATTTATTTTTTATTTTTTTTTATTCCCATTTCTCTTCATTACAATTTTACTTCCATTCAATTATCGAGTATTTATTTTTTATTTTTTCTATTCCCATTTCTCTTCATCTTCTTCCTCCGAACACAATTAAATAAATAAAAATAAAAACAAATAAAAATATAATTCTTCTTGAATCTTAGGAATATTTCTACAATTTATCCCGATAACAACATATTCGATTAATCTGAAAATTGATCAATCATTCAATCAAACAGAAAAACCTTTCTCTCTTAATAAATTCAATACGAAAAACTCACTTTAAATTAGTGAAAAAAATTATACACTATATTTTAAAATTCATAAAAAAAATTATACACTAGATTCAAATCTGCTACTCCAAATGCGTGCCTCCTTGCTTCAGAGATATATATTATCACGAAATATGTATGTATAATTTACTTAGATTTACTTCCCCTTAATTCCGTATGTATCGTTTTTGCACAGCTCAAAATCGGAACGAATCACTTCTCCGAATGTTCAACAAAACCCGAATAAATCAGGTACATAAAAAAAGTTCGGAACGAATCACTTCTCCGAATGTTCAACAAAACCCGAATAAATCAGGTACATAAAAAATGCAGGCGTTGATTATAATGTTGTGAAATTAATTAGATATGAGATATTATAAATACTAAATTAAAAAAAAAACTATGAATTGTCTGGAAGAAGGATCAAGCTAACTGCAAAAATTCATTAACACTAAAGATGTTACTTTTCGAGCTGTTTATAATTTTATTTTATTAGCATCAAGAAAACCACTTATTTAAGCCGAAGAAGCTGCCCGTATTTTGGACGGGCTTAGGCTGGTCATCCTGTGGATCTGGAGCTGCTGCAGCGTATGGCTCCAGCTGCGATGAAGGGGAAGCGGCTATTTGCGACTCTGGAGGAGCAGCTATGCTACTTGTCTTGTTGCGATTAATAAACTCGGATTTGCTTCTCATTGATCCGCCATCACCGATGTCTTTGTTTTCTTCTGGCCCGATCTTCGAGTAGTTTGCATTTGGATCGTTCGGAGGCCGTTTGAATATGAACCCCCCGTCGTACGACTCGATTTGCTCCTTGGCCCAGTGCTTCCCGTCGATAAACTTATTCGCCGTGAAGCGGAGGATCCTCTTTGCCGGCAGCTCTTTGACTCCGTGCCATTTGACTCGGTTGACTTTCGATGCGGCGGGCCCGCGGTTGTTGAACTCAGTGTAGAACAGTGTGTCGAGGGCGAAGTCCCCCATCCACGGGAGCCACCCTTCCGGCTGGATCAACTCGTCGAGGAAAGACTCCATTATGATGGTTCTCGAGAATTCCTTCCAGGGCCTTCCGAGGTAGGCCTTGTTGGCGTTCCTCAGGGGGTAGTACGCGGGGTCCGCCACGAAGGAGCAGTTCTGGATGACAAGCCCTGTCGGCTGTCGAATGTCCTTTCTGCCCTGGGCTGTCACGATGCAGTTCTGATTGCTCATCGGCTTTCTCACAACTAATGTGCAGCCTTGGAAAACCGCAGCGCTGTCTCCAAAGATGAAGTCGATGGTGCCCGAGATCACACAGTCCTTGTAGAACTGTCTGTAGGTGTGCGCGTAGAGGGTGTCTTGGTATCCGTCCATCTGGCAGTTGTAGAACAGGGCGAGGTCAGCGCTTACACGTAATGCCACAGCTTGGTGCTTCTCTGCTCCGGCTGAGTTCTCGAATCCGATGTCCTTTGCTGTGAAAGAATCTCCTGATATGGCTGATACAAATAATTACACATCAATCATCGGTTATTCAGTTATATATATTCACGTGTAAGTTACGTACCGACAGTGGCTGTCCGGTAGGTAGTGATTCCGTCGATGAAGTTCAGTCTTCCGGTTATCTTAGTCTTAGTCGGGCCATCCCCGATCATGAGCAAATGCGTGATGGAGCTGTTGATCAACACCTTCTCCTCGTAAACGCCCTCTTTGATGTACAGAACATACGTCGTCTTTCGCTTGGTCGGGACATGTTCCAGCGCTTCGTTGATCGTCGTAAAGTTCCCGCTCCCGTCCTTAGCCACCACCAGATCCGGCTTCATCTTATCCGGAGATGCATGTCTGAGACTTCTCCGTTTCGAATTCACCCATCTCGGGAACGTTGATTCGCGTAGAAGAAGGCGACGACTGCTATTTGCTATCGGTTCGATAATCGACGAAATCTCGTTTGCAATGGCGAGGGCGTTGCTGGTCATCTGCATTCCCTTGGTGAGAAGCTCTCTCATCTTCTCGCCCTCGTCTCCCTCGACGCCCTCGAACCCGTCGAGGCATGTTTCCTGGTACGTAACGGCTCCGCTGAGCCAGATCTTCATGTCCGACAGGAGCGAGTCAAGATTCGACCAATCAAACTCGTGGAATTTTTCCAGGGTTCTCTGCAAGTCGTTGACTGCTCGGTCGGCGAGCTCTTGGCAGGTTTCGAGGGCTGATTTCCCTCTGGGATCTTTGTCGAGGGAATGGAGGAGGGTGGAGTTTTGGGCTGCTTCGTTGATGCTGACGATGGTGGCCTTGAAAGCGCGCTCGATTAGCTCCTTGGAGTCGTCGGTTTCGTTCCCGGGGGACGAGAGGCTCTCGACACAAACATCCTTGTAATCTGTGTTTTGGCATAGATGCGATACGGCTTTCTCCGAGGTCGACACGTCACCGTCCTCGGAGTCTTCGTTTCGCCCGGTGAGGATTAGAGCCACGACCATGGCGACGAGGAGCAACGAGCAAACGCTCACTATGGCCGTCTTACTTGTGGGATTGGAACCCATTGTTTTAACGACCACCTTCAACTCTTTTTTTTTTTTCTTTTTTTCTTTTTTAATTTCAATTTTTTTTTTTAAATTTAATTAGAATGAAAAAAATATGGAGAAGGATATGCCATCAACCCCTCCAAAATCTAAGAAATGGTAAAAAGGGATTTTGCTGAATTAATTAATTAATTTGTGTCTTAAAAATCAAGGATTTATATACCAAAGGAAATGAGTGGCTTCCGTGGAAAAAAGACTTTTAACCGATCAAGATCAATGGTTTCACTTTATTTCGGCAAAACCAATTAATACCGATGGTTATTAGCCCGCGAAATCGAGCTCAGTTCACCATGGGTATTATGAACTCGAGTCCATGATATATATATACCCCACCCCATACTATTTTGATAACCGCTTATGATAACCATATTTACACATAATACATTATGGTTATAAGAAGCAGAGATCAAAATAATACAGTATCAGAAACTAACAAAAAAAAAAATACTAGTACTTTTAATGAAGTTTATTTCTGCAAGCTGAAGGAGAAACGGGTTCACTTCCTTCCCTCGTCAATATTTCACAAGAGTTTTCTACTACATACAGGGTAAGAAGAAGAAGAAGAAGAAACACAAGGTATTAACAGAGAACATAACACTAACCCAGGTATATAAACCGGAATTGTTTACATCCCCACTACCACGAGCTTCCTCCCCAGCCTCCTCGTCCAACAGTATGACACTGAATTTCTACCCAACCTCTGCCACCGAGTTGTCGAGGAGCACTAGATTGCAGACGAGGAGTTCCTTCATCCCAGCCCCCCACACTAGGTTGCAGACGAGGAGTTCCTTCACCCCACCCCCTGGCAATAGGTTGCAGCCGAGAAGCTCCTTCATCCCAGCCCCCAACACTGGATTTCAGGCGAGGAGTTCCTTCACCCCAGCCGCCAGCACTAGGTGGCAGCCAAGAAGCTCCTTCCCCCCAGCCCCCAGAACTAGGTTGCATCCGAGAAGCTACTTCATCCCAGCCCCCAGAACAAGGTTGCAGTCGAGAAGTTCCTTCCCCCCAGCCCCCAGAACTAGGTTGCAGTCGAGGAATTTCATCCCAGCCCCCGGCGGCACTAGATTGCAGACGAGGAGTTACTTCCCAGCCTTCTTCCACTTGCCTTCTCATCGGCTCATAAGGTACAGTACCGCCTTCGACACTCCGCATCTTTTTTTTCGCCGAACAAGACGCGACCTTAGCTCGCTCCACCTGGGGGACTTGACTCTTCCTTTTTTTCTCAGTGGCTACTCTTCTGCTCTGATTTGCTTGATGGGGAATAAAGATTCTACAAGGCACTGCCGGATTCGTAAAACCTCGTCGTCTAGTCAATGACGAAAGAGGAGGAATGCCAGCTTGGCCAAACAAAAGATCTCTCACTTCAGCTCCAACCCTCCCATCTGTTAAGGAGAATATATGTTTCAAAGAGACGTCGATACATCTATGTATTCGTTTCACCTCTGCTTGTCCCACAGCCCTCGCAACATTTTGTGACGGATCAGTAAAATCTTCTACCTGTCAAGACTTGGGGTCAAATTATACATACACCCTCGTGCATATAAATATAATAGCATAAAATAAAATAAAATTTCCGAGTCGAGAGAACAAAATGTAATTACACTGAAACAGGCAACTTTAGAATCCCAGGTTTTGGATATCCACGATGCCTTGCAAGTGCTAGCACAGAGACCTTTTGGCCAAAGTTTTTCAACAGAAGATAACTGTAAAAAAAACAATCCAGAAAATATTAGTATACAGAATAACTTAATAACTTCCAAAACTTAGGCACTACCTTGATCAGCAGAGTGATAAACAGCTTAGCCAACGATTCCGTGTTTCTTTTTCCATAATTTACAAATTCTGACATAGACTTTTCCACAGTTTCTCGATCTGTACCATCTACAAATACGTGACATAGAAATTCAAAAATTCGAGCATGAGAAAAGAGTTACGAAATTGGTGTGGTAGCAATTGTCACATAATGCAACTGTATATAGATTCGAAGTGCAGCAATAGTTTAACAAAGAAAACATGGTGCGGTTATAACAAGGTAATCATGCTGGGAGCTCCGGCACCCAATATTCTCAAGAAATATGAAAACAAAATTGAATCAGAGTTCACAGCAGTTACCCTTAAATATGGAAGAAAATGGGGGAAGAATAGGTGGATCCCGAGTCTGCAGAAAGAGGTAGACGTAAAGACACGACTTGAGTAAATTAACAAGTGTCGAGAAATGCAGAGAGTAATATATAGTGAAAATCTCTGAAAAATAAATATGTGCTAAAAATAAAGGGATGGACACCAAAATAAGGAAAAGTAAACTTAACAACAAATTTATAAAAGTATTTTTACAACCTTGAACTTGTAGATGATATCACTGTGAAAATACTCAACAGTACCAATCGAAAATGAAAAAGAACAAGAAGTGAAACAAAGTCAAAACAAAAGTATATACTGTGGGTGCAAATACACAGTTTCTTATGGGAGAAAATAAGGTACAAGCTATGGATAAGGTTTATGCCCAAAAGTATACCTGCAAATGAAAAGCAACCAACATAATTATGGAGAGTGAATTTAAGGTTCTATCTTTCGAACTGTTGATGTTGTATGCTTTTGCCCATGTTTTCATCTGCCAACAGAAGTAAAAATTATTAACTTTGAGAACAAATGCAAGCATGTAAAAAGGTCATATTGACACCTCTCTAAAGGCAAGATTCAATAGAAAAAGCATATATAATTTGAGTTCCGGGTATTGAACTCAGGAACATGATTGGAAAGTCCTACAACTAAGGTCTGAAGTGACGTAGCGGAAATAACCACATCATGAAGCCTCTGACACGTGTAAGTCACAGGCTTCTACATGAGAAGACTATACTGTGCATTAATTATGTGATATATACATGGCTGAAAAGATACGAGTTTCCTATAAATTGGAAGAAAAAATAAATGAAAGGTGGAATTTAATCATAAATATATATATTCCTTTATTATACTTATACATGAAAGATTCCATCTTCACTTATTTTCCTATTTATATCTGACGATTCCACCCCCCCCACATATATATATATATATATATATATATATATATATATATATATATATATATATATATATATATATATATATATATATATATACTGTATAAAAAAGTGGAGAGATCCAAACTTTACCAAAAAACTAAGCTTTTGAAACCTTTCGTCAATGGATAAGATAATGTGAATAATCTGGGATTTCAAAATCCCATCTCTGTTTTCAACTGATATATCACACTCAACTCCCGTTCCGCGATCAACACATTTCAGAATAGGAACCTTGGCTGTGGTAACTGGAAGAACCCCATGAACATGCCCTTTACCTAAATCAAAGGATTGCAAATAATAACTATTCACCTTAATTAACTTGAGTTCTATTGATACAAAAATACTATAATAAAACAGAATCCCAAAGGTATATACATCGACATCTTGTATACATCAGATATTGGTAAGGAGCGACTTTTTACATTATGTCAACTTTCTATAACTAGTTTTACAAAATAATTTCCTCAGAGCAAACATACTAAAAGATGTGCATATTTTTATAAAGTTTATATTGCATTTGAAATGGTTAGAAAGAATAATCAAGATATTAATGTCGCAAAGGCAATGGAGCATAAAAAATATCAACAAAAGAAAGATATATTTCAAGCTGAGATTCTTACTCTGTATAGCATATAGTTTTTTCGCAAACTTTCTCAAAGTCTGAATCTGCTTTTCGCGCGGACAAGGAACATTAGTGGTTCTAAAATTCACAGAGAGATCTAGATCGCTAGTGGTGCTGAAAAGGTCCATTACAAAAGAACCAAATTCCACAACAACAGGGATGTCTTTCGAGTGGCCTGAAAAAAGAATACAAGGAAAGAAACAATACGATTGTATTCCAGATAGTTAGAAAGGCGAAACGCAGGAACTAAAAAGGGAAATGTGGGACTAGAAATGAATAAAGCGAAATTCAGACGGTAGCATGTGTAAACATAACTTCTTACAGAAAATCAACAAGAAAATAAATACATGAAATATAACTTCTTCCAACATGAAAATAAAAAAAGTTCTTCAGGGCGAAGAGGAATTAAGCAAGTCAAAAAGCTTACAATAAATTTCTTTGGCGATATCATTAAAGACGCGAACTAAATTTCTTCGCACATCATACTCAGTTGGTTTTGGACGCCGAGTGGCGTAAACATCTTGAAGCACTGGCTCAAGCGTCAATGCAAGGTCATTAGTTACTTTAAGATCCTCCAATTTCTTCAGTTCAAACTTCTCTGCTTTCGTTCGCAGAACTGAAATCGAAACACGGCCAAATATATAAGAAAAAAAAAGGCATAATAAAATGCAAGACAGTCATATTAGAAGATTATCACTACCACACCATCCATCTAGAACTAGATTATGCAAATAAGGAAGGCACTAATAAAAGCTGCATCGAATCGAGTGAGTCGATTCTCCGGCACGTACAAATAAGATTGAACAATCTTTTCAACAAAAATCACATCTCCCCTTTTTACAGTTTTTAAATCTCAGGAACAAACAAGTTTTGGTTTTTAAGAGAAATTTCCCCAAATTGAATCCAATATACACAACCCAAATTCCTCTGGAGCCCTAATTACATACAGAAATTGTGTGTATAAAAAAACCCATAACACATAACACAACCCGCATGCGTATAGTCTTCGAAAGCCATCAAAATCTCACCTTTTGTTCCCCACGCCATGCCCCGTCACAGCAACTTTGAAACGAAAATGTTACACAATATGTTTATTGGTTAATTAATTTTTTTTCTGTAATTGCGCTATCTCGGGTGAAGAAGAAGAAGAAGAAGGAAGACAGATCTTGGTCTATAATTCGGACTTCGGAGCCGGTTTTTATCGATGCTGACCCGTCCTAAATTGAGCAATTATCTCAGGGGTTGATTGAATCATCCGTCCTAGTCCTAGATTGAGCCGAGTTTCATACTATTTTATTAAGTTGTCCTAACAAAATAGTCAACCAGTTCATAGTAGTACTAAAAAAAATTCATAGTAAAAAAAAATAAAAAAATTGTATCATAAATATTAAAAAATAATATAATTGTATTTTTATGTCAATACATAAATATTTTTTAATGTAAAATATAAGAGAAAAAAGGAGTTTATATATAAGGTAAAATTCATATATTTATAATCTGTACACACAATTAGAAACGAACCAAAAATGTGTTATTTATACTACAGAAAAAATTGACAATTTATTGCTACAGTTACGTAAGAGTGTCTGATTCTAAATTTTTTACTATAAATAAATTATTCATTTGCTAAAAAAAAGGTCTTAGTAGAAATGTATTAAAGAAAGAAGTTTAGAAAAAAGAACACCTAAATTTCAGATAAATCATTTTCTCTTTTTTTGGTTGGGGCCCACGCACTCAAAACATCAAACGGCAAGCCACAACAGCAACTGGTAAGAGTTCAATATACAACAATCCTACAAGAGTTTTTGAAACACACATGACAGTATCTAAGCATTTGGATACAAGTGCATTGATTCAGAACATCTATCAGATTAAAAAATAGGAAAATCATCAACTGTTTCACACCCTGAGAGGTTTCAGCCCGAGAGATGCCCGGATCCTGTTTTGTTCCGCAATCTCAGGATCAGGATGATCTGTTCCGTCCTCTTTCGTGCCCTTTTTCTCTTTCTTCTTTTTGGGTTCATCCCGCCTTTTAGGACTAACACTGTTACGGTGGTGCCTTCTGCTGCGTCGGTCATCACCGTTACGATCTCTACTTCTGCTTCGGCTCCTTGAAGGGCTCCTCCTCCTCCGTCTGTCCCTCTCACGCCCATAATCCTTGTCTTCTCTCAGGCGATGTCGATCCCCCCCATCTACTCGCTCTCTGTCTCTGTCTCTGTCACGTCCTCTTCCACGGTCTCTATCATAATAATCTCTGTCGTAGTCCCGATCATCCCTATCGTCATAATCTCTGTCCCTGGCAGGTCATATAAACGGCAGGATAAGCTCAAAAGGGAATCACAGTAACACCACCAGCAAATTGCATTACAATGCGGGGGAAAGGAAACCTAAGGAGTTTTTGTAAAAGGAATATGAATAGCAGTTCCTACTTCCTATTAGCAGGGTCATGAAAGAAGCTGAGAAGGATTATTCTTGGTTTAGATATTAGATATTTTTTTCTAGTACTCAGAATAGTCTTACTTCCAAGTCACAAAGATAGACAACACACAAGTGCAAACAAAGGGAACCAGAATCATTCAGAGGGTTCGTAGGTTACATTAGAAATGTGTGATTCATAATACTTTTCAACTGCACACTGCCAGTGCAGAGAAACCTGGTAGGATCACAATGTTTTAATATAGGATGCTGTTCAGAGCCACTTAGGGCTTGAAATGCCATGATGGTCAGGCAGTCACTACACGTATGAGGTATGTGACAATTGTTCGTATATTTGGAACAAAAAACAGCTTCCAGCTCACCATAGGAGGGTGGGGAAAGGAAACTATAAAAATCAATCAAGAATATAGTATTTGTTTACGACAAACCAAAACAAAATGCCCCTCGCTCATGTGCAATTTGCAAATAGTATATCATTTGAGAATGCTAATACAAACATCGAAGGAGAAAAATAGAATTACACAACTCTATCACAGAAGTCAAATGGATGAAATCAAAAGGTCACAGAGATGATGCATACTGAACAAGACATACCTGAATCGGTGAATATCTCTCTTCCTATCCCGATCTTTTTCCCTATTTGGACTTCGTGCTCGATAGTAATCCTGCAGCAATAGAATTAACTAATGAGTCGTAAAACAAACAAGTAAAAGGAGTACTCAATCATTTTTATAATAAGAAATAATTCAAACATTAAATATGCGGATAGTCTATTTGACCTTGTCATTGCCCCCAGAATCTATTCCATCAACAAGTTGATCATTGTCATCTTTCTCCTCCTCCTCTTCCTCAAAATCATCTTCAAGTGCACTTCTTCGAGCTTCTAGAGAACCAATTGCTTCAAGAGTCCATCTGAGAGCACAAAAATGAAACAGTTATGCATCATAAGAAAGTGGAGTTCAAACAATCATATCTACAATAGGAACTCAATCGAATTAATAACAAAAAACGAATCAACTTGAATTATAAACTGAAGGACATAAATGAGAAACCATTCATCAAATAGATAGGGACTACTTTCAAATACAAAAGCAGTTATTACTTTTTTAGAAAAGTACATTAAAAACAGTTTCTTTTTACACCAATAGAAATTGCTAAATGCAGTCTTACTTCTCATTACAACAATGCTGACACCAGAGCTAATTTTGAAAAACAAAAATATTTTAGAACAAAACTGGTTTCACTAACCGGTAACCACAGTCAAGATAATAAGCAACTTTTCCAAGCTTTGAAATTCAACCAGCTACCTTAGGTTGAGCATCAATCATAAAATTTGGAGCAAGAAACAAAGTTTCATTCTGGTGTGTCATGTTAACCAACAACCATCCTCAATAATCAATGTAATAATATTAATGTTTTTCATCCAACATATCGAAAATAAGCATACCAACTACCAAGGTCGCTATTAAATGCAACTTAAGATTTTAATTAAATTTATAATACCAAGAAAAGAATCTTGAAATCCATATTTTATGTTTTAATCACACAAGTTAATGGGGTGTCATACAAACCTCTCAGAAGTAAATTCTAGCAGATTTTCTTAAACGGTGTATTGTGATAAAATAAAGTACGCCATGTAAGAGATAAAAGAAAGACAGCCAGCAGTTAGTTACCTTCTTTTGATCCGTGGCAAAGCAATATCGCAAGAGTAATCTTTTGTCAAAAGCTCATCGATAAACTCATCAACGTGTGTCAGTATGAACTCTAATTTGATCCAAGCAAATTAGAAAAGGTTAGCATGATACAACAAACAATAAGGTTGAGTGGATCAAAGGTATGGAACTAATGATTTCAAACCTAAAATCATGTCCTCTATTTACCATGATTGTAGAAGAGTTCAAAAAGACCTCAACTTAAGATTTGTTTGAAATCATTAGCTCTTATCCAATTCCTTTATCCACTTTACTGATTTAGACCAAGAAATGAAATCAATATCTAAGTTGGATACACATCTTACTTCCATCATTTGACTTGAACCTCAGCTTTCGGTAATCGTTGTATAAGGGTTCCAGATAACGATAAATATCAACATCTGTCCCTGTAAGCCGCAAATAAAAAGCTCCAAGAACACGAACATATCTGATCAAAGCAAAGCAAAATAAAAAAATAAAGAACAATCAAAAGGTACCATGAAACACAAAATAATGTTGAAGAAAGAAAAACGGAAACAGAGTCCAGCCTAGAACAGATTAGGTGTACGAAAAAAGAAACAGTTGCTCCAAAGTTTGCAGTTGAGTCAGTATTATCAAAAGTTCGATGATTAGAAAGCAATTTCGATTCATCTTACAGCCACTAGCTCTATTATGTTGGTCCACGACACAATGCAAAAATGGGCATTCACAAACTGGAGAAGCACAGCTTGTTTCCACCACTTTCGATGTGCCCGTATAATCATTAATCCAAATAAAAGTTAAAAGATCTTTTACTCCCCAAATTACGAATCCAATGGGATGTGAATTGGAGCTAAATGTGCCCTTACATATTTAACATGCTTTTTCCATCATAAAATCGATTCGATGAATTGGAAACAACATCAGTTCAAATTTTAGGAAAATTGTGCACCAAATATATAATAAAGGGGGAAAATTGAAATTACTTGTATTCAGGATTTTTTATGAACTCGACGACGATTTCCTTGTCGGGTTGAATCTGAAGCATCTTCATTACCAAGCACATGAAAGGGGTGGGTTTGCGGCTGCCGCCATGGGTACCGCCGAGGTGGTCGAGCTCCATGGCCTTGTCGACCAGCGTCTCGGCCGTAAGTCCGAAGCATTGCTCCTTCCAGTACGTATTCTGATGTATCTTGGTCCTCAAAATTTTCTCCACCAAATTTTGCGGGTTCGTGCCCCTTATGTTCTTAGCAAGCGGATCTGTTCGATTCGCCATGGGAACAATCAGATGGGGAGACGGAACATAACAACCCTAAAACCCCAAATCCCAGTTTTATATCGAAATGCTGTATTGGTCCTCATACTTTTTGTATTTACGTTTGAGCTCCCTCATGATTTAATTAATTATGTTTATGTATGTGAAATTAGTAGTAATAAACTAGTACTCCTTCCAGAAATTCGGTATGGATATCTTTTAAAAAAAATAATTTTATTTGACATAAATACAATTTTTTTAATAATATAAAATAAAAATATAATAAATAAAATTGTTTGAATAATAAATAAATTAAGTGATAATAAAGTAATAATATAAATATAAATAAATATTAAAATTATAAAATTTTGTAATTTTTAAAGACAAATTAATTGTTGATTATTTTATCAAAAAATCAACAATAATTTTTTTATTTTTTTTATTTTAGGTGTTAAATAAAAATGTGCATAAATTTTTGAAACACATATAATACAATTTTCATTTATTTTTTAATTATACTTTATCATTTTTTTTTTTCAATTACTATATCCTTACAATTTAATTAAACTTTACCTCAACAAAAAAATACTCCAGTATTACTAAATTTAGCACACTGTATTAAACTTTACCCCAACAAAAAAATACTCCAGTATTACTAAATTTAGCACACTGTATTTGATAGAAATATAAATCATGGATTAATTTTGAAAATAACTTCCCAAAACATTAGCCAAACAGACCCTTACTTTCAAGAACCATTTCCCCTTTTCATAAACCCTTCGCTACATTCTCAGCCTCTACAGAAGATACATACCTTAAACCCCTTTGTCGAGATGAGCTATCTCGCTCCTAAATTCTTCAAAGTCCTCGGAGGTCGCTATGCATCAAAACCCTACACAGGTAACATTTTCTGCATATTCAATTGAATCATACTGTTATTGTATCGTAGAGAATTCGGAATAGTGATCGATCTGAACTGTTAAATTGTGTTTTGCGTTGCGCCCATTTTTGTTTTAAATTGTGTTTTTGCTTACGTGTATATTGAAATGAAACTGGAACAGTGATGGGTCTGCAAGGGAGCTCAAGGTTTTTTTTCTCAACGGGATCATTCAACGACAATGATAATGTGGGGGGAGCAGATCGTCCGGATAACGATGATGATTTTCTTCCCGAGAGGCCGGAGTTGCAACTGCAAGGAGTCGATCCAAGAAAGGGTTGGAATTTCCGTGGTGTCCACAGGGTAAGAGCTTCTTCATAACATGTGAAATGATACTTTAGTAGTCGAGTTATGATATATGATATATCACTTCTTATTACTATGGCTATTGAGTTATGGCTTATGTATACATTCATCTTAGGATCTTTATTACGAAGTTTTTAAAACTACACAGAAAAAATCAAGCACGCAACATCAGATCTAGACAGATATTATTGGATATTATATGATTGTGCTGTTTTTGTATGGTGGTTCTTTATGTACGAATTCATTCATTTTTATTTTATTTTATCCAGGCTATATTATGTGGAAAGGTCGGTCAAGCCCCTGTCCAAAAGATCTTGAGAAATGGTAATACTGTGACGACGTTTACTGTTGGAACTGGGGGGATGTATGATCAGAGAAGTGTAGGTGGATATGACCTGCCCAAACCAGCTCAGTGGCATCGTATTGCAGTGCATAACCCTATGCTTGGAGCGTACGCTGTTCAACAGCTTGTAAAAAAGTAGGACCAGTGGATTATTTTCTTCTACAGTATTTTAGTTCAAGTTCTGTCTAATGATAATCGGATCTTGTTTTAGCTCTTCAGTCTACGTTGAAGGTGACATTGAAACAAGGGTCTACAATGACAGCATTAATGGAGACATAAAAAGCATACCCGAAATTTGTGTGCGCCGTGATGGTATGTAAATTAAGATTTTTATTCCCATGCTCATTTGATGAGCCTTTAGAAGCACACTCTAGTATGAGAAACTTCACCCCATTGATGTGCATGTGGTTTCACAATTATTTCAGTAATTATATTTCTTCTCATCTAAGTTTAACCATATCACTCTTCAACAATAAAATTAAATGTGCCATGGTGGGGTTATTTAGTTTTTTTTTTTTTTACTGAAGTGATAAATCCCTTGAGAAACATCAGTGCTCTTTTGTATCCAGCTGAGCAATTGATATCTCTTTTATTTTGGTATCTAATTCCCTTTTACATCTGTAATTCCATGGACTATGTACCCTGACATGAACGATCTATTGTTACATCTTTTATTTGATGTAGGGAAACGTTTTTTTCTTCTTGATTCCAAGCCACATATCCTTTACTATCAAGCCAATGTCTATTTACATCTTAGTACACTTGATTGGAGAAGATTATCGTGAAACATATAATCATTTTTTGTTTTTGTTTTTACATTTACAGAAATGTATGATTTCCTTTATTAATTGCCCTATTTAGGAAAAGTAGGGCCGTAGGCCGCCTATAATTTGATGTTGTAAAAATGTCTGTTAAATAAGATTAGATGGTCAGTAACAAGCACCTTCATTAGGTCCTGGCGTTCTGTTACATAGTGCTAAAACTGATATGTCATCTGGAGAGCTCGTATGTGATTGTGATGTGACCTTGGCCGAATATGAAAATAAAACCTTGAAAAAATAATTCAAAACAGCCCTCTCCCTCTATGCTTCTAGTGCGTCGTTTGACTTCTTCTGTCAGTGGGTTTATCTTGGTCTGATATTTCTTCATGGTTTGATATGATATTTTGACAGGAAGAGTTCGGCTTATAAAGGCAGGGGAAAGTATGAGCAATTTTTCCATTGATGAGCTACGTAAGTTTTCTTCTATTCTTGGGGTGTTTATATATATATAACCACTAATTTGCTGGTGATATTATATCCCAAGAAGAGGAAGAAAGTTTTTAATTGCCTTTGGATCTGCTGCATGCAGGTGAAGGATTATTGTGATGCAGTTCCGAGGGATATTTGCAGTACCATGACTGTTTGCATTGTGTAAGCTGATAACGAGTCATCTTATATTGAACGGCTGCGCTCAGTTTTATGTGAAGGGGTCTAGAGATATTCGTATGAATCCTTGCTGTGTATATTTCGATTCTCGTTCTTAAGCTTGGCAGAAATAGCACTTTTAGTCACTTGTAGCAGATTTCTCCTAATTAGACTATTTATTTTATGGGTACTTTCGACCATGTCTGTTGTTTTACTGCATTGCATTTACACCTCTCCCTTCATGAGATACCTTCATTCTGTTTCGATTACTATGAGCACTCTATTTTCCTTTTTCTTTTTGAGGTCCTTAAGAGATGAATTGAGCCGAATGGAGATCTATTTGGATATGTAGTTTTAAGATATTTGCATCTGTCAACCTTGATAATGAACACAGAAGATATTTTGGAAAAATACAAATATTTTATTGAGATGAAAAAGAATAACTCAATAATATACCACAAACTCAATTTCAAAAATTAAAGTAAAAAAGTTGAGAGATGAGTCGACATTCACATGGGACTGGGGTCCTTTATGTCTAATTTTTTATGTGTGGTGTTTGCACAATATCCGGATTTAGAGACACTATGAAAAAGCAGCAAACTACGTATAAATAAATTGTTACTAACTTTGTATATTCAATTATTTAAAAAAAAAAAAAACATTACAGATTTACAGTTCAGGATTGAAGAAACTCAGAAAAAAAACATAAAATAGTTTATATCTTTTTTAATTGAAATATTTTTAAAAATCTCAATTCTTCGTGACAAAGCAATCACCTTTTGTTTCTTTTACTACTTTATCCTCTTTTATCTCACCTTTTCTCATAAATAAATATCCCCACTTTTCCTCATTATATGTGTGTGTATGTTTGCTTGTACAAGTTAAACAGCAAAGCTGATAGTAAGAACTATGGATACTACTCCCAAGTTTCTCCTCTTATTCCTACTGCCCATGCTCGTTACCTGCCGGTCGACAGGTGCTCGTTTCATTTCGTTTCGTTTCATTTTACAATGCTCTGACATAACAAATCCGTGCTTTAGGGGTCTCAAGAAAACACCAATCACTCCACTCGTCTCGAAAACAACAAATCACCGCCGCCCCGGCCCAAGGAAACAATCCGGCCACAGTCACCGTCCAACCAGCCCCGCCAGTTGTCACATCTCCGCCAGCAACTCCGGTGAACGGAGCCTCGTCTCCTCCCACAACCACCACTCCCCCGGCGGCTGTTCTACCTCCTCCGGGACCCACCAATAATCCCGTTGTGGGAGGGGAGAGCTGGTGCGTGGCGAAGGCTGGGGCCCCCACAGCTAGCTTGCAGGCGGCGCTCGACTACGCGTGTTGGTCAGGTGCGGAATGCGGGTCCATCCAGCAAGGTGGACCCTGCTACAATCCAAACGGCTTGCAGAATCATGCCTCGTACGCCTTCAACAGCTACTACCTGAAGCATTCCCGGCTGGCCACCAGCTGCGATTTCAAGGGCGCTGCTCAGTTAGTCAATGTCAATCCGAGTAAGTTCACACCAACTCGTTGTATCAAGTGTTGTTGAATACTACAACTTCTCTGATTTAGTGATATCATGTATATATATAGGCTCTGGTTCCTGCATTTATCCAACCTCCCCGTCCTCTACATCACCATCGACTCCGGCTTCGCCTGGGTAAAAAAAATAATATCCTTACTCCATTTGTAAATGCATTATGTGATGTGAATATCTGATTGTATATATTATTCACTCCATTTATTCCAACAGCAGTTTCGCTCCTCCTCCAACTGTCATCAGTCCAACAACCAGTAGCACAACTTCGATTTCCCAGATGAGCTGGCTGCAGCTGACCTTCATCAGTTGCATTATTCTGATAGGTACATTCTTTGCAGGAAACACGAAAACCTGACCAGGATTATGAAGCAGCATCTACATGTATTAACAAACCCTGCTTGTTCTTGAAATCTTTTGATAGATATTAGCTTATGTGCCTTTGGAGAGACATGGTGGTATTCATATACTCTATTTATGTATATATACCCTGCTTGTTTGTGTGGTTTCTTTATAATTTCTGGGTAACTCAATTTGATTTTATCATCCATCTTTTTAGGTTAATTTTAGTAAATCGAGTGAGAAGAGTACTCATAGCCCAAACCCGACTATATGCTTAAATCATTCACAAGCTTAAATCAATTTTAAAATAATTTCAAAGTAAGTTTTACTGTGATGGTTTTTGTAATTTTTTAAGAAATTATTGTTATTTACTACGATAAATCTTCGAGGCCTGAATTAAAATTCATCTTCTGGTGAAATATTACTTACAATCCAAGACAATTCAACAAGAACACAATTATACAAGAATGCTAATAATCTTAAAAATCTCTTTCTAGTGCACAACTGCATACAAATGTAGTGTTAAACCTCAAAACATAAAGCAACCGACCAGTTAATTAAGAGGAGTAAACTAGAACCTCTTATGGAACAGCATGCTTCAAAACCTGCTTCTTCATAATTCGTCCATCAACAAGTCGCTGAAAAACGGATCCGAGACACACTCTTTGGCAGAATCATAACTATTTAAACGCTTCTTCAGAGAACGTAAATCTCTTTCATTCTTGGAGGTTCTTTTCTGAGAGAGCGAATTTCAAACAAATCCGAGTGCAGCAGATTATTAGTAATAAACGAACATGTGGAAAAATGCTGTCATATTAGATTCAATTGGTAATAAACTTATAGAGACAATACTTCGTATTCTATACTGCTTGAGAGAGTTCAAATAAACTTACATAGGTTTTTTTTAGAAGCAGAATGTCCACCAAGTATTGCAGCCACAACACGTTCGTCTTGGGAAAACTGTGAATTGTTAAACGAGAAATAATTAATCCCGAAGTAAAGATGGGGAATCGTGATTGTTTGTTTCTATGAAATCTACTGTATGCACAAGGTTTGAAAATTTGTCAGTGCATATTATATAGACACGAGGAAGTAATACCAACTTCATTATATTGTTATCAAAGTTACAGACAAGTTACCTTCCTTCCCAGCATTCATCAGTGACATCCCTCATCTTTCTATAAGTATCCGCCTGCATTTTATATTTTATCGTGAATGAATTGATCACAAAATTACAGAAAAGAAAACATACAGGAAATCCGAACAACTTTTTCTTACTTGTTTATCGCCCTTTGGGCCCTCAAAAAGCTCTGGGTCCGATGAGAGGTCCAAAAATAGTATATCTTCACCTGTTAACATAAAAAGCTTTCAAATATTAATTTCTACGAAATCTGAACTTTACTGTGGAAATAAAAGGAAAGGCGCTAAACCTGTGTTAATCCTTGAGAGGGTAAAATCAATTATGGATATGAGCAATCCAAACGTCTTGACTTGTAACTTTTTTCCCTCAAGAATGAATTGCAACGTAGTTGAATCTTTCCGGCTTAACAGAATATTGCCCCTGTATAAGATGTGTCCGCAAGTGAAAAGAAATTTTGAAAAAACAGGGAGCATAAAGACAACAATACCAGTGCAAATCTCGATGTTCAAATTCATATTCCGCTTCTGCTACGGCCAATGCTAAAGTGACCTGCAATATATAATATAGCTTGCAGTCAAATAGGTAAAGTAAATTTATGCAACGAGATTGACATGTGGAGGAGGAGATTTAACCTGAACTAATAAACTCCGTGCTTCATCAAAATTCAAAAGAACAAAGCCTTCAAGATCCTTCCCACCATGTTCTTGAACAAAAACAACATAACACTAGAAAAATAATTTCCTTAGCTGGTTTAGAGAGAAAAATCAAATGGAAAAACCATAAACTGAAAAATTATTATTCGGCTTAAACTGTTTCAAAGAGGATATATATCCCTGAATATTGAGTGCACACCTGATCTGCAGGAAATTCTTTCGGATGGTCATTTTCTGAGCCATGGTTCCCATCCCAGTCTTCCCATGCACTTATTAACGCAGAATCATAATATCCTTTGCACACCCTCAAACTATGGAAGGAGAAATAATCAAACTTCTATGTACAAGCCTTTAATTAAAAGCAAGATTTTATTGTTCTTATTTTATGCTAACCTTTATCCCACATATATTCCACCATTATTGCAATTAAAGCTCGAATAAAGTCACAATCAAACATACGCAGAAAAAATAAAAAGAAATACAAAATTTGAGGCTCTAGCCAGCCATCCCGGTTGCCAAAACAACTCCTATGTATAACGATAAAGGATAACAAAGGCAATTTAATTACATAAATTCATATTCTGGACACTTACATTACTTGCATTCAGAATACAAACAATTGACCAACAAATATCAAAGCAGAAACTTCATTTGTTTCCACTTGAGGTAGCCCAGGCAGCCACAATATAAGAGCCTAATAAGTTTTTGCATTTTCAAGTGCCTACCGGCCCATGTTATCATTTTTGTGTATAAACAATGAGTACTCACACAAATATCATTTATAAATGTTTTCAAAATTCTCCTAGTTTTAACACTGGAACAGAACAACCAGACATAAACCATATTAGGGATTAGATACAACGGTAAGATTGAAGAAGTGTTACCGATGAGTCACCTCAGAAGTCTAGCGTTTACAACAAACTACTAAAAAAATGAGGTTCTCTAGAAAATTATCAACTTCTCTTATCCTTCCTTCCTTACTGTTAACAATATAATATCCAACTCATCAGAAGTCAATCCTCCCTAATACTCTCAATCAAGATCAAATATCTTGCAAATCAATCAAGCTGTAATTATACTAATTGATTTACAGTAAATGAATTTGCTATAATTACAGCTTGATTGATTTGCAAGATATTTGATCTTGATTGAGAGTATTAGGGAGGATTGACTTCTGATGAGTTGGATATTATATTGTTAACACTTACCACCATAACATATAATGTCTAGAATCAAGAATTAAAATTTGAAGTGACAAAGGATGCACTTGGTTAAGATGGTGAGAAAGCATACTCTATTGTTTGTATGAAGTTACTGCAGGCATTCGACGCATCACCCTTGTGACCCCTAAGGTGATTGAGAGTGCAGGAAAGAACAACCTCCTCCAATAATTCTTCTGGTTTCTGAACCCAAACAAGAAAAAGATCAAAATCCAAAATATCGACTTCCATGCATAAAAACCAACTACGAAAATAAAAATAAAAATAAGAGGTTAGTTTGATTGGAAAATTAACACACCCGGGGATAGGAAACAGCAGAGTATCGATTTTTAAACATAAGGACTCCTGAAATTCCTCATAAGTACATTTTTATCATTTATCATAGCAAGGAGACTAACTTTGGCTCTCTGAGAATTGCTAAATGACCAGATTGATATTATCATAGAACTTGACAATAAAAATTCAGGCCTTCTATTTTTTTTGTCAATTATCTCCAGCTTCCTATAAGCAATATGCCAATATCATATATACCTTTTGGATTTCTCCATTGACTCTCGAATCTCCACCAAATGGAACGATTTTGCAAACATTATTGCCAACCTTGTAAGCTTCTCCATATGTTCCTTCCCCGACCTTAGTTATAGTCTCTGGGTCACTGAATTCAGAATTTGGTTTCCAACAGGACCAACACAGATATAAATGAGGAATAAGTAGAAGTTGAAAGAAGGATTAACTCTTGAAAATAACCAAGGCATGAACACAATCAAGATTCTAATGTTAAGAGCATAAGAAATAAGTCAATGACAGATAGAGGACAACAATAGCATACAGTTGTAAACTACATTTTACAATATAGGGCCCATCTGCATTTACATAAATATTTAATTCCTAGTTTCCGATTTCATTTCAATCCGTGTTTCCGATTTTCATGTTATGATAGAGATTGTACTTGAGGCAGCCCGAAAATTTAAAAACCCATGAGACAGTAATTGTAAAAGAATCAAATATTTATTCACTTGTAACTGAAAAGTTGTCTTCTTTCATAATTTGAATCCCAAGATGAATTCAGATACATAAGACAAAACATCTTGGAAGTTACTATGAGCCATAGACTGAAGGTAAACCAGAGAAGGAAAAAAAAGAAACAGAGTTAATTAAACCGTGAGTAACAAGTAAATTAGAATTGATTGGTCAAAATATAAATAAATACTGAGAGATGTACGAAAAGAAACGAACCAGAGACTCGATAATATATCTGTCCATGTTGAGGGAACTGACTGTCCACAAGCAGTCAAAAGAGCTGCAAAAGAACTCCAAGCCTGAGCGTCCACTGAAGAATGCTCTGATGTCAAGGAGAGTTTCCCGACAGCAACTTCAATTTCCTGCTCAGATGCCTCCTGGATAGGCATCCTAGTCCTAGAGAGTTGTTTATCATTGAAGCTTGAGTTGAGATTTTCCTGAATGGAATATAGGCTTGAACGAACACCCAATGAACCTTCTCTTGTTGTCTTGGTAGTTTCAGTTGAAAAACTATCCAGAAAGATTGGATTCTGGGTTGATAAGGGTGTTTCCAATATTTTGGACAGTGATCCAGGAAATGAATATGCATGGTTTAATTTCCTGGATATTAGCCATTTATGCAATACTGAGGACAGATGTGGTAAGACATTATCATCTTTGTCGCCCATGGTCCAAGTACTAGGTTTCTTGGGAGAGGGACTTTCTTCTAGCAATTCATATTCATCAACCTCTTGGAAATAAGCCCTCTCCTTGTCGTAATTGGGAGGTTGTATAGATTTTCCCTATCCAGACCATAAAGTAGATGTTAACAAGAACCAAACGTATTAAATTTCTAAGCAATATTTATCAAAAATATAATATTAACCCAAATGGTAAAAACTTGGAATCCTGTGGTGATCCAAATTCAGGAAAGGTAAAAAGTTCATCTGGACATACTCTTGGGAGAGGTGGTTTAGCATTTCTTCTAGGTTTCCTTTGTTGTGGCTGATGATCCACAAATGCGGTTGCTGCAATACTTGTTCTTCCTCTGTTAGCAGGAAAATGAGGTTTCTTACATGTTAGGATGGTCCATACTTTTACAAATCAAATGAGGTAGAGCTTATATTTAATCTCTTGTGTATACTATCGAAATAACAAACAAATATGATATTGAGAAACTATTAGCCCAACTCTGGACTACATCTACAATGAGATTATTTAGCCATCTGATAAAGTTACACAGCAAATCCATCTAATATGTATATTCAGAAGAATAATAAACTTTAATCTTCAATAGAATTTGAAGTCGTTTTGTCTCTTATGAAAAATAGGGTTAGTTTTTCAAAAACACTTCTTACATTCACCACGTTTCCCCTAGCATATTCTGCACTGCAAGCGAAAGAAAAATAAAGCAAACACACATGCCCAGCATTTCTAGTCTATATTGGCTGGAGTTGAATGTGACTAAGCGAACATGACTTTAAGTGAAATACATAGAATGCAATATGACTTGTTGTGATTATAATAAATATACCTAATATGAAATATCAAACTATGTACTTATTATGTCAGTATGCACTACTGTATATTTCATAAATGGAATAACTATGTTGTACTAGTACACTATTAGTTTTACGAACTTATCATGATCATATTAGCATACCATTATTTCTGGGCATTGTCAGTAACAATACCCTAGTTCACTCATCATAAATATTTTCTAGCCAACAAAAGTAATTCACACTTTGAAGTTTATCCCAGTCTTATTCAAAGTCTATTTCCAGCTTTTAGCCACTGCAGTTATTTTATTCTGCATTGTCAATAACGCAAAAGTCCCTTACTACAGCAGTACTTAGATCATAAGCAGCTGATATGGGTTACAAAACATATATAGTAGATATTTGAAACACGTATTCTTTCACCATCATGTATGCCCTCTTCCTAACCCAATTCTGAAATGCATGAGCAAGAACAGATTCAAATACTAATCTTATAAAAAAATGAGTATTTCGATTCACTGAACTGATTAGCTATAGCGATAATTCTCGACTTAAGCCAGCAAATCAACCGAAAAGTTCCTGGTCAGTGGTCATCATCCAGCTGACCAAATCAAAATAATTTATCCTCCCTCGAAAAAAAATCCAAAATCCCATCATATATACGAGACCCCAACTACATGAACAAGCTGTAATTTCCTAGAAAAAGCAACAACAAAAACACAGTAAAATTAAGCTCTCACACACACCTAGTAGAAAGGGACCGATTCCAACTGATCCGCTTCACGGGGGCAAGGCTCTTCCTATTCCCGTTCCCGCTACTTGAACTCGATTGCCTCCTCCTGCCATGAAAATAAACAACTAAAAATTAAGTAAAAATAAAAAAATAAAATCCCGGAACCACACACACAACCTGGCTATGTCGTTCTGAGGGATAACGTGGGGCTTCCGCCTCTGGTAAACCACGGCGATTTCAGGCTCTTGAAATTCAATTGGCGGGAGATATTCCTCTCCTTCTTCAACAATCTCTGCCCAGAGATCTGAGATGATTACAGGCTTCGGTAAGTTATTTACCAATAATAGAGGGTGAAAATAAATTAATCTAACTGTGAAAATAAAAATTAAAAGTTGAAATGAAAATACCTGCTGACATTTTTGTAGACTGTTAAACCTCAACTCAACGTTCCAATTTTTTCTGTCTTTTCAGCAGAGGGGGTTTCGAAATGTACAATTTTTTTCTGGGGCGGGAAAACAGAGTCCCTTCTCCGATAGTCTTCTGCTCTCCTGAAAACACGATTTCAATTAAAGTTTTTTTCTCTTTTTGGAAACACGATTCCATAAATATAGTGTGAGTCGATTATATTCTCACCCGTAAATTAATACGTACTCAATAAGTTTATAAAAAATGGTTTTTGAGTAAAATTACACAATAATAAGAGTTAAAAAGTACGATAACTTGTAGTAATATTGTAAAATGAAAATTGTCAAAATTGTTTTTATTTAATTAATATTAATTCGATTTAATTGAGTTCACTTCGATTCAATTTATTTTCAAACTCTAGTAATAAAAAATTAACATGGATAAAAAAATCAGCTGAATTTAGTTCAGATTCGTTAAAGTTCATCAGTATTCAGTTCAAAATAATGTTTCGTTAGTCCAATTTCGAATCAGAATCATGATAAACGATATACTGACCACATAAAATTATATGATGATCATCTAAGATGTAAGTCAATGCACAAGATCACCATCTTTTAGTCCAAAATTAAGGATAGTAAATCCTCAAATCCAAAAAAGCTCTATACAAGAAGCATATGCCATCACATAGTAGGAAGTTAAGCCAAGAAAATAATAAAAGAATTAAGCGTTATTCACAAGTTTAGCCGCCCCGGTTAGTTAGGCATATCCTTAAGATGGCTGCAATGTCTTCTGTTTAACACGCTCGGACAGCTTCCCGTGTTGTTTCTCATATTCCTCCTTCAATTCCTCCAATCGCTTGGACACCTGAGTATAGACGAATTATGTCCATGAACAAAAGAGTTTTTTTTTTTATCAAAACAGAAGCAATGATACAATGATACTTTATTTTTTTTTAAATGGATTCGTCTAGTTACTACGGTTGTTATTACTCGGTCCATGGCCCAGACCATAATAATCCCAAGTAAGCAAGCCTCACAAATGGTTAACCATCATTGACTAACCTTGATTGAGTAAGCCATTGGTAGTAACATATCAGGGTTCATAGCATCCTCAGGAAAGTTGCGTAATGCATGTATTAGTTTTTCGAAAGGTAACTTCACCTGTTGACGTTATAATTGAAAAGTAAAGGAAAAAAAAATAATAATGCTGTAAGCCCACAAATCACAAAAGAGAACAAGAAATCATGGAGACTCAGATGTAAATGGATAATTTACCAGATCGTCGTGGCAGTATTTCAATAGAGCTAAACCAACTTTGAAGACAATCTTAACACCCTAAAATAAGATGTTCCAACAAACTCAGAATCAGCAAGAATTTAAGTATAAAATACTGACAAGATGATTTCTAAGCTCTACAAGGATAAGTGGAAAACAATGCTAACCTCATGAAGAAAAACGTCCCAAATTCTAAGAGCCAAATGGAATGGGAATGAGTAAGAAAAAACAGTTATGAACCACTGGCTTGCGTACATGCTAGGATTTATCATTTCTTGAGCAAAATGATCTCCCAACTTTGGCAAGTTATCTGTTACCAATTGGTCTAACTGAAAAAGATATTGCTGCACGAGAGGCAACCCCACCTGGCACCAAATCAATGAGTTTAGTTTGATTTCATGCAAATATCACTTCCGTTGTAGTTCGCATGACCTCAAATCTACTATAACAACAAGTCAGTAACAAAAATTCAGTTTTCCGGTAGATTGAATCTTGAAATTTCGAAAAACCTAGAAACATATCTCAAGCATATAACACTACTCCAAAAGTGAGTTATTCAACAACTTCAAAAGTCGGTCTCAACCTCATCGGTGCTTTATATAAATTGACAATAATTAATTGTCCTAATCTAAAGATGAAACAGAACTTGGAGGTTAAAAAAATACCAAATATAATCCTTCCATTGGAGCATGGACAGCTCCTTTCAACAGCGCTACCAATAACCAAAATGCATCTTCTTCACTCATGTAAAGGAGCAAGAGACCTGCCACAAATCCCATCCCCTGCAACAAAACATAACTTTGATATTACACATGGCTGGCCGAGCCCCAATACCTGAATGGATGATTGAGATGTTGATAATATAAAAACCTGCACATATCCGACATCTCTGTCATATACAGAGTAGGCTTTAAGGACGTTATAAAGGGATCTTTGGCCTGGACCATGTCTCTGCTGGAAGAAAACATGTGAAGGAAATGTACGCGAGATGTCCCGGATAATATCTAGCTCAGAAGCAGATGTCTCATATATAACTAGTTGCTGCAGAAAAATAAATAAGTATCATTGACAAAGAGTGTTGTGCTTGTGTTCCTTATGGTAGAAAATGTTTGGGATATGGATATTTATCGAAATCACAAGTGTGCAACAAGGAGGGCATTCATCGTGCAACTTGCATAAAAAAAATGTTACCTCATAGACACCTGGGTTCATGAGAAGGAGGTCCCGGCTACCAGAAATTAATTGCCATACAAGTCCTCTAAGACAATCAGGAATACCTTTCCTTATTCTCCTTTTAACGACATGGGGTTTCCGCCGAACATAATATTTCCAATCACTTCCCCCAACACCTATCATCTTTCTCCATTTTCGTATTCTTCTTTCTTCCCTGAAGAATGAATATTAAAGTGGATAGTATAAATATTCCATTTTCGTATTCTTATTTCTTCTCTAAATCCGTAGTATACATTTTTGGAGCAGTTACGTTTCTCTTTGGTATATAGCAGTGCATTCCAACAAACTAGTAAACAAGATAACAAAAAGTGCACCCAAATACCATTCACGACACATAATCGTCTACATTATCTGAGCAATAAGAACACGAGAGGAATCAAATGACATACCAATATAGAATACAAATAGATTTTTTAAGTAACATGGTTCTATAAAAAGCAAACCTCTCGTAATCAGAGGCGGATTTGTTCTTCGTAAACCCGTCAGGAGAATTACTTTCCTGCTTCACAAACCCAAACCTATCAACTTTAGGCAGTGGGAGAGACACCACTGCCTCTTGTTCGTCCCCTCTTTTCTTTTCCATCGCACAGGGTCTTACCGAAACCTAAAAAGCCCCTCCTCAACCTTGTTCAGTATCGCCATTCAAGCCCCGATTTCAACAGCAAGAATCGTGGAAATTTCTGCGCCAAAAAAAATAATAATGAAACCGCACAATTCAATTACAAAGCCAACGCCATTGCCCAGCTGAAAACGAAGAACAGAAAAATCATTCAGGAAAATTGATAAAAATAAAAGGAGATTTGCATCTCACATATTGAAGATCTTCGCAACCAACAGGATACGGTAAAGATGTTTGCGAATACAATGAATTTTAACAACTGCGATTGAAACAAATTACAGATGAACACTGCAATATATTCATAATAAAAAAATAAAAAATAAAGAAGACTGAGAAGAAAGTAACCGGAAGGGATGATGAGTTCGACGATGAAGGAGTTTTTTATTTATTTATTTAGATTTTAATCGAAATGGTTAATGGACCCGTTTTTCACTCTGCTTGTCGATGTGAAACAGAATACGACGTCGTTAATATGCTCCGCTATTTTGATATTACGTCGTTAATATATCACAGATAAATTTTTATTGAATTTTACACGTTAATTGTATTTGATACTTACAAGTTACATTATGATTTAATGTTAAGTGATGTCTATCCCATTGGATTAATTTTCGTCATTTAAAATTATGCTTTCCTCACACTTGATCAAATGAATTTGTGTTGCACAAGAAAAAATGTTGAATTAAATTGTGAGCAAGTCTCATACTCTCATGTGTGTTTTTTTACAACTATTACTATATTAAAATAAAATCTTTCTTCTAGCTTAAACACAATTTTTTTTATAATTTTAATATTTGTTTCATAATAATTGTTTATCTATTAAATATTATTAAAATTACACTGGCGAAAAAAAAAAATGCAGTAATCTAAGTAGTATCTATATATAACTATAATACTCCATATTTTATTTATTTATTTTCGTAGCGTTTAAAGAGCGAATGAATTATAGTTATGAACTATAATCTATTTTATTTATTTATTTATTTTTGAGAAAGCTTCTTAGTATCCCACATCAGAAATAGCCAATGCCTCGGTGTGAAATTTATTTCAATCCTTGGCCACTACACAATGCCGGGCTCAGTAGCGTGAACCTGTAACCCAAGCGGGGGCATTAAGGCGAGTCTTAGCGGGGAACCACATCCAATTAGGGTTTCGGCACGGCTTGAGACATACCACATCCAATTAGGTTTCTCGGCCAACAACATCAGGGTGCCCCCCGAGGGTGTGGTGTCGCTGGCTTGACAGAGCAGCTTCAGTTGAGACTCGATTCAATTTGGCTTGAACCTTCAATAGAACCTCGTCCTTTTTCCTTTTTTTTTTTTTTTTTACCTTCAAACGGTCGAGGCGCTATTGGGCCCAGCCCATATCCATCAAAAGCCTTCGATTTGTTGGAGGCCATAAGAATTCGGCCCAGCCCAAATCACTCAACATTAATCGACCGGGTGTTGGAAGCACTCTTCAGAGCTTCGTACTGCGAGTCTGCGACCCACCAACTCAACAATGGCTGCCGTCCCCTCCAAGCACTCTCGCGATCATCCTCAGGTACAGAAGCTCCAACTCCACGAAACTCCCTCCGTCTTTTTTTACTCGGTGAATCCCGTGGTTATTATCTCGTTGTTGCAAAAATATTTGTTTCTACCGCCTTCATTTTGTTTATGTTCATTTTCCGGCGGTGGATGTGGCGGTTGGATGAGCAGAACTTAGAGGGACTTTTGAACAATCTACAGGACTGGGAATTGTCGTTGAAAGACAAGGATAAGAAACTGAAGTTAGATTCTGCCAACGAGGGCAACCCGGTAAGCCGAATTGGGGATTAATCATACAGAAAATCTTAGGGTTGAGACTTGAACTATTTAGACTTTTGCTCGTATTTTTTTCTGCTTCAAATTTGTGTCTCGTATTTCATTACGTCTGTCGTATATGTCCACACGAAAAATGATATGTCGTCTTACGATGTCTGATCATCTGGTGTGCTCTGTGTTGTATGTTGTGAGAAGGATCATCTGGGTCAGCCAAGTAAAAGAAGCAACACTTCCGATAGTGCTAGAGTTAATGCTAAACAGACTGTTCACAAGTCTCCCTCCTCTGTCATGAAGCACGATTATTTAAAAGAGTTTGAGGCACTCGGCAATTTATCTGGTGGAGTACCGTCTCAAGAGAGCTTTGTTGATGCTAATTCTGAGAAAGAGTTGGTATGCTTTGTCATTCAAAACCTTAACAAGTCCTGCTCTCATTTTATGCTCAATGTAGCTCGGCTCATGCCGATTTTCGTCTTTCCTTTTCGTTTTTCAGGGTAATGAGTGTTTTAAGCAGAAGAAATTCAATGATGCAATAGATTGCTATTCACGAAGCATAGCATTATCACCGAGTGCTGTAGCTTACGCTAACCGGGCCATGGCATATATCAGAATTAAAAGGTATACTCAGTGTATGCTGGACTAAATTTACTACTTCTGTTGAGTACATGAATTTAAACTCCCTTGCTTACTATACTTTCTCTCTGCATTAGATTCCAGGAAGCTGAAAATGATTGTACGGAAGCCTTGAATTTAGATGATCGATACATTAAAGCATATTCTCGTCGATCTACTGCAAGAAAAGAACTAGGGAAACTCAAAGAATCTGTTGAAGGTATAGTATTTGTTTGTTACAAGTTATAGTTTTTGTCTCGTTCTCATACATAATGACTGAACTTTTTGTAGTCAAATGCAGATGCTGAATTTGCTTTGAGAATAGAGCCACAAAACCAAGAGATCAAGAAGCAGTATGATGAGTGCAAAACTTTGCATAGGAAGGTATAATTTGTAATTTCACCGACTTAATGTTTATTTATCCGTTATTTTTATATAGTAGTAAATAACAAGCTGTTGGCTGTAGCCTATGTAAGCAACTTTTAGAATTATGCTCAGAATCTTTACCCCTTAATAGCCCTCAACCCATTCAGAAAAGTATCCTCACTATCATAGCTCGAAGTTCTAGAAAATTGTATTTCCTGGCTATTAAACTGAATTACTGGGCTTGGTTTAAACACATAGCATACACTTGAAGTTTTATGTTTTGATATTAATTTGAACAATGCCTCAAGATATGTTATTTTAGGAAGGTCTAATCAAATGGAGAAGTTAAACCATGAATCTGAATGTGTTGGCTTCTCAATGCAGAAAGAACTCTATGACTTATTATATATGTCAGTACCTGGATTGACCAAGAAATTCATGGACTCTCCCGGGCTGGAAGTTGCCCTTTTTAACTCTGAAAGCTCTTCAAATGAACAAAAAACATGTTATTTGATTTATCTTTATGGATCTTCACTTTCGAATTGTTTGTCAGCATGAGCCAAACCAGTCTTATTGCTTCAATCGAGTTTCTTTTTTACAAGCAAAGCTCTTTAAATACCAAGGTTGCATGTTTTGATAAACTACATTGATTCCTGCAGCAGGCCTCTTCTGAAATCTGAATAATCTCTTTTTTTACCCAATTTTATGATTATTAATTTATTTATTTATATTCCTTCAATTCAGTATCTTCTTAAAAAGGCATCCGGGGTGTTGAAAGGTTCTGTGGAGGGAGCACAGCCAGGGAAATTAGAGGTGGACAAGAAAAAGTCTGTGCAGAAGCTGCAGTCTGTCTCAACAAGTTCTCCTGTAGTTAGAGTGACTGAAATCATGGAAGATCATCCCAAGGTCTGAGTATGACCTAAAATGATTTTACTTTCTTAACCTGCCACTATAATGTCTTCTAAAGAGATATATTTAACAATGAATATAAATCACAGGTAGTCAAATTAGTTATTTTGCTGTTAGGTACCTTGAAGAACGGAACTTAAACCCTGATTTGTATTGTTGTAAAACTAAGTTGTAGTATTGCATTGCCTTGGTGCTGGATAATTTGTTGATAAATTTGTTTGTTCAACCCCTGAAATTTTATTTGGCAGAAAAATACTCCCAGTGAAGTTGTTGCGGATACTTCTGTGGAAATTAATAGAAAGAGCATGAAAAGTAATGTATCTGATGCTGGTAGTGGCTCAGTGACGACAAAGGTTTGGTGATGAATTCTTGCTTTGATTAGCGAAAATCTGTTTTGCATGCACAAACTCTTGTATGTCTCTCTTAGTGATTGTTATCTATTAAAATTTATGGCAGTTGATACCCAAAAATAATAATAACAAGCAGGAACTGAGGGCATCCGTGCTTGAGCTTGCTGAAAAAGCAACTGGTCTTGCCAAGGCCGAAGCTGCAAAAAATATTGTTCCACCAAATTCAGCTTATCAATTTGAGACATCTTGGAAAGGATTATCTGGTGACCGTGACTTGCAAGCTCGCTTATTAAAGGTCAATATTTTCTCCAATCACACTTAATGTTCACTCTCTTTTTCATTATTCTAAAACAGTTTAGCTACTATTTACTCGACAAAATCAAAACGAATGGAACAAAAGCACAAACAACCATGCCCTAAATACTTGCATTATAAGTTATACTAACGCTCAACTTTTTTTTGCGCTCACTAATCAGGTAACTTCACCTGCTGATTTACCTGGGATATTTAAAAATGCATTATCAGCTCCAATACTTGTTGACATCATAAAATGTGTTGCCACCTTTTTCATGTAAGACACTATTCCTTCAATGAAACCTGGTGGGAGTTTTGGGTGAGTATAAATTTTCAATGGCCACAGATACATATGGCTTGTCTTTTGTTTGACAGGGAAGACATGGCACTAGGTGTTGAGTACTTGCAGAACTTGACCAGAATCCCACGATTTGACATGATCATTATGTGCCTTGCATCTGCGGATAAGGCTGGTATGTAAACTGGAACACGAGATTTGTCTATTGATGAAAATAAGTTAATTGTAAGAATGTAAATGTAAGGCTTGGTAAAATTAGATTTATCTGTTCTGATGCACATAAGCAGGGTAACATTAATCTTGTAAAGCAAACTTTGACCTTTGATTTTCCGGCGCTGACCTATTTCACATACATAGAAAACATTTCTATAAGTATATATTTTTTCAGTATCGAGTACAGTGCATGTTTGGCGTATGAAATGCATTTATTTGACCATCGATTTCATCTGAAGCAGATATTTCCAAGATTTGGGATGAGGTTTTCAGCAAGGGGACTGCAGATTATGCTGCGATTCTCAATAGCTTACGTCCAAGATATGGGGCGAAGCAGCGATGATCATTTTCTTGAAGCAGTACATCAGTAGGATGACCAAGGAGTTTATGCTCTTTAGTTAGGGTGTGTTCAGGGTTGTATGAATTATTACACTGTTTTATCATCTCATCTTTTATTAGCATGTTTACTCTTTCATTTTAATGAATTTTTATAATATATCCGAAAATTTAACGAATTAATTTATGAAATATTTATAATTTAAAAAAATAATTCTTCATTCTTCTCATTTATGCTAATAATGGGTTGGGTGCTGAAGAGACAAAACAGGAACAGTAGCAGGGGAGCATTGTTAAGGAAGGTAGTACACTGAAAAGTGAGGCAGCACACTGATCAACCAATCGCCTCCCGAAAAGTGGCCAAAATATCACCTTGCAAACACACACACATATACATATATGTTTGTGTATAATTATGTATCTATATTACCATTTACATACAAACACAAGGAATAATTACACACGTATCTATATGTATAACATCTGTAGCTGCTACTCCTAGTAAAGAACACTGTGTGTGTAAAAAAAATGGATCAACTTCTTTACACTGGTCTTGTTGGAGATGGGAGCAGCAGCAACAACAACAGTAAGTTTTATGCAGACACTCAAATGATAATGTCTGATGAACTCAAGTCCCAGATTGCAAATCATCCCTTGTATCCCAACTTACTCTCTGCCTCCATTGAATGCACAAAGGTCACTTTCATCTAACAAACTAACAAACAAAAAAAAAACTTTTTTTTTTTTATTTCATTATATAAACATGTACTGTTTCTGTGTCTTTGAAGGTTGGAGTCCCACCAGAGATGGCTTCACTTCTTGAAGAAATCAGTAAGGAAAATCTCCCATTCTTCGGCTGCTCTCAGATTGGAAGCGCAGATCCTGAACTCGATCAATTTATGGTAAATCAAATGAAATGACTACACTGTTTGTGATATTTTCTCGGTTAATTAATGTGTAAGGATCTTGTTTTTTGCGTTCAAGATATCGTATTGTGAGGTTCTCCACAAATACAAAGATGAAGTGTCGAAGACATTTGAAGAGGCGACTCGTTTCTTGAGCGGCATCGAATCACAGCTCGCTCGTCTCTGCAAATCGCAAACTCCGCCACCAGCCACCGCGTATTCCTACTACCATTACTCAGACGGTACATTTTCATCCTCTTCAATATTCGATATCTTGCTCTGAGTGATTAGATTTTTTTTTTTTTTTTTTTTTTTTTTTTTTTTTTTTGTGGTGGTGCATCAGACGAAGAGGACTTCTTCTGCAGTGGAGAGTACATCGGCCCTCGTCGAGTCGACGAGGAGCTCAAGGAGCAGCTGATGAGAAAATACAGCGGCTACCTGTGCAGCTTGAGAGGCGAGTTTTCGAAGAAGAGGAAGAAAGGTAAACTGCCAAAGGATGCAACAACAGCTTTGCTGGAATGGTGGAATGCACATTACAGGTGGCCATACCCCACGGTAATACTTCTTACATTTTTCCATTGCAAATTTAGTGGTCATTAAAATATTATGAAGTTTGTCATGAGCAAGACCTGTTGACTATCGAGAGATCAATGATGGGATGGGAGTGGAGTTTCTCGTCTCTCTTCCTTATTAAAAAACAATTTGGCTGTTTCTGATCCCTTTTTTTTTTTTTTTATAATGCAGGAAGACGAGAAAAACGAGCTCTCGGGAATTACTGGGTTGGACCTGAAGCAGATCAACAACTGGTTCATTAACCAGAGGAAACGGCACTGGAGACCAACAGAAGACATGCAGCTCGCTCTCATGGAAGGCGCCAGCGGTATGTATTTTGATGCTTCAGGAGGTGTCGACATTTGATCACCAATGCATTTTACTGTGCATTGCGATTATGACAGAACAGCTAGCTGCTTAGTCCAACTTTCCTCGACTATCATGAAAAAGATGTTCATCGAGATATATCCTTGTGCAATAAACATCCTTTTAAGACTACATTGCTTCAGCATCAATTTAGGTCGAAAAATATTTACACATACACACACAGACAGAGATCAGTAAGAATGTGGTAAGCCCCCCTTTACAGTGATTTGTGTGAATATACAGTTAGAGGTTCTAAATGGGGAAACACCATTTCGAAACGAAAATAACGATAATCCCAAATGTACTTACATTATGAGAAAAGCGGTTCGAACTGAAACAGACTCCTTTGGGCATCAGTAGGACTCCTCAACCAGCTACAGTAAAAACAAGCCGCCCCAACTACGGGTAAAAGCGAAAGCATTGCTAGAAGACCAAAGTGCGAAACGTCGTTAGCAATTATAGCAACCCCTAACATTATCGATTCTGCCAAACTAGCAACCGCAACCTCTGTGGTCCCGATTAGATTAACTTTCGACTCGGGTATCCCGGTTTGTAAAATCTGCGCCCCGACAACATCGTATGACATGTGTCCCAATCTAGACAGTACCTGATAAGAGGAAATGTTTTTAGTATATGCAGTTCAATGATTAATGACATATTAAAGAGGAAAACGTAAGGAACTTACTATTAAACATAAGAAGAATACAACTGGGATTTTACGAGAAAGAGAACCGCTCCAATACGCAGCGACTGCGACGGTAAGAAGTGACGCCTGAAAGATAAGGGCAGCTGCTCCCGCCTGGATTAAAACACTCATTAGGAGGCGGACAAAAATTAATAATAAAAGAATAAAAAATTATTTTTGAGAAAGAACCAAAGAACTCGACACAACCTTAAGAATGCCAAGTCGCTTAACCATTTTCGCAGACACAAACGTTGCAGCAACACCCACAAGAGCACATAATCCACTGAAACCTCCTATAATTGTAGGATTTAGACCTGAAAACAAAAACTCAAATACATCATTTTATAGACTTGATTCGTCACTCGGGAAGCAAGAAATCAATTCGACAAGCGTCTTTTCGGACATAAAAGGCACACAATGACTCCACTTTTCGGATATACAAGGCATGTTAGAACAATTTGTATTTAAATCCGAATACACACAAATGTCATGCAGTGAAATAGTCGTTAGGTAAAGATTCCGGGTATGTACCATGTTGTGTTAAAAAGGCAGTCATTAAACCACCAGGAGCGAGAACGACGTTGAAATAGAGTAGCACATAAGCAAGGCTCGCTGGGAGAACAGGCTGCTGAATATATTCAAACCACCCGTGCTTGATAGCTTCGATACTCGTAGCCACTAATCACGATTAAAGACAGCATTAGTGCAACAAAGAAGGAAATTCATTATATGTAAAAAAAAAAACATTTCGTATTACATATATTTGATGTAGGTGGGATATGTCCTTCAAGGGTTTGTGGGCATTTCGTGCGTTCGAGGACTCCAGAAGAGAGCTTGTTCGTTAACCATGTAAGTCCAACCTAGTTCAAGCAGATAGAAAATTAAAATCCTAACAAAGTTTCCGAATCGAGCACTTGGACAACAGCAAGGCTATACTACCACAACAGGCAGAGACCATATCATCAAACGAGCAGCCAGCTTTAAGCATATCACAGGTTCATGCTTCGATAAGAAAATACCGAATATCGATGCTCCTGCAATCTGAAGTCGCGCAAAACCATAAAAATATTCATCGACAGCGGATGATAAAGAAACTATTATGAGAGATTTTTTTATTCTGATTACCTCACAGAGGAGATCGATTCGACTGAGGATTGCATTTGCTTGAGCGAGCGCAATCGGTCTATTTGTTCCTGTCAACTGAAAATTACAAGTTTATATATAAAAATGTCGAGCTTAGCACAAGTTAAACCAATAGAATAATACATAAGAACATTACCAACACGACCCAGTCACGCTCCATTGCAACCCCAAGAGCAAGTCCCGAGAGCCTTTCAACAGCCAAAGCTATCACAAGTATAACAAACCAAGGTTGGAAGATAACAGAAGATACAGGTGTGGGGTTGACAGTATGAGCTTGAATTATCATTCCAACAGATAGCAACTGCGCAGCTGCCTGGAAGAGAGAAGTACGAGAATCGAAGTTTTGGAAGAATGCCTTTACCTTCAAATGATTGTAACATAGCAAAAGTATATATACCTGAACAATCGTCAAGCAATTATATGCTGGTAACCTTGGAAAGTGATCCATTAGTTTTCCTACCAAAGGTCCTCCGACAATTACTGCAAGCTGTTTAAAATGCAGATGGTTTCATCGAAACACTTGTTTTGTATTTAAAGTCTTTGTTACTACGTGGACCGATTGATACCTTTGCGAAAAATCCCATGACAGCCACAGGAAGAAGACTCGGATGAATCATTGCAATGGATGCGGGCCAAGCAAAATTCCAAAGCTGCTCAACCAGATTCCCAGCTAAGCAGCTACCATATAATGCTAAACGCATGTGACCCATCGTTACAAACTGAATCTCGATTCATACAACATACATGGATTTGATTCAAAAACACAAACCACATTAAACAGTGACACTGAATATACATTATAGCTTCCAGATTCTTATGGAAGCTATAAGTAATTGAAATTTTGACTCGATTCCATAATCATCATCTACTCTTTTTTTCTACTTTTATAAATGAATTGGCATATTTTGTTTTGTTTAAGACAACACTAACCATAAAGTCCAGCTGGATGAGCAGGAGTTGCGGCAATTTCATTCTGCTCCTCCTCTGATAAGACCTACATAATCTCTCCCAAAATCAAGAATTTTCGGAAATTTAATGGTTTCGAGTATTCGAAAAGAAACAAAAAAGTGGGGAAAAAGATATACAGGTAAATCCTTTAAAATAGTGTCTACAAAGTTCCCTCCAACGAGTAAGTTAAGCCCTTCTGGATCCAAGGTATCGGTTTGGAGATGAACAACTGGAATCGAACAATTTGCATCGAGAGACGAAGCATCCTCGTAGACTTCTTCCTCAGTCGCAACAGAGCTCAAGACATCAGTGTTGGTGAAGGAACACCTTAAACGGAACGAATCGAGCCTACAAATGAATCAGCAGCTCAATGAACACCAACCACTAGACACCATTCACAATCTCAAATGACACCATTCAAACATTAAAAAAAAAAAATAGGATTAAAAAAACAGAGTAGAAGTAGCGTACTTGGGAGGGGCAAAACGGGGATTCTGCCATTTGGGGGCTGACGATAGTCTAAGATAAGACGAAGCGGAGGAGGCGGAGTGAGCTTGGAGTCGGCGAAGAGCGGCGGAGCTAGGGTGACCATGAGCAGTGGAAATCACACCCATGGGCCGTCCGTCCTCAGCCAAATCGCCCGGAAGAGGGAGGAGGAGGGTCTGCCTTATACTGGGGGCACTTCAAAATCTGAGGTCGGAAAATCCCTTCACGCCCTCCCCACCACTCGCTTCATTTTCCAAATGATAAATCAACATTAGAATCACTAATTTTGTTGAAACATAGAAACTGTACTTAGTTGTTACTGTGCCGATTTTTACCTTCGATTTCACTGTCAAAATTTTAACTTTCAACAATTTATGAGAGTTCTGGGGTCAAAATCGAATTAATATGAAAAAAATAGGGGCAGAAGCATAATTATTCAAAACTAATGGGCCTTAAACCCTAACTGAAAAAAAAAAAAAAAAAGATTGCAACTTTACTGTACTTTCTTGCAGGGAGAAGCAGCACTGTACCTACCGTATGACCGTCGAATCGCAGGGAAGGGGTAGAACACAGAATTGATTCAACTCCAATATGCACACTCTTCGCAGAAACATAATGCAGAGAATCCCCTCCGGTTTGTTCAATCAAGTTCGTACTTTAAATTTTTCATTTTTATTGCGTATCTTGTTTTAGTGCTGGAATTGAAGCTGACATTGGCCAATTCACTATTTTTATTGAATTTTTAATAATAAATAAATTAATCCGTTTATTCGATTTCGTGTTTCTGTTAACATTCCGTTGTCGATTATATAGTTAGTAAAGGGCAGATGGTTTTCCTACCGGGCGGCAGTCGATATCGGGCAGCCAACGGCTTCCACTCACCCGCAGGTATCTTATGCACTCCCCCGATGTTGACCGAGGAGCGTTGAGTCGTTGACCTTTCCCTTCCATCTTTATTGTAGCTACTGAAGGAAGGGGAGATCACTCCCGGCATTAGCAGTGACGAGTATATCCGTAGGCGGAAGAAACTTCTAGAACTTCTTCCGGAGAATTCTTTGGCAGTAATCGCAGCCGCCCCAGTGAAGATGATGACCGATGTTGTCCCGTACACTTTTAGGCAAGATGCTGATTACCTCTATATCACTGGCTGCCAACAGCCGGGTGGGGTCGCGGTTTTAGGTCATGACTGTGGGTTATGTATGTTCATGCCAGAAGCAAGCCCTCACGTAAGCCTATAATCGCCCATCAAAGTTTGTGTAGATTAATGGGACAATTAGGATTAATTGAACATATAACTGTCGATGAATCTGTTTCAGGATATTATTTGGCAAGGCGAGGTTGCTGGAGTTGATGCGGCTCTCGGAACATTCATGGCTGACGAAGCATTTCCAATTAGTGCATTGGATAAGGTGACTTGAAGTGGCTTTGTAATTTAAAAGAATACGAGATAATGAATTATTCATTTACTGTGGTTTCGGTTTCAGATCCTCTCAAGGATGATTGGTAGCTCGTCCCAAGTGTTTCATAGTACGAGCACGGCTAATTCGACTTACATGAAGTTGGAGGCATTCCAAAAGGCGAGTATCAGCGACCGAGTGAAGGATTTTTCAGTGTATAGTCACGAAGCACGATGGATGAAATCAGAAGCCGAGATTAATTTGATGAGAAATTCTGCATCTGTAGCTTGTCAGGTATGTGGTTGATTATACTCTGGATTGTATACATTACTCGATTTAAATGTTGTATGTTGCCTAGGCGCTTCTGCACACGATGTTGCAATCAAAATCAAACCCCGACGAGGGTATGCTTTCCGCGAAGTTTGAATATGAATGCAAAACGAGAGGTGCCCAAAGAATGGCGTAAGTGTTTCTTTTCCGGATATATATATAAACTCCACAGCAGGCTGTGGGTTTTCTGAAACGAGGTTTCGATTTCGTACAGGTTTAATCCGGTGGTTGGTGGGGGTCCCAATGGCAGCGTCATTCATTATGCTCGGAACGATCAGAGAGCGAGTTTGCTTCTTTACTTTTTTTTTATATCCAAATTCTCTGTTCTAAACCCTAAATAATTTGTTAGCAGATTCGGGATGGAGACCTGCTTCTCATGGATGTTGGATGCGAGCTCCATGGTTATGTTAGTGATCTTACTCGTACGTGGCCACCTTGTGGTAAATTTTCTTCAGTTCAGGTATGCATTCTATATGGTTGTATGGATATATTGAATAGACGGGGATTGAATAGATTTTTCATGCTTTTGTTTATAAATATTCCAGGCAGATCTTTATAGCCTTATATTGGAGACCAACGAAGAATGTTTGAGGCTCTGCAAACCCGGAACAAGTATTCGGGAAATACATAACTACTCGGTAAAACTTAAACTATAGCATTTTTTTTCTTCATATATATTAAGTGAAAGCATACGGGTCTGAATTGTGCTTTCGGGTAGGTTAATAAGCTGCAAAAGGGATTGAAAGAACTCGGGATTTTGAAAAGCAATCAGTCTCAAAGTTATCATTTGCTGAACCCAACTAGTATAGGTTATCTCTACTCTTCTACCCACTTATCGGCATTCGACACGAATGTTTGTTCTGAGGTACTTATTCTGCTTTTAGAAACTTTCACGATAAATGATTTGATTATGTCGTCCAGGTCACTATTTAGGAATGGATGTTCACGATTGCGCCAAAATCGGATACGACCGCATTCTGAAGCCTGGTGTAGTAAGTTTCCTTCGTCATTGATAAACTTGCTCTTGTTACCATTTTCATTAATTTTGGATTGTAAAATCGGTGTAAAAACTAATTTAATCTTCTCTAATATTAATACTTCAAGTGCGATTTTTTCAATGGGCAGGTAATTACAATTGAACCGGGAGTCTATATCTCTCCTAATTTTGATGTTCCTGAGAGGTATTTTTCTCTCTGAATTTCCTTTTCTATTTATATGTTTTTGGGCTAAAATCGTCCGCCTGTCTGAGAGAATGATACGAACCCTAATTGATACAAGGAGAGGATATGATACGAACCCTAATTGATTGTTAATTGCTATGTACTAATAAATTGAATATTCTTTTTGTTTCCTTGATATTTACCAGTGAAATCTTTAACGAGAAAAATCATGTTTTCCTAAAGCTGAAGGTGCTTGTAGTCGTCTCTAAATTAAATGTGCATGAGTAAACTTGTTAGTTGATGTTAAGCTCTTGTCACATAAGTTGCTACGTTTTGATGATATGAATTATTACCTCGAAACTGAAGCGTGCAAATGTGCAATGCAGGTATCAAGGAATTGGGATCAGGATAGAAGACGAAGTTCTCATCACAGAGTCGGGATATGAGGTAAGTTATGAGCGACTATTCAAAAGACTGATCAGTACCTCAGTTTTGGAATAGTTATCGGTTTGTCATCATTACGAATACGGTCATGGAGCCTCACTCTTTTCTCGTGTATGGTCGATTAGGTACTTACTGGTTCAATACCAAAACAAATCAAGCACTTGGAATCCTTGCTTGGCAATGTATAATCTGCTGTGGATGGAGGCTCGAAATGGCACAACAGACTTCTGTTGAGCACTCCAATAATTCTGTTCGGACTTTTATTTATCAGACCGAATTATTTTTTATACAAGATAATCAAGCATTCTTATAACATTTTCTGCTTTTTCTTTGTATAACTAATTAATTCATTTATATTTTTTATACAAGATAATCAAGTATTCTTATAAAATTTTGTATAACTAATTAATTCATTTATATTAGTTGAGCACTATTAGTTTCATTATGAATTCATTTATATTAGTTGAGCACTATTAATTTCATTATGAATTGAATATGTAAGTGCACTTTTTTTATATACAATTTATATGGATGCATGTAGCAATGAAATTTTTAAAGTTACAAATTTTTAAAGTTACAATGGGGATTATTTATTCTATGGTATTTACAGCTTTTTATTAGAATAATTTATTTTTTATTAGAATAATTTATTCTACTGTATTTACAGCTTTTTATTATAATAACCGATGTATACTTGGTCAGATCTATAAAAAATTGTATAACATCTACAATTTCTATATTTTTTTAACATCTACAATTTCTATATTTTTTTTGCCATGTTCTAGAGATATTTACTATTTCCATGCTTTTGTGCCATGTTGTAGAGTATTATAAGGAGTTCAAGAGTTGCGGAGATTATTCATTTGGACAACCCAGATGGTGGATCCAACCCAAATTGAGTCTGCAGTAGGGATGGACACTACTTTGTATCAAAAAAATTGATTTCATTCCAATACATGACCAATTTTAAGAATTAAGTCTGCAGTAGGGCTTGTATTCGATGGCACTCGGCAGCCCATTCTATGAATGGAGTGTCTACAGTAGGGCTGGACACTAAATTTTGATTTCATTCCAGTGTCTCCAGACACTACTTTGTATCAAAAATTTTGATTTCATTCCAATACATCATCACCAATTTTGAAAATTTTAATCTTATAATGTCTGTTTTTTTTTTTAAGTAAGACTGAAAATTATTACTACTATTTTTTATTTTAATAGGCACAAGAATATTATACAACCCACATAATGAAGTACTCATAATTAAATTTAGTAACCATAGAAATGAATAAAGTCATAAAAGTGTGTGAGTGAGCTTTCCATCTTTCCCCATAAATACATACTACTAGTACTACTGCTCCACTGCCAACTACCCGATATAAATCAGTTTTGTTTTTAGTTCACCTCCCAACTACCCCATATCAAATTCAATTTCAATCAGTGTGACTGTTGTTTTGGCTTGATCATCTGCTACTCAGGATTATGAATGTCGATTATATCATTTGGAGTAGAAAACAAACCAAAACCAAATCATCACGACCCACTCAACCAAGACCGGCACATAATCAACCGGACGAGAATTAACGACTTTGTATATACGATCACTTCGCCAAAGGCAACCGAATTCGGTTAAGATCGAATGCCTTGAATTTTATCACGACTGACGACTCACTCAATCACACACAAGGCTCCATTTGATGCATGTCCTGCTAACCAATTTTCCACATTAATTACTCGTCCCCCCGGAAAAACACAATAAAACCAATGCCATATCTCCCCCACCTATATTAAGACCCCCCATCTCTCCCCTTGTCTTCTCCATATCAAACCTCAATACTCAACCAAAAACAGAAACTAAAAAAAAAAAAATGTCTCTAGTCACAGACGAGATCAGGGCCAGCGCATCGGAGACTTACAGCGGGAAGGCGCTCTGCCAGGAGCACTCGAGGCGATTGCTGACTGAAATGAACCTTCCCAACGGACTTCTCCCGCTTCAGGACATGGAGGAGTGCGGGTACGTGAAGGAGACTGGGTTCGTCTGGCTGAAGCAGAAGAAGAAGTGCGAGCACAGGTTCGAGAAGATCGGGAAGCCCGTCAGGTACGCGGAGGAGGTGACTGCTTACGTCGAGCCGAACAAGATAAGGAAGCTGACAGGTGTCAAGACCAAGGAGCTTCTCCTCTGGGTCACCCTCTGCGATATCTACGTGGACGACCCGCCCACCGGGAAGATCACCTTCAAGACTCCCACAGGGCTTTACCGCTCGTTCCCAGTCGAGGCCTTTGAGATCGAGGAGGAGGAGCAGGGGGTGGAAGCCCCCAAGGTCGATAAGGAGGAGGAGGAAATCAAGGTGGACGGGAAGGATAAAGAGGAGGAGGTGGTGGAGGCCAAGGTCAATGTGGCTGCTGCTGCTGCTGCTGCTGCTATTGCTGCTGTGGAAGTGAAGGAAGTGTAGTAAAGTTATTACACTAAATGAAAACAAAGAGAGATAATTAAGATATGTCTGATAATAATAATAAGATAATACTGTACTACTACATGATATGTTCTACATTTCATTTCTTTTAAAAAGGTTTGGTATCAATAAATATTTTATAAGAATTTGAGACCTTGTTGAAGAGATGTCGAATTTTATTCGAGTATTAGAGACCTACATTGGGGATATCCGTGATCTGTTTTTGGACTGAGCATGAATGTCCCGACAACCTGGTATCTGACTTCCAATCCGATGCGAAGATACCTTTTTTCTTTCTGGTTTACAAGGCCAATCGTTGTTATAAAACAATGTCCGCGTGTCTTCAGGTGACTTGATCATATAGGGTAAAATGCATTGTACCTTTGTCTGCACAAGAATATCCAAAAGTGAGGTAGCAATAACTAAATAAGCAAACAGCAAAACATATGCAAAGTGTTAGGTCTTCCTGAAGTTAGCAACTTCCACTGGGGAGAAAAGCACATGATCCCAACGCCCATCCGATTAATAGTCGGAAGGGGGAAGGTAAGATTAAACAGCGGTCAAATTCAGGATCTGACCGACGGGCCTCGCCGAGGCAGATTCGAATCAGTAAATCTCAAACAAAATTTAACTCACCAACTGCTTTCCACAAGGATTACTATTTTGAATATGGGAAACCATGAAAGAGAATGAACAAGTAACGTTTATATACTTACAAACCACTAACATCTGTCGAAATACTCAGACTGATTCTGTATCCCATCGAGCAAAGTAGTCAACGACACTGAGAGTTCCTACCGACAATATCCTCGAATACAGCACAAGCTCTGCCCATGGCCAAACAACATGGTCCGGGCTTTCGCGTGGAAGCAACACGAGATGTGGCTTTTGATCATGGCCGAACAAGCAACTAGGTCTCTTTCAGGCATTTCGTCGAACACTTTACGTGCGAGCCCATTTTCTAAGTATCAAGACACAATTTTTATCTTTTACTTAGAAAATATTGGAGTAGTATACCCAGTAAAAAAAACTAAGAGCGCGACCCATAAATCGCTTTCCATCGCAACACCAACAATAAAATCGTGCGCGCGTCTTATCCAACTCACTCGGACTTCCTTTGAGCCAGTCAACAACAATGGCATCTCCTTCTTGATAAACCCACAACCCACAGTACGCACCACTCACAATGGCCTCCGCCGTGGTGAGATTCTTCCCCCCAAAAGCGACGCCGCACCCACCACCGGAGCTGAACAGGCCTCGTTCCCACGGCTTACCACCGGTCCGTTGTTTGGTTCCGGCGAAACCCACTTCTTGCAAATTAAACGAGGTGAGTTTCGAGTCACTGAAATCTTTAGGAGTTGTAAAAGTAGTTACATTCGATTGAATTGAAAAAAGATAATGAACAGAGTTCCGAAAGTACCCCTGCCCCTGCTTATAGTAGATTTTGATCCAATGAAACCAAACACAAAAAAATGCATTTAGATTCATATGTGTAAAAGAATGCATTATGTTGTGATGCTCTATGAAGTGATCAACCATGATTTTGTTATTATATTGAAGTAAACTTCCCCTGGCTGATTCTAATATATGTAACCAGAGTAAAGATTTTGCAGTTCCAAGAAGGAAGGCCGTGGCGTTGCTCTTATCCGGTTTCGTCTTTTCACAAGGTGGCTTGAATGACGATACTGCCCTCGCACAATCCGTTGGATTCAAGGAATACATAGACACCTTCGACGGGTACTCCTTCAAGTACCCTCAGACCTGGATTCCAGTGAGGGGTGCTGGTGCTGACATATTCTTCAGGGATCCTTATGTTCTCGATGAGAACATCTCAGTCGACATATCTTCGCCTTCATCCTCCAACTACAAGAGCGTCCTGGACTTAGGTTCGCCAGAGGATGCTGGGAAGAAAGTGCTGAGGCAGTATCTGACCGAGTTTATGTCTACAAGACTCGGCGTGAGGCGGGAATCGAGTGTTCTTTCCACCTCGTCGAGAGTAGCTAGTGATGGAAAACTGTATTATGAAGTTGAGGTAAACATCAAGTCATATGCGAACAACAATGAATTAGCCGTGATGCCTCAGGACAGGGTGGTGCGTCTGGAATGGGACCGGCGTTATCTCTCGATTCTTGGAGTTGAAAACAATCGCCTCTACGCATTAAGGTTGCAAATACCGGAAAAAAAATTCGCGGAAGAGGAAAGTGATCTTCGCGAGATTATGGATTCCTTTAGGGTGAACAAGGTAGCTGCTTGAGATGAACTCTTCTGAATTCTACATTTTGTCCTAACATATGGTGGTTGTAATAAAACACTTGATTATCGATTTAAAGTTCCCCAATTTTATTTTTTTTAATTAGGTCATGCATAAACACAAATCATTTCATGTACTCAAAATCTCTTCAAATGTTGATATCTACAAATCACTTGGCTCTCTTCAAATGTTGATGAATTGAAACAGCAAAAAATGTACTATAATGATAAATGTACGACAAGATAAACCACCAATCTCGAAACAAACAGTTCTCAACTCGCTAGATAACACCGTCTTGAGACGAGAGTTTACGATCTCACTTGAAATTCACCTGCTCGAGTAACAGCCCGGAAACCTTTATAGGGACGTGAAGGTAAATTCAATATATCCAATTTGTCGATTTTTAAGCCGGAAAGAGCAATGCCCATAATCTTAAAACCCACTTGAAAAGTGGGAAATACATGAAGCCTCTCCATGCCAGTCTCGAGCACCAACGTACCAGACATTGAAGGAGATTTGTCTTTCGGGATTCGTCCAATTGTCCACGAACATGTCTGCGAAAAACAGTTAATGCCTCATCAAGAGCAGATAAGGCAAAACAGTATGTATCTGTGCTACAATAACAAGTTCAATACCTTGTCAGCAAGAACATTTACTGATCCACAGTTTGAAGAAAGATCAGATGACGTAACACAAGGCGGTATTTTAAACTGAACAGTAATAGAGTCGATCAACTTTCCAGGATCATTTCGTATTCCAACTAAAACACTTATTTTGCATGTCCCTGAATCAGAGGTCAACTGAGGCTTCACATAAATTGGAGTATTCTTCAACTTCTTTACCCTGAGTGAAAGGAAAAGTGAATTTTGTTTGTTTGATAAAAAAAAAATTAAAAATAAATATCTGGAAACACTGCAAACCTGTAACTCATGAGCTTAAACTGTCCATCAGGGGGCACAAAAGATAAAATCTGATTTGATTCCCAAGGCCGAAGTCTAACACAAGGGTGGAAACTTGCATCGTTAAGAATTGAAGGGTTGGCAAAAGAGAGGGTGAGATCGGGGAGACCTGATAGATGAGATTTTACTTGAACTTCACCATATATCTCACATTTCACCAATGCCCCATCTCTAATAAACAGCAAACATGAAGGATTAGAAATTCCAGAACTTGAGCCATAAATACTATCTTCATCAATTTGGCAGAGAATATAATTTGAAAAAACAGCCTATATTGAAAATGGATTGAGCAAAAAACAACTACTGTATTATTGTTTTAGATCCCGACTCCATGTCTTTTTCAATCAACCAGCTCCATTATTAGATAAAAAGAAATATTCATTCACCTGTTTATAATAGCATCCATTTCTTCCACAAGATCAACATAAACATCATTACTGGTGTGCTTAAGGTCTGTTTTTCTCCAGGGAACACAAGATGATGTAGCACCAGGAAGTGTATTGCTCATATTGGATGTGTTGCCAGTGACAACACTCAAAACCTTGCTAACGATGTTTGGAGGGGAAATCATTTCCCTCAGGATATTAGGTTCTGTTGTCAGAGGGAAGCCATTGTCGCTCATCTCATCCAGTATCTGCGTAGTTAATTTAAATACTATTAATATTAGATATCTAGAATAACATAAAAGCGCCATAACCTGATTCATTATAGAACTGAGAGCAAACCTTTTTTTTACCAATGCTTCATCTTAAGCACAGATCATCAATAGTGTAATCAGAGTTAATAAAGCCGTTTACAAGAACAATTATGATTCAAAATGGTTCAAAAGATTCAAGATTAATGGTATTAAAAGTTCTTTTACTGATGATTAAATAAAATATATCACGGAGTTGAAGACTCTACAACATCTAGAATGGTATGTATGTAAATATTCCTCATTAATAATATACGGTGTTTTATAGTATCGAAAGGATCAACCAGATATGCAAAATAAATTTGCACATACGATAGAAATAAACATCATTGGGATTACTAAGTAATGAGTTCAACAATTTTATTCATGCAGATTCAGAGAGAGAGGCCAACATTATCTAAGATCAATGAACAGATCATAGATTCAGAGAGAGAGAGACCAACATTATCTAAGATCAATGAACAGATCATAGATGCCCACAAGCCAAACAATCATTTCATAAAAGAAAACCATGCTGTAGTAACCAATAATATACCCATCAGACTTTAGAACATCATAAATACCTCATAAACGATAACAAAATTATCCTTAATCAGATCCTCATTTAAGCCATCCAAATATTCTGAAAGAACATCAGCCACCCTGCAAAGGAACTAAAAATCAAACTGTCAAGTGTTTAATAAGGCATTCTGCTAAAAATTGACTCACATTTCTGGAATAATCTAGGATAAGAGGATGATTTGGGATACCTGACTTTTTTAAGAACTGAAAACCCCAAAATGACTAGGAATACAAAACCAATAGATAAAAAAAAAATTCTAGAAACTGGTTGAGAACAAATGCGAGGTGGAACATGTTGTAACAAAACTTCTCTCTCCCGTACACTTTTCATTCGTAGCAAATTTCCATTTCTTCCCAAACTATCTCAAAAGACGTCAGTATTGTCTAGCATTGCCTGACCAATTCTGGAAATACTATAAAGCAAGTGCCCAAGAGGAACCAAAATGATACTACTATAATGATCCTGCATTCAGATGTTGCAGTTTAATAAATATTAATTTACCTCTATAGCCATCAACGGCGGCATCTCGACTTGGGTGCAAGCCAAAAATGTGATCCCCTCACGAACCACTTGGAACAGGTAGTGGGTAGGTGAAGCAATAACAGGCACACTCTACAATATATCACAACAAAGAAAAGAAAAAAACAAAAGGAAGTCCATATAAAAATTGGGGCTAAGTAGAAAAAAGCATAAAAACATGAATTCCACCGATTTGTGAAGTGCTCGATTTAAAAAGGCCTAATTACCTTCAAAGAGTCGCCTTGTGTTTGTATTTGGTCCCAGAACCACGCACATATGGAACGATCAACACAGTGACCAGTGAGCTGTTTTTCAAGCATCACTTCCCTAAATTTCCACAATAAAATGCACATCATCTATCAGAAATTTTTAGTGACCATAAAATGAGACGCATAGCTTAAGTGGGATCGAAGGTCGATCGCCCTTCAGTTCGATGACGGTTCGAACCCTAAGCCTCAGGGTTTCATTACGATTTATTCCCTTCTCTCATTTAAACCGTAACTAAAATGCATATACTTTTGAAGTAGGAAAATCTCAAGATTCTTTCCCCATTGAACACACAGATAGGACGAGTATAAAAACAAACAGATAGAGCTGCTGAGAATTAGCGATACCATTTGTCGAAGCTGAAACTGATAATTTCTAGCTATTTAAGATCTTCTTTTTCACCGTATACGCGCAAATCATTGAAGAACAAAACCCTAAATCATAAGATTCTAACATAAGCAGAGAGATTGAAACAAATGAAAGATTTGAGATCTTACCCGGAATCAGATAGAAGAAATATGCACTGCAACATGATTTTACCTTCCGAAATTCTTCTTCGAGATTATGGCTCAATATAAACAATAATTATATAATTGCGAAAAAAATAGGGAAAAATGGCAATAAAGCCATTTTTCAATATTTTTTCACCAATAAGGCTAATTTTCAATTTTCGTGTCAATTAAGTCATTTTGTGTCAATTGGGCCTGAAAAATATATTTGAAATCACGAAAATACCCATCAATCTATTTCCAGTCTACCTACCCCACCCCCACCCACCTCCTACCCAACCCCAACGATCAAACCCCAAGCACATTCAAGCCCTCATCCGATGTTTAGAGCCTTCGATTCGACGGCCAATTCGTCGTCAAAACGTTGACCATTCGCCGCGGCGTTCCTCCCCCACGAATTTCACGATCCTCGCCCACCAACCTTGGTACACGCTCACGATCGGCCTCAGGACGAAGAAATCAAAGGTGGTGTTGTTCGTGTTCGAGTCGGAGGGCATGAGGGCGGCGCGCCGAGGATCGCGATCGACATCAGGCCGCGCTTGACCCGCCTGTGCCAAAAAATTACTACGGCAACTGCTTGAGTTACCTCGTGGTGAGACTCGAGCGCGCGCGGCTGGGGTTCGTGGTTGCTGCGGAGGCTATCGCGAAGGATATCGAGGAGGCGAGGGAAGACGGTGTTTCTGGAGTGCTCGCAAGGTGTTCGATGAAATGACGAGCAGAGATTCGGTTTCTTGAAATTGACATTCAGTGTTTCTGGAGTGCTCGCAAAATGTTCGATGAAAATGTCCTAACTTGATCTTATTCCATTTTATGAGGACTTGCATGCATTATAATTTTTATTGTTTTCTCGTGCCTTCTAAATGTTCAAAAGTAAGTTTCATTGCTTCTGGTGTGTGTTTGTGCAGGTATCAAAGTCAGAAACTCCTTCTCATTTGAAGACGAATATGTTCACTTCAATGTCAGCATTCCAATGTAAGTAATTCGAAAACGAAAGGAACAAAAGTCAGGTGTATTTTTGCAGTTTTGAAAGATGGCTGAAAATGAATCATGTCATTATATATGGTGATTTGTTTTGATTACCTTGTGCCAGAAACATAACCCAAAAACAGCGGCAGTTGATCGAGGAGTTTGGTAAAGATGATCAAAGAGAAGTTGACGATAAAGTGGCAGCTGCAAGCGCAACTGGCTGAGGTTGAATGGAACCCCTTTGCGTACACTACCAGTGAAGAAAATTAAGATATATTTTTGTAATCGTAATATCGAGTTACGGAAGGTTATGACATTTGTTTGGTTCGAAAGTGTCGTTGTATTTAATAACCCAAATGTCGTCTCACGAGGAATAATACTATCGGCGGTGTAATACGATTGGATTGTTTGTCGTAAAAGCAAGTAAAGTAAACACGTTGTCACGTAGTAACCATTTTGGGGGGGGGGGGGTTTGCAATTTGAGATAATTAATTAACTAAATACGAGAATGAAAACAATTAGACAAGTAAACGAAATGTGATATCAAAAGAGAAAGGGTTAGGGGGTTAGAATCCTTCGCTTTTGAGAACCGAGTCGAATCTTTAAAAACCGAGATTTTGATAAAAACGAGGTCGTTTAGGTACGACCGCGTCGTCCACTAGTGATGCGCCTCGAAGAGGCCCTCAACACGAGACGACCTTGAGTCGCACCTAAACGCCGCTCGACTCGAGTGTGTGGCCCGCTAGTGATGTTCCTCGAGGAGGATATTCAACACGAGGCCCCACGTCTCGAGTCGAACGACCCCTCGTTATTTGAAAACCTTTAAAACATCTTCGACTCTATTCTCTAAGCTAAGGGTTCCAACACCCTAACAAGAGACCTAGCTACTCATGATAACACAAACAAATAAGCATGTAATATATAGAATACTCATGATCGAAATAAGCTCACAATGATGTTGGGGAGGCGAAACGAGAACGAACCGTGCTTCCGGAATCGAGCCGAACTTCAACGTGTCACCCGAAGAAATGGCTCCGATAGAAACGACGGGCTCGGTGAGGTGGTCGATGTTCGTGAATGAGATTTTGTGAGGGGATAAATCGATTAAGAGAAATCTAAATATTTGGGATTAAAAATCAAGAACAAAATATTTCTCTCAAGAACAATATCAAGACAAGATTCAAAAACAAGTGAGTATGAGAGTGTGTGTGTCTCACACCTTACAAAATTTGTCTTATAGCCAAAACATGCATATTGTCTTGCCAAAAAACCCTCTTGAAAAGACAAAAACGCCCTTCAAACAAGCCTCCAAACGATCGGTCAACGCAGCACCAGAAAGTCAACGCGCCTGACTTCATGTCGGCCGACAAAGGGAGTGTCGGCCGACATTTTCCCCGCGGGCGTGGGATTTCCAGCGGGCGTGGGCTAGATGCCCTGTCAAAGACACTTCATTTGCCTGTGTGTCGGCCGACGAAGGACCATGTCGGCCGACATTCTGGACTTGAAGTCTTCAGCTCTTCTATTCTTCGTCCCGTGCTCGATTCTCGCCCGTTTTCGCTCGTTTTCAGTTGCTTTCGATCTCCACCTTGCTTACTCCTGCCCGAACGATAAAATAACAAAAAGAAGTGAAAAGACACGAAGAATGAAAGAAGGCACGAACGAAAAACGACAAAATAAACAAAACTAACAAGATAAAAACGGTAGAAACAACCCCCCCACACTTAAGACAAAGCTTGTCCTCAAGCAACACAACACCACCAAAGAAACCAAGAATGAACACAAAAACTCTAAATCAAAGCACTCCCCAATCCATGACAAGAATTATGCACCACATTTCGATCAAAACAAACTACGGCAACTTTCCAACTCGATATAACATATTCCACCGACTTAAAGTATAGAATCACGGCTCAAACATATTTCCCTCACAAGCTAACCCTCTTCTTTTTCCACACAAGCTAGGTTCACTCAATAAAAATCAACATGCAAGCGAAGGAAGCAAAAGTCGAACAAAACTTGCGCATAAGAATAATCGGCTCGAATGAAAGAATTTAAACAAGAATGCCTCAAGTAATGAATATGAGTGTCAAGATCTTCACCACCATATGCTTACACGTAAGAAAAGACTCCACCTATCAAAGTTGGTTATCTCGAAAATCAAAGAATACCGATCGTCTAAAAGGGTGTAATGGGGCTCGGTTAAGGGAATTCGGGAAATTTTGGAAAAGTGGACTCGTATCAACACGACTCATCTCCTTACTCCTTCCAAACACCACATTACGTATTGTATGAACACCGACTCGGTACTTAAGGGCTCGTCCCTATATTGCATCTCAAAAAGGTCACGTTCTCGTCTCAATAAAATCGGACACATTCAAAGGTGCAAGAACAAAGGCACCAAGATATTATTATTATTATTGAAAGGGAGTCAAAGAAACGGTTTACATGTAGGCTCAACGGGGTTAACTAAGGTGTCCCACGACGGGCTCAAGGGTAATATTTATGAATATGGCCGGAAGGTTAATCCTAAACGATCATTCTTATCACGTAATCGATCAAACAAGTTATGATATACGGTTTTGAAATTTTTCACATGCAAGTTCTAGTGCTCTCTTGATAAATCTTGACACAAAAATCATTGAAGGATCGAAAAATTCTTTGAGGCATGGAAACAACGAGAGATATAATGTGAAATACGCTCCAAGAAAAGGAAAATAGCAATGAAATCTCACAAGGTTTTGGAAATTTAGTTTGAGCCATTTTTCATGTCTTTAAGTCAATTAAATATGCCACACGAGTTTTAAAATTAAAATAACCAAAATTTATATTTTTAAAAGGTGCATAAACTTTTTATAAAAGAAGGAGAGTTCAATGGTTTAGAAAAATAAAACACACACGAGACAATATATGTACAACTCTCCAAGACCCCCCCACACTTAAACCCGAGCATGTCCTCATGCGACTAACATACAAGCATATTAAATAAAAATTTTGCCATGACCTACTCGAAAATTAAGGTGCCGGGGGACAACCAATTAACACAACACAACAAATATAAACAACATCACACATAAAAAGAACTAAACATGAAAATAACACAAGAAACGTAAACCAAACCAAGGTAAAATATCCACCAATAAAAATAAAAACGAGAACATCCCCAAACAAACCAAAGTTGTACGAGCATCCACCAAAGCACATGAAAATAAAAAGGTTCAACACAAATGAAAATAAACGAAAAGTCTCAAAAGGAGTTCAAACATAATGAAAAGATAAGGGAAGAAAGATGCAACCATCACGGGCCGGGGCGGTCAAAGTAGTCGTAAGCTCGAGCCTCGTACGTATCCCAACGAGCATAGTGAGCGTCCTCCCGGGTCCTCCTCTCTCTCTCGGCAGCTGCATCTCGGGCATCCCTCTCGGTCCCGCGCCTCTCCAAGTCGGCAAAGCGGGCATCTCGTGCGGTCTCCCGGGCCATCATGTCGGTGTAGCGGGTGTCCCAAGTCACGGACAGCCGGGTCATGTAGGCTAGGATCTCGGCGTTCGTGGGCTCGGTGGAAGGTGCGGAGGAAGACGGGCCGGCACCGGAAGAAGAGGCTCCCATACCCACAGTCGGGGGGCCCGCAGCGTCGATAACTCCACGGAGTTTGAAGTCCATGGACTTGGCCCGCTCGGGCATCGTCTTGAACTTCACGGTGCTCTCCATATAACCGGCGTGGGCAAGCTCGGTGTAAGCAATGGGCCGAGAGGGAAGGGGGTCCAACTCCTCCGCATAGGGACCAAAATCAATCGCCAACGAAGAGGCGAGCATAGAAACCAAAATCCCGACACAAGGGCGAAGTGTCTTGCGCTTCACCAAGCTCTCCAAGATATCGAATATCGTCTTGCATAGCGACACCTTAATGCCGAGGTGGACTCGATGAAGCAACCACAGCTCGGTCGTGCTAATCTTGTTCCCCTCCTTCTTCGCGGACACGTTCGGGGCAATGAACTTGTGCAAGAGTACGAGCACGGGGTCCTCGAGGAACTTGTTGCTAACCCCGGATGTCCAAAGCCCATAAGCGGTCAACTGGTTCCAAGCCTCCGCCGGATTCCACAAGCTCGGAACGTCATTCTCCCCATCCAAATGGAATCCCCAAGCATCGTTCATCATCTGCGGGGTCAACTCCTTCTCCACACCCCCTAGCCGGAAGGTAGCGTGCAGCTGCCTCGAAGTCTTCTTGAAGGTCATTAAGAACTCCATCGTGAGCTTCCGATAGAGCGGAAGATTACACCGGCCCATCCGAGACATCCCAAGTAACTGGAGGGCTTCCTTCATCCTGTCCCTGTACCCAAGTCCACGAAGGAACGACCAGTCGAAGGTCCGGGAGCACAAAGTCTTGCCGGCACGAAGGTGTGTTAAGCGCGTCACCTCTCGTGCCGACTCCGGCAGCAAACCCAATGCATCTCCTACCCCGATGGCGCTCTCATACTCCATCTCCTCTGCCATGTCGTCATCGAAGTTGTCATCAGAGTCGGCCATGTCTCTAGTCTGAACTGCCTGTTCTGAACTGAAGGTGTCGGTCGACACGGACTCTGTCGATCGACACTTGAAAATCCCCAAACTCTCAAACCCTGATTTCTGAAATCCGGCCAACTACTACAAGTTCCGACGACTCTGAGCACGGGTATAAAACGGAGGGAGGGAGCAAGCCTATAAACCTGGAAACGGAGCCGAGATGGTGGTTGGAGGCGGCGGTTCACGGGGCGGCAGTCGGAGGCTCGCGGATCTGAGGTTCGGTCGAAGGTGGGCTGTGAGGCGGAGCGGGGTGTTAGTCGGACGGAGCTTCGTCGTTCAGGCCATGGTTTCTGGTGGTGGATGGAGACGGCGGCTGGGTGATGACGTCGGAAGCGGGGCTTGCGGATGGTGGTGGTTTCGGTGTTGTTCGGGCTCAAACGGGGCACGGTGGTGCGATGCGGCGGCTGACGGAGGCTCAGGCCATGGTCGACGGGGCGGCGGCGGATGATGGAGGCGGTGGTGGTTCGGCAACGGGGGGGAGGAAATTTTTTTACAGTTTTTTTTTTTTATTTTTTTTTTTTTAACTGAGATGGAAATGGTGAAGGTGGGCGGAAATTAGGGTTGGACTTGGGGGTTAAATCCCGTAATTGTGTCGATCGACAATGACGGTGTCGATCGACATGGAATTCAAATGTGTCGGTCGACATTTCTGGGCAGCAGTCCCCCTTGTAATACAACTCAACTCCGAGCCTCCTTTTCAACTTCTAACGACCCAAAATCCTCATCTCCAAGTGTGAGTAGGCCCTCACAAAGCACTCTTTACGTCAAGAGCACGACGTTCGTGGATATGCCTCCACGTGGCGCTCGTTTACGTCCCGAGCCGGACATAATCAAAGACGACTACGAACGGGCATTATGTCGCCCCATCTCATCCATCCGCTTATCAAAGTACTCTCGATTTTCAGCTTGTCTTGCTTCAACCCCATCAATACGACGTTCCACATAAAGGTGAAGATTCTCGATTTGTACTCGTCGGGCCTCGTCTCGAGTACGGAGCTCGGCAAATTGATCCATCATCAAATCTCGGAGCTTGTTATAACTAGAGTCGGGGTGGGCCTCCAACTCCGAATCACGCTCGTTCCCGGGCGTTGAAGAGACTCGCTCGGACCATAACTTCTCCAAGTAATGCTTGATAGTTTCTCGCTCGAGAAATGGACGAAAGGTGTTCTTATCCAACATGTACCCTCCTTGTAGAAACTCTTGGTAGTCAATAAACTCGGTCGACACATAACGGAAATCATTCAAGTTCTTTCGTGGGGGAAGGACCTTGAAGTGATCGGCTAGCAACTTCACCAATTGGCCCAAACACGGGGGCAATACTTTCTTCTTTGTAAGAGACTCCATTTGCTCGAATAAAAAGTCCACCAAACACACTTGTATGTTTTTGGCGGCACAATGAAGGAGCCACAACTCCGTAGTATTAACTTTGTTACCCTCGCGCTTGGCCATGATATTATGGGAGATAAATTTGTGCACACAAACAAGTGCCGGATCCTTCAAAAATCCGTTACTCAATCCCTCACCGGACCAATTATCGAACGTAGTAAGCTCTTTCCAAACCGCCCTTGCATTCCAACCACTCGGTTTCATTGTCACCCCTTTAGAGTTGATTTTCCATACCGAGTACATAACCGCCGGCGTTAACTTATACTCCTTGTCCAACATCCGAAAAGTAGCGACCCGTCGAGATTCGTCGAAACTATATGTCGAGAAAAATTCCGTAGTAATGGGCTCCCATAGAAACTCCGATTTAGACCCCACGAATTTAAGACCGAGAGGAGTAAGTAAATCCATTACCCGATCCCAAATCTTTGTACGCTTCAAAAACACCTCGTCGAAACCTCTAGGTGGGATCGGTTTAGAATTTCGCATCTTTATGAACATATCCTCTTCCCGTTCATCTCGTGCCGTAAAGGGCATCCCTTTAATTTCTTCATACGTCACATTCTCGCTTGCCCTCGAAGGGACTCTAGTAACTTGTTTTGCTCGTGATGAGGACGGACTCGGATCGAGGACTCGTGGTCGTTTTCCCACTCTCTTCGTTGAAGTAGACATGATTTTGTTGAGATTTTGGAGGTAATGGGTGTTATTTTTGGGTGTAGAAGTGAGAAGAAGGAAATGGGGGCGGATTTTTAGGTCAAGGACGTTAAATACGGGAACCCAGGTCACTCTGTCGGCCGACAAAAGGCGTGTCGGCCGACATTTTCCCGCGGGCGTGGGTTATCCTGCGGGCGTGGGCCAAATCTCCTGGGACGGGTTTGAAATGGGGCTTTTTACTGAAGATGTCGGCCGACGGAGTAAATGTCGGCCGACAGACAGGCAAAACTCCATGAATTTAGGGAAAACATCCCCGTATCTTCGTCTACGCACTCCCGGCATCCCGTGAACTCGCTACACAACCCCAGAATCTCCGGACTACCAAGAAAAACACCCGAACCCACGTCAATCTCAAGATTCTCGACTATTCCTAATCGATCACATGAACACCTACACACCAAAAACAATCAAAAGGAAAAGACATTAGTAACACAAAAAACGTGGGTCGCCTCCCACGAAAGCGCTTGGTTTAACGTCGTTAGCTCGACGTTTCGTGGGTTCGCCCCCACGTGGCGCTTAATTTTACGTCTTAAGCCCGACGTCCGTGGGCTTGCCCCCACGAGGCGCTCGGTCTAGGACCCGAGCCTATCCTTCCTTCGTATACTCGACGTCGGTCAAGGCAAAGGACTCCAACGTCTCCTTGCACGGCTCACTCTCCAAATAAGGCTTGACTCGATGCCCGTTGACTTGAAATGATGTCTTCGTCTTAGGATCATAGAGCTTAACGACACCGTACGGAAACACCTCAAGGACTTCAAACGGACCACTCCAACGAGATTTGAGCTTTCCCGGGAAGAGACGTAGTCGTGAATTGAATAGCAAGACTTGCATCCCGGCAAACAACTCCTTAGGTACAATGTGCTTATCATGGGCTCGTTTCACCTTCTCCTTAGTGATTTTGTTGTTCTCGTAGGCTTCCTCTCGAAGTTCCTCCAACTCCGACATTTCCAATAACCGATTCTTTCCTCCATTCTCGACATCAAGATTAGTTGCCTTGATAGCCCAATAAGCCCGGTGCTCGATCTCAACCGGTAGGTGGCACGCCTTACCATACACGAGCCGAAATGGGCTCATTCCCACAACGGTCTTATAAGCCGTCCTATAGGCCCATAGAGCATCAACCAACCTTTCCGACCAATCTTTCCGAGATGGTTTGACGGTCTTTTCGAGGATCCCCTTGATTTGACGGTTACTAGTCTCCGCTTGCCCGGATGTTTGAGGATGGTAGGCCGTAGCAACCTTGTGACTTACTCCATTCTTCTTCATGAGCTTCTCAAAAAGCTTGTTGCAAAAGTGAGTGCCCCCATCACTTATAATTGCCTTCGGGAATCCAAAACGGGAGAAGATATATTCGTGAATGAAATTAATCACCGTATTGGCATCACATCTCCGGGTGGGAATGGCTTCCACCCACTTGGAAAGATAGTCCACCGCGAGGAGTATATACTCATAGCCCCGAGAACTCGGAAACGGGCCCATAAAGTCGATCCCCCACACATCAAACACCTCCACAACAAGGTTGATTTGCAAAGGCATCTCTTGCCTCCACCCAATATTCCCAAATCGTTGACACCTATCGCAAGAGGCACAAAATGCATGGGCATCTTTGAACAAGGTAGGCCAATATAATCCCGATTGAAGTACTTTGTATCCCGTTTTCTTTCCACCAAAATGTCCTCCACTCGGATCCGAATGACAACACACCAAGACGTCTCTTTGCTCGTTTTCGGGTAGGCAACGGCGGATCACATCATCCTTCCCAATCTTATACAAATAAGGATCGGCCCAAAAGTAGTGTTGGCATTGAATCACGAACCTTTTCCGTTCTTGAGACGACATCCCCTTTCTCGTTACACCGGCCGCAAGGTAATTCACTATATCCGCATACCACGGTAGAGGTGAGGCAATCATCACATTCTCAAAAGGGAAGGTCTCGGTTATTGCCTCATAGCTATTCTCATTCAAAAACTCTCCCATGAGCTCAAGTCGGGAAAGATGGTCGGCAACCGCATTCTCACTTCCCTTCCGGTCACGAATCTCGAGATCAAATTCTTGGAGTAAGAGAATCCATCGAATCAACCGAGGCTTAGAGTGTGGCTTGGTAAGCAAATACCGGAGTGCCGCGTGATCGCTAAAGATGATAACCTTCGATCCAATGATGTAGGACCGAAACTTCTCCAACGAGAACATAACCGCAAGAAGCTCCTTCTCCGTGGTTGTATAGTTCACTTGGGCACCCGTTAATGTCAAGCTCGCATAGTAGATCACCCGAGAGAGCTTGTTCACTCTTTGGCTCAAAACCGCTCCCACGGCTAGATTGGAGGCGTCGCACATAATCTCAAAAGGAAGAGTCCAATCCGGGGCAACCACAACGGGTGCCGTAGTAAGCTTCTCTTTCAAAATCTCAAAGGCTTCCAAACATCCTTCATCAAAACGGAACTCAACATCTTGGCTTAGAAGTCGGCATAACGGTTGAGAGACTTTAGAGAAATCCTTGATAAACCGTCGATAAAACCCGGCATGTCCCAAGAAGCTTCGGATACCCTTGACGTTCACCGGAGGTGGTAACTTAGCAATTACGGCTACCTTAGCCGGGTCCACCTCTATTCCCTTCTCGGAGACGACATGCCCGAGGACTACACCACTCTTCACCATGAAATGGCTTTTCTCCCAATTTAGAGTCAAGCTCGACTCTATACACCTATTAAGAACGCGATCAAGCTTGGAGAGGCAATCATCAAATGAATTCCCAAACAAGGAGAAGTCATCCATAAAGATCTCAAGAAAGTCTCCAACGAAATCCGCAAATAAGGCCATCATGCACCGTTGAAAGGTCCCCGGTGCATTACACAAACCAAAGGGCATCCTCCTCCAAGCATAGGTCCCGAACGGAGTAGTGAAAGTTGTTTTCTCTTGGTCTTCCGGAGCAATAATAATTTGATAATATCCGGAGAGTCCGTCGAGGAAGCAAAAGAAGGCGTGCCCCGAGAGCTTGTCAAGCAATTGGTCGATAAAGGGCAACGGGAAGTGATCCTTCCTAGTAGCCGCATTCAACTTCCTATAGTCGATACACATCCTCCACCCTTCCGTCACCCGGGTGGGAATCAACTCATTCTTCTCATTCACGATAACCGTGATACCTCCTTTCTTGGGCACTACATGAACCGGGCTCACCCAACGGCTATCCGAAATAGAATAAATCAATCCCTCCTTCAATAACCTCCCGATCTCATTCTTCACTACCTCCATCAAGACCGGGTTCAATCTCCTTTGCCCATCTCGTTTCGGCACGGCCCCATCCTCGAGAATAATACGGTGCATGCAATGGGCCGGATTGATGCCTCGGAGATCCGATAAACTCCACCCAAAAGCCCGAACATTCTTCTTTAACACCTCCTTTAAGGCAATTTCTTCGAGAGGGGCTAGAGTCGAGCTAATGATAACGGGCTTAGAGTCGTCATCGCTAAGAAAGATGTACTTCAAGTGGTGAGGGAGATCCTTAAGCTCGGCCTTAAGCCCGGGTGGCTTCATTCCTCCCTTTACTTCAAATTTCTCCAAGTTCTCCCCCATTTTCTCATCGACCGCCTCACTTACATCCACCACACTATCATTAACTCCACTCACATCCATAATACCATCCTCTACAAGATCAATCCCGACATCCAATTCATACTCAATATCCACTCCTTCATCTAGATCCGGACCAAGTATAGAGAGAGGCTCATGATCCTCAATAAAGCAGTCCTCGCTCAATTGATCAACAAAGTCAAGATAAGAGCACTCTTCCATTAGATGAGAGTTAGAGATAGCTTTACCGTCCCGAGCCGAGAAGTTAACGGTTTCACCGAGTACCGTCATTTGTAGAGATCCACTCTTCACATCGATCAAGGTGTTCGTAGTGGCCATAAACGGACGCCCGAGCAAGATGGCATGGTCTCGACCATTCTCCTTCACCTCCCCCACATCTAGAATCACGAAGTCCACCGGAACTATAAGTCCTCCAACCTTCACAAGAACATCCTCCACCACTCCCTTCGGGTACCTCACGGATCGATCGGCTAGTTGGAGACACATCCTCGTGGGTTTAAGGTCACCCAAATCGAGTTGCTCAAAGACACAAAATGGCATAAGGTTGATTCCGGCTCCCAAATCCAACATTCCCGACACTTCTCTTCCATTACCGAGAGCAATTTTGATATTGAAGCTCCCGGGATCTCCTTGCTTGGTCGGAAGTTGGTGTTGCAAAATAGCACTCGCAACCTCGGAAACCACAACCTTCTCATCCTCATTGAATCTCCTCTTCTTGGATGCCAAGTCTTTGAAGAACTTCACATAGGCCGGAATAGTCCGGATCACATCGAGTAAAGGAAGGTTGATGTTCACCTTGGAAAGTAGCTTGTAGATGTCCTCGAATTGACGGTCTTGCTTCTCATTTCGGAGACGTCCCGGGTATGGAAGTGGTGGCCGGTACGGGTTAGCCGTCTTGTGTAGGACTTGCTCTTTGGCCGGTATTGGCTCCTCGGCTCGGTTTTCGGCATCCTCACTCTCCTCTCCTTCCGGTACATCCTCCGCTACACCTTCCGGTTCATCTTCCATGGTGGGGTCTCTCACCATGTTGTCCACCACTCGGCCACTCCTAAGCATAGTAATAGCCTTCACTTGGGACGGTTGGCTCGGAAATTTGCCTTTTTGAAGTTGTTGGTGGATCTCTCCGAGGCTTGTAGAGTGTTGGCCATTTTGGGTCTCAAGATGCTTTACGGCGGCTTCAAGGGCGGCTATCTTTTGATCTTGCTCATTCATTTTCTTCGAAGTAAAGTTCACATAAGCCCGAAACTCCTCCATCAATGTAGGCCTTTGAGGTTGAGAACCGTTGTAAGGGGGCCGAGGACCTTGAGATGGGCCGGGAGGTCTCGGTTGGTTGTTGTTGGACCAACTAAAATTAGGGTGGTCCCTCCATCCGTTGTTGTATTTAGAGGAGTATGGATCGTTCCGCGGTGGACCTCCTTGTATGGCATTCACTTCCTCTTCATAGATGACATCGAGCTCCAAATTTTGAGGTGGGGCTCCGGTTTGGGGGCAAGCATCTCCAAGGTGGCTTTCTTCCCCACAAACGCAACATGGTTCGAATGTCACCTTCTTCTTCTCCCGTTTCTCGTCCCTAGCCAACAAGGTGTTCACGCACTTCGTCAAATCGGATATTTGTTTGGCCATCCCCATGTTCACCTCGAAGGATTGGTTGTTGGGTCTTTCTCGGGAACTATATGTGTCTTGGAGAGAGGTCTCCGCCAATTGCTCGAGGATCTCGTTCGTCTCATCGGCATGAAGCTTGCAAAAGTTGCCTCTCGCTCCTTGATCCAAGATCCTCTTGTAGGACGATTCGACTCCGTTGTAGAGGAATTGGTTGATAAGCTCGGGTGAGAAGTTATGATGAGGGCAAGATCGCTCGAATCCCTTGAATCTCTCCAATGCCTCGTGAAAGGGCTCATCCCGTTCTTGTCGGAACCTAAGCAACTTCTCCCTCAAGTCATGGGTCTTTTGTTGAGGGTAGTAGCGACCCATGAACTTGTCGAAGACTTCTTCCCAAGTACGCAACGAGTTCCCGGTTTGGGCATTGAACCATGTCTTTGCCTTTTCCTTGAGACAATGAGGGAAGCATTTCATCCATAGTTGCTCTTCCGAGATCCCATTGAGCGGAAAATCCTTCAACGTCGAGTAGAACTCTCGGATAAAGTCCATGACGTCCTCCCTTGGTAACCCGTGGAAGGTAGGGAGTTGGTTGAGAAGATGCGGCTTAAGCTCGTAGTTACGGGCCTCGGGGCCAAGAACGATGCAAGATGTGTCGGCATTCACCCTCGGCTTAGAGAAGTCGGCAATACTTGGCCTAGGAGGTTCACGGCGATCCTCCGGATGATAGTTGTACTCTTGGCGGTTTCCATGATAACCACGGTGGTTACCCCTCTCTTCACGTTGGTAGTTGCCACGGTGACCCCTCTCATCTCTTTCCCTATGCCGGTACGGCTCTCGGTTCCGGTAGTTCTCACGGTGTTGATAATTATCCGAGTAGTACCTTGCGTCATCAAAGTGGAAATCATCATCGGACTCTCTTTGGTATCGTCGATGCACCTCACGGTCTTCATCATAGTGGACTCTCCGGCTCCCTAGGGAAGCCTCGCTAACATTGTCGTGATGAGACCGTCGACTTCGGTGAGAGCCGTCACTAAACTCGTGGACACTCGCCTCTCGGTGTATCTCCCGGTGGTCTTCTTGTTCTTGTCGGATCCCCGAGTTTGGAGTAGGAGGTGGCACTTGGGGGCCATGAAGAGGTGGAATGTAGGGCATATGAGGTTGTCGGTCTCCCATTTGCTCCGTCTCGTTCTCTCGGTCGTTGTAGGTCAATTGTAAGGGAGCTAGCTCCGGTTGTGCGATAGGTGGCCAAGTAGAAGACCTTAGAAGCTTAGGCCGGTGGACGTTGTCAATATAAGGCACCAATGCTCCTCCCAAACTTCTTCTACCTTGCATACACAACACTCAACAAAGGATTACACGTACCGAGTGGAAACAAGAGTAAAGCAAATAAAAGAAAAAGCAATTAAAAAGACAACCAATCAAAACTTAAAACATACGCCTAAATTATTCCCCGGCAACGGCGCCAAAAATTGTTTGGTTCGAAAGTGTCGTTGTATTTAATAACCCAAATGTCGTCTCACGAGGAATAATACTATCGGCGGTGTAATACGATTGGATTGTTTGTCGTAAAAGCAAGTAAAGTAAACACGTTGTCACGTAGTAACCATTTTTTTTGGGGGGGGGGGGGGGGGGGGGGTTTGCAATTTGAGATAATTAATTAACTAAATACGAGAATGAAAACAATTAGACAAGTAAACGAAATGTGATATCAAAAGAGAAAGGGTTAGGGGGTTAGAATCCTTCGCTTTTGAGAACCGAGTCGAATCTTTAAAAACCGAGATTTTGATAAAAACGAGGTCGTTTAGGTACGACCGCGTCGTCCACTAGTGATGCGCCTCGAAGAGGCCCTCAACACGAGACGACCTTGAGTCGCACCTAAACGCCGCTCGACTCGAGTGTGTGGCCCGCTAGTGATGTTCCTCGAGGAGGATATTCAACACGAGGCCCCACGTCTCGAGTCGAACGACCCCTCGTTATTTGAAAACCTTTAAAACATCTTCGACTCTATTCTCTAAGCTAAGGGTTCCAACACCCTAACAAGAGACCTAGCTACTCATGATAACACAAACAAATAAGCATGTAATATATAGAATACTCATGATCGAAATAAGCTCACAATGATGTTGGGGAGGCGAAACGAGAACGAACCGTGCTTCCGGAATCGAGCCGAACTTCAACGTGTCACCCGAAGAAATGGCTCCGATAGAAACGACGGGCTCGGTGAGGTGGTCGATGTTCGTGAATGAGATTTTGTGAGGGGATAAATCGATTAAGAGAAATCTAAATATTTGGGATTAAAAATCAAGAACAAAATATTTCTCTCAAGAACAATATCAAGACAAGATTCAAAAACAAGTGAGTATGAGAGTGTGTGTGTCTCACACCTTACAAAATTTGTCTTATAGCCAAAACATGCATATTGTCTTGCCAAAAAACCCTCTTGAAAAGACAAAAACGCCCTTCAAACAAGCCTCCAAACGATCGGTCAACGCAGCACCAGAAAGTCAACGCGCCTGACTTCATGTCGGCCGACAAAGGGAGTGTCGGCCGACATTTTCCCCGCGGGCGTGGGATTTCCAGCGGGCGTGGGCTAGATGCCCTGTCAAAGACACTTCATTTGCCTGTGTGTCGGCCGACGAAGGACCATGTCGGCCGACATTCTGGACTTGAAGTCTTCAGCTCTTCTATTCTTCGTCCCGTGCTCGATTCTCGCCCGTTTTCGCTCGTTTTCAGTTGCTTTCGATCTCCACCTTGCTTACTCCTGCCCGAACGATAAAATAACAAAAAGAAGTGAAAAGACACGAAGAATGAAAGAAGGCACGAACGAAAAACGACAAAATAAACAAAACTAACAAGATAAAAACGGTAGAAACAACATTCATTATTTTTATGAGATTCAGTGTTTTTAATGACATTTAGTGTTTTTTAATGACATTAAGTGTTTTTTATGACATTCAGTGTTCTTATAACATTCAGTGTGTTTGCCGGAGACATTCAGTGTAAAAATGGGACATTCAGTGTGTTATTATGACATTCAGTGTTAAAATATGACATTCAGTGTTAAAATATGACATTCAGTATGTTGTTACTCATTCAGTGTGTTTGCCAATATGACATTCAGTGTGTTCAGTGTTAAAATATGACATTCAGTGTTAAAATATGACATTCAGTATGTTCAGTGTTAAAATATGACATTCAGTTTTAAAATATGACATTCAGTGTGTTCAGTGTTAAAATATGACATTCGGTGTGTTAAAATATGACATCCAGTGTGTTCAGTGTTAAAATATGACATTCAGTGTTAAAATATGACATTCAGTACATTCAGTGTTAAAATATGTCATTCAGTGTTAAAATATGACATTCAGTATGTTCAGTGTTAAAATAGGCCATTCAGTGTTAAAATATGACATTCAGTATGTTCAGTGTTAAAATATGACATTCAGTGTTAAAATATGACATTCAGTGTGTTCAGTGTTAAAATATGACATTCAGTGTTAAAATATGACATTCAGTATGTTCAGTGTTAAAATATGTCATTCAGTGTTAAAATATGACATTCAGTATGTTGTTATTCAGTGTAATTTTATAACATTCAGTGTGAAACTCTGGCATTCAGTGTTATTATGCTTCAGTGTAAAAATGGGGCATTCAGTGCTACTCAGTGTATCAGTGCTACTCAGTGTATTTTAATCCTACTCAGTGTGGTTAAGTCCTATTCAGTGTGTGGACTCTCATTAACTTGTTTAATGACCAAAGCACTGAATGTCATAAAAAAACACTGAACGTCATAAAAGTTTGACAAGTAATTCACTGAACAACAAACAAATGTTATTACATCAATCAAATTATTCTATTTCTTGTTGATCAGTAAAATATGCTACACAGTAATGTGGTACACAGAGCCATAACTCAAAATTAGTTACAAAAGCCTACAACAAACCTATAATAATATATTTCTTCTGAACAATTAAATTCCTATCTCTATACATCAAGAGATCCATCAGTAGAATCCTTTGTTGAACTACAACTCATCCTAAACAGCATTGCAGATACCTCCTTCATATTCGGCCTCGAATACGGGCTCTCAACCGTGCCCCTTCTCCCAGTCCCGAAACCAACGGCGATATCTCCTTATCTTTAGATTCAATAATGGCAGAAATAGCTTCTTCGGCTTCAGCTGGTGCTTGAAAGATGAATGGGAATGCTTACTAGTTACATTTTTTTAAAAACTCAGAACAGAAGCTCGCTCACCTCCAATAATCGTCCCCAGTGTTGACTCACCTCTAAATTTCCGGATATAGGAGACGCATGTAAGTGGCTGTGCAACCATTTTCTAGGCCTCCTATGTAAATAGCCAAATGAATGTTATGAACATAATGAACACACACACACACTGATCAACCGAGCTACTATAATCTCAGAAACAAAACACAGTTCAAAATATCCATCGTAATTACGACATGAAAAATAAACCTAATCGAGAGGAACAACAGAATGAGCAGGTAAGTATAGGAATATAATATTTGTATTATTCACAAAGCTTAGTAAGAACAAGAGAAAAGAAGTCATATGTGCAGATAAAGAAGAACAAAAGCAACTTTACAATTATTGATATACTGTCATTCAAGAGATCTTTTCCGGTAAATAAACATGGATTAGCGATCTGTTAATTTATTTATTTTACCTCCACAGCTGTCCGACCTCCCAAAACCCGCTCCTTGTCGATTCCCCAAGTGAAACATTCAATGTTTTGTCTTCCCTCACTATCTGTGAAGAAAATATCAGCATTTCGAGTGCCGATATCCAACACCCATAGTGGTAGAGGAACAAGCACATCATCACCGACATTGCCTCCACATTCATGAAAAGACATAACTACCTATTTGAACAAGTGTTGAACTAAATATTAGGAAACAAAAGACGATTATTAAGAAATAAAAAATTACAGAATAATCACAAAACTTGATCGCGATCCCGACGTAAATCAAGTCCTTGACAGAGCCGTTCCTCGCATACTCGAAGACGAGGAACGAGTCCGGGCTGTCGCTCAGGAACGAGTCCGGGCCACGTTCTTCCCTTTTCATGCGGCTGTGAAAGAAGAAGCCCGATATCAGCTTGCCCGGCCCGAAATCCTCCGTCGCCCTCTTCAGATCTTCGAGCGCGTAGTATTCCGTCGGGGCATTGGCGGCGGCGTGAGTCTCGTTGTTGTGTTGGGAACCTTCGAACGAGCATTCAACGTCACGACATTTCTCACGGACATTTCATCAAACACCTTCCGCGCGCTGCTTACGCACATACAGAAACGAATCGAATCGATCGAAATCAAATAAGCATCAATCGATTCATAAATTGACACACCGAATCGAGCTAATTGATTCAACGTACCGATTCCACGGTTGCAACGGCGGTTCGGCACAGAGTTGTCTTGGCTCGTCGAGGAGGCGGTGTGGTTGTGCGTTGGATCGGGAACGGTGAGCGCGGGCGAAATCGGAGTTGGACGGAGACGGGTTCGGCGGCGGCGTGGTTGTCGACCTTGGTTCTCGGCGGAGTAAGCGGCAGTGTGGTGGTGCGTCGGCGTCGGATCGAGAACGGGGGGAGCTGCTCCTCTCCTCCGATTCCATCTCCTCCTCACGTTCGTTCACAATACCAAAATGAATGAAAAAGGGTAATACGGTCTTTGCACATTTTAGGCGGCCTAATTGACACGCGTAATTTTTCAAAAGCCTTATTGCTGAAAAAATGTTGAAAAATGGCCTTATTGCCATTTTTCCCAAAAAAATAATACTCCGTACTAAACTATTCGCGTTAAAAAAATAAAAATAAAAATTAAACCAAAATATTGGCAAATTATTTGACCAAAGTAAATTTACATTAACTCAATAAGATTGTGCAGAATCCAGTAGATATTTGTGAAGAAAATACAATTAGATTGAGAAAAAAAAAATACAGAGTATATAGTATATATATTATTCACAAAAATATAAATCAAAGAACTTTATTTTCACTTTTCAAGTGGCTAAATTCTAAAAAAAATTGCAAATTTTCCAAGAAAAAGATCAATTTACCTTTTTTTGACCTTTTTTTTAATATTTAGAGAAGTGAAATAATTGACAAAGTCGAGTAAGTAGTCGAAAGAATCATTTAACCTTTTCTTAATGATATTGACATAACATTCTAATAAGAATATATGCATGTTGTCCCCAGGAGCATAGCCGAGTGGTAAGACCTGTGATGATGTGGGTGTAATTCCCCGGCGATGCAGGGTTCGAATCTCGGGTGGGACAAATTTTCATTGAAATATTATGAAGGTTTGTCCTGAGGTTCGACCTGTTGGCTCTCTCGCACAGGTGTCTGCTATTCGAGCACATTCCTCGATTTACATCCTACGGGTGGAGAGTTTCTCGTCTCTCCTCCTTATCAAAAAAAAAAAAAAGAATATATGCATGTTACTACATTCCTAGTATTCATCTATTCGAGCACATTCCTCGATTTACATCCTACGGGTGGAGTTTCTCGTCTCTCCTCCTTATCAAAAAAAAAAAGAAAAAAAAAAAAAAAGAATATATGCATGTTACTACATTCCTAGTATTCATCACGACTCAAACTTAGAGGTTGTTATTCACTTTAAAAAAAAGTTACATGTTCTTAGTACGCTTTTCGAGTTAGTTAGAGTTTGTTACCGTATCGCCTTTCAGGTAACTCGGTTCACTGGGTCGATCGAATCGTTCCTTTTCATTTCGACGTCAATTCGATCACTCGTTCAATAGCTCGTTAATCGAATGTCGAATTAAACATATGGCATATAAAATCAGCAGATGTAATTATATAAATATGGTTTATTACTCTAAAAATTAATTCCAAATCACACCGGCAATTAAACTACAGAGACAGATTGAGGTCGAGTCCGCCGCCGCCGGCGTTCGCGTCCATCTCATCGGCACCACCGCCTTGCCGTTTATCTCCCTCTGCCACCGCAGGAGAAGAAGGTCCCGCTCGATCCACATCTGCCGCTGCTTTCTCCGGCGGAAGCGCCTCCATGAAATCCTCCAGTTTGAATGTAGGGTTCCAGGTCCCCGCCGCCTTGTCTCCGGCGGGTTTTCCCCTGTTCCCGGCGGCGGCGATTCTATCGCGCACCTCTCTGGTGCTTTTAATCAGCGCGAAAAATTGTTCCATCTTCTCCTCGTCATCATCATCGTAATCCTCCTGAATTACATTTTTTTCTTCGTATTCTTCTTCCTCCATTTTTCTCTTCTTTTTCCCTCCGTCCATGATTCGGTGGGTGAGGATATGGTTATGGGTTTGTTGCTGAATTTAGAAAGTCAGTGGCGGTGTGGTTATACATATGGACGAAAGAGTAAAGGGGTTAGGGTAAGGTATGACATCATCCAGAGAGAAGAACACGTCACACAACACCTAAATAAACTTATAAACGTGACCATTACGAGACGAAAATTAAAAAATAATGTTATTTTTATCACATTGATAATAAAAAAAGTAATAAAGTAAAATTGTACTATATATAGCATCGAAAACCCGAGTCCCAATTTTCTCGCTCCATCAAGAAAATGTAACACTTTTAATGAAAACAAATTCGGTACAGACATAATAACAAGATAGTATCGATGGCTCGGGTGTACTGCTATGAAGGTTGAGAAGACCATCATCGTCCCAGTAAGATAACGCGATCTTTGAGCACGGCTTGTGACAAATTCATGTCAAAGAGCTCACATCGAATGGGCATCTCCACCTCATAGAAAGGATTCTTCAAGACGTAATCAGTGTACAGCTCGTAAATGTTTTTCAACAGAGACTCCATGTATAGGGTTCCAGGTTCACACACCACAAAGAATTTCGTACCTACGAGAAGAAAACTGGCTTTAAACACAATTACTATTAGAGAAAAGAATAACCGATAATATAGTAATGGATCACGGGCGTGACTAGGCTATACTTCTCGTCATGAGCCTTTCAAATTTATGTACTTATATTCCATCACAACCTTCAACATCTAACCCCAAAACGATTTTTTATAGTATCGGTAAGGATTCTTGTGCTACCATAAATCCCAAGTTGTATCAAATTTACAAAGCTACTAATCCCATCAATGTAGGAGTCCCCATAAAATATACGAACCAAAATGTAAAATTTAAGAAAACGAATCAATCTCACCAGTGAGAGATTGAAAACAGTGGAGATCAAAAGTATCGGCCTGGAGAAGCTCGATCCCAAAGCACCCAGAAACAGGGGAAAGCTGCTGAGAGATGGCGTGCATCGAGTGCCACAAGCTCGCTAGCCTCAAGCTGTCATTCGTATCCATTCGTCCCGCTGAACCATAATCCTACATTACACAGAAACAAAGATTCCCAATGTCAGTTTTTTACTTTTTTTTTTTCTTTGTTGTGAAGATTAAGAATACAGCAAAGCTTACCTTGTAGAAAATCAGGCCACCTGATTTGTTGATGATGTAGAGGCTGTAAATAGCTGCCATGGTTATGAGCTGCGTTCGTGAAGATGGAAGCTAGCAAAGAGGATGAAACTGCAAACGTGAGGACGATCGTAAGAGTAACTATTCTAAAATCACCAGCATTGATGATGCTTCATGAGAATCACAAAAACAATTGGATGCTAAATTCAACAATATTGTAGAAACCGAATAAAAAACTACCGAGCAAGAAAAAACCATTAGAACAATCCATCTATCTAATACAGTAAATCCCAGTTCACCCAATTGTATAATCAATGGTGACTGCAAATCACACCTCTTTCTTGCTCACGGAGTTTTGATTTGTACTAAAAAGATGTCCTTTTTTTCTTGATATGTTATATTTCAAACATCATAACCTCAATAAGCTGAACCAATTTTCTTACAAACTACACCATCCCAAACCCTAATAAGAAATCGCATTTTCGAGTTACCTGTGTTTTTCTAGGGCTACGACTTGTGAACTGAAATGGGGCCTTTTTCCTTCAAAAATTTACACTGGGATCTCAAGGGCGGCGGCGGATTCCGAACTGCGGCAGCCGTGGGGGATGTGAAGAGTAGTCGAAAGAGAGAGATCCGTCAGTTCGTGATTATTTATTTCTTCATTTACAGGTAAATAAAAATTGTTTATTTTATTTTATTTTTTTAGTATTTCACACAAAGTAATGATTTTTATTTATTTATTTTAATTAATATCGGAAAATACTGACTACAGTTCCGTTCGGCCACCACTGCGCAACAACCCCCAAACTTTTTTAATTCTCGGGGTGGTGTTCCAGCAACGGCCACGTCGAGGGAAAGAGAAAGACATTGAATTCGCCCGGACCCAACCTCCATTTACAAAACCCACTCAAATTTACTCGATCTAACCACGAAAATCAGCAATGGCGGGTGAGGGCAACCCTAAACCGACGGTGGAGATCAAGAAGCTGAAATTCACGTACCCAGGAATCGACGGCCATCCTCCGCCGGGATCCACCCCTCTGATCGACGATTTCTCCCTCTCTCTCTTCCCCGGGGATCGATGCCTCCTCGTCGGCTCCAACGGCGCTGGTACTTTTTCTCTCTGTTTCCCTCTCTGTCTCTTTCGAATGAAACTCAAAACGTCGATCTGGTGTATTAGGTAAAACAACAATCTTGAAAATACTCGGAGGCAAACACATGGTTGACCAGGATATGGTGAGGGTGTTGGGACGGTCAGCGTTCCACGACACCGCTTTGACGGCCTCCGGCGATCTTTCTTACCTCGGCGGCGAGGTAGATTTTCAGCTGCATTGTTAATTTATTGTTTGTATTTCTCAAGATTATTTTTTTATGTGGTATTCATTCATGATCATACTCTGTAGTAGTGGTTTGTTAAAACTTGGTTTGATTTTCCAGTGGAGGCGCGAAGTCGCTTTTGCCGGGTTCGAGGTTCCAATCCAGATGGACATATCTGCTGAGAAAATGATATATGGAGTGACGGGTATCTCTCCCCAGAGACGAGATGAATTGATCAAGGTAATATTTCAGTTTGGATTCTTATTTTCAGTTTTTTCCATTCCAAACTTTGTTTAAGAATGTGTATGCTGTTTTTTTTTTTTTTACTCTGATATAGAAGCATTCTTGTAGTTGTTCGTTTGGTTCGAAGCATTGTTGTAGTGTTTTTGGTTCCACGACTTAGGTTGTGTTTTTTCGCATTCGCGACATTACATAAAGAGGGAAAATTAATATGCTATTTCATTTTAGGTTTTAGGTATTGACCTCTCCTGGAGATTGCATAAAGTATCTGACGGCCAACGAAGACGAGTTCAAATTTGTATGGGCCTTCTGAAGCCATTCAAGGTGTCTTTCTCTGTTATAAAAGATCATATTTTCCTTTTCCTAAAATGTATGCTTATCTTTACTGATATTGCGATTTGCCTCATTTTCAGGTTCTTCTGCTCGATGAGATCACAGTTGATTTAGACGTACTTGCTAGGGCTGACCTACTGGGGTTTCTGAAGAAGGAATGCTCAGAACAAGGGGCTACGATTATTTATGCAACCCATATTTTCGATGGTCTTGAGGATTGGCCATCTCATATTGTGAGTGCAATTCCGATTCTTTAGTTTAGCATGCATCGGACCTATCTATCGTCACCTTTCTCTCTTTTCTCTGGGACAGGTTTATGTAGCTCATGGAAAATTGCAACTAGCAATGCCGATGAATAAAATTAAGGAGACTAGCAATTTGTCACTGATGGTAAGTCGTACTACTGAAGTTATGTTTTCTAGTCTTTTTATGCACTCTGAGATCGTGTGATTTTGCAGAGAACTGTGGAGTGTTGGCTGAGGAAAGAGAGGGACGAGGAGAGAAAACTAAGGAAAGAGAGAAAGGAAACTCCGGAGTGGAGTGGTGATGTGTCGGTTCGTGTTCTGAACAATGGATGGGCTGCTGGGAGGCTGACTGCAACCGTAGCTGGTGAAGACAGCTTCTTCTTGAGCTCCAACAGAGTCCTCCGGTGAAGATGACAGTTGTAATGCCACTTGAAGGGTTTTTCACCTTTGATGTAATATGATATATGGTCTTATAGTTAAATATTTTAAAAGGCTTCTTTTTTTTATTATTGTTTTTGTTTTCTGTTACTGAATCTTGTGGCGCCAAACAGTATTTATACATTGCAGTTCATTTACACTTTTTACATGATTGATTCTATTATTTATCAATAATATTTGAGTCGTTGACAATTGATTATGACAACATGACTAGACAGACGATTTGAATGCATCTTAAACGAAACAAGGCGGAGAATTTTAGAACATCGAAAAATATTGCTTAAAAAAACTAGGGAAAACTTGTCGTCTTCTAACCATCTCGGAGGAGGGTCGTAGATCAACCAAGAAAGATCCGTGTTTTCGTAAGAAACAAATAAAAAAATATTTATAAGTTTGAGTCAGACAACTGCCTAGCCATCTAGGAGGGTCATGGACCAACCAAGAACGATCATCGAGCAACCACATGACTCATGTCCGAGCCATGGGGCAGCTTAATCACGCTCTGGCTAGGCAGCCATGGGTCATCATCCAAACTCTGGTTTCTGCCTCATTAGAATTCGAGGATACAGAGGTACGAAGCTATAGGATAGATCCTGTTCAAGTAAGGTCGTGACCTCTGTATCTAAGGCAACGATTTATAAAGTGAACGTTTTAATGACGAGCTTCTGATGTGGGAAATACTACAGCTTTGCTTTGCCTTGGAATTCCTAAATCTCACTTAGCCTTAGCATTTGTTTTTAGAGTAATGTTGGTCTTCGGTCAGGGATCAGGATTCTCCAACAATCGTGGAAAAGATTCCGATGTGGGACGAAAATTTACTCTATATTAGGCTAGCTGATATCATACTTAGGGGTGTTCATAAAATGGCCCGGACCGGAAACCGAACCGGAACCGGACCGGTTGGTCCGGTTCGGTCTGGACCGGTAAAATTCCGGACCGGTTTCCGATTCGACTAAAAGTGAGATTCCGGTTTCCGGTCCGGTTCCGGTTAAAAACCGGTAAAATCTGGTCCGGACCGGATTGGACCGGATTTAATTTATTAATATATAAATTTATATATTTAATAAAAATAATAAAATAACTTGATAAATTATTTATATTTTAATATAAAATTGTTCTACTTATTAAATATAATATTTGTATTAACTAAAATTTTCATTATATATTAAATTATTAATACTTAATATAACAACATAATTTATAAATAATTAAACAAAAATATATTTTTTAATTTTTAAAATATTTTATTATTTAAAAATGATATTTTATTTTTATTGAATAAAATTTAAAATTTATAAATATAAAAATTAAATTTAATTATTATTTTATATTTAATTTATTAAAATTTTAAATTAATCCGGTTTTATCCGGTCCAAAACCGGACCGGACCCGAATTTACCGGTCCGGTTCGGTCCGGACCGGTATTATTTCGGTCCGGTTTCCGGGTCATGTTTTTTCATGATTCCGGTTCCGGTCCAATCCGGTTTCGGTCCGGTTCGGTCCGGTTTTGGACCGATGAACACCCCTAATCATACTGCCCACACGAAGTTAATTTCCAGGGATAAATATTGAGAGAATAATTTTGTTAGTGTTATAAACTCAAGAGAATTGAGAGAGAATAATATAGTAGAAAGAGAGACAATATGAGAGAGAATAGAATTCTTATGAATTGTTGTTTATTCTTATTTCATTCATATGGGGAGACCCCTTTATATAGGATACAATCTAGGGTTTCTGACTTAGCCAACAAGTCATTCACTATAATATAATAATATTCATAACACTCCCCCTTGAATGACTATTTACAGGATTGCTGCCTCGTTAAAACCTTGCCAGGAAAACCCAGTGGGAAAAACCTCGACGAAGGAAAAAGAGTACAACTTGCTCCCCCTGATTGTAATCACCGAAGATCTTTAACTTTGTGATCAATCAGTCTCATTAAAATCTGTAACTAATAAAACCATATAGGAAAAAATTAGTTATTCATATATAAATTTTGGTCTTCAGGACACAACCTTCGAATTTTCGAGTTTCACATTCATTTGTATTATTATATATTTTTCGTCCTTCAGGGACATGCCTTTACCAGACATCTATATTGACTAGAGCATTCGCAATTGCTATAACCGTCTGGTAACTCTTCTGGAGTATTTGAGATGCATCTAGTGTTCAATATACATTTCTTGACAAATGAACAATAACGTGAACTTCAATTCACAATCATTTGAACTTCAGGTTCAATATCTCACTTTATCTCGAAAACAAACTCATATGGAACATTCTGATGTCCTCATTAATTATTATCGAGTGATGTACATGTCTCGTTAAAAACCTCGTTATAAAACCCTGTAGGAAAAAATACTCGAGGAAAAGAGTACATGACATTCACATTTATACTATGGTGATTGTCTCGTTAAAAACCTTTAACTAAGAAAACCCCGTGGGAAAAACTTAGTAGAGGGAAAAAGAGTGCAATCACTGGTCTTCGGGACCAATCACTGGTCTTCGGGACCTTGTCTTCAATATCATTTTTGTCCATAATGACATATTAATTATTGTATATGTTTTGATTTTCATTTCCTTTCATTTAAGATATTAAAATACATCCAGGATTTTCATGTATGTATCATTCGAATGACTTCTACATGGTCAAATCATACATTCATCGCATATCTATATTTATAGTTGTTGCTGCCAGAAGTATAAGGTAGCGGAACTTAATGTCATCCTTAAAAATATCGAGTTTCTGCGAAAAACTCTTGAGCAACTAATCTCGCCTTTATATCTCACCACATCATTATTCGTTTTTCTTACGAACACCCACGTATATCCTTCTGGGATAATATTTTGAGGTGTGTACTATAGAGTCAAAATATCTCTTTTATTTAGCGAGTCATGCTTAACCTCAATTGCTCGTTTCTATTTCTTTGAGTAATGCTAGCACACTATCATTGATTTAGGTTTTGGATCCAAATTTTCTAGAGCAACTCTTGAGCAAATATGTCGTTGACGACTTTTTCCATGTTGATGACAATTCATTCTATCAACCAAATCATTCATCATTTCCCAAAATATTTAATTTGGTTGTTCCGCAATCCCACTTTCTATTATCATGTGCACATGCTTTTTCAATGGGATTTTCATCTAAATCTCTTCAGGAGATTTTGAAGGTGACTTAATTTCTTTGTTTTACCGCGGATTTATTTTATATCTTAAGATCGATCTACTACGCTTCGGGCGTATATTAGAATCAACATTTGAGTTGATCTCTTTGGTATTTGAACTCTTATAGTTCATTTATCACAAATATATGTGATTTTGTCACACCTTCATTAATATGGCAGATTACTTGCTGAATATTGCAAGTCACTTATTTTCATGAACTTCGGGTTCAATTGATTGATGCGTGCATCTAGAATTAAAGATCGTTTTCATTCCATGAAATTTCTCGGCATTTATAATTTTTATATTCTTATCTCCCCCTAATGCCGGAAAATAATCTTCTTTAAATATGCAAATCAACGTTATTGCTATAAACCGATCTTCTGGATCGAAGGCTCGAGATATTATGCTCGTTCATACACTTTAGAGGTGATATGAATATAAGTTGCATATTAATTCGCAGATGGAAAATGTTTGATTCATTTCCATGCACAATCATGATATGCATCATCTTTATTTTTAAGTACATTTGTAACACTCGTGGGGATAATTAGTAAAGCTCTTCCGGAGCCCACTCTTAATATGTCATCATTCGCATAACAATATTTTTACCAATGATCCTTCGGGGATACAATATCTTTACCAATGATCCTTCGGGGATCAAAATACTTGTGTCATTCAAACTTTATTCACGGTCCTGCAGGGATTTCGTGTTTTCTTCTTTAATTATTTCACCCAAACCTTTTTGGAGAACAAAATAAATCTCAATATATAATTTTCTCAGAAATTACATTAAATTGGAATCGACTTTTTCGATATTCAATGAGTACCCACTTAGTACATTTATTCTCGATTTTCAAAAAGATATCCTTCAGGGATAATTCATATGTAATCATTGTTTCAACGAGAACAATCGAATTTGGCGTTTTACTTTGAGTATCATGATGTAACTTTACTAAAAAAAACATTTAATGTTTTGAAATTTGATTCTTCGGGAGCATGTAACTTTGTTCAAAAACTTTGAACTTTGCTTCTTCGGGAGATTTGATATTGCTGCGGGAATATCATATCATGAAGTTCTTCAAGAACATTTAAAATTTATTATTTATGTTTTTCAGAAACATTTAAAGTTTTATTTTGATATTTATTCATAAATATCATATCATAATGTTTTTCGGAAACATTTACAACTTATTGCTACTACGACAGCAATTTATTTGATATTTATCGAATAATATCAAATCATGATGTTCTTCCAGAACGATCAATATAATATTTAAACCAGGAGTATATGTTCTTCAGGAACATTCAATTTAATTGATTATTAAGAATACTTGATTTGATATTACTTCAGGAATATCAAATTATAATGCGGCTCAAACTTGTGAGAAGTTACTTTCATGATAGCTTTATTATATGTGCCTCGACAGATTTAAAATCTTGTAATCCAATGTGGAGTCAATCATACCACGTTTTGGTAGTACGACCAACTTTGGGTGATCGTATATTTCTTTTAAATCTTTCCACAAAACTATTGGATCTTTCACGGTCAATTTTCAAAAATATTTTCGAGATTATTAGTATATAATCATAATCAATTTGATATTGATATTTCTGCAGGAATATCATATCACGATGTTCTTCAGGAACATTTAATTTTGATATTTCGTCAGGAATATCATATCATGTTCTTCAAGAACATTTAATTTTTAATTTTTGTTCGGGAATATCATGTCACACTGTTCTTCAGGAACATTAAAAACTTTAATTGATTTAGTAAACATAATTAATTTGATATTAATTCAAGAATATCATATTATAATGTTCTTCAGGAACATATGATATTACTTCAGGATTATCAGATTATAATGTTCTTTGAGAACATATGATATTACTTCAGGAATATCGGGTTGTAATGTTCTTCGGGAACGTATGATATTACTTCAGGAATATCAGATTATAATGTTCCTAGGGAACATATGAATTTAAGAAGAAGGGAGGAGAAGTAGATATATTTATAATTATTAATGAATATAAACAAACATATTAATTCTTGCCTTTGAATTCGGATCTTGGATGAGTAGAACTTCGATGAAGAACGCGGTTGAGCTTTCGTGCTGATAACATCTTGGATGAGTAGAACTTCGATGAAGAACGCGGTTGAGCTTTCGTGCTGATAACATCTTGGATGAGTAGAACTTCGATGAAGAACGCGGTTGAGCTTTCGTGCTGATAACGTGTTATAAACTCAAGAGAATTGAGAGAGAATAATATAGTAGAAAGAGAGACAATATGAGACAGAATAGAATTCTTATGAATTGTTGTTTATTCTTATTTCATTCATATGGGGAGACCCCTTTATATAGGATACAATCTAGGGTTTCTGACTTAGCCAACAAGTCATTCACTATAATATAATAATATTCATAACAGTTAGTCTATTAAAAGGGTCAATTTTCGATTTGATTCACTAAAAGGAGTCGATTTTAATTTAATCCTTTAAATCACAAAAATGTAGTCAATTTGGTTAAATTTGATCGAAATGTTAAATTTTCGCCGGAAAAAGACACATGGACTAACTAGTAGCCACATAGATCTGTCAAGTTAGTTTTTGTTTAGTCCTTTAAATCACAAAAATATCGTAAAATTCAATTTCTAAATGTGAAAAAGATATTGTATATAAAGAGGATTGAACTTGTTTTATTATTTTTTTATTAACTTTATTTTATTAATAAATTGAAATCAATTATTAATAATTATAATTACTAGTTTATTATTAATTATAATTAGCAATTTTTTATTAATTTATAATTAAAATTTAAAATTTATTAACTATTAATAATTGATTTCAATTTATTTAAAAAATTAATAAAAATATATAAATTAATAAAAAAACAATAAAACACTTAATTGAAAAATATATCTTATGGGATATATAAAATTTTCAATAACTCATAATAATAATTACTTAATAATTTTTTTTTTAATTCAAAATGTTATTTTTTTTTAAAATTATACTTAAATGTAATAAATAATGACAATATGTTATTGATTGGAGTAAGACACTTGGTTGAACGGTCTCTTTTAAAAAAAATAACTGGTTAAATCCTCACTGTATACAATATTTTTTTTATTTAAAATTTAAATTTTACGATAAAATTGAATTAAAATAAGTACATTCTTGCGATTTAAGGTACTAAAATGCAATCAATTTTTTTTAGTAGACCAAATCGGTTAAGGTGACGCTCACATTGCAGATACGTGACGCTTGGTCAACAAGAGTCCACGTGTCTTTTTAGGGGAAAATTTTAAATTTTTCGATGAAATTTGACTAAATTGACTTAATATTTTTTATTTAAGGGGCTAAATTAAAATTGACACTTTTTAGTGGATCAAATCAAGTTCGATTAATGAAGAAAATATTGCAAATAAAAAATGGCTCTAGTTTACGGCCAGATGAATGAACGCCAGGAGCTCGGATGAGAGTTGGTTTGACTGCCTTAACGATGGCGGAATATTTCCGAGATGTTAATGAACAAGACGTACATCTCTTTATCGAAAAGCAGGATCCGAAGTATCGGCCTTATTGGGTAGAATGCCGTCCGCCGTTGGTTATCAACCCACCCTGAGTACCGAAATGGGCTCTTTACAAGAACGAAGTACTTCTACCAAAGTCGGGTCCATAACTTCTATTCAAGCAGTTAACAGTATATTTGTATAATGCTATATTACATTTTTTCACAAAAAAATAAAAGGAAAAGGTAACTGGATGATTTCAAACCCAACCCATGATTACCAACTCAACACCGCGAACAGTTTCATATTGGATTTTTTTCAGATTTCTAACAGCCAGTCCATTCACCATTATTAAGAAAAAATGTTACAACTATATATACAGTCTCTCCATCCACGAAAAAAATAGACTTAAAAATAAACACAATTAGAAATGAAATTGAAATGGTGAACATGGGTCTGTTTCATAGTTTTTTATGTTGTATTCAATCATGATCATACTCTGTGGTAGTGATGTGTAAAACTTGGTTTGATTAATTCCAGTGGAAGCGCGTTTTGCCGGGTTCGATCCAAATGGACATTTCTGCTGAGAAAATGATATATGGAGTGACGGGTATCTCTCCCCAGAGACGAAATGAATTGATTAAGGTAATATTTCAGCTTGGGTTCGTATTTTCAGTTTTTTCCCATTCCAAACGTGTTTATAAATGCGTATGCTGTTTTTTTTTTGCTCTGATATAGAAGCATTGTTGTAGTTGTTCGTTTGGTTCGAAGCATTGTTGTAGTTGTTGAGGGAAAAGATGAATACTTGGTTCCACTACTTAGGTTGTGTTTTTTTTGTTCTCGATATATTCGCATTCGCGACATTACATAAAGAGGGAAAATTAATAAGCTATTTCATTGTAGGTTTTAGGTATTTACCTCTCCTGGAGATTGCATAAAGTATCTGACGGCCAACGAAGACGAGTTCAAATTTGTATGGGCCTTCTGAAGCCATTCAAGGTGTCTTTCTCTATTATAAAAGATCATATTTTCATTTTCCTATAATGTTTGCTTATCTCTACTGATATTTCAATTTGCCTCCTTTTCAGGTTCAATTCTTCTGCTCGATGAGATCACCGTTGATTTAGACGTACTTGCTCGGGCTGACCTACTGGGGTTTCTTAAGAAGGAATGCTCAGAACAAGGGGCTACGATTATTTATGCGACCCATATTTTCGATGGTCTTGAGGATTGGCCATCTCATATTGTGAGTGCAATTCCGATTCTTTAGTTTATCGTGCATCGTACCTATCTATCGCCACCTTTCTCTCTCTTTTCTCTGGGACAGGTTTATGTAGCTCATGGAAAATTGCAACTAGCAATGCCGATGAATAAAATTAAGGAGACTAGCAATTTGTCACTGATGGTTAGTCGTACTACTGAAACTATAAGAAATATTGTCTCCGATGTTATGTAGTTGGAATCTCATGTAGTGTGATTTTGCAGAGAACTGTGGAGCGTTGGCTGAGGAAAGAGAGGGACGAGGAGAGAAAACTAAGGAAAGAAAGAAAGGAAACTCCGGAGGGGAGTGATGATGTGTCGGTTCGTGTCCTGAACAACGGATGGGCTGCTGGCTGACTGCGACTGTAGCTGGTGAAGACAGCTTCTTCTTGAGCTCGAACCGAGTCCTCCGGTAACGAGCGTTGCTGTGAAGACGACAGTTGCCACTTGAAGGGTTTTGTACCTTTGCTGTAATATGATATATGGTCTTATAGTGAAATATTCGAAAAAGTATTTTTTGGTTTTGTTTTCTGTTACTGAATCTTGTGGCGCCAAACAGTATTTATACATTGCAGTTTATATACACTTTTTACATGATTTATTCTATTTATCAATAATATTTGAGTCGTTGACAATCGATTATGACAACATGACTAGACGATTTGAATGCATCTTAAACGAAGCTAGGCGGAGAATTTTAGAACATCGAAAAAAGTAGGGAACCTGTCGTCTTCTACAAATAAATATATGAAACGAGAACGACCCACAACCGCACTCACTCTCATTCGTTATCCATCTTCATCATCCATAATCTTTTGTCTGAATTTCTGACAAATAAATAAAGGGCTAATCATTGTACTGTGGATATGTGTAGTGGTTGAGGCATTTCTAACTTCCAGAAAATTCGTTCGAGCAATAGGGGTGAGCTAAAAATTCTATCTTTTTTCTTGAAGTTAGGTTACTGTATGGTGATTTTTGTTTTCTGAGTATGGGTCAGTTGTTTTTTCTTGATTATCTATGTTGATTTCAAGTGCACTTTGGATATGTTTACCTTATAAAAATCGCATCTTTATTGCATTGAGGCGAGGGGTCAATAATCTCCCAGCTTATTTATGAACAAAAAATATTTAGAAGTTTGTCAGACAGCTGACTAGCCATTTCTGAGGGTCTAGGACCAACCGAGAACGATCCTCGAGCAATTTCATGACTCGAACCTGAGCCATAAGACAGCTTAATCATGCTCTAGCTAGGCAGCCGTGGCTCATCAGCCAAACTCCGGTTTCTGCCTCATTAGATATCGAGGATACAGACGTATGACCCTATAGGATAGAACCTGTTCAAGTAAGGTCATGACCTCTGTATCTAAGACAATGAATTATATAGTGAACGTTTTGTTGACAAACTTCCGATGTGGGGAAATACTACAATTTGCCTTGGCATTTGATTCTGTGCCTTGGATTTTGGGTTCTGTCGAGATTTCGATGTGGGATTTTGTGCCTCTTTAGGGTAATGTTGGTCTTGGGTCAGGATTCTCCAAAAATCTTGGACAAGCTTACGATGTGGGACGAAAAATTTACTGTATATTAGCTGCGTAATGTTGTATACTTGTGTAGTTGTATCGTATATCATACTGCTCACAAGTCAAAACCACATATGAAATAAAATACGAAGTCAAAAAAAAAAAAAAAAACGTCCTCGATCATTAATAGCTCGTGTTTCCGATTTTCTTTTCAAAAAGGGGAAAAAACCGAATCTAGCACCGAGGATCATCCCTGACTTACTTCAACAATGGTGGAATTCGTGGCCTCGAATATAATTTCCAAGAGTTTAATTTTCACAGCAAGAGAAGGGAGGAGGTGATTAATTTTTGAAAGTTTTTTTAGTTTGTTTTATCATTATACAAATATACTGAACCCATGATTCCCAACTGATACCGTGAACAGGTTCATGTTGAATTTTTTCAGATTTCTAACAGCCGGTCCAGTCACCATTATTAAGAAAAAATGTTTCAACTATATATACAGTCTCTCCATCCACGAAAAAATAGAGTTGAAAATAAAAACACAATTAGAAATGAAATTGAAATGGTGAACTTTAAAATGAGTTACAAGTCTTGATTAGAACATGGGTCTGTTTCATAGTTCCAGAAAAATCTTGATCAGCCTCCGCTCTGAGTTGAGAATTGAGGCACTCGTCCGAGGGGAATCATCAGATCCTTCATCAACTCAAATTCTTCCATGGAGATCTGTGCACCATCAAGTACCTATTTATCATAACACTTGTTAATTATTCTCGACATGCATAGTTTAGTAACTGCTACTTCTAGTGAAACTTGAAGTCCATTATTAATTCTGGTGCTCACCTTGGGTAGCAGAAGTCTCGAAGAGACCATGTACTGTGTGAGTGCCGGAATCCTACTAACAGAAAGAGCATCGAGAAACAGAAGGTCGATAACTTGCCACTGTTTCATCCTGAGCGGAGGTAGTGGGTCAAGAAATGACATTGTGTCCAGCAAGCGTCCCTGCAAGAATTCATAATCTTAAAAGGCAATGAACAATTCAAAGGAAATAAAAAGTAATGGTCCTTTCGGTATCAATGGAAACATAAGAAACCAAAATCAGATTGCAAGGCTCATTCAATTACTCAGATAAACAATTAAAATACTAAAGTACAGTAATAACATTGGAAAAGGTTAATCAATCTATAACCAAAATTCGGAAAATATACCAGTCCCAGCTCCAGAGTTGATATAGGTACGGGAAGCCTGAGTTCAGCAACAAGTCCTGGCAAAGCTCGTGAAATGCAACCAGCTAGAGTTTGCTTAATTTCGGAGGAGAGGCCATCCGGCATAACAATTTTGCGTGGGTACTCTCTCCCATTGACCGACAAATATTCCTCATGAAAACTATCTTCTTTTCCATATATATAAGCCAAAGAGGATGATGATATCCAGGCAAAGAGTGCCATAAACATTGTAGAAAAAGGCGACAGCTAAAATAGAAAAGACAGTGTAAATTTTCGGATGTAGTAAATGAGGAGCCATTTTAGTTATATAAAAAAGGCCCGACTTACCATTAAATTAAACCCCTCTGGCGGACTATCGTACCAGTTATCCTCCGAGTCAAGCAGATCGTCACTTGAAAACCCTGGTTTTGGAGGCCACCTTAATTGAAGAGGGTCTGTATCCACAACCTCACCATTCTCTTCAGAGTTAACGTCATCCTCTCCATGAGGAGAAGGTACTATTGTCACACCCACTTCAGATACTGACCACACAACATAAAAAATGAGAAACAAATCGGACAAGAATCTCAAGTAATATTAAAAAGAATAAATTCGTATCAGACTTCATACCAGCATCCGATACTTCAGATTGTCCTGATGCAACAGCTTCTGCAGCTTGACTCAAAGCCCTTGCACATGCTTCGGCAGATGCAAACCTATATGACTCTTCAGTCCCTCCTCCCTCATCTTTTAATTCTCTGCTCTCACAAAGATTTCTCCCATCATCACCATCATCATTTTTTTCATCAGCCCAGGTAACCGAACGAGCTAGTTTCTTCGAATCTGATGTCTTTAAAGAAGACTTGGTTTCCTGTGTAGTTTCCGATCGCTTTTGAACGGGGTTCTTCTTGAGTTTTGCCTCTTTAGTATCAGCGTCGGCTTTAAGCTCTTTAGCCTTCGCCGGAGGGACAGTCTTTGAGATGCTATACTCATCTTGAGTAATGATAGTGCTTGTGAAGTTCATTTCATAAGCAAGGTCTGCCAATTTCGGTTCAGCATGCTTCAATTTACCAGCTTGTTTCGGTGTTCCACTCGCCTTTTTTTTAGTAATCGGTTTTTTGGTTTCAGAATTTTGGACTCTCCGTGGAACATAACCATCGATCGCATTCGAGGGACCGACCCACTCATCTAAAGTCAGTTCCCCAACTTTTGCATCAGTATTCTCCTGAATCTTCAACCCAGACAATCCCAAATCTCCCTTCTCGCCCATGTTCACACGAGAGTCCGAGGACCCATCAAACAGCTTCAGGACTTCATTAACTTTCGCCGGGTTCAGATCTGACAACCTCTCTTCTTGCAAGCTTGCAGCAAATGCTCGGCTATTTATCAAGCAATTGCTCGAGCAGTACATGTACGTTTCTTGCAGGTCATAAACCTTGTGCTCCCTGAGCGAGATGCGGTAACGGCCCTTCCAAGGTCGATCGACAGGCAAAGATTCGGTGCAGAGTGGGTAACCGCACATGTTGGCTATTGTTCGCTCGGTCACCACGTCCTGGTAGTCACTCCGGGATAGCAACGAGCCGGCGGCGGAGAGATGGTTCTCGTGCTTGGTTCCTTCCAGAAGAGCAAGCTGAAGCTTATGAACTGCATCCTTCACGGTCGCCACTTCATCTTTCGCCATCATCAGATTCTGAGTTTCCTCCGACTGTAATAACCTAAATTTTGGGGGTTTAAAAGCCCTAATTTATAATTAACCGAAATTTTGGGGATTCAAAGCCCTAATTGATTCGCTCAAACCCCAAATGATTAAGGCATATAAGCTTCAATCCTCACCTCTTACACACGCTTTCCAAAATATTCACGCCAGGTAATTATTTTATTTTACTGAAAAATATCATATTTTGCCGGCCGGAAAATTTCATCGAGTAGCCCCCGTTCTCTGCAACCTGCGTGCGCCACTCGACGCAGCACCGACCGTCCCCGGCTGTGGTAGAGTCGACAAAAGAAAGGAAGAAGAAGAAGAGAGAGAGAGAGAGAGAGAGAGAGAGAGAGAGAGAGAGAGAGAAGCTACGGGAGGGGAATAGGGAGGATCAGTCTCAGCATAAGAAGATAAAGGGCTTAGTTTGGGCTTAGGATTGGGCTTCGGCTTTGCCATTAGCCCAATCTATTGTTCAATTAATTGGATATTTTCAATTTTTATTTATAATATTTTATTAAAATAATTATTATTTTTATTTAATTAATTAAAGTTTTTTTTTTCAAACATTATAAAATACTCTTTACTACTGTATGTTGCTTCTTTATAAAACGGTGAGTGGAAAAACAATTAGTAGTACATTACACTTTATATATTTTGAAAAAAAAAAAGGTTCAATCAAATTACCAAATCACTAAACTTCAGTTGACCTGGATTATAATTCTTCCTGAGCATCAAAGTTCTCATCAGCTGGAGTCTCATAACTGTTCGGCTCGTCCGAATTACTACTGAATGTCGATTCATCCACATAGGAACCTTCAGCAAGTTCAGATTTCTCCAGGTACTCAGGTTGAGAATTTTCATCCGCATAGGGCCGAGCTCCCGACTCTACCGACTGCATCATGTAATGAATTCCATTGACGACATCATACGCCATCAGCCCGATCCTTCCACCAACCCAACTGCCCAAATGGCTTCCGACCAAATAACCGAACCTCCCAAACCTTTCCTCTGCAAGGAATCCAACATAGTAAGTGCCAAATAAGGTACCAGTGCCCCTAAGGAACCCTTCTGTTATTGTGCCTCCGAAATATATAGCTTCGAAAAAATCCCATCCGGAAGAAATAATCGGGCCAATAATGCGCTTGGCTTTTCTTGTTGCTAGCTTTGCTGCCTTTGCTCCTTCTTTCTGGGCAACTTTAGCAGCATCTATGGCAGTCATGCCTTGGGCTACTGCATCAGCCACAGCAGCCTCGATTGCTTGGTTCCTTCTGCTCTCCACGTGAAGAGACCTGATGTTATAGGTATAAAGTTTAACGCACTCCTTCACCACACATGCGACGGTTCCGGTACTCCCGTCGAAACAATTCAATAAAGTAAATTGCCCACTTTTTGATGCGGCCTCCTCTCCAACCAAAAGCCTGAATTTTTCGGCTGTAAAACCAGAAAACGAATAGAAAAGTATAGTAGAGATAAATAGCCACAGTATAGCACAAGAAGGCTGAAGAGAAAACAGACATCAGAGAGTACTAACTATACGAAAATACTAGGCCAACTAGATTCAAATGTTAATTTCTGGAGCTATGCATTATTGGAAGAAATATATAATCCAATTATATAGGTTATACCAACGTCAAGATTTCAGGTCAATCGCAATGATAGACTATAAGTAACTTGTGTTTCAAATATAGACTATAATATAATGCTATAATATATATACGGAGATCAGAACCAGTTTAACAACAGTCGAAAGAAAGGAGTAAGTCACAGTCATTTCAAGTGAGTCTATTTAGTTTATGTTTATCTTCAGAGGGAAGGTAATCGATGCCTTTTCAGGTACACAAAGAGCACATGGTTATTCAATAATACGGGTTTTATGCCATCTAGACTGTTAGAAGGTCTCAAAGTTGAACCTAGAATCCTCGACATTTAACATGTTGAAAACAAATATGGTAACATCCAAACAAGTGATTGAGTGTACAGTATTTTCATGAAAACAGAGGAATATAAGATTTGCTTAGTTATATGCGCACTCCTCTCGATGCCACCCTTACCATTTTGTTCGTTAACTTATCAGAAGTCTAACTTTGCATTTGTTCGAGTGTACATTAATGGACAGGAATGCGAGATACTAAAATGAAGAGGTAGAGTCTATCTAATATTCCTCCCACTAAGAACCTGTGTCAATGAAGATGTTGGGACAACCCAAAAACCGCTACAATACATTTAACAGACAGAGAGTGTTCGATTCGAACAACTGCCACGGTAATCGGGAATTCAAGCAGGAATACCTCACCATAAGAAAGTCAACAGAAGGATTCATCGACAAAACGGCAAAACCTAAGTATCAAACTCTAAAATAAGAACAGTATATTTCCAACAACACAGAACCAAATAGATAGAGATACTGACGAATCCACAATCCAAATAAAAATAAAAAAATCCAATTCAAAAGCTTTAACCTAATCCACTTCCAAAAACTGTGAAAATGGGGCGGTTACTTCGCACTAATAAAATGAAAATGAAAAATAAATAAAATAAAAATAAAAACCAGTAAAAGGGAAAAATGGGTTACCAGTGATGCTGAGAGCGATAATCCCAATAATGAAGAGCAGAAAATGAACCCTCTTCTTCAGCAGAATCGTCATCACTGCGATAATTCCTTTTTTTTCTTTGAATCGTTTCAAAATTCTCTCAACAAAACCCTAATTACTCAGATATAACGAGTCTTCGTAATTTTTTTAATCAAATTTTTCGGTTGCTCGCACAAGAAAAGTATCGAACTTTAGAGCAGTACACAGGAAACCAAGAATTTTCCTATTAATTGTAAATGCCTATATCTATATGGGGGTGGGTTACTATTATTCGGTTAAAAAAATGGCGCATATTTTTTATTGCACCGGTTAACCGCCGGTTCCATATTAATTTAAGGGAGAATGTTAACCGCCGGTTCATTACGGAGTCCCGGTAAGTCGGGAAGGTTCGGTGTTGTCGGGATCGAAATAGGCATAATTTGTATGAGTTTGTAGAGTAGTTGAAGCTCTAATTAATCGAAGTGGTTCTGCTGAAAATATCAACAACTCCACGACAACTACTTCACCGTTCAACAACAAAATCCCTCCTTTATAAATACGCACATTCCCACACACATCAAGAAACACAAAAACATCCTTAGCTCAAACCAAAAAAAAAAAAACAGCAAAAATGTTGAAGCAACCGTCACCATCAACCCTTTTCCTCGCCTTGCTCCTAGCAGCAATGAGCTCATCAACGATGATCACTGCAGTTGTTCCTCCCGGAGATCCCGTTTTCGAGCTGTACATGCACGACATCCTAGGTGGCAGCAACCCGACAGCTCGACCCATAACCGGATTACTAGGCAACATATACAGCGGCCAAGTCCCCTTTGCTCGCCCACTCGGTTTCCTCCCCCCGAAAGGTGGTGTAGCCATTCCCAACGCCAACGGGGCAATCCCAACCATCAATCCCAACGGCATCCCGTTAGGCACTGGCTTAGTCGGGACAGCTTTCGCCGGAGTCAACCCAAACAACAACAACAAAAACAACGGTAACTCGATTAGCACTACTCAGCTGGGGCCCGATGGATTGGGGCTCGGGTTCGGCACAATCACTGTGATTGACGATTACCTGACCTCGGCTCCAGAGCTGGGGTCGCAGCAGCTGGGGAAGGCACAGGGGGTTTACGTCGCCAGCTCAGCGGACGGGTCGACTCAGATGATGGCGTTCACGGCTACTCCCTCCTTCCCTTAAAACAGTGCACAGTTCCTTTGTAAATTACAAAGGAACTGTGCACTGTTTTAAGGGATAGAGTAGTATGATGGAAGGAGGGGAGTTCGGGGACAGCCTTAATTTCTTCGGGGTGTACAAGATCGGGAGCACCATGTCGAGGCTGTCTGTCACTGGGGGGACAGGGAAGTTCAAGCACGCGTGCGGGTTCGCGGAGCTCCGGTCGCTCGTTCCGGCGGGGCAGGTCGTTGCTGATGGAGTCGAGACGTTGCTCAGGATCACTGTCCATCTCACTTACTGAAAGTCTGAAACCTTGTGAGAATGTGTGTTTTGTGTTGTTGTCAATATTCTTGCTTGCTTCGATTGCTGATTCCGTCTGTCTGTACTTGTGTGTCTCGATGCCACCTGCAACAAAATCCCAAGTGAAATATACACATTTTGCATACAATCATTATCAACAATACCGATAAGCATCCCAAGAACAACACTAAACGGAACGAAATTTCTTCTACGCGCACTTGAAAACCATAGAAATCCAACAATTTCATGTATTTGACCACCAAATGTTTAGTATGAGAGTCGAAAACAAACGACAATCACTTTAAACCCCGCAAAATTTGATACACATCCGGATGCTAACACAGACAGAAATTTCGTAAGAGTTTTTTCATAATTAAGCATGATAATCCCAAAATGAAATCTTAAGGAAACTGAGAAAGAATTACTTCTATCAAAAAAAAAAAAGGCTCCATAACTTTTCATTCAAAAGTCGTTTCATGGACCTGATAACATATATGTCCTTGTTTTGTCGATCATACGTCTATGAAGATGCTTGTCCTCCTACTGCTTGAATAGCCCACGAAGGCAGAGGTGCCCGAATCAAAATTGGCTGACATGTAACAGGATGCTCGAAAGACAAGCTTTCCGCATGAAGTTCGTGTCCTTCATACTCTCTATCCTTCCATTCATAGACACCATCGTACTTGACATCTCCTCTAATAGGAAATCCAAGATACTGACAATGCAAACGGATTTGGTGAGTTCTTCCACTTTTAGGATACGCTTTCACTACAACTTCATCTTTTTCTATGGGCGAACCAATTTCAGATTTCTCCTCTACAACGAGTTTCTCTGCATCTTTTTCAGAGCCAGGTAACTCTTCCAAGCAACCTCTCCCGTTTATCGAAACGAGTTCGAATAATGTTTCCATATCACGAACACGGGATCCAGGTAGTGTCCGGCCAACATCTGCACAAGCATAAACACGCCAAGCTCCGTGCTTTGAACGACCATGGCCAGATTTTATGATCATGCTTTCCCAAGCTGGAGCCTTTCCGACGCAGAACGCAAGGTACGTCTTCTTCACCATATGCTCGGTAAATGCCTTCACGAGCTTAGCCGCTACCTTGTGCGACTTGGTTATGATCGTCACACCGCTCGTGTCGCGATCGAGCCTGTTCGATAGATGGAGTTGCTGCGATTCTACATTTTCCCCTGAAAATCAGAAATCTCAGAAACCTTGAAATCACGAATTCTCAGGATTTCAAAACACAACTTAAGATTCAAATAATGACCCAATGTATACTGAATTTCCACTCGAAATCAATAAAAAAAAAATGCCCAAATGAAAAACCTTGATCGGTATTCAGGAGACGGTGAGCGGAAGACAAAACGCTTTCGCAGTAAACTCCCGGAGGCTTATTGACGGCGATGAGCCACTCGTCTTCAAAGATAACATCTTTTCTAGAGAGAGAAAACAGGGAAGATTTCGAAGAAGCGGCTAGAGCTCTGTTCAGCTCAACGTTCTTGGATAAGAGGGGTGGCGGCGGTGACAGCGGCACCGGGTAATTTTCTAGGGGTTTGGGGGTATTTTCCATATGGGTTCGGGGAGAATTCACGTGGGCTTCGGCCGCCATCGACGACAACGGGAGGAAGGGTTTGGAAATGAGAGGAACGCAGCCGAAACAGAGGGGCATTCGTGTCATTTCACCCACAGAACTACGTTTGTTGTACATATAATGATATAATATAAATAATTAAATATAATAAAAATTGCAACAAAATATGTTCTTGAATTGGTTTAAAAATCTATATTCTCAAAACACTAAAAAATTGTTGTTACAATACTTCAAACTTCAAAGGAAATCCATAAACAAAAACTAGAACAGGGGATCTGTGAATCACAATGTGTGATGTGCAATATTTCCATTTTGCCCCTGGATACAAGTTACTATTCATGCGAGCTGAAAAAAGGATCTCCATTGTTGGGATTATCCGGATACTTGAACGGAGGCATCGGGTAATAATTCGTCGAGTAGTTCATAACCCCGTTGTCGTTGGGCTGCTGAACGCTCATCCAGTACGGGATCACCTGATCACCACCACTATGAATTATGTGGTTACTGGGTCCAGCCCAATTCGCATTGTAGTTCACGTTGAAGTCCGACGGTTCCAGCATCGGGCCCATGGGCTCGGGCCCAACTCTGTGAGATTCCCCTAGCAAATGGTTCTCGATGTCGTTCAACATGCCCGGATAATTCTGAGAATGATGCATCATATTGTTAAGTGGACTTTGATTGTTGTTAACGACATTTCCCCAGGCGATCTGCGTAGTCGGTGTTGCAAAGTGATTAACGTTACTTCTCCCTTCGTGTCGGAAGGGCAGAAGGTCCGAAACTGTAACAAGTTAACGAAAAGTTAGTTATGCATGGGGTATAATTATTATGTTAATTAGCTATGGGGTGTTTGATGGTGTTTTAATTTATATATAGTACGTACCTGGTAATGTCGAATATGGAACGAGTCTAGTGGGATAGACTTGCGTTCCAGAGAGATAATTCGGCTGTGGTCCATAACCGTTGAAGCTCAGAGAGTGGTCCTGGAGGCCGAACAGGGTCGGGTCGAAGTAAGGAGACTCGTTGTCCGGGAATGGCTTCTGGCTCAGGTCGAAGAGTCGTTGGTCGCACAGCAGCAGCTTCTCGTAATGCCTGTCCAGTATTCCCGGTGGGAACACCACATAGTGTCTCCTGGTAAATATTAGACTTGTTCTATTAGACTTAACTAAAAGTTCAAATTTAATTTAATTAACTTCAGCAATTCGGTTCTTTTGAACTTAGTTTCAGTCAAATTCAGTTCAGATTGTTGTAATGCAATTCTCTTCTCAGTCAAGTTATCAGGTATATATACAGTACCTCCAAATGGGGGCTTGGCCCCCCGTGAAATCGGACGCCTGTTGCCAGAGCGTATGCTTTCGCGGTTGAGGGTTGATCTCTCGGTAGAACAACGGAGTTTGGTTCAGCTGCACGACGAAAATTCAGACTTATATTCGCGTAAAAGGTTGTAACTAAATTAGGTTATTAGGTTAAAAAGAAAGACACAAGATAGTTATTTTGATAGTTTTACAGTATAACTAGTATGCAATTATCTCCTAGTATGATAGGCATAGCTTAAACCCCCAACATTTTCTCTTTTTTTTTTTTTTTTTTGGGCATTTTTATTAATAAATACTTTAAAAAATATTTTAATTTATGTCCCGTCCTTTCTAAAATGTGGTAATATATGAAAAATCAGCTCCTACAGCTTGATTTTTCTGACCTGAATATCATGTAACTATATTGATAATCAGTAATGTAACTATTTACATAACTAAATTATTACCTGGATTTCCAAAACCCCGGGCTCGTTTTCGCGAGTGACGGCCCTAATCGCGGTGATATCCGACCATTGAATTTCGATCTTGCTCTTCAACGCCCCGTCCAACACCTCCCATACGAGCTTCCGCTTGGCGTAGTAAAGCTTGGCGGTCAAGTCCCCCTCGTGCTTAGTCGTCCTCTGCCACTCCCCGATTCTTATCAACGTCGCCGGAAAATTCGAGGCCTTCAATTTCTCCGACATCGAAAGGGCCGCTCTCGGGGTATTATCCGGTGTGGGAGACTCCACGTGCTTCCCCTTGAACAAGCACGCCTGCAGCAGGCTCAGAAACGACGGCGTTTTCCTCAGCTTCAATCCGAGGGGGCTCGATTGCTCGCCGCTATCCGCATCTCCTTCCTAAAAAAAATCGAAAAAAAAATTGAAAAAAACAACAACAATGTGCATGCATGTATTATACGAAATCGAGTAACGAGGGATCGATCGATCGGTTCTTGAACCGAATAACATGAAAAGGAAAAAACGAACCTGGTCGTCGACGACGACTTCTCGATTCGGGGAGAGCATAACCCTCTCGGAGCTTGATTCTTGATCGTTGGTGCTATCGTCGGTTGCACCGTGGAAACAGTGGGGATGAAGCACTGGATCTTTGTCACTCCAAAACACACACTCCTCCTCCCCCTCGCTCTTACTCATGGTTTGTAATGTGTATTATCTATATCCCTATTCCCACGTTTCTCTTTATATGAAATTCAGAAAGTGAAAAAGAAAAAAAGGGGTACATACAGAAGCAGAGGAAAAAAGGACTCTGTATCTTTTTATTTTTATTTTTATTTATTATTTTTGAATTTATTTAATAATAAAATATAAAGAAAAAGAGAGAGATACTGGGGCCCGGGTTTGGGGATGTAAATTATTATTATTATAAGTTACCAGAAAATTTGACCAGTTTTAGTAAAGGGAATTATGTTTTCAATACGTGGGCAAAACGAGATTTAGGGGCTCATAAATACAATTAGATTTACTTGTTCTTTTTCTTTTCACAAATCATCAAGGGTTTTATCTTGATGTTGCACTTTTACTACTCCATAAACTTGGGGAGATCTTGAGGAAATTTGAAATCAATGATCTAGGTTGTTTTTCTTCCTTTATTTTATCTCGAGTTTATGATGCATTACGGATCGGGTGATCGGAATCGCCACCGAGGCGTTATACGGTAAGATTTGGAACTATGTAATTATTGTACATTATGGTTTATTTGTTATTACTTTGTATTTTGTAATATATATGTGACAGGAACTGTAAATCAAACATTATTGTCATATTTGTTGTAAATTGTAATGTCATATTTGTAGCAACATATAGTACTAGCTATATGTTTATATTTGTGACAAATTATTGAAATTAATTCTATTTGAAGTGTCTTTAAAATTTTTAAAAAAATTGCACAATTATCTATATATGACATATAATTATATCATTCGTACGTATCACATAGCTATAAAATACAATGTATATCACATTTTCGATATATTGTATTAATACTCGGTCCAGATCACAAAACCTGTTATAAATTATTTTTAATACCGGTCAATAACTGCTGTTAAAACAGAGTTAATCTTTAACACTACGCACAAAGACACCGGACATAATTTTTTTTAACACCGGTCAATGCCCGGTGTCTATGAGACATTTTCACATAGTGATTCATAATACGTGCTAGTTTATATGATTATATAATTATACAAACCCGAAATACACGTATGTGGTACGCGTGTTTTTTTATCGACACAAATACTATATTGATCAACTTAGTTACGATTGATTTTCCACACCTAATTTCTTGAAACACAATGAATGGATGTCTCATAATAATATAAATTACCCCTAAAAAAATAAAATCTTATTTTTCATTTCAAAATTGTATAATTTCAATAACCAAATTTCCCATTTTTTAATAACCATTTAAATATATAATTTTATCTCTATTTTTTTATTTATTTTTTCAACTATTTTACTTTTTTTTTTTTACTTTGAAATACATTTTATCTTTGGGCCGAATAAAAATGTACGATTGTCATAATAATAGACTTTTGTCCTTTGTATTTTGTGAAGAAAAATGTACTATAATTATGAAACATAGGTCATATATACTAATTAACATTTTTTTACATAGGTCATATATACTAATTAACATTTTTTCTTAATTTTAATGAAAAAAATGATATAGTTTCCAAACAAACAAAGATCATCCTATATGGAAAACACTATCTAAGCATGTAGCACTAAATTAAACAAGGTACTCCGTATTAATGTATTATATATGGAAAAATATATCTAAGCATGCACGCACTAAATTAAACAATGCAGTACACCACATGTGCGTTTTAATTTGGATGAATGGATAAAAGAGTGTGAAAGACGTTGTGCACTTGCACGCGCAAATATTTTTATAAACATATGCAATTTTAAAAGTGGTCACACACTCATTGACTACGTGATCATGTAATGAGTGTGAAATGACGATGATGATGATTGTGATGGAGATGGTTGCATCTTCCTCCAAAAAGATAAAATCACAGATGATCAAGATTTTCTTGATTCTTACATTTATTGGAAGTTTTTGTGCTGGTGGAAGTGTGACAATGGAATTGGTCCCATGTCCAAACAACATGTAATACATTACACATAAATACTCACAGTTTTTCAGATTTTTTTGTTAATTTACAAAAAACCTGACAAACAATTCCGAATGAAAAGAGTAGTAATTTTTTTAGACAACCTCTCGTTTCGTCGTGCAATTAAGTTGCTTTTAACAAGCGTTGTATTTTGAGAATTAAACAATCGTTGGGCAAAAATCAAACTTCGTGTTAATTACAACAATTGTGTTAAAGACGAGCTTCGTTTTCTGCCATCTTTCATAAGTCGCGCACTACGTACACATATACTACTATGAGCTATAAGCACTCTAGAATGATGCAAAGTTGTGAATATAAACGAGCGAATATTTCACCGTTCAATTCCGATTCGGATCACAAAACTCAAATGTTAGGTATCGTGTCGACTGATTGTAACGTAATGATGATTGAAAAATGAATTTGCATAATTTAGAATTCCATGATTAGTCTAAAACTCATAAGTTTAATGATACAAACAAAGAAATGAGACTGTTCATGGCCTCTTGATCATATATTTGATTCATTTTTCACCCAAATGATTCCGCGCCTACCCTTTTTCTCGTCCCCTGGCTCGAATCATTAATTTAAGCAATCATGAATCATAAGTTTCAACTACTTTAAATAAGGCACGTGCATGAAAATAGTGTATACATCAAAGTCTAATTTGTTTTATTTGATCTATTTACATTCAGTTGCAATATTTGGATTTATAATTTAATTTATTTATTTGGCCATCAAGGCAATAATTAGTAATGATTGCGGTCAAGTCAAGTGTGCTAAAGATCGTATATCCTCGTCGTTCTCATGGGTGATGATGGAATGGACTTGACAACCACTTAACCGCCCAAATATATTCATCAACTAGCTAGAACAAATTAAATCATTCTTTGTAGAATTCTGAAATGGTATATAATCTACCTCCTCTTTCGCTCGTTTCTTGCCACTTCTAGTTGTTAGGATTAGGGTCGCCCTGCGGGCTCCACCCGACCCATGAAATAATTAAAATAAAAGTATTTTAATTTGTTTTATAATATATATATTATTTGTGTAATAAAATATATTTTATAAATCTTTATCCTAAATAACGGCTCTCCTACGGCGGTTGTGTGCGTACAGTTATTTGTCTGTGGATAATATATTTAGATATATATTAAACAGATTGAAAAATACACAGTTTAATGCACACATGAGTTGCAGAACAATATACAAAGAAAATAAACAGTACAATACATTGAGGTTCTTAGATCGTGAAGAACAATTCAACACTCCAATCGGGAGAGTGTTGTAGACACTGCGTAGTACGAAAAACAACACGCGACAAGAGGATTCGGTCCGTTCGATTTACGTTTCCGCATCGAAGACAAGTAAGTCTTCTTATTTATTTTTATCGAATTGCTTATGTCGCTTAAGTAATTCCTTCATTGGTATCAGAGCAAGTGTGATCGGATCCCTTGTGAATTATGTGTTTGATTTTGTTTGTTCATGTTTAATATTTATGTTCTTTGTTAATCGAGCATGAACTGTATTTAATTATTCTGCGTATATTATTCTGTGTGATATTTACTGCATGAACAACTGAGTTATTTGTTTTGGGTGAACTAGATGTAACTCTGCGTAAAATGTTATGCAAAAGGATATTTGTTATGCAACAACTATGCGTTGTCTGAACTCTGCCTAAAAGTTTTCTGAACTCTGCCTAATGCGTATTTATTGTTTTTGTAAACTTTATTGCGTGAATGGGCAGTGTTTGCGCTGTAATTAATTGTTCAGAGTTAACGCAAAAGTGAACTGGTGTAGTTTTGGGCTATGTATTTATTGTTCTATTTGAACTTTATTTAAATATATATTTGCGTGAATTTAAATTATTTTGTGCAAATAATTTTTATTTTACATGAAATAAAATTTATTCTGTGTGAATTTATTTATAGTGAATTAAAATTCATTCTGTATGAATTTATATTGAATTAAAATTCATTTTGTATGAATTTATTTTACTGAATTGAAATTTATTCTGTGATTGAATTAAAGTTCATTTTGTATGAATTTATTTTACTGAATTGAAATTTATTCTGTGTGAATTAAATTATATTCAGTTTGAATAATTTTTAGTGAATAATTTTTTATTATTCGGGCGTAAAATATATGTACTAGAGTACATATAATTGCGTTAAACAGTGTTTATTAATTGATTTTATTTTATTTTATTTGTTTTGTGTAAACATTTAATAAAATAAATAAAAGTACCGTTTATTTAAAACTTATTCTGTGTGAATAATAAAATTAAATAAACAAAAGTACATTTGATTTAAAAATTATTCGGTGTGGATATTTTTTCTTATTCTGTGTGAATATTGTATTACGCTCAAATGTCTTTTGGGAATTTTTAAAAATAATGATTTTTAAGGTTTTTGGAATTTTTAAAAATCTTATTAAATTATTTTCTTTGTGAAAATAATATTTAATTTTTTTTTGAATTCTTGTAATATTTTGAGCATGTGAAAGTAATACAATTTGGCTATCTTAACTGGTTCATCGGCATTTAATAAGTTATATGCCAATATATTCGTATGAAAATCGGATTTTCTAACGTTTAAGCTATGTGTGTGTCATTTTGATAAGGGGAGTGACTTAGTTTTACTTATAACATTTAGACATTTTATACGATCAAGTGTGTTCGTTAATTATTGATTTGGAATTGGAAGTGTCCGATTTTAAAACTTGTCTAAATACAGATACTATGTGTATCGCTCGAGAATTCTTTTCTCTAAAGATGAAACCAACATATACTTATTGAGATGATGTGTTGAACATGCATTTGTAAGTATAAGACCATGTGGAATAAGGTTGGTGACTTGTTCAATTGGGACGAGTTTAAAATCATTTTTAGAGATTCTCTACCCTTAGAATGACATAGAATGACATGAGATATGAGAAATGATTTGGAATCAAGAACATGAGTTCTTCCATGATGTCTATCTCACTTGTGTCATAGCTATATATGATAAGTTCTATAGTCATGGTACTGAACACCATTGGGTGACCCATGTCGTTCTCGAGACAAGGAGAAAGATGTACTATAAGTCTAGCCTATTAAGAGGATGCCAAAAGCTCATGCTCATTTGTGGGCATGTTATCATGTACATTAGTAGTTAGTGTGTACTGACTATTGGTACTTTGTTTGTTTTACAAACACTGTTTTTTTGTTTCGTAGTTTTTGTTTGACCTTAGTGGTCATTCTGATTAAACTATGCGATTTTTTTGATTACTTTAATGTATATATTTCGTTTGTCGTTTTATATATGTTTTCATTTAAACATTATTTGTTTGAATGTTAAGTGTCAAAGTGGGATTTTTAAATGGTTTGGTTAATTAAGTGTTTTTGGGATTGAGTTCATTATAATAAGACCTAATTGGGGCCGATGATTGAGATATTAAGTCTTCTTTCGACGTTCTGTTTAGTGAGAATTATTTTGAGCAAAAGTATTCTAAATGATCACTTAATTGTTTTACACACAATAAGAGCATGATTTATATTTACTTTCCTGATTTGCCTGTGACTAGCAAATCAATCATTGGTGATATGATTAAAAGAAATAAGCTCGATGAAGACAACTACAATCCGTGGTACTGAAAGGTTGGTACGTAATGGATGGTAAAGATGTTGTCGATGTTGCGAACCATGAGATGTTCGGTCCTGGACAGGACACTGGTCCTCAGGATTGTAGAAACTAAGATACTTATAAGGCTTGAAAGAAATAGAATTCTAAAGCCTGGGGTATCATGATCGCATCCGTCGAGGATGATATGATTTTTGAATGTGAGTTGCAAGGTACTGCACATGTCATGTGGGAGTATTCGCGTGATAAGTATGGTGATACTTTTGTCTCTAAGCTTCGTCTGTTGAATATAAAGATTGATACCTACACGAAGCGTGGTGATCATTCTATTAAACAACATGTGAGAATTATGTCTAACATGATTGTGGAGCTTAAGACAGCTGGACACATTCTTTCAGATGAACAACGAGTTCAAACCTTAATATCTTTCCTTCGTGACCAGTGGGAGCACATTAAGATCAAATTACCCACAATGATAACATCAAAATCTTCAATGATGCAGCTCGACATGTTGAGCTTGAGGATGAGCGACTAGGTGTTGTGAAACCTCATGAAGATGATGTTTATGTGGTTGAGGGTTTTGGTTCCAAGAAAAACATTGGTTTTTAGCGTAAATGGAACAAGAACAAAGGAAAGGGTAAAGAATCTAGTGAAGGTTCAAAGAAGGATACTGATAAAAATGAACGGAAATAATTTCCTAAGAATTCATTTTTTTCAGTAGTAGTTCTTCTTCGTTGAGGTTATCAGTTGTTGGTTTGAAAATTACATGGTTTCTATTATATATAATAATGTGTTGGGATATGTCCTTCGATCCTACGTGTGCAATCGATAAAGTCATAAGGTCGTCTATGGATGTTTAAATAATTATTAGATAATATTTATTGCTGGGAGCAATATAATATTGATCGATAATTATACCTACAGGGTCACACACGAGCCGAAAATACGAACTATAAGTGTTTGCTAGAATGAGTCGATTTGGAATCGACATATATATAAACTAGGTTTATATTCGATGTGATTTACGTACATGCATGGGATGCATGGCTTGCATGGAATGCATGTCACATGGTGTGACATGGCATGCCATGCAAGCGAATGGGACCACATCCAATGCAATGTGGCATGAGGATGTGGACATGACCATTCAACTTCACCATTAACACACCTTAATGGGTGATAATGATTCTACATCAATATCACCATTATGGGGGAGGTTACTTGGTGTTATTTCATGGTTTAATAGGTGAGAAAATGCTGATTTTCTCACCACAATATTCAGCTACGAAAATCACACCAAAGAGAGAGAAAAGAGTTCTTGGAGAACCACTTCAATCTAACAAGCAAGCTAGTTCATCTTCCGGGTTCGTGTGCAACACGTAGAGGCCGGGCCACTTGTGCGGCTTCAACATCCGGGCAATCTAGACAAGAGGAGTGACGAGGTCATTCACAAGGAGAGCTTCGAGAGGCTGATCCATTTGAGGTGGTTCAATCGACTCAACACCACCTCAACGACATCAACAAATCACTTCGTCACCAAAAGTAAGATTTCGTTGATTTCTCTATATATATATATATTGGATGTATATATATATAAATATATGTGTGTCTATACATATTTGTGTGCACTAAGATCATAGCATAGTAGATCTATTGCTTTACACGCTTCCGCACACACGGTATATCGATCGGATCGGTATACCGGTACCTTCAATTGGTATCAGAGCCTAGAGCTCGTGCACACTTTTGTGTTGGACACGAAGGTTAATTCAACATAATTGACTTATTTGTTTAATTGTGATTATGTGATTAGATGTAAGACCGGCCACCGTTAGTGGTCGGGTGAATGAAATTGTCGTTTTTTACGTTTCGATTGACCATAGTTTTGGAGGGCTGCGTCCCTTGGAATCATTTGTAATAGATAGGTTTTCTATTTCAATTTGTATTGTTCAAACTTGTAAGCGATGGACTTGGTCCATGGCTCGATGGAGGATCTCGGCTCTCCGGCGAAAACGAGAAGAAACGAAGCAAAACGAAGCAAAACGAAGCAAACCGGGCTGCTGAAGCCAAACGGCGGTCGCCGTTTGAGCTCCGGCGGGCGCCGTTTTGATTCGGCGGGCGCCGTTTTGGAAACGGCGACCGCCGAAAGGCCTTTTTTTGGGGCAGATGGGTTTTTTGCCTTTTTGGCGGGCGCCGTTTTGGAAACGGCGACCGCCGGTGGTGTTCAGCGACCGCTGGTTGTAAAACGGCGGGCGCTGTTCGTGGTTTTTGAGGTAATGACTTGTTTTGACCAAAATCGGCGAGCACGGAACTAAAACGGAGGGCGAGGACCAGTCCAGAAGATGTTCAAGGCTTTTGTTATTACTTTAATTCTTTTCGTTTGAGAGTTGTGAGGTTCTAGGGGCCTTTCGATTTCGTATTTATATGCTTTGCTAGTTATAGGTTGTTTTATGTTATAAATGTTCAACTTACATATAAACAAACCTATGCATGCAAGTTCTCAATAATAATGAGTATAATGTCTTGTCCAAAACGTCACACTCATGAAACCCTCGATCATAAGTTAGTAGGTCCGCCTCAGCGGGGTACTGCTTGTTATCTTGGGATAAGTGGGAGTAAGGGTTAGACCCTTACACGTGAGTTTGGTTTTCTCATCGATAGATCCACTGCAGGCGTGGCTATCGATACATGAGATGAGAATGGGACTCTCATCGACCGAGAGTGACATTAGATGTCATTGACATGGGATGTCTACCTATCTTGGAGTTCTTAAGTGCGGACTCAGTCGGCTTAAGGATTCGCAAGATGAGGGTCTTGGGATCGTTTTGTTCTAATTTATTAAAATGTCAAAAACCAATGCCTAATTTGTTTTTCAAAGACTAAGTTCAACTCGACTCATTCTCACCCCGGGGAGTGGAATGGAGCCAAAGCGCTTGCTTATGTCGATGACACAGATTAGAGACATTCGAGCCATTGGATGGCGTGAATCGATTGTCTGGTTGGCTCCCTCATTTTAATGAGAGATAGGGCTTCAATTGCATGATAAGATCGCTGGTTAGAAAACCTCGAGTTTTCACTTACGATTTATCACGGTTTTGATATTAAGATAATTGGGAACGACGATATTGGATATCGAATGAACAAAATGAAACAAATAATAGTAGTTATGCGAGACAAACTTATTTGTTTAAATGCTTTGTGGATGTTTACTTACTTAATTTATCTTTCTTCTGTAGTATAATATGTCTGTCTCAACTCAATTCAAGTTCAGCTCTATCTTGGATAGAGAAAAGTTGAACAACACCAATTTCCTTGATTGGCAACGTAACTTGAGGATAGTCCTCAAATACGAGGAAAAGGAAAGTGTGTTGGACAAACCCCTTCCCGTGCTTCCCGCTGATGGGGGCACGGATGCCCAAAAGGCATCATATGCCCTTGCTAAGAAAGCCTCGAATGAGGTGACATGTTTGATGTTGGCATCCATGGTACCCGAGTTGCAAAAACAATTCGAGTTCATGGAAGCCTATGACATCATAGAAGAACTCAAAAGCATGTTCGGGGAACAGGCTAGGATTGAGCGCTTCGGTGTCACCCGGGCTATAGCAACAGCTAGGCTGGAAAAGGGTAAACCCGTGGGACCACATGTGCAGCAAATGATTGGATTATTTGCTTCAAGTGCTCGCCTCAGTTTTGCATATGATGACGAGTTGGCTACCGATTTCATTCTCCATTCTCTTCATGATGGTTATGACGCCTTTAGGCTGAATTTCCACATGAATGGACTGAAGAAATCGCTTCATGAGCTCCATGGGATGCTTAAGGCTGCTGAGCCGGCGATTAAGAAGGACCCTAGGAGGGAAGTTCTTATGATTCGGGAAGGAGGTACCAAAAAGTTCAAGGGGATTAAGAAACCAGAAGTGAAAGGCAAAGGGAAAGGGAAAGTTGTGGCAACTCCTTCCAAAAGGTTCTTGAAAGCTTCTAAGGTTCCTGGGGAATCTGAGTGTTTCTACTGCAAGAGTGTTGGACACTACAAGCGAGATTGCCCCAAGTTCAAGGAAGATGTGAAGAACGGTGTCGTTCCTTCATCTTCAGGTATTTATGTCATAGACATAAACTTTACAAATTCTTCTTCTTGGGTATTGGATACCGGATGCGGTGCTCACATTGTTTCACATGTGCAGGGACTGCAAAGAAGTAGAACTTTGGTAAAGGGAGATGTCGATCTGCGGGTTGGAAATGGAGCGAGGGTCGCTGCATTATCCGTAGGATCTTATGATTTGTGTTTGCCTTCGGGCCTTGTTTTAGTATTGAATAATGTTTATTTCGTTCCAAGTATTACCAAGAACATCATTTCTATTTCAGTATTGGATACTGAAGGATTTTCCTTCACTATAATAAATGGTTTATTTACTATTTCAAAAAGTGGAGTGTTCTATGGTTCGGCACGATTAGAACATGGTTTATATATACTTCAACTTGACAATCATATATATAACATTGATACCAAAAAGGCCAAATCGAATGAATTCAATGAAACATACCTTTGGCATTGTCGATTAGGCCACGTCAACGTTAAACGTGTAGAGAAACTTCTTAAAGAAGGTATTCTCAAATCTTTTGACTTGGAGTCATTCGATACATGTGAAGGATGTTTGATGGGCAAAATGACAAAGTCACCTTTTCTAGGAAAAGGAGAACGTGCAAGTGATCTATTGGGTTTAATCCATACTGATGTATGTGGTCCAATGAGCTCACAAGCACGTGGAGGTTATTTCTACTTCATAACTTTTACCGATGACTTAAGTAGATATGGTTATATCTATTTAATGAGGCATAAGTCGGAAGCCTTTGAAAAGTTCAAAGAATTCCAAAATGAAGTTGAGAATCAACTTGGTAAGAAGATAAAAGCCATTCGATCGGATCGAGGTGGTGAATATCTTAGCCAAGAATTCGATGATCATCTTATGAGTTGTGGTATTCTATATCAACTCACTCCTCCTGGAACACCCCAGATGAATGGTGTTTCCGAAAGAAGGAATAGAACCTTATTGGATATGGTTCGATCGATGATGAGCCTTAGTGAACTACCAAAATCTTTTTGGGGACACGCACTTTTAACAGCGGCCTATACACTGAATAGGACACCGTCAAAAGCTGTTGATAAGACACCATACGAGGTATGTAAAGGGAAGGTCCCTAACTTGTCTTATATCAAGATTTGGGGATGTGAAGCTTATGTGAAGAGAAATATCTCTACAAAGCTTGAACCCAAATCGGATAAATGTTTCTTTGTTGGTTATCCAAAAGAAACACGAGGGTAGCACTTTTACAACCAATCTGAGAACAAAATCTTTGTTGCTCGAGATGGTGTATTTCTTGAAAAGGAATATCTTTCCAAGAAAGTAAGTGGGAGCTCAGTTGAATTGAACGAAGTTCAAGAAATATTGAATGAGGTTCAAGAAGATCAAACTGAAATGGACACTCAAGACCAAGTCGAGAGTGCTCCAGTGGTTTTAGAAACCACACCTAACCCTCGAAGGTCTGGAAGGATTAGATCTCAACCTGACAGATACTTAGGTATTCTGACAAATGAGAACTATGAAGTCATGCTTTTAGAAAGCAATGAACCTTCGACCTATATTCAAGCTGTGACGAGTCCAGATTCCGAGAAATGGCAGGGTGCCATGAAATCCGAAATGGAATCAATGTCTGAAAATCAAGTTTGGAACTTGGTCGATTTGCCTAAAGGGGCTAGGCCCATTGGATGCAAATGGATTTACAAAATAAAAACAGACATGAATGGAAAACCTAGTGTTTTCAAAGCAAGGTTGGTGGAAAAAGGATATAAACAAATTCACGGAGTGGATTATGATGAAACCTTTTCACCAGTTGCTATGATTAAATCCATTCGGATTCTCTTAGCCATTGCTGCTCATTATGATTATGAGATATGGCAAATGGACGTTAAAACCGCCTTCTTGAATGGGATTCTAGTCGAGGATGTGTTTATGACACAACCAGAGGGTTTTATCGATCCTAATCAGGCTGAGAGAGTATGCAAGCTTAATAGATCCATCTATGGATTAAAGCAAGCATCTCGGAGCTGGAATCTTCGGTTCGATGAATCCATACAAGAGTTTGGATTTCAAAAGAACATGGAAGACTCTTGTGTTTACAAGAAGGTCAGTGGGAGTTACGTTGTATTCATTGTGTTGTATGTCGATGACATACTCCTTATTGGAAACAATATTCCTATGCTTAATTCTGTTAAAGAATGGCTAGGAAGATGGTTTTCAATGAAGGATCTTGGAGAAGCACAGTACATATTGGGCATCAAGATCTGTCGGAACAGATCGCAAAGGATGCTTGGACTTAGTCAAGCAACCTATATTGATAAGGTGCTTGACAGGTTCAGAATGAAAGACGCCAAGAAGGGTCTCATTCCAATGACTCATGGTACATCTTTAAGCAAGAGTCAGTGCCCTTCGGGACCTGATGAGCAAATAAGGATGGCAAATATTCCTTATGCTTCGGCAATAGGGTCTATTATGTACGCCATGATATGTACACGACCGGATGTATCGTATGCTTTGAGCATGACGAGTCGGTTTCAAGGAAACCCAGGTGAGGCGCATTGGACTGCGGCCAAGAATATTCTTAAGTACCTTAGAAGGACTAAAGAGTATTTTCTTGTCTTTGGAGGACAAAAAGAGTTGGTTGTGACAGGATATACGGATGCAAGCTTCCAAACAGACAAAGATGATTTCCGGTCTCAATCCGGATTTGTCTTTTGTCTGAATGGAGGTGCGGTGAGCTGGAAGAGTTCCAAGCAACCCACCGTAGCTGATTCTACTACAGAGGCTGAGTACATTGCTGCATCAGAAGCAGCAAAGGAGGCCGTTTGGATGAGAAAGTTCTTAGATGAGCTCGGTGTTGTACCTAGTTCGGCCCATCCGATAGCTCTCTATTGTGATAATAGTGGAGCTATCGCGCAAGCCAAGGAGCCTAGGGAGCACCACAAATCCAAACATGTGCTCAGGAAGTTCCACATTCTCAGGGAGATAGTTAGTCGTGGAGACATCGAGATAAATAAAGTTGCAACTGATGATAATGTTGCAGACCCGTTAACTAAACCACTCCAGCAGTCAAAGCATGATGCTCATACGACTGCAATAGGGATACGATATCTTAGAGATGGATTGTGATTCCTATTACTGTATTGTTTACTTTTGGAGTTTATGTAAACATTCACGTATCTTTTATGATATTCAATAATTTCTTCATATAATTATGGTTTAAATTGTATGAATTGTCCAAATGATTAAATTATATTAATTGGGTTATGAGGTCGATTTACCACATAATGAAGTCCCAACTGTTGAACTAATATAATTAAATCATAAATTGTTCCTAGTTCGTATCATCGAGTACGGACAAACTGATGATGCAAAGAACTAGATTGTAATGTGTACTATAGCGCCGCTTCATGGGCTAGTGATGTGGGACATCAAGTACAATTACATAGATATTAGCTGGGAGCTAATGATCGAACAGACCCGACTGGAATAGTATTTAAGATTTTGAGTCATAATACTATTTCATTGACTGTCGAGCAATTTCCTCTGACCTGAGTAGTCCAGAGTAATTCCATTGTGAAATGGTGTACTTTGATACAAGTAATCGCCTTTCGTAAAAGGAGGTTATAAAACTTGTTATTGGGTATATCAGGAAGCAAGTGGGATAGCTTGGATTGACAAGATGGGATTGTCCTCCATTTTATAATGGGATACATGTCTTACCGGCCACTTGGAGAGTCGAGACTGTGGAAAATACGTGGCCACGTCCAGATTCGTATCATAGTGATAAATCTGGTTTTACAGTCTGTCTCAAAGTCCAAGAAAGGTTTGAACCGATTGAGGATGACTCGAGTCTTGCCTCAAGTTCAAATTTAGACATAAAGTGACAACAGGAAATTGACAGCACACTGGCTCTGAAGGCCAAGTGGGAGATTGTTGGGATATGTCCTTCGATCCTACGTGTGCAATCGATAAAGTCATAAGGTCGTCTATGGATGTTTAAATAATTATTAGATAATATTTATTGCTGGGAGCAATATAATATTGATCGATAATTATACCTACAGGGTCACACACGAGCCGAAAATACGAACTATAAGTGTTTGCTAGAATGAGTCGATTTGGAATCGACATATATATAAACTAGGTTTATATTCGATGTGATTTACGTACATGCATGGGATGCATGACTTGCATGGAATGCATGTCACATGGTGTGACATGGCATGCCATGCAAGCGAATGGGACCACATCCAATGCAATGTGGCATGAGGATGTGGACATGACCATTCAACTTCACCATTAACACACCTTAATGGGTGATAATGATTCTACATCAATATCACCATTATGGGGGAGGTTACTTGGTGTTATTTCATGGTTTAATAGGTGAGAAAATGCTGATTTTCTCACCACAATATTCAGCTACGAAAATCACACCAAAGAGAGAGAAAAGAGTTCTTGGAGAACCACTTCAATCTAACAAGCAAGCTAGTTCATCTTCCGGGTTCGTGTGCAACACGTAGAGGCCGGGCCACTTGTGCGGCTTCAACATCCGGGCAATCTAGACAAGAGGAGTGACGAGGTCATTCACAAGGAGAGCTTCGAGAGGCTGATCCATTTGAGGTGGTTCAATCGACTCAACACCACCTCAACGACATCAACAAATCACTTCGTCACCAAAAGTAAGATTTCGTTGATTTCTCTATATATATATATTGGATGTATATATATATAAATATATGTGTGTCTATACATATTTGTGTGCACTAAGATCATAGCATAGTAGATCTATTGCTTTACACGCTTCCGCACACACGGTATATCGATCGGATCGGTATACCGGTACCTTCATAATGCTGTGTGCAATAACGAACATCTTAATGCCGACTTTATAGTTAATTATAGTTTGTCTCTTAATTGTAGTAGTACATCTCTTTAACTATTACGTCAATCATGGTTTGTCTCATAATGTTTCTTCTACTTGTTTTGAGCATGTTTATGGTGTGTTTTGATATGCACATTTGAGACACATTGGGAAAGATAAGATAAATCGTCAAGTGAAAGAAGAACTTTTGGGTTCACTTTCTAAATTCGATTTGTCCACATGTGAAATATGTCTTGCATGTAAAATGACTCGCAAGCCTTTTTAGTAAGGCAACAAGAGCTGAATATCCATTGCAATCAATACATACTGACATTTGTGATTCATTGAGTGTGACAGCTCGTCACTGAGCTTCATATTTTATGACATTCATTGAAGACTTCACGCATTTTGATTAAGTGTATTTGATATCTCAAAAGTCTGAAGCACAAGGTTGTTTCAAATACTTCATGAGTGAAGTCGAGAATCAAAAGAATGAACAATCAAAACTTTGAGAACCGATTGCGGGCGTGAATATTTGTCAGAACAGTTTTGGGAACTGTGTATTGAAAAAGGGATTACTCGATAGTTGACTACTCCTAATACTCCACAGCAAAACAGTGTTGCTGAGAGAAGGAATAGAACTTTATTAGACATGGTGAGATCCATGATGGCGCAAGTTAACCTATCTATTTCCTTTTGGGGAGATATTTTTGTTAACTACAGCCTATATTCTAAATTGAGTATCATCCAAGTCAGTGACATCAACTCCGTATGAACTATGGAAAGGTAGGAGACCTGACCTAAATAATCTCAAACTTTGGGTTTTGGCTGCATTTATGCATAACGTACATTAGAGGTACGGATAGCTAACTCTAAGAGAAAATAAGTGTATTTTCATATGGTACTCAGAGAAGTCCATTGGTTATGTGTTCATTGGTAAAAATGGAGATGATCATATCACTGAAATAATATCGAGACATGCAACTTTTCTAGAGATTGAATTCCCAAGTCGAGGTGAATTACGAAACAAAGAACCGTTCTTTGAGGTTAATGATGAGAATGGGGACACAGACTTAGCTTCTGATCCTCTAGAGGTACAAAGTTCAGACCTAACACCACTCAACATTTCTCGTGGTGTTGATCAGAGTGGGAGAGATGTATATGTTACACCTCTAGATGAGCATACCTAAAAGTTCGATTATCAGAACCTATTCGTTATTCTTGTAGAAAGAGTATACCTAAATGTCATTATGACATTGATGAGTATGCTTTTATGACTAATTCAGGAAGAAGAGTCTGCCATCGAGACTTTATCCTTTGTTTTCTTGATACAACTTGAAGGTTATATGAAAAATTGCAATGCAATATCAGAATTCCATGAAGAGTAACTATGTCTGGGAACTAGTTGATCTCCTGAGTGGATGCAAGACAATTTGGGAACAAGTGGGTTCTCAAAATTAAGTGAAAGGCTGATAGGACAACTGAACGATACTAAGCTCATTTAGTTGCTAAAGGCTATAACCTATTTGAGAATATAGACTATGAAGAAACCTTCTCGCTGAGTGTGAAGTTTTTTCTTCGATTCACCTACTTCTAGCCATTGTAGCCAATTTCGATTTGGGACTACATCAAATTAACGTTAAGTCTATTTTTCTCAATGGAGAATTGAAGGAAAATATCTATATGGAACAATCAGTGGGTATTGTTGTCCAGTCAATGGTACTTGAAATCTCATCAGGTCATGATGATGACCATTGTGATTATGTCAAACGTTCAGAAAAGTATTTCGTAATACTATCATTATATGTTGATGATATTCTTTTGGCTGGGAATGATATTGAGTACTTGAATAAGATCAAATAATGACTATTTTCATCTTCGAGATGAAGGATGTGGGTGAAGCTAAGTATTTCATCAAAATCTATAGGATTCGTTTCAAAGGTTGCTTAGACTCTCGCAGGAGACTAATATCTATAAGCTCCTTAAACGATTCAAGATGGATGGATACCTGTAAAGTCATTGATACTCTATTTATCAAAGGTGAATACATAAGCCGAAACATGGATCCCAAAAGTACTGAAGAAAGGCATTTCATGATAAAGGATTGTAAGCACACCAGTGGGTGATGTGACGATCAAATGTGATAGTCAAGCAATTATTGCTTACACGAAAAATCCCAAATACCATGAAAAACAAAACCACAATTTGTTTAATTTTGTCGGGGACATTATTAAAACAAAAGGAGTAAATATTATATATCTATGCATTTGATGGTGACTAATCCTATGACCAAACCAATACCTAATGAGGTGTTCAAGGATCATGTCGAGTCTTTGGAGTTGCATAGAATTTGATTATATGTAATCAATCAATGACAATGTGATGTTCTGTTGAAATTAATATATGTATTAATGTTGTGTGTAAAAGTATGTATTATACTTGAAAGGTATGTCTACAAGTTGTGACTGGTTCTCTCACATGAACAGTTACCTCTGACATCGAGGATGTGCAGAGAAATGAATCCCCACATTCATGGACTTGTAATATAGCCAGATTGCAGTTCTCCTGGAGACAATGGGAGTCTCTGAGGACGTAACAGAGGGGAGAACTCAGGTTAAGTGAGAGACGGACACTTGAACTATAATCTGTACGATGCTAAGTTGAAAGACATACGCTTCCAAAGTGGAAGAAAAGCATTGTAACGCGTGTTCATACCACGTGTGCTTTTGTGATCATTAAAAGGTGAATGAGAGAAACTTCCCCGTTTTCTCATTATGTGAGACCTTGAGGTTGAAACGATGTCGTTAACCTCACTTCGTTACCCTTAAGACTTCCAACTGTGTCTTGAGATTTCACTAAGTGCTGCTACTTTGATATCTTACCAAATAACCATGGAAATTCGGTAAATGCGGTACATATCAGGAAAGCAACTGACGTGGAGTTTAGAGATTCTAGTGGAGAAGGAAGATTATCTTAAAACATGCACTTAACTTGGTATTCAAGGCTAGCCCAATCGTGTACGGACATGATTGTGAATATGAGTTGGGACAAGGTCGAGTATGCTAAGTATCTGAGGGAGATAAGAGATACGTCGACTAGTGCGGTTTATAAAGATGTCTGGGGTATAGCGAGTAAAAGTCCTCAATATATTTCGTGAACTGTCATAATACACTAACCGGTTTATGACGACGACATAGTTCACACGCTCGCAGGTCACACGATCTATTTGCCCTGTATGAAATGATGTTGTTGAGAATGTTTATCTGGACGTCGAGTCTAGCCCTTTGTGCGAGTGGGAGATGTTAGGATTAGGGTCGCCCTGCGGGCTCGACCCGACCCATGAAATAATTAAAATAAAAGTATTTTAATTTGTTTTATAATATATATATTATTTGTGTAATAAAATATATTTTATAAATCTTTATCCTAAATAACGGCTCTCCTACGGCGGTTGTGTGCGTACAGTTATTTGTCTGTGGATAATATATTTAGATATATATTAAACAGATTGAAAAATAAACAGTTTAACGCACACATGAGTTGCAGAACAATATACAAAGAAAATAAACAGTACAATACATTGAGGTTCTTAGATCGTGAAGAACAATTCAACACTCCAATCGGGAGAGTGTTGTAGACACTGCGTAGTACGAGAAACAACACGCGACAAGAGGATTCGGTCCGTTCGATTTACGTTTCCGCATCGAAGACAAGTAAGTCTTCTTATTTATTTTTATCGAATTGCTTATGTCGCTTAAGTAATTCCTTCACTAGTTAGATGCGAGTGTTTGAAAGTAAAATAGCGACAATCGTAATAGTTAGTTAGCTAGCTAGATGGAAAGTTGGAAGTATGCAATGATGGACTGATCGTAATAAGAATGTAAATTTGGGATATTTAGATTTTTTTTTTTTTTGTTCTTTTTATTAAATATCCTAGAGTGTTTTAAAATGAGTTTTAATTATTTTAACCATCATAAATTATTTTAATGATTTTAAAGAGATTTAAAATAATTTTTAAGTATTGCAAAAAAGTCATAAAATAAGTTTAAAGTGATTTAAAATACTTTTCACGTTGTTAACGTATTTTAAAATAATTTCAAAGTGTTTTGAAATACTATTAATTAAATATATCCAAATATGATAAAATGATTTTTTAATTTTTTTTAAACATATTTTTAACATTTTAAAAATAAATTTTAATTTAATCGAGATACTTTGTAAACATTTTAAAGGTTTTTAAAAATAAATATAAGGTGATTTGAGATACTTTTGAAATATTTATGGATATTTTTGAAATTTCTTAAAGTACTAATATTGTTTTAAATTGATTTTTAAGCATATTGAAATATAGTTTATTAAAGTGCTATAAATGATTGTACAAAAATTTGAAATTGTTTTTAAATGTCTTAAAATAAGTTTTGAAATACCTTTTAAAAAATTTAAAGGTTTTAAAATGATTTGAAATAACTTTAAATAATTTCAAGTGTTTTTAAATGAAATTTAAATGCTTTATAAATTTGAAATATTTTTTAAATTATCATAAAGTGTTTTAAAAATATTTTTAAGTTATTTGAAATATGTTTAAATACTTCAAATTGTATTAAAATAATTTATAAGTATTTTTGAAATATCATTTGAACATATTAAAGTGTTTTAAAAATGATTTTAAAGAGATTTGAAATTCATTTTAAATATCTTAAAATTATATTATATTAAAGTGTTTTAAAAATGATTTTAAAGAGATTTGAAATTCATTTAAAATGTCTTAAAATTATATTATAGTAAGTGTTTTTGAAATACATTTTAAAGTATTTTAAAATTATTTTATATACCATTTAAATAATTTAAAAGTGTTTTTAAATGAATTTTAAAAGGTTTGAAATATTAATCTTTTGAAGCATCCTAAGGTGTTTTAAAAATATTTGTAAGTTATTTGAAATACCTTTTAAATATTTGAAAGTGTTTTTAAATGATTCTCAAGTGTTTTGAAATATTATTTAAATAAAGTATAGTGTTTTAAACTGAATTTTATAGTTATTTAAATATCTTTAAATACTTCAAATTCTTTTAAAATGATTTTTAGGTATTTTGAAATATCATTTAAACAAAGTGTTGTAAAATGATTTGAATTGAAGGAAATTTGGAATACCTTTTAAATATTTCTAAACAACTTTAACTTAAAGTTGATTGAAAACCTCTTAGATATTTAAAAGTGTTAAAATGATAAATATATATATTTTAATTTTTTTTTAAATGTTATAAAATAATTTCTGTTTTGAAATACTTTTAAATGTTTTAAAATGATTTTTTAAGTATTTTGAAATACCATTTTTTTAAGAGAATTTTGAAATACCATTTAAATATTTAAAATTATTTTTAAATAACTTTTTAATATGTCTTAAAATAATTTCTAAAATTTTAAATATCTTTAGATATTTCAAAGAGTCTTAAAATAATTCTAAAGTAATTTAAAATATATTCAAAATATTTTAAAGTGTTTGAGTTTTAATTATTGAGGAACAAAATTTAGATATTTGATAATATTCGTCGAGGTTGAACTCATTTAAATTTTAATCAGGCGTCTATAAATTGAGGAAAAAAAAGCCTCACTCAATTTCAAAATTTGTTTTTGTAACGTCTAGTGTCTAGTTGCCCGTCTTCAATTTTGTATTCCCGGTTCATATCAATATCATCTGCTTCAGAATTAGAGGTAATTCTTCTTCTTCTTCTTATCCATGTTCTGAATTGATGTTCGAAATCCATTAATTTTTCGATTAATTTTGTTTTTGCTCATTATTATTCTTGAAATTATTATAGTGATTGGGAACTGGTTAGTTCTTGATTAAATTTATAACTTCAGGATAGAAATGGGATAGCCCTCTGGTTTGATTTTGATCTAGGGTTTATTTAAGGGATTATCGTTTCAGAGATGAAACAAAATTGAATCGATTTGTTTGGTATGGGAAATTCTCACCTTTTTCTGTAATGGGGCTGGGGAAGGGAATGAGATGGGGGTAAACATTTTGAGGGGCAATTTCGATTTTTACTATTTTTGTTTTTCAATATCGAAAACGATTGACAATCGCTCTGATTATCCGATAATCGATTCGCCCATTATCCGATCGACGATTTGCCCCTGATTATCGATAACTTGCTACGGATTAAAATTGTTGATACATTTCTTAGTTCTTGTTAATATTGCTACAAGGAAGCTCGGATATTGGTAACAATTTGGATATGTGGCTTAATTACTGTGTATTGAAGCTACGGGTTTTTTTTTTTATGTTTTTTTTACCAATTCATATAGTCTCATTTCGTGTGTGTGGACAGATAGATGGCAAGGGGAGGCAAAATTGGATACAAGCGCAAGACTAGGAGCAAGTTTCGACTGCAGAAAAAAGGTTCAGATGAGTCGGATGAAGATTATAAGGTGGATGAGTCAGAGTATGAGTATTGTTCTTCTCTGGCTGAGGATGAATTAGATGACGGTTTGGGGAAATTTGAGCAGGGAAAAGACGGGTGGTTCAAAAAGAAGGTGGTAGTGCCTAGTGTACGAAAGCGTTCGCAAACCAGAAATAACCATAGGGTCGTGAAACCGAGAAAGAAGAAGGTTGTTCATAGCGAAGAAGAGGGTGATTATAGTGTTTCTGGTGTCAAGCAACGGATGAAAAATAAGGTTTCGCGTAAAGAAGATGAAGATGATGATATTGAATTCTTTTGTAGACAAGAGGGAACTGAGTTGGTTGATGAAAATCCAAGAAAGAAAAACCGGGTTTTTAAAACAGATTTACATGTGGATTCTTGTAATGCGAATCAAGGTGAAAAGGGTAAAGTTTCACGTCGAGGAGAAACGGAAGATGAAGATGATGATGATGATGATTTTGAGGACGAAGATGATGAGGAATTTACTCCATGGGACGATGAAGATGATGAGGAAGTTACTCCATGTGAAAGAAGGAATCCTATCAAGAAACGAGTTTTGAGGAAAAGAAATAGATCCAATCCCATTAAGGAGTTACAAGACAAGAGCACTGATTCCCGAAAAAAGAAGACGGTAAGGGGTTTGAGTCGGGGCAGGAGGAATTCAAAACTGAATTTTGGTTCAGTTTTTGTGAGCTCAGGATCGTCTGATTATGAATACACCATTTCTGAAGAAGAGAGAGAACAAGTTAGAGAGGCTACTGAATTTTGTAGAAGAAGGTTAACGACTAGTGTAAGGGGTTCAAGCTCTTTAAATACGATTAAAGAGAAAGAGCTGTCGCCTTCAAAAAGACAGCAGCCTGGAATGAAGGGGAAACAAAAGTTGGAGGTTTGCGGGATTTGTTTATCTGAAGAGGGGAAGAGAACACTCAGAGGAGTTTTAAATTGTTGCAGTCATTACTTTTGCTTTGCATGCATTCTGGAGTGGTCGAAGGTGGAGTCTCGTTGCCCCCTTTGCAAGCAACGATTTACGACCATCAGCAGAATTGGACGAGCGGATAGTTTAAGGGGTGCGGTATTTCCTGTTCCCGAGCGCGATCAGGTAATAAATACAAACAAACCAAAGCATCTTTAAAATTTACTATGTCTTAGAAACTGGTCTTTTGAACTTAATTTCAGTCTATTTTAGTTCAGATAGTTTCAGTTCAGTTCAGCTCGATTAAGTTTGTTTCAAAATAAATAAAATAAAAGAAATAAAAATAATAATCTGAATCAATAATTTCAGGTTTACAATCCAGTGAATGCTAGAATATTATTAATATTTTTTAAAAATATTTAACAACTTATAAAAATTATTATTATTTTTACAAAACAAATCAATTTAGTTCACTCAGTTCAGTTCAAACTTATTCAATTCAGTCAACTTCAGTCTTCAGTCAGTTTCAGTCCAATAGAACAGGTCTTTAATCTCACCGTTTAAAAATATTGGCAGGTTTATCAGCCGTCTGAGGAAGAGCTCAGAGGCTATATTGATCCATACGAAAATGTTCTTTGCACCGAGTGTCAGCATGGAGGGGACGATGCACTTATGCTTCTCTGTGATCTATGTGATTCACCCGCTCACACTTATTGTGTTGGTTTAGGACATGAAGTACCAGACGGAAACTGGTACTGTGATGGATGCAGGCCGACAACTCTTGCTTCCTCTGATCATGGAGCAGTCGACAATTTGTCTGTAGGTTCGTCGCCTGTTTCTGTAGTTCATGAAACAATCAATCTCGATGAAGAGTATGTACCCGATACCCCTTTAACTCCTTCCACCGGGTACTCTCGATCACCTAGGCATCACTCTGCAGTGGCTACTCTGCATGACAGACGAAGAATACAAGGACATATACGACACCTTCAAAATAATCGGAGTAGATTGTCCGACAGAAGTGATCGTTTTTGAACAATCGTTTTTTTGAATTTTATCATAGTATTAATAATAATTGGGATACATCAATATTCTTCAACCCTACTACAACTAACTCTACCAACATACATTACATTTATCGCTACAAACTTATTACACTTTCCATCTCAATACACACGACGGGTTGAGACTGGAGTTATAAATTATCGTCAATCATCATCGACAGCACCAACCCTTGGACAAAATCGCTTCTATTTGCCTTCTCCTCCTTATCTTTGACAGACATTGGAGGCTGCTCGATTTTTCTGTCGTGAATCGAATAGCAGAGATTAAAAGCAACTCAATACGTCAAAAACAGCTCTAAATCCGAATAATTTTTTTTACTGTAAATGTCAAAGAGATAGCTTACTGTAAATGTCAAAGAGATAGCGATTGATACCTTTCTGCAACAGTGCTTTTCTCGATTAAGCTTGCCTCGGTTGAAGGGTTTGATGGAATACTTTCATAATCTTCAGCCAATGGCGAAATAAACGATGACAACAGTGGGTCAGGCGCTGAATTGTTTGAATTAGCTATGCACGCGGACGACCCTCCGAATAGAGATTGCATATTCCCTTCTCTCAGCTCCCTCCTCAAGAAAGAAAGAGTGGAATGAGAACTAGCTTTTCGTGTTTTTCTCTTGCGCTGCATGTAATCTACAGTCAAGGAAACTCATGGGAAGTCGCTAAATCCTTGAGCATAGAAAAGGAAATAAATAAAAAATCACGTTATTGCAAAATATTTTGCGTGGTTAAGGAGACGATGTTAGACAACGTTTAAAGCCAATAGTAGAGAAGAAAATTATGAATGATCCAGTAGCTAGCGGCAAGTGCGTATTTCAAGAAAAAGCAAAATTAACTAAAAACTGCAAAATTAAATAAAAGGATATCTTAAAGATATTCCCATGGTGCAAGGTTATATGAGCTACCATGTCCACGCCCACCCTCGTGCTACAAACTGGACACACCTGAAAGGATAACATTCTCCACACAATGTTAAAAAGATCGTAAAAAGTATGCCTCAAAAAACGAGTAAAGAATCATCTCTACGGATCATTAAAGTATAAAGTAAATAAATGAATCTCTATAATAGAGTTATCAATAAATCTAGTGTGATCAGTATCGCCTATCAACATCATATGATGACAAAATTATCAAAGGCGAAAAGCGAACCAAGATGCAAAGGCTTCGGAGCCTGGGCGCAAGTGAGTTCGCGCGCTTTTCAAACACAAGGCGTGATAAATAATGCAACACTTAAAGCATCTTTTGTCAGTCCAATACACTTTAACGATTTAATTCATAATTACAGAACATGTAGATAAGGCAAGACATAACTTTACCCCATTCTTGGCTTCTGCAGGATGTTCATCATCGATATGGCAACAGAGCCCCACAATGTCAAAGTAATCCGAACAAAAAGGACACGGATACTCCTCCCTCACATCATCATCCATGTCGTTCTCCTCAAACCCCATCAGCATTTCTGTATCAAAACTATCCCATTTCATTCCTACAAAAACAAAAATATAATGCGAAACGTGAGACTAACACACATGTTCAGTCGACAATTTCACAAGTCCAGCGTTACCATATCGAGTTTTTAAGGTCAATATTGCAAGGTCACATGTCAAGTGTAGCAAACTCCAAGGACAATTAAAACCATTCATTCAACATATCCTCAAACCATTACTCATCAAACTCTAGATAATGTCGAAAGCCCAATAAAAATGCGATCTTTACCGAAAAAATAAATCAATTGAACAACTACGAAAAAACCCATATGAAAATTACACTCAGAAACAGAGTAACAGGATGATGAGTTTTACCAGATCGAGATTGGGGAGAGGACTGATAGAGCTTGGAGGCAGAGGACAAACGAGCAGCCCAAGAATCAGCATCCATGGCGGCTGAGATTTCTTTCAACCTTAAAGTTTGCAAATCTCAGCTCCCTTCTTACAAGAGCTGATGAAGAGTGAAGCTGCTCGAATAAATTCTTGAACCACTTTCGATTTTATTTTTATTTTTTTGGAGTAGGATAGTGGTGAGATATGAGAGGGAAAGAGAGAATGAGATGAGGGAAATGAAAAGAGAAAAAAAACACCGAAAGTAAGAAAAGCTCTGTCTTCCACACACACACCTTTTAAATTTCAGTTTTTTTCTCTTTCTTTTTGTGGATTTGGTGACAGCTTGACGTGTTGGGGTTGTCTGATCTAAATCAGATTCTTAATTGAAATAAATTAACAATTTCGATTTCGATTTCGACTTCGACTAATTAAGTCTTTTCGGAGAAGGTCTAAAAAATCTAGTCTTTCCGGAGAACTTATCTATAGTTATAATCAAATGCAAATTACAAGTCTACCCTCGGTCGGGTTGAACTCGAACCCAGAATCTCGTCTTCCATTTCCACCGGCTGGCGGCTGCAGCTCCCCGTACCAGAAGAATCTCTCTACCGAAAACCCAGTGCGACGTTTCCTTGATCACATGATCTAACCCGTTTAGAATCGACCCGACCCATTTCCGACTTTAGATCTACCTTGAAATCGCATCAGCTTCGTAATATTTTGATTTTCACAGTTCCGTTCATTAGTATTTTTCGTAGATCTACTCGTTGAGATTTGAGCACGTCTATAAATTTGTTGATAATAAATGGCGACGAGGAATAGGACGATTTTGTATAGAAAGTACAGGGATGCGTTGAAGAGCGTCAGGATTCCGGCGGGCTCATCCTCGTCGAGCTCCGGCGGTGGCGGTCCCGTGATCGAGATGTCAACTACGTCTTTTCTTAACCCTAACCGATCTTACGCCCCTTTAAGCACTGAAGATCCCGGAACCTCCAGGTACTACTCTTCACAATAACCCTCTCCCCCATTATTTTTATTACTAAAAATCGGTGCAATTGTCGATTCAAGGAATTCGGTGTATTGAATTTGCCTCTATGAAAAAATGAGAGTTCCAGTTAGATGGAAATTACACATGAACGAGTAATTCGGTGTATTGGATTTGCTCAAACCGAATCACGCCTTTTATTGCAATGCAAGTGATCGAACTTGAATGTGTCATTTCGCTTCGCTTATTATTTTAAGTGTTTCAGTTTTCTGCTGCCATGACTTGGTTAAATTGTTGGATTGGTACCTAGTCGAAGGTGAACCTAAGAGGTACCTAGAGAACTCATAACCAATCCGGCCTTGTCAAATGGCGTGGATACTGGGCGGAGTGTAGAGATTTTAGTTTTTGGTCATGGATAATGTGTACTGCCTTTTGTATTTTATATCCTCCTAATTCATTTTGTTGTGACATTGCTTAGAATATGTCTCCCAAACTCGATGCAGATTCTGACCGACCCATTTAATTGATTCTGGAACTCTAAATCCTTATATGTATCAGTACAAACACATTGAAGCACTGTAGTGATGATCCTCGTTGAAGAAGTTGGTTTGAATGTTTTCTGAAAAGACAAGGAACTACTTTGACTAGGAAATTGGAGAAAGATAAGAAAAAAATATACATCATATTTCACAAGTCACAACTAATTGAGCTCCCTTTTCGTTCTTCTTAATAATGATAGTTTTTTTATTCAAATTCTGGTCCAAACATTCCCAATATATTTACGGTTGTTTCTTGTTACAGTAGGGGGGCAGTTGCAGTAGGTTTACCACCAGCTTGGGTGGATTTATCTGAAGAAATAGCGACAAACATACAACGTGCTAGGGGAACAATGGCTGAGTTAGCGAAGGCCCATGCCAAGGCTTTAATGCCTTCATTTGGAGACGGTAAAGAAGACCAGCACCAAATCGAGGCACTTACCCAAGAGATAACTGATCTCTTGAGAAAATCGGAGAAGAGACTGCAAAGACTCTCTGCTGCTGGGCCCTCGGAAGATTCTAATATTAGGAAAAATGTACAGGTATGATTTCATGATCCTCTGCTACCTGAATTATATATGATTGACTATACGAGAATGTAGCAGTCCACTAGTCCGTAGAAAGGGTGATTGTTGTTGTACATTTAATATGAATTAAATGGATTTTTTTAAATCCTGGACAATAAGGAAGAACAAACCTAACTGCTGCTAATGCTATATCCGTCATCTTCTAGTTGCTGAAATTGGGTATAATACAATGAAATACTGTGATGACTTTAACTATTTTTCATTTATAAATCTGGTAATCGTCTGATCTACTACTCCTGAATGTACACTATCGTTTGTTGTGACCTTACAATTTCTTGGCAGCTATGTCCTTTCTGCTGGGAAAAAATTATCAAAATTAATATTTGTGTATACTTATCATATTTGATATTGTTGTAAGGAAGTATTTTCTTTGACAGCGATCTTTAGCAACTGATCTCCAGACCCTTTCATTGGAACTACGTAGGAAGCAGTCCACATATTTGAAACGACTTCGGAAGCAAAAGGAGGTATAATATCATTTGTGAACTCGTTTAACCAGTTGAGGTGCCATGATATCCTGAAGTGTTCTTTTTAAGTCTCTCATTCTGGTTTGCCTAATGTTTCTATATTGGTGTTTGAGCAGCCGGCAGCATTAGCATGTGGCTGTGTGTTATAATTATCCCCAGTTTTTTATGTTGTGTAATTCTTTGTAGAGTCCTGATGGCGTTGACTTGGAAATGAATTTAAATGGAAGCAATTCTAATAGGGACAAAGATGATTTGGATGGCATGGTAAGTGGGCTGAGCTTCATCCGTGTTTATAGTAAATTTATATCTAAATTGTGTTAGTTCTATGCTTTGATCAGCTGACAAACCAGAGCCCGCTCTGAGATGTGTTTTTAGAAGGGATGGGCTCGTGAAAATAATACATCGAGAAAATAACCGAGAAAATAATAAATTCTTTTTGACCAAACCAAAACGGGTTCTTAGTTAAAGAACTTAGATATTTCAGAAACTTAGCAGAGACTCGATTTTTTATTTTTTTTTTGCAGTGGGTTACTTCTTTGGTTTCTGTCTAAAAAAAATTCTTGGCACAAAATCTTCGTTGTTTATGTCATTGATGCTTCCTTAACCTCGAATATCTTGCACATATGTCGTTTAGGGATTCAGCGAACATCAAATGGCCAAACTAAAGAAAAGTGAAGCCTTCACCATAGAAAGGGAGAGAGAAATTCAGCAGGTGTATTGACACTCTTTTTTGGAGGAGGAGAAATAGTTTGCACAATGACCTGATATTTTATGTTTTTTCGGCATTTGGTTGGTTCCAGGTGGTGGAATCGGTCAATGAACTCGCCCAAATTATGAAGGATTTATCAGTATTGGTGATTGATCAGGTCGGATGCTACATTGCATTTTTTTCAATTATTCATGTTATCGGTTCAGTATTATAATCAAGTTTATCTCTCTAAGCAGGGTACTATCGTTGACAGGATCGATTACAACATAACATCCGTTGCAGCATCAGTAGAAGATGGCATGAAACAGCTCCAGAAGGTACACATCTTCTACAGCCTCCTTTCTTGTAAATACCGTGTTCGGTTAATTATGTACTGAAATGAGAACCGGAATTGCAGGCGGAGAGAAGCCAAAAACAAGGTGGGATGGTTATGTGTGCTACTGTTCTCGTTATCATGTGTTTCGTTATGCTAGTTCTCTTAGTATTGAAGGAGGTCATATTCTAAGCAATAAACATACAGTCTGTGCACATCCTCCGAGCAATTCTTAGACTGTGGAAGGGTGCGATTTTCCTCATCTCGAAGTCTTTCTTCCCAAAAAAGAAAAAAAAAAAAAGTCTTTCTCATACCCTTTATTTTCTGTGATCGACCTTTACTAAAAAAGTCTTTCTTCCTCGTACCATTTTTGTAGAGAGAGAATATATGTCTCGATGCAGTAAAGGTCTTTCTTCCTCGTACCATTTTTGTAGAGAGAGAATATATGTCTCGATGCAATGTTAGACGCTCATGGTACCTTTGTATAGTCTGAAAGAGGATATGATATTTTTTACGATTAAAAATATAATCTTGTTCGTCGCATTTTTTCACTAATTTTACAGTGCATTTGGTGTATACAACAAATAAAGAAAACAACCCCACATTCATTGGTAATTCAGAGAAACATGTAACTGAAGTATGGTTTACAACCCAAGGAAGCCACCTTCCAAAGCAAAAATATGTTCTGGCAATTGGACTCTTATTCGGGCTTTAACAAATGCAATCGAAACAATCTCAATATGACCCCATCAGAAAGAATGAGACGATGTTTCTACAACAAAGCGATTCTATGACCTACAACTGTTCATCATTTATCGACCCCTACTTTGAAGGACCCTTTGATCAAGCCAGATAATGGTAGTTTCAATTCGTATGTCAACCTCTGGAGAATCAGTGCTAATGTGTGTACGTCCGACAGGGCTCTGTGAGCGGGCCCGATCAATGGAATGCCATAGTGATCCCGGAGGGATTGCAGTGATGTCTTTGGAGGAACTTGTCCTGATAACCAAACACCACTCTCAAGTTAACAATCAATCATCCTATAAAAAAAATAATGAAATACAGAGAACAAACCTTTAGACTTCATCACGGTACGAGCCAGGGGAAGGGTGTCAGCAAACCACCAATCCTCGGGAATCTCAAAAGAGCAGCGACTGAATTCATTCTTCAGAAAGGGAACATCAAAAGTTCGGCCGTTATGAGATACCAAAACCACAATCCCACCTGGTAGCTGGCGGCTTCTGACATACGTCAGTAAGATTGGAATAAATTCCTTCATCCTACAAAAGCAATATAGAATATTTAAGCAAGATCGGAATAAAATTCCTTCGCCCAAGTGAAGGTCAATTCAACTCACCTGGGCACACCGTATTTGTTGACCATCCGGGCTGAAATGCCGTGTATTTGTTCATTCGGCACATCACGTTCCGGATTCACTAGACTTTGGAAAGTGCTGTTCTCGCCCCCTCTAAGGTCTTGACACGCAAACTCGATAACCCTGTCTCTTTCCCTGCTGAACCCAGTCGTTTCGATATCAAAGCAAATAACCGTAGCGAGTTTGGCCAACTCAGCGTACTTCTGATCCAGTTCTACGTCTGTTGCTTCCACTTTATACGTATTAATCTGAGCGTTTCTGATACCTACTTTTCTATTCCTTTGTACCTTCGATGTTGTTTCACTGCTCCCTACTTCTTTTGTATGTACAGTTCGTCTGGTCCACCTTCTGTTCTGCCCCCCTTCGTGGTCATGGTTGTTCGAACAAACGGCCCGAAAATTGCGGCTCCTATCGCTCGTCCTACCTAACTTATAAACACTCTCCCACAGGGAATTACCTATCAAATTAATTCTGCATCGAGGAACTTGCAACAGAGAGAAGCACATTGCGATTGCTTTCATCCAACAGTGTCAAATGTCGAAAGGATAAAATGTCTTACTCGTCTGCAGAGGAATTAAATGAAATGATATTATACATACATGTACGATATTAGAAACTCCTTGAAGGCTTGAAGCAAAAAATTTAAGAGATTATCGGCTATAAAAGTTTTACAAATCCCAAACGATCTAAAATTTGCCTAGCAAAGTTTTGCAACTACCCACAAACCAAAGTCGTCTCGTCAGTCGATTACTAAGCATTTCATATCCGGGCCTTCAAAATCCCAAACTTATAATTTTCAATTCTCTCAGTTAAACAAGAACTTTCAGGGGTAAAAAAAAACTCGATTATTACTGGGTACACATAGTGCTAAACTCGACCATGCTCGTATGAAGCGGCCCTAAGCACAATCCCTTGGAAAGAATAAATAACATGAGATATGTAAAATGAAAACAGAGCATTTCAGTGTAACATCTATATCGATTTTTTCAGCAAACAATATATAAAATTATCACCGACCCACTTCTTAATTCGTTGTGTCACGCCATTAAAATACCAAAGCAATGCCAAAACCCATGAACGAGAAGAAAATGTGTTGGGTGGATGTTTTATTTTAAATAAAAATAAAAATAAAAATTATTGAAGGAGAGTAAAACCAGGTGAGCCAACCATCATTTTCAGGAAGAGGGAAAAATACACACGACTACGAAACAGAACAATTTCTCAAAATAGAAAATCAAGAATTGCAGAGATAAAAATAAAAAATGTATGTACGAAACTCGCCTGATCGGATTTGGGTTCTCGAAATGCTGAGCATTCGCCACAAAGAAAAAAAATGTTTTTTTCAATAATTATATTAAGAAAATGGATTGAGTGGATCGTGGGGGAGAAAAGGAAGTTAGGGCAGAACATGGAGTAGAGGTTAAGTGAAGTCTTGGGCTTTTCTTTTCTTCTTTTGTGTGGAGATATTAAAAGATAAGAATTATTCATTCAAGAATTTTTAGCATATTACTTAAAATCATTATATTTCATTAATTCTCTTTTAACAAATAAAATAAAATAAATAGTGTTGTTTGATTGGTTTTAGTTTGAATTATTTTATTTCTAAAACCATCATATTAATAAACTTAAAATAGTGTTTTTTAAATAAAAGTCTCAAAAGATTCTCATTTGATGCCTCCACTACATTTTACAATTGTTGATTTTGGTTGACCCACAAAAAATATGAGAATTTGTTACGTGAAGGTAACATATTCGTTATGTAATACAGTATTGTTTATGATATCATCTATATATATAATATATTATTCCTTAGGTTATGTTAAGAAAAGACAGAAAGAGAGGAGGGGGCAAATAGCTTTAAAACAACATCCAAAAACATCAATATAAGTTTACCAAGTCAAAATCCAAAGCCAGAGTCGACGATATAAATAAGTATCAAATGCAACGCATTACAAAACCATAACATGGTGTTCGCAGCAAAATCGAAAAAAGGACATCGAAGAGGACGTTATTAGTTGGCCCTGGGAGCAGCCCATTCGACTCTTAGGATGAGATTGTCGTAACCATACCCATTAAGCTTGTTGATAGCTCTCTCCGCATCTTCTCTGTTGACAAAGTTGACGAACCCAAAGCCTCTGCTTGTCCCTGTCTTCTGATCAATGGCAACATAAACACGGCTGACATTTCCGAAAGGACGGAAAAGCTCGTGCAAGTCAGGCTCCCTAGTGTCTTCTGAGAGGTTGGTGACTCTGACAGAGTTCTCTTCGTTCCTACGCCTCATGTCAGTACCAACTCTCTCAGTATTACCTCCTTCTCCTCCTCTCCTGCTAGGTGGGACATAGGTTCCCTTTGTAGCACCTCCGCTGCTATCTGTAGCTGGCTTTTCAATGAAGCTCTCGCTCGGTTGAGCAAGATCCTTGTAAGGGCACCTTGAGGTCCAGTGATCACCCTTCTTTCCGCACGTCCTGCATACCATCAGCACCGCTCCTCCTTTACCCGCTTGAGATAAATCTCCAGAAGCATTAGCATCCTCTTGTTTTGTACCTATTATTTTCATTCAATTATGTTAGAGAAAGAAAAACGCACGTAATTGATAAAGAGCGACAATGGAGGGGATAACAGAGATAAAAATCAAAGGGCAATTAAAACAGAGTTACAAAAGAAACTCGGAAAAATCAAGGGCAACGATTATGAGTAAGATTCTTTACGCAATTTAAACATCATCCTAGGCATCTTGATTAACCAAGATTAGAACTTTAAAAAACACTTGCAGGTATAGGACAAAGCTCATTCTAATATACTAGTGATACACTGTTATACCAATCAACATCTCCAAGTACAATACTTTTCTAACAAACACAATTGTTAAAAATCAAATCTTTGGCCATCACACAATTCATTTTACAATGTATAACACAAACAAATGCAGAAAGAACAGTTTAATTTGCAGAAAATAAGGTAAAATAAATCAAGGGTTCAGGAGATTCATGATAAAGATAACATTTTTCAAAGAAAGGACAATTTAAAATGCAGAAAACAAGGCAAAATAAATCAAGGGCTATGAGATTCGTTGTAAAGATAACATTTTTCAGGGAGCGCGTTGGATTACCTGGGGCGCGTGGGCGTTCAAGGAGGATCTCCTCGGTGGAGACCATCGTGAGGCGGCTGCCGACGTCCTCGTGCACAGCGTCTCCAAATTTAGGCCACGAGCGGCGCTCGACGGCGCGTTTGCTGAGCCGAGCGTTGGCCACCTTGCGGACGCGCGTGGTGGTGGTAATCTTCACCTTGTTGCCCTCGCTGTTGAACTTGTACTCGACGACCTTCTTGATCCCGTTCGCATCGGGGCCGATGACCTGCTTCGGCGGCAGGAGGAAATCCAGATCTTCTCCATCGTCTTCCTCGAGCTCTCCCCACCGTAGCTTGTTCGGTTGCGCCGTCTCAACACCCATGGCTTTCCCTAATTCAGAGATTCGCAGAAGAAGTAAAGATACGAATTTGATGTAAAATGCGATAGGGTTTCGGTGGAGAACTTTATTAAGACGTGTTAGGGTATTGTTCTTGATGCATAAGGTACTACCACAACTCAAATCATCAAATCTACTTAAAATTACTTTAAAATAATATTTTACATAAATTTGTATTTTTAGAATTAAAATATTAATATAATTTTTTTTAGAAGCAATGACAAATATAAAAATTGTTGTAACTTATTTTCTTTAGTTGTGTAAATATAAATATACGAATAAATTTATTTTTTAAAATAAATAAAAAGTAAAATAATTATTTTAATGATGGCTAACAATATCTAAATAATTTTAAGAAATACTAATTGAAGCTCATTAGGCCATCTCCAACCGAACACAAAAACTCAAACTCAAAAATAAGTTTTATTTTAAATTTACAGTAATTTGACTCCAACCGAACTCAAAATTAGTTTAAGTTTACGTTTACAGTAATTTGACTCCAACCGATAAACTAATACTCTAACTTAAAATAATTTTTTTTAAATATTCTTCTTATATAATTATTTATACTATTTATATAAATAATCAACATCTTTACAAATTTACAATTTTCTCACATAATTTTTTAAATTAAAAAATATAATTAATATTATTTTCAATTTAAATTTTCAAACATAATAAATATAAATAATACTAAATAAAATATTATTTAATTATTAAAAAAATTACATTAAAACACACAAAAAACTAATTATTAATTATTTTTGTTTTTGTAATTGGTAGCATTTTTTAAAATATCTTGTTTATTATTATTTTATTTTTAATGTTAATTATATAATTTAATTATTTAATTGTATTTCATATTGTGATATGTATTTTTATTTTATTATTAAAAATATTTTTATTAAAATTTATTTTAATTATTAATGATATAATTATTAAAAAAATTATATTACAAAAGATATTAAATAAGATACTAAAAACTAATTGATAAGTTATTTTTATTAATTTGTAAAAAAAATAATTATTTTATAAATAAAAAATAGTTTTTGGTTTGAGTTTAAACGTAAATATAAGTATTTTTTGTCTGGGTCCCACCTATAAACTAATAATAGGTTTATGTTTTGGTATCGATTGGAGCATCTCCCCTACTCCAAAATAAGTTTTTGGTATCGATTGGAGATGCTCTTAGTATTTCTAAATTGTGAAAGAGCAAAAATTCCACATTTTCAAAGGGGAAAAACCACATTTAGGAAATTTTAATCCTGATTCATTTGGTCTCCAACGCCCCTGTTGCTCGCGTCGGTCGCTATCTTCTTGATATGTTTGTTCATCTTCTTCGTCCTCAGTTCCATTTCGAATTCATTTTCTGATTTCTGATTTAACCTTTTACAGGCGCAGTTGCCTGTTTTTTCTTCTTTTTTCTGTTACAAATTTTACTGCGATCCGCGTGTCTTCGTTTTCTCCTTCTTCCAGCAGTTTAACCCCCAAATTTTGCTGATTTTTTCTAGGGTTTTCCATTCACCGCAGCTCCCCTGAATTCACCGTCTGTTAGTGTATCCGCAGATCGTCAGATCTGGAAGTGATGTTCATCGTCGACATTCCGTCCAGATTCAGCTCAAAATCTTAAGGGTTTTCGACAGAAAATTCAAATTTGAAGAAACCCGATGGCATCGATCCGACCCGATTCGTCGAAGCAGTACTACGCAACCAGCAGCCTCGTCATCGGCTATGCTCTGTGTTCCAGCTTACTCGCGGTGATCAACAAGTTCGCCATCACCAACTTCAATTATCCCGGCCTCCTAACCGCTCTTCAGTACTTCACCTCGGCGGTCGGGGTTTGGGTTCTCGGGAAATTCGGGCTTCTCCACCACGACCCCTTCACTGTAGAAACGGCCAAGAAGTTCCTGCCGGCAGCATTCGTCTTTTACTTAGCCATTTTCACAAACACGAATCTCCTTCGCCACGCCAACGTGGATACCTTCATAGTCTTCCGATCGTTGACTCCACTTCTCGTGGCCATTGCAGACACCACTTTCAGAAAACAGCCGTGCCCTTCGAAAGTGACGTTCTTGGCATTGGTGGTCATTCTTGGGGGCGCGATTGGATATGTAGCTACTGATAATGGCTTCACGCTGACTGCGTATTCGTGGGCTCTGGCCTACTTGGTGACTATTACGACTGAGATGGTTTACATAAAGCACATGGTGACTAATCTGGGTTTGAATACTTGGGGATTTGTGTTCTACAATAATCTGTTGTCGTTGATGATGGCCCCACTGTTTTGGGTTTTGACCGGGGAGTATGCTGATGTGTTTGCAGCAATGGCATCCTCGAGCGGAGGGGACTTGTTTGAGCCTGTTGCGTTTTTGGCAGTGTCTTTGTCGTGTGTGTTTGGGTTGCTTATCAGTTTCTTTGGTTTTGCAGCGAGAAAGGCTATCTCAGCAACTGCATTTACCGTCACAGGTGTGGTGAACAAGTTTTTGACTGTTGCTATCAACGTCTTGATTTGGGATAAGCATGCTACACCTTTTGGGTTGTTGTGTTTGATGGTGACTATTGCTGGAGGAGTTCTCTATCAGCAGTCGGTCACCGGAGGAGGAGGAGGGAATGCTTCTGTACTGTCCAAGCAAATTGACATTAAGACGACGGATGATGAAGCTGATTCGGACGAAGAAAAAGGCATTTCTGGTAAAATCTCTGGCGTGTGAGCATATTTTCCTTCATCAGCTGAGAATGATCTTTATTTTTTGACGTAGTGAACATGGCTTTTGACTCGACCTCTTATTAGACGCAGAATTTTATGTGTACAACTTCCTGACATTTTGTTTACTTTGGAAGTTCACCAATGTGGCTTATTTTGTATGGACCAAATACTTCTCCATTTGAACTCTTGCTGAGGGTAGTCAGTAGAATATGTTAATTTCATGAATTTATGTTTTGCATTTTTTTATGTATTTCTTTAATTGTGATATCTCTCGATGAGTTTAGCGAATCCTCTTCCCAAGGCACCATTGCAGGCGATGATCTATGCTTACATGATCCACACCTCATATTTAAGTTCCTCGTATCAGAAGTAGTTTGATACAAAGGATATGGCTAATTTTGTATTGGTTGTATCGGCTATGAATCCGTGCGAATGATGACAAATATGTGATCGTTGCAGTTGGCAACCTTTGCAAGTGACGATGTTATGTAGGCAAGTATCATCTTCTGCTGAATTGTAATTGGAAGTCAGTTATTTCTTATACTAGGCTGTAAAGAATTTAGCTGCAGACAATTATTTGTTGAAGCTCGTTTTTGCCTGTTAATGCGAAGTGCTATGTTATAATAATCGACACAATGTACTGTATTATTGTGCAGAAGCAAAGGAAATCGGGCATCTGAGAGATTTGTGATTGCCGTAACAAAACATTAAACCATAAACAAACACCTACTGGTTTATTTAGATAGAATCATCGTTTAAGTTAGGATAATTTTTTCACACACACTATATGACAGCATATGGATTCATACTCTACAATTCTTCATCAGACGATAAAATATGTATTAAGAAGATTTGCTGCTTCAGATTGTGATCTGGCCTTCAAGAAATGCTCGAAGAAACTTGAACACATAAGTTTTTCTTAAAAACCTGCAAAAAGGAATACGCCATGATTTTAAATAAAAAGAAAGAAACTTTTTCAATTTCAAATCTTCTGAAAGAATATGCCTTGCCATCTTAAAGTGTTCCAATTCTTTCTCCATGGATGCATTGATATACGCGTTCACATCCCCAGCTACTGGATGTCCAGTTTCAGGAGATTGAATTATTGCCTCTTCCTGATAGAATACCTGGAGAAGCAGAAACACCATAAACTGGAAACATCTACATAATTATTTTTCAAAATTTTCAAGGATTTACAGACAAACATTATGACTACAAACATTAGTTTTGTGGAAGGGTTTTGTTCCATTGTCGGAATGGTAACAGAATCATCACTTATGTCTCTCCTATAGCTTATATATCGAATAATCATGCCGATTCAGATCATTTTACTATTCACAATAACGAGACATCAAAAAGAGAGGTACTCCACTTACCAATTTGAAACCTTCAGGAGAATGTATAAATTCCACGGACTGATAATTCAGACATTGCTGCACTGCACAAGATATCCGCATAATTGTACATAGGATTCTGAATTTCTGCTTTACCTAACCCTCAACAAAAGAAACCTACATTAGAAAAGAAACGGGTATTTATTGTATCAGAACATAAATTTAGATACCTCTTTCGCAGATCCGTCGAGAACATGGCTCTTTGGGAACTTCTTTCTATGATATCTCACAAGCGTTGCAATTAACTGAAATCTTTAAATTGTTACTAAAGTTCAAACCCTTGCAAATTATTACTATGACAAAAATTGGAGTTCGACAAAATAGTCAATGACAAAGTAAACACCGTACCTCTATCTCTTCCTTAGTATAACCATGGAGATGATCCCCATACTGCAATGGAAGAGACATATTGGCAGAGTCAGGATCCAAAAAAAAAAACATCACACTATTCATAAAATGCATGGAACTTATAACTGAGAGTCGGAGAGATTCTTCTAATGCATATAAGAGAACCAAGAATAAGAATAAATTGTTTGGAACTCGATAAAAATTGAAAATACTTGTAATACTATCTGATCTACACTGTCCCACGCAATACGCAGGAATTGCAACACACAGTCATCAAACTGATTTTTGATCGGGATTCTCATAGAGCACCTGAATCGCATCTCTCCTCCCTCGGTCCCTCCCATCCAGATTGCAAGAATTTCAGACCATATTAAACATATCTAACTCCTTACAGAACGTATAAGATTAGAAAGTCGTTCACCTAGCTGATATCCAATGCATAACGTAATACTGCTAAGAATATGATATATTGTAGATTTGAAAAACTGCACCAAACCAGATGATCAATTAAGACATTGCAAATATTTGAAGTAGAGGTATACCACTATAAGGTGACGAGACTGTTTATGATAACCCTTCTTGCCAGTATATAGACCAATATTGTGAAGCAAGCAAGCAGCGTCGAGATACTCAAGATCCCTGCCATCCAAGATCGCAAAACCCTCATCATTACTACCAGAGGAAACTTCATTCAACTTCCTCAAACCTTCAAAAATCTCCTGCACCGTCCAGCTTAATAAACAATAGCAAAGGAGAAAGACTCCAAAATACCAATTAAATCTCACTATTTATACCCTCGCAACCGTCAGACACGTAGTAGCAGCTTCCATCCTCTTCTTATTATTAAACCTCGACGCCAACTTATAAACTGACCTCCATCGTGCATTTGCATTCATATCGAACCCTTTGAACAAATGCCCAAACATCTCCGCAATCACCCCTTCACCCAATGCGTACTCAGAGACCTCTATCACCTCAATCGCAAGACACTCGAGTATCTCATCCAGCAAAACAGCTCCTGCCGAAATGAAGGCAGCTCGCCTTTTGAAAAAACCCACCCTCTTCTCATTTCCCTCCGTTTCCCTCTCTTCATCATACAACCTTTGCACTAAACACCTCAGTTCATCCCTAGTAAACCTCCATTCCCTTTTCGCGAATTCCTCAAACACCCCGATATTTTCTTCCACCTTACGAGCATAGCCTCTGCTCACCGCCTTTTCAATAGCCTTAATCGTGCCGGAGGAACCTATCACAACATCTATTTTGAATTCCTTAATCTTGTCGATCAGGCCGGAGGTTTCCAGTTCGTTCCGAATGTGTTGGCGCGTTCTCGATGTGTCGCTGAATTCCTGAGATAGAGTGACGTGCCCTAATTTCAAGGATTTAGAAAACAACACCTCGCCCTTAAACCCCACCGTGAACTCAGTCGAGCCGCCTCCGATATCGATCGTGAGCACCACCGAGGAGAAAACCGGGAAAAACTGTAGGGCCCCCATATAAACAAGGCGAGCCTCTTCGTCGCCGGATATGACTTCCACATCGAGGCCTAGGGCTTCCTTGACGGCACCGGTGAATTGGGATTTGTTGGAAGCTTCGCGGACAGCGGAGGTAGCGACGAGACGGAGGTGGGAATGAGGAATCCGGTTGTGGCTGAGGAAAAGGTGGAATTTACGGATGGCGGAGGTTGCGCGATCGAGAGACGCGGCGGAGATGGTGGTGGCGTCGAGGCCGAGTAGGACTGGCTCTTTGAGGCGATTGATGGTGAGGAATCGTCCGGAAAATGGGTCGGCGCGGACGACTGTCAATTTGAAGGAATTTGTGCCGATATCGACGGCGGCGAATAGGTCATTACGGGTGGTGCGAACGGTGTTGGCAGCTGTGACGGTGGCGGTGGCGGGTGGAATTGGGATACCGGTTGACATTTCCTGAAAATACAGAAATGCTACTAAATTAGTACTACTCCTATTTTTAAATTTGAGTATTATTGAATGAAACATTAAAATAAGTGTATTATTTTATTCATTATGTTATTTTCTACACTTCATTTTTATAATTGTGATGTAATTATTGACATCTCAACAAATAAAATAATTATACTTATTTTTTTAATTTTTAATATAATTATATTGAAGTCTTTTTACTAGTATTTGTCAAATTGTATTTATTTATAATAATAATTAAAAGATCATTAGTCTCTGTATTATTTATATTCTAACTAGTTATGCAACTAAAATTAATTAGAACGAAAATAATAGTAGATGATAATACAGTACTTTTTATTTTATTTTCTTCTTTTCCTTCTGAATTCTAGCCCTCCCTTTTTTCTCTACTCTATATTTCCTCCTAATCATTCGTTGTGGAATTAGTTTTTTAGATTTTTAGAATTACTCGAGCCTTAACTCATGTACACAACAAACAATGACCAACTCTACAAACAAAATCATTTCTTCTCCCCATCTTATTTTAAATCACCAAATAAACAATTTTAACGCATCTATCCAATATTCCCTTCGATCAACAATTACAATATCATTCGTTTCCCCCCTCTTATTCTCTCTATAAACCCGTGTTTATAAAGAGACAAAGTGAGAGGGAAGAAAAAAATACATTGTATATTGAAATGTCGACAAATCAAACGACGTCGTATAAAGATTTCAACCCGAAAGTGCGACCGATTTCTCGACAATGGTATAGCGAAGGCGAGATGCAAAGAAAAAAAAGGGTGATCAAATACCGGTATTATGCCATTGAGAGCAAGCTCAAAAGCAGATTCATCAAAGGGATTCGTTGGTTTAAGAATGCATGCTCCAGTAATGGTGGATGGAGTTGAACCCTAAATTGTAGGAGCCATGCAAATTCTCATCATCTATCATTATTTTCATGTATTATTATTTAAAAAAAAAATGTTTTAGATCATGATAGTATGTTGGCATAGTATAACATTTTATAACAATAATATTAATTATTATTATTATTATTAATTTATTATTATTGTTGATTTATCAATCATACATTGTATGGTGGAATGTTAGTAGTAAGATTTGATTTTAAGCTAGCTATTTGTTTCGAAAACAAGCAACTGTGGACCAAATAATTGACATGGTATGCGTATTTTATTATACTTTTAAGTTAGTTATATATATATAATTTAGTTAAACAAGATGAATTAAAACATTATAATGAAATTGTACGTGATTTTAACTTTTAAGATGTTTGAAGGTATAATTATATATATAAATAATTTATTTTCATTTTTATATCAAGTGATGAGATATATTTTTTAAATGTATTAACAAGTAAGCCATGAATGGAGTATTATTTTTTACTACTATTATGATATTTAATTTACTATTGCCAAGAATCTTTCAAATTTGATTTCATTGTTCTTAATTTTAAATACAATTTAATACAATGATTGCAATAAACTTTTGTGTCCAAACAATTGCCTAAACATGATATCATATTCAAATTTGATGAAAGTATTAACATAAATGAAAAAAAAAATGAATTTTGAAAATTAAAATATATGCGAAAAGACCTTATTACCCATGGCCCATCCATCTTTTTCATTCTTCAATACTCACTCCCACTACAAAAACGGTGTGGTGATTTTTGCTCTATAGAGATCTGTTTCGTCTTCTCCTTCTTCATCACTACCTTTTTCCATTTCAAATCACAGTTCAAATTACAAACCCACTTCGTCTCGAACACAGTAGATCTTCATCTCCGAACACATTTTTAAATCTTTTTTTCTTCTCAGCCTTGTTGCGATTCTTGATCCGTACAGATTTTGACTACGAGTTGCAGGTGTGTTTCCGCACATTTTCGTCTTTTCAAAAAGTGATAACTTACAAGAAGTCAAATTTCTCTACTTGTTGAAAATTTGTTGATTTTGAGTTGAATTTGGGGATTTATGGGAAATGGGTTGTCGTTTCGATCTGGAATACGTGTTGCTTTTAGACCTGCAGAAATGAAAAAAAAATGTTTTTTTAGATTTGTATGTGTATATTGTCTCGTGGAATGTTGTCTCCTAGGGTTCACTGAGCTTGATAGTGGGTCTAATGTTTCAATTTTTTATTTTTATTTTGTAATTATTAAATGTGTGAAAGTCGAAAACTTGGAAACTGTAGATGGATATGAAGGTCCGGTTTTGAGTTCGAGGAGTTAGAATGGAGGTCGACAAGCGAAGCGTGAAGGGAGGCTTTTTCCAGTTATTCGACTGGAACGGAAAATCCCGTAAAAAGCTCTTCTCAGGAAGACCTGAATTTGCTGGTAACCTTTATTCTTTCCCCGCTTTTGTGGAGTAGGAATCTTTCTCTGTTCTTGGTGCCCAACGTAACCGTGTTTAATTATGATGCAGAGAGTTCGAGTCAAGGGAAAGAAAACTATCACGGTTCTGTCGTTGCACAGCATCAGCCGGTAACTTTCTTGATTTCTCCCGGATAGTTGGGTTTGAATGTTATTAATACTCGTGTATTGACCGATATGCATTTCTTTTGTTGCTGTATTCATGTCTGAAGGGGCTTGAAAAAGGGTTTCCTCCGAATGCAAGAGGCCAAAATGATTATAATTACGCGTCTTCAGCAAATTGTGACTCGGACCACGAGACAAAAGCACCTGGGGTTGTGGCGCGTCTCATGGGACTGGATTCGTTGCCAAAGTCGAAGGCTAATGAAGTTTCGACTACCTCATTTATCGAACCTCCCTCCTTCAGAGATGCTAGTTACTTTATGCCTACTCCATCATTCCAAGGTGAACATGATATTGTGATCTTTGAGAGCGTACGGAATAAATTGGATGGATTCAGTAGGAATCCTTTGGACCTGAGGGTGCCGAAGATGCAGAGCCAGCATTTAGAGAGGTTTCAGACAGAGGTATTGCCTCCCAGATCCGCGAAGCCCATTTCGGTTACGCACAATCGTCTCCTGTCTCCTATCAAGAGTCCTGGATTTGTTGCATCAAAAAACGCGGCTTACATAATCGAAGCAGCAGCCAAACTAATGGAGCAGAGTCCACGGTCGACTGCTAAAGGCAAGTTCCCATCACTTGGGCCTTCGTCATCTTCATCTTCTATTCCGTTTAGAGTTCAGGATATGAAGGAGAAGATGGATGTTTCACAAAAAACATCTCGACTGGTTCATAAGAGCGAAGATCAAACTCCCCTGAGTTTGAAGAAGCAGCTTAACACCAGGTGTAAAAGTGGATCTGGAGACGGCTATTTTCATAAGGCATCTGAAGAGTCGAAAAGGGTGGGTCTTCAAAGATCAAAGAGTAAGGAAAAACCAGTGTCTGTTGAAGTTCGGGCAAAGGCTAACAGTATTCAAAAAAGAGATGGATCGACTTCTATGGGTAACAAAAGCTCCTCCGAGAAGCAGAAAGAACATAATGATGCGAGAACTAGCCGTGCCAGTAGAGATATAGTACCAAATACACGTAAGAAGTCGGAAAATAAAAGTATTTCGAGAAGTCATTCAGAGGTGCTCAAGCTAAATAACCAGAAGCAGAATCGTGCATTTGTCGAAGAGGAAGAAAAAATTGGATCTTGTTCTTATCGAAAGGAGAAAGAGTCGAATTCGTCCACCAATTACATACACGGGCGGACGAACAGGAATGTGAATAAGATTGTTGTGAATAACGTGGTAACATCCAGGAAGACAAACTTCGTGGTAGCTGAATCTGGAAAAGAGCTTTCGTCATTGAGAGCAAATACAATTTCAAAGAAAAGAGTTACAATCAATGGGAGTACTCACTCTGGAGACAGTGCTACTGAAAATACAGCGATGCTACAAGATGAAAAATTTGTAAAATGTAACGTTGAGTTTGAAGATGTTTCCAAATGGGACGAAATTGACAACAAAAGAAATAGCTTGGATGTTGTGTCGTTCACATTTACATCCCCAATCAAAAAGTCAGGCGCTGGGTCAAGTTCCTGTGGTAGAATCTTGGAAGATGGATCCGAAATTAGAAATTCTACTGCACACTCTTTAGATTTTAACGTTGTTGGCGGAGATGCTTTGAGCGTGCTTTTGGAACAAAAACTGAAAGAATTGACGTCTAGGGTTGAGATGACCCACAAGGACATGCCAGAAGCAAGTTCTCTTTCGAATTCTTCCAACAGCTATGGAAACATGAATTCAACCATCGACTTATTACAGTCCCTTCCGGTGGGTAGTGATCCGCGCAAACATAAATGGGAAACCCAGTATAACCCTGATTGCACTTCTATCCTCGAACAAGGTCTTCGAGCTGAAAAAGAAAACAAGGTACTTGACTCTCTATAATACTTTGTTTTGTCGACCTGTTTCCAGGCATTTTGTTCAAAAAAACTGACAAAAATCTATTTTTTACTTTTGTATGTTGGGGACATATTTTTACTCTTATTATGCTTGGAGTTTATGACTAATTTACTTATTATTATTCTCCTTCATAGGAATCGAATTCTCATATTAGTAGTGTGCTTAACTCCTCTTGATTTTTAGGGACTAGCATACATGGAGAGTGATGATGATACAAGCAATATTGATTTAAAAGGGTCCTCGTCGTTCTCAAATCAGCCTTCTCTCTCAGTGGCTAGTTCCCACACATTTGATGTTTACAGAAGCTCAAGTAATGACGGTAAAAGTTCTATCTTTGTTTTCTGCTTCGATGCATTTTTCACTTGAAATGAACAGTCTTTTATTCTGTGAAGTACATGTACGGTTTGTTATTTATTCGGAGTTTTCCATGCCTATATATGCCATAACATGCTTTATACGAGACAGCCTCTCGACTGTGTGTGTATTCACATCTCTTTAATTTATTGTAATTCCAGGTATATTGCCATGTTTATCACTCAGATCGTATGAAGGGATAAACATGAGCTCCACAACTAATAAATCCCGCTTGGCTGAAGATGACTCAGTGACATCAGATACTGCTTCCTCGCTATCTGTTGGGTTTACATCTGAAACCGTCAACCACAGCTCATATAGAATGCGCTCGAAAGATTCTTCCAACTGGGAACTACAATATATCGAGGATATACTTAGCAGTGGAGGATTGTTGTCGGAGGAGTTTGCTCTCGGACAAGCTCACAAGATAGTAGCTCCAGACATCTTTGATCAGTTGGAGAATAAAAAATTCGATTCTCACAAAGTTAAGGAAGAAGATTTTCTCGAGCGTAAGGTGCTGTTTGATTGCGTTTGTGAATGTTTGGAAGTCAGGTGCGGGAAACTCCTCGCTGGAAGTTGCAAGTTGTGGGTTAGTCAAGTGACAATGTTACAGAGAAGAAGGTCGTTGGCTGATGATTTGTACAGAGAAATATTAAGCTGGAGGAACGCTGAGGAGCTGATGGTGGACGAGGTTGTGGACAAGGATATGAGCTGTAAGAATGGGAAATGGACCGACTTTGAAATCGAGGCATTTGAAGAAGGTATAGAGATAGAAGAAAGAATAGTAAATTCTATAGTAGATGAATTCATCGACGATTTCTTGTTCTGATGTCCTATTTTTATTCAACTGATTTATGAGGCATTCTTCTCACTGTATGTTTTTTTTTACCAAGAAGTATCGAGGTTGAGTGCCGGAATTAGGGAACACGAACGAGCTGATATATGCCGGATGATATTCATCGGCTTCTCTCGTTTCCTCTATGAATTCCACACCACTGTGTTTATAAGTCGTCGTGTTTGGATTACTAAAATGTGATGTAGATTCTTTGATATAATGTGTTTATCAGACTGACTCCTGGACGAATAACATGATTCTTCTACCCAACGAACTAATGCCCAGAGAATCAGTGTTGCCCTCATTTTCTCTGACCATAAATTATCAAAATTATAATCCACATCAGAGATGCAGGTATAATATCCCCAAAATCAAGGTCATAAACAACTAACTTAGATAAATCAAAATTCAAAAATTAAAGATCTTTTAATATGTTATAATTATATATGGATCTTTTAAAAGGAATTTTATTTTTTTTAGAGATTCTTTTAAATTAAATAAGAGATGTTGATGTTCAAAATAAAAACATTTTAGGTCATAAACAACTAACTTAGGAAGATGTATTGAGATTTCATTGGATTTTATTGAACTTTAAAAAGTCTAATTTAGAAAATTTATAGACTCTCCATAGTGTTTGACTAACGGTTTTATCTATGTACACTATGTAGATCTTAACCGTTGATTTAATATTATTATATTAAATACACACACAATCACAACGTGTATGGTGTATGCATCCACAGTTAATATGTCACAGTTTGGATGATTTTTTTATTGATTTATACGAATTTTCATAGATTTTATTGGATTGAGTAATATATAGTATATATTTTTATAATTTTTATTAATTATATTGATTCTCCTGAAAAAAATATATTAAACAATATTATTTATTTATTATTTTTTATATATAATTTTCAAATTTTATTATTTTTAATAATAATTTGGTTTATTAAAAGAAAAACAAATTTATTTATTTTTATAATTTTTCAAGTATTATTATTTTTTATAATGATTTAACTTATTTAAAAAGAAATAAATATAAATATAATTTTTTATATATTTTTTAAAGTTTTATTATTTTTAATAATAATTTATGTTATTAAAAGTGAAATATATGAAAATCTCTTCTTATCGAGAGATTTTAAAAAAAGCAAGAAAGTTCTCCTTAAGAGATTTTAAAGAGCCAGAAGTATTCGTGTTCATAGAAAAGAATTAAAAAAAATCTATAGAGTTTTAAAATAATTTTTAAAAACTTTTTAAAATCTTTATTGAATAACTAACATTCTTTTTAAAATCTGTATTGAATAACTCAAACTTTTTAAAATCCTAATTGAATACAGCTAAACTTTAAAAGTTTTGCTAAACTTTAAAAGCCTTAAAAAAATGCAATAGACTTTTTAGATTCAAAATAAAAAATTAAAGATCTTTATGTTATAGGGATCTTTTAAAAGGAATTTTTATTTTTTTAGAAATTATTTTAAATTAAATAGGAAATGTTGATGTTCTAAATAAAAACATTAAAATTCATAAAATCTTCTATCTGGCTAGGGTTTAAACATTGTGATAATATTTTACCCTAGAACATTGGAGATGAAGAAGAGGAAGGAGGATGAGACTTTGTCGGTGGACCGAATATCGGAATTGCCTGAACCGATACTCCTGGCGATACTCTGTTTCCTCCCCCAACAGAGCGCCGTCCAAACCTCTGTATTATCCAAGGCGTGGCGTTACCTCTGGTGCCGTCGGCCGGTAATCGAGTTTGACGACATGTACGAGTACGGCAAGGACATCGATAAGAGAAAGTCCTTCCTTTCCGCCTTGGAGAGAAATTTACAAGGTACCCTTCATTGCCGTCTCGACAAATTCAGCTTACATTTTACTCAAAACGAGGACTTGATTTCTCTTCTCAAAGAGTGGATTCCGAGAATCACAAGCGTCACCAAGCTTCATCTCGTTCTAAAGAGGCTGTCACGACTCGATTCGGCGCTACTGCCCCCCTTGGCCTTCGATTCCGAATCCATCGAGGAATTACATGTTCAAAAATTCATCTTCAGCCACAAGCCGCAGAACAAGAGCTTGTATAACTTTTCTCGTCTTAGGAAATTAACTCTGAGTGATATATCGCGCCTTCCGAAAGGCTGGTTTTCTTCGTCGTGTAGCTTCCACGCTTGAATCCTGTTCCAGGGGCAAATTCGACCTTTCGAGCTGCCGCTCGTTGAAGCACTTGAGTATCACAAACATCCATAAATACTTCGAGGTTACCATCGATGCCCCGAAATTAGTCAGCTTCCATTACATAGGCAGGCCTTCCCGACACATCTCTTTTGCCCCGACAACTTCTTCTTCCAAAGACTGGAAATCGAATATAAAATTGTCTTGTCTCGATCCTGCAGACTTCAATGAGCTAACTGCCCTACTCAAGGGGTTGCGTGAATCCGAAATATCTCTGGAAATTGCGGAATGTTATATTGGCGAGATGTGTGCCGATAGCGATATGGCTGCTGGTGTTTATGACGATGAGCTGCCTGTTGTCGTGAACCAATTGGTGGTTACTGGGTCATTGATGTATTATCGAATACCTTCTTCACTCTACTTGAATACCATGTTTCGTATTTTTCGACTAAGGGTCATGCACATGAACAAAGTCTCAACTGACGTGGCTGAGATCCTCGATCAAGAGGAGAGGGAATACTTTTGGCAACATGATTTGGAGCGAGTAGTATCAGTATGTGCGAAAAACGTGCACCGCCCAAGAGATTTTAAGCACGCACGTTTCGAACTGCAATGGAAGGGGGTGTCCAATGTAAGTCTTCCTTTCTTTTTGGATTTTCATATTCGGTTACGACGATTTTATATACAATTCATATTCTGTTTTGAATTGCGTCTCTGTTTTCTACTTGAATGCTGCACTCGATTTTCGCTTAAATTGATATATAAACACGTCTCCAAGTCTGATAAAATTCTCGAATATTCCTCCGTGTAAAAAACGAGGCAGCAAGCCACTTTTTTTTTTCCTGGTGTCATAAGCATCTACATTTCTGGGGTTCACATTCTGCAGGACTGAAAAGACAAAAGTAGCTGAGATTTTGAGGGGTTTTGATTCAAGGACAAGGACGTGCATTGCATTTGCATTAGTCATCACCATCAAAACTAGATGGACGAGGTTGTGGACAAGGATATGAGCTATTAAGCTGTAAGAATGGGAAATGGACCGACTTTGAAATCGAGGCATTTGAAGAAGGTATATAGATAGAGGAAAGAATAGTAAATTCTATAGTAGATGAATTCATGGAATATTCTTTCTGATGTCCTATTTTTATCCAACTGTTTTCTGAGGCATTCTTCTAAGTTCTAATTGCATGTTTTTTTACCAAGAAGTATCGAAGTTGAGTGCCGGAATTAAGGAACACGAACGAGCTGATTATATGCCCGATGATATTCATCGGCTTCTCTCGTTTCCTCTATGAATTCCACACCCTTGTGTTTATAAGTCGTCGTGTTTGAATTACTTGTATAACTAAGTGATGTAGATTTTTCGATATAATGTGGATCGTCTTGTTGCTTGAAGACTGTCAGACGACTTCTGGACGAATAACATGATTCGTCCCAGAGAATCTTGCCCCATTCTCTCTGATCCTAAATTATCAAAATTCTAACTCACATCAGAGATGCAGGCCAATATCCCCAAAATCATGTTATATAAACAACTACAGTACTAGCTTATAGATGAAACAAAATTCAAAAATCAAAGATCTTTTAATATGTTATGGATCTTTTATTTTCGAAAATAATATATACTCAGAAACGAAGTAAATCATCTTTATGAGTCATCTTCTAAATAAAAATATGGGTAAAAAGATTCAATATCCAAAGTTTTTGTTAAATTTTATAGGTATATTACTTTCAAAACTTTGATAAAAGGAAGTGAATCATTAAGACTCGTCTTCTAAATAAAAATATGGATAAAAAACTTCAATACGCAACGTTTTTGTAAAATTTTATACTCGTATAGTCGTATCACGTTCAAAATTGTGATAAAATGCATTAATAATTTAAAATCAAAATTGTGCTAAAATGCATTAATAATTTAAAATTAATAATTAAAATTAATATTTATCATTGTGATAAAATGCATTGATAATTTAAAATTAATAATTAAAATTAATACTACTATTTATGTCACGACCCGTTTTATTTTATTAAATAAAAGAAATAGAAGTAATAATATTTAAAGATCTCAAGGGCGCGAGATGCAATTTTTCAAACTCCACGTCGGCATAACAAATTTCCAACGGTAAAAGGTTTAAATGAAAGTAAATGCAGCGGAATCAACTTAAGGTTTTAACACGTTTAACACATACTAAAAATGAAATTGTACTTATTAACATTTGTAAGAATCACGGCGCAGAAGCATCCTCGACTACTCCGGTTAATCAAAAGTATCACCTGAAATCATTTGTATTAGCAAGGGTCAGTCCACTGACTGGCAAGTAGGCATGCAATCTATATGCTTTAATCTTTCCACTTGTCGTCTTAGTTCGTATTTTAAATTTTGAACCTTTAATGCAATGCAGACATACTTAACTTAGACGTAGAACATAAACTTTAACTTGAAACGTTTACGTAACTTTTCTTTAACATTAACATCCATTCATATCTTTAACGTTTAGACGCAAGCTCACTTGACATCGTAAGGGCTACCCCAGTCCATTGAGGTCATTCATTCGTTGTTAGTTGCACACCCTGTCTAGAGGCCCTTTCGCGCTCTAGCCATTGAGGCCATTAAAGTTAGTTGCACACCCTGGTCTAGATGCCCTTTCGACGCTCTAGCCATTGAGGCCATTTAAGTTAGTGCCACCCTGCTTAAGGTAGGTCCTTACGATGCCCGACATTTCGTTTACTTTCTCACTTTACATTTAACTTTCGTTCTTTAAGTATTTTGACTGTGACATGAACCTCTAATGCATGTGGATTCTTACATGTATGCATGAGCTAATGATATGATTGAAGTAACACTAAAGAGCGATCAACTTGAACATTGAAACGAACATAAATAAACACGTAAACATACCGCTTAAACATTACACATCGTACAAACCAAATAACCTTAAAAGCACATATAAGTAAAATATATACGCACGACCAATATCTAATACCTACAGTACATACTAATATCACCATACATACTAAGCATATATTGCTGCTGCTAAAAGCAGCAGCCTCAATTTAATATTTTCCTAACATATACAAACACCCACCATCATATGCATGCACAACACGTTATACAGAATTTGGCTACAACACATACATGCAATATAAAATCATATATAAACCTATATACACCTACACATACCTATCACACATTTATATATACTCATGATCGGCCCACATACATATACATGTTACTATTATATGTTAAAATGGCATATACTTGCAGCAGCTATATATATAAACACAAACGTACATACACAACCACATCCACATTCACACACCTGAACCTACATATACATATACATACATTTATATTCACACGCATAGTCACGACAACATATATAAATCACCTAACTCAGATCATGATCGATGAACCCTAACTTTAAATATATAACCTAATACTTATATGAACTTAAACCCACTTGCCTGATTATATACGATGGAGATTTAACATTCGAGAGCCTATGGGAAATCGACATCGTCTCCTTCTTCCTCCCTTCTGGTCGACCTCTCCTTTCCTCCTTACCAAGAAGTATCGAAGTTGAGTGCCGGAATTAAGGAACACGAATGAGCTGATTATATGCATGATGATATTCATTGGCTTCTCTCGTCTCCTCTATGAAATCCACGCCACTGTGTTTATAAGTCGGTCGTGTTTGAATTACTTGTATAACTAAATGTGATGTAGATTTTTCGATATAATGTGGATTGTCTTAGCTGGGGATGGGCGAACTGTTGCTGGACGACTGTCAGATTCGTCTACCCAGATGAACTACATGCCCAGAGAATCAGTCTTTCTCCATTTTCTCTGACCCTAAAATTATCAAAGTTCTAACCCTAATTAGAGATGCAGGAGATATCCCCAAAATCAATGTCCATAAACAACTAACTTAGATAAATCAAATTTCAAACAAAGATCTTTTAATATGTTATACGGATCTTTTATTTCGGATTAATGTATACTCCTATCAAATTAAAAGGAATTAAATCAAATTAAAAGGAATTAAATAAGAAATAATCAAATTAAAAGGAATTAAATAAGAGAGGTTGATGTTCTAAATAAAAACGGAAGGTTTTTTACTTTTAAAACTTTGATAAAATACATTACATAAAAATGCATTAATCACTAAAATGCATATATATATATATATATTTATAAACCATAAAAGCTTATAGGGTTTAAACATTTTACCCTAAAAACATTCGAGATGAAGAAGAGGAAGGACCGAAGGAGGAGGAGAATTTGTCGATGGACCGAATATCTGAATTGCCGGAACCGATACTCCAGGCGATACTCTATTTCCTCCCCCAAAAGACCGCCATCCAAACCTCTGTATTATCCAAGGCGTGGCGTTACCTCTGGTGCCGTCGGCCGGTAATCGAGTTTGACGACATGTACGAGTACGGCAGGGACATCGATAAGAGAAAGTCCTTCCTTTCCGCCTTGGAGAGAAATTTACAAGGTACTCTTCATCTCCGTCTCGACAAATTCAGCGTACATATTTCTGAAATCGATGAGTTGCTTTCGCTTCTCAAAGAGTGGATTCCGAGAATCACAAGCGTCACCAAGCTTCATCTCGTTCGACAGAGGATATCACGACTCGAGTCAGAGCTACTGCCCCCATTGCCCTTCGATTCCGAATCCATCGAGGAATTAAATCTTGAAAATTTTCGTTTTCAGCCACAGGCAGCAGAACAAGCCCTTGTATAATTTTTCTCGTCTTAGGAAATTAATTCTGAAGGGTATTTCGCGTTTGCCGAATGGCTGGTTTTCGTCGTCGTGTAGCTTCCCCTGCCTTGAAGAATTGAGGCTTGAATCCTGTCCCGGGGGCGAATTCGACCTTTCGAACTGCCGCTCGTTGAAGCACTTGAGCTTCACAGACATCTATCCAATCGTCAAGGCTACAATCAATGCCCCGAAAATAGTCCGCTTCCATTACATAGGCTTGCCTCCCCAACACATTTCATTTGCACCCACAACTTCTTCCTGGAAATCGAATCTAAGAATAAAGTTCATCGATCCTCTGAACTTCAACCATCTAACTGGCCTACTCAAGGCATTGCGCGAATCCGAAGTATCTCTGGCACTGGCGGAAGGTTCTATTCACGGGTTGAGTAACATTATTGATTTCGCTGGTGGTGGTGGTGGTGTTTACGATGATGAGCTGCCTGCAGTCGTGAACAAATTGGTGGTTAAAGCAGGGTATGAGCCTTTCCCTAAGACAATTACTTCTGCAGTCTTCTTGAATATCGTGTTTCGTATTTGTCGTCCGAGTGTCATGCGCATGATCCATGCCTCCACTGACGCTCACAGAGTCGCTGAGATCCTCGTTCAAGAGGAGAGGGAATACTTTTGGCAACATGATTTGGAGCGAGTAGTTTGGACCAAAAACGTGAACTGTGTCAGCCGGGCCCCAGGACAGTTCAGCCGGGGCCCAGAATATGTTAACCGCGGAAGTTTCGCACTGCAATGGAAGGGGGCGTCTGCCTAATTTCCAGTCAGTATAAATGTAAGTCTTCCTTTCTTTTCGATTTTCATATTCGGTTTACGACGATTTTATACATTCATATTTAGTTTTGAATTGCGTCTCTATTTTGTACTTGAATGCTATGTCAAGATTCTGTGTTGCGTGTTTAGCTAAGTACTCGCTGCGCCTGCGCTCGATTATCGCTTAGATAAATATATAAACTCGTCCCGAAGTCTGATAAAATTATCGAATATTCCCCTGTGTAAAAAACGAGGCAGCAAGCCACTTATTGGGTTCAAATTTCCGTCACGCTCACATGACATGAACCTCTTATGTACATTATTCAATGTTCTCAAAAAAAAACCTAGATCTCATGAACCTCTTATGAACATTATTCACATTCTGCAGGACTGAAGAGACGAAAGTTGCATTTCATTTGCATCAGTTATCACCATCAAACCTAGATCTTATTATAAATGCTAATTGTCTGATCTAAAAAACCTATATTTTGTACATTAAAGGTGGATAGTCCTCGCTGGAAGCTGCAAGTTCTGTGAATGCGTGGAAGTCAGGTGCGGGAAACTCCTCGCTGGAAGCTGTAAGTTATGGGCTAATCAGGTGACAATGTTACAGAGAAGGCTGTAGTTGACTGATGTCCTATTTTTGTCCAACTGTTTTCTGAGGCATTCTTCTCACTGTATGTTTTTTTTTACCAAGAATTATCGAAGTTGAGTGCCGGAATTTAGGAAACATGAACGATATGATTATATGCCCGGTGATATTCATTGACTTCTCCCGTTTCCTCTATGAATTCTGCACCACTGTGTTTATAAGTCGTCGTCTTTGAATTACTAGTATAACTAAATTTGATGTAGAGTTTTCGATATAATGTGGATTGTCTTAGCTGGGGATAGGCGAATGGTTGCTGGACAATTGTGAGACCACTTCTGGACGCATAACATGATTCGTCTACCCAGACGAACTACATACCCCGAGAATCAGTCTTGCCCCATTTTCTCTGACCCTAAATTATCAAAATTCTTGCACAAAATTAAGGTCAATAAAGAACTAAAGGATTTATTTTAGAGATGATGATGTTCTAAATAAAAACGAGGTAAAAAACTTTAAATTTCTAAAACATTGATAAAAATGTTATAATCATTAAAATCCATTAAAATTAAAATTAAAATTTAATATTTAAATATTAAAATAATAGTAAAAATTAGGTAAAGCACAATTTGATACTGTAAATTTTTACTCCTAGGATTTAAATATTAAAATAATAGTAAAAATTAGGTAAATCACAATTTGATACTGTAAATTTTTACTCCTAGGGTTTAAACATTTTACCCTAAAAACATTCGAGATGAAGAAGAGGGAGGAAGAGAATTTGCCGATGGACCGAATATCGGAATTGCCTGAACCGATACTCCAGGCGATATTCTGTTTCCTCCCCCAAAAGACCGCCGTCCAAACCTCTGTATTATCGAAGTCATGGCGTCACCTGTGGTGCCGTCGGCCGATAATCGATTTTCGCGAAACATACTACGCCAAATCGGAGAAGAAGGTAAAGGCATTCCTTTCCGTTCTGGAGAGAAATTTACAAGGTACCCTTCATCTCCGTCTCGACAAATTCACCCTAGATATGTGTCTGGACAACGACCACTCTTTCTCCTTCGTGAAAAAATGGATTCCGAGAATCACAACCGTCAACAAGTTTCACCTTACTCTTTGGAGGTTTTCCGAATACGACTCGGCACTGCCCCCGTTGGCCTTCGACCCGGAATCGATCCACGAATTGTACCTGCAAAAATACTTCTTCACCCATCAGCAGAAGGGCTTGTGTTTTTCTAGTCTACGGAAGTTGACTCTGGGCCGTTGTGAACTGCCCAACGAGTTCTTTCCGTCTTGTTCCTTCCCCTGCCTCGAAGTGCTGATGCTCGAATACTGTTACTGCGCCACCGGTTGTGAATTCAACCTGTCGAGCTGCCGCTCGGTGAAGCACTTGATCATCGAAAACATCGATCCAGACTTCAAGTCTAGGATCGATGCCCCGAGCATTGTTAGCTTTCGTTACAGGGGAATTCCTCCCCGGTCAGTCTCTTTTGCACCGGCGACCCCTGCCCATGTCTGGAAATCGAATATAAATTTCACGAACAACCCCCCTCTCACCTCTTCGTACTTGGAAGACCTAACCGGCCTACTCGAGGCATCGAGCGAGTCTGAAATATCACTGGAGCTTGCTGAATTTGTTATTGACCGGTTGGGTATTACTAGTGGCGGTGTTTATTATGATAAGCCACCTGTAGCCGTGAACCAGTTGGTGATTAGTGAGCCGTGGTCAGTAATGATCTATACGTCGTCTCCGGTGGTCTTCTTGAATACCTTGTTTCGTATTTGTCGCCCAAGGATCATGCACATGAACATTGTTTGCGCCGACCTTCAAACAATGGCTAAGATCCTCCTTCAAAAGGAGAGACGATACTTTTGGCAACATGATTTGGAGGGAGTAGTATGCACGAAAGAGGTGTACCGCGAACGAGAGATTTACCACGCGAGTTTTGCGCTGCAGTGGAAGGGGAAATGATGTTCTGTTTTTGAGGTTTATGGTTTAAAATACGAGCAATTGGTTGGTTTTCTAGGGGTCGTGATTCAGCGACATGCATTGCATTTATCTACCATCTCGATTCATTTGAATCATATTATGGTCGAGTCTTGAAACGTCAAACCATGATCAAACCATGGAAAGAAAGTAGTTTTTCGATATTGTAGAGTTAGCTACACATTTTACAGTTTGAAAATTTTCAGTGTGATGCAACTCAAATAGAAATAGCCTGATCTTATTTTAAAGTCTTGACAACTAGAGTGGAATAGCTTTACATCCTTACACAACATACACCCTGATCTTATTACAAATGCTAAACGTCTGAACTAAAAAACCTATATTTTGTACAGTAAAGGTGGATATCCCTCGCTGGAAGCTGGAAGTCATGTGAATGCTTGGAAGTCAGGTGCGGGAGACTCCTCCTAACTGGAAGCTGCAAGTTATGGGAAATGGACCGACTTTGGCCTTCGACCCCGAATCAATCCACGAATTGTACCTGGAAATATACCTCTTCAGCCATCAGCATAAATTTCACGGAGGCCCCCATCACTGGTCCGTTCTTGGAGGAGCTAACCGGCATACTCGAGGCATCGAGCGAGTCTGAAATAACTCTGGAACTTTCTGAAGTTGTTATTCACTGTTTGCTCAGAACAGATCTAGATGTTTTCGATGATAAGCTGCCTGTAGTAGCCGTGAACCGATTGGTGGTTAATGATTCGAGGTCTGTAAAGATGTATATATCTCAGGTGTTCTTCTTGATTTCATTGTTTCGTATTTGTCGCCCGAGGATCATGCACATGAACATTGTCTGCAGCAATCTTGAAACAATGGCTGAGATCCTCCTTCAGAAGGAGAGAGAATTCTTTTGGCAACGTGATTTGGAGGGAGTAGTATGCACGAAAGAGGTGTGCCGCGAACGAGAGAGTTACCACGCAAGTTTTGCACTGCAATGGAAGGAGATGTCTGACTAATTTCAGGTCCATAAGTTTGGTCTGAATTTAGTAGAAGAACATTGCTATATCTCCTTGTTTAGATCCTTGCTTTCTTTTTTTATTGAGTGATGTTTTTATATTTTGATCAAAATTATTGAGTGATTTTGAAATGTTATAAAGTTGCCCAATTTATTCGTGAGTTGGATGTGTGTTATCTAACATTCCCTCTCAAGAATAAATCGAAAATTTCATTAAATCTACTTGTCAATTAATGTGACAACTTTAAGCAAGATAATAAAATTGTTCTTATATTTGAAGCTCAGTTTTCTTTCTTGGGTGTATATTCAAAATACTTACAAATTTATAAAGATTATAAAATTTATGTGAGCTTTTTATACTTATTCTAAATTTTTTCAAAGATTATAAAATTTATGTGAGCTTTTTATACTTATTCTAAAATTTTAGAATATAGTAAAATGTTTGATGAAGTATAAATGTTTAACATAATTTTATTGTGAATAAAAATCAAACTAATATTAATTCAAATAAATTACTCGAGATGAAGAATACCTAAAGCAGTAGCACAGCACCTCCTATGGTTATAAAGCTTTTGTCTTTAACAGTGTCCCGAAGAATCCCCAACTGGGTTTTTCATAAACTCAATCTCTCTTCATTACCCTCTGCAATTCATCTCAACCCGACCCGAGAACCCGCTCAAACCCAATCGGATTCCACCGCGTTTGAATCGAAAATCCGACGGTTAAAAAACAAGCTCTGTCCGGCTACCTTAGTTTCAGCGTTGGACGCCACCGCCGCCGTAGACTCGTCGCTGAAGCTATTCAAATGGGCTTCGCTCCAAAAGGGTTTCGACCACACGACAGATACGTACCACACGATGATTCTGAAACTCGGCATGGCCGGAAATGCGGAGGAGATGGAGGGCTTTTGCAGCGATATGGTGAGGGATAAATGTCGGGGTTTCGAAAAATCTTTAGTGTCATTAATCGATGCGTTTGTTCATAATCGTAGGTTCGGCGAGGCATTAAGGGTTCTGTATGTTATGAACTCGAGTAGTGTGAAGCCCTCTGTTGGCACTTTTAATGGATTGATGGGTGCACTCGTGGAGGAGAACAGAGGGTTTAAGGATGTGTTGTTTGTGTACAAGGAAATGGTGAAATCCGGAATTGTTCCTGATATAGACACGCGGAATTACCTGCTGGAGGCTTTGTTTGAATCCGGGAGGGTCGATTTAGCACTAGACCAGTACAAGGGGATGGAGAAGAAAGGGTGTGTTCCTAATGCCAAGACTTTTCGGATCCTCGTAAGTGGTTTGGCTGCTAGGAATAGAGTCGAGGAATCGATTGTGATATTGCATGATATGTTGAAATGTGGATGTGAACCGGATTCTGGTTTTTATAGTTGTGTGATACCTATATTCTGTAGTTTGCATAATCTGGAAATAGGATTGAGGTTGTTTAAAATGATGAGAGCTTCGGATATAGCTCCGGATTCCGTCACTTACGGGGCTATGATAAAATGCTTGTGCGTTCATTATCGCTTGGTTGATGCAATCGAACTCTGTAGAGAGGTGGTAGATATTAACGGTTTATTGCCTGAGCATCAAGAAGTGTACATGGATATAGTTCACGCATTGTGCGAGTTAAATAGACCTGCGGAAGCCGAAAACTTACTTGAGGAGCTAAATATCAAGGACACATGTTCTTATAATGCACTTCTCGAATCCTATTGTGACAGTGGTAATTTTGTTTTTGCGAAGAACGTGTTCGATAAAATAGTCGAGGGTGATAGAGTCGATGCTAGGTCTTGGAATATACTCATCAGATTCCTTTGTGAGAACTCGGTGACCAACAAGGCGTTGGAGTATCTGTGTAGAATGATTATTTCCTCTTTTCTTCCCGACTCGTCTACTTACTCTGCTTTGATTCTTGGTGACTGCAAAATCGGGAAAGTAGTATGTGCTTTGGATTTGTTTTCTCGTATGCAAACAGAATCTTGGGTTTTGGATTCCGTCTCTTATGCTGAATTTGTAGGGTGTCTCTGTAAGAAGGAAAACCTTCAAGCGGCTGTTGAAGTGTTTTGTTATATGTCTGGTAAAGGTTGTTCCCTTCAACCGACCATGTTCAGCATTTTGATTGAGAAAATCTGTGCGGGTGAAGACATTAACATAGCACTTAAATTGCTATCACTCGCTCAGTATACTGGCACAGTCCCCTTAGTTGCCGTGTACAATAATATTTTGACAGGTTTATGTGAGTGGGGACGAGAAAAAGATGTTTTTGTTCTACTCTCGAAAATGATAGTAGCCGGCTGTGATTTCGATGTGAAGACTTACTGCATTCATATTCAATGCACGAGTGATCTTGGTAGAAAAGGCGAGTGCGTCTCTATTTTCAACTTAATGCTCAGTCGGGATTTAGTGCCGGACTCCAAGACCTTACTTTGCCTTTTGACTTGCTTGGCTAAGTATTCTCTGCTACACTTGATTTTTCCTTCAATAGATAAACTCGATAAAATTCTTGATTCTGCAATGTACAACTTACTCGTTGACGGCCTTTGGAGGGAGGGGTACAAAAACGAGGCGAACCACTTGCTGGATTTAATGTTGGGAAAGGGTTGGATCCCAGATGCTTCTACACATGGGTTGCTGATAAGTTGTACGGCAAGTAACAATGGCGTCGGAAATAATGATAGTCGAGATTATGTGAGCTGCATACTGGAAAAGGGCTTGGGGAAAACATGATGTACTGATGATATGTTACAAGACACAAAATCGTATCTGTTCGTCACAAGACTTTATGTATTTCAGAAAGTGAACACAGATAGATCTAGTCATAAGTAAAAAAAAAAGAACATTGTTTTGTTTTTGTACAATGTATTGTTCTAAAGAGTTGGTGTAGAATTGGAAAAAAAAAGTGAATTATATAATGTCATACTGTTGTGAAAGTTTGGAATCAAGAATGTACAAATCTTCATCACCATAACTAGTTCACATGACCCTCTCAAGTATCAACTCATCAAACAACATTATTCTTTTTCACCCAATTCATTTTTTTCAAAGAAGCCTTCAACGTCCCATGGCCCGAACATATACCATCACTTTTTCTGGTCATAAGCAGCTACATTTTGGGGTTCACATTCAGGACTGAACAGGCGAACTAGCAAAGCCGTGGTTGCGCTCATAGATACAGCGCCACATGCAGCCCACCTCAGACTTCGAGGAGTCGTGATTCTAGGACCTGCATCACCATCAAAACTAGATTAATATCATACACCTATATAAGCATATATCTCAATTCATTTGAATCATAAGAAGTGATGAAGACTATGCTCAAGTCTTGAAGCAAATCATAAACCCGAAATGACTACCATGATCAATGCATATATTATTCAGCTATATCGAATACTTAGATTTTTTGTTAAGGTTGAATTTGGAAAAGAAACATTGCTTTGACTATACGGCTATACCTACTTAGCCAAAATCATCCTACATAACCTAAAACACGAATGATTCTTTATGTGTGGAGAAGAGAAATAATCTAAAATTAGATCAAAATACTAACAATAGCCCCTGAATAACCATGTATCCTTAAATCTGTAGAATAAATAAGGGGCAACTCAGTAAAGTATGGAGTATTTAATGAGCCTGAATCCATTTACACACTATTTCACCCAAAAATATTGCAGTTTAAAACATGTTATATTTCAACTACCTAATACAAAGTTCTCTTCAGATTAAAAATGGAAAAGTGTAAGAATGGTACGGCTGAGATCTTGTTAAGTAATGTAGTAAGAGTAAGACATATGATAATCTGATTTTCCTGACATGAATGAAACAGAAAGTGAAATTTAAAGAGTCAAGTTATTTCTATAATATAAATACGACAAAAATAGAGAGGCAATACATCCAAAATATGGGCTATATCAGGGAGCTGAGAATCTAGGGTAATGGCTGTTCTATCCGGTGTGTGTACGGCATTAATGAATATCCCTCTACTGGAACAACAGATGATTGGGCAAGGAAGATTTTGAGTAAAAAGGAATTGTGTCCACGTAATACAGTTAAGTGCTAATGTTGAGTTTTCGTATTGGATATCAGAGCATTCACGTGACGCAGAGATAATAGATACATGAAACTTGAACCGATAATGAAGGGGTTCACACTACATGGTATTAGTATCCATCCTCGTCAGAAATTCTCTACATATTTCTTCATGCAGCTATAATCCAAGCAGTCTCACTCTCAACTTTGTACCATATGGCATATTTTATAACATCAGATGATTATATGAATGAATTGATACAAAAAAAAACAAAAAAAACTTTAGGTTGCAGGTGTGTGTGCAGTAGGTCAAATTAGAGTGTCTGATCTTAACAAGCCAACCAAAAATATTTTGTTTAAATGTAAAAGATGCATTTCTTAAAAGAAACGGGGAACTCATGGAGTCCTTCCCTCTTTTTGCTACGCCCATGCTAGACTGGTACACTAACTTCCTCCTGATTCGGGTAGGAAAAGACTAAAGAGTAGACAAGCATTCAACAGAAAAAGGTGGGTGAAAACACAAACCATAATGCAAGCGACACAACACCCAAAAGCCAAGTGATCCTCCGAACGAAAAAATGGTCGCAGTTTGACTCATCAAGCGCGAGCAAGGTTTCGCATCCGACCTCATAAGCTCTCCATCGGAGAATCCAAGCATACGCCTGAGTGCCATGATCTACAGTAACTACAATTTTGCGGCGCAAAGTTAGTCATCTTAGCACTCTTACGATGTCAAGATAAGATAGTTATGCCGTCGAAACAGCCGTGCCCAGATCTTCGCAAAACAAATTCAATGTATTTCAGAGCACTCTTACAATGGTAGTTCACATAGACATTCTATCAAACACATGACAGGCAAACTGAGTTCGACGATAATCTCTACAATCAACGTTCCCTATAAATCCAGATAATTATTGCACATGTTTTACTGTTTTTATCAGCACACGTACTCAAAGACAAAATCAATTCTCCTTCAGCTCAACCCCAAATCTCAATCGAGCTAGAAGAAAACCCGACGCATTCGGAGAGAAGCTTTTCCGATGGTATATCTTCAATATTCTAAGCGAGTAGAGAGAGAAGGAACAGTTCTTACCTTGGCGACGACGGCGGTTGACGCACGCACGCAGAGGGAGAGTGTGAGGTCTGTTCGACGAGTATAGAGTAATTGCCTCGGTACTTATTCGGTTAATATATACTGTATATATTTACCGAGCAATAAAATTGATTTGACCAAGTACATTGATTTTGTTATAAACTCAAGAGAATTTGAGAGAGAATAATAGAGTATAAAGAGAGACAATATGAGAGAAGAGAATAGAATTGTTATGAATTGTTATTTCATTCATATGGGGAGACCACTTTATATAGGATACAAAGTAGGGTTTCTGTCTTGTTCACCAAGAAAGGGTAAACTAGTCATTCACTAATTAATAATATTCATAACACTCCCCCTTGAATGACTATTTACAGGATTTGCTGCCTCGTTAAAACCTTGCCAGGAAAACCCAGTGGGACAAAACCTCGACGAAGGAAAAAGAGTACAATCTGCTCCCCCTGATTGTAATCACCGATGATTTTTGACTTTGTGATCAATCAGTCTCATTAAAACCTGTAACTAATAAAACCATATAGGAAAAACTTAGTTATTCAAATATAAATTTTGGTCTTCAGGACTGAACCTTCGAATTGTCGAGTTTCACATTCATTTGTATTATTGTATATTTTTCGTCCTTCAGGGACATGCCTTTACCAGACATCTATATTGACTAGAGCATTCGCAATTGCTATAACCGGCCGGTAACTCTTCTGGAGTATTTGAGATGCGTCTAGTGTTCAATATACATTTCTTCACAAATGAATAATGTGAACTTCAATTCACAATCATTTGAACTTCAGGTTCAATATCTCAGTTTATCTCGAAAACAAACTCATATGGAACATTCTAATGTCCTCATTAATTATTATCGAGTGATGTACATGTCTCGTTAAAAACCTCGTTATAAAACCCTGTAGGAAAAAATACTCGAGGAAAAGAGTACATGACATTCACATTTATATTGTGGTGATTGTCTCATTAAAAACCTTTAACTAAGAAAACTCCGTGGGAAAAACTTAGTAGAGGGAAAAAGAGTGCAATCACTGGTCTTCGGGACCAATCACTGGTCTTCGGGACCTTATATTCAATATCATTTTTGTCCATATGTAATATGATAATTTACATGGTCATATCATACATTCGATGCATATTTTTCGTTGTTGCTGCCATAAATATTAAGTAGCGGAACTTCATGTCATCCTTAAAAACATCGAGTTTCTGCGAAAAACTCTTGAGCAAGTAATCTCACTTTTATATCTCACCACATCATTACTCGTTTTTCTTACGAACACCACGTATATCCTTATGGGATAATATTTTTATCCAGCGAGTAATGCTCAGCCTCAATTGCTCATTTCTGTTTCTTTGAGTGCTGCCGGCACACTATTATTGATTTGAGTTTTGGATCCAAATTTTCTAGAGCAACTCTTGAGGCAAATATGTTGTTGACGACTTTTTCCATGTTGATGACAATTCATTCTATCAACCAAATCTTTCATAATTTCCCAAAATATTTAATTTGGTTGTTCCGCAATCCCACGATTTTCTATTATCATGTGCACATGCTTTTTCAATGGGATTTCCATCTAACTCTCTTCAGGAGATTTGAGGGTGACTTAATTTCTTTGTTTTTCCGCGGATTTATTTTATATTTTCAGATCGATCTACTACGATTCAGGCGTATATTAGAATCAACATTTGAGTTGATCTATTTGGTATTTGAACTCTTATAGTCCATTTTATCACAAACATATGTGATTTTGTCACACCTTAATTAATTTGGCAGATTACTTGCTGAATATTGCAAGTCACTTATTTTAATGAACTTCGGGTTCAATTGATTGGTGCGTGGATCTAGAATTAAAGATCGTTTTCATTCCATGAAATTTCTCGGCATTTATAATTTTTATATTCTCATCTTTCCCCCTAATGCTGAGAAATGATCTTCCTTTAATATGCAAATCAGCGTAATTGCTATAAACCGATCTTCTGGATCGAGGCTCGAGATATTTAATATATTAATTCACAGATGAGAAATGTTTGATTCATTTTCACGCACAATCATGATATGCATCATTTTCATTTTTAAGTACATTTGTAGTACTCGTGGGGATAATTAGTAAAACTCTTCCGGAGCCCACTCTTAATATTTCATAATTTGCATAACAGTATCTTTACTAATGATCCTTCGGGGATACATTATCTTTATCCATGATCCTTCGGGGATACATTATCTTTATCAATGATCATTCGGGGATACAATATCTTTATCAATGATCATTTGGGATCAAAATATAAGGTTTTATCAATGATCCTTCTGGGATCAAAATATATCCCAATATATAATTTTCTCAGAAATTACATGTAAGTGGAATCGACTTTTTCGATATTCCATGAGTACCCACATAGTACATTTATTCTCGATTTTCAAAAGATATCCTTCAGGGATAATTCATATTTAATCATTGTTTTAACGAGAACAATCGATGTAACTTTATTAAAAAAACATTTAATGTTTTGAACTTTGCTTCTTCGGGAGCAATCAATAAAAATAATTGTTACATCAAAAGCCATTGATTTGATATTTCTGCGGGAATATCATATCATAATGTTAAACATTTAAAATTTAATTTTTGATATTTAATCATGAATATCATATCATAATGTTCTTCAGAACATTTAAAATTTATTGCTATTATGGGAGCAATTTAACTTGATATTTCCAAAACTATTGCTACTACAGGAGCAATTTAATTTTATATTTATCGAATAATATCAAATCATGATGTTCTTCCAGAATGATCAATATAATATTTAAACCAGAAATATATGTTCTTCAGGAACATTCAATTTAATTGATAATTAAGAATAATTGATTTGATATTACTTCAGGATATAAAATTATAATGGGACTCAAACTTGTGAGTCGGGCTTCATGATTTTTCCACAACCAATTTATTCAGAATATTTGGTAAAGCCTCTTTGTTGATATTGCTACTGCAGGAGCACATTCGACACATGAAAAGTAGAGTATGTTTTCTCATTTTCATAAGTTATAGTTTCACCACATAATTTTAATTGAGAAGTTACTTTCATGATACCACGTTTTGGTAGTACGACTAACTTCGGGTGATCGTATCTTTCTTTTAAATCTTTCCACAAAGCTAGTGGATCTTTGACGGTGAATTTTCAAAGATAATATTTGAGATTATTAGTAAATATTCATAATCAATTTGATATTGATATTTCTACAGGAACATCACATCACGATATTCATCAGGAACATTTAATTTTGATATTTCATCGAGAATCAATGTTTTTCAGGAACTTAAGCATAATTAATTTGATATTACTTCAAGAATATCAAATTATAATGTTCTTCCGGAACATATGATATTACTTCAGGAATATCAGATTATAATATTCTTCGGAAACATATGATATTACTTCAAGAATATCAGATTATAATGTTCTTCGGGAACATATGATATTAAGAATAAGAAGAAGGGAGGAGAAGTAGATATATTTATAATTATTAATAAATATAAATATAAATATAAATTCTTGCCTTTGAGTTCGGATCTTGGATGAGTAAAACTTCGATGAAAAACGCGGTTGAGCTTTCGATAAAGAATGCGGTTGAGCTTTCTTAGGGCATCGTGCTGATAACGTGTTATAAACTCAAGAGAATTTGAGAGAGAATAATAGAGTATAAAGAGAGACAATATGAGAGGAGAATAGAATTGTTATGAATTGTTATTTCATTCATATGAGGAGACCCCTTTATATAGGATATAAAGTAGGGTTTCTGTCTTGTTCACCAAGAAAAGGTAAACTAGTCATTCACTAATTAATAATATTCATAACAGTTTTTTGTCACGCCCCTTTTTTTTTTAATCACGTTATGATTTTTGCCTATCACTCTGAAATATTTTTACAATAATTTTGACATTCACTTTTAACAACACGGATCGATGATGGTTCATGATGATCAAACATATGATGTTGAAAATAGGAGAAATCAAGAAAACACACTCTCTTTGAGTGAACAATGAAAAATAATTTATCATCTTTTTATTTTTTTCACTTACATTTGAATGAACAATGAAAGGTACTAGTAGTTTATATTATTATATATATGTATGAAAATTTCAGCAACAAAACAAAGTAGTATGAAAAAGATGAATCAAAAAATAAATTAAAGTTCATGGGAAGAAAACATTAGACCACATAACATTATTACTATTATTATTACTCCCATCATTAAACGGCATAATCATCTCATCTCCTCCTCCTCCGATGTGTCCGAACGAATTATTCATCTGCGGCTGGCTCTGTTCAGTGGTATTATTATTATTATTATTATTCCCCATCCACTCTGTAAACCAGTGCTGCTCTGGAACTGGTGTGATCTCGACAGGCTTATTCGGCTCGGCTTCAGCCTCGGCTTTTGACTTCTTAAGCCCCTCAATCCTCTTGTAAATCTCCTTTAGGTTCTGATCGAGTAGCCAGCCCATATCGTTGAGCTCGGGGACAGCTAGCCCATGAACCCCTTTCCCTGTGAGGCACTGGTACATGAGATGAGTGATCTCCTTCTCGCGGTTGTCCTTGTGGAGCTTTTTGAGCTGGTCGGCCGCCTTGGATATGCGGGCCCGGATGAACGACTCCTGGTTGACCATCTTCTTGCTCTGCTCCATCTCGGGCATCCGCTTGAACTGGGCCAGCACGCGGTGGGCCCCGCGCCCGTCGGGCCACACCTCGGGCTGGGCCTCGTACGGGCTGTACACGATCGCGCACGCCTCGATCCCGCAAAGCGTGCTCAGCTCGCTCACCTTCTTCATCAGCCCTTTCTTTCGCTTCTTGTATGTCGCCTTCCGAGCTGAGTCGTTCGCGATGAACGCAAGCTTCACTTTCTTCCGAGTCATGTTTGATGTGCTTATTCGGGTAAAATGAGGTTTGTTGTATATAAGGGGTTTAGGGGATTGTTTGGAGTTAATATGGAAGATTTGGAAGTAATGAGTGTGGGGGGATTTGGTAACTATTACTTTATGTTTCATATCATTTCAAATATTTTTCAGGGGTAATTTTGTATTTTTGTATTTTCGCTGTTGTTTTTTAAATTTTAATTTTAGCGAAACTTTAAATTAAAATCAGAAACGTACGTACACATCTACTCCGTTCAACTGGGAATCGAATGAAATAAATGAAAGTTTTGAATCAAGACATTATTAGTATGCTCTGAAATTAAAAATATTTAGAGTAATTACCTAAGTTTTTCTCAGTTTCTTTAATTCAAAATAATTTCGTAGTTTTTCTCGCACCCGAGCAAATAATTAGCTAGGACAATATTGTTTCTTACAATACACGGATTAATTAATGGTTCATTTTTCAATTAAACATTAGAATGGCAGTGAAGTGTAGTACAGTATATATCTTAATTAATATTGGCATTTACATTTAAATATATTAGTATTTTCTTTATATGGAAGGCAATAAAAAGAAATTAATTAATGATGGGAAAATAAAAATGTATTAATTTCGTAGATGCAATACCGATATGATGAATCATTTTAATTAATTTTTATTTTGTTTTCATACGATTGATGACGAGGCTTGCTCTGATCAAATATTCATTAAAATGCAAATAAAAAATAAATCAAACAAAAACAAATTAAAACGAAACATCATTGGAGTTCAACTTGATGTCCATTTTTGTCTTTGTACCTACAAAGAAAATGAAAGTTAGAAAATTATTAAGCTATATTACAGTAAAACTTGTGAAATTTTATTAGTTTAGAGAGGTTATTAATTTATCGAGTGTGTTTTTTTTTATTTAAAAGACCAAATCAGGATCGAGAAATTCTATTAATTTAGAAAGGTTATTAACCTATATTAATTTATAGAGATTTTACTGTATATTGTTTGACTAATTTTATCAATAAAATTAAAGAGAGTTTATAAATTAATACTCCATATCCATTTCATTTCACATGAGTACTTTTTTCCTACAAAATGAGACATTGCTATACTAATGACTTATTTAAAAAAATATATTTAAACATAAAATATAAGTATGTATTTTAAAATGAAATACACTGTAATTATGTACCGTAGTTTGATCAGTCCTTGGTGATGGCGTAGATAGCATATAGAACTCCAGGAATATACCCTAGCAGCGTCAGTAGTAAACAAAGCCAGAATTCCACCTGCAGTGACGATAAATTCTTCACTGTCATATTTTTTTATCTTAGGTGAAAAATATCACACGAACGGTAGTAGTAAATTAAATATACAAATTACCTTGCAGCCAAACTTGAGGAAGACACCGAGCGGAGGCAAGAGAATAGCGACGATGATGTCGATACAATTTGCCGTGCCGTCTGACATGATCGATCCGTATCAGATGGAGGACTAACAGGTTAAATAAATGTACTGTGTTTTAGTGTTAATATGAGTTTAATTATATATAAGCAGGAGATTAGGAGGTGGTTAGTGGTAATTACGCGTATGAGAGCTGGTTGTGGTCCACTCGATCAATATCTACTTTTTTTCGTTTTTTATGGGATCGCTCTTGAAATTTTTCTTCTACTTATTGGTGAAACGTTGACAAATCTATCGTTTTCACCAGTAACTTGAATTTAATTAATACTCCGGCCAGTAATAACAAATTTTTACTTGTGGTGAATTGAAAATATAATTGAGTTTATTACACAAAGTTATAGAATTATATGTAAAATGTGGTAAATTTATGATTTTTGCAAGCAACACAATTTTAAATAATAAATTGAACTTGAATTTAATAATAATAATAATAATAATAATAATAATAATAATAATAATAATAATAATAATAATAATAACTGATTCTTACTCGTGATGAATTGAAAAAATAATGTTTAGTTTATTACACTAAGCTATAGAATTAACTATAAAATACTGTGGATTTGAATTTTGCAAACACACAATTTTAAATAATAAATTGATTTTAAAAGCTTGAACGATACTTCGACCTCTTTGAAGAGATTCAACAAGATTATAATTAATTTGAGTGAAATCAACTCATGCAATAATCGAATTTAGGACTTCGAGCTTCATAGAAGCCGCATCATCTAACAAAAACCAATCGAGTGCATAGAATTGACGGAAAGTAATTTTCATTTTTTTTTACAAAGAGAGTTAGTATAAAATTAATGATTAGTGATCTTCACGAATAACTTATTTTTAACTAATAATACTCATTTGACTAGGAAATAATTAAATTTAATATTATACAATATAATTTTGAAACACAATGAGTCTAGCTAGTATATTATATAACAGACGAAAAGTAAAGACCTGTTCTTTTGAACTTAATTTCAGTCTAGTTCAGTTCAGATCGTTTAAGTTCAGTTCAGTTCAGATCGCTTCAGTTCAGTTCAGTTCGCTTCAAAATAAATTAAAATAAAATAAATAAAAAATATTTTCAATATATATACAATCTAGTTATTGTCATAATATTATTAATATTTTTAAAAAAAATTAATAATTTATAAAAATTATTATTATTTTTATAACAAAAATCATTTCAGTTCAGATTGTTTAAGTTCAGTTCAGTTCCATAAGTTCAGTTCAGTTCAGCCGGTTTCAGTCCAAAAGAACAGGTTCTAAGTTAGCTAGAATTTTCTACAAATAGAATTTTTTACCAATAACTCGAATTTATCTAATAACATGTTATTACACAAAGTTATTACACAAAGTTACTACACAATTGATGACAAAATGTAATTTTGAGTGTATTACATAAAGTTATAGAACAAATGTAAAACGTGACAGATTAAATATCATTTTAACTTTGTATTCGGTTTTGTTTATCGCGAAAATAAATACAAAAAGTTACTAAATTTAAAAATAAAGTAACTGTTTATAAATTTAAAAATAAAATGAAAAGGTAACTATAAAATAGTAATTTGAAATTAAAATTAGAGTACATTTAAAAAAAATGTTAATACAATTTGTGAAATTGCATTACATTAAATTTGTAAGAAAATTGAGGCATTAATTTGAAAAAATACAAAAAATAAATAAATGTTTGTCAGATATGCTGCAGGTGCAGGTTACATGTTTTGTAGTGATCATGTGCAGAGAGGCAAATGAGCACTTATTCGTGGTGGTTTGAGGGTCCGCACACATTCATATTATCCTCCCTAACATCGATAACCACCGTTCGTCGAAAAGTTCCGAGCTAGGCTTGCTGGTGTTGCACTCGATTTTTGCTTAGAAACGAAATACAATCCGCTACTGCAAACGAGTAGAGCGGCTCACGAGCGCTCGTGAACTGCTTGAGCCAAACAACGTCCCAATTTGAACTCAAGTTCAAAAAATGTTCGGCTCATCAGCTCATTTATTTCAATTAGGTCAATGCTCGACTCAGCTCGACTCATTTTCCTTCCCAATCAAGTGGGAGACTGATAGAAACAAAGAAATCGAGAAAGAAAAAAATCAAACACGGGACACCAGTTCGGTTTGCCCAATAGCCTCCAGGCTCCAATTCAATTCAATAATTCGATACCCTTAATCAACCTACGTGACACTTTAAATAAGAAGAACATAAATAAACCTAACCCTAAAGCCCAAACCTAACAAAACTCTAAAGCCCATAAATAATTAAAAAGACATAATTAAAATACTGCTCTCTATCAATTCCATCCCTCTTCAAATCAACCTTGTCCCCAAGGTTGAAAAACGTCTTCCTTTTTCTTGAGTTCTTCTTGGCCAGTGGGTTCATAAAATTCATAATGTTGGAGGTCTACTGCCTCATCCGGTTCTACAAGCAACACTCGTAGCTCTCTGAGAGGACAAACTTTCCCATGGCCCGGTGTGTAAGTTTTGCGACACTTGAAGCACAATCCCTTAGCTCGCAAGTCTGCCAGCTCGTTCGATGTGAGACGAGAGAAACTCGAGCGCGTAGTAGACTCCTCCGAGGTTGCCGAAGTAGCAGCCGTTGAGTGGTCGACTGGACGAGGCACGCGACTGGCAGAATCACCCCCGCTGGACCAGTGAAGGTGCTAGCATGCACTCCGAACGGGCGCGAAAAACTGGGGAAACGATGCCCTGAAGTATTCGATCCTTCGATCTTTTCATGACCCTCGGCCCGCAAATTTTCTTCAATATCCCGCGATAGTTCCATTGCCGTTTCCAAGTCCTCTGACCGGAGCAAACGCAATGAGTTGCTGATCGGAGTTTTGAGTCCAGACATGAAGTAGCCCAAATAATGGGCATCCATAAGCCCAGGAACCTGCCCGGCGTGTTGTACAAACATGTTCACATATTCCTCCACTGTCCCGGTTTGTCGGACTCGCGCCAATTTTTCGTACGGGCTCCCTTTGAACCGAGAATCGAATCTCGCCACCAGGGCTTGCGAAAACTCTTTCCACGTCACAGTGGGCTTCCGCCCTCGAAACCAGGTGATCCAATGCAGGGCCGAGCCGTCCATTGCTACCACAGCGGCGGTCAATTTCGAACCTTCTGACGTGCCATGGAGTTCGAACTGTTGGTTGGCTCGAGCCAACCAGGCGATCGGGTCCACGCCCTCGAAAGTTGGTAATTGCACTATCGCCGGTGTACCTCGCGAGGTATGGACATCGTGTGATACAGAACCCTCCTCCTCCGAATGTGATGTCAGATGCTGCTCCTTGTCGGACTTCAAAATTGCGCGGGAGAGCGCAACCAAGGTGATCGACATCTCCGTCAAGCCCGATTGCATCTCGGTGAGTTGTGTGGAATGTTCAGCCAGCTTGTTCATCACATTAACTTGCTCGCGTTCAAGGTTCTCGAGTCTTTCGGCAGTAGTACGGGTCGGCATGACGCTGGTTCAAGAAGGGGAAAAAAAATTGGGAAGAAGTGGAGAAGTTGAGATCCGACAGGTCGGACCAATTTGATAGAAACAAAGAAATCGAGAAAGAGAAAAATCAAACACGAACACCAGTTCGGTTTGCCCAATAGCCTCCAGGCTCCAACTCAATTCAATAATTCGATACCCTTAATCAACCTACGTGACACTTTAAATAAGAAGAACAGAAATAAACCTAACCCTAAAGCCCAAACCTAACAAAACTCTAAAGCCCATAAATAATTAAAAAGACATAATTAAAATACTGCTCTCTATCATAGACATAACAATATAATTGTTTTTTGTTTTTTAGAATAAAGAAAAGAAATGAGAGGATAATTTATTTATTTTGTTATTCTGAAAATGCACAGACAAATGCGGTGCACCATATCTTATCCAGCAAGTGGCGAATGGCGATGCATCATAAAAGTACCCATAACTCGATCGGCGTATGCAACAATCCCAAAAATCGATTTTTAATTTCTTTTAATAGATTAATAATAATAATTAGTTATGGCTAATCTTGATTAGTGACACATGTCAATATTTCAAGTGGCCAATAACTGTCAATTAAGGTTTCATAAATATATGTAGCGAACTGCCGATGTCGCCGTCTTCAACGAGTCACATGTTTCTCTCTTTCTCTCTCTGTATATATATATACATACACACATATATATGTATAAATCTTGGAGCTCGGAAACCCAGTTGCTAGCTGGTGAAAGACTGTAACTTTACCCAAAGGGAACTTTGCGTGATGCGTTAGCAAGATCTATTGGTGAGTTCCAAGAAAAACCCATCTTTTTTTCACACCCAAAATCGTTGAGGATTGCGATTGAGAAAAAAAGATCGCACCTTTATGAAATTTATCTGATAAAGATTTGTGGGTTGTTGAATAATTTAAAGGTTAGTCTCATGTGGGTTTAGTCTCCTAATCATTGGATTAAGTACACTTATTATTATATTAATAGGTTTTGACTTCAAATCTTGTGCATTTTTGTTTTTTTTAATGTTGTTTCCTTATCAAGACATGATTATAAGGTGATGTGTATTCATGTATGTGTGTTTGTGTGTGTTATTGGATTTTGTAGGTGTGTTCATCTGGATTCCTGTTGGGGGCGTCAGCAAGATTTGTTCCGTGTAAATAATACTCTGCAATTTTGAGTATATATATATACCTGCTGTTTATACGAGTTTTTCGTCATGCCTCTGTCGGAGTTCCTGAGGATGGCCAGTCGGAAAACCGGATCTGGCCAACACAAGCCCTTCACGACTGATCTGACTTCCCGGTAAGCCGATGCCAATTTCCCTGTTGTGAATTTCGCTTGTTATGTGATTAGAAGAATAATTGTGTGTTTTTTCGTGTAGGTTGGATCATGATTTAGTCGAGTTACTGTGGGAGAATGGTCAGATCACGACGCAAGATCAGTCGAGCCGGGCTAGAAGAACTTCCCCTCTCAACACTAACAAATCGAGAGCCGGAAAATTTACAAGCGGAGTCGATTCTTTTCTGCACGACATGTCTCCTATAGTAGTCCCCTCGCCGGACTTGGATTTGAGCCAAGACGACGACGTGTCTCCTTGGTTAGATTCTCTAACACAAGATTACGGCTCTGTGTTATTTCCCGAAATATCCTATGTCGCGCCTGATGATAATGTGGTGTCGACACAAAACAGTTGTTTGTCTGTGGATAAGAGAGACGGTAGCTTGCAGCAAAGTGGTTTGGGTTCTTCGAAGGCTTCCTATTCTAAAGATCGTCTGTTATGCTCATGCCCCCCGCCGCCACCTCAGCATCGCCAGGCATCCGATATTCTTGGATCTGGATTATCGGGAATCAATAGTAATAATCATCCGGATGTTATACTTGGGAATCCAGCTCAAAGTAGAGATATTGCTTCGCACAATAATAATAGTTCGAGTTATCTCAACTTCTCGCATTTCGCGAGACCAGCAAACCTCGTCAAAGCTAACGTCACAAAAGGTTCAGCTGGTAGTGGCATTAATCCTAAAGGGGTCGTCAAGTCAGCTAAGGATTCATGTGCCTCTGAGAATCTATGCCTCGACGATCCTTCGACTCAAAGCAATGCTACGGAATCAGCTGCCAAAGGGGTTGTTCCATGCAGAGAAAGAGTTGTGGAGAATGTGGTTGCTTCTTCTTCCGTAGGCTCGGGGAACAGTGGTGATAGAGTTTCTTGTGAACAAACGCATAATTCGAAGAGAAAATATAGGGATATTGAGGACTCGGAAGGTCGCAGCGAAGTAAGTCAGGGTAAAATCAAAAAACCACATTCACTGCCTTTCTTTATTTACTTTTCTCAACTCTTCTTGTGTACAGGATGTTGGAACGGAATCTGTTGGTGTCGAAAAAACAACTCTTGCTGGAGGTAAAAATGGAGGATCGAAGAGAAGCCGGGCAGCAGAAGTACATAATCTATCTGAAAGGGTAAGCGAGAAAAGTACAAATTCTAATTTTAACAGTTACCATTCATTTATCCTAAAACATCATTCAACGTGCAATATTTGGACAGAAACGAAGGGATAGGATCAATGAGAAAATGCGAGCTTTACAAGAACTTATACCGAATTGCAATAAGGTAACACTGAATTATGAGATTCATATCTAAAGATATATATTTTTTTCCCTTAGATTCAGGTTGAATGAAAGTTTCTCCTATTGTTACTACTACCAGGCGGATAAAGCTTCGATGCTTGACGAAGCCATCGAATATCTAAAGACCCTTCAACTTCAAGTACAGGTAAGAGTTGATTCGCGAGCTTTTGAACCTGCTTACCATTTTTGTATATCGACGATCCCTCGTTTTGCAGATAATGTCTATGGGAGCCGGGCTATGTATGCCTCAAATGATGTTCCCCCCGGGAATGCAGCACATATATCCTGCTCAATTCCCACATTTCTCACCAATGGGGCCCGGTGGAATGGGTATGTTAGATATCAACAGTGGATGTCCGGTTTTTCCCGCGCCACCTGTACACGCTCCGCAGTTTTCAGCTTCGCTCCCCGCCAATTTCCATAGGATTTCTAGTCCCAATGTTCCTGTATATGGGCATCCTTTTCAAGGGTTCTCTTTAACCGGCAATTCAGCCGTGGGATTAAGTGGTTTGAGGAGTGGAAGTCAAAATGTAGGGCCCGGTACATCTCCTGTTCTGAATTCTGGAAACGTAACGAACATGAATTCTCAGTTATCGAATCGTTACACAGAAGCTAATCAGGTTCGTGCCTCGTTCATTTTCATTCTTTTCAAAACCTGAAAAAAAGTTATAGCATCGCAATGTTTTCTGAACATTCTTTGTCCTGAATTTCTAAATCAGTCTGCAGCATTGCAAGAGAATAAACAGGCGACCACCCCTACCACAGCGACTGACGCCATTAGCAACGCGCCATGTCAGCAATAGCATGGGCCCACGTTGATATTGCATGTTTTCGCAACTAACCATCTTATGTTGTAACTGAAGGTTTGCCAATGACTATTTATTGTCGCCTGTCAGCATTGAGAAAAATATTCCGAATTTGATGAGAACTATGAACTGCAGATTGCATTCTTCTATATATATGTGTGTCGGTGAAAATGTGAGATTATCGGTCATGGGTTGAGGAGTGTTAGAGTAGGTCTTGGCGAATGTGTCGAGATGTATCAACTGTTGATGCCCATGTTAATACAATTCTGGTTTTGAAACACATTGCTCTGATTTATTGATTTATTCTGAGTGCAATTCACTGACATTTACATATAATTGTTGTTCTTCTCATAGTCATTCAATTTGATCATGTCACTTAATTAACTGGCAAAGAGCATCGATCGATCGAGTCATCTGCGTGCCGGCACATGAACAACAAGGTACGTCTAGAATCTTCTGAATATGCACTGAAGCTACTACACAAGATGGTCAATGCACTTATCAGACCTCGTTTCGTATACAAATCAGTTTTATCAGACTTCGTCTCAACGTTTCAGTGACATTATTGATTTTCATTAACCACTACACGGATGATCGGTTATAAATTTTACTGGTATTCGAAGATATCGATTTTCATTAACCGCCCAATTTTCAACCCGAACCCGTGAGCTGATTTGAGACGATTCGATGCTGGTTGGGCACACCTAATTCCGGGTTGCTTCAAAAACCGACAAAAAATCAGACAACTGTTGGTTCAGAAAAAAATAACACAAATGGTCCAATGATAAAGTTCTGTCACTTTTACAATGACAGCACCCCTTCCTCATTTTAAAAATTGAATCTTTAACTAAATTTATTCTTATTTTTCAAATTATAGTATTTTTTTATTCTGCTGCTGGATTACCACTAACCTGTGCTGACAGATCATCATCAATCATGTGAATATACATATGTGTATATATATACATGTATAATTGGTGTGGTTGTATCTATCTACATTAATCATCTGTCACTGTTTTTCTTTTCCTTTAGTGGCTGTTGCCAACCATATCATTCCTTTCTTTTCTTGTTTTTGTACTTTGAATTTTCTTTTTCTTTTTCTTGATTACTCCATAACCTTCCATGGCTACTGAGACTGTTGCATCAGATCACTCTGAGGTAAATTAATTGCTTCCTTCCCCTGTTTCTTGATTTTCATTTTTTTAGAGTTCATGCTTTTTTTTTGTCTCTCTTTAAAATTAAATTCCTGAATTTGTGTGCAGAAAAAAAAAACATTTATTTGTATTTGGATTTTCATTAGTTTATTTTTATGGATTTTTTTGCATTCCCCTGTTTTCACTGCAGAAAGAAGTGAAGAAAATGGAATCTGAAACTGTTGCTCCTCCTCCAGTAAAGGAGAGTGCGGCGATTGAGGATTCGGCATGTCCTGAAGCAGCCCCTTCGACCGAGCCCGAAGCGAAGATAGAGCCCGTGAAGGAATCGGCTGATGCGGCTACTCCTGTAGCTGAAGCTGTTGATAGTAAGGAAGTTGAGTTGCCTCCAAAGGCAGAGGAAACGAAAACTCAGGATGTGACAGAAGTCGAGTCTAAAGTAGAAGAAATCGCACCAGCAGCTCCTATAGTGGAGGAGAAACCATCTGAGGAATCCGGAGATGTTGAAGCTGAGCCGGTCGGAATAGTTGAAGTTAAAACTCAGACAGGTGAAGAGAAGGAATCTCCTTTTGAGGTTCAGGAGAAAGTTTCCGAGCCTAAGAAAATCGAAGCTGAAACTGACGAAAACAGTGTTGTAACAGAAGAGAAAGTTCAGTGCGATGACGCAAAAAGTTCTGATCCTTCGACTGAGCTTGAAGAAAAAGTGGTGAAAGAAGAAGTTACAGATAAAGACATCAAACCTGAGTCTGACCATAAGGAAGCATGTGATGAAACCGAGAAAGTTGAGGCGGTAGAGAAAATAAAAGAAACTGCACAAGCATTGGATGAGGAAATCGAGGACACCAAGAAACCACAGGATGTTCCAGTCAAGACTCAGAAACAATCAATCGTGAAGATGGTGAAGCAGTCGTTGGTGAAGGCTAAGAAAGCTATCACCGGAAAGTCTCAGAACCCGAAAACACCAGCATCAGAACCGACTGATGATGGTACCAAATAGGATTGAATGGAATTTTTTATGGAACTGGTGATGTTATTTGTTTCATTCGTGTAATGCATTTGTTTCTGTCGTCAATGTTTCTGTTTTGAGTTTGCTTTTTGATTGTGTGAATTTGTTTGTTTGGAAGATGTTCCTTCATTTGATGCTGTATATAAATTTCTGTTATTATACTGCTGTTTGTTTTGCTTTGCTTTGCTTCACCAGTAAATGGAACACTCAAAGTAAATGAAATTTTCCCTTTCTTATTCCCTTTAAAAGTACAACTCATTTTATGAGCTCAACCAGATACATAATTTAGGAGGTGAAATCTTTAGTCCTCTCATCTAACCCAAGTTCAGGTTGTGACAAGTTTTATCACACGGAAACGGGCAGTCGGTTTCCTTCACTCTTGCTCGATCAAAATACCAATCACCGACCGCCGTTGCAATTGCCTGCATATTGTAGTCAAGATTAAAATGCCACTTCTTTTACGTGAAAACAAGAATACGACAGCTTATAATTGATTGTAATACCTTATTCCGGATTACAGGACTGCCCCTGGCGAACCATGTTTATGGAATCTCCGACTGGCAGTGAGCAAAGCAAGAATTTATGAAGACCCCGCTTTGTCCCGATGCCTCCAACCATTTCACTGCCCTCAGCATTTGATACCTAAAACCTGTTCCGTAAACCATGATACATTACAGTGACATACGCTCATAGAAACAAAATATAGATAAAAGAGTAAAAATATCACCTTGCAAAAACTGGATTTGTGATGGTGAACATTTATCGATACTCTTTCTACAGAAACGCCAAATGCTATGAGGACCAGCTTGGGAAAGAGTCAAGCTTTGTTGGATCTGATGAATAATGTAAAGGCGATTCAAAGCGGTCTGGTGTTTAAATCGATAGTATGATGAAACCAACTGCCACTTACCTGCCATGCATCGTATGCGGCGTTGAGAATAAACAGCGGTGTCTTTACATTGCTAATTAAGTTCTGGGGAAAAAAGCACTGCCACCGAAAACGAGCATTAGTTAGACATTGTTGCAAATGTCAAAAACTAATTGAGCAGGAGACTTACTGAAGTCGGATCCAGGTGGCACGTTTTCGGCAAGTTCTTAGCAACACCCTGGTTTTGCACGAGCACAAAGTTAAATAATTCGAAACGGGTTAATGTTTACAGAGATTTGATAGGATATAAAGTCTGCACCTGTAAGCCAACAATACAGATAAAAAAGAAGAAATAATGTTTTTATTGAATAGAATATTTGAGAACACAAGCTAATTTAGCATACTGAGCTTACAGTCTTTTTTATACATGGTTTCCAACGGTCACATAAATATAGAAAAAGGAAAATAATTATTTCACAATTATTTCCCAAAATTCCTACGCTGATTGTGGATTTGATTCTTCCCTTGACAGTGGCATAGTTTCCTTTTGTTTTGATTCTTCCAAATCATTCATAATATTTTTATTATTGGGATTATTATCTTTTCCATTGGTTGATGCAGGAGTGTTGTTGTTAATACCCTCCCTCAAACTATGTCGGGGAGAGAGACATAGTTTGCTCCAGAAGAAACCAAGGACAGTTTTAGACAATGGCTTTGTGAAGATATCGGCAACCTGAAGATGTGTGGGGATGTGTTTGGTGATAAGCTGACCAGCGGAAACTTTCTCACGAACAAAATGGTAGTCAAGTTCAATATGTTTGCTACGGGCATGGAAGACAGGATTAATCGTTAGGTGAAGGGCGCTAATATTGTCACAATGGAGAACTGGTGGTAAGGCCAATGGAATTCGAAGATCCTTAAGAACAAATGTCATCCAAGTGAGCTCGGCTGCGGTGTGAGCCATGGCACGATATTCTGCTTCGGTACTTGATCGAGAGATCGTAGGTTGTTTTTTTGCACACCAAGAAATAGGATTTGTACCAAGGAAGGTGCAGTAGCCGGTAGTAGAGCGTCGTGTATCCGGGCAACCAGCCCAATCTGCGTCAGAATAAGCACTAAGATCAAGTGTAGTGTGGGAAGTGAGATGTAAACCAAATTGTATAGTACCTTTAACATAACGTAAAATGCGATGAACAATTTTAAGATGCGAGGAACATGGATTTTGCATAAATTGTGAAGCATAATTTACGCTATATGTAAGGTCAGGCCGAGTAAGTGTTAAATATTGAAGAGCACCAACAAGGCTTCTATATTGACTAGGATCATCCAAGGGCTTATTAGTTGCATGAAACTTATTTTTAAGTTCCAAGGGAGAGGGCATGGGTTTGCAATCTGCCATATTGACACGTTCTAATATAGTGAGAGCATAGTGTGATTGAGAGAGAAGTAGCCCCTGTGATGTTTTAGTGATTTCAATTCCAAGAAAATGGTGAAGATCACCAAGGTCTTTCATAGCAAATTCACGACTAAGCACTTGAATAAAAGAAGTAACAAGTGAATTATTTGAGCCTGTAAGAAGAATATCATCTACATATAATAATAACACAAGTGTACCTTGGGCCGAATGCATTATAAAAAGAGAAGGGTCAGATAGGCTACAAAAGAAACCATACCTGAGCAAGAATGTACTGAAGCGATCGAACCAAGCTCGTGGAGCTTGTTTGAGTCCATACAATGCTTTATGAAGTTTGCAAACATGATGAGGATATTGTGAGTCTTTCATACCTGGGGGCTGTGTCATATAAATGTCTTCAAGGATGTGTCCATGGAGGAAGGCATTTTTAACATCTAATTGGCGAATTGACCATTTTTTAACAAGTGCAATTGTGACCACCAATCGAATTGTGCCAGGTTTAATGACGGGTGAAAAAGTTTCTGTATAGTCAACTCCATCTTGTTGATGGTATCCTTTAGCCACAAGACGAGCCTTTAGTTTTTCTAAGGAGCCATCGGGTTTTAATTTTGTTTTAAAAACCCATTTTGATCCAATAATATTCATATGGGGGGATGGTGGAACTAAAGACCATGTGTCATTTTTATGCAGTGCATCAATTTCTTCTACCATAGCAGCATGCCAACCTGGATGATTTATGGCAGAACGTGTAGAAGTTGGTTCGCGCGGGACATCGGTTGAGAGGGTCATGGCTAGGGCATATTTCGGGTTAGGTTTTTGACTACCTGCTTTAGACCGAGTGATCATAGGATGTTCAAGATGTCTCTGTTGGAGTGGCGGTTCAAGTACCGGAAAAGGGATGGGGTCAGGTTGGTGCGAGGAGGGCTGGGATGCTGCCACTTGCATATTCGAGGCTATTGGTCGTGCACGCCTACGATAAACTTGTAATTGTGGCTCACTGACTGGTGAGGTGTTGATTGAGGGAGTGATTTGCGTAGACGCTAATTGAGACATGGCTGAGGGTGGTAAAGGCGATATGGATATATCCGATAAAGATTTCGTGGTATTAGAGGGGGGTATTGTTGGAGAGGAGGATGTGATATTAAGTTGTGTGGAAGACTCGAGATTAGCGTCGTCATTTAGACGATTAGTATTCAACGGATCTAGGAGTGAAAAAGTGGAAGGGAGAGGAATGTTAATATGAGCAGTAGCATGTGATGAAGAGTTGGAATGATCACAGTCTGCCGAAATGCAATTTTCTTTTGAAAGGCTATTGTTTAACCAAGAATCGGAAATAGGAACATGAGGGTTAAGTGTAGAGGACTTACAATTTTTATACGGAAAACATAATTCATCAAACACTACGTGACGTGATACAAAGACTTTTTTTGTAGGTGGATGAAAACATTTGTAGCCTTTAAATTGATCACTATAACCTATGAAAATGCAAGGAACACTTTTCGGGTCAAATTTATTTTTACGAGAATCCCATGTATAAGGAAAGCATTTTGACCCAAAAACTCGTAAAGAATTATACGTTGGTTGAGTACCATGCAACATAAAATATGGAGAACGAGAGTTAAGAGCGGAAGAAGGTAACCGATTTATGAGGTAGACGGCTGTTGAAAAAGCTTCCACCCAAAGCGACATTGGAACGCCACTGTGGAACAACATGGTCATGCCCAACTCTCGAATGACGCGATGCCGTCTTTCGACCATACCTGTTTGCTCCGGTGTGTATGGACATGATTTTTGATGAATAATACCTGAAGAGAGAAAATGTGTAGACAATTTTGCATTGACAAACTCACCTCCACCGTCGGAGCGAAATATTTTAATTTTTTTATGAAATTGTCGATCGACATATCGTTCAAAATTAATAAATGCTTCGAAAAAATCAGATTTCAAACGTAGAGGGACAATCCATGTATATTTGGAAAAATCATCAACAAAACATGCATAATATCGAAAACGTCCGAGAGATAAAATGGGAGCCGGACCCCATAAATCGCAATAAATTTTTTCAAAACAATCTGAACTTAAATTTTCAGAATTTTTGAAGGGAAACTTACTGAGTTTTCCCAACTGACAACTATCACAAACGTGTTCAATTTTTGTTGACCCTATAACATGAATAAGGCCATTATTTTTTAAAAGAAGTAAAGTGGAATGTTGTGGATGTCCTAAGCGTTGATGCCAAACACTAGCTGTGCCAGACTTGAAGCGACAAGAAAAGTTTAATTGTGGTTGATCAGGAAGAACATAGAGATTTGCTTTACGCTTTCCAGTCATCAAGGGCCGACCTGTTTTTCTGTCCTTAACACAAAATAGTTTATCAGAGAACTCACAATTGATAGGATATTCAGACGTAAGTTGGCTAACCGATAATAAATTTTTCTTTAGATTTGGAACATAAAGCACATTATTTAAAGGTAGTCGTATTTTATTTTGATGAATCTCTGCATTTCCGATTCCAGTAATAGGTAAGCATGAACCATCACCAATGAGAATTGAATCTGATCCATAATTGTGTTTGAGTTTAGATAGCATACCTAGGTTACCTGTCATATGGTTGGAAGCACCCGTGTCGGAGGTCCATTCCGTATCGGCAATGGTAGTGTCCAGAGTTAGAGCAGCCAAAGCTTGTGGTGTGTCATGTGTGTTCTTTGTCGGCTTCGGTATCCACCAACATATTTTTGCAATATGCCCTGCGACACCACAATATTGACACGTCTCGTTACGATAGCGGTCTCTTTCAGTTTGTGTCATCCGTCGTTGTCCAGTGGGTGGTGGCCTTTTTTGTTGAGAATTGGATTTGTCTGGATGTGATGTTTCTTTGGGTTGTTGTGCTGTGAAGCCGCGTCCAGAAGATGTGAATTTGGACGAGTCTCCATGGCGTTTTTGGTGTTGGCCAAAGAATGCCATTGAGTTATTGAAGGAGTTGCTGCCCATATCAGTGTTGTTGCTCATCCACGTGCGCCTTTGATCAAAATTTTGAAGTTGTGCAACTAGTTCCGTATATGTGGGACGTGGAGGTTTTAACATTGTGGTGGTGAATGTTTCATATTGAGGACCAAGACCAGTGAGTAAGTAAAAAACCTTTTCCTTGTCGAGAATCGGCTTCCCAATGGCTGCTAGGTCATCACATATGGCTTTGAAAGCACGTATGTGATCTGTAATTGATTTGTCTTCACTTTTACGAAGATACGTGAGTTGTTGTTTGAGGGTAAATTCCCTCTCTTGTGAGTCTTGTGCGTAGGCGTCTTTGAGGGCTTCCCAAACGCCGAATGCTGTGTCGACTCCAATAACTAAGCCGAGTGCTTCTTCGGACAGCGTACCAATCAGCCAACCTCGCAAGAGACGGTCAGATTTTTTCCACGCTGCAAATTCTTTTGTTATTTGTGGTACGAAGCTTTCGGCTTCAGTAGGGTTGTTTGGATTTGGAGTGGTAAATTTTTGTGGTGGGGATTTTTCATTTGTGAGATGTTCGACCAGCTCTTGGCTTTCAGCAAGGGCTAATGCTTGCTCTCGCCATAGAGGATAGTTGGTCGACGAGAGTTTGAGTGTAATAAAATTACCAACATTCAGGGATAAAGAACCCATTTTTTGTTGGTTTTGTTGTGTAGGTGCTTGTGTTCAAGGCTCTGATACCAAGATAAAAAAGAAGAAATAATGTTTTTATTGAATAGAATATTTGAGAACACAAGCTAATTTAGCATACTGAGCTTACAGTCTTTTTTATACATGGTTTCCAACGGTCACATAAATATAGAAAAAGGAAAATAATTATTTCACAATTATTTCCCAAAATTCCTACGCTGATTGTGGATTTGATTCTTCCCTTGACAGTGGCATAGTTTCCTTTTGTTTTGATTCTTCCAAATCATTCATAATATTTTTATTATTGGGATTATTATCTTTTCCATTGGTTGAAAATACCACCAAAGAAATTCCTCAGGGTACGAACACCGGAAACATCTGCACTGCAGAAAATGTAAACACCCTCTTATAAGTTACTATATAACTAAGACAGAATAAATGTAAAAAAAAAAAGTACTATTATTAGGAAAATTTACGCGTCCATAAACAACCCAGCGTCGCTCAGACACTTCACTCTAGCAGTTCTGGGTAATAAATCACGAAACTCGTCGCAGTGCAGTATAGTAGCTAGTCCGCCCGCAGAGCAACCGGACAGAAGTGCCTGAACCAAATTATTACATCATCGAAGGGGAATTTCAAATAAAGTTACTTGGTTATATGATTTTTTACTTGGTTAGCATTTCCTAATCCATTGAGCTTTAGGTCGTCTATCGCGGCTTCCCATATGCGTTGCCCTCTAAATTGCAATCCATAAGCCTAAAGCGAAACGGTTAATAACTTAATATAAGGTCTGGAAACATAATACGAGTAGCAGAAGTATATAAAGATGTGAACCTTATTTTCACTATCTCCTGCGAAGGAGGCTCCGTCACAATAACGTATCTTTACTCGGTTCCAGTTATAAAAATCTGCAAACGGAAACGTTTAAACGCAGGAAAGTAAGCTAAGTGGAGTATATATTTCTCAAATCCGAACCTGGGTTTTCAAAGGGCTTGTTGCTGAGTATCCCTGTAATAAGAGTTGTTTTCACAAATTTCTCGAGTAGAAACAACATTGTTTTTCAACAACTACACATTGTAAACCTCTAAGTTGACGATCCACTTGTTCGCTCCCCACCCAAAACCACGATCCAAGTGATAGCCGGGTAATGTGCCATCCAAACATACTGCAGAAAAGTCGTGTAACACAATCAACGCAGCCCGCATATATAGTTCGACAGGATTTAAAAGGGAAATCAAGAAAAGGGAGAGTCTTGAAAGGCCAAAAAACCCAGATATAAAAAAAATAAAAAAAATGGGTACCAGCTCCTTTAGCAGCACCTCCTTGAATAAGAGTGAGACCCACCATGAGAGCACCGGCTGGGGCGGAGCCTCCATACTTAGCCTCCCAAAACGACGACGCGTTTGTTCCATTCTCAGTGAACCCATCAACACCCCATTCGCAAAACAAATCACACACCAGAAACCCATCAACCACACTCTTCAAAAAAACAGAGCTTTCTTGAAAAGAAAAAAAAACAGAACCGGAAAGAAAATTCTCTGCAGAGACATGAATGCCGAGGACAACAAGCAGTTATAAAAACTAAATCTTGGCAATGCCATTCGTGTAATAAAAACTAGATTTTCCCACTTCAAATAATTATTTGAAATTATTTCTGAGTTGAAGTTCGGCTGCCTAATTCTAAGTATGGAATAATTTTTGTTTGCATTAATCAAACTATTGATCTCACTTGTGATGTCAATGTATCTTGTCATATCATCACCGTCCAATAGACGACAAAAAACATCAGAATCATCTGAAAATTCAATTTCCTCAAGGCAGTCAAAGACAGGAGAAAATATTTTTCTATATTTTGACAAGTTTATGAAATCAAATGCAGCTCGTTCGGTTCATCAAGTTGATCACATGCAATGAAAAACTGGAACAGATAAATCAAAGTAAATAAAGTTTTCCCATCTCTTATTTCCTTTAAAGGAACTCATTTTATGAGCTCAACCAGACACATAAAATTACACTCCTAAACAACTCCTATAGTTGTATAATTGGCTCAGAGTAATCTCTCACAATCACAATATACTTAATGTAAGCCATATAATTATATGACTTGTGTATACTCAAATAATTTAGGAGGTGAAATCTTTGGTCCCTCGTCTCAACGGAAATTAAAGTTGTGACAAGTTCTATCACACGGGTACGGGCAGTCGGTTTCCTTTATGTTTGCTCGATCGAAATACCAATCACCCACCGCCGTTGCAATTGCCTGCGTATTGTAGCCAAGATTAAGACGGAAATCATTTTATGCGGGGAAAAAACACACGACACTTTACGATTATGACACCTTATTCCCGACTGAAGGACTGCCCTTGGCAAACCATGTATCCTGCCTCTCCGACTGGCAGTGAGCAAAACAAGAATTTATGAAGACCCCACTCTGCCTCGATGCCTCGAGCCCTCTCACTGCACTCAGCATTTGATTCCTAAAACCTGTTCCACGACAAATTTTAATGACCAGCTCGTAGAAACACAATGTATATATATACGTATATAGTAAAGATATCACCTTGCAAGAACTGGATTTGTGGCGGTGAACATTTATCGATACTCTTTCTACAGAAACGCCAATTGCCACGAGGATCAGCTCGTGAAAGAGTCAAGCTTTGTTGGACCTGATGAACACAATTGTGTTTGAAAGCGGTCCGATGTTTGAGTAGATAGTGTAATGAAACTAACTGCCACTTACCTGCCATGCGTCGTAGGCGGTGTTGAGAATGAACAACGGGGTCCTTATGTTGTTAATTAAGTTCTGGGGGAAAAAGCACTGCCACGGAAAACGAGCATTAGACATTGTTGCAAAGGCAAAAACTAATCGAGCAGGAGACTTACTGAAGTTGGGTCCAGGTGACATGTTTTCGGCAGGTTTTTCGCAGCACCCTATTTTGCATGACCACAAATTAAGTTATATAATTCAAATACTACTATTAAGCAACCAAAAGATTCAATGGGATATAAAGTCTGCACCTGTAAGCCAACAACACCACCAAAGAAATGCCTCATTGTGCGTCCACCGGAAACATCTGGGCTGCAGAATCAATGTCATGTAGTATTAAGTTATAACTAAGATAGAAAAAATGTCATATTAAAGAGATAAGGAAAATTTACGCGTCCATAAACAATCCAGCATCACTCAGACACTTCACTTTAGTACTTCCGGGTAATAAATCACGGAACTCGTCACAGTGCAGTATAGTAGCTAGTCCACCCGCAGAACAACCGGCGAGAAGTGCCTGAACCAAATTATAATATTATCGAGAGAGAATTTCAAATAGAGTAACATCATTATCAGTAGGGATGATTTTTTTTTTTTACTTGGTTGGCATTTCCCAATCCTTTGGACTTTAGGTCGTCTATTGCGGCTTGCCAGATGCGTTGCCCTCTAAATTGTAACCCATAAGCCTAAAGCAAAACGGTTATTAACTTAAAGTAATATAGTATGGAAATATAATAGCAGAAGTACATAGAGATATAAACCTTATTTTCACTATCACCCGTGAAGGAGGCTCCATCACAATAACGAATCTTTACTCGGTTCCAGTTAAAGAAATCTGCAAACAGAGCAATAAAATTGAAGAAAATTACGAAAACGGTGTCGCCCAAAGCAGCAGGAAAGGAAGCTCAGTGTATATTTCTGAAATCCGAACCTGGGTTTTCCCAGGCCTTGTTGCTGAGTATCCCTGTGAACGGAATTTGCTTTTCAAATAACTTAGACGACCCGCGTCTTGATGTTTTGCGGTAAACACACGTCTTTATGTCATTGCACCACCCTCCACCCTGCCACAAATCTCAAGATATAAGATTCAAGACTAAAATTTAGAGTACTATTCCCAAATTTCTGATAGTACTAGTATTGCCATAAAAAAATGATAGTACTATTCCCAAAAAAATATATCTTGTTGAGAAACGACATTTTTTTTCAACAGCTACACATTAGAAAGCATAATCATAGACACGAACCTCTAAGTTGACGATCCACTTATTCGCTCCCGGCCCAAATCCACGATGCAAGTGATAGCCGGGTAATGAACCATCCAAACATACTGCACAGAAGTCGAGTAAAACCGAAGGTCTCAGACTTATACTCCGTATATATGGAATTAGATTTCGCTATATCGATATATCAATCACCTTAACAGCTTAATCAACACGACCTTTTCACAGATTAATATTCTATTTTTACATTGAACAGGATTTAATACTTACACCTTAGAAAATTTTTAGAGTTCACAAATGCAAAGGCAAGGAAACACAATTTCAATCAAAACATCCTCAACAAGGAAAATCAAGAAAACAGAATAAAATCAAATAAAATCAAATTTCATTGAAAAGAAAAGGTAGAATCTTGAAATGGCATAAAAACCCAGATTTGAAAACACACACAAAAAAAAAAAAAAAAAAGTGAAATGATAGAAATGGGTACCAGCTCCTTTAGCAGCAGCTCCTTGAATAATAGTGAGACCCACCAAAAGAGCACCGGGGGGCACAGCTGCGTCGGAGAGGCCATACTCATCCTCCAAAAACGACACATCTGTTCCATTCTCACTGAACCCATCAACTCCCCTTTTGCACAAGAAAATCACAAGACAAATCACACCCCAAAAACCCATCAACCCCATTCTTCAAAAAACAGAGCTTTCTTGAAGAAAAAAAAAACAGAGTTGAAAAGAGAATTCTACAGGCATGAATGCGGACAGGACAAGAAGCATTTATAAAGACTGAATCTTGGCAATGCCATTTGTGATATGGCAAGTAAAATAGCTGGAATTGGAATACACTGTATTTACATGGTATGTATGTGTGCTCAAATCAAATTCAATACCGAACTAAATTTGCTTTCTTGAATGGAGTATGTGTGTAATAATAGAATACCACCAAAATCTAGGAGGGGTGGGACACAGATTTTGTCGAATCTGGTATTATTTATATTGAGGAAACCAGTAATTATTAATTTTTTTCTTACTTTTGGTCATATTAATTTGAATTTTTTTTAGATCTTGAACAGTGGAAGAATGTTTTTGAGGATTTTTATTTTATTTTATTTTATTTTATTTTAATATGTTGCATGTAATTGCATTTAATTTTAATTATTAAGCCTTTTTATATAGTAGGAGTAGATCAGTAAGTTACATTGATTTTTCTAAATATATTAATATTTGTCTTGACTTTGGTCAAATAGCATCATATACTGAAATAGCATCATATACTGTACTTACTCTTATTATTGTTTTGTAAAATGGTATTTGCATCTTTTATTTTATAGCAAGATACATAAAATAATTAAGATTAACGTTTAAAAAAGGGAAATGAGAGTAAAAATATATTTTATAATAAAAATAAAATAATATATTTAATTATTAAAAATGCTAGTAAAATATAAAGTGCAGTTAAAAATAATAAGTACACCAATACTAGTATATTATTATTATTAAAAACTTAATTATTATAGTTTCAAATTACACACATCAAAACGAGTCAACATATAGAATATAACATTCACTAATTTTTCTTCAAATTTCATTACTAATTATAATATTAATAATTATTATATATATATATATATATCATATTTTTTTATAAGATCGATAAACAAAAAACACCAACCCATTTGATCATTGGTCGACTGAGAAGTACTACTATGTAAATATTGACTGATATTCAAATAGACATTTTATAATATTTTAATGAAAATTTTATTTCAATTAAAGAGATTGTGTTGTGGAAAAATTAAACTCGTACTGCTCGAAGTGTTATCATTCGGCTATAACCAAAGTGACTACTACTATATCATAATTTGTGGACAAATTTTATTCATGTGCAACAAACAGCTAGCTGTTACCAATCAAATGATGCTGGAAATAATTGAATATGGTACGATTACAATTCCTCGTGGATGGTCCAAATCATAATCATTCCATTAAATTATTTCTCAATGGAGTAGCTGCTGTTATCACTTATCAATCAAATAATGTTGCATATATATAATTTTATTTTATTTTATATATTTTCAATATTACAATACATTTTTGTTATATGTGTATGGGTTATCATCAGTTAGTATCACATATAACTTGATCAATGGGGCATATATTGTGGTCACAGTCTTAATTCTTAATGAAGTGGCCCCCCGTTTTCTCGATCGAGCCCCGACTATTTTCACCTTCGATCAAATTTGAAGGGAATCCAAAGGGACTAACTTCAAGTCGAGCCTGAGGTTCGTATCCATTGAATAAGCTCATCATTTTAACCATCAAAATCCCAAAACATCAAAAATACTACTAGTATGTTCCAACAAAAAGTGAACACAGGAAAAGCATAACACACCAAGTGTAAAAAATTCAAATGTTCTGAAGATAACAACTTCTTACCAGATCTTCGACCCGAGACACAAACAGAGTCTTCGGGTGCATTCTTCTATTTTGCTACAGTTTGATGCTTCCCATCCGGAATTGCATACAGCACTACAGGCTTTGCAGGTCGAATGAAAGGAACATCACATCTGTAATACCCTTTTCTCTCCAGCTGTATCACGTCCCCACGCTTCAAGTTCCTCATATCCGGTTCTCCAATTGCCAATGTCTCTGTTTTCGTACATGGATTCACCACATCAACAAAATCTTCGTCTTCCTCAAGCTGCAAAACATAATTTTGTGTCAGAAAATTCAGAGTTTAAATACAATCAAGTGAGAAGAACAAAAAACAAAACATCACCTTCTTCTTTGTAATTAGGTAATCGAAGTCGGTCAGGGCAAGCCTGACAAGCTCGCTGGTATCCGACAGCCAAGTGAGCTTCAACTTCGTCTTCTTGACATTCCCTTCGAGATGCAAAACTCCCACCAACTGAGTAACGATTCCGTTTTCGTCCTTCTTGATCTCTTTCACGATTGCGTTCCCCCAATCTTTGAGAGTCACTTCTTCACCGAGTGATATTGATATGGCATCAGCATAGTCGATCCACAATCTGTTTGAGAAAGTCACAGCCTTCTCTCCAGCGTCTTCATATTTCTTGTGTTTAGCTAAAATGCGCACAAAGGGATTTTTCGGGCCGTCACTTAGAACTAGCAACACACGTTTTTCTTCAATAACAGCAGTATGCCTGGGACACACAGGATCTATGATCTTCTTATTGATGGCCCAAAGTTTGTCCCACTCCATAAGATTGAGGTTCTTCGATGCACCCTAACCAATTAAACATATAAGAGATTAAGAGCTTAAGATTCCTCATGGTAAAAACGAAATCCGTTAAGTCAACATATTGCACATACTTACGTATGTAAAAAAAAAACTTACTTGTTCTAAAATGAATTGTATCAACGCCTCAATCTTCAAACCCCTTCGCACTATTCCCTGAACAGTAGGAAAACGAGCATCGTCCCAACCATCCACCTTCCCATTTTGCACAAACCACAGTAGCTTCCGCTTACTAAGAAGCGTGTAAACCAAATTCATCCGACTGAACTCGAATATATGAACCTCTTCGAAACCCATATCTGTCTGAATTCTGTGATACTGATCATTTCGATCATGGTACTCACTCGATCTAAGTGCATGTGTGATCCCTTCGACAGCATCGACAAACGGACAGCAAAAGTCGTACGTCGGATACAGCTTATATTTCGACCCGATCCTGTGGTGAGGAGTTGAGTTGCACCGGTAATACACCGGGTCCCTAAGAGATTTGTTCGGGTCCTGCATGTTCAGGTTCCCTCTTAGGCAACACGTCAGTCCCCTCTCAGACCCAGCAATCATTTCCTTCCACAATTTGAAGTTCTCCTCGACAGTGTTCTGTCTGCACCTCGACTCAATGCCTTCCATCCTTTCGTGCTGCATTTGCTCGCGCGGAGTGTCGTCAACATAGGCCTTGCCCTCTTGGATTAACTTCTCGGCCATTTCCATGAGCTGCGGGAAGTAGTCCGACGTATAAGTCACAGCATTGTATTTTATGCCGAGGGTCTCAATATCTTTCAGAAGGTTTTCGACAAACTCGTTGCTTTCCTTGTCAGGATTTGTGTCGTCGAATCTCACGATGAGCTGGCCCTTGTACCGGTCAGTGAAATACTTGTTCAGCAGTGCAGCTTTCGAGTGGCCAATGTGAAGGTATCCACTAGGTTCAGGTGCAAAACGAAATTTGGCCTTTCCGACCTCGGCATTAGGGAGGTCCACCTCAAAGGCACGGTTTGAGGTAATTTCATTCGGGTGGGCTCCGTTTTCAACAACGGCGGTTGATCGGGTATTGGAGGCTTCAGCCTCTTTCGTCTTGGTCGAACCCTTCTTCACGAGGTACGTCGCGAAGAATTCACTCAACGCGGAATCATGTTCGGCAAATATTGAGTTGTACCACCTGACTAGGTTTTGGTACTTCTTGGACTTCCTCAGACTTTCCCACCTCAGACCAGCTCCTGAAAACAGAGGGGAAAACGCAATTTACGATAACGGGAATCATTCAGCAAGCAGCAACTGTTACCGACTCAATTACACAAAATCGAGAACATTACCGGCGAGACCAGCCCAGATGGAAACATCTGCAACGGTGAGGCTATACCCGACTAAGAATGTTTTCTGCAATAAACACCCATTGACGAAGGCGCACGCACCCTCAAATTCAGACCCGGACCCAAATACAGGAGCATAGTCAATCCATTCATCTATCTACAGAACCGAAACAGAATACATAAGAAAACCCCCGGATCGATTTCACTACACAATGTAAACTTTTTTTAATCGAAAAAACCTGGCCCGACTGGAAAGCATCCAGTTCGTAGAAATTGGGGATGCTCGATATCCTTCCGATATATCTCAAAATAGCATTCGCCCCATTAAGCGTCTGCCTGAATTTTTATTTTTTTTTGTAAGGTCAATTAAATTGAGTAGAATTAAACAGGGAAATCCATCGGAATAAGTAAATTGTGATATTCTAAAGAAAAGGAAAACAGGGGTTTATAAAAAATAATCCACTCACCCGGTTGCCAGGACGAGAGTCGGCGGGGATCCGGATGGTAGCGATGGTCTAGGGTTTAGAGAAATCCCTGATATTACGGCGGCGGCGATTACATGGAGTGGAGGAGAATCCGCCGGGAAGTTGAGTTCCATGCTTCGAAGTCGGAGTTGAGCCGCCGCGCGCGATGAGAAATAAAATGGAAGAGGTATAGGGGTTCTCGACTCGAGTGGGTGGTTTGAGATTTCATAAGAGAGGGACGGTAACCGAAAAGACAGATATACCCTTCAATAAACATATTTCAAATACTAAAATATCTCTCTTTTAAATTAAAAATAATAAATTTAATCTTTTAAATTTAAGGCAGGCGGGCCGGGTCGTGCGGGTCGTACTATTTCTAGCTTGACGGGCGGGTAGAGCCAAACCCGTTTGTGGCGCAAAATTAATTAAATTAAATTTTAAATCGAAAAAAAATTAAAAAAAAATATAACTAATTTTACAGCAGCAGCAATTACAATAATCAAAGTTACATTCATATCTCATCCAACATATCATGATTCATGTTTCCCTTTCACTGAGACCATAATTCCGATGCTGCAAAACAACAAGTACATTCATTATTTTTTTGCACAGATTAATAGTAAAAAAAAATGATTAATTCTTCTAATATTTTTTTCATATAAAATGTTACCTCGCTCGGAGATTTCCCAGTCGTTATCACCAAGGATCGACGAGACGAAGTATCCGCCAAGCCCTAGTCCTCGCGCGTAGTCGATTTTAGCAGCAACCGACCTCGGGTCGTCGTACCCGATCCAAGAACTACCCGCCACCGAATAAACCGACACGCTGGCCGAGTCGTACACTACCTCTGCCCCGCGCTCCTCGTTGAACCTCACCACCTCAGCATACGTCATCTCCCCGTTAACACCGGGTCCCACTCCGACCGCCGGCGCTCCGATCCCGCGCAAACCAGCCGGATTCTCGAGCCTCCACGTCCTCCCGTGCATCGGCAGCCCCATAACCAACTTGCTCCCGGGCACCCCTGCCCGGATCCACTCCCCCAACCCGTAGCTCGTGTTTTCGTGTAGGGCCGCGTGGGCCCCCGTGGCCCACGGCCGGTCCCACGACCCGGAGTAGTCATAGTTTGCGAGGTTGACCCAGTCCAAATTCTCGGCGATCGAAGCCGTCGGGTAGGCCCGCGTATTCCCCTGCCAGCCGGAAACGACAGGCGCGTTGTGTACGGCGGCGGTGAGGAGGAGAGGCGGGCGGCCGGTGGCGGCCGCCTCCCGCCGGACCTCCGCGCGCCACTCCTCGAGCAAGGCCCCCAAGTCGTCCATCTCGGCTTGTTTTTGCGGGTACTTCAAGTTGAAATCGATCCCGTCGAACCCGAACTCGCGCGCGACTCTCATCCCGGAGCAGATGAATTTCGCGCGGGAAGAGGAGTTGGAGGACAAGCGGGCGAAGAGAGGGCGGTCGTCCATGAAGTAGCGATTGCCGTTGATGGAGAATAGGGTTTTTGCGGGAGGGTTTGCGGCTCGGAGGGTCGAGGTGAGGTTTACGAGGAAGTGGGCTTGCGATGGTTGGGGTGAGGGATGCGTAGTAGATGTGGGTGAAGAGGTTCGTGTTGATTGAGGATGGTGGAATCATGTCTTGAGCCCAACAAGGGTAATACGCACCTTTCATTATCCAAGTCATATATGTTGATGAGAATTCAGAAGAAGTGATTTAAGAAATAGCTAGGTTGTGTGTTTGCCTCTATGTATACAAATGATTTCTTTATAAAGAGTAATATGTCATCTAAAAGATTAACTCAAAATAATACAAACTACTCTTTTCTTTTCATAATAATGGAAATATATCATTTTTATCTTGTGAAACATCTTTCGAAAAATAAGTTTACATTTTTATCAAAAAAATTAATTGTATTTCAGTTGCTATTAGCCTATTAGTATTCATCAAGCTCAAACTCTGAACTACTATTGGTATTGGAGATTTGGAGTACCGGAACAATGGTGCCATTGCCCCCACACTCCCACTATTTTTCTACCGTAGGAATAGGATGAGGTCTAAATTGAGGGGCGCCACTTTTCCACGACTAATTTTAGGACTTGGTCCGGTCTCTCACGCAATTTGACCCCGGCACAATTTTTCAGACCGGTAAGAACCGAGCCCGATTGTGTGGCCCATGAAAATGTGCCTAGTATTTATTTTTTCACATTTAATACAACCGCTTACTATAAATACGGAGTTACTATAGTCTACGTACCTACCATAGCGGCCTAACTAATTTTTTTTGTTTCGTAATTAATTAATTATTTATTTTTAATATTTCTATGCAGCATAATAATATACTTCATTATTATTGTATTTCAATACAATAAAACAGTAAAACGCAAATTATTATTTCCGGAGTATTTTATTTTATTCCAATATTATTTTCGTAAACGGCTGATAAATTTAATCCCTCACTGCGACCACAACTCCGATGCTGCAAAATAAAACAAACCCGTGTTCATTCATTAATATTATAATTTCACAAATTAACGAGGAGTAAATTCATTAATTAATTTAATTTAAATTTTGAAATAAATGTAGTATACGGTATATATACAGTAGTTAGATATATACCTCTTCTGGAAATTTCCCAATTGTTATCACCATTGATCGCCCAAACGAAGTACCCGCCAAGCCCGAGTCGTCGCGCGTAGTCGATTTTCACGGCTACCGACCTCGCGTCGTCATACCCAATCCAAGAACTCCCCGCCACCGAATACACCGACACCGTCGCCTCGTCGTACACCACACTCGCGTTATTCTCCCTATTGAACCTCACCACGTCAGCATAAGTCATTTCCCCATTCACACCTGGCCCCACCCCAACCGCCGGCGCGCCGATCCCGCTAGCCGCGCCCGGATCCCTGAGCCGCCACGTCTTCCCATACAACGGAACCCCCATGACCAGCTTGCCCGTCGGCATCCCGGCCCGGGCCCACGTCCCCATCCCGTAGCTCGTGCTGACGTCGGTACTGCCTCGCAGCGCCGCGTGGGCCCCCGTTGCAGACGGCTCCCACGAGCCCGTGTAGTCGTAGTTCATCACGTTGACCCAGTCCAAACTCTCGGCCATCGGGCCCACCGGGTAGGCCCGTTGCCCCGGCCAGGAGATGTCGGCCCTGTACCACACGGCGGCCGTGAGGAGGAGCGGCGGACGGAGGGAGGCGGCCGCCTCCCGCCGGACCTCCGCCCGCCACTCCGTTAGCAAAAGGCCGAAGTCGGCCATCTCGGGTTGAGTCTGCGGGTACTCCCAGTCCAAGTCGATCCCGTCGAACCCGAGCCTCCGAGCGATTTCTATCGAGGAGCGGATGAAAGTCGAGCGGGAAGAAGGGTTCGAGGCCATGCGGGCGAGGACGGGTGGGTCCCCGTTGATGGAGAAGAGGGTTTTGACTGGCCGGAGAGTCGAGGTGAAGGTTTGGAGGAAAAGGGATTGGGCTTGTGGGATATTGTCGAAAGCGAAGGTGTTGGGGTTGGGAGTGAGGAAGGCATAGTAGATGTGAGTGTAGATGTTGGTGTTGATTGAAGAAGGGGGGATCGAGTCTTGAGACCAGGATTGGTAGTAGGCGCCTTTGATCCTTGCAGACGCAGCTTGAAAACAAGCTGCGGAAACGATGAGAATCGAGAAAGAGTATGCATTCATTGTACGTGTGTGTTTTCTTTTACTTGAATTGTAGTACCAAATGTAGCTAGCTATATATATTATATTACACACAAAATATGAAGTACGTACGTAATCACTAGCTACTTTTCTTTGAAGGTAAAATGTTGAATGTGTAAGAAACCATATCATTAATGCTCGATCGTATAGATTTTATGTTAAAACAACTTAGGTAGGACGGTTGTTGCGTAAGGACATTGAGTCAACTCTCCACGAACAAGATCGATCGAGCTCGTGAAATTCGTGCATATGAGTTGAGTGATTATGTGTACATATGTTAGACCCCAAGCTTAGTATCGGCCAAGATCGACATATAGCCATATACTAATATTCTTATTCTTGAAAAGTCTCATTTTTTTTTAGTTGTCTACATTAGATGCATAGCATTTCAAATACCAAACACATCATGAAATGGAGAGGCGGTATAAGGTATAGTGCCAAAATGAACTGTGCAGTACATATGCACATTCAAAGTCAAAATAACTTACTCCTTTTGTCACTTGAAATTTTATTTTTTAAAGTTTGTATTTATTTAACAATTTTATTCTTAAAGTATTCATTTATTTATATTAATATCATTATTTTTTACTTACCTTGTTTATATTTACATAAAAATACTCCGTATACCTTACTTTATATAGTATTGAAATAACACAAAAAAAAAAAAAAAAAAAAAAAAAAAAAAATTGTGCTAAATTTTATATGCAAAATTTGGGAGTAGGAATAATACTCTCGTTGTTCCAGACCAATGATATTTAAGTCATTACTAATTTACAAAAGACTTAGGATTATAATTACAGAAGACTCAAAATCATTGATCCGGGAAAAAAATAGTATTTATTAAAGATAATATTTATTAATATATACTGTAGTAATAATAAAAGAAGTTTTTGAGGTGTCTAGTAATTAACCACAAGTTTGGTCAAATAATTCACTATATACATTCAAATTTTGAGTTTGAAAGAGTCTAGCACTATAAATTTATTCTTACGCATGCTTGAAAAAGAAACGCACACGGCTTCTTTTATAATTTTCGAGAAAAAATATGCATGCGTGTAAGTGTGAAATTAGTAAAAGTAAACAATGTCACCATATATATATCCGCTTTATCACGTAGTAGTAGTATATACGTATATGTATACGCTTTCACATCTTGAAGTTTGAACAATTTGAATTTCTCTACAAACCCAATGCATTTTTTTTCATTTAATTTATATTTACTGTGGATTATTATTATTATTATTATTATTATTATTATTATTATTATTATTATTGACATTTCACAAAATTATTTGCAAAATTTACATAGAAGTTGATGTGCTTCTTTGTACGGTTCATATTTACAAAAAAAAATGAGGTTTTAATATTAATTAATTAATACTATACAGTGCAGTACATTATTCATTGCAATTAATGTGCTTCATCAATTAATTACACTTAGAATTAAATTAATTAATATTAAATTTTTGTTTGTTCCAAAACGACACTAATTAAGTAATTATGAAGACCATGACCGTTACAATCATTTGCATTTTCTATGTTAATTTAATATGTGTCATTTGCATATATCTGTTGTAAATATAATGAACAAATAATATGCAGAAGTAAACTAAGCGAGCTGCATAAATGTATGGGGGCAAAGATTAAATTTAAATATTATATAAGAAAACAATACTCCACAAGAGAATACCTGTTTTTTTGTTTTTGTTTTTTTTTAACAAATCACTTTAATATTTGTTTAATACTATAATATCATTATATTGAAATTCTAAATTTATTTTAAAACAGTAGTTTTTTTTTTCTATTCATCAAATTCGACTTCATGAGCTCACTTAAGTGAACACGAAAACCAAACAGTGCCTAAAATATAAAATTGAGGTGATCGAGTTCAACCTAATGTTAAACGTTGTTGAGTTAGGCTGAAATTTTTAGAAGATCGAGTAATACGGAGTAATTGTCAACAAATGCTTTAACGTAGCTTGACCTTGACCCTAAACCTAAACCTAAATCAACACGATATATTTTTTCATCTGAAAAATAATAATTTAAATGACCAGAATATGAAAAAAAAAAGTTCTTTTATCTGAACTTTATTGATATCAAGTAGCAGCTAGTAGCATGTTTCTTTTCGATACTATGGTGGTCCTCAAATTCGACTGGAAAGAGTACTCACTCTTTGCTCGATCTCATTCGATCTCATCGTTTGAGGTTTGTTGGTTGGTACATCTCAATCTCATTTATGTTTTTCTCATGCATCATTCCATTGATTACATGTGCTTGCAAATACCATCTCATAATAAATATTGCAAGGAATTTTTGTGAACACAATCCAACTGTGTAATAATTGTTCCAACAAACTAACAAATTCATTTCACAGCAGCATCGTATCATCAATATTCATAACAAGAAACGTGATATCATTCAGATGTACTTTCTATTGTTCGTTCGATTAACCTTTTCATTTTAAAAGACAATTAAAATGTGACAAACACCATTAATTAAAAACAGGGGAAGAACCAGAACATAAAAAAACAGGGGAAGAAACTTACAAACACTGATAATCCTAATTACAAATTGAAAAATAAACAAAAAAGAAACTACCAAAAACAAGAATAATCCAAAGAAGTTACTCCTCCTCCACTGTAATAAAAGTAATTGTATTTACAGTTACGGAATCGCAGAAAAAACCTCTTTCTCCTGATGAAAAAGATTCGATTTTTAAGGTCCGACCAGATAGCCCTCCTCAGCTTCCTGGCGGATCTGAACCGGACCCATATCAGCACGACCCTCCTGACCCGAAAAAGCGACTTCTTGATCCGGTCGGCGGCGGTCCGCTTCCTCGAGAACTGGTAGCTCCTTAAGAAAAGCTGCCTCTTTTCGAGCTGCTCTGTACTGTAACCGTAACCCATTTCGTTTCGGGAGATTAAGCTCATGTCAACAACATCAAATCAACACGTGTGTATGTATGTATGTATATATATATGTATAGGTTTTGGTTTGGAGAGAGAAAGTAGAGGGGGTGATTTTGTTGAAGAAGTTCAATTCGGTCTTCTCTTTCACTTGGGTAGTGTGAGAGAGAAGAAGTGTGCAAAAAAGGGTTATTTGTTTATCATATTAATATTCGAGAAGGGTATCGTGGCTGTATTTAATTGCAACTGTTGACGGGGGTATTTTAGTCTTTTCGCTGTCAAGCTTTCTTATGGGATAAGCTTTTATGAAAAAAAATTAAGGATGATGCGTAATCATGCATTGAGACGGCGTTTGCTGTGTTTTTTAAGTTTAGTCTCATGTGCTCCTTCATCCTAAAACACGTATCAACAAAATATTACTCTGTCTTCAACTTAACCTAACATATTTTTTGTCGTCCATCTCATACATATGATTAAGAAGATGTAACATTTACACCATATATAGAGTAATAGAGAGTTTGTCTTCGCACCAAGTCCCCTTTCCTATGTCGTTTATCACTCGCTCGTTAACCCGACGGAGTAAAAAACTGTTTTGCTCTCAAAATAAACCAAAATCGTTGATCCTAGATCACATAGTAAAACACGACGAAGCTCTAATAATGAAAAGAAAAACAAAAGCAAAGAAGAAGATGAAAACGAAACAAAACAGGACGAAGCTCTCATAACGAAAAGAAAAACAAAAGCAAAGAAGAAGGTGAAACTGAAAGGCAGAGCGATGGAGAAAAGGAATAAAGCGAGAAAATAAATTTTCATTGATCGAAAACAAAAACTACTGGTACAAGAACACACATATCGATACTAAGACAGAAATAGCAAATAGAACAAGTAACAATAAAAGGAGTAAGTTCATGTGAGCTGCATTTCCCTCTTGATATCCTGAACCCATCGATTCCATAATCATTCGCTATCAACATCTGGTTTCAACTTCGAGTGCATTCATCAAGAATCATCAATTTGTCGGATCAGTAAAAGATGTTTAAATAAAACAAGACAACGAAACGAACCTAGTGGTAAAATCGGAGTATCATCAACCAGATTAGGCAAAGGTGGCTGTCCCTCAATTCGCGTTAGTCGGAATTTAAAAACCCTGAAGCCAGAGTCACCTATTTCGACCCAATACCTAATAACCTGCAACACAAAGAAAACTAAAACACCTACGTTTATTCAACAAACGAGTATCAATCCTTTCTAGCTCACCTTGTAATATCCGTCGAACGTATAAACCGTCCCCGAATAACTATTCGGAGATACGCGTCCACGGATCACCCTAACCGGCACCGATTGCTCCATGCAGTTCTGCTAAGGAAATGCAACAATCTGAGAATTCTAGATAAACGTAAGTCGAGGTAAACGATTAAAAAGTGAATTGCACATGCCTTGAGCCCCAAATTCCCTTTGTCCAACTTCTGGTCACAACTTTCACGTTTATTTTCAACCAGCTTGTTTCCTCCTTCACCGGTGTAAATAAACTCCTCGCGATCGTCGTCTCCATCTTGTGACATCATGACAATGGATACAGCCAATGGGAGCTTATATCTCATCAATTCCTGCAAATACAAAGCCATAAGAGAACCAAACAATATACTGTTTCAGTCTCAACTAATTACGCACTTCAATATGATATGATAAACTCCCGATATGATAATTAAACCGAACTTCATGGCAACATGTTATATATATATACTTGATTAAACAAAGTTCAAAATAACTCGTACGAATTTTGTCTCTCCAAGAGGTCGGATATAATCGATGCCATTTAGCCAGCTGTGGTGAAGTCCCACCACAACAATCTCAGCGCGCGACAAGAACCGATGACCAACTTCAATGCCTGGAAATCCCCCAAATGCATCAGAACAATAAAAATTTAAAGAGCAAATTCAAACAGTCGAGATTGTCGAAATCACTAACCTGGAACGGAGCCAATTCTCTTCTCGGGATGCAAAATGGTACCGTTGTTCTTCATCTGCCATTTAAATAATTGATCAGAAAATTAGGGCACGGAGATTAAAAAAATATTAGGCATATACTGTATTTTCGACCAAAATAAATAGATGCCTCGATCAGAGCTTTCAGATCAGGTCGCCTAGATCGGTTATCAGCAGGTGCTCTTCTCATGTTCTGCGCAGGTTTACAAATGAGTAGTCATGAACAGAGTTGCAAAATCGAATATTGTACTGTTCATAATTACCTGAAGAAAATGAAGGTAGTGGTCGTTGAAAGCACGCAGAGTCTCGATCACCTGAGAGTGATCTGTGGGGGCAACGGCGGCGGCCATTCGATTCTCAGGTTCGTCGGAGAGAAGGGAAGGTGTAGGAGTAGGAGGAGAGGGCAAATGAATTTCAAAGGTTGGTTTTAAATTTAAATAGGCGGGATTGTTTAAATTCCTAAAAAATACTGTAGCAAATTAATTGTTTTTTATTTTAATTTCCATCAATCATTTCTAAAAATTGAGATGATTGATTTTATTTATTTTAAAATATCATTCAAAATTCTAATTTAAGATAAAGTTTAATATGATTTGGAGGGTGTATTCGTTCAGGAGTTTTTAGGATTTTAATAGACTTTTAAAATCTGGAGGTATTCAATTCGGATTTTTAGAAGTCCATTAAAATCCGGAGGTATTCAATTAGGATTTTAAAAAGTCCTTAAAAATCCATAGGTATTCAAATGTCTATGGATTTTAATGGATTTTAATAATTCATGGATTTTAATGGATTCTCTCTAAAAAATATAACTAAACTTGACTTTTCAAAATCTCTCATAATTATGAGAGATTTCGACGGACTTCTTTACCACACCGAAAATTCTAACATGAAAACTAAAAAAAAAACAATCATTATTTAACAAGAATATTACACAAATCTATCTATATAAAATAATCAAAATTTTATTTGAGAAAATTGATTTTATCATATTTTATTTAAAATTAATTATTTATATATTATATTAATAATAAATTATTTTGTATTTATTATATACAACAATATATTTTTTCAATAACAATCCAAATATAATAAATTTATATTATTAATATTATTATTATTCAATTTATTTAAAAAATTATTTATGATGTTTTATTTATATTATTGTTTAATATTTGATAAAATATGATAAAAATTCAGCTTTCTCGACACCAATGAAGATTTTTTTTTAAATATGACGAGGGAGGTAAACAATACTATATTTTATATATACGTATATATAGGTCGTTGTATAACAATGATATAAATAAAAATAAAAATAATAATAGAAGAAATGAGACTAACGTATAAATGATGTAAATGAAGATTAATAATAGTGATAGATAATAATTTATTTATTTTAAAATTTTGAATTAACATTTTTGGTTTTTTATTTTCTAAATAATTTATATTTTTTTTAAACAATTTATTATTTTTTATAAATACAAGTTTATGAAAATTAATAATAATAATTAAAAATATATTTCACAAACTCTACGAAAATTCGTGAAAATCAATACCAAAAGTCAGTCAAACTCTTCATAGACTCCGTGGATTTAAAAAATCCATAAAAATCCACGGACTTTTAAAAGTCCAAAAAAATCCTTTAAAATCCGAATTGAATACACTCTCCTTAAGTAAAATTTTAATTCTTTTTTGGTATGAAACATAATATAGATTTTTATAGAGTTTGAAAAAAGAAAAAAAATATACAGTATATATTTTTGAGAAATAAAATAAAATTATTATTAGTAAAATTTAGAGATTGACAACACTGAGGACAAATTTGATGTGTACAACAGTACAAGCTTCCATCTGGTTTCATGATAATAGTACCATGTTATTTGTAAAGAAGATGATCATGTAAATAAGATATTTGGTATTGGTTTTTCATAATACGGCCCGCAATGATCAACACATAATTCGATAATACATCGGCTATCCCCATCGTTACCTCGAGAGTTTGGAACGAGAAGCGCGAGTAACCTAGGCACGAATCGATCAAGCTATCTACTCATAATATAGTGGCAGGCCAAGAACAGATTCCGCATATACAACAATCACTTATGCTTAACATAATTCCTATGACTATGAGGAAACTCAAACGCGTGTTTTGCTCACATGTACAAAGACCTATATAGCGTCAGCAACCCTAGACAAGAACCGGTTAATTACCAAAAAACCAGCGCGGAGTCTCAAAAGAATCGCACCTGTCATCTTGTCCCGCCTTCTCTAGCAGCAGGAACATTTGTCGGGTACCCAGAAATGTCAATGTCAATGAGTGAAATTTCATATGGCGCTGAGACAGGGTTCAGTGCATCTGACTTCAGTTGGGTCCCACCAGAAGTTTGAGCACTGGCAGCTGAAGAAGACGACGATAAACGAACCAACTGCACGTCGTCCGGCTTGTTCCCAGCCATTTGCTTGCTTCTTCGGGCTGTATCCATTTCTGGGCCCGTCGGGACAAATGTGCGGGCCCTATACTTTCTCGCCCCGTCTTCACCTTCCCCGTGGTTGTAGAGCACGTAATCATGATAAGTCGGTGCAAACTGTGTGAAATCAATATATAATCAGACGAATGAGAACACTAGTTGTTGCGTATCAAGAGATGTTGAATCGATGTTTTTTTTACCTGGTGAACTGTATCATGGTAAAAGTCGTTTAATTTCAGGGCGTGTGCAAGGCTCGCGGATAGGCCTCGATTAGCTCCGATATTCGCACCAGCATATTCTTTGTAGGGAAAGGCGAACAGATGGCCGATTGCAGCAACGAGCATCTCGACACAAATTATGAAGTTTTGAAACTCTGCAGCTTCTTGAGTGTCTTTTATGACTCCCGATTTCGCAGAAAGAAAAACCAGAACACCCTGAAAGAAAATTTGTTCTTAAAACTCGTCCGTTATTTCAATTAACGATGTATACTTTACCTGCCAGTACGTAAGAAATACGACGGATTTGATCATGATGAACTTAGGCACTGGATTGAATGGCTGAAGCAGATCTCTACAGGCGACGTAAAACAAGGCCAGGGCGTAAAGTGCCATAGAATACGAGATGGTATAGATGATGGTGAGGTAGAGATAGGACTGCATTGGATTGAAATTCCCGTCTTCGTATTTCCCTTTTGCGTACAGTACGAAAGTAAGTGTGACGAGAATGGGCTTGAGGATCACGAATTGCAAACACCCTTGTTTGCATCTTCGTATGAAGCGTCTGTATTGGTCAAACAAATAAAGTAAGAAGTTCGACTCCATGAATGTAATCGGTCAAATAAAAGGTAGTCAAGGTACGAGAGACTCGCCCATCCAATGGAATTGGGGCAAAGCAGCACGTCATTAAACACCAATTCGGCTTCATAATTTTTCCGGACAGACTAAGCACAACAGCTCCTGGTCCTCCGACCCATGCTAAGCATAGCGATAAAAAATTATAAATGACCCAAGCTTCATATCTGCAGAGATAGGCAATCAAATCATCAAATTTCCTGAAGCAAGATAATGATCAGCTATAGCTAAAACAGCATAACAAGTCACTCAAAGCAATATATAAGATTGTAATAAACGGATATATACACTTACATTTCTCTGATAGAATTGAAGTAAATCGCACCCTTAGTTATGACTAGGGACAAGAAAGACATCAATGCATAAACCTGTCAAGTACATTTTAAATAAAACAATAACTACATATCGTCAAGTCGAAAGACAATGTAAGAGAATACTTACAGGGACCATGAAGAGAATGCGTACGATGTATCTCTGATAAGTGGGCTCTGTATAATTCAAGAGATGATGGTGAATGTGCTGAATAGCCAAAGTAATTGCCCCGGCCGTGCAAGGGAATGCGATCAGTATGTAGTATATAGGCCCCATTTACAACCACACACCACGACAGTCTTATCCCAGAATCTACGAAGATAACAGTAATACCATCAGCCATTTACACAACTCGAGCTCGCCTTCGGGAAATAAAATCAGGCGACAAAACAGCGAAAACTCCACGTAAGAAAATGCATACCTCAATTACAAAAATTCCGTTTCAACTCTCGATTGATCACAGTAAGGCCAACCATATATTTCCACTCAACGGACTGAAATAAACACAACAAATAACCAGATGTTGATCACAAATTCTAAATCCCCAGGATTAAATTCAGATTCGAGAAAGCCCGGAAATTCGAAATAGGTTTCGTGAATCGCAACGTACAAATTACAAAAAACTAACAGAAATTCGCGACACAATTACAAATTAATCATGGCATAGATTAAAAAAAAAAAGGCAAATGGAGAAGCAACTCACATAATTGATGAAGCCGATATCAGAATTTCGCGGTTCCTCGGCGCACACGCACACACTTAATAAAACGCAAATAATGGTTTAAGTAAAAATAAAATGGCGGGCGGATCTGTTATAGAACGATCGATTGTTGATGAATTTCTTAAAAGCAACGGTGGTGGAAAAACGCGGTTGCCGGAGTGGGGAATCAATGGCAATCATGGCAGATTCTAGCGTACCAAATAAATTCTGTATTTTGATCCTTTTCGATTACCCTCGCGCAGGAGAAAGAAGACGAAGAATGCTACCAAAAGAAAAAAAAAAATTAAAAAATAATGCACCCTTTCCGGACTTCCCCCAATTGGATAATCAATCAAAATTGATAGTATTCAATTTTAATAATTTAATAACCAAATTATATATATATATATATATATATATATATATATATATATATATATATATAATTATTACTTCCCCCAATTGGATCATCAATCAAAATTCATAGTATTCAATTTTAATAATTTAATAACCAAATTATATATATATATATATATATATATATATATATATATATATATATATATATATAATTATTAAAATAAATGATTGTAAATTAAATTTAACAAGTTAGATGGATGATAAATTTAAGTGTTAAAATGTCATTTCGACAAACTGAACTGAAAATCAAACTTAAATAACCTACAAGAGTTGAACAATCATAGAACATAATGATGAAATAAATTCATGAAATAAATTGAATACTGATGACACTACACAGTTTCCTCAAGTTCTTGCACATTCTCCTGGGACATTTCTTCGAGCGATTTACCATTAGCCTCGGGCACCAACAACGTGCAGAGCAGCCCCACGAAATTAATCCCCGCCAAAATAAACAGCGAGTTCCTTATCCCGATCCCCGCCGGATACCCCGCGTCCGTCTTACCCTGATCCTGATTCTGCGCCGCGTACAAAAACCCAAACGCCCCCACTATAGCCCCAGCCTTCCCCGCCGCCGCCGATATCCCGTGGCAAGTCGACCTGAGCCTGGCCGGAAAAATCTCCGCCGGGACGATGAACGTCGTGCTGTTGGGTCCAAAGTTCGCGAAGAAAAAGGTGAGCGCGTACATGATCAGGAACCCCGTCTTGTGCAGGAGCCAGTGGTGGTACGGGATCGCCAGGAGCAGCATGAACACCGACATCCCGAAGAAGCCCATCATCTGGATCGGGAATCTCCCGATTCGATCGATGAAGAGGACAGTCGCCCAGTAGCCCGGGACGGTCCCGAACAGGGCGATCCGGAACTGGGCGAACGAGATGTTGAAAACCTCGTCCAGCGCGCTCATCGTCTTCGCCGCCGGCAGCCACCCGACGGCGGTGAAGATCTCTTTCTGAAACAGGTTCTGGCTGTAGTAGGCGACGTCGACAAGGAACCAGGTGGACGCCGTCCCTAGTAAATGCAGCCCGTGACGGTTCAGGAATTCCCGAGAAAACAGGACAATATCGTTTTGGGGTTGAGTGAGGGCAGTTTCGGTATTTCGGTTTTTTGGGTTCAGTAAGGGCAGTTTCGGTATTTATGTCGACGTGGAGGACTTTCTCCATGTCCTGGCGGGCTTGCTCGGCGTTTTTGGCGACGAGGGCGGTGTAGCGTGCGGTTTCCGGCATCTTGGTCCGCCAGTAGTAGGTGAGGGCGGCGGGGAGGGCGCCGAGGACGAGTACGATCCGCCAGACGTAGTCGGCTTCCGGGGGCGTGGAGGCGGCGGGGTCGGCGGAGTACGGCGGGGCGGGGTAGGCGGTGCGGAAGGCGGCGGAGACGCCCATCCCGGCGAGGCCGCCGGCGAGGATGCCGAAGCCCTGCATGGCGAAGACGGCGGCGATGAAGGAGCCGCGGGTCTTCTTGTTGGCGTACTCGGCCATGATGGTGGCGGAGAGGGGGTAGTCGCCGCCGATGCCGAAGCCGAGCCAGAAGCGGAAGAAGCAGAGGGTGGTCATGACGGCTTTGGGGGAGGAGCCGAAGGAGAGGCCGGAGGCGACGGAGGCGAGGGACATGAGGAAGAGGGTGAAGCCGTAGACGGACTTGCGGCCCAGGCGGTCGCCCAGGAGGCCGAAGAAGAGCTGGCCGAGGAGGGTCCCGCAGAGGGCGACGCCGTTGATGGCGGCGGCGGTGGAGGGAGGGAGGACGCCGGGCTTGGGGGAGCCGGGGACGTGGTAGTAGATGCGGCCCAGGAGCTTCGTGATGAGGGACACGCAGAAGAGGTCGTACGCGTCCGTGAAGAACCCCATGCCGGAGATCACAACCGCCTTGTAGTGGTAGAGTTGGGTCTTCGTGGAGTCGAGGGTGGCGAGGACGCCGCCGTTCGCGGTGGCGGCGGTAGTGGCCATTGGAAGATTTGTGATTGGATGCGGAGGAGAATGTACGTATGTATGGAAAGTTGTATGTATATAAGTTGAGGGAGAATCAGAGAGTCCTGATGGTAGTAGGTTTTAGGATTATCATTCGGTTAGGTTTCAACTATATCTAAAACCGTAATCTTTTAATCAATCAGTTAATTAGGCAATTAATTTGGGGTTTGAGATTATCATGTTGAACATATTTTGTATTGAAACAAATTTAACTAAGATTAATTATATATTGTGATCTAAATTAATACAAACTCAAAAATATAATTTATGTGAAATTTTTTCTTATTATAAAAATAATATAAAAATGTAAATTAAATATTAATATAATTTATAAAATACAATAATATTTTTCATGTATTTTCACAATTATCTCTAAAACAATAATTTATTTGGATGATTATTTTAGTATAAAAATAAGTGGGAATACCACTTTTTAAGAACATTTATAAGACATCTATTTATTTTGACACCCCTTATAAAAACACATCAAAACTAGACAATTTTAATTGGAAAAGTCTTTTTTACCTTTACTTTTAATTTCTCTCAAATAATAAAAAAAAAACTATTTAAAACTTTTTAAAACCTTAAAAAATCAAAAAAAACAAAAAACAAAAAGTGGGGCCCACGATATCAATAGAAAATCAGATTTGAGGTTGGTGGAGGCATGAATGCATCTTCTCCTACCTCCCCTCAAACCCTAAATCCATTTCAAAAAAACCAAATCTTAATTATCTCTCACACAAAAATCCCCTCTCTACAATAAGCTACTTCTGAATATACGTGAAAATGACAGCTAAGTTCGCCGGCCGAAAGGTACGTCGAAAAGCGACGATTCTTTTTTTTTTTTTCGATTTTTTGTACGAATTCATAACTAGTGAAGTATAAAAAATTGAATTGAGGGCGGGGCAGTGACAAAATCAACTGCTTAATAAGAATAAGAAGTACACATTTAAAATGATGATGATTATCTTAAAAAAAAATTTTTTTATAAAGCATGATAATTGATAATTGAAATATTAATAATATGTACATTAAAGGTGTTTGGCTGAGCTTATAAGCTCTTTAAAACAGTTTATAAGATGTTTAAGAGCTTATAAGCTCTTGTAACTTAAACAATAAAAGACCAAAATACCCTTAAAATATTACTTTTTATATATATATAAGAATTCCAAATATATTATTTAGTTAATATAATTATTTTTAATTATTTTTTTCATATATAACAATGTTTTTTTTGATAATTTTATTTATATAAGATCTTAAATTACCAAACAAATTAACATATTATAAGTTTATATATCTATTTTATCCAAAAGGTTTAACAACTTATTTCAGCTCTTAAAACAACTTATAAGACGTAACATCTTATAAACTCTTTTAAATAAGATCGTCTAAACGGGCTCTAATTCTCTCTCTCTCTCTCTCTCTATATATATATATATATATATATATAAAATCTATTTCTCTTTAGAGTTCGTTTGGACGAACATTTTTTAAAGAGCTTATAAGCGGTTAAAATGCTTATTTTAAAAAAATTTAAGATTTTTTTTAAAAGTTTACCAAACAAATTTTAGGTGTTTATAAACTTTTAAACAACTTATAAGCTGCTTTAAGGAGCTTATAAGCTCAGCCAAATATACTCTGAGCTTTTAAAAGTTTACCAAACAAATTTTAGGTGTGTATAAACTCTTAAACAACTTATAAACTGTTTTAAGGAGCTTATAAGCTCAGCAAAAAATACTCTTACTCTCTCTAAACGTTTCAACAGCTTATAAGTTGTTTTACTCTTACTCTCTCTAAACGTCTCAACAGCTTATAAGCTGTTTTAAGAAGCTTATAAGCTCAATAAAAAATACTCTTACTCTTTATAAGCTGTTTTATTCTTACTCTCTCTAAACGTCTCAACAGCTTATAAGCTGTTTTAAGAAGCTCTCAACAAAAAATACTCTTACTCTCTCGTTTCAACAGCTTATAAGCTGTTTTAAGAAGCTCTCAACAAAAAATACTCTTACTCTCTCTAAACGTCACGTGAGGTGTGAATGATTTTTAAGAAAAATATTTTTTTAAGAGCTATTAATATAAGATTTTTAAGAAAGATATCTTTTTAAAAGTATAAATATATTTTTATACGTGAAGTGTGAACAATTTTTAAGAAAGATATTTTTTTAAGAGGTATAAATATATTTTTATAGTGTTAAGTGTATGTGATCATTATTTTGAGACATTAAAAATAAAGTAAAATGTGGCATTTTCTATGAGAGAGGAGTATTAGTTTATTAGTACATTTCCTATAAAACATTTGGACTTTGCAGAAGAAAAAAAAATACATATAAAGAAAGGCAAGCCTTCAGAGACAATGTTAGTATGTTACCATTGTTCTTTTCTTGCAAATCATTTTTTCTTCTCCTAACTTTGCCTTCAAACCTTCATATTCTTTTCCTCCTCCGTTCTTCCTCTGCTATTTACACAGTTTCTTCTCAACTTGAGAACAATTAAACTCAAAAACAACAATGTCAGGGGGAGAATCGGGACGGCCGTTTGCGTACACGCCCTCTTGGGTCATTGCTGTTGTCTGCTTCGTCATAGTTTTCATCTCGGTTATTGTCGAGCGTGCTCTTCATTTTCTTGGAAGGGTATTCATCCGCCAACACATTTGTTTTGTTTATGCAATGCATTTTTCGTGCCGCCGCCTAACTCTGTGATGTCATGGTTTTGTTTATCAGTTCTTTCGGCGTAAGAAACAGGACGCGATGTACGATGCATTGGAGAAACTCAAGGAAGGTTTGTTACGGGTCTGCATCGTATTTAACTCTAGTCGATAACTCACCTCTAATCCACTCTTTTCCTGTCGCTTCAGAGCTGATGCTTTTGGGATTCATTTCCCTTCTGCTTACGGTGTTCCAAGGTCCGATAAGCCGTTCCTGCATGCCTGCCCACCTGGCGAACACCATGCTCCCGTGCAAAATGGAACCTGCACATCATGAAACGGGAAAAGGTGTAAGGAGGCTTTTGTCTGAACAAGTTTCCGAGACGTGTTCAGAGGTATGTATCAATGGTCAACACAACACAACACACCTCAAGTTGAATCAGTTTTCTTCGTTTCCTAGTGATATTGTGTTTGTTGTTTTCTTTCCTTTGGGTTTTTGACAGGGACGAGTCCAGTTTCTATCTTTAGAAGCGCTCCATCAGCTGCACATATTCATATTTGTCTTGGCCGTAGTCTACGTGATCTTCTGTGTATCGACTGTGGTTCTTGGAGGAATAAGGGTACCTTTCTTCTAGTCCTGATTGAAACAACGAAAACCCGTTTCTAGTAAATGTTAACTAGATGTAATATGCCAATCTATTTTTTCTTTTTAGATAAGACAATGGAGACATTGGGAGAGATCAATTGAACAAGAAGCATCAAAACATCGTAGAGGTATACAAAAACAATACTCCGTAATATGATTTTAGTACTCACCTTTTCTTTACTCCGTCTTTTATGATATCGTTGAATTTCTGGTGCACAGCTCATGCTCTGCAAGCTCATCTACACAACTTCATGGGGAGGACGGGAACATATTGGAGAAGATTCTGTGTAGTGAGTTGGATAGTAAGTTACTTCCAACTCCATCCGTCTTTGCATCTGTTTTTTCAGAAATCCATATTTCTCATTGTAATGATAATAACGATATCTTATGACCGTTATGTGTAGGCAGCGTTTTTCAAACAGTTTTATGGATCGGTGACTAAGTCAGACTACATAGCACTACGCTCGGGATTCATACGTGTAAACTTCTTACTATTGACATTATATAGTTGCCCGTATAGCTGAAAAACTCAAAACTATTCCTTTTTGGTATAGGCACATTGTTCAGGCAACCCAAAGTACAATTTTCACAAGTATATGCTGAGAACACTCGAACAGGACTTCAGAAAAATAATCGGAATCAGGTGATACGAAAAAACTACAGTTTTCCGGAAATATATACTTGGAAATTTATGCCGATTCTTACTAGTGAACTGATCTTGCACAGCTGGTACCTGTGGATGTTTGTCGTGCTCTTCTTGCTTATGAACATAGCAGGTACTCCCATATTCATTTTCAAACTCTCGTTTCTTTCACCATGAAGCACTAACTCATCGATACTTTCTCCCAATGACAAATCGAAGGATGGCATTCGTATTTTTGGCTATCGTTCTTGCCTCTAGTAGTAAGTTAATTGAAAGTTTAACCTGTTTCCAAAATAAAAATCAAATCTTTTGAAAAGGATATAGGAGTATACCTGAATTTGGTCGTGTATTTCAGCTTCTTCTAATTGTTGGAGCTAAATTAGAGCATATAATAACTCAACTGGCCAAGGAAGCCGCAGAAAGAGTAGAGGATGTTGAAGGGGCACAAGTTAGGCCTTCTGACGAAATGTTTTGGTTTCATCGGCCGGTTCTCGTACTTTACTTGATTCACTTCATTCTGTTCCAAAACTCCTTTGAGATTGCTTTCTTCCTATGGATATTGGTGAGTAGTAATCAATAATCATACACTAAAAGCAGTAATCATATTATATAAACGGATTCTTGATTTTCTATTCCTTTTCATGTTCAGAGCACATACGGATTCAAATCTTGCATCATGGAGGACTTGAACTTCATCATCCCAAGACTTGTAATTGGGTATTGTTCGTACATAGAAGCAAATATATAACTTCTCTAAATTAAAAGACTTGGTTTCATTCACTCGTCACTAAGTTCGAGCAATTAAAATTATTTTTTTTGCAGGATCATCGTGCAAGTCCTTTGCAGTTACAGTACTTTACCTTTATACGCTTTAGTTTCACAGGTAAATTTAAGACATAATCATCTATACTTTTCTAGTCCGACTCCTGGAATGAAAGTAGCTTTTCGAAACATATTAAACTGTGATATTTTTGATAAACGTGAATAACTCGAGTTTCTAGTACTTACCGAGTTACTTGGCTCTCGAAATGCAGATGGGGACCTTGTTTAAACAAACTGTTTTCGAGCAGTACACTAAAGACCTGATTCTGACATGGGCTTCAGATACAAGACACGGCTTATCTGGAGCCGGTGGAAGCGTAAATAGACTGACTTCTGAATCAAATAACAACACATACCTTGCAATACAACCAGTCGCGGATGAGGGAATCACAACATCTGAAATCGAACTTTCTCGCCCAAACAATTCTGATAGTGATAGACCATCGTCTTCAAACAAGCACTGAATGTTCAGCATTAGTTTCTTTCTTTCAGCTTATGATATGTAATGAGGCAATAAAAGACTTTTGGACACTGAAAAAAAATGATTTTATTTCCAACCGAGTATTACGATAAAAGTCACCTCTTTCGAATTTCACATCACTTTTATATGGACAAACCATGTACAATAAGAGATCTAAACTAGCACAGAAATATAATGACGACAGGGCAAAACTAGGGCGGACCCTTAGCTTCTGCCCTCTGCTATCTTAAGTTTGTTCAAAGTTCTCTTGGCATATATCCCAAATGCAACTATAGTGCCAACGGCAAAGATGCAAGAGGCGACATTGTAAATAATTTCCACCAGAGTCGGATCATGGTTCCCATACTTGACGTCTGCATATGTCCTCAATAACCTACCACTGCATAGAGAACCACCATTAGGCTTAACCAAGTTAAGTAAAAAAAAAAAAACTGTAGCATGTAACATCGACTAATAGAGAGAGAAAGAGGGCTGACGTGTAGATGTAAATGAAGGCTTCTGGTATCATTCCCGCTATTGACCCACATAAATACGGCCAAAATCTGACACTTGTCACCACTATAGCATAATTGAAGATGGGGTAAGGAAACGGGGAGTTCCTAAACAGTGCAACTACCTTAAACTGATGGAACCAACTTCCTTCTCCGGCCAATCGAATCATATCAGCTTTTTCAGGCCATCTTTTCAACCATTCCTGTTGGTGCGTAAAGAAAAATCAGAATACGCAATAGTGGAGTCATAAAATCAAGAAAGGTCATGTAAATTTCTCGTTTCTTACGTGAATTCGGCCGCGAAAGCGTAAACCAACTAAATATGGCAGCATCATTCCCATGGTTGTTCCAACCATGATTATAAGAAACCCCAACCCGTAACCAAAAATCATACCAGCTAGCCACATTGAAGGGCCAGAAGGAATCATAACCATAGGGAACAATGCCAAAGACCCTACAAGTACAAGGGCGAGCACCGAAGGACCAAATGCAGTGGTCTCCAATTTCAAGATCGGAAAAAGAACCTATCAACAATATTTAAGCAACACATCAGTAAATATTTCCTCACTTGTCACATAATACACATTTTGCAGTTCATTTTCTATAAAGTTTTAACAAGGGTTGAAGAATTGGAATACCTTCTCTACAAGAAAAGGTAGTCCCCATTTCACAAATACGAAAAGAAGAATTGCGGTGACCAAACACAGCAATATGGCCTTCATCCACCATATGAAAGACTTCCTTCTTTCTCGTGCTGGAGGTTCCGAAACATCCGCTTCCGGATCATTTGGTATAATCAATCTTTGATACTCGCTTTCCTCTTCCCTCACTCGACCCTGACCATTAGCGTGTACTCTTGACAATTCCCCAGTTGACTCCGGCATCTTCTTTCGAGACAGCACACGCCTGCCAAATCAAATGGAAACTTAAGAACTAAAGAAGAATGTCGAAAACTTCACCGCAAAGGGGAACCCATTAATCCCTTAATTCTGAAACTCTAGGCCACACAATTCTTGCAGGACATAACCAACACAGAGAAGTGAGAACAAACTCTCTAAGTCCCACAGTGATTTTTTTCCAGAAAAAACCCAATCTTTATTATTTTATTTTAATAATTCCCATGAGATTAAAACTACCCAAGAGAACAACTGTATTGAACACTTTCACAAACAAAAAAATAAATCTTTAAGCAACAATAAACAAGAACTCAGATGGAAAAAACAAATCTTTACCCAATAATAGATAAAGGGCTAAAAACAAAATTAATACTGATAAATACCAAAAAATGAAGAAAGAACCACGTACCGGAAAAGATGGGAAAGCCGCCGGATCCCGGCCCGGTAGGCTCTCTCTTCTCAGGTCAACTTCTGTTGAGTTTATTTGTTTACCGTTTACACAATTTTTTACTTTTGCGATGAAACAGGAGAATCATTTAATGGAGAAATTAAAAATAAAATAAAAAATGGTGTAAGCTTCTTAAATGTAGGTGGTGGCGTGGAGGTCTTGTGGTCGAGCTGCAGTGCGTGTATTGGTTGAAAACAAAAAAAAAAAACATTTTAGTACCGGGGTCCACACGATGTGTTTTTAAAACCCGGCCGACCTCGTATTCGGGCCGACGTAACAGTCATCGTCGATCAATTGCTGAGCTGGATACAATCAATGGGCTGAGTGATGGGCTAAAGATTGGCCTGCCTAACATAAATAAGATTTGGACTGGGCTAAGTTTTGATTGCAAATTATAAGTGGGCTTTTGTAAAAGGCCCAATATAATCATCGATGAAAAGCCCACATTCGTAACCTCTTCTTGACTTCTTCTAACAATTTACAATTATCATAAGTCAAACGTGGATACTATCTATCTCATTAAATATTACAGTACTATATGAAAAAACAAACATACTATTTTACTTTATGTTGTGGGGTGTGGGTCCCATTTTGAAACTGTACAATAGAAAATTGTGATGCTTTGTGTCGGTGAGAAGGAAAGTTCTTCCTCTTCAATTAGTTGGAGTTCTTCGTTACGTCAATAGAATAAAATAAGTAAAATACCTCATATTAAAATAATTAATCATGCACTCACTTAATAATAATAATCAATAATTTAGATTAGGTGTAATATTTTGCAAGAAAAAATAAAAAGTAAAAAGGCACCTCTCTCCCAGTCACACAATAAAATTGTGAAGCAATCTATTTATATATAGGAAGTTGCTATTTGCACCCCCAAAAATGATAAGTACACCGACTCAATTATAATTATAATTATATTATTTAGTTAAAAGTCAATTATATCCTTATTAACCTAATTATATAATTAATTCTCATACACCCCTCTTCTTCTTTTTTACCGCAACATTAAAGATTTTTATTTTTTTATTTTTTTCGCTTTTTCAGTAAATTTCATACCAAGTCTTTTTTTGTTTTTTCATTTTTTATGCAAGTTTTTTTTTGTTTTTTTCGCTTCTATGAATATATGGACAAGGAAGAATTAGATTTGGAAGTGATTTATATTATTAAATTCTTGTTTTTTATTTTTTTATTTTTTTTATTTTATCCTTTTTAATTAATTTATATTTTGTGTGTATATATATATGTATAGTTTTATATTTGAGTTTGAATAATACAGTATTGAAAATTTATATGATTTTTTTTAAATATTAATTAACAGTGATAATAATTTTTTTTTTAAAATTAACGCAGATTTTGATTTATGATTTTTTTTTAAATATTAATGAATAGTGATAATAATTTTTTTTAAATTAACACTGATTTTGATTTATGATTTTTTTAAATATTAATGAACAGTGATAATAATTTTTTTTTAAATTAACGTAGATTTTGATTTATTGTGTTAACTAATATATAATTCTTATAAATTATTAAATATTTTTTAAAAAAATATTAATAATATTGTGAAATTAAATGATAATAATTCTTATAAATTATTAAATATTTTAAAAAAATATATTAATAATATTGTGAAATTAACTAGATTGTATATTTAAAATTATTAATTTAAATTATTTTTATTTATTTTATTTTTATTTATTTCAAAATAAATTTTTTTATATTTGAGTTTGAATAATATTAAAAATTTATATGTTTTTTTTAATATTAATGAACAGTGATAATATTTTTCTTTTAAATTAACGCAGATTTTGATTTATTGTGTTAATTAATATATAATTTAATAATGTTATAGTTTATAAAAGATTAAAAGGTACGGTGTATTGTTATTTTTTTTAAAGGGTATTATTGATAGTTCAATGGGTTTATTAAGTAAAACTTATAAAAAAATTTATAATTTAAATAGGTGTATGCAGTAAGCGGCGTACTTATCATTTTTAGGGGTGCAAATAGCAACTCCCTTATATATATGCACGATACTCCAACTCATACGCAAACTCACTCCATTTTCAAAAGTAAAAATATTGATATTTTGATTATTTCAACATTTTAAATTAAAAATAAAATAGTGAAATTGATAAAAATATTGAAGACATGGATAACGCCCGACTTTCCTTTCATAGTCATGCTAGTTATGTGAGCAATCTATGACATAAGTTCGTGTTCGATTGAACGTGTAAAATACTTCAATACTGTATTTTGTAGTAATTTACTTTTAACGAAAACTATACTCCATTAGTAGCAAATTCAAACCTCCAAACATTTATTAAGAAAGAATAAAAAAAAAAAAAAGGAAAAACAGGATTAGACAGACTGTCTTTGTCTGTTAGCAGGGTCGTCACTTTCTTTCATCTACCAAGGAAAAAAAACAATAGAAATACAGCAATTTCACAGCCCAAATTCATCCATCATTTTTTTTAAATTCCCACTTGCTTCCATTTCCCTCAACCCCACCTCCCTCAAAAGTAAGTCCACCGCACTCTCTCTCACACTCCAAAGCTCCGATTTTTCCGCAAATCCGATCTCCCCACATATTCCTCACCCCCCTGAAATTCCGATCTAAATCAAGTAAATCTCGGATCTGAAAAACCCAGCGAGCATGTACGGCAGAGATCCGTGGGGCGGGCCGCTGGAAATCGCGGCCGACTCCGCCACCGACGACGATCGGAGCCGGAACCTGCAGGACTACGACAAGGCGGCGCTGTCTCGGCCGCTGGACGAGACGCAGCAGAGCTGGCTGCTTGGGCCCGGCGAGCAGAAGAAGAAAAAGTATGTGGATCTGGGATGCATCATCGTCAGCCGGAAGCTCTTCGTCTGGACCGTCGGAACCCTTTTGGCCGCCGGGCTGTTGGCCGGATTCATCACCATGATCGTGAAGCTGGTGCCGCACAAACACCACCGACCGCCGCCGGCCGACAATTACACACAAGCCCTGAACAAGGCCCTCATGTTCTTCAACGCCCAGCGCTGTAAGTACTCTGGATCCGATAAATCCGAATTTATTGCGTGTAGATATGATCAATTAGAATCGAATTAGTTTCTATATTTAGTCTTTCAAATCGATTCGCAGCTGGGAGATTGCCTAAGCACAACAACGTATCATGGCGTGGGAACTCGTGTCTGAACGATGGGAAATCCGATTCTTCGACCATGTTCAAAGACCTCACCGGAGGTTACTACGATGCCGGAGACGCTATCAAGTTCAACTTCCCGCAATCCTTCGCCATGACAATGCTGAGCTGGAGCGTGATCGAATACAGCTCGAAATTCGAGGCAGCAGGCGAGCTCGCCCACGTCAAAGACACTATCAAGTGGGGAACCGATTACTTCCTCAAGACTTTCAACCACACAGCCGACACAATCGACCGGATCGTTTCACAGGTAGTTTACTCGATTATTTTATTTCGTTTGCTTGTATCGTGGACGCTTATTGTGATTTCGTATTGGCAGGTGGGAAGTGGGGATACGACAGGTGGGCCCACCCCGAATGATCACTACTGTTGGATGAGGCCGGAGGATATTGATTATGCTAGGCCTGTCGATGAATGTCATAGCTGCTCGGATCTTGCTGCTGAGATGGCTGCGGCTTTGGCTTCTGCATCTATTGTTTTCAAGGACAATAAAGCCTACTCGCAGAAGCTCGTACATGGGGCAAAAACTCTCTTCAAATTCTCTCGGGATCAGCGAGGTAGATACAGTGTCGGAAAGGAGGCTGCCAAGTTCTATAATTCCTCGGGTTATTATGATGAGTACATATGGGGTGCGACTTGGTTGTATTATGCTACGGGTAATCAATCCTACCTTCAGCTCGCTACGACTACTGGTATTGCAAAGCATGCTGGTGCCTTCTCGGGAGGCTCGTTTTATGGGGTACATAATTGGGACAATAAACTTCCCGGAGCACAAGTAAGTAAAACCAGACGTGTTTCCTGTCTATGCGATTGCTGTATATAAAATCTTGACTCTCTTGTTATAGGTGCTTTTGAGTCGTTTGAGATTATTCCTGAGCCCTGGGTATCCGTACGAAGAAATCTTGAGGACATTCCACAACCAGACGAGCATAGTCATGTGCTCGTTTCTACCTTATTTCACATCGTTCAACAGAACACGAGGTATTAACCTTTAGTTTTTTGTTTTCGTTTTTAAACATAAATAATCGCAACCGTTAACAGGAGGCATGATAGAATTAAACCACGGAGCTCCCCAGCCACTTCAGTACGTAGTCAATGCGGCTTTCTTGGCCACAGTGTTTAGCGATTACATGAAAGCTGCTGATACGCCTGGATGGTACTGCGGGCCCAAGTTCTACTCAGCTGACGCTCTTCGAAAATTTGCAGAAACACAGGTATGATGATGATTGATGGGTTACTGAAAACAAATAAATTTAAAACTGCTGCTTAACTTTCAACTGAGATTTCTATTCGCCGTTTCGACTTTTCCAGATGAATTACATACTCGGTAAGAACCCTAGGAAGATGAGTTACGTGGTGGGCTATGGTAAAAACTACCCGAAACATGTCCACCACAGAGCTGCTTCAATCCCCAAGAACAAGGTCAAGTATAACTGCAAGGGAGGATGGAAGTGGAGGGACTCCAAGAAGCCGAACCCTAATACTATCGTGGGAGCAATGGTTGCAGGTCCGGACAGGAACGATGGTTTCCATGATGTTCGTTCAAACTATAATTATACAGAGCCAACGCTCGCGGGAAATGCAGGTCTAGTGGCTGCCCTCGTTGCTCTGTCAGGGGAAGTGGATGTGGGGGTTGACAAGAACACAATTTTCTCGGCTGTGCCGCCTATGTTTATGGCATCACCACCTCCACCACCACCTTGGAATCCATGAGTATACATTTTTGTCTTTCTTTCTTGCTTCTCTTCTGCTGTGTTCTTAGCTAATTTTGGGTGGTGTTTGAAGTACAAAGGACAGGAAATGATACGTAGGGATTGGCGCAAGAAGAGGGGTCGGGTTGAAGTTGGATTTGTCGTGAACAAGTAAAACCGACCCCCTCTCTTTGTTCCGAAGCTGTAATATAGTGTTTGTGTATGTATGTATTTACGAAACCAACACATTCTTTCGGACATCGGTGTTTGGACATCAACCATCATTTTGATTCTATATAACATCCATCTTGTTCTTTTGAATTCATGTAATATATATATATATATATATACACATCTTCAGTATACCCCCAAGTGATCAGAAGCACTCTCCACCTTATTTAGTAGTAGTAGTAGTAAGTATCAAATTATCTTTACTTCAAAGATCAAAACTGTGGCTGTTGAAATGGAATATCGCCTCGTTGCTTCGACGCTTGAGATTCTGTGTTCTGCATTCTTTAGCAACACTTGTCTGAAGAGTCGGGGGACCGCACACTATAACACCTATATCTACATTTCCCCATCGATCCGACATGGATTCGAATGTTACTGCAACGAAAAGTGGAGAAACTTAACTCACATGAACAATCGTTTCTTAGTCGAATACAAACTTTACTAGGTGTGTGTGTGTGTGTGTGTGTGTGTGTTTATAACCATACCTCCAAAGTCGGGTCTCTGACCATACCGAACAGTGCTTCTATATCGTTCCTTCCCAGAACTCTTTTCCATCTTCGGAGCTATCTGTTGCGAAGTTCCATTCTCCATCGTCTCCTCTAATTCATGAACCGAGGCTGTTCTTTCCCATAGATGCCATAAACCGATCACCATACCCCCAAAGACGAGCACGCTCACAACCATGCACGAGACAAACAGAAGCCCCTTATACCACCAGTACTCTACTCCGAAAGGGTTTACGTAAAAGGCATTCAACAAAGCCACTGTAATTCCCAAACCAACAGTCGACACGATTACGTACATCCCTGACCATATCACATTTCCGGTTCCAACCAACACCGACATTCCACGTTTCTTGGAGGGAGAGAAAGCGGAGCAAGTAACAGGCTCTATTGGTTTGCCCTCTTCCTGCAGCCGATAAACAGTTACGATCAACTTGCAAGTTAATTTAAGAATGGAAAAAAATGTGTTTTATTTACCAGGGGAGGTTCCGATTGTCGAGTGACATAAGTTTGGATTTCAACGTTGAGTGTGTCGGAGAAAGTTGGATAGATAGAATCCATGTCGACCGTGTGAAGAAGAGGAAGCTCGTCTGATGTTTTCACTGCCCATACTATCAGTATATTTTTTGGCAGACAAGGTTTTCCCTTCTCGACTCGGTGGAGAACATCGCTCAGGATAGCTAGGAATGGTGAAATTCCGATACCGCCCGCGACTAATATGAGGTTCTCATACCTAATAGAGAGTAAAAGTGTGAAAAACGGCAAGCTCGTTGTAACCGAAAAAGGCAGAGTACTTACGTCAGGTGGTATGGAGATTCATGACCATAAGGCCCCTCGACAGAAACCGTGAGATCGGTTTGAGGTCCTTTCTCAGAGATGCATCTCTCCAGTTTCTGAGTCCAGTTGCCGAGAACCTTTATAAGGACCACGAGATGATGCTTACCGTCTAGAGGACTTGAAGAAACACTAAACGGATGCCACTGGAGAAAAGACAATTCACGAACTTGCAAGAAAATCCAGCCAAGAGCATTATACTTCAGATCTGCACGGCGGAAGGAAAACAATCACACACCGATGTAATAAAAACAATCTAAAAATTAGAAGGACAAAAAATTACTCGCGGGTTTCGAAAGAACCAGTTCCAGAGTTCCACACGGGAAGCATCTAGCAGAGAGCACACTGACATTCCTTCGGGACTGGCAAAATCTAAGAAATCGATCGAGCATGAAGAGGAATATTCCTCCAGCCGCAAAACATAAGATAAAATCTCCGACATGCAAGGCCAAGAACACGACAAATACTACATATAATTGATGGGTATAGAAGAACAGCTCGAAATTGATCCTCCTCACTCCGGGAAGCGAGGTCACCCACATCACTAGACCAGCCGCAAGGCTTATGACTCCTGGAAGATTGGCAATTCCGATATTTTCCCACTCCGTTAGCTGCATGAAACAATAACCGGAAAATTCTTACTACTATTCATAATGAAATATATAATAGAAGTTTGGAATTATTACTTTTTGGATGAGGCGTCCTTCGATAGCCCATCCAATCACATAGGAAAGGCCATGGAGAGTAAACAGTGCCATCGTAAGGTGTCCAAGCCAAACGTGATATCTCGTAGCGTGCTCGAAGGGGATATCTATGAGTCGGAGAAGAATCGATCCTCTTGCAACAGGCAGAAACAAAAAGGCCAAGCAAAAGAGTCCAATCAGCCCGAGCCGCAGACCCGTGAGTTCTAGCATCAAAACACTAAAAAAAAAATATCTCCAATTACGATAGGGAACTCAAAAACACGGCGTGACGTAAAAGGCACACCACTTTAATACCTCATCTCTTTCGAAGGCAGAACAAACCAGGACAAGATTTCAATGTTCTTCAGGGTGTAGGAAGCAACGGCCCAAACCATGTATATGGCGAAGATGGAAATCCCGATGATCTCTGCAGCCGAGACTACTCCGAACGGCCCATCCACAAGAACTGGGAATGTCCATAACCGAAAGCGCGGATACCTCGACGTCTTAATCCTGTTTGAACAACCAAGAACTTTCATCAAACACATAGGGTGCATAACGTGACAGGACAACACGATTTTTTTCGAAGAAAGTTAGATACCCGTGAATCTCATCTTCTTCCCCACGCAGAGCCACGTAGGCAGTGGCAAGAAATGCAATGAGCAGGATAGGGGCACTGTAAATTACAAACACGATTCCTACCAAGAAACACACACACACAGCTGAGATAAAAACGAAAAAACTGTACACTACAAATTACAATAAAATGAAATCGAAAAGAAGAACCTGTGACGCCGAACAGGGATCCCTGAGAGACCTGAATCCAGTCGCGAAGAAAACCGGTGAAAAACTCGGTCGGATGAAGAAAGATCAAAGCAACCCATGAGATGAAAACGACCCACATGAGCACTCGGAGAACCCATTTCGATGATACGAAAAAGAATGTTTTTTTCCGGGTATCATCGTCTTTCCTCGAGAGAAGGGGTGCTTTTGCTCGGTCGGATTTTCCATCCATTATCGCAGGAAGAATAAAACAGAGAAGTGAGAAAAAGCGGTACTGAGCTTCTTCTTCTTGACGAACCGCTCCTATTTATCTACATTGTATGCAGAGATTAGTGGTTCAGGAAAAGAAATCATGTCGATAAAAAAACGAGCCACTCGTTCTTCTGAAAGCTGACATTTTTTTCTCGAGTGCGACTGTTAACTTATGAGATGAAAACGGACCACTCGTTCTTCACGGAATTGGTATTCTGTCTGCACTCGCGACACTGCAAGTGATCAAGATAAATTATCGCTTTCTGAATTTATAGAGATTCCCGGACGGAATAAATTGGGGAGGACCCGCAGCTTTTATCGTTGTTTTTTTTTGGCAATTGCACTTTCTTAGTATTCGAATTAATAGCTCGCCTCAATTCAAGCTCAACCAACTGAGCTAACAAACCTCAACCAATTTTTTTGTGTGACTTTCACATTATTATTATTATTATTATTATTATTATTATTATAAAAAGAATAATAAATTTGTAAATATAATTTTAAATTTAGGATCTAGGCGTATTCCACAATTTATTGTATTTTTTGTGATTAAAAAAATATCTTCACGTTTTCATTTTAATTTTAATTTTAATTTTTACTTAATTTTTTATTCAATTTATTTCATTTTAGTTCCATCAATTCGATCTATTTAATTTAGAAGTTTAAAAAAAAAAATCAAATTCAATTAAAAAAAATAAAGTATTTCCTCATTTTTTGTTTAAAATCCAATGCAATCATTTTTTCATTTGAAATAGCACTTGTTAATTGTTAGTATGACTTTGTGATGCACCTTATGTCTACGTGACAATTTTTTATCGATTCAAACGTGGCCTCATAAAAGATGGACACATAAATATAACCACGTGCCTCACACGTGGGATATGGCCAATTTTATTTATTTTATTTTATCTATTGAAAATATTGAGGCGAGTCAGATGATCTCGTTACCCTCCCTAGGTCCGCCCCAAAATAAAATTCAAGAATCATTTGTTATTAGATTACACTACCTGGACATATGACTTGGTATTGGTCTGGCTGGTTTTCAGTTGGGGCAGTTGGTATTAAATTTATTACTGCCATGAATTTGAGACTGCGACGTCGTTTCGGACTTGTCCTCTTCCCCTGTCACTGCGTTTGCCGCGGTCAACGATCATCATCGGATTGATCAAATTGTCCGTAGTAACTCTTCTCACCACTTTCAGAATATCCGTTACCAAATATGAACAAGATTGTAATAAGCTCCGGATTCCTGCTCTGCTATCTCCTCCTCCTTTTGACTCGTGCTCCCGTTGCTTTTTCCGTCACAGACGCCGGCGATCGTAAGTGTTTCGCTCTACACGTGTGTTTGTTCTAATGAATTTGATTATTTCAATATATAATATACGCCGCGCGCAGTGGCTGCTCTGAACGCGTTGAGATCCAGCTGGAGGAACCTGCCCCCGAACTGGTCCGGTTCCGATCCTTGTGGCTCCGGTTGGGAAGGCGTTAACTGCACCGATACACGCGTCGACTCCTTGTCAGTCGTCTTCTCTTCTTTCTTGTTGTTCGTTTGTTCCTATTCACGAATAATATATTCAATTCGACCCACTAATTAATATAAATGTCAAGTTGACCATTAATTTTTCTAACAGTTCGAGCTTATTTTAGATGATTTGTGTCTATTATATATTTCGATCGCAGAGGGCTGGCGGGAATGGGCGTGTCGGGCACTCAGTTAGGCGACATTTCATCGTTGACCGGATTACGCTTCTTGTACGTCCCCTTTTGCCTGCTTCTTGTGGATCCCATCCCTCGATTTTCTGACACGAGGTAGTTCTGAATGCAGGGATCTTTCCAACAATGTTGGCCTCACCGGGACGCTTCCTCCTTCTATTGGGAACCTAAGGAACCTTTCGATTCTGTAAGAGCACCTATTGGAGAATATATTCCGACTCACTAATATAAATGTCAAGTTACAGAAATTCTCTAAAAATTCGAGCTTTTAGATGATTCGGTATCTAACTTGGTATCAGAGTGTTACACTATATTGGACTCACTAATATAAATGTAAGTTGTCCAACTTCTATAACAATCCGACGTTTCAGATGATGTGTTTTCAATGCAATGTACAGGATATTGGTCGGTTGCAGCTTCTTCGGCCCGATTCCAGACTCAATAGGATCCCTGCAGCAGCTCGTCTACCTGTAAGGAGTCTATAGCATTGTCTTAATTACGCAACCGGACTTCTCGTTTTTTCGACTGATGTTTTTGTTGATCGAATTTTACAGATCTTTGAACTCCAATGGATTCAGCGGTCCGATCCCACCTTCCATCGGCAACTTACCTCGACTCTCCTGGCTGGATCTCAGCATGAACAGACTCAACGGCACAATCCCCGTCTCTACTCCGACTTCACCCGGTCTCGACACGCTACTTACCGCTAGACACTTGTAAGTCTTTTCCAATTTTCTTTCTAATAAAAAAAAATTATACCGATTTGCCTAAACACTCGCTCCTCATTTGTAGCCATTTCTCAGATAACCAACTCACTGGATCAGTCCCCGCTCGACTCTTCAGTTCGAACATGAACCTGATACACGCGTACGTGAGCTATTACATTGTTTCCATCAGTGTCTATTATCACGACGCAATTTTTTTTTTTACATATTCGTTTATCTTTAGGATATTTGACAACAACCGACTCACTGGAGAACTACCCGTTTCTCTGGGATACGTTCAAACACTGGAGGTCATGTGAGTTACCTCGAATTACGTACAACTTCAAAGATTACTTTTTTATTTAATTACGTTTTCTTGTTTTTACGGAAACGTAACATGACGCGTTGAATATGTTGTTTTGGATGGATGCAGACGTTTTGATGGGAATTCTCTAGAGGGTCCTATCCCTCCGAATCTCAGCAACCTCACGAACCTGAACGAGCTGTAATTAAGCAGATCGAATATAACGTCCACTGTTAAAAAAAAATATGTATTACATATATTAGATTGTTTTAATTGTGGTTATCGTCTCCCAGGTACTTGTCCAACAACAATTTCAACGGAATGATTCCCAACCTCACAGACATGAACTTCTTATTTTACGTGTAAGCTGCAGGTCGCGGTTTTCCCGTTTGTCGGCATTCATGTAACTGATATAGAGTCGTCGTTTGCAGGGACATGAGCAATAATAGTTTTAACGCGTCCGGAGTTCCGCGATGGTTCACAAGCCTCCCTTCATTGACAACACTGTATACCTCTCTCTCTCTCGATTCTTCGTTCAATACTATATATACTCTCGATTTTACGCTAAGTGTTGAGTAATTGCAGAATAATGGAGAACACGTCGCTCCAGGGACAACCCCCGGTCGACATCTTCAGCCTACCTCAATTGGAGACTCTGTAAGCTAATGCATACTAGTATTGCACAATATCTTACCAGAACCCGACGAAATAATTAAATTCTGACCGTAGATTTTGTTTTCCATCAGTGTTCTCAGCAACAACAACATGAGCGGAGTCTTAGACATTGGCACAACCTACCGAACCAACTTGACCGTTGATTTGCAGAATAATTCCATTACCGCCTTTCGGCAGGGAACAGACTACAGCTTGGAGCTAACGTAAGCCTCTCTAAAAATACTCGATATAAATTAATAACTCTTGAAATTAATAAAATTTCACTGTCTCAAGATTATTAATTTATAAAGGTCTCTAGTATGTTCTTTTGGACCGGAACTGACTTAACTTAAAATATCTGAACTTAAAGGATACGAACTAAAATGAAATTAAGTAAATTGAATTGAAATTTTTTATAAAATATTAATAATATTATAACAATAATTAAATTATATACTTAAAATTATTGATTTAATTATTTATTTATTTATTTTGATACTGAACTGAAATTAAGTTCAAAAGAACATAGCCTAATAGCCTAACTGCAGTACTGTCTGTTTATCCGTTCTGTATCTCCTACAGACTAGCTGGTAACCCGGTTTGCAACTCGAACGGACCTTCCACAACAAGGTTTTGCTCGGTCGATCGACGAGTGAATAGCATCTCCCCGTCTAGTAACTGCGGGCCCGTGTCGTGCGCTTCGAACGAAGTGCTGAGCCCGAATTGCGAATGCTCGAATCCGTACACTGGGACTGTACAGTTCTTTTCGTTCGCCTTCACGGACTTGCAGAACTCGTCGTACTACAGCACCCTCCACGGGACTCTGATGTCGGCTTTTCTCTCCAACGGGCTCCCGGTCGACTCGGTCAACTTTAGCAATCCGACGATAAACGCCTTCTCTCATCTCCAAGTTCCGCTGCGAATATTTCCCTCGAGACAAAATTCCTTCAACCGAACATCGGTGTCGAGAATAGGGTTCTTGCTCAACCGCCAGCCGGCCCCGCCTTTCCCCGTCCAGCACTTCGGACCTTTCTTCTTCATCGACGAAGAGTACTGTTGTTTCCAAGGGTCGAGAGGCTCGTCGCGAGTCGGTGTTATTGTCGGAGTGGCGGTTGGAGTTTCGCTGCTCGTGATCCTGACTGTCTTGGCCGGAGTTTACGCGCTTCGTCAGAGGAGGAAAGCGAAGAGCGCTACCGAGAAGAATGACCCGTTCGGTAAGTTCATCTCGACTCGGACACAATAAAAAAACACGATATAGTTTTTTCGTTTGGAGTATGTACTTAATACGAGGATGTCGATGAATGCAGCTTCTTGGGACCCTGAAAAGGAAAGCGGTGCTGTTCCACAGCTTCAGGGAGCGAAATGGTTCTCGTTTGAGGATCTGAGGAAATGCACCGACAACTTCTCCGAATCAAACTGCGTCGGCTCTGGAGGATATGGAAAGGTTAGTTCTAAACATGCTTTAGTACTTTACTTTTTAACTCTTTACTCCTTTCGTACGAGGTGTGTGACTCTTGCTTCCGACAGGTTTACAAGGGGACGCTTCTCGATTCTTCGCAAGTAGTAGCGATAAAGCGAGCGCAACAGGGATCAATGCAAGGGGCGACCGAGTTCAAAACGGAGATCGAGCTCTTGTCGAGGATCCACCACAAGAACGTGGTCAGCCTCGTGGGGTTCTGCTACGAGCAAGGAGAGCAGATGCTGGTGTACGACTACATATCCAAGGGCACGCTCCGGGATTGTCTCTCGGGCGAGTCGACAACGAATCGTTTGGACTGGAACAAGAGACTAAAGATAGCCCTCGACGCTGCCAGGGGATTATCGTACTTGCACGAACTCACCGACCCTCCCATTATACACAGAGACATCAAATCGACCAACATCCTCCTAGACGATAAGTTCAGCGCCAAAGTAGCTGATTTCGGGCTGTCCAAACTGTTGGGTGATTCTGGGAAGGGATACATCACCACACAGGTCAAAGGGACACTGGTGAGTTTAGAAAGACATTTCAAATTTAAAAGACAACTATCAAACTACCTTAAATAAGAAAAATAATACTATAAAATTTTAACATTAAATTATCAAGTCTATTTTATTGAGTAGAAGTTATAATTTCATAAACCGTATTTATAGGGATACATGGATCCTGAGTATTACATGACGAACCAGTTGACCGAGAAGAGTGACGTGTACAGCTTCGGGGTCGTTCTATTGGAGCTGATGACTGGACGAGCCCCTATTCAGCATGGGAAACACATCGTGAGATTAGTTCAGGATGCGATGGAGTCTCTGAATCAGATTGTCGATCCGAAGTTGGAATATTCCGGGTCGAAATTCGGTGACCTGGAGAAATTTGTGGAGCTGGCGATGAGCTGTGTGAGAGAGGCTTCTGGTAATAGGCCGACGATGGGCGAGGTCGTGAGGGAGATCGAGAACATCATCCAGCTGGTGAACCCTGACAAGAAAATGATCGGAGGGAAGGGGATTTCTTCGTCTAGCTTCGATGGTGTTGACGACGAGAGTCTACTCTCGTCGAGTACTACCGAGGGGTTCGACTCGAGCTACGGCTCGATCGCTTTCCGCAGGCAACGTTTGTGATAGAGTCAGGGGATACGAGTTTGTCGGCATTTTTTGAATGGATTTTAGTGTGTACAATTTATTCATTTGATTGTTTGTTGTTTTTGAAATGTAACTTATGGAGTACAATATAAACAGCAGAAATTTACAATAAAGCAGAAAAAACAAAAAAGACAAAAAAGAACGCCGTTGCCGGGGATCGAACCCGGGTCACCTGCGTGACAGACAGGAATACTTACCACTATACTACAACGACTTGGATGTTGAATATTTTGAAGATAATTTATATATACTATTGTATACTTGTATATTCGCTGAACGCCCACTTGCAGCTATGGCTTCTGCAAGAACAGGGCCCACCAAATATTTTCAGAAACCCATTTGAATTCAGGTAAACGTTTGTCCGATTACGAAAAATCATTAAATAAAAATTGAATCTTTCGTTCCCCTCACGTTTGGACATGAATGAAGTTTATGCATATATATTAAGTGTTTGTTGCCTGATCACCATCTGCCCTTTTTAAATGCGCTAGTTGCAGTTGTAGATAGTTGACTTTGTGCCTGTGGTGAAGAAGAGAAAATGGGTGGGTCCCCTGCTTCGCTCAAATTTTTTAACATGGTTTTTTAAGTCAATGGATAAATTCGTTTCAAAATATTACGCTGTGGTTTGAACGGATAAAATATGTTTACTTTGACGTTTTCAGTTGAGATAAAAAAAAGAAATGAGAACTGGTAATTAAGTTTGAGGATGATGAGTTGGCACTTGACAAAAGGGACCATTGTCATTCAATTTCTCCTTGTGTGTCTTTTGTGAATTAGGTGTTTGTGGAAAGTCCAGACACATTCCCTCTCTTGAGCTTCTGGAGTTTGTAGGTTTTTTGGGTTGTGTATGGTTGTGTGCTGAGGATGATGTGGAGAACTCGTCTCTCTCTCCTGGTTGCGTTAATCATCCAAGTTTTACGAGTAGCCGCATTGACCAATAGCGATGATTGTAAGTTCTCCTAATTCTTGATCCAAGATCATCATCTCTCCGTTTATACTGTTGGGTGTTTCGTTTGATAATGAGTCGATATCTAGTTGTAGTAATAGGTATTGATCTTGATCAACTGTGTAAGATAGTAGAAACTGTCCAGCAGTTCTAGGGAGTAAATTATTTTCGGAATTCGGAAAATGTTCGATTTTGTTTATCTTATTGATTTGTGCAAGCTAAAGAAATATGGAGTTGAAATTCAATGTTTTTTTTTTGTGTGTGTGTGTGTGTTACGCAGTTGCTGCGTTGCAAGCTCTGAAAGACATGTGGACTAATGTTCCGCCAAATTGGTCGGGGCCCGACCCCTGTGGTGATGGATGGGACGGAATTAGCTGCACGGAGAATCGGGTCGTGTCCATGTAAGCGTTTTGCTAGTTCTCACAATGCATGAACAAAATAGTACTCTGTCTGTTTTATTGAATCAATGTCGAATTTCAGCACATTGGCAAGCACCGATCTCAGTGGTCAACTATCCTCAGATATCACGAAATTATCCGAGTTGGCGATCCTGTAAGTTCTCTGTAACTCTCGTGTACGTCTTTTTTTCCCCTTCTGCTAATTAGCTTTCGACGTGAACTGTAGGGATCTGTCGTATAACAAAGGCATGACTGGACCGCTCCCTGCAGCAATCGGAAACGTGAATAAACTATCGAGCTTGTAAGATAATCACAAGCCATTGCAATGACAATTTGATTTCAATGATAACCTCATGTTCATTGCAGGATACTCGTGGGTTGTGGATTTTCTGGTCCGATTCCATCCTCGATAGGATCTCTACAACGTCTGAAATACCTGTAACGATCTATTTTCCTTCTTCATTTCCCCTTTTTTTTAACAGTACTCTTATCCCATGCGATATAATAAAGGTCGCTCAATTCAAACAACTTCATCGGAGGGATACCACCTTCCGTTGGGAACTTAGCGAATCTTTACTGGCTAGACTTGGCCGATAACAGGCTCAGTGGAACGATCCCCGTCTCCAATGGGAGCACGCCCGGTCTCGACATGCTTCTAAATGCAAAGCACTTGTATGATTTTTTTTTTTTGTTAGTCCCCTTTTAACGTTTACATAAACTCGGTTTTGTATTAACTTGATTTTCGACGAGTTTGCAGCCATTTCGGAAAGAACCAGTTGTCTGGCGACATACCGCCCCGGCTATTTAACTCGAATTTGACCCTCATACATTTGTAAGTACCGTAAATAATACTTCTCGTTAATACATGCGAATTACTTATCGTTGTTTTATTCGATTAGGCTTCTCGAAAACAATCAGCTAACCGGAACCATCCCTTCCACACTGAGCCTTGTGGGCACTTTGGAAGTTGTGTAAGTGTTGTTATATATCCATTTACATCACTATATGGTATGAAGAAGGCTTGAACAGATATCCTTTGTTTAACCACAGACGTCTCGATAGGAACTCTTTACGAGGGTCGGTCCCACGTACCCTCAACAACCTCACTTCTGTCCAGGAGCTGTAAGTATATACGAAATTCGTTTCAATTTGTGTCTTCGAAATTTGACTCGGTCGATTGAACGTTGCAGGTTCTTGGCGAATAATAGGTTGACCGGACCCGTACCCGATCTAACTGGCATGAATTTGCTCAACTACGTGTAAGTTACAATGAGTGATATTACTAACCTCGGCATAAGTATTTACATCGTGGTTTTTGTTTTTCGATATATCAGGGACATGAGCAATAACACATTCGACCCCACAGACATTCCGTCGTGGTTTTCGTCGTTGCAGTCCTTGACTACATTGTACGTCCCGGTCTGAATCTGTATGATCGAATTCAAGCGGTTCTCGTATGAATAACTCGTTATCTTTCAGGAAAATGGAAAGCACGCGAATTCAAGGGCAACTTCCGGTTTCTCTGTTCAGCCTTTTCCAGCTGCAAACTTTGTAAGCGAACTTATAGACGATTTATTTTTTCTGTGTGATTAAACGAGACCTTGAATATCGCTTCCATCATTCAGGGCATTGAAGAACAATCAGATCAACGGTACCTTAAACATCAGCTCAAGCTACAGTCACCAACTACAGTCGATCGATTTACAGAACAACAACATCGACTCTTACACTCCACGAGACGATTACAATATCCAAATCATGTAAGAACACTCATCACACTCAACATAGGCTGTAAACAATGTATAATTAAACCTCGTAATATTCTGTCATATGCAGACTTTTGGGGAACCCGATATGCAACGAAGGAGGGACACAAAGTTTCTGCCGCATTCCTCAGCAGTCCGATTCCTCATACTCGACCCCGCCGGAAAACTGCACACCGACTCCATGTGCTTCGGATAGAATTTCAAGCTCCAGCTGCAGATGCGCTTATCCGTACACCGGAACACTGTATTTCCGCGCACCTTCGTTTTCCAGCTTCGGAAACTCGAGCGTGTTTGTATCTCTTCAGCAGAGACTGATGTCTACATTTCAGTCACACGACCTTCCAGTGGACTCAGTTTCCTTGAGTAATCCGTCGAGAAACTCGGACGACTACCTCGTAATCAACCTCCAAATTTTCCCGTCCGGCCAAGATTATTTCAACCATACGGGGATTTCCGAAATCGGGTTCATGCTGAGCAATCAAACATTCAAGCCTCCTCCCGAGTTCGGACCCTTTTTCTTCATCGGTAGTAGCTACCCGTATTTCGCAGGTAAAATGTCCTTAAACATATCAAACATCCAAAACTTCCGTTTTCATGCGTATTTCGTATTTTGTATCTTTTTCAGGAAATGCAGCGGGGGCGAAAAAGTCTTCTCACACCGGTGTTATCGTTGGAGCAGCAGCTGGTGGGGCCGTCCTGGTTTTGCTGTTAGTCCTCGCAGGAGTTTACGCTCTTCGCCAGAGGCGAAGAGCTGAGTCAGCTGCCACGAGAAGCGACCCTTTCGCGTTGTGGGACCCAAACACCAATAGCGGCGATGTTCCTCAGTTGAAAGGAGCGAAGTTTTTTTCGTACGATGAACTTAAGAGTAGCACAAACAACTTCTCAGACGCAAATGGTATCGGGTCTGGTGGATACGGAAAGGTCAGCATATTCCTCGATCTCTTTTGTCGTGAGACCGATTGTTCCGTTTATATTCATCATATTTTCTACGTATCTCAGGTGTATCGAGGAACCCTCTCGAAAGGACAACTCGTTGCCATCAAACGAGCCCAGCAGGGCTCGATGCAGGGTTGCCGGGAGTTCAAAACCGAGATCGAGCTTCTCTCGAGGGTTCATCACAAGAACGTCGTGAGTCTATTCGGGTTCTGTTTCGAGCAGGGCGAACAAATGCTCGTCTACGAGTACATTGCGAATGGCACGCTCAGTGACGGTCTCTCAGGTTCTTCGTATCGTTCTTTTCTAGTCTTAGGACATGTTCTTTTGGACTGAAATGAACTGAGCTGAAATTTACTAAATAGATCTTAACTGAATAGAGATGAACTGAACTGAAATAATAGGTTACAAGATAAACTAAATGGGTCTGAACTGAACTGAACGAGTCTGATCTGAACAGAAATGGACTGAAATTAATTCCAAAAGAACAGGTCCTTAAAGCGAAACTCCCACGTCTCGTCTATTCATTTTCAATGATCGATGTTTTTTCGCAAAACTTTTTCAGGAAGATCAGGAATCAGATTAGATTGGATGAGGAGACTTCGAATAGCTCTCGGGGCGGCAAAAGGGTTGCAATATCTGCATGAACTGGCAGATCCTCCCATCATACATAGAGACATCAAGTCGAACAACATCCTATTGGACGAACGCCTTAATGCCAAAGTCGCGGATTTCGGCCTCTCGAAGCTCATGGGCGATTCCGAGAGCGGCCACGTCACCACTCAAGTTAAAGGCACAATGGTGAGTATATATAATATAGAGATAATATCACAAAAGGCCTTACAACATATATATTTCGATTCCACATTTAGTCCGTTAATTTTGTGAAATCGAAATCAGGGGTACCTGGATCCTGAATACTACATGACGAATCAACTGACGGAAAAGAGCGATGTATACAGCTTCGGGATAGTGCTCCTCGAACTTTTGACAGCAAGAAGGCCCATCGAGAAGGGGAAGTATATAGTTCGCGAGGTGAAGCAAGCGATGGACACGACAAAGGAGATGTACAATCTTCAAAGTATTCTCGATCCGGTTGTAGCTGCCAGCACGTCTCCCAGAAGCGTGGAGAGGCTCGTTGACTTGGCTCTTGGGTGCGTTCAGGATCAAGGGGCCGACAGGCCTACGATGAGTGAAGTGGTTAAGGAGATTGAGAGTGTAATGGAAGTGGCTGGTCTGAATCCTAATGCCGAGTCTGCGTCGACATCAGCGAGTTACGAAGGGGCGAGCAAAGGGTTCGAGCACCCGTATAGTAATGATAATATGTTCACTTACAGTGGGGATTATTATCCTTCTGCAAAGGTTGAAGCCAAATAGTGTTGCTTTGTACTGGAAACAAATGGATCTCTAAAAGGCCAAATACACATTTCATTTTTATTTTATTTTTTTTGATTTTTTTTTTCAGTAAAAGTGTATGTATTTTAATTGTAAATTATTTGTCACTGTTTTTTATTGATTTGATCAAGTGTTTATGTAAAATTAGACCAGGTGTAGTTTTCTCATGTAAAACTAAATAATAAATCAATTTTTATGAGTTTTACAGATTGAACTATATTTTTACATATTTACAATTCTGGCCCATTTTTCTATGCAATTCTCTCCATCTTATTTCAACATCAGAAAATCTATCAACATGGCTTTGCTTCAGGAAAAAACTAAACAAATGCTTCATGAAAAAAACAAGTTTTTATGTGTTTTACATATTAGCCCTATATTTCTACATATTTACACTTCTGGCCCATTTTCTGCATTTTATTTCAAACTCAAAAAATCTATCAACATGGCATAGCAGGCATTCATCATCTATCAGTATTTGCTGGAAAAGTTTAAACTTCATGAAAACCAAGTTTTTACAAGTTCCCTATATTTCTACATATTTACAATTTTGGCCCATTCGGATTTCCTTTATGCAATTCTCTGCATTTTCTTTCAAACTCAAAAAATCTATCAACATGGCATAGCATGCATTCATCATATTTAAGTATTTGCTGAAAAAACACATTTGTTCATAACAGAAACAATAAAAGTATTGCTGAAAAAACACATTTATTCATAACAGAAACAAAACAACCTAAGAAACTCAACCAAAAACAATAAAAATATGTTCTTTAAAAAAAACCTAGTACAACCTTTTCTTGCATTTCTTAGAACCACAATAGCAATCCTTCGTTTTGATATTCCCATCCGCATCACAAACCGTCCCGAGCTTATAGTTATAATCGTAACACATCTCCCTCATAGGAGGTATGTCCTCCGTTGCGAAAAACATAATGCGTGGCATTTCGTGGTCATAAATAACCTTCTGCGCGTACATGTTAGGCGAGCAGCTGTGGTTAAAGAATCTCCCGACATTCCCGTAAACCCTACCGTCAATAGAAAACCCATTCCCCCTTCCACCGAAGCCCTTGCCTACATCAAAAAGATACTCATCCCTCCCAACCCTTAAATCAGCTTCCTTCTCCCTCAAAAACTCTCCGAGGTATTCGCATACAAAACCTCCCGACGGGATAAGGTCCAACGACCTCACGCCCCAACCCCTATTTTCCGTCTTGAAAATCTCCAATCTATACAAACTCCTCCCCAGCTGGCTAACTCTGTTCATGCAAGCCGGGGGGCATTTGCACAAGGGCCCACACTCGTGGACCATAGCTGTCGCTTTCATGATGGACCCGCTTTCGTTGTAAGGGATTTTGCCTCGGTTCTTATTGATGCAAAGGCACTGTCGAGTATCCGAGCACCCATCCAAACAGTCGCACCCGGCTGGAGCGATTTCTCGATACCAAGACGGGTAAAGCATGCGGGTGATGTAAGCAAGTGAAGGAGGTGGATCATTATCTACCCCGTTCATAGCCCGTATCGGAATATTCTCCTTCCCTTGGGATATGTCTTTCGACACGCAAACCTCCTCATAAGTATGCTCCGGATCTTTTCCTACGAGTTTACCATACAATACATCGAAGTCCTTCATGAAGATTTTAGCCTCCGCCATAACTTCTTCAGCATTATCTTTGCCCCCGCCCAAAGGCACAACTTTTACGGGCAATGAGTACTTTTCACCTCCATTTTCGTATACGCGCTTACGTTTTGAGGGCATCTTCGGAGGTGGGCTTGAATCGGCTACTGCAATCAATTAACAAAACAAAATTAGCATAAAAAACTCCGACGAGAAGAATGCACTGTCAACGAACTTACACTCAAACAATGTATAAATGACTAAATCTTAATGTTATTATATCCTAGGTATTAAATCATTTACAGCTAAAACTAATGGGGTATCTAATCAAACATTCGATCCCATAGCTTTTATCTCAAAGTGTTGGCACTCCACCGGAAATTTCCTTTGACAGGGGACTACAAAAAAGCCGACTACATTACCCTTTACGCGCAATCATTTTGGATAATTGCATCTACACTATTCGATACACCGAATGAAAAATGAATGTTGAATAATTTCAAAATTTAGAGCTCGATTATACAATATGTACAGCTTTGAATTCATCAAACAAAATCAAAATTTAAAATATTTATAAAACAAAAAAAAAAGATTATTAACTTATGAATAATGCACAAATGATTTAAATATACATTTATTCAATAGGTAAATAAATCACCGAAGAAGATTACAAAATTCATTGTCAAACCAGAATTAAGTAATCGGATTCTACCATTTATATAGATCGAAATATTAAAAAAAATCGTAAAAAATAAAAACTCACAGGCGGGAGTGATACAGAAGCTCCTTATTAATGGCGGTATAAATTTTTCATTCGAAATTTGTAGGGTAGATTTCATTCGGGCTCTAACAATTGGGCCGTGTTTGGACGGCCATTGGTGGGACCAACCCACCAATAATAAATTTCTGGCCCATTGTTTTTTTTTTTTTTTTGGATACCCTCAAATGGAATGGAAGCCTCACAAGTGACCACGAGTCACTCACTAAAAAGTTGAAACAGAGATTCTGGCACTCTGCGTAAAATTTTAATGGAGCTGAATCTCCTCATCTCTTCTCCACTGTTTTCCAAACCCAGGACCACCTTCGTCATCCCCCGCAAAAGACTGAGAATATCATCGTCATCGTCTCCGTCGTCGTCGATCTCGCAGCCCGGCGGTAAGATGGTGGTTGAACTTGTCGGTGCTTTCACGGAGCTGACGGAGAGGATGATGACCCCCAGCACGAGCTCCTCCCAATTACTCTTCAAATCCCTCAAGCTTTCTATTCCCATCCTCCACTCTCTTCCGCTTCTCCCCGACGGCCGATCTCCTCTCTCCAAGGCTCTGTCTCTCGCTCTCATCCTCGCCGATCTTCAGGTAAACCTAGCCCTATCCTAATTGGGGGAAATTTCATAGCTAGGGTTTTCGATTGTTTGTGATGATGAATCGCTAATTCAATTCCTATACTGAAGATGGATGCTGAGGTTATATCTGCTGGGTTACTCAGACAAGTTGTAGAAGGAGGTGCTACCGCCGGCGACGTCTCTATGTACCAACTGATAAGGGATCGCATCGGCACCCCCACTGCTCATCTGCTTCACGAAACCATGCGCCTGAATAAAATCTCTTCCAAAGTCGAGGAATTAGACGACGACAGCTCATCCGCTCTCAGGAGGTTCTGCCTCACCTACTACGACGTCAGGGCTATCGTTCTTCACCTCGTTCTCAAGCTCGACACCATGAAACACCTTCACTCTCTCCCGAGGTACAAGCAACAGATGGTTTCCTTGGAGGTTATGAAGATTTACGCCCCCTTAGCTCATGCGGTCGGGGCCAACCATCTGTCCCTCGAGCTCGAGGATCTGTCGTTCCAATACCTGTTTCCTTATTCATACCTCTACGTGGACACTTGGCTGAGAAGCCACGAGACGGGAAGAGAGCCCATCGTAGACATATACAGGGAGCAGCTACTTCGAGCCCTTAGATCCGACCCATGTTTAAATGAAATGGTGCTAGACATCTCCGTTGAAGGTCGTTATAAGAGCCGATACAGCACTATGAAGAAACTGTTGAGAGACGGCCGTAAGCCCGAGCAAGTGAATGACATCCTTGGGTTGAGAGTCATATTGAGCCCAGCGGCATCATCATCTGGAGAAAGGGCCTGCTATAGGGCTCGTGAAATCATCATCCAGTCGTTGTGGAAAGAGATGCCGAGCAGGTCCAAAGACTATATCTCTCATCCCAAGGCTAATGGGTACAGGAGTTTGCATATGGCGGTTGATATTGGTAGTGATAATGGAAAGACGAGACCCATGATGGAGATACAGATACGGACAGCGGAGATGGATATGATGGCGGCCGGTGGAACTGCATCCCATGCGTTATACAAAGGTGGTCTCACGGACCCAGAAGAGGTAAAACACTAGAAGGAATGGAGGGTAACTAATTTTACATGAATTATCCGTAAACTAAAAATATTCCTGCTACTCTTGATTAAATATCAGGCGAAGCGGCTTAAAGCTATTATGATGGCTGCAGCTGAACTAGCAGCACTGCGCCTTCAGGATTTTCCATCCTCAAATCACACAGGCCTAGAAAGTGATCGCAGAAACCGAGTCTTCAGTATGCTGGACAAGAATGGAGACGGTAAGATCAGCATTGAGGAGCTTATGGAAGTAATGGAAGAGCTCGGTGCTGAAGGAGAGGATGCTCGGGAGATGATGCAAGTTCTTGATTCAAACAGTGATGGTTCTCTGAGCTCAGATGAATTTGATTTGTTCCAGAAACAGGTTTGCTATATATTCTGCTTCCACCTACCTTTTGTATGTACTGAGCTATATGAGATATGACTGTAAAATTACTAGTATGGTGTGTTTTTCTTTCTCTATATTTGGTGATAGTGTGATACCATTGTCTACTGTAGGTTGAACTCATGCAGAATTTAGAATATAGAGATATCCAATGCAAGACTCTATTAAATGATAAGCTTCAATTGGAAGATGGTCAGAATGATTCAACTACACAGAAAAGAACTCGGAGAGAAGCTTCCAACTAATTAGTTTTGTATTTTTTCCAAGGTAAGGATTTAAAAACCTATTTAGCTTTCGAAAACTTGATTTCCCGGGAATCATGTTTCATCAATCGTACACACTGTAAATAGTTTATCTGCATAGTCTAAGTGGCTAGGTGTCAATTTGCTGATTGAAATCGTAACTGTAAATTATATTTGAAAATATATACTGTATCGATATTTGAACAAGAATCCTTTATTAACCACAGATGGTTCGATAGGAACCCTCAAAGAGGATCTGTGCCACGTAACCTCAACAACCTCACTTCTGTCAAGGAGTTGTAAGTATGAGTAGTTTAATGATATTATTTCAATTCCTGTCCTCAAACTTTGACACAGCCGATTAAATATTGTAGGTTCTTGGCAAATAATAGGTTGACTGGACCTGCGCCTGACCTAACTGGCATGAATTTGCTTAACTGCGTGTAAGTTTCATGTGTGGTATTACTACCAGGATAAGTATTTCATCTTGGTTTTTGTTTTGATATACTTCTTTGGATGATTTCTAGCTCAAAGTTAATGGGCTGTGTTAAATATTTTTATAATTGTGAAGTTGTTTTTGAAATGTTTTTGACGCCACATAAATTCCACCTTAGTTTTCATCGTTGCAGTCCTTGACTACATTGTACGCCCCAGTCCGAATCTATATGAATTCAGGTGCTTCATTTATAATGATTCCAGAAATTCATAGAATAAATCTTCTCTTCCAGGATAATGGAAAGCACACGAATTCAGGGACAACTTCCGGTTTCTCTGTTTAGCCTTTCCAATTACAAACTTTGTAAGAGAGTTCTGGCAATTATAGAAAACTTCCTTTTCTTTGTGTGTGCCTGTGTGATTACATGAGACCTTGAAGATTCGGCTCCATGCTTCCACTAATCAGGGCATGAAGGACAATCAGATCAATGATACTCTGAATATCAGCTCAAGCCACAGTAACCAACTACAGTCGATCGATTTGCAGAACAACAACACCGACACCTTTACTCAACGAGACAATTTCTGTCCAAATCATGTAAAAAAATTATCACACTCAACGGAGGCTATTTATTTTTCACTTTGTTTTGCACTTGTAAATGATAAACTTGGTTATATTCTGTCATCTGCAGACTTTTGGGGAACCCAGTATGCAAAGGAGGGACACAGTTTCTGACTTTCTGCCGCATTCTGCAGTAGTCCAATTCCTCATATGCAACCCCACCAGAAAACTGCACACCATTCCCTGTACTTCAGATATAAATATTGTTCCTTTGATTTTTTATTTTATTTGAGTGAGTGAATGCATTTCTTTTGTAACTATTTCTTATATTGGTTTGATCTAGTGTAATTATATGGAATCTTTAAAAGCAGGACAGAAAGAAAATTGAACTAGGTTTAGTTAGTTTTCTAATGTAAAATTATTTAATATTTTAAATGATTATTTCAGTTGAGTTAAAATATGAGTTGATGGTTGGGCTAGGGCGTAGGAAATGTCCTTGTGATTGAGGTATGATTATGAATAACAAGTGCTTCATGAAAAACAAGTTTTATGAGTTTTACATATTGGCACTATGCTTCTACAAATTTACACTTCGGGCCTATTTGTTTTTGTAGATACCCTCACATGGAATGGAAGGTTGGGCTAGGAGCTGTGCTTGTGAGTTGTGATTCAGATAATAAGGTACTCTATGAAAAACAGTTTTACATATTGGCCCTATATTCTTACATATTTACAGTTTTGGCCCATTTGGGGTTTTTATGCAGTTCTTTGCATTTTATTCAAAAAAAAAAAAAATCTATCAACATGGCTTAACAGGCATTGATTATGTATCTGTATTTTTGCTGAAAAGGCTAAATAAATGCTTGATGATAAATAACAATACTAACATCCATGACAAACAAGGCTAAAAATCCATACATATAACATGACCATAGTAAAAATAAACTCGAACGAAGCTCCTCAAAACTACATGTCATCATCGATCAGTGTCTGAAGTCTTTAAAACTGATCTTCGTGTAGGATCGGAAGAAAAATAACAGCAACAAACTCGATTGGCTCGATCAGGTCATTGGCTTCTCCAACAGAGCAGAGAAGTACCACTCGTTCATCTCAACCCCTCGGTCAAGCTTCATGCCGGCGTTCCATCTCAGCCTCTTGAACCCAACACGATCAACCATCGGCACGTAAGTCGTGTTCAGCTGCGAGCCGATGCAGAAAAATCTGTCCAGCCAAAAAAGCCCCCCCGGCCTCAGCACTCTGTATATATCATACAGAACAAACTCGAGCATGGCATTCGGGATCCAGTTGCTCAACACGTGCATAGAGTGCACAATATCGAGCGTGTTCTCGAAAAACGGGAACCTCTGGGAAATGCTAACGTGCATAGGGATCAGCCCCCTCGAGGCGATGAAGCTGTTGAACGGGCCGTCGAAATTCATCGAAGTGGTGATGATGGTCACGTTTTTCTCCCTCATCCTCGCAGCGAACGTGCCCGCCCCTCCTCCGATGTCGAGCCCGATCCGGATAGTGCCTCGCGGCTTTGTGGCGAGGACTTGATCTATCCCGAAGTCGAGGGCTCCGTTGTCGTATATCCATCTCGTCTTCTCCCTGCCGTTCAAGTCGAAGCAATCCTTGCAGTCGTAGAACCCAGGAGCGCTCATTCTTTTCACGAGGCACGTGTAGTTCTTGCAGGTGTAGGGCCCCCAGATGATGCTGGTATCCGGTGGGGTGGCCCACAGGCTCTTAGGCAAGGGAGTCGGCTCGACGTACTTAGCCGGGGACTTGGGGTGGCACCGCCTTCTCGGAAGGGGCTCGCAGCCCTTGAGCATGAGGGTTTGGGCGAAGACATCGTCGACTGGGCACTCTCCTCCGATCGTATACGTCATGTATTTCTCTAAGTCTTGTTTGTGCTTCAGGCAAGCCCCTCCGACGGAAAGGTAAATCTCCTCGTCTCCCATTCGGGCGTTGAATCCGAGGGGGAGCTGGTGGGGTCCGATGGCGAGCTTCGACTCCTTGGAGATGGAGACGAGAAGTTCGTCGTAAGTGAGCCTCGTCGAGTCGGGGGTGGATTGGTGGTCGACGATGTGCGAGGTCAGTTCTTGGATAAGTGAGTGAGCGGACTTGAGCTCCTTTTGGAGGTCGGAGGTTTGGGTTCGGGTGAGGGTGAGGTCGTCTCGGGTGGCGATGAGCTGGCGGAGGAGGTTGTCGTTGTCGGGGGTGGAGGAGAGGCGGGAGGTTGTTGCGATGAGGCCGGGGAAGTCGAAGATGGGGTGGTGGTCGGGGGAGGTGGATATGTAGAGAGTGAGGAGGTTGGTTGTTAGGAGGAGGAGGAGGATCATGAGCTTGTACTTGATTTGGTTGTGCTTGCAATGTGCATGCTTTTTCGTGTCTTCACTTCCCATCGGAAATGATATAACCGACGATCTCGGTTGATCGATTTCTCTCTTCTTCCTTGTTGAATGTTTGAGTGAATTCTCACACCCACGCATACGCACTATATTTGGTGTGTATATAATTTCGTAGAATGAGAGTATAGTATATATATATATATAGAAATTAGTATTTATTTAATGATTTAAATAATACTGTACAATTATATAGTGTGAGTGTGAGGCCATGTATATTATTACTACCGCGTTACACGTTCATATGGGATTAATTAATTAATTAATTAATTATGTATGAGTGTAGGAAAACAAAAATACAAAGTCAACCTAGGTAGGAGAGGAATCTTTTTTAGATTTGAGATCCACAACACAATTAGTTGACAATTTATTTTAATTGTTTTTTCGAGGATAAAAAAACACAAGTATGCAACCGGTATTTAAGGGAGCATTAAATTGATCGTGATTAATTAGGATTAAAAAAAAAATAACTCTCCCATCAGACTTTTATTTTTATAATAATAATAATAACGGTGAATTATGGATTGGGGCACCTCTAACCCATTATTAACCTTTTCAATGTACTTCGTATTAATTAAAATAACTATTTATCAAAACCTAATATAAAAAAAAATGTTTCTTCGTATTAATTAAAATACCTATTTATCAAAACCTAATATAAAAAAAAATGTTTCTAATATTCTCGCTCAAATTTTCCACAAAACTACGGTAGAAATCGTATTATAACATGACACCCTTTATTCCTTACTACACACTAAACTATGGTAGCCGAGGTTGCAAATCACTCCCATAATATCCATGGCCTGGAGACGAAATCACTCCCATAATATCCATGGCCTGGAGACGAAAACCCTACTCACTCCCCCACAAGATACTATGGGAGTGATCTATATTTCCCTAGTCAAAATACTATTCAATATTATTATCATTTTATATTGTTGTTAAATTTTAGTTATTTGTTCATAACAATCAATTCATTGAATATATATATATAAAAAGTAAAATACCACAACAATTTCTCATAGAAACAATACAAGAAACTTATATCTAACATAGATATTAAGAAGTTAATAGAAATCAAATACAAAAAACTTATCATAGATATTAAGAAGTTGATAGAAACCAAATACCAAACTAAAAATATCATAGATATTAAGAAGTTTCTCATAAATATCAGATAATTAGATATAGATATACAAAAATAAGTAAAAGAAAATTAAAACTATCATAGATATAGATCAATATTAAAATCAAAACAACTATCGTAGTACTAGCAACTAAAATTAGTTTGAAAACGACAACTATAATATAAATACATAGATATAGACCAATATTAAAATCAAAACAAACTATCATAGTGTACTAACAACTAAAATTAGTTTGAAAACGACAACTATAATATAAATACATATGTACCCAAATTATGTAATGTAAATATATTTTGTTTGCGCAATATATTTTGATATTATATACATATATATAATCTGGATGGTTGCGCAAATATATTTTACCAAATATATTAAATATAATATATTTATATATATTTAGTAACGCTTAATATTAGTGAATATTAAATAAATTAATATATGTTACCGTAATATTATTTACAAAAATCGTTTAATATTATCGTAAGGATATTTACGACTTTATACATTTAAAAAAATGCCCTTACTTAGTATTTAAAGAATACAAATACCCTAATAAATAAAAAAATAAAAAATATACAACCCCTAAAAATGAGGTGAAAAACAATAAATGTTTAAAATAATATTAAAATCATTCTTCCACATACCTTAATATTACCTAATAATAATAATAATAATAATAATAATAATAATAATAATAATATTTTAAATGTTACTACTATTAATAAAATGAGATGAATATTGATTTATTGTACTATGTTACTTGTTATTTTAAGATAATAAAGTGATATAATGTATATAACGAGTATTAAAATTACAAATAATGTTATTTGTTATTAATTTTAAAAAAAATAAGTAAATAATAAATTAGAAATAAAATTATATTTTAAAAAATACAATAATAATTTTATTTGTAAGGTCTGTAATATTAGTTGAGACGTTCAAAAAAATGAACATAATGGAGTTCGGTATTTTTCAACCACAATTTTATAGAATAATTTGTGTACATTAAATATAAAATGTACTAAGTCGAAAACAAGAAATATGTAATTCTTATACAAGTTGAATAATATTTCCATCTCTTCATTATAATTGTGGTTCGGTATTTTTTTTTTACATCTCAATTGAGGTTTGGTCTAAATAAATAGTTTTCATCAATAGGATAATGTGCAAGAAATTATATTATTTCAAAAACTAATTAATGAAAATGTGGATTGAATACGAGAAGTAGAAAAAGTCAATGAGGTCCTTTGACTTAAAGAGAGGTCGGTGATCTTGTTTTGTCACTCATAAAACAATTGCACTTTTTTTCTTGAATTTTTTCGATATAAATAAATAAATATGACAATTAAAAATTTAAAAGAGGTTGATTACCTCTTGAGCTTTGACCTTTGGTGCGTCTATACGGCCATACGGGCATGTGTCTAGATTAAATAATAATTGGGCCGAAACTATCAAGCCGTAGTTGGGATTTGAAAAGCCCAACAACAACCCAAAATAGTGTTTTTAGAAAAAAGGGCAAGTATATGAAATTAGAACTTATACCCTACCTATAGTACAATTTATAAATAAAGGTTAAACAATTTTTACATATTTTATTAATTAGAATATTAATTGTGTAATTATAGATAAGGGTACATCTATAAAGGTTAATTGTTTCATTACCCTAAACTATATTTAACAACAATATTTAGAAAAGTATTTGTTGTACCTTAATCTATAATTAATAAAAATCAGGCTATTTAATTACATGAAATACTTGTCTCTTTTACAAAAATCGCCATAAATTATAATTATGTCTTAAAGAAGTTTTTTTTCTTTAAAAAAATATAGTAGTATAAAAGCATTTTTAAATTTTAATTTGACTTGTTAGCTCAGCACTAAGTATGGGAGTATATATTATATAAGCCTCCACCGGTCCTCCACCCGCATCATTTTTTTGGGGATCGAGTATCCAAAGTTGTTGTAATTATGGTGCTTAATTAATCCTTGATTAAATGATTCATCATCCCAATTAAAAACTATAGTATTAATCTTTTTTTTTTTTGAATTTTTTATTACATGATTTTTGACTTTGTGATATACTGTACTATATATTTTAAAAAAGTTAAAAGAAATTTAATCATGATGTCACACCACCATTGGTGACCTGCCTTTTAAGGTTTTCAATGATCATAACCAGCTTTGTGTTCAATCGATTCACAAAGCATTTCGGCAGCCATCCCGCCGGATCCATCTGCAAAACACATAAAAAAACCTTAATCAAAAACCCTAAACAATCACGATTCCTTTGGCCTCATCCTCGTCGAAAATATTGTAATTTTATCGACTTATTGACCAAAAATTATGTGTTACTTGAGCAATGTAAGTGACCAAGCAAGAGTCGTTTTGGAGCTTCTCGACGACCCATCCGGACTGCAGCAGCAGCCCCCGTATCGAGTTGCTCCCCTTCGGCTGCAGCCCCTCCGCAATCTCTTTCGGGAGCGAAGCCACCGCCACCACCAGCGTCCCATCATCCATCGTTTCCCGTCTTTCGTACACGATGAATTCCCTGTTCCTGAACAAAGGCTTCGACCTCTCCCCGAACCTTAGCCTGATAATGCTCAAGTTCTCTTCCAAGTCCCTTATGTACCTCGCCTCGACCAAGTCCGCATCCCACTCCTAATCGAAAAAAGATTCAATTTTTACGAAAGATATCGCTCACAATCGAAAAAAGATTCGATTTTTACGAAAAATATTGCTCACAATCGTAAAAAGACTCGATTTTTACAACAAAAATCGAGAAAAGACTCGATTTTTACAACAAACATCGCGCGTGCTCGCTCACCTTTGCTAACCGATCCGCACACACCGATCACAATCGAAAAAAGATTCAATCTTTACGAAAGATATCGCTCACAATCGAAAAAAGATTCAATCTTTACGAAAGACATCGCTCACAATCGAAAAAAGATTCGATTTTTACAACAAAAATCGAGTGCTCTCACCTTTGCAGCGTCTATCGCGTTGGCCACGGTGATGAACTTCTGAGGGGACACTGAGTCGAGGACCCTCCTGCTCCGAAACGTGTGGAGCGAGCCCGACCTCCGCTTGGACACCTCGACCCCGTCCTCGACAGCCACGACCTGCCAGCCGTGCTCGTCCACGGCCGACTCGGAGGCCGAAAGCAGCTCCTGGATACAGTTCTCACTCGCATGAAACACGTACCTCCTCAACGAGTCCTCGCTTATAGACCTGCCACAGTTATCAAGTAAAAACCACCATTATATAAATCACTTTAAAAAACAGGGCAGGGTTCGTCTCGCGACATTCTTACCAGGACCTACTGCAAGTAGACGACGGGCTACTCCGCATTTTCGGGGTTGATTTCCGAGTAGCTACAAGACTGAGAAGGATATTTATATATATATCATGTGCAGGGAGAAAGAGACAGAGAAAAGAGAGATGAGATGGTGTAATGTAAAATAATGTGAGGTGGGGCAAGGAGATAGAAGAAGCACATGCAATGCCAGAAGAACTTCTCTATGATTAACACTCCATGTGCATCAACCCCACACCTCCTTATAAACATAGGAATCTCTCTGTGTCACTTTGTTTTTACAAAGACAACAACACACTTAACACACTAAAAGACACACTAAATCGAGCTTATTTAACGTAAGCTTGCCTGGTTTCGTGCGACAGCAACAGCCCCGTGTTCAGTCACGTGACTAGATTACAAGCTACGTTCAAATCTTCCAGGCATCACACAACTACTTGATACACGTACGATCTTACCAAATGTCAGAGAGTAAAAAATTACGGTTGGATCGACTCAATGAATGTCTTAAACACCATAGGATACAACTTTCAAAATCACTGCAATTTGGTCCCTCCATTAACACATAGAAATGGTGATATATGGGGTCAATTATTACCAACTTTATTTATATATATATATATATATAAACAAAATAAAAAATGAGATCATGATGGTAAGAATCCTTTTGCTTTAAGGCTAAAGACTGTGTCTTTTACAGCATCTTCAAGTGGAGTGAAGTTCAAGCCCAACTCAATCAGTCTCCTCGCAGCATCCTCGCAACCCACCATCCCTGGCTGCGTCTCGCCCAAAAATCTGCACGTGTTGTTCGACTGCCCGATTAGAATAGAGAGAAAATAGTCTCTCAAAGTTTGAATCTTTCCACGAAAGTGAGAAAAAAAAAAGGGACAAAGAATAAGATACCCATCATATAGATGCCCAAGTCGGAATAATGTAGAATCGAAAGCACAAACGAAATACATCTACACAAACACACCTCTGAACAGGGAATTCAGGAAAGAGTTTCGAGACTTCCTCTGCGAAATCACCGAACTGATAGATTCCGTTGGTGCAGAGGTATCTGCCCGAGGCGGCTGGAGTTTCGAAGAGCAGAAGTTGCGCCTTGGCCACGTCTCTCACGTGCACGGCCCCGAGCCAGTGGTACTCCTGTGTGTCCCTCGACCCTTCCAGCAGCTGCTTCAGGACCGCACAGCTGGCGTTCAGTCCGGGCTGCAAGAGCCGGCCGAGGCACGTGGAGGGGTGTATTGCCACCACGTCGACTTTGTTCTTGTTTGCGAAATCCCAGGCGGATTTCTCGGCTAGAGTTTTCGACACCGGATACCATTTCTGCCGAATTAGAAACGAATTAAGTGCGGGCCCACGTGCGTAACTGACCAACCACACGTAGGACCACAGAGGGCTGATGGGATTCCGGTTTCGTGGAAGAATTAGGTACACTTTTTTCAGCTCCTACAACTATCCCATAACTATATGCCCTGTAAAGACTGTATCTTTATGTGTATATATACCCCACAATTATTTATGCAAAGCTAAGCTTCACCTTAGATATTTATAGGCCATTGTTAATCCCATCTTAGAACACGATTCAATATGCATAATCCTGTCGTTTGCTTAAAGCCATTTTCGAAAAATCGGAAGTCGTGACCAAGTGTTACTATGCACAAATCACATGTTAATATCAAATAAAGATTCAAGATTTAAGGTCGCTCTTTTAGTATGATCACCACCAAATCTAAATCGAGCTAAAATCATCGATCAGTAGTTATTTCAATTAACTACTGAAAAATCGGAAGTGGTGAGCAAGTGTTAGTATGAACAAATCACATGTACTGTATTTAATATCAAGTCAAGATTCAAGGTCACACTTTTCGAATAATCACTACACGAAATCAAAATCGAGCTAAAATAAAAATATATTATTGAAATTTAACTAGAACTGAAATCATGAGAACAGAGAGAGAGACCTGGCGGAGCTTGCAATAGTCGAGGTCGGTCCAGGAGGACTCGTCGAACACCCTGTCGCGGGGCCAGCCCGGGTTGGGCACCATGGCGGAAATGGAGGAGGTGAGCACCACGCGCCGCACCCCGAACTTCTTGGCGGCGGCGAGCACGTGGAGGGTGCCCTTCACGGCGGGGTCCACCAGCTCCGCCTGGGGGTCGGCGGGGTCCTCGAGCGTGCACGGGGACGCCACGTGGAAGACCCCGCCCCCGGCGCAGCCCTCCACGGCCGCGTCCACGGCGGAGGAGTGGAGGAGGTCGACGTGGTGCACGATCAGGCTGGCGGTGGCGGCGCCGGGGAGGGAGAGGAGGTGGGAAGGGTCGGAGCCGGGGAATATGGAGAGGTGGATGGTGGCATAGCCGTTTTCGAGCAGGGTTTTGACTATCCATGATCCGATGAATCCGTTGGCTCCGGTGACGCACACCGGCGCTTTCGGTGGGGAGGCTTTTGCTGCCATTATAATCAAATCAATTTTTAGAGACTGTGAAATGATAGAAAAACTGAGTCTTGCTAGAAAGAAAATAAATTCTACTGTGTAGTAAAATTTGGTACAAGTAATTTATTATATTTAATATTTTAATTCAATTTTATGTATTTATTTTTCTTTAGAATACAACGGGTGGTCTATTCTTCGCCACGGCGCCTCAGCAATCCATACCCCCATTTCCCATTCCCGTACCAAATTCAAGAACGGATGATCAAGTGAAAACTTTATCTTTTTTTTTCACCACGATTTGATTTTTTTTTTTGTTCATGGGATTCAGGAAAAAGAAAAGTGATTATGTAGCGGCAGACCCATGAAACCCTTTTCAACTTATCCATCGTCACCGGCGGCAGCTCCGGCATTGCCCTACAGTCCCCGCGCGTGCTCTTCCAAGATTCTGGCCAAGAAGAGTAAGACACCTCAAACCCCTTCTCCTAAGGTATTATTCCTCTCTTTTTTTTGGTATAAATTTACTTTGTTTGTTTGGTATCAAAACTAAAAAAAAAACGGTCTTTGTTTTGATAGGGGGCAGAGCCACCACCTCCTAGAATTACATCAAATGTGAAGCAAAATTTGCAGTTCTTGAGGATATGGAAGGTTAATTTTCCGACTTGAATCCCGGTTTTGAAATAGAATAGATTCTATCTATGTCTAGTGTTAATTGTTAACTGCATTGATTATAAACTTAGGAGTTTCAAGGAAGAAATTCGAATACGCCGAGGCCTACTACTAGTTACCGCAGGAAGAGGGTAGAGAAAGACGAACTTCCGGACGACTCCGACCTTTATCGCGACCCTACCTTAACCCTTTACTAGTAATGCTTGGTTGAATTAAAAAAACACAGGCGTTATTTCAATCCTTATTGCTCAGGAACTTAGGCGTTTGTTTTCTTTATCAGCACAAACCAGGGTATAGAGAGTGCGATACCCGTCTTGCTTGTGGATGGTTATAATGTGTGCGGCTATTGGGCAAAGCTGAAGAAGCATTTCATGAACGGTAGGCTCGACATCGCTCGCCAGAAGCTTGTGGATGAGCTGATAACATTCAGTATGCTAAGAGGTTCGTGAAACAAATATTATTTCGGAAAGCGTAAGAGAAGAGAAGAAGTGTTATTTACTACTCCGTATTACTTATCTTTTGTAGTGTTCCATTTACAGAGGTGAAAGTGGTGGTTGTGTTCGATGCTATGATGTCGGGCCTACCAACGCACAAAGATACCTTTACTGGGTACTCTTTGTGAACCCGAATTATTGTACTCGTACCCCTAGTTTTCGACAATGTACAAGTCTTTTCGTGGCGTTCCATGCCGTCGTAAAGTTTTGATCTTTGCTCTCTTTGTGTATTGTATTAATATGACCTTCGTGATTTTGCAGTATTGATATAGTTTACTCGGGCGAAACCTGTGCTGATTCATGGATTGAGAAAGAGGTGAGACTGAGAAACTGTGTCAGGATTTGTAACTTTTCTCTCCCTTTTTTTCTCTCGACATGAGGTACTTGAGAAACTTCACGTTTTCATTATCAAAATATGCTCGGGGTTCTTTTTCCATTTTTTCGACACAGCATGATTGTAGAGGTACATATTCTGTTGAAATAGAATTGGAATGAAATACCTTCTGATAACCTTTTTTTCTTCGTCTCTATAATTAGGTTGTAGCCTTAAGGGAGGATGGGTGTCCAAAAGTTTGGGTCGTGACATCCGATCATTGTCAACAACATGCAGCTTATGGGGCAGTATGTCTTTCTCTTTTACGTTGATGTTTGGGGGTATTTTAGACATTTGAGTGAACCTAACGATTCAAGACTGTACTTTTGTTCCGTGATGATTGCTTCTTTGCAGGGAGCTTTCGTGTGGAGTTCAAAGGCATTAGTCTCCGAGGTAATCAAAATACGGCTTCCAGAACTTTATATTTCCAGTATATCGTTTACGTTTTGAAGTCTGTTTTTGTACTGTTTTTTTTTCTCCGGTTTTCTGATGATGCAGATCAAAGCTTCACATAAGGAGGTAGAGCAGATGCTTCGAGAACAAAAGTATGCTTAAATTTCTTTCACTCCTTTCCCCTTTCATCTTCTTGGGAGTGGGTGTGGGATTGTGAAACTCGACGTGGATATTTAATTGTCTTATCTCGTCTTTTATTTTGCAGATCAACTTCGATGCAGGGCAAACTGTTGAAGCACAATCTTGATTCGGAAGTCGTTGACGCTCTCAAGGATCTCAGAGATAAGCTGTCTGAAAATCACTGATCTTAGATTTCATCAGTGTGGCCGGCCTCAAAACCTTACACCGCTCGGTGCATTAAGATAGCCGTAAGACCACGGAAGCTGTCTGTAAGTTTTCTCTCGACTGCTACAACCTCACAATCCAAAACCAACGTGATGTAGTAATTAGTATACAGTCCATAGCTTGCCCTGGCTCGAGTTTTACTTGCAGTCTTTTATGGACACACTCCACAAAGGACAATCTGTCCTCGACGATTGTGGTTCTGCGATTGTCATTGATCGAACCGCGAACCACAAAATATGTTCCTATGACTACAAGATCCCATAAATTTAATACAGTACAATATACTGTAATTTTTATAAATTATAAGTATTACTCTATGCAATTAAATAATTCATTAGTGTATAATAATAATTGAAGGTGAATTAATGTCACATGCATGTCATTTTTTTTTTCATTTATTTGTGGAAAATCACTAACGTTACTCTAGGGGTGTAAATGGTACGGATAATTTCCGCTCCGAATCCGCATCCGTAACCGTTTTTAAGGATATGGTATGAGATTCTAGGAATCCGGCGGATACGGGTGAGGATACGGATATTTGATGTGCGGATATCCGACGGATATGGTAGCGGATGTGGTATTGCTATTATCCGACGGATGCGGATTATCCGCCATTTTACGAGGATTATCCGATCTTTTTAATACGGATTATCCGATTATAATTAGCTTAAAAAGTTGATCCACTATTTTATTAGCCAATTAACTTAATAATTGTCATTCTATATAAGATAACTCTAGTAAATCACGTATCCTCATCTCATTTCCTAGACTATAATAAGTATAAATACTAAAAATTAATTAAGTATAAAAAACATTTTAATTCATTATCTTAAATAATAAAAAATTATTTTTAAAGAGTTTATTTGCTCATATATAAATATGAAAAATAAAAATAATGTCGTTCTATTTTCAAATACAATTATTTATTATTATTTTTTTAATTTATTTATTATTTTTATATTAGGGAAAAGAAATAAAAATAATAATTTTATTTATCCGATGATATTTATCCGTATTCGGTCCGAATCCGCTCCGTTTCCGATCTGAATCCGTAATCCGATATAATACGCATTTGTATCCGTATCCGGTCATTATCCGCTCCGCTCCGTATCCGCAAAAAAAATATGGTTAAGGATATGGAGAGAGCATTATCCGATCCGCTCCGTTTACACCCCTACGTTACTCTATTTGTTTTTTTATCTTTTTTTTACGAAATTATTTTAGTTTTTTATTTAAAATTACATTTTTACCATTTAGTTTTGAATTAAAAAAAAAAATTGTTAATGCTTGTGGTCACGGGCTTCCCTTGACTATGCAGGTAAGAGCCCACATTCGGCCCACAATAAATTCCAACCCGTCCCCATCCTATGAAGCCCACTAATTAATTAATAAATAATAATAATGTGGATCTTAAAAAGTACGTGCTCGAGCTATAGCTACTTTCATAAATTACATATGCATAAAATATATTGCAATATTCTTCGGTTGACATTCGTAGTATAAATCGTTTCGATACCAAGTTAGCAACTCGTTTAAACCGAGCGCTTCTGATCGTGTTTGACGATCAGATACTGTAGCTGCAAAAACGATCACTGGTCCAAAGGGCATAATTTTCGATTACACTACCAATAAAAATTAAAAGCACCACGTCCTCTTTTTTGTGATGTCCCTTTCTCATCTTAATCACACACACATTAATTCATCATCTTCCCTCCCATGTAGGCCCTCAAAGTCATGTATACCTTTCTATTAATTTCATTCCAAAATTTCCAAAATAAACAAATAAATAAATAATACTCCATCAAACATAATTTTTCCCTCACAAAAAAACAAAAATATTATCTCTATTAGAGAGTTATCCCTACCCCTACAAATAACAATAAGAAAAGAAAGAAAAACCAAGTTGCACCTCCAACTGTCATTTATAATGTGCCATAAAAACAACAAGAATATGTACTACATGATCAATTAAGAAAGGAAAACATGGCCATGAACAACAACAACAACAACAAACAAGACGACCACGAAAACGATACGGTTATGCCGGGGTTTCGCTTCCATCCAACCGAAGAAGAGCTCGTCGAATTCTACCTCCGACGAAAGGTCGAGGGCAAGCGTTTCAACGTAGACCTCATCGCCTATCTAGACCTTTACCGATACGACCCTTGGGAACTTCCCGGTACGTATATATATTTCATTTCTTTTTTTCGATTAATTATTTGTATCGATGTATTTCGATTTTCGACCAATGAAGTTTGTGTAAATCGAAGCATTGGCGGCGATGGGGGAGAAAGAGTGGTACTTCTACGTGCCGAGAGATAGGAAATATAGGAACGGGGATCGACCTAATCGAGTAACAACTTCCGGCTACTGGAAAGCCACCGGAGCCGATCGAATGATCCGAAGCGAAAACCTCGGGATTAAGTCGACTATCGGCCTTAAGAAAACCCTAGTTTTCTACTCCGGCAAGGCGCCCAAAGGAATACGCACGAGCTGGATCATGAACGAATACCGCCTCCCACCCCACGACATCGAGCGTCTCCAAAAGGTTCGAAAATATATATATATTCAATTCATTAATATAAATGGCAAGTTGCTCAACTTTTCTAACAATTCGAGTTGTTAGATAATATGCAGCTAACAGTTCTGTTTTATTGTGTGTGAATTTTTTTTTATGATGCAGCTTCTAACAGTTCTGTTTTTTTTTTTTTTTTTTTTTGCCGATCGACAAATTAACATTAGGCGGAGATTTCTTTGTGCCGCGTCTACAAGAGAGCCGGGGGAGTCGAGGACCACCGCTTGTCGTCGAGATCAGTGAGAAACGAGACGGTCTTCCGAGCTAACTTGTTGTACGGAGGGCAAATGCGACAAATCACCGATGATGATCGGAAAGTCGGGATTAGCGAGACGTCGACGTTGAGTCAAAGTAGCAGCAACGACATGAGCTTATCGGCCGGGAATTCATCCTCCAACGTCGATGCGATTGACGAGCTTCGTAAGTTAGTCGCCATGAATAGTAATCACTACTCATCAACGACGACTACTCTTCTCTCGGAAAGATTGATGTGGGACTGGAATAATGCAGGTCCAGAAGTGATCAACAAGGATTACACAAACCTCTTCAAGTAATTTGGTTGTAATTAATCAATAATTTATATGTATAATTATAATTATTATTACTACTTATAGGGTTTGTGTTTTTGGTTATAAGTTTTATTAGCAATGGTCCCATAGCACAAATATTTTCAACTACAATAATTGAGCATATATATATAGCTATAGTTTTATTCTTCAATTCTTTCACTCTTCAATATTAATGCGCATGGTTTTCTTCGGAGTTTCGATTCGTGAGACTCGATCGATTATCTGATTGTCCATCGATAGGTGACCTCACATTGTAAGCATCAATAAGAATTCTCACAACATGACAAAAAGAGTTTATATTAACTCGATTGTCACAATAAAATCGTTATCATTCGCATGACTATATATTGACATGTTAGTCTATAAATGATAATGTGATCGATGATCTATGACTTGCGACGAGGTGCTCCGAGACAAATGCACGATTACAAGGTTCTTTGGAAATTAATTTCACTAACTTTCATTCTCAACTGATTAAATTTATTTCAAACTAAATTAAAATTAAATAAAATATAAAATAATATTAGCATTTCATAAATATATAATCTAATTAATAATAAATTATTATTTATAATATCTTTTTTATATTAAACAATATATAAAAATTATTAGTATTATTAAAAAAAAAATCAATTTTTATAACTAAAACCCTTATTCGGTCACCCCCACCTTTTTTTTTTATTCCCGCTGATTCCCTTCTCTCTCTATCTCCTCAGATATTTCACTCACAATTATTTAGTCACGAAACGCAGACCCAGCTCCCTCTCCGTTTCGGATTTTATTTATTTATTTAATCAGAGAATTACGTTAATTGGATTGGGGGTCATGTAGAAGAAACCTAGCTCCTGAGCAAAACCCTAATCCGGTCAATCTCCGTTTTAATTTCGCCGTCGAATCGTAAGATTATTTTACTGGGTTTTCCCCCAAATTGTTGGGAGAAGGGTGAAGATGGACGGAACTCCGCATCTGATACCGAGAACTGTTGAGGAAGTCTTCAAGGATTTCAAAGGCCGCCGAGCTGGCCTCATCAAAGCTCTCACAGTCGGTATGCTTTTTTTTTTCAATTTTTTTACTGTAATTTTAATTCGGTGTTTTTTTTCGCAGCATGTATTACGTGTATTTGTTTTGTATGAATGTGTTATACGAGCACGAGAGAATTTACATTTTTTTGTTTAAATTTTGTTACTTGGAATTCAGGGCAATGTTAAAATAATGATTGTTTTTTTTTCCTTGTTGCAGATGTGGAGAAATTTTATCAGCAGTGTGACCCTGGTAAGTTTTTCCTCTTAATTTTTTCACAATTTTTTTTGGGATTCTTTTATTATGAATCTTGACTTGAAGCTTTTTTGTAATTGGTGCAATAATTACTATGGATGCTTAATATTAATGTCGTGGGGCATCGACTAAATTTTCCAATGTAGCTTCTACCTGTCATCGAGTGAATCAAGAAACTGTGTTTGTATCTGTGTGCTTTGTTAGGTAGGTTCCTTTTACGTTTGCCTGATTCAGGAGTTGAATAAAGCATCTATAATAATGGACTTTTTTTGGTTGACTTTTCCAAACTTGCATCCTCAGCTATCCATTCAGAGTTTCGTCTAGTTATATTTCCCCCCTTTGCATCAAGCAGTGAGTGTGTGATCGTTGAGAGGCTTGATAGACTCTTTACATTGTTTTTTCTTCTTCTTCTTCTAAGTAACCATTATCGTCTTGTTGGAAAGAACACATGTAGTTCTGATTTGTTTTTTTGTTTTTTTGTTTTGAAATTTAAAATCACGAGGAATAATGAGTCTGTTTATGTGTCATCTTCGTTTGCTCATTTTAATTCCATTATGTGCAAATATCATGTTAATCACTTCTTTTTTAGAAAGGAAGCCCTAATCATGTTCCTTGGATACTGGGTGAACTAAGGAAATCGTGCACTTTGTCATCCAGGTAAAGGCAGAATGGCAGTCTTGATAAAGGAGAACAGGATATTACGAAACTTTATATGAATTCTTATATCTGATCCTTTTGTGCCATCATGATACTTTTAGAACCTACAATTGGGATCATGTATTCTTTCTTATGCACATTTGATTTTTTGGTGTTACAGGATAATCGGTCTTTTGTTCTCTGTTCCTGTGTTTGCTTAGCACTGTTTGTCTGATCATTTTAAATTTGATATCATTTACTTCACAGGGCTGGGATCTCAACATGTATATGTCTGATAGTAGTATACAATATTCATTAACTTGTCAACACTTCAAATAAAAATAATTCCGAGTATATTTTATTTGTGTTTGATAGTATATTGCAGGAAAGTATAGGCAGGTTGTTTGATGGAAAAATATACCTTTTACACGAATCTTTCTTTCACTGACCAATGCAATTCATTTGACTGCAATGCTCGTGGTGATGATGAGTTTAGCACTTAATTGTAAAAGGAATTTTAGTTATTCACCCTTATAGAGAGTATATACATGTTCTAGGGAAGGGATTTAGATATTTTATACATCTGAGCACTGAATATGAGTGTCATTTTTCTTGCAGAAAAAGAAAATCTGTGTCTGTATGGTCTTCCAAATGAGACATGGGAAGTGAACCTTCCTGTGGAGGAAGTACCCCCTGAACTGCCTGAGCCAGCTCTTGGAATAAACTTTGCCAGAGATGGGATGCTAGAAAAGGACTGGCTATCTCTTGTTGCAGTTCACAGCGACTCTTGGCTTCTTTCTGTTGCTTTTTACTTTGGTGCACGATTTGGATTTGGTAAGAGTGAAAGGTAAGTCTTTCCCAAACAGAACAGTCTTCTGGTGAAAAATTATGATGTTCCTTTCTAAAAGATCTTTTTATGCCTTTAGGCTTCAATAGTTTTGTGCTCTTCGATTTATATCAAGGCACCATCTACATTTGATACTAATATTTGTTTTAAATATATTTTTCTCAGGAAGAGGCTTTTCCAGATGATTAATGATTACCCTACTGTATTCGAAGTCGTGTCAGGAGCTACCAAACAGGTGAAGGAGCAAGCTGGCACTCATAATAACAGCAGCAAGAGCAAATCTGGTGGGAGACTGGTGGGTACTTTGGTAAAACATATGTTTTTTTTTCTTCCTTTTTTTCGTTCAGCGATGGCTCTTTCATCCTTTTTTTCTTTTTCTGCTTGTTATAGCCATCTCGACAACAGGAGCCAATGACCAAGGGTGTAAAGATGTTGGCCCCAAAAGATGAGGACGATAGTGGAGAAGAGGAAGAAGAAGAAGAAGAAGAAGATGAGCAGGGGACCGCATTGTGCGGAGCTTGCGGGAGCAACTATGGCACGGATGAATTCTGGATTTGCTGTGATATATGCGAAAGATGGTTCCATGGAAAGTGCGTGAAGATAACACCAGCGAAAGCTGAACATATCAAGCAGTACAAGTGCCCCACCTGCAGTAACAAGAGGGCTAGGGTTTAAAATTTTAATCCCTACTGTGTTGCAGGAATCGAACATCAACAACAACAACAATCACCGACTCGAGGTGTGTAGAAGTTTTTAGCCCTAACATGTTTAAAAGTCGAACCTTGTTATGTTCAGTTGATAAGTTAGAACCGTGTTATGTTCAGTCGAAGAAGGGATCTCGCAGCTATTTGAAACTCCTTAGTTTTCAATTTATGTTGGGTGTTTCTCAGATATTGCTTCTGAATTTGTTCAAACTCTTAACACCCCATATGTACGTGTTACGTGCAGGATTACCGAAATACATGTTCCTGTTCAATGTCATTTTTTTTTTCATGCAGTAAAATTCATCATAAATCAAAATTTGGAGATGAAAAAAAACCGACACAGCTCGACTAAGGTCAAAGACAACATCCGAAGCGAAAGATCGAATCGGTCATTACTATAAACTTCAATTCGTAAAGGAAAATCTTTGCCTGTGACAAATAAAGTTCAAACGAAGAAACAAATGTAAAGACAATTCGAATATGATGACATTAATAGTTGACAATTTGAACATGACTAATTGTCAATTGTTTGTATCAAATCGCACGCTTGCACTAATTAATAAGTAACTCAAAAGAAAGAAAAGGAATAACATAATTTTTTATTTAACGTATTCTTAAAATTTTAATAACTGTTTTATTTTTATGATTAAAAATCATTTTTATTAAAATACCATAAAATATAATTTTGTTGGTCTTTAAAATTATAATCTACAATTAAATAATCACAATTCAAAATGAGGGTCGTTATTGGATAATTTTTTTTTTGTTCTTTTATTTTAATACTCTATGATCAATATTAAACTAACTCTTATATGCATTTAGTGAATGAATTGATGGTCGATTTTCTTTCTTTCCGAAAACATTGAATCTCATTCTTTAGAAAATTCAAAAGTTTAAATAAGCTTTACTTTAATTTAATATACTTTAGTAATTAAGTAGGCATTTAAATGTATTGATGAATATGCTTGGAATTATAGTTATGACACAAAAATCATAAAGGTAGTAATAACTAATTACGCGTAAAATAAGAGAGCGTGAAGGTGATACAGTAAAAAAAAAACTTAATTAAAGAATTCAGAAAATAAAAATAAAAAATTGATCTTTAATCTTTTACTTACCTAAATAAAACAATTTAAAATCTTAATACCGTGACCTCAAAGTTGTGTTCTTGACCACTCCAACTGAACCCCATTTTCTTTCCTCTTCAGAGAGGTGGTGCTCAACCAAGAATCAAGAATGCCGTCCATCGACGAACGCCGCCGCGCCGCACCGCCGGGCCCCACCAACCTGCATTTGAAAAAAGAGCTGAGTCAACTCCGGAAGGCGGCGAGAGGATCCCTGAAGGACCCCGGCACCTCCTCCTCTGCTTCCGCAAAATCCCTCACCACCGGTAACGGTAACGATTCACCTCCCTCCCAACTCCCATTACGGTTCAACGATTACGAATCCGACCCGGATCCGAAACAGGCGTTTTTGTGTAACTGGATTGATAGGAAAAAACCCGGGATTCGGGATGCTGTTGTTGTTGATAATGGCGATGGGGACGATGATGATGATGTTAGGGATGACGTTTCCTCTTACAACAACGCCGACAGCTCGACGAGCGTCTCCGTCGCCGGCGGCGGCAACGATTACCGGAGCGACGGTTGCCTGAGCAGCGTCTACGGTGGTTCGTCGATCCTCAAGTGCAACGGGTCGAGCGTTGCCCCTTCGATTAGGCGCACGATTCGAAAGAAGGCTAAAAGGGTCAATTACTCGAGCGCCGGCTCTCGAGACAGGATGCAAATGCTGTTGAGTCGATACACGAAGAGTGCGAGTGTGATGGACGGCTCGAGTTTCGGCGACGACACAGACGAGTATTGCAACTCGCCTCTGCTGACTAGGATCGAGGGGTACAGGGGTAATAAGAAATCGTCTAGTAGCTATTATAAGAAAGAGGATATAGTCGAGTCTTGGGATGCCACCACGATATCTGTTAACGATGCCGACCATGATGTTGTTGATGATGACGAGGACGATGACGTGGACGGCCTCTTGGATTCGTCCGGTCAGCAAAAGGGGTGCGGCATTCCTTGTTACTGGTCGAGAATGTCGACCCCCAAGTCGAGAGGGAGTCTTAGAAACGGGCGAAATTCGCCTCTGGAAAGCGAGGACGAGCGCTTTGCGAATTTCGGGGAGCTTGATTTGGAAGCTTTGAGCTGTAGGAATGAAGTAAACGACGAACGTGTGAGAAGCCTTAGCCACAAATACAGGCCTGTGTTCTTCGAGGAGTTGATCGGGCAGAATATAGTCGTGAAAGCTCTAAAGAACGCTGTTTTAAAGGCGCGGGTTTCGTCGCTTTATCTTTTCCACGGGCCCCACGGGGTGGGAAAGATCTCGACAGCGAGGATCTTCGCGTCTGCTTTGAATTGCCTCACCACGGAAGAGACTAAACCGTGTGGGGTCTGTAGGGAATGTTCCGATTCTATATCTGGAAAGAGCAGGCATCTACTGGAAGTCAGCGGTTCGAATGAAAGAGGAATCGAGCGAGTGGAGCGTATTTTCAAACAGATATCGACTGTCTACTTCGAAAAGTACAAGGTTTTCGTGGTGAACGAGTGCCACTTGTTGCCGTCGAGGGCGTGGCTGTCATTTCACCGGATCCTCGAGAAACCACTGCCGAGAGTCGTATTCATTCTCGTGTCGAGTGACATCGACAGCGTGCCGAGGGCTGTCTTGTCCAGGTGTCACAAGCACTTTTTCAACAAGATTAGCAACGGGGAGATTGTTGCTCGGCTGAGGAAGGTTTCAGGCGAGGAGAGGCTGGAAGTTGAGCCGGGCGCGTTGGATTTGGTTGCTTCGAGTGCCGATGGTTCGATGCGAGATGCCGAGACTGTGCTCGATCAGTTGAGTGTGTTGGGGAAGAGAATAACCAAGTCCTTAGTCAATGAGCTTGTAAGTGAACCGAACCGAACCTCCTTCGTTTTTTTTCTCTTCTAGTTATTATGTGTTTGTTGTTCTGTGTAGATTGGGGTTGTCTCGGACGAAAAACTGATGGAGCTTCTGGAGCTTGCCATGTCATCGAATGCCACAGAGACTGTGATAAGAGCGAGAGAATTAATGGATTCGGGAGTCGACCCGACTGTTCTGATGTCGAAACTAGTGTCTCTTATCATGGATGTTATTGCTGGAACTCGCCCGAGTCTCGATGCAAAGGGCAACGATTCTTTTCGTTGTAAGTTCAATTCTGTTCTTGATTACTCTGTTGTAAGTTGTATTCTTATTCCGTGCCTCGTTTTTTTTTAAGTGACGGAGAGAGAGCTAGACGGATTGAAGCATGCGTTGACAGTGCTCTCGGAGGCGGAAAAGCGGCTTCGATTCTCGTGCGAAAGGTCGACCTGGTTCACAGCTAGCCTATTGCAACTAGGTTCTGTGCCTTCCCCTGATCGGAAAACTCGATCCATTAGTAGCCAACGGAAGAGTTTTAATTCAGCTGAAGAAGCTAAGCGATTTTCATCGGAAAAAAACCCGGTCTCGATGGCTCACGACGTGGGGTTCGACTCGACCAGCAAGGATTCGGAGATGATGACTGATATCTGGATGGAATGTATCGAGAAGTGCCATTCCCAGACGCTGAGGCAGTTGCTTCTTTCTTTCGGAAAGCTCGTTTTATTATCTGAAACGGAAGGTGCGATTGATTACTATACTCAAGTCGAATAGCTTCGGATTTGCTCTATTCTGAACTTAACCGGAAATTAACCTCCTCTTTACGCAGGTGGTTTTATCGCTCACATCGCGTTCGAGGATAGTAATATAAAAACGAGAGCAGAAGGTTTTCTCAGCAGCATCACAAACTCGTTCGAAATTGTTTTCCGATGCAACGTGGAGGTGAAGTTACTTCCGATGCAAGACTCGTCCAAGCTGGCAAGAGGAAACTTACCCGAACCGTTGGAATCTACGGAAGCAAATGGTGAGTTAGACCTTCCTTTGCGGAGACTTGAATCGATAATCCACGAAGAGAAGCTGGAATCCGCGTGGTTGCAGGCAATGGACAGAAATACCCCTGTGTCGCTGAGTCCTCTGAGGCCTCAGAGGAATCAAGTGCAGCTGCATAAATCCGAACCTGCGGATTATGCGAGTAACCGGTTACAGTTACACCACAGGACAGATGAGTTAAATCGTGAAATTAAAGAGCTGAAAATTAACATAGTCGGAAATCATACGGATAAGATCGTTAGGAGGACCGAAAGCTGCCCCATCTCTCCGAGCTTGCTGCACAATGATAGCATGTAAGTCTGGTTATCAGTTTTCATGTGTACGGACTCGACTTATATGACCTCGTTTTTGTTTCTGACAGGGGATACGAATCTGGATCGGGAGCAGGGGCCTGCGGTGCGATGTTGTGTTGGAATAACAGGAGGGGAAAGGTATGATGTTTTTTCGTTTTTTTTTGTTTTTCAGCTCGTGAGTATCGACTATTCCGAATTCGCAGGAGTCGTTTATTAACGTTTGTTATGGGAAAACTGAAACACAGTCCAAACGACGGGGTGCTGCGCATGAGGGTAAAAGCGGAAGGTTTTCGTGGTTCGGTGAGTGTGCAAAAGGAAGACACACAGACAACAGCCTGATTCTCTAGATGAAACTGCCAAGAAGATGATGATTTTTGAGTTTCCAGAATTTATTTATTTTTTGTTTATGCTTTTTTTTTTATACATGAGATATATTGTTTGAAATATGATGTAAAGTTGGAATACTAAATAAAGAATATATTTTTATTGCCCAAAATGAGTTTTTCAGTTGTTTCTATGATTGCAATGTAATTTGCAAGGGGTATAGTACATGTTCTTCGAACAAAATTCGCTAATCGTCGACCTGAGGCGTTACTGTAAGAACTCAATCTGCAGGGTTCAATATTCTCTCAGCAAGTAATAAATCGTCCGGGGTTGTAACCTGTGTTTCATCCAATCACAGTCGTGTTACTTTCCTCAATCTGGGTCTTTTCAAATAAATAGTTTTTTAACACACACACAATACCTTGATGTTGGTGTAAGATCCTTCGGTGATGTATACGGGGTGTTGAAGGTGCTCCACAATCGACACATCATCCGTAACTTCAAGCCCTTCCCTGCAAATTTATATAACATTCAGATACGGAATAAGGTAGGAGAAAAAAAAATCGAAAGATTTACCTATTAACAAGTTCGAAGCCTTTCTTAAGCAAATCGGGCTTGATAACCTGCAGATATAGTTCACGAGTTGTGTTCAAGGTTTCTCAAATTTTAGTTCAGCAGAATTGAGTTTCAAAGATGATCAAAACCTGTGGGGTTTGCATTTCCCAGAGTGTTTTTCTGTCCAGAGTTTTCACCACAAAAGATTCGATGCTTGCCTGGAAATCAAAGTCACGTGTAAAGAGAAATGAAGACTCGAAACAAAATTCAAATTCGCATTTTATTGCAGAAAATGAAATTATGTTTTAGTGAGTTCTTATTGGAAACTGTATATCGTTTTCACTTTTTTTTTTCCTGTAAATGAAATTCAAACAATTTATAGTTATAATCATGCAAATTTATATGAAAGTATAATCTACGAGACTACAATCGATTAAAAAATAAAAAAAGAATTAGATCCGTTAATTATAGGCTAATTAATAATACTAACACTTAGTAATTGAAAAGCGAAAAACCCCACCTCTTTAATTGTTGCTTTAGCAGGGACACCTAGCACGGCTGCACCGATATGCCTCCCATCCTTTAGAACCTGTTAGAAGGAACCAAAACCAAACTATGCTGTGAATATATTTCGTCTACTTTTTAAGTTCGATTACCGAGCAACATAAAATCCAATGGCTAGATATTGGTAAAATAACCAATAAAATCGGCGACGTATCTAGAAACTTGTTTGCCAAGATGCATCAGCTAAACAAATAAAAAAAGCGACCCTTTTTAATGAAAGAAAATTGGAGACCGAGAAGGAAATTAAGAGATGCAAGCCCACCTTTGCTACGTCTTCTTCTAATACCAGAGGTCTTGCAGAATCATGTATGCAGACTAGTTCAGAATTTGGATCAATCGCCTGAAATAAAAATCCTCCCATGTTAGAAGTCGACAAAATAATTACAATGATCAAACACTGCAATTAGACCTATTCATTCAGAAGAAAAAAAAAGTTACTGTATTGTTTTCTAGTTAATGAAGCATTAGCCACCAAAATTTGAACCACGAAACTTCAAATTTTAGTTTTAAAATGCAACTGAAAAATACACGTGCCTCTAATCCACTGAATACGGAATCTTGTCTCTCTTTCCCAGGTAATGCAAATTTCAGGTCCACATGGATGTTCTCTTTGGCATCTAAAAATCAAAAGTAAAAAATTATTTTGGGGTAGTCTTATAAGAGATAAAGAACTAAACCATTTCCGTTAAATTGAGTGAAGCATCGTGAATATCTTTCACGGTTTGATTATTTGAGGATCTGAAGCTGCTTTAGGTAATACGAGTAATACACAGACAGCATTTCCGAACCTTCAAAAATGTCTTGATAAGAAGGATCACATACTACAACAATTTCCTTCACTTCAGGCATCTTTGAGAAGGTGTAGAAACTGCAAGATATTTCCTTTTGCGATTATACAAGGAAAGGAAGATGCGGAAACTCGGGCATAGGAATCACTCTTTTATAATGAAGAGTAGTTACACTCACCTGTATAGAGCAATCGGCTGGCCTAGAAGCGGGAGATACTGTTTGGGCATGCTTGCCTATAATCAAGAAAACGAAGAAAAAAAAAAGATGAAATAATCAGAAACGAACCCAAAACTAGTTCGACTTGACCAAATCTCCATCAACTATAGCTAAAACTCATGTTTTTTAAATTCTTCAAATTAGCGGTAGTCGAAATGCTCGTTCGTTTATCAGTTTATACCGAATTCTAAAGCATTCACAACTGGATCCTGATACTAAGGTAAAACCAATCAATAAGAAAATGCACATTTTCAACCACAGAATCACACACTTCTTTACACACTCACACAAGAACATACATCCAATTATAAGCAAACATTACGGAACGATGAAACTACTTACGCCCATTCGTTTGCCCTTCCCTCCGGCGAGCAGAATAACGGAAACACTTTTCTCTTTCACATCTGCTGCTACAGAGCCCTGATTACAATTTCAAAGGAAAAAACAAACATTAAAATTTTTTATTTTGAAAGCAACGCAAGTAAGAACCCGCAAAACCCACATACATTTGCCGTCTCTGCGGAACATCTGACTCTAAAAATTCTTGGGTTCTCCAAAGATCTGATTTTTCCATTAAACTTTGCAGAAAAAGAAAGGTTCTTGGAATTATTTCGGAAGAACAATGGAGGAGGATGCGATTTGGGGGGAGCGGGGGGATAGCAGAGGGAAGTGCCCAGTTGAAGAATTGACATTGCTGGTGAGCGGGTAGACGATGAAGTGACTCGGAGACACGTGAAACAGAGAAGGGGGGAAAAAGATTGAATTTTTCACAATATTTTTAGGAGCATGCTCCGCGAGGAACCGAACCTCTCTCGTTTATATTTATGTTTTATTTTGATTTTTCTATGTTTGGTTTGGTGGGGGTGGATTTTCTTTTTTATTACTCATTTCAATTTTAGGTAAATAAAGTAATAAACTATAATTAGTAATTTTCATAGTTAATTTTTTTTGTAAATTGTTGAAAGAATGTGAAAAAAACAATGTAAAATGTAAATAAATGTTAAAAGTGTTGAAATTATTTATATGTTTGAATTTGCATATTAAATTGTTGAGAAAAAAAATGTCAAAATTTACAAACCTAAATATTACTGTAAAATTTTCATTTGTACTTGCTCAAAAAACTGTGTTTGACAACTAAATTCTCAAAGTAGTGCTTCATGTCTATAAATGGATAGACACAAAAAATAAATTTATCAACACAATTCAAGCATATGGTCTTGGTCTCAAGTCATTCTGAGTGTGATGAAATGTATGCAAATGAAGTTGTCTTTTTTAGAAGAAAATTGATAGAGGTAACAAATATCGGAAAATTTTAATTCTTAAAAAGATTTAATTTATTCCTTTAATTCCTACGTATTATCGTGATTTGTATCCCTCAATCACTTAATAAATTCCAAAAGTTCGATTATAAAATTGCGAAACGGAATTTTTGAATTAGATCAAAACTTTCGATTGAATTATTATGAATAAAGAAATCGAAGCAAATTAGCTATTCAATCGATTCATACCTTTCATTGTAAATATAAAATATCAAATTGAATATCACAATTCATTCAAACAACAACAAACTGTAGAATAAATTCCACAAAATTATCCCAAATGCAAACTCAAACACATATAGAATAGCACACTCAAATTGGAAATAAAAACATTATTCATAGCAAAAAAAAAACGCAACACCGGATTCTACGCACCATCTTCCTCCCGGCCGCAGCTTGTCGCTCCTCCATCATATGGGATGACGTCATCATCGCTTGACGTCATGGGTTGCTTCCCTTTAGCCTCTTTCGCCGGAGCTTCAAAAGCCTGAGCAAATCCCAAGATGCGCTCTCTCAAGGCGACGAGTTGTTGGTAATTGAGTTTATCCAAATCGACAGGCGGGGCCCGCTTCTTCAGCTCTTCCCTCCTCGCTTTCTCGACTTGTAGCTGCCTCTCGAGCAGAGCCAGGTATTCGTCCTCCGGAGTTCTGGCAGGAATCGAACTCTGTTGGACATTGACAGACAGCATAAACCTGCTGGCGATCGCGTTGATATTCGGGTGGCCGAACGCGTGCGCCTTGTTGCTAGGAGAGAACACGACGAGACCGGTCTCTGCACCCGACAGGGTGCAGAGCTCGCTCGCCTTCTTGAAAAGGCCAGAGCGCCTTTTCGAGAAGGTGACTTGGAGATTGGCCTCGTTCTCGATTTTCTCCATGTTCACCTTCCGGCGACCGTAATTCTTCTTGGTAGGGCGAGAGGCTTTTTTGGTGGTGGTGGTGCTCATAGTGGTGGTGGTGGTTGATTTTGTAATGGCGTGACACTATTATATATAGGATGTGTAAATCATAGGGTTTTGAAAATCTCGTTGATATAATTGTTACTTACTATGTATTGGTTTTTTTTGTGAGACTAGACCATTGGTCAATTGCAAAAATTTAAATACTCAAATGCACATGTTTCGGGTCGAACTTTGGAGTTTACGGTTCTCAATTCAAGTGCTCAACCAACGAGGAAACAACCTTTGACGACTTACTAAGTATTGGCACGTCAAAATATGGTATTTTAATTAATTATAAATGAAATACAAGAATCCTGGTTTTCATTTGTTGGATTTTTCTAAATTAATAATAATTAGTAACTATACCCGTACTTTCGCGAAATCACGTGATAAAATTTTCCAGATATAGAATAATATATATTTATACTATTCCCAAATTTGGTTATGAAAATTGGTAAATTAAGATGTACTGACTAAGTATAGATCGGTGTGAATTGCGCATTTTTTTTTTTTATGTCAATTGCAATTGTTAGTGGAAATTGTGCACTTGAATTGAGAATCGTAAGGTCTAAAGTTCGAACTCGAGATATGTGTGAGTATTTAAATTTATACAATTGACCAATGGGCTATGTCACCAAAATAAACATTATATTTTTTTTTAATGTAAATTGGCTAGCCCAACTGGTAGATTAACTCAAACTTGACTTTGCTTAAGGGATCGATACCCTAATGACTTTTTGTCAATGATTGTTTTCTCAACTGGTTGAGAACTTGAATTGAGGATCTTCCAAAGTTCGAACTCGAGACACATGTGTGTGACTATTGGCTTTTTGTAAATGGTTGTTTGCTCAATTGATTGAACACTTGAATTGAGAATTTTTCAAAATTCGAACCCGAGACATACGTGTGAGTATATAAATTTTTGCAATTTACCGATAAACTATTAAAAAAAAAAGAATTGGTGGGAATTTGCCTTAATTGGCCATAATCCAAATTAATTTATATATTAATTAGGCGCGTGGAGCTAAAGAAAGTGTTATTTTATGAATTTTTGACCAAGAAAATTGAAAATTAAAATGAAAATTGTATTCTTAAGTAAGCAAAATAATAATTTTAGAGCACAAATTAATCTATTGGCTTAATTGGGCTGTATGCTGGGCTGGTAATAGCGGGGGCTTGTCAAATTGGACTCTGGAGAAGGGCCTGAGGATAGTGAGTAACAAGCCCTCACTCGCTTCCATCTTTTTATTTTTTCATTTTAAAGAGATAATTATATTTTTATTTCCAATATAAAAAAAAAAATTGTTTTTCCACTTTTAGTAAAGTGAAGCTCCCTCGCTTCCTCTCCAATTCTCCTGAACCTTCAAGAATTCTGTCTCTCTCCCTCTCTCTAGAAACACGTACTCCACTATATAAATCTCTCACCCTAAAAACACACACAATTACACACGCATCAAATACACACACATATATACTTATGGATCAAAAGAACTTTTTATATTTTGCGATTATTGCCTTGTCAGTGGCGATGTCGATTCTCTCGCCGGCGGCCCACTCCCTCCTCCTCCCTTACGCGCGGCCCCCGTCCATCTGGGACGTCATGTTCCCGGCCGCCGAGGACCCATTCCGGATCCTCGAACACTCCCCCCTGGCCGCCTCCATCCCCCGCCCCCAAGACGACAGCTCCGCCCAGGCGGCCCTCGCCCGGGCGGACTGGCGGGAGACCCCCGGGGCCCACGAGATCTCCCTGGACGTCCCCGGGATGCGCAGGGAGGACATCACGATCGAGGTGGAGGAAAACCGCCTGCTCAGGGTCAGCGGGGAGCGCAAGGCTGAGGAGGAGGTCAAGGACGAGCGCTGGCACAGGGTCGAGCGCAGCGTCGGAGTCTTCTGGAGGCAGTTCAGGCTTCCCGCCAATGCTGACGTGGACAAGGTGAGTGCGCGGCTGGAGGAAGGTGTGCTGAAGATCAATGTGCCGAAATTGGGCGAGCAGGATCGGAAGAGGGAGCCGAGGGTGATCGGAATCGATGATGATCGGAAAGGGATCAAGGGAGATGATGCCGCCAAGCCGAGCAAGCAAGAACTCTAGAACTGCCGGTTGCTGCCGCCGATCGCCACCACCAGCACCACCTTTTTGAATTTTTCATAATAAAAATTCTACTTGTGTTTCGCACCGGTTGATGTTTGATTAATGTAACTTTTTTTATAGTATATGATTAATAATATGAAAAAATTATTAAAATATTTTTATTACTGTTCTTTATTTTTTTTCATTTCAAATTATTTTAAGTTTAAAAAATATAGAGTCTGAAAATTAAATAAAAAAATTAGGCTTAAATATTATTGTAAAAGGAAAAGTAAAACAATTATTTTTCTTTTAAGTTTTTGGGACGTCCAAAAAAGAAAAATGTCATTAAATAATTGATAGTAATTTTTTAGTTTAATTTCAATTTTTTTTATATTCAGTTTTAGAAATTAATATACCCTAAAATCATAATTACGGAGTAACATTTATTATTATTATTATTATATTGCACCTAAAAAAACAAAGTTCTAAAATTAGTTTTATTTGGAGGGAATTGAATTATCTATTAATATATAAATCCCGAATCAACTAATATCCCGAAAGCCAATAAAAACTCTCAATTTTACCACGTAGATTCAATTAACCAATAGAAATGCTCAATTTTATTTGTGTTCACACTATTGTCAATATTTAATACATATTATTTAATAAAAAAAAAGGATTTAAGAAAATTTTTCAGTGAACTCTTTATTATCCCGTATTCAATTCTTTACAAATTTCCAAATTTGCACTCTTTTTTTTATTTTGGAAAGGATTCATTAAATTTTCATCCCCTTCCTATTCTTATTCCATTTAAATCTGTTCCTCTTCCCCATCATCTGCTCCTCTTCAAAAAAATTATTCCCTGCACGTTTCAGAAAAAAATTCATCCTGTTGTAATCTTGATGCATATTCAAATTCTCCAACATGCCGATCTTCTTCTCCAAAATTGGTGAGTGTTTATATATTTTATCTTTGGTTTATCTTCTAATTCTGACTTCAAAATTATTGATTATGTTTATTTTAACTTTGTTGTTTAAATTTCAGATTTAGGGTTTTTATCAAAGTGCCTTTTTTTTTGGAGAAATGTGTCTGTGCTTCTAAACCCAAATCCTCCCAAGAATCCAATTCTCATTCCTCCGGCGAAATAAAGAATTTTGAGAACCCAATTTCGTCGGAGAATAACGGTACCGGCAACGGCCGTTCCGTTGCCGCGAGAGTGCTGAGAATTTCGAAGAGAAAACGAAAAAGGAGGAATACCCAGAAGCGTTAAGAAATCCCCGTTCTTCCCCTTCTTCTACAGCCCGAGCCCAGATCATTACCTGATCTCGAAGAAGTCTCCGGCACGATGATGATTGTCTTTTTGTTTTTTTGCAGGTTAAGGTCCCGTCCGTCATCGTCTATCTCTTCTCTTCAAACAAATCGTCCATTTCAAAAACAGAGATCGCCAAGGCATCATCTTAATACTCGCAGATTGAAAATATTCTTATTTTGAGGTATGCCGTTTAAGGTTTCGTTTCTCGAATTATGTGGTTTAGGGTTTTTAATAATTATGTGTTTTCAAAGTTCCATTTTTTTGTGCAGGTTGAGAATCAAACTTTGCGTATCTAGGTATGGACGTAATTCGATTTCTGTAGTTTTGAAAGCTTGCTTCAGTTTGTCCCAATATTTGAATTTCCTGCATATGAGTTTTCGTTTCTCGATTTATTTTGATTTTTTAGTTTTGAAAGCTTGCTTCATTTTTACCCAATATTTGAGTCAAAGAAAACTCCGTCTATGTGATTACCGTTTATTATGGTCAAGTGACATTTTCACAGTACGCTCAGAATTATCCCCTGCAGAACAATCCTACTCCAGCTTGGTATCCGCCACCAAACTATGCTCCTCCTCAATACTACGATATTCCATCCCAACCCTATGATTAAGCACCAGCCCAACATTACCCACGCCACAAAAGAAGTTCGGCAGGAGGTATTCAAGGATTGCAGACAACTATAATTCATTAAAACAGGTATTTTTCTTCTTCTTTTTTTCGTTTTGAATTTTGTTGTATGTACTATGTTGTATCACGAGTGTAACCAAGTTCGAGCCTATATTATATGTTTGAAATAGTAGCCGAGTATAATTTGAACTAACTCTGTTTAAGTTTTGGAATAGCCTATTATAATGCAAGATAGCTTCTGTATTCAAGAATTGCAGACAACTATAATTCATTAGAACATGTACTTTTCTTCTTCTTTTTTTCTTCTTTTTGAATTTTGTTGTATGTACTATGTAGGATCACGAGTGTAACCAAGTTCGAGCCTTTATTATACGTTTGAAATAGTATCCGGAAGATAATTTGACCTCACTCTGTTTAAGTTTTGGAATAGCTTATTACAATGCAAGATAGCTTCTGTAAGCTGTTAACCGTTATTATATCATATCCGTTTCAGAATTATTTGCAGAACATATTAAATGTACAAAAATAGCAAATCTAGATGCTGCAATTCGAAAGCTAGAATTTTATGTTAAGAGATCATTGAAGTGACTGCTTTAATTTATCATGGTCAAAAGATTCTTAAACTCCTGTTTCAGAAATATTTTAAATGGAGCTCTTTCATGTAGGTAACAGAAGCTCTTGCATGTGCTGGTCTTGAGTCTTCCAACCTAATAATCGGGATTGATTTCACCAAGAGCAATGAATGGACAAGTTGGTATTTCTTTTTTCTAAATAAATAGCAATACTAAATAATGTAAAAAATGCTGAGTTTGGTTCCCTTTTTTTCACTATAAATGTATCCTTATTTGTATTTCTTACTGTCCTGTTGTAACATTTTGTGTGTGTGTGATGTGGCAGGTTCGCTGCTGCACTTATTAACCAACCCGTGTAGGTGATGAATGTTGTTCCCATTCATGATCCAGATACTTTTTGTCATTTTTCGATAGAGGGCTGATTGGAGTTTATCATGATTGGTGTGAATCTTTCAATACATACCCAAGGACTTATGATTTTTTGCATTCCAGTTTCCTTTTTGGAAAAGGAAACTTGACCAAGAGGTACAACTCAAGGCCCAAGCTGCTTTTCTTATGCTTCATAACTTCATGTCCAGATTTTTTTCATGAATCTGGGAATGTATAGCATTGGAAATATTTAAACATCGGTTATAAATTTAATTTACTAGAAATATCGATTTATTCGAATATCATTTGATTTCTTTACGCAGGAATTGCTAGATTCAGATTCCTCTCAATGCGCAGTGTGTAAAGTTAGCTTCGAATTTAACGAGGTGACGAAACAGATTCTCTGCAAGCATATTTACCATAAAGATTGTATCTTGTCTTGGCTAGAGCATCATAATTCTATCTTGCCATGTATGATTTTATTTACATAAGTCATACCTAAAATGGGATTGCAAGATCCATATGACGTGGACAAGTGTGTCATTGGCTTCATAGATGATGTATTCATTGTTGGTAGAATGAAAGAGCCGAATAGTTGCGAAGGGTTTCTGGTGGCGCAAATCGAGTTGGAGGCTCTTCACCGATCACCCGAGTACTGCCGATGATGAGGCTTTTGGTGAGGTTTCTGTGGCCGTTATGTAATTCTTGCATTATATATTGAAAATCTCGCCTCCTGGACCACCTGTCCACCTTAAACGTGGCTGAATAATTCTTCTTATCGAGTTCCAGAGCCATGCAAAACAATTGGTAATCAATTGGCAATTTTCATTTTAATTTATTTACTTGAATTTATCTTTGTTAATATCATGAAGTTCTTACTACTTCCATTCATGTATTTCTGAGTGTGTTTTTTGATCAACTTCTCATCCATTGTATCATATATTTTCGGTGCGTTGCTTTTATATCTTACTTTCAATTATTGTTACTAGAATATTTTGATAGAGTAATTTTGCAGGAAATGGATCAGTGAACCAAGTAAATTGCAGATGAAACTGATAGAATTACGTGGGAATACGAAACAATTTTCTCCAGTCCATCCATATTCACTTGAGTATCTACTCCCATAATGGTATGCACTTTTCGGACCTAATTTATGTTGAAAACAAAATATTTTCTATGATTAATTACCTATTTTTATTTATCTTATATGGTCTTACTTGGTTTTGTATAAATTTGCGTTTAATTTTTGCGTGAAAGTAGAATTGGTTCACTTTGTAATTAGTAAATTGTAATTATAAATATCCAAAAAAGTGTCCATACGCTATAGGCTTCTTTGTAATTAGTAAATTGTAATTAGAAGTTTTTATTTTTATATTATTATGTATTAATTAACATGAATTATCTTATATGAATTATTTGGTTTTGTATCTCCAGTCCATCCTTCTAATCAATGAGGGAGGAATTTTTATCTAAGTGTTGTATCTAAAAAAGTTGGTTTCTTGATGTCAATGGGAGGATAGAATGGAGAGAGGACTCTTTCGGTATTATTTCACCTTTTGCGAAACCAAGGTACGTCTTCTACGCCATTGTTATCATATATTCTTGCAAGATGTATAGTGGCATCACAAGAAGAGTCATTGCTACATCAACTCTACGCCATTGTTATCATATATACTTGCAAGATGTATAGTGGCATCACAAGAAGAGTCGTTGCTACATCAACTCTGTTGTGAATTTTTTTATTTTGAAATCTACAGTAATAGTAAGAGAGGAGAATCGTGAAGCTTATCCTATCACTCCATATGATGATCGTGACGATATGATGATCGTGATGTCAGCGTAATTATTTTGAAAATTGTTGTTAAAAGTTCTTGATATCTTATGTTATGTAATAGCAATATCATTTATTGTTACAAATTTTGCTAAGAGATGATAAGATTGAATACCACATTTTTTTTAAGAATATGTAGTTTGGAATTTGTTTTGGTTGATCATGTAAATTATTTTTGTTTATTTAATAAAGAAGTTTTATTTAATTTCTTTCATTACAATTTATTAAGAACTTTTGTTTTGGTTTATTATAATATAACTTTGTTTCAATATTTAAGAGAATACATAAACAAATTTATTATAATATAATTTTGTTTTAATATTTAATCTGGAATACATTTAATTTTAAGAAATTAAATAAAACGTTAAAAAATATTATGAAAAAAAGTTTTTAAGTTTTTTTTTTAATTTTTATTAGTATCATTATGAAAAATATGATGGAAAAACGTTTTTAAGTTTTTTTTTTAATTTTCATTAGTATCATTATGAAAAATATGAGAATCAAATATGAGTATTATAAATACAATTTCAAGACATTTTTGTTTTATTTTTATGTTATTATAAATACAGATGAATTGATAAAGAATATAATTTAGATTAAGATAAAACAATTATTAATCGTTTATCTTTTTTTTTTGGATGATTTTTTATATTATCACGAATACATATAAATTATTAAAATAATTTGAGAATGCTAGATAGTTAGAATATAAACAATTGAAAATAAATGTTAATAGAGTCCGATAAAAGCGATGAACATTATTATTGAAAAACACTTTCAATATATTTTTATTTATTTTATTTATCAATATAAATACAAGTACATGAATTAAAGAAACTAAGAATTAAGAATGTAAGATAATTGAAATACAAACAAAATAATTATTTAATAATTTAATATTCTTGACTATAGAATCTTTAATTCTTTTATAATTTAAATGGGTTATATGCTAAAAATAAATAAAAACAAATTTTAATAATTTATTTATTTTTGTATTATTATAAATATAAACTAAGTAGTTATAATTGAAACTCAAATAAAATAATTATTTAACATTCTAATTTTGTTAGAAATAAACCGAGTAGTATAATTAAGGTATATATTTTCTTTGATACATCAAAATGATTTCAATATATAGTAGAAATTCCGTAAAGTCATATCGATGGGAACGGGAAAAAAGATTACTATAGAGAGTTATTCTTATATAGAGTTTTACAAAATAAAAATATTTTTTTCTATAAAAAATAATATAAATATAAAAATAATATATATACAATATTATCTATCTTCAAATTTATAAAATCAATTTAATAGTTTTAAATAATAAATTTTTACCATATATGTGTAAAAATTGTGTTTAACTAACAAATTGAATAAAATATTAATAAATCTAAAAACTATAAACTTTTATCATATAATATATAATATTGATTTTGATAAATATTTCAATTCATTTTAAACATTTTATTGATTTTAATAAATAAAAACATTATTAATAAATATTTTTATTACTATATGGAATTTATTCTTATATAAATATTACTATATAGAGTTTTTTTTTTCTTTTTTTGAATTGTTCATATGTTTTATTTTGAATGGTTTTTTAGAAGGATTTTGTTATTTTTATTTATCAATGCTATGCTGGATATGCACAGTAGCATAAATTCCATTATTTTAATTTTTTTACTTTAAATTTTTGAGTTTTTATTAGTTTGTTTCGGCTTCAACGCAACTAAGACAACCCCTTTTGAGTTCGAATCTCTTCTTATGCAAATTAAATTGTGAGTTTATTTTACATTACTTTTTTTACATGTTTTCAAAGTTTTTTTTTTCAAAGAATTCAATTCAAATGTATTCAACTGATATTTAACTTCCATTATATTGCTACTTTATACGGTTATTTATAACTATTTCACGACTTTTGTAACAACTTATGATTTTTTATGATATGATTACAATTATGTTGTGAATACATTTTGATAATTCGTGCATGTAGCTATTGTTATGCAAGAACTGATGAAAATCTAATTCACATAAACATTAAGAGTTGCATAGGAACACTTACTCTAATGGACTCCCCACTGTAAATTTTTTACAGGTTCAATAAATTTAATCATACTGTAATTTTTTTTACCATATAAGTTTTTTTACTTTTGAATAGCTTTTAAATAATTCATATAATAATTGGGAAAATTGTTGCATATTTGTATACAAATTTGAAATAGAGTCTCGATCATAGTATTACTCCATTAAATTGGTCCTTTATTGAACAATTTTCTCTTCAATTTATACATTTGAATTTGCATTTGTTAATATTATTCAGTGGTTTGTAATAAACGCATAATGTGCCAGAGACGACGAGACGTAAAGAAGACCTCAACTCTTGAACATTATGGCGTCGTCCTTTGGCGCGATGAAAGCCGACACAGTCTCCATGAAGTCTCTTGACGAGATTCAGTCGGGTGCATTCATCGCATCGTGCAATGCATATGGGTTCTTTCTCTCTATGCATATTATTATTTTGTATTAAATTGTTTTTAAATTTTACATAAAACAATTTAAATTTCTACTTATATGATTTGTCTTATACCTTATTATGTATACTTTACTTTTTATGTAGAGGTTATATGCTATTGCATTTAAGTGACCAATTAAAGCGCACAAATAATTATATGATGATTTAAATGTGCATTTGTGGGCCCTAGAAATTATTATGTTAAAACATTTCACCAATTTTTATTTTATTGTTTAATAGTTGACCTACAAACAAATTAATTATTCAACAATTTAAACTATTCATTATCCACAATTTAACTTCATTATATATATATATATATATATATATATATATATATATATATATATATATATGAATAAACTTATATTAAGTTAAATATAATGGGTAAACTTTAGAGAATATGGTGCATCACAGGAGACGAATAATTCTCATTACTTTAAATTTAAATAGTACTTAACATATCTTTGTGATTCTCATTTTATATTATTCATACACATTGATATATAATAATAGAACCTATTTTCTTTCCAACTTCAGTTTAAATTATATTCATACTTACAATTGTTGAAGTGTTTCAGTTGAATTTATGGTTTTATATAATGAGTAGTCTATATTTCTCATTTTTTGTAGGTTGAGGTTAAAATTATGTTGTTACGAAACATCGATCACACAACTGGATTATGTAATGACACTCGATTGATAATAACAAAATTGGGAACCTACGTTATTGAGGCGGAGGTCTTAGGAGGCGAAAAAAATATGAAATTATTTACATTCCAAGGTTACCACTAACGCCGTCTGATTCAAAATTTTCATTTCGATTTCAACGTCGACAATTCTCAATTATGATATCATATGCTCTGACAATTAACAAAAGTCAAAGATAATCTTTGTCAAATGTGGGAATTCTGTTGAGAATGTCGATATTCACGCACGAGCAATTGTATGTTGCAATTTCAACGATCAATAATAGAACAAGTTTAAATTTTTTATGTTGTAATCAAAATGGTAACTTCACGACTAAGACTACTAATATAGTTTACAAGGATGTGTTCAGAAATTTGCAGTGAAACTAGAACTACTTTGATCATTGTTTATTAACGTAAGTTAATGTTTTCTGTTTATTAATGTAAGTTAATGTTTTTCGGGATATTGAATTACATTTTACGAGAAAAGTTATTTCATTTAAAAAAAAAATTATATTGAATTGTATATGTCAAGGAGATGAGTAGTTTAAAATAGTTTAAAAAAACTTCTTCATATCTATTACTACAATATATAGGCCTAAAAATATATTTATCAAAAAATTCATAAATACAGGAATAAACTACAGTTAATCATCCCGTGCAACGCACGGGCCGAATCAACTAGTTTTCTTAAATTCAAAATAATCAGAAAGAGTTTAGGCGCGGTGGAACTGGCGCGTGTATTTCAGGCGCTTGCAGCTTGTCATCGGAGCAGGGCGGGGAAGTTATAACTGAATGCCTTCACAGCTGAAGGAAGTTGTAAACACAAACTTCCCCCAAAAAATAAGTGCTCTGATATGCCCAAATTACCCCCGACTCTCCACCTCTCTCTCTCTCACTACACCCAGTTGATCGGAGATGGCGACGCCACTGCCGGAACAAGATATCGACGACGAAATTTCGTTTTTAGACCAATTAACAACGGAAGATATCATTCTCGCCTCCGAATATCTCGATAGCGAGATCGGAATCCTCAAGGTTTGTTTCCAATCGCGAATTGATGAAATCGATTTTTTAATTTTTCTGTTTAATTAGATCTAGGAACTTATTTTTTCTACCCCTACCTCACGACAGGAAGAGCTCGAGAGGATGACTAAGGAGCGTGATTCTTTGGAACTGCAGGTGAATGCAAATATGGAAAAAATTTACCAACAAATACAGTATCCTACCTTGGTCGCAAGTGTTGCTGAGGTATAATTTATTTTCGGTGCCTCTGTACATTTTCTTAATCGATCAATTACGACTCTCTGTTTTTTTCGATTGTGAGCTAGGGTTTTTGAGTTTCTCGTGAGTGTTTGGTTGGATTGGTTCGGAGAAAAGTGAATCGCAAGCTAGTTCATCTCTTTTTTGGGCATCAACGAGATGTTTTTCACGAAACCGTCACGAAACTGTGTAGTAGTATAAAGTTATTACTCCCTCTGTCCCTGAGAAAGACTAGGTATATACTGAGGGCATTTATGCTCCATATGATGTTTTTCATGTCATCTCTGTTGGTTTCGGTGGATGCCAAATGTGTGTGTCAGATTAATGGGATCGACACTCGGTTATTTTTTTCTCAGATTTTGGAACTGGACCCGGAAGAAGAAGCTGAAGAACACGGTGCGATAACTGATATTGGCTCACAAAGGAAGGTCAAATGGGTTGTACTAAACCTACCTACAATGATGGTAAATAGCACGTTTGTTTGAATGACTTAGTAGAGTTATGCATACTGATACTTGATAGGTCTAAAGAACTCGTATTCACTAAATTCAAATATAAGTCTCCAATATATCTTTATTGAATTGAGATTCCAGTTTTCTACACAATTGATGAATATTTTCCGACTTCTCAAGGTAATCAGCTCATAAATCATGTGTAAATTGCAGAGAGTGTTCCTGCCTATAGTAGCTACATTTGTTTCTCCCGATGAATTGAAGACTGGTGATCTTGTTGAAGTAAACACATCCAGTTATCACATGTTGAATGTTTTACCTTCTGAGTATGACTGTCGGGTTAAGGCTATGGAGGTTGTCACGAAACCAACTGAACACTACGACGATATTGGGGGCTTGGATAACCAGGCAAGTGTTTTTTAGCCATCGGTGAAGGCTTATATTCTTTCTTGTTCAATCTCAGATGCGTATATCTTTTGCAGGTGGAAGAATTATATGAGGCAATTGTGTTGCCTATTATACACTCAACTACATTCCATAAACTAGGAATTCTTCCTCCAAAAGGAGTACTTTTATATGGTCCTCCTGGGAGTGGGAAAACTTTGATGGCGCGTGCATGTGCAGCCGAAACAAATGCTACTTTTCTGAAGCTAGCAGGCACCCAACTCCTAAGTGTATGTTCTTGCTTTGGCTTGTTGGGTGTTATTTTGATCTTAAAGTTCCTATGAATTACATTTACTATTACCTTTCATTGTGTAGTAATTTGTTTTTCTAAACCACACAGAAGAGCACGAGATTGTGAGTAGGTTTCACTAAGAGTCCCCGAGCTACAATTTATTAACTTAATTAATTTGTTGATTCCATAACAGCTTCTGTCCCATGCTCATATCTAAGGTCGTTCACGCTTTGTCCTAGGGGTGAGAAATCGAAATGGGTACCAAATTTACCGTTGGACTTTTTTGATTTTTGGAGTTTGAATTCTACTCAATCTTTCTCAAATTATGCCGGTTTCCATATGTGTATATTGTACCATACATTAGAAATTCTGCACATAGTGATAGCCACATGATACCCTGGGCATGATGACAACCTGGTATTTCCTGATACATGCCCATGCCACACAATACAGCCTGCACAAGAAAAGCTTATTTTTTGAGGGTGGGTAAGTTGCTGTGTTTTTTCGTGATAGTGGTGGTTAGATAATACACAATAAGTCGAGATAGAGAGGGCGAGAGAGGGTTAACCTGATTTCAATTATATCGGGTAAATAGCTGGCGTTGACGGAGTTTCTATTTTGGATGGTACAGTTCTCATATGATTACCTTTCTTGTTGACATATTTACTTTTGAAACTTGTATAAACCGGGCATATGTTGTTGGGCATTGCTCTAGTTTACTTGAATGTTTTTATGCTTTTAAGTTTTATTTGCCTTATTTGCTTGCTGTAATCTTACTCTTGGGTGTACCAGATGGATACTGGAGATGGAGCTAAACTTGTCCGGGGTATTTTTAAACTCGCTAGAGAAAATTCTCCTTGCATTATTTTTATCGATGAGATTGATGCTATTGGTATGAAACGTTGTGGTAGGTAGGTGCTTACGTTCCTACAGCTGACAGAGTCAGTTCAAATTCTTCTTTATGTCCTTGGATCTTGACATTCTCGATCTCTTTATGTAGTGAACTCAATGGGGATAGAGAAGTTGAAAGAACCATGTTGCAATTGCTCACAGAGCTTGATGATTTAGGCGACTATAGTCGTATAAAGGTTTTCCTAACTTCATTTTTAGCTAATGGTTCTGTGAAGGTGTTAAGTAACTCATGTTTTCTATTTTCAGCTAATAGCAGCAACAAATCGAGTCGATGTATTAGACCCTGCGCTGATGCAATCTGGTCGGTTAGATCGCAAAATAGAATTTCCCAATCCTACTGAGGAAGCCAGGAGACACATTTTGCGGGTATCTCTTCTTATCACTATTTTATGTAGTACTTATTTCCGGTTTTCCTAGATGATCATGCTTCATCAGTGCTTGCTAGCTACTGAAAATAAAAATAAAAAATCCTTTTGGCAGATCCACTCCAGGAAAATGAACGTTCATCCAGGTGTCAACTTTGAGGAGCTCGCTCGCTCAACAGATGACTTCAATGGTGCTCAGCTGAAAGCTGTCTGCGTGGAAGCCGGCATGGTAGCACTTCGCCGTGATGCCACCGAGGTCAGTTTGAATCTGTGAACCGTGACGTTTACAAAGGCCTATTATACTGTGCCTATGCAAGAAACAAAGAGCGGTTAAGAAGAGGACTTGTGTCCTTTTAATAGTTTATATAATCATCGTTTATCGTTTACTTCTGAACTTGTTCATTTCTATCCTCGACTCTATATATATGCTTATCGTTCGTCCTGATTTTGTAGGTGAACCATGATGATTATACTGAAGGAATTATCCAAGTCCAAGGAAAAAAGAAATTAAGCCTCAATTACTATGCATAGACCTCAAGTCTTTCGGGCGAGGATTCAAGCCTGATTCGCGAAAGTTGAAATAGGAAGTTACATAGTCCATGTAAATAGATCAGGCTCTCTGAAGTGTTGCATATTACTGTTAGGCTGGTTGGAACTTATACTGTGAATTTCGTCGGCTGATATTCATCTTCACGTGTAGTGTAGTACAGTGATGGTTGATTCGGTGTTTGGAATCTAAAGATCATTACAGTAGCTATTGTAACAGTTGTAATGGCGTCAACAATACGAAAAGGAACTGTAATTGAAAGTAATACAGTAAATAATACTAGTAAGCAATTAAGCATTGATTGACATGTGATTTAGAGTATATTTTGAGTAGTTTGACACTCATATTATTATCACATTAAAAGTTAAAAAGAAAATTCATTTCAAGAGTATTTTCAATTAAAAATATTGTACAATCAACACAATATTGTTTTAAACTATTTAAAAAATAATAAAATAAATTAACCAAAATTATAAATTTAAATATAACACTAATCAATTCAATTCTGCCTATTTTTGTTTTTTATTTCAAAAAAAAAATTGATTAATCAAACATATTACGGTATGTCCCAAAAAAATTGTAGTTACTTTTTTAGATTGAAAATGTTTTGTTTATTTTGCAAATTCAAAAGTTAATATTTATTCAAGAAAAAATAATCAGGTAACATTTTTCAAAAGAAGTTGATTAATCAAATAGATTGAAAATGTTATGTTAGTTTTTATTTTTTGCAAATAAAGAAAATGATACTTTATTGTTAATAAATCTCATATATATAATATTTTATTTTACTCTTATTTAAAAAACATGGAATGGTAAAAATAGAGATTTACCGTTTTACGGTGACACACGCAGTAAAAAAGTGGGTGCAATTTTCACTTGAACTGCGTTTACAATTACATACACTAGTGAGCTGAGCCGATAGCTATATCATACTTCGGGATCACAATATAAATAGTGCTTTCACCCTTTAAAATATAAAAATTATTATTTAATAATTAAGAAATTTTTATTTCAAAAAACAATTATTATAAATATTAAATTAGCATAAAAATGAATATTTATCAAAAAATAAATGAAAATATAGTTGGGGTTGGCTGTACGATTAAAATATACTCGTGGGTGGGTGTACGATTAGAAGTAGTTAGTTTTAGGAACAAGATATAAATTGACTGAGCTGAGCATCTAGCACAAGGAGCCTCAAATTTTTTTATGAAATAATAATGTCGGAACCTGAAACCCTAGTCCCTGCTCAGCCTTCTGCCGTAGAAGAAGACACCAACCGAAACGATGACCAATCCATGCCCGATGCTCATAGCCCTAGCGACGCTGGATCGGACTCCGACTCCGACTCCGAGGATGAAGCACAGGCCAAGTCGCAAATTGAAGCCCTAGAAACAGCGCTAAACAGCAATCCATCCGATTACGATTCTCATGTCCAGGTAAGTCACGAATTTCTCGACAAAGATAGCTTTGAAATTCCGTTTCTAAGGTTTTATTTTATCACAGTATATTAAAACTCTGCGGAAGCAAGGCGACATAGAGAAGCTGAGACAAGCAAGAGAAACGATGAGCTCGTTGTTTCCGTTGACTCCTGAAATGTGGCGGGAATGGGCTAAAGATGAAACTACCATCAGCTCCGGGTGTGTGTTTTGTTTAGTTGTTTGGCGTGTTTCCGTTTACTGTTGCTTGTTTGTTTGTTATGTTTGATTTTCCGTTTACTGTTGCTTGTTTGTTTGTTATGTTTGGTGTTCCACATTTCTTCTGTCATCCCCTTAGCCGTTCCGTGTTTTAAAATTTGCACCGTAACATTTGCATATCTCTATACTAGGTAATATTCATCATGGTTTGTATTAGAGCGTTCCCAAAGGTTTCATGCTGTGCCTTTATCTTCTTCCCCCAATCATTATTTATTACTTTCACTTGATTCTGAATTTTGACCATTATGTGTGTGTATATATATATATATATATATATATATATATATATATATATATATATATATATATATATATATTGTTAATTGAGGGTTTTCACTTTTATTGCACTGAATGTGATAAAATGTCTAATTATATTGAAACTTGTTTTTTCCACTTCTATTCTTTTGCAGAGTGGAGGCATTTCCTTCTGTTGAAAAGCTGTATGAAAGAGCAGTTTCTGATTATCTGGTTAGTTCTGATTCCATATATCTGAAATATTAAATTACAAGGTTTTTGTAGGTTTAGGTGATGCCAAGGTTCAGAATTTAATTTTCAAATTTGTCCAAAAGCGTACTTGAAATTAACTTGAACATAGATTAGCTAGTCTAGCTACTTGGCTTATTTTTGAAGTATACATGTAACTCTTGGAAGTTAATATTATGCTATTTTAGAGGATTTAGAAATCACGTGAAATTCTTATTTATGCTTCTTTTGTGCAGTCTGTTCCGCTGTGGTGTGACTACTTAAATTTTGTCCAAGAGCATGATCCATCTGTCCGTGAATGTTCTGCCCCTGGCATTTCGAAGGCAAGGAACCTCTTTGAGCGGGCTCTTACTGCTGCTGGTTTGCATGTTGTTGATGGTCACAGAATATGGGAATTGTACAGGGAGTTTGAACAAGCTCTTTTATTCACCATTGAAGAAACCGACTCTGTGGTGAGAAACTCTGCTGCCTTTTCTGTTTGGTTTCTTCTATGGTTCTGTAAGGATAAGATGTGAATTGGAAGTTGGATTGAAACTCTGATGTGTATTACTTGAAAGAGCCCCATCTTTGTTGCTATATATTACTTCTGCTAACTCAGTAGAAGAGATGATATAATTCTCAGAACTCTTTCTGTTTGTGCTTATGTTAATATAGAAGTATAGAACTATCTCCTTTTTCAGTGTAAATCCAACGCATACATGATTCAAACCTTTTATTTTACAGGCAAGGGAAAAGCAGATCCAGCGCATACATAACTTATTTCATCGTCAGTTGTCTATTCCCCTTGCTGACCTAAAATCAACTCTTCTCGCTTATAAGGCCTGGGAAGCTGATAATGGGAGTTCGAATGATGTTAACAATAGTGAATTAGATGGTCTTCCATCTCATGTTAAATCTGTGTATCAAAAGGCATTGGAGATGCTGAATGCTCGTGCTCATTTTGAAGAAACAATTTCCAATAAGCATGTTGACACAGAAAAATTTCAAGAATATATGGTACTTTCTTTATAATATTTATCATTCTCTCTGCGCAGCTAGGAGGAAAAAAGTTCTCTTTAGATTCATCACATATCAGAATAGATAAAGGTTCCCTTTAGCATTATACATCTCCGTTTTGATTGAATAAGTTAAGTTGATATTTATGGTTTTCCCAACAGAGACATTGCGCTAAGGCTGGATAGTTGTAGAGTTGAAAATTGAGACTGAGTTGAAATTTTTGGGGGCTCTATTGTATTTAATATAGGATTCACAGTTGAATTTAATATATCTGTTATTAAGGTTTTGCCTGTATTCCCCTTTTCACAATTTTATTCCTGCTTCTATCCTTTTCTTCTTCAAATTGATTCTGCCAAGTGTTGGTACTTTTTATCTATCGTGCATCAGCCTTTTAAAGGGTAACATAGGCTTCTGAATGCAATTATTTGGTTGTATAGAATTTAACTAGGAAAACAAAGAGTAGCTCAATTTCTTTTGTGAAGTTAACTGGATTCTCCTTCAATCTCTTCGAGCCAGTAGCTTAATTCTTAGGTTTCTTAATAATTGTAATTATCTGATTAACTTTTCCTTTCTTAAATAAATGAATATTTATAATTGGAAATTATGAATACCATTTTTTACTTACTTTTTAGAAGTATTGGATTGAGAGTACTTTATTTATAGTTTCTTATTTATGTGTTTTTGGTAAATTGTATGTGTAGTGTGTAGTTATTGGAATGAAGTAGTTTAGCTCTCACTTTGTTGAACTTCTTATAATCTAGCTTGTTGAGAGACTCTAAAATGAGCTAGTTCATATAGTGACCAATTCTCACTATTACTATTCTGATTTTGATATCAAATGCGTGCTTTATCTGTAAAAATGAGGTTTAATTTTTATTCACGATGTCTTTTTTGGCATTGCCTCTAAATTAATTTTACAATTACGGAAGTTATATTGGCTATAATGCTCATGCAGACATATTTGAAATTTGAGCATTCATCTGGGGATCCAGCCCGCATACAGATCTTGTATGAACGTGCTATAGCTGAGTTTTCTGTATCTAGTGATCTATGGATTGAGTACACAAAGTACCTGGATAAAACATTCAAGGTTTGTTACTCTTTTTCTATTCATCGTTTTACCTGCAGTTTATTTTTCTTTTAGATTGCATTAATAACATATAAGGCTGCAGACTGCCAGAATTGTGAGGGACGCTTATTACAGGGCAACAAGGAACTGCCCTTGGGTAGGAGAATTGTGGGTTCATTACTTACTCTCATTGGAACGCAGTCATGGGTCTGAGGAGGAGTTATTAACTGTATGTTTCAATTGTAGACATAAATAATCTTAATTAAATTATGCACCTTTGCATTGGTAATGTTCTTTTTTTTTTGAATTTCTTATTCTATATTTCTCATTTCTCATTATTTCAGGTATTTGAGAAATCGCTGCTGTGCACATTTTCAAGCTTTGATGAGGTACTAGCATGTATTAAAAAATGTGAAGAATAGCCTGGAAAAATGAATTCTTATCCTTATTTTACCTAATGTATTTTACCTCCTAATATTTACACTTGAGAAGGTGAAAACAAATCCATCAAATCAGGAAAAGAGATTCCTGATTAGTAGGAATCTTCAAAACACGTGTAAAAAATTTAAACTGATTACTGTACTTCTAAGCAAATACTATCTAATATTCTACTCCTATTAGACAAACTAAATAAAATGAACTGTACACAGGGCCTTTATACCCTGCTTGTGTATTATGTGTCTCCTCCGAATTGTTTATGTAGAATGGAAAGGATCCTGTAATTTGCTTTTAGTTTCTCTATTGTGTTCATGATTATAAGATGTGGAAAATTGCATTTTGGAATATTATTTGTTTCTACTGTCTAAATGATTTTTTTATAGTATTTCTTTATTCCAAAGAATTATTGTTTGTTTAACAGGACTGCATGACTATAGTGGTTGTTTCGCGCTTGACTTGACCTGCGTGTTTGTTTCAGTATTTGAATATTTTTCTCACAAGAGTAGATGGGTTAAGGAGGAGATTGTGTGCATCTACAGCAGTGGTGGATGGAATCGATTATTCTGTTATAAGGGATACATTTCAGGTTTTACACTGTTTATTGCCTGCATTTTTTCTAGTGTTATTGGCTTATTGCCTGCATTTTTTCTCTGTTTGAAGGTTCTTAATTTTCTATACTTTTTCCTGGTTATGTTTCAGTGGTTATTTATTTATTGCTTTTGCTAGTGATTTTAATGTAACAACCTGAATAGTTAGGTTTCCCCAAAATTGAACCGAATCAACAACCATCTTCATTTTTCATGCTGTTGCTGTGTTTATAATTTCTCGTTGTATAGTATCTTATATTTATAAAGACTGAGATCTAAAAAAACGTTTCATTAAGACGATTTATTGTTTTCATTATCAATGGATCCGTCAAAATGTTCAGCATCACCAATTGACTCTTTAGTGACCATTTATCATGTAAGGGTTTTTCTTACTCTATTGATTTAGTATGTGGATTACTGTACTGAAGCAGGACAATTCACTGGGAAAAAACTGCAGTTCTGATATTCGTGTCATGTTGGGCTGCTGGATTCCAGTCTAAAATAGTTAACTGCTTCAGACTTACAGTTATTTTCTCACTTTTCTGTTAATTGTAAATGTTGGCCTTCATGTATTTTCTCCCTTTTTATTTGCCATCACTCATCAGAGCATGTTATGATGTACTATTTGATGATTATGCTGTGTTTGGAATAAAATGCTCTATGATTATCGGAGAGGTCTTATATGTGATACACAGGCTTAACATATTATTTTTTGGGTTTTCAGCGAGCATCAGATTACTTGTCTCCACACCTCAACAATACCGACACTTTACTCCACTTGTACAGTTACTGGGCTCATTTAGAATTCAAATTGGGGAAAGATTTGATTGCAGCTCGTGGTGTCTGGGAAAGCTTGCTTAAAAATAGGTGATATTTTCTTCTCTTTTGTTTGCTTGAAGTGATCCATTGATTATTTAAGCATATAATTATCGAATTTAATTTATTTCTCAGTGGGTGTATGCTGGAAGCTTGGCTAGCTTATATAGCATGGGAGATCGAGATGGGACAGATAAATGAAGCCAGATCCCTCTATAAGAGGTGCTACAGTAAGAGATTCCCCGGAACAGGATCAGAGGTAGTTCTTATTTATTTATTTTGGCACTATTTGTCTTGTTTGCTTAAAGGGAAGTCCCTCTCAAACCATTTCCAGAACCTCGATTCAGAAGAGTTCCAATGAATTATGTTTTTATGTGGTCTTTCTTTTTTCCTTTGCTTACTGTCAAAAGGGATGATTACTGATTACGTATTTTCACTCTTCATTTTCTTGGGTGGGGTTGCTGGGGTAGGGGGTGGGTTGTATGAATCATGCTTCTTCAACTTGTTCAACTTGTTACAGAGATTAAAGTGGAAAGTATTGAAAGACTTATCACTCTTGTTAACCATTTCTGAACTTTTCTCGGGAGAATTCTGTGTATGGAAGATTTGTGATGTATAACTATATAGGAAATGTATTTTCAGAACCAGTTTTGCTTGTATAGATATTTCTCACTGCCACACAATATGTCCGATGGATTTTTCACGATGTTAGAAATAATCAGGGTTACTCCTCCTTAAAAAGGTTGTGAGATCACCATTTATAATTCCTTCTGTAGAATTAGGGATTTCTCTCCAAGTAGATAAATGTTCAACAACACCATTGCATAATTATCGTTTATTCTTGTCCTTTCCACTTCCCAGCTACTTATTTATGCAATACAGAAATTGTCTAATCCAATAATTAAAGGGAATATAAATGAGAGATCAAAGTCAAAGACATACCTCTTTTAGATGCTTGTTGTTTAGATGACTGCTTCATCAGATTTGACTCTTATTTTGTCTTGTTTTTCTAAAGCCATTTTCATGTTTAATTATGGTAGCTGTTGATCCTTTTATTAGATGATATCTTCATTTCCTAAAAAAACAGAATCATTCAGGACATCTGCCATTCTTGGCTGCGCTTTGAGAGAGAATATGGTTCAATGGAGCAGTTTGATATTGTGGTTCATAAGGTACTCATATCTGCATAATTCAATTTTTTTTCATATTCCTATCACATTCTTTTGGGGTCTTTTCTGAGATATTTTTGCGTCATCCCATCTTCACATTTTTAGGTGACTCCTCGACTTCAAGAGCTGCAACTATTTAAGTTGCAGCAGGAGAGAAAGAATATTGGTTTGGCTACAAATGAGAGAGAAATTTCCACAAAAATTGTCCGGGAAAAGAGGAAGTCAACTTCGAGTTCAGATGAACAGTCCACTGCCAAGCGTCGAAAAAATACGTCTCAAAACATGAAGAAAACAAATGAGAAGGATAACATTCAGGCAGGGCACTCAGCTGAAGCCGGAGAAGCTGCTGAAATAGATGTGAAGAAACCTGAGAGTAGCATCCAGGAAGCAAATCATAAATCCCTTAAAACACCTGCCCGGTTTGATGATCAGTGTACAGTCTTTGTTTCTAATCTAAGCCTCAAGGCATGTTATCCTCCGACGCCTTTTTTTTGTAATATTTTCTCATTACGTCATGGATAAAAAATAAATCCTTAATATTATTATATATAATACATGCAGGCAACTGATGACGATCTTCGTAATTTCTTTGATGGTGGAGGAGTTGTTGCTATTCGAATATTAAAGGACAAGTTAACCAGAAAATCAAGAGTAAGTTCTAAATACATGATAACTAACATGCTTTATTTTTGCCAAGAGTGTTGAGTAAAGAGTGACTTTGTATAATATTCTCCCTGATTCTATATAGATTGTAGTATTATATTGTTTCCTAGCAATTTTGGTAATATTCAGTGGATTTAGTACACTGAGGCTATGGTAATTATGTACTTTTTTCTGTTAAAGGGATTAGCATATGTGGATTTCTCGGATGATGCACACCTTACTGCAGCTACAGCGAAGAACAAACAGGATTTGTTAGGCAAGAGAGTGAGTGTCTTAAAGTCCGATCCCCAGAAAGGGAGAAAGGGTAAAGGTGTTGAACGTAGCATTAGATCTGAGCATGGTAAGTTGAGAACTTGAGATCGTGTTAGCATATCTTTCTACCTGCTTGATTTTCTAATTTCGCATTTAATTGCCTGTGATATCAACTGCTGTTGCTTTTATTTTATTTTGTGATGGTTGATTTCGCCTTGCCCCACAGTTTTATTTTCAAAATTAGTTGAGAACTACTGTGGAACCGGTTAAATTATTGGTGGTTGTAGATGAGTGTGGTATTGTTAGTATCTTGCTTCCAAATTTGCTGTGAATTTAATCTGATGTAAGATTTCAAAATAACAGGTAATGCTGTTAAACAAACCAACGACGCAGGGGGAATTGACTCACAACAGGCTTCCAAAGGGAGAAAGGAACAGCCGTCATCATCTTCCAGTGAAGGCGTCCAGCTGAAGGGTAGGAACACATTTGCAGTGCCAAGAAACGTGAAACCACTTGGCCGGAGCACCCCAAGGAAACCACAGCCCGATGGATCCAACGATGAAACCCCAAAATCAAACGATGAGTTCAGAAAGATGTTTATCGAAAAATGAGATGCCAAACAACTTCCTTTGCACAAAAACAAAAACACCCAAGCACACTAATGCACGTTGTCCTCCATACATTTTCTGACACGACTCAGGTGTATCCATGTTATGCTTGTCAAGGCTATACCATCATGTTACATATTCCAAGAGGTTTAAAACAGTTGGGGAAAGTATGATGCAAGTCTTTCTTTTCCTATATTTTTGTTAACGATTAGTTATGATAATTCCCTAGCAACTGCACTGAGTGCGCGGGCCACCCTCGTGGATTTCGGTCAACTCAAGTTTCAATCACCGGAAAAGACAGGCATGAGATATTCCACTCGAAATGATATGCACAACGAGTAGTGAACAAGAACACCTCAGTAACCATTAATACTTCTGTCCTCTCTACTATCACACACAACGACAGTGTAGGGGTAGTATAGTAATTAACAACCATTTGTCACGTGTCCATTACAACGTTTGCCGAATTCCCACTTTCTTCTGCATGTGATATCAGGAAGAGAGATAAACCATTTTCGCTCAACCACTCGTTCCTCTATTCCTTACTAGTAATTACTCTAATATCATTGATAAAGCATGAAGTTGTTGTCATGTATTTCGGTGGTTTTCTATTGTTGTGCCTTCAGTACCATCAACGGATATCCCGAAGTCATCAACATTGGCGCCATATTTTCATTCGGCACCACCAACGGCAAGGTGGCGAGGATCGCAATGGCAGCAGCCGTCGAAGATGTGAACTCCAATCCCGACATTCTCGGAGGCCCCAAGTTACTTCTCACCATGCACGATTCCAACTACAGCGGCTTTCTCGGCATCATCGGAGGTAATCGCAGCAGCGAAATCTTCCTTCGTTTATCGATCGAATAAGACTCTATTCTTCTGAATTTAATTTCAGTCCAAAAGAACAGAGCCTGAGTTGTGATCATTCACTGCAGGACTACAGTACATGGAGGCCAACACCGTAGCCATCATTGGGCCGCAAGCTTCGGGTATGGCCCACATCCTGTCCCACCTGGCGAACGAGCTCCACGTCCCCATGCTCTCCTTCACGGCTCTCGACCCGAGCCTCGCCTCTCTCCAGTACCCCTACTTCATTCAAACTGCCCCCAACGACCTCTTCCAAACGAAGGCCATAGCCGACGTAATCGGCTACTTCGGCTATCGAGAGGTCGTCGTAATTTACCCCGACGACGAACACAACAGAGGCACCATGATATCCCTCAGCGAAAAGCTCTCGGAAAAACGCTGCAAAATCTCCTACAAAGCTCTCCTCTCCCCTGAAACCTTCTCCACCGACGAGGAAATCACGAACGAGCTCGTCAAGGTCTCGATAATGGAGTCGAGGGTGATTATCGTCCAAGCCTTCTCCGTCGTCGGGGTTCGTATTTTCGACATCGCCCGTAGGCTCGGGATGATGGGAAAGGGATACGTATGGATCGCCACTTCCTGGCTCTCCACCGTGCTCGACTCGACCTCCGTTTCCGACGCTAGCTCGATCCAAGGAGTCATCACTTTCCGGCCCCACACGCCGGACTCCGAACGAAAAAGGGCGTTTTCGGAAAGATGGGAGAGCATCTCCAACGGCTCGATCGGGCTGAACTCTTACGGGCTCTACGCTTACGACACCGTTCGAATGATCGCGAACGCGATCAAGAACTTCACGAAAGAAGGCGGAACAATCTCCTTCTCGAACGACACGGCTTTCGACGGGTTCACGGCTTTGAACCTCGGCACTCTGAGCAGGTTCGACGGGGGGAAGCAACTCCGTAAAAAAATACTCGATACCGACATGGTAGGATTAACGGGAAGAATCGCGTTCGATTCCATCGATAAAAAATCAATCGCTCGTCCGGCTTTCGACGTGCTGAACGTGGTCGGGAGGGGCTACAAGCGAATAGGGTACTGGTCGGACTACTCCGGGCTTTCCGAGGTGCCTCCGGAGGTGGTTTACACGAGAGCGGCTAACCGGTCGAGCTCGAACCAGAAGCTGGCTAGAGTGGTGTGGCCGGGAGGGACTACGGTGAAGCCGCGGGGGTGGGATTTTCCGCGAAACGGGAAGCAGTTGAAAATCGGAGTTCCGGACAGGGTTAGTTACAAGGCGTTTGTCTCGATGGACGAGAGCACGAATGAGATTCACGGATTCTGTGTAGATGTGTTTGTCGCTGCTAAGGAGTTGTTGCCTTATCCGGTGTCGCAAGAGTTCGTCTTGTTCGGAGATAAACGGAACAATCCGAACTACGGCGAGCTCACAAACATGGTCGCATCCAATGTGAGTGTGTTTGCAAGCCTCTTCTTTTGGAATGATTCGGTTAAATTGGACTGAAATGGATTGAAATTTAGGTTCTGGTTTTTTGGACTTAATTTCAGATTGTTGCAGTTCAGTTCGATAATCAATAATTTTAAGTATACAATCTAGTTATTGTTAAAATATTATTAATATTTTTCTTTAAATATTTAATAATTTATAAAAAAATATTATTAATTTTTTAAGAAAATCAATTCAGTTCACTTCGTTCAATTTAGTTCAGCTCGTGTCAGTCCAAAAGAAAATAACTTAAATCCAGAAGAATATGTTATATATCTGATAATGCTATGGACTCTTTGTGATAAGGTCTTCGAGGCAGCTGTAGGTGACATTGCGATAGTAACTAACCGAACGAGAATCGTGGACTTCACTCAGCCTTACATAGAGTCGGGCCTAGTTGTTGTCGTGCCGGTCAGGAAGCTGCACACCAGCCCTTGGGCTTTCTTGCAGCCGTTCACTCTTTCGATGTGGGTAGTCACGGGGGCGTCCTTCTTTATCGTCGGGTTCGTCGTCTGGATTCTCGAACATAAAGTAAATGACGAGTTTCGCGGCCCGCCAAAGAAGCAGCTCATCACAATCCTATGGTGAGTTTGTAACAGTTTTGTGGAGATAATATCATCCTATAACAGTTTTGTCTTATTTGGTTTTGATTAAATTAAGTAATGACCTGTTTTTTTTTTTACTTATTTTCAATTCACTTACCGATCATACTCATTCAGTTCAGTTTAGACATATTATGTTTACTTTTGAAAAAAATTATTAATTTCAGTTCAGACCTATTAAATTTAGTTCAGCTCAGCCAGTTCCAGCAAAAAAAAACAGGTCCTAAGTGTCCCACAAATATGTATAAATTGAATATAAGGTCATGTTTTTGTAACACTCAATTGAATTGACTTCACACAATCCAAAATGATAGAGTGAGCGATAAGTAAACCTTAGATACAATGAACGTGATTTATTAGACTGGAAATCGTAATACAGGACAGTGTTGATTTTTCAAAAAACATAAAAGACTAAATATGGAATCGAATTATGTTAATATTATCTCCAGTTTTGTGCACAGAGCGCGGCCTTTAACGCGTCGTCTCTTCTTCCGTTTGCAGGTTTAGCTTCTCGACGATGTTCTTCTCACACAGTAAGGATTTTTTTACGATTTTACCAATTCAGTAAAGGTTATAACTTACGTACATCCATCGATGTGTTTTAGGAGAAACGACAACGAGCCCGCTCGGGCGGATGGTTCTGATCATATGGCTGTTTGTCGTTCTGATTATAACCTCGAGCTACACAGCAAACCTTACCTCGATCCTCACCGTCCAGCAGCTGGCCCCCTCGATCACTGGAATCGAGTCCCTGATCGTGAGCCGAGACCGCATCGGATTCCAGGTAGGCTCGTTCGCGGAGAATTATCTCTCCGAGGAACTCAGCATCGCAAAGTCGAGGCTCGTCCCTCTCGGCTCCCCTGAAGAATACGCCGAGGCCCTCATCAGAGGCAGAGTCGCTGCTGTCGTAGACGAGCTTCCCTACGTGGACGTGTTCCTCTCGACCAACTGCATTTTCCAGGTCGTCGGGCAGCAGTTCACGAGGAGCGGATGGGGATTCGTGAGTCTAATCAATCTCTTCAAACTCTGAGATGATAAAAAAATACTCTCTTCTTCTTACAAAAATTATAACACTTTCCTTTAAAATATTTTAACCTTTTCACTTTAAAAGTACTATTTTACCTTATCGACCTACTTTTTAAATTAACAATTACTTTATTTTTCAACTTAAAAAAACATTTTTACTCTTTACATTTTAATAAAAAAAAGTTAACATTTTTCTTAATTTCATTGGGAGTGAGTAGTTTCGTTTTGAATATTCTGTTTTTTTCTGTCGAATGTTTGCAGGCGTTTCCTCGCGACTCGCCGCTTGCCATGGACATGTCGACGGCTATTTTGACTTTGTCGGAAAACGGGGAGCTTCAGAAGATACACGACAAGTGGCTAAACGCGAGGAGTTGTGGGCAAGGAATATCGGTCGAGACGGAGCAACTCCAACTGAAGAGCTTTTGGGGTCTTTACCTCCTATGTGGGATGTCGTGTTTTGTGGCACTTGTAGTGTATTTCGGCTCGATTCTGTACAAGTTCAAGCAGTGTGATTTGCCTCGACAGTCGGAGTCATCCTCCTCCTCCGCCTCCGCCTTAGGCAACAGCTCCAAGTCCATAAGAATTCAGAAGTTTTTATCGTTTGTGGATAGGAAGGAAGAGGAGGAGTATGACTCCGGAACCAAACGGAATAGGAGTAAGCGAGAGTTTGAGGCGTCGAGACCGAGTGGAAGTAAACAAAGCGAAGCAGGCGATTAATCGATATCCATTAGATCATATTTTTTTAGCAAACTCACTCTTACAATAACTACCAATTAGATCATCTATTTGGTATCCATTTAAAATACCTTCAAATTTCACTCCAGAGTAATTTATTCCTTCAACTGATGTAAATTAATAATGAATTAACATCGGTCTGTTTTCTTTAACGTCGGTCTGTCGTAGAACCGATGTTGTAAAAATGTAATTGACTATTTAAACGTTTTTCGTTAGCATGGGTTGGTTTTACAACCGATGTTGTAAATGCTTATTAAACATTAGTTTCTCAAGTTTGTGGCGATTATTTTTCAATTTTTTTTAAATACTGCACTCTCTTAAAAAAATATACTACTTACTGAATCCCAACATTTCATGAGTATTAAAGGAAAAAAATAGTCAAAGCTAGCTAAATATATTTTTTTAAATTTCTCCGATTAACCTAGAAAAGGAAAAAAAAAAGAAAAATTACAGTGAATTTAAAATAAAATAACTTAAATATAGACTATATAGTATTTCCATTAATATTTGTGCACTTTTCTAATAAAGGAAAAATGAATTTTAATAATTATTAAAAAAAATTAAAAAATTGTCTTTTGTTAACAATTCAATGTATATATAGTAAAATCACTATAAATTATAAAGATAATTTTTTGAGATTGAGGTAATAAAAAATTTATAATTTTTTTATCAAGTACGTACTATTGTCAATATCACACTAATTAATTGTCATTCGTTTTTTTGTTAATACAAAATCCGAATTTTGAAAATAGTCCAAAGTGAATATGCAAGGCAAGTGAGGACAAAACACCTAAAAAAAGTTGGGCAAAGAGTCTTTGAATTAGAGGGACGGTGGGTGGAATGTGGAATAAAGGAAAGGGATAATGAAGAATAAAGTGATCGATGTGTGGATAACTAATTCATCGAAATTCATCACCCAACACATTTATGTGAATTATATTTACTTTCTATAAAGACATATATATGTATATATATGTATATATATGTACAATGAAAATCAAGAATATACTTATCACTGTATATGCTTAAGTTTTTTTTGTTTTGTTTTTTCTTAGAAAAAGCATTTTGGTATCTCTTAATTTTGGGTGTACTATACTACATTTTATTTGATCCAGAAAAATAAGGACAAAGTCGATGTTATCGTGAATCGTCTTGGCTGGATGGGTCGAGTTTGAAATATATTAACTCTGTTTTATAAAGACATATTTACTTTTCTTTACAAAATATAAAGAATAGATTCATACTCCATCCGTCTCATATTAATAGTAATACTTCATTTGTTTTTTTTTTACAAAGTTTGATTATTAGTCTGAAACAGAATTAGTATTATTCTGAGACGTAAAGAGTATGATTTTGAATTGAGCCACTTTAAATAAACGAGTGATTTATTTTTTGTTCAATCAAGTTAGTATGGATCAACTCAATTTTGAATATATATATTGTTGTATTTAATTAGCTATATAAATATAATATTCAACTATATAAATTCATATCATTTGATACATAAATAAATAGATTATAGTATTGACAACCATATAAATATACTTGAAATTACGCCTTCAGCGTAGGATACCAATTTTTCGTGAAATTGGTCTTGAACTCACAGACGCCAGCTTCCGTCAAGCAAACACTCACACAATTCGTAAAGTAAAAGGTGGAGACAAAGTTATGTAATAGTTTTCATTTCATTGATCACAAAACTTAAACTATTACACTGAAGAGTATGGTAGGCAAAGCGATTACAAGAAGTTTCCCGAGTGTCTCGACAACTCCCACTAACTTGCAATCTAGCACACGAGTACCTAGAGCTAAATCTTCTAACTCTAATTCTGGCACACGGCGCAAAAGCTACTACACAAACTCGAAGCTCTAAGCTCGGTTACGATTCTAAAAATCAGATTTCGTTCTCTCAAAATCGTCAAGTGGTGAAATGAGCATCCATGGGTATTTATAGTAGAGCTGCACATGTGAGGGTGATGATGTGGCACATTCTCATTCGTCGCATGCTTGGCCTATGTCACTTTTCCATGGATGACATCATCTTTGTAGAACTTGGATTCTTGAATCTTGGAATCTTGAATCTTTGATTCTTGAATCCTTGAATCTTGAATCTTCAATTTCAAAATCAAAACTTCAATTTCAATCTTGACTCCATCGATCTCAATTCTTCATCTTCAATTTCTTGTGAAAATCTCTAAGTGTTGAAGTCTCGAATTTCATCGTCTTCACGGTCGTCGATATTGTTGAAGTTACAAACATGGAACAATTCTTCATTTCCTCGAACTGAGTTTCTGGTGAAAGAAAAAACACGTAGTAAGTACTTAGTATTAAAACTATGTCAAAATCAAGAGTCGCTGGAAACAAGTTGAGTGTCACAAACGGCGACTCCAGTCGCCGTTTCTCATCAATCCCCAACCCGGCGACTCCAGTCGCCGGTTCCGTAGCTTGCCAAACTCAGCGACAAAAGTCGCTGATTCCATGAATCTCCCAAACCGGCGACTCCAGTCGCCGGGTCCATGAATTGTACAAAAGCGGAGACTACAGTCTCCAAGTCCGCGTCCTGCACCAAACCCGGCGACTCCTGTCGCCGTTCCTTGCCATTTCCATGCGTGTCCAAACTCGGCGACTCCTGTCGCCGTTCCTCGCGTGCCATAGGCGGCGACTCCTGTCGCCGTTTCATGCCTATTCCATCGTTCCAAAAACGGAGACTCTAGTCTCCTTTTCCATGCACCTGCAAACCTGAAAATCAACAAAAACACAAGTACAAAAACGTTGTCGCCAAAATCAACATTTACAATCTCCCCCTTTTTGGCACAACCAATGAAAACGAAGTTAAGTAAACAGAGATATACGTATCTCCCCCTCAATCGAATATCAACACAAAATAAGCTAAGTAAAAGATGGAAAAGCATCAATCATTCAATCAATGAAAAACCATAAAAGACTTAGCCAAATTTCAAACCAAAGGATAAAAACTTAGATAAATTTTCAACACAAAAACATTATCCAGAGATAGCCAAAAAATGAAAAACAATGCATGGACGAATTCAGAGTTTGATGCATGCAATAACAGAATATGAAAAACCGAGTTCAAGAGTTATGAAAACAGAAATTAAAAACTTGAACTTGAGCTTGGAACTTCAATCTTGAGTTGGATCACGCTCCGGACTTCCAATCGTCTCTTCTTCATCATCCTCATAGCTGAAACCATCGTCTGAGCTAGAGTCGTCACTTTCGTCAGCATCCTCAGAGTCAGTTTCAGGATCACCAAAAATCTCATGCTCGCCTAAACCATCTCCAGCATCGTCGTCAACATCTACAACGTCGACGTCATCAACGTCCTTGAGACCATCAGACGGCATCGCGAACGACGCCCCTGGATTTGTAGTATCCTCCATCTTCTTCTTTCCTTTATCCCGAATATCAAACACACCAGTGAAAATATCATCATCAGTTTTCTCTGCATCATCCGACTTCTCACCGTCATCTTTCACAACTTCTATCAGTTTACTTTTAGACAGCTGCGAGTGAGCTTCCTGAATTGCGTCCCTCACCATCTTTAGAATAAACGTATCCTGTAAGCTTGCATCGGGGGCTCCAACATCACCAAGTCCTCCCCCTTGTTGGATCTCCCGTTGCAGTTTCTTGAACGCTTGCTTTTGAAGTTCTTGCGCCTCAACCATCCTGTTATAAGCAGTCACGTGCTCAGCTTGGCGTTTTTCAACCAACTCAGATGCAACATAGAATTCCTTAACCACAGCTGAAGGAACCACAGCACGGTGACTATGGATCGGGTGATAAGGATTTTGATGAGATGGGATTCCGGAAGTCGGGCCAAAACCTCGAGGCACAACTCTTGGTGACTTAACACCCTCAGCTTCAGGTTCAACGCCAGCAGTTGCTGTCTGTGATTTCTGTCTTTTCGCAGCTGGTGACTTTGATTTCTGAGTTGCAGGCTTGCGCTTCCTTGACGACTGAGGCGACGGCGGTGGAGTCAAAATTTCAGGAAGAGAATTCCTGTCAAACAGTTCAGTCCAAGGTAAGTCGATCACCCTTTTCTTCGGTTTCAAGTACTCGCCCGTGATCTTGACCGCCCCGTTTTTCTTCATCTTTTTCTCAAGAGGAGTGTCAGGAGTAAAGCCTTGGTCATGGAGCATTCCGTAGATCAAACACGGATGTGTGAGATGAAATTTTTCCTCTGTAGGCAGTTCAGCTTGCCTAATGATTGCCTCATCCGAGAGTTTGGCAATTTTGCATAAGTCAGCAAAAATAATTTTGCCAAGGTTGACTTGTTCGCCGCAGCTGAGGCGAAAGATGAGGTGCATTAGTTCAGGTTCCAAGACAGTGGGATCCCGATTTGCAATCCAGTTAGACATCCCAAGACGATGCAGGATGCCATAGAAGGCTGACAGCTTGGAAGGCGGTGGCAGTTCAGACTTAACTTTCTTTTGAGTGACAAAAGTGCCAATCATTAGGTCATCAGCTCGTTCCGCAGCTGTCGGTGTCGTCCATCTGGAATCGACTTCCAATCTTTCCAGAAAAGCGTTGATGGAAAAAGGACGGAACTTGTATAACTTTTCTCGAAAAATAAAACAACCATACAGCCGACTCTTCGGATTAGCAAATTCGGGAGACAAACTAGCATAAAACTTGGAAAGGATAGGAATGGAGTAGCGATAAGTTAGGTTCACAGACTTGAGCATGTGCATCCTTGTCAGGAATTGCGTGATGCCATGCTTTTCATAGTCCTCCTTGAGGATAGTTCTATCTGTGTGGATCGGTAGCGTCTCAATCAGCTTGTGGCGACGTTCGGCAGTCGCAGTGAAAAACTCTCTTGAGTGAGCTTTCGGACACTCTGAGTATTCCGCAATATATTTGAAGCCATCAGTTGAGACTTGGGATCCAGCTGATCCCGATGAATGAGGTGCCAAAGGTGGTTTTTGGGAACTATGGGTTTTCGATTTTACAATCGACCCATCACCAGAATTCTTTGGAGTCGCAGGTTTGACTCCACTGCCACTGACTGCTGGTTTCTTTCCAGATGTACTCCCAGATGGAGTCTTTGGGTTCGTTGTCTTTGGATCAGTGTCTGCAGTCACAGTCGCAGTCGAAGGAATTTTGACAACTTTCTTTCCATCCTTGGTTATCTCGCCAGCTGCGAGTAACGGATTGTATTCGGATCTGGAAACGGTTCCCTTGTAGATGCGAAGGGAAGTGTCTCTTTCCTTAGTTTTTTGTTCCTTGCCCGGATGACGAGCAGAAGAGTGAGCCGGAGTTGCAGTTTTCGTTAAGTCAGGTTCGGCAGACAAAGCTTTGCGACGATCAACTTTGTCAAGATGAGTTTTCAATTCTTCATATGCAGCTTTCTTTGAAACAGGAGATGGAGCTTTGTCGAACTGCTCTTGCAGATACGCAGTCATGTCAGCCATCATGTCATCAAAGTTCTTCGTCATTGCACAGTTCAGAAAGATGAGAAACTGACAGTTAGCAGCTGTGAGATTGGTAAATCGCGAAAATGAAATTCAACCACAGAAACAAGTACAGGGCGCCGGTTGCGCAAAGCTAGAGTTGCCGGATGCAACGGAAAAGTAAGAACTTAGAACTAAGAGTTTCGGTCGCTGAACTTGTAGTTGATAGCCGAGAGTTGGAGAACTTGAGAATTCGAGAGTTAGAGAGTTTTGATGAAAGCGTAAATGAAATAGGTTTTCATCCAGGCCTATTTATAGGAAAATTTTGGGCCGCCCGTCGGAATGAAAAAGCCCAGTCCAAGACCTGCAAACAGCTCTTCTCAAGAAGAAAAATTAGGTCAAAAAGACGAACAAAATTTATTAATTTGAAAATATTATTAAAATAATAATTTTTCAAAAATAATAAATAATAAAATAAATAAATAAAAAAAATGAAAATCAAACCAAGGCATGAGAACCATCGGTTGAGAAACGAAGTTGAGAGCCATTGGTTGAGAAATTTGAGTTGTCAAAGTTTTCGTTGACACTGAAATTCGGCTAAGGCAAGGAAGGAGAGTCGCCGGGTTTGTGGCCTAAGTTGAATCGCCACATTTTCGGCGACTAGAGTCTCCGGGTTTAGGCGAGTCGCCGCTTTTGACATCATTCGCTGGTATTGGAGATTCTCCGTTTTGGATGCACGCTGAGTCTCCGGTTTTGACATTTTTGGCCGAGTCTCCGGTTTTTGTCTAAGTTCAGGACCTCGGAAAATCCGGCGACTGCAGTCGCCGGTTTTGTGCACGAATGAGTCTCCGAGTTTGTGTCCAGGTGAGTGTCTCCGTTTTTGCATTCTGGACTTAGTTTATTTTGCGTGTTTGAATCCCCCAAAAAAAAACTTGTCATTTGGATTTTGCGAGTTGGCCGTCGCTACACTCAAAATTGTGACTTCAGAGATGGTAAACCACGTAGCGCTGGATATGAACTACAAATATGCAAAATCAAAACAACACATCCCGAGTTAGTCATTCAAGTGTTCAACACACTACAAACATTCAAAACCATTTTAGTGGAGATTCGAGGGGTGATATTAGGCAATGAAGAGCAAATATTTTCCCAGAAAAGAATCCACATTTTCATCAGTTTCCAAAACCAAAAAAAAAAATTTCACACGAGGTGATAACAACTTTGAGGTATATGAAAAATCTCTCATATTAAAAACCGGTGGAATGGACCGAAGTATTTGATAGATATTGAACTTGTCCTTCGTCACAATCACAAGAATACATGCCGTGTTTCGTCGGAACATATTGGATGAGTTTGCACCGCACAAGAGATTTTAATTCATGAGCACAAGGTGAACTTTTAAGGCACTCCACTTGGGACTAGCTTTTTACTTCAATCAGAGGGGAGCAAGGTTCGACCTGCGTCCTCCAGACGAGTTTTTAGCTTTTAAATGAAATGCAACAGATGCTCATTACAGCAGTCAGAGGGGAGCGAGGATCATCCCGCATCTCCGAAGTGTGATTGAAGAGCATCTTAAATAATGGCGTCCATGTGCTACCTTTCGAAGAGGGGAGCCGGGGTAACCGGCGTCCTCCGTTACTTGGTATTATGGATCTATGCAAATGAAGCTTATGGGAGTTATATGCCAAGTTCACATGTTCGTACTCAGAGGAATAAATGCACTTGGGTCCGAAGACTAAAGCGGCCTCGAATCCATGTTCAACTTTATTAGACTAATCCACGACGATTCGGAGTGCATATTCAGAAGTAAAGAAAATAATCTTTCAGACTTCAAAATTTTCGTGAACTCTTAAAGAGAACACATGCAGAGAGAATTTCTTAGAGTTTGAAATCTCTCAAAGTCAAGAGGTTTGGTAAAGATGTCAGCGAGCTGTTTTTCTGTTGAAATATGCTGTAGACTGACTATATCACGATCAACCAAATCTCTAATGAAATGATGTCGAATGTCGATGTGTTTAGTTCTTGAATGCTGGACAGGATTTTCGCTGATTTTGATAGCACTCTGATTATCACAAAACAGCACCAATGGAGCACTCTCGATGAGATAGTCATTCAACATTTGTTTCAACCAAAGCATTTGAGTGCAGCAACTTCCAGCTGCAACATATTCAGACTCGGCAGTCGAGAGAGCTATGCAATTTTGTTTGCGACTATGCCATGACACGATATTGTTGCCAAGGAAGCAACAACATCCAGAAGTGCTTTTTCGTTCGTCGGTGTCGCTTGCCCAGTCCGCATCGGAGTAACCGACAAGATTTGATGAAGTGTCGCATGCATACCACAATCCTAGTTCAGAAGTTCCAGAGATGTAGCGGAGAATCCGTTTGACAGCTCGTAGATGGTCCTCCTTTGGATCAGCTTGGTACCTAGCACACATACAAACACTAAACATAATGTCAGGGCGAGTAGCGGTTAGATAAAGTAAACTTCCAATCATGGAACGAAAAAGGGTTTGATCAACACTTCGACTTTTAGTAGATTTAGATAACCGTTCAGTCGTCGCCATGGGAGCTTTGGCGGGTTTAGCGTGGTGCATCTCAAATTTTTCGACCATGTTTTTCGCATATTTGCTTTGAGAAACGAATATTCCATCTGGTCGTTGAGAAATTTGTAGTCCAAGAAACTGATGTAGCTCTCCTTCAAGACTCATCTGAAATGTTGAAGACATAGATTCCGTGAAAGCTTTCACGAGTTTAGAGCAAGTAGCACCAAAGACAATGTCGTCAACGTAAATCTGAGCAACCATCATGTTCTTGCCATCCCGTTTGATAAAAAGAGTTTTGTCCACAGAGCCACGTTCAAAACCGAACTTTAGAAGATAGTCCGTCAAACATCCATACCAGGCGCGAGGTGCCTGTTTCAGACCATAGAGAGCTTTGTGAAGTTTGTAGACATGATTTGGTTTCTTAGGATCCTCAAAACCTTTCGGTTGAGCTACATAAACTTCTTCTTCCAATACTCCATTTAGGAATGCAGCTTTGACATCCATTTGTCTGAGTTTGATGCCGAGGTGGCATGCAATAGCAATTAAGAGTCTGATGGATTCAATTCGTGCAACTGGAGCAAAGGTTTCATCAAAATCAATACCCTCAACTTGGGCATAGCCTTGTGCGACAAGTCGTGCTTTGTTTCGAACAACTTGGTTGTGTTCATCAGTTTTGTTCTTAAAGATCCATTTAGTTCCAACTACATTCATGTGTGACGTTCTGGGAACTAAGGACCAAACATTATTCCTAGTAAACTCATTCAACTCTTCTTGCATGGCCATGATCCAAAAATCTTCTTTCATGGCTTCCTTGTAATTTTTCGGCTCATTTTCAGAGAGAAAGCAAGAGATGCCGATTTCATTATAGATTGCAGAAGTGCAGATGTTGTAGAGTTCATTCGGAGAATTTGTCTGTTTCTTTGAGCGCGTAGTTCGCTCATTTAAGTTCCCAATCATTTGGGTCGGAGGATGTCGTTTCTGAATATGTCCAGGAGCTTCTCTTGGAGCATCAGCAGGATTTTCAATTTCCTCATTTTCATCATCCTCAGAAGAAGTATCATTGTTTTGATTACTAGAATCTCCAACTTCAGGTGAAGTGTTTGGAGTAAGAGTTTCAGGAGACAAATTCTCTGAACCAGCAGTTGTAGGTGTGGATGGTAGATTTTGATATTCCAAAATTCCTTCCTTAACCCAGTCTTCCTCAGCATCTTTTCCCAGAAAGTCTTGTTCATCAAAATTTATGTTCACAGTTTCGATGACTTTCTTAGTTCGAAGATTGTAAGCACGATAAGCATGGCTATTTTGGCTATAACCAACAAAAATTCCACGATCAGCTTTGGCTTCAAATTTCTTTAGAGGATCACGATCCTTCAAAATATAGCAGGTACAGCCAAAGACACGAAAGTGTGCAACTGAAGGTTTCTTGCCATTCACAAGTTCATAGGCAGTTGCGGTCGTCCCAGATCGAATACTTATCCGATTCAAAATATAACCAGCAGTGGAGACAGCTTCTGCCCAAAAAGTTCGTGCAAGATTCTTAGAGATTAGCATTACACGTGCCATTTCTTGCAGCGTCCGATTTTTGCGTTCGGCAATCCCATTTTGTTGAGGAGTTTTTGGGGCCGAGTATTCATGATGAATTCCCTTCATCATACAAAATTCATTGAAGCTAGCATTTTGAAATTCAGTACCATGATCACTTCTGATCCTTTTTACTTTAGCCTCATGATTCGTTTTGATCCATTTCACAATGCCTTTGAAGGCATCAAAAGTTTCATCTTTGGTAGCCAAGAATCTTGTCCAAGTATAGCGAGAGAAGTCATCAACGACAACCAACACATATTCTTTCTTTGCTATACTTTTAACCTCCATCGGACCCATCAAGTCCATATGTAATAGTTCGAAGGGAGCTGAAGTGCTCATTAAAGTTGGCAGTGCAGGATGGGAGGTTCTCGTTAGTTTGCCTTTTTGACAGTCACCACACACTCGTTTTTCAATTTTGGGGAGTTGAGAGATTCCTCGAATTATCTCCCCCTTAACCAGTTTACTCAGATTTCGAGTGCCAGTGTGTCCAAGCCGTTGATGCCACAAATCAACCTCATCAGGAACGGTCACAGAAAAACAACTATACTCAGTTGTATAACAATTATTTTTAGCTCGTGGACCTTCCATTATACACTTCCCTTCACCATCAAAAACTCTGCACGACTCCTTATCGAAACTCACATTCAGTCCTTCATCACACAGTTGACTGATGGAGATAAGATTTGCAACAAGTCCCTTTACATGGACCACATTTCTGATAGGAGGTAAACCTTTAATTTGTAGAGTCCCCTTTCCCTTTACGATGCCTTTCGCTCCCCCTCCAAACACCACGGGAGCACCAGTCATAGGCTCGTAATTTTTCAGAAACTTTTTCGTGCCAGTCATATGGCGGGAACATCCACTATCAAAATACCAAATTCCTTTGGTTCCATTTTCAGATGCGTTAAGTGCAACATTGCAGAAAATGAGCTCTCTTGGTTGCCAACAACTTTTGTAGTTAGAGTTAAGTTCAGTTTTACTCTTTTGAGATTTAGGCACCCATCTCTTCTTGTCTTTAGAATTTTGGACATTTTTCTCAGTCACAGTCTTCAAATTTGTCTTAGTTGTCAAGTTTGGAGAAATGGGTTTCTTCAAGTCTCTGGCAACCTCAGCCTTCTTCATATCAACATTTCGTGAGTTTGTCATATTTTTCTCAGCTTTCAGCTTTTGAGAAATTTGTGATTTTTCAGCCATTGTCATTAGCTCACGGTTCATGTCAGCTTTAAGTTTGTAACAAAACGGTCTTATGTGTCCGAGCACATTGCAATAGTGACAGACATATTCTCGTCTTTGACGAGTTTCAACTTTTGTTGGCGTTTTGACAGAAACATTTCTAGAATGAGAAGTTTTTCGGTTCAGTTTCAAGTTCTGAGATTTATCCAACTTCTTCATCAACGTCTTCTCATAAGGCAAGATCCCTCGAGGATGTTTCACAATATTTTTAGGAAATTGATATGTCTCAGATTTAGAGTTCGAAGTCAAGACTGACTTCTGAGGTTTAGAGTCAGGAGACTCAATAATCTTCTTTCCTTCAGCAATGTCCTTCCGTTTGGATGATTCAGCGTCATCCTTGCTTTTATCCTCAGGCTGATCGTTTGATGCCTTAACAAAACTTACATCTTTCTTCTTTTCTGGTGTCGAGTATATAGACTCAAAAACTTTCTGAAATCCGAGTCCATAGCGATTAGGATTCATGTAAGAAGCAGCATTATCAAACACAGAAGAGTTCGTATTCATCTTCCTCAAAAGTTCATCAGTCATGTGAAGTTTTTCTTTCAAAGCATAGCGTTCCTTGTCTGTCATGGCAAGGTCAGTCTGAGTTTTCAGAAGGGATGACTTAAGTTCATCATTCTCAGCATCGGAGTTTTTGAACAAGGTTTGAAGTTTCTTAACTTCTGTAGTTTCCTTCTTCAGGAGAGCTTTCAGTCTCGAATTTTCAGAGTTCGACTTCTCAAAAGATTCTCTTAGTTCAACAACCTCTTTGTAGTATTTATGTTTTTCTTCGAAGAGAGTATCAAACTTCATCTTCAGAATTGTTAGAGAATTATTCAACCTCCGCTTCTCGTCTGTCGTCTTTTCAACTGAATTTTTCAACTCTACAGCCTCGTCATACATCTTTCGGTTTGAAGTTGAGAGTTCGTTACAAGATTCTGTAAGAACTTTTAAAGACACCTCAAGTGCACCATTCTCAGTGATAACCAAGTCATAGGATTTTGAGAGTTCAGAGTGACTCTCGTTTAAGGCAAGTAATTCAGCAGTTACACATTTGGTTTGAGATTTTTTAGGTGTCATCTCGTTTTCCACAGACTCTGTCACGGATTCAACATCCGAAAAGATATCATCATCACAAAAATTTCGATTCGCTGATGCTACACAAAAAATGTTGTCTGCAGTTGCAGTATCTTTCAGGAACCCATCAAAAACAAAGTTTTCAACCTCCACGTTTGATAGATCAAAGTTTTCATCAAAAGTGACAACTAGAGCGTTGTCCTCCTCGTTATCAGAATTTTCATTCTCAGACTCCTCGCTGTCTGAGATAACATTTTCATCATCGAATACGACATAGCTCACCGGCAGTTTCTTTTTGCGATGCAAATTGGGACACTCATTTTTGACATGTCCAAATCCCTTACATTCAAAGCACTGCATTTTAGAAACATCCTTGCTAGTCGATGAATATGGAGATAGTTTTGTCTCCTTAACCTTTTTGTCAGAGAATGAAGTTTGTTTTCGGTTGTCTGAGTTTCTCTGAAATGAGTTAGAATTTTTCTGAAACTTTCGAAAATTTCGAGCTTGATTCTTTCTCTTAAATTCTTGCTTCACAAGATACGTGACGATTTCAGTCAGTGCGGCAATTTTGTCCGGATTATTTGAATTCATCAACCGTTCAATGTCCTCTGCTTCATCGTCATCAGATTCATTCATATCAGCTGAGAAACTGCTTTCAGATCTCTCATTTCTCGAAGGAGTTTTCTGAGGTTTCATACTTCTTGAACTCTTACCCTTCTCAGAAATTTTTAGAGCAGTCATCGGTTCGTAGACAAGCGACATATCAGGATTACTTCGTACTTTGAGAGTTAAGTCATAGTTTCTTAAATCAACCATCAAATCTGCATAATCCCAGTTTTGGTTCTCGTCATTTCGTGCTTCGATAGTCAGCACCTTACTCTCGAACCTGGTGCTAACACTAGAGAGGACTTTCTCATATACCATGGGAGCAGGAAAGATTTCTCCAAGTTCAAAAGCTTCATTCACATATCTCATGATCTTGTCTAGGTAGTCATTGATATCTTCATCTTCCCTCATTCGAAGTTGATGGAATTGAGCAGTGATAGTTCGGATTTTTGATCGCTTAACAGCATGACTTCCCTCACAAGTTCTTTGTAGAGTCTCCCATGCATCTCTGGCAGAAGTGCAATTTTTTACCAGCTGATACATACTAAGATCCAGCCATTCACAGATAAGAAGTAGAGCTTTGCTGTTTGCAGTAGATAAGTCATGTTCCTCTCTTGTCCAACTCCGTTCCGGTTTCGGAGTTCTATGACCATCAGCGTCTTCAGTATAAGGACGTTCCCATCCTTCTAAAACAGCCATCCAAGCTTTAGAGTCATATCCCTTAATTCTAGCTGAAACTTTGGCTTTCCAGTTCGAGTAGTTTTGATGTGTAAGCATAATCGGTTTCTGAACAAACATAGACGACTCCATCATGGCGGAAAATATGAAGTCAAGTAACGGATCACGTCTTATACGTATGACGTCCCTCTCTGATACCAATTGAAATTACGCCTTCAGCGTAGGATACCAATTTTTCGTGAAATTGGTCTTGAACTCACAGACGCCAGCTTCCGTCAAGCAAACACTCACACAATTCGTAAAGTAAAAGGTGGAGACAAAGTTATGTAATAGTTTTCATTTCATTGATCACAAAACTTAAACTATTACACTGAAGAGTATGGTAGACAAAGCGATTACAAGAAGTTTCCCGAGTGTCTCGACAACTCCCACTAACTTGCAATCTAGCACACGAGTACCTAGAGCTAAATCTTCTAACTCTAATTCTGGCACACGGCGCAAAAGCTACTACACAAACTCGAAGCTCTAAGCTCGGTTACGATTCTAAAAATCAGATTTCGTTCTCTCAAAATCGTCAAGTGGTGAAATGAGCATCCATGGGTATTTATAGTAGAGCTGCACATGTGAGGGTGATGATGTGGCACATTCTCATTCGTCGCATGCTTGGCCTATGTCACTTTTCCATGGATGACATCATCTTTGTAGAACTTGGATTCTTGAATCTTGGAATCTTGAATCTTTGATTCTTGAATCCTTGAATCTTGAATCTTCAATTTCAAAATCAAAACTTCAATTTCAATCTTGACTCCATCGATCTCAATTCTTCATCTTCAATTTCTTGTGAAAATCTCTAAGTGTTGAAGTCTCGAATTTCATCGTCTTCACGGTCGTCGATATTGTTGAAGTTACAAACATGGAACAATTCTTCATTTCCTCGAACTGAGTTTCTGGTGAAAGAAAAAACACGTAGTAAGTACTTAGTATTAAAACTATGTCAAAATCAAGAGTCGCTGGAAACAAGTTGAGTGTCACAAACGGCGACTCCAGTCGCCGTTTCTCATCAATCCCCAACCCGGCGACTCCAGTCGCCGGTTCCGTAGCTTGCCAAACTCAGCGACAAAAGTCGCTGATTCCATGAATCTCCCAAACCGGCGACTCCAGTCGCCGGGTCCATGAATTGTACAAAAGCGGAGACTACAGTCTCCAAGTCCGCGTCCTGCACCAAACCCGGCGACTCCTGTCGCCGTTCCTTGCCATTTCCATGCGTGTCCAAACTCGGCGACTCCTGTCGCCGTTCCTCGCGTGCCATAGGCGGCGACTCCTGTCGCCGTTTCATGCCTATTCCATCGTTCCAAAAACGGAGACTCTAGTCTCCTTTTCCATGCACCTGCAAACCTGAAAATCAACAAAAACACAAGTACAAAAACGTTGTCGCCAAAATCAACATTTACAATACTATTCTATTTATGAAAGATCATAATTTAAATTTGAAGTCCAAGGAAAGTGTACTTGAGGTTTTCCATGTGATGAAATGAAATTTCAGAAACCGTGTATTTGAAGAGGACATCATTGTCACATGCACAACTATATGGAGTATATAGTTTTTATATGTATTATACTGCCATTCTCTTTAAAAACAATTAAAAGTAAATAATTAATGTAACCAAAATTGTTATGTAATTACATTTTTTTTCATTTAGGGTGATAAAATGTAACATTAATTATTTTTAATAAAAATATTTGTTTTGACATACTAAAAATCATTTTAATTTACTACTTTACTTAGTAGTATATAAAATAACAATGAAGTATTAAAATATATAATTAGTATTTTTTTATTTTTTCTGCGAAAATAAATACTCCTATCTCTTTTTTAAAAAAAAATGTTATTATTTGATTTTTTTTATATTAAAAAGTACATAAAATTATTCTATTTTATTGTAAAAGAATTAAAATAATTGTTGGTTTATTCTATGCTAACCAAAGGATACTACCCTACCTCTATACATGGTTAAACATCCTACCTCTATACATGGTTAAACATTGTTATCTATTTTAACAAGTTTGTTTGTTTGGAGAAGCCAAAATAAATGGCGGTAAGAATTGCAGGGGTTAACCATCGATCGGACAACAGGGTATTTGTATAGTGTGTGGGTAGTTTTGCATTAAATGTAAGGCGTAACGATATTATCATGAGTGACATTATACATATAGTTATGACACACTGAAAGCTTTGCATCTCCTCCATTATTATCTGTACGCTTTTTCATGCTTTCATATCAATTACTCACTCATGCTTTATTTCACGCTAAATTAAGAGATATATATTCTCCATTAATATTTTTTAAAATATTTTTAATATTTTTGTGTTTGAATGCATATCGATGTTAAAAATTTCACGTTGCTTCGATAAAGAATTTTGAATTCAAATATAAGTTGAATAATTTATCATTTTAGCAAAAAAATTAAAAGTGTTATTGATCTTATTTTAACATAATACTCTATCTATCCAGTAATAATACTCACGTTGTTTTTTTTTTACCGTCAAAATATAAATGTTAAATTTTATTTTAATAATTTTTTCATAATTTTTGTATACTAGACGGTAAAAAGAAGTTAATGTCACTATTATTAGTGGATATAGAGGGAGTATGAGACAAGACCTTATAAAATGTGGATGCACAACTAATGAAATCTCCTGCTTGCCCAAATATGACAAATTGACACATTCATCAACAAGTAGAGCCGTTGAAATTTCCAATTTGTCCAAAAATGAACATGAACCTCTTAAGTTTTTATCGATTGAATAAAGAACTTTATGGTCGAATATAAGTTGAACAATTTTAGTGCCTTAACAAAATTTTAAACTATTATTAATTCAATTTTAACAAACGCGGCGATTAAGGACATGAACACGAACATCCCAAACGAAATAGGGAATAATGATCGAGGACATAAACACAAACATCCTAAAGTTTTAGAAAGAACGAAATAGAATTAATATTTTGAATGCACAATAAGAATTTTAAAATTTCCAAGTTTATTTGATAAAAAAATTTGAATTCAAATATAAGTTAAACAATTTTATCATTTTAACAAAAGTTTTTTAAAATGTTATTAACTAAATTTTGACATGATATCAAATCAAACTTTATAAAATGTGGATGCATCAACTAATGAAATTTCTTGCTTTGCTCAAAGATAACAAATTGACACAGTCTTCAACAAATAAAGACGTTGAAATTTACGGTTTATCCAAAGATGAAAACGAACATCTTAAGTTTCATCGATTGGATAAACAACTTTGTACTCGATTATAAGTTGGACAATTTTACTAATTTAACAAAGTTTTAAACGTATTATTGATTCAATTTTGACAAACACGATGACCATGGACATAAACAACACAAACATCCTAAAGTTTGAGAAGAAACTAAATAGGGAATGATGATCTTGCGGTGCAAAACAAAGAGGAAAATGCAAAGTGTAAGAAGGAAGGCAAGGTTAAGAAAGAAGGGGTTGCCTGTCTAAACTCGGCAAGTATTTTAGGCGAAGTAATTTTGAGTATCATTACTAGTAAAATCTATCATCACCAAACCCAAACCAATTAAACCCAAAGTGATCTATATTTTGTGTTTCACTCACTCACTCACTTTTATTTACTTTGAAAATAAAAACAAAGAAATAAATATAAATTCACACACACAAAAACACACACATCCTCCTCACCTTTCCTTTCCTTTCCTTTGTCCTTGTCCACTCTCTGACACACCACAGTGCAGTGCTGCTCTGCATCACTATGTGGCGTATACTTGATGCCTGACAGACAGTAGTGCAACCAAAGTAAACTCCCACCCCCACTTTATTTTTTTCACCACACACATTCAATTCCTTTTTTTATTTTCAAAGTAAATTAATCCTTTTTTTTTTTACCTCTCTCTCTCTCTCTGTGTACGTACGCTTTTTGGGGTCTCACTACAACTGCTATAAGCTCTGTGTTTAGTGCTCCATTTCCCACCCAAACCATTCCTTACCTTCAAAACACACACACACACACACACAAACTCTCTCTCTCATTCATCACAAATGCATTGCTTCTGCCTTAATGTTTTAAAAATCCTTTCCTTTTCAATTTCTACTTCCATCTCCATTTATTGATTCTCAGATATTAAAAAACAGAGCACTCTGTTTCTTGATTTTGCTGTTTTCTTTCCCTTCGTAAAGAAACCCTTGAAACTTTAATTGATTTCATAAAAAAATCTCATCTTTTTGTTTAGTCAGCCATCAATTAATTAATCTAATAAATCTAAATATCTAATCATCATTCAAAAAAACCCACCTCTGTTTTTTGTCCTTTTGGTCTCCAACCAAGAAACACGAGCATTTGTAATAATGGAAGAAGAAGCAGATCACGAGATATCAATGCCCGTCCCGCTCAACAGCACGTACGGCGGCGGCGGCCACCTCCTCCACCACCACCACCCCCACGATGAACCACCGCCCCTGGACGACAACAACAACCACAGCAGCGTCGTCGTCCCCTACAAGAAACCGCCACCCATCACCAAGTACAAGGAGTGCCTGAAGAACCACGCCGCCTCCATGGGCGGCAACGCCACCGACGGCTGCGGCGAGTTCATGCCCAGCGGGGCCGACGGCACCATCGAGGCCCTCACTTGCTCCGCCTGCTCCTGCCACAGAAACTTCCACCGCAAGCAAACAGAGGGGGGCGTCGACCCCCGGAAGTACGCCTCCTTCGGATACCACCACCTCCACCGAGCGGCGGCCGCTGCTCATCATCATCAGTACCAATATCCGATGTTGATGCACAACAACAATGTCGGTTCGAGCGAGGAGATGGAGGTGGGGGGCGGCTCGACGAGGGGGAAGAAGAGATTCAGGACAAAGTTCAGCCAGGAGCAGAAGGAGAAGATGCAGCGATTCGCGGAGAGAGTGGGGTGGAAGATACAGAAGCAAGAGGAGGGAGAGGTGCAGAGGTTCTGTGAGGAGGTGGGGGTCAAGAGGAGGGTGCTCAAGGTCTGGATGCATAATAACAAAAACACCCTTGCCAACAAGAATATTATTAATATTAATCCTGTTTCTATTTCTAATATTTCTCAGTCTGATCATCATCATAACATCCCTATCCCTATCCCATTGCCATTACCATCAACTTTTAATTAATTACTAAATTATTACTGTATTTTTATTGATTCATTCATTTATCATGGATATTTAATTATTGATTAATCATGCATGGAAGGTTGCTATTAGGGAAAAGGTATATCATCTTTAGGCTTTAATTGCCTTTTTATTTTGTCTTTGAATAATATATAATGGGGAACTTTTATGAAATTGGATCTGAATTTATGGCCCCCCCTTTTATTATTTATTTTGAATGTGTTTGTTCTCAAGAATAATAGTGTGATGTAATGTGGTTTGATTTGAGGAAAGTGAAATTTCAGTACCTTCTTTTTTGTTGAATCCATTTTGGTGTAGATTTGGGTTGATGTGTTATAGCTTATACAGTACTTGGATAATCAATTTGAGTTGAAGCTAGTAGTATCAATAGGTAACATGTCTGATAAAAATGACAACAATTGTAATACTAAATGAGTTGGAATACAGACTTCATTTTGATTTATCCTTGGCCACCTCGCGTGCACTACTCTCACCCGTGGAGATCATGTCATATGTACAAACACTAACATATGATTAAAATAAAACTATTGATACTGTATCAGTGTTTACACATCACATGAGCCTCATGGGTGAAAGGCTAAGAATAAACCTTTGAATTTTGACAATTTACAATTTTGAGCCTCATGGGTGAAAGGGGTATTCATGTAATTATATTGTTGTATGCTTTTGAGTATTTTTTATTAAAAATAATTTAAATCTAAATCAATCTATTTTTAAAAATATTTTCACACTTTTATTTGGGTTGTCTTATATCTTCACATCCTAGAATATTTGAGAGTGATTGTTTACTTAAAACAAGAAACTAATCAATCGTTAATGAATTATTGAATTAGAGGGTGTTTAGCTGAGTGTAGTAGTTTATTAAAACAAATAACATGTTTAAAAGTTTATAAGCTGAATTATTGAATTAGAGGGTGTTTAGCTGAGTGTAGTAACTTATTAAAACAAATAACATGTTTAAAAGTTTATAAACTGTTTAAAATATTAAAGGAAATATATTTTTTTTAAACAATTTATAAGCTCAAAACTTAAAAAATAAGACCTCAAAAATCTAATTTTTTTCTATATAAACACATAAATTTAAAATTTATCATTTTATTTATCCAATTATTTTTTATATATAAAATATCTTTTTTGATAATATTATTTATATAAAATATTAAATTTCCAAATAAAAAAATAATTATACTAATATTTCAACTTTAATCGTGGCATGGGTGAGTAGTTGGGATATAAATAGTAGAAGTTTATTATTATTTTCATAATAAAATAATAATTAGAATATAAAATATAATATAAATAAATTGATAGTGAGCTTATTTGTGAGGTAGAATAAAGTATAAGTTTTTAAGGTAGAGATTAATAATTTTTTGTGCATAGCTCCTCAAATTTGGTTATTATTTAAATAAAAATTTAATTAAATCTTGATTAATTGGTTGTGCAAATATACTTTACCAAAAATATAATGCAACTAGAAAGAGATCAGAGACCGATCAATCATTACTTTATTTTAGATTTATTGATTGTAAGTCAGCCTAATAAATACGGAAAAGATATGTAATCAAGAATTTCTATGGATTCTATTTCAAAATTTTCATTTCCCGCTCATCCCTTAGCTGATTTCTTTAAAAAAAATCCTTTCGCTCGTCCCTAATTTTTTTCTGTTTTAAATCGCCCTTTAAATAAATTCGCCACCCTATTATTTGTTTCATCACAGTGTAGAGGAGAGTATTTTCAATGGGAAGAGGTAAAAAACGAGCCGAGACATCGCCGTCGAAACGCTCTTCGTCGCCCAAGAAGCCCAAACAATTGACGATCGAAGATGGCGACCCCTACTTCACCGGACCTCCGGTTCCCTACGGCGAAGCCGAATCCCGATGGCCAAATCGATACAAATCTCAGGTTCGATCAATCAATAATCTATCTCCTGAATTTCAGCTCTATAATATGCTTGTGTTTTGGATGACGATGAAAATTTTCTATTGATCGATTACCTTTATAATATGTGTACGTGTGATTATTTGTTTTTGCAGAACACGACCGAGAAAGTACTCGTGACTCTGCCCGATGGCTCGACTGAGTAAGTTTTCTAGTATCACGATTTCAGTTCAAATACGTCTCTGATTTAGTTGGTCTTCGTTCTTATATTTTCGAATCATGTTAATTTGATTGTAGGGAGAAGGTGTTTATGCAAGCTAAGTGTCACTACATGAAAGCTATCGTCGACAATGTCGTGTTTAATCTCTTCGACGATGCTTACATTCAGGTTATAGCTCTTTGTATTGCGATTTCAATTCATACATTGTCTCTAATTTTTGGTAATTTTTATTTGTAGGAATTGGATATGATTTGTGTTCTATATCATTAATTTCTCAGTTGATTTTCTACTCTTTTCTTACATTACAGGCTCCCGAAGGTGAACCCTTCATTGCGAAAATTGTCGAAATGTTTGAGACTGTGAGCAAAAAGACTTATATTTGTACACAGTGGTTTTATCGAGCTAAAGATACGGTGCGCAGCTCAAATACAGTAAATATTCTCATATATATAATTTATGTCAATTCCTCTTCATCATTTTGTTTGATTTCAGGTTATAAAAGATCAAGATAATCTTATCGATCCAAGGCGAGTCTTCTATTCTTTCATCAGAGATGAAAATCCACTCAGCTCCATTCTTTCCAAAGTGAAAATTATTCAACTCACTCCGAATGTAAGGAAAATATATAGAGTTCTAAGATCTTATTTGTATTATTTAATAAACCTACATTTTGATTTCGATACAGATGGACATTGATGCAAAAGAAAAGGCTAAGGACGATTGTGAACTATACGTCGATATGATGTATACGTTTCCATTGGCCTTTTCAAATTTCTGTACTGGTAAATTTTCTTATAGTGTCTCTATTTTATAATAGACAATTGTAATTTTACTATTTACTCAATTTTTTTTTTATCATAATACAGATTCTGAAGATCCATCAGTATCTGATGGTTTAGCATGGTCAAAATTTAATGATGCTGCAAAACCTCGACAAGACACTGATCAATCAAAAATGAGCACCTTACTCGACTTATATTCTGGTTGCGGTGCACTGTCTTCTGGACTGAGTATAGGCGCTTCATTGGGTGGAGAAACTATAGTCAAGGTAAAGAAAATCGACCAATGTTAATTGTCTCGTAGTGTAAAGAAAATTGACTAATAATATCCAGCTTATCACCTTATTAAATATTAGCCAAGGTAAATAAAATTGAATATTGGTCTGATCATCAAGTGGTCCGAGAAGAGTATGCCTCAAGTCATTATTGCTTTATTTTTTGTACTTTCTACAACTCAAACTGCTAGTTAAATTCCATCTCTTATTGGCATAACAGAAGTGGGCTGTTGATTTCAATGCTGATGCATGCGAAAGCCTCAAATATAACCATCCCAACACAGAGGTAATTGACTTTCACATGATTGTAAAGTTTGACTTTCTTTTCGTTGTGGCTATGAAAATAAACATTTAGATTTTTTCAACCATCAGGTAAGGAATGAAGATGCTGAGGATTTCCTTGTTTTGTTAAAAGAATGGGACAAACTCTGCAATGAGTTCAACTTAGTTGGATACGAAGAAGTAGAAAGTGATGAAAGTGAAATTGAAGATGGTCCGACAGTTCCATCAGGAGAGCTTGAGGTGGAGAAATTAGTTGCAATTCGTTATGGAAGTCCAAAGGATGGTAAACGTGGAATACAGTATAAGGTACCTTAATTGTATAAATGTAATTGCTTTATACTCCCTTTTTTCTCATAAATATTTCCACAGTTTTAGGATTCCACATGTATCTTCACAACTTAAAAAAATTATACTCCGTATGTACTTTTTAACTCAAAATGTAATTATATTCCTACTTTTTACCTCTATTCATTACAACTTTTTACCTCTATTCATTACAATTTTTGTTTTCACAGTAAAAGAAGCTTACATTTTTAGCAACTTAATAAAATTATTATTTTTTCTTAATTTATGTATAAAAAAGTGAGGATGTTCCTGGAACTAATGAAGTAGTGTTTTAGGTTGTGTTATGGTTATATGTATTGATGTTGAAAATGTCGACAGACGACAATTATTGAATCTATCTCTTTATTTCAAATATTTAAGTAAGATAAACCATGATATAGTTTCAAAGAATGCCATTAAACAGTTGTTTACTATATTATCCTAATGAATCCAAATCTACTGACTACTGACTCACTCGTGGAGTCGTGGATTATCTTCTATATGTAGGACTTCTCGTTTCGTCATCTGCTTATGTTCTTTATGTAGCATTTTAAATGTATGACATTGAAATTAGGTTGATACATACTTCCACATATGATGTCTCTATTTTTCCTTGGGAAATCTTTATAATTCTCATTGCTTAAGTTTCACTTCGCCTCTGACTATTAAATGGTTTTATTAATCTCAAACATTTGTTAGACCTTATCTAGTAATTTTGCAATTCCGAGCCCTTTTCTAACATGATCATTTTTTTCAATTGTTAGCTGTTTTTTTCTTAGCTGAATATTATTCTCAGAATTAAATAACAAAATGAAAATTACTATAACCCAGACTTTATTACATTTTTTGCTTTGATTATTAGGTACGTTGGAAAGGCTATGACCAAGCTGACGACACTTGGGAGCCTGTTGATAATCTAGGGTATGTATCCTTATTCTTTTGTCCATAACCTTTATTAATTTTTTGTAGTTGTTTCTTACTGTTTCTTGTTATTCTAACCAAAAGCAATTGCAAGGAAAAGATAAAAGATTTCGTGTCACTTGGCCACAGAGCTAAAATATTACCTCGTCCGGTAAGTTTTCTCCTATTTTTATTATATGTATTGTTCTTGTCTGATATATTTTTCTTTTATAGGTGCTTGAACTTTCATTGTATTTTTTTCCTACCTAGGGTGATGTCGACTTCTTGTGCGGTGGCCCACCTTGCCAAGGAATTAGTGGTCACAATCGGTACCGACTTACAAGTCGTACGAACCACAAGAAAAACAATCAGCTGTCTGTGTTCATGAACATTGTTGAGTTTTTAAAGCCAAAATTTGTCCTTATGGAGAATGTCACGGACATCTTGAAATTCTCTAAAGGACAGTTGGCTAATTATGCTGTTGGACGGCTTGTTGCGATGAATTATCAAGCACGATTAGGGATAATGGCTGCGGGTGCATACGGGGTCCCGCAATGTCGGATGCGCTTTTTCCTCTGGGGTGCAGGACCAATGGAGGTATTGTTTTCATTTTTCCTGGTCATTAGTTTTGAGTTGATAGATTGAGTTTTGTATGTTGTTATTAATAAATAGTTTGCTTGTATCAGAGGCTACCTCAATTTCCGCTACCTACGCATGAATATATGAAGAAAGGAGTTGTTATAAATGAATTCAAGGTTTGAATATATATTAGTTTTCCCAATAAAACAAAATAAATTACTATACTTTTCTATGTTTCTAAAATATGTCGATTTGAATATAGGAAATCATAACTGGACATGGAAATGAACATATCAAATTGCATAAATCTGTATTACTTTGGGATGCGATATCCGATTTACCAGAGGTATGCATACCTACTGCTTGTTGATTGATTATTAATCATGGTTTGGTTTTCTCGATCTTGAGTTTCTTTTGTTTCTATTAGGTGACGAATGATGCGGTTCTAGACGAGATGACTTATGGTAGACCTCCTCATACTGAATTTCAGAAATATATCAGAATGAAAAGAAATGGTGAGTTCTCATGGGTTGGATTTTTCGTTGTGTTTCTTCGAATGCTTCAGAACTTATGTGTGAGATCTACTATAGTATACAACTGTTTACGATAATAAAGTCTTGAAATTATAGCTGGGATAGTTAGTCTTGGTTCTTAGTCCACGCGTGCCTCGATTCTCAGCACATGCTTAAACAATTGTGGGAGACTAATCTGTTTTCATTTCTTTTGTTATTGGTGTTTACAGATATTTTTCCAGATAGCAAAAAGAGTGATTCACATAAGTCCATATTGTATGACCATCGCCCTCTTCAGCTAAATCCAGATGATTTTGAAAGAGTTGGACATATTCCGAATAAAAAGGTTAAATATTTTCATCATGAATTTTTAAAATTTTGGTTTCTTTGTGAAGTCGCAACCTCAGCTATATTCAATAATCCTCCCAAAACCCAAATTTCAGGATGAAAAACATGTTATTCACTACATATTAAGGGGGAATTTTTTTCGTTTCCTTTTCTTGACTTTTTTTTTCAACCATGCAACTTTTAATATGTGGTTGCATTTTACAGGGAGCTAACTTTAGAGACATGCCGGGTGTAATCGTTGGTAAGGACAATGTTGTACAATTAGACCCATCCAAGGAAAGGCGACTTTGCAAAAAATCCAAGAAACCATTGGTATATTTGACAATGCAAATAAAAATTCTTTAAAAGTTTGTTGTGAAATCTTCTCATCTTGGTTAATGTAAATACAGGTTCCTAACTACGCATTAAAATATGAAGGTGGAAAGTCTACTAAGTAAGCCCCCCTCTATTTTTGAAATTAACACCTCGAGCCATGTTTTTAACCTTTTGAATTTACTTACTTTCATGTAGGCCATTTGGTCGATTATGGGAGGATGAAATTGTTGCCACCGTAGTTACAAGAGCTGAACCTCATAATCAGGTTTGTTTCAAGGATTATTCTAACCTCGACTTAAAAATTTATTCACACTTTCGTTTTTGGACGTATCTTCACACCTTAAAAAATGCTGTATATCCTTTGCTTAATAGGTTATCTTGCATCCACACCAAGACAGAGTGCTTTCTGCGCGTGAAGCCGCAAGGTTGCAAGGTTTTCCAGATTGCTATAGACTTAGCGGGGCTATGAAGGAACGGTATGGCATAATAAAAATTATAAGTTCTTGAAATCCCAAAATAATCCATGTTTCTTCTATGATTTTTTTCTTTGTAATTACACATTGCATCGAAAAAACTCTACATCCTTCTTTGCAGGTATACGCAAGTTGGAAATGCTGTTTCGTTCTCTGTTTCAATACCATTAGGTTATTGCTTAGCAAAAGCAATGCAAGGTAACAGCAACGCTATACCGTTGCGCCTTCCATTCAAGTTCCCTGATTGTCTGCAACTGTTGAAGGCTGGGGCTGGAGATGAATCAGAAGAGTTATTGTAATTTCAATTATTTTCAGGGTTTTCTTTTTTATTATTATCATTAGAGGATGGGACTCTTTCAGCTTTGAGCACCATTTTTCATTTTTCTTTTTTAAATTGGGGTAAACATAATTTTTGAATGGATCAAGATTTAAGCAATACAAAATTGTTTGATTGAGATATTTTTTGTATTATTATTTTTTTAATGCTTTGGTACGATTATATTAAAAGTTCTTTAAAAATAAATTTGAAAAATTGGTATATTGTTGTCTTAAAAAATATGCTCAATTTGTCTCATAAATAAGATTAAGGCCCCGTTTGGTAGCCCATAAGAGTCAGATAGTTACGTTTATTTATAAAAATCACACGTTTGGTTGGAATTTAATGGGCCTGCATTAGTTTGCAGGCCCGTTGTTATTTAATGGGCTTGCGTTAGTTTGCAGGCCCGTTGTTAATTACTGTTTCTCTTTTATAGATTTAACAGCCCATTGTTATAAGATATAAATCGTGTCTCAATCGTATTCACTTTTTATTTGTTCTTACAAATTTACCCTTTGCACATTTAAGCCAAAAATTTACTCTTTTTATTTTGTTTTCCATTTTATCAGTTTACAAGACCAAGGCGTAAAATTAGTTCATGTATATTTTTTCACTCTCTTTTCTTTTTCATTTTTTTTTTTTTTGCGTTTTTGAATAGATCTGCAATTATAAGAGAAAAGGTATCCGTTTTACATTTTTTTAAATGGATATGCAATTACGATGTGGAAATAATGTATTTAATTTTTTTTTTCATTTTGAATAAATCTGTTCTTATTTCATAGTCAAACATATTTAGTTAGTGATATTTTTCCTTTTCGAAATTATTTTGCTCGTGTTTATTTTTGAGTTTTTTATTTATTTATTTTGACTTCTATCAGAACAAATGAAGATGAAAATGATGAAGAGAGAGATGAGGGTCCACTCAAACTTTGAGATGAGGAAAATTGGATAGGGACGGAATTATATTTTTTTAGAGAGGATAGATTGGTCATTATTTTTTTAACAGTCTTATGTCAATGTTTATTTGAAATATCACATGTATTGAACCAAACACTTGAAAAAACCTTTTCACCCGACAAGTAATATCAAGATAAATTATCGGATGTTAACTAAGGATAAGTTAACTTGTGCACCAAACATGCCCTAATAAGTAAAATATAAATGTAGTTATAATTGTATTTTAAAATTCTAAAGTAAGAATTGTATTTGTTAGAAATGTAAACAAAAGTTTTATGTCCATATGCCATTTTGATCCTCGATCACGTGTTAATAAAAATGTCACTAAAATTCTTTTTGTAACTTCACTTTAAATTCCAAATTGTGACTACTTTTTATTAAAGTATGGAGTTATTAATGTGAGGGAGCAGTATGCTAAAACCTACTGTTTAATAATCCATGGCTCCCTGTTTAATATATTTACGAAGAACATGCCAACAATTTAAGTTAAATTTATGTATGATAAATTTGAACAAGTTTTAAAGTGCATGAATTTATTTTGAACGAGTATATAAAATTACCATGTACTCCAATGTACTCATGCTACCAAGTAGAAACCAGAAAAAAACACAAATAATACATATACAATACTAAGATGAAAAAAGCCTATGACTCACAAGGAAGTCATGCGTAAATAATAATAAATAAATAAAAACATTACCAGACAAATTATAGTCACCTATATGATACAACATCCATTGCTCGATCTCCCACCACGGGTATCTTTCACGTGTCTGAAGCATCTTAGTGATTTTTACATCATCAGCAAGATAATTGCCAGGGTCTCATGCAGATAACATGCTTCTCCCCATTCTACCATAAAACAAGCGGTCCCCACATACTTAGTCGATTCAAACACAAGTAAACCGAGCTCTTTAAAAGTTGTGAGAATTTGAACAAGTGTTTGCTTCCTATATGACTATTTAACACAGTCGAGCTCTGCCAGGATTAAGTAGAGATTCTGACATAACCCACCCCTGTAAAATTAGAAACACCGTGAGATATTTTTAACAAGCAGGATAACCATAGTAACAATACCCGGAAAGACCTCAAGTTCAAAAGAAAAAACACAGGGAACAGTACACTTTTTAATAAGTCCACAATACAATTGAAGGATTGATACCATGCATATCTGATTGTGAAAGAAGAAGAAAAAAGACCATTAAACCCTTAAATTTGTTTGGCAATTAAAATCATTTCCAATGTAGTCATAAATTGGAGTGTTTTTCCCCAATATTCTCACGAAGAATATGGTCTAGTCTATAATTCATCATTACATTGACAGGCACAACAAGACAATCGGTTTCACTTAATATAGATTATATAATAGTTGTAGTAAGATGTCTCCATAATCCATAAAGCCACCTAAATTATAAAAGTAAATCATGACCAAAACACTTAGTTACATGTTACCTGGTCTTTAGCTTTGTTTTTAAAAGGCACATATAAAGCGGATACCATCTTATATGATTCTGTAATATGAGAATGAAGATCGCCCAGTGTAGGCGATATAGATGAAAGATCATGTTCTCGTCTTCTAGAGTTAAGTGAGTCCGGATTGGAGGAACAAATGATGTGAAGAAGCACATGAGCCTGTAATACAAAGTCAGAATTAAGAAGAAACACTAATGGTAATTGTGATGTGCAAGGTCAACAAGTCTACTTCTTACATGAAAAGTTGCTTTCAATATATCATCAGACTTGGCTTGATCCTTGAACAGAGCATAAATTTTGCCTTTAGAAGGATTATACATCACGATGTATCGTTCTTTCTGTTATCACGAAGATATGATAAGCAACTTAAAATTTAAAGCAAGAAATGATAGGCAATCAAGAGCATGCACACATATACAGAATACAAAGACAAGTGGGTACAATACAAAGCCTGACCAAAGTAATGTACCTCAAAAATGGGCTCCAGATTGAAATATGAATTAGGGTCTTGGAATGCATCTTTAAATCGAGACCCTGCAAAAGATCAGAATTTATTATTGGTCAATTCGTACTCTACATTAAAATAAAGAAGATGTTGGCGCATTATGTGTATGTCGGTAAGAGCGATCAAGAAATTTACCAAGAACAATAGGTCTATGGTTTCTCCATGGAGGACAAAAGATATTTTCCTTTAAATTTCCCTCTTGCAAACTTGGTACTTGCCCTGTGTAAAGGAAAAAAAATAGTATAGGCACAGAACAAAGCAGAGTATCAGAGAGTTGATAAATTTGTTCCTTTAACTTTTGTTGAAGCTTAAGAATTCAACTTCTACTTATAATGTCATTTATTTTCTTCGCCTCTAAAACAGCGTCTTCATATCTTTTCTGGTACATATGTGCTTTTAGAATTTCATCCACTTATATCCACTAACAGGCTTATAAAATTCTTATGTCATCCCAGCAATACTATGTACATCATCACTCCAACCTGACAAGTCAACAATATCACTATTTTCTCAACACTTCTTTCCTAGTCTTTTTTATACCTAGTCTTCCTTCTCACATACCATTTAGAGAAACATCTATATAGCACTGTGCAACTGCTACAACAAAAATAAAATAACACCATAGAGTCATTGAAGAGAGTGAGGAAAAAGAAAGGGCAATGCTCCCGTCCCACCTGTACTCAGGAAGGATTCTACTGCCACAGTGAACCGTGCACGATTTAGGGTATGCAAAACTACGGATTTAACCTGAAAGGATACACGACGTAGAATTTCAATTCATATTGTAAGATCCCGGAACAAGGAAAATTAAGTGGAAGTGATGCACATCATCTAACCTCTTGATAAGAGCTCATCACATATCCACAAGAGAGAAGAGCAAATGTAGTGAACAAGGACGGGTTTCGTTTAGAAATCATTATGCTGAGTCCAGTTCCGAACTTCACAAGAAATACTATGCATAATTAGTTCAACTCAAAAGGAAATGCTTAAACAATGCATGGTAAGCAAGCATTTGATGGGCATGTAATTTGAGAACTTGATATTAAATACAGACATTGAACCCATAAAAACCTCTAAAATAACAAATGTTATACTTTTTGGTAAATTTATGCACTGAGTGTTTCTCCCTAGACCCTAACCAGTTGGCATGCAAAATCTCAATTATGGTACAATAAACATTTTTTAATCAGATTGAAACCATGTTTTTCTCTCAATTAAAATAATCTGAAATTGGAAACAAATACAATAAAAACATGTCATTGATACACACACACACACACACACACACATATAACATATATATAAAAGCAGAAATAATCACGCTCAAATAACATGGATCTTCTTAAGAGACTGAAGAAGTACTACACCATGTTAATTAAAATAAAAAATTATTAATAATTCTGAATTATGCATGAAAATGTTTGTGGAATCAAGTTCACAAGCCTACCAGATCAGCTATATTTCCAACACATTCTCCCTTGGCAGTTACATCTCCAATATTTTCTCCCTTAGCAAATGCTTTGTAGATTGGGGTTCGAGTTGAAGTTGATGTAACAGCAGCAACATTCTATAAGAAAATCAAAACAAATGTATTAAGTCAATATTCCAGCATTGATAGATAGTGGAAAGTGAACAGGGCAGTAGGTCCTAAACCTTAACTACATTGGCAGCACATGCCAATGGAAGAAATAGATGGGGAACGGCTGCTGTTGCCAGCTCTATTCCAGCTCCTAACTCCATCAGCAGATCACCAGTAAACCTAAGCTGAATGAAGTTCAAAATATGAGAAAATGAGAATCGTCTTTCGAAACATTAAAATATTGTATGTTCTCTTTCACAGCCAAATTAAACAATTTTGTACCTGCTTTAGATCGTAATCAAATTTCTTTCCCTGGCGAGCAAAGAGCATCTTCCCAACCCGTCCAGCACCATCCTATAATCATCATCCACATAGTAGAATATATAGTTACATCAACTGAATTGAATGCATTATTCGAGAACTTAAAATTTGCATGCTGAAAGAAGCCATACATTAAGTAACATGATATATGTTCATTAAAAAAACAGGAGTAGCTGGACTGCACGACATTGTTTTGGACCTTTGGTTTACGAAGAAACAAATTCAGAGGTAACTACTGAGATTTATTACATACATAATGGGTATATTGCCAACTCATTCGCCAAAAAATCCTGACATCTAGAAGTTTCAGACGCACATGACGATGAAAAAAAACGCGGCATCATAAGATAACGCATTTAATACCCCAAAGCTGCTTAACCTTGATATTTAATCACTATTATAGCACAGGCCTAGACGCTAGGCTCCTCTTGGTTGTCGACCTAATCCTATCTATACCCCTTTCAGAAAATTGGATTATATTTATATACATGAAGTATGTCGCTACAATTTACAAGAAAATAGTTCATGTTAAGCTGATGCATACCTTGAGAATCCAATTGATAGCTACAGCCCCTGATGCGGTGTTTCTAGATACACCAAGTGAACTAAGGAGTGTTTGTGTTGTGAAAACGCCCATTGCTCCCCCGAAGAAGTGCTACAACCCAATACATCGCTATCGTCACGATTGAACAGCTAAACAATAACATCTACTAGGAAAGCATTAATGATAAACGACTACCTTCAAGGCTCTCCATGTCATGTATGGCACATAAGAAGGAGTCACGCTGTCGGGAAAACCTTCCGGGACGACGTAGGACCTTACAAATGTCATCAACTCCTGGAACACAAAAACAACATATTATCAAGTGAAGGATAACATGAATATTCCAAGCTATGTAATCAATCAGTGAAAGGATTCCAAATTAATTTCCCCCCTTATATGGAGAAAATGTACGGCGACTGACCTCAACGGGGGCCTGGGGAGTTTGCATACTGACGGCGCGAATAGAATTCTTCTTCAATTGCTTGGAACCCCCGGCGCCACTGTTCTTATTCTCGGCGAAGTATTGCCACCGCCTTCCGTCAATCTCCTCGCAGCAGATCAGCCTTAAGCTCGAATCCAAAAACTGATCGTGGACGAGTCCACCGAAGCTGGAATCGTGGAAGGACGCCCGCTCCGCCGCCGCATCGGGCGGCGGCGGAGGGGCCGAGGCGAGGTTGGCGCTGATGCGGAGCGATTCGCGCACGAGCAGGCGCGTGTCGGAGGAACTCAGGCTCTGCGATGAGGTATTCGAAGGGCGCTTTAGCTTCATTGTAGTCCGTGTGCGGGCGCCGAACAATGAGAGGTTTTTTGTTGATTCTTTTCTCTCTCTCTCCCCACAGAAGCTGATCAGAGTTTTGTACAGGTGGTGTCAGTAGGTGCACTATTAACCTATTTTTTCAGCTTGATTTATTGTTGAATTTAATGTCCAAATTTTGGTCACCCAATTTTATTAGTACTGTACTCCGGGATAGAATCCTATTTGCTCTTTTTTGAAATGCCCCATTTATCTCGACGTACTTTAATTTAACTTTTTATCAGATTTAGTCATTTGGACGTTTTTTTTCGACGAAACGTGTCTTACCGGAAAACTGACGTGGCTTGCCATGTCAGCACAATCTGCCACCTCAGCACTCGTAAAAAATGAAAAAATGTTATGTTCCATTAACTTAGTTTTTTATCAGGTTTAGTCCTTTGGACGTTTTTTCCAACGAAAATGTCACGTGTCTTGCCGGAAAGCTGACGTCAGCTTGCCACATCAGCACAATCTGCCACGTCAGCTCTTGTAAAAAATGCAAAAATGTTATGCTCCTTTAACTTAGGAGAGTGTATTCAATTGGGATTTTAATGAATTTTTTTGGATTTTTAAAAGTCGTGGATTTGTGTGGATTTTCTAAATCCACGGAGTCTAAAAGAGTTTGATTGACTTTTTCTTATTGATTTTTACGATTTTCATAGACTTTACATAATTGTGAAATACAATACAGTTTTTAATTGATTTACTTGAATTATCATAAACTTTTACATATAAAGAAATCCAAATTGTTTAAAAAAAATCCAAATTGTTTAAAAAATAAAATACAAAAAATCCACTAGTTTAAAAATAAAAAATATAATTATTCAACATTATTATTCCTACTTTTATTTACATATTGTTAGACGTCCACCTCATTTTTCACATACCATTAGCAAACAATACTCGTTGTATGAATTAGCTTGCTTTTTTTGTTTTGATGTAAATAGAATTCATATATATATATATATATATATATATAAATATATATATATATATATATATATATATATATATATATATATCATACAAAAAATATATGTATTATTTTTTAATTTCAATATTTATTAATGTTTTTTTAACTTTATTGTGTTTATTTATATATTTTATAAATTTTATTATTTTTTTAATAATTAATTAATTATTTTATTTTATTTATTTCATGTTTACTAATTTTATTATTTTTATTTATATAGTTTTTAAGTTTTATTATTTTTTTAATAATTAATTTGTCAATTAAAATTGAAATCCGTTGAAATCTCATGTATTTGGGAGAGATTTCAAATAATGGATTTCTTTTATATTTTCAAGATGAAATCAATAGAAATCCATTGACTTTTAAATTTTTTTTTAAATCCATTGAGTTTACATATAGATTTTAATAGACTTTTTAAAATCTGAATTGAATACCTCCGAATTTTAATAGACTTTTAAAAATCCGGATTGAATACCCCTGGATTTTAAAAGTACAAAAAAATCCTACAGAGTCTTAAATCAATACACCCTCCTTAGTTTTTTTTTATCGAATTTAGTACTTTGTACTCCTATTATACTACACTTTATTGTAATTCAAAAATCATTTTGTTTTTTTAATTGATTTGAAGATAATTTAGATAAGCACATAGTTAATTAACATTAAAAATTCTAAATCACATTCAATTAGTTAAATTGTTTATTTAAATATTGCTTCAATTTTATCAATATATTAATTAATCATATTTTTTATTTACTTTCAAATAAATTAAATTTGCACGAATTATATTGACTTATAAAATTTAAAACACTTAAATTAAATTATAATAATAAAATAAAATAAAATTTTTTATAAAATTATAATCATTAAATAAAATTTTAAGATGACTATTAAAATAAAACTTACAAATTTTTTAAATTAAATTGTAATAAAAATAAAAAATGAATAAAATTACTGTCATCTAAATTAATCTTTCTTATATCAATAATTCCACATAAGTAAAGTATATTAATGCAGGGAAATTAGATAAAGTAGTTAGTTTATGGAAAATAGAGAACTGATTTTGCTGAAGAAGAAAATACGAAGTAATTAGTAAATGATGTGAAGCGGCCGCGGCCGTGCCAAAAATGTCTGCTTTATTCAGATACTCCGCCTCCAAGCTCCGCCGCTTAACCGCCGCCGTCTCCTCTCGCTCTCACAAACCACCAGTAAACTTCCTCCACTCCGCTGCCGCCGGAGCCCTACCCACCACCACCCTTTTCCAGTCCCACCATACCCTGCTATACTTCAAACGTCAGAAATTAGGGTTGCAGGAGAGGAGCAAATGGGACGGGAGGTCAGACAGCTACGATCAGATCAAAGCCGAGGTCAATTGCCCCCGCTGCTCTAAGCCGATGACTATTCTCTTCTCCAACCGCCCGCTCTCCATAACCGCCGGCGAGAACGGGATTTACCAGGCTGTTAACATGTGTTACGATTGCAGGACGGCGTTTTATTTTCGGCCGTTCAAGATGGAGCCGCTCCAGGGGAGTTTTATTGAGATTGGAAGGGTTAAGGGCGGGAGAGAGAATTTCGCCGACATGGAGGGAAATGACTCCGGGAAGAGTGGTGAAAATGGAGTTAAGATGTGGGAGAAGTTGAGGTCTTATGGTGGCGGTGGGAATTGTAATGTGGAGGGAAAGAGTACAGGGGTTGTGGATCAGGTGGCAACATTAGGGAACGAGTTGCCGACTCCGAAGGAGATATGCAAAGTGCTCAATGAGTTTGTTGTTGGGCAAGAGAAAGCAAAAAAGGTTTACTTTTTTTTCCTGATTGTTAGTGAAGTTTCATATGTAGAAAAATTTACGAATCCAGAATTTAAGGCATGGCTCTATTCCAAAATTTGGTAGTAACAACATATGCATGCAAGTTACACATATTCAAACTCATATTTTGTATGATTGGGGGAACATTTAGTTTTGAGGTCACTGTGGGCTTTTTCCAAAATTCATGCTTTTGGAAAATACCTTATGATTCATAGTGTTTTAATTTGAAGTGCTATAACTATACGGTGAACCCTTTTATTAATTTGATGAGTAAATCTAATGTATTCGATATTATTGTGTATCTTATTTTGCATAGTGTATGTTGATAAGAGATCATATGATAGGAATCCTTCCATAGTAGTTACATTGGGCATAGTCTATGTGTTGTGAATTGTATAGATTCTCAAGATTTAATGCATATCACAGGTGCTTTCTGTCGCTGTTTACAACCACTACAAAAGAATAAATCACACATCGGTGCAGAAAGAGTGAGTAATACTGTATATATTTATATCTAGTTACATGCAGCAACTGTGTTAATCATACCATACTGATTTTATAAAGAATCGGAATTGTGTTAGTTTATCATTGGGTTTGCCATTTGTGTAGTATCTAATCTGATTGACTTCTTTGGTATCAAATGACAAGGAACTATCTCTCTGTGATGCACCTTTTAGATATATAGTATATATTACTGGCTTCTGATAACATGAAATCTTCATCTGGAAAACAATTTTATTCGAGAACCCATAACCATTCCGCTTTAGGGATATTGTTTGGCTGTGCCATTGAACTAATATGGGGTTTCTAGCACATGGGTGTTTGTTTGATCTGTATATTTGTTTATTTTATTTATTTATTTTGGGATATTGACCTTTTTACGCACACTCATCCATTTCACGTTTAGCTTGCATAAATTCTTTAATATTTCCCCTGTTTTCCTCAATATATATATATATATATATATATATATATATATATATATATATATATATATATATATATATATATATATCTTTGTTTGCCTTTTGGCTTCACAAATCCATAATGTAGTTAAATTTCAGAACATAGCACAAGTGAATTATATGCAGTCTTGATCAATTTGTTATTGACCATTGAATTTCACTTTATTATCAGGACAGATGCTAAATTAGGCAATACTGTAGCTGAACTGGACTGTTGCAATAATGATGTTGTTGAGCTGGAGAAGAGTAATGTCTTATTGATAGGCCCAACTGGCTCAGGCACGTTTATGTTCTTGGCTCTGTAAACACAAGAATTTTATGATTTTTGTTAGAACTTAGTTCTTCTCTTTGTGGAGGAACAAAGCAAAATTTTCTTATCTGCACTATTCTGATTTATGCATCTCCCCTTGGATGAAGGACAGGAAAGACACTGCTCGCAAAAACACTAGCTCGAGTTGTTAATGTGCCTTTCGTCATTGCTGATGCCACAACACTAACACAGGCATGTTTGATATATAACTTAGTAGTTGAACTTGGTCTCAAGTATTTGTTTTTATGTTTTTGTGGCATTTATTGATACCATACTCTCTCTGTATTTTTGAGAATACAGGCTGGTTATGTTGGGGAAGATGTGGAATCCATACTCTACAAACTACTCATGGTATATTAATTGAGATTTTCTGTATCATTTCAATTATACGACTTCAAGAGATTAGGATATGTGTAGAAAGAAGTTTAAGCTTTTTGTTTGCTTGTTTATTTAATCGAAATGGGCAGGAAAAAAACTATGATTTGGATGGGAATATTGAGTATTTTGTTTATATATGGTTTTCTGTCTTCCTTCACTCTTCTCCTCTTCCCATTTCTTCCCTCCCCAATATCACAAATCACATCAGTCGCATATGGTGGTATTCATCTTTTCCTCTCTAGGTTTAAGTATTTTATAATATTGCCTTCTTGTCATGTGACTCATGTCTATTTCAGGCTGCTGACTTCGACGTTGAATCAGCTCAAAGAGGAATTGTGTATATAGATGAAGTTGACAAGATAATCAAGAAGGTGTGGCAGATGTTTAATAAGTTTATATGATGTCATAATTCATATAGTCATTAACTAATTTTGTTGTCTCATGATGAACTTTCTTCTGGGAAGCTCTTTTCAGACTGAGAGCCTGAACATAGGTAGAGATGTAGCTGGAGAGGGTGTTCAAGAAGCTCTACTAAAAATGCTGGAAGGAACCGTAAGTATTTTTTGTGTCTATTCTTGTGTCAGCACTTTCTTAATATTCCTTTAAATTGCGGGTCATGAAAAATGGCCCTTTTCTGTTGTCCTCTGAGGTTGTTATTTGCACCTGTGTACCTACTCTCAAGTTCTCTCATACATTCAGTTTATTAAATTTAATCTTTTCTGGAGCATATTAATCAATTCAGTTATTGTTGTTATTGGAATTATGACCATGCTTTTTAATTTTTCCTCCATTTTTTCACAGGTTTTGAGTGTTCCTGATAATAGAAATTCAAAGTATACACGACGCGATAGTATTCAGGTATCCATAACTTAATTAATAATGAAATTCAAATTTATGTGAAATGAATCAGCCTTAGTTTCATATTAGTGAAATGAAACCAATAATTGAGTTCTCTCTGCAAACTAAAATGTTACTTAACGGATGCTCTTGTGCTTTAAATTCATCTTTCTTCTCTGAAACTGACCCTTCTTCTACTTCATTGCTATAACTGACAGATAGATACTAAAGAGATCCTCTTTATCTGTGGTGGAGCTTTTGTTGACCTAGATAAGACCATTTCTGAGAGGTAGTCTAATTTTGGCCTAAGTCTTTGACCGACTAACCTATTGCATATGTCAATTTTTGACTGATTTATTGTTTTTGGCCAAGACGGCAAGATTCCTCAATTGGATTTGGAGCACATGTCCGTGCTAATATGAGGCTTGGTGGATTCAATGTTGCTGCAGCCTCATCGCTACTAGAACATGTGTGCAATGACTCCCATATTTTAACATAGTGTATTTTTTTGTATTTTTTTTTAAGTTTCACATTGCCCTGTTATCTCCCAATATTACATGTGGTTTTGCGGTCATCCCTAAGATTGTTTCTGGCATTGCAGGTAGAGAGTGGTGACCTAACTGCATATGGTCTTATACCTGAATTTGTTGGGCGGTTCCCTGTTGTCGTGAGCTTGTCAGCTCTTGATGAAGACCAACTTGTCCAGGTGTGCTTATGGTTTTACCTTTGTCCATTGACATAAAATTGATTATATTTATTCTCTTATTTATCCTCTTACTGTCATTGGGCACATACTGGAAGGCCTGGATTCGTGCATTTGAACTTTTGCCCCCAACCACATTTAGAACAATGGGAGAACTTAACAAATATACACATCATAGTTTAAGAAATCTAAGCCGAGAGTTGTCAACAACTTTCCGTGAGGTCATTTTTCTAATTTAGGTAGTCCTTACGAAAATTATACTTTCTAAATGTCTATCTATGTGTAAGTCGGGGTGCTTAGGTATTATAGAGAAAATACGCAGCACTCCTTACGCAGCTCTGCAACAGCAGCAACAACTCAGGTGTTGCAGCAGCGCGTTGCAGAAAATAAATTCGTTCGTTTATTATTTGATTTACTTTGTTTGAGTAGATTATATATGGTATCAGAAATATATAAATGTATATTTTGATACGATATTAAAGAGTGCAGCGGAAAAATGAAAAACGTGAAAAACAAACAAACGAACACACACACACACACTAAGTGAAAGGCAAGTGAAGACAACGAAATTAATCTTGTATGAGTATTTAAATTATACCCATACGAATGTGCCTTACGGCAAAAATGATTAATAAAGATCGAATGTCTTTACAAAATGTGATCTTGAATATACGATCGACTACCTTTCGGACATACACATGTATTCCTTAGATATCGTATTCAAAGATCTCGACCCAACCAACACTACTAAACAAACTACGACTGAATATGTTCAGATACAAAGCTTCGTAGTTGAAAGGTTCGATTACTCTCGATGAAATGAGAATAATCGAAGAAGAAAAGATGAAAAAGTGTTTTTGGAAGAGGTGAGGAAATGTGCTGAAGACTCCTTCAATATATAGACCCAGCCCCGTAACCAACTCCCTTAAAAAGTGAGAGGAAAGGCGGTTCCTATATCCAAGGAAATCTGTTTTGACCGATGCTGCAACGCCTTGCGCAGACAGGACAACCCTTGCACCACCTTGCATCAGCGTCTTCAACGAGTCTTGCTGCAACGCTGTGTCTTCAGTCTTCAACTAAATCCCTTGAAAACCGAGTTGTTAGGCAGTTGCTAGAAAATAGGGATTCTGGTTTGACCGCTGCTGCAACGTCTTGCACAGGGCCAAACTTCAGCTACTGCTGCAACACCTTGCGTCAATATCTTCTGGAGATCTTGCAGCAACAATTGCGTCTTGAGTCTTCAGCAAACATTCTCATGAGTGTCATCTTGCTGCAGCATGAGTAGCACTCAACGCAGCACCAAGGTCTTCAATGCTCGACGAGTGTTGGTTGCATATACACGCATGGATCAACAAGATCACATGCTAAATAGATCACACATAATATATGTGATGCACAACAGTACACAATGTGAAGAAAGAGAAAAACGTGTAAGTATGCTGCTGCATCGCATTGCCTAGCGACTCGCTGCGGCAGTGCAATGCGTAGCATATTACACTAACACTATGGAAACAAAATAAATTTTACAGCACTATTGTTTTCAATTTTCTGACTTCCAAACTATCAGCCGTCTCTTATTCAAAATTATTTAGAAAAAGGGAGAAACGGAGGATAAACCTTCTCTCATAGAACCTTCGCATAGTATTGAAATTTTATTTTCTCTCGAGTGCATCATATCCAATTTTAATTTAATTTTCCCTATCATAATTTTTTTTCTTCTTTTTCAAGGTTCTCACTGAGCCTAAAAATGCGTTGTGTAAACAATACAAGAGGATGTTTAGCATGAATAATGTAAGTTATGAATGACAAGGTTATTCGCGAGTCATTTTTTTGTACTTGCTCGTAAGATGTACAGATTAGTCTTTCTGTATTTTGCTGAGTGCTCTAATTACAGGTCAAGTTGCAATTCACAGAAACTGCAATGAGGTTGATTGCACAGAAAGCAATATCTAAGAATACTGGTGCTCGTGGCTTGAGAGCCATACTAGAAAATATTCTGACCGAGGCCATGTTTGAGGTGAATTTATCCGTGTGAGCATGTTTAGAAATTTGAATTTTTAGTCCAAAGACAAACATAGATTTTTATAGAGTGGGTCCTACTCCATGACATTGGAGACCTTGAAGTCTTGCATAGACAGATCTCTTCTCACGCGAAGTATTTTTAAAATACAGGCTCCAGATGCAAAATCTGGAGAAGATCATGCAGATACAGTTTTGGTAGATGATGAGGCTGTAGGAGCACCAGATGCACAAGGATGTGGAGCAAAACTGTTCTGTTCGAATCATGGGCCCGAAGGAATCCATAGACAAACAAAATCAAGAAATGCAGGCGTGCGTTCTTTAATTTCTCTGCTCTAAATTTCTCGCCTCTGAATTTATTTGATGCCTAATATAACAATTTTTCATGATCACCAAAAACTTCCTTGTTCAAATTTTTTTTGTTAAAAAGGGATAATTTGTATTTTTCAGGAGCAAGATAATAGTTCGGTGAAGGGTAATAGTTCGGTGAAGGGAAATTTGCAGGAAGATCTGGAGGATTCATTGCCTGCCATGAGCTTGTAATGTGGGCACAATAAATCTGTGTAAATATGCATTATTCCATTCCCCGCGTTCTCTTTTAGTCGAGATTTTCGCAAGAAGTTGAAAACAAGAAAGTATCGATTCTGGAAAAGTTGAATAAAAATTTGTGTATCGATCTCTATTTCTTTAATTTATTGATACATCAAGCAAACAACACCTGATGTAGCAAAATACTCTTAATTCAAAACATAAGTATCGAAAAGCTTACAGTATAAGAAAATTCATAATAATATCTCTCCTCCTCCACTCCCTTTCTAGTCGAGTATTCGACCGAGTAACTATATAGAGCAGGTTGAACTTTTAGCAGTATGAAAATTTATCAAAAGCGAGGGGACTCGGCAACACCAGCAATAGAAGTAGGCGAAGCTTGCGGTGTAGCAGCAGGATATGCCGTCGGTACGGCAGCTATCGAACTGGCAGCTATCGAATTCCCACCGCTTTTGGTTTGCAGCATTTCACGTCGCCCGCTGGATTTCCGAGCTTCGCAGAACTTCGGAAGGTACACGCCTGTATGAATACGCAACGTTAAATACTTATTCCTGGAATATACAAAAGGATCAAGGCTCTGTTCTTTTGGATTCTGAACTGAATGGGTCTGAATTGAACTGAACATAACTAAACTGTACAGTAGATTGTATACTTAAAATTATTGATTCGAACTATTTTTATTTGTTTTATTTTAATTTATTTTGAAACAAACTTATTCGAGCTGGACTGAAATTAAGCCAAAAAAAAAAAAAAAAACAGAGCCTAAATCAATACCTTCTCCGGCAGCAACGCTGAAGAACAAGTCGACGATGTTGGGGCAGTTGTGGTAGCACTCGTCGGAGCAGAGGCTCTCGGCGAAGCCTCTCTCCAGGAGAGAATCGGAAGAAATCCCAAGATCTTTCCTGCTGACACTGCATGCGCTGATGCATTCTTCGGTCTCGACCAAGCCGCTCATCTTATCAGCCACGATTTCTGATTCTCGGCACGTGTATCCGCTGCTTAAGAGACCCCTCTCGAGCACGCACCGTTTCCCGTTGGATGAAATCGCGTACGCGCAAGAGCCCTCTTTGAGATCGCTGCACTCGAGTTTTTTTCCGAGAGAGGCTTGAGCGAAGATCGCCAAGGCGAGGGCAACAACCAAGAAGAGTGTTGATGCCATTGAAGTTGTGTGTATGAATATTGGAGAGTGATCAAAGTGAAGTATTGATGAATTGGTGGTTCAAGAAGTGGTGTTATTTATAGTAAGGATTGTGGTGGTGTGAATATGAGAATTTATGAAACTAAGTGTAGTTTTTTTTAAGTTCACAATTCCTTGTTTTTTTTGCAAGAGTTTTGGTCAAGTCTTCTCATTAGGTCTTTTTGAAAAGTATGGACAAGGCATTACCATTGATTGAGGAAGGATTGGGATTAGAATATATTTTTTTCTCATTCGATTTCATTTGTATTTTTCAAAAATAACAAAATTATCAATTTTTCGTATATACTTTCCGATTTCATTAGTTCTATCAATTATTTTTACCTATAAAATTACTACTTACAAATTATTTGCTTGTATTGCTATCACATTTTTTCCTTGAAAATTGACACTATTCTTTTATGCATGATTTAATTATAACTTAGCTGTGTTCAATCATGATTCCATCATTAGATTCATAATACCTTGTTTATTTTAATTTTTAAATTGCACTCTGAAAATACTTGAATTTTTTTCAAAGACGACTTGGAATAATAGTGTCTTCTAAAGTTGTGTAGTAATTGACGGATCAAATTGCACGCTCCCTAAAATACCCTTTTTACAATGGCACATTCCAATCAAAAGCATATAATCTTAATTGTTTAATAAATAACTTTCTTTGAAACGTGAGATGACTTTGAAAACAAAATAAAAAATAAAAAATAAAAAAATTTAGAGATAAAAAAAATATGAATAATAATTAATATATATAATATAAAATCTAAATCATATGATGCAGAGTTATTTGGACATAATTTAAACACTACATTGTTTTTTAAATGAAAATGTTTCAATTTCATTTTTTATTGTTTATCTATATATGTCTCACTTTTAACTTTTAATTATTTAAATAATTATTAAAAAAACACAATTTTATTTTATACATAAAATATATTATATCTTAAATGTAGAGAAATCAATGAGTAGTAGTTTTATAATATAATCACTATTTATCAAAGAAATTGAGAATTAAGATATTACAATGAAAGTTTAAGCAAGGAAGTGTTACTATTTATTTGAAACATAATAAGTAGTAAGTACTTTACTTATTGGATTTTTTTAATAGTACTATGAAAAATTAATAATCATAAAACATTTAACTATTATATAGTATACAATAAATTGATTCCATTTTTTTATTATTTTATATTTAATAAAGTATACTCCATACATTTCACAAAACTATTATATAGATACAATAAATTGATTCCACTTTTTTATATTTTTATATTTAATAAAGTGTACTCCATACATTTCACAATTTTTTTTTTTTAAATTAAGTATAAAATTTAGAAACATACAAATATATTAATATTGTAAATAAACAAATAACAAATATTTACAATTGGCAATAATTTAGTAAACAAATATGTTCAAATAATATACTTACTCCTACTATTTATAAAAAAACTGAAAAACATAAAATTTGATATTTTTGGAGTATATTTAAAAAAATATATATATAAAAAAGACTTCTTCCAAATTACGGACTCCCAACGAGCCCTTAAATTACAGTGCCATCGACTCATCGTCTCGAGTATCGACTCTGAATAGTGAATACTCTTAAATAGGGTTTAAGAACACGCGAAAAAACTTGATCAATACAATCCGAGTAAGAACATCGATTCGCACATCCAACTGTGTGTGGATTTCCTACTCGTTTACACTCCAAATCGTGTCCAGGTAAGCTCCACTTCTCCCTATCAGTTCTTACTGTGAAAATACGCATCTGCATATGCGTGTATTGTTGATGTATCTATTGTTGGATTGGATTGTCTGATTGAGTTTTTGAACTGGGTGAATTTTTTCTCGATTTCCTCGTGCTGGCATTCTAATTCTTCGAAATTGCAGTGTTATTAATGGATACAAAAACGTATCATCTTCTTTTTAGCTTGGGAGGGTTCTTTATTTTCTCTGGTTTCCTATCCAGATAGGATCAGTTAAAAAATATTAAAGCTCGACGAGCTGAAAAGTGTGTTGCTCGAACTCGTCCGACATAGAAATCGTTCTGATCGAGCTTGGCTTGACCTTTGTTTGCGTCTCCAATTAGACATAAATATTCTGTTGTATAATTTATAAACACATTACATCATTATCTTCTCTATTGTGCATGTGCCTCAGTTGTACCCTTATATTTGTCAGTGAAAAGCGTCTTCCAACTGCTGGTGAATCTATTGCGAACTGTTTTTGCTGAAGTGTTGCAAAGATGGCACAGTTAGCTTTAACTGGGATACTCGAAAAGGTAAACCAGTAGAAACTTTTGGTTGTGCTTTTCTTTTTTACGTCGTGCTATTTGTTCCATGTGGATGTCATCGAAATAATTTTCCTATTGTATACAGATGACTGGAAAGGATAAGGACTACAGATACATGGCGACTTCGGATTTGCTTAATGAATTAAACAAGGAAGGGTTTAAAATTGATACCGATCTTGAAGCCAAATTGTCAAGCGTTGTCATACAGCAACTTGATGATGCAGCAGGCGATGTTTCTGGATTAGCTGTGAAGTGGTCAGTTCCTTTCTTCATTGAATAAATAGTCTTTCACTTGCTCCATTAGTTTTGATTTTGTCTTTATCCCCTTCCCCTTTCTAAACTCTCCTATCTTGAAGACTTGATGTTATTCACTTTTGCCTTAATGTTATGAGTTTGAATCTTAAGTATTCTGTTGATGTCTTATTTTGTTGTTTTGTTGATGGTTTGACCTTGGAATGCAATTTGTTGTCCCATATTGGATATATTAGTGAAGCTATGTTTATAGTATAAAATTTTCAATTTATTATGTTGATAAATCACATTGCGAGCTATGACATGGGCTTTTCCTAGACTTATTGGCATCCCCGTGTGGGAGTTGAGCTAAGCATTCCACAATTTTTTCTGAAGATATTTTGTCATTTTCATGAATAAAAATTATGTGTGGATTTTTTATTTGAAGGGTTGACAAGTTTTGCTTGAGTAGAAGCTATTAAGACCATCAACCTCATAGAAAATGTAACAATGTTGTTTTTGTGGCTATCCTTGCCTGTTTGTGATTATTTTCTTGCTTTGGAGTCTGTGTATGTTAGTGCAAAAGTTTGAGTTAATTTACGCTGTATGTTGGCCTCGTGCTCTAATCGTTATTTTTTTTCTTTGATGTAATTTCTAGCCTCTCTCCATTGGTGAAGAAAATTCGTGAGCAGCAGGTTCTAGAAATGACTAGCAAGCTTTGTGATAAATTGCTCAATGGAAAAGAGCAAAACCGTGACATTGCTAGCATTGCTTTAAAGACCATTGTTGCTGAAGTTCCTACCTCATCTGTTGCACAATCTGTTCTGGTATCCATTTCTCCAAAGCTGATAAGAGGAATAACCACTCAGGTGGGGACAGCATAAGTTTCTTATATTTTTTTACGTCATCTAGTCAAATACCTTTTCAACTTAGTCATGTGAAGTGAGTCAAATAATTTTTTCTTGCATACACCTTTTGTTGAAAAACCGTTGACAATTCTATTAGGAGTATGTATGCTTTTGTTATCAATAGGAATAGGCTGTGCTATACGATCTTCAATTTTAAAAATTATTGACAAAGTACGAAAATATGCTCTAGAAGTTATGTCCTATTTTGTAGTCTTTTGAATAGATGAACTTCAGCAAAAACTTCAACTTTTCGATACAGATAATTAATCTTATTTTGCAATCAAGGCCCTCATCAACATAGACTCTTCCTTTTTTTCTTTTAATGTGTTCTCTCAATAAATCAAACATTATATGGACTGGAATCGAGGGTCGTCTGGTGGTTATGGTTTCTGTACCCATTTATGCCGTTGGACTGTTTGGTTTTTGGGCAGAGATGGTTTTAGAGTGGGAAAGGAAATGGGAATAGGAATGGGAATATGACTGTAGGGGTTAATGGTTTCGATATCCCACACTTGTTATTTTTATATTGAAGCTTTTATGATGGTTTCAATTCTCTTTTCATTTCTCTCGTAGGTATGGGATATATTTAGCCAGGAATGGCATGTAACTGATCTTAATATATCATTTATGCATTAGAAATTCAGAAGATTGTCATAAACCTTATGCATTAGGATTTTAAAACCTGGTCTTGAGTGTATAAAAATATTTAGTGTTAGTATATTTAATGCCTCTTTCTTTATGTCTATATACAGCATTATATATGTTTCTCAAAATTATGTTCAAGTTTGTTCACCTTCTCATTTATCTCAATTTTTGTATTATTTCAATAGGGAATGAGCACAGAAATCAAATGTGAATGCCTTGATATTCTCTGTGATGTTCTTCACAAATATGGTAATCTAATGGCATCCGATCATGAAGTATTATTAGGTGCTTTGTTGCCCCAGTTGAATACCAATCAAGCCAGTGTCAGAAAGAAGACTGTCTCATGTATTGGTAAGTTATAATGATCCTAAAATTTTCCCAAGATTTTATTTTGTGCTCATCAGATGACCTGACATTTCATTGAGATACTAACTTTCAACTTCTGATGCAGCATCTCTTGCTTCAAGCTTATCAGATGACTTGCTGGCAAAAGCTACAGTTGAAGTTGTCCGGCTTTTAAAAATTAAGACAACAAAATCTGAAATTACACGCACCAACATTCAAATGATTGGTGCTTTAAGGTTAATCGACAGCTTAGTTTTTCAAATGTCTTATTGTCAGTTATATTTTAAAACTCCATGGCTTTAATGACGTGTATATGAAATCGTGGTGAAGTGATTTTTTAAATGTGCTGTAAAATTGATGCCCCATAATATTAGGCCAATGTATTTAATTGAGAAACTTTGATAGTTCTCTGAATAGCTCCCTTGATTTTATTGCTCCTCAAAGGGACTATGTACATGAGTGACCATAGGTGTCACTTGTAGCTTTGTTATGGTTCATTTAATCTGGAGCATGTATACATTGTGCTAAGGATGTTTAGCTTTTGGAGGAAGTTTCTTATTTTCATCTGGGATCCCTGTCGATAATCACCCAAGATTCCACAATTCCTTAATATGGGCCTATGAATATTTTTCTATTTGTTCCATTGATGAAGACTCATTTAGTGAATGACCATTGCGTTTTTGGTTTCTCAGTCGTTCTGTTGGATACCGCTTTGGCCCACACCTTGGAGATGCAGTGCCAATTCTTGTTAACTACTGTAATACTGCATCAGAAAATGATGAAGAGCTTCGTGAGTATAGCTTGCAGGTACTTTGATTTTTATGTTGTTTCCAATTGATTGGACTGTGAATGTTGTTGTGAGGCATTGCTTTTGAATTTAATTTTTCATCATGCCACTTAATTTATTGATTTCACCCCTGAGGTTTTACATACTTGTTCCAGGCATTGGAGAGCTTTTTGTTGAGGTGTCCCAGGGATATCTCTTCCTACTGCGATCAAATCTTACATCTTACTTTGGAGTTTCTTAGTCATGATCCGAATTTCACAGATAACATGGAGGAAGATACAGATAATGAAAGCTGCGCCGAAGAGGAAGATGAGTATGTTGTGAACTTCTCTATCTATTAATTGTTTACAAATTGTGTTTGAGAAACTTTGTGCTAATGTCTAATCTTATGGCTTGTAGTGAGAGTGATAATGAATACACAGATGATGAAGATGTCAGCTGGAAAGTTCGGAGAGCTGCTGCAAAGTGCTTATCCGCATTAGTTGTTTCTCGACCTGAGATGCTCTCAAGATTATATGAGGAGGTATACAACGATAATTTTTAGCATTAATGATTCATTCTGGTTCTATATCACTAGGGAATTTGCAGATCTTTTATTGGAAGGAGAGTGAAAAAAATTTAAAATGAACATTGTCTGTTCTGAAATAGTTTATCATCCCTTTGTGCCTACCACAGTTAGTTCCCTGAATTTTGAACTGGTCAGATTAAATGAAAGGGAATATGAAAATATCCTCTTTAAGTTTTTATTCTATATTAAATTAATTTGATTTGAGTATGGCTGGTAGTTGACTAATAAAGAATGGAACCTTTCTTTTCAGGCTTGTCCAAAGTTGATTGATAGGTTCAAAGAAAGGGAAGAGAATGTCAAGGTATGAAAGCACACAGAAGTGGTTATGTAACTGTTAGATATCTATTTGATTTGCTTTCTTATTATGCTGCAGATGGATGTCTTCAATACATTCATTGAGTTGCTGAGACAAACAGGAAATGTTACAAAGGGCCAGACAGGTTTTGATGAATCAAGGCAAGTTAATTGCTATTCCTGTATGAATTGTCTGTAATGGTCTCCTAGTCATAATGCTTTTAGGATTTTTTTTCTATCTCTGATGTATCCAGACATTGGTACTATGCTATTCCAACTCTGTAATTAGTTTAGGGATGGCTTGTCCCTAAATCTGCTATAAAAGTTTCTTATTAAAATAGTTGTTATAGGCTCTGCATTTATAATATTGCTAAGCAACTCAAGATTTTTTTTTCTCCGGTTAATTTTGAAAAAATGCAAAAAATGCTACACTCTGTTTCTAAAATAGGAGAATCTCCTACCCAGCAGTTTTCCGGAGGGCTTATCTGTTTATTCATTTACATCTTGTCATATTTTGCAGTCCCAGATATCTACTGAAGCAAGAAGTGCCAAAGATTGTTCGATCTGTAAACAAACAGTTACGTGAAAAATCTATCAAGACAAAGGTACAACAATTTTACAATTAGCTGATGTTATGCTAATTTTACAATTTTACAAAATTTCAATCTTTGTTCATGCTGTCAGGTTGGGGCCTTTGCAGTATTGAAAGAGCTGGTAATTGTTTTGCCTGATTGCCTTGCGGACCACATTGGATCTCTTACTCCTGGAATCGAGAAAGCACTATGCGTAAGTTTTGCACTGATCTTTCGCAGTATGTGGTTTTGTTATTTTTATTTTTTTTTTAGAAATATTATAATTATTACTTCTATCTGTAACCACAGGATAAATCGTCTACCTCAAATTTAAAGATTGAAGCTCTTGTTTTTACAAGATTAGTGTTAGCCTCACATGCTCCTCCTGTTTTTCATCCCTACATCAAGGTAATTGGTAATAAACTGGTCTCCATTGAAGGAGATTTTTTCAATTTTTAAAGTGGGCATCTGGTAAATGTGTCATTATATAATTAATTTCCATCCTTGTAAAATATGTTTTTTTCTGAGAAACAGTGTTGTAAGGATATGAGGTTTCTCTGAAAATTAATAAAGTACTTACTTTTTGTTTTTTTACTTTTGTTTGTTAATAGACGTGTTCGTAGGATTATACTAAATTGGAACACTGTGGGTATTTAAGATTAGTTCTACTTCTATTCCAGTGACTCTTATTATCTAAATCTTCCCTGGGTGTTGTCTCAAAGGTAGTTGAAACCTGTTAGCTCTTACTGCCTGAGGCTTCGAGCACATTATTTGTGAGGTTGGATGTGAGCTGACTCATGATAATGTGATATTTGTAGAATTTGGATTAATTTGCATAAAATGTTTGACGTATTTGTTTTGTACATATCAACAATTTATTAATACAAAAAGTTGCTAAGATTTACAATAATATTACTATGATTATTGGTTTACTTGCTGAACCATGATGAAAGACTCTTCTGTACTGATGGACTACTCATGTTATTCTTAGGCAATTTCTGCTCCAGTTATATCTGCTGTAGGGGAACGTTATTACAAAGTTACTGCAGAGGCATTAAGAGTGTGTGGAGAACTTGTTCGTGTTGTGCGACCAAATATTGAGGTCCGCTGCCTCATCCATACATTTTATTTGACTTCTAGGTGTTCTATGGTCTCTTCCAGAAATTTAATATGATTTTATTGCTCAGGTTTATGGTTTTGATTTTAAACCCTATGTCCATACTATATACACTGCTATTATGTCACGCTTGACAAATCAAGACCAAGATCAGGTTAGTGTCATGAGATCTTGTGAACTTGTCCTTCTTTAAGATTTATATCTTACTGGGTATTCTTTCCCAGGAAGTGAAAGAATGTGCCATTTCTTGCATGGGGCTTGTGGTCTCTACCTTTGGTGATCATCTTCGGGGAGAACTACCCGCATGTCTTCCTGTGCTTGTGGATCGAATGGGAAATGAGATAACTCGCCTTACAGCTGTTAAGGTTTGTGGAAGCTTTAACCTTTTTCATAAAATGTATTTTTGTTGATGTATTATTTAATCTTGTGAGATACAAAAGAGAGAGAGCCGAAAAATTGTACTCCTATAACTATTCAGAAAAGAATTTACACAGCCCTCATCGAGATGTTGCAAAATCTCTTATTCTCTCTCATATGCTTGCTTTTCTGCTATAAATAGAATACTATATTCTCACATGCAAGCTTTCTACTCCTTTTTTCTTTCTTCCAGGCTTTTGCTGTCATTGCTGCTTCACCCCTGCACCTTGACCTATCTTGCATTTTAGAGCATGTGATTACAGAGTTGACTGCATTCCTACGCAAGGTAATCTGCTATCTTTTCTTATAGCCTTTGGATAATATTTCTCATATTTAATGATTTTACGATGATTACTGAATTGCTCTCATATTTACTTGTGAACAGGCCAATCGAGCATTAAGGCAGGCTACTCTAGGGACGCTAAACACATTAATCGTTGGCTATGGTGATAAAATTGGTTCAGCTGCTTATGAAGTTATTGTTGTTGAACTTTCTACCCTGATAAGGTTATACAAATGTTTGTTCTACTTCTTATGTAGTTACTATAACCCGAGTGTTGTAGCAAAGTTCATACTTCATAGTTATGGCTTGATGTTTAAGTCTTCCGTTTTCTTATCAGTGACTCGGACTTACACATGGCTGCTCTAGCTTTGGAATTATGTTGTACATTAATGGCCGACAAAAGATCTGGCCCAAATGTTGGTCTGACCGTCAGGAACAAAGTTCTGCCTCAAGCACTGATTCTAATCAGGAGCCCTCTGCTCCAGGGTCAAGCTCTTCTGGTACTATTATTTTTTGCGTCGTTTGTTGTGATGCATGTTAAATGAATGGATTGTTTATATCCTCATCATTGGAATGTCACAGGCACTACAAAAGTTCTTTAGTGCCCTGGTTTCCTCAGCAAACACAAGCTTTGATGTATTGCTAGACTCTCTTCTTTCAACTGCAAAATCATCTGTCCAGTCTGGCGGTGTTGCAAAACAGGCTTTGTTCGCGGTTGCTCAATGTGTGGCTGTTCTCTGTCTTGCAGCAGGCGATAAAAAGTGTTCCTCTACTGTAAATATGCTTACAGATATATTGAAATCTGATAGCAGCATCAATTCGGTATTTAATCTGTTTGTCCCTTAATTAGCTTTTATATTTAACTGCCGAATATTTTAGAGTTGCCTTTTTTGAATGATTTATAAAGTGCATATACATGCTGTAACATGCATAATGTGCGACCTAGCAGTTGATTGTGATATTAGTCCTGATTTCAGTTTTCTGTTTCGTTTGGAGAACTTGAAGGTTTTAGTTGTCTATCGTTGTGACTTGTGAGTTATTAAAAATGTAGTGACTATGTAATATTACATAGTCACTATGTAATATTAAAAATGTAGTGACTATGTAATATTATATCGTTGTCTATCGTTGTTCTTATTTTAGTTACTGCCTTTCTCACAGGCAAAACAACACCTCTCATTGCTGTGCTTGGGGGAGATTGGCAGGAGAAGAGATCTCAGTAGTCACGACCAAATAGAAAATATTGTTATTGAGTCCTTCCAATCCCCTTTCGAAGAAATAAAATCTGCAGCATCTTATGCTTTAGGGAACATTGCTGTTGGAAATCTACCCAAGTATTTGCCATTTATACTGGACAAAATCGATAATCAGCAAAAGAAGCAATATCTGTTGCTTCATTCTCTGAAAGAGGTATATTTCTTGTGGATTTATTTATTTGATAAAAATATAATTTAATATATCGTTTCCTTGTAAACTACCTTGCTTGATGAACACACACTTGTTTCCAGGTCATTGTGAGACAATCTGTAGAGAAAGCAGAATTTGATGATTCTAGTGTTAAGAAGATCACTAAATTGCTTTTTAACCACTGTGAAAGTGATGAAGAGGGTGTTCGTAATGTGGTGGCTGAGTGTCTAGGGAAAATAGCCCTTATTGAACCTGGGAAGCTTGTTCCTGCACTCAAGGTATCTTCTTAGAAATTGCATCATTCTTCTAAAAGAATTTTATGCAATTAATCATTTGGACAATACTAATGCTTCGAATTTAATTGTAGGAGAGGACATTCAGTCCTGCTGCATTCACCCGAGCAACAGTTGTAATTGCGGTGAAGTATTCTATAGTTGAACGGCAGGAGAAAATAGATGATATTCTGTACCCTGAGATTGCATCTTTCTTGATGCTTATCAAGGATCATGACCGGGTAATTATCAGATATGTGAAATTCTTATAGTCAATTATCGGATATGTGAATTTCTTGGATTCAATATGTTTTCATCATAGAATGACAAAACACAGTTATCTATCTTGTTGGATTTATTCTTTTAAATTCAATTTATGTCTTAATTTATTGGTATGTTTGCAGCATGTGAGGCGTGCAGCCGTATTGGCCTTGAGTACTGCGGCTCATAATAAGCCAAACCTGATAAAGGCCCTGCTTCCAGAACTACTGCCACTTCTCTACGATCAAACTGTTATAAAGGTAATAATCAAGTATGAGTATACATGTCTATAATTATATACCCTCAAAAGCAACCGTCTTCTTGTATTTGCATATTTCATTTTTAAGTATATCAGTTAAAAACTATTAGATGCTCTGGTATTGCACTTAAAATTCATTCCTGCTTTAGCATGATAATGACTTACAAACGGCATCATTCGAATTTCATTCACAACTATTATCTATATTAAGAAGTTAATTATGCTGTCCTAGCTTTATTGTACATTCAGTAAGGAATGGTCAACATTTTTTTAAAATCACTACTATCCACAAATACGTGCAATTTGGCTATTGGAAACATATGGCAAGGGGGTCTTTGTCTTTTTTTTTTTTTTTTTTTTTTTTTGTATTATCTATTTTTGTCTTACGCTTTGCAAAATTTATTAAGTGGGGAGTTTGGAAGAAGTTATTAGGCGAACTGTGTTTTGAAACTTCCTGTTCTCTCCAGTCTTTGGATTTTTCTACTAAAAATTCTGAACTCTCCTAGTCTCCTTTGTATCGCTTTTAAATCTGAATGGGTCAAGGTTATTATTCATTATAATCCTGTTTTTGGGCTATTTATGCTGAGATTGTTTTTCTGAGATCTTCTTGGCCTTGATTTAATTTGTATTTTGTTTTTGTATCCTTCTGTAATCTCTCTTTTGTTAGCATTAACTAACTGTCCAATTATCTTTTTGCAGAAAGAATTGATCAGGACAGTGGATTTAGGTCCTTTCAAACACACAGTAGACGATGGGCTTGAATTGAGGAAAGCTGCTTTTGAATGCGTGGATACTTTGCTGGACAGTTGCCTTGATCAAATGAATCCTTCTTCTTTTATTGTTCCATACCTGTTATCTGGTTTAGATGGTGAGTCAAGTAATAATTATTTTACAAAAATATTCGGATAATTCTGCGATAGATTGTGACAGGTTAAATCTGAAATACCTTTTTTTCATTATTTGCAACTCAGCTTACATTTTTTCCTACTATTTTAGATCATTATGATGTCAAAATGCCTTGCCATCTCATCCTCTCAAAGCTAGCTGATAAGTGCCCATCTGCTGTGTTAGCAGGTACTGCTTCCATTATTTTTTTGGTTGCAATTATTCATAATTCTGTCGATTAAATTTAGTATGTGTAGTGACAGTAACCCAATTTTCACCAACTTATTTGCACCTTCAGTCTTGGATTCCTTGGTGGATCCTCTCCAGAAAACTATCAATTTTAGGCCCAAACAAGATGCAGTGAAGCAAGAGGTTGACCGAAATGAAGACATGATCCGTAGTGCTCTCCGGGCAATTGCTTCCTTGAACCGCATAAGGTATAGCTTAGGTTTCAAAAAAGCAAATATTTTCTTTACCTTAAATCCTTAATTAACTGAAAATGATCACTTTTCTTTATTTTCAGAAAGGCAACATTGCCATGTTTGAATCCATACTTGTATAGACTAGATTATAGTGCTCGTGAGTTTCAGATTTGTAATACTTTTATTTTCAAATTTGCAGCGGAGGAGATTGCAGCCATAAGTTTAAGAATCTTATGAATGAAATTACAAAGTCACAGATGCTATCTGAGAAATACTCTTCTATCCGCAACGAGTGAATATACTGTGAAACTCGATGAACTTTTATACTGAGGAAGGCTTACAAGTGTCCCATTGGAAGGGGAGTACTGGTAATATACTGACACTCGATGCCATGCGGACTATCGAGTACAGTAAGTAAACTAAGTAATCACCTCTGGTTGCCGACTACCCTCCCTATATATGATTGTCTGTCTTGCCCAGTTTTCTTCTTTTTCTGGTAGGTCGACGCTGTGTAAATTCAATATTTGATATTCAAGTTCAACGCTAGGTTTTGGTTTTTCTGTAATGAAAAAAAACGAGCATAAACATTTACACTACTCCCCTTTACAGTGTTGAAAATCCGGGAACTTGGCAAGTCTGTCTGGTTTAATTACCTGTAATGTTCCACTTAAAACACAATTCAAATGTGCGTTGTTTCAAGTTATAAAAACGGGGTAACCTAATTAACATATGCCCACGATCAAAGGATTAAAAACAAAAATGTAAGATCTTGATGCTTTGATCGTCAAGCAATGGCGTTTGTTGTATGGAGATTTTTTTATGTATAAGAAATGTCTGTTTTTTTTTAAGAGGACAAGAAAATGAGGATATATCATTTAAAACGATCAAAATGATAAAAATATTTAGTATTTATTCATAATTTTTTATAAAAATTGTATGGAGATTTTTTTATGTATAAGAAATGTCTGTTTTTTTTTAAGAGGACAAGAAAATGAGGATATATCATTTAAAACGATCAAAATGATAAAAATATTTAGTATTTATTCATAATTTTTTATAAAAAATTAATAATGTACTATAATTTTCATTTTCATTATTTTTTCATTTGGAATTGATTTAAAATACCCTTAAAAGAAATGGCAAAAACTTCCAGCAGAAAATGGGTGCTTCACAGTTCACAGTATCATCGACACTCTCCGCGCTCTTTCCTCGAGACTAATTTCAAGGTAAATTTCTCTCTCCAAAAACACTGATTCCATTTTTATTTGAACACGTGCTTTGATTTTTACCATGGACGTATATGAAAAAGGGTATGAATTCATTGCCTGATTTTTGTGTATAATTTCAGAAAATTTGCGTTGTTCGATTCCGATCAGAAAAAAATTATGATCTGTTGGGTACTTGTAATTGCACGTGCTTGATTTCATCAATTCTTATTTTGATATGATTATAATTCTATGGTTTTGGTTGGTCCTCTACGATTTTCCTGTGTTGTATGTTCTGGTTGTAATCAATATACTTGCCACAAGTACGAGTCGATTGATTGATGTAGACTGATAAAAAAAAAAAGGGATCAGTTACATACATTGCATCGCTTCGTGCTGCACTTGTTGTTTGTGGAATTCGACGACAAAGGGTCGTCGTAAATTATTGTTGTTAGGTGATCGGGTGCCAAATTAATGCTGTTAGGTAAAAAATTATTGTTTGTTCTCAATAGAAAATCACACAGAGGGTAAAATTCCGTTTGTAGCCCTCAAAGCGGACGAATGTTTATTTTGTTTTTACATCATATTATGTGGAGAGTTGTGTTCAATAAGTTTGATGAATGAGTGTTTGGTTGCATATAATTGTTGCCCCAACTTGTAAGGCACAAAAACAACCTTAAGATTTGACTTTTGTTGTGTAGGGTATTTGCTTCATTATTTTGTGTGAGTTAATAAGATTTATCAAATCACACTACTCTCCTACATACATATATACATACACACACATACATATATACACCATACATATATATAGCTAACAAAAAAGAAGATGCACTACCTGCAATTGCTATTACTGCTTAAACATGTTCTATGGTGAATGGACTAGTTGACTCTCCCATAATGAATGCACTACTAAGGTATAAATTCAATGTTTGATCTTTAGATGTGGACCCACCATATATACATGTATGTATATATATATATATATATGTGTGATCCTAGATTACTTGTTCCATCAATCATGCATGCCAATGGTTTTTGGGAGCCCTTGAAAAGAAAGCACTCTTTTTGTCACATTGTAGTTGCATATTAAGTTAAGCACATTCATGGAGCTCCTTTGAAAAAAAGTGTTTTACAGTTCCATGGGTACAATCTTTATTCTCCGTCCCTACAGAGTTTTCGATGGAAAAAATAATTGGCGGTAGCGTTACCATCGATGAGTTATTGATTAGTCCATCCACACTCTGTACAATCACACACACAAACACACACAAACACTCCCTTGAGGAAACTTGTGGAATACATCATTAATTAAAGCTATGGGGTACTCATATTATCATCTCCTCCAACTCTGACTGTATCCTCAGATTCGCCCGACGTCTTGCGCGAATACCACCTCGCCCAGAAGAGATAATTCAGGAAGTTGAGGAAGCTCAACACAGCGAGAAACGAATAGAACAGATCCAACCTGTCCTTGTCGAGGTCGTTATCGCTCAGCCAACCACCCACACCGGAATGCCCCGTCACCCTGTTCACAACCGACACGAGTATCGAGCTCAAGTAGAACCCGAACGAGTACGAGCAGTACGTTATAGCAGTCAAGAAAGCCCCCATCCCTTTCAGCTTCTGCTTGTAGAAGAACTCGATCAGCCCGACAGCAGTGAACATCTCCGACACCCCGAATATCAGGAACTGTGGGGTGATCCAGAATATGGAAATCGTCTCTTTAGAGTTTCGTCTCTTGCTCTCCATTGCGGCAGCCGAGACCATGGAGAAGATGACGAGGAATAGGCCCGACCCGATCCGGTGGAGCGGGGCGAGCCCGGAATCGTGGCCCGTGATTCGTCTGGCGAAGGGGACGAAGAAGGTGTCGTAGAGTGGGACTATGAATATGAGCATGAGGTAAGGGATGGCTTGGAGGGAGGCTGGGGGGATGCGGAAGGACTCAGTGAGGTGAGTGTTCATCGTGCTGCCCTGTTGGACCGAGAAGGTTTGGAGCTGAGCGAGGACTGTGTTGAATACTATTGTGCAGGCGAATATTGGGAGGACGAGGATAAGGATCTTCGCCTGCTCGACTTGGGATATGGTCGAGAGGGCCCATGGGCTTTCGGACTTGGCGTTCGGGCCTTGGGCGGTCTTGATGCAGGCCTTGTTCAAGAATCTGTTTAGTTACACGATGATTAATGTCGTAATATGACAGTACGAATACAGAAGAGAAAATCGAGAAATGAAGAGTGAAGTACCTAAATGTTTGGGTGAGAGGAAGATTAGAAGAGATGGAGTTGTTGTTGTCCGTATGAGGGTCGTATCCATGGAGCATCCGAGGATCAGATGGAGAAGCTCGGTTTCTCTTTAAAATTGCACCCACAATCACCTGATATATCACAAATTAATTAATAGTACTATAGTAGTATATTGTGTATTCTTTCATTCCCCTAAAAGTTTTCAAATCCATAATTGTGGAGAGTTTTTTCACAACTTTATATTTTCTATACTCATTCATTATTCATTATTTAACAATATTCATTATGCTCTTTTACTAGTAATACATAAAAATACAATATTTTTTTAATATAAAATTTCTCTAAAAAAGTATTTATTATTTAATTTAATTATTTATTTAGGTTAATCGGATAACAATGTGAAAGGTGCCGAATCTTCCGACATTGCATCTGAATGTTTTGTTGGCACATTTATTTAGTTTGGAAATATATAACACAATTAGAAAAAGTGGATTTATTTTAATATTGAGCGGTATCAAATAGTCAAAAAATATACTATATAATAAAAATAATGCATGTTGATAAAACGTGGACGACGGTGTGGATAAATGATTATTAAAAGACAGTGTATGGTGCATGTGTGCCAAGTACACAGAAGATACGCGCAACTCTTTTGATAAATAAATAAATAAGTATTTTATCGGTCTCATACAAATTTTCATACTTTTACTATCTAACAAATACATCAAAAAAGTATTTTTATTATTTTGATAAAAAAATAATAAATTCATTTTTTTTTTGTTAATTTCCGAGTCAAAGTCTGTATATTACTCAGAAACAAAAGAAGTAGAATCAGGCATTCCTATATTTTATTTATGGTCACAAAATGTCAAGTATTAAAGCAATAAAAAGCAATGAAATCAACTTTAGAAAATTCAAAAAGGTTTTCTCGTCTCACACGTCCGTATTTACAATAATTATTCATTTGAAAATAACAATGAATGAATGAATTACCTGAGCAATAGGAGTCAAAATGCTTCCTTGCGGACGCTTGTTCCTATACACCACCGCCCCTCCGATCAAGCTGACAAGCCCCATCGCCATGGCGGCCGCGGAAACCCCGAACCCAACATCCATCCCGGAGTGCGTCTGCACGTAAACCAACACAGTCAACGCGATTAGCTCCCCCGCAGAAAAGGCAAAGTAAGCCGCGTTGAAGTAACTCGACAGCCTCTTGGACTCTTTCGGGTGGGCCCGCGGGTCGAACTGGTCGGCCCCATGGGCTATCATGTTGGGCTTTACGCACCCGCTCCCGAGGGCCACCAGGTATAGGGCCGCGTAGAATATGAGGGCCTGGAGGCCCGTAGCCTCCTGGGCCGGGGGCGGGCGGAGCTGAGGGAGGTGGGCCTGGACGGAGAGGAGGATGAAGCCCAATAGCTCCACGAATGCGAAGATGAGCATGGTCCAGAAGCAGCCCAGGTGGGAGTCCGAGAGGTAGCCGCCGAGGAGGGAGAGGAGGAAGACGGTTCCGATGAAGTTGGTGACGGTGTTTGCCGACTTCGACAACGAGAAGTGCATCTCGTTGATGACGTACGTGATGAGGTTGTTGCCGACGGCCGCGATCGCCATGATCTCGAATCCTTGGACTCCTACATATATATATATATATATATATATATATACATCATCAAAAATTAAGAAAAATGTTACTTATATTGTACGTAGTAAATATTGTATTATTGTATGTTAATGCATATATATATATATATATATATATATAACCTAGGACGAAGGCGGCGGCTCTCATTCCGCCGTGCTTGATGGGGTCGGAAGGCCTTCCTCTCCAGTCGACGGTGGTGGCGGAGGAACTCTCTTCGGAGTTTTCTATCTTATTATTAATTACCTCCATATATATATATATATATATATATATATATATATATATTATATATATATATATATATATATATATATGCTTTTTGATCGATCGAGAGAGAGAGAGAGAGAGAGAGAGAGAGAGAGAGAGAGAGAGAGAGAGAGAGAGAGAGAGAGAGCTTGTGTGAATTGAATTGAATTGAAGTGAAGTAGTGATGAATTGAAGATGAGAAATTGGGGTCAAATTTATACACACACACTCAACGGGGGGCCCTCGCCCCCGCCTCCATCCGCACCTTTAAATTTGGATATTGTGACTTGTGAGCAACAACAACAACACACACTTCTCCATCTTCTTTAGTCCCCACCACTACGTACCACCACAGTACTCTGTACTTATATATATAACGTATTATATACTTATTTCGTGTTTATATATAATAACTGTACATTATTATTTTGTGCATGTTTGGTGAGTGAGCACTTACGGGTACGTACGTACGTAGGATATTTCAACATTGAGAAATGAGTAACGTTGAATTATATATTATTGCATACTGTATATATCATGTACGTGTTGTGCGTATATATATTCCGGAAGCAAATTAAAGCTCACCGTGGATTTAGAATAGTATATATGTGTGAGTATATATATCAATCAATCCATTCATCAAGAATAGACTTATATATATTGCATACATACTATACTATATCATTTAGCTAGTATCATTTAATTAGTTAATACACAATATATATATATATATATAATTTCACATTTTTACAAAGAAAAGTTCATTTATTATGTGAATTTAAATATAGAAATTCAATTCTACGGAAATTAAAATAATATAATATTTTATAGATTGTTTTGATCAAAAAATTAAGGTAATATTAGGGTATGGGGCAGATTGGTTTTAATATTATTTTGAATATCCATTGTTTTTCACCTCATTTTTAGGGGTTGTATATTTTTTACTTTTTTATTTATTAGGGTATTTGTATTCTTTAAATACTAAGTAGGGGCATTTTTTTAAATGTATAAAGTCGTAAATATCCTTACGATAATATTAAACAATTTTTGTAAATAATATTACGGTAACATATATTAATTTATTTAATATTCAGCGTTACTAAATATATATAAATATATTTGCGTAAGATGTAAATATATTTGCGCAATAATATATTTGGTAAAATATATTTGTGCAACCATCCAGATTATATATATGTCAAAATATATTGCGCAAACAAAATATATTTGCATTACATAATTTGGGTACATATGTATTTATATTATAGTTGTCTTTTTCAAACTAATTTTAGTTGTTAGTACTATGATAATTTGTTTTGATTTTAATATTGGTCTATATCTATGTATTTATATTATAGTTGTCGTTTTCAAACTAATTTTAGTTGCTAGTACTATGATAGTTTGTTTTGATTTTAATATTGGTCTATATCTATGATAGTTTTAATTTTCTTTGTACTTATTTTTGTATATCTATGGTAATTTTCAATTTATGGTAGATTTCTAATTTTTAATTATTGATATTTATGAGAAATCTTTCATATCTATGATAGATTTCTATAATATTATTTTACATGATATTCATGACAACTTCTTAATATTTATGATATTTTTAGTTTGGTATTTGGTTTCTATCAACTTCTTAATATCTATGATATGTTTTTTGTATTTGATTTATATTAACTTCTTAATATCTATATTAGATATAAGTTTCTTGTATTGTTTTTATATATATTCAATGAATTGATTGTTATGAACAAATAACTAAAATTTAACAATAATCTAAAATGATAATAATATTGAATAGTATTTTGACAAGGGAAATATATATAGATTAGGGTTTTCGGCCATGGATATTATGGGAGTGATTTGCAACTCTCGGCTCCCATAGTTTAGTGTGTAGTAAGGAATAAACGGGTGGCGTGTTATAATACGATTTCTACCGTTGTTTTGTGGAAAATTTGAGCGAGATATATTAAAAACATTTTTTTTGTATATTAGATTTTGATAAGTAGTTATTTTAATTAATACGAAGTAAATTGAAAAGGTTAATAATGGAACACTGCTCTATATCAGAATTAGGAAAAAAATATAGGTAGTAGATATAATACTACTGTTAGAGGTGCCCCGATCCATAATTCCCCCAAAAATTAATGGTACCGAAAATCAATAACCGATTAAAAAAACTGATATATATAATGTACAAAGAAATTGGTTAATAACGATGTCTATAATTGACAGACTATATATGTAGGATCCATCAAAATCAGTTCGAATTTTCATAAAAATCGAATAAAAACAGATTCTCTAATTCAACTTTTTTAGTAGTAGTATATAAAATTAAATAATTTTATGAGACAGAAAAAGAGATCGATAGTACTCTAGTATGCATGAAATTAATCTAAAATTTCCAAACTAACCCTTGAAATGTCTGATCAAACCCAATACGAATTAAATCATTGAGGTTGCCAGCTGATAAATTAAATTGCTCAAGGCTACTGATAGCACGGGTTTCCGATCATATATTCAAAGCTACGACTCAGCGCCACAATCAAGATCATATGGACCTCAAGAGTCAAGAGCAACGCAAGCTGACATGTTTTAACAATGATTTTTATCAATATTTAAGATTTCATTATCTCACAAAATAAACTGAATCATCAACAAGTTTAAGTTTAATTAGTTCAATAACTTCTTATTTATAAAAATTAAAACTTCAATCTATTAGTATTTTTACTTTTTAAAGTTTTTATGAAACATCCACTAATAAAAGAAGCTAAGGTGCCATTGAATTAAAGATGGCGCGCGCAACTGCCCAAGTCATCGAATAAATCACGTTTGGCAAAAACACAAAATAATTATTTAAAGAAAAATATACCTACTACTAATAGAGTGAAGACTGGGGTAAAGTTTGACAGACCATGCAATGTTTTTATTTTCAAAAAAGCTCTAATTTGAAAAGTAAACAAAAAATATCACACGAAAAATTAAAATATATATAATATTCTTTCTATTTCAAAATAGTTGTCATGTTTTTGTTGTAATTAAGTTTATTAAAATTTTTAGTGATAAATTTGAACACGCATTCTTATACTTTCTCAATTTAATGCATTGATTAATTCAATAAATAAAAAATAAAAAATCCATAATTTAATATGCATAAAAAAACTTAATTTAGTGTTTTATAAAATGCTCATATTTGCTTGAAAATCGTAAAATAACTATTAATCTTAGCACAATTCTTTCGATTAGAGAGAATTTGCTATAGTGGAAATTAAGCTATTTCGATCCGAAGAGCTGTACATTCGTTGATCAAATATTCGATTATTAACTCTCCGTATTGCTCTTTAAACTAGCAACTTGATCGAACTTACTCATCGAGCTGAGTTGGTTGAACATTCACTAAAATAGAAGATAAAAGAATTTAAAATGATCACATATCACAGATCGAAATATTGCTTTCTCTATTGGACTAATTAAAAATTAAATGAATTAATTACCTATAAGAAAACAAAAATCCCACTTCCATTTTTGTTGTAGGCTAACAATGGAACAAAGCCACCTTTTTCTTGCCTATACCCTTCAACTTTTGTTCCCTCTCCACATATATATCCCTATGGTAATTACTCTAGCGGATTGAGAAGATGGATAAGATTTTTCATTAATTTTTGGCTCAAAAAAAAAAAAGTATAAACAGCTTGTAGTTTATCAATTTTTCTTGCCTTGTGAGATAATAATTAATTTAACCTAATTATAACATCCTATACTCCATATATTTATTATTTACGTAGTTGTGACAAAAAAAAGTATAAACCTTGCAGGATATCCGATTTTCTTGGGTTGTTAGATAAATAATTTAACCTAATAATATCTATAAACTCACACCTTAATTAGTTCTAAATAAAACATCCGAGTATTAATGAAAACGACACTCCAACTAAAATTAACTTTCTTTCCTATTTTGTCTTCTCAACCCAATGGAAATACATGAAATGAGTTAATTAAAAGTGCAAAATTCTTTAGTTTCTTTTCTTTAAATACAATACGAAGAAACATTGATGTCATCAAATGACACGTGGCAGATTAGCAATGGGTTGTCGGCAGAGAAGTTGAAAATGAAGTGCATGAACACCTACCTACTATGTACCTTGCTATATTTAATCTTTTGTTGCATCATCCAATGTAGAATGTAGGCATTATTGTAAATATTGTGTGGGAGACAAAGTGGAAACATTCCTTTTTTATTCATTCATTCGTTCATTGAAGACTGTATAGTACTTTTGTCTCACACTAATTTTCATATGATTCGCATTTGAACACATTCATTCATTGTTAAGTTTTTTTATAGTGGCCACATGTTATAATTTATATGGATTGGTTACTACCCCTATTAGGGTAGCATAGAACAAACCAAATTAAAAATATACTATAGTTTTATTAATTTGTTGACAAAAACATTCAAAATTATAATAACCCAAATAATTTTTTTTACTCTATATCAAGTGGAACTTTTTTTTTCTTCTTTTTTACAACATTCTATAAATTCTTTTCTTGTATGCCTTTCTATTTAAAACATAAATTAAACATTTTCATGATATGTCCAATATCTTTATAAAATAAATTTAAATACACAAGTCAAAACCTTGTGCCTTATTCTTGCGAGGATCGACGGCTTTAACGTTATAGGTCGAACTCTATATAGCTCATTTTGTTTGTCCATAGCAAATTCGAACTACAAAAATATATACTGTATTAATTCTCTTTCAAATTAATGGATCTCTACCAATATTTTGAGAAGGGGTAGTGTGAAGTCTTAGAGAGGACTTTGAGGTGAAGGGAAGTAATAAGAAGAGAGAAATTACATAATTAGCAATATTAATTAGCCAATTAGGTATCGGAGCACTTAGAAAATAGAAAGGCATTAACTTTTACCTTTGCTTTACCACCCCCACTATTATTTAATTAGTTATTTATTTATTTCCCAATGTAGACATTTTGAATCATGCAATTGTCGATAAATATTCATTTTTTCTTGGGAAATTTTTAATACAATATTTAATAATTCACAAATTTAACTTTCATACTTTCAACGTGCATGTGTTATTAATCTATTAAGCGACTTGAATCTAAAGATGAAATGTTTTCAATATCTACATACCATCTCAATATATACACACACAACGTAAGATATACTAAGGTGTATTTTCAGGCATATTGCACTTGATTAACAGTACAACTAGTATACTTTTGATTTATTGAATATATACACTTTATTTTTTAATATATATTTTTTCAAAATAAATTAATTAAATAGTGTTGGAATCATTTTTGAAAAATTACTGTGTATTTTTATATCTTCATTTTATTACAAAAATAAATAAATGTAATAGCATAATCATTAACAAATTTAATGGGTATAAGTGACCATCATTACCAAAACCTTCACCATAAATCAAGTTCATTTTAAACAAAAATTCACAAACAGGTATATATTTTTTCAGTCATAAATCAATAGTCATATATGTAGAACACAAAAATTAAAAAATAAATGTTTTTGCAAAATTTAAAGATAAAAAATATTTTTAAGTGGTTGTGATCAAGTATTTTTAAGAGTAATTTTTCATAATAAAAAAAGCAAGGATAAATATTTTTCTTAAATGAGTGTTATATATATGTGTGTGTGACTCTGTATTAATTAGTCAAAGTCAATGAAATATGATGTAAATAAATTTCCCGCTTACGGCCATAAGATCTGTCAGTAGAAAAAAAAAAGGTCTCCACTCGCTTATTCATAATGAAGGTTTTTGATAAGGGTCAACCCTCAATATTTCCCACATTAATCTTGTCAGAACAATCACATTCAAATGTAGATCATCAACTAGTATTGAGGAGGTACTGTCAAAATACATTTTTTCAGAACTATAACTGTAATGTTTTAATAGTCATATCAACTTCGCCTCTTCTCAAAGTCCATCTGAGGCAAACTACTTATCTAGAACTCACAAGGAAGTAAATCGATAAAATTTCATTATTAATGAATGAAACAATATTATAGTTCTATAATGAAACTTTAATTTAACAATAAAAAAGGCAGAATTCATCAAATACTTATAAAACAGTATATTCAAAATTAGACGTGTGAGAAAGCATTTTCTTTTGGCAAAGCCTAACAAACAAAGTGCAGTGTATGAAATTGGAATTAAAGTCAAAACAATTTTCAAATCTTAGTTGACTTTTGAGGGAATGGAAAAATGCATTATTTCCAAAGAGAGCGCAAACAAAGGACCTTCAGGGATGGCTTTATGTTTCCACTGATTCACAATTGCATCATCTAGCACTAGTGACTTTACATGCACCACACAAAAGATTGTGAATCAACAAGGAATGTAAGACCTGCTGGAAACTATGTAGTTTTCGGGTAGCTACTGAACGAGCAATACCGAAATTTAGAAGTTTGACCAAAAATCGACAAGAGCATGTTTTTTGACAATATTGCTTAAAGTATACATTCATATAAGTATTTTATAATACAAGGAAAACGATATTAGATAATGGGAACGCGAAAACAAACAAACTTGAGCGTAATTCACTAATTCTGTATGATTGCGAAGCTTCATGACAGAGTACGCTTATTGAAAGATTCCACTGTCAGATTGGCTGTGAAAGCAGGAATCGAATTCATCTTCCTGATAAATATATCAACCTGTAAAACGCATCGCTTGTAAAAGATCGATCACAAATTGGGCAATAAACTTGAAAACCTCTCAATTGAGACAATAAAAAGATATCATTTGCGTTTTTGATGCCACTATAAAAAATTCAAACAAATGGGTATTACGATTCTATCTGGAGAAATAAGATTTTACTGATTTTGAAAGATTTTTGCAATATGATACTTCAACGAAGTGTGAATGGATTTAGAGAAATAGAAATGACAAAGGTAACTACTTCAAGAGAAAGTTTAGTTCAGACCTGCCGAGATATCTCAGGCTGTGATGCATACTCATTCGCCTGAAAATTACAAAAAACAAAAAGGAAACATGATTTAACTCACATTGATCTACCAATATGCATGTGTATCAGTATCTGTCAATTTGTGTGTGAAGCTGAATAAGAAGTCTCACTCAGAGATTCCATTTTCAGGGTGCAAAATTAATCACTTCCAGGAAAAAATTACAACATTTAAGGAATATAACTAAATCGGACAGGCATAAACTTGACCATATTTATTCCACCAGTTAGCCATGATCGATTGATCGGTGAACTAAGACTAGTTATCCGATGGAGCTCCCTTCTAGAAAAATATATCAGATACCAGTAGGTTCAGTACATTCATCAATCTACCTACAAATCATTCAAATACAACCAATTGTCTAAGCTATCATCATAGGGGCATTCATCTTTCTGATGAAATAGATAGTGTTCACATTTCGCATCCTACAATTGTCAAGATTTGTTGAAGTCACCCTTTCAAAGTGCAATATGAAATTAAAACTTACCACAATATTCGTGTTCCCAGATTCATATTCAAATTGAAGCCTCTCGTCGTCATTCAGGGCGTATATTGAATGGAGAGTAAATCGCGTGACTGGTATTCCGTCCTGCCGCTGATGGTCATCCATAACAATCTGAAGCATATTTAAAATATAACAAGATCAGAGGCAATCAAAGTATTACTAAAAGAGTAATTGCATAGAATTCATATACATACTAACTACTGTACTAAGCATATCAATTTTACTTGCATACACCTTCCCCTTTATCAGAGGTCAAATTGCCGGCAGAACATTGCTTATTATAACTCAAGGAGTCAAGGGAAAATAACTGGTTTGCTTCTCATGCATTTGTGTAGTGATGGCCTGATGGGGTGGGTGTATAACCTAAAATTCACAAATGCTTGAAAATTACTCGCTTCTTGATGACATCGTTTCAACTTGCAAATGCATCAAAAGCCAAAAAAAATCATCTCATTTTGAGCTGGAAACTATACTGGTAAGAACTTGCACCACTTGACATTGTTCTTGAAAGGGAAATAAAGGAGATCAAAAGATAAACTGAAATTTGGCCATTAGTCCATTACTTATATCATTTTGTTTTTTTAAGGGCTGAATTTTCATAATTAATAACAAGCCAGCTATCAGAAACCCTTCTAGAAGTGCACATATAGTCAGTGTGCACAGTGAGGGAAAGAACCAAAAAATAATAGGCAAACAAGGGCATTCCCAAAGAAAGAAAGGACGGCTTAACATCATTAAGAGTGGCGGGGAAATATTATTAGCACTCTAAATATGAGTTGCATAGCTATTCTATAATTTTTTTACGATAATTTAATCAATAAAAAATATGGAGTCAAAAACAACATTGAAGCATGTGATGATACCTTGTAACCAAAAAGTTCACAACAGGCCCTTCTGAAAACAGAGATCCTTTCAGCGAACACCGTCTTGTATCTGTTTTATAACACGTTTCCAGAGATTCAGTTTTAAGCTAAATCAGCAGGAAATTCTATAGAAATTTCACTAAAGTCTCTTGCCCACTCACCTCTCCTCGCGTTTTTCAAGTGTAGCAATTTGCTCTTTCAACTGCTTGATTTTCCCAGCAATGTAGGAATCAACATGAGTGCCAGCATCAGCTACATATTACAATGTTAGCAACACAAGCATATCAAAAGAACAACAGAGACAGATATTTTGTTCTTATAAAGATAATATTGATCATCATACATACAAATGCATAGAGCAGATTGTAGAATGAGGGACGGGACTACGGGAGGAAAGCTAAGGGGAGAGGGAAGTCATTCTGGCATTTTATCGATCTATTATTTATGGATTTGTTACATCATAGTTGAATACTCGTTTTAAGTTTAATACTTTTCTAGAGAAAAGAAGTTCAAAATGTAACAAGTACCACTCGAATAATAGTTATTGATGAGGATACAGAAGCAAATATAAGAAACAAAATTGTACCAGTTTGATAATAGTACATCTTACTTACACGACTGTTTCTTAATTTCTTCAACAGCCTGCAGCTTTTCTTTTGTCTTCTGAAGCTCATCTTGCAGAGCTTCAATTGTTTGTTTTGCCTCATGGTCAACTGCTAGGGTGTTAACCATCCGCATAACTTTAGTATTAGCAGAAGAAAAATCACCATGTCCCAGCTGCAGATATTAAAACCAATAAGCATCAGCAGCTTGATGATGCCAAAGCTAATCTTTTGCATTCGCATAACGAATGTAATATTTTCATGTGATCAATGTTAGGGACCATTTTGCTCAGGTCTATAGCAGAAAAGTAGGAAGTCGGGGTATTGAGGGCTATGGATGCATTTTTATTAGTTTATTGCATTGGTTTTCTGCTAACTTCTTTTTATAGATGCAGGAGGTTTTAATATCAGTGCAAGGAACAAAATATTCTATACTCCCCATCACAAATTTCTTATTTCAGAACATTGAATTATTTTATTCTGCGTCAATGAATGAATATTTAAATCCTTGTGGCTGTTGCAAAAAAAAAAAACTTTATAATTATGAGATTATCTTAACAATATGAACTTGACAAGCAAACAACGTAATTGATATCGACGAGAATATAGTTATAAGCAACAATTAAATTTTACATGGAACACAAACCTTAGACTCCAACAAAGATATCTCAGAACGAAGGCGATCAGCTTCTCGCTCTAACATCTTTATTCGTCTTGCTTCATTCGTCAACCTCTCATTTAGCAACTGAATTTCGTTTTGTTGTTGGATATTGATTTGCTTTTTTTCTAACAAACCTTTTTCCAGTTCTCTGACATAATTTTCTTTCTTGGCAAGTGATGCTTCAAGATCCTATCAACAAGAGAAAAAATGTAACTAAAACAAAACTCAAACTCTAAAATAAAACTAGATGTAGAAAGAAAAATACAAAACCTGAACTACAGTTTCACTGACTGATGCTATTCCACTTCCAAGATTCTTATGCTCTTTTAATTCCTTAACAACATTTCCGAAGCGGTCTCTTTCCTCAGTAATCATATCGAGCTGCAACAGAGGAAGCAGTTCAAACAAAATACATGGAGGACAATCAAAGAAGTTAAACTTGATTGTAAGTTACTATTTATGACTTTTGCTGATATATATATATATATATATATATATATATATATATATATATATATATATATATATATATATATATATATATAGGTAAAAATATTTTTGATAAAAATATTTACATTTAGTTGCAGGTTCTTACTTACAAATGTGAGATCATTTCCTTATATTTCTGCCACCTCATAAATAAACATCCTCTCCTAAAAAAATCGATAGAAGATTTATGTTTCACTAAAGCACTAAAGATAAATTTTCTTTGACACCAAGATCATCTGCAACTTCCAGAGTATCATAAAGATTGTAGTAGTGGTACTATATAGCGCACCGTATATAGTGTCATGGAATTGGTACCAGAATCATACTTCATCCAACCAAAATTCTGATAATTTAGCACTAACCATCATTTCTAGCCTTTTAATTTCAGTTTTATTTGACTCTGCCTTCTCTTTCATCACTGTGGCCTCTGTTTCTGCACTTTGTTTATCAAACATTGCTGAATCAAGAGCCACTTGAATTTCTTTCACCCGTGCATAGGCCTCGCTTGCTTTCATCATGCTATCGACCACCTCTCTAAGTGAGTTCAATAAGAAGAGGTCAGAAGCCCCACATAATAACCAATACAAAAAATTAACATGACACGATACAAAAGAAGCTACCCTGCAAACGAGTAGTGGAGAAGTAATATATTAAGTGATTGGGAAAGAAAAATAACAACAACAGCAGCAGCATAATATAATAATAATATTAATACGCAATTATATTTGTCATTTGTGACCCAAAAATAAATACTCCATATAATACAACTGAACATGAAGTGGTTTGTTTTCCTTGGAAACCATGTTAACAGTAATGTTATACTAGGATTTTGCAGAAATATTGTAACAAATACTACTATGTAAAAAGCCTGACTAAATAAAATCAAAGTAGCAGGTTAAACATATATACAAAGCATATATGACTGAAGATACGTACTTCTGTAAAGCTGAAAATTTGATAGGTATATCATCTGCAGATGACACGCCAGGAATTTCCTTAACCATTGATTTCCATGTAGACAGCTCATCTTCTAATTTCTGCACGTTTAATTGGAGGTCTGATAATTTAAATAGATCCAACTCTGCCCTCTCCCTGTGTTTCTTTTCTTCATATAACTTTTCTTTCAATAACTCGACATCTTCATGACCAGCTTTTATTTTCCTTGCTTCACGCACTTCAGACTCCTATTGATTTATTGAGGCAGGCACATTATCCATGTTATATTATACTGGAAAGATATGCATTGCAATGAAATTTTCATTCATGAACAAACATGATACGGAAGAGAACAAATGGTGAGAACAGGAAAGATATATGCCCAATGTACAAAAACTTGGTGTTTGGCAAACCAACTAAAAAAACATGTCAATCAATAAGGTGCAATGGAGGTGTATTAAGTCTTAACAAACTGTCATTAGCTAATAACAGAACTGTTGTAGTATTTATCAATAAAATGGAAAATCAAAACCCAAATGTGCTAGGTGATCAACTCATCAAAGTAATGTATTAGTTGCCTTTCAACTTATACATGTTTCTTTTCTCCTCTTCACTCTTAAATCTATATAATGTTATAGTTTTTCCCATTAGGTTTCTCTGTAAATTCTATAAAATGGATAGGCTGCAGAAGATATTAAACAATATCTAATAGTAAAACACTGAAATACTTACATAGTTCCTCAGTTCTTCTTGCAAATGCTTCACCAACATATTAGTGTCATTAAACGGTGCTTCTGAAGATTTGGCAGATAGCTTTTTATCAGCCTCAAATTTCTCGTGCATGCACTGAAGAAGAAAGTCAATAGGATTATTCGAAATTAATCAAACCTGTGTAGTATATAATGACGTGTGTAAAAAGAGAAATAAAATCACATCTATTATAATAATGCTGAATTTGAGGCATAATGTGGTACTACAGAGCCAATTTTCGTATTTTGATTTCAATGATAACAGAAAGTCAGAAACATGGCTGCCTTTTGACTATACATTTAGTTAACATAAATGTTTGTTTAAAAAAAAAAAGGAGAGAAGGGGAATGCATGCCCATTTTTACATCAAATTTGTTTCTATCAATCAAGTACATACATCAACTTCAAAATTGAAGTTATGTCAATCGTCTATTATTCAAAAGAAATTCAACTTAATACATTTTGCATCTTGGTAATTGGTATAGTTTGAACACGGACGTTGCAAATGAGAGAAAAAAGGAAGTTGCGAATGAGGGAAAAAAATGGACGTTGCTTACACTATTTCCATGAGCTGAAGAGAGCTACAGTTACGTCATTAATAGCATTATAGCAAAAAAAAAAAATGTAAAATAGTGAATGAAACTCAGACACCAACACGGAAGTATCTAAATCATTCTGGAGGCTCATAAACTAATTGTAAGTGGATTAATGGAACAAGGTCAAAACATTACCTCATCCAGACGGTTTTTAAGTTCGTCCAACTGCTCTTTCAATAGAGCCGACTCTTTTTCTGCATTTTTGGCTCTAAATTCCATTTTCTCAAGCTGAAAACATGTATGATGAGATATTATGTTTTAAGAAATCACCATTTTGGACAGTATTTTACTAATAAACGAAAAATAATGTACTGACATTGGCACTTATTCTAGAATCTGACAGCTTTGAATCACTTCTCATATGAACAAGGTCATTCTGAAGACGATTATTTTCCCTAGCTATGCTTTCTGATAGCCGCAGGTTTTCCTCTGCTAGGCTTGCTTTTTCTTCAGCTTTGGCTGCTAATGACTCTGCTTTTTTGCGCCGATCCATCTCATTCCGGAACTTTACCTACAAAAAATAAATAATATTTTGATACACACCTGACGGAAGTATGACAAAAGCACAATCAAAAGAACTTTTATAAAATATATGAAAAATATAAACAGTTACTCCATCTAAGTCAACGACTAAGTAGAGATGGAGGGTTCTTGACTGCCTTAACATGATCGTGTTGGATTAAGAACAACAGATACATGTTCATACCCAACATATCATAACAGTGCATCCAAAAATAAAATGTATACCCATTAGCTTCATAAGTGTTGAAGGCTCTAAATAAAAGTAAGATATCATAAACCAAAACAAATCACAGCACCTCTAGCTCATTGAAGGATTGTATTTGCTTTTTGAGCTGTTCTTGAGAAAAATCGATCTCCTTCCTAAGTTGTTCTTGAAACATCTGTTCACGTCCTTTAGCAGCAGCCAATTCTTGCTCAGCGTTAAAGAATTTATCTCGAAATTTCTTTTTCTCGGCTTCTGTACAAGCAAAATTTTCAATATATATCAAATTAGAATCAGGTTATGACCTTAGAAATTATGCAAAGAACAAAATTTAAAAGGTGATTGTTTTTAGTAAGTTATTACAATAAAATGCTAAATGGACATTTCGGGCCTAACTCTGATCAAATGTGCTTATTGGTAAATCTAAAACACAAGAGGACTTATTATTGCATCATCATGTCACCATAATCATTTACTCCAAGCATACCAGATTTTGTAAAATCTTCACTTAGTGCTTCAAATTTAGATCGATAATCATGTGCTTGCTTTTCTGAACTGCTTAGGGCATCAAAAAACTCGGATTTCACCTGGAAGAGAGAATTTTGTCAGCCCTGAAAGTTTTAATAATGGTAAATTATATGATCGCTTCAAAGAAAAATGGGAAAAAGTATATAATAGTAATTGAACCACATAGACAAATGAAAAAAAAAATCCAACACTCAAGTCAGCCAACCAACTTGTACAATTGCTGTGTTCACTATCTATAAATTAATAACAGAAATCCCATTGATGAAAGTTCCAGTACAGCTAATGGGAAAATTAAAAAAAAAATCACAAACCCAAATCTCAAACTTGTAGATGTTATGCACAACGGAATTCTGAAGAAATAAATTGTAAAGATGGCATAAAGGCATGTAGTCAAGCATTCTTGATTTTTTGTGGCAAGTCCAATTTGATTGAAAACAAATGTAAATCGTAAAAAATGATCTACAAATATGACTCAAAGTGGCTATCAAAAATATCCAATAACATAATTTAAAACGGGCTGACAAGGATTACTCAATTAAGATTCTTAAAAACCACCGGCAGTATAAATGTAAATGAAGATACCAGGTACTTGCAACTAATTCTCTCAACTTAAACCTGCTTGGATCACAAACTCCTGAAGGTTAAAAACTACGATCGTTGGATGATCGAGTGAACATCATGCTTAAAACCCTTACAGCTTTACATCTCAACAAAATTTGTTAGCTCAACATCAGGACAAATTAACCTCAATATAATTACAGAAAATGTGAACTATCGAGATGGAAATGAACTAGGGTATACCATCTGACGGCATTGGTAGGTACACAGCATTTGATCGGAGGTGATGGGGGTTGAATGGTCATGAGAATATTCCGGCGCCGGCAGATCCTCGTATACCAGCAGCTGCTTATCGGAACTTCGGCTCTGTGTATTATTATCATCATCAACCGGCGGCTGTGACTCCGCCCTTCTCTTCCTTGGCGGCGGTGTTCTGAGAATCATGATTAATCGTCTTCTTTTTTCCTCGATTCAGGGACTATCGGTACTCGATTGGAATACGGTAAAAGAAAAGCTAGGGTTCCAAATTGTTTGGTGGAATTTATCCGAGCTTTTGAAATTGAACGCGCGAATGTATTTAATTTATAGGGGAAATCGCCACAAAATTATTTGTCACTCGGGTGGGAGTCAACAGAGCAGCTCTCGTGTTATGAGTTAGATAGGTACTAGGGATTTGTTTAGTAATGATCGTATATATTGTTAATTTATTTTAATGTTTTAAAATAATTTTCAAATGATTTAAAATACATTTTACTTCTTTCAAATTGTCTTGAAATTAAATATTTTTAAAATATTTTGAAATGGTTTAAAATATTTTTTAATTGATTTAAAATGTCTTAAAATAATTTTTAAATAATTCAAAATACTTTATAAACATTTTAAAATGTCTTCAAGTAATTTTAAAATGATTTTAATATTATATTTTAATTATTTCTAAGTACCTTATATAATTTATAAGTAATTTTAAAATGATTTTAATATTATATTTTAAATATTTGGTACCTTAAATAATTTATAAGTGATATGAAAATAATTTTCAAACATTTTAAAATATCTTAAAACATCTTTAAATAATTTTGAAGTGTTCTAAGATAACTTTAAAATGATTTAAAATATTATTTAAACATTTTAAAATATCTTAAAGTAAATGGTTTAAACTATATTTAAATTTTTATAAGTGTAGGTAAACAATTTTAAAATAATTTAACATATTTTTTTGATTATTTTCAATTTTAAAAAAAATAATTTGAAGTGGTTTAAAATTATTTTAATTAACTTTGAAAATTTTAAACATGTAATGATAATTTCAATCGAATATAATAAAAAAAATGTGTAAATGTGTTTGTGAAATTATATGATACAATATTCAAATATGTTTTGATTGAATTGAATGAAGCTTTTACTTATCAAATGATTCAAAATAAGGTTATTGTTTTATGTTATTTTAGATAAACTCTATGTTTACCTATCAAATGATTCAAAATTTAAAGTTTTATTTATTACAATTCAACAACTGAGAAATATTCAATAAATATTGTAATTTTTGAATATTTTTTTAAAATAAACAAGTGAAATTATTTAACAAGATAAAGCTAAAATGAAAGGTACTAATATCATCAAGAATTGAATAATATACTTATGTAATTTACAAAAGACATGTAAAAGTATGAAATAGTAATATATCATCACACTTCAAAAATTGAAAAAATATAATGTTGATTATATGAATTAACAGTATAGTAATCATTTTCAATGTACTTTATCCATTTTGTGTCCATCGTTGTTTTTTAAAATTGTCAAAACAAACGTAAGTATATAGTATCGATTTCTCTATAATTTATGGAGTGTAAATATAAGCTCAAATTCATAAATCGATGAACCATATTACCGACGAGGCGATGACCGGCCATTTGCCGGACAAATTCACTCTCAGTTCTTTGCTATTTCTACCTCAATTATTTCATTATTTACCGCATAAGTCCCGTTTTCCCCGAAAAGAAAAATAAATGGAATTTCAATAGACATAAATGGACACGCACATATAATTGTAGAGAGAGAATATAGTAAAATACTGTCGGCTTCAACCAGGCAAAGACCATCCATCCCATCTCCATCCTTTTTTTTTCTAAGTAGTTTCCTTCAAATTTGATTCTGCTGAAAACTTCAACTAATTTAGCCACCAAATCGATCCGGAGCTGGTTTCGGGTTTTGTTTCAGTTGATTATCGAGCGGGTCCACCGGAAGAGAAAGCTTCGTGACTGCGGCCGGAGGTATATACATGGGAATATTTTTCTAGGGTTTCGGCGGCGGCGGCGGCGTAAATTAAGATCCTGGTGGATAACGTCGCGTCTAAATTTGGTATGTGTTTGAACACTGTGTTTAGTGTTGGATTTTGTGCATCCCAATAGATAGTTAAGACTTAAGAGTAAATACGAATTCACGCGGTCACGCGGATTACCCAAATTTCCCGCGTTCGAAGATGCATAATCTAGTTTCAGGATTGCAATACCGTTTGGATCTTGTTAGTTTGACCCGATTCTGGTTTTTTCGCCGTTGATCGAATAGTTTGACTCGATTAAGCGTTGAAGTCTGATGGGTTTTGTTGCTGGTATTTTCGAGCCATACTTGCTTTTATTTTGGGAAATAGTTTCCCGTGTTTAACTAAAAGGTTTTAAAAGAGTGAATTTGTTTAGTTTGGCTCATAAATATGAGTTCTGTTCTTTGGGTATACATGTTTTCTTGAATCGATTCATTTGCTGGTAAAGAATTATTTTTTAATGTTTTTTTCTTGGTTTGATGTATTTTACTGCGGCTATTCAACTGGTTCAGTATTACCTGGGTTACAGTGATGTTTTCATTGATGAATATGCATCAACTTAGTTTTTGAGGTGTTTTGAACATGATTTTACTTTGCAGATAAAGTTAACCGCAAGTTAGGGGTATAAAGATAAGGTCGTTGATATCTGTTTTAAAGGTCCATGTGTTATGCGTGACAAGGTGTACTACAGACAAACTTTTTGCTGCATTACAGGCAGAAAGTGTGAGGATTGAGGTTTTATTGTTTTTTTTTTGTTATTTGGGCAAGTAAGGGCTGCTCGCCAGTCCATTGATATTTTTTAGCACTGGATATTGATGTGGGTTTTCATTGTTCAGGATAAGGCCCTTTGATATCACTGAACTAGAGGTAACACCCACAAACACATCATATCAGTGCTACACGGTGCATTTTGAGTTAGTTCTTCTATGGCGCACCTTGGAATGGGTCACTTTGCTGGTGGGCCTCCCTCAGGTGAGGGTTTTCCGTATTTTTACACTTTATACTTGGGTGTGATAATTACTCGTCTACGTGATAGTTTCAATTTATTTATGTTTTTGTTTATGCATCTAAGATTCTAAGATTCTATTGTAATGCTTATTTTGACGTCTATCTTTGTGTTTCCACAGTTCTAATTAGGACTGGTTTCCTGTTGCAGGGCCGTCGAATGATGCGATATATAAAGAACTTTGGCATGCTTGTGCTGGGCCCCTTGTTACTGTTCCACGTGAGGGCGAACGAGTTTATTACTTTCCCCAAGGTCACATGGAACAGGTTCAACTGTTTTCCCTTGTTTCTATCCATTTTGTTCTCTGAACTAAAATACTTCAGTTTCTCACCATAGATGAATGAATGGGGTTGCAAAACTAAATGGTTCTTTGGTTTTGTTTCCAACCTCAAATGGTCATTTCCTGAGAGATTATCAATCATTTAATATAATTTTCCCTCCAAAAACAATGTACTGTATTTTTGGAAAAAATTGTACATCTTCATCTTAACTGTCCAAAAATATCTGTGACATAAACCTAACATGCTAAATTCCCCGGTGCATTTTTGGCAAATCATCTTCCAAATACATGAAAAATAACAAATTCAAACGTCTCTTTGGTTTCTCCCGCCTAAAAAGAATAAAAAAACACAATTATGTCCTCACGTGATGTTTCGGATTCTGTGTGTGTGTATATATATACACCTATGTTTTGTGAGAATATGCTTTATGTTTTGTACGGGGGACTGGGGATGTGGGTTTGTCTTTGTCTCTTTTGCTCCTTGGAAATTTATCTGCAAAATTTTTTATAGTGTTATTTTTGGCATGTTTTGGATCATTAATGTATTGATATCTTCTAGCTCGAAGCATCAACACATCAGGGATTAGATCAACAACTCCCTTCATTCAACCTACCCAGTAAAATACTTTGCAAAGTGATGCATGTTCAGCTTCGGGTAAAGTTCCTCTAAATATTGGGTTGACTTGTTTTGCTATAAATAACAACATACTTGTGACCCATCATCCATTTTCTCAATCTGTTCATCTCGACAATCAGGCTGAACCAGATACAGATGAGGTTTATGCGCAAATTACATTGATTCCTGAACAAGATGTAAGTCCATTTCCTAGTCTACTACTTGTAAACTTACTAGATGTTCATGTGTTATATAGACTATACAAGCAATTTGCGATGTTTCCACCTTCTCCAATGGCTTCACTCACCAAGAAGTTATTGGTGAATACTTACTTTGCAAATCTCAACCCTCATCGAGTTATATTTTTGCAAATGTAAAACTATGGATTTAGAGTGAGATTAGATAGGTCTTGAATGATATTAGTAGTTCTATATCTGGATCAAGTTATGATGGGGGCTTCGTACTTCCAGTTTTGGTTTGATTTTGATTTGAGTTCTTTTAAGACTTGTGGTGGATCAGATGGATTGTATTCCGCTTTCTTATCCTAACAGATAGATTAGTCATTTACCATTTACTATTCAATCCTGTGGCTGATTTATTTCTTGTGAGTTGAGGGTGAATCACTTGAAACAAACACAGTTCAAATAACTAGACCTGGTTAGGAACTGATCTTGCATAATTCTTTTTGTGAGTCACTGAATCTCAATTACTGATGATGAGTCAATTTGTTTATTTTGTTTGGTGGATCAGCAAAGTGAGATTACTAGTCCAGATCCGCCTCTGCCTGAGCCTCAAAGTTGCACCGTCCACACTTTTTGCAAGACTCTTACGGCTTCTGATACCAGCACCCATGGTGGATTCTCAGTTTTACGAAGGCATGCTGATGAGTGTTTACCTCCATTGGTATGATCCTTGTGACTTAAATGTTCTCTGCTACCTTGTCTCTCCTGCGCTTCTTACTCAACACCACCCCCTTAAAAATGATGTTGATATCTTTATCCATGTTGCAGGATATGACTCAGCAACCACCATGGCAAGAACTGGTAGCTTCTGATCTTCATGGCAATGAATGGCATTTTCGCCATATTTTCCGAGGTTTGAGTCGTAGTGGCTGATTTTTATTTTTATTTTTCTCTCTAGTGACTTGAAACCTTTCTTGGATGATGATTGCTTTATAATTGTCCTTTCCCTTGGTGATGAACTCATGAAAGATAAGATAATCAATGCTACTTTATACTTTATAGAATGCTCATTAATCTACAGTTTACACTAACAAAAATATAAATAAAAACAAAAAGATGTCCGGAAAAAATAACCGTTGTTGCCTGGTAAGTCACGCACATCTTTTAGGGTCTTGGATGAAGTGCTCCAGCTATAGACAATAGACATGTTTACAAGTCATGATCACCTTTATGAATGGAAGGTTGTCTGTAATTTTTTTATTTTTTTATTTTTTTATTTTTGCTTTTAATATGAAAAATAGCTTATCGTTGCCTCTTTTTTAATATTAGGATGTTTAACTAATAGTGCCCTGGTTATTATTGTGCTTTTTTATTGCATTATATCTATTATATTTCACATTATGGTGGGTTGAACTTATTTTCAGGTCAACCAAGGCGCCATTTGCTGACCACTGGATGGAGTGTATTTGTCAGTGCAAAAAAGTTGGTTGCAGGAGATGCTTTTATCTTCCTAAGGTATTAATATGTATATTGTATACAACATCTGTATATTTTTTCCTGGTATTAGCTGTTCAAGGCATCTGACATTTCCTTTAATTTTGGCAGAGGCGAAAATGGAGAACTTCGAGTTGGTGTGCGAAGGCTCATGAGACAACTAAATAATATGCCATCGTCTGTTATATCAAGTCACAGTATGCATCTGGGAGTTCTTGCCACTGCATCGCACGCCATCTCCACTAGGACCTTATTTTCAGTTTTTTATAAACCAAGGTTGTGAGCTCTTTTTTCCTATCTAGAAGTACCATTTAACAAAATAATATCAGTGGTAGACTTAATTAAGTATAGTCTCTCTTTTCTATACCCATACAAATGTGCAATCTGCTTTGATGTTAAATTGGACCAACTTTGGTATAGTATATCTTATTTTCTGTGTATGCTTCCACTTTCTTTGGAGTTATATACAGTGTTTGTACAAGTTGTATTATGAGGGGAATTGTTGAAAAGATTGTAGGTTGTGCATAAAAAGGTTATTCTCCTATCATGCTTAACCATGCCCACTCTGTCTGGTTTCTTTGTTTCGTATGTCCTTACACAACTCTTTTAGCCTCTGTTTTGATGAACATTTTATCAAGCTCTCACAATTTGTCTCCAGGACTAGTCGATCTGAATTCATAGTAAGTCTAAACAAGTATCTTGAAGCTCAAAATCACAAGCTCTGTGTTGGGATGAGGTATAAGATGAAATTTGAAGGTGAAGAGGCTCCTGAACGGAGGTATTCTTACCGACGATACAAGAATGTTAACTAAAGGATACATTTGGAATTGACTTCTTTTGATAATAGTCTTATTACATGTTACTGCAGGTTTAGTGGGACCATTGTTGCTGTTGGGGATGATGCTCCATCTAGTTGGTCTGATTCGGAATGGAGATCTTTGAAGGTAACTATCTAATACTTATTTGGCATAATTTGCTGTTAAAGTCTTGGCATTTTCTTTCGGTAGTGCATGTACAAATGATTCTTGATTTGCACGACGATAAGAAAATGAGAAAGGAAGTTATTTATTTGAATGACTATATATTTTCGCTTTCAACTCACTTATTCTATGTATCCAGGTCCAGTGGGATGAACCTTCCGTGATATTGCGTCCTGATAGAGTTTCACCCTGGGATATAGAACCACTGGTTGCAGTAACTCCTCCAAACACACAGGCTCAACAAAGAAATAAGAGAGCACGACCACCTGTTTTACCTATGCAAGATCTATCTTCTCTTGGTTTGGCCTCTCTCTCTCTCATGATGTTAACCCTCAATTTTTTAGCATTGTTTAAAAGATCGTGCTTGGTACTGATAGGTATGTGGAGATCACCTGCTGACTCCCCTTCAGCATTTTCCTACCCCAGTCTCTCTATTAGCCGAGATCTGTATCAATCACCTAAACTTAGTTGTGGCACCGGAGTCAGCCCTATGAGTTACACTGAGAATCAGTTGCCTGTCTCAAGCAATTCTTTGCACCAACCCAATCTAATAGAGACTGCTGCAGAGTCTTTTACTCCCATGTCTGAGAAAAGACAGGCTAATGGGTGCAGGCTGTTTGGAATTGAGTTGCTCAACCATTCCACAGTCGAGGACACATCACCGGAAGTCCATCCTGGAGCAGTTATTGGGGATTCTCATATTCATTTGGATGCTGAGTATGAACAGTCTGAGCCATCAAACCATAATCCATCTGATGTTCCCTCTGTTAGTTGTGATCCGGAGAAATCATGCTTGAGATCTCCTCATGAGCCACACGGCAGGCAAATCAGGAGCTGTACCAAGGTATGACTTTCCTCTTTTTAAGTGAAACTATATGTTAGAAGACAGAACGAGGGTCATTAAATTGTCATTATTGACAGACACAGTGATATATCATCGGCTATGTAGGGTGGGGATGGGGTTTAGAGAACCCGGGTCGTTGAGCTTATTGCATTTGTTTTTGTAAATTCCAGTGGGATCTATGAAATTATAATTTTACTAAAAATAACTAATCGTTGTTATCTTTGCTATAATTCTTGTCTATGTACTTTTAACTTTACCTATTGGTTCAAAACATAAGTTTTTTTTTTTGTGGGATGCTTTTTTGTATGCTGTCCTTTTTCTTCTACAGTTCTTCGACTCATTAGACAAGAACTATAAACATAACGATTAATGAATATGGTTTAGATTGAATTTATGATCTTAGGATGACTTTACTGTCAAGACAAGTGGAATTTTCATTTTTCCTTTCTTATGTATTCCATTTAGTTACATGTTATTCTATGTTTCCCTCCTTTTAAAAAAATTGTGCTTTGGAACTGGTGAATAATGTTCACATCACAATTTGTTCAGGTGCACATGCAAGGCATTGCTGTTGGAAGAGCAGTAGACCTGACCAGGTTTGATTGCTATGAGGATCTACTCAAGAAATTCGAAGAGATGTTTGAAATTTTTGGTGAACTCTCTGGCTCAACAAAGAAATGGCAGGTTGTCTATACGGATGACGAAGACGACATGATGATGGTTGGAGATGATCCTTGGCAGTTAAGTCACAATTTGAAAATTTTAAAATCTGAAATTTAATGCATGCAGCTTTACAAAAAAAAAATCATGTGATTGAGTACAGCCATTCCAAATGGACACCTGAATAATTTTTAGCATTATTTTATTCTTTACAGTCTCGTGCTTAGAATATAAATTCATAAAATAAATTCTGATTTGCACAATTGTCTAAAAAATCCTAATACTATGTTTTATCTATCTGACTCTGGTAATTGTTATTAGTGAGTTTTGCACCATGGTGAAGAAGATATATATTTATACAACCGAGGAAGCCAAGAGACTTGCTCCCAAAATAAAGCTCCCTATGGGGGAAGTCAGAACTGGCAAGTTCAATGTTGCTGCTCCTATCACTGAAGAACAATCTTCGACATTGGGATCCGGATACTGATGTAGTAAGCCGCATTAAAATTAAGAAAGCTCGAAGAAAAATGTCAGAAGAAAAAGGAGAAGAATCTGGCAGTTCAACTTGCATTTTTGTTTTGAAGCGGCAGATATTCTATGCATATATGCTGGTGAGACGAAGTGGTACTTCTTTTTGTTTACTTAATAATGTGTGGTGCCATAAGGATAAAGGATTCCGTTATCGTATTATTTTGTTCGGTGTATTGCCAAGATTCTTATCATGCTTGCTTTGTTTGAATACTGTTAGGTTCAGGACCTCTAGTTTTTTCATGTATGGAAGGGTATTATTGTATTATAAGTTTCAAACGGTTTCATTGTGTCAAGTATGAAACAATAATGAAATGAAGTATAGTTAAGTATATTTATAAAGATATAAAAAATAGGGATAACTATAGTTTAGTGGTCGAACTATAGGCACTTTCAGACTTTGGTAGCTCATTTTTTTTTTTTGTGGTTTAGTACCTGAACTAAGACTTAATTACACTTTAGTAGCTGAAACGAGCGACACGTGCAAAATACAGTACATGCTTATTTTAATACTACCTGCGGGGTTTAAAGGGTATTATGGACATTTTTTTCTTTTAATTCCTTTTTTAAATGGAAATAGTAACTTTCAATTAAAAATTAAATTAAAAATTATAAATATCATTAAAATACAAATAATTTTTTAACAATATATTTGAAGCTTTTCAATTAAAAATTAAATTAAAAAAATATAAATATCATTTAAATACAAATAATTATTTAAAAATATGTTTGAGTTTCATATTAAACTGGACGGACAAAAGAATCTCTGGCCCGGCGCCATGGCTTGCATCGGAGTCAAGATCTCAGACGCCATTCGGGTTCGCCACGCCAAGATACGGTTCGGGTTTTACTCAATTGCCCAGATCGAAAAAGCTCAGAAAAAATTCGGGTTTTACTCAATTGCCCAGATCGAAAAAGCTCAGAAAAAATCAAAACGCATATTATCACAGCCCCTTTCATAAAATTAGAGTTTTCACCGAAATCAGTCAGTCGCACAGGAAGAAGACGATACAATTAACATTCTTTCTCTCTCTCACTCTCTCTCGTCTTCTTTTTCTTCTCCGTCGAGGTTTGGTTGTGTAGTAAGAATACACAACAAACAGACACACACACACAGCGCGTACATATATATATGATATAATTTCATTTTTCGTCCTCCCCGCAGACCGGATTCCATAAGTAGTCCTGTTTGACCTCTTTTCATCAAATGTAGTCCTTTGAGTCAAAAAAATCGATTTGGCAGTCAAAATTTATTACACGTGGCATCTATTTATCTACGTGGCGTTTAATTTCTAGCTAGAAATTCCATGTAGGAACTGGAGGGAATTTTTTTTGTTTTCCCGCATAAATCATATGCAAACCCTAATTTCTCTTTTCTATTTATACTAAAATCTCAAAATCAATCGATTCATCAGAAAATCGAAGGAAATATCTCGCGTGAACCCTAATTAATCAAGAACACTATCCTACTACGAAAGCAAAGGTATTCATTTTTATAATCAAGAAAATTCCCATTTTTTGTTTCAAAGTTAAAATTTTTGTTTTGTTTTCCAATTGGGGCTGTAAAATTCCCAGTTCTGCAATGTCTGAGAATTCAAGGTTTACGAAATTTGGTCTGCCAAGCTCCTTGGATTTTGAAGATAAGTTTTGTAGTGAATGCAAGCGAAAGCTTCAAATTCGAGTTTGTTCGGCAAGATCTCGCAATCATCGTAAGTTATTTACTGGTGTGAGGAACATACCTTCAACTCCTGGTGCTACTCGACAAATCAGCAAAAAGAAACAGAGGTTCAGGAAGAATGTGATAGCAACGTAGCAAATGAATTGAAGATGAACAAGGATTTGAAAAGCATCAGTTCTGCTCTGCATTTGATGAACAAGAATCTGTTACATTTGATGAAAATGTGTTTGTTTTTCCTTGGTTTAATTTTAGTGTTTGTAATTGTCATCATGCTAAAATGAATGTTGAGTGTAGTAGCTGCTAGTATCTGTTTTCAGTTGGATTTAAACAATGTAGTAGTATGTTATTTAGGTTGATTATGTAATATGTAAGGATTGGTTGTAGTAGCTGCTAATATTTGAATTAAATTTGCATCCAATGAATTACATTTGCAAAACCATTTGCAGCCAATGACTTAAATCTCTCAAATCACAAAATTAAAATAAATGTGAATAAGTCATGGCATCTTCTAAAATACCATTAAAATGAGCCTGAAATAGTCTTTACATCCCCAAAAATAACATCGTTAAAAACCAAAGATTAAGTTTTTTAAATCTCCCAAAATGACAGAGTGCATGAACTGCAGTGCATGAAACATCAAACAAGACACATTACATATTAGTCATCAAAAGTTTAAAGAACATCAATTCAACTGCTACTTGGCTTGTTCTTTTCCCTTCCCAGTGATAAAGATCATCTTTCTTGAAGCTTCATCCATTCTACTTGTACTAAACATTGGTGTGCCACTCAAAGTTTGACTCCCAAATGAGAGAGTTTGAGTTGGAGTTGGTGTTGAGCCTAAGTTTCTGTGCAATTGTTCCAATGGGCTAGGACCAGGAACATGAACTCCACTATTTGCCTGGCTTAAAAGAGCCTCAAATTCTGTATCATTCTCATCAAGCAGCCCTCTTACTGTCACATTGGAAGTGCTTCCAGTTATAGAGAATGCAGTAGCTGCCCTTGGAGGCTTAAAAGTACCCCTGATCTTTTCTGTAACACATCTACCCCTTTTGCTTCCAGGTACTCCCCTAATGGTAAGTGGCCTACTTGCACTGGCTTGACTCCTTGTGGTGACTCCATTTGCAGGGATACTACTCCTTGTAGTCACATTACTCCTTGTCACCTTTTACAAGAAACCAAAAACAAAAATTAGAATATGATAAGACAATGTCAAATTAAAAAGTGTGTTTACCTTCATTTTTTCCATTGCAGGAACTCCTTTTTTAAGAGGGATACTAGGTGTTGGTTCATGAGTAATCCCATCATCAAAGAAGTGAACTGTATCACTAGGGATACTAGTTGTAGTGTGAGTTGGAGTTGCTGGCACACTTGGAAAAGGAGTTGTACTGTAAGTAGGAGTTGCTGCTGGAACACTTGGAAAAGGAGTTGGGTGAACTGTTGCAGCTAGGGGTGTTCATCGGTCGAAAACCGGACCGAACCTTACCGGAACCGGATTGGACCGGAACCGGAATCATGAAAAAGCATGACTCGGAAACCGGACCGGAATAATACCGGTCCGGACCGAACCGGACCGGTAAATTCGGGTCCGGTCCGATTTTGGACCGGGTAAAACCGGAATAATTTAAAATTTTAATAAATTAAATATAAAATAATAATTAAAATTAGTTTTTATATTTAAAATTTTAAAATTTTATTCAATAAAAATAAAATATCATTTTTAAATAATAAAATATTTTAAAATTTAAAAAATATATTTTTGTTTAATTATTTATAGATTATTTTGTTATATTAAAAGTATTAATAATTTAATATATAGTGAAAAACTTTGTTAATACAAAAATTATATTTAATAAGTAGAACAATTTTATATTAAAATATAAATAATTTATTAATTTATTTATTTATTTTTTTCAAATATAACAATTTATATATTAATAAATTAAATCCGGTCCAATCCGGTCCGGACCGGATTTTATTGGGTTTTAACCGGAACCGGACCGGAAACCGGAATCTCACTTTTAGTCGAACCGGAAATCGGTCCGGAATTTTACCGGTCCAGTTTCCGGTCCGGGCCATATTATGAACACCCTAGTTGCAGCTAGGGCTGGGCGTTTCGGCCCGAAAACCCGAAAGCCCGGACCGAAAACCCGAAAAAAGCCCGTTACGGGCCGGTCCCAATTTTTTTTGGACCGGCCCGACAAGGGCCCGGACCGAAAATTAAAAAATCGGTCCGGGCCCGGTCCCAAAAAAATTGGGACCGAAAGCCCGGACCGGCCCGTTTTTTTATTTTTATATAAATTTTTAATAAATATTAAATATATTTTATATAATTTTTTAATTAATAATTTAATTTTAAAAATTTTAATTATAAATATTTTATATAATAATATTATTTAAAATTTAAAATTTTATTTTTTTCATAAAAAATATTAATAAAAAATTATTTTTCATAATAAAAAATATATATTTAAAATTAAAAAATCGGGCCCGAAAAGCCCGAAAACCCGGCTCGGACCGTCGGGCCCGTTCCAAAGCCGGGCCTTCATTTAAAAAAAACCCGGACCGGCCCGGACCGAAAAATCGGGTTTTGGGCCGGTCCCTAAAAATTCTGGGACCGGCCCGGCCCGCGCCCAGCCCTAGTTGCAGCTGCTGGAACACTTGGAAAAGGAGTTGGGTGAACTGTTGCAACTGCTGGCACACCTGGAACACTTGAACTTGCCCCTGTAGGGTGAACTGGAGTAGGACACTTTTTCTAGCATGCACTCTGATCTTGTCATTTTGTTTTGAAATACAGACACCTTTTAGTATTTATGGCATGAGAAGTAATTGCCTTCTTGAAAAGATCTTTACTCTCAAACTTCATGGTAAGGTGAAACTCAGGATTATAGATGACATCCTTATTAAACTTAGCAAACTGACCTGAGCTGGAATCATCATCAGACAAACTCTGATCAAAACCATCACTATCACATTCTACATCTTCTTCCTCGCTGTCATCAGAAGCCTCTTTCCCTTGTTGCTCATTCTAAAATCCTTCATCCACATTCTCCTTCCATAATAAATCATCCTCAGAATCAAAACCATCAGAATCCACACAGAAATCACTATCAACAGCATCCTCGGATTCTTCAATCACTGTTGATTTTGCAGGAACTCCAACCACATCTACAAAAACTTCTATTACTTTACTCTTGCTTTTGAAAGTTTTCGTAGCCAAGGAATCAAGGTCATCATCCGTAGATAAATTTTTGAAAGAATTGTCCATCAGAGCATAGAAATTGAGTTTTCCAATCAACCCTAGATCTTCAGCACACTTTACCAACCTGACGATGGAGACATCTTCCTTCAGATTTACACCTTAAAAAACGGCCTTACCCCCACCATAGTACATGCAACTGGGCTTTGCGACGAACTTCCCTCCATGGCGAAGAATTACTGTGATGCAACCCTCCTTGCGATTTCCTCTCAAATTGCTACCTCCAGCTCCCATAATTGAAGTCTCTCTTCGAAATTAAGAAATGAAATTAGGGTTAGGGTTCATGGAGTATTTGGGGATTTGGGTGATTTGGGATTTTTTTCAAGAAACTACCGTGAGATAATAAGTTTTCTTACTGGAAATGTGAGGTAAAAGAGATGAAATCGATTTTGATATTGGAAATTAGGGTTTGATATATAATGTACCCGGTTTGATTGCATAATTACCAAAGTTGCCATTGTTGTTTTCCCTCCAGTTCCTACATGGAATTTCTAGCTAGAAATTAAACGCCACATAGATAAATAGATGCAACGTGTAATAAATTTTGACTGCCAAATCGATTTTTTTGACCCAAAGGACTACATTTGAAGAAAAGAGGTCAAATAGGACTACTTATGGAATCCGGTCTGTGGGGAGGACGAAAAATGAAATTATCTCTCTCTCTCTTTCTCTCTCTCTCTCTCTCTCTCTATATATATATATATATATATATATATATATATATATATATATATATTTTATTTATTTTTTCTTTCTCTTTTTTTTTTTGTCTAAGTCAATTGCAATGTCTTGGGATTCGAACCAAGGACCTCAAGTCCTCAATTCAAGTGCTCAACCAACTGAGCTAACAACCCTTGACATATATTTATTTTTTCTTGAAGGGTTGTTCCGATTTTTAGATCGGAGAAATCACTGGCCCGAGAAGGAGGGGCAACAACCCTTTGAAAAATTCCCGAGTCTTCCCTCTCCGCCTCATTCTTCTTTCCTGAATAATCCCAAATTAAGAAAATAAATAATTGAATAATCGAAATTCAATAAGAAAAGAAAAGGGGGAAACTTACAAGGTTGAAAACAGGGTAATCCTGAGCGGAGAGATTACGGGCGTGGCGAGCGGCAGGGGAAGCGGAAGGTGGGAATCGGAGATTCGCGGGGCTGTCTCCGCCATTAGAGCAGCGTGGAGAGCTCTGAGCTCGACCGTTTTGGCGAGGGCGTCTTGGATAACTCGCCTACTAATCTCGTCGCCGTTTTTTATTTTCCCGATGTCGCGAAGAATATCCGCCATGGACGGAATCGAAGCTTTTTCACCCGAAGAAGATGAGTTGAGGCGAGAATAAATCGGACGGTTGGGATTCGTTGGAGAGAAACACACGTGCTTTCAGTTTAAATTGACGTATATAAAATCAAAATACGTATTTTTAGTTTTATAAATAAAATTGAAAAAAAATAAAAGGTTAAAAAAGTAATTTCTCACCTCCACTTAATGTAATTGTGACACATGTGAACTGAAAGCACGTGTTTTGCACGTGTTGCCGGGATCCGCCAATCCAAACACTAAAGTTTAATTAAGCTATAGTTCAGGTACTAAACCATAAAAAAAAAATAGATGAGCCCCATGAAAGTTCAGCCACTAAACTATAATTATCCCTAAAAAATATTAAAATTGCTAATTTAAAGAAGAATGAATCGAATTATTAAAAGAAATATTTAATGAAAAGGGTATTTTGGTTTTTTAATTTATAATTCATACTTCATAAATTACACTTTAAAATTAAGAATAATATTTTTATTTATTTTTTATTAATAAATGTATTACTAATTTATATTTTTACTTTTTCTTTCTCTCTCTCTAAATATATAAATTAATAAAAGATTCTATTTTTTATTTCTTTAGTAAATATAAAAATTGTGAATTACTTTATTTTATTAATTAGAAAAAAAACTAAGACAAATAAATAAAAAAATAAGATAAAATAATATAATTAAAATAAAATAAAAAACTGTTAAATTTTATTTTTTTCCATCAATTTTGTACTACTATTAAGGAAATTAATAAGTTAAAACTACATTGAATTAATTTTTTATAAAAGTAATAATTATTTTTATTCATTGTTAAATATTTTTTAAAAATTATGAATAATATTTTAACATTAATTTGTAATAATTTATTTTAATTATATATATATTTTAAATTATTTGAATAAAATTGAATTGAAATTAAAAAAAAAAAGTGTGTGGTCTTAGTAATTATTTTTTCGTCTAAGTTTTTTGTTCAATTAATAAAAAAAATTATCTTAGTTCACACTCATTCGTGAAAGAAAAAAAAACAAATAAGATATATTAAAATTAATTTAATATAAAAAAATATTTAAAAATGTTGTAACAAAAATATTTTAACGGAAAGTAATGAGATTTTTTATTAATATATAAATTTTATTAATGTACGACGTAAATAAACTAATAATTAATATATAATATATTAAAATTAATAATATAAATTAATATAATATTAAAAATTTATTAAATTCGTACGAATTGGTCCACGTAAGAAAGGGACTCATATATATATATATATATATATATATATATATATATATATATATATATATTTCATGACTTCCTTTATAATATAATATTTTTTGGGTAATATTTTTTAGGAGCAAATATAAAATAAATTTTATATTCACAAAAAATACTTTGTTACATTAAACATGTAGTAAAAAATAGAAAGAAAATAATGGTTAATAATAATTTAAATAAACTTAAAATCAGAGGGCAAAAAAATAAAAAATAAAACTGCCCCTCAAAATGAATAAAAAAAACATTAGAGTTATAATTAATTTATTATCTATCCAATATGAGGAACTTAATATTTTTTTATAGTCAAAATACTCTAACCTTCATCTATCTAATATGAGTGTGAAATTCGTAAACACTTTTGTTTGAATAGTGATATATATTTGGGAAGGGCGTTCTATAAGATCTATAAAAAGATGAAGAAATACTCTTTGAGATGGATCTTTCGAAAACTATCGAGTATAGTGAAAAACATTGATTTGGGAAGGGCAATCTATAAAAAGATGAAGAAATACGCTCCACAAATAGATTTCATTCAAAATTTTCAATAGATTTGTTCTTTCAATTTGATATTGCTAACTTAATTTTTTTCAATAGTCAAAATACCCAAGCCTTCACTTCATCTAAGTCAAAATACTTCAACTTTCATCTATCCAATATGAGGAACTTAATATTTTTTAGGGACGGAGGCATTTTAAGACCAAAGCATAAGAGTATATAAGTTCTAAAGCCTCATCCATAAGAATATAAGTTTTATAGGCAATGGACATTTATACCCTTATGACACAATAGTACAATTCATTAATTGAAAAAGAATATTAAAAAACAAAAGCACTTTACTCTCTTTTTGGCAATTGAAATTCACGCGCACACACATTTAAATATCACGGTGAGTTTTCGCTATGTATGGTCACTGTGACACGGTGAATTACACTGTGTCACGGTGACTTTTCACTGTGTCACGGTGACACACGGTGAAATTACACGGTGTCACGGTGGAGTACAATGTGACACGGTGAAGTACACTGTCACGGTGACATTTCATTGTGTCACGGTGACACACGGTGAAAGTACACTGTGTTACGGTGACATTTCACTGTGTCACGGTGACATTTCACTGTGTCACGGTGACACACGGTGAAAGTACACTGTGTCACGGTGACATTTCACCGTGTCACGGTGACACACGGTGAAAGTACACTGTGACATGGTGAAATACACTGTGTCACAGTGGTATGTCACTGTGACATGGTGAAGCACAAAGTTTATTTATTACAAGTAAGGGTATTAGAGACTTTTCACGTGCAAATTGCTTATAATTGCCTATAAAACTTCTACTTTTATGGACGGGGCCTCAGAACTTATTTATTTTATGAGGTGGTCCTGAACCCGGTATTACCACTATTTTTTAATAGTCAAAATTCTCTAACCTTCATCTATCTAAATATCTAATATGAGTGTGAAATTCGTAAACACTTCTGTTTGAATAGTGATATATATTTGAAGTTTGCTGTTGAAACTTATCACTTCATCTATCTACAGGGGCGGAGCTAGGAATTCAATCGAGGGTGAGCCAAAATTTAAAAATATTTAATGAAATAATTCAAAAATAAAAACTACAATTGTTCTTTGCGAGTTTCCATAGCATAAAATCGCTTAATAATAACATCATTGTCATTTTTTTAAAAAAAAATTCATTTTCTAAGTAAACAACAAGTTTATCATTCAACCAATCATCACTCATGTGATTGCTCAATTTGTCCTTCACATGATTCATTGAGAAAAACACTCTAACACTTGCCGTTGCAACCGGTAGAATTAATGTCAAGTCAAAAGTTTGTAAACCAAAAGAAACACCTTGTGTGCTTCTTAGATTGTAACAACTTCTCGGATTAGGCCCCTAATCCTTTCAAGTTTTTAAACAATTCGTTGAAGCATCAACAATATAATTTTGAAGTTGATTTTAAGATTGAGAACATTGATTTTTAAAAAAATTGTCGATAAAATTCCGCCAACTTAAGTAACTTGTCAATGTCAAAGGAAGAAAATGAATCTTGGGGAGATAAACAAGCTATGTAAAGTAGCAATTGCGTACTAACCTCTGGAAATCGGTCGTTTAATTCTTGAAGTTGCAAACCAATAACGGCGGTGCGAAGTGCTCAAGTGGATGCAGTGGTGATTTGCAGATTTTTACCGTGAGCTAGGGCTGGGCGTTTGGGCTCGAAAACCCGAAATCCGGACCGAAAACCCGACAAAAAACCCGATACGAGCCGAGCCCTTATTTTGTAAGGACCGGCCCGAAAAAACCCGGCCCGACATTTATAATTTCGGTCCGAGCTCGGGCTCTATTATAATTGGGCCCGAAAACCCGGCCCGGACCGAAAATATAATATATAAACTAAAAATAAAATTATTTTGTTGTGAATTAGGTCTTGGTGTTAATCTCACACCCCGCCGCCTCCCCTTTTTCATTTCTTCACTTCCACTTTTCGCTGCACTTCGAAATTCTCTCTCTCTCCCACAAATATTTCTAAGCTTATCAATCTCATAAGTCATAACACTTGCCTCATCCAAATCTCCATTCCCATCGCGTTCGGCCTCCACCAATTGCTCCCGGAGTGGATTTGACCGTCGAGGAGGCATTTCCAGATGGCTCGACAACGGGACTTAGTCAATGACTCAATTTGACGCCGTCGAGGTGTGGATCGTTGACGGAGCGACACCGCGGATGTGTTGATCGTTGGTCAATTTTGACATACAGATGTTCATCGTTATTTTTTTCTTTATTTCTAGTTGCACCGAGTTGAAGGGAAAAAACATTGTTTAGGCCCGACAAGGACCGGAAACCCGGCTCGGACCGCCGAGCTCGGTCCCGAGCCGGTCCCCAGTTTCAAAAAGCCCGGCCCGGCTCGGACCGAAGGGCTCGGGTTTTGGGCCGGGTTCTATGATTTTTGGGCTCGGACCGGCCCGTGCTCACCCCTACCGTGAGCGGTGTTTGGAAAATTGGATTTTTACAATTATTGTACATATAATTTTTTAATGTAATTTTTTTTATTTGGGGTAAATATGTTAGGATAGAAAATTGAGCTTTTGAAACTGGGCTAAATTCAAAAAATAGTTAACTTAGATTTGTTTTGTATTTTGTGTGGACTAGTTAATCCTAAACAATAAAATTTTATTTAATATATATAAGTACTTCTTTTTTTAGTGTAATAAAATTTTATTTAACACATATATGTATTTTTTTTGCACAATAAAATTTTATTAATATATATAGGTATTTTTTTTTCAGCGTGGGCCATAGCCTATGCTGGTCCATGCTCCGCCACGGTCTATCTAATAACGCTGGTCCTATACCAGCTCCGCCACTGTCTATCTAATATCATATGAAAGAGCGTGAAATTCGCAAACACTTTTTTTAATAGTGATATATATTGGAAGTTTGCTGTTGAAACTTATGAGAAGTTGAAGATCCCAGACTTATTAAAGTTTATCAGTAAATATTTTCTTTCAATCTTCTTTAATTTTTTTGTTATGGTATTGTAGTAGTAAAAATACAAATTGTAGATATATTATTTATGTAATAGAAAAGGGTTTATTGTCTAAAGGGTCTTTTCTCAAAGCCCTTTGTTTATGAAACCTTTGACAAAGTCAAACTCTAAAACCTTTGACAAAGTCAAACTCTATTTTTTATTTGTTTTGTTTTTTTAATTCAAGTAAACAATGAAATGTCTATATTGCTCTTATCTCATTTAAAGGAGTAAAATAAAATTCATGATTACTCTATTTTTTATTTGTTTTGTTTTTTTAATTCAAGTAAACAATGAAATTTCTATATTGCTCTTATCTCATTTGGTTTAGAAAATGAGATTATTTTCCGGTTGAACCAAGTTAACTACATCGAATAATTAATCAAACTTTGAATATATATATACACTACAGAATAATTTCATTTAAAATTCATTGATTCATAATTTTATGAGGATTCGAACCCAAGACCGTTCAACTTTGTTCTAGATAAAGAAATTATTTTTCCGTTGAATCAAGTGAATTAGATTGAATATTTTATCAAACTTTAAATATATATATACTAAAGAATAATTTCATTTTAAATTTTATATATTCGTCTAGCTTATGGTCTCGAGATAAATTTCATTAAATTTTGATGGTCTCGAGATCCTTTTATCGCGGATGTAAAATATTATTGATGGCTTTTTTATTTTTAGTTTGAAGAAATTACATTTTAATTACTAATATAAAGTTAATTTCATGAAATAACACTTTAATTACTAATATAAAGTTAATTTCATAAAATAACATTTTAATTACTAATATAAAGTTAATTTTAGGAAATTTAATTACTAATATAAAGTTAATTTCATTAAACAACATTTTAATTACTAATATAAAATTAACTTCATTAAATTTAATTACTAATATAAAGTTAATTCATTAAATAACATTATATAAAGTTGATTTTATGAAATTTACTAATTACTAATATAAAGTTAATTTCATTAAACAATATTTTAATTACTAATATAACGTTAATTTAATAAAATTTAATTACTAATATAAATTTAATTTCATGAAATAACATTTAATTACTAATATAAAGTTAATTTCATGAAATAACATTTTAATTACTAATATAAAGTTAATTTCATTAAATAATATTTTTAATTACTAATATAAAGCTAACATAATAAAATTTAATTACTAATATAAAGTTAATTTCATGAAATTTAATTACTAATCTAAAGTTAATTTCATGAAATAACATTTTAATTATTAATATAAAGTTAATTTTATTAAATAACATTTTAAATTACTAATATAATGAAATTTAATTACTAATATAAAGTTAATTTTATTAAATAACATTTTAATTATTAATATAAAGTTAATTTTATGAAGGTATATGGCATTTAGTCTTAGGTGTATTGAAAATATATCTATCACAATGTGTAATTTCATAGAAGTTGACTTATATACCATGCATATTGCCTATAGGAGACTTCATACTAAACGATTTAGAATTGCATTAGGTATATTACAATTATGCTTAGGTATGTGTGTCTAGAATTCATGATTAAATCATAGCCATCCGTTCAAAACTGAATAATACAAGAATTAATCACAGCCATCGATTAATTTCAATAAATAAAAAATGAATAAATCAAGAATTAATCACAGCCATTTGTTCAAACGTAATCAACGGCTGTATTTGTTGATCCGATCCAATGGTCAACTTTACATCACAACCATCCATTCAAGGTAATCAACGGCTGAGTTTTGTTGATCCGAGTCCTAGTAATTAAAATGTAATTTCATTAAAATTAACTTTATATTAATAATTAAAATATAATTTTATGTAAATTAATTTTGTATTAATATTTAAAATGTAATTTCATCTAATTTAATTTTATATTAGTAATTAATTTTAATTTCACGAAAAATAATTTTATATTAGTATTTAAAATGTAATTTTATGTAAATTAACTTTGTATTAGTATTTTAAATATAATTTCATACAATTTAACTTTATATTAGTAATTAATTGTAATTTCACGAAAAATAATTTTATATTAGTATTTAAAATATAATTTTATGTAAATTAACTTTGTATTAGTATTTTAAATATAATTTCATATAATTTAACTTTATATTAGTAATTAATTGTAATTTCACGAAAAATAATTTTATATTAGTATTTAAAATGTAATTTTATGTAAATTAACTTCGTATTAGTATTTTAAATATAATTTTATGTAATTTAACTTTATATTAGTAATTAATTGTAATTTCACGAAAAATAATTTTATATTAGTATTTAAAATATAATTTTATGTAAATTAACTTTGTATTAATATTTTAAATATAATTTCATGTAATTGAACTTTATATTACTAATTAATTGTAATTTCACGAAAAATAATTTTATATTAGTATTTAAAATGTAATTTTATGTAAATTAATTTTGTATTAGTATTTTAAATATAATTTTATGTAATTTAATTTTATATTAATAATTAATTGTAATTTAATGAAAAGTAAATTTCATGGGTCCCACATTTTTTGAAAATTTGAAACCATAAATTATTTGAACAAAATCAAAATTTTGGGGGGAAATGAAGTAAAGGAACGTGGGTCCCGAAAATTTTAGGAGGGAAAATAAAATTAAATGCATGTGGGTTTCATGTACTTTAAATATTATAATGATAAATAATAGAAGGGCAAATATGGTAATCTATTCATTATTTTATTATTATTAATAAATAATTTGACTTTGGGCCATTTTAACAAAACTGAATCTCAAAAAGACATTTTCACAAAATCTCTTCCCGAAAAGGCCCTTTACCCGGCGCTCCCAATAGAAAAGATAGAATTGCTATTAAAATCAGAAGAATTTGATTTATTAGAATGGATAAATATTAGAATATACAGTTTCAACCATTCAATATATACTTACTAAATTTTTTAATTAATAATATTTAATTAAAGAAATTCTATAAAATCCATAATTATTATTTTTTCTAAGTATTGATTTCTACTTATAATATGAAACTTCAACTATTCTTACTAAAATTTTAAAATAAAAATATACCACTTATTTATATATATATATATATATATATATATATATATATATATATATATATATATATATATATATAAATAATTATTATTTTTTATAACTATTAATTTTTACTTATCATCTAGATGGAACTTCAATCATTTCTACCAAAATTTTAAAATAAAAATATATATACCACTTATACATATATATATATATATATATAACTTAAAGTTAAAATAATAAATCTATTTGTGGAGCGTATTTCTTCGTCATCTTATCGCCCCTCCCAAATCTTAGTATTCGAAAGATGACAACAATATATATATAACTTAAAGTTAAAATAATAAATCTATTTGCTTCCCAAATCTTAGTGTTCGAAAAATGACATATATATATATATATATATATATATATATATATATATATATATATATATATATATATATATATATATAACTTAAAATTAAAATAATAAATCTATTTGTGGAGCGTATTTCTTCGTATTCTTATCGCGTCTCCAAAATCTTAGTGTTCGAAAAGATGACAATGATGTTTTTCACTCTCGTAAATATCTATCCGGAGCATGACCCGAGAAAATTGAAACTCTGTTTGGTGCTTATATAAATTTTAATGGATAATAAAGAATAGCTAAATTTGGTTCCCGAAATCACGAATTAAACATCATATCATAAATGAATTATATCATAAATGAATAGTAGATTATTAGTTCCAAATAACCGATATTTTTTGAGCTAATGGATTTTTTTATGTGGAGCAACAAGCTTTAAATATATATAAGTGGGGTACATATTTTTATTTTAAAATTTTGACAGGAATGGCTCATTAATAAAGAATAAAGATTTATAAATCTATAGCTAATTAGTTCATAAAAAACTTATCACGAATTAAACAAGTGTAAGTGTAGAAGGCAAGACAGACAACAGATGGTAACAAGTGTAGAAGGCAGGCAAGGCAGGCAAAAGATGGAAACAAGTGTAGAAGGCAGACCACAGATAGAAACAAGTGTAGAAGGCATGCAATACGGTATTAAATTTGATTTGATTTTCTGTTATTTCTTGCTTTCACAAAATTAACCTCCAATTTCAAACCAATTTCAATAGAATTGTTGCAATGTGTTAATTTACTATTAACTATTTTTTGTTTTCCCAGATAGTAAAGAAGATAGGAAACAAAAGACCAAATATTTCATCATATCCTAATTGTTGCAACAATTCAAGTTAATTTACTACTTGTTATAAACTCAAAAGGAATTTGAGAGGGAATAATATAGTAGAAAGAGAGACAATATAAGAGGAGAATAGAATTGTTATGAATTGTTATGAATTGTTATTTTATTCATATGGGGAGACCCCTTTATATAGGATACAATCTAGGGTTTCTGACTTAGCCAACAAGTCATTCACTATAATATAATAATATTCATAACACTCCCCTTGAATGACTATTTACAGGATTTGCTGCCTCGTTAAAACCTTGCCAGGAAAACCCAGTGGGACAAAACCTCGACGAAGGAAAAAGAGTACAGCCTGCTCCCCCTGATTGTAATCACCGAAGATCTTTGACTTTGTGATCAATCAGTCTCATTAAAACCTGTAACTAATAAAACCATATAGGAAAAACTTAGTTATTCAAGTATACATTTTGGTCTTCAGGACACAACCTTTGAATTTTCGAGTTTCACATTCATTTGTATTATTGTATATTTTTCGTCTTTCAGGGACATGCCTTTACCAGACATCTATATTGACTAGAGCATTCGCAATTGCTATAACCGGCCGGTAACTCTTCTGGAGTTTTTTATATGCGTCTAGTGTTCAATATACATTTCTTGACAAATGAATAATGTGAACTTCAATTCACAATCATTTGAACTTCAGGTTCTATATCTCAGTTTATCTCGAAAACAAACTCATATGGAACATTCTGATGTTCTCATTATTATCGAGTGATGTGCATGTCTCGTTAAAAACCTCGTTATAAAACCCTGTAGGAAAAAATACTCGAGGAAAAGAGTACATGACATTCACATTTATATTGTGGTGATTGTCTCGTTAAAAACCTTTAACTAAGAAAACCCTGTGTGAAAAACTTAGTAGAGGAAAAAAGAGTGCAATCACTGGTCTTCGGGACCAATCACTGGTCTTCGAGACCTTGTCTTCAATATCATTTTTTTCCATAATGACATATTATTGTATATGTTTTGATTTTCATTTCCTTTAATCTTAAAATCCATCAAGGATTTTCATGTATGTATCATTCGATGCATATATTTATCGTTGTTGCTGCCATAAATATTAGGTAGCGGAACTTAATGTCATCCTTAAAAATATTTGATTAACATCGAGTTTCTGCGAAAAACTCTTGAGCAACTAATCTCGCTTTTATATCTCACCACATTATTATTCGTTTTCTTACGAACACCCACTTATATCCTTCTGGGATAATATTTTTATCCAGCGAGTAATACTCAGCCTCAATTGCTCATTTCTATTTTCTTGAGTGCTGCTGGCACACTATTATAGATATGATTTGGATCCAAATTTTCTAGAGCAACTCTTCAGGTAAATATGTCGTTGACGACTTTTTATTTTTTCATTTGATGACAATTCAATATATCAACCAAATCTTTCATCATTTCCCAAAGTATTTAATTTGGTTGTTCCGCAATCCCACGATATATTATCATGTGCACATGCTTTTTCAATGGGATTTTCATCTAACTCTCTTCAGGAGATTTTGAGGGTGACTAAATTTTATTACCGCGGATTTATTTTATATCTTGAGATCGATCTACTACGCTTCGGGCGTATATTAGAATCAACATTTGAGTTAATCTCTTTGGTATTTGAACTCTTATAGTTCATTTATCACATATGTGATTTTGTCACACCTTCATTAATTTGGCAGATTACTTGCTGAATATTGCAAGTCACTTATTTTCATGAACTTCGGGTTCAATTGATTGATGCGTGAATCTAGAATTGAAGATCGTTTTCATTCAATGAAATTTCTCGGCATTTCTATCTTTTATATTCTTATCTCCCCCTAATACCGAGAAATGATCTTCCTTAAATATGCAAATCAGCGTAATTGTTATAAACCGATCTTCTGGATCGTGGGCTCGAGATATTATGCTCGTTCATAAAAATACACTTTAGTGGTGATATAAATATAAGTTGCATATTAATTCGCAGATGGAAAATGCTTGTTTCATTTCCACACATTTAATAATAATCATGATATGCATAATTTTTATTTTTAAGTACATTTGTAGTACTCGTGAGGATAATTAGTAAAGCTCTTCCGGAGCTCACTATTAATATGTCTTATTTGCATAATAGTTGTTTTACCAACGATCCTTCGGGGATACAGTATTTTTACCAATCATCCTTCGGGGATATACAATATCTTTACCAATGATCATTCAAAATCAAAATATTAGATTTAAAATTGATCCTTGCGGGATCACAATAAATCTCAATATATAATTTTCTCAGCAATCACATTAATAAATTGGAATCGACTTTTCGATATTCCATGAGTACCCACATAGTACATTTATTCTCGATTTTCAAAAGATATCCTATAGGGATAATTCATATGTAGTCATTGTTTCAACGAGAACAATTGAATTTGGCGTTTCACTTTGAGTATCATGATGTAACTTATTAAAAATATCTAATGTTTGAACTTTGCTTCTTCGGGAGCAATTAATAAAAATAATTGTTACATCAGAAGTCATTGCTTTGATATTCTGCGGGAATATCATATCATGATGTTCTCCAAGAACATTTAAAATTTATTAGTTAATGTTTTTCAGAAACATTTAAAGTTTTATTTTGATATTTATTCATAAATATCATATCATAATGTTTTTCGAAAACATTTACAACTTATTGCTACTACGGGAGCAATTTAATTTGATATTTCCAAACTTATTGCTACTACGGGAGCAATTTAATTTGATATTTATCGAATAATATCAAATCATGGTGTTCTTCCAGAACGATCAATATAATATTTAAACCAGGAGTATATGTTCTTCAGGAACATTCAATTTAATTGATTATTAAGAATACTTGATTTGATATTACTTCAGGAATATCAAATTATGTTTTTCACGAGAATTCGAACTCATGTGGCTATCCCCAATATTCAAGCAAATAAACATCGAACTATTCAGCAATTATGGATCAGCGTTCCAAGGAGCTTCCAACAATGTTATTCGAGATAATTAATATATAATTATAATCAATTTGATATTGATATTTCTACAGAAATATCATATCACGCTCTTCTTGAGAAATATTTAATTTTGATATTTCTTCATGATGTCATATTATGTTCTTTAGGAATATTTCCTTTTGATATTTCTTCAGGAATATGAGATTATAATGTTCTTCAAGAACATTAGACATTTACTTGCTTCAACATGAGCAATTTATGAAGAAGTTCAGAAATATCTAATTACAATGTTCTTCGGGAACATTATTCGTTTAATTGCTTCAACATGAGCAATTTATGAAAAAAAATCATGAATATCAAATTACAATGTTCTTCGGGAACATTTGATACATAATATTATAATGTTCTTCAGGAACATATTACTTTTGTGAAGAAGAGGAGAAGAAGTAGATATATTTATAATTATTAATAAATATAAACAAAAAATATAAATTCTTGCCTTGGAGTTCGGATCTTGGATGGGTAGAACTTCGATAAAGAACGCGGTTGAGCTTTCGTGCTGATAACGTGTTATAAACTCAAGAGAATTGAGAGAGAATAATAGAGTATAAAGAGAGACAATATGATAGGAGAATAAGATTGTTATGAATTCTTATGAATTGTTGTTTTATTCATATGGGGAGACCCCTTTATATAGGATACAATCTAGGGTTTCTGACTTAGCCAACAAGTCATTCACTATAATATAATAATATTCATTATAATATAATAATATTCATAACACTACTGATTTTTTTATTTGTTTTGCAACCAAAGGCAAAGAAGTTAATTTACTACTGATTTTTTTATTTGTTTTGCAACCAAAGGCAAAGAGAAGAAATAATTGATAGTTTATTTGCTTTTTTCACTTTTTTTCATTTTTATTCCCTTTTTTTAATTTTATTTTTATTGCAAGACATTACACAAATCCTAAAAGATAAGGTTAAGTATTCACCTGAGATTGATTTCCTGAATCGCAAATGATTTGCTGAATATCGTGTAAAAACAATCACCAAACAAGCTAATATGAATAAACAATTCTAAAAAATCAACAAACAAAAAAATCACCAAACAAACTAATATGAATAAACAAATCTAAAAAAATCAACAAACAAACTAAAGAATAAACAAGTCTCAAAAATCAAAGTAAATCTCGAATGAATCAAAAAGGAAAAGGAAATCTCGAATGAATCAAAAAGGAAAAAGCGCACCTGAAACCAACGCTCACTGTAAATCCTAGAGAAGCTCTTTCCTTTTGTAGCAGCCCTTTTATAGGGTCTTTCCTTTTGAGTATCTGTTGTCTGCATTGCCTGCCTTCTACACTTGTTTACATCTGTTGCCTGCCTTTTACACTTACACTTGTTTCCAAGTGTCAGATTTGTTATATTTGTTAATAAGGTTTACACTATAAAGTAGTAAACCTTATTAACACCACCGTGGCCAAGAAACTTGTTTAATATTCTTTAAATTTTCTTTTTAAAATTCTAGTTTCAATCGATCAAGTCTAAATTTGTTATATTTGTTAATAAGGTTTCAATCGACCAAGTCTAAATTGGTTATATTTGTTAATAAGGTTTTAAAATAAAAAAACAGTTAAGTCCAATTGGAGAATCAACTAAACTCAAAACATTATCAAGTCTAAGGATTGACAAAAAAATAGCTAAGCTCAATTGGAGAATCAACTAAACTCAAAACATGTTATAATTGTTAAATGGAAGTAAACAAGACCGAACCCATTTGGATAAAGTGAGTATTTTATAGCAAAAAAATACACTTAATTATTTGTAAATAAATGTTATAAATTAATCAGGAATTAATAAAGAATAAAGATTTATAAATCTATAGCTAATTACTTAACAAACTCTATATTTTTATTTTAAAATTTTAATAGAAATGGTTGCAGTTTCTTCTAAATGATGAGTAGAAATTAAGAGTTACAATGAATAATAATTATGAATTTTATAAGTTTTATTTAATTAAAGATTTATAAATCTATAGCAAATTGCTTCCAAACTGTATATTTTTATTTTAAAATTTTAGTAGAAATGGTTGCAGTTTCGTTTAAATGATGAGTAGATTTGTTGTGCTCTTTTACGATCCTCTGACGCCACTTGTTTCGATATTGAAACTAAATCCCTCACGGCTCTCGAAATATATATAAGATGCGAAGAAAAGATAAACGAAAAGAACGAACACACAATTTACGTGGAAACCCGAAACACGGGAAGAAAGAACCAATCGACTACATCGTTGGGGCTTACAATAATTCACCCTATGATCTATTGCACTCTATGATTTTCGTTTACCGGAGAACCCCAATTTATAGATGTAGCAAACCTATCAAATTGGAAACTATTAAAATTAGGAATACATCCTTTTCCTAATTTATGACTCCTAACTCCATAAGGATTATAATTATATTTCCAATATAATTATAATATACTAAATAAAATCAAATCAAAAATCGGTCCCGATGGTCAATCGGAAAACGTCCGCACGAGAAACCTTTTCCAAACCCATGCACTCCTATTTGGTAATTAATTCTGGAGTGATGCCATCGTGACATCACACGTAACAATTAATTAAAACTCCAAAGTCCAAGCCAGTGCATGTATTTGGTCGTACTCTCCCTTTTATTTTTGTCTCGTTTACGCTTCGATTCGTTTCGATTCGAGTCATTTCAACAAGATTTAAGAGTTAGAAGGAATAATAATTATGAATTTTATAAGATTTCTTTAATTAAATATTCTTAATTAAATTTTTTATTTAAGTAGATATTTTTGAATGGATAGATCATAAATGAATGATAGATTATTAGTTTCACATAATCGATTTTTTTATTGAACTAATCGATTTGTTTATTTTGAGCAACAAGCTTTAAATAATTTTTTTAATAAGAGCTAATTGAACAAACTTCTGTTCATTTGTTTATTTCGAGCAACAAGCTTTAAATGATTTTTTTTAATTAGAGCTAATCGCTTTTTTGTATGTGAGTCTCACCTTCAAACTTATAATAAGTTTATGTTTATGTGGGTCTCACTTTCAAATTTATAATAAATTTAAGTTTTATTATACACCTTATATAAAATAAGTTCTTTTTATCGGTTGTACATTAGAGTATCTCCAACTGATATCAATAATTATGTTAGAGTAAGAAATTTATGTTATGTTTTGGTATCGGTTGAATCTCCTCTACTCCAAAATACGTTTTTGATATGGGTTAGACATGTCGTAGAGCATCTTCAATTGATACAAAATTTCATTTTAGAGCGGGAGAGATATTGCTATGATACCAAAAATAAATATAAAAAAATAAATTTATTATTAGTTTTCGTGTGGACAAAAAATACCAAAATTTAGCGTGTATCTTAAATTCAAATTAATAATATTTTTATTTATAAAAGAGTCTTTTATTTTACAAATTATATGAAAATTAAATAAAAAAAATTAAATTTACAGTAATAATTTATGAAAGTCTTAATACTTATTAAATTTTATTTTTATTTATATATATATATATATTTATTATATATATATATATTATATATATGGTGAGTTTGAGTACTTAGACCATTCCCAATGGGGGAGGCAAAATTGTCTCCCCCACTCCATTTTCACTCTCCAATGGTGGAGGCAAACAAGGAGGTATTTTGCCACCATGAATAGTAGGAGGCAAATTTGCCTCCACACTATTCATGGAAGCAAATGTTATTTTTTTTTTATTTTCAATTAATAGTTATATAAATATAAATGTAAATATAATTGTATTTGTTGATTTTAATTTATAATTTTTATATTTTGATAAAAAAATATAAAAAAATAATATTTATAATATAATAATATTATTTGACATAATTTTTGATACAACATTCAAATTGAAATACAATAATACAAATTACATTAATACTACTAATTTTAATATAAATTTCATATTACAATACAAAATAAGATAAGCAAATAAAATAGAAAATGAACATTAATACAAAAAGATTTTAATACGGTCCGATATCACTTACATCACCTCCTCCAAGGCCATCAAAATATTGAGAGAAAGAGTTTGAGTGATTTTCAAATTGAGTTTGATTAGTTCATAATTATGTTGTTGTTGTTATTGCGATAATTTTTATATAATATTTAGTTTTTACGTATTAATTATTTTATTAATGTATTACGTTTTTATTTTGTTTAATTTTTATATTATTTAAAAAAATAATTTTAAATTAAAATTAAAATTATATATTATTTTAATATAAATAAACATTAAATTAAGAAGATTCTAAAAGAATATTCCTTTGGAGGCAAAATTTGATGGATGCCATTGGAGTGAAAATTGGCTGGGAAGCAAATTTTGTGGCAAAATTTGTCATTGCCTCCTACTTTGCCTCCACAGCAGCATTGGGAATGCCCTTAGCCAAATCACCAATTCAACAAAAGAATGATATTCTACCGTTTTAAACTTATAAAATAAAATAATTAAATATCTAAATATCTCTCTCTATATATACACATATATAAACCACCGCCGCCGAGAATCCCTAACAACACCGCCGAGAATCTCAGACACCAGACTCCCTAACAACCGCCTGAAATGCAAGCTTTTGCCGCCGCGGCTTCAACCAGCGTCTCCGTTACTTCATCACGCCCGGCGCACACTAGCATTAGCTGCGCCACCATCCCCGCACTTCGCGCCCCTCCTTTCAATCAATCGGTAATTTACTGATATTTATATGCCCTCGGGTTTATATATTTTGATTAAATCGTTTGGGATTTAGTTTCCGACGTCGACCTGTAAGCTAGCTGCTGTGTTTCGGGTGAAAGCCATGGCCGAAACTCTTTCCAATCCTAAGCTTGATTCCAACTCCTCGCTCACCGGTAATCTATTTTCCTTTTATTTTTTTAATCATATATTCTATTTGTGTTATTTGAATAAAAAAATTCGATGTATGATTTGATAATCAAAAAGCCTCAAAATATTAATAGTCAGAACCATTTTATTATTAATTATGGATTTTATAGGATTAGTTAAATATTCTTAGTTAGAACTATTATTAATGAATGGATAGATAATTGTAGTCGAATTATCAGTTATTGTTATGTTGTTTTGTAGGAAAGAGGCAAGCACTGATTTCGTTGTCAGACAAGAAGGACTTGTCTTTCCTTGGCAAGGGACTACAAGAACTGGGGTGAGGTCTTCAGTAACATTGTTATTTTCTTTTATGAGTTGAGAGTGTTTAACCGAAGTCCAATATGTTATGAACTGTGGATAATTATTTTTGTTCAACTAGCTAATTTAGCATTCAACCAATAGTTGATAAAATTTAAGATTTAGCTAATGACAGTGAGTGATAAATAGTTTTTTATTTAGACTTTTCTGATTGTTAATTTCCTATATTGATATTACAATTTGACTCGTTTTCTCTTTCAACGTGATGCTTTATGTAGCTATACCATGTATCTACTATAGATGTTAATAATGATGTGACAATGGCCATTTTATTTTGCGTCAATACACCAAATTCGAAACAGTGGAAGACTATCTTTATTTAAAAGAAGTTCGTGTACACTTTGGTTACTTTTGTATTATAATTGCATCTATTTCAGTTGTATGTAAATTGTTGGCACCCAATAATTACTAATGACCTAATCTTTTTTTATTTCTAAGGTACACAATTGTTTCCACCGGAGGAACATCGTCTGCTTTGGAAAGTTTAGGTGTGTCTGTGACCAAGGTGGAGGAACTTACTAATTTTCCTGAAATGGTAGGTCTTTTCTCCTTTATTATGAGATGTTGATTTACTTATTGTCAGTCCTTTCGACATGAGTGAGCTTAAATTGATAGAAATTTTGTTGGTGGCTGTCTCTATATTATCTAGTGCTCTTGTTGTAGAATATCATCTCATAACCTTGTGAAAAAAATGTGCTCTCGTTCTAACAAGTTTTTTTTCTACACCTTTTATAGCTTGATGGCCGTGTAAAAACTTTACACCCTAATATTCATGGAGGCATTCTTGCAAGAAGAGATCAAGGCCATCACATGGAAGCCCTTGCAAATCATGGAATTGGTGAGAAAAATAAATTCTTGTACCTTTCACACCTTTGCTTTTTCTTTGTTGTACAATGGGTGTATCGTCATCAAGGATGAAATTTTGTTCAATTTTTCTTTACAATCCGTATTTATGTGGTAATTTCTACTGTGATGCATAAAACATCTAACAACATTTTTTTATCTGCAGGTACATTTGATGTTGTAGTGGTGAACTTATATCCATTTTATGACAAGGTGTCCTCTTCTTCTGGAATTTCTTTCGAGGATGGGATCGAGAACATTGATATTGGTGGCCCCACCATGATTAGAGCTGCCGCAAAGGTTATCTAGGCTCACCTGTTGTTTTTATAATAGTAATTGTTCTACCAAACTCTAAAACAGAGAAGATAAAAATATCTTCATGCTAATTTGTGAATAAAATACTCACCCGAGGTCTTTACTGGTTTGTACAAGAAAATCTTAAATTTGCTCATGTAGGGAAAACTGTATTATTAATTACTCATTAAACATGCTATATGTGCTTATGGGAATGGGATAAACAAAAACATATTATTCTACCATTAAAACTGTTTCCTCATTAACAGAATCATAAGGATGTTTTGGTGGTGGTTGACTCCAATGATTATCCGGCACTCTTAGAATATCTCCGAGGAGGACAAATTGACGAGCATTTTCGAAGGACACTGGCTTGGAAGGCTTTTCAGCATGTTGCTTCTTATGATTCTGCAGTCTCAGAATGGTTGTGGAAACAGAATAGTGGAGGAGGTATTTTCTTTATGGTCCATAAAATTAATTACTTTCCTAAGTCGTAAAATCCAAACTCAATGTTGTTCAAAGAACAAATTTCAGAAGAAATAGAATCAGATTTCTATGGAAGCATAGAACAAATTATCTTGGTTAAACATGAAATAATTCTCAATGTACTAATTATTTTTTTATCGTCAATGTTGGATATCATATTCACAATCACGATATTTTTTTCGTAGATAAGTTTTCCCCCAGCATGACAGTAACTTTGTCCCGCAAGAGTGAGCTCCGGTATGGTGAGAATCCTCATCAGAAGGCTGCATTTTATGCTGATAAATCTCTTGCGGAGGTCAATGCTGGTGGCATTGCAACTGCCATTCAACACCATGGAAAGGTATATATATATATATATATATATATATATTGTTACCGCAAAGTCTTTTTTAGCATTTCAGGAGAAATTTAAGGCCAAAATTTGATTTGGGCTCAGATTTTAGGAGTACACTTTAAAGCTCGTGAAGTCACGAGTAGCTTCCTTTTGAAATGAATTTTTTTGATTACTGATGTACCCTTTTGCATGCAGGAGATGTCATTTAATAATTATTTAGATGCAGACGCAGCTTGGAACTGTGTGTGTGATTTTAATAAACCGACCTGTGTGGTTGTGAAGCACACAAATCCTTGTGGAGTAGCATCACACGATAATATTATTGAAGCTTACAGACTGGCTGTGAAAGCAGATCCAGTTAGTGCCTTTGGTGGCATCGTTGCCTTCAATGTTGAAGTTGACGAGGTAAAATCATTTTTGGATCTTTTCAGTATTCTTATATAGACAAAATCCATCTTTTTTGTCCAATCTTCGAGAGTTCAAATTAGCAAAATTCTCGTGCATACAGATAAATAATTAATGTTTGATTCAGAATATAATTTGATTGATGATAAAAACATGTCAGGTCATCTGAATCCCATACTAACTCTTTTAACTTTCATAGTAATTTCACTTTTTTTTTCTTTTTTTTTTTAAAGTTTTTGTAGGGTTTTAGTTTCTGTTTTTTCCAAAAATAAATAAATCAGAGTTTAGTTTCTTGGGGAATTTCGTTTTAGAGTTTTTTACTTTGTTTTTATTAGAGTTCTCTACTTTTATTTGGTGTTGTTTTAATTTTGGATTTAATTTTAGTTGACTTGGTCTGATGGGAAGGGTGCCTCTTATGTATAAAATTTGGTAGACTATTCTTCGATGCAAGACCATTTTAAAGGGGTAATGATGGGTTCTTTGTGTCCATGTGTTTGACAGGCTCTCGCAAAAGATATTAGAGAGTTTAGGAGCCCAACAGACGGTACAACACGTATGTTCTACGAGATTGTTGTTGCTCCAAAGTACTCCCAGAAGGGGCTTGAAGTGCTTCGTGGAAAGTCCAAAACTTTGAGAATCCTCGAGGCAAGTAAAAACCATAAAGGAAAGCTATCACTGAGACAGGTTGGTGGTGGGTGGCTAGCTCAGGAGGCAGATGATCTCACACCGGAAGATATTAAGTTTGATGTCGTCTCTGAGAAGGCACCGCCCGAAAACGAGCTCAACGATGCTCAATTTGCATGGATTTGTGTAAAACACGTGAAGAGCAATGCCATTGTTATTGCAAAGGTCAGTTAAACCTTTTTTTATTTTTGGTCCTTGTAGAAAGAGATTCTAATGGAAATTTTATATTTGTTGTGCAGAATAATTGTATGTTAGGTATGGGAAGTGGACAACCGAACCGTCTTGAGAGCTTGAGGATAGCAATGAGGAAAGCGGGGGATGAAGTCAAGGGAGCTGCATTGGCCAGTGACGCTTTCTTTCCATTTGGTAAATAAATTGCAGTATTTTATTTCATTTTTAACTGGATACAAAAAAGAAGAAAATTTGCTGGGAAAAAAAACGCAAACGCTGCTTTCATCTATTAAACCTGTGTTGATTTTTACACAGCCTGGAATGATACTGTTGAAGAAGCATGTCAAAGTGGAATCAGTGTAATTGCTGAGCCTGGTGGAAGCATGAGGGACGCTGATGCCATCGATTGCTGTAATAAGTACGGAGTTTCCCTTGTTTTCACCAATGTGAGGCACTTTAAGCATTGATTACTAGAGGGCCAAAGGAAGCTGTTTTGCCGATTGTTGTAATAGTTACTGTAATAAGTACGGAGTTTCCCTTGGTTTCACCAATGTGAGGCACTTTAAGCATTGATTACGAGGGTCAAAGGAAGCTGTTTTGCCGATTGTTGTAATAGTTACGGAGTTTCTCTTGTTTTCACCAATGTGAGGCTCTCTAAGCATTGATTAATAGAGGACCAAAGGAAGTTGTTTTGCTGGTAAGGTTTAATTTCGACTCTTCTTGATGTAATATGAATGTGTGGATGAACATTGTTGGGAAGATTAGATGCAACAATTTTGTTTGGCATTTTCTCTTGAATCTCTGAACCCTAATAAGTAAACATAGTTTCAAGATTGTTTTCTATTTAGTCCAATGCATTTTCTAGATTTTTATTATCTCTCTTGCAGTTGCATTTGAGGCCTGGGGATGTTTCTGAAATTACACATATATATGAAATAGATCAGCGGTGAAATAGCAAGTTCCCATGTGGAACACAACTACCATATCATGATCAAAGGAAATAATATTTCACCAAGTTCCCATGTGGAACACAACTACCATATCATGATCAAAGGAAATAATTCGCAAGCTCTTTGTTTTCTGATGGTAAAAATGGCAAATGAAAAGTCCACGTTTATAAGCATCGATTTATCCGAATTAATTCTGCTACCGTACTATGAACATTTCAGCATGTTCTATTAATCTGGGTCATGCATTCCCCTGGTATGATCTTCGTGTCTTCCTCAACAGCACTTTTCATAATGGTCCATCACGCTTAGATTAACTTTGTCCGATCCAAGCACCCTTCTTTATCAGCCAAGTTCTTCATGCTCTGAGCAATCACTTCCATCAGGTTCCCAACGGCCTCTGTCGTCAGTAGCATGAGACCTTTTCACTTTACGGCAGTCGATCCGACTCTTGGAAACACCTCTCTCGTCAGCATCTCTCTTTCTATTTGATTTCTTTAGGCGATCATGACATTCTCTCTCGGACTCATCACATCCAATTTTACCAGAGTTATGTTTTCCAGATCTCGAACTAGAATCAGAAGTCCTACGACTCCAGCCATAATTTCTAGAGTTCCCGCTATCAAGCATAATTTCTCCGTTCCTTCTACTCCCATGATCCCTACTACTGGTATGCTTTGACTTATTGTGATTAAGTTGCCTGAAAGAGATTTTATCTTCTAAATACTCATCAGGATCACCTGGCGATGTAGAACCTTTGTTATGCTGCCCATTTTTTGTAGATGTGCTTTGGAAAGAATCTTTTAGTATGTCCTCATCGCAACCTTCATCCAAAATATCATTACTTGTCTCTTTGTGCCTTCTGCTCCTACTTGAATGTCTATTGTGTCTATATTCATCTCTGCTGCTATGATACATAAATTCATCGGAACCGAACTCTTGTATGCTAATCCGATTGCTTTTCCCACCTTGAGATTCTGATTTCACATTCTTACGATGCGACTTCTCTCTATAACTTGATGTGTCGTAGAGAACCTCTGGATGCTTTCTATCAGCAGTTGTATGGCGCCTTTGACGAGAATCATCCTCAGAGTAATGTCTTGAACTTTTTGAATAATCAATTTCCTTTGATCGAGATCTGCGATAGTGGTATCTGCAACAGAAATATTGTGATGAAACAAGATATGTAACACTAAATGACTATTTCGGACAATCAAGTTACATTTAACGAAGGAAACCATTGGCCCACACTACAAAAAACATTTCCAATAGCATTTAAAAGTATACTATCAGCCAGGGTTTATTCGGAAAAAGAAAAAAAATATGAGAGTTGAAACGAGGAAATTGCTAGATCAACCATAAGGATCAACCAAGACTTCTCTCATTTTCTTTCAGCAAATATTTCAAATATAGATAATTTAAGTAATTCAAGTTCTATCATCAATTCCAACAACGAAAGAAATAAGATAATTCAACATGGAGTCGACGATGTAATCAAATTCCAAATGGTTTGAGAGTTGTGATATCAAAATATCAAATCTATGCAATTTAAATTATATCCTAGATCCTTTTAATTATAAATGTTTTTATATAATGTGCACTAATTAAACACTTCAGCCACAGTCCTGGTTATACCATTTCCTCTTTCATGTCCAAACCACAGAGCAAGCAAGTACAGCCCAACCCCACCAACAAAAATATATCAAGGAAATAACCGATATGGAGGATATTCAAGCAAAGCTTGTCCTTCCCATATTCCTTTTCTCATCCTTATGGATGGGGATAGACCTGGATTAGTGTCTGGATTCTGATTACTGGTACCATCATACATATAATAGTCAACAATGTACGCGCACCTGTCAACATCATCTGTTGGTGTTCGGCTGGATTTCCTGAACGGTCTCGGGGTTTCTCGCTCAATATGTCTTTTATCAGGAGAACCAAACAGTGCATCCATCTTTTTCAACCAATATTTTGGAGCTGGTTTATCCCAATCAGCCCATTCATAATCTCCGCCAGGATTTCGAAAGCAGTGAATAAAATTGCAGGCCGTTCCGCGAGAACACGCCTAGGAAGAAATCCACATATTATAATGGGGACAATCCATGAAACAACAGCATGAACAGGGATTATAGATGGAAACTTTGCAGCCATAACCTCTGGCGGAGTTGGATGTTTGTACAAATATGAAGAAATATAGATTCAGAAAAATATTTATTACAGTTCTACCTGAAATCTTGATTTCATAAACTCTCCACATATAGCAACCTTCCATTTTGTTACCCCAACAAACTCGCACTGAACCTGTCAATGCCAAATCAGGAAATCAAATCAATATATAAAGCACCAATTGAACAAATCCCATTGTGTAGTCCTCCATAGAATTATAATTCGGATCCATATAAAATAAGACTTGATTCCCTATAGAAAAAAAAAATCAGATTACTTTAGTCATTTGATGCATATCTGTTTAGGAAAAAAATGTGTGATGGGAAGCAATCAGGCAATACAGGTTTGTTACGATGAAACAAAGGAGGCAATACCTGTTTTCCTGCAAAGTAACGGCCATTTACTGATTGGTAAGCCAACACAGCAGAGTCCAAAGACTTGTAGTGCACATACATATTTCCCCGCAAATGAGATGAACCATTTCTTGACACCTGATACATGGATATTCTTTTACTATGCTCAAACTGGAGATGTGCAGTGTGCAAGAAGAAGAATTTGCTATAGTCTACCACTTTCCATTATATGCTCTCAGACAAGTGGCGTGTAAATACCAATTTTCACACTACATATCAATTTAATAATTCATCATGAAGCAATATGAAAGGAACAGAACACAAAAATGTCCATGAGAAAAAGTGAGCTCTTATTTTTCTCAATTGGAACAGATTTGGTCAAATCATAAAAAAAAAAAAACTCGTAAACAGTTAACTCGCAATGTTAATTAGAAGTCACAGCGTTAAAATCTAATCCTCCTCTACTGTGTATTGCACTTCACATCCAATATCATTTTAGCTGAACAGTTATTATCAGGAAGAAAAAAAACACTAGTACCCAACATTCATCCAAGGACAAATGGCGCTACCTTGAAGTTTACAATCTCCCCAAATTTCAAGAATTCTGTATGTACATCGTCATAGAATTCCTCATAAGCATGTTTGACCTCTTCATCTGTGTGCTGATGTAAAGAAATAGACAGGAAAAAGGTTGATCCAAAGAAAAATGTACATAAAAATGAAATTGAGGGATGGAATACCAGACAATATAGTGCCAAGTGGGTAACACTCAGTAATAAATAATAATGAACACATAAATTCTTTAATGTCAAAAGGAATCAATTATAAGAGTACATGTACAACAAGTAATTTTTCTGAAACTGTTTTCTAATTGAATACTTGAGCTGCTCAGATAAATGGTGAACTTTACTTTAAATGTTAGAGATATCTTCTAGAATGTTATTCAATATAAAAAGAACATATTGTTATGCATAAATCAATTGCCTCTATGTATGAACTTACAGTAACAGCAGGATAAGGTAACCTTCTCTTTAAGGCATAGTGGCATACAGATTATAGAACAAACCTTAAGAGATAACATACATCAGCATGACATCCCCAACATCTGGACACAGAAGCTCCCTATTTTACTAGTAATTGTCAAGGAACTCAATGAGCTAGAATAACAAACCTCCGTAAAAATAAAAATGTACCGCAAAGTCTTTCGAGAAATCAATTTTGATTGCTAAAACATTCAGGAAGAATGAACGTATCATTTTCTTTCTAGCCACAAGGACTTGCTTGAAGTAAGTTCGCATTAACACGGCAAAATGATAAATGGTAATGCAAGGATGCTTTAAGTAAGAAGAGGAAATAAAAGCATAAACTGGACAAGGAAACACATTTGAAGCTTAAAACCAAGTAAATAAGAAGAAAACTAAAATAGTTGGGTCTACCAAATTACAATCATACGAGAAGCAAGAGCACATTGGACACCTGTGCACGCACGCACACACATCTATACTCATAAGCATAACGATTCTATCAGAAAGCATGATGATATGCACCGTTTGGAGTTTCCTGAGTTTCCTAATGGGTATATATACAGTTGATACTTCATGATATATTGATATTTCATAATAATAATTTTCTTCAGTTTAGTGCAATTTTAGGTAAATTTAATACAGTAAATAAATGGTTACAAAATATTAAGAAGCTACTTTGTTCATTTTTTAATTGTTTAATTTTTGTTGAAATGTTTAAGAAAAGCCAAGGAAATCCATAGTGGTAGGGTCTGCAGAACGAATCGACATAGATTGACGGGTCCAATTGATAGGCTGCTATCATGATACTAAGGTTCCACGTTTTCAATTCAACTGAGGTGTGAGCTCAATCACAGTACTCTGAAACCTAGATGCATAAAAGGTATGAAGTTGGTGTAGTAAGGCAATGCACTAGGGTTTGAGTGGAATTTTACAAGTGGAAAAAGTGTAATTTATAAGGAAAGGGCTCAAAATAAACATAATATGAAGTTCCTAAAATCGTAAAATAGTGCGGCGAGAAAAATACCCAACAGGCTATAATTCTCTTGCTTCACTTTAAAATCAGCAAAAGAACATGTGAGCTTCGGTCAAAAAGTTGGGCAAGACAAGTTTCAGTTATTGTTGCTATGTATCAGAAGCACAAAACCATGAATTGCATAACTTTGTAAAAGTACTATGATGTAAAGCGCAGGATACTAGTCGCATGAACACTTCGTTAACAGACCTCAAGACCCTCATCCTGCTCCCAAGCTAGGCCAGGGCCGTTATACATATTCTTGATAAGCAAAGTGCATGACTTGTCAGGGTAAAAGTGAATTCTGCTGCAACGTGACCCAAACCGACAAGCCCCTGTTTTGAGGTGGAAGGGACAATGAGCTTTATCCTGCCAAAAGCATAAATAGAACATAAGGTGTGGCCTTCCCCAGAAAGAAGAAAGGTAAAAAGAAAGAACAATGTGTTCTTTAGGTACAGATAATTGAGCTACTACTATGTGATACATGTTTTCCATAAAAGTAGGTGTATATCAGACAGATAAGAATATAGGATAGCAAATCATACCTGCTCTGTTCCAAAATTAGGAGTCTCTTGAGCAACATTTTCTAGTAGCTGTTGAGCTGAAAGAACGGATGTAGTATTATAATCAGCAATTAACTCGGAGTGGGGGGGCAGAGGATTTGATGTGGGCCTGCCAGGATCCTACATTTAAAAAAATTCAAATATGTCAGTTGAAATTAAATAATGTAATGTATTGGACGCTGAAGTGTGAGAGAAAGTGAAACCTCTTTCGTAATCTGTTGGTCTGCATCTTTCTTTTTTACCCTGATTTTCTTTTTCTTCACAATAATCTCATTGCCCTGCCAAATAATTTCAGGAGGCCCCTCTTCTACATACTCCCAACCATCTTCATCCACTTCATCTGCATATCCAACCTGTACGATGAACCACATGTACCCCATTTTACTATTTTTTTCTGTCCCTCCATTAAGATCTATCAAGCACCAAATTGATGGCACAGACTCCCTCAAAACTTGTTACTCTTTAGCAGTATATACCCTAGCCTTTTCAGATCCTTTATGGTTGGTAACCAGAAAAATAACAATATGGCCAAAAGCATACCCCAAAATAATTTCAAATATCATGTCATAAACTAATCAACTGTTTCTCAATTAATTTGAAGTGGATCTTTGTGTCCTCAATTCTACACAAGGAACCTACATCACAGGCCACAGGATGTAGGCCACAGATAAACCTAGTCTTTTCATTCCATTTACCATCTCGCTCTCACACTCTTAACAAGAACAATAATCCGGTACGACTGGTATCATCATAAGTCACATCAAACTTCATTACAATTGGAAAAACAACTTAAGTACGTAGGTTGAATTTAACAACGCGTTGGAGTTAAATATACTTTCGGATATAGAGTGATCAAAACACATACACATATACTGCATAGAATACTTACCTGGTTCTGTTTCAGTTGTTCTTCTTCCTGAGCTCGTCTATTCCTCTCTTCTTCCTCCCTTTCATCGTCAGCTCTTTTTCTCTCCCATTCTTCCAGGATCTTCCTCTCCCTCTCCTCGAACTCCCTGAGTTCTTTCTCAACTCTGGCCTTCTCCTGCTCCTCCTCAGCTTGAAGCCGCAGCTGCTCCTCCGGATCATTGAGACAAGCCTCATCATCTCGGCGCGCAATCTCTGCCATCTCCTTCCTCTTTTGCTTCCTCTTCTCCTTCTTCGCCGCCTTCCGCCTCTCCTTCCGGCTAGCCAACTCACGCGCCGTTACATGTGAACTTGTATTGTTGATATCATTATTGTCGTAATCTTCATCAATTTCTTTTTCTTCCAGATCGTTACTCGTGATTTTCAGTTTAGCCATAGCTAGGGTTTTGGGATTTGGGAATCGTTCTGGAATTGGGAGAAATGATGAATCGACTAGGGAGTTGATCGAGAAAAAGATGAGCGAAAATCTCGTTTATTTTTGTCTAACGTATCGCAGGACGCAGAGTACAACCCTCACGAGAAACCGCTAAAACATGGATTTTTCACGTTTTTTAACCTAATGTTTTTAAAAATAAAAATAAAAATTATAAACTTTTATTAGATCACAAACTATACAAAATTACTGTATTCAATTTTACAAAAAATCTACTAGTTGTAACTTGTATTTGAAATTTTTAGTTGAACATTGCAATTTATTATAGTATTATATTTTTTGTATAATGCATATTTTGTCAATTTATTGTAGACAAATATAATTTGAATGGATGAAAATTTACATTTAATTCATATTGTCATGATACAGATTCAAATGAATATGACTTACACAAGTCAAGACGCTAAAATTGCTATAAAACTTCAAATGCAATCAATTTTCAAAATCTAATTAAAATTCATCAAATAAATTGAATTTTTCAAAATGTTAGAGTTAAATGTCAACGTGCTATTAGTTTATGCTATAATATGTAAAATGATATTATCACTTAATTATAACCTAAAGTTGAGTCAATATTTAGTGCTATTAGTTTATGCTATAATATGTTAAATGATATTATCTCTTAATTATAACCTAAAGTTGAGTCAATATTTAAAATAAGATAATGTTGAGTTTGAATGTTTATTTGGTAGTGTAGCTATTTTCAATAAAGTATTTTTTTTTATGGTGTATTTCACTTGATATAGCATAAATTAAATTATAATTGAACTACTCATTATTTTTTAAAGAAGAGTATTTGACTTGTTAAAATTAATTCTATTGATAATAAGAGAGAGTAAGTTTGTCACGCTTGTTAAACTTTTCGGATATATTCATATAACTAAATATTTTATAGTATATTAAAAATTAAAAAATATTTATAATTTATGAGTATAATAAATTTTGTTTGCTTGTTAAACTTTTCGGATATATTCATATAACTAAATATTTTATACTATATTAAAAATTTAAAAATATTTATAATTTATGAGTATAATAAATTTTGTTGTTGATAATTATATATATATTTTTTTATTTTTAGAAAATAATATATATATATATATTATGTGTAAAGTAATATTATTTTTCGTAACAATTATTTAATTAATAAAAATTAAAAAATCAGATATTTTTACTGAATAAAAATAATTTATACGAACGAAAATATTTGCAAAACACAGGACTGCAGGGAGTACAACTATTTATTAAACAATTTTTAATATATATTTTATTCTATTTATCCGGATGAACAATTAGTCGCCTTTAAAATAGAATCACAATTTTTTATACAGTACAACATTTGCCCTGATAGAGGCGAAGGAGGCATGACCACTCCCTCATCTCCATCGGCGACGAACACAATGAACCTTACGGGAGGCGCCACCGCCGCCGCTCAGCTCAGGAAGGTGCTGATAACTGGGGCGAGTCGTGGTCTCGGCAGAGCCCTAGCATTGGAACTGGCCAAGAGCGGCCACACTGTAATCGGCTGCTCCCGCTCGGCAGAAAAGCTTTCCTCTCTCCAGTCGGACCTTTCGTCCGCTTCCGAAAACAAGCCCAACAGCAACCAGCACCTCACCATGAATGTCGATGTGGTAATTCATCTTGCAGTATTTGTGATTCTCGTTTTCTCGAATTTTCTGTCCCGTGGTTTTTATCGTACGTTCGTTAACTTGATTTTTGTTTTCCCTTTTCTTTTTCGAATGGCGTTTGATTAGAGGTCCAACAGCAGCGTTGAGGAACTGGCCCGTGCTTTGCTCGAAAAGAAGGCATTCCCTGATATAATAGGTACATGTGCTGATTAACGTGTTTATGTGTTTTCCTGCATATAATTGTTTTTGTAGTTTATGTGGAGGTGGAGGAGATTCCTGAGGGGTAGGTATTTTGCAGTGGAATCGGTTATTGTTATGATATTGTTCTCGATTTTTTAGGTTTTATTCCAATGTTGTTGTTGATGGTAGTAATGATGTTTGGCACGTGTAAATTTTCGCAAACGAACCCCTACTTCCCAAACGATATCACAAATTAGGACATAAATGTAATTTGTGATATCGTTTGGGAAGTAGGGGTTCGTGTCTCTAAGGCAAACTAGATAAGAATACTTGTTACCATCTTTTGTAGATTTTACCATTATTCTTTCCTCATAGTCGACTGTTTGAAAATGATTACTCAATCTCAATTATGGGGTTTAGACTTACTTCCTTGCAAATGTTTTTTTCAAAAGTCGACGTGCATTGCCTAGTCGTGCAGCATAACCTTCTAGTACTTAAAGGAGTACTTGCAAGAAATTACAAATGCAAATCCTAGATCAAGAACTTTACTGTTTTCCTAAATGACGTTTTATTACCTTGGTCTTTCTTTTTGACTGCTTGATAATGTTATTCTGTTAGCATCTCCATTGATTTTTCTAATATAACTGCCCTGTGTATGGAAAAATTACAACAAGGCAATTTTCTGGTTTTGAAGTTTTTTTCGAAATCATGTAATACTAACACGCGATAATTTTTGCAGTAAACAATGCTGGAACAATAAATAAGAACAATAGAATATGGGAGGTTCCAGAAGATGAATTTGATGCTGTTATTGACACAAATATAAAGGGGACCGCAAATGTACTGCGGCACTTTCTCCCGGTTATGGTTGGGAATAAGAATGGAATTGTTGTCAACATGTCATCTGGATGGGGAAGATCGGCTGCCGCACAGGTAAAATTGACTTACCAGTTCTGTATTTCTTCTCATTATCTGCAAAGTAAGTTATCGTCTAATGTGACTGATGTCGCCTTTTTTGTAAAGAATAGTAGGTGGGATGGCCCCTATTTAGCTGTTATTTTTTTTTTTCGCTAACTGCATAACTAATAAAGGGGTACTTTAGAGATATCCGATAAAATCACTGCTCTGTTATGTTCTAGACTTCCAGTTTTGAGGGTTATTTATGGGCTGAGACTTTATTTCATAATATTAGGTTGCTCCTTACTGTGCCTCAAAATGGGCGGTGGAGGGTTTGACAAGGGCAGTGGCAAAGGAGTTGCCTTCTGGGATGGCTGTTGTTGCTCTCAATCCTGGTGTGATTAATACCGAGATGCTTCAATCCTGTTTTGGAAGTTCAGCTGATCTATATCCAACACCCGAATCATGGTATGCATGATTTCTCAACCCGTGTGTTGTGTACATACTTGTTTATACAGGAACTGCCTGATGCACATGCGGGCGGTGAAATAAATGCATCTAAAATTCGAAAATGTCATAAACCTTCTCCTAAAACACCAGTAGGTGTTTAATTTCTTACATCGGAAAAATCCCAAGTACAAGATCTATCCAATATCAACACTTTAAGAATTAAGCTGAAGTAACTATTCTTACCCAACACTTTTACTAATGCATTAAAAGTGCAATTCTTAAATGATGATATAACACGAGCTAACAACACTTCGAAAATGTTACAAATCTGATGGCCATTTCTATAACATGATATCATAGTCTCAAATTGTCGGACTTTACCCCCACACTCGCCACATAAAATTGCATTTCCAATTGAGTTCTGCCATTAGATTTTAGAGCAATTCAATTATCATTGGCTGTGTAAGTTGTACGCTGTCATACACTCATACCCCCTTCAAACTATCATAATCCATGATGAACACCAAAATATGCTTACGTACGATTTGACTTTTTGTTTTTTTGAATTATAGGGCTCCCAAGGCAGCTAATCTGATTCTCCATCTGACGATGGCAGATAACGGTGCATCTCTCACAGTGTGAGATATCCTCGTCCACGAGGCAAGAACCATCGCCTTAAAACTCATTATGTGTGAGGGTAGAGAGATGTTATCGAGTTATGTTGCTTCCTGAAAAAACTCTTCGTAGTAAGGCTACTAGTGTTGCGATAGTGACTAAGGTAGTGAATTCATTGGTATTGCTTTATTTAACATTCTCGTATGAATTGTTCAGCAATACAAATTGCATCGGGGATCTTGATGTCTTGTTTGTTGTTAATTTGTTATGGTCGTATAAACAAAGAACACCATGTGATAATGCAATTATAAATAATAGTTATGATAATGGTCACAATTTTATTGCAAGAATTATTCTTATAAGTTGACTTTTTATAAAGGCCTGATTGCAGACAATTGTATTGCTGCGCCTGCAATTATTTTCCTGAACCACAGACGAACTGTATGTCGTTCGAACTTTGAGTTTATCGAGCATACTTAACTTGAAGCTTTTTCTAAAAGCGTTTTTGGTAAAAGATGGATAATATCCAATTTTTGGTAAAAGCGTTTTTGGCTTATTATTCGATTCCCTATTCAATATTTCAATTTTTGTGGACCTAATCCAAAGACCTCTATCATTGTTTTGATCTTTGTTATTGTGTAGTATTTAGGAACGTGGATAAGAAAGGTTGGGTTTTGATGTTGATTTTTTTTATTTAATTTAATTTAATTATCCTTAGTTTTTTCTTAGTTGATGCAATGCTTGCATGTTAAATTTTTAATTTTAGTATCAATTAATTAGAGTTGCTAAATAACTAAATACTATAACATAAAATTAATTAACTGAATACTCCACAATTTATAAATATACAGTAATACCATAAAAGTAATTAATTAAGTACAAAATAATTTACATTTAGTAAATATTAATTAGTAATTGTTAAATACTTTTCATTTAGTAATAAATTAATTTTAAAAAAATCTAATTAGCAAAATACACAACATAAATAAAAGAAATTATTTTTTTACTAAACAATTAACATGCATTAAGTAGTAATTAATTTTGTAATCAATGCTATTCTTAGTATTTTTAGTATAACATGAAAATCATTTGCTTGTTTTATAAAATAAGTTTAGTTCATTCTTAGTCCTTCCCTTCCATAAGAATGATAATGGCGACGAACACCATGAACCTTACGGGAGGCTCTGCCGCCACCGCTCAGCTCAGGAATGTGCTGATAACTGGGGTGAGTCGTGGCCTCGGCAGAGCACTAGCATTGGAACTGGCCAAGCGCGGCCACACCGTAATCGGCTGCTCCCGCTCGGCAGACAAACTTTCCTCTCTCCAGTCAGACCTTTCAGCCGTCTCCAAAAACAAGCCCAACAGCGACCAGCACCTCACCATGAATGTCGATGTGGTAATTTATCTTGCAGTATTTGTGATTCTCATTTTCTTGAATTTTCTTTCCCTTGGTTTTCATCGTACATTCGTTACCTTGATTTTTGATTTCCGAATGTTCTTCGATTAGAGGTCCAACAGTAGCGTTGAGGAATTGGCGCATGCTTTGCTGGAAAAGAAGGCATTCCCTGATATCATAGGTACATGTACTGATTAACGTGTTTGTGTGTTATCCTGCATATAATGGTTTTTGTAGTTTGTGGAGCTGGATGAGATTCCTGAGGTGTAGATATGTTGCAGTGGAATCGGTTGTTGTTTTGTTATTGTTCTCGTTCTTTTAGGTTTTATTTGAATGTTGTTTATGATGGTAGTGATGATGTTTGGCACAATGTAGATTTTCGCAAAAATGTCAATGTCAAATTGATGGATCATTGGATGAGGACATAAATGTGATTGATCTGTGATATCGTTTGTGAAATTCATAATTGACTGTTTGAAAACGCTATCTCAATCTCGATTATGGGGTTTAGACTTACTTCCTTGCAAGTGTATTTTTCAAAAGCCGACGTGAATTGCTTAGTCGTGCATCATAACCTTGTAGTACGTACTTAAAGGCGCACTTGCAAGAAATTACAAGTGCGAGTCAAATGGATATAACCTATATCAAGAACTGTACTGTTTTCCTAAATGATGATTCATTCCCTTGGCCTTTCTTCCGACTGCTTAATAATGTTATTCTGTTACAAGGCAATTTTCTTGGTTTTGAAGTTTTTTTCGAAATCGTGTAATACTAAAACATGATAATTTTTGCAGTAAACAATGCTGGAACAATGAACAAGGCCAATAGAATATGGGAGATTCCAGAAGATGAATTTGACGCGGTTATTGACACAAATATAAAGGGGACAGCAAATGTACTGCAACACTTTCTTCCGGTTATGGTTGAGAACAAGAATGGAATTGTTGTCAACATCTCATCTGCATTGGGAAGAGCGGCTGCCGCACAGGTAAAATTGACTTACCAGTCTCATTATCTGCAAAGTAAGTTATCGTCTGATTTGACTTATGTCGCCTTTTTTTTTTTTTAAGAATAGTAGTTGGGATGGCCCCGTTTTAGCTGTGTTTTTTTTCGCTAACTGAATAACTAATAAAAGGGTACTTTGGGGACATCCGATAAAATCACTGCTCTGTTATGTTCAATCCAGACTTCCAGTTTTGAGAGTTATTTATGGGCTGAGACTTTATTACATAATATTAGGTTGCTCCTTATTGTGCCTCAAAATGGGCTGTGGAGGGTTTGACAAAGGCAGTGGCAAAGGAATTGCCCACTGGGATGGCTGTTGTTGCTCTCGATCCTGGTGTGGTTAATACCGAGATGCTTCAATCCTGTTTAAGTTCAGCTCATCTATATCCAACACCCGAATCATGGTACTCTCTGCCTCTCTCTCCCTCTCTCACATGTATGCATGATGTCTCCACCCGTGTGTTGCGTACATACTTGTTTATACGGGAACTGCCTAATGCACATGTGTCCGGTACTCCGGTGAAATAAATGCATCTAAAATCCCAAATGTCATAAACCTTCTCCTAAAACATCAGTAGCTGTTAAATTTCTTGCATAGTAAAAATCCCAATTACAACACTTCAAAAATGTTACAAATCCAATAGCCATTTCTATAACATGAACATGATATCCCCCAAACTCGCCATATACAATTGCATTTCCGATTGAGTTCTGCCATTAGATATCAGAGCAATTTAATTATCATTGCATTGGTTTACGAACATGTGAAAGTTGTTGGTTGTCATACACTCATAAATCATAATCCATGACGAACACCAAAATATGCTTACATACTATTTGACCTTTTTTTTTTTTTGAATTATAGGGCTCCCAAGGCAGCTGATCTGATTCTCCATCTGACGATGGCAGATAACGGTACATCTCTCACCGTGTGATATATCCTCGACCACGAGGCAAAAACCATCACCTTAAAACTATGCTATGTGTGAAGGTAGAGAGATGTTATCGAGTTATGTTGCTTCCTTAAAAAACTCTTCGTAGTAGTAACTAATGGTATTGAATTCATGGGTAGTTTTATGTTAAATTCTCTTATGAATATTGTTCGGCTATACAAATTGCATCGGAGATCTTAAAGTCTAGTTTGTTGTTAATTTGTTAGAATCGTATAAACAAATAATACCATGTGATAGTGCAATCATTAATAAATAGTTATGATAATGTACACTATTTTATTGCAGTGATTATTCTTATAAGCTGACTTTTTATATAGGCCTGATTACAGACAATTGTATTGCTGATAATCGTCCAACTTTAAGTTTATCGAGCATTAATTTAAACATGATCGAGCTGGTTCGACTTGATTTATTCGGTATTTATGATCGATAAAATCTTAAGTTTCATAGAATTTTAGCCAACAAGAGTTAAAAGTTAAATATTACTCCTAAATCCTAATTAAATTAAAAGTTGGGAAGCAAATTACCATCAAACTCAATAATAAAACCCACATTATTAATTAAACTTAAAGCATAATTAATGCCTTACCCATCCACGATAACTAACCCGGGACCCACACGTCCACGTGGCGCCAGCCCACCTGCGGCTCACGAGAGCTTTCCCTGCACCCCGCGAACAGAATCCGCACCCAAACCCACGTCTTCTCGCACACCCACGACCAATAACATTATCACGCTACTACACAAATACTAGAATCGTACCCTTATCTACAAACTACATATACATACAATATATATCTATATCCATATATCTATATCTATACATCTATATACTCCATATATATTAAGAAGAAGAAGTATCACTTCGTAGGTTGTCTACATGATCATGAAGCCGTACAATTCTGTAAGTATTGGTTCTTGATTTTCTCCTTTGTGCATGGCACTTTTTAACCGCATGATTTCTTCTTAATTTCCTGTAGTTGAAGATCATGTGAAAAAAAGAGTTGACTTTTCTTTGACTTCTATATGGGATTATGTGAATTGCTTTTGTTTGGTTGCTGAGAAGAGAAACTAATCTAGATTTTTGTTCACTTTTCGGGGTTGACTTTCGATCCTGTGATCGAACGTCAATCGTTTTTGAACTGTGGAATAATTAATGTGAACTTAAATCGGATTTCGAAGTGGTTAAGGGATCCTTGATTGTTAGGGTAATTATTCGTTTAATCGAAAATTTTGGTACACCGAAGTTTTGGTATTATACGATACACTGTATCAAACTTTCGGTATATGGAAAATGTCAATAAATTCTGTTTTTTGCATATTGTAAGTTCAATATTTTGATAATTTGATGTATATATATATTCATATTTTTTTTATTCGTTTCAGTTTTGCCGTCTGTTATCGGATCCAAAAACCAGGTCTTGTCTATGCATTATCTTCGTAGCAATCTCTTTGATTTGCGGTGCTTACATCAGCTGTGGCGCGTGGCTGCAGAAGGATTACTTCAGCGTAAGTCCTAATTAATCTCGATCACGACCATCGTAATTCGTTTTTTTTTTCTAGCGTTAAAAATTGATTCGAGTCGTGCATCTTAATATTGCAGCTGTCTCTCGGAATCAGATTCAACTCTACACCTCTCTACTCCGTCAAATGCGAGACACCAACACCCGACATCGAACGCGTCGACAAATGCAGTGTACTGAAATATACATATCTATAACATTGATTTTTTGCGTTTCAATAATCGTATTTTTCTCCAACTCAACGACACTGATTTTTACGGTTTAGGCCGAATGCAAGTCTGCGGGTACTGAAGCTCTGCCGAGAGGAATCGTTTCGACTACTACAGACTTGGAAATGCGCCCTTTGACGGGCCCCATCACGGAGAAATATGTACGCAATAGTATTTGTCACAATTGACTAGCACGTTAATTTGTAGAGTACAGAACAATAAGTTTTTTTTCGTATATATTTTGTAACTAGACCGAGTCGAAGAACACGAGTTTGTTGGGCATGGCGGTCGGGATAACGCAGAAGGAAATGGTGAACCGAATCGTCGAGAAGTTTCTCGGAGAAGATTTTGTCGTGATGCTTTTCCACTATGACGGTATAGTGGACGAGTGGAACGACATGGACTGGAACGACAGAGTCGTTCACGTCTCAGCCAAAAACCAAACAAAATGGTAGTACATAATTTATCCGATCGAGATATTTTGCGACTATTAGTGAAAATTCGTTCGTTCGTTCGTCTCTTATGACGTGTGATGAAATTTAACAGGTGGTTTGCCAAGCGCTTTCTTCATCCGGATATCGTTGCTGAATACGAGTACATCTTTCTGTGGGACGAAGACTTGGGAGTCGAAAACTTTCATCCAGGAAGGTACTTGAGCTTGAGTAATTAATTTACGCGTAAACGGAGTTTTGATTTTGATTCGGCAACTTGTTTTTTCAGGTACATGACTATTGTCAGGGAAGAAGGCCTCGAGATTTCGCAGCCGGCTCTCGAGCCCGGGAAATCCGAGGTGCATCATCTCATCACCGTGCGACAACGGAGGTCGAAGGTGCACAGGTTAGTGAAAACACAAAAGAAAAAAAAAACGCGTGTTTTTTTTACTTCAAAAAGATTTGTAGTAATTTATTTCGTGCGTATCGAATAGGAGATACTATAGTTCCAGAGGCGGTCTGAGGTGCGACGGCAATAGCACAGCTCCGCCGTGTGTAGGGTAAGGCTACGAGCTTCGACTGTTTTTATCGTGTTGATTATTAGTCTTTAAGTTTATTAAAAATCAAACCTCATCTTATTTAACGATTTTCAGTAGAATTTTGAACGTTGATATCTAAAATGGAGTACTTGATTGATCATTCTGTCTTTTATTAAGTTATTTCAATTGAACATGACTTTTAAAAAACATGACACTAGATTAAGCAGTCACGTAGTCTTTAAGGTACAACCAACGTGAAATTTCACTAAAAATCGTCAAGACGAAGTTTGATTTTTCATAAATTCAAATTACTAAATGTGAATCCGACTATATTACATACGTTTTCATGTGATATTATCTCTAAGTAAATTTATTGAAATGTGATGTGTCGAGCACGTGCAGTTGGGTGGAAATGATGGCTCCCGTGTTCTCAAGATCCGCGTGGCGCTGTGTTTGGTATATGATCCAGGTAGGTACTCACTCGATCGTTCTCCTTAATCTTGGAGTTGTCGATAATCATGCACATTTTAAGTTAATTTGACCGATTTGCCCTCTGCAGAACGACTTGATCCATGCTTGGGGCCTGGATATGAAGCTCGGTTATTGCTCGCAGGGCGATCGGACGGTTAAAGTTGGCGTGGTGGACGAGGAGTATATAGTTCATCACGGCCTTCCTACTCTCGGTGGCAACTCGAATAACAACACGGTTCGTGCAGAATAAATTAATGATTCTTTCTGAGTACTTTTCATTGATGTGTTATTCGATTGAGAGCTGTTTTTTTTTTGTCGGGGTTTTGCAGGCTATAAGTTCAGAGTCGAAAAACGCTAGTCAAAGAAGTGCGGTAAGTTTCGTTACATACACGTGATATGTTAGTTGGAATTTTTCGTCGCATTGACTCTTTGTTTTACTGATGTGGATGGATGCAGGTTAGGCTGAGGTCTTCCGATGAAATGAAGGCACTCGGAGATCGATGGAACAAGGCGGTCGAAGAGGACGAGTGCTGGGTCGATCCCTTTGGAGAAACGACGCAATTCTAGTGATCAGAAGGGGATGGAATCTTACGATGCAACATGTACAGAAAAAAATATACTACTATTACTCGGCATTGTTTTAGATAGTTATGAATAAGATTTGGGCCAAATGGTAAATATACAGTATTTTTTACTTGGAAATAAACTACAAATGCTAAATTGAAACTTAGCCCTTTTACTAACAAGGATTGATGATAGTAGTCCTGCAAATTTATATTTTGTTCTTCTGATTTTATTTATTTATTTATTTTTGAATTTTTTTGATAAATTTTCTAATGTGATTTATTTTAAATTAAAAAATATGGGCCCAGAATGGGCGTTTGGTAGCACGCCGAGAGGCGAATTGGACTGTTGATTTTCAGGCCCGATAGTAATCGGACCAAGGAAAAGGAAAACAGATGGACTTGGGTCGGCCGGTCCAATTCTTAATTCTATTCAAATTAATTATGTATATTTTTATTTTTTTAATCTCCCAACTTAATATTTACATTTTCCTTTTCACCATTTTTCTTAAAACTTTACTTACAGTCCTTCTACATTCTTAACTTCAAATTAAACTTTTACATCTATTTTTTGAAACGTAAAATTTGAGTTCAGACCTAAAATTGAATGCGTATAATTTAATGCGGGACGGATGACTATACACTTTAAGCATGATTCACAGGATTGTAGTATCCCTCTTTTTGACGCAGAGGTCAACAACACCTCACTTGTGTAACGACTATCAACACTTTGTGAACATTAAGGACACCCAAATAATTTAGCTGTCGGTGGTTTAAATTACATTAATATTTGACAGGAGTAGTTAAGCTCTAAAAAGGAGATATGGGCTCTTGTAGTCATTGTAAAATCTCAATTTTATTTCCTCAAAACAAACTTATTTTATTTATACAATAGAAAAATAATTGAAATTTTCCATACAAAGTATTTGCCAATATGGAATATATTGTTATTTCAATAAAGAGGTTTAAACAATTGATAGGAAAAAATATTCTTCAAACTTTTTCGGTAAGAGATGGATAAATTTTGTCTTATTCTTTTCCATGTTCAATTTTTGTGGACCTATCCAAAGACCTCTATCATTGTCTGATCTTTGTTTTCATGTACTTATGAACGTGGATAAGAAAGGTTGGGTTTTGATGTTGATTTGTTTTTAATGTTAAAACCATTCTTACATCACATGCTAAAAAGTGTATTTTAGCTAGGTTCAATGGATTAGAGTTACTAAATAACTAAATATAACATAAAATTAATTAATTAAAGTAAATTAATAAATATAATACCATAAAATTAATTAACTAAATACAAAATAATTTACATTTAGTAATTAATAATTAGTTACCAAAAATATACAACATAAATAAACTCGAGTAATTGTTAAATAATTTACATTTGGTAATAAATTAATTTAAAAAAAACTAACCATAATACACAACAGTGACAACATAAAAATTTAATCATTGTGCTAAACAATTTACATGTACTCCGTATCAAGTAATTAATTTTGTAATGAATGCTATTCTTAGTAATTTTTAAATTTTAGTATACCAATTTGGCAATTGGTACATTAATTAATATAGTTTTATAGAACAAGTTTATCTTGATTCTATCCTAATATGATCCATATTCGATGAACACTTCAAATAAAAAAACGTACTCCTAACTCTTAAAAGTCGTCGACGTACCGTATAACCTCCTGATGGATTGCGTGCTAAATTGAACCGTTGTTCAAATGCCAATTTTAAATACCCACCAACCAATCAATAATTGACTCGATCACAGGATTTTTGTTTTCATGCTTTCCATACTATATATACATGTATGTATATGTATATTATCTGTAAGTATATATTTCACACACGCACGTCGATTATGCTCTGTTAATTCGAGCGATGGACGATCGCGATTTCATTCGAGGAGAAGCAGAGGACATCGAGAACGATTATGGAGAAACGGGATCGTACGGCCGGCGAAACAGCGATTTGTCGTCGTCGTCGGAGATCGACGGCTCCATGAGAGTGCCGCTGATCAACCTGAAGGGCAGGGTCAACACCACCTCTCAGATCGCCATTGTCGGATCCAAGGTTTACCCAATCGAAAGCCTCGATTACGAGTACGAAAATTATCATCCCTATCGCCGCCGAGGTGTTCGATTAATTTACTCCACTGTAATTTTTATTTTTAAAATCAATTTTATAATCGGAATTTCAGGATCCTCGAAAACGAGCTCATAAAGGAGGATTGGAGATCCAGGAAAAAGGTCGAAATCATCCAGTACATATTCCTCAAATGGACGCTCGTCCTTCTCATCGGGCTGATCACGGGTACAGTCGGCTTCTTCAACAACATCGCAGTCGAGAACATAGCCGGCCTCAAGCTTCTGCTCACGAGCAATTTGATGTTGAAGGACAAGTAAGTAAGCCCACACGCACTCGATTCATCGTTCGATTTTCGAAGACGAGGTCGAAAATGATTAATTCAATCGCAGGTACTTCAACGCATTCGCAGCTTTCGCCGGAATTAACGTGATGCTGGCGAGCTGCGCGGCGGCTCTGTGCGCGTTCGTTGCCCCTGCAGCGGCTGGGTCGGGCATACCCGAGGTGAAGGCCTATCTTAATGGTGTGGATGCTCATTCGATTTTGGCTCCGAGTACCCTTTTTGTCAAGGTGAGCCTATCAGTGAGTCGAATATATTCTCTAATACTGCTCGAACTGTTAGAGAAGTTGGGCAAATTTACATTTATATTAGTAGATCGAATATATTCTCTAATACTTCTTTTCGAACAATAGTGTGTGCTGCTAGTGATGTTCATCTGAGTTTTGTAGATTTTCGGTTCTATTTTCGGAGTTTCTGCTGGATTCGTCGTTGGTAAGGAAGGGCCAATGGTGCATACTGGTGCGTGTATAGCGAATTTACTCGGGCAGGGAGGTTCTCGCAAGTACCACTTAACATGGAAGTGTCTGAGATACTTTAAAAATGATCGAGATCGAAGGGACTTGATTACCTGTGGGGCTGCTGCTGGCGTGGCAGCTGCTTTCCGTGCTCCGGTTGGCGGTGTCCTTTTCGCTCTCGAAGAAGCAGCCTCCTGGTACCCTTAACACGAGAACTATGTACACTGAAAAAAGAAAGAAAGAATAAAACGAGTATTTACGTTTTCAGGTGGCGGAGTGCGCTTCTGTGGAGGGCCTTCTTCACCACTGCTGTCGTGGCTGTGGTGCTACGAGTTTTCATAAGCTTTTGCCGGAGCGGTAAATGCGGGTTGTTCGGAGAAGGAGGCTTGATCATGTTCGACGTGAACTCGACTATCCCTGCTTACAACACTGCAGATATGCTTGCGGTTATAGTGATAGGTGTTCTCGGAGGCCTTTTTGGCTGCTTCTATAATTATCTCGTCGACAAGGTCCTGAGGACGTATAGCTTAATCAACGAGTACGCTTCTCCCTTCTCGTATTTGCTGTTTTCGAATATCATGTAACTGACAAACTAACTGCAGGAGAGGCCGCGGTTACAAGATCCTTCTCGTCGTCACTATCTCCCTCCTCACATCCTGTTGCGCCTACGGTCTCCCTTGGTTAGCTCGCTGCACTCCATGCCCGACTCATCTCGAGGAACACTGCCCTACGATCAGCCGCTCGGGAAACTACAAGAACTTCCAGTGTCCGCCAGGTCACTACAACGATCTCGCCTCCCTCCTCCTCAACACAAACGACGACGCCATCCGTAACCTCTTCAGCTCAAACAACCGAAACGAATTCCAGATCTCGACTCTGTTCATTTTCTTCATCCAGGTCTTCTGTCTCGGCATCATCACCTACGGAATAGCAGTCCCGTCCGGCCTCTTCATTCCCGTCATCCTAGCTGGCGCCTCCTACGGCCGCCTCACGGGAAGGCTGTTGGGCTCCATGTCGAGCCTCGACGCTGGCCTCTTCGCCCTTCTCGGGGCCGCCTCGTTCCTCGGTGGGACCATGAGAATGACTGTTTCGCTCTGTGTTATAATGTTGGAACTCACTAACGACCTACTGATGCTCCCGTTGATGATGCTTGTTCTACTTATTTCGAAAACCGTGGCTGATAGCTTCAATAAAGGGGTGTATGATCAGATTGTGAAGATGAAGGGGCTGCCTTATTTGGAAGCGCATGCCGAGCCGTACATGAGGCATCTGGCGGCGGGTGATGTTTGTTCGGGCCCGTTGATCACGTTCGCGGGTGTGGAGAAAGTCGGGAACATAATGCACGCTCTTCAGATGACGAGGCATAACGGGTTCCCGGTTGTTGACGAGCCTCCGTTTGTGGATTCTCCCGAGCTGTGCGGGCTCGTTTTGAGGTCTCATTTGCTTGTTCTGCTCAAAGGGAGGAAGTTTACGAAGAACAGGGTGTTGTCGGGATCGGAGGTTTTGAAGTCTTTTCACGCGTTCGATTTCGGTAAGGCGGGATTGGGAAAGGGGATCAAGGTCGAGGATCTCGATTTGAGCCTGGACGAAATGGAGATGTACGTTGATCTGCATCCGATCACCAACACCTCTCCGTATATGGTGGTGGAGACGATGTCTCTTGCCAAAGCTGCTGTTCTGTTTAGAGAACTTGGCCTCAGGCACTTGTGTGTTGTCCCCAAAACACAAGGGGTAAGGAAGACAAAATTTTAATATTATTACTTCTGATTATGGGTGCAATTTGTAAAATACAAATATTTCTGGGGAGGTATTTAGTATTTTTGAAAGATATCTAACTTTTCTTCTGTATTTTCAAATTCTGCAGCGGTCACCTATTGTTGGAATCTTAACAAGACATGATCTGATGCCTGAGCATGTTCTGGGACTCTATCCAGAACTTAACCACCACATGTAGCTCGATTCATTACACATCGATAATGAAGTTATTTTATTTTACCAGATACGAGACGGAGAGCCTGCTGACTGCGTGAAGATAAATCATCGTTTTCTGAGGCTGTAACACATCAGTATACAGTTATTTATTTGTGAAGATAAATCATCGTTTTCTAAGGCTATACATTTATTTATTTGCAAATTCATCGAGGAAATAAATTTGGTTTCTGTACTTTAGTGAACTTGGAGAAATGATTCGTTGACTTAGATAGCTGGTTCAACTGCAATCGATGTAGCAAGAAGGTGGTATTTTGATTTGTAAACGAAGATTCATGTTGTAATGACACATTGCAGAACCGATATATATATATATATATATATATATATATATATATTCACAAACTTGTTATCCGGTTTGCTCTACAAAATATGTACACCACTTGGTTCTACATTGTTCTACTTGGAATCCCGTCTGTGAAAAAAAAAAGCGATCGGAATGAGTGAGATAGATGCTTCTTACAAGCGAAATTTCCTGACAGTGTTTCAGATAGCGTTATCCTTGAATGGACCGGAATCTTGTAATATTTTCATCACATGTTCGAGCTGTGAAGGAATAAAGGAATAAACTTATCAAGAACAAGCTTCTTTTTGCTCAAAAGGATTGGCATGGGATCATAAGAAAAAGATTGAAAACAACGATAACAATTACCTGAGCTTTTTCTCGCACCAAGAAATCAGAAATGACATTTCTGAAGCCTTCATCGAGAATATAGTGGCAGCTGTAGGTTGTCGCCGGCATATATCCCCTCTGAATTTTATGCTCCCCTTGTGCTCCCGCTTCGACTTTGTCAAGATTAAGCTCGATCGCTGCTTCTATGGCCTGCAGCGTTAGAACAGGTATAAGGTACAGCCTTATATTAGGTATCAAGAATAGAAAAAGAAGAAACGAAAACCTGATAATAGCAAGCTTCGAAATGTAGACTTGGGTAGTATGTTTGAGGGAGGCATCCCCATAAGCGCCCGTATAATGTGTCTCCTCCGATAAGATTTAGGGCCCCAGCAACAGGCTTGTCCCCTTCTTCCGCAGTAACGAGTAGCACTTGATCACCCATCTTTGAAGCCATGTTGTGGAAGAAATCTCTTGTAAGATAAGCAGTACCCCACCTATAAAAATTAGAGTCGAAATCCAAATTAACAACGAATCCCATAATATTCTGAATTTTTTTATGCTCGGGAAATATATTACTGTCCGAAAAATTTAAAATATGATACTATAAAGGTCTAGCAAACAAACTTATTATCTGTAGTGTTTATGTAGAAGTCGTAAAATGTATCCCAATGCTTCGCCTGCCAACATAAGAGATAAAAAAGAGAGGAGATTTTAGAGGAATTATCACCAATTATCGCCAAAAATGCTAGTTTTTTTAAGAGAAGTAATCCCATAGATACCTTAATTTCGTATCCTCTTAGGCGTCGCATGGTCAAATTCTGGACAGAAATCTGGCAGGAGTAATAGTACATTCATCAGCATATTTGCAGGTGACAACGAGAATGGTTGCGAAAAACTATATATAGACAGCCTTCATTTTTCTACACATTTAGAAACGGCCAATCCCCACTGTCGTACCCGTAAGTCGTTCTTCATTATATTTAGAGTAAACAGACGACATAAACATAGTTCTTCAAGGTCAACAACTGAGCATATTGAATTAAATCTGAATTATTTCTCACATTCGATGACTATATTCAAACCGTACTTTCATGTTCATGTTATAGTTTTATCAAGCATTGATGAGATAATCCTCATGCGAATATACTACATTGATTCTCTGCCATCCATTATCAAGTTTATCGACCAAAACAAGAAGAAGAAAAAAATAGCAATAAAGCCCAAACGGACCTTCTTGCGCTCTTGTCGGATATTTTTCCTTTTACTTTGCTTCATGTCCATCAAGAAATCGTCAAAACTGTTTATGACATAAAGATTGCATCATCAATAACTAGATGAAGGCAATACCTTCAAAAGGGAGAGGGGGGTGGGGGTGGGGGGGGGGGGGGGGGGTGGGGGTGGGAAGAGGGTCTATTTTAGCTACCTTGTATAATTACGATTTTTCCAGTGATACTGCATGCCAATTCTCTGCAGGAACCCCTTCTCCTTCAACCTCTCACACTCATTTTCAGAGGGAAAAGTGATGTGCAGTGATGAAACCTGGAACTGGGAAACGCATAAACGTTATTACGAATGATAAGAGATAAAAAAAACCAAAAAATCAATCGTTTCATGAAGTGGTAAAATGAAGCTCAAACACCAGATAAAAACATGTGCATTTCAATATGTTTTTTTCTTTGCAAATGCAAATTAACATATCAAAGACTAAAATTAGTTTAAATTCAGTAACTACCTTAATCGTCAGCGCCACCAGTGCAGAGACTAAAATATCAAAGACCTGATCTCTGTAATCCGTGTTACGGACTAAGATCCTTGGGCCAGTAACTGGAGTAAAAGGCACGCAACATTGTAATTTTGGATAATATTTCAACCCATAACGGTAATAGGCATCCGCCCATGAATGATCGAACACGTATTCGCCATACGAATGGCTGTACAAGGACACGGAGTAAAAAACACATAAGAGAATATCTTATCCACTTGCGGATGTGAACATTGTGAATATGAATACCTAAGGAACTAGCAGCATTTGGAAATAACGCGAACCTTTTCAGGTAGAGAGGAATCACCCTAAGAATATTATCACAGTCATCACGAGCAACGATATGCTGTGGGACCCATCCTGTTTCCTGAATGAAAGTATAAAACAATTACTATCTCAAAGATGACCGAGAAAGTTAGATGGTCAAGACTCCAGAAACAGATTATACAAGCGATGACTGGGGCATCCGGGTGGTTTCATATTGCACTCCCCTAACATCCACATCACCGAAACATATCAAAGGAGAATCAGAAAAACGAAGTGTATGGCTCATTATCTTATGTTTAGTTAAACCTGAAAACAATTTGACACTAACAATCTTTGTTTTTCAAAATCGTAAATGAGACCAGCAAAGAGCGTATGCAAGGCTTCAAACAACATATAGTCAATATTTTCCTTAGTAAGATTACATGACAAAGTATACAATGTAAACTAAGTTTCATGCACAGTCGAACTAATCAGTGAGAAAAAAAATGAGTTCAATGGCACAGAAGTTGAAATTGCTGTAACCTTCACTGCACAGCCCGACTCTTCTAGGCTCGACAGAAAACCATGGGTTAAAAATGGATTAACATTCCCCCTCCCCACAGAGTCTACACTGCAAGCATCCCACTCATCCGGTGAAATCTCTGAGAGCGAAGATACCACACACACCGATAGCTTTCGGGCTTTACCGAACTCACTCGTATCTTCCTATTTTATAGATCAATATATATAAGGGGGTAAGCACCATGAATCAGAACCACAAACAACAGTTATCGATTACATGTAAGTACTACATAGTAAACACCTTAGACCCAAAGTCAGTCAAGCTGAAGTCACCAAGGGATAGCTCCAGCTGGGTGGGCTCCACAGCCTTCCTCGGTCCCCAAAATATGGCTTTCACCCTAAACCCGGCACCAGAGTTTCGGGTGCATCTTTTGGGTGGTGTTTTCCTCTGTGGTCAGAATTACAGTGAAGTTTTTCTTAAACAAGAACATATATATATCCCAGAAAATAAAAAAAGCAATCTTGATTTTGAAACTGTAATGATTACTATAATGATTCAAGGTTTCAAAAACATAATCAAAAACCACTATAGCCAAATGAGATTTTTTTTATAAAAAAATTAAGAACGGATAAGAAAATGGGGAAAAGCTTACGACGTGAAAGGAGTAGCAGCCACTCAGAAATGGAGGAGGGGCAGCCATGGCTGCTGCCATGGCAAGAGGAAGATTGATTAGATTTTTATTTTATTTTTATTTCTCTATGTAATTTTGCATTTATAAAAATGGAGACTTTAGAGATATTGTTTATTTCTATTTATTTATTTTTTATACAAAAATCAATCTATAGATGGCGCAAGATAGCATTGTGCGCCGCTTTGATATAATTCGCTCCTGCGCAAATTAGGGTTCCATCTCCTACGTCCTTTCTTTTCCAACGGATCGATTCTGGGTAAATCCATTTGGATTCATATGTATACACGCATTCGCATTAATGCCCGGCTTTTCGATTTCGATTGATCGAAGCCGGAATCACGCTCTCCGATTCCGGTCTCATCGCCGCGGATTTTGATAGGCGACGCTCCTTTGTCCGATTCGAGAAGAAGGGAAAAACCAGCCGCGATGTCGGACGATGCCGCCGCCGACCACATGATGCTGGTCTACGAAGAAACCTCGGAACACCGATCCATATCACTCGACGACGCGAGCAGCACCGACGACTCCCCCGCCGGGACCCGCCTCTCGCTGGAGACGGCGAACGATCCCGTCCCCTACATCGGACAAAGGTTTCCCACCCACGACGCCGCCTACGAGTCCTACAGCGAGTTCGCGAGGGGCTGCGGGTTCTCCATCCGACGCCACCGGACGGAGGGCAAAGACGGCGTCGGGAAAGGCCTCACCAGGCGCTACTTCGTCTGCCACCGCGCCGGGACCACCCCGGCGAAATCGGCCTCCGGCGAGAAGAAGCCGCAGAGAAACAGAAAGTCCTCGCGGTGCGGGTGCCAGGCGTACATGCGGATAAGCAAGTCGAACGAGCTCGTCGTGCCCGAGTGGCGAGTCACTGGGTTCGCAAACCACCATAACCACGAGCTTCTCGAACCAAACCAAGTCCGCTTTCTCCCCGCCTATCGGACCATCTCAGATTCCGTCAAAAATCGGATACTCATGTTCGCCAAAACCGGGATTTCGGTGCAGCAGATGATGAGGCTGCTGGAGCTGGAGAATCGCGTGGAGCCCGGGCACCTGCCCTTCACCGAGAAGGATGTAAGAAATTTGCTGCAGTCGTTCAGGAAAGTGGACCCCGAGGATGAGGGCGTCGACTTGCTTAGAATGTGCAGGAATATTAAGGATAGAGATCCCAATTTCAGGTTTGAATTCACGCTGGATTGTGATGGGAGGTTGGAGAATATTGCTTGGTCGTATGCCTCGTCTGTTCAATTGTATGAGGTTTTCGGTGATGCTGTAGTCTTTGACACGACACATCGGTTGAATGCTTTCGATATGCCTCTTGGGATATGGGTCGGGATAAATAATTACGGCATGCCCTGTTTCTTCGGCTGTGTACTTTTGCGCGAGGAAAATTTGAGGTCGTTTTCTTGGGCTTTGAAGGTACACAGTTGCAATGAAGATATGAATCAAAATTAGCTCAAAGTTTGATATGAATTTATTGAAGTAGATTATTACCTAAAATTATATGTCAGGAAATCTGAATCTGTGTATGTACTGCCTCTATTTGATTTCATATGCTATAGTTACATTTCTGCTAACTTTATTTTTCCTTTTTTAATAATGTGAAAGGCTTTTTTAGGATTTATGAACGGGAAAGCTCCGCAAACGATTTTGACCGACCAAAATATGTGCCTGAAAGAAGCGATAGGAATGGAGATGCCCGCCACCAAACACGCGCTCTGCATATGGCTTATCCTGGCGAAATTCCCGTCTTGGTTCAATGCTGTTTTGGGAGAGCGTTACAACGAGTGGAAGGCCGAGTTCTATCGGCTCTATAACCTGGAGACGACTGATGACTTTGAATTGGGCTGGCGAGATATGGTCGATGCTTTCGGTTTGCACACGAACAGACATATAGCAAGTCTGTATGCTTTACGATCCCTTTGGGCACTGCCGTACTTGAGAAGCCATTTTTTCGCAGGGTTGACTACTCCTGGCCAGTCAAAGTCGATCAACGCTTTTATTCAACGGTTTTTGAGTGCTCAAACGCGACTTGCACATTTTGTGGAACAAGTAAGCTGCTTACTGACGATTTTCAGTTTACTTATTAAAGGTGTGAGGTTTTTTATGATGTGAATTCTTTTTGGGATAATTACATAAACTACCCAGAGGTTTTGAGTAATTGCAATTTGGAAAGAAACAAGATATCGTTTGAAAATTACAAAATACTCCCTCATCCCATTCTTTTTAATTGTCGTTTTAGTGATTTGCACAGATATTAATGTAAAAATATTATACCTATTCTAACCTTAAAATTAATAAATTTATACAAATTAATGACTACTCTCCAGGTAGCTGTTGGCGTTGATTACAAAGACCAACAAGAAACGATGCAGCAAAACATGAGCCTCAAAACCGGGGCTCCCATGGAATCCCACGCAGCCTCGATCCTTAGCCAGCATGCATTCTCCAAAGTCCAGGACCAGCTTGTGATGGCTGCACACTATGCTTCCTATCAGGTGGACCCCGGCAGTGGCTCCTTCCTCGTCCGCCATCACACCAAGCTCGAGGGTGGCCGGATGGTCTACTGGGCCCCGAGGGAGGGGGCCATCACCTGTAACTGTTTTCACTTTGAGTTTTCTGGGATTATCTGCAGGCACGCCCTCCGAGTGCTCTCGACCGGGAACTGCTTCCAGATCCCGGAGAGGTATTTGCCCCTCCGATGGCGGAAAATTAGCGTGGTCCACGGTAGGCATCATGGACCTCAGAGTAAGGATCACGCGGAAAGGGTTCAGGTTTTGCAGAGCATGGTTTCGACGCTTGTGGTGGAGTCTGCCAAGTGTAAGGAGCGCCTGGATTTCGCTATGGATGAGGTGTCGGTTCTGTTGTCGAGGGTTAGGGAACAAAAATGATTTCGCTACCGAAAATGTCGAGACAGGGAGATCCATTTTTTGGTCAAAAGATGATTTTAAAAAGAATATCTTGGAAAAAAAAGAAAAAAAATCAAAATATAAATAAATTTAAACTAAAATCCAAATTATTCAACCTAACATGCATAAATCCAACAAAATACAAAAAATCCGAAATAAGTAAAAGAGTGTTGTCATACAATCGTCCTTAAAGATATATATAATATGTAATATATATAATATATTTTGGTTATTCGGTTTTTAACGATCGGTTATCGGTCCGATAACCGAATATATAAAAATTTTTTTACCGATAACCGAATCGAAAACCGAATTTCTTATATTTGGTTAACCAAAAATCGAAATTTTCGGTTCGGTTTCGGTTTTAACCGATAACCAAAACCGAAATTCCCACCTCTACCTAGGAGTACTGACAAATGCACACAGCTGCCCCAAATAAATATTACTGATCGTGATATGGCCAAATCCTGCCGATCAACCATCAAATATTGTACATATGATTGCGTATATATATATATTACTTCTGTCTCAAACGAATGTTATTCAGTCATTTGTAATTTACATATGATTGAGGACCATTGGTCCGGGAAAGAGGCACTATATAGAAGTTCAACATTCAACATCAAGAAACCATTTAAATCCAGACATAATATTATGTTATGTGAACATTAATTAATTTGCAGTTCAATTCTTGATATATACTGTGCTATACACACATTTGGTCAAGATGAGGCATCATGCATGAACTTCGTTTGTGTATGATTTATTTTATTTTATGTTTCAAAAAGTTTATTTTAAAAACGATTGACCAATTTTTGGTCATAGACTCATAATAAGTAATAGTATTATAAATCTAGCATACCAAACCAAATCGATGAGGAGTGACGGAGGTCCTGAGCTAACACTCGACTAAACTTTAAAAAAACTTAATATATACTAATTTGTCTCACAACAATGGTTGTAAGTGTTCGTTGACTTTTTTTGTCCGTAAAATACATATAATAAATAAATGTACAAAAATTATGAAAAAAATAACTAAAATAAAATTTAACTTGTAAGACATATTATTTTCATTGCAAAAGATTGAGATCATATATTTTTTTTTAATTTAATTACGATTATTATTATTGAAAAAAAATGAGATCATGTTTTTTTTTAATTTAATTACAATTATTATCTCACTCAAAAATATTAGCATATGTTTTTTTTATATTTAATTTCAATTTATCTGAATTCACTTTGTATAAATTAAGTTTACTCAAAAAAAATTCAGGTTGTGACTTGTGACTACATTGGCTCTTTCCATGTGGTGATCTCGTTACGATTCATGGACTCACTTCAGCACGGGCTATGCGTTGGACCGTACATTCGTACCTTTTTACTTTTTTTGTTTTTACTTTTATATGTGATTAACCTTTAATAAAACAATTTCAATTTGTAAAAAAAATTAGGTTCACTTTAATTAAATACAATTCATTTCCATTTTTACAAAATTAAATAAAATAAAATACAATTTCTTTTAGTAATTCTTCTAAAATAATTTAATTAATGTTAATTTTTTTTTAATAATACGTAAAAATTATTACAGGTATTATTATTATTATTGATTAATGTGTGTATAAATGTAAAATTAACGACGTATAGTCGGATTCATTGTTTTGAGAAATAAAATTGAATAAGATTTCATTTAAGTCTCATGCTTATTATTCATCATACACACACAAACTGAGAAAGTAATGAATCAGAGTTCTTGTTCTCAGCTCATAATATAAGAATTAGGAATTTTGGGTTCTTCAAACTTCATCCCAACGCCCTTTTACAGGTGTGGTCAAAGATAACCTGAAAAAGACTCCTCGAATCGCCTTCGTCCGACAGCTTAAGCAGAAGAGCCACCCGCGAAAAACCATGATGCTCCCTCACCACAGATTCTTCCTTGACCTCTGGCCTCGATTCTTGCTTCGGAAATTTATCTCGTGTGAGCGCCCATTGCATCGCCCATATTGCCAGAGGTCGCATGTAACCTAGCGCTCTATATCGGCCTTCAAAGTCCCAACCCTCTGGAGTCTGGAAAGCATATCTGTAAAAGTAAAAAAAAACAAAGGTCGATGATACGTTTACAGTGTTGATAGTTACGATATAAACTTACCCATGACCTTCTTCGGACCAAGCTACTTCATACACACCAACAGCAGTTTTGAAGGCTATTTCAGTCATATCCTCATGAATCATGCCTGCAGCAACAGCATAAGTGACCCCACTCCATATTTCCCTCGACTGCATAGTACACATATCAGGTTCTCCGTTCGGAAGCATTCCGTTTGCTGCCCCCATCCTCCCGTTTTTCACCTTCAAGACATTGAAGTTGTAAACCTTCTCGAGTGCCTTTTGCGCCTTCTCCTCATCAACAATCGGTAACAGACCACACGCTCGAGCATACCTACAACATTACATTTTTGAGAAAAGCCCGTTGGCGTATATACACAGTAAAACCTCTATAAATTAATACTCGATTGATTAATAACTTCTCTAAATTAAAATTTCACGGTCCTGACGCTATTAATTTATAGAGGTTTTACTGTACTAATTATTTCATACCATTGTCCAGCCAATTGATCTGCCTGAATAGACGCGCTCGTACTACTCCCGCTGTCGTCATAATTAAAATACGACCCGTTCCACAGCTTCTCGTAAACCTTCTTCGCTTTCTGAAACCTATACCAAAAGTAATCCTCACACCCCTTATCCCCAACAACACCCGCAAGCCTCGATGCTGCCTGAAGAGCCGCCACCCACAGCCCCCCACAGTACGCACTCACTCCCGAAACAGACCAAGTATCGTAAGTCTGATCCGGAAACCCCTCGTTTTCTATCATCCCATCCCCATCCTTATCGAACTGCTCCATGTAAGCCATGGCAACATAAACCGAAGGCCACACGGCTCGGGCGAACCCCTCGTCCCCTGTGGCCACAACGTCCCTGTACACCTGGAGCACGAACTTCGGGTTCAGGTCCTTCCACCTGTCAGTGTTGTGGAGGTTGTAGAAGTTGACCTCGAACCACGGGTCCCGCATACCGATGTCGTGTGGGACGGCCCCTAGAACCTTCCGGAAGGCGGAGGTGCCGTCCTGAAGGAGTGTCATTCGGGTGGGGTCGTGCATAAGCACTGCTGAGGCGAAGTCCCTCTGCACGCTGAGCTCGAGCTTGGGGAAAAGCATGGCCAGGGCGAACGAGGCGTAGAAGTGGACGTCGTACGTGTTGCACATGTGGTACTCGAGCCCTTCGAAGTAGAGGAACTGGCCCACGTTTTCCTCGCCTTTTTGGAGGAGATTTGTGCCCAGGGCAGAAGTCGTTGATACGGGAGTGTGAATCTCCTGAAGTAACGAGGTCATCCTTTCGAGGATATCTACTGCTGTCTCGTTTTGGTCGCTTGTTTTGGAGTCTGTGTTGGATCTGTCGAGGGAAAACCTTCTTTTACCGATTGTACGTAAACTATGTACTGGGGGAGATCCATCTGAAGAGTAAAATAAACAAAAAGAAATTAAAATAAATGAATATGTAATGCCGATTCAGTATTTCAATGTGTCAATTACCTGTCCAAATTGTTCCCCCAGCGTTAAGATAGTAAAGCTCGTTGAAAAGAGTTGGTGGATACCTGCAGCGGATCGGCCATGGGAAAAAAATTATGTAACTCTTCAAACTTCAAAACTTGCTGCAAAAAAAAGGCTTACCATTCAGGAAGTCTCTTATCTTCAAGAACAGGTCTTTGCCAAGCTTCGATTTCCGACTCCCAATGGTGATGCTCTAAATTTTTGTCAATAAATGAGAAAAGAGCAAAAAAAATAAATTGATATAAATTATTTTAAACAAAAAAACTTGTCTGAATAAGTTATCGAGAGATTACCAACTATAGCATCATGTGCGATATTCGATGCCACATTACTATGAGAACCATAAAACTTGGTGTAACGCCTGATCATTAAGTAAACTTACTCATTCAATGTTGCAAAGCAGCAGAATAAATTTATGATAATTACAACGTGCATGAAATATAATACGGACCTGTGATAAGTTCTTCCGCCTGTAAAGTTTACTTCAGGGCAAGCCCATGCCAGAGAAAACGTAACAGTTCGTACTGTCCCTGATGGTACAGTAAGAGAAGCTGCAATGGCTGCCCCAGTGACGCAACCAGGTTCAGAAGGCATCGACATTTCTTCAGATTTCAGGTGATCAAATGATCCGTGCTATTTATAAAATAGGACAGGTAAATCTATCAAGAACGATAATAAAAAGTTAACAGTGAAAGTATTTATGAGTTAAATTGGGTCGAGAAAACGGAGCAAGTGATAAAAGTGAAAGTATTAAGGATCGAGTGATAATTAGTCTAATTTACCTCTTTAATTTCATTCCACATGTCTTTTGCAGTGATGCCCTCTGTGTTTCCAGATATCAGAAAACAAGGACACTCAGAGACACGAACTACATCAGTCTCTTCTGCTGCAATTGCAAAAGTTACTGAGGGCAATCCCTTTGCAGTCCTATATTAATTTGCAAAGAATAATAAAAAAATGCCAGAGAAACTATGTGTACATATCAGACTGAAACCATGAAATTTGCGTAACCTATTTCATCACCAGAAAGAGAAGTCACTTACATATGATGCAAAAGAACCCCGCGAATGTTGTCCTCTGTCCTGAAAAAGAAAACATTTAATGTCAAATTACTAGTATAACCAAGTAAAATATTTTTATCTTCATTTCACTTCAGAGAAAATCCCAAGTTTATGATTCCGGTTATTTCAGAAAATACACCAAAAATGTCCCAAGAAAAGCAATCAAATATTCTGGATAAAAGCAAAAGATAACCGTCAGAGTAAGTTAGCATTTTTACCTGAATTTTGAATTGAAATGATGACCAGAAAGTCCTGAATCTCCACCAACAGAATTCTAGAAACAGAAGAACAAAACAATTAGAATATTTTTTAATCCCGTTTTTTTAATTTTGTGTCGAGGGTTGAGAAAAAATTGATATTTTTACAAAGATTAAAGTGAAATTACTCAGTAATACAAGGGAAATAACTTAAAAAGGGAACTTACAGCCCAACTAAAGAGCAAGGTGACATCTGCTTCCGTGTTTCCCGAATTAGATAACTGTTATAAACACAGCAAACCTCTCACGCAAGTGTTGACAGCTGTTATGGAGAATAAATAAGTTCAACAAAGTTTTAACTTACCGTAAAAGTAAAAACAGCAACTGGAAAGCTGCTCTCCTTGTAGTTATGGGGAATAAAGGGTGAAAGTTGACGGCACACTATTTTTAGAGATGGATCGGGTTCACCTTCATTGATAATAGAAAATAAGGATCAACGAACTGGGGGCACTTAACCAAGACAGTTATGTTCAAGAGAGAAAAAAACTACAAATATATTATAAAATTACCCTCGTATACAGTCCATGCCCTTGGAAACAATGCATGATAAGTTGAGTTCTGCCCACCGAGGTTCCAGTCCCAAGATCCAATCCCAGGAGCCGAACTATCACTGTTTATCCCATTACTTAAGAAGTGTAAATGGTGACTTTAAAGAAAGAAAAAGTTCTACACAGAGAGTTCAATGTCTTTCCTATGTTACACTACATAACATCTAAAGCAAGATACGAGATGTTAGAGAAAATATATACACATATTCTTACCTTATAATTTCTGGATTCTTTGGGCAGAGTACACTAGAATACTTTTCACCATTCGGCCGTGAGACAAATGCCTGAGAAAAGTTGAGACATGCTGAGAATATAATAATTTTCTCAACTTTTTCCTTTTAAACTGGGATTAACTGTTAAATGTTTCAGACTGACAGCTCGTAAAATTAATATCCAATTCCTCAGGAGAGATCAAATGACATGTCATCATAAATTAAGAAGCGAGAAAAAAGATGTTGAAATAAATGGATAATCGGGACATAATGGTTCTTCTGAACGTGGTTTTATTTTAACATCAATCATTAATGTAGAAGTTCATAACCAGACCCAACTTACTGAAAACTGGTTCGCCAAGACTGGTTTCTCTTCGCAGATCCTAGGAAATAGCTGCCACCTCATAAATTCACCTTTGCTGCTTCTTCCAATGCTTCCAGTTCTAAAATCCGTGTTATATATCAAAGATTATTCAGAAGAACATGTCATGTGATTTTCATGCCAATAACAAACCGATGTTCTTTAAAAAAACGAAGTAAGAATAATAAATACATACACGGGAGAAAACAACAGATTACTGAAAAAAAAAAAGGAATTAACAGTAGACATTATACCCTATACCACCTAAAGGAACCCCTTGGCAAGATGACGTGTGGTGCTTAGTAAAAGGATCATAAAACATATCCTGCAAGAACAGTAAACAAAAATTATCACATTATCATTGATTCATTCAAGTACCCATTCAAAAGTAGGAGAAAACTACGCTGTGCGTGGTTGTCTCCGCTCGAATGTGACGCCACATCCTATATCCTATGGGGGCCTACATAAAGAACAAAATTTTCACACTGGTTCCTTACTGAATACCACAATAACAAGGAAAGGGTTCAAAAGGAATACCATACTGATTTTCTCCCTCAAAGACAAACTGAATTCAGAAAGGGAATTCTCCTCCGTAGTCAGTTTTCGTCTCCAGGTCAGAGACGGAGTCACCCCAGGATTGACTTTGACCCTGTCCCTATGCGAGGCTGATTCCTCCTCTCCTCCATCAAAACCATTCTCTGACATGTTTCCTGCAAGTAAAAAGGCAGAACAAGACATTCATTTCGAACCTATCGTATTCCAAAACCCATGTGAAGGCTTGATCAAAAAACCATGTTACTCTCAATCAATACTATTAGAATCTCAGCAATTTTAAACAAAAACAATTACAAGCAAAACGCACCCGGCGAAATCGAGAGAGAATCAAAGCATAAATATAGCAACAACAGTAATCGATAACCATCGAATCAAACGAAAAACCCAGAATCACTACAGAGATATAAAGCGTTCGATAAAACGTGGTGTAACCGTATCGAATTGTGCAGAAACTAACCGGAGAGGAAAAAAACTGCCGACGCCAGGGGGAGTGTAAACCCACCGCAGTGATTGGCGAAACGGATTGTCGTATTAGAGTTTGAAAGAAGTGAGGAATCGGATCAATCGAAGTCAGCGATTTTGACTTTTTCGCTTTGTAAAGCCAAGAGTGACAATTCAGAATTTAAGCGTGCTGTTGTTAATTTCATCAATAAAATTATTTATAAAATTTTAAAGAAATTATGGTGTTTTTAACTAAAAATAAAATAATTACTCATGTCAAATTTTCATAGTTCAACATTCAGTTTTTAGTCTGTAAATTTTCTATTTTCATAGTTCAACATTCAGTTTTTAGTCTGTAAATTTTCTTGGTCAGTAAAAGTGGTCGAGTAAAAATGATTAACCGGACAGCGAAAATCAAGTTCGATTCGATAGGATCTTAGGGGTAGACCGTAAGATGATAAACTGATTTGTGTTCGATTATCCCACAATCTGAAGTCAACTTCTGTAGCCAATATCATCGACTTCAAGCACACTACACCCAGGCAACTTCCTCGCCACAACCTTACTCATTTTTCTTCGGACTTTCCTCACATCCTCCCATCGACTACTCCCGGCATAAATGCTAGCCATGAGCGTACGACAGCTGGCATCACTCGACTCGATCTCCACAAGCCGCTTGGCAACACGTTCACCCATACCAACATTCTCATAAATCTTACACGCGCTAAGCAGGGCCCCGTAAAGTGGGGCCACAATCGTCATACCTTCATCATCAGACACCTTGCTTATCATATCCTCTGCTTCATCCAACAAACCGGCCCTACCGAGAAGGTCTATCATGCACCCATAGTGCTCCAGCTTCGGCTCAATCCGATAAACCCTATTCATGGAATCGAAATGTCTACGGCCTTCCTCCACCAGTCCTCCGTGACTGCAAGCACTCAAAACGCCTACAAAGGTGATGTCATCGGGCCTAATCCCGACACGTGTCATCTCCGAAAAATAATCTAAAGCCATAGATGTTTTTCCGTTCGTAGCAAGAGCGCATATAACGGAAGTCCATGATGCCGTGTCCTTTTGGTTCAACCGATGAAAAATTTCCAAGGATTTGTCGAGGCAACCACATTTCGCGTACATCTCTATGAGAGAAGTACCGACTACAGCATCGATAGTTATTCCGTTTTCTTCCAAGTAAGAATGAATCCACTCGCCTTGTTGTAGGGCTCCTAGTTGAGCGCACCCGGTGAGTAAAGATACAAGGGTATATTTGTCCGGCTTAATTCTATTCATTTGCATGTGCCTAAACAAAGACATGGCCTCGTCAACCTTGTTAAACTGCACGTATCCATTAATCATGGTTGTCCAAAGAATGAGATCTCGGGTCGGGCTTCGCTCGAACAAAGCCCGGCCCTCATCCAAACAACCGCAATTCACGTAAGCCGACACCATACTGGTCCAGCAAATAACGTTTTTCTCGGGCATGGAATCGAATATTCCCCGAGCAACATCTAGGCATCCGCACTTGGCATACATATCCAATAGAGCATTCCCGATTTTTACAGTAAACCCGAGACGTGTTTTCACGTGCTCGTGGATTTCACGACCAAGGTCAAGTCTTTTTAAAGCCGTGCAAGCTGATAAAGTGCTCACCACCGTACCCTCGTCGGGCACAAGACTAGTCTCTCGTCTCATCCTGATATAAACACGAACAGCATCTTCGTACCTGCTGTTCTTCACAAACCCTGAAATCAAAACATTCCAGGAAATCAACTCTCGTTGCGGCATTTCATCGAACAGGTTACTCATGCTCTCCTCACAAGCAAACTCCCTGTACATATCCAGAACAGAATTCGAAACGTAGCAATCGTACAGCGCCCCGTTTTTCAACACGAACCCGTGAACCTTCTCCCCTTCGCGAACCGCGCCCAAACGGCCGATGGACTTGAACACGAAAGGGTATGTGTAGTTATCCGGGCACAATCCCCTCACACGCATTTCGTCGAACAGTGAGAGGGCGTTCCTGAAACAACCTGATTTCTCGTGAGATTTGATCATCACGTTGTAGATGAAGAGCGTGGGGCGATCGATTCGAGAAAGTATTCTCTCGGCGTGGGCTAAGTTCGCCGCCGCGGCGGAGACGACGAGCTTGTGCAGGACGTCGATGTTGTGGTGGAGGCCATGGGCGAAGAGCTGGGCCTGTATTTGCTTGAGCTGGGGAGTGGATTTGCAGAGCTTTAGGAGGTCTATGGCTGCTTTCTTGGTGAGCAGCCATGGCGACTGTGGGGAGGTTGAGAAGTGAAATCTCGGAAAGAAATGGCGGGGAGATGACATCAACTGTTTAATCTCTGTTTGAAAGTAGCTCAAATTGTATGTATATATAAAATGAAGCTTACTTAATTTTAAGATTGTTTTAATTTTTTACATAATTTAAAATAATTATTATAAAATATGTTAAAATATTTAAAAAAAACATTATAAATGTATTAAAAGTATTTTAAATCATTTAAAAACCTAATTAATTTAAAATGTATTTTATTACATTGTAAAATTATTTAAAAATAATTTTAAATAATATGAAAATTATTTCAGAACAAATAAAAATATTTTAAATGCCCTTCAAATTAATAAAATTTATTTTAAGAAACTTTCAATATTTTAAAATGTATTCTAAATCATTTTTAAATTATTTTGAATTTATTTTAAATTATTTTACAATTCTTTTAACATAATTTAAAATGTTCAAAATGTATCTATTTCAAATCAATTAAAATTTATTCAAAAACACTTAATTAATTAGATGATTTTTAAAATAATTTAAAATTTATTTTAAAACATTTTCAAATATTTAAAAACATTTCAACAGATTATAAAATGTGATAAAAGTATTTTAAAATTAATCAAAATTTATTTTAAGACATTTTAAAATGATTAAAAAATATTTTTGAATAATTTTAAATATATTTAAAATCACTTTAAAAGTATTTTACATATATTTTAAATAATTTGGTAATATTTTATGAGCACTTTTATTTTAAATGTATCTCAAATAATTTATAAATTATTTTAATATAATTTAAATTATTTAAAAAATATTTTAAAATCATTGAAAATATTTTAACAATCTTTAAAATGTTTATAAATTATTTCAAACCACTTAATATTCTATTAATATACTTTAAAGTATTAAAATTTTATTTTAAATAATTTTAAAATTATTTTAAAAAACTTTTATAATGTTCAAATGTATTTAAAAATTATTTTAGTATAATTTAAATTATTATTAAAGTATTTAAAATTATTTTAAACACTTTGAAATCTTTAAAAAGAATTTGTAATTATTTTAAAATTATCTTAAAACACTTTGAAATGTTTAAAAATTATTTATGATCCATTAGAAATACATTTTAATATTTTTTAAAAATATTTAAATTATTTAAATAGTATTCGAAGAAACTATAAAATGTTTAAAAAAATATTTTTACTTTATTAAAATTATTTTAAAACAAATTAAAAAAATTTAAATTTATTTTAATATACTTTAAAAAAATAAAAAATAAACTAATTTTAAAATTATTTTAAGTCACTATGATATATTTAAAAAAACATTTCATAAAAACAATTATTTTATTACACTTTATAATGGTTAAAATTTAATTCAAATTGTAAGGTTATTAGCTCAGACTACTGGAATTGAGGATTAAATTTTTTAGGTTTTAACCCAAAATATTGGAGTAATTGATTTATAAAAAAAATTAATTCAGATTAATTTAAAATTATTTTTAAAATTTTAAAATAATTAAAATTTAAAAATTTATTTTAAAATAATTAAAATTTTATATTAATATACTTAAATTTTAAAACTTAATTCAAATTGTATTGAGGATTAAACTTTTTAGGTTCTAACCCAAAATATTATAATTGATTTATAAAAAAAATTTAATTCAAATTAATTTAAAATTATTTTTAAAATTTTAAAATTTATTTTAAAATAATTAAAATTTTAAAATGTATTTTAAAATAATTAAAATTTTATATTAATATACTTAAACTATTTTTTTTCCTTTAATGAATTATTCTCAATTTTAAATTAAATTAAATTATTTAAACAAATCATTACTCAATTTATTAAATGTTAAAATTATATTTATTTATAAATTATTTAAACAAATCATTACTCCATTTGAAATGTGGACACAATATTTAGTTATAATCAATTAAAAAAAATATGAAATACATTTAAAAAATGATCCTAAAAAAGCAACATATTTGAGAAATATTAATTTTTAAAAAGGTAAAAAACACATATATAAACTCACACGTTAGTATAAAAATATAAAACTATTTATTTAATCAATTGTTCCAAATATATATGCACTAAAACAAAAAGTTAATATATTAAAAAAAAAATTACTTTTTATCTATTTCATATAAAAATAAAACATAATTTTTTTTTTAAAATCATAAAATAAAATATTTGTGTGTAAAATTTTAAAAATATGTTAAATGATTAAGTTAAAATTATATTTTAAAATAAAAAAAACTAATTATTTAATTTGGTAAAAATATCCATATTAAATTGATAAATTCAAAAAAAATGGATAATTTTTTATTCTATCAAAGTTTCATACTATTATAAATTATTTGCTCCACACATGTATTATTTGTGTTACTTTAAAGAGTATATAATTAAAATCCCAAACTCGTACTTCAACCTCAAACCGTTAAACTTGTTGATAAATAATATTAGAATTTTCTTTGAACAAAAGCTAAAAACATGAGATAAATAATTGTAGTATTTTTTTTAATTAAAATAATAAGTTTAAGTTTGTTTAATTTAAAATCCGGTTTTTTTACTACAAAATATATTATTAAAATAATATATATTAATAAAAAAAGCAAAATATATTATATATATATATATTAATTGATAAATATATTTGTGTATATTATTATTAATATATAATAAAATTTATATATACGTTAGGAGTTAAATTAATTAATATCGAATCAAGTACAGAGCACAATTTTGCCACATATGTACAGAGCACAATTTTGTAGTGCCGAGTGTTTTTTTTCTATTATTTTTTATTTTTCTTATTATATATTATTTTTTATTTTTCTTATTATATATTATTGTAGAATATTATCTACAATAATACATGTGTGGAGCATTTGTAAATAATTGAGAATAAAATATAATTTTATACTTTAAAATTGTTATAATTTTATACTTTAAAATTGTTGAAATAAAATTATTTTACAAATTTTTACAATATTAATTTGCTAACCTACTTTAGCAAACTGAAATATCCTTCGGAAAAAAGAACGAGTTGAATTTCATTGCGCGCTGTCACTCACTCAAAGAATTTACTAGCCGGTAAATTCAACACGACTCACTCACAAAATTTACTAGCCTATCACTCTCCCACTCTGCCACATGACCAATTTTAGTCATGCCCGATCGTCAAAGTTTGACAAATTCGTATGCTTTGCATTGAGGAATGGGAATGACGTATTCGGAATTGTGTCGAATTCATCAACCATATCATGTGCTAATGGCTTTGACGTAGAGATCCATACACCGATCTTCCCGACACTTCCTTATGAAGTCTGCATACCTCTTCCGAAGTGCAAACAACCACCCCAGTTAAGCGAGTACCCACTGAGCAATCCTTTAGGAACATATCGCATAAAAATATTAGAGTTATGTATAATAATGTCTCATTTATATTTGTCCTTTTAAAAAAATAACAAAATAATTTTATTTGTAAAAATTTCAAAATTCGTAATTATTTTAAATTTTTTTTATAACACTTTTAAATATTTAAAAAATATTTATGATAAGAAATTTTAATATTTTTAAAAAATATTTAAAAATATTTAAATACTAGTATTCTAGAGTCTATTAAATATTTACGAAATATTTTAAAAATTTTGAATTATTTTAATACAAATTAAAATATTTAAAAAATATTTTAATATACTTTAAAAAATAAATAAAAAATTAGCTGATTTTAAAATTATTTTAAGTCACTTTTAAATAGTTAAAAGACATTTCATAACAATTATTTTAATACATTTTATAATATTTAAAATTTAATTCAGATTAATTTAAAATTAATTAAAATGTTTAAAACATATTTTTAAATAATTTAAAATTATATATTAATATACTTAAAAAATATTTTAAAACACTTTAAATTATTTTAAAATCAATATTTTTACATTCAATATATTAGTCAAAATTTTAAATTAAATTAAATTATTTAATCACATCATTACTTTATTTAATTACTCCCTTTGTCTCATGAAATAATAATTACTAATATAATTTAAAATATAATAAAATTAAAATATAAAATATTTATTCGTAAAGTAAAATTTTATTTATTTAAGATTTTTTAAGTAAAATATTACACTATATTTTAATTAGAGTAAAATATTACACTATATTTTAATTTAAACGTTATGAAAATAATATTAAAAAAATAGTAATAATATAAAAAAAATAGTGTAAATTTTCGGATGATTGTCCAAATAAAAAAAATGTAATTGTGGTTTTTTTATTTATTTAATAAAAGTGCAATTTTCGCGAAAAATCTGATGGGTTTAAAGTCATTTTCCTGTATTATATTCCTCCCTTTTTCTTTACAGAACCTTTGACCTGCACCGCGAAGAAGAAAGGAGAACGAACCTCTTCTCACATCAGCGAGCAAAGAACACAGAAACATGAGCAACGAATAGTAAGAGTACATTCAACAGACATTCTGAATAATTGATTATTATTATTATTATTATTATTATTATTTTATTATTTATTTTTCTCCCCATTTTTATTTTTGTTAGTGATTATCTGTTCAAGCTTCTTCTAATCGGCGACTCGTCTGTCGGCAAGTCCTGTCTTCTTCTCCGATTCGCTGTACGTTAGACGTTGATCCCTCATTTTGAGTTGATTTTATTTTTATTTTTTATTTTCTGGAGATTTTTTCGTAACGGAATTAAAGTTAATTGACTGTTGATTGTAGGATGATGCGTATGTGGACAGTTACATTAGCACAATTGGTGTCGATTTTGTAAGATCTGCTCTTATCATCACTCGTGTGTTTTGTATACTTTGTTTAATTGGGGTTTAGCTTTAGCATGATTGTGTGTTGTGGGTAATTTTCGCAGAAAATTAGGACGATCGAGATCGATGGGAAGACGAGCAAGCTACAAATCGTAAGTTAATGTAGATTGCATTCACAAACTACTTCAGATGTAAACAAGTGTGTTGAATCATGCTCACCCTTTCTGTGTTCATCAACACAGTTACGTGTTGAACTTACGTTGATTCGTATTAGTGATAGTAATATAGTATTAAATTAGGAGTTATGCGATGATTTTTTTGCGTTTGGTGATTCTTCGTCAATATTGCTCTCTCTTTCAAAAGAAAATGTTGTTCTCTCGCCCACAAAATATTTTGATATTTCACATGTTGATAATGAAAAGCGACGATTAATTCATAAGACCACTAATTATTTAAGTTTTTTTTTGGGGGAATTAACTTGATACTGCTCTTTTTTGGGTTTCAAGTGGGATACTGCTGGCCAGGAGAGATTCCGGACTATCACTAGCAGTTACTACCGAGGAGCTCATGGGATCATTGTAAGTAATCCAGTTATTCCTGTATTGAATGATGTCTTTGTGTGGTCACTGCTAGGTAAAGTTATATTGGATAATTTGGATTATAGAAAATTTATGTAGGTTCCATGTATTTTTCAACTTGAGACTGCACTGATTTATTTCTTTGTTAGTAATTGCACCAAACTGCTTCTGCCTTGGGTACATGACCCAATGAGCCTATGGTCTATCAGAGTTGATTTACTTACTTTGAATTTCGAGCACTTGATTTTGTTTCGAATATTACCGCAAAACAAGTGTATTTGTGTGATTTTTTCGGGGGCTAAATCATCCATTTTCTGCTGTCAGCTAAATCACATCCATTGTGCTTATGTTCGTCTTTTTAGCATTATACAAACTTTACATCCCTCCTCCACTCCTCCAAACATTTGGTTACACTACCTAATTTCATTTTTCTATCTAGAAATCTTTTAACTTGTTAAAATGATACAGATTGTGTACGATGTTACCGAGATGGAGAGCTTCAACAATGTTAAGCAATGGCTTAATGAGATTGATAGATATGCAAATGACAGTGTCTGCAAGCTTCTGGTAGGGAACAAATGCGATCTAGTCGAAAGCAAAGTCGTGGACACTCAAACAGCCAAGGTGAATATATTTATCTCGTGTTGTTCTTATCCCCATACATACAATTGTGTAAGCTTCAGTAATTTTAGTTTTTGTAGAGCCCACTTTTTATTTTATTTTATTTGTCTTTCCGCTTAACATAATTAATGGATCAAACTTGCAGGCATTTGCAGATGAGTTGGGAATTCCTTTCCTGGAGACTAGTGCGAAAGATGCAGTTAACGTGGAACAGGCGTTCTTGACCATGGCTGGCGAGATCAAGAAAAAGTAAGAAAAAACTAATCTGATGAAACTTGATATTATGCGATAGTCGTGGTTACTGTTACATGCTTACAACTACTATTTTTTATTGGAATCTCATGATGTTCTTGTACATCTGTTAAGACCATGCGAACCATGATTTCGTAATGTGTTGAACCTAGATGTGATAACATGATTTGTTTGTTGATTTCAAGATATTCTGCGTAAACTTTATTGCGTTGATCCCAAATGTTTACTGTGAGTTTCTTATAATCATTTTTGCCAATTCTCCGTATGCAGGATGGGTAATCAGCCGACGGTAAACAAGAAGGCAGCCAGCACAGTCCATATCAAGGGACAACCGATTGAGCAGAAAAGCAACTGCTGTGGTTAATCGAAGTGTGGATGTAGTAATCGTTTTATCTTACTGTTTGGAGAATTGTAAAAAAAGATAGCATCGACTCACTCCAACTGCTTTGAACTTTGAATTCCTGCAAACAATGGATCTTTCCCAAACTTCTTTCGCTCGTCCCCTTGTTTTTGTTTCCTCTCAAACCCAAAAACTGGGCTTTTATTATGGCTCTAACCGTGGTTCTAAAGATTTATTATGGCTCTAACCGTGGTTCTAAAGAGCGGACGGCGACTGTATCTTAGCGCCCGGATAAACTACGTGATGACTAGTTGGATTATGTTATGAATATTATTATATTATAGTGAATGACTTGTTGGCTAAGTCAGAAACCCTAGATTGTATCCTATATAAAGAGGTCTCCCCATATGAATGAATACAACAATTCATAACAATTCATAACAATTCTATTCTCTCTCCATATTCTCTCTTACTCTAATATATTATTCTCTCTCAATTCTCTTGAGTTTATAACACGTTATCAGCACGAAAGCTCAACCACGTTCTTCATCGAAGTTCTACTCATCCAAGATCCGAATTACAAGACAAGAATTTAGAATTTATATGTTTGTTTATATTCATTAATAATTATAAATATATCTACTTCTCCTCCCTTCTTCTTAAATTCATATGTTCCCGATAAACATTATAATCTGATATTCCTGAAGTAATATTGTATGTTCCCGAAGAACATTATAATCTGATATTCCTGAAGTAATATCATATATTCCCGAAGAACATTATAATATGATATTTTTGAAGTAATATCAAATTAGATTAAGTTCCTGAAGAACATCACAATATGATATTCTTGAAGTAATATCAAATTAATTATGCCTAGTAAATCAATTAAAATTTTAATGTTCCTGAAGAACATTGTGGTATGATATTATAATCCTAAGAAATATCAAAACTAAATGTTCTTGAAGAACATGATATGATATTCCTGAAGAAATTTCAAAATTAAATGTTCCTGAAGAACATCGTGCGAGGGTTTCGTGGTCAAGTCATGTATGTGCAAACTCGACCCATGAATCAATTGAGTTATTTCTTGAATTTCAAAGTGGGTGAAACTTTAAGAAAAGTTAATTCAAACCTTGTTGAATAGCCTGATGGTTATTTGCTTGGATATTGGGATAGCACATTGTTGGGATATGTCCTTCGATCCTATGTGTGTAATCGATAAAGTCATAAGGTCGTCTATGGATGTTAAATGATTAGTCGATAATATTAATTGTTGGGAACAATATAATATTGATCGATAATCAAACCTACAGGGTCACACACGAACTCGATGTTGATATACGTTGCTGATTAGTCGTTTTTAGTACGGCGAAAATCAAATAAAATAATTCCGAACTAGTTGCCGAAGCAACTCGCCCGAGTCGGTCTCTCGAGGAACACTACTATCGGTACTCGTATTAATATTCAAGTGGTTGCAAAAGAAAAGAGAATAGAAGGTATAGCATAATGCATGGTTTGTGTTTGGTTTTATTTTAAACTAAATTATCTAGAAATAAAAAAAAACTAAAAATACTTAAGAAACAATTAACTAAATTAATCAACTAATTATTAACGGGATGTAAATAATATGGAGAAAATACTAGGGTTCGAGTTCATCAAACATGAATTATGGCTTGTCGATTTACGAGAAACAAATTTAAAGTAGAACGTCCTTCACCGGTAGATTCTAACGTGTTCAATTAATTCTTAGTCATGTAATCGCTCCTAAGCCTCTTACACTCTTATGAAATTCAAATTGACAATTAATCGAACACCTAAATAGCACACGTAAAATCCAACCCTAGTTCATGTATGAATCCCTCTATCCCTAGTTAAATAATTAGCTACTCATGATTTTAGACGAAGAACTAAATTTAAAAATCGAACAGATCATATGCACGAATTCAAAAGAAAAAGATAACAAGAGTTTCAGCAAAAAGAATTCAAGTAATAATGATAATAGTAAAAAGACGACTTACTGGAGTTAATACGTTCAACCAAAGTCACAATCTTCAATCCACAATCAATATGGGCCACACGAAATCAAGCTACTGTCTATGATGAATATGGAAGCTAAAAACAAAACGAAAAAAAAACTCGAAGACACCTACGGGGCTAAGGTTTTCAATCTCTCTATGTGCCTCTCAGAACCTTGCGTCCAAGAATAATGAAAGTGTAAAAAAAAACGTGTCTAAACCTAGGGTGAAAACCCCTTTTACATAGTTCAGAAAACCCAAAGTCAAATCGCGGTCAAAGGCTGAAATTCCCGTCGGGCGGGCGCCTGGTACGGGGCGGGCGCCTGGCAAATATATGAGGTTCTGAAGTTGGACCAGGCGGGCGCGTGGTAGCTGGCGGGCGCCTGGTACGCTGGCGCGGCTCGATACGTGTGCAGCTGCTCGACTTTCGTCATATCTTCTTCGTCTGAACTCCGATTGCCTTGATTCAAAGTTCTCCGGAATCTAGACTTCAAGAGCTTCGCGTCAATATATATTACAACCTATGATTCCCAGTGAGCAATAGCAGATTTTGACGTGAAGTTACTGCACTTTTCTGATTTGCTTTGTCACTTCGTTTTAGCTCGATCGTGATCGTTTCTTCGACCTTTTTAGCTCGTAAATGCTCAAATACCTGCATACTAAACATAACATCAAACCTACCACAAAATATGAGGATGGCACTAAAGAGCGAAACAAAGAGACATGGGACGACACGAAAAACAACGGAAAAACGACACAAAAACAAATAAATCAACTCCCCCACACTTAGCATTTTGCTTGTCCTCAAGCAAACACTCATGAAAACATGATCCAAATCACACAAGCATGCCACTTACTTACTCAATCTCCCAAAAGCTACAAGTAAACCCCCGGTGCATCCGGAAAAAGTATAACGAATAAATCTCGACCCCAAAATGCATAGAAACAACAAAGATCAAGTAAGAATCACCGCATGTCACTACTCCAATTTCCCTCACTCGGATTCACTCTTTTTTTTTTTTCTCGAAACACGGTTCCACTCAAAAGCGTACACAAGCGAAGAATAACAACAAGATGTAACTTGTGTACTCAAGAAAAATATGCATAAATGGAACAAGGATGAGCTTCAAATAATAACATGTGCACCTAAGAACATCAACCAAACACGTACTCAAGTTGTACTCTCCACTACTCAAAGTCTACTATCTTAAGAATCATGGGTGATCGATAAATCGGGTGTAACGGGGCTCGGCTAAGGGTATTCGGGATTATTTAGGCAAAAGTGGACTAATCATGTTCAACGACACATCTCCGCCACACCAAACATCGTCTAATCTTCACAACAACCCCGACAACTCCAAACATGATAAACAAACTCATCTCGCCTCATAAATCTCCCGAGAAATCAACTAATAACATTATTCGACTTTTTTTTTTTTTTTTTTTATTCATATTTTTTTTTGGAGACTTATAACATTTCTCGACTCTTTTTTTTTGGAGACTTATAACACGTCTCATTTATTTCTTTTTTTTTTTTTTTTTTTTGGAGACTAAAATACACATGTCTCAAATTATTAAAAACACCGTATACATCAACACCCTCATACCCCAACACTAATACTTCGCTTCCCTCCTTCTCGGAATATAGGACAAGAATAAAAGGCTAAATGTAGGCTCAAAGGGGCTACTAGGGTGTCCCACGACGGGCTCGGGGTCAAAAGTGAGCGGCAAAAATGGCTATCCTAATCGATCATATCCCAATCACATTCAAAATCAAGTAAGTTATGATATACTAGCCTCGAGTAACAACCTAGGCACGTCCTAGCTATCTCTAGTTCATACGGGCACACATGATATAGAACAAGGAAATAAGAAGCTCGAAAAACAACGAATCAAATATCACGCAAAGAAGAAAGCTATAAAGGCTCAAACTCTCACAAGGCTTTTGGAAAATGTAATAGCTAACATGCGATTATCTCTCAATTACTCCATTGCAACTAGACATGGGGTCAGAATTACTCTTATACCGACCTCTAGCACCAAGACTCTACTGCACTTCAAGAGACGAAATAAAGCAATAGGCATACGAATATCATCTAACACATGCTCTCATTTAAGTTATAGCGCATCAGGGAAGAATGATCAACACGACTATCACAAGCAAGACAAGACTAACACACAAGCATAGCACGACAAAATACAAGAAACACAGGAAGAGAGAAGAAATTGGTAAGAAAGAAAAGAATAGGAAAAAGGCTGCAAACCCCCCACACTTGGGCTAATCCGTGTCCTCATGGATGGATGAACCTCCAAAGAAAGCAAAACGTCCCGTGGAAGTCGACCTCGAGGAGTATTCCAATAGAGACGGGAAAAACAACCTGCACACAAGAACTAGAACAAACCACAAAGCAAAACCAAGAAGAGAACGAAGACAAGAACAAAAATACTACTCAAAGAAAAGAAAAGGAAAGAAACTATGTACATACCGCGACCGCACAAAAGTACGGTCGATCCTCAGGGCGCTGGCGGTGGATGTGGTGGCCCTTGGAGCATGGCCATCAACTCGGCCATCTGACCAGAAATACGTGCATTTGCATCGTCGTAGTGCGCTCGATCCGCTGCACGCTGCTCCCGGTCAATGGCCATCTGGGCTTCTATTCTGTTGAGGCGATCATCTATGTAAGTGCGGTCATCGGTCGACCATGCACGAAACTCGTCTCTCTCTGTAATCAAGATCTCTTGGCGACTCGTCTCAGCGTCATCGAAATTCCTTCGCATCGTTGCGAATTGCTCATTCATCGCCTGGAGAACGGAGGAATGGGAAGACTCGCCCTCCTCGTCATCAGGAATGGGTGTTCGGAATTTTCGAGGGAGACGCTTCCGCGGCCTTTCCCTTCCCTCGGGTATTCGGAGCCATTGAGACGAGAGCTAGGGTTGAGAAATAATTACCGGGGGTTGTTCACGGGATTGCCGTGAATTGATACGAGGCAAGGAACGAGGTTGCTCGGCTCGGGTCTGCCGGAATTTTTTTTTGCAGAGGTACAGCGGGGCGAGGTCGCGAAAACTTGATCGGAGTCGGGGAATGGTCGATTCGGCGGCTGTGCGACGGTGACGGAGGCGGGGCTTCTGTGGTGATGGAGACGGGAACTGAGTCGGGCTGTGGGTTCGGTCGGAGCTCGGGTAGCGGCCTGAGCAGCGTAGCAGCCGGATGGTGGCGGGGTTAGCCGGACGTTCTCGGCCTCGGCTGGAAATAGTGTTCTCCGAGACTGGGTTGAGGTGGATATGGTGCGACTGGTGGTCGGAGAACGACGGCGGAGTTCGGCGGTTCGATGATGGTTCGAGTTGTGCGAGCCGACGACGAGCAGTTGCAGATGATGGCGGTGGATGGATCGGGATTCGACGGTGCCTCACGGCGAGGCAGAGAGGTGGCGGATTGCGGTGGTCGGGACGTGGAGCTGAGGCGCGGTGGTGATGGTGATTTCGGCTTCGATCTGCAGAGGAGAAAACAAAGACGTGAAAAAGGGAGCGGAGTGAATTAGGGCTTCCCTCCCCTTAATCAATTTTCAAAAATAATAAAAATATAATTAATATATATATATATATATATATATATATTTTTTTTTTTAAATTTTGAAGAGGAGGAAGCGGGTTAAACAAGTGATCCTCGGGGCAGCTGCGGGATAAGCCGCGGGTTCCCCAGTTTTTTTTTTTTTTATGCAAGGAGGGGATCCTCGGGTTGATTAAGAGAAACGCGATCCAGCTGCGGGCTGAGCCTCGTGTTCCCCAGAAATTTTCCTCTGGTGCGCGGTTGCCCAAATGTAACTCGATCCTCGCAGCCCTTTCCTTCGTGCGCAGCTTCTCGGCTTTCTTCATATCTTTTTCGTTCGAACTCCGATGGCCTCGATTCAAAATTCTCCATAATCTAGACTTCAAGATCTTCGAGTCCATATACGTTACAACCTCTGATTCCCAGTCAGAGAAATCAGTTTCACACATGAAGTTGCTACACTTTTTCGGTTTGGCTCGTCATCTCGTATTAGTCTCGTCTCTCCGTTTTTCCTCGTTTCTCCTCATTTCTTCCCGCGCTATGACTAAAATATGCTCATTTTACGTCCTGAGCTTGAAAATTCGTGGGTAGGCCCCCACGCGGCGCTCATTTTGGGAACCGAAAGAGCTACACGGTCCGTGGACTAGTCTCCACGCGACGCTCGTTTAACGTCTCGAGCTCGACCAATACGCTCTATTCATAAACCACATCATCGAGTAGAATCGATTCTACTCCGATGTTCAGTGAGTCTCCATCCATATGTGGCACGATGTATGGTTTCACCCGGTGCCCGTTAACTTGAAATGCTTCTTTGGACTTCGGGTCGTAAAGCTTTACAACCCCATATGGAAACACTTCTAATACCTCATAAGGACCACTCCATCTCGACTTGAGCTTCCCGGGGAACAAACGAAGTCTTGAGTTGAACAAAAGAACCTTCATCCCGGCTTTTAGCTCCTTGTTCTTGATCCTCTTATCATGAGTCACCTTCACCTTTTCTTTGTAAATACGCGAATTCTCGTAGGCTTCATTGCGCATCTCGTCAAGCTCGGACAACTCCAAGGCTCGGGCACCTCCGCCCTCCATTAGATCCATGTTGGTAGCCTTGATTGCCCAATAGGCTCGGTGCTCGATTTCCACCGGTAAGTGGCAATGCTTCCCGAACACGAGGCGGTAAGGGCTCATCCCGAGCACCGTCTTGTATGCGGTCCGATAAGCCCATAAAGCCGAATTTAGTCTCTCCGACCAATCCTTGCGGGAAGGTTTCACGGTCTTCTCGAGGATCTCCTTTACTTGGCGGTTACTTGTCTCGGCTTGCCCGGACGTTTGTGGATGATAAGCCGTGGCTATTTTGTGATTGATGCCATTCTTGACCATCAACTTCTCGAAAAGTTTGTTGCAAAAGTGCTTCCCGCCATCGCTAATAATGGCTTTCGGGAATCCAAACCTAGAAAGAATATTCTCCTGCACAAACTTGAGAACAATTTTAGCATCACAAGTCCTAGTGGGGATTGCTTCAACCCACTTGGACAAATAATCAACGCCCAGCAAGATATATTCAAAACCAAAAGACACGGGGAAAGGGCCCATAAAATCAATACCCCAAACATCAAAAATCTCAACCGCCAAGTTGATATTCAAAGGCATTTCATCACGCTTACCTATATTCCCCATGCGTTGGCACCGATCACAAGCTTTGCAATAATCAATTGCATCTTTAAAAAGAGAAGGCCAATACAAACCTGATTGGAGCACCTTGTGGGCTGTTTTATGCCCCCCAAAGTGACCTCCACTCTCGTCGTGGTGGCAACACTTGAGCACGTCAGCTTGCTCTTCCTCCGGAAGACAACGGCGAATCACCTCATCCTTCCCGAACTTGTAAAGGTAAGGGTCCGACCAAAAGTATTCTCGGGACAAATGTTCGAACCTCGCCTTTTCTTGAGAAGTCATGCCTTCCCTCAGAGCACCTGCAGCCAGAAAGTTTACAATATCCGCGTACCAAGGCACGGGAGTCATAGCCATAGCGAGCTCATACGGAAAAGAATCGGGAATCGAATCATCTACATCATCAACCAAAGGCTCGGGGGGTGACTCTAACCTAGACAAGTGGTCGGCTACAACGTTCTCACACCCCTTCCTATCCTTAATCTCTACATCAAACTCTTGTAACAAGAGAATCCACCTAATCAACCTCGGTTTGGCCTGAGCTTTGGCTAGCAAATGTCGTAAGGCTTGGTGATCACTATGGACAATGACTTTAGACCCTATGATATAAGACCTAAATTTATCCAAAGAAAACACGACCGCTAGCAACTCTTTCTCGGTAGTAGTATAGTTAGTTTGGGCACTATTGAGGGTCACACTAGCATAATAAATAACCCTAAGTAACTTATCCACTTTCTGACCAAGAACCGCTCCTACAGCTGAATTAGACGCATCACACATGATCTCAAAGGGCAACTCCCAATTGGGTGCTACAACTACCGGGGCTGAGGTAAGCTTTTCCTTAAGTGTATTAAAGGCTACTAGACACGACTCGTCGAAGTTAAACTCAACATCTTGCCCTAGAAGACGACATAAAGGTTGGCTAATCTTAGAAAAATCTTTAATAAACCTCCTATAAAACCCGGCATGCCCAAGAAAGCTACGAATACCCTTAACATTAATGGGAGGGGGTAGTCTCTCAATAACCTCGATCTTGGCTCTATCGACTTCTATACCCCGACTAGACACCATATGTCCTAGCACAATCCCACTAGTAACCATGAAGTGACTCTTCTCCCAACTCAAGGTAAGACTACTCTCAATACATCTTTTAAGAACTCTATCGAGCTTACCCAAGCAATCATCAAAAGAAGAGCCAAATACTGAAAAATCGTCCATAAAAACCTCCATAAAGTTACCTATCATCTCGGAGAAGATGGACATCATGCACCTCTGGAACGTTCCCGGTGCATTGCATAGGCCGAAAGGCATCCTCCTCCAAGCATAAGTACCAATGGGGCAGGTGAACGTCGTCTTCTCCTGATCCTCCGGTGCTATCGCCACCTGGTAATAACCTGACAAACCATCAAGAAAACAATAGAATGAGTGTCCGGATAATCTATCAAGTAACTGATCAATAAATGGGAGAGGGAAGTGATCCTTTCGAGTGGCGGCATTCAATTTCCGATAATCGATGCACATTCGCCACCCAGTAGTAATACGCGTAGGGAGGAGCTCCCCTTTCTGGTTTTCGACGACTGTGATACCTCCCTTCTTCGGGACCACGTGGACCGGACTCACCCATTGGCTATCGGCAACGGCATAAATCAACCCTTCATCGAGGAGCTTGTAAATCTCCGTCCTCACGACTTCCATCAAAACCGGGTTAAGACGCCTTTGCCCATCTCTCTTAGGGATCGATCCCTCTTCCAACACTATTCGGTGCATGCATACCGAGGGGTCGATGCCTCGGATATCGGCTAAGCTCCATCCAAAAGCTTTCTTGTTTTGCTTTAGGATTGCCACTAGTGCTTTCTCTTCCTCAGTCCCCAAAGTAGCGGAGATTATCACGGGTTTTTGTTCCCCGTCTTCCAAGAACACGTACTTGAGGTGACTAGGCAACGCCTTCAACTCCACTTTACTCTTCGGAGCCTCGATCTCGGCTTCCGGTGAACTAAGTCGCTCAGTGGTAGGGTCAGCTACCTTCTCTTCCTCAACCTCGTGTATTTCGGGCTCACTTTCCTCAACAAACATGGTTTCCACTTCGTCATCTACGGGATCGACGAAGGAGCAATTCTCCATATACATGGCAGCGGGAACGGCCTTCCCCGTCCGTACGGAGAAAGAAACTTTTTCACCGAGAACGGTCATCTCGAGTGTACCGTTCTTTACATCAATCACCGTGTTCGTGGTGGCCATGAATGGTCTCCCCAAAAGAATGGCATGGTCTCGCCCATTCTCGGGAACCTCTCCAACATCTAGTACCACGAAGTCGACTGGTACTATCAATTCTCCGACCTTCACCAATATGTCTTCTATGATCCCCTTGGGATATCGAATCGATCGGTCGGCTAGCTGGAGACACATTCGAGTAGGCTTGAGGTCGCCTAACTCCAGTTGCTCGTACACGGCGTACGGCATCAAATTTATCCCTGCCCCCAAATCGAGCATCCCAGATACCTCTCTACCATTCCCCACGGCAATCATGATGTTGAAACTTCCGGGGTCCCTCTGTTTCTCGGGTAGCTGGTGCTGGAGAATGGCACTTGCTACCTCTGACACCACAACTTTTTCGTTGTCAACGAACCTTCTCTTCCTCGAGGCGAGGTCTTTGAAGAACTTGACATAGGCGGGGACATTTCGGATGATGTCGAGTAATGGCAGATTCACATTCACTTTGGATAGCAGCTTGTAAATCTCCGCGAACTGCTGGTCTTGTTTCTCGTTCCTCATACGGTTTGGGAACGGAAGAGGGGGCTTGTAAGGATCGTTAGCCTTGTGTAAGGCTGCTCTACTGGTCTCGGGTGCTGGCATCGGTTTTTCTTTCGGTCTCTCCACCGATTCTTCAGCTCGATCACTCTGCTCGGCTATCTCCGGTGTAGGGATGTCCTCCTCTACCACCTCGGTCGGCATTTCCACGTGGTTATCTATCACTCGGCCACTTCTGAGTACCGTAATGGCCTTAGCCTGATAAGGTTGGCTAGGGATTCTGTCCTTCTGAGTAGGTTGAGCAAGCTCGTTCAGTCGCCCAGCCATCTGCCCAACCTGGGTCTCAATCCTCTTGATCGTGGAGTTTTGGTTGGTCATCGATGATTCCATGCTATCCATCCTTTGCTGATTCTGCTGCATGTACCCGTTGGTCGTCTGCATGAACCCCTGGTGCGATTGCATGAAGGCTGAGAACTGCTCATCGAGGCTAGAGCTTTTCTGGGTCGGTGGTGGCTGGTATGCGGGTTGTGGTGGCTGTTGGTATGTTGACGGGCCCTGTTGCTGATATTGGGGCCTCTGGTTATTTTGCCAGTTCTGATTCCCCGCATTCTGGTAGTTATTCTGTGGCCGATTCTGGCTATTGTAGCTCGGCTGCTGGTTCTGCCCAATCTGCTGCTGGTTCTGCCCTTGTTTCCAGGAAAAGTTAGGATGATTTCTCCAACTTGGGTTGTATGTATTTCCATAGGGTTCGTTCCTCTGATTACTCGTCTGGTTGAATCCCTGCATGGCATTGACCTGAAACTCCGGTGCGAAGGACTGATCCATCATCTGAGGTGGGGAAGGCATGTACTGGCAGTTACTCGAATAGTGCCCGATCTCCCCGCAATTACCGCACGGGTCAGGCTGGTGCACCAACAACTGAGTAGGGGAAGTCTCTTTGGCCTCCATCATGTGTAGCTTTCGGGTTAGCTCGGCAACCTGCTTCGTCAGTGAAGAATCAAGACTCCCGTCTACTGAAGCTGCCACCTCTTTATCCCGGGTGTTTGTCTGTCGAGATCTCTCGGCCATCTCTTTGAAAAGTGCAACGACGTCATTGGTGAGGAGGTTGCTAATGTTCCCTCCGGCTGCGTTTTGCACGTCGTTCTGCAATGCCGGCGGCAATCCTGTGTAAAAGAACTGATTGAGGATCTCCTGGGATATCTGATGGTGGGGACACTGTCTGAGCAAACTCCTAAACCTTTCCCAAGCTTCGTGGAATGACTCTCCACGCTCATGTCTGAAGGCGCAAATCTGACTCCTTAAGTCAATGGTTTTCTGTTGAGGGTAAAAGCGCTTGATGAACTCCTGGTACATCTTTTCCCATGTATCGATGGAATCAGGCTCCAAAGACAACAACCAGTTCTTGGCTCGATCTTTCAGAGCATATGGAAAACACTTTAATCGAAGTTGCCCGTCGTCCAGGCTACCATTTGGGAAAGACTGGAGGACTGAATAAAATTCCCTGATGAAGTTCAAGGCATCTTCTTTAGGCATCCCATAGAACTGCGGTAACTGGGCCAAGTGGTGGGACTTCAGGTCGTACCGACGAGCAGCGGCACCCAAGACAATGCACGAGCTTGCCCCGTCCACGAGAGGGTGGGCTGAGTCACCAAAGCGTGGCCCCTGATTGACGTTGTTATTGTTGTTGTTGTTGTTGTTGTTGTTGTTGTTGTTGTTGTTGTTGTTGTCAACATTGTTGACGTCGCGTTCGTCCATTTCGGCTAGGTCACCTTCAGGTTCGATTCCGGTAATGGTGGATTCTGATGAACTGTCTGACGAGTTACCGTCGTCCACTGAGATGTACCGGCTGATGCTCTTACGTCTGTTAATGTTGTCTATCACGGGTGCAAGGCTGGTCTTTTGACTTCTTCTACCTAACATGCACCGACAAAGACAACAAACAATCACACGTACCTGAACAAATAAAAATAAACAAAAATAAAAGAGAAAGAAAGACGCAAACACTTAAACACTAATATTTGTGCCTAAAGTGTTCCCCGGCAACGGCGCCAATTTGATTAGTCGTTTTTAGTACGGCGAAAATCAAATAAAATAATTCCGAACTAGTTGCCGAAGCAACTCGCCCGAGTCGGTCTCTCGAGGAACACTACTATCGGTACTCGTATTAATATTCAAGTGGTTGCAAAAGAAAAGAGAATAGAAGGTATAGCATAATGCATGGTTTGTGTTTGGTTTTATTTTAAACTAAATTATCTAGAAATAAAAAAAAACTAAAAATACTTAAGAAACAATTAACTAAATTAATCAACTAATTATTAACGGGATGTAAATAATATGGAGAAAATACTAGGGTTCGAGTTCATCAAACATGAATTATGGCTTGTCGATTTACGAGAAACAAATTTAAAGTAGAACGTCCTTCACCGGTAGATTCTAACGTGTTCAATTAATTCTTAGTCATGTAATCGCTCCTAAGCCTCTTACACTCTTATGAAATTCAAATTGACAATTAATCGAACACCTAAATAGCACACGTAAAATCCAACCCTAGTTCATGTATGAATCCCTCTATCCCTAGTTAAATAATTAGCTACTCATGATTTTAGACGAAGAACTAAATTTAAAAATCGAACAGATCATATGCACGAATTCAAAAGAAAAAGATAACAAGAGTTTCAGCAAAAAGAATTCAAGTAATAATGATAATAGTAAAAAGACGACTTACTGGAGTTAATACGTTCAACCAAAGTCACAATCTTCAATCCACAATCAATATGGGCCACACGAAATCAAGCTACTGTCTATGATGAATATGGAAGCTAAAAACAAAACGAAAAAAAAACTCGAAGACACCTACGGGGCTAAGGTTTTCAATCTCTCTATGTGCCTCTCAGAACCTTGCGTCCAAGAATAATGAAAGTGTAAAAAAAAACGTGTCTAAACCTAGGGTGAAAACCCCTTTTACATAGTTCAGAAAACCCAAAGTCAAATCGCGGTCAAAGGCTGAAATTCCCGTCGGGCGGGCGCCTGGTACGGGGCGGGCGCCTGGCAAATATATGAGGTTCTGAAGTTGGACCAGGCGGGCGCGTGGTAGCTGGCGGGCGCCTGGTACGCTGGCGCGGCTCGATACGTGTGCAGCTGCTCGACTTTCGTCATATCTTCTTCGTCTGAACTCCGATTGCCTTGATTCAAAGTTCTCCGGAATCTAGACTTCAAGAGCTTCGCGTCAATATATATTACAACCTATGATTCCCAGTGAGCAATAGCAGATTTTGACGTGAAGTTACTGCACTTTTCTGATTTGCTTTGTCACTTCGTTTTAGCTCGATCGTGATCGTTTCTTCGACCTTTTTAGCTCGTAAATGCTCAAATACCTGCATACTAAACATAACATCAAACCTACCACAAAATATGAGGATGGCACTAAAGAGCGAAACAAAGAGACATGGGACGACACGAAAAACAACGGAAAAACGACACAAAAACAAATAAATCAGTTGCTTGATAATAATATTGATTTAGAATCAATACATGTGGATTTTACGTGCATGGGATGCATTGCATGGCTTGCATGGATGCATGTCACATAGTGTGACATGGCATGCCACACAAGCAAGTGGGACCACATATCATGATTTGGCATGATTATGTGGAGGTGTCTTTTCATCTCCCCATTAACCACCATTACTTGTGCATTATAATGCACATAATGGGGGGTTTATATGGAGTGGTAAATGGACATGAATATAGACATGAAAATCTGATTTTCATATCACTTCATGCTTACCCACGAAATTCACACCAAAAGGAGAGAATAGAGAGTGTTCTTGGAAAACCGACTCAAGCAAGCAATATATTCGACATCCGGTTTCGTGTGCAACACGTAGAGGCCGGGCCATTTGTGCGGCTTCAACATCCGGGCGATCTAGACAAGAAGAGTGACGAGGTCATTCTCAAGGCTGATCCATGAAGGTGGTTCAATCGACTCAACACCACCTTCATCAACATCAACGAGGCACGCTACACCGGTTGTAAGTGTTCTTGTTAATCTCTCTCTCTATATATATATATTGGATATATATATATATATATATATATATATAAATATGTGTCTATACATATTTTTGTGCACTAAGATCATGGCATAGTAGATCTATTGCTTTACACGCTTCCGCACACACGGTATATCGATCGGATCGGTATACCGGTACCATCAATTGGTATCAGAGCCTAGGGCTCGTGCACACTTTTGTGTTGGACACAAAAAGTTTAATCAACATAATTGACTTATTTGTTTAATTGTGATTATGTGATTAGATGTAAGGCCGGCCACCGTTAGTGGTCGGGTGAATGAAATTGTCGTTTTTTACGTTTCGATTGGCCATAGTTTTGGAGGGCTGCGTCCCTTGGAATCATTTGTAATAGATAGGTTTTCTATTTCAATTTGTATTGTTCAAACTTGTAAGCGATGGACTTGGTCCATGGTTCGATGGAGGATCTCAGCTCTCCGGCGAAAACGAGAAGAAACGAAGCAAAACGAAGCCAAACGAAGCAAACCGGGCTGCTGGAGCCAAACGGCGGTCGCCGTTTGAGCTCCGGCGGGCGCCGTTTTGATTCGGCGGGCGCCGTTTTGGAAACGGCGACCGCCGAAAGGCCTTTTTTGGGGCAGATGGGTTTTTTGCCTTTTCGGCGGGCGCCGTTTTGGAAATGGCGACCGCCGGTGGTGTTCAGCGACCGCTGGTTGTAAAACGGCGGGCGCTGTTCGTGGTTTTGAGGTAATGACTTGTTTTGACCAAAATCGGCGAGCACGGAACTAAAACGGAGGGCGAGGACCAGTCCAGAAGATGTTCAAGGCTTTTGTTATTACTTTAATTCTTTTCGTTTGAGAGTTGTGAGGTTCTAGGGGCCTTTCGATTTCGTATTTATATGCTTTGCTAGTTATAGGTTGTTTTATGTTATAAATGTTCAACTTACATATAAACAAACCTATGCATGCAAGTTCTCAACAATAATGAGTATAATGTCTTGTCCAAAACGTCACACTCATGAAGCCCTCGATCATAAGTTGGTAGGTCCGCCTCAGCGGGGTACTACTTGTTATCTTGGGATAGTGGGAGTAAGGGTTAGACCCTTACACGTGAGTTTGGTTTTCTCATCGATAGATCCACTGCAGGCGTGGCTATCGAGACATGAGATAAGAATGTGATTCTTATCGACCGAGAATGACATTAGATGTTATTGACATGGGATGTCTACCTATCTTGGTTTTCTTAAGTGCGGACTCAGTCGGCTTAAGGATTCGCAAGATGAGGGTCTTGGGATCGCTTTGTTCAAGGGAACAACGATATTAGATATCGATTGAACAAAATGGAATAAATAAGTAACTTGTTAGACAACCTTATTTGTTTACCGCTTTGTGGATGTTTACATACTTTATTTATCTTTCTTTTGTAGTTTATCATGTTAATTTCAACTCGATTCAAGTTTGGTTCAATTCTTGATTATGAAAAATTGAACAACATAAATTTTCTTGATTCACAACGTAATTCGAGGATGGTCCTCAAATACGAAGACAATGAAAATGTGTTAGATAACCACATCCTAAGATATCATTGAACAACTCAATAGCATGTTCGGGGAATATGCTAAGATTGAGCGGTTCGGTATGACCAGGGTCATTGCTTCAGCTAGGCTGGAAAAATGGAAATCTATGGAATCACATGTGCAACAAATGATTGGATTATTTGCTTCAAGTGACCGCCTAGATTTTTCCTATGATGATTATTTGGCAACCGATTTCATACTTCAATTTCATGATGGTTATAATGCCTTTAGGCTAAAATTTCCATATGAATGGTTTGAAGAAATCGCTTCGTGAGCTCCACGGGATGCTCAAGGCTCCTGAGCCGGCGATAGAGAAGGACCCTAAGAGGGAAATTCTTATGATATGGGATAGGGTATTCAAAAGAGCATGGGCAAGAAGGCTACTAGGGTTCCTAGGGAATCTCAATGCGTCTACTGCAAAAGTGTTGGATACTACTTGCAAACATATAAAAGTTCATATTTTATTCAATTTCAAAACAAATGCCTAATTTATCTTTCATTTGATGGATTATAAGGTTAGGATTATTTACACCTCGGGGAGTGATTTAATCCAAAACACTTAAGTTCATCAATGACACAAATTAGAGACTTTCGAGCCATTGGATGGCGTGAATCGATTGTCTGGTTGGCTCCCTCATATTTTATGAGAGATAGGGCTTCAATTGCATGATAATATCGCTGGTTAGAAAACTTCAATTTTTCACTTACGATTTATCACGTTTTGACATTGAGATAATTTTGAATGGAAATTTGAATGAGATTCAATTATTGGGAATAATTGAATTTGCCCAAAGTTCAAAGAAGATGTGAAGAACGGGGTTGCTTCATCTTCAAGTATTAATGATATAGACATTAAACTTCACAAATTCTACTTCTTGGGTATTGGATGCCAAATGTGGTTCTCACATTTTATGTGGAGGAACTACATAGAAGTATAAGTTCGGTGAATAGAGATGTCGATCTACAGGCAAGAAATGGAGCGAAGGTCACTGCATTAGCCGTATGATCATATGATGTTGTTTTGCCTTAGGGCCTTGTTTTAGTATTATAACTATGTAATTTCGTACCTTCAATAAACAATGAATATTGGTTCAGTATTAGATACTGATGGATTAGTTTTTCACTATTAAATAGTTTGGTAACTATTTTAATTGTGAATTATTCTTTGTTTTGGTACGATTATTATATTGTTTATGTATACTTTAAACTTGACAAATCATATATATCATTAAGACCAAAGGCCAAATCGAATAAGTATCGATGAGACATAACTGAAACATTGTTGATTAGATCAAATCAAAATCTAAACATGTAACGAAGCTTCTTTTAGAAGGAATTTTAGAATCATTTGACTTGGAGTCATTTGATACATGTAAATGATGTGTGATTGAAAAGATAACAATGTCATCTTTCTTGGAGAAAGGAGAACATGTGAGTAATTAGGGATGATCCATACTGATGTATGTGGAACCTATTAGTTCACAAGCACATGAAGGTTATGTTTCGGAAAAGAGAAAACAAACTATATTAGATATAGTTCGACCATTCGATGAGAGGTCTAAATGAACTACTGGTCTCTTTTGGGAACACACAATTCTAGACTTCAACTTATACACTGAATAGGAAGCCGTCAAAAGCTGTTGATAAGACACCATACTAGGTATGGAAAGGGAGGGTCCCTAAATTGTTTTCATCAAAATTTGAGGTTCTAAAAGCGTCTCTGACGAGATTTATCTCTATAGAGCTTGAACTCAAATGGGATAAAAGTTCCTTTATGGTATCCATAAGAAACTCGAGGGTACAACTTCTACGATATATCTGAGAACAATATTTTGTTGCTCGAGATAGTGATTTTCTTGAAAAGAGTTATCTTTCCTAGAAATTCAGTGGGAGCTCGGTTGTTTTGAATGAGGTTCAAGTGAAACAACCAACGATGAATACTCAAGACTGGGTTGAGAGTATTCTTATGATTTTGGAAGCCATATCAGCCCTCGTAGGTCCGAAAGGCATAAATCTATCTCTATTATTCAAATACTTAGATATTGTGACCAATGAGAGATATGAATTCATGCTTTTGGAAAGCGGTGAACCTTCGACCTAATTCCAAGCTATGACGAGTCCAGCTACTGAAAATTGGCATGGTGCCATGAAATCTGAGATGATATCAATATCTGATAATCAAGTTTGGAACTTGATATATTTGCATCACAGGGTTAGACCCAATGAATGCTAATAGATCTTTAAGATCTAAACAGACAGATGGAAAACCTAGGGTTTTCAAAGCAAGGTTGATGGTAAAAGTTTTATTCACGAGGTGGATTATGGAAAAACTTTCACCAATTGCTTTGATTAAATCATTCAGATTATCTTAGCCATTACTACTCATCTTGATAATGAGTTATGGTAATATTGGATGTTAAAACTAACTTCTTGAATTGGATTCTAGAAGAGGCTGTGTTTTAACACAGCCAAAGAGTTTTATCGATCTTAATAAGGCTGAGAAATTATGCAAGCTTATAGTTCTATTTATGGAATAAAGAATGCATATCGGAGTAGCAATCTTCAGTTCAATGAATCCATACTGGGATTTGGATTTCAGAGGAACTCGGAAGAGTCTTGTTTTACAAGAAGATCAGTGGGAGTTACGTTGTATTAATTTTGTTGTATGTCGGTGACATACTCCTTATTGGAAACAATGTTTCTATGCTTAATTCTATTAAAGAATGGCTTGGGAATTGTTTTTCAATGAAGGATCTTGGAGAAGCACAGTACATATTGGGCATCAAGATCTGTCGGAACAGATCGAAAATGATGTTTGGACTTAGTCAAGTGACCTATTTTGATAAGGTACTTGATAAGTTCAGGATGAAAAACGCCAAAAAGGGTCTCATTCCAATGAGTCATGGCACATCTCTTAGCAAGATGCAAGGCCCTACGGGACTTGATGAGCAAAAGAGGATGGAAAACATTCCTTATGCTTTGGCAATAGGGTCTATAATGTATGCCATGATATGTACACGACCGGACGTATCATATGCTTTGAGCATGACGAGTCAGTTTCAAGGAAATCCAGGTGAGGCGCGTTAGACTGCGACCAAGAATATTCTTATGTATCTTAGATGGACAAAAGAATTTTGTTGTCTTTGGAAGACAAAAAGAGTTGATATTAACAAGCTGTTTGAATGCTAACTTCAAAACAAACTAAGATAATTTCCGATTTTAATCTGGTTATATCTTTTGTCTGGTTAGAGGTGATATTTGCTGGAATAGTTCCATGCAATGCAATATAGCTGATTAAACTACAAAAGCTGAGCACAGTATTGCATTGGATGCAGTAATGTTGGCAGTTAGGATTTGAAAGTTCTTGAATGAACTAGGTGGCGTAACTAGCTCAGCCCATCCGATAGTTCTCTATTTATATTAGAGTTATCGCGCAAGCCAATGAGCTAGGAAGCACCACAAGTCTAAAACTGGTGCTTAGGAAGCACCACAAGTCTAAAACTGGTGCTCAGGAAGTTCCACATTATCTGGGAGATAGTTTTGTGGAGACATCGAGATAATAAATTTGCAACTTTTGGTAAGGTTGCAAACCCGCTTTCTAAACCTCTCCAGCAGTTTAAGATTAAGGCTTTCACAACTGCAATAGAGATCAGACATCTTAGAGATGGGTTGTGATTTCTATTACTGTATTAGATATTTTTGGAGATTTGGTAGACATTCACTCATATGTATAATACATATTTCTTCATATAAATATGGTTTAATTTATATGAATTGTCCAAATGATTAAGTAATATCGATTGGGTTATGAGGTCGACTTACCGCATAATGAAGTCCCAATGGTTGAACTGATATACTTAAATCATATGCTTGTTCCTAGTTCGTATAATCGAGTACGGACAAACCGATAATACAAAGAACTAGATTGTAATGTGTACTATAGCGCCGCTTCATGGGCTAGTGATGTGGGACATCAAGTACAATTACATAGATATTAGCTGGGAGCTAATGATCGAACAGACCCGACTGGAATAGTATTTAAGATTTCGAGTCATAATACTATTTCATTGACTGTCGAGCAATTTCCTCTGACCTGAGTAGTCCAGAGTGATTCCATTGTGAAATGATGTACTTTGATACAAGTAAACGCCTTTCGTAAAAGAAGGTTATAAAACTTGTTATTGGGTATATCAGGAAGCAAGTGGGAGAGGTTGGATTGACAAGATGGGATTGTCCTCCATTTTATAATGGGAAACATGTCTTACCGGCCACTTGGAGAGTCGAGACTGTGGAAAATACGTGGCCACGTCCAGATTCTTATCATAGTGATAAATCTGGTTTTACAGTCTGTCTCAAAGTCCAAGAAAGATTTGAACCGATTGAGGATGACTCGAGTCTTGCCTCAAGTTCAAACTTAGACATAAAGTGACAAAAGGAAGTTGGCAGCACACTGGCTCTGAAGGCCAAGTGGGAGATTGTTGGGATATGTCCTTCGATCCTATGTGTGTAATCGATAAAGTCATAAGGTCGTCTATGGATGTTAAATGATTAGTCGATAATATTAATTGTTGGGAACAATATAATATTGATCGATAATCAAACCTACAGGGTCACACACGAACTCGATGTTGATATACGTTGCTTGATAATAATATTGATTTAGAATCAATACATGTGGATTTTACGTGCATGGGATGCATTGCATGGCTTGCATGGATGCATGTCACATAGTGTGACATGGCATGCCACACAAGCAAGTGGGACCACATATCATGATTTGGCATGATTATGTGGAGGTGTCTTTTCATCTCCCCATTAACCACCATTACTTGTGCATTATAATGCACATAATGGGGGGGTTATATGGAGTGGTAAATGGACATGAATATAGACATGAAAATCTGATTTTCATATCACTTCATGCTTACCCACGAAATTCACACCAAAAGGAGAGAATAGAGAGTGTTCTTGGAAAACCGACTCAAGCAAGCAATATATTCGACATCCGGTTTCGTGTGCAACACGTAGAGGCCGGGCCATTTGTGCGGCTTCAACATCCGGGCGATCTAGACAAGAAGAGTGACGAGGTCATTCTCAAGGCTGATCCATGAAGGTGGTTCAATCGACTCAACACCACCTTCATCAACATCAACGAGGCACGCTACACCGGTTGTAAGTGTTCTTGTTAATCTCTCTATATATATATATATATTGGATATATATATATATATATATATATATATATATATATATATATATATATATATATAAATATGTGTCTATACATATTTTTGTGCACTAAGATCATGGCATAGTAGATCTATTGCTTTACACGCTTCCGCACACACGGTATATCGATCGGATCGGTATACCGGTACCATCACACATGAGTTTGAATCCCCATGAAAATTTGATATTCCTGAAGTATTATCAAATTAATTATTCTTAATATATCAATTAAAATAAATGTTCCTGAAGAACATATATTCCGATTTAAAATATTATATTGATCGTTCTGGAAGAAAATCATGATTTGATATTATTCGATAAATATCTAAATTGCTCCCGTAGTAGCAATAAATTTAAAATATCAAACTAAATTGCTTCCGTAGTAGCAATAACTTTTAGATGTTCCGGAAGAACGTTATGATATGATATTCCCGCAGAAATATCAAATCAATGGCTTTTGATGTAATAATTATTTTTATTGATTGCTCCCGAAGAAGTAAAGATTTTTTAATAAAGTTACATCTCATGGTACTCATAGTGAAACGCCAAATTTGATTGTTCTCGTTATATGAATTATCCCTGAAGGATATCTTTGGAAAATTGAGAACAAATGTATCTTATTATTTGAGTACTTGTGGAATATCGAAAAAGTCGATTCCAATTCTGAGAAAATTATATATTGAGATTATGTAAAAGATATATTTTGATCCCCGAAGGATCATTAATAAAACCTACTGTAATATTTTGATCCCCGAAGGATCATTGGTAAAGATATTGTATATTCCCGAAGGATCACTGATAAAGATATTGTATCCCCGAAGGATTATTGGTAAAAATATTGTTATGCAAATGATGGCATGTTAAGAGTGACTCCCGAAAAGCTTTACTAATTATCTCCGGAAGAGCTTTACTAATTATCCCCACGAGTACTACAAATGTACTTAAACATGAAAATAATGCATATCATGATGCGTGGAAATTGTTATTTCCCATCTGCTAATTAATTTTAGATATGCAACTTATATTCATATCACCTCTAAAGTGTATGAACGAGCATAATATCTCGAGTCCATGATCCAGAAGATCGGTTTATAACATTTATGCTGGTTTGCATATTTAACGAAGATCATTTCTCGGCATTAGGGGGAGATAAGAATATAAAAGATATAAATGCCGAGAAATTTCATGGAATGAAAACGATCTTTATCTCTAGATTCATGCATCAATTAATTGAACCCGAAGTTCATTAAAATTAGTGACTTGCAATATTCAGCAAGTAATCTGCCAAATTAATGAAGGTGTGACAAAATCACATATAATTGTGATAAATGAACTATAAGAGTTCAAATAACAAAGAGATCAACTCAAATGTTGATTCTAATATACGCCTGAAGCGTAGTAGATCGATCTTAAGATATAAAATAAATCCGCGGTAAAACAAAGAAATTAAGTCACCTTCAAAATCTCCTGAAGAGAGTTAGATGGAAATCCCATTGAAAAAACATGTGCACATGATAATAGAAAATCATGGGATTGCGGAACAACCAAATTAAATATTATGGGAAATGCTTTGGTTGATATATTGAATTGTCATCAAATGGAAAAATAAAAAGTCGTCAACGACATATTTACCTGAAGAGTTGCTCTAGAAAATTTGGATCCAAATCATATCTATAATAGTGTGCCAGCAGCACTCAAGAAAATAGAAATGAGCAATTGAGGCTGAGCATTACTCGCTGGATAAGAATATTATCCCAGAAGGATATACGTGGGTGTTCGTACGAAAACGAATAATTGTGTGGTGAGATATAAAAGCGAGATTAGTTGCTCAAGAGTTTTCCGCAGAAAGTCGATATTTTTAAGGATGACATTAAGTTCCGCTACCTAATATTTATGGCAGCGACAACGATAAATATATGCATCGAATGATACATACATGAAAATCCTGGATGGATTTTAAGATTCCTTAAATGAAAGGAAATGAAAATCAGAAGATATACAATATCATATTATATATGTCATTACGGACAAAATTGATATTGAGACAAGGTCCCGAAGACCAGTGATTTTGGTCCCGAAGACCAGTGAATCAGTGATTGCACTCTTTTTTCCTTTACTAAGTTTTTCCCACATGGTTTTCTTAGTTAAAGGTTTTTAACGAGACAATCACCAAAATATAAATGTGAATGTCATGTACTCTTTTCCTCAAGTATTTTTTCCTACAGGGTTTTATAACGAGGTTTTTAACGAGGCATGTACATCACTCGATATGAGTTTGTTTTCGAGATAAACTGAGATATTGAACCTAAAGTTCAAATGATTGTGAATTGAAGTTCACATTATTATTCATTTGTGAAGAAATGTATATTGAACACTAGACGCATCTAAAATACTCCAGAAGAGTTACTGGCCGGTTATAGCAATTGCGAATGCTCTAGTCAATAGATGTCTGGTAAAGGCATGTCCCTGAAGGACGAAAAATATACAATAATACAAATGAATGTGAAACTCGATAATTCGAAGGTTGGGTCCTGAAGACCAAAATTTATATTTGAATAACTAAGTTTTTCCTATATGGTTTTATTAGTTACAGGTTTTAATGAGACTGATTGATCACAAAGTCAAAGATTTTCGGTGATTACAATCAGGGGGAGCAAGTTGTACTCTTTTTCCTTCGTCGAGGTTTTATCCCACTGGGTTTTCCTGGCAAGGTTTTAACGAGGCAACAATCCTGTAAATAGTCATTCAAGGGGGAGTGTTATGAATATTATTATATTATAGTGAATGACTTGTTGGCTAAGTCAGAAACCCTAGATTGTATCCTATATAAAGAGGTCTCCCATATGAATGAATACAACAATTCATAACAATTCATAACAATTCTATTCTCTCTCCATATTCTCTCTTACTCTAATATATTATTCTCTTTCAATTCTCTTGAGTTTATAACAGATTATATATTTATATATTTAAGTAATATATCATGTTCAATATATGAATTTTGAAAAATTAAACTATCATATTCATATTCCTCTTAAGAAAATGCAATTTATAAATTTATGAATATTCAAACATTATAATTTACCCCTAAATTATACTACGAAAATAGAATACAATATTTCCTAGTCACCGTCACTTACCAGAGCGAGAATACCTGTGGAGTAGTCACCGAGGAATGATTTGAAGTCGATGAATTAACCTGAAGTTGCCAAAGAGATTCTATTCTTCGTCGGAGAATCTTCGATTATCACAAACCATTTCGCTTGCCTGAACGAATTGCTTCTCGATTTTGCGAGATTCTTCGATTCTTTCGCCTCACAATCTAGGGTTTGATTGTGCGAATATTTTCCCTCCTTTTTTTAAGAAAAAAAAATTGAGAGAGAGAGAGTTCTTGAGGTAATATCATGTCCATTGAGCTTTATTTTTTCATGGGTGCCTAATTGACCTGTGTATTATTTTTCCAGAAAAACAAAATTCTGTGGAGAATCATGAAGTCCCAATCGCCATGGGGCACATCAAAGAACCTCGTCAAGTTTCAGATGTCAATCTCTCTCTCACACTCACTTACTATCATTCTTTGTATGAATTTCATACTAATGTTTCTGATGTACAGACCGACCGCAGATAATCTAGTTCCGATTCGACTGGACATTGAGATTGACGGGCAGCGACTCAGAGATGCTTTCATCTGGAACCCCTCCGGTAACTTCCGGTGCATTGCTCATTGTCCTTCGAATTGATGTGATTAGGTTCGAACTTCCTCCCATGTGTATGCTGTTTCGTAAATGCAGACCCTGACACTGAAGTGGTTGTGTTTGCGAAAAGAACGGTGAAGGACTTGAAGCTTCCTCCGGCTTTTGTGACACAGATTGCTCAATCTATACAGGTGCTTTACGTTTCGTGGATGTGCAATTTGTCAGCTTCTTCTTTTATGGACCGACTAATTTCAATTTTTAATCCTCAACCTTTACCTCGATAAGACATCTCTTTGTGCGGTTTAAGCTTGTGAAATTTATGCATCTTTTCAGATTTCTCTCGAGCTTTCGTACTCTAGAATATTAGGATAGTTTTCTGCTTGTAAATTACTTGCTATTGGAGTGTTGCAAATACAGTTATTTTTTCTTCTCTAGGGGTATTTTACTGTAGTAGAAGCACAAATATAAGCTAAAACCCAAAAAAAAAAAAAGTTGAAATTTAAGTGTTTGCGAAAACAAAATACTGTGAAATGAGCCATCAAATATACTTATAAAACTACCCTTAAAAATAAATGCAAAGTAATTGTTATTTTAAAAGATTACAGAAGAACTTATCCAAAGTAAAAGCACCCCATTCCCAACTTTTGAATTTTGAGTGAATAAAGCAGAAGCTACTGCAAAAGTGGGAGTTTGCAATCACTAAAAAAACCAGACGCCTGAAATAACTTTTGAAGAATGTCACTCCTACCAGTTATACTGTTATAGAATTGTGGTTCATTCACAATGTTTGGCTTGGTATTATTAAGATTTTATTTTATATTGTGACAACTGATGTCTTGCTACTGCAGACACAACTAGCCGATTTTCGATCATATGAGGGGCAAGATATGTTTATAGGCGAGAAGGTTGTTCCCATCAAGGTATGGCATTGCTGATTTATTATTCCACTCTTTTTCCAATCTTACTACCAACATATGATTCTGCTTCGTCTGGTAACAAAAAAAAAATCACTTTTTATTTGTCGACCCAGCTTGATCTCCGTGTTAACCATACTCTTATCAAGGACCATTTCTTATGGGTAAGAGCAACCAGATCTGTTCATTGTTCATGAAATAATTAATTTTATAAGATGTGAATACTGAATACAAAAAAATGATTTAGGATTTGAACAACTTTGAGAGTGATCCTGAAGAATTTGCCAAAACTTTTTGCAAAGACTTGGGCATTGAAGATCCTGAAGTCGGAGTAAGTTCTTTTTAATTTATTTATTCTTGGAATATTGAAATTTGAAATACAATACATCATTATGCACTGAAATTAATGTGGAAATTACCTATACATTTTTATTTTGGATTACTTTTCCATTTTGTGAATGATTCTATTCATTCAAATTTTATAATTGGAGATGAATTCATGTTTCCTGGATATTATGATTTAGGACCACACCCATATCCTTTTTGTATGTGTGCTTATCCATGGTCTGAATTTCTGTTAATTTGGTTACATTTCAGTTTTATACTTTCATTTTCTACCGCATTCATTTCATCTGAATTATCACTTTCGAGGCATGTTTATTACAGTAGAAACTCCATACAGTCATATCGTTGGGACCGAGAATAATTATTACTATAGAGAGTTATTCTTATATAGAGTTTTACAAAATAAAAATAATTTTTTCGTATAAAAAATAATATAAATATAAAAATAAAATATATCGAACTTAACCAATTTAATAGTTTTGACTAAATATATTTGACCATATATATATAAAAATTGTATTTAACATATATATTAATGAATCTAATGACTATATACATTGATTATATACTATATGTCATTGATTTTGATAAACATTTTAAGTTATTTTAAACATGTTATTGATTTTGTTAAATAAAAATATTATTAATAAATATTTTTATTATATATTAATCATTTATTCTTATATAGAGGTATAAATTCTTAAGGTGGGACTTGAAAAATGTATGACTTATGACAATGTGGAGTTTATTCCTATTTATAACTGGTCCCGAGTCGGGACCTGAATTTTTTATTACTATAGGGAGTTTATTACTATATAGAGTATTACTATATAGAGTTTCTACTGTAATTCAGAATTGACTTTGCAGCCTGCTGTTGCAATTGCCATCAGAGAACAGCTTTACGAGGTGCACTCATTTTTCTAAAAAAGATAATTGTACCTTATGTATATGCCATGATTTTGTAGTCAAGTACATCGCATTACAGCCTTTTGCCTTCCATGCTGTAGACTGCTGTACAAAACGTGTCTTCAGCTCGAGAAAGCAGAATAAACAAGAAAGGGCGCAGGGGGTTTGACCATCTCCAAGCCAGGTCTCTGTTTTGTTTTTGATGTCATTTTTAGTTTTTTGTTTTCATTCTCAGAACAAAAAGCCTAAGCATATCTGAAAATTATGAATTTATTTCAATATAGTTGCCAGTTTTATCTCTCTTTTTTTTCCAGACAGTATTCTTAGTAGTAAATATTGCTTCTGTGGTTTTCTTCTTTACTCTCTCAGTAAAACCGGTGGCAATGCTGTGGATCTATTCAAGCTATTTGGCAACAAATCAAGTGTTGTTCGGTAAGTACGAATATGTATTTTTCGTAGTTTAGTCTGCAAAGTGCAAAAAAAATATATTGTATATCATACTTTGGATGGCAATTGGCAAGGTGCAGTTTATTTCAACACAAGAATGTATAGAGAGTGGATGCTAAAGGTTTTAAAAATACGTCTCTCGATCCATTTCGGTTTCGATTTTCTTGAATTCTCGTTTTTATGTATTCAGGAAGAGGAAAGAGTGGGATGTGTATGAACCCATAGTTGATCTGTTATCAAATGAGGAAGTGGATGCCCTTGAAGCAAAAGAAGAGAGGAATAATAAATGAGTTACTACTGTTTTGCTTGCTGGAGCACCATATGTTATTGCCTTTAGTGTTATTTGTTTTTAATTCCCACCTAATTTAATCTTTAAAATTAGAGTAAATTACAATACAGCTCCTAGTACCATATGTTGTTTGATGTCAACAGCTAAGCAAAGTTATTTAATTTAATAGTATTTCCAATGAAAAATATTTTTATTATAAAAATAAATAATTTGTGATAAATTTACAATTAATGCCATAATAATAATAAACATACTAGGAACAAAAAAAATTGTGATAAATATACGACTAGTGCCATAATTTTATTCAAAATTATTTTATTAATTTAAAAATATATATTTTTTAAGTATTTGTGTTTGAAAATTATGTCAATAAATCCGACTAATATTTCGAAAGGAAATTAATTTGTCAAATCTGATCCTTGAAGATTAGCATTGATTGTTAGGTCCACAACAACATAATTCAATCCGCAAGCTCGGCTTCCTTTCTCAGAGAGAAGAAAATAAAATACAGATTTTTGATAATAATTTGAAAAAAAAAATCAAAAATAAAAATAAAAATTCAGAAGGTTTTAGAAAGAGAAATGAGAGAGATCTCAAGTGACGAGGGGAGATTTCGTGTATTGGCCTTCGTTTCTTCAATTTCCCTGCTTTGCTTTTCAGGTTTTCTTCTACTATCTTATCCTCGGATCGTCATTTGATTCTTCGTTGTCTGTTGTCCTAATGATTTTCCTGCATGTCTGATTATGTCGTTCTCGTCTCGATTTCAATTTTCTAGTTTCGATTTGGGGGAAAATATCTTATTTTTTTGTGATCTCGTTTGGGGAAAGTTTGGTTTGTTGTGATCCCGTTTCATATTTCAAAGCATATCACGTTACGGTGATAAGGGAGAAATTCCTGCGGTATCCTTTTGTCGGTGATAAGTTTTTGGAGATTGTAATTATATGTTCTGTATTTTTACTTCCCTTCATCTTCTTGCAATTGTGTTGTATGTAGATGACTCATTTTCTGGATGTAATTATATATGTCCAGGCTCTGATTTTGTAAGATAGGATAATGTCTGAGGGAGGGATTAAGATTTAAGGGATCCCATTTGGTGCATAATATTTTTCACCTTATCTTGATTTTGATTGGGACCTTTGTAGAGCCGCCGCCCGGCCCATGATAAAAAAAAATACTAAAAACCTTTATAAACACGACATGCTATTTGAAGTGATTTTACCCGATAAAAACTAACCAAAAAACATGGCTTGGAAAATTAGGCTGTTATCCTATATGTGTGACGGTCCAAGTGAGGTATTTGTGTGGTGGAGGTGAGAAATGTGATCTTTTGCTAAGCATAAGGTGAATGATGGTAACAATGCTTGTTGAGTTCAAGGATCGTTCGGTTTCAGATTATATGATCTTTCACTATTTGTTATTTTCCAGCAGAAGTCACGGTTCTGCTTCCTTACTAGTGCTTTTGAAAGATTCTTATGTTTATAAATCTTCATGCAGCCTATTCTGATGATTCATCAACTCCGAAAAATGGAACAAAAACGGAGTCTCATGCTGGCAAAAAGGGATCCCAGATAGCGCTTATATTCTTGGCACTTGTGGCAGTTGCTGTGCTTTCATTTTTCCTCTTCAGATTTTGGCAGAAAAAGAAACGTGAAGAGCAGTATGCACGTTTGCTGAGGCTGTTTGAGGAGGATGACGAGCTTGAGCTCGAGCTTGGTTTACGCGATTGAGCATGTTTTGCTAGTTCGATTTTACGTTTATTTAGGTAACAATCCTTTTCCTTTTAGCTGGTTCTGTGTTGGCACAATCATCCTTTGTTTATTGGTTTTGGAGTTATTTGAAGTTTTGAACCGTTAATTTGTTGCAGGCCTTCTGTGAAAATTTGAATGGATCTTCGCACTCAGCATGTTGGATGTAATGACCCGACAAGAATCGGGTTGTGTATGCACAAGGCAATGCGAAGACATTGCGTCTAGTATAGGTTGTGTAGCATATGTATCAGAATTACTGCATCAGGAACTTTGTAGGTATTCTTTGTAACCGAGTACCGGAACTCTGTAGGTATTCTTTCCGGAGACTGTTTATATATATGGTGATTATCGGACTAAATCAATTGTATAAGGTTTTGAATTGCAATTCGTTGAGTGTATATTTGTTGATTACATATTCATGTCATACTTTTTTTTTTAGGCTCACTTAGATTTTTCTGACAATTTAATTGATACCAATGCGGCAATGCCCTTAACCTTTAAATAAAAAATTGAAAATCACGACTAATTTTGTGACTGGAGTGACAATTTTTCTGGTCATCTCAACCTAAATATCCCTTAACCTTTAAATAAAAAATTGAAAATCACAAGACTAATTTTGTGACCGGAGTGACAATTTTTCTGTCATCCCAAATTCCCAACCTAAATATCGACAAATTACAACTTTAATATATAAAAAAGAGATAATATCATTTTACGTCCTGTAACTAAGGCCGAATCCAATTTAAGTCCTCCTTCTTTCAAACTCATGAAATGTCATCCTTTCCGTCAATTCTTTCAGGCGGCCGTTAAGCTTCGCTGACGTGGAATTTCAGTCCGTCAAACCTAAAACACGCGTCGAGAGTTCACTGGGCCGTTATTCCACGTGTATCCGGATTCAATTTCCCCCCAATAATGGATGGCATTTCAAGTAAATACATTATGAAACACCACTGTTCCTATACCCTTCGAATTATTGATACGTTATTTTGGGGAATTTTGGCTGAAAATGCATCACTTACACTAGAACCCTAGAACTGCAAATCCGTCAATCCTAAATCAAAACCTCAAAATTCCAATTGAAAACCCTAATTCGAGAATGAGAGAGCACGGAGCAACCGAAAATGATGAAGATGGAGGAGAAAACAATAAACGAAAATGGCAGGTTGAAGATGATGCAGTTGGTTATGAGCCAAGAAGGCCAGTTTTCATTAGGGCGTACGCTGGACCCCATTCAGCAAGAGAACCTGGTTGTCCTCCTCCTCAGTACCCGCCGAGAGCCGTCTCCTTCTCACTGGTTTTCAAATGTGGTGGCAGATTACTCAAGGAGTCTGATTCTATCTCTTTTGCAGAAGGCAAAGTTATAACTTTTGACTTCTTTTGTCGGGGTTGGATGAGTATGAACAAGTTGCATATGCTTTGTGAGCAAGAAGGAGTGAAGGGGACTAGGAGATTTTTTGGGTTGTCTGGATCTTCTTATCAACTTTTGGAAGATGATGTTGGGTTGAGTAGTTGGCTTACTGAACTAGGAAAGACTCACATTGTTGAAATATATGTTGAGTTAGTTGAGGAACAGGGGGCTGTTGATGAGGGTGTTGATCAGATGGATGTTGATGAGGGTGTCCAAGTAACTGATATGAAAGGGCAAGAGACAGAGGTGGTTCAAGAAGATGATGTTGATCAGGGGGCTGTTGATGAGGGGGTTCAAGAAGCTACTGAAAAGGTGGTTCAAGAAGAAGCTACTGAGGGTGTCCAAGTAACTGATATGAAAGGGAAAGAGACAGAGGTGGTTCAAGAAGATGATGTTGATCAGGGCGCTGTTGATGAGGGGGTTCAAGAAGCTACTGAAAAGGTGGTTCAAGAAGATGATGTTGATCAGGGGGCTGTTGACTTAACTGGATTGGTAGAGACAGAGGTGGTTCAAGAAGAAGGTGTCAAAGTTAGAGGTTGGAAAGGGAAAGAGGTGATTCAAGAAGATGATTTAAGTGGTTTTGTAGAGACAAATGTGTATATGGAAGATGAGTCTGTTAATCTATTTGAAACTGAGTTGGATGATAGTGGTGGTGATCACAGTGATGATGACAGTGATGATGATGATTTTGCTGTGGGAGAGAATGATGAGGTGGATAACTCCAGTGACAGTGTATCTGTGGTTGCAAGTGATGAAGAACTTGCTGAAGATGATGAAGAGGATGTATGTGAAGATGAGTACATGGTTTCAGATGGAGAATACTATGATGAAAGGTTGGTTTCAGATGATGACAGGCCAGAGGAACCTCCAATCAAATTCAACAAGGATGTTGTGTATACTCCAGTGTTCAAGCTAGATATGGTGTTTGAAAGTAAGGATGTGTTCAGGAAAGCAATCACATCACATGCTATCAATACTAAAAGGTCATTGTACTTCCCAAAAAATGATAAGATCAGAATTTATGCTAAATGTAGGGAGAAGGGTTGTGATTGGGCTTGTCATGCCCTGAAGGTTGTTGGTGAGGCCACATTCAAGGTCAGGTTGTATAATGATGTACATAAATGCAGCCCTACATTTCATGTTACTAATATGAAAAGTACCTGGTTAGGAGAGAAACATTTAGCAGCCTTCCAAAGTGACCCTAAGAGAAATGTAAAAGGTTGGAGGAAGGAGGTGATGAGGGAGTATAATGTGAATGTCTCTGCTCAGCAGGGAATATAGGGCAAAGGCAGTGGCACTTGATATTATTGAAGGTGAACCTGACCTCCAATACTCCAAGCTCTGGGATTATGCTGAAGAGATCAGAAGGTCTAACCCTGGTTCTACAGTGGTTATTGACATGGATCAAGATCAGAAATTCTCCAAGATGTATATATGTTTTCAGGCTTTGAAGGATGGATTTATGGTTGGTTGCAGACCTTTTGTGGGAGTTGATGGGTGCTTTTTGAAAGGGCCAAGAGGTGGTATACTGTTATCAGCAGTTGGTGTTGATCCAGCAAATGCATTATATCCACTTGCATTTGCTGTGGTGCCAATTGAAAATAATGAAACATGGGACTAGTTTCTGGTGAATTTGAAGCATGACCTGCACATAGAGAATGAAGGTAGGGGATATACTTTTATGTCAGATAAACAGAAAGGATTGATTATGGCCATGAGGGATGTACTTCCAGAGGCTGAGCATAGGCATTGTGTGAGGCACTTGATTGCTAACTTTGTGAACTCTGGATTCAGAGGAGAAGCATACACAAATGCTGTATGGGAGGCTGCTAGAGCTACAACCCCAGGTATGTTCCAGGAGAGGATGAAGGAGATGGCATGTGTTAATGAAGCTGCAGTGAAGTGGTTTGATGACAAAGATCCAAAACACTGGTCTAAATCCCATTTCAGTGTCCACTCAAAGAATGATATGATCTTGAACAATGTTTCTGAAAGCTTTAATGATGTGATTCTTGATGCTAGAGAGAAACCAATCATTACAATGTTTGAGTGGGTGAGGTTGTGGTTGATGGAGAGGCTACAAAAAAACAGAGACACAGCCAATCTTAGATGGAAGGGAGCATTACCACCAAGTATCAAAACATTACTGAGAGAGAACATGAAAAGGATGAGCAAGTGCATCCCTGTGAAGTCTACTAGCAGATATTACCAGGTACAGTGCAATGATGGCACTCAATTTGCTGTGGACTTAGAGCTTTGGGAGTGTTCTTGCAGGGCTTGGGATTTATCAGGGATACCATGTATTCATGCCCTATCAGCCATCTGTCATCAGAGAAAGAACCCTGAAATGTATGTGCATCCATACTACAACTTGGAAACTTACAGGAAGGTGTATGACAATGCATTACTCCCTATGGTTGACCAAGTTGACTGGGCAGGAACAATGTACATCCCACCTCTTCCACCAAATTTTGGAAAAAGGGTGGGAAGGCCTAAGAAATCTAGGAAGATTGACCCCAAGGAGAAGCAACTGAAAAAGCTTAAAAGGCAGCAAACAACTTTGAAGTGCAGCAGATGCAAAGAAAAGGGACACAACATAAAGGGTTGCAAGAATCCATCTCAAGTTCCAGCAGCTCAGAATCAACCAACTCCATCTGAAGTTGCAGCAGCTGAGCCTCCTCAATCTGAAGTTGTAGTGGATGAGAGTGGTGTAACCAGGCCTCCTAAAGAAATTCCTATTAGGGGAAGAGGGAGAAGGACACTTGGTCTAAGAGGAAGAGGTGTTGCACCTGTGGTCAGAGGAAGAGGGGTACCTACTGTTAGAGGTAGAGGTAGAGGTAGAGCTAGAGGAACAGGGAAGGCTAATTCATCTACTGGAAGCAACCATGGATCAAGGGTAAGTGTAATTAATTAATCTCCAGCTATTTTGTTTATTTTTTAACTAACAATCCTTCCTCTTTTGTATTAAGCTTCTAGGTGGCTTGTTTGATGAAGATGACACTGATTTTGAAGCCCTACTAAGTCAAGCCAATACTGGAATGATACAAGGACCTACACCTTGGGATCAGTTGAAAATGAGTACTAATTTAGCATCATCTAGCAGTGGGGTATGGAAGGGTTAGATGTTTTGGTGTTTTATTTTGGCCATGAACAAATTAACAGCAGGTTTTGTGTTGTCATGAACTATGTTATGGGTAGTCATTTTGCTTTTTTTTTTGGTCTGAAATGCCTTTTGGATTAACTGTTGTCACAGTGGAAGTTTATGTAATGAATATTTTGCATTTCAGATTCAATTTGATGTCTTATTACAGTTGTTTAATTACATATTGAGTTTTATGATTTACTGCATAACAACACAAAACAGGGACAAAACAATTCATTGAAACATAACAACATTTTATTCACTGATTCTTATTACAGCAACTAAAACAGGGGCAACACAAGGCACATTCATTTCAACAACACAACAAGAACTGCAATTACAAGCAACAACACCATGAAAATTATAACAACAACCACCCTCATCAACCCTGCCATATCTGCATTTGACATTCGCAACATCTTGAGATCAGTCTTCATTTTCATAATGGTTTGTGATGGAGGCACGTCATTTTCAGAATGGCTATCTTCTTGCTGATTTATAGGGTTACACCAGCTGTCGAATCTGTGCTCATAGCAATAGTAGTACAGCTTCTGAAAATTAGGAGTTCTTGTTGAAACAAGTCGGATTTGAAGTTTCTTATCACATTTCTTGCAATTCCTTTCCTCATACTTCAAATGGCTCGCGGTGTCGAACCCATTGAAATTCATTGAAGATGAAGACATGATCCTACGACGGGAAATGGAAAAATTCAGAAATTAGGGTTCACTATTTGGAAACGATTCCAGAATCGCGATTCAAAAACAATAAAAAAAAAACTTACCTTCAATTAGGGTTCTCTTGTGGTCGTCGATTCCAGAATTAGATTGCGCTCGATTAAGGTTTTTCTGAAATTACAAATATTTTTCTTCTGAAATTAGGGTTCAAGAAGTCTGAAATGGGGGAAATGAGAATGAATCCCGTTTTTTATTCTTGCAATGTTTCATATATTACGAAATTGCCATTATAATTTATCCGAAAATGAAATTGCATTTCCACGTCAGCGAAGCTTAACGGCCGACTGAAAGAATTGACGGAAAGGATGACATTTCATGAGTTTGAAAGAAGGAGAACTTAAATTGGATTCGGCCTTAGTTACAAGACGTAAAATGATATTATCTCTATAAAAAAATTAAAAATTAAATTTCGTCATCCCAACCTAATTACAAATTTAATATATAAAAAAATTAAAAATGTTTTGTTACGATTTTACGATTTATACATATTAGAAAATTGTGCACAGGTGAAAGAAGGTAAAGTGAATGATGGTTCGTACCCACGCCTAAAATCAACTCCCTCCCACTCTCTCCCTTCACGATTTCCCTCTTCTTCGACTTTCTCTCTATCTTTCTGTGCATGGCCGCTCCGAAACCCAATTTTCAAAATTAGGGCTCAGGAAAAAACGTATCACCGTCCGATGAGGGGACCCGCCGCTTCGAAGATTTGATCTCAGGGCTTTGAAGGGGCTGCCCGTGACGGGAATTCGAGCTAATTGAAGCGTATTTTTTTTTTAACTTACTGTAGAATTTGTGTTAGGGTTTTGTTGCGCATGAAGGGTCCGCTAGATCGAACAAAGGTGGTGCTGCGGCACCTGCCGCCGACGATTTCTCAGTCAAACCTCGTCGAGCAGGTTGACTCTCGCTTCTCTGGCCGCTACAATTGGCTCGTCTTTCGACCTGGGAAATCCAGGTGAGTTTTTTTTAAGTGTTGTATGCTCGTATTAAATGTTATGATAGGATTCAACTTTTTTGATTTCCGGGGTTGATTAATGATATGTATATAAGTATATTGTGTGGAGGGTGGGTGATTGGTTTAGTTTGTTTTCGAGTTTAGAAGGATTTAGGCGGAGAATTTGTTTCTTATTCTATCGGTGATTGTAGCTTCGAGTATGTGTTTTTTAAGGTCTTCATATGTATGTCCAGTTTAATCATGAGTCTATGCAACTTGCACATGTGATGGGAAAAGTTTTCAGGTGTGGATAAAATCGAAAACTTGATTAGGAGGTTATTCAGAAACAGCCCAGTATTTCGAGTCATGTTTGGATTCATTGAATTTACCTGATCATTCTTTCTCATTGGGTTTCTTTTTTTTTTTTTTTTTTTTTGTTTGAGTTATGCCTCATTATTGACGTAACGGATACCATGTCTTTTACTCGTGTTAATGTGCAATCATACATTGTAAGAAATTAGTTTTTTCATGAGGAATTAATCTGTTGATAAAATAGTACAGGGATCCTAGAAAAGTAATAAGATGCAATTATTTTGTTCTAGCTGCTGGGTTTGAGATCATGTTCTTTTTGCTAATTGCTGGGTTCCAATTTCCAATTTGCGAGTTATCTATGTTTTGTACTTATTGAATTATTTTATTTGCCTCTATTTCTCATTTATGTTATGACCATTATTATGCATTCAAGAAGTTTGCTATCTGTGTTTTATCATGGCATTATGTTTCTCTTGGTGTAAAATTTGTGCTGTATTTTGGAGTTACTCTTTCTAGAGAAATTTGATTCAAATCTCATTGCATATGAGGTGAAGTGTTGCCTCGATGAAGCATCTGCTATATTTTGACCTTATATAGAAGTTAATTCACCAGACGATGTCTTAAGTTTCTGAGTTTTTATTGAGTTTCTCTCTGAATTCTTGCATTTGTCTTTACAGCCTGAAGCACCTCACATATTCTAGAGCTTACATTGACTTTAATAAACCTGAAGACGTGATTGAGTTTGCTGAGTTTTTCAATGGCCATGTTTTTGTCAATGAGAAAGGTAATGTTCAAGAGCACCATTCAGAGCAGTTCATGAGGTGTTTCAATAATCATGAGTGGGATGATGACTATTGGTTCGTACATATTTTTCTAGATTCAACTTAGATCATGGGTGGGTAAACTTATAATGCTTCTGATATAATTCAAGACAATCCAAAATTGGAAATATTTCTCTTATCACATGAGGGATTTAACAAATTTATCAAATTAGTGACTGGATTCCTGATCTCTCTTTTATATCTATAGGAACTCAGTTTAAAACAATTGTTGAGTATGCTCCTTCACAACGTGTTCCAATTCAGTGGTCAAAGAAGGATGGTCGCGAAGGGACTATATTGAAAGGTAAGTATTTCTGCTTGTTGATTGCACTGGCATAGATTCGATAGTCTATCTGGTACCAATTTGTGTAAATTCATTGACGAACATGTAGATCCTGAATATTTGGAGTTCCTTGAATTTCTTGCAAAGCCTGTTGAGAATCTTCCCAGTGCAGAGATACAATTGGAAAGGAAGGAAGCAAATCGAGCAGGTCAGCCTTGAATAAATGAGTTAAAGTTCTGAAATCAAGTGGACATTTGACAATTAGATTACTAAATGAAACGTGCTTTGAAATTAACCTTTCAGTTTCAATTGATGTGAATTCTCCGTTTATTTTAGGTGCTCCAAAGGCTGATCCTATAGTTACTCCTTTAATGGACTTTGTTCGCCAGAAAAGAGCTGCAAAGGGTGGATCTCGGGTAGGATTTTTGTTTGTTTTTGTTTGTCTGCAGCTGACGTTTTTATATCCTTCAACATATCATAAAATATATCTTAGTGTAATCGTAAAATATATTGACTTTGCACTCTTGATTTTTTAATAGATTTTTTTAGTGTTATTGTTCCTTAGGCTAAGTTAGTGATTTATAGCTAAAATGGTTTTCTATGTTGGAAATGCTTTCACTTAAAGCCATTATAGTTGAAGGTTCTGTTTGCTTTTAGTCGGTGGTAGTTGCAAGATCTCCTAATTCCTTATTTTTCTGCTCCATGTGGCTCTTGCATTGAGCTATTGATGGAAGCATTTTATCTACTCTGTCATTGTTTCCTTTTTCCATGGATAGTAGAATTTTCATATAATACTTGTTTTTGGCCTCTTCCTTTTGTAGAACTCTTAAGAGTAATTTCTAACATTTGCCTATTTTATCTAAACGTTTGATAGAGAACTGTTTTGAATGGGAAGCCAACTAGAACTGTAGGTGGAATGTCATCCAGGAATTCAGTTTCCGGTTCCTCAAAAAGAGGCTCAGAAAAGAGGAGAGCTACTACCATGGTAATCTTTTTTTTTTCTCGGTTTAACCTGTATTGGCGATTGGTTCACATCCTCAGAATGATTTCGATGTGGTGGAACTCCAGCACTGCGGAAATGCTGTATTTTTATTCTCCAATTTAAAGCTGTGAATCTCTATTGTGCTTTTGATTAATACTCCGTATTATATTCACCCACAAGGAAATACAATGGTATCAGTGTATTGTGAACACTTTGAGCAATAATAGTTAACGGAGTAACAGATACCTAGACATTATTATAATGTTGGAAAGTTGCATTGTAAAGTGGCCTAACGTATCTTTTTTTTATTCCTATTTTTCCCTTCGTTCTGGATTTCATGTGGTCTTTCTGAAACTGAACTGTAATTATGGATTGATCTTGTATTTAAGTTTATCTGTCTATATTTCAATGGTTACTATATCTAGCGAACTCTTGAGTGCTATACTCTCTCTTCCCCGTCTTCTTTGAAGAACATTGGAAGTTTGGACCTCATATTTCTTTCCCAAATTACCTTAACTTTTTTTTTCAATAAATAAGTTTTTGAATCCACATTATTGCACTCTTTTTTATTCTCCCATCATTCTGGAAATATGTTTATGCATGCCAATCCAAGTTTTGAAGGGGTGTTCTATCGATTGTTTTAGTATTAAGTATTAACATGGCTTTTGAATCATATTTTGAGCAGTATGTATCAAGGGACAGTTCCAAGATCATAAGCAGCAATAACAAATCAACTTATTTACTAGTGCATAAGCAAGATGATCAACAGCTCGTGGGCAAGTCTGTCAATTCAGCTGCTGTATCAGGATCAGAAGAGTTGGAAGGTGAAACTGGAATTGGAAAGAAGAAAATCCTGCTTCTGAAAGGAAAAGAGAAAGAAGTTCCCAATGTAAGTCTTAGATCTCAGTGTCAATAAATTAAAATGCTCAAATTTCACCCCTCTAGTTTATGTAGTTTTGAGGCTGTGGTCCATCTTACTTGATGAAGCACGCTTATAATAATCCTGGTTTGCATAAATTATGCATGCCTATAAGTTCATGGCAATAAGCTTGTTGGATCATGTTTTTACCACACTACAGGAAATAGAAATTTCTCGCGAGTACAAAATATTACATTGCTTAATTTGTGTTGTCCAACCCAGGCGAAACAAGTATTCCCCTATGTTACTTTCTTTAGTTTTCCTTCTGTCTTCCTGACACAATCAGGCTAGACGACACCTCGTAATTTGCTGAGCCTTATAAGAAATTAATAGTATTGTGTGGCTTATAAAAATATTGTTCTGAAACCTCTCCGTCAGTGTATCTGCTGACATTAATTTTCGGCATCAGTCTTTATGTTAGTATAGACAATCAAAATTTGGTTAGGTACTACCTAACGAATATATTGTTCATGAATTATAAAGTGATAAATGCATTTCCATTAATAAATAATTCTTTCTGATCACGACTATTGAGATTTTATTGTCTGCAATTAGAGTCTTCAAGGTCCGTTTGGAAAAATAAATTAAAAATAACTCGATTTATGTTTTATTTGTTTTTGCAGGTGTCTGTTGGTTCATCACTGCAGATGAATGTAGCTAGTCCTGTCAAAACTTCTCATAGTCCTGCTGCCCCAAAACAGAATCAGAGACGTGAACCTGGTGGAAGGATCATTAGGAGCATTCTTCTTACCAGGGATACTCGTCAACCATCATCTGGGTCTCAATCAGTGACTTCTTCTAATCAGGACTGGGACAACAAAAGACCTCCTCGACCTCCTGGTATGCATACCTTCCAGAGGGATACAAACGGTGGTCCAGAGGATTATAAGGTGGTCTCGAACAATTTGCTTCCAGAGAAACAGGAAAGACGCACAAAGAACAAGGATAGGCCTGACCGTGGTGTTTGGACTCCTCTTAGACGATCCGACGGACCACATGCAAGTGATGGATCATTATCATCATCAGCCGCTTCCCAGACATCCCAAGTGGTGGATTCTGCAGAAGGTACAGAATATCAGTTTCTTCTTGGATATCACTAAAATTATAATTTCCTTACCAACCGCCTATTGTGAAACTTTTGATCATGTTCTAGGAACTTATCAATCAATTATTTGGCATTTCAGGAACTAATTTCGAAACAAAACATGAAACGCTTGGTACCCGTGGGGGTCGTGGGGGTAATTTCTCTGCTGAAAATGGTTAGTAGGTGCACCCCAGAGTTTGGAGCAAGAAGTGATTATATAATCCTTACACTTTCATGGCATTTATACTAATGGTTTATGAAATACTATAGGTTCTTATAGACACGGGGGTCGCCGTGGCACTGCTTATAATTACAGGGATTCAGATGGCTCTTCTGTTGTTGATGGAAAAGCTTTGAAAAGAGGAGCTTCTTCTGGATATGGTTCGCAGGAGGTATCTTACATTTAATTTGAATGCTACACTTCAGGCTAATGAATTTCACTCCATTCATTTGAATGTAAGTTGGCTAATTCATGTATCCTCGCGCATACTTGCAGAAACAGGTGTGGGTCCAAAAGTCTAGTTCGGGCACATAGTATTGTTGCATATGGTAATATTCATTCTCTTTTAATCTTTTCCATCTTTTGATCTCATTTGTGATGTGTTCTAAGTGGTGCTCTCATTGGTGCATGCAGTGAAAAAAATGCATTGGTCAAGTTACCCTATGAAGCATAAATCTGGAGTTTTCTCTTGCCCGATAGAATATCCTCTGCGTGAGCAGGGTTTTATGAAAGATGAAACAATGCACGCTTGGAAAACTGTCGAGGCTCTTCAGTTTTGCCTGAGTGCGATGGATAGTGATTTATTTTACTGCTCGGTGAAAGAAGCTATCGTGATCCTAAGCTGAAGATGGTCAGGAATAGTAGCAAGAAGTTAAAAACAAAAGATGAATATAATCATCATCATGATAACACCCCACCGTATATATCCACGGGACAGGTGTCCCGGTGGTGATAGGGTCATTCTTCTATACTAATTGATGACAGGTGGGGTCCAATTCTTGCCGTTGATTGAATCACTGGCTTAGGGCAGATCGATGACTTCCTTAATTTAGTTGAACTGTAAATACCAAAACCGTAGAACGGTGTTTGCTGCTTGCTACTACTATTTAGTTTCTCTATGGTGTGTTTTGTTGAAGTTGAACCATGTGACTGCCCTGCCTTTTTGGCGGCTGTGAAGAATTTATAGATATGTAGTAGTATATTACTATTAACTTATTTTTAGGACCCAAATTATTATCAATGTTTGTTTTGAGAAAGTGGAGATTATTATAACAAAGAGTTGGAGATTAATATTTTACAAATGTTCATTTTAAAACAATAACTTTTTATTTAGGAATTTGTAGAAAAAAAAAACAATATATTTTATGAAATTATAACTTCTTACTTTATAAAATATATTAATTGTTTTACTTTTCGTCAAAATATATATAGTTGGGACGAAAATAGTACTATTTAAACAATAATAATTTTTTATTTTTTATTTTTTTTGAAAAAAAGAAGATAGTACTTTTTAAACAATACTAATTTTTTATTTAGAAATTTTTAGAAATTAGAAAAAAAGATTATATAGTAGTATTATTTAAACAATAATAATCTTTTATTTAAAAAATTTTACAAAAAAAAAAACTATAGTTTACAAAAGGGTGATTAGTACTATTTAAACAATAATAATCTTTTATTTAAAGTTTTTTAGAAAATAAGACAATATAGTTTATTGTTGGGATGTGGAGTCGAAATCGAAGACGAAAACGGAGGAAAAACGAAGTCGGATGAAATCTGGGCACCTAGCACCCGCTAGGTAGGCTAGCACCCGCTAGGTGTGACCAGCGAGCGCGGGAGAGAAACGGCGGTCGCCAGAGCCTCACCGGCGGGCGCTGAAAAGGTTCGGCGGGCGCCGAAACCAGGTTTTTGGGTCAGATGGTTTTCTGGCCATTTCGGCGAGCATCGAAGGCAAAACGGCGGGCGCCGTTTTGCGGATTCCTGGCGACGGGAATTTTCTTGTTCGCCAAGTTTCGCGGATTTCGTGTCCTTTTCGGCGTGGACTCTTACCTTAATTACTGTTAGGGTTTCTTATATGTCTAAGCCTATATAAGAGGGTCTCCAACAATATAATTAGTATGATAGCATCATCGAGAGAATACTAGAGAGATAGAATAGACGAGAGCGAGAATACTGTACGTGTGTGTGCGTTTGTAAACTCCCGGAGTCGTCTATTATTATTTTAGTCAAAGATCTGCAGCGGCGAGAGTGGACGTAGCCTATTTGGGTGAACCACTATAAATTCTTGTATTCTTTTATTCTCGTTTATTTTTTTTCGTGTTTGTTTATCGTTTCTTGTAGACGGAATTGGGCGCAAATCCCAACAACTGGTATCAGAGCTTTGGTGGAAAAGCTGGGCAATCGAAGAAACGATGGGAGACATCACGACCTTTGGAGTTACGAGATTTGATGGCTTGGGTTTCGCATCTTGGAGGATGGAAATCGTGAACTATTTGGACGAGAACAATATTCATCACTCGTTGGAAGGCGCGAAGCCGGAGGAGACGAGCGAGGCGGATTGGGCTATCCTTGATCGACAAGTACTCGGAATTATCCGTTTGACGTTGTCGGAAAACATCGCGAAGAAGGTGATGAAGGAGAAGACAACCGCGGGGATGATGAAGATGTTGTCTGATCTGTATGAGAAGCCATCGGTGAAGAACAAAGCGGCGCTGTTGCAGAGGTTGTTCCATTTGAAGATGGAAAACGATGGTGTGGTTGCGACTCACGTGAACGAGTTCAACTCGATTGTCAAAGAAGTTGCTTCGTTTGAGATCGAGGTTGATGATGAAGTTCTGGCCCTGACCTTATTGGCATCGCTACCGATTAGCTGGGAACCAATAAGAAAGGCGTTGGGTGATTCCATGGGAGGTGGGAAGTTGAAGCTTGAAGATGTGAGGGACCGCGTCCTTGCTGAGGGAGTTCGGTGGAGGGATTTCGGGGAAGTATCTAGTTCAACTACGTCGGCCATGTCTATGAGCCGAGGTGAGCATCGGTATGGGGATTCTAAACGCAGCGGAAGGGTGAGTTCGAGCAACCGAATGAAGAAGCAATTCAAGTGCTGGAATTGCAGAAAACTCGGTCACTTAAAGAGGCATTGTGGAGAGCTTTCGGGGATCGGAGGCGGGACAAATGCGGTGACGGAAGAAGACGAGAGTGGAGATGTCTTGCTAACATCTTCTGAGCCTCTCGGAAACTCTTGGGTGCTTGACTCAGGAGCATCGTTTCACACAACGACGAGACGTGAAGGCATGGAGGATTTCGTTGCCGGAGATCACGGTAAGGTTCATCTCGGGGATGGAAATACCTTGGGTGTCATGGGTGTTGGTAACGTGAAGTGGAAGACGTCGTTTGGGCAGACGTTGAAGCTGTCGAATGTAAGGTGTGTGCCGAAGCTGTGGGGGAATTTGATCTCGGTTAGCCAGCTTGAGAGGGGTGGACACAAAGTTACATTCGAGAATGGGTCTTGGAAGGTGTCAAAGGGTGTGATGGTTATTGCTCGTGGTCGAAGGACGGGTACCCTTTACACTACGACTTGTGGTCGTGATATTGGTGTGGCCGACGACACCAATGAGCCTGGGCATTGTGGGCTGGGTCATATGAGCGAAAGAAGGTTGCAACCAAAAGTGAGTTCGGAGGAACCTCATATGGATCGGAGTCCGTGTCTCGAGAAGCAGAGAAGAGTACGATTCTCAGTAGCCGAGAGAGAATCGAAAGATGGAGAGCTGAGATATGATTTGGGAGATGTTCCGGTAGATGTGGCCCATGTAGACCAACCGGAGGAGGTCTCGATGTTCAATCATATGCTTTCAAAGCGAGATGGCGTAACAATGTTGGCTGGAAATTCGAGCAATAGGACAATGAGAAACGAGATGAGCTCGTTATTGTCAAGATGTGACTCGTTGGTAAGAGACGAGGTAATGCGTTCGGGTAAGATTCCTTGCGACTCTGCTGGAGGAAGTCTTATGAAAAATTCGAATAGCATTGATGAGAAGTCCGACATTTTCCATGCGGTGGGAGTTGTTAGACGATTTGTATGCAGCTCTGGGGATCGTTTTGGAGAGAGTTCGGTGATGAGGATTCTGGAAACGAAGAGGAGTATGCAAGGGAATTGTGAAGCTAACGGTGAGAATGTCGGTGGTTCTCGAAAGGAGTCGTCGGGGATAGACGACGGGCATGTGAATGCCGACGTTGTCCGTACAGTGGGAGTTAGCCGGTTCACAAGCAATTCGGGGAAGCAACGTTTGGGAGCTTTGAGAAGCTTGGTTTCAATGTTGCGGTTTCGGAGGTCCGAAAGGGAGTTGCGAGGTGATGATAAGGTTAACGGTGATGGCAATGTGATGAAGGCCTGGAAGAACCTGAGAAGTCGTGGTGCGTCGAAGTTGGTTGAAACTTCGACTGGGCGACGTTGGTAATGACCGGGGATGCCGCTGCAGTGGGAGGTGATCGAGTTTCGCCTCCAAGTGGGAGATTGTTGGGATGTGGAGTCGAAATCGAAGACGAAAACGGAGGAAAAACGAAGTCGGATGAAATCTGGGCACCTAGCACCCGCTAGGTAGACTAGCACCCGCTAGGTGTGACCAGCGAGCGCGGGAGAGAAACGGCGGTCGCCAGAGCCTCACCGGCGGGCGCTGAAAAGGTTCGGCGGGCGCCGAAACCAGGTTTTTGGGTCAGATGGTTTTCTGGCCATTTCGGCGAGCGTCGAAGGCAAAACGGCGGGCGCCGTTTTGCGGATTCCTGGCGACGGGAATTTTCTTGTTCGCCAAGTTTCGCGGATTTCGTGTCCTTTTCGGCGTGGACTCTTACCTTAATTACTGTTAGGGTTTCTTATATGTCTAAGCCTATATAAGAGGGTCTCCAACAATATAATTAGTATGATAGCATCATCGAGAGAATACTAGAGAGATAGAATAGACGAGAGCGAGAATACTGTGATACGTGTGTGTGCGTTTGTAAACTCCCGGAGTCGTCTATTATTATTTTAGTCAAAGATCTGCAGCGGCGAGAGTGGACGTAGCCTATTTGGGTGAACCACTATAAATTCTTGTATTCTTTTATTCTCGTTTATTTTTTTTCGTGTTTGTTTATCGTTTCTTGTAGACGGAATTGGGCGCAAATCCCAACAACTGGTATCAGAGCTTTGGTGGAAAAGCTGGGCAATCGAAGAAACGATGGGAGACATCACGACCTTTGGAGTTACGAGATTTGATGGCTTGGGTTTCGCATCTTGGAGGATGGAAATCGTGAACTATTTGGACGAGAACAATATTCATCACTCGTTGGAAGGCGCGAAGCCGGAGGAGACGAGCGAGGCGGATTGGGCTATCCTTGATCGACAAGTACTCGGAATTATCCGTTTGACGTTGTCGGAAAACATCGCGAAGAAGGTGATGAAGGAGAAGACAACCGCGGGGATGATGAAGATGTTGTCTGATCTGTATGAGAAGCCATCGGTGAAGAACAAAGCGGCGCTGTTGCAGAGGTTGTTCCATTTGAAGATGGAAAACGATGGTGTGGTTGCGACTCACGTGAACGAGTTCAACTCGATTGTCAAAGAAGTTGCTTCGTTTGAGATCAAGGTTGATGATGAAGTTCTGGCCCTGACCTTATTGGCATCGCTACCGATTAGCTGGGAACCAATAAGAAAGGCGTTGGGTGATTCCATGGGAGGTGGGAAGTTGAAGCTTGAAGATGTGAGGGACCGCGTCCTTGCTGAGGGAGTTCGGTGGAGGGATTTCGGGGAAGTATCTAGTTCAACTACGTCGGCCATGTCTATGAGCCGAGGTGAGCATCGCTATGGGGATTCTAAACGCAGCGGAAGGGTGAGTTCGAGCAACCGAATGAAGAAGCAATTCAAGTGCTGGAATTGCAGAAAACTCGGTCACTTAAAGAGGCATTGTGGAGAGCTTTCGGGGATCGGAGGCGGGACAAATGCGGTGACGGAAGAAGACGAGAGTGGAGATGTCTTGCTAACATCTTCTGAGCCACTCGGAAACTCTTGGGTGCTTGACTCAGGAGCATCGTTTCACACAACGACGAGACGTGAAGGCATGGAGGATTTCGTTGCCGGAGATCACGGTAAGGTTCATCTCGGGGATGGAAATACCTTGGGTGTCATGGGTGTTGGTAACGTGAAGTGGAAGACGTCGTTTGGGCAGACGTTGAAGCTGTCGAATGTAAGGTGTGTGCCGAAGCTGTGGGGGAATTTGATCTCGGTTAGCCAGCTTGAGAGGGGTGGACACAAAGTTACATTCGAGAATGGGTCTTGGAAGGTGTCAAAGGGTGTGATGGTTATTGCTCGTGGTCGAAGGACGAGTACCCTTTACACTACGACTTGTGGTCGTGATATTGGTGTGGCCGACGACACCAATGAGCCTGGGCATTTTGGGCTGGGTCATATGAGCGAAAGAAGGTTGCAACCAAAAGTGAGTTCGGAGGAACCTCATATGGATCGGAGTCCGTGTCTCGAGAAGCAGAGAAGAGTACGATTCTCAGTAGCCGAGAGAGAATCGAAAGATGGAGAGCTGAGATATGATTTGGGAGATGTTCCGGTAGATGTGGCCCATGTAGACCAACCGGAGGAGGTCTCGATGTTCAATCATATGCTTTCAAAGCGAGATGGCGTAACAATGTTGGCTGGAAATTCGAGCAATAGGACAATGAGAAACGAGATGAGCTCGTTATTGTCAAGATGTGACTCGTTGGTAAGAGACGAGGTAATGCGTTCGGGTAAGATTCCTTGCGACTCTGCTGGAGGAAGTCTTATGAAAAATTCGAATAGCATTGATGAGAAGTCCGACATTTTCCATGCGGTGGGAGTTGTTAGACGATTTGTATGCAGCTCTGGGGATCGTTTTGGAGAGAGTTCGGTGATGAGGATTCTGGAAACGAAGAGGAGTATGCAAGGGAATTGTGAAGCTAACGGTGAGAATGTCGGTGGTTCTCGAAAGGAGTCGTCGGGGATAGACGACGGGCATGTGAATGCCGACGTTGTCCGTACAGTGGGAGTTAGCCGGTTCACAAGCAATTCGGGGAAGCAACGTTTGGGAGCTTTGAGAAGCTTGGTTTCAATGTTGCGGTTTCGGAGGTCCGAAAGGGAGTTGCGAGGTGATGATAAGGTTAACGGTGATGGCAATGTGATGAAGGCCTGGAAGAACCTGAGAAGTCGTGGTGCGTCGAAGTTGGTTGAAACTTCGACTGGGCGACGTTGGTAATGACCGGGGATGCCGCTGCAGTGGGAGGTGATCGAGTTTCGCCTCCAAGTGGGAGATTGTTGGGATGTGGAGTCGAAATCGAAGACGAAAACGGAGGAAAAACGAAGTCGGATGAAATCTGGGCACCTAGCACCCGCTAGGTAGGCTAGCACCCGCTAGGTGTGACCAGCGAGCGCGGGAGAGAAACGGCGGTCGCCAGAGCCTCACCGGCGGGCGCTGAAAAGGTTCGGCGGGCGCCGAAACCAGGTTTTTGGGTCAGATGGTTTTCTGGCCATTTCGGCGAGCGTCGAAGGCAAAACGGCGGGCGCCGTTTTGCGGATTCCTGGCGACGGGAATTTTCTTGTTCGCCAAGTTTCGCGGATTTCGTGTCCTTTTCGGCGTGGACTCTTACCTTAATTACTGTTAGGGTTTCTTATATGTCTAAGCCTATATAAGAGGGTCTCCAACAATATAATTAGTATGATAGCATCATCGAGAGAATACTAGAGAGATAGAATAGACGAGAGCGAGAATACTGTGATACGTGTGTGTGCGTTTGTAAACTCCCGGAGTCGTCTATTATTATTTTAGTCAAAGATCTGCAGCGGCGAGAGTGGACGTAGCCTATTTGGGTGAACCACTATAAATTCTTGTATTCTTTTATTCTCGTTTATTTTTTTTCGTGTTTGTTTATCGTTTCTTGTAGACGGAATTGGGCGCAAATCCCAACAACTGGTATCAGAGCTTTGGTGGAAAAGCTGGGCAATCGAAGAAACGATGGGAGACATCACGACCTTTGGAGTTACGAGATTTGATGGCTTGGGTTTCGCATCTTGGAGGATGGAAATCGTGAACTATTTGGACGAGAACAATATTCATCACTCGTTGGAAGGCGCGAAGCCGGAGGAGACGAGCGAGGCGGATTGGGCTATCCTTGATCGACAAGTACTCGGAATTATCCGTTTGACGTTGTCGGAAAACATCGCGAAGAAGGTGATGAAGGAGAAGACAACCGCGGGGATGATGAAGATGTTGTCTGATCTGTATGAGAAGCCATCGGTGAAGAACAAAGCGGCGCTGTTGCAGAGGTTGTTCCATTTGAAGATGGAAAACGATGGTGTGGTTGCGACTCACGTGAACGAGTTCAACTCGATTGTCAAAGAAGTTGCTTCGTTTGAGATCGAGGTTGATGATGAAGTTCTGGCCCTGACCTTATTGGCATCGCTACCGATTAGCTGGGAACCAATAAGAAAGGCGTTGGGTGATTCCATGGGAGGTGGGAAGTTGAAGCTTGAAGATGTGAGGGACCGCGTCCTTGCTGAGGGATTTCGGTGGAGGGATTTCGGGGAAGTATCTAGTTCAACTACGTCGGCCATGTCTATGAGCCGAGGTGAGCATCGCTATGGGGATTCTAAACGCAGCGGAAGGGTGAGTTCGAGCAACCGAATGAAGAAGCAATTCAAGTGCTGGAATTGCAGAAAACTCGGTCACTTAAAGAGGCATTGTGGAGAGCTTTCGGGGATCGGAGGCGGGACAAATGCGGTGACGGAAGAAGACGAGAGTGGAGATGTCTTGCTAACATCTTCTGAGCCTCTCGGAAACTCTTGGGTGCTTGACTCAGGAGCATCGTTTCACACAACGACGAGACGTGAAGGCATGGAGGATTTCGTTGCCGGAGATCACGGTAAGGTTCATCTCGGGGATGGAAATACCTTGGGTGTCATGGGTGTTGGTAACGTGAAGTGGAAGACGTCGTTTGGGCAGACGTTGAAGCTGTCGAATGTAAGGTGTGTGCCGAAGCTGTGGGGGAATTTGATCTCGGTTAGCCAGCTTGAGAGGGGTGGACACAAAGTTACATTCGAGAATGGGTCTTGGAAGGTGTCAAAGGGTGTGATGGTTATTGCTCGTGGTCGAAGGACGGGTACCCTTTACACTACGACTTGTGGTCGTGATATTGGTGTGGCCGACGACACCAATGAGCCTGGGCATTGTGGGCTGGGTCATATGAGCGAAAGAAGGTTGCAACCAAAAGTGAGTTCGGAGGAACCTCATATGGATCGGAGTCCGTGTCTCGAGAAGCAGAGAAGAGTACGATTCTCAGTAGCCGAGAGAGAATCGAAAGATGGAGAGCTGAGATATGATTTGGGAGATGTTCCGGTAGATGTGGCCCATGTAGACCAACCGGAGGAGGTCTCGATGTTCAATCATATGCTTTCAAAGCGAGATGGCGTAACAATGTTGGCTGGAAATTCGAGCAATAGGACAATGAGAAACGAGATGAGCTCGTTATTGTCAAGATGTGACTCGTTGGTAAGAGACGAGGTAATGCGTTCGGGTAAGATTCCTTGCGACTCTGCTGGAGGAAGTCTTATGAAAAATTCGAATAGCATTGATGAGAAGTCCGACATTTTCCATGCGGTGGGAGTTGTTAGACGATTTGTATGCAGCTCTGGGGATCGTTTTGGAGAGAGTTCGGTGATGAGGATTCTGGAAACGAAGAGGAGTATGCAAGGGAATTGTGAAGCTAACGGTGAGAATGTCGGTGGTTCTCGAAAGGAGTCGTCGGGGATAGACGACGGGCATGTGAATGCCGACGTTGTCCGTACAGTGGGAGTTAGCCGGTTCACAAGCAATTCGGGGAAGCAACGTTTGGGAGCTTTGAGAAGCTTGGTTTCAATGTTGCGGTTTCGGAGGTCCGAAAGGGAGTTGCGAGGTGATGATAAGGTTAACGGTGATGGCAATGTGATGAAGGCCTGGAAGAACCTGAGAAGTCGTGGTGCGTCGAAGTTGGTTGAAACTTCGACTGGGCGACGTTGGTAATGACCGGGGATGCCGCTGCAGTGGGAGGTGATCGAGTTTCGCCTCCAAGTGGGAGATTGTTGGGATGTGGAGTCGAAATCGAAGACAAAAACGGAGGAAAAACGAAGTCGGATGAAATCTGGGCACCTAGCACCCGCTAGGTAGGCTAGCACCCGCTAGGTGTGACCAGCGAGCGCGGGAGAGAAACGGCGGTCGCCGGAGCCTCACCGGCGGGCGCTGAAAAGGTTCGGCGGGCGCCGAAACCAGGTTTTTGGGTCAGATGGTTTTCTGGCCATTTCGGCGAGCGTCGAAGGCAAAACGGCGGGCGCCGTTTTGCGGATTCCTGGCGACGGGAATTTTCTTGTTCGCCAAGTTTCGCGGATTTCGTGTCCTTTTCGACGTGGACTCTTACCTTAATTACTGTTAGGGTTTCTTATATGTCTAAGCCTATATAAGAGGGTCTCCAACAATATAATTAGTATGATAGCATCATCGAGAGAATACTAGAGAGATAGAATAGACGAGAGCGAGAATACTGTGATACGTGTGTGTGCGTTTGTAAACTCCCGGAGTCGTCTATTATTATTCTAGTCAAAGATCTGCAGCGGTGAGAGTGGACGTAGCCTATTTGGGTGAACCACTATAAATTCTTGTGTTCTTTTATTCTCGTTTATTTTTGTTCGTGTTTGTTTATCGTTTCTTGTAGACGGAATTGGGCGCAAATCCCAACATTTATAAAGGGTGATTTTTATTTTAAGAAAACTTTTAGCGATTATTAATAATTAAATATCCTATTTTTTTTAATTATAATTAAGTGTCATGTCTCAAAATTAACCTTTTCATCATAAAACTTAAATAAAAATAAATAATTTTTAATTAAATTTTCATTTAAAACAAAATTCAAATAAAAAAGTAATTTTTTTTTTGTTTTTAAATGATGAATACGGAATCCAACATTTTGATTTCTCACGGGTTAATTTTATGCTAACTTAAGTGTAACTTTTAAATATTTTAACATTTTTATTTTTCTCTTTTTTCTAGTGGCCAATGATACATTTTTGTGGATTTAGGTCACTACAATATTAGGATAGTACGAAAAAACCTTCTCACAATCAAGTACAGACAAAAGACGATTCTCGAACCGTACACGTGTCCGGCCACCTCATAGTAAATTAAAACCCTTTCGTCCTCTTATCTTCTTCACAAAATATTTTGAAAGACTTGGCGTTTTACTTTCAGTTCTCACTCGAAACAAAAATGGCGTCGTCGCCAACAGCTCAATTTCAGCCGCACTGGCAGAACCTATCCCACTAGAACGTTCTTCTTCGGCACGAAGCTCAACAGTACGGCGTCGTTTGTGCCGAGGCTAAAAAGCAAGGCTCCTAAACAGTGCGGCGTCGTTTGGGCCAAAATTAATAAACAGCCCACTGAATAATGGGCCACATCCCGTACTGGTTTGAGGTCTACAATGATATTTTTCGTAGATGTTTTTGGGCTGATAGTGCTTTTAGAAGATCATATGCACTTTTTGGTGATGTAGTGGTGTTTGACACAACCGACAACACAAATAAATATGGTATGATCTTTGCTCCGTTCGTTGGAGTTAATCATCATCGCCAAACTACTTTTTTTGGGCGTGGATTGTTAAGTGACGAGAAGGCAGAGTCTTTTACGTGGTTATTTAATGAATTCCTCAAAGCAATGCCAAATCATGTTCATCCAAAAGTGATCATTACTGATCAAGATGCAGCAATTGCACGAGCAGTCCCACTAGTAGCCTGAATTCATTTCATTTTTTCTATACACGTTTGATAGAATTATCTTTGCTTGTGAGCCTTTGTTCAGCTAGACTTTTTATTATGAATTTGTTGAAATTTTTAGTTCATTATGTTACAACTTTTTTTTATCATTAGTTAGTACAGGCTCAGCTCTTTGAAGCATTTTTTATACCTTATGCGTTCATTGCGTTAATTATATATGGATGTAAATAGCAATAGATGTAAATATGCTATTTATCCCAGAAAGTCATACACGACACGCCACTGTTGTTGAAAACTATGACGACAACATGCAACTGATATCGAACAAGTGCAGAAACTTCATGTATTAAACTGTTTTTTCTCTCTCAAATTCTATATTCGTGCTGTACATGGATAGAAAGATATGGAAGTCTAGTTTTCGGTAAATTTTTGAATCGTGAGAATCGGAAGTCGTATGAAGAAAATATGACGAAAATCGAAAAACTGCGCACGAGAGAGTGTAGTGCGCGGACCGGGTCGCGGAATGGCGATCCGCGCACTATGGCGTGCGGATGGGTTCGAGTTTGGATGCTGGATCAGAGGAAGGCGAGGATCGACCCGTAGCTCGCTCGCAGATCCCTTGCACCAATTCTCACCATTAACTTTCTTTTGTGTAATTCATGTAAAGAGAAATAATAAGTACATAAAAAAAAGAGTTAATAATAAAATAATTATATTATTTGTAGTCAAAATAACTAATTGCGTACATATGAATTGGACCGATTAATATGGCCACGTAGGCGGTGAGGGTATATTAAGAATCAAAGGGGAGCAATCCTGTAGGGTTTAAATATGGTTGCGTTTATTTACACCTCCATTGTTACTCTCCACACTCCTCTTCATTTTTTTATTTTTAAAGAATAACATAAAAAGACTACAATACCCTTTTCTAAATTAAATATATTTAATTATTAATTATTAAATTTTTTCATTTCAAGATCTGAAACCTTGAAAGCCGATCTCCTCCATCACTTCAAGATCTGAAACCTTGAAAGCCGATCTCCTCCATCACGGCTATGGCCGTCCTTAATCTTTCTTTAATCTCCGTTCTCTTAATAGTTGATCGACAAGATTTTAATGACCGAAGCAGAACAGAGAGATGGAGAATTGGAGATAGACGGCTGCGTGTTTACCAGCCGACGGAAGAGCGAGAATATAAGAATGCAAGTGGGTGGCGGAGATCAGAGAGCCCAACATCCACTCCAGAATCTTCATCGGCTCCTACTCCACCCCCATGGCGGCGGGCCGCCGGCGTAGGTCTACAACATCGGCGTCTCCTACCTTCGATGGTCGATGGGGAAGCTAATTTTCCCCAACGAAATCGCCGCCGTCGGTTAAAGGACCTCTCTACAATCTATCTTGGGGCGATGGGATGATTTTCACTCTCATCGAAATGTGTTATATGTGCTTGAATTTGCTTTCTAATTCTAGATCTGTTTGAATGATGAAAATAAAAATTGTACTTTTTAAAATATCTATAGGGAGTATAATAAAAGATCGACTGTAGTTTCGCAATCCCCCATACCTTCATCTTCAGAATTCAACGGGACATAGATGATGCCGGCGAAGGGAATGGCTGTTGTTCTTCGTGAGGGTTAGAATCATATAAAAAATATATTTTTATGTAAAGGGTAAAATTGTCATTATGCCAGGGGTGTAATAATCAAATTAAAAAATTTAAGGTGGTGAATTAATCTTGGGGGTGTGTACAGTAATATTTGAGGTGTAAATAAACTGAGCCTTTAAATATATATAGACCTGAAACCGGTACGAGCTGTGGCCCATTATTCAGTGGGCTATTAATTATTTTGGCCCAGTTCCTGTCACAAATCTGGTGAGGGATGACAATGGGAATGTCTAACCTTGCTTTTTAGCCTCAGCCAGAACGACGTCGTACTGTAGATCTTCGCGCCGAATAAAGGTTTGCAGAGGTGAATTGGTAGGCGGCTCCGAGGGCGTGAAATTGAGCTGTTGACGACAACGCCATTGTTGTTTCGAGTGAGAACTGATAGTAAAACGCTAAGACTTTCAATTCAAAACCAGAAAAATGGTGTGAGATTTTGGTGAAGAAGACCAAAGGGTTTTAAGAGGACACGTGTACGATTCCAGAATCGTCTTTACTCTTTACTCTTTACTCTTTTGTTTGTGTGCGTGAATTTTTAAATATAATTTATTTCATTTATTATTTAAAATTTTACTCAAAATTATTTTTTTGTAGATACTGTATTTTCCGAAAATTACACTGTAGTCCCTCGGTTTTCTGCCTTATCTTATCTCTCGTTTTCAGTCCTCACGGCCGCCGCTTCTCTACCAGCTCCGTTTCTTCTTCTCCGGTAGTTCGATTTTCGAATTACATATTTTAATGACGAAATTTTAATCTTATTTATTTTTTTTGCGAAATGCTCTGAATAATTTGCAGAAACCCAGGCGCGGTGAAGTGCCATGGAGGCTCTGAGAAGCTTCGACCTAACCCCCAAAACCCGACCCAAAACCCTTTCACATCTGCTTAAACCCCCGATTCGCGTCGCCATTGATAACCCTGGCTCTTTCAGAGTGAAATCATCGTCGCCACCGATTTCCCGGCTCGCGAAATCGGAGCACAAGCCGAAAAAATTCCACGAGAAAGACGCGTTCCCCGACTCTATTCCGATCCACAACAAGAACCCGCACGCTATTTACAGGGACATCCAGAGATTCGCCCGACTGAACAAGCTCAAGGAAGCTCTGGCTATACTGGATTACCTCGACCGCCGCGGGATTCCGACTAACGTCACGACCTATTCGTCTCTTATTTCGGCTTGCGTGAGAACCAAATCCATCGACGCTGCGAAAGTGCTGCACGCGCACATAAGGATAAACGGGCTCATGAAGAACGAGTTCTTGCAGACGAAGATCGTGCAAATGTACGCGGCTTGCGGATCCATTGAGGATGCGAAGAGGATGTTCGAGGCCATGGATGTCTCGAGTGTGTACCCCTGGAACGCGCTTCTCAGGGGTAATGTGGTGTTGGGCGGAGGCAATTACCGTGAAGTGTTGGGGTCGTTTTCGGAAATGCGAGCTTCTGGGGTTGAGTTGAATGTGTATAGCTTCTCTTGTTTGATCAAAAGCCTTGCAGGAAATCGGGCCTTCCGTGAGGGATTGAAAACTCACGGGGTCTTGATAAAGAACGGCTTGTTGGAGAGTGTTATTGTTCGGACTAGTTTGGTCGATATGTATTTCAAGTGTGGCAAGATTAAGCTGGCGTGTAGCGTGTTTGAGGAATTCGAGGAGAGAGACGTGGTGGTGTGGGGAGTGATGATTGCGGGTTTCGGTCATAATAAGTTGCAAAGGGAAGCACTGGAATACACGAGACGGATGGTTGAGGACGGAATTGAAGTCAACTCGATTATATTGACCAGCGTCCTTTCGGTTATTGGAGAACTTTCTGCACGGAAAATTGGACAGGAGGTTCATGCTTACGCTATCAAGAAGAGAGGGTACTCAGATCAGCCGTTTATTCATTCTGGGCTGGTTGATATGTATTGCAAGTGCGGGGATATGGTTTCGGGAAGAAAGGTATTTTACGGATCGATGAACAGGAACATAGTTTCTTGGACTGCCCTCGTCTCTGGTTATGTCGAGAATGGGAGGCTTGACCAGGCATTGAGATCAGTTATTTGGATGCAGCAAGAAGGGGTCAGACCTGATATCGTGACAGTTGCCACTGTTATTCCGGTTTGCGAGAAACTGAAGGCAACAAAGCAAGGGAAAGAAATTCACGCATATTCAGTAAGGAATGGATTTCTGCCTGGTGTTTCTGTGGCTACTTCACTAATGATGATGTACTCGAAATGTGGTATTTTGGACTATAGCGTAAGAGTATTCAATTCCATGGAGAGAAAAAATGTGATATCATGGACAGCCATGATTCAGTGTTATATGGAATGGAAATGCTTGGACGAAGCAATTCATGTTTTTCGATTAATGCAATTATCCGAGCACAGGCCGGACTCTGTTACAATTGCTAGGATATTGAATGTTTGTGGAGAGCTTAAAGTTCAAAAACTCGGAAAGGAAATACACGCACAGGCTTTGAGAAGAAAATTGGGTTCTGTACCTTCTGTTTCGGCTGAAATCGTGAAGATGTATGGGAATTCGGGAGCAACCGATAAGGCGAAATTAGTATTTGATGCAATTCCTGTTAAAGGGTCGATGACATGGACTGCTGTTATCGAAGCTTATGGGTGCAATGGTCAATATGAAGAAGCTATACGTCTTTTCAAGCAGATGGTATCAGGTGGCTTTTCTCCGAATCAGTTCACGTTTAAAGTGGTTTTGCAAATTTGTAGTGAAGGTGGGTTTGCAGAGGATGCTCTGCGTTTTTTCACGTTAATGACTCGGGAATATAAAATTAAAGCATCTGAAGAACATTACTCCGTCATCATTGATCTTCTCGGGCGTTTGGGTCGAACGGAGGAGGCTGAAAATTTTATACGTTTGAGATCATCCTTGGCTCATTGATTATGTCATAAACGAAAGAAGGGTTCTGGTTTCTTGAAGAATCCTTCTCTGGCATCTAAAGCCGAGCATGTTACACAATCCTAAGTTTAAAACGAGAGGACAAGAATGATAGACCCAGGCCCGCCTTTGTGTCCTCAAGACCGTGTTGTTTTTCTAGTATTCACTTTAAAGTAAGTGGAGAGAAGATTTGAACTTTATATCTACGTTCTTCAGCATCTGGTTATCTGCCTTGTTAAAAAAACGAATCTACCTTAAAACATGCGCGTATTAAAGCTATTCAATGCCTGATTTGTAATTTTTTTTATTGCAGAAAGGCTAAACAGAAGTGCGTGTAGAATTAGAGAAGGAAGTCTTTCGAATCGTAAATCCTTCCATTACTTTGAGGCTGTGAAAGATTACTGTTTGGTGAGTTTGTTCTAATGTTTGTCTAGAAACTTGATGCTGAGCTCCTGTGCACATACATCTTCATACTCTGCAAGTAGAAACCAACCGTTATAAGATTGCTCAATTAATGTGTAAATGAATCAAGTTATCGCTCGGCTAACGCTTGAAGTTCAATCTTGATTAATAGGTAAACCAAACTCTGAAACAAGTCTTGTTCATTTGAGTACTAAACACTAATGTTTCATTTGAATCACTTGTTGAAAAAACATACAGAGCTTATTGAAAAATAATCACCTTCTGAAAATCACTTATTTGAATGATCAATACAACTATCTATGTATATCAATCCAGTGTTTCATTGTTTGATATGGAACAGAGGCTCAAACCACATGTTCACGTCCAAGAAAGGAACACTTGCAACAGAAGGCGCTTACAAGGTTTCTAGATCCTCTTACGTCCATTGTCACCACTTTGCTTCTCCTTGAGGAAGAATTGCTCAAATTACTCCCTTCTTGCTGCTTGCAGAGATGGTGCTACATGTTGGTCATGTATCCTGCATCCTCTCGGAAACAGATGAAGATGTGTGGATCGTGAAAGTCCTTTTCACAAAAGATCAAACGATTCTTGCTTTGTAACTTCATCATTAGACAATCTCTTCTCTATGTCTTCATTCTCCATGTCCAAATCTGGTTTGTGTTTCTGAATTATTGGGACCATTGGCAATATTCGAGAGTTGCTAATAATTTTCAGGTAGATATATCTTGCTTTTCGATAAGAAAATTACAATAGTTACTGTTCATATTATATTTCATTTTAAAATGGGTTACGATTTATAATGTGAAAAAGGGTCCTTTTGACTCCAAGAGCTATAATGCATTATATGGTAGTAGATTAATAGGTTTCCTTATAATGTGAAAAAGGGTCCTTTTGACTCCAAGAGCTATAATGCATTATATGGTAGTAGATTAATAGGTTTCCGCTTCTGCTTATCCGGTGTTAGATCTTGAGTTCCAGACTCTCCTCTATCGTACTATCGATCTATCTACCTGTTACAGAGTCTTCCTAATGATACTTGGGTGAAAAATGAAATAACCTGTCTAACATTTCATTTCCAAAGAGCACTACAAATTTCTCTTCAAGACGAGTAATATAAGACAATTTCTCTGAATTAAACAAAAAATGGAAAATCACAAGGCAGCAGTCATGACAAGGAAATGTGAGTCAAGCTTCGTTACACACAACACTTTAAACACACAAGTCAACTATCATCACAAGAAATTGCGAATCAAGCTTTCGTTACATAACAGCAGACGAGTAACATTAAACCTAAATCTCATGGAATGAAAAATGTAACAAAATGCGCAACAATTAAAAAGAAGTTGATCAGACAACTTGGTAGTTATCAGTAGAAAGCAGTGTCCTCTGGGAAAACTTGGGTGCATTACCTCCTTTCAGGGGCACAATATTAGCAACCTGTAAAACCATTGCAAGAACATCACGATATTTTCGTATTGTAAGCATCTAAGTATTACTGAAGTTCTGCAGGGATAGAAATAGAACCTTTAGACCACTAAAAGTGCTCGTAGAACTAAACCGCACAGATATTGGGAAAAGGTCAGATGTGTCAATCGCAGGGATAACGAACTCCATAGATCCACTACAATGGAATTAAAATAAATCATATTCCATTACAAATAATGAAAAAACTGTTGAGAAAACAACAATTTTGCAGCCAACCAACCTGCGGTTTGAGTTATCAATCAGTACAATAGACCACTCCAAGATTGATTTTCTGGAATCGTACCTATAAACAGTCAAAGTACGATTTATCAAACAGAAAAAAGAAATACAAGCAGAGCATCAATCAATATGATCGACACTATAGGATCATATGAAGCACTCACAGTCTCACTTCAGTCCATATTGTGAAATCAAATCATTTTTAATAATTAAATCAATATGTAAACACAAACATATACGCTGAAGCTAATTTACACACTCAATTGTTACAGTTATCCAACAAACCAAGATCTGGAAGATTCTTGACACGAAAAAACATAACTTTATGCTATCCTGAAATATATACGGGGAGTGGCATCCAAGCATTGTTGATTTAAATAAATGAGTAGTGAACATTACTTATTTCAGAAGCAAAACATACAAGATGCTCATTGCAACTGGTTTTATATAATTTCAGTAACAATCAAGATATATTTGGCAAACTAAATGTACTTCATGTATAATCATTTGAAGTCCACATACTCTCAAATATGCACCAACCCTTCTACCCAATCACAATCCGGAATTTTGATCAACTTACCTTTTTCCGATCCGGACCATCATTGTTGACAAAAACACCAAACACAACAGAGATACAGAAATTGTTTTCAAAATATAATTAAACAAAAGATAATATGGTGCTCCAAATCCATGCTTTAAATTATCACAACCACACTCACATTATATAAGATTAATAATTTTCTAACAGCGCCAAAAACATGGATCCTGGCTACATCACAAATAATTGGAATGTTTTAACAAAAATATTAAGATGAATTCTCACCTCCACTCCCCATCTATCTGTTGTACTTTTGGTGCTTCTCTAAGTGCCGGAAGAGGAATTGAGATCACAACATTTTGAAGACCAAACATTGGTGAGGCTTCGTACTCCAAATTCACATAGGTCTCATTCCCAGAAACAGAAGGCCAGCAGTTTACTGCAACAACCAAAATATATACATATAAATATATATATCGAGCGAACCACCTACTTTTCTATTTTAGTGCAGGGTTAGGATAAAACTAAAGCTCACTTGACAATGGCACAAGTGACTCATCAGAACTTTGCATTCTCCACTTCAACACAGGCAGGCCATCACCAGTCTGGTTAGCAGGAAATGGGCGATTTGGATCCTTGGAACCCAAGATATTTTCGCCGGAGAACAAATCCTTGTTAATATTTGGGTGTGTTTTAAATATAATTCCTGGATTGCCCCCAGATTCAATCTGAAATTGGAGAAGCCAACAAAAGGATACGTAAAATAAATCTCTTATATATATTCCTATAACTTGAAAAAACTGAGGATGCTATGGAATTTTTTACACAACTCTATGCAACTCAAGTGTTATGTGTTCGAAATTAGTGGGGTGGAACTGGAATACCTGAACTTGAATGTGTCCATCATCTTGGTTAAGAATTTGAAGTGACAAAGTACCCTGTAAATCAAAGTTACCAATACCACCATCCTGTTTTAATGTTACATTAAGCTTCTCATCAACAGTCAGTGTAACAGGATCGGTTGGTGGTGGCGCAGCCGCGCTAGACTGGCCAACACTAGGTCTCACATCTTCAACAATCACTTCACCTTCAGCTTTGAGGGATTCCAGGAATTGGTTGGTCCTTTGGCTTTTCCCTAGCTGCATGCCACCTTTTGACGGAGCTGCAGCAGATGCTGGTGGTCGACCTAATAATAGGAATTTCATGATGCAGTCATTCATGCATCTTAAATTCAGCAATAATATAAAATGGATATAATAAATAACATGTAATCAAACAAAGTGTGAATAAGAATCTAAACATTAATAGATTTAGCATGAAAAAGGTAATCGATTTGTAATAATCGGTAAGACATGATTGGCATGACAAAGCAAAATTACTTCATCCCAGACATGAACTGAATGTGTTAATAGATGTAATCTTTCTTCTATATAAATGATCAAACATGAGCGGAAAGGTAATTTCTATTAGTTTTCATCAAAGTTGAAAGGAACGGAGAAATAGATAATAATATAATAGATTACGCTAACAAGCAAACACAGCCCAAAGTTCAGGAATACAATTGATTTCATATATTACAGATATGCTTGGCTTAGAATCATTGTGTATCATCATTTGTCTTCGCTACATAAATAATGTGTTGTACATTGTACAATGGCCTATTTTAATGAGTAACCCATGTTTTGTTTTCTGCAATGTAACAGGATGAATCGATCGCCGCACATTTTTATGTTTTAGAAAAGATACAACTACAAGCTACCAAAAAAATTCAGGGAAACAAACATTACCAAGAAAGATGCATCGTTTACATAATTTCTCAAGTGTATTTTAATTTCCTTAAAGTTTCGAAGGCAGAGGCAAGTTCTGAATGAAATTATGATCACCAACAATCATTAGCATCAAAAATTTTGTGCCACTTATTCAATAGCTTTAAAATTTGAGGACGAACCTTTGGGCTTGGATGTGAAGGATTCAACTTCAGAGTTTAATCCAAATCCAGGACCAATCCCCAAACCGCCACTACCATGCATGGCGGTGGAGGTGTCACTACCAAAGCCAGAATCAATTCTTCCTGAACCCATCGACTGCAAGGACATATATCCTCCCTTCTCACCCCTACTCTTCTCAATCTAAATGAATTCACACAACAAGTGAGGTTAACCATAACCTGTAATGGTGCATAAAAACTCAAGTAAAAGTTGGGGCCCAGTGTATTACCTTGCTTTTATCAATCTCATTGGCCTTGCGCTTCATAACATCCTTTGTTTCATTGATCTTGCTTTGTAAGACCAACTTGTGCAATTTCTCTTCATGGCTTTCCATTTCACAGTACTGTTTGACTTGTGTAACTGTGACACTCTCTTTGTGTCCAAGTGAGATGACTTCATCAAATGCAAAAAGAATTTCAAAAGCTGCCTTTCCAATGCCATCTTCATCAAGGGAATAAGAGTACTCAGGCACCTAAGAGGGTTAAAGAAATCAAGCCACAAATTATATTAAGATAATTTATGTTTGTTTAGTGATTGGGTGACTGAGAGATATAATTACGGATGGCCATGAAAGATGGCTTTGATGTGACACATTAGGAAATGTTTGTATTTGTAGAGAAATGTGTCAGGAAGTGTACATGTATGTTTGTTGGTGTCTTGGTGATTGGGAAAAGTGTGTGATTGAGAGATGCTAAACAAACATATGTCAGAGTTCCTTATAAGATGCCAGCAATCTTAACTGAACATAAATAAAGAACACTTAACACAAACAATTTTTCAAATATCATATTTAACAGAAAGCAATAAGCATAAGAACTGGAAGTGCATATGCCATTTAGCAAGTGTGGACACAAGAAACACAAAAGGCAGAAGAAAATTATCAGTACTAAAACCCATTGCCATTTAAAAAAGGATACGAGTTTTGAGAGAAGCCTCAATGTCTCCAAGTCATCAAGAATGTTGCTCTGCTTATTCGTAACAAGAAGCAAGTAAAGGGTCTCTATTGGCTGGTAAACGTAACGGACATTTTCGGTCTCAACATAAGTATGTTGTTTCCCTGATCCAACCAATTTGGGAAAAGCTGCGAGGTATCCCTCAATTCGTATACGAGACATGTCAACAAACTGCCTTGATACAAGTGCTGCAAAAGACGGGAATCTTAAATCAAACATTTACAGGAATCATGGAATAAAAGGTGTACACTGTGCTGATCCAACTAATAGCTTCACCAATTCCACTTTGTCGAGAAATCATCTTTACATACAACTCTAACTAGCCGATCCAGTTGCATTTACAAGATTCTACATCAGCACAACATAAACAGGTTGGGATTTCAAAGCTCACCTTTGCCAGATTTACTGATGATTGAAGCCGCAAGTACCACCTGCATCAAAAAACAAACAATCGGACATTAATATCGATGTTTGAAAGATAAACTGGAGCCGCCTGAGAAACTCACCATCTTGTTCCTCACAAATCGAACCGGCAGACAGCAGTCGAGAAGACGAGCACCTGGGTCCCACGCACAAATCTTAAATCTCGCGAAAATAAACTGCCACAGACAATAGAAATGCTAGTTCAAGAAATGGATCCAGATCCGAATCATCGTCGGATCCATCTAAACATGGCGAGTGAATCTCGAGCAGATCTAATCTCTGAAAGAAAAACATACCTGTGGAGATTTTTTACCGGATTTCAGATCGAGCAAGAGTGCAGTGAAGCTAACGAAAGAGGTTGGGAATTTTTAATTAAATTGAAATACTGTATATTGTATTTACTGACTGGGACACGTTTTTGACATACGAATTATGATGTGTGACTCATCACGTTGAATATGGACTCGGCCCAACAAGAAACCAGCAATGGCCCAATATTGTAAAAAAAAATGTGCTTATAATTGTAGGGCAAACATTTTTTATTTAACAAATATATTGTGTTTATAAGTTTGGGACAAAATCAGTATATTTTAAAATTTTCAAAGAGTTTTAAAATAATTTAAGTGATTTGAAATAATTTTTAAATATTTAAAAAAATTCTAAATAATTTTTAAGTGATTTCAAATACCTTAAATAAATTTTTACAATTTATTAAAAATAATTTTGAAATGAATTGATATATACTATTTAAATATTTTAAAAGTATTAAAAATAATTTTTATTTTATTTGAAATACATTTTAAACATTTAAAGTGTATTAAATTAATTTGTTTTAATAATTTGAAATATCTTTTGAAAATTTAAGTTATCTTAATATAAATTTGAAAATATATTTTAAATATTTGATTTTTTTTTTAAATACTTTTAAAATAATTTAAAAAGTTCTTAAAATTTTGAAAAAGTCTTAAATTAAATTTGAAGTGAATTAAAACATCTACTAAATATTTCAGTGTCTTAAAATAATATTAAAGTTATCTGAATATATTGTAAACATTTTAAAGACTCTTAAAATATTTCTTTACTAATTTGAAATATATGTTTTAAACCCTTCCTCACTATACTACTTCGATCACCCATAAATATATAGCGAAGGTGGTCTTGCTGATTCACACTTATAATAATATTTAAGTGATTTGATATGTTTTTGAAATATTATAAAGTGTTTTAAACTAATTTTAAAGTGTGATTTCAAATATTTTCGTATATTTTTATATTTCTTAAAATAATTTTTGAATAATTAAAAATACATTAAATATTTTAAAATTTGTTAAAATAATTCTCAAGTGGTTTTAAATACTTTTAAAATATTTTAATGTGCTTTATAATATATTTTAAATTATTTTTAAACACATTTTAAATATTTATAATTTATTAAAATATTTTTTAAATAATTGAAATTACTTTTAAAGTATTTTAAATTATTTAAAAATAATTTTTATGCGATTTAAAATATTTTTTTAAATACTTTAGAGTCTCTTAAAATTTTAAGGGATTTAAAATAATTTTTAAATATTTTAATATATATTAAAATTATTTTAAATTATTTTAAGTATATTTAAATTATTTTTAATGATTTTCAAAATAATTTTAAATGTTTGATACATATTAAAAAATTTAAATTTTTTTAATAAATTTAAAATAAATTTTCAACATTTTAAAATGCTTTAAAATAAATTAAGTAACCAAACATTATTTATTTAATTTTTTTTAAAATAATTTTAAAGAGAATTTTAACAGTGTAAAGCATATAAAAATAATTTTGAAAATGTTTTAAATTAATTTTTTAATATTTTAAAATATATTTGAAAACATTTAATAATTTTTTAGTGATTTGTAATATCTTTTAAGTATTTTTAAAATTTATTTTAATAACTTTTAATTTATTTAAAATATATTGTAAATATTTAAAAGTTTATTAAAATAATTTCCATTTATTTTGAAATACATTTAACTTTGTTAGTTTTTGGTAACATTAAAGTTTTGCAGATGATTAATACCTTGACCATGAGGGGAAACAAACCATTACTATTAAAACACTTCAAAGTGAGCTTTAGAAGAGAAAAGAAAAACTACGTTACTATATATCATCATGTTTAAATGCTATTTTGACTCCATAATTGTTGTTGAATAAATTATCATAAACAAATTATAGAATAGTTATGCATCTCATATTAAATCTTAATTATAAAGGTCACTCTTAATTCTTAATTAAGTTACTTTTTCCGAGCCTATTTTCTTTGTCACTCTCTCAGCTTTAGGAATCGTTACTTTATAAGGATTGAAATAATCAAGGCAACGGGAAGTTTTCCCCACCACTCTTTACTCCTTGGATTAAAATCAAGATTAATAGGATTAACCGGCTCCTCTTCATCTTCGACATTTCACGTCCGATCTCTAATTTCTTTCGTTTCATCTCGTGCACGATAGGTATCAATTAGCTCATTCGTTCTTTTCATCACCTCCTAACACTCGTCCTTTGTGAGAAATGAAGTACATTCTCTAAAATCATCCTCCTCAATCTAACTCATCATTCATCCACATTTCTCCTCCATTTGGCCCGATAGCGAGAAGACGAGCCATATAAAAGTGTGATACACAATTGCCATCACGTAGTCGCTTTTCGAACATTTTCCACACGTACCTTATAGACGAAACCCGTTCCTTCTTCCCACTAACTTCCGAAAGAGACGACATCTTCATCCCATTCACCTTTGAACATTTCCCGTGATATTACAGGTGAAAAACCGATGTATGAATACTAAAACAGGGTTGGTTAAGCTTCACCTCTCCCTGCCATGTACTTAAAGAATTCGTCATTTGGCCATTTGGCCACGATGGCGTTGTACGAAAGAATTTTTAGCGAACACGACAACGTTTACACCATCCTCTGTAAAGAATTTCAACAGTCACACCATCATGTATAGATTAAAAAGATTGATTTTGGATATTTTGACATTGACTATTTAATTGATAATGTTTATCTTTTTAATAATTTTGTTATTTTCATTTGCTCCATACATGTTCCACACATTTATTATTTTTTTACTCTATACAGTATATACAATAAATTAGTATTGTAATATATAATTATATTGAAATAAAAATAAAAAGTTAAATATTTAAATTTCTAAAGTTTTATTGTTATTTTTGTGATCGTTTATTTATAAACTATTTGTACTTATAACGTAATTACACTACTATATTACCATATACTCCGTATACGTTAAAAAAATAAAAATACTTTAAGAGATGCTAAGGAGTATATAAATATGTTAAGAAAAATAAAAATACTAAACAGATCCCTAACAAAAGCATATCCGAGAATGTGAGACAAATATAAATTAAATCTTAATTCCGCTTTCCAAAGCCAACAAATTTTTTTGTCAAATGTGCTCTGCAGCGTAGAAGTCAGCTGCAATAGTTTTTTCAAAGGTGTTTTGCAAACGTAGAAGTCGAGCTGCAATATTACTTGAGTTTTTCCAAATGTGATGTGCTAGAAGCCGAGTTGCAATAGCTAGTAGTGTAATGATGTTATAAATTTATAAAATGATTTTATTTCAACCATACCATTTTTAAAGTATAAAATTATGTTTTATTCTCAATTATTTTCAAAAGCTTCATGCATGTTTCACACATTTATTACTTTTTTAACTATTGTATAAATTTGTAAAATTATTTTATTTCAAAACTAATTATATTTTATTTTTAATTTATTTTCACAAAGCTTTGATGTTGCTATACTAATGTTTTGTGGATTCATGTAGTGCATCGGAATAGGTTTGGGCACGACTCACACCTCCTTAATCGACGATACTTGAACGAGGAATGAGATGCATTGAGAATCGCAAATTTCATTTTTTAACTACTAAAGCTAGTACTGTAGCTTAATATCCTTGTTGTGTCGAAACAAACGTGTAATTTTTGGACGAAAACCCTGAAATTAGAAGTGTCAATCGGTCGACTTGTCGGGTCAGGATTATTCTCGAGTCACAAAACATAAACATAAATCCAAATTCAATCCATTTAATAATTGTGTTGAAAAATTAAACTCAAACCCAACAACTCATTTAATTAATAATTAAATTGTGTAACGTTAAATAAAAAAACATATTTACAAATTTATTTTACTGAAGAAAGACAAAAGTATTGGAATTATTAATATTAAATTTTATATTTTTTTTAAATAAAAATATAATGAAATAATTTAATTTCTAAAATGTTGACCTATATAGTGTATATGCGTCATAAAACATTGTACGTGTGTATTTTACATATTATATAATGATACTTATTTAAATATTTACACGATTAAATACAACAAACTACACGCATAAAATTAAAATTTTTAAGTGTTATGATAACTTTAATAGTAAGAGAAAATGATTAAATACAACAAACTACATACATAAAATTAAGAATTTCGAGTGTTAAAAATTTAGAGTGTTATAATAACTCTAATTGTAAAAAAAAAAATGTTACAGTTAACTTAGTTTTAAAAAATATAAAATTGATAAATCCTTCTAAACGGGTATTATAATATTATTATTTATTTAATGAATAATGTATTATTGTAATATAATAATTAAAATAAATTTAATAAAGGGTTAATTTCGAGTTCGCATTTCGACTCGCGGTTAACCCATTTAATAAATGGGTCATAATGGGTTGACCCTCTATTGACTCGCTTTTTAATCGTGCGGGAACCTGCTTTATTTCGTGCAAGTTTCGAGTCGTATTATCGGGTCGAGTCAAAATTAACAGGACTACTTGAATGTTTTAAAAATAGTTCAAATAAATTAAAATTTGTTTTAACTAAAATATTAAAAAATGTAATTTAAATTATTTAAAGTTTATTTTTAAAAAAATTACTTTTTAATTTATTTAAATATTATTTTAATACGTTTTAAATGTTTAAATTTATTTTTAAATTAGTTAAAATTTATTTGGAAATTAGTTAAAAAATATTTTTTGACACTTTAAAATGTTAAAAAAGTTTATATACTTCATTTCGGTAAAGATGCAATACTTCCTTTGTAATTTACAAAAGAAGTATTGCATTCTTTGTTGGGAGGAACAAGTACATGGATTGTAATGTATTGTATTAAAGTTATGAAGATGATGCTTAAATCATAAAGGACATAAGGGCAAAAACGAACCTAACCAAGCAATCACTTAATTAACCTAACCAGCAATCACTTAATTAAATTGCTTGTTTTGTTTCACTGCCCGATCGATGCTCAATACAAACATCACCAACAATGAAAAACTCAAAATGGAAAATCAAAATAACAATGAGCTAAAAATACGAGTTAATTAAGCATTTCGATTGGGAACTTGATTTCCCGTGCGTCGACTGTATTAATTGATGAAAGTAAATGCAATTTGAAACTAATTAAGTTCGGATTATTATCGATCATTCGATCGAGGGTTTTTCTATTAATCGATTTTCTATCGAACTCTCGTATTTGATTATTATTTGATGTCTTAACACAACTTGATTAAGGAGCTAGAACAACATGAATTATGCACCTAATAAAACTTTTCTACCACTTGATCGAACTTATTAACTCTTTCGTTTCCTTGGATTGATGGTCGAGTCAACTACAACTAACCTCGAATTTTGACGAGCGACCAAAAATAGACTAGATAAAGAGACTAAATCTACAAGAAGACACACATGGATATTAATACTATTCTATACTATTGACGATGAGAAGGCCAGCGAACGCCTTCCCTTTGGCAGGAGGCTAGAGGAGCCGGCTGAGCGATGAATGTCGGATACTGCTGACCTGGCATCACAACCGAGAAATCCGATGTTGTTTGTACTTCCGGAGTCTCGAGCTTTTTCATCTGCCTCGATTCCATCTCACCGTTGTTCGGTCTGAACAAATGCTCGAATATAGCCATGATCAGGAACATTGAGATCAAGATAGCTGTGGCAACGAACCCGAAAGAAATAGCATTCATGGACGACCCGAAGCTTCTCCATGGATCAGCTTCCCCTCCTCCCTTGTTAATTACTTCTGTCTGAGAAGTTGTCGAGTCCGAATTCAGACCGCCGCCGTACGAGCTCCACGACTTCCCTCTCACACCGCTGAAATCGCTCATGCTTCGATCGGCTGATAATTAAGATTCTTGTGGAACAAGCTTCTTTGTCATGAAAGAACAAGACACACAATTTCCCTCAAGAGGGGTATTTATCTTTGTGAAAAGAATACAATTATGTATTATAAAAAAGAAGAAAGATATTGTACATAGTTTAAAAATACAATTATATGTACATATAACTATATTTTTAATGCATAACTTATTCAGTACTATACCTTGTCCGGAGAAATCAAAGGGAGATGGGCCTTGCTGTCTAAAGGTAACGTGTGTGTGTGTGTGTGTGTGTGTTTTAACAAGTATTTATCAATCATTTTTTTATTTTATTTTTGCTTTTTGGATTCAGCATCAGCACTAGTGGAAAATAAACTTAGAATAATATTGATGAAAAATCATCGTAAAATTAATGAATAGAAATAAAAAATTACATGTTAGTATGATATTGGTGATAATTTTATCATGGAATAAATTTGAATCTCTGCACCTTTTGATACGGCTTTTCTTTTTGGTGGTGTTGGAATTATGAATCTTCTTTATTTAAAACAATTTAAATAAAAAAAGAGGGTTTGATTAGTACGTATTTAAAAGTTGTATATTAGTTTTGTTTGGTTACTTGTTATAAGTTGATGATTGTTACATTAATTTATTATTGCTTATAATTTCAATATATTTCGTGCTTTTGAAAACGAAATTCTGAAATTTGTATATACTATATTTTAATTTCGGGTATCTAAACTAATTTAATTTCAAAATTTATTTAAAGGTAATATTTAAAATTAAAATAAATTATATAGTTTGGTAATTTTAGCCAATTATCTAAATATATTAATGTGAAACATCATGGTTAATTAATGATGATTAATTAAATACATAATAAGTGCAGATTGATAATACTTTGTGCACCTGTTTTTAAATTATTAAGGGCTAGTACACTTTGCATTGAATATAAATCGCATCTAGCTTGGATTTGATATCTGTATGGAAAAAGCAAATAAAAAAGTTTTTTTAATAGAATTTGAGTTTGAATACTTAAATAATTAAGTAGTGTATATTGATACAAACATAAAAACAAATGATAATATGTACGTTAATTCGCGACATTTCTTCGATTTTTTTATACATAATTTCATCTATTTTTGAAATAATTTGATCATATTGATTTTTGTCAACCCGTAGATGACATATTAATTTTGCCAGCCCTAACATGGGGACACAATAACATAAAAGGATTCATTATTATATATAGTTGTCAATGCATCACGAAACCACCCACTACACTACACTACACTACATCAACAAATCTTGTTTTTATTAGTACTAGCTTAGATTTATGTAATTGTCTGAATTACATAAATTTTAGGAAATAAATGCAGTTGTGATTTAATTATTACAATGCAAGCAAAAAGACAAGAAGGGAGAGAGTAACAACCTTTTCTTTTTTTGGTTTTCAACAAGGCAATCAACATGTCTTTGAAACTTTATAAACTCTCTCCCCATTTGCTTTTGTTAATAATCATTCTAACCCTATGCATCCCATGTGCACGATGTATGTTTATGTTGGAGTCACTAACCGAAATCGACCGGACAACAACTCTAATCGGTTCGATGACAAATCGGATTTCGAACATACATATATATATATACACTAGCTAGCTTTGTTCACAATAGGTAATATTGAGTACTTGAATATTGAATTCTATCGCCAATTACAAAAAAATGAATTAAAAAGAAAAACACATATAATGACTTTATGTATATTGGAGTCACCTCAAGAAAAAGAATGTTGTGTATGTGAGTATATAAGACAACTAATTTCTTGAAGGGAAAGGGTCCCATTGATGGGAAAGGAAAATGAACAAAATTTTGAAAGGAATGAGATTGAATTATTATCTCTTCTAACTTTAGCTGCTTTTAATTTTTACTTTTTTTTTTTATCAGAAAACAATACTAACTTTTACTTTTTAAGCATGTTACCTCAGATTTTCAAGATTTACCACAACTTATTCTCACAGCTTTTTACTTATAGTTTGCACTACTTAAGTAAGAAAAAAGATGAAGAATAACATGATTATATCAACTTCAACTTATTTGTGCATAGAAAAAGGTTCGCCTAGCTAGCTATATTTCACAGTTCAACGGCAAAAAATTGATTGAAATGCAATAACGACGAGACTGTAATGAGCATCGTTATAGAAGGCGAATGCCGCACACATGTGTGATGTTCCCTTGTTTCGTTTTCAAAAGCATGAAATATATTAAAATTTTAAATGAATCATATGATATGTATGTATTCAAATTTAACAAATCAATATAGCATTTTATAAAATATTTGATTAATGTTATTATATAGTTATAATATATTTCCAAAATTAAATTTTAAATTATATATGTGTTTTGTACATTAGAACCAGCTGCTAAGCACATCAATACAGGTCATTTCTTATGGATATATCTTTTTGAAATTTCTGCCATGTGAAGCTCATTACTTTTGTCCATGAATTACTTTTTTAATTATATATAATTGTGTGACGTTGAAAAAAATAAAAATGAAAATATTATTATACGAGATTAAAAAAAGTAAATACACAGTGAATTGATCCCATACACAAATCAAGAAAGTACTTAAACTACAAAATCTCAGTGGGATCAAATTTGTATGGATCTTTATATTGTCTATTTGAAATTGTTCAAAAATAGTATGGCAAAGTAATTATTTTAATTACTACTACTATTATTTTTAATCAATTACTACTATACGGAGTACATTATAAATTAGGAAAGTGGATTAGTGGTCCTCAGAGTCACGTGCATGGATTTTAATTTACACCATGCCTAATGATCTTAATTATGTGCGTTTAGCAAAATCTCTCAATTGCATCATATATATGATCATCCCTTATGATCAGCTTTAAGCATCGAGATCGATGCACGAAGCACATAGTACAGTCGGCCGTTGCAAGTGCGAAGAATGATTTTCGATAATGTCTTAACGACTACTTTTAGGTCGATCGATCACGTGATTCTTTGTAAACAAATTTAGAGTGAGGTTCTTGAGATCGTACCAACTGCAAATTTCTGCAACAGTACACCTCTAGTGTTATTTAATTACATGTGAAAAAAAATTATAAAGTGAAATATAGAGGCCCAATAATAATGTGTTGGTTGGATATCACAATTGGGCTTACGGCCGGCCCATCATAATATAAACACTGGTTTTGTTTTGTGACTAATCAAGAAAGGAATCAAATAACCTGTGGATGGGCAGGCTAGGCATGGCCGGGTTCGAGCAGGCGAGTCGACCAGGCGAGTCGACTAGGCTCGACACAACTTACAAGGTGGGTAGCCATCCCTCATTCCCTTGATGTGCATAAATCAATGATGAAATGTCGACATTGGACCAACACTAAATAATCGCAAAAATGAGAATGTCAGCAAGCAGAGCCAAGTCGACCCCTGTTCAGCTCGACGGGTTCACCTAGTGGGACCGGGTTCACGTATTCTCCTTACTAATCGGATCAAAACTCAATAAGACCAAAATGCTATAATATGGCTTCATGTGTAAACTAATAGTGCACTATTTTCCATGTATAGACTAAAGGGAATTTCAAGGGGGGGTTTCTTGCTTTTGATGTGGAAGAGATCAAAAGCAAAGATCTCACACACACATTTGTGCTTTAACTTTTCCTCCCTCTCTTTAAGACCATATTATCTCACCTTGTATTAAAGCTCGAGCACGCATAACTATGCGACGAAGAATCGGGTCCATTCACCGTGGAACAAAGGCATGGGAAGATGAAAAAGGTTGTTTCTTCCATGAAACCTATTCATCCCACACAAATTGCAAACAGATCATTATTCAATAAACATTGCAATCATATATGAATGAATAATCGTCGTCTCTCTTTTACTTTCCTCTACAGCCCCACTTTGGTGCAGCCGCACGACCCCACTTCTTTTCTCTTTTGAAGCTGTTTGTGCATACATCACTCTTGATCTGTACATCTCGTCCGCATCAAAGTACACAAATATTGTGTCCTGTTTCTTGGAAACAATATTATACAGTACTCTTAAAATGCAGCACATGTGCAAATTGCCCACTGGATAAAGATTTAAAAGTCATCAGTCATGAATCATCGATTCAGGTCGACGATAAATATATGATTGATTACAGTTATCTGAAATGTGAAAACAACCTCAGCCAATCTTGACTGGTGAAAGTGCAATTTGATCATCTCTAAAACAAAAGAAGAAAAAAAAGGAACATAAGAGAGATTTCTTTTTCATTAAAGATGAAGGGTAATTTGGTCATGTGAATAAAGAGGAAGCAAAGAGAGAAAAAAAAGGGGCAAAGAATCATCTTTCACTTTCTTTTTTTCTTCCTTTGCCTCTGGTCTTTAACTTTAAATTTTTATAACATAGCGGCTGCCTTTCATCACTAAAAAAACCCTTCTTTTTTTAGTGTCCCCAAACCCTTACTTTTTCTTCCTACGTTTAAGACAAATATAAATCAAATTTTGATCTTATTTATTTCTCATGAGCTGAAAGAAGAAAAGACAAATCCAATGAAAATAAAATAGAGTCATGCTTAGCTTCTGCCTTCTTGTACCTTGAAGTTGGAAACTTCTCTCCCAAAACTATCTTTCCCTTTTTCCAGAAAACCCATTGTCCACAACCTTCTTGAAGCCATTTCTTCATTCTTCAATCTCCTCAAGAACATGGCATCACACATTGCCTTGACACTAACACTCTTCTCGCTCGTGAGCCTTTCCATTTCTTCCTCCATCATCTCTGATTTCCATGCCTTGATATCACTCAAACAGGGAATATTCCACTACAAGGGAGATAACAACAGTGCCATGGACACTTGGCGATTCTCCGACCCTACCTCCGTTTGCTCATGGACCGGAATAAAATGCTCAAACGGCCGCGTAATCCACGTCAGCATGTCGAATATGTCTCTCTACGGCTCCATCGCCCCCGAAATCTCCCACCTCGACAAATTAACAGAGTTTTCCATCGACGGCAACAACTTCACCGGTGAAATCAAACTCGAAAACCTCAACAGCCTTCGGTATATCAACATATCAAATAATCAATTTACCGGGAATCTTGATTGGAACTACTCGAGCCTTCCTAATTTAGAAGTGCTCGATGCTTACAACAACGATTTATCTGGTTACCTTCCGATAGGGGTGTTGGCTCTAAAGAACCTCAAGCACTTGGATTTGGGAGGGAACTATTTCCACGGCCGAATCCCAGCAAGCTATGGGAACTTGATGGAACTTGAGTATTTGTCACTGGAGGGAAATGACCTCCGCGGGATGCTCCCCAGGGAATTAGGCAATCTCACTAGCTTAAAGGAGCTTTACCTTGGAGTTGTCAATGTGTACACAGGTGGGATTCCAAGCGAGTTCGGTAAGTTGGTTAATTTAGTCTACATGGATCTTTCGAGCTGTGAATTGGACGGGATAATCCCTTCGGAGCTGGGTGACTTGAAATCACTAGATACTCTGTTTCTTGATATCAACCGGCTCTCTGGTGGAATCCCCAAGGATTTAGGAAACCTGACAAACCTCGTGAATCTTGATCTCTCTTTCAATAGGCTCACGGGAGAAATCCCGTACGAACTCATCAACCTCAAGCAAACAAGGCTTATCAAACTGTTCGTTAACAGATTGCATGGCCCGATTCCAGACTTCATTGCCGATTATCCCAATTTGGAAACTCTTGGTCTCTGGATGAACAATTTCACCGGTATCATTCCTCAGAACCTCGGCCAGAACCAGATGCTGAAAGACCTTGATCTGTCCTCAAACAAGCTAACCGGTACGATCCCTAGAGGCTTGTGTGGCGGGAAGCAGCTTAGTATTATAATCCTTCAATCGAACTTTCTCTTTGGCTCGATCCCGGAGGAGTTGGGCACGTGCTCAAGTCTCGTGAGAGTGAGGTTGGGTCAAAACTACTTGAATGGCACAATTCCGAGTGAGTTCATTTACCTGCCCAAGCTAGATTTTCTTGAATTGCAGAACAATATGTTTTCCGGGCACTTGTCTGAAAATAGTAATCCCGAATGGAAGCAAACTAAACTACACCAAATCAATCTGTCCAGAAACAGGCTTTCAGGACCATTGCCGTTCTCCATTTCAAACTTTTCTTCGCTACAAATCCTTTCACTTAGTGGTAACAGTTTTTCAGGCCCAATCCCACCGTCCATAGGTGCCCTTGGTCAAGCTGTAAAGATAGACCTCAGTAGAAATGCTTTTACGGGCGAAATCCCGCCTGAAATCGGGAACTGCACCCGTCTCAATTTTCTCGACTTGAGTCAGAACGACCTTTCAGGACCAATCCCAGAAGAGATAGCCTCCATTCGAATCTTGAACTACTTAAACCTCTCTAGAAACCACTTCGTTGAGACCATACCCCATTCGATCGGCTCTATGAAAAGCCTCACAGCAGCCGATTTCTCCTCCAACGATCTCTCGGGCCCTGTACCCGAGTCAGGCCAGTTTCTCGTCTTCAACTCCTCTTCGTTCTCAGGAAACCCGAGACTCTGCGGGCCCCTGTTGAACAACACCTGCAATCACACAGCAATTAAAAATCCAACAGGGAAAAAGTCTCTCAAATTCATCTTTGCCCTCTGCTTTCTAATGTGTTCCCTAGCATTCACCACAGCCGCCATTATCAAGGCGAGGTCATTCACGAAAACCCGACCCAGCCCCTGGAAAATGACAGCCTTCCAGAAGCTCGATTGTTCCGTTTCAGACATCCTCGAGTGCGTGAAGGATGGCAACGTGATCGGACGAGGCGGGGCCGGGATCGTCTACCACGGGAAAATTTCAAACAGAGTCGATGTAGCCGTCAAGAAGCTCCAAGGGGTTAACGGCCACGACCATGGCTTCAAGGCCGAGGTTCAGACACTGGGCAAAATCAGGCACAGGAACATAGTGAGGCTCCTCGCGTTCTGCACGAACAAGGACACACACCTCCTCGTATACGAGCACATGTCGAACGGGAGTTTGGGGGAGGCCCTGCACGGGAAAATGGGAGGGTTTTTGAGCTGGAATCTGAGGTATAAGATCGCGATGGATGCTGCGAAAGGGTTGTGCTACCTGCATCACGATTGCTCGCCTCTGATCGTGCACCGGGATGTAAAGTCGAATAACATACTGTTGGATTCGGGCTTCGAAGCCCACGTCGCCGATTTCGGGCTGGCGAAGTTTCTTGTGGATGGGGGAGATTCGCAGTGTATGTCGGCGATCGCGGGGTCGTACGGTTACATCGCGCCGGAATACGCGTATACGTTGAGGGTGGATGAGAAGAGCGACGTGTACAGCTTCGGAGTGGTCCTCCTCGAGCTCGTGACGGGCCGCCGGCCCGTCGGAGAGTTCGGGGAAGGCGTGGATATAGTGCAGTGGGTCAGGTGTTCGACGAATTGCCGCAAAGAAGAAGTTGATCGCGTCGTCGATTCGAGGCTCGGGGACGTGCCTATGGATGAGGCGATGCACTTGTTTTTCATCGCCGTGCTCTGCGTACAGGAAAACAGCATCGAGCGCCCTACCATGAGGGAGGTGGTGCAGATGTTGTCGGAATTTCCCCGGAGCTCGCCGGAGTTTCGTTCCTCGTCTTCCGCCGCGATCAGCCACCGGTTCCGGCAGCAACCAAAGAGCAAGGAAGCTGGTGGGAAGAGCTGTGGGGAAAATCGAGAAGAGATTCTGGTTTGAACAATGAACATAATACAAATATCGGCAAATATTTTTTTATGTGCGAAATTTATTTTTATTTTTATTTTTATTTTGAATAGTTAAATATAATAAATGTAGATTGGAAATATATGTTGATAGATAGGAATATGAGTGATTGTGATTGATGTGTATGAGAATTATTTTGGAGATTTGTATTATTTGTGATTTTTGTTTTCTTGTTTTTTATAAAAATAACATAGAATATTCATTCATTATTAAAAAATATTGCAAAATATGAATGTGTAATTGGTCAAGGAAGAAGGTAAATGATTTTTCTTCTTATTTTTGATAATAATAACATAGAACATTCATTCTTGCTTTAGCAGTGAGGAAACCTTGCAGGCCATGAAATCGATGGATGTGTCTCGACTCTCGACAATCAAAAAACCTAACAAAACTCGATCGTGAAACTTAAAAGTGTATTTTTACTACAACAACACGAAGTTTTGTCTCTAACAAAATTAAGTTAGAAAACTTGCTTTAGTAAAAAAAATTATTCAGTTGAAAAAAAAGTTGTTGACAATGTTGGCCATATGAACATTATATTTGTAATGGTTTCATTTACCTCTAAAAATCATCTTCATACTATGTATACATCACTACTAATCACTTCACATTTTGACAACTATTTGCACATAATTGGACAATAGTACTAAATATGACACTTATATTACTATCAAATTGTTGAGAATTAAAATCATGAATCAACTTTTACAAAAAATATGTGTTGACACCATCGCGATGTCATTAGTTACACAATTTTGTAGTTATCAAATATTCGATTAGTGAATTACACTAAAAAATTATAATTAATTTATTAAATAATATTACCATACAAGTATATTTTACCAAGTATTCTCATAAAAATCGGGATTACTTGGTAAAACATAATTTTATAACATTAAGAAGTATTTTCATAAGCCACAATTAATGAATTAAGATAGTAGTATGAAGTAACAAATGCAAAATACTTCTTTTAATTTAATCTATCTATTAATATATAAATCCCGAATCAACTAATATTCCGAAAGCCAATAAAAACTCTTAATTTCGCCACGTAAGATCAATTAACCAATAGAATTGTTTAATTTTACTTGCGTTCACACCATTGTCAATCTTTTATATCTATTATTATTTAATTAAAAAAAAGTTAATAAAATTTTCAGTCAATTCTTTATACTCGTATTCAATTCTTCACAATTTTCCAATTTCGCACCCTTTATTTTGGAAATGATTCATTAAATTCTCATCCCTTACTCTTCTTATTCCAATCAAATCTTTCTTCCGCTCATCTTTGATACTGTATTTTTGTAATTAAAATTCGCTCATCTTCTTCCCCGATCCTCTCCTCTTCCAGTTACATATTTTTTTGCAGATCTCGGATTCAAATTTTCGAGGTATAATTTATTTTGTCTACGTTCATATGTCCTTTTTTATTATTATTGATGTTGAACCGATATTCATGTATGTCTTTCTATTAATAGATTTTCATTTTTTCTTAATTTGTGTTGATCTATTTATTTTTACTACTATCTTTCTCGCCGAGCGAATCGGATGAAAAACGCGAACACTCTCTGAAGTCTGACAGATAATTCATTAATACCACTCTCACATATAATTCTATTGGTTTGTATCATGATTTTTTTCCAAAATTGCGACCTCATAATAATTATGAAATTCTCATTTGAATTTTTTGCAGTTTGGGAATTCAACAAACTGATCTCTCGAGCGGAGCATCGACAGAGCGTATAAATCCATATTTTCTCCTCTCTTTTGATGGCGAGCATCGGCATAGCGTATACATCATGCACCAACAGATCTTCGTCGAGGAGCATGGAAGGATGACATACATCGAGGCGGCGGACAACTTACGGCAAGCGGGAGCTGATCTACTAGGTTTGGTTAATTTCCCCTTTTTTATTTTTTTAATTGTTTGTTTGTGTAAATTTATTTCATTTGTTTGTTCGAAGTCTATAAAAACCGGAAGACAATTTGAAGCTTTACATGCTCCAATTTTCCCACCTTTGATGCTCACTGATTAGTACGCTTGAAGCTTTGTTGAAGGTTGAATCATGAATGCAATGTGTTTGCTGAAATGCCCGTGTGAATGAAATCCTAATTTTTTTCCCTATTTGTTTCCTCTGCGTCATTTGATCAAACACATTGTTCGAGCTTTCTAAGTGCACAAACTAATTATACAAGGCTTTAGTTTTTATTAAATTCATGTATTTTATTTTGTGTTGCTGTAGTGCCTATGGAACTGAGTCGATTTGGGTGTTGGTTATTATGGATAGGGGTACTGATGCACGCAAATTTTTGCTTGGAAAAGTAATTCCTCTTCGGCTTGGTTATGTTGGTGTGGTGAATCGCAGTCAAGAGGTACTATTTCATTTTTAGGCAGATGATAAATTCATAAGAATGTTTGATCGATTTTTGTATTTAACATTCACTGATACCCCTTGGCCGCCTATCTTTTTTTTTTTTTTTTTTTTCTGATTAAGCCTCATATATTACTATAAAGTTTATGTGTCAGTAGATTGTGGCATTCAAAAGCTTTAAACAGCTTTCATTTACATCTAAGTTTCCTTGACGCCATGTTTAATGTGGTTAATCAGGACATTCTACTAAATCGAAGCATAAAAGATGCACTTATAGCTTAGGAGAAATTATTTCGCAGCCGCCCAGTATGAATCTCCACTTCTTTTATTACCAATGTATTAATGTCCTCCTCCTATAAAACCACCCTGATAACATATTCGCCTTTGTAGGTTTACAATGATCTCGCTGACCGTTGTGGAGTCCGTAGTTGGCCAAGAAGTTGAACCAGGCAACACTTCTTCTTGAGGGGTCCCGCTAACGTCATTGTCATGTCTTTCCACATATTCGAACACTTGGTATGTCTTTCCGGCCATTTCTATTACATTTTTCCCTAATTCAATTTTGTAATTGTTTTTTTCAGTTATTAACTATGATTTTTTATAATACTCGATTATTGACCGGAATTGATCCATCAAATCTTATATTTATTATCCGTAATATAAAGCTATGTGTTTTTTAACTCTACTGTATGTTTTTGATTAATTACTAGAGGGATGCACAAAAGATCACACCAGAAGCTCTTGAAAGTGTGAAAACTTCACTTGCAATCAGCGATATCGAATGAATATTCCCCATGTAAATGATTTATGCACTACCATATTTTATAGTATATATTAAAGTTTGTCGCCTGTACAATGATTTATGTTAGCGATGCCCATTCAATCAAGTGATATGTTGGGGATGCCCATTTCTGTAAACTGATCTCGAGCACATTTCGAACGCACTTTCTCGATCATTTTCATTCGCACTTTCTCTATCTCCTGATGCTTGATCTCTGCTTTTAACCTAAAAAAACACTGGTATCTATTGACGGTGGCTGGTATCATATATCTGTATGTATGAATTTTTTAATTTAGAAGCTTCTGAGTCAAAAAGTTTAAATATAATTGAATTAGTTACTAACCAATTACCTTTCTTTGGAATTGAAGTGTGAGTGGACTAAATGGAAGGTTCTCTCCATTTTTTTTCATGCCTCCGTTTCTCTAAATAAGTGGATAGCATCTCTCTTCTTTTGAGTATGCTGGTAAGATTGCCTATGCCTAATGTTGTAGAAATTGGAAATGTATGGATTTTGCTAAATAACTGTCTTTTTTGGATAATTGATCAACACTGTATTATCTTTTATATCAATACGAATGCAATTTGGTGTAACCTTTCCAGCCATACCATGTACTTTGCTGAGTGTTGACACAATGGATATCAGTGGAGAGTGACACCTGGACATAGTATGCATTTCATTTGGTTCTTTCAGTTTTCTTTTATGGTTATATCTTGCAGCGTCAAACTTGGTACTTTGCTATTGTTGGTGCTTTGCTATGGTTCTTTCAGTTTTCTATTATTTTAAATCATCAATTTTATATGCTTAACTGAATTTTGCAGACTCATGACATTTTCAAGAAACGATTTGAGTCTCACAGTAATGTGATCGAAGTGCGGCAAGATGGAAGTGGTGCACCTACGTTAATATGGAAATTAAACATGATATTTTTTGCATGACATGTTGTGGTTTTTAGTTGTTACAGTTCCACATTTGTCATCTGCCATGTGTTCATGTCATGAACTGCCTAAATGTATTGTGTTAGTAACTGGACAAAACCTGACGTATCGTGGCTAAATGTATTCCGAAACCTGAAGTATTCAAAAATTTATTTTATTAATTATATCACAATTATAGTATCATTACAGTAGCATTCAAACATTATTTTATAAATTAAATCGTATCCTTAATTTGAAATTAATACATAAATAAAACTAATATTATTTTAATCAAATATTCCTTAATTATAATGATAATAATTAAGGAAATGTTTGATTATCATGTATTTTCAAAAATGTAAATTAACATTAGTTTTTCAAACTTTCTCATATAAAAAGTTGTTCATCTTCACTTAATATATTTCAAACTTAATGTTTGATCATCAAAATTATATATAAATGTACTTTAAATTAAATTTCATTGTAGTATGGATAGTTATTTCCAAGATTATATTTTAATAATATTTAATATACTATTACCAATTTTGATTTGAATCTCATCTAATATTGAAAATTATTACCAAAATTATTTTTCAATAATATTTAATATCAACTCCTTAATTATAGTGGATAATTAAACTTGATAGTTCAATACAAATTATAGAATATAAATAAGCAAAATTTGATTCAATTTCACATATATCAACTTCTTAATTATAGTGGAGAATTAAATTTTATAGTACAATACAACTTATAGAATATAAATAAGCAATTTGATTCAATATCACATATATCAACTCTTTAATTATAGTGGAAAATTAAACTTTATAGTACAATACAAATTATAAATTTTCAAATCGTTTATATTATGTTTGATTTTTTTTGTTAGTCATTATAATTTTTTTAATAAACAACAAATTAACTATGGAATATTATATTATGTTGATTAATTTTTTTAATAATTATTTAATAAATCAAACACATACAGTTATATGTTGGAGTTTCAAGAGTCACACACGACAATGCGATATTGTGATTGAAAAATGCATTTTGCTTCGGTATAAGCATCATTTTTCCTTTGAGATAAGAATTATTTTTTTTATCTACTTTTTATATAGCTTAGAACCTAACAAGGTATGCGCTTGATGTAATTGTGTGTAAATTTTATGATGGTTAGTGTGGATATATTTCATGTTTAAGAAATCACATCTTTTTTTATTTTTTATACCATTATAAATACAAATAAATTAATAAAATAGTGTTATTAAGATTTTTTTTAGTTAAAATACAAACAAAATTTTCATTTGTAATGTTAATATAAAAATTAACACAAATTATACGCTTTAAGAGATAAAAATCAAACAAAATTGAACAATTGTAATACGATGTGAAAGCTTAATCTCTCTTTAATACATAATTTTAAATTTTGACTTTCCATATTGCTCATTTTGTTTAGGTTGGGTTCCAATTATATTGTTACGTAACATCGATCACACAGCTGAATTAAGTAATGACACTCGATTGGTAATAACAAAATTGAGCACCTAAGTCATTGAGGCGAAGGTCTTAGGAGGCGAAAACAAAGATGAAATTGTTTACATTCTAAGGTTACCACTTTCTCCGTCTGATTCAAATTTGCAATTTCGCTTTCAACGTCGCCAATTTCCAATTATGATATATGTTATGACAATTAAAAAAGTTGTGATTCTGTTGAGAAGACCGGTATTCACGCACGGGCAGTTGTGTGTTGCAGTTTCAAGGGTCACTAATAGAGCATGTTTGAAATTTTTATGTTTGATCAAAATGGGAACGTACCTCACGAATACTACTACTAATATAATTTACAAATATGTGTTTAGAAATTTGGAATGAAACTGTAACTAATTTGTTCATTGTTTTTTCATGTAAGTTTTGTTTTCCAGTTATTGATCTACTTTTCATAGACGAGTATTTGTTTCCCGTTATGTTTTCCCGTTTATTGAATTCTATTTGTCAATTAGGTCAGTAGTTAAAAAAATCCAAATTTATTACCCGAGTATAGAATTCTTATATTCAAATATGTGTGTATATATATATATAGCCCTAATAATATATTTATCAAAAAAATCATAAATACAGGAATAAATTACAGTGAACCTCCCGGTGCAACGCACGGGTCGAATCAACTAGTCAATATATAAATCCAGGCTTTCTTCAGCCAGGTGTACCAATAGGATTGCAAGAAAAAATGGACATGTTCACACTACGTGTCATTTACAAAACAATTTTAATTAACAAATAAAAATTAATTATTTTCATCAATTTTAATTAACAAATCAAAACATTTTAAATTTGAATTGTATCTACTTAAGGAAACTATACATTCATTCCGTAATTAAATAAGTTGACTTCCATTAATAATTAATATATACTCTACCTAATTTATATTGATATTGATTAAAGACCATATTCATTCCGTAATATATGCTCTATCTAATTATTCATAATTCGGACCATATTTATGGATATGCCAAATCAATAATTAATTATTCCATACTATTAGCAATTCCTTATTTATGGATATTATTAATTTACTTTGAAATTTCGGACCATATAAGACTGATTTATTCTTTCAAATCTTAAACTATATATTATTTTATTTTATCATAATTATCACCAAATTTATTATTGTTAATAAGTTATAAAAAAAAAGTATAATTTATTGTGTTTATAAATTTTTACCTTAATTTTGCGTTGACATATTTTTAAATCACATATTAAATATATTATTACCAATCATATTTGATCTATTTACCTATAAATCCAGACTTTGTTGATACCAACAATGTGAACACAAAAAATTACACTATAAAAAATGAACATTTTCACACAAAATTTTCATTGGTCTAAATTTGATTATGTGACTTTTCTTAACCAATTTTAATTATGACGTGTCTTTATACTTATATTCATTAAGCGAGTTTAGCATTCCTGAATTGAAATGGCTCATTAGGCGCTAAAATAATATGTATTATAACATTCCATAATTATTTGCAAGTACATAATTATAGTATAAGAAAATAAAGTCGGTTTTAGCATATTCCTTACCTTTCTTGGTCAATTAGGTGTTGAAATAATATGTATTATAACATTCCTTAATTATAAGTCCATAATTATAGTGAAAGAAAGAATTTGTATAATTATAACATATTCATACGATTATTTATATTATTAAAAGGAAGGTGGTCAATAATCAACTCCTTAATTTAAGCAAATAATCAAATTGATATTATTATATTTCTATAGTTATGTCAAATTTTAAATTAATTACCTTATTTTAATGTTGATTAAATATTTTTTTCCAATCAATGCGGAATTGATTCTTTAAATATATATTTAAAATATAATAAACTCTATTTTAAATTTGCAAGTATAAAAAGATCTTCATCGTCATTCATTCTCTCACATTCTGATTCATTTTTTTATTTGATGTTTAAAATATATTTTGTTGCATTATTATTATACTAATTCTTGATGTTTTTTTTTCAGGACAATGTAAGTATTAATTTATTGTTTTTATTTAAATTTCGATTTGTGATTAAATCATTAATACGTGTTTTGTATTTTTTGCAGCTCTAACTGTAAGTATTTGTTTTAAAGTTTTATGTGTACATATTGATTCTTGATGTTTTTTTTACTCTTAATGTTTTTTTAGGACAACATAAGTATTAATTTGTTGTTTGTATTTTTTTTGCAGAGCTCTCACGGTAAGTATTCTAATTTACGTATTTTTTTTAATAATAGTAATACATATCTTTTCTAATTAAATCTTAGTGTTTATCCTGAATTTAATGATTCTTATGGAGTATTTAGTTTTTTTTAATTGAGTAGATTTGGCTCAAGCTAAATTCATGTAAACACTATTTTTTTCAGCAGGCGGCAACGCATTTCACGGGAGGAGGGCTTCGTGCTGCTTTTAGGTGATTTGGTTTGTGCTGGGTGACATGAGGAGTAGGCGCATATACGAGGATGAGAGATTGAAATCGACATTCGACGGTTCAAACGGCTCGACAATAACATCGACTACGATGGTGAAGAGGAGCAAGCATTACCCATTTTTGTTTGCTAGGAAATTCTCATTGAGATCATTTGCACTTGCTGGTGAGGATGGCCGATGAAGTTATCTTTAAAGTTTAAAGATTAATTTAAGGACATGATTTGGTTAGAGACTTAGAGATGATCAGTTTAAGTGTGTGTGCATTTTTTTCCAAAAAAAAATGACTTTTTTTACTCTCACGTTTTTTTCCATTGTATTTCCCATTTTTTAATGTATTTTTTATTTTGTTTTTATCTATAAATAATTGTAAACTAAATATTTGTTAAGATAAAGTGTTTATTTTAATAAATTTTAAGATTTTTTGTAGATTTATATAATTTATTATTAATTAGCTTATTTAATTGTTATCTCACTACATATTAAAAAAATGAATTATTAGTTAGCGAGATTTATGATTTATAATATAATAATAATATAAAAATATTTATATCAATTTACTTACAAAATAATATAATAATATTTCTATAAATATTACATGCTTATTTGATTTAATTTTAACTATTATATTAATTAATAGATAAATGATAAAGATTAATGCGTTTAAAACAAAAATCATCTTATATTGAAATTAATCATGATATTTATTAAAATCTATTATTTGTTGTTTGATCGATTCTTTAATTATTGATTATTGATTTTATAGAATACATAATAATCATCCTTAATTATAATAGTAGTCAATTGATTGACGAATGAATCAAATCCGGTCCATATTCTCTCATAATATTTTTGTTAATATACTTAATTTTAGTAAAAAAATATTAATAATATATATTATCAAATATTCTTTAAATATAGTAGCATTCAAAAATATTTTGAAAACAATTACTTGAGACATTATAAATTCAATTAATAAAATTATTCAATTTTCTATATAATATTAACAATATATTAATATTCGTTATGTTGGATTGTTTGACCGATTTTAGTACTAAACAATTAATAAATTTATTAGTTCATTTACTGTATATATCGGCCAAAAATATAAAATTAATAATCATGATTTATTAAATAATGGTAATAAACAAATCAAATCATATTGTATATTTTTTTAGTAATATTGTTCACGGATCTCATTATTAGACTCCCAAAAATTCCATCAGTCTTTAAATTATTTATTTATTTATTTATATTGTTATAATAGAATATTTTTAACTTAATAAAATTCTATTTAAATTGGTTTTTTCCTTTTCATTTTAATCCAAATATTTTTTTTATTCTTTGTAAATAAGTTTTATTTTTGTTTGTTCGTAATTGTTATTTTTGCAGGCCACAATGTAAATAATTAGATCGGTGTATTTTTCGCATATAATATTTTAAGTACATCGATAAATTTGATAATGTCACCTAATTTTATTCTTTTGAGTAATAATAATTTATGCTGGCAATATAATTTATGCCGGACAATTTAAATACAATGATTAATTTGATTAATTTGCTATTGTCTCATTAATTAAATATTATTTTTTTACTACGAATTAATGATTTTGTCTTAACTTTTTTTTTGGATTTCAAAATATTTTAAATCGTGGTAACGCAGATGGAGTGATGACTTAAAATAATACTTTGCGTGTTCAATCTAAAAAATCATATGAACATGTTGATTAATCTAAAAAATTATATGAACATGTTATACAAAATGATGTATTTTTTTTTAGAATTTATATATCCCGCTAATCATATGAACATGTTGATTAATCTAAAAAATCATATGAACATATTATACAAAATGATGTATTTTTTTCTTAGAATTTATATATTCCGCGCATCTGGGCGGGTAGTTGTTACTAGTTTAATTAATTTAAAACACTGGTCTTCGAAATACCCAGATCTCGTGTTGACTGCGCAACGCCCTATTTGACTCCAACATTAAAAGATTCCCTCTCCCCCACTCTATATATACCCTTCCACTATTCCCAGATCGAACGGTCAACATCGCTTCTATCTCAACAAGGAAACGAAACCGACCGTCGGATCCAGGCAAGGGTTTTATCATCGTCGTCTCCCTCAATACCCACGCAGTACACACGCCGCCCTGCGTGAGTGAGTGTGTGCGTCCTTCTCCATCCATTCATTTTCACTGTTCCTGTATTTTTTTTTTAATTAATCAAAGAGGTGGTTTTCTTTTATTTTTCTAGTGTTATTTTACGAAACAAATTCGTTTTTTTTTAATTCGATCAATACCAATGTTTTCCAAACCTGTTTAGGGTTTGATTCGTCCTCAATCCATCGAGATTTTTCCTGGTCTCGATTTTCTCAATTAGGGTTTGCTCGTGCGTGTTTTTTTGTCCATTTTTTGATAAATGCGTTTTGTTTGGATGTGATTAATTAGTGGCTCTACGAGTAATTTTTTCAAATTACTGGGGTATTAAAAATTAAATTTTTTTTCCTCGAAGAGAAAAAAAGTCGTTGATTTTTTTTTGCTTTTTTTGTCTTTTCAGCCGCACTAGATTTTTGTGGAAGACCATTATTTTAGCTTTGAAAAAAAATCCCGTTTTTGAGGGGATATATGCGATGCTGGTTGCTTCCAAACGCTACCTAAAATATCTTTTTTCCGTTGAAAAACCTTGTGTTTTTACGGTCTTTTTTGTTCCATGCGTGCAAAATATTATCTTAAAATTTATGAAGGAACAAGAATATTGATTTTTCTTTTTCTTTTTTTGAATGCGGGAAGAAAGGAATCCCCTTTTGCAAGGGGATATGAACCTTTCCCTTCTGTGCACATAAATTTTTTTTGGTATATAATTTGTTTTTTACTTTTTTTAATGTTATACTTAGTACAATATATTGATTTCTCTGCTGGTGAAGTGTATTTTCTCTGTTCTTATTTTTTTCTGTTTTTCGTTGTAGGTTGAAAGCTTAATATTTGACACAGAGAATGTCTGGGGAGAAGAATAATGAATCACGTACGTTTTTTTTTTTTCATTTTACATATGCATTTATTTGTTTTTAAAATTTACTGTACTACTTATGTTACTTGTCAATATATTGGTAACAGTTCACATGGCTGAAAATTATATACACATATTCAATACAATAATTCATGGGACTGTATTTAAAACCCGTATTTTCGGAAACCGACTTTACACAGCCTCAGTGGCAAGTGTACTAATTGTATTTTGACATGATTTGGAAGAGTATTTTGATGAAGAAATGTAAGATTATGATTATGAAATTATAGTTCAAGAAAGATTAGCTCTTGGCTTGATATGTGATAGATTCGGGAAATTCATAAGTATTATGTTTGAATTATTAATTGTTAATTTGTTTTTTATATTTGCATATGCAATTTTGACGATCTAAACTTATATATACACATAATGTCAATGAATATCTTCATTTTTGCAGCTGAGCTTATCGCGGCCGGTCCTATTTCTGATTCCCCAACTGACATTTCTGAAAATGATGCGGTATGTTCTTTTACATTGTCCGACTTTGGTGTGATAGGTTTTAGCCTTAAAACTTCTCATTTCTCAATTCTCTTAAAGAACAATGTTCCACGTTAAGACTTTTTTACCCTTGCTTTATTTTCCGATGAAATTCCTTCATCTTACACAAGTCTATTGTTTATACTTGTTTGCTTGCTTTCCTTTACTTGAATTGTTTCTGTTCGTTATTTTTTCTTATATGTTGGATTGAAATGCTTGAATTAATACCCTATAATTTCTGAGTTTTCTCTGTTAAGCATCTCAGTATTATATAACCTTTAAATCATTTTTTAGGGAAAAGAAGGAATTTCGCCCAATTCAACTTCTTCCGTACCTGCTGTGAGTGATGACTTGTCAGAGAAAAAAGCGTCTGATAAACCATTGGCTATAGATCAGGGTGTTTATTACCCACCCACCCCGTATCATGATTATTACTATCCGGGTAAATATTTGTTCCTGTAAATTAATATTCACTTTGGTGGATGAAATTTTAGTTAACTGGATCTTTTTCTTCATATTGCAGTATAGTTTTGGTATATTATTATTATTTCAAGTTTTATATTATTTTCTTTATTTCATCTTTCGGCAGGATACAATGGCACATTTGTCCAGCCAGACGAAAAAGGATATTATAATGCGGCCAGTGGTTCTTACACTGTACGTTTTTCCACCAAACCTGTTACATATAGTCTTGTTTGGATTAGTTCAGTGATTTTTTTATGATAAAACTATGTTATGATTTTGCTATTATTTGCCAGGGTATTCAATCGGATAATAACAGTTCACTCCTTTATTACTATCCTGGCTATGGCTCATATGCAACTGGTTATATGGGTGCTGATGGAAAACCTGCGTACTCACCAACTGAATATGTTCAACAACCTTGCCTATATGGTTCAGATGTGTTTCCTAGCTACTCTTATGATTCAACTTACACTGGAAATGGGTCAAGTGTACCACCTGCTAGATCTGGCGGCTTTGTAAAGCCTGCAATGGGCTCAACTGGGTATGGGAAGTCGAACGGGAATAATACTCCAAAAACAAATTCCAATTTCTCGAGCAAATCTTCAGGGTTGCCTTTTAATTCTAGATTCCAACAGTCTTCTAGTTTTTCAAAGTCCACTTATCATAGCCAGCCTCTAAAGTCGTCACTGGACAAGGTATTTTATTATTTTTTGTCAACTGTAATCTAAATATTCAATTTTTTGCAACTCTATTTTCTACAAAAATAAATGCAGTAAATTATATATGATGTATTTGTGATATTTTTTTTCCTGGGAGATATTTTGGGTCGTAGGTCTTTATTGAGGCCACCTGCAGAGGATGGGGGCAGCCGGGGTTTGGGCATACCCCATCAATCTCTGCACAATGTTAAAAATAGAAAAAACCGATTTATATGATATTGAACAATTCTCCTCCAAGACCCATCACTTGTATAAAAACAGCCACCTATAGTATTTTTAAATCTATAGGAAGTTTTTGGTCCATAGTTCATCATTTAACCCGGTTTAGGTTCGTTCTTTCCCAGACTGATCTTGATATTCATTTTTAAATGCCTTGCAGTTAGATTCCAATTTGCAGAAATCTGGCTTCACGAGGGGATACCATTCTTCCCCTAAAGTCCAAACCTTCGCAAACCGTAACTCTGGAGCTTATATGCAATACAACACAATGAATTACCAGTCCAATGGTAGTAGAGCTTGGAACAACAATTACAGATCAAAGCCACGCGAAACTCTGTCCGGAAACTCAGAATCCGAAGCACTAACGGAGTTAACTCGTGGCCCGAGGTCTGACAGCAGGAACACTTCGCCAAAATTACCAGCAGCTGAAGTTGAACGTGCTGGGCATGATATTGAGGCAGACAAGTATAACCTGGCAGACTTTCAGATAGATTATGATGACGCAAAATTCTTTGTGATAAAGTCCTACAGCGAGGATGATGTTCACAAATGCATCAAGTACGATGTTTGGTCGAGTACTCCGAATGGGAATAGGAAGTTAGATGCTGCTTACCTTGCAGCAGATTCTAAAATGAGTGAGACGGGTCTAAAGTGTCCAGTCTTCCTATTTTTTTCGGTAAGTTTTTTTATCCCTTATATCAAATTTGGCCGAGTTTTAATACAGGATCTTAAAGCTAAAATATACTATCTAATTGGGAGCCTGTAATATAAGAACTATCACGTAACTAATTTTTTGAGGGGTTATGCTTTTTAAATATTTGTAGATAACTAGCAATTGCGAGATGCCAAACAAGTCATTACTAATTATAATTGTGTTGTACCTTGATCTTTAATTGATAAGTATGTTTTGTCTTCCACGCCTTATATTGACAGTTCTTATATTTCTTGCCCCACATTGATGGTTAACCATTTCTATTATTTTTAACTTGAGAATTTGTATCTAAGGTTTCTTAATCCTACCTCAGGTGAATGGAAGTGGGCAGTTTGTGGGTGTGGCTGAGATGATGGGGCACGTTGATTTCAGCAAGAATATGGACTTTTGGCAGCTTGATAAGTGGAATGGCTTTTTTCCAGTTAAATGGCACATAATTAAAGATGTGCCTAACACACTGTTTCGACACATTTTACTTGAGAACAATGAAAATAAGGCTGTGACGTATAGCAGGGACACACAGGAGGTTCGTTTTACTTTTACTTTTGCAATACGATATATGTTTGTGAATGTATTTGGTCGACTGTGATTCATAATATGATTATTGTGATAGTAAATTCCATATTATTGTTTTTTGTTTTACAGATTGGGTTGAAACATGGGTTAGAAATGCTGAAAATTTTCAAGAACTACGCTAAAAGGACATCTGTATTAGATGACTTGAATTTTTATGAAAATCGTGAGAAGTCTCTCAAGGCGAAGAGGAATGCCAAAGCAGCTTCTCAAGCCAATGGCTCTAAAAACAGCGACTATAAGGTGTGTTTCTTCCTTTACGATTTTCTCTAGTGTGTTTATTATGGTTATACAGAAAACACCTTTGTGGTGCCTAATGACAAAAGGAATCGAGCTAACTTTCAAAATTATAAAATCACCACCGAAGTTTGATTCATTATTAAAATTAAGGGGTGGAAATGTATTTTTTCTATTCTTCGTGTTGGTTGTGAAAAAAATCAAATCTTTTTTTGGTAATCAGGACAAACCTTTGTCGAAGTAACCCTATTAAAGATGACATGACTTTAATTCTACACTTCAAATGTAATGTGTCAAATGAGAGGAATATTGTTTTGTACTATTGCTTATTCGTCATGCTGAAAAGTGTTTTTTTTCCTTTGTAATGTATAATGGTACAGATAAAGAATTTAGAGGCTGGAGAAGGGTCGGTTCGTGAACAGACCAGTCTACCCGAGCCATCCGATTCTTCATCTCTCGTCTCTCTCACCAAAAACCTCTCTCTTGGTTCTCAATCGCTCAAGAGCAGTATATGACTGTTATAAATAGTCAACCCGTCCTCAAGACAACAGATTTCGGAAAATACTTCATGTCATGATGTGAAATTACCTTTTTCTTTCAAGTTTTTGTCTGGAAGGCTAGTTTTTACTCTAATCGAATGAGAGATGAAGTTGCCTTTTTTATTTAATTATTTATTTTATTTGTTGAGATGTATTGTATGTTATTTCTTCATCAGTAGTAACTTTTACAACATAAAACTAACAACTTTTTCAAAACATAAAATTCTGTTATGATGAATATGAAATCAAAAAACTTAATTCTTACAAGGAATGAAACAAAAAAACTAAAAAAAATCTGTCAAAAAATCATGAAATTAAAACAGAACATGAAAAAAAAAAATCACAAAAAACCTAATTATACCAACTTCTTACTGATCATAATACCTTCCTCTGTTATGATTCAAGTCATACTGATTTAGGCTGACCAAATCCTCTATCCCATCACCACCATTACTTTCCAGCTTCGCCGGAAACTGAAACTGCTGAGCCATCAACGACGACATCGGTGGTCCAACCGGAAACGGAACAGGAATATTGTTCAACGAGGGCCCGTAGTATCGGGCCAACGGCTTCGGGCTCTGGCCCATTTCCACCAGCCCATTCGACTCTTGAAAAAACTGATGCTTGTACAACTCGTTGCCACTGCTCCCCTGTCCCCGATGGTGGTCGTTATTCATCAAGAGCATCATCATCGAATTATTCGGGTTCATCATTTCCTGATGATGGTGATGATCAAACATCGGATAGTGATAATTCATCGGCATCGGCATGTTCATATTCATGTTCAAATTCATGTTCATGTTCATTTCCATTAGCCCTTCTCGATTTCTCCTGAGAAACTCGATTCTCGACCTCACGTAGTCGGACTTGTTGGTCAAGGCAGAAGCGAACTCCCTCAGCTGGGGCTCGGGCCAATAGTCGAGGAAGTCGGGCTTCGGAGGGTACTTTGCCTCCATGTTCTTCTTCCTCAGCTTCAGGAGTTCGTCCTCGATTTTTCGCTTGCGGTCGTGGAAGAAGTCCGAGAGGCCGAAAGTCTTGTTGCCCGAGTCCTTGTTCTTGGACTTGTAGATGCCGATTATGCGACGGACTTCGTCGGGGTTCGCGGGCCATATCTCGGGCTCGCCAAAGCCCGAAGACTCTTGCTTCGGCCCGTAGATGATCATGCACGCGCTCACGTCGCAGAGCGTCGCGAACTCGTGCATCTTTCGGACGAGCCCTTCCTTTCGCTTCTTGAAGGTCACGTTTCGTGATTTCTCCTTGGTGATCAACTCCATGTTCAGTTTTGCCCTTCCCATTTTTCTGAATTAAATAAATTTCAATTGATTATTTACTAACATCAAATATAAATTAATTACATAATTCCATGTAAAATTAATGAAGAACAAGTGTGAAATAAAGATAAATTCGTTACGTACCTGTATTACCTTTAGCACGTGTTCTTGATGTTTGGTGCGTATAGTGAAATAATTCCGTTTGGTGGGCGTGACACTTTATTTATATTGATTATGGAATGATATAATATAAGGTATGTAAATAATATGATTGAATTAATTTTCCATAATTAATGGCGAATTTTAAGTATGGAAAAATCAATTTTGGAGGGGTGGTATATTAAGGAAATAAGGATTATTTTGAATTATTTATAGCTCGTATATATTTTTGTTAAAAAAATTATACATCCAGATATAATTTCGATTTTATTTCCAATGGGGAAGGAGATTAACTTAAATAATTTATTACTTAAATAATTAAAAAAAGTCGGTTCATTCATGGATGATTTAGACACAGCTGGAATTTATACTCCTAATTTTAATTGCTTAATGTAAGAATATTAGTAAGAACTAACCATAATTAATCAAGATTTGCAGAAGGGTATAATGGTAAAAGCAGTATTTCATATACGACGCGTAACAAGGAAATGGTATTGGTACCGCCGCTCCTCCACGCCCGCACCGCCGCTTGCCACCGTCTCCGCCACCAAAGCCGCTCCTTCATAAACGCCAGAATAAAATGGGTCCGCGATCCCTACCTCGACGCCGCCGTGGAGAAGGAGAAAAACCTCAAGCCGTTGCTCTCTCTGAAGTCCCTCATCCTCTCCCACCCATCCCAAACCCTACCCCTCTCCGCCGTCTCCCCCTTAAAACCCAATCTCCACCTCCCCGCCGCCGCCTCGAAATTCATCGCGAACTACCCCTTGATCTTCAAAACCTTCCTCCCGCCCAACACCAGTAACCCCCTGCCCCACGTGAAGCTCACCCCCAAGGCCCTCGCCCTTCACTACGACGAGACCTTACTGCTCAGCCTCTCCCACTACCGGAAAGACGTCGCCGGAAGGCTCGCCAGGCTCCTGATGCTTTCGCGGGCGCAGAAGCTCCCACTGCATCTGATCGACGCCTTCAAATTCGACCTCGGCTTGCCTCACGATTACCTGCACACGCTGTTGCTGGAGTACCCGGACTATTTCCGGATCTGCGATATGGGTTATCGGGGCCCGAGAGGGGACGTCGTTTTCGGGTTGGAGCTGGTTTCGTGGAGAGTGTTGGAAAATCATTAAGTCAAAGTTGGTTTTATCCAACGTTTGACCGATTTGACTGGCTATAAAATTAATTCCGATTGGGAAATAAATTGTACGATAATTTTCTACGTCGTTCGTAGATAATTATAGAATTTTATTTCGTCAAAAACCGATTTTCGGTGAGTGAGAAATAAATTGTTAAAGATAGCCAATTAAAAAGGCATTTAATTGAATATGTAATAAAGTGTAAGACTTTATTACATTGAAATGTGTAATAGTTATTACATCCCACATTGAAAGATGTAATAAAGTTATTACACTTAATAAGTGATTGGAGGATTAATGTGTTCAACAAGTGAGTAAGACCATGGACCGTTAAGGTACATGGCAATCGCCACACGCGCGTCCGTCCGTCCGTCCGCTCGGCTCGGCTCGGCTCGTGCCCGTGCCCGTGCCCGTGCCCGTGCTCGTGCTCGTGCTCGTGCTCGGCTCGGCTCGGCTCGGCTCGGCCCGTCCCGTCCCGTCCCGTCCCGACCCGACTCGACTCGCCTCGTCCTTGGACTTGGACTTGGACTTGGCAATTGGACTTTGGGCTGGACTTGGGCTTCCTTGGGCTCCTTGGGGCTTCTGGGCCTGGCCCCCTGGCCATCGTAATAGTTTTGCTGACGGGCTGAACTATTTTTGTTGATTGGGCCTACGTGAAGTGGGCTGGTTTGGTTGTGCCAAGGAATCGATGGATACGGATGAGTAGACCCCCCTCTACTCATAATCTCGCACTATGTGTGGGATTGTACGGGAGCGATGCGAGAAAACTCGCAACGCCTCGCAGCGATTGGCAACCGCTGTGGGAAATTCCCGTAGCGATGCGAGATTTCTCGCATCGCCTCGCAGCGATTGGCAACCGTTGCGGGAAATTACAGTAGCGAACACAAAAAGGCTTAAGGCCTGATTAGAAAATAATATTATATAATATAATTATATTAATATTATTTTGAATTTCGAAAATCCTCAAAGGTCAGATGACCAGGTTCATTCCTAACGTTACAATGGTGTAATGAGGCTGAACGTTACAAGGTGGTAATGAGGCTGCATTACTCACCCGAATGAATGCCTTTGTTGACCCTTCACATGCATGTGGACGCCTATAAATAGAGTGTCTTAGGCTGCATAACATACACAGAAAAAACGAAAAAGAATTTCCCAGCATATCATACAGTTTATACTCCTCACTTTTTCTCGTTCGAAAGAGGTTCTGCTCTGGTTGCTTCAGAGAAGAACAACTGAAAGTCGTTGTATCTTTGGGGACATTACGTCTGAAAACCGTAGCAAACACGGGACGTATTTGTCTTGCGGATAGCGAAAGCGCCTCGACTACCCGCAATCTGATCGAAGTTCGTGTCCAGTTCTGACGTACCACCGGAGTTGAAGATCTGTTCGAGTGTTTCTCATCTTCTTCATTTCTTTATTTTTATTTAGTTTCTGGAAAAGTGTAAAGTCTCAGTAGTACTGATTCTAATCCAGAAACAAGCACTGTAATAGCTACGTAATACCAACAACGCAAGACAAATAATTAAGTACATCAGACTGCCTATAACTTGAGAATACTCTAACTGAGCTACAGGTTCAGCCTTATTGACAGTAAGATTTATACTTAAGTCAATCGGCGTCCTACTCGTAGGACCATCATGGGCATTGAATTTCTTTAACACTTTCTCAACATAATGAGATTGTGATAAGACAATTCCATTTGGGGTTCTTTCAATTTTAATCCCGAGGATTAAATCAGCAACACCCAAATCTTTCATGTCAAAATTTCTTTTTAACATTGCTTTAGTATTCATGATCAATTCACGAGTACTACCCATGATTAACATGTCGTCTACATATAGACAGACTATGACAAACGAGTCAGATGTACCTTTAATGTACACACATTTGTCACACTCGTTGATTTTATATCCATTTGATATCATAATGTTATCAAATTTCAAATGCCATTGTTTAGGAGCTTGCTTAAGTCCGTACAACGACCTTATTAATTTGCACACCTTTTTCTCTTGTCCAGGTGCTACAAATCCCTCGGGTTGTTCCATATAAATTTCTTCTTCCAATTCACCGTTCAGAAACGCAGTTTTCACATCCATCTGATGAATATCGAGATTGTGCAAAGCAGCAATCGCAATAAGCACCTGAATAGACGATATTCTGGTTACAGGTGAATATGTATCAAAGAAATCATATCCTTCTCTTTGTTTAAACCCTTTGGCTACCAAACGAGCTTTAAACTTATCGACCGTTCCATCTGCTTTATACTTTTTCTTTAGGATCCATTTACATCCTAAAGGTTTACAACCCGGTGGAAGATCAACCAACTTCCACGTGTGATTTTGCAGAATAGACTCCATTTCGCTATTAATAGCTTCTTCCCAGAGCGGTGCATCTGGACTGGATAGAGCTTCCCCGTAGGACTTTGGCTCGTCATCCAATAAATACGTAATAAAATCAGGTCCAAACGACTTAGCCGTTTTTATCCTTTTACCACGTCTAGGTTCAATAACCTCTTCGTCTACATGATCGTCACCAACAGGTGTTGTGTCGACATCAGGTTCATAAGTTCTTTTATTAGAACTTGATTCTTCTCTTTCTTTACAAGGAAAAATATTTTCAAAAAATGAAGCATTTCTCGATTCAATCGTGGTACCTTTATGCACGTCTGGATTATCAGACTTGTGTACCAAAAATCGGTAAGCCATACTATTGTATGCATATCCGATAAAAATGCAATCGACCGTCTTAGGTCCGATTCTCATTTGCTTTGGTTCAGGTACAGACACCTTAGCCAAACACCCCCACACTTTAAGATATTTATAAGACGGCTTACGATTTTTCCACAATTCGTACGGCGTCTCATTTTTACCTTTAAGTGGGATTTTGTTCAAAATGTGGTTAGCTGTCAAAATAGCTTCCCCCCACATGTTCTGAGGTAAACCCGAATTAATCAACATGGCGTTCATCATTTCTTTAAGAGTTCTGTTTTTTCGTTCTGCAACACCATTTGATTGTGGTGAATAAGGAGCCGTCGTTTGATGAATTATCCCATTTTCAGAACATAATTTCTCAAACGGAGCTACATATTCTCCACCTCTATCACTTCGGATTATTTTAATTCGTTTACCAAGTTGATTTTCAACCTCAGCTTTATACTTGGTAAAAGCCTCTAAGGCTTCGTCTTTGCTACTTAATAAATATAAGTAACAATATCTAGTACAATCATCAATAAACGTGATGAAGTACTTTTTTCCACCTCTTGTTTGTACAAATTTCAAATCGCATATATCAGTATGGATTAAACTAAGAGGTTCAGTACACCTTTCAATCGAGGGAAAAGGTAACTTAGCCATTTTGGCTTCAACACAAATTTCACATTTCTTTTGTGTATCGATTTTTGAAGTTGGTAATAATTCCAAATTCATCAATCTTTTAATTGCATTTAGATTTACATGTCCTAATCTAATATGCCACAATTCAGAACACTCAAGCAAGTAAACCGAAACAGAATCAATTTTATTAATGCTCGAGGCAGTAGGGGTTACACGGCGCACAGCCATTACATTCATCTTGAACAGTCCATTGTCGAGATAGCCCCGACCAAGGAAAGTTCCAAACTTAGTCAAAATAAACTTCTTAGCATCAAATACAAGTTTAAAACCATGCTCAACTAGGAGAGACCCAGAGACTAAGTTCTTGCGGATGTCCGGGACATGCAGCACATCCTTCAACAGCAGCTCCTTTCCAGAGGTGAGCTTCAGGGTCACGTTCCCAACTCCAGCAACAGCAGACGAGGAAGAGTTCCCCATGTGGAGCTTTCGGCCAGTCGAAGGAGCATAGGTAGAAAATGCATCCTTATCAGAGCAGACATGGCGAGTGGCTCCAGTGTCAATGAACCACTCCTTGGGATTACCAACCAAGTTGGCTTCAAACACCATTGCTGACATATCCATTTCAGTCAGCTCCTGCCCAGAGGTTTCAACAAGGTTAGCAGATTGCTTCCCTTTCCCCTTGTACTGTGCAATAGGCTTTTTAGGCTTCTTGCAATCTTTAGCCATGTGGCCAGTTATTCCACAGTTGTGGCATTTTCCCATGAACTTCCAGACCTTGGTGGCAGGCTCTTTCCCTTTAGAGGTATTCTGAGGAGGAGGCAGCTTCCTTTTGGGTTGCTCCATTAGATTCACACGAGGCTCCTCAGGCACACTCCCAGGATTAAACCTCTTACGGTTTTCCTCTTCGATACGAAGCTTGACAACCAGCTTGTCAATAGTCATTTCCTTGGTCTTATGCTTGAGATAGTTTTGATAGGCCCTCCAACTCGGGGGTAACTTCTCAATAGCAGCAGCCACCAGAAAAGACTCGCTGATTTTCATGCCTTCATTCTCAAGGTCATGCAAGATCAGCTGGAAGTGTTGGAATTGAGATATCACCGACTTAGAGTCGACCATCTTAAAATCCAAAAACTTCCCGACGACGAACTTCTTAGTTCCGGCGTCCTCAGTTTTGTACTTCTTCTCCAAAGCATCCCAGAGTGCTTTGGCCGAAGGCATGTTCCCATACAAATTGTACACGTCCAGACTTGGCCTATCCTGTGAATAAACTGAGCAGGTATACAAGCAATCCCGGTGTTGAACACTGGAATGCTTTGAATCGGGTTTTAAAGTATTTGAAATACACCCGAGAGTATGGGCTATACTATACAAGATATCCTAATGTACTTGATGGATATTATGATGCTAGTTGGATATCTGATTCTAAAAGTTCACATTCCACTAGTGGTTACGTCTTCTGTATCGGGGGCGGAGCAGTTTCGTGGAAGTCAACGAAACAAACGTGTATAGCCAGATCCACCATGGAATCTGAGTTTATAGCTTTAGATAAAGCTGGTGAAGAAGCAGAGTGGCTTCGTCACTTTTTGGAAGATATTCCATGTTGGAAAAAGTCTGTGTCTCCCGTGATGATTCACTGTGATAGCCAAGCAGCTATAGGGAGAGCACAGAGCATTATGTATAACGGTAAGTCTCGACATATTCGTCGGAGACATAATACCGTTCGACAATTGATCTCAAATGGAGTAATTTCCTTAGAGTATGTAAAATCTAAGGAAAATCTGGCTGATCCTTTGACAAAAGGAATGAATCGAGATCAATTGAGCGTGTTGCTAGAGGGAATGGGTTTGAAAAACCACAATCCATCGAACGATCATAACGGTAACCCTACCTTGATGAATGGAGATCCCATGAACTTGGTTCAAAGGGAAAACTAAGTTATGAAAGTTCAATCGAGCACTTGTACTCATCCCTAAAGGCAATTCAAGTGCTGTTTCCTGATGTGTGGTAATAGGTTAAGTTCTCGAGGAGACTTTTAATGAATCCCTACCTTGAAAAGGTTAAGTATGTCAGGATACTTAAAATGGGAGGTCACCTATATAAATGTGAAGTGAGGGCCGCTTCAAATGTATACATTTATGAATCCAAAGTGTTGTCCATGGCCAAAACGGACACAACATAGAACGGGAAATTGAACGGAATTTATTGCGTGAATAGCATTGACTCGTTGTACGTTGTGGGGGAATAGTTCAAGGCATCGTGTCCACTAGGCCTCCTGTACTTCCGATGTTGTTCACTACGGAAGGTTCAAAGCCGCAAACTACCTTTCCGGAAGCGATAGATTCTTTTGGGGAATTGAACGAAGAGTCTGCATACATGCATGCATTGATTTCCACTCATGTGGGGGATTGTTGGAAAATCATTAAGTCAAAGTTGGTTTTATCCAACGTTTGACCGATTTGACTGGCTATAAAATTAATTCCGATTGGGAAATAAATTGTACGATAATTTTCTACGTCGTTCGTAGATAATTATAGAATTTTATTTCGTCAAAAACCGATTTTCGGTGAGTGAGAAATAAATTGTTAAAGATAGCCAATTAAAAAGGCATTTAATTGAATATGTAATAAAGTGTAAGACTTTATTACATTGAAATGTGTAATAGTTATTACATCCCACATTGAAAGATGTAATAAAGTTATTACACTTAATAAGTGATTGGAGGATTAATGTGTTCAACAAGTGAGTAAGACCATGGACCGTTAAGGTACATGGCAATCGCCACACGCGCGTCCGTCCGTCCGTCCGCTCGGCTCGGCTCGGCTCGTGCCCGTGCCCGTGCCCGTGCCCGTGCTCGTGCTCGTGCTCGTGCTCGGCTCGGCTCGGCTCGGCTCGGCCCGTCCCGTCCCGTCCCGTCCCGACCCGACTCGACTCGCCTCGTCCTTGGACTTGGACTTGGACTTGGACTTGGACTTGGACTTGGACTTGGATCTTGGCAATTGGACTTTGGGCTGGACTTGGGCTTCCTTGGGCTCCTTGGGGCTTCTGGGCCTGGCCATCGTAATAGTTTTGCTGACGGGCTGAACTATTTTTGTTGATTGGGCCTACGTGAAGTGGGCTGGTTTGGTTGAACACAAAAAGGCTTAAGGCCTGATTAGAAAATAATATTATATAATATAATTATATTAATATTATTTTGAATTTCGAAAATCCTCAAAGGTCAGATGACCAGGTTCATTCCTAACGTTACAATGGTGTAATGAGGCTGAACGTTACAAGGTGGTAATGAGGCTGCATTACTCACCCGAATGAATGCCTTTGTTGACCCTTCACATGCATGTGGACGCCTATAAATAGAGTGTCTTAGGCTGCATAACATACACAGAAAAAACGAAAAAGAATTTCCCAGCATATCATACAGTTTATACTCCTCACTTTTTCTCGTTCGAAAGAGGTTCTGCTCTGGTTGCTTCAGAGAAGAACAACTGAAAGTCGTTGTATCTTTGGGGACATTACGTCTGAAAACCGTAGCAAACACGGGACGTATTTGTCTTGCGGATAGCGAAAGCGCCTCGACTACCCGCAATCTGATCGAAGTTCGTGTCCAGTTCTGACGTACCACCGGAGTTGAAGATCTGTTCGAGTGTTTCTCATCTTCTTCATTTCTTTATTTTTATTTAGTTTCTGGAAAAGTGTAAAGTCTCAGTAGTACTGATTCTAATCCAGAAACAAGCACTGTAATAGCTACGTAATACCAACAGAGAGACGACCTGGCGGTGTCGGAGCTGGCGAAAAGAGGAGCAGAGGAAGGGGGAATCGGAATGCAGATGAGGTGTTCGATGAATTTCCCCAAAGGGTTCGATTTGCAGAAGAGGGTTGTGGAGTGGATGGAAGGGTGGTTGAACTTGCCTTACATCTCCCCTTACGAAAACGCGTTCCACCTGGCACCAAACAGCGATCAGGCGGAGAAATGGACGGTCGGATTGATCCACGAGCTGCTGAGCCTGCTGGTGTCGAAGAAGACAGAGAGGGAGAACCTCTTCCGCCTGGCTGAGTTTTTGGGGTTCGGTCCGATAAGGTTCAAGAAGGCCCTGGTGCATTTTCCCGGAATCTTTTACGTGTCGAATAAGCTGAAAACGCAGACGGTCGTTTTACGCGAGGCGTTTAGGAAGAACGTGCTCGTAGAAAAGAACCCGATGATGGTTATGAGGAGCAGGTACATGAGTCTCATGAACTTGGTGCTGAGGAGAGGTAAACCGATTCGGCTTGCGTTTGCTCGAGGTCGAAAGGGGTCGAGTTCTCGTTCTGATGTTGGCAAAAGGAAAGTCGACTACAATCGATGGCAGAGAAGTGACGACGAGGGTGCTGACTAGGAAGCCGACATATTAGACTTCGGAAAGATGAAAGTCGAAGCCTTGGCATTCGACGAGAATTCCCGAAAACATTTTTTTTTCGAGAAAGTCGATTTCGATAAAATGCAGGACCGCATAAGCCAAATTTAAGTATGGAAGTTCGATTAGTTCTGCTGAGATTTTTGTCTTTGCTACTAAGCTGTGTAAAAACTAAAAACAATATTTATTTGTGAATATATGCAATATATAATATTTTCTAATTAAGTGTGTAAATACAGTCGGGTTGACCCGTATCTATAAAAGCCCATACAAAAACAGAGCTTAGTTTACCCGGATTTTATAGGCCCGTTGCGTTGGTCGGGCCCGATATATTGGGGCTGTCCTAGCTCGATTTCGCTCAGAAAAAGAATAGTTTTTGATATTCTCCCTCTGCCGCAACAAACCAAACCCTACCTCAGTTCACTCGTCAATCTCCGCCCCGGCCACGACAGCCGACCTTGTCGTAACTCGCCGCGTAATCAACAATACATTGGTAACATCGCTGAACCTTGAATCCAGATTCTGGTGATTTTTGAAGCGTTTTTTAAATCTATTTTCTGATGCAATTTTGTTTTGATAATTTTTAATGACAGTTTCTTATGTTTATATAGGCATAGCATATACCATCTCCCAAACGTTCTGATTTTGATTTTTAATGATGCATGTACTTTCGATATTAATGGGTGTGTAATGTTAAAAACTGTGGTAAAAACTTTAATATGTGAATAGATGGAACATGAGTATAAAATGAATCTGTATATGGTTGTTTGTGGAGTTTGTTTTCGTCGAAATTTACGTGTTCTGCTAGTTGAATAACTTTTCGGTATATTTCTTTGTTTTATTTGGATCTAATTGTTCAACAGGGTTATGACATTTATAATGTTTATTGAATTTTATTTTCCGATTCAATGAATAAAGTGTAAAACATACGCATTGTCACGTGGAAGTAGAATTGTGGCAACTTACGGTTGTAAGTAAACTCATTTAGTATATGTGTGACATATACTATAACTATCTGGGTCCAGATATCTTTCCGAAGTTGATTTGTTATGTGATTTTTTAATGGTAGATGATTGTGTTGAAGATGCTTTTATACAAAAGGAGTAATTCAGTAATTAGGGTTGGTGACTTTGAAATGCCTTTGTCTTTCCGTTAATCTATCTCACTGGAATACTCTCCTGTCTTTGCTGTACAAACAAGATAAAAAATCAATCAATATAGGGGTTGAGTCGTTCACCGAGATCCATCTTGGATCTAATTGCATTTGATTATCAAGCCCTTGTTGACGATCCATTACTCCGACAGCATTTAGGGTTCCTCGTACAATGTGATAACCAAGCCGACTTATTTGGACAAACTGATCACATTGTATATTTGTATTTAATAAGCCGCTCGTCTTTATTTCAGGTTATGCAAATGGCAGATAATCCTGAATTAGATGACGGATCATCTGAGGTGATCACAGAAAATGTATCTCAGCAGAAGGAAGAAACACTCGAAGAGATGCTTTCTAGACATCGGTACTCAATTTGTGTTTAGCCTTTTGCCTTCTTTTTGTTTATTATTATTCTAATTCTATGAAAATTATGAATTACTATGAATTATGAATTAAGTTGATTGTGTTGCTGTCGAGTGGTTTCTAAATGGTTATTCTTATAATTTTATCTTCGTAAAACCAATTTCAGTAGGCAAATTCCATTGATTCAATTGTAATATCTGGAAAATAGCACATCATAAATAAAATCGTACTGGAATATTTATTTTATTTTATTTTAAAATTTCAGAAAAGAGACTAGCGATCTTCAGAACAAGGAAGTATCAATGAAAAAGGCAGCTGCTAAAGGTAGCAAGGCCGAACAAAAAGCCAAGAAGAAACAAGTTGATGAAGAGATACATCGACTCTCAGCAAAGCTCAAAGGAACTCAAGAGGAAGAACTCGCCTCTTTGGGGTTTAGCGGCAGCACAAAAGGTGAACAAAAAGGAAGTCTTGATATTCTAGTAAAGGCCATTGCAGGGGTGTCGGTCACAAATCAAGCGGAGCAGTCTAAGCCCAGTAAGAGCGTCAAACGCCGCGGGAAAAGGGCCCAGCAAGAAGCAGCTAGGGAACAAAGGATTCAAGAAGAGCAGAGCCAGGTTGTGAGTGACAGGTTGTTGGAAGAAGAGAAGTTGGAATCTAAGCTCGGGCCACTTGGGTTCACCGTCAATGAGATCAAGCCCGATGGTCACTGCCTCTACCGGGCTGTTGAGGATCAATTGGGCCTCCAATCTGGAGGTCTGTCTCCGTACACTTACCTGGAGCTTCGGCGAATGGTGGCTACTTATATGAGGGAGCATGCTTCAGATTTTGCGCCTTTTTTTCTTTTGGAGAATATGACAGATGGCGATCCGGAGGAATCTGGTACGGAGAAGTTTGAGAGTTACTGTAGAGAAGTGGAATCAACAGCGGCTTGGGGTGGACAGTTGGAACTCGGGGCTTTGACCCATTGTCTGAAGAAACATATTATGGTGTTTTCGGGATCCTTTCCTGATGTGGAGATGGGGAAAGAATACAAATCTGGAGATTTGTCTAATTCGAGTATTATGTTGTCTTATCATCGGCATGCTTTTGGGCTTGGTGAGCATTATAATTCTGTCGTCCCCATTTCGCAACTGTAGTTTTTCTCTACTTTATTTTTGTGGTAAAGATTTCTCAAGTTGATTCTTAATTTATCTGTGATATTATTATGGGACTTGGAACCATGAAATATAGGGTTTAATGTGTGTTTATTCAATTGGGTCTAGGAATTGACTGTTATTCTTGTGGTCTGCTGCTGAGTGCTGATGACCTTGTTGATGTATTTGTGAAATCAATTGTTGATTTTATTTTGATTTATAACTCATTTTGATGTTACAATTATTATAATTATAGCATCTTCAATTGATATCACATTACTAATAATTTGTACTTATCAATTTACAATGTTAAACTATAATTATGATTTGTAGGTTTCAGAGTTATACACATTTTATTTTATGTAATATAAAAATAGGAAAAAAAAAACATAAGAAAAAATAGGAAAAAAAAACATAAGAATTTGGACAGTATCAAGGAATTTTTCTCTTTTTCGCTCTCTTCTAAATTGTAGTGTTTTACTCATTTGTATTACTCTGGTTTAATTTGCTCTAAGTCAAAGGCAAATTATTACATGGATCCGAAGCCCCCGTAGATCTATGTGGATGTCGTGCATATTTACGAATAACACAATAATAAAATTGTGAATAATTGAATACATTTTGCAACGGTAGTTTTCTCTACTTTATTTTTGTGGTAAAGATTTGTCAAGTGGTTCTTACTTGGAACAATGAAATATAGGGTTTAATGTGTATTTATTCAATTGGGTTTAGGAATGATTGTTATTGTGGTCCGCTGATGATAACCTTGATGTATTTGTGAAAGTAATTGTTGTTTATTTCGATTTATAATTAAATTTAATATTAATATTGTTATAACTATTATAATTATTATTGTTTAATAAAATAAAACATTACACGCCTTCGATTCGATTTATATAATAATCGAGTTTCTTTCAGACGGAGCCACGGCATGCATAGAAGCATCTGCAATGATAAACATGATCGTGATCGGGTGCTAACAAACACTGTGAATACTTGAACACATTTCCCATATAGTATTTGCATATCTCATTGCAAGCCGATGGATTCTTCAACGAGCACTCATCTCCTATGTCCAATTTGCAAGTTGCACCCAAACAACCTGCACTAATTTTAAATAATTAATTTTGATATATATTTTTATATCAATAGTAAAATTTCATTTTAAAATGTCTTGTTTTTTGCATTTTGAATGTCCCACTAAAATAGTCTTGCTTGCTTTAATTTACAAAAACACAAATTCATTTGTATCAAATAAGTAAAAAACACACAAATTTATGGTACTAACAAATATACTCGATATACGAAATAATAAAACTCTCACTAAAATAATCTTACTTTCTTTAATTTACAAAAACATAAATTTTTTGTATCAAATAAGTAAAAACACACAAATTTACTATAATAACAAATATATTCAATATACGAAATAACAAATCGTTTTCAGAAATAACAAAACGTTTTCAGAAATAGAAATAGAAGTATTTTTATTATTTATTAGAAATGCAAACATAAAATATGTGTACCTGACATGAGAGCTAAGCAAAAGATAACACACAACAAGCATGAGAAAAGTTTCGCCATTAGTTTTTGAAGTTTTTTTTAATGATTATAAACAAATCTATAGGATTTTATAATGATAGATTAATCAATTATGTATATAATTAATTATAAATTAATGTAATATAAATATACTATTATATTTCCAAATATTTTATTGGTAATCTGAAAATCATATGTGGACAATTAATATAATTACATTTATAGATATTTTAATGTCAAAAGTTATAAGCATTTATGGACATTTTGTGGCAAATTAAATTAAAGTAATAATAAGTAAAATTAATGAAAATTTATTATTTTTCTTGATAATATTATAAACAAATCTATGGCGAAATGAATTTTAAACTATTTAAATTACTTTGAAAATATTTTAATATATATTGAAATAATTTTTAAATAATTTTAAATATATTTAAATTATTTTTAATGTTTTTCAAAATAATTTTTAATTGATTGAAGATGCATATTAAACAGTTTAAAACATATAAAAATATTTTTCAAAATGTCTTAAATTTAAATTTTAAATATTTTAATATATATTTGAAACATTCAAGAATGTATAAAAATATTTTTTTGAGTGATTTGAAATACTTTGGAAGTATTTTTAAAATTATTACTAAATAATAACTTTTAAATTATTAAAAATAAAATTTAAATATTTAAAAGTTCAATATTTTTAAAATTGTATTATATTAATTTTTAAATAATTCAAAACACTGTAAACATTTTATATTGTTTTAAAAATATTTTTTATGTAATTTGAAATATTGTTTTAAAGATTTCAAAGTTTAAAATTAATTTGAAGTAATTTGATATTCTAAATGTTATATGATTTAAAATATCTTTTAAATATTTTTTAAAAAATCTAATTGTATGTAATATAACTTTTAAGTGATTTGATAAAACTAAATTTAAATATTTACACACTTTACAATATGAAAATACTTTTACTCCTAACAAACAAAAAAAATAATATTTCTTTTAAAGGGAGTATAAATGAATATTTCTTTTAGAGGGAGTATAAGTTTAGAACATATGTAAAGATAAATTAAATAATCAAATAATTAAAAAATTTATACTATAAATTTATAAGTTAATATGAACTAAAATAAATACTACTTACTTTTAATTTATATTCTCAAGTTATTTTCACACTTAAATATTAATTTTGTGCTCCACACATTTATTATTTATACTTCATTATCCAATTACAAAATTATATTTTATCCTCAATTTATTTATTTATTTATTTTTTACATTATAATGTGTGTAATTCATATATAATTTATTTAGCTATTAACTTAAAAAAATACAATGAACTAATATATTTTATAAATGTTGTATATATAAGTTATTTAGAGCATTTTTAAAAATAAATTAAATAATCAAATAACTAAAACAATTACACTATAATATGAATTAAAATAAATACTCCTTACTTTTCATTTATATTCTTAATTTATTTTCACACCTAAATATTAATTTGGTGTTCCACACATTTATTAAATTTATCATTATTCAGCTACAAAATTATATTTTATTCTCATTTTATTTATTTATTTTCTACATTATTATTTGTGTAATTTATATATAATTTATTTAGCTCTTAACTTAAATACAATTAACTTATATATTTTATAAATTAAGTATATATAAGTTATTTAGAGCATGTTTAAGGATAAATTAAATAATCAAATAACTAAAAAAATTATATAATTAAAATAAATATTACTTACTTTTCATTTATATTTTTAATTTATTTTCACACCTAAATATTAACTTCTACTCCAACACATTTATTATTTTGGTACTTCATTATCCAACTACGAAATTCATATATAATTAATTTTATATATTTTATATATTAGTAAACTAATATACTTTATAAATTAAGTACATATAAGTTAGTTTAGAACATGTTTATTTAAATAATCAAATAAAGAAAAAATTTATACTATAATTAAATAATCAAATAACTAAAAAATTTATATTATAATATGACACATTTATTATTTTCGTACTTCATTATTGAACTACAAAATTCATATATAATTTATTTATGTCTTAACTTAAAAAATACAATAAACTAATATATTTTATAAATTATGTATTCATATATAATTTATTTATGTCTTAACTTAAAAAATACAATAAACTAATATATTTTATAAATTATGTACATATAAGTGAGTTTAGAACATGTTTAAAGATAAATTAAATAACTAAAAAAATTTATACTATAATTTTATAAGTTAGTATGAATTTATTTGTATTATTTTAAGCATTTTGTGATTAACACATATTTATATAAATATTGAATATAACTTTATTTTTTTCCATTTTCCACCAATAATTATTATTTTTTATAAATTATTATTTGTTTGCTCCACACATTTATTAATTTACTATTGTATAAATTTGTAAAATAATTATAATTTTAACTAATATAAAATTATATTTTATTCTTAATTTATTTTCATATTTAAAATTAAATTTATGTGAATCTAGTGTTTTTTCCTTATACTCTCAGTTCTTGAAACTGAGTAGCACTATGTGTTTTCGCATACAGTTAGTTTCATATGGTTTCCGAGTCGAGACCCGCGTTTGTTGTGGATCTAGACACTAACTTCCCCTATAACTGCTTAATTTTATTGAATATTAATGGTAATTGAAATTTATTTATTAAATCTCATTTTATGTGTAAAATAATTGTAATTTTAACCAATATAAAATTATATTTTATTCTCAAATTATTTTTACACCTAAAATTAATTTTTTGCTCTACACATTTATTGTTTTCGTACTTCATTATTCAACTATAAAATGGCTCTTGCTAATTAAACTGAAAAAACTTAATAAAACTTATATGTTTTTATAAAATGTCTCTTGTTAATTAAAAATAATTGGGGCAATGCGAAGCTTTTATATGTTTTTAAGAAGATTTTATGAATTTTCATACATATAAAGAGTTGGACTATAATAATTTGTGTTTGGTTTGTTTACACTTACTTAATAATTTGTTTTTACACATAATTAACAAAATGCTTGAAATACCTTTTTAGTTGATTGAAAACTAATTTATTTAGTAAATGGGTTCAGGGACAAAATATGTTATCGATTTTTTTTTTACTGTAATGTTGGTTGGGGATTGAAAATGTTGTCCGTAAACCAAATTAATTACAATATTTTCTGTCTAAAGTCAACATTTTTTATTTTCATACACATCAAGTCCCCGACTATTTTGTTTATTTCCAAAATTCTTTTACTAATTAAATCAATTTCTAACCATTTGAAAGAGTAGTTGACACATTTTATGAATTATGCCTAAAAATATTTTTTATTAAATAAATGTGTAAAAAAGATAAAAGACTATTTCAATATACTACTCTATATGGCTATATTATCACTTAATTGTATAAATTTTTTTTATTAAATAAGTGTGTAAGAAAGATAGACAAGACCAATAAAAAGACAATATTTTTTTGCCAAATTAAATAAATCATTTATATTTACATATATAATAATAATAAATAAATAAACTGTCTAGATAAAGGAAGATATGAAAGTTCTCAATTACTCCATGAATTATATAGAAATACAAAAATTAATATTCTGAATGTAGTAAGTATGTATGCATTCCACCGGCACCACTAATTGAGTAATGACCTGCCTCAAAGTATTGTACAACCTTTTAAGTGTGCAGATTACACTGTATGGACGAAACTATGTAATTAGCAAGTAACAACTCCATCTGAATCGAAGCCATACATGTTGTCATATTATATTCCACTCAACCAATATACACGACTGAGCTGTACTGAAGAAGTCACATTGAACTGTTCACTAGGTGGGTTTATCTTCCTCCAGAAACAAGTGAATTATGGACTTGATAACTTCATTATCGACTACAGCAGAGTTCTGCAAATCCATAAAACGGAACAGCCAAAACTTTGCAGTCAGATGGTGATGAAAAATTGCTATAGCAAACAACTTCTTAGGTTCAGCCATCACGTCAGTGTGACAGTTAATAGAATACAAGATGGTTAATGCATATCCAATCACGAAGCTACAGGAATCGGTTCCCTGAGATTATAAAATTAATCCTCTAATTTTAAGACTACTTCTCGACGATATCTTTTATTTCCAAATCATGGTTTTATTAGCATGCCAAGATATAAACAAATTCAAGCTCAAGTTAAGGTCAAGTCATATTCAGTTAGGCAGTCTTGGGTATGAATCGTATGATATATCACTATACACACACTCAATGTACATTCAAGCTAGCTATACATTGCAACACAGTGAAATCAAAATATGGTACCTTTGGCTTGCTAATGAGCTCTTTTAGAATAGAATGAAGCGTAAACCGGAGTTCTTTAAAAAGCACAGCCGTTTGTGCTGGTGCTGATATTTTCAGCCAATTATCTACAATGGCTAATCCAGTCTGCAAACCCAAAAGCAGAAGTTATTTCCGAAACCCAGTTATGTGTGAATGGAGCATCCACAAAAAGGAAAAAGGATTACGCCAATCTGATACCTGATGCTGAACATTAATCGAACCACCAAACAACAAAATAGAGTAGGGGGAAACAATTGTCGTGTCTCGCAGGAACACTTTAGTTGTCTCAACCTGCAATTGGAACGGACAAAAATAACAACACAACACGAATAGCAAGAATAAGAGAGAAAATTGAGGGATTTTTTTTTTGAAGATAATCAGACACCAACAACTTCGGCTAATATGATGAAATTGTTTAACAACACAATTGAATGGATAATATACATTCCTACATACACCACTCAAAATAACTTCAGCTAATTCTAGTTTAGACTCCCAAAAATTTGGATCAAATAGTGCACAGCAAAAGGAACTTTCATTTTCAAATCCTTTTTCCGTGTTTGTTATATAGGAGTTATAGTTCCCATCAATAGACTTGCATAATAACAGGCCCAAACATGCAAGAAGATTGATATTCACAAGAATGTTCATACCTTTTCAAGAAAGACTAGAAATGGATACTTGAATGTTTTCTGGCTGCTGTTAACAGAAGAAGGATGTATGTGAACTTCTCTCTTTCCATCATACCACACTGGACGAACTCCGACACTGCTTCCTTCAATGGCGGCAACATTAGGATACAGACCCGCACATAGGATTGCCTGGAAATGTGGTTTGAGAATAAATACAAACAGAAAGCCTTCCAAACATTCGGATGTAGACATTAAAATAAAAATCCTAAAAAGCATTCTCACTATGGCCCAACTTAAAATTTAATACTATCCCAAATCTCATCAAGAAAGTCACATCTGTCTTCAAAAATTTGGTATTCCTCTCTAACCAGATGTGAGATATCCCTATTGAGTCTGGAATCATCATCAGTATTTTCCCTTTAATTACACACATAGCGTTTACACTATATCCCAACTCCATCAGAAAAGTGGAATAAATTTTCTGGTGCTAAATTATACATTGATTCCTCAATAAACTACTTAATTACTCAAATTTTCAACTCTCTTCATGTAGTGGTAAACCAAATACTGTAGCATATAATTGCTACAATAGATACACATCATAGTAGTTGTGTTTTAAGACTCCACCAAGTTCCATTGATGATGTTTTTATCAATAATTTGTTATCATTATTTCAGTTTCAAATCAAGGAAACTGCACACCGGTTGCCAAAAGAAGACCTAAATATATCATTAATGGTTATTACACTCTAACAGAGCAGTTGGACAATAAAAGAGAAATTTTAAAGAAGAATATGACAAGTGCAACACACATCAACCATAATATCAAACATATTATGTAAGCTAACTGAAATTTATATGATTGCCGAGTCCTTTATATGCTATATCTGCATTTGAAAATATAGTTTTACCTTCACTAATACTGAATGACTTGAGTACTGATTGAATGGCTGTGACAAATCTGAAAGCCAATTATCAAGCTTTTCTTTCTTTTTCCAGCCAAACTGCTTCAAAACTTCTACATTAGTACAAGAAAAAAAATATCTAACTAGGCCAGAAATTGTGTAAGTCAACATACAAGCTAAAAAGGAAAATCATCAAAGTAGAAATATCAAAATAAGGCACAAAGAAGCATTGTGGTGAATTTTATTTACTAAGAAGCCAATGATTTAGCTAATCACAATATCACAACACTTAAAAACAATAAAAATAAAAGAAAAATACATCTCATGCATTTACAAAATCTACAATTCATAACATGGTCTAGCTATAACATCTTGGAGTCGACTAATATCTGCTTCTCATTAACTAACTTCCTTATTTCACCCCATCCAATGGAAATCATCTCAGTTTTTAACAAGATCTTTTCAACCAGGTTACACAAAATAAGTGTGCTAATGAGCATATATATTCACCATTTGGTAGAATAAGTTCAATTCGTAACGAGACTCCTTGCATATTTTGGTAGACTAGAAAGAATGCTAAACAATAAAAGCGTCATCCTTTTGTCAAGAATTTCAATAGTGACTACCAGAACACCCAAATTTTATTCATGTTTGCCCATGTGTGGTGTGTGCTAGAAACCAAGGAACCTAAGATAACATCTTATTTTGCATTTCCAGAATAACTTTACTAGCACTTGTTGACAGCAATCTTATGTCTCTGTCTATTTAATAGCATAAGGTTTATAATATAAAAATCATATAGCAGGGAACGCTACCAAAAACTTATAACTGTGACTGCCAAATATTGTGCAACTAAAATAGATATACCTTTGGCACATTTATCAACCCAATGTCAGCAAGCAGTGTACCGAATTGTATTCTCATGTCCCTAGCATAAACACATATGTTTGATCAATCCAGATGATTGTGAATATGTAATATGGTTTTTATTCGTAATAATATGATGCACTTTTATGCATGGAAACAAAAGGTACGTTGATTTGCAGTTATAAAGCAAATTGACGTCACAGTCACAATAAAGAAACTGAGACGTGAATGTCTGAATAAATTATATGAAGTATAGCCCTCTATAATCCAATCAACACAATCAGAAGGGAAGATATCATACCTTATCATGTACATAACAGAGCTACTTAAGAAATGGGAACTGCAGAATTTTTGGGCTGCTTTACCTCCTTCCTGCAAAACATAATTATTTATTACCTTCAGAGAGTAGCCCTGAAATGGCTGAATAGATGTCTTTGAACAAGTGCAAAGAGAGTATAAGCAAAGTACTTCAATTAACAGTACAAGGAATGGTAAATGAGAACATATTAATTCATACAATCTAGTCTACTACTCTACTGTAAATGAAAACATCTTAGGGTGGCATATTTAATGTATAGTTAAATGTCACCTAAGATGTTGCTAAATGGATGGATCTTATCAACTTCCATGAATGCGAAATTAAAGTAAAGCAGCAAATTAGGATTGATCAAACAACAGACATATTGAGTGCAGGATTGCTTACCGCACTTAAGATTTTATCCCATTTTTTATAAGCAATCAGCATAACGAGATGATCAGATTGTCTACTATCATCAGGTGCAACAGTTGCATCACCGGTCGGATGAGCCAATAAAGCTAATTTTGCTCTTTCAACATTATCTCTCTGCAAAGTGGATATTGCACATATCATAATCAATAGTCAGAAGAAAAGGGAATAGAATCTAATCTACACACCTCATCTTTTGGATACACAAACGGCGACTTGTAGCTCAAAAATGCTGAGATCGTAAGAATTGGAGACAAACAACCAAATATTCCACCGTATAACATCATCTGTGTATGAAAAGAACAAATTATAAGCATTGGCAGGACCAAACGTGAACAACAGCTCTTGAAGTCCAAGTAAAGCCCAAAACATATTTCTAGAGGAAAAACACAGTAGATTTCGTTGTGATTTACCACTCAGTTTATTTATTCTCTTTTTGCCACAGGAATAAAGCACGTTCTATACGTAAATATTAATAGAGTATTTACTATTCTCGTATTTCTATCGAACGTGTTATAATGATTTATATTATTTACTATTCTCTTTCGGCTACAAACCCCGTGAGTTGATCTCATGTGTCTAGGGTGGTAAGATAAATCACATCAATTCAAGTCTTAGAAATTTCATGGTGCTAAAAACGTATTTAAAGAAAGCATACCTTTCCAATCAGCACGTCAACTGGTAGTTTAGCCAGATGATAGCCAAGAGGTGACAACTCTTCATTTCCTTCAATGGCACCAACCTGTGCATGTGCTTTAATCAAAACAAGGTCATCCGAACCAGAGTAAACTATAAGTCGTTTAGTGGTTCTGATTCTACTCAACAACCACTAAGAATGTGATGTTTGGTAGCAATATTTATTTTAGTTAGGTACAATTGTTTATGCTAAACATAATTATTCATTATAAATTCAAATTTAAGCACAGAGCTTTATGTCCCTAATTTATGCAAGTGAAACATATCACTAAACTTTTTCCTTCTAATTTACTGGCCAATTAAAATCTCCAATGTGATTGTTCAGTCCTGAAAATGAAAATAAAAATTAACCTCGTATAGCGAAGAAATTGCTGACGCAATAGCATCTTCCCTTGGAGGTTCCAAAGCCTGAAAGAGAAAAAAAGCAGCTATTAAAAATAGAGGCTGTAGGTTATTAAAATAAAACTGAGTTTAAAGGTTTATGTAAATCAAATAAACCGATATATATCAATTAAAGAAGTATAGAAGTTAAACTTGATATTTAAAAAAAATCATAGGCAGGGAGGGTTTTATATACAAGAAAGAATTATGCTTTTATTCCAAATTCTTCAGGAAAGATCAATAAAAGAACCTACCTTCAACAAAAATTGTTTTATTCCACCAAGAGAAAGTAATTTTACTTGCAGACATAACTCTACCAGTGGCATTCGCATCATCTCGGGGATCTAGAAAGCGCAAAATTTTGATAATGTTAGAGATATAACACAACCAAGCAACAATGGGGCAGCAAGTGCGGTTCTCATAATTCTGTGTACCTTATCTTTTTTAATTTATCATAATCAATTTATCATCACTGATTTAGGAGGCAGTCAGTACCTGGTATGGACGCATTAGCTTTTCATATCTGCGACAAGTATATAAACAAAAGCAAATTCCTGGCTTCACACGGCCAGCTCTTCCTTTTCGCTGCCTAGCATTTGCTTGAGATATCCAATCTTCAACCATGCTTGACAGTTTCTGTTAGCATCATGTACAGCTCCGGGTTTAAGTGATAAAAACACATGCCAGAGTTTTTATTATTTAAAGGATTAAGATCCTAGTCTAACTGATGGAAATAAAAATACTACAAATAAACACAAGGCGTAGTTAGGAAAAGTCATTAGCATACTCATTAAATTATCACAAAATTCTACAAATGAACTGCACCATTCTTAGAGACCATCACCGTCCATTATAGTGCTCATATATCTAACGTAGTTCAACAAAACGAACACGAACCTTGTGCGGGTTATAACGGTTCTCCTTGTGCTTTCCACAGTCCACCACATACACAACGTCATCAATAGTTATACTTGTCTCAGCAATATTTGTGGCAACTATAACCTGCACACATAACCAGTAAACAAATTCTAAGAAACAATACAAAGAGATTCAACAATCATATATGCATAACCAGATTTCTATTCAATCCAGTTTAAATTTAAAAGCAAGTAGTTTTCCTATTGACAAGAAAACTGCAGAGTTTTTAACACAATTACTAAATTATCCATATAAAATGTAAAGCAAAAAAAGGCGTTCAACTTAATTTCCTGGAAATTGGGACATCACAGAAAACACATAAAAGTACTGATAAAACCTCAAAGTCTCAAACAAAAGGTGTGATCTATATATCTGAATAGAACTAATTATACCAGCTCAGTGAATCATGAACGCTGGATAAAAATTCACCTTTCGTATGTTATCAGGAGGTTTCTGAAACACCTTCTTTTGATCCTCGGGTGCTATAGCTGAATGTAATGGAAGAAGCCATTCAGATGAATGCCCACCGAACCGGTGAGAAGCAGAAAGTTTATCTAGCAGCATATTTATTTCTGCAACTCCCTGTCATGTAGTAAATGTACTTAGTCAGTTAATAAGTATACCACAAAGGCAGATGGAAAGATAAACTATACGAAACTGCACCAGGCCAATGTACTTATGTACCTACCGGTAAAAAGACTAGTATGGCACCCTCAGCGTAAGATTCATCAATATGGCGTACAAGGTCTTCAAGAAGGTCATAATCAATATTATCTTCATTCAACCTTTTCTGCGATAGGGTCATTCAAAAATAATTGCAACACAGGCCCATGAAATGTAATACACGTGACATGAATGATACACACCAAGTTTTGACGAGTTTGCTCACTGTAAGAAAGATAATCATTTTTATCGTAATACGGATTGATAATTTCCTCAGAAAGTACGGAATCATCTCCCCAGCCAGATAAGATGAGGTTTTTCTTTCCTCTCTTGTTTCCAACAGGAGCATTCTGCAAAATACGTTAACAGCGACAAAACAAATTAATACAAAACAAGACATACAAGCATATTTCTGAATAATCAGGACCTATGAGTCATATTAACAAGCAAAAGGGTCTTGTGTGCATGTACCTAATTTTTGTGCTAATGAACTTGTCTATCAATCTAACGAATTACCAAGGCACAGGACACTTCTCTCTGCGCCCCCCCCCCCCCCCCCCCCCCCCCCCCCCCCCCCCCCCCCCAAGTTATATGGAGTAATTACTTGTTGTGTTTTGATTCCGGCTTAATAACATTTCAATTGGATTTGTACCTTCTCTACCCCAGACACTCCGTAGGTTATAGATGCAGGAGAATCTGAAGCAAGGCGGTAGTTCAACTTCTCGTGAATATCCTCAAGAAACTGACTTGACACGGGATGTGTTCGGCCTTGAGCAGTAACCACAGGACAGTTACCGAAATACTGTGAAAACATGCGTGAATCAACTGTTGCAGACCTACATGACAATAATGATTGCAAACAACCTTTCACTATGATGAAACGTAAACTAAAAAATATCAAGCAAGGAACACATCCACAACAAAATAGTTAGACTACATACATGAGAATAACTTTCAACTTTGGTTTAGGGCTTGAAGTTTGCTTCTCAATCATATTCTTCAAAACTATGAGCAGAAAATCCCCCTGTTACAAAAAATGAATATGGAGAACTTAGTCGATTTGTTGGTAAACATTTCAGCATGCATATAAGTTACAAAGGAAGCTCATAATTACAAAAGAAGCTATTGCTGGAAGACCTTCCTGTGTGAGCATTATTTCAAAAGTTTTTGTTTAAATTTAGGCCTAGTTCTCTGCTTATAAACATATCAGCTTTCTTCTGATGTCTACATTAAAAACTTCATGATTAGAAAAAATCTAGTACATGTAGCAAAGTTACCAGGAAAAAAAAAACGGTATTACGGATAGCCTTGCCAAAGGTTCTATAAAGAGACTAAGGTAGTTAGTTAATCATAGAATAGGATTTCTCAATAATGTTGTAACTTGTAAATAATATAGATATTAAGAAATCAAGTAGAGGAACACAGTTTTATTTACAATACTAAAGACTAAAAGCAAAGTTCTCTTATCCATAACCAGAACTGATGTATAGTACAAATTACACATTTTATTCGAACAATCAGTCAATTGCTTAGTTCTCATTTGAAAGGATACATTGGGTAACAGCATAAGAGTAGAACTGTTCAAACGATTTGAAACTTGCACATAAGGATTACGTTTACGGTAGGAAGAAAAAAAATCACAAATTCATATTTGGCTGAGCATGGGACAAATCATGCTTTATACTCAAGTATAATGTGCTATTTTGCTGAAATGATGACTGGTGTGTCAATATTAGGCAGTTAAAAATTTAAAATGAGAAAGCATGAAACCCAAGGACACACAAGATAGAAATGTTGGACAAACCAGAAGAGACCGCTCGTGCACTTCGTCAACTATGACATGACTAATATCAGCCAAGTCTTTATTTCCCTGCAAATTCATGCCAAAATAAGGTAAGAGAAAATGAATGATCTTATACCTTTGTGCCTGCCTATTTGAACTCCATTTTGCTTTTACAAATAAACGAATCTCATAATATCACTAGAGCACGCATATGATTATTTTAAAAAGAAAAACACAAAACTCTCAGACAGCACATATAACATAAGGTGTGTTATGTCAATAATTGAATCCATTTTACATACTGAAAGTTAAAAACAGTGAGCCTACCGATATCATCCTCAGAAGTATGCCAGTTGTACAAAAAAGAAGCTTCGTTCGTTCATTCCTACAGCAAAAGGCATATATAAGAAATGCAAATCTGATCCAACACTTACAGCAAAACAATGATGAAAACAAATATGAATCGTGTATCTCAAACACAAATAAAAAAGGTTTGGTAAAAATATAATAGCTTCAGATAGGCCAATGTATTGTTATATGGACAAACAACGTTAAACTGTTAAGTTGTTAGGTTACCATCCCAATGAAATCGCTGCGTGAATCTAAAATCTGGCCATAATAAATTATATGATAATCAAACAACAATAATATGTATTAGGTGTAAAATTTTACAGATGCAGAAATTCTTCGAGCAAATACATTTTAGGCTCCATTTGGATGGGTGGGTTTTAAGTAAATGATTTCAAAGACATTGAGTTAGTTAGGATACAATGGATTTCAAATCTATTGGAGTCATTTCAGAGAATTTCAAATCTTTGCACATGACTACACAGAGAGCAGAAACTTCATTAAATTATAGTTTAGGTCTGCTAGCTCAGATAACTCGACAATAAAAAAAATTATAAGAAATTTATGCTTTATATAACAAACTAGAGGACGAGACACCCCAACATCTGATTACATTGCATAATGCCAATTTCTAGATAAAACCGAAATTGAATTGCCCCTAAAGCGTTCTGGCTAATGGACCACAAAGCAACTTTAAATTAAATTTTATCCCAAATCTCAACAAGAAATACACATCTATCTTAAAAAAATCTGATAATCCTCTCTACCCAGATGTATTTTATAACTACTGATACTGCAATCCTTAGTTGTATTTCAAGAAAAGGATACAATTGATCACCTTGCACTGTCTAGACGGACTTGATAACCAACCAAAGAATCATTTGATCCTGGAGATGATTCACAACGCTCATCAGCAACTCTGTCAGCGACAGAAACGGCCTACAAAAGATCACTGTATAAATACTAATAGGCATTAAAAATCAAATTAAAAATATTTTAAATTGCACTTATAAGCATTAAAAACAAAAATAATACCTCCAAAATAATTTGGAAAATAGGCTAAACATCAATAAAAATCATAATTATGCAACTGAATTATATTACTAACCGCAATTCTCCTGGGCTGAGTGCAAATTATACTACAGCAACCACCAGATCCAGCTTCAATCATGTTATCTAATATGTACTGTGGGACCTACATAACCATCACCAAGACAGTACGAGGATAATATTCAAAAACTAATACTAAAAAAATATTAGCACTGAAAATAACTTCAACTATACTACAGCGACCACCAGATCCAGCTTCAATCATGTTATCTAATAAATACTGTGGGGCCTACATAACCATCACCAAGACAATACGAGCAGATAATATTCAAAAACAAAAAAGTAAGAAACTATTAGCACTGGAAATAAGAACTTCCACAGATTGCATAAGGCAACAAAAATAAAATTGAATGAATCTCAAACCTGAGTTGTCTTCCCACAGCCTGTCTCTCCAGAAATAACCAAAACATTATTTTCCTCAAGTAAATGCAGAATGTCATCTTTCACCTCAGCAATTGGGAGGCTAGATCTTGAATGCAACATGTCCTTTTCAGGGGGAGGGGAAAAAAGGAATAGTTCCATCATAAGCAAACATGTCTCAGAACATGCAAATTTGGAAGGACTAAAAACTCAAATTTGGTGCTTTCTAAATAACTCTGCTCTTCACCATTGAAATAAGTGTAACGAATGTATTTTCATTAGCACAAATCATATATTTGCATTTAGATATATTAGGACAGTAATACGGTGTAACTGTTTTAATTGTGACTGCAATAAGACTTAAATAAATTCACGTTGTGAGCTCCAGAGTAGCTTCTGTTGAGAACTTACTGATGAACGATATATATTTTGATCAAAGTTCAGGTTTTGAATAGAATCACATGTATGGCTCACAATTTCTAAGGATGATTAAGTATTAAGGGTAATAGATGCTCATAATGAATCATACATATGCCTCAGGCCATCTCAACTATCTCATTGATAGATAGAAAGGGAAGACCAACCTTGTACTTCTTCATTCCCTTCTTACGCTCTTGATCCTTCTTCAGATAAATGCTTTCAGCATCCACATTTCTGGACAAATCTGCAAACATGTAATATGACTGTAAGGAAGTATCCAAAAAGGTTATTCAAGAGCTAAAAGGATAGCTATGAAGCCTGTAGATATCTTCCAAACTTGCACTTATAGGTTGGCATGCATATATGGCTGTTTGCAAATTGGAACAACAGCAAGCCAAATAAGAAATGATTAATATTAATGTTTTCATTAATAGGCGCAATCATATAAAGCAGTACACGATTGCTTCAGACATTATGACCACCGATCCCATTTATAATTATGCAACACTTGCATACAGTATTTTGAGCAAGAGAAAACATGTAAATGACGAAAAATCAGTATTATAAATTAATCAGAAGCATGCTGCGGAAATTAAAGAAAGGGGATGAATTTCTTTATTTTGAATGCATGTATTAAGCTGAATAAGCATGTGCTGCATTACACAATAAATATGATTATGACCTCCTTCCCTTGATAAACATACTACAGAAACACAGATATGTATAAGAACATCTAGTGATGAAAATAAATAAATTTGACGTACTATCAGCATTCTGATTAGTGCTACCAGTAATATCTTCAAAAATATTTGGCATTTGAATCTTATCTTGATGAGCACTATCCATGATATCAGCCTCAACGATATGCTCATTTTTGTCAGAATTCAACAGTGAGTCAACAAAACCAGCCCTTCTATCTTCATATTGGTCATTTCCAGATGCGAACAAATCTCCTGTAGATTGAGCAATAAAAGAACCAGAGGATTATTATATGCTCCATTGCTCTCTCCAGATCAAATATGCCTTGTTTAAGGTTTTTGCACAAAAAAATAATGAATCAAGGTAAATGACTGCTACCCTTAATTAAATTACTCTAGCAGTATTAAATACACGCGAGAACGGGCAAGAGTACTGATAAATGACTTAGACTAGAATATGAAATAAATGTAGAAAGTTGACTTGAAAACATAAAACATCACTTATTTAAATTAATTTACAGTAATAAAACTAAAACCGGAGTGAAAAAAAATCAACTACAAAAATAAAAATGAAAAATATATATCAAAACAGTTCTCAAGCCAAAACAAATAGTAGCTGCAAATAAGGCCAATCACCTTCCTTCCATTTTAGTACCATGGAAGCATAGGGCTCTAGAAGTGCTAGCTGAAAAGGTATATCTGGAAAGAGACAGTGCAGCGCATATGCTGCAACTCTGTTTTGTGCATCCTGAGATGAAGAGTTAGTTGGTTAGAGCCTTTTGGAAGTATTTAGTGAAGAAAAATGATCTAGCAAATCAGTCCCTCACAACTGTTGTGACATAATATATGGTACATATATTCTCTCTTTCGAAAAGTATAAGTAAAAAAATATATACTCCATAGGTGCTATCATGTCACTGATAAAATTGAACATAATAGTTACTTGAAGCAGAAACCCAACATCTGCAACATGCAGTGTTTGCAGTAATTTTGAAAATTAATTATGTTTTTGCTTGCTCCTTTGGTGCAATGTAGACTGAGGTCTTATTTTTGTTTTATACACTGCTTGAAAAGCATGGGTTCTCAGTGCTATTTCGGGATACTGGGGTACAATAAAGTCCTAATGACTGACACAGAAAACACCAAAAGAATTACCCATTTAATATGGTTCAATCCTTCAGTGATTTATTATGAGTTTGCAACTATTTCCATTGACCAATGCAGGTGTTATACCTCAGGTGTATTAAAGCTTTCATTATGACTTGGAAGTTGAATGGTTGTCAACCCTCCAGCTTTTCTACTTTTACCCCTCCCACTAGCTTTGCGAAGTATGCTGATAGAGTAACCAGAATTGTGCCCTTTTCCAGGAACTCGGTCATATTTTGGCGCTTCCCATCCCGATCTTTGGCAATGTTGTTGAAGAACAGCCTTTGGAATCTTTTTTTGATCTCCCTATAGTTATTACCAAACACGGCAATAATTACACCAGAGCCAAAATAATAATAAAAATGTAACGAGCACCATTCAAAGGAAAACTAATTTAGCAACCAGGAAAGAAGGCAGGTAGAATCGAGAGGGAAGTAAAGAAATGATGAAAACAGATTGGGTATCCATCAAGAGGATATATGGATTATATTCCATGTCTTTAAAAAAGAGTACAAAATAAGAAATAGGAGTATAGGATACATCTTTGAATCCTCAATTACATCAAACTAGCAGCAGTGGGATATTAAACAAGTTAAAAGCACTCAAAATTCTAACATTAAGTTGCCTCAGATATAAGCATGAGCTTCATGGATAGTAGTAATTACCTTTTTCCAGATTCCTTCCATTTTCTCTATGTTCTTCTCACTGCAAAGTTCTTTCAATTTCTCTTTCTTTTGTAGTTCCAATATTTCAGAAGGTAAATTTTGATTAGAAGTGCCGCAACCTTCCAAAAATAAATCACCAAGTTCTACATCATCAGACTCCCTCTCCAACACATCTCCATCTTTCACAGGGATACTTAAAGCAGTGTCAGTTGAGTAATCATGTTCGACAGAGCTACTAACTTCCTTTTCGTCAACTTCAACCCTAAACTCAGTACAGGATGTATCATCTTCTATATTACATACATTAACTGTGCCACCGTCAGGGTTGTCTGAAGGAACAGGATTCGAAGCCACATCGTTACTTGCATGAAGGGAAGAGCTTACATATCCAGAATCCAATAGATCAACAGATAGTCCTGAGAATTTATTCAAATTCAAGCAAAATTATGCACACTTTTAATGTGACCAAGAATTGTGACAGAAAAGACACGATGACATTCTGCTACCTAAGGCTGATATCTCCTGCTTAAGTTTCCGAATTATAAGACCTGCTTCGTTCTGGCTTTTTTTGTCACCTTTATCTTTAGCATTTGCAGCTAGCAACCTAGCAGCGTGATAGTCCTCAACAATTAACTCATAATTGCTCCTTGGTTCCAAGACCTAACACAAAAGTATTTACATTAAAAAATAAGGAATAAAAATGAAACAATGAAACATTGAAACGCCTGCGGACCTGTTCTTTTGGACTTAATTTCAGTGCATTTCAGTTCAGTTCAGATCGCTTAAGTTCAGTTCAGTTCAGATTAAGTTCGTTTCAAAATAAATTAAAATAAATAAATAAATAAAAATTCAATATATAATTTTAAATATAAAATCTAATTACTGTCATAATATTATTAATATTTTAAAAAAATATATTTAAAATTTTATAAAAATTATTATTATTTTTATAAAAAAAACCGATCCAGTTCAGTTCAGATCGCTTCAGTTCAGTTCAGTTCAGATCGCTTCAGTTCAGTTCAGTTCAGCCGATTTCAGTCCAAAAGAACAGGTCCTTCATCTTTTTTCAGAAGAGGTAGTAAAAAATTATTGAGCCAATGTGACACGGTTACAAGCGCACATGTTCGAATATAGTTGTTCTAGAAAATCGGCACAGAAAATATAATCTTTAAGAAATATCAACAGGAAATCAAGATTCAAAATAGCTTAGATCAAGCAGAACAGGAGAATATACAAAATAAATAAAAGAAAAGTCTACATGTTATTTAAATGTCTATACGGAATCCTTGTAGGATAACACAAAACATAATATATAGGAGATGCACAATTCAAAAAATAAATTACAACTTTGGTGGATGTTGAAGTAAAATTAAACAGAAAATATGGAGAAAACAGTTTCACGTGTTTATCAATAATAATAATAATTTATGCATCTGAAGTTATATAACTCGAAGTACCTTCTTCGATTTATCATTATCCAGTGAAGAAGTTTCCCATGAATCAGATTCATCCTGCAAAAGTTATTTTTATGATTAGCATCCTACTGTAATTATGAGACAGTACAAACTTTGACAGATATCTTCTTCTAACTATGTGTATGTGTGTGTCTGTTCACATCATTTGGTTGCTAGAGTTTCATGAAATCCAAAGTCAGTCAGTTTGGGACCCCAAGATCGCTGCCTATTTTAGCTTATTAATAGACATTTGTTGATTTCTATCCCAAAGAAAATAACCAAACGATGCAAAATCCTTTGGCTAAATCTATATAGACCACCGTATGAAAGTACCTCCTCCTGCTGCTCCATATATTGACGGATCCAGTCTGCTTGAGAACTCTGAACAGAAAATAATTTTTCATCATCCTTACGTTCTTTAATTCTAAGAGGAGCTTCTGCCTTCTCCTCCGATACATGTGCAGGCGCATCCCTCGATGAAACCCAATCTTCACGAGCAGTTGATATGACACCAACAGAACCTGCTCGTAAAGTACATTAAGAGATCGCTTACGCTCCGCGTCAAAACAAAATAATCGATACAATGCCTCTGGAAAACTAGAGGCGAATTTAACATAATTGATGTATCGGCACCTCCAAGTGTATGCAAATAACCTCCACTGGAAAACTTCAGCGGGAGCTCATTCCCTGGAATATTTAAGCATAGCCAGTCTAAAGCAGACTCGTATGTTGATCTATCCTAAAAACAAATACACAAAACAATAAAAATAGTATCTTTTTGTATGTTGATTTGTACTTTCAGCTATTCCAAGTTCATTTAAGCTCAGTCACAATTCAATACTATCTTTTTTAGTTGAACTAGTATATAAAAATAAATATAAAAATTGTTTTTCATCGGCGAACCTTGAGAGTGGAGAGAGCAAGTTCAATTTGATCGTCTTTAAAGCCGTCGCAAGACAGTTTCTCGTAAACCGACCGGAGCCTCTTTGCTTTCTGTCCTTTAGATATCGATTCGTCGGACGTCGCCGTAGAAGGCTCAGATCGTCCGGAGTTGAGAAGAAGACGGCGGAGGCGATTTTCGTTCTCCGCTGATAGTTGGAGTTTGGGGCCGGCGGATGGCGCGGGTTTACCTTTCGATGATGACGCCTTCTGATTCTGCGGTTTCTTCTTAGGCGCCATTTTTGCGTACAAACACAATCACTGAATTGTGCCGAGACTGACAGACGATGGCTGTTTGGAAGAGGGATGACGAAGTCGGCGACGGAGTTTGAACGGTGGGCACTGTTAGGCCCATATCCTAAGTGGGCTGGGCTGAAAGATAAGTGAATATCAGCCCATTTAAAAAATAATATTTTTAAATAAAAATGACAATTATTATTCATTATATCATCAAATTTATGTATTCCAAAAAAAACAGTAGACATTTTTTAGATTATAGCAATTTTTTACTTATGATTTATGAATAAACAACATTTAATTTTTTTAATTATAATTGTGGCTAAAATTACTAGGTTTCATGCTTTAAAAATGTTTTTTTATCTCTCAAAATTTGAATAAACAATGTAAAGCTAAATTCAGCAATTCCTTGACTAAAATAAACAAGGGTAACCTCGTAAATAACACAAAAAATATGTGTAGCTGGTATACAAATACAAATGAAGAATAAAACAAAGTTAAGCATGACTCTTGGAGCTTAACTTTGTATTTGAATAAAACAAAGATTTCAATTACAATAGAGCTTGATCAGCGAATCTGCACCCGCGGTAAATAACCAAGGTTGTCTCGGGTGAAACTTGCAATCCAAAACTCCTGCGCGAAAAAAAAAAAAGAAGGTATCGGTCGATGAGCATAAAATAAAAACGAACGCATACACTTTCCATTGGCATGGCACTAAGAAACTAATGAACGAATTAGAAAACAAGTTACCTCTCCCATCAGTACTTGAATGTCCACGAAGAATTTCCAGAGGAACAATCAATGGGTTCTGATTGAGATCCGAATAAACCATGCCATGAAATACATAAGCTGTGCCATCTTCAGAACATGAGGCAAATAAAGGGTACGAGCGGTGATAGGCAACCCCAGTAATATCCTTAGGATGACACCTGTGAATTAGGATAGGTAAATGGAAAAAATAAAATTAGATAAATGATAAATTAGGATTATAGTTGCAGAAACGAATAATTTAAGTCGGTTCTCCGTTGAGTAATATGCAAATATTAGCTGCTTTTTTCGTTTGAAATTAATGAAATTTAAATTCTGTTTTCCTATTTCACTGAATTACTTGATTCATCACTAATGAATCTAGGCTTTCGAAGCTATGCCAATAATTATTCTCTAAAACATGCAATTGTTAATCACACGAACTTGGACCTCTCCAACACAATAAATCACCATTACATGAAATCGAGCCTCTTCAACAATTGTCAACTGTCATGACATTCTACAGGCACAATTTAACAATGATGATGAATAAATCCTTAAGTTCTTCGACTTTGGTCCTCTGACAAGTTTCAAATTATTTCAGCATTATTAATGGCACTTTTCTAATAATGACAATTAAATGCTATGACATACCTTAAGACTCTGTAAGGTCGAGATGAAAGGTCCATGTCAAACCAACATAACTTCCCATCTTTGCTTCCCACAATCGCATTGTCACCTGCATATTAACATGAGATCGATACGAACATTCAGCATTTGTCACTGACTGTTATCAATTGGGTGAGAGTGAGAGACAGAAACAGAGAGAGCATACCACCAGGGTGGATAGCTATAGAAGAAATTTCACGGACTCCAGCATCAAGCTTTTTAATAAGCTTCTGCTTCAATAAATCATAAACGCGAATATCCTTCTTGAATGCTGTAAAAAATACAGATCGAGTAGGGTGAAAAGCAGTGGAGACAGGAATCCCTTTGGTCTTGAATGGAATTCGTTGTGTAAGTTTCTTTGAGAGTTGGTGAATCATCACTGATCTTGATTCACGTACAGCTGAGTTAAAGAAATACAATGCCCAAACAGACATAATTTCATCCCCAGTAAAGAGTAAAGATAAGGCAGTATTAGGTGATGCATATACAACAAATTTGCATTATTAATTTTAAGATATATAGAACTAGTCAATGCTTTCATAGCTGAGAAAAAAGGATATCAGTTGGCATTAGTGTTGACAGATAATCCCCTTTACGATGCCATTCCACTTTAGTTACAGCCTACAATTCAAGAAAACAAATTTCTTAAATTCAGTTATATATATATATATATATATATATATATATATATATATATATATATATATATATATATATATATAATGTTAAAAAAAATGACATAATTACCTTGAAATGCTTCAACCTGATTCCCCCATGTGTATCATCTTGAGACCAGCTGACAATGGAAGCACTAGTATCTGAAGTAGCAATAGTAATAGGTGAGTAGTGAAGAGATTGAAAAAAGAGAGCAAATGAATACTCTTACGCATACTGACCAGATTCTTCTGTTGACTTATGGGGTTCAACATGGAGAAGATCTTCAATCCTTTTCTGTTGTTCATAACTCCCGCATCTGGTGTTCAAAATAAACACATCTTGGCCCCTGAATTTAAACAGGACTTAGTGATATACACCGACATCCGTTTTGCAATAAAAGAAATCAAGGCCTCTCATATTTCTTACGCTGCCACTGCTAACACAGGAATATCGGGCAGAGGATTCCAAGCAACTTTCTCGATGCTTTCACCTAGATTCCATATCTGTAGGCATCTTCCGGTTTCAACTTCCCAAATGCGAACAGTTCCATCCTTAGAACCTTCATAAAATGTTGGACCCAGTAAACAACAAGTTAACTTACATATCCCCTAATGTATTACAAAACCTCCTAGAACTCAAAGTAGATCAATAATGTCGAACCAGATGCAAGCCATTGCCCTGTGGTTTCTGTAGAAATTGTGGTGACAGGACCCTTATGGCCTTTGTACTCGAGATAACAAGTTGTTGGATATGGTTTAAGATCTTTACGGCTTGGTAACTTTGGTTTCAAGGACTCAGGATCAATATTAATCTGAAAAAAGTCCAGAAGGTAATGAGTTGGGTGAAATAATGACCAAACTATTTTAAAATATAAGTTTGTAGACAAAATGCAAAAATCGTCTGAACATATAGAGGAGACATTATTGCGTATACGTACGCGTTTTTTGCGAACTCTTGGGCATAGATAGAGATCCAAACAACGATCAAAAGTCTCTTGGACAGCTTTCTCATACGCAGGAACACTTCTCAAGGATTTGAACCTAAATTTCACATAAAACATTAGTGGATTAAACTCCTGCCACCAAATAAAAAGATCATTGACTGTAAACATTAAAATGGAGTGGAAATTACTGTTTAGGAATAAACTTAGGTCGGTCCTCCTCAAACATGAGCTGGTGAGCATTTATTTCTTCCTGTGTTAGGATGTATTCTGGAGAAGGGTTGTAAGATTCCTCATGGCCTAGAACAAAATTTTAGGTCAAACAATATTTTAAAAAATTAAAATATCATTAGCTACGGTTGAGAGCATATGGATGGATTATTAAGCATAGACTATCATTACATAAGCAAACACACCTGGCAATTTAGGTTTTGGTGCAGGAATATATGCCAGACACTGTCTATCCGCTGAGCTGGAATCATCCCACAAGGCATACACCTTAGGCTCTTCTTGCTTGGGCTTATCAGTTTTAATCAGCCCACTTCTGATGGCCCGAACATAGCGAACTACCTATAATTCCAAACAAGTATTCATAATTATATATATATATATATTGGAAGTAAAGTTCTAGCAACCTTAAACTAAACAATCTTAGTCTGTTTTTCGATAGCAGTCACAGGTCAATATGATCATTTTGAAACTACTTACAGTGAAGAAAAATATAATTTATTCACCGGAAATGAACCAATGTGTGAACATAAAGAAGGGAATAAAGAAACAGAATCGAATAATTCCAACAGTGAAAAAAACAAAACATTTTATGTTACCTACCATTTTGCTCTCCCACTTTGAAGGAGTGAAGCGCCTCTTTGGTTCTGGCGCATTCGACAGTGGATGCTTAGCACCATCCCACACAAACCAATCAACAAAAGGCTGCAGAGGAAGACATATTAAGAAATGTTCCTTTAAAGGGAAGAGGTAACATAACCTAAAAATGAGATTGGGAATATAAAAACTATAAAAATGAGATTGGGAATATACAAACTATACTAAAGTGAGAAGTGAGAATGAAATGAGAACTGTATACGCACTGCATATGGATCAAAATCAGCATGAGGTGCTTTTCCTTTCAGTAATCTGCCTACTAGTTTGGTCTCTTCTTTGGTCAACTCCACGTCCTCATCATTATACTCGTCATATATCTTACGCCTGGACGCAACAGACCAAGAATGTGGATTAATCACGACATAAGTACATGGTTGGCATATATGCATCACAGCAAGCTGAATTCAAACGATTAGGTATTCTAGTTATAAACTCACCAAGTCTTTGAGTCATCAACACTTGCAAGAAAAGAATCCAGCTTACTCTGTTTTTCTCTCTTTTTTATCTTTTTACCAGCTAAATCATATCCGATATGTTCCTCATCCTTGTACCACTCCAAAGGAACATCTCCAACTGTGTTACGTGGTGCAACCTTATTCATCAATAAAAGAAAGTTGACCGTAGTCAGCAAAATTATAAACTAAAAAAAAAGGTGATGTGAACAAATCATTAGATTCAACGATTGTATGAACACATTCTTCATGTGACTAATCTATACAGCCAAAATCAAGTGCCATAAGGAGCGGCTGCAGTTTGACTAGTTTTTTAAGGCTGAAACATGGAACGCTTTTGCTTCTTAAAGATGAAATTAAAACTGACCTCATCTTCAGATGAATCACTCTCCTCAACTACTTCGCGGGAATCATCACTTTCACCATGGCTGTCTTCACCATGATACTCGTCATTATCTTCGTTGAGATCATCCCCGTGTGAATGGTTATCAGCATCATCACTTGCACCAGTAGGATCATCACCATCACTAGATTCAACGACATCCTGCCATAATAAAAATATAATATAATCTCACTTGAGGCTTAAGTCAGACTCAACTAAGAAAAAGGAAAGGCGAGATAAAGTTCAGAGCAGAATGGAAATTAAAAAGAGTAAAATCCAAAAAAAGGCAACGGTAAGAGAAAAAAAATGCAAAGAGCACACAGGACGATAAAGGTAAAAAGTGATAGGGGCGATCAGCAGATAAAATCAGGTGGAAACACGTGGGGGATATTCAAAAGTGAGAGAGAGTTGCATACTTCGATTTTCGAAGTGTGTGCAATGAGGGTATTCACTGGAAAATGATTTGCCAAAGTTTCCAAAAAAATTGGAAGCACCGCAAATTACAGAAACTGGATGTTAAGTTCAGGGGATATACAGTTCTGATACTGATAAAACATAAATTTCTTTTTAGTCCAAAATATAGACTCCAAATCTAAGAACTTTAAGCCTTATGAAGGGTGGCTAAACATACATGACAAAGAAAAATAACAAATGCAAAACCGAGAATTACCATGTACGGAGTACCTCAACCTCGGAGATTTTACTTTGCTCGGATCCGGATTCACTTATGGAGCCACCTTCCTCAGATAGACTCTACAGAAAACATAAAAAGTTCATTTAATTAGATTCTGGTTTTATCCATACAGACACAATACATTTACTTATCAGAAACTACACATCGATAGCCTAGTAAGTTCCACCAAATCTACCTCTAGACAATGTATTCGGACCCTTTCGATGAATTAGACAATGCAAATAAAATTAAGGAGTAGATATTAAAAAAAATGTGCCATTTCATATTCAAATTGAACATCATCAATCCGCAACCAAAAGTTTTAGCCATGTCATGGATAACACCCAAATATTTACACATGACTTCATTACATGATCGGAAAATTTATCGCGTTGCCTTTCATTTCCAAACAGCATCCAAACTCACTTAAACTTCGAATTAACAGCAAACAACAAAATATGAACATTATTCTTCAACAGAATTAATCTCATAAACTGAAAAATATCTGTACTTGATCATCACTATCTTCCGATCCCGAATCAAAAGGAGAATCTTCAGAGCTCTCAGCTGCTGCCTCAGCATCCTGAATTCTTCTCAAATTTTCTTCCATGATTTTGGCTTTCAATTTCTGAACGTTTTTCTTGCCCGTTTCATCCTTCGGCTCGCCGGATCCATTGTCATCCTTCCGCTGCTTCCGTCCCATTCTGCGTGATGTCCGAACGAAGCTAAGAAAGGAAGCTAATCTCTACTACTAACGGTTGCTTTAGGGTTTATTTAGTGGGGTTTTAGGGATGATTTTTCACAGGCGGAAGTGTGAGAAATTTTCGGAGGTAGACTGTTATGGGCTTATGTTGGCGGGTAGCCCAATCTCAATCTTACTCCGTGGCCCATTCATAAATCGTATTTTTTAATTAATTTTGTAATTAAATATATATTAATTAAATAAAAGTATACTATACTTTGATTTTTAATTTGTCTAAGAACCTTTTATCCCTTGTTTTTAAACAAATATTTAAATATCCAAATTCGTTATCCACTCGAGCTCGAGCAATTCAGTATCCTAAACGTGTTGATAGTAAGCACTGAATTTTTTTTTCTCGCTGGCTGACTTATCGAGGGACTCGTTAAATTGGTCAAATTTTATCATTTTTTATTTAAATTGTGTTCATAAAAACAATAAGTGTATGGAATTATAACAAAAGTGAAGATCGGAAAAACAAAATTATTTGTGAAACAAGTAGCTCAACTGAGTGCGCCTAGCTCTGTCCCACTGTATAATGAACTTCAAGTTCAGACTTGGTGTATATATACACTAGTTTACTACATGTGCATATTTCCTCACTACATGACCAACAACTTGACCTGTTTTTTTGAGTTGGTTCATTAATATAGTTGGTACAGTACAGCTCAAGCTCAGTATAAATGACTTTTAAAAGTGAATTTTCTGACTCGTTAGTCGTTATAATCATTCCTCACGTCAAGGCATACACTAATATAAAAAAATATGAGTAATAGTATTATAAGTATAAACTAAATTATTTTAACTGTTTTTTTTTTCAAATAAGTATATATTCACTAATTTATCTATATAAGTAGATTAAGAAAAATATTTTTTTCCACTTTTATTAAAAAGCTGAGATAAGAAATTTGTAAGTTAATCAGTAGAGTAGTTCTTAATAAAGTTTAAAAATTAAGTGAAAAAATATGAGAAAATTATTTTTTTGGAAAAATAAAATAATTAGTTACTCTATTTTTCAATTCAAAATTAGTGGAGAGATCTATACAATGTGCATAAATAGTTAAGGTATCTAAAAAAAGTAAGTGTCCATAAATACTTGAACGATTATTGATAAAGACTTTAATTACAAGCATTATCGTCCAACTTGCTTCAAACCTTTCAAACCCGAGTCGGAGATAAGTCACAAGTCCTTTTGGCCTTTCTTTCTCTTCCCCCTAAATCCTTCTTTCTTCCCGATTTTGGACCACAATTATCACCTCTGTTTTTTTTTCGATTTTTTTCCTCTATTTTTCTTTTCTTTTTTGTGCGTACGATTCACAGCTGTTATTTCTGCAGCGCCACCCACCGCCGCCGACAATCACAGATCTTTCATTACTGAAATCAGTATCTTCATCAAACCCCACTATTCAAGATCCGACCCGAGAGATTCGAAAACCCGCTGGACTTGTGAGAATGGGAGTGTGATAGCTGTAATCTTACTTTTTTACTATTGTGCCCACCTGTGATTGGGAAAATGTCGGCTGCGGCGCCGGAGCTGGGTTCTGCCGCGCCGGATTCCTACAAGGGGATGTCGTCCGACAACATCAAGGGATTGATCTTGGGTTTATCTTCCAGCTTATTCATCGGTGCTAGCTTCATCGTTAAGAAGAAGGGGTTGAAGAAAGCTGGTGCTTCCGGCATCAGGGCTGGTAAAAAAAGAATCTTTACCTTTTCTTACTTGCGTTGTTACCTTATCTTCAATTTTTAATTGTGCCCCTGTGGAAGTCTGAGATAAGTTATTGAAGAAGGGTCAATTAGGAAATTTGGGGAATTATGATCTAGGTACTTGAGTTTGATTGCTATAAACTTAAATCTGAGCTGTATCAAGTTGTTAGCTCCGAGTATATCAGCTACATTTTGGTATATTTGACTGGTCTTGTTAAGTTCGAGTTTATACGAGTATGTAATCTGGACTTTGATCTCGAGATTGTGCTCTTGTCTTCTACGTTGGATTCTCGGGCATTTATCATCAACGAAAATAAAAATATAAACAGCACATTCAGAACGATTGAATCGTGTTGCACAATGCCTTGATTTATGATGCAAATTCAAAAGGTTATTTATAACGATTACCATTAATTTTGTTGTTCTTCAGGAGTTGGAGGTTATTCGTATATATACGAGCCACTATGGTGGGTCGGCATGACAACAAGTGAGTTATTTATCTGTAATTTTCTTATCTTTACATTAAGTAGAAGTCGTCTTTTCTCCATTCGGTAAGTTCCATATTTAAGCAGTGTTATAATCGTAAAAGTTATTCACTCTTTAATTCAAAGCGGTCACATAGATTGTTTCTCTCTAACTTATAGATTTTGTTTCCTGGACAGTGATTGTTGGAGAAATCGCAAATTTTGCAGCTTACGCATTTGCCCCCGCCATTCTGGTTACCCCTCTCGGTGCACTCAGCATTATTATCAGGCATGCTTACTCTTACCTTAACTATGTTTTTTTTTAAGAATGCGTTAACTTCTCTTCAGTTGCTGATTGAGGTGTGTATTATTTTTGCAGTGCTGTACTTGCTCACATTATTTTACAGGAGAGACTGCACATTTTCGGTATTCTCGGTTGCGCCCTGTGCGTGGTGGGGTCCACCACGATCGTCCTGCACGCTCCACAGGAACGTGGGATTGAGTCCGTGAGAGAAGTGTGGGACCTTGCTACTGAGCCGGGTAAAATTTATATTTCTGAATATTATTATTATTTCAATATTTTAAAATAAATTAAATTCAACTTAGTTTTAGTTCAATTCAAACCTATTAGGTTCAATTCAGTCCTATTAACTTCAGTTCAACCAGTTTCAGTCAAAAAAGAACATGTCCTTTGTGTTGAATGTCGAGCTCAAAACGTCTCCTTGTTTATGCAGCTTTTCTGTTTTACGTGACTCTGGTGATAGCAATAGCTGCCATTCTAATTGTCCATTATATTCCCCAATATGGCCAGACACACATATTGTTCTATATCAGTGTTTGTTCGCTACTCGGTTCATTGTCGGTAAGTCTTGCTAAATCATACACTTCTCGGTTAGTACACATAAAAGGAGCTTAATCAAGATAAGCTTTTGCTGCAGGTTATGAGTGTCAAAGCGTTAAGCATTGCGTTGAAGCTGACATTCTCGGGAACGAATCAACTGTTGTATCCTCAGACATGGGCCTTCGCTATGGTTGTCACTGTTTGTGTACTCACCCAAATATATTACCTAAATATGGTAAGAAATCGACGTGTGATGTTCGTTTGAGTCGACTCTTGTTTTTGTTTCCCCTTCTTACTTGAAATGTATATTTTGTGAATGGCAATCGCAGGCTCTTGATACGTTCAACACAGCCGTGGTTTCACCTATATACTACGTTATGTTCACATCCTTGACTATAGTTGCAAGTGTCATTATGTTCAAGGTATATTGTTATTTATCTCCGGCAATTCCAATAATTTGACCCTTAATTCTCATGATATTCTTTTATAATTTCATCAAAATCAGGATTGGGACAGGCAGAGTCCGACTCAGATTGTTACGGAGATGTGTGGATTCGTCACTATTCTTTCTGGGACATTTCTTCTTCACAAAACGAAAGACATGGCCGATGGTATGTTGTCGTTGATATTATTTAAAAGTTTAAACACCAAATCAATTGTCGACGATGTAATACAACCTCATCTCTTGTTTGTTCTAAACAACGGGACTTTATTTTTCGTATAGGTTCTATGTCAATGGTTTCTATGAAGCTGCCTAAACATGGTGATGAGGAGGATGGGTTTGGTCAAGAAGGTATACCTTTAAAGCGCCAAGAATCATCGCGAACACCGTGATTCTTTTTGCCCAAATTACGAGCCCAAGGAAAAATCGTGCAAGTACAAAAATAGTTCCAGACAAATTCGTACAGCCATTGGATGATAAGTAGAAGAGAAGATTATATAAAACTAGAAACTATTCTTCAAAATGAGAAACATGCAAATGAATTCGTGTTCCATTTTTTATTTTTTATTTTATTTATGTTTGTGCAACAACTTGAGCATTATCTACATTACAAGTCAAGAAGAAGGGAGTTACTGAATCTGCCGAGGCATTACTACTACGCTCGAAAATCTGGTAAAATCGAACCTTGAGAAGGAAGCTCACTTGTTTATTTGCTTCAGAAGACTGGAAACTGACGCGCAATGTGTTGATTTATTTTCGCATTGATCGCAACAGTATTGCAGATTTTGGATGACTTTGAGACACCTAATATTGGTATACAACAGAGGACAAGTGAAAGTTAGAAATACGAATATCAAAACCGATTCGTCGAGTTCTTTTCGATTTTTGTTCAACAAACAGATGATGAAGGAAAGAAAGCTAGTATGCTTAAAAATAACATCCATATTTAGTATAAAAAAATGCAAAAAATGAAATGAACAAATTGTGGCAGATGATGAAGGGAAGGAAACAGAGCTAGTATGCTTAAAAAACATCCAAATTTAGTATTAAAAAATGCAAAAAATGAAATAAAAAAATTGGGGAAATAGGGTTCTTCGTCTTCTTCCCCGATGGGTAAAAAAGGAAACGCAGGAAATTAGAGATAAAAAGAAAGCGTACTTTTGAGGAAGGAAATTGTTCTTAGAGAGGCATGCTTGGATATCGCAAGCTTGTTTCTTACAAGGCTCTTTAACGGCCGGCGCCATTTACGCAACTGCTTCTTCGTCTAATTAAACTCTAGATGCTTTGAAGCTGATTACTCCGATCAATTTTCAATTCAATTCACCGAGAGAGAATATGAACGAAGAATTTATGCTTATTTTCTAGTCGGTCGGGCTAGGGTCTGTTTGGATGACGTCATTAGGTTCCTGATTACCGGTTTAAATTAAAAAAAACTCCTACCGAATTAGTAATTAAGATCGTAATACTTTCAATAAATAATTTAGAATTTTAATAATAATATATTAATATAATTATTATTGAAAAAAAAATAGTATTTTGTTGTTCAAACGAATTCAATAAAAATAATCTAAGTGAAATCTCATTCTTGAATGTTAAAAATAAAAATCAAACATGCACTTGTGAGTTCAACTTATAATTCTAGGTGTATAAGTGTATTGATTAGGTGTGTAATTGCATATAATTATATTTGATTATGTGTGCAATTAATATATTTTATTGAATACTCTCTCCGTGTCACATTAATGGGTATATATGACTTTTTTTGTTCGTCCAACATAAATAAATATACAAAAATTATGAAAAAATAACTAAAATTTAATAACTATTAAAATAAAATTTAATAGTTAAATTTTATTTTAGTTATTTTTTTATAATTTTTGTATATTATTTATAAGTATTTTTTATAAGTATTGAAAAAATCAAGGATGACCAACTATTCTCACTTGCGTAACTTCTAACCTAAATTGTGCAAGTTTCTTAAGCTTATAAAACAATTGTTTAAAACCCCATTAAATTATTGAGAATAATAAGTTTAAAAACCCATTAAATTATTGAGAATAATAATTTAATTTAATTTAATTTACACAAAATTGATTTGATGATTACTTTGAATATGTATAAAAGTATGCAACCCCCGAATACCAAATATTGGGTAAAAACAAAATCATCAAAGTACCCAGATTCGGAACAACTCAATAAACCTTTTTCCGTTCATCGAAACTAAAAACAATAATATATTTTCCATCCTATTTTACACAGAACAGAGAAACAAATTTCAAGATACAATTTTTATTTTTCAATTTATTTTTGGATTATCCATGGATAAAAGCATAAATGATTTTCTGGGCAGCTTCAAAACAAAATTGAAGCAAGCATCACTTCTCTGGGTTGAGGGTTTCCGGGAGGCTTGCTGTCTTCATCGCGTCATCATCTATTGTACCAGGTATTATGTTGACTCTCTCTCTCTCCCTCTCTCTGTTTTCAAAATAGAAACTTTTTTATATATAAAATAAATAAATAATAACTAATTGTTAATTTGTTGGGTTGAATGTGTGGTGAAGATCAAGAGAGCTAGCCATCCGTACCGGACAGTGTTTCCTCTTGAACGGCTTCATTTTCTTAGGAAGGTTTGTCTCCCCTGCATTTTATTATCGACTACTTTACACTTGTGGGGGTTGAATTATTCGTAATTTGTATTTGGTTGTGTGTTGAATTATTCGAATACAAAGAATGTGATAGTTTAGTTTGTGTTATGTTTTTTGAGTATTGGAAATTTGAGTTGAAGAAGCTCTGTCCTCGATTTTTTGCAGTATACTTGTCTTAAGATCTTTTGTCATTCCAACTCTGCAATGGGTGTTACCAGATGGATTGCCGATTTCGATCAATTCTCGAGAATCATTCGGGGGTATTTTCAGATTCTATTCCTTCTTTCGACTTGGACTGATTCGACTCTTTTATGTGAGTGCTGATTTTTGGCTTCAAGTCTCTTTTTCCTGGATTATGCCTAGTAGTTTTGCAGGCTCGTCTTTTGGGTGATGTTATGACTTCTGAGTTTTATTTTTGTTTTTCCAAATTGCTGATAAAGACAATCTATATTGTCCGTCTCACGCCCACCGCCCATATATAATAATTTTATTTTTTAATTTTGTAACAATTTTGCAGGTATTCTGGTTCTATCCTATGTACATATCCAGCTGTATTCTAAGCACCCTCTGGTATTTCATTTTTTCTTTAAGAGGCGTCATAGCTCGTATACCGTACACTTTAGGAACTACATTTATCTTTGGTTCCAGGTATAACGACATTGCAAAGTTCGGGTTTTTCGCAATCGAGAAGCACGGAACTTCTGGTTTAGAATCATCTGGCGAAAAGAACGATACAACTGCCAGTGATAAGGCTACTGACATTGAGAGGTACTCTCCGAATTATTACACATGTTTTTTTGAATAAAATGTTACGTATCTCGTAAGGTTTCGGATACTCTTTTTCTTTACATGCAGTGTAATGATCGGTATAGCTGAACAGGCCTATTCACTTCTCCTTTTGAGTTTCTTTTTCTTGGAGGTAAATAAAATTAAACAAAAAGTGTTTCTTGGTTCGTATAATCAACTGGAATTCCGTAGTCAATCGTGTATGTTTATTTGTAGGTATACGTTACTGGCTTCATACCTTGCATCGGAAAGGCAGTAAACTTTTTGCTCCTGTCGTGGATGTACTCTTATTATTGTTTCGAGTGAGTAGTGATATACATTATTCCGTTTTCTTTCCGTTGGTTATGTATAAAAAATGCTCATCGCATCTTTTTATCGTTTAAAAAAAAGGTACAAATGGAATTACTCGGGTTTGAGTCTGGACAAAAGGCTGGACTTCTTCGAATCTAACTGGGCGTTTTTCGCGGGTTTTGGTACTAGTCTTGCGAAATTTTATTGTCCTTAGAATCTTTGTCTTTGTCGATAAAATGCTGCAACTGCGTCTTTTAGGAAGCCCGTGTGTTCTGGCTGTTTTCTTTTACTCTCCCCTCGTAAGCTATGGGGTTATGGCCGTACTCTATCCATTAGTAAGTTTTATATCCTCTCTCTCTCTATCTATCTCTCGATTTTTATCTATATTGAATTTGATGGTAATACGTTGTGTCATAGTTTGTTTTGACAGCGACAGGCTCAGAAGCAGACAGAGTGATTGCTTCTCAGAGAAAGAAATGGAAAGGCGATGGATTAGGAAGGATTCCGATATTCTTTTCCGCCGATTATTTATCGTAAGCCCAAATACATCTCTCTTTATACACGTATCAAATTTTGTATTTTTATCGAGCTAAAATTGATTTTTAACGTCTACATTTGTGCTATAGGATGAAAGTATTGTCTTTCTTCCCCACCAAGCCCAAAGCTCTCTGATGATCCGGTATATGTATAGAGCCATTCATACAACCTGCGTTGTTTCTTTGGTATGTAGGTGTCGTAAAACAACGATTCCTCGTGAAAATGAAAAATGCGATTCGTCGAGGTTAAAAAAGAATCGGAAACTTAACCTCTGAGAAAGCATTAATCGTTGTATGAGACTTTACGGTTTTGTATGATCTGTATATATTCGAAAAGGTTCGGTTATTGTTTGTTTCATGGAATCGAGCGTGCATTACACGTCCGGTCAGTCGTCGAGTTTGTCAAATTTGATTTTCGATTAATTGGGATTAAAACTCTTTGAGCTTCAATGAATCTTTGGACTGTGAAATTGTGAAATGGGGCTTAGATGCAATTTCACAAGATTTGGTGGGCTGTTATAACATTTTAAAAAAAGTATCTTGATTGAAATTTTCAGACCTAATAATTGTGTTTTTATGTGTAGAGGTGCATGAGGCACGTGGTGAGATAACTTTTTAATTTAATTTTTTAATTTTGTCTTTTTATTCTCTTTTTGAAAGGACAAAATATATGCAGCGATGAAAAGTGGATGAACGTGAACCGTTCGTTCACAGCGCAAGGTACAACAACGCTGGACCCACATAATTTTCAAGAATCTTTTACAAAATATAGAAAATTCAAATTCAAAAAAACTAATGTTAATGTTTTTTTTTTTTACAAAATATAGAAGAAAAAACAAATTTTGTAAATTCAAATTCAAAAAACAAAATGCTTAATTAAAAAATAAATATTACTTTCTACAAATATAGAAAATTTTAAAAAAGGTAAAACAGGTCAAAAAACGCCCACCATGGGGCTCGAACCCATGACCACAAGGTTAAGAGCCTTGCGCTCTACCAACTGAGCTAGACGGGCAATTGGAAGAGTTTTTGATTTTATTTGTTATGTATTTTAGTTAATTAGAATTAAGTAACTAGAACATTTTTTGGATGAAAAGTGTAAACATGTAGAGAATCGAACACTTCGTCTTTGTTTATCGAGATTAATTTTTTACAATTATAAATATTTCACTCAACTGACAATAATGTCTAAGTAAGAAGTGATCTTTGATTTCGCTCGTTTCGACCTACTACTACTATACATACTATCTCTTTGGTGTCAATTTGTTGTGAGACTGATACACGAAGCCAAGACGAGAATCAATGCTTTTTGTTTGTATTCCATTTGAGTATAATTTGAACTTTCGAGCTTCGTTTCTTAAGTAGATCAAGAAATCACAAGATTGCAATGTGGTCCAATATATTCAAAATTCAAAAAATTGTACAAATTGGTGCAATTGGCAAAGGGAGGATCATGATTGGATAATTGTTCATAAGATTTTGCTTTATTTTTAATTTAATTTGGAAGTTCCATTGTAAATAAAAATATAAAATAGGTGCAATAATTAGCCGACATTATGATTTTAGAAATAATTTGTGATTCGAAATTGTGATATTATAGTCTAATGAAGGATCCAAGAAAATAAAAAGTAAGCCAAACAAAAGTTGAATGATGTAACACACGAATAGAATAAAATAAAATAAATTTAAATAAATCTCTTCCTATATCCTATACAAAATCCCACACAAAACTATCACACATTACATTTCAAATTGCTAGGTAAGTACAAAGATTCCACCCAAAAACACACACACAAAAAATAATTTAAAAAATAAAAATAAAAATACAAAAACTCTAAAATCACAACTCATTACCTTTGTCGTCTTCTTCATCGAGACCCAGGCATCATCCCTTCCACTCGATTCAAATCTGAATCTGCAACCATCAAATAGAAAATCTAAATTACTCGGAATATATATATTATATAATTTGATTAGTGTAGGTGAATGTGAAATATGATTGCACCTAAGGTGTTTGATGAAATTACTGAGAGGAGTTTTGCCCGTCATCATCGTCACTCTCTGTGGCTTGCGTCTGCTGTTGCTCCAGATTCTCGGAGTTTATATTCAGATGATTGTTTCTTGAATAAGCATTCAGAGCCGCCAACATCCCCAGATTCGTCTGCTGCTGCTGCTGCTGTTGTTGTTGTTGTTGTTGCTGCTGCTGCATCAAGATCGATCCCAGCTGCAGCGGGCTCGCCCTGCCTCCGCCGCCGCCGCCGCTCTGAAACTCGAGATTGCCCGAGTAATTAAACCTCGGCATGAAATGAAGCGGCGCTTGCATCGTGCTCCCGCCTCCGCCGCCCCCGCCGAACGGCCACATCTGGGGCGTCTCCGTCGGGCCCGGAGCTTGGCCGGAAGGAGGCGGCGCCTGCGCGCCGGAGACGGGGAGCATCCAGAACGTGTTTCCGGAGACGTTGCCGCTGGTCGACGCCGGGGTCACCGCCCACATGGCGGTGGGCTGCGGCATCATGTTCGGGTGGTGGGGTCTCATCAGGTTCCCGGGGGGCGGCGCCGCCGCGGCTCCGCCGGAGTCTTGGGCCTTGAATTGCTTGTTGTTAGAAGGCGAGCTCGGGCCTTGAGAGCTCTCGGGGTTCTCGTCTTTGAACAGGTCTTCTCTGTATCTCTTCCGCAGGTAATTCTCCGTCGCCTCCTGTCCGCCGCCGGCCGCCGCCAGGCTCTCCGTGAGCAGCTGCTGCTGCTGCTGGTGCTGGTGGTGAAACCCTTGCATTTGTGAGTAACTACTCTCCTCGTAATAAGGGTGGTGCTGAGCCAAGCCGAGTGCGCCGTGGAACGAGTGGGGCGCGGATTTCGAGGGGAGAGTCGAGAGGCTGGAGCCGCTGCTCCTGAGGGAGATGTTGAGGGTCGAGTAGTTCGCCGGAATCGTGCCGGTTCCGGTGGTGGCGATGATGGCCGGCTCGGCTTGCTGCAGCAGCCACTCGATGGTCTCCCCGTCGGACTTGTGGCCCAGTTCGCGGGTCAGCTGGAAAACCCTAGCGGCGCAGGTCGCCGGCATGCGGATGCGCCGCCCTCGGCCGTCGACTTTGGTGTGTCGGTCCTTGGTCGACCTCTTCGCCGGCGGCGGCGGCTGGACGGCGGCTTGCGGCTGTTCAGCGGCGGCTGGTATTTGATTCTTCTGCTGGGGCGGTCTCTTGGGGTCTTGAATTAGGGTTTCGGGTCCGGTGGCGATGGCTAGGGAGGGGTCCACCAGCGGCTGATGGGGGGCGGGTGCGGGGGGCGGTGGGGAGGAGGCGCTGGGGGCGGCGGCGAGAGGGGGTGGAGTGTGGAGGGTGGAGATGAAGGGAGAAGTTCTGCCATGGAGGCGATGGAGGAGATAAGGCTGGGCGGAGGAACTGGAAGGGGTGGTGGTGGAGTTGGACTGTTGTTGTTGTTGTTTATTGGTTTTTGAATCAGTGAGTTCCATGTGAGGAGGGGTAGGAAGGGGTGGTGGGGGGTAGGGAGGGGGGAGTGGGGTATTCAAAGAATTTTCTTGGTGGGTTCAGCTTTGATGATATTTTCTTTGGTTTCTTTTTCTGATTTGTTGAGAAAGAGAGAGAAGACCTTCAAAATCTTGCAGGAAAATGGGGACCTAAACTATGTGTTTGTGGGGTAATGATTTTTATTTTTATTTTCTTTCTCTTTGATTGACTCTTGTCTTTGTTACACACCTAGTGGTACTGGTGGTGATGGTGGGATATTATATATTTTGACTACGAAATATTAGTATTACTACTATACTAGTACTCCCTTGTCTTAAATCAATTTTTTGTATGTAAATGTGTACGATTAATCAAATTAAGCAATCAAATATCATTGCTAACTTGCAATATTCATAAGTAATAGTATAATTGAAATGAACTAAATGGATACTATTGAATTGATGTTTTCAAATATATCATTGTTTGTTTGTGGTGCATAATATTTTATTCTTCGCTCTCAAAATAGACATAATATTTCTTTTGGTATAAAATTTAAGAAATTTATTAATTTTTGATCTTTTAACCAAAAGGAAAAAGTAAAAATATATTTTAAAATAAATAGTAAATATTTGTGAGTAAAGTTTAAGTTAAAATTGTATTTTAAATTAAAAAAAAATAGAATAATTATTTCAATTAAAAAAATTAAGTTTATACTAATAGGGAAGTTGAGCCTCTTCAAAAACTAAAATTGAAAAAATCAGCCAATGTTTTTTACCAAATTTGTGGGACACATAAAATTAATATCAACACTCTCTCTATCATTGTACACTCATCACATTATTAAAATAAAATCTACACGCGCGGGGGCGGGCACATGGTGAAAACATGAGCAAGTGTTGAAAAATGACAATTACCCTATGTGCTATTCCGAATTAGCCAGAAAGTATTTCCACTTTTGCCCCATTTCTTGTTACCAACCACTGCAAATTTTGCAGGCTCTCATGTTACACGGAAATTGTGGTGAGATATCATCTTTCAAACTATTTTAATTCATTAATTTACACCATTATCACTATTTAACAAAATTTATGCTGATTTTCTTAATAGTCCACACATTCTCCTTTTTAATTCATTAATTTACACTCATAAAAATAAAATAATAAATATTCTAATTTTTAGTTGTATCTACTAATTTTTAAACTTTTTTAACAATTATTTTATTTTATAAAATAATACTATATAATTATTTTTATGATTGATGAAAGTATATTATTACATAAAATATTAAAAAAAGGAATTAATTAATTACATTTTTGTGTAAGTAAATGATTTGACATGTACAATTGGACATATGTTGTAACTTAATTCCCTCTCACACATGGTTAATTAATAAATACAGTACATATATACAAGTAAATAAATATGTTGCTTAAAAAACCATAGGTTGTTTCCTTGTCACACATTAAACAATGTGTAGAAAATAGTAATAAATTAAGGGTGGGTGGGTGGGTGGAGGTGAGGCCAGGGTGGCAGATGGGCAGTGCAGGTAAGCATCAGATTTTTTTAAAATAATTATTTTATTTTATTTTATTTATTTTTTTTGAAAAAAAAAAGCATCTAATGCACTAAAACACAGATCAGTCCACACCTCAACCCCACACCTTTATTGCAATTTTCAACTATTTAAATTTCTTCCAAGAATGTTCAATGAGTTGGGGAGTTTGCAAAGTTGGCTACAAGCCTACAACCAAATTGCATTTCATTTGTTTTTGTATAATACAGGGTAGCTAGAGTTTAAATTAATTTGTTCGGAAATTCGAAGCTATAATAAATTCGACCGCACTCTGCAAAATTAAAAAATAAGGTAGTAAAAATGGGTGTGAGCGTAAAATTCTGAGTTTACCTTGATTAAATTCGATAATTAATTCTCGAAAAATTGAATGCAATACAAAATTTAAAAGTATAAAATAAATGGTAGAACTCGAATTAAAATTGTTCAGGATCCGGAATTTGATGCTCTAGAGAATTGGAGCGCAAAGTTAAAGATTAAAGAAATGGCAAGTATGTAAGATTAAAAGTTTGTGTTAAGAAAATCTTGAAAGTTTGTATTTCAAACAATGTTCATTAATAGGCAGATATGATAAAATTATTCTGGTTAGGAGGAACCTATATATTAGGTTCCATTAACTTAGACTGAATAAATTATATAGAATCAAATTGAATTAAATTAAATTATAATAAAAATTCTCTTCTTGATATTTATAAAAAAATGATATAAGAATGAATGTTGACGTACGTGGAATTATGTAATCCTCTACCTGCAGAGAGGGCAAGTGGTATGACTTTGAAATTTGAATGCATGATTGGTGAGCTTCACTACCAAAATTAATTGTCATTGTAGGGTACGTTGACTTACATGATATTATCTGTTGACTTGTCCCTTTAACCTAAATTGAAATTTATAAACACTTCAATTAGTACATGTTTCTTCTACGACTTTCCAAAAGCAATCAAATTTGCATGAAGATTAATTTTTGAAACTTCGAACTTCGGTGTAATATTGAGTCGATAATTAGATAATTAATCATGCTATGAACTAAAAAATTCAGTCATCTGCTAACTCGATCCTTACATATATTTTAATCTTCATACGATTTCAAAGTGTGAATTTGAAATTACCATATCTCTATATATATGAATGTCTTCGACCTTTTGAAGTATCAAGCTATTAAAACAAATTAATATGAAAACAATAGACGAACAAAACATCAATTTTAAATTTATACTTAATTAGAGAGAAATTAAATGTAATTGTAGTAATATTGTGCATTTCATACATTAAAAAATCCAAAAAAATAAAATAAAATAAGAAACCAGTATAAGAGTATATATTTAGAAAGTATGAAGGTGGTCTAATCATGCATGTCACAATGTCACCTTCATGTATGAAAACCACACCAAACCAACACCAATTAGGCAATTCCACCTGGATCCACTTTCCCCAATTACAAAAATCCCATTAATTAAATAATTTATTTTATTTTATTTATTTTGACAGATAATCATGAAACACACAAAATGATTAAAATAAGCACAGAAAATCAACCCCACATCCTCATATTCAATCATACTAACAATACTTTTTATTAATTAAGTAGTTTAATATAAATACATGTCCAAATCTTGTCACAGGAACAAACACCCCCTATTTTAAAACAAATTATAGATGCCTGTTTTTTGCTTCATGTTTATATATTTATTTTTCTTATCCAGAAATGGAATTGTGCCACCCTGTTTTACACACTTGATATATATATTCATTGAATTATTTATTGGGTTCATGGAATTCACATAAGATAATTTAGGTTACCGCTGATCATACATACTCATATCAAAATTACAACACCTCTGTAAAACTATAATAGGTAAAATCTTGAAAAGGACCATTCGGTTTCATCCACTTTTATCCTTCTCCTCCTTTATTTAATTCTTTTCAACCAACTTCAAATATGTAGCAGTACTATATTTGCATGACATTTCAGACAACAGGAAACTCTTTTATTACAATACATAGTACACTGTCAGAATTTATTATTATTACAATTCTTTTTAATTACAAATAGACCCTACTAGGGTTTTTCCTTTTTCAATTAAAGCCCAGATTTCTCATTGGTCAGAATTGTTTTCTGAAAAAAATAAGTGCCAGTAAATAATTACTATAGTACATTAAATTCAAATGTTTATTTTTTTTACCATTTTCTGACCAGGAAAAAAACAGGATAAAATAGTTTTTACTGATCCAAGTGAAAAAAAAGGACCTGTTATTAAAGCTGGGGGTTCAAACTTTCCACAGTAGAATCTTTATGTGACATCCCCATGAATGGCGGAGGGTAAAAAAGTAAAAATTGACGTGCGAGCTTTTGTACATCGGGGCAAATATGCTTTCTTCTATTTACTTTTTTACCCCGTAACTATTAATATTTGCACTCCAAATTTTCCGGGTTGCTGACTGATCCGGCGATCCGCTTCTTCCTAGCTCTACCTTTCACGACTTGTTCTCGATTCAATCTAGCTAGACTCGACTCAACTCGCCAATACAAGGGTTATTTAACTTATTGCAAATTATGTTGGTCACGGGCTCACAATTTAGTGTGTTAATTTGTGAATAATATATACGTAATTTGTGATATAATTTGTGCCGTGTACGTAATTCTTTAGTAAGGTTGATGGGTCGTTGTCCACATCAATGATATATATGGTACATTTCACCATAGTCACCGTTTTTTTTATTGTTATATTTTCTAATGAATGAGGTGTTGCTCCTGGACTATTTATTTATTTAGAAAAAAGAATTATCATCATCACCAAACATTTTTTTTTATTATAATAAAATAAAAATAAAATTATTAATTTGTTATTAAACATGCATTGACTTAGGGGTGGGAACGAGCCGAGCCGAGCCGGGTTTTGCTTAAATAGGCCTAAGCCTGATGTTGAATTTTTGGGTTCAAGCTTGGCTTATGCCTATCATAGACTTTTTTAAGAGTTTGTGCCTGAGTCATTTTAATAAATAAACTCGGCATAAAAGCCTTTTATAAGTTTTTTTCAGTACAATTCGAACATCAGCTCGGTTCAATGATAAGTCGAAAATTTAAATAAAAATATTAATTTTTAATTTTAAATGTTATTTTTAACTTTCAAATAATTAAATAATAATAAACAAGTGAACAACAATTTATAAATACAAAAATTGTTTAAAATATATTCTTAAATCAATACAGGTAATCATATTTTACTCTTCAACTATAATTTTTTTTATAAGAATATAGGATAACATTTGTTAATAAATACTTACAAAAATTAAAACTAAAAACATTGTATTATTTCATATAAATTTAATTATGAAATAAACTTTTTGATTTTATATATATATATATATATATATATATATATATATATATATATATATATATATATATTAAATAGGTCGGGCCTGATAGGCTTAGAAGGCTTAAAAAAGGTTTAAGTCTGATCTATTTATATAAATGAGTTTTTAAAAAAGCTGGAGCCTGGCTTGTTTAATAAACAAACCGAGCCAAGCCGAGTTTTTGTAGGCCGAGCCATAAGCCCCCTTCCAGTTGAGTCATTCTTACACTCTTTTTCTAAAGCAAATCAATCATTTATCTGTCATTTGAGATAGGATGAAAATTTATTTTAACCACTTTTATAATAAAAAATTAAAAATACTTACTTTCATAATATAACATGTTATTACATGTACTACTTTCAAACTATTTAAAAATAATTTAAGAAAACTTAATATTTTTAAAAAATATTTCGACCAAATCAATTATAAATTATTACAAGAAATTTTAAAATATTTACAAATTATTTAAAATTTTAAAATTAATTTTATTACATTTTAAAATATTTTATACGTATTTTAAATAAATATAAATTATTTTGAAAAAAATTAAAATATTTTAATGTTATTTTAAACCATTTTAAAATTATTTTAATAAATAATAAAAATATTTAAATCACTTAAAACATATTTTAACAGACTTATTTTTTTTAAAGATAATTAAAATAATTTAAAAATTATTTTAAAACAATTTTAGATATTTAAAAAATAACATAAATTATTTAAAAAATATTTTAATACATTTTGAAATGTTTAAAAAGTATTTCAAATAATTTTACAATTATTTAAGACATTTAAAAAAGTTTAAATCACTATATATTATTTAAAACCACCTTAAAATGTTTTAAAAATATATTTCAATAAGCTTTTATTTTATTTTAAAATATTTTAAATCACTTAAAAAATGACTTAACTTTTAAGAAATTTTTAAATGTTGAAAAGATATTTCGAACCATTTACAAATGATTTTCAAACACTTTAAAATATTTAAAAAGTTTTTTAAAAAATTATTTTAAGTACTCTTCTATCTATAAAAATAGGGTATGTCATATCATTTAAAAATTATTTTCAAAAAAAATTAAAATTTATAAAGTATTTTAAATTATTTAATGTTTTTTAAAAATGCTTAAATAGTATTTCAAATAACTTATTGTATAAATTATTTTAAGACTTTTAAATGTTCAAAAATGTATTTTGAATTACATAAAAATAATAATGTGATCAGAGACTTCAAATAATTTTAATTTAATTAAAATAATTATAAAGCACTTTAAAAAATTTAAATGGCATTTCAAACTTGTTAAAAAAATATTTAAAAATATTTAAAATGTATTTTAAATATTTTAAAAAATTATTTTAAAACAATTTAAGATGTTTAAAATAGGTATTTTAAATAATTTATAATTATTTTAAAATATTTTGAAATGGTTGAAAGGTATAGCAAATTAACATTTTTTTTCGAATTACTCAATATATTTTTAAATTAAATTACAAATTATTTTAACACTAAAATAAAACAATATATTTCGTGCAATATTTAATTTAAGTTTTTTGAAACATATGTATAAATAAATAAATAAAATAGAGTTAAATTTGTATTTTAAAATAAAATTTTAATTTTTTTTGTTGCTTGTCTAATATTCTAAATTTAAAAAAGAAAGTGTTTCAATTTTTATAAGAACAATTTGATTTCGCAAAATAATTGTTGCTTTTTTAAAGTTTCTCTTTTATCATATTTGTATTAACTTATTTGATTTAATCTTATATTATTAATTTAAAATGATAACTACAGCGATTACAAAGTCATTCCTGTAAATCAAAACATTCTCGACGTTCCTAGGCTGAAGATACGATCCAGCGCCGCCGTCAATTTCGGTAGGTGTTCGTTTAAGGAATTCGGTTCATGTTCGCTCAATTTCATTTTCTTTCCTCTGTCGTTCGATTTCATTAGGGTTTGCTGGATTTGATCCTCTTTCGGAATGTAATGTTTTCAATTTTACACAAGCTAGATTTCAGTCTCGTTTCCTAGGTTTTTTTGCTTGATAAGTCTCAGAATTTGGTTGATAGAATGGTGAAAGCTCTTCATGTGTTCTCCTGATTAGAAATTGGGTGATAAAATTATGAAATCTGTTTGTGAGTACAAGATTGTTTGTTAGATCTCTCTGGCTTGTTGTGTTTTAATTCTCTCGTTCGACGAAAATTTATTCGTGTTAATGAGGTTACCGACGAGTAATCATTTGTCGTGAATGTAATAACATTGGCGCCATGGAATGCCGTGTTGTCATTGTCCTGCCCAACGGTAATCACCGATGTATTAATATTGGCGCCAAAGGCTCTCTTCGGGTCCCGAGAGACCTTCAGAGCGTCGAGTCCAAATTTTTTTTTTTTTTTGGTTACAAACATAAAGATTTAACTTAATCTTGGTATAAATTGAAATTAAATGTATACCATTTGTATCTGATTAATACTGAAACATAGGATTAATGCTGGTCGAGTTTTTGTGTAGGATTTTGTGCTGTTGTTATCCTAATCTGGTAACTTATTTATATTGATGGATATTTTAATTTGAATTTCGTTAACCGATTTGTGAAGAAATTGTATAAAGTTCATATCCGAGATATTTTGGATTTTCTTCTAGTCTTATTAGCACCATTATTGTTGGATGTGCAAATGCTATATTTGTAATAACAAACATTAGAGCACCAACTATATTATTTTCTAGTTACCATTGAGTCTGAATATTGAGGCTAAATGTAAAAGTTCTTTTTAGTAAGAATTATTTTACGGGACTTTTAAGTTAAAAGCGAAGGAAAAACTTCCTTTTTAGAATCATTTACCGGGACTTTTAATTTGTAGGCTAGAGAAATGAGATGATGTAACATAAAGAACAGAGCATATGCATTGCTAGTTGAGATAAAATAAATTGGATGTTGTAAGCAAGAAAAACATACCAACACGAGAAAAAATGGGATTTGCTGGAGAGAATTTAAAGGGAAAAAACCTTCTTATTTGAACTAATTTAAATCTATGTCTTTTCCGTTTTCCTAGCCCATCAATAATTAACACAGTTGTTAAATGGTGTCGTTCATGTTTTGTATAGATCATTGAATTTGAAACCCCCATACACTATATCATACATTGAATAGACTTGTTTATAAGCATACATCATCAGTATTTTGCTGTATGCTTAAAAGGTTATTGGTCTTCTCAAGAATGATGTACAGACAAATGAACATTGACTTACTATTTTTTGCTGCTACATATTGGTTTAAATTTTGGTTCCTCGTTATTCCATTATTATTCAAGTTGCATTGAAGCTGATGCACCCTCCACCAATTATTTTTAAAAGGCATAATTAGGGAAAGGTATGTGCTTTTTCGTTGTTCCTGGAACTAGGTTTCTTGCTTCTGATACAAAAGGTAAATTGCTGAGTTTGCAACATGTCTCTTAGAATTTAAATTTTGCCTTGTTATTTTGGTATACTCATAAACTTACTGCTAATAGGCTCCAGTTGTCAATTTTGGGACCTGGAGGAGGGGAATGTAGTAACCATTTGATGAGGAATTGTGGCATACATCCCTATTCTCAATGCTGTAGTGTTGTTATAATATAGTAGCAATTGGATTCTTATTTGTTGGTTTCTCGGTTTTGCCTGTGTGCTGTGTTTGGTTATCCCATCCTGTAAGCATCTCCTTTTAATCCCGATCTCAGAACTCATTCGATCAACTTCTTCTTTGGGATACTCATTGAACTTGCTCCAGTTGTTTCCTTCCGCTATGGCTCGTATATGACCTTTTCCCAGATGTTCGAGAAGGTCCTGCATTTGACACTCCTTGTGGTTTTGAAAGTTTTGTTAATTGTCAACTCATGGATTGGTCTATGTGGTTTTTTTGTAAGAAGAGAAATTATTTCTTAATTGATAATACTCTGCATTGATTGTACTACACCATTTATATAGCCTATGATAAATCTGGATGGTGCATTGTGATACAGATATAAACGCTTGGGTATACGGAGGTCAAAGGGATGTTTTTGGTAAAATGTTGCTGCCTTCAGCCCTTACAATCTTCGGTCGCAGCAGGTAATTCTTATTTATATTTTCCTGAATAGTATCTAGACTTAGATCTCATGCCTGAGAAAAAAAAGCCTAAATATCATCTAGAGTTGGATCTCACACCGGAGAACAAATGCCTAAATTTCATGATCTCACTCCGGAGAAAAAATTCCTCAATTTCTGTGTGGATCTTCTGTAAATTCTCTCTTTCGAAATCCAAAAATTACTAACATTTCCATTAAAACGATTTCTTATCAAATTATCCAGAAGAAGTATGTTCCTAGAGAAACCTTCAACATCGATATCATATCAATTGATTTTGTAAGGAATATGACTATATGAGTATGAACGAAGAGATCAGATCAGATCTGATGGTCTTTTATTACAAGAAAAAAATATCATAAATTGGGGATTTAAACAAAAGATCATGGCACAGAAATATATCTGAAATTCAATTTATTGATGGTGCATCTTGAGAAAAAAAAAACATAATTGAAACAGAGTATGGACCGATGCTTTTCATTTGGAGACCACTTTTTTAATTGCTCGTTCATTCCTGTGGTAAGAGATCCAAGCCTTCAACGATCGCTTCTCAATCCCAATCTCAGAACATATCTCCGCGACTTCCTCCTTGGAATAGTCACGGAACATCTTCCAATTGTTTCTCCTGGCGACGTCTTCCAATCTCTCGCTTTGCGCCTTAGTCAACCTCTTCTTGCACTCGGGGGGTTTCGACCCCATCCCCTCTTCCCGTCGGCTCGGAGGCTTTATGGCAAGAAACCCCAACAACGACGGAACGACTGGTGTGAGCCTAGCTCGCTTCTGCCGTCCCTGAATCTGGTGCTTCGAGTCGGCAGTTGATATTTTCGATGATGGAGAGTCATCAGCTACATGAATAGATCCTTGTCCCTGGTGGTATTGGCAAGCTTTAGATGCCATGGCTCCCGGGGTTCTGATCGGGCCGCCGGGCTCGAACGAACCGCACCCGTCGAGTAGTTCTGCGGGACCCTCCAAGGCATTGTTACGCAAGCATTTCTGGTACATGATAACAGGGTAAGCTCTCCCTCCATTGTTATTGTTGTTTGCCATCTGTGAAATGGAGGGAAATGGTAGGGTTAGGGTTTTGCTCAATTTTGCAATGTTTGGTGTTGGGGGTGGTGGTGATTATATAGGGGAGAAATGAGAATTGTGGGGGCAGAGTGTATGCTAATAATAATGGGTTTTTAGTATTATTGAGACGAATTACATCCGTCTCGACTAATTATACACTTTTTTTTTGTAAATTACAAACGAGAAGTCATAATTGTAGCAATTTTGTTTTTTGGAATGAAATATATCATATATTTGTAGTGATTAAATACATCTAATTGTCGTCGTAATAATAATAATAATCGTCGTAATATTTTCACTTTATATGTATAATAATATTTACTTTTTATATTTGATTCGATTACTAATTAATAAAAAGTATATTATTTGAGCCTCAAATTATATTATGGATACATCAAAAATATATTCATATTTTATTAAAAGGGGTAATATCACAAAAAGTCATTTAAGTTAAGTTAATTCTACAAATTATCTTGCAGGTTTGATGAAAATCACGGTAGGTTCTTTTCGGTGAAAAAAACAAAAAAAGAGCACGAGAATGGTACGTGACATCATACGTGGTGCCGGAGTTGAAAAACAAAAAAAGAGCACGAGAATGGTACGTGACATCATACGTGGCGCCGGAGTTGCTTGCGTGAAAATAATTTCATTTTGGGGGGAATGTGAAATGGCAAATGTTGTTATTAAAATTAATACGTAGCGCCGGAGTTGCTTGCGTGGAAATAATCTCATTTTTTGGGGAAAATGTGGATGCGAGATAGGAATGGAAGTTCGGTTAACCAAAAACGAACCGAACCGAATGACCGGTTAACCGAACCGAAAAACAACGAAAATGACTAATCAAAACCGAACCGAATAACTTATTGGATAACCAATAACCGAACCTATTTTTTCAGTTCGGTTATCGGTTAACCAAAAAACCGATTAGAAAAAAAGTAAGTTGATTTTAAAAAGAATATTCTGGAAAAAAAAGAAAAAAAATTAAAATATAAATAAATTTAAACTAAAATCCAATTTATTCAACCTAACATGCATAATCCAATAAAATACCAAAAATCCGAAATAAGTAAGAAAGTGTTGTCGTACAATTGTCCTTAAAAATATATATAATATGTAATATATATAATATATTTCGGTTATTCGGTTTTTAACAATCGGTTATCGGGTTAATCGATAACCGAATATATAAAAAAATTCTTACCGATAACCGAACCGAAAACCGAATTTTTAATATTTGGTTAACCAAAAACCGAAATTTTCGGTTCGGTTTCGATTTTAACCGATAACCAAAACCGGAATTCCCACCCCTAATGCCAAATGTTGTAATTAAAACAAAAAGTAGATGCATTTTTATTTCATCTTGCAAGAGTATGTATATTATTTCACATTTTGAAAAAAATCAAAAAATCAAAAAATCCTAATCCCCAATTTCCTCTCCCTAAAATTTATGCGGCAAAATCCTAAATTCACAAGTCAAAACCCTACAACTCCTACAACTCGAATTTGCAGTTTTCTTGCACAGCATGGACAACATTTGTCTTTGAAATTCAACATAATAGGTTGCCCATAGCTCACTGAATTCACTGACATTTTCCTAAACAAAATTACAAATTTCATGAAAAATAAGAATCTTGAGTTGAATAGAAAAATACTTTTGCAAAAACATTAAGATTTTGAGTAGAAGAAAAAAGACTTACCTTTGAAATGTAGGAACTTTGAATCGCGTGGGGGCTTGAGATGACAATCCCTTGTAATTTCTAGAGAGAGCGCGAGAGAGAAGAAAGGAATCGGGAATTATGAATTAGAGTTTGAGATTTTGTCAAATAATATATTTGAGAAATTGTTGATTTTTTAATTAAGGAAAAAAATTATTTCCACGCAAGCAACTCCGGCGCCACGTATGATGTCACATGCCGTTCTGGTGCTCTTTTTCCGCTTTTTTCACCTGAAAGAACTTACTTTGATTTTTGTCTAACGGCAGGACAGTTTGTGAAATCGACTTAACTTACATGACCTTTTGTGATATTACCCCTTATTAAAATAAAATAAATTTCAACTAATTAAAAGAAAGGTGTGATAAAGTAAGAAATATTAAATACGAATTTAAATTAAATTTGTTGCTTCAATTTATATCAAACAAAATAAATAATTGAACTTAAAATATTCACACACCATACATATAAAGCCTGGAAAAACACAGGGCCTCCGAGCCCATATAGTTTGGGTTGACAAGGCCCAATAGTGATTAAAACCTGGAAAAACACAGGGCCTCCGAGCCCATATTGTTTGGGTTGACAAGGCCCAACAGTGATTAAAACCGTCGTTTTCTCGGCTATTTCACACACAGAGATACCAAAGCAAATGAAAGTGGATCAAGCTCTCCTCTGTTGTTTCTTCTCCGTCGAGTTATTTTCCGTCGTCGCTATCGCGGTTTTCGTCGTTCTTCTCGCTTATTACGAATTCCAAAATATAGAGAAATTACTGCGTAATTTTCTGAGGTACAAGCATTAGCTCACCGGTTATTACTCCTCTTTGTAGTTGTGCTCGAATAGAAATCCATCTCCGCCGCTGCCATGGCGGGCACGGGCTTCTCATTTGCCTTCTCTAATCCTAGCTCAGCGTCCTCCGCCTCCGCGCCTTCGTTCGGTTTCTCTAACCCTAGCTCAGCATCCTCTGCACCTTCTTTTGGCTTCGGCGCCGCTCCAACCACCTCCCTGTTCGGCTCATCTTCTTCAGCCGCAGCGGCGCCGTCGTCCACCGCATCATCCCCGTTCGGCGCTCCCTCTCTATTCGGGTCGTCTTCCTCATCGAGCGCTGCCCCGACTACCAGTATATTTGGCTCTTCTACGGGCACGGCTCCCCCAAGCCTATTTGGGTCCTCCTCCACCGGCGCTCCTACATCCAGTTTATTCGGCGCCGCTTCCGGTGGAGCTCCTGCACCTAGCAATTTCGGATCATCATCGTCAGGCGCAACCCAAACGACTAGCCTATTCGGTTCCAACACTCCATCCCCTTCTCCATCTCCATTCGTCACCTCAACATTATTCGGATCTCCTGCTCCAGGATCCTCAAACTTATTCGGGTCGGGTGCTCCAACTCCCAGCCTTTTTGGTAATTCTTCAGCAGCTCCTGCCAGCACATCTTTGTTCGGGTCAGGATCAGCTGCGACATCAAATCTATTCGGATCAACGCCAGCAGCAACCACATCCACCACTGTACCTCAGTTTGGGTCGAGTCTAGCCACAAGCTCAAGTCTATTTGGCCAATCGTCATCAGCCCCAACTCCATCGATATTTGGGTCGAGTGCATCCCCAGCTCCAGGATTGTTCGGATCATCCCAAACCACTAACGCAGGAACTACTACATCATCCTTGTTCGGGACAATTTCAGGTCCGAGCTCGACTCCGGGTGTTTTCGGAACAACTTCAGCTGCCTCAGCATTCAGTCTGTTGTCCGGTTCAGCAACAGCACCATCTAGTTCGGTTTCTCAAGCATCTGGATTTTCTTTCCCTAGTGCTGCTCCTACATCAACTTCGTCTGCTCCTGGATTTTCATTTTCCACATCATCCCCATCTCCGTCAACTGGACTTTCATTTGCTTCGGATCCCAGCTCCACCACTTCTTCTAGCTTTTCGTTCTTGAAGGGCTCCAGTAGCTCTGCTGATTCAGCATCGGTTACAGCTACTTCTTCTTCATCTGGGTTTTCATTTGGAACTCTGTCATCTCTTTCAAGTGGTACCACACCTTCTGCTCTGTTTTCGACAGTTACAACTACCAGCGCTTCTGCTACAGCTGCCACAAATGCTTCTTCTGGTAGCAGTTTCAGTTCTGGTTCGCCCTTTCAAGTTTCTAGCACTACATCTCCTGCAGTGTCTTCAAACCTAACAGGTTTCGGCCAGATTAGTACATCCACCCCTGCCTCTGGAAGCACTAGTTCATTATCACAATCCTTCAAACTACCCGCAGCTGCTACCTCATCTGCCTCCCAAACACAATCAAGTGCTGCTCTTCCTTCTTTTGGTAACTGTTTTTCTTTCTCTGACACGGGTCACTTTTTATTTTATGCTCTCTAGTTTAAGTCCAAGAGTTATTTATATTTTATACTGCTTCTATCTTCTGATTATTTTAACATTGGATAGACTCTTCAGCTATAAATAAAGAATTATACTGAAGATGTGCAATTCTCGTGTTTGTACTTTTTTTAATTATGGAAACTTTAACACCATCATCATTATAATTTATAATACTGGGGTATTTATGCTGCATGTGTCTAGTCGTTCCATTTATTCTATCCAGTGGTGATTGTCATTTAACTAAACATCATTTTGCAGAGACTGCAAAACACTTGTTTTTTCCTACTTTATAAGATTATATTCGTGCACTTTTGATTTTCCACTTGCCTATTTGATTTTAGAGTGCTTTTTCACTCAACACTTTCCTTTTGTCAGGTGTGCCTGTGGGTTCAACAGCTGCAGCAAATTCTAGTAGTTCTGCTGCTCAAACATCGTCACCTCTGGCTGTAGCTTCCAGTAGTGGGTCTGTATACTTATCCTTAATTTAAGCTTGATTTTCCATTTTCCTCTTGACAAATAGTTTATATAGATCATATATGTCCTGGCTTTATCTCTGAAAAAGCATTTAATACTCCATAAAACGAAGATTCTACGTTCCACCGTTTGAAGGTTGTTTGAAAAGGATGCATTAGGGACTATACATCTTTCTAAACCACTTCAGAAAATGAAGGGCATTATTATATTTAGAAAAGATAGTAATTAAATGAATAAGGCAAGCATATAAAATATGAGGTTTTTTAATGTTTTACAGTGACTGGACGAGGAATTTATATATTGTGCGAACTAGTTTGGTTTGCTTTGGTTTATTTAACTTTAGAAAAGAAAGGAAGTGCCAACACTACTAAGTACTGACTTGTCTCTAGGTTATGCTTTAATAAAGGATTCTGTATGTGGTTGTGGTGATTATACAGGACTACTACAACAACTGCAGCTCTAGCCTCTACGCCAAAGTTACCTTCTGAAATTACTGGGAGAACAGTTGAGGAGGTAACTAAACATAATTTCAACTATCAATGTTTATGTTTAATTTATCTACAAGTTTTATCCAGTAAATCACTACATCAGGCATTTCCAGTCCGCTACTCCATTAAGCAGAATCTGTGCACCTAAATTTGCACATTGTAAATCTTTTTTGGCTGATGAATATCCATGTTTCCATGTCCTTATTCCCTTTTATTGTTCTAGAACTCCATTTTGTGATATATTTTTGTAGATCATCAAGGAATGGAATGCCGAACTACAGGAGCGCACTGGGAAATTCCGGAAACAAGCTAATGCTATTGCCGAGTGGGACCGCAGGATTCTACAGAATCGTGATATTCTACTTAGACTTGAGGTAGTTCGACACATTCCTTGTCAGAACACATTTAATTTCACTGCCTATGTTCTCTGTTATGTGGAGTAATAATATAATACACGTCAATTTAGAGTTTAAAAACTTCATCTATAGAATTTATACCTTTCTCAATGGTATAATGCAATAGTTGAACAGCAGCTATATCTGCAATGTAAGGGCTTATATTTGTTTAAATTCTTAGATTTAGGAACACAAATCACCTTGTGGATTTTTTCATTTTATGGAATCTAGTCCATGTGCCATTTTTATATATTGGTTCTCTCACTGAGTACATTTCCTGCAGACTGAAGTCGCAAAAGTGGTTGAGACACAAGGTAGTCTAGAGAGGCAGCTAGAGCTAATCGAAACTCATCAAGATGAGGTAATTTTGTTGCTCTATGTAGTGATTTATTGAAGTGTATCTCCAGGAGAAATCTCAAATCTGATTGTTTATAATTAAAACATTCGAAACTTTTCATTTTTTCTTCTGGAAAACCTCTTCTAATGGATTCAAGAGCCTATTCATGTATTTTATTTAATTAGGTTGACAAGGCCTTGCAAAGTATGGAGGAAGTAGCCGAGCGAATGTACATAGAGGAGCGTGGAGTGCTTCTTGATGATGAAGCTGCTTCCACAAGAGATGCTATGTGAGCATAACAACTACCCTTTTAATTTTTATTGTTCAAAAATGTCGTCGTAGCAGTATTATTTTAACCTTTTCAATCGTAGCAAGCTAATTAATTTTTTTAAGCCGTGTTCGATATAGTGGTTTAGGTGTATTTAGCCATATGAATCTTGTGCGATGGTGAGATGTAATTGCTTTGTGTATTTTTTTTCTTCTGAGTTTAGGTATGATCAGGCTGAAGTGATAGAGCTGGAGCTTGAGCAGATGTCGGATCAAATCAAATCAATCATTAATAGTCTTAATTCCAATCAGGTGAGTGCTTTTTTAAAAAAAAAAATAAAGACAGATGGGAACTGAGAAGTTGATAATATTAATAATTATTTTTAAATTAGGGTGGGGAGCTTGAGGCAACTTATGGAATGACTCCACTGGATGCTGTAGTTCGAATCTTGAACAATCAATTGGGTTCATTGATGTGGGTTGACGAAAAGGTTAGGTTCAAATTTACCTAATACACTTCAAATTTTAAAATTAAATGATCATATTTTAATTCATGGATGATCTTCGGGACTTGTGCTTGTTTTTAGGCTGAAGAATTCTCGGCACGTATTCAGAAGCTTGCTGTCAGCCAGGGTTCAGCCGCACAACGTGAATTGGCAGGCCCCAAGCACTGGTTGAAATGAGAAATGTGGAGTTGTGCATATAAAGATTTTGGAGTATTTGTTAGTTTCCATGTATTTGTGTTGTGCTGCTTCACATGTAGAGATGAGCGAGCTTTACACATGGTCGATTGACGTTTCATTCAATTTTTCTTGACATTTACATCAGCTAAATTGTGCTGAATCATGTTAACGATAACAACTCCAGGTCTTCCGTAAGGCACTAGACAACATGATGACATTTGTTTATTCTAACATAATTCTTTGAACACGATTTTATACTTGATAGCAGTATTCAATATGCTTCCAGTTGATGATTATGAACTATAGACAGAGACACGCAGATCATTATTGCTAAGATTAATGTCAACATACACGATTATGAAACTGTAGTTCCAAAGATAGTCAAGTGAGAGTGGTGACTGATGTGAGGCTATCAGCCTATCATGATAATCTGTTATTGCCGATAGCCTATCATGATAATCGAGTGAGAGTGGTTTGGTGATTCTTTCTGTTCTCGTTCTTGATTTCACATTTTACGATCACTAGCCACTAGTTATAATGTTTGCAGCTCGATCATACTATAATGATTTCACATTTTACGTTCATTAGCCACTAGTTATAATGTTTGCAGCTCGATCATACTATATAGTATCCGTGTCGTTGTATTATTTATTAGTTTACGGGATCTGAATTTTAAGAAGCATTTGGCAGCTAGCTGATGACTATTTCGTTCATTGTGTATTAATATGACCATTTTGTCCTTGCTAATGCTTTCCTCTCAACAGCTAAATGCTCCAAAATGCGATTAAACTTTACCAAATTCAAACATAAGCTTTATGAAAGGAATTGTAGTTTTCTTATGTATTCCAGGCGTGACCGGACTATTTTGCCCCTCTGCATGCTATTTGGGCGCAATGTTGAATTCGTAAATGAAGAAATATTATTTTAGTTATTTTTTCATAATTTTTGTGTACTGTTTAACATATGTATTGGATATAAAAAAAAAATCAACGTAGACCACTTGTGGCTATAGTTTTAGGACAATAGTTAATAAAGTATTATTTTTGCCTTTAATAAAATATATTATTTCAGTATCAGATTAATGGTTATTATAAATGAAAGGTGACCATTAGTTTGAAACCAAATGTCAAGTGTCACCAAATTTCATGCTGGGACCTTTTCTATGTCCAAAATGTCCAAAATGTCAACGTTAGAAAATTTGTCTTGTCAATGTCTCTCTCACCTTATCAAATTCCTAAGAAATTTTACATACTTTCTAATGTCATGCATCAATAAAATGATTAAAATCTCAAAATATTACACAATACTCTCTCTGTCCCAGAGCTATAAACACAGGTAGTCAACGTTGACTTTTTTGGTCCGTTCAATACATATGATAAACAATATACAAAAATTATGAAAAAATTACTAAAATAAAATTTAATAGTTAAATTATATTTTAGTTATTTTTTTATAATTTTTATATGTTGTTTATAATATGTATTTGACGAACAAAAAAAGTCAACGTTGACCACAATTGCTTATAGCTCTGGGACAGAGTGAGTATATAATATCCCAAAAGAGGTGCTACGAGTGAACGCCTCAATCCTACGTACGCGGATCGAAGTGTGATTCGCTTAGGTCAACTGGTCAACTCGATTATTAAGGCGCGATTTTATTACTATCAAAACGTATCAACAAATAGTTGCGGTAATATATTAGAAATCTCGTGAATATGCTTGCACAAATTTTTATTCATTTTTTAAAATAAATTGTAAACTTTTTTTTTTGTTTTCATTTTGGATCAACGTGACCATTAGCATAAGGCAGATAAGAAATTTAGTCTACAAGTATTGGTAAAAAATTTGGAATTATATAAAACTGAAAATCTAATTAACGTGATTAAAGCTATAAAATAAATATTCAACAATATTAATAAAAATGACTAATTAAAATGTAGTATTTGGTGTATTTCTTCCATTGCTTGCATAATTTTGCAGGGTATGAATCATACTTTGGTATGACAATATCTTCTCATGATGACTCTCTCGGTAGATCTTGGCGAGTAGTAGAAGAAAATTAAGAAAGTCCTGTGCATTTTTTTTTCTTCTATCTTTATTGCATTTAGATCTTCAAACAATTAATCTTTTTTTTTTTTTTAATATTTTTGATAAAGTTGTTGACTACATATTACAAGTGTAGTTATATATATATACAATTGAAAAGAATGTTTTAAGCCATGTAAATTAAGAACTACAGTATTTATTTGTGAAGAAGTAAAATTTGACGTAGTGCGTGACGTACGTTAACTAATTCTGCAACTAAAATTTGTCACGCATAATTCTTTAATACTATAGTATTATATAATACCATACAATAATAATATAATAAATCATAGAGAAATTAAGCTCCGAAAATCAGTCGTTGGACCTATAAGAATTGAAGTAGGAAAGTTCTTTTACTAGGAAAAAAGAAAGCAAAATATAATAAAAAATTAATTCATACAATATATTATAAGTGAATGACAGATTGAAAAGGGTTTTTTTGACCAAAGGAAATGTGGAAAAATAAAATACAAATATTTTCTTTTAGCATAAAGCTCCGTTGAAATAGGAAAAGGCTACAGTTACATAAGGTGTATCGACTTTTGGTACACCACCAATCAAAATGTGACGCGTGTCATTAATTAATTAATTAATAAGATAAATATTATTTTAATTATTATTAAATTGAATTATTAATTAGGAAAATAAATTATGAAAATCTTTTAAAAAGTTCAAAAAATAAAATCAATATAATCTTTCCAAATATTAAATATACTACAAAATCTATGAGATGTTTGCCTCTTATAATATAATAGTAACTAACAAATAAAATAAAATAAAATAATATATATGCTAAATTGAAAAAAAAATACGATTTAAAAAAAAATGTAACTTTTTTTTTAAAAATATTTATATTTCATTTTTTAAGTAAAATTAATTTATACAATATTAAATTTTATATACACTAATTTAATTATTTAATTTATAAATAAATATATTTAAAAAATATGAATAATATACGTGTATGTGATAATTATTGTTTTTAAATGACTGATTCATTCAATCTATATTATATATGTAAATATGAAATAAAAATGAATTCATAATTAGTATTTATTTTTTTAAAAAACCATGAAAATTTGAATCAAATATCGAATTGAGTCAAATAATTCTATTAATTTTTCATTCTATCGTTATTTATGTACAAATGACAATAATTAATTTTATTTTTTAACATTAAATTGTAAGAAAAATTATTTTGCAGCATGCCAAAATATTTTAATATTATTAGCCTGACATGTGATATTATGTTTTGTATTTATTAAAAATAGAAATAATATAATTTAAATAAAAATAATATTTTGATTTATATACATTTGATAGTTCAATTTTCAATATTATCTTACTTTTAATTATATTTTTCAATAAAATAAGAATGTCATAGTATTCAATTCGAATATTATGTTCAATTTTAAAATATTATTGCAATTGAGATCTAAGCAACAACTTATTTTTATAGTTTATCTTGTATGACTGCAAGAGTATGGTTTTAAAAGTTTATTTCATGTCAAACAAAAATAACATTAAATAACGAATTGACGTTAAATTTATTCATTTTTTAGTAATGACTCACTTGATTTGTAGTCACGCAAAATTAAATTAAACAACATAGTAAAATGTCTTAATATTAAAATATATATTATCAACGTGTGTGAAATTAAATAAATATATTAAATAAAATAAATATTATTTTTTCATAAAATTAAAGAATTCATGATGTATTCATAGTAAGTTTAGAAAATTACATATATTATTATAATTTTAATACCTAATTATAAATTTAAAAACATTAAAAAATTATTTGTTTGAATGTGTTTTTTTAAAATCTATGTTTTTTTACATATAATTAAACATTTAAAAACTTTAAAATTAAATTTGTGTGAAACGCAATTGTTATAAAATACGAAAATAATTTTTTTAAAAATAATTTTTAAAAATATTATAAAATAAAACGTTGAACGACACATTATTTCATTCAAATTAAAGTGTGAGTTTTAAATCAAATATAAATAAATAAAATTGAAGCTAATCAACTATTGTTTTTATGTCCAGGGTTTTTAGCTTTGGTTGAACACCTAAATTGAAGACTTCTAAGATTCAAACTCAGATATTGCAATTGACCTATACAAAAAAACTATTTTTTTTACGTTTATTAGATATTTATTAAATTAATAAAAATATATTGATTAAAAAAATATTTTTTAACATTATTATTCGTTTAATAAATTACGATTATTATTATGTTTCTATTTTATATTTATATTTATAATTTAATTGATCGAATTGATCATCTTAAAAAACATATTTTTTATGTACAAATATATTATTCATTTATGTTCACAATTTTAATAATAGAATAAAAATTGTTGGTTTAGACGAGTTAGTTTTTTTTTTTTAAAAACTTGACATAATAAAATTATTTTTCATTTAATACATATTTTGAATATTTTATTTATTTTGATTATTGGTTAGTTAATGTTTTGAAAGTAATTGAAAAATAATGAATTTTTATACTAATTTAATTAATTATTTTTTTACTTTATTTTTAATCTATTTTGATTATTGATTATGTGATATTTTTAAATTAATAATAAAAAATTGTAAAATTCTACTAATTTAATTAATTATTTTTAATATATTTTATATTCGTAATTTTTATAATTATGTATAAATTAATTTTTTTTATCAAAATACTTTACAAAAATAAAATATTTTTTTTTAATCTCTTACTTAAGTTTTTTTTTTTTATGTTTTTTTACGATTTAATATATATTTTATTTATTTATTTGTTATCTATCTTTTAAGGAAAATAATCTAATAGATTTTGTAGAATATTTAATATTTGGTATGATTATATTGATTTTATTTACTTAACATTTTAGAAGATTTGATAATATATTTTCCTAATTATTAATTCGATATAATAATAATTAAAATATTAATTATTTAATTAATTAATTTGAAAATGTCACGTGTCGCATTTTGATTGGTGGTGTACCGGAAGTCCGATACACCTTGTGTAACTGTATCATCTTCCGTTGAAATATGACACTATTAAATCTCACTGCATAAATCATCTATATCTTTTAGTACCTCATTCACGGCTTTTAAAGATCTTCGTGTTTCAATTTTTATCATGTAGACCGGTCTCAATAATATTTTCTAGATTATCCTAAAATTTAAAAATATATTTTTATTATATTGATAAAAAAAATATGGAGTATAAAAGTATTTGCGATTAAAAGTGAAAAAAAAAACTAAGTAAAAAGTTATAATTAAATTATTTAAAATGAAAACAAAGTAATAATTTTTATTATAACAAAATGCTTAATTCTTTCCAAAATAATGCTCACAATTCCTCTACAAATCATAAAGAAATACAAAGAAAATTTGATCATTACTTTGAGGGGATGTAATAAGTAGTATGTGAGATAACTCAGTGTCAAAATATAATGAGTCGAAATAGTGAATATTATTATTCAATAAAATGTCACGGTAACAAATACGTTTACAATTGTTTTGTAAAATAAAAAAGTAAAAAATATCGTTTTTACCCGCATCAATTAATCTAGAAACAAATTCATTCTTAACTCCCCAGTCAAAATTTGAAATATAATCAGTAAGTACCTTTTCATTTTAATAATAAAGAAAAAACACAATACAATTAAAAGAAAGAGAGAAATTGGCGTGTAGTTGGAATTGACTCCAATAAAATCTTGATCAGTTTCTACCCTAAATCCTTAAAGGTGCAAATTAAAGCAAATATAAAAATAGAAAAAAAAAACATGACCACAATTGGATCAGCTCACAACGTCCGAGTGTTGGGCTCCGGCGAGACCACGGTGGTCCTTGGCCACGGCTATGGAACCGATCAGTCCGTGTGGAGGTACTTTAGAAGGAATGATTTATATTTATATTTTAATTGTTAATTTGTTTGTTGTTATTTAATAATATATATATATATATATAGGTACCTGGTCCCACACCTCGTCGATCGATACCGAGTCATACTCTACGACAACATGGGCTCCGGCCCCACCAATCCCGACTACTTCGACTTCCATCGCTACTCCACCATACAAGGCTATGCCTTCGACTTGCTCGAACTCTTAGACGAATTCAACGCCGGGAAATGCATATTCGTCGGCCACTCTTTGTCTTCCATGGTCGCCGTTTACGCCTCGATTCTTAGGCCCGATATGTTCCGTAAGCTCGTCATGATGTCGGCTTCTCCAAGGTACGCACGTAATCGATCGAATATAATTGAACTGATTGGAACTGACGTTTGTTAGATATATCTCACATCGATTTGTACAATAACCTTGGACTCACATATAAGTGGAACAATAATTATCACCTTAAACATTAACTTAATTTCAATCAATTTCGGTTTCTATAATTTTAGGTATACAATTTAATTAAGTTAATGCTGGAATATTATTAATATTTAAAAAAAAAATATTTAACAATTTAACAAAATTATTATTATTATTATAAGAAAATTCATTCGCTTCATATTCATCGAGTTCAATCGAGTCCACCAAGTTTCAGTCCAAAAGAATCTCAGTGATGATACTCTAATTGTCTCATATTAATGGTCATGAATTTTTTTTTTCGAGTTGTCCCAACAGTCCAGAAATAATAATTTATATTTTTTTTTATTTAAAAAGACATATATACCCTTACATTTTCATCTACATTTTTAACGCATAGGTATCTGAACGCGGACGACTACAACGGAGGATTCGAGCAAAGAGACCTCGACCAGCTCATGAGCGCGATGGAATCGAACATGAAGTCGTGGGCCGACGGGAGGGCCCCACTGATGATCGCGGGCGACATGGAGTCGGTGAAGATGCAAGAATTCGGGCGGACTTTGTTCAACATGAGGCCCGACATAGCGATGAGCGTGGCCTCGACGATATTCTCGGTCGACATGAGGCCGTTCCTAGGGCACGTGACAGTGCCTTGCCACATCATCCAGAGCTCCAACGATTGGGCCGTGCCTCCGTCCGTAGCCGAGTATCTCCGGCGAAACCTCGGAGGAAAGTCGGTTGTGGATGTCATTTCGTCGCAAGGCCACCTTCCGCACGTCAGCGATCCTGAGGTCACCGTTCCGGTGCTACTCCGGCATATTCGTCGTGACATCAAAGATGTTTGATCCTTCTTTTGTACATATGTATAGGCTTATAATATATACACTACATAATCAACTTTCATGAGTTTACTTACATATAGTGTTTGTTAATCGATCGAGTTTGTCCTATACTAAATTTTCGATCAAATTTTAATCGTAGTACAATCCGATTACATCGATAAATCTGAAATAGTATTGATTATAATTAAACTCTCTCAAACCCTAGTTTACAATTGAAAAAAAGAATCTCAGTTATTTCAAACCAACATTGGATGATAGTTAATTTGGACAGAATCGCCGCGAATTGATCAGGACAACGGCTCTGATACCATGTTAATTAGAAGCTGTATTAAATGAAGCTAGTCCTAATTACTCCACGTTACTAATCTGAACCCCTAACTAATGAGTCCTTACTCCACATTACTAATTTGAACAGATCGATATATATTCGATGGATGAATTGAATTACGTCGACTTACGTATGTGTATATGTCGGCAACGACCTGTCGCTCTCAGTCGGAACTTACGACGTAACGCGCGATATTCTTGAGATGCATGTATTTACTTTACACGAAGAATATTGTGTTTAAAGTCTAAAATCGCTTTTGTGACTTTCTTGGATCGATCATGGATTTAGTGACCCGGTATTTCTCTAGTCGTTCATCATGTGAATAGATTTGTCGAGGATTTCAAATGTAAGAAAATAAAATATGACATAAATTAAAGGCGGGAAAAACAACAGTTGAAAAAAGACTTCTATAAGAAAAAACCACATTAGTTAGTCATATAATCAATTCCAATAAATAAAATAATTAATTAATAAATAAGCATGAACACAATCGGAGCAGCTCACAACGTCCAAGTGTTGGGCTCCGGCGAGACCACCGTCGTCCTTGGCCACGGCTACGGATCCGATCAGTCCGTGTGGAGGTACTTTAATTAGAAGGAATGATTTATATTTATATTTTAATTGTTAATTATATTGTTTGTTGTTATTTAATATATATATATAGGTACCTCGTCCCGCACCTTGTCGATGAATACAGAGTCGTACTGTACGACAATATGGGATCCGGGACGACGAACCCGGACTACTTCGACTTCGATCGGTACTCCACCATGGAAGGCTACGTCCACGACCTGCTCGCCATTTTAGAGGAATTTAACGCACTAGGGAATAAAAAATGTATATTCGTCGGACACTCCTTGTCCTCCATGGTCGGGATGCACGCCTCCATTCTCCGCCCCGACCTCTTCCGGAAGCTCGTCTTGATATCGGCTTCTCCAAGGTATGTAAATCAGCATGTTCTTTACAACTTAATTTGCAGTATATATATTTCAGATTTATTCAGTTCAATTCAACTAGATTAAGTTTATTTTAAAATAAATTATATATATAAATAATATGAATCAATAATTTAATTTATGTTATACCAATCTCGTTAATAATTGAATATTATTGATTTTTTTAATTATAATTGAATATTATTGATTTTTTTAATTATTATTATTTATTTTAAAAAATCAGTTAAATTTAGTTAATGCTAATAATTAATATTATTTTTAAAAATTATTATATATTGTTAACAATAAAAAAACAATTTAATTCAGTTCAAATAAATTCATTTTTTTTAATGATATGATGATTGTGTTAGGTATTTGAACACGGACGATTACAACGGAGGATTTGACCAAAAGGACCTCGACCAGCTCTGGGCGGCGATGGAGTCGAACTTCGAGTCGCTATCGAATAACGGGTCGGCCCCACTGATCAAGGTCGGGGGCGACATGGACTCGTCGGAGATGCAGGAATTCGCTCGGACCCTTTTCAGCATGCGTCCCGACATTGCTATGAGCGTGGTCCGTACGGTCTATTTATTCGACATGAGGCCGTTGCTAGGGCTCGTGACTGTGCCTTGCCACATCATCCAGAGCTCCAGTGATTGGGCCGTGCCTCCGTCCGTGGCCGAGTATCTCCGGCGAAACCTCGGCGGGAAGTCGGTCGTGGAGACGGTTCCGGCGGAAGGACACCTGCCGCATATAAGCTCGCCGGAGGTCACGATTCCGGTCGTGCTCCGGCATATACGTCGGGATATTGTTGATGCTAATTAATTAAGCTATGGACTAATTTGGTTGTGACTTGAAAATTAGGGTTTTTGTTATATGAATATGTTGATTTTCTGAAATTTACAATCTCAATTATTGTACTTTGTATCGGCAAAATATATTCAAAATATTCAACTTGCTATAAATTTGTTCTTTTTTGTGCGGTTCCAAAATTAACTAACAATTAAGTACATGTTCTTTTCAATTTATTTTTGGTTTATTCATTTTAGTCCAAACTCAGCCAGTTGAATCCGCACATATTAAGTTCAATTCAATTATTATTATTATTATTATTATTATTATTTTAATATTTTAAAATTAAATTCAATTAAATTTAATTTCAATTCAAATGTTTTATTTTCAATAAAAAAGAACAGGTCTCAAGCTTTACTTTTGCTAATGCAATCAAAGTGAGAAATAAAAATATTATATTTTCTTAATTTTATTGCTAATTAAAATGCGTGAAATAGATATAAACTTGAAAAAAATAAAATTAAAAGATGAACAATTGCAAGAATCCGAGGGAGAAAACCACATGGATTATTTGGTTTATTTCTCAAATTGTTTCATTCAATTTTAACAAGTACACAGCTGGATCTAATGAAATCTGGGTAAAAAAACACAGCTGTATACACGGCATCCACAGTTGTAATTTACCTTAATTATACGACGACCAAACAAATTTTATTTATTTTTTTACTTCAATTGTTAAGTGTGAAAATAATTTAGTGTGAAAATAATTTTGATTTTTTTTACATTTTTTTCCAAAACTGCCCACAAAGCCCGAATTGCGTGACTCACATAATTTCCGCAACGACACATTCTCGGCACTCTGAATTTATGGACCCAAAATTAAGAATATCATTAATTGCAATTTGTCTTAATTATATAGTATTCCTTAACCATCTCGTAAATCTTCTTTTTTTCTTTCTTTCATTTTTTCATTCTCTGTCTCACACCTTATTATTATTTTTTTTATTTTGAAAAAAAAAAAAGTTTACGATGATCGTAAAATCGTTGTTTTTGTTGTTCGGGATCAGCTGCTTCATATCACCAGCCCGTGAGTTAGATGCGCAGCTTAATTTTTTGTTCTTCAAATTAATTAATTAATTAAAATAATTAATCAATTAATTAAGATTAGGGTTTATGATTAATGATAGTGTTTAGTCCGTCCTAATTATATTAATTAATGATAGTAAGTTTCAGTTGTAATGCAGATGGCTACGATCCGTTGGATCCCAATGGCAACATAACAATCACATGGGATGTCTTACAGGAAAGTGACGACGGCCAACAAGATGTAAGCCCCCTTTTTATTTTATTTTATTTTATTTTTACTATTGTAAAGATATCGAATCGATAATTGTGCCGATACACATTTCGTACTGACATACCGAAAATTTCCGATTAGAAATAGCGTCCTCCGGTTAGGTTAGATGTGATGAGCTAGTCTGTTAGGTCGAGTGTGGTCGTTTATTATCGATAGTGATTTGTAGGTCGATTTGTTTTTTTTTTTTGTTTTTTTTTTAATTTTTTAATATCAAATTTTATTTTCGATTAGAAAGAGTGTCTCCCGATTGAGATTAGATGTGATGAGCTAGTCTGTTAGGTCGAGTGTGGTCGTTTATTATCGACGGAGATTCGTAGGTCGATTTTTTAAAATTTTTTTTAAATATCGAATTTTCGGTATATCAATAATCCAGGTCGATAATTTCGATCAGAAATAGTGTTTTTGTGATTGAGCTAGTCTGTTAGTTCATTTACTAGCTCGTTTATTCGTGTTGTGTCAGGTTCGACTATCGATGGTTAACTACCAATTGTTCCGCCACATAGACCTGCCCGGGTGGAAGCTGAGCTGGACTTGGCCCGGTGACGAGGTGATCTGGAGCATGCTGGGGGCCGAGGCCACCCAGCAAGGGAACTGCTCCAAGTTCAAAGCCCAGTTCCCCCACTGCTGCGACAAAGAGCCGGTGATCCTCGACCTCCTCCCAGGTATCGCATACAATCGCCAGGTGGCAAACTGCTGTCGAGGTGGGGTCCTCACTTCCATGCTCCAGGATCCAGGGAAGTACGTCTCCGCTTTTCAGATGCACATCGGGGGCTACTCCTCAAACGGGTCGAATTCCGCTCCTGGAATACCCGTGAATTTCACCATTGGGATTCCTGGGTATACGTGTGGGCCCGCTGTGAGAGTCCCCGCGACGAAGTTTGTCCAGGATCAGGGCCGTCGAACCACTCAGGCCTTTGGTAATGTATCTGGTCACACTTTCTTTGTAAAATACAGATCGATGTTAACTTTGTTTTGCTCGGTTTTTTTATTGCATTGCAGCGACGTGGAATGTGACTTGTTCGTATTCACAGTTTCGAGCTTCTGTAGCCCCGACGTGTTGCGTTTCCTTGTCTGCGTTTTACAACGAGACGATTGTCCCTTGCCCGAAGTGTAGTTGCGCTTGCCAAGGACAACCGGGTTCTCGATGTCTCGGGTATATATAATGTCTCTATTCATATAATGCATAGAGAAATTTGTGCGTAGATTAAGAAAAAATGATTTTTTTTATGTGTTTAATAATATAAAGTGAGGGTATAATAGGTATTGATGTGTCAGTAATAAAGTAAAGTAGTTGGTTGAAAAAGTAGTGTTATAAGAGTAAATAGGTGTGAACTGTTTTAAGGAACTGTAAAAAAAGGGATAGAGGGAGTATTCGTTTTTCAAACTCTTATTTTGTAATGCAGGCCTGGAGAATCGTCTTCCGCAGTGAGGCTGCAGCATAACGAGGCACCGCAGCCGCTGGTGCGGTGCTCGGATCACATGTGCCCGGTGCACGTGCACTGGCACGTGAAGCAGAGCTACACGCAGTACTGGAGAGTCAAGATCACCATCACGAATCTGAATTTCGCCATGAATTATAGTCAGTGGAACTTGGTCATGCTGCACCCGAATCTCGGAAACATCACTCGGGTTTTCAGCTTCAACTATAAGCCTCTCACCGTTTATGGCGACATTAGTAAGTGCATCAACGTGTTCTTGAATATGTGTACTTTGGGCGATTTTATTTATGTGATCTTTTTTTGTTAGATGATACCGGAATGTTCTACGGGGTTCAGTACTACAACGACGTGCTTCTGCAGTCGGGGAAGAACGGGAATGTGCAGTCGGAGATGCTGCTGAGTAAGGATCCCAATAAGTTTTCGTTCAGGGAAGGGTGGGCTTTTCCGAGGAAGATTTCCTTCAACGGGGAAGAATGTGTGATGCCTTCACCCGACGATTATCCGAGGCTCCCAAATGCAGGCCATTTTCATGCACAGACAGAGGTCCTTTTGAGTCTGTTGCTGTCACTCTTGCTGTTGGGAGTGCTATTAATTTGATGATGGTTTATTCATTGTTCTCTGAAAACATTATGTAACAGATGGTGATATTTTTAAACAGTTCTTTGTACTGGAAAATTGTTTTCTATAAATATTGGAGAAGCTGATGATGATGCACTTTTACTGTAATAGCATAACTGCTTATATATTATAGCAGTAGAATGCACTGAGGATAGGTTCAATGCTCGTAATAAAACTGCTCAATTTTGACTGTTATATTCCGTTTATGGAAACAACAAGCACCGATTTCAAAACTCTACACATCAACCAAATGCAAGAGTCGAATTCTCTTTGACCTGTGTAAAAATTTCGCCTCTATAAAGTTCTCGTTACAAACAAAGCAAAACAAGTATCATAACTTATCGAATGCTTGTTCACATCTGTACTGTGGCAAAAAAAAAAAAAGGATAGTTCTTTAAAGGCCGATCTCACCCCTACTAATAAGCTCCATGACACGCAAGACAACTCTTCCACAGATAAAATCTTCTAAAGTCGAGAAAGAGAAGAACTTGACGATCATTGGACTTTGGTTAAAACTGTCCTGCTGGAAAAAAGAATATAAAATAAGAAACACGAGTCCCCTAATCTACAATATAAGAGTAATGCAGATGGTATTCTGGAGTCTGGCAAAAGGAAGTCCTTTCATCAGTCTCTAACTCAATAGATTGTATTGAGTTAATTCGCAATATTGAAAGTTTTCAATTAATAGGCATTCGGTACACTACGTAGATAAATATGCGATGTGGAAAACAATTATGAAAAGTGTATTTACAGATAAGACAGCAGTCATCTTCCAATCCCTTTTCTGATGTTTCCTTGACTGCCACCAGGAGACGTGGGGTTTGATCTTGTTCCTAGTTTCCTTCCGGTGCGGTTGATAGCTGCTTGCTTTTTAACTTGATTCAGCGTCTTCCTTTTACTGCAGGGTCCCATACGACTCAGAATGAAGAAGAAAACTATTTACACAAAATATATTTTTAATATAATTCAGGAAAATGACAACAATCTCTTCCATTCACTTCCCAACCCCAACAAAATACTCCGTCCATCCCACAAAGAGAGACAATCTGTTTTGGGCTAAAAACAATTGGATTGTTTCTAAATTCAGTAAGTAATTTCCTAAATATTATATTTGACTATTTGTGTTTTTGTGTGTATTAATATATACTAATATTGGATACACAAAAAATTAAAAAGGTCTAACCTTACAAACAGGAGCCCAGCTGTAAGAACCATGCCTCCAATAGCCCATGAAACTCTCTCATTGAACGGCATGTTAGAAATACGTTGCCTAAAATCGTCAAGGACCCATTTCTTCTTTTCTCTGGTTGAAACATTAGTAGGAGAAGATTTCCACGGATTTGCAATATAATCAACACTGCCCTTCCCACCGTAGCATGATGCTTCTTCAGGATCATCAGATGACATCATAATTGAGAAACCTGAGGCGTGGCAAAGTTCGGTTCCATTAGAGACCCACTCAGAAGCTCTACCACAAACAAAGTGGTCTTGTGCACATGGCGATAAAACCTGAAACATGATTGTTTTTCCAAATTAATGATGTACTTCAGGGGAAAAAAGAAAGAAAGAAAAAAACGACTATTTAGAGTGCAATTTGATAAGTTCTGTATTTTTATTCCATTAAAAGATAAGAAATCCAAGGTTATGATTCGATAATATAAAATTTCCAGAAAAATACACTATCCACGCACTCGCAATTTACCTTCCAATTTCATCTACACACGTTTCAGAAAAAAATAACAAAATAGTAATTATTACATACTTACATATTATCACACGACACAATTCAGCCACTTAAATATTTTTACTATCAATCATTATTTTACTATATTTATATCAAATCAGCTTTTAATCACTATATTTTCATCTCATACAAGTATACTTTCAAATAAATTGTCATTCTTCTCTCAAATAAAATTAATCAAAATATGTTCTCCAGTGGAAAGTAAAAAATCGAAATGAAAGCATAACTTTCGCACTCTGAAAACCCATTTCAATCCAGTAATATACCACGAGACATGAATCAACATTGTATATATAAATGTAACATGCGGGTTTATGAGGGATCCAATATGAGGAGATAAAAAAAGACCTGTGTCTTTGCATCCATGGCAAGGTATGCTGTAGAGCATGCTTCATATAGTTTGTCACAAAATGAGGCACATATACGGGGTGGTCCTTTTTGCACACCCACTCGTGGGTCACAAATAGAACATTCCAATAGTTCCCACAAATTCAAGCATTCCTGGCTCGCTTCTCCGGACGTGGCAAGTCTCCTGATGGATAACAGAGCAGGATGAGTCTGAGTCACATCACAGCAAGTCTTGCTACGAAAGACCCTGCAAAGTGTGAGGTCTCGGGGGCCTTTGGTCGCCTTCTTGGGGGCTTTCCCTTCGTTCGGAAATGGGGTGAACCTGCCCCCTTGCGATATGCAAACCTCACCGGTTCTAGCTGCATTTAATCATCAAAGTGTTGTAAGAATACTGATGTGCATTTCTCTGGATATAAATGAAATTTTGCCAGGCCAAAAGTTCTCATAATCCTAAGCTGTGAAAGACAAAATATTTAAGTTAAACCTAGAGCACCATATTATAAATAAATAAATCAAGTTACCGATTATATCAAACCAATCCTCCTTCCCCCAATAGTTCACTCCTCATATGCGTGATACGGAAAAAACTAGCAAAACTGAAGACATCAATCACATCATAATGCAAAGCCGGATACGAAAACACTTACGAAGCTTTGATCATAAACTCTATATCAGATCCGAACCCAAAAGAGGATTCAGGAATTTTCGGGAGAAAAAAGAAACGAGCTCATACAGAACTATCATCCAAAAATTATTTCATAATCAGCATTGATCGGAATATAATTCGTATAGAATTAGACCTAATTGTTTAACACTGATCATCCAAATAAAAAAACAAAAAAAACTTGCAGGTCGTCTAAGTCAAAATAACTATACAGTCAATGGTGCAGATATCATCAGTCACTCACCATAGCCATGGGTGCGAAGAACCAAAAACTTGAGCAATAACAAGACGAAGCTACTGTGGAATCTCCTCTTCATCGTTTCTCAATCTCGATTCATCAATAGAGATTCGGACGGGTTTAATTTTCACTCCTATCGATCGAATAATAAAACCCTTAACCGGGACGGGTTTGGGTTTTTCTTCACTTCCCTTTATTTCTTTTTTGACTATTTTTATTTTTCTCTCTTTATTTTATTAAATTTCAAAAATTCAAAAGATAGGATTAAGATGGATTGATATTTGAAAAGTTGTTTTTCTTGTTCAATGAATCAATTTAGAACCTTCATTCACTAATTAAATTTTAGGGAAGTTTAGTGTACATTATTTCTTTGTTCAAAGATGTTGAAACAATTTTTCGTCGAGATAATACTCGAGCGACGAAAAACGAATTCTGACTTCAGTAGTTGTATCGTACTGCTCAACTCCGATAGAAAGTCATCAACAAATCGAACCATCTAAAAATAACCGTTTCACAGAAGTAGAACACAAGCATGTATCAGTAAGAACATAGTACAATAAAAGAGAAAGAGAATCGAAGATTTATCACTTCACATACAAAAGGACGCTAGCGAATTTTAAGATGACCGACCACCTCAGGTGAGCCGCTGGCCAGAACCTTCTATTTCCCGGCACAACCTATAGACTCTACCAGGCGCACACAGCACTAGGCACTAATAAGCTTCGCAGATAGATGATGGGGATAATAATAATAATAATAATAATAATTATAACGAAAGGGTAAAAAGGGAAAAACACGAGCAACGCAATGTCACTGGAAAGGCATCGGCAGTTAACGTGGAGCCCGCGAAAAAAGCTCGAAGCTTGATTTATTAATTAAACTCTACATATGAAGTTGGCCAGAGACGGAGTCACGACCTTCCTTGGGTTTGAGAGAAAGGTTTGAGAATTGTTGATCGAGATCTCGGCTATTTGCACGACGGTGGCCAGGGCCCGTCTGGGGCTGTTGTTGTGGCGGCTGCTGTTGGTGCTCATATAAGCTCCTTAGCCTTCCTACTTCTCTCTCCAGTAATTGATGTTCCACTGCACAAAATATATGAGCAACATGAGTTTTCCCAAAAAGTCTTTGCTTCTGCTAAAAAGCATATGTAGTTGGCTATAGAGAAATAGCCTCTCGCAACATTGTATCATGTCCACAAAACTTATTAGTGCAAAAATACACGAAATCCGATTCTTTGATAAAGGAACTGATGGGATTGTATTTTCAACTTACAATACTTGATAAGCTGCTCCTCAGCTAAATTATCGAGACGTTGCTTGAGTGCCTTATTCTCCATGCTCAGAATTAGATTTTGCTGATTCACGAACTCCAGTTCAGCAGAGACTTCAGAACCTTCTGCCTGCAATCACAGACAAGACAGTCAAAAACATAGGTATGTGATGACCTCAGTAGGCATAACTATATAGTACTACTAATGTATTTATTTGGTCCAACTGATTTAGCCAAAAGAAGAACCAACACTGGCCTGTAAAGCCTGGACATTTCGTTCGAGTTCAGCTATGTACTGGAGCTTACGGACCCTTGAACGCTGCGCAAATTGCCTGTAATTAAGAAGTAAGAATAAGTGTCTACAAGTTTTTCAAATATTATTAGTATATTTTTACTAGGGAGTTAATGGTTTTACTCCAACCTTTATCTTGTAGCCAGATATTTTATACCAAAGTCCTATTTAATCAAGTCTTTATTAGTTTTTTTTGTTTAGGACCAACTTAATTTCGAGTAAATATTTTTGTATAATAAAAAGGGCAGCTGGGTACACAATAAAACGGACTAAAAGCACCAGGATCGATCAAATATTGTCCAACAAATATAAGTTATCAGAGAAAAAGACGAGTCAACATACTGTTTGGCGCGTTTATTGTCTGTCTCCGTAGGCTTTCCATGAGACGGAGGCTCCTTCTCTGCAGGCCCCTTTGGATCTTGATGGCCGGACTCGCTGGTATCCCGCTTTTCATCCGGAAGCGACGAATTCTTATCCCCATCTTGCGAGGTGTTCACAAGTGTATTATTTCTCCTAGGAGAAGGAAGGCCATGAGGAAGAATGGCGGGTGGATCCCACATCTTATTCCTAGTCTTGCCAAAATTATTCAGGTCCATATAGAAGGCGTTCTGCCGCGCGTCCCTATAAATATCAAAGTCATGGGACCCCCACGAAGACAGTGGGGCCATATTCCCGTACCCATTATTATTATTCCCATCTTGGGCCACATAACTATTATTATTATTCATGAATCCCGTATTAGACATGTCAGTATACGCGAAGGAGTCGCTTGATGAACGGCGGTGTCCCCGACTCCGAACGGGTGTCTCAGGCTCGTCTAAGAGTTCGTCGAGCCAGGAAGGCTGCTCGTCCATCAAGAAGCTTTCGGAGGAAGTGCGTTGATGATGGTGTAGGCTTGAGTCTCCGGGCTTTTTCGGGAGGATTTTCGAGCCGATAGTTGAATTGGGGATGTATTCGGTGTAGGAAGGGGATAAACTGGGGAATGGACTTTTAGGGGGGAGGAGGGAGTTTTTCCCGTTGTACATCATAGTCCTGATGGTGGATGGGCCCTTGGAGTTTGCCATAGCTAAAGAAGAAACCGGTTCCTGTTAAAAAAAAGTTTTCATAAAGTAGTTGTCTAATATCAAATACTGAATAAAAGAAATCAAGAAATTTTAACTATCACCAGAAGAAAACACAATAAAACACATTCTTATACAAAGCAAAATGAAGCCATAGTTCCATTTATTTTGTGACCACTTATAAACAAAACTAGACCCGTCCCTGATAGAAATTCATAATGAAAACAGTATGATAAAGTGAACATTCAAATACAAACAGATCAAACACCGATTCATGATTTCGACTTTAGAAACCATGTGAAGACAAAGGTTATCCGTAACCATTAAGACATAGAAGCACATGCCTCCCATCCCACATAAGGAATACTGACTAATCGCAGATTTCTAAAGCAAACAAGATTGATTTAGAACATAAAAGATTTTCCATAAGCGAAAACAAATAACTAATTAAATATATTTAAACACAAACACAGTTGCTAAAAATAATGGTAATAAAAAAAATAAAGTGTTGGGAATATCAACAGCCAAAAATTGAAGAAATGCACAGGCATCGATAAACTCTATTTTTGCGCACAAAATTAAGCATGATTTCACAACCTAAATTAAAATCTTCTTCACTTCACCAGTTAACAAATGTTCACCCTACACTTATCAGATTTATTAAAAACACATCAAGTACGCATTTGATTGAAGGAATTTGGTGAATGAAATAAGAGGAGTATTTTACCTTTCAAACAATACAAAGAAGAAGATAAGGAATTGAACCGAGAGACCTAACCTCAGTAAAATAATTATTTATATATTGAGGCTCTCTTTTTTGGCAGAAATTCACACTTATTGCACTTACCAATCTTCTTGTATTTATCCCACTGTTTTACGCTTCTTACAATAATTGTCAATCGCTGGCACATGACACCGTAGCATGAGTTAATTCTTTTTTTAATTCGTTGTACCAATTTTCGTAAAATTTTACAAAACACATACCTAAAAAAGATTCTCACACACAGGTATATGCATGCTGCAGCTTGTGAATATACTGATAAAATTCCATTAGATTAACATACATTTAAAAATCACCGAGATTTTGAGTTTTTACATTTCTAGCATAAACTTTAAAGTTTAAATACAGTGATAACAATTTAATACTCTAAATTTATTTTTAAAATTTTAAATAGCACTTTAAATGTTTTTAAATGGCTTCTAGAAATCTTTTGGCAACTATATAGGCTTATTTTTGTCATTTGTTTTTTGCAAATGACGTTTGACGTGGCTAAATATTAATATTATTATTATTATTGATGTTGGCCCCCTGTACCAATCTTCTAGCTCCGACACTTTATATATACATACAGTTATTTTTTAATAATAAATGAACAGAAAGAAAGGGGTGGGGAGATAGAGTGACTTATTCCATCAACAAGTAATACAGTGCAAGTTTAATCACTGTAAAAGGTTAAAAGGCTAAAAGGAAAGTAACCCAGAATTCTATTGCAGCAGTACACCAAATCCAAAATTCCATACATGAAAACAAATACCAATACATTCGGACGACATTTTAAATTTCCTTTTCAAATCCATTTTATTACTCTAAAATGGAAGAAAAATGAGCGAATGATTGCATACCAAAAGAAACAGTACTAAAATTTTGTTCTGGAGAAAATTTATTTTAAGAGATACACTACTCACTCAACTTGACTTTTATCCCACAGATCACTTCGAACGTTAATTTCCAATTAAACCATAAAATCAACAATCATTATAACTCATTTCCCCACAGATTCTACTGTTCATGCACTCACATTAGTCACGTATTCTAACTACCAATAATATAAAGTCATTCTTTTTACTATTTCTATATAAACCAACCTTCCACCCCTGCATTTTCCACTCATCCTGCATTTTCCACTCATGTACGATTTTGCTCTAAAGGTGCAACTACTGACTTGGTACTATTCCAGATATTGTATTGAAATCATATGATTAAGAACGAACAGTAAAGAAGCAAGAGACAATAAATCTAGTCAGAAACGGTGTTTTCCAATGTGTTTCTCTAATTTCAACCGGAAAATAGTAAGATGTGATTTAGAGCTACATCAACCGCCATTTCCTTAAAAAACGATTCCCACAATTCACATAAACTCCGCTGCTGTATACTCTTATATCAGGATCGAGATTCATGAAATCCCACACATCTAACTACAAAATGAACACCCTTAAATTCCGGTGAACACAAATTTACTACCAATTACTAAAAAAACATAAACCCAACATGCCCAAAGCTAAAAAAAATATCAGAAAAAAAAAAATTAAAAAAAAATCCCAGAGTTATTTCTGAGCTGAAAACAACGCATACAACCCTCAATACCTCTTTTTTCTCATCAACACTCAAGCAACACAGCTTCGACATAGATTCGATTCGATTCAATTCCTTCATACCAAATCGAAACTCTTTTGTTCGCAACCCGCATGATCCGACCGAGATTCAATCGATAAATCAAAATACCACACAAAGACACAGGAAATTTGGGGGGGGGGGGGGGGGGGGGGGTTGGAGACAAAAGTACGAATGCTAACCTTCGGTGTTTGCGACAGCAGGAGATCTCGGCAATGCGATTCAGAACGATCCCATAGATTAAAATAAATAAATAATGTGGTTTTTTTAGGGCTTTTTCTTCATCTTCTCCTGTCCCTTTTTCTTTGTTGCGTCGTCCCTTTCTTCGCCACTTGGTGCAGTTGACAACCAAATATGAGATGTTTTTTTATCGTTTTTTTTTTTTTTCAATTTCCCAAAATTTTAACCCCGTTAAGATTCCAATTTCCCACACAAATACATAACCGACGTCTTTCTATTTTTACGATCACTCTCTCTTTTAAGTTCAGAGCAGTAATTGATATGGTGCGGAGTGCGCATAATTTATTTTTAATAAAGTTTATTTATTAAACAAAACAAATCGAATCAGAATCTAATATAATGAGTATAACAAAATTTTGTGTATGATCCACATTTTTGTATCAAAAATTAACTTTTTAAAATATACTCTCTCAATCTCTCAATATCTTGAAATTGATTTTTTTTTTTGTTTTGAATGAAACTTAATTGATACTATGATATTATTAAATCAACCATATAAAAAATAATTATTCTTCCACTTATTTATATATATATTTTTTAATTTATAAATGAGGTGCATAAAAAATTGAGACTTGAGATAAATGTAGTATTTCAATTTATTTTAATAAATCATGTTTGTAAATTTTTAAATTTCATAGTATTTTTTAAGAAAATTTGTTATTAAAAAATGCATTCAAAAATAAGTTTCATCATACCTAAAAATAAATTGATGAATTTAATTTTGAAAAAATTCAAATGCTTAATTTTCAATAAATATTTTTGTAAAAATTGAGCGAGCACACTTACATGTCCTTGCTCATTGCAAAGCGTTTCTGGTCAGTACTTAAACCCTACCCCAGAATCCAAGGTCTCCTAAACCCCTTGTTCCGCTCACAAAGAAGCATGACTTCGGCCGAAGAATCCGACGTCGGTATTCTCTGCTACATTTCTCATCTCCCTGGTTTCCGTGGAATTCTCAAGCAGAGGTTTCTCGTTTTTTACTCGATCTCTCGTGCTCTCTCTCTCTCTCTCTATATATATACATATACAATATATATATATATATACATACATACAATTGAATGTTACTAGCTTAATTTTTGAATGAATATGTAGCTACAGTGACTGTAATTTAGTTCGTAAAAAATCTGATCTGTGTGTGTCTGAGGTTATTCAGTGATCTTAATTTTCTGATAAAAGGTTATAATTAGAGTCGAATTGCATTGCATTTATGTTTTATATATTTCAATCAAGGAGATTTGTCGGAATATATATATGTGTCGCTAGTAATCTAGTAATTGGTCGAGTACAAAACCTTATGCTATCCATTATTTCTCAGATATTCGGATTTTATCGTAAACGAAGTGGATTTGGATGGGAATGTTGTTCGCTTAACCTCGTTGGAGGCTCCATTAGAGGTATGTAGTTGGTTATGTTTCCCTCAACGGTCAATTTCGCCAGATCATTTCATATGAAAGTAAACTGTAATATCACTATACACATAATTTGGTATGGCAGTTTGCGGATGAAAAGAAAGATAAGATAAATGACAAGTCCGATATACTGGAAAAAGATTTCTCACAAGAGATGGAATCTTTCAGGACACTTGCTTGTGACTCTGATGCGGAGAAGCTGAAATCTCTTATAGATCAAATCGGTTTAGGAGTTAAAGACAGTGATGAGTCAATTGTTCTTTCTCCGAGCTCTGATAAATCACACCGCACGGTATTTTGATCTAGTTGTTTTAAGTTTTTTTAGAATATGTTTAGGTTCTGCGTATTATTAATGGGATATGTGATTGATTTTTCAGGCCATCCATAACTTCTTTAAGGAGAAACTGACGTTCCTTGTTACTGACACAGTTGATGGGCCAGATGCCTCGTCAAAATGTATCCGTGTGCGGTTAAATTCCGGAAGTGATAACGGCAGAGGAAGTAACTCCAGGAAAAGAAAGGACCGAGGTGGTGGTAAACCCTATGACTCTAGAGGCTCGGACAGTTGGCCAGTACACATTGGCAAGTTCCTTAGGTGATGCATTTTACATCTATTTTCTTTTATCTTTACTCTCATGTGCATCATCTTTTTGAAAAAAAACATGAATCTATTTGTCTATATGAGATGAAATCAAACAAGCAAATAATAGATAATTGGGTATCACAAGAAATTTGGTGGATTTTTAATACTGGAGTTATAACCTAGAGCATCTTGGTTCGGGTCCAAGTGGTGGCATGCATGAGAATCATATAGGAATGAGAACAATATTTCATTTCATACTTATCCACGTTGATTGGTTGTTCTCCATGGACATTTCTCTTTTTCTAAAACTCATAGATTTCATAAAACCTTCTTCTTTGCTCAATTCCATGGTAATGGTGTTTAGTTGTACCAAACAACTGAGGGGAATTCCTATTGCGATCTTAGGTTCCATCTTTACAAGGAGAACAAGGATACACAGGAGGCTCTAGGGGTCCTTGGAAAGATGCTTAGCATTCAGGTACATCAAGGATATTATCTTGCTTCGACAATCTGCATCCAGTGATAAAATGCTATAAGCACTTTGTTGATCTTTGACATCTTTGTTTAGTAGATTTTTACTTAAAATAATACCTTGTTAGCTTTCTGCTTCATGTGATGTATATTTGAAGCATTATTATCTTCCAATTTCTCATTTGGCAGCCCAAATCTTTCGGTTTCGCTGGCACAAAAGATAAGCGTTCTGTATCGACTCAAAAGGTGATTTAATTTCTTCCATATATACTCATTTTAGGAGTATTTTTGATAAACTTATGATTTTGGCCTTGAGAGTACCTTCTTAGTTGGATCATTAATTGTATTGGTTGGTGAGCCAGTCTTCGTTAATTACTGATATTTCTGACTAAGTGACAACAACCTATTGGACCCTAGATAGTTTTAGTTACACAGAAAAACATTCATGTTGAATCTATTTGGATGAAAATAATGATGACCGTAATTTTGCGAAAGGTGAGGAAGATTATTGAGGTCATAGTTTTCATAAAATATGTCTTTAAAGAAAATACACGATGAATTGTGCAGAGAGAAATTCCATCTCGTTTTTCTTAGATTACGTTTTTGTTTCTAAAAAAGGTTTGCACCTTGTTAGTATGAGAATTTGAGAGTTTATTATTAATAATGTGTGGCAATTTTGTGCAGGTTTCTTCACAAAACGTGTATTGATATTTTGCTATTTTATAGTATGATTTTTTCTTCTACTTCTTACACCTAAATCATTGTGTTTGATTATCTTGGCATGTAGGTTACTGTTTTTAAGCAGCGGGCAAGTAAATTAGCAGCCCTTAATGAAAGATTAATCGGTATCAAACTCGGAAACTTCTGGTAAGACTAAGAGTATGTCCATGTGATTTGTATCTTCATGCGTGTTATGTCAAGACACCGTTATCTGGCAGTTTTGTTTTACTTGCAGCTATGTTAAGGAAGGGCTTGTTCTGGGGCAACTACAAGGAAACCGATTCACAATAACATTAAGGTGTGTTCATAATGCAATACTTTTTGAATGTCTTATCACGTTTCCATTTATTTTTCTTTTTTAATAATGCATTTTTCAAATTTGCAGAAGCATTGGTGCTGAGACTGAAGATATAGTTAAATCATCTGTTGCTGCCTTAGAAAAGAATGGATTTATCAACTATTTTGGTTTGCAGGTTATATTACAACCTAAATATCATTTGGTGGAAATTATATCTGTGCTTATTGTTGGAATCATCAGTTGAGTCAATCTTAGAATTAAAATAAAGCAACAAGAGTAATCCATGATTTAAGCTGAATGATCAGATCTCGTGTAAATCCAACATAATTTATTCTTCTTCTGGTATAAAATAATTGTATTTAGTATGTAATTACTAATACTACATGCATAACCCACATGGATACTTGTAATGACCTATTACATTGCACTCCAATTTCTATAACGTAAAGGCTTTTACAGGTTCTTTGTTTTCATTTAGTTGTCGCACTATTATTTCTAACTTATAACTATTGAACTTTCACCAAGTATTTATATTTATAATAATAGTCAATAAAAGAAGAAAACTCATAAAACTGTGACAATTCCAGAGGTTTGGAAGCAGTTCTATACCAACCCATCTCATTGGAGCTGCATTATTACGTGGAGAATGGAAAGCTGCTGTTAGCTTGATTCTTGATCCACGGGAAGGAGATATCCTTTTCCATTTCTATTTTCATATATAGATACTAACTAGAACTGCCAATGTTATTGGATTTTATGTATGATTTATCTTGACTATGCTTGAGTACAAAAGGACGTGACAAGAAAGATAAGGGAGTATTACAAAGAGAGTGGTGACGTAGAGGGAACTCTAAGACAGTTGCCACGCCATATGGTTGCAGAGCGTTCTATTGTAAGCCTCTGTTTTTTTAAATGTATTTTTTTCTAAAGAATTGGGAGTCTCTATTGCACATTCCTATCTTCTATTCTATGGCTCATGTTGTGCAACTATTGTTCAATTTTTTTAAAGTACCACATTTTTTTTGTGTAAGGTGCACACCAACCCCTTGTAAAGTTGTAATGAAGTATTTATACTAATTTGTGTATCTGTACTAGTGTAATAATTGGATAATGTATATTAATATTTCTGTGATATCAACAAAGTAACCGTTTATTGCAATAATACAGAAACCTGTAGTACCACATTCCATGATCTACTTCTCATGGGAATGTTCATCACTCCTAGTCCGCACACCTGTTAAATAATCAATACTATGCTTAGGGTTTGTAACCTAACTTCTCCCCTCAAGTATATAACCAGTGTCTAACAAGAAGTCATACTATTCATTCTTCTAGCCTCTTCATACATCTCATTCATTGTCTCTTCCAATATTGGGTCAAGTTCTTATGATACTCTATTACTCCATATTGTTTTGTAATAATCTATTTGTTTGTTGTAACATATGAAGTAACCTAATATATGAACCCAACAACTGTTGATATTCGTTTCAGCACTTTCTACTCCTATTTTTTTTCTTGCTCAAGTAGTTTTTTAATATAGTCTTGTTAATGCTCTTACATGAGGTCAAAAGTCACAACACATCTTTGTAGATACAGTTTTTCATAAATTCCCGGTGTTCATTCTTAGGAGCACTAAACAGATGGCAGTCATAAACTTAACCTGTGTTATAAATTTTCCTCAAATTTTTTCATTCATCATTTTCACTTGATTTGATTAAATACTCTATATGTTTAGTGTTTGGATATAGTTCTAACATTTTTGTGTGCATGTGTGTATCAGCTATATTGTCTCCAAAAAACTCCTGGAAATTATTTACAAGCTCTGTCAGCTATACCTAGGACGCTTAGAATGATGTAAGTATTTGTTATCATTTGACAATATTTTTAGCACAAGTTGAAATTGTTACCTCTTGAAATTTGAAATTGCACGTGTTAATAATAGTGATATATCCATTTTCAAATGTCAGGTTTGTGCATAGTTATCAGAGCTATTTATGGAACCATGCAGCAAGTATGAGAATACAAAAATACGGTATGGTAGCCTTCAGGGTTTCTTCCCTGTCTTTTAACTATAAGATTTACTTGCTTTTTAGCTGTAAGCGTGGTGCTGAAAAACTTCACCGACCACATATTTGATGATTTCTTCTAATGCTATCATAATGTAGGAATTCACCAAGTTGTTTTGGGTGATTTGGTTTACTGCAAGGAACAAGAGGCACAAAAAGAAATGGCATCATCTCATTTGAACTTGGAAGATGGCAATGACAATGATACAACCATTGATTGCCACCTGGATGACATTCCCATCATCGATCTTTCTGAAGCAAAGAACATTTCGGTGAAGGTAATGTGATATTTATTATCTGTAGTTTATTAAATCATCTTTTCAATGAAATTCTCAATACAAAATCACTTGACAAGTTCCTGTATTGGAATCTCATTTTTCAAAATTATTTAAACATGTTCAGTGTCCTAGGATTGAGCTAATTTCTTGTAGCTGGCAGGTTATCTGTGAGGAGGATTTAATTGCAGGAAACTACACTGTTGAGGATATTGTTCTTCCTTTACCTGGGTATATTTAATGCTCCGTTTCTCAACCCCATACATTCCCTTATCAAATGGCACAATTCTAGCAATTTAAACATAAATGTTTTGTCAGGTCAAGGATAACTTATCCATTAAATGATATTGGGAAAATATACCATGACTTGGCTGAAAAGGTGACATTCTAAATTGTTCATCTTGCTTTTTTTATATTTTATATTTATCGTTGATTGTTATGCATTTGTGGACCACTGTCTGTAACTGTGTAGGCCAGCCTGACATGAGATGAGTTCTGGCTGTGTTTGGCTTCTTGCTTAACTCTTCTTTATAACTTTATGAATCTTGCAAATATCTTTTTATTAAAAAAAATTATGGTCCCAAATGAAATTATCTTAGGTGTAAGAATTTGGAGTCATCTAGAGATATTTTAATGCATGAAGCAATGGGTTAAATCTGGAAGCAGTACACTCAAAGCATATAAGTTTATTTTTTTAACTTCAAAGCCTGAAATGTTTAATTTCAGAAAGTGTTTGATGAGCGAACTATATCATACATGAAAAAAATAAGGATTAAAAAATATGCATATGAATGGGAAGTGTTCATCAGATCAATAAAATTAAGCACTGATGTTAAAATCAGAGCTTTTAGTCATATTTATTCTGTACCTTGGAATATCTAGGAATTCTAATCTCATAAAAGAGAATACCGACATACTTCAATGTTATGTGTGCCTTTATTTCTGACATTAGTTCATACTTCTGTTTTGCCATAATGCGTTCTTGCATATGTTTGTGAATTAGGATATCTGTATCCTGTAAAATTCTCACACATGTACATTTATTTACTTATCAGGATGGCATTAACTTGACAGAGAGTGCACATAATTCCAAGTGAGTTAGATATTTCGTTTCACGTTGGCATTAATCATTATACTCGATTTTTGTTATTCAATGGTAAGCTAGTGCATAATTTCAAAGACCAGCAAGGTATTATGAAAGGCTATAAATAGCGAGTTTTCTGGTGTACTTGCTTTTATCTGATTTATTGCTAAATGCTAATTGCTACATATTCTGATAGGGAATTTTCATTAACCAACATGACTGGAGCATATAGGAAAGTGTTTCAAAAGCCCAAGGACTTTGAGTGGTATGCTCGACTATCTCTTTCACAGTTCGTTTCAAATTTGCTCTCTTGAATCCCGGGCGTTTATTTATTTATTTTTGCTGAACTCACAAGGGAATTGCTCAACTACAAAGATGGAAATGTTCCACTGGCAGAGACAGATTGGGACGTTATTGCAAAATCAGGCATATCATCTACGCCTGTTAAAACCACAAACGAGATTGAAATAAAAAGTGATAGAGCAGAAGAGAAAACACAAATTGAGGGATCTCTAGATGCTGCCTCTGTGACACAAATGGCACTCAAGTTGAGCTTTACTCTCCCATCTTCTTGTTATGCGACTATGGCCATAAGGGAGTTGTTGAAGACATCAACCTCTGTAAGCATCACCTAATACTTAACTTGCTTATATAATGCAAAAAACATGGGGTAGATGAAGCGTAGAGTAAGTGATGGCTTATCGGAGTTTTTCATGAACATCAAAATTAACCAATTATCTGCAAACATGTCTGGAATGGAATTTTTTTGGGGGGTTTATCTTTTATTAATTATTTCGACCATTTCTTAATCTCTGTATGTATAAAAAATAAATACAGCCCATGTAGGGAAATATAGTAAGTAGCTTGCCTCAAGTAAAGATTTTCTTGCCCCTAGTTTATTTTAAAAGGCGTGTCAAAATTATTTTTAGGAATTGAAATATCATTACTCGTTTGTTTATATCGCAATCGAAGTTACTATTTTTAATTATTAATTTTGTACACTTCCAGCGGATTCTGATTGCAAGACTTATACCCCTTTTTGCTGCTTTGCAGGTTGCCTTCCATAGGGCATTAAACTAATAACAAATCACTCGTTACAACGTTTGGAGATTATTTATTCTATGCTTGTTGACAGTACTTGGCTGAATGGTAAAGGGATCATTCGTGCAATTGCATTGTTGTTGTGCATCTATTTTGTCGGTAGTTGAATCTGTTTCATCCTTGTTTATCCACAGATGCTCTAAATTTCTCCTGCATATGTACCGACCGGAAACATGATTTAGATGATATACTTGAAATTCAGAGATTTTGGTGAAGCGTTTAATTTTACCCTGCTCAACTGACAACTCAACTGTGCAATGCGTGCACTGTGTTTTTATGATTTTGAGGTGATGCAATGTGTTTCCTACGAGACAGGCGATGGCACTGGCTTGACCAAAGTGCTTTCAGCATGTTCTTCACCCGATTATATTCAAATACTTGCTGAGACTTAACAGAATGCATGTATTGTAATACTCGAAGGACGTATCTTTATTGCATTCACCAACTAATTCCAGTAACTAGTATTTGTAGACAAACCAACGAAGAGAACCAAGTTTTAACCTGTATTACAGGTCGACTATATTTCCACAAGTGACCTAAATTCAAAGCATTTCCTTGCTCAGTTTGTATATATCAGTAAAAAATATTGTATGTTTTGTGAGGACAACAAACTTAACAGCCACAAATAACGATACTTTCACAGTCGCAATACCATTACTACATTAACCACAATTACTTAAGAGGGACGAAAAATTTCTACCTATATCTACACAACACTGACTATCCATCACTGAGGCACCATGAATACCAAGCACCCATTGTCCCATCGCAATCCAATCTCTTTCCCGACATGCAACCTCTTCTCTCGAATTATCTTCCCCCATTTACCAATCAGATTGTAATAACTACCTCGCCATTTCAACTTCATCACATACAAGTCTCCAGTGTCATCATCCCGAGCATTGATACCAACCTGGTGCTCACTCCTCAACTGCTCCCGAGCCTGATGGGTCCAATAGAAGAGAATATGGTCTTCCACTGCTTTTCCCGGCAACGTGAGAAACGGGTGATTCGTGTCCACATCTGACAAGGTGAGAGCTTTCTTAATAGGCCAATCATCATGACCAGATGCTGTGGCCACATACGGCTCCTCTGGGACCGAGAAGTACAAGCAATTGTTCGTCCACCTTAATCTGATCTCCTGCCCGACACCAAGCCCCTTATGCCTGATTATATTCCCCCATTTCCCGATAATGTTGTAATAATTCCCCCTCCACTTCAGTTTCAACCCATGGGTATCTCCTGTATCGTAATCCCGAGCATTTATAGATACTTGTTCCTCCTTTCTCAGTCTCTCCTGTTCGTGCGGGGCCCAGTGAGCAAGAATGTGCTCCTCGACAGACTTACGAGGCAACGGAAGGAAAGGATGACTAGGGTCGACATCGGATGATGTCAGCACTTTTCGAATCGGCCAATGGTCATGCACCAGTGGGGACACAACCATTCTGTGCGACGGCGGAACCACTACGATCTGCTGTTGAGGGACCGAGAAGTGCAAGGAGCCGTTTAGCCATCGTAATTTGATTTCCTGCCCGACTTCAAGCCCCTTGTTACGAACAATTTTTCCCCACTTGCCGATGAGATTGTAATAGCTCCCGCGCCACTTGAGTTTCATTAAGGACATCTCGCCGGTGTCTTCATCCTGAGCGTTGAAACCAACTTGGCCTTCTGCTCGTAAGTGTTCGTGCTGCTGAGGTGTCAGGTGGACCACGATGTATGTCTCGACTTGTTGCCGGGACAGTGTGAGGAAAGGGTGGGTTATGTCGACGTCGGAGAATGTTAGTGCTTTCTTGATGGGCCAGATATCGTGGACTTGATGAGGTACAGCATTGTAGTATGCCGTCCTCTTCATTTCCTGAACCATAAACGGAAAAAGTTACTTCACTAAGCATGTTAAGAAATCTGGGAAACAGGATAAACTGGATATTATATATCTAGGGCATATGCAAGGAATAACAATCAAAAGCCCGGCGTAATCGATGTTCTAAGTGAAATTATACCAGAGCACACTGGATCAAAAATGCAAGCAGGCATATTTTCATCAAATTAAATTAGCTCAGAAAAAATTATACGAAATCGCATCACCATCACCACCATCATCATCATCATAACAACAAATTATCAGAACGATTTAATCAGAAGAATAAAAAAAAAAAAAACTGTAGCACATCCAATTCGATAATCAAACAGTTTCTTACTTTTAGAACGGATGATGAGCTGAAATTTTCCACCTGGTTCGATTGAGGGAAATCAGAAACCCTAGATCCTCCCCAAATGAGGATAAAATGGAATGATCGAACACGGCAAAAATATCGATAGCTACAAGGAAACGATGGTGAGTTGTGTGGCGCGAATTAAATGGGTGAGTTCACGATGGTCCGATGGATCAAGTGAGAAGAAAAGCAACACACATTTCCCGTGAGTACATGGCGTCGGCGGCGATCAGTGGCGGTGATGCGGTGGAGGAAGGTGGGCCGAGAATAGGTGTACAGAATGAAGCGCGTGATATTTTGTGTGAACAAAACTCGAGAAATGTGTGTGAGAGAGAGAGTTGGGGATGGGGAGCTTTGGTGTGAACTATAATTGCATTTTGGTCCCTCGTAGATAACTTATTACACTTCTTACAACACATTATGGATATATTACCATATTTAACCTAAAAAAAATATAACGTAAATATTTTTTTGAATATTTGAAAAGGTAAAATTATCTTTACAAAAAAGTAATTATTTGTTTTTTTATATAAAATGTGATTATTAATACTAAACAAAACATATAACCATTAGTACGATTAAAATTGAGGATATTCCACACCTATTTCCCATGGTAAGTAACTGGAAAAATTGTTGTGCATACAAAGAGTACAACATTTACTGTCAAAAGAGATTCAAGCTTTTGTTCCAAATTAAACAAAACCATAGAAGGGAGATTGAGATGTCCTAAGGTCCCTGCAGAGGTATCGGGTTTACCGCACTAGTAACCCTTCGAAAAGCTGACCGAACTCGTTCCTTGAGGCCTTCATTCTCTCCTTCAACTTCACCACTCCGCCTATCAAGATGCACCACATTCCCATCCACATTAATCGACAGCCTTCCCTCTTCGTCATACTTCACATCTCCAAACAGAGAAACAAGAAGTGCATGCACAATCTTGTCTGTCTTCTTAGCTTCCTCCTCCACAGTCAGTTCCTGTTCGGACTCAACAACCACCTTAGGCAATTCCCGACTAGCGTTCAGAACAAGGGCCACTACAGAATCTGAGACCATGTCGCTTATAGGATCAGCCGACCAGTGCAAGGAGACGTGATTCTCAGATTCTTGTTTCACTGTCACTCGCTCATGCACTCTCAGAGTTGGGACCCCAGATTCTTCATCCTCAGAGGGTTCCACGCTTTCATAAATCTGCTTGAGTCTGTGTTTTATCACAGCAAAAGCGCCAGAATATGGAATCGTGATCCTCTGGATAACATTTCCAGTTGAGAGTTGAGAAAAGACGTGAAGGTCCTCAGGAGCCATTATCTGATAGGTGAAACCTTTTTTCACAAGCAAACCGCTAACATTTTCGCCGACCGAAGGTGTTTTTCCGGCCATCTTCCCAATAACCTTTGCCGTTTTCTGTGAGTTGAAATGCATTTCCACCGACTGGCAGTTTTTCGGGGTAATGATTTTAGTGTTCCCGTCAGCAAAGACGGAGAGAAGCTTCTGCTTGAGCCGTCCCATCTGGGTCGCCTCTCCGTGGACCAAAATGATGTTGGGTGGCATAAGCTCCTGCAGGAAAGTGCTCGTCTGGATATAGTCTGCGTGGGCCGAGAAGGAAATGTAGTGGACCCGCATGTTCAGAGGAGCTGTCAGACCACTCGCGAGAGTGACTTCCTTGGGCTCGTTAATAATGGTTTTCGCCAGTGTCCCTTCAACAACGTAACCAGGTATAACGCAAGCGTTTTTCTTGTCCGAGCACCACTTGTCGAATAGCTGTCTCGAAAGACCGCTCTGTAGCCCACCAGGGCTCGCCATCACCACTGCAGGGCCCACGTCGCGGAACTCATCAAGGCTCTTTAAAGGAGAGATGTGTTTGAAATCGAACGGGTTTGAGCTGGCAAATTGGTTCCGGATCCTCTCATTCATTGAGTTAATGTAGGTCTGATAAACGGCCATGCACCTCTTGGCGAGAGGGGAAGCGTAGTATATAGGGACGTTGTGTAGTTCAGGGTGGGTAGCCCAATACTCGTCCAGTATCAGAAGAAGTTCCTGGGCCCGTCCAAGGGCAAATGCGGGAATCAAGACTCGGCCGCCTTGGGAAACAGTGTTGTGAATGACGTCGGTGAAGAGTTTCTCACGTATGTGGCGTGGCTGATGAGTTTGGACGCCGTAAGTTGATTCTATGATACAAATGTCGGGTGAGAATTCGGGTAGCTCAGCAGCACGAAGGTGGCGGTCCTCTTCACGGGAGTAGTCTCCAGTGTAGAGGACTCGGACGCCGGCTATGTCGACCATAAACATGGCCGCACCAAGCACGTGGCCAGCAGTGTAACACCAGAAACGGACACCATTGACCTCCACAGTCTGATGAAAGTCAATAACCTGGAGAACGAGAAGAATTCAGTTAGTTAATTTGTTACATTTGGTAATATTTTAGTGGTTATTTAAATAAGATTCATGTGCAACGAGATTGTACAAAGTACAAACTCCACGCAGAACCAACACATTATATGATTTCAGCACGCAAAAAAGAATTCAAATCTCCACATAATATATTACACATTTCATTGAAGAATTATGGTTTATATCTGTAGGCAGGTCTATGATAGTAACAAATTATAACTTTATAGGACAACTGACTGACCAATATAGTTGAAATTTATATTTCAACTTCTTGGACCTATGCAGAGAATGTAAGTTCGTTAAAAAGAGTGTTTAAATCACGAGTTTCATAAGATAAAGCTGATAATGGAAACTTAGTTGAACAGTTACGGATAATACCACAAAATATATTACAGGTGAAGGACTTGACAAAAGGGTGCAAGATCCCCACTGGACCTCATTGCCAAATAAAGCCTAATGGATTGCTTTGTGGCACAGAAATGTACAGTTCAAACTTTTAATAGTTTACCGAACATAATTTGAATGGGCTAACATAAAGGAATATGAAATCTTGACTAAACCGACCTCAATTCTATCCATGGAGCGAAGTATGTCTTGTTCATCATACAACATATCTTCAACTGAGACCTTGCTGACTTTAACATAATCAGATAGAAGCAGCTTGTATATGGCTTTAGTTGCATGGGTCATAAAAACCCGTCCTCTGAATGTTGTCTGAAACATAAAAAGGAGAATATTAGCCAATCAGGTGCAGAGAATTGTAACCTGTACCTTATTGTAAGGTCATGTCAAACCAACCTTCTCCAGAAAATAGGGAAGTGAAGCTGCATGGTCCAAGTGAAAGCTGCACAAATACTAGCATGGTTGAGTAAGAAAAAAAAAAGTTCAAAGACAACCAGAATTAAAGATTCTACAATGATAATCAATCGTTACAGAGAAATGCAAGATTACAGTGAAAACGAATAAACAGCAAAAGTATATTTGAAAGTATATGATTTATCCCAAAACCATACTTCACCCTAGATACAGAGAAATACTATTCGAAGGAAATAATTAAGCCATTTGTAATAATGAAGCTTTAGATTATTCAGCGTCATCCTAATGAAGCTTTTGTAGGTTTAACTCAAAGTATTCCAGGGCACAGTAATGTCCACTAGTTTTTTGTATAACATGATAATTAAAAATTATCCCAAACACATTTCTGGGAAATTCTTACTCATGAGGCCAACACTGCCATGAAGAAACGCAGACAATAATCTTAAAGAACTCTCCAAATCGACAGTAAATAAAGAACTTAGTCGAAATTATCTTGTAAAAACATAAAAGAATGACAATGTGCAGTTACTAAGGAAATAAGTGGTAAAAGAGTCATTGAACTTAATAAATCAATCAGTAAATAAAATCGATCTAATGCATCAAAGCTACAGCCTACATGTGTTATTTCAGTTTTAGTTCCCAGGTTTAAAGAGGGCAAAAATTGAAGTTCAACCGGAAAAATGACAGAAACACAGCTCTATGAGTTATTTAACAATGCCATCTGGGAAAAATGATAAAAATAAAGAAAAAGAGCAGAATGAAAACATACTGAGTAATAAGAAGAAGATCTATAGCTGAAGGATCAATTTCGTCAAAATATGGCAATGCGGCCATGCCCGAGAAAGCAGGGTGAATGCCGCAATCAAACTTAAAATAAATAAAGACATTCCGTTAGTAAAATTCCATAGAATCCAAACAATTCAACAAGTTCCCAGAAACATGAGAAATAAATAAAAAATCGTACCAATAAAGTTTTGCCCTTGAATGACATGTAAACACAAGAGCGGCCGACTTCATTGCCCGCCCCAAGTGGAGTAATAATAAGTTCATCTCCTTCACTCGTGGTCGACGCGGCCCGCTTCGCGGAAGAAGACGGTGGTTGTCCGGTGGAAGCCATTGCCGCGTTCTTCAAATTCGAAAACCTAATTCCTGAGAGACAGAGGGAAGAAGAAGCTAATAAGGTCCGTGAATCGTAGGTTTTCCAGCTGCAATATCATGAACCACAGCTGGAGAATCCATACCGAGCTTCCATTAGCAGAGAATCGTTAGCTTCAGTTGGGTATTCAAAAACCTAATTTTTCACACGCCTGTGTGTGAGTGTGTGTTTTTGTGCTTGGCTTTAGGTTTATCGTGTGTTAGTAGTTTCCGGAAAGGAAAATTCAAAAATAAATTCTAAATAATGAAGCGTATAAATTTTGTATAGAAAAATGACCACAGTGGGAGTCGAACCCACGACCTTCTGATCCGAAGTCAGACGCGCTAATCCACTGCGCTATGCGACCTTGTTGATAGATTCAACATACATTTGATATATTACCCTTAATTTAAGTTTATTTAAAAAGGAGTTAAAATCATGTAATTTAAATTTAGCACTTTTAATTAAATTAAATTTATATCTAATATATAATTATTTGTGCAGTTGTTTATATATATATATAAAGGAGGCTTCTACAGTGCAGTCAAGGCACGGTACTTTGTTTTTATTTCTAACCATTAGATTTAATTAATTAATGTGAACCCTTCAGATTTATTACAGAATACAATAGTTAGCGTAGAGATTACAACACACAATTATTATTCTATATATTGACTAACCTGTTAACCGGTAATATACATAAATATTTTTCAGAATTAAGAACAAAAATTAACCGGTAATATACATAAATATTTTTCAGAATTAAGAACAAAAATTTGGCGGCGTGTTTCAAAAATAGAGGGCGATCTTTACTCACGATGCCGACACGATGTAAAATTTTCAAATCTCAATTGAGTTTCTCTATAATTTTTTTTATTGCGGATCAAGGAAGAAGATATTAGAGTATCTCAAAGTTTTGGCTGATAATAGGCCACAAGTGCGCTAAATCATATTTTTACTACTTCTACCAAAAAAACTACTAACCCATCCAACAATTCTACCCAAAAAATAAATTTTATAAGTCTCACCACTTACTTATTTTATACTTTTTATTTATTATTTATATTTAAATAATAATAATAATAATAATAGTAAACATAAAAAATGATTTTTAGATAAAATTAAATAAATATTTAATATTTATATAATTCATAATTAAATAAAATAAATATTTAATTAATTTTTATATAAATATAAAATAATTCATAATGCTAAAAATTTAATTATTTCAAAATTTTTATTTTTAATTAATTTTTATATAAAATAATTCTGCTAATATTAAAATTTTAACTATTTAACATTTTTTAATTTTAATTAATTTTTATATAAAATAAAAATTATTTTTAATTAATTTTTATATAAAATAAAAATACAAATAATCCGTTCAAATTTTAACTATTTTAAAAAAAAAACAATTTTAATTAATTTTTATATAAAATAAAAATACAAATAATCCAATTTAAAAATTTAATTAATTCAAGATTCTTATATTTTATTAATTTTTATATAAAATACAAAATAAAATTAAAATATAAAATAATTTTTAACGCTAAAATAATAATAATAATAATAATAATAATAATAATAATAATAATAATAATAATAATAATAATAATAATAATAATATTTTTTATCTCTAGTTCTTTTACCCCAGAATTTTTAGGGACTTCTAATGTCAGCGCACCTCCAACGATTTCTACCTCTTTTTGGGTGAACGATTTCTACCTCTTTTCGGGTGAGAGGTAAAAATACACCTAGATTTCTTCCTCTCCATTGGAAATGCTCTAAAGAGAAGGACAAAGATTTGCGTGGACAAAAATTAATAATACAGAGTAGTACATGTTTCTTTTTCTAATCATTTTTTTATAAAATATAATTATTTATTTATTTATTACATATAAAAATATTAATTCAAATCAAATTATTTGTATAATATATGAAGCAAATATTAAGTGATTCACATTTGTATTCAGTTTTTTTTTAATACGTATAATCAAAAGACTCAGTGAATCACAAATGACGTCGTTTTTTTTTATTCTGCAACTCTATCGTCTAGTCTTCACAAAGTCGATTTTTGATGGAATCAGGCCAAAGCATTTTACATCAAATATGAAGTCTCATCTAACTCAACTTTAAACTTAGTGACTATATCAATGATTCACACTTGTTTATTTCCCAAGTCGACTATTTTTGTATCAATTATAATCCCAAACAAGCTCATTTCATCAATATGCTGAGAAATTCTTATAGCTTCTTCAATAATTTTTTTTTTTGTACACTGAGGTTGGTCCCTCTATTATGGGAATTTCTCTTTCTAGTATTCACATGGATCAACAAATTAAATGATCTATAATCTCTTTGATATAAGTATGATTGAAATTAATCGAATTGTTTTATGAACAAACGAAAACACAACAATTTCTAAGTAACTAGAACAAAATTTACAAAACAATATAAATATTTTAATTAGTTTCCGTCAATGAACACTATTTTTTTTTTGTAGAAATGTGATTTTTTATCAAGCTTCACTAATATCTATTGCTTTATTTGTTCATGAATTTTGTCTCATCTATTCGGTAAAGAAAAAAATTGTTGAACTCAAAAGAATACGTAGCTCTTGGTGGGTCATTTCCGGAACAAACAATTCTATTTTAAAATTTATTTAAAAATCAAATATGTTCAAAAATTAATTTATTGTGTTTTTCATAGTTAATAATAAATTATTTATTTATAAATATTAAACGATATAAATTAATAATTATGTGAAATAAATTAATTGCATTGTGTGTAATTTTAAGTTGTTTAAAAGAAATATATAAAAATAAATATTTTATTTTTAGAAAATTATTAGTCAATTATAAAATATTTTTTTAGATAAATGTATTATTAAGTGTATTATTTAATGTAATTTTTTTTGTTTTAAATAATTTAATTTAATTATATAGGAATATAAAAATATTGTTTATTATATTAATAAAAAAATAAAAAAAATTGCTATAGCAAGTAACATGTCATAATTGTTTTTAAAGATTATGTCATAATTGTTTTTAAAGTTGTAATCAGGTGCATGCTAACAAAATGAAGTGTCAAATTTTAATTGGTTAAAAGATATGTTTTTAAAGTTGTAATCAGGTGCATGCTAACAAAATGAAGTGTCAAATTTTAACAAAATGAAGTGTCAAATTTTAATTGATAAATGTACGGTACATTCAATATTAACAAATGTACTGTAGTATTCTCCTATATATAAATTTGAGGAAAACAAATTTGTATTGTTTGTGCATCCAGCATCCAAATACTCGAAACCCCATCATAAGCAATAAATTACGATATAGTAAAATAGAAACAGAGAATGAAAGAGTCGATGAAGCAAATTATTCCCATCTGTATAATAGATGGTAAAATATGTTTCTGACTTGATTGAAAATGCAATAGTTTTTAACTAGAGACTGAACAGTTCACATGCATGGAGATATATCAACGACAATGAGTGAAGGATGCGACTATCTCGCCTGGTCAATTATTATTCCCGAATGGAGGGAAAGTCCCTCCGAAGCCCAGATGCTTGTTCAGAAACCGCACTACGTGGAGATCCATTAGCTGAGTCAGGCGAGAAACCACTCTGCGGAGCTGGCCAGGGCATTTGTTCTTCAATATAAGGGTTCCCAGAATCCAGGTTCCCTTGATAGGCATAACTGGGTGATGTAAAGCTTCTTTTATCCCCTGACCCCTGAGGAACATAATTTTGCTGAGGTGGTGAATTTGGATGATTCCCATAGTTCTGCTGATAGGGTGAATTCGGATGATTCCCATAGTTCTGCTGCGGTGGTGGCCCATAGTTCTGCTGGGATGGCTGCCCATAGTTCTGCTGGGGTGGAGATTGCCCATAGTTTTGCTGAGGTGGGGGGGCATAGTCCTGGCGGGGTGGGGGGGTATAGTTCTGGCGGGTTGTAGGGGCAAATTCCTGTCGTGGTGGAGAGATAAAGCCCTGTCGTGGTGAAGGGGAAACGTCCTGTCGAGGTGGTGAGGGGTCAAAGTTTTGTCGGGTAGGTGGGGCATCAAAGTCCTGTCGTGGTGGGGAGAAATTTTTCTGTGGCTGTGGGGGGCCATAGTTCTGCTGTTGTCCAGGCGCAATGTTCTGTTGATTTGGAGGCCTGTAGTTCTGTTGATTTGGAGGCCCGTAGTTCTGTTGATTTGGAGGCCCGTAGTTCTGTTGATTTGGAGGCCCGTAGTTCTGTTGATTTGGAGGCCCGTAGTTCTGTTGATTTGGAGGCCCGTAGTTATCTCTTCTACGTCTATCCCTGTTATCACGTCTACCATAATGCACTGGGGGTGGTCTAGGAAAAATTTCTCCATTGACATATTTGTCTCCTGCAATATAAATTGTCATGTTAATACCGAAATAGCAGATTAATTTACCAACCAAAACAATTGGGTGGCCAATTTAGTATTTTATTCACACGAGGGAATAAATAACCTCCATACTCCTTATTAGCTGGATCAATGTATGAATCTGGCAATACAAACACTACTCCGGGAAGGCCTAATGACAAAAAAAATGTGAGTGAACAAATGCATCATTTGAAGTGTTATTTTGAAAAAACAAACACAGAAAACCTACTCTTAAACTTCTCAGATGTTTCCTCCGAACATTCAACCTGAAAACCTTGATATGTTGTCGTGCTTAGGGCGTATATTTTCTTCTTCGCCTCTTCCACGCTGAATTAAATTAATCAGTACAAATAGTAAAGTAAAACGGACATATCATTGGAGTGCTCATGCTAATACTAAAACTAAACTTGTACACTGCCGTGAGATGGAAAAAAAATACAATCAACCACGAACTACAAAGTAGCAAGCAAGCACCTATAACATTCATCACAATACTTTTCATTTCTTAAAAACCCCATTGCATCATTAATATTACAGTCAAACCAAATAAATTTAAGGAGAAAGGACTTGGACAAACATGCTGACTCAAGTTACTCATTAGTATCCCTGTAAAACACACATAAACAAACCATCTAAGCATAAAAAGAATACTAGTATTTTCAATTTATTCATTTTATTGACTTACTGTGTTTTTCAAGATCTAATACCTCAATACCCTTCGTCAGCCCAACAACAGTGACAAGATGACAAAGAAAAAGAAAAATATAACAGTAATCATAACCAGTTTAACACGTAACATTCGTGGGTATTCTGTAGGCTAAAGTGATCAAATAAACTGAGTAGTTCATATGTATGCCACCAGTCCAAAAAATTAATCCCTCAGCAAGACTCATACCACCAGATAGATGACCGGAAGGAATGACAAAACATCGAGTAATCATTTAGAAAATCAAAATCCCCTATAATCCAAAAATCAATTCATAAACACAATCTCTCCTACTATCTCACAGACTCCCACAACTTAAGAGTTCGACCAATTTCTATTTTCAAATCCAGCAGTTTTAAAAAAACAATTGCGAGGCTGGAGAAGCCCACTAGTTGAAAACCTCTGCTTATTAAAAGACGGCCCAAATTGCTAACAAAATTTTCAATCTCTTCCCTGTTAATAACACCAGTAAAATCCAATATACATATCACTATATCAGTCTCAACAGATGAATGCACTGATGCCATAAGCAGCTACAACAGTAACCACACTCACACAGTCACAGTAACAAAACCGGATCAAACAGTGAAAAGCTGAGCACGAGCATGAGGAAATAGTAACAATACTGAAAACGAGTATGGGCAATATGAGATGTTTGACCTGCCAAAAACTTGAGCAGCGGTGTTGACATAGGTTTCGATCATTTGCTCCCGGGTAATTTCGGAATCCTTGGGGAATTCGATGGTGATCAGCCAGTGGTTGTAGTCGCATCCTTCGAAGAGGATAGTGTCGGGGCCGATCTCGTCGGTATCCGGGTTAAACGTCTTGAGGTAAAGCGTAGAAGTCGATGTGAACGGCCGGGTCAATTGGTTCGACGACGGGATGACGGCGGCAGCGGTGCTAGTGGTGAATATGGGGGATGAGAGAAGGCGAGAGGATATTGGTTTGGACCGGTGAATAGAGTGGTGGAGGAGTGGGTATGAGAGGGAGAGAGAGCGGCGGAGGCGGAAAGCCATCGGCGATGGTGACCACGAGATAGAGTTAGTGAGAGTGTGAGAACTAGGGTTTTAGAATTTGGGGTTTTTGAGAGATGATGTTAAATAAATTATGAATCGAACTGCGGTGCGGTGGTTTTAGGTGGGTCGGAATCGAATAGGGTCGGCGCTTTGGTGATAAAATGGTAATTGTCCCATAAACCGATGACCGTCAAAATGAACCTAGGTTTAATTTTTATATTGGCAGCTTATCTCTTTATATATGAATCATGACCAGTTGATCACCTATGTTCGAACAACAATATCAAAAAAAAAATCAATTATCTCATTTGAAATTATTTTAGTACGCATTAATTTTTTTATATTAATAATAATATAAAAAATAATATAAGAATTCTTGAAAGTTTCTTACAATAATAATTTACATTGTTTTTTGCATTGTTTTTATTAGAACTTTTAACTATTTAATTAGTGTAATTATTAAAAAGTAAATGATTATATGATTAATTAAATTGAATTATTAAATATCTGTCTTATTTATTTTTCAACTATCTTTTACTCAATTTATTTTATTAATTATTTAGTATTCATAATGATATAGCATAAAATAAAAATAAAAATCTTAAAGTGTTTTCTAATAATAATGTTTAGCCTTCTATTTGGTATATTGAAAACTATAATCGCAGTGGATTATAAATGTCGAATGATTGTACTCTTGAATATTTTTATGGATTATAAATAGAGAATGATTGTATTTTTTTAATAATTATTTTTATTTGTGTTTCAACAATTTCACAAATAAAATTATTTTCTTATTTTATTTATACTAAAATATAAATAAAAATTTGAAAGTGACATAAGATTGATTATAACAAAGTTTGATACGGCGTGTTAAATATTAGGAGGAAACAAAGCAAAATATATTGTTTATATTCCGAATCTTCGACGATGACTTCCATCAAATGAAAGATTATCATTTTATTTTCTCACGTCAACAATTCCGAATCATGGTATCATATGTACTACTCTGTCCCGGACTAATAGTTATAGCTCATATGTAATTTACGAACAATTCCGAATCATGGTATCATATGTATTACTTTGTCCCGAACTAATAGTTATAGCTCAATAGCTCATATGTAATTTATGAAGAGAGTAGAATCATTAGTCCATAACATAGAAAGTATTGATACCCACTCCCTCCAAAACTAATTAGTCATGTTCATTACAAATTACAAGAAAAGATGTAACTACTGATTTTAGATAAAATAAAATAAAATAAAATTATTTTTTAAAATAAAAAATCAAAATAAAATTTCAATTTTTAAACTGAGTGTGATGATGTTATTTAATCACAATATCAATACTTATTTATTTAATTGAAGATTGAAAAAATGTAAAATTACTTACTTTCATTAGTTTCATTTTATATCAATGATCATAATTACTCATTCTTGTACAAATTCAAAAAGAAGTGTGCACATAAATTTTGTTCTTTAAAGCTGAATATAGTTGAATTGATAGGATCTAAATTACACTAAATTTAAATCAAGTTACAAAATTTTAAAAATAAGATCATATTTGTATAAAACTACTTATACTTACATTTAAATATTGTAAACATTTTATAAACTCTTAGCAGCTTTTTTATGATAAAATAATTATATTTTTTATAGATATTTATTACTACCAAGTAAATTTGAAGAATTTATAATAACTTAACAACTTACAAGCTCTTAGTTAATACTCAAGATATTATAAACTCAACCAAACACATTCGAAATTAATCAATAAAAACAGTTAAAAGTAAAACAATAAGGACAATATCATTTGTTAATATGGTCTAGTAATGTTAAAAATAAATTTTGTTTATTGATTTGTTATTATAAAATTAAAGAATATTGATTAATTGATTTTTTTATAAAAAAATTAAAGATAAAAATGTATTTATAAAATAACAAATTTGGTGAAAAGCTAAAATTGAAATATCAAAAAGTTAATATAATTATTTAAAAAAAAAATTATGAAAGACTTAAATCAAGTCATTAATAATCATAGCATTTAACAGTGTTCCAACACCAAAATAATAATAGTAGTACAAAAAGGGAAAAATAGAAAATAAACACAATTCAATTAAGATCCACGGAAGATGGAATTGAAATTGAATTCGAAATCAATCACCACGTCGTCATCGTCTTCAGGCGGTGAGCTCCTCCTCCTTGTGCGTCTCGATGGTGACGTCGGAAGTAGGGTACGCCACGCAGGTGAGGACCCACCCGCCGTCGATCTGCTCGTCGTCGAGGAAACTCCCGTCGGCCTGGTCAACGGAACCGCTCAGCACCTTTCCGGCGCACGAGGAGCACGATCCGGCGCGGCACGAGTACGGCAGCTCGTACCCGGCGTCCTCCGCCTTGTCGAGGATGTAAACGTCGTCGTCGCACTCGAAGGTCAGCTCACCCTCCGGCGTGATGAGCTTGACGTTGTAGGTGGCCATACAGGTGATGCGGGAGGGGGCGGCCTTGACGCCGAAGAGCGCGGCGGAGCTCGGGACGGATCGGATGCTGGTGGCGGTGGCGACCGCCGGCTTGCGGGGGAGCATGGCGGTGCTAAACATAGTGCTGGAGAGGCTCGCCATTTTTATATTTTTTTCGTTGCTTAGAGAGAGAGAAGAAATTGGGGGCTTTGTGATTGAAGGAAATGAATGGGAGTTGGGGATTGGGGCTTGTGGAAATAGCGTGGTGGGAGTGGGGGATTTATCCGCCACGTGGCGACATCTCGTGGCTCGTTTTATCGTTTTTATCATCGCTGAACGTTGGATTCTGGCCTCCCGTTTAATTTTGGTGCGAATGTGTTTGACTGTTTGTTATAGGCCTGTGGGCTGCACTGATTGGGGGTCTTCTTGGGTTGATAGTGTAGTTTGAGATGGGCTTTTTGAATTACCCCATATTCTAACCCAATTAAAATCAGATTTGGGCTATATTTTCCAAATAAATTAAAATAATAAGTAAAAAATTACAAGTAAATATTCATTTATTTAGAAAATCAGTATTAGTTTAAATATTCATTTAAAGAAAGTAGTCCTATAATAAATAAAAATAATAATATTTAAAAATTAAATAAATATATAAATATTTTGGAATAGTACTAAGAAAACAAATAGAGTGTGCAAATTAATTTGAAATGTGGATATAGTTTGATCACTAATAATTTTTAAATCAATCTTTTAATTCAATCTATGTTAGTTTCTCTCGTACAAATTTAATTCAAAATAATTTTTTATTGAAAAGTAAAATAAATTAATAAAAAATAAAAATTATTTTTAAATTAAAAAAAATTATGAATAGAAATTAAAAAAATTGATGAATAAAATAAATGTAGAGTTAATTTTAAAGTACAAAAATTATAGTACTTCAACTATTATGATTTATGAAGGTGGAACACCTACAATAAAAAATATATCAAAAATATGAGTATTACTGTAGTACAATTATTATGTGACAAAAAGTAACAATTTTATTTTTTCTTAATTTAACTTTTAAAAGAAAAGCATTCAACTGCCTAGAGTATATTTTATTTAAAAATAAACAAAATAATTTCTCACTTGTTTAATGAGACACAAAATAAGACAATCATTAATTAATTAATAACTACAGTAGTAAAATAAAACAGAAAAAATTGTAATTTTTTCTGGGATTTTGTGTTATTCGAGTAATTATTCTGTTTAATGAGACCACAAAATAAGACAATCATTAATTAATTAATAACTACACTAGTAAAATAAAACAGAAAAATGTGTAATTTTATTCTGGGATTTTATGTCATTCGAGTAATTATTTTTTTCGCATGCGATTCGATTATTGGAATTTGGAAATGCATATTTATGTAATGAAAATATAATTTTCGCGTCAGTAAATTATTATTACAGCTCACGATAATATATATATTCTGCATCTCTTTCGATCTCGCGTGTATGTATAATTGCACACACTCAGCTTGAAACACCGCTTCTTCGATTTTCGTCGAACACTGTAAAACCCTATTTCCCAATTTGGGATCAGTCAGAGGAAATTCTCCTCGGAACCCTTTTGAATCACATCATTTTCGGGTGTTTTTATTGGGCGATTGACGAAACCCCTTATCGATCGAGTTCTGAAATCCGCGAATTGAAACAATTAGGGTTTTCATTTCTCGCCCGAGATCTTCCCAAAAAAAAATTATCTTTTGATTTCTAAAGCTGAAATTTCGTGTTGAAGTGTGAGATTTTTGATTTTTGAGCTTGATCGATATTCTGAGGCTTTGTGGGAAGAAGAAAGGAAGGGCAGAAATGGAAAAGTACGAGCTTGTGAAGGATATAGGGTCTGGGAACTTCGGTGTGGCGAGGCTCATGAGGAACAAGGAGACTAAAGAGCTTGTGGCTATGAAATACATTGAAAGAGGGCACAAGGTTTGTTTTCTTCTTACATTTGAATTAGTAGATCAATAGTGGTTCTTTCGCTTCCCGGTTTGTTATGATTTTATACTTACTATTTGTCGATGTGAGTCTTTAAGACTCCCTTTATTACGATGTTCAATGTCCTAATATGCATTTGGATTTCCTCAAAGAATTGAGTCTCGTTTTGATTTGGGTGTAGATCGACGAGAATGTGGCCAGGGAGATCATAAATCATAGATCACTCAGGCATCCTAACATAATTCGGTTCAAAGAGGTAAGAAATTAATGATTTTTTTGGTGTTTTTTTTGCGTTCTTTCTCCGAGTGATTAAACAGTTTGTTTTACTGAGTTGGTCAGCTGGTTTTGACTCCAACACATCTAGCCATTGTCATGGAGTATGCTGCGGGTGGAGAGCTCTTTGAGAGGATTTGCACTGCTGGACGATTCAGTGAAGATGAGGTATTATCGTTAAAGTTTACGATATCTTAATGGGACCGTTTGTTTTTTGGTAGTACGAATGGGACGTGATTACATATCGGTTTCTGATCTGTGTTTCTGTTTCCTTAACTTTCAGTCAAGGTACTTCTTTCAGCAGCTTATTTCTGGGGTCAGCTACTGCCACACCATGGTAAGAGAAACTTGTCTTCCAATTGGCTTCTATATGAGTTATTTGAATTATTATTCTTGAAATCTCCGATCGTGGATGTTTTTTTTCATTTACTCTTTGATCTCTGTAGCAAATATGTCACCGGGACTTGAAGCTGGAGAATACCCTTCTGGATGGAAGCCCAGCTCCACGCCTGAAAATATGCGATTTTGGTTACTCAAAGGTAGCGTCCAGATATTTAGGTGTACTGCTTATTTAAAAGGCATGTAATAAAGATGTATGTACTCACTTTTATTTATTTATTTGAAGTCTTCTCTGCTTCACTCGAGGCCCAAATCAACAGTTGGCACTCCTGCTTATATTGCTCCAGAGGTTATGTCTAGAAGAGAATACGATGGAAAAGTAAGATTGGTGTATTAGTGCCATTATTTTCTGGTTGTGATAGTTTGGCTCAACTTATTTTCTCGAGTACCCAGTCTTATTATAATATTATGGTTTCTGTATCCAGTTGGCTGATGTTTGGTCATGTGGTGTGACACTCTATGTGATGCTGGTTGGTGCATACCCATTTGAAGATCAAGAAGATCCGAAGAACTTTAGGAAAACCATCCAAGTAAGCCTTTTTTCAGCGTGTTCTTTTTCTCATGCTCTAAAGCCTTTTTATTTGCGGTGAGCATGTCTAGAGTTTTTTACCGATATTCTTTGGTGATCTTTGTCAGAGGATAATGGCTGTTCAGTACAAGATTCCCGACTATGTTCACATATCTCAAGATTGCAGGCACCTTCTTTCTCGCATATTTGTAGCCAACTCATCCAGGGTGAGTATGCGTGTCATCATTTTTAACTTAAAAGTTACAGTTTACTCACAAAAATACCCTTGGGGTTTAGCCTAATTACCGACAATCGCAAACTAGTTACATTTCAGTTTTCACTAGGCCTTCATATTTATTTATAACAACGTCAATTATTATATTTTGGAACAGAGAATCACGATCAAGGAAATCAAATCACACCCGTGGTTCCTGAAGAACTTACCAAGGGAACTAACGGATGCGGCTCAGGCACAATACTACCGTAGAGAGAATCCAACCTACTCCCTTCAAACGGTGGAAGAGATCATGAAAATTGTGGATGAGGCTAAAACCCCTCCACCAGTCTCCCGCTCTGTCGGGGCCTTCGGTTGGGGAGGGCAAGAGGACGAGGATAAAGAAGACGTGGAGGAAGAGGTCGAAGAAGAAGAGGAAGAAGAGGATGGAGAAGACGAGTATGAGAAACAAGTGAAGGCAGTGCATGCGAGTGGGGAAGTTCATCTCACTTGAAAAAGTTGTGTATCTTTTTTTCCTTTTTACTAATGTAAATCTTAAGATTGTGATGCTTTGTTGGTGTGTTGAACTGTTCTTAGACTCAGCTTGTTTTCTTATGTATTAAGAGATGTTTGTTGGATTGAGTAAAAAATAATTGTTTGTTTGAGTATTTACCGAAGGTTTGGAGTCTTTTTGGTGTTGTATTTAGCTTGTGTGAATTTATAATTAATTATGATCTATGGCCTTCTTGGTGTTTATGTCATCCTCTAGCAATACACTCCCAAAACTGAAAATACTTTTTTAGAGATTTAAGAAATAAAATGAAAATTTTAAATATATGGAGTAGAAAATAAAGTCAGATGATGCATGAAAATTCACTCAGAACCCCTTCGTTTAGAACCGACGATCACCTTCAGCAAACGACTGGTCTCACTCGCAACACATTCCCTGTCGAAGAGAGCAGAGACAACTGCAACTCCTTCCAAATTCGGGGCATCCAATCCCATAACGTCTTCCACATTAGAAATGCCGATACCTCCAATGGCAACCACCGGTAACTTGGAAGTCGAACACACGTTTTTCAGCCCGTCCAATCCAACTGTGACATTGTTCTCTTTCGTATTTGTTGGAAACACGCCTCCACAGCCTATGTAATCGGCCCCGCCGACCCATGCCTTCTCGGCATGCTCTGGCGTTTTGCATGACACACCGATAATCTTTTCCGGGCCCAGCATGGCCCGGGCAATGTGGGCTGGCATGTCGGACTGCCCAATGTGAACCCCGTCGGCATCGCAAGCAAGGGCGATATCGATTCTGTCATTGATCAGGAAGGGAACACCATGGCTGCGGCATATCTCCAGGCATGATTTGGCAGCTTCGAGAAAATCCCCAGTGTCAATGTCCTTTTCTCTGAAAGATAGTAATGAGAGTTGGTTAATTCCATGATCATAGCAAACAACGATGTTTAATTTCTTGTTACTCAGTTGATGTATTTAATACAAACCTCAGCTGAACTATAGTAGCACCTCCTTCTACAGCAGCTTTCACAGCATCACTCATGGGACGACCCCACTTTTTGTTCATCCTCGAGTCTGTGACAGCATACAGGAGGAGGTCACTTGGATCAAACGGCCGGCGCATGGTATTATTCTTAAGCTTCAATAAATGGTCAAAGGGACCTTGACGTCCTTGTCCAATGAGAATGTCCTTACTATAATCGAGGGCTAATCCAACATAGCGCTTAGCCGTCTGAAAAAACAAAAAAAGATGGTATGCATTTCACTTTCACTTCTTCCTCAGTATATGATTTTTACTGTGGAAGGGGTAGATGAAGTGAAGGGGAGGTACAATATGCCCACTTAGCCCACTACCTATATTTCCCGGACTAAGAAAAAGTGTGCATCCAAGTGTTTAAGTAGACTTTGAAATAAAAGATTCAGTACATGTTATTTTTTGGGTCAAAATAGATATTTAGATTCTGAAAAATAATGAAGCAGACACATGATATTATAAAAAAGATAATAAAGAAATGAAAAAAATGATCAATCACCTTAACAGCAGAGAGAACTGAATGACCTCTAGCTAGCTCAGCAGCTATATATGATGCCAGCGTACAGCCAGTTCCGTGCGTATTTAAAGTTCTTATCCGGGGTGAGCGAAACTCATAGAACTCCTTGCCTATGTGGTCAAAACATATGATTCTAAGAGATTGAATACAATTCATAGAAGTACAAATGAGAACTCTTCCCACACAGAGTAAACATATAGGTGAAGCATACCATCAAACAGAACATCTATGGCATCGGATGATGAGGGAAGGTCTCCTCCTTTCACAAGTACATTTCTGAAGAAATATATATATATTTGTATATATAGTCAATCTGACATATCATTATTCTATTTTATTAATGCATGTTTTCACAGACACTAGCATTAAATGGCCAGTTATGATACTAAGTTATACTGAAAAAATGATGAGAGCCACAAAAAATCCAATACAACTATAAAGTCAATACCCAAAATTACAAAGAGATGTTAAAGTTACAGTGCAACAGAAACTAATTATGTTTCATTTTTTTCTAAGAACAGAACATGTCAACCACTCAACCATTATAAAAGAGTAGTGACATAAGCATAACATGAAAAAAAAATTAAAAAACTTCGTAAATATTTTAGAAGAGCTAACCGAGGTCCAATTTCATGTATAGATTTTGCAGCAGACCGCATATCATCAACTGTTTTCAAAGGTGCACAACCAAGTAAAACAGACGCCTCTCTTAAATTTGGAGTTACTATATCAGCCAGAGGTAGAAGTTCATCTCTGTTATAAGGAAATAAGAGGTAATTAAGTATATTAAATATATCCTCAAAAACATGCCCAGAAATTAATTTATATTAATGCTTGCTTACTAAAAGCGAAAGCTTAAAGAAGTGTAAGGCATGCAATTTCAACCAACGAGAATGAAAGGGGCAATCTTTAAGATTGCAAAACAGACCTAAGGCTAGTCAGAATCAAGGGACCGGCCAGTACATCACCGCTTGTAGATACCATCACAGGATCAACCACCAAAGCTTCCTTAACAAAATATTGATTGTCAGCATTAAAATGATCTTAAAAGCACGTACAGACAAACGTCTTGGATATATTGCTGCTAAACATTACCTCTCACTCGGAAATCTTTGAGGCTTTGGCAGAGGACCTTCACGATTCCAGGCGAAGGCAGCATGCCCGACTTCACCTGTGGTTTCCAGCCAACACATCACCACTTACACTACCAGTTCTTTTAGGGGAAACAAACAATGTGCCACAAAAAACTTACAACATCAGGGTTCATATCAGATAGAACCGACTTCAATTGCTCTCTAACAAAATCCTCATCTAAAATATTAACGCCCTAATTGCACCAAACGCAAATTCGCTTAAGAAAGAACAACAGATACAAAAAACCTGACGGGTAAAGAATACGGCGCACCTGTACTCCCACGGTGTTCTGAGCCGTGACCGCGGTGATGACGGTGGAGCAATAAACCCCGCGCGCGGCGCAGGCCTTGATATCGGCTTGGATTCCGGCGCCGGCGCCGGAATCCGAGCCGGCGACGGTCAGCACGTGCGGAACTCGCGCTCTAGCCACGTGCTCAGGCCTTCCTTCTCGCTGCATTGATCGCGTAACGGAAACCGTAGCTCTGCAAAACCCGCGCGAAATGGAGTGCGGAAATTGTTGATGGTGAGTGGGGTAGGGACTGAGCGCGTGGGAACACGAATGAAACCCCATGATTCATGAACGATGCGTCTGTCGAAAGCTGAGGATGAAAAAGGCCAATCGATTTAATATCACGTGACTCCCTCGTGTATTTTTATCAGTGTTCTAAAAAACGGCCTAGGCGGCGCCTAGGCGCTCGGCGGCAGACCACCGTACCGATTTCCGGCGAGGCGGTTTTTCTAGGCGGGTTGAAGTGCAAATAGCCTTTAAATGGGTATAAACGGGGCTAGATAGGTGCGGGCGAGTATTTCTGGTTTATATGAACTCACCTTTTGTTTTCTTTCTTTGCTGGTTGCTGTGTGGCCAAAGTTGAATATTGAGGAAGAAAACAAAGTGCGCTTTGAGGGAGATGAAATAAGCGGCGGCGGTTACAATTAAAATTAGGGTTTCTTATATATGTAAATTTATATTTATATTATAATAATAATAATATTAATAATATATTATTATATTATTAAAATACATTATTATATTATTATTTTATTCTGATAATTAAAATAAAATAAAATTATAAAATATTTTACTTAAAATTTTGACATATTTAATTATTTTGAGTATTATTTATTATAAAAAATAAAAAATAAGCAAAACGTCTAAATTCGCCTAGACCCCTAAGCGCTAGGCCCCAAGTCATCGACCTGCTAGCGCCTAGCGTCTTTTAGAACACTGATTTTTATCCACCAAATTACGAAAAAAATAAAAATAAAGATAAAATTCGAAAATAAAAATAAAAATTCTATTGTTGTATCTACCAAAAATAAAAATAAAATTCGAGCGGGGCTAAAGCCCCAAAATAATTTTGTAAATTTATTATATCCCGCCACTCGAAATTCCCGGTTCGATTTGAAGCTCAGCTTTCTTGCCCTCCGTCCTCTTCATTTCCCTCGTACATACACAGTAAAAAAATCAGAAATCACAAAAGTAGTTTGCGCCCGTCTCAAGCTCGACAACGCTCTGATTATCGGTAAATCTCGTTCTCTACGTTTTTTTTTTAATTTAACATATTTTGTAAATGCATTTTATCGTTTCGAATTTCAATGAAGATTTCCTATTTCACTGGAGATGAAACAAAACCGCCCAGATATTATTGGCTGAAACCCTGATTATGTAACGGGAAGTGCAATTTCTAATACTTTTTCTTTCTGAAAAATGTGTGTGCTGTACTATATATCCGAGCACCGTTGAATTGGCTCGTTACGAATTCGTGTTTGTTGCCTACAATCCATTTGTGCATTTACGAAGTTTGATTACCCATTTGTTGATTAGGATTTAGATATCGGTTTTCGTCTGACATGTGATTTGTTTGATGAACCTCAAGCTCTATTCACTGTCTAGGTGATTTTGTGGAGGAGTGTTTTGTTTCGAGGATTTCGACAGAGTTGTGTTCGTCATATCACTTAATTTGTGAAAAGATTTGGGTTATTTGACAATAACTCAGGAAAGCTAGAGGGACATGTTAGTGAACGATGAAGGAAAATCACACAAGGCAAGGAAATTTAACATATCTCTCAGTCCGTTTCATTTTGTTTTTGTTCTATATAACATCCTTACTTTCGACTTTTGAATAATTAACAGCAACTGAGTAGATGATGACCAGGACTAAATTTGTGAGTGCAGGGTAAACAACTCAAATGGGGACATGGATTGTAGCTATAAACCGCATAAAGTTAATTGGACAGAACATGCCAACGCGCACAAGAATTTCACATGCCAAGATGAATTCTTGAGTGCAAACTTCCTTTTCTCTTTGTCAACTCAAAAACAGCATATCGGTGAAGCAATGGGTGCAAGGTATATTTCAATCAGTCTTTGTTTGGTTGAAAACTAATACACTCTTCTACATTTACGTATACGTAAATTAGAAAATTAACATCAATATTTCTGTTGTGGTTTTATACGTAAACATAAGAACATATAACTAAAATTGTAATCTAGTTGGTTTAAGAGGAATTCCCTTGTAAAACAGTAAAAGTAGTAATGAATATTTCTGCTCTTCTGTGTTTGTAAATTTGTATATCGACTTTTCTTCAAAATCACCTCTTAATTGATTTTGTCTCTCTAAACTAGGCAATTAGAAGCTAGTTAGAATGACAATATGTTATTTATAGGTTACCATATGAATGTCATCTGTCTTTACATTTGTTTCTTCCTTATGCATAGGCCTGTGGTTTGTCAAGTTAGAAATGTTGGAATGCACAAGCCGCAACTTGAAAAGGTGTAGTATCAATTGTACATGAAGAGTTTCCTTTTTTGTTAATCTCCGTTTTTTGATTTGATACATCTGTGATCTGTCATTCCATCAAATAATAATTCAACTGTAAAACCAAGGTCAGGCCTGGAAGCTCCTCTCTAGCTTGCAGTTATCCTCTCCAAATTATACTAAACCTGGAAAAACTCTTCCCCTATCCAAAGACATCAATGCTTTCACATCTCAAAGCTCAAAACGAACAAATTTTCAATGTTCGTCTGGTTTGAAAAGCACAGCAACAGGAAGAAACCAAAATCATCAAAGCATAACTAAAGGCGATAAACAAACCAGTGAACCCATTGGAAGCTTGGGCAGTTCTTTTCCACCGCAGACATTTGAGGTTAAAGAAGCCAGACAGGCCACAGTTAATGGCCTCAACACGTCCTTTTCTGGCTACGTTGATGATGATGACATTCTTGAGGTAGTCATTAACATATTCTGAATATATGTGCCTGATCTGATTTTCAGTTTTCACTAAGCAAAGTGATGGTGTGTGTGACCTTAACAGTTTAGCTTCAGTAAACTACAAATGGTTTCATGTTCACAAGTTGAATAATATTGTGAAGAATACGATTATTGTCTAATATTCATTTTTTTTTTTGCTGTTGGTTATCTCGGTTTCCAGTTGGTGATACATTTGGTAATTGACTAAGATCTCTGTTCTTCAGAATATAGACGTCGACCAAATAGTTTCGGATCATTATCAATCCACACCCCAACAACCATCAATCTCTAAACTTCCTCCAATTACTCCGCATACAAATAAAGGCAATTCCTTTTGCGAGGAAACAAATTTGCCTCCAGAATTGTGCGTGATGTGCAGTCACAATTGTAAGGTAATCTTGTAGTTTACACAATTCTCATAAGAATCCATGTTTGTTGATTGGTTCTTATTCTGGTTGCTAATTGGTGCAGCTAGGAGTTTGTCCTGAAGCTTCAAGTCACCTGCAGGCTATGAAGGACACTTTAATAGCTATATCAAATGATCTTATAGATAATGTCGACGAAATGAGTTCAGAGAGAATAGATACCCTTCGTCAAGAAAGGTACGCTTATTTTTCCTATAATATCTTATTGGTTTGATCAATGTGTATGTCTTATCTTCTCTGCCTATGTACAACATATGGTACTTTGCTACATTAATTTCTGATTAATGAAATCATCTGACATTCATGATATTTACATGTTACATTTTAGGCAACAACTGAAAAATCAAATCCAGCAGCTTGAGAAACATCTTCAAACTATATTGGTGAATGAAGAAAGAAAAACGTCTCATTTTTCTGCATCCACGGCAACCCCTATGAATTTTCAGTACGAGACTCCTCGAACAGTACCGTTTAGAGTTGATCCTACGAGGCTTGATTCCCAGTTCCAAGCAAATACTGAGCCATATGGGTTTGATAGAGGTTGTGCACCATCAACTTCATTTTATCCCACCGATGGATTTGGTGTATCAAATACCGCACTGGAGAGAGAACAATATGTTCCCAAGAATATTGATATCAATTATATAGATGGTACAACTGAAAAAAAATGGAGTAATCGAGATTTTTCGTGGACAAAAAAACTAGAGGTTTGTGTAGGATATTGTACTACTATTTCGTATCAAAACTCTCTAATGTACTAATGTTTTTTGTCCATCCTGTTGGCTGCAGGTTGACAATAAAAAAGTGTTTGGCAACCATTCCTTTCGTCCAAACCAGAGAGAGGTCATCAATGCTACAATGAGTGGCCATGACGTCTTTGTTTTAATGCCAACTGGAGGTGGGAAAAGCCTCACTTATCAGGTTATATAATTTCTTCAGTATCATTACTATTTTTTCCAGCTTCTTAGTTATGCAATCTGTCTGGATTAGGATATCATCAATCTTTACCATTTCCATATCTTTCTCATTTTAGTTTGAGCTGAATGTAGTAGTATTTTGGGAAAGATAGTTATGACTGCTGATTCTCACTCTTTTCAGGAGTGCCGCAAATTTTATGTTTAGTCTAGAGTCTCTAGACATTACTATATTCAAATGGGATGTAAAACTCCATCTGGAAGCATTTAAGTATAATGGATTGTTTTTATTCCATAGCAGGTTATTGCTTCTTAAGCACAGAAGTAATAGGATGATGTGTTGTATCGATGTTACAACTTACAATATGCATGCGTGTATTTGATCATAAAGAGTGATTGTTCTTTTTTTGTTTTTTCCCATTTGATTAACAATGATACTGTAGTGGCAATTGTATCACTGGTGCTATTTTTAGTTTTACTGGAACTTACAAGCGACCCTTAGGAAAGCAGATATAATAAATTAAATAAAGCTTGACATATATTGCAGCTATACATCTTGTCATTTGTGTTTAGTTAGGCTTATGATGAAAAAAACGATCTATTAACCTTACTATTTTCTTGTGAAACTGGTGTTGACTTTCTAGACTGTGAGTTTACATTACCAATGGTTTATATTGTTTGTATTGTTACTTCTTTATTTTATAATCTTCATTTGAAGTACCTTTTATAATGTCTTTTTGACATGATGTGAATGCTTGCTTCTTGTAGCTTCCTGCTCTTGTATGTCCTGGCATAACATTAGTCATTTCTCCTCTGGTTTCTCTTATCCAAGACCAAATAATGCATCTTATGCAGGTAATTATCCCTATACTTACATTGGGGTATATATATATATATATATATATATATATATATATATATATATATATATATATATATATATATAGACTCTGTAACTGTTAAAATCCAGGCTAATGTGTTCATTTGTATCAAAATGCATATACCAGGCAAATATACCTGCTGCTTATCTGAGTGCCAACATGGAGTGGACTGAGCAGCAGGAAATATTTAGAGAGCTTGGTTCAGATTATTGCAAATACAAGCTGTTATATGTCACCCCAGAGAAAGTTGCTAAGTGAGTAGAGGTTCCTAAAACTCCATCTTTCAAATGACCTGCTTTTTGATCTGTGATTGCTTCTACTTTGTTCCCAAACTACAATTTGTTGATATGTCATTTGATTGAGCCTTTTAACTGCTATTTTTCCAGTCTACATTTTAGAGCGTGATTTGAATAATTACACTAATTTGTTTTGAATGACATAAACAGCAATTATTGCTGCATGATTTAACTCTTATTTTTTCTTTGTTTAAATCATATGTTGCAGGATAATAGGATATACATTTGTATTTTAATTATTTGTATCAGAAGGTTAGGTGGCTAAGTTATTTGTTTTAATCCTGCAGAAGTGATTTTCTACTGCGTCAGTTGGAGAGTCTACATTCTCGTGACTTTCTTGCTCGTATTGTCATTGATGAAGCTCATTGTGTTAGCCAATGGGGACATGATTTTAGACCAGATTACCAGGTCTTGTATGTTAATATAACTTAAAATCATACTGTGGTAACAAAATTTATTGCCATGTCTCTGGTGTTTTAACTTCAAGTCTAGGTATTGTGCAATGGATATTATGGAAATCTCAATGTACTCTTTAACTTGTTCACAAGTTTGGGTGTATGGAGGATTTACCAAAAGTTTAGAAGCTTTATCTTCTAATCACACTGCAAAATCTTTGGAGCAACATATATCATTGTCTACAAAATACATTCTTAGAATTGATTGTGTTCATCTGAACTGGTTGAGGTGTCAATGCAGGGCCTTGGTATTTTGAAACAGAAGTTTCCAACCATACCTGTTTTGGCATTAACTGCTACTGCTACTATTAGCGTTAAGGAAGATGTTGTACAAGCTCTAGGTCTAGTAAACTGCATAGTCTTTCGGCAAAGTTTTAACCGGCCAAACTTAAGGTAAGTTCTAATTTATAGTATTATTTAATATTTGCTGATTGTATATCATCTCAATTTCTTATGCTGCAAATACTGCAGATATTCAGTGGTTCCCAAGACAAAGAAGTGTCTAGATGAAATTGACAAATTTATAAAAGACCATCATTATGATGAATGTGGGATCATTTACTGTCTGTCTAGAATGGATTGCGAAAAGGTTGCTGAAAAGTTACAGGTAGTGTCTCCATTTACTTTAATGTTTCTGTTCCTTGATGAACTGTGATTATATGAGCTATCTGCTTTCTTTGTCAGTTTGTCCTGACATCATTCTCATCTCTTTGCTCATGAGCTCACTACATGTTTGACCATCAATTTTCAAAAGTATTTTAGTCTTGCCCAGACAGGTCTGCTACAGCTGAGCAGCATAACATTTATAGATGTGTTAGTTCCCAGTATTTTGTTTTAAGGTTTCACTCTTGGTGTTGAAATATCAACAATTTCATGTAGTGTTTATTAACATATCTCAACCACAATAATTTTCTATGCCTATTAAGGGCGAGGATGTGGGTAACTGTAGGAATGTTAGCTGTAGCCTTTAAGTACTGTATTTGAGCCATTTTACAAAAGTATTAGATGTTTGGAATCTATAAGTTGGCATCGTATGCGTTTTCAGGCATGTGGACACTCAGCGTCCTTTTACCATGGCAGCATGGAGCCTACTCAGCGTGCAATGGTTCAAAAACAGTGGAGCAAGGACGAGATCAACATTATATGCGCAACAGTAGCATTCGGGATGGGTACAATCCTATTTTTTACATATCCATGGAGCTTATATTTGATATAGATTTAAAAATGTTTGGGTCTGGGACAACAGTACATCCCTAGCCGTTTTGGGCTATTAAATATGAGCCCGAGCCCGCCTATTTTTCAGCTGAGCCGATCCAACGTACATGGCGTGCTTAAAATTTACTGCTCTAATTAGATATTTACTAACATTAAAATTTTCAGGTATCAATAAGCCTGATGTTCGGTTTGTCATTCACCATTCTCTTCCAAAATCCATTGAAGGCTACCATCAGGTTGGCTCTTTAACACATTTTGCTTTCTAATATATTCCTTAGTGCTTGTAACACAATGTCAAGATTCTCATAATCTGGCTGGACATCACTTTTATTGCGTGTAGGAGTGTGGTCGTGCCGGTAGGGATGGTATGCCTTCCTCTTGTGTGTTATACTACAGTTACAGTGATTATGTGAGTTCCTAATCAGAAGCTATTTTATGCTTTAATCATAATCTCGTTAGACATTGCCTTTACAACGTTTTTATTGTTCTAGCTTGGTTTATGTTGCTACCTGCATTGGATTCTGTAAACTTGCCTCACTTTTTCTCATCTTCTTGCAGATTCGTGTGAAGCACATGATTAGTCAAGGAGCTGTTGAGCAAACTCCATTCTCATCTGGATATAATCGTGCAAATATGGCATCCTCAGGGAGGTTATTGGAGACAAATACTGATAATCTCCTACGAATGGTATATGAAGAACACAGTATTTCATCCTTTCAATATTCATGATTAAGGGCAAAACCTACCCGCAACGTTTAGCCAAATGCAAAATATTTTATTTTCCTAATAAAATATCAAATACTCCCGACAATTATTTGTATCTCGAGTTTTTTTCTTCCTTTTAATCAGACTAAACTATATAGGTAGTTTTTAGTAATAATCTCTAAAATTTATTAGATTGTTCAATCACCTTTTGACAAATTGAAGTCTTTTCAGGTTAGCTACTCCGAAAATGATGTTGACTGTCGACGTCTCCTACAACTAATTCATTTTGGTGAAAAGTTCAATTCTTTGAACTGCCAGAAAACATGTGATAATTGTTCCAAGAGCCAAAGTTGTGTGGAAAAAGACGTGACTGAGGTTGCGAAGCAGCTGGTTAGCAACTTTCTATTTCCTTATTTTCTTTTTCACGGACAATATTTTGTGTCAAGTATTATGTTTATTTGATTCCCCCTTTAGAAATACTATTGTAACATCAGACATTTGGTGTTATTAAACATTATTCAATATTGCTTTGTAGGTTGAATTGGTAAAGGCTGTAGGACAGCAGTTTTCAGCAGCCCATCTCTTGGAAGTGTACAGAGGTTCATTGAGCCAGTTTGTATGTCCCTACGACCAGAACTAACTTAAAGTCTTTCTCATGTCTTAGTCAGTTTACTTGACACTATTTTCTGATGCAAAAACCTAGGTCAAGAAACAGAGACATGAAAGTTTGAGCTTACATGGAGCTGGGAAAAATTTGTCCAAGGGTGAAGCATCTCGTGTACTCCGTCATCTGGTCATTGAAGATATTCTTGTTGAAGAGGTGAAGAAAAGTGATGTATATGGATCAGTGTCTTCAGTATTAAAGGTATAGCAGCCTTTCACCTACTGTTTTTAGTCAGACAGTATAATGTTTAGGATGGTGAAAGGAAACCTCTCTCTGTCGTCTCCCTTCTTAAATTCCTCTATTATCATCTCATCCTTTTACATTTTGATTTGAATCGCCTTTGGCATGTGCTGTTGTTTATCTCAGGTGAATGCATCCAGGGTTTACAATCTCTTTTCTGGAGGCCAGACAATTAAACTAAGGTTCTGTTATTTTGTAATTATAAAAAGTTATTACTCTAATTTCTGTAGTGATTTTTTAATCATCAAACCTAGGCTGAAGTGTAAGGACTATTGACATTCAAATTAATATGGCATTTCATTTATATGTAGTATTTGAAATTGAAGATGCTAAACTGAAAATTATACTAGTAAAGCCTGTAGCAAAACTGGGAGATGTCATTGTCGTTTGCAATGTGTCCATCCATTACTAATTTAATAATGGTCGAAACCTTGTCTTTTATTGGCTTGCACTGACTATTTTATGGTGGAATTGTTACCTTCAGATTCCCATGTGCTGCTAAAGCATCTAATAAGTCGAGTCGGTCAGAAGCCACTCCAGCAAAAGGCTCACTGTCAACAGTTAAGCAAAGTCTACCTGAGATGGATACTCTAGCCCAACCCCACTCTGAATTGGAAACTGTAGGTTTTTGGGTTTTTAATCAACAATTTTAAATATTGGTGGTAGACTGGTACCCGATATAGATGTCATTTTGTTTATTTATCGTTCTGTTCTTTTTTTCTGCACAGGTCCTTCAAGCCAAACTATATATTGCATTGAAAAAGCTCAGATCTATTATCCTCAAGGATTGTGGAGATAATGTGTCGGCTTATCACATATTTGGGTATAGTTATTGTTCTTGTTCTCATCCTTCTGTATTCTCCTTACTGCGAGTTTGTGATATATATTGCCAAATTACAAAGACTATCATTGTCCTTGAATAAATCATTAAGTAACAAACATTGTTACCGAGGCATTACAACTTATAAGTACCCTCTTGGATTTTGTTTTTATTTTCCAATATCTGCTCGTATACTTACTTCCATTGCTATTTCCTTTTCCTATTAGAAATGCCACATTAATCCAGATGAGTAAGAGAGTACCCAGAACCAAAGACGAACTCCTGGAAGTCAACGGTATTGGCAAGTAAGTCAAAGCCCCTCTATGAGACCGTATTCTAATATTCCAACACATTCACCCAACATCACCATCTTCCATTTATTTCCCAGGGCGAAACTCACAAAATACGGAGACCGTATTCTGGAAACTGTAGAAGCTACCATAAGGGAATGTGGCCACAAAGACAAGAGCAGCAGCAGCAGTAACGACAGTTCTGGCTCGAAGAAGAGAAGGAATGAGACTAGTAAGGTCTCTAGTGGGGCCTCCAACAATGATGACTTCACGGATAGCACAGGTCGTAGCAAAAAACAGTTTCTCAAGAAGCAAGATGAAATGCCCGTGACCGTTGATAGTTCGTATTTCGAGGATATCGACTTTGACGACAATTTCTTTGATGTTGAAGTTGGGTGAGTTGATCAGGGAAATGAGTCTCCTGGTTGATGTTCTGTTGTGGAAGTTTTTTTCCCCTTTAGATTTTGGATTTTTTTTTTTTTTGAACTCGTGTATAAAATATTTTCTTTTGCTCTATTGTACAATCGTTAAAATATTATAACCGCCCAGTACCATTTTAAATGTTATTTTAAAGGCTATTTAATTTAGTGTATTTTATATCTGACATCCGATTATCCGAATGAACGTAATAATTTGTGAGGAAAAATACTATCGTTTACTATAATTGAAAAAATAGAAAAATGAATGAAATTTATGACACGGCTGCCACGTGTGAGCGTTGTTGCTCGATTAGTGGAAAGCATGCTGCGTTGAATTGCCGCCTTCGGTCCCTAACCGATTTTATTAATAGAAAAAAAACATGGTTTTTGGTTTGGGTTGAAGAAATTAAGAGAAAAATCAATGGAGATGAAAATATGTAACGTCGACAACGATAAAAACATGGCTCCGGCGGATGACGTGTGCCCTATCTGTTTCGACAGCTTCACCGTCCCCTGCAGATCCAATTGCGGCCACTGGTTTTGCGGTAACAAACTTTTTTTTATTTCTCATTCTAATTAATTAATTAATTATTTAGTCTGTCGTTTTTTTTTTTTTTTTGATGTTTAATTTGCTGGAGATGGAGCAAACACAGCAAAGAGCTTTGATTTGATATCTTATCCGCACAAATTTTACAATTGTAATTGCAAATTGAGTTTTGTTACTATTTTTTTCTTCCTTGTTGCTTTGACCAGTCAACATCTTTATTCGCCGTGAGCAAATAATTTGCATTGCAATTGGTGTATTCTAATTTCTATTAAACAAGAACGAATTTGTTTTAAAGAAATCTGGAATCCACATGTGTATTATATTATCTTGTATTTGTCCTGTTTTTGATTGGATAAATTCTCGATTAATTTATCGTGCATCGATTATAGCATCTCTCTTTTTTATTGTATATTTGTGTTTCATATAATAATTATTACTATTGTTATTAATGTTATTTTGCAGCAAGCTGCATCTTGCAGTTCTGGATGTTCAAATCCTCGATTAAACCTTGCAAATGCCCCTTGTGTTGTTGTATAATAGTTAACCTGAGACCGCAAACGGGTACACGCTCAGACGAGAATGTCAATCGTGTCCTTAAGAAAGTGCATCAGTACAACGGCCTCTACATCACCGGACTACTTGGAGTTTTCCATGTACGAACGATAAAATATAAATAATATACGTTCGATTATCATTATAAATATAAACTAACACAATGCGTCAAATGTAATTATGTTCGGCAGAGACTACTAGTTTTGCCACTTTTCATGAGGAGAACCTTTAGACTATGGATAGATATCGAAGGCTTGAGATTCATCTACTACGGAGTGCGAATTTTCGGGGTAAGCGTGTATTCGAAATTGAAGTAAATTATAGTCCGATTTTTGTTTGAATTCCATGCGTTTTTAATGATGCATTTTCTATTCATAGATGATAAATTTTTACTTGCAGTTGATTTTCGCTTTACTGTACGAGAAACTGGGGTTCGAATTTGTGCCCACCGGTATGTTAATTTCTTTTCTTTTGTTATTTGCTCGTATATATGTTGAATCGAAGTAATTAATGAAAGAACATGCATGCAGGAGGCTTGGGGATACAAAGAACATTCGACGTGTGCTCAAGTCTCCTTATCCTGATCCTGTTTCTCATCGGCTTGGGGTATAGGTACATGTCGAGAGGGCGCGTGAGGCGTTTTGCGGCCATGTAAGATTGTGCGACTACGCGTCTCGTTAATTTATTTATTTTCCCTATAGCTAATTTCATGCTTATGTACGTACGTGTATATTTGTAGTTCTAATGAAATAAGGCTATGATAGAGTAGGATATATAGATCGATGTACGAATAATATTGTGATCATTCTCGTTCAGATTTTATGTAAATAGTTAATAAATTAAGAGACGGAACTTATATAATTTTCAAAACATCTTAAGATGTTTATGATCTTTAGAAGCACTTATAAAATTTTCAAAATATCTTGTAATTTTAGCGTGTACAATTAATTTTTAAATGATTTGAATTATTTTTTAAAGTGATTTATACTAATATTTTTTAAATATTTTAAAATATTTTTTTACATTTTAAATTGTCTATAAATAAATTTTAAGTAATTTGAAAATAAAAATAAAAAATTTTAAGTGTTCAAAAATAAATTTAAAGTACTTTCAAATATGTTTTTTTTAAATATTTTTAATGAATTTTAAAGTTTGATAAAATTATCTATTAAAAAACATTTAAAAGTGTCAGGCATAGTCAAATGGTAAGGGTGTGATGATGTGGGTGAGATATTTTCGACGATGCATGGTTTGAACTTCGGGTGAAACAAATTTTCATTGAAATATTATGAAGGTTTGTCCTGGGGTGAGACTTGTTGGCTCTCTCGCACAGCAAATTTTCATTGAAATATTATGAAGGTTTGTCCTGGGGTGAGACTTGTTGGCTCTCTCGCACAGCGAGTTTACTACTCGGGCACATCGCTCGATTTATATCCTTCCGATCGAGAGACCATCCGATCGGATGGGGTGAAATTTCTCGTCTCTCCTCTTTATTAAAAAAAAAAAATTTAAAATCAAAATGATAGAGTTTCTCGTTTTTCCTCCTTATAAAAAAAACATTTAATAAAAAAAACATTTAAAAGCAAAATGACGAAAGTGTAGTCAACCAGTCAACCTTACTAGTCCAACCGTCCTAATTTAATAAATTGCGGTATCGCCCCAGAAATTAGCATAATAGCACTTTTGCCCTCGCTATTTCAAGCACGCGGATAGCATTTGGCGCAATATTCGGGGGGAAAACCGTCGTGCGTAGTCGCACACACGCGCGCGGGTTGCCGTTGCCGGAACAGATGGAAGCAATCACCGCAGCTGGTGGCGATGGAGAGAGCGACGATAGGACACTCCAAACGACGTCGTCAGTCGACGGAGAGAGGAAGATGGAATCGATGGAAAAACCACCGGACGACGTCGTCGTCTGCCCTATCTGCTTCGAGAATTTCGATGTTCCGTGCCGCACGCCTTGCGGTCACTGGTACTGCGGTGAGGATTTTCTTAGTTCATTGTTTAGTCCTTTCGAAATGCGTGTTCGTGGTGTTTGATTTTAGCAGAGAATTAAAATAAAAAATGAAAATAGTCTCGTATGGGGAAGATACTCGTTTATCAGTGCTTGAATTTTAGAAGTTGTGAATCATCATCAGCAACATCATCACTAGTTTTGCACGTATTTATTTGGGGTTCTTCATTGTTGAGGCCTTTAATTTGTGCTGAACTTTCGACTGCGTGTGAGTATTTGATGAACTATCCGTGGTCTCTTTATATTGGAAAATCGAAAGTAGGGGTCAGATCTGCAATTCCTTAGAACCACAAAATTCAATTCGATCGGTGTAATGTGCACCATTTGTTCAGGTTATTTGTCTGATAAGAATTTACTACTACTCGATTTAGAATCTACTTTGTACAAATGGTGGCTTTCAGGTTTCTACCTCGTAACATCGATTATCTAATCGTCTATTTTATCCCTTACAAAATATTTGTGTCTTGTGTTTTAACAGGCGGTTGTATTCTGAAGTACTGGAACTTTAGTACTGCATTGCAGCCGTGCAGGTGTCCCTTGTGTTTGCTGCCGATAACTAAACTGACACCAGAGGAGTCGTTGTATCAGAGACGTGAAGTGGAAATTCGTAAGGTCTTACGTCGAGTTGACAACTATAACGGCTTATATGTTGGAGGCATTAAAGGATTTATGCAGGTGGGTTTACGCATCTATATAAATATGGAGTCTGAACATGTTTTCAAATTATCAGATAGCTTTCGATCTATATTATTTCTACTTGTTCCCTTTAAATTGATGCATTTAGTATGCTTACAAATTACAATTAGAAGCATTCATGTGGTTTTAAACTTGGAAATGAATTCTTTAATTTCTGTGTATATGGTTGATTCTGTAGTAGTACCTTTTAATAATGTCTCTTACGACATAATTCTCTCCTAGAACTTTGATTTTTCTTTCCCCTGGTTTGACAGAAATTTCTTGCTTTTCTACTGTTGTACCCGAAGAGGCTGTTCTGTGAGATGCTGGATCCTGACCAACACAATCATCATGTCGTTCAAATGCGATGTATTGCAGTTAAGTGTACTTACTTGTTTCAATAATTTGAAAAGGGAAGGAAATGGTGGAGCTGAGCTCCCTTTCATCAGTCACTGTTTTTCAGTGGTGTTCCCTTTTCAAGATAATTCAGTAGCCATATTTTTTTCTTACATAAACTAATGGTTCCTTGTTAATCATACATATGGATATTTTTATTTTGTATTATAACTCTCTTTTTGCTCCTTTGATAATTTATCTTTAAGGGCTCTGTGAGTCGGAGATTTTAGTTGAAAGTCTTCTTTGAGTTAGTCTATTTATTGAAGTTAAAATTTGACGCCAAGGTCCACATGTATTTAGTTTGGTAGCTTTTAAATTCTCCCTGAAGAAAGATAACTAGTGGTCGAAGTGATCTATATAGGTCGTACTGTCGTACAAATTGTTCACTACAGTTAGTTTTGGCTTCTTGAAAACCTATATGTTCACTAGAGCTGCTTTTGTCGTATGAGGGTTAGAAAAGGTCTGGGGATCCTTATTCCTTAAGAGTTCCTGGTCCTAACCTACAATTATTTATACATTTTCATTTTTCCTAACTATGAATGTAAAGGAAACCCGGCAACGAAATTAGGATTGCAAGAAGCTGATTAGAATTTGGACGTGTGATTGTTTCCTTATATTTTTTGGCTATTATATATATATATATATATATATATATATATATATATATATATATATATATATATATATATATATACCTCAGCTTGAGCCATGTTTATACTGGATAAGAGGTCATGGTTATCTATTTTCAGTATTTTGTAACGCATCATAAAACTGTGCTCATTTGGTTGTTGATCGATGGAAGAACTCATTTGGTAATGTGAGGGATTCTTATCTGTTTTGCAGATGATATTTGGAGCCATTTACGCTTCCATGCCACATGATTCCTTCCGAATAGGTACTCTTTTTAATGTGATTTTTCTTGGCATTACTAATTAACTAAAGACTTATTGGTTATTACTAATTACTTTACATGGTTTCTATTTCCTACCCCAGCTGGTAACTGGGATATCCTGATAGTGTCCGGAAACATTGCGATTGCTGTGTGGTTCGGCTTGTACCTTCGCAGGAGGCGCATGAGGAATGCTAGAGAGTAGAGATTGACAATTGACAGTATAGAAACTCTATCTACAAAAATACTCGACACGAAAAGTTCATATCGAATAACATTGGGAAAACAGGCGGGTGTCCTCGTGTACAATTGATTGTTAGTCGGGTGACCTTAGGAAAAGATTTTTGCGGAAACTGTTGAATGTTATTAGTCTATCTACCAGACTACCATGTATGTGCATCAAGATTCGTTAGCATATTACTGCTTTGAGCTTTTATTTCGTATAAACAACAATATCAGATGCTTGATGCCTCGACAAACCGCATCTTGAGTACATGTTGACGAGGGCACTTTCAATTTTACGTCAAAGAAGTCATGAATAGGTCGATTTTACGTCGATCAGGCGAATATTGTGGTCACAATTTATCGTAGGCATGTGATCTGTGAAATTGGAAAGAGTACACTTTGTAATTATATAAAACTCGAGGGGCTGTTTCGAATTTCAAGTTTAAATTCTCCCATAAGTAAAATAAAATCGGTAGTAAAAAACAAAGGAAAGGGAGCTCAGAGCTGTTATTGAAAATTTGAAATACCCGGAATGAAAAGGTCACACAAACTGCGTGAGTTAGTCAACTTTACTAGACCTAGTTTTATAAATTGCGTTATTGCCCCCGAAGTTAGCATAATTGCAATTTTGCACCTTCGTTATCCCAAGTTTTAAAACCACGGGTAGCATTTGCCTCGTCATTTGGGGAAAAACCATCGTGCACGTGCGTGCATTCGGCACGCGCACGGATTGCCGTTGCCGGTAGTTCCGTTTTACCTGATTCACCGCGCAAGAATCTAGATTCTAGGGAAAGATGAATTTCCACGGGATAAAGAGGAGGAAAATGAAAACCCCAACCCGAGATACCGACCAGATTCCGGGAGCCATCGCTTACCGGGATGGAGAGGGAGAAAGGGAGCCGCCGCCGCCGCCGCCGCAGCAGCAGCAGCAGGAACCGGAACCGATGGATATAGAGTCCGAAGCTGGTGGCGATGGAGAGAGCGACGAGAGGGCACTCCAAACGACGTCGTCGGATGAGGGTGATGATTTCTACAAGAAGAAGTTGATGGTAAAACCACCCGCTGATGACGTATGCCCTATCTGCTTCGATGATTTCTATGTTCCGTGCCGCGCGCCCTGTGGTCACTGGTACTGCGGTGAGTATTATTTTTGTCCTTTTGTTTGTTCGCGGTGTATGATTTCATCATAGAAATGAAAAAAAAAATCTAATAACATTGGATTTGAGATATAACATTTTGCACGAAGAAGTTGTTCGTTCATCAGTTCTTGAATTTTAAGAATACACAGGAGGTTGTGTATTGTTTTTGGTTTTTTCATTCTTGAGGCCTTTAATTTGTGCTGAATTTTCGACTGCGTGTTAATGTATATTTGATGAGCTATCTGACCTTATGCCTTGCTCAATTTGCGAGACTCCTTAGAACAACAAAATTCAATTCGGTCGTGTAATATGCACCATTTGTTCAGGTTCTTTGTCCAATAAGATTTAACTACTGCACGATATAGAATCTACTTAGTATAAATGGTGGCTTTCAGGTTTCTACCTCATAACATTGATATACTGATTATCTTTTTTTTTTCGTACAAAACATTTGTCTTTGTTTTACAGGCGGTTGTATACTGCAGTACTGGAACTATAGTTCTAGCATGCTTCCATGCAAGTGTCCCATGTGTTTGCTCAGCATAACTAAACTGACACCAGAGGCGTCATGCTATCACAGACGTGAAGTAGAAATTCGTAAGGTCTTACGCCGTGTTGGAGACTACAACCGCTTATATGTGGGAAGCATTAAAGGATTTATACTGGTGGGTCTGAAAATGTTTTCAAATATTATCAGATAACTTTCGATCTAAATAATTTCTATTTTTTCCGTTTAAATTCATAATTCAATTTTGGATAATAATGTGCCTAGACCACAAGCTTGCAGCTTAAAAAATACCAGTAACCCTTAACTGCTCCATCCAAGTATACTGTATACATCTTATTTAGGAATAAAAGTTGTGCTTAGTTTTCAACAATGTATTATTGTACTGATAAATACTTTGACAGTTTGAACTGATGAATGTTGTTGACGTTCACAAGCTCAGTCTTAGTTCTGATGTTGGAGATTTGTCTATGAAGAAGTTTAGCAAGTTCATTTATTTGGAGCTATGGGAGATTAAGAAATAAGAAAAATCCTGACGTTATAACAAATCATCGATACAAAATCCTTTTCCACTACTCATTTCTAGTGTATGTATTTCCTCCCCTCCCACGCCAATTGATAACCTGGTGCTTTGGTGATTGCAATTCTTGAATAATGGTAGTTGGCATTGTGTTAAAGAAAAACCCAAAAAACAATACACAAAGAAGTATATTTCTGTATATGGCTGATTTTGCAGTACATTTTAATAATATTACTTACGACTTAGTCTCTGCTTAGATCTTTGATTTTTCTTTCCTCTGTTTTGACAGAATCTTCCTGCTATTTGGTTGTTTTACCTGAAGTGGTTCTTCTGTGACATTCTGGATCCTGACAGGCCCGTCCCTCATTTCCCTCGAATGCGAATTATTTCAGTTAAGTGTACTTGCATATTTCCATATATTGAAAAGGGAAGGGCACTGGAAATGGTGACCTCCCTTTCATCAGCCACTATGCTTTTCACCAGTGTTCCTTTTACAAGAAGATTCAGTAACCATTTTTTTTCTTACATAAACTAATTGTTTCTTGTTAATCATACATATGGATTTTTATTTTTATTGTATTTTATCTCTCTTTTGCCCCTTTGATAATTAATTTTTAAGGGCTCTGTGAGTCAGAAATTCTAAGTGAAAGTCTTCTTTGAGTTATTCTGAAAATTGAAGTTAAAATTTGACACCAGGGTCCAAATGCATTTAGTTTGACAGCTTTCTAATTCTCTCTGCAGAATGATAACTAGTGGTAGAAGTGATCTATATAGGTTGTACAAAATCTATAAAAATTCTCGCTAGAATCGGATTTTGTCCTCAAGCTAATTCAAAGAATTGAACTTTTAGCTTCGTGATCGATGCAATAGCTCGTTTTGTAATGTGAATGATTCTTATCTGTTTTGCAGATGTTACTTGGACCCCTTTACTGGTCCATCACAATCCCATTTGATTTCTCCCAATTAGGTACTCCTTCAATTTGATTTTCTTGGGACTAACTAATTAACTAATGACTTTGGTTATTATTAATTACTACTTGGTTTCTACTCCTACTCCAGGTCAGTGGAATATTCCAGGTCCCTGGAGTTATATGCAGGATTACGACTACGTGGCTCTTGCTCTGATGATTATCATATATTTTGTCAAGATGTACCTTCGCAGGAGGCGCGATAGAAATGCTAGAGAGTTGATGATGGGGCTTCCGGTGTAAGCGAGGTTGACAGTACATAAAATCTACTGCTTTTGCAAATAATACTTTAACAACTTCGTATCGAATAACATTGGCAAAATAGGCGGTGTCCTTGTGTACAAATGATCGTTAGTCGGATGACCTTAAAACAAGGTTTTTGAGGAAACTGTCAAATGTTATATTAGTCTATCTACCTTGCATGTGCTTCCATGTGGTGATTAGAATGTTTATATTATGAATAAATGTTGCAGAACTTGTAAAAATCCTAAATTCTCCTATGTTACTTCTGTTCTCTTGATTTTTTTTATTTAAATTTTTTATTAAATAATTATAACTACATAAGGTCCAATGTACCAACTCCACATTTGACAGGCCATGATTTAGTGGAACCTGCGGCTTGGGCCGGCACAATGCCCAGTTAACCCAATTTACTTGGGGCGGCCCAAAATAAATTTAGCTAGGAGTAATACTCGACTCATTATGGAAAATGAGAGCATTTGTTTTCGACGCAAATATTTGACTATTATTGGATGACAATGCAATCGTATTGTTCTACATTCGCGCACGACTGCACGAGCATGAAATTACGTCACATTTCTTTTGCAGATAACTCCTTTGAGCTTTTATCTCGAGTCCATGTTGATGAATGACGAGGGCAATTTCAATTTTACGTCCGATAAGTCACGAAATAGGTCGATTTTGCGATAGGGCTAATATTGTGGTCGTGGTCGCAAACGTAGGCATGTGATCGGTGAAATGGGAAAGAACACGCTTTGTAATTAGCTAAAACTTGAGGGACGCAAATGAAAGCTGTGTATTGAAAAATGCCGGAAATGAAAGGTCACGCAAATTCCGTGGTTGCATAATCCGAACAAAAATAGAAAATGTAGGAGTAGTCAACTTTACTAGTCCTGCAACCCGCAGACCTAGTTTTGTAAATTGCGTCATTGCCCCGAAAGTTAGCATAATTGCAATTTGGCCCCTTCGTTGTCGCAAATTTAAGCACCACGGATAGCATTCGTCGCCATATTCGGGGAAAAACCATCGTGTACGTGCGCAGTCGCAGGCACGCGCACGGGTTGCCGTTGCGGCTCACTCCGTTTATTTCCGTTCACCGCTCAAGAAATCTAGATTCCAGGGAGAGAGAAGATGAGTTTACTCGGGATAAAGAACGAGCAAATGAAAACCCCAACCCGAGATACCGACCAGAATCCGGGAGCCATCACCCTCCGGGATGGAGAGACTAGCGGAGGAGGAGAGCCTCCGGAACAGATGGAAACAGTCGCCGGAGCTGGTGGCGATGGAGAGAAGAAGATGGAGTTGACGGAAAAACTACCAGCTGATGACCTATGCCCTATCTGCTTCGATTATTTCCATGTTCCCTGCCGCACGTCTTGCGGTCACTGGTACTGCGGTGAGGGTTTTCTTAGCTTATTGTTTTATGTATATTATTTTTGTCCTTTAAAATTATTTGTTCGCGACTTATGATTTTAGCAGAGAAATGAAAAATAAACTGTATAGGCTTTGTTGAATTTTGGTAAAGTGAAGAGTACACATGAGGTTGTGAATTTTGTTGAGGCCTTTGATTTGTGCTGAACTTTCGACTGCGTGTTAATATATAGTATCTGATGAGCTATCGACAGCCTTACTCAATTTGCAACTCCTTAGAACCACAAAATTCAATTTGTTCAGGTTCTTTGTCCAACGAAGAATTAACTACTGCGTGATTTAGAACCTAATTCGTATAAATGGTGGCTTTTAGGTTTCTACGTCATAACATTGATGCACTAATTATCTATTTTTTTGTCCGTTCAAAACATTTGTCCGTGTTTTACAGGGGGTTGTATTCTGCAGTACTGGAACTATAGTTCTGCCATGCGTCCATGCAAGTGTCCCATTTGTTTTCTCAGTATAACTAAACTGACACCAGAGGCGTCATGGTATCACAGACGTGGCATGGAAATTCGTAAGGTTTTATGCAGTGTTGGCGTCTATAACCGCTTATTTGGGGGAGGCACTAGAGGATTTATACTGGTGGGTTTATGGCTTTATGCATCCATATAAATATAGGGTCTGAAAAATGTTTTCCATACAACTTATTTAAAATTGTAGTTGTTCTTAGTTTTCACACTTTATTATACTACAGATGAATGTTATGAAAGTTTGAACTGCTGAATGATTTTGGAGATTTGTCTATGAGGAAGTTTAGCAAGTTCATTTATTCTTGAAGCCATGGGAAATTGTGAAATTGGAAAATCCTGATGTGATTACAAATCATCGATACAAAAGCCTTTTCCATCCACTACTTATTACTAATGTATATATGTACTTCCTACCCCTCCCACACTATTTGATAACCATGTGCTTTGGTGATTTCAATTATGTTATCAGCTTCACCTTGAAAAACCGGGCATAATACGTTTTGAGTAATGGTAAGTGGGATGGTTGGCAATGTGTTAAAGAATGAACAAAGAGATCAGTAGATCAGAAAATAACAAGACTCACCCTCCCCACCCTTCAAACTCAAAAACAAATAAGTGGATTTATGTATATGGTTGATTCTGCAGTACCTAATAATAATAGCTATTACGAGTTTGTTCTCTTCTGCTAGATCTTTGATTTTTTATTTCCCCTGTTTTGACAGAAATTTCTTGCTCTTCCATTGTTGTACCTAAAGAGGGTGTTCTATGACGTGCTGCTGAACCCTGACCGACCTTCTCCTGATTTCTTGCAAACGTCAATGTTTACAGTTAAGTGTACTTACATGTTTCCATAAATTGTAAAGGGAAGGAAGTGGTGGTCATCAGTCATATGTTTGCACCAGTGTTCCTTTTACTAGACGATTCAGTAGCCATTTTTTTTCTTACATAAATTAATGGTTTCTTGTTTTATCATACATTGGATAAATTTTTTAAGGGCTCTGTGAGTCTGAGATTCTAGTTGAAAGTCTTCGTTGAGTTTGTCTGAAAATCGAAGTAAAAATTTGACGACAGGGTCCATATGCATTAAGTTTAACATCCTTCATTATAGTTGGTTTTGGCTGCTTGAAAACCTATATGTTAACTAGAGCTGCTTTTGGCCTCTTGAGAATCTAATTTTGACTATGAGGGTTAAACCGAGATTTTCTTGTCTTCTTAGCTTAAGCTATGTTTTTACTGGATAAGAGGTCATGCTATTTATTTAATCAACGCAACATAAAACTTTGCTCGTAATTCGTAAGTATCTTAAGCAGCAGCAAACAGAGAAGTATATTTTTCCTTTCTTTTCTCATTTGGTTTGTGTCTGTGTAGTTTATCCATATGTTATATTTCTAGGGCCTATATTATATACTTTTCCAATTTATTTTTATGAAAAATGTATTCTGCTGTTCCTTTTCCTCTTCAGGCCAGCTTTTGTTATCCAGCTATTCAAAGAATTGAGCTTTTAGCTTCGTGATCGATTCAATAACTCATTTTGTACCTGTTTTGCAGATGGGCTTTGAACCCCGTAACTCGTCCTACCCAATTGAGTACCTCCGAATAGGTACTCCTTCAAATGTGATTTTCTTAGGACTAACTAATGACTTTGATTATTACTACTATTAAGTACTTGGTTTCTATTCCTACTCCAGGTCAGTGGAATATTCCAGGTCCCTGGAGTTACATGAAAATGAGCGACTACATTGCACTTGCTCTGGTGATGATCGTGTACTTTTACAAGATGTACCTTCGCTGGAGGCGTGATAGAAATGCTAGAGCGTTGATGGTGATTCCGGCAGAGTGAGTGAGGTTGAAAGTGTGTTAATTCTATCACTCTTGCAAAAAATACTTAACTAGTTTGCATCGAATAACATTGACAAAACGGGTGGTATCCTTGTGTTGTGTACGAATGATTGTTAGTCGGGTGGCCTAAAATGGTTTTTGCGGAAATTGTCAGATGTTATTTGCCTATAACGCTTGCGTCTCGATGTGGTGATTCGAATGTTTAAATTAGAATGAAATGAAATGTTGCAAAACTTGTAGAAATCCTAAATCCTCATTGAAATTAGGTTGATTAACAACACAAGTATATAGGATTTTTAGGATCCTCAGTCTAAATTCTTACCAACATTTAGTATAAGTAGCTAGTCTTTGTGAATTGTGAGGAGTTTTTAAATATTTTTTCCCAGTTTTTTTTTTTAATTTGTACTATTGTTGAATAAATTTATTTTCTTATTATTTTGATTAAAATGTTTATATTAGGATTTAAAATGATGCTAAAAATCCTAAATTCTCCTATGCTTACTTCTGTTCCCTTGATTTTTTGTATTTATTTAAAAATATTTATTAAATTATTATAACTACATGTGAAACAACCCAAGCTTTTGTTAAGGTCCATTGGTCCAACTCCACATTTGACAGGCTTGGGCCGACACAATGTCAAATTAACCCAACTACTCATTCAATCCGATCGTGTAGATAGACTAATTATGAACTTATGATTATGCTTGCACAGAACTGCTCCACTACCCGCTGCGGGATTTATCAGTGTGCCCGATTTTACACGTGGAATGACAACTCATGAATATATTAATTTGTTTATTGTTTTTTCTCCTTTTTGCCTTTTCACCTCTTGTTTGTATCTGTAAATAAACCAAAGACATCGTCTTCTCATACTCTCCATCAATTCGAAGACAAATTATGTGTACTCTCCAAATCGCTGCATTTCATTCCATTGTAAAATTCAAGTCCAGATTTCGAGACAAACAATTACAACATACACGGGTTCGGTTAAAATCAAAACACAAAAAAATAAATATAAATTCTAATTTTTTAGTGATGAATGGATTTATTTAAATAAAGAACAAATAATATTTGCAAATCATTTCAGATTTATCTCCCTCTTCCTTTACGGTTCTCAACTGCAATCGTATGAGTTTTTCCACAAAATAGCGTTTGTCCCTGATGATGACGAAAACACGCGCGTGCCAATCGCCGCCTATTAATTAGTCGGTCTCGACGAGGAAGAACTGCAATTATCATTCCACTGAATTTTCAAATCCGAATTCCGAGACGAAATCCGAATTCTATACACAGTAAAAAATCAGTTCGATTAAATGAGAACAAAAATATAAATAAATAAATAACTTTTATTTTTTAGAGATAGAATACCAAACATAAATTGTTTTCAGGCCTTCTCTTTGAGTTTTAGGAGAGAGAAGCAATATTCTCTTTGCATACTCAACAATTTGAAACTGCCGTCCCTGGCTGTGGCGAATTGGAGTCGGTATCTTGACCACGAATTACTTGATTTTCTCCATCTTCCTCAGTTGTTTAACCGACAACTCTCACTGTCAGTCTGTCACCGTAGTACTCTCTATTGTCACTCTCACTCTCCGACGAAATTTGGTGGTCTTTTCTGAATCTGATTTGTCTGCGAATTGTGGTGATTGGAGTATGGAGGAGAAGATTATTCTTTTTACAAGCAAACGGCGAAAAAATATAAATGAATTAGTATAAACAAATTAATATATTCATGAGTTGTCATTCCACGTGTAAAATCGGGCACACTGATAAATCCCGCAGCGGGTAGTGGAGCAGTTCTGTATACTTGCATATGATATGATGGGTAGTTGTAGCCAGTGGCCGGAGCCAAAAAAAATTTCTGAGGTTTTGCTAATATATATATATATATATATATATATATATATATATATATATATATTAAATAGTTTTAAAAAAAACTTTTTTAAGAATTTTTTAAATAAATTTCTAATATATAAAAAAGATTATTTATTTCTTACATGTATAATTTTATTTTTATTTTAGGGTTTATTTAAAAAATAAATATACCATTAAATATTTAATTTATGCTCAAAATTTATTCATATATTGAATTTTTAAAGTCTATTATATCCTATAAAATTCGTGTTCATGTGAGTTATGGATTTGTACTGTATTAAATATAATAATTTAAATTTAAGGAAGCATTGAGTTATGGATTGTAATGTATTTTTTTAAAATTAATCTAAAAATATTAAATTTATGAAATATAATAATTTAAATTTAAGGAAGCACGAAAAGTAATGAATCTAATTATTTATTAAGTAATTTATTAATTAAATTTATTAAGCCTAATAATCAGCCCCTATTCATTAATAATTATATCGCACTTCTATGGGCTATGGGGGGTTTATCATTAATATTGACCAAATTTATATAAATATTACTTTTAAAAACATATAAAATAAAAAATCTAGTGGGGGTTTAAGCCCCCGGAACCTCCTTACTGCCCCTGGTTGTAGCTAGCGTGTTTATGTTTGTTATAATCCACAACAATGTAATCTTAATTTATTACTACTATCATTTAAAGAAATGATACATTTTAAATAAAATTGTTGTAGGAACGAATGATGTATAGTATGATAATAACGGGATATCGAAGAAAAGAAATCAACAAGAGAATAGAGAATACAAGAATTTACGTGAAAACCCAACCGGAAAAAACTACGGGAGGAACGACAAACAATTCACTATAATATTACTTCACGATTACAAGGATGATATACGCTCTAAACCCTTAAACCTCGCGTAATAGTTATAGCTAGAAAAATTTGTGTGTTTATGCCTATGGAGAACCTCTTTATATAGGGGAAGTCTTAATTAATGTATGAAAACATTAATTTTCGCTCATATTATGCCTAATAGGAGAAGGAAACCAAAACGGACAAAAAATAGGATTTTCCTTAAATTCTCGCGTTTGGCATAAACGGCGACCGCCGTTTGCAACCGGCGGTCGCGGAACCGATTCGGCGGGCGCCGAATCCCTTTCGGCGAGCGCCGAAACCTCCAGTTTTATGCAGTCTCGACTTCGTCATTTGATAACCATTTCGGCGGGCGCGGGTCCTCATTTGGCGATCGCCGAACATAAACGGCGATCGCCGATTCTCTTTGGCGGGCGCTGAATGCTTCAGCGCGTTTCCTTCTCGGTTTCGTGGCAAACTTCAACAAAAACAAAATGAAATAAGTTCAATTTTCAACACTTTCAATCTAACGTTGATGTGGCCCGAGGACCGTCGAAGAGACAAGATGTTCATTTTCCGGTTGGAACGGCGAAGAAGACGACGGAACGGAGGTCATACGTGAGCCGAGGACGCAACGAGAAGTTCGGTCGAGATTTTGGCCTAATGTCGGCCGACACCAAAAATACACTACACAAATGTCGGCCGACATCTTCAGAAAAGGCTTGGACTTGCAGGAGGTTGAAACTGCGCCCGAAGAAATTTCTGCGGTCGAAGGTCCAATGTCGGGCGACAGCGAATTTACACTACGGGAACGTCGGGCGACATTTGAATGTCGGGCGACAGAAGATTCCCGTCGGGCGACATCTTCACAAAAAGACAGCAGCGGCGGATTTTAGGGTTTTTAGCGTTTTTATTGCTTTTCTTTCCTTTTTTCTTTACGTTTATGTTTTGTTTTGCCTATATAAAGGCTTCCTAAGACATTGTTACAAAAACAACCATGACTTTGATGAAGAATAAATATTATTTTGTGAGTTTTTATTAAATCTCTCTTGGGTCCGAATTCTACCCAATTATCCAAAGAATTCAACCGACGAATCAACGAAGCGATCCACCCTTCGTTCGTGTGTCTTCATCATCCCCGAGTTGCTGCATCGATTTCGTGTTGGGGGTTAGGGTTCCGTCCTTAATTGATTTCACGAATTCAGGTTCAGAGGTTTTGGGACTTCCGCCGGTATCTTTTATCTTTCTTGTTCTTCGTTCATCTTCTATCTTGCTAATCCCAACGAGGTTCGTATCATTTGGTATCAGAGCCCAGGTTTGAGTTCTTTATTTTACGATTACGTAACCTCGTTTTTCTTTTTTCGTTTCTTATTCTTTCTTCTTTCTTGTTTAAAAAAAAAAAAAATATTTTTTTTATTTTATTTTATTTCCGAAATCACTGTTCATATGAACAGTAATTATTAAAAAAAAAAAAAAAAAAATTTGGGCGTAATTGGGTCGTTTGTTTCCGAGGGTTTTCGGACATCGTATAGAGTCATCTGCGTTTTCCGTGTTCCTTTTGAGATTTCCGATTTTTTTCGCACTTTTTGTGTACTTTCCTTCCGACGAACGTTGTTGTGGTATCGTGGTTCGTGTGGCGTTGAGTTCGATTCTTGAGAGAAAGAAAGTGAGAGAACCGAGTATTGAGTGACTTACTATATTGAGTGATACACGAGAGTGGTGAGGATCTCTATTTTTTTGTTTCTAACACTTTTGCAGGATGACTGAGATGGATTATACCCAAGCTAAGCTCATCATGGAGAAGGCGACTGCCCGGTTCGAAAGTGTTGAGGTAATTTTCCCAGCCTCATTGAATTTCGTTTTTATTTTACTGGGCTGGGTTGTGTTTGTATTGTACAGGTTACAAGTGGACTGGACCAAAGATGATGTGGGCTTTCAAGGCTGTTGGGCTGGAGCACTCAAGTGTAATGGGCCAACTCACATGGACTGATCGTGTCATTCAGCTAGAGTGGAAGAAGTGGGTTTAGTGGGCTGTGTCATGGAATGATGGAACAAGGAAGTTGAAGCCGCCCACTACCTCGAAGTGATGGAGCTGTACAAATAGAAGATCAAAGCATTCATCACTCACTGCTTACATTGAGGAAATTAGAGAAGAAAAATTTAGAATCTCGAGTGAAGAGTTGTAATATTTTTCTTTTATCTTTTGTGAGCGATTTTGGTTAAGTACTACGACTTTGTGTAGTCTTAACCCTTGAGCGAATTTGATAATTATCAATGAGAAAGTTTGTAGCCTTGAGGCTGTTGCAAGTTGTTCGAGTGAAGAACAACTTGTAAATTTTTTATTCCCGTTGTCTTTTTAATTTCCGCTGCTTTATTTAGTATAGGTACTTGTAGTTGTGTTTCCAGGTTATAACAAGTGGTATCAGAGCAGTGCACTCGACGGACAGAGTGTTGATTGCTGGTCATGGATACCAACTACATGCAACAACGGTTGATTGTACTCGACGGGTCAAACTATTCTCACTGGAAAGTGCGGATCAGGTGCAAAATCAAATCCATCGACACACGCGCGTGGGACAAAATTGAAGATGGTTGGGAGCACCCGATGCACGAAGACCGCGGCGACCAAGTTCTCAAACCATCTCGACTATGGACTAAAGACGAACGTGAAGCCGCATGTGCAAATGAAAAGGCATTGTCAGAAATCTACAGTTCGGTGGACACTCACATGTTCAGGCTGATCAAGAACTCAAAATCTGCAAAGGAGGCTTGGGATACACTTCAACTTCACTGTGAAGGAAACAAGTCTGTTCGTGAGTCACGCCTCAGGATCCTCGCATCCAGGTTTGAGAACTTAAGAATGAAGAATGATGAATCTGCCTCAAGCTATTTCAATACGATCTATGATATTGCTAATGAGTGTGCAGAACTTGGTGAGCCTATTCTCAACAAAACTCTGGTTTCAAAAGCGTTACGAACTATGAATTCAAAATTTCTCACCAAAGTCATCACTCTTGAGACATCAAAGGGAGTAGATCTTGATTTTGGAGAGTTGATGAACATCATGAAGACACATGAGATGACCATGCTTGAAAGGGAACAGGTTGATTCCAACATCTCTCATGTCACGGCCTTATATGGAGAAGGAACATCAAAGTCCAGGTCACCCAAAAGACAGTCAGATGACCAGCCTGAAAGTGATGAAGAAGAATCAAATCTCTTGGAGTTACTGAAAGCCAAAAGCACTGATGACAAACTAGCACTGATCACCAAACAACTAAGTCACATGTTCAAAAAGAAAAGGTGGCAGTTCAGAGGTCAGAAGTCTGCTGACAGAAGTGACTCATCAGGCACAAAACTAACCAGTCCAAAGTCTGAAGGATACAAACCAAGACCAAACAACCGGAACCTCATTGAAGGCACGAAGTCCAAAGACTACTCAACTGTCCAGTGCTACGAGTGTAACGGCATTGGTCACTTTGCAAATGAATGTGCAAATACTCACCGGAAAATGGGCAGAAAAGTGGCTTTCGTTACTCTCCCTGAAGAAACTTTGAGTGAAAACGAAGATGCTGATGGTACAAAGACTCCTGTAAATGAAGAGAGTGCTCTACTGATTGAACATATGGAATCCGACTCAGATATGGAAGGTTATGAAACTGAATATTCAAATTTGTTTTGTCTAACATCAGTTGTGTCTGACTCAGGAAGTGATGAGATTCTAGTCACAGAACCAAGCAAATACCAGGTTGTTCCAAAAGAAGTGTATTACTCTCTCAGAGGAAAGTACAGCAAACTGACTGCTCTCAACAAAGTTCTCCAGACTGAAAATGACCATCACAAGTCAGATCTGGCCAAATTGGAGAGTCTTCTGACCAAGAAGGAAATGGAGCTTAACAAGACAAATGGAGCATTGATCAAGATAAAGAACAGACTTGAAGAAGCCAAAGCGACATTTAAGAGGATGAACCAAGGTAAGATAACGCTTGACGAAATTCTTAGTTTGGGTATTCAAGATAACGGAAATTGTGGTCTTGGTTTTCAGAAAATTACGGATCAAGAAGAAATTCCAGTCAAAGTTGAAAAAGCCAAGTCTTCAAAAGTGTCCGTCTCAGCTACTAAATTTGTTAAATCCAGTTCTTGTACTTCTGTTGTTTTCAAAGAATGTAATGAATCATCCTTTTCTAATGAATCAAACGTTATTTCCATTCTAAAAAGAACTTCTGAGACAGACAAAATTCCTAAAAATCTTTCTCTTGATCAAAAACATGAAAAAGTCTTTGTGTGTAGTTACTGTTCAGTGAAGGGACATATTAAGCCTTTTTGCAAACTCAGACAAACTGATCTGAAATTGTCTTCAAGTTCCTCAAAAAAAGGTATCACACCAACTCAAAAGCCACCTGGCAAGAAATGGGTTGTGAAAACTGATCATGTCTGCAATGTTGTTCTTTCTGTCTCCAATACTAAGTGTACAGGTTCATGGTACTTTGACAGTGGGTGTTCAAACCACATGACTGGAAATTCTAGGTTCCTTAAAGACTACCTTAAGATCAATGGAGGTACTGTTACCTATGGTAGTGGTACTAAAGGTAAAATTGTAGGTAAGGGAACGTTGAATGTTGTTGGATTACCTGAACTCACAAAAGTATTTCATGTTGAAGGACTACAGGCTAATCTTATTAGTATCAGTCAGTTATGCGATGATGGTCTTCATGTTACCTTTGAACAAGGAGCTTGCAAAGTATTTGACAAAAATGCAAAGTGTATTTTGACAGGTGATAGATCAGCAAACAACTGTTACACCACGGGAACCAAAAGTGCCTGTAACTTTCTTCAAGTCGATGATACAACCTTGTGGCACAACAAGCTGGGACACACAAACTTCAAAAACCTACAGAGACTGAGCAGACTCAAGGCAGTCATCGGACTTCCTGAGATCTCAACACGCAACACACAAATTTGTGAATCATGCCTCAAAAGCAAACAAGTCCGCACATCTCATCCACCAACCGATCCTACATACAGGTCAACAACAAGGTGCTTTGAATTACTTCATATGGACCTTATGGGTCCTATGGAGGTTGAAAGCTGGGGAGGTAAATGGTACTCACTCGTTATTGTGGATGATTTCTCCAGATTCACTTGGATTAAATTTCTAAATTCAAAAGCTGAAACATTTACTGCTTTCAAAGAAATATACATGAGAATACGTACAACGTTCCAGGGTAAAGTTAGGCGACTCAGGACTGATCATGGAACAGAGTTCGAGAATTCTATGTTTGCAGGTTTCTGTACCAAAAGAGGAATCCACCATGAGTTTTCTGCACCTAAGACTCCACAACAAAATGGAGTAGTTGAGAGGAAAAACCGAACTCTGAAGGAAATGGCCAAAGTCATGATGAGCTCAAAACAAATGTCAAAGAAGTTCTGGGCAGAAGCACTAAACACAGCATGTCATGTGACTAACCGGGTTAATTTCAGACCAGGAACAACTATGACATCATATGAAATTGTGAATGGTAAAAAGCCTAATGTTAAATACTTTCATGTGTTTGGATGTGTTTGTTTCATGGTGAATGACAGGAAACATAGATCCAAGTTTGATGACAATGCTGAAGAAAGAGTCTTCGTGGGATACTCAACACATAGCAATGCATTCAGAGTCTTTAATCCAGTTACCAGAACAATACAAGAATCAGTTAATGTCAAATTCATTGATCAAAGTAAAAGTTCATTGCATCCCACTGAAGGAAGTGTTGATCAAGAACCTATTCAAACCAGTCAACTGACTGATGAAGACTCAATCCAAGTTACTGGAGATGCTGATCCAGAACAAGTCACTGAACATCAAAACATCAACTCAGATGAAGGATCAAGTACGTCAGATGATGAGTCAAGTCAAACTGAAGTAGATCAAACCATGATGGAAAATTCAAACAATAACAGTCAACAAACACAACAACGTGAAGTACCAGGACATATCCGAAGAAATCACCCTTCAACTCAAATCATTGGAGGTATTGATGACAAGATACGAACTCGAGGTAAGAGGATTAATTATAGAGATATGATAAATAATCTTTGCATGTCTTCTATTTTTAATGAAGTTCGACATATCACTTTCTTGTCTCTTTCTGAACCCAAAAATGTTAAAATTGCACTTGAAGATGAGTTTTGGGTAAGTGCCATGCAAGAGGAACTCAATGAATTTGTCAGGAACAAAGTCTGGACTCTGGTTCCTAGACCACCAAATGCAAATGTTATCGGTACTAAATGGATTTTTAAAAACAAAACTGATGAGTTTGAACAGGTGATTCGAAACAAAGCACGTCTTGTGGCTCAAGGATACACACAGGTTGAAGGAATTGACTATGACGAAACATTCGCCCCAGTCGCCAGACTTGAGTCCATCAGGTTGCTGATTGCAATTGCATGTCTCCTGAACATCAAACTTCAACAAATGGATGTCAAGGCTGCGTTTCTTAACGGAGTAATCGAGGAAGAAGCATTTGTTGAACAACCTAAGGGATTTGAAGATCCTGAACATCCAGACTATGTTTACCATCTTCATAAAGCGTTGTATGGACTGAAACAGGCTCCACGAGCATGGTACAGTTGCTTAACTGATTTCTTACTTTCATTTGGTTTCAGTCGTGGTACTGCTGATAGTACTCTTTTCATCAAGAAAAAGAACAGGGATCTTTTAATTGCTCAAATATATGTTGATGACATAGTGTTTGGATCCACCTGCTCCAAAATGTTGAATGAATTTTCAAAAGCAATGTCTACTAACTTTGAGATGAGTATGGTTGGGGAGTTGTGCAATTTTCTTGGTTTGCAGGTTAAACAAAAGGAAAAAGGAATATTTGTATCACAAAGCAAGTATGCAAAGAATCTGGTCAAAAGATTTGGATTAGAAGGTGCCAAATACACCAACACTCCAATGTGTACTACAGAGAAGTTATCCAGACACATGACTGGACCCAGTGTTGATCCAACTCTCTACAGATCAATGATAGGAAGTCTTCTTTACCTAACTGCAACACGACCTGATATCATGTTTAGTGTCTGTACTTGTGCCAGGTACCAATCACAAACAACAGAAAGGCACCTCAACGCTGTGAAACGGATCATCAAGTATGTGAACTCAACAGTTGAACTTGGAATCTGGTATGACAAAGACACAACATCAAATCTCATTGGCTACTCAGATGCAGATTGGGCAGGTGACTCAGATGAGAGAAAAAGTACCAGCGGTGGATGCTGCTTTCTGGGAAATAACTTAGTCAGCTGGCACAGCAAGAAACAAAACTGTATTGCCTTATCTACTGCTGAGTCAGAGTACATTGCTGCTGGAAGTTGCACTACCCAACTTCTCTGGCTCAAAAAGATGCTTAATGATTACTCACTCAAGTCTGATACACTGGTGATGAAATGTGATAACAACAGTGCTATACAAATGACAAACAATCCAGTCCAGCATCAACGAACAAAACACATCAGTATAAGACATCACTTTATCCGAGACCTCGTTGCTGATAAGGTAATCAAACTTGAATATGTCCATACTGAAAAACAACTTGCTGATATATTTACAAAACCCTTGACTTATGAACGATTCACTTTCCTGAAAAACTCTTTATGTCTGGGTACCATATGATTGGACTGTTCGGGTTGGGATCTGGTCTTGAGACTCTTCTGCTTATCTGTTGTTCTATCACTGAATATCTGTTGTACCCTCACTGTCTATGCTTTCTGTTGAAAGATTTCCTGATGTCATCGTGTGTTGATCTGAGTTTATCTTTCTTCCCCTGGTTTAAAAAAAAAAAAAAAAAAAAAAAATTTAGGCGTACTCGTTGTATTGGGAACTTGGATGATCTCACACTCGACTACTGAATAGAGTACTCGTTGACTTAGAATCTTGGCTGATTTTGGTCTCGACTACTATGCTTAGAGTACTCGTTGACTTGGGATTGTGATGATTTCGGTCTCGACTGCTTAGTGTACAGTTTTTAGAGGTACATGTTGATACGGGGACTTGACTGACCTCCTTCTCATCTGCCTATTGTAGTTTGACATTGTTGACTTGGATTCTTGGGTGAGTTCGGTCTCAACTGTGACTAAGTAGGCCTCGTTGATAATGGACCTTGGTTGGTTTATGTCTCGTCTGCCTTTCAGGGGATAAGCTGATTGTGTGATTAACTGTTTGATGATTGGAATTAAGTTTCAGTGTTGTGGTACTTGATATTCTGTGTAATAGACTATTTGATGTCTCTAGTAAGATCCTAACTCGAACAGGTATGGAAGGTGGAGACCGTAGGACATGACTGGGTATATTGGTTTAAGTCTTCATACTTCATGGTGTTTAAATATTCACTTGTTTTTAGTTAACTTATTCCAGATTGATTATTTTTATCTAAAGTTACTGTGTGTACTTATAATGTGGTTTGGATATTGGGCTGGATAACTCGTCTTTGGATCATACTAGTGGGCCAGTGGACTACTGTTCAAATCAGAACTCCAACCGTCAAAAGTAGTGGGATCGTCACGTATCTCCATGATTCAATCATCCTACAACATCGCAACCGTCCATCTCTACTACTTAATGGGTTTCACCTTTCACTTTCCACTAACCCTAATTTCGTCTCTTATCTTTTACAGTAGATTTCAAGTTTTCACCATGGATCCTGCCATGCAAGCTTACTTCAAAAATCTTCTCAAAGATGAACCAGAAATCCTGGAGAAAGTCCTTTCCCTTGAACCCACACCAGACCCATCACCCACACCAGATCTCCATCTGCCTATTGTGATTCACAGGAAAGATCTTCCATCTAACATTCCTTTTGTGCAGATTTTTGATGACGGTCCACAGGTTACACTTGATGATGAAGCCATTCCCCCTGAACAAACTCTACCAGCTACAGATGCAGGCAACAACACTCAAGGAGGCACTGAACAATCACCTCTCACCAAACCCAAACGAACAAAACAACGAGTCACCACTGGTCCCTATGCACATCGCCGCAAACCTGCTGCCAAAAAGGTCCTTTCACCGCCAAGTCGCCGGAGTGACAGGTTACACAAGCATACTTCTCAACCACCACCGGAATTTGTTGAGCCACTGGTTACTCAAGTAGACTCCTCTACCTCTGAGTCAAATAGCTCTTCTCAACAGACTGATTTTGGGTATGGCTCGGGTGATCCAATATTGGAACAACAACTGCACGAAGCGGATATGAAAGCACGAGCAGAAGAACAAGCAAACTTCTATGAAGAACCACTGATAGAGGTATCCCGTAGTGTTTCTCCTGATTTTTACACTAATCTGGCTCGTGCTCATTGGCAGTGGTATGAATCACGGTTTTTCTTCCCTGAGTGCAATATCAACCTTGCTTCTTTCCAAAAATTCAATGTCTCTGAATTCCTGGTCATCTCCAAAATGCTGAAATCAGTAACTTTTGCTACCAAGTTTGCACCAAAAATTGTGAGGCAATTCTACTGCAATATCAAGGGGACAAAGCGTGAGCCTGATGACATCAACTACGGGCGTGTGTTGGTCAAAGGACGCATCTACAGATTCACTCCTGATGTTATCAACAGGTTTCTTGACCGACCTATCTCTGGATATACTACCCCAAAAGTTGATGACTGGGAGATGGCACATGTCCTTACTGCTGGTGCCGCTCATAAGTGGTTTGATGGTAACACCTTTGCTCCTACCACTACAAATCTCTCTGCCTTCCATTCAGTGCTGTTCAGGTTATGTCTCTCTAATTGGATGCCAAATACTCATAAATCATCTCTCACAGTGGAATATGCTACTTTTCTCTATCTTCTATCCACAAATAAGTCACTGGACTTAGGAGATCTCATTTACAACCGTATCCATGACTGCATTCCCAACCATGTTCAGCGAGGTATTCAGTACCCTTCCCTCATTTATGCAATTCTGGTCAACCAAGGGTTCACTTACAAGGCTGCAGAAGATGGTCCACTATCCGAGTTACCTAAGCAACTGGACATCCATTACAGCTTTACCAAGCCTACCACAGCAAGGGTACTTGACTTACCCTGGGATCCATCAAGGAAGCTACCTCCACTGACCAAACCTCAAAACACAATGGTGCCTCTGTCAGTCTTACTTGACCACAGGAAAACCTTGGAAGATGCACTGACTTTACTGAATACTCAAATTGCTGAACTCAGTGTGTCTTCCACAGAAAGGCATCAGCAAGGGGGAGAGAGTGCTACTGAGGATTCAGGGGGAGCATCTACATGGGCTGCCAGATCTGTTCACAAGACAAAGAAAGGCAAAGGAAAAAGGGTACCTTCAGAAGGCAAGGGAAAAAGAGGATGTTCAGCTTCCAAGACCAAAGGTAAAGGGCTGCTAGATGAAGATACTGAGGAGGATGAAGAGCTGATTGAAGAAATGGAGAAGATGGAACAGAGTCAGAAGCTTAAGAGAAAGAGAGGAGCACATGAGGATGCTGATGACTTTCTGTGATGTGAAAAATGTTTTTGCTTGCTGTGATGTTGACTGTTGGTGTTTGTCTACTCAGATTCTCTGAGTGTTGTTTCTTTTGGGGGATGTCAGTTTGAACAATTTGCTGTTTTGTGTTTTTGGTTGGCCTGTAACTTTAAACTTTGGTTTTTTTTCTTAAGTTGTTGGAAGAATGCAGGTTCATGTTTGTGGTTCTCCCTTGTGCAGCTTGTTTGTGTTGTTTCTGGGTTGTCTCTTTTTGCAGGTTGGCTCAAAGGAATCATTAAGCTCAAGTTCAATACGGCTGGCAAAAAGGGGGAGTTTGTTGAGGTAATTTTCCCAGCCTCATTGAATTTCGTTTTTATTTTACTGGGCTGGGTTGTGTTTGTATTGTACAGGTTACAAGTGGACTGGACCAAAGATGATGTGGGCTTTCAAGGCTGTTGGGCTGGAGCACTCAAGTGTAATGGGCCAACTCACATGGACTGATCGTGTCATTCAGCTGGAGTGGAAGAAGTGGGTTTAGTGGGCTGTGTCATGGAATGATGGAACAAGGAAGTTGAAGCCGCCCACTACCTCGAAGTGATGGAGCTGTACAAATAGAAGATCAAAGCATTCATCACTCACTGCTTACATTGAGGAAATTAGAGAAGAAAAATTTAGAATCTCGAGTGAAGAGTTGTAATATTTTTCTTTTATCTTTTGTGAGCGATTTTGGTTAAGTACTACGACTTTGTGTAGTCTTAACCCTTGAGCGAATTTGATAATTATCAATGAGAAAGTTTGTAGCCTTGAGGCTGTTGCAAGTTGTTCGAGTGAAGAACAACTTGTAAATTTTTTATTCCCGTTGTCTTTTTAATTTCCGCTGCTTTATTTAGTACAGGTACTTGTAGTTGTGTTTCCAGGTTATAACAGAAAGGATGCTTGCATCGAAGATGAAGGTGGTGAATGAGCGACTTACCGCCTTAGAGGAGAGAGCTCATCGTGAAGATGCATGGAATCGAAGAGGTGGCAGCAGATACCGAGAAGTTCAGAGTGGCCACCATCGAGCCCGTGATCTTAGTCGGGAGTTTCGTGAAGAGAGGAGGTCCAGAGCTGAGCGTTTGGACGACGAGAGGAGGGCCAGAGCTGAGCGTTTGGCCGAGTGTTGGAACGATCTTAAGCGTCAGTTAGGGGAGCGGATACAAGCGGCAATGGAGCCTGGGAAAGTAGCGACTGATGACGAAGGCGAGAAACCAGAACCTAAGGCAGTGAAGGAGTCCGAAGAAGAGTCGGTTTTGGTGAATGCCGAGGAAGCCTCGGCATCGGAGGAGTCCGTAGAGGAGTGCGACGAACCGACACCATCGGTTTCAGAGGATTCTGACATCGAGGAGGAGTCGGTGGGGTCCAACATTGAGGGGTTTCGGTGGAGTCCGAGGAGGAGATTCTAACCACTAATGAAGTTGGTGCAACCGTGGTTCGACAATTTGAGTTACCCATGGTGAAGCATCCTGAGCCGAATCAATTGTTGTGGTTGAATGGGACTGGTGCCATTGAGGAGAAACAAACAGCGAATGAGGGGCAGCCGAAGTTGGCAGTGATATCATTTCTACGCCCTTCTATTCTTTCTATTTTGCAGGAATTTAATGGAGTCTTCCTTGAAGAAGGATCGCCTAGTTTTCCACTACATCGAGGGTGTGAGCTGCAGAAGTATGTAGTTCCGAGCTTGTTCGTGAGAGTGGTGTTCGACCCTGGCATCGACGTGGATTTGAGGACAAATCCTCTTCAAGAGGAGGGGAATGATGTGGCCCGAGGACCGTCGAAGAGACAAGATGTTCATTTTCCGGTTGGAACGGCGAAGAAGACGACGGAACGGAGGTCATACGTGAGCCGAGGACGCAACGAGAAGTTCGGTCGAGATTTTGGCCTAATGTCGGCCGACACCAAAAATACACTACACAAATGTCGGCCGACATCTTCAGAAAAGGCTTGGACTTGCAGGAGGTTGAAACTGCGCCCGAAGAAATTTCTGCGGTCGAAGGTCCAATGTCGGGCGACAGCGAATTTACACTACGGGAACGTCGGGCGACATTTGAATGTCGGGCGACAGAAGATTCCCGTCGGGCGACATCTTCACAAAAAGACAGCAGCGGCGGATTTTAGGGTTTTTAGCGTTTTTATTGCTTTTCTTTCCTTTTTTCTTTACGTTTATGTTTTGTTTTGCCTATATAAAGGCTTCCTAAGACATTGTTACAAAAACAACCATGACTTTGATGAAGAATAAATATTATTTTGTGAGTTTTTATTAAATCTCTCTTGGGTCCGAATTCTACCCAATTATCCAAAGAATTCAACCGACGAATCAACGAAGCGATCCACCCTTCGTTCGTGTGTCTTCATCATCCCCGAGTTGCTGCATCGATTTCGTGTTGGGGGTTAGGGTTCCGTCCTTAATTGATTTCACGAATTCAGGTTCAGAGGTTTTGGGACTTCCGCCGGTATCTTTTATCTTTCTTGTTCTTCGTTCATCTTCTATCTTGCTAATCCCAACGAGGTTCGTATCAAACGTAGATTTTCAACACCTTAATGCGTCAACAAGGGCCTCGAGCTGGATGAATCGAGAATGTATGTAGTTGAATAGATCGTCGAATGAGTAGGCATATTGTGATCGGTGAAAATTGGAAAGAGTATTCTTTGTAATTAGCTAAAACTTGAGGGACGCAAATGAAAGCTGTGTTGAAAAATGCCGGGAATGAAAGGTCACGCAAATTCCGTGGTTGCATAATCCGAACAAAAATAGAAAATGTAGGAGTAAGTCAACTTTACTAGTCCTGCAACCGCAGACCTAATTTTGTAAATTGCGTCATTGCCCCGAAAGTTAGCACAATTGCAATTTGGCCCCTTCGTTGTCCCAAATTTAAGCACCACGGATAGCAAGCATATGTCGCCATATTCGGGGAAAAACCATTGTGTACGTGCGCGGTCGCAGGAACGCGCACGGGTTGCCGTTGCAGCTCACTCCGTTCACCTCCGCTCATCGCTCGAGAAATTGAGATTCCAGGGAGAGAAAATGAAAACCCCAACCCGAGATATCGACCAGAATCCGGGAGCCATCACCCTCCGGGATGGAGAGACTGCCGGAGGAAGATACGCGCCGCCGCCGCAGCTGGAACAAATGGAAACAGTCGCCGCAGCTGGTGGTGAAGGAGAGAGCGACGAGAGAGCACTCCAAACGACTTCATCTGGCGAAGGAGAGAAGAAGATGGAGTTGATGGAAAAACCACCAGCTGATGACGTATGCCCTATCTGCTTCGATCATTTCCATGTTCCGTGCCGCACGCCTTGCGGTCACTGGTACTGCGGTGAGGGTTTTCTTAGCTTGTTTCGTTTTATGCATATTATTTTCGTCCTTTAAAAATATTTGTTCTCGCTGTATGATTTTAGCAGAGAAATGAAAATAAACTGTATTAGTTACTTGAATTTGAGCTATAATTTCTTTGTGTTTCAATACTGCCCACTGTGGGAGTGTCACCCTTTTTAGAATTTGTTGAATTTTGGTAAAATGAAGAGAACACAGGAGGTTGTGAATTATTTTGGTTTTTTCATTGTTGAGGCCTTTGATTTCTGCTGAACTTTCGACTTCGTGTTAATATATATTTGATGAGCTATCTGACCTTATCGACAACCTTACTCAATTCGCGACTTCTTATAACCACAAAATTCAATTCGTTTGGTGTAATCTGCACCATTTGTTCATGTTCTTTGTCCAATGAAGAATTAACTAGTGCGCGATTTAGAACCTACTTCGTATAAATGGTGGCTTTCAGGTTTCTACCTCATAACATTGATACACTAATTATCTTCTTTTTTTTCCGTTTAAAACATTTCTCAGGCGGTTGTATTCTGCAGTACTGGAACTATAGCTCTGCCATGCTTCCATGCAAGTGTCCTATGTGTTTTCTCAGTATAACTAAACTGACACCAGAGGCCTCATGGTATCACAGACGTGATGTGAACATTCGTAAGGTTTTATGCAGCGTTGGCGTCTATAACCGCTTATTTGGGGGAGGCACTAGAGGATTTATTCTTGTAAGTTTATGGCTTTCTGCATCTATGTAAATATGGGGTCTAAAAATGTTTCAAATTAACTGCTCCATACATCTTATTTAAAATTATATTTGTTCTTAGTTTTCAACACTTTATTATACTACAAAATACGTTTTGAGTAATTCTTGAGTAAAATGGTATGTGAGATTGTTGGCAATGTGTTGAAGAATGAGCAAAGTGGTCAGTAGATCAGAAAATAACACGACTCCCCCTCCCCATCCCAAACTCAAAAACAAAAACAAACAAGTGGAATCCTGTATATGGTTGATTCTGCAATACCTATTAATCTCTTACGACTTTGTTTTCTGCTAGATCTTTGATTTCCCTCCCCCCCCCCCCCTGTTTTGACAGAAATTTCTTGCTATTCCATTGATGTACCTGAAGAGGCTATTCTATGACATGCTGCTGAATCCTGACCGGCCTTCTCCTAATTTCGTGCAAGTGCGACTGTTTACAGTTAAGTGTACTTACATGTTTCCATAAATTGAAAAGGGAAGGAAATGGTGAACCTCCCTTTCATCAGTCATGTGTTTGCACCAGTGTTCCTTTTACAAGACAATTCAGTAGCCATTTTTTTTCTTACAACAATTTATGGTTTCTTGTTAATATTACATTCGATAAAAAAAAAAAAATTAAGGGCTCTGTGAGTCTGAGATTCTAGTTAGTCTGCTTTGAGTTTGTCTGAAAATGGAAGTAAAAATTTGACGCCAGGGTCCATATGCATTAAGTTTAACAGCTTTTTAATTCACCCTGAAGAAAGATAGCTAGTGGTAGAAGTGATCTATATAGGTCGTACAAAATGTTCACTAGAGTTGGTTTTGGCTTCTTGAAAATCTATATATGTTCACTAGAGAGCTGCTTTTGTCCTCTTGAGTACCTAATTCTGCTATGAGGGTTTGAAAAGGTATGGGGATCCTTAGGATTCCTGGTCTTTGCCTACAAGTATCTATTTCCCAACAATGAATGTAAAAGAAACCAGGCAACAAGATTAGGTTGCAAGAAGATGATAAGAAATTTAGAATTTCGACATGTGAAAATTTCCCCCTTTTTTGGCTATAATATATATTATATATGTATACTGGGATTTTCTCGTCTTCTCAGCTTAAGCTATATTTATACTGGATAAGAGGTCATTCTATTTATTTTATAACAACGCAACATAAAACTGTGCTCGTAATGCTTAAATATCTTAAGCAGCAATCAGTGAAGTACAGTATATGTATCCTTTCTTTTCTCATTTGGTATGTGACTGTGTAGTTTATCTATATGTTATTTTTCTAAAGTCTATGTTATATACTTTTCCAAGTTATTTTTGTGAAAATGTTTTCCACTGTTCCTTTTCCCCTCCAGCCTTTCAAATTCTATCAAATTTCTCGCTAGAGAATTGGCTTTTGTTATCCAGCTATTCAAAGAATTGAACTTTTAGCTTCGTGATCGATTCAATAACTCATTTTGTACCTGTTTTGCAGATGGGCTTTGAACCCCGTAACTCGTCCTACCCAATTGAGTACCTCCGAATAGGTACTCCTTCAAATGTGATTTTCTTAGGACTAACTAATGACTTTGATTATTACTACTATTAAGTACTTGGTTTCTATTCCTACTCCAGGTCAGTGGAATATTCCAGGTCCCTGGAGTTACATGAAAGTGAGCGACTACATTGCACTTGCGCTGGTGATGATCGTGTACTTTTACAAGCTGTACGTTCGCAGGAGGCGCGATAGAAATGCTAGAGTGTTGATGGTAATTCCGGCAGAGTGAATGAGGTTGAAAGTGTGTAAATTCTATCACTCTTGCAAAAAAATACTTAACTAGTTTGCGTCGAATAACATTGGCAAAACAGGTGGTATCATTTTGTTGTGTACAAATGATTGCTAGTCGGGTGACCTGAAATGGTTTTTGTGGAAAGTATCGAATGTTATTTGCCTATAATGCTTGCGTCTCGATGTGGTGACTTGAATGTTTGGATTAGAATGAAATAAAATGTTGCAAAACTTGTAGAAACCCTAAATCCTCATAAAATTAGATTGATTAACAACACAAGGATTTAGGATTTTTAGGATCCTTGAGCTTGATGAATCGAGAATGTAGTTGAATAGATCGTCGAATGACGAGGGCGCTTTCAATTTTACATCCGAGAAGTCACGAATAGGTCGATTTTTTTGGTCGATCCGGCAAATACTTGAGGGACACAAATGAAGCTGGGACAACGTAGGCATGTGATCGGTGAAATTGGAAAGAGTACTCTTTGTAATTAGCTAAAACTTGAGGGACACAAATGAAAGCTGTGTATTGAAATGCCCGCGAAACGAAAGGTCACGCAAATTCCGTGGATTCACAACCTGAACAAAAATAGAAATGTAGTCAACTTTACTAGTCCTGCAACCGCAGACCTAGTTTTGAAAATTGCGTAATTGCCCCGGAAGTTAGCATAATTGCACTTTTGCCCCTTCGTTGTCCATCCTTTAAGCACCCCGGATAGTATTTGTCGCAAATCGCAATAATCGGGGAAAACAATCGTGTACGTGCGCAGTCGCAGGCACGCGCACGGGTTGCCGTCGCCGGCTCACTCCGTTCACCGATCAAGAAATCCAGATTCCAGGGAGAGAGAAGATGAATTTCCTCAGGATAAAGAACGAGAAACTGAAAGCCCCAACCCGAGATACCGACCAGAATCCGGGAGCAATCACCCACCGAGATGGAGAGACTAGCGGAGGAGGAGACGCGCCTCCGCTGGAACAGATGGAAACAATCGCCGGAGCTGGTGGCCATGGAGTGAGCGACGATAGGACACTCCAAACGACGTCGGGTGAGGGTGAGGATTTCTACACGAAGAAGTTAATGAAAAAACCACCCGCTGATGACGTCTGCCCTATCTGCTTCGATCAGTTCCATGTCCCATGCCGCGCGCCCTGTGGTCACTGGTACTGCGGTGAGGTTTTTCTTAGCTTTTGTTTTATTCGCGCTGTATAATTTTAGCAGAGAAATGGAAAATAAACTGTATGGGTTACTTGGATTTGAGCTATAATTTTCTTTGTGTTTCAATAGTGTCTACTGTGGGAGTGTCACTCTTTTTATAACACATATGCTTTGTTGAATTTTGGTAAAATGAAGAGAACACAGGAGGTTGTGAATTATTTTGGTTTTGTCATCGTTGAGGCCGTTGATTTGTGCTGAACTTTCGTACTGTGTGTTAATATATATTTGATGGGCTATCTGACTCTATCGACAACCTTTCTTAATTTGCGACTCCTTAGAACCACAAAATTCAATTCGTTCGGTGTAATATGCACCACTTCTTCAGGCTCTTTGTCCAATAAGACTTAACTACTATGCGATTTAGAATCTACTTCGTATAAATGGTGGCTTTCAGGTTTCTGCCTCATAAGTCATAACATTGATATACTACTAATTATCTTTTTTCCCCGTACAAAACATTGCCTTTGTTTTACAGGCCGTTGTATTCTGGAGTACTGGAACTATAGTTCTAGGTTGCTGCCATGCAGGTGTCCCATGTGTTTGCTGAGAATCACTAAACTGACACCAGAGGCATCATTGTATCACAGACGTGAGGTGGAAATTTGTAAGGTCTTACGCGATGTTGGCGTCTATAACCGCTTATTTGTGGGAGGAATTATTCGGGTGGGTTTTTGGCTTTATGCATCCATATAAATGCTTTCAAATTAACTGCTCCATACAACCTATTTAAAAATATAGTTGTGTTTAGTTTTCAACACTTTATTAAGTATATTACAGATGAATGTTATGAGTGTTTGAACTGATGAATGTTGTTGACACTTTACTAATGTATATATAGTTATATACAATTCCTGCCCCTCCCACACTATTCGATAACCATGTGCTTTGGTCATTTCAATTAATTTATCAGCTTCACCTTGTAAAACCGGGCAGAATACGTTTTGAAATTCTTGAGTAATGGTAAGAGGGATTGTTGGCAATGTGTTAAAGAATCAACAAAGTGATCATTAGATCAGAAAATAACAAAGTAATGGTTGATTCTGCAGTACCTATTAATCTCTTACAATTATGTTCTCTGCTAGATATTTGATTTTTATTTCCTCTGTTTTGACAGAGATTGTTTGCTATTCAATGGTGGTACCTGAAGGGGCAGTTCTATGACATGCTGCTGAATCCTGACCGACCTTCTCCTGATTTCTTTCATATTCGAATACATACAGTTAAGTGTACTTACATGTTTCCATAAATTGAAAAGGGAAGGAAATGGTGACCTCCCTTTCATCAGTCATGTGTTTGCACCAGTGTTCCTTTTACAAGACAATTTAGCAGCCATTTTTTGTTTTCTTACATAGACTAATGGTTTCTTGTTAATCATACATTTGATGATTTTTTAAGGGCTCTGTGAGCCTGAGATTGTATTTGAAAGTCTTTTTAAGTGAAAATTTGACACCAGGGTCCATATGCATTAAGTTTAACAGCTTTCACTAGAGTTGGTTTTGGTTTCTTGAAAAGCTATATGTTCACTATAGCTGTTTTTGGCCTCTTGAGAATCTAATTCTGACTATGAGGGTTTGAAAAGGTATGGGGATCCTTAGGAGTCCTGGTCCTTGCCTACAAGTATCTATTGCCCAACAGGCAACAACGAATGTAAATGAAACTAGGCAACAAGATTAGGATTGATGATTAGAATTTAGACATGTGATTGTTTTCCCTTTTTTTTTTTGCTATAATATATGTATACCATGATTTTCTCGTCTTCTCAGCTTAAGCTATGTTTATACTGGATAAGAGGTCATTCTATTTATTTTATAACAACGCAACATAAAACTGTGCTCGATATTCATAAATATCTAAAGCAGCAACAAACTGAAGGATATGTTTCCTTTCTTTTCTCATTTGGTTTGTGACTGTAGCTTATCCATGTGTTATTTTTCTAGAGGATATATTATATACTCCACTATTCAAAGAATTGAAATTTTAGCTTCGTGATCGATTCAATAACTCATTTTGTATCTGTTTTGCAGATGTGGTTTGATCCCCTTGACCGGTACTACCCAATTGAGTACCTCCGAATAGGTAATCCTTCAATGTGATTTTCGTGGGGCTAACTAATTAACTAATGACTTTGGTTATTACTATTAATTACCACTTGATTTCTATTTCCTACTCCAGGTCAGTGGAAGATTCCAGGGCCCTGGAGTTACATGAAAGTGATCGACTACATTCTACTTGCTCTGGTGATCATCGTGTACTTTTACAAGAGGTACCTTCGCTGGAGGCGCGATAGAAATGCTAGGGCGTTGGTGGTGGTTCGTGCAGAGTGAGTGAGGTTGACAGTGTAAATTCTATCACTCTTGCAAAAAATACTTAACAAGTTCGCATCAAATAACATTGGTAAAAACAGGTGGTATCTTTGTGGTGTGTACAAATGATTGTTACTCGGGTGACCTAAAATGGTTTTTGCGGAAAACTGTCGAATATTATTTGCCTATAATGCTTGGTCTCGATGGGGTGATTTGAATGTTCAAATTAGGATGAAATGAAATGTTGCAAAACTTGTAAAAATCCTAAATCCTAGTATAATTAGATTGATTAACAAATAACAACACAAGGATTATGAGGATTTAGGATTTTTATGATCAATTTCTCAGTCTTTGTGAGGGGTTATTTTTTCCCAACATTTTTTTAAAATTTGTACTAAATTTTACTTTACTTTTTTAAAATAATGTATTTTTGTTCAAATTGTTATGTATGTGAATTTTTATAAAAGTAGCATAATGTATTTTATGTATAAGGTGCAATAGTATTTGTGAGATTTTAATTATTTAATATTTTTGTATAAAACAAAAAAAAAAATCTCTCTTGAAATTGTAAAATATGAAAATTTTATTTCTTGATTAAATAGTAAATAATAAAATTATTTTTTATGAATTAAATTATAGTTTAATGTGAAAAATTAAAATAAATATTTTATTATTTGAATTGTGATGATTAAATTAGAGTGTAACTATTAATTTAAAATATATTAATATTACTGTATAAATTTTTTTTTTATTGTATAGTATAATTACAGTATATTTTTGTTATGTTCAATAAAGCAACATGAATAAATTAAATTAAAAAAACATTTTTATTTCTTAAAAAAATCCTGACTGACTGTGACCGTGATTTCCTCAAAGGCGTCCGCATTCATCCCCTCCGATTTGCTCCTTTCCTTTACAAATTCAGTCCCATGCCTTCCCTCACTATATTCTAATTCACTGTCCCAGTTCACTATTTCGAAGGAGCTTTCGATTTTAGTAAAAAAAAAAAAATTCAACACACCGATTTTCTTTTTTTCCATGGAAGTTTCTGTTATCTCTGCCGCGACTGCTTTCACCTCCTCCGGCGGGAGTACTCCGTGTTGTTCCGATATTTTCTGTCAACGCTGCTGATTCGTGGCTTCTCGGGGGTGTTTATCGTGTACGAAATTCCGTCCAATTCGAAGCGATACGAGAGTTAACGGCAATATTTCATCTCGCAATCATGGATTCGACTCAACCGCCGGGGAACGGTGGTCTATCGTTAGGGTTCTTATCTCACGTTTCAGCGGCGCCGGTGAAAAACAACAACAGCGTTTCGAGAATCGCCGACGATTCGATTTCGTTTCAGATCGAGTCAAGGGTTCGAGAATCCCAGCACACCGTCCCGTCGATTCCGCTCCAATTGCTGGACCAGCAAATCGAGAACAATCACCGTAACCGTGCTGAAAGGAACGATTCGATCCAGAACAACTGTATGGGCGAGGAGGAGGATGAAAATGACGTAGAGGAGTTTCGTCTTTTGGGGCACTCCATGACTCTCAAGCGGAGGAGGGATAGCGAGTCAGCCTCTTCATCGTCCTTGTGCTGCTCTGGAAAGGGATCTAAGGTTTCTTCAAACGATATGGAATCTCGGAGGGGTGCAGTGAGAGCATGGGGAAATCAGACCTTGCAAAACGCTGACCCGGATATTTTCCTTATCATGGAAAAGGAGAAGCAGAGACAGTTCAAAGGGATCGAATTGATTGCCTCGGAAAATTTCGTGTGCAAAGCTGTGATGCAGGCTTTGGGGAGTCACTTGACGAATAAATACTCGGAAGGGGTGCCGGGTGCACGGTATAATGGTGGGAATCAGTACATTGATGAGATTGAAATACTCTGCCGAGAGCGTGCATTGGTTGCTTTTGGGCTCGATCCTGAAAGTTGGGGTGTGAATGTTCAGCCTTACTCGTGTACGTCTGCCAATTTTGCTGTCTATACAGGGCTTTTGTTGCCAGGGGATAGGATAATGGGGCTGGACACACCCTCTGGAGGGCACACGAGTCATGGCTGTTATTTGCTGAATGGGAGAAAAGTGTCTGGGGCCTCGATTTTCTTTGAGAGTCTACCGTATAAGGTGAACCCAGAGACTGGGTATGTAGACTACGATAAGCTTGAGGAGAGGGCGCTAGACTATCGCCCCAAGATATTGATATGTGGTGGGAATTCGTATCCTCGAGAGTGGGACTATGCAAGGTTTAGGCAAATAGCAGATAAATGTGGTGCCGTTTTGTTATGTGACATGGCTCAAATTAGTGGCCTTATAGCTGCTAAGGTAAAAATACACTGATTTTTTTTTTCCATATTGAATTGGCGTTGATGTTATTCTGCTTGGGCTGTTGTGTTACTGGTTACTTCTGTATTTTTTATATTCAAGCTTTGTTCTTTATACATCTATCTCATCATAACTCATAAGCCAATCTTTTCCCCCCTATGGCGTTGATAGTTGAATATACAGTATGATAGTTTTTTGGGGCATATTGTCTGGTGTATTTTGTGTCCGTAGTAATATTGTTTTGAGCAGTATGTTTGTTCCCTACATGGTTGTGTGGTGTTTTTTCAATCATAAATTAAACTACTTTGAAACTTTGTTGTAGGAGTGTGCAAGTCCTTTTGAGTATTGTGATGTTGTTACTTCCACGACTCATAAAAGTCTTCGAGGTCCCAGGGGAGGAATCATTTTCTATAGAAAGGGACAAAAACTAAAGAAACGAGGCATGCTTCTGAGTCAAGGAGATTGCAGTGATAAATATGATTTTGAGGAAAAGATTAACTTCGCTGTTTTCCCAGCACTGCAAGGTGGGCCTCACAATAATCACATTGCGGCACTAGCAATAACATTGAAGCAAGTGGCAACACCCGAGTTCAAGACATATATGCAACAAGTGAAGAAAAATGCTCAGGCTTTAGCATCGTCTTTATTGAGGAGAAATTGCAAATTAGTCACAGGGGGAACTGATACTCATATGTTGCTTTGGGATCTAAGAAATCTCGGATTGACAGGCAAGTTTCTCATCAATTTTATCGCTATAACCGTATTGGATTAGTGTCCAAGTTTTGCTACACTGGAGCATGTACCAATGATCATGTCCATATTTTGCTATGCACAGGCAAAATCTTTGAGAAGGTGTGTGAGTTCTGTCACATTACCCTCAATAAAGTTACAATTTTCGACGACAATGGCAATATCACTCCTGGAGGTGTTAGGATCGGTAAATTAACTTAATGTCTCCTGCTGTTTCCAGATTTTTTTTCCTTCTCTCCAACTGGTGATTCATTTTTATTTTTTTCATGTTTTTGTGCCCCAGGTACACCTGCAATGACATCAAGAGGCTGCCTTGAGTCTGATTTTGAGACGATGGCAGATTTTCTAATTAGAGCTGTTCAGATTGCGAGTTCCGTGCAGAGAGAACACGGGAAACTGCCCAAGTCTTTTCTAAAGGGCCTTGCCAATAACAAAGAAATCGTCGAACTTCGAATGCGAGCGGAGAATTTCGCTTCGCAATTTGCAATGCCGGGTCTCGATTGTTAATAAATTTAAAAGGAATTCTTGTCAGGCGAAGTGATCGGAGGCTGAAATTACTCGTGTGATGCCTTGCTTCATCCACCAAATTTTGGTAGTCTTGGGAGATGACTTGGGATTATACTTTTATGTTTTATTTTTACATATTTTTTGGTTTATTAAGATAATATCATAAATGATATACCAAAAGTATTCTTGCATACAATTGAGACAGTTCATTCACAGAAACTGGGAAAAATTGCAGGAAAAATATCTCGCGGTCTATAGAAATCGAGCGACGAGAAAGGTACGAGAAAGGTATGTAAACTCGAGACTCGTCGCTCGATGATACTCTGTAAATTCTTAATGACTTGCTAGAATTCCGAATTCTCTACTATGAACAGCTTGTCATTATCTCTTATGACTTCAATGGAGTCGATCTCCGTACCTTCTTCATTAGTCAACAATGCACTCGTTGCATCGAATCCAAATTTGTGGCCTGCCATGCTCTTGAGCTCGGTCAGCGAATGAGGGAGCCTAGCCAGCCACCCTGGATCGGTGCAACGACCCTCTCTCCGGCTTTCCGGATGTCCTCTGTACACGCTGACCCTCGGAAAAACGAAGTACCCTTTAGTACTATTATTGCACCGTTGCTCGTTTTCTTTCAGGGGAACAGTATCTCCTATGAACACACTGTGTCCGACCTCGCAACCCTGCAGCATCTCGTCCAGGTTGACGGATGAGATCGAGCTTTTCACCGCCTCGTTGACTTCTGACCCGTTCATCAGCAGGAATTTGACCATGTCCATGTGTTTTTCCTTCGCAGCTACTTGGATTGCAGTCAGCCCGTGGCGATCTTTAGAGTCGACGTACAGCCCGTGCTTCAGGAGCTCTCGCATGGAATCCAAGTCGTTTCTTCTGGCTGCCATGCACAGAAGGTCACCGGAGACGTATGGATCGGAAACAGAGGCCCAATGGTAGAGGATCTTGAATATGGAGTGGTTTTTGGAGGAGATTGAGTCCCATAAGGCGGTGTTGCCGCTTGAATCTGTCGAGGATTGTGTTAGTCATCAAACAACATTGCTTGGGACTTGTGAGATGAAGATTGGGCTTTTCTTTTACCTTTAAGTTGCAAGCTACAGGCGTGCTTCAGAAGTACGACTACGCAGTCTTCGTGCCCTTTCGACACCGCTATATGCTGCGGTTTTCGCAAAGATTCAGTAGAGAGTCCTGATAAAAAAAATAAAAAAACTGTTTCTTTGGATGAAAGTCGAAAGATGCATACGTACCAATGGTGTTTTCCCCTTGGAATCCCCGACATCAGGGTCCAACCCGGCCTTCAGAAGCTCGTTGAGGAAAGCGGCATTTCCAGTCGAGGCGACGGTCAACAAGTTGACCGACATGTTAGGATCGTCTTCAAGAAACAAGTCCCCCAGAGGTAAGTCCTTGAGCTTCTTGTGATGCTGCAAGAAGTTGTTGAGCATGATTACGTTGTCTTCTTGCCTGGCCTTCATCGCTTGTATAAGCGAGCTCGTTTTCAGCCTGAGAAGCTGCGAGAGAGTCTTTGTCCGGTAAGTGAAGCCCTGAGGAGTCGAGCAGAAGGCCCCCACCTCCCCGAACATGTCCCCAGAGCTGAAAGACCACACGGCCTTCTCCTGCTCCATCCGGTCGGTTTCTATCATCTCGACTTCTCCCGACACGACGATGTAAACGTCGTCCGGGCTCTCGTTCTGTATTATCACGTCCTCTCTCGGGGGGTAGTACTCTGCTTTCATGTCTGCAACCAGGAGAAGGACTATCTCGACCGAAACGCCCTTGAACAGGTACACCTTTTTGACTGTGGGCAGGAACAAGTGCTGTTGGATGCTCTTGCATATCGTTTTCGGGAGCTGCTCGATGAGCTGCTGCTGGTTTAGGCTCTCGGCTTTGAACCTCAGGCACATGTAAGCCACGATTTGCTCCTTGAGCCTCGTGGGGAGACGGTTTCGGGAAACGAAGCTCGAAGCAGCTTCAATGCTGTTCCTCTACACAATCACAACGACATCAAATTTAGTCTGTGATTAATTACCGATGATGATGTGGAAACTCGAACTATGAGACTTACGAATTCCATGGTTCTTCGGGTGCCCTCGACGACTAGGTTGGTCATGTTGCCGATGATGTAAGCGGTGAGGCCGAGGTTGAAGAGCATGTAGAAAATGACGAAGACCATTTCTAAAGAGTTGCAGGCGTGGATGTCTCCATACCCGACTGTCGACATGGTGGTGACGGACCAGTACAAGGCGGAGATGTATCTAACGAGGAGGCTCGTCTCCTTGAAGTTGGGTATGGCGGATCCGATCCAAGTGTTTCCTTCTTTCGGGTATCGGCCAAGCAAGTAGGCTATGCATGCTGCACAATGCACTTGCAACAATGTCACCTGCAGCAGGTAAAAACAGAATTTTACAGACAATATGAATTAAATTTACATGTCAAAAAAAAAAGTTCCTTTTTTTTTTTGTTACTTACAAACAAGAGCCTTGCACATCTGACCCAAAAATAGCTAAATCTTATGTCCTTCTCAATCCTGCAAATAAAAAAAAAAAAATGTTTTTTGTCTTCTTCTCAATCTTAAAGTTATTTATTCAATCGATCTTGAAATTTTCAAAATATGGTACCTGGTGAAGAAACACTTTATGCGACGTAGACGCCAGAATCGAAGCAGTCCCAAGACGGAGTAGGAGATGCCGGCTTGGTGTTTCGATGTAATTAAGAAAGCGAACGTCTCGAAAGGTATGGTTGAGGCCACGTCCATTAGAAACCATGTCGAAAGATACCTGCATTTGTTTTCTTAGTTTGCATGTAAATTGAAGGAAATAAATTTGTGACTAGAAAACTTAATAACATTTCCATAAAGATTTGTCATTACAAAAGTGTTTCTTTGTGTGTGTAGGTGAAGAAAAATCAAAGGGCGATGAAGGTAGGAGAATGTAGCTTAAAAAAATTATAATGACATTAAAATCTATTTTATTTATTTTAATTAATGACAAATGAAATAAGTGGGTCAATAAAAGTAACGGACAAAACAAACCGATGTGTAAGATCTTGGACCATATAAATTGGCTAATCTTTTTATTCCAACTTTTTAGATCGGTCCATTTGATCTTCGATCACGAATGTAGAATTGCAAAAAAAAAAAATGTGGAATCTTGACTACACTTTTTGGATGAGAATTTGGCATAATGCCCAAAATCATCCAAAAAATATCCTACTTCTCTTCAAAGAAATAATAACATCAACATTTGGCATAATTTCATTTACTCAATTTAAGCTAGAATTTTACTAGTGACAAAAAAATCCGTAAATTGATCGAAAACAAAGATTCAAACTTTTATTCCATGTAACACATATAATCGAAAGATATGCTCTGTACATAAGAAGAATCGAGCTCGAATATTATCGATCGATCTATTTTAGGGTTGCATATATATAACTAATCACTTTTTTGAGACATGCTAATCACACCACTAAAATTGGATTAATTAGGAATGTTAACTATACTATTATTACAAGCAAACAAAAAGCCACTATCATTTTGATTTGGGCAGGATACTCTATTTTGGTGCCTTTATCATATGTTATCTTCTTTCTTTTCCTTCTTTTTTTTCTCTAAAAAAATGTGGAATGGAAAACCAAATATTCATTCACCACAACATGCCCAACTTTATGACAACAATTTCAAGTTGAGATCTATACCAAGTTAGGTAGAACAAAGTTTATTCACTTAGTGTAAGAAACATAATTTTACCTCTATTGAAGTTGAGTTAGTCTACATTTTTAAAAAGTCTTATTAATTAGGTACTATAATAAAAAAATTCAACTTATAAATTATAATTGAAGTATAATCGTTTTGGTCAACTCAACGGTCTATACTCATGGACTTATGTGTCATCGATTCAGACAACCATCATTATTTTGAGACTAGCTGAATCTGATATCATATTGAAGTTTAATTTGGTCTGAAAGGTTTTGTAATTTCTTTTTTCCTAAACGATGTGAGATATTTAACAATTTCGAATGAATTTCTAACATCGGTTTCTTCAGATTAAACGTATAGTTGAGCGCAATCGAAACTTACTTACCTCTTGGCGATTTTCCTCGGATCGCGAACTAATAGTTGCGTAGTGGAATCGATGTAGGCGACGAAAAAGGTGAGGACAATATCGACCCCGAATAAGAGGTCGACAATGTTGTCGACAATGAAGAGCGGCGCTCTGGGGTTGGAATCGAGGAAGGAGATCTCGTACGGGCACACCCAAGCGGAGTACGCGACGAGCATCACCATGAGAGTCTCCCATGACCTGTACTTAGAGTCCATGGGAGAGATGATCCTCCTCCGGTTCGCATTCGAATCGTCGAGGGTGGTTGTGTAGGCGGAGGCAGCTCCCAAAGGTGGGACGATCAGCTTCGACAAATTCTTCAGATTCAGCTCTTCGGAAGATGAAGAAGATGAAACGATGGTTTCTTCTTCTTTAGCTTCATCACTTGATTTTCTCTCTCTCTTTTTCGTGTAACATAATTTCATTTCAATTTTTTCAATCTCTCTCTGTATATGTGTAATAATGAAATGAGATTGAATTATTAATGTTGTGGGAATATTTATGAATGGTGAAATGTTGCTTTCAATATAAGTATATATAGGACTAGCTAGTACAAACAGTACTATGTGGTCGATAATATTAATGGTGATGTTACATTGGCCCTATATCATGTTATTGTGTTAGCACGCGTCGCAAAAATGATGGAAAATCGTCGATGAGATAGATGTGCCTCGATTAATCATGGCGAATTTGTCGATTTAATTAGGACGGGGAAGGATATGATGATCAATATTAATTATCTTTCGAGTCTTAAAATAAGAATCTTGTTGTGAATTTTTTTTTAAAAAAAAAAACTTTGAAGGGTATTTAAGTCATTTATTAAAAAAATCGTATGAGAAATAATAAAACATTCGTCGCTCAGAACGATCAATTTTTACTATATAAGTCGAAATGAAATAGTTTCGAGTTAGATACAATATGGTGAATTATATACCATGAACCCTAGTTCTTGGTATAAATTTAGGTTAGATATATTGTTGGAACTCTATTGCATTTCAATGATTTATTTTATTTTATAAGTGGTGAGGCCAATGAATAATCACATAAATTATGTAATTAATATTATATGGCGGAGGGATCAAATTCGATCTGTATTTATTTTGGTCCTTATTCTCACGAGTGTGTGCATATGCTATTATGTGGGGGCCGGGGCCGGGCCGGGCCACGGCTGTCTTGTCTCTCTCACGCAGAAGAAACACAACACGATAACACTCTAGGAGTACTACCATAATAATGTATATTTAGATTTTTTTAAGCAATGTGAGGACTATATTTTATACTACTACTCGTATTATTTTAATTTTATTGACAGTAATATTTGCATTTTTTTTAATTAATCGTATAATTAATTTTGCGATGTTCAATATGAAGAAAATTTATAATTTATTCAATGAGACGTTAAATTAGTTTATTGTATTTTATTGTGTAAAATTAGTTTATGTATCTATTACTAATTGTTTAATTTAATTAAGTAAATGCACAATGAAAGATTATTTAGGTGGACGGCTTTGGTTCTTCGCTGGCTCTACAAGTCTAATGAAGACGGTCAAAAATTAATACTACACAAACTAATCACCTATTTCATACTAGGAGTCTAGGACTAGGTATATATAGATAGTCCATTCATCTCAATCAATTGAGTAGGGCTGGCTATCCGGTTTTCGGTTTTTTTCAAAACCGAACCGAAAAACCGAGTTTTCGGTAAACCGAACATCGATTATTCGGTGTTCGGTTCGGTTTTCGAAAAATATATTTTTTCATTTTCGGTTTTCGGTTAAACCTTAACCGAAAACCGAGAGAAAAAAAAAACCGAACACCGATTTTTAGATTTTTAATTAAAAATAATAAAATATTATTAATATATTATACACTTCATCTCTCTCTTCAAACGTATGAAGTACAATTTACAAAACACACCTAAAAGCTCAAGAGAAAACCTAATAGCCGTGTCTCTCAAATCTCCTTTTCCTAGTGGGCGCCGCCATCGAGGCTTAAGTCTCGGACCTCTTCTTTAGTTTCAGTCTTCAAGAATCACTTATCGTTTCACCGCCAACCTTTCAATACTCATCTATTCCTCGTCCTCGACTTTGATTCCAGATTCAATGTTCAAGTAATTGAATTCGATTTTATGGTTTGCGAAAGAGGGGGAGATGAAGTAGCAGCGAATGGTTGTAAGGAAAAAAAATATCGATCTGAAATTGAGAATTTGTGAAACAGGGGAGATATTATTTTATTAAATACTTTTTCTTTATTTATTTCGATGGGGCTTTTATTATTTTTTTCTTTTTCCTTAATCTATAAACACGTATTGAACAGCGCCTTTCTCTCTTTCTTGATCTATTTTTTGTCTTTCGGTTTTAAGAAAACCGAACCGATAAACCGAAAACCGATCTCAATAAACCGAAAACCGATTGATTTTCGGTTTCGGTTTCTATTTTTCGACTTTTTCGGTCTCGGTTAATCGAAAATTTCGGTTCGGTTAACTGAAACCGAACCGAGAGCCACCCCTACAATTGAGAATATTTATTTTCTAAATAATATCACAAAATCATGTGTAATGTATGCCAATTCAATATTTAATTATTTTAAAATTTTAACCCTAGTTAGACAGTTCACTTCAGCAAGTAAATTAATTGCTTCAATTATTTGTAAATATTGATTTATGACCAAGGTGAAAAGACAAGGAGATGATGATGGACATGATTTATAATTTAGAATCATCACAAATTGATGATTTGTACCTGCACCCAATAAAAATTGACCCGTTAGTGTGAAAAATGTTGTGCCTTTCTTCCCCTTGAAACTTTAAAAATTTAATTTAATCTATTAATTTATAATCAGTTGACTTTTTTTACCACCAATATATAATAAACAATATAAAAAAATTAAGAAAAAATTAATAAAACAAAATTTAATAGTAAAAAAAAAAATCAACGTACATATAACTCCGTGACAAATAGAGTATAAATTATGAACTCTAAATTGGATGTATGAATAAAATTTATGCAGTGTTTCTCATTGTAAAAAGTCAACTTATTTTGAACCACATTATTTGCCAATTGTACTAAAAAGTTGATTAACAAAGCATGGTCCCATAATCTTTAATGTACTTCAATAGTACTATATCCCTAGTGAATTTGGGTTGAAGTTAGCATTGAATTTTAGGCCACAATATGTCCCTGGTAAATCACCGAGTTACTGTATTCTGTTTCTTTCCATCATATATAAATATATATAATCATGTTTGGAAACAAAATTTAGTGTCCCAATTCACAGAGGACACACCATACTAATGAGCTTTCTCAGAAATGCATGTTTTTGTTCTTGGCTCTTACCCTGAAAGAATTTTGCCCTGTTTTAAATATTCTACCGAGATCTTGCAGAATCGCATTTGTATTCACAATTCTGCTTTTGACTCCTCTTCTAGTGATGATGAATCCTGACTTTGGGGACGAAGTGAAGCTGTTTGCTCTAATGGTTCAATAGTTTCACCTAAGGTTTCAGCTGTGAATCGTCTAGCTTCAAAATCAAGATCCGGCCATTCAGCCACTATTCTTTTAGCTCCCTGCAAGGGAACAACACAAACGACATGTAAGAAAAGACAACAGAGAAAAGGGTAAGGGTATTTACAAAAAGTAAACTTCATGTTTGACACATATATAGACGAATGGGGTTTTGAAAGTTTTTGTTCCAGGATAGAATTAACTTGGGGTGTATTTGTAATGTAAAGAAACCCTAAAAAGTAGCGTAGGAGATGTAGGTTTGAATTTGGAACCTGGAGCTTTGGTTCCTTCGTCATGGGATTGTTGCAAAGGTCAATGGTTTTTGCCTTGGATTTAGTCGCATTACCACACCAGGACTCGCACCACAGCCACTCTTGTGGAAGCGAAAAGATGGGCACCATGTGCTGAGCATAGTTCGGAAGATCCTGTAAAACAGGGCATGTACTTTTAATAGCAAATCACAATCTCAATATATACGCGTGTGTGCGTGGAAAGTGAATTACAAAAACCTTCACGAGCATTAGAAAAACAAGAGGAAATTATACTCTTGGTCACTTGCCTGATCAAGATTAGAGAGACTGTTTGGATCCTTGCTTAGAGTTTCATAAACGACTCGTAACTGGTCTCCAGCTGCTGTTTCCCGAAATTTGACCAGGTCAACAACGTATAAAGCACTACACAAAACATACACATATTGTGTTGTAAGGCTATTTTTAAATCATGATTAAGGATATACCAGAAACTCATAAATAAGATCTGAAAAAAAAAAAAAAACGTTTTATACCTGATATGATATGGCTTCCCCCGCAAATGATCCTTCCAGAATCCCTGTTTAGTAATGTCAAAAGTATCAACACGGCTAATATGTCGATATTTCCACAAGTGAAAAGAAACAAAGGGTTCGTAAATCGTATTCCCACCTGTGTCCAGAACCGATAGCCATCCATATCTTTATTATTGTCGCAAAATGGTGTGTAGGCAAGGGGCCGTCCTTTTAAATCCATGTCATAAAGTTCCCCCATGTCCGTCCTCACAATTTGGTCAGCATCAACAAAAATAACCTGCCAAAAAAACATCAATCGACATATATTTAGTATTTACCATATTTAAAGACATTTATTCATGCTGCAAAAGTAAATCTACCTTTTCTAAGGCGAGAGGGAAAATGACATCGAGGAAAAGGATTTTGTAAGCCCAAATGATTCTTTGTTTCTCTTTTTGTTTGTGAAGCCATGTCGGCCACTTATAGGTGATCAACTCATACTCAAAACCATATTGGTGTGCCATATGTGGGATTAAATCCTGTGAAAAAAACATAAACAAAAAATGAGGACCCACATTTAAAGGAAGACAAAATCAAATAGAAGCACGTGTATTTAAAAAACCTTGAATTGAGGTGAGAGATAGTTCTTTATAAACCAAAACTTGACTGGTCGGTTAGTATTCTTCAGAACACTTAAAATCATAATTTTCAGAAAACGTTCATACCTGCAGATAAATAAATAGATAATGAGGCAGTTAAAAATTATAGAAACAAGCAACGACATGACTACAAACAGTAAGAATATAAAAGAACTGAACCACTCAATAAGAACTTATGTACACAACATGGAGCGAAGAACATCTTAGAAAGTGTTTTTAGAAAATTTAACAGAAATATTAGAGAAATATTTGTGGAAAGATGATTAACTCACAAGTGACCAGAGGCAACCGAAAATATATTTATCGTTTTTCCACTACGTCCACCACTTCCGGATTCCTATAGTAAAATAAAACAAGTTTTGTCAATAGTACATTATCTTTCGCTAAAGCTAGAATTCACAATGTAAGGTTACAGAAACACAAAGCTCACCAAAGATTTGCTTTCCTTCTTCTTTGACTGGTCCTTCCCACCAATAAATCCAGAGGCCCATTTGAGAATATTTGAATTCCACCCATTTTGTGATCCCTGTAAATTTATCGGATAAAATGATCATAACTCAGACTTTCAATAAGCTACGTATGTCTGTTTAGACGTTGTATACAAAAACATACTGCAACTAGTTTCCTTTCATACCCTTCATTTGGATTTTGTGATTGAGTAGTGGTGAAAGTGTTGTCAAAAAATGGGAGAGGGTAAGTGTAGATTTTGGTTGGATGCAAATGAAAAGTAATTATGTTATGGAGAATCTTTTAGAAGTTGTTCATTGTGAGCTTTTATTTTTGAGAAAATAATGTAAAAAAATTGAAATCAAAATTCACAAGCAATATTGGCCTTACATTTTCACTGGCAGGACTATCATCATCATCAACTGGAAGCAACAGTTTCTCTTTTTCCATGCCCTTTTTCTTTGCCACTTCCATATGAACTAATTTACCTCGCAAATCATCTATTGTGATTCTCTTCCGGAAATTTGACTCGTGAGTTCCATCGCTGTCCTCTTTCATAACATAAAGCTCGGAGCTTCTGCCTGGAGCCAGTTGCAAATACCATACCCCGGGCAATACCTTCATTTGCCAGTAACCCAAATTGGCCATAACAAGGGTATCAACTGAGTGGGGAGTGTTTTTAGTTCCGAGAATCAACTGCAGACCCCGGGGGGGTTCATGATCTTTCTCTGAGCAATGACCTGGCCACATTTTTATTCATTAGCACGAGTTGATTGATTATAAATATTCAAAATATAGCGATAATTATTGATAAACCCCTGGGGCCATTTGGAATATTATATCTTTAATGAAGGGGGTAAAATATAACACAGAACCAAACCTCGAGTAGTTTGTAGTTTTCACAAACCTCTGGGTTTTTCTGTAATTTAGCCTAAACCTAAGGGAACTATTTGCAAGTATCTCTTAAATGATGGCAAAACAGTACCTGTTAGAACAAGAGCTTCAAGTTCATACACTGCCTGCAGTGTCCTGGTGTCGGCAAGATTCTCGAGCAAAATGTTATCCAAATCATGGCTGCAAAACATCATCCACAATGAATTGTGTTGTGTTTGGTAAATATTGAAAATAATTTAAAAGCCAATACTGTTAAAACCCCTTTTGAACATAAACTTACATAGCAACTAGAGGCTGCACGAGCCATGGTTCGGGGACATCAAGATTCATGGTGAGCGTCTTAGATAGTGGCATGTTAGCGAAAAATGCTTTTGGACCATGTACTGTATAGTCAGTACTACTGAAGTCATCCTAAAAAGTAGAAGAGACTTGGTGAACCACAGGAAAACTGGAGATTTAGAAGGTTGATGAGCTAATAGACATTTGGAGTAATGTACCATTGTTGGCACGACATATCTGTAGTAGTTCTTCAAAGGAAGATCCACCAGAGAGCTCTGCAGGGATAAAGAAGTAATATTACAAACATAGTAAGTCACTCAAGTCGCATAGAATGAAAATCAAATCTTTATTGAGAGAGAACATATATTAACAGGGAATTTCAGTGTCACAACATTGCATATCTTCGGAACTTCAAAAGAATCATGTTTCGACAGGTGATAAAAACGAGGGGGGAATACAGAAATTTATTGCAAGCATATAAAATGCCAAGAAAGAACTTACCAATGGATTGAGAACGAGTCTCATACTTGGCTGAGTGTACTTTGACAGGATCCTAAGAAGGGCAGAAAGCTTTTGGCCAGAGGGACTCAAGGGATCAATAACGGCATCAATGTGAATGCTTGAATTTTCATTTTCCAGATTAACAGCACTGTGGACAGTATACGAATGAGAGAGAAAATTGACCTTAGAGAATGAACCTTTAGGATACTACAGTAGATACACTGTGAGACCGCCTTACGTACAACAGTCATTACAAGAAAATGTAGTACCATTAGAGGAAAAAAAACACATTTCAATAAATTACTATTTACATTGTCTTGGAAGTATGACTTTTCGCACTTAGAGTGTTAAGTTTCAATTGAAAAATTGTAGCTTTATGCGACTTATACATGAGACAATCCCTTGTAGTTTATGGCTTTGTGCTTCTTACGTTAAAAAATAACATTTGTTTATTAAATTCAAGTCATTCACATTATCTATTAGTGATCAGATAGTCCAATTGGTTTAGTTTTGGTGCATCAGATTTTCTTTTAAATAAATCCACAACCTTCAATTAACTCAAAATGTAAACGCTCAACATAATTTTCTGTAACAAAAATAATATATTGTCCATCAGAGAAAGAAGATAACATCAATGAACTCTACACACGAACGCGTGTGTTTGTGTCAACACATATATCAAACTAATAATTTCTGGGAAGTAGAGGGTACCTATAATCTGCATTCAAAATCTCAAACCGCGCACTTTCGGAACTTCGATCCCTCATAGAAATCGAGGATGAGATGGCCATAACAATGTCACTGATGAATTTGCTGCAAAAGTGAGTAAATAGTTATTTAACAATATTTTACATATACAATCAACATTCGCAGAAAGGGAATGACATCAAAATACACGGATTAATAAGAAAACTAGCATAATGGCCATAAAAGATTTAATAAAACATCATTCAGAGAAACAGTAGTTCACTATAAATTTAATCATTAGTAAGGTACAGAAGACCCCAATAGTATGCAAACAATCATTACAAAATGGAATTACCAATCAAGGATTTTCATATACTAATTTGGCTGCTTATGACACATCATGTTCACAGTTCACACATCTGAACCAATATAATACATGAATCGAGATATATAATACTCCCTCTGTCCCGTATAAGTTTGTGGGGAAAGTTCGGCACGTAGTTTAAGAAAAATGGTGTGCTCCGTATTTGATTAATTGGTGAACAAAGTGAAGGGTAAATTTGGTAAATCAACTTTATGAGGTGAGTGATTGTGAGGATTATTGGAAAAGGTAATGAAACAAGTAATGGCATGCGGTGTGAATAAGTGTATATAGTGAGTGTAAAATGTAAATAAGTGTATATAGTGAGCGCAGGGATTCCAATCCTAATCTTGCGAGATTTATTTCCATTTGGGGTTGCTCAAACTTTGGAGGGACGGACCGGAAAGAAAGTATGCAAACTTGAGGAAGTAATGTTTATAGTTTAAACTTTAATTCTCCATAAAAACTAAAATTTGAACAATATCATGAAATGTTTTTTTTCAATAAGGGCAATTGAATATAAAAAACGAGCAAAAAAACTACAGTGGCATACCTTGTCAACATATCAGGATCTACACCCTCCCACTTTACATCTTCAATAATCTCAGCAATATGCTTTATCCGTTGCTTGAACTCTAGGGACTCAAGAAGATGCAAATCATCACTCAATAATGAACTACCATCCAAGAGTTGGATCACCTATGAAATACAAATACTAAAAAATTATACAAGGTACTTTGAGAGCACAAGATATCAGAACTAGCCGTGAATTGAAATATTACATTAGAGACGCTTAAGTGACATTTGGTAAGTGGTCTAGCATTTGAATGATTTTTATGTGAAGGAGTTAATATTTATTTGGTGATAGAAAATGAATGCTACTATGAAATATTAATAGACCAAAGCATCCTTATTCTTTATATTAAAACATACTCTCACCGTCCCCCAGAAAATAAGTCATACTACTTTGGGCACGAAGATTAAGAAAATTGATAAAATGTCATTTGTTAAAAAGGTAAGGTGGTTGGGAGAAAATTGATAAATTAGATTAAAAAAATAGTAAAATTGTATTTTAAAGTGAAAAAAATTGAGATAAGACAAATGTTGTGGGACGTTCATTTAAAGAAAGTAGGACTTCTATTTTGGGACAGAGGTAGTACTATATTTTTAGACCAAGATATTCTTCAATAGAAAAACAATAAATTAAAAAGGCTAATAAATAGTATACTCTACTATATCTAATATATAAGTACTGACTAATTCTAGACTGTAATTTAAATCAAGAAGGCTGAACTCACTCTCCCATTGGTAACAACTGCATTCACACCAAGTTCAAGACCGACTGTCCTGTATAAGAACTGGGAAACCTGTAGGTGTATTCAGAAAATAATGTCGAAAGATTAGGGTAGGCATTTTAAATGACATGTACATATCACACCTAAAAAAACAGGGATATAAGAAGATATGGAGCCTGGAAATGGTACACATGCTACTCACAATTAGAAAAATTCACATAAATAAAAGCTTAGTACTACCAAGCGTTAATGATCTCACATATTTTGTCAGGGTTCAGTTCATTCACGCCTAGTCGAAACATAGTCCTCAGGCGTAATGTTAAAGGTCAAATGCATCTTATGTTCACCAACTCAAACGCCAAATATCAAGGGATTTTGTTAAAGTAAAACTTTACATATATTATGTCGAATGGTAAAAGTTCGGAGGCATGCACTGTGAGGACTAAGTTACAGGAAGAAAAGCTGATAACAACTCGTGACTTTACTGCTCTTGGATAAATATCAGGAGATTCTTAAGAGCACACCTTATTTAAGTAAATCCTCAAATTTTCAGCAGAAAATCGAGAGAGAGCAGATTCAAAGCCCTTGGATGGCAACCCATTTGCATCTGCTAACTGGAAGACCTTATCATTGAGTATCGTATAGCTATCACTAGCCCCGGAAGCCAACTCTTGTTCATAGAATGAGCAGAATTGATCCAGAAACTGAAGTACTCCTTCCTTATGGCTGCAAAATACATTAAAATAGATTAGACTGAAAACAGAAAAATAAATCTAAGTGAATCAGATATTTCTAAGCCAAAACCTTTTGCACCTGGAATTAGCAATTTAGAACTCAGACATACCTATATGAGTATGTAGTTATTTCAAAGACTTTTGTGAAAAAGAGACTTGGCAAAGATGCAGAGTCATTAGCATTAAATAACACACCAACCCGAGCATTTTTAGAGCCACTGATCTGCAAATTATCATAATCATGAAATATTAAAAGCACATACTGATATTTAGTACTGTACGTCAAGGTCAAGACTTTCGCCTAAGGAGTATGTAATAGGACATAATGTGTGGAATATCTTGTGTATAAAATTATTACAAAATTAACTAACTTCAGCATAAAATTACCAGATAACGTATCCCTTCACGCAACAACTTCAGTCCTTTCTTTGATGTGAAATCAACAATAAGAAGATGAGTCACGGGCTTCAAATCATCGGTCGCTGGAATTGAACGCTAAAATTCAGGTTTCTTTAATCAAGAGAAAAAATCTTAATTTTGCTTAACAAGAACTTACTTTCAGATGAATGCAAGTAGTGGAGGTCATTTAGTACAGAATCTTTAGCAAGAATTGGTGCGCACAAAGATATAAATTTTGGTTTGGTCTTCCCATCTGCTATAATCTACAGGATTTTACGAGGTTTTAGCAAGTGAAAGGATACTGCCACCACCAAAAAAATTGAAATGATACACATCTAAAGATTATACATTTAGCTGAATGATGGAAGAAAATGATACCTTGGGATTATAACGCTGGACACCACTTTCAGAAAGAAATTTGTCCAGAACATCAGTATGAGAATGTATTTGCCCATAATAGACTTGCTCCTGTATTCTGGGAAGCTCTTCATTCATTGCACTCAAAAGAGTCTCCTGATCATAGCAGATCCAACAAATTATTTTCATGCCATACAAATACTACTGTTGAAACAAATATTGATAACAAATATTTTTGAAAGATTGATACCGGTTTGTTTTACGATCACCGCAATAGTTTAACAGAAATGTCAGTGGATTAACCCATAAAGAAGTTCAGTGCAATTATGCAAACAAACAAACCATAATTGAACCAGCATAATTACACAAATAGTGGAATGCCGAAGTAATTAAAGATAAACACACCTCACCGGATTCATGGACAAGTCCGTTAAACAAGAGAGTGCACCCCAGCTTAGTCAAACCCAGTTTAAAGGCGGACATGGAGCTTTCCTGAGATTGTTCATTCCATGTTTGCTCCTTCTCCAGACTCAGTAGAGTATCTTGAGGTGGCGATTTTGCCACTGGCCTTCAGAGGGGAACAATACATAAAAGACTTGTAAATTGAAAGAAGAATCGTATAAATTAACCTTAACATGGATTCCAAATTGGGTCAGAAACAAGCGAGAAGAAAAGCATCGACAAAGTGAGTGTCTTACAATATTGTTTCCACAAAAGCCTCTTCAACATGATGGATTTCGAGATTTTCCTCTTCACCTGACTGCATTCTCAATTTGTTCACCTGTAATAGGGAAATACACAAATTAAAAGAAAAACAACAAAAAGAAACTTTTTAGGGGTATCAAAAGAGCATTGGCATTTGGCAACAATGTTCATAACTCGTAGAAAGTTCCTCGAGAAATAAAGAGATAAGACTCATACATTGCTCACAAACTGGAAAGCCAAAAGAGCCCCGTGATTTTCCTTGGTGTAAATGAAAAGACGTATGATCTGTAAAAATAGAAAAAATATATAATCAGGATAGGGAAGAGTGAATGCCCAAGGTCACACAGCATAGCATATACATATATAACTTTCAACAACCTTTTGATGTTCTCGTTTTTTTTTCTCATTCTTGGCATGCTTAATTATTCTGTTACACCGTTTAAAAGTATTTCTTGTCCTTATTTATTATTTTTGTTAAACCTTGTGTGTGTGGTACTGTGGTAGTCAGGCACTAGCTTCTATGCTAGCACAAATTGGTAAAACTAAAAAAATCCATTATTAAAACACGAAGAATTTCAGCATAAATCTCCTAAGTTGTTCTGTCATAACTTTCATAAACCAAATTTATCTTTGAATATGCAAAAAATAATTAAACAAGACACTGATTGCTGACCAGATAAAGAACATGCAAGTACAACAAAATGAATCCCAACAAAATGGGTCGAATAAAGGGAAAACCTAAATCTGAGTAAAGAGGTTTTAAGCCTTTAGTATGATCAGTCTCTTTGATAAAATAGGAACAAATTGTCCAACAATATTCATATAATGTCTCATAGACTCATAAATGATCATTTGTCAAAAAGTAACATCTTAGCACGAAACAAAATAATTACCAAGCTAGAAATGTCTTCTCGGTCATCCTTCAATTGACCAACTGGAAGCTCACCATCATTTGCTTCAATCTTTTCAATTAATTTTGCGGAGTACAATATTACACCAAACCTTATAGGAAGATTGTTCTCATACAAGGAAACAATCATATCAATTGTCTGCAATATTCAAATTGATTCTAAAGGGGTCAGAGAAATTAAAAGTTGCAAAAAACTCAATGTGACCGTAAAGAATAGATATCTTGCCTCAAGCCCACTGATAGATGCAGGATCCACAACATAAACCGCGTGGAACAGGTTTTTACGAATATAACGTAATTGTCCAGGGAAGACTGGCATCAATATCTACAGCCCAAGATAAATAAAATCATGTAAGTGATACTTATTTAGTAATATCATACACTGATCGCAGAAAGGTTAAAAATTTATACCTCATTCAGACTGCTTCTCCAACGCTTGTACATGGCATCCTCTTCCAAGTTATTGAGGTAGTGAACAGGGGAGGAACGAAAATCGACACGAAAAGCAAATGACTCTGAAGGGGGCAAAACTGAAAGGAATCTCCTCACAGTACTGGGAGGAATCTAGGATTTAAATACCATTTATCATTAAGATTCAGAGAAAAAAAAGGACCATTTATGAGAAAGGATATAATGAAAGAAAAAACAACATTGAAACAAAATAACATGAGTGGCGTGCTATTTCTTGGAACCTTTTTCATTTAATAAATGAAACAATTTTTACTTAAAAGAAACTTGTTCTTAACACTATAGTATAGAATATTTACCAAGAGGCTGAACTTTAAAATGGTTTGAATTGAAAAATAAAGGACAAGTATATGGAAAATCTTTGGTTTCTTTAAAGGGTTGCAATAGCTAAAAATAGACTGGATAACCATGTCCAACTAGGGCCTTCATACCTTCAGTTTTGTATACTGATCTGCCAATGACAGCTCCTGATGGATCATGTCTACTAGCCTGGGAAAAAATGCAACAATATGTAAAAGAATAAATCAACAATGAGTTTTGGCAGGTCAAAACTTTATAAACATCCATAGAAACTACTGCATCAAGTACGATGACATTTAAAGAGAAAACAAAGAACATAAAATGGGCTTTTTTTGTTTCAAGCCCAACAAGGAACAAACAGAGAGGGTACAAGAAAGAAAGAAAGAAAGAAAGAAAGAAAGAAAGAAAGAAAGAAAGAAAGAAAGAAAGAAAGATAAGAACAATAGCTGGCAAGCAATTCATACAGATGAAGGTCAATATCTTCCACGTTGATTAAAGCGCCATTTATTGCCATTAAGGACTTGCCAGGTGGAATCATTCGCTGATTAGAAATAATTTCATCCTTAATGGAGTCATTTAACTGCAAAACGTTTTAATTTATACAAGCATTAGTCCAAAAAATGAAAACTATCTATTGTTGAACCAATACTCCAAAGCAAACTCAGTAAACTCTTAATCAGTTGGCAACAGTCACTATAGCAAAATATTATACCTTCATACGAGATAATGAAGAGACAACAGTAGGAAAATTTTGATTGATTTCTTGCATCGCCTGCAAAGGATCAGAGGCATGCACTATCCTCTGCGCAGTTTGATGTCCTACATCTGTTAAGTGTAAAAAAGACAAATAGAAGTAAAGTCAGTCGCTGCTTGAACCTCATGTATTGAAGCTACAATATGAGAATTAATTACCTTTCAGTTCCCAAACATCTAGTGTATCAGAACTAGCAGATGACAACAGATAATCCCTGAATGCCATTACCTCTGATGTTAGCTCAGGTTTGCGGTCCTGCATGAGTACACTACAAACTCAAAATATGCAATATACACAATGAAATGAAGTATTTAATGAGGCATTATCAAACCAGAATGCTTATGTATCGGCAAAATGTATGCCTCCCAATGTCCTAATTTTACATAGCATTACAGGCATAGTATATGCTACTGCATTTACAAAAGCAGTTAAGAGCAGACGGTGATACACCAAGAGAGAAACAGATTGCTTTTGGAACCTGGTAACAGGAATATAATTTTAACATCTTACGAGGCTTTAAAAACACCTATGCTTGTTTAACTGATGGTTGTAGACTATATAAAATAAACTAACTTCTGGATTCAAAAAAATAAAGTCAACTACTATAGAGAGCAATGTTTTAAAAGCACGCATCTTAATAACGAAGGTATAAAACCTAGTGCACCAGAATTAGTTTTATATTACAACAGTCAAGATGACCATTTCTTACTTCTGTTTGTTTCAAAAGTTGTTACAACCATTTGCTCTTTTTTGTCACAATACAAAGCAATTGTTTGAATTATTTGTAGTGCATGACTATCCTAATTCTTAAGGAAGCAAAATTCAAGCAGCACATATAGTTTCCCTCTACAAGTAGGATATAGCTTCAAATATTTTTTGTCTTTTCTCTATATATTCTTGGGGTTAAGAGGGTAAAAGACTGAACAAACCAAAATCTGGGAGAATATGAACCCTCTGACTTCTTGGCTAAGATCTTCAGTATGGGGATCTTCGAGTGTTACACCTGCCATGAATATAAATTCTTAAAAATCAATCCCTTGAAAAATGCTAAAACCAGCTCAAGCCAAAAAAAAAGAGTGAGGCGTGCAGTTCAACAAAATTTTGAGAAGCCAATTACAATGGATAATCTTTCATGTCCACAATTATTTAAAGCAAGACCACAATAAGCTGACCTTTTTTTACTGTGCTATCATCCATAGCCTTGTACTCCATATTCTTCAGGGCAAGCTCCACACCATATCCACCCAGATTTAGAGGTTCTCCTGAACCAATGGATCCACATGAAGTGCTTTTGGATTCACAACCAGTGAGCAACACAGATCTGACAACATACTTCACCTTTCCCTAACGTTTTTGGAAAATTTATCAGCATATAATTAAGGGAAAAGGAGGAAAAAAAGTCCTTCGTGATGAATATCCAGAAATTTCCAGAGTTTGGGAGGGGTTATTTAGAATCCAAACCAAGAATAAATGACTGCCTGTTGGACCTCATTTAGTTTAACATATATAACTCACAAGGATTAACAATAATAATCTCAGGTGTTCCATATACAAAATAGACTGAAATCAAAAAATATTCCTGAAAATAGTTTATAGGAAATAAATGAATATTCTTGATAGACTGAAATCAAAATATATACTACGTCTCTAATGCTTTTGTAAAGAAGATTTGCAGTTTTGTACTCTGCTTGTTGATACAGTAGAACATAGAGCATACTTGTGGTGAACTAAATATTGCTGAAAACACCTAAATTTTATACAAACATACATGTCCACTTAGAAACCATCATAGAAAATGAATTAGATGAAAATTTATAATATGTATTCGCACCGTTTTAGCAGCTTCTGACAAGGCTATGTGAAATTCTTTAAAGCATTCGGTCCCCAAAGCCCCATAGAGAATGGCAGTGGGCCTTCCAGCAGTTGAATCTGGATGGACGTGATCAAATTCAAAAATTTCAGGCTGCTGAAATTCTCCATCCCTTCTGGCAAACACGCAAAAAAAGAGTAGTATTGTAGTAATCAGTATGGTTGAGAATTGGATAGACATTATTCAGTATTTATACATCAATAAGTGCTTCTCTGAGTTCTCTCCATCAAAAAAGAAAAATAATATTAATAAAATAAGAATTAAGCGATTTCCTACGAAAGTTGATGCAAATAACATAGAGGTCCACTAACATGTCAGTACGCTTTTGCAGCCACGGCAGCAACTCTGTGACTTCAAAAAACAGTGAGCCGCCAGTATCAACCCAGCAACATTTTTTCCCGGGATTTTTCGGTTTGTTGGTTTCACTTGATTCAGAAATCCCTCCTCCACCAATAGTGTCCATGATGACATCATCGGCTAAAGGAAAAGAAGAAAGAGATTCTTCTGCTAACTGACGATACAACACAAGCCTAGGCGATGCTGACCTAAGGGTTAGAGAGAATTCAAAAAGAGATGCTAACGGTTCACTTAATATGGATTTCCCAAAACTGGCAATTTTCTTCAAGCAATCTTTTGCGGTACTAGAATCCAAATCTACATTTTCAGAGTGAATCCATGATTCAACAAAATCCCAGAAGAGTTCTTTCCATTCCTTCGCTAACAATTCCCTGCCAAAAAATATATTGCTATCAAAAACTGGGAAATAGTTGGTAACAACCATAATTATAATCACAACTTTCTTTAATAAATTACTATGTTATGTTAATATGGAGTTTTGATCTTTTCTTGAATGGTGAAATGCGGCCAAGCAGCCAAGAAATATTCTTTTTGTACAGATTATAAAAGGCTGATTTAGTTTTTCATGTTCAGTAATTTTTGGTCCTACAATAAAAGCATGCATAATGTAGATAAATAGTTGACATAAGAAAAAGGAAATATCTTTGGGAATAAACATGAAATTCTTTGCCAAGGAATTCGAAATTTTCAAAGACACAGTAGGAAAAATCATTCAACAAACAACTAAAAAATCATTATTCAGAATCACATTTTCTTGCATATTTCATTATTAGCACACTCCATGTTTCAAACTTCCAATCATTATTTTGCTAAATCTATAAATCGGATCAACTCTCACCATTAAACTTCATCCCATATCCAATCACTCCCAAAGTAACAACAAAAACTACGAACCCGACAATATAACAATCACACCCTTCAACCTCCTATAATCAAGCAATTATCTTTCGAGATAAAAATCACAATGTATAAATGCAGCTTTTACCAAATCACATACGGCAACTAACAAACTAAATATTTGTTTCGACACTTCAAAAACCGAAATGCCACAAAATCAGCACAATTCACAAGCTAGATATATCATATCCCTCAAACCCGAATTGGTGCAAAAATCAGCACAAATTCAAAGCGCGTACCCGGCTTCTAAAAGGAGTGGAGTGCCCGACCACTTGGCTCTAAGAGCCACCTGCACATTCTTGGGTCCACGGTTCTCCGCAGCAACTGCGTGCCCAGAAAGACAAATACATAAAAGTACAGGAACCAAAAGGCAAAACCCAGATCTAACTAGAGTCCCCATTCTCGAATCTCTGATCGGCATTTTTTTCCGCGTAAATTTCCGAAGAGCTGAATACGATCAAACCATGTCCATGAACGAAAGCTCGATTCGAGATCGAATTTCTAATGGGTCGGTTCTCCGTTTCCCTTCTCGGTGGTGATATGCAGTGGGAGCTCTGTGAACTGACGACGCAGCGAGTGAGAGACGAGAGAATGTATGGGTGAGTCTCGAGTCGAGTCTAGCGGGTGAGAGAGAGAGCGAGAGTGCGTGCAGACCGACTGTGGTAGGTTCACCTTTACACCGAGTGAGGGTATTGTAGTCCTTACAGAGTTTTCAAATGGGATCGTCACAAAAGTTTAGGTGGCATTATTGTATTGGTAAATGGTAAGTTGACTTGGAGTTTATTCCACAAGTCAATGAAGCTCAAAATAAGTTTTTATAAAAATAATTCGAAGTACACAATTGATGTATTTTTAGTAATAAATAAGCATTTTCATCATTTTTCATTTTTATCTTAATATAAAATTTAAAAATCATAAATTTAAAGGTGTTATATCCAAAAAAATATTAATATATTATGTTCTAAGTAAAAATTATGCCAGTGAAATATCGTAGAAAAACTAATTGTTACAAACAAGATTCAACCCTCCGGCTAAATTCTTTCCTCACCGGTGAGTGCTTTTGTTTTAGCGGGTCGCCTTTCAAGTGCTTTTGTTTTAGCGGTAGACTTTCATTAAATTTGTAATTCACCATCAGGCATTTGGGTTTATCAACATTCATAACAGCTGACTTCAGATCAGCCTCACTGGGTTCAACTCATTCAACATAAATAGCTCTGATTGTCATCCAGAAGTGTAGTTAAATTCCAGCATTGATATCTCGTTTTTTTATTATAGGCCTAACAGAGTATACTTGGACATTAGTTGCAAACATATAGTCATAATATTTATATTAGACTCGAGTAAGAAAATAATACTACCATTTCATAGTAGTATGAAGTGTATAAAAACCTTTTAAGAGTTGACTATTTCTTGTTTGAGTAAACTTCAATTCAAATAAAATAAAGTAAGAGGTATCCAAGAACAAAAACCTCTATGCACACAAGCACTCACTCACTATGCTTTTAAGAATTACTAAACAATTCAAAGAATGGGAAGAAAATCACAAAGATTACAAACCAAAATCAAAGGAATTTGCCACATCCCCAAACTGGGAAAAACGGAGGCAGCAGCCGACAGAAACCAACTCGCACAAAATCAATCTGCAAAGTTCATTGAAGAGAAAATATATTACAAGGCAATTCAAAGAGTTCCGTTTGAACTGAACAATTGACTATAAGACTAGGACCAAGGGGAAGAGACACAAACGACGGGACACTTATTATAGCAAAATAAGACACTAACAGAACAAAAATTAATGATGTTAAATATATGTGATGTATAATTGCAGGTTCATAAGAGAAGTAGCTACAAGAAAAAAAATAAAAAAATAAATTACATACCTTTCTTTTAACCCGCAATTTGGAAGTTTGCTAATGAGGGGGGAGCATAAAACCAAAGAATTTCACAGGGATGATAATTGTCTCAGTTATTAGGCGAGATTGCTGCTAAAGCATTAGCTTGCACAGGTGAGAGACTGCCCAAGAGAGGCTGCATTTGTTGGCCATAAATAGAAAGGAGGTGGGAGAATGCCCGGCCTATATGAGCCTTCACTTCAGGAGTCTCAACAGAAGATGCAGCCACCTGAGCAAATATATTAACTAGCTGTGGAACAAACGACATTATCTGCAACATCAAAGAGCAAAATTTGTCAAGATTTGGAGGGTACATATTATGAAATAAAGGGATAGTTACAAAAAATACACTCAAGGTTAGATCCAAATAGGGTTTAATTTATTGTTAATATTAAGGGGCAAATGCTGGGGAGGTCTTGAAATGTTTACATTTATTGAGGTACATGTAAGACTTTAAAATCACAGGGTGGCTTTCTTAATTAGGTCAAACCACATCGGTTAACCCAAGATAATAATATACACAAACTGCACAGTTTAGACTCAACATAATGCAAGAAACTTCTACCAAACAATAAAATAGGGACCTGTGAATTGGATGCTAAAACTAGATTGCAGATGCATCCATAAACTGGTGAAGATTCTTCGTAGTCCTCCTTCAAAGGAAGCACTTGCAAGAATACAGGTAGGACCTGATAAATGATACGGGTAAATACATGACCAAGGCAAAATAGAAAGTGAAACTAAGAGAAAAAACATAGAAGATCAACCTGGTTCAGGGGAATGGACTCAGGGTGGGCCATTATCATTCTTGCCACTGCACCAGCCGCATTGTCCCTTACTGCATTATCAGGTTCAGACTCCGCAAATAATGGATGAAGGCGATTCAGAACATCAGCATAGTGCCTATGTCAAATGTAAGGAGCACAGGCCAAGAAATTGAGTACCAATTAAACAATGACCGCCTAGCAAAGCCCCAATAAACAGTGCATATTTAGGATTAATTACAAATGTGACCTTGAGGTTTGTTCCATGTACAAAAAAAAAACTAACTATCTTTCATATATACAAAACACAAGTTGCAAAAACCACCCCTGAAATTAGTTTCAAACTGACCTTAGCATTTAAATAAATATTATACATATCCCCCTAATAATAACAGCAAGAATCAAAGTTATAGCAAGGCTTTATTTTTATTTTAGTAAAATTTCCAGGGCAAGTTTCGTAATCATCCATTCTATTTAATATAGCACTTCTTTCACTATATTAAAAAGACTGCAAATATTTTTGCAAAGTCACAAAGTTCAAAGCATTTGCTCAAGGATACTTCAACACAGAATTGCCTCCATTTTTGCACAACTCGCCCGCACAAAATGCAGCATTTCTCCTATTGGTAGCATCAGATGATCCTAATTCTTTGAGTGCAAGTTGCATTATAGCCTGAAACATAGTGCCGGTTCCAGCAAATCAATTTCAGCATGAAACAGCTTATCAAGAAAAACAAGTGTGCAATTCCTAAAACTTACATCGACATAGCCAGAAATTGGAGCACCCATATACTGGGCAACTTCTGCAAGAGTTGCAACAACCATTGTCCTGTCAGGTGGTGGACGTGATTGCTTCTGTAATTGCCAATTATGAAAAACATTCAGAAGAAAATAATAAACAGTATTTGCTCCATATAGGAATATATTCAGCAACAGCCCCACTAACCGCAAATTTCATCAAGGGTTCATATAGCTGCTGAAAAATTGGAGCAAACTGGGCACCCATTGCCTTTGCAAAAGCTGGGAGGAGGTCGGAAACTGCATCCATGAGCACTTCATCATGCTCCGTATCATCTTCATCCATTTCACTGTCCGAATCTATCTGCTGACAAGTAGATTCCTCACGAAGCAATACTAAAGTTGTTTCAACAAGGCGAGGCATATCTGAGGTGGGGAATAAGACAAGGGGGAAAAGGCTTATAAGTTACTTAAGCCGGAACAAAGAAGCAATAGGGGATTGAATAAAATGGTCAAGTTTTACAACTTACAAGGCTCAACAGCTATGTATCCAAAATCCTTGATAATGTCAACAATGCCCAAACAGGCCTGAGCAACAACTTCCTTATCATCATCATCAGACATTGTTTTTATATAAATATTCATCACGGTATCTGTTCACAAAAGAAACCGTGAATAACATTTCCTTTCAAGGACACTTTACATATAAAAATCCAAAGTTTATAAACAGCGACTGTTGAATAAATTGCTCACCAAGAACCTCTTTGATCTTTGTAATTACTTCCTGCAAAAATATATCATTTTGTGATTCCACAAATAAAATTGGGGAAATAATCAAAGGTGCATCAGAATAGCTATTTAGTACTCACATTATGGTTTTGGAGAATTGATTGCATGGCTGTCAAAATATCTGGCCATCACAAAATAATTCAGAAGTAAGAACAAAATTCCATAATAGCAGATTTTCATTGGAAAGGTAAATATAATCAGATGAGATCCACAACAAGAATATATTTAGAAAACAATGGCATGTATCGAGTTTTAGACAGAAAAATGGCAGAAAATCTTGAAGTTAGAGAATCGTTTATGAAATCCCTAATAAATACAACCCTACACTCATAAGTGGATTTAGATGTTTTAGCTAATTGACTATGCACTAAGAAATATCATGCATTACAGTGCCAGAAGATCTGTTAGGGTTATTGGCTTTTGCAATAGAAAACATCAGTTTGATGTCACAGTCAAAACTTTCTTGAGAAGATAGTTTACACAAGTGACAGTTCCAACATTTAAACAAATATCCATTACCATGTATTCATAAAATTAATGGCAACAAACATCAAGGAGTTTACACAAGTTAAGTTTTAAATTGACATTAGATGTTCTCACATGCATATAAATTTCTAAAGCAGCGTAAGTGATTTGCAGAGAAATATCAGACACGCATAAATTATGAATTAAATAAAATTAATGGATTTATGATGGATCATTATTTGGATGAAGATATTTCACTCACATTTCAAGGAAATTATTGCCTGAAGGCGAACATCCTCGTGAAAGTATGTTGAATGTTTAATTAAAATCTTCAGGGTTTCCTCAATGTATCTTAAATTTAAATCAAGGAAACCAAATGCAATTCTTAGTTCCATCTCTAATCTAAATATATATATATATATCAATATACACAAATAATTACTAAGGATACGGTGCATATGAGCTCTTTGTGTGAAGAGCAAATAGGCCCACAGCTTGAGTAGCAGCTGCTTTTTCATCCAAAACACCTGTCCTTACACTAATATTACGAACTCGAGGTTCGTCGTGCGCTTCATCATCAGATGAGACGCCACCAAATCCATTGATATTATCATCCCCATCAGAATCATCAATATCCACAGCAGAGCCATCGTCAAGGTTGCAAGAGGTAAAGACCAGAGGAATTACATGTGGGAGATACTGTACCAACATTTAATGCATTCTTTTAGATGATAAATTTCTTTTGTAATGACAGTTTCAAGTAATATTACCTGAGCAAAGCCATCTTCTAAGAGTTCAGCAAGATTGCTGAAAAATCCATGAGTGTACTCCCGAAGCTCACTGAACTCTAAACCAAAACCCTGAAAGAAAATACTGTAAATCAACAATCCCAAGATGATAAAATCTAGATATTCAAAAGTGGTCAGAGTCAATACAGAAATTGCAGCTTCGATGAAGGCCGGCAAAATTGGTTCCATTCTTGACCTCCCAACAGACATTGCAACTATTCCCGCCAACTCAGTTGCCCTTGCTCGTGCCCTGAGGTCCTCATCATTTGTAAGAACCATAAATATTTTCATCAACTCAAGAACCCTCTCAGCATATGGAACAAAATCTTCTTCTGCAGCAGATGCAACCGAACCGATTGCAGACTAAATACAGCAAACAAAATGTTGAGGATTGTGACTATATCAATAATTTGAAACACTAAATCGTAAATAAACTAGTACTGTACCATGCATGTCTCCTGCAAATTACGCGGACTACTTTGGAGGGCACCAAGCAATTTTCCCATCAACTGATCGAGAAAAGGAAGAATTTCTCCACCCATGTTCTCACAAAATGCTGCCAACGCATAATATGACTTCTCCTGTTAAAAAATAGCTATTGTGAATCTAGGAAATAGAAATCCAAAGTGAACCAGCTGATATTTTCACATGCATGTACCTTAACTTCATCAGATGAATCCTCAACGGCAATTAAAATAGATGGAATAACAATTGCATGGTGAGATACAATCTCAGGCTGCAGATGCTCAGCAAATTGACCGATTGCAAAGGATGCAGCCCCACGTACCATTTGTTCAGGGTCTCTAAGAGCTCCCAAGACAATATGGAGGACAGGTTCCAGTTTTCCTTTCATCAATTCCAAACAACCCTCTGAAATAACCCCTAATGCTGTAACAGAAGCTTCCCTGAACTTCGGATTAGCATTCTGACTGCTTACAGAAGCAAACTCAAAAACAGGAGGATATACTTGCTTTGACAGATTTATAGCCATTGTATCAATAACTTCCGCAGCAGCTCGATCAGGTGCAAGATCATCATCTTCGTCCTGGTTTGTTGATTCTGCCAGTAAAGGGCACATAACTTGCAGGATTGTTCCAACCAACTTGTATTTTTTGAGGGAACTTGGTTTATATCTTGCAAGCCACGAAATTATTTGAATAGCCTATCAGATAAGAGGCGAAAGTCATGACAGGTATGCTCTTAAATATTCCGTTTATAGCAATAACAATTTCCCAAGAGATACAATTGGTAGAGATTATCAAAGTATGAGCTGCTCACCTGGTGGCGTGTATTAGATTCAAGATTAGGACTAGAACAAACTTCAAGGGAAAACTGAACTATGGATTTTACAGAGTCCCCAAGAAGAGGAGCAGGGGACTCGATTAACTCATCAAATATCTCAAAAGCAAGCACAGCTACATCCTCTTCACCGGAAGCAAGGCATTGCCTCGATACATTCAAAATGCTGGGAATGAATTCTCGGAACTTGATCTGTAAGTTAAGAGTAGTAAACGTAGATTGACATTTAGAAAGCTATACCAAATTGAAGATATTCAACTGAAAAGGATAGACCCCCAATCACTTCAGCTCAACATATTTAATAGTAAAACTCACCACTTCTGCCTCATCCTGAGTGAACTCCAAAAAGGAACCCACTGCCCTGATACAACAAAACACAAAATGCGTCAGACCCTAATTTAAAAAATAATCAAAATTTTCAAATGGGCCTTCAATTAAAGTAGTACTTGAGAGCAGCAATTCTAACGCGATTACTGGTCTCGTCTTGTAAGCACTTTAGTAGCAGGGACTGCAAATCCGTAAAATATGGCCGAAAGGAAGTCCCAATTGTTTCGGTCAATGAGCTGAAGAGTATCAATGCCACCTACGAGGATTGAATGAATGTTAGCCTGTTATAATAAGCATTTTTATGAAGATGAGTACAAAAAAAATGTAAGCGGATAAGAGAAAAGCTAATAAATAAGCTTCAAGATAACAAGCTTATCTTGTTATTATAACTAGAAGATGAAAGCACATAGGTTCTTGATAAATAGTCTTTATTAACAAATAGATGAATGGAAAACAACGGTAATTTGTGAACCAATGTGCCATCTGTCCAGAGCTTGGAATAATTTAACTTTTTCAGTGCATAAACTCATTAAGGAATAGAGATATCCACTTTTCAAAACTTCGATTATGTCGGAGATATTGCTCAAAAGTCAAAATAAAAAGATTGAGATTCTAACAGAACATATAACTTTATCCAAAAGACAAATTAAAAAACAATCCATTAAGAATATCAAAAAAAAGAGATAACTTGGGTAGTTATAGGTGTTGCCCATCGAAAAATAAAAATTCAACTAAACAGGAAAACAATAACCTAACAAAACAATTAACTTCAGAAGGGTGATAACATACTTCTCTATGCTCTTCCTGTGCACTTTGACTACATTGGAACAGAAATGGCAATAAATCCGGCCATTCTCCAGCTGGTACAGCATATTTTGCAATGATACTCACCACATTTGCACTAGCCCGTCTCACTGGTGGACTACCAAAATGAACAAGGCAAAGTCATTTTGATCATATCATAAAAAAAAAAATGAAGCCTTTAAAAGAAGTGAACTCAAAGTGACATTTCAAAATAAAAGCTGTGATCAAAATATACGCTCCGAAAATCAAAGTGAACTCGGAAAATCAAAGTGAAAACTACAGCTATTATTAAAAAAAATGAACTTTGAAAAAACACAACTAAGTACAAGCTCGACATAGAAATGTGCATTTTAAATAGACACAAAGCACATTGAATGACTAGTATCATGAAGGCCAGATTCCGAAGAGCCCAAACAAACTTAATCGGAAAATCAATTCAAAATAACAAGGAATATCAATGAGAACTATGTTCCTTATAATGATAAGCTCAATCAGATCATAACCGAATAAACCGAAGAAAAATATGAACCGAACCTGTGTTCCACAGTGATACTTTCAATGAGCGATTGCTTGACCAATTGGCGGAGCTGCGGAGACAGCTTGCCCCAATGCCCGGTTATCTTCTTTCGGAGGAGAACAGCGGCGAGCTGACGGACGTTGGGGGTCTTGGCCGTGCGCAGGTGGTGGATCAGCGCCGGAACAACCTGGGGATCCTTGGCCAATCGCTTAATCTGATCCTCCGCCTGACGCCGGGCGTCGTTGTCCGGCATGAGGAACTGAATCAGCAAAAGTTCCAGCGACTGCGCCATTTCCACACTCGCTGCGTGTTTTCTGCGTGAGAGAGAAAAAGAGTGAGAAGAGGTTAGGGTTCGTTGTGTTTCGCGTTATATACAAGGAAACGGCGGACGGCGGTCGGGGTTCTGGAGGAGGGGTTTAGAAAATAACAATTCATACCCCATATATTTAAGGGTTTCCGCTTTCACCCCCACAAGTATAATGAAATTACATTTTCTACCCCATAAACCGTGTTATTATTATATCAAGTCCTTACAAGTTATTGGTAAATCAAATAATTAAAATTTTCATTTCAATTGGGGTGGTGGCGCAGTTGGCTAGCGCGTAGGTCTCATAGCTAAGAGTTATCCTGAGGTCGAGAGTTCGAGCCTCTCTCACCCCACATTTTGAACATTTTATTTTTTAAATAAAATAAATTAAACAATCAAATACTTCAAAAGAATTTGCCACAAAATTTGAAAAAGAAAGCATCCAGTTTTGAATCACCAGTAGTCTCCACAAGAACAAGAGCCCTCCCTAAAATGGTGAAATCGATTCACATCCCTCACGATGATCTCCCGTCCATATATCATCGAAATAAACTTCATCGCCATGTGGCAGTCTCCGCATATCCTAAGGTTCTTGGTCACCCGGAGAACAGTGCCAGCAGCCGTGTTCAAAATCCCAAACGCAACAGCCACTTTCTCACTGTGACTCATCAGAGAATATTCCTTTTCCTCGTCACTCACATCGTGCAACGCGAATCTAGTATCCGGCACGTAACCAGCCGCCTTCATCTTCTCCGGAAGTCCCTCCAAAAGCAATTTAATTTCCCCCGTCTGATCACGAGACGTGTACTCTCCACCGAGAAACAAATAAGCTTTCCCATCGATCTCGATCCAACTGCACCCGGGATTCTTCTTCACGCTCTCCGACTTCAAACGGGCTCTCAGACTATCGACTTCTTCCCACATGCAAGCCTCGGCGTACATGTTCGAAAGTATAACATAGTTCCCACTGTTCTCAGGTTCTAAAACGAACAATTTCTTCGCAGCTATTTCCGCTATTTCAAGATTCCGGTGACACCTGGCGTTCGCCAATAAAGACCCCCAGACGCTCGGCCCGGCTTGCATCGGCATTTTCGAAACGAGATCATAGGCTTCGACTAATCTTCCAGCTCGCCCGAGAAGATCCACCACGCAAGCATAATGCTCGTGTTTTTTCTCCACGAAATAATCTATACTCATTCGGTCGAAGTAATTTAATCCAATGTCTACGAGACCTGCATGACTACATCCTGATAGTAGCCCCGTGAATGTAATGTCGTCGGGCCGAACCCCGTCTCGTACCATGCACTCGAACGTTTCGACTGCCTCCGGGCCGAGCCCGTGAGAAGCGTAAGCAGCAATCATGGAATTCCAAGCGACCGAATTCCTTAGATTTCGGTTTATTCTATCGAAGCAAAAACGAGCATCTGGTAGACTACCGCATTTCGCGTACATACCAACGAGAGCCGTTTGGACCGAAGGGTGAGAGTCCAACCCGTTTTCACGGGCGAAATCGTGAATTTTCTTACCCTTATCGAGGGCGGAAGAGGCCCCACACGCGGGCAAGACGCTCATGATCGTGACCCAGTTGGGCTTGACTTCTGATTCTTTTTTACACATTTCATCGAACAGCTGCAAGGCATTGCTCGACAGGGCGTTCTGAGTGTACCCAGAGATCATCGTTGTCCACGAGATGATATTTTTTGAAGGCATTTCATCGAACAGCTCCCTCGCGAGATCGAAGGCGCCGTCTCTCATGTAACCCGAAATCAGGGCGTTCCAAGAGGATATATCTCTCACAGTCATTTCGTCGAACAGCTTGCGTGCATCGGTCAGTTCACCGCATTTCACGTACATATCGAGCAGCGAGGTCCCCACGTACAGATCGGAGTCCAGCCCGTCTTTCAAGCTCAGCCCGTGATTAGATTTACCGATTCCGACCAGGCACAGGTCGGCGACGGACTTCAGAACAAACGGGTAGGTGAAGTAATTGCCGCGGAAACTGATAGACCGCATTTGCGCGTAAACGCGGAGGGTCTCCTGGGATAGTCTGTGCAGACTGAATGCGCGGATGATGGAGTTGAACAAGAGGGGAGACGGGTTCGGGGTGGAGCGGAAAACGGCGGAGGCAGAGGCGATGTCGCCGGAGCTGGCATACATGGCGACCATCTTGGCGGCGAGGAAGGCGGTGGGACGGAGGCCGCGCAGGGACATGTGCGCGTGGAGCTGTTGCCCTTGTCGGAGAAGGCCTTTCCCGGTGAGTGCCTGGAAAACGGGGGCGTAGGAGGAGGGCGGAAGTGGGATTCGGGATGGTCTAAGTATGGGTTCTAGAAGGTCGCAGATGGCGGGCTTTGGGGAAGCTTGGCCGTCCCATTTCATGGAGATTTTAGTGTGTGAAGTGACTGTGGGATACGGTGAAAGGAGAAGAGGAGAAAGAGAGGCCGAGTGTCGAGCCGGTATTCCTCCTGACCGACATTGAGAATATGAGGTATGAGCTCAGAACCTGACCCGAATCATTTAAATGGGTTTGGATATATTAATCCATGATCCACATTTTTAAGTTTAAAACAATTAAAAAGATTAAAGATGGTTAATTCAATTCTTCATAATTTATTCACAAATATACATTTTATTTTTCACAAATATTGAATCTTCACAAAAGTGTAATCTTCACAAATATCTATTGAATTATTCACTACATGATTTATTATATTATTCTCAAATATACGGAGTTTACGTAAATCTATATTGATTTGAGTACATGCAACATTTTTTATATAAATTTATAATATAATTTATTCATACTTTTTTACTTATTTTTTAAATTTTACTTATAAATATTGTACAGATAATAATCATTTATGGTACGATTAAAATTATTAGGGGCCGTTTGGTGGGCCGGATAAAACCAAGTTAGTTAGGTTAACTAAACTATAGGATGTTTGGTTTGTTATTATTGGGTCTGCGTCAGATAGCAGACCCGTTTCTAAATACTATTTCTACAATATTTCTCCTAATTTCGGATCCCAAAGTTTGTTGCGAGAGAGGCGATTTGAGAACTCAAATTGAGGTGTGTATATTTTCTTTATTTTTAGATTATTAACTACTTTATAATTTATTTACTTTTATTTTTTAAGTACATTTGAATGCAGGGCGTGAAATTTGTTGTGAGCATTGATGGATCTGGCTTGCTCATAATTTTTTATTTTAATTGTGGATTTAAGTTCAGATCTTTTCATGAATTTGTTTTACACACTTTTATTATTATTATTTTTAAGTTTTAATTATATTGAGTTTTTGTTTTTTATTTTCGATTCTTTGAAAGCATTGAGTTGAAACCATAGATTCGACGATAAGATTTTTTTTTCAAGTTGTTCCCACCAAAGTTGAATTTTGATATTTATTTGTGAGAAAAAAGAATTACAATTAAAATTCTTGAATAATAAGTTGGAAAAAAATAGTTGAAAATAAGACAAAATCTTATTTAATCTTGAATATCAATAATATGAATCAAACACTAGTTAATTTATCTATCATGGTTGAATAGTATTTAAGATAGTTATCTTAAGTTAGATAAAGATAACTTAACTTGACAACCAAACATGCCCTTATATGTTAAAAAAACATCTATCCCTATATATTTTTGTTTGATTCAAACATTAATAAAATACCTAAAATATTTTTAAATAACATTCGAATTGATAGGACGACGTGTAAGAGGGCCTTTAAGGGCCAAGACGGTAAGCACTTTGTGCACAGAGATCGTCGTCTTCGTGGACAAGAGGCATGTTGAGAGAGTGTTGCACCGTGGTGGTCCGTGGGTGATTGTTGTTTGAGAAATGTCGTGTTCGAGAATGTAAACGAGCTCAGATGAGTTAGTAAAACTGTTATGATGGTGTTAAGACTAACCTCTCGGCAGGGGCGGAGCAATGAATTCAATTGAGGGTGGGCCAAAATTTAAAAATATTTAATTAAATAATTCAAAAATAAAAATTACAATTATTCTTTGTGAATTTTCATAGAATGAAATCGCTTAATAATAACATCATTAACAATTTTTTTTAAAAAAACTTCATTTTCTACATAAACAACGAGTTATCATTCAACCAATCATCACTCATGCAATTGTTCTATTTGTCCTTCACAAGATTCATTGCGAAAACACTCTCTCAACACTTGTCGTTGCAATCTGTAGAATTAATGCCAAGTCAAAATTTTGTAAATCAAAAGAAACACTTTGTGTGCTTCTTAGTTTGTAACAACTTCTCGGCTATGTCTCCTAATCCTTTCAAGTTTTTAAACAAGTCGTTGAAGCGCATATGAAAATATAATTTGGAAATTGATTTTTAAGATTGAGAACACTGATTAAAAAAATCTTGTGGATAAAATTCCGCCAACTTAAGTAACTTGTCAATGTCAAAAGAAGAAAATGAATCTTGTGGACATAAACAAGCTATGCAAAGTAGCAATTGCGTACTAACCTCTGAAAATCGGTCGTTTAATTCTTGAAGTTGCAAACCAATAACGGCGGTGCGAAGTCTTCAAGTGGATGCGGTGGTGATTTGCAGATTTTTACCGTAAGCGGTGTTTGGAAAATTGGATTTTTACAATTATTGTACATATAATTTTTTAATGTAGTTTTTTTTATTTGGAGTAAATATGTTAGGATACAAAATTGGGCTTTTTAAAATGGGCTAAATTCAAAAAATAGTTAACTTAGATTTGTTTTGTATTTTTTATATTTTGTCTAGGTCAATTGCAAATATTTAAATACTCACACTCATATCTCGGGTTCATGTTCAACCAACTGAGCTAATAACTCTTCACTTTTGTTTTGTATTTTGTGTGGACTAGTTAATCCTAAAAAATAAAATTTTATTTAATATATATAAATACTTCTTTTTTTAGCGCAATAAAATTTTATTTAACATATATAGATATTCTTTTTGCGCAATAAAATTTTATCAATATATTATATATATAGGTACTCTTTTTTTATTTTATTTTTCCAGCGTGGGCCATCGCCCATGCTCAGCGTGGGCCATCGCCAATGCTGGTGCTATACCAGCTCAGCCACTGCCTCTCGGGTTTGGGAGCTGCAGGGAGCGAGCGATTCAGCCACTAGTCATGTACGTGAAGAATTAAAAGTAGACGAAATCAGTCATTGTTGTGATGGAATTAAATCTAAATCTCTTAGATCAGAGTAGGACTGCGAACGACGAGCTGAGCACGAGCATCAATTTTTGCTCGTCGATGGAGCACTTTAGCGAGCGGCTCGTCGAGCAGACTAACCAACAGCTTGATAAATTATTATTAAGTAGTATATTTTATTTTATTTTTTAATTAAATAATATTTTATTAACTAAAGAAATATTTATTTAATTAAAAAAAAACTATTATCGAGCTGCACACAAGCTGTTCAACAAGCCGCTCACGAGCCGCCAATTTTTTTAACAAACCGAGCTCTAGCTCATTTAAATTTTTGTCGAGCATACTCAATAAAGCAATTGTTCAACTCGTTTTTAGCCCTAGGTCAAGGACAAGAGAGATTCTTACCACCAACATCAGCCCTAAACAACATGTAAGTGTTTAGGAAGAGTTCTAACTTATTAGTTTTGAGGAGCTAGTATACAGAGTATTTTAAAACACTAACTTATTACTTCAATCATTCTAATTTTTGTATGTTATATATCATTTTTATTATAAATTTATACATTTATATATGTAATATTGTACGAAAACACTAATGAATTAAAATAAAATCATCTAGAAATACATTTTTTTTTTGTTTGAAAATCATGAACCAAAAAGTGATAGTTAGATTTTTATAGAAAAATAGATTCTATTTTATAGTTTTAAATAAATTTTATTTTCAAACGATAATCAATTATTAAGATTTAATAAAGAGTTTGAGAACGAATTGAAGTCTATTTAAGTGAAAATTACTATAAATAATTTAATTGAAAACGTATAAAAAAATATCTCTTATACTATACTGTAATATATAAAAATACAATTCGAATATTTATCCCTAGGTCAAGGTATCCCATCCCGCATAGATCGACAAGAGAGATTCTTACCACCAACATCAGCCATAAACAACATCTAAGTGTTTAAGAAGAGTTCTAACTTAATAGTTTTGTGGATTCATACTTTTTTTAATTAGTTCTTCGATTGAGATATCCTTAAGAGGTGACAAAAGTGACAAGCAAACACTATTAATGGATTTAGTTCTTTGTTAAGGAAGGACATCAAATTGTGAGAATTGTTTTAAAGACGAGATCAAAGTTCATAAAAAACTTTTGTTTGCTGTTTTTTCACTTCTTTTAATTCTTAGGGGAGAAGAGCATTGATGTAATATGAGGTAGAAAAGTATATTTTTTATGTGTGGGTGTAAATAAGAACTTACGTTATATTAAAATGTGTATTTTTAAATTTATCTTAATCATTTTATTTTAAGTTATTTTTTAAAGCAATTATTTATATTCTTTTTTTTTTTTTGATAAAGAGGTAGGATGTAAATCGAGAACAGGTCGAACCCCAGGACAAACTTTTATAATATTTCAATGAAAATTTGTTCCACTCGAGGTTCGAACCCTGCGTCGCGGAGAAATATCTCACCCACATCATTATAGGCCTTACTAGTTACCACTCGATTATGCCCCTGGGGACCAATTATTTATATTCTTAAATCATTATATTTGAGAGTTATATATTTATTTAAGTAGAAAGTAAAATACATAACCTAAAATATATAAACAGTAAAATACATATATAAACAAAAAAATCCAATTCATTCTCAGAGTCCTCATCCAAAAAATTCTCATGTAAATACATAACCTAACCTAATTCCCAACTCCTTCTAAACTTATTTATAATTTGGACCTAAACTTATTTTAAATTATTTTAACTTATTTATAAGTTTAATAATAGTATAATTTTGAAAGATATTAATGAAAAAAATGATACAGTACATCAGTATTTAACAATTTATTACTAATCCATAAGTTTTTTGAACATAATAAATAAATCTCATAATTTTTTGGTATTATCACTTTTCATTTTTCAAATAACAACACACAATTCTATAATAATAATAATAATAATAATAATAATAATAATAATAATAATAATAATATTTTTAATCAAATTACAATACAACCTAACCTAATTCCCAATTCCATCTACGAATCGAACTGCTTACCTTCGAAAGACTGACCAAAGTCCCAATTCTTAGGGGCGACGTTGTACGACGTCAGCGTCACACCGTCGCTCCCCGTGACCTCGAACGACAGCGGCTGATTTTTCAAATCGGCGTTGATGTGCCAATTTTGCCCCCAATTCCTCCCCATCGTCAGCCACCCCGTCCGAGACCCCTTGATTTTCACCGCCGACACGTCGCCCGCGCCGGCGGAGTTGCTAATCAGCACCGACAGGAATATCCCGGCGCCACCGAGGCTGAACCGGACGCCTCCCTCCTTCCGGCACCTGATCCGCCGGTACTGGACCGGCATGTTCGAGGCCTTCCAGATCGCGATCTTCTCGAACGCCTCGATCGGGAGGACGAAGTGCGAATTCGGCGAGTTGCAGAACCCGCCGCCGTCGGGCTCGAGGCCGTAGTTGGGGGCGCAGAAGTTCGTGGCGGTGACGATGATGGAGGTGCCGGGGATGCACCACCGGAGGTCGTCCACGCACCGGATTTCGAAGCAGGCGCCGCAGATCTGGCCCCTCTCGAAGAGGACGGTGCTGAGGGCGGCAGTGGCCTTCCCGTAGCCGGCCTTCTCCAGGTCTCCGAACCCGCACGCGCCGCCGACGGCGTCATCGGGGTTCGATGGGGCGTAGAAAGTGGCGCGGGCGGGTTTCCAGTCGGGCTGCGCGGCGGCGGAGGGTGGGAAGTAGTGGGAGCTGACTAGAAGAGAGGAGAGCGAGAGAGTGAGGGAGAGTAGGAAGAGGCGGCGCGTCGGCATTTTCTGACGGCGGCGGCGGAGAGCGGAGGGGTTTGGGGTGAGCCCTTGTTGGTAGTGGAAACGGAATTGCTTTAGGACACTTTGGTTTCCTACTGGAAATGTATTGAGTGCTTTTAGTAAAGTGGAAAAAGTGAAAGTTTGAATTGTTAATTTTTGTTTATTAATCTAATAAAAATAATTGCATTAAATATTAGTAGTGTACTTCAATTAATTTATTTTTATGGGTGAACTGGTGAAGTGACCTCATTCGTATCTAATGGTCAAGGAGACAACACGTGTAACCTAATATAAAGGCTAAATCAATATTAATACACATCTGTATTAAATTAATATTACTCACAATCTAATATTTTAATGCAAATTTTGATACAGGTACTTTATAGACCTTAAAAAGCTTTTCCAGCCATTTCATAGAGCTTGGTAATCTATTTAGTGTTTGAGAAAATGCCATTGTATGAGTTTAGTAATGCTTAGAATGCAAACATTAGTCGCGAATTTGATATTCGAACGATAAGAGTACGGAGGTTACCTCGACAAGGGGATATAAAGTACATGTCGCAAACAACGAGTCCTAAGTCTCTTATCTTACGTAGGAGAGACCTTGTAGCTTCGATCAAAGGTTTTTATTCAAATTTTTACGTTGAAGTTGCAACATCCACTCGACTAATGTTCTCTTACCTCTGCAACCATCCATTCGATCATATAGCATTCCTCTTTGAGCCTACTTCCAATTTCACATTTGTCGACTTCCTCATTACTGAGAGCTAACTCTCCCTTCCCCAGTTGTTTTTTGATCTCTTTTAACTGATCAGCTGGATAACAATATACTGAACTTTAAATCCAAAAGAACATAGCCTAATTGTAGAAAATGAGTATGATTCAAAGAAAATTTAAACCATGGCTTACCATTTGATTCCAGTTCCACGAGTTTTGCTTCTTAGTGACTGAATTGAAACTCCGTCATCACTAAGTTTCCTATTGTAAACCCCTTCACATCTTTATCAACTGTTCTCGCAGAATTTACCTGATGCAGTTGAAATGTTCATTTTAGCCTGAGAGGTAAAATGAAAATCTCATCGATTAATTTAAAAACTACAGTATATATCTAGATAAATGCATTCGTAATTAATTCATACTTGCCACTACTGAATTAAGTTTAAAGAGCGAACAAAGAAATCAGGACTGTCATATTTTAGCCTCAAAACATATTATAACGAAAGTCGAGACAAATAATGTAATGATTATTGGTTACAGACAGAAGAACTTAACATGAGCCTCAAGTGTGGCAGTCTTGCCCTGAAAGAATTGTACTGCAGCTCTCAGTTTTTCAGCATATTAAGGTCACATACTGATTAGACGTTTTCGTGCTCGTCTCTCGTCAAAATCCGAGGTCAATTGTAGTTGACTCGGTTATCAATCCAAGGAAACGGAAGAGTAGAGTTTTCGTGAATGAAATAGTTTTAGATGCATTTTTCATATCTACTAAATCCTAAGTTCAAGTTGCAATAAAAGTAAATGACGTAAATTAAATGACAAGAAAATAAAAAGCATGAAAATAAACACTCGAATAATTTATATCAAATCGTTTCCGGCCATTTCATAACAACATCCCATATTTCAAAATATTCTACACATGAAAGTAAAGCTCCCGGTCGGGTTACTAAACTCACTCAAAGGCGTTTAATTCACTTAGGGGTCTCGCTCTCGATCAAGTTACGAGTCCTAAGGTTGTGTCGTTTCTAATGACATATTTCAATTGAATATAAAATTCCTTTTTCGCGACCCTCAATTCATCACTCGAGTAAATACAAGAAAACGAGAAATAACAACAAATAAAATAACGGAAAAGTAATAACATAAACATCTATGAAAATGAATTTATAACTTGAAAGCTTAGGAATTATTCTATAAATTTTGAAAGTTGCAAAAAATTAACAAGCAATAAAACTAAGAACGAAATGCAAATAAAAGAAAGATTACATTACAACGTTTACGAAGGCCGTAGAACTCGATTACGATTCTTAGAACGTCGGTGTCGTCAATTCCGACGCCCCTCACTCTACGTCGAGTTCCAAGACGAGAGATATATGTTTTTCCTTCAATCCTTGCCTAAATACATGTCCCATCATCCTCCCTAACTGCCCATCAACCGTCACATTCAAATTCTGAAAATTCATGTAACTTTCAAATTCTGAAAATTAAGACACGTAGCGATCGTTACTTTGGCTTTTTAGCTCTTTTCCTCGTCTCTTCGTCTACGACTCGTTTCTTTCAACTTTTCCTTCGACTTTTCACCTGAAAAGTGACTAAACCACGACTTCCAACCAACCGTGAGATCAACACACACTATTAAACATAAATACAATAAATGACACACCAAACAATAAAAACGAAAAACATTCGAAACTAAAAACAACGACTAAAACTCACACACACGACACAAATCACATACCAATGACATGCAACAAGTAAAGATGCAATATTATAGTTTCATACGTAACTTGGTCGAACAAGATACAAATGTTGGTTAATTATCAAAGCCCCAATGGTAAAACATAGATCAAAAACGCAGAACCTTGTAATTTGGTGAATATGGTATCCTCGTGTATCATATACTACTATTAACTACACAAGAATAGAGCATCACCATGATCAGTTGCAAATCGACATTTTTCTCATATATATAGCCGTTGTGTAAAGACAATTGTATCTTAATAAATATATTCGAGCAATTTTCTTGCATATCACAGAAGTTGATTTCAACAGAATATAAGAACACGGACCGGCATTTTTCTTGGAAACTTCTGATCTAGTACGATTTCTGAATTAGAAATATTATAAACAGTAGAATTCAGTAAGTGGAGTGGTTTAGGAGCATTATTTCATGAATATTCAGTTTGGCGGTGGGTAAACCTAAATATAGAACTAATACGACGTCCCCAAAAGAAGACACACTTTGCAAGGAATGTTGTACTACACTTAATTAATTTTATTAGACGACGTAGATTCAAACAACGGAATTAAATGTTCTTCAGACAAGTTTTTAATATTGGTTTATCTTGCGAATCGGTCATTGTATACACTATACAGAAATCTACCTCTTCGATTTCTCTTAATGGGCATTTTCTGACCGCCCCTCGGAAAGATTATAATACATCTAATACGAAGCAAGCACATGAAAATTTCTAATTCATAAACCAGATTTTGCAACAAGATCCAAAAACTAAACTCGATTATGGTTTCACAGTAGTCGACAACACTTCAAAAATCGAGGCAGTACTAATAGAAATTGTTCTCTTTCAGCTCGAACAACAAGCTGAAAGAGAAATTGTTTTCTCGCATAATGCATAAACGATACAATTGGTCGAAGTTACGAGAGACTAGGGCTGGGCGTTTGAGCCCGAAACCCCGAAATTAAAAACATGAATCTGTTGCACAAAACCTGAGAGATAAGTTGCAGGATTATGTTGCACAAAATTCATGGCCGGAACGGAATGGGCGTGGTAATCATCGTGACCAGGAACCTTGGGTACTCCAATTTCGACATTTAATCACGGGGGAATTTTCAATTTCGAACCAGTGAGTAAGATGGGTGGGAAAATACTTTTTTCCCGCCTCTGAGGAAGAAGATAAAATCAATTTCGACATGTAATACTAATTGGGCTTGGACTGATTTACTGAAACCCCAAACATAATTTGTTCCATAACTGTTCGCATTTTTTGTTTTATTAACGGAGTACTTCAATTGTATGATGTGCCGAGTGCCGTGTGCGCAACTTAAAATAATAAAAAAAAAAATTAAGTAGATTTTTTTTAAATGTTTTTTTATTGTTGTATCAATGGAAGGATAAAGTTAAAAATCTACTGTATTGTTTTTTAAGGCTTAAAAACGATTGTGTAACAACCAAAAAAAGAAAATTCGCAAATAATACACAATTAAAAAAGAAAAATTTGCAAATAAATAATTGTGTGACAGAAGAGAAGAGTATAAGACATTTGATTTTTTCAATGCACTTATATTTTAATTGAGATAAATCTGTAGAAAAGTCAATTGTACATGATGTGATATAAATATATAATAATCTTATCTAAATAGTTATTTTCTTACATTTATTGTTTTATTGTTGTGATCTGATCTGACCTGATGTTGACAAAATTTATTATTACTAGTATTAAATTGATTCCGGATCACAACAATTATTCAACTAATATGAAAGATGATACTACAGTAGTACATTTTAGAAAAGCAATAATTGGAAGCAACACACAATCAAACTGGATGAAAATTCTCCGTCGATCTCTCGCGAAAAGTTAACGTGCCCAATTGCTTCTCTTATTCGTCGTTGACTTTTTCAATTCTTTGACTTGAACAGCTTCACGTCAGCCGGAGACACATTCAGTGCAGCTTCCAAAACCGGCGAAGACAATGCCTTCCAAGCCGACGCACTCCCAGCTAACTGTCCAAGCACGGGCCTGCGCGCGATCACAAATATTTTAATTTTAATAGAAGCGAATATATATACATTTATTTACAAATAATATATATATATATTTACCTTGAAGACGTGGTAACACCGTAGAGCTCCATTCCTCGTTCACCGGCCACCAAAGCCGCAGCGAAAAACCTCGGCACAACAAACACCTGATCTTGTCTTAACTCCGCCTCGAGAGCTAGGGTTCCGTTAAGCCCGACAATCTCGACCCGTCCGCCTCCCTTCACAACATACATGATCCGATGCGAACCATCCGCGGTGTAGGAAGGCTCGAGCACAGAGCCCGGCCCGACCCTCACCAAACTCGCGCTCAGCCCGATCCGATCGAGCACCGCCAGCTCATCAGCCGTCACTTCCCCCGAACCGGCCAATCCGAAAACGAACTCCTTTGCGTCGCAGTTCGATTCGGTCGGCATCTTTATGTGTTGGGCGACTTTGAGCCCTAACGCGTTGGGTTGACTTTTTGCGATTTTCTCGGAGAAGTCGAGGTCTTTGAAGTTGTATGTTTTGTTGACGAGTTCGTTGGAGAAGCCTCCGATGGCGCCGAGGGCTCCGGCGAGGAAGAAGTAGTCGAACTGTCCCGGAGTGTAGGAGAGTTTGCTTTCGCCGAGGAAGATTATGGTCATGTCTGAATTGCCGCCGTTGAACCACCACGAGAGGCTTCCCATGGCCACGGGGATGGCGTCTCCTTCCTTGATCACGACGACTTTCTCTCGCGGGCTGTTCGGAGACACTAATCCAACCGTGCATGTTCCTATATATATTACAGAAGTTTGACAACTTGACATTTGTATCAGTAAATCGAGGTTTCGATCGTAAAACATTTGTGCATGGATCTTGAACTTGATTAAACTAATTAACTATCGATCGGTTAGATTAGATGTATCGATGTATTAATGTTGTTACCTTGGAGTATGTAGCCGATCTTGAAAGTGTCGGCGTAGTGAGGGAGAGCGAAGCCGCGGGGGCGTAAGACGAGTTTTCCGGCGCCGAGCGATGTTTGGGAGAGCAACGGAAAGTTGGCCGGAGTCCATGCGTAATACGCGCCGCCTTCACCGTCGTATAAGGTGGCGTCGGCCGATTGAGGGGACAAGTTCAACTCCATGGCCATCGATAGAAAAGTAGCAAATGTTAGGTATATTATTATTATTATTATTTGTAGTACAGATATGGATGGGTGTTTGAAACTTGTAAGAAATTATCTCGGTTATATAATTGGGCAATTGGGAGTTGGGGAATCGTGTATGTAGGGACTAGGGAGTACTACTCTATCCCTTAAAACAGTGCACAGTTCTTTTGTAATTTACAAATGAACTGTGCACTGTTTTAAGGGAAGGAGGGGGTATATAATTGTATTTTTTAACCGTCTTGTTTCAGCACCACGTTGCAACATGCATTATTTAATTAAGCCTCAAATTCGTAGATGCAGTTGTTTTTAATGTTTAATAATCAAAGTAAAAATGCGAGATACGGTAAAAAAAAACAAAAACCAAAAAAACAAATAATAATAATAATAATAAATAGAACAATTTTACATGAATAAAATACGTATACTTTTGTCTTGTAAAAAAAATATTTTATTTTTCTCATATCAATAATCACATCTCTTTTATAAATTATAAAATAAATAAGATCAATCGTCTGGACGGATGTACACTAATCATGTCAATTTCAATACACACGAAATTCATACGATTAAAATGCGGATCCCACGATTAAAATGCGGATCAATAGTTGTTCAACTCGTCGTAACTCATTTATTAAATGAATCAATCACGAATCTACATGTGAACTCGAACTTGACTCATCGTTCAATTCGCCATTACCCATTTAGACTATGATTATCAACAATCTATACAATCCAACTTTTCAATATAAAATTCATTTCACTCTCTTCCACTCATCAATTTATCATACAAATTAATTTTTCATTTTCCCATCATTTATCAACAATCTACACAATTTTCTCATTTTATTTTTATTTTTAAATTATTTTTTAATTTATATTACATTAAAAGTGTGTACAATATTATTTGTATATAAATATATTAAATAATTAATTAAAATTTAAAAAACATAAATTAAAAAAACATTCAAAAGTAAAATTAAAATTACATAATTTAAATAAATTAATGTAGAAATAGATGCTAAAATTACAACAATAGAAAATATGTAATTATAAATGAAACATTATCTATATTGAACTCTATTCATAAAGAAAAATAAAATAAAATTGTTGATATTAATTTAATATTTTTATATACATTTATTTTAATATAAATCTTAAATACAAAATACATCAACTTACTAATAATGTCTACCAATTAGAAATGGACACGTGAACTTTAATATCATTATTAATGTCTTACATCTTACACGATCGAAGGACCAACGAACTGAGTGGAAAAAAGTTTTTTTTATCTCAACCTTATTAAAAAAATATTTAATAATCAAACCAAAAATAAAATAATTGAGATAGGAGTAGCATACTTTTATTTAATAAAAGCAAAATAAGCTATCAAACTCAACTTTATCGTCCCTTAAATTGGAATACTACAAAAAATATTAGACTTGCCAAGGCACACCACTTGATAACATTATTTTATTTTTAAGGCCCATCCCACTTGACCACTTGACGTAATCAAGTGTGTTTTACGGCCCATTATCCCGATATGGGTATCAATTATTAACGTGAAAGGCCCACTTTCCAAACATAGCATGTGCGAGGAAGAGGAGGCCCAGTTCTGAATTCTGATGCCGGAGACAGGCCAAAAAAAACAAAAAAAACTTCTGGAATTGCAAATCAAATCAGACTTAACAAGTACAGTTGATGTGAGGCAATGAAGAACTAGAAGCGATATACGCCTCCGACGAACAGAGGATTAAACACCTGGAGACGGCTGCTGCACTCACACATGACACAACACACAGATTGAGTTGAAAATTCAATCAAGATCAGCAATAGATATTACTAAACCCCAAAAGAACCCAAACCTCTGCATCGTTGATCGAGAATCACAAAATATAATTCACGAAAACGCGGTCCACTAAATACTACACACCTAGAGTGTATATACATAAATTTTGTCTATGAGAGTTTTACAATGTGGGATTTCATATCCTAATCAAAACATTATCATACTTGACCTAAGGGCAAGGCATTTCAGGTAGAGCTAGTACTCATACTAGAAGCTTCTAAACATCCTATCATTCCACGAAGCTTCTTATCCAAAACGATGCAGAGCGTTAGCACAAAATAGTTTGTGTTTTGTTATACGACAAAAACTAATTCTACGTTCAGCACCATCAAAGGATTTTCACGAAAATGAAACTTAAACATAGGCAATAGCAATACACAAAACAACTCACCATCTTTAAACCCTCTTCCAGCCATTAACTCTCTCTATCACCGTTATAACACCCTGAGTCCCCAATTTCCCGTCCCCGTTCGCCACCATCCCGGAAAACAGCTGCTTAGCCAATGCAGCTCCAGGCAACACCACAACTTCCTCCTCCTCCGCCGCCACGTCATCCACCGCCATCCCCAAGTCCTTCACCATATACTCGGAAAATCCCCCTGGCCGGAAATCCCTCCCGGCCATTCTCTTTCCGAACAATTCCATGGCCATGGACCCAGCGGCGCCGTCCCTCACTGCCTCCAGAAACGAGTCCTTATCCAACCCGGCCTTCTCGGCGAACACCAAACCCTCGCTCAGCCCCAACAAATTCCCCCCAACCACCACCTGATTCGCTATTTTACAGCTTTGCCCTTTCCCGGCGCTCCCCATGTAATTCGCCTTCCCCAAAACATCAAACAGCGGCCTCATCCACTGAATCACACCGGCGTCTCCCCCGGCGAATATCGCTAATTTTCCGTCTCTAGCCCCGATGTCGCCGCCGGAGACGGGGGCGTCGATGGAATGGCAGTGATTCTCGCGGGCGGAATCGTAAATTCGCCTGGCCAGCGCGGGATGGCTGCTGGTGTGGTCGACGATGACGGTGTTGGGGTTGAGGGAGGGGAGGATTTTGTCGAGGACTAGGGTTTGGACGTCGGAGGGGTGGCCGACCATGGTGAAAACGACGTCGCTGCGCGCGGCGAGATCGGAGGGGGATTCGGCAAGGGCGGCGCCGAGGGAGAGGAGGGAGGCGGCTTTGGAAGGGTCGCGGGCGTAGACGGTGAGAGAGTAACCGGCGGAGATTAGGCGGTGGGCCATGGCGCCGCCCATGACGCCGATGCCTATCCATCCTATGCGGGTACGGGTCGGGTGTACGGGTGCTGGGTAGTGAGTCTAGTGACTACTCATTTTGTGGGGTGGTGCTCACTCTATCCGAGCTCGTTTTGAGAGTGTATCGACATAATTTGGATCATTAATTTGAATTGGGCCTACAGTGGTCCAACTTTGTTGGCCCATTATCAAAACTTTATACTCCTATGAAAGACCATATTTAAGAATCGGCCAGCCCGTTAAAAAAAATGTGATTATGCATTGTGTACTTCAATTAATTTTTTCTAAATTTTTTTCACTTTTTTACTTCAATTACACAAATTCATAAATTCATTTTATGTACTGTATAAAATACATTTATTTGTGAGTGACTCAGCTTGTTTTCAAAATTTGGGAGTTCCAAGTTTTTAAATGACAAGGGTATATAAAATGCATTAGTTGTTGTATGAGGCATATCTCATGGTTTGCACTATTAATATTTAATTTTATTTTTATTGGTGGACAAACAATCAAGAGCAGTTGAAGAATAAAATTAACGTTGTTTTTGTTTGAGTGGTTTGTACTAATGGCGTGTGAATATATACTTGTTATATATGTGTGATTGATGAACAACTTCTTTTGTCTCTAATATAGATAAATAATGAATTATGTGTGTTCCTATTATTCCCTTGAAATGTGGAGTATTAACTTTTTTTGTAAAAATGAACAAAATTATTAAAAAATATATTCCATTCATAAATATAAATATTAAATATGTCCTTCAATATTTTTAACAATAATAGCTTTTATATGATTCAGTTTCTAACATCAACATTAACAAAGCATGTATGGAGTCCTGAGCTCAACCCCAATAAAATTATGATTTATAAAAAAAAAATTGTAGACAGTATTTTGATAAATCAATTCCGAAAATGTACAAGCGATATGCTTTACGTGGAAATCACAACATTCCCCCTCTCCCAAAAGAACAGAATCCCCTACACCTCACCGCACGTTCCGGTCGGTACACCAGCCACGCAAAGTCATTCCCCCTGGCCTCAACGCAACCCGCGGGTCCACGTGATCGCCTGCATACGCGGTGTGGGTCCCGCAAGCTGCATGTCGGCCACGAGTGCAGAAACCCCAAATCGGTAAAATTCGCCCCTTTCGCAATCGCATACGATACTCCCCCACCCCCCACCCTCCTTTTTTTTTTCTCGTTGCGGCTGATAAAGGAAAAAAAAATTCAAAAATAAAATTATATTTTACGGAACTGCACATTTCCGGAGGGTAGGGTTCGCGTGGAGAATCGACTAATCGCTATCTGCAAACGCTTTATTTAGGTGAGCTTCGCTTATCCATTTTTAATTTTCTGCATTTTTTTAAAATTGCTTTTTTAGACATGCTGGAAAATCCTACTGCTCTGTTTGGTGGTGGTTTAGTAAGCTGATATCAATTATCGAGTAAGCTCACTGAATTAGGGGAATTTAATTTGATTTCATCACGTTGCATTCGGCCGAATTTGGGGATTCCGGTTATCTGATTGCACAACGGCAATACTAGCTTTTGGGGTTAGCTATGTCATAGAAATTTCAATCACTGAATAATTGTATCAGGTTTTCCGGAAGAGTGTAGAGTTTTTTATGTCGGTTCACTCGGTTGGACGGACGGACGACATGAAATGTGGCCGGTAATATTTTTGTTTTCATTCCGTTTATGCCCGCCCAATTACTCGTTTGATAGAGTACGATTTTACGCTTGTCCTGTGCATGTGTGATGAAAATAGGATTGGAGGGTGAGCTTCCATTTCTCTTTGGAGATAATACTATGAGTATGAAGATAGTATTATTTTGAAAAAGTAGAAATGAATTTTGAAATTGTAATTGGTTGTAAGATGAAAAAGTCATGATAATATCTAAATGTAGTAAAATAACGAGCTGTAGTTAGAGATATCTGATTGCGCGAATAGTAATTTTTTTTTTCTTGAAACTGTGGAGTCTGTAAATGTGATTAGTGAAAGAAAGATCAGAATAATTGCATACTGAAACAAAAAAAAAAAAGTTATATAAGTTTTTTTTATGTGAATTGAAATGTGCAATTATGTTTGGTAGCATTTTTCAGGCATTTGTTTGAAGGTCCTTTATTAAATTCACATGTTTGCTTTTTTCCTTTATACTATGTAGGTAATTTAAGTAGTAGGGACCATCGATTTGTCATGGAAAATGAGAAGAGGTATATAACTTGCACCCCTACTCATTGTGTTTTTGCTGGATTTTATATGCACTTACAAAATAACCTATATTTGCAGGGTCGGTGAAAAGATATTTTCTAACGGAGACACATACATCGGTGATCTCAAGTTAACAGTTCCCCACGGGAAAGGTAAATACAAATGGTCCAACGGAACATCTTACGACGGTGACTGGGAAGAAGGTAAAATGACCGGAAAGGGCAAGATCATATGGCCCTCGCAGACCACTTACGAGGGCGATTTCTCTGCGGGTTACCTTCACGGTTTCGGTATATTCACCAGGCCTAATGGGTCCACATACAGAGGTTCCTGGAAGATGAGCTGCCAGTATGGCATTGGGAGGAAAGAGTATCCGAATTCCGACGTTTACGATGGTTGCTGGAGAGAAGGGGCTCGGGAAGGCAGTGGCAGGTATATATGGAGCAACGGGAACATGTACATCGGGAATTGGAAAAATGGTAATATGTCCGGGAGAGGGGTAATGAAGTGGTTCAACGGGGATCTCTTTGACGGCTTCTGGTTGAATGGTCTGAGACATGGATCGGGCTTTTACAGATTTACCGACGGGAGTTACTATTTTGGGACATGGTCAAAGGGGATGAAGGACGGGCCTGGGACGTTTTACCCTTCTGGGAACAAGCACCTGAGTAAACTCAACCTCGAAGAACACATAGACAAGCGGGAAAAGGAGTTGTTTCATTCATCCGAGGCACATGTAGAACCAGGTGTAAAGCGTAGTCTGTCTGCAAAAATATCTTCTAGTTTCAGGTGGGGTTCCGGAAGGTTGTCCCAGAAGACTTCGTCATTGGATGATGAGTTAAGTGAAAAATCGTGCATTTTATCCCATAGCTCTCTTGATGGTCAGAATGAGTTTCCAGATAATGGGTGTGTGGCTTACGAGAGAGAGTACATGCAAGGGGTTCTTATTAAGGAACGTATTAAGAATATCTCCAAGTTACCTCACAGGAGCAAGCAACAGCTCAAGTTTTCTAAGGAGGTTAAGAAAAAAGCGCGCGTGAATATTTTCAAAGGGCACAAGAGCTACTATCTGATGCTTAGCTTGCAGCTTGGTATAAGGTAATCAAAATAAGGTTTTTGCGTGTGCGGGTTATTTTGGTCGCGAAATACCTTATTCAAATATCTTATATGAAGTTGACAGGTACACTGTTGGGAAGATCACGCCTGTCCCTATGAGGGAAGTCAGATCATCTGATTTTGGGGAACAAGCGAGGATTAAAATGTACTTTCCTAGGAAGGGTTCCCAGTTGACCCCTCCGCACTATTCTGTTGACTTTTACTGGAAGGACTATTGCCCCATGGTTTTCAGGTATGTTTGTTTCATTTGATATTTTGGGGCGACTTAACAAACATTTTTGGGAGGTGGCGGTGGGTGCGGTACGTAACAGAAGCATAATTTGTTTGTGGAATTCTCTGTGATTTAGTTCATCTAGAGTCTCAGCTTGGATTTGTTTGCCAATATAGTTCTAATAAGAATAAACTGATTCTAACGAACTGATACTTTAATCACGCACACGGACACACACAAAAAAGAACTAAAATGAAAAACAAGTGATTGAATTGTGAGTGAATTACTTATTTAACTGGACACTTGATCTATGAATGGCTTTAAGTATATGCCTTTAGCTTAGGTTCTTTAAATTTCAACATCCCTGTGGGATATATCATTTTTCAGGAACCTCAGAGAGTTGTTCAGGTTAAATGCTGCAGACTATATGATGTCTATCTGTGGTGATGATGGACTTAGAGAGCTCTCCTCCCCAGGGAAAAGTGGAAGCATTTTTTATCTCTCTCATGATGATAGATTCGTAATCAAAACATTGAAAAAGAGCGAGCTGAAGGTATTAAAGACTGTGATTACATCACTCTGTTTGTCTGCTATTTTTGAGTTATAAAATTTATTACGAGTTAAAAATAAAGAGCTTATAAGATATCATCAAAGTATCAAACTAGTTGGGGTGATTTTTTTCTTTCTTTAGAAGCTTATAAGCTGATAAAAAAAAGCTTATCTTGGCATCTGGTAAGCTCGTCTCAAAAAATAAAATAAAATAAATAAAACAAATATAAAGAGGTTATGAACTCAGCCAAACACAAGCTTGTTCATGATGTTCTCTCTTGTTTTTAATGTTGCACAGGTGCTGCTAAAGATGCTGCCTCATTATTACGAACATGTACAAGCACATGATAATACACTTATAACCAAATTCTTTGGGACACACAGGATTATGCTGAGGCATGGAAAAAAGGTTAAATAATCCGCAAATAAAGCAGCCTACTTTCTCATTATGATGTAAAATAAATTATTTTTCCTAGGATTTTGAATTACATTCATTTACAGGTCCGATTTGTAGTCATGGGGAACATGTTCTGCACTGAATTACATATACACCGTCGGTATGATTTAAAGGGCTCGACTCAAGGAAGGTTTACTAATAAAGACAAGATTGATGAGTGTACTACACTTAAAGATCTTGACTTGACTTATGAGTTTCAGATGGACAAATTTTTGCACGAGTCACTTTTTAGGTAACCTTCCCTCTTTATATGTAGTTTTGTTTTGGACAGGTAACATGGAAAACTAGTAAATACTACAACTAACCTTAATTATCAGTTTAAAAGCATTGTATATGAGTCGCTCGGTTTTTCTTTTACACTCCTTAACTTCTTAATTTCATGTATAACTAGTGTAATCGACTATATCCATCACACTTGGTTTAAAAGTTAGTTATGACTTATGAGTTAATCATAATGACATGTTCAACTTCATTGTTCTGTGGCTGTTTATAGATTTATTTTTGCTATAATTATTTAATAAGTGACCATCGAACATGCAACTTGTTCATTTGTGCAAATTGAGAAATAATTATTTAGATATTTCTAAGTCTTAAAGAGCTTCTCTAACCCTTGTAATATCGCTACCTATTTACACGGGGGGATAAGTATCCTACTCCTGTATTAAATTCAAATTTAGAGAAGCTGTAAATCCTGGGTGTGTATACATTTCTAACATTTTTTTTATTTTTGTTTGCGGTAGACAACTATCCCTAGACTCGGCATTCTTGGAATCTCAAAAGATCATAGATTATAGCCTTCTCCTGGGTTTGCATTTTAGAGCTCCGGAGCATCTAAGATCCTTTGTGGATCCAGAAACCTTGCAAAAGGTCGAGAACACTAATGCTGCTGATGGTGGGTTCACACCTTTTCAAACAGTAAAAAAAAAAACCCGGCTAACTTATTGATTTGAGTTAATTATCAAGTGTTGATTAATTTTGGTTCTGCTATTGAATCAATTAACTCTCTATTAGTAATCAGATTCATGATTTTACTGCTCCATTTGTGATAGATCTTTTCTTCTCCCTTTTTTAATTTCTTCTTAATATTTTGTTTTCACGAAGGTGTGATCTCCCAGGGAGAACTGTTGATTCCTCCAAGGGGTTTGCTTTTAGTAACCCATGAGCCCGACTCTGTAAGCACTACTCCGGGTCCTCACATTCGTGGAAATACCTTGAAAGCATACTCTATCGGTAACAGAGAAGCTGACCTCCTCCTCCCTGGTACCGCAAGGTAAACTAAACATAAATAACACAAAACTGCCCCATAGCATTTATCCTGATTCCAAAAATAAAACCCACTTAATATATGGCAACCATCTACTCATGTGATCACTCGAGTTGTGTATATAGAAGAAGTAAAATTCTGCTTTTTATATTTCAGGTTAAGGGTGCAATTAGGAGTGAACATGCCGGCTCAGGCGAACCACAAGATCACGCAGGTCGAGACCGACTCAGCTGAAGTTGAACTGTTTGAGGTTTACGATGTTGTTCTTTACCTTGGTATAATAGATATACTACAGAAATACAACATGAGAAAGAGGATAGAGCACTTCTGCAAATCTTTCAAGTACGACCGGCTCTCGATTTCAGTTGTTCGCCCGACGATTTATTCGAAACGATTTATTACATTTCTGGAGAAAGTATTCCCCGCTCAACCTTAAAAAGAGATGATTTCCCACATGCTGTGGCCTTATGGACATTATTCTTTCTGGTATTAGTATTATTGTAAAGTATTTTTTCTTCATCAATCATCTGGTAATTTATAATTCGTGTGTATATAATATAATTTTTTTGTTGGGTTTGCTGTTTTGGATAATTAGGTCCGTTGTTTTTAAATTATAATTATGATCAGTTTATATTTTTATTTTCTTATTGATAGTAGATATATAGTACTAATAAGTTTTGTTATATTACTATATAATTATTAAAAAATAATACACTTTATTTTTATTTTTATTTATTGTTTTATTTTTTATTATGTTTATTTATTTTTATATACAACAATAAAATCACACAAAATACAATAAGTATAGTATAAATGTGTAGTGTAATATTTGTTTTCTACTTTCTTATAAAATAAAAAATTAAAGATATCAAATCAAAGATTATAAATAAAAATCTTCTGATATTTTTAAAAAAATTAATATTTTACTTTATGCACTTAAAATCAACTTTGACTACCTATATCCATCGATACGAGTCAGATGAGTATACCTTAAATATTCGTAAATTGAAAAACCACAACAAAATTAAATAAATGTGTACCGAAAATTGAATGATGAAATGGTCATGTGATATGAGGAATCACGTGCACACAAACCAAAAAGTGCATTTGAATTTGGGGCATTGGATTCTGTCAAATTGTGAAGGCTGCATGCACGCACAACTAGTTTTGCAATCACTCATTTATTATTGATGCTCAGATTTACTTTACCTTCAGTCCTTCACCACACCAACCAGCTTGATCCTCGCACCACTAATTTTAATCAATAACAACCTTTTTTTATTAATTAATTATTGTGATATAAATATTTAAAATAATATAGTAACTCTCCCCTTTCAAATAATTATAATTTTTTTAATACTTGCTCTGTCTCGCAAACTTGCAAAACGCTTCATTTGTAATTAAAAAAAAACACTTTACAAAAGAACATTGTACTGTTTTGAAGGGTGAAAGGAATAATAAATTTTATAAAATGACTAATTAAAACTTTTCATTGTATTAAGATAATTATATATCAATATTTCAATACATTTATGTGTAAGTTTGTTAGTAAATATAAAATAAATAATAACAAGTACTACATAAATAGTCAGTAGTCACACTTTTGTAAATTAAAATTTACAAAGTAAAACCTATTTCAAAAGAAAAAGTAATTCATATTTCTTTTCACTTTGAATACAATATCTAATAAATCACATTCTTTTCAATTGTTTTACATTTTTCTGTTAAAAAGACATTTGTATCCTTAATTTGGTAATTAATAAAAATAGTCTAAGTGAACTAGACTGAAATGAAAAAGAATTAAATTTATTATGATAATAATATTTATACATTATTAAATAATGTATATAAATTATGAATAATATTCTACAAGTTAATTAGTTTTTTTACTTGAAATCATTCTTTAAAATTGTTTGTTTAGTTTACATGCACTGTTTTTTTACAAATATTTTGAAATAAACTCAAATTAAGTTCAAAATAACAATGTCTATAAAACTAGTATACAAATACACCACAAATAATTACTACATGCTGTTTCGTAATATTCAAATTTACGCACATTATAAACTTATGCACAAATATTTAAATATAAATTATTATTTTTTACCTTTTATACATTATTTTGAGACTTTTGGTTAGAACATTAAAACATAAGTAGTATACTTAATATTGAAAAATTCAAAATAACGTTTAAATTGATAAAAACAATTTGAAATGGAATTTGTGAGCACTCAAATCTAAACAAACAATTTTGTTTTAATACTTTATACAATTGGAATATGTTTTTGGATAAAATCAACCCTAATTTGAAAAACTCAATTCAAATGATATATTTTCAAAATGAATTGGGTAGGGGTGCTCATTGAATAGATGCTCCAGGGGTCAGTGTGACATTAAATTCATGTCATCCTCCTCGATCCTTTGCTCTGGGTTTGCGTTTTCCAATACTCACTTTCCTAATAATTTCTCAAATGATTTTAACACATTTTATGACTTCACTTTCCTAATAATTTCTCAAATGATTTCAACACATTTTATGACTTCACTTTTGTCTTCTTTGAAGTTGTTCTTGCTAAATGAACAAAAATCCATTTAAATGTCACTTTACAATTTTAAATGTTTATTTATGATTTTTTCAATAAAGAAACTCTTTATTAATTTATAATAAAATAAATAATTATATTTTTTTTAGAATTTCAAAACCAAAATAAATGAGATGAAGCAATATATTTTGTGTGTATATATAGTAATAGCAATAAAACAATCACTGGTTTCTTGTATTTGAAAAAAAAAGTGCAGTGTGAGTTGTTCATCTTGACTGCAACCATCCATCCGTGTTTTCTGGGTGTTACTGTGTGTTTTGAGTGTGTGAGAGAGAAAGAGACACAAAGTCAAAAAAATAAAAAGTCAACAGGAAGAGATGATATGATAGGTCATAGGTTTCTTGTTCTTCATTCAAACCCACTCCCTCCCATATTATCACAAAATTAATCTAATTTGTACAAAGATAAAATAAAATAAAATGCAAAAAACGAATAAAAAAATTGAACCAAAAAAAGAAAAAAAAAAGGACACAAGGTAATGGCGATGAGAAATGAAACCCTAATTAAAATATAAATGATATGTGACGATGAAAAAAATTAATCTAATTCATACAATAAAATAAAATAAAATCCAAAAATTAATAATAAAAAAAAAAGAATTGAACCAAAAAAATAAAACAACACAAGTCAACGTGATGAGAAATGAAGGCCTAATTACAATATAATTCTGGGATGATCATATGACAATGAAAGGGTATTGAGAGGAATGAAGCCTGGTCCGAAGCCGTCACAGTTGATCAGCGTTTCGACCCGGTGATTGCGTCGAGCCAGCCAACATCCCCCACAAAACTACTTTCATCTAATTCTACTCATATACATACACATATACATACACAAATATATAGATACAAATATAGTATATAATTATATGAAGAAGAAGATAAGGGAGGAAAAGAAGGGGCTTATTTTGATTTTGTGTGGTATGCAAACCCTAGCCCAAAACTTCTTATTTATAGGACTGAGGGAGACAAATTTTTTTTAATATAAATTATTTATTTATTTAATTATTGTGAACGTGGAGGTAGAAAGTTAAAAAAATAATAATATAATTAATTAAAGATACGAAAAAAAGGGATTTGAAATGATCCAAACAGAAAAAGCTCAACGGACTAATTAATTACTGACCCACCGCCAACCGGCCGGCCACATGACTCGTCTGATTCTTTTGCAACGGTCCGTAGGATTTTCCTTTTTTTTTTTTTTTTTTTTTGTATATTTTATTTTATAATGTTATGTTATAAATTGTAATGCAATAATGCACACATGTTTTACTCCATATTAATTAAATTAAATTTTCATTTGAATAATTAATTGAAGAGACTATATCAATTAAATAATTAATACTAGTAATTAATAGTGTGTGACCGGTGCATCACATTATTGTACAATCTGTAAGTATAATATTAGGAATTATTAACTTAAATTAATTTAATAAACGGTACTGAGAGACAGAGGTATCACAAATAGAGTATTTACATACATTGTTCAATCAATCAAAGCTCGTAAATCTTGATGTTATTTGTAACATTAGATTCTATTGAATTTTTGCGTAGATTCGTGATTGTTCAATTCATTTTCATAATTATATAAATATTGAGTAGAATAAACTTCATTTGAATAGATAAAATGTAGGAGAGTACTACTTCATTATTTAAAAGTGAAAAAAATACGTAATTAATAATTATCCGGAATGAATGAGGATTGAAGAGCTTTTAATACGTAGGAAACAAAAAGTGTAAGAGAGGGTCGACCCGTGTTGTCAGCGCTACCGGAGGACCCGGAACACAATATCAACCCGAATAACGAGACACCCAAATAGCGGTGACACCTATATTAAAATTAGAAAATTAAAATATAGAAATAATAATTGAATGAAAGATGCTACAAATTTTAGAGCAGCTGGTACGTAAGTGAAACAATAGTTGTCATGAAAATAAACTTAATCAAACACAAAAATTAACTGATATTAGACTTTCTTCTTTTTTACTGATATTAGCTTAGGGTTAACTCTAATTTGTCAATAAGAAATGAATATGGAAAGAATAAGGTTGTTAAATTGTAACTAGAAACAACGCAGGCGCTAACGAGTGCAGAATGTCTAAATTTTCACTCCGGTGTAGAAAACATCGCTCGATCAGGCGAGGGTGCACCCGAGAGTTTGTTCGTTTTTTCTATTTTTCTTGGTTTGTTCGACTCGATTTGACTTCACACTCGTCAAAGTTGACCTCTAGCTCCTCAATCAAGTTTATAACTTTTGGAAATAGGTATATAATGTGTTTCAAGAAAGTAGATAGATACACATGAAGTGCTGTTTTTTAATTTTACTTTTACTTGTATTTGAAAAAAGATTCCTTTTACAAAGTTGTGATTTTGAGGAAATCAGAATTCAGGGAAAAGCTTAAAATAATACGTAGTATAATAATAATATTTTAATATATTGATTAGTAAGAATATTAGTTGGGGACAAAAGATTATACAGTAGTCGATAGATAGAAAAATCCATTGAAAAATAACCAAAAAAAACAAGTGAAGTGATGGTGGAGAAGCGCGCCAGTATATGCATATGCAATAACTGCGTGTCAGTGGTCAAAGGGCGAAATTGCCATTACAAATTTCAACGTCGACGACGAGGACGGTCGGAGGAGAGATGAACGGTTCAGATTGAATACGGATATAACCCTCCCGACGCAGGCGCAGGTGGGCCCGTGAGGCGACAGGACAGACATCGGTGAGTGTGGACAACGTCAGGGGTGGGCCCACTTTCTCTTGCAATCATGTGTTAATCATAACTCTGTCTTTCTCTCTCCTATTTATTATTCATTTTGTTTTCATTATTTTTCACACACACAGACAACCCTAGCTACGTGGTTGACTGATTGAAAGGTGTCCCGCCGGGGTAATTTTCAGAAATCGAATTGGGAGGGGGGCGGTGCACTGTTTAAAATTCGTACACAAATTTATTTTATTTTTATCTATTTTTCTTTAAAAAAAGACACTTTAATTGAGTCATTCATTTTGTAATGAATCAATTTTTTTATGGTGTTAAAAACTACTAATATACATGTAATAATGCAATTATTATAGTCTGTAATAAAAATGTTTTAATGAATTTGCCAGCTTTCATTTATCTTTGGTATTTTGGTTGCATTAAATGGAGATGTGATGAGATGACAGTCTATGTTGTTGACACTCTGGAATCTGGACCTTTGCTCCTTTTGTTAAATAATGTACGCATTTATCTCTACCACTAATAAAATACTGTACAAAAAACATTTTTTTTTTCAAATAATATTTCTTTCATTAAATATGGATGATAAAATTACGTTGATTTGCCATTTTTACATGAAAACTGACCAACTTTGTATTATATTATATTTCATAATTTAAAAGTAACAAAATTGAATAAATAACATGGTAATACACTTAGTGAAGAAATACCATATCATACAAATATTAAAGATCTAATTGTCTGAAATGATTTTTTCTTATTTTCCATTTGTCTTCTCCCCTAAAAAATAATACAGAAGGAACATAAAACGAACTACAAACACGCACAATCGGTCATTTGAATCCACCGAGGGCAAACGAGACCTTCGGACGGGACTTATTCTTGCCCAAGAGCTTAATTTGATTAGCTCTTTCTTCTTCCTCTTGTTGCTTTTTCCTCCTCAAAGCCTCTTCATTCTGCCGTTGACGCTCTTCCAATTCTCTGTAACGTTCCTCCTCTCGTCTTTGCTGTTCTAAAGCTTCTCTTCTCTGGGCTTCTTCGACCTTCCTTCTATTTTCCTCCAACATCCTTTCAAGCTCCTCTTTCTCCCTTTGGGCTTGTTCCTGTGTGAAACACAACATATTTTTGTCAAAAATTCAAAATTTAAATAAAATATCGAGATGATTAATAAAAGGACACTTGCCTCTCTCTTCTGAGCCTCTAAAAGAGCTGCTTCCTTTTCTTTCTCAAGTTGGGCTGCCACCTCAGTAACAAGTTTCTTCCTACCTTCGTTTAGACGTCGCTCTATTTCAAGCTTCGTCTCCTCAGTATTCAACCTCTCTTCAACTTTCTTCCGAATTCGTATTTCTACTCTTTTTGCGGTTTCTTCTTCAATTAATTTTAATTCTAACTCTTGTCGAAGCCTGATAAGACGATACAATGTCAAAAATAAATTTTGATTGAAGAAAACAAATCGGGAGCAAACCATGGTGTTTGTTTATCAAAGGCGGAGAGTATAAAATAGTCATGTTACCCTTACAAGTTTCCGTGAATTCAAACCTAAAATGAAAGACGAAACTAACCTCCAGTTTGGAAAAGGGGGCTAAAAGTATACAACACATGCTTACACTTTTAAAGCATACCTCTACCTGATTCCTGATAAAAAATATTTCAGTTTCAAATTAAGTAGTTTAACGAGGCACCCACACAAACAACATCAGACAACTTCCTTCAATTAATCTTGTGAAGACGAGGATTAAGTAAAATGTAGCACTTTCTCAATGCTAATTGATTAAATCTTTCATTCCTTGTGTCATTGTTTCATACATATATAAGACTGTAACAAATACATTCACATATGTTGACACAATTTCAATTTTGATTCATCCCTTGTGGTAGAAATGTTAATATAACAAAATTGTAATCGTGTTGACATACATGAAATGTATGAATTTGTTACACGTGTATCAGTGTATGAAGCAGATACACTATCTCACTGTCCCATGATATCCATTCAATAAATACTTTCGAGAAAACTTCTAAATGAAAGGGACAAAATCAAGCCCCCAAAAAGCTTTCGTTATGCACATAAACGAATCAATTACGAAATATAAGTAAAAAAAAAAAAAACTTCTCTTCTGGACAGTGTATTTCAATATTAGTTGAAATTGACTACATCATACGTATCTCATTACCTTTTCCGCGTAAGTTCGATCAACTCCTTTTTCAAAGACTGTTAATGACGTTTGCAAGCATGATAAAACACACTGAACCGTGAAAGAACAAGAAAAACATACAAGAACCAATTCAACAAGTAAAAACATACTAAAAAATAAGCATACTACCTCCGTCCCTTTGAAAGGGTTACGGATGGTTGGTGAGGGAAAAAAATAAAAAATAATGTAGTTTATTGTGTAAATTGGATTTGCGTGGCTGTAAATGAAATGTAATGTTTGCAGTGGGAAAATAAAAAATGAAAGTGTAACCCTTGCAATGAACAAGCACATAAAATCCAAAGTTTGTAAATCAATTCAAGTGAAAGGGAGTTCATGAAAGAAACAGACACGTTAAAATAACTATACCTTTTCTTTTCCTCTGTATCCTTTTTTATTCTTTCATTGACATCTTTCGTTTCTATTGTACCATTTCGCACACTGGGAGACGCACTTAACGGTGATGGTGAACTACTCCTTTTCCTTTGTCTTCTATTTCGTTTTGGTGTGGAAGAGCGACTTTTATGCCGTCTATGACTGGGGGACCTGCTTTTTCTGAGCCTAGAGGACAGTGACCGACTTCTTCTTCTGAAAATTTCAATAAAGTAGATTAGCTTCAAGAGATTAATATTGGCCACTAAAAAAATGTCCGCAACCTCAGCATAGTCCAAACCCTTCATCTATACTCAAAAGCACGTACGGTTACCTCATATATTTGCAAAAGAATTAACTGGGTGCTCCATCTTTTATCATAAGAAACCGCTATTATCACAATCGAGCAGTGAAATGACACCCATCGGCACCTGCTGACTTCCCCCAGTCAAAGGGAAGCCAATGTTTATTTTCTAAAAAATTCTAAAACATCAATGACATTTAACTTTCTCACTCACGACTTAAATGAAATATATCTCAAGTTCAATTTTTTTTTTCTGTACATAAGTATCAGCAATGATAATTTACAACTTGAATAATTTTTAGTGAAAAGTGACAAAAAAGGCATGACACGTCATCGACTCTACAACCATAAGCATGACGATATATCAAGGTGCTGACGGAAAGCGAAAACTCTCATAGGCAGCAACATGGCAATAGGACAGCAAAGTTAGAGAATCCATTAGCATCTGCTAGATCATCTAAAACAAATAAAACCAGCATCGTGAGCAATTATTACTTCCAATATCCACAACATCCTATGGCCAGAAGAAAATTGGGATTGAATTAATCCAATCAAAACTATAATCCGTATGCTTAATACAAACTCCATTGATAAATATAAGTCCATCCGGAAAACTGGACTAACGAGTTCCCTAATTTGAAGGAGTAACACTTATCCTACCTAGTTTCAAATAATTTATCTCAGACTCGTCCCTCTGTTTTCTTTTATTTTAAAATATCTTTACTTTTCTAAGGGCAACAATGGTGGAATGCGCGTATTATTTCCTATTCAACAAATCGTTAGACGAAAAAGTATACCTCCACTCGCACACACAGTCACACACTTCTCTTAAATGTCTTAATCATATATAATTCTCTACCAATGTTTTCAAATCTCTCCTTAGATTCACACCTTTACATTTGTTGATTGTAAGCAATCGAGTAATACTACGGCTAAGCCTGTTCGGGTCGTTCAGCAAAACAAGCCAAATACAAGATATTCAACATCTCTGCCACATAATACAGAAGCAAGTATATGTCAAAGGGTATCACCTGCTGTGGGAATAAGGGGATCGACTTCTTTCTCTCCGGCTCCGGCGATGCCTCACCGGAGACGGCGACGGTGACGGAGAGTACCTCCTCCTGCGAGACGGCGAACGAGATAATTCCCTGTCTCTACCCATATCTCAATTTACGAGAACGAATGTAAAGTCCACCACCTGCTACCATACAAAATAAATTATCAACAAAATCAAAAAAGAAAAATCCCTATGAAATAAGCGAGCCGCAAATGCGATAATTCAGCTGGATTGACGACCTTTGGAGAGATAGAGAGGATTAGAGATCAATGGGGAATTGATGATTGTGCGTACTGAAAAGTAAACCCTAAAGAGCTTGTGTAATTTGCAGAAAAAAGGAAAAGAAAAGAAAAAAAGTATTTCCAAAATAAAAAATTATTAAGGACGACTACGAAGTACGAACTACGAAGCTGAAATGAGTTTTGCCATGGACTTTAAACGGCCCTAGTTCAACTTGGGCCTGAATGTGGCCCGATTTAGGTTGCGCTCAATTTCTATGCAAATTACAATATTTTAAGGGATAGAATCATATTTAGTCCCTTCGAGAAATGCCATTTTCATAAACGGACAATAACTTTTTTTTTTATCCGATTTGGTCCTTTGGCTACTGTTCCGGCGAAAAATGGGCCGGAACAGTGCCAAAACTGGATGACGTGGCAATGCCACGTCATCTTTCCGGCCCATTTTTCGCCGGAACAGTAGCCAAAGGACCAAATCGGATAAAAAAAAAGTTATTGTCCGTTTATGAAAATGACATTTTTCGGAGGGACTAAATATGATTCTATCCCATATTTTAAAGTGACATGAATTTATTACTAAATATTTATTTATTTATAAAGAGATAATATCAATTTACGTCCTATAATTAAGGCCGAATCTAATTTTGGTCCTGTGTCTTTCAAAATCATCAAATGTCGTCCTTTCCGTTCAATTTTGTAGAGTACCGTTAACTATTGCTGACATGACAAAGATCTCCGTCTAACCAAAGTTACGCGGTGCGGCGAATCCAATTTTGGTCCTGTATCTTTCAAAATCATCAAATGACATCTTTTCCGTCCAATTTTGCAGAGCAACGATTTTTGACGTGACAAAGACCTCCGTCTAACCTAAATCAAGCGACACAAATATATCGGGGGTCGTTATGCCACGTATATTGGGATGCTTTTCTCCCCTAAAAAATGGATGGCATATTCCGTAATTAAAAGCTATAAACACCAATATTTTGACACTCTCAAAATTATTGAATCGTAATTTGGGGAATTATCATGAAATTCTATTAATTCTCCTTTGAACCATATAACTTAGAGAGCTATAAACACCAATATTTTGACACCCTCAAAATTATTGAATCGTAATTTGGGGAATTATCATGAAATTCTATCAGTTCTCCTTTGAACCCTATAACTGAGAGAGCCAAATTCCGAAATCAAAAGCACAATAATCTAACTATAAACCCGAATATAAACGCGCGCACCGGGACCTGCGCCTAGCTCAAATTATGTTGAAGCTTCGTTGATCCGCCGAGATCCCAAACTCCTCTGTCACCTACATCAGCGCCTTCTCCGTCTGCACCTGCATCATGCTCACGTGGTCCTACACCGTCTGCAGCTCCCCCGCACTTTTGTATTCTCCTGCTTCATGTTCAGGATCTCCCCTTGCAGCTTCGCTTCGATTTCGGGGTAGTTCATCAACTTTGTTATTGTTGTTTTCATGCGCGTGGCTGAGTTTATCGCGGATGAGTTCGATCTCTTGGTCCCTTTTCAGGTTGCCTTGCTTGAGGTCTCTCATCTGAATGGTCACGTGGAATTGGTGATCATTTTTTTTCTTTTCTTCCAACCCCTGTAACTGTGATAGTGTCATCTATGATTTCAACATGTTGAACATTATTGTTTTCAGACATAGTGATCTTGACAGCTTCATCGGCGTCTTCCACGTTCGGCTTCACCGTGCTTAGCTTATCCGAGAGGTGGTCGAGGCACGAACGAGCCTCGTAAAAATTCGTCTGGAGATTCGTGATCTGATTCTCTACGTTCTTGTTTAAACTCTCGACTCGCCTGAGCTTATCCTCCATTTCCTTCACCCATATGCTCAGATTCTACTTGTTCTCGATCAAACTCTTCTTTTCGTTTTCAAACTTCTTGCTGATTTATAGGGTTACACCGATTCTTGTTGTCGTCGACGGTACCTCTTCAATGGATTTTGACTTCTGCAATTAGGGTTACAATGGGGGAAATGAGATTATTCGAATTTAAAAAAGAATACGCAGTCTTATATTACGAAAAAACCATTGCAAATTAATAAGAAATTGAAAATGATTTTCACATCAACAATCGTTAACGGTGCTCTGCAAAATTGGCGAAAAGGATGAAATTTGATGATTTTGAAAGATACATGACCAAAATTGGATTCGGCGCACCGCGTAACTTTGGTTAGACGAAGAACTTTGCCACGTAAGCAATAGTATACGGTACTCTGCAAAATTGGACGGAAAGGATGACATTTGATGATTTTGAAATATACGGGACTAAAATTGGATTCGACCTTAGTTACAGGAGGTAAATTGATATTATCTCATTTATAAAAGCTTATAAAATGTACTAGGGAGAGCTTGTCGAACCGAGTCGAGCTTTTGCTTGCTCTACTAGGTCGATCTCGAGCTCAACTCACCAAAAATTTGTCAAGCTCAAGCTCGGTCGAGCCACTCGACTTCTGCTCGCTCTACTAAGTCAGCTTCAGTTTGTTTGAGTAGTTTGACTTGAATTCCTAGAAAAGCTCGACTCGTATATATGAAGGGTATTTAATTAAATATATATATTTGAGCGGCTCGCATGCTACTTGATAATTTAAAAATAGTGCTTGAGTTCGGCTCATATAGAGTAATGGTCAAGCAACTCGCTAGCTGGTCGACTCGTTTGCAGCTCTAATTATAACCCGTATGGCATATGATATGAGTTCTTCCACACGCCCAAATTATATCGAAACTGATTATCATTCAGAGAGAAATTCAACCGAATATACCTTATAGGTAGATCATTCTAATCATACACCACTACATAAATATGAAGCTAATTAAATGTACAATCGAACACGTCGAGGGCTCATAGATAGAAACGCATCCTTCTCAAGGAGCTTCACCAAACTTCATTATCATTGATAACTTAGTTTAGCCGACTTCTATAGGCGTCTTCATTGATAACTTCCTCTGTTTCTTCATCATCAGTTAGGCATTCTCCTCCAAGAGAAAATCCCATTGCCTCACCAAACTTCTTGAGAACATCTTTATCATTCGAATACCTAATCATTGCAGTGGGACCTCCTTTTGCCAACTCGTCCAAAACAAGCTTCATGGATATGTCATCCTCCAAACGCGCCGCTCGTTCGTCAAGTTGTTCTCTAATGGCCGGGTCTATCAGTTTCTCAATCACGCCCGGATTCTATAAATAGTATGATTCACAATATATGAGGTTTAATTCTAAAGTTATAATAAGTAGTTAATTTTTTTCGATACCCGAGAATATTGAACAAAGAAAAATTACCTGAATCAATGCGGTGTGGAGCCTCTCGGCCATGTTCATGAGTTGTGGGTTTTGCATTATTTGTTGCATGGTCGAATAAAATCGTTGGGGCATATCTTCTCCAACCGCAAGGCCTCGGAAGGGTTTTCGAAGCTGTTTTGCTGTCTGAGTAAACGAAGGTTCTTTGGTCATCTGATCAGCTAATTCCTTGATGCTTGGGTCCTCCTGCACACACATTTTTTTGACAAACCGATAAATAAAAACTAGAAATGGACCCATAGCGTAGAACCTCCATTATTGCCGTCTACAAAACTAAAAATAAACAGATATTTATATACATACATTAAGCCGTCCTGACATTGCCGAGAAATCAAACCGATTTGGCATCCCGAGAATAGTAGGAAGGGGTGCTCGTCTCTGGCCAGACGATGCCTCCGACTTAGCTGCTTCAGACTTCTTTTCTGAAGAACAAAAGGAAATAACAAAAAATCGAGGTCCATCAATTCTCGTGGAGAGTAACAGAACAAAAACACGAATAAGTATATATGGTTATTATTTCACAAAAAAACAAAACAATTCTCACTTTGTTTAGGGAGCACGGGAGATTTTGTTGCCTGTGGAAAAAATAAAATCAAACATGAATTCAACTAATGAAACTGATAAAATACCCATAAATTAAACACTGAAATAATCGAGATTTGAAATAACATAATTGGAAATTTCTCGAAAAAAAAAGTGAATCGACTAACATGGAAGAAAAAAAATTGAACTGATACAAAATCAAACTCTGCAATTGAAAAAATGAATTGATATCGCCGATGGAGAAAAGTTTTCGTTCAATAGAAGCAAAGCGAACAGTACCTCAGACATGTTAGCTGCGATCCGATGGAGAAAAGTTTTCGTTCGACCCTTTGCTTCTGTTGCAGAGGTTTAAAGAGGGAGAGAGAGAGAGAGAGGGAGAGGGAGTATTTATAAGTATCGATATCGCCGATTCCAATATGGTCATAGGCTTTGAGTAAATTTGGAATATTAATGTGATAGGTCTATTTATTTTTGTATTTAAAATAGGAAATAATTACTCAAATAAAAAATCTAAAGAAGAATTTATAAATTAAAATTAAAATTAAAAATTTATATTTTACATATAAAAAAATCTTTTAAGTAATACATTAATTTTTATTTTATATTTGAATTTAAAACGAAATTCACTTCACTTTTTTTTGGTAACAAAATTCAAACCACATCATAAATATATAAACAAGGGGTGTTGATAACTGATGTGCACAAACTGGAGTTGTCGATCGAATCAAACCTGTCTTGTTCTCTAGCCACGATAACCTGCAAAACAAGGCAGGGAGTGGAGTGTCCAGCCTAAAAGTTTCGACAAATCACGTCAAAATGTGATCGTAATTGCTAACACAATACATACGACAAGTATTCTTTCTCTGAACGGGACCCAAATCCTTCCCTCACCCTTTTACGCATCGACCTCAAATAGCTCTCCAATACCTCAATATTGGTCTCTAGTTCAGGCCCTTAAACTCTCCTCCTTCGACCCAAGATACATGTCAAACTGACTCTAACATCTCCGAGTTGAACTCCAACTCGGCCACCTAATAATCTTATCGAGACCAACTCTAGCTAAACAACTAATCACAATTGCAATCACTTGAATACTAGTATATGGCAAATCACTCTTTTTTTGAATTCAACTCAAATCCTTGACAAAAAGTATAAGGAGTCGAGAAAGGACTCTTGATCCCTCGCCCTTAGGATTCTTTGGACCTAGTAGTTCTCCCATACCTCAATATTGTTCTCTAGTCTCTCCTTTTTCGACCCAAGATACATGTTTGAACCGACTCTAACATCTCCGAGTTGAACTTCGTCTCGGCATTCTAATCATCTGATAACATTATCAAGGTCGATCGGGCGAACTATATCAAATGCCATATGTTTATAACATTGATTGATCTAGTAAAACCTCATAGAAATTGCACATATATTGAATTCTGAATCGAGCAGTCTAGTTATTATAACAGAAAACAGCATTATATATAAATCGATCGAAAACACCTAAGAAGCATGAACCTTGCTCGAGCTGGAAGAGATCGCCCTGACCGCAGATTTCACGGAGGCGGCGGCGGAATTGACAGCGGCTTCGATGTACTTCTTCGAAGCGAAGGTCGCGGCTCTTTCCAGACTTTTCCCCAATTTCCGGGCGTTGTCGGCAACCCTAATCAAGCTGTCTAGCTCGGCCTTAGCGGCTAGGTCCATTTCCTCTTCGAAGCGGTGGAATTCGGCCATGGCTCTGTCCATCGCCGACTCCGGATGCTCCTCGGGCTCTTCAGTGTCGTCCCGGGCTTTTTGGGCCTCGATTTCGGGTTCGGGCTGGAGATTGGCCCAGGCCTTGTACGCATCGACCTCGAACAGCTTCGCGAGGTCTTCGGTATTGGAAGGATCGAAGCTGCCGTCGTAGAGGGATTGGGCAGAGAGAAATGATAATTCGGAATACAGAGCTTCCATTTTTATTTTTATTTATATTTTTATCGATCAGCGCAGTAGTACTAGTGGAAGTGGTGATGGTGGAAAAGAGAATTATGTAAAGGGCCACCAAATAAAAACACTACTAATTTTTTTTTAATTAAATTGGTAAAAAATACTCCACATATTTTCACAACTTTACATGTTTTCCACTTTGATACAGAATTATTTTAAGGGATTTGTATTATTTTAATTTTAAAATTTTAAATTAGCTTATTTTAATTTATTTTTTTAAATCGTTTCTTCCGTATATTTTAACAAATCAAAAATCTATTAATATATAAATCCAGAACGCTTATCTATCAAGCAGACAACCAATCAAAAGCTTCAATTTTGCCACGTAGATGAAATTGAAATCTATTGACCAATCAGAATGCTCAATTTCACATATTGAGAAACTTTTCTCATTCAATTTCAAATTCTATTGTCCAATAGAAACTCTCAATTTTGCCACGTCAATTTATATTTTCTCCTTAAATCTTATTGAAATCAATATCAGTAATTGAAATATTAATTTCGGTCAACTTTTCCAATTAGACAGCTATTATTCCGCTTTCATCTTCTCCTTCTCATTATTCACATTCCATCTTCACAGAAATAGGGTTTAATTGTATATTTCTCCTGCTCTCTTCCATTCCCCTTATCGCGGTTGTATTTGTCCGAGGTTTCTGTCAACAGAGTCCGGGAACTCGCCGATAAACATGGCCCCGATCTTCCTGTTTTGATTGTTTTGATCGATTCAATAGGTTCTGATCGATTAAACTCGGCCTCGGGATCCTGTCTCTCCCCGTCTTCTCCGAAGAGGACTCTTGGTCGGTCGGCGAGCTGATCAAATTGAAGCGATTGAAGTAAATATTTTTTTAATTTTTAATTTTTATTATTAATTTTGTGATAAATATAAGTACATATGCTTTGATTGAATTCTTCTGAATGCTCGTGGTACGCAGGCAATTGAGAATCTCGAGAAGAAAGAGAATCTTCTCTTGAAGAAAGTTGCCATTGAAGTCAAAAAGGCCAAGGGTTTTACTAGAGCAAAGAATAAAAGAGGTACTTTTGATTTACTAATGATGGACTGAGAATTCATCCTACGGACCAGTTTATTTGCTTTGTCTTGAGTCGAAGAATTAGGTTGTTTTGTCTCATGTTTTCACAATATGTGTAATCTAAATCTAATTGCTACAACAATACCTTTTTCAATGAACATTTTTTACCAAATTTGTTTGCAGCGGCAAGACAATGCTTAAAGACGAAAAGACTTTACGAGCAACAAATTGAACAGCTTGGAAATTACCAGCTCCGCATTAACGACCAGGTTCTCTTGATTAAATTTTAAATACTGTATTAGTTCTGCTGAAAATATTTATTCTTCACATGGCCCTTTTTTAAAGTCGTGAAACACACCTTTTGTTTTTCAGATGATAATGTTAGAAGGGGCAAAAGCTACAACAGACACTGTCGATGCTTTACGAACTGGAGCTGCCGCAATGAAAGCTATGCAGAAGGCTACGTAAGTTATTATCCTATAGGCTATAATCAATATTTTCCGTTCGTCTAATTCCATTATAATGCATTGTCTCATTGGTTTTTCCTAATTTAGTAATATTGATGACCTGGACAAGACAATGGAAGAAATCAATGAGCAGACCGAAAATATGAAGCAAATTCAGGAAGCTCAGTCTGCACCAATTGGCGCCCCAGCTCTTCGTTGAGTGTTTTCTTTCCTTTTGGCAGGTTGACCCTCAAGATATTGTCACTGTAAGTTATATCTGAGATTGTACACCAAATTTAGTGTTGCTTAGATTTACAGATTCATTTGTTCTTCCAGGATATATTGATTGTGACCCCGAGCATGACAATGTCCCAAGGTTCCAAGCACATGGCATTAGTTTTCTATTTTTGCTCATTCATGGAGAGGCGCACTGCGTGGGTTATTTAGGTTTGATGCTTCTTGAGGATTGACGCAACATGTCAGGTTTGATGAGTAAAACTGTGTCAAATTTTGTAATGTATATTTTGAATGTAGGACAATGTACCATGTAATCTGACGAATACTTTCTTTATTCGACATTTTCATAACAACGTTCAGGAGATCGACTACACCAAAGAAGCTGCTAATGCCGAGAAATTTGCATAAAACTTCAAAAATATGGGTTACGTCAAAGTTCCTTCAATATAATTGGAGTACACTACCCCACAGGTACGGGCTTTTCCGAAATGCAATAGTCAACTAAATTTTATTTTAATTTTGGTGTTAATTGATATAAGTCGGTTTTCCCATTTTTGGTAGGTTTTAACGATGGAATATGTTCCCGGGATTAAAATAAACCGGATCCAAGCATTAGACCAGTTGGGCGTAGATCGCAAGAGGTATGAAAAAGATGAAATTTCTAAACAGCTTCCCGTTATTATGGGAAATAAATATTTGTGATTTTGGCTTCGTTTAATGCTCTTTAGGTTGAGCCGTTACGCTGTTGAATCATACCTGGAGCAGATATTGTCTCATGGCTTTTTCCATGCCGACCCAGTTAGTCTTTCTCGATACGCAGTTTACCTTGGAATGTATTTCCTTATGACGTGACTCAATTTAGTTTCTTCACGATTTGTGTTATTAAATTTACCAAATCACCCCTTGATCCCGTGCAGCATCCCGGAAACATTGCCGTTGACGATTTCAATGGTAGAAGACTGATCTTTTATGATTTTGGGATGATGGGTAAATAAGTCCAAATATAAGAGAAGGCTTGCTGGAAGTATTCTATGGAGTTTACGAGAAAGATGCTGACAAGGTTTGGTATTTTCTTCCTTCTAAACGTTCGTGTGTTTGTGTGTGTGTGTTATTACTTATTTCCACCGATAAAAATCAAACGATTTGAATCTGCTGAAGGTTCTTCAAGCAATGGTTCAAATGTGGGTTTTAGTGCCTACTGGCGATATGACTACTGTCAGACGAACCGTTGACGATTTCTATCTGCCAAACTTTCTTCTTTGATGCTTCTTTGGTATATTTTTCTAGCAACTTTCCACCTCTTAAAGAAAGTATAAATACAAGGAATCCATTTCTCAAATATCCGAATTTCTTAAATTGACTCTAGGGGAACCTTTTAATTATTCATTTACGACTATCTATCTTCACTCCAGTTCTATATGTATTAAAATTATGGTGAAACTTGATACATGCAAATTAAATTTTATACTCTTTCACTTTTAAATTATTTTTTTGTTCTGAAAGTACATCATATGCTATCACAGCTTATTTTCTTATAAAACAATAAGCATAGTTACTTCTTGGGAGTCTGCTACCCCTACAGCCGTGGAGCCCTCTCAAGTTCTATATTCATTGCGAATGTTCTTACGTCAGCAGTTGCCGGCTACAGCTCGACATCTTTATGCACTCAATATGGTGAAACGGAATGGGTACCGATACTTATTTCGCTACTAATTTTTAAGTCGTCCTTTGCTATTAAGACTGATTTATAACCACTTTCTTTTTCAGGAAATGAGTGTTCTTTTGACAGGGACTCTTCTTGGGACCTTTTCTCTTCACATCATTAATCCTCAACTTAGTGGCTATGTATTTTGGGGTGACTTCGGCACTTCATCTTGGAACAATAATTTAACTATTTGGTATTTTTTAATTTGGCGTATTTTGTTTTTTTTTTCAGTTTGAAAATCAAACATCCGTGTTTCTCTGTTTGATACATCATTTGTTAAGAGGAGCGATGATTAAACGATTTTGTCTTTCTTTCGTGTATATTTGCTCGAAATTCTGGATCGGTACCATTACGTGTCGTCTCTCGATCTCATGATGGTATGTTTTGTGCTTCGCTCCTGCCTCAATTTCATGTTATGTTTTCTAACATAACTTTTTTTTTAACCTTAATTTCTTTTGTAATTTTTTTTAAATATAATTTTAAGTGTTTATTATTTTGATATTTCATATAATTTTTTTTATTTTATATTTTTCAGATTGTGGTGTTTATCGATTGCACGTTATTTCTGTAATTTTGAATTCGTGCGTCCGTTTCAATTGAGGTATGTCTTCAACAATGGTTTGATCCTAATTCATTCATATCTATTAATCCCTTTTACTGTATTGAATCTTTAAGGACAGTGACTATATTGGAAGAACGAATGATGGGCTATGTTCCCCGTTTTCACTGTCTCTCAATCTTTTGTATCTCACATACTTAAATCGTGTGGGGACTTTAATCGGGATACTTGAGCGTGATTATCGACCCCCTTCAGTGTGCCTATCCAAGATAAACTCGGGTAAGTTCTTAAATACTGTATTTTCGGTCTTTCCATTTCAGTTTGAGGTATGCCGTTAAATTTTTCGTTTATCGATTTAAGTTTTTTAGGTTTTATATTCTGTGTTCTTAAAGTTCAATTTTTTTCCCACATTGAATTTTTTCCACATTGAGAATTCATCTTTGCGAATTCAGCATATCCCTTTCAGCGGTTCATATAGATTTCGATTCCACCGAGGCTACTGTTGTGAAGCATCACTCTTTTTTATTTATTGATTGATTTTGTGTATTTAGACCAAGTAAGCTATTGTAATATGGAATATATACTTTTTTGTTCCAGTAGTCATGCATAGATTACTTATCTTGGATTATCTTGCAGATTGTAAAGACATGGGTGAAGAATATAACCCGTGCCAAAGGTTATAATGATTCAATAGACCAAGAGGCGAATGCAAAAAAATTCACATTTGGTTCTTATTGTAAATACACCGAGTCACTGACTATCGATTGGACTTCTTTTGGAGTATCCCATCTTCTTTCCATTTTTCTTATGTATTTTTCTACCGACATTGCTTGCGAGGTTTAGTGAATTCACAATACTTAAGTTTATAATTTCTGTAGTGAAAATTGTGATTCTTTAGAATTCAGGTTTTTTGTGTTAACTTAGGCCATCTCCAACCGAACATAAAAACCTAAACTAAAAAATAAGTTTAATTTTAAGTTTACAGTAATTTGGCTCCAACCGAGATTCCAAAACTCAAACTTAAAAGAATATTCTCAAATTATTCTTTTTATACAACTTTTTATATTATTTTTATAAACAACCAATATCTTTACAAATTTATAATTTAACCCCGTAACTTTTGACATTAAATTAAATAATTCTAATAAATATTATTTTCAATTTAAAATTTCAAAAATAATAAATATAAAAGATATGAAATAAAATATTAATTAAATATAACAAAATTGCGCAAACATGAAATATTAATATTTCATTATAAATATTTATTTTTATTTTTAAAATAAAATTTTATTTTAATTATTAATGATATGATTATTAAAAAAAATTACATTACAAAATATATTAAATAAAAAATTAAAATAAACGGTTAATAGGTCTTTCTTATTAATTTGTAAAATAAAAGGATCATTTTATAAATAATAAATAGTTTTTGGTTTGATTTTAAGGTAAACGTAAATCTAAGTATTTTTTATGTGGGTCCCATCATAAAACCTATAATAAGGTTACGTTTTGGTATCGGTTGGAGCATCTCCCTTACTCCAAAATAGGTTTTTGGTATCGGTTGGAGATGCTCTTATTTTTTATTTTTGCAATAAAATTGTAAGATTTTATTTATATTATTTTTTATTTACGCGTGCTCCTTTCAAATGATATGTTTGCACAAGAAAAAACCTAAAAATAATATGCAATTGAAGTATATAGTCTATTTCAAATGATTTCAATGCTATCAAGGTTGTGCTCTCTTCATTTCAATAAATATTGATTTGTATTAAAATGTACGTCAAGATTACTATTGGTTTGGCTAATGGAAGAACTTAGTCGGTGATTTTAAGTCGTATTTTCACGAAAGTAATCATTTATTAATATATATCTTATGAAAATATAATAAAAAATAGTTGTTCAACAAATTAATTTTATTAATGATATAATTATTCATTCTTTATAAATATTCATACGGGTTCTAAGATTCAAATGGACTATGAAACCTTACAAAAATATTATTGAGAATATTAATTTTCAAAGTAAATATTAATTTTATAAATTTTAAGTTAAATGATCAAAACTAAAGTAATACATTAATTTATTTACAGCTAACTCAAAACTTCTTGGAATTATGAATCTTATCAGTGAAGCTCTTACAATCTCTTCTTTCATTTTGAGTTTTAGATTTTTATCCAGCTCAGAGATGAGAACTATTCTTGACACAACTAAGGTAGAACAAAACTAATACATTTACATTGATTCACGAATATTTGCAAATAAAAACTACTCCCTCCGTCCCGTACTGTCTGTCGTATCAGCTAACATTCATTTTTCACTGTTCAATCACTTCAAAAGGAGATCATATCAGCTAACATTCACTTTTCGCTCATCTTCCTTTCGGCCGATACCGAGACTCTTGGTTTTCTGTAAGGTAAAAGATCTCTATTCGATTGTTAAATAATTCTACTAAATTATTTAATTTTCGATTAAAAATTAAATCATTTGTAGATAGAGTTTAATTTTTTTTTTCCATATCTATGAGTAAGTTTTTATTGTTTTATAATAAAAAGTACTTTGTTGCTTATATGTTTTGTATTGATCACAAGTGATATATCGTACAATGTTGCTATTTAATTTTAATACTTTAAAGATATTTGGAAATGTACAGTAATTGTACGAAAGAAGAATCTTGAAGCTTATCCATATGATAACCATGATGTGGGTGTAATTATTCTGAAAATTGTTGTTCAAAGTTTGAAATATCTTATGTTTTGTAATATGAATTTAATTTATTGTGACAAATTTTGCTAAGAGATGTCAAGTTTGAATAACCCATGTTTTTCAAGAATAGTTAGTTTAGAATTTGTTTTAATTGATCGATAATGATTTACAATGTAAATTATTTTGTTTATGTAATAAAGAAGTTTCATTGTATTTCTTTGATGATAAATTTTATTTTCATTGTTTTGGTTTGATTTATAATGGTATAACTTTGTTTGAATATTTAATATGAAATACAGAAACTAATAAATAAATAAAAAACGAGATCTTGCAAAATGAAAGAATTTGAGACAAAAATACTTTAAATAAAAATTTGATTCAAAAATTTTTTAGCCACTAGATACTATATATTTTATCTATTCAATATTTAATTTGCATCTTCTTCCAGCATAGTGTAGATCTTTTTATTAATTATTTAACTGTTTCACAATAATAATTTACAAGTTTATATGTTTAAGAAGACTAATTAAACGATTTACGATTTTTAAAACCATACGCTGAAGTGTATCAATTGATAACCATATTGCTACACGAGGCTTACCAAATGACACACTCTATAATTTTTGTTCCAAAATTAATCAAAGAAAACGTGTAATATATTTTCTAATTAAGCACAACAATAGATTTCCGAAAGTATTGAAAATTAATGATAGCGATTTACATTACTTTAATTAATAATATTTATGCAAATCTATGTATAGTTAGTTATACACTTCATACTTTTTTTTATATACTTTAAAAATATAAAAAAAAATTGAAATCCAATTGAATAATATTAATAAAATAAATTAATATATAAATTTCATATTTTTTTTATCTACAATTAATTTTATATATTCTCTCTCTCATTTAAATCAATCATATTAAACTAAAATAAAATAAAATATTACTTTATGAATAAATGTATATATATATACTTTCAATTTTTTATTATATTTATTAATACAACTACATTATTAAAATGAATTAAGAATGAGTGATAAATAGATTATTTATGTTGTTATGATATATCGATTATACCGCCGGAATATGTATTAGGCGCAGCGTTGACGAGTCCATCATTTATTCCATTTATTTTTGTACAAAAGTAACATATTCACTATTTATCAGTTGCATTGGGTGGATCTTCTACATTCCAAAAAATTAATAAAGTGGGTTGTCGTATAAAAAACTTTAGTTCCAATTACTCCAGATTTTTTCTATGCCTAACTATATCTCAGGTTCGATTAATAGAAATCACAACTATGCGCATAACAGCAAAAGTCATTCAGTTTTACCCTCACCCTCAGCGTCTGCCGTTAGTCCATGTTTGAAATTTGATCACAAGAAGGTAATTAGTAATTTCATAATGCCGACGGTATTGATATTCAACAATTAGAATTTACAGTCAAGATATGATGAATAATTGGTTTTACAGGTTCTGACTATTTACGAATTTTACTTATTTTTGTCTATTACATTACGTATGCACATCTACTGCAAAATATTTTCAAGCTTCTATCTCTTCTTAATTATTTTTGTTTTGGTAAGAGACATCTAACCTGAGATAAAAATTATTTTGATCCCATAAAGAAGCTCTTTTCTTGATTTGGTCTCATTTTGTTTCACTTTCTTAATTAGTCCCGTAAAACCTAAAACGTGATCAATTTAGTCTTTTTTCAGTCCAGAATGTCAAAATTAGCCGGAAATCGGTTGACCAATAAAGATGTGGCAGTCAATTTGGAGAAATACCGCAAGAAAAATTAGTGTGATCCATGTATCAAAGTGTGAATATTATTTTCTGTTTACTTTTTTTTTAATTACTTTCGTCAAATCACAATTTGACACGTGAACCGCACCAAATTTTCCTAATTTTTTAACGTATTCTCCCAAATTGTCTATCACATCGTTATCGGTCAACAAATTTTTGGCTAATTTTGACTTTTTAAAATTAAAAGGGACTAAATTGACCACATTTTAAGTTTTACGGGACTAAATTGAGAAAATGAAACCAAATCGAGAAAATGACTTCTTTATGGGACCAAAATAATTTTTATCTCCATCTAACCTTCTTTATTTCTAATTTCTTGATCTAACGCAGGTTTAAATATATGGCTACTCAGCGTATTCAACCAGTTGATTTTCTGGAAGGTAAAAGATCTCTATTATATTGTTACATAATTCTACTAAATTATTTAATTTTAGATTAACAATTAAACCATTTCTAGATAGAGTTTAATTTTTTTCTTTTGTCTATCTATCTATGACTAAGTTTTTATTGTTTTATAATAAAAAGTAGTTTGTTGTTGCTTATTTGTTTTGTATTGATCACAAGGGATATATCATACAATGCATGGTATTTAATTTTAACACTATAAAGATCTTTTGAAATGTACAGTAATTGTACGAAAGAAGAATCTTGAAGCTTATCCATATAATGACAGTGATGTGGGTGTAATTATTCTGAAAATTGTTGTTAAAAGTTTGGAATATCTTATGTTTTGTAACATGAATTTAATTTATTGTGACAAATTTTGCTAAGAGATGTCAAGATTGAATACTCCATGTTTTTCAAGAATAGTTAGTTTAGAATTAGTTTTAGTTGATCGATGATGATGTGCAAAAGCAACATATTCACTATTTATCAGTTGCATTGGGTGGATCTTCTACATCCCAAAAAATAAATAAAGTGGGTTGTCGTATCAACAACTTTAGTTCCAATTACTCCAGATTTTTTCTGATGCCTAACTATATCTTAGTTCCGATTAATAGACATCTCAACCAAGCGCATAACAACAGGAGTCTTTCAGTTTTACCCTCACCCTCAGCGTCTGTCGTTAGTCCATGTTTGAAATTTGATCACAAGAAGGTGATTAGTAATTTCATAATGCCGACGAAGGTGATTAGTAATTTCGCTCATCTTCCCTCCGGCCGATACCGAGACTCTTGGTTTTCTGGAAGGTAAAAGATATCTATTCGATTGTTACTTAATTCTACTAAATTATTTAATTTTAGATTAACAATTAAACCATTTGTAGATAGAGTTTAATCGTTTTCTTTTGCATTTGTTTTATAATAAAAAGTATTGATCACGAGGGATATATCATACAATGTTGGTATTTAATTTTAACACTTTAAATATCTTTGGAAATGTACAGTAATTTTACGAAAGAAGAATCTTTAAGCTTATCCATAAGATGACCGTGATGTGGGTGTAATTATTCTGAAAATTGTTGTTAAAAGTTTTGAATGTCTTATGTTTTGTAAAATCAATTTAATTTATTGTGACAAATTTTGCTAAGAGATGTCAAGATTGAATACCCCGTGTTTATCAAGAATAATAGTTTAGAATTTGTTTTAGTTGATCGATGATGATGTACAATGTAAATTATTTTGTTTATGTAATAAAGAAGTTTCATTTTAATTTTTTGATGATAAATTTTATTTTCATTGTTTTGGTTTAATTTATAATGGTATTAACTTTGTTTCAATATTTAATATTAAATACAAAAAACTATTAAATAAGTAAAATGAAAGAACATACATTTGAGAAAAACATTAGACAGAAATACAAATTTTATTTTAAAATTTTATTAGTGGACAATATAAGTATATGTATAAATTTATTTATTAGTTTTGTATTAAATTGATTCAAAAATTTATTTCCATATTTTTATTAATATTATTTTTTAAATTATTAAAATTTGAAATTAAATCCTTAAATCTTTAAAAAAAAAAATCACTATATTAAATCAATTTTATTTCAATAAATTTACAAATGTTTAGTAAAACAATTCAATTCAAACATTTTTGATAACTTTAGTATTCCGTACCATTTTATTAAAATAGACCATATTTTTAGTTATTATTTTTACACAAATAAATTTTGTAGGATATAAAGAACAATTTTTGAAAAATATATTTCACATATACATTGATATATTAATGAAAAAGTTATGGTATGGAATTATCAAAATATATTTTACAAAAATATATATTTTTCCCATGTCCCGTACCCTTAAATCATATATTTTGCCAAAAGTTATGATTCAAGGGCAATCTTTGATCAAAAGTGGGAATTTTGTTGAGAAGGTCTGTTTTCACACACGGACAATTGTATGTTGCAGTTTCAAGGGTCACTAACCGAGCAGGATTGAAATTCTTAATATGTGACGAAGATGAAAACTTGACGAATAAGACTACAAATGTTGTGTACAAGGAGGTTTTCAGAAATTTGCAGTAAATTTAATTAATTGTATTTATATATTTTTTTTCTATGTTTTGGAACTCGAAATGTTTCTTTAATTTTTAATTTTATTTTTTTCAAAACATGTATACAAATAAAAATATTGTACAAAAGTTTAAACATATTTACTTATATTAAGATTCAAATAAACCGGGTAAAACTTTGAGTTGTACTCTCAGTGCAACGCACGGGCCGAATTGATTGACTAAGTGTTTTGAATCCAAGTGTTTTGAATCGATTGATTGACTAAATATTTAGATTCGAGATTCGCCTTCGTTGACTTTTTAATATGTATTTTCGAAAATGAAAATTAAACTTTTGGTTTTTCAAAAGTCCTGATATAAGAAGTTATTCATCTTCACCTACTCTATTATTTTTTTGTCCGATTTATTTATTTACAATATTAAAGCTAATTTATTTATAATATGAATATACTAAATCTTATACTACTAGATCATATGTTGATTCACATTTCTTTTATTTAAAAAAAATATTAGCGTTCCATATTAACAAAATTGCCATTTACGCCTTCTTATCCAAAATTGCCACTTACGCTTTCTAATTCAAAAGTGTCACTTACACCTTCTGATTCAAAATTGTCCTTTCGATTCCAACGTCCGTAATATTGAATTATGATATCTTATGCTATGAAAATTAACCAAAATCAAGGACAATCTTTGTCAAAAGTGTGGATTCTGTTGAGAAGACCGGTGTTCACACACGAACAATTATATGTTGCAGTTTCAAGAGTCACTAATCGAACGGGATTGAAATTCTTAATTTGTGATTCGAATGGTAACCTCACGAATTAAGCTACCAATGTCGTTTACAAGGAGGTGTTCCGAAATGTGAATTGACCTTTTATCATTTCAGGTTCTTTTTATGTATTATCAACTAAGATTTTTTGCCGATCGTAGTCATCAATTTATATGAAATCACTATATCAATTTCTCCTAAATTTAGTTTTCTTGCTAAACATAAATTAAAATAGTAGCCGGAGAAACTGAAGAAAAATATTCCCGGGCATCGCACGGGTAGAAAGATACTAGTTGGATATAAATTTGCCGTTTGAATTGGGCCACAATCCGATTTTAGATAATAAAAAAAAACTAATTTTCGAGAAAAATAAAAATGAAATACACGTGATCTGGATCACATCAGTCACATAAGAATCAATCAAAACAATCTGTGAGCTTCAGATGTTCTGATCCGCCGAGAGGTTGATATTTTCATCGCGTCCGGGGGCTGAATTACGAATCGGATTTCGATGTCGCCGATGGCGGCGGGTGGTATAGTGCGCGCGGCGGTGCTTCTGTTACTTTTTCTGTGCGTCCTGCGGAGGAGCTCCGCCTTGTGGCTGAGTCTGCCGGCGGGTATTAAAAAGTGCGTGTCCGAAGAAATCCAGACCAACGTCATCGTTCTGGCCGACTACGTCGTCGTTTCCGACGACCGCCCCCACCCCACCCCCACCATTTCCGCCCAGGTTACTTTTCTCAATTTTCCATTTATGTCCCTCAACTTTGAGATTATTCCTTTAGATGGTACACGATAAGTTTGGGGTAATGCGTAATATAATAAAGTTTGAGGGGTATAAATGTAATTTGAACTTTTCCCTAGTACAACCATAGCTTGTAAAAAGAACTAATAAGCCCTCTAACGCCGGAAAAGGCTACAGTTAGGGGTGGGAAAAAATATCGAAATATCGAAATACCGAATTTATCGTACCGAAAAATGTCGAAAAATAAAAAAAATCGGTATATTGAAATTTTCGGTACGGTATGATACCGTATCGATAAATTTCGGTACGGTATCGGTATGAAAATTTTGAGATTTCGGTATTTCGGTATATACCGATATACCGAAAATAGTCGATATAATTCGATATTTCGGTATATATATACTTCGGTATGCCAAAAAATACCGGTATAAGTCGGTATATTGAATATTTTCGGTATAATTCGATAAAAAAAAAATCGATATGGTTCGATATGGTTCGGTATATCGATATTTTCGGTATACCGAAATTTCGGTACGGTATCGGTATGGATTTTTTCGATATCGAAATTTCGGTATATCGATAATCGGTATACCGAAATTTTCGGTACGATATCGGTATGAATTTTTTCGATACCGAAATTTTCGGTACGGTATCGATATGGTCATTTCGGTACGGTACGGTACGGTATGCCAGCCCTAGCTACAGTTACACAAGGTGTACCGGGTTTCCGGTACACCGCCAATCAAAATATGACATGTGTCATTAATTAATTAATTAAATAAATAAATATTATTTTAATTATTATAAAATTGAATTATTAATTAGGAAAATAAATAATGAGAATCTTCTAAACAGTTCAAAAAATAAAATCAATATAATCTTTCCAAATATTAAATATAGTACAAAATCTATGAGATTTTTTCCTCTTATAATATAATAGTAACTAACAAATAAAACAAAATAAAATTATATATATATATATATATATTGAAAAAAAAAACTCTTATAATATAATAGTAACTAACAAATAAAACAAAATAAAATAATATATATATATATATATATATATATATAAATTGAAAAAAAAAATGTACAATTTAAAAAAAACGTAACTTTTTAAAAAAAATATTTATATTTCATTTTTTTTAAGTAAAATTAATTTATACAATATTAAATTTTATATACACTAATTTAATTATTTAATTTAAAAATAAATATATTTAAAAAATATGAATAATATATGTGCACAGTGATAATTATTGTTTTAAAATAAATGATTCATTCAATCTATATTATATATGTAAATATGAAATAAAAATGAATTCATAATTAGTATTTATTTTTTTAAGAACCATGAAAATTTGAATCAAATGTCGAATTGAATCAAATAATTCTATTAATTTTTCATTCTATTTTTATTTATGTACAAATAACAATAATTAATTTTATTTTTTAGGATTAAATTGTAAGAAAAACTATTTTGCATATAATCATGTCAAAATATTTTAATATTATTACTAACTTGACATGTGATATTATGTTTCGTATTTATTAAAAATAGAAATAATATAATTTAAATAAAAATAATATTTTGATTTAAATATTACACTTGTAGCTCAATTTTCAATATTATCTTACTTTTAATTATATTTTTCAATAAAATAAGAATGTCATAGTATTCAATTCGAATATTATATTCAATTTTAAAATATTATTACAATTGAGATTTACGCCAGCAACTTATCTTTATAGTTTATCTTTTATGACTGCATCAATGTTAATTAAATAGAGTATGATTTTAAAATTTTATTTCATGTCAAACAAAAATAACATTAAATAACGAATTCGTTAAATTTATTCATTTTTTTAGTAATTACTCACTTGATTTGTAGTCACAAAAAATTAAATTAAACTAAAATGTCGTTTAATTTTCAAATATATATTATCAACGTGTGAAATTAAATAAATATATTAAATAAAATAAATATTTATTTTTTAAAAAATTAAAGAATTCATGATTTATTCATAGTAAGTTTAAAAAATTATATATATTATTATAATTTTAATACATAATTATAAATTTTAAAACATTAAAAAATTATTTTTCCTAGAAAAAATTCAAAATTTCTATGTAAATGTAGTTATGTAGATAGTACAAAAATAAAATAAAATAGGACTATATTTATTCAATGAATAAATTGTCTGTTTTTAATTTTATAATTTGGTGTTAGCGAAAAATTACATGTAATTTTCAAATATCACAATAATTTTTTAAGAAAAATTAAATTTATTTAATGAATGTGACATTTTCTAAAGATAATACAAAAATAAACTTATAAAATCATTTTTACTTAACATTGATACAAGATAAAATAATAGAGATAATTTGATAGAGATAATTTGCGCGTAGATCTAATAATATTTTAAAATTGAACATAATATTTGAATTGAATATTATTATTTTTTTATTTTTAAATAGAAAACATAATTTAAATAAAAATCGCATAATACTTGATTTAAATATTAACATGATAGCTCAATTTTCAATATATATATATATATATATATATATATATATATATATATATATATATTATTGTTAAGTATATATAATTTAATAAAAATAAAATATATATTTTTTTACTTTAAATATTATTTTTTAACTGAGTTGACATTTTTTTAAATTTAGTATGAAGTATTATTTTAGTATAAAATTAAAAATTAAATTATGTTATATCATTTTACTTTTAAAAAATAAAATATTTTTAATGTTTTTTTACTTTACACTATTTTTTTTCAATTAAATATATATATATATATGTATATATATATATATTTTCAATTAAATATATATATATATATATGTATATATATATATATTTTCAATTAAATTTATTTATATATATATATATATATATATATGATACTAATTTATATATTTTATTTTGTTAGTAATATTATAAGGGGAAAAAATCTCATAGATTTTGTAGTATATTCAATATTAGGAAATATAATATTAATTTTATCTTTGAATATTTTAAAAGATATTGAAGATTTATTTTCCTAATTAATAATTCAATTTAATAATAATTAAAATATTAATTATTTAATTAATTAATGTAATAATTCTACGTGTCTAATTTTTATTGGCGGTGTACCGGAAGCTCGGTACACCTTGTGTAACTGTATCATCTTCCATCTACGCCTAGCGAGAATGTATCAACTCTTTGACCTATTTTTCTTGAATAGGTTACTTCGCCTTATGGAAACCCCGTCCACCACAAGGAAAACGTAACGAGCGGTCAATTTGCTTTTACGAGTACCGAAGGCGGAAATTACGTAGCGTGTTTTTGGGTCGACGGCCATAATCCAAGAGGCGGGGATGTGAGTCTCAACGTTGATTGGAAAACAGGAATTGCAGCAAAGGATTGGGATTCAGTTGCAAGAAAGGAGAGAATCGAGGTGAGGCTCAATCCGAATGCAGCTTTATATACTCCCATTGTCCTTAATTTGTAAATTACATAGAAAGTGTGACTATAAGTTTGAAACAAAGACTAGTATATCTTTTTTTTTTTTTTTTAATCTCTATATTATGTAGGGTGTTGAACTTGAGCTAAGAAAGCTAGAAGGAGCTGTGGAGGCCATTCACGAAAATATTATGCATCTTAGGAGCAGGTTAATGTTTTATCAGTTTTTTTTTTTTTTTTGTCACGATTCGTGTAGTGGTTTAACATTGAAATAACTTTTGACCTTGTAGAGAAGCGGAGATGCATGCTGTGAGTGAAACGACGAATGTTCGGGTGGCTCGGTTCAGTATAATGTCGTTGGGAGTGTGCATCGCGGCTTCGGTTGCACAGATATGGCACTTGAAACATTACTTCCAGAAGATGAAGCTAATTTAGTGTTCTTCATATTCATGCACTTGTGCTGTGACAAGTATAGTTTTTTTCAGTTACATCCCTTTTTAGCTCCTGAAGTTACATTTACATTCTTTAATTTTCCAAATATTACAAAATACAGAGATAAAACATGGAATTGTTTCGTTCTTACTTTTTTGACTTTAATCTAACATAACAGCAATTTTGAGTTATATTTACTAATCATATAAAGAATTGCAAGTGCAACAATCACTCATTAATGGCAAGGGACTTTAATTTAAAAGATAATTAATCGGGTATTAATGTGTTAGTTATCAGTCATTATTATGATGGAGTATAATTTGGCTATGTTCCTTACTAATACTTTATTCCAGAAGCAAGAAAACGTGGAGGCACGTGATTGGTCAAATTTTCTGTTAGTGATAACAACGAATATCAACGATCCCAAACTCAACTAAAACCTACTTAATTGCTAAATAAAATTGAGTACTTGTTCTGATTTTTTTTTTATTTCTAATTACAAAAAACTACTTCATTACATAAAAAAAATTCATTAAGCTTCGATAATTCGCAATTTGGATTAGTAACATATTATGTACGTACTGTATAAAATAGTGAGATGTTTGATATATGAAAAATTATTATACTGATTTTGGTAGTAAGATTAAATACTACTCCAATATTCATGAATAAATGTGTTATTCCACATACTTTTGTAGGTAACTTTTCTTTTCGAAATTATATATAGTTCAAAATTTGAATGTATTCTTCGAATATTTCATCATTACTTTAATTTTCGATTATCATTATGAAACACTCAAATACTAAAGATTCAAATATTAAAGATTGTTTCAATCAAACTTTTTCATCATTAACTATTTATAACACATCTTACAAAAGGTAAAACCAATCAACCAAAAACAAAGTAATTAAAAAAGAAAAAAGGAAAAAAAAAAGTTGATTTTTTTTAATCTCTAAGTTCAAAATTAGAAAAAAAGTTGAAAGAACAATAATTAGTAATTACACGATGTCATTAAATAAAAGAATACATAAATAATAAGATGTGATAAATTGTTTTCATTTCAACCCCATCAAATTCCGATATTCAAAATTGACCCATAAATTATTAGAGTGCGGGTTATGCGCGTACACAGCATTTGTTTAGTGTCCATAGCAAAACCCAGTTGTCGGCTTCTAGTGAGAGAAAGGAGAGAGAAGTATTGGGAACTCGATGCTGTGGTGGAAATGGGGAAATTCAACGATCAGCGACTGCCTGTTGCTCAGCAGTCTCACGGCGGCAGTGCTTCCAGAACCTTCTTCCTCTGCCGGCGACGCGCGGTGGATTGTTACAGCGTGAAATGCGCCGCCGTTTCGGTACTCAGTTTAGCCGCTTTTCTCTCCGCCCTTTTCTGGCTTCTTCCGTTACGGTACCGGCAAGACGGGTTCGATGCCGAAGACTCCGTCAAGCTCAGTGGTAAATATTTTTTTTTTTTTGCGATTTTATTTAATTATCCAATTTTTATTTTATGCTTCGGAGTGATTGGGGTTTTTGAGTTTTTGTAATTTCGCTGTGTAATTAGGTGTGTAATTAGGTTTCGTTTTGGGTTTGATTGAACTAGTTGTTTTCTGCTTCGAATTTCTTCATTTATGAGGTTGTGATAGCTTTGGTTGATTCTGTTGCTGCCATCTGTATTTTGATTTATATTTTCTTCGATAAATACGAGGTCTATTCAGATGATATGGATTTAAGATTTTAAAATCGGATCAAATTGAAGAATTTGTCGATTGTTTTTTAGCTCCCAAAAAGTGAGTTTGTGTTTGGTGGTAATAGGTTGTGCATCTGCTGGGCATAGTTTTATCAAATTTTCAGATTTCTTGAATCCGTATAGTTTGGTTCAACTTATAGATGAAGTAGTTGAAGCATCATTTTTCAACAACCATTATTTTCATTAAGCTTGGATATGAGAAAAGAATACATTCATTTTTTTTGTTTCTTATTTGCAGCCACAGTTCAGTCATACTTTAAGCTTGAGAAACCAGTTTCCGAGCTCTTGCCATATGTTTCAAGACTAGAATATGATATCAATGACGAGATAGGTGTCCCTTCCTCTAAGGTTGTTTTTCAATTTCACGCTCACCATATAGCACCTGCTTTTTTCCGTTGTTGACCTTAATACAATAAGATTGATATTTACACCATTAGTTGTTTTCCCCCTTCAGGTTGCTGTGTTGTCCATGCACAAGGCAGAATTACCTAACCGGACAGATGTCGTGTTTGGCTTCCTTCCGGACCCAATCAACAGCACATTAAATATAGTGTCATTGAGTTTGTTGAAATCATCCTTAATAGACCTCTTTCTTCAACAGTTCAATTTGTCATTGACCTTTGGAATTTTCGGAGACCCTTCTTCTTTTGAGATCTTGATGTTTCCTGATGGTGTTACTATAATACCGGAGCAAGCTAACTTGATGTCTCAGCCGCTCTTAAATTTCACTCTCGTTAGCTCCATTTATGACATAAAAGAAAATCTTCTGGAGTTGAAGGATCAACTGAGATCGGGATTGCGTTTGAAGCCCGATGAGGTAAATTAGTAGAATTGTTTTCCTCATTGGCTTATCTATCCAAGTTGAAGTTGTTAGAGAGACTCCCTAATAGGCTCTTTAAACGTGAAGATCATCTTTGTCAAACTAAAGAGCATCTTTAAATTGAGAATTGTTGAGATTACACATTGTGTTAGTTTTAAGAACTCGGCTTTTATAATGAGTTGTTTTGGCTCTGTGAATTTGGTGAGTGAAATCTCCTTCTCAAAATTTAAAAGTTAAAATGAAGAGTTTGATGGATATGATTTTTAATTTTTGGATGGCTCTTCAAAGTACAGAGTATTTTTCTTTCAAATAGCATCTTTAATTATTAATTTTTGTTTTGAAAGTTTTTGTAACATATTCTGGTATTTTGGATCATTTTTACTAATTTCTGACCATTGATATTTTTCCACACCTTTTTCAAGTATTTCATTTTTAACTTTTGCTTTCATCTTTCAAGAGTTGTTTTATTTATTCAGTTACATCTTCTCTCTTAATATTTTTTTTCTTCATATGTTTCCCTTTGCTCTCTACAGGCAGTCTACATACAGGTGACAAATAAACATGGCTCGACTAAAGATTCCCCGGTTATAGTCGAAGCTTCAGTTGCATCCGATCTAGGAACCATGCTGCCAGAGAGATTATTACAGCTGGCTCGGATAATTACTCGGTCACCCTCTATGGATAATCTTGGCCTTGATCACTCTATTTTTGGAAAAGTCAAAGAAATTAGCTTGTCCTCATTTCTAAATCATTCACTTTACACACCCTCACCAGCCCCCACACCCACACCATCCCCATCTCCATCCACGGCACAATCCTATTCGCCTGCCTTTGCCCCCAAATCTCATAGTTCACCGCCACCTGGTGCAAGCCAGCCTTCTGGATCCACTCCACATTGTAGGCCTATTAATGCACCGAGCCCTTCTCCGATTACTCATCCCAAGAAAATTTCCCCTAATTTATCACCTCGAGCGGCTTTGAGACCTCAGAATTTGCCAGGCCCTTCTCCATTTCCTGGTGCCCCCTATGGTTCTCTGCATGTTTCGTCATCAAATATGTATACTCATTCAAGTAAGTTTTCCCCCTTTTCTTTTTTTCTTTTTCTGAGTAGCCCATTCAAGTAAAGTTAGTATGCTAAAATGTTGCGAAGCGGATATATATGAGTTGCATGACAACGTTGTTTTTTTATAATTGGGCCTTCTCTGGTGTCTCGGGTTTCTTTTCATTTTTCTTTTTTGCTGGACTATGGTGGGAACACGTAGAGTTGGTGGGGTAATATAGCATTGACATACATTTATTCTTGTGATGTGGAGTGGTTTTGTGGAATTTTACCACAAGAAGTTATAGAGGTCTTGTTGAGTGGAAAAACACAATATGTAAATGAATAAAGAAACGAGAAAATAAAATATTTGTGATTGATATGAAAATTTGAAAAATGATTGGAAAGTAAAAAAGAAAGATCAAGCAACTATTATATAGATTAACCTATATAGCTCCTTTGCTAGGTAGATAGAAAGCGAGAAAGCACTGAATCCTCACTTCTTAGTAACTATGTAACTGATGCATGAATTACGATTACTTTTAGCACTTGTTTGATCGTGTATTAAATATTGTTTTTGTTTTTGAATTTGTAGGTTTCATGCTAGGTACTTGGAGGATCCCATGGTTGTACCTAAATGGTCTTTCAGCATTTCTTCTCCTACTCTGGAATATATCCTAGACGACAGTTTTAACATCAAAAATCTAATTCCTGAAAAAGGTTCTGAAAGATGTTTGTTATTATCTGCGTACAAATATGCTGGGGCGAGTGATTATCCCACAAGTGTGGAGGTCAAAGCCAAGAAAGATGGCAGGCCTCGTTAGTTCAGGCGATAAGTTATGGGTTTGTGTGGGACAGACTTCTCACTATTAACGTATAGAGTATCCAGAGAGATGTCTTCCTTCTATTTGCAGGTTTTCCGAAAGAGCAAATTGTAAAGATGTACTAGTTCTTTCTGAACATCTGCGAGGGGCGAGGATAAAGAAAAGACGTAATGTGATGATACCTTTTACTAAACAGTAACTTTATATGTATATGATTTTTTCTTTGAGTAGGAATCCCCAGCTTTCATAAAGCTTCGAATGAAGTTACCTAAACTTCATGACAATTTCCACTGGTCATCAACCTCAAGAATTACAGGGTACTGCTGTGGCCCAATTTTGTAACAAACGATTAGGTCAATATTGTCTTTCCCATCTTCAAAATATTGTTATTTTGAACTTAATTTCAGTTTATTTATGTTCAATTCAAATTGTTTTGTTTAACTCAATTAAGTTCCTTTAAAAAAAATCGAAAATAAAAACTAATTTGAATAATACAATTTAATTAATGCTAGTATTTTTTTAAAAATATTTAACAATTTATAAAAAATATTAATAAAAATATAAATTATTTATTCGATCCATTCATTCAGAACAAGAAGTCTTTATTTTATGTAGAATACTACTGTGATTGCTGAATTCTACAGACTGACTTATTTGAAGGATACTAGTGGATCCATTTGCCTTCCTTCAAATAAGTCTCTAGCTTCTAGAAAATTCATAACCATATTAAGAATCATGAGAAAGTGAGAGATGTGAATCACCTCCTTCATTTTGCAGGTTAATTATCCAAATAAGTCTCTAGCTTCTAGAAAATTCATAACCATATTAAGAATCATGAGAAAGTGAGAGATGTGAATCACTTCCTTCAATTTGCAGGTTAATTATCCGAAAGAGCAAATTGCAGTGGTGTACAGTTGTACTCCATCTCGTTCTTTCATAACATCCGCGAGGAAAAAAAGAAAAGCGCAATGTGATGAGACCTTTTACTGAACAACTATTTTATGAACACATAGAAACATCATCATTTGCTGAGCCTGAGTTTGCTTGGCTTTCCTTCACGTGGAATATCTTCTGACGAGGGAGAAAATTGGGGCCTTGTCCACAAGTTCTTTTCTCCCGTCGTGGGAAACAGACTCAAGCTTCCACGCTGGACCAACAAACCAAGAAACTGCAGCTCCACCTATAAACCCTCCGACCTGATTTTTTTTTCAGGCGAACATGAGACGGAGAATATGATCAGAAACGGAAAATACAGAGTGCCCATAATGGTGAAGATCATCGATCAACTCACATGTGCCCAGTTGTCAATGTTTTCAGATTGCAGTCCTTCAATCTGAATAAGAGATTCTCATTTCCATTAGTCGTTTATCTTACAAAGTATAAACGGTAAATGCGGGAAAATAAAATACATATACATACCATGTTCAAAAGAATCACTTCAGTAATATGTCTGAAATCGTCCTCAGCCCCTTTGATCACGCCCCTATGCCTCAAGGCAAACATAGCATAGCATCCCAACTGAAGAGAAAAAAAAACCAGGTTGCGGATTTTGAAGAAACACGATGATGGATTACACCACAAACATGAAGAAGTATCATTGATTTACCAATCCAAAAATCGCTCCCGATGCACCGACAGATGGTGCATTGCAAAGCCAAAAACTCATTGCTGAGCCTGATGCAAAAAAAGACGAGGAAGGTGAAAAATGGTAATTATTAGTGTCGTGTTTTTGCGAATCGTACCTGTAATAGCTGAGGTGAAGTATACTACTAGATATCTTCTTGGACCACAAATTTCCTCAATAGCAGGACCAATTGAGTACAAAGAAGAACAATTCGTCTACGGAAAAAAAGACAAACTCTTCTTAATGGATTTCCAACCAAGAATAAATAAATAGATTTTATTTATTTATTAATAACAATGTCGAATTAACCAGTAGATGGGATGGGCCCGTGTGAAGAAACGATGATGTAACTAGCCTCCACGACTGACCTATACTAATGAGGTCATTAATCTGCAAGATAGGGAAGAAGAAAAACTGATTCCCGATTCCACATTTAGTCCTTCAAGTTTATGAAAATCAAATCTCGTCCTATTTACGATTTGTAGTGAAGTTTCGATAGAGTTTCTATCTTGATTAATCTAAAGTATATTTGATAGAGTTTCTATCTTGTGTGAAGTCAATTCAATAAGTGAGTGTCACTTTAAAAAAACAAAATACATTCAATTTTTTACATTTGTGTGACACTTGTTTAATTAGTTGAAAAAATATCAAATAACACAAAACACGTTGAAAAAGTATCATATAAGACAAAACACAAACATGTCAAATTCTACTAAAAATAGTAAAATAAAACGAAGGGTAGCGCTATTCGCACCCATAAAACCTCTAAGTACACCCCTCCTTATTTATAATTTTAATTAATTAATATTTTTACCGGATACACCTCTTAATCTTCCTAATTTGCCCTTTTCAATTAACAATAAAACTTCTTCTTTTTTTTCAGAAACGTTACTCTTTATTGTATCGGGTTGTCTTTCTCGTCATGACTTCGTCGACCGTCTCAAGGCTGAGCGACAGAGGGTGACGTCGAGCAACAATAGAAGTGGGTTTGATTTTCAAAGGCTAAAACTAATCGCCGAAGTGGACAGCGGCTTCGTATGTTGTCGAAATCCTCGTCGCCGAAGTGGGTTTGATTTTCAAAGGCTAAAACTAATCAATTAATTAGTTCAATCTCACCGCCGCCGGTGGCTATGGACACGGTGACGCGACTCCCCACCATTCTAATCGAATCGACTGCCCCAATGGCAACTCCACTGTTAATTTCCTCAGATTCTCTAGTCAAAGATATTGTTTTGCCGACCCCGACGTCGACTTAATACGCCCCCAGCAAATTGAAAATTTTTCCTCCACCATCATCTCCTTCTCCTCCAATGGATTGCCGTTCTTTGAGATTAGGTTAATTTCTTCATTTTTTTTTCTATGCACAATATAAACTTATATATTTTAATAGTTTTTTTTATTGTTAATTAGAAAGGGTAATGTAGGAAAATTAGGTGGTGTATTAATAAGAAATATTAATTAATTAAAATTATAAATAAACAGGGGTGTACTTAGAGGTTTTGGGGGTGCGAATAGCGCTACCCTAAAACGAATTTTGTTTTTTCATAAATTTAAAAGACAAAATGTGGAATCGAATTATCTCTATAAATTCTTGTCACTATACTTTATAACTCCGCAAGCGGATTATAACTAAAGATTTCGAACCTTGGCACCCCAATAGAAGAGCTTGTCATTGGATAGAGAATTCGCGAAGTAGACTCTGCATCGTACAAATTTCAAAAACCAGTTACTAATATATATCATTCTTATTCGTTGTGATTTCGTATCTTTAATACTATACTCACGAGACATTGGCGGCAACGAGGATATTGGTCCATTGCCTATCTTCGAAGAAGTCTCGTTTGGATCGACCATCGAAGAAGCTGAAGCCCGTCAAAGTAGTTGCGGGGAGAGACTCATTGATCGAACATCGAAAACTATTAAAGCCGCACTTAAACCGAAGACACAGGACCTTCGAACGAGCTGCTTCACCACCAAGACGAGAAGAAATACTCTGTTGCAAAAAAAGTAAAAAATCTCTGTGATATTAGGGTTTCTAATTACGCACGATGATGATTTTCCTAAATCTGATTTACCTGGAAGGAGGAGCGGAGGAAGAATCCAGGACGAAAGCGGCAGCGGAGGGCGTGGCTGAGGCGGCGAGCGGCGGCGACGGTGTGTGAGGGCATAGCAGCATAGAGTTTCTTGAATAAGAAGAAAGTTTTTGTTTTTTTCATTTTTCTTTAAATACACCGCTATATATATTTAAAAAAATAGTTATTTTATTTAGATTAGGACATTTCTTTATTTTGTCACAAATGAATTAAAATTGCGTCAATTTGATATTTTTGACAAAATATTGATCGAATTTTTTGACAAAATATTGATCGAAAAGTTAGCAAAATTACTCTCAAATACCTTATCAATAGTGTAAGTCTAATACTCCATGCATGCAATATTGAAGTTGGGGTCGGTTTATAATTCTTAATAGTTACTTTAGGTCTTTATGTTTATTACGGTTTGGTCCCTCGGGTGTGAGTTTGTAATATACAACAAATATATCAAATAACAAAAGTGTACAAGTTTTTGGTTTGTTATCTTTTTTTTTTTCAAACTCTCAACTCAATTCACATACAAAACAAATCTGACGGGCATCAATCTATGCCTACATTGTATTCCCCAGGTCAGGTATCATATGAACATATAGAAACATCATCATTAGCTAAAAGATTCCCATATGCTTGGCTTTTCATTACTTGGAATATCTCTCGATGAGGGAGAAAATTGGGGCCTTGTCCACAAGTTCTTTTCTCCCGTCGTGGGAAACAGACTCAAACCTCCATGCAGGACCAACAAACCAAGAAACTGCAGCTCCACCTATTAACCCTCCAACCTGATTTAATTTTCAGGCGAACGGGAGACGGAGAACATGATTAGGTAGGAAAGCAGATAAGATCAATTTAAAGTTAGTTAATCTCATGATCAGAAACGGAAAATACAGAGTGCCCATAATGGTCAAGATCATCGATCAACTTACATGTCCCCAGTTGTCAATGCCTTTAGATAGCAGTCCAATAGTCTGCATAAAAGATTCTCGTTTCCATTAGTCAATTAGCTTACAAAGTATAAACGGTAAATGCGGGGAAATACATATACATACCATGTTCAAGGCAATCACTTGAGCAATATGTTTCAAATTGCCATCGGTGCCTTTGATCACGCCTCAATGCCTCAAGACAAACACAGCATATGATCCCACCTGATAATGCGGTCATGACAATATTAGAAACAAAAGATTGTACTATTTTTTTAACACTGCAAGTTTACTCGACAAAAACAGTTGCAATTATTGAAGAAACATACTGACGGATTACAACACAACATCAATAAAAATCAGCGTGTGATCGAAGGTCGTATCATTAATTTACCAATCCAAAAATCGCTCCTGATGCACCAACTGCTGGTGCTTTGCAGAGCCAATAGCTCATTGTTGAGCCTGATGCATAACAAATGACTGTTAATAACAAAAGGAAGTTATAATTTATCAAGGTACAAATGGAAATGATTGTTGTAATGTTTTGTTAATCGTTACTTGCAATAGCTGAGGTGATGTATACTGCTAAGTATCTTCTAGGACCACAAATTTTCTCGACAGCAGGACCACTTGAGTTCAAAGAATAACAATTTACCTATGTTAAAACAAACAAACTCTTCTCAATAGATTTCCGACCTGTCTAACCTAGACAAAAAATATACTTTCAGTTAATAAAAATATTTTAATCAAACCAGCAAATGGCCTGGGTTCGCGTGAAGAAACGCCGATGTAACTAGCCTCCACGACTGCCCTTTATTAACGAGGCCATTAATCTGCAAGATAGGTACGAAAACTGCCTTTCAACATAGGAATTCACCGAACTTTATAATTCCGCAAAACTAAAATATTCAAACCTTGGCCCCACAATATAAGAGTTTGCCATTCGTCAGATATTGCGCGATGTAGACTCTGCAGTGTACAAATTCAAAAACTAATTCATTTCTCTAATGAAACCAATTACTCCATTCTTATTCATTGTAATATCGTATTTCTATAATCACAAGACATTAGCAGCAAGAAGGATATTGGTCCATCGCCTCCTGTCGAATAAGTCTCTTCTAGCATCATCGATTGGGGCTTCCCAAAATGTCCATTACTCCCACTTCCGTTCTCATTGAAGAAACTTAAGCCCATCAAAGTAGTGTCAAGTAAAACATTATTGAACGAACCCGCAAATTGGCGAAAGGCCCTCTCATTACACAGGACTTTCAAACGAGCAACTTCACCGAGACGAGAAGAAATACCCTGTAGGAAAAACCAGCCATGATTTCTCGCTAATCATTTCCCAGACAACAAATTTAAACAGTCATTGGATGTCCGAATTACACTAATTGTTCGCGTTCGATAACGTAATCGAGGTATGGAGATTTAGGGTTAGGGTTTCTTATTGTACGAGATGGTTTCCTAAACTGTTAAAGGCAAAGAGACGAACACGAAACAAGTTTATTGAAAGAGGAATAACGTAGAAAACGGGAGCACTCTCCCGTCCAAAGTCAAAGACTCCAAACTTAATGATCACAAAGATAACCCTAACCTAAACCTTCTAACCTAAACCTAAACAAGTATTTACAAAGAATAAAGACCGACTCAGCGCTGCTACTTCAAAACCCATAAAAACTAATAATAATAATAATATTAAAAATAGTAATTAAACTTCCTAATAAAACTACGGCTCAGCTCTCCCTCTTATTAATAACTTTCTTTTTGCGTCGTTGATACACCACATCAACTCCCTTCCCCTTAAGAATTGCCTTGTCCTCAGAAGTTTGGAAATTGAGCTCGAAAATACTTCTCATCCACCCAAGTTGCATCATCAGTAGACAACCCTGACCAAGTGACCAGCAACTGAGACACCCTTTCATCTCCCTTCCAAACCTCTCGCCAACGCGTCACCTCTACCGGAACAAATTCCGGAGTATCCTCGCTAAGATCAGGAGGGAGACTCGGCTCAACCACATGATTGCCAGTTACAGATTTCAGTTGTGATATATGAAAGACGGGGTGAACGCGAGACCCATCTGGCAGTAATAATCGGTAAGCTACCTTCCCAATTCGGTGGGTAACCTCAAAAGGTCCAAAGAACCGTGGCGCGAGCTTTAAATTTAAACGCTTAAATAGCGTTGTCTGTCGATAGGGCCTGAACTTCAAAAAGACCTTATCACCCACCTCAAATTGTATGTCACGCCGATGTTTGTTAGCCTCTCGAGCCATCCTCTGTTGCGCCCTCTCCAGCTGAAATTTCAAAATTTTCAGAATAGCATCTCTCTCCAACAAATCATCTGCAACAGCCTTGACCCGTATTTCTCCTGGCAAAAACTGAGATAAAGTAGGCGGAGGTCGACCATACACTGCTTCAAATGGGGTACATCCTGTAGCGGTGTGAAAACTAGTATTAAAACAATATTCTGCCCAAGGTAACCAAGCAGCCCACCTATGTGGAAGCTCCGATGTGAAGCAACGCAAATAAGCCTCGAGACATCGATTCATAACTTCAGTTTGACCATCGGATTCGGGATGATAAGCCGAACTCATTCGTAACTTTGTGCCTAATGTCTTGAATAATTCCTTCCAAAATGAGCTAAGAAATATTGGATCGCGATCGGAGACAATAGAGTGTGGAACACCATGCAAGCGAACAACCTCACGAGCCACTACTGATGCTACAGTTCGGGCCGTAAATGGGTGAGTCATTCCCATGAAATGGGCAGCCTTGGAGAGTCGATCGACCACTACAAGAATGACATCAAAATTTTGCGAACGAGGCAAACCCGAAATAAAGTCCATACTTATATCTTCCCATACTTGAGTTGGAATGGGAAGTGGCTGAAGGAGTCCTGCAGGAGATCTTGTGTCAGCCTTGTTTCGTTGGCACACCAAACACTGTGCGACCATTTGAGTGATGTCACGTAGCATTCCTGGCCAATACACATTTGTCGCGATCCGTCGATATGTGCGAAATGCACCACAGTGCCCCCAGTTGGAGTCGCATGAAACTCCGAAAATAAGCGATCAACCCAATGTGAAGTAACAGGTACAGCCAAGCGATCTTTGAAAAACAACATACCATTAATAAGAGTGAATGGACGAGTGACTTCCTCTCCTTTCTCTAATGCGAGAATAATTTTCTTGTATCGTGGTTCTTCCATCACATCTTTTCGTAGTCGATCCCACTCCACCCAACGTGGCACTGACACTGCACGTAATTCACCTTCGATGTCCCTGCGAGACAAAGCATCGGCTGCTTGATTTGACGTTCCAGCCTTATACTCTATATCGAAGTCAAAACCCAACAGTTTAGCTACCAAATATTGTTGGGCAGGGGAGGAAATGGACTGACTTAATAGATGTCGCAGACTACGGTGATCAGTGCGAACTAGAAACCGCCGACCCAAAAGATATGGTCGCCAGTGTAGTACAGCAAGCACCAGAGCCATCAACTCTTTCTCATATGTGGATTTTGAAGCATTACCAACAGACAATGCTTTGCTGAAATAAGCAACTGGACGTCGATTTTGCATGAGGACAACCCCTATTCCCTTGCCCGATGCATCACACTCAATGCAAAAAGGTGAGTTCCAATCAGGCATAGCTAGAACATGTGCGGTGGTGATCGCCCGTTGTAATGATTGGAAAGATGATTGCGCGTCCTCACCCCAACTAAATTTTTCTGACTCTTTCTTCAAAAGAGTTGTGAGTGGTTGAGCTATTTTCCCATAATCTTTAATAAATCTTCGGTAGTAACCTGTAAGACCAAGGAAACCTCGAACTCCTTTTAATGTCTTTGGGATAGGCCACTGCAGAACTGCCAGGACCTTAGATGGGTCTATTTGTACTCCTTTTGCCGATACGACATGCCCTAAATAGTCGATCGAACGCTGAACCCAAGCGCATTTCTTAGGATTGACCACGAATGAAGCCGACGCAAGTAACCTCAACACCTCTCGAATGTGAGTAAAATGTGTTTGTCGACAAGAGCTATATATTAAAATATCATAAAAAAAAACAAGAACGAACTTCCGTAAGAATGGACGAAAGAGATCGTTCATTAATGCTTGAAATGTCGAGGGAGCATTTCGTAGGCCAAAAGGCATGACCAAGAATTCGTAGTGGCTTGAGTGAGTTCGAAAACCCATCTTTTCGATGTCTTCAGGTGCCAAACGAATCTGATGATAGCCGGCTCGCAAATCTAGTCGAGTAAACCATGAAGCGCCGTGAAGTTCATCTAACAACTCTTGAATAATTGGGATAGGGTAATTATCTGGAATCGTTCTTTTGTTAAGTTCACGATAGTCAGCACAAAACCTCCAGCTCCCGTATTTCTTGTGCACTAACAAAACCGGGCTGGAATAAGGTCCGCTGCTAGGTTGAATAAGCCCTGCTGTCAACATCTCGCTCACAAGACGCTCAATCTCGGTCTTTTGGGCAGCGCTGTAGCGGTAAGGCCGGACTGAGATAGGAGCCGATCCAGATTGTAACGGGATACGGTGGTCAGATTCTCTGCGGGGAGGCAATCCTCCTAGCGGTTGGAACACCTGTGAGAACTCCGTAAAAAGATCCTGAACCTCTTGTGGAATTTTTGAACCCTCCATTTCCGCTGAAGTTAGCTCCAAAGGCCACACGATCCAACTGTGGTCGATATCCACCAATTTCAGCGTCTTGACGGCTGAAATTTTGCGTTTAGCCAAACTGGGATCTCCTTGGAGCCTCACCTGTTGCCCTTGATATTCAAACTCCATAGTAAGGGCTGCCCAATTAGCTTGAACATGTTCAAGGGTAGCCAACCACGAAATGCCCATTATGAGATCAACTCCCCCAACAGGAAACAAATAAACTGGAAAGGTGAAACTCACTTTTCTTGAGCCTAAACCTACTGTACCCAGCAGGTTTAAGCAAACACTTGGGCAGAATCCTTGGGAAACGACTTTGTTTCCATCACCAAGGATAACGGGCAGCGTCTTGGTTGCATCCACCTTAAGCTTTAACTCGGTAGCCTTTTGAAGTGACATGAAGCAATGAGTGGCGCCGCTGTCGATTAAAATTATTATGCTATTACCATCTATCTCTCCTTTAATTTTCATTGTTCCCGGGCCATCAAACCCGCATGCTGCAACTGCTGATAATTCCAAGTGTTGAAGGCGTGATACATTCTCCTCCTGTTCTGGTGGTAAATTTGAGATATTTTCGGATTCCCAATTCTCTTCGCCATCGCCGAGAATCATAATTCGTAGGGATTTTCCCGAGCACACATGTGTTGGGGAAAAAGGTTCTTTGCATTTAAAACAAAGCCCTTTAGCGCGTAAATCTATAAATTCAGTATGACTCATCTGTCGGGGGCTGCGATGGCGAGTTGGGTCCGAAGAACTCAGTGATTCGGGCTGGGACTTCCCGTATGAGGGCCCCCCAACAGGTCGTGAGTTCCCCTGGTCACGCGGGTGGTTGGAGTAGCTCCAAGAGCGGGCTGCATTCGACGACACACCAGCTCGATTTCCCCCCGAAACTTCGTTTTTGTTCGGTGGTCCTCGGTTTGCATACGACGAGACCCGTGACTCACGGACTGCGGCAAGTTCTTCCTCGATTTCCCTGGCTAAATGCATCGTAGCGCATATGTCCTCTGCGTCCTTCGAACGTATGCGGATTCGAATGTCCTCACGTAGGCCATTGAGAAATAAGCCTAACGAGTGCGAGTCCGGTAGGTCTTTAATCGCCGCCATCTTTGCTATGAATCTCTCCACATAATCGTCAACAGTCGATGTTTGACGACAGGACGCTAAAGCTTCAAAGGGATTTGTTCGAGGGTTATCTCCATATCGGCGTAAGAGTTCCAAAGTAAATTTTTTCCAACTCAAACTCGGGTACCTTTCCTGGAGCCATTGCAGCCATTGTAAGGTGGTACCTTCCATTGCTATGAGCGCCACTTCGAGTCGCATATCCTCCGGAGTATTATCAATTCGAAAATATTGTTCTGCTCGGGAAATCCACGCCGAAGGGTTCTCGCCATTGAAAGAGGGTAATACCAATTTAGTTGGACTTGTTGTCGAGGCTCCTCGGTCTGAAAGTGCCCCTGACTTTTTTCGAGAGCCTTCGAGTGTAGACCCCGACGTATCTTCTGGGCCAATTCCTTGTTCATGCAGCAATTTTTTTAGCATGTCTTGCACTTCACCCAAACGATCGTCCACCGATGTCTTCAAGTCTCCCATCCCTTTCTCTAACCTATCGATGGCTGCTTCAGCAGCGATAATTCGATCCTCGCTTCTCGTCATGGAAGATCCGGCAGGTCGGACCAATTTGTTAGAGGCAAAGAGACGAACACGAAACAAGTTTATTGAAAGAGGAATAACGTAGAAAACGGGAGCACTCTCCCGTCCAAAGTCAAAGACTCCAAACTTAATGATCACAAAAATAACCCTAATCAAACCTAAACAAGTATTTATAAAGAATAAAGACCGACTCAGCGCTGCTACTTCAAAATCCATAAAAACTAATAATAATAATATTAAAAATAGTAATTAAACTTCCTAATAAAACTACGGCTCAACTCTCCCTCTTATTAATAACTTTCTTTTTGCGTCGTTGATACACCACATCATAAACCTGATTTTTTTTACCTCGATGGAGGAGCGGAGGAGGAAGCCCAGACGAGAGCGACGGCGGAGGCAGAGAGCGGCGGCGGAGGCAGAGAGCGACGGCGGCGGCGGTGGGTGAGGGCACAGCACCTCCTCCAAAATGGAAGGTAGAGTGGTTGTTGTTGGGATTGGATGGCATCATCCCCTCCACAAATCAAATGTGAGCTTAATTAACTGTTACTTAAAAACATAAATTATATGTATATTCTATACAAATATTATTTAAATGTTAAATTTTCATATTTTTTTATAATTAATAACAATATTTAAAATTAAAAAAATTGAGCCCAACAACCCGGCTCGGAGCTCGCCATCATTTCAAAAAACATGGCTCGGCTCGAACCGAAACACTCGGGTTTTGAGTCGAGCCTTGAAAATTTTGGCATTGGCACTTGCCCAGCTCTACTTGGAACAGGGCATCAATATACAAAAAAATATGTAGATATTAAAAAGTTACGAACACTTTTAATTTTTTTTATTATATTTATTCTCAACACAATCTTCAATTTTATTTAAATTAGTAGTACAATGTTTTGGATTGTTTAATGAGTAAAAGTAAAATTTTGAATTTTCTTTTAATTAATTTTGAAGAGATGGAGGGCAATACGGTAATTTAACTTTATAAAATATAAGAAATATTATTAAAAAAAACCAAGTGTGTGTCAGATGTTGTCGAATTTGGGTTAAAATACTAAAATAGTAGGCAAATTGCAATTTTCGCATATGTAAGCCACTGAAATGTAAAAAATTAAAGTTCAATTATGAAAGTAAAAAAAAACTTGGACTAAAGTATAAACTATAAAGTAGAAATATTTAATCAGATGTACAGCAATTTATCATGTTTTTTTAATTGTATCAGCTGGGTGTAATGGAGTATATATACTGTATATGCTTAGTAATCAATTGAATTAATTGTACATTGTATTAATTCACCATTTATAGTATGTAAATAAAGTAGCACTGTAATAATTTGGAGCTTGCATATTTGTTGAATAATAAAAAGGATTGCAATAATTAATTGATATAAATAACTGAACCAACATTTATATTATTAATATTATTGTGGCGAATAGTAATTAATAGTAAAAGTAAGGAAGACCCAGCTCTATCGAGTACTGGATCGGTGGTGCATATGGCGGCCGGTGGTGATCAATTATAATATATATGTTGGGATCGGATCCGAGGCTGATGTAAGCCTCATAAGGATACTTGAATCTGTAACTTCATCCCAAAATCTTTGCAATGAGTACCGAAAGAGCAAATGTAGTAGTGAGTCCCTGCGGCAAGCGTAACCGCAACATTAGACTTTATGTTTGTCCTTTTCGCCCCGTGCTTGTTGCAATTATTGTAGCCAGTGTTGTCGACCTCAATCACATTGTGAAGTTTTTGATCGAAATTGAAAACTGCAATAAATTACACTAGTAATTAATTAATTACAATATATATAGAGTTAATCTATAGTGCGATCAATAATTATCTATGGTACATACCAATGGTGTCTCCGGCCTTAAACTTCTCCCCATTAGCCCAATTATTATAAACACTGGCACTCTGTTGGACGGTCCATGAGGGGGGCGTGTGTGTTCTGGCTTTGGCTTTGGCTTCGGCCACGTGGCAGTGGAAGAGCATGGAAATGCTCAACATCATCACCACCGCCACAGCCACCGCACTACCTCTTTCCCCAGCCATTATTATATGTATAGTATATATTGCGTATGTATTACAGTGATAGTATTAATTAGATCGATCGATGATTAATTGCGTGTATTAATGCAACTGCAAATGGAGCGCTATTTATAGGCTCGATCACTCCTTGTTGTTGTTCGATTCGGTTTACCGCAGCCATGAATTGTGGATTGAATGGCGCTATTTTTTTTAATTAATAAAAGCGTGATTACTTTATTTAATTCATGCTCGATCCTCATACTTTCTTTATCTTGGACTCGGACTTTTTGACATTATTTCGTTGTCGGTTCCCCCACCAACAAAATATTGATTCAAATTAAAGAAATACTGGTAGTTACTATTTATGTCGATCACATTTTTCTTCACAAATTACAAAGAAATTGTGATCATTACTCTCGCATGTAAGTATATATTACTTCTTCCATCTTATAAAACTTGGAATACTTTCTCTTTCCAGATGTTTCAATAGTTTATAGTACACTCTAAAAAAAGAAAATAAATATTTATACTTCTTAATTTTAAAATACAATTTATTACTACTTTATTTATTTACTTTTTAAACTCTTCTTACAAATACTTTACTTTTTAATTTAAACATACATTACACTTTACTTTTTTTTTTTTATCAAAAAATAAAGAAATTCTTAATTTTTCGTGACGAATAGCAACAAAAAGCAAAGGCGGACCTGATTTTTAAAGTTTAAATAAATATAAATATACATTCAGCTTTATTATAAGTAAATATGTAGCCAAAATGGGACATTTTTTCTCTTTTATTTTTAAGCTAAGATTTTATTCTTTTTGATTTAATTTCAGTTCAATTCATTTCAGATCGATTAATTCGTTTCAAAATAAATAAAAATAAAATAAATAAAATATAATTTGAAATAATAATTTTAAATATAAAATTTAAGTTAAAGTTAACTATATATTAAGACGCTATCAGAATTAAGTCACAATAATTTTACTTATTATTATTATTATTTTATTTTTAAATTTTAAAAATACATTTTTATTAATTACTTTTTTATTAAAGAAAAATATATGTATGTCTCTTATATATTTTCACATTTTCTTTTAGACAGTTGTCTCACAAAGTCCAAGTCCAAGATAGTAAGTATCACGAATTGAAGCAAGCATGAATTAAAGTTCAAATGAATTCATGATCATGCTTAAAGAAAATAAGCGAGAGCCATTCAATCCAGAATTGGCTGGCTGCGGATGGAAATTAATTAGGGAGAATGATAAAAATACATTTATCATTTGTACTAATATGTACAATGAAGTAAAATATTATACTCTATAGATCAGTGACATCAGTCACAAGTGTTTCATATATATTTTAGATATTTATTAATAGATATATCACATATGACACCAAAATTTACAATATGACACCATAATTATTTTAAATATTTTTTTCATTGCAACTATTGAATTTTAATTCAAATTTAAACTCCATGATAAATCCAAGCTTCTATCTGATGACATTCTTAAAAAGAATGCAATAATATGAACTGTTGAGACAAATATAGGTGGCAAAACAAGAATTAATCTTAAAAAAAACATTTCTCAAAATCATATTACAGAATCTTGTATGACAGATAAACCTCAACTAGCTATATAAGTCGCAAAATATAATGGTAAAACTTCCGGGGAAGTAACCAAAAGTAAAAATTTTGAATAGCTGCAAGGAAAATCAGATAGCTAACCCCCACATTCTTCGATCACTGTTCATTACAGAGCTAGACCTTTCTTCCGATCGAATCCTAAGATGATTCAATGTCTGAATCTTCCAATCCTTCTTGATAAAGTTCAAAGTCATCTGGGCCCCATCGGCACACTAAGTGGAGTTTGAAGGTAGCCATCTTAATTCCCAACAGACGCTGCACATCAATACAAGCCTCGTTAAACAAAAAAAAAAATACAAATATGATAACAAAAAAAATAAAAACATGATATAATACTTAATGAGACTCGCTGCCAAAGCTTCAGAGAATCGCACTAACCAGTATGCGAGATGACTCGGGTGATATTGGTTTCCCTTCTTCACAAACAACAAAGTCAGATACAAGCTCCACAACACCTGTGAACCATTAAATTTAAGTATTGAAACAAAAATGGCAGTTCATACACGACCATTCCCAGCTTAGTCAGATATATTTAGAAACAAGGCAGACCTTTGTTTAAACGAACCGGCATTCCCTGCTTACGCAAGAATGGTTCCATTTCATGGGTGAATTGATCCAGAGGGCCTTCTTTGAGCTCCACCTATAGAATAAATAAAACATGAGAATCAGGAACATGTATATAAATTTTTTACTTGCACATCGAGTCACACAATATAATATTAACATACCGTTTCTGTTGCAATGCTTCCAGTTCTAGCAAAGTCATAATCTTCATATTCATTAAATAATCTAAACAAAATTAAGAAAATATTCAAGCATATTAATAAATGGACTTGTAGACTCAATGTGAATTATTATTAATTATAAAAGCTACAGGAAATATAAATCTAAGATGCTTAAATAGAGGAAAAAATTACAAATAATAAAATCAAGAGAATCGATGAAGATATTTCTATTAGATCAATAGTCTACCGGGCAGATTACTGTTGCACAGTCACACAGGAGCAACAACTCCTTCAGCCACTTTTCTTCAGGCAAGAGAAATTTCAAAAAATTAAAATAATGGAACAAAATACCTACACAATTCTCTAGTCAATTATTTCCCAAATAATTTAAAAACTATAAAAATCAGATTAAACTCGAATCAAGCAACATTGCCAAATTTGTGTTTCCAAACATCAATTCCTTTCGGAACTTCTTACTGCTCATTTCAAGCCATCATAAAAGTAAAGAGTGGGTGAACTTGTGTTCAGCCATATTCGTTTCTCCCGTGCATGTATCGTAAATTGCAACACGATGTATACCTTTCAATGTCTTCTTTTGGCAAACTGGTGAAACAAAGCCCAGAATCCCCACGAATTAGCTGAATAAAAAAAAATACCAGCAAAAAGTAACATAAGGCAAAATGTGTAAGTTTACCTTGAAATTTCATCAATAAACATTGTGTTAAAAAAGAATGTACACATACAATGCAAAGAATCCTATAGTACCTTTGATATCTTGTGAAGGCCTGATTTGGCCTCGTCGGCAGCAGACTTACCCAATGCAATCTGCATTACCTTGTTCGACCCTAAAAAACATCTGGGACAACGAAAGCACAGAGGAATTACTTATAATTTTATTGTGAAAAAATTAATATACGGCGAAGGATGGATAATACAAACTATCGAAAAATATAAATGGAGTTCAACACACTAAATTAGATCATTTTAAGTAGGCTAAATTAGACCCAAATAAATGAATCTTTACCCATGGGCAATGCACTAACTAGGCTACACACTTCAGTGACAAAAGCTATTCGTTTTTTCTCACGTCTGCGTTTGCGTTTAGGTTACAATATGAAAGCCATCCCTAGAATCATAGAACAGTTAAATATAGCACATTCACAGCAAACATGATTAATGAACATGATTAATGTTGCTAGTCTAAAATTTAGCTAAATAACACCTCAAACTTTCTCAACACATAATTTATATTACTCAATATCCGAACCTGCTTGAAGACTTGAGCCGGTCTTTAAACTCCTTGAACTTGAGGTTCCTCATGTTTTCAAAAGTGAAAACATAGGCCGAGTCGTACTTCTCGACAGCGTCTCGTATCGAGCTGACAACATTTTCTTTCTGCACTCTTCCCTTCTTCTTCGTCTTCGACAGAGTAACTACAGGACAGTCCACCAACGCAAACAAAATCAAAATCAATCTTCAAAATAAAATAAAATGCGTGAATAACTCGATAGAGGTAGTACAAAACCTGGCCTGTCGCGCTTTGATTTCGGCATTTTCTGGTAAGTAGCTTCTGCGGGAGAAAGAGGAGAGATTGGGAGGGGATGGAATTTGAAGTGCTTGAAGTAAAACCCTAATTTGAGTCCGTGCGAAGCCGTATTGGCTGCTTTTTTTAAGCAAGCCCATAGTTGCTGGGCCAGGCCCAAATCTTGTTTTATCAAGTTTTATTATTCCAAAATTAATTACTGACCCAATATATTTTTTTAAAATTGATAATTATTCAATAAAATCGCCAAAAAATTAGAATGACGCATTGGTTAGAGAGTCTGTTGGATTTTTTAAGACTTTTAAAGTCAAGCGGTATTCAATCAGTATTTTAAAAAGTTTTTAAAAATCTATCGGTATTCAATAGAGATTTTAAAAAGTCTTTAAAAATCTATCGGTATTCAAAAGTTTAGCAATTTTAAAACTCTATAGATTTTGTTGGATTTTTTCCTAAAAACATGAATAGTTTACTCTATTTAAAATCTCTCGATGAAAAGAGATTTTTATGGATTTCACTTTTAATAACATAAATTATTATAAAAAATAAAAAAACTTTAAAAATAAATAAATAAATAATTATATTTATATTAATTTATTTTTTAATAAACTAAATTATTATAAAAAATAATAATACTTAAAAAATTATATAAAAAAATATAATTATTTTTATTTTAATAAATTAAATTATTATTAAAAAATAATAAAATTTAAAATTTATTTATAAAAAGGTTATTAAAAATTATTATTAAAAAATAATCAAATTTAAAAATTATTTATAAAAAATGAAAAATAAATAATATTATTTGAATTTTTTTATATAAGTATGTTTATAAATTTGCTTACAGCGGAAGAATCAATACAATCAATAAAAATCATAAAAAAAATATATTACTCAATTCAATAAAGTCTATCAAAATCCATATAAATCAATAAAAAAATCAGTCAAACTCTACGTAGATGAAGGTATCGATCGGTATACCGATCCGATCGATATACCGTGTGTGCGGAAGCGTGTCAAACATATAGATCTACCATGCTTGGATCTTAGTGCACACAAGAGTGTATAAACACATTTATATTTATATATATACACATATCCAATATATATATATAAAGGTCAACGAATCTTACATTGGTTGACGCGTGTCTCGTTGATGTCGATGGCTGTTCGTTGATGAAGATCCGATCTTCTCGTAGCGAGCCTTGAAGAGAAAATCTTCCCAAGCCTCTTGTCTTGCTTCTGGTCTTCCCGGATGTGTAGCCGCACAAATGGCCCGGCCTCTACGTGTTGCACACGAACGGAAGACGAGTGCTGAAAATTGCTGATTGTTCTTTAGAAAAAATGGGAAAAACACTATGTTCTCTCTTTCTCTCTTGGTGTAATCTCGAAATTCAAGTGTTGGAATGAGAGAGAATCAGATTTTCACTCCTTTATCTTCACAATAATGCACCATCATTATGTCAAAATAACCTCCCCACTAAGGTGTGATTATGGTGAGAGTTAGTGGTAAAAATGTAACTCCCACCCACTAACTCCATGCCACATCATTGCCAAATGTGCACTAATGACTCCAAGTCATTATTCCATGTGGCATGACATGTCACACCATGTGACATGTCAATTTCTTTAATTACACATATATATAAATCAAGTTTATATATTTACTGATTTCTAAAATCAATATAAATATTCAACAATTATCTCATTCATCTTCTCGTTCGTGTGTGACCATGTAGGTATGATTATCAATCAATATAATATTACTCTATGTAATATATAATATTATTGATACATCATTTAACATCCGGAGATGACCATATGACTTAATCGATTAGGATTTGAAGGACACAACCCAACAATCTCCCACTTGGCCTTCAGAGCCAGTGTGCTGCCAACTTCCTGTTGTCACTTTATGTCTACGTTTGAACTTGAGGTAAGACTCGAGTCATCTGACGCTACCGTCGTGGAGTAGCGCAAAATAATATTTATAGTTCCTAAACTATTCACTAGCACAAGTACTAGTAGCAAGTATAGGGTCGATCCCACGAGGAGGCGATTTAGCTTATAGTTTTCCCAGCTTTGAATGCTCAATTGGGTTGTCACGTTTGAAAAGGTTTTGTTTTGGAGAGCAGTTGGGCACTGCCGAACCGTGGTCACCGTGTTTACTTGACTGAAAAATAACAAATAACTTAAACAGAAATAAAACTAGCATGCAACCTAATTAATAACTGAGCAATTAACAGACTTGACTAAACAGATAGGAAGAAAACAATAAAGACTAAGGTATCCAGGCATTGACTCCCCTGACTTCCCCCTTGACCTATGTGCTGCCGATCATCGGTACGTATATCATTTTGCTAACAGTTTTGTCTTCCAGTTATAGACCCCATGTTGGAAATCGATATCCCGGAATTAATAAATTTAAATAAATAAATTATCTAATTAATTCCGACCGAAATCCTTCGAATATCCGGATTGTCTAAATTGCGGAACCGACAATCCAATCGAAAAACCTTTCGCCGGAAAAACAACCACGAACCACCACGCGAACCGGGCCCGACCGAACAACCACCGCCGCGGGATAAACCCGCGGCATGTCCAGCCGAGCCCCGCGAGGGGCTCGCGATCGAATACGATCGCCGGGGATGCACGCGCATCCCCGCGGGCTGCTCGTAGCAGCCCCCGGCGGTGAGTCCGGCGACTCACCGCCACCGCCGTGGAGGAGGGGCGTCCGCCCAGCGGACAGCCGCGGCACCAGCCCGCGGCGCCCCAGCGATCGACCACCATGGTCGATCGCACGCCCCGGCGTCCAGCCGGGGCTCCTCCCTTGCGCGATCGGCGATCGCGCCCTAGGGCCGATCGCCACCCTCGGCGTCCAGCCGAGGGGTTTTCGTGTGATCCCGGCGGGGATCTCCCGACCTCCCGCGGTCCGGTGATCTTCGATCACCACCGCGAGGTCGATCCCCATCCCCGGGTTCATCCCTCGGATCTTGGTTCATGATATTTTCACGATAGTTAAACGATAAAATCATAAAGAGGGTTTTACGATTTACCTCGTTCTCGTTGTTCGGAAAAACGAAGAACTTAATTTGACGACCTTGAGATCTTCCGACGTATTCCTTGCACTAGCTCGGACGTCGTGTGGGCGACGATCTACCGAACTCCATGGATCTCCCTCTCTACTTTCTCTCTCTAGAATTGTGATCTTCAAGTTATGAATTCATGAGAATAGAGAAGACCATGTAGTGCTTTTATAGGCTACGTAGGGGATCTAAAGGAGGTGGAATATTGGGCTTCCAATATTGAAGATTAAATTGAGCCCAATGCTCAAGTCCATTAATCCTTATCAATATTAATTAATTCTATTTTCCACTATATAAAATTAATTGCACTCCCAATATTAAACCATATTATATCAAATAATATTTCTCCGGTAGTATTATTTATTCCGTGTATTTAAGATATAAATATCCATGAATAAAATTAATTTATTGCTAATTAATTTATTCATCTCTTATATCCGAGACTAGTACTATTCAACCTTAATTATTATGTGGAACAAATCCACCTGCAGGGTTTACATAATAATTCCTTATGAACTCATCTCGGGGATATTATCAACCCTTACGGGATACACTTTCCCGTCAAGTATTCACGGCATGTCATATATAAAACATAGTGACCCAACTTAACCGGTAATTAACCCAATAATTAAATCGGTTAATTCCTTTGGTAAATCAAAGTCACTTATATTAAATATACACACCCGCAATAGTTTCGGGGATTAAGAATAAAATACACTGAGACTCGAATCGATTATCGCCGGCAATCCTAATCGATGAATCTCAACGATCCGCTCAATACACCAAGTGTACAAGTGTGATAAAATAATTAAGATAAATTATTTTCTCTCTCACACAACGACTATACCGATGGATTGGTCCGTGTCCATCTAGGTCGTGAGCAACTGTTCGATTAAATACGAGTAACCGATAGTATGATCTTCTGTGCGCCCATGCAACACCATACTAACTACAACGTATAAAATCCAGGACTATGATTTGCATATATTTAATTATAAATAATTAAACGCAAATAATTGTTTATTTAATTAAATAGATTAGTGGCAATGGATCGTGAGTTTCCGTTACTGTATTTTATGTATGACATGCTGTGAATTCTTGACGGGAAAGCATGTCCTCGAAAGGGTTGATAATGTCCCTGAGATGAGCTCATAAGGATTATCATGTAAACCTTGCAAGTGGATTTGATCCGCATGATAATAAAGTTGAGTGGTACTATTCTCGGAATTATAAGAGATGAATAAATAATATTAGCAATAAATATAATTTATTCATGGACATTTATATCTTAAACATGCGAATAAATAATACTACCGGAGAATATTATTTTGATATAATATGGTGAATATTGGGAGTGCAATTATATTTATATAGTGGAAGTAATCATATAATTAATATTAATGGATTAATAGATTTGGGCTTGGGCTCAATTTAATCATTAATATTGGAAGCTCAATATTCCACCTCCTTAAGGTCCCCTTATGTAGCCTATAAAAGCACTCCTATGGTCTTCTCTTCTTTCATAAGTCTCAAGACACAATTCTAGAGAGAGAAAGTAGAGAGAGAAGGTGATCCATGGAAGCTTGATAGATCGTCGCCTACCCCGACGTTCAAGCTAGTGCAAGAAATACGTGGGAAGACTTCAAGGTCATCAAAAGTTCTTCGTTTTACCGAACAACGAGAACGAGGTATAAATCGTAAAAACCCTCTTTATGATTTTATCGTTCTATTTATCGTGAAAATACCGTAGAACCAAGATCCGAGGAACGAACCCCGGACGAGGGACGAACGGGTGGTGGCGGTGCGAACCGCCGAACCACCAGCGATCATCTGATTAGACGTTTTTGTGTGCGTCTCTCGTCAAAATCCGAGGTCAATTGTAGTTGACTCGGTATCAATCCAAGGAAACGAAAGAGTGAAGTTTAAGTGCAAGTAAAGAGATAGATACGTAAATCATTAAACTAAATCCTAAAATCATTTTGGAATTCTCGATTATAATAGAAATATTGAAATTAACAATCTAAGAAAAGCACTCGGACAATAATAATCTAAACTTAGTTCGTAATTTGTATACCTCTTTATCAACTCTATATAATCGACACACGAAAGTCAAGTTCCCGGTCGGGTTGCTTAACTCGTTTGAAAACGTTTAATTCACTTGAAATCTCGCTCCCGGTCGGGTTACGAGTTCAAGACTATGTCGTTTATATACAGTCTTCCGAATCTTACAAATATTCAACCTTGTCCTTCATATTATCATCCGAGCCAAAAGTTTAGTTTATCATCTTCAACAAAGAACGAACACAAATTATAATAACAAAAGCAAACATAGATTTTAAGATACACTCGAAAATAAATACAAAACAATACAAGAGAATGAAACTAAGAACAAACTTAAAACAATCTTTGATTAATAAAGCATTCATCTAATTTAATAAGCATTCTAATATTTGCAAACTTGAAAGCATTCAAAGTATTTTGCCAAAAGAGATTAAAACATGAAAAGGTAATTAACTAGAAGTTTACGAAATTGAAATTCATCTACTATTACTAATATTGAAACGGCTTCGGATTTGATCGATCGTCTCTCGGAGTTGTCGGCTCCGAAATGGTCTCCCTCTGTTCCTCGATTAATTCCCGGGCGAAAGTTGTGTTTTCCCCTTCATTTTCTCGCCTAAATGCATCACAGCATGGCTGTAGAACCGCCATGCAACCGCTCCAAAACGGCGACCGCCGTTTATATTTCCGCGCTCGCCAAAAGGATTTCGGCGACCGCCGTTTTGATTTTGGCGAGCGCCGTTTTGCCCAAAAGACTTGGCTGGAAATCTGCATGCTTTTTACCCCATTTGGCGGTCGCCGCTTCTGTTCCTGCGACCGCCGTTTATGTCTGCGACCGCCGTTTTGAGAATGACGCTCGCCATTTCTCCTTTTCCAGTCTAAGCTCGATTTCTCGACTTTTCTCGGCAATCGACCTACAAAATAAACTCAAAATCCTCCAACACACCCAAGTGAGATCAAATCACAACAAAACAAGAAATAAAGCTAAAACGACACGACACAACACAACAAGACTATCAAACGACACAAAAACATAACCGAAAAAACGCACACACACGACTAAAATCACCCCCCCACGCTCAAGTCCTTGCTAGTCCCGAGCAAGGTAAAATCATCCAACAACGTATTTGCACAAATCACCTACTTGAACTCACTACAAACCACAATCCAACCACTTGCCATGTACGAGAAAAATGAGAGAAATGATAACATGTCACTCAAGCTCGCCAAACTCTCCAAGTGTATCCCTCGAAAAAAGCAACGGTAAAACAATGCAACATGAACATCGAGATTCATCGAGATATGCATAACCAAGTATCACAAGAATAATCTATAAACTTTGACCAAGGAGAACAAGAATCGATACGAGATTGTAAACAAGGTAGGCACGGGTAATAGGTAAGAATCGAAAAAATAATAATACAATAAAATCGCTCTCGACCCTCTCCTCCACCAAATGTACTCACAATCACCCTCCTACACCAAATGTACATCATTCAACCCCCCTTATTTCATCCAAATCATATCAATAAAATCATGTTCTCGTTAGGCTTTATGTACTCCCTGCTTTTTATTTTTATTTATTTATTTTTTTTTTTATTGATTTTTGATTTTTTTTTTTATTCTTCAATCCTAATCAATTGTTTTCACAATCGAATAGTATTCATTTTTTTTTACTTTTTTTTTTTATTTATTTATTTAGGGAGTAAGCTTTTTCTTTTATATTATGCCTTTATACGAGATTACATGTTCAATACATCACAATATCCCTTATCAACCCTCACTATCAAACTTGTAACACCCTCACAACCTCACATCACTCGTGGAACTCTCGGTTACAAGAAAAAGGCACCATGTAAGCACAAAGGGTTAACTAGGGAGTCCCTTGACGGGCACGGTCATTTTTGGGGAATTTTTAATATGTGGAGTTAAATCCTAACAATCTCATACTTCATTTTCTAAATCTCAACCAAGTCAAATAATCGTCATATAACAAGTGATATATATAAAAATTCCATCCAACATGCATCTCAATCACCAACAAAGTACAATCATGTTCACAACTCGAGGAAATATATCAATACGCTCCAAAGAATAGTAGGCTCAAAAGCTCACATGTATATATAGCAAGGGCAAAACTCATGAATATCACAACTCATTTTCTCGACACTTAACAAGTGGTACAACCAACAAACCAAATGAGTTCAAGCAACAACTTAACCATATCCCATGCAAACACTACCACATTCGGGACAACAATTTCATTGAGCGTAGAAAAGTAATTCAAACCAAACACACCAACTAACAAACTAAAAATGTAAAGAAACATAACTAAACCACACAAAACAAAACAACTAAATCCACAAACAAGCACAAACTAAACCAACTACTAAACCAAGATAAAACAAATAAGCACTAACACATATATACAAGACATAAAAGAAAAGAAAACGTACCTAGGTCGTGCCAAGCACGACCTCTCTCACATGTCGGGGGGTGGAAAGTGGCCTCCTCCTCTAGCATAGGTCTCCATTCGAGTCGTCCAACGTTGGTCATTCTCCTCCAATGCTTCTCTTACAATCCGGCGGTTAGTTTCCTCGTAGTAGCTTCTCTCGACCGCCATCCGATTCGTCCACGTCGCATCGTCGAGAGCCATTCGATCCAACCGAGCATTTATCATATCATATCCCCTAGCATTGGCATTAATAATTTCTTGGAGATCGTCGGGATGCATTCTTCCCGAATCCGAGTAGTAGTTTCCGGTTTGAGGAACCTCATATGAAGGATTCCAATTCATTCCCGAATCGGTCCACCCGAAGCCTTGATTTCCTTGTGCTCCGTAGCCCGAATACGCTTGGTCCCACACCGGATCCCTCGTCGTCCCATCATTAACATTTGGACCTCCTCCCGCCGATGAACCGGCTCGTTCACGCATTAGGCTCTCTTCTTCAAGTTGAGCCGCTCTCATAATTGACGAACTCACTCTTTCTCCCGCCAACTCCAACTTCCACTTTTGAATGCGGGCCGCGTTCTTTTGTCGATATTCTATCATTGATTGTGCGCTCTTGTCTGTTCGGATTTCATGTGGTACAAACTCGCCGGCCAAAATCAATCCGCTAGCTTCAAACTCATCTACATCCAACGGTCGAGGCTCTATCCACGGCTCTCCGTCATAATAATCATCTCCTTCACCAATGATATCAAAGTGAATTGCCAGTGGTCGCGCAAAATGGAATAACAAACCTCTGCTTCTTATCCCTTTAGCCGCTTGATCCATCAAACCCCAAACTTTCTTAAACGGAGTCGATTCCTGTCCGTTCACAGCTGCATGAATGAATGAGAACTCCAATGAATTAACCTTGTTGCCTTCTACCTTACCGAAAATGTTGTAAGTCAAGAACTTGTGGACAATACTAAGTAGAGGATCGATAAATGCAATTGATCGACCGTGATCCTTCCAATTTTCATTCGGTCCGGCTAACTCTTGCCAATGTGTGATCTTCACATTTCCACTTTCTCGTTCTTCGGTAAGTCTATTATCTCCATTGTAAAACCCAAACACTCGATACATTACACTCTCCGTTATCTCCACCTCCTCTCCCTTGAGCCGACACGTAGCATACGTGTCTTTATTTTTTTCGCGAATGAGCTTGAACGTGCTTAACATCTCCAATCCTAGCTTAACGGAGTATTTGAAATCCATCTCCGCAAACTCCTTCAAGCTCATAAAATCAAGGAGCTCTTTAATCCTTGCGGTGACCTTCAACTTCCCAATGAACTCCCAATCGATCGGTCGAGGTAGAATATGCTCTCCCTTTGATATCAACTTCAAATAAGCCCTTCCTTCAGCGTCGTCGAAAATTGGAAACGGGGCTCCATAACGATCGGAGATATCTCTAGGCCCGGTCGAAACGGAAGTAGTAGCGGCTCCTCGTCCTCTTTTCCGTGGTGGAGGTGGTGAAGAACCGCGAGTTCCGGGTTTACGTCGAGTATTCGTCATTGAATTGATGAAAGATAGTTGGATTTTTGGTTTGGGACTTTTGTCGAACACCTTATGAGCACCTCTAAAATCCTTGAAAATCTTGCAATTGAACCGATTAAAATCCCCAAAACCTGCAAATCAATGTACTCAAGATTTAGGTAAGTGTTTTGGAGTAAGAAATTTGGATTAATTCGATCAAGTATCGAGAGAGAAAATTTTCGCAAAAGGAAGAGTTAAAAGAGGATATTTGTGTAATGAAATTCTGCCCTAGCCCGTTCCTTTTAATTCCCAGATTTTTCAAAAACGGCGACCGCCGTTTTCTTTTTGGCGATCGCGGAATTAATTTGGCGGTCGCAGAATGGTAAGTGGCGACCGCCGTTTAGGCTCAAAACCATGCAGATCATCTGACCCCGTATTCTTTCTTTTGACGACCGCCGAAATGACTTTGACGCCCGCCGTTTTATGTTCAGCGACCGCCGTTTTGATTTTGGCGGTGGTCAAACTCCCAAATGCTCTGGTTTCCATTTTTTCGATACTTTTCTTCGATTCCAACTACTTCCAAGCTCGTCCAAGTCCATTAGCCTTTATTCATGCTCAGTTTAATGTCCAGAGCTGGACTTATTCTTGTTTCCACGTTCAAATGTCAACTTTCTCGAGTCGAAAAGCTTCGACTTCCTCGTTTTTCGACTCCCCTTCATAATAACGCTTAACCAAATGCCCGTTGACTTTAAATTCGTGCTCATCACCTTCTTTCCTCAGTGTGACTGACCCATTCTCATGCATTGTTACAACTTCATATGGCCCGACCCATCTCGACTTTAACTTTCCCGGAAATAACCGAAGTCGGGCATTAAACAAAAGTGCTTTCATACCCGGTTGTAAGTCCTTCTCCACTAATTTCCGATCGTGTGCCTTCTTCATCTTAGCCTTCGAGATCATAGCATTTTCATATGCCTCATTACGAAGCTCCTCAAGCTCCTCGATTTGCAAAGCTCTCTCTTTTCCGGCCTTTGTCATCTCCAAATTCACTTTCTTAATTGCCCAAAAAGCCTTGTGTTCAATCTCGACCGGCAAATGACACGATTTCCCATAAACGATTTGGAAGGGAGTTGCATTAAGGATCGTTTTAAATGCCGTCCGGTACGCCCAAAGTGCATCTCGAAGTTTTTCCGGCCAATCTTTCCTTGACGGTTTCACGGTTTTAGCAATAATAGTCTTGATTTGGTTATTGCTCGTCTCGGCTTGACCGGAAGTTTGAGGATGGTACGGAGTAGCAACTCGGTGATCGATCCCATTCAACCTCATCAATCTCTTGAAAAGTTTGTTGCAAAAGTGTGACCCTCCGTCACTAATAATCGCTTTTGGAAAACCAAATCGATAAATGATATTCTCCTGCACAAACTTCAAAACAACATCAGCCCCACAAGTTCGAGTGGGGATTGCCTCAACCCACTTCGAAACATAATCAACAGCTAATAAGATATACTCGTACTTGTTAGCATTGATAAAAGGACCCATGAAATCAATACCCCACACATCAAAAATTTCACACACAAGATTAACTTGCATGGGCATTTCGTTCCTTTTACCAATGTTACCAATACGTTGACATCGATCACATGAAAGAATAAAGAAATGAACATCTTTAAACAAAGTAGGCCAGAAAAAACCCGATTGTAAAATCTTAGCTCCGGTCTTCCTACTAGCAAAGTGTCCTCCAGATGCATCCTCATGGCATTTTGAGATTATAGCTCTTTGCTCTTCTTCCGGTACACATCTTCTCAACAAGTTGTCCTTCCCAAGCTTGAACAACAACGGATCGTCCCAATAGTAATACCTACACACATGCAACAAACGTTTGCGTTCTTGGGAAGTAATTCCCTCACGCATCTCTCCACTTGCCAAATAATTAGCAATGTCGGCATACCATGGAATTTTTTCATCAATAGCATTCACAAGCATGGATTGTTCATATGGAAAAGTTTCAGAAATAGGAACATTAGCAATCACATTATTATCACATGATTCAAGTCTAGACAAGTGATCGGCTACCGCATTTTCACATCCTTTCCTATCTCTAATTTCCACATCAAACTCTTGCAATAAAAGTATCCATCTTATGATTCTCGGTTTAGCTTATGCTTTAGTCATTAAGTACCTAAGAGCCGCATGATCACTATGAACAATAACCTTAGTACCAAGTAAATACGACCTAAATTTATCTAGCGAGAAAACAACCGCTAACATCTCTTTTTCCGTCGTCGTGTAATTTACTTGAGCATCATTCAAAGTCATACTAGCATAATAAATCACATGCAACATCTTATCTATTCTTTGTCCCAACACCGCACCCACAGCAAAATTCGAAGCATCACACATTATTTCAAATTCCAGATTCCAATTAGGTGATACAAGAATAGGTGCACTCACAAGCTTTTCTTTCAAAGTATTAAAGGCATTCAAACATGAATCATCAAAGACAAACTCAACATCTTGACCAAGTAAATGACACAAAGGTTGTGCAATTTTTGAAAAGTCTTTAATGAAACGACGATAAAAACCCGCATGCCCAAGAAAACTCCTAACACCTTTCACATTGACCGGGGGTGGCAAATTTTTAATCACTTCAATTTTCGAGGGATCTACTTCTATCCCTCTCCTAGAAACAACATGCCCAAGTACTACCCCTTGTGTACCATAAAATTAGATTTTTCCCAACTCAAAGTAAGGTTACACTCAATGCATCTTTTTAAAACCGTGTCAATCTTTTTCAATGCATCATCAAATGACGAACCAAACACGGAAAAATCATCCATAAACACTTCAACAAAATCTCCCACCATCTCAGAAAATATGGAAAGCATGCAACGTTGAAACGTACCTGGGGCATTGCAAAGCCCAAATGGCATCCTCTTCCATGCAAATGTTCCGAAAGGGCTCGTGAATGTCGTCTTGGATTGATCCTCTGGTGCTATGAAAATTTGGTAATAACCTGAAAGTCCATCAAGATAATGATATAAGAAATTACCAGCAAGTTTATCTAACATTTGATCAATAAAAGGTAACGGAAAATGATCCTTTTTCGTAGCGGCATTCAACTCCCTATAATCCATGCACATTCTCCACCCGGTCCTCTCCCGAGTAGCTATGAGTTGTCCCGCTTCGTTCTCCTCCACCGTGATCCCTCCTTTCTTCGGAACCATGTGAATAGGCGACACCCACTCACTATCCGCTGCTGGTATAATCAAACCACCTCCATGTAGCTTGATTATCTCTTTCTTCACGACATCACTAAGAAGTGGATTAAGTCGTCTTTGGGGCTGCCTCTTCGGAGTTTCATTCTCGATCAAGTTAATACGATGCATGCACATAGAAGGGCTGATTCCCTTCAAATCCTCGATACTCCATCCAATAGCCGCCTTGTTTTCTTGTAAAACTTCGACCAATCTCACCTCTTCTTCAACGGTCAACTTCGAAGAAATGATGACCGGTTTGTTCTCACCTTCTTCCAAAAACACGTACTTGAGGTTTGGAGGCAAATCCTTCAAAACCAACTTCACACTCTTTGTCGGCAATGAAACCTCTTTCTTTCGATCATCCCCCCCCCCCCCCCCCCCCCCCCACGCTCAAGTCGACAAACCGTGGAGCTTGTTCATTCTCTTCTAACTCTACCAAATCATCATCTCCAAGCTCCACTTCATTCTCTTCCTTAATCTCCAAAGCTAGCATGGTCAATGTATCGATCACATCAACAAATGAGCATTCTTCCATCAACGTTGCAGCTGGAGCAATGTTCTTCTTTCTCACCGAAATCGACACCGTCTCTCCAAGTACCGACATTTGGAGTTGTCCCTTCTTCACGTCAATGAGAGTATTGGTTGTAGCCATGAAAGGACGTCCCAATAAGATAGAATGATCTTGGGAATTCTCTGGTATGTCACCAACATCTAATACCACAAAGTCGACCGGCACTATCAAGCCTCCAACCTCAACAAGAATGTCTTCGACAATTCCTCTTGGATATCTAACCGACCTATCAGCAAGTTGAAGACAAATCCTCGTCGGCTTCAAATTATCAAGCTTCAATTGGTCAAATATAGCCGACGGCATCAAGTTAATTCCGGCTCCCAAGTCTAACATCCCTGACACTTCGTTTCCGGCTCCAATAACTATCTTGATCACAAAACTTCCTGGATCACTTTCTTTTGGTGGTATTTGGTGTTGCATCACGGCACTTGCACCTGCAAACAACACAACTTTTTCGTTCTCCTCGAACTTTCTCTTGTTAGAAGCCAATTCTTTAAAGAATTTCACATAAGAAGGTATGTTAGAAATCATATCAAGCAAAGGGACATTTACCTCAACCTTTGCTAGAAGATCGTATAGTTGCTGAAATTGTTTATCCTTCTTTTTGTTCCTAAGATTAGTCGGATAAGGAACTGGAGGCTTGTACGGATTCTTCGACTTATGAAGAACTACCTTTTCACTTCCGACCTCGGCTTCTACTCTTTTTCCTTTCTTCCTTTCCTATTCTATCTCATCACTCCCAACTTCCTCTTCTCTCTTCTCGCAAAAAATCTCCTCAATGTCATCCTCATTCTCAAAAATCGGATCACTCTCAATTTTATCCTCCTTTTCACCCGGCATCCTTACTTTATTATCAATAATCTTCCCCGACCTTAACACCGTAAGAGCCTTGGCATGGGATGGTTGACTTGGTAGTCTTCCCGACTCTTCCTTAGCTTGCATCTTCCCAAGTGTAGTCGCCATTTGTCCCATTTGAGTATTGATACTATTAAGCACCGCATCGTATCCTCCCACTTTCACCTCTAAGCTATCCATCCTCAAGTCATTTTTCTCGGCATACTTCTTCATCCATTCTTCAAAATTATTGCTCGATGGTTGTTGAGGTGGCCTTAGGGGCTGTTGTTGCTGAGTAGGAGCTTGATACGGATCTCGGTATTGTTGACTCGGTGCTTGATAAGGAGCTCGGTAAGGTGTGCTCGAAGATTGACCTTGCTGAAAATTTTGCCTCGGTTGCCATTGTTGAGGTTGTGGCCTTGGTTAATAAGGATAATTAGGCCTTTGATTCCCTCCTTGTTGATTATTGTAGTAGCTTCCTTGTTGGTTATACGGCTGTACCACCGAAGCTTGTACTTCCGGAATCACCATTTCACCTTGTTGTTGTGGTTGGTATGGAACGAATGCCATATTCCCTTGCTCTCCAACCATAGGCTGCCCTTCAATCATCAAAGGAGCTTGCATTTGGGGCATCGGGCAAGTAGCTGGTCCATGCCCTTGATAACCACACAACGTACATACTTCCATTTGATTCAAAAGAAGTTGTGTCTTCAAATTTCCCTCCTCCATTTTCAAATCCTTGATTTCCTTAGCCATCTCCTCGATTTTTATGTTGAGATTGCTAGCTTCTACTTCCTTGACATCGTTCACCACACGTCTCCTTGAACTTTTCCTCCTTGAATTCCCAGCCATGGTCTTGTAGATAGTAACCATCTCTTCCGGTGATCGATATGTGATGTCGCCTCCGGCTTGATTATCCACCGACCCTTGTAAAGAATCTGTCAAAGAGTCATAGAAAATTTGATTAAGTAAGACTTGAGTGAATGTATGGTGAGGACATTTAAGAAGTAAATCTTGAAAGCGATCCCAAGTCTCATGGAAAAATTCTCCCGGACGACTTGTAAAACCACAAATTTGATTCCTAAAGTCCGTCGTCTTATGGTGTGGAAAGAATTGACTCATGAACTCGTCATAGATGTCATTCCAATTTTGAAGAGAATTTGGTGGTAAAGCTATCCACCAAGACTTGGCCTTGTCCTTCAATGTCATCGGAAAGAACCGACATCTCAACTCATCTTCTTGAAGTCCATTCAACGGAAAGGTATGAATGGTGTTGTAGAAGTCTCGGATAAAACTCAACACATCCTCATTGTTATTCCCATGATACTCCGGTAGTTGATTAAAATCCATCGGATTCACTTTATAATTCTTCACCACCTCCGGTAAATCCACACATGCCGGAGTTGCTCCAATGATAGGCCTTGTGATGTCACCTTGTTGAACTCGTCGAGCCGCTGGATTTCCATATTGATTCCACTGATTCGGTTGCATCCCATAACCCCCATACGGCATCATATTGGGCACCATGTTTGGCCATTGTTGCTGGAATTGTCCTTGCATGTTTTGATTGACTTGAACTCCGGGTTGCTGAAATGGATACCCGTAGTTTGGTTGATAAGCCATGTTATTCATCATGTTCGGATTCATCATCGGTGGTTGGTTCATCATCTGAGGATTCATCATCGGTGGAGGATATCCAACGTTAGGACTCATCACATTATGAGGAGTAGAATGATGATCTTCTTCTGGTAAATTTAAAGGGGTTGGAGGAGTAAGTTGTGCTTGAACATTGAACTGAGGAATTTGAATCTGTAAATTACTTCCTCCCTCTTGATTGTTGCTATTTTGAGGAGCTCCCAAAGGTAGAAGAGGTCCTTTAGAATTTGGGGATAGAACATATCCTTGGGAAGGTTGACCTTTCTTTAATCCCGAAGATTCTTGTCCGGTTTCATCTTCAATGTCAACCCTTTCTTTATTCTTCTCCATTCCTTCGGTAGATGAACCTTGTTGCTCACTAGCCGCCTTACTTCTTGTAGTGACCATGCACACTCAAAGTAGAAGATTAGTAATAACAAGACAATTAACTAAACTAACTAAATGAAATACAAAACTAAAACTAAACAAACACTTAAACAAACTATCCATTTCCCCGGCAACGGCGCCAATTTTGATTAGACGTTTTTGTGTGCGTCTCTCGTCAAAATCCGAGGTCAATTGTAGTTGACTCGGTATCAATCCAAGGAAACGAAAGAGTGAAGTTTAAGTGCAAGTAAAGAGATAGATACGTAAATCATTAAACTAAATCCTAAAATCATTTTGGAATTCTCGATTATAATAGAAATATTGAAATTAACAATCTAAGAAAAGCACTCGGACAATAATAATCTAAACTTAGTTCGTAATTTGTATACCTCTTTATCAACTCTATATAATCGACACACGAAAGTCAAGTTCCCGGTCGGGTTGCTTAACTCGTTTGAAAACGTTTAATTCACTTGAAATCTCGCTCCCGGTCGGGTTACGAGTTCAAGACTATGTCGTTTATATACAGTCTTCCGAATCTTACAAATATTCAACCTTGTCCTTCATATTATCATCCGAGCCAAAAGTTTAGTTCATCATCTTCAACAAAGAACGAACACAAATTATAATAACAAAAGCAAACATAGATTTTAAGATACACTCGAAAATAAATACAAAACAATACAAGAGAATGAAACTAAGAACAAACTTAAAACAATCTTTGATTAATAAAGCATTCATCTAATTTAATAAGCATTCTAATATTTGCAAACTTGAAAGCATTCAAAGTATTTTGCCAAAAGAGATTAAAACATGAAAAGGTAATTAACTAGAAGTTTACGAAATTGAAATTCATCTACTATTACTAATATTGAAACGGCTTCGGATTTGATCGATCGTCTCTCGGAGTTGTCGGCTCCGAAATGGTCTCCCTCTGTTCCTCGATTAATTCCCAGGCGAAAGTTGTGTTTTCCCCTTCATTTTCTCGCCTAAATGCATCACAGCATGGCTGTAGAACCGCCATGCAACCGCTCCAAAACGGCGACCGCCGTTTATATTTCCGCGCTCGCCAAAAAGATTTCGGCGACCGCCGTTTTGATTTTGGCGAGCGCCGTTTTGCCCAAAAGACTTGGCTGGAAATCTGCATGCTTTTTACCCCATTTGGCGGTCGCCGCTTTTGTTCCTGCGACCGCCGTTTATGTCTGCGACCGCCGTTTTGAGAATGACGCTCGCCATTTCTCCTTTTCCAGTCTAAGCTCGATTTCTCGACTTTTCTCGGCAATCGACCTACAAAATAAACTCAAAATCCTCCAACACACCCAAGTGAGATCAAATCACAACAAAACAAGAAATAAAGCTAAAACGACAGGACACAACACAACAAGACTATCAAACGACACAAAAACATAACCGAAAAAACGCACACACACGACTAAAATCATCATCCCCGTGGGGATCGCGACGCGTGCATGGGGTCGAACCCCGGCTGCACGCCGGGGGTGCGATCGATCGTGAAGATCGATCGCGGGGTGCGGGCTGGTGCCGCGCCCCTCCCCACCGCAAGCGACGAGTCGCCGGACTCGCCGCGGGGGCTGCCCATGCAGCCCCGATCGATCGCACAAGGCGATCGATTGGAATCGATCGCAACCCCCTTCGCGGGGGTTCGGTTGGGCGTGCGTGCGCGGCTTCGGCTGGACCCCGGATCGTGAGGAGGTGTTCGTGTGATTTCCGGCGATGGGATTTCGATTGGGTTGTCGGTTCCGCAATTTTTTGACAATCCGGATATTCGATCTCCAAAGGATTTCGGTCGGAATTAATTAGATAATTTATTTAATTAAATTTATTAATTCCGGGATATCGATTTCCAACACCACTGAGTCAGAGTATATTGCATTGACTGAGGCCATAAAGGAGTCTATCTGGTTGAGAGGATTGCTTGAGGAACTTAGAGTTCTGCAAGAAAGGGTATCAGTGCATTGTGATAGTCAAAGTGCTATGCATCTGGCCAAGCATCAGGTCTATCATGACAGATCCAAGCACATTGATGTAAGGTTACACTTTGTGAGAGATCTGGTTGACAAGGGTGTTGTCAAGGTGGAGAAAATTGCAACTGAAATTAACCCTGTAGACAGTTTGACCAAGTGTATTCCAAGTGATAAGTTTCAACTGTGTCAACAACTGGTCCAGTTGGTTGACATTCCACAATCTCAGTGAAGTTGGGAGTGTGGAAGTGGCAGCAGGCATGATAGTTCTGCTGTGGTTATCAAGTTATCCAAGAAAATACTCAAACAGGTCAGTTTTGAGCATTTCAGGGTGGTGACTTGGTGGTTTTTTGACTCAGTGGTTTTCTGAGTGGTTTGGGCATGGCCAGAGGTTCATGTTGTATATAGTGATTTGTATGCACTGAGGTTTGCATGGTTACTTCAGAGAATTGGATTTGAGGCATGGAGTTCTTGGATTCATTTTTCTGGTTGTTTTAGTGACTTGGTGTTTCTGAGTTGCTGAGGGAGTTTGAGGCATTGTAGTGTGCTGGGAAGTCACATTACATGTATGGAGTGTGTAGGTTCTGGTATTGGAGGTTTTTGTTCAGAAAATCCCAGTTTGAGTACTTGGGTAATTTTCTGGAAAAAAAAAACAGTTTGGCTTGCTATGGTTTTCTACTGTTTGTGAAGGCTGTGGTTGGAGATAATTCATGGTCTATAGCTTGCTAGAAAGAGGAGAAGGAGAGGAATCTGCATTGACTATTGTGAGAGTTTGAATCTTGGTTGAGTTTCCAGGAGGATGGTCCAAAGTTGGCATTCTGAATCTTTGAGTTCAAGAACAGGTCAGTTTCTTGATTCTTAATTCTGGAGGTGATCAAGTGTTGATTGGTTGATACATGATGTTTGCTGGAATTGCAAATATTGTGTAAGGTGGAGATCTGTTGGAATGTACACAAGATTTGAATTCTAGAAGTGTTTGTGTACATTCTGGAAGTCTGGGCAAAGTGACCGTCTCATCGCGCTTTGAGTTTGGGCAAAGTGGCCATTTCAGCATCTTATTTAAATCTGCCGCCAGAGGACAAAACGACACCGTTTCGGGCAAAGCGACGTCGTTTCACCTGGGTTCACATAAATGCCGCGGCGTAGTGGATCGACCCTCTCTCACGTGTTAGTGGATGAAAATGCGAGATTCCAAGTGCTCCAAGTTCCTCGCCAGCTCACGCACAGCATGACGATCACAATTTTCGTTAGAAATGTGTGGCGTGGATTTGCCCAATCTGATTTTATCGTAAGGTTCATACGAGTTTCAGATTTGGGTTTTTTGTGTGCATGAGTATAAATGTAATTCACAGTGTGTGTGTGTGTGTGTGTGATGTAGAGCTGTATCTGAACTCATTTTCATAGCCTTGAGAGCTTGAATAATACCAGAGAACCACCTCCCTCCCCGAGCACGTAGATCGGTTTTCAATCGATCGAAGCTCGTAAAATCGTGTGTCATTTCGTGTGATTTCTTTTGTGTTGTGTTCCTGGAAGTTCAGAGATACTTTTAGGATCCTTAGATCGAGCGTTCGTCATCGTATCCCGATTTCACCATTGTTGCTCGAAGCTCCCGGCGCCGAGCTTTTGTGGCAAACTGCAGCTGTGATTGTTAGCGTGTTTTGTTCTTGTTCGAATCCTCAACAAAGTAAAACAACGTGGTGGTTTGAATACAATGAACGTAATAAATTAATAATCATCGTGAAGCAAGACTTAAAAGTCCCCATCCATTTTAATCTATAATTAAGAGTCTGTTTGAACGAGTTTATTTAAAAGAGCTTATAAGATATTACGTTTTATAAGTTGTTTTAAGAGCTCATAAGCTGTTATGTCTTATTTAATAACTTATAAGATGTTGATTTGTTTGGCAATTTAAGATCTTATATTTATAAAATTACTCAAAATAAATTGTTATATATGAAAAAAATAATTAAAAATAATTATATTAACTAAATAATGAATTTAGAATTTTTTATATATATAAAAGGTAATATTTTAAAGGTATTTTGGTTTTTTATTGTTTAAGTTACAAGATCTTATAAGCTGTTTTAAAAAAGTATCTCCCCCTTACTTTTTTTTAAACAGCTTATAAGCTGTTAAACAGTTTATTTTTTAAAAATTTAAGATCTTTTCCCAAAATTTTACCAAACAAATTATATAAGCTTATAAGCTCTTATAAGCTGTTTTAAAGAGCTTATAAGCTCAGTCAAACAAGCTTTAGGACTTAAAGTCCCCATCCATTTTAATCCATAATTATTTTTTGTTGTATAAGTCAATTATAATGTTTTGGGGTTCGAACTTGGACATTAAATCCATAATTATGAATGTATGTCATAAGTACAATTAACCTAATAAGTATCGTATTATCTTACATAAATAAATTAAAAGTGGTTCAGTAGATACAATGAATATATAATGAGTGACATTGTAAACACAATGAACCTAATAACTATTACGAAGCCTACATGAATTCGGGCTTTAATAAAATTCTAGTATAAATTAGCGGCAGCCAATCATGAAATAATTTAATTAAAAGTATTTTAAATAATATTATAGTTTAGTACAAGTTTTATATATTTTTAAAAAATGAAAATAAAATAAAATACATATTTATACAATTAATTTTATATATAGTTTCACAATAAATTATCATGAAAACTATATATAGTTTTTTCTTTTTATAATTTTAAAAACCAAAATTCTATTTTTCTTAATTACCTCTTTAAAATAAATATTTTTTCAATGTTTGTAACTTATTTTAAAAATTATAAAAGAAATTCACAAACATTTTTATTCTATATGAAGTAAAACAACTTGGTGGTTTGAATACAATGAACCTAAATACTTAATAATCATCATGAAGCAAGAATTAAAAGCCCCCATCCATTTTAATCCATAATTCTGAATGACTGTGATAAGTACAATTAACCTAATAAGTATCATATTATCTAAAATAAATAAATTAAAATTAAATTAAAAGTTCGTAGATACAATGAATTCAGCGAGTGGCATTGTAAACACAATGAACCTAAATAAGTATTACGAAGCCCAGATGAATTCGTACTGTAATAAAATATAAATTAGCGGCAACCAATCATTAAATAAATTAATTAAAAGTATTTTAAATAATATTATAGTTTCGTACATAATTTTATATATTTTTTTAAATATGAAAAATAGTTTAATACATACTCAATTAGATATAAAAAATAAGAATATCTAAAATAAGAAGCATATATAAGTATATAACGTCTCTTATAATAAATTGATCATATTTTCCCACTTTATATTGTACTATTCGGAATGTGTCATCGTAACTAACAAATTATAGTACATCTATTTTTTTCATCTGACGTAGCGGAAGGATAAACACAGAAAAGAATACACCTTGATACTACGTATACTAGGCGATTCAAAGATCTTATTCACTTCAATAAAAACAACTGTCCGAACAAATGAAAGTAAGAAACGTATAAATAGTGTCAAAACCCTAAAACATATGGGCTTTAATAAAAAGTAGGAAATAAACACAAAATAAATAAACTATTAATTCTTGGGCTTGAATACTCGATCACGGGCCTCCAAATATGATAAAGCTGTCGACACCACATCATTCTCCCCCGCCGAAAGAAGGTTCGACCTCGAACCAGAGGCAGCATCATCAGATTCGTCATTATCGCCAGTAAAAGGAATTAAATGCTTGACATTAAAGACGTCAGAAGTACGCAAATGAGATGGCAACCGAAGACGATAGGCATTAGGATTAATCTTTGTAAGGACCTCGAGTGGACCGACCTTACGGGCAGCAAGCTTGTTATATTCATGTGCGGGATAGCGATCTTTAGTTAACACGGCCCAGACAAAATCACCGGGCTCGAACTCCAGCAGACGACGGCCTGATCAGCAGCAGACTTGTAGGCAGCAGTGGCGGCCACGAGCTGAGCATGTGTGGCCTGGTGAGTGCTACGCAGAGCTTCAATCATGTCCACGGCACGGTGGTCAGCGCGAATGGGGGAAGGCAGGGACATCAAATCGGTTGGGCCGCGAGGTGTAGTCGCGTAAACAATCTGAATGGGGCAAGGCCGGTGGTGCGATTAACAGCCCCATTATGGGCGAATTCGGCTTGGCTAAGACGAACATCCCAAGAACGTAAGTGATCGCCCACCAAGCAGCGCAAGAGGTTACCAACGGAGCGGTTCACGACCTCCGTTTGGCCATCAGTTTGCGGGTGATACGCGCTGCTAAAATCCAACCGTGTGTTAGCCATACGCCAAAGACTCTTCCAAAAGAAACTCATAAAACGGGTGTCTCGATCCGAAACAATTGACGAAGGTAGCCCATGGAGACGATAAACTTCGCGAAAAAATAATTGAGCCACATGCACAGCGTCAGTCGTTTTCTTGCATGGAATGAAATGAGCCATTTTCGAAAAGCGATCGACAACCACGAAAATGGAATCATGGCCACGTTGAGTACGTGGCAAGCCAAGGATGAAATCCATGCTTATGTCGGTCCAGGGAGTATGCGGAATTGGTAAGGGACGATATAGACCTGCATTAGTAGCGGTGCCTTTCGAAACTTGACATATGCGACAACGAGAAACATACCTTTCCACATCGCGGCGGAGTGTTGGCCAAAAATACGAGCGTTGAACCAGCTCTAGAGTGCGATCTCGACCAACGTGACCCGTGCCGTGTAGTTCGGAGACGAGGGACAGGCGAAGGCTGGTCGCGGGGATGCACAGACGGGTGCCTTTAAATAGAAAACCATCCACAAGAGAAAATCCCGAAGGTTCCCCAGAGGCCAGGCGAGCAAGGACGACACCGAAAAATTTGTCGGTCGTATAAGCAGCGGGTAATAATTCCAGGCCAGGTACTGAGATACGAAGATTCGAAATAATCAAAGTTCGGCGACTTAAGGCATCTGCCACTCGATTAGAAGTCCCAGAACGATGCTTCAACACAAAAGTAAATTGCTGGAGGTAGGCAACCCATGAAGCGTGACGTGCGGACAGGTTGTCCTGGGTTGCTAAATGCCGAAGGGCTTCATGATCGGAGAACAACACAAATTCTCGTTGGAATAGGTAATGGCGCCAGTGTTGGATTGCTCGTACGACAGCATAAAACTCCACATCGTACGTGCTGTACCGCGCACGTGGACCAGCCAATTTCTCACTAAAGAAGGCGACCGGTCGACCACCTTGACTTAAGACCGCGCCGATGCCAGATTTAGAGGCATCACAAGAAAGCTCAAACGGCTGGTCGAAGTTCGGTAATAAAAGGACAGGAGCTGAGATGAGTAGGTCCTTGATGTGGTTAAATGCGGTCTCGGCTGCAAGAGTCCAAACAAAGGGTTTGGCGGCAATACAATCCGTGATCGGGGCCAAGATAGCACTAAAATGGGCGATGAAACGTCGATAAAACGACGCTAAGCCGTGAAAGCTTCGTGCTTCAGTGATTGTAGTGGGAGACGGCCAGTCCCGAATAGCAGCGATCTTAGACTCATCAACGCGAAGACCTGAGTCAGAGATGATGTAGCCTAGAAAATTAACCGAGGAGACGCCAAAGATACATTTATTGGGAGCGGCGAAGAACTGTTCTTGGCGGAGGATGGTCAAGACGGCGCGCAAATGATTCACATGGTCAAGAAGCGACCGACTATAAATCAGAATGTCGTCGAAGTAGACGACGACGCAAGTGCCAATCAGCGGATGCAATGTTTGGTTCATTATGCGCATGAATGTACTGGGGGCATTGGAGAGTCCGAATGGCATGACGAGCCACTCGAAGAGGCCCTCGCGTGTCTTGAAAGCAGTTTTCCATTCATCACCTGGGCGAATACGAATTTGATGATAACCACTTCGCAAGTCCAACTTGCTGAATATAGAAGCACCACTCAACTGGTCAAGCAGGTCGTCGAGCCGCGGGATAGGAAAACGATATCGTACGGTAATCCGATTAATAGCGCGACTATCCACACACATGCGCCATGATTTATCTTTCTTGGGGATGAGCAAAGCTGGGACAGCACACGGGCTCATACTCTCTCGGACTGTACCGCGCTGTAGTAATTCTTCAACCTGACGACGGAGTTCCTCGTGTTCAACCGGACTCATTCGATAATGCGGACGATTTGGTAGGGAGGCGCCGGGGACCAGGTCAATATGGTGTTGGATGTCCCTTAGCGGTGGCAAGGTGTGTGGAAGGTCTTCGGGGAAGACGTCGGCGAACTCTCTGAGAAGGGTCTGTATAGGAGGAGGAGGTTCGGCTTGGGCTGGAGACACTTCACGACCGAAAAGGAGGAGGAAAAAAGGTGATGTAGCTACCTCAGAAGTAAACTCGCTACGAGAGACGAGAAGGACCGACTGTTGCGACGGTGTAGGAACGGGTGGCAAGGGATGGAGAATAATCTTCGAACCGTCGAACTGAAAACTGTAGGTATTCGCACGACCGTCATGTATGACCGAGCGATCAAACTGCCATGGGCGGCCTAACAGGAGATGGCAAGCATCCATGGGGACCACATCACATGTCAGTCGATCTTTATACTTCGCACCAATAGAAAAATCAATGTGTACGCGACGATCCACAGTGACGGAATTGCCACGTTGGATCCAAGCAAGCGTATAAGGGAACGGATGGGGTTCTGTAGGTAAGTTTAGTTTGCTAACTGCGTCGGCCGACATTACGTTCTCACATGAACCAGAGTCGATTAAGAAGCGACAAATTTTACCACCGATAGTGCACGTGGATTCAAAAATATGGTTGCGCTGGACGTCGGTAATGTGATCGATTTTGGGGGACAAGCAAGAACGACGTAATACCAGTAAAGGTCCGACATCACCACATACATGTTCTTCGGGCAGGTCAACCGACTCATCCGTATCAAAACGAGGTGGTCCCTCATAAGTCGTAGTTTCCCACTCGTCCATTAGAAGGTTACGGGGTCGGGTGCGAGGACAATCCGCGCGACGGTGGCCGGTTTCACCGCATGCAAAGCATCGTATGGTAGACGATGATGGAGGGGCTTCTGGTCTAGGAGCTGTAGATGCTCCAATAGGTCGAGTGGCGGTTGGCGGGACTGTTGGTGTTGAAACGGACCGAGAAGTAGGAAAACTGGTGGGGGAGCGACGCATGGATTGTTGTTCGAGCAAAACGGCGCGCTGATGTGCCTCTGAAACGGTTGTCGGTGCTAATAGGGTCAGTGTGTCTTGGAGGTTACGGGTCAGACCGCTGATATACCGAGAGACAAGCTGGTGTGTAGAGTCGCGTACGTCGACGCGGGATAAGTACTTATAAAACTCCTCCGTGTACGAGTCGACCGACCGAGTACCTTGACGAAGCGTATGGAAGCGCTGGAACAATGTACTTTCAAAATTGTGGGGAAGAAATGCACGCTCCATGTGTTTACGAAATTTGGTCCAAGAACCAATGGAAGGTTTATGTTCGCGACGACGTGACAACTTGAGTTGTTGCCACCAAGAGGATGCCCGATCGCGAAAACGGGTTGCGACAAGGGCCACACGGCGATTGTCAGGCACAGATTTAAAGTCCAAGAGGTCCTCCACGACAGTAAGCCAATCGAGGAAATCACATGGGTCAAGGCCTCCCGCGAACTCGGGGATATCGAGCTTAAACCCAGATTCCCAACGACGGTCGTCGTCTCGTGGGACGTGTTGTGCTCGGTTCAGGGTAGCAAACGGGTTGTCAACGGAGAGTGTCTCATCCGCCGAATCATCGTCGCTGGTGTGCTGACGTCCATCGACGGCGCGCTCATGCGCAGGTGGGGGTCTGTGTCGGCGTTCCGAGCGAGGGTTGGTCAAAGCAAGGCGGAGTTCTTCGATAATATATAAATCCAGACTTTCCTATGACACGTGTACAATGTGAACACAAAAAAATACACTACAAAAAATGAGCATGTTCACACTAGGTGGCATACTTAATATACATATGTTTCATATATTAATTACGTGGACTTATTTAATTATGATGCAATTATTTTTTACATCCGTTTCCATATTAGAATTTGAATAATATTAAATATTAATAATGGATTAATCTTATTGGCCCAAAATAGAGAGTTTGTAATGTCTCCAATTTTGACTTTTCTAATTAATTTGTATCCGTTTTCATACTTGAAGCTTTCAATATAGTAATTAGTAATTCTATTCCACTATGATTTGTGATTTCTAACATTATTTACTTCTATAATTAATATTATTAATAAAGTAGTAATTCTATTTTTGATGTAAAGAATCTTTTACAACAGCGATTCACTATCAAATTGCACTATATCAAATTATAAACATGATTTTCTATCCGTTTCAAATAATATTAAATTCCCTACTTTAATTTCATATTTATCCAAATTAATTTCAATATACATATTTCAGCTATTATATTAAAAATAATATCAATCATATCTATAAATTTTAAAAAATAACAATAACAATTCGTGTTTAATATTTTTTTAACATATTTTAATTTCACTTTAATATTATAATAATAATAATATATTTCTTCAAAAAATTAATAGTAAAAATAATTATGATCGAAAGATGAAAAGTCAAATATATTGATTAGGAAAGATTATTCTCAACTTATATAATTAATATTATTTTATGGTAATTTTCCAATTCAAACAAACATAATTAATTTTATTCAATTTTTATAATACAAATTCAAATTCCCTAGCTTAAAGTAATTTTTTTGTACTTTTCAATTTATGCATTCTATTCCTTAATAGTAACAATTTATATATGGAATTTTAATAATTGAAAAGTTTTCCATATTTTTTATTATATCTCTGTTTATGGCAAGTTCAAATTCAACAAATATTTATACCTTCTATATAGTTCATTTTCTTCATTCCTCACGTTTTTTATAGGTTTAGAAAAAGTATTATTATTATTATTATTATTATTATTATTATTATTATTATTATTATTATTATTATTATTATTATTATTATTATTATTATTATTATTATTATATCCATCCTTTTCTTTTATTGTTGATTGTTGGTAATTTATTTTTATAATTTATGCTTATGTATGATTTGTTTGAATTAATTAATTTTTGCATATGTTTTTAATATCTTTATATTTATCTTATGTGCAGGTAATTGGGCTGGTGTTTTGCTTTTCAATGCTAATTATTCTAATTAATCTGTTTTGATTTGTTTATTAATACAGTACTTAATTCTTTTCGTGTCAATTTACTCTTATACTAAATATTCAATTGTTTTGTGTTTTAAATTCTTTATTATTGTTTTGTTTGTTTTTTCCAGGCGAATTGTAAGTTAATATTTTTTTAACATTATTATTTCTACATTAATTTTTATTATTTATTTAAAGATATTATTTTGTATGATTATTTTGTATTGATACGTGTTTATTGTTCACAGATTATTGGAAGGAAAGAGTCTACAATGATAAAAGACTCCGGCAGTCCGCAATAATCTTATTTTTCTATAAAAAAAATCATGTTTTAATTATTATAAACTTTTTATTATTTTAAAATCTTTTTCTTGTAGGTGGAATTGTAAGTGTTTTTAATTTACTTATAATTATAATTTTATCTAACAATTTTAAGTTGGTATTTTTTTTAATTTCTCCCCAAAATTATATTTAATTATCCAACATTTTTTTTCGCCCATCTCATTTTTTGTCTATAAATTTTGATTGTGTAGTATGACCAACAACGCACAACCCATCTTTACCTCCAATCACAAGTATCTCACCAACTATCCCGAATCTTATAAGATAATTGATATTCTTGAAAATTTTTAAAAATTTATCTTTGTTTTTGACATTTTTGTTTCAATATATTGTATCAAATCCGTGTATAATTGTATTTGATTGAGTGAGAATTTTCTCTTCTCCATCGCATTTATAGATCATTTAAATTTGAGTTTTACATTATATATTTAATATATAAATCCAAACTTTGATGATACCAGACAAGGTGAATATGAAAAATACACTACAAAAAATGAGCATATTTCAAGGTTAAGATTTGATTATATAGCTTTTTTTATACAATAACGTTGCTTTTAATTGAATGATATAATAATAATGATGTATTTTTAAATTATTCAATTTACATAAATAACTATGTTATAACAAGATTGATAATCATTCAATATAGGTAATCACTGTAAAATATTCAATTAATATTTACAGTTTCCATACTTTACGTGGTTTTAATAAATTCTCACATTTTGACCGATTTAATTAGTCATCATTGCTATTACTTTTTTACCATATATTTTCATCTAACATATAGAATAAATTCCTATAATTTATTAAATATGATTTATTTAATTGTCAATTTTTCTTAAATGATTCAATTTCCATAAATAATATTAATAATATGTTAATGTTTTGATTTGTTTTATTTTTTGTCCGATTTTATTAACAATATATTAATATTTCAATTATGTTTTATTGTTTAACCGATTTTATTACTAAATGTCAAATCATACCAATTATATTTTCTTAATAATGTAGTTACAAATATAGTTTACAATATAGGAATAATAATTTTTTACTATGTATTAATTAAGGTATTATAATTTGTGAAATTATAAACAAGACTACATTTTAAAATTTGTAATTGCTTATTTACCATTTTAAAAATATGAAATATATATTAATTTGATTTTTTCTCTCCACTAATTCTAGATGAATATGTATTTTAAAAAATGTCATTCATATTTGGGAAATTATATGTATTTAATTTAAATTTATTGTGAAAAAATTTTGGTACCCACTCTTTATTTATAATTAGGAAAAACTAAGTTATTAAATTATAAACAAACTCTATTGATTATTCCTTATTCAAATTATCTCTAAAATAATGATACACTCCTCATTACAAGTTATTTAATTTCTTAAATTAATACTATTTTAATGTATTTTTATTTGATTAACTTAGTAAGTACAAAAATAATTAAGAAACCGTATCAAATTTTCTAAAATTTCTCACTACTCTTAAAAGTTGTAAAATATTCAATAAATATAATTATCAAAAAAATAAATTATGACTTAACAAAATCTGTCTATCAATTATTGTTGTTAAAAAAAATAAAAATGTGCGTATTATATGATATTAAATAAATGATCAACACACACTTTATATTGTGAGAAATAATAATACTGTATATATATATGAAAAATAATATAATTTACATTATTTACATTAAATTTATATTTTTTTTTCTATTAAAAAATTTTAAATTAAATATTCCTGTGCATCGCACAGGGAGTTGTTACTAGTTACTAATAATGTACCTATTTTTATGGGACGGATATGTACTAAATGATCGAGCATGAGGATTTAATTTAATTTAATGTTTTTATTTGCAGTTTTCATAATCACCACGGGCAGTGCGTTTCAAGTTCATGACCAAAAAAGCTATGACAATTGCAAGCTGCCCTGGGAAAAAATAGCCCGATAAAGAACAATTCAGCGATTAAGCTAGCCGACCAGGGGTCCTACTACTTCATTTCTAATACTAGTTATCTTTGCACCAAGGGATTGAAGTTAAGGGTTTTCGTCCCACCTATCTATTAATCGATTCAGTCGACCTGGGCTGTTACCGGTTACTCTTACTCTTCCTATTTCTATTACACTACTACTATAATACTCATAATATAAATAAATGTTGGTTGAATACATAATAAATTTTCACTATTTTTAATATTTTTGAGACTATGTTGGTTGAATACATAATAAATTTTCAGTATTTATAATGTTTTTGAGACTATAAGTCTATAACAATAAAAAATGATATTCCACTCGGTCGTTGTTACATTAAAAAAGTTAATATTCCAACATTACTAAAATTAAATACGAATAAAAATTAAAAATTTAATAAACTTACGGAACATTGAATATGCTTACTTAATAGTGTTATGAATACAAATTAAATAATATTCTAATAATAATAGAATTATTGTACTTTCTTTAAATACATGATTCATAAGGAATAAATAATCCTAATAAATAAATAAATAACATAAAAACAAACGCAGAAGACCATTGGATATTTAAGTAAACTAGTAGCACTGCTCGTGCGATGCACGTATAAGTTTTAATTTAAATATTGTGAAGTTAGTCCTGGGATGAGACATTGACTCTCTCTCCCACATGTGTCTGCTATTTGGGCACATCTCTCGATTTACATTCTACCGATCGAAGAGCTTCTGATCTGGTGGGAGAAGAGTTTCTCGTCTATGCATTCCTCGAGTGTGAAACGCATCCAACAAATACCTAAAACCCATAAATGCAGTTCACAAATACCTAAAACCCATAAATGCAGTTCACAAATTTTTACAAAACTTAGTTAAGGGTAAACGAAAAAATTAAAAAACAAATCTAGTCGAATATAATTAATACATCGACAATTTGATTCTGAAATATGCAAAAGAACAAAACATCTAAAATCTATTAACAAAATAAAATTTAACTTAAAAAAAGTATTTTTAATTTATAAATAATAAATAATATTAATAATTTAACTGTAATTTGTGATTTTTAGTTGAAAATTGGTGGATTATGAAATTTTAGTTCAGCCTGAAAGCAATGAGAAATGTCGTTTCCAAACATGTGGAGAACCTTATCCATAATCTCAAGAGATGAAGCTTTTCCAAGCTCCGATACCAAGTTTTATAATCCTCTAATTTTTCAACTAAAATTCACAAATTAAAATTAAATTATTAATATTATTAATATATATATTTTTGAAATAAAAAAGAAGCTAAGACACGAAGAAAGATTAATTATGTGATTATTTTGTACAAAGATTAGGTGCTTATATATGATGTACCAGGAGCAATCAAGGTTGCATAAAAAAAACAAAAATCTATTCTGCTGCAAAACACATTTACAAAATTAAATTAGAAAAAAACGAAAAATAAAATTGGTCGATTAACATAAACATAGCAAATCTTATAATACTAAAAAAAATAATCAATAATAAAATTAAGGATGCACGAATCCAAAAAACACCTAGATTTAGAAAAAGAAACATAATATTGAATTATTAAAAAATGATTTAAAAATTAATGGATGGTAGACAATTGAAAATGGTAAAATTCTAATTCTTCTTACAACATTATGAATATGATGACCTCATAAATATAACACAGATGAATACTATCAATTTGATTTTAAGATTTGTAAATCGCGGACGATGCATTTGGAGAAGAGGAAAAATTTCGTTTTTATGAAATCTGATCAATATTTTGTATAATTTTAAAAAAAATATAGAATGATTTGAGAAGATAAATAAATTACATGACCATTATTAATTTTTATTACCAAAATTATTTTATAATATTATATATTAAAAAATATTAAAAATATAAATTAATTAATAATAATAATTTATTTTTTATTTTATAGTGTAAACACAACAATATTAATCCTATCACGGAGAGAAATTAAATATAGATGTAACAATTAAATTAAAGAAACAGCTTTAAAATTACACAGAAACATAAAGTTTCAGAAGACCCTCTCCACATTTCTTGAGCTATCAACACACCTCAAGAAAACAATGGAAATAAAAACAAAAGAGTCCAATTTCAACGAAATTCGCATCACAAATGTTAAACTTCTAAAACCCTTTCCCTATCCGGCGAGTGTTTGTTCGATAATCCGAAAACAAACCCCCCTATCTCCTCCCTCCCTCAGCAACCTCCCTCCGCCTTCTCCTCCTCCCCATAACAACCCTACCCGCCTCGTCATCGCTATCCTCGTCAGCATTATTATTATTACCACCTCTGTCCATCCCCGATGAACCAATCGCCTGCAAGACTAGAAACACCGACATCAGATTCCGATCGACCTCCCCTTCGTCGGAGTCAGATTCGTCGGAGTAATTGTTTCCTTCAATCACGTAATCCCCGAAGAACACAGCCCCTGGAGTCGAGGACCTGATGGTGCTCATCACGTCATCCCTCTCCCTCTCCCTCTCGAGCCGCCTCCACCTCAGCTCCACCGTGGGGTCCACCTCCCTGGGCTTGGCGGAAGGGTGGTCCTCCTTCACGTGCTTCCTCAGCTCCTTGAAGCTCCCGACGAAGGTGCACCCTTCCTGCATGCAGCCTCGCCGCATGGCGTCCAGGTGCTCCCGAGCGGGGCCCACGACTGTCCACCCCTTCACGTGGCCCCTGCAGAGGGGGCAGGGGGATCGGAAGGTTCCGGAAGGTTCTTCTGGTTTGGCGTGGGCCTTCTTGTACTGGTCCAGGCAGTTGGAGTAGCGGAAGCTGGTCCCGCACATGTAGGGCCGACAGCCCTTCTCGTGGGAGGAGCAGAGGAGGAGGACGGCGTTGTGGGGGTGCTCCATGCAGACGGGACAGGTGGCGTCCTCCCAGTCGTTCTTGAATGGCTTCGAGCAATTCTTTCCGTCGTGGGAGGGGAGGGGGTAGGGGGAAGGCCTGCACTGACGTGAAGCGATCCCGCGTCTGCCTCTCGAGCTTTTTGCCATTTTCTGGAGATGGGTATATAAACATTAATAACGAATGTAAACGGATTTTCGAGGTACACATATAAATTTTATCATAGATTCGAGGATATAAAAACCAAACGATGGGAAACTTAATTCTGATCAAGCAACAACAAAACTGGTATTAATGAGAAAATGCGAAATCCGAAAGCTTACGAATCACCCAACCGACATAAATGGAAGTAAGAACCTCTCAAGAAAACTCAAGAATGAAGATTCACTTCAAACAACAAAATATCCTATGATTAGCTGACCAGATCTTTTTCTATATGATCAAAATTAACCCCCAATTTTTTTTTCCCTAATTCATCATCCACCCCCAAAATTCGGCTAAACTATACCCAAAATTCACCAGAAAAAAATAACAAAAACCTACCTCGGAAATTCGAAAGAAACACCACGAGATCAAGCAAGATTTAATTTTTATCCAGCAAAATATCACGAGATCGAACAAGATCGGGTACACACACCCACACATATATATACAATATAGATATAATTTATGGAAGAGAGATTCGGATAACACTATTATGACGACATCGAAAGCCACGCGAGGCGACAGGTAAGGAAAGGATTGCCAGATAAACCCATCAATTAATTAATAAATAAATTCATATACTAAATCGAAGAGAAATATACAGAGCTCGAATTAACTGTATAATAAAACCGATCTTTTTTTTTTTTGTGAAAAATGAATTAAACGTACCGGATAATTCGCTGAAGATCGTAGAGAGAGGGAATTATTCAGGGTTTTTTATGGATAAATTAAAACGAGAGAGGGAATGTAAATTCAGAGCGCGGGCATCTTCGAGATTTTCAGGGACTGACTCTGAATTAGCAAAAGTGAAAGTAAAGAAATTGCGTGAACTGTACTGTATTTTAAGGCCTTGTTTGGCAACTACAAAGTACAAAAAAAAAAAGTTGAAATTTATTTCTTTTTGCTTATTTCAAAATTGGTTAATTAAATTAAAATATTAAACGAATTTCACCTAAAAAAATCTTGGTATATTATTCTTTTTTGTTATATGTCAATTGCAATACTTTCTATTTTTGTTTGTTTTATATTAATGAATCATGATCACACCACGTAAAAAGAAATAATATTGTTCTCATTTTTTTATTTATTTTTTATAATTTTATTTATAATTATTTTACTTTATTGAAGTACTTTTAAAATATATAGTTATTCTTTATATTTGTGTGGTATATCACCAAATATATTTTATAATTTTATTTATAATTATTTTACTTTATTGGAGTATTTTTAAAATACATATTTATTCTTTAAATTTGTGTGGTGTATCACCATTTGTCTAAATACATAGATTGTGAAAAAATTATTACAATGTTATTTCTCAATTAATGGCAATGTTATTATGTTAGCATGTGTGGCAATAAATGCAAAATAATATTAATAGGACCGATCTATAGAACTAAATTTTATTTGATTCATAAATACTAACTCTAAATTTTTTTTTTTACTTAAATGTTCAATTGCAAAAATTATATAATTATTAAATATTCAATACATTACAAATACACTCTAAACACAAAATATTATTCACTTAATTCTCCATAGATAAAATATTTATTCTTTACATTTTCTATAAATATATGAAACATTTAAAAAAAAATAGTGGCATTTTAAGTAAATAGGTTTATAAAGTGAATTATTAATCCGATAAACTTATTTTTATTTTGGAATTCAAATATTTTATTTTGAGACAAATTTTAAATATTACATGTACAAAAAGTACAAAAAGTAGTACTCCACTCACTATCCTTTTTTATTTTAAATTCATACAAACAGGACCTTGCCTTTTTTTTTTAATTTGGATTCTCGAGTCACTTCTACGCTAATCAGCAACTGGTAGTCCGGTACATATAGTCGATATAAGATGATGACTTCCTCACGCGCATGGACCAGATATTGAATTGACACGCGAGTGGAACTGATGGGGAAAGCACAGCTTATTCGAGAGTGCCACCACGCGCTTAATTTCAGAGTGGGGTTTAATAGTATCCACGTGAGAGCAGCTCGTGTTCTATCTCGGGAAGTGTGCTTTATGACCTCAGAACTAGTAGGAGTATTATTTTTAGGGTGGCCATATTTATCCAGAATCTGGATATCCAGAATTCTTATTAATTACGTGTAATTACGTATATAACCTTAATGATATTTTAAGCAGTTAAATTTTAATCAATAGTGGCTTTGATTGTTTTTTCATCTTAATTGTCCCGCATTAATTGGTGTCCTATATTTCTGCGTTAATTAATTCTATTCCCGTAATTTTTTTGTTTTAACCCGTTTGAATTAAAATTCAAAATTAAAAAAGTCAACCATTTAGATATAAAGTAGTGTTTATCTGATAATATATATATATTTAACGTTTGTGTTTATTTGATTATATTTATATTAATTAAATCAAACAATTTACTGCCAATTTTTATGTTTATTTGATTATATTTCAATTAAATTAAATAATTTACTACCAATTAAAAAAAAAGTTAGACAAAACACTATATTCTTTATTTTTTTTTTATAATTTATTTGACAATTGATAGTAACTTTTATTGTAGTTTATTATTGATAAATATAATATATAAGTTAAATTTTGTGATTATTTATTTTAGATCATAAAATATTAAAAAACTATCTACACAAGTTACAGTGATTATTTGAACTTGCAATGATCAGTCTTAATTCATATCTTCATCCGATTATTGCATAACTAAATTATTGAAAAAATTATAAATACTTATTTTTTTAATTATATTTATAAATAATTTATTTTGTATCAATCATTTAAATATAGGTTTATAATTTCCTTCAAGTTATCAAACATCTAAAAAAATTATAGTAAAAAAAATAAAATAAAAATTAAAATTAACGAACAAAAGAATATTAATAAAATTATTGATAATTAAGTGGGGTTTATCATCGTTAATTTGAATGGAGTAGAACAAGCAATCTCATAAATTAGAGATTGTAACAGATTTGCTAATATTAAATATATACTGTATTTAGTCTAATAATTTTATTTATATTCTTCGATAAAGATCCATAATACATACATATTTGTTACAAAATATTTGAGTAAAGAATGTTAAGAGAAAAGAAAATTGTTATACTCCAAAAGTTAGTACACAAAAATAAATGTTACAATTATGTGTGATTATATATTGTAAGAAGATTAGTTTTTTGCAAGAAATAATTTCTTATTTATGCAAAAAGTTTCAGTTTCAGTTTCTTGTAATTTATGTATGTGTGTTGCAAAAAGTTTCGATTTCTTGCAAGAATATTAAAAAAATTATGTGTGATCAAATAATTTTCTTGCAATTCATGTATGTATGATTCAATTTCTTGCAATTTCTTGCAAATAAGATTAGTTTTCTACTCTCGATAATTTATGATTAAATTTATGCAACATATAAGTATAATATAAATTTGTGAAATTACAATTATATATAGTACTATAATAAAATGAAATGAAGAATATAATTATAATATATCCTAAAAATGAAAAATTAAACAAAAAGAAAACAATTAAAAATATTAAATTTGATATGTTTTTGCTTAAATTTTATGTTTTCGCTTAAATTTTATGTTTTTTCTTAAATTTTAATTTGAATTTAATATCAAATATTATTCTTAATTAACATTAGAATTGTAAAAAAAAAAGAATTTTTAGTAATTCAATTTGTGATAGGATTCTAATTTTAATGATTTGTATTCAAATATTTTCAATTATGAATATGAATATTTTTTTGTGTTTAAATATTTTCGATTATAATTTTTTTTAAACGCAGTCAATTCACACCTTATCAAAATCCAATAAAGCTATTGGAAGATTTCTCAAATATATTCATAGCAATCTGAGAAATGCACGTATGTTCATCTATAAAATGCACATAAAAACTCTAATTTGATAATTAGAAGAAATGTCATCGACTACTAATGGAGTGCTAGCGTGAATGAACGTCGTGCTTTTTGAAAATGTTTTTTTTGTTTATGCGTTGAAACCGTGAAAAAGAAGTGGGGATGAATGAGTTTTTTTTGTTCTTTTTTTTGTTTTTTATTTTTATTTTTTTTATTTGATTAAGCTGTTGTTGTGTTTTTATTTATTGTGACGTTTTTATTTTATGGAATGAAATTATTATTTTATGAAGTTTTAAGAGTTAATTAGTTTTTCATTCAAATTATAAAAAAGTGAATCAAAAATAAAATAAAATTGTAAATTCAAATGAATTGTAATTCAATTAGGATAGATACTAAATTGTTAATCTCGTTTATAAATTTAATCTTGATCGGTTAGTTACTAAAATACTAACTTATTTTTTTAAAATTTATTTATTTTTTATTTAAAAATGAGAAATTCTTTTAAAATCATATCAAGTTATCTATATAATTTTTAAGACGGTAATTACAGTCTAATACAATTTTATTTCAAACATATTTATGATTTTTATTACTAATATTTTAATTAATTTTTTTTAAGAAGATAAAGTCAAAGACATTTGTTTATGGAAAGAAAGAAAGACATTATTAATATGCTCTTTAAAATTTTGTTGGAATTTACAAAATCATTTAATGATTTTGGAAAAATGGACAAAGACTTAATAAGAAATATAATTAGGCTTAAATTGAATAATTAAATAAATAAAAATTTATTAATTAACTATAAAGGTTAAATAGGTAATTACACACAAATAATTTGATTTCTGGATATCCAGATTCTGGATATCAATGTTTATCCTTATTTTTATTTATAGGTTTTATCATAAATCACAATTAAAATGACTATTTTGATTATTTTTATTCATAGAATAAAAATTAAAAAAAAAATCATTTTTTTGTTACAGTACAAAATAGCAATCCATTTTAACTGGTGAAATATTGATTTTAAAATCCAAACTTAATAAATAGTGTACAAAACATACCTTCTCTAGAACTAAATACAGTAAACAACTAGGATCCTTTAGGCAACAGCTCGTCTCCCGGAAGGTCGTCTTCGTCGTGGTAGATGTTGTCGGCCATCTGCCAAATCTGAAGTATGTTATCCTCTGCCACACTCGCAACAACCCAATCCTCGCAAGGGTTCCACGAGAAGTCGGAGATCTTGCTCGTATGCCCACCGTGGATGAATATCAGCTCGGGCGGGCCATCCTCTGCATCATCCGCCATCTGCTCCTCATCGATCCTACATTCATTTTTTTATTATAAAAAATAATTATTTTGAAGAGATTAAATTTATCACAAATAAAAATTGAATCTTTTTGTAAATTTCGATACCTGCTGAGATCCCAGATCATCAATCTTCTACCAAGACAACAAGAAGCTAAGATCGTCTCGTTCTTTGGATTCCATCCAACTTGGAAAACCTCCTCCCTATCGTCCAATCAAGGCAGAATCGAAAATTAACGATATTAAGCAAGCATAGAGACAAAAGATATAATTACGAAAGATTTGCTTACTTGTGGCAGTCAAAGGTATGGAGGGAAGTAGAAATCTTTCTCATATCAAATAATTTGACAGTTTTGTCTGTTGACCCCGTTGCTAGAACCCACTCGTTGAATGGATTGAAAGCTAAGCAGTTCACCTGTACCAAAGGAACAGATTGGAAACAACTTTTGCTTAGTGCAATAAAATACGCTTTAATTAAGATAGCTTTGTAATCACTTTATCTGGTTTGAGTGAATCGAAATAGTGGCACGAACCTCACTTTGATGAGCAATCACGGATTGTATAGGCTTGGTCAGTGACGGAGAACGGAGGTCCCATATATGCAGATACTGATCATCTCCAACTGAACCAAACAAGTATTCGTGCCTGAGGTGCCATGCCACGTCTTCAACCACGCCTTCATGAATCTGCTCACATAGCCACATGACGGTGAATAATTTAATTTTAATTATATATATATATATATATATATATATATATATATATATATATATATATATATATATATATATATATATATATATATATATATATATAGAAACAGTAAGATACACACATTTATTTGAAGATCTTAGTAGATATAAAATCCGTTGTTAAACTTCCATTTAACGCACCTTAAAAATTTGCATTGCATCAAGAGACTTGTTCTTTGGAGTTCCGTTTATGTCCCATAAACATATCTGTGCATCATCCGAACCGCTCAAAAGATGGCCCTCCTTGAAGTGACTCCATGACAAACCATATCCTTCAGTATTGTGTCCCCTCAGCCTCAGGTCAGGGTTGCATGCGCCATCTAATGGAGGCTTAGACGGATGCTTACTGTAATCAAAGACATAGACCTCAGCACTGACAGTCTTTGTTGCAATGATAAACGAGTTTTGGGGCATATATCGAGCCCGGTTGACCTCCCCATCGTGATTAATTTGCTGGATAATTTGCACCTACAATAAAGCAGAGCATAATCTGAAATTTTGAATAGATTAAAAAGGATAAAGAAGAGAACTTGTCAAGCAAATCACATATTAAAAGAGCCGTTGCATGATTTGCAGCTCACATCAGACTTTTAATAACTAGCATGAATATAAAAAACATGATAATATGAACTGCAATTATTTATTACCAATTTCAAATGTTCTTTACATCAAATCTCAACTCTCAAGAACAACTATCAACTCTCGTTTATCTTTTCGGTTAACCAAAAGAAAAGGAAATGTCTTGAACTTGTAAGAGGTTCGGGCTCGGATTTTTTGAGGTTAATTCGCAATTGTTTATAGACTTGTAAACATTTTTGTTGGTAACTTCGCATAAAAAATCATGCTGAAACCTTGCGGCACATCAGTATTCCTTAAACTTTGCAAACAAAGAAATTCACAAGTCTATGAACAATAAGATTACGAATCAACCTCAAAAAATAAGAACCTGAACCTCTTACCAATTCATAAAAATAATCTTTTGGTCGAGGGAGACGGATCAATCCTTCACAGTTAAGAGTCACTCCTTGACAGTTTAGTTATTCCTTTAGAGTTAGTTAATTGCTCTTTTATAATACGAAAGATGTACAAGGAAAGTTACCAACTCCATTGATGTCAATGTACATTAATTATAGTTGGGCGCGGGATCGCATCTTTAGATGCTACCCGTCAACATCATCGTTTTTAAGGATCTGAAAGTTATACCTATTCAAAGGTATAACTATAAAGGTTAAGTTTTTATTGATTATTTACACTGCTGGAACGGGTAGGGTCGGGTCATGGGTTGACACCATTGGCGACCCTAACGAGGTACCAAAATCCAGCAGACTTTCCCAATTCCCTAAACTAAAGATTAAAGAACAATTTTTTCCCCAACCAAAGTCCAATTCACAATGCACAAAGTACACCAGTTGAAGCGCACAAAATTGAAACGAAAAAGGAAAACTTTACCTTCCCGTTGGCACACCCGAATCCTCCGAAGTCGGAGCGCTCATCGTCGTACTGGCGGGCGTCATTCTCGGCGTCGACGAGGGGCAGCTGAGCCTGCGCCAGCATTAGGTAATTGGGCTCGTTCTCCGATGTGTGGGTCCCGAGAATCATCTTCTGAACCGAGTAATCCTTGTCCGGCGGCTCCTCCCGGTCGGGCAGCCACTCGACGGTCAGCGACGGCCACTCGAGCGCGTGGGTGACGACCAGATCGTACAGGAACGGGGTGTTCTTCTTCCAAATCTTGTACTCCTCGTTTATCAGACGCTCCTCGATTTCTCCCCTCATCTCCTCCTCGTCCTTCACCATTTCGCTCGCTCTCCCCTGTTAAATCTTTTTTCTACTTTTTTCAAAAAAGAAAAGAAAATGGGGATTGGAATTGCGGCGTTCGACTGGAATTTAATCTCTGGGTCGGCGGCGGCGGAGGCGGCGGGGGGATTTGGGGCGGTAAAATGGAGGGAAGGATGAGGTTTTTATTACTGTACGAGTTATTTATTGTCTTTATTTTTCACATTGGTTTCTGCGAGGGGTTTTATACGTGGAATCGTGGTGGACCGTGTTAGGCTCATGGGCTTTTGGCGGAGCCCAAATGTCAAGCCCAGCTTATTCAGGGCCTCGGTGAGTGCGAGAAAAAATATGGGAGGTAAAAAATATTTTTGTAAAATAAAAAATTAGAATAATTGGAATTCAAACGGTGAGTGACTGAATAATGTGAGTGTGCATTTATACTTATTTGGTGAAACATTTTTGAAAAATAGTATAAAATACTAAGCGGGAAAACCAAAATCAGAAGACCTAGCTCGGATGATGAGAGGCCGCCGTCGCCCGGCGGAATCCCTAGCCCCAGATCGCCGTCCGCCACCGCCAACACCCACCAACACCGTCGATCCATGGCAGGTCCTGTCAACCCCAGTCCCCGGCCGCGATTCCGATGCCAGCTTCTGCAGCAGCCGCCCCTCCATCGCCTCCGTCGGCCGCAACTCCACCGCCTTTCCCAACTACACCGACCGCACCCACCAGGTATCCGTTCTCAAAACCATTAATTCCTACCTCTCCTCTCAGTCTCCGCCGGTCCCCTTCACACTAAAGTTCCCTTTGCCCTCCGGTAAAGACGTCACCGAAACCTTAAAATTCCTACTGCAACGCCTCGAATTCTCTTCTCAGAAGATCGACGAGGATCTCAGCCACGCGTTGAAATTCCTGAAATGCCCTTTCAAATTGAACAAATCGGCGCTGCGCACGCCCGCGCCCCATTCCTGGCCTAATCTGCTCGCCGTGATTCACTGGCTTGTTCAGATAAACAAGTATAAGGATTTTATGAAGGATTGCTCCCCTGATTTCGAGGGCGATAAAGTGTTCATGTACACCGTGAATAGTTACTTGCTGTACATCAGCGGAGACGACGAGGGGATAGACTCGTTGGACGGGGACTGTATCGGGGAGATGAGGGAATGGAAGGATACACTGGAGGAGAGAGTGAAGGGCCTGGAGGACACCGTGAACGAACTGGAGGTGAAATTGGATGGGTTGAAGACGGCACCCAGTCAGAAGGAGCGTTTGGAGCAGGATAAGGTTGTGCTGGAGAAGGATGTGAATAAGTTCCACATAATGATCGATCAGTTGTTGGGCCACCTGACGGAGGTCCAGAAGAAGTTAGAGGAGAAGGATGCAGCACTGGAAGCGAAGGTGGAGGATAGGAAGAGGATTTGCGAGGAGAATGAGGAGTTGAAGAAGAGGATCGAAGAGCAGGGGATTAATTTGAGAGATGCCGAGAGAATGAAGCGGGAGTTGCAGGCCGTGGAGCGGGATATTGAGGAGACGGAGAGTGCAAGGAATGGTTGGGAGGAGAAAATGTGGGAGCTTGATTCTGAGATTAGTCACGAGTATAAGGAGATTGAGCGGTTGGTGATGGAGTGCAACCAAGCTATCAGAAGGTTTTTTCTTCTTCTTGTCAACTCATTAAAATAAACTCGTGTCTCATTTTTTCACACTTCGCACATTAGTATTGTTTTCTATTGGACGGAGAAAATTAGTTAGCAATTTATTTTAGCTTGTTTATTGTTTGGACATCGACTAAGTTGTTGCTTTATGGAGGCTGATTGGCATCTGCTGCTTTATTGAGACCATCATTGAGTAGCTATTGTTCAATGTTAGAAAGTTATTTTTTTTATATTAGACGTAGGTAGTATACTTGATGGTAACTAGTATCATTCAATGTTTCTGCATCTTGTGCACTTAGTAGCTGTGTTAGGTGCTAACATAAATGAACCACGCGTATTGACGAAGTGTTTTAGTTAAAATTGCATCAGCAAGCCAGAGTCTAGAAAACACCAAAGTCAGAGAAGTGATTTTGTTGCATGCCTATAAATCTCAGAAGTCATTTCTAAGAAATTTAGCTTGTTCGATGTCAGGAAGAAAAAGGCTTATTTCCCAACCCCCTTTTCTCTAATTCATTGGTGTTGCTTATTCATGATGAGGACAGCTTGATTTGTGTCCCTATTTTTGTGCTCTGCCGGATTGCTTTTCAATTTTCAGTCTTCCCAAATACTATTACGCAGCATGGTACCTGAAAATTTGAATTGCTTTCGTATGATAAAATGCATATCTAGCGAAGGTCTTTCTTCGTCTTGTTCTCTAAAATTCAGTTTAAAGAAGTATATATGCTGGTCTATTAGTATGTTTTTTTCCGCCAATGGAACAAAATGAGTCCCAGAAAGTCGAATCATCCTAATTTCTTATCTTGGACAATCAGCAAAAGGAATGCAATAAATGTTTTTTTTCTCTATCATTCATTCATTTGTTCACTCTCTTTAGTTAATTTGTCAAACTATTAACTAAGATCTCTTGTCGTATTGTAAATACTTCTTTGTTTTAGCCTTTAGGGCTTAGAATTTAGATACTTTCCGTTGAGGGGACTATGTTATTTCCTAATGGATTATGGAGGCAAGATTCATTTACTATATGATTTATAGGTTGAAGGTTGGGAATGGATTTCAGTATCAGCTGAATGCTAGTGGATCCACGCCGTCTAAGGTGTTGGGATTAGATTACAAATCAGTACTAAAGCCTGCAATTGCCTCGTTTCACGATGAAATTAAAAGAAGCTCAGTGGTGAAACTGGAAGAATTAATTTCTCTTCGCCAACAGTCGGGTGAGAATGCTGCCAAGCTCGAGGATAGACGAAATCATATTGCTGCCCTTCAATCTCATATTGACGAGGTAAGTATGATCAGATGATTCTCATTTCGGTTTAGATACTCGTAAAAACTTCTTATGCTCCAGACTCTAGAAAAAAAAAAAACTCCTCTTCATTTTATGTGAGGTCTGAAATCATCAAAAGATTGTGGCCTGGTAGGTAGGTGGGAAGTAGTCTATTTGGGTCGGGCAGAAAAAGGTGCAATTTTTTCCTAAGACTTACTGACAGATGTTTTTGTTATTGAATTGACTCGGTCTATGTAAAATTCCTTTGAAGTTATTGTTAATGCCCTGAAGTCATGAGGTGTTGGTGGTTTGCCGTAACTATTCAAAGTTGTTTTTCCAACATGATCAAACGTGTTTGTAGTAGTTGCTTTCAAGTTTACGGACTAGATTTCTAGACTTGGGAATCCTTTTATCTGCATTGTAGTTGTACTTCTCCATTCAGATTTGTAGGGATTCTTGGTTAAACGTTCAAATTTTAGTTTTGTTAGGGCAAATTGTGAAACTATTTTTTCCATTGCCGTGTACTCTAAAAAAAGACTAGTATTAGGGCCTCAAAGTAGATTATATAATTTCATTTCCTTTGCATTCTATTATTAAAGTCGAGCAATGAGAGTTTCATAACATCCTGAGGGAACAAATATTATCTGAAGTTATCATTCAAATGCTTTCTTTGATCACCCAGGTTGAAACCCAGTTGAATCTAATTAGGAAAGAAACACATGAATATGCCTCTAGGCGTGCAACAGAAGCTAGAAGCCTGTCAGAGGAAATTGACATGGAGGCTCGGAAAATGTCCGTAGTCGAAAAAGAAGCGGAAGAGTTCTTGAAGGTAAATACTAGATACCGATTTATAAATGGTTATTGGTTTCTACGGCATTCAAAGCTTATTGAGTAATATTTATCGTTGTGGTGTGCCTTGGAGAAGATGGCCAAGGCAGAATTGCAGGAGACAATCTTACGAACCGAAGAAGAAGTTAAATTATTTGCTCAGGAACTCTTTGACTTGATTAATTCAGTGTCGACGTATAAAGAGTATGTGGGGTTCAAAATCGCTCGGATGAGGAACAACCTCTTAGAAACTTCCGGTGATGTAGCCGACATTTACAAAGGGTACCGTCCAGCCCACTAATGTAAGTGCAACCTCTGCAACTACATGTATATTCTGAAACAAGAACAATACTTTGATATTCAAGTTTGCTTTTTATTTATTTATTTTTCTTGACATTTCCTATTTATGTTTTTTTTAAGGGATGTGTATGTTAAAAATGAAGCGTGTTTTCCTTTTTTATATGTATCTATTAATCAGTTATTGGAGATTGCTTCTTTGTGAATGTAAATTCGGGATTCCCATAAATTTCAATGAATATTAAGTAACTCAATATCAAGATTGAAATTAATAATACTAACAAATATATTGTCTCTAAAAAAAATTAAAACATAATAACATGCAACGGATTAATTATCAAAAAAAATGCATAGTAAATAAAAATTACAAAAATATATGAAAAATACTAAAATTGTAATTATATAAAATCCTTTAAAAAAATAAAAATTACAAAAAAATTGTGTAGTAAAGAAAAATTACAGAAATATATGAAAAATACTAAAATTGTAATTACATATATAAAATGCTTAAAAATTAAATATACTTATTTATACCAGCAACATTATTTTTGACATCCATTCATAAGAATTCTAAATTCTAAGTTAATTGCATCAAGTATTGCTGTGTTGTTTGTGTAATCAGAATAACAATTATTGGTAATCAAGCTTACTTATAAAAGCAAACATTAGCCCTGGATTTAAACATTAAAAAATATTGTGTTTGTGTTTTATTTAATGAAAATTTCATAATTGTATCCAAAATTTCGATATCAAACTCATACAAAATAAAATTGAAATATTTTTGGTATAATCCGATTCAGTTATATTTTTCATATATTTTATAAGCTATATGCCTATATTTAAAAAGCAGAACATCATTTTAATTTATTTTTTATTATTGATTGGAATATTGCAAATATAGGTATGCTATAGATAGAGATTAGATTGGATATAGATTAGTCATTAGTAATAGTATTCGAGTGAGTACAAAAGTAAAAGTCCATTACTATTTCATAAAAAAGGAATGAAGTAAAATAGGGCTATATATCGGACTTTCTTCGGAAACAGAAACACACAAAAAGCTTCCTCAGAAAATACAGAGAAACATATATACATACAAAATTTATATCTATCATCTCACGTCTCTCTCGGAACGCATTCACGGATTGAAAATCTCCTCACTCGCACGGAAATACCCCTGCAAATTGTGAACAGACGCACAGCAATTGGTTTCCGTCTCTGGAAAATTCGACGCACGGAGTTCTGAAACGGCACAACCACTCGAGGCGGCGAACGGAGAACTAGGGTTTGTGCAGAATATTGAGGGTATTCTGTGTTAGTTAATTTTCAATCTTAAGCATTCGGGCTCAGTCTATTTCTGAAGTCGTTGATATCTGTAGTCTGTTTCTGATTTTTTGGGTACTTTTTGTGTTGATTGTGTGCTCAAATCCTAGGATTTGGGGGGATTCAGTCTCACTCGTTGGTTGGATTTTGGAGCCTAGGGTTTGTATTTATATGGATTGTGTTTGAAGGAATTGCACTGTTTACTTCTGGCATGGGATATCTCTGATTTCCCTGTGTTGTTGTTACATGAGGGTACTACTGGGTTGTTTTATCGAGTCGTCTATAAGCTTTTTCAATGCTGAATCGGAACGGTGGAATTGTGACAAAAAGTCGATGTTTCAGTTAACCGATTAGAGGTGTTCTTCTTTGACTGGGCTGTTTATACTAGTGGTACAGAGAGAGAAAAACCGTTACTAGTGACTAGCGTACATAGGGCCGGCTCTTTATTTCCTCCACCTGTTCTTCGGGTCGGGAACAGGTCTTTCTGGCATCCAGGATACCCGTTTCTGGATCGCCAAAATCATGGTATTGATGTGAAACAGGTGGCATTAATATATTGGGGAACTCAGTTTTGTTATTTAAGTTAAGTCTGATTGTCATTCAAAGGGGGCATTTATTTTTCAAGGGATCATAAAAAATGACCATTGATACGTGGCAGTGGACACGTGTGGACATTAATTCAAAGATGACAAGTCGAGTTTCTTTCATCTTTTTTCCTTTAGTATGATAAAGTTTATTACTAGTTATGGAAAGAAGGGAGCCCAGTTTAGTACCAGAATGGTTGAAAAATGCTGGAAGTTCGAATGGCGGTGGCTCCATAACACATACAGGTAGTTAACTTTATTTCTAAGTGAATATAATATTCTTACATTATATCATTTATAAGTAGATGGTCTTAAATATTATTTTTGTGCCTGTTTTAGATGATCAAACTGCATCACGAGTTGTGAGGAATAAGTCCTTTGTGAATAATAGAAATAATAATGATTTTGGGAGATCAGCTAGTTCTGAGAGAACTACCTCTTCATACTTACGCCGGAGTTCAACTAGCAACAATTCTGGTAATTCTAGGTCTTACAGTAGTTTTGGTAGGAACCAACGTGACAGGGAGAGGGAGAAGGATAAATATGATTATCACGACCAAGACAAGTCATCCAAGGGTGACCGTCGGTACCGTTATTTTTCAGACTCCCTGGGTAACACCTCAGCAAGTAGATTCGAGAGGGATGGATTAAGGCGTTCACACTCTATGGCTTCCCAGAAAGGTGGGGAAACGTGGCCTAAAAAGGTTGTAAATGACTCAATTGATTTCAGTGGGAAGAATACAAATGGTGTGCTTACCAGGGGCAGTCCTGTTGGTGGGGTTAACAAATCAGCTTTTGAGAGGGATTTTCCGAAGTTAGGTGCAGAGGAAAGAACAGCCACTCCCGAGGTTGGAAGAGTTCCGTCTCCTGGTTTAAGCACGGCCATTCAGAGCTTACCTGGCATCTCGACTTTAATAGGCGGTGAGAAATGGACATCAGCTTTGGCGGAGGTTCCAACGTTGGTTGGGAGCAACGGAACCACTTCTTCTCAATCAAGTTCTGCTTCTGGGGCTTCTTCAGGCTCAACCATCAGTCTCAATATGGCAGAAGCTGTGGCTCAGGGTCCTAATCGTTCTCAGACTACTCCCCAGGTTTGTTCTGTATTTTATGAGGGATAGCCATGATCCTAATTCAATTATTGTTGTTAATATTGTTTTTAATATTATTGTTATGTGATGTTGTAGTCATTGGTTGGAACTCAAAGACTTGAAGAATTGGTGATTAAACAATCCAGGCAATTAATTCCTGTGACTCCATCCCTGCCAAAAACTTTGGTGAGAATGAAAATTTCCAAAATTTATGTTACTCATGCTCTACTTCATCACACCTCTGATTTTCCCCGTAATATGTTTCTCTATTTAAGTTTTTTTTTCAAGAAGTTGTTTAATGTTTTGTGTGTTTAGTGGATGGTTTAGTAAATACAACATAGTGTATTGTTAATCAGTAGATTGGGGACTAGTATTTTTCTATATTTTGTGATTAGTTGATATGCTTAGAGACTCTCAACTTATATCACTTTTAGCATTAGGAGAAATTGTTTACACTGTTTGTCATATCATGATCCCTTATTTGGTAGATTATACAAGATGAAGAAGAATTGATTCACAATTAATGCTGAGCTTATGCAATGGGAATGCCAATAATCTTATTAGTGGATATAAGAGACATTGAGGTTTAGTATGATTTTGTTAGTAAGGGAGTTTGGGTTGGATAAGAGCAAAGGTGGCTGTCACCTATTAATGCTGGGAATAATTTAAGAAGTATCCTTTTTCTGAAATAAATTAATCAGCGAGCAATTAAACTGCACATGCAGATGATATTAGATTGTAAGGAACCTGATATATAAATCTCACTTATGAAAATAGTTAGTGTAAAGCTGTTTAACCAACACTCCTTTAGCGTAGTAAATGCACACATGTATTGAATTTATTCTTTGTATTTTAAGAGAATTAAATGTTGATACAATCATACCATTGATTTTTACTGATGGTTTTCCTATTACGAAGATATCACCGAATTGAAGTAGAAGAATTGTGTAAAACATGTCAAATTGTAAATTCAAAAAAATATTCAATTAAAAGTAAAAAGTAAAACACTATTTAATGCGGATAGCGGGATTGATTGAGTGTGTAAGGTTAAAGATTATGTGACATGCATAGGCGCATTGGATTAATGAAAGCCTTATAGCTGCCATCAGTGATCTTGTTGCCTTTTCAAGAAAAAAAACAAGCTGTTTAAAGTCCTCATTTTGATCTTTCCTTCTTTGTTGTCGGCAATGTCGTTGGGAGTAATATTTACATGTTTCATTGATTGATATTAACCTGCTTTGTTAATTGTGACCTGTTACAACCAGCTGACTTCCAATTCTCCCTTTTAGCTGAACAAGTTTACTATGTTTCAATCATTTCTCCTTCTAAAGCTCTTTCTGCGAATTTCAATTTCATCTTCCTAAACAAGCATGAAGGCTTACAGAAATCTCACAAAGGGAGCAAGAGATTATTATTCTGTGACATGTAATATCATAAAATAGATTTAATATTCTTACGACTTTTCATTTGTGAAACACGTGGGGTGCTTGTTTGTGGTAATGTGCTTTAATTTGTGCACCTACGAGTTCGTTATTTGAACTTATTTCAGTTTATGCCTTTATGGCAATCAAGAAGTTCAACTACCAGTTGGTTGCTCGTCAAAGTTTGAGAAAGAAATTATGTTCGACGTTTGTATAGTGGATGAGAAAGTTTGATTATGTGCAATAGAAAATTATAAGAATTTAAGATAATGCCAGGGGAGAGAATTTTAAACCAGTTATGTCTCTTCTTGATCTCAATGGCCCCCTTGCCCTCTCTAGCGAAAAAATATGTTTTTTTATGATAAATGATCTATCTCCTTGGCAAATTTATTTTTTATCTGGTTTGATGACTTTTATAATGGATATTTCTGACAAACTTGCTTAAGATATAAAAAGAATATATGTGATTATCTAGCTTAAAGAATTACCATTTTGTTTTTGTAGCAACATTTATGCCATTGGAGTTGTGGACTTTGTACTTATGATAGTACTAGTGATTTAAATGTAATATTTATTTAATTATAAAATATAAAATATTAACATATCAATATGGAAGGAGTAATTGAATCAAACCTAGCTGAAAATATAATTTATAGAAGTATGTGAAATAAAAAAACTGAATAATCTGTTTTTACCATTTTTTTGCCTGTGTAGAGTTCAACCATTTCTTCACTGTATATACGGTTTTTTGGTGTCCTGGTCAAACCAGCCAGTATGGTCTGGTTGTTTAATCACTGGTGAAATAAAATAATAAATAAAAAACTTATGTCCTCATTTTTCCGCTTTCTTTTAAATCTATGCCCAGTAGATTTAGGAGAAGTCCTTCATTACCTTTGATTTTCTACTGGTTTTGCAACATACATGCAAATTTATGATACCATTTGAATTTTTGCTTTGCTATTTCCTTCAGGCATTGAATTCTGCAGACAAACAGAAAAGTAAAGTAGCTCAGCAGCAGCAGCACCATTCATTATCCTCTTCCAATCCCACTACTCACTCTCCTCGTGCTGGTCTCGTCGTCAAGAGTGATGCTCCAAAGGCATCCACCGTAGGAAAGCTCCATGTTCTTAAGGCTGCAAGAGAGAAGAATGGTGTTACACCTATCATGAAGGATAACTCAAGCCCGATAAGTGGTGCCAAACCCGTAGTCACTTCACCACTTTCCCCAGCTGTTTCAGGACCCACATCTACCTTGACCCTGCCAAACAACGTGGTTCCAGAACGCAAGCCTTTATTAACCATTCTGGAGAAGCGGACCAGTTCTCAAGCCCGAAGCCGGAATGATTTTTTCAATCTCATGAGGAAGAAGTCCATTGAGAACCCTTCTTCCGCTGCGGACTCAGCAGTGGTGAACTCACCGCCGTCAGATTTTCCGGATAAGTGTGCTGAGCTGGAGCCTGGGCTCACTGCTGATGGTTCTTGGGCCGTGGAGGCTCCTTCGGGCTTCAGATTGAGTATGGTCAATGAAGAGAAAGGAAAGACTCGTAAGGGTGATGAGATGACATATGTTGTTAGCAATGGAAATAAACATCCTACTAACTGTGATCCTGTTATCCCGGAGGAGGAAGAGGCTGCCTTTCTCCGCTCTTTGGGCTGGGAGGAAAATGACGATGAAGAGGGTGGTGGTCTCACTGATGAAGAGATCACTTCTTTCTACAGTGATTTAACTAAGGTATTTAATACCCTGAACCTCATTTTCTCTGTTTGTTGGGACAATTACTATTTACTAGGGGTTCTTGGCGAAAACTACAAATTTTGCCTTTTGTAGGAAAAACTAGTGCAGCCTATATTTTCTCATTGTCATATTTAGTTTAAATAAAAAAATTCATTGTCATATTAGTTCAAATGAAAAAAAATAAATCATTTTCATATTTAGTTCAAATCAAAGATAAAAGTCGGCAGTCATCATATGAGAATTGAATACAATCAAGCTAGGATTCAGCATTTTAGTCAGAAAATTTGGAGTTTAGTATATAATCGGGTGAGAAAAATGATTATTTACCAAGATTCACAAACTGCACCTCTTCAAGGAGCCAATTATAATACATAAATGAGATTTTGTAATATAATTAAGATACATTTTGTTGCAAATGGGACAGTTGTACTTCTCAGTTCTCACCGTATTGAACATTCATTTGTCTTTTGCAGTACATCAATTCAAAACCGTCCCTCAAAATACTGCAAGGTGTACAGCTGAAGTTTTTGTTGCCGTTGGAATCACAGATCAAGGGTATTGATGGCCTTTCTGATGCTAAGCTCGAGTCTTGATTTGTCGAATAGGGTTTATGAGTTCCTTGTTTTGTTGTGTGAGAAGAGAGAGAGAGAGAGAGAGGGGTGTTTTTTCTGATCTTGTTTTCTCGGTCGGCCATGGGAGCTAAGTAGTAGATAAGGATGAGATTGATATATAATAGTTTTGGTGTTTGCTTGATAGGGAAATGACTGCTATGGTCTGTTCTGATAAATGGTATTACGGCCGTTTGTGGTTTTTCTAGCTTTTTGTCTCTCTCATCAAGTTGAAAACTTTTGGTCCGAGTATAGACGATAGAAAGTAGGTATTTTCATCACACACAAGCTCGGCTCGAAGGCATTATACTGCAAAGTCTGGGTCTTGACAGTTTTGGTTACTGAAATGAATGGTTTTTGTTTATTTATTTATATACTTTGATTGGAAGTGTTGGGGGCGAAGCATGCTCTGTCGTGGTTTTTATCGTGATTGATTTGGGGGGTTGTCGGTGCCAGGATTTGATGATATTTTAACTGCAATCCATTCATGATCTTCATCATGTTTTTTTTAATTTTTCTTCTACTTCTACTTCCTCATAGCTTGAGACGTGTTGAGTAATTTAATTAGTTAAAAATGGTGTCTCGTGTATAAAACTAATAGTTTCATATGATATGTTAGTCACGTGTGATTGTCATTTACTCAAACTCAGACGGTGATTGGTGGCAATATATTTATTATATATAAAAAATGTTCATTTTTCTTTTTGAAGAAGTTGACCTCACGAAAAGAAAAATCGTGAAAGAGGCTTGTGATTGAAAATAAATGTACAAAATGAAAGTGTTTACGTGTTAAAATTATTTATATTGAGAGAGATGCATAATTTATTAGTAGTAATTTTTTGATACGTACAAAAATAAAATTAGTCACATAAATGTGGGACCAATGGAATATTAGAGTTGAATATATATATAATAAAAGTATTAGTTTGAGAGATAGAATCAGCTGCTGCGGCGACGTTTGCTCCGCCACGAGACAAAAAGTCAACGATTGGATCTGACCAATCAAATTTAGAAGCTATCTGTTGTTAATTAAAAAAAACTTTTTAAAGTTATTAATAAATTCATTTTAATTCTTTATTTTACATTTCCCTATTTATTTTATTATACTAAAAATAGTGGGTTGGATCAAACTAAATCATACATTAAAATAAAATTAAATTAAATAGGTTCGCCCTATTCTCACAAAATTAATTTCATTAGCCAAACACACAGTTTTATTTAATTAATTATGCAGACCTACCTATATAATATTAAAATAGGAAATTATATTGATTTAACATAGGAAAATAAAGTTGATAAGCGTTGAAAATTGTAAATGGACCGATGTGGTGTGGCCGTGTGGGGTCTTCAATCTTCTACTTTAGAATTTCCAGATCTGATCCCTAATTTATTCATTTTCCCCAATTCTTAATCAATTTAATTACATTATTTTATTTTATTTTTCCTTGTGATAATTTACCATTCCAATGTGATTTGTTTGAGGTGCCTAGCTAATTGCCCTAGTTAGTTAGTTTAATCTCAAAACATTAGAGGAGTACTTTAGTTAATTAATTAGGTGCCGAAGTTAATTACGTATTGCCAGGAAATAATGTACTGGTATAATGAAATTTGGATATATTAAATTTTCGATAACATAGTGTTGGATATTTTATGTACGATATCATTATGATCTGCAGCTTAAGACATACGGAGTACATCGATAGTACAAAATAATCGGTATATAGTAATTTATTTATTATTATATATAAAGGCAAGCTTAACAAGTAATTAAGGATGTGATTAATAAATTAATGGCGAAAGTCAAAACTTAGATGCGTCTAATTAATTGCTACTCTCTATTGTATTTGACTTATGCGCCTCGGCAATATTACTCTTTACCTTCATACATACACACACAAACTCAAAAAACATGGATAGAGGAGAGGAAGGATCAAGCTCCGAAACAACAACCATGGAAATCGACCTCTCCCTCAAACTCGATGCCCAAGAACAAGCGACGAAAGCAAACGACCTCGAGAGCCTACATCAAGGAAACGACGACAAGCTAATCAGACTCCAAGAAGTAGCCGAAAATAGCAATAGCAATAATAGTCTTGATGGAACTTCTCATGAAAAGAACTCCAAGAAAGAAGAGGTGTGTATATATATACAAAATATTTGTTCTTCATTATTCTTTTATATATTTTATCTGTCTCAAATCTATATATGGTCACACTTTCTTTGTACTTTTATCAGTTGTGTAGCCTGCAGGTGAAGATGAATCGGATGAAGGAGGAGAACGAGATGTTACGGACCGCAGTCGAGCAAAGCATGAAGGATTATGCGGAGCTACATGCGAAGATTTCCGTCATCCAACAAAATAATAGTAGTCAAAGAAAGGTTAATATCGATAGTCGGAGGACTAACGACGAGGCGGCCGGAGAAATGAACGACGGGCTAGGGCTGTCTTTGAGGGTGCAGAGCGGAGAGGGAAGGAAAACGGAGATGAGGAATAATAATAATAAAGAAGATCATGATCAAACATCGATGGAATCGACTATAATTAGGCCGCAAAGCAACAACTTCCAAGGAGGGCTTATGAGCAGCAACATGAGCTGCCCGCCGAACAAAAGATCTAGGGTTTCTGTCCGGGCAAGATGTGAATCAGCCACGGTCAGTTTGATTCAATTACATCGCCATTTCTTTTTCGTTTACGCATTTTTTTCTCACATTACGAAAAAAAAACAGATGAACGACGGATGTCAATGGAGAAAGTACGGTCAGAAGATTGCGAAAGGGAACCCTTGCCCTCGAGGGTACTACCGTTGCACCGTTGCTCCGGGGTGTCCCGTGAGGAAGCAGGTCAGTATTAATCTTATGCCGTTAATTTCAAATTTTATTTATTAATTATTCATGATTAAATTTTAAAAATTCGATCGATCGATGAATTTATACACCTTAATTAGGTTCAAAGGTGTCTCGAGGACATGTCGATACTGATCACGACATACGAAGGGACCCACAACCACCCGCTCCCGGTGGGGGCGACGGCGATGGCTTCGACAACGACTTCCACGGCTTCCTTCACGATGTTGGATCACAACTATCCGAACAATTCTTACCCCGAAAACGGGAGTTACAACCCTCATAACATGATGAACAACCACCACCATCCCTCGACGAATTCTCCCTACATGCCGAACCTAAGAGCCCTAATTAGCCCTAGTTACCACCACGACCCGACGAAAGGTATTGTGCTCGATCTCACCAACAACGTTAATATCGCCACGTCATCGTCGTCGTCGAATCCGATGGCGCAGTTTGGGTACCCTAATTGGAACATGCATGCAGAAGGGAGTTCAACTACGGTGCAAGAGAATGTGAGTGCAATTGCTGCTGACCCGAAGTTTAGGGTTGCTGTGGCTGCGGCCATTTCCACACTCATTAACAAGGAGACTACCCAAACTGCCCCTAGAGATGGTGGGGAGAATGGGAATGTTATTGGGAGCCCTAGGGATGATACTAGGGTTCTAGAATCGAGCAAGCCGATCCGGTGATCACTCTGAAGAAAGGGGCGGAGCCAGAAAAAATGAAAATTTTCTGTAATGCATGCATGGTTTCGTAAAGAAAAACAAAACGATTTTCGATCATCATATCGGAATTACATTATGATTCGCGGTCGAAAAATCGATCGATCATGCTTTTTTTAATTAGTGGTTGCAAATTGCAATTGATTTAGCTTTATGTAAGGGAAGGTTATGTTTTCATATTCATTGCTTGTAGATTATGTGATATATATAGTTAATTATATATGTCATTTAATTGGGATTATTGATTATTTTAAGGTTTATATATGATCAACATGTGAAGCCTTGACTCTTGTAAATCAATCCCCCTATACTGTACTTGTTTTGATACCATGCATGTGATTGAGTAAAATTATTAAATGATTAATTATATACATTTACATAGTTTCGTATCACAATGATTTCTGTGAAATTTAATGTTGAAATCTGTATGTATATATTGTTTTATGTTCTTGGAATTATCAGAGTCAACTTATGGACCATGATCCCTATATATATAAAACAAATTATAATTGCTCAGCTGTAACTTACATTTCTGTAACTAGGCGTACAATGTATTATTACAACACGAACGAAAATTAAAAAAAAAAATTGTGAATACGAACAAATTCGGTATTTTTTGGTATTTCCGTTAATCTCGTTGTGACGCAATATTTTCCATATTTCATGGGTGGCAGGGTGAGGCAGTGAGGCCAATTTTGTCATTCTAAATTTTAAAGATATAGCAGATCAATTAATGGGCTTAAATGCAATAAAAGTGGAACGGATCATGCAAGTTGAGCCCACCATCAAAATTTCCAACCCAAATCTAAACGAATTATTTCTATGTTTGTGTTGGGCTGGGTTTTATCAATCAACATATAAATAAATAAATATTAAAAAAAAGTACAGTATATAATTATATTTAGGATAAATGAAAAAAAAAGTGGAAATTACACAAATAGTTGGTGCAGAGTTACTCGCAACTCGCAAGTGTCTTAAGGGTTTTTGCAGCGCATCGCCATGGCCAGCACAGTGGTAGCTGAGAAGACGGAGGAAGAATTACGGAAAGAGATCGACGAGCTCTATCGTCAGCAGCGCGAGGTGCGTCTGTGTATTCCCTGTTTCTCGATCTCTCTACGCGTTTTTTTTGCTCTTTCGATCTTTGCTGATTTTATGCTGTGCGGCAGATTACGGAGCGGCTTCGAGATCCCAGGGGGATTCGCCGCGGCGGGCCACCAGGCGCCGGACCTCGCAATATCGCCGCCAACGGTGGCCGCCAGCGTGGATTTGTTCGACCTGTAATTGTTTTTAGTTTAGTGTGTGTTTTCAGTATGAACATCGAAATTCGTGTTCCTTAATTGATTTGGGTAATGTTTTAGGCGGAGAGGAATGGCGCCGAGGACCAACCGCCGGCGAAAAAGCGACTCTCTTCAGCTGTTGTGAAGGTGAGTGAACCCTCTCAGATTCAGTTTGCTACGTCTGTAGTTTAATGTATTGAACCCTAAATTTTAAAATAGGTGAAAAATTATATTGAAAAAAAAAGTCATATTCCAATCCTAATCTCAAGGGCTCACCTATAGTCTTTGAGTTCACGGGTTGTAAATTATATTATGATTATTTGACTGAAGGTTGAGGATGGGGAGATAGTAGAGGAGGAGGGTTCAACTGACGTGCAAAAGAAGGAGCCGGCCGTTGATTTAGGAGAGATTGCAAATGCTAACCGGGGTGAGAAAAGGCCCTCCAATTGGTTAGGGAGGGATGGTAACCAGAGGCCATCTAGAATGGTACAAAGAGAGGGATTTTTTCCGCTTAGTTTTGAGAGATTCATGTTATTTTCAATTACTCTTGAAGTTGAATGTATTCCTATTTTGGTTTGTATTTTTCATTTTCTAGGACTTTGAAATCCCTCTGGTCGAACGCACACCGAGGGTCTTGCCTAAGAATGAGGACCCTAGTTTGGTCGGCAGGAATAAGAGGATGTTAGGTCAGCTTCTTGGGACATTGGAGGTATGACAAATTTCCAACATTTTCTTAGCTTTTTGTGAATTGATATCTGAAAACAACAGCCTATGTTTTAGTCTTTGTTCAGATATGCAAACTGCGCTTGATATACCTCTATGCTGTATGGTTCTTTTGATTTCATGTTCTGCCAAATCTTATAGAGAAGATTGCTAATTGGTTCTTTGAAGTCCATAAATATATTATATTAATAGACATCTAATAGCAAACACATGAACATTCGGTTACATAGTAATGTACATGGAGTAAAAACTAATGGGCAACAGTTGAATCTGATTTTTCAGTGAAAAACTAATGCATATTCTAATTAACAAATTGACATTTAGTTATATATAAGGCAGAGCCGGGAAATCATTAGTAAAAACAAAAAAACAAGGATGGTCAGCTTTGTAGCTCTCCTGATTTTATTTTTCCCAAATTCACGTTATGTGTTTGGGTGTCTTAGATTTATTTATTTATTTATGCAGAAACCATTTTATGTAACCATCGTCTTTACCTGTATATTTTTCCAAAATGACAAAATTGCCTATCATTTAATTTCTTGCCACTGTAATCCCATTCTTGAGCTTCATTTTTATTATGCGATGCCTTTGCAGAAGTTCAGGAAAGAAGACATTCAACTATCAGGTTCAGAAGCATACATGAGGAGATCTGATTCTTTGAAAAGGGTGAGTAATTGAGTTTATAACTCCTTATTTCTCTTCCTATCATAACTGTAGAAGTAGGAGTTTGACCCCTGATGGTAGAGTTATTTACGTTGGTCCTTGGCTTTAAAGGATTGCTACACAAGAATATCTTGGTGCCATTTTTATCTTGAAATTATAATTAACACTTTCACTTTGGTTGAGCTTGGTTAGCTGTTAAGTTATAAATTATGCAGAATTTATAGTCTACGTCTTTACCTGTATATGTAGGCTGAGCAACGGGCACGTGAAGAGAGTGAAAAGTTGAGGCTGCAAGAGCGTGAACAGGTTGCTGAAAAGCGGAAGAGAGATTTGGTTTGTTGTTAACCTATCATTAACAGAATATTATTAATTTATTATTATTATATTATTATTATTATGTTAAAAAATAAAATGAATTGTTACCTGTTTTTACGCCAGACTCTAAGAGCACGTATTGCTGCAAAGGCAGAGGAAAAGAAGTTGGAATTGCTGTTTCTTCGGTGGAGTGAGCACCACAAAAAACTTGGAAATTTCATAAGGTATATTGCTGAGGATTGGGATTTTATTGATTATGCACTCCAGTGTAACTAAACGTTGACATTTTTTTATATTCTTCCGCTGCAGGTTATTTCTAATTTTGGTCCAAAAGTGTCCATATTCACAATTTTATTGACATCAAGATAAGTGTCCATTCATGTGCAGAATATCGAGGCAGCTTAATGACCAGCTTTGAGTTTTGGTTCTTCTTGTATATTTCTATTCAGTATATGTTTATATGACGTTTTTCTTTTACTCTTCTTTTCCTTGTGTATGATCCAGGACCAATGCAGAGCCTCCAATTTATTATGTGTTCTCCAAACCACTGGATCAGGAAACCACTTTGACTGAGGAGCAGAAAGAACAGGTGAATTTCACATCACATAGCAGTTTTTTCATGTTATTTAGCAACGCAAGGCTGAAATCAGATTTCAAAATGCCGACTCGAGTTTCTACTGAATACTGATGAGTAATTGTAAAAATTAAAACCGATTACTTTCTACCTTAAATCCTTAATTTTCGTGAGATCTTAGGCCTACAAAATATAAATTCTCGAATCCCACCCCAACACACAAAATAAAACATAAAAAACTTGTCCACCTATAGGTAGTCTTGCCCTGAAATTTGAAAAATTCTCCTCGAGTTAACATGTTTTATCGTCAATGTCTTTTCATTAGATGTTTCAAGAATGGAAGGCTTCCAGGAGAGAGGAGTTATCACAATATCAAAAGCAGATTGCAGAGCAATATGTTGCAAATGCAGAGAAGGATCTCGAAAGGTGGCAGAATGGACGGAAGGGTAGAAAGGGTAATAATAACGTTAATGCAAACTTACAGGAGACTATGGACAAAGAACTTGAGACCCATCAATTGGAGCAAGGCCCCAAGATCAGAAAAATCCCAGGTCAAGGAGGCAACAATGAAGATGAGGATGATGATGATGTGGAAGATATAAACGCTGTCGAGGATGATTTAATGATGGATGATGTGCTAGTGGGGGTTGACGAGACTGTGAAAATAGAAGCAGGTAATGGTATTAGTCCACGTGAGGACGAGAAGGACGACTGAGTCTTAAAAATGCTAAAACAATATATATTCAACCTAGTTTACGGTTTTGTTAGGCTTGTGTTTGTCTACTTGTTTCTCTGCATTTCTAAGGTTGATTTTCTGTGCTTTTGATTTTATTTTGACAAAATGACATTTTTATTGACAGCATAATTAGCTAGAATATGTTCTGTTTTCCTTGAAGTGAATTTGCTGAACTAGAATATGCTATATATTATTTCCTGAGTTCTTTTGAAATCTGATATAAAATGACTAGGGAATGCATAAGCAAATTTATATATTACTATAGTGTATTATTCAGTGAATAAGTGAAAAGGTTATTTTGAGTACTGTGAATTTTTTTTATTGTAATGGTGAATTAGTGAAAAGGTTACATATTTTTTTATTTTTTTATGGGAGAATAATTATTTTGATCTCATAAAGATTGATCATTTTTTATTTGGTGTCATGTACACATTTCCAATTTATTTCCACATATTTGGTGTCATTTTTTTTTGTCTGGAAGTTCAATTTTGACCGGTCAAAAGTTGACATGGCACCCGATAGTGTGCATCTCCTATATGATTGGCTGGAGATCAAATACTTAACAAATTAATAAAAATAATTATCTAAGTTCAAAAATTTAACAAATTAATAAAAATAATTTTTGTTAATGAAAATTATTTTTATTAATTTGTTTAAATTTTTTATCTTTAGGCAATCAAAATACGCCAAATGGATAATTATATAGATTGTTTAAATTTTTTATCTTCAACCAATCAAAACACGCCAAATGGATAATTATATCGATTGCACACTCCCGATTGCCACGTCATAATTATTTTTATCTTCAGTCTGCCAAGTCAAGTTATATCGGAAATGCACACTCCCGATTGCCACGTCATAATTATATCGAAGATGCACACTTCAGTCTGCCAAGTCAAGTTATATCGGAGATGCACACTCCCGATTGCCACATCATAATTATATCGAAGATGCACACTTCAGTCTGCCAAGTCAAGTTATATCGGAGATGCACACTCAATGGATAATTATATCGAAGATGCACACTTCATTCTGCCAAGTCAAGTTATATCGGAGATGCACACTCCCGACTGCCACATCACCATTTGACCGGTCAAAAAATTTGTAGGTAATTTATTTACAAAACCAATCGTTCTCCCATTTTTTTATTAATATATAGTATTCATCACAAAAAATTTATGAAAGTATTTTATTTACAAAACCATCTACACACTTTGTGACAAGTACTTTCAAGGTTAGCTATAAAGCACAAGAAAAACAAATTAAATATGCAAAAAATATATTAAATTATGAAAATAAAATAAAATCCAAACACGTCCTATATTTCATCAGGATTCAAGGGTGTAGCAAATGTCAACAAAGCAAAATTACTGAGACTCCCAAAATGTTATCAAACTAATTGGAAAAGAAACAAGTCCAAACTCATGCAAAAATGATTTAACAGAATAAAAGCTAATGATTCGTCTTTCCTGAGAACCCCCTCTATGCCTTAACACGATTATAAAACTTCTGCTTCTCCTCAATAGTCTGGAAGCGACCATGTCCAAACTTGGAAGAGGTATCGATGAACTTGAGCTTGATTTCTTCAAGTGCAAGACGTGAAGTCTGGCTGAGGAGAGTCTGACGAAGAGTGACAACTCTCTTCTTGGGACCAACACAGCAACCCTTGATCATCAGGTAATCATCCTTCACAATACCATAGTGAGGGAAGCCACCCATTGGTGTGATATCTTTCTCAGTCCTGTAAAATCATTCAATGATTAAGCACTAGCTATAAAATTCTTTCAGATATAACATTTAAATAAATTTCATTCAGAAAAATAATAGCCTGTGATAAAGTAATCTAACCTGTCATACTCAGTACTGGCATTGTGCTCTTCTTTACCAACCTTTCCAAGCCTGTAGATCTTCTTGTTCATTTCAGTACGGTGATGGTACCCATTCTGTCCAGCCCTGGCAACAGTGAAGGAAACCCTAGCCGGATGCCATGCTCCAATACAAGCCACCTTACGCAGACCTCTGTGGGTCTTGCGGGGGAGACGAGTAACACCCCAACGAGTGACCACACCCTCATAACCCTTACCCTTGGTCACACCAATAATGTCAATCATCTCATCCTTCTGGAAGACAGCATCAATAGGGACCTGCTTCTCAAAGAAGCCATAAGCAAAGTCAACCTTCTGGGCAATGGTGCCACCATTGACTTGAATCTCCATCATGTGTGCCTTCTTTTGTTTAAGTCCCTTCATTTTCCTTATCTGGATATAATCAAAAATAAAAATATAAACAGGACAGTTCATTATTTTTAAGAATTATTTTGTAACAAATAAGTTGATACCTGAGTGTGGGCCAATACACGGATGGCAACGCAGTGTTTTTTCAGTTTCTCAAGCCTGGCATTGATGTCCTTCTTGCCCTCATCGGTCTCAGCCTTCTTTGAGTACTTATTAAAAGCCTTCTTCTTGGACTTGCACCAGTTCTTGTAGAACCTTCTCTTGATATCCTCGCTAAGATGCTGGGCCCAGACTGTGTCGAGGGCACGGAGACCACGGGGAGTCCTGATGTACCCAACCACACCAACAATAACCATTGGTGGGGTTTCAATCACAGTAACAGCTTCACATGTCTCCTTTTTGTGAAGTTCTGCAATGATAATTAACAGATTAAACCACATTTAGGTACATGTACAAACAATTAGGAAAAAAGGGGAGAAATCTTCGACGTCGTATAAAAAGCTAGGAGTCACAACATTTTACTTTTTAAATAGTTAATAACATTTGTAATAGTTTATAATAGAAACATTTCAGATGGCCCTGAATTGAAATAATATAAAACTGACAAAAAATGGCAATATTTAAATCACGAAAAACACATAAACAAAATTTTTTAAAATATTTTACTTGATCCAGGTTTCTCCACTTCTCGGACAATGTGTGTCATCCCAGACTTGTAACCCAGGAAGGCAGTCAGCTTGCAGGGCTTGTTAGGGTCATCCTTGGGGAAGGCCTTCACTGCATTCAGTGTTCAGTGAAAATGCAAAATTAATAACAGAAACAGACATGTCATTACAAGGGAAACATAAGAGGCATCGACAATACCAACCGAAAATATTGAACGAATACCAGTGAATAATGTTAACTTCTTGATTTATGTATCACTATTATTTACAGGTTTTAGATAATCCAACATGTTCTCATTTTCAGAAGAAATCAGGACATTCGAAGAACAAGCTCTACGACAAAACCGAAAAGCAATTAAAATGATAGCATTAAATAACGAGATCGCTACCTTTGCCTCTGCTGCGAGAGGCCCTCTTCCTCGGGAGGAAACCGAGGGACCCGTGCCTTGGGTGCTCAAACTTCCTGTGCGACATTTTCTACCTCCTTCAATATTGAAACACCAACAAATATTAGAGTGAAATTCAAAACCATAAATCAATAAAAAAAAAAAAAAAACATCCCAGTAATCCCAGATAGATCAAAACAATTCAGTCAATCATATGAAACGTATCGCTAAACACGAAAAACCAAATCGCCATTCGAATCAATTAAGCGTATATCAAATCTGTGAAACTCTAAAACTAAAAAAACTGGAACGAAAATGTAGATGTGAGATGAAGAGTGACGGCGGGTACCTGGATTCTGAGCTCGGGGATGGGACTTCAGCAGTGAGACGAAAACCCTAATTCACCGGCCTCGGTATTTATAGTATTCAGTTGGTATACGAAAAATGATTTTTCGGATTGGGCTGCGAATAATGATTTGGGCTTTATTAACTCGGCTCACGGCCCATAACCCATGAGTGTAAAAACCCAACTATTTTTCCTGGTTCGGACATGTAAAACTGTACACGGTAAATAACATGATCGGACAACCTAGTCACTATGAGTTCTAAGGATTTAGTCTATGCTACACCTGGTGGAGTACACCATGCATCTAATAGCCGTAGATTTATTATTATTTTATACAAGTACACACACAATCACACACACCGACGTGTATGGTGTATGCATCTACGGTTAATATGCCACAAGAATATTACACCGGGTGTAGCATCTAATAAACCAGTTCTAAGATATTGAACCACTGTATGTTCCTTCGACCATGATTGATCAAATAGAATATTTCTCTAAGGATCATATAAGTTGTTAATGAATTTATATTAATTAATTAGGCTAGAAATTAGGCGTGGCAGTCCAAACCAAACAACAAGTAACTAATGATTTATACTCTATTTCAATTTTTATATTTTTTTTTTTGTAATTTTTTTTAATTCCATAATCAACTTTGTATGATTGAAAAACATATAAAAAACATCCATTTCCATATATGAGGGGAGTGACTAATATTAATGTAATAACAACATTTTTCTTTTCAAACGAATCAAACATCAAATAAAAACAAGGTAATCATCCCAAAGCGGGGTGTTTACGAGTTAAAAAAATCAAAGGGAAATTTATATCGTTAGTCACATATGACCATTAATACGAAACAAAAATAGTATATATTTTCGATTGTGAGTAAAATTACTTTAAAATCAATTCATTTTTCTCTGGAATTGTGGTAGTACAATTGTTGCGATAAATAAAAATTACACAAATAAATCACACATTTCCGATGCTATTTACAAAAATTGCAACTTCCACATTTTGACTATGTTTCTCAAATTACATAAAAAGATAAAATTTGACAATACGGAACGTTACGACTAAACTCCTGTACATACAAATTCACCGAACAAACTAATATTCATAACCTGGCTCGGAATCGATCAAAGGCCGAGTCTCTCCGTAGATATCGACGAGCGATCTAAACCGTGTTTTCCTCCGGGACAGAGCTTCGCCGGCCGCGCGATTTTCCGAGTCGATTAGCCTATTTTCTTCCGGTTGATTTTCCGCCGGAAAGTTGACCATGAAGAGCGGGATGCCATCGGCGCTGCCGCCGCCGAGTTGAATCAGCTGCAAAACCGCGCCCATTTCGACCTCCGTCAGCCTCGATTCCATTTTCATCTCTCTAGTTTTTATGATTTTTTTTTTTCGATCCACTTTTATTCTTCCCTTCCACGTATACATATGATATTTGGCCAATGGGCGAGGTTATTTATTCCTTGATCAAATGACCAATCTACCCCTCCTGGAAGCATAAAGTGTTACTACCAAACCGACTCAAACAAGGGCAAAAAGGTAACTTCATTGATAGACTTTTTTCCACAATTAAGACGTATTTATCCAAATGAATCTCCTCATAGGAATAGGATAGCATTAATAAAGCAAAAAAAAAAAAAAAAAAAGTACGGAGTAATTTTTTTGTTGTCGACATATTTTGGGCCGCCGAAATTGGGCTTCAAATATCTGGGCCTAAAGTATTAGACAAATATAAGATATCACTCTGGCCCAATAGTTCTATATTCTCAAATCAAATAATACAACACAACAAAGGGGCCCACAATATCTAATTCTAAAACCAGACCGATCCTCCCTCCCACCGTGTCTCCAACATACTTTCCCTTCAGCAAAATCCAACCCAACGAAGCTTGCGTCTTAACAAGATATTTGAATACCCTTAAGCTTGCGTTTAGTGTTTAGTGGCAATCGTTTTAACATGCCCAACAAAGCGAAAAGCGGCTCATCACATTCCGGGAAATTCATACTTCATTCTTCAGTAATATATCAAGTTACTATGTCCAAATGATTCAGTCTTCACTGCCTGCAAAAGGAAAAATGTTGCAGGTAACTCTACTTTGCACGACTAAAATTGTGAGTTCTTTTAAAAGTTGGTCTTGTAAATACGCAAATCACCAGACCTCCTGAGACTCGTGAAAAGAGGTTGATGGAGGATAAGAGAACTGTCGGGTGTCACCGCTCCGAACTCCTAATCAAAATCAGATTTTCATGGAAAAGAAATGTGAATATTCTAGAAACAGAAACAGCACACTTCGCATCCAGCAGTAGCTGACTTCTCTTCTGCTGTTTTTTTTAAAAAAGTACATTTTTTAGGTTTTCTTCACCTGTGGTGGATGATGTTTTTGCAATTCAGACGTGTATACACGCGCGCGCACGCACAAGAAGAGATCAGAATATCCATGAGAAGAGTTGATCCTTCTCCCCTATATGGGTAATGTCCAACGTCGATTGTTCAATCTGGTAATTAATAAAATTAAATGAAAAATCTGACACATGACAATGAAATCAGGGAAGTGAAAAAAAAAAGAGAGGCAGATTGAAGAGAACCTCACTGTCACTGTACAACAGATCAGGGTAGTATGTCTACCGATTCAACCGCTGAGGCCAAGGCAGATAAATCGATCCCAATTAGTACGAAAACTGCAGTCAAATGAATCAAAAAAAGACAGAGCAAATATTAGCAATAGATACGCGTGATTGATAACATGTAAAAATCCACAAACGAGTTCGCAAGTTTTTTTTTTCAATTACAATACACAACAGTTTGGTAACTATAAAGCATCCAGGAAAAAAAAAGTATCTTCTTCAACACAACACACAAGTTAGTTGTGTTTTAAGGGTATTTTACATGTTCATATAATTAAACGATCGAAACCAACTAAATAATGAGTGTTCATGGCTTAACGAGTTTATTACATTGAATTTGCAATCTTATCCATTGCGCTAGATTTTCATTGCATGTATAACTGCAGGTAAGCAAACCACATACCTCCTTGATACAACACATGGTTCATAACACATCAGAAAAATCAAGCAAGAAGATGACAGTAATAGAAAGGCAATAAAAAGCAATTACCCATAATCGGGTCATCGACAAGATACCATCTTCATTTGAATTATACAGATTGAGGGCCTCATAAAGCATGCAGCACCATAAAAAAACTCTATGAGTGCACAGCCACTGTAACATTGACATTATTCCCAACACGAGGTCTTTCCTTCGATGAAGAACCCGAGTGCAGATTGCCAGTTAACGCCTTTTGCTCTATACCACTTGCCTCATTTGCCATGCCCGCCTTCCTAAGACACCTAACCAAAGAACCTACCGTGAGATCATCTGGCAAACAACCCACCATCAACATCTTGTTATACACTCCCATAGCCTCCAGCATTCTTCCTTTCATGCAGTGCCCGAAGATGAGTATAGTGTAAGTCATCTTATCGTGCTTGCACCCTTTCGCTTCCATTTCCGAAACGATCAGATTCGCCTCATCCACATTTCCGGATTTACAAAACCCGTCGACAATCGGGTTGTAAACAAAAGGAGGGACTACCACAATGTCCTCCCTTCGTCCCAACTGCCTCAACAAATCACGGGCCTCAATTAATCTATTCTCCTTGCACAAAGCACTTATTAAAACAGAAAAGGTAAAAACATTAGGTGGGACCTTCTGCTTGTTCATTTCATCCCATAGGGTCATGCCTCGTTCCAACTCCCCTAGTCGGCAAAAGCCATCTATAAGAGAAGTGAAGGTCACAACATCGGGATTTATATTGAAACCACCGTTGATCATCCTTTCGTACATTTTCTTTGCCAAAATTAACTCACCCTTTTTGCCAAAACCGTCAATAATGGCATTAAAGGTAAACAAGTTTGGTCTTATCCCGTTACTAATCATCTCCTCAAGAAGAGATGAGGCGGAATCCATCTCACCAATTTTGCAGTATCCAGAAATAAGGGATGTGTAAGTAAATACATCTGGCGGGAACCCAGATTCCAGTTCAACTTCTCTTAGTAAAGCTTCGGCTCTCTCCACTTTACCGACTCTACATAACCCATTGATGAGAGTATTATATGTAACAAGATCCGGATGGCAACCGATGCCTTTCATGACATCAAGAAATTCAAAAGCCTTCTCAACCTTACTCACGCGGCACAATCCTTTCATCACTATATTAAAGCTACAAGTATCCGGGGACAAACTTTTTAACCTCAATACATGGCTCGTAAAAAAATTGACGGCCTCATCGACCCAATTTCTACTCATTAGAGTGCTCATAAAATTATTATACACAAAAGAAGAAACTACTTCCCCTTTCTCATTGCAGAATTCAGCTTTCACAACCAAAATTTCCTCGGCGATTCTAAACTTTCCGGCATTGGCGAAGGAAGACACCGTAAAGTCCAGAGCCGAGCTTCCGGGCAACAGCCCATCAGCTCTCATGGACTCGTACACTACTCTAGCTGAGTCGTGAAAGCCCGTTCGACAGAGGGACCTCAAGAGCGAATCGAAGGTGGATTCCAAATGAACGAGATTCAGACTGAGCCTCGAGTAACGAAAAAATCTGAAAGCTAAATCAGGGTTATTCAACCTACTGTTTATGTGGTGAATCACGCCGGAAGCTACAAAGGGATTCAAATTCTCACGGAAATAGGCGGTGCCGAAAACGGAAAGCGACAGAGAGTGGCGAATGCAGAGAGTGCAGACGACTTTGATGAACCAGAGAGTGGGCGCAGGGGAAGGGTGCGATGATCCTATGCTGGCGGGACCATGGAACGAGGCTGTGGAGAATATCTTGGAAATGGACGCTCTCGGAGCCCCAAATCGCATTCTTATCAATCCGAATCAAGAGATTAATGATTGTAATTACGATAATTAATCGCGTCGTCTTCATGCCATTGTATTCGGGGAGACAAATCTAACGGGGCTTGATAGCGACGGCGGAAGGAATTAGGGTTGAGGGCGGCGCCGGCGGAATTTGTCACCCGAGGTGGAACGGCAGGGCGAGAAGAGAAGGGTTAAACAAGGAAGGAGAGGACGAATATTTTAAAATTAAATTAATTCTCATTAATTTTTTATTCTTTTTAGATATTTGGCTAAAATTTAATAATTCAAATTTAGCCCTTGAACTTGAAACTAATTGTAAAAAGAACATGTAGTTTCAAGCAAGAGTAGGCTACAAACGAGTCGAGCATTACTCTATAAAAGCCTTGATCTTGAATCGAGTCGAGATTCCTGAGCAATTCAATTTGATTAGAGCTTGAGCAGTTCGAGTCGAGACACTCCAACAAGCTAAAGTTGACCTAGTTGAGCAAGCAGAAGTCGAGCTCCAGCATGACAAATTTTTGGCCAATCAAGTTCGAGCACCCAACCGAGCGAATCGTCGAGCTCGAGCCTGTTCATTTTATATTTCCGAGTTAGTTTGATAAGCTCAAAGTTCAACTCGGCTCGTTCGCCATCCTTAAGCAAGAGTAGAGAGCATTAATTTTATTTTATTATAAAAAAAAATTAGTTGTATACCTCCTAATCCCACCTTCTCGATCAGACCTGAGTCTGATCGAAGAGTTTAGGCTCGACAAATTTCGTCAACATACTCGAGATTCGAGAACATTTGCTCCAACTCCCGGTCATGGGGATCAAAATATGAATTCAGCAATATATATACACAAATGTAACAATTGATCTCCTTAAAATTCAGGCAAAAACACATCACAAACAACAACCCCATTTTTAGCATCTCTATTCACAAGCTAATTTAGTATCAAAGCTGATCAAACACATAGCAAATGCCTGAAATGCAGTCAACGGGTACCGATAATCCATGGTGAACATATCCTTCCCAAACTGCAGAGTAATCTTATCAACTGAAAATTCTTAACAGAAGCAACCGTCACTCTTCCCTTGAAATTCAAACACCAGCACTGCAGGTGCTCGTGCCACCTAGGCGCCTTGTTCTTGAGAACCAAATGCCTCGATTTACAATCATCGTCAACAATGGAAGTTTCCGAAAACCTTGAGCTGCTGAACTCGGTCGAGTAGTCGAGAGATTTGGAGAAGGAGATGCTTCGGAACGAGTCCTCCAGGGTCGAGGGACGAGACGGGAATGGAGTGCATGAGGCAGCGCATTCTGCGCGTGCCGAGCACGTTCAGCTCGTACATGATCTGAGCTATGTTGTAGCTTCCGGAAGGTACTTTCGGAGACACTTTCTTGGAAAAACGACGGCTCGTTCGCCCGCGTGGCGGGATTTGGGAACGAGCGTGGGGAGGGTGGGTGTCGTCGTATGTTATGAACTTGGTGCCGAGGAAATTCGATCTGTAAAAAAAAAACACAAATAAATATATAACTTTTTCAACATAAATACGGAGTACTAAAAATCGAACCTGAGTTTTCCTATATAGGTGGTGCTTGATCGGGAAATGTGGTTGGCATCCATCGAGATGACGTACTCGGTACAAGTGGTTCTACGAGTTCTTTTCGCGGAGAGAAGAAACTTCCCATTCTCGACTATCAAAGCTGCGGAAAAAGAAAAAATTATGCTTTCATGCTATACGCAAAAAATACACCATAGAAAGCTAGGCACAAATAGAGATGGTACGTTAAGTTCGATTTATCCCTCTTGATGAAGCACTGGATTGTTCCATCACGAGACCCCGGCTGGACAAGAAAAATAGAGAAGAAAAAAAATCTCATTATTTGAATATCAAGTTACAAAGGGTCTTACTCGTTGCATATATACTTGTTTCAACGAGACTGGGAAAGTAAGTTTCCCGGATGACTCGGGAGTCATAACAATATCCTTGCACATGCAACCACGTGTTTTGGGCGGGCGGGCCATGTGCTCTCGCTTTCTTCGAGTCTTCTAACCACGTCGCATAGTAGCTCGGGCGGGAGATTAGCCTAGCGACTATTCTGGATTACCAGAGGAAGGTCATTTGAGTCGTGGGCCTTTCCCCTGTGATGAATTGAAGGCCATCAGTAAGCCTCGTTTCAAAACTCCGGTGAGATAAGCTCCCGAAACTATCTCTAATGTCGCGTGCTATGCTTCGGAATGACATTTACAGACCTATCGGGGCCGGTGTGAGTTCAGCTGAAATCGATGGAAAAAACAGAACAGTTCATCCAATGACAAATGACAAAAGTGCCCTTCCATAACCAAGCAAGGATTAAGTAAATCAACAAAACTTGAAGTTCAAAAAATATCTCCACTTGCTGGGAAAGAAGAGAATATGCCAGCTAAGAAACATGTGTGATTTCAGCTACAAGACATTATATTACTCACTTGCAATACAAAGTCAAAATCAGCAGCCAAAGAAAAAAAGCAAAAAAGAAAAAAAAACTTGCAACTTTGATTAATTTCCTTGATGAAAATTGTACTAAGTAACAATCAACAAACCTTCTAGAAGGGTCTGGATAGAGAACAACAAAGCTCTGTAATTTCTTCAGAGATCTGCAAAATTTGGAAAAAATCACTTCAATTTGAGATCACATATGCAATAAAAATGCAATCTTGGAGATAATTTAATCATTTAATTTCTCAAAAAATGAAAAGCTAAAACCTAAACCCTCAGCATCATTATTCAGAAAAAAAAACAGGAATCAAGAATTTGAACTTACCCAGAACTACAAGAGAAGGGGGTGGAGAAATATATGAAAGATCTGTCACATGTAAATGGAAATTTTGACTTTGCAGTAAAAAAAAAAAAAAAGCATTCACCTTTTACTGTATAATACTAAACAAGCTAAGACCATCTGCAACCGCGGGTGTCAAATTTGACACTTCTCTCCTGCCACGTCAGCTTGACACCCTCAATTAACACCTTCTTTTCAGCACCAGCCCCAACAGGGTGTTATTCAAAGTGTCAATTATTTTTTCTTTCTTCCGCATCACCATATTCTATACCCACAATATTTTTCATTTCTCTTTATTTATTTTATATATATAATTATGAAATTTAAAATTACTACATAATTAATTTTACTAATTTATTTATAAATTTTAAAAATTAAAATAATTTTAAAAAATTATTTCTTCTTTTTTAATTTAATATATATATATATATATAAAAATATGAAATTTAAAATTACTACATAATTAATTTTACTAATTTATTTATAAAACTTAAAAATTAAAATAATTTTAAATAATTCAAAATATTTTAAAATAATTAATAATAATATTTATTTCAATATATCACACATTATTATTCACCACTTTTGATAAAAAAAACATACATAAAATATTGAAAATATTAAAACACACACAATAAACATATAAAATCAGAGAGATAATTAAAAAAAAAATTATGCAAATATTTTTATAATATTTATTAAAAAACACATTAGTAAAAATAAATAAAATTGCGATAATAATTTTTGTAATATTTATTAAAAAACACATTTGAAAAAATAAATAAAGTTGCGATCATAATTTTTATGCAAATATTTTTATAATATTTATTAAAAAAACATTAATAAAAATAAATAAAGTTGTGACAATAATTTTTATGCAAATATTTTTGTAATATTTATTAAAAAACACATTAGTAAAAATAAATAAAGTTGCGATAATTTTTATGCAATTTTTGTAATATTTATTAAAAAACACATTTGTAAAAATAAATAAAGTTGCGATTTTTTTTGTCAAAATCATACAAACCTAGAGTCTATTTATAAAGGATAAAAAATAAAAAATAATGGTATTTTTATTTTATTTTTATTTTGATTAATTAATGTGTAAAAAATGATTTTAAAATAAAGGAAAAAAATAAATGACATATGTCATTTTTGTAGCAGGCGTTTATGTTTTTTTTTTCAGAAGTGGGGCCATGTGTGGGGATAAAGAAATTTGATCCCCGGATCAAAATTTGGTTCTGGGCCCACAGGGTGTCAAATTTGACACATTTGACACCCTCTGCTGGAGCACTTGACACACTATTGACACCTTATTTGATCCCCTATGCACATGGTCTAAAGATTAAATGAGCAAAACCTTAAAGAAAAATCAGACAAAAACCTTTTTTTCTAAAGAGAGAGGTGAGTTTAATACAGCATACAGACTCGGTTGGAATTAAATATGGTTAAAGAACCGGTCTGGTCGGCTCACTGACTAATATCAGACCAAATGGTTCACGACGACTCGACCTACTGAAATTTGACTTGGTTCGACCCTTTCAATCCATAGTACTAGCCTCAACCTACTGAAATTTGACTTGGCTTTAATCCATAGTAATCCCTGTATCATTTTAAGCTGTGCATAGGAAAATTTGCTAAAAAAATTAATTTTTTGTGTATTTTATAATATAAAGTACGAGTATAATAGATATTGATATGTAAATAAAGTATTACGGTTAGTTGAAAAAGTAGTGATATAAATAAATGTGTATTGAGAGAATAAAATTATGAAAAGACATTTTATTTATAGAATATACAATATTTTGAGAGATAATCAAATAAAAAAATTATACTACATTATAAGCACGGAGTAATAATTAATCAATAAATATATTGTTATAAACTCAAGAGAAATTGAGAGAATAATATAGTAGAGGGGAGATCCCTTTATATAGGATACAAAGTAGAGTTTTTGTTTTTTTCACCAAAAAAGGGTAAATTAGTCATTCACTAATTAATAATATTCATAACACTCCCCCTTGAATGACTATTTACAGGATTGCTGCCTCGTTAAAACCTTGCCAGGAAAACCCAGTGGGACAAAACCTCGACGAAGGAAAAAGAGTACAGCCTGCTCCCCCTGATTGTAATCACCGAAGACTTTTGGTGATCAATCCATCTCATTAAAACATGTAACTAATAAAACCATATAGGAAAAACTTAGTTATTCAAATATAAATTTTAGTCTTCACGACCCAACCTTCGAATTGTTGAGTTTCGCATTCATTTGTATTATTGTATATTTTTCGTCCTTCTGGGACATGCCTTTACCAGACATCTATTGACTAGAGCATTCGCAATTGCTATAACCGGCCGGTAACTCTTCTAGAGTATTTTAGATGCGTCTAGTGTTCAATATACATTTCTTGACAAATGAACAATAATGTGAACTTCAATTCACAATCATTTGAACTTCAAGTTCAATATCTCAGTTTATCTCGCAAACAAACTCATATGGAACATTCTGATGTCCTCATTAATTATTATCAAGTGATGTACATGCCTCGTTAAAAACCTCGTTATAAAACCCTGTAGGAAAAAATAATCGAGGAAAAGAGTACATGACATTCACATTTATAATGTGGTGATTGTCTCGTTAAAAACCTTTAACTAAGAAAACTTTGTGGGAAAAACTTAGTAGAGGGAAAAAGAGTGCAATCACTGGTCTTCGGGACCTTGTCTCAATATCAATTTTGTCCATAATGACATATGTAATATGATACTCTATCCATGTTCTGATTTTCATTTCAGGAATCTTAAAATCCATCCAGGATTTTCATGTATGTATCATTCGATGCATATATTTATCGTTGTTGCTTCCAGAAGTATAAGGTAGCGGAACTTAATGTCATCTTTCAAAATATTTGATTTACATTGAGTTTCTGCAAAAAAACTATTGAGCAAATAATCTCGCTTTTATATCTCACCACATCATTACGAACACCCACATATATATCCTTATGGGATAATATTTTGAGGTGTATATTATAGAGTCAACATATCTTTTATTTAGCGAGTAATGCCCAGCCTCAATTGCTCGTTTCTTATTTCTCGAGTGATGCTGACACACTATCATTTATTTAAGTTTTGGATCCAAATTTTCTTGAGCAACTCTTGAGGCAAATATGTCGTTGACGACTTTTTGCATGTTGATGACAATTCATTTTATCAACCAAATCATTCATCACTTCCCAAAATATTTAATTTGGTTGTTCCGCAATCCCACGATTTTCTATTATCATGTGCACATGTTTTTTTAATGGGATTTTCATCTAACTCTCTTCAGGAGATTTTGAGGGTGACTTAATTTCTTTGTTTTTTCGCGGATTTATTTTATATCTTAAGATCGATCTACTACGCTTCAGACGTATATTAGAATCAACATTTGAGTTGATATCTTTGTTATTTGAACTCTTATAGTTCATTTTATCACAAATATATGTGATTTTGTCACGCATTCATTAATATGTAAATGTATTTGGCAGGTTACTTGCTGAATATGGCAAGTCACTTATTTTCATGAACTTCGGGTTCAATTGATTGGTGCGTGGATCAAGAACTGAAGATCGTTTTCATTCAATGAAATTTCTCGGCATTTATGTCTTTTATATTCTTAATTCCCCTTAATGCCGGGAAATGATCTTCGTTAAATATGCAAATCAGCATAATTGCTATAAACCGATCTTCTGGATCGCGGGCTCGAGATATTTAATATACCTTATTCTCTATTATGCCCGTTCATAAAATTAATTCGCAGATGGAGAATGTTTGATTGATTTTCATGTTTAAGTACATTTGTAGTACTCTTGGGGATAATTAGTAAAGCTCTTCCGGAGCTCACTCTTAGTATGTCATCATTTGCGTAATAATATATTTACCAATCATCCTTCGGGATACATTATCATTACCAATCATCCTTCGGGGATACAATATCTTTACCAATGATCCACCAAAATAAATTTCAATATATAATTTTCTCATAAATCAAATTTTTCGATATTCCATGAGTACCCACATAGTACATTTATTCTCGATTTACAAAAGATATCCTTCAGGGATAATTCATATGACGAGAACAATCGAATTTTGCTGCTATGAGTATCATGATGTAACTTTATTAAAAACATTTAATGTTTGAACTTTGCTTCTTCGGGAGCAATTAATAAAAATAATTGTTATATCAGAAGCCATTGATTTGATATTTCTGCGGGAATATTATATCATAATGTTCTTCAGGAACATTTAATTTTGATATTTCGTCAAGAATATCATATCACTTCCTCAATAACATTTAGTTTTCATATTTCTTCAGAATATCATGTCACAATGTTATTTAGGAATATTAAAATTTTAATTGATTTATTAAAAAAAATTAATTTGATATTACTCCAAAATATTATATTATAATGTTTTTCGGGAACATATATTACTTCAGGAATATCAGATTATAATGTTCTTGGGGAACATATGATATTAAGAAGAAGAGAGAAGAAGTAGATATATTTATAATTATTAATAAATATAAATATAAATATAAATTCTTGCCTTTAAGTTCGGATCTTGGATGAGTAGAACTTCGATGAAGAACTAGGTTGAGCTTTCGTGTTGATAACTTGTTATAAACTCAAGAGAAATTGAGAGAGAATAATATAATAGAAAGAGAGACAATATGAGAGAAGAATAGAATTCTTATTTCATTCATATGGGGAGACCCATACAAAGTAGGGTTTATGTCTTGTTCAGCAAGAAAATGTAAACAACACATTCACTAATTAATAATATTCATAACATATATACAATAGTAATAACCCCTTATTTTTATGTAAAAAATGTATTTAGTTTTTTTTCTACTGTAATTGTAATTATTGTTTTTTAAACTTGGGGGCCTTTCTGGCCCAATACCTTGGCCCGTCGGCGTCGGACTGGGCTGAGCTTGAAAATTATAGGTCAGAGAGATTCATGTTGGGTGTGGGCCGAACTGACCCATTTTCCAATGCATCGAATAAATCATCGTTGAAAACATTTCAAAAAATATTCATTAATTAACACTAAAATTATTATTGAATTGAACTGAACTAAGCGATTTGAACTAAACAATATTAATTTTTTATTAAAAAAACTATAAATTTTTAAATATTTTTTTTAAAATATTAATAATATTTTGAAAGTAATTAGATTGTATATTTAAAATTATAGATTAGAATTATTTTTTATTTATTTTATGTTAATTTATTTTGAAACGAACGGAACTGAATCGATCTGAACTTAACTTAACCATCTGAACTAAATACACTGAAATTTAAGTACAAAAGAACATGTTCTACACCTGTACGATATAAATTGCGGGTTGGTCTTTGAATCCGGTTGAAAAAGCAGTACTTATTTTATATATTATGCAAAATTAATATTCTCACGTTTCGTAATACCACTTAATGAAATAAAACATGAATTCAAATATTCTGACTATACAGAGATTCTTTACACTAATTATATTATTGTTTTGAAAGCATGCATTGAAATTTTGGTCGAAAAAATCAATCCCGGAGCGAAGCACGGTTAATTGATCATCGATCTATGTCTATAAATTGCGGTCCATTCCCAGTTGCAACAACACACACAAACACAATCAATCAATCAATCACCAACATTTTCCATATATAGTTTTCGATTTGATCATCATTAGTACATATGGCTGGTGAAAGAGGTAGTGCGGTGGCAGCTGCAGGCACGGCGGTGGTGATCATGCTCAGCATGTCCATGCTGTTCCACTGCCAGGTGGCAGAATCCGCGACCCACACGGTGCAATGGACGTATAATCCTGTGGCCCCGAGTGGAGCTAAGCCCGATGACGAGATTGGTAAGAACAAATAATAATTATATAGTTTATAATTCGTTCAAAGGATGAATTCTCTTAATTAATCGTCGATCCTTTTGTGCAGTTTTCCAGTACCCATCAGGTCACAACGTGGTTTTTTTCACCGGTAACAAGTTGTCTTGCACCCCTCCGTCGAATGTTGATACAAAACAATCGGGAAACGATAAGTTTATTCTAAAGTCAGGGCAGAACAACTTCATCTGTTCCATTCCCGGTCATTGCGACGCAGGGATGAAGTTAGCTGTTATCGCAAATTAAACTAGCTAGTAATTAAGACTACTGCATCATCATATCCATCCGATGTTCCCCGATCCATCGGATCGAATCGAGCTACCATTTGTACTAGCTATATAATAAATATTGATCTTTTTTCAATCTCATCATTCAAATATTCTTAGAAACATACTCCTCAAAATATAGTACTACTAGATAACAAAATTTACAAAAAATAAATAAAAAAATCTTGTAATAAAATCAATTAATTCAACATATATGTTAACTACTGGTCAGACTTCTTTTGTAATTTACAAACGAAGTCTCATCAATCTTTTGAGACAGAGTGAGTATTAATTAATTAATTTAATTTCTACGGATACATGTAGAGACCACCTAATATCTCATGAGCGCTAGCTTGAGAATCTCGTCGTTCGTGTTCCTCTTCTTCCTCCTCTCCTGTTTCCTTTCTTCGGCTACTGCTGTCTCCACGGTTAACCGATGTTGATGGAAGCTCCGCCGCCTCTTCTGAGACGACGTTCATCTCCACCACGCTTTCGGGTATTATCTGACGCGTCTTGTTTAATTCCTTTCCCTTTCCCCACAGCACCATGTACAACCCAACAACAATCAAAACACAACCAAACAACCTACACCATGCACACACAATTGACAATTGTATATATATATATATTGTCAAATCAATCGATATATAGTATATATATGTCACCATGATTAATTGTATAGATAAATTATACGTAACACAGTACGTACATTCCGAGGCGAAGCTTCTCTTCCAAGAACAAAGCCCCGGCAATGGCCACCATCACGAGCATCAGCGGGTTGAACACCGACACAAAGAGCGGGCCCCGCATGCGCACGCACCACGCCACTAAAGTAAACATCAACCCAGACCCCAAAACTCCCTGTCGTCGTTGTCGGATCATATATATCATCCATCACACACTTGTAAATTAATGCAAAATTAATTAAAACGACAACGACATAATTAATTATCCTCATCCTCTTCCTTTACCTCATACAAAGGATCTGACGCATCCTCATCGGAGGGAACGCTTTGATTTTCGTTTTGTACATTAACTTGAGGATCATTTGCAAGATCAACGCACTCGAATACATACACCTCTGCATCTTCCTTTTGTTCAATAATGAGCCGAAACAAATCGAGATCACTACGCAAAACTGTCTTTAGTTTTTATTTTTATTGAAAATGTGAAAAAGATGCAATGGTTCCCACACGCAATTATTGTTTATGTTCTATTTTCTTTTGTTTTTATATTTTTATGGTGAAAAGTAAGGACATATTTGTCTTTTCAAGAAGAAATGCTAGTATTACTCATACTATTATATTAAGGGCTATATATCGCATACCCCTTATATGTTTGTCACTCCTTATATGTTTGTCACCCACCTGGATGTCCCTTTTTTATTGTATTTGTAAGGCTCCGTCTATTTACACCTCTTTAATTACTGTAGACACCCCTTAGATAAATTCACCACCTTAATTTTGTTAAAATGATGAGTACACCCCTTGTGTAATACCAATAATACCCTTTTATTTTATTAAAAAAATACAGAGTGTTTCATTATCCAAACCCGTTTTTTTATCTTTTCTTTGCTTTTTTCCAATTCTTGAGGATGAAATAAGCATCTCTATTACAGTCGATTCAAGCAAAATATCCAACTCGAAGCATACATCGAATACATCATTTAACAAAAATTAAAGTGAAAATCGCAAAAAAAAAAATTACGAGTTTCTTGATTTTTGTCAATGGTCGGCAGAAAAAAAACCTAAATTTCAACCGGTAGTTGTCGAGGGTGTCGAGGGGGCTGTCGAGTGCCTAGGGCGGCGGCTTGCTTCTCGGGTGTGCTTTTATGTGGGGAAGCCGACGACGTCGGTTAGGGAGCCGAATTGTAGAAGGTCCGACTTGCCAATGACGAAGGTAGCAGTAGATCTGGTGCTCATGTCGCTCTGAATACGGTGCCGACGTTTTCGCAATCGACTGCCAGAAATTATTTGGGCGGCAGTGAGTCGGTGAAGGCGTTCTATTAAGGATCGGAACTTTGTTGAGGCGAATAAAAGGGAAGGAGAAAAGCTCAGATTTTTTCTGAAAAAATAAAATAATGTTACAAACAAGTTATTCGTCGAAGGAGAGTTTACTGTCCGCCATCAAATTTTTGGTGTATATGCACATGTATTGTGTGAGTATTCGTCATTCTAATCTGTACTCACATATGAATTGACGATGATGATGAAAAAAGCATCAGAAAACATTAAAAAAAAAGTGAAAATGAGTAATATTTGAGATTTTATAATAGGGGTATTATTGATATTTTATAGTATTATTAAAAACAATAAAATTTATAAGGGGTGAATAAAGTAATGTTGGAGGTGTAAATAAATTCACCCTATTTGTAATTATGGTTTTTTAAACTTGGGGGCTTTCTGGCCCAATACCTTGGCCCATCCGCGTCGGGCTGGGCTGAGCTCGAAAAATATAGGTCAGAGAGATTCAGGTCGGGTATGGCGAGACTGACCCATTTTCCAGTGCATCGAATAAATTGTTGTTGGTCTTTGAATCGGGTTGAAAAAGCAGTACTTATTAGTTATTTTATAATGCAAAATTAATATTCTCACGTTTCCTAATACTTAATAAAATAAAACATTTCAAATATTCTGACTACAGAGATTCTTTAAACTAATTATATTATTGTTTTGAAAACATGCATTGAAATTTTGGTCGAAAAGATCAATCCCGGAGCGAAGCACGGTCGATTGATCATTCGGTCGATTGATCATTCATCGATGTCTATAAATTGCGGTCCATTCGCAGTTGCAACAACACACACAAACACAATCGATCGATCAATCCCCAACATTTAATTTTCCATATAGTTTTATCATATATCAATCATATACTAATACATAATATGGCTGGAGAAAGAGGTAGTTCGGTGGCAGCTGCAGCCACGGCTGTGGTGATCATGCTCAGCACGTCCATGCTGTTCCACTGCCACGTGGCAGAATCCGCGGTCTCCACTGTGCAATGGGATTTCAAATTTATGCAGCCGAATGGACCTTTTACAGCCGGCGACAAGATTCGTAAGAACAATTAATTAATAATAATAATGGATGTACTGTATATATAATTTGTCTTTACTATCATATTATTCATATGATCATCATCCTTTTGCTCGATTCGTATGTGCAGTTTTCAAGTACGCACCAGTCGCTCACAACGTGGTTCATTACATCGGTGGCTCCCTGTCTTGCGACCCTCCGTCGACTGCGATCACTACATATCGATCGGGATATGATCAGATTACTCTAGAGAAAGGGCAGAACAACTTCATATGTTCCATGCAAGATCATTGCAACTATGGGATGAACTTTTCTGTTACCGCAAATTAAAGTAGTAGTAAGACTACCTCCATCGATCCATCCGATGTTCCCAGATCGATCGGATCGAGCTAAATACCATTTTGTACTAGCTACTTACTGGCTATATTTCATATAATATAAATTGGTCTTTTTTTCAATCCCCTCATTAAAAATAGTAAAAACCAAAATTTACAAAAAAAAAAAAAAATCAATTAATTCAAATAATTAATCAACTGATCATATTAGATAAGAAACATAATGTTACCTGTGGGCAGGTCAATCAGACTTCTGTTGTAATTTACAAATGAAGTGTGACAATTGATCATTTGGGACAAATGTAGTATATATTAATTTAATGTCGATCTACTACGGATACATGTAGAGACCACCTAATATCTCATGAGCGCTAGCTTGAGAATCTCGTCGTTCGTGTTCCTCTTCTTCCTCCTCTCCTGTTTCCTTTCTTCGGCTACTGCTGTCTCCACGGTTAACCGATGTTGATGGAAGCTCCGCCGCCTCTTCTGAGACGACGTTCATCTCCACCACGCTTTCGGGTATTATCTGACGCGTCTTGTTTAATTCCTTTCCCTTTCCCCACAGCACCATGTACAACCCAACAACAATCAAAACACAACCAAACAACCTACACCATGCACACACAATTGACAATTGTATATATATATATATTGTCAAATCAATCGATATATAGTATATATATGTCACCATGATTAATTGTATAGATAAATTATACGTAACACAGTACGTACATTCCGAGGCGAAGCTTCTCTTCCAAGAACAAAGCCCCGGCAATGGCCACCATCACGAGCATCAGCGGGTTGAACACCGACACAAAGAGCGGGCCCCGCATGCGCACGCACCACGCCACTAAAGTAAACATCAACCCAGACCCCAAAACTCCCTGTCGTCGTTGTCGGATCATATATATCATCCATCACACACTTGTAAATTAATGCAAAATTAATTAAAACGACAACGACATAATTAATTAATTAATTACCGAAACGAGTACTGCGAGAAGTCTGATATTCCACCCGAGAGCCCATTGGGACCAATCCCTCTCCGTCCCCATCGCGTACGCGCTGCTCTGAATCGAACCCCATACGTTCATCATAGCGGTTAGAGAATACGGGCACGGATACTTCTCCGCCGCCTTCGCCTAAATATTTTAATTCAATAATACAAAAATATAAAGTTGACAATGTTAAATATTCCACGACGGTTGGACATCGATATCCTAAATTTTTAATATAAGTTGGACAACCTTATCACCTTAAAAAGTCATTTTAAGGTGTTATTGACACAATTTTGACAGACAATTTATATATATATATATATATATATATATATATATATATATATATATATATATATATATATATTCAATGAATACCTGAATGATCAACCAGAGAGAATAGCAAACGCAACTAGCTAGCCCTAGTACCAACCCCAACACGAGTCTATGGCCGCTCGGATGGGCAGTATGAGCTGCCCCAATGGGGTGTGACGAGGTCGTCTCGAGGAGGTTTATTCCGGTGTTCCCGATGTGCAATTCGGGGCCCTTGTAAAATGTGAAGACCATCGCTCCGCATATGCCTAGGAACGTACCGAGCAACTTTGCCCTGCCTGAAGACGTATTCCACCCCAACTTCTCTAACCTAAATTTATATTACGATTTTATAAGAACAACATGTAAAGAATCGAATTTGATTTGATTTGATTCATTCCTTCATTCACCTCAAGCTAGCGGCGATGACGAAGGTGATGGCTGGGACGAGGTTGATCATGGCTGATGCAAATGTTGCGGAAATCATAACTAGACTTTGCAAGTACATAATTTGCCCTAGCGCTCCCCTGCATTTCAGAAAATTTGTTGATTAAATATTCTTTCTGTTCCAAAAAAAATTGTCATAATTCCTTTGTAATTTACAAAGAAAACAAGTCATCTATTTATGAGATAGAGTGAGTATGTATATCACTCGTCAAAATCGACAGCCATAGGGCATAGAGTATATAATTTTGTTCTCAACTTCTATTGCACAATATATATTTCCAAGAACTCATAATGCATGTAACATTGTAAATCATTCATTTAAAGAAACCAAAGTAAACCACCACAAGTGTCTCATGTCCAATTTAGGTGGATGAGGTTAATTTTCCATATATATAAATACATATATACTCTATCGTCTCTGTGTACATAGAAAATAACACACAATTTAAGTACATAATGTAAATAAATCTGTATTGCGAAAATAAAGCTGCTAAAAACGATTTTTCTATTTTAAAGCGCGGAAACAATTAAGGGATAATCGAGAACGAAAGTTCGATTTCGATTGCAACGGGTAACAAGAGTCACGTAAAGAAAGCACATGAAAAAGCAAATACCGGTAAGCTGATATCAATTAATTAAAAAAAACCGACCCGAATAAACCACATAGAAACCCGTACAACACTATCGTTGCCGTCAGCTTCGGCCTTTTACCCCTAAATACAAGGAAAAAAAAAAAGATTAATTAATTAATTCATAATAATTAATTAAATAAATAAATACGATTTTAAATTAAACCTCTCCGCAAAAGCTGCGATCGGGATCATAACGGCGGCGCCGAATATCAATCGATACGCGACCAAAACCGATAGCGACATCCCGTCGTTGGAGGCCAATTTGTAGCCGACGTTAACCGTGGTTAGAAGAGTCTGCGCCAAAATCATCACGAGGACCGGCTTCAGCCCGTGTACGGTTTTCCGTATATTCTCCGACGAAGACGCCGCCATTGTACTACTGCTTCTGATCATCAATTCTAGAGAGAGAGAATAAAAACCACGTGGTATACGGTATTCGTTTGTGCAACAGAATCGAAAGGGAGAGTGGAGTTAGAGAGAGAAACAGAGAGTTGTACAATGTGCATGATTCGCGGTATGTTAAATAGGGACTCCGAATTCGTCACGGCCCGACACGTGTCCACTCGTAATTTTATCATCGATCACGGAGACGAGTATATAAGCTAGCTATGAAGTAAAATAATGTGTGATAGGAGTTGAATTAAATTTTGTAATTGATAATAATAATATTTGATTGGGATAAAAAAGGTTTACATTTAGTATTAGTATATGTTTTGAGATTGTGACAAAATGTGCGTCTCTATTTTGTCGATATACATAATTTTTCTCTTTGTTTTAAAAGCGTAATTTTGTTTGAAATGCTATAAAGAGAACTTTCTACCTAACACTTTTCTATTCATTCGCGGTGCGAATTTTCTCAATGTGCTAATATAATTTTTTGCTAATATGATTTTTTGTCTATTATTGAAATTTTATGTAATGTTATTTATTTTGTTTGGAAAAGTTTCGTAATTCAACTACTCTCTCCTAGAAGTATAGAAGTATTTAAAAAAAAAGAAGAATATGATTTATAAAATTACATTTAATACTTTATATAATAAACTTTAAAATTTAGTGTTTATTATATTTTTATTTTTTATTCATTAAAATATAATATATTTATAATTATAAAAAAGAAAATTAACCCCATATTATTAACTACTCCTAATTAAAATAAATTATCCTTGATTTATAATTAATTAATCAATTAATCACTTATTTATAATTAGAAAACACTATTTCACTTAATTTTAATAAAACTTATAAAACTACCCTATATCTAAAATATTTCATATATATATATATATATATATATATATATATATATATATATATATATATATATATATATATAATATTCCATTATGATTTATACTATTTATCTTTTAAATTTATTTCATTAATTTTTAGACATTTAAAAAAAAATTGACCTAAAAAATGTGACGTGACATAACATAGTGTAATTGTCACTCATGGTATAATTATCTAGGTAATTAATTATATTTATAAATATTTTAATTTAATTATACCAAATGAATATTAAAATTAGCAGTATCAAAATGTTCAATAATTCTCCTTTATAACCATTTCATTTAAATATTTCCAACTTACTAATTACCATTTCATTTAATTACTACTACAGTACTTATAATATTTCACATTTCACAATATTTGGTAGCTGTCAATGCCAGTAATGAAAATTACCTCTTATACTATATAAATTAATTTGAAAATCAATATAATAGTTTTAATAAACTCCCTCTCTCTTCCAGCTTACTATTTAGGTTAAGTTTTACACAAAATTAAAGAAACTATTGTACACTATATATATATATTGATAAAAATGCAAACCGTTAATTTTTTTTTTAATTTTAAGTTGAAAAATAAAATAATTATAAAATCATGGCAAAAACATATCATATATTATATTACTAAGTATATACTATTTTATATATTGACATATAAAAACATGAACATTTTTTTTTTTAAATAGAAAAGAGGTGTTCTTATTCTTCTTATACTTTTTGACTTGTTCATCAAAACATAAGAGGTAAAAATGTAATTTTAAATTAAAAAGATAAAATAATTGTGAGTAATATTTAGAAATAGAAGTAAATAATGTAAATGAATTTTCTAATTTTAAAGTAGATTTTTTTTTAAATGTATGAATGAAAAAAAATGTGCATAATTAATTGAAACATTTATAATACAATATTAGAGGGGTGTATTCAATTAGGATTTTATTGGATTTTTTTGGAGTTTAAAAAGTCAATGGAGTTTCGTTGATTTGGAAAATCCACGGAGTCTATGCAGAGTTTGACTGACTTTATATATGGATTTTCGTAGAGTCTGATAGACTTTCTTTTATAAATTTATGTAAATTTTAATTTGTGAATTATTTTTTAAATATTTTTTTATTGATTTTTGGATTTTTACTGTTTAATAAAATATATAATTAAAAAAATAGTTATATTTTTTAAAATAACTTGATAAATAAATTTAATTATTATTATAATTTTTTACTAAATAAAAATTAATTAATTTGAATCTCCACGAATCGGATTTTTTTGAAATAGTTGCAAGACCAAAAGTGGGTGAAAAAACCGAGAGTCCTTTTTTTAAGTTCCTCCCGTATACATGACTTATATACCCGACTCAACATTTGTGGAAAACAATCAATCGAGGGTTCGGAGGAGAATTGACCATTCAATCTCATGAACTAATCGATACCAAAATTGAAAAAAGATTTTTAATAATTTTAATATTAATTTTATTATGATATTATTTTTTAAATTTTTTTTTTTTTCATGTTTTCTAATTTTATTATTAATTTTACTATGTTTTTATATATATTTTTATGTTTTATTATTTTTAATAATAAATTAATCAATTAAAATAGAATTCCATAGAAATCTCACGTATTTAGGAGAGATTTCAAATGATGGAATTCTTTTGTATTTTGGACATGAAATCAATTAAAATCCATTAACTTTTAAAATCCATTAACTTTTGAATACCGGTAGATTTTTAAAGACTTTTTAAAATCTTTATTGAATACCTCAAGATTTTAATGGACTTTTAAAAATCCGGATTGAATACCCGCAGACTTTAAAAGTCCATAAAAATCCTACAGAGTCTTGATTGAATACACCCTCCTTAATTTTGACAAAACAAGTGTACTCCGTACTATATTTTAATTATTGAGTTAATATGTTTTCTTCATTATTACAAAATAATTTACCATTTGTTTCAATAAATAAATAAACTATACTAATAAAAATGTCTCAGGCGCCAAAAGAAGTAGCAGAAGTTGAGAGTGAAAAACCGGAACAGGTGGTCGAAGCTCCGGCTTCGTCGGAACCTCAGGCAACCTCCTCCGACGAGGAGAAGAAGATAACCGAAGTGGTCAAACAAAACTGATCGGTCCAAAGAGAATCGGAACTAAATGGAAACAGAAGGGAAAATTAAGAAAGGCGAATCAAGTATGAAGTTCTTCGAGTTACTGCATTGTTAAGATCGTCACGGAAGGGACCCACACAATAGACTGGACTATAGGCGAGCAAACACGTGGCTAAAAGCTATTTACAAGACGACATGCATGAGGGGCAATCCAGGCATTCAACTTCTAACAAAAGGAGATTAACATAGATAGATAATACGGACGACGAAGTTCATAATCAGACTTCCGATTCCCCACCAATTCTCTATGTTTCTACTTTTTCAGAAAATAAATAAAATCAAAACTCAACAAAGATATGCAACAAGCAGTTCATGGCAATAGTATATCATATCAGGTAACTAGGTAAGGATCATTTATCATATCATGTCATCGTAGACATTGCGAATACTACCATAACTGTATCACTTTCCGAAAAGAGAAAAAAAAACGCTATCTTTAAGATTAAAATGATTCATTTCCACAAATGACATGATAACCCAATCAATGAAACGATAAGTTATTCTTATATCATAAGAAAAAAGTTCCAAGATATTTCCACACTACAATATCGAAAATAATATACAGAGTTGAGCAGAGCATGCACCTGCAAATCGACTCCTAAACTTATTCTGCGTTTTCATGTCTACCCAGTTCCCGCCGCCTGATCTCCAATCCCAACCGCTTATTCTCGAGCATCAAACACTTATTCTCCATCCTCATCTTCTCCAACTCCCTGTCCTCAGCCTCACCAGACTTTACCCACCTCAGCCGCTCCCTTTCCAACCCCATCATCTCAGCTTCTATTCGCAACTTCTCTTCCTCCAACTCAAAACCGCGAGACACCAACCAGTTTTCCTCTTCACAGCCCCGCTGCATTTTTTCATCAAGACCAGATTTTTCGTTACGAATCTGAAAATTCAAAACCTGATCAGAATCCACGCATTCATCTTCTCCGAGAGCCGAGTCGATTGATTTCTGAATATCCTGATCGTGAGGGATGTATATCCGATTCCCATTGTGGTACGAACACATTTCTCTATAAAACAGCTGCTTCGAGCTCAAGATCTTCCTCACGGCCTCCTTTGACTTTTCGGATATTTGGATGGAGCCCAAGAGCGCCGGGTTTTCAACTACTTGGCACGAAGTACCTCTCCCGAGGATGTCGTTCAGCTTCTTGTACCTTTTGTTGAGATCGTTGAACTTGTCCTCGCACTGCTGAGGGGAGACTAGGAAACCCCTCTCAGACATGACCTTGGAGATGGACTTCCACTTGCCTTTCTTGGAAGAGCTTGAATCGTCTCCCGTGTAAGACACTGCGGTTATCAAAAGCAACACCATTTGATCTGTCCACTTAACGCGGTGCCAAGTGGGCTTGTTTCTGGGATTATCATGCTCGCTTTCGTTGGTGTTTCCGTCGAGGACAATGTGGTCCCACGGAGAAAAAACATCGTGGTCGGCTTGTGGGCAGGGAGATACCATAAAATCTTGGTCGTTCGATAGGTTCATGTTAGCTACTGAAGTGGTGGTATACATTCTCAGTCAAACAGAAAAACCCTGCACAATTTTTTATATTAGTTTCAATTTCGACCCCCATCAAATTTTGCAAATCTCAATCGAACGAAACAAAAAACAACAACCCATTTTCTCTTACAAGCACACAAACACATCCCATTTCATAATCCCATTTCAAGAAACAAAAAAATCAAAACAGAAAAAAGAAACAAAAATGAAATCTTTAGGTACAAAATTGAACAATATTCAGTCAAATTAAAAATTAGATGATTACCTCAAATTCGCCGGCGATTCCTGTGCGCGTGAACCCAATCGCATTTGGGGTTTGTTGATAAAAAACAGGAATCACAAAATAAAAATTGATTCTTTTTTGTGTTTGAGCATATCAGAAAAAACCAGCCCACATTCAGGTGTGTGTTCTTGGAGAAGTGATTTGTTTTATGTAGGGCCGAATGAAAAGATTGGTATAATTAAAATTATTGAGATTATTTTGAGAAAAAAAGTTGGGAGAGTTAATTTAGCAATTTTTCTTCTAATTCTCTTTTTGGTGTTTGGGTTGAGTATGGCAATGGGGTTTTCAAAGATTCTTCTGGAATTCACGCCATCAAATACTATAGTGACGATCTCGTGCTTGTACGCGTCTTGTAATTTTTTATTAGGACAAAATCAAATGAAGTATAATCTATTTTTCAATAATTTTCTAATTTTACTCAAAATAAAATAAGGCTCCGTCTATTTAGTATTTACAAGAGGTGTGTAAAGTAAAAAGAGGTGTAAATAAATTGTGCCTAAAAATAATTAGTTTGACTTGGATTAGAATCAAACAAGGCCCAATTACTAAGTGTCCAGTTACGGCCCAATAAGCCATTGGCATATCGAGACGTCGGAAGGGGTGCGTGCCCTACGCACCTGGCGTACGTTAATTGACGAAGCCGGACCCCCTTTTCTCTCACCCGCAGCAACAGCAGCCGCTCCTCCTCCCAACCTCACCCTACAGTAACGTTCTCTCGTTTCTTCATTTTAGATCCAAGTTCTAATTTTTTCGATTTCCTAATCTAGGGTTTTGCTCCTGTATTCTTATACGATTTTCTGCTTGTTTCGGCATTGATTGCTGAACGACTATTTTGGATTTCATTTGCAGGTTGCGTGGATTGATTATCGAAACGATGTGAGTTTTTTTTTTTAATTTCATTTTATGGAATAATTGGTGTAAATCCCCTTTTTTTCTGGTCCGATTGAATCAAGGAAATTCGATTTATGTTGGTGCATTTTTATTTTATTTTCTTCAAAATTATTTATAGGTTAAATTTCTCCATTGAAGGTGAGCTCAGTGTAGAATGAATGAATTTGCTCATTTACTTGTCCTTCTTCTTAACACTGATCAGGATTTTGAGAACATGGTTTTATTTCTGATTTAGGTCATGTTTGAAGAAATTGGGTTGGATCTGATGATTTGTGTAGTTGTAACTAACTTATGAGTCTGCAACATTTCTTTTTCTTTGAACTTATCTTGTCGTTTAGGTCTGACGAGGATCCTGTTGATCCCAAAAGGGAGCTCGAAGACCGTTGCAAAGCACCGTGCACGCGTCCACTCAAGGAATATCAGGTTGTTCATGTTTAATTTTATTGCTGTTATTTGTATTTCGGAAGTAGGCTTAGTTATGTCTGTGTGTTTTCTATGGTGATGTATATAACCATTTTTTATTCCTTTTGTGGGCATAGTTTATCTGTCATTGCATCATATGATAGATGATGGCTTCAATAAAATTGATCGTCCTAGAAAACTTGAATTCAAACGATCTTGCATGTGCCTTTCCTTTTGAAATAAGATGAATTCAAACGATCTTGCATGTGCCTTTCCTTTTGAAATAAGATTTTTTTAGTCGTGCGAAATATGAATAGAAAAAAAGGTTATATGGTTGATTTACATGACGGTTGTCTATCGTTTCAAAGCTAATATTGCGGTGTCTTATGAAATGTTAAATCTTTTTATTTTTCAGGGATGTGCAAAGAGAATTGAAGGTGATGAATCTGGGCAGATGCACTGTACCGGGCAGTTCTTCGATTACTGGCGCTGTGTCGACAAATGCGTAAGTCTATATTCCCCAACTCGAACCTTTTGGTCCACCCTCTACAGTGCATATACTAACCGTTCTACACTGATTTATTGCCCAATTCATTTTTCGTTTTCCGCAGGTGGCAACTAAGCTTTTTACTCATCTCAAATAACAGAGACATACATGTTCTTCGACCATGGCCTTTGTTACTCTGTTTTATTTTTTCAAATCATTGTTTTATGTTCGAGCGACGAAAAATTAAGGACTGTGTCTTTCGTTAGGTGAAGTTTTGAGATGCATTTAGTATCCGATGAATAAATGAATTGTGGACTTGAGTTCTATGTTCTAGAATATTTCTATGTTCAAATCATTGTTTTATGTTCGAGCGACGAAAAATTAAGGACTGTGTGTCTTTCGTTAGGTGAAGCTTTGAGATGCATTTAGTATCCGATGAATAAATGAATTGTGGACTTGAGTTCTATGTTCTAGATTATTACTATTTGTGGTGCGTCGTAGACTTTATTTCGAAGAATATTTTTACTCGGTGAAAGTTTTATTACAGGATAGAATCATATTTGGTCCTTCCGAAATGGTCCATTTACCTAGATATTCGTTAACATTGTTTTTTATCAGGTATAGTCTTTTGGAGATTTTTTTCGATGAAAAAATCACGAGAAAACCACGTGTCTTCGATGTCTTGCAGGAATGTTGATGTCAGCTTGCCAAATAAGCATGACCCGCCACCTGAATAAATTTCAAAAATCACTGCCACCTCAGCGCTTGAATAAATTTCAAAAATCATTTTCCCTTTATCTCCTCAGCGCTTGAATAAATTTCAAAAATCATTTTCCCTTTATCTCTTGACATGTAAATTATATAACGTATATATATACACGTTATAATTTGTAGTATAAATTATGAATAACATAATTAATTAATAATTATTATATTAAATAAAAAATATTCTTTAAATAAAAAAATAACCAATAAAAAATAATAATCAAATAAAAAAATTATTTGAATTGATTAATATATAAAATATAAAAAACATATTTCATTTAATTTACTAATATTTATGTCTTAAATAATTATGTACACTATTATTTTTTTAATTTTTCAACTTATTATTTAGACTTTAAAAATAATTTTCTTATACCTTTTTATTACAAAATATATTTTTACTCTTGATTAGCATATATTTTAAATTTTAAATTTATAGTAGTAAAAATTTATTTTAAAGTAAAAAAATAAAAAAAAATATTTGTAAAATATATATTTATTAAGTTGAAACATACGTACTAGTTTATTAAACAAATTATAATTTTTTTGTTATTTTTTATTTTAATTAAGCGAAATAATTTTTTATTTGATTATTATCTTTTATTTATATTTTATTAATTATTTTTTATTTAAAAAATAATTTTTATTTAATATAATAATTATTAATTAATAATGTGATTCATAATTTATACTACAAATTATAACGTATATATATAAAAACCGTATACATTTGTTACAATGAACTAATGCAGCCTAGTGGTAAAGGATATTTTTTTCATTTCAAATCATCAAGGGTTCGGACCCTGTCAAGCAAATACATTTTTAAAATTTATACAAGTGCTGAGTTGGCAAGTCTTGCTGATGTGGCAAGATGATGTCAGCTTTCCGACAAGACAACGAAGACACGTGGCATTCTCATGACTTTTTCGCCTTTAAAATTTATACAAGTGCTGAGTTGGCAAGTCTTGCTGATGTGGCAAGATGATGTCAGCTTTCCGGCAAGACAACGAAGACACGTGACATTCTCGTGACTTTTTCGTCGGAAAAAACGTCCAAAGGACTATACCTGATAAAAACCAAAGTTAAAGAATATCTAGGTAAATGAGCCATTTCGGGAGGGCCGAATATGATTCTATCCCTTTTATTGCATCATAAACTTTTTCAAAAGAATCTAATTTTTTGAAAATTTTACAATAATGATTTGGTACGAATGACTTGATAGTGTAGATTCTTGAGTCCCAATGAGAGTCTTAGGTTTTTAGCAAACAAAATCTTTACCTAAACATAATAATTCAACTTCTTGTTGTACAGTGGTTACATTTTCATCACATGTCAAATAAAAAAAATATACTAAAATAGAATATTACTATTTCCTAAAAAAATCGAATTTTCTTTTGATCTTGTTAATCATTAATTAGTTGTGAACTTGTGATGTGGTGTAGTAGAATAGTAGTAACTTATTGTATTTTAGTTTATTTCACCAAATAATTATATTGACTAAAGGAAAAGGAACTCACAATTAACAAAAATTGCCCACATTTCAGCATATACTCCAATATACATAATTATCTCCTCAAAACTTTTGACTATTGACTACACACTATACGTATTTTTGAACCTTTAGTAATTTTTAGCTACAATTTCATAACCTTTTTCATGTAACAACTTTTTTAATTTTTCTACAATGTATAGTGTTTATTCTTAATTTTTCTATAATGTTGACAATGCCATGCATACATATTCCTTCATCTTTTTTCTCCATAAATACAACCCTACTAGCGTGTGTCATCAACGTACCCTTCAACATAAAAATTCACACAAAAAAAAAGCCAAACATATTCCTAATTCATACTAAATGGAAATAATCACACCCCAAAAGCCTAAAAATTCGGCCGTCGATCTTGAAGCCCAAGACGATGATGACTGCACCCGGCGCGGGCAGTGGCTTCGGGCGGCGGTCCTGGGGGCCAACGACGGCTTGCTGTCGACGGCCGCCCTGATGATGGGCGTCGGGGCGGTCCGGCAAGACGCGAAGACCATGATCCTCACCGGAGTCGCCGGACTGGTGGCCGGAGCATGCAGCATGGCCATCGGAGAGTTCGTCTCCGTTTACGCTCAGTACGACGTGGAAATGGCCCAACTCGAGAGGACCCGGAAGAAGAGAGTCGAGAGCGACGTCGATATTCGTCTTGACGAGGAGAAGCTGCCGAGCCCGGTGGAGGCTGCGGCGGCGTCGGCGCTCGCCTTTGCCGTCGGGGCGGCGGTGCCGCTGGCGGCCGCCGCTTATATAAGGAACTACCGAACGAGGCTGGCGGTGGTGGCGGCGGCCGTGAGCGTGGCGCTGGTGGTGTTTGGGGCGGTCGGGGCGGCGATCGGGAAGGCGCCGAGGGTGAAGTCGGCGGTGAGGGTGTTGGTCGGAGGATGGGCGGCGATGGGGATTACTTTTGGGTTAACCAAGTTGATCGGGTTGAGTGGGCTTAATTAAATATTCATCTGTTTGGTGTTTTTAATAAGTTGTTGTAACGTTTGTGTTTTTTGCTCATACTATGATGAATTTATAATTTGTTTTGGTGAAGTTTTAACTGGAATTAATTGCATTTGATAAACAAAACCTAATTGAAATTTTCCATCCTTAGAAGTTTGTATTTCCCTGAATTTCGTTAAAGTAATACACCGTATTAATTTATATATGTATGGGTGCAAGTACAAAATACTAATTAATCTATTTTCTATGTAGCAATGAAATTTGGTGCACAATGTGAAGTGATTATATATAGTAGCTTGTGTGGAAGGCACACTCCTTCCTCAAATAATAGGAGTACTATATAGTAGTAATTAATTAATGCCACGTACGTATATATTATATAGTTAATTGCCACTTTAAGTATGTGTGGAAGACACACTCCTTCCAATTTTACATCATTATCTTTCACCTTAATTAAGTTGATGTTGCTGTCTCAGCCTTCTTTTTGTGGGAGAGCTAGTGCTATCCAAACCAGCAATCCATGTACATATAGTTTTCATATCCTATAGGCTATATGCATATATATACTCCCACTACAAAAAACCAGCTATTTGCGATGGATATTTTACAAAAGATTCGTCGAAATTGACCCTTATTGCGACAATTTTGGGACGTCGCAAATACCCTCGTCGTAAGCACCTTGCACACGTCGCAAATATCACGTTTAATTTGATTACTTTTGTTTGTATTTCGGAAGTAGGCTTAGCCATCGCCACATGATTCGTAGTTCTGTTTTCTCCCAATCATAATACTTAAACTGTTAGCAGCACGTACATTGTTTGTGTGTGTTTTTCTATGCTCATTATATGCGGGAGTTTCCCCCGAGTAATGTAGCTTGAAAGCCATTTTTTGGCCTTTAATGGGCTATCTCTGTCATTGCATTGTATGATGAGATGATGACAATTTATATCATACAACTAGGTGATATAAACTAGGTGTATATTGTATTAATGTACATTTAGAATCAAATAAAATGATGATTCTATTTTTGATTAATGGTGATCAGTAATAAATATATTATAAATGATGATTTATTTGCTACATAATAATATTTTCTTTTAAAAAAATGGATTGTGAACTTGAGTTCTATGTACTGGAATATGACTATTGGGAATCTTGGCACAGACGTAGAATTTATTTCCAAAAATGTTTTTAATAAGTGAAAGTTTTATAACGTCTTGTCCTCTTATATGTTTTTAAAAGAGTCTAAATTTTTGGAATTTTTACAATAATAATTTAGAGTCTGTTTGGCTCAGCTTATAAGCTCTCAGTTGTTTAAGAGCAATAAACTTCAAAAATTTGTCTGGTAAAATTTTTAAAAAAGATTTTTAAAAACTTTAAAATAAGACATCTTATAAGCTCTGTTTAAAAAAAAGTAAAGGGGAATATAATTTTGTTTAAACAGCTTATAAACTCTTCCAACTTAATAATAAAAGACCAAATTACCCTTAAAATTATTACCTTTTATATATATACAAAAATTCCAAATTTATTATTTAGTTAATAATTTTTTTTTAAATTTTTTTTTCATATATAACAATTTATTTTTGGTAATTTTAACTATATAAGATCTTAAATGACCAAACAAATTAACATTTTATAAGTTTATATACATATTTTATCCAAACGGTTTAACAACTTATTTATTAAATAAGTTCGTCCAAACGAGCTCCTAATGTATGACTTAAGGATATGTTCCTTTGGACTGAAATCACTGAACTGAAGTGAATTAATTTTTTTATAAACATATTAATTAGATTGTATATTTAAAATTATGGATTGAAATTATTTTTTATTTATTTTATTTTAATTTATTTTGAAATGAACTTAATAACTCAGCGAACTGAACTTAAGTGATCTGAGAACTGAACTACACCGAAATAATGCATATTCTTGAGTACCAATATCTTTTTTTTTATATTGACCATTAATAAAAAAAAATTATGTTTTTATCAAATAAATATTGTACTTGTATTGTAGAATAGAAACTTGAGTTTTTTTTTTCAAATAGGATGAATTATTAAAAATAAATTGGTATATTTTGTGAAACGCACCAAAATATATATAGTTATTATAATATAAGTTTTGAAATTAAGCTACTACTCAAATTTCATTATATCTTTACAATAAATTTTAAATTTTATTTTTTAAAATTAAAATTTTTGACCTCTCTATCTCTCTCTATATATAGTATATATATGAGTTTTTACCCCCAAAAAAAATACACATCCTTGAAAATTTTGAAGCGACACAAATTTTAAGAGAAAATATGTTTTTGTGCATTGAATAATATATTAATTAATTATATAATTAATATTGATGTGTAACTGAATAAATATAAATTTAAATTGAAAAAATTAGTTGTATAGTACAAATAAAATAAATAAATTGGTTATGTTCTTTTAAATAGAAATGAAGTGAATAGATTTGAACTAAATTGATTTTTTTATAAAAATAATAATATTTTTTATAAATTGTTAAACATTTTTTTAAAAAATATTAATAATATTATAATATTAACTATATTGTATATCTAAAATGGGAGAAATTTTAAAATACACATTTTGGTATTGTAAAACTCTTTTTTACACCCTCTTTTAAAAAATCATATTTTCTACACTAAAAAATGTTAATTTTCCAAAGATACCCTTAGTGTTAGACTCTGGAATCTGGACGAAATTTGAAAAAAAAAAAAAAAGCTAGACGACTCATTGTTCTTCTCCATGATCCAAACGTCTTCACTATTCTACTAGACGACTTAGATGAATTCAGACGACTCACTGGACGACCAGACGAATCTAGACGACTAACGAACAAGACGACTAGTTCCTGTGACGTAGACGAGTTAGACGGTACATGTTGGACAATCAATCCTGACGACCTGGCCAAGCCGTCTGAGTGAGACGAATTCATCTTCTTCTTCCCCCAAAATCGAAGGCCAATCCTAATTCAATTTTTTTACCAGAATTATCAAGTTAATTTCATACAAAAATAATCAAACCAAATTCATCCCATATATAAAATCCAAAATCGAACAGAACACTCTCTTCCTGCCCGTCCGATTTTCCCGCTGGTTCCCTGTCTCCGTCGCCGATGCTACTTCACGAGGTTAGTCAATCTCACGAGAACTTTCAATTTTATTTTATTTTTAGGTCAGACGAAAGAGATGGAAGATTGTGAAGGTAAAACTCTTTTTGTGACTTTACTTATTTTTTAACGGTGAGGGTGTTTAAGTCTTTTAGTGTAAAAAAGATAGTCTTTTAAAGTACAGTGTATAAAACAGATTTTTTATCCGTAAAAGTGTATATAGACCTATTTTCCCATCTAAAATTATTGATTCAAATTATATTTTATTTATTTTATTTTAATTTATTTTGAAATAAACTTAATGGAGCTTTGTTGAAAATTGAAATTAAATTCAAAAGAAAAAAACATTAAGAGCATCTCCAATGGTGTACCTCTCTATAAGTACAAATTTGTGTCACGTCATATGACACATCAAAAATAAATTATACCTATCAAATTATACCTACACTCCCCAACAATACAAGGTACAATTATACTTTTGTAGGTCCCACCACTATACCACTTTTATTTTTATTTGCATACATATATTAAAAATGAAATGAAACAAAATGAAAAAAAATTGAAAATGGACCCACATTTACAATTGTACTTGGTATCAAAGTTTAGATACTCAATTTTTCTCTCACCTAATTGTACCTCCATCCCCAATGGTGTACTTAAGTACAATTTCATGCCATATAGGAATTGTACCTACCATTAGGGATGCTCTAATGTGCAAATATTTGAAGAATAAACAAAAAGTAAAATTTGAAAATTCTTTTCATACCCTTTGCTAAGAGCATCTTCAATGTACTTCACCTTATGTACAAATTTGTGTCACGTCACATAGCATCTTCAATGGTGTACTTCACTTTATGTACAAATTTGTGTCACTGTCACATGAATATCAACAATAAATTATACCTATCAATTTGTATCTACAATATATAACAATGTAATCAAGATACAATTTATACTTTGTAGGTCTCAACAATGTAATCAAGATACAATTTATACTTGGTAAGTTTCACCATTATATATCATTTTACTCATATACTGTATATTGAAAATAAATAATAAAAAAATAACATTTGGGATCACATTTTTTTTTCTACTTTTTGAAATTATTGTACATAGTATCATAGTATTGATATTCAAATTTCTCTATTATTTGTATTTTCATGTTCAATAGTGTACTTACAATTTCATCAAACGTTATCATTTTGGGATGCTATGATATAACTGAGTGCGTCATAATTAAGACTCAATTATCAATTGGTTATGATGTAACGATTATTTTATTTGACTAGTTGTGAACTTGTGATGTGTGATAGAATAGTAATTTATTGTATTTAGTTTATTTAATTTCACCTAATAATTATATTAAGAAAAAGGAACTCACAGTTAACTAAAATTGTACATGTACATTTCTACATAATGTGTACATAATTATGTCTCCTCAAAACTTTTGACTATTGACTATACACTATACGTATTTTGAATCGAATTTTTTAGTTACAATTTCATTACTTTTTTCATGCAACAACTTTTTAAAATTTTCTACAATGTGTGTAGTGTGCGTGTATTTTTCTGTAATGTTGACTATGCCATGCATACATCTCATATTCCACGGCACAATTCCTTCATCTTTTTTTCTCCATAAATACAACCCTATAGCTACTAGCGTGTGCCATCAACGTACGCCTCAACATCACATATCCAAAAAAAATAAAAAAATAAAAACATTATTTTCTAATTCATGGAAATAATCACACCGCAAAAGCCTAATAACTCGGTCGTCGATTATCAAGCCGTGCCGAAGAACGACGAAACGGAAGCGATGCACAACCTCGACCTTGAAGCCCAAAACGACGACGACGACGACGACTGCACCCGCCGCGGGCAGTGGCTTCGGGCGGCTGTCTTGGGGGCCAATGACGGCTTGCTGTCGACGGCCGCCCTGATGATGGGCGTCGGAGCGGTCCGGCAGGACGCGAAGACCATGATCCTGACCGGAGTCGCCGGACTGGTGGCCGGAGCATGCAGCATGGCCATCGGAGAGTTCGTCTCCGTTTACGCTCAGTACGACGTGGAGATGGCCCAACTCGAGAGGACCCGGAAGAAGAGAGTCGAGAGCGAAGATGATATTCGTCTTGACGAGGAGAAGCTGCCGAATCCGGTGGAGGCGGCGGCGGCGTCGGCGCTCTCCTTCGCCGTCGGGGCGGCGGTGCCGCTGGCGGCGGCGGCAAATGTGAGGAGCTACGGGAGGAGGGTGGCGGTGGTGGTGGCGGCCGTGAGCTTGGCGCTGGTGGTGTTTGGGGCGGTCGGGGCGGCGATCGGGAAGGCGCCGAGGGTGAAGTCGGCGGTGAGGGTGTTGGTCGGAGGATGGGCGGCGATGGGGATTACTTTTGGGTTAACCAAGTTGATCGGGAAGAGTGGGCTTAATTAAGTGATCTATATTTGTGTTTTTGAATAAGTGTTGTAACGTTTGTGTTTTCGGTTTGTTATAATTTCACTTTGATCATATAAGAGACTATGTATTATGAATGATGAATTTATAATTTGTTTGGTGAAGTTTAATTTAATTGGCAGGAATTGCATTTCAGAAACAAAACCTTATAACATGCATTTTCCATCCTTATAGTACACAATGATCATAGAAGTTCAAGTAGGAATTGCGCAGTATTTTACACGTACGCAAATATAAAAAAACTGGTGTCAATATTATTTATTGAATTTATGCAACAATAATTAATTATAAAATGTGAAAATAATTCATATATATAATTATAATTACATGAGTTGAACATTTCGTATTGATTTATATAGGGGATTAGGGGGTACAAAATACTTATTAATAGGAGTGTAAATGGTACGGATAATTTCCGCTTCGAATCCGCATCCGTTTTTAAGGATATAGTATGCGGAATTCGCCGTATACGACTGAGTATACGGATATTGCCCGTGCGGATATCCGACGGATATGGTAGCGAATATAGTATTACAATTATACGGCGGATGCCGATTATCCGACGTTTTAATTACTAGGATTATCCGACATTCTCAATGTGGATTATCCAATTGTAATTAGTTTAAATAATCATTTTTTTTTTAATTTTCCAAATAAATAATAATTTATTAAATAATTTTCGGTACTTCTCTAAAAATACATAATTTTCTCTTGTACAACTATTTTTATTTTATTTTTTATTTTCAATTTTTTACAATCCCATTTTTTTTTTAACTTTTTGGCAAAAAGACAAGAATTATAAAAAAAACATAAAAAATGATTTTATATTTATACAGTTCATATGAAATTATGATTTTTGAAGTTTTTAGTTTTTTTTGCTCGTAGAATGAATGCATTTTAATATTTTTAGTATAGGAGAAGAACTAGTGAAAACAATGAACTTTATTTTAAAAAGAATTTAATTTAATAGTAATTAATTTAACATTATTAGCATTTTTAAATTATGTCTCGTTGCGTGTAATTATTCGATAATATTTGTCGTTTCCGGTCTAAATCCGTTCTGTTTCCGTATTCGTAATCCATATTATCCAATTTGTATCCGCATCCGTTTATTATTCGCTCCGCTACGAATCTGGAGAAAAAAATATGATTAAGGATATGGAGAGAGCATTATCTGATTGGATAAAAAATATAGTGTAAAATATTAACTGGTAAAATATGGTTAAAATAATTAAAAATAAACAATTAAATAATTTTACAAAACAAATAAAAAAATACACATTTTATTTTTTTATATATCTCAACTAATTATATATACTCTTAAAAAACAAATAAAAACTTACGTTTATCCTTTAAAATATATTTACTTTATTTTTAACTTAAAAATAAATTTTTATCTTTTATTTTTTGATTTTTAATATTTTAATATTATTCTTGATCTGGCGTCTGAAAGTATAACTCACTCAACTAATTACAAGTGCATGTTGTGCACGTTCCTACCTAAACGTCTGTCACTTTTTTTTTATCTCATAACTCACTCTTTCCTCCTTTCCAAAATTCTTTCATCATTATTTTTCTACCCTTAAAATTCTTCCTTTAATTTGATTAATCCCCAAAATAAATTAAATATTTGTGACTATTGATTACCTGCGCATCGTTACAAATTTTTTGTTTGAATAATTAACCCAAAAAGGGATAATTGATGCATTTTTTTCAAAGGTTATTTGTTTATGAAGCCTTTGACAAAGTCAAGATTTCAAAAAAAAAGAAAAAAATGATTTTAATAAATTTTTATTATTCAAAAAACATAAAATTAATTTAGAAAATATTTTTTTATTATAAAATATTTTTTTATTAGAAATCTTAATGTTATATGTGAAATTACGTAAATGCCCTTTTATTCTTTCTCTTTTCAATCGTTTTTAACGTTTTCATCCCCAAATTCTCTCCCCCACCGCACGTAGAACCCTAATTTTTTGGAAAAACACATTGGATTGAATTCGAAGAAATTAGATTCAGAGACGTAGTCGGTGGTACATGTTGCTCAGGCGTGGGAGAAATCAGTGTCCAATGGCAGAATATTTTGATCCAAACGATAGCCATAGCCGAGGTAATATCGCGTCGACTACTGAAATTTGAAATGAATTTGGTTTGATTGTGTAGTAATTCGTCTGTTCATAACATAAATCTCTCGAATTTCTACTTTCCCCCAATTTTTTAAAGAATTATGTTCAAATGCAGAACCCTAATCCCCAAATCAATTTGATCGATTTCTTCTATTTTTGTAGCAGCATGAATTAGAGTGTTTACCTAATACAATTCTTATGATGCTGAACACTGAGACATAAATTTCTTGAATTTCCACTTTTCCCCAAATTTTCAAAGAATTAGGTTCAAATGCAGAACTTTAACCCTAATCACCAAATCAATTTGACAAGCATGAATTAGAGTGTTTATCAATATAATTCTTATGGTGCAAACATTAAGCCCCAAATCATTTTTCTGTGTTTATCCTCTGAGCTTTAAATATGAACAAATGTGATATTTGATCCATTTACAAATCAATTTGAAATGTTCTTTTTGCAATGCAGATTATTGATCAGTGATCAGACCATATGACATGAGATAGGCCATATGACATGAAATGGGATGAGATGTGAATATGGCAATGCCATTACAGGACTGTGAAGAAGGAACGTAGGAAGAATTCTGGAAAAATAAAATTTTTGGTTTTGCTTCATTCAAGTTGATAGATTATGCTTCATTGAAGTTTTGAAATGGGAAAATTGGGTTGTAGACAATCTGAATAGTTGTTTTGTGCAGATGTTGTGTTGAATATGACTCGAATCGAAAACAAATAAGGAAGGTGGTGTCGGCCGACAGCGGGGGTCTGTCGGCCGACAGCAGGCCCATAACTCGTGCCAGTTTGGGAGGACTTTCTGCGGGGTCGGCACGTTCGTGCCAGAAGATGTCGACCGACAGATAATGGTGTCGGCCGACACCGAGTTTGTTTTTGCGCGGAAGTCCTGGCGCAAGTTTTTTAGCGCAAATATATTTGCGCAAATATATTCCTTATTAATGTAGGAGTCATATATTAGGAAAATGATTTATTCCTAATTCTAATTGTTTCCAATTTGATAGGTTTGCTACACCTATAAATTGGGGTTATTCGGTAGACGAAAATCATAGAGTGCATAGAGTGAATTATTGTAAGCCTCAACGATGTAGTGGATTGGTTCTTTCTTCCCGTGGTTTTTTTCCCGTGTTTTGGGTTTCCACGTAAATTCGCGTATTCGTTCTTTTCGTTTATCTTTTCTTGGCATCTCATATATATTTCGAGAGTCGTGAGCGATTTAGTGTTTCAATATTCGCAACAAGTGGTATCAGAGTATCGTAAAGAGCACAACATGTTGTTTCATTCAAGTTCTGAAAACAATTGTGTAATTGTTAAAAATCTGCTATTATGGTTTTGTGGTTTTGTTTTGGTTTGATGCCGTTTATATGTTAATGTTTAATTTGGTTTGGTATAGTGAATTAGTGTGGTTTTGTTTTGGTTTGATGCAATTTATATGTTAATGTTTAATTTATTTTGGATTATGTAAAGAAGATATTGGAGAAAGAATTCGTTGCTGAAGATGGTGTTGAGGTAGGTGAGACGTGCGAGGGACTGAGCAAAGATGTGTGTCGAACATAGCCTGTAAGTCGTGTACTCGGAATTTTGAGACGATGACCACATCCTAAAATTTCATTGCTGCTAGGAACAGTAGTTGGAGGAGCAGTAGTTGAAGTTTCAAAATTCAAATCTCCTGTTATGTCCATCTGAGATAAGAGTGGGGGCTGGTGGAAGAAATAGCCAAGGGAATAATTGGAGACCCAACATCTTCTGTACTGCTCATATAGGTAGAATTTTCATTCTGTGATTCTGTAATTTTTATAGATTGGAAGGGGAATTCTTGTTCAGAAAACACAACATCACGTGAATTAAAGTAATCACCAGTGTCCAAGTCATAAACACGTCAACCAATTTTACCAAAAGGATACCCCAAAAAAAATACACTTTCTGCTTGTACTCGCAAATTTATCTCGAGCCCGGTTAATATTTTTCGCGTAACACAAGCACCCAATAACTTGAATAGTATTCATGGGCGGTGGGATGTGAAACAATGCTTCATACGGTGTTTTTCCACATAAAAGTGGTGTTGGAGGTCGATTGATAAGGTGAACTGCGGCTAATACACACTCGCCCCAAAACATAATCGGTAAGCTAGCTTGAAATAATAATGCACGAGCAACATTCAATATGTGACGGTGTTTACGCTCTACACGTCCATTCTGCTGAGGAGTATCCACATTGGATGTTTGATGAAGAATACCATGTGTTTCAAAATACGGTCGTAAGCTAGTGAATTCGATACCGTTGTCGCTACGAAGAATTTTGACCTCTTTATGAAATTGTCGTTTAATCAAATTAAAGAAATTCTTTATTTTCTGAGTAGCCTCGCTCTTAGCTCGTAATAGAAACACCCATACTGACCGTGAAAAATCATCAACAATTGTTAAAAAATAACGAGAGCCGCAAGAACCATTAGCAGAATACGGACCCTATAAATCACAATGAATAAGATCAAAAATTGCTGCAACACGATTATCACTCAAACCAAATGATTCACGTGTTTGTTTAGCCCGAAAACACACATCACAACTTCTGGAGTCAAACTTAACCTTAGTGTCATTATTAATAAAAGGTAAAGAACTAATAATTTTGGAAGATGGATGTCCCAACCTACGATGCCACAAGTCGGCATTACCAATCGGACCAATAGAGTAAGCTCTTGCTCCAATGTTGCGATCGAGTCGATTCCATGATTATAAGTTCATTCCATACCGGACCAGGTCGAATAGGGTTATATATAATAAAGACCCTCGGACTGCTCACCCGCACCAATCACCATCCTCGAGGTACGGTCCTGTATTAAACAAAGTTTATGTGTGAATTGAATGGTAAGTGTGGCATCACGTAGCAAGCTAGATACAGAAATGAGATTGCAATTTAAATTAGGGGCATATAAAGCATTCTAGTACTAAGCTTGGGGTAATTTCGATGTCACCGCTTTTAATAGCAAGTGCGAGATTGCCATTGGGCATATCAACCGGAGACGGATCAATATCAACAACATTTGTAAAATATGCAATATTACCCGACATGTGATGTGAAGCTCCTGTATCAATTATCCATGAGTAGTCAGAGACTTTACCGTTAAGACGATCGCCACCGTGGCTATTGATTTTGTGTGCATTCCATAGCTTGGTTAGTTCTTCCCATTCTGATGCATTTAAAATTTTCAAATCAACTCGATCTGAGTCGGTTAATGGAACATTGTGTGACGTGTGTCCGCCACCAGAAGCAACATTAGCATGGATGTTGTTTCCACGCCCACGTCCCTCTTGTGTACGATCAACATAATTTTTCTCACCAGCAGAAGACCGAGGCCAAGCAATTCGATCACGAGGTCGATCTCCCCAACATTCTGGAAATTTCCCCGTGACCCGAAAACATGTCTTCACCGTGTGTCCCTCACGACTACAGGCTGCACACACCGATTTTGAGGTCTCCGGATCATTCGTCTTCATGTCTCGACGAGCCCCCCTGAGTTGCGAGCCCCCCCTTGAGAACGTGCGACAAAGGCCATAGGTTCGGGTCGAATGTCGATTTGATTCTGAGTAAAATTATGGACGTCTTCCTCCTGAATTAATTTATTATAAATCTGATTAAGAGTAGGGAGATGATCCATACCGAGGATATGAGAGCGTATAATAGCGTAGCGTGGGTCGAGACCCATTAAAAACTCTCGAGAATGTTCTTCCTCTCGGCGAGTGGTAAGAAGTTTCACAATATCACACTTGCAGCCAGTACAAGTACAAGTAGGCAAAATGTCGCAATCGTGGAGATCATCCCATGTCCTTTTGAGTCGTCCAAAATAGACCATAATGGTTTCCTGTGGTTTTTGCTTACAATCGATAATGGCAGATTTTAATTGATAAATCTTTGCCCCACTACCGATTGAAAATCGTTGTTGAATATCGTCCCATAGTTGTTTGGCGACGTCGCGATATGAGATGGTTTTGCGTAGTTCTTTTTCAATTGTATTAAAGATCCACGCAATCACCATCGCATTAATCGCCCACCAAGATTCATAGTCTTCGGAGGTCGGGGAAGGTTCAGTGACAGCCCCAGTGATAAAACCAAGTTTATGTTTGGCTCGAAGAGAAATTTTGATCCCTCGAGCCCATTCATCGTAATTGGATCCGTTAAATTCGACGTGGGTAATATAGTTGTCGGGATTATCGTTGGAAAGAATTGTGTAGGGGGTGATTTTTCGAGGAGTTTCGATTTTAGAGGCATCGTCGCCAGCCATGGCTGCCTCGTCGAAAAGGAAAAGGAAAAAAAAACTAAGGATTTAGACCTTGCTCTGATACCATGTAAAGAAGATATTGGAGAAAGAATTCGTTGTGTTATTCATTCTATCGAACTATGCTATATATACAACAAAACATATCTCCTAATTACAGTAAAGAAATATTACATAATATATATTCTAAAGATATGAGATCACTATATGGACGGACAATCCCATAAATCTCTCGACGTCCTTATTAGATTATCCGGGCAGAAGCACTGTACCGGGCAGTTCTTCGATTACTGACATTGTGTCGACAAATGCGTAAGTCTATATTCCCCAACTCGAACCTTTTGATCCACCCTCTAAAGTGCATATTCTAAGTTTCTAACCGTTCTACACTGATTTATTGCCCAATTCATTTTCGTTTTCCGCAGGTGTCTACTAAGCTTTTTACTCATCTCAAAGAACAGAGACATACATGTTCTTCGACCATGACCTTCTTTACCCTGTTTCATTTTTTCAAATCATTGTTTTATGTTCAAGAGACGTCAAATGGAGGACTGTGCGTCTTTCATTAGGTGAAGTTTTGAGATGCATTTAATATCCGATTGTGAGAATTCTGTTATTATCACCGATAATATGATGGTTTCATTACTAAGAATAAATAGAGAAGAGATACAACAGAATAGCGATACAAAAGGAAACCTAACTACAAGATTCGAGATATACACATATAGATACAGTTAATAAATACATAATTATCTACGTAATATTATTTTCCTTTAACACCCCCCGTCAAGCGGTGCGTGGGATGCAAATGAACGCAGAGCTTGGACCGCAAAAATTCAAAGTTGGTGCGAGGGAGACTCTTGGTGAAAATGTCGGCGAGCTGGAGATTAGAAGGGACAAAATGAGTACGTAGCTTACCGTGGGCAACGAGCTCCCGAACGAAATGACAATCGAGAACAATGTGCTTAGGGCGTTTGTGAGCTACCGGATTCTGACTAAGAAATATCGTGCTTTTGTTGTCACATAGAAGTAGGGGGCTGGCCCGAGGGAGTTGACGAAGCTCCTGTAGTAGGTTGACGAGCCAAATTGTTTCTGAAGCAGTGTTGGCTAAGGCGCGGTATTCCGATTCGCAGCTGGAACGAGCAACCGTTGGCTGTTTTTTCGCACTCCAAGAGACGAGATTACCGCCCAAGAAAATAGAGTAGCCATACGTAGAACGGCGTGTGTCAGGACACCGTGCCCAGTCGGCATCGGAGTAGCCGAAAATGGTAGGAGAAGGGTCGTGATTAAAGGAGAGACCGTAGTGAGATGTACCCTTGACATAGCGAAGAATACGTTTGACGGCGGCGAAGTGATCGATAGTAGGAGCATGAAGAAATTGACTAACCGTATTAACTGCATAGGAGAGATCCGACCGAGTGATGGTAAGGTACTGTAGGGCACCTACTAAAGAGCGATATAAAGTCGGATCATCGAAGCTAGGACCGGCGCTAACTAGGGACGCGCTGGGAGCCAAAGGTGTGGCGATGGGCTTACAATCGACGAGGTTAGCGCGGTCGAGAATGTCATGAGCATACTTGGACTGGCCAATGAAGAGTCCTGTGGATGTATAAGAAATCTCGAGTCCCAAAAAATAAGTTAAGCGACCAAGATCCTTAATGGCAAACTCGGAATGAGTACGATCGATGAAGCGACGAAGCAAAATAGGGTCACTGCCCGTGAGGATTATGTCATCTACGTAGAGAAGGAGGTAGAGTACCGCCGAACCACGGAAAAAGTAGAAGAGCGAGGAGTCTGCCTGTGATTGTTGAAAACCGATGGAGAGCAAGTAAGAGCTAAAACGTTGAAACCATGCCAATGGAGCCTGTCGAAGACCATATAGAGCCTTTTTTAAACGACATACATGCGTAGGACGTGTGGGATCGACAAACCCTGGTGGCTGCGCCATAAAGACGGGTTTCGAAAGGACACCATTTAAGAATGCATTTTTTACGTCGAGCTGGTGTAACGGCCACCTGTGATGAACCGATAGTGCTAAAATGGTGCGAACGGTAGTAGATTTAACAACGGGGCTGAAAGTATGATGGAAGTCGGAGCCAGGTGAAGGTACCGGTATACCGATCCAATCGATATACCGTGTGTGCGGAAGCGTGTAAAGCAATAGATCTACTATGCCATGATCTTAGTGCACACTTAATGTGTATAAGAACACATATAAACATATATATACACATCCAATATATATATATATATATATATATATATATATATATATATATATATATATATATATAAGGTTCAACGATTACTTACTTTTGTGACGAAGTGATTCGTTGATGTCGTTGAGGTGGTGTTGAGTCGATTGAACCACCTCAAATGGATCAGCCTCTCGAAGCTCTCCTTGTGAATGACCTCGTAACTCCTTTAGATCGTCCGGATGTGGAAGCCGCATAAATGGCCCGGCCTCTACGTGTTGCACACGAACCCGGATAATGAACACCTTTGCTTGCTTGAGAATGGATCTCCAAGATCACCTCTTTTCTCTCTATTTGTGTGGAATTTCGTGGCTGAATATTGTGTGTGATGAAAATCAGATTTTCATCTATATAATCACTTCATTATGCACACCATTACACCTCCTTGTAACCTCCTTCATAATGTGCATAAAGATGCACCATTTAACACACAAAAGGGGTTACAAAGGAGGTGAAAGGTCATGCCACATACACATGCCACAATGCATTGTATGTGGTCCCACTTGCTTGTGTGGCATGCCATGTCACACTATGTGACATGCATCCATGCAAGCCATGCATCCCATGCATGTATATTAAATCCACGTAAATATTGATTCTAAATCAATATATATCAAGCATCGTACATTATCTTCGAGTCCATGTGTGACCCTGTAGGTATGATTTAATTGATCAATATTATATTGTTCCCAACAATTTAATATTATCGAATAATCATTTAACATCCATAGACGACCTTATGACTTTATCGATTGCACACGTAGGATCGAAGGACATATCCCAACAATCTCCCACTTGGCCTTCAGAGCCAGTGTGCTGCCAATTTCCTGTTGTCTCTTTATGTCTAAGTTTGAACTTGAGGCAAGACTCGAGTCATCCTCAATCGGTTCAAACCTTTCTTGGACTTTGAGACAGACTGTAAAACCAGATTTATCACTATGATACGAATCTGGACGTGGCCACGTATTTTCCACAGTCTCGACTCTCCAAGTGGCCGGTAAGACATGTATCCCATTATAAAATGGAGGACAATACCATCTTGTCAATCCAAGCTCTCCCACTTGCTTCCCGATATACCCAATAACAAGTTTTATAACCTCCTTTTACGAAAGGCGTTTACTTGTATCAAAGTACACCATTTCACAATGGAATCACTCTGGACTACTCAGGTCAGAGGAAATTGCTCGACAGTCAATGAAATAGTATTATGACTCGAAATCTTAAATACTATTCCAGTCGGGTCTGTTCGATCATTAGCTCCCAGCTAATATCTATGTAATTGTACTTGATGTCCCACATCACTAGCCCATGAAGCGGCGCTATAGTACACATTACAATCTAGTTCTTTGTATTATCGGTTTGTCCGTACTCGATTATACGAACCAGGAACAGCTATATGATTCAAGTATATCAGTTCAACCATTGGGACTTCATTATGCGGTAAGTCGACCTCATAACCCAATTGATATAACTTAATCATTTGGACAATTCATATAAATTAAACCATATTTATATGAAGAATTATGTATTATACATATGAGTGAATGTTTACCAAATCTCCAAAAGTATCTAATACAGTAATAGAAATAACAACCCATCTCTAAGATGTCTGATATCTATTGCAGTCGTGAAAGCCTCAAGCTTAAACTGCTGGAGAGGTTTAGAAAGCGGGTTTGCAACCTTACCAAAAGTTGCAACTTTATTATCTCGATGTCTCCACAAAACTATCTCCCAAATAATGTGGAACTTCCTGAGCACCAGTTTTAGACTTGTGGTGCTTCCTAGCTCATAGGCTTGCGCGATAACTCTACTATAAATAGAGAACTATCGGATGGGCTGAGCTAGTTACGCCACCTAGTTCATTCAAGAACTTTCAAATCCTAACTGCCAACATTACTGCATCCAATGCAATACTGTGCTCAGCTTCTGTAGTTTAATCAGCTATATTGCATTGCATGGAACTATTCCAGCAAATATCACCTCTAACCAGACAAAATATATAACCAGATTAAAATCGGAAATTATCTTAGTCTGTTTTGAAGTTAGCATTCAAACAGCTTGTTAATATCAACTCTTTTTGTCTTCCAAAGACAACAAAATATTCTTTTGTCAATCTAAGGTACATAAGAATATTCTTGGTCGCAGTCTAACGCGCCTCACCTGGATTTCCTTGAAACTGACTCGTCATGCTCAAAGCATACGATACGTCCGGTCGTGTACATATCATGGAGTACATTATAGACCCTATTGCCGAAGCATAAGGAATGTTTTCCATCCTTTTTTGCTCATCAAGTCCCGTAAGGCCTTGCATCTTGCTAAGAGATGTGCCATGACTCATTGGAATGAGACCCTTTTTGGCGTCTTTCATTCTGAACTTATCAAGTACCTTATCAATATAGGTCACTTGACTAAGTCCAAACATCATTTTCGATATGTTCCGACAGATCTTGATGCCCAATATGTACTGTGCTTCTCCAAGATCCTTCATTGAAAAACAATTCCCAAGCCATTATTTAATAGAATTAAGCATAGAAACATTGTTTCCAATAAGGAGTATGTCATCGACATACAACACAATTAATACAACGTAACTCCCACTGATCTTCTTGTAAAACAAGACTCTTCCGAGTTCCTCTGAAATCCAAATCCCAGTATGGATTCATTGAACTGAAGATTCCAGCTCCAAGATGCTTGCTTTAATCCATAGATGGATCTATTAAGCTTGCATACTCTCTCAGCCTGATTAGGATCGATAAAACCCTCTGGTTGTGTCATAAACACATCCTCTACTAGAATCTCATTCAAGAAGGCGGTTTTAACGTCCATTTGCCATATCTCATAATCATAATGAGCAGCAATGGCTAAGAGAATCCGAATGGATTTAATCATAGCAACTGGTGAAAAAGTTTCATCATAATCCACCCCGTGAATTTGTTTATATCCTTTTGCCACCAACCTTGCTTTGAAAACACTAGGTTTTCCATTCATGTCTGTTTTATCTTGTAAATCCATTTGTATCCAATGGGCCTAGCCCCTTTAGGCAAATCGACCAAGTTCCAAACTTGATTTTCAGACATTGATTCCATTTCGGATTTCATGGCACCCTGCCATTTCTCGGAATCTGGACTCGTCACAGCTTGGATATAGGTCGAAGGTTCATTGCTTTCTAAAAGCATGACTTCATAGTTCTCATTTGTCAGAATACCTAAGTATCTGTCAGGTTGAGATCTAATCCTTCCGGACCTTCGAGGGTTAGGTGTGGTTTCCAAAACCACTGGAGTACTTTCGACCAAGTCTTGAGTCTCCATCTCAGTTTGTTCTTCTTGAACCTCGTTCAAGTCTTCTTGAACTTCGTTCAATTCAACTGAGCTCCCACTTACTTTCTTGGAAAGATATTCCTTTTCAAGAAATACACCATCTCGAGCAACAAAGACTTTGTTCTCGGATTGGTTATAAAAGTGGTACCCTCGTGTTTCTTTTGGATAACCAACAAAGAAACATTTATCCGATTTGGGTTCAAGCTTTGTTGAGATATTTCTCTTCACATAAGCTTCACATCCCCAAACATTGATATAAGACAAGTTAGGGACCTTCCCTTTCCATACTGCGTATGGTGTCTTATCAACAGCTTTTGACGGTGTCCTATCCAGTGTATAAGTTGAAGTCTAGAATTATGTGTTCCCAAAAGAGACCAGTAGTTCATTTAGATCTCTCATCGAATGGTCGAACTATATCTAATATAGTTTGTTTTCTCGAAACATAACCTTCATGTGCTTGTGAACTGATAGGTTCCACATACATCAGTATGGATCATCCCTAATAAATCACTTACATGTTCTCCTTTCTCCAAGAAAGATGACATTGTTATCTTGTCCATCACACATCATCCACATGTATCAAATGACTCCAACTCAAATGAATCTAGAATGCATTCTAAAAGAAGATTCGTTACATATTTAGATGTTGATTTGACCTAATCAACAATGTTATAGTTATGTCTCATTGAGACTTATTCGATTCGGCCTTTAGTGTTAATGTTATATATGATTTTTCAAGTTTAAAGTATACATAAACAATATAATAAACGTACCAAAACAAAGAATAATTCACAATTAAAATAGTTACCAAACTATTTAATAGTGAAAAACTAATCCATCAGTATCCAATACTGAACCAATATTCATTGTTTATTGAAGGTACGAAATTACATAGTTATAATACTAAAACAAGGCCCTAAGGCAAAACAACATCATATGATCATGCGGCTAATGCAGCGACATTCGCTTCATTTCTCGCCCGTAGATCGACATCTCTACTCACCAAACTTACACTTCTATGTAGTTCCTCCACATACAAATGTGAGAACCACATTTGGCATCCAATACCCAAGAAGTAGAATTTGTGAAGTTTAATGTCTATAACATTAATACCTGAAGATGAAGCAACCTCGTTCTTCACATCTTCATTGAACTTTGGGCAAATTCAATTATTCCCAATTATTGAGTTTTATTCAAATTTCCCATTCAAAATTATCTCAACGTCAAAACGTGATAAATCGTAAGTGAAAAATCGAAGTTTTCTAACCAGCGATATTATCATGCAATTGAAGCCCTATCTCTCATAAAATATGAGGGAGCCAACCAGACAATCGATTCACGCCATCCAATGGCTCGAAAGTCTCTAATTTGTGTCATTGATGAACTTAAGTGTTTTGGATTAAATCACTCCCCGAGGTGAAAATAATCATAACCTTATAATCCATCAAATGAAAGACAAATTAGGCATTTGTTTTGAAATTGAATAAAATATGAACTTTTATATGTTTGCAAGTAGTGTCCAACACTTTTGCAGTAGACGCATTGAGATTCCCTAGGAACCCTAGTAGCCTTCTTGCCCATGCTCTTTTGACTACCCTATCCCATATCATAAGAATTTCCCTCTTAGGGTCCTTTTCTATCGCCGGCTCAACAGCCTTGAGCATCCCGTGGAGCTCACGAAGCGATTTCTTCAAACCATTCATATGGAAAATTTAGCCTAAAGGCATTATAACCATAATGAGATTGAAGTATGAAATCGGTTGCCAAATAATCTGTTGGAATAGGTGACCGGCGAGCCAACGGTTGGCCGAGCGGTTAACCGTATTCCGTTATATAACGGTTTATTTCGTTAATTAATGAAACCTATATTAATGGCATATACTATATCTGCTCCCAATGTTGAATCATAGATATAGTCCTGTACGGTTACACATGTTGTATGAATTCGGTTTTGTGGAAACCGAGAGATAATTCTGTTAACGCAACGTAACTGGTCAAACTCAGTTCCTAGTCGATGGGTTACGCCAATAACAAGGATACCCGGCCTTTCCCCCTTGAGACTAGCACTTAGTGTATGTGGGCTAATCTCGAGCCTCGGTGTTGGGACATCGACATACTTGAGTGGGTGCTCACTGTTGATGAGTTCACTGAACCCCCTCTCCCTGGAATCTCTAAGTGGTTATCACTGATCGAGTAGAGAATTCCATAATATAGTTGTACACAATTAATCCTTAAGACCCAGACATCACCGTGACTTCATCAGAGGACTAGCTGTATCGTGACGTGTCTCTGATTCCCTGGAAAGGGAGTAAGTCGAAAAAGGAGACAATGTTCGTGCAGTTCGAAATCTGATGTGAAGTCTGTGCATGGTAGTAGGGGATCTGATCGCTTGATATAGATCATGGATGTCCTGTGTGTTCTGATGGTTCGTAGTCCCGGAATCTCTGGCCAGAGTTGAATAGTGAGGTGATTAGAGAAATGTGTTTCTCTGAATCAATCACGAATGGATTTTACGAAACCTAGAACGTACGCACAGTTATCAAACTCAACAAGAGATCTCGATTAACCAATATCTCTAGTTTGATCGGGACATATGTATCGGAGGGATCGTACTGTACGCTAACTATATTACAAGGTTCTTGCAGGCACTTCATTTGTATCTAGGGAATTAGTGAAGCGTGGCTGCTAGACGCTCGTCACTGATTCGTTGGGCACCGACTTGTTCGGAGATTAAATAATATGATTATTAATCTAAAACTCTTGGGAGTAGTTGAAATAAGAATAATATGTTGTTCGAATCACAATATGTTGTGAGCCCACGGCTAGTTATACACCTGAACCATTGAGGGTCACATTCTCGTGTAAACCGATCCTTGAATACGATCATGTATTAATTAACTGTTAATTAAGTACATATAGTCGGAGGTCAATATGATTGAATCCGAGATTCATAATTGTGATTATGAGTTGGAAATAATACTGAGCTAAAGAAAACGGACACGATGGTGTACACTTTCTATTTTGGGAAATTTCCCGATTTAGCAGTACCCCTGAAATGGGCTTTCCGATTTTGTGAAATTGGAAAATTTTATTTTTATCTCATATTGATGAGAAAATTAAAACGAGAAAGAAAATATAATCGTTATATTTTTCGGAGTTGAAATTGATTGTCAATTTTGGAGAAACGTAATGACGGCTAATGTATTGGGTCGGCTAGGGTTAATGGATCCGATCCATTAGGGTTTGAGCCCAACAAGCTCTTTTCTTCACCTATAAAAGGAGCTCCATAGGCATGAGAATAAACACACCAAAGTGAAGAGCTCAAAACCCTAGCCTCACTTTCTCTCCTCTCCTCTCTCCCTCTCGTCCGCCCCCTCGGCTCCTCCCTCGGAGGACCGCCGACAACCGGAGCCGCCGCCCGCCGCCGCCTAGTGCCGCCGCTGGCAGCCGCCTCCCCTCGCCGGAATCCGATTCCGGCACCGTTTTTCCGGCCCGTTTTTCCCGTCGTATTCTCCCTTACGTGTTTCTAGTGCAATACGTAAGTTGGATTACCTATACGAGGTGAAACCTGATTAGACGAGAGACGCCGAAGGAACGCCCGAGCACAGCCCGAGTCGCGCCCGTGCGGTCCAGCCGTGACACACGAGTCCAACCGAGAGCCCCGCCACTCGCTCGGCTCTCCCTGCACACGACCCGTGCCGTCCCCGCGTCGCATCCGCGCGACTTCCGACGAACCTCGTTTCGTCCGATGAATCCCTGAGGTACTTACGATTAAATTTAGATTTAATTGTTTGCGTTAAATGTTTGCGCTATGTACTGTTAATGTTTGCGCTATGGGATTTTTAATTGATAAAGAAAAATTAATTGTGATTAATTTAAATGTCAATTAAATTAAAATTGATTCGAATTAAATAATATGATTATCTTAATTGTCAATTTGACGCAAACTGATTATGTGCACATGTTTACGTAATTAATTATAAATGTGTAATTAATTAATTTGATTAATTTAATTGCACAATTCAAGTTGATTAGAATTAAATAATATGATTATGTTAATTGTCAATCTGATGCAAATTAATTATGTGCGGATGTTTACATAATCTCAAGTTGATTAGAATTAAATAATAAGATTATGTTAATTGTGAATTTGACGCAAATTAATTATGTCTGCATGTTTGCGTAATTAATTGTAATATATTAATATGATTAATATAATATATTAATATGATTAATATAATTGCGCTAGAAGTAATTATTTTATATGATAATATAATTGCGCTAGAAATAATTAATTTATATGATAAATTTAATTGCGCTAGATTTAATTTATGTAGTATGGGATGCATGAATTAAATATTTAATTATTTGATAATTAAATTAAATGGTGGATTATTTATTCTAATTAGATTTGAATTAAGTCAATTAATGCATGTAATATTGAAAATATGATTTTCAATAAAATAAAATAAATATAATGTAAAATGTTTACATTAATGAAAAACGGTTTTTCATAAAAATTTTTGTTTTCCGCTGCGTATACATGCACGATCCCCAACAGTGGTATCAGAGCGTAGGTTCTGAAATTGATTAATTGTCTACGAATATAATCACGTAAAGCATGCTGTTTGTTGAATTGATTGATTTAATGTTGTTTAATTGAGACTTAGTTGTTTCTATTAAGATATTTATTTTTATCTAATAGATTGAAACAATGCCTAATTTGTTATCAAGTAATAATTCAATGTCAAACATGAATGCACCTCGGGGAGTGATTCATCTAGACTTGTTTTTGTTAAAACAAATTAGAGACATCGAGCCATATGATGGCATGATTCGATGGTCTGCTCGGCTCCCCCTATTTATGGGAGATAGGGTCGTTCGCATGATGAATCGCTGGTTAGAAACCTCGAGTTTCACTTACGAGACATCACGTTTTGATTATTAAGATATTAATAAATTGAAATAGAAAGGAAGTATCAATATTTAATTTAGTGAAATTATTTATTGACCAATTAAATAATAGATTTAAATATTCGATCAACAAGGTGATAGATTAATTAATTGATTTAATTGTTAAATCAAGTTAATTAATAGAGCACCATTTAATTTGCATACCTCGTTTTAATTGTGATTAAATGCTATGTGAATTATGTGAGATATATATATTGTGATATATGTTATGATCGTATGTGCTAGTTAGGATGACCTATAGATGACATAGTTGTTAAGAATCAACAATCGATCACTCACTTCATTCTCTCCTGAGAATGTATAACGATTATTCTGATGAGATAACAAACCTATACTCCTCCATTCTCTCCCGAGAATGTATATCAAGCCTTAAAGGAGAATCGATGTGTCGTTCTTTCTCCTTTCCTTCTACCGACAATAAATTATGTGAAAGCCACTTACAAGTAGTATGGTATGCCGTGTTAGCGGGGAGTACTGCTTGTGAGTTAAGCTGTAATTTATTGACATAAGATGGAGAGGTGTTAGCTACGATTCTTTTAAATATGTGTGGTCGGATAGATTAACTATGGGCTTACACATGTTTATTGGAGTCCAACTTTCACTTCTCACATCGGTAGGTCGGTCTTGACACATGGTTGACTTTGAAGGGTACGATTAACGTAGTTCATTGTCATGGTGAGGAAAAGTAATCTTTAGGGTCACATAGAGATGTGATTGAAAATGTTTCTACCTTTAGGTGAATGTAATCGGGCTAGATTAACTACGGGTTATATTCACGCTATTGGACCTAAAGCCCAACTAAGGAAAAATAAGTTTTCCCGTCTGTCTGCTAGAGGATAGCGGAATTCGAAAAATTTAGTGGGAGGCAATTAAATGATAAAGACCAAACATTTAATTGTAATCATTAATAACGAATTATCTCAATGTTAATCTTCTTAATATTTCTCAGTAATATTCTCTAAGATATCCCGTAACATCGATACTCGACCAATCAAAACTCACTGGCCCAAACCATTTGAATTGGAATCTCAATCTTGTGATTTAAAATGATGAGTGCCTCTATGTACTTGAGAATAGATTATTTGATAATCTCACTCAACCTTTGACTGCTGAGGAATGCCACTTATGAGAAGTGGATTTCTAGTTCTTATGAATCGTTCATTATGAACTACAACATGAACAAAGCTCGATCCTTCAATGGATAAGTTGTTCAAGATGTTGATCAAAGAGTCAACCATCAATACGAGAAATTTGTTCTCATTATTGCTTCTTCATGAAAGAAGTATTCTTCTTGAAGAAAATGACGGAAATGGTTTCCGGTCTAAGCATAAAGATGGATAAAGGTGATACTAGAAGGGCGACTAAGAACAAGGTCAACAAATGAGTTGATGACGCTTGCCAACGTTGTGTGAATAAAGGCCATAGGGCCATAACTGCTAAAATGCCTTGGGCAGAAACGTTCTGACAAAGGTTCGTATTGGGTTATAGTTATTCTATTGTTTTGAACAATTGATTATTTGTTTCGTCTAATTTTAGAAACCTATTATTAATAGAAATGTTCTATTATTAGATCTTACTTATATATTTGATATAGACGATAAAGGTTTTAATTTTGTTTTGGAAATCCAATTTCCTTTAAACAAAAGAAAGCAAATATGATTTGCTAAAGACGATTAACAAATATACAAGAATGAACTAAACCCAAATATCAGCAATAGATAAAAGTCAAAATCCCGCACAACTTTAGCACGCTAGTTGAGCATGTTGAAGGTCTATTGGAATTGATCCAAACGGAGATGTGTGATCCACTAATGTGTTAGTGTTGGGGGGTGGGTTTCAACTACATAATGTACTTATGAAGTACACGTCTCTAATTTTGAAATGTTCAATAAATTTAGACATCAAAGTACGAAACCAACTTGGTTGCTATATTTAGAAATTACGATATGATCGTGGGCACCAAGCTTATTGACTATCTAAAAGAGAATATGATTCTTTGGCAATGGACTCCGTCTGGAACTCCTTAATTGTATTGAGTGTCCGAATGTTGGAATCAAATTTTGTTGGACATGGTTCGATCCACAAAGGGGTTCACCAAATTGTCGACGAAACTGTAAAAGTCCTGCACTTTTGACAGTCGTCCATTTGCTGAATGGTGTTACCACCAAAGCAGTTAAAACCACACCATATGAACTTGGGCACTCCCGTATCCTGCTTGCGTGAAGCGGCTAGTGGGAGATAAGTTGGATAGTAGATCCGGCTTATGCCATTTTGTGGGGTATCCTGAACATTCACAAGGATACCTGTTCTACTATATTTCTAAAACAAAATGTTTGTCTAAAGAAATGTTGCCTTCTTAGCGAAGAAGTTTCTATTCGATAGAAAAGGTAATATAGTAAATCTCGAAATAGTTCGAGAATATGAACCACACTATGAAGTTCAAACACAAGTACTTGGAGATGAACCAATTCAACAAACCACTAATATACCTCTTCATCTATCAGTTTGTTAATCCGAAAGTGTTCGGAAGGTACCTGGTAGACGGTTCCATCTTGATAATGATCAAGATAAAGTTGACGATGGATATGATCAAATGAACTTCAACTGATTCGTATTGGATACGAATTTGGGACATTGGCTTATTGCCATGAAATTCATAATGGACTGTATGTACTCCAACAAGGTTTGACCTTGGTAGATCCACCAAAGGGAATCGTTCCCAAAGGCTGCATATTGATCTATTAATTATGACGTGAGAGTATATATATAGAAAGGTGTGACCTTTAAAGCAAGGATGATGGTGAAAGAAGTTACTCAAAGACAATGTGTTGTTTATGAGGCAATCTTTCCATCAGTCGCTATGCTTAAGTCCATTACAATTTTGCTGGCCATTTCTGCATAGTACGACTATGAGATATGGAAAATAGATATGAGGTCTACTTTCCTTGAATGTGATATTATGGAAGAGTTGTAGCGCAGCCGGAAGGCTTCATATTTTCTGGAAAGGAGCAAAAGGTTTGCATACTCCAGCGATCCATTTATGGATTGAAACGAGCATCCCTAAAATGGAACATGTGTTTTAAATACAATAGTCAAAGCGTTGACTTGGTATAAAACTTGAAGGTACCTTGTATTCAAGAAGGTTAGTGGGAGCGCAGTGAAATTTAAGTGTTGTACGTTGATGACATACTAATCATAGGCATGATTGAGTGATGTTGCAGTCAACGAAAGCACGGTTATCCACACGTTTCTCGAATAAAGGATTTGAGGAGAGGCATCTTACGTATTGTGATACGTCACTATAGATATAGATCTAGAAGGATGTATAATCTTCTCAATCCTTGTACATAGAAACTGTTTCTGAAATGGTTTAGCATGGAAGAATCCTGAAGAGATTCTTGCCAATGTCCCATGGGGTTCATCTCTCGTAATTCGTGTGACTGTAATGTTGATGGAATTCGAGGAGATGAAATGGACAACACATATATCTCCGCACTAGGGAGCATTATGTATGGCATGCTGTGTACTAGACGTGATATTATAAATTTTGTGAGTGTCACAAGTGAATATCAGTCGAACCCAAGACCGGCTTATTTGAAGTCGTGAAGGACGAAATCCTTGAGCACTAGCAATCAAAAGCATTAAGGAATTGTTCTTAGTCTATGGGAGGTCCGAGTTGAATTTAGAGGTACTTACGAACTCTAGTTTTCAACTGGATGTGGATGACTAAAAGTCGATATCGGGATTCATATTCGAGCTTAGAGGTGGTGTCGTATGCTGGAATGGTTCCTGCAACGACTAATGATTCTACCACGAGAACCTGAATATGTTGCAGCATCTAAAGCTGTAAAAGAGACTGTTTTGGACACGGAACTTTATCCAAATGTTGGTTATAGTTCCGGACGCAAATAATCAAGTAACTTGTACTGTGATTATACGGTGTCCTGTAGCGAATGCTAAGGAACCGAGATCTCATCAGAAGTCCAAACATGTACTTGAGAGAATATCATGTGATCTAAGAGATCAATGACAGAGGTGACGTCTGAGTCGAGAGTATCACTTCGGAAGATAACTTTGTAGATCCCTGTACCAGGCCTTTATCTGAATATGTCTGCGAGAAACATCGAGAGTCGATGGGACTAAGATTCATGGATAGTTGGCTCTAGGTCAAGTGGGATATTGTTGGAATAGGTGACCGGCGAGCCAACGGTTGGCCGAGCGGTTAACCGTATTCCGTTATATAACGGTTTATTTCGTTAATTAATGAAACCTATATTAATGGCATATACTATATCTGCTCCCAATGTTGAATCATATATATAGTCCTGTACGGTTACACATGTTGTATGAATTCGGTTTTGTGGAAACCGAGAGATAATTCTGTTAACGCAACGTAACTGGTCAAACTCAGTTCCTAGTCGATGGGTTACGCCAATAACAAGGATACCCGGCCTTTCCCCCTTGAGACTAGCACTTAGTGTATGTGGGCTAATCTCGAGCCTCGGTGTTGGGACATCGACATACTTGAGTGGGTGCTCACTGTTGATGAGTTCACTGAACCCCCTCTCCCTGGAATCTCTAAGTGGTTATCACTGATCGAGTAGAGAATTCCATAATATAGTTGTACACAATTAATCCTTAAGACCCAGACATCACCGTGACTTCATCAGAGGACTAGCTGTATCGTGACGTGTCTCTGATTCCCTGGAAAGGGAGTAAGTCGAAAAAGGAGACAATGTTCGTGCAGTTCGAAATCTGATGTGAAGTCTGTGCATGGTAGTAGGGGATCTGATCGCTTGATATAGATCATGGATGTCCTGTGTGTTCTGATGGTTCGTAGTCCCGGAATCTCTGGCCAGAGTTGAATAGTGAGGTGATTAGAGAAATGTGTTTCTCTGAATCAATCACGAATGGATTTTACGAAACCTAGAACGTACGCACAGTTATCAAACTCAACAAGAGATCTCGATTAACCAATATCTCTAGTTTGATCGGGACATATGTATCGGAGGGATCGTACTGTACGCTAACTATATTACAAGGTTCTTGCAGGCACTTCATTTGTATCTAGGGAATTAGTGAAGCGTGGCTGCTAGACGCTCGTCACTGATTCGTTGGGCACCGACTTGTTCGGAGATTAAATAATATGATTATTAATCTAAAACTCTTGGGAGTAGTTGAAATAAGAATAATATGTTGTTCGAATCACAATATGTTGTGAGCCCACGGCTAGTTATACACCTGAACCATTGAGGGTCACATTCTCGTGTAAACCGATCCTTGAATACGATCATGTATTAATTAACTGTTAATTAAGTACATATAGTCGGAGGTCAATATGATTGAATCCGAGATTCATAATTGTGATTATGAGTTGGAAATAATACTGAGCTAAAGAAAACGGACACGATGGTGTACACTTTCTATTTTGGGAAATTTCCCGATTTAGCAGTACCCCTGAAATGGGCTTTCCGATTTTGTGAAATTGGAAAATTTTATTTTTATCTCATATTGATGAGAAAATTAAAACGAGAAAGAAAATATAATCGTTATATTTTTCGGAGTTGAAATTGATTGTCAATTTTGGAGAAACGTAATGACGGCTAATGTATTGGGTCGGCTAGGGTTAATGGATCCGATCCATTAGGGTTTGAGCCCAACAAGCTCTTTTCTTCACCTATAAAAGGAGCTCCATAGGCATGAGAATAAACACACCAAAGTGAAGAGCTCAAAACCCTAGCCTCACTTTCTCTCCTCTCCTCTCTCCCTCTCGTCCGCCCCCTCGGCTCCTCCCTCGGAGGACCGCCGACAACCGGAGCCGCCGCCCGCCGCCGCCTAGTGCCGCCGCCGGCAGCCGCCTCCCCTCGCCGGAATCCGATTCCGGCACCGTTTTTCCGGCCCGTTTTTCCCGTCGTATTCTCCCTTACGTGTTTCTAGTGCAATACGTAAGTTGGATTACCTATACGAGGTGAAACCTGATTAGACGAGAGACGCCGAAGGAACGCCCGAGCACAGCCCGAGTCGCGCCCGTGCGGTCCAGCCGTGACACACGAGTCCAACCGAGAGCCCCGCCACTCGCTCGGCTCTCCCTGCACACGACCCGTGCCGTCCCCGCGTCGCATCCGCGCGACTTCCGACGAACCTCGTTTCGTCCGATGAATCCCTGAGGTACTTACGATTAAATTTAGATTTAATTGTTTGCGTTAAATGTTTGCGCTATGTACTGTTAATGTTTGCGCTATGGGATTTTTAATTGATAAAGAAAAATTAATTGTGATTAATTTAAATGTCAATTAAATTAAAATTGATTCGAATTAAATAATATGATTATCTTAATTGTCAATTTGACGCAAACTGATTATGTGCACATGTTTACGTAATTAATTATAAATGTGTAATTAATTAATTTGATTAATTTAATTGCACAATTCAAGTTGATTAGAATTAAATAATATGATTATGTTAATTGTCAATCTGATGCAAATTAATTATGTGCGGATGTTTACATAATCTCAAGTTGATTAGAATTAAATAATAAGATTATGTTAATTGTGAATTTGACGCAAATTAATTATGTCTGCATGTTTGCGTAATTAATTGTAATATATTAATATGATTAATATAATATATTAATATGATTAATATAATTGCGCTACAAGTAATTATTTTATATGATAATATAATTGCGCTAGAAATAATTAATTTAATTGCGCTAGATTTAATTTATGTAGTATGGGATGCATGAATTAAATATTTAATTATTTGATAATTAAATTAAATGGTGGATTATTTATTCTAATTAGATTTGAATTAAGTCAATTAATGCATGTAATATTGAAAATATGATTTTCAATAAAATAAAATAAATATAATGTAAAATGTTTACATTAATGAAAAACGGTTTTTCATAAAAATTTTTGTTTTCCGCTGCGTATACATGCACGATCCCCAACATAATCATCATAGGAAAAATCTAGGCGGTCACTTGAAACAAATAATCCAATCATTTGTTGTACATGTGATTCCATAGATTTACATTTTTCCAGCCTAGCTGAAGCGATGACCCTGGTCATACCGAACCGCTCAATCTTAGCATATTCCCCGAACATGCTATTGAGTTGTTCAATGATATCTTAGGATGTGGTTATCTAACACATTTTCATTGTCTTCGTATTTGAGGACCATCCTCAAATTACGTTGTGAATCAAGAAAATTTATGTTGTTCAATTTTTCATAATCAAGAATTGAACTAAACTTGAATCGAGTTGAAATTAACATGATAAACTACAAAAGAAAGATAAATAAAGTATGTAAACATTCACAAAGCGGTAAACAAATAAGGTTGTCTAACAAGCTACTTATTTATTTCATTTTGTTCAATCGATATCTAATATCTTTGTTCCCTTGAACAAAACAATCCCAAGACCCTCATCTTGAAAATTCTTAAGCCGACTGAGTCCGCACTTAAGAAGTCTAAGATAGGTAGACATCCCACTTATCCCAAGATAACAAGTAGTACCCCGCTGAGGCGGACCTACCAACTTATGATCGAGGGCTTCATGAGTGTGACGTTTTGGACAAGACATTATACTCATTATTTTTTTGGGAACTTGCATGCATAGGTTTGTTTATATGTAAGTTGAACATTTATAACATAAAACAACCTATAACTAGCAAAGCAATTAAATACGTAATCGAAAGGCCCCTAGAACCTCACAACTCTCAAACGAAAAGATTAAAAGCAACAAAATAGGCCTTGAACATCTTCTGGACTGGCCCGCGCCCGCCGTTTCAGTTCCGCACCCGCCGATTTAGGTCAACCTTAGTCCATACCCCAAAAACCACGAACGGCGCCCGCCGTTTCACAAACGGCGGTCGCCGAACACCACTGGCGGTCGCCGTTTCCAAAACGGCGCCCGCCAAAAAAGGTACAAAACAGGCTGACCAAAAAACAGCCTTTCGGCGGTCGCCGTTTCCAAAACGGCGCCCGCCGAAGCACAAACGGCGCCCGCCGTTTTGCTCCAGCAGCCCGGTTTTCGCCCGTTTCGCTTCATTTTGCTTCGTTTCTTCTCGTTTTCGCCGGAGAGCCGAGATCCACCATCGAACCATGGACCAAGTCCATCGCTTACAAGTTTGAACAATACATATTGAAATAGAAAACCTATCTATTACAAATGATTCCAAGGGACGCAGCCCTCCAAAACTATGGCCAATCGTACGTAAAAAATGACAATTTCATTCACCCGACCACTAACGGTGGCCGGCCTTACATCTAATCACATAATCACAATTAAACATATAATCCAATTATGTTGATTAAACTTCTTGTGTCCAACACAAAAGTGTGCACGAGCCCTAGGCTCTGATACCAATTGAAGGTACCGGTATACCGATCCAATCGATATACCGTGTGTGCGGAAGCGTGTAAAGCAATAGATCTACTATGCCATGATCTTAGTGCACACTTAATGTGTATAAGAACACATATAAACATATATATACACATCCAATATATATATATAAGGTTCAACGATTACTTACTTTTGTGACGAAGTGATTCGTTGATGTCGTTGAGGTGGTGTTGAGTCGATTGAACCACCTCAAATGGATCAGCCTCTCGAAGCTCTCCTTGTGAATGACCTCGTCACTCCTTTAGATCGTCCGGATGTGGAAGCCGCATAAATGGCCCGGCCTCTACGTGTTGCACACGAACCCGGATAATGAACACCTTTGCTTGCTTGAGAATGGATCTCCAAGATCACCTCTTTTCTCTCTATTTGTGTGGAATTTCGTGGCTGAATATTGTGTGTGATGAAAATCAGATTTTCATCTATATAATCACTTCATTATGCACACCATTACACCTCCTTGTAACCTCCTTCATAATGTGCATAAAGATGCACCATTTAACACACAAAAGGGGTTACAAAGGAGGTGAAAGGTCATGCCACATACACATGCCACAATGCATTGTATGTGGTCCCACTTGCTTGTGTGGCATGCCATGTCACACTATGTGACATGCATCCATGCAAGCCATGCATCCCATGCATGTATATTAAATCCACGTAAATATTGATTCTAAATCAATATATATCAAGCATCGTACATTATCTTCGAGTCCATGTGTGACCCTGTAGGTATGATTTAATTGATCAATATTATATTTTTCCCAACAATTTAATATTATCGAATAATCATTTAACATCCATAGACGACCTTATGACTTTATCGATTGCACACGTAGGATCGAAGGACATATCCCAACACCAGGAACCTGAGTAAAACCCTGAGCAACAAGACGAGCCTTATGACGCTCAATGGAGCCATCCGAGAGAAACTTGGTACGAAAGACCCACTTCGAGCCGACGATATTAGTGTGCGGAGGAGGGGGGACGAGGTCCCATGTGGCATTATTCTTGAGAGCGTCAATTTCTTCTTGCATGGCCTGGACCCAATGAGGATGTTTAGATGCGGATTTGAAACCTTTAGGAACATCCGTGTTGGTAATGGATGAAAGAAGGGCCGTAGAGGCAAGGTGGAGAGGAAACTTAGGTTTGAAGATACCGGCACGCGCACGAGTTTTCATCGGATGAGTAGAAGAACCCGAGATGGAGGTGTTGGGGGTAGGAGCAGCGGGCTGCTGTGGAAGAGGAGCAGCGGGCTGCTGTGGCGGAGGAGCAGCGGACTGTTGTGGCTGAGCAAGATCAGCGGGCTGCTGTGGCGGAGCAATAGCGGCGGGCTGTTGTGGATGAGGAGCAGCAGCGGGCTGATGTTGTGAAACAGGAACAACGGGCTGCGGAGCCGAGATAGGTGGTCTTGTATCGGGCTCGGGATCAGGCCGGAGGGAGCAAGACCGGGGCTGATGTGGGGGCAGCGGAGATGCATGTGGAGGCTGTATGGACGGGGAGCCGACGTCCAGAAAAGTCGATAGTGGCAGCGGAGTGGTGGGAGAAGAGGTGTCCCCAGAGAATGGAAAATTTTGCTCATCGAATTGAGCATGCCGAGTTAAAAATATACGAGCGGAAGACGGATCGAAACACCGGAAACCCTTGTAAGCACTACTATATCCCAAGAAAATACACGCACGATTACGTGGAGAGAGCTTGTTCGGTGCATAGTCTCGGAGATAAGGGAAGACGCGACAACCGAAAGGTTTAAATACGGCATAATTCGGAGCCGAGTGAAAGAGCAACTCGTAAGGAGATTTTTGCTGAAGTAAAGCCGTAGGAAGACGATTAATAACAAAGACGGCTGTAGTGAAGGCGTCAAACCAATAAGAGGCCGGTGCGGAGGCATGAAAAAGCATGGAGAGACCGGTTTCAGTTATATGTCGGTGTTTCCGTTCAGCGCGGCCATTTTGTTGCGGAGTGTGAGGGCAAGAGATACGATGAAGAATTCCATGCGTGAGCATAAAATTGGTAACACGTTGGTTGACAAATTCGGCACCACCGTCAGATTGAAGAACCTTTAATTTGGTAGAAAACTGAGTGCAAGTGAAGGTATAGAAGCGCACAAATATATCATAAAAATCCGACTTCGCATGCATAGGGTAAAGCCACGAGAAGCGAGAATAGTCGTCAACAAAAACAACATAATAACGATATCCTGCAGTAGACTGTATAGGGGCTGGTCCCCATAAATCACAATGAACAAGATCAAGCACAGACGACGCACGTTTAGTATTTAAAGGAAACGATAGTCGTTTGCTTTTAGCTAGTTGACAAGGCGAACAAATAGTCGGATCCGGCAAAAGAGATGTCACAGATAATTGTCCCAATTTATTTAATAATGATAAAACATCAAAAGAGACATGTCCAAGGCGTAAATGCCATAAAGAATAACTAGCACGTAAATCTTTCGGCTGAAGTGTAGCAACGAGAGCTGAATTGCAATACTCCAAAAGGTAGAGCCCGTTGTCACGCCGACCGTGAGCTAGAGGGGCTTTGGTTGTCCGGTGCTGAATAGTAAAAGATTTATCAGAGAAAACAACATCAACCGGATAGTCAGTCGTTAGTTTACTAATAGACAGAAGATTTTTGGTCAATTGAGGTACGACCAAAACATCCAATAATTTCACATTAGAAACAAGACGACGCGACCCGATATGAGATATAGGAAGAGTGTTGCCATCACCAATAATAACAGAGCCATTACCAGTATAAGGAGCGAAAGAATCCAAGTGAGTTGGCTGAGATGTCATGTGAGCGGTTGCGCCGGAGTCCACATACCAATCGGGAGCGGTGGGATTGTTTGAGACCGAGCAAGTATTCTGAAAGGCCTGAGCAAGGTGGGCTGAATCAACTGGGGCCGTCACAGAAGAAGGGATACCTGCACGAGACTGAAGTTGCAAAAATGTGGGACACTTATCGGCATAATGCTCACCTCGGCATATTTGGCAACGAGGAACAAACGGACGACGACCACCAGCGGTGGCGCTAGGTTGACGACCACCAGCAGGGGCACGACCAGAGTGAGAAGAAGACTCTCGGGAGGCTGGAGCAATCTGGTCATAGGGCCTGGACGTGCGGGAGCGCTGGTCTGGGCGGGCAGTAGAGGCGATGAAGGCGGCCTGAGCAGCTGGCGGACCCTCCATGGCTGCGGTGATGAGTTCGAACTGAAGTGCTTGATGAAGAATATCACGGAGTGGAGGGACTGGGTTCATAGCCATGCGGGTGTCGGCAAAATTGGTGAATTTTTTACCGAGACCACGGAGGAACCAATGGCTTTTGTCACTTTCGTCGACAGGTTTCCCTATGGCCGAGAGTTGAGCACACAAGGATTTAAAATTCTTACCATATTCGGCAACGGGAAGAGAGTCACGACGAAGAGATAGCAATGCCTCACGAAGTTGATTGACCCGTGATGTAGATGCATTAGCAAATATGGATTCGAGCGTAAGCCATGCCGAACGAGAAGAGGTGCAGTCGAGTACCTCCGCCATGGCTTCTGGTTCGAGAGTAGCGAAAAGAACACCAAGTAATTTCTGGTCGCGAAGGTACCATGCCGAGTACGCTGGATTGGTGATGGACTCGCCCGTGGTAGAGGTTGTGGTTGGTGATGGAGCAGGAGAAGAACCATCAATGAGATCCATCATCTCGAAGGAGGTTGTCATGGAGAGAAATTGCCTTTTCCACATCAAGAACGTGGCAGATGAAAGCTTGATTTGAACAAGCACTACTAGAATTTGGCAAATAGACATCACCTTTTTAACGTCACTCAGTTATGCAACAGATGTGTTTGATATTACTAACATCTGTCAAAAAAATATTGATATGTTAAGACTTAATAACATCAGTTATTTGTACAAATGATGTTAAAAGTGTAGTTTTGAAATTGACAATTTTTTCAAATATCAGTTCTTAGATAAAACTGATCTTAAAGTTTTTTATAAAAAAAATCTAAAAATATGAAGTATACCCACTCACGTTTTCAAATACTATATCCATTCTAAAAACATCTGATTTTTTCACTCTCTCAAAATCGTACAGTTCTTTTCTTCTCCTTCATCATTTTCTCAAACACGAAAACTTAGCCCCATGACCAACCTTCGATTTCTCCAAAACAATATCCAATTCTAACCATGAAAGTTCGAATTAAACATCAAATTCTTGTTCTCCACCCTTCGTAACCTACGATCCCTCACAAAAATCACCCAATTTCATACCCTAAATCAAACACCCAAATTTCCCTCAAATCGATTTCGTCCCGGGCCGTGTTCAAGTTTCTACTCCGGCCCACCACAGCCCGCACTCCGACAGTCCGCTCCGACCTCCAATCGCCGCGCCCCCTTGCCTCTGCTCCGTTCCCGAACCACCGCACACCACCCGCTCCGACAACGGCCCAGGTCAGACCACCCAGAATCGCTACACTTCTCTATCCGACCACCACCATCGTCGAAGAAGATTCCGATCTGCCGCTGATTCATGATTCGCCGCTCAGCAGCTCCATGGCTATCTTCAAATGTACTCACTCGATCTGCCGCTTTTGCTTGTTCAATTGTTCGGGTTGAATGCTAAGGTTAAGGAAACAGGTTGTTCGTTTTGGCGAGGGTAATTCTATATGAGTAATTAAAATACTGCTTGCTTGTTTTGGTACTTTTTTTCTTTTTGATTCATAGATGCGTCTTCGATTTTTGGATGAAACAAAATGAGATCGTGGTTGTTATAAGGTGTATTTTCTCTTTTGCAGTACTCGATCACTGAGTCGAGTTCCATTTCGATATCACAACCATGACTGAGCACTTTGGCGTTGTCTCTGTCGTTTTTGTTGTTGTTGCAATCAATGAAAGAAACTGCCTTCTGTATCTCTAGCATACCTCTGTTTAGATGGACACTTATTCGTCTGGATGCCCTCAAGCTCCACACCCCTCTCCCTGATCAGGTTTTCTGAATACTTCTGTTGTAATTGTTACTCGATTATCCTATGTTGCTACTCGATTATCCCAAGCACGAGCCATCCTTGCTAACTTTTTGATGTTGAGCATAAGTGAGTGATGCTGAAAGGTAAAATTCAGCATGGAAGTCTTTGTATATTTTGTAAGATATTATAATGTTGGTGTTGAGGTATTTTGAGTTTTTATTTTTTTTCTTCGTTTGTAAGATATTATAATGTTGGTGATGAGTTTATTTTACTTTATTTTATACTAATCATTTGATGAAATGGCATTGCAGATATCTATCATGGGACGATTATTTCATATCAATTTTGCATTTCTATCCGCTAAGAGGTCGAAGGATCCAAATAGACAGGTTTCAATAAATTAATCAGTAATTTAAAGTCGAAAATGAAAGAAACGAAGAAATGATTTTTTTATTTTTTTCTCTCTAGATTTTCCAATTTTGGTTTCATGGAGCATCGTTTCTTTCTTGTTTGTGTAGGTTGGTTCTTGCTTGGTGAGTGAAAAGGGAATAATTCTCGGTAAGATTGCTTCATTCTGTTCGCATGCACTAATTGATATCTTAGTTACTCAAAATACTTAAGAATCTTAGTTAATAAATAAAAAGATAAGAGCCTATGTTGTGATCCTCATATCATAAAATGATATTTTAAGTGAGATTTCATAGTCTTCATAAAAACACTCAAGCTAGTTCTATGTTTTTTTTGTATGTTGAGACGATGGAGCAATTATGCGGAGGAGTGGGATTAATATTTGTCAGTCTGTGTCAGAGGGAAGTCTTGTCTCCAGATGAAGGCCAAGTGATCAACCTAGCTGGATTTGGATTTGTACATTTCGACATTTTGAAAAGATAATTGTGGAATTTTGGATATTAAATATAATTGATATTTAATGTTTTTCATATTATATTTGGTTTTGTGTTAAAGATATCATTCTTATCGAACAAAACTGACGTAATAACATATATACGACATCGTTTATTGAAAATATTATGATGTTTTATGTATATAGTAGAAATCGGTTTTAAGACTTTAAGTGATATTAAAGAGTTTGGGGAAATCAGTTTTCGAACAAACAACTGATGTTAAAACAGTATTTTAGATATCGGCTATTTTGACTGGATTCTTTATCGGGTATTGACAGATGTGCTTACAACTAACCACATCGGTCGGAGTTCTACGGACTGATATATATTCACTATACAGACATCGGGTATAAACCGATGTCTATAGTAGGCCTACTATAGACATCTCCTACATACACATCAGTCGGGAAAACTTTAGACATCGGCTAATAACCGATGTCTATTTGGCAGATTCTAGTAGTGAAGGTTTATCATTGCTGTGGTAGAGAGTGGTGCAACAGAAGCGGCCATTGAGATCGGTGGCGGAGGGGACCTGTCCGCGAAGAGAAGAAGGAGGAGGAGAGAAAAAAAATTAAGGTTTTATCGAGAATTGCTCTGATACCATGTGAGAATTCTGTTATTATCACCGATAATATGATGGATTCATTACTAAGAATAAATAGAGAAGAGATACAACAGAATAGCGATACAAAAGGAAACCTAACTACAAAATTCGAGATATACACATATAGATACAGTTAATAAATACATAATTATCTACGTAATATTATTTTCCTTTTAACACCGATGAATAAATGAATTGTGGACTAAGTTCTTTTGATGTTCTAAAATACGACGGTTGGGGTCGTGACGCACGGACGTAGACTTTATTTCAAAAAATATTTTTACTCAGTGAAAGTTTTATCAAATCATAAGCGTGTTCAAAAGAGTCTAAAATTTTGAAAATTTTACAATAATGATTTATGACTTAATAATGTAGATTCTTAATAATTCAACTACATTTTCATCACATGTCCAATAACAAATTCATAAGCTTATTTGAGACTTCAGGTTTTTCTTTCTAGATTCTAAGTACTTGGTGAGTTGGTGTAAATATAATAGTAGCTTAACTAAAATATTTTTTACTACGAAAAAAATTGATTTTTTAAAATCTTGTTATTCACAATAAAAAAAATGTATTATCTAGATATTGCAGTAGTTGTGATGTGTGTAATAGAATAGTAACTTATTGTATTTTAGTTTATTTCACCATGACTAAATAAAAAAGGAACTCACAAATACAATTAACCAAATGTGTGCATATTTCTACATATATATATACATAATTATGTCTCCTCAAAACTTTTGACTATTGACTATACACTATATTACGTACAGTATTTCAATTTTTAGTTACAATTTTATTAACTTTTTCATGTAACAACTTTTTAATTTTTCTACAATGTGAATAGTGTGTATTCTTAATTTTTCTATAATGTTGACTATGCCATGCATACATCTTCTATTCCACGGCACAACTCCTCCATCTTTTTTCTCCATAAATACAACCCCTACTAGCGTGTGTCATCAACGTACCCTTAAACATCACATGTCCAAACCCATAAATATTTACACAAACCAAAAATTAAAAAAAAAAAAACAAAAAAAAACATATTTCTAAATTTCTAATTCATGGAAATAATCACACCACAAAAGCCTAATATCTCGGCCGTCGGTTATCAAGTCGTCCCAAAGAACGAAGAAACCGAAGGGCTCCACAACCTCGACCTCGAAGCCCAAAACGACGACGACGACGACGACTGCACCCGGCGCGGGCAGTGGCTCCGGGCGGCTGTCTTGGGGGCCAATGACGGCTTGCTGTCGACGGCCGCCCTGATGATGGGCGTCGGGGCGGTCCGGCAAGACGCGAAGACCATGATCCTCACCGGAGTCGCCGGACTGGTGGCCGGAGCATGCAGCATGGCCATCGGAGAGTTCGTCTCCGTTTACGCTCAGTACGACGTGGAAATGGCCCAACTCGAGAGGACCCGGAAGAAGAGAGTCGAGAGCGAAGATGATATTCGTCTTGACGAGGAGAAGCTGCCGAACCCGGTGGAGGCGGCGGCGGCGTCGGCGCTCGCGTTTTCTGTCGGGGCGGCAGTGCCGCTGGCGGCGGCGGCGAATGTGAGGAGGTACGGGATGAGGGTGGCGGTGGTGGTGGCGGCCGTGAGCTTGGCGCTGGCGGTGTTTGGGGCGGTGGGGGCGGTGATGGGGAAGGCGCCGAGGGTGAAGTCGGCGGTGAGGGTGTTGGTCGGAGGATGGGCGGCGATGGGGATTACTTTTGGGTTAACCAAGTTGATCGGGAAGAGTGGGCTTAATTAAGTGATCTATATATATATATATATATATATATATATAAGTTTTATATTTTGTGTATTTGAATAAGTGTTGTAATGTTTGTGTTTTTTTTTTGCTTTGTTGTAATTTCATTTTCATATATATAATATATAATATGAATGATGAATTTATGTGAACTTGTGAAATTTTAATTGGAATTGCATGCATTTGAGAAACAAACCCTAGAATTTTACTTCCTTAATGCACAACAATTATGAAAGAAAAAAACTATTATATGTAAATTACACGCATATAAAAAATTGAATGTAATCGGGGACTTATAAAAATTTATTTATTGAATTTATGCAAACAATAAAAATGTGAAAATTAATTCATATATAATTATTAGTTCTAATTACATGAGCTGATTTCCATGTATTTGATTAAAATAATACTCCATTATTAATTTATGTATAGGGGTACAAAATACCCCTTTTGTTCAAAGTTTAATTTCTTTGTAAATTTATAAAGAAATCGAAAACAAATTATGAGACGAAGCCAATACTAATTAATCAACACTAATTAATCTATTTTCTATCTAAGTAATAATATTTGGTCACAATGTGATATAGTAGTTTGTGTTGTGTGGAATGCACAGTCCTTCCTCAAATAATATACTGTTAATTAATTAATGTAACAAATGTATACTTATATACTACTATATATAGTTTTCCACTTTAATTATGTGTGGAAGATCGAGTGGAAGACACACTCCTTCCAATTTTACATATATCTTTATCTTTCACCTTAATTTTGATGTTGATTTCTCGTGACACTCTGGTTGAACCTTTGGGATGGACATACTAACCTTCGAACTACGCTAACTAATTAAGTAAACGTAAGTCCTGTATGACATACTTAATCGAGAAAATGTTGACATGAAGTAGAAGGATCGAATTCGTGACCTTTCAGTAATGCGCTCTCCTATTTCACAAACTTGGCTACTCTTACTTGTTAAATTGTGTACATATAATGACTTACGTCATTGGGGATTCTGAGATTGATAAGTAAAGTAAAATTTCTATAAATTAATTCTGGATAAATGAATAACATTTATAAATTAATAATTTTTTTTTTGATCTCGACTTGGTTTTTTTGAATTAACAAAAATACTTAATAAATTAATATTTTTTTTAAATTAATAAAATTTAAAATTTTATGATCCTAAAATTATTAATTTATAAAATTTTTACTGTATAATTTATTTTTCATGTTGTTCGTATACCATGCAACACAAATTTGTATTTAAGAATATGTATATATACCATTGGAATTTTTTTATCATAGTTTAATTAATTTGAGACTTCAATGATTTTTCTTTATCTTGATTCCAAGTACTTTGTGTATATACATTTAGTGTAACGGTAAAATTTATCATCTCACAAATTAATGAAATGTTAATTATTTTCCTTTAAAAAATCAAAAAATTTATCTTGTTCCAAAAAAACAAAAAAACTCACGTCATAACCGAGTCTGCACTGGTTGGTTGTGATGTAATAGAATAGTTACGTTACTTACGTATACTTATTTGACCAAATACTTAAATTGACTAAAGAAAAAACGAGCTGGCAATTAGCCAAATTGTACATACTTTTGACTGTTGACGACTTTACATATTATGACTCATAATTTTTAATTAGTACAGTTTTATTACATTTTCATGCAACAACTTCTTACTTTTTTCAACCTTTGGTTATATAAACGTAAATTCATTTTGACTATGCATACATCTGCAATTCCACTCCACAATTCCTTCATATTTTTTTATCCTTAAATACAACCGTCTACATCCAACACAAAAAAAAAATCTAATTCATGAAAATATTCACACCACAAAAGCCTAATAACTCGTTCGATTACCTCGATCATGAAGCCCAATACACGATGACTGCACACAAATATACATTATAAACTAACATAAAAAAACCTAACATATATAAAAAAAAATATATATGTTATAAACTACACCCAAATATAAAAAATTGAATGTTATTTGACTTATAAAACTCTCTTGCAAATATATTTATTTGAATTTATGCAAACAAATAAAATGTGAAAATGAGTATATAATTATAATAACATGATGAGTTGATTTCATTGTATTTGATTCAAGTAATATTAATTTAATTATATAGGGTTAAAAAGGTACTATACTAATTAATCTATTTTTCAATCTAGCAATAAAATTTGGTGCAAATGAGTGTGTGAAGTGATTATGCTAGTAGCTTGTGTGGAATGCACACTCCTTCAAATTTTACATCTTTACCTTTCACTTTTGTTGATTTTTGTATAGGGAAAATAATATGAACAAGAGAATAATAAAATTAAACTTGTTTATTGATTGATTTGATTGAATAAATAATTGAGTACTCAAACATGCTTTATATAATCAAGTATACACAAACCCACAAAATAAAGTAAAGAATAAAAGATGGAAATAAACTAAATAAGACAATGTATGAAAATATGACTATATTCCTTGTGCGCATGTCGTTTTTCTTGTGCGCATAGGACTCCTTCCATGTGCGTATGTCGTATTCCTTGTGCGCATAGGACTCCTTCATGCGCGTGATATATTTCTACAAATATACTTCAATAACCTTAATTTGATATTGCTTTATCAACCTCCTTTTTGTGAGAGAGCTAGAACAAATTAAACCACCAATCCATGCCTGCATAGTTTTCGGGGGCGTGGCCGCGTGGGGCGGCGGTGGAACGCGGTGGGGAGGACGGAGGACTAAGGTGGTTAGTGAGTTACATATTTTTGCTATAATTTTTGGTTGATATTTGTGGTGAGTTAGGGCTTTGTTCATAATTTTCGCTTCTTAAGAGTTGAAACGATCAATGAAGAAGAAGGAAGAAATGAGTTCGTGCAAACATGTGCAGTTGTGGTACGAATTGAATTCTAAGTTCGTTAGCCGTTGGAGTTTGCTGAAATTCTCACAACGTCTCCAAGACTTCCGGGTTAATATTTTCACCGTTCAGATCTTCCAAAACAGTCACGAGGCAAAAGATATCGAGCTCGGAATAGAGCAGCTGAGAGCTGCCTATTTTTCCCACGCGAGCGGCATTATACCTATGTTGGCGTCCGAACCGCTCCGGCGGGTAGACCCCTCTCCGGCAACATTACCCCGTTATGGCAGTCGCTGGCGGGCTGCCCCCCTCACTTACGTTTTTATTGCTTTATTTAGGTTTTTAGGCTTTGATATAAGATACATTCTCCCTAGTTTTCAAATACACTTTTTTACATAATTTCTAGATTAATTTCATAGATCGAGAACACTTTGGATATCATAGAATTCATCTTTTCATACCTTGAGATTGAATCATCATTGAAGTTTATCAAGATTTTTTGTCATATTTTAATAATTAGTAAGTTTATTTCTTTTTCGTTCTTGTGTTTTTAATTATTTGATTTGATTTGATTATTTGATTACGTGTTAATTTATGAATTTTTCCAACTCTACTCGTTTGATGTTGATTACAATTATGAGTAGCTAAATCCTATACTAGAGTTAGAGTGAGTTGATTTTCGATTGAGGAGTTAGATTTTAATTTGCACTCAAAGTATTCGATAAAATACTAAGTTGTATTTAAACACACGTTTGAGGTTGTTAGAAAATCTCGTTATATAAATTATCGAACCCCGTTAGTACTAACCGGTAACGGACGTATTAATATAATTTTTGCAAAGTACGATTTAACTCCGACATAGAAAATTGAGGAACTCGACCCCTAATTTGTTCTCTTATTTATTCAACCTTGTGATTTCTTCTTGCTATTTTATTTGCTTGTTTTATTTTATTAGTTTAAAATTAATTTATTAAAAAAAAAACCAAACTTAATATCCATTATGCTATAAACTTCACTTCCCTTTCTTTTGCAAACAATTAAACACACAACTAAACACGTATACAAGTACCGATAGTTAGGTCTTGTTTCAACAATTAGTTCGACATTTTTAATTGATTGGACTGCATTACAATAGTTAATCAGTTAGGTCTTGTTGTAGGGTGTTGGTGGGAGTGTTGGGATAGGAGCAAGTACAGTGATGTTGAGATCTATAAACAGTTCAGAGTGGTGTTGATGAGGAGGTACAACAGCCGCATTAGCGAGTGGCGTCAGAAGTGGAGGGAAGAGAGGGTGAAGCCGAAATGTGTGCCCGATGAAGTTTGGAAGAACTGGTTGGTGGTCTTCGACTCATCCGAGTATAAAGAGAAGTCTGAGCGTTGTACGAAGAACCGGATGAGTGAGCCCGATGGGCCGGGCACCGGCATTTCAAAGGCCGCTGGAGGATCTCGATCGGGCGTCAAATATGCCATGGACATTGTAAGATTTTTAAATTATATATATTTTCATATTTTAAATTATATTTGTACTTAATTATATATGTTTTCATATTTTGAAGGCCGAGGAGTTAGGTCGACCTGCGACGGCTTTGGACGTTGCAAAACGTCTGCACATGAAGAAGGACGGGACCCCGACATCTCAGCGAGCATAGAAGATCATTGTAAGTTTATAACTTTAACCATTTAACTTTATCTAACTTATTTACTTAAATTATTCTTTACTAATTACAGACTTTTAATTCTTGTTTTAGACTTCGGTAGAGGAGGCTCTTGAGGAGCGTCGAGCCTCCACGCAGGAGGAGCCCGATGTGGATGAGGTCTACCTGAGCCTCGTCCCGAAGAAGAAGAATAGGATCTTCGGAACGGGCACCTTAGGTAAGCTCTTCAACAGCTCGTCTTGTTCATATTCAGTGTCCTCTTCGGCCGGCCCGTCTTCTTCAGAGACCGAGGAGCGCATCCGACAGAGCCTGAGAGAGGAGTTCGAGAAGAAGCAGGCAGAGCTCGAGACTCGTCATGCTGAGGAACGTGAAGCTGATCGCATTCGAGCGGAGCAAGAACGCGAAGCTGATCGCATTGGGCTGGAGGAGCAGGAGCAAAAGACGGCTGCCTTGGAGAAGAGCTTTCAGGCGACGTTCTTAGCGATGGAGGCTCGTCTACGGGCTGAGATGCTTGGTCGGACACAACCTCCCCCACCACCTCCCTGATTTACTTTATTACTTGTACTGTTGAACTTAGTTCTAGATAGTTTTTGGATAATTTGAGATGATTTTGTATGATTTTGGATACTTAAACTTGATTTCCTGTTATTATTTTGTGTTGTATGAATGCGTTTGAACTTGAAAAAGGATTTGTATTGAGTTTTGAGTGCAGGTTTGGGGATTAAAATATAGGATTTTTCCTGCCCAAAAAAACAGAAGTTCCCTATGGCTGTTGCCGTAGGGACGAACCCCGCATGCCCCCTACAGCTGATACCCGTAGGGGACCCTATACATTGTACCCCTACGGCGAGCCCGTAGGGGAGGGACTCCAATTGTCCCCTACGGCTGAGGCTCGTAGGGGACCCTTTACATTGAACCCCTACGACGAGCCTGTAGGGGAGGGTGTCCAGTTGCCCCCTACGGGGATACCTCTACGGGCCAACCTACGAGTCTGCCGTAGGTGTCCCCTACGGGGAAAATGGGACGTGGAAACGAATTCCCCAAGACGCTCCCCTACGGCATCCCCGTAGGGAGTCCCTCTATGGCTAACAAACGCCCGTAGGAAAGTTGTTCCCTACGAGGCCAGCCTCTACGGCTAATTCCCGTAGGGATCCCCGTAGGGAAAGGTGATCCCTACGACATTTTTTACGGGAATGTCCGTAGGGATCGATAGTTTTGTTTGTAGTGCTCCCTAAGTTGCTAAATTTGATTTCAATGTGTGATTTTATATTTTTGATAGGTCTCTGCATTACTTTTTACTATAATATTATGGAGTTTGTTTTTGTAATTTGTTTTGAAAATAATTCTACAAAACTAATATTTTATATAGAAATAAACTCTCTATAGTAATAAAAAATTCAATTATAAAGGAATAAATTTCATATTGTAATAAGACATACATTTTTCAAGTCTCACATTAAAGATTTATACTCTTCTATATAAGAATAAATGATTAAATATATAATAAAAGTATTTATTAATAATATTTTATTTATCAAAATCAATAAAATATTTATAATAACTTAAAAAATTATTTTTATTTTATAAAATCTTATATAAAAATAACTCTGTCTACTAATGTTTAATATAACTTATAGTTTTGACGATATGGACTATAGAGTTTTATGTAGTTATCATAAATTTAGAGAAAAATTATTTTATTTATGTTTTAGCACGTTCGGGTAGTAAAATACGGGACTGAGCTGTGTATGGAGGGTTGATGAATGATACTAATACATGTAAATTTATATTTGGAAAAAGAGTTGAGCTAGATCTAGAAAATAACAGAGGTTTGAGCTCGAAGTTTCTTCTTTTGGATTCCTATTATCCAAACTTTATTTATCGAGTTTATTCTTTAATTAGTGTCGCCCTTAATTCTATGGGATAAGACACTTATTTATAGTGTTTATTCGGATAAATACATACATCCGGGATCCGACTTATAGATGGGGCTTGTGGGCTCACATGGGCGACGTCCCGCTCTCCTCTGGGATGAGTCCTTCACGCGATGCCCTTACGGCTCTGAGATTCGAGACCCGGAATGGAGACCCTAGGTCGGCGGTGCCCTCCTCTTGCATGGGGCCTGATAACGGGCCCGAAAAAACCCGAGTCCCGAGCCGGGGTGTAGGCCTCGCGGTGTCCTTCTGCATGAGGCTCGTTGGCAGGCCCTCGCACACACGTGTCCTAATTCCGAATATTATTTTTACTATTATTTTTTATATAATCAAATAAAAGTAAACATGGATAAATAAATAAATTGAAAAATAAATTTGAAAGTAAAAATAAATAAAATTAAAATTTTAAAAATTATTTTATTACAAATAGTCTTTTTTATTTGTTTTGTAATTTATTTATTTTTTATACCAATTTTTTATTCCAATAATTATAAAAAAAAAATCAAAAAAAAAAAACGTTGAGGGTTTTTGTGGTTGTTTAGACGGAGGGTACAACCCAATAGAACCTCCCGCCGTCGTACCTTATAATTTCGATTTAAATCAGAAGTTTGATTCGAATTAGACAAATTCAAAATCGAAATCGAAGATCATCATGTGGTACCTGTGCGTATTCTTCCACAGATTATTGGAATACAGGAAAGCAGAGCTCGAATCCCTCGCCGGCCTCTTCGACGGTGGCAATGGCTCCGGCAAGCTCGAGTGGCGTCTGCCGGAAGACCACCACCCGGACTCGCCGTTCCATTTCGTCAATCTTCCTTCCGACGAGATGGCTCGCAACATTGCCAATCGAAGTAAGTATATTTACCCCTCACGCGAACTGCTGTTTTCGATTTCACATGTTATTTATTTATTTGTGTTTTATGTTTGCTCGAAATCAAGACATTAATTGGGGTTTTTTTGAAATTACTATGGAACAGGTATTCTCATCAAGGGAATATACGAGCTTTGGGGCGAAGGTCGGAGTTTCGAGGAGCTGGAGGAGTCGATCCAGAGTTATCCAGATGATCGGAAGCTTCCGTACTTAGGTCCTGAGAGCACGTTCAAAATTACATTCGAAAGCTTTGGAAAAGCAATAAGTTTTGACGAGCAAAATGATCGCATAAAGAAGATGTCATATATTCCGTTTCAGGTCGATTCCATTTTAATTTTCCAGGGCCAGTTACCGGTTATATTCACATTTATATGCACATATTTTGGTTGATAGTTAGTTATTTAGACTCCAATTGTTCGTTTGTGTGTTTATATCTCCTTCAATTTGAAAGCTTTCGTGGACCATATGCAATCGTGCATTTTTATCTAACATAGATCTTTGGGTGTCTTTTTAACCAAAATTTTAAGTTAATATCTTTCAGGGGAAAGTGAATCTGCGAAATCCTGATCATAATTTCTTCCTTATGGATAATGACGATTATGGAGAGAATAATGGGCTTCCTCCCATTGTTCGAAGGAGGATATTTTTCGGCAGGGAGGTTGGTGCTGCTGATAGGAAGATATTGCAAACTTATCAGCTAAAAAGCCGAAAATATCTTGGCCCCACGGCCATGGATGCAGAAATGGCATTCCTGATGGCAAATCAAGCGCAAGTAAAACCTGGGAAGCTTGTGTATGACCCGTTTGTGGGTACTGGAAGTATTCTGATTGCGGCTGCTCACTTTGGAGCAATGACAATGGTTAGAATTTCTTTAAGCAATATTTTATTTGTTTGACATGCATTTATCATGTTTTCTTAATTGGATAATTCTTTCCACTTTCACTGAGTTGAATAATTCAGGGTGCAGATATTGACATTCGGGTAGTGCGTGATGGCCGTGGCCCTGATTGTAATGTCTGGAGCAATTTTAAGCAGGTGTTCATATTTATTTATCTACCTGTTTTATCGACTTTTGGAATTGCTGTTTGACTGTTTCATTTCTTCTGAGTGTGATTGGTGCATCAGTTTTTTATTCTATAACCCGTAATGTGTCCCTTCTTTGTACAGTATGGATTACCAATGCCAATATCACTACTAAGGGCTGATAATAACCTTCCACCTTGGCGTCCGGATCTAAAAGAGGTAATTTATTCTCGTACGTGTGGTTTATGCTATTGATTTCTTGTTTCATGGTTGTTTGTGCGCTCTTTGGTACCGGGAAATTATTATGCTTACCCTTGAGCATAATATTGTATAATTACAAAAAACTACCCCTGAGGTTTGGGTTGATTACAAACAAGCCCAGATATGTTTGAAAGTTACAGAAAAACCGAGGTTTGATTTTGTTTAAATGTGTGTGTGAAATGTTTGTTTATAAATGTTAGGCAAATTTAAACCTCAATTTCTTGTTGAAGTTTTCAAAGATCTCTGGGTTTTTATGTTGTTTACCCAATCATTGGCGGTATTTTGTAACGATCCCTAATCTTTATGTTAAACCTTTTATTTGTGTATTCCAGAGGCAAAGATTAACTATAAACGAAAAAGTAAGAAATTACAAGAAACAATCCCCAAGGCTTGTTTGTTCTCAATTTTTTTGTTGAAATATCACTAAATAGAGTTTTATCACTTGCCACATATTTCAATAGGATTCTGAGTACAAAATTACAATCACACCCCTTACATTTTGAATATATTACAAAATACCCCAAAATTCTATATTTCTCTACTCATTACGGAATATTACTTGAAGGGAAAAACTTGAATTTGCAAGTTAAATTTTGATGAGATGATTTCATCATTTGACTCAACCATATTTTGGTAATTAACTCAACCTCACGGGTACTTCATGTTATTAACTTGTTAATTATTGTTGATTTGTTGGTGGTGGTGCTTGAAGTTTTCACATACATTTGCATCATTTCTTAATTCTTCCTTGAAAATTGATTCACCATCTTTCCTATTTAATCAATTTTCAAACGCTCTCGCAGTTATTTGACGCAATAATATGCGACCCTCCTTACGGGGTCCGTGCTGGGGGCCGTAAATCCGGTGGTCGCAAACTTCTAAAAGGCGTCGTCGGCCCTTACACCGTCCCCGATGACAAACGGACGAACCACATACCTTCTACAGCTCCTTACAGCTTAGTTGAATGCGTGCACGACTTGCTCGACCTTGCCGCCAAGATGCTTGTGATGGGCGGGCGGCTAGTTTACTTCTATCCCGTCCTTAGGGAGGAGGACTCGCCGGACCCCACTTTTCCGGAGCACCCTTGTTTCGAGCTGATTGCGACCTGTGAACAGATCCTTAGCTACAGATACAGCAGGGTTCTGTTGACCATGGTCAAAGTCGCCCCGTACAGTGAGGAAATCCAGTTGGCAGCTAAGGTTAGCCATTTGGAATTCAGGGAAAACCACTTGAAGTGGATGGAAGAGGGGAATTTGCATTCGGCGGTTTTTAGCCCCGCGGATGTGCCGGTCGATGGGTCAGGCGAGAAATTTAGCTCCAAGCCGAAATACAGGGGCAAGTATGTTTAGGTTTTAGTCGACTATTTCATGTGTGCAATATTTAACTCTTAAGGTGTAGTACTAATTTTCTCAGTGAAATAATGACTTCCTATGTTTTCTTTGTTTTGCATTTAGGGATATTGCAAAATCGACCCCTTGAGATTTGACTGTTTTACATTTTCTCCCTATTATATGTAGAAATATTATAATTTAATCCATATAAGTGTTACTCCTTCCGATTTTAAAGAGTTTGCATATATTTTGTTTTTGTTGATTCTTAAAAGTTTAAAAAGTTTTTTCTCTATTTTTTATTATTTAATGAATAAAAAATTATTTTTTCAACCTACTTAAAATTTTCACTGTTGAAACATAAAAGAATTGGAGAAGTAATTTTTTTTAAAAATATATATTTTCAGAAATATTTCCTATATTGACGTAAATAGTTGTAAAATAAAATCATCCTCAATAATCGTAATTTGTGATTGACCCCTTTTGACTCTTTTCTATACTATTTTGAATCTCTACCACAAAAAGTAACACTGCGCACCCGTATTTGGTGCTGAAATCGATGATCATATTTAGGTACATGAACACCAACCAAAGAGTACAAAACGCACACATGAATATTCTCTTTTAAACTTTTCTTTAAATACCACAAATCAATCAATATTCTTGTTTTTTTTTTCAATTGTACTACTGTACATCATTTAGGTCAACCAACACACACATACACACATCCAATGGCTCCAAGCAAGATCCGAAAAGCCATTGGAGCCGTGAAGGACCAGACGAGCATCGGGCTGGCCAAGGTCGGCAGCAGCAACTCCCTTGCCGACCTCGACGTGGCCATCGTGAAAGCCACCCGGCACGAGGAGTGCCCTCCCGACGAGCGCCACGTGCGCGAGATCCTGAGCCTGACCACCTACTCCCGCGCGTTCGTCAACGCCTGCGTCTCCACGGTGGCCCGCCGCCTCAACAAGACCAAGAACTGGGTCGTCGCCCTCAAGACCCTCATGCTCGTCCACCGCCTCCTCGCCGAGGGGGACCGCGCCTACGAGCAGGAGATATTCTTCGCCACCCGACGCGGGACCCGCCTCCTCAACATGTGCGACTTCCGCGACACCTCCGGTAGGTCCCACACCTGGGACTACTCCGCTTTCGTTCGAACCTACGCGCTCTATCTCGACGAGGTGCTCGACTGTTTTTTTTTTTTTTTTTTTTTCAATTTAAATACTCAATCAACTGAGCTTGAGCTGACAACCCTTGACAGGTGCTGGAGTTCAGGATGCAGGGGAGGAGGGAGAAGAGGGGAGGGTACGCCAGCTGTCGCGTCGAGGAGGAGGAGGGGAGAGGTTCCGGAGCGATGGTGACAGCTGTCACTCCGGTGAGGGAGATGAAGACGGGGAAGATTTTCTCTAGGGTTCATCATCTGATGCAGCTGCTCGAGAGGTTTTTGGCGTGCAGGCCGACGGGCTCTGCGCAGGACAACAGGGTGGTGAGCGTGGCTCTTTACCCTATTGTGAAGGAGAGCTTTCAGCTGTGCTTCGACATAACGGAGATTCTCGGGGTGTTGATCGACCGCTTCATGCAGCTCGAGATACCAGACATGGTCAAAGTGCACGAGATTTTCTGTCGGGTTTCGAAGCAGTACGACGAGGTCGACGCCTTCTACACGTGGTGCAAGAGCTTCGGGATTGCGAGATCCTCCGAGTACCCGGATGTCGAAAAGATCTCCCAGAAGAAACTCGACATGATGGACGAATTCATACTGGAGAAATCTGCCCTGGAACACAGCAGGAGTTCCGGGCCTGACCCGGTCGAGGAAGTGAACGAGCCTGAGCCCGAACCCAAGCCCGAAATGAATTCTATAAAAGCGCTGCCGCCACCGGAGGGGTTTACAGAAGAAACAGCACCGGAAGAAGAAGAAGAGGAAAAGGTGAAAGAGGAAGAGAAGAAAATACAAGAGATAGGTGACCTGTTGAATCTTGGTGCAGATGCACCCACCACAGAGGAGCACAGCGACATATTGGCCTTAGCATTATTCGACGGCGGGCCCGCCACCACCACCTCCGGCAGCTCCAAATCTCCGTGGGAGGCGTTCAAAGAATCGTCTTCATCCGGAGATTGGGAGACAGCTTTGGTCCAATCGGCGAGCCACCTGTCGAACCAGACAGCCAATCTCCCAGGCGGGTTTAACACGATGGTTCTGGATGGGATGTATCAGCAGGGGCAGATTTCTCAGGCAGTGGCGAGCTCGGGGCTCGTGACCACCGGAAGCGCCAGCAGCGTAGCACTGGGGTCCGCAGGGAGGCCTGCCATGCTGGCACTGCCAGCTCCTCCGGGGAAATCGAGCTCATCTGTGAACACAGACCCTTTCGCGGCCTCGTTAGCTATAGCTCCGCCGGCTTATGTTCAGATGTCGGAGCTGGAGAAGAAGCAGAGGCTGCTGGCGGAGGAGCAGGTGATGTGGCAGCAGTACGCGAGGGACGGGATGCACGGGCAGGTAGGGTTGACCAAGGCGCAGCAACAGAATCCGCATCCGTACATGGGCGGGTACACCAGGACATATTGATTTTTCTTTAATTTTGGTTAAAACTTTGCTATAGAATTTTACTGTTTTTATATTAGAGACAAACTGTAATAGATACAATGTATGAAATGTAAAAAAGATCCGTCGCGTACTAAAATACAATATGCACACAAGTTCGAACCTTTGTTTAATTCGGCAACCTCTGGAACTTATGGTTTCTTAATGGAGACGCCCAATCTCATACCGACAGAAACCAAAGTCTCCAGTGATCTGGAACTGTTTTCCGACAAGTCGTCATCTATCTTGATTGTATCCTGCAGGGTTTGATGTATGTATTTCAAATGCTTGAAATCAAGATCATGTACGTTTGCCCATTTGAATAGATTTCTAACCTTCTCAAAGACGCAAATGACGGTGCTTCCACCAAATGAGAAGTATCCAAGCTGCACAGAAGATTGACAAAAGAATGGAAGCTAAATATTTAGAAATGTAATTAAATCTTGAAGGAAATATAAAAGAATAAAATAAAAATTACTACGAACCTCTTCTCCTTTCTTGACATAGTCGCCCTCTTTCTTAGAAAATGTGATGCTGCCTACCATGGTTGCTCCGATAGCAACAAAAGCCACCTGCAATTGAGATAAGCTTCTTTCCATTACACAAGTGATGAATGTTTTATTTTACTTTGGTCATAGTTTCTTATAACTCGAAACTGCATCATGTTTGTAAAAAGTGAACTTTGGGAAAAAAAAATATGCTACACAAGTAGTAAAGGATTTCATAAGAAAAAAGAGGTTGAAATGAAAATTAAATCTGGTCCTGCAAAAAAAAAATAGAGGAAAATTGTTTTAAATGACAAACCTTTCCGAATTCCTTTGTCGATATTAGAGACACAACACGCTTATTTTCTGTGAACACGTTACAGTACTTGCTATTCACTGCAATTGGGTTAACCTTGAAAGACAGAATAACACAATGGGGGATGAATCACAGATAATAAGCCAAAGATAGCAAGAACATATGTTCCAGAGAGTCAAAGAATACCGTGTATAAGCATCCAGGTATATCCACAAATTTTTCAATGGTTCCAGAAACAGGAACATGAAATCGATGATAGTCCTGAAATTATATTTAATAAAATTAGAGACAACTCCATCTGGAGTCTGGACAGAATCTTAATTGTGACCAAGAACAAGAAAATTGCCCGAATGGTACCTGAGGTGCCAACCGGAATATCACTAGGCTTCCATCAATGAAGGCATCAGAGCATAATTCAGTTCCCAAGAGACCTTGTACAGAAAATTTCCGCCCCTACAGTGATCAAGGAGATTCTGATTAAGTAGCTATATAGCAGACAAGCATAATTGGAAATTAAATAACACTAATATCTAAAGTACACGCTACATAGTCTGGCCTTATTCTTTAATCAATCTACAGTTCTTGCAATTTTTTCGCAAGATCTTACGAATAAATAATTAGAGCAAAGACGAGAAAAAATAGCACAACTTTCATCCAATCTCAGATCTTTAACACTTCCCCTATAACTACTCTAACAGAGCATGAGTGTAAGAATTGTCCTGCAAAGACTTACCCCCTTCGTCCCACAGCAAAGGTCACACTTCCTTTGTAAATTACAAAGGAAGCGTGACCATTAAAATAGGATGGAGTACTAAATAACTGACCATACACGTTCAGTCACACACAAGCACACCACGTATGAATAAGAAGTTTCTGAGGCAGCCTTGGAATAAAATAGCTATTCTGCCCCTCTTAATATATTATTCAATTTAGAAGCTGTTACACATGCTAAGAAAATTTTATAAATTTTTGGATCTCGAATCTATTATATTTTGAAATTGTCTTTTCTCTATCTTAATAAAAAAAATAAGGTTAATCTTTGGAAAGGGTTAGGCAAATTTGCCTAGAAATTCTTAAAATGAATCTTGTTTTGGAAAGAAACGAGAGAATAAAGCAACCGTTATTTTGGATGGAGAGAGTGTACCTTAATCCAAAATCTCGTAGAGTCAGCAACAGTTTTGAATGCCGTCAACCGACAATCGGCTCCGCATACTGCAATGTCATCACAGTCAATGTCCGCGATTGGTCTCATACCAGGTTTTAACTCTCTTATAAAAAATTCATTGAACGTCTGCAACCAGGAAAAAACTCATTTATGAAGATTGGAATAGCAAATATACAAACTAGGGGGAGGAAAAAAGGGAGTTAAAAAATATGCATAACAGGAAGCATCATGAAGAAACATGTGTAGATTGTACAACCATTAGAGATTTTTTTTTACTCCATAACATAATCACGCACCAGGTATTGGCATTGAATTTGAATAAGTAATAACATGCTAAACAGTTAAATATGAGTGTGAATACCATAGTTTCAAATTTCTTACTCACCTTAAAGTGCTCCAGAGGGTGTTTGATTTCAGACAAGTTTATTTGATCCTGCAACATAATCAATAAACACGATCAGGGTACAAATAATCTTCCAATACCAGGTCCAATGTGAGAGTCGTTTTTTTTTTATGTAAAAAGGGAATCCTGAGTCCCAACTTTGTTCTGATACTCCTTTCAACCAGTTTCATGTGCTTATGTATATAAGCACATGAAACTGGTTGAAAGGAGTATCAGAAAAAAGTTGGGACTCTGGATTCCCTTTTTACATTAAAAAAAAAAAAAACGACTCTCACATTGTTAATTCCATCTAGGCACTCTTAGTTACATCTTAACAGTACACCATCAAGATAGCTAAAGCCTGCACTCTATAGGCTGATTTAACAGTAAAATGCGAGGGATTCCATATTCATATACACTGGCCTAAACTTTAATTTTGTCTTTGCTGATGCATATTATTAGTATATCATACTGAAACAGAAAACTACATCACGAGTCCTAATATAAATGGAGAAAGGTAAATAAATATGTGCTCTTCCAGCATTAGAAAGTACACAAAACAAACAAAATTGACCTATTGATAAGGAATGGAGATTTCCACATACATGCAGCAAATATGGATGTATTAGATATTTAGATATGTATGATCTACTGATATGTTGAGAAAAGCTTGATACAGAATTTGAGGTTAAAGTAATTTGCTTCATGAACTTTCATTTACACAAGGTAGAAACTAATGGCAGTCTACTTGTTCTCAGCCTGTCTTGATAAAAAGGTCATGTTGTCATTTATGTGAACAAATTCACAAATAAAAAAGAAGAAAAGATTGTTCTCTGTTTTAAATGCAACAAAGTTTATACAAGTTTCATCAAAATGATGCCAGTCACATACAATTGGAGCTATCGTAGTGCATGGCCGAAAATATAATATCATACCTTGAACAAAGTAATAAATTTTGGTATATCTTTAGCAGATTCAGCTGATTCCATTTTCCTGCCCTGCTTTTCTGAAATGCTTTGCAGGAGTTCCTTTGCCCCTGCATTAAAAAGGAATTCCAAATCAGGGATAAATGTATAGAGTGAAACTAACAGATTGAACTAAGTTAAACTACATGGCAGAAAAAATTGACTCGCATACTTAGATCTACTTTATTGTCCCAATTTGATGAACAAATAATATAAAGATCCCAGAAAATAACAAATAAATGAAGATACGTGAAATAGAGATACATAATCCCATGATTTCCACAAATATGTAAAATGTATTCAGTTAGTGTTTAATCAGCAGATATACTTTAGAAAGCAACCTTTGTCCATGAGGCCAAGTCCTACTTTAGATTGATAAATAGCCCTCATAGACAAGACAATCTTGGCATCAATGATTTCTTCCACTAGTCTCCTTGTTCGTCGATCAAAAACCTGCATCAAATAGGTTACCCCAGGGGGATCTTTTATGGTCCAAAGCTTTTATTGAATAAAAAAAACTTCGGTAAATAGCTTTATCGATTTCTTTCAGTCAGCAAGATTATTTTACTTCAGGAATTCCAGTGTTAATTATATAGGCAACTTGCTGGGAATGTACGGAATCAAATATGACAAGGTCAATAATGCCAAGTGGCTCAAATATAGAGAAAGTTTAACGACAGAAAGAATGACCGCGGAAGAAGTGCCTTCAGAGGGCATATAGAGTTACCAGAATATTTGATGCGCTTGATCCAGACCTCAATCCAACCTCATAGGTTGAATAATGAGCCCATTCACTTACTTTGAACATCCACCTACGGAGATAATATTAATCTTTGCAAGTCAAATAATATTAATCTTTACTCACCACAATGTTATGAAAATATTACAAAGTTGACAAGATTGCATCTAAACTCTAAAGGCAACTGAACAGAGCAATGAGCAATGAGCAATTACATAACCTATAGGTAGTTAATAGCAGGGATCAATAAATTAGAGCAGAGCACACATGCCTTTTACGAGAGAGTTAGGTATTCTTGCATTATTTAAAGCTCATTTTCATCAAAATAAAATTATATCTCCTCCACCTTTTCAATGCCAGAAGCTAAATACAATTCATAAACTTAAAAGCAAGAGAATTCACAATAACAAATGACAAGTCCCATACCCATTTGAAGCCTGCTTATCAGTCAAGAACCCTCCAGTCATAATCTGATTCCCAGTCCCTTCATCGAAGCACAGCGTCAAATGAACAACAGTATTCAACTTATCCGAGACTTTCAGAATTTCACCACAGACGGGACAGCAATTAATTAGCGGGTCCCTGCACTCAAAAACAATCAAGCAAGAAAGTAAGAACTGCGAGGAGTTCTGATGAATAATCATAAAGCACAATATTATGGCAACTTGTTTTAATGATGTCACCAATCATATAGTAGTGGAAAACAAATTTAGAGTATCATTTTACTCATTGTTAACTAGATGGAAAGATAAGCATCCAACTTTATTCACACTTTCTTTTTTGGGACGTCCCACAATAATACGACTCTTAAAAAATAAAGTACTTTACTTTTTCACTTTAAAATACAATTTTACCCCTACTTTATTAACCTACGTTTACTCACAAGTCACAACTACTGTACTCGTAACTTTAAAATACATATTTACCGCCAATTTTTTGGTCAAAAAAGTCACATTTTTCTTCATCTCCGTGCCAATCAATGTGTTCATAATAAACCGGGACGGATGTAGTATTATTTTTATTCACATAATATAATGAAGGACAGTAGAAAATTCATCACATACAGTTAATTATATGAGGCAGAAGCCAATCAACAACAGAAGATTCATGTAAAGAGCCATTATACAGATATAACATGTAGAGAAATTAGTTGAAGTAAAATGTGATTAATAGAAACAATCTAAAACACATTAACTGCCTACTTTTCTTGCTGAACTGCTAGAAGCATAGCCAGCTCATCCATGCTGACAACCCCATCCCCATTTTCGTCAGCAGCTTTGAAAAGTTCCTCTTTCTGAAATCAAAATGACTGAGTGATAAGGTAAAATAAGTCATGAAACAAAACTATAAGCATAATCTACTAATAAAGAGGTTTCGATGTTCAGTATACTAAGTCTTATCCTTTGATGCAGCAACTATGTAATTAGTAAGTTATTAGAAACAATAGATGCCATTCAAATCACATTTGCCACCATGAACATGAATAATTTATGAGACAAGTTTTGTAAATCAATAAGAGGAATACACGACACTTCCAAAAAAAAGTCTCATTTGTTCCCTGATGACATAAACACTCGAAAGGATTGCAAGATAACAAATATACACACAAAAATTCCCAGAGCAAACCTTGTTAGCAGCGAGTTGATTTCCAAATGCATTAATTAAGTCGGAGAATTCGCCATATGAAAGATTTCCATCTTCATTGTAATCCTGTGTATATAAGAATACAACACCAGATTAAAACACCCAAGTAAAAGACAATCCATGCAGATCAGATAGGAAGCAGCTTGTTGAGACCCCTGCATCTAAGCCGCTTGTAGTAGGTAATGTTGAAGCTACCTTCTCATAGCTTTTCAAAACCTTCATTGCCTATCGATGGGGTCTTGGTTATAAATGGCATTCTGAAGGATCATCAGCCAGCCTAATTTTCACTAAACATCTTCACATAGTATCAAGGAAAGCTTAGAACTACAAGTGTGAAGTTGTGACAGGAAATACATAGGCACAAAGTTGCAGCCCAAAATTCACAAAATTTATCAATTGACTATACTTCCATGACAGTTGACACGCTACCAATGGTTGCAGCATAACTAATTGTCCTTCGGAGTTTCCCAAATTTTATCTTGTCATTAAGTGAAATTCATAATGTTTATTTTACTAGTCAATTTAGGCCTGAATCATTGCTGTTCTTTGACTCAACTCAAACCCTCTCAATAGGAAGGGAGTATTTAAATGAAAAAATGAAAACGCAATAGAGAGAAATGGTTTCGATAAAATTAACTTTATGCATAAATGTTTATATACAGATGTTATAATCATACATTTCAGAGTCAAGTCAAGATACTTCAATTTATTATCCAAATTGTCATCGGAGGATAATCACTTATCTATCCCCTCACATTCAAGCATGTACCTTCTGAATTCAACGTAAAAGTCTTACGCTACTGAAAAACTTTTTAGACTACCTGAACTGTCAACCACTTGCAAATTATTTCAATTTTTTCATGAACTTTTTGCACTAAAACTATATCATGGGAGGTGACAACAGTTGAATCTAAGCACGCCCATGCATCATAAAATAGACTATCTTTCAGAATAAAGATATGGCCATATGGGCTAAAGCTATACATAAGGAAATAAAATGATACATAGTACATTATTATTATTACCTTTCCCATGGAACAAAAGCAAACTGTTTCATTTTCTCAATAAGTTTTACTGTGAGAAGATGTATATGATGTCAAGTGTACTACTACTTGTATGAGTTAATCACATATCATTACTATGCACAAAACTACTACATGGAAAGACTCATGAATTACTACTGTTGACAAAATACTACATCCAAAGAATTACCACATACCACAATAGACAAAATACGCCTTGCAAAACTCTTTTCTGTTTCCATTGGGTCCTGCAAGTTTTAATATAACAAGGTCAAGTCATACAGATGTTGTATCCCATACATTGAAGGCATAAAAAATAAACGTACCTCAACAGAACATGACAAGCTTATACTGCCAACAATACCTCCGGTAGATGTTGGATTTAATAGATCGTATGCTTCTATTTCAGAATCTGAATCCTACAAAAAGAATTCGAAATATACACACGACATTGAAAAGGGAGAAAATAGGATAAAAATGGTAAAAACAACACGATAATCACGTATAGGACTTTCACATTGTAATAACTATGAAGGGAGGAACACTTTTTCTTCAAAACTATTTCCAATTGTTAATTTCAGCTCAATGAAGAAATCTTCTCCACATTTTACAACTTCATCGATTAATTTAAGCTAGTTCCAGGGAACTAAACTACTATGGTTGTTGACTAATGGACTGTTCTCAAAACATTAACTAATTGATCATATGAATAAATACATATTGAGCTCGCAAGATATACAAGAAGAGAAACCTTTATAATGATTGACTCAATAAGATGTCCATCACAAGGAGGGAGTAGATAGAACAGGTGTTGTGTAAATAAGTCATGTTTGAACATAACAAATTAATGAGTTAGGAAATACAAGAAGCCTAAGAGTCATCTTTCTTTATTTTCATGAAGACATAAATAAGTGAGTATGCTCAACATTAATAACAATTCACTATTCAAATTACACTTTTTAGACCCCAACATAATCAAGTTTCCTGTTGCTAATAGATTAAGTTTAGCTTCTTTTTCATATATTAAATTGCTAGCGTAATGAAATTATAAACATCATGTTCCCAAACACACAGTTAAAGTTTCAATTTGTTAAGACTAATAGAGCTCAGTAGGTGAAACTGTCCAGCTACATTACTTCAATGCTGAACTCCATCAAGCATGAGAATGCAATCAAATATTGGGCTTTTGATTCTCTACTATCACTTTCTTCAAATGACATGTTTCTGATTAACATAGCAAATGCATCTCTCCATTGCATCAAAATATTCACAGCGTCATACAGTAAATAAGAAAATCTAAGCACCAATATGTCTCACCCGGGTAAGAAAATCATAAAGATCAATCTCACAGTAACCAATCAGATTGTTCTTGGACATTTTGTTTGTCTGCGTCCAAAAGTAAGAGTTAGATAAGTGCCAAGTCACATAAAGATTCATATAATTGGCCCATAACACAGCATGCAAAATGCAAACCTCAAATATTGATATTCTAGCAACATGTGCTCCATTTCTTTCCAAAAGAAGCTTTTTCTCCTGTAGACAAAATAAATTTATAGACACACACATAAATACACCTTAAAATTTTGTTATAATGAAAGCTATTGGAAAGTGGAAACACATCATATAATCCTTCCGAAACTAAAGAGAATGCAAAATACATGCACCCACAGAAACATATATCACACCCAACTTCGCCGAAAGAATGTAAAAAAACCAGAGTATTCAGTTGTAGACAGACCAGATTAATTTATAACCGCAATCATGTGATTGAAAAAGAAAGATGAACAATCATGCACTCAAACCAAAGATTTACGAGTCGGTAAGAATAATGTGAAGTGATGGATACTCACAGAATTCCAGAGAGGTTGGTCGGTGCTGTAAAAGGAAACAGAAACACAATCAACAACCACGCGTATGGAGATAATATCCAAGAATAGTACATCAACAATAAGCGATTAAACATAGCCTTTGCATATTTCTTAGTTTCAGTCGATGTGATCCTGAGTAAATGACTATCTAATTTTACAAATCAGAAGATATATCAAAATTACCCAATCACTAAGCAAAACAATAAGACCACCAATAAATAGTACAGTATTCTGGAAAAGAGAAAGCAAGCAAGACATAACTGATCGGAGACGGAGGTGCGGAAGGTCTGTTCCCCAAGAGAAACGCACGCGAGCCATTTGTCCTTGAATTTCATCTCCGCCTTTTGAAATCCATCACGGGCCTCGTTAAGCGTTCACAGAATCTAAGGAAATTGAAACAAAAACATACGAGTAGGAGAGAGATGCCGTACGCCGATGAGTCGGAGGAGGGCGATTCCGGCGAAGTCATCCTCCCCCAGAAGCTTTTTGAGGCGGGGTTCGGAGTTCTTCCCGCGGAGGTGACGGCGAAAGTGAGGCCGGTGGCGGTGGAGCCGCTCCCGGATTTTCCGAATTCGCGAGGACGTCGAGCTAGGCGCGTCCGTTGACTCGTCGGAGGATTCCTGTTTGGAACTCCTGTGCCCCATTTTTCTGGAGTGTGTGTACACAGTCAACAGCTGAAAGAGACGATGAAGACGGTGTTTTTGCTAGGTATATACTGTACTGTGTTTTTCCGATTGACGGAAAAAGGAATAATAAATCAAAAATAATTGGGGAAGTGGGGAACCAAAAGATTCGTGAGTGGTGAGTGGTCAAATAAAGTATGCAATTCAACCGCGTAATTGATTTTTATTTATTTATTTATTATTATGAACTACTACTTCGTAGTTCTTACATTAATATTTTGAATTTTATTCTAATAATAATTTTTTTTTATATATATAATTTCAATAATTTTTTTATTTTTTTATGTCGAGAGTCGAGACACAATATTTTTGAGACAAATAAAATAACTATAACGAAAAATAATACTACTACTGTACTACTATAGTGAACTGTACTACTATAGTGAAAATGTGGATAATTTTGTTTAGAATGTGTCGGCCTTTGAGCGGGCAATATCCGCAGGCCCATTTCAAGAAAGTTGTTGGGCCTATGTCCAATAGCGAATGTTGCCTGTGGTATTTTGTTTTGTGGCCTAGGCCCAACAGCCTTTTAGGCTGAGTCAGTCCGTTTCATTTGGTTGTGAAAAATGAATTCATTTGGCCCAATAGCAAAATGGTGTAAAAATATGATTTTCAATACTAAACGTAAATTGAATTTATGGATATTTATTCCAATCAACCACAAGTCAATGTGTATTAATATTTTATTTAAAGTCTCTATACAACAGTTGTTTGAATATGAATTATAAACTTAATAAAATTTTACACTTTATTCATATATTTAATAAAGTATATAATCAAGTTTAAAAATATATATTATATCAACTTTGATACCACGATTAATTAACTTTACCTACAATTCACAAAATATCACACAAAATATATACCCGAAACGATTATTATATGAACTTGCGATCGACACTTAAACTTAGCTTCAAAACATTTCATTTTCATGAGGGACTATTATAGTTAATTGTGATATTAATAATGTGTTTGGGAGCCATGGGACATACTTATTCAATTTTTATTTGTGTTTGCTACTAATTAGTTGTATATCCACTTTCCACAATTTTTTCTTTTTCTTTCCCTTTTCTTTCTTTCTCATGAATATGCCTTTTGGTGTTGACTATATATGTTTAGAGCTTTTTCTTTGACCTTTTTTTGTGGATTAGAATAATAAGTTTTACTCACAAAGCCACATATATACACATTCATACTTTGTTATTTTTGAAGAATCATCATCACCCCTGTGTAGACAAAGGAAAGTAGAATCGAAAGTCAAATAGTATTCGTTTCTGTTTTTGTTTTTTTGTGTCTCCATCAATGAAACTAAAAAACTTTAGGAACAAGTTGAGATTGGGTATCATGTGTTGTGTTGCAATCATAATGACTTGGAATTTTCGATTTGGTTTTTCGAAGCAAAGTTCGAAAAAAAACACCCAACCATCAAACTTGCCTTTGGTCACAATTTACAAGTGTGTGCATGTGCTTTGTTTTTGTTTCTATATGCAAGCTACAATGGGTGGGATCATTACCTTTGCCTAGTGCTTACGAGCATATTAAGCAATCAAATAGTTTTTATTATGTATGTGTATGTGGAAATGTCGCATGTTTTCTTTATACTTTATTTTTCCTTGTTTCGACTTGAATAGGTAAGCATGACACCTTATTCATCATGCAAACACACACAAACACATGTATGTGTATGTATATATGCATAGCATTGTTATTACAATTAACTAGATATGTAGGTTTACTTTGAGTGAACCCTACATAATTTCATTCGTTCCAACGCCACAACTCTGATATATTTGAACTTTTGTCGAATTGTATATGATGTTTGGTCTATATGCTATAGTAAAATAGAATTATTTTTCTAATATATTTTTTTCGTTCAGATAGTTTTGTCACCGATCGATAAACATGCCAATTTATATTCCGAAAACTTACCATAATTATTAACTACATAAGACAAACAAAGGAACAAGGTGTAAAATAAAACTTAGGCATGTGTGGTGGGATATTTTGTTGATCTTCTAAGCATTCACTTATTAAATTAGCCCAAATACTTGGGGTTTTGTGCCACCCCATACTATATACATATATGTATATATATGTATATGTACATGTAATGGAGTGTTAAGGTTGCAACCTAGGAACTCCACAAAGCGCGCATGTCTGTCATGGCAATAGTTAATTTGAAATTAGGACAAACAGGTAAGAAGTATTCTTAGCCAGAAAGTTATGTGTCAATGAGGGAAACACAAAAAAATAAAAAATAAAATAAATAAAGAGAAGATGAATTCAACTAAATAGTTGTATTAATTTGTTGCCAACTTTAATTTTTACACTAGAATCACCTTTTATTTTGTTAGACTTTCTAGCTACCTCTGTTAACTTGATGAAAGTTTGTAATCGATGATCGATGTGCCAATGAATCTAAAGAGGTTAAAGCATTTACGAATAATCATATTATTATTAAGAGCGACTTTAAATCATGTGCAAGCAATCATCAAAACACGTTTAGCCTATTTGGTAATATTTTAATATACGGCGTTTATTGTTCTTAGATTCTTCAATCGTAGTTCAAACAAACAGAGAATCAATCTTCTAATCGCTTGATTGCTCATAATTTATAGTTATTGTGTTATTTGATTCCTTGACGACTTCAAATGTTGTCATCTTCAAAATCTTTTTTCTACAATGAATTGAAGTAAATTTATTTATGTTAGGATTTTTCTTTTGTATGAATAAGTCATGCACATCTACATTTTATATCTCAAACTAAATCCTTTTTCTTTTCTCCAAGCTTTGAGTGTGATTGCATCACAAATTATGCAATGCTTACCTAAGCAGCCAACCATTTGAAAAAAAAAGTTTCCTTAGCTTTGTGACACAACAAGACAACTACCAAATACCAATCATAGCACACACAAAAAAAGGCACAAAAGGCCTAATAAGCTAATGAACAAACAAACAGAAAAACAAGAACTTTCTTTAAACTAATTATTATAAAAATGTACCACAACCCCAACAATGAAGCCCACCATGGCCATTGGGCCCCACTTCAAGCCCATCTGACCCAAAACCATGAAATGAGTGTTTGATTCTCTTTCATTAAAACTGTCAAAACAAAACATTACACTTGCAAAATAAAAATTGTAACAACTTTTTTCCTTTTCCTTTTTTTTCTTTTTGGATATTCTACCAATTAATTAATATGAGCTAGATAGGCCAACATACATGATCATATCAACCCTAGCTATTTTTGATTTCCCTAACTAATTAATTAACTTGGCAAACTAATCTCATCAAGATCATCCAATGAGAGGAAGACTTCATCCAAGCAAGAGAGCCCCGCCCCGTCATCATCGTCGCTATCACTGCCACGCTCGTGCACGCAGCAAACAACCCAACGGCTATAATCCTAGCGTTAGAAAAAAAACCGGAAAATTATTTTTGTGCTCGTTATATTAATTGTAATAAATTATTAATTTTTGGACTTACTACGTTTTTGGAATTACTCCGTCTTCTTGACGACGACCGACTCCCAGAAGTCGAGCCCGATAGCCGGTACTCTTGCATTATCCAATTGGTTGCGGCCCCACTTGATTCCGATGGTTCGCCACCTAGGAAAAAGGCGTTGTACTTTTTCATGCCGACTTTGAGGCCACTACCGGCCGAGTAAATTGGCTCTTCTACCCCTATAGGTTGCCAATATCCGCTGCCGGTGATCCGGGTACTCTGCGTCCTCCGGCTGTAGAAGTACCACTTGTTCCCTTCAACCATGGCTTTCCCTATACACACACATGCACAACAATATATTCATCATATATTATATTGAAATTTAAGTGGTCTTTTATTATAAATTTATAATTTATTGATAATTTATTAAAATTGATAGAATTTTAATTGAAATACAAACAAAAATTTGTGTGGGTATTATAATTTTTTTTTATAAAAAATAAGCTTAAAATAAAAGTTCAGAGCTCACCATTTCGAGACCATATAAATATGTCACTATATATATACTATATAAATGAGAAAGATTAAATTTATTATTTATACCTTCCAAGTCCCAAGGGTCGTGTGGATAAAGATCGAGATCCGGGATGATATCGGGATGACAAGGCAAGAGGGCGGCCTTGCGGTGGAGGAAGTGGACGACGAGCTCTTCGTCGGTCGGGTAGAAACGGAAGCCGGGCGGCAAGTTGAAGTTGTTATCCCCCATTAGAAATTAATTAAAACGTATAGAGTGAGAGAGATTGACGGTTGATTAATTTCTTTTTCTTGATCGATATATGTCGAGTAAGGTTATATAGTTAGTTGATATATACTTTGATATGTGATGTAGAGATTTATGATATTTATAGTGAGAGAGAGAGGAGAGAGAAAGGGAGTGATGACGTGAAATGGAAGGTGTGTTTGATTTGTTTTCTGATAGTATTCATCAGCACCACCAAAGATGGAAGCATGGCATTGTTTTTAATTTATGTGTATGTATATGTGTATGTATATATGAGTATGTATGTATATATAGAAGAAAATTAAGTGTAAGGCGGCGGGTAAGAGAATTCGAAAACGTTAGATACTTTTCAAGTAACGGCTTATGTATGTTAGCTCTCAAGGGAACTTTCCTAGCTACTTAATTAGTTAGAGGTGTGGTGGTGTCTATGGTACTATTGTGTGGTTCGTTTTTTTAGTTTTTTCGATTTCAAAGTCCAGCAAGTTTTTATTAGATATTTCGATTTTGAGACTAGAGCTTGTATCAGAGCTTCACAGTTGAGCATGTTTTTATTCGATTTTGAGACTAGAGAATTGAAATAGTACCGATTCGAAATTCCGAATGGATATTTATACATTTGTAAATCAAATTCAAATTCTAGTTAAAGATAATAAAATTGAGAATGTAGTAGCAAAGAGACAAATATTTACTTTGTTTTCGTAGAAGAGTTGGATGAATTCAAGTGGATCTATTTGAACCGGTGACTATACGAGCCGGTAGTAATCACACTTCATGCTTACATCATCGATCTCTCACGTGTACACGTGGCGTGATTTCATTTGAGTTGAGATTGTGGGTCCTATCATCTTAGGTGGAAGGACCCATTTTCTGGAGTGCCCATAAACCAATTATTACCATAATTAAGATGGTCCAAATTATTGGGTTCTTGCTTTGGTTTATAAGTTATACGGTTATACCTAATGTTTTTCCTCTCTCCATATATATAAGTTTGGTATATATAAATATATACTCAATGTATTAAAATATTGTGTTTCGGAAATTACACTTTTTTTTAATCTCCAATTCAATATGGTACTAATATTATAGCGTATATATGCTCGATTAGACATGGTGATACTAATGTGATTAAACATGATTAAAATTAAACCTTTTAATGAATATGATATTAATGTGAAATGGTGATACACATGAGGCAAATTAATGAAAAACATATGGAGTAATTAATTAACTTCTCACAAATATAACAATATATTTTGCCTACATAATACATACATATAGTATCACTATGAACATTTTTAACATTTTCAATTATCAAGAATTTGGATATGTATTGTGATTCATGAGCCACTCATTTAAGATAATGATGGTTTTGAGGTTTAATTGTGTACACAATTTATTTTTTACTGTAAATAAGTAGAGCTAATCCAAATCCATTTAAGTCTCTTACAAGATTTCATAATGTTGTATTAATCAAGATGAGTTTCATGAAGACAATTCCATGTGGGATCTCAAAAAACTACATGAGTAGGTAGTTTGAAAACCCTCCCTAATCACTTTTAAGGAAACAAAATCATTACTTATGAAAAAAGGGCCTTGATTAAGGCCATGGATGGCAATTAAATACCCAATTTTAATCCTTAATTTTTTACCCATCTTTGACTCCAAGAATGTCATATAGTTTTAAAGTCAATTTTCGGTGATTATGTTATGTCAACTTTGGGAGAGGCGCATGCTTGGAAAAAAATGCACTCACACATGCATCATCCAAAAGAGTGTTTAATCTAATGTGCAATTCATCATATGATTTTTTGTGTAAATGATGACATTAACATAATTATCGCCAAATTAATTTAAATTTTGCAAATAAAACGAATCGATCAATTTTTTTTTTCAGTTTCGATGACCGGAATCCTACGTACCTTGCATCACTGAAGAAAAAATCATGATCTACACTGCAACTCAATGGCTCGCCTCCGCCAACTCCAACATATATATCATGTAATCATTCCTTGCATATAATGCATTTAACATGCACATTGCTTCACTTAAGTTTTTGCGGAATAAATGATCATGAAAATTAACTAGTACGTATAAGATAGATCAATCCGAACTCAAGTTAGCGATCATGTTATTTTGCGGTTCGGTCGAAAAACAATAATCTTGTCATGTTGAATTTACAAGTTAACAATTAGGTTTTACAGTATAATTTTGGAATGGGTTCTTGCCGTGTATTATGACCAAGCTACCTACTCTTTTGTTGTATTGAAACACACATCTTTTGTGGGATTGTGTTTTTTCCTTTGTCGGTGGGCTTGTGTGTAAGCTTAATTAGGTGGTTAATTGGTTTCCCTTGTGGGATTACTTATAGCTTTCTTGACTGAACGAATTCGTTTTCAGATTGATTTCCATGGCCACTTTCATGGTTAAATTTGGTCGATTGATTACGACGTATAAGTACGATTCGACATGCAATGGCCTACCACACAATAAACTAACGACAGTCAGAAACTGGGAAATTAAGATGAACGAGAGGAAAAATAAATCACAATTTTTTTAATTCTCAAGATCCCAATGAAGATGTTTTTTGAGTGCTTTAAAATTTTATATATCTTGGATAGTCAGTACAAGTTTATAACTACTTGTATATAAGATCTTTTTGGCATAAGAATACAATCATTCAGTTACGTGCTTGATTAAAATTTCTTTATATTATGTAAATTCAAACATTTTTTCATAAAGCCAGAAAAAACATGGACACATTAAATTTAAATTTTGTCGATTTTCAGTTGAATTTCACACGTTTGTCGCATTCGAGACCTGTCTTAGTCTAATCGTTCTGTCTTGTGTGATGTCTATTCAAGTGACTCAATGTCACACAAACATGTCTTTAAAGAATGAAATACATTCAGTTTATGCATGATTGTATGACACTAATTAACTAACCTGAATAAGCGTCACACCAAGCAAAACGACGAAAGTTGTCACGTATTCCTCAGGTACGATAAACTTCCGAAATTCAACTGAAAAACGTGAATATATTAAAATATTAATTCATCTTAAAATTAAAAAGGTAAATATGAAATTGGAGGAGATACTTTTTAGATGTTGTCTCTAAGTTTAATAAAGCAAGTTAAAAGACATAAAACAAATAAATAAACGTAACAATTTAATACAAAGAGAAAGTGTTCAAAAGTATTTCATTTGAATATATAGTTGCACGATTCACAAATTCATTTTGGATTTATTAGCACACCATATAAATCTCATTTTCTAACTACTTTTTGTTGTAGTTCTGAATTCACCATTAATTCAGACATCAAACCAAACACAACCCCACCACTTTTATCAACCCAAAAAACAAAAACAAAATAGGATGTTTTCTCCACGTTGGCATGTCCCCAAACCCCAATCCTCTTATTAATTTTGATCACATAACAACTCTCATGAATATACAAATAATATAGAAATTTACACATTCAATACAGCAATGCATCGTACAATGGAGTGTATGAAATGAATCGGATGAATAGTACGTGTTCAGAACTTGTTTATACTACTACTATCAAAGAAAGTTGCCCTAGTGTTAATATTACTGGTAACATAGATTACTACTGCAAATTTTAGGTTTTTTTAAATAAAAAAAAAAAAAAAATTAGACACTCAAAATTGCAACATTTTTTCATATTATTCTAGAAGAAATTTGATTTTTTGAATACATTTCTCAAGAATTTTTGGTTAAAGATATTATTCTAGAAGAAACGGGGCTTTCAACTTTAATTGTAAGTGTTCATAACGTAGACCCCAAAAATTTATATCTAAGTCTTTATTCATTTAATTTTTTTTATATAATATCGTTTACCACTTGTATATTTATTTTTCACTCCGTCCCAAAAAACCAAAAAACAAAAAAAACAAAGAAAAAACATAAAAGTGAGAAATCGTGATTTAAATCTCTAAAAGTGGTGTGGTTTTTCAACCCTTATCTGTGATGTGTGTGAGATCAAGATTGTTTGAATGAAAATAAGTTTAATAGCACCAATCAATACCAATTCTCAAATAAATACAGCAAAATCTTTCAAAATTAAAGCCTTAAAGGCACAAGAAATTTCAAACAAACATTATCAAAATAAGTATATAGGGCCTTTTGGGGCGAATCCAAAAGGCCCAAAGCGAGCAATACCTTACTGATGGACTTAGTTGTCCACGGGAATGAGTGTCTCAACACAAATAAACAAGAAATAGGATGACATATGCACAACTTATAGGATACGGTACGATACGGATAAATTTATTCTCCGGTCCTAAGCTTCTGATTAATTTATTCTGCTTTTTGAGCAAGATTATTTTCTTTTCTTTTAAATATATTCCGAATTATAATTAGTTATTCCTCCAAGTTCATATAATAGTATATATCTTTCTTTTGCCAATCAAGCTAAAACTAAAGACTCAAGAGTATAGAAAATGCTTACTTTCAATTTATTATTTTATATAAAACCATGATTAAGCTGAGAAAAAAAAGGTATAATGAAAGTGGCAAAATAAAACTCACAGGCGTAAATGTTCACCATCGTCCTCAAGCCCTCAATATGCCTTGACTTGAACTAAGCTGTTAATGAATTTGTCTGAATTTAGCCTTAAGCCTTTATAGCTGTTCATATGAGAAAAATGCCCAATAAAACAAAAAATAGCAAAATAGGAATGAAATAGTCATAGCTAATCAAGAAAAAAAATACCAGTTAATCTCAATTAACATTTCTCCCTTTCTATGTCCCAGAGTATGCCGCATGGAGATAACTTCATAAAAAATATCCACATCTTCAAAGCAGGGTCTAAATCTTCCCGGAGAAGTGCAGACAACTTGTGAATAACAGGCATGAGAAGAAAGTGGTTGAGCTGCACAAAGCAGATTCACATTTTTATACAGCATGAGCCGTGACAATAGAAAACTGTACAATTCAAAAGGAATACGACAATGTGAATGACAGTAATCCCTTTTGGACTGCAATGTCACTGTTACGGAATAATTATAATACTTGATAATTATGTACCTATTATTTATCATGTATATTTATCTTTAGTTTAAGGCTCCTTAGGGTTAGCACATTCTGTTGTATCTCTGCATATTTATTTGGCTTCTACATCACTAATAGAATTCATTCAGTTCTCCAAATATCAACTCTCTCAGTCACTTTGTTAAAGAGAATGACGAAACTAGAAAATGAACAGATGGTGTAGATGAATCAAAGATCTTAAATGAAAAAAAAATCTTTGTCAAATTTCAAAGGATTATATAAATAAAAATATTTTGTTTACTCCAACGGACACTGTTCTTGCAGTTTATAAACCAAACATTATGACCATGGCTTGGAAAAAGAGATCCTGAAATCCCCAGGTTTAGTCTTTGCACAGAGTCACAGAGAGAATAAATTTTCCTGTTCAACTCTGTTTCATCAGTATATTTTTGCCAATTGTAATGTGTAACACCTCCTTAATGCTGAGTTAGTGAAAACAATTAAAAAACATAAACAGTGGAATAAATAGTATATATTCATCTTTCTATCACCTAATATATATCTAGACTGCATGAAAAGATGAAATTCATGAACAGACAAAATTAAAACCAAAATCAAGTCATCAGTTAGACGACTAAATGCATGAAACAAAGCTAGAGAAAGGAGGCACAAAATTAAGTGTGAAAGGAAGATAAGAAGCGAAAGAAGAATTTCAAGAGAACTTGATTAAAAACGAAAATCACATCTTCCAACCATGTGAATGACATCAGCTCTTGCATATGCACTTGGTTACTAATGAAATTACTCATTTTACTTAAATGTTAGATCATAGTACTTCTGTTCCACTGAAATCGGCTCATTTCTTTCCGGCACCGTACGTAAGAAATATGATATTTTCTGAGTGTAATGGTTTCGTGCATTTATTATTATTTGATGGACATTCTAAATAACCAAAAAGAAAAGTAGGACAATTTCAGTGGGACACTTAAAATAGAACTAGGACCATTTCAGAATTCAGATCCAACTCTTACAGAATGGATCAAAGTGAAAAAAAGGTGGACTGACCAGCATAAGACCATGCAAATTAATGGATTTTCGTATTAAACTTGACAGAGTATTAAATGGAAATGGAACTGCTAAGCATCAGCATTCCAAATGAGTACCCTATATGTGTAATAAAAAAGGCTCCTCTTTATGACTATGATTTTCCAAGACTAAGAATTATGTTCGACTAATATTGTACTTGTGCTTGTTATCGCTATCATTATAAGGTGAGAAACATACTTGCATCACTACTCTCCGTGTTGTGGCATTACTTCAACCATCACAATATTCAAGGCATAACGTGATGAATTCCGTATGCTGCATTTTGATGAAATCCATGAATCTGGCGACAGCCACAGCACGAGCTTGGAACTGCAAGTCACGTGTAGTTTCTAAACACTAAGTCATGAAATGTTACGTGTAGAAATTGGAGCTCGCACTAACGACGGGAGATCCGAGTCACCTAGAGGTCTCATCCTAAAACCAATTGGGTGTTAGGAGGAGAGACTCTCGAAGATTAGAATTTACATCCCATAGAGGTTTCATCTTCACATTGAATAATAATACCAACCATGATTTTTCATGTATAGATAAAAAATCTACTACTAATCAACATTTATTTTAAAAATCACTCTAATTATATTTCGAATGAACTGGGGGATTTGAATTGCGACCTGGATTTACCGGAGTGATTTTTCCTGGTGCCGCCGCCGACGTAATAGAACTGGAAGGCCACCAGCGCCTCAACAGCACCGCCGGCACGTAGAGAATTCCTGCGCGAGGCCATGGAGCTCATTGTACGCCTCGCAAAGCTTCCGTTGTCCCTCGTCCACCTCCGCCGACACTCCACCATAGGTTTCGTCTCTCTGTTTTTTTTTTTTTTTAATCTCGTGCGATTCCTTTCCAAATTTGGGAGAGTGGATCAACACTTTCAAACGGGTTATATTTGCGGTGACCCGTTCCCGCCGGTAATTGAATTAGGGTTATATATTTATCATTAATTTTAAAGTTTATAGCAAAATCCTTTTTCTCCCTAAATATATTCTATTTTTTATTGTTTTTATCAAGGTTCTAACTAGGGGCCTAACGCTTAGAGGAATTAATCGGGGACTAGGTCGTTTTACATTTTTATATTTAATTAATTAATATTATATTTCAAAAATATTTGTATGCATAATAAATCAATATTTTGAACAAAATAATCAATAAATAATCTAAACATAGTATTAAGAGAGAAAAATTTTGTTGGTCCCTCAAAAGGGGTCAAGTCTCGATTTGGTCCACTAAAAATAGTCGGTTTTAATTTAGTCCTTTAAACTACAAAATTTTAGTCAAATTAGTCCAATTTGATCGGAAAATTCAAATTTTCACCGGAAAAATGACACGTCGATTTTTTCAGGCTACTTTGCTGATTAAGCGCCACATGGATCTGCCACGTGGCACCAGTTTGACCGATTTGGTCAACTAAACGAAATTTGTTTCAATTTAATCCCTTAAATCACAAAAGAGTCAATTTAGTCCTATTTGATAAGAAAATTCAACTTTTTACCAAAAAAAAGATATTTATATAGGAAAGATCGAACATTTTCTTTTCATTCAAAGGAGATGAGTCAACCAACTTGTTTTGGGTCGATTATGCTGGATACGAGGTTCGATCACTTGACCCACACAATAAATTTATATTATATAGGGAAATAGATCGATCATTATAAAAAAAAAATTGGATGACAGCCGGTTCAGTAAGCAAAGTCGTCGGCATTTCCATCAGCAAGTCCGTATCCATACGAACGACAGCCATCAGCGACTTCCAATTTTTTGTAATAGGTCTCAGAATTTGGGTAAGGGTTGAGAGATTCAAGAACTCTTCTCCTACATACTCTCTTTGTCCCATTTTTATGATTACACTTTCTTTGTAATTTGTGAAAGAAGTGTGATCATTGCTATGGGACACAGGTATTATAATTTTTCTCAATATATATTTTATACAAATGATTTTGCATGTCTCGTCCTACTCAATTTTCCAATAAATTCTAATAATAATAATTAATTAATAAAAAATTATTTTGTTTTTAAAATTAAAATGTTGGATTATTTTTTAAATCATATATTAATGTATTCAAAATAAATATTATATATTGACAATATGGTCTATTGTAGTGAATGACCAATTGGTTCAACTCCCCTTCTCAAATAGAAAAAAGCACTTCAATCCTCTCTGTATATGAAAAATTGAAGTTTTTTAATCAAACTAGACTAAATTAATTTATTTTTTTTGTGATTTAAAGGACTAAATAAAAATCAACACTTTTTAGTGGATCAAATCGGTCAAACTGATGCCCACGTGACAGATCTACATGGCGCTTAATCAGCAAAGTTAACCTGAAAAAATCCACGTGTCATTTTTCCGGCGAATATTTGAATTTTCCGATCAAATTGGACTAAATTGACTACATTTTTATGGTTTAAGGGACTAAATTGAAACCGACTCCTTTTAGTGGACCAAATCGAGACTTGAACTCTTTTGAGGGACCAACAAAATTTTTCTCTCTAGTATTATTCACAAGTTTAACATAGTAAAATAATCAAAATAGTTTGTAAATTTCAAATTTTAGACCATTTTCATTATATATTTAATATGTTTTTTTAAATTCTGGTCTCCTACCTCAAAATTTATCATAACATCATCTATTTTATTTGATTTATCAAGATTTGCATCTAATTTGATTGTTCAGTTAAATCTGCTCGAGAACCGTCTAAGTAAATACGAAATTAATTGAACTTAGGCGGCCCAAGACGGGTTTAGGCGGGTCTAGGCGAGTTAAGGTGACGCTTAGGCGGGTTAGGGGGCTAGAGCCTAAAATCGAGGCGGTCGAGTATAGCCTAGAGCCTAGGCGGGAATTAATCAGAGCTAGGCGGGGATTTTTAGAACAGTGGTTTTTATTAATAATGATTGTTTAAAATTAAATACTACTAATATGTTTAAAATCAAAGGATTGTGCCATGTGTCATCATTTTATTTGTCAAAATTTTATATTTAATTTGAATTGATTTTGTATATAAAAACTTATATTTTATTAAAAAAATAAAATAAAATAAAATAAAATTTTCTAAAACTCATAATTTCCAATTAACCGTATGTATATTTTATTAAAAAATAAAATAAAAAATTCTAAAATTCATAATTTCAAATTACCGTATGAATATAATATATATATAGTTTAATCCACAAACAAAAATTTTAATTTACAAATTTATTTCAAAATTTTATTTATTTTTTTCAATTTCTCAAAAAATAATATTAAATCAACGGTTATTAAATGCATGGTGTACTCCACCGGGTAGCATAGATAAAACCCTAGTAATACACTTATTTTTTTAAATATAATTAAAATTAATTATATGTATTTAAATAAATAAATAAATAATGTTAGATTGGGTTGAGTTGTTGATAAAGTTAAAAATTTATAAAATAGTTGTTGTTATAAATTGTGTAAAAAAAAGTAAAATAAATTAATATTTTATAAAAAATTTGAATTGAGTTGAGTTGCTAATAAACATAGTCTAATTAGACATAATAATATTTTTATCGAATGATTTTCGCTCCTCTATACTTTTAAATCGAAATATTTATCAAATTATATCACCATAATAAAATATAATAGAAATATCTTAGTAAAATATTATATTTATTAAATACGTTGTCCAAAAATAAACATGCCAATTTTGAGACCCGATTTAGATTTGTTATTTTGAAGCATGTCCTTAACAGTTGATCCTTATAATATAAGAAACATTTTAATGTTTTTATGATTTTCTATTAAATTTTACACTTTAAAAGTTTCGTGTATTTGTTTATATTTATTCCGAAATTTCCAGAAACTAAAATTATTTTTTAAAATTCTAGATGAATTTAATTGTGTACGAGTAAGTAGAAACATCCTGACTTAAATAATATTTAAATTTAATATTTATATTACGAGCGTTTTGTAAAAATCAATTTTAATTCATGTTATGTATTTTTAATTAAATAATAAAAATCATTAAAAAAAATGTCACGCCAAGTATGACTCATACACATTCCGTATAAGCCTCTAAACATCATTTTGTGTATTTATATATATATATATATATATATATATATATATATATAGAGAGAGAGAGAGAGAGAGAGAGATTCCTACGAACTTCTAAGTTTCTAAATATTATATTAATTTATATTATTACTTTTTTTTCTCTCTCTATATAAATTAATAAAAAATTCTTATTTTTTATTTTTTAGTAAACATAAACGTGAAAATTTTGAATTAATTTATTTTATTAATTAAAAAAAAATTAAGACAAAGAAAAAAAAGATGAAATATTATAATTAAAATAAAAAAAACTATTAAATTTTGTTATTTTCATCAATTTTATATTACGATTTAAAGAAATTAATAAGTTAAAATTAAATTTAATTAATTTTTTATAAATTTTTTTTTTATACATTGTTAAATATTTTTTAAAAATTATTAATAATATTATAACATTAATTTTTATTTGTAAAATAATTAATTTTTTTATTTTTTTTATTTTTAAATTAATTGAATAAAATTGAATTGAAATTAAATTTTACTCCCTCCAAGAGCTATATCCAAGAGCTATAGGAAATTGTGGTCAACGTTGACTTTTTTTGTCCGTCCAATACATAAGTATACAAAAATTATGAAAAAATAACTAAAATATAATTTAACTATTGAATTTTATTTTAATTATTTTTTCATAATTTTTGTATTCATATGTATTGTATGGACCAAAAAAGTCAACATTGACCAACAGAGGGAGGAAAAAACAAGCGTAATCTCAGTAATTCTTTTATCATCTAAGTTTTTTGTCAAATTAGTAAAAAAAAATTACTTTCCATTTCACTTATTCATTAAAAAAAACAAATACGGTGTATTAAAATTAATTTAATATAAAAAACATATTTGAACATTACAATTGTCCTCTATAAGGCTATAACTAAAAAAATAAAAATATTTTTTTGACTTAGTTTAGCTAATGTGATAGTTATTTTTATTAAAATATTAAATTTATTTAAAAGTAGCAATTTATAATTTGTTTGTAAATGAGTTTTAATATCAAATATTCAAATATCATAATGTTAAATTTAATTTTACATTGGAAAACAATGAGATTTTTGTATTAATATATAAATAGACAAAATTTTATTAACGTTAAAAAACTAATAATTAATATATAGCGTAGAAAAATTGATAATATATATTAATATAAAACTTATTAAATTCGTACGAATTTGTCCGCATAAGAAAGGGACTCATATATATATATATATATATATATATATATATATATATATAGATAGATAGGAGAATACTACAGTACATTTCTTAAATTTAAATGTACCTTACATTTATAACATAACCAATAAACTAATGATAATTCAATTTTTTATTATACATCCCTACCAAATATGATTACAATTTAAATTAATTTTTTACTGGATAAATATAGGGTAACCTGATATAATAGGTTTTATTAATAAAATATAAAATATTTTAATAAAGCTATTTAAAAAAATATATATACTTAATTAATTTAATTAAATAATACAAATAATTTAATTCTAGGCAATTATTTTTTTTCTTTTTCTCAAACATAGCGCAAAAAAATTCTTCTTGTTGAATTTTTTTCAAAGAAGCAAAAAAATTCTTTTTGTTGAATTTTTTTTCAAAAAATATAAATAAACAGCTAAAAAAAAAAAAAAAATGTGTGCAAAGATTTTTTCTTTTTATTCTTATTAAATTAATTTAATATTTTTTTTCTTATTTATGTAAAACTAATTTGCAAATTTGTAAAAAAAAAACAAAAAAAAATGTGTGCAAAGATTTTTTCTTTTTATTCTTATTAAATTAATATAATATTTTTTTTCTTATTTATGTAAAACTAATTTGCAAATTTGTAAAAAAAAATACTAAGAAAGATTTTTATTCTTATTTTTGTAAAAATAATAGGCAAATCTGAAAAAATATATATATAAGCGTAAAGATTTTTATTCATATTTCTTTAAAAATAATTTATAAATTTATAAAAAAAAAACATACAATATGTCAATCAATATCTACCAAAAATAATATATACAAGCGTAAAGATTTTTATTCTTATTTTGTATAAAATAATTCATAAAATTTATAAAAAGAAAAAACATACAATAACTACCGTATTGTTATGTTAAAGACTTATATGATAATAGTCGAGTGTTTTAAGTTAATACAAGGTTCTTTCATAAATCTAACTGTTGATATTAAATAATTAAATTGAAAGATTGAAATTGAATGAAATGTACCGTAGTCAAGTGTTTCAACGGCCACGTTAATACAAGGTTTTTTCATAAATTTAACGGTTGATATTAAATAATTAAATTTAAAAATTAATAATTAAATTTAAAAATTAAAATTGAATGAAATGTACCGTAAGTGAATGTACGGTAGAAGCGTCAAGCGCCCTATATATATATATATATATATTAACCCGAAATATATAATCAGGGACTCATATATATATATAGTAAACCGAAATATAAAATCTTGAGGCATGATTATCACTATCTGAAAAAAAAATATTTCTATTATATAAAAAATTGTTTACCTAAACAAAGACATAAAATTCTTTTGAGAAACTTATAAGGGATTTTATACTATTCTGTGTTTGTTTGTTTAGGTACTCTTTTTTACTGTGTTTTGGTTTCTTATCTCACGAAAACATATATTTATACACATAAGACAACAGTTCAAAGGGGCGCAATTTGTTTTAAGCATACAACTATTATTTCAGATTATATGCGCTATTTATTTTAAGCATGCAACTATTATAATAAGCAACTATTATATACTCAACCAATTTGTTTTAAGCATGCAACTATTATTTCAGATTATATGTGCTATTTGTTTTAAGCATGCAACTATTATATCAGATTATACGTAACTATTATATACTCAACGTTTCACTTAAATTTTCAGTGTTAATATTAAATTTTATTGAAAATTAATTTATCTGTTTAATTATTAATTTATATCTTTTAAACTGATATAATTAATCTATTTACATAAAATATTATATTTATTTGAAATAGATATATTTACATAAAATAACATATACAAATTATTAACATATCAATCGGACAAAAAAACACTACGACTCCTTACACATTTACAAGCCTTTAAACATGCAAAAAAACACTATAAGATAAATAATACGACTCCTATACATTTTCACACAAGCCTCTAAAAAACACTACACTCCTTACATGTCAAAGCCTCTAAACATGCAAAAAAACACTACAATAAAAATACTACGACTCCTACACAAATATCAGAAAAAATAACACACTTCTACATGTGACCAAATTATAGTACACAAAATTAATAATTGAGGTTTTGTGATTAACACATATTTATTAAATTATATTGCAATAAAAAATATAATAGAAATTGTGATTAACACATATTTATCAAGTTATATCGCAATAAAAAATATAATAGAAATATCTTATTAAATATTATATTTATTAAATACGTTATCGAAAAATTAACAAACATACTAATTTAGTATTTTGAAACTCGGTTCAAATTTGTTCTTTTAAATTTAATTAAAATCCAATTTAATTCAAATTAAAATAAAATAAATAAAAAATAGTTTGAATTTATAATTTCAAGTATACAATTTAATTAATAATTAGAATATTTTTAATTTTTTTAAAAAGACTTTACAATTTATAAAAAATATTATTATTATTATAAAAAAATCAATTTAGTACATCAAGTTCAGCAATTATTTACACATTTATGAATTATTTAGAACCTAAATAAATTATACATGCATATGTATTAATAAAACACCATTTTTTCCCAAATTTTCATGTAATTTATTAATAAGTAATAATAATAATACACAAATAATAATTACGTGGGAAAAATAAATTAAGAATAATAATAATTTTACAATTAACATGTTTATTAAGTATTTAATTTATATAAAAATAAATTATATATTGAGCACAAAAATAATGTGTGAAAAATAAATTAAGGATAATAATGTGTGAGAATTAATAAATGTGTGTATGTATGGAGCACATAATAATAATGATGGGTGAAAAATAAATTGAGAATATAATATAATTTTATACATGTGTAAAAAATAAATTGCAAATAAAATATAATTTTATAAAGTTAAAATAACAATAATTTTACATATTTATATAAAAGTAAATTATAGAGAAAAAAAATAATAAATATGTGTGAAGACTAAAATAATAATTATGTACGAAGACAAAAATTTAGAATAAAATATAATTTTGTCTTATACTTATAAAAATAAAGTATATATGGAAAACAAAAACAAAAACGATAGATACGTGTGGAGAAAAAAATATTTAAAATAATGAAAGTATAGTTTATACATTCATTATTGTTATTTTCACTTTTAAAAACATTTTTATTCAACTAAAACAATAAGTTGAATGAATTCCTTAATATTATTTTTGCAAAACCATGGAGTTGGAGTTGAAAGGATTTGAGGACGGCTCTTTTTATTACAGAGACATCTGTCCCTCAAATTAGGTTAGAAGTCAGGACACTCCTTCCTCCTTCCATGTTATCTCGTACAAATTAGTACTCGACTCATATCCAATTAAGTAAAAATCGTTGAGTCGGAAAAACAACACACAATTTGGTTGAATGCCAGTGTCGAACACTCTTAGCCTCAGATATAGTCTAACCAACTATCCTTCATGTCAATTGAGTGGCAGAGACAGAGGATGAATACCCCGTATGAGATTCTCAAATCGACTAACACAACTATTGAGTTTTACCACCAGTCAAGTGTAACTCTCTTCGTAATATTCCAGCTTAAGTCAAATATATGTTTTGTTTGATGGAAACTTGGATTAGGCAATTGTTGAGCTGTTCTTAGATCCATTTCTATCAATAAACAATTGTAAAATGATGTTAAGTATATCATAGTTAGCATTTGATTTCTAAAGAGAAATTTGGTTTCTACTGAATATAACAATTGGTTGAATACGATAAATGTATATCAGAAGTTATGTGAGATGGATGAGTGATGTTGATGGTTTGTGACAAAAGTGTAGATGTGTGGAACACATAAATGTGTGGAGCACACAAAAATAATAATTAGTGAAAAATAAATTTATAATATAATCAGGTCCGTTCTTAAGTTTAAGAGGCCCTCGAAATATCGAGCCTCACGTTAAATTTTGTTTTGTTTATTTAATGTTTATGTCAAGGGTATGTAATTTTATTAAAATATGAAAAAATACTAAAATTATTGTAGTAGTATATACTCCCTTCTATTTTTTTTTTATAAAATTTACTAAGTTTTGACACACAAATTAACTATTTTTTTTATAAAACTTACTAAGTTTTGACACACAAATTAAGAGAGTGTTTAAATTCAATTAATATTTATTGAAAAATTAAAATGTTAAAAACAATGAAAAGTGATTGGTGGAAAGAAAAAACATTTGTATAAAAAATTGAAAAAATTATGAATTAATTTTATTACATAATTTAATAAAGTCAAAAAGACTTATAATCTGAAAATAAATAAAAAGCTAAAAAGACTTATAAAAAAAAAAGAAAAGAGTAAATCTTTTTATAAAACACAAAATTCTATTTTTTTTTAAATTAAAAAGTTATCAAAAATTTAAAACATAGAAAAAAACTAGGAAAAAAATTCAAGAATTCAATAATTAAGATAAATGATATTTTTTATTTTATTTTACTTAATAAAATTTAGAATTTTTTTGTTGAAAAATAGATAAATTAAGATGAAAAACTTTAAAAAAATTATTGTTAAAAATGTAAAATAAGTAAAATAAATATTTTAAAAATATATATTTATAGTATTATTTTTTAAAAACATAATATATATAATTTTTTTTTGTAAGAATGGGCTCCTAAAAAAAGGTGCCCTTGGCCGTCACACCTTGGGTGTTGGGTCTATGCCAAGAGCCCGACCTGAATATAATATAATTTTGTGGCATACTTCTTCTTATTGAATTTTGGATTTTAAAAAGACAATTTTTATATTTAGAGCGGTGTATTGGTTTAAGACTCTATAGGATTTGTTTGAATTTTTAAAGTCTAAGGGTATTCAATCCGAATTTTTAAAAGTCTATTAAAATAAGGTGGTATTCAATTCGGATTTTAAAAAGTCTATTAAAATCTATACGTATTCAAAATTCTACGGATTTTAATAGATTTTAAATGTCAATGGATTTCTATGGATTTTATCCCAAAAATACAAAAGAGATCCATTGTTTAAAATCTCTCGTAAATACGTAGATTTCTATGGATTTCTATTTTGATCGACTAATTAATAATTAAAAATAATAAAACTTTTAAAATATATAAATAAAAATAATAAAATTAAATAACATGAAATAGATAAAAAAAATCAATTGATTGATTAATAATTAAAAATTAATAAAAGTTAAAAAAAATATATAAATAAACATAATAAAGTTAGATAACATTAAAATAAAATAAAAAAATAAAAATAATATGTATATTTTTATATATTTATATATATGTGAATTTCGTGTACATCCAATTTTACTATAACAACATGGAGATCGAACGAGTATTGCTAAATGAGATCTATTTATTTTCTAAATAATTTTTTTTTAATAATTTAAATCTTTTTATATATATCTATGAAAATTCATGTAAAATAATTAGAAAATGCATTTTATAATTATGTGAAATTTATGAAAATCTAAATAAATCAATAAAAAAAGTTTGTCAAACTCTTCATAGACTCCGTGCATTTAGAAAATCCACAAAAATTCATAAACTTTTAAAAGTTTAAAAAAATTTATCAAAATCTTAATCGAATACACCCTCCTTAAAATTTAGTAAAAAGACAACTTATATATTTAATATTATAAATTGATATTTTCAACCTCAGAATTTGAAAATATCTCACTCACTAACTACACTACTTTCCTTCAATCAGTGAGAGAAAGAGGCTTATTTATGGTTCTTGAAACTGGATTAATAAAAACAAAATTTTCAATGACCATCAAACAATCCTCTTTCATTTCATAGGTACACCCTGTAGATTATTCTCTAACATGATTTTGAGGCAGAGTTGTTTGTATTGCGCCCGTTTTTAAACAAATTAGCTAATGCGACCCACCCTATACCCAAGGCCTTCGGTGCCTTTCCAATTTCGAAACACTCAGATTCTGGGAGCCTATACGGACACAGGTGGTTGATCGGATGGTAAAAAATAGTACGGAAAGTGGGAGGTGATACGTATCGGTACATCACCAATTTGAAGTGGGGGCGAAGAAGAAAAGCGCGACATGCTGGAGAGGGAAGTTTGGGAGAAGTGGTAGAGTAATAAGATCGAATGCGAATCGCGTGGACTAAAAATGAGTTGAGCTATATTGAGATTTTAAGTAATATTGGGCAAATTATCACTAAGTGTCACCAAGTATATAGTATTATGTAAATGAATCCTAGCAATTTTTGAATTTTTAATGATTTCACTCGACACAATTTGCCTAATTCACATGCAACATCAAAAATACAATTTCCATTCAAATTCTTTATATTTTCTTTGTTACCATGCAACAAATTTATTCAACGTTTTATCATAAAATAATTTGTGTGTTGTTTGATATTTATTATTGTTTGTAGGTTTCTGTTCTCTTTCAGAGTCATGCTGATCTACTCGTAGAGTTCACTCAATTTCTTCGGATTCTACCACGGTACAATATGCACAGCCTAGTAGGACTCATTCATGGAGATTATAGACACAATCATGTTGAAAATTTGGGGGATTCTACCACGGTACAATATGCACAGCCTAGTAGGACTCATTCATGGAGATTATAGACACAATCATGTTGAAAATTTATTTAAACATGGTTAACTTTTAGTTTGTCATTATTGTTGTTGATATTTGTGTGTTAGTTAACTTAGTTTATCCAAGGTGGTAAAAGCCGTAAGGCGGTAGTCGGGAACTAAGCGAGATTAATTGTTTTATATTTTTATATTTAATTAATTAATATTATATTTTAAAAATAGTTTTGATGCATAATAATTCAATATTTTGAACAAAACAATCCATAAATAATTTATAACGTTATTAAATATTAATCACAAATCTTAAAATAGTAAGATAATCAAAATAAATTGCAAATTTAAATTTTTATATCATTTTTATTATGTTTTTAATATATATTTAATAATTTTTGGTCTTGTACTCAAATTTTATTATAAAACTATTTATTTTATTTAATTTATCAAGTTTTGCCTCAAATTTTATTGCTGGCTATTTTATTTTATTTATCAAGTTTTGCCTCAAATTTGATTGTTGGATTTAACTATTGGCTTTTTGTCTCAAATTTGATTGCTTAGATTAAATCATTTTTATTAAGTTTTTAATATTATCATGATAAACATTTTCCTATCTTTATAGCAATATGTCACTCTGTTTTTCATACTATTTTTTTTAATTTCAATTACATATTAATACTCATTATAACCATACTTCCTATTTTATGTTATTCAACAGTAATTTTATTTTTATTTTAATTATGTGCCATTTTTTCTAAGTAAACATTCATAGGACAAAAAGGATAGTAAAAAATTTCTACTTCAATTATTGAATTGTTTGTCAATTTTTTTTGTAAATTTATGCTTCAGTTCTTGAGCTATTTGTCAAATTCTTTGTATATTTACGAAGAATTTAACAACCAATTGGGGGAATGAGGGAGTAATATTTAAGCTCTCATCAATTTGTGTATTGATGTAGGTGACAAGTGTACATGAAATAATAGTCAAATTTGTAAACCCCACTAATATTAATTTTTTTCAGGCTCCATCCCTACATGTTTTTCCAATGTCAGTTCTTCTCCATACGCATGCTATGAATTATAATGCCTTGAGCACACAGCTGGAAGAACCCATATGCGTTTCTGAGCAACCACATACCTCCCTGGTCGTCGCACTAACTACTGGCATGTCGGTAACGGAAAATGCTCGTTCGTTTCAATGCACTTTGACTATCACAGTTCACACTCATAATATCGAGTGGGGTCCGAAATCATATGGTTCCAGGTTCACCACTCTATAAATTGGGCTCCATCGAGCAGTTGCATTGTCTCACAAACACATCATTTGCATTTGCTTACAGTGAAAAAATATCAAGGGGATGTCGTCTCAGGAAAGAGGCAGTGCACTACTGGTGATGATCATGGTGACTCTGTCGATGATTCTCCACTGCCAAGCTGCCGACTACACGGTCGACTGGAAAATCAGCGGTGGCACTCTTCAGAAATTGACCAGAGCCAAGAAGTTGAAGGCAGGTGACAACCTTGGTAAGATATATAATAATATCCAAGACAATAAATAATCTTCTCTAACTCTCATATATATAGGTTGATCAATTTCAAACATTGATTCCTTTTTTCTTTTATAACAGTGTTCAATTATCAACCCGGGAAACACAATGTGATGGCGGTGAACAGAAACGGGTACGACAACTGCGCAGCAGTTCCTAGCAACGGCAAAGTTTACACGGGAGGAAGCAGCGATAAGGTCCCTCTCGCGAGGGGAGCGAATTACTTCATCTGCACTTTCGCAGGGCACTGTGAGGCTGGAATGAAGTTTAAAGTCAGTGTCTGATAATGTATGTATATATAAGCTAAAGCTACTGTAGTCATCCGTCTCGACGAATAAAATAAACAATGGCTACCTGCTTCTTCTTTCTTGAAGATGATGTAAAAAAACGATGCACACACTAAATAAAAGATTGATCTTTCAACAAAGCCTCGGCCGCCCTCCTTCCGGAAACCAACGCCCCGTCGAAAGTAGCGCTCGTCATATAATCCCCACACGCGTACAAACCAGGCTTCACCCTCGGATTCTTCATCAGATCCGTGGGCGGGCATTGGTTCGGTTGGGCGAACCCGACCCTGTACATCCTCAAGTACCTCCACGACCCGACACACCTCGACCCGAACCAACCCGACAGCTCCCTCAGCACCCGCCCCACGAGCTCCTCGTCGGAAACGTCCTCGTAAGTCCCGACAATCGACACGGAAGCCAAACCTTTCCCGGGAGGGGCATAGGAAGGAGCCACGTTGGTCGCGAAGAACATGTTGTTCACGATCCCTCGACCCGACCCGTTTAGAAACAGAACCGGGTCTTTCACCGGGACCCGTTCGCAATCCATGGAGAAGTACAAACACACTGTGCTCCGAGGGTTGTTGTTGTTGTCGGGGCCCGTCGTCGGCTTTCCCGCCAAAATCTCGCCAGCCTGGAATTCTTCGACGGCCAGGATCACTCCGAGGTCGCTGACCAGTGATTCTTGGTTTTCTAAATTTACGACTACGCCCCCGCCGCCTTCCTCTCCGGGCTTGTGCTCGACCGAGATTACCCTGGAGTTTAATTTGATCGAGCCCGGGTTTAATTTACCGGCCAGCTGTTCGGGAATTGCGGAAATGCCGTACCTGGGGAGTGTATTCTCTCCCAGAGCGAGGCACTTGAACACGAAATCGAACAGGCGGGATGTCGTTTCCAGGTCCCGGTCGAAGAAGATCCCCCCGAAAAACGGTCGGAAAAATCGGTCGAGGATCGAATCCGAAAACCCGATTGCCCTAAGCAGATCAATCGTCTTCACTTCCTCCGCGGTCAGGATCTCGAAATCCGACCGAGTCAAAACCCTAATTCTAGTCAACCCAATCAGCAGCTTATCGAGGAGTGAGCCGATGGGATTCGTGAGCGAGAGGAGAGCGTCCGGGAGGTGCCTCAGGGGATCCGCTACGGTGTGGAATCGACCGTCGTAGAAGACCTGCGCGCCGGAGTAGAACCTGTGGAGATCCAGGGCGGTGTAGTCGAGGAGAGTCTGAGCTTCGGGGTAAGCCGTGATGAAGATCTGGAAGCCGCGGTCAAGGGTGTAGCCGTCGACGAAGTCCGTGCGCACGCGGCCACCGACGGCGTCGGAGGCTTCGAGGAGGACGAAAGGGGTGTTCTCGGCTTGGAGACGGGTCGCGGCGGCTAAGCCTGCTAGGCCGGCACCGACGACGATGACGCCGGTGGAGGTGGTTTTGAGGTTTCCGTCCAGGGAGATTTTGTGGGAGGTGGCATTGGGTGGTTTGAAAGATTTGGAATTGGAATTGGAATGAGAAAAAGGGAAAGGTGAAGAAGACGGTGGACGAGTGATGGCAGTGAGTGGCATTGCGATCGTCTATGGGCTATGGGTTTTTTGTTTCTTGATTAGGAGGATATATGTATGGCCTTTTGCTGATCCTATATTACGTTATCCACTTGTGGACTGAAAAAAAAAATGAATAATGTACTACTAAATTACTAATAGTATAATTTATTTATTTACTGTACTAGTATATTTTAAGGTGCTGGTGCTGGTGCTGAAGCTGTAAATCATATCATGAAGACGTGGAGGAGGTTGCTGGTGCTGGAGCTGGAGCCCTAAATCATGAAGACGGTAATGCTACACGCATCATCGATCACTCAACATGGATTTACTAAACATTTTTGTGTTGGAGTTTGGATTTTCATGATTTTAGTGTACAACCGTAAGACTTTTAAAGTTAATCACAAGAATATACTCTTTAAATATTATTTTCTGTACAAAATTACCAATTTCACACGTTTCATTTTTGCATAAAACATCTAAAACAAATCTACCCAGTATAATTAAATTGTCAACCCTATTATAGTATATATATACACAAACACAATACACCATTATTTGACATTCATTTGTCAATCACATTATAATTTTGTTGGACAAACAAATATCAACTTTCAGATCATAAATACATAACAGAAAAAAAAAAAAAACTTCAAAGCCACTCGACTAAACTTATGTACTAATAAGCTCTCCTTCTCATTTGCAATCATAATTAATTTCACAACAGAACAAATAAATTTTAAAATTTAATTTTCTCTACTTATAGAAACTCGAAAAGGGCCATGGAAACACAAACAAAAAAGGCATATTTGTTCTTTTATAAACCATTCAACACGTTTATATTGGCTGTCTCTCGAATTTTCTCCAGCCTTCAGCTTTCCTTAGATACAATCCAAAACAACTTCCAAAAAACAAAAAATGCAAGAAACTACAACAAACATGTGTTTACACTGGTGAGGGTAAATCCCTATAGGAAACTTAATTAAACAACTTCAATACAGTGTAAGTCTAAAGAAAATGCAAAACGAAACATGGATTATCAGAATTCAACGCCAACTGCTTTAAAATCACTCAGCATTTGCTGTTGAAAGTACGTACTTAGGTTTAAAGTTTAAACAGAACTCAAGTCCCTTGTACCTATTTACGATTGTGAGCTTCATGACTTATGTGAGTCTAAAGAATGTGCTTTTGGACTTTAGCAACATCAACCGATGATAGACAGAAAAGGGCAGTCTTGTTAGTAGGGGGAGTTCATGATTTGATTCAATATAATTTCAGGAAATCCCTGAATTTTTTCTTAGACGCAATGAATCTCAAACACAACTTGAAATACATGTTCGTTGCAAAACATAAAAAAAGCATTAAGTCCGAATAAGAATGCACATGTTAGCAGATTATTGCAAAAACAGAAAATGTATTCACTGCTATTTCTGTTATTACTCGACTACAACACGATCCAACAACCATGTGATGTTCAGAAACCTTAAAACTGAAACAAGAACCCCACATTTATCGTTTATCATATTCAAGAGTCATTTACGGAGTCATTGTTATTTCCAGTATGCATCAAAAATCAAGTCATATTCACCAAAAGAATTTCTGTGTATCCCCATCATCAAATGAAGCAACTAACTACCCAGGGAAAATTTCCACAAACACAGGCAACCTCTTTCTAGAACTGATACCTGAAAGCACTTTCTCGATATAAGCATTTACATCTTCATTCGATGGAATTCCCCCCTCGACGAAAGGCAGCGTGACCTCGATCCCATCGTCCTGAGGAGTCCAATCCGATCTGCACGAGTAATCGTTCGGGAGCATGCCGCTGGGAATTTCACTTCCAGAGAGGTGCTTGACCTGAACAGGTGGTGTGGAGAACGCCATAGCTGCTGGTGATGGTGGCAGTGAGAGAGATTTTTCCTCTGTTTTTGTTGAAGCAGCTGGCGATGAAGGTGATGGGGATTTGGATTGGATGTTGGCCGAGCAGTTCTTTCCATATGATGGTGAGGCTGATCCCTCTGAATCGTTGTTCGATTTGAAAATCTACGAAAAACATAAAAATCACGGGGATGTGAATTGTAAAACCCTATGAAGAATCGCTTGATTAAAAATTACAGTGAAACAATCGACGGTGAAATTAGGGTTATTTCGGATCGGTACCTCGAGTAAAATCTTGCCGGAGGAGCGAGGGGGACGCCGCAGCTCCTCTTTGCCGTGCGCGAACTGTGTTGCAGGTGAAATTATTATTGTTCCATTTTTCAATTATATAGAAACAGAGTAAACACGTTTGTTAACATCGAAAATGCGATTTTAGGAACGGAAAACCGTCAATTCATTATGAACCGTAGATTAATCTGAGGAGCGGAAATAATAACCGTCGGATCAAAAGTGACCTGGCATTCTGAACCGAATTGGCATGTTCCGCAAGTCTCCCAGAAGCTGCACAGCCTGTTCTTCTGAGGTCTGATGTTCTCGATCCCGCCGCCGCCGCCACCGCGGCGGCGTGATTTCGACGGAGTTGAATTGGACCTTCCGCCGGATAAATTGCTGTTGAAGGAGCTGGATGACATCAGCGGCGACCTCTTCCTCGCTTCGCTGCTTCCTTTGTTGGACTTCTTCACCGGAATTCCGTCCATGACGAACACATCCTCCTCAAACTTCACCGGCGAGATGAACGACGGCGAGGAAACGGATTTAGATTTGGCGGAGTGCAGGTACTTCAGCAGCGGAGACGGAGATTCGGAGCTGTCGGATGCGTATGGATCGAACAGTGAATTCCGGAGGCGACCGTGGTCGAGGTTCCGTACGGTGATTGGGGAAATGGCGCCGTTCGGGAAGTTGAGCTTCGGAGATTTGGATTCGCGCTGGATTTCCATTGGAATTCTCTGCAATTGATTACTGAAAATTGGAAATCTTTTCCCCAAAAATTCGAGCAATTGGATGAATGTAAAGAGCGCGATTTCTAGGTTTCGGATGCGATATGATGTTACCTGAGATTGAGAGGTTCCGGTGTGGATTCGATTGAGTCAACAGCCTGATAGAGCAAAAAACAGAGAAACTGAAGAGTGGTATGTGGATATTTAGTGCGAAGCTTTTCGTTCTTCGTAGCTCTGCTTTAGCGCCATACTATGAAACTGTGTTGGCGGCGGTGCAACCGTTACTTATACAGTGGGAGCTAGTGGAGAGGAAGAGGGTGGTGGAGGCGGAGAGAAAGAGGATGTAATGGTAATTTCGTCCTAATTGCCGGGTAAGATAAGAGCACAATTTTATTTCATGGATTAAAATGTAATTTTAGAATAGTTTATTACAGTACTAGCAGTAAATTAATTCAGTTTCTGGAAAATGCATCTTTTGCAACACACGTAAAGATATGGGGTCAGTTTGCAATATTTTCGATCCACAAACTGTAAAATCATAAAGGTAAGGGGTCAGTTTGCACTAATTTATAAAGTAAGTATAACAAAAAAATTACCACCGAACAAAGAATAAATGGGCAGTTGGTAAAATTTACAATTTTTTAATGAACAATAGAATCTATTCAAACTATTCCAGCAATAATAATTCATTATTGAGATCAAATCTTCTTCATTGCACTAAGTTAGTGTCACTCATTTTTGCATGCATAAATTGTAAATGAAAAAATGTTGCCAATAAATACTATATCATTTCGTATACTTTTATTTTATTGTAATTTTTATTTTTATATATAATAATATTTTTATATTTTTAATTAATTATAATTTTTCTTTTACTTTTTTTAAATATAATTTTATTAATGTTATTTTTTTATTATTGCAATTTTTTATTTTTTTCGTGTACCACAAAGTAAGAAATAAATTGACAGACTGAAAATCGTATTTAATTAGAAAAAAATGTTAACCAAAGTAGCCAAGTAGTGGTACGAATATCAATTTAATTTGTGCATTTGCTAACTAGGTAGCGGCGCGGCGGATAGTTAGTACTGTACTTAGTAAAGAGTAACATTTTTTGTACAATCTTTTTTTCATTTTTTATGAATATACTACTATTTACTTGAATTCAGTTAAATTAAATTTAATGTGTTTCACTTCCGTCCATGTCATATCAATTAATCAATTTATATAAAATAATATGATAAATAAATATTTCAAATAAACAATCTAATTCATTTTATAATATTATTTATAACTTTTAAAATTAATTGAAAGTATATAGAAATTATTAATTTATTATTATTATTATAAAAAATCAATTTAGTTTAGTAAGTGAGACAATGTAAAAAAAAATCCAAAATTTCATAGGACCCGAATAATCAAGTTGTAGTATATTTTAGTAAATTCTAACATGATTTTAAATAAATTTTTAATAAAAAAATAAAATAGTAGTAATATTGTAGTGGGGTTGAATCTTGAAATGATCATAGGGTTTGTTAGACCTCATATTGATTTTAATTTACATTATTTGAAAATTCATCCCATTTAAATTAGAGTTGTATAAATACCCTCTCGTGCATATCCTTCATAAACCAAACACACACACACATTATAACACGTGATTTAATTAGTTCAATGGCGTCGACACCAACAACTATAAATGATCTCACTTTGAAAGTGACCCGCCGGAACCCGGAGTTGATTCCTCCGGCTGGGCCCACCCCCCACGAGTTGAAGCCCCTCTCCGACATGGACAATCAAGAGGTCCTTCGTTTGCAGGTCCCGGCCATTCAGTTCTACAGAAGGAACCCATCCATGGACGGAAATGACCCTGCCCTTGTTATTCGCTCCGCCCTTGCCCGAGCATTGGTTTACTATTACCCGTTGGCCGGGCGGCTGAGGGAACATGCTGCCCGAAAGCTGGTGGTGGAGTGCACCGGGGAAGGGGTGTTGTTCATAGAGGCCGACGCGGATGTGGCCTTGGAGGGATTCGGCAACCTTCAGCCGCCCTTCCCTTGCCTCGATGAGCTGCTTTATCATGTTCCCGGCTCCGACGGAGTGGTCGATTGTCCTTTGATGCTTTTTCAGGTATATATATTTACAAATAGATCATACACTTAAGTAGATGATATAGGTGTTAGAAAGACAGTATTAATCATACATTTTTTCACTTTTTAAAACTTTAGTTTCAAGTGATTAATTTATTATAAGTATATATAGATATATATCACAAATTAAAAAATAAAAAAAATATATCATATACTCCCTCCGGCCATTAATAAATGTCATACTTTGCTGGACACGGAGTTTAAGAAAATTATTATTTTTGTATTTTTTAATTGAAAATTAAAAGGTAAAAATATATTTTAAAAGTGAAAAGTAAAGTAGTTGTGAGTAAAGTTTAAAAAGTAGGTGGGGTAAAGTAGAATAAAATTGTATATTAAAATGAAAAAGTTAGAATAATTATTTCCTTTTTTTGGGGTGTGTCAACTATTGTTGGACACCCAAAAAGAAAAGTATGACAACTGTCTTTGGATGGAGGGAGTACTATAGAGTACTTGATAGTTAATATTTTTTATGTCCAAAGATAATTGACATATTTTTCTTTTTTAGTACTCAACAATAATTGACTCACCTCAAAGAAAAAGTAATTATTTTAATTTTTTTATTTTAAAATATAATTTTTTACTTTTAAATTTAATTAAAAAATAAAAAATTAACGATTTTTTTAAACTATAGACCTAAAAATGTATGACATTTATTGTTGGCCGAATAAAATATTTTATATTTTATTTTTATTTATTGAGTGAGATGAGAGAGGCCTAAAAATCCAAATGGAATTGTGGGACGGTATAGCGTAAAAATCACTCCATATTAAGTAGTGCACATCTGCACTGTCAATACATTCTCTTTTAATCAATAAACTTAACGCAATAAACATAACTCAATAAAACTTATTTATTAAATATAAATAAAAATAACACACAAAATATATATCAATAAATTAAAAGATATTATTATTATATAAAAAATAATGAAATTTTAGACCATTAAAACGTGTTTACGTGTTAATATTATTTATTTTATTACTCTATATTCTTTTTATTTTATTTATTAAATATAAATAAGAAATAAAACATAAAATATATACAAATAAATTAAAATATATTACTATTATATTAGAATAATGAATACAATAGTATTTAAATTATGTATAATTTTTAATATAATTTAGAAAAAAAAACAAATGTTCTATATTTCACTGCTTTTGTATATAATAATAATAGTATATTAATATATTTTAATTTATTTGTATATTAATAAAAATATTATTTTTTGATATTAATATTTGTGTTCATTAAATTTATTTGTATATTAATAAAAATTAAAATAGTATTCATTATTGTTATAAAATATTTATATATTTTAATTTATTGTTATATATTTTGTATGTTATTTTTATATTTATTTATACTTAATAAATAAATCAAAAAAATTATTGCGTTAAGTTTATTGTGTTAAATTTATTACATTAAGCTACTTCAACGATTTGAGCTTAAAAAAGAGTATAATGAGGGTGCAGATGTACCAGTGGATTTTCACATTGCACCTTTCAATCCCAACAAATGTATGACATTTATTGTTGGCCGAATAGAGTATTTTATAATTTATTTTATTTATTGGGTAAGATGAGAGAGTTTGGGCCAAATTTTGCGAGTTGTCAGATTGGGTCGACGGGTCGTCGGTGGGCTGAAGAAGTTGAAATCGGGTCCTGCTCTACATAAAGTACAGATGGAGTCGCGGACACTTGCTTAGAATTTTAATAACTGGATTTTCCGTGCAGGTGACGCGCCTAAAATGCGGCGGGTTTATAGTGGCCCTCCGCTTCAACCACACCATGTGCGACGGCCTCGGCATCGTGCAGTTCGTTTCCGCCGTCGCAGAAATCGCCCGCGGCGCAACCGCTCCTTCCGTCCTACCGGTCTGGCAGAGACACCTCCTCAGCGCGCGCGTGTCACGCACGCACCATGCGTACGACGTCGTCCCGGACACGCCAACGTCCGACAACAACAACGTGGTGCACCGCCACCTCATCTTCGGCGCTCCCGAGATCTCCGCCCTTCGCCGCCACCTCCCCCCGCACCTCCGCCGCAGCACCACCCATGACATCCTCACCGCCTGCCTCTGGCGCTGCCGCACCATCGCCGTCTCCCCGGACCCCCGAGAAGAGGTCAGAGTCACTTGCGCCGTCAACGCCCGGAATCTCTTCGACCCGCCGATCCCGGAAGGCTACTACGGGAACGCCGTGGCCACCACCGTCGCGATCGCCGCCGCCGGAGACTTGTCCGGAAAGCCGCTGCACTACGCGGTGGATCTCGTGAGGAAGGCGAAGCTCCAGGTCATGATGGGGGAGGATTTGATGGTCTTCACTGGGCGGCCGCGTTTGACGGACGCGCGGACTCTGTTCGTGTCCGATTTCACGTGCCTCGGGTTTGAGCAGGTGGATTACGGGTGGGGAAAGGCGGCGGGAGGGGAGATGGCGGTGGGGCCCAACGGCAGCGCCATGTGGTTCTACAAGCCATGGAAGAACGGAGGAGGAGAGGGCCAGAGGAGAATAGTGGTTCCGATCACTTTAGCGGCAGACGCCATGGGAGTGTTCGTCAATGAGCTGAAGATGATGTTGAAATCGGATGCTCCGAATCATCCCTTCATCAAAACTTCGGCATTGTGAAAATGTCAAGTTATTGATGAATAAACATTAAATTAATAAATTTTCAAGAGTCATTTCTTGTAACTCAAAGGTGATAAGCTTTAGAGTTCTTTGATGGTTTTTTAGAATCAATTGGTTTGCTGTACGTTCTACTTTGCGTCTATATAAAGATGTTGTTGGTTTTAAATTTTTTGTTGGAACTTGAAGTAGTATGAGTTGCAAAAAGAAATAAAATATATATATATATATATATATATATATATATATATATATATATATATATATATATATATTCTTAATGAATATTAGTATTTTTAAAACAATACTATAAAATAAGAAATACTTTCTTCCATTCATAACAGATCACTTTTTTAAAATTGATATTTCATAATAATTGATTTTTTTTCAAAAAAATAAAATAAATATTATTATTATTTCACTTATAGTTAACCATGTAGTACCATCAAACCTTAATCGCAAAAACCATCAAACCTTAATCGCAAATTCATCAATAAGAATAATTTCTCTAAGAATTAAATGAAAGAAGCAACCAGAGAATAGTATCGAACCATCATTGTTATGCTTTTTACGATACTGTGACACCACTTGTTGCGAATATTGAAAACTAAATCTCTCATGACTCTCGAAATATATATGAGATACGAAAAAAAAAACGAAAAGAACAAACACACGAATATACATGGAAACCCAAAACACGAGAAAAAACCACGGGAAGAAAGAAATTCACTACATCGTTGAGGCTTACAATTCACTCTATAATCTATTGCACTCTATGATTTTCGTCTACCGGAAAACCTCTATTTATAGGTGTAGCAAACGTATCGAATTGGAAACAATTAGAATTAGGAATAAATCATTTTCCTAATATGACTTTAAACTATTAAGAAATATAATTATATTCTAATATAATTATATTTTCCTAAATACTAAACAATTAAAAAATGGAACCACAATTCCAGCTGAACGAACGAAGCCGAGAAATCCATGCCCACGTGATGATGTCATCGATGACATCATTCCACCCACCATAATTGACCACGTTGACGACGTGCCCCATAATTAATTAGCATCAATCGGTGGTTGAATGATTTCTCGCGCGTCTTCTACGATTAAGTCCCGTTTTATCCACGAATCATATTTTAACAATCATGCTGGACGGATTGACGTTGCCCCGACGGGGTCCGCTTCGCCACGGTCCGACCAAAAAAGACGAACTGCTTAGATTTGATACGTTTGCCAGAATAATGGGATCGGTGTTGAAAGTTGAAACGGGGTGCAAACATGCGGTCCCACGACTAGCGCGCACACGAGAGCGGGAGCCCGAATATACACTACTAAGGAGTCTCTTTCTAACTTAAAATTATATGGTGCTAAGTAGGAAAACTCTCTAGGTGTGAGAGTTAATATTTTGGAGAAACTCAATGAATATTATTCACAGTTCAGCAAAATAAATACTACAAGTATATAACAAATTATGCTAACCCTATGGAGTCTAAACTATAGATAAGTATGCGCATGCTAAATAATAGATACAACAATTATCTAGGATTATTATTCTGTAACACCCCCCGTCAAACGATGCGTGGGATGTAAGTTAACGCAGAGCTTGGATCGTAGTAACTCAAAAGCTGGACGTGGAAGGCTTTTGGTAAAAATATCGGCGAGTTGGAGATGAGTGGGAACGAATTGAGTGCGAAGCTTCCCGGAGGAGACGAGTTCTCTAACGAAATGACAATCGATGTCGATATGTTTAGCACGTTTGTGAGCAACTGGATTTTGACTAAGAAAGATCGCGCTTTTGTTGTCACATAAGAGGACGGGGCAAGTGCGAGGGAGCTGACGAAGTTCACGGAGAAGATTGGTGAGCCAGACAGTTTCCGAAGCGGTGTTAGCTAAGGCGCGATACTCCGATTCACAACTAGAGCGAGCAACGGTGGGCTGCTTCTTTGCACTCCAAGAGACCAGATTGTCGCCGAGGAAGACAGAGTAACCGTACGTGGAGCGACGGGTGTCGGGGCAGCGGGCCCAATCCGCATCTGAGTAGCTGACGATGGAGGGATTAGAAGTATAAGTGTACGTCAGACCGTAGTGAAGAGTGCCCTTAACGTATCGTAGGATGCGCTTGACGGCGGAGAAATGATCGGTGGTTGGCGCATGAAGGAATTGACTGACGGTATTGACGGCGTATGACAAGTCGGGCGTGTAATGGTGAGGTACTGGAGAGCACCGACCAGCGATCGGTAGAGTGTCGGGTCGTGGAATGCGGTGCCATCACTAACCAGCGAAACGCTTGGGACGAGGGGAGTGGCGATCGGCTGACAATCCAAGAGGTGGGCACGATCGAGAATGTCATAGGCATATTTTGCTTGGCCAACGAAGAGGCCAGTAGACGTGTAGGAGATTTCTAAGCCGAGAAAGTAGTTAAGCCGACCGAGATCTTTGATGGCAAACTCGGAGTGAGTACGAGCAATGAAACGTCTAAGCAGGTCAGGGTCGTTGCCGGTGAGGATAATATCATCTACGTACAGAAGTAAGTAGAGCATAGAAGAGCCTCGAAAAAAGTAGAATAGGGAAGAATCAGATTGAGACTGTCGAAACCCCAAAGACAGAAGATATGAACTAAAGCGCTGAAACCAAGCCAAGGGAGCCTGACGAAGACCGTAAATGGCTTTGTTGAGACGACACACATGCGTTGGACGAGTAGGGTCGACAAAGCCAGGTGGTTGTGCCATAAAGACAGGTTGGGAGAGAACACCGTTTAAGAAGGCGTTCTTGACGTCTAACTGATGAAGCGGCCAGTTTTGTTGCACCGAGAGAGCTAGGATGGTGCGGACAGTGGTTGCCTTGACAACGGGACTGAAGGTGTGATGAAAGTCGGCACCGGGAACCTGAGTGAATCCCTGAGCGACGAGACGAGCCTTATAACGTTCGATGGAGCCGTCAGGGAGATACTTGGTGCGAAATACCCATTTCGAGCCCACAATATTTGTGTTTGGGGGCGGAGGAACCAAATCCCATGTGGCGTTAGTCTTAAGCGCATCGATTTCTTCCTGCATGGCGCGTACCCAGTGGGGAAACTTAGAAGCAGATTTGAAACCCTTGGGTACGGTTGTGGTGGCAAGAGAAGTGAGAAGAGTTGTAGAAGCAAGGTTAACCGGATACTTATGTTTAAAAATTCCGGCACGAGAGCGAGTCGTCATGGGATGGAGTGACGAGACAGAGGAGGAGCTGGCAGGAGCTGCGGTCATAGGCGAGGCAGCTGGAGGCGACAACGTTGCGAGCTGTGGTGTTGTCGGAAGGATAGGCGCGGGCTGTGGGGGCAGCGACGCGGACTGTGCAGGCAACGGCGCGGTGGTAACGGGCAGCGGTGAAGTGGAGTATTCCGGCTCAGGATGAAGGCACGACGGTGATGGTCGGGTAGGCGGAGTCGGGGTGACTGTAGCCGAAGGAACCGAAGACGGGGAACTAGCATCCAGAAAAGTGGAGTAAGATAGAGTAGATGACGATGAAACATGACTCCCGGTGAAAGGAAATGCAAGCTCGTCAAATTGAGCATGGCGTGTCAAAAATACCTTGGCCGAAGAAGGATCGTAACATCGAAAACCCTTGTAAGCACTGCTGTAGCCCAAGAAAATGCAAGCACGACTCCGAGGTGATAATTTGTGCGGCGCATAGTCTCGTAAATAAGGATACACACGACAACCGAAGGGCTTGAAGATGGCGTAATTTGGGACGATATGAAAGAGCAGCTCGTACGGGGATTTGTTGGCGAGTACAGATGAGGGAAGACGATTAATGATGAAGACTGCTGTGGCGAAAGCATCAAACCAATATGAAGCCGGAGCGGACGCATGAAATAACATGGAGAGTCCCGTTTCAGTTATGTGACGATGTTTGCGTTCGGCTCGACCATTTTGTTGTGGTGTGTATGGGCAGGAGATGCGATGTAGGATGCCGTGCGTGAGGATGAACTCAGTCATCCGTTTGTTGACGAACTCAGTACCCCCGTCGGACTGAAAAACTTTAATTTTTCTTGAAAACTGAGTACAAACAAAGTTGTAAAATCGAACAAATATATCATAAAATTCAGACTTTGTATGCATGGGATAAATCCAAGAAAATCGAGAAAAGTCATCAATAAAGACCGCATAATAGCGATAACCAGCCGTCGAAGAGACTGGAGCAGGTCCCCATAAATCACAGTGCACTAAATCAAGTACACAGGAAGCACGTTTGTCGTTTAAAGGAAATGATAATTTGCGACTTTTAGCTAATTGGCACGAGGAACAAATAGCCGGAGTCGATAGTACTGATGATAAAGATAAATGTCCCAATTTATTAAGCAACGATAAAATATCATAAGAAATGTGGCCAAGCCTTAAATGCCAAAGGGAAGAACTAGCTTTCAAATCAGTGACTCTGAGCGCAGCAACTAGGGCCGGAGTACAACGCTCTAAGATATATAGACCATTCTCACAGCGGCCGTGGGCTAGCGGAGCTTTTGTCATCCGATTCTGAACGACAAAACTTTTATCAGAAAATACGACATCAACTTCATAATCTGATGTCAACTTGCTAATGGATAAGAGATTCTTAGTAATGTGAGGAACGACCAAGACGTCCAATAAATTAATATTAGAACCAATGCGACGAGAACCAATATGTGAAATAGATAGAGAGTTGCCATTACCAACGACGACTGAACTATTACCCGTGTACGATGTGAAAGAGTCCAGATGATTAGGTTGGGATGTCATGTGAGCGGAGGCCCCCGAGTCGACAAACCAATCAGAAGGAGAGGGCTGCTCGCTGACCGAACAAGAGGTGTTAAAGGCCTCGGCCAAATTCGCTGATGGGGTAGGTGATGTGCCAAGAGAGGCGTTGCTAGCACGTTGTTGTAGCTGCAAAAAAGAAGGGCATTTATCAGCGTAGTGCTCACCTCGGCAGAGTTGGCAGCGCGGGATATAAGGGCGACGAGGCGCGGCAGCAGAACCACGCGTACCGGGAGAATCACGCCCCTGGACCGAAGAGGGAGCACGAGAGGAAGAGGTGTCTGAACGAGGGTTTCGGTAGCGCTGATTGGAGCCAACATTAGGGCGCTGATCTGACCTCCCAGTAGCGACGAAGGCAGCGGGCGAGGGAGACGAGGGTTCCATGATAGCCGTAATAAGCTCGAATTGAATAGCCTGATGGAGGAGGTCGCGAAGCGGTGGGATCGGTGTCATGGACATGCGAGTGTCGGCGAAATTCGCAAATTTAATACCAAGGCCACGGAGAAACCAATGACTTTTGTCGCTTTCATCGACGGGTTTGCCAATTGCAGAGAGTTGAGCACAGAGGGCCTTGAAGTTCTTACCATATTCAGCGACTGGGAGGGAGTCTCGGCGAAGTGAGAGCAGGGCCTCGCGGAGGTGATTGACACGGGAGGTTGACGCATTGGCGAAGATAGACTCGAGGGTGATCCAGGCGGAGCGAGAGGTAGTGCAGTCGAGGACCTCGGCCATGGCTTCGGGTTCGAGGGTTGCGAAGAGAACCCCAAGGAGTTTCTGATCTCGAAGATGCCAGGAGATATAAGCGGGGTTAGGAGTGGAATTTCCGTCGTCAGACACGAGGGTGGTCGACGGTGCGGTAGACTCGCCGGTGAGGAGATCAAGCATCTCAAAAGTAGCAGCCATGGACATAAATTGACGCTTCCACATGAGGAACGTGGCAGACGACAACTTGATTTGAACCAAATTGATCATGGAGGTGGTTGATAGAGGGGCAGGAGCAGTGGCAGCCATGAGGGCGATGGATCGAAGGGGACCAGTTCGACCTTAGAGAGTGCGAGGGGGACCAGCTCGTAGAAAAAAAAAATAGGGTTTTTACGATGGTAAGCTCTGATACCATGTGAGAGTTAATATTTTGGAGAAACTCAATGAATATTATTCACAGTTCAGCAAAATAAATACTACAAGTATATAACAAATTATGCTAACCCTATGGAGTCTAAACTATAGATAAGTATGCGCATGCTAAATAATAGATACAACAATTATCTAGGATTATTATTCTGTAACACTAAGCTTATATAATAGGTACAGTAGAAAAAAATATTAATATAAGGAATTATTTTTATATAAAGTTTTAAAAAAATAAAAAATAATATTTTCTTATAAAAAATAATATAAATATAAAAATAATATAGATTAAATATTATCTATCTTTAAATATACATAATCAATTTAATAAATTTGAATAATATACGTGTAAAAATTGTTTTTCACATAAATATTGAATAAAATATTAATAAATTTAAGGATTATAAACTTTGACCTAGATAAATATTTTTGTTATATATTAATCATTTATTTATTCTTATACGGAAGTATAAATCTTTAAGAAAGTGATATTTCATAATAATTGAATTTTTTTCAAAAAAATAAAATAAATATTATTATTATTTCACTTATAATTTTACACCTAATTTATTCATTTATTTTTTCAACTCTACTCACAACACATTTACTTTTTAACTTAAAAATAAATTTAAAAGTAAAATTAATCTTAAACCCACTTGTCTTGATAATTTACTGGATTAAAATTAAGAGTTAAGTGATCTTCTTTATTGCATTGGTTCTTGTACTTGACATTAGAAATGTCTTACAACCACTTGAGTTCAAAGAACATTTTCATGTGATTTTTTCCAGATGTATACTAGGGGTGTCAAAAGTTTGGTTAAACCGACCAAATTGAACCAAATCGACACTGTTTGGTTAAATCAAACCGAACCAAACTAATTTGGTTTGGTTTTCGGTTTTGATTTTTTTAATTTTTTGATTTTCGGTTTGGTTTGGTTTTTAACCGATTAAAACGGTTAAAACCAAACCAAACCGAATAAAAGTAAAATAAAAAATAATTAATATATATATTATTTTAAATGTAAATAATAATAATTTATATATATATATATATTTATATTTTTTAATAATAATATTTTATTTTTAATTTAAATTAAATTTTTTTATTTTTTATATTTTGTTTTAATTATTTTAATAAAAAAAAAAAAAAAATTTAAATGAAAATATTAAAAAAAAAATTATTTTTTTAATTAAAATTTGGTTAAAACGAACCAAACCAAACCAAATCGAAATTATTCGGTTAAAACCGAACCAAACCATTTCTTAAACGGTTTGGTTTTCGGTTATTGAAAATAAGTCTTGTTTGGTTCGGTTAACCGAAATTTCGGTTCGGTTTGGTTTGGTTTAACCGAATTAACACCCCTAATGTATACTCGTGTACATTATTTGTATCATACACAACAGAGTTTAGACAAAATAATGTTGAGTATTCATAACCATACCTTGTTCTCGTAACATCAGAATTTGTTATGCCTTGAAACCATGTTGTGGAAGTGTTTCTCTATCCATGTCTACAAACATGGCACTTTGATTATGTGTTGGGTACTCATGTCAATTTCGTCTTTCATCAAAAGCCAATATAGTTGATTTTTTTCCTAACCTTCTTAATGTATACATAAATTAATGAAATAAATTACATAAATTATAAATGTCACTAAGTTAGTGGCACTCATTTTTGCATGCATAAATCATAAATGCAAAAAAGTTGCCAATAAATAAGATCTCTTATGGTATATTTTTATTTTTTATTATAATTTTCAGTTTTATATATAATTTTTTTACATATTTTAGTTAATTCTAATTTTTTTCATAGATAATTTATTTATATTTTTAAAAAATATAATTTTTTTATTATGGCAATTTTTTTTTTTTGTGTGCCACAAAGTATGAAATAAATTGACAGACCGAAAGCGGTATTTAATTAGAAAAAAATGCAAGCACTGTACAGGTAGAAATACCATATTTGTGCATTTGTTAACTAGGTAGCGGCGCCGCGGATAGTTACGTTACTACTTACTACTCCGTAGTTAGTAAGGAGTAACATTTTTTGTAAAGAGTACAATTTTTTTTTTCATTTTTTTATAAATATACTATTTACTTGAATTCAGTTCAATTAAATTAAATTTGTTTAACTTTGTTGTATCAATTAATCCCATTTAGTTTATATAAATAAATATGATAAAAATTTTAAATATACAATCTAATTCATTTTAAAATATTATTTATAACTTAAAATTAATTGAAAGTATATATAAATTATTATTATTATAAAAAATCAATTTAGTTTAGTTAACGATACAATAGAAAACAGAAAGTATGCAAAATGGCATAATAATCATGTTGATTTTAATATTTGTAGATAAATATATTCTAGTAAATGCTAATTACAGGATTTTAAATATTTTTTAATAAAATAAAAATAGTAATATTGTAGTGGGGTTGAATCTCGAAAGTTGAAATGATAGGGTTTGTTAGACCTTCACCTCATATTGATTTTAATTACTGAGTATATTATTTGAAAATTCATCCAATTCAAATTAGAGTTGTATAAATACCCCTCCCCCCATGCATCCTTCATAATCCACACACACATATAACACGTTATTTAATTAGTTCAATGGCGTCGACACCAACAACAACTCATCTAACTTTCAAAGTGACTCGCTGGAACCCGGAGTTGATCCCTCCGGCTGGGCCCACCCCCCACGAGTTCAAGCCCCTCTCTGACATCGACAATCAAGAGGTCCTTCGTTTGCAGATTCCGGCCATTCAGTTCTTCTGGAGAAATCCGTCCATGGACGGAAATGACCCTGCCCATGTAATTCGCTCCGCCTTGGGCCGTGCATTGGTTTACTACTACCCGTTGGCCGGGCGGCTAAGGGAACATGCTGCCCGAAAGCTGGTGGTGGAGTGCACCGGCGAGGGGGTGTTGTTCATAGAGGCCGATGCGGACGTGACCCTCGGGCAGTTCGGCAACCTTCAGCCGCCCTTCCCTTGCCTCGACGAGCTGCTTTATCATGTTCCGGGCTCGGAGGGAGTGGTCGATTGTCCTTTGATGCTTTTTCAGGTTTTTTTTTTTTTTTTTTTTTCAATTTGATTTGATTTTTTTTTTAATAAAAATTAGAGAAAAAAGTACACTAATTAATTGAAATACAAGCATAATCTGGTAAATATTTTTATATTTTAACCGCCGATTATTAAAAAGATGATTGTAAAATTGTATTTAAAGTGGAGATATTAAAATAGTTGTGATAGATTATAAAAAAAGATGAATGTAAGATTGTTTACTAGTAGTATAAAGTAGAAAAGTTAAAATAGTTCGGGGTAAAATAAAAACAATATGAAAAATTAAGTTTATAATTATATTTTAAATTAAAAGAATAAAATAACTACAACTATCTCAATTAATTAATCACATTTACTTTTTTTTACATACACAATTCAATTGAATTTAGTTTTGGTTCCAATTTGAAGAGGATTTATGTTGCAGGTGACGCGCCTAAAATGCGGCGGGTTTATATTGGGCCTCCGCTTCAACCACACCATGTGCGACGGCGTCGGCCTGGTGCAGTTCCTGTCCGCCGTGGCAGAACTGGCCCGCGGCGCAACGGCTCCGTCCGTCCCACCGGTCTGGCAAAGACAGCTCCTCAGCGCGCGGGACCCGCCGCGCGTGTCCCACGCGCACCGTGAGTACAACTTTGTCCCGGACACCAAAGGAACCCTCGTCCACCGCTCCTTCTTCTTCGGCGCTGCAGAGATCTCCGCCCTCCGCCGCCGCCTCCCTCCGCACCTCCGCCGCTGCACCACCTTCGAGATCCTCACCGGCTGCCTCTGGCGCTGCCGCACAATCGCCCTCTCCCAAGACCCAGAAGAAGAGGTCAGAGTCACCTCCGCCGTCAATGCCCGAAAGCTGTTCGATCCGCCTCTCCCGGAGGGCTACTACGGCAACGCCTTGACTAACCCCATTGCTATCACCACCGCCGGAGAATTATCCGGAAAGCCGCTTCACTACGCTGTGGATCTCGTGAGGAAGGCGAAGCTCGAGGTGACGTGTCAGGATTTGATTGTCTTCAGAGTGCGGCCGATATTTACGCTCGTGCGGAGTTTCGTTGTGTCGGATACAACGCGGATAGGGCTAGACGAGGTGGATTACGGGTGGGGGCAGCCGGCGTTCGGAGGAGTGGCAAGAGGCGGCGTGGGGCCCATCCCCGGCGTGTGTTGTTTTTACTCGCCGTTGAAGAACAGGGAGCAGGGTAATGAGAGGGGGATAGTGGTCCCCATGTGTTTGCCGGCGGACGCCATGGAAGTGTTTTCGGAGGAGGTTCAGAAGATGGTCAAACCAAATTATACTTCCATCTCCAAAACTTCTGCTCTCTGAATCATAAATATATAGTAGGGACTAGGGAGGGAGTATATATAATTGTAAAATAATTGAAAAACACATGTTATATTTTCAAATAAAACCATTAATAGTGCTATTGTTGATTAATTAATAGTACTGCTATTGTTGAAATATTATTAATAAATTAATTAAATTTACATATTGTTGATATATAATTATACTTTTAGTTCTTCACTAATTTTAATATTATTTATGCGACATGATCTTATAAGTAGTTACAAATTTAGAAATAATTGATATTAACAAATTTATTGTATTTTAAAATAAATTAAATAAAAAATTATTAGATTAAATAAAAATATATTTTAAAAGGTATTTATATGTATTAGTAAAGGTCAAAATATTGTATTTTAAAATTGTTACACCATAAAAATTCGACACCGACACGTGTCCAGACAACCGGAACCACGTCATCAGATGGAGAGTCAACCGACGACCGAACCCTATTTTGAAGCCAAGTATGAAGAAGGAACCAGGCGAGCTCAACAGTAGCCCCGGGCAGACAGCCTCGTACCAGAATGAAGGATCAGTCAGATAAGGCTCCAGGCAAGAGGCGGTGTCTCCCTGGTGACATATTGTAGCAAGTGGGAAGACAATATTAGTGGGTATTTAATGTAAAGCAAAAAGTCTTTATTAGTGGAATTATATTTGATAGGTGGCTAATAGGTGGCATTAAGAGAGCTTGCATGCTCATGCAAATGACTAATATATAAGAGAAGAAGTAGAGGGGAGGAAAGGACTTGACCTTTTTTGTTCATTTTTTCAAATACTTTAAGTAAGAAAAAAGAAGAGCTTGAAGCTCAAGAATATCATACCTGTTTTTCCAGATTTCGACCATGCATTTTCCGATCTATAACTTGCCTATAAAATAAATATTTTGTTGGTACCCTTCTTTAATCACTTCGTTCCAGTAAAAGTATAATTTAGATAAAAAAGGGTTGGAACAAAAGTGATGTACTCATTATATCTCAAACATACAATATAATTTATAATTTCCAAAGAACATTTGATTATAGGTTTGGGAAAGAGACAATACTATTAGTTAAGCAAATGGAGAAGTATTAAATATTACGTGTTCCTCTTTAATTATGAATAAACACAATAAGAAGAATCTTTTGTTACAATTGTACTAAGTTTTATCTTCTCATACTCCATAATTCCACTCTTGTACTATATAAAAGAGAAATATTATTCTTTCAAATGCTGACATTCAAGGAATGCTTCAAGCTCCCAACATGAAGAGTATGCTTTCCCAACCCCACTCTCCTATTACCCTTGTCATCAACCACACCCAGATGCTTGCACACATCAACCTCAAACACAACAACTCCTTCTTCCCCCGGACCCAAATGAACCTTCTCAAACCCCAACAACTGCTTCCGAGGCGCCCCGTCCACCTCCGGAGGAGTCGAAAACATCAGAACAGTTTCTCCCCCGCGAAACCTTCCCACGTTTTTCACTCTCAAACTAACCCTAAACACCAAACCCCCGCACGCCTCCTCCGTTGCATCGATGGACTCACAACTCAACGACGTTCGGCACGCGTGCTTTTCCCCCAACTGGACGGATACGAGCGCCGGCGGCTCCTCAACCATCACGTGATCGAATTCCGAATACCCCATCCCGTCCCCGAACGAAAACACAACCGGGCCCTCGTAGAAGCGATACGTTCGGCCCGGGTAGCCCGTCGCGGGGTCCGGCCTCATCCGCATATCCGTCATCTCAACACTTTCAACGTACGATTGCGGATACCAACTCATAGGCAGTTTTCCACCGGGATTGTGATATCCGAATACAACATCAGCAATAGCAGCCCCACCGGCTTGACCCGGAAAACCGACCCATAAAATGCTACTGATTTTAGGATCATCCTTTGCGAACTGGACATCCATTCCCCCGCCCGACATGATGACTAGGATAACCGGCCCTTTCGACACCCTCGCAACCTCGGACACCAGAAGCTGCTGCTGTCCCGGGAGGGTAACGTCCACTCTGTCTCGATCCTCCGACTCGATCGACTGATCCGAACCCACGACCAAAACCACCGCATCAGCCTCGGACGCTATTTTCTTGGCATCATCCAACTCAGCAGAAACACACGACACGTGAGCACATCCTCGTTGGTGTACCGTCGGGACGGAAGCCGTCAGGCCTTGCAACGGAGTCGTGTAGTTGCACGGAGTGCCTTCATAGTTCCCGATCATGGTGTGGGTGGCTTCGGCATTTGGGCCGATGACGGCCAACGATGTGACATTGGCAGACGATAAGGGCAACGAGGCTTCAGAATTCTTGAGGAGAACTATCCCTTGCCGAGCGGCTTCCCGCGCGAGCTCCTGGTTCGACGGGGTGCACACGTCTCCCGGACCCAGGTTCCCGTACGCGAGTCTGCTCGGGTTTCCGTCGAAGAACCCTAGCCTCATCATGGTCTCGAAGTTATTCGAGACTGCCCTGTCGATTTCTGCTTCCTTCAGAAGGCCTCGGTCGATCGCGGCTTTAGCGTTGTTGCTCAGGAAAGCTCCGCAGTTGAGATCCACACCTTTATATATACAGTATTAATTATATATAAGGTTGTCTGACTGTCTGTATATACACGTGTTGAAATACCTGATTTGACAGCGAGAGCGGCTGTCTCCTCGGGAGTCTTGGTGTAGTGTTGGGAGTTCACCATCACGTCTAGAGAATCGCAGTCCGAAACTATGTACCCTTTCAGTTTCCACTCGCCTCGGACCACGCCGGACAACAACTCGGGGTCCCCACACGTCGGCTTGCCGTTGACCTGATTGTACGAGCACATCACGCTCGCGACTTTCCCGTCGCGAACGCAGCTCTTGAACGGCGGCTGATACGTGTCTTCCAAATCTTGCCGCGTCACCTGAAACGGTCGAAAACTGTTAGTGGGACGTCGAATATATATATTTTCCAATAGAAATAAAATTGCACAGGTATATATTATAATACCTGAGCATTGAAAGTGAACCTGTGGGCTCCTTTCCAGTTATCCAAATCGTAAGCTGTGTAGTGCTTGCAGCAAGCAGCAACTTTGAGCCTGTCTTTGTCGTCGGTTTGCTGCAAGCCTCTGACGTAAGCCACGGCGTATTTGCTGGCGAGCAAAGGGTCCTCTCCGGGGGTTTCCTGGCCTCGACCCCATCTCGGGTCGCGGAAGATGTTGACGTTCGGGGACCAGAAAGTCAGTCCGGATAATCCCGCGTTGTACATCGCCCTCGCCTCGGTCGAAACCACCTGCATAATTAATCAACCATAATGTACTACTTTCCAAAGAACGATACCCGTTTTATTAATTGTCATCTGCAATTGCCAACTAATTGATTCTGTTTTGTTGAACTTAATTTCAGTTCGTTTTTTAGCAACTAAAGACCCGAAAAGGGGGTGTGTGCACCAACTTTTGCTGAACAACTTAACATTAATATTAGTTAGTCGAATATATTTTTCAATAAAATTATAGAAAGATTCCGATTCGACTCATAAGAAATATCACGATATATGATGCATGAGTTGGTGTTACATTCATTACCTTTCCGATGGCCTCGAACAAGGACTGGTTGAAAGTGGCCGCGGTGAGAGTGACCTGAGGGAAGCTGGTGGCGCTCGGGACGGGGCCGCGGAAGCTGGTCCCCGGGCCGGTGGACGAGACTCCATGCAGAGCCTCGTTCCACCACTCGTAATTGGGTATCCCGAGTCGGCTCACCCCCCGGGCCCCGCTGACGAGCCAGCCGAGCTTCTCGGCTAAAGTGAGCCTGCTCACGAGGTCCTTCACTCGGGCTTTCAGGCCCAACGAAGGATCGCAGAAGCTCAGGTTCCTCAGGCCGGGATTGGTTACGACGTCGCACGCGAAGAGCGGGCCGGGGTCGGCGGAAACGAAAATGCAGAGGATGGAGAAGCAGAGGAAAACAGAGCAGTGGTTTGGAATTGGAGGGGCCATTGTGTAACAAGAGAGTAAAAGTGTTTTGCGAGCCCTTTTGATGAATAGGATTATTTGGAGGCATTAATTAAACGTGACTTAACTTGCCCTCTAACGTTTTTCTTGCACTGTCTTTTGTTTTTTTCTTCCTACATTTGTTTTGGTAGTTTAACAGCTTTGGCCCATATAAACTCTTAACTCAGGCCCAGCCCAAACCAACTTTGGCGCATATTTGACCTTTAGCTATCAGCTGCCTATCCCTATCACTTCATGATTTCTATCTACACAAAAAAGTTCAATGGAGTGGACACCAACAAAAACCGCACTAACACTGAAAGTGACCCGACGGAACCCGGAGCTGATCCCTCCGGCTGAGCCCACCCCTCACGAGTTCAAGCCCCTCTCTGACATCGACGATCAAGGGAGTCTTCGTTTGCACGTTTCGAACATTCAGTTCTACCAGAGAAACCCATCCATGGACGGAAAAGACCCTGTCCACGTCATTCGCTCTGCCCTTGCCCGAGTACCATATTAGTACACTCTAGTGTACTATTTTTTTTTATTATTTTTTTTAGTGTAAAAGACATAAAATTATTCATACATTTTTATTTTTTTAAACTTTATATTCAACTAATTACTCTACTTTGGTGCATAAGTTTTTATTGCTTAGATAGTATTTAAATTTTATTTATTAATATTATTAGAATATGTATTTTACCCCTGAAAGTCTGAAATTAACTTAATTGAACGGTTCTAAATTAAATGAAATGAAATGAATTAAATTGAATTTTTTTATAAAAATAAAAATATTTTTTATAAATTGTTAAATATTTTGAAAAAATATTAATAATATTTTAATATTAATTAGATTATATATTTGAAATTATTAATTTAAAATATTTTTTATTTATTTTATTTTTATTTGTTCTAAAACAAACTCAATCGATTCGAATTTAACGATTCTAAAATGAATTCAAGCTTAAACCGGTGATTTCTACCGTGCAACATAGTGTACGGAATATTGTACACATAATATTTATTATGGTGTATTCTTAATAAATATTACTTTGATATATAATGAATATATTAGTAAATGATAATTTATATTTTTACTCAATGATGATTTCAAGAATGATGATTTTTAATTGTTCAAGGATGATTATTCATTTTTAAAATAAATATTTTTTATATTTAACTTAGATTTTGATGTACAATGTATACGGATTGACTTAAACCAAACTGAAAATGACTAGAACTACCTCTTTACTCCCTCTCACCATATGTCATATTTTTCGGAGTTAAAGAAAATTGTTATTTTTGTATTTTTTTTCTTTTTTGGGTGTGTAACTATTGTTGGACATCCCCAAAAAGAAACTGTTTTTGGACGAGGGATATTATTTTGTGAAAATCTAGCTTATTTGTTGGGTGATGAGAGTGTTTGGGGTGAATTATGCGGGTTGGCAGATTGGGTTCGACAGGCTGGTGGGCTGAAATGGTTAAAATCGGATCTGGCCCAAATATAAAGTAGACCAGTACACTTGCTTTGAATTTTAATAACTGGATTTTCGTGCAGGTGACGCGCCTAAAATGCGGCGGGTTTATAGTGGCCCTCCGCTTCAACCACACCATGTGCGACGGCCTCGGCATCGTGCAGTTCGTTTCTGCCGTCGCCGAACTCGCCCACGGCGCAACCGCTCCTTCCGTCCTACCGGTCTGGCAGAGACACCTCCTCAGCGCGCGCCACCCGCCGCGCGTGTCACACACGCACCGCGAGTACGACGTCATCCCGAACACCACAACGTCCGACAACAACGTGGTGCACCGCCACCTCATCTTCGGCGCTCCTGAGATCTCCGCCCTCCGCCGCCGCCTTCCTCCGAACCTCCGCCGCAGCACCACCACCTTCGACATCCTCACCGCCTGCCTCTGGCGCTGCCGCACCATCGCCGTCTCCCCGGACCCCCGAGAAGAGGTCAGGGTCACCTGCGCCGTCAACGCCCGGAATCTCTTCGACCCGCCGCTCCCAGAAGGCTACTACGGGAACGCCGTGGCCACCCCCGTCGTGATCGCCGCCGCCGGAGAATTGTCGGAAAAGCCCCTGCACCACGCGGTGGAGCTCGTGAGGAAGGCGAGGGTCGGGGTGACGGAGGAGTACGTGAGATCGGTGGCGGATTTGATGGTCGTCAGAGGGCGGCCGCGCGTGACGGAGGCGCAGACTTTGATCGTGTCAGATCTCACGCGCCTCGGGTTCGAGTCGGTGGATTACGGGTGGGGAAAGGCGGCGGGCGCAGGGTTGGCGGTGGGGGCCAACCATGGCGTGTTGTGCTCTTACACGCCGTGGAAGAACGAAGAGGGGGAGAGGGGAATAGTGGTTCCGATCAGTTTAGCAGAGGAAGCCATGGGAGTGTTCGCCAATGAGCTCAAGAGGATGTTGAAAACAAATAATTATTCCTTTATCAAAGCTTCAGCTTTGTGAATGTGAAATTATAACCGTGAGCACAAACAAGTACGTGTGTCTATTATTATGGAGACTGGAGTAGAGTATTTTCACATTTTATTTAGTTTATGATGTAATAATACAATTATTATTAGTATTATTTTAATACTATTAGTTGTCTGCACTATTTATTGAAAATCTTTCTGTCCCAATTAATTAATTATGCGCATTCATTTTACAAATTTCTCAATTTAATGTAAATCCTTAAAATAAAATATATTTTTTATTTTATTATTTTAAAATTTAAATTTACTTTTTAATTTAAAAATATATTTTTATATCTAATTTTTGCACTTATAGTCATTAACTAATAAATAAATAATTCTTGATAGGAGACCGAAATAAATTAATGTATTTATTAATTGAAGCATGGAACATGGAGTAGTATTAATGTTGGGCGAATTTATAGTTTCCATTGACTAAATGTATTTTTTAATTTTAATACCCATGTGTATTTCTCATAATAAACAAATGACTCGATTAAAAAACGAATGCTAAAAATAACCTACTTCAATTCGAGTTGCATAAATAGCCTCACATCCTTCATAAACCTAACAACACGCATATAACATGGCTTCAACAACAAAAACTGATGATCTCACTTTCAAAGTGACCCGCCGGAACCCGGAGTTGATCCCTCCGGCTGGGCCCACCCCCCACGAGTTCAAGCTCCTTTCCGACATCGACGATCAAGCGAGTCTTCGTCAACCCCATCGCGATCGCCAAGGCGGGGGAATTGACCGAAATGCCCCTCCACTACGCGGTGGAGCTCGTGAGGAAGGCGAAGGCGGAGGTGACGGGGGAGTACTTGAGATCGGTGGCGGATTTGATGGTCGGCCGTTTTTTACGATCGTGCGGAATTTCGTTGTGTCGGATACGACGCGGATAGGGTTCGACGAGGTGGATTACGGGTGGGGGCAGCCGGTGTTTGGAGGGGTGGCGAGAGGGGGAGTTGGGCCTTTCCCAGGGGCGTTGTTGTTTTACACGCCGTGGAAGAACAGGGAGCTGGGTACTGAGAGGGGGATAGTGGTGCCCATGTGTTTTTCGGCGGAGGTCATGGAAGTGTTCGCCAATGAGGTCGAGAAGATGGTGAGAAGGGATCATCATCATCATCATTATGCTAATTCCATCTTAAAAACTTCTGCTCTCTGAATCATGATAAATTATGAATCATCATTAATTATGATCTCTTCTCTTCTTTGGTAAAATACAAAAGTACATGCCTTGCTCTTTTGGGATATATTGAGGAAATAAAAAAGTACAGTATCTTGATATGTAAGTACAGAAATACTCCATCTATCTCGTCACACTTTCTTTATAAAATAATGATACTGCAGCCGTACTCGGCAATACCATGCTGCCCAATCTTCATCCCCTTTTTATGTATAGCTCAAATCATCTTTGAACTCGCTCTAAATTTAGTTTGACGACACACATTTTATAAACTCAGATCTAACCCAATGAACATCTTCCAACAGACAACTCGTTTTAAATTTAACTTATACACACATTTTATAATCTTAAATCTAGCCCAAATAAATTCTCCATCTCCTACAAATAAATATAAATATGTTGGGCAGGTTCGGGCTAGATTTTTCTAACTTGTAGCCCGGCTCGAGCGTACGTGTCACTGGTAAGCACACGAGTCTATTTATTCCAGTCAATGGCCCGGCAGATCTGGCCCAGCCCGCACAAAATCGGCCCATGGTGCAGGTCTAAATTAGTACGTAGTATGGCACATGGGGAAGTAGTATTAAATATTCGGTGCTCATCTTTAATTATGATAGACTCTAGATATTAAAATATATTCGTGAATGCATGTACTGTCTCTACCGGTGTAGCATAGATAAAACGTCTCCACGTATAAAAGAGAGAATTAGGTAGCATATAAAAATGAGAGTTAGGCCTAATTACTTTTATTTTGGGTACCGAAATTAAAACTGTAGTATATTTTTTATTAATTTGTTAAGTTGGCGTGAATATAATTATTAAATGTAAAATTTTTTGTGGTTAGAAGTGAAATAATTTGTCATAGTAATTATTTAATAAATACGGAGTAAAAAAATATAATACCCACTCTGTTTAAGAGAAGTACATCATTTGTAAGTAATTACACATTAAGTAATAATGCACAGATGATGAAATTAATATTAATTTAGAGTTTAATTTACCCCTTTTTAGTCTTCACTCAAAATTACATTATTATATATTCATGACTTAATTGATTCAACTTAAAATTAAAATACAAATAAAATCAACATTTTCTTAAGCTTTTTTTCCAAAAAAATTCTAGACTATTTTGGGACGGAGAGAGTAACTAAGTGATACCAATTCATAGAAATGGAAGAAGTAATATACTAGTATTATCTTGATATACAGAGAGTGTCGTTGCACGTTTAAATTTGGAATCCATATGTATTCTTTACAATTAACAAACGACAATGATCTACAGATCTGAAACATCTATCCCGAGCAAGCACATGCTCACTGTCAAGAAAAATGAAATCCCAGAATATTAATATTCTTCAATTCCACTTGTATAAATAATTAAGCTCTCATCCTTCATAAACCAAACACACACACATAACACGTTAATTAGTTGAATGGCGTCGACACCAAAAATAACCGATCTCACATTCAAAGTGACCCGTCGAAATCCGGAGCTGATCCCTCCGGCTAAGCCCACCCCCACAAGTTCAAACCCCTCTCCGACATTGACGATCAAACGAGTCTCCGTTTGCAGATTCCGGTCATTCAGTTCTACCGGAGAAACCCATCCATGGACGGAAATGACCCTGCCCATGTAATTCGCTCCGCCTTGGGCCGTGCATTGGTTTACTACTACCCGTTGGCCGGGCGGCTGAGGGAACATGCTGCCCGAAAGCTGGTGGTGGAGTGCACCGGGGAAGGGGTGTTGTTCATAGAGGCCGATGCGGACGTGACCCTCGGGCAGTTCGGCAACCTTCAGCCGCCCTTCCCTTGCCTCGATGCTGCTTTATCATGTTCCCGGCTCCGACGGAGTGGTCGATTGTCCTTTGATGCTTTTTCAGGTACACTTATATATGTACAAATTCAACATCTTTTAGGAGAAAATTTATAAATACACTTACTGACATTATTATTTTTTATTTAATTATACACTCAAATGATAAATAATATATTTTCCACACATATAATTCATAATCAATATTAATCCAGATGGTGGTACGTAGCTAGACTGATTTATTTAGGATTTAATTAGTAAGAGAATTACGGTAGACCGACCGAAAATATTATTGGGTGACTGAAAACGTTGTTCGAGAAATCAAAATGACTCCGAACAATATTTTCGATCTCCAACTTATTATCTCTTAATTTTTTTACCAATCAGCCAACGAAAAAGTATTTAAGAAATGTTTTAATTTATGTGTATATATATTTTTATTAATGAGTGTTTAAAAGATAAAATTGTTAAGTGTATATTTATCTTAATTATTCCCCACTTTCTTATTTACCTAATTTTATAAGTAACAAAATTGATTGGAATTTTCCGTGCAGGTGACGCGCCTAAAATGCGGTGGGTTTATATTGGCCCTCCGCCTCAACCACACGACGTGCGACGGCCTCGGCCTCGTGCAGTTCCTGTCCGCCGTGGCAGAACTCGCCCGCGGCGCCCCAACTCCTTCCGTTCCACCGGTCTGGCATCGACACCTACTCAGCGCGCGGGACCCACCGCGCGTGTCCCACGCGCACCGCGAGTACGATGACGTCCCTGACACCAGAGAAACCCTCGTCCCACTCGAGAACCCCGTGCACCGCTCCTTCCTCTTCGGCGCGGCCGAGATCTCCGCCCTCCGCAGCCGTCTCCCACCGCACCTCCGCCGCTGCACCACCTTCGAGATCCTCACCGGCTGCATCTGGCGGTGCCGCACCATCGCCCTCTCCCCCGACCCGGAAGAAGAGGTCAGAGTCATCTCCACCGTCAACACCCGGGCGATGTTCGATCCGCCGCTCCCGAAAGGCTACTACGGGAACGCATTGGCCAGCCCCATCGCAATCACCACCGCGGGAGAATTGTCCGAAATGCCCCTACACTACGCGGTGGATCTGGTGAGGAAGGCAAAGCTGGAGGTGACGGAGGAGTACATCAGATCGGTGGCGGATTTGATGGTCGTCCGAGACCGGCCGTTTTTTACGGTTGTGCGGAATTTCGTGGTGTCGGATATAACGCGGATAGGGTTCGACGAGGTGGATTACGGGTGGGGGCAGCCGGCCTACGGAGGGGTGGCCAGAGGCGGAGTGGGGCCCATCCCAGGGGCGTTGTTAATGTTTTACACGCCGTGGAAGAATACGGAGGGTACTGAGAGGGGAGTAGTCGTGCCCATGTTGTTTTCGGCGGACGCCATGGAAGTGTTCACCAAGGAGGTGGAGAAGATGGTCAAACCTGCAGATTACAATACTTCCATCTTCAAAACTTCTTCTGCTCTCTAGCTAAATGTTTTCTTCAACTACAAAAACATGTTATTTTAAATTTAATTTAGTTAAAATAAATTAATGTGTTGTTTTGAAATGAACTTAAACTTTACTAAAATAAATTAAACTGAATTGAATCAATTTGATCTGAAAATTTAAATTCAGTAAAAAAAAAATCCTCTAAAATTTAACGCGCTTAGGGTTTGACGGGTGGGGGAAGCCCGCGTTCGGAGGGGCGGCGTGTGTATTCACACCGTGGAAGAACAGGGAGGGTACTGAGAGGGGGATTGTCGTGCTCGTGCCCATGTGTTTCTCTGCGGACGCCATGGAAGTGTTCACCAAGGAGGTGGGGAAGATGGTCAAACCGGATTATACTTCTGCTCTCTAAATTAATGTCAAAATCCTTATATATAAATAGGAGTATTAAATTTAAGATAATTATATTTTTAAAATATTTACTGTAATTCACATGGATAAAAACTCCAATTGTATTCGTTAAAATTAATTTAAAAATATTTAATTTCTTATGTTTTTTATTTTGAACTAGCCACTCAACCCAATTCAATCTTTTTATAAAATAATAATTTATTTTACTTTTTCTCAATCAATCTATAACATCAACCATTTAATATATATTTTTTTAATTTTACTAACTCAACCAAATATAAAAATATTTTATTTATTTTATAATTTTTTAAAAATATATAAAATCAATTTTAATTTAATTAAAAAAAATTAAAATATATTATAAAAATCTTATAGTAAAAATAATTTTAAAATAAAATTAAAAAATAAGTTAAAAATTGTAATTAAAAAATAAATTTTGTATATGCATGAAAATATATCAACATTATATTCTAATTATAAATAATTTTAAATTGTGAATTTTAGAATTGTTTATTCTATTTTTTAATAACATAAAAACAAATTTATGCTTTCTATAAAATTTTATGTATAAAGTAAATATAAATTAAATACCCCTCTAAAATTTTGCAATCTAAAATCGTTGTGGCGAACGATTCCGATTCGATGATTTTTATTTTCATTTTTTTTTTTACTTTTGTCTTATTGGTGATCGATCCACTAATGTCACCAATAAACATAAAGTGATATCCTGATTATACTGTACCAACACTTGTCTTTTCAAGTGCATTTTGTTTCACTAGCGAAGACACTTCTCAGGGGTCACATCCTAGAAATACTCCAATAGATCTTAAAATTAATTATTCCAGAGCCAACACGTTTAACTTTGTAGTTTAATAGGAAGATGCCCAGAAAAGAAAATATATTGGTATGAGTAGCATAATCAATAATCAATTGCTTTAAGCTTGGGCGTTACAATTTTAGTTTATTAATTTATATTTAAATTTCGTAAAATATACTTTTAAATTAAAAATATTTTGTTTATGTATTTTTTATTATTTGAGATATTATTAATTTTATAATTAAAAAAAAGTAAAATAATTACTGTAAAATAACTACTCACTTATGTTTAAATGAAAATAATATTTTTAAAATCTTACTCAAATTTATAATTAAGAAAAAATATTTTTTTCTTAATTGATAATACTTATTTATAATAATTAATATTTGTTTATAAAATAAAAACAATTTCTTTATATGTTGAAAGTAATAAAAATTAATTAAAAATTCGAGTTTTGATTGATATTTTTATCGTTTAAATAATTACTTCTCGATCTTTATATAAAAGGTAAAATTATTTTAGGTTTCAAAATAAAATACTTATAAGTAATCTAAATCTTAAAGTATACTTAAAAAATAAGAAAATTTGTATGTTAAAATAAAAAAAAAATATTTTTTAAGAATTTATACATATATAAATTATAAATAAAAAAATTATAAATTCTAAATAATAATATTATTAAGTATATTTAAATTATATATAAATTCTAAATAGTAATTAAAATTATATATTTTTGGTAATAATAATTAATCATTATCTTAAATATATACATTTTTATTTTTCTTTCTCAAAATTCTTTTATTATTCTCATAAAAAATCGATTTGCTCTTATTTCCTAAAAAATATGATAAAACTTTTTAGATATATTATTTTCTATTGATGTAAATTTTTATATTTCTGAACATTAAATCGATTTGTGTATATAATTTTTTTTTTTTTTGTATAGGTCAATTGCAATGTCTTGGGATTCGAACCAAGGACCTCAAGTCCCCAATTCAAGTGTTCAACCAACTGAGCTAACAACCCTTGACTAATTTTTAGTTTATATCTAATTCAGTTCTGTAAAATTTGTTTTCCAAGTTAACATATGTTATATTAATATAATTATATTTGTGTCATCTCATTTCCTTCCTTTCCTTCCTGTTCACAAGTAAATTTAATTTTTTTTATATTTTTATTTATTTTCTAACTGTATAATTTTTATTTTATTTATTTTCAATTAATTTTGATTTTCCCTCCACTGGTTTTAGGTATATGCTGGATGCGTTTGACACTCGAGGAATGGAGAGACGAGAAACGGAATGCAGAGACGAGAAACTCATCTCCCACCAAATCAGAGGCTCCTCAATCTAGTAGGATGTGCTCGAGTAACAGACAAATGTGGGAGAGAGCGGTCTCATTACAGTATTAACTTTATAATATTTAAATGAAAATTTATTATATCCGAGATACGAACTCTGCTGCTGGAGAATTACACCAACATCAGCACAGACCTTACACTCGGCTATGCACAAGAAACTCATACTATAAATTACGTAATCTTTGAAAATAATAAAAATTTCGTAATTGAGATAACGTTAATAATCTTCCCACTCGCTATGCCCAAGAAACTTACGTACTATAAATTATGTAATCTTTGAAAATAATAAAAATTTCATAATTGAGATAACTCGCTATGCCCAAGAAACTTACGTACTATAAATTATGTAATCTTTGAAAATAATAAAAATTTCATAATTGAGATAACGTTAATAATGAGATTTTAAATAAAATAATTTCTTAAACCCATTAATAAATTTTTGGTTGGTAAAATACTTTGGAGATTAAATAAAATTTTAAATTATTTCAAACAAATAAATCATATCGGTACTTAGTTTACATAATTAATTGAGATATACTCCGTATAAAAAGAATTTTCTTAAATTTTAAAAAATAAAAGAATGTAGCATTTTTTATATAAATATAAATGCGGTAGATAAACAATTAACACACGTCACCGGGTGACGGAGGGAGTGAGCTGCGATTCCGACAAAAACCTTTTTTCGCGGCGAATTAGGTTTGGAAGAGCTTTTCCCAAGCAGCAAGGAAGGGAGAAAGGTTGTCGTTCGTTCGGCCTAAATCAGCGGCGGCGCGTGGTGGGCCCATCCCCGTTCGTGCGCCACCACCACCAGGCACCAATCATTGTGTTTTAGCTATGCCGGTAATTTCTTCTTCATTGTAAACGTTATTTATTTAATTTAATTTAATTTGAGTATGATAATAATTAAACTGCTAATTTTTAAGTGTGAAATTCAATTTCCCCTTTTGAATTATTTCAAGAAAATCAATCCAAGTATCTGTTCATCCCCATGCGTGTTGAAGATGCTCATCGACCAATTTATCCTTAGTCAACGGAGTATCTTAATTTTGACTAATTGTGCCATTTCTTGGACCGTTGAAGGAACACTAACCCCGAAAATCAACCTTGTTCGGATTAATTTATTTTAAATCTGTCGTTTCGATTCGTTTTTTTTCTCCCTTTAGATGGTGGTCTTAGTTTTCGAGGGGGTGGGACTCCAAGTCAAAATCATTCCATGGATCGTATGGTCGCCACCTCCGTTTTCTTCGCCTGCTTTACCGTGCTCTTTCGTGGATCATCGCGTGTTTCTGCCAACGACGAAGGTTTCGTTCGCTTATTGTTAACTCGGTTCGATCGCTCGATCAATACGTGATTAATTGTATTTTTTTTTTTTACTTTTGAGGTAGGTGATGCCCTGTACGCGATGAAGAATAGCTTCGACGACCCTAACAACATTCTTCAGAGCTGGGACGCTTCGCTCGCTAATCCCTGCACTTGGTTTCACGTCACTTGCAACGCAGACAATCACGTCATAAGACTGTAAGTAACCTTCTGCTAATGTGTGTATCGAATTATCGAGATTCATTTTTTTTATTTTTTTCGTGTCTGCTCAGTGATCTTGGGAGCACGAATTTGAGCGGTCAACTCGTTCCCCAGATTGGTCAGCTCCAGAATCTACAGTACCTGTCAGTCTCTCGAAAACCTTATTATAAATTTCTTTATTGTTAGTCTCGATCCTGATTCGTCGTGACACCTGGCGAGCAGAGAACTATATAGTAACAATATAAACGGAAGGATTCCTGACGAGCTGGGGAACTTAACACGCTTGGAGAGCTTGGATCTTTATCTGAACAACATAAGTGGTCCCATCCCCGACACTTTGGGTCGTCTGCATAGATTACGTTTCTTGTGAGAATTTCTCTTTGTATGAGAATTTAATCTTAATTCTTTGTACGTCTTGTCTTGACAAATGTGTATCCGTTTCCCCTGTAAATGCATATATAATATATAGGAGACTCAATAACAACAGATTGAATGGATCGATTCCTGTATCCCTGACTACCGTCACGACACTCCAAGTCCTGTAAGTAGGAATTCAACGTTTTTGTTCTTCACGATTTTATGGTCTTTTCGCAAAATAATATTCACATTTCCAGTGACCTTTCGAGCAACGGACTCACCGGAAGCATTCCAGTGAACGGATCCTTTCAGCTTTTCACGCCTATCAGGTTTAGCGAGCATCTTGCCATCTTCTTTTATTAGTATTATTAGTTTTTTTTTTTTTGTTTAGTACTTATTACCATTTACCTTACTATGTTTCAGTTTTGCCCATAATGACTTGGAACAATTCCCGGTATCTCTATCTCCTCCATCGACTCCAACAACGCCATCGCCTTCTCAAGGTTTGCCCATATTATTGTTTGATATAAAACAAAATATAGATAATATATACGAATACTGTTGGAACTGCAGACGGTGTAACCGGAGCGATTGCTGGAGGAGTTGCCACTGTAGCAGCCCTTCTGTTTGCTGTTCCTGCAGTAGCTCTCGCGTGTTACCGAAGGCGCGGAAAACCCATGGATCATTTCTTTGATGTCCCCGGTTAGTAGATTCAATTTTCACTCTTTCGTTTTATTTAGGGAGAATGACAAAAATACCCGTAGGGGGGTAACTGTAACACAATATAAAATCTCAGGGGTGTTTTTGTAAATTAAAATGCAGCTGAGGAGGACCCTGATGTTCACATGGGGCAGCTCAAGAGATTCTCCCTACGCGAATTACAAGTCGCGACGGATAATTTCAGCAATAGAAACATCCTCGGGAGAGGTGGGTTCGGGAAGGTCTACAAGGGGCGGTTAGCGGATGGTGGCTTGGTGGCGGTCAAGAGGCTTAAAGAAGAACGCACTCAGGGAGGAGAGCTTCAGTTCCAAACCGAAGTCGAAATGATCAGCATGGCTGTTCACCGGAATCTACTCCGTTTACGCGGCTTCTGCATGTCCCCGACCGAGAGGATTCTCGTTTATCCTTACATGGCCAACGGAAGTGTCGCGTCCTGCTTGAGGGGTAGTAATTTATATACTATAATTCCGATTTTGCCCTTTGTGTTATTTCTAAAGACCCTTGTGATGCATTGTAAACAGAGCGAGCTGACTCGGAGACTACACTCGATTGGCCGAAGAGGAAAGGCATAGCGCTGGGGTCCGCGAAGGGGCTGGCTTATTTGCACGACCATTGTGACCCTAAAATCATTCATCGTGATGTGAAAGCTGCGAATATATTGTTGGACGAGGACTTTGAGGCGGTTGTTGGTGACTTTGGGCTGGCCAAACTCATGAACTATAAAGACACGCATGTTACCACTGCTGTGCGTGGAACGATCGGTCATATAGCGCCCGAGTATTTATCCACCGGAAAGTCTTCGGAGAAAACCGATGTGTTCGGGTATGGGGTCATGCTTCTCGAGGTCATAACGGGACAGAGGGCTTTCGACCTTGCTCGGCTTGCCAATGACGACGATGTCATGTTACTGGATTGGGTAAGCTTTTCAATCCTCGTCTTTTTTAAAAAAAAAAATATTAATTTTTTTTTTTGGACTTTCAGGTGAAGGCGCTTCTGAACGAGAAAAAGTTGGAAGCGTTGGTGGATGAAGATCTTCAAGGTAACTATGTAGATGAGGAAGTAGAGCAGCTTATTCAAGTAGCCCTGCTGACGACGCAGTCGAGCCCAATGGAGCGGCCGAAGATGTCGGAAGTTGTTCAGATGCTCGAGGGAGATGGGTTGGCCGAGAGGTGGGACGAGTGGCAGAGGAAAGAAATCATCCGTGAATTAGAGATGAACCAGACGAATCAGGTCGATACCAATTGGATAGTTCCCGAGTCGAGTCACAGTGTCAACTCGGTCCCGGATGAGTTGTCTGGGCCGAGATGATTTTTGACAACCTTAGAACAGATTCATCTACCTCATTTTTAGTGAATTTGTTTTGTTGAATATCTGGGAAAAAAACATTTTCTGCAAGCATATGAAATAAAATGTATATTGTCGGGGTCCACGTAGATCTATGTGAACTTTATGAAGATTTCAATTACTCTGGAAAAAAACATTTTCTGCAAGCAAATGTGAACAAATAAAATGTATGAAACATACACCACATATAAACCACACAATGAAAAAACAGTTACAAAAAGATGAATTATGATAATAAAAAAAATACAATTATAATTATAACTGAAATCTTCCATACCTGAGTGGACTCGGATCAATGTAATAATTTGTGGTGAACAACTAAGTCTTGTAAACTTGATAAATTGAACTTGTCACCAAAATGTATGTTTCATTCATAATATTTTGGTAGCATTCATAAACCCAAGACTCAAAAGAACACTATTTAAGCCGACTCCAAACAATAAGGTGGAGTATAAGACCGTCTTTTGATGAAACTGGACCAACTAAAGAAGTAGACTAGATAAAAGAAAGTAAGACATCCTCGTTGCCTATCTCTATCACCTTCTGCCACTAGTTCCAGTCCGTGGTTTAGGTTTGACATCCGACTCCTGCCATTGATATTACGAACACTCAATCACGTCTCTCATGTCGAAAAATAAAGAAACCCCGAACTCAATCAAACAAAAATGCAGTACCTGTGGTTGATGCAGGTAAATATGGGTCTTTGCGGTTGATGGATTATGCTTTTCGGCACCCTTGCTCCAATCATAACACACCTGAGATGAGATTTCAGATTTCACACCAAAACATCATTTTCAAGGTATCGTAGTAGCGATAATTTTACCATTGACCACGTGTTTTTAGTTTTTATGTGACTGTTTTTAGTTGTTATAGTTGTGATACTTTAGTTGTTTCGTAAATGCATCCAACATTTTTTATCTATCCTGAATATCCTCTAGTTTATCAATATTGAATTACTGGAATATGAATGTGGTCGAGGGCAGACGTACCGAGTAACCAAAAATAGAACCATCATTGTTGAAACTGCTGCAATATATAGGCTGATTGCACCTTTGCATAGCCTAGATAAAATAATATATCAACGAATTAATGATGACTATAGATTCTATACACGATGAAGCAGAAATCAGTATAGTTATATATGTACCTTCAGCCTCTGTTTGCTATCTTTGTCCCAAAAGTTAAAGGATCCATCAGCTCCAGCGGTGGAAAATGTGTGGTGTACCTGAGAGAGACGAGACAAAAGAAGGAATCGGAGATCGTAAATAATTAAGAAAATTAATATCTGACAAAAAGTCATATTTCTAATGGGGCTCAACCCATGGCATTAATTCTTCGCAAATGCAAAAAAAAAAAAAGACTATTTGGTCATGAAAACAAGAAAGGTAAGAAAAAGTACAAGTTTCATTTCACGAGAGAGATATCATAACAATTTTAATCTCAGAAATGGCGCAATGTAAAATAAGATCTCAATGAATATTTTAACGAAAGTATCTTACAGGGTGAAAATTCAATGAATTGACAGCATAGATGTCGTTGCCATCTCTGTGGCATTTGAAGGTAAAGTTTTTACTGGATTGTGAATCCTCCAAATGGTGTACCCCGACTCTCCCTTCAATCGATCCAACCTGAAAAAAAGAAGTTATTTATGATAATATTCAAGCAGTTAAAATTGCTTCTAAAAAATCCTAGCAAAATAGTAAGTATGGCACGTGGTAAGTGAGTACAGGGCACAAAAGAACTTATGGACAATTAAGAAAAGTCGCACAACAAATTAATAAGGATTCAGAATCTTACTAAGAATCCTTGCTTATCGGGGAAAGTAGCTACACATCTAGTCTGATATTTCAGGGGTGATTGGATCCTCTTGAACTCAGTCTGCCAAATACCACAATCAGTTACACAACAAAAGGCACGGAATATTTTCTGGATATCGATAGAATTATTAAACTCTAACTTATCGTACAAGTTTTATAAGAAAATCTCAAACTTACACAAATAGGATGAATACCTGAGGGTTCTGCAGGTTGAAAATTACGAGATTTTTATCAGCGGTGCCAACAACCATAAGAGGATATCTAACACTAAGTGCATAGCATCGTTCAGGAAGTTGATGTACAAAAGCTGGATTTTGCTGTCTCGTGTCCCAATATCTGGAAGTAAATTGCCAAAAGTAAACATGAGATTACAGAAGTGTAAAAACTTAGACCTGGCTATATTTCAAGTAGTAAAAGACATCAAGAATTACCTAATTGTCTTGTCCAAGCTTCCTGTGACTAGGAGATTCATGTCCTGGATCCAGGCAAGCTCTTTAACAGGGGCATCGTGCATGCCTACGGTTACAGGCTGGGCCCCAGACGACAGCTGCCACATCTTAACTTGCTTATCGCAGCCTCCGGAAAAGACAGTCGACCCATCGTCCTTCCAAGCCGAGCACAAGACCTGTCCATATTTCGGAGCAAATAACTACATTGTCGAGAAATAAGAAATTCACCACAAGCATAATTAAAGAGTGTATTTTTTTCTTCTTAATACCGGATGATCGTGCGATATTGATGCCTTAAAAGCAGTGTTCAGCGTGGTTCCCGATTTCGTTACCTCCCAACACCGTACCTAATTTTAACAGAAAAAACCGGGTCACGAAACGAAACCGAATGCTTGTCGGCGATCCAACAAATTACAGGAATGATTACTTCCATGAATTTCGATCCCCCTTTTCCGATAACTACAAATAAAACTAAAGGCAACAATCAAGAAACAATTTTTAATGCATGAAGAAAGAAAGAAAGAAAGCAAGCATGCCTGATTATCCCAGGAAGTGGCGACGAAATAATTTGCATTAGGGCTAAAACAGAGGCTGGATACAGAGTCGGTCGGCGGCGATACCACCTTCATTCAAAGTAAGCAAATTGATAAATCACGGAATTAAAATGCAGTTAGGGATTGCGGAATTATCGAAACAAAAAATCACAGTTACCAACCTCAGTTGAACGGTTGGGGTTGTCGGTGGTCGAGTTAGAGCCGAACGCCGCCATTTCGATATAAGTTTGAACCCTAAACGAATCGGAATCGAGATTGAATATTGACTGTGTGCTTGTGTATGTTTTTATATATAGGAGACTAGGAGTATAAGGTTTTGAGGTTTGAAAACAGAGAACAGCATAGCGTTGGAGAAAAGCTAAAACAGTGTTTCAGAATAAGGTTTTGAATTTATTTTCCTTTTGTGTATGATTAATTAGAGGTATTTTCGGGAATAAAAGTACATTGATATTTAATTTTAAACAAACATTAAAAATAACACCTAATCCAAAACCATCTTTAATTAAATTAATTTAATTTGGGATTTATTAGAAAACAATTGATAATTAATTTAATGTCCAAAAATGTACTGTAAATTTTACATATAATAAAGTATTGTCATTGTTAAATAATTGAAATATCAGTATAATTTTTAATATATATATAATTTACCATTTTTTAATTTTAATTATAAGTTAGCAACTATTTATTATTGTTAAAAGTAAATAATACATTACCTCTATTCTATACTATCAAAATTGACTATTTTACTAAAAAAACAAAAAGAGTAAAAATATATTGTTAATTTAGAAAGTAAAATAATTATAAATAATATTTAAAAAGTAAGTAAATAAAATAAAAATAATACATACTTGCACAAATAAGGTATTTACATGGTGAAGATGGTGGAAAGGTTGGAACTTGATAATCTTTTAAATTGTCTAGTGTATGTATAATTTGCCTCACAAAGAATATCAAGACAATCATAATTCATTCATATACTATACATATAAAATATACACATAATCAACCGTATAAGTACCCTTACGGCCACCCCGACCGTCGACCGTTAGACCCAAGCATCAAAAGCAAAACCACTGGGAAAATAAACACCAAAACCAGTCTCATACTCTCATCTTCACCAGAGCCATTAGACGTCAAGAATCTGGCAGCTAACCAGCTCAGCCGACCCACACCTCTTGGTCGCAATAACCCTCCACATATTCCCATAAGCAGTGCTCGGGCCCACCGCCCCCCGTCGTCGGTCAGCCTGCAAGACCAATATATCACGATTCGCATCCTTGGTAATCACGTGCAGCTTCCCCAGAACGCTCGCGAGCAAATAGGGAGACTCCGAATCATTCATATCGCGAATCGGCACATCCCCCTCGATCGTTTTCCAAGAATCATCCCCAAAATCGTACACTTTCACCCTCCCACACTCGAGCGAGCCCAGAGGCTCCAAGGCGTACAGTTCCCCATCGACCACCACGCTCAATTTCGTGCCCGCCTGCTTAGCGGGCCAGCCCTCCCCCATCCCGACAGGCATCTCGGCCCACGAGCCCGTCTCCGGGTCGAAAACCTCCCCTCCCACGTCGATGAAAAACGGCCAGCAGTACAAGCTCTGAGGGACGTATAATTTCCCCTTATACGAAGTCATCCCAGTCGCAATCGGCTTTAGCAAATCCGCTAAAAATACAGGCGGTAATAACTGAGCTTTCGAAAACGGCATGCTGGGGACCTCTTTCCAAACACCCGTCTCCGGGTCGTAAACCTCGGCCGAATGGAGGGGGGTCAGCCCGCCCCTCCCTCGGGTGACCCCACCCACCACGTAAAGCTTTCCGTTCAAAACCCCCGTCTTGCAATAAGCCCGGCCCGCCAACATCGGCGCCACCTCACCCCAAGAATTCAAGACCGGGCTGTACCGCCAGACGGATGCAACGGCCAAGGCCCGGCTGAACCCTCCGACAACGTAGAGGGACCCACCGACAGCACCGATCGAGCAGCCGCAGAAAGGGATCTCTTCCAGCGAGTCCCTTTTCCCGAGCCAGCCCCTGATGATGCCTGCAATGATGCTCGAGTTCACGATGTTCCAGAACCGGAGACGAGAAAGGCCTGCTCCTGGCCCTGTCTGGACGGGAGAGGCGTTGGGCATCGGGGGCAGGCGCTGCCAGGTGGCAGCAACAGGGTCGAGGGCGTGCCAGACGAGGCTGTCACCGTCGTGCTTGAAGAGGGCGTAGATCCATTCCTCTGTCGTGCCGAGATCTTTTCTTAGGCTGTGGAGCTCTGTGCCGGTTAGGACAGATTTCCAGGAACGGGAGACGAGTTTGGCTTTGAGATAGTTTTTCCTCGGGAGTCGAGCGAGGATCTGGAGGGATATCTCGTCGGGGAGGATGGGTATGAGGCGGGTGTTGGCGGAGGGCGATGATGTCTTTTGTCTCTTGCGGGATTCGGTTTGTGGGGCCTCGGACAGGTCGCTGTGGGCCCGTTTGTGATTGTTCAAGCTCAGCTTAGCTCCCATTTGTTTGCTTTGGCAATCTATGTCATGAGCTGCGGTTCTCCATTTCCTTGATAATTCAGGTGAACAAGAAAAAACGAAAAGAATAGGAATAAGTAAAAAAGAAAACACAAGAGTAATAACAAGAACAAGCAAAGCTTAAGAGTCGTAGCCATAGGTAGGTAGATCCCACAGAAGATAAGCAGAAATATGATTGTAGATACTTACAGTAATAAGTCAACGAATCAGCAACCCCCAAACTAAAACATTGATGATAGATCGAATCATGATTTGGTTTTTCACGGCCAACTAATTAATCAATATAATCCCCAAAAAAATCTGATGAACAATCGAATAGAATCCATATGAAATCCCAGAAAATTACAACCACAAATTCACAACAAACAGGGTTCAATCGGAGACCCACAAATAAAACCCTAATCTACGTATGATAACAGAAATCAAGAACCTTACCCTCTTCCGCGGCCTCCGGCGGGCGAGCTCTTTATTGATATTTTTGTTGCCGTATGCGAGTCGGCCACATGGTTCGTGAAGAAGAAGACGAGAGGATATGAATAAATAAATATATTCATTTAACAGTCAATTAAAGATCTAAATTGGAAATTCAAATAATGGAAAAGGGAAATTATGATTTTAATCTACCATTTGTAGATTGGTCAAGATGATAATATAAAATAGTCGAGTAAAGATTAAAATTATTTAAAATAAATAAGATTAAGTTTCATAAATAAACAATTAAACAATTTTGCACTCTTTTTTCTTTCTATATTTACTACTCAGTCGTTTGTTTTTCCTTGTAAATTTACTCCTTACCGTTCAACGGCTGATACTTATTTCCGTTGGTTGGTCAGCCCACCTTCGTCACTTTCAGACACCACACGACTTCGTTTTCAGAGTCTCACCTTCATCCTCTCACTTTAAGGCCTCGTTCTCTGCTTCGTTTTTCTGTTTTTTTCTTTTATCAACATGATCATAAAGACTCAAACATCACACAATAATCGTTTCATTCAAGGTCTCGGGAAAATCACATTCCCACAAAAGATAAAATCAATCACATAACAGACAAAACAAACTAGAAGAAATGTGTTGTCAGAGTATTTTCTTCTTCTCCTAACTGCCTTTTAACTAAGAAGTAAGAACCTCGGGCAACGGAACGGCATCCTCTTCTCTCCCGTCCTCCTTCCACACCACAAACTTAGCAGAATAAGTAGAGACGGCACTCCACTTCCTCAAGATGCACAGTGGAAGCATGTTACGTTCGCCAGCTGGACCTTTCACGCACAACATTTCGTGCTCAGGGTTGACTTCATCCTCAACCTCATCCTCTATCGTTACATCAATCACCTCTATCTCCCTCCTTTCGGATTCAAGGGGTTCCCTTTGCTCCGACTGAGATGTATGCTGAGCATTCTCTTCTGCCAAAAAAAAAAAAAAAAAAACAAAAAAAACGAGTGAATAAAAAAATTATTAGCACAAACAAACGATCGACTCGGTATTAATAGTTTAATACCTGATTCGTTAATGTTCTGATGTTCAGACCCTCCGGATTTACAATCCTCCGCAGCAGGCTCAGACATGTCGGGAATAACGGTAGGCACATTTTGCAGCAACCGTGAGTATTCCGCTGGGGATTCCAGTCTCTGCTTATCCTGCTCGTATTCAGCTAAGGTGGAAACGATACAATTAAGGTCAGACGTGTATACGTAGGATTATGCATATATTTCAGCAACTTACCAAAAGGATATAAGTGTTTCTTTCCCATCTCGTTGGCCTTGTCAACGCGGTGGCGCAAAATGAGCAGCTGATTACGGATCATCTGCGACATATAAATACGAGAATGCACGAGGTTTAATTTAGGACACGAGATAATAGCACAAGACAATGATTCATAACGTACAACGTTTATCGTATCCTTGTGAAGAGATCTAGCCTTTTGTTGGATGTACGCCTGCAACAAAAATAATTAAGAAACCTTCCGTTAACTCGCAAAATTAAGACACAATGTTTTCAGACTGAAGTTACTACTCACTCACCACCGTAGGCCTCTCGATCTCACCAGCTAAAAACTTTCCCATCAAAGGATCGAATTCGCCCTGCCACAACAACCAAGTAATTAACACGTGTTATTCATTTCTCCATCAAATGCCGTCTAAACTTATACTAAAAGAAACAAACCCGGCTGGATACATCCTCGGGATCAGTATCTGCAAGCAAAGAAATCTTCATTTCCGTAGGCTCCTCTGATAACAAAAGAACAGTCTCCGTTTCATCCGTCGAGAGTGTTTTCACACCTGAAAAACAAAGTTATCGAATTAATTAATGATACATTTCTCGTACGTCGAGTGTATTTACTAATTAAAAATCTAGCTAACCTATGATTCGAATGAGCTGATAAGCCTTCGTTGGAGGCCTGAGTTGAACAAAGCATCCAACCGCCTTCTCCACGAACGACTCGGGCTCCTTCAGCATTTCCTGCAATACACTTCTCCTCAAGTAGAGCAGTTTCATATTCTCTACCTCAATGGATGCTAAACGGCTGTCATTACGCACATCATCTTTCACTGCTTCTTTTTCCTCGTTTTTTTCCTCGACATCCGCCTTTATCTGACTTATGAGTGTATTTACTGCCCCTTCCGCATTACTGGGCCCCGGGACACATCCCACCTTATCCCTCAACTCGAACCCTTTGTTGTTCTCTGCTTCTTTTTCCTCGTTTTTTTCCTCGACGTCCGCCTTTCTCTGCCTTTTGCTTGCATTCACTGCGCCTGCCGCATTACTGGGTCCCACATTATCCCCCTCGATAAAAACCTTTTTATTGCACTTTTCGGGCTTCTGTCCATTAGATCTCCTACGCCTTTTTTCGTGTTTGCTCTTCTCAACCCTCACTTCTCTGCAATCAAAATCTTCCGAACAGCTTTTGGGTCGATCGTTCTTTTTCACGGAGACGCTTTCTTTTGCAGCATAGATATCCCTCAATTCGAACCCTTGGTTGTTCTCTGCTTCTTTTTTCTCGTTTTGTTTCTCGACGTCCGCTTTCCTCTGCCCTTTACTGGCCTCTGGGACATCTCCCACCTTATCCTCTTCCGACCCATTTCGATCCTCGGCAAAGTATTCCTTAAGATGATCGTAAACTCTCGATATATTTACAGTTTCACTGAGCTTTTCTGGCTTCTGTCCATTAGAACTCTTGCGCCTTTTTTCGTGTTTGCTGTTCTCGACCCTCACGTCGCTGCTATCATATTCTTGATCGAAAATATCCGGAACACTTTTGGGTGGGTCGTTCTTTTTCACGGAGGAGACCCTTCCTTTTGCAGCATAGATATCCCTCAGTTTGAACCCTTCGTTGTTTTTTATGATCGTATAATACTCCATGAATAGACCCTCTGCCGTGTCTGGGTCGGTGAAATCCACATAGTCCTGGATACAAAGAAGCATTAATTCAGTTACTTTAGAAAAAAAAGATGCAAATCGAGTAATCGTACATACACCATCAGAGTCGCACTCCTTCTTTTCTTCGATAAGCAAAACGAGCTTTAGGCAGTGTTTGCAGAATCCATACGCGCCTTTGACTTTTAAAATCCGCGTAGCAGGAAGGCAGGGACGACACGTGGCTTTGCAACACGTGTAGCAACGGAGGTAGGAAGATCTAACACAGCGGTAGCATTTATGCCAAGCTGAAAAACCAATTAAATTAATTCACATTCGTATTGTTGGACGATAGAAATGGAAAAGTAATTGGTCGTAAATAATTTCACTTACGACAATTCCAGTCCCTTTTGCTTTTCAGAAACGAGTCATTCTTTCCCACGCATTCAGGATGATAAGATTTTACGCATTGCCTGAAAATTGAAAGCACGTATAGCATGAATAAACTAAATATCAACAGGAAACAATTCACATCGAGAAACCTGAATGCCGTAAATAGTAAAAGTTCAAAAACCGTGAATTGCCAGGAAATATATACTACTGATTTCCTTTATTATTTTTCGACAAATAGCGGGATACACCCAATACACCAACAGCCAACTCATCGAAGCACAACATATTACATATGAACAGGCAACTTCATAACAGATTATCGAAACTAAGATTTACCACAGTAATTGAGAGATTTCATCACTCAGGTAAAAAAAGAAATCTCTATAGCAACTCGAATACGACTCGAAAATCTACTAACCGAGGATTAGACTGAATACTAACAACACACACAGACATTCATGTACTGTGAAAACAAAAAACCATGCATTTTATTTCAATAATCTTCAACTCCAAAACCTGGTACAGTATAATGTATGTTCACAAACAAACAAATAAAACAGAGCAGGACCAAAAGACAAATAAGCCCTTATCCACAGGACCACAACCCCAAAACAAAAATAAAAAAAGAATCTTTTTTCCTCAAATAGCAAAACGTCTCTGTTGAGTATATGTGGGGGCTTTCTCCTCTCCACTCCGCCATCGCCAGATTTCAAAGTTTAATGGCGCAGAAATCGAGAAGAGTAAAATAGTTATTTTAAAAAAAAAGGTAAAAGAAAACCTCACCGGAAATCACATATCCGAAGATCGCCGCCGTCTTTACAGACGAAGCACCAGTTCTCGGAATCTTCTTCCTCGTTAATCGCCGCCTTGTTCTTCCCTTCCCCTGCCATTACTCTGTTAAGAAAAAACTTCTAACTCTCTCTAATTTTTCACATATTTTTACTGGGTTTTGTTAGAAAAGAAAAAAAACGGAAATGGGTTTTGTTGATTACCAGAAATCACAGTAACCAGAAGCCCGCTTGCTGAACGCTGTGTAAAAAAGAGGGTTACTTTTAAAGGTGGTGGTTGTGCATGAGAGAGAGAGAGAGCTGTGTTTTTACAGAGGGTTACTTTTCTTTTGAAGGTGGTGGTTGTGCATGAGAGAGAGAGAGAGTCAATGGAAAATCAAAAGAGGATTGGTGGAGAATTGTTGCACAGGGGATTATCGGTAGTTCTCATTAAATATTGTAGGTCAATTCTTTTATCCTGTAGTCTGTTTCGCAATTACTAATTTTACTGTTTTTTTTTAAATACAGTATATTCCAAATTATGTACAGTGTGTTTAAATAGTGGAGTATATCAGTAAAACTTATAAATCAGTAACTTTTATGAATATTGTGCTATGTTTAGTACTAGTATTTATATTTGTATTATGTACTCCATAAACATATAATTTCATTTGTATTTTCCATACATGTAAAGTTTTCAATACATCAGAAGTTTAGTACAATGTACAAGTTTTTTCAATAGGATACTGTCATTATCCCCACTGTAATGATGCATTAAACATTTCTACTGGATGGATACTTATATCCATTGCTCAGCCCAAACGATCCTCGGTCTTACCTTCGTCGTCTTCGTCACTTATTAGCGCAAAGTTGAACGATGCGCTACTGAAGCACTTTCAGACAATGTGTTCTCATGTATCGGGAGTATTTCCTTCTCCAAACGGACCCTAACTGCTTTGAGGTAGTGTGTCCTCGGGAGTCAAGTGAGGATTTGGAGGGATATCTCGTCGGGGAGGATGGGGATGAGGCGGGGGTTTTCGTAGTGAAAGGCGGAGGGCGATGATGTCTTTTGTCTCTTGCGGGATTCGGTTTGTGGGGCCTTGGACAGGTCGATGTGGGCCCGTTTGTGATTGTTCAAGCTCAGCTTAGCTCCCATTTTTCTATGTCATGAGCTGAAGTTCTCCATTTCCTAGATGATTCAGGCGAACGAGAGCAAGCGAAAAGTCGGAATCAGTAAAAAGAAAACACAATAGTAATAACAAGAATAAGCAAAGCTTAAGAGTCATAGACATAGGTTAGATCGAATGGCCACCCTCTTGATAAGGAAGAGATACATACATCCCAAAGAAGATGAGCAAAATCAACAACCACAAAGTAAAACATTGATGATTGAATTGCCCATCGAATGACAAGAAACCCTAAAAAAATATTGGGGAAAAAATCAATATAATCAATCTCAGAGATCGAATCGCGATTAATTAATCAATATAATCCCCAAACAAATCTGATGAAAAATCGAATAGAACCCGCAAATCCACGAAAATTACAATCACTACAAACGGGGTTACCCACAAATAAAAGACAAATAAAACCCTAATCTAATAACAGAAATCAAGAATCTTACCGGAGAAAAAGAAATTTGTAAAATATGAAATTGCAGGTCCGTTCCCTCTTCTGCGGCATCCGGCGGGCGAGCTCTTTATTGAGTTATTAATGTATGCTAGTCGAGCAGATGGTTCGTGAAGAAGAAGACGAGCGAAAATGAATAAATAAATAAATTAATTAACAGTCAATTGAAAGTGCAAATCGGAAATTCACAAAATGGAAAATTATGATTATAATCTAATTAGATTTTCAAGAATAATTGTTAATTTTGACAAGAGGTTGAAAATATATCCAAATATCGGAATATCGATAATTTTTGCTAATGAGAAAACTTTAATTATAATTGAAATATCAAAAAGTAAAATTAAAGTTTTCCCAAAATATAATATACTTATAATTTTATATTTTATATTATCCTCTTTACCAGTATAAAAATGGTTTAGCTTAAATCATAATCAAACTCTTTTTCCTTGTATATTTACTAGCCGTTTCTGTCCGTCCGCACAAACGATCATCGATGTCGTCGTCACTTATTAGCGCAAAGTCGAACAATGCGCAGCGCTACTGAAGCACTTTCAGACACCACATAGACTTCGTTTTCAGAATCACAATAATCGTTTCATTCAAGATCTCCGAAAGATCACATTCCCACAAAGTCACCGATGTTGGGCACTAAAATCAGTTATAAAACAGAGAAAACAAACTACAAGAATTAATGTGTTCTCAGCATATCCAAACAAACCCTTAACTGCCTATTAGCGTTGCCAAGCCAAGAGCCTCCGGCAACGGAATCGCGTCCTCTTCTCTCCCCTTCGGTAGATCTTGATCAAGAATCTGATTGTCGCAAGGTGAGGGTCGAGAAGAGCAAACAAGAAAAAAGGCGGACGAGATCAAATGGACATGAGGTAGAGAAAGGCAGACGTTGAGGAAAAAAACGAGGTAAAAGAAGCAGTGAACGATGTCGTGCCTACTGAGAGCCGTTTAGCATCAATCGTGTACGTGGTCGAGAATATGAAGCTGCTTTACTTGAGGAGAAGTGTGTTGAAGGAAATGCTCAAGGAGCCCGAGTTGTTTCGAGGAGAAGGTGGTCAGATGCTTTGTTCAACTGAGGCCTCCAACGAAGCGGCCTTATGAGCTTGTTTCGAATCAAAGGTTAGATTTTTAAATAGTAGTAAATACACTTGAGTATCATTAATTCAGTAACTTTGTTTTTCAAGTGTGAAAACACTCTCACCAGATGAAACGGAGACTGTCCTTTTGTTATCAGAGAAGCCTACAGAAATGAGGATTTCTAAGCTTGCAGATACTGATCTCAAAGATGTATTCGAACGGGTTTGTTATAAACGAATGCCGTGTAAAATTATAAACGAAACGAACCCGGCTGGCCGGATACATCATCGGGATCAGTAGGCTCCTCTGATAACAAAAGAAGGACAGTCACCGTTTCATCTGGTGAGAGTGTTTTCACACCTGAAAAACAAATTTACCGAATTAATGATACTCAAGTTTATTTACTACTATTTAAAAATCTAACCCTTGATTCGAAGAAGCTCATAAGGCCGCTTCGTTGGAGGCCTGAGTTGAACAAAGCATCCGACCGCATTCTCCTCATACGACTCAGGCTCCTTCAACATTTCCTTCAACACACTTCTTCTCAAGTAAAGCAGCTTCATATTATCGACCACAATTGATGCTAAACGGCTCTCAATAGGCACGACATCGTTCACTGCTTCTTTTACCTCGTTTTTTTCCATCAAAGTCGCACTCCTTCTTTTCTAGTGCAAATGAGGCATTTATGCCAAGCTGAAAATTCAAGTATTACGGTATGTTATATGATGCGACGATAGAAATGGAAAATACTTAAAAATCATAAATAATTTCACTTACGACAATCCCATTCCTTATGGCTTTCCAAAAACGAGTCCTTCTTTCCCACGCATCGAGGATGGTAAGATTTTACGCATTGCCTGAAAACATAAATACGCAATATTAATAAACATTTGAAAGAGATTTTAACATGTCGTCATCATTGCTCTCGAGAAACCTGAATGCCGTAAATACTAAGTTAAAACGCGGCGAATTACCAGGAAAAATCTAGTACAGATTTCCTTTGTTATTTTCGGCGAATTGCCAGGAAAAATCTAGTACAGATTTCCTTTGTTATTTTTCGACAAAGGAAAAATAGAAGGGAGCACAAAATGCAAGCCTGCTATTCTGGATACAAACAATAAACGAACACGGGCACGACGTATGAGCAGGAGGCAGCTTCATTACAGATTATCAAAACTAAGATTTACCACTGTAATTGAGAGATCTCATCACTCAGGTACGACTCGAAAATCTACTAACCGAGGATTCGACCAAATACTAACACTAACAACACACAGAGAAATTCATGGACTGTAAAAACAAGAAACAACTAATCTTCAACTTCAAAACCTGGTAAAGTATAATGTATTTTGACAAACAAACAAACAAATAAATCAGAGCATGAAGAAAAGACAAATAATCCCCTGTCCACAACGTCTCTGTTGAGTTTATGTGGGGGCTTTCTCCTCTCCACTCCGCCATCGCCAGATTTCTAAGTTAAATGGCGCAGAAATCGAGAAGAGTCATATAATTATTTTTAAAAAAAAAGGAAAAATGGAACCCACCGGAAATCACATATCCGAAGATCGCCGCCGTCTTTATAGACGAAGCACCAGTTCTCGCAATCTTCTTCCTTGTTAATCGCCGCCTTGTTCTTCCCTTCCCCTGCCATTACTCTGTTCAGAAAATTCAAAAAAAAAAAAAAAAGCTTAAAACCTTTTCTGTTTTTTTTTTCGAGATTTTTTCTGGGTTCTGCTTGAAAATGTTGGAAAAGATAATAACGGAAATGGATTTTGTGTAAAAAACAGAGGGTTACATTTGAAGGTGGTGGTTGTGCTTGTTGTGCTGGTGCATGTGACTGTTGGGAGTCCAACCCTTGTTCGGATTAAAAGCATCGGAGGAGTGTTAGAGGTGGAGCCAAACCATCGGGACGAGTCGAAGACGAGCGAAAAACGGACGGGAGAAAAGGGGCTGCCTAACGCGCGCAACGCGCGCGCGCACCGTACACCGGGGTGACGACTTGCAGAGTCGTTTCCTCCTTCCAGCTCCGCGACGGTGGGTGGAGCGCGACGGTGGGTGGCGCACCGGCGCGTTCCTGGACGTCTGGGTTTGACCGCGTTTTGACTTCGGTTTCTTGGAGATTGGGTTAGGGTTTTGACCTCCCATCTATAAAAGGACCTCCTCCCTAATTTTATGAATAACTAAGAGAACACATAGAACACGAAATAGTGAGTCGAAAAGAGATCTATCGAGATCCGGTCCTGTACACAAGAATATTATTATCGAATAATATTGGGTGTGGTGTCCGTGGAAGTAGGCATTATTGGCCGAACCACGTAATTTCTTGTCTTCCTTTATTATTCCGCTTTATTCACAAATCGAACCTACCCTTTGACGATCGACGGGGATATATCGGCCTAAGAAGCGTATATTCCCCAACAATTGGTATCAGAGCGAAGGTTATTTCAAAGGGCGAAGGTTACCGGAGGCAGTTCCATATCCAGACGAAGCTCTAGATACGAGGAAGATCCGGGGGTGCGAAGACAAAGAGGGACTCAACAGGTGAATCGATTCTATTTTAGGTGTTTGGTTGTTTCTTGGTTGGATTTGTCTTGTGCTTCTTGTGGGGTGGTATTGATCAATGGCAGGAGCAACGGAGGAGAGTATGACGTCGAAGATGATGGTTCTTACGGCGACGAATTATTCAATTTGGAAGTCGCGTATGATGGATTATCTCACGACGAGGGATCTCGAGATACCGTTGGAGTGCAAGGGGGTCAAACCGGCATCCATCGAAGAAGACAAGTGGAAGCAAATGAACAAGAAGGCGGTGTGCCTTGTTCGTCAGTGCGTTGGACAGACCGTGTACCCGTATGTGTCGGAGGAGAAGGAGGCCTATTCTCTGTGGACTAAGTTGGAGAAGATGTTCCAATCGAAGTCACCGAGGAATCAGGCGTTTCTCATGAGGAGGCTTGTGAACCTTAAGCTAAGGCATGGTGTTCCGGTGGCCGACCATGTGAGCGAGTTCCAGGATGTTGTGAACCAAATGACCGCGGTGGGCTTGAATCTGGATGATAAGATTCAAGCATTGCTTTTGCTTAGCTCCCTGCCCGACAGTTGGGAGACTCTGGTGGTTTCCCTAACTAATTCCGCGCCGGAGGGGAAGATGACCATGACGATGGTCACGGATGCCCTATTCAATGAGGAGGCGAGGAAGAAGGAGGTTGAAAGTGAGCCAGAGGGTGAGAAAACATTTTACACGGGTGGTGGTCACAGCGGGAACCGGAGGAATGGTGGTGGAAACCGAGAGAGGCCGAGGAAGAAGGTCATTTGCTATTATTGCGACGAGGAGGGTCATGTAAAGAGAGATTGTCCAAAGTGGAAGGCGAAGAAAGACCAACAAAAAAACGCAGCAGCGGTTCAACACGAGTATATTCACGACGCGTTGGCGGTGTTAGAGGCAAACGACGCTAGGAGGAAAGATTGGATTCTCGATTCGGGGAGTGCATTTCATATATGTCATGATCGAGCCCAATTTTCTGAGTACAAGGCATGTGAAAGAGAGACGGTTCAAATGGCTAATGGTTCAAGGAATCGGGTAGTCGGGGAAGGGATCGTCGAGTTTCAGTTGCCGGGTGGAAGGAGTGTCACGGTTGCGGAAGTAAAACACGTGCCAAGCATAAGAAAGAATTTGCTTGCTCTCGGGAGGCTAGACGAGAGGGGGTGCAAGTTCGAGGCCGAGTGCGGGAAAATTAAGGTGCTGAAGGATAACCGGGAGGTTTTGCGAGGAAGAAATGTTGGCGGCTTGTATAGGCTCGAGGGTAGTGTGGTGGCACGAGGAACTGGTGTCGGACATGGGTCGAGTAATACAAAGAAGACTGGACGGAATTTCAACCATTGTCGAACACATGGGCATGAGGAGCGGGCCGGCTCCAATAGGGCAAGGGTGATCGGGATGCAATGGAAGAAGGTTCAGCGGGAAGTTCGGAAGATTGAGATGAGGGTCGAGACGCGCACGACATCATCTCCTAATCTTGCTAGCCATTGAAGGGTGACGCCCCGGTGGGGGCGTTGGAGGCATTAATGCATTTGGAGGATGCATGGGATGCCTCGTTGGTCGTATTCATGGAACTTGGATACGAGACACTCGTTGAGGGGGTGGGTTGACATGTTGGACTGTTTTGGAGACTTATATTTCGGTGGTATCGAGATGCCGGTAATCAACTTGGGCGTTGGTGGAATAATCGCTCACTCGGGTTGGAGGGGGTGATTGTTGGGAGTCCAACCCTTGTTCGGATTAAAAGCATCGGAGGAGTGTTAGAGGTGGAGCCAAACCATCGGGACGAGTCGAAGACGAGCGAAAAACGGACGGGAGAAAAGGGGCTGCCTAACGCGCGCAACGCGCGCGCGCACCGTACACCGGGGTGACGACTTGCAGAGTCGTTTCCTCCTTCCAGCTCCGCGACGGTGGGTGGAGCGCGACGGTGGGTGGAGCGCGACGGTGGGTGGCGCACCGGCGCGTTCCTGGACGTCTGGGTTTGACCGCGTTTTGACTTCGGTTTCTTGGAGATTGGGTTAGGGTTTTGACCTCCCATCTATAAAAGGACCTCCTCCCTAATTTTATGAATAACTAAGAGAACACATAGAACACGAAATAGTGAGTCGAAAAGAGATCTATCGAGATCCGGTCCTGTACACAAGAATATTATTATCGAATAATATTGGGTGTGGTGTCCGTGGAAGTAGGCATTATTGGCCGAACCACGTAATTTCTTGTCTTCCTTTATTATTCCGCTTTATTCACAAATCGAACCTACCCTTTGACGATCGACGGGGATATATCGGCCTAAGAAGCGTATATTCCCCAACAGTGACTATGTGTGAGAGAAAGAGAGACAGTGGAAATTCAAGAACAAGGATTGGAGGAGAATTATTTGAGATGGGATTATTGGTATTTGTCATTTAAGTATAGTTCAATTCTTTTATCTCTGTTTGGCAACTACTACTAATTTTACTGATTCTTTTTTTGAAAATTTTATTCCAAATTAAGTAACTTTGTGTTTAGTAAAACTTGGGTAAAAAAACTAATTTAAATTTCAAAATAGTCTTTTTATAGACATTTTTTGTTTTTATGAATACTGTATTGTTTTATGTTAGTAGTATTTATATTTATATTATGTAATAAATATATAATTTCATTTGTATATTCGATCCACCTAAATTTGATGTGTAAAAATTGTGTTTAAGATACAAAAATGTATGACTTATGAGTTATGACAATGTGGAGTTTATTTATTTTTATAACTGGTGACAAATAAATATTTTTATTATATATTTTAATCATTTCTTCCTATATAGTGTTATAAATCCTTCGGCATTTCAAAAATTTATGAGACAATGTGGAGTTTATTCATATTTATACCGGTCTTAAATTTTTTATTACTATAAAGACTTTATTCCTATAAGGAGTTTCTAGTGTAGTAAAATTAATTACAGTATATTTATTATAAGAGTCATGCAATACTTCTTTAGGACAAAATAAACTACTACAAGAACGTGTGTGTTCTCAGGGCAGTTAGGGCATATAACTGCGCGACTTATACGTTGCTAAGGGAAGGTGATATGGTTACACACGGTGTATTGACTTTTCAATACACTTCTGGCAACGGAATCGCGTCCTCCTCTCTCTCGTCCCCCCTTCCATACCACGGACTTATGAAAAAAGAGGGTTACTTATGAAGGTGGTGGTTGTGCATGTGAGAAAGAGTCAATGGAAAATAAAAAACAAGGAGGAGAATTATTGCAGATGGGATTATTGGTAATTGGTATTAGTCAACTAATTTAATTTTTGAAATTTTTTATAGAAATTTTTACATACCTTTTGTGTACTTTATATTTCATTTTGGTTTGAGCTATTAAAATCACAACATTTTCATTATTATTAAAAACTTTCTACATGCTTTTTTTACTTTAAAAAAATATTATATTAATATATTTTATTGTATACAGTGTATAAAATAAGGTACTAAAATATAGTATAAGTATATTCTTATTACTAACTTTTAAGACAATTATTCAAACTTGTAATGTTTACTACTACTATTATACTTATATACATTCACCTATGTGGGTACATATATTAAAAAAAATTTAATATAATCCAATTTCTAATACATAAATAAAATTATTTATCATAATAACACTATCATTTACTGTATTTTTTAAATTGTTAGTATTCTGTAAATTGTAGTAGTATTACAGTATAATATTCCGTCTCAATTACCTGACAATGTTAGGAGCTTCACTTCAGAGCGGGAGATGTATATATGAATTAAGCTTAGCACTACTACAAAAAATACCTTTAACAACGGTTAAAAATGACTATTAACATCGGTTGTCCAACCGATGTCCAAGAGGCCGATGTAAATATGCTGGACTATTTACATCAGTTAAATGACCGATGTAAACATTACAATATTCACATCGGTTTTGTAGTAACCGTTGTAAATAAAATCGCTGACATGAGCATCACATTGACGACCGAGGTCAATTCGCAATTTTCACAACAGCTCATTAAAAAAACCGATATAATTTTACATATATAACATCGGTTATAATATTTGACCGATGTTACTTGAATTTTATTAACATCAGTTATTTTAGAACCGATGTGAAATTGTATTTAAAAAATAAAAAAAATATTAAATATTTTATACCTGAATAATTATTTAAAAATTGAATATTAAAACAAATATCCAATTCCATACAAATAAATTTTCAAACACTTTTTATCACTGCAATGATAATCGACGAACATTTGATGGATTTAGAACCCAAAAGCTCTATGTATGTCTTCATTGGATCATAAAGTTTAGCTTTACACAATAGCTCATCAACTGGTCCTGGTACAAATGAGTAGATGATAATAATTTAAAAACTACACTAAAAAATTGTGAAAAACAAAAGTTAAATGTGTATTTAAAATACTTACACTTGACTTTCGTTCTCACAAGTCAAAGAGGACAATTTGAACCAAAAATTACAACACGAAACCTACAAAACAAACAAAATGAACAATACAATTATATATGTAGATAGTTTTTATTCAAAATAATATGTAACCTATAACTTTTGACAGTGTGTTCAAAATGGAGTGAATGCTCATTTTTTCACTAAGGAATTTAACAAGATCATTTTGTCATCAAATGACATTATTACTAACAATAAAAAGAATTCTTAATAGAACAAACAAAGTTTAAGTATACAATATTCCAATCCATTCTTGAGGGAGCAATATATAAAATAGAAACCTATGCAATATGGTATTTGTAATTTTCAAATATATAATTAAAGTGGCAATGATCATGTTAGGCTAACCGAATAAAAATCATGAAAATATTTACCTGATCAACAATGAATCCTTTCAGCATGTTTATGAAATCATCATGCTTCTCAATCATTTATAACTCCCTTATCTTAATCAGAAGCATATCATTATCTATATTTGCATAATTAGTGATAAACTAAGCAAAATGAAACTAAATAGACTTTTACACACAAGAGATTGTTACCTTTGTTGCACAGACCGCACACAAGTACTTATATGCTTCTTTGTGTCCCTGAATGTCTCGAGACTACAGTCATGTTTTTCAATAGTTTTATATGTCACCACTAGTACTGATCCCAGCTGATCCCATTTGCCCTAACGTCCACAGTAGCACAAACATAGCATTATAAAATTAATCAATTACAGAAACATATTATCAAAGACGTACAAGAAAATATATTATTATTACCAAGAACGTAAGTGTACATCAACAAAAAAATGAGTTGATGATCGAAAATGAAAGTAAAAACAATTGCATTAATAACAAAATAAAAATAAAAAACACACCCCCTTTCTTTCCCTTCGATTGAATGTATTACCTTTAGTTTTATCAACACCCTCTCCACTCAAGAATCCTCCTTGCACATCAGCACCAAAAGCAACAGCTTCATACGAGTTAACACCATTGCTTGGTTCCTTGCCATCAAAATAGTCCTTAATAAGCTGATGTAAGAGGTTTCAGAGAAATTAATGCAACTGAATAATGACTCTGAAGTCTCGACTCAGATCTGGTGCTGAGCATCATCGAAATAAACTGTAGAAAACAGGCAAAAAAATCACTAACTTCATATAATTTCCCACATGCTTATAAAATAACTTTGGTCACAATCTTGTACAAAACAAGTTATAAGCTTCATGTCAGTTCATGAAATCAAACTAAAACCAAATCAAAATTCACACTTTAAAATTACTCATTACACAAAAAATCCCGCGGCAAACAACGAAAAACAAAAATACATACAGAATGCAAAACGACAGGCGGAAAATTGCACATACACACACTCATACAAGAAATTCTCACCTTGCAACGGAGGAGTGAAAACGAGGTATAGCTCGGGAGAGTTTTTTCTATTTAATTAGCCCTAATTTCAATTGCTACATGAAATCTAACACAACAAGAAATCAATAAACGAAGTTAAAAATTACCTGAATTGAGTCGCTGTTTATACGAAAGAGAATGAGGTAGGAAGCGAGGAAAGGAAGTGTCAGGAGCCGAGGATGCGGTGATAGCGGCGCTGGTAATGTGGTAAATGAAGCAGTGGTCAGGACTCAGGAGCCAAGGAAGGGGTGGTCACGAGCGGAGGAAGCCAAGTGCCGTCGTCATCGATTTTGTTTTGAACGCGTTGTTGATTATTTAGAGAGAATTTTCTAATGGCGTAACCCTAATTGGGGAGGGATTTAATCACGCATCCTTAGAGCCACTACGCTTAAAAATAAACTGTTGCCCCGTATGTCTCAATTTACATTAGTTTAGAGATTTAATTACTCAAGGCCCACAAGGCCACAACACTTAAAAATAGAACCGTTGTCCCGTGTGTATAAATTTACTTCGGTTTATTTTAACCGAGGTTGGTGACAACATTTACATCTGTTCGTATACAAGTGTTGTGCATAAATTGTCCATACACAACGGTTCCAGGAAAATCCGATGTATGAGGACTATTTTACATCAGGTATTCAACAAACCGATGTAAAATATACGAGTTACATCGGGTGCACTGGAACCGATGTAAACCAGCTGTTGTTAAAGACCATTTTTGTAGTAGTGTAGACACATACTGGAATTAATGATACATTATACTGTATACAGTATATGATTTCTTTATCGACGTTATATAACCTCGATACTAGTCTCTATATATGGATGTTTAATATATAACCTTGATACTAGTCGCTATATATGGATGTTTAACGTTGTTCTCATATGTCGGAATATGTAGGAGTACTGTACTTGTTAGAGTATTGCTGCTGAATGAGATTATATCCTTTTCTTGAGGGTGGTGGTATTGGGCAATTTCTACGTACCATACTCCTATGTGTACCAAGATTGTACATACAGTATCATTATAATGATGATTGAATATTGATTATTAATGAAGATTATATTAATAAAGTTTCGTTCTCATTTCTCACCCTCGTCCTCTCCCATCTCACTCACCTCTATCTGCTTTCTCCCTTAGGATTCGGGTGCACGAAGCTCAACGGGGGCGGGCGGTTCCCTTTGCTCCGATGGAGATGTATTCAAACCACGTTCGCCATTCACTTCTGCCAAAATAAAATAAAAAACAAACGAGCGAATAAAAAAAAATTAGCGCAATTTTAGCGCATCCAAACGAGGTGTATATTTTAAATTAATACCTGCAGATTTGTTATTGTTCTGATAGTCAGAATCACGCACGGGGTTCAATCCTTTGTCAGACATGTCCGGAATAACGGTAGGCACATCGTGCAGCAACCGTGCGTATTTCCATTCGGATCCCAGTGTCATTTTTTCATTCTCGTAATCTTTTGCGGTACGATACAGTTAAGGGCAGACATATACATATATACGTAGGATTGTTAATATATTTTAGCAACTCAAGAAAACAAAAAGAAAAGGATATCATTCCTTCTTTCTGATATCACGGCATTGTTGAATGCGGACGCCTAAAATGGCCAGCCGATTACGGATCATCTGCAATACAACATCACATAAATACATGAGAATGCACGAGAGGTCTAATTTACCACACGAGACAATATATGATTCATAACGTACAATGTTTGTCTTATCCTTGTGAAGAGATCTTGCCTTTTGTTGAATATACGCCTGCAAAATTAAGACACCTTCCATTAGCGCAAAATTATCACAATATTTTCCGACTTAAGTCCTAGCTACTATTGTAGTTACTACTCACCACCGTTGGTCTCTCAATCTCACCAGCTAAAAAATTTCTCATCAAAGGATTGAATTCGCCCTGCCAACAACAAGCGAGTAATTAACATATTCTGACAATAATATTAAAAGAGGTGTAACATTCGGGAAAGGAAATTAAACGAACCTTTTTGAATACATCTTCGGGATCAGTATCTGCAAGCTTAGAAATCTTCATTTCCGTAGGCTCTTCTGATAACAAAAGGACAGTCTCCGTTTCATCTGGTGAGAGTGTTTTCACACCTGAAAAACAATTTCAAAATAGACATAAGCTTAATTTAATTATTTAAAACAAGCAGTTAACGTAACCGATCCGACTTGACTAACCTTTGATTCGAAGGAGCTGATAAGCCTTGGTTGGAGGCCTGAGTTGAACAAAGCATCCAACCGCCTTCTCCTGAAACGACTCGGGCTCCTTGAGCATTTCCTTCAACACACTTCTCCTCAAGTAGAGCAGTTTCATATTCTCTACCACAATGGATGCTAAACGGCTCTCAATAGGCACGTCTACCTCGTTTATTTTCTCGATGTCCGCCTTTCTCTGCCTTTCGTGTGCATTCACTGCGCCTGCTGCATTACTAGGCCCCGCTTTATCCCCCTCGATTAACACCTTTTTATTGCGCTTTTCGGGCTTCTGCCCACTAGATATCCTCTTCCTTTTTTGAGGCTTGCTCTTCTCGACCTTCTTGGGGCTGCAATCCTCCGAACTACTTTTGGGTCGGTCGGTCTTTTTCTCGACGTCCGCCTTGCTCTGCCTTTCGTGTGCATTCACTGCGCCTGCCGCATTACTATTACTGGGCCCCGCCTTATCCCCCTCGATAAACACCTTTTTATTGCACTTTTCGGGCTTCTGTACACTAGATATCCTCTGCCTTTTTGGAGGTTTGCTCTTCTCGACCTTCTTGCCGCTGCTATCTTCCGAACTACTTTTGGGTCGGTCGTCGTTCTTTTTCACAGAGACACGTTCTTTTGCAGCATATAACTCTGTCAAGTTTTTCACGGAGATACATTCTTTTGCAGCATAAGAATCTGTCAACCCTTTCACGGAGACACGTTCTTGTGCAGCATAGATATCCTCCAATTTGAACCCTTCCTTGTCTTTTATGATCGTATAATAATCCATGAATAGACCCTCTTCCGTGTTTCGGTCTGTGAAATCCACATGGTCCTGGATACAAAGAAGCATTCAGTTCACATATATATATATATATCGAGTTAAAAAGCGAGTAATCATACATACCCCATCAGAGTCGCACTCCTTCTTTTCTTCGATAAGCAAAGCGAGCTTTAGGCAGTCTTTGCAAAATCCGTACGCGCCTTTGACTTGTAAAATCCTTGAAGCAGGAAGGCAGCTACTGCACGTGGCTTTGCTACACGTGTAGCAACGGAGGTAGGAAGATCTAGGGCAACGGAAGCATTTATGCCAAGCTGAAAATTCAAGTAATTCGCATTCGTATTGCGGTATGTTATATGATGCGACGATAGAAATGGAAATTACTTAAATCATAAATAATTTCACTTACGGCAATCCCATTCCTTATCGCTTTCCAGAAACGAGTCCTTCTTTCCCACGCATCGAGGATGATATGATTTTACACATTGCCTGAGGCTGAAAACATAAATACGCGATATTAATAAACATGACTTGTACCAGATTTTAACATGTCATCATTGCTCTCGAGAAACCTCAATGCTGTAAATATATAGTAAGTTAAAACGTGGTGAATTGCCAGGAAATATCTAGTACTGATTTCCTTTGTTATTTTTCGACAAAGGAAAAATAGCAGGAGCACAAAATGCAAAAGCCTGCTATTCTGGATACAAACAATAAACGAACACAGCTTTGAATTCTCGTATAATCCAAAGCACGACTTATGAGCAGGCAGCTTCATTACAGATTATCAAAACTAAGATTTACCACTTTAATTGAGAGATCTCATCACTCAGGTAAACAAAAAAAATCTCTATGTATACAACTCAGAAAATAACCGAAGATTTGACCAAATACTAACACTAACAACACACACAGAGAAATTCATGTACTGTGAAAACATAAAACCATTAATCTTCAACTTAAAAACCTGGTAACAAATAAATCAGAGCATGACAAAAAGACAAATAAGCCCCTTTCCACAATCCCAAAATAAAATAAAATAAGAATCCTTTTTTCCTCAAATAGAAAAGCGTCTCAGAGATCGAGAAGAGTAAAATGGTTATTTAAAAAAAAAAAAAAAAAAAAGAAAACCCCACCCGAAATCGCATATCCGAAGATCGCCGCCGTCCTTGCAGACGAAGCACCAGTTATCGGAATCTTCTTCCTTGTTAATCGCCGCCTTGTTCTTCCCTTCCCCTGCCATTACTCTGTTCACAAAAATTCAAAAAGAAAAAAAAGTTTGCAACTTTCTCTGTCTTCTCCTAGATTTTTTTCTGGGTTTTGAGATAGAAAAGAAAAGGAAAGAACGGAGATGGGTTTGTTTTTATTTCTCAAAAATCACAGAACACCGTTTGCTGAACCGCTGTGTGAAAAACAAAGGGTTACTTTGAAGGTGGCGGCCGCTGTGTGAAAAACAAAGGGTTAATTTGAAGGTGGCAGTTGTGCATGTGAGAGAGAGAGTCAATGGAAAATCTAAAACAAAAGGATTGTAGGAGAATTATTGCAGATGTATTAGTCATTTCAATATTGACTAATGTATTAGTCATTCCTATATTTGCTTTGCTGATTTTTTTCTAAATTTTTTATTCCAAATTAAGTACATGTGTTTATGTGTTTATACAGTAAATTAGTAAAAGGGGTAAAAAATTAATTTAAATTTTGAAACTTTTTTATAGAATTTTTTGTTTATATAATATTTTCTATATTAATCTTTTACTAGCAGTTATAATTATTTTATTTATGTTAGTATTTATATTTGTACTCCATGTAATAAAAATATAATTTCATGTGTATATTCATTGTTTATCCTATATTTGCTTTGCTGATTTTTTTCTAAATTTTTTATTCCAAATTAAGTACATGTGTTTATGTGTTTATATAGTAAATTAGTAAAAGGGGTAAAAAATTAATTTAAATTTTGAAACATCTTTAATAGAATTTTTTGTTTATATAATATTTTATATATTAATCTTTTACTAGCAGTTATAATTATTTTATTTATGTTAGTATTTATATTTGTACTCCATATAATAAAAATATAATTTCATGTGTATATTCATTGCATGTATATATTTATAATTTTTTTATTAAATAATTCATTTATAAGCTGATTATTAAAAGTAATGAAATTAAAAATATCATTGAACTTTTATAATTTTGTACAGTATTTTATTAAAAACATTTTTTAAATTTGTATAATACTCTGTAAATTATTATACTTTCACACGCATTTTGAAAATGTTTCGAACTTTACTTCGGAGCCGGAGATGTATGAAGCTCTCACGTGGGCGTAGAATTTCCACGGTTAAAAAATCCGGCATCGTTTTGCGATTGTCCAGAAAACAGCGCGAAGGTATCACTGTATCAGTACTGCAATTTCAAATCTTGAAAGGAGAAAAAACCCTAATTTGTTTCCGATACGTGCAGTTAAAATCAAGTCAAAAGAAACAGTTCAGAAGAAAGAAGAAGAGGAAGAGGAAAATGTTACTCCGTTAGTGATGAAGTAATGGTATCAAAGGTACGACCTTTTCTCCAGATACGATTTGGGCATCAAACTCGACGAAGAAGGGTGGTTATCCGTCACGCCGGAGGAAATCGCCGCCCGCCAGGCTAGCCGGTGCGCCGGTGCCGGAGTGGTTATTGACGCCTTCGCCGGTGTGGGAGGAAATGCCATTCAGTTCTCAAAATTGTGAGTTATCTACAAGTAACTTATGCTTAGGGATTGATATCATTATACTGCATTATGATTTCTTTGTCTCGTCGATATATAACCTTGATACTATCATGATCGGGAAGATTTCAAATGGTATCGGAACTATCATTTTCATAATCACTTGTTGCCTTGAATGCGCGTTACGTAGTTTTTAAGTGATCAGATAGAGCATTCCTCCAATAACCTTAGCAAACTAATTCGAGGGGAACAAAGTAAAATGCTGTGCTGGCGAAGTCTTGAAAAGTTGATGTTTCCTTGAGGCCTGAGGGTGGTGATTTTGGCTTTCGGTACTTTTGAGGACTTGATACTTTACTCCGTTGCAGTTGTATAGTTTTCCAATTAGGGGTGGAGCTCTTGGAAAAGGGAGGAACTTCACATGGACCAGTAGATTAGGACTTCCGGCTAAATTGAGTGTGTGGTTAAGCAGAAGAAACTCAATTCATAATAGTTAGTTTCCAGACGTAGGGAAAAACTCAATTCTAGGAATGCATGCGATATGATGAAAATCTTTAATTGTTGAAATCTTTACTTATTTTTTTATGAAAATATTGGATTCTGCGGATCGAAGATATCACGAGGAAATATTGGAGATGGACAGACGGTAAGCGAATCTTAGTCAAAATATTCCCCAAGCCCTCCTTTATGTCATACGCTTGTTCGGATAATAATTCATTCAACCTTTGAAGTGACATACTATCCCAGACGGAACATGTTTGCTTCAGTTGTAGTTTTTCCTCATTTGCTCTTACACTTTAGTAGTATGGTTGATTGTGAACTTCAAGTCCCTTCCATTCTCCACAGCATAATATCTTACTGCTTCCCTGAAAATAGACATGTCAGAATACTTATGTCCTACTTCAAGGTCAATTTTCTCTCCTATAGGAACTTGGTTGAATTCTCTGAACCCCCTTTGCTTTCCCTTGTCCCTCACAGCCTTGGAGTTGTGCTCAACTTCCTCTTTTTTCATTTGCCTTTCTAGTATTGTTTTGCTCCTAGTGACTGACCTCTTGGATCCACCTGCATCAGATTCATTGCAGCCCTCATCCTCAGCCTCAATATCAATAAACTTCTTGAACTGCTCAATATCATCATCATAACATCCATAACTGTCCTCAAAGAAATCAGAAAGCTCAGAATCTTCTCCAAATGACTGCTCAATTTCACTGTCATCAGCACCCATCTCCCCATTAGGATGTTCATCACCAACTTCTACATTAGGAGGTTCTTCAACTACCATCTCTTCAACAATCACCTCTTCAACATTTGCACTTTGGACATTTTCACTTGAAGTATTCACAGGCTCAACTGGTTTTTCAACCCCATCATCATCTTCATTGCTCTCAATTAATCTATTAATACTGACATTTCTAGATTCATTAGTATCTAAACTTAACAGTGATTCTTCACATGGCTCACCTTGATAAACAATAGCATTGTAATCTATCAGCTCATGATCAATAAATAGAGACACACACTTATCCATTCCAACCACACAGAGAATTTCTTTAACCTCCCAATCCCCTTTGATGTATACCAACGTTGTACAATCATCTAGACCATTGCAGCTGAAATAATACTCCAAACGCCCGCAGATATTTAATGAAGATGCCATGACAGTAATATCAAGCTTACTGAGATTATCATCACAGTAGTCAAAGTAATTTACCTTGAACATAACAGACTTTACCTTCTTTATCTTGTCGAAATTTCCCACTGTGATGCACTCTCAGGGTGAAGATGTCATGATTCGAAGGCTCAATCACCGGCGGGGGTGCAGAATCGGGCCGCAATTTCCACTGCATCTCGCTTTCTGGATTTGGGGATTTTGGGTTAGGGTTCTTGACTAAGCTTGTGGAATTAGGATTTTTGTGTTTGGAATACGGATTAAGAGGTTATTTTTGGTCGATCTTACAGGATTTAGTAGATATTGATTTTGGATTTCTGGAAATAGCAGAATTAGGGTTCGTGTGAATTTGGGGATTTTGAAGCTAAGGGGCGGAGAAGACGGGTTCTTCAACCCGCTTTTTTTTCTTTTAACTGATATATCAGTTATTATTTAATAAATAATTAATAATGTAATAATGGGTGGGTAAGTACATTAATACCCCTCCCAGTAAATGCACACTCGGGCGCGTGATTCTCAATCTCTCGGAATATTCCATCGAATATTCCGATGCAGGTGGTAAAGTGTACATTGGGTTGCAAAGTGTAACGAAATTCCGGTTAGGTTGCAATGTGTAAAAAACCTTATACATGGGGTTGCAAAATGTAATAAACTCTTTTAATTTTAAAGAATTTTAATGTGTATATATATTATAAAAAGTTCATTTAAAATTGTCATAATTTATGATTAAAATAAAATAATTGTTAAGTATCCCACATGGTTGGTAAAAAGTCCTAAAACTCAAATATAAGTTGGATAACCTTTAACACCTTAATAAGACTTTTTAATGTGTTATTGACCCAACTTTTACAATGGTACCTAATTAGAACTACCATCAAAATACTTACTTTTATTCATTTTTAATGTTTAATTTTGGGTGAGTGGAGTTTTTCGTCTCTCCTCCTTATAAAAAAAAGTTTAATTTTTTTATTTATTAAAGTAATTTTAAGATTTAATTATAGAATAGTGTAATAATACTCTATATAATAAATAATAACTATATAGAATAGTGTAATAACCGATGTACTATATATAATAAATAATAACTAATAATCGTTGTTAAATTAATAAAATTCAAATCCGTTGTTAAATTAATAAAATTCAAATGATATTAAATAAATTACACTTATTAATAATTAGGAAAAAGTGAAATACTAAATTCTAAAAAAAATTTAAACAATTTTACTTTATCTAAAATCTCCTTAATTTTTAAGATGATTATTTAAAGTAACGAAATTAAAAACATTTGAAAAATGTTTGGAGCTTAGTAACTTGGGAGCCGGAGATGTATGAAGCTTTTATGTCGCGTAGAATTTTATTTTGCAATTACTAATTTTACTAATTGTTTTTAAATTTTATTCCAAATGAGTAATTGTGTTTATATAGTAAATTAGTAAAACTTAGGTAAAAAACTAATTTATTTTTTTTAAACCTTTTATAGACATGTTTTGTTTATAAAAGATTTTTATATATTAATCTTTTACTACTAGTTATAATTATTTTTATTCTTATTATTGTGTTATGTTTGTATTTAAAATTGCCCTCTTGACCAATATAAAAATGGTTTAGTTGGTAAATAAATATTTAAAAATACTAAAGTGTCATAAACATTTGTGATTTTTTCATATTCTTGTTTGAATTATTGCACTTTCAGACACCATAGTATACAAAAGAAATGAGACCATTCATTCATCTATATAGAGATAGTACAGTATACAACCCGAGTGTAGTTCTTTAGGAGAAAACAAACAAAGTCGAACGATGCGCTACTGAAGCACACTTTGTTTTCAGAGTTGGGCATCGTTTTCCTGCCTCTTGCATTCATTTATCGATCCCACCTGCCTTTAGAACAAATACTCATCCGGAGTTCATTTTCAGAGTTAGTGAAGTTCTGTTCTTTAATTTAGGACAAAACAAATACTGTGTTTTCAGCTTATCCCTAACTGCCTTATTCCACCGGAGGCGTTGCTATTTGCTAACTGGTCGCCAGCTGGACCTTTCACACACCACTTTTCGTGTTCAGGGTTGCCTTCATCCTGCTTGCTCATTACCTCCATCACCTCAGCTTCAAGCTCAACGCTCAGCATTCTCCTCTGTCGAAACAACTAAAAAATGCACAGTGGATCGACCCTTAGGATTCGGGTGCACGAAGCTCAACGGGGGTGGGGGGTTCCCTTTGCTCCGAAGGAGATGTATTCAAACCACCTTCAGCATTAATCTCTTCTGCCAAAAAAATAAAAAGCAAACGAGCGAATAAAAAAAATTAGCGCAGTGCAGTGCAATGCAATTTTAGCGCATCCAAACGAGGCGTATATTAATTAATACGTACCTGCAGATTTGTTATTGTTCTGATAGTCAGAATCACGCACGGGGTTCAATCCTTTGTCAGACATGTCCGGAATCACTGTAGGCACATCTTGCAGCAACCGTGCGTATTTCCATTCGGATTCCATTGTCTTTTTTTCATTCTCGTAAACTTTTGCTGTACGATACAGTTAAGGGCAGACGTGTACGGCCTAAATACTTGAGAGGCGCAATACGTGCACGTACATATATACGTAGGATTGTTAATTTATTTTAGCAACTCAAGAAAAAAAAAAGGATATTGGTCTTTGAATCCTTTATCACGGCATTGTTGAATGCGTTCGTGTAATATGGCCAGGCGTCTACGGATCATCTGCAATACAACATTCAGCATTAATGAGATGCAACTTTGAGTAAATACGAGAATGCGCAAGACAAAAGATTCATAACGTACATCTTTTGTCTTTTCCTTGTGAAGAGATCTAGCCTTTTGTTGGATATACGCCTGCACCAAAAATTAAGACACCTTCCGTTAATTAGCGCAAAATTAACACAATATTTTCCGACTCAAGCTAGTCCTAGCTAGTACTGTATATAGTTACTACTCACCACTGTTGGCCTCTCAATCTCACCAGCTAAAAATTTTCTCATCAAAGGATTGAATTCGCCCTGCCAACAACAAGCAAGTAATTAACATATTCTGACAATAATATTAAAAGAGGTGTAACATTCGGGAAAGGAAATTAAACGAACCTTTTTGAATACATCTTCGGGATCAGTATCTGCAAGCTTAGAAATCTTCATTTCCGTAGGCTCTTCTGATAACAAAAGGACAGTCTCCGTTTCATCTGGTGAGAGTGTTTTCACACCTGAAAAACAATTTCAAAATAGACATAAGCTTAATTTAATTATTTAAAACAAGCAGTTAACGTAACCGATCCGACTTGACTAACCTTTGATTCGAAGGAGCTGATAAGCCTTGGTTGGAGGCCTGAGTTGAACAAAGCATCCAACCGCCTTCTCCTGAAACGACTCGGGCTCCTTGAGCATTTCCTTCAACACACTTCTCCTCAAGTAGAGCAGTTTCATATTCTCTACCACAATGGATGCTAAACGGCTCTCAATAGGCACGTCTACCTCGTTTATTTTCTCGATGTCCGCCTTTCTCTGCCTTTCGTGTGCATTCACTGCGCCTGCTGCATTACTAGGCCCCGCTTTATCCCCCTCGATTAACACCTTTTTATTGCGCTTTTCGGGCTTCTGCCCACTAGATATCCTCTTCCTTTTTTGAGGCTTGCTCTTCTCGACCTTCTTGGGGCTGCAATCCTCCGAACTACTTTTGGGTCGGTCGGTCTTTTTCTCGACGTCCGCCTTGCTCTGCCTTTCGTGTGCATTCACTGCGCCTGCCGCATTACTATTACTGGGCCCCGCCTTATCCCCCTCGATAAACACCTTTTTATTGCACTTTTCGGGCTTCTGTACACTAGATATCCTCTGCCTTTTTGGAGGTTTGCTCTTCTCGACCTTCTTGCCGCTGCTATCTTCCGAACTACTTTTGGGTCGGTCGTCGTTCTTTTTCACAGAGACACGTTCTTTTGCAGCATATAACTCTGTCAAGTTTTTCACGGAGATACATTCTTTTGCAGCATAAGAATCTGTCAACCCTTTCACGGAGACACGTTCTTGTGCAGCATAGATATCCTCCAATTTGAACCCTTCCTTGTCTTTTATGATCGTATAATAATCCATGAATAGACCCTCTTCCGTGTTTCGGTCTGTGAAATCCACATGGTCCTGGATACAAAGAAGCATTCAGTTCACATATATATATATATATATCGAGTTAAAAAGCGAGTAATCATACATACCCCATCAGAGTCGCACTCCTTCTTTTCTTCGATAAGCAAAGCGAGCTTTAGGCAGTCTTTGCAAAATCCGTACGCGCCTTTGACTTGTAAAATCCTTGAAGCAGGAAGGCAGCTACTGCACGTGGCTTTGCTACACGTGTAGCAACGGAGGTAGGAAGATCTAGGGCAACGGAAGCATTTATGCCAAGCTGAAAATTCAAGTAATTCGCATTCGTATTGCGGTATGTTATATGATGCGACGATAGAAATGGAAATTACTTAAATCATAAATAATTTCACTTACGGCAATCCCATTCCTTATCGCTTTCCAGAAACGAGTCCTTCTTTCCCACGCATCGAGGATGATATGATTTTACACATTGCCTGAGGCTGAAAACATAAATACGCGATATTAATAAACATGACTTGTACCAGATTTTAACATGTCATCATTGCTCTCGAGAAACCTCAATGCTGTAAATATATAGTAAGTTAAAACGTGGTGAATTGCCAGGAAATATCTAGTACTGATTTCCTTTGTTATTTTTCGACAAAGGAAAAATAGCAGGAGCACAAAATGCAAAAGCCTGCTATTCTGGATACAAACAATAAACGAACACAGCTTTGAATTCTCGTATAATCCAAAGCACGACGTATGAGCAGGCAGCTTCATTACAGATTATCAAAACTAAGATTTACCACTTTAATTGAGAGATCTCATCACTCAGGTAAACAAAAAAAATCTCTATGTATACAACTCAGAAAATAACCGAAGATTTGACCAAATACTAACACTAACAACACACACAGAGAAATTCATGTACTGTGAAAACATAAAACCATTAATCTTCAACTTAAAAACCTGGTAACAAATAAATCAGAGCATGACAAAAAGACAAATAAGCCCCTTTCCACAATCCCAAAATAAAATAAAATAAGAATCCTTTTTTCCTCAAATAGAAAAGCGTCTCAGAGATCGAGAAGAGTAAAATGGTTATTTAAAAAAAAAAAAAAAAAAAAGAAAACCCCACCCGAAATCGCATATCCGAAGATCGCCGCCGTCCTTGCAGACGAAGCACCAGTTATCGGAATCTTCTTCCTTGTTAATCGCCGCCTTGTTCTTCCCTTCCCCTGCCATTACTCTGTTCACAAAAATTCAAAAAGAAAAAAAAGTTTGCAACTTTCTCTGTCTTCTCCTAGATTTTTTTCTGGGTTTTGAGATAGAAAAGAAAAGGAAAGAACGGAGATGGGTTTGTTTTTATTTCTCAAAAATCACAGAACACCGTTTGCTGAACCGCTGTGTGAAAAACAAAGGGTTACTTTGAAGGTGGCGGCCGCTGTGTGAAAAACAAAGGGTTAATTTGAAGGTGGCAGTTGTGCATGTGAGAGAGAGAGTCAATGGAAAATCTAAAACAAAAGGATTGTAGGAGAATTATTGCAGATGTATTAGTCATTTCAATATTGACTAATGTATTAGTCATTCCTATATTTGCTTTGCTGATTTTTTTCTAAATTTTTTATTCCAAATTAAGTACATGTGTTTATGTGTTTATACAGTAAATTAGTAAAAGGGGTAAAAAATTAATTTAAATTTTGAAACTTTTTTATAGAATTTTTTGTTTATATAATATTTTCTATATTAATCTTTTACTAGCAGTTATAATTATTTTATTTATGTTAGTATTTATATTTGTACTCCATGTAATAAAAATATAATTTCATGTGTATATTCATTGTTTATTCTATATTTGCTTTGCTGATTTTTTTCTAAATTTTTTATTCCAAATTAAGTACATGTGTTTATGTGTTTATATAGTAAATTAGTAAAAGGGGTAAAAAATTAATTTAAATTTTGAAACATCTTTAATAGAATTTTTTGTTTATATAATATTTTATATATTAATCTTTTACTAGCAGTTATAATTATTTTATTTATGTTAGTATTTATATTTGTACTCCATATAATAAAAATATAATTTCATGTGTATATTCATTGCATGTATATATTTATAATTTTTTTATTAAATAATTCATTTATAAGCTGATTATTAAAAGTAATGAAATTAAAAATATCATTGAACTTTTATAATTTTGTACAGTATTTTATTAAAAACATTTTTTAAATTTGTATAATACTCTGTAAATTATTATACTTTCACACGCATTTTGAAAATGTTTCGAACTTTACTTCGGAGCCGGAGATGTATGAAGCTCTCACGTGGGCGTAGAATTTCCACGGTTAAAAAATCCGGCATCGTTTTGCGATTGTCCAGAAAACAGCGCGAAGGTATCACTGTATCAGTACTGCAATTTCAAATCTTGAAAGGAGAAAAAACCCTAATTTGTTTCCGATACGTGCAGTTAAAATCAAGTCAAAAGAAACAGTTCAGAAGAAAGAAGAAGAGGAAGAGGAAAATGTTACTCCGTTAGTGATGAAGTAATGGTATCAAAGGTACGACCTTTTCTCCAGATACGATTTGGGCATCAAACTCGACGAAGAAGGGTGGTTATCCGTCACGCCGGAGGAAATCGCCGCCCGCCAGGCTAGCCGGTGCGCCGGTGCCGGAGTGGTTATTGACGCCTTCGCCGGTGTGGGAGGAAATGCCATTCAGTTCTCAAAATTGTGAGTTATCTACAAGTAACTTATGCTTAGGGATTGATATCATTATACTGCATTATGATTTCTTTGTCTCGTCGATATATAACCTTGATACTATCATGATCGGGAAGATTTCAAATGGTATCGGAACTATCATTTTCATAATCACTTGTTGCCTTGAATGCGCGTTACGTAGTTTTTAAGTGATCAGATAGAGCATTCCTCCAATAACCTTAGCAAACTAATTCGAGGGGAACAAAGTAAAATGCTGTGCTGGCGAAGTCTTGAAAAGTTGATGTTTCCTTGAGGCCTGAGGGTGGTGATTTTGGCTTTCGGTACTTTTGAGGACTTGATACTTTACTCCGTTGCAGTTGTATAGTTTTCCAATTAGGGGTGGAGCTCTTGGAAAAGGGAGGAACTTCACATGGACCAGTAGATTAGGACTTCCGGCTAAATTGAGTGTGTGGTTAAGCAGAAGAAACTCAATTCATAATAGTTAGTTTCCAGACGTAGGGAAAAACTCAATTCTAGGAATGCATGCGATATGATGAAAATCTTTAATTGTTGAAATCTTTACTTATTTTTTTATGAAAATATTGGATTCTGCGGATCGAAGATATCACGAGGAAATATTGGAGATGGACAGACGGTAAGCGAATCTTAGTCAAAATATTCCCCAAGCCCTCCTTTATGTCATACGCTTGTTCGGATAATAATTCATTCAACCTTTGAAGTGACATACTATCCCAGACGGAACATGTTTGCTTCAGTTGTAGTTTTTCCTCATTTGCTCGAATCCTCTTACCCTTCCTCTTTTTATCATGCTTATATGAGCTCCATCCACTCCTTCAGGGCTTCTTCCATCCACAAGTGAATCTTGTCGAAGATTTTCATGATAAATCTTAATAGTGCTACAACACAATATGAATACTCCCGAAACCCGAATATGGTGACAGATTATCCTCAAACATGAGATAAATACCCTTTTAATTTATACCATGTTTCATATTGCCAGGTGTCGTCATGTTGTTGCTATTGACATTGACCCGAAGAAGGTCGCGCTGGCATTTCATAATGCTAAGATTTATGGTGTACAGGATTATATTGATTTCGTCGTAGGAGACTTTTTCCAGCTTGCACCTTACTTGAAGGTACCTTTTTTCGTTTGTTGCCATTTGTTCCTTCTTTTGAAATTGAAATTCTGGTTTCGACGTGAATTGCATTATTATTAAACAATGTTGACTTGAATTTCTCTGTTTATGCATTCCTATATAAAACAAATGGCGAGGGCTTTTTCGCCATCTTATGACATATACGTAGTATTTTAAGAATTATATATAGTATATACAAATAGATCGATAATTAAGTGACCCCATGGGCCCATGGACATAATCAATTTCGTTTCATTTGTAATCCAGCAAGGATTATCCTTGCTAATCCTCAATTTTCCGTTGACCTTACCAGGGAGATGTAGTATTTCTTTCACCGCCTTGGGGAGGGCCGTCATATAAGTCAAGAGAAACGTTCACTCTTGATTTATTGAAGCCAAAAGACGGGTATGGTGTAATGATATTTGTATTAACACTTTTAGTCTGGTTTTTTTATTAATAGATCTTCCCTCATTTAAATGCTCTTAAATATATCTATATGCTCGTATTCATTAGATATCCGTAGAATATTACAAAACCTGAGAATACGTGAAATGCGAGATTTAACCTTAAAAATCAAGACGTGTTGTATTTGCAGACATTCCTTGTTCCAAGTAGCTCAGGCAATAACACCTAACATCATCATGTTCTTACCTCGCACTATCGACGTCCTCCAAACGACAGAACTTTCATGGCTGTCTTCTCCTCCCTTGGACATTGAGGTGTGTGTGTGTGTGTGTATATATATATATATATATATATATATATATATATATATGATATGCTCTTTAATTATTATTATTGACTTGATGCAAATCGCACGAGACGCTAAATTCTTAATCCTCGGGTCGACTTCGCAGGTGGAAGAAAATTTTGTGAGGGGCAGGCCAAAGGGAATAACCGTGTATTTTGGGAATATGTCGTTCACATAGTTTGGTTGTCAAAGATGGGATAAATGTAAATGGATCTTCATGACGAACTAGCTCGGGTACTTCGTAATCTTAGTGAATATGTTTTTGCGATCTTGATTTATTCGACAGGCTACAGCTTTTTTGCCACTCGATTCCTCGGTGAATTCTTTGGTTTAAATCGATACCTTTTCAGATCCCAATTCCTTCCCAGTTCCCACACTAAGCCAGACCACCTTTTTCTTAAAACCTTGAAACAGAAGCCATAGTTAAACTGTGCAGCCATAAATTAATTACCTGGAAATTTTGTGTCCTGTGATGAGTAAATACTAGACAATGACGGGCACGAGATAGTGTCTACTCATTTGAAGTCCAACCCCCTTTTTTTTACTGAGGTCAAACTGTGATTTTACAGTACTTGAGCAGTTGAGCATATGGGCACATTGTAATTCCTTTAGGTTGTACAGTAATGGTGGCCGTATATATCCAACATGCACTTCAATGAATCTATTTATTCGTATATTTTTTCGGACACAGAAATTCCAATATCAAAATTAGACTCATTTCTCTTAGATTTTTTGTATGAACGATCCAATTCAAGCTTGAAATATATTGTTTACATGAAATTATTCATCTTAGTTTTTCTTTTTACATTTTCTTTATAATTAATCGAGATAACTTAATCGAAATGAAATTAAATTTAAATGTTGGAACAAATTCAAACATTTCTATTAGTTTTGTTAGAGTAAATAAAGTGAGTACAACTACTTTGATTCTTAATTTCATGCACTTATTACCGCCTGTGGCTGTGGATGGATGTCTGCTTTGCATCTCCATCTTGAAATTAATAACTCACTCCTACTTTTCTTTTCCTTTTTTGGGTAAAATTAATACCAAAAATAAACTTATTAAATGTGAAATAAATTCTAAACATTCGCTTTCTTAAATATCCCAACACCCACTCTTTAATAATTTAAATGCGGCATTCCAATTTTTTTTTAATTTTTGCCAATATAATTTATAGAGTATCATACTATAAATTGACAACACTTGCATAATTGATTTTTCTTTTTCAATGTATTGACTAAGTTGGAGGAGGGGAGAGGTAAGATCAATGTCATCTTTTACAAGAATGGCCCCTACTTCCGATATTTTGACGAACTGATTTTCCTTTGTCTCGAACTAATGACCACATAAGAACACGTGACTATTAATCCTGTGAAACAGAGAAAAGAGGGAGTATATCGCAAATATTCATATTTCATCTCATAATAAATGTGGTATAAGTATAAATATATATACGGGGAACGTATAATTAATTCGTACACACGCATATATATATATATAGTGGCCGGCATACACCTCCCTTGTAATTATTTCGAAGAAAATGAAGGGCTTCATGTGTCATTCCATTTCTTCGACGGCTGTGTGCATGCCCCAAGACCGGCGTCGGCCCATGAGCGCAAAGTATGTCCGGTTGGGCCCAGCTGTTTCGAATCAAGAAGCTAATGCAACATCACTTGCAATGTCGTCATCTGAGGTTGTTAATTCATCATCTAAATCATATCAATAGATAGATATTTTCTACACACACTATATAAAATATATTAATATATATTATGATGATCGAATATGAATTGAAGAATAAGGTGGCTGTTGTAATGAGAGTGTCGATTCACTGCGAAGGCTGTGCTGGCAAAGTGAAGAAGCATCTGTCCAGAATGGAAGGGGTGACGTCATTCAGCGTTGACCTGGAGACCAAGAGGGTGACCGTGATCGGACACGTGTCTCCATCGGGTGTGCTGGAAACCATGTCCAAGGTGATGAAGAAGGCCGAGCTAATTTGGTTCGGACAAATTAAGGGCTTTTAGTTTGTTTCTATTGGGCTTATTTTGAACACTTGTGGACCATGTATTTCTTTCTCCTTTTCTATTTGGGCCTAAATATATACTCCGTATATCCCAATTCTGAGAGGCCCCTGTAACGTTTCAAATTTGAGACATTGGATTCCACTCTTGACTGGTTACTTACATCTGCATTTGCATAAACGTTACTCATCAAAATTATCAATATTACTGTATTCTTTTCCGCATAATATTCACATCTCAAAAGTTACTTATCACATTTTCTGTTTGGTTAGCCAGGTAATTTTTTTATGACGTATTTTTAGGTTTTATAATTATAGCATACACTGCCTTCGCTTACTTGCGAAACGATGGCCAGCAAGTCAAATTATGAGCCGGGTTTGATTCGCCGCATATTGGGCCAACCATAGGGGTCCACGTTGCTCTTTACTGGGCCGGGCCCGGGCACCCCAATTACTTAGTGATTGAATTATTACACAACGACCCCACTATGACTAATTTTGACTACTTACATTAAATTCGTTATGCTATTTTGACCTTCAACGCAACCAATATTTATATGCAAGAATTAGGGATGGGAATGAGTCAAGCTACTCGACAGTGGCTTATGGCTCGGCCTACAAAAGCTCGGCTCGACTCGACTTATTTAATACTCCATCCAATCTTTTATAAATGTGGTTTTGGGTTTTCATTATTAACTTTTTATTTGACTTTTTACATATTTTTACCATAAATACCCTTATTTAATACTTAATTATCAATTAAGATAATCATTAAACCTCTATTTTTATTTGAAAAGAAATGATAAAATAATTTTTATAACGTTTTGAATGAGTAATTGACCTCTAATAATTGTTTTTTAAATGTCATTAGAAAGGAGTAAACAGGTTCGAGGTTTTTTAAAAGCTCGTTTATATAAATAGGTCAAACTTAAGTTTTTTTTAAGTCTTCTAAGCCTATCAATCCCGGCCTATATAATATATATATAATATAGTATATATTATTCAAAAAGTGTATTTTATAATTAAATTTATATGAAAAAATACAATGTATTTAGTTTAAATTTTTGTAAGTACTTATTAACAAATGTTATCTTTAGAAAAAAAAATATTGTTGAAGAGGAAAATATGATTACCTGTATTGATTGAAAAATATATTTTAAACAATTTTTGTATTTATAAATTGTTGTTCATTTGTCTATTATTATTTAATTACTTAAAAGTTAAAAATAACATTTAAAATTAAAAATTAATATTATTAATTAAAATTTTAACTTATCAATGATGAATCTGATGTTAATTGTGCTGAAAATGAAAAGAGGTTATAAAAAGCTATCAGACCAGACTTATTTAATAAAAAGGCTCATGCCTGGCCTCTTAAAAAAATCTATGATAGGCCATAGGCCAAGCTTAGTCCAAAAATTTAACATCAGGCCTAGGCCCATTTAAGCAAATCCCGATTCAGCCCAAAAATTTAACATCAAGCCTAGACCCATTTAAGCAAAGCTCTTTCCCACCCCTAGCAAGGATAAATGATTACTCATATACGTCAGTACGTCACTTCACACTTTGGAACTTTTTTCAAGAGATAACAAAAGCTCACACTTTTAATATGGAGTAATTCAAAAATGTAAACTTTAATCTCATATTTAAGATTTTGTGATTTCAGTTTTCCAAATAATTGAAAATGAAAACTTTAATTTCACAATAAAAAATTAAAATCAAAATCAAACATGAATAATTAATAAAAGTACTTATCTAACAATAATAGAGTTAGAATCACAAATGGTAAAAGTAATTCTCAAAAAAGCCTCATAAGTCAGCACTTTCCAACTGTTCATCCATTTTGACATTGTTCCGGCAGGAATCGCACGTGAAAGTCACGTGACTGCTGACGTGGCGTCAGAATGCTGACTTGAATTGACGAGGTTTCTGCCGGAACAATGAAATTTCTGTCGGAACAGTGTCAAAAAGGATGAACAATCGGAAAGTGATGACTTATGAGCTTTTGTGATAATGACTTTTTTCAATGGGACCATTTGTGATTCTAACTCAACAATAATAACCAAGCAATAACAATAATAATAATTAATAATAGTAAATAATAAATAGTAAATAGTAAATAGTGTATCTAAACAAGACTATTATTATCAAGAAAAAAGGAAGCAAATGCCCCTAAATACTAATACACCATCAATCCCACGAACGAACCCTCATATCAAGAGACGCACCAAAAATTGAGCACCAAAGAGACTCAAAGTCAAAACAAAGCATTGACCATAACCGACGTAAAAACGAGCAACTCCATTGAGACTATCAGAGTGGAAGAACCAGAGATAGCATGGGTGGGTGACGGGGCACCTACATTACCATCAAAACCTACTGCACCAGGTGCTCCAGCAACCGCATCAGAGCTGGGGGATATCCCGGATGGAGAAACAGCTGTAGAGACGAACATATCGTAATCTACTTATTATAATTACTCATGTAGATCCACCTCACTACTATTCTAAAACATTAGAGGACTACAAAATAATATACTCCATTAGTTCAACCATTAATTTCTTATTTGGTTTTTAGATAGGTAATTTTTTTTTTTTTAAATTGTTCTATTTTTTCACTTTAAAAAAAATTGAATTCTGTTTGTTCCTAGTGTCATGAATGTGGGCTATCACCACCGTTGCATTAAATAGATAGTGGCATCCAATTCATTCCGTTGTCTTATGTATATTTAATTATTTATATTAAAATAATAATAATTAATTAATTATATTATGGGTAAAAAAACAAAGAAAAACAATAAACAATAAATGAGGGACCACTATTAGAAGTTAGAACCCATAATTAATGGTAAATGGCAGTAAAAGGTTAAAATGAAGTGTTTACCTGGAGCAGCACCAATGCCGTTGCTCACTGCTAAAAAACAAGGTTAATAAATAGATTAAGCAAAATTATTCATGCACCGAGGCAAATCGAAATTAAGGTAAACCACAGGGGCTTTTTTGGAATTAACCAAAACCAGACGAAAATCCCCAAATCGAGGTAAAGCAACTAACCGGCGCAGTTGGTAGCAGCAGGAGCGGAGACGCCGCAGGCGAACGGCAGGCCCATGGCCTTGGTCATGTTGAGCGAGACTCCGAGCTGAGCGCTGTTCCGGAATGTCTCGCACAGGCATTCGGCGTCGGTCTTCAGCACCGTCTTCAGCCCCGAGCAGCACTTCCCCTCCGGCTTCTCCGTCGTGCTCCCGGACATCACGAACGACAGACAGTCGGCCATGGTCAGCACCAGGGTCGAGCAATCGGCGCCGGGGGCCGGCGCCGAATCCGCCGCCGAGACACCGGAGGTGGAGGCGGCGAGGGCGAAGAGCGCGCAGAGGAGGAGGAGTCTGGAGGCCATTTTCGCGTGTGTGTTTTTGTTTGGGATTTTCGAATTTAGTAGAAATTGGAAAAGTGCGGAAAATGGGGATGGGATTCGGTGGGGGTGGGGTGGAGTATATAATGAGGGATGGCAGTGGTGGGAAAAGCGGAGGGGTTTGAGGGGTAGAAATGTAAATTGGGGAAGAGGGACGCGTGGAGGGGAGGAATGAGGTGTCAGCTCCGTGGTAGAGATGATGATGTTTGCCTTCTTCTTTTTTAATATTGTGTAATTATTAATTTTTGAAAAATGGGAATTTGTTTATTTTATCTCTTCAAGACAATTAAATGCTTTTCCATGCCATCGAAATTAAGAACGGTGGTAGGCCGTAGGCACATGTGTAAGTATTTCTAGAAATAAATTGAAAATTTGATACTGTTTACTTATTTTTATCTAAAGAAATTGTTGAATGTTGATGATATTTCAAAGTTTTTAGGAAGAATAATAATAATAACAGACAAAAACTGGTTTTACTGCAACAGTTTTTTTTTTATTTCAAATTAAGTCTAAGAATGGATTATTTATCATGTTTGCAACTTTTATATATTCCTATTACCTATACATAGTCCAACGTGGATCATGGCCAACGGCCATGGCAGATTGGCAGCACATAGCTCAGGTGTGAAATTTGGATAGCACAACACAGTACAAATTTACCACTCTCTACGCGTGCCGACCTTACCTAACTGGAGTAATAACTATGGGATCGAGGTCGGTGGTGTGCGGTCGAAATCACTACTTCATAAAGAATGAACATTTGTATTGTTTATATACATGTTATTTTGGATTTAATTTCAGTTCAGTTTAGTTCAATTCAGTTCAGATCGCTTAAATACAGTTCAGTTCAATTCAATTCAGATCTTAAATACAGTTCAGTTCAATTCAGTTCAGATCGCTTAAGTTCAGTTCGTTCGTTTCAAAAAAATTAAAATAAAATAAATAAAAAATAATTTCAATCTATAATTTTAAATATACAATATAGTTACTCTCATAGTATTATTAATATTTTTTAAAAATATTTAATAATTTATAAAAATTATTTTAAAATCACAGTTCCCTTAATTGTTCATATATTAAAATAAACTAATTTAAGTAATAAAAATATGTTAAATATTAATGTGAGAATATTTAAGTGGAGAAGCCATTTTGGCGGATTTTAAAAACTATAAATAGTAATTGTGGCATTTATAATTAGCTAAGTTATTTAATTATAAACAAATACTAATGATTTCTCATAATACAAATTGATCATATATTTAATTAATGCTAATATACATTTTAAAAAAAATTGAATGATAATATTCTAATAAAAAATTGGATAATTTTTGTATTGTTTATATATTTATCATATAAAAATAAATATAAATATGTAATCATAAATAATAAATAATAGTACAATTATTATTTTTTAAAATCATTTAATACAATATGTTTTAATTAATCAATATTATAATTAATAATTACAATAAAATAGTATTTTATATTTTATAATAAAGTTAATTATATAATATTTAAAAATTATAAATATATATTTATTTTAAAATATCATATTTTTAAAATTTTAGAATATAAATTATACTTATTAGATTAATTAAATTTGATTTTATATATCTTGAAATTTTATTGATTAATAATAATAATAATAATGTAATGAACTAGAGAACGAGTTTGATTAATAATAATAATGTAATGAAGTAGAGAACGAGTTCACTCCAATGTCTCAGAATGTAAAAACCAATTTCACAGAAAAAAAATAAAAATTCTTTTGATAAAAATAATAATTTTATTTTTTAAATAAAAATAAAAATAATTTTGTATAAAATAATATAAATATAAAACAATGTGTTGCATTTTATTTTAAAAATAAAATAAAAATAAAAATAAAAATAATGTATACTAGTGCTCTAAACTACAGTAAAATAATTGTTTCTGAAGTTGTTCAGGCGCTTCAATGTTTTAAAATTTCACATAGTCAAATGTGCCGTTTTGTTGTGCTACGAGGTAATCATGATTCATGAATCATGATAAATCTTTCATTTTTTATCATTAAAATATTCCTGTAAAAGATGAAACTCTTCATCATCATCATATTAATCATGTACAACGTTCCATTTAGTATTTTTTTATCAAGCTCGATAAGATCAATGCTCGACTCGTTTTAAAAACCAGAGAATAACCCCTCGTAAGAAAGATGGGCTGTTGATTCTATATGATATGATGCCTCCTTGTGGAGGGAGGAGTATAGGATTCCAGCTGGGAGTGGCATGATTCAACAAAGTGGGCTAAAAGCCATTAACACACCAACTATTGATGGAGACAACATGTTTTAAAGCATGGTGACTATGGCCCCTCACCCATAATTCAAGCCACATCCCTTTATTCCATTTTGATAATATTCAACTCCCATTTGCAAATAATATCAGATTTGCAAGACAAAGTCGATCGAATAACGTTTGATACTCAGGAAATAGCAAATATATACACATTAATATATGATGGATAGATACATTAAATAAAACTATTTGGACCAGATGTACCTAGTTCATGGTGTAATTTACCGGGTCTCTGGAATTGTTCGTCTTTTAACCACAGAGACAATAACAGCAACAGCATCAAGCTTCCCACCACTGTATTTAGGAAATCCGGCTGCCTGGGCATCATCGCAAAATGGGCTTCTTGCAGATTCAGACTTACCGATCTCTTGAACCTTGTTCGCTAGCAATCCCGCGATTTCCTGCAATGATTATGAAACTTCAACGATCGCCCTGTATGCATTTATTAATAATCTACAAGATTTCAACAAAAAAATCAATAGCACCTCTAGCCCTTTATCAGCAGCAAGTGACTTCAAGACTATTGATGAGATATCTTGATCGTATAAATTGTCATGAAGTCCATCAGTTGCAGTAATAATCACATCCTCCTCCTCTAAATCAACTCTATACAACTGAAGTCCAGCCAAAGGAACACATTATACAACTTATATTAGTTTTTGCTATAATTTCTCGCAATAACTAATTTAAGGAGGGCATACCTCTGCAAGAGAAGCAGGTTCGTCACCTCTTTCAATTCGCAACGGGAAATAAAATGCATGGTGCATTGGGGACGATCTCTTATAAACAGAACCCTTTCGTAGAATAATGAAACCTGAGTCCCCAATATTAGCCACATTTAAAGCCTGTTAGTCATTGGTATTCCGTTAGTTCACAAAGAGGCATCCAAGTAAAACACAAATTCTGAAGAGATTGAGGCCATGTAAAATTTCTTGTTACTCATACTTCTTTTTCTTGTCCACCTTGATTTATATATGGGTAGGGTGGGTAGTTACAAAACTGCCCTTGAGGTTTGTGGTAGTTACACACACAAAAAAAGAAGTTGTGCTCTAACCATTAGTTGACCATAGGAAATTTGTTAATGTTAAATATATTACAGTTACACCCCCTTCATTTTTTAAAACATTACAAATAGGCCTAACATTTCATCTGGCTATTATTCATAATCACACAAACCTCAAGGGTGGTTTTGTAATAATCCCTTATAAATTAAATAGAAAGTACGCAAAATATTGCTAATTCAAAACAAGGTATATCCTAAAATTTCGTCGATGATAGTACCTGACCATCACACTGAGCAATCAAGACTGTAGAAGACCCAGGAGAGTTTGTTTCAGCCACACTGAGATTAAGCAATTCTAAAGGGCTTTTTACTGACTCGCCAGTAGAGCAATCAGAGACGAACCTTTCACAACTTTTGACAAGCTCTTGAGCATAAGCTCCGACATTGGTCCCTAAACATGTGTAGATGATAATAGTTTTCACTATGGTCTCTGGAAACTTGATAAATTATAAGTAGATAAATACGAATAGAAGAAAACATAGCAGGCATTACCTTGGAGTGACCACGGACCAACTCCATCAGCTACACCTATCCATGTTTGTCCAGCAACAAAATAAGCATCCTCTCCACCTGTCAACGCCTGGAATTTATTATATGTTTCAATCACTGCACCCATATTGATGAGATGCTACAAACTTAACCAACTTAAACGCGTTTTTAATGACAAAATCAAGCTAGCTGAAACTCTGAATTGATTGGTAACAACACGATTCATTATTTTTTTATCTCCTCCTTATCCCACACATACTCACTTTATATACACACATACCACTTTTTAATTATTAAACAGATATTAGAAGTTAGAACTTCCATTTGTATTCGGTGAACATATACACAGAAAAAAATAATACCTTAGAGGGATGAGGTATTAAAGCAACACCGGATGATAGTACAAAGCTTGTCATTGGGATATCCTGGCTGTTAAGAAGAATATTGCATTAGATCACTAAAGTCTACTGAATTAGAAACAACGTGTGCAAAACAACAACATTGATTTCACGCAGAAATGAAAATAGATACGAGTTTAGTGACAAACCTCTCTGTAGCAGATTTCAGACCAGTCAATTCATCTACCGATGCTTCTATGATGTTTTTAAGCTATAAATAGAGACATTCAAACACTGAGAATCTTCATGAAGAAGAAATCATTTTCTTAACTTTACAAGACTAAGGAAAAAGTTGGCAATCAACAAATCAAGGATATCCCAAAATATCTAAAAGTAGCAAGGTACCCAATGGATTAATGAAATTGAATATTACTATGGTCATACTTTAAACTATTAGAAAAAAAAAACAAAAAAAAAAAAGATTCATGATGCATTGTCAAAGATATTAACACAAGTGTGAATTTGGCGGTTTATGTTATGACTCAGTGAATTTCCAGCTCACCACTTCTCTACTATCTCCAATGATATCATTATGCGTCTCGGATTCCACATTCCGATGATCAAGAACCTCAGCAATGTCTTTAGCGACATTATTAGTCTCGAAATCATCATTTTCAGACACATGAATTAAAGAATCACGAGTGATTACGTCAGTGGTTTCCGATTCCAACACTTCCAATGTAGTAGTAATCTTACTCTCCATGTCAGAACTGGAATCATTATGCGCCTCACTTATACATTCCTCCGCATTTCCACCTTGCTCTATGTTAACACCAGAAGTCAAAGTAACACAATCAGCAGTTTCGTTTTCCAACAACTCTACTTTAGTAGTAATATCATCGAGTATAGTGTGCCCCGCTGCACTCGAATCCTCATACTCTTCAATTAGACCTCCATCGACATTTTCATTATGCTCAATTTGAACAACCGTAACAACTTCATTCGAACTCTCTAACAACTTCTCATGGGAGCCAATATCCTCTTCGACAAGGATCGTCTCTTTCTCTGCTTCCTCTGCTGCTGCTACCTTCTTCTCGGATTCTTCGATTTCTACATTTTTGGCGAATTCACTCGGGTCCCCGAACCTAAACAAGAGACTACCATCCGAATGCTCTGCCAAGGCAAAATCATAACAAACCCAACCCACGAGAATCACAAACAATCCAACACGAACATAACCTAAAATTCATGAAGATATTAAGAAAAAATAAAATCAACACGAATTAGGGCATACCGTGAGTCGAAACGACGTCGAAATCCGAAGCGAGAAGCGCGGGGCGAGAGCGTTTCGAGATCAGGGTTAGTTGGAGTGATGGGGTTCTGGAATTGAAGGACTGAGCACGTGCAGAAGAGTAATAATAATGCTTCGAGGGAAAAGACGAACGAATACTATGGGTGGAAGCGAGAGACTGAAACCTGCAGCAAAAATCAGCCATTGATGCTGAACATAGTAACCGCTGTGAAAGTGATTTGCGGAGAAGAAAAGCAATTATAATTTCTGTGGATTTTTTTGAGAATTTATTTGTGTGGATAGAGAGACTGAGAAAATAGAGAAAGTGGATAAAGGAAATGGTGGGAAGATGATGAACTCGCTAGACCAGTGACCACCATTTTTAGACGGATTTGAGAAAATGGGCCGGGCCAGGCTGGGTCGGTTCGATCAGACTGCGGCTAGATTAGTTTCGGTTTACTTAATTTCAGTTTCATTAAATTAAATTTCAAAATTAAATAAAAATAAATACATAATTTGAAGGGTTTAGTAAATTAGAAAAAATACGATTAGTAATTTTATAAATACAGAATTTTACTGTAAAAAGTAATTTATTAAAAAAATGTATGTAAAATAATTATAAATATCATTAGTCGTTCACATAGCAACCATTCTAGGCAAAGGGCGATTCGGTCATTTAAAACTGAGAGAGTCGCGGCCCACTACACCACTGACACGATAAAGACTAAACTGAGTGTAGAGAGTTTTCACAAAACCTCTCCGGCAATAACCACCATGGACTTCCACATCCACGGCGGCTCCCCCTCCGACGACCACCAAAACTCCACTATTAATCTCTCTCCCCATAACCCAAACGGAAATCCCTCCGACCCTATGCACTCCTGGTGGGAATCCATCTCCATTGCTCGCTCTCGAATCCATCTCCTCTCTTCTCTTCTACCCTCTCCCCCCGCCTCCGATGAAGATGAAGAAGATGACGATTTTGAAGACGAAGACCCTCTGTCATCCCTCGCGGACACCGAACGCCCTGCCAGATCCCTCCTCCTCTCTTCCGCCGCGTACTCATCCGTCTCCGCCGCCGTATCCTCCCCCTCATCCGGCTCCGGGGAGGATCCCCTCTGCCAGTGGCTCTACGACACCTATCTCTCCTCCGACCCCGATTTGCGCCTAGTCGTCCTCTCCTATCTCCCGATCATCACCGCCGTCTATCTCCGCCGGATCCACCACACCCCCTCCGATCTCGCGGTCTCCCTTTCCGGATTCGAGGCCGTCCTCCTGTCGATCTACTCCACCGAGACCAAGGCGCGCAACGGCAAGCCCGTAACGATCTCCATCCCCGATCTCTCTCAGCCGTCTCTCTATCACTCCCCTCGCAATCCGGTCAGATCCGCAAACCCTAATTCGAATCCCGGGAGGCCTTTGGTCGGGGTTCTGTCTCCTCCTCTGGAGCCACAGATGGCGGTCAAGTCCACCAAGCGGGCCTCCATTGTCGGCGTCGTTCTCGATTGCTATTACAAGCAGATCTCTCAGATGCCGAGTTGGTCAAAGCTCGACTTCTGCAAAGTTTCTACGGCTTGGGCCGGTGACGAATGCCCCTGCACCTCAGAATTCGACCAGAAACTCGAGAATTTCGACGCGTTTGAGATCGAGGGCTTGGGGGAGAAGGTCAAGAATTTGTACATAGAAGGAGACCATAATAAGTCGATACAAGTGGTGGGAGAAAAGGATAATGCTCGAATCCCTCTGCCGTGGGAATTGCTTCAGCCGGTTTTGAGGATTTTAGGGCATTGTTTGCTGGGCCCGTTGAACGGCAACGAGGTGAAGGACGGGGCGTCTGTGGCAGTGCGTAGAATGTACGCGAGGGCCTCGCATGATTTGGTTCCTCAAGCGATTCTTGCGACTAGGAGTTTGATCCAGCTTGACAACCGGGCCCGCGAAGCAGCTGTGGCAGCGTCTTCGGCCTCTGTTGCTGGCTCTGGTTCTCATGTCAACACTCCGAGTAAAGCTAAGAAACCCGAGATACTCTTGGTTTCGAAATGATGCTGGCAGGGTACGTTTGGTTTATTAACCTTCTTTGTCGTGAATATATGTATTTATGACTATGAAATGTGTTCAATTGAAGAGATAAATGCATTGGGGTGTTGTGTAAGATTAGGAATTGCTATTGGTTTGATTCTGATTTCTGACCTGTTTTCGATCAATTGCTGTGGATTCTTCTGATATATTATATTGTTCGTTTTTTATTCATGATCCATTCTGTAGAAGATAGATAGATCAGCTTGAAGCTGTGGCCTCATTAGGCGTAACTCGATTTAACTTTTACAGTATGAATATTAGTCGATTATAACAAGTTTTGTTATTTCTCTTCTGAACAGTATGATTGCAATGAGTTTAGTTAATCCTTAACGTGAAAACAAAATGGAGACATTTTTACTGAAATGAGTTTCGTTGTCTTTCTCGGCAAGCTAAGTCCCTTTGATAGAGTGTGTGCTTGTGGCTTGTGTCGAAGAGGGTTAAGAAATCGTAACAAGTAGTTGCTAGGATGCATGTACTTGTGGAGTTGATCGGTGTCTCGTGTTTTTCGTTTTTGGTGTACTGTCGTTGAAATTCCGTATAATCTGTAGTGGTAAATACAGAATACTCTTCTGCAATTGATGTGAGCTTGATTTAGTTTTGGTTCATCTGTGGGGTATATGTCAACAATCATCCGAAGAAGGTGAGATCTCAGCTATTCGGCCCAGATTAATTTCTTATTTTTTTTTTCTCGAATTTCTCATTTAGACCCCTCAACACCCTCGTATTTCCACACAACCCAGATTAATTTCTTTTCTTTTTCTCGAATTTCTCATTTAGACCCCTCAACACCCTCGTATTTCCATACAACCGCACCCTATATCTCCCCAGGGCCTCTGGTCAGACTCCACAACTCTAGCTGTTGAAGTTGAGCAGGACTAGAACCTGAGGCGTTTCACAGCCTTGTACACACAACTTTAGAAGCATGTTATTAGTAACTGAGAACTAATAGTATTTTTTTTAAGTTTTTAAATTTTATTTTAATTTTATTCGATACACTTTTTTTTTCTTAAATATAAATATTTTTATATTTATCAACAACCAAATCATAAAAATGACTTAAAAATGAAAAATGAAAGAGGGTGTAAAAAATTGCACCCTACATTTTTATTTAGGAGGATAATCCAATCACAACAAAACAAGAAGAAAATGGGCATCGATCCTTCTCTCAACAAGCATGCACAGCACACGCTACTGCATTTTACTAGTAGTACTGTATTAATTATTAGCATAACAAACTTTACGGATTTGCCCCTGAGTCCCCGTCAAAACTCCGATATTACTCATCTTCACCATCGACTTAGGGAACTCGGTAAGGAAAACCAAGCCCCCGATAAAGCCTATATTGAGCGGTCCCAAATAATTCTGCACGATCGGGTTGGTCGACGGATCCGCCCATAGCCTCTGGTCAGACTCGAGGACTCCCTGCCCGTTGAGCAGTCTCCCGAAGTACAAGTTGTCGAACTTATTAGGGCTACTGTCGAGCGGGACTCGAACGGATCCGTTCCCGTTTTGGGGGCAAAAACCCCTAAGGGTTGGGAGGAACGCCTGGTTGATGGTGGGGTCCGGTCCACCGGTGGGGGTGTAGTTGTATAGCCTGTTGACGAAGAATCGGCACGCGGACGTGCCGATCGTGTGGGCCCCTACATTGTATATGTATAGAAAATTATACGATCATATATATATATATATATATATATATATATATATATATATATATATATATATATATATATATATATATATATATTCACTTAATTTATTTACCAACGTACGTACCAACAAGCGTGACAAGATCCTGAGCGTTGAGATTGAACGCGTTGAACTTTTGGAGTTGGACGGCGACGCTGTCCGTCGGAGCCGGCAAGTTGTTGGCGTTCGTCGCCAACGAAACGTTTCCGTCTCTGCGCCCGGTCGGCACGGGCCACCAGATTCCACGGGTCTGGGCCAATCGATTGACAAACAATTATATTTACTTTACAGGGAAAATCTAATTTTTTTGTGTGTTTTATAAGAGTAAATAAATGAGTATTGATAGAATAAAATTGTGAAAATACATTTCATTTATGGAATGTGAACTGTTTTGAGAGATAAAAAAAAAAACTTACGAGCTTCACGGAATCTCGAGCGGCGAGGGCGAGAATGTCGGCGCAAGAGACAGTGGCTGGGCAAGCAGCTTCCAGATTCTTCTTTGCCTCGTCGATGGCGTCGTAGCCTCTGAGAGTGAGGTTAGGGATGGCAGTTTTCTCGGAGGCAGTGCCGTTGAGGAGGATGGAGGCATCGCAGCCTCTGACAAAGCAGTCGTGGAAGTGCATTCTGAGCAGAGCCGGGGCGATCGTGGGGTCCGCGTCGAAATGTTTCTTGATGGCTGCTTGGACTATGCCCTCTACGTTAGGGCAGGTGTTCAAATAGAAATTGTATTTAGTGCCTTGTCCGTACGACAATCTCGTCACACTAGCTAATGAGATCAAGAACGTCGTCGCAACGAGGACTCGAAGATTGAAGGGGTGATGAGGAGCCATGTTTTGGGTGTTTGTTGGTGAAGAGTGGTGTTTGATCGATGGAATGAACAACTATAGAAGGTGTATTTATAGGTAAGTTTTAAGGTACATTCCAAGTGTCATATATATTTTTTGGACCTACATTTTATGTGATTTGGAGTAACAGATGCTTGTGAGAGAGATCAAATTGTCTCACTCTTGAAAATTAAATATGCGTCATCTGAAAATTACACTCACGGTCACCGAGGCTTACTACTCAACTATGACATTGGGGCTGGGACACTTATTTCTATAGTTACATCATAATACTACTTGTTAAGTATTGGATAGATATCCTAAATATAAGTTGGATTATTTTAATTTATCACTTTAACATGACATTTTAAGGTGTTATTGACTCAACTTTGACATGGTATCAAAGCAGACCCAACATGATGATTGAGCCTCAACCGATGAATTTTCAGTTAAAGATGGCACTATGTCCACGATGATGGAGCTCCAACCAATGAAATTTTCGATTAAATATGGCATTATATCTACGAATAGAGCAGCCTACTCGTGATTAGACGTGTTAAGTATCTCCCTTTTTTTCCTTTTTTTACAATCGAAAAATGATTCTAACCAAAAAAATCAATTTTTGCACATCGGTTGAATAAAAATCTTTAAACTCAAATATAAATTGAATTAGTTTATCACTTTAACAAGTTATTTTAAGTTGTTATTAGACCAACTTAAACACTACTATCACCTTATTTATAAACATCTATACTTTTTTTAGAATAATTTTATCCTAATAACCATTTTTTTAGTAATCATAATTAAAATATTACTAATTCATAGTGTCATTATTTAACTTAATAACCATTTTTTTAGTAATTAAAATATTTCTAATTCATCGTGTCATTATTTAACTTAAACTTTCAAATAAAAAATAATATCACGCCAATACGCAATATAATTAACTTAGAAATTTCAATACAAATACTATATTTTATCATCACACTTTCTATTTCCGTTCATTCAAAATTAATGATCACACCGTAGTTTTAAAAAAATATTACTTCGGTTTTTATTTTAATCATAATATATTATTAAAAAATATTTAACAATTTTTACAAATTATTATTTTTATAAAATAATTATTTTAGTTCAATTCAATTTAAATACATTTAATTTGTTTAATTTTAGATCAATTAAATTTAGTTTAATCAATTTCAATTAAAAATAACACGTTTTTAATGGCCCACCGTAATGCATGGACTACAAGAGAAAAAAAGTCGAAACCCAAGATTGACATTTGTAATTCTTTTTTTGACTTTTGAGGAATGTGAAAAATAAATTTAAAATAAATTGAGATAATTGTCAGAAAAAGTGGCAATATGTTGAAGATGATAATCATAATCAATAATTAACCTTTGATTAAATCTCCTAGCAGACTTAGTAAAACCTAATTAAATTTATGTAATTACTACTTATGTTGCAATTACATAATTAATTATGTTGCAATTCGATCGTTTGACAACAGCGTGTAAGTTGTAACGTGATTTGTGCAACAAATTAGGACGTACTCCGTACTATATTGTAACGTTAGGATTTTTTTCTTTTGGTGGTTCCAAATTCGACCTTTATTGTAATGCATGTATATATAGTATAGTTTCACAATACTTGTGTTCCGCAAATTATTTTTTTGATTTTTGTATTAAGAAAAAGGTAAGAGAACTCAAAAATACAACTAATTTCTGATTTTACAAGTGTAATTTGTGAAGTTAAAAATCAAATTTACCTTCTTATTATCAGTTGATTTTACCATAAAATATTCATATTAATTTTATGACTTGATTCGATCGTAACGAATTTCATTGCGCAATCTCATGCTTAAATTTAAACTTGTCCGTAAATAAAGTGTAGTGTTTCTTTAATTAAGGGAGCAAATTAACATTATTAATTTCAAACAAATAATTTTTTACACAAGATCATACTTGATTTCCCCCCTCTTTTTTTCTTCTTTTTTTTTTCTTTTTGACTCTCCCACAAATGCACGTTCTATGTTACACGTATATATACTTAAAAATAAAATAAAATCATATTTTTTTAGTAAAATTTAAGTTCCAATCTATATATATATTCAATTCAATCAATTAACTTTAATTATTCAATTTATTTTATTAGAAAAAATGAAATTTGGGGTGTAAGAAGTTTAATATTTAATTTTTCAAGTGAACGAGAACAAGATACTTAACTTAATATACAACAAAAAATTTTTGTAAAACTACAACAATCTGTGTGAAGTTAACTTATTATATTTAATTTTTAATAATAATATTGTAATGTATAAAAATTATTATTATAAAAAATTAATTTAAGTTATGTTCAACACATCATTCAGATCAATTCAGTCCAAATTAACATACCTTAATTATATTTTTTACGATTATATTTATTTTTACTTTTTAAAAACAGTTTTATAATTACATTTTGAATCAACTAAATAAAAATAACATTTACTCCGTATTTTTTAATTTTGATGTTGGATAAAAGTAAGAAATTATCTACTGAGAGACGTTATATTCTTTGCGCGTCAAATAGTGAAATGAAATTGGCATACCGCATGCGTTGTGTCGAAACGACAATTAATTTTATTTATTTGCAAAATGGTCAATTAAAATAGGAACATTACACGAAACGGCCTCTCAAAAGTGAGTTAATTAGTTTTCGGGGGCGTTGAAGGAGTTTCTCCGAGCGATGGCGAGGACGGTCTTGTCAGCCACTATGAAATAAGCCATCCCAGCCGCTGTAATAACAGTCTTTAATTAATATTAATTAATCACTTAAATTAATTAATTAATTAATTAGTCCTAATTATTTATTAAAACACTGCTAATTAATTACCACTGGAAATTATGAGAGCCTGTGCAGCCGGGTTCAGATTGGCCCTGGCCCATGGCACCATTCTCACACTCGCCAACTGAAAATTTAATCAAACACGATTAAATCGAGAAATGCTTAATTATAATTAATTAATTATTGTGGGTACTTACGGTCGGGATTGCGGTTGCTACGGCGGCAACTGCCGCCGCCTTGGCTCCGGCGATCACACCCTCTGCAAATCAATTACAAAAATATTAATTATGAAAATTTATTAAAAAAAATATATATATACGAAAAAAAATGATGTATACCGCGAGAAGAACGCCGGGCAATTGCTAGCCTCTGGTCAATTGAAGATACATTGTTACATCTCTCCAGTGTGGATTCAGTTACATTTCTCATTATTTTATTTTATTTTGGTGAAATTGAATAGTTAAATAATTAATTAATAATTAGTAATATATTATTTTTAAGGTCTTTGTTGAGGTATATATATATATATATATATACACTCCATATGGAATGAGTGTATGAGTTTGTTTGATAGTTTGTTTGTTGATGGTTTTACATTTACACTTTGTTTGCAGAAACTACCAACGGAGGAGGGTTGGGTTAATTACAAAAAGACCCCTATAAATTAATTTACCAAACTAAAAAAGGGGTAACACGTAGGTCTAAATAAAATCCAGATAAGCCCATGGTTTTGTAGTCCGGTGGGTGCAACCGGAATAAGCGGACAACACGTCATCAAAAAGGACAAATGAAGCCCTGAGTTTTGTGAATCCATGTCTTGGCGGGATAATCGAGAGTGTTATTAGATCAGAAGCATCTAAATTATTGTTATTGTGGGTCACGTTACTCTTCATGTACTATCAACAAACTACGACGACGCGATGAAATGTCCGATAATTTTACGATTTTTAATTAAGGGGAGTGTATTGGTTCCGGAGTTTGTAGGATTTTAATAGACTTTTAAAATCCGGAGCTATTCAACTTGGATTTTAAAAAGTCCATTAAAATCCGGAGGTATTCAATTAAGATTTTAAAAAGTCATAAAAAATTCATAGATATTCAACACTCTATGGATTTTAATGGATTTTAATAGTTTGTGGATTTTAATGGATTCTCTTTAAAAATTATAACTAGATTTGACTTTTCAAAATCTCTCATAATTTGGAGAGATTTTGATGGACTTCTTCCAACACGAAAATTCAAATACGAAAGTAAAAAAAAAAACAATCGTCATTTAACAAGACTATTACAAAAATTTATCTATATAAAATAATCAAAATTCTATATGAGAAAATTGATTTTATCATGTTTTCATTAAAAATAATTATTTATATATTATATTAATAATGAATTATTTTGTATATATTATGTACAATAATATGTTTTTCAATAACAATTCATATGTAATAAATTTAATTATTATTCAATTTATTAAAAAAATTATTTATGATTATTTATTTACAAAAGTGTTTAATATTTGATAGAATATGATCAAAATTCGCCATTTCTCGACACATTAAGATTTTTTTTTTTAAAAATTGATATTTCAAAATCAAAATAGAGAAAAATTATTGTTAAACCAAGAGAGTAAACAATGAGTTCCAAGTATAAACGCGATAAAAATAAAAATTAAAATTAAAATAATAATTTATTTATTTTATTTTTCTAAAAAAAATCGATTTGTTATATACAAATATGTTTATATACATTTTTTTTTTGGTAAAAGTAAATCACATATAAAGAAAAAGAATAACATAAATACAAAATCGCGTGTAGAAGATGAAAACCCTCACCGCACCACCGAGCTAACACACTAGCTCTCCGATCGGCCCAACTACACATAAATTACTAAACAAAATACACAACCACAATCACCAGGCTATATGTCATACCCTCTTCAGTGCACGAGCTTGAAGAGAGTCTGGAAGACGTAACGCTTGAATCCTCTCCTGGATAATAGTAATCGCCTGAGAAGCCACTACTCCAGACGACACCGAACGAGCCTCAAAGATCCTCGTGTTTATATACATTTGATAAATGGAGAACAAATATTTTTAAAAGGAGAGAGCTAAACAATGAGATTCAAGTATAAAATTGATAAAAATAAAAATTATAATTTATTTATTTTATTTTTTTAAAAAAATTAATTTTTTATATACAAGATACCTTTGTTTTTAAAGTCTTTGAAAGTTTACGTAAATCAATAAAAAGTATATTTTACAATTTTTTGAAATCTATGAAAGTCTATAAAAATCAACCATAAAGTCAATCAAACTCTACATAGAGTCTATAGATTTTACAAATCCATAGACTTTTTAAAGTCAATTAAAATCCTACAAACTCCTAAACGAATACACGCTCCTAAATGTGTACTTTGGATATTTCCGATAATCCAGACTATACATGTGACCATGATGGAATCATAGTTTAAAAATAAAATGATTTTATACATCTTATATCATTTGTTTCGTTTAAAATAAAAATTGTACGTATAAAGTATTGAAAAAAATATTTACAAGTGCCGTTTTTTTTTCTTGGATAAAAGAAAATAATTAGTAAATTAATTTTTTAAATTTTTTAAAATATTTTTTTTCCTTCAATTATCATTAATTTCATCTTTTCTCACTTTAAAATAAGTAGAAACATGGACTAATATTGTATGTTTTCTTTGAAAATATCTGTAAATTATTTTATTTATATTACTATAGACATATAGTATTAAAATATATTATTTTAGTATTGAAATAATCATGATTTTGGTAAATCTATTATATATTATTAATATTATAAGTACATGTTTTAAATGTAAAAAAACAATTAAGAAAAATAAAGTGTAAAAAATATATATTTAAATTAAAAAGTGAATTAAATTTGAATAAAATTTATAAAATAAGTGAATAAGTTGAAGTAAAATAAGAATTTAAAATGAAAAAATTAAAGTATTTTTTCAGTGAGAAAATTGTACTCTTTCCCTTTATTAAACATAAGACCTTTTTGAAAAAGTAGTTGATAAAATGAGTAAAATTATTTTGAATTTTAAAAATAAAATTATTTAATTTATTTTTGAAATAATTTTATTAAAACATACATTTAGTTAGAACTGGTAAGTTTTAAATGTATCAATCACGTGTGAAGAGAATAATAATAAAGGTCTCATGTGATCTGAAAGTCCACAATTTCAACACATTAATTCTTCGATTTGGCATATGTGCATTAGATTCCAAAAGTATATTGGCTAATGAGCATATGTGGAAATTGCTTGGAAACAAATGTGACAAAGAGAATTAGTAGGTTTAATTTCCATTGTGCTTGATTGTTATTAATCACATTTCTTTGGAACTTGTCATTTTTTTTAATGTATAATTTACAATAAAATGTAATAACTAATTAGAGATAAAATAATACCCCTCCTATTTATTTTATAAGACGTCCTAAGCTTTAACACAAGTATTAAGAAAATATTTTATTTCAATTAATATTTATTGAAAAAATAAAATGATAAAAACAATGAAATGTGATTGGCGGAGAAAAAAAATATTTGTATAAAAAATTGAAAAAATTATAAATTAACGAATTATATTATTTAATAAAGCTAAAACGTCTTATAAAATAAAAATAAATAAAATTCTTAAACGACTTATAAAAAAAAAAAAAGGAAGGAGTATATTTTAAACAACTCATGATGTGACTAAAATCAAAAGTTTATAAATGATGAATGTTTGAATTTGATCATAAGTTCACATTTATTTTAAACAAAAGTTACATATATAATGTACATATGACAAAAGAAGTGGAGTCTCTTTATTTGAGAAGAACGTCCATATACATATTTTTTGTATTTTAGATGTAAATTTTGTTTGTTTATATGAGACCTAAATTTATGAGAATTAGATTAACAATGAAAAAAAAAACACTATTATTAAGTGGATAATTCGTTGCTAGACAGAATAATCATTTACTAAAATGACTTCTCAATAAGGACAGGAAATAATAATTATCGTTCAAACACGTACGTAGTCATTTCTTAATTTTGTGGTAAACGGGTAATCATAATTTTTAAGGAGAAAAAAGAAGTCCTCACTTGATGGGAGGCTAGACCTCACTCAACCTTAATATAAAAAAAATATATAAAAAAAATAAGTTAGTGTAGTAAAAAACTTGTTAAACATCTAAAATACATTTTGAGATAAAAATATAGGAGTAGTTTGGTTAAACGACGTGTGACAAAACTGAACTTGAATTTAAGATTTATCATATGAATTGAACAAAGTTGAATAAAATATTATTGAGTCAATTTTTATATGGTATAAAAAAACAAAACCAAAAATGATGAAATTAAAAACCAAACCAAATTAGTTTGGTTTGAAGTTCTATCTACTAATAAAAGTGAATAATTCATTTATTTGGTTGATAAATCAAAACGATTGACTCTTCTGATCATATACCTAAAATATTTTTCACACAAAAGTCAATACACTTGAATGTGTCAAACCTCTCAGCATTATTGGATTCTCTTTTTTTTTATCCAAAACCACGCTTGTGCTCTTGTCCTCACGTTATGGGCGGCTAGACCTCACTGTTCGAATTTATAGTTGATTCGACATGTTATTCAGTACTGATTTCAATAATTTTTTTTATTAAATTCTAAAATATTATTGAAATAGAGATGAAATGTTTTTTTACTGCCAATGAAATTTAATCTTTCAACAAATCGACACAATTTTAAGAGTAAAATCAACAAATTTAATCTACTCATAACAAAATACTAAAAAAAGAAAACATTTTATAAATAAATTATTATTGTTAGAGGAAACTCCACCATGAAATTGGCAAATTGCAATGCTTCACAGCTACAAAAGCAATTTCAGCCACCTTTGCTTACTTTCTTCTCTAGGCACATATTCATGATATAATACGACTCAACACATATATATAAATACGCATCACATTCTCTTCGTAAACATGCAAAAATATTACTATTAAACATATTAATTAATTAACTATGGCTACATTAATTTTCTTGATTTCATTTGCTACTATACTTGTCCTCTCCTCCGGGCAAGGCACGAGGGTCGGATTCTACTCGCGAACCTGCCCTCGCGCAGAGTCCATAGTCCAATCGACCGTCCGGGCCCACGTCAGCTCCAACCGGGCCATCGCAGCCGGGCTCCTGAGGATGCACTTCCACGACTGCTTCGTCCAAGGCTGCGACGGCTCCATACTCCTCGACGGGGCCGACACAGAAAAAACAGCGGGCCCCAATCGCTTGCTCAGAGGCTACGAGGCTGTGGACGATGCCAAACAGCAGCTCGAAACAGCATGCCCTGGCGTCGTCTCATGCGCCGACATCCTTGCGCTCGCGGCTCGTGATTCCGTCGTGCTCGTAAGTTCACATTAATTAATTATTAAAATTACAATATAATTAATATATGTGCATGATATATATTTAGTGTTCTGAAAAACGTTAGGCGCAGAATAGTATTGCAATAACGTGTATAGTAATTGTCGACGTTTGATTGTATGATCATGCAGAGTGGTGGTGTAGGGTGGGGTGTGCCGACTGGTCGTAGGGACGGGCGGGTCTCGTTGGCAAGCGATGCGTCGAATTTGCCCGGTTTTACGGACCCCGTTAACGTCCAAATCCAAAAGTTTCTCGACAAAGGCCTCAACACTCAGGATCTTGTAGCACTTTCTGGTATATATGTTACATAGTTCTTCATTAGTTATTGTTTGAACTTTTAGAGAAATTGGACAAATTTGACATGTGTATATATATTAGTGAGTCGAAAATATTCCCGAATAATTAGAAACGTTATATCAAGTGAGCAATCGATCGGATGGTTGATTTCCCTCGCTTGTATAACTTCTTTAACAGTTCGAAACTTTTAGATGATGCAGTTTCTAATGGTTTTTCATGATTAGTTAATTATAGCAATTCTAGTGAGAAAAAGTATATACTGTATGTCAAGTTGTCTAACTTCTGTAATAGTTTTAACAGATGTCGCTAATATAAATGTTTAGTTGTTCAAATTCTCTAACACAGTTATTTAACTTTCGACTTCTAACAGTTTTTCATTAGTTAGAAACCGTATAGTGACGTGATCGAGGAATCGATCGAACAGTTGATGATTTTGTTCGATTATATATGTATTATTACAGGTGCACACACGATCGGGACGTCGGCTTGCCAGTTCTTCAGCTACAGGCTCTACAACTTCAATTCGACCGGCGGGCCCGACCCTTCGATCGACCCGTCTTTCCTCCCCACGCTCCAGACGCTGTGCCCGTCCAACGGAAACGGTTCGGTGCGGGTCGGGCTCGACAACGGGAGCGAGAATCGGTTCGACAACTCCTACTTTGCCAACCTGAGGTCGGGCCGGGGGGTGCTCGAGTCGGACCAGAGGCTCTGGGCCGATGACTCGACCCGGACCGTGGTGCAACGGTTTTTGGGAGTGAGGGGTTTGCTGGGGTTGACTTTCGGCGTTGAATTTGGGAGGTCAATGGTGAGGATGAGCAACGTTGAAGTCAAGACGGGGACTACCGGTGAAATTCGTAGGGTTTGTTCTGCAATTAATTAAGCAATGAATTACAGTATATGATTATATATAGTTTCTTGGGTTTTGTTTACTTAGTTTTGAAATTGATCAAAGTGTGATGTTGTAGTGTGTGTGATCAATATTATTATATAAATAAATAAATGAAAACACTACTTCTAGCTTTTATTTATTTTTATTTATTGTTCCATTTCCATATAAAATATACTCCAATAGTATTAACAATCAAATAATACGATAAAATTAAATAATTATGAATTAATTTTATTATTAGAAATTCTATTATAAAATAAAATCTATTTGAGAGGGATTAATACTCCGTATTTGATTTGATGGTTCAAGAGATCTATTTGGGACCGAGAAACCCGAATCGCATAATTTGCATCCCGGTTTTATCTATGCTACTCTAGGTGGAGTACACCATGTACATTTTGACCGTAGATTTAATATTATTATATTAAATACACACGCAATCACCCACACCCGACGTGTATGGTATATGCATCTACAGTTAAGATGCAACCAGGAGTAATGCTTCAGGAGTAGCATCTCATAGACTTTTGCATCCCACATTTCCGTGCTACAAAATTCACAATTTCCCCTTGACATTCACACTACATTCTGATCTATAACGAAAACACTGTAAAGATAGGACCTTCAGTTTCCTTGTATATCGACATTCGACAGCGCATATATACATATACATATACGGTATACCCCACCGCCTCGCCTAATCCATCACTCAACAAACCCCTCTTTCATCATCTCGGCTGAAAAGAAAAAAAAAAGGGTTCTTTTTTTCTGTAAAAAAAATATGACGGGGGACAACCAGAAGAAGAAAAAGAAGAGGGGTGGGTCCAAGAGGAAGATAACGCTGGAGCAAACGGTAGCGTACAAGGCGGTGAGCGAATGGGTTTTCTTGGAGAAGTCGAACGAGGTGAGTTTCGGTGACGCGTTCCTCGATGATTTTGGGGTGAAGTGGTACCAGCCGAAGGAGAAGCTCGTATTCGAATTCCACTGCCACACCACGTGCAGCGACGGCTATTTATCCCCTGCTAAGCTTATTGAGAAAGCGCATCACAAAGGGGTCAGCTTTTTCTTTTTCTTTTTTTTTTTTGATTTTTTAAACAACCCTTTTTGGGATTTCAGATTTTCTTTATGATTAGTGTAAAAAAAATTGGTCTTTACAATGGTGAGTTTTATGCTTTACATGTGGGTTCTTATGATTCTGTTTGAAAATGCATCTGGGATTGTTGTTCTTTACTCTCATTGTGAATGGATGGTGTTTTGGGGATTCAAGTGATGGGAAAAGAAACCATGTTGTTGTTTTCTCGGTTTGAAATCGACGAATTTAGATGGATATTGTATATTGAAATCATGTTGTTTTCTTCAGTTAATTAATTTTCAGGATGTTTCTCCTTTCTCGGTTTTTTACTAATCTGAATACATGATGCTCTATTTATACTAAAGAAAGAATGTACCCTGAAAGGGGTATGAGTTGTTCTAAGTTTTGATGTCAGTCAGTAAATGGAACTCGACACTATTAATCGACTACTATATTTTTACTTAGACGTGTGTCTGAAGTTTACTGTCTTCACATCTGAGAAAAATGTCGTTAGGTAATCAATTTTCATAACTGATTATTGTTCATTCTCAATATACATATCCTGTCAGTGTCTTTTAATTTCTCTAATATTCGCCGTAAGAGAAGAATTGATTTCTTAAGGTAATGTCCAGAACAGGTGAAAGTTCTGGCTTTGACGGATCACGATACCATGGCCGGCATCCCTGAAGCCATAGACGCAGCTCGAAAATTCGGCATCAAGATCATTCCTGGTGTTGAAATTAGTACGATTTTCTACTCAAGGTAATGTGTTTGAATATAACTTAATAAGTACAGTAATAACTTGCCAATAAGTAACTAGTTAGATTCCCTATGGTTTCTCGTGAATAAGCCTAAATAAACAAGATACTAATATCCCACTTGATTTTTTTATTAAATTTATTGGCAGAGGGGAATCAGAGCCACAAGAGCCCGTACACATCCTCGCTTATTACAGCAGTTGTGGGCCCGCAAAATCCGCGGCGTTGGAGAAGTTTCTAGGTGATATTCGGGAAGGGCGGTTTGTTCGGGCAAAGAACATTGTGTCTAAGCTGAACAATCTCAAACTGCCTGTTAAATGGGAAAGCGTCTCAAAGATTGCGGGAAACGGTGTTGCCCCTGGAAGGCTTCATATTGCCCGTGCTATGCTCGAGGCAGGACATGTTGAGAATCTCAAACAGGCTTTCACCCGATATCTCTATGACGGCGGACCTGCTTACTCCACGTAAACGTTTATCTTGTTTTTAAAATAAAAATGAAACATTGATTTATTTTTGTTGAATTTCAAAAGGAGAACGAGAAAACAAAAATATTTTGCTGTTAAATATCATACACATATAAAAAAGAGAGTTTTCTAAATTACAAAAATCACGCTGAGGTTCGATTCTGTTACGGAAATAAGTGCAAACAATCGAATCTAGTTCCTTTTGTAGTTTTCAGAAACCTTAGATTCTTTTATAAAAACAGCCTAAAACCTGGGAATAGTTTTTGTACTTCTCCCTTCATTTTTTAGTGTAAAAATTAGTAACTAATTTTTGCTTGCTGTGCAATTATTGGTTTCAGAGGAAGTGAGCCGGTGGCAGAGGAAACAGTTAAATTTATACGAGAAACGGGGGGTGTTTCCATACTGGCGCATCCGTGGGCCCTTAAAAACCCCTCTCTTATAATCAGGAGACTGAAGGAAGCGGGCTTGCACGGTTTAGAGGCTTATAGAAGTGACGGAAAGTTGTCTGGTAGTTTCATTTTCTTTGCTTTGGTATTTTCTTTATCTTGTAATTTGACTTGAGTTTTATATCGGCATTTTATACATGTGCAGTGTACAGCGATTTAGCAGACGCACACAATCTCTTGAAGCTCGGAGGGTCCGACTATCACGCTAGAGGTGGGGCACAAGAGTCTGACTTGGGGAGCACAAGCCTCCCTGTCTCGATGGTGCACGAATTCCTTAAGGTGGCTCGACCAATCTGGTGTGATGCCATAAGGGACATCCTCGGAAACTACATCAATGATCCCTCCGACTCAAATTTGCAAGACATAATAAAATTCGGAAGGACCAATAAGCCTTCCAGTAAGTTATCGAAAGCTAATGCTCAGTCTGGGAGCTCGACCGAGTTGATCAATCAGTGTTTATCTTCATGGCTGACCAAGGAAGAGAGGGAGAATACAGAGTTTGATATTATCAAGTCGGGTCTCGAGCGATTGGAGGCAGACCCATGCGGAGTGTAAGTAATTTTGATGGATAATCTTTTGTTTTCCTTAAAAAATGAACTTTCGCGATACGTTTTGTTTGCTAACATCAGACGGGACTTGCCAAAAAAAGTCGATTTTTTTTGTTCTCTTTCTGTTGTATTCATTATAAACCACCTTGTAGGTTGTTGTAACCATAAATTGTGAAATCTTTGGAAAGATTTTATTTATTTTGGAATTGAATGGATTGTGTGTAGGAGGAATGACCTTTTCGTCCTCTCTGCACTTTGCCCTGGATTTGGTTGTCTTGCAAAATACACTTCCTACACTTCCTAAAGGAGAATTTGTAATTTTAAAAAATAATTGGGTTTCATTTATAATTAAACAATAAAGAGTTTCATTTTCATTATTGTCAGGGAATAATGAATAGTTAAAATACAAAATGTTAAAAATATCTCACTCATGATAAAAGTTTAAAAAATGTCTAAGACACAAATGACACAAAATTGTGAGCATCATAAAACTAAAGTCATTACATTCTCAGAAGTTCCATTTGAAGCCTCTCATTCTCAGCTTGATGAGTGAGAAAATTTGGTTTGACAGTATGCAGGTGAGCTCAAGGCGACGTCAGTAGCTGTGTTTTTCTTCGATTTTTCTTTGTTTTGTTGATAAATTAAAAAAGACTTCACTCATCTCAGTTTCCCGATTTCCATTTTCTTCTTTATAGCCTTCTGACCGTGGTAGATGAAGGAATCCACTATTCCGGCTACTGTGAACGCACCTGGGAAAATCATATAAAAAGGTTTAAACTACTGAACTAACCAGATGGACACGAATCACTGAAATATGAAGGGTGTAGTTACAATGTAAGGAAAAGTCAGATTTACCTCCGACTATGGCACATATATGTGTCAAGAAGTGTAGGAATGGTGTGTGTTCCTCGGTGAAAGTAACCTGTAACATGCCAGAACATATTTGAATAAATGCATATATGAACTTACTACCCTAAAAATGCTTATATTCATCCAAGATTCCATACTTATATTGCATACTTATTGGTGCGTGTGTGAGTGCGCACGGGGTGGGGTGAGGTGTTACCAAAACAAAACAAAAAAAGAGATTTGACAAGATTAAAAAAATAGACTCGGTAATCGTGAATCGTGAATCTATATTTGTGGTGTATGATTTTACTCTGTAGCACCAACCTTTATAGGAGAGAGGTCATAAAAGAAGAAGACTCCAGGAAGGGATCTGAAGTGGTCCTCCTCGGAATTCTTGTAATGCTCAGTCACAGAGAACTGCATAAGAGGTACTGAATTATAAAACCGAGCATACAGGTGATTAATTTAAAAATATTTCCACATCTATGAAAGCCTAAAAAACCTGGTTCGACTGAATGGTATAGCCCTTAATGTTTGTGTATACGGTTGGAACCACCTGCAAAAGTCAACCACACTTATAGCTCGCGGTAAACATGTATTTAAAATTATATATATACACACACACACACACACACAACAAAAATATATTTCACAATTCACAAACCAGAAACAGATTCCTATGAGAACACTAACCTTAATAAAATACTGATACACTCCATTTGGAGTTCCTTGCACCCACTGTACACTGAACATCAAAACGTGGTTTATAATGCTTTGCTTGTAACTAATATAATAATCAAAACGGAATATTGCAAAAACTGAGCACAAGGTTAGCCCCAAAACAATCTAAATTACAAATTCCACTTGAGGCATTCCGAAGAGGCGAAGCCCTTCACCAGGTTTGCATTTTCTTAAACAATTACCTTTAATTAGGGTACAATTGTAAGAGAGAAACATATATCCAACGGGGTGTAATTTTGAAAGATAGCTGTGATTTTTGACAATTACACGATTTATATAAGTTCCACTAGATGTTTTTGTTTTACTATTCCAATATAAAAATCACATTTCATCACACTCAAAATTTATTTAATTTTCTATCAAAAGTATCATCAATATTCTCTAGCAAAAAAGAGACGGAGAACTCAAAAGGAAAGGATGTTCAACCTCAACCTCAGTTTCTTTCAAGATTTCTACTTTATTGCTATATGGCCTCAAAAAGATTAGTAGGCTAGATAATCGTCTTGTAAAAAGTAAACGGTCGAAAGTTATAACCAATAAAAGGCTAAGAAAGATATACACAATTGTGCAGTGACCACAATTCTGATTTGGTTATAGATTAAAAATAAACACAAGTCTGAAGAAATATTACCCATCCAGTGGATTTTCTATTCCAGGAATATAATCTCCGAATGATAACTTGTTAATCTTGTGGCTAATCTGCATGGCATGACAAAACCAGTATAAAGAAGTGTTATGAATTAAGATTATAAAAAAAATGTAAAGGAATCGTCTATACTAAATGGAGTTCGTGATAGGTTAAAAATTAGAAAATAGGACATGAAAAAATTACTTACATTGTAACTTTCTGACTGCAAAGATAGCAAATCAAACAGATGCAGATTCTGTTGATGAAAACTTTTGCCAGGGGCAAAGTGGAAATTCCCTGCCACTTTATTAACCTCCAAAGACCCGTGTATATTACACCCTTCACCTTCTTCCTCTTTCACTTTTTGCACAAATCCTTCTCTTTTGCACTAATACCAGAAAACCAAATCAAGGAGATAATTATTTTATTGCAGAAAATAATATAGTCGGTGAACATAAACTAGCAATGACTAAATAAATCACTCAAATTTTTAATTGAAAAGTTAGTATAAACATGCAAGTCAAAGATCAGAAGGAAAAACAAATGATTGTTTAGAACCCTGAGAGGAGTCGTTTAATCTTCTGAGATCTCCAAAGGAAAAAGAAAATTAATTCCTGTATTTTAAAGACCACTGTAGTCTGTACCTGGTCAATCAAATCTGTGTTTGTTATTCCCCATCCTTTCTTTCGATATGCTTCACGGACTTCTTCGCATGAATTACAACAGTCGTCATCAGTCTGGAAAAAATAAGAAATAAAAAATATTATAAAAGACAACCATAAACTGATCTGAATATCTCTAAGATGATTGGGGCAGCATAGATGAAATATAATCAGATGGGGGGATCATTGGTAACTTAATCAGATTGGAGCATAGATAAAAACACAACCCATATAACAAAATAGTACATGTAACTTCGGCAAAGGAGAAGCGGTCCCTCTTGATTTTATACACAACTACTTGTAAGATACTTCATGAGAAAACATTTGCTAATGTGCATGAAAGGGAATATAGATATCATGAACCAACCATAAAAAAATGGACAATTAATCTCAGGAAGTGGTGGTACACGATTCTAATTTCTTTTAGTCAAATTGCAAACAGAAATAGATAGTAGAAGAAGATATTATAAGATATATTATACCGCTTCTGCACCAAAACATGAACCACAGTATGTCTCATTGTGGTCAAGCCTACCACCGTGTTTCTGCAAAGGCCTCTCAATCTGAGAGAGAAAGAGAGAGAGTTAGCAAACTATAAAAATATAAGAAATAATATTTGTGGATGCAAAAGCAAGCCAAGAATTTCAAAATACTTCAAGACATATTTATTCAGTTGCCCTTTTATCATATGATGACGACTAAAGCATTTGGCTTCGGCACATATATCATATTATTAATCACGATAAGTCAGGTTTTGTCCATTTACTAACACAATACATTTAGGCAGGCCGTGACACGAACACATGGCAGATGACAAATGTGGAACTATAACACAACTACAAACCTATAATAGCTCATGCAAAAAAATCATATATTACCGTAGGTGCACCAATTCCATCTTGCCGCACTTCGATCACATTACTGTGAGAATCAATTCGTTTCTTGAAAATGTCATGAGTCTGCAAGATTCAGTTAAGCATATAAAACTGACAATTTAGAATTATAGAAAGGTCTGGGTGGCCAACAATAGCAAAGTACCAAGGTTGACGATGACAGAGATATTTAAAACCATAAAAGAAAACTGAAAGAACCAAATGAAATGCATACTATGTCCAGGTGCCGCTCTCCACTGATATCCATTGTGTCAACACTCAGCAAAGTACATGGTATGGCTGGAAAGGTTACATCAAACTGCATTCGTATTGAGATGAAAGATAATAAAGTATTGATCATTTATCAGATTTAAAGTCTAATTGGAAATCTACACAACCAAGAGCCTTGTCTATGTGGAAAACTAAACTACCTTATAGCTCCAAATTTAATATAATTTTAAGTTTCAAAATATCAGGCAAAATGAAAACTTATCGGGTATTTGACAGAAAAAAAAAGACAGTTATCTTACATAGATAAGTAATTTTCCTCCCCTGGAAGTGTCTACCACGAGTTTTGATTCAGTTACCGTGTGGAGGTATAATCCTGCAAGTGAAATAGATGATAAAAATGATATCCAATCGAAAAGGTAGGAAGATCAATGTAACTTTTACCAAAACATATTCAAAAGTAACCAAAGAAATACTCGAACACGTTATCTCTAGTGTCTCAAAAATAGCAGCAGTGTGATGACATAAACTTGGTATTAACAACACATACACAAAGTGATCACTTCTGTAAAATTGAAAAATATATGAGTCTGGTTCATAAATGAAACCATCGAACTTATAAGGTTCAGAGTAACAAATAATAATCACCTCTAGAGTAAATTCATGAAAATTAAAATGATATTATTAATCTGATCATGTATACTTGAATAGACTTGCATTGGGAATGACCGAATGAGCAACAATTTAAATGAAAAATCTCGAGTAAATCAAAGTTTCGGCCTTTTACGAAAGGCTTATCAGTTTAATATCTAATTATCATGAGTAGATGTTATGGCCTATATTTTCACTAGAATTATCTCATATATACCAATCGATCACACTTTAATTAGCAGCTCCATAGATATAAGATCAAGAAATAACTGAACAATCAGTAAAGATAACAAATTCTATTCCAATTTTTCTTTTCAATTTAACCCATTATATTTCTGGCTCACGATCAAATTTAACTAAAATAAACAAATTTATTTTTGCAGAAACTAAATAATTTTTTGCACAACAACGCACGCACGAGAAAAAAAAACCGAAGAATAAACAAAACACGTACTGAACTCGGAGATGAAAAGCAAAGCGATGACGATGGAGGACGCGAGCGTGATAACGCCGCCGGAGAGCGTGCGGCTGTAGAAATCCTCGTTGACTTTAGGGTACGCATCCAGATTCCGAAGCTTATTGAACATTTTGTCCAATAATTTATTCTACACAAAAATTCGAAACCTAGAATTTTGGATTTTCTAATGCCGGCCGAATAATTTCTGCCGATTTATTGATTTCTGGGTCGATCGGAGATGGCCGGCAACGGAGGAGGAGGGAAAAAACGGAGGGTTTGACGAAGGTATTTTGCGTTTTTTTTTTTCCTTTTTTTCTTTTGGGAGAAAAGAAAAAAAGGAAATTTTGGTTTTGGGGATAGTGAAGAGGGTTTGTGTTTGCGTGTTTCAGAAACGGGTTTGCGGTGTCTGGTTCATTTTTCGTCTGGTGAAAAAAATAGCAAGAATCGGACGGTGGTTTCTGCGGAGATGACGGAGATCGGAGAGTGATGAATAATGTCAAAAAAGTGGACTTCGATTGTCAATACTATTAACGGCCGATTAATTACTTGCAAAAAATTATTAATTGTGCAATTTTATTTTATTTTTATTTACATAAATAGTTAGATAAATAGTTAGTAGGCAGAGTGGCACTACTTTAATTTCATATTTACATTTACATTACATAATATATATTTATATTCATACAATCTTCAATTATATCACTCAAATTTCCACTAAAAAACATGTAAAAAAACGTATTAATCCATTTTTTATTTTTTATTTTTAAAATCATCAATTTTCGTAATTAAAATTCTACAATTTTTTTATTAATTATATTAAATTGAATTTGATTTTGGTTAAACCAAATTGACCAAATTGAGTGTTAATCTTCCTAATATTTCAACATTATTTCATTATTATTTATCAATTACCGATTTAGTTATGTCACGTTTTAATAGAGAGATGAAAATTATTAACATCATTATTTCAATTATGACAATTACCGAGATGTTTTGGATTTTTTCTTAAATTATGACAATTATTTTTTTAACTTGTACTGTTCTTCATTCAATTAATTTTATGTTTTATATTTGGAGTGATTTATTGTAAATTTATTAGTGTCATGCATTATTTTTGTTTATTGATAAAATAATAATATAATGATACAATAACTACATGAAAAAAACATTTCATTCATATTTCAAAATAATCTCACTTTCTACTTTTAATTTATTTTAAAAAAAATATACAAATAATTACAATTTTGAATTTTCACAAGAAAATGAATCACACTTTTTTTTTCCTTAAAATAAATGTATATACGGCACGAATGAAATACTATCATTACCCAAAGAGTCAAAATGCTTGTCATAAGGTGGACAATATTATTCATTAAACCATTCAACAATTGGTGGAAATCAATTACCGTATCATTTATTTTTTTTAAATCGTATCTTTTATTTTTTGACTCATCTAATTTTAGTCACAATCTTATTAGGAGTTAATACATAAAAACACCCATCGACAAAATGCTTGTCATAAGGTGGACAATATCTATATAAAATATAATTCAGCTAGCAAATGTCCTAGGTGTCATATTACTTACCCGTTGGATTCTTTTGTGTTCACACTTATTGCTAAATAATTCACCGTTAGATTAAGAATGTGTTCTCACTATTAATGGATTAATATTTATTAATAATTATTATTAAGAAAACAAATATTAATTACGTAACTAATTATATAAATATTTCATAATTTGTTTCGGCCGATTTTGTTTTATTATGTTTACTTTTATAACTCCTTAATTATAGTAACTAATTAATAAGAAATCAATTTTTAATTACGCAACTAATTATATAAATATTAAATTGAAAATTTCGGCCGATTTGTTTTATTAGTTTTACTTTTATAAACTCTTTAATTATAGTAACCTACTTAAAAATTTAAAATTAATAAATATATCATTTATTTAGAGGATTCGGTCAAATTTAATTCACGCGTTTTCTCCATAAATTTCTCTACCGAATCAATCAATTATATTCAAAAAATATTAAATCAATATTTATCCATAATTAACGCTATTCTTTTATCATTATATAATGCTTCTTTTCCCTTTCATTTTTATCATTAACGCTGCTCTTTTCTTCTTCTCCCTTTCATTTTTATCATATTCTGCTTTCATCATTTTTTTCTTTTATCGCAATTAATTTGTTTATAATTTCGGGTAACTCTATACATGATTTTTTTTTTGCAGGGAACATATATAATGCTTCTTTTCCCTTTCATTTTTATCATTAACGCTGCTCTTTTCTTCTTCTCCCTTTCATTTTTATCATATTCTGCTTTCATCATTTTTTTCTTTTATCGCAATTAATTTGTTTATAATTTCGGATAACTCTATACATGATTTTTTTTTGCAGGGAACCGTAATTATTTATTTTATTGTTTGATTATATCTTATTGATTATCTCCTAATTATTTTCACCATTATTTATTATTTAATTGTGATTATTTTTTGCAGGCCACCAACATTGTAAGTATTTGTTTTCTTAATGATTGTTCACGTTTTTGTAATTTGATTCTTAATTATGTATCTTTCATTGCTTAAAATTTTTTTTGCAGGCCCCAAAGTAAGTATTTTTACTTTTTTATTGTATTATTTTTGTATTGTTTTATTCTTAACTATACAATCTTTTGTTTCATTTTTTTGCAGTACGGTAAGTATTTCTTTAATTCGATTCTTAACTATACAAGTATTTCTTTAATTCGATTCTTAACTATACAAGTATTTCTTTAATTCGATTCTTAACTATACAATCTATTGTTTAATTTTTTTGCAGGCCGGTAAGTATTTCTTTAATTTTTTTATTGTATTATTTTTGTGTCATTTGATTCTTAACTATACAATCTTTTGTTTAATTTTTTTGCAGGCCGATAATTATTTCTTTAATTTTTTTATTATATTATTTTTGTGTCATTCGATTCTTAACTATACAAACTTTTGTTTAACTTTTTTATTATATTCGTTATATATTTTTTAACTATACAATTAATATTTTATTTTGCGTTATATTTTTTTTTTTTATATATTATGTGTAATTTGTTTTTTTTTTCTTGACAGGGTTTTTCTTACTACACATAAAGTTAAAGTTCAAGAAAGAACGAGAAATATGCATAGACTACATAAGTTATTAGAAGTTCAATTTACTACTATACAATTCAGTGTTATGTAAAATAATAATTATTAGCAAATTTTTCGATTCTTTCAATTTATATGTTAATCATGATATATATGTTTGAATCTTCTCTATGATTTTTTCGACTAGCATGTTAATCAACATAAATTATTTACATCTTCTTTTATATTCAATGTTAATCAACATAAATTATTTACATCTTCTTTTATATTCAAAATTTTACTTTCGTTCAAGTAAATACTTAGTTAAATGCTTATTTTTTTTTACTTCTTATTTTTAAATCAATGTTAATCTTTAATATTAATTTTAGGTACGTAATATTAATTAAATAAATTTAAATTATAATTCATAGTCATTACTTGGAAATGGATAAATAGTAAGATTTAATCGATAATTATACTCATTTAAATTTGATTAATATACCCATTCAAATTTGGTTAATATAGTCCTTATTTATAGTAAAAAATTAATATTTAAGTCAATTAGTCGATTCAATCAAATTGATTTCCTACAAAGATTTAGTCGATTCAATTCTTAATTATAGGAATTAAATAATGTTGATATTTATCCCAAATTTAATTTTACTATAAATAAATAATTTGAAATATTACTATATTATTATGAAATACACTTTAAATAATGAATATTTATTAATTAAAATAATGTTAATACTTTTACTTATACCCTACCTGACGATTCACCATCTTCATAAGAAACTTTACAAACAATCTAGGGTTAATCGTTAAGCTTTTTTTATCTTTTTCCAGAATATTTAGGGTTAGTCTTTAATCTTTCTTCTCCTTTTTCAGAAGCGAAGGTCACAACTCATACGAGACATGAATTCCAACTCTCCTATGACTAGATATTCCGCTGGAAGTTCGAGTAGAGGTCTCGGAAAGATGAATCCTGGTGTAGTTGACTGTGAGTATTCACTACATTTTTTTATTGTATCGATTAGTTTGTTTTTGATACTTCTACTTAAATTTTTGTACTTTTATATTACCGTGTTAATCAGAATAATGAGTTTATATATTATTTTAGATTTCAAGAGATGTGGTAAATAACAATTATATTTCAATTTATATTTACAATAGATTACTTATTACTCAAAATGATATTATAAATTCAAACAAATAAAATCCTCTCCTTAATCAAAGGAATAGGTTAAATTTGTTATGATATCTAAATCAATATATTATCTAATTATTCATTTTACATCAAATCTTTCAGTAATATTATTAATTCTGCCGAACCAATTTATTATGGTAAATCTATTCCTTATTTTAATCCATTAAATTAACTTGATATTTTATACTTTTAAATATTGCTATAAAATCTCAATTAATATATTATAATTTTATTTATATTTTAATTTAGGAATATTATTTAATATAATAATTAGTACAATTTAAATTAGGAATATTAAGAGTTTTTTAGTTTTCGGCGGCTAATTGTAATTAATATGTATTAATTATTATTAAGAAAACAAAATAAATATTAATTACGCAAACAATTATATAAATATTTTAGAATTTAATTCGGCCCAATTTAGATTTATTATATTTACTTTTATAAACTATAGTAAAGATTCACTTAAAAAAATTCAAATTAATAAATATATTATTTTTTTATCTATCTTACTAATTTAATTTACGCATGTTTTCCTTAATTATCTCTACTGAATTAATCAATTATATTTAAAAAAATATTAAATCTTTTTTTCCTTAATTATCTCTAATCAATTATATTCAAAATATTAAATCTTTTTTTTCCATAAAAAGCAGCTCTTTTATATAAATATTAATATTAAATCTTTTTTTCCTTAATTATCTTTAATCAATTATATTCAAAATATTAAATCTTTTCTTTTGTTTTATCAAATTATTCTATAATGATTTTTGTTGCCGGAACACGTAAGTATTTGTTTAGTATTTGTTTTTTCGTCAGGATTCTAACTATTTCAATTTTATTTTATTTTTGCAGGAACACCGTAAGTATTTTGTTTAGTATTTGTTTTTTTTTTCATTTGTCATGAATCTATCCATTTCAATTTTAATTTTTATTTGTATTTTTTTGCAGTTACCTAACTATCTCCATTCAAACTAATTTTTTCTTTGATTTTTTGAAAAATCGTCCTAGGAGATAAACCGTCGGCGGTTTGGCTTGGGCCACCACCATCGATAATGCCTTCCAAGTTCCAACAAGCTTTCTTTCATCTTTTTAATAAAAAAAGGTAAAAGAATTACTATAAATTATGTATCTCATGTTTATTTAGTCTAAATATTATACTCCTCTTTAATCCTGATCCGGCTCATAGTTTTGTTTTTTTTTGGATTTACGGGGCGAAATAAAAAAAAATTGCATACAAAGAATGCCGATTAGTGCGACGACTGTTGATGCCCTTCTGGGATTGTGGACCCGGATGTACTCTAACAGTCTCCGCAAGCTTCCTTACATGCAACGTAAGCCCTAATATTAATTTCATACCTCTCTGTTTCCTTCCATGAAATATTGTCTGCAAGTACTAAAGAAAAATCTTTATCCAACCATGAAAACGTGTCAGCACGGATTATTGCAAATGACTACAATGGTGGTTAATCTGATCTTCTACCCAAGACTACTTACTCTATATTTCCTTTGTGTCATTGTTATGGTTACAATGAATTTAATTGTATCATATATCAAAAGGAAAATGTCTTCATCATCCTTGATTTAATCTAGCCCGAGCCTCTTCAACCTCCTTTCCGAAGAGATTGTCTTCATCATCCTTGATTTCTCGGCGGCGACATGAAATCTTTCTCTCCGATGAGCAGGTAGTTTACGTCATCGAGTTTCGCCACCAGAAATCCCTATATATATATATATATATATATATATATATATATATATATATATATATATATATATATATATATATATATATATATATATATATATATATATATATATATCGATGGGAACATCTGCCCACTATCGTCTATCGATGTGCCCTAGAATCACTTATCTCTCGCTGGGCGTCGCAGGATCGATGTCGAAGGATGTTCGATGTCTAGGTTCTTCTCCCACGAGGGGCTATCGAATTTGTTATTGAATTGCGATAATCTGGTCGAGATTGACATGTCGAGCACAAGAAATTGTGTTTGGATTGTTATTCTGGCTCTCTTCGCCCGATGTCGAAGGATGTTCGATGTCTAGGTTCTTCTCCCACGAGGGGCTATCAATTTTTTTATTGAATTGCGATAATCTGGTCGAGATTGACCTGTCGAGCTCAGGAAATTGTGTTTGGATTGTTATTCTGGCTCTCTTCGCCGGGTATGAATTCTATATTTTTAATTATTATTTTATTTATATATATACATCTATGTATATAATTTTGTTTTGTTTCAAATTGTTGAGATCAACCTGAACCAATAAGTATGTATTTTAGTCTCATTGTTAATGTTTCTTTGATATATAATAAATATTTATTGCATTTTGTTTTAAATAATGGTTTTTATTTTTTTTGCAAGGTTACAGTGTAAGTATTAAATTTTTTAAATAATTCTTTTTTTTTTGTAGGGTTTAATGTATGTATCTGATTTTTTTTCATGAATCTAACAATTTTATTTGTGTTTTTCATTTTGTATTTTTATTGTAGTTATCAATATTAATAACTAATTTTTTTGGTTTTTTTTTTATAATTTACAAATCTAACTAATATTTTAATTATACTATTTTTTCTATTTTGGTGCAGGTACTTCCATTCAAACTAATTTTTTAGTTAATGTTTTGGAACTTTTTGTTAGTTTACTTATGATCATGTATTCATTATAATATGTGTTTGTAATTTTTTACAGGTTTTAATGTAAGTATTTATATTAATTTTCTATGCGATTTTTTAAAAAAAAAATTCAATTGTTTTTAATAGATAGAATGTGTTTTCACCACTAATCTCAATTTTTTTTATTAATAATTAATTAACAATGAACCTAATTAATATTTTAATAGATTAATAGATAAAATGTGTTTTCACGCTAATCTCAATTTTTTATTAATAATTAATTAACAATTAACCTAATTAATATATAAATATTAATTACGCAATTATGTTTATAATTACTTTAGCTTGATTTTATATAATTACAAAATATATTTATATTACATAAAGAATATAATGTATTTAGATATTTGTTTTATAAAGATATATTAATTCTTTTTAACTCATGGTTCTAATTTTTTTTAATTGTGTACGATGTATAACAACTTTAATTAAATATTATGTAAATAAATACAAATATAATTATTAATGCTAATACAAATGAAAATTTATGTATTTATCTTATTTAACTAATGATATTAAATATTAATATATAATATATAATAGTATTAATTTTAATGTAAATAAATCAATTCCTTCAATATGCTTAAATTACGAATTATTTGAATTAATTTACTATATATTCTATGAGTCAGTCAACTAAATCATACATTTTTAACTAGAATATTTGAATAATCAATTTACTATATATATTCTATAAGTCAGTCAACTAAATCATACATTTTTAACTAGAATATTCGTGTTTGGTGCTCTATCCTTATTTTTATGTTGTTAATGTTATGATAAACTTACAACTTCAATTTTTTAATCCAGCAGAGGTCCAATGCTTTAAGAGTATCATTAAAATGCATTTATGTCTTGCAAAGAAATCATGGTTGTTTAAGAGTAGTATGTATCTGGTCTTATTTTTAAAATAATTTGATATACAACTTAGCTTTTATGACTATGGTTGATGTGATTTTAGTCAATTGAATATGGTCATTCATGTCACTGTTATTTTTTTTCAACGCAAAAGGATGGAAGAGATTAGAAGTGACGAGTGGTTTCAAAAAAACTATGATCCTGCCAGGCTTCTTGAAACCGAAGACATTGATTTTGATGATGAATGTGTTGTTTTCGATGGTTCAGAGGTCAGTGGTACATTTCACGACTTTTCATCTCATCCATTAATTGATTCTATGTTTACAATTTACAGACTCACATCTCTACGATATGTTCTTTCAGGTGGGGGATTTGATCTCGATTAGTGTTGCAGGGATTTAACTACCCGACCCTCGCTCGAATATGGGTAAGTCAACTTTGGCATTAACCCGCTAGCTAGATGGTTCGGATTCTTAAATCCTGCTTTAAGCTCTTTACTTCGATTTGAAAGATTGGATTTTTATAGTTAAATGATTATATATGTGTCTTAAGTATTTTTATAAGCAGTATATTATGATGTAAAAATGTGTAAATTCTACTACACTGATCTCAATCCATCAGAAGGTCATCGGTAACTTCTACTTTGCGAAGTTGAAGGATATCGAGGTCTTATGCCAGACAATTGATGTTGAAAAACCCAAAGTACTTAAGATTATAAATCATACACTTCATTGTTTGGATAGTAGTGATTAGTGATCATACACATTTATATACACATTTATGCTAGAGGAGCTAATAATTATCATCCACATTTTTGATATCTTAATTTTCAATACTCACAGAGATACTAAAAAAATGAACGTGCTATAATGATATTATAATTAAGAGATATCTTAGCATGTTATAATAATATAGTAACTATAATTTTCAATATTAACACAAATTTTAAGTGCTTATGAATTTATTTACCGGATTATGCAATAATACGTGGTTAGTTATAACAAATGCATTCGCTAATTATAGTATTTACTAATTCTCTAACAATAATAATAATAATAATTAAGATCACTAAAAAATGATACTAAATTTTATGAATTAATTGAAGCAAATCTTAATATAGCAGAGAACGAAAATAAAATATTAATTATTACTATATATTAATATTTTCAATTTTTTTTTAAATCAATTTAGATGAGAGCAGAATTATAGTATTTGTTTTAATAATAGCAGATTTATATTAATAAATATATTCATTAAGTTTATAAACATTTAAATTTGTGTTATTGAAATTTATTTAATTTCATGAATTTTTTGATGCAGGATATTGTGTAACTAATAATTAATTTTTTACATGATTATATGTGTGTGTGTATATATATAGCTTATATATAGATTACTATGTTAAATATTGATAGATTACTAACATTCTTTTTATTTGTAAAATCACTGAATTAATTTTCTATAAGTTATTAAGTTATTCACATTAAATTGCTATTAAACCAGTTTAGTTGTTCAATTCCAAGGAATACAAATTCATGTAAAAAGTTTGTTAAAGATTTTTATAATAAAATTATAGAAGGTGAACTCTACAACGTCAAAAACTTTCGTGTGATGAAATCCCACGAGAACAATATTATTGCTGACAATGGTAAGATGATCTGCTTAATTAAAGACGTAATTGATCATGTTTTTCATGTAGATTACATGATGAGAATGGAGATTTTGATCCATGATTCAAGTCCATTCGATTTCATATTGAAGATTTGAAGTAAAATTTAAATTGTTTTATTTTTCTAATTTTGTGATTATGAAGTCAATCACTCTACAACTTAAATTATGGACAATTTTTTAATAAAATGGTTTAAATTGTCTATGTGCATCATTTCTCAAGTGAAATAAATAAAATTGTGCAAATAACTAGATAATACATTGGACAATGTCGTTATGTTTGTTCAACCAGCGCCCACAATGAGGTACATCATCGTTTTTTTTATACCTGTAATGTTACTATTTGAGTTTGTACTTTAATATTTTTTATACTTTGTACAATTTATAGACGATGACACTACTAATGTACGTATTTAAATAAATTTATTAAATGATAATAGACTTGAAAAATAATATCAATAAATATATTCTATGTTTGCAACTAAACCGCTACAAATCAAATCAAGATTTTTTTCTTCATTTATTTATTACTTCTCACATTTTGTTTCAGCTCTTTTTTTTACGTATTTAATAAATTACGATTATTGTTAATGATTACAATAAATAACCAATGATTCTTAATATGTTTTTTTAGAATGCAACACTTTAAGTATTATTTTATTGCTGAGTTTTTTTCATTGCGTTTCTACTTTATATTACTACTAAATATTTCTCATTTTAAAAAGAATGTCAAAATAATTTATAAAATATGAAAAACATGATCAAATTTGTTCGTTAACATTGAAAATATAATTTTTTTTATGATTTAAACGCATAACAATTTTTTATATTTTAAATGAATGACAATTTATCTCATGTGTTCAAATTAAAATTGTTTGATTATTTTATATTTACCCTATCAACGAAAGTAATATTTAGAATATTTTGTGTTAACACTAAAATTCTAATTAAATAATAATAGAACACCATGATACGTAACTAAATGGTATAATGTTATTTTATGCATGAAGTTTTGTTACACTTCTCCCATACATAATTGAGTGATCTAAAGTACAAATATTTACAAGGCAAATTCAAACGGATGATTGATAACCTTTTTTAGATGTATTGTAAAATTAAACCTCTCATTTAATTTTTTTTATTAAATATGAGTATATTTTGGAAGACTTTTTAATTCAAATTAGTGATACTATCATATTTTTTATCAATTTATAATATTATATTATTTAATTAGGTTGGAGTCTCGATATTATTGTTATTGCGGAATATGTATTTGTCTATCGAAATTTAATAATTATGTTACGGAAATGAAAGTATTAAGAGAAAGAAATTCAAAGGACTCGGTTTTATTACTCAAATGACTCTAACACCGTCATATTCAAGATTTTCAATTGGTTGTTTTTCTACTAATACAATTTTCTTTGATGATATCGATCTTATGATTAATAAAAGTTAATTCCGCAATTTATGTATATTTTATAATTTTGTAATTTATGTCATTTATATATAAATTTATATGTATCAAGATTATTTTATGTATATCATATTATTTGAAAGTTATGTTTATAATTTATAATTTATACTATCTCTAACTCATTAAATTGATTACACATTCTTTATAATTCACACAATTAATATTGATTACACATTCTTTATAATTCACACAATTAATTATAATATATTGTTTAAATTTTCTTGATACAATGTAATTATTAATAAAAAATTATTTAATATTAATAAATTATTAAATAAATATTAAGGATAACATATTCAATTAATGGAATCCATATCAAATTAATACGCTGTATTATTAAAATTATCATTTATTAATATTATGAAAATAATTAAATATTAATTTAAAATTAATAAAAAATGACGATAATTTTTAGGAACCAATTCAAAAAAAAAACAATACATTGGAGTAGTAAAAGAGAATATAAATGACTATATATTAATCTAAGTAAATCTTAGAGCAAATTATATATTTAACATGGATATTAAAATTAAAGTTATTAAAAAATTATAGTTATTCAATCGTATATGAAGAATTTTAGGAACCAATTCGAAAAAAAATTAATAGTAGGAAAATATAATATAAATGACTATATATTAATCTAAGTAAAATTAAAGTTATTAAAAATTTATAGTTATTCAATCGTATATAAAGAATTTTAGGAACTAATTCAAAAAAAATTAATACATAGGAGTAGGAAAATAGAATATAAATGACTATATAAACACAAAAAAATTTGTAATATATGTATCAATGTATAATAATAAAAAATAGTTAAAAATGACTTTTTATTTATTTCAACATTCAACAAATTTCAAATATTACGATTATTATACATTATCAAAGTGTATATTAATATATTATTTATGTTAAACGTGAAATTTAAGCAGAAAGAGCCCACACTTACTAAAAAAATATTCTTTAAGTGCACATGCATCGCATGGGCAAGAGGACTAGTTATTCATTAAACCATTCAACAATTGGTGGAAATCAATTACCGTATCATTTATTTTTTTAAAATCGTATCTTTTATTTTTTGACTCATCTAATTTTAGTCACAATCTTATTAGTGTTTTTCAGGATCCAGAAATTATATAGATATAGTCTATAGATGTATCATGTATGGTTTTATTATTATTATTTAAATACATAGTAAAATAAACGTTGTTTAATGATAATAAGTTGAATAAAATAAGGAAATATTATTGACGCGGTAAAATAAATTTTTTGACAAATAATTATTATGGATGAATGTATAAGCTGAATAAAATAAGGAAATATTATTGACGCGGTAAAATAAATTTTTTGACAAATAATTATTATGGATGAATGTATATTAAGGACACGTTATTTTGGACTAAATAGATCTGAACTAAAATGATATTGATTTTTTTATAAAAATAATAATATATTTTTTTATAATAAATTTTATAAATTTTATAAATTTTATAATAATTTTATACTTAAAATTATTAATTCAAATTATTTATTATTTATTTCATATTAATTTATTTTAAAATAAATTTAGTGGAGCTGAGCTGATCTGAAATAAACTGAAATTAAGTTAAAAAAATATTTCCTAAATTAATAATTTTGCCTCCCCGAACTAGGCCTGTCAATCGGGCTATATGGGTCGGGCTTTGATTGGCCCTGACTCGGCCCATGGAATTTTAGGGGGCTATGGGCTTCGGGCTTAAGCCTTTGGGCTTGAAGATTGCAAGCCCAAGCTCGGCCTATAATAATATTAGGGCTTCGGGCTTAGAACGGGCTAAGCCCTAACATCTCAATCTAAAATTATTTTCACAATTTTTTCATAAATATTCTTAAAAAATATATTAGAATTGATCGAGTAGCAACAAAACAAATACAAATCAATAACATTATCAAAACAAAAACAAAGATTATCATATCTTAAATCTTGTCAGCATTAACTCGTCAACACTTCTACTTAGAAGGAATTGAAAAAATAAATATTTAAAAATAAGTATTAATAAAATCATAAAAATAAATATAAACAAGAAGAGAAAAAATAAACTTATTATAAGAAAAATATTATGTGTACTAACCATTAAAGGATAGATTGTGTTCTTTATCATAATTTTAAATTTATTTTTATTTATAAAATTAAAATTAATTAAAATTAATTATTATATAGGGCCGGGCCTATATGAGGCCGAGCTTATTAAAGCCCAAGCTCGGCCTATATATAATATGGGCTTCATTTTTCGGCCCAAGCTCGGCTCGACCCTAAATACTATTAATCGAACGAGGCTTTTCTTAGGGCCGAACGAGCCGAGTTAGGACCGGCCCGACCCGATTGACAGGCCTACCCCGAACCAATAACAACTCTCGGAGGAAGTTCGAATGCATCACCACTTTTACAATTGGTGCAACCTCTGTAAGGAGGATTAACCGGTTGGGGTGGAGCATCTCCCTCGTCTCCTCCATTTCCAATAGCTGGATAGCTTATACTTTCCGATTGTAACGACTGAAAACTTGCTGCCACAGCGAGAAGTATCACCAAGACGGCCACAATCAATCTCGCCATTATTGTAATTTTATTAAATATACTTTCCTTTTAATTAAAACAATGTTTAGGAAAACTCAGAATGCAATTTTTTTATAAAAATAATAATAATTTTTATAAATTTTTAAATATTTTTTTAAAAATATTAATAATATTACGATAAGAATTAAATTGTATATTTGAAATTATAGATTGAAATTATTTTTTATTTATTTCATTTGAATTTATTTTGATACGAACTTAATCGAGCTGAACTGAAATGCACTGAAATTAAGTCCAAAAGCAATCTGAACTGAACTTAAGCGATCTGAACTGAAATGCACCGAAATTAAGGCCAAAAGAACAGGTCCTAAGATACTTGTTTGATTTATTTCTTGCACGAAATGATTGTTTATATAGATAAATTATGAAAGAATTTTGTCCATTGAAATTTAAAGGGCTATTTAATAAGGAGAACCTCTCAAATTTATTGCATATTTAAATGTAATGTATATTGATAATACCTTCCTATGAATACGTAATTTTTAAGAAAAAAATCACATAGCTATTTGCAAATTCAATCCATAGTAATTTCAAAGTTCTTAATCAAAATTTTGCCAATATATGACGATGAATTTATGAAATTAAAAGTGATTCGTGGTCGAAAATAGAAAACAAAACCATAAGAGAGCATACATAAACTTGGGAGTCACAAGCTTCATTGCTACTTCCTCACTACCTAGGCCTCTCTGTATATTTGGTACACTCTAAATGAAGGTTTATAAAAGGAAGTTTCATACAAATTATTACCAACTTAGAAATGGACATTATTAGATTTTGAAGACAAACCCAAAATAGATATCTAAGGAGAGACTAAATAGATCATAGAGTGCGAACTTTACCAGCATTTGAACCACGGTAAGAGTAAAACGAGAAACCAAGGTTCATGCACTATTGCACTTAACCACAGCTTAAATACATGGACACTTTGCTAAGCAATGTTACCCTTGAAACGTTTCCATCAAAGGTCAAGATTGTTCTCTATTTGGGAGGCAGTTTCATCACGAACAACAAAATTGTCAACCATTACAGGTGGACTCGAGACAGGTCCACAAACCTACTCATGAAAAACAGAATATAATTTCCATCAAGAGTCTACGTGGTTCGTGGGAACGAGTTTGTTTGCATCATGCTTACCACATTACGTGTCCCTGAAGGCCTGTGAAATAATAAGTGGGCTATTGAACGGTCTATTGGATTTGTGCCCGTTTCCATATCCATGAAACTGTTGCACCAGAATGAGAAATTAGTGCAAAGCCAAACACTATCTACTTTTGAACGTCAACTATTTTTCATGTATACTGCAATAGACCACTTAATCTAAAAGCAGATGTTCTTTTGCAAAAACTCTCTTAGTCCGGAATAAGAATGATTTCAAGTTCTAGATTATCGCGCGACAACGACTAGCTTGCAGCAGTAAAATATATCTTCTGAATATTGTCAGAAGTCATAGAATAAGGTGGTCAGGAAAGAGATCTCATACTTGTTTGTTCCGGCAGTCATGAATGCTCCACTAGGATCTCTTTCGTCCCCACAGTTTCTGTTCAAGTAAGCATGGTTATGTCTCTGTTCAGCACTCCGAGCCAGACGGTATAAACTGTCCCTTATGCATATCTTTGTCCTCAAGTCCAACTAATCCAAGAATGTCAGCAAATGTTAGTTTCTAAATAATTGAATATTCTAACAAGATAGAGAGCAGTGAATATAAAAGAGAACGTGAAGTTCACGAACCATCAGAAAAGTTTATACTAATTATCCCACGTCTCCAAAGCCATTCTCAAATCATAAACTGACTGTAGACATTTCAGAGACCCTTTCAACAACTCTTTGAAACCGTTGCCCGAACAAAGTATGAAATTTGCATTCTTTCAAATTAGCATGCCAGACCAGACATCCATGTACATCCATTACCAAACCTTAGAAATTAGGCCACTGCCATTGCGACCTTTTCACAACATGGGATCGTATGTTTTGCATCCCATTTCCCAAAAACATATAAAATATACATAATTATAGTATAACATAAATTTGTCAAAGGACTAACCATATTGCTATAAAATTTCAAGAACACAATTGTTTATTTGATATTACTTAGGCATAACAGGTACCTTGAATTGTTCTTAACATGTTGTAATAACACTTGGATATGATGGGAGGTCTTAATATTTCGTGTTTATGCATAGAACATCAAGTAGTAATTTATATTTATCAAATAAATACAGAAGTGCGCCTATTTGGATGGAAGTAGCTTATAGACTGCGTCACTGGAGCAGTACTCTACACTTTTTAGCCAATGTGCAGTTCAATAAGCAAATATTGTTACTCGAATATTAGAGAATAGTTTTTAAAAACTCTATCAGAAGTAATACCTGTTCCATAACAAGCTGAAGCTGGCGAAAACTGGCCTCTTTCTGCGAGTTATCATCCACGTCTGAACTCATCGTCGAGCTTTCTTGTATGTGTGCTATCTCTGCTGGAATTACAAGGTTGACTACTCCTTCAGCATCAGTATGGTCCTCGGATTTATCTCCAGAAAACTGGACTAGTTTTCCTGTCATTTCGGTACCAATTATGGGAGCTTGCACTGTAGCAACTGGATTTTTCAAACCACCAATTGCAGAAGGTCTGCTACCTTGACAATTATTTAGCTTTTCTCTTTTTCCAGTCACACCTGGACCAACCACTGGAAATCGAGGGTCATTTTGCAATTGATTTGATGAATGTGAAGAATCTCTTTGTAAAGTGGATATCAAGTTATGACTCTCAGATTTGACAGCAGATGGGGCCGATGACGTCATATCGGATGAAGGACCATTATTTGAATGCATATAAGACAGAGGGAGCTGTATGGATTCATTGGGCAGGTTACTCGTATAATTGAAACTACAATTTCCAAAATAATGCTCTTCTCTTTTTCCGGTGGACGGGTTTTGTAGCTTAACCTGCTTTCCATTCTTGTTGATCTGCGAATAATAAATAATACAAAATAGAAGTGGTTATACAATTTGACAGAATTGGCAATACAAAATCCATTTTATACAAACTTACATATAATAAGCAGTAGTTCTAAATTACTGATGCAAAAGATCAATAAGCATAATACGACAAACAAATGCTTCAATCATGACACGCACTGACCTGTTCTTTAAGGATAAACATATCCTCACTGTTGTCTATGGTGGATCCATTCACAAAAGACGTATACAAGTCAGATTTCTCTGAAGTCCAAGAACGGTCTTTCTTCATAGAAAAATCGTTGATAAAATTGTTCTGGTGAGTATCGTGGTTTTGAGAAATAAATTCAACAGGACTTGGCTCGGTACATGGAAACTCAAATTCTGACTTCACTATGTCTTCAGACCCTCCTATATTATCTGCTGATGTAAGCCAGCCCAGCTCATCATCTTCTTTACTGGTCCCAAGCCCAAATGTCGAATCACAACTCCTGAGTAGAGTATGAATATAATCAAAATATACGGTTAGAATGAAAATACTCAACAGTGAAATGGTTAAAAATATTACCTAAACATCCTGTCAACATCTTCAAAGTTCCCTATTTCAGGCAAACCGTAATATAAAAGTTCTGTAGAATCTTTGCCTTCTGTGTTCTCAAACAAATCAGGATCATTACCCGCATGACTTATGTCACCAACACCATCACTAAAAGTGGTGTTACCAACTGCAGTGGTCTTGTCACCAAGTATCATGTCATTTGCACAAAATTCTTTAACATCGGAGTTATTATTGTTGCTTTTGAAGGCATGAGGGGATGATGTGGCATTTACGGAAGCTATGCTTGATGCTTCTTTGATAGAGTTACTTTCAGACGAAGAAGGAAATACACCACTAGGTGAGTCAGACCAAGTGTTTTTTTCCAGCATACTGTTCCTTCTCTTTTTACTCGGTGAAGAAATTCCTCGCTCTCTTTCCTTTTTAAAAGATTCAGTTCTATTTACACAACTTGCTTTTTCATGGAAAGGCTTATTGTGGATATCACCCTGAATGAGATGATCATTAGCCCGTTCGGAACTTGGTTGAGGAACTATATGATCATCACTCTGACAGAAGTCATCCCAAACTATGTCTTCCAACTGTAACAGCAGTTACAGAATTTTAGGTGTAATTACTGCATAAGATACTATAATAAAATGAATAAAACAAATACTAAAAAAACAAAAAAATACAGACAAACATGGAAAAACAGAAAATATGCAATTTATAGGTCATAGGAGTGAGAATCGTCATTTAGTACAAAAGAGGTGATGAGACTTATGTCTAATTTATATGGTTATCCTTCTAATGAGTTAGTTATATATCATTAAACCAAGCAATTGGTAGGAATGTGGGATTCAAGAGAGTCCCCGAATTATTAGTATGTCGGAGCATTAGCCAAGGCAAGCAAAATGTTTGGATTCATCAGGTTATAAAATAAGTGGAGGCTTAAGAAACCCGAAAAATTATCATCCCCAAATTGAAACGAGGAAGACTTTATAAACTCCCCCAACAAATCACACCGTCTTTATATTGTGACATAGTGAGAAAAATCTATCAATTAGCGCGATCAATACACATTTAGATTAAGACCATATATATAAAATCGAAATCATTTCAAATTTATAGCTGCTACGTGGAAGTAATTTGTCAAACGTTGACTTCCTTTTTAAGTCTATTAAGTTGACGAGTAAGTGATTAGCTTAGTCAGAGAGAGATAACCTCATACAAGCACAGGTCTGACATTCCTTCACGTATTCACCCGGGGCTCAAACTGTATGAATTCGTCTTCATGTTTTATGTATAAATCCTTCCGTCACCCCTGATCACCAAAACAATAATAAGAGTCAACTTCTTTGCACCAAAAAAGAAAGTCATCTTCCCTGCCACGCCAAATTACATACCGCCCGGTTTTAACAATAGAAAATCCGAGTAATCAATGAACTACTGATTGGGTATGAAAACGTAGCAAATCGCCGGAAGATGAATAATACTCAGCTCTCTCAGAAGATATCGTGAAACTAATTCAAACTTCATAATAATTGTTCGAGCAAGCAAATCAAGTCAATGATAAATAAACAAACAAGCAAACAAATAAATAAATAAATAATATAGCGGCAGTAGTCAAATTTACTTCAACCCTCAAATCTATAACCCTTTTCAAAATAAATTTCAGACCTACCAAAATAATATCGGATCAAACAACAAAAAAAACAAGCCAAACACCAAGGAATCAACTAAATCGTACAGTTAAATACACTGCTGACGGAAGCTCGCCGGAAAACTCACCGTCTAAATCAGCAGTCGGACGGGAAATCCAAAATATTGCTAGGTCTTGGAGTGCAGGAACTTCAGTTCAGCCGTAAATCCGATTCCTCGGAGTTCAAATCTGAGGAGGTTCTGAAGAGAGAGGAAGAAAAAGCTTTGACAGATGAGAATTTTCCTTTTTTTTTTCGGAAATAAATAATGTATTTTAATCGCTTATAATAGTCAAATAATTGGAGTCATTGAGCGGCTGCCACGTGGCGAGTGGATCAAAACAGTGGCCGCCGAGGGGACGGCGGGTGGGCATCACGATTCACAACTCGTGGACGAGAGCCCGGGTCGCGATACGATCTCTTTCTGCGGTTTCATTGGTCCACGTCATTCCGGGTTTCCGGATCCGACCCGGTGAGGAAGAACACGGGTTGGGCTTTCGGAGGATGGGTTTGATTGGCATTGGCAGTTTGACCCTGTTGCACTTGGTTGGGCTTTGTTTTGCATTATTTTTTATTTTTATTAAAAACTTAAATGAAGTACTCCTATGTGACATATTGTGAAATTTTAATAATATATTTTTTGTATTAAAATCATTGTGATTGATTTGTATCCAATGAAATGAGCAGAAAACAACTGTACTACAAAAGAAGTATAATTATTTTTACGAGGACGATAAGTATTTAGTTAGTACTTTGTTTATAGAAAAACTAATTTGAAAATTATTACTTCACTGTTGAACTATTAATTTCATCAACCAATTTATGTAGTAATTGTTTTTAGGACATGTTATTTCAGGGTAATCAAATCATACAACAAATAGCCTACTGCAGAAACTTAAGATTCAGATTCAAGATTCTTCCTGTATAAATTGTGCACATTTTCTTAATGCTTTTTACACTTTGATTTAGTTTGAACACCATCATTAAAACAAATTTCAAGATTCAAAACATACACATTGCACATCCACGAAGATCACAAGTCGAGCAAAACACGAGCAAGACAATTGAAGAACGAAAAAAACATTACCTTCAATGCTCAAAAGTACATTTGATTGAACAACAAAACCAAATACTACTACAAATCACAGTTCACCAAGAGCTACTAAAACCACAGTTTGCCTTTCTTTACACTCCTCGTTGGGGCGGGAGGGGAGGTGGGCAAAAATGCCGAATGCAACAAAACAATTGTGACCAAAGCAGTCGACAAAAGCTGGTCACGCGGCCCAAAAAATAGCGCGAAACTAATAATAGACAACTAGTTCCCATGTATAGAGCACCGATGGGGATAAATAAATGGAGAGAACAACAACAAATTCTTTGAGAAGGAATGTGAATCACCTCTTCAGAAGCTTGTGAGAGAAAATCCTCTTCGCGTAGGGACTGTTGCGCGAGATTGCCTTGTAGGATTCGACTGCCTCGACTAAGGAGTTATGGAGACGATTCAGGCGGCCCTGATTTTTTTCAAAAGCAATATATGTTGTAAGAGGTACTTTGCTGTAGAATGAGCAGACGAGTAGGCAGTGTTTGCAATTTATCCACTATTTCAATCCGATGAAGCTAAGACGTAATTTATCCGAAACCTTACAGTCCAAAAAAGGCCAAATAATAAGACTACCTGAGAAACACGAAGGGCCGTTTGAACGACATAATTGGCATGTGGGTCCTGGAGCAGCTGCTCAAAGTAAGCAGCCGAGAGCAACTCGTGGATGATCTTTGACCGGATCTCGTCATTTCCCACCGCAAGACACTTCTCAACAACATGGCTACTAAACTTTTGTCTGGAGAGAAACACATAGTGCCCCGAAAACTGACAGGTAAGCTTCGATGTTGCAGATGGGAGCTTAAGCTCTAAGATGAACTGAATGACATAATTTCTGCATGCAAAAACAAATAAATAAATAAATGATTTCATCCTCGGGGTTGTGGTATTAGGAATACTTGTAAAAAGTACCTAGATATTTAACCAAATTACATAAACACATAACTTTCAAAACAATAAACACCCCGAGATCAATAAAAAAAATCGCATGGTTTTAACACTGAATCGAACTTCAGGGGTATTTTTGCGAATTCTGGAAGTTTTTTTTTTTTTTTTAATTCGGTCAAACCTCGAGGGGTATTGCTGTCAATATTCCTTGTATATTTATGTAATAATTCTACTAAATGCAGAAAGAAGATTTTGGAGCTACTTGAATTCTGTTTTTTCATGCTGTAAGACAAATCAATGAATGATGTTTCATGAAAACAGAAAACTAAATTCTGTTACTATTGTTAGTTGCAGATATATGATACCCTTAAGTTTCAACTAATTACAGATAAACCCAGGTAACTTTCAAAGTTAAAAAAATGGTAATTTGTTTTGTTTCACATTTACTACTTCATAACCAAAACAATTTGTAAACCCTCTTTGGATTAAGAAAAAAAGTACTACAGTTGGTCCTGTTATTTAAACAAAAAATCAAACTTCAGAGGTATTTTTTTATAGTTTTGTAAGGTGTCAGGGGCATTTTGTAATTTGGTTGAACCTCAAGAGTACTATTATAAAATCATATCAAATTATAAAGTTTCAAGAATTCAGAAAACTAAATTCTGATTTCATTAGTTAAAGCTTCAGTCAGAGAAGATCAATCTCTTAGTCTTAGCCAAAAAGGCTTGTACACAAAATAAATTTTAGGGGCCTTTTTTTGTAATTTTGAAAGTTGCCCTTTTTTTTAAAACTAAATATATATTAACAATTTCTTAAAAGAAGGGTGTGTACCCATAAGCATCTTGTGCAAGCAGAAGACCATTTGCCGAAATCTCGTCCACCAGATTCTCACGAAGCTCACCGGTGGCGTAAGTGATGCACCGCTGTAGAACACAGCACCCGTGCTGGTGTGTTGCAATCTCAACACAGTACTTTGCAGCAGCTATGAAAATGAACTGCAAAGAACAATACATATAGTAAAAAATGTTTGTTCCCTGTGATACAAAGAGCTCGCTATGCGGTTTTGTTTTAGCAAACGTTAATTATATGGTTCTTAAGAACCAGTGCTTATGCTGAAATATTTTAAGAATTGACTCTAAACTCTCAGTTCAACGTTCCTTTTTGTTTTTGTAAATCATGCTACCTTCGTCAAGTTTAGTGGCCTTGATGTTCGGATGTTTGGCCATAGAGATATTGTATCAGAAAGATTCGATTTGTGTCCAACAAAGTCAAAACAAACACTTTCAAAAATTCAAGTTACAGGATTTTACAACGAAAATGAGACGAGTAAATCAAGCTCTAACCATCATGATTCATAGATAGAGTAAAAGTTGAAAACAGATCGGCATCGTATTCCCAGCTAATTAAACCAGTAACTATCTAAAAGCCGGTTGTAACCACAACTTTCACAATAGGGAGATAGAAGGGGAATTTGATTGTATTTAACAACATCAATCGTAGCCACTTATTCGCGCATTTATGAAGACAGCATAAAGTGTCATAGCCCAAGTCGATATATTTTACATAAGTTTGATTAATCATACATGCAGTTCAACTATGTTCAAAACTATGAATAATTGCCCAAAAAGAATCATATATAGCGCAAGCAATAAAGATTCCAGAAAAAAGACGAATAATCACCTTACTATCATCTGTGGTAAAGGACTGCAAGCACCTCTGAACAACGTGGTTACCATTTAGGTCTTTGATAAGTGCAAGAAAACCCGGCTCAAGTGCTGAAATAACAAGTGATTTCTGCTGCCTCGTCTTAAGAGTCTCAATCAACTTCTGCACCACTCGAGTCCTACAGAAAAAAAAAATGTTCGAAAGGATACTTTTTAAGAAACGAATCTCCAAAACCCAACAAAACATACCCGTGCGTGTTTAGCGAGATCCTAACAAGCTCACCCGGCTCTTCAGTCAGCCTCAGCAATATATGCATCCTATGCTCCTCGCTACACACTTCCAACAACTTCTGCATGAGGTAATTCCCAAACGGGTTCATCATGAGCTCGACCACGTGGTCTATTATCTCATTAAACACTATCTGCACATCTCGCGAAGTCCCCTCATCAAACATCCTCTGCAAGAATCTGCACCCATGTTGGTCTTTCGCGATCGGGTATATGTAGCCCTGGAACTCTGTTAGGGAACTACACGTTGCTGGCAGCGAGAAAGAAGAGAACATCTTCTCTTGACTTAGAATATCCTTCGTGATACTATCACCACTACTGTTGTGTCTCTTCGAACGAAGTTTCCCTCTGTTCAGCCCACGACTTAAGCCTTCAACATCCTGAATGATAAAACTACTATCCTCAATCACATCAGGTAGCGACGGAAGTAGATTCTCCCGAGGACTCAAATTGGCCAGGTGTACCAGATCAGGCAGATAGAATGGGTCCCTGGATTCAATACGGCCGAGAGGCCTATTTCGGTAAAACTGAGTTCGCAGTTCCGGGCAATCGAAATCGGCCCGTGGGAAGAGCCTTTCGGGCCGGATAGAGGAATACCGTGATCCTAACAAACTGGCGATTCTCTGATCATGCTGCATTTCCGCCAATGGAGAAACGAGATTCATAGGGACAGATAGATGATTAAAGCAGTCCCTGTAACTATCGGGCTGCCCGTAATCCCCAAAATTTGACAGAGTGGGAGATCGACTGCAGGGCCGAACGACGCCGTTTGGGAACAGAGGTCCGTACTCATCCTCATCGCTAATATACATTTTACTGAGATTTCTGGCGAGATTGAAATCGTCCAGAAAATCGGCACCCGCGTAGTCGTCCTTCTCGAGATCCAAACAGAGCCCGTTGCCAGGGAACGGGCGGCCACCGCGGATTCCGATTTGCGGCGAGAAAGGGGATCCGATGTCAGAGAGCGACAGCCCGCTGCCACCCGATTGCAGAGACGGCAACGGCGGGCGCGCGTACCGGAGCTTCAGAAACTCGTCGTCGTACATGGCGTGGGCGTGGGTATGGGCGTGTCCGTAGGTGTTCACTCTCCGGGGCACATTCACATACGATGCGTGACCATACCCATTATCGAAAATATTCATGCTGTGCGGGTGATGATGATTCAGCTGTGATGATGATGTCGCGCGAGGGATCTCGCCCAGGAGCATTTCGAACTCGTCGTCGTGGTTCTTCATCTTCTCAATCATTCACAGAGATGAAAAAACAGAGTGTCCACAGAAGCTGAAAAAAAAAAAACAGGGGAAGCACACACACACACAGAGAATATTTCACAACGGAAGTGGAAACGAAACGATCGAGAAACGAAAACCCATTACGGATAATCGATTTCTAGCATCTGGGCATTTCGCAGAAGAAGAAATTTCGTTCGAAATCCGTTTCAAAAAAGAAAAATTGCAGAGAAGGGATTTGTTTTTTTCAGCTCAAAGTCTGGGTGTTTTGGGTTTCTGTATTTTCTGTTTTCTGGAGAAGAGTTGGTGGAGCATGCAAAGATGAATGGGACTGGATTTACATATATGGTTTTTTTCTTTTTTCTTTTTTGGGATTTTTGTTTTTGCTGGACATACATGTGCTGTGTGTAAAATGCACACACACAAAAACACACTGGTACAGTCTCACGCCATTAAAGCTGGAGAATAGGAACAGCCTCTCTCTCTCCTCACTCTCTTTCTCTCTCTAACTCTTTCTCTATATACACACAGATGACAGATTTATATGTATAAACATATATAGAAACAAAATTTCCAAAAAAATGAAAAAACAAAATGTGAAAATGAAAATCAGAAAAAAATATACTGAGCAGACGGCACAGAAAGGGCCTGCGAGTCTGCGGCACTGTTTTGCATCCAAACGTTGTACATTATACACGGAACAAGATTAATTTGAATGTTTTATTATTATTATTAATTTATTTTTTGTGGTTTTGAATTTAAATTGAAATGCATGTGTTTTATGTAATAATCATGAAATGTTAATGATGAGATTAAAACATAATTAATCCAAGCTATATTAGCGTACATGCCACGTTTCATTTTTAATGTTTTCTTTGGTCACTCATAAATGACACGTCGTGGTATTCATATCCCTAGTTAAAAATCTTTACATTTGCATTTAAATTAATAAGAAAAAAATGTGTATTAAATACTTAGTAGTATGTAAGATGTCCTACTATGTCAGAGTAAAAATAGTTTTTTTGTGTGCAAACCAAAAGTAATTCATATGGGACGAACGAACAATACAAATGTTATTATGTGTAGGGGGAATGAAATATTATATTTTTTATCAAATTATAAATAATTTAACTCTAGTCAAGTTTTTAATTAATTATTATGTACCATTTTCGTTTTGGACGAATACATCGAAAACAAATATTAAGAAAAAAATAATACTTTTTTTGTTTCACAATAAGAGTACCATTTTTTTTAAATAGACATTTCACAATAATATGAGTACCATTTTTTTTTTAAATAGACATTTCACAATAATATGATGAAAAAAAAATTATTTTTTTACTTTAAAATACAATTTTACTTTTATTTTATTTAAATATTTTTTCAATTTTACTCGCAATAACTTTATTTTTAATTTAAAAATACATTTATATTAATTCATTTTTTTGGTCAAAAAGTAAAAAAATAGTAGTATTTTTCTTAATATACAGGACAACATGCCCTATATTTATGAAATAAAAAGAGTAGTACTACTATTATTTTGTCTCAAAACTAGTTGTTGGCTTGTTGCCATTTCATTTTTTAATAAATAAAGTTAGTATGAGATGTGGTTATTGTCGAGAAGAAAATGAAAATACTACTTCTTCTGTGACAATAGGAGGCGAGGAGGGTGTATGGGAAATTTCTACATGTAATGTGTCACGATCCAAGTCAATGTCAACAGGGCATTATGGCAATGCAGGGCACAAAAATGGATTGATGCCAAAATGAGGGAAACATAAAGTAAGTAAAATTAAAATTTAAAATAAAAATAAATGTTAAATCATGTGTAAACTGATTGTGCAAGTAATTGGCCTTTATCATCGGTATGTTGAGCTATTCAAATGGGCTTGTTTATTAATTTTACATTTAACTATTACCAAATTAATATTTTATTTAAAAAACACCTAACAATAAAATATTGTTGAATTTGAGAATGTTTGCACTTTACTCTTGCTGATTATTTGTTTATTAATTACTTGTATTTTTTTCTTCTCCCTCAAATAACCTAGAATTTATTTAGGATTGCCATTTTGATTTGAAAATTAATTTGATATGCAAAGCTAAATGATGACTAATTAAGTAGTGTGTTTATTACTTTAAATGAGAAAAACAAAACAGTACTACGTACTATAGATCAGATCGTTTAAAATTTTTAATCAATCAAGCGTAGGTGCCTAAAACATTATCACATTTAAACTTTTTAGATGTCTTGATTCATGTACATGTGACTCATGCAGTTATACTCTATAGTCTATACCACAAAAATGATCATATCTATTTTAAGATGCATCCAATAAAATAATCAATTTTTTTCATTGATTTTTCAAATAGAAATATTTTAACTCAATTCATTGATAACTTAAATTTTCCATTTTTTTAAACATACTCCCACAAAAAGAGTTACGGTCATCATTTTAATTGTCCAAATAATTACTACATTCGTCTTCTTAACTAGTATTAAAACACATATTAAATATGCATTTTTTTGTCATTTTTAAAATATTTCTAAAAATATTTTATTTTTTAATTTAAATATATATTTATTTTTCTTAAAATAAATAAAAAAGTACAAATTTTCTAAAAAAAATTATAGCAAAAAAGTGCACATAACTATAGTGTAATTTTTTTAGGAGAACATCCCGTAAAAATGTCGCACTTCCATTAACAAAAAGTTAAAACGAAGTTACCAATGAACAGTCCCGACTGTAATTCAGTGTTTAACAACTCATAAAGCTATGACAAACATTATATTACGAAAGTGCCAAAAGGGAGAGAAGGCAAAAATGGCGGAGACGTTGAAAGAGAAGGAGAGAGACGGCGAGAGATGGACGGGTGCGATCTCAAATCTCACCGAGATTTCATCGAATCTCGATTCCTTGCAGAAGCTACTGATCAAAAAAGCCGTTTACGTCGACGGAGAAACCTTCGCCAAAGCCTCCCTCAGCTCTGACCAAGCTCGCACGATCAAGGTCGCTTTTCCATTATGTGTAATTTTGAGTTCACTCGCTTTCTTCGATTGCTGTTTTTTGCGGGTGATTTTTAATCGATTTATTGTCCTGGGGATTATGGAGATGGGGGAGAGCATCAAACTGTGCCGTCAATGGGGTTTTCCCAGTCAATTATCGAAGTTTTATGATAGAATTAGGGTTTTATTGGTTGTGGAATTTATTGCGATTTTGAAAATTTAACGGGTTCAGAGTGGAAATTTAGGTTCTGGTTCATGATTGATTTCGGTTTAGGAATGAAACAGTGTGTTTGCGATTGATTGGTTTGCAAGGTTTCGGTGAAGTTTAAAACACGATGTGATCACTTTTGAGTTTTGTTGTCATTGTTGTTGATGAATTACAGTAAATGACATGAGTGGAGATGTAAGAGTGTTATTAGTTTGCTGTGTTAAGTACTGGTTTACACGAAAACTGTTGATTGTGAATTTCTCCTAATTGCTCCACCAATGACTTATTATTCTTTAGTTATGTGCGATCGTTTGTGTGTTTCGGTTTCTCTGTGAAGTTTGAAATATATAAACATGCCAATTTGTTAACTATAGTCGTTTAAGATGAGCCGTGGTCTACTACACTGCTTTTAACACTGATTAAGTCTGTTTAACGTATGTAGGTACTTGAGCAAAGGGTGGAGACTTTAGAGAGAGAACTTGATGCTGCCATATCGGCTGCCGCCCGTGCACGTACCGAAAAACGTCAGGCCGAGGCATCTCAGAAAGCTGCTGAACTACGTGCCCTAGAGATTACGAGAGAATTAGAAAACACAACAAGTATGTTTCTTTTATTATTACTATGACTACAGAGAGAGATAATGTTTTTTATAGGCATTTCTTAGTAAAATGTTCATATTTATTTATTGTTGGACAAATTTTCCTAGCCCCTAGAAATTCAGTCAAGGGCCAAATCATCCAACGGACATGGCTGTCCTTGCATAATCAGGTCATAGACTCATAATTGAATATATCAGACGAGAATTGAGAATAATCACTTGAGAATTAAAGGTATATATTAGCCAAAAATTTAGATTTTCAAGTATAATTAATCAGGATAAGAAAATTATTATTTACCAAGGGTTTTCAGAGTTTTTAGGCATTTAATATGGCAAGAGTCAAGACCAGACTAAATTATAATTTGTCCTCTTTTCTTTTGTCTTATATTTGAGAGAATCCTTCATTGCTTATAAGTTACCCATTTTTTTGCCTAAATTGCCTTGAGTAGTTACATTCAAGGGGTTTATTACTTACTATTCGGGCTGTTTTAGAGTCTGGTGTGTATGGCTTTGCATATACATTTTGGTTCTTCTGTTTGTGAGAAAAAAAAATCTACCTAACATTATGGGAAACGAAAACTATAAACTTAGAGTGAATTTAATATTAATATCACCATTGCCATTTCGAGCTTATCTGTGAGCTTTTAAGTTTAACTGCTAGTGTTGATGGGTAACCCAACGGACCTCACTGTGGTTGGCATTCTTTCAGCATTTTCTTTTGTTCGGATATAATTGTCCAAAACTTTCAGTTGCCATCCCTCGCCTTTCTAGTGATCAACGATCATATAACACAATTACAAGTTTCTTGTTTCTTGCCATGCCTTACTATGATATATTTATATTTGTCTCATGGTGTGTGTATAAAACAACAGATCGAGGGGGTTAATTTTGCCCTCAAACATAATTTTAATCCCCCCCTCCTTGCTCCCCTCCCCCCCTCCTTGCTCCCCTCCCCCCCCCCCACCCCCCCACCCCCCCCCCCCCCCCCCACACACACACACACACATGAACAAAACCTAAGAAGTTAACAACTAATTGAAGAAGGCCTACTTATGCATATAACTGTATGCATAACTATAAGTAGCACTGAATGTTTTTTTTTAGATATTGTTTTCATCTTTAAACAATTATCCCCCACTTCAGAAATTAATATTGAAGGAAAAAGTAGAAAAACAACAAGCGCACCCCTTCCCAATTATAAACAGCCTCTGTCCCTGTATGTGTGTGTGTTGGTGTATGATGCTTTGTGCTGTTGAATATATGAAGTAATGCAGAATGCTTAATATCAGGATTTTTTTTCTGCTTGTACGAATACGAGTGCAAATTTAAATGTAATAGATGATTCACAACCATGTATACCGAATTTTCAATTGAAATAGTCATTCCATAAAAAATACTGCTCACACGCCCCTTGTAGAAACCAAGGTGACTTCTGTTACTGGATTATGTTGGGATGAGATTTTATGTTGCATTTCATAATTCATTTTATATGAATCACGTGTATATCTAAACACGTGAAATGGAAATGCTATGTCTTTAATGTTGCATTGGCTAACGTAACCCTTGTTTTCACATGGCAGAAGTGTTTGAACTCCACATGGAAGAGCTCCGTGCAAAGCAAGAGGAGATTTCTAAACGAGATAAAGAGATAAAACTTCTGGAGGCCATAATTCAGACTCTTGGTGGGAAAAAATGACTGTATGCACAATTAGGTTAAAATATTTCCTTTTTTAGTGTTATTCCGTTTTTGTACAATGCTTGGAAAATGATACATAAAAAAAGGAGAGCAGAATTCATGTATATGGGAAAAATTCAATCTAATATGTATACATATTATGCATCACAACCATTTTCATCAGTATATTAGGAACCGGATCGATATGGTGGTTTGATCCAGTCGCACACTCGGTCTGGGTTGTTCAATTGGACCGTGTTTCTTTGCTACAGATGAAGGTGAGCACTGAAACAACATTTACATTTTCGTCTTTGTTAGATCTATTATGCCAGGTCTTTAGTGTGCCATAGACCAAGTCACTAATGGAGCTGGTTCCTAAAACATTGACTCTGTGTGGTCGTTTTTAGACATCTCCTTGTACCAAGATTATGGGGAACATTTAAAGTGGAGTGATGTTTGAAGAATACTGGTACGGAATTCGTTTCAATAAAGTTTTTACTTTCAATAAAAAATACCATTAAAATTTTGTTCATATTAAAATATAATTTTATTTAGTTTAATTTTAAAAAAAAAATTGTTATATAGGAGTATATATTTTTTTGGAAAGACGTTGAAAATTATTTTTGTATTCTAGAAAGCTGACTAGAATTCCAGGTAGTTTCCACTTTCGACATTAGTTATTAGTCAATAGTACGTGTGAAGGCAGCCTAATATCAAAATGTTCCGCTTAAACAAATTAAACAATACGGAGTAATTATTATGAATTGAAATTTAATAATCCACGTGTGTGTCAATCTACCTCTTAATTTTGAAACTAAAATAAAATTGTGCCAGACTAATAAATTATCACAATTAAACTCTACATACACTATAAGATACCAAACTGTACACAATTCATTATTATTACAGAAATCTGACCAAAGTATAAGCATTATATTTATTTATCACCTGGACAACAAATTTTAAAAATAATAAATTTAAATGTATTTCGTAAGTAAGCAATTACTCTATAAATCTATTTTTTATAAGTCGAAAAGAATGGGGTAGTAAATAAACATTTTATCAAATAAAAATTAGTTATTAACTCTGATCAATTTCTTTTGAATTAGTTTTACATCTGAATTGATTTGAATTATTTATATAAATTCATAGTTAGTAAGTATTAGTTACGTCACTACTGGTCAGTCATGCATAATTAAGAAACCTTATTTACATTTAAGTATAACCCTTACACTATTCAAACATAGAAATTGAAATTTTAAAAAAGAAAAAAAAAATCCAGAGAATTAAAAATAAAATTTTATACTACTATTCAAATATAGAAATTGAAATTTTAAAAAAGAAAAAAAAAATCCAGAGAATTAAAAATAAAATTTTATACTGCATTATTTAATTATTGGGTCATGGCAATTGGGTGACAAATTACGATTAGGTATGGAAAGTCCAATTACAAAAGTCAAACTTAGATAATAGTCAGCATTCAATCCCTATACGGTATTTCGTATTTTCTTGAAAACCACGACACGTTCCCCGCTATTTACCCACCCCTACATCTCTCTCTAAACTTCCTCCTCCTAATTAATACTCCGCCGCGGCGCACATTAGACACTACCCTCAAAACCACCCATATCACCATTTTTCTATGTTGATTACTATCATCAAACTACACAGCAGAATGAATACCGCCGCCTTTCTCCTTCCCTTCCTCCTCCTGCTAGCATCTCCGGCGACCTCCCCCGCTGGAGCTCAGCCGTCTCCGCCCAACCAGTACCCCTACGCCCGGTTCAGCCCCTCCATGGCCATAATCATAGTCGTCCTCATCGCCGCGCTCTTCTTCATGGGCTTCTTCTCCATCTACATCCGTCACTGCTCCGACTCCTCCATCGGCGCAGGAAGCGTCCGCCGCGCCCTATCCCTCCGATCTCGGCGCGCCGCGGCGGCGCGTGGACTCGACGCGTCCGTCATCGAGTCATTTCCGACGTTCTCCTACGCGGAGGTGAAGGACCACCAGATCGGCAAGGGCAGCCTCGAGTGCGCCGTCTGCCTCAACGAGTTCGAGGACGACGAGACCCTCCGCCTCCTCCCGCAGTGCGACCACGTCTTCCACCCCGAGTGCATCGACGCCTGGCTCGGCTCCCACGTCACCTGCCCGGTGTGCCGTGCCAACCTCTCCCCGTCTCCGCCGGCCGACGACCAACTCCCGGAGTCATCGCCGTTGCCGGAGACGGATCCAGCGGCCTCCGGCGAAGTCGTCGTGCAGGTGGATGAGGATCAGCATCAGTCGGAGTCGCAGCCGCCGCCCGCGGCGGCGGGGCGGTCGTGGTCGATTAGGATTCCAAAGGTGGCGGTGTTCGGTGGGGCCGAGAAGTTCAGATCGCACTCGACGGGGCACTCGATGGTCTACCCGGTTGAGAACCTGGAGCGGTTCACTCTGAGGTTGCCGGATCAGGTGAGGAAGGATGTGATGAACCGGGCGTCGTTGAACCGGACCGCTAGCTTGGCGGCGGCGGCCGCGTCCCTTCCGAGGCAGGGGAGCTCGAGCAGGGCGAGATTTTACAGGAGGATCGAGAGGGAGGGCAGATCGTCGGACCGATGGGGTTTTTCGATGAGGGCGATGTCGATGAGATCGCCCAAGGTGGCGGTTGAGGGCGGCGGCGGAGAGAGCGGGAGCGGGCGGATCCCGGTGAAGATGCCGTCGTTCAAGTGTTTGGAGCCCAAGGCGAGCGACGACGAGGCCGGTCTTTTCTCCCGCGATCAGTCGGCGAGCCACGCGGTTTGAGGGTCAGTAATGGCGGTTTGACTCCATGGTCCGTCGCGCACAGAAAAAAGTGGGCAAGTGGGGAAGACGACGAATCGAACGAAACGACGCCGTATATTCGTCTTTCATTTTTTACAAGGGATTATTTGTTTTATTGCTATTCGCACACGCACCGTATATACTTACCTACACGCGCGTATATGTAGTAGTATATTGATTGATGCATTTTTGTTTATACATTTTTGGAGGGTTATTTTGGTCATTCTCTTTAGTTTTTTTAATAAATTTATGTTTTGTGAATAATAAAAAAGGTTACCGTTCCATTCCACCATATAGAACCTTCTATACATTTTTAATCATAAATAAAATAAGATTGCGTTTGGGAACCAATAATTCATTTCAAATACTTGATTTAGAATTAAGATTTTGAAATTAAAATGAAGAAAACTCAAATCCATATTACAAATTCAAAATTAATGTTTGGAAATAATTATGAGTTGGTGAATTGATGAGTTGGGTAAGTGGGTGTGGGTGGGCTGTGGATTTACAAATGAGAGTGTAAAGGGTGGGATTCTAAATGAGCTCTTTTTGGTAAGGTGGGAATTTCCTGGGATTTGGGCCAAATACCAAATCCAAATCCGTGTATTTGCCAAACAACTAATTTAACTCTAATCCGAATTATCAAATGAAATTGCGCCATCCAAACAGACCATAAATGAATTTTTAGCAATTACCTTTGCTAAAAAATTAATAAGTCCCTACTTTGCATACTTGGTCAACTAAATAATAAAATAAAATTTATAAGTGTTGGAAAAGAGAGGTAGTAATACATTTATTCTATTTTATTCGAAAAAATAATACTAGTAAATAGTAATGTTTACTGATCAAAATTTTGTAATAAAATTATAATAACAATATTATTATAAAAAATCATTATTAAAAAATAGATGACTATACTAAGTAAGATAGAGTCAACAAAAAAATTATTAAATCTAAAAGTAAAAATAAATTTCTATTATTATTATTATCAATCCTATTTTATTAAAATAAAAATAATATATATAATATTTAAAATTGAACATATGTCATGTTAATATTAAAAAAATATTTATAAATTTGTTATGATCATTAAATTATAATAAAATTCAAATTATCCATTAAATTATAATAAAATGAATGTAATTTATTAAATTGTAATAATATTCGTGATTTATTAAATTATAATAAAATTTACGTAAATTACCCGCAACTCATTATATTTAAAAAAAATTTAATTTATTAATTTAATTAAATAATTTGTCGATACATACAACAAATTGTGTTTGACATTAAAATATTTGATAAATCATGATTAATTCATATATATAATTACAATAATCATCATCATAATAATTACAATATATCTTTTTAGTGATATATGTTTAGTGTGGTTGATTGGAGAGCTAAGTCTGTTAGCTCTGTGATGCGGAGGGGTTTTCATCCCTTATGCGCAGTACTGTATCATAACCTTTATTTTTTATGTGATTGACCTTTATAAAAAAAAAGAATTGAAAAAAAAACCCATTAAATTTAAAAGAATTTATAATAATATTTTATTGGAAGAAGTAAATTTATTTTGATTTCACGGTATCCCAAAATATACTTCTTAAAAGCATTCATAAATCATAATAACCTCAATATCACAAATGATTACATTCCAAAAAAATATGTATATGATTTCATGGAATATGTTTTTTATTTTATTAAACAAGTGAAAATAAAAGTAAAGGTAAAAAAGTTTTCTGTTTTTTTTTTGCAAAGTATATAATTTTAATATATTTTTGCAAAGTGTGTCAAAAAAGATAGATTTCTTATATTTATTATATTCCCTCCCACTATAATTTATATATTAAAATGTCAATACAAACCAAAAAATTCAAACAAACTAAAAAAATGGGAGGGACAAAAATTGAAGTCGTTTTCCTATTATTAATTGGTATATTTAAGATTAAGGATAGTTTAGTTTATTAATTTACATTTTAAACCCTATAAAACAAACTTTTGAAATTAAGTGTAAATTTTTTTTATTTTTTATTAATTGAGGTATTGTAAATTTTATAATTATAAAAAAGAGTAAAATAATTACTAAAATACCCTATTATTAAATAACTACTCTCTCATGTTATAATAAATAAAATAATTTTGAAATAATACACAAATTTATAATTAAGAAAAATTAATACCCTAAATTACATAAAAAAAATTTAAATTATCCTTCACAAAAAACCACCCTAATTAATTCTCCTCCAACTTTCTTCAAATTGCAATTCAATCTCTATTATTCGTCAACAAGTCGATCGCGAAAACAAAAGAAGCTAACCTGCGCGAACTGGATCTCACACTCAGAGAACATGCTAGCCGAGGGGCTCGAGAAGAAGCCCTTGAACTACATAGCGAGTCAAATAGTCGCTACCGAGTTCAACTGCGTACCGACCCAATTATTACAATCAAACCATGTCGTAGATTCTCAATCAGCACGGTTTGTTGGCGTTGTCAGAACCAACATGCAGTTCATCGACATGCAGTTGAGAGACGTCCACCGTGTCGTGGTGAGTGCGCTCTGCTCGAAAAACGTCTTGGTGGTGCTGGATAATCACGTCAGTTGGCTCGACTGGTGTTGCGACGAAAACGAAAATGACGGTAACTGCTTCTTCCGCGATGCTAGTTTTGATCCGAACGGGTGGTTGTATGTATCGACAGGTTTTTATTTACTTGTCTATACATACAAATAGAAAAACAAGTTTTGAATTTGTTACATGATCAGAACATAGATAGAATTTAATGTCATTTTGTTGGATATCTCACTTTTGTTGTATGTATTGACAAGTTTTTTTATTAAAGTAACTTTTTTAAATATAATAAATCAAATACAATTTAAGTATATTTTATTATAATTTAATAAATTACATGTATTTTATTATAATTTAATGAATTATACTACTATAATTTAATAAATTATAATAAAATACACTTAAATTGTATTTGATTTATTATATTTAAAAAAAGTTACTTTAATAAAAAAATAATTTAATGAATCATTGACAACTTTTTTTTATTAAAGTAATAAACTATGTTTTTTTTAAATATAATAACTTACAATTTACGTGAATTTTATTATAAATTAATAAATTACGTGTAATTTAAATACATTTTATTATAGTTTAATAAATTTTATTATAATTTAATAAACTAAATGTAATTTAAATACATTTTATTATAATTTAATGCATTATACATTCATACATATTATACTAATGAATCACGTGTGTTTATTATAATTTAATGTGAGTACTTTTTTTTTTGATAAAGAGGAGAGACGAGAAATTCCACCCCTACCTTATCGGAGGTCCCTCGATCGGGTAGGATGTAAATCAAGGGATATGCCCGAGTAGCAGACACCTGTGCGAGAGAGCCAACATGTCAAACCCCATGACAAACCCTCATAATATTTCAATGAAAATTTGTTCAACCCGAGGTTCGAACCCTGCGTCGCCGGGGAATATCTCACCCACATCATCACAGGCTTTACCACTCGGCTATGCCCCTGGGGACCAATAGCACCATATTACAACAAATTGTATCTGGTGAGTACTGTATATTTGAACGTGTACATTGTAATATACTCTCTATGTCTTAAACTAATAATCTTCTGTCGTTTGTAATTTATAAAAAAAAATATGATCAATTAATGTGAGACATAAATAGTAAAAACAATCAAATTATAATCTTTATTTTCTCCTAAAACTTGCTTAAATCAACAGCTTCTTTTTCAACGCGCGTAGCTTTACATTACAGTTTATTCGCCAAATTTATCACGATTTTGAATTCTATTAAAGATTTTGACTATGAAATTTAAATATTGTAGATTAATCTTGGAGTCGATTACTCAACGAAGATAAATACGTTGGAAATGCGTCATTTCCTTTGTATCATTTGGTTTATTTAAAATATTTATTAAATAATTAAAATGACACAAATCATTTATTGAAAGGGTAAAGAATTATAAAAAGCCCACTCCACCGCTTTCAGCTGCCCCGATAGATTCCAGCTTGGCCCAAACGCTTAATAGGCCGACACTTTAAAAGCCCACTCCACCGCTTTCAGCTGCCCCGCGCTTTGCCCCTCTCTCTCACACACACCCGACCCGAGCTCAGAAATCAGAGGATATGGCAGAAGGTTCGTCGCGCGGTAACCTGAAGCGCTCATTCGTCGAAGACGACGAATCAAACAAACAGCCGCTGTAACTCTCCTTCACCCCCCCTTTTTTTTTCCTTACGTTTCGTATATGTATATTCATGCATCGACCTGCTGTTTTGAACTCGCCGGACCTATTTTTTTGCTGATTTTTTCGATGGAATTGAACTCACTGGCTAGGTTTTTTTTTCGATTCACACGCACGTTTAGTAATGGTGGTACAGATGAACTAAACTCCCTTTTTATCGAGGGAATTTGGTTAAATTGGGAAGCAGAACATGAATTGATATTTTTTTTTGCAAAATTAAAAGTCGGTGGTAGCATAATATGGTAGTGGAGTAGGTGTTTCTTGATTTTTTTTCCTAGTGTGTGATTTTTCTGGGTCAATTTGCACACACGTGCAGGGAGAAACGGGCGAGGTTTCCGAAAGGTAGGAAGATAAAGCAGGCAGAATATGTGAAGGATTCATTGGGAGTAGAAATTCCGGGTAGGAAGGATCCAAAGTCTGCCGCCAGCGATCGTGCAGTTCGCCGCAATAAGATTACTGCAGAGCTTCTTGATGATGAAAACGTTGATTTGTTACCTGACATAAAGAAAGCAGAAGTCCAGTACAAGGTAAATTTGTTTAATGACTCTCCTAGATGTTTTTTCAACTTTTATCTGAGAGATTTTTAGAATGGTTATTGTTTCTCATCTGGGTATTGTGCTTGTATCACTATTATCTAGCTAATTATTAATTGATAAGCTTTTGGAAAATCCATAGCACCTATTTGGATTCTTTACTGACCAAATTTATCCACATCATTTCTCTTTTGTTGAGCATGAATTGTCGACTAAAAATTGCACGAACCTTACTATGTCCCCTAAGCCAATGTGGATAAGTAGATAACATGTTTTCCTTGCATATTCAGGTGAGAATTGAGAATAATCACTTGAGAATTTGGCCATTTGGGGTTCTTCAGCCAGAAATTTTGGTTTTCAAGTATAATCAGGCCATGCAAATGATTATTTATCAAGGTTTTTTTTTTGAGTTTTAGTCTTTAGGAGTATAGTGTTGCAAAAGCAGATTAAATACAATTTGTCCTGCCATCTCTATTTGAGAAATTCTTCATTGCTTGACGATCTATAACCATATGAATGTTTAGTCTGCAACGTCATCTATAACTTGCCCATAATTTTCAACTAGTGCCTTACGTAGTTGCATTCAAGGGGTTTATTCATGATAAACCTAGGAAAGATCTAATCTAATGTAAAATATTATCAAACAGCAATTTCATATCGAAATACTTGATAATTGGGCAGTTTCCGGAGTCTGGTTGTATGACTTTGGATGCTATCCACATAGTGCACTTTTTGGGACTTCTGTTTGTGAACAAAAAAAATCTACCTAACATTATGGGAAGACAACTATAAAATTTAGAGTGAAGGTTAAGGTTGATCTCTCCAGTCATTATTAATATTTTACATTGCCATTTTGAGCTTATACTGTGCGTTTTTAACTGCTAGTGTTGATGAGTAATCCAATGCCCCTCAAAGTTGCCATTATTTCAGCATATTTTTATTTGTTAGAAAAACACTAGGAAAAAAAGTCAAATAAAAATTCATTTAAATATGATCTAGAATGCCCAATCCAGAAAAGTAAAAAACAAATTTGTTGTGCTATAAACAAGATTACTAATTTTACAATTATAACCTTATGGGTGACAATTAGAAGTATGTAGTATCATGTACGGAAAGTCCAATAAAAAGTCAAACTTGGATAATAGTCACAAATCACCATATATGTATTTCCCTTGAAAACCACGGCACGTTACACCCTATTACCCACCCCTCTCCTGCCTATATCTCTTTCTACTCTCTCTCCGACCCCTTCTACATAATACTGCGCCCCCGGCGCACATTTAGGCACTACCATCTCACAAATTTTCTATGATTATAATCAACTGCATAGAATGAGCACTGCCATCTTTCTCCTTCCCTTCCCCCTCCTTCTAGCATCTCCGGCAACCTCCCCCGTTGGAGCTCAACCTTATCTTCCCACCAATGGCGCCCAGCACCCCTACTCTCATTTCAGTCCATCCACGGCCATAATCATAGTGGTTCTCATCGCCGCCCTCTACTTCATGGGCGTCTTCTCCATCTACATCCGCCCTTGCTCCGACTCTCCCGTCGGTGCCAGAAGCGTCCGTCGTGCGATCTCCGTCGCAGCGGCGCGTGGACTCGACGTGTCTGTTATCGAGTCCTTCCCGATGCTCTCCTACTTGGAGGTGAAGGACCACCAGATCGGCATGGGCAGCCTCGAGTGTGCCATCTGCCTCAACTCGTTCGAGGACGACGAGACTCTCCGTTTCCTGCCGCAGTGCGACCACATTTTCCACCCCGAGTGCATTGGTGCCTGGCTTGTCTCTCACGTCACCTGTCCAGTATGCCGAGCTAACCTCTCCCCGTTGCCGACGTCGGAAGACCAACTCTCGGAGATGTCGCTGGAGCCAGATCCTTCAACCTCAGGCGAGGTCATTTTGCAGGTGGTTGAGGATAGCGATCGGTCGGAGTCGCTGTCGCCTCCGTCTGTGGCGGTGTTTGGTGGGTCTGGGAAATTCAAATCTCATTCTACTGGGCACTCGACGGTCTACCTGGTGGAGAACCTGGAGCGGTTCACTCTGAGGCTGCCGGTTCAGGTTAAGAAAGAGGTGATGGACCGGACATCGTTGAGCCGAACCGTGAGCGTGGCGGCGGCGTCGTTGCCTAGTTCAAGGAGCTCAAGCAGGGCTAGGTTTTACAGGAGGATTGAGAGGAAAGGAAGGTCGTTGGACCAGTGGAGTTTTCCGACGAGGTCGATGTCGGATGAGGGTGGCAGCGGGCAGACGCTGATAAAGATGCCTTCTTTGAAGTGTTTGAAGCCTAAGGTGGCCGATGATGAGACCGGCCTATTCTTTCCTGAGTCGGCTAGCCACTCGGTTTAAGGGGCTATTTGTTTATTGGCCGATTGCTTAGAGCTCTCACAGCAGTGAAAGTTGAGACGTCTAGAAGATGATTAATCGAACAAAACACCACTGTAATTCTTCTTCATTTGTATAAGGGATTATTGTTTTCCTGCACACACGTATGTAGTTACACACACACACGTATACAGTATGTATTATACTGATGTAGTTGTGTACATTTTCATAATTTTTAGACTGATATTATGATTATTTTTTATAGTCTGTTTTTTTTTTTTTTTTTTTGTATTTGAAGGGTTTATTTTTTCGGTAATATCTGGAAATGTTGTGTGTATTGAACCAAAAACTGTATATAAGCATTAGTATGCGGCATAGTATGTATTTAGTTATTCTGTTTCTCATATGGATCTTGACTCTTGGGCTTGTACCATTTTATCTAGCTAAGTAATTAATAAGCTATTGGAAATTCCATAAACTTGTCTAGATACTTTATGCTATGCATAATATATATTATGCTTTATGACCACAATTATCCACATCAATTTTCTCTTGTTAAGCATGAATTGTCGACTAAAAAATGCATGAACCTTACTCTGCCCCCTAAACCAGTGTGGATATTTAAATAGTATATATCCTAAGACTTATTCTAGAGCTTGCCAGTACAGCATTGGCTTATCTATTGATGTATTTGTTTTATTAAAAGGAAAAAATAATAGGAAGTAAATTTTTGCAGGACAATGAAACTTTTGTTGAAGATGGTGTTGCAATGGAACCTTTTAACCTTGAAAAAGAGAGAGACGAAGGGTACTTTGATGAAAATGGGAATTATGTCGAATACGTGAGGCAGAATGAGATCAAGGTAGTGAAATATACATAGAATTTGATTGTCTGGTTAGTGTGTTGTACTTACTGGTACTTTGCAGGATGCGTGGCTCGATAGTGTTGATGTTTATGAGAAGTATGCTGGAAAGAGCTCTGTTCCCTCGAGCAATGATGAAAAGCCGCGAGATCTTGCAACAGAAGAGCTTGCAGAAATGAGTAGGCGGATTGCTGATGTTCTTGAATCTGGAGAAACAGTAAGCAGCAGTTCTCGTTATTTCATTTTATGCCATGTAGATCCATGACTTTAATTGTATATTTGTCTTTTCTACCATCATTTTTCTTTAATTACACTTGAATTTTTGTAATTTGCGCTTGCATTGGAAATAAAAACATATTCCGTATTTTAAAATATGGGGTTCTTTGTGATATGATCTCACTATAATATCACTTGTAATTTTTGAAATTTCCATTGCCCGTTACAATTTCCTTTTGTGATATGATCTCAATATAATAATATTTAGAAGGGAACTTATACATACGTCATACACATATCGTAAGAGGCTGGATCAATTTAGCAGAAAATGAATATTTGTCAAATGCAGTGAGAGGCCATATAATTTTTTTTTCTTGCTGTCTATTTTTTTTTCTATCTGTATGTCCTATTAACTTGTATACCCTTTACAATTTTTATTTTATTTTTTTGCGGGTAATCTTGTATCACTCTGGAACTAAATATCGGACAATATTTTTTAATTTTGTGAATTTGTGCTATTAAGTTAGGAAAGATGGATCTGTGCGTTTTTTCTTTTAAAATCTAATTTTACTAGTTGAAATTCTTTATGGATCTCATCTCATTGCATCATTCTTCACAGGTTTTACGAGCTCTGAGGAGATTTAAGGGCTCAACTGATAAGAAGCAGAAAATGTCTGCTGAAACCAAACAAGTCTTTGACCAGCTAACTGAAGATGCCATGAAATTGATGGAGAATGGAGATTACAGTTGAGTTTGTTCTTTGTCTTTTTGAATTGAGTTTTTGATAGTGATATACTGTAGATTTACTTCCCTGATCTTTAGTTTTTACTCTCACTGACCGTATATGGTTTTTTATGTTTACAGATGTGTATGATGAAAAGCAAGAACATTTTGCTCGAGAAGCAGGTGTGTTATATTGTATATTTAATTATTTATTTTCATTCACGCTGTTGATTTACAGTTGCAGATATTAGCATTAATATAAAAGTTTATTCTTTGCATATTATTTAAAGGTTTCCTTGGGACAGTTGTAAGCATCACTTTTCAGCTGTCAATGTATTTATCCTGTAACTAGTTCAATATATCTATGTTATATTAAAATTCTTCTTTATCATTAGAGGGTTACGAGAAGTTGGCAAAGGCAAGGAAACATGGTGTGAACGAAAGTTTGGGTCAGGAGAAGTCAGATGATATATTTGACATTTTTGGGGAAGATGATGGAAGTGCTGCTGTTGAAAATCCTGCCTCTGAAGGTATACTTAAACTCGGTGTCTTGAAACACAAGGTACTGAAATGAAGCTATATTTTTATGTGACTTGTTACGTATATGGGTTTGCAGGTGGAGATGTGCAGAATGATTATGTATATGATGAATCTTCCGGGTACACCTTTATTACTTTAATTTACTTTTTTGGCATGTTATTATTGCATATTTGCATGATGAATCTTCCGGGTACACCTTTATTATGTAACCACTTTCTCCAAAATGTAATAAAATTTGAATCAGTCACTGGATTCACTGTGAAAAAAGTTTTCCAAACTTTTATTCGTCAAGTGTAAAAAGTGTGTTTTTCTGGGAATCTTGTAGATTAAGAAAAAGTGATTTTTTATGTGTTTAATAATATAAAGTAGGGGTATAATAGGTAGTGATGTGTAAGTAATAAAGTAGTTAGTTGAAAAAGTAGTGATATAAGGGTAAATAAATGTGTATTGAGAGGATAAAGTTATGAAAAGACATTCCATTTATGGAATGTGCACCATCTTAAGGGATGGACCAAAAAGGAAAGTGTGCACTGTCTTAAGGGATAGAGGGAGTATTATGCTTCACCAATACAATTTAAGTGATCTCACAATTTGTGTTATTGAAGAATTGAATTGCAGCTTCTTATTGCATGAAATAATAAATAAAATATTTTTTGCTGCTCCCATGTATTGAATTATTTACATTTTTCTTCTTCTTCTTCCAGATATTACTACAGCAGCAGTTTGGGTTATTACTATGATCCTTCTTCTGGATTGTATTGCTCCGCAGCTACTGGGAAATGGTAATGTTGCATATTTTTTTTGGTATATCCGTATTCTTCTCCGTGAACGTTAAATTCCTTTGCTCAGTGTGTTATATAACTGGAAGTTCTCTTATGTGCACTAGACCATCAATCGCAGAATTTTTAAATTATTTGGTACACTGGTTGGAAACGCATCACGCAGATGTTGATAGGGCTTACTTGCATCTTCTCTTGTAGGTACTCGTATAATGAAGAGTCGGGTTCGTATGATGAGGTTGCCCAACAAGATACCAATATGGTGGGACCCACTTAGAAGAGGTCGATCGCGCGGACGACAATTTGTAACTGAGAACTATTTACATGTTTGTTTTAGGCCTAATTAAAACTCTGAAACTGCTGTGCATTATCCAAAGTGGTTTTATCAGTTAATTTACGTTGTGGAAACAAATTAGAGAGATGGTGAATGGGAGGATGTGGTTGCTCTGGCCACAAATTCGAGCTCTGACACACTTTGCAACTCAAATTTCTGACCTTTGATCTCAAAATTCTCAGGTACAAAGATTATTTAGAATAGAAATACAGTAGAAGAAAATGAGATTATTTTTGTCTCAACAATATCCATTTTTTCTTTTGATATATCTTTTACTCCATAATTTTTGCAATTAAAAAAAATAAAAATACTTGATTATCTTTACTGTCAGGATCGTTTTAATTTATCAATTTTTTTTTATCAAAAAATAATTTTTCTTAAAACTATCTTACTGAAATACTTGTGAATAATCAAGTGAAATGGAAGAAATATATATTTTTAATATTTTTTTTGTTAATTAATTAAAATACTAGTTGCTTAGAAGTTTAAGCCTTGTTGACTATGACAAGAGTTGCCAACGTAAACTCTATTCCTGGTTTAGCACTTGTTCTTTTGAATTAAAATCGACCGAACTGAATTTAAGCGATCTGAAGAATTTAGCTTAAGCGATTTAAACTGAACAGAATTGATTTTTTTTATAAAAATAATAATAATTTTTATAAATTTTTAAATATTTTTTTTAAAATATTAATAATATTATGAAATTAATTAGATTTTATATTTAAAATTATAGATTGAAATTATATTATATTTATTTTATTTTTTATTTATTTTGTAACGAACTTAATGAACTGAAGCGATCTGAATTGAACTAAATTGAACTACACTGAAATTAAGACTAAAAGAACAAGTCCTTAGTTTATGCTACACTTGGTGAATTACACTGAAATTAAATTTAAAAGAACAAATCTTTAGTTTATGCTACACTTGGTGGAGTACATCATGCATCTAATAATCGCAAATTTATTATTAGTTTATACAAGTATACACACCGACATGTATAGTACATCTACGATTAATATGTAAGAGTCTAATAAACACCATATGCATCTATATATTTACAATTAATATGCCACAAGAGTAATAACAAATACTAGTATGTAGCATCTAATAAACACTATATGCATCTACGCATTTACGATTAATATGCCACAAGAGTTATATAGCAAGATTGTTAAATTGTTATTTTGATAAAAATATAAACAATTGTTAATAAAATTAAAATTAAATAAAATTAAAATATCTAAAGTATAATTGTTTTAAATAATTTTCTACTATTAATTAATACTATAATAACCTGAGATCTTTATAAAAATTGGAAGTTACTGTACAAAAATAATTAAAAAAACCCGGAGCTGTTTAATCTCAAATAATTAAACGCCAGCTCAGCTGGTGCGCACCTTACCCACAGCACACGCTAGACTCACTCACTGAAGCCCCATGCCCGACTGCGATGCGCCATCGGTCTTAATCGGAGCCCGTTGCATTTATTTCCCAAAACACTTTATGCAGAAAAATCTCAGTTTCTGTAATTTGTACTGAACCACCCATCATGTATACGTACACGTAGAGAATTCAGGTACAGATTATCTTTGAGAGATGACAGAGGAAGGATCGGAGAGGGAGAGCAAGGGGTTAGCCTCGATGGATTCGATGGAGTCCCGCTGGGTGTATCAAGACGAGGAAGGCTCGGATATCGACAACGACGGCGACGGCGGGATCGATTCGCCGCTGCGAGATTCCGAGGACGAGGATAATGCCGAACAGAGGTTGATTCGCACGGGGCCTCGTATTGATTCGTTCGATGTTGAGGCGCTTGAAGTTCCCGGCGCTCAGAGACATGAATTTGAGGTGAGCTGATTTATATTAGGCTAATCGTTTGTCTTGTAATTGAAATTTCTGGTGTTCTGTTTTCTCTCTCGTTAATTTCGAATGATTTTAGGGGATAAGGATTTTAGGAAGGGGTGATACTGAACTTTCTTACTTTCTATGTATGGATGAGATTCCTTTTGTATGATAAGTTGAAACTTGGAAGTATTACGTTTCCACTTTCATCTCTTCTAATATAGTGCATTAGATTTGATGTTTCTTTTAGATCATAGCTCTTTATGCAACTCTTGTGCGATCTGAAAATTTCTCGATGATCATTGCGCTCAAGAGATTCAATGAAATAAATGATAATAATGGTCTATTAGTGTTTTGTGTCTTGATTTTGAAAATAAAACTGCTGCAGGATGCTACTTTGGGCAGGAGAATCCTACTGGGCTTTCAGACACTTGGGGTCGTATTTGGGGATGTGGGGACTAGTCCATTATATACCTTCAGCGTGATGTTCAGCAAAGCACCTGTTAATGGGGATGAAGATGTTCTCGGTGCATTATCATTAGTTCTGTACACCTTAATTCTCGTTTCACTCATCAAGTATGTCTTTATTGTTCTTTGGGCGAATGACGATGGTGAAGGTATATTATAATTTGACATTACTCTATATTTTAAAATTGATCATGGTATGGATATGGTCTATTCATTTGTTTAACTTGTTAGACTTGCTGTTTTTCCAATCTCTGTAGGTGGCACATTTGCTTTGTACTCTTTGATCTGTAGGCATGCTAAAGTTAGTCTTCTGCCCAACCAGCTGCAATCAGATGCTCGAATATCAAGCTTTAGACTTAAGGTGCCATCAGCTGAACTCGAGAGGTCCTTGAAAATTAAGGAAAGACTTGAAGCTTCTCTAACATTGAAAAAGCTTCTTTTGATGTTGGTTCTTGCTGGTACTTCCATGGTGATAGCAGATGGTGTTGTCACACCTGCCATGTCAGGTGTGCTCTAGAAGGATTTACCTTGTAACATATTTATTGCTTTGGTAATCTGACTGTCTGAGAAAGGACAAAAAATTAGGATTGTATGCATTTATTTTCAAGCTGTTTGCTGCTTGAAGTTAATGATGATTATATTACGTTTGTGTGCAGTTATATCTGCTGTTGGTGGCTTAAAAGTTGGAGTCTCTGGGTTTAAGGAAAGTGAGTGATCTTCGTATGCTATTTGAACCATAAATATATAGGATTGCTGTCTTTATTTTTTGGCTGACCTAACTATTTAGCGGGTCATTATCTCTTAAGATTTATCGGCCATATCTTGAGAATTCAAGGGATACAGTTTTGGTATTTTCTCATTTATGCCTGTGTGTTCTAAATCAATTATTTTTAAATTTTGAGATACCAATGCGAATCATTTGCAGTAGACTTATAATCTGCCAGTCAGTTACATCACTTACATGTTGGGTTTGTACTCATGTTTGCTTTCAAGTAGAAGATGTTTGTGTCCTATGTTCAAAGAATATCAGCACAAGTATGTCCACGTAGTTTTTTAGATTTTAATTAAAAAACCTGTCCTCTAGTTTGCAGTATTTAGTTGTCCTATGGTAATGTGTGAAGTATATAGTATGAAGTATAGTCGATTACTGATGAAGTTCAATTTTATGAAGTGCAGATCACGTGGTGATGATCTCCGTCGCCTTTCTTATAATTTTGTTCAGTGTACAGAGGTATGGAACAAGTAAAGTTGGGCTTGTTGTTGGCCCTGCCTTGTTTATGTGGTTTTGTTCTCTTGGAGGCATCGGCATATACAACCTTCTTAAATACGATACTAGTGTTTTGAGAGCATTCAATCCAATTCATATCTATTACTTCTTCAAGCGCAATTCAACCAAGGCTTGGTATTCTTTAGGGGGCTGCATTCTTTGTGCAACAGGTAACTTGTAAATTACGGATTTTCAGTTCTCGGTGATATTATTTTCCTAAATCTGGAATACGAACACATCAGACGGATTACTAATTTTGCTGTGTCTTCGCTCTATCAGTGTACATTTATTATGACTTGCTTTTTCATTTATGTGAAGTTTAAAGTCTATTTATGATGACTTCTATTCTATGACTATCCATTGATTTGGGCCTGACATAATGATATAAATATCATTACAAGAGTTTGTAAATAAGCCATCAGACTTTTGTGAACACCAGTGGCTACATTTGTGGACAAAAATTGAATGTTCCGTCTTTTTGGGAAGTATCCTTTTTTTTTTGTACGGTTTATAAATTTACAATAACAAATGAAAAGTTCTAAAGACTTTTTGTATGTTTTCAAGTTATTTTATTGATTTTCGATTATGATGGAATATTCGTCGTCCTTGTAAAACTATTTAACTATACAATCTTGCTTAGATCATTACCTAGTTGTGAATCAACTTTTAGGTTTCGAACCCAGAATAGATTCTCGGACACATGTGATATCTGTTATAGTGTTAGATTCTTGTAATCATATTTTATACTTGTAAGTAATATTTAATATTGATGCTGGCTTGTGCAACCTATTTGTCCTTTGTATATAACTCCGCCTTACTATTTCTTCATAGTAATTCATAATGATCAGTTACGTGTCTCAGGTTCAGAGGCAATGTTTGCGGATCTTTGCTATTTTTCTGTAAGATCAGTACAGGTAAGCACAAAGCTGAAGTAGTTTTCAATTAATTTGGTTTCTCTTCCTCACACACTCAAGTTTATTTTATTTTTTTGGCTTCAATGTTTTATACAAAATATTATTAATATTATTCTCATTGAAATGCACAATTTCTGAACAAAGTCTTGCTTTGTGACAGCTTACATTTGTGTGTCTGGTATTACCTTGCCTTCTGCTGGGTTACCTGGGTCAAGCGGCTTACCTTATGGAGAACCACGCAGATACAACCCAGGCTTTCTTCTCTTCTGTTCCAAGTAAAAGCATCTTTATTATTTATGATTATGGTCTATGTGATCTTGGATATAATTTGACAGAATCATGGCATCATAAGTAACTGACTAGAGATGTGTAAATTGAACGAGATGAGTTCATGAAGGAGTCATCCCCAGCTCAAAAAAAAAATTGTAGGAGCTCGAGTCATTTTAAAGATAAAAGAAATGAAAAATCTATTTATATTTGTGTGTGTGTGTGTGTGTGTGTGCATGCTCTATTGATTGACTGGCTTGACAAGCCATCATAACAATAGCAATCAAGCTCGAATTCAGTTAGATTTTGTTCGAGTGGAGTCTTGATGGGCTACTCGCTCATTGCACCCCTAGAATAATATGGCTAGTTCATGTGACAACAATTGTTTAAGATTCCATCCAGGTTTCGCCTTATGAGTTTGAGTATTGCTTCATTGATTTGCTATTTTAGTTTAAGAGCAGGGTCATCAGTTATTTTCAGCTCAAGTAAAAAATAGGTTTTTTTCTGTAATCTGCTGCAGGTGGAGCTTTCTGGCCCATCTTCCTCATAGCTAATGTAGCTGCACTCATCGCTAGTAGAGCTATGACGACTGCCACTTTCTCTTGTATTAAACAATCCACAGCACTTGGCTGCTTTCCCCGTCTGAAAATTATACATACCTCAAGGAAATTTATGGGCCAAATTTATATTCCGGTTATGAACTGGTTTCTGCTGATTCTGACTCTTGTTTTAGTCTGCAATATCTCAAGTATCTATGAGATTGGCAATGCATACGGTAATTACCTTATCATGTCTTACCATATTAATAAGCTATGGTTATACGGGCTTTAGCATGGTCTGAATTGGTTCTCTCTACAGGGGTTGCTGAACTCGGAGTTATGATGATGACAACCACCTTAGTAACCCTTGTGATGCTTCTTATATGGCAGATAAACATTCTTGTTGTCCTGAGTTTTGCTATTATTTTCTTGGGGTTGGAGTTGACCTTCTTTTCTTCAGTTTTGTGGAGTGTGGGAGATGGAAGTTGGATCATACTGGTGTTTGCCATTGTCATATTTTTAATCATGTACATCTGGAACTATGGGAGCAAGCTAAAGTATGAAACAGAAGTGAAGCAAAAGATTTCAATGGATGTCCTTCGGGAACTAGGCCCCGATCTAGGAACTGTTAGAGCTCCCGGCATTGGTTTGCTTTATAATGAGTTGGCAAAGGGGGTACCTGCTATATTTGGGCATTTCCTGACTACTCTACCTGCTGTTCATTCAATGATCATATTTGTGTGTATAAAATATGTCCCTGTATCTGTTGTACCTCAAGGTGAAAGATTTCTTTTCAGGCGAGTTTGCGCCAAAAGCTACCACATATTTCGGTGTGTTGCCAGGTAACATCTTGTTTAGCCTCCAGTTAGGTTGTTTTTGTTATGTATTTTTCTCCTCAAAACTTTCTTGTTTACCTCGTTTTGGGCTTGTATTAAAGACTAATCTGTTCCAAATTTGTGCCCCTACCTTTGCCATTACAGATACGGGTACAAGGACATCCGCAAAGAAAACCACCAGACTTTTGAGCAGTTGCTTATCGAGTCCCTCGAGAAATTCATCCGACGTGAAGCTCAAGAGAGATCTCTCGAGAGTGATGGTGACGAAGACTCCTCATCAGATGACAATTTCTCGAGAATCTTAATTGCTCCCAATGGGAGCGTTTATTCCCTCGGTGTCCCTCTACTGGCCGAGTTCAAGGATAATAATAGCAACTTCATTTCAGATGCCACAGCCTTACAAGAGGAAACGCCCGAGCCTTCTAATAATAATGACAATCAAATTGCTATTGATGCCGAACAGATCCTTGAGAAAGAGCTGTCCTTTTTACGCAAGGCAAAGGACTCCGGGGTTGTATACCTTCTTGGGCATGGGGATATTAGGGCAAGGAAGGATTCTTGGTTCATTAAGAAGCTCGTGATTAATTACTTCTACGCTTTCTTGAGGAAGAACTGCAGGAGAGGGGAGGCGAATCTGACTATACCACATTCACATCTGATACAAGTGGGCATGACTTACATGGTCTGATGAGATTCAGTGGATGCCACACGAGTGATTGTCGATTATAATTGAAGGTCACATGGGCTGAGCAAAATATCTGGTATTGGTTTGGGGCTTGCTCAAGAGATTTTGCTTTGTCCTGAGATTATACAACCCCAGGATGATTTTTGGGGCTCCTGGAGATGCTATATTTCTTGATTTTTGAAGCTTCTGTTGCTCGATTTTTTTTCTTTTGTTACGGAGAAGTTGGGTAGAGATATTGTAAGTAGTAACATGTGTCAATATGAATCCTATTCGAATATGGAATTTGACTAATTAATCACTAATCAGGGCAATGGATTTAAGGATACAATAGAATAAAGCTACTTGTGCAATCCTCTTTGTCATATACTACTACAGTATGTTTTTTCCACGATCAATGGTTATGACTGCCAACAATCTAATTCACGGGCAAAACCAATTTATTTGTAGAGCTCGTACAGCTTGCTTATGCTTATGAGCAATCCCATTATCCGACTTGAACAAGATTTACAAAGCCAGGCTTCCAAACGATCTCTCTTCCCAACCCTACTTTTTCTGCTAATTGCTTGCACCATATTACCTCAGTGCACGAATTATTTAGTGGTTCCATAATTTGAATGCGGAAAGGCTCCATCGACCAATCTCTTATTTTCATTTCCAGGATTCTCGATGTCTGAAGGGACTTTGCTGTATAAAGAAGCATGAAATGCATCTTTCTGTATCATTGTAAACTTAAGTCTTAAAAGCAACGAGTTTGTCATCACACCAATGGAGCTCAAACCCATCAATGCACCAGCAATTGAAGGTGATAGCATTGTTCCCGTCACAGGCAGCAATGCTCCAGCTGCTACAGGAATCCCAATCTGTAAAAAAAACGAAAAGAAAAGCCTTGAAAACAAATTAAACGCCATTGGGTAAAAGGACATTTGTGGCCTGCTACAAATAATCGCTATATTCTCTGAAAAGAACCAGAATCATCTCAATAACTTTATTATATTTTCTTCTCATTTTACTTTTAATATTGAAGTAACAAAATTAAACTAGTAAACTGCCTAGAAAAGTCAAAATCTTGGTCCCCATAGGTCCTGCACTTTTCAGTCGCCTCAACCCCAAGTTAAACGAGTTGGATGTCCAAGTATTCTTTAGGCCGTATTTTTCGACAATTTTTCTAGTTTACCTCTAAAACCAAGCTCCAAAGGTTAAGAAGTGGATTTCTTTCACTAGATAGAGTGGTGTATACTGTATAGTGAGACCACTAATATTATAGGAAACGTAAATTATTCGAGGAGATGGCCAAAAATAGAAAACGTAAAATTTGCAGTGGGAAGGACTGAACACTAAATTACAGAATGGCTGATTGGGGAGAAAGCTTACAATATTGTATGCAAATGCCCACCATAGATTTTGCTTTACAGTCTTCATGGTAAGCCTACTCAGCTCCAGTGCATCAAGTAACTGCAAGGCAAAACTTGTCAGGGGCAAGCACATGACCACATACACGATTACGGTTAAAACAATTTCCTTGACAAGCAAATGGTAACTACTTGCCTTGACAACTGTAGGCTGTAGCAATAAGGAATAATTTTATTTGAAATTTATCAAGTGGCATTACTAATTTACGACCCTAGAAGCACTCAGATATGAAAATGAGGGGAAAAAAACCCGGAAATATTTCAGAAATGAAGACATAGTTAAAAGTTAAAACTATGATACCTGGGACAACCTATTTTGCATTAGGATAATTGAAGACACCTCACTAGCAGCCCCAACACCTCCACCAATGGCAACTCCGACATGTGAAGCAGCCAGGGCAGCTGTATCATTGATTCCATCACCAACCATAGCTACAATGTTCTGGGACTCCTGAAGTCTGCTTATAAACTTCTTTTTTTCATCAGGTTTGATCCCATATAGCACCTACAATCGAACATTTATTTAATGCCTCAATTTATCATGTATAGTTGCTTATAACTTGGGAAGATTAAAAAGAAATGGAATGTATAACCTTGATACCAGCAACTAATGTTATCCACATACATTTGGCACAGAGTTTTATAATAATAATTACAAGAATGTGGTTATTTATTTTTCATTTTATAAATAATCAATGAAAACCTAAATATTCGAGCTTGACGTACTGCTTGGAGAGCTAATAATAAACATTAATAATAATAAAATAAAAAATAAAAATAAAAAATCATTAACTCCTTAAGAAATATCCAAAACATTCCTCCAGATGGGTCTCCATGTTCATCCAATTTATATTGGCATCTCGTAAGAATAGACAATTGATGAGAATTTAGAGAAACAGAATTAACGGACAAAGCCTCACCACATACACTACAGAAAATTCTAATTTTTCCATAAGATACAATAACTCAACACAGTAATAAAAATCATTCCACCTCAGCTTTTCCACAATATAGGAAAAAAATGTGAAGGGCTGCTGAAAATGATCGTGCAGAAGTAAATACTAAGGAACATCGAAATAAAACTGTTTAATTAACATCAAAATCCAACATCTTATCTCAATAAGTTCAGTAGACAATCATGAATTGTCTCTTCAAGTATTACTAGTCACTTCAACCTATCCTACTTGAATATGACAATTTCACAATACTAGTTCTTCAAGATATATGTGTGAACTAAAATCTAGGTGTGTAAAAGTACCTAAAATCTCCTTACCATTCATGGCTATACAGGAAACAGTTTACTACAAACCCACGTATCAAGTCTTCTGAGAGTTAGGTACAGACAAAATTGATTCATGTATGTAGTTTGTATCAAGTATTCTTAGAGTCAATAACTTACCCAGGAATACCAAGTCCTGTGAAAGATTGAAGAATGTTAAATCCAAAATAAGCAGGATATGTTTCCTCACAAAAAAGGAAAAAGAAAAGATAAGCAACATGTGTGTTCCATGTGTATAATTGTATCACCGTACCCTTTCCATTGGAATACCCACAGCAGATGCAACATATTCAGCAGCACCTTTTTTGTCACCGGAAAGCAAATAGGTGTTAATCCCTTGATGGGTCAATGATTCTATGACATGCTTTGCATCTTCCCTGATCTGATCCTCAACATAAATAACTCCAGCAAGAACACCATCTACTCCAACATACACAACTGACTGATTTTTAAACTCGTCAACTTCTTGGAATGGACTGTCGCCAGCTACTCCATGCCTGCATGGGATTCCAACTTTATCTTTCTATGCAACCGAAACAACAACAATAATAATAATTCCTCGCAATAATAATAATTGTTATTGCTAATATTCTTATTATAATAAATGGCTTAAAAGATTCAGAAAGTGAATTAAAATGTTATGAGCAAACAAAGTGAATTCTCGTAATTCCTCGCAAAAATCTAAAAGAGAAATTATAAGTGAAGCTTAGTTACCTTTGGACCCACTCAAGTGTACCAACAACTACAATTTTCTCGTCAATAGTTGCCACTGCACCAGATCCAGGTTCCTCAGTGAATGTTCCATCCAGTGCCTACAAGCAAAATTAAGGAAACGTCCTAGCTTGAAAGGTCAACATCCAATGCATGATATTGTTAATTTCACCAAATAATCTCTGAGTAGCATTAAGAAAGCAAATATACCTTCACCTTTGGACAGTTTAGAGATTTTGCAGCCTCCACAATTGCTTTTCCAATTGGATGAATAGTACTAGATTCTACTCCAGCTGCTAACTTCAGAACTTCAACTTCAGTCCAGTTATGAATTGAAGCTGAGTCTAGCCTGCATTTAACTAAGGCTTACTATCATAAAGGCAATATAAAGTTTTAATTTACTAATAGTGGAAATTCTGGATGAGGGAGGATATGAGTTAAAAACAACAAAAATCGAAACTTTCAGTGATTTTATGTAATATGATAATATATAACCCCCCACCACCACCCAACAAAAAAAAAAAGAAAAAAGGGAAAATAGTGCAACAAGTTCCAGATAGTATCAGCATTTATAATCTATAGCTTATTTCTTCCCTGCCATCATCTATGTTCCCACCCTATACAAGTAGTTTTCTGAAGTTTCCAATTCCTTTTAGCTTTTTCATTTTTTGCAGTTCTCCTTAATCAAATTATGGAGTCCTCGTCAATTGTTCTTTTATGGCATCAATGATATGCCAAAATTCACCTGCATGGTAGGTCTATATGGAAAATTATTCCCACATCTTTTATAATTTGATTTTTTAACACCCTACAGAACACTAGTTCATAAGTATAACATAATTAAACTTCAAAATTAGGTACACAACTCTGAATTTGTATCCGCTTGGTGGCCTTGTATCACTACTTTAGACACAGTAGGTTTTCCGATAGTTAATGTCCCTGTTTTGTCAAAAACAACCGTGTTGACTGCTGAGAATTTTTCCAGGATACTCCCACCACGCAATAATAATCCTCTGGTAGCACCAAGTGAAGTTCCAACCTGATGTTTTTAAGTAACAGTTGGTTAAGGTTTTACATGAACCAAGCAAGCATTAGGAATCAAAGTTTCATAAACAATTATTACCAGAACAGCCGTAGGAGTTGCTAGCCCGAGTGCACAAGGACATGCGACAACCTGCACTTGAAAAAAATAGGTTACTTCAGTAAGTTTAATAATGGTTGAGCAAATTACACTTGGATGATCTAAAGAAAAAGCTACTCACTCCGTCCCACATTATTTGTCATTGTAGTCTAATAAATCTATCCCAACTTTTTTTTTTGTTTTAGGAATTCAAAATAATTTCACAATATTTAATCTCCTGAAATTAAATGGTCAGTAATTTACATGATGACTGAGTATTTGGAACAAAATGCACTTTTTTACATTACTCAATATTGCAATTTAAATTTATTACATTGCTCCATTATTAAAAAAATAGGTTTAAAACGCATCTTATATTAAATTTTATGTATTGACTTAAAAAGAATAGATTCGGCACTACATTAAATTTTGAGGGAAATTTAGTTTGATTTTGGTAAGCAATGAGGAACTAGAATTTAATGTAGTGCCAAATCTGATGGAGTAATCATAAACATTATAAATAAGGGTAGATCACTCATTTTATGGGGTTTACTTCAACTGTGTGAAATTTTCTAAAGCCAAGTTTAATTTGGGAAGGAGGGAGTAAATAATAAAACAGATAGAGACCAGCAACCCTACAGAGACATGGAAAATTTAAAAACTGCAATTTTGCAGTCCATGCAAAGTTTAACATGATGTCATCTTTAAGGAGTTGTCTTAATCCATTCATGTCCATGAACTCGGTGGGAAAGGTGAAAATTGATCATTGTTTTAATAAAGGTGAGGCTTAAGATCAATATATGAGTAGCATACAGTACCAGAACGCTACAGGAAAGCTGCAAAGCCAATGACATGGAACCTCCTTGGTGAAGAGTAGCTGGAAGAATTCGTGAACCAAAAAGATTCCAGAAAACAAATGTGGCAGCAGAAAGTGCCATTACTCCATAAGTAAAGTGTCCAGCAACCTAAACGAAAAATAGCAGTGTTAATAAATGTCCCCAAACTCCCCAGCAAAAGAGCACAGTCTACTAAAAATACGAGGCAACTACGGATGAATAATCTAAAAGCAGACATATATAGATTACAACAATATGCCGGAAAAAGAAAAAAAAAAAGAATTCCTGATGGTTCATTTAAAAAATTGATAAAGACCATTTGTATTTACTGGCTTATCTTATATGCAAACATAAACAATAAAGCTAATTTCTCTATTTTTATTTTAGAACAAAGAAATGAGTTGATGAGTTTTCCAGATGAAGACAATAAAGTCGATATAGCACTACAGCAGTGTAGATTAAAAATATAGTACTCGGGATAGAAACCAGAAGTCAAAGATGACAAACCTTGTCAGCCAATCGTTGTACAGGAGCTTCTCTAGTCTGTGCTTCTTCAACTAACCGAACAATGTCTCCGATTGTGGTCTCACCACCTGGTCTCCGCACCTCAATGGTCATTCTTCCATTTAGGTTTATGCTTCCAGCTGCTACGTCAGCCTAGCACGAAAATGAAACCCACATGATAGGACAATGTGAATCAAAGAAGCATTTGATGACAAGAATATTTAAGATGATTCCAGGTCCCACTTTCCAAAGGTAGAATTTTGATAGCTTTTTGGAACGAGAGTTTTTTCTAAGAGAAGTGGGTGAGGAAATCCATATTCCATAATAACCATAATCTTTCTATAGAAATTGTACCTTCACATCAAGGAAACAAATTAACAAAAACACATTTCTAATTATACTGTATGAACAAATATCTTTGCGCCAGAATTTATCTTTCACAAAATTACCACTCACTTTCCCACCCAGCATTCCTTCAACCAAGCATAACCTCACATGCTACCACATTTGGTTTTGCAGTAATATAAACATAAGAAAGAAAATAAATAAATAAATAAATAAACAAACAAATAGTGCATATTTGTGTGTGTGTGTATCATTACCCCAGGTAATTTAGTGACAGGTAGAGGCTCCCCTGTAAAACTTGATTCATCAACACTGCTTCTACCGGCGAGAACGAGTCCATCAGCTGGGATGCGATCCTACAAGTATGATAAAAATGGGAAAAGGTTAAATTGGTTTTGTACGCAAATGAGCACGCCCTCGTAAGTAAAAATGATTTTTCATAATAGATAACTCATGACCTACGGAAAGAGCTTTTCATTAAGAATTTTAAATTTCATGAGCTCCATGATAAGTTAGAGGTAAGATGCAATGTTTGCAAAGGTAATAGGCAGTGCTTACACCAGGCAAGACTACAATTTGATCTCCCACAGAAAGACTGTCAGAAGGTACTTCAACCGTTGAGTTTGATTCTTCTACATTGCCATTAATCAGAAGACGAGCTTTTGTTGGTAAAATGCTTAGAAGACCAGTCATATCACTGGTTGCTTTAATCTTTGCTCTCTGTTCAAGGTTTCTCCCAAGTAAGACGAACGCTATCAACATAACTGGTTCCTCGAAGAATGTCTTCCATCCCTATGCCAAAAAGAATATCTTATTGCAGCTTTTGATAACTTCAACATATTTAACATGCCCCAAATATCAGTTAAGAAACATATATTCTGCAGTGATTCAGCAAATATGACTGAAGACTGGGGTTCTAAGGTCAAAATCATAAATATATTCAGAATAGTCAACATAGTAAAATGTAAATGCAGTATAACTGTTAAGACATAATCTTGCATCAAAAGTAGAACCTAAATAACGAAAGACTTCAAGAGCTAAATTTTTATGCAGAAAGTAAATCATATAACTCCATGCTCCAACACAAAGGGCAATATTTTTAATTATATTAATCGTCTACATAGAAACTAACGCAAGGTTGAACTAATTTTTTATTAGTTTGTTCAATTATTGCGTTTCCAGATGTTTCTAGAACATTTGTCCGATATTTAAAATATGAATGTAGGAATGCTTTAAATCAAATTGGTTGATCATCTTCTTTCTACTTCAAACCAAAAAAACACGAGGCTTAGTTGACATTTTACCAGTTTTGGCATAAAGGCTGCCAAAGAACTGACACCAAAGGATGATAAAGCCCCAAGACCAACTAGTGTATTCATATTTGGGGCCCCTCTAAGAAGGCTTTTAAGCCCATCCATAATAAGTCGGCGGCCAGGGCCAAACAATGTAAAGAGAGACAAAGACATGTGGAACCCTGTGGAGTGCAATGCATGGATCCATGCAGCCTTGGCTCCAAAAAAGTGGGAGAGATGGCCAATGATACACACAGTGCAGAGAGCCCAAGAAACGAAAAGTCCACGGCCTGTTAATTGAAAAATCTCAAATCACGTAATATGCCAAGATAATGACCCTAAAATTTAGAACAACAAATAATGTAAATCACATGTAATCAGACTCTGACTTGCCATAAAAGTGAACTGAAATCTGCTAAAAAATTAAGAGGAACTTGTAACTGGATAAAGTCAATGTGCATTGGTTACGGGCTACTCATGCCAAAGAGAATTGAAGCCAAATTCATATTGGTATCAGTTATCTCTATCTTGTCCGAAGTTCAAAGAAAAAGATTAGCCTTTGAGCATAGTCATAGTCAGACTGTTTAAACTTTAAACTTATGTGCATATTCTATAATTGACGTTAATTAATAATGTTTTCCTGGAAAATTTAAAACTTCCGAACCTTACATCAACAAATTTATTTTTCAAATAACATAGTATATAAGTAGCTGAAGGGCAGGAAAAAATTACCACTTTCTCTTAACAGTGCACGCTTCTCATTTATTTTCTTCTCAAATGTCTCAAAGAAGTTCACCCTTCCTAAATCTGCAAACAAAGAAACTCATTTTATAAAGCAGGGGGGATAGCACAAATAAAGGCAGCTATCAATTATCACTGAAGGACCAGGCTTGGAACCTCACACTGTGGATCAAAGTGCCAAATAAATCTATACAGTATAAAAGAAAATCAAATAAAATAATTTCAAACTCTCAGCACTGTATCTAATAATTAGATGTTCTAAACAATAAGATATCTTTGGTCAAAAGACACCCCTGGACCTGAAGACCAGAGAGATTTATGTGACCCGCGCTAATCAGTACAACTGTACTCGAACTCGTGTTTCAGTGGGCTGGTTTGTAAAAGAATTCCAATTAATCCCCCTATTTCAATGATGAGTTAGTATATGACTGAATGGCATTGGCTCGGATTTAACACAAATGATTAGCATTGTAGAAAGATACAAAAATAAGGTTCACTTAGCAAATGGCCATGCATTAGATAGCCGCATGGTCATTATGAGCCCTTAAAGTATGCTCTTACAAATTCTGCTATTACATTATTACAGGAGAAAAAAAACAATTGCAACTTGATTGTAGGAGCAACATTTAATGTGGTAAATCTGCTCAGGAAGATTGCTATGACTGCCTTCCACAAATCCATCACTAGTAGCCGGAGAAACAAACCTACTGATGAAAAAACTAGATTTAGATTATTTTGGGACTGGTATTTTTAGTTACTTTAATAAAGAGGGTCAAAACTGGACTACTGAGCATGAATGGTGCCAGGACATACCAAAAAGCCGAGTGGTTGTTACATGAATCGAATGCACCCTACAACTGAATATCCCCATCAACAGCTTCCTGATCTGCCAATTCCAATGGAGCTGTGAATAAGTTATTTAAGGCCAAAACTATACTTAGTTTTCTGTCAGGCTTAGGAACTCGGATGACAGTCTCCTTGGGTTTTAAAGTTTATCTGAAATGTCTATTTTTTTATATAATAAAGTGCTAAATATAGACGGATAACATCGTAATATTATTTTCTACGATGCTAAAATATATCAATAAGGTGATAAAATTGAAAAAGTTAAACAGAATTGATTATTTGACCTATAACCCACATGTGGATACAGGATACTTAGAATCACCAAAACCAAGAAACGTAGTATCAGAATTTTCTTTCTCTCTCTTACTGGAAAGTCGGGTAATTATGTTTTACTTACCCAGAAATTCAATAAATAAATAAATAAAAGTGATTAAACATAAAATCTAAGTTTTCTTGTTTATGTTTTTTGTTACTTGGGAAAGGATAATACCAGGGTCTGAAAATGGTGAATAAACCCACAGAAAATCATATGTAGTTGTTCGCCTTTCTTGAGATAAAACAAGAAAAAGTAGGATATTCAGAGTATCGGTGCAAGGATTCTTCAATTCTCAAACATTCACTTACATATTTAACCATAAGGAATAAGAATCAGCGTAGTAATTTATAGAGGCTATGGGATGAGAAACCAATACTATGACATACTACTGCGCACTATCTTATTGCAACACGCACCAGAAAAGGACTTACTATTAGATTAGTTTTTTGCGATAAATATCAACGAAAGTTTCGTATTCCAGTACATTTTCTACAGGAACCAAGGGCATTAACCTTCATGAAATGGTCTCCAGTAATAGCATGCATTAACATAAGCAGCACAAAGAAAAGAACTGCAGAAAAATTATTGTCCAACTAATAAAAACTAAATTGCTGACCTCTAAGATTAGATTCGAAACCACAACTAGTCAAGTGCTTGGCAAGAGTCTCTCCTACATCCTTTTGCCAGTTAGGTGCAACTTTGGCTTCAGATACTGGCCATACAACTGCTGTCTCAGTCGTGAGATTCACACTAGCGGTAGAAACCTGGGGCTGTTACAGTATAATTCATTAATTAATATTTTGTTTACAAAATTTCTGGCAAAAGCTTTTGTTAACAAACCGAGCAAGAGTTTGTCCATATCAAAACTTCGGCAATCATTCTCCAATAGAAAATCTAAAATAATAAACATTTAGCTTCCTCTTTCTCCAATTTTCTTATGAAAAGTAGGAAGAAGAGGAAGAACAGATCAGCATGGCATGAGTTAATCTGACTTACTTGACTTTCTAAAATTCTCTTCACGCTTGCTGCACATCCCCCACATGTCATCCCCTGCACCATCAGTAAGTACAACTCTAAACGAGGCGAACACAAATTTACCATAGATAATCAAACAATCAAATGCTAAACACCAATACGCAATCTGTCCGGGAATCAACAATAAACGCCTAAGGCCCAAACCCTAAAATGAATTGCAATACATACACTACCAAGTCTACCTCAGTTCAAACACGTCGGAAAAATAAACTGAGTGCGAAGTGCTTACTCTAACATCGAGAATGATCACTTCAGAACTCAAAGCAGAACTATCCGCTGCCCCAGGAGCCACGGCCCTCGTCCGAGCGTCACCGCCTTCCGACGCACCATCCCCGCGTCCTCCTCCACCTGCACCACCATCAATGCCACCAAAGCCCCCTCCGCCCGCCGAATAGGACGCCGCCGACCTCACTGCTAACTGCAATCGGTTGCGGTGCAAGTCCAGCGAGACCAATCCACGCGAGAACGTACCCGACCCGATCCTGCTCGACTCGACGCATCGAGCGCGACTAAGGCGGGCGAGCTGACAGTGGCGAAGGGTGGATAAGCGGCGATTGAGCTGGGCGATGATAGGGGTTGAATGGGAATTGAGAGACTTGGAGAGTGACAAAATCGACATCGTCGTCGAGGCACCAACTGAGAGCAGTGTCGACTCCATTTCTCCGTCCGTCCACAGTCTCTAGCTCTCTGTATCTATATGTATATCAGTATGTGTGGCTCTCTCTCTCAGAGAATGGAAAACAGCATAAAAGCGGTGGGATGGAAACACGATTACTGTGGTGGTAGACAAGCACGTGGTCATTAATGTTTGCAAGGGTAGATATTGATGTAGCCTGTAGGATGTACTTTACTACCTTTTGGAATATTTTTTTTTATAAGAGACGAGAAACTCCACCCCATCTATCCCTCGATCGGTTAAGATGTAAATCGAGAGATGTGCTCGAGTAGAAGACATCTGTGCGAGAGAGCCAACATGTCGAACTCCGGGACAAACCTTTATAATATTTCAATGAAAATTTGTCCCACCCGAGGTTCGAAATATCTCACTCACATCATCACAAGTCTTATCACTCGGCTATGCCCTGGGGACTACCTTTTGGAAAATTGATAATCACTATACATAAAATTTTTATAATTTAATAACATTGTATCGAAATTTTTTATTAATTTAAAAAGTTTATTAAAATATGAAGTATTAATTTATATAGATTTTTTTGTATTTTAGAGAAAATGTCACATCTAATTTAAAAAATTATAAAAAAATTATTGGAGGTAATATTAAAATTAAAAATTATCATATTTTATTTAAAAGTTAAAATTAAAAAATGTAATGTATCTTTAAAAGCTCTTTTGGTAGTAAAGATAACAATCAGTTGTGTTAACTACTTAACTTGGTTATTTTTTGTTTGGTTTGAGTTGTTGGGTTTGTGTTAGATTAAAAAGACCGTCATATTATTTAGGCTCAGTTTATTTACACCTACACTTTTACTCTTCACACCCCCTTACAAAAATTTTCAATTTAAATTTATTAAAATGTTAAGTGAAATATCAATTATGCCCTTAATACATCATTTAACTATCTCACCACCGTTCTTTATCTCTCGTCTCTGTCTCCGTAACTGTGTTCAATTGTTGGGGAAAAATAAAAATAAAAATAAATATCAAAGAAATAGTAGAAATAGAGAGTCGTCTCGTCCCCTCTTTCTCCAAGTACCTCTGCACAAACCGACACACCCAATCGCCTCTTACGTTGCGCCGACTGACTCGATATCGACATCAATCGAGGATTTGTTCGGCGAATTCGAACTGATCGTGCTAGACTAGGACGGAGGTCTTGACGAGAGGTCGAGAGGTCCTTCCGACCCAAAAGACATCTATGTGCCGTGTCTTGGAATAAAACACATTTGGAGGTGTTTGGGGTGAACGCTACCTTTATTTCGTTGGAGGTGTTGGTCGTGAAGGAACATGGGTCTCGGCGAGGGTGGAGACTGGAGAGATCATTCCGGTTCCCAAAACACAATCCTAATTTGTTTTTATTAATTGTATTAAAAATGAGAATAATTATGTATATAGTTAATAAGGGTAATAGGGGTAATTCATAAGGGGTGTTCTAAGTAATTATTTAAATTTGAAAGGGTGAATTAATCTAAGGGGTGTGAAAAGTAATGTTGGAGGTGTAAATAGTCTAAGCCTATTATTTAATATTTATCTTCAAGTGAGAGAGATATACTATATCAACTGAACCCGTAATTAGTTTGATTTATCTCATGAAAATTTATTTTACCTATATCAAAAAAATAAATTTGTTTATCTCGAACAAAAGATAGGATAAGAATATGTAAAGTATAAATTAAAAATACCCACTTTTATAATAACATTTAAAAAATACTCATTTTTAAATAAAGAGACTAAATTACCCTTTTTTTAAATGATTAATGAGAGCTATGCGACTATAAACATTAGTAATTATTCTTATAATTAACATAATAATTTATTTTCTTAAAGAAAAATAATTATTTACTTTATTTCGTTAGTTATTTATATTATTTTACAGTAGTATTAATAATTTTATGTATTAAAATAGTATGCAATATAAAATATTAATATAAATTACAATTATTAAGAATAAAAAAATATACACTTTTTTTTTACTTATACATTATATAATTTTATTTATAAAATAATAAATTTATATAATATTGTATGAAAACGCAAATAAATTAAAATAAAAACATCAAAAAATATAGTTTTTGTTTTGAAAATCATGAACGAAAAAAGTGATAGTTAAGTTCTTATAAAAAAATAATTTTAATTTTATAGTTTTAAATTAATTTTATTTTCAAACATAATCAATTATTAAAAGTTAAATAATGTGTTTGGGTAGAAATTGAAGTCTATTTAAAAATACTACAATAAAGCGAAATATTAAAATTCTATAATAATTTAATTGAAGACTTATAACAAAATGTATCTTTTATACTCCGTAATATATAAAAAATCAATTTGAATAGATAACAACATTATTTCAAAAAATAAATTTACACATAAAAACATAAAAATAATAATGAAAAGTATAACTATCACAAATAGTAAAAGTCAATACACCTAAATTTTTAAAAGTGCTCAAAAGTGAGGATAGTTTAGTCCATTTAATTAAAAATGGGTATTTTTTACATGTTCTTATGAACTTGGGTATTTTTCATTTTTGAATTAGAAGAGTGGGTATTTTTATCAATTAACTCTTATTTATTTTCAAGTAAGAGAGATATAGTATCTTAACTAAACCATTAGAAGAGTGGGTATTTTTATCAATTAACTCTTATTTATTTTCAAGTAAGAGAGATATAGTATCTTAACTAAACCGTGATTAGTTTGATTTATCTCATTAAAATTTATTTTACCTACCAAAAAAGTAAATATGTTTATCTCGAACACATAGTATAAAAATATGTAAAGTATAATGGTTATGAAATGTAAATTAATAAAATTGTTTGTTAGTTTAAAAAGTACTGATATTTCATATAAATGTATACGGTATTATAATTAATAAAAATAAATTTGTTAAAATAATTTTTATTTTAAAATCTATAAACAATAATTTCAAAAAACGTGCCAACAATAAAGGGCCACGTTTTCTTTCTATAATTAATTTTACGCACGGAAACACACTTGGGCCTTCTTGCCCCACAGGCCCACACAAGCACAACGTTACCCAAGGTGGGACTGACCAGTGGGAGAGTAGAGACTGGTGCCTGGTGGTAGGTGATCGAGAAATTTCGAGAAAAGGAAGCTCTATGTTTAAAATATTTTAAATCATTTTAAAAAATATTTTAAATAATTTAAATTATTTAAAAATACTTATAATCACTTAAAATTTATCGGAAATTTAAAATGTTATTTCAAGTCATTTAAAATCTAATTTCTAAAATTTTAAAATGACTAAAAAGAATTTTTGGTCCTTTAAATATTATTTTAATATACTTTAAAATATTTTTAACATATTTTAAATCAATTAAAAAATATTCTTAAAATATTTTTAATATATTTAAAATACATTAAAAATTAAAAACTATTTTTATATTATTTTATAATTATTATAATAATATTTAAAATATTTAAAATGTATTTCAAATCAATTTATATTTTTTAAAATAATTCTAAATGTTTATATCATTTAAAATGGGAAAAATCGCAATAAGACAAATTTTCAACATTTTTTGACCAATAAGGCTTTCGAGAATTTACGCGTGTCAATTAAGCCGCCTAAAATGTGTAAAGACAATATTACCCTTTTTCCCCAAATTCACTTTCTTCCCCAAATTCATCCACCCAGATCGAAGGCACCTTCGCTTGCCGGAACTGCGACATTCTCAACGAAAAGAAGAGCCGGTGGCCGAGATCCGACGCAAGGTCGATGCCACCACAAACATCGTCATCGGGAAGGACGTCTTCGTGCTCACACTAAAGGTCGGGTTCGACGGCGCCTTCGTCATGGGAATGGTCCTTGTGCTCGATTAAATCCACGACGGTGACGGCGAAGGCGAAGAAGGCCCTCACGATCTCGGTGATGGCGAAAGCCCAGGTCAGGCACTTCGTAGAGGCCCAAATCCTCGAGGCGATCGGCGTCGACTACATCGACGAGAGCGAAACCCTTGCCGTTGCCGATGACTGCCACTTCGTGAACAAGCACACCTTTCGAGCCGCCTTCGTCTGGGAAATAATTAGTATGTTTAGGTTTTGGGATTGCTGCGATGAAGAAGAAGAGTTGGTGGACTTGGAGGAGCCCAACACGTTTTCTTTGCATTCACCCCTTCCACAATGGCCTAAAGGTAGGTGTGCGTGTGTGTTTAAGCTTCTTAGATATTAATTCAATTTCTGGAGTTGTGTGAATTCATTAGGAACAATCCCAAGTAATCACTGAATTGCAATTACAGGTAGAAAATTTCGAAGAGAGCACGGAAGGTGTTTGATGATATTGCCGAGAGAAAGTATTTTGTGTTTTTGTTTTGTTTTTTTAATTTTGTTGTGCGGTGAATTGATGATTTTCGATGATAGAAGGGGATGATCATGGAGTCGACAATTAGTCGTTTAAGAGGATGGTGGACGAGAGCGACCTGAGGGTGTACCTGGAGAAGTGGGACAAGACGTACTGGCCCACGTACAAGGTGCTCGAGTTCATGCCTTCGCCTCCGCCTACTAATTGCTGGAACCTGAAGAGTAGGGTCGGAGACGTTTTGAGTGAGGAACAGATTGAGGAGTGTGAGAACTGAAATGCATGTATGCACTCTGTGTAGATTTTATTATGCATTTCAGTGTTTTGTCGTTGCATTCAGTGTTCATTCAACATGCATTCAGTGTTCATTGAGCATGCATTCAGTGGTTGTGCATTGAGCTTGCCACTAAGTGTTTAATTGGTTCATTCAGTGTGCATTCACCATGCGCTTGGTTTCATTATGCTTTTCATTCAGTGTTTAATTGCTTGATTCAGAGTGCACTGAATTGAACTAAGTGTACTTACACACGGTATCACCCCCGCCCCGATGATTGATTTTGGTTGTCTCGTTTTATTCATTTTTTATTTATCCGATTAGGTCCTTTCAATGCTTCTGGATCGATTCCTCGATCCCGATATTTTGAATCGGCACAAACAAGTGAGTTGATTTTTGAGTGTATTTTGTGCAAATTTAAATCCAAGTTTCAGTTCAATTAGATTGTTATTTCGGCTGAAATGTGTGCATTTTTTTAGATTGCCATCGATTCGATCAAGACCAAGAAGTTGATGAAGAGCTCGTCTTCGTCTTCGTCTTCGTCTTCCTTCTACTACGTGTCCCTCGAGGGGATCACGGTCGGGTCGGGGAAACGGAGCTGCCGATCGAGAAAGCGACGTTTGAGCCACGGAGCTGCCGATAGAGAAAGCGACGTTTGAGCTTAAAGAAGACAGGAGCAGGGGCGTGATTGTGGACTCGGGGACAACGATCACATACTTGGAGGAGAGCGCTTTCGAGGTCGTGAAGAAGGAGTTCGCGAAGCAAATGAAGCTGCCTATATGTATGTCGCTGAAGAAGCATTTTTCGATCACTAGGAAAGAGAAAATGTGTTTAGTCTCGCTTCAAAAATCGAGAGTTCGTTGTAAAACGACCACTCGGAATATCAATCCGAGGGAGGACTAGAGTGAGAGGTTTTCAAAATCGTATTCATTTCAATTCTCAAAAGTTCAAGTAATTGCAAGTACACAATCAAAGCAAGTAAACGGGAGTTGTATCAAATGGGAGAAAATCGGAGACAAGGTAATAATCTACTTTCAAAGTGAATTATAAAACGCAAGAGAGAAGGTCCAATTATCGTCGTCTTCCAAGTCGGATAATCTTGTATTTAAGTTCAAAGTATAGCTTGGAAAGGAAGGTTTTGTTCACCCAAACCAACCGTTTAATTCCCTAAAAAAGCACCCCAAAATGGTGATGAATGTGTTAGTTAACTATACTCGTTCCTTAAGTTTTGGTTTTCTAATTGTGTACTATCGAGTGAGGTGGCAATTGGAGCCACCATCTCTTTGCATTATCCTTAAGAGTTTGGGAAAAACATCTCAACCGCACCTCTTCCTCCGTCAACCCCATCGGTGTAAACCCACTCACTATCTCCACATACTCCCGAATGAAATCCAAAGTCTCCTCATGTGCATGCCCATGAAACTTCGGAAGTTGACCAAACTCGGTTGAATTTAGACGATATTGTTTAGCCGCCTCCGAAAGTACCACGGGTGAAGGTGTAGTACCACAAGCCGCTTTCAAGTCATCCGCCATTGACTCCCCGACCGGACGATAAGCTTGTTGATTTTGGCCTCCATAAGGTTGGTGATAGCCACCTTGATATTGACCTTGAGGTGGATAGTTCGGATTTTGGTAGTTAGGGTAATTATATGGTGGAGGGTAATGTTGGTTATATTGAGGTGGAGGAGCTTGATATTGGTTGTATGGTGGGAATCCTCCATTATAAGGTGGATGGTAATTTTGGTTGGCATATGGATCATGGTTCGCGTCTCGACGATGGGTAAGTGAAGCTTGAGAAGCACTACGGTGTCGATGTTGTGGTGTTGGTGCTCTATAGTGGTGCTCTTCTTCATCATGTAGCTCATCTTCGTATTCCGCCTCCAAGTGAGGAGACGTTCGGTCATTAAAACCCGGAGGAAACTCCGGATGATCTTGCACATGGTGAGTAGATGTAGAAGGACCTCTTGTATTAGCCATTGTTTCAAGGCTCTTGGTTCGCTCTCTTTCTAACTCTTCTTGTGCACGAGCCTTTAGTCTTTGAGCCCTAGTAAGCATGCAAATTACCAACAAAAACTAGTAAGCTAATCGGGGGGAAAATAGCAAGTAAATTGACAAAAAGAAAACAAGTAGCAATTGAAGTGAACTAGACTAGAAAACGTCAACTAGACCTCCCCGGCAACGGCGCCATTTTGAAGAAGCATTTTTCGATCACTAGGAAAGAGAAAATGTGTTTAGTCTCGCTTCAAAAATCGAGAGTTCGTTGTAAAACGACCACTCGGAATATCAATCCGAGGGAGGACTAGAGTGAGAGGTTTTCAAAATCGTATTCATTTCAATTCTCAAAAGTTCAAGTAATTGCAAGTACACAATCAAAGCAAGTAAACGGGAGTTGTATCAAATGGGAGAAAATCGGAGACAAGGTAATAATCTACTTTCAAAGTGAATTATAAAACGCAAGAGAGAAGGTCCAATTATCGTCGTCTTCCAAGTCGGATAATCTTGTATTTAAGTTCAAAGTATAGCTTGGAAAGGAAGGTTTTGTTCACCCAAACCAACCGTTTAATTCCCTAACAAAGCACCCCAAAATGGTGATGAATGTGTTAGTTAACTATACTCGTTCCTTAAGTTTTGGTTTCCTAATTGTGTACTATCGAGCCTTGGGAAGAAAGCCCCCGTTCCCGGTGAAAGCAATCATTTTAATCCCCAATTGTAGTTAACTCCGATCACCGGTGGCTAACCTCAATCGTGGCTTTGAAAATACACAATTAGACCAAGTAAAAGTCTCTCAAGCATTTTATCAAACACCTTGTAAGCATGATTTTTACCCCATCTCCTAATGAGAAATTAGCTACTTCTAGCCATGGAAATCAACAACTCAAGCATGAAAATCATAAAACCAAGCTCAATTAACATCATTCAATACAATCCAAGTTCAAATTTCACAAATCAAGCAAAGTATGAAAATTCTACAAAATGCAATAAAGAGAGAAGAGAGAAGAAATAGCCAAGGTGAAGTCTCGTGATCGTAGGTAGTAGATCTCGATTCCGTCGTCCTTGCCCGAGCTCGAATCCGTCGTCAATGGAGACTTGCTTTTTGGGGAAGATGAAATTTCTCTCTCTTAGCTCTTCAAATTGTTCTTGTGTGTCCAAAGTTGTGTGGGAAGAGTGTTTCTCCTCCTCTTTATACTCATGTCGGGTGAAAACCGTTTCCCCTCCTTTTTCCCACCAAAAATTAGAGTAAAATCGGATGTGAAATGCCACTTTTAGCCTCTGGTCAATGCATTTTGTGCTCGGTCAACGGAAGTCAACGTCCAGTCAACAATTTTGTTTCCCAGTCACTCTCATTTAAGTCTTCTGCCGCGAGTCAACGCTTGTTAAATGAGAGTCAACGCTGGTTCAATGAGAGTTCTACCGCGGGTTAAATGAGAGTCCACCTTGGTTCAATGAGAGTTCTACCGCGGGTTGAACTGTTACAATATCTTTCTCCTCTCCGAATTTTGGTTACTTGCTTGCGCAGCCTACCGATTCTCGTCATATCTTTCTCGTCCGAACTCCGATCGTCGTGATTCAAAATTCCATAGATTCCTGACTTCAAGGTCTTTCCAACCGTGTATAACATGATTCATGGTTTCAGCCGAGAGATAGCAGATTTTGAGACAAAGTCGCTGCAACTCCGGCCTAGAGTCGACACCTCGTTTCTCCTGCATTTTCACACAAAAACTCGACCATACCACGCATGAGCTCCGTCACGACAATAATAAGCAAATCCCCATTAATCATACACATATATACACAAAATATAGAAAACCACACCCAAATATATCAATAAAAACGAGCAAAATATCGGCATTTCAGTCGCAATGATCAGTTACGATGAATGGGCCTTAATTCGTTTTTGCTAATCATTTTTTCGGGTTCATGAGTTTCTTCTTGATCGATATCACGTTAATTTTCGTGTTTTGTAATTGATATTGTCATGTGATACATTTTGTTAAATACGTTCGAAATGGTCGAATTATGGATTTTTTTTGGAATATTTATTTTATTTTCAGTGTTTTTTTATGACGTTCAGTGTTTTTTATAATATTCAGTGTTTTGGTCATTCAACATGAAACAAGTTAATGAGAGTCAACACACTGAATAGGACTTAAATACACTGAATATGACTTAAACACATCGAGTGTGATTAATTTACACTAAATAGCACTTAAACACACTGAGTAAGACTGAAACACACTGAATATGACTGAATGTCACACGAATACACTGTTTGATTAAAAAATACACTGAATATGACTTAAACACATCGAGTGTGATTAATTTACACTAAATAGCACTTAAACACACTGAGTAAGACTGAAACACACTGAATATGACTGAATGTCACACGAATACACTGTTTGATTAAAAAATACACTGAATAGGATGAAACACACTGAATAAGAATGAAAAGCACTGAATGTCACATGAATGAATAAACTGTTTGATTAAAAAATACACACTTAAACACACTGAATAGGATTGAAACACACTGAATATGACTGAATGTCACACGAATACACTGTTGATTAAAAAATACACTGAATAGGATGAAACACACTGAATAAGAATGAAAAATACTGAATATGACTAAATGTCACACGAACACACTGTTTGATTAAAAAATACACTGAATATGATGAAACACACTGAATGAGAATGAAAAACACTGAATGTCACATGAATACACTGTTTGATTAAAAAATACACACTTAAACACACTGAATAGGACTGAAACACACTGAATATAACTGAATGTCACACGAATACAATGTTTGATTAAAAAATACACCGAATAGGATGAAACGCACTTAATAAGAATTAAAAACACTGAATGTCACACGAATACACTGTTTGATTAAAAAATACACTGAATAGGATGAAACACAGTGAATAGGATGAAACACACTGAATAAGAATGAAAAACACTGAATGTCAAATGAATACACTGTTTGATTAAAAAATACACTAAATATGACTAAAACACACTGAATGTCACATGAATACACTGTTTGATTAAAAAACACACTGAGTGCGACTGAAACACACTGAATATCATTAAAAAAACACTGAATATCATTATAAAAACACTAAATATCAATCACATTTACATTTAAAAAATACGTTCTAAAGACGGTTTTGATAACATGAACACAAACGCCTAAATCATGTTATTACGAATCTAATTGTTGATTCTATCAACTGATACAATGAAATCCCGGGTGCGACAACCCGACGTCGACCGTCGTCTTCACCTCCCCACCGAAAATCCCCCGAATCCACCCTGATGCCATCCCCCGTCGTGATTCTCCACACCGTTGACACAAGAGAAAGCTACTGATGAAGTTCCCGGCCCCAAGGCTGACCATTGAGTACGCGGTCCCCAAACTCTCCATGCTCTCGGGGCGCCTGATCGTAAAAGAACTCGATCTTCGCCACCTCGAGAAAAGCGTTGGCGGACCCCATCAGCACGAACTGCGGGAGCAGGATGAAGATGGACACGTGGACTTGCTTCCCGCTGTGGGCCACGCCGTGGGCCCGGGCGGCCCCGAGCCTGAACCGCTCGTGTGATCTGCGCTTGATCCTTCGCGAGTTTCTAGAGGTTTAATTATATGTAATGGATTTCTTCTTCATGACTTATGATTTGAAGCATGATCATTGTTTTGGCTCGTACGAGATCCCAACCAAACAAAACATGCGCAACTAAAGGTGGATCGATCGGGGAAGGAAATGACGTCGGAGAAACTCGTCGCCGATACCTCGCCCGTGTCGAATACACGAGGGTCTGCGCCGGCGGGGGAGGAGAGGATAGGAGGATCTGGCCGTGGGAGTGGGGGCGGGGTCGTCGGCGTCGCGGCGGTGGGGTCGGCGGGGTAGAAGGTGGCGGAGGCTGCTGGTCGATTTCCCGATCGCGATTTCCCGATCGTGGATCTGGGGGGCGTAGATTAGGGGTTTGGAGGTTGGGGTGGGGTAGGATATGTCGAGGGTAGTTTTGTTTTTCCAGATATTTTTTTTTGTCCCAATTGGAAAAAAAAGGCCTAATTGACACGAAAATTAGAGATTGACCTTATTGGTAAAAAAATGTTTAAAATGACATTATTGCTATTTTTCTCTTTAAAAATACATTTAAAATATTTAAATGTATTTTGAATTATTAAAAAATTATTTTAAAATTTTATTTAAACAAAATTTCTTGAACATATTGTAATTACTCAAAGTTTAATTATTTACAAACACTTTAGAATATTTTATATGTTTTTCAAATAATTTAAAAGTTATTTTAAATTACTTTAAATTATTTAAGAAGTATTTTGAATTGTTTTAACGAAGTTCAAAATGTTTAAAATTTATATTAAAATAATTTAAAAAATATTTTTAAAATGTGTAAAAAATTATTTCAAGACATTTAAAATGTTTAAAAAGTATTTGAAATAATTTAAAATTTATTTCAAATACTTTAAAATGTTTAAAAAAATTATGATTATTTAAATCAATTAAAAATTATTTAAATATATTTTAAATGTGTAAAAGATATTATAAATTATTTAAAACACTCTAAAGTGTTGAAAAGTATTTTTAAATTATTTTTTACAAAAAATAATACATTTCAAAATGTTTAATAGTGATTTCAAATCAGTTAAAAAACATTTTTTAAATATTTTAAATGTTTAAAAGATATTTCAAATGATTTTAAATTACTTTAAAATTATTAAAATATATTTAAATATATTTGAAAATTATTTAAAATACTTTAGAATGATTAAAAAGTAAGTATTTCTAATCAATATTTTTGCAATCTTATAAATTATTTATTGTTTAATTAAATTATAGTATATTATTTCAATAATTTATTGAATTAGTAAAAAGTATTAATAATAAAAGATTTGATCATAATCTTAATTTTTTTAAACATGGTTGACGGAAAAAAAATCTGATTCTAATTATATAGACACATATTTTTTGTTAATTCGTTAAAGTAATATTTTTGTTTATACTGTTACATTGAACATATTAATATAACAAGTCACATGTTTGAGAATTAATTAACTAACTACTACTAATTAATTAACTAATTAACTTTGGTAAACTTTGTTTTTTTTTAAAACCCATAAACCCCTTTGAAAAGAAAGTTGACGGAGGAACGTAAGTAATTATGATATTTTTTACAGGCTGTCGTCTTCATCGTTTCTACGTTAAGCGTGTTTATTCGATTCATTTGACCTCCCAAAAAACGCTGCGCAAAATCCGCCAAAAAATAAAATTCATTTTTATATTTATTTCAACTACAAACAACTCTCCCCCTCTCTCCGTCTTGTCCGAACGAATGCTAACTTGACTCGACTGATCCAGTCATCAATGGCTGAAACCGATCTAGGGTTTCAATTGGGTACGATTTCATCACTCCCTAATCTCATCTAGCTGTAATCAAAACATCATTAGCGATTAATTTAATGTTTATTGTTTTTGCGATTATTCATCTGGGGTTTATGTAGTTGCTGCAACTTTTCATCGATATCTTAATCGCGTTTATGGAGTATGATGAACATGTACACTTTTACAAATCAATGAATGAAATCCCGCTGACCATCGATCGAACTTAACTTATTTTGCTGACTATTCAACGTGCAGATATAAATCAGATCTTAATAGAAGCCCAACATCGATGGCTCAGGCCTGCCGAAATCGCCGAGATCTTGAGAAACTATAAACATTTTCGTATTTCCCCTGAGGCTCCACATAAGCCAGTCAGTACGTCTTTTCATTTTGTCGATGCTTATGCTCATTCACTGCCAATGCTATGTTCAATCTCCTTTTTAAGTCTCTTCTGTACCTTTGACTGTTGCATCAAGTCGCTAGAAAGCGTGTAAGCGTTTGTGTGAATATGTGTCACGTGGGCTTGTATGTGTATTACCGACTGATGGAAGATGATGCTCGTTTGCTGATTTTACCTTTCCTATAGAGCATTTACTTTTTGTCAACAAGAATTTGTTTCCATCGGCATAGTAATCTTAGTTCAGAGTTCTTAAACGAACAATCTTTTGCAACAATTTTGTCCGCTCATTATACAATGTTTTTGGCAGGTGGTTCTGTATTTATATTTGATCGGAAGGTATTGAGATACTTCCGGAAGGATGGACATAATTGGAGAAAGAAAAAGGATGGGAAAACTATCAAAGAAGCCCATGAGAAACTAAAGGTAATCATATAGTGAATGAATGTACAAACTGCAATATATTATTGTGGTTCTGAGATACTATTTCCTGGGTTATGTGATTGTTTTAAATTTATCCAGGTCGGAAGTGTAGATATGTTGCATTGTTACTATGCTCACGGCGAGGATTATGAATATTTTCAAAGGCGCAGCTACTGGTTGCTCGAAGAGTAAGTCTTATTAGCTTTTATAATTAGTTGTATCCACATAAGTTTTTTTAGCGTCAGGAATTCTGATATAGCGTTGCCTGTGCTGGATCTGTATTTGTATCAGAAATCAGCTCATGTCACAACTGAATATATGTTTTAATTTGATTTCCAATATAAATTGTGTATCAGGATCAAGTGTATATTTTTTCAGTATTTTTTGTTAGAAAAACTATGCACTTGATTTAGTCTGCTAAAATGTATTACTAAAATTTTATTTCTAATGGTGCAGGGATCTCATGCACATGGTCTTCGTACACTATTTGGAAGTCAAGGTAAGATTCCACCTTTATAAAATGACTTGTGTTCAATGGAGTTTTCTGTAAAAAAAAATTAATAAAGAGAATATGAATCATACATTTTCCCGTTAATCACAACATCCTACTAATTGAAAATTGTGTAAGGTGAAACAGTGCATTTAGCTTTGCCCCAGAAAATGCAAGCACAATTCCTTTGCTCTAGTAATTTATGAACTGCTCATGATGTATTTTCTGTTGAAAAGTAAGTGCATAACTTGTAGCCAGGTGGTCTCATTCTGTATTTGCGTACATATGCTCCTTGTATATGCTTGTACCGGAAACTTAATTATTCCGCACGTAATGAGGTTTAGGTCTTAGGAAAGCAAAGGTTTTGTATCGATGGACACTGTTAATTCTCTATTTTCCTTTTGCAGGGTAATAAGACAAATTTCAGCTCTCCTAGAAACAGTGATACAGTAGTATCGAATTCCGAAAGTAACAGCTTATTGTCTTCCAGTTTCTATGGAACTAGCCCGAGCAGTACCTTGTCTTCAGCATATGAAGATGCTGAATCAGGTAAAGCTTGTCATCTCTCAAATGAAATCTCTTGAACAAACATAAAAATTTGACGCTGAAAACACTTACCTCTCTGTTATTCTCATGGGAAATGTATGTGGACAGAACCCCCTATGGAGGATAATCAGCAAGCAAGTTCTAGAGTTCATTCATATCCACAGTCACCATTGACAGATGGAAGTTATTATGTTCAGTCAAACTCATGTAATCCACTTCCTAGTCCTGCTATTTCACTTCATTTCATTTTTGCATTGGTCGGGCCATGGCGCACTTTTTGAGCCATTCCAAATGTCGCTTTCTCTAATGCTCGTTTTTGTTTTATATAAAGGGGATAAGAGTGATTCTTCCCTGAAGTTTGCATCACTTTCCCAGGCTTGTACAGATCAAGATTTCGCTGGAAGCAGTTTTGTATCTGGATCCCAAACGCCAGTTGGTTTGGCTTCTTGGCAGGAAGTTCTTCGAAACTCCACTTCTGGTAGCTCAGTAAATTACATGAATCATCCTTCAAATTCAAGAATATTGATCTTTCAGCAAAGTTGAGTATGGCATTTTCCTTTTTCTGAACAGGTGAGATTGGTTACAAGCAGGAACCAGGCTGCTCTATGCCTGTTCAGGTCAACTGGCAGGTACTTACATGGTGTTCTATTTCTGCCGTTTTCCTCCCAGTTTTTTGATCATCTGTAGTTGCAACATTTTATGGTTACATCATCATGAAACTACTTGTCTTGTCTTGTTCACTTACCATTCTGGATAAATTGATTTCTTATCTCCTGTTCAGCATTCTTATGAAGACCGTTCATCACACACTGTTTCCATGAACCAAAACCCGATCTTGAATTTACCTCATGACCATGGAGGCAATTTGTTTGAGAAGAAACCTGATCATCACAATCAAGGGACTCTTTTGGAGCCATTTTACTCCCTTCCCGATGAGCAGTGCGAACAAAGGAATCCTAGAATTCCTCTTTTGGATGCAGAATCTGGAAATGCAATGAACACAATTACAGAAAATGAAAATTACTCATTCTTGATGAATAACCCATTGCTAAGTGGCTTGCAAAAAGGTGAAAGCCTGAAGAAAGCTGACAGCTTCTCTCGTTGGGTTGCTACAGAACTTGGAGAAAGTGATGTGCTGGATTTACAGTCGAGTAATGGAATTCCATGGAGTATCATGGGGGGTGACTACGACTCTAGTATGCCTGCTTCATTGCAAGAGGACACAAACACTCTGAACCCATCAATTCCTCAGGACCAGCTATTTAGCATTATTGATTTTTCACCAAACTGGGCTTTTGCAGACTTGGAGACCAAGGTACTTGCTGTTAACTTTGACCTTGTATCTGTCCATTGTTATTATTATTGCTATTAATATTTTGCTTTTATTTGCCACAAAGCAGGTCCTTGTCATCGGAACATTTCTCAAGAGTCAACAGGACTTATCAAATTGCAGATGGTCCATTATGTTTGGTCAAGTGGAGGTTGCAGCCGAGATTTTAGCAGAAGGGGTTCTATGTTGTCGGGCTCCACCACACAAGGAAGGTCTTGTCTCTTTCTACATAACTTGCTCAAACAGGTTGGCATGCAGCGAAATTCGAGAATTTGAATACAGATCTGAAACACACCATAATGATATGGGTGATATTGATGGTCATGGAGATACTGCAATTGCCATGTATCTTTATCAACGGTTTGAGACGCTATTGTCCCTTGGACCCCCTGCCAGCTGTGCAAGTTCTGTGGAAAATGAATCTGAGAAACAGAATATAGTCAAAACAATTATTTCATTGATAAAGGAGAACCATCAGGAGGAAAATCTGATTTCAGATAAAGATACATCAGCGCCAAAAGTGGTTGCACAATTGCTCCTCGAAAAGCAGTTAAAAGAGAAGTTTTACTCTTGGCTTCTGCAGAGGGTAAATGACGATGGCGTGGGGCTAACGATATTCGATGAAGGTGGGCAAGGTATTTTGCACTTGGCAGCTGCTCTTGGCTTCAATTGGGCCTTCCAGCCAATCATAGTTTCAGGAACTCCTATAGATTTCCGTGACGTGAATGGATGGACAGCACTTCATTGGGCTGCTTTCTATGGCAGGTACAATGCTTTGATTACATTTCAACTAACCTTTTTTAATAGCTTCCCTTCCCGTTAACAATAAAGAGTAAATGATCTGCATCTGACTAATCATATTTTCCTGTTCAAATAGAGAGGAGACAGTCGCTGTCCTTGTTTCCTTAGGTGCAGCTCCCGGGGCCCTTTCCCATCCATCTGAGGAATATCCATTGGCTAGAACCCCCGCTGACCTGGCTTCATTCAGTGGACACAAAGGGATATCTGGTTTTCTTGCCGAGTCTTCTCTGACCTATCAACTCTCAAATCTAGGAGTGGATGGCCCACAAGATGGTATGTCATCATACATTTCGGGAGCAAATCCTGTTTCGGAACGATTAGCATTCCCAACGCGTGAAGGGGATGTTCCAGAGACTCTCTCACTGAAGGACTCACTTGCCGCCGTCTGTAATGCTACTCAGGCAGCAGCACGTATCCACCAGATATTCCGAATTCAGTCATTTCAGAGGAAGCAGTTTATCGAGCATGGCGACGATGATGATAAGTCGCTAATTGCAGACGAGCATGCTGTTTCTTTATTCGCCTCTAGATCATCACGCTTAGGTCGTCCTAGTGCTTCGGCCAATGCTGCCGCAGTACGCATTCAGAAAAAGTTTCGCGGTTGGAAGAAGCGTAAAGAGTTTTTGTTAATTCGAAAGAAAGTTGTTAAAATACAGGTGAGACTTGCTATCTTTAAAATGTTGGAAGTTTTTCTAATTGTTTAGTTACCTGATGTCCTTACCTGTCAAATAAAAAAAAATGCGAGGAATATGGCGACATATTTGTAGTTGCCCAAATTAAAATTAAAGTCGAGGATTAAATAATTAGATGAGAATCAAGTGAGGATTAAGGGGGTATTTTAGTCACAAATTTAGGCTTTCAACTATAATTTTGCATTAGGTGCGTGGAAAAGGATTATTTACTAATGAATTTCTTTTGTTGGAGTCTGAGGCGTTTATCATGTTCTTGGAGTGGTTTTCATGTATGCTTCAAGTGCCGATTTTACGAATTAGTTGATCATATTCTTATAGCATTGATGATTTGATTCTTCTCTTTTGCGTCTACAAGGCTCACTTCAGGGGGCATCAGGTCAGGAAAAAATATAAAACTATTACATGGTCAGTGGGAATACTGGAGAAGGTGATTCTGAGGTGGAGACGTAAAAGAAGTGGGTTGCGTGGGTTCAGCTCGGATTCCGTTCCGAAGGAGCCAAACACAGTGGAGACCTTTTCACAGGAAGACGATTATGAAGTCCTGAAAGAAGGACGAAAGCAAACTGAAAAAAGGATGCAGAAGGCACTTGCTAGGGTGAAGTCTATGACTAAGTACCCTGAAGCTCGAGCCCAATACCGTAGACTGCTAACTGCCTCCAAAGATTTCAGAGAAACAAAGGTATCTATTTATGTTTACATTTACAGAACCCTCGTCATTTATTATGACGATCTCTAGTTTGATCATCTTTCATCCATTATCTTCTTGTCAGGAGGAGGCTTCGGATCTGATCCGGGGCATCATTGATGAAGAAGTAAATTACCCCGAGGAGGATCTAATCGATATCGACTGCCTCTTGGACGATGATACTTTCATGTCCTTGGCATTCGAATGAGGATAACCGCTCTACTTCTTCCTTGTATCATCCCTTGTTCTTACACCCATATTTTATTTATATTGTAAATATGTGGTGGTACAAGGATGATTTTTACTTCGATTTTTTGAAGAGGGCGTCGTCTCTGCAGGTTGAAAAGACTCGATATAGGCGACGCACCGACACACCTGACCATTTTATAGTAACTGAAAAGCTAATCAAAAGTATTTTAAAGTTTGTTTATTGACCTTTTGGACAATCTTGATCTGCTTGTTTATTTATTTATCACATTTTCATTACCTGAACATAATGTTAAGGCCAACAATATTGTCAACCATTTATTTTCTCCTATCTAATGTATACATTTGTGTGGGTTGCATATATATGAAATATGTGTTTTTTTAATAGTTTAATATATCTAGTTTATTAAAATAATACTCATACATGAAATATTTTAGTTTCTTCAAAAATACAGTAGATTGGATTTAAATTTTAAAACTATGTTTTGATTTTTTGAGTAAAGATTTCAGATTTTTTTCAATAAAATTGGTTCTAATAATTGTCACCGCATTGAGAGTGGCATGACATGAATCAGAAATGTTATTTATTTCTTGTAATTTAATAAGTCATAAATTTATGAGCAATTATAATTAAATAAAAGCAAAATGGTAAAAAATTAAACAATAAAAATTCACCATATTAATTTCAATAAAAATTCACCATATTAATTTTTTTTTCAAAATAAAATAAAAAATATAAACAAAATTGGTAATATCATAAATGATTTTACATCTTGATTTTTATTTACTTGCTACATCAATTAAATTTTAGTTGAAAACCATTGGTCGTAATTCATATAATTTTTATTTACATGCTATATCAATTAAATTTTAGTTGAAAACCATTGGTCGTAATTCATAGCGCGTTATAAAGTCCACATACACGCTATCAATTAACTTTCCATAACATTTTTTTTCCACGGTCCATATGGAGTATATATGTACTGAATTATGATGAAAATAAAAAATAAAAATTGATAATGGAAAATTCAGCCTCCGCCATAGCTCCCCTGTTGCTGAGGAATTTGCTAACCTCGTTTTTCATCCATGCCGATAAATCTCTGCTTTATTTATCTCGAAGATACAGGCTTCTCCAAACCCTGCGATTTTTTCTCGAATCGTTTTTCCTCTTCTTTCTCAGCCTTTTGCCCTCTTTCTTCTCCTGCCTGACCCCTAAATCTCAGGATTCCGAGGATTTCCCTTCCAAGCCCGCGATAGACGTCGGCGGCGGCGGAGGCGGAGACTCCGGCGTTTCCAGGGCTCTATCGCAGCTATTGCTGATCATGACCGATATCCCGGTGAGTTCGAGAAAGTACGAATCGGTTAGGTCATTGGCCGAGAAGCTAATCGACGAAAATCTGCACGACGGCAATCGAGTTCTGCGCGATGTCAATCGCGCCGTGCTCTCGGTGGCGTTCGCGAGGACGCTGGGCGAGCTCGAATCCGCCGCCGCCGCGGATCAGGGTCGGAGCAGCGGCGCGGCCGATTTTTTGAATTACAGCGGGGTGATGAAGGGGGTCAGGCACTATGGGCGGGCGGCGTGGAGATACGCCAAGTCGAGGAGAGAGGTGAGCCGCTCGGCCGGCTCGGCTGAGAAGCTGGCGGCGGAGTTGCTCTGGGTGGCTCAGAAGATGGCGGCGTGCGGCTGTGCTGAAGAAGCGGTTTGTAAGTGGGCCTCCGCGTCGAACTTGGCTTGGCTGGCTTTATCGGCTGAGCCGCGGCTCCAGGGCTCCCTAGTTAAGGTCTCAGGTATATATATATGGATTCCACATTTTTTTCAAACTAATAACCATTTCTTATGAATTTGCATTACATAATTTACATTCCTTCACACAGCATTCTTGATAAAACAAGCGAGAGAATCGAACAATGGAGAACAAGAGAAAGAAGAATGGGAAGCAACGAGCAAACCTTCTGATCAACACCGTATTCGTCAAACCAAACTGAAGTTGCTAATGTCGTGGCTGCCCTTGCTCTGCCGCGCGAACAACGGCACAGACACACCAATTCTAAGTACAGGCGAAAGGGCAGAACTGGAAAGTATCTTGGAAGAGATGATATTGACGTTGGGAGAAGAGGACGAGCAGGAATGGGTGTTGTCCCTTTGGCTCCACCATTTCACCCACTGCCCCTCCTCCGATTGGCCCAACCTCCACCCTTGTTACACCCGATGGTTCAACGCCTCACGGGCGAGGCTCGTGCTGGCTACTGCTTAAGCTGAACGAACAATTAGATCGGATTCTCTGTTTCATTTCGATGCTTCTTAATTTGGTCAAACTGTTTATTATAAGCATTTGCCTCTAAAGAAGGTTGTTAATGTAAATAGATATTCGTTGAGAATCAAAGATTAAAACAAACATTTTTCCCAGTGGTTTTCTTCACTTCATTGATACAATCAGTGCTCTTAGATTTTTCTAGTTACGCAGTTTAGATATGATGAAAATGCTCTCTTACAGACGAAACTCTGTTTCGTATATTTCAAATTTATCGGACGAGCACAGTTGGGGCTCCTGCGAGAAAGAGAAGCAAGGCAGTGTATATAAGATCTGTAGATAAGAATCATCTGTGCATAATGAAAAAATCTATTACCTGTGGTGGCCTTTTCAGAACTTTATTCAAGAGTGATGTAACAGGGCTGTTTCGGAGGAATCCAGACGTCGTTTCACGAATTTTATGGCGCATGGCTTGTAACAATCGGCCGTAGGTGAGCCCAGGCTCGTTCTGTGCTGCTTGGATGAAGCTGAATGTCATGGCACCAGTCGGGGCATCTCCAGAAAGGGCCTGATACTTTCATGTAATTACAAAAGAACCCAACTAAAATTTTCAAATTACAAAAAGTACCCCAAAGTTTGATTTTCTCACCGTAGTATCCCATGAAACGGCATGATCATCGCAAGCGCTAAAAGACACAGCTAGTCCACCGCTGGTGCCTTTATAGAAAGACGACTGTCGACCTTGATCTTCCCACATACAGAATCCATCCCTGCATCATAAAAACGAGGGATAATTACAAAACTTGCCCTTGAAGTTTGGATTAATTACAATCTAACCACAAGTTGTTTCTCATATCAGTGGTACTTGTTCATTCTGCAGACGAACTGCAGATCGAGTATTGTTCCACTGTGGCACGCATCTATTATCGCATGGAGCTTGGCTCCTCTAGGCAGTGGTCTCACGATGGTAGCATTGATCTCGTCGTCTAATATTTTACCCTCCGTCTGATGATCTACGGGCCACAACACCTCATCGTAGCCGTCCACTTCATCTCCGTTGAAATCTACCACTTGTGAGCCGTGGCCCGAGTAGTGAAAAACCAACGAGTCCCCTGTTCGGCAACCTTGAACCAGCCATCGCAAGGCCTTTCGGATGTTATTCTTTGTCGGGATCAGCGAAGGGTCAGACGCTCCTTCTGAAAGGGGGCATATGTAATTACACTAAACTTCAAGGGTATCTTTGGTAATTAGGTGAATTTGGACTTACCGGTGAGGACAAGTACGGAGTCACTCGGAAAGCCGGCCTTCTGAGTAAGAAAATACTCCATACACTTGGCATCGTTGACTGTTCCGTGTAGCCTGTGCCTCTGGCCATAGTAGCTGACCCCACACAGCACGGCCCGTTTGTTTCCATGGGCCGAGCCCGGAACGAGCGACGGCGAAATCCTAGTGACTCTCGGGTAAGCAATATTACTGTTGTGGCTAATCATATAATTGGGAGATGATTTGTTGACCAAATCTTTGCACTTGATCGCCATACGATGGATGGAGCTGTGGGCACGAATCAGAGGATCGCCGTTGGTTCGAACGACTAATGCAGATTGGCATATGGGGCAGTAGTGATCAATAGCGCGATTACTCGACATTTTCAATGCTTGCACATTACTTGATAATCAGAAAACACTAATATATAGGTGTGTTGAAAATGGAAAAAAGCTCCTGAATCAGATTCTATTCCTTACCCTACGGCCCATATTGATTTACTCTTGTTCGTTGGTATTAAAATACTTCGATTCTCCGGGACTCGGCCCGAAGTTTCATCGGGACAACGGGCCATGCCAGGGTACATTTGAGTTTGACAGCTATTTTAAAGTGTTAGGGAATTAGATTCACGTCTTTATTTCCCTTTCTTCAGTCATGTAATGCATGTAAAATTTGTCTTTCTCCGAGAATAATATCTTGCGGATGGTCGTCATTATATGTGTCACATAAGTGCGGAAGGAATTTCCTTCCGAAGAAAAATAAAAGAGGACTACTCTGATGTTACAAAATTTATAGTTATGATCTAACCGGGCTAGCCACCTGAACTACCAAACATTGTTTGAATAAAATATTTACATAAATATATTAGAATGTGCTACAGCCCCGTCTAGCTCATGAAAAGATCCGCCCTTGCACGAGCACGAGATCAAAATGAAGATAGAGCTTGGAAGTTGGAAACCCCTATTGTTTTGGCGCCAATTTATTAACCTTGTTTTACTCACCTAAATTTTAAATTTTAATCAAATTTTATTTAATCATCACTTCATTAATTATTTTGTTTTTATGAATATTATATATTTATATATTATAATGTGAGGAAATGAACATCTCTACGTTTCACTTAATATTTTTGCGCCACAAATTCAATTTATCCAAATCCATTTTTGGGTTGGTCCATCTTCTGTGGTCTGAAATTCTGGTTCGTCTCTTTCAGTATGACTCATCAAATAGCTAATTTTGATTTTGGATTTCGATTTCGATTTCTCGAAAATTAAAATTAACATAAAATAAGGAAATTGCTTCCGAAGAGAAGTGAGCGATGAGTACTGCTGCTGCTGCTCTGACATCCACCATCTTCGGCAATAAAACCCCGTGCAACCGGAGATGGATCGAAATTTCACACTCGCCGACGGCGAACGGCGGCCGGAGATCGCTCGCGACGCGAGCCGCCACCTCGGGAAAGGAGAAGAAAAATCTGCAGAAGAGGAAGAGCAACAAGCGGAAGGAAGTCTCCGAAGAGGAGAAATCGCCGTCGGGAAACGGAGAACCGGAGGAAGTTCCCACCGCTAGTAGCGCTGCGGCCACATCTTCCTCCGTCACGGCGATCAAAAACCGCCTCGACGAGGTGAATCCGGTGGGGCTGGGGCGGAAATCGAGGCAAATTTTTGACGAGGTGTGGCGGAAATTCTCGGGGCTAGGGCAGATCTCGAGGACTACCAGGAAGGACGACGAAGAGGCGGCGCTCCTGATCAGAGACGGCGGACCGATGTGCGAGTTCGTCATTCCCGGCGCGCAGAACACCACCGTGCTGGTGGTCGGCGCCACCAGCCGCGTCGGCCGTATCGTGGTCCGGAAGCTTATGCTCAGAGGATACTCTGTCAAGGTAAATTGGGGGTCTTATTATTCATTTAGAAACAGAGCACTGTACATTTACCAAATTACCCTCACTCGATTATATGAATGTATGTGTATCTTCATCTACAAGGCTTTAGTTAGGAAAGTAGATGAAGAAGTCGTGAACCTGCTGCCGACGTCCGTGGAGATTGTGACGGGAGATGTTGGTGAGCCATCCACCCTGAAAACTGCTATAGAAGGATGCAGTAAGATCATCTATTGCGCGACTGCTCGATCGTCGATCACTGGGGATCTCAACAGAGTCGACCATCTCGGTGTTTATAATCTCACCAAAGCATTTCAGGTGTCTTGCACTGACTCGATTTTCCTAGAATGGATTGATTTCTAAGTACGGGTTTGGATTGATTTTATTCCCCTAATGTAGGACTATAACAATAAGCTCGCGCAGCTCCGAGCTGGGAAAAGCAGCAAAAGTAAGCTTCTGATTGCCAAGTTCAAATCCGAAGACTCGTTGAATGGGTGGGAGGTCCGGAAAGGGACTTACTTTCAGGATGTCGTTGCTACAAAGTACGACGGGGGAATGGATGCTAAGTTTGAGTTCAGCGAGAACGAAGAAGCGGTTTTCTCAGGTATGATTAGTGAAGAGATCAGATGAAAATTGAAAAGCATATATACCGAGCCCAAATTACTAACTAAAAGAACATGAAATTAATAGGATATGTTTTCACTAGAGGAGGCTATGTTGAACTGTCGAAGAAACTTTCACTTCCTCTGGGCTCTACCCTCGACAGGTATACAAATACGTACGTTATTAATCATCTAACACATCTAGGTTCTACGAGTTCTTTTTTCACGGTCATATTACAATGTTTAGGTACGAGGGACTTGTGTTCTCTGTCGGTGGAAACGGAAGGTCGTACGTAGTTATTCTCGAAGCAGGTCCTTTGGCAGACACATCACAGAGCAAATTGTATTTTTCCAGAATCAGCACGAAAGTTGGCTTCTGCAGGGTGAGTTATAATGTAGGAATTGGTTTAAAACTCAGGTTATTTCCAATTGTTTTTCCTCATCTGTTTCAGTATGTCAGGTAAGAGTACCATTTTCGTCTTTTAGACCCGTGATGCCAGAAGATCCACCCCTGGATCCATTCCTTGTACACACAATGACTATCCGGTTTGAGCCGAGACGGCAGGTTGGTTTCAAAACCATGGAATCAAATCGTAGAAAAACTATCGTTTTATCCGGTAAAGGATCACTTTAGTTGATTGCAGAGGGCAAACGAGGGACCTGTCGGGGGAAAGCAAGACTTGAGAAGCTTCCAGTTGATTCTGGAATATATCAAAGCTTTGCCTGTAATCTGCATTCTATCATTCCATTGAAAATTGTTCACAAGATTTGGGTTCTGTTTTAATATCTGAGTGAATTCTCATGGTTGCAGACGGGGCAAGAAACGGATTTTATCTTAGTTTCATGTACAGGATCAGGAATAGAGGCCACCAGAAGGGAGCAGGTCCTCAGGGCTAAAAAGGTCATTTTACTTCACACCTTCTCGCTGATTTATTACATAATTTTCTAGTCTAGTCGCTTACGAGTTACTACACATGGAAATTGTGTAGGCCGGGGAAGATTCATTGAGACGATCGGGCCTTGGATACACGATTATACGCCCCGGTCCCCTAGTGGTAAGTTTATGATGAATAAATAAGCTTTTAATGAAAATGTCGAGAGACCATATAACACTAACAACAACAGAACTCAAATATACATTTTTCATTTTTTTTTTTTGCAGGAAGAACCGGGTGGCCAACGTGCTCTGATTTTTGACCAAGGAAATCGAATATCTCAGGTTAGAACTATACTCTCTATATTATCCGGGCACTATTGAGATTGCCAACCTTGTCTTAGTATACAAGTCCATTTATGTAGGGAATAAGCTGTGCAGATGTTGCTGATATATGCGTGAAAGCATTGCATGATGGAACTGCAAGAAACAAGAGCTTTGATGTGAGTTAATCGAATAAATTTTGAATATGCGTGTGATGAAATAACAATAGAGCTGCTAATATTTTAGCTCGTGGTCTATCAGGTTTGTTACGAGTATGTAGCCGAACCTGGGAAGGAGCTATACGAGCTGGTAAGAACAGATATTTTGTTTTACATGTCTGTATTCGTCTCATAACCATTATTTTTTCTAGGTTGCTCATTTACCTGACAAAGCAAATAACTATCTAACGCCTGCCCTCTCGGTTCTTGAGAAGAACACTTGAAACGCTTCACTTGGTCTTATCGTTGGCGGCTTTAAGTTTTGATTTGTTGTTGTAAATTAGGTGTGAAATCGAAAATTCGATAACACGAGTATGATCGACCCCATTGAGTTATTTATATGTAAATATGTCTGTTGAAGCATACCTTACACAGTACAGTATATCTTTTCAAATTTAAAAATATTTACTCTGAATATTTCTGTTATTCTTTTACTAGTAAGTTTTGATTTGTTGTTGTAAATTAGGTGTGAAATCGAAAATTCGATAACACTCGATAACGAGTACTCTGATCGAACCATTGACTTGTTTATATGTAAATATGTCTGTTGAAGCATACCTTACTCTAAATATTTCTGTTATTCTTTCACTAGTATTAAAAATCGAACCATTGACTTGTTTATATGTAAATATGTCTGTTGAAGCATACCTTACTCTAAATATTTCTGTTATTCTTTCACTAGTATTAAAAATGGAAAAAAAAAATAATGGGGTGAGAGAGGCTCGAACTCTCGACCTCAGGATAACTCTTAGCTATGAGACCTACGCGCTAGCCAACTGCGCCACCACCCCTTTGATGAAAATTAAAGGGTATTTATATAAATTAACTACAATATACTAATATTATAATCAAAACAAATTATTTGAATTTAATAATAAATAAAATAAAATTGCCTAGAAAGTAATTGCTACATTAGTATACGAGTAGTCTTTAGTAGAATCCCATCGATCAACTTCTCCAATTTTTTGAAGGACGACCCGCCGGCCTTCACCTCCAAACGCGTCTTATCCTTCCACTTAGAGCTGGGATACCGTACCGTACCGAAATAGATATATCGATATCGTACTGAAAATTTCGGTAATCAAAATAATCATATCGATGTCGTACCAAAAATTTCGGTATCGGAAAATTTTATACCAATATCGTATCGAACTTTCGATATATCAAAGCATATCGAAATTTTTATTATCGAATTATACCGAAAATATCGATATATCGAATCATGCCGGCTTTATTTTGTATACGTACCGAAGTATTGAACTATATCGACTATTTTTGGTATATCGGTACATATTGAAATATTAAAAATTTTATATTGATACCGTACCGAAATTATCGATATAGTATTATACCGTACCGAAAATTTCAATATACCGAAAATTTAGTATTTTTCGACACGGTAAGTTTGGTATTTCGGTATTTTTACCCGGAGTACTATTATTATTTATTTAATGCTATTTCTAAAATTAATGTTTGAAATTACAATAATAGACTCCAGGAAAAAAGTCACGATTTTAAAAATTGTAATGATAGTGATAACAAAATTTGGACCGTTCGTATGTTGCAAAATTATAATGATAGTTGTGTGCATTATATATGTATGTGTTGACTTGCAGGTGGTTTTGAAGAGTTGTTGAGACTTGAGAGTTGGCGCAAGGAATTAAGACACCTACCTCCGAAGCGGCCAAGACACATGCAAGGGAACTTATTTACGTACTACCTACCCTAATCATTTGTATTATAACAGTATTTAGTGAATTGCCACCTCTAGTTATTAATTTATTTTAAAAATAAAATAATGTACCTCTTACTAAATAAAACATACCACAAAATAATTGTCTATATACAGAAGTTGACTATACCGCACGTTAAGAATTACCGACGGGCGGCTTGCAGTAATTTGAGTTTGAATGAATAAAATGAACGCGATCTATTTACAAATTTCACACCAAAATCCCATCGAAAAAAAAACACGTCACACGCAGCTTCAATTCAACTTAAAGATCAACATACAATAACGTCACCACAACACGACTTAATTCTGTAGCAAAATTTCCCCGATCAAAGCCTCCAAATTCCGGTACGATGACCCACCGGGCTTTGCGGCCCAATGGGCCGCCTGCTTCCACTCCAAGGCCTTCTTCCTCATCTCCTTCCCCCTCTCCCCTTCCATCAACACCTTCACTAACTCCGCCACCTTCTCCCTCGCCACCTCCCCCTCTATCTCCAGCCCCATCTCCCACTCCGTGCACACGTACCTACAGTTGGTCTGCTGCTCCGCAAAAAACGGCCAGCAAATCATCGGCTTCCCCTCCGATATCCCCTCCACCGTCGAGTTCCAGCCGGAGTGGGTCAAAAAACCCCCGACGGCCGGGTGGGCCAGCACCCTCTCCTGCGAGCACCAGCCCACCATCATCGCCCGGCCGTCCACCTCCCTCGAATACTCCTCCGGCAAAATGGCCTTCTCCCCACTAACCAAATCCGGCCTTATCACCCAAAGGAAATACTGCTCGGAATTCGCCAGCCCCCACGCAAACTCCAGCAGCTGCCTCGCCGAAAGCACCGTGATGCTCCCGAAGTTCACGTACAGCACCGAGCTCGGGGCCCGCACGTCCAGCCACGTCACGCACGCGTCGTCCTCCTTCCACAGGCTCGACCCGATCGACCTCGCGTCCTCGACCACCACGTGGTGCTCGAGGAGCTGGAGCGGGCCGATCGTCAGGACTCGCCCGAACCGCTCGCGGAGGGCCTCGAGGACCTCGTTTTCCAGCTCGTCGAACGTGTTGATCAGCACGGCTTTGGCTCGAGCGGCGTTCTTCGTCTGGAGGATGTTGTAGTTGACCATGATGTCGTCTGGGTCGGTGGTGCGGATGAAGCTCGGGAAGTCCCGCAGGCGGATGCTTTTCATCCCCGGGACCCACCCGAGCTCCTCCTCCAGAAATCCGTCTGTCATCTGGCTCTCGTCTGCATAAACAACAGATCGAGCTGAGTGATATATATGCCAGAAACCGTTTCATCCAACAGCTCGAATTGTTAGAGAAGTTGGGCAACTAGACGTTTATAATGGACCGAATATAGTCTTCAATACTCACTCTCACTTGTGGACCGATTTCAACCTCTCACATCAGTGGATGGCCCAACAAATGAACAACTTATAGTAGTGGAATTTATAATATTTATGCTTCTCATCCATAAAAATGACTACCAGACTTATAGTGGAATTTATACTCCTATTCAAAAGTTTGGACACTTCTTTTGTAAATTACAAAAGAATTATTCAGACTCTTTTATTTACAAAGGAATGGAAGTGTGTAGACTTTTCTGAATCAGATTGAGTAATATTTATGGTTCTCATCGATAAAAATGGCTACCTTCTATCCTAGACTTATAATAGAGGAATATATAATATTTATGGTTGTCATGGATAAAAATGGTACCTTTGAGCGGAAAGAGTCCGCGAGCGACGAGCTCGGCGTAGTTGCAGTAGGCCATGAAGCCGCAGGCGCTTGTGGTGAAGAAGACGACCTCGGGGATGTTGAGCTTCTCGGAGGCGTCGAGAGTGAAGCTCATGACTCCGTCGGAGACGATGCAGGTGACGTCGGGGCAGTCGGGGGAGTTGTTGAGGCTTCGGACGAGGTCGAGGAAAGGGGCGGAGGCTGTCTTGGTGAGGGAGGCGCAGAGCTGGGGGATGTCCTGAGTGGAGTCCTTGTCGGAGAGGGGGAGCCCGTCGGGGATGGTCTTGAACTGGAACCCGTCCAGGCCCGATACGGACTCGGGCCCGCGGGCCCGGACGAGGCGGTTGTGGTTGAACTCGGTGTTCACGAAGGTGATGAAGAAGCCGCGGGAGTGGAGGAGCTTCGCCAGCTTCAGGACGGGGGCGATGTGGCCCTGGGCAGGGTACGGGATCAGGACTGCGTGAGGCTTCATTTTTTTTTTAGTCTTTCTGTTTTTGTTGACTTTTATTTTTTTTCGTTGACTTTAAATGTGTGTGTTTGTGGAATTAGTTGTGTGAGGGGGTATATATAGAATTGTGATTTGTGAATTGAGATTGTATTTTAATGAACAAGTTGTGATTTGTTTTCTTGCGTTTACTAAAGGGAAGTTCGTTAATTACTTGGTGCGAGGAAATGGTGTGCTGCCCCGATTTAGTTGAAACAACCATCTCTTGCACGCACGTGTTAATAAATATCGGGTAGGTAGCATCTTTAAGAAAACTCGAGGGTAGGAGGAGAACCAAAAACTTTTATCCATTTTCAATTTTGAAGATAGTATACAAGATTTATTTTGATACAAAAATTAAGAAAAATGTTAATACATGTTTTATACTAATTGTTTGTACATGTTTTGTAATTCACAAATGAAATACGACAAAGATTATGAGACTTTTATACTAATTGTTTGTACATGTTTTGTAATTCACAAATGAAATACGACAAAGATTATGAGACAAAGATTATGAGACGAAGAGAGTAATTTTTAATTTTTTTAGAAAAATTAAAAAATAACTTTAATAATATTCTAATCTATACTTTCTCCCATTCAAAATATACATCATACACACATATTAAAAAACCTCAATTTCTTATTTTATCTTTATTAATTATTTTTGAAACTTTAAATTAAATATTAAAACAATTATTATTCAAGTAAATTTAATTATTTTGAAGGTAATTTGGCATTAATTAGTCTATATTGTATGTCATATCGGTTGTCACATTAAAATATAATTAACTTATCTCTTTACTTTAATTGATATTAACTTTTTTTAAAAGTATTTTTAAATTAAAATTATAAAATAATTGAATAAAATTTTAAAAATGATTAAAAAATTAAAAGAAAATTAGAAGATGCATTCCATATTAAAATAGAACTACAGAAATAGTCCGTTTAAAATAGAACTACAGAAATAGTCCGTCCTCCTTCCCAGAATTGGTACATTGAGAATTTGAGATATTTATTGTGTGTGGTTGTGTTTCATTCTTCACATATGTCTCATCTCTATCAAATTATTCTCTCTTTAATTGAATTTTCATCTTTTACATTATTAGAGCGGTATCTGGAAAAATAGATTCTTATAATACTGTATTATGAATTAAAAATAAAATTATAGAATATACAATTTTAGTTGTAGGACCATCTCCAATTGTTAGCTTTAAATTTTCACTAAAATACTTAAATTGTCATCAAAATTGAATTTAAATAGTAAATCGTATTTAATCATTAATTAAACTCAAATAAATGAAACTTTAAAAATTACAATACATAATTACATAATAAAATACCATATTAATAATTAAAAAAACACGTATTATTACAACAAATGCAATATATAAATTATAAATTAAATATTTTTTGAAAAAAATTACAACAAATACAATATATATTTTATAAATTACATATTCTTAGTATTTAATTGTTTATATTGGATTTTGTAATTTATGTTTCTTTGTATTATTATGTATTTTTTATTTTATTTATGTGACATGTATGTTTTATTTTATATTGTATTCTGTATTATAATATGTATGTTTGGCTTATTATTAAATTATTTTTATTTTAATTTAATTTATGAATATTAATTACAAAATTAAAATTAATTAATATAAAATAATAAATTATATAAATTTGAGTTAAAAACACAATTTAAAAAAATTAATCACTTTTAAAAATATAGTTAAAATTTATAAATAATCATAAATTAAATAATTAAATAATAATAATTTTTTATATAATATTTAAAAAACATTTGAATGTTTAATTAATTAAATTTTAATAATTTATAAATTAAAAATAAATAAAAAATAAATAAATAATGTTTGTGTAGAAATTTGAGTTAGAAATAAATTTGAATTTTACTATTCACCAAAAGAACACCGCTGTTGGAAGTGATTTTTGACTCAAAACTAAAATTTGAGTTTAAAATCCTTAACTGTTGGAGATGGTAAAGTTAATTGTGATTTAGTTTTTTGGTGTCAGCAATTTTAGTTGTATCCAATTAAAGAAGAAGAAGACAAATATTGGTGTCATAACTCATAAGCTAAAAATAGTTAGCAAATTTTACTTTGTTCGAGATTTAAAGATGAACTTGAATTGGAGATAGTCAACCCACATCCACTAGTTTTATTTTTTAATAATTAATTAATTAATTAGATCGATGACTTTGTGATGTCGACACGAAGATACTTAATTATATTGCAATTAAATGATCAAATATTAAATTTATCAAAGCTAAATGGCGCTGGCTAATCATAATTAATGGAGGAAGACTCGCTTCCCACTTGTATTCAAAACATTTTTAAAGCATATTAAAAACTCATTGTTTCTAAAAAAAATACTCTCCTTGTATTGTATGACCTTTAAAAACAAAACGAGTTTACTTCTCTGAGATTGTAACTTCTCTTCCTCAACACCATTTATATTTAAGTTTTTAATTAAATTACTTCTATTTTTCTATTTTAAATATAATTTTACATTTATATTTTTGATTAAATTGTTAATTTTTTTTCTTAATCTTCTTCCCGGAACGAGTTTAAGAATGCAAATATTGGCTGGTACTGTCGAGTTCAATCCCAAACAAAGTCCTTCATTTTGTTTTTAAAAGAACTGACTTAACTTGAACTGAAATGCACGAATTTTTAATCGGACTCTCTAAATTGTCATTGTAGTATACTGGATTACTGGTTTTCTTTCAACTTTTAGTTCAAAGAAAACTAGGAGTGGACATTTTGTCCCGAAATCCCGATCCGTTATGATCTCATTAGCCAAGTTATGTACTCCTATGTAGTATTTACACGGTTGATTTATTAAATCAACCTGGTGTAATACTTTGGTAGCATTTTAACCGTTTATGCAAATACCATACACGTCGATGTGTGCACTTGTATAAAATAATATTAAATCTACTGTTATTAAATGCATAGTGTACTCCACACTTGGTGTAGCATAGATAAAACCTATCCCACCTTTCTTGTTTGTTTTTTTACCTACATTTCAAACTTATATTTTTGAATGTTTATGTTAGTTTTATTTCTTTTTATTTTCATTAGCAGTGGAAATACTAGTTGTGCAGTGGAGTAGTAGTTTTCAGCTTATACATATTTTTATCAATTTATAATCTGCAAATTACATAAATACATATGTTTTTTTTTTATTGTACAACTTCTAATTTACATGTTATTTCACATGAACCAAATACCTGACAATTCGTTGGCACTCACTTTCACTAATCATCATACATACGCACGATTGAAGTACACATCAGAGAGATTACGAATTTACGATGATGAAATTGGCAATCACGTATTCATGTCAACACCGCATTTACCGTAATTATTTACCTATAGATATTCCTCCAGATGTAGCGTAGATAAAACCCGGCATATCTATCCAAAAATTTTATCTGCTCCGAATTCTTTATGGATAAGAGCTTGTGCCCCTTCAACAAGCCTCTTTATAACCTCACCTGCCGATATAATCTCCTTGATGAGGCACACGCCTTCTCCAGCATACATTACCATACTTTCGATGTCGCCTGTTGTTGTAGGGTTTGGCACCGTGCCAGCAAAACGACGAATTTCCCTTTCCTGCAAACAACAAGAAAGGGCAAAATTTTAGTAATTATTACAAAAACTATCTCTGGGTTCAGGTTAATTACACTGTGCACCATTTACCAGCAACAACATTTGAAGCTCAATGTTTTTGTTTCTTAATTTAGAAAATGTGTTTTTTTCTATCAGTAAAATCTGCATCTTATTATTTACCACTCCGTGGATGAGTGAACGGCCGATGACTGGCTGATTGCTCTCGTTCTCATGAGTCGGGAGGCTGCTCCAGTCCACGAAGAAGGGAGTTTTAAGGACCCGGTGAGGTGCACCGGGCCATCTCGCGCGCCCAAACACATCTGTGTACTCAGTTTTAAACATCTCGACCAATTTCCTCTTGTAAGTAGGGTGAGCATAGCTTTCTTCTGTTGCGAGAAACCTGTAATACATTAACTGTTTATTTCTAAAAGGAGTTTTTTGTCTTTACAAAATTGATAATAATTTTGATTTAAAAAAAAAAAAAAAGAAAAAAGAAGGAAAGCCAAGTCGCACCTAGTGCCCATTGCAACACCATCGGCCCCGAGGGCGAGAGCAGCTACATAACCACGCTCGTCCACTATGCCCCCAGCAGCAATTACAGTAATATCATGACCACGAACCAAATCAACTACTCTAGGCAACAATGCGAATAAGCCATCCTGGTTTTTTCAAACATAAAATATGCACGTAATTACGAGAATCAAATTTCTACAATAAATCAAAAAAGCAATTAAGAATATCTAAATGAAGGCTTCATCGTGTATAGATAATTGAGAAACATTAAAACATGTATTTATACCTGACCAATGACATGCCCTCCAGCTTCACGTCCTTGAACCATTATTCCGTCTACACCCACTTCAACAGCTTTTTTCGCCTCTTCAAAGCTCCCAACCTAACATACAGCAGTAATATATATTGACTAAATTATCTAAGTAGCACGTAATCAACATGACTAGAAGACCCTCATATGGAAAAAAATCGATACGAAAATAAATTATACTTGAGGTACAATTTTGACACCAGCTTGATGGGCCTGAAGTACGAGCTCTCTAGAGCATTCTCCCCAATAAACCTCCAGAACCGCAACTTTTTCCTCGAGTATGGCCCTCACGTTCGCCTCGTGCGGGAACGCTAATACGACAGCCACCCCAAAGGGTTTATCAGTCAAACTCCTAGTCTTCCTTATCAGCTCTCTCACATACTCCGGTGCCTCCTGTTACCACTAACTTCGATTCAACTTCGTATCACACCATACACATAAATACAGTATTTGAAACCCCAATTTATGGCTATTCTGGATGTATACTAATATACGAGCTCTGTTATTTTGGACTGAATAAACGTACTGAAATGAATGGATCTGAATTGAATCTAACTGAAATTAAGCCAGAAAATAAACAATTAATTATAATCACGATCATCAACCAAAAAACAGCATAGAAATGAATTTTTATTTTATTTTATTTGATTGCTGTAAAAACAAAAATACGGAGTAAAATAAAAATACAACCAACCCAATCGGGGGTTCTGAGGAAACCAAGCCCGCCGGAATTGGCAACGGCTGCGACGAGCTCCGGGCCGGAAATATCGGGCCCTAATGGCGCCTGAACTATTCCATACTCAAATCCAAATATCCCTCTCCAACCCATCTCTCAACTTTAACTTTTCCTTCGCTTTCACTCGACTTTCACACAGCTTTCACACGGGACTATAGGAGTCATCTTATCTTCCGAGAGGATATTTTAGTAATTTTAACAGGAAAACCAGTGAGCCGAAAATTAAGGGGCCACTTGGGCCTTGTTGTGTGACTTGGGCCAAGACTAACTATGGAGTGGAATCATTACAAATGGCCCTTATTGAGTTAATTGGGCTAAGACTGTCTGTTCTTTTGGACTTAATTTCAGTCCAGTTCAGTTCAGTTATCACTTCAGTTCAATTTAGTTCGCTTCAAACTAAATTAAAATAAAATAAATAAAAAATAATTTCAATCTATAATTTTCAATATACAATCTAATTATTGTCATAATATTATTAATATTCTTAAAAAAATATTTAATAATTTATAAAAGTTATTATTATATTTATAAAAAAATCAATTTAGTTCAGTTCAAATCTCTTAAGTTCAGTTCAGTTCAGTTCAGTCGGTTTCAGTCCAAATGAACAGGTCCTAATTGTGACTCGACTTTCAGTGAGTGATAAGTTTTGTGGTGATGTTGGTGCAAATCTACGGCGACGCATGTTCGATTCTCGAGTGTGATAAAAAAATTCATTAAAATATTATGGAGTGAAAATCGTGTTGGCACTTCCGACCCCCATTAGTTTCTGCTACTCGAATACATCTCTCGATTTACATTTTACCCACTCGATCAATAGGCCAACAATCGGGTGAGATGGAGAGTAATTTACATTTTACCCGATCGATCGAGAGACCAACAATCGAGTGCGGTGGATCTTATAAAAAAAGTATGGGCTAACTTGTCCAAAAATTCCAAATATGTAGTAAATGATAGCTGGTCAATTTGTGTTACGTACGTACGAGTCCAATTCATCCATGCACGAAGTTTCGAGCAACAGCTGTATAAATTAAATTAAAGTAGGTTTCTAAGTTGGACTTTGGTTCTTTTATACATATATTTCCAAACCCAATAAACTACTGTAGTATATATTATACGTCGCTATTTGCAACTTGTAAGTTCGTGAATATGACCATGTACAAGTGATTCGAATGGGACTGCGATTTCTTCACGAACAAAAATTATTGAAAATTTTGAAGGTCGACAATCAACAATGGGAGATTCTACTTTTTTCTCATAATTTGAGTAATTATTTGATTTGTCATCTAGTTCAATTATATGAGTAATCGTCTTACAGTCAACACAAATGATCAACGTCGTTCACAATTCACAACTTATATACACTAAAAAATGCAATTTTTTATTCTTCTTCTTAATAACAATAATACTAATATATGGAGTATGCAGTAATATATATTCTATTTGGTCAAAGTCAACGTCATTAATTTGCACCCGTGCGAGACCAATCCCATAGGCTTCTGGCAAGATCCAATCGGCGTGTGTAGTATTATACTGTAGTAAGAAATTTGAAAGTCAAGTTACTATAGTATTATTTAAATAATAATACAGGAATTATTATTATGCTTCTAATTATTAAAGACGAGGCTGAGATCATATCGATATTACAATAAACTTTTAATAATTAATTATATATGTCACGCGCCACTTAATTATTTATTTATACAGCCTGGATTGCATAAATATTGCACCATGTATATTCTTTATTAATTTTACTCCATTACATGCACCATAGTAATTAAATAGCTCCACCACACACAACTTTTACAATATTATTATGATTAGGATTATGCTAAATAATTATAAAGAGTGGGCAATCCAATCCAATAATAACATTTAGGCAAATAAACTTATATTTAGTGATCACGAGTCTGACCTGAAAGTCTAACAACCTTTGATGCTTTGATGATTTGGTAGACTTACTAGATAGACTATTGTCTTATCGTATCCTAATCTAAGTATTGTCATTATCTTAATAATTGTCTTCATATTTTTTTCTCAATTATTCGAAGCATCATATTTTTTTGGAAGCTAGCCAATGCGTCTATGTCACGTTGTTGTTGGAAATTATATTATAATAAGAAAGTTATTATAATTGTATCATTAAAAATTGATCAAGTACCTTTTAATTTTAATAAGAAAAATATAAAAGTTAATTAGCAGTGACGCAGTTATGTGTTCCATCTATATATTCATTCATTTGATAATTTAATGTTTATTTTTATAAAAAAAAAGTAAAAAGTAAAAATATATTTCTAAAATAAAAAAATAAAGTATTTATGAGAAAAATTAAAGTAAGTTAAAATATATATAGATAAAATTATATTTTAAAATAATAAAAAAAGTTTTTCAAAGGGTGTGTATATAAATTTTGTATGGCAAATAATGCAGTGACAAGTGCACCTATAAGCTATAGAATGCAAACCACTCTTTAATAGGAGTATTTAAATCAAATCAATGTATAACTTCTAACTAGTAGTTATTAATTTAAGCACACACCAATCACCATAATATTGAGTCCAAACCAAATCAAATTGTGACATCAACCTTCCTTTTCCAATGAACCAAAAAAATTAAATAATCCCATCATCAATTGCCCCTACCTAGGGTTTGGTAATGGGCTGTGTGGGCTTCAATAATACATGGTCCCAAACACCATCACTTGAAGAAAGTGAAGGGCATTTTGGAATATGCATACCTCCAAAGAAAGAAAGAAAATTTCAAAAAACAAAAAACCAAAGCATGGCCATCAAGTAACTTTTTTTTTTTTAAATGTGGGTCCCATTGTTCTCCAATTATATTGTGTGGATCCTTGATTTTTGAAATGTCCAAACACACTTATTGGAATAAGTCGAGTAGGTGTCTGAAATTAATCTTGATCATGTATGCATATATGTATAGGGTTTGACTAATATGCACACAATGTGCATATATGTAAACCCTACAAATCATTTCAATCATGCATGCACCTGTCTCTATCTCTATCTGCCCGTGAGAAGCTACACTTAAATTTGGTCACGTAAATTCGAAATCGGTCACGTTCGACCGGGGTAGTGAGACGGATTAGCTCGAGTTAGATGATGAAACCAAGATCACACGTCGGTTGCCAATAATCGAGCATCGAATTAGTGTGTTGCAAGATGATTGATTATATGTTTCGTTGGATATTTAAATTATCATTGTTCAAAAATGGACAATGGTGTGCTTATCCATTTGTGGTGTTGGATTACATTGTGTCGTACGGACATGTCATTTATTTTGGACTTTTATTTTTCTTTGGAAAACTAAAACAGGGTGTGAACAGAGACGTGTCCTCTGTAACCTCTGGAAAAAAATTAGCCTGCAAATCTTCTACGGTACGCACCCCTACAGTGCTGGCTAATACGCAAGCCAAGCCACTTTCTTTGGCTTAAGCTAGCCGGAGGTCAAGAATATTTAGGCCAATGGAGACTTTCATGTCGCAGAGATGTTAAATATCTCACATCTATTGTAAAGAAATTTAAATCTCAAGTATAAATCGAATCAACTTATCAACTTAACAATATATTTTAAAGTGTATATTGACTCACATTTTCCAGTTTATGAAATGTTCGATTTGACCAGTAATTTTATATACTTCAATTCGTATGTCAAAAATTATATATATATATTTTTCTTAATTTGAATGTACGAAAAAAGTGTACATCTGTTATTATCAAAACCGATGGAGTATATAAGGGAATAAATATATTAAAAAACGTTTACGAGGGTCCAAGAGGGTTACAAGCCATATATGATCTGACAAGAAAACAATGCTACGTTACGCGATGTTGTTCACATACGAGTCATGATTTTGCATTTGGATTCTTATTGATGTACTTTCGGTCCGACAATGCGTAAATGTTTTTGCGAAATTGAACGTGTGATTTGTATACTCCCATGTGGAAAATGTTGTGACAACAATCTCTTAAATTATTTGGATACAGTATGATGTTGATACATAGATTTTATGTTGTATGCACGGATGATACATATGTTTCGATAAAAATGAACGAAGCCAATCGTGGTGAATGTAAATATTCGTTGTTTAAAAATAATTGTAATACGAAAGCTTCACGATCGAAAGACATGTTGATTTGTGTCACGACACGATACATAACACTCTCTAGATCGGTTACGTACTTATAGTTCTACTTCTTCACTGAGTTATTAGAACAACAATTTTTATGATTGATGATCGATACACAATCAAATTAACTTCAATATTGCACTACTTATTAATCCTGCATCGTCCTCGATCCAATTCTTTGAGCTTAGATTTGAATTGTGCAGTTATATTATACTATATTGTTTTTAAAATAAATGTTTTTGCAACACTAAAGTGTTAGAAAATGACAATATGTTAAACATTTATGAAAAAGCTTATTACTATGATGATAATTAATGATTTAGTTGTGAAAGGAACAAAAGCTTAATTCCTTAAAACGAGGCTGTCCATTAGCATATTATATACTGTACTCTCCATGTCTAAACCAAAACACCGGCGGCGCGTCCGGCATGCACCATCCGGCGGTCGGCAAACAACTTTTAGTTTCACTTTTGGCACACTATTTTCTAATCTCTCTATCTATCTATCTCTCTCTCTCTCTCTCTCTCTCTCTCTCTCTCTCTCTCTCTCTCTCTCTCTCTCTCTCTCTCTCTCTCTCTCTCTCTCTATATATATATATATATATATATATATATATATATATATATATATATATATATATATATATATATATATATATATATGCTGTTTTCCATCACCAACTCAACTATAATAGCTAGGAGTGTGGGTGTGGCTAGCCGGTTATCTAAACCACTACTAATATGATAAAAAATGTTAATTAAATAGAGTGTATACCATATATTCCTCTCTCTATATATATATATATTCCAATATTTGAGTTATGAAACTATATTTTTTCAAATTCTATAAAATTGAAATAATTTAACTTATTTTTTAACTTTAAAATAAACCTATACCCAACTTTTCATCCACTTGTTTACTTTTATACACAAATGTGTTCACTTTTTCATTTTAAATAATAAATTGCTCTTATTTTTTTAATAAAAATAATATATACAGTATTTTTTAATTTGTTTTTTACATGTGGCAAATTGTGATTAAAGTTTATTTAATATTTAGGTTAATTGATTTTAATTGTAGTATTTGAAATCATTTGAATAATAGTAATAGAAAAAAATAGAGAGTGAAGTAGGTGCAGCAATAAAAAAAACGTTGCGAGTACAAAATGCAATAGGAGCAACGGTACAGTGTACTAGAGTATGGAGGAAGCAATGAACCTAAATTTACTAAAAAGTGATGTCATCATTGAGATGTGATGTGGGCCCCACTCCCAATTCCCTCGTTTTCTGAAACCCCTACCTTTTTGGCCCACTATCTACCTACCCCTATCCCAAAATAAATATACATTTTTTAATTTATTTTCACGAGTAAATCGTAATTTCTCTTGTAAATTCTCATAAATTTATGTGTGGTTTTTGTGAATTTGGAAAATTTATCGGCAGGTCACGCACTAATCGCTCTAATTTCATATATTGAATTAATATTGAATTAATAACACTTTAAATGATCTTAAAATAAATAAGATATCTCAATTGTTACGGGTGTTAGTAAAATTATATGATTTTTTTAATTATTAAAAAAAATATAATGTCAGAAAAACAAATAAATTCATGATGCAGTTTACCGTGCACCATCCAGACCAGATGTAAGCATTGTAGGGGGCTATGATGCTTAGCCTCATGGAAAAAAAAAATATACTATTAATGAGCCATCAAATTATTGCCATCAAATTATTGGTATTCTTTTTAATAAAAATACTCCTATTATTTTGATTTTAGTTTCAAGAAAGTACTGTATAAGTATTTTTTTTAATTTGAATTTGGTAAATTATTCGGAAAACAGAATATCACTCTTTAAAAAATATATAATTTTTCATATTTTTTAATTTTAAAAAATATTTTTACTCTTTTACTTATTTTTTTAAATATTATTTTTAATTATTTATTTTATTTACTTAAAAATAAATTTATATTGATTTACACGAGTGCACCACCTGTATTTTTCTATTTGTATGTGCATGGAAAAGAGAGCAATTCAAATTATTTTAATAATATTTTACGCTCTTTGAGGAAAAAATGATTTTTAATGACAAGTGACACATTTACTCTTCAAAGGTGGAAAAACCATTGATAATGTAAGTGTAATTTTTCGGCGACGCAAAGTTCGAATCTTGGGTAGTGTAAAGACCATTGATAATGTGAGTGTAATTGCTCGGCGACGCAAAGTTCGAATCTTAGGTGTGACAAATTCTAATTGAAATATTATGAAGGTTTATCCTGAAGTGAGATATGTTGGCTCTCTTTCATAGGTGTCTGCTACTCGGGCACATCCTTCGATTTACATCATACTTGATCGAGAAACTTCCTATTGAATAGGAGTGAGAGTGAAATTTCTCGTATCTCCTCTAAAACAAAAAAGAAGGTAGGAACGAGTAACGAATGGATGTGCTTTTGTTGGAAGGATAAGAATAGAAAGTAAAAGATGGTATTTTAATCTTATTTATTCGTTTGATTTTTTGTTTTAAATCATTATTTCTAACATTATTATTAATATTTGAAAAATGGTTTTGTGACAGTCATTTCTAATGATTTATAAAAATCGAGATTCGACCCGCAAGAGGTCGGAAAGTTATAGGGCTTGTAGCATTACAAGATCCAGCACTAACTAGATGAAGTGTTTCTTAAGCTTACCTAAAGTTAATTGATAAGAAAGAGTCGGCACGTTGGACTTTTTCAAGTGTAATCAATATTCAGTAAATGCACTCTAAATTTCCAGCTCACACTCTTTAATTTTCAATAACAAAAACGTAGCCAAATTAATGAAGCAAAATGTTAGATCTCATATTCCCATCCATTCACTGTGAATTGTTTAACATTCATTTAATATTATTAAGAATAATTATTCAATTTTCTTATTGTACACAATTATTTCAAATCAAATGGAGTAAAACTACATTTTGATTTTTAATTAATCTATGATTTTTTTTACCAAAACTCCCGTGGTAACAAATATAGACTGGAATTTTGGTAAAAAGTTCATAGTATACTAAGTAGTACCAAGTACTCCCTCCATCCCTTAGTATAGTGCATAGAGAAAATGTCACGTAGATTAAGAAAAAGTGGTTTTTTATGTGTTTAATAATATAAAGTAGGGATATAATAGGTATTGATGTGTAAATAATAAAGTAGTTAGTTGAAAAAGTAGTGATATAAGGGTAAATAAATGTGTATTGGGAGGATAAAGTTGTGAAAAGTAATTCCATTTATGGAATGTGCATTGTTTTAAGGGATGAACTAAAAAGGAAAGTGTGCACTGTTTTAAGGGAAAGAGGGAGTATTAATTACATATACAACTGTTCTAATTATACACTTTTTATTTATAATTTATAAAAAAATAATGCACAATTAATTTATATGCCATACTGTCATTTTTGGATTTTTCACATATATGTTAAAAATAATTACTTAATTTTTTTATTTTAAAATATTTATTCTATTTATGCTCACAAAAATATTTACCATTTTAATTTAAATATCAAATTATTGTTACATATTTTTTTACCAAAATACTACTCTCTTCTATTCAAAATATATTATAACTTTCTACACCTATATTAATAATAATAATTTCTTATTTTAACTTTCAGTAATTATTTAAAAACTTTAAATTATAGTATATATATAAATAATATCTATATAAGTAATTTTAATTAAATTGAGAGTAATATAAGAAAAAACATAATGAAATAATCTCAAAACAATATTTAAATTCAAAAAATATAAAATTCAACACATCATTTAAATTGAATAAAAGAGAGAATTTAGAATAATTTTTATAATTTACCTACTCAAGAAAGTATATTAATTTTCTTTGACATTGAATATAATTTGTTGACAATTTCTTTAGATTTCTTAATACTGTAATATCAACAAAAATTTTCAAAAATTAAGAATAATAATTTATAAACATGGAACCACGTCATCATTTCAACACCAAGTCATCATCCAGCTGTCAAAAATGACATCTGTGAACTCGGGTTGCTGAGCCTCTCTTTCCTTCACACAGGCGGCTACAGCTGTCTCCCCCTTGTATAAATACCGCAACGCATCGCACCACGAAATACATCACACCTATTATCTACTCTCTCTCTCTCTCTATATATATATAACAGATAAGTCTCAAAATGGCCTTAAATGTCCTTTTTGCCCCTCGCAATTTCTTCTTCTTCTTCCTCTTCGTTTCTTCATCCATGGCGGCCCTCGTCAAGGAGCAGCCGCTGGTGCTCAAGTACCACAACGGCGCCCTCCTCAAAGGCCCCGTCACCGTTAACCTCATTTGGTACGGGAAGTTCACCCCGGCCCAACGCTCCATCATCGTCGATTTCGTCCAATCCCTAAGTTCCCCAAAATCGCCGCTACCGTCCGTCGCGTCCTGGTGGAAGACGACGGAGAAATACAAGGGCGGCGCCGGCACGACCTCAATCGTCGTGGGGAAACAGTACCTGGAGGAGAGCTACTCGCTCGGGAAATCGCTCAAAAACTCGCACCTCGTCTACCTAGCCGCCAGGGCCGGCCACCTGCCCGGCGCGGTCAACGTCATCCTGACGGCGAAAGACGTCGCCGTGAACGGATTCTGCACGAACCGCTGTGGCAGCCACGGGTCGAACCGGAAGCCGGCCCGATTCAACTACGCCTGGGTCGGGAACTCGGAGACCCAGTGCCCGGGCTACTGCGCGTGGCCGTTCCACCAGCCTTTGTACGGACCTCAATCGCCGCCTCTGGTGGCGCCTAACGGCGACGTTGGAGTGGACGGTATGGTGATCAATCTGGCGGCGGTTCTGGCCGGGACGGTGACGAACCCCTTCAACAACGGGTACTTTCAGGGACCGGCGACGGCGCCGCTGGAGGCCGTCACCGCTTGCTCCGGGCTTTTTGGGAAGGGAGCTTACCCGGGGTACCCGGGGGACGTACTGGTGGATAAGGTCACGGGAGCCAGCTACAATGCGAACGGCGTGAACGGGCGGAAGTACTTGCTGCCGGCGATGTGGGACCCGCAGACGTCCCAGTGCGCCACGCTCGTCTGATCGGATCTCAAATGGACGGACAGGATCAGGAAATGGATTGAAAAGAGAAGCAAGCAAAAGACGAGGGTTTGGGTTTGGTGCGGCGGATGCACTTTTGGTAAATATGGGGACGCAGTTATTATGGGGCAGCTGGCTTCGGGTTGGGCAGGGTTTGGTTTGTCGTTTTGTGTGATAGTGTAAATTATTTTATCTTTTCTTTAATCTAAAAATTGAATAGGAAATTATTATAATAATATAATAATATTACTTAAAAAATATTACACTTTTTCTCATAGAAATACTATCAAAATAAAAATAAAGCAATTAAAATTAAGTGCAATTGAAAATGTGATATTTATAATGCACACGTGTGTATCGTGCAATTTTGAAGCAACGGTACAAAAAGAGAAAAAATTTGAATTGGGATAAGACTATTTTAAATGTACATATTTTTTGTACGTTTATTAGTATGATGTAAGCGCGTGAACTTACTCTCCTACGGAGATGGGCTACTCATGAAATTTGGCGATGTTGATTGTTAACGAATGAATTGGCCCATCTTCTAATAATGCATATTCCTTGGATGGGCTTACCCAGCCGACGCGTTCGACGGATAGTTACCTATCAACGAACATCACCCTTATTTTTTTTCGCCTACTTATTGTCTATCCCTGTTTAAAAACCGAGCATTTTCCACGTACTCACGTATACATAAGTTGCTATTCGGACAAACAAATACTATGAAAAAACAACAATGTCTTATGAATAAATAAACGACTCACCCTCGTTGCTTAGTTCTCACACCCTCATCCTTCTCCTTCTGAGACGCTCGGAGATGATAAAAGCAAGTTCAAGGGCTTGGGAAGCATTGAGCCTCGGGTCGCAATGGGTGTGGTAGCGAGAGCTGAGGTCGTTGTAGGTGATGGTGCGGGACCCACCCACACACTCGGTAACATTCTGCCCAGTCATCTCCAAATGAACACCTCCAGGGTAGCTTCCTTCTTGATCGTGCACGTCAAAGAATGCTCTCACCTCAGCCTGCCCACATAATTCAAACGATACATATGGGAGCTTTGAGAAAAAAAAAAAAAGAGAAAATACAAAGTTCAGCAATAATAATAATATACCCTGATTGAATCGAACGAACGCGTCTTGAGTCCACAGGGAGCTTTGATGGTGTTCCCATGCATAGGATCACTGACCCAAGTGACGATTTGACCTGCTCGACGCACGGCCCTAATCAGATGGGGAAGTTTGACTCTCATGTTCTCAGCTCCCATTCGGGCGATCACAGTTATCCTTCCCGCCCTGTTTTCAGGATTCAGAATATCGACGAGCTTAATTAGCTCATTGGGGTCCATCTTGTCACTAACCTGCAACGAAAGCCCATCACATATAAAACCATAATCTAGTTTCATCTTTTCCATTTTTAATTTTTATATTATTTGAGAAGCACCTTGATTCCCAGAGGGTTAGAAACACCTCTCAGGAACTCAACATGAGCGCCATCCAATTGCCTAGTCCGTTCTCCGACCCAAACCATGTGGGCCGAGCAATCGTAATACAGGCCCGAAGTCGAGTCTAGTCTAGTGAGGGCTTGCTCGTAAGGTAAAAGTAGGCACTCGTGTGATGTCCAGAACTCGGTAGTAGTCATGACCGGGTGGTCGGCTGTAAGACCACACGCGTCCATAAAGCCAAGGGCCTCATCGACTCGGTGTGCCAATTCACGATACCTTTTTATAAAAAAAAAATATTAACACATTAAAACCAGCCCGCGAGTATTTAAAAGCTCGAGAAAAAAAATTGGAAAGAGCATTACCTATCACCTTGCTCGCTGTGATCGGTGAAATCAAGATTCCACTGTGTGACCCTCTGCATAGCTGCATACCCTCCGGTTGCGAAAGCCCGGAGAAGATTTAACGTGGCCACGGATTGTGTGTAGGCCTTGATCATTCTCTCGGGGTCGGGAGTTCTCGATTTCTCATCGAAAGAATCGCCATTGACATTATCCCCGCGGTAACTAGGCAGCTTCACACCTTCCTTCTCTTCAAACGGATCGGACCTTGGTTTAGCAAACTGACCCGCCATTCTCCCCACCTAAATGAACAGTTCACGAGACGGGAAAAATCAAACGATAGGTCATGAATTGGTTGATAAATTATCGTACTACATCGTGTTAAGGGTTTTCAATCACAAATCAGAAACACAATATAAAACCAGTTTAACAAAACACACACACAAATTCTGTACTGAAAAAATGTGACGTGTCAGTCGAAATTCAACGTGACACTTCTGCGTCATTGCCATGACAACCCACATGAACAAATGTGCCAACATCAAATAACACAAATAGTCTTACTCAGAACCGAATTTTCACGAGTTACCCTATTCCAGCTCGACTGAAATAACTATCTCGAAAAATACTGATGGAACAAATTTGTACATGCTCGGCTGAAATGAATATATTCGACAATAGAATTGTCGAAAAATACTGCTAATAACAAATTGTGATAATTAGGAAATAAAATTGGAGGACCTTTATAATGGGCATCTGACTACCGAACATGAGGACGACACCCATCTGCAAGAGCACCCTGAAAGTATCCCTAATGTTGTTGGCGCTGAATTCCTTGAAGCTCTCGGCGCAATCTCCGCCTTGCAGCAGAAACGCGTTGCCCAGCGCCGCCTGCCCCAGCCTCTCCTCGAGGCTGCGCGCTTCGCCGGCGAACACTATCGGGGGAAACGATTCGAGCGTCTTGACGACGGAATCGAGGACGGATTTGTCCGGGTATTCGGGGAGCTGGGAGGCCTTCTTGGATCTCCAGCTATCTAGGTTCCATTTTTGGTGGGAAGGGGTGGCGGCGTAAGAAGGCGGTGGGTCGGAGGATTGGACGGCGGAGATCTTTCGTGATTTGGGTTTGAGTGGACACGAAGGTCTGAGGGAGGGGCGGATTTCGGCGGCGGAGAAAGGACTGGCGATTGTCGCCAGAGCTATTGCCTTCGCCTGCATATTTTCTGGATTTTGTTTTTCGAAATATTTGATGATATCCTCTCTTTTCAATTTGGGGAAATTATAGAAAAAAAAGAAGATTGTATGCAAACTGAATTTGGATTAAATATAATTTTTACTTATTTTTTATTATTTAATTTAATTTTAATCATGTGTGTGACGTTGGGACAAATTATCTAAACATTTGTGAAGTGCATATGGCTAGGAAATGAATATTTGGTCTCAATAATATTATGACTACTATAAAAATATAGTACAATTTTATTCATAATTTTAATATATATATATATATATATACTAGTACAATTTTATTCATAATTTTAAAATATAAATATACAATGTTTACAATATTTTCAAGGCTTAATTATATACTGTAGTAGTATTTGTTTAATCTCGTTGAATATTCTCATCTGAATATTGTCAATGATTACTCGACGTTTCAATGTTTTATAGTGAGTCTGACAGAAGTTTTGAAAAATCACTGAAAAAATTATAAACAGAAATTTGTGAGTACATGAGATAGTTAAAGGAATAAAAACATCACCAAGAAACCCTAAAGATCTTTGCAATGTTTCCATCTGAGAGGTCTAAACAGTATACTTATATTGTACAAAGACCATGCATAGAGAGAGAGAGAACAGAGGGAAAATAATACTCCTTACAGCATGAAGTCTCAAAACTAGTAAACGAAACAAGGATCAGAAGTACGGGTTGTATCTCATTGGCACCCTGAACCTCGGTATCTTCCTGCAATGGACGCAAAAAAAAGCACTCACGTCACTTCACAAGGCGATTCTCAAAACAAACATAATCAAATGAGGATTGAGGGTATTAAGAAAGAATTTTTGGGATGAACTATAATCAGGCGAGGAAAATAATCATTAACAAATGAATTTCTTTTGTTGGAGTTTGAGGAGAGTAGTTTTGCAATAACAAAAACTTTCCCTCCTAAAAATGGAAAAGATAAAAGTAAAAAAGCAAGCGTAAGTGATAGATTGATACCCATATCCATACGGAGAAATTACATAAGGAACAGGCATGTAAGGAGCCGGCATGAATGGGGCCCGGGACCTACTACCCATGTAGGGATTAGAACGTCGAGGACGGAATTGCTTCAAACCAGGGACGTTGGTCCTCTTCGATGATATCTGGAAAATGTCAATAAAATACACTTCAAGAATTCAGCTTAAATGAAAATACATGAAACAAAAGCTGCTCTATCTAGGAGCATGAACACAAAACAGATAAACTGCTCAACCTTCAACTGCCGACCATGAAGTTCAGATTCATTCAAAAGAAGAGCATCCTCGACTGCTTCTGTCTCGAGAAACTCAACATATGCATATCCCTTTGGCTGCCCGTACTTGTTGGTTCGTATGGTCACTCTATTCACTGTCCCACATAACAGGAAATGCTGCTGCACTTCCTCTGGTGTGCATGAATAATCCACCTATGTCCCACCGAAACAAAATATAGCAACTCATTCATAAGTCACAGCAAGCCTCGTCACAAGAAGCGGCGATTATCGCAGTTACAATTAGGGATAATTACAAAATGTAACCTTTGAGGTTTGTTTGACCTATGATTAATTATTACGATTACCTATGAATATGATAAAGTTTAATAATGAAATGTATTAGAATTTTTTTTAATTATCTCACATTGCCAACAAAGATTGATCGAGAATCCACTTCTTCCTTATTAGCCAGATCAGTTGCAGAGTCAGGATTCACTGCAAAAGGGATATGAATACAAGTATAAATAACACAAACTCATGACCAATGCGAAGGGAAAACCGAGGCTTTATTTTCATTGATCTCATATTTGGTCAATGACAGCGAACGCCATAATATTTATGCATAATCACTAAATAAATAGACAACACGGAATGCATTCTTGGGTAAAATGGGCTCAAACTTATAGAGAAATGGACACAATAATTTCAGCTCATAACTTTTACGAAAGGCCGCATAAAGGTCTAAACGGAATAAAGTAATTTTCATTCAGATTTCTGAAGTCGGCACGCAGGACTACGTTGAAATCAAAGAACATTTAACGTAAAATAATTTATAGAAATACCAAATTAGTACAAAATACGGTGCAAAAATAATAATACTATTTATGCTACAAAAACAATAACATTGTAGAGGGGTATATGAGGAACCTTGAATGGCGGACGTCTCCTGCTCGACTTCCGCCTGCATCTCTCGGAGAGCGGAAGCTTCTTCCTCCATCTCCTTTAGCCTCCTTTTCATGTCATCTATATCCTGTATGAGTAAATATACGTGATAAACAAAAGTTAGGGTTAGAGGTTTTGGGAATTGGGGGAAAAAAAAACATAAAAATCAAATCGAGCAAATGGAGAGAAGGTGTGTGTGGTGGAAAGAAGTATTACAACGGAAGCTTGTTAAATAAACCTGTTTATGCCCTTTACTGCTTATCAGCTGAGCTGGATATTTGTTCTTTGTTTTGTCCAGTTATCTATCTTGTTTTATTATATTTTGATGAGATCGTACGGGTTGTTTTTCATCCCTACGATGTAGGTTTAACCTAGTGCAGCTAGACTATAAAAGACTCTCTTGTAATCGCCTACTATTCATTCATCATCAATGAAATGAGTTTTGTTTCTATTCTTTTATTGTTCATGTCATAGCTGCAAACTCTTTCATGGTATCAGAGCAGGAAATGCTTTTGATATAAAAAGCTCTCTTTTACCTTTCTCATTTTATCCATTTTCAAATTTGAATTTAATGTCTTTTTCCAACCAATCAAGCTTGGTACAGCTGCACCATCAGCTCATTTCTACCAAGCTAACAGATGATAATTATTTGGTTTGGAAACAACAGGTGTTGACTACGGTCAGAGGCTATGGCCTTGAGGGATTTCTTGATGGAAGCACATCACCTCCACCCCGTTTTATTTCTGATGAAGAACACTCAGAGCCAAAAGAAAATCCAGATTTCTACATGTGGCTAAGGCAAGATCAGATGCTTGCTTCTTGGATAATGTCATCACTGTCAGAGAGAATGAAGGAATCAGATAAGATTCTCTATGTTCTTGGTGGCCTGGGTAGAGAATATGATGCTGTGGTGGTGACAGCTACAGCAAAAGGTGATGATTTCACCATGAAAGATGTCACTGCACTTTTGTTAAGCTATGAAAGCAGGCTTGAGAGTGTATCTGCTGCAGAAAAGGTGACTGCTAGTGCTAATGTTGCATATCAGAAAAATAGGGCTCCTAATCAAGGCCAGAATATGAGAGGGAGAGGAAACAGTGCTCAAGGAGGAAGGGGAAGAAATTCATACAGAGGTAAGGGAGGATCAGCTGCCAATGGTAGAGGAAATCCCAGCAACAAAGTGTTGTGTCAAATCTGTGGGTACAACAACCACACAGCAGACAAGTGCTATCACAGGTTCTCAACTGATTTCACCCCCAATCAACAGCAACAGAAGCAAGTTTCCTCCAATGATGGTTATTCCTCTCATGGCTCAGCACACTATTCTGCAGCTCAAGATGGATCTGAGGTGAGCTGGTTTCCAGATTCAGGTGCTACACACCACATCACAAATGACTTGTCCAATCTGAGTGTCTCCTCTGAATATGGTGGACCAAATAAACTGCACATTGGAAATGGCTCTGGCCTGGACATTTCCAATATTGGTAAGGCTCTCATTTATCCTGTTTCTTTTAATAATGCTGCACCTCACTCTTTTAAACTCAACAACCTTCTACATGTACCAGAAATAACCAAAAACCTCATTAGTGTTTCCAAGTTTGCCCAAGACAACAATGTGTTTTTTGAATTCCATCCCTTTTTCTGTGTTGTCAAGGCTCAGGATTCAAAGGAGGTCCTGTTCAAAGGGACTCTTAAAGATGGCCTCTACCACTTTCAACTTTCCAGCCCACCAAGTCCACCTGCCTCATCCATTTTTCAACCATCCAAGAATTCCAGAAGCTTTGTTTCTTTTTCCAGTTTTGTTAAGTCTACCAATAGTCTTGAACTTTGGCATAGGAGATTGGGACATCCCTCTTTAGATGTAACCCAAAGGGCATTAAGATTATGTAATGTTCCTTATGATAATAAAAACAACTTTCATTTCTGTGTTGATTGTGCCAAGTCAAAAGCTCACAAGCTCCCTTTTCCCAACAGTAACAGAATCACAACTAAACCATTAGACATTATTCACACTGATCTTTGGGGTCCTGCACCCACTGTTTCAGTTAATGGCTATAAATATTTTGTTACTTTTCATGATGATTTCACAAAATACACATGGATATACTTCCTGCACAACAAATCTGACACCCATAATGCTTTCATTATCTTCAAAAGCATGATTGAAAATCAAACAGGATTGAAAATTAAAGTTGTGCAAAGTGATGGTGGCAGTGAGTATAGCTCTCTATCTCACTTATTCTCTTCCAGTGGGATCATACACCAAACCTCTTGTCCCTACACTCCCCAACAAAATGGGAAAGTTGAAAGGAAACATAGACACATTCTTGAGTGTGCTCTGACTTTGATGTCTCAGTCAGCTTTACCTAAGCAATTCTGGGAATATGCTTTTGCTACTGCTGTACATCTCATTAATAAACTTCCTAATAAGACCCTTAATTACAACACCCCTCATACACTGCTTCTTGGAACCAATCCTGATTATTCTGTGCTTAAGGCTTTTGGCTGCCAGGCTTTTCCACTCATGAGACCCTATAACCAAGATAAACTTGATCCCAAATCCATCTCATCTGTTTTTCTTGGATATGATCCCACAACCAAAGGTTACAAAATACTTTTGCCTGATGGAAGAGTGATCCTCAACAGGCATGTTACATTTAATGAGGCTGTTTTCCCTTATCAACATGAGTTGTCTATTTCTGCTACCTCTAACACTAATATACATCCAATTCCTTCACCTATTACCCAACCCATTGCACCAGTCATTCCAACCATGCCCATTAATAATAATATTCCCACCACTGATTCTGATACTTCAGTTTCTCAAAGTTCATCTCCCTCTAATTCACAGTCTCCAGATCCACAAATTCCTTCACCTCCACACTCTCCCAACTCCCCCTCTGATTCAAGCTCATCATCTAATTCTCCATCACCACAACCAGTTGCTCCTCCTGTCCACCACATGGTAACCAGATCAAAACATGGGATTTATAAACCTAAATCCTATCTGGCAGCTCTACTCACTGATATTGAACCACATACAGTTAAGGAAGCTCTGTCTATACCTTGTTGGCAGCAGGCCATGAGCAAAGAGTTTAAGGCACTGCAGCATAACCATACATGGGATCTTGTCCCATGTCCATCCAACAGACAAATTATTGGTTCAAGGTGGGTTTTCAAGGTGAAAAGAAATTCAGATGGCTCTGTCTCTAGGCATAAGGCAAGGCTTGTTGCCAAGGGCTACACTCAACTACCTGGGATTGACTACACTGAAGTGTTCAGCCCAGTGGTCAAGCCTGCCACCATAAGGTTAATCATCACCATTGCTCTCTACAAAGGCTGGCCACTTAGACAATTAGATATTGATAATGCGTTCCTCAATGGTGATCTTGACCCTTCTAATGAATTATATATTCACCAACCTCCTGGTTTTGAGGATTCTGAGAAGCCTCATCATGTTTGCAGATTGAGAAAAGCTATCTATGGTCTTAAACAAGCTTCTAAAGCTTGGTTCGACACCCTTAAATCTGTTCTCATAAAGCTTGGCTTTCAAAGTTCTAAAGCAGATTCCTCGCTTTATATTTTTCACTCAGGATCTACTGTTGTCTTTCTACTTGTATATGTGGATGATCTTGTGTTAACTGGGAGTTCCACAGCTGTCATAAATTCTGTTATTGCATCATTATCAAAACATTTTTCCCTAAAGGACCTTGGCAGGCTCAATTATTTCTTGGGAATTAATGTTCAACATACAGAAAAAGGGATCCTACTTTCTCAGCAAAGTTATGCTTCTCTATTATTACACAGAGCCAACATGGCCACTGCCAAGCCTTCTCCTACACCCATGGTCAGCTCCTTATCTCTCTCAATGATTGGAGGACCTTCTTTTCACAATGTCACCCACTATAGGCAGCTCATTGGTGGTTTGCAATACTTAACTTTGACCAGGCCAGATATCACTTACTCAGTAAACAAGTTAAGTCAATTCATGCAAACTCCACTTGATTCACACTTCAGGGCCCTCAAAAGACTTCTTAGGTACATTGCAGGTACCATTGACCATGGACTTTTCTTCCAGAAACCAACAAACCTACTACTTAAAGCCTTTTCAGATTCTGATTGGGCTAGTGATCCTGATGATAGGAAATCAACCTCTGGTCAATGCATATACTTGGGAGACAATTTAATATCTTGGAGTGCCAAGAAGCAAACCACAGTTTCCAAATCAAGTGCAGAGGCTGAGTACAGATCACTAGGTCACACTATGACTGAGGTCATGTGGCTCCAATCCATTCTTACTGAACTGCACTTCATTCCATCTCAACCTCCAGTGGTATGGGTGGATAATCTTAGTGCAGTGTATCTCTCTACACATTCTGTTGTCCAAGCTCGCACAAAACATGTGGAGATTGATCTTCACTTTATCAGAGACAAGGTTCAGTCCAAGTCTATACTGGTTCATCACCTTCCAGCTCGAGATCAGGTGGCTGATATCATGACAAAGCCACTTCCAGTTCAACCCTTCACAAGGCTTCGTGAGAAGCTGCGCATCATCTCCTCTGCCTTGCTTGGATTGCGGGGGGGTGTTAAATAAACCTGTTTATGCCCTTTACTGCTTATCAGCTGAGCTGGATATTTGTTCTTTGTTTTGTCCAGTTATCTATCTTGTTTTATTATATTTTGATGAGATCGTACGGGTTGTTTTTCATCCCTACGATGTAGGTTTAACCTAGTGCAGCTAGACTATAAAAGACTCTCTTGTAATCGCCTACTATTCATTCATCATCAATGAAATGAGTTTTGTTTCTATTCTTTTATTGTTCATGTCATAGCTGCAAACTCTTTCAAAGCTCCGACTTCGGCCTCGGTTGCCGCCATCTCGACGTCTCCGTCGACCTCTCTGCCTCGCAAACCTTTCCTCAAACAACAATATTTTGAAAAACGAAAGTGTACACTCAAATTATAAAATTATTTTAGATTTAAATGATTTTTTTTATAAATAAAATAGAAGTTAATATTAATAACTTTAAATATTCTATTAAATATAAAAGTATTTAAGAAAAAAGATATTTTGGTTTTTAATTTTTGTTATTGATAAATATATTACTAATTTTATAATTATAAAAAAATAAATAAATTAATATATGTATCACAGACTTAAATGTATCACAGACTTAAATATAAAAAAATTAATATTTGAAAACGTATACTTAAATATAATATAAAATTTAATAGTAGTAAAAATTACGTAGTAAAAATCACAGAGCTGTGTTATTTATACTTAAATTTCTCATGAATAGTAAAAATCAATAGTTATTTATGCCAATAATATTTTTAAACTGTGTTATTTATACTTAAGTCTTCTTGTTTATAATTTCAAATTTAACTGTGTTATTTATACTTAAGTCTTCTCATTTATAATTTCAAATTTGGAATTAATAAGAATAAATCCTATGGCCAACAATAATCGATAATGATAAAATTTTAGATGTTATTCATTAAAATATTATGCATATTAATAGAATATTTAAAAATAGAATTACAGCATTTTTTTTCTTTTTATTACTGCAATTAGATGTAATAACTATATATCTTCTTACATCACATTTTTTTATAAACATTATTCACTATTTCAGTCGGGTAATAGTGAAGTTTAATGTAATACTAGTAGTACTTAATAAAGATGTTGATTTGTAAGTAAGTACTATTATGTTTTAATTGTTTATTTGTTTATATAAATAAAAGGAATAAAGTGGCTAGTTAAAAGTAATGTATTAGGCTTTGCAAAACTTACTCAGGGCCCGGCACTGGAAATAGATCCAGGGTGCGGCCTAGGGCCCCCATTTTTTAGGGGCTCATTATTAAAAAAAAAAAACTATATACATATTTATGTTTTTTAAAATTAATATTAATATATATAATTCATAACGTTTATCTTAATTATTTTATATTTTTAACATTAAAAATTTTAAATTATTTTATATTTTTAACATTAAAAATTTTAAACTTATCAAAATCTTTTATCGTTTATCTTAATAATTAATTAAAAATAAATTATTCTATTTTTTTAATTACACGTATTTTAGAACGAAAAATAATTAATTCTATTTTTTTTTTCAATAATGTGTTCTAAAAATAATTAATTATCAATTTTTTTTTCCAATAATGTGTTTTATTGAGAATTATTTATTTATTCTAACATACATAGTAATTAAAAAAATAGAACAAACTATTGAAAAAAAATTAAGAATTAATTAGTGAATATTTTTATATTTTTTTCCAAATTTTTTCTATAGTTTTAAAATTTTGAATTTTTTTATTAATTTTAAGAAAAAAGTTCATTTTTTTGAAGTGTGAATTTTAGATTTTTTTTAATTGTGATTTTTTTTTTCATACTACTGTACTAAAATTACATCATCCTCTTGATAAATTTGTTCAAAAATATAAAATTTTAAATGAATAAATTATTTTGGTAATTTAATGTGGGGCCCGTTTACGATTTTTTGCCTAGGGCCCTTCTAAACTCAGGAACATCATCCTCTTGATAAATTTGTTCAAAAATATAAAATTTTAAATGAATAAATTATTTTGGTAATTTAATGTGGGGCCCGTTTACGATTTTTTGCCTAGGGCCCTTCTAAACTCAGGAACGGGCCTGAACTTACTACACAGATACCTTCAATCCATTTTCGGTCCCTACGTATGCACGTTTATCAAAACTCAAAAGGAATACCGTCTCACATATGGGCCTCACTTGAGCTTACACTAATAGCATGCACCTTTGACCTTCTAGGATAAATCCAAGAAGTTCATGGCTAAATACTTCCGTGTAATGTTTCACACTGTTTACCAGCTTATGCATTCGAAAGCTCGTATAATATAAGTGATCGTCAGCTTGTAGCAGAGAAACTAAATGAGATGAAGTTTGGGAACTCTTCATTACTAAATTTTGTTCTTTCTATGTTTGAGTTTTGTGCAGCAACGGTGTTTTTAATTTTGATACAAGGCTTATGTAAACAAGGTAGTATGTGGTCCATGTAATCTTGATACAGGGGCAGGAGATTTTTTTCTTCCTAATTACAGTATTTCAGAAAACGTACTTCAGGAAGTGGCGCCTTGTCTCATCCATTTCGTAGCCGACCATTTTTCTCCGGATAGTACTTCACATCCACCATGTTGACTGTTCGGGTCTGATTGCCCATCAAGCCCCTGTAAGAAGAAAACATTCTCGTATAACTTATCTGTGCACACATATATACTTTATTTACATATAAAAATGTAGCTTCTCTTGATTTTGAACAACCCCGACTGATTAAAGATATTATCGTTAATTATTAAAATCAGTAAGATACAAACTAGAATCGATTTCGAAAAAATAATTGATGATACATTGAGGAAATATATGAAGGAGAGAACAAACCATGCTCCAGAAAAGCACCGCGTCTCCTTTAACTGGTTTCACACAGAGTCCCGGGACCATTTTGCCCCCACAGCTACACTCGCCGGTACCAACCTAAAATTATTTGGATTAGAAATGTTCAAAATGAAAAAAATAATTTTCGTGAACGAACGTAACTCAGTGAAGAAGCCCATTTGCATTTTCTTTGTTTACTGCACGTATCAATCGTTTAACAGGAAAAGTAAGTGATATAATATTGACATGAGACAACCTTTGGGAAGTATGTTTCACCTCCCTCGACATTGTCACTTAGATACATGAGCATGGTTGCTACTCTTTGACCTCCATACTTTAAATTATACTGCAAGAAAAAACATGGTTGAGTTTAAAGTTGAAACATATAATTAGCATGACAAAACTTACCGTGTCAGAGAAGTAGTCATTGTGCGGCTTGTAAAGCTGGCTCTTCTCATACCTGTGCTTCTGCAGATGTTAGCCTTGACATTAAATCACTCAGTTCTGTATTCAGTTTATTGTTAATTACAAAAGCCATCCCTGAGATTTAGTGTAATTACAGATGATCCAATTATCTTTTAAACTTACAAACAACCCCTTGAGGTTCAGACTTCAGAGCAGTCTATAGCTAAATAAATAATGTAGTATGTTTTTCGGGCACATTTAATATTATTAAATAAGGAAATAATAAAAAAATTATGTTTTTTTAATGATTGTATGAGAATACATTAATACCTTTTTTACTTTTTTGATAAATATTTTGACGGGCATTTGTTGTAGTACCCAAAAAGCAGCACTAGATTATTCCACAAATAACTGGGCCTTTTGTAATTAGGTTAAACCTCAATGGTGGTAGTTATTGTAATTATCCCTTTAATTTGAAAATGCAAATGAAATAAATGTTTAAGAACTGACCTCAAAACTTGAATACGCTCCCCGTTTTCAACGGGTATCTGAGAGTAGACAGAAATTCGTTTCTCAATTGCCTGATGGTATATCAAACACAACAAAACACATGAGTACCGTTGAGATGTAAAGAACATAATAAACGATCATATTAGCTTGGATACAAACATTGGATCTGCAGGAATCATTAAATACACAGTCGAAGCAAGAAAACAAAATCTCACCTCTATCATCGGATACTTCCTCTCTGCAACACTCAAAAACATACCAGAACTTGTTCTAACTTTACTCTTCATACCCTGAAACAAATATATAAATGAATGTAAAACTACGATCTAATGTAGTGTTGGGCTGTTTGCAACACCAACTATTCTAACTAAGATTTACCTAGGAAAAAATATCAGTAGCAATAGTTATCAAGATTAATAAAAGGGAACGCCATCAATCGGATTGATAAGCACTAATTAACTGTTGGTGTGACTAAATAGGTTTAACTTGAACGAGCATGTATGCATATAGGATACTCACGAAATGACACCAGTGGAATCATTGACAAGTGTTTTAATTAGAAAGACCTCAACTTCCCTCACCTTTCCAGTTTTTGCATCCACGACTGTAGAAATCTGTAGACGAGGTTTGGCAATGGCTCTAAGATAATCGCATTCCTGCAGAGCAAAAGGCAAACGAATTGATCCATCCAAGTATTATTTGGTAAGCCCTATATATTAACACAAGCTCCAAAAGGCATTATATATTTGTTTCAGAAGCCCATATTAAGTTTCAAGAAGCTTTCTACACATGTTACAACTCCAGTAAAAAAAATCATGTTTATTGTAATTTTGCGATTCGTCAATCCGAAAAAGCTCATATGGTTGAATAAAATAAAATAATAATGATCGAATTTATAAATCATTCAAACGCATTCATAAAAATGATGTTTTCAGCATACCTCGGGACTTAAGAAGTTATGAAACACAATAATACGTGGTGACCAGTTAACTACTTCAGGTTTTATCTGCATCAAACGGTGAATAAAGAACTCGTGAGAAGGAAAAAGGAACTGGAGTGGTTTATACAACAATAATGAAACTTTTGGTGAGAATTAAAATGCACATGTAAATTAAAATCACTTATTAATGATTCCGAGTCTTGATGGTATATACGAAAAATAAGTTAAGTGGTTAATAAGAAAAATGGAAACAATAATGGAACATACGTATCCAAGACGCAGATATTCAGCTTCTTTGTCACCCCAGTGAGAAACATCTGATAAAAGAGATCGCGGTTATTATGGTAGGGACTAGTAAAGTAGTTTTGGGGGATGTGTATAGGGATATCAATTAACAACAAAGGTAGAAATCTCTCGTAAGTTGAAGATTACCTCTGCTTAGGCTCTGAATTCTTGTCAAAGAAAATTTGGCCCCTATTTTTTTCCCCCCAAAAAAATATGTTTTGATAAGTCACAACATTTAACCAAAAAATGCCTAATACTTATAACCGATATCTTAATCCCTACTTCGATCACACTTTGCCTAGTCCCCTCCGCCGTATCAAAGTTCATAACGGATAGATCGAGATTCAAACTCTTACAAAATGTTGTAGATACTGTGTAGTGATTTACGAAAACAATAAAACTGCATCTAAAATAGATCGACAAGCACTCGTCTACATAATGTACACTCGTTTTAGGATTATTAACTCGATAAGAGAAGAATATTTATCCAATGATTTAGAGAAAAACTCAGTAAACTTTGAAGCTATAAAAACAACAACTAAAATTACGAAATGGTTCTGAAATCTACCATAAGAATCCTCCAGTCTCCTAATGAACGCCAACTGGAACAAAGCACCTGATAATTCATATATAATAAAAAAAATTGAATTACTTAAAATCAGTCTAACGAGCATGAAAATCAACTGCTTGTAAACACATACTAGTATATATTTATGTGTGTATCTATCTAATTCAGAATACATTACTTAAAATCAATTATACATAAGAGAAATATTTTTACCGATAATCATTCCGGCGGTTACAAATGTGAGGAGAGCGAAGAAGAATCTCACCCCGGCGGCCGCCATAGTTATCGGAGGAGTAAAGATCGGTAAACGCCGCAGACCTCAGTTCACAGTCGCGTGGAAAATGAGTCCTAATTGAAGTCTTTCTAGTTTGACTATAGTATAATCATTAATGGAAGTCTTTCTAGTTTGAGTGCGGGTCTAGCCCGGCCTGCCTAAGATTCGGGTCGGACTCGAATCTATTTTCTCTAGCTGACCCGCACGACCAGAACCCGCAGCCCGCCCAGACCCGTCCAGCCCAGTGAGCCCACTAGTGAATACCCACAGGCCACAGCCCATAACATCCGGCCTCAACCCCAGCCCACTATGTTAAGCCCAACCAAAATAAAATTAAATGTCGTTTTGAATTTATTTTATTTAATCGTGGTTTAAAATTTTCAACCTCAATTAATTATACTGTTTTTAAATTCCATTCAAATTAATTATATTTTATTAAATAGTTATTGTTTCAAAATAAATAATGAATAAAAAATTAATAAAAATCTTAATAAATGTGTTGGAATGTACACAAGATTTGAATTCTAGAAGTGTTTCTATACATTCTGGAAGTCTGGGCAAAGTGACTGTCTCATCGCGCTTTGAGTTTGGCCACAGTGGCCGTTTCAGCATCTTATTTAAATCTGCCGCCAGAGGACAAAATGACACCGTTTCGGGCAAAGCGACGTCGTTTCACCTGGGTTCACAGAAATGCCGCAGAGCAGTGGATCGATCCTTTCTCACGTGTTAGTGGATGAAAATGCGAGATTCCAAGTGATCCAAGTTCCTCGCCAGCTCATGCACAACATGACGATCACAATTTCTGTTAGAAAGGTGTGGTGTGGATTCGCCCAAACTGATTTGATCGTAGGGTTCATACGAGTTTCAGATTTGGGGATATTCTAGTGCGTGAGTATAAATGTAATTCACCATGTGTGTGTGATGTAGAGCTGTATCTGAACTCATTTTCATAGCCTTGAGAGCTTGAATAATACCCGAGAACCACCTCCCTCCCCGAGCACGTAGATCGGTTTTCAATCGATCGAAGCTCGTAAAATCGTGTGTCATTTCGTGTGATTTCTTTTGTGTTGTGTTCCTGGAAGTTCAGAGATACTTTTAGGATCCTTAGATCGAGCGTTTGTCTTCGTATCCCTATTTCACCATTGTTGCTCGAAGCTTCCGGCGCCGAGCTTTTGTGGCAAACTGCAGCTGTGATTGTTTGGTGTGTTTGTTCTTGTTCGAATCCTCAACAAGTGGCGCCGTCTGTGGGAATCAAATCCAGCTGCTGCAAAGATGAAGGGTGGATCCGCGAAGGTCGATCTGGAGAAATTCACGGGGAAGAATGACTTCAACCTTTGGTGAATCAAAGTGAAGGCGGTTCTGGTACAACAGGGTTTGATCTCAGCGTTAGATGCCCCGTTGCAGTCGCCAGCGCCAGAGGGCAAAGGGAAGGAGACGAAGGAGTCAAGCTCTGCAGAATCAACACCTGATCCAGTGGAGATTTCCATGCGTGCTCATAGTGTGATCATCTTGAGCCTGGGGGACAAAATGTTAAGGGAAGTATGCAAGGAGTCGACTGCCTATGGTTTGTGGAAGAAACTGGAGAGCTTGTATATGACTAAATCCTTGGCAAACAGGTTATATTTGAAGCAAAGGTTGTATACCTTTAGGATGTCTTCTGATAGATCTGTGGTTGACCAGTTGGATGATTTTGTGAGGTTGTTATATGATCTGGAGAATGTAGATGGTCAGATGAAGGAGGAGGATCAAGCACTGTTGTTGTTGAGCTCTTTGCCTTCATCATATGATCAGTTTAAGGATGCATTGTTGTATGGTAGGGTTCATGATTTGACTCTGGAGGAAGTGCAGGTTGCACTTATGATACGAACCTCGTTGGGGATCGAAAAATAGAAGAAATACGAAGGACGAAATTGATAAAAATATACCGGCGGAAGGTCCCAAAACCTCTGAATCTGATTCGTGAAATAATATAAGGACGAAACCCTAGACCCAACACGTGATCGATGCAGCAACTCGGGGATGAGGAAGACACACGAACGAATGGTGGATCGCTTCGTTGATTCGTCGGTTGAATTCTTTGGATAGTCGGGTAGAATTCGAACCCCAGAGAGAATTTTAGTTAAACTCACAAAAAATAATTTTATTTATCAATCATGTTCTGATTAAAACAATGCGTTGGGGAGCTTTATATAAGCAATTCCCTAATTATTAAATAAAAAGAACTAAAACAATTAAAATCAAAACAATTAAAAACTAACGCAAATAAAACAATTAAAATCAAAACAATTAAAAACATACGCAAATAAAACAATTAAAACTGACGCAAATAAAACATAACGCCGCTAATTTTCTAAGATGTCGCCCGACAGGATATGACTGTCGGCCGACACCAAGCTAGAAAATCGGCTGATCTTCACGGCACACTCTCGACCTCCGTTCCGACTTCGTCTTCGTCGTTCTAGCTTGAAACGGAACTCGGGCTGCATCATTCCCCTCCTCTTCAAGAGGATTTGTCCTCAAATCCACGTCGATGCCAGGCTCGAACACCACTCTCACGAACGCACTTGGAACCACGTCAGTCGAATGCTCAATCCCTCGAGTCGGTGATAAAACAGGAAGTGTAGCATCAGGGAAAACATCATCAAGTTCCTGCCACACAAAACGAATAGAAAGGTAGAGAAGATAGATCGTTAGTATAGAACATCGTCTCCTTGCACAACACCACAGACGTCGGTTGCCCCTCTTTCTCTGCTTGTTTCACCATGGGTAACTCCAATCGTTGATCCTCGATTGCATCAACCTCATGCGGGCACATACCAAGGTAAAGAAGGTCCTCGGACTCCACCGAATACTCTTTCCTGGACTCCACCAAAGCCGACTCTTCCTCGGCCCCCACCAAAACCTCCTCCTTGGACTCCAACGAAGCCGACTCTTCCTCGGACCTCACCGAAACCTCCTCCTCGGACTCTACCGAAGCCGACTCTTCGGACTTCCCGCCCTCCTCATCAGTAGCTAATTTCACAGCAGCCATTGACGCATGTACACGCTCCTCTAACAGACGCTCAATATTGCTCCACGTCTCGCGCTGGAACTCAGCTCTGGACCTCCTCTTATCAAGGTCTGAAGCTTTCTCCTTCTCAAAGTCCCTATTTCTTTCATGGGCTCGATGATGGCCATTCCGACTTCCTCGGTATTCTCCGCCTCACCGGTGAGACTTCTCCTCTAGGGCGGTGAATCGTGCAAATATTTTTTTTTTCACGGATGAACAGTAACGGTGAACAATAATTTCGAGAAAATAAATATAAAAAAAATAAAAAATAAAAAATAATAATAATAATTTTTTTTTTATCCCAAAGAAAAAAAATACGAAAAGGAAAAGAAGAAGAAACAAAAATAAGAAAACGAGGCTTCGTATTCAGAAATCAAAAAACCCTAACTTGGGCTCTGATACCAAATGATACGAACCTCGTTGGGATACGAAGGATAGAAGATGAACGAAGAATAAATTGAGAAAAGATACCGGTGAGAAGGTCCCAAAACCTCTGGATCGACTCACAAAATGATTTAGATTCAAAGATCTAAACCCCAACGCGTAGTTGTCGCAGCAACTCGGGGATGAGGAAGACACACGAACGAAGAGGGAGTCGCTTCGTTGATTCGTCGGTTGAATTCTTTGGATAATCGGGTAGAATTCGAACCCAAGAGAGATTTAATAAAAAACTCACAAAATTATATTTATTCATCATCAAATTAAAGTTATTTCCTAACAAGGTTTTAAGAAGCCTTTATATAAGCAAAACGAAAAACGCTGCGACACGTGATCGATGCAGCAACTCGGGGATGAGGAAGACACACGAACGAAGGGTGGATCGCTTCGTTGATTCGTCGGTTGAATTCTTTGGATAGTCGGGTAGAATTCGAACCCCATAGAGAATTTTAGTAAAACTCACAAAAAGTAATTTTATTTATCAAATCATGTTCTGATTAAAACAATGCGTTGGGGAGCTTTATATAAGCAATGCCCTAATTATTAAATAAAAATAAATAAAACAATTAGAATCAAAACAATTAAAAACTGACGCAAATAAAACAATTAAAATCAAAACAATTAAAAACTGACGCAAATAAAACAATTAAAACTGACGCAAATAAAACATAACGCCGCTAATTTTCTAAGATGTCGCTCGACAGGATATGACTGTCGGCCGACACCAAGCTAGAAAATCGACTGATCTTCATGGCGCGTCCTCGACACACTCTCGACCTCCGTTTCGACTTCGTCTTCGTCGTTCTAGCTTGAAACGGAACTCGGGCTGCATCAACTTAGGTCAAAGGAATTGAACAAGAAGGATCCTAAGGCCAAGGAACATCATCAAAGTCCAGAGGGTCTAACTGTCACAAAGAAGAAGTCATGAGGAAAGAAGGACAACAAGAAGAAACCACATGGGGGTGGTGATGCAGCTGCATCAACCTCAGAAACTAGGAAGTGCTACCATTGAAATAAGACAGGTCACTTGAAGAAGAACTGTTACCAGTTAAAGAATCAGCATGGCAAAGGGAAAGAGCCAACTCAATCCGTGGATGTGGTTGAGTCAACTTCTGATTTGGAGGATGCCGAGGTACTTGCAGTTACTTCTAACTCTAGAAATGAGGAGTGGGTGCTTGATTCTGGCTGTACATTTCATATGTGTCCTGTGAAGCATTGGTTTGAGGACTTTGAGTTCATAGATGGTGGTTCGGTTGTTCTTGAAAATAATCTTACATGTCAGGTGGAGGGTATTGGTTCAGTGAGGTTGAGACTCTCAAATGGATCAATCAAGAAACTGACTAAGGTGAGATATATTCCATCCCTCAGGAGGAATTTGATTTCTCTTGGAATGCTTGACAGTTTGGGCATGAGCTTTAGTTCAGTTGGTGGTTGCCTTCAGGTTAAGAAAGGCACTACTGTGGTACTTGAGGGAGTCAAGAGGAATGACTTGTATTTCTTGAAGGGTTCTACTGTTGTTGGTGAGAACTCCTTAGCTGCTGCCTCAGTGAAGGTGGAGCTATGGCATAGGAGACTTGGACATCTCAGTGAGAAGGGTCTTCATGAGTTGTCTAAGCAGGGTGCATTCAAGAATGGTCAACTTGACAGGCTCAAAATATGTGAGTATTGTGTTCTGGGCAAAGCTTGTTGGAATTCAATATCCCGGGCTATTAAAATTTGCGGAAAATAATAACCCGATCAAAAACCTCGATTGCCGGAGAAATCACGAGTCCACGCGAGCCGGGGCTCGACCGAACGCACAACGCGCACGAGGACGCGTGCGCGCCCAGCCGCACCCCCGCGGGAACCCGCGATCGCTCCCAGCGATCGCACGGGATGCCTCATGGCATCCCCGCAGCGGATCCGGTGATCCGCTGCTCGCACGGGCTGGGGCTCGTCCCAGCGAGCCGCTGCGGGTAACCCCGCAGCTCGCTACGAGTCGCTGCGGGTAACCCCGCAGCATCCCCGCGATCGATCCCTAGGATCGATCGCTCCTCCCGCACGCGATCCCCACGCGGGATCCACGAGCCGCCGGCGGTCCGGTGGTTCGACCACCACCGCCCGGCTCGACCCTCGTTCCGGGATTCGATCCTCGGATCTTCGTTCTACGGTATTCTCGATAAATCCAAAATCGAACAATTATCAAGGGCGTTTAGATATTGTACCTTTCGATTTGTTGTTCGGAGAAACGAATTCAAGACGACCTTTTGAATCTTCCCACGTATTCCTTGCACTAGCTTGAACGTCGGGTGGACGACGATCCTCCAAGCTCTATGGATCTACTTCTCTCTCTACCTTCTCTCTCTAGAAGAATTATGATCTTCAACTTATATGAGAATAGAGAAGACCATGTAGTGCTTTTATAGGCTACGTAGGGGATCTAAAGGAGGTGGAATATTGGGCTTCCAATATTAATGATTAAATTGAGCCCAAGCCCAAATCTATTAATCTCCCATTAATATTAATTAATTTATTTTCCACTATATAAATTAACTGCACTCCCAATATTAAACCATATTATATCCAAATAATATTTCTCCGGTAGTATTATTTATTCCGTGTATTTAAGATATAAATATCCATGAATAAAATTTATTTATTGCTTAATAAATTTATTCATCTCTTTTATCCGAGACTAGTACCACTTAACCTTATTTATTATGCGGAATTAAATCCACTGGCGAGGTTTACATAATAAATCCTTATGAGCTCATCTCGGGGATATTATCAACCCTTCCGGGATACACTGTCCGGTCAATCATTCACGACATGCCATATATAAAATATAGTGACCCAACTTAACCGGTAATTAACCCAATAATTAAATCGGTTAATTCCTTTGGTAAATCAAAGTCACTTATATTGAATATACACACCCGCAACAATATCGGGGATTAAGAATAAAATACACTGAGTCTCAAATCAATTATCGCCGAGCAATCCTAATTGATGAGTCTCAATCGATCCGCTCAATACACCAAGTGTACAAGTGTGATAAAATAATTAAGACAAATTATTTTCTCTCTCACACAACGACTATACCGATGGATTGGTCCGTGTCCATCTAGGTCGTGAGCATCTGTTTGATTAAATACGAGTAACCGATAGTATGATCTTCTGTGTGGGCCCGACACACCATACTAACTACAACGTATGAAATCCAGGACTATAATTTGCATAGATTTAATTAACAATAATTAAAAGCAAATGAATGTTCGTATTTAATAGGTAAATGAAAGTGTACAAGGAGTTCAGAATACTCAAATCTAGACATTAAGTATACTACTCCAACAATCTCCCACTTATACTAAGGTCTAGTCTTATCCTTCAAGTGCTTGAAATAAACTTCCTTAGGAAGTATCTTGGTGAAAGGGTCCGCTAGGTTGTCCTCCGAAGCTATCTTGGTGACTATCGCATCGCCCTTCTTGACGATGTCTCGAATCAGGTGGTACTTGCGCTCTATGTGTTTCATAGCACTATGGGACCGTGGTTCCTTACTGTTTGCCACTGCACCGCTATTATCACAATAAATTGTCATAGCCTTGGGCAAACTCAGAATCACATCTAAGTCCTGGAGGAAATTAAGGAACCAAACTGACTCTTTCGCTGCCTCTGAGGCTGCAACATATTCAGCTTCCATGGTAGAGTCTGAAATGCACTTTTGCTTAACACTCCTCCATGATACGGCTCCACCTCCCATAGTGTACACATAGCCTGATGTCGACTTTCGCCGGTCCTTATCAGCTTGGAAATCCGAATCCGTATAACCCAAAGGAATCAGATTGTCTGCCCCGTAACTTAGAACATAATCCTTAGTATTTCGCAAATACTTGAAAATGCTCTTTACGGCAGTCCAATGAGCCTTTCCAGGGTTACTCTGATATCTCGCTACTACGCCAACTGCATAGCAGATATCAGGCCTCGTGCATAACATTGCATACATCAAGCTTCCCACAGCCGAAGCGTAGGGAACTGCTTTCATTTCATCTTTCTCCTTTTTGTTGGGATATGTCCTTCGATCCTACGTGTGCAATCGATAAAGTCATAAGGTCGTCTATGGATGTTAAATGATTATTCGATAATATTAAATTGTTGGGAACAATATAATATTGATCAATTAAATCATACCTACAGGGTCACACATGGACTCGAAGATAATGTACGATGCTTGATATATATTGATTTAGAATCAATATTTACGTGGATTTAATATACATGCATGGGATGCATAGCTTGCATAGATGCATGCCACATAGTGTGACATGGCATGCCACACAAGCAAGTGGGACCACATACAATGCATTGTGGCATGTGTATGTGGCATGACCTTTCACCTCCTTTGTAACCCCTTTTGTGTGTTAAATGGTGCATCTTTATGCACATTATGAAGGAGGTTACAAAGAGGTGTAATGGTGTGAATAATGGTGTGTTTATATAGATGAAAATCTGATTTTCATCACACACAAGCATCAGCCACGAAAATCCACACAAATAGAGAGAAAAGAGGTGATCTTGGAGATCCATTCTCAAGCAATCAAAGGTGTTCATTATCCGGGTTCGTGTGCAACACGTAGAGGCCGGGCCATTTGTGCGGCTTCCACATCCGGACGATCTAAAGGAGTGACGAGGTCATTCACAAGGAGAGCTTCGAGAGGCTGATCCATTTGAGGTGGTTCAATCGACTCAACACCACCTCAACGACATTAACCAAAATCAACGAATCACTTCGTCACAAAAGTAAGTAATCGTTGAACCTTATATATATATATATATATATTGGATGTGTATATATATATGTTTATATGTGTTCTTATACACATTAAGTGTGCACTAAGATCATGGCATAGTAGATCTATTGATTTACACGCTTCCGCACACACGGTATATTGATTGGATCGGTATACCGGTACCTACAATTGGTATCAGAGCCTAGGGCTCGTGCACACTTTTGTGTTGGACACGAAGGTTAAATCAACATAATTGGATTATATGTTTAATTGTGATTATGTGATTAGATGTAAGGCCGGCCACCGTTAGTGGTCGGGTGAATGAAATTGTCGTTTTTTACGTACGATTGGCCATAGTTTTGGAGGGCTGCGTCCCTTGGAATCATTTGTAATAGATAGGTTTTCTATTTCAATATGTATTGTTCAAACTTGTAAGCGATGGACTTGGTCCATGGTTCGATGGTGGATCTCGGCTCTCCGGCGAAAACGAGAAGAAACGAAGCAAAATGAAGCGAAACGGGCGAAAACCGGGCTGCTGGAGCAAAACGGCGGGCGCCGTTTGTGCTCCGGCGGGCGCCGAATGGATTCGGCGGGCGCCGTTTTGGAAACGGCGACCGCCGAAAGGCTGTTTTTTGGTCAGCCTGTTTTGTACCCTTTTGGCGGGCGCCGTTTTGGAAACGGCGACCGCCAGTGGTGTTCGGCGACCGCCGTTTGTGAAACGGCGGGCGCCGTTCGTGGTTTTTGGGGTATGGACTAAGGTTGACCTAAATCGGCGGGTGCAGAACTGAAACGGCGAGCGCGGGCCAGTCCAGAAGATGTTCAAGGCCTATTTTGTTGCTTTTAATCTTTTCGTTTGAGAGTTGTGAGGTTCTAGGGGCCTTTCGATTTCGTATTTATTTGCTTTGCTAGTTATAGGTTGTTTTATGTTATAAATGTTCAACTTACATATAAACAAACCTATGCATGCAAATTCCCAAAATAATGAGTATAATGTCTTGTCCAAAAATATCACACTCATGAAGCCCTCGATCATAAGTTGGTAGGTCCGCCTCAGCGGGGTACTACTTGTTATCTTGGGATAAGTGGGAGTAAGGGTTAGACCCTTACACGTGAGTTTGGTTTTCTCATCGATAGATCCACTGCAGGCGTGGCTATCGAGACATGAGATGAGAATGGGACTCTCATCGACCGAGAGTGATATTAGATATCATTGACATGGGTGTGTCTACCTATCTTGAAATACTTAAGTGCGGACTCAGTCAGCTTAAATATTTACAAGATGAGGATCTCGGGATCGTTTTGTTCTAAGGGACAATGATATTGGATATCAATTGAACAAAATGAAATAAATAAGTACAATTGTTAGACAACCTTATTTGTTTACCGCTTTGTGGATGTTTACATACTTTATTTATCTTTCTTTTGTAGTTTATCATGTCTAATATCAACTCAATTCAAGTTTCGTTCAATTCTTGATTGTGAAAAATTGAACAACATAAATTTTCTTGATTAACAACGTAATTTGAGGATGGTCCTCAAATACGAAGTTAAGGAAAATGTGTTAAATAACCACATCCTAAGATATCATTGAACAACTCAATAGCATGTTCGGGGAATATGCTAATATTGAAAAGTTCTGAATAACCAGGGTCATCGCTTCAGCTAGGCTGGAAAAGAGAAACCTATAGGGACCACATGTACAACAAATAATTGGATTATTTGTTTTAAGTGATCTCCTAAATTTTTCTAAGATGATGAGTCGTCAATTAAAAAGGACCCTGAGAGGGATATTCTTATGATAAGGGATGAGGTATTCAAAAGAGCATGGGCAAAAATGCTACTAGGGTTCCTAGGGAATCTGAATGCGTCTACTGCAAAAGTGTAGGACACTAATTGCAAACAAGTAAAAGTTCATATTCAATTTCAAAACAAATGCCTAATTTGTCTTTCATTTGATGGATTATAAGGTTAGGATTATTTACACCTCGGGGAGTGATTTAATCCAAAAACACTTAAGTTCATCAATGACACAAATTAGAGACTTTCGAGCCATTGGATGGCGTGAATCGATTGTCTGGTTGGCTCCCTCATATTTTATGAGAGATAGGGCTTCAATTGCATGATAATATCGCTGGTTAGAAAACTTCGATTTTTCACTTACGATTTATCACGTTTTGACATTGAGATAATTTTGAATGAGACTCAATTATTGGGAATAATTGAATTTGCCCAAAGTTCAAAGAAGATGTGAAGAACGGGGTTGCTTCATCTTCAAGTATTAATGATATAGACATTAAACTTCACAAATTCTACATCTTGGGTATTGGATGCCAAATGTGGTTCTCACAATTTTTATGTGGAGGAACTACATAGAAGTATAAGTTTGGTGAATAGAGATGTCGATCTACAGGCAAGAAATGGAGCGAAGGTCGCTGCATTAGCCGTATGATCATATGATGTTGTTTTGCCTTAGGGCCTTGTTTTAGTATTATAACTATTTAATTTCGTACCTTCAATAAACAATGAATATTGGTTCAGTATTAGATACTGATGGATTAGTTTTTCACTATTAAATAGTTTGGTAACTATTTTAATTGTGAATTATTCTTTGTTTTGGTACGATTATTATATTGTTTATGTATACTTTAAACTTGACAAATCATATATATCATTAAGACCAAAGGCCAAATCGAATAAGTATCGATGAGACATAACTGAAACATTGTTGATTAGATCAAATCAAAATCTAAACATGTAACGAAGCTTCTTTTAGAAGGAATTTTAGAATCATTTGACTTGGAGTCATTTGATACATGTGAATGATGTGTGATTGAAAAGATAACAATGTCATCTTTCTTGGAGAAAGGAGAACATGTGAGTAATTAGGGATGATCCATACTGATGTATGTGGAACCTATCAGTTCACAAGCACATGAAGGTTATGTTTCGGAAAAGAGAAAACAAACTATATTAGATATAGTTCGACCATTCGATGAGAGGTCTAAATGAACTACTGGTCTCTTTTGGGAACACACAATTCTTGACTTCAACTTATACACTGAATAGGACGCTGTCAAAAGCTGTTGATAAGACACCATACTAGGTATGGAAAGGGAGGGTCCCTAAATTGTTTTCATCAAAATTTGAGGTTCTAAAAGATTCTCTGAAGAGATTTATCTCTATAGAGCTTGAACTCAAATGGGATAAAAGTTTCTTTATGGTATCCATAAGAAACTCGAGGGTACAACTTCTACGATCTATCTGAGAACAATATTTTGTTGCTCGAGATAGTGATTTTCTTGAAAAGAGTTATCTTTCCTAGAAATTCAGTGGGAGCTCGGTTGTTTTGAACGAGGTTCAAGTGAAACAACCAATGATGAATACTCAAGACTGGGTTGAGAGTATTCTTATGGTTTTGAAAGCCATACCAGCCCTCGTAGGTCCGAAAGGCATAAATCTATCTCTATTATTCAAATACTTAGATATTGTGACCAATGAGAGATATGAATTCATGCTTTTGGAAAGCGGTGAACCTTCGACCTAATTCCAAGCTATGACGAGTCCAGCTACTGAAAATTGGCATGGTGCCATGAAATCTGAGATGATATCAATATCTGATAATCAAGTTTGGAACTTGATATATTTGCATCACGGGGTTAGACCCAATGAATGCTAATAGATCTTTAAGATCTAAACAGACAGATGGAAAACCTAGGGTTTTCAAAGCAAGGTTGATGGTAAAAGTTTTATTCACGAGGTGGATTATGGAAAAACTTTCACCTGTTGCTTTGATTAAATCATTCAGATCATCTTAGCCATTGCTACTCATCTTGATAATGAGTTATGGTAATATTGGATGTTAAAACTAACTTCTTGAATTGGATTCTAGAAGAGAATGTGTTTTGACACAGCCAAAGAGTTTTATCGATCCTAATAAGGCTGAGAAATTATGCAATCTTATAATTCCATTTATGGAATAAAGCAAAGCATATCAGAGTAGCAATCTTCAGTTCAATGAATCCATACTGGGATTTGGATTTCAGAGGAACTCGGAAGAGTCTTGTTTTACAAGAAGATCAGTGGGAGTTACGTTGTATACATTGTGTTGTATGTCGATGACATACTCCTTATTGGAAACAATGTTTCTATGCTTAATTCTATTAAAGAATGGCTTGGAAATTGTTTTCAGTAAAGGATCTTGGAGAAGCACAGTACATATTGGGCATCAAGATCTGTCGGAACAGATCGAAAATGATGTTTGGACTTAGTCAAGTGACCTATATTGATAAGGTACTTGATAAGTTCAGAATGAAAGACGCCAAAAAGGGTCTCATTCCAATGAGTCATGGCACATCTCTTAGCAAGATGCAAGGCCCTACGGGACTTGATGAGCAAAAGAGGATGGAAAACATTCCTTATGCTTTGACAATATGGTCTATAATGTATGCCATGATATGTACACGACCGGACGTATCGTATGCTTTGAGCATGACGAGTCAGTTTCAAGGAAATCCAGGTGAGGCGCGTTAGACTGCGACCAAGAATATTCTTATATACCTTAGATGGACAAAAGAATTTTGTTGTCTTTGGAAGACAAAAAAGAGTTGATATTAACAAGCTGTTTGAATGCTAACTTCAAAACAGACTAAGATAATTTCCGATTTTAATCTGGTTATATCGTTTGTCTGGTTAGAGGTGATATTTGCTGGAATAGTTCCATGCAATATAGCTGATTAAACTACAGAAGCTGAGCACAGTATTGCATTGGATGCAGTAATGTTGGCAGTTAGGATTTGAAAGTTCTTGAATGAACTAGGTGGCGTAATTAGCTCGGCCCATCCGATAGTTCTCTATTTATGGTAGGGCTATCGCGCAAGCCAATGAGCCAAGGGAGCACCACAAGTCTAAACTGGTGCTCAGGAAGTTCTACATTATCTAGGAGATAGTTTTGTGGAGACATCGAGATAATAAAGTTGCAACTTTTGGTAAGGTTGCAAACCCGCTTTCTTAACCTCTCCAGCAGTTTAAGCTTGAGGCTTTCACGACTGCAATAGAGATCAGACATCTTAGAGATGAGTTGTGATTTCTATTACTGTATTAGATACTTTTGGAGATTTGGTAGACATTCACTCATATGTATAATACATATTTCTTCATATAAATATGGTTTAATTTATATGAATTGTCCAAATGATTAAGTTATATCAATTGGGTTATGAGGTCGACTTACCGCATAATGAAGTCCCAATGGTTGAACTGATATACTTAAATCATATTGTTGTTCCTGGTTCGTATAATCGAGTACGGACAAACCGATAATACAATGAACTAGTTTGTAATGTGTACTATAGCGCCGCTTCATGGGCTAGTGATGTGGGACATCAAGTACAATTACATAGATATTAGCTGGGAGCTAATGATCGAACAGACCCGACTGGAATAGTATTTAAGATTTCGAGTCATAATACTATTTCATTGACTGTCGAGCAATTTCCTCTGACCTGAGTAGTCCAGAGTAATTCCATTGTGAAATGGTATACTTTGATACAAGTAAACGCCTTTCGTAAAAGGAGGTTATAAAACTTGTCATTGGGTATATCAGGAAGCAAGTGGGAGAGCTTGGATTGACAAGATGGGATTGTCCTCCATTTTATAATGGGATACATGTCTTACCGGCCACTTGGAGAGTCGAGACTGTGGAAAATACGTGGCCACGTCCAGATTCGTATCATAGTGATAAATCTGGTTTTACAGTCTGTCTCAAAGTCCAAGAAAGGTTTGAACCGATTGAGGATGACTCGAGTCTTGCCTCAAGTTCAAACTTAGACATAAAGTGACAACAGGAAGTTGGCAGCACACTGGCTATGAAGGCCAAGTGGGAGATTGTTGGGATATGTCCTTCGATCCTACGTGTGCAATCGATAAAGTCATAAGGTCGTCTATGGATGTTAAATGATTATTCGATAATATTAAATTGTTGGGAACAATATAATATTGATCAATTAAATCATACCTACAGGGTCACACATGGACTCGAAGATAATGTACGATGCTTGATATATATTGATTTAGAATCAATATTTACGTGGATTTAATATACATGCATGGGATGCATAGCTTGCATAGATGCATGCCACATAGTGTGACATGGCATGCCACACAAGCAAGTGGGACCACATACAATGCATTGTGGCATGTGTATGTGGCATGACCTTTCACCTCCTTTGTAACCCCTTTTGTGTGTTAAATGGTGCATCTTTATGCACATTATGAAGGAGGTTACAAAGAGGTGTAATGGTGTGAATAATGGTGTGTTTATATAGATGAAAATCTGATTTTCATCACACACAAGCATCAGCCACGAAAATCCACACAAATAGAGAGAAAAGAGGTGATCTTGGAGATCCATTCTCAAGCAATCAAAGGTGTTCATTATCCGGGTTCGTGTGCAACACGTAGAGGCCGGGCCATTTGTGCGGCTTCCACATCCGGACGATCTAAAGGAGTGACGAGGTCATTCACAAGGAGAGCTTCGAGAGGCTGATCCATTTGAGGTGGTTCAATCGACTCAACACCACCTCAACGACATTAACCAAAATCAACGAATCACTTCGTCACAAAAGTAAGTAATCGTTGAACCTTATATATATATATATATATATTGGATGTGTATATATATATGTTTATATGTGTTCTTATACACATTAAGTGTGCACTAAGATCATGGCATAGTAGATCTATTGATTTACACGCTTCCGCACACACGGTATATTGATTGGATCGGTATACCGGTACCTACAATTGGTATCAGAGCCTAGGGCTCGTGCACACTTTTGTGTTGGACACGAAGGTTAAATCAACATAATTGGATTATATGTTTAATTGTGATTATGTGATTAGATGTAAGGCCGGCCACCGTTAGTGGTCGGGTGAATGAAATTGTCGTTTTTTACGTACGATTGGCCATAGTTTTGGAGGGCTGCGTCCCTTGGAATCATTTGTAATAGATAGGTTTTCTATTTCAATATGTATTGTTCAAACTTGTAAGCGATGGACTTGGTCCATGGTTCGATGGTGGATCTCGGCTCTCCGGCGAAAACGAGAAGAAACGAAGCAAAATGAAGCGAAACGGGCGAAAACCGGGCTGCTGGAGCAAAACGGCGGGCGCCGTTTGTGCTCCGGCGGGCGCCGAATGGATTCGGCGGGCGCCGTTTTGGAAACGGCGACCGCCGAAAGGCTGTTTTTTGGTCAGCCTGTTTTGTACCCTTTTGGCGGGCGCCGTTTTGGAAACGGCGACCGCCAGTGGTGTTCGGCGACCGCCGTTTGTGAAACGGCGGGCGCCGTTCGTGGTTTTTGGGGTATGGACTAAGGTTGACCTAAATCGGCGGGTGCAGAACTGAAACGGCGAGCGCGGGCCAGTCCAGAAGATGTTCAAGGCCTATTTTGTTGCTTTTAATCTTTTCGTTTGAGAGTTGTGAGGTTCTAGGGGCCTTTCGATTTCGTATTTATTTGCTTTGCTAGTTATAGGTTGTTTTATGTTATAAATGTTCAACTTACATATAAACAAACCTATGCATGCAAATTCCCAAAATAATGAGTATAATGTCTTGTCCAAAAATATCACACTCATGAAGCCCTCGATCATAAGTTGGTAGGTCCGCCTCAGCGGGGTACTACTTGTTATCTTGGGATAAGTGGGAGTAAGGGTTAGACCCTTACACGTGAGTTTGGTTTTCTCATCGATAGATCCACTGCAGGCGTGGCTATCGAGACATGAGATGAGAATGGGACTCTCATCGACCGAGAGTGATATTAGATATCATTGACATGGGTGTGTCTACCTATCTTGAAATACTTAAGTGCGGACTCAGTCAGCTTAAATATTTACAAGATGAGGATCTCGGGATCGTTTTGTTCTAAGGGACAATGATATTGGATATCAATTGAACAAAATGAAATAAATAAGTACAATTGTTAGACAACCTTATTTGTTTACCGCTTTGTGGATGTTTACATACTTTATTTATCTTTCTTTTGTAGTTTATCATGTCTAATATCAACTCAATTCAAGTTTCGTTCAATTCTTGATTGTGAAAAATTGAACAACATAAATTTTCTTGATTAACAACGTAATTTGAGGATGGTCCTCAAATACGAAGTCAAGGAAAATGTGTTAAATAACCACATCCTAAGATATCATTGAACAACTCAATAGCATGTTCGGGGAATATGCTAATATTGAAAAGTTCTGAATAACCAGGGTCATCGCTTCAGCTAGGCTGGAAAAGAGAAACCTATAGGGACCACATGTACAACAAATAATTGGATTATTTGTTTTAAGTGATCTCCTAAATTTTTCTAAGATGATGAGTCGTCAATTAAAAAGGACCCTGAGAGGGATATTCTTATGATAAGGGATGAGGTATTCAAAAGAGCATGGGCAAAAATGCTACTAGGGTTCCTAGGGAATCTGAATGCGTCTACTGCAAAAGTGTAGGACACTAATTGCAAACAAGTAAAAGTTCATATTCAATTTCAAAACAAATGCCTAATTTGTCTTTCATTTGATGGATTATAAGGTTAGGATTATTTACACCTCGGGGAGTGATTTAATCCAAAAACACTTAAGTTCATCAATGACACAAATTAGAGACTTTCGAGCCATTGGATGGCGTGAATCGATTGTCTGGTTGGCTCCCTCATATTTTATGAGAGAGATAGGGCTTCAATTGCATGATAATATCGCTGGTTAGAAAACTTCGATTTTTCACTTACGATTTATCACGTTTTGACATTGAGATAATTTTGAATGAGACTCAATTATTGGGAATAATTGAATTTGCCCAAAGTTCAAAGAAGATGTGAAGAACGGGGTTGCTTCATCTTCAAGTATTAATGATATAGACATTAAACTTCACAAATTCTACATCTTGGGTATTGGATGCCAAATGTGGTTCTCACAATTTTTATGTGGAGGAACTACATAGAAGTATAAGTTTGGTGAATAGAGATGTCGATCTACAGGCAAGAAATGGAGCGAAGGTCGCTGCATTAGCCGTATGATCATATGATGTTGTTTTGCCTTAGGGCCTTGTTTTAGTATTATAACTATTTAATTTCGTACCTTCAATAAACAATGAATATTGGTTCAGTATTAGATACTGATGGATTAGTTTTTCACTATTAAATAGTTTGGTAACTATTTTAATTGTGAATTATTCTTTGTTTTGGTACGATTATTATATTGTTTATGTATACTTTAAACTTGACAAATCATATATATCATTAAGACCAAAGGCCAAATCGAATAAGTATCGATGAGACATAACTGAAACATTGTTGATTAGATCAAATCAAAATCTAAACATGTAACGAAGCTTCTTTTAGAAGGAATTTTAGAATCATTTGACTTGGAGTCATTTGATACATGTGAATGATGTGTGATTGAAAAGATAACAATGTCATCTTTCTTGGAGAAAGGAGAACATGTGAGTAATTAGGGATGATCCATACTGATGTATGTGGAACCTATCAGTTCACAAGCACATGAAGGTTATGTTTCGGAAAAGAGAAAACAAACTATATTAGATATAGTTCGACCATTCGATGAGAGGTCTAAATGAACTACTGGTCTCTTTTGGGAACACACAATTCTTGACTTCAACTTATACACTGAATAGGACGCTGTCAAAAGCTGTTGATAAGACACCATACTAGGTATGGAAAGGGAGGGTCCCTAAATTGTTTTCATCAAAATTTGAGGTTCTAAAAGATTCTCTGAAGAGATTTATCTCTATAGAGCTTGAACTCAAATGGGATAAAAGTTTCTTTATGGTATCCATAAGAAACTCGAGGGTACAACTTCTACGATCTATCTGAGAACAATATTTTGTTGCTCGAGATAGTGATTTTCTTGAAAAGAGTTATCTTTCCTAGAAATTCAGTGGGAGCTCGGTTGTTTTGAACGAGGTTCAAGTGAAACAACCAATGATGAATACTCAAGACTGGGTTGAGAGTATTCTTATGGTTTTGAAAGCCATACCAGCCCTCGTAGGTCCGAAAGGCATAAATCTATCTCTATTATTCAAATACTTAGATATTGTGACCAATGAGAGATATGAATTCATGCTTTTGGAAAGCGGTGAACCTTCGACCTAATTCCAAGCTATGACGAGTCCAGCTACTGAAAATTGGCATGGTGCCATGAAATCTGAGATGATATCAATATCTGATAATCAAGTTTGGAACTTGATATATTTGCATCACGGGGTTAGACCCAATGAATGCTAATAGATCTTTAAGATCTAAACAGACAGATGGAAAACCTAGGGTTTTCAAAGCAAGGTTGATGGTAAAAGTTTTATTCACGAGGTGGATTATGGAAAAACTTTCACCTGTTGCTTTGATTAAATCATTCAGATCATCTTAGCCATTGCTACTCATCTTGATAATGAGTTATGGTAATATTGGATGTTAAAACTAACTTCTTGAATTGGATTCTAGAAGAGAATGTGTTTTGACACAGCCAAAGAGTTTTATCGATCCTAATAAGGCTGAGAAATTATGCAATCTTATAATTCCATTTATGGAATAAAGCAAAGCATATCAGAGTAGCAATCTTCAGTTCAATGAATCCATACTGGGATTTGGATTTCAGAGGAACTCGGAAGAGTCTTGTTTTACAAGAAGATCAGTGGGAGTTACGTTGTATACATTGTGTTGTATGTCGATGACATACTCCTTATTGGAAACAATGTTTCTATGCTTAATTCTATTAAAGAATGGCTTGGAAATTGTTTTCAGTAAAGGATCTTGGAGAAGCACAGTACATATTGGGCATCAAGATCTGTCGGAACAGATCGAAAATGATGTTTGGACTTAGTCAAGTGACCTATATTGATAAGGTACTTGATAAGTTCAGAATGAAAGACGCCAAAAAGGGTCTCATTCCAATGAGTCATGGCACATCTCTTAGCAAGATGCAAGGCCCTACGGGACTTGATGAGCAAAAGAGGATGGAAAACATTCCTTATGCTTTGACAATATGGTCTATAATGTATGCCATGATATGTACACGACCGGACGTATCGTATGCTTTGAGCATGACGAGTCAGTTTCAAGGAAATCCAGGTGAGGCGCGTTAGACTGCGACCAAGAATATTCTTATATACCTTAGATGGACAAAAGAATTTTGTTGTCTTTGGAAGACAAAAAAGAGTTGATATTAACAAGCTGTTTGAATGCTAACTTCAAAACAGACTAAGATAATTTCCGATTTTAATCTGGTTATATCGTTTGTCTGGTTAGAGGTGATATTTGCTGGAATAGTTCCATGCAATATAGCTGATTAAACTACAGAAGCTGAGCACAGTATTGCATTGGATGCAGTAATGTTGGCAGTTAGGATTTGAAAGTTCTTGAATGAACTAGGTGGCGTAATTAGCTCGGCCCATCCGATAGTTCTCTATTTATGGTAGGGCTATCGCGCAAGCCAATGAGCCAAGGGAGCACCACAAGTCTAAACTGGTGCTCAGGAAGTTCTACATTATCTAGGAGATAGTTTTGTGGAGACATCGAGATAATAAAGTTGCAACTTTTGGTAAGGTTGCAAACCCGCTTTCTTAACCTCTCCAGCAGTTTAAGCTTGAGGCTTTCACGACTGCAATAGAGATCAGACATCTTAGAGATGAGTTGTGATTTCTATTACTGTATTAGATACTTTTGGAGATTTGGTAGACATTCACTCATATGTATAATACATATTTCTTCATATAAATATGGTTTAATTTATATGAATTGTCCAAATGATTAAGTTATATCAATTGGGTTATGAGGTCGACTTACCGCATAATGAAGTCCCAATGGTTGAACTGATATACTTAAATCATATTGTTGTTCCTGGTTCGTATAATCGAGTACGGACAAACCGATAATACAATGAACTAGTTTGTAATGTGTACTATAGCGCCGCTTCATGGGCTAGTGATGTGGGACATCAAGTACAATTACATAGATATTAGCTGGGAGCTAATGATCGAACAGACCCGACTGGAATAGTATTTAAGATTTCGAGTCATAATACTATTTCATTGACTGTCGAGCAATTTCCTCTGACCTGAGTAGTCCAGAGTAATTCCATTGTGAAATGGTATACTTTGATACAAGTAAACGCCTTTCGTAAAAGGAGGTTATAAAACTTGTCATTGGGTATATCAGGAAGCAAGTGGGAGAGCTTGGATTGACAAGATGGGATTGTCCTCCATTTTATAATGGGATACATGTCTTACCGGCCACTTGGAGAGTCGAGACTGTGGAAAATACGTGGCCACGTCCAGATTCGTATCATAGTGATAAATCTGGTTTTACAGTCTGTCTCAAAGTCCAAGAAAGGTTTGAACCGATTGAGGATGACTCGAGTCTTGCCTCAAGTTCAAACTTAGACATAAAGTGACAACAGGAAGTTGGCAGCACACTGGCTATGAAGGCCAAGTGGGAGATTGTTGGGATATGTCCTTCGATCCTACGTGTGCAATCGATAAAGTCATAAGGTCGTCTATGGATGTTAAATGATTATTCGATAATATTAAATTGTTGGGAACAATATAATATTGATCAATTAAATCATACCTACAGGGTCACACATGGACTCGAAGATAATGTACGATGCTTGATATATATTGATTTAGAATCAATATTTACGTGGATTTAATATACATGCATGGGATGCATAGCTTGCATGGATGCATGCCACATAGTGTGACATGGCATGCCACACAAGCAAGTGGGACCACATACAATGCATTGTGGCATGTGTATGTGGCATGACCTTTCACCTCCTTTGTAACCCCTTTTGTGTGTTAAATGGTGCATCTTTATGCACATTATGAAGGAGGTTACAAAGAGGTGTAATGGTGTGAATAATGGTGTGTTTATATAGATGAAAATCTGATTTTCATCACACACAAGCATCAGCCACGAAAATCCACACAAATAGAGAGAAAAGAGGTGATCTTGGAGATCCATTCTCAAGCAATCAAAGGTGTTCATTATCCGGGTTCGTGTGCAACACGTAGAGGCCGGGCCATTTGTGCGGCTTCCACATCCGGACGATCTAAAGGAGTGACGAGGTCATTCACAAGGAGAGCTTCGAGAGGCTGATCCATTTGAGGTGGTTCAATCGACTCAACACCACCTCAACGACATTAACCAAAATCAACGAATCACTTTGTCACAAAAGTAAGTAATCGTTGAACCTTATATATATATATATATATTGGATGTGTATATATATATGTTTATATGTGTTCTTATACACATTAAGTGTGCACTAAGATCATGGCATAGTAGATCTATTGCTTTACACGCTTCCGCACACACGGTATATTGATTGGATCGGTATACCGGTACCTACAATTGGTATCAGAGCCTAGGGCTCGTGCACACTTTTGTGTTGGACACGAAGGTTAAATCAACATAATTGGATTATATGTTTAATTGTGATTATGTGATTAGATGTAAGGCCGGCCACCGTTAGTGGTCGGGTGAATGAAATTGTCGTTTTTTACGTACGATTGGCCATAGTTTTGGAGGGCTGCGTCCCTTGGAATCATTTGTAATAGATAGGTTTTCTATTTCAATATGTATTGTTCAAACTTGTAAGCGATGGACTTGGTCCATGGTTCGATGGTGGATCTCGGCTCTCCGGCGAAAACGAGAAGAAACGAAGCAAAATGAAGCGAAACGGGCGAAAACCGGGCTGCTGGAGCAAAACGGCGGGCGCCGTTTGTGCTCCGGCGGGCGCCGAATGGATTCGGCGGGCGCCGTTTTGGAAACGGCGACCGCCGAAAGGCTGTTTTTTGGTCAGCCTGTTTTGTACCCTTTTGGCGGGCGCCGTTTTGGAAACGGCGACCGCCAGTGGTGTTCGGCGACCGCCGTTTGTGAAACGGCGGGCGCCGTTCGTGGTTTTTGGGGTATGGACTAAGGTTGACCTAAATCGGCGGGTGCAGAACTGAAACGGCGAGCGCGGGCCAGTCCAGAAGATGTTCAAGGCCTATTTTGTTGCTTTTAATCTTTTCGTTTGAGAGTTGTGAGGTTCTAGGGGCCTTTCGATTTCGTATTTATTTGCTTTGCTAGTTATAGGTTGTTTTATGTTATAAATGTTCAACTTACATATAAACAAACCTATGCATGCAAATTCCCAAAATAATGAGTATAATGTCTTGTCCAAAAATATCACACTCATGAAGCCCTCGATCATAAGTTGGTAGGTCCGCCTCAGCGGGGTACTACTTGTTATCTTGGGATAAGTGGGAGTAAGGGTTAGACCCTTACACGTGAGTTTGGTTTTCTCATCGATAGATCCACTGCAGGCGTGGCTATCGAGACATGAGATGAGAATGGGACTCTCATCGACCGAGAGTGATATTAGATATCATTGACATGGGTGTGTCTACCTATCTTGAAATACTTAAGTGCGGACTCAGTCAGCTTAAATATTTACAAGATGAGGATCTCGGGATCGTTTTGTTCTAAGGGACAATGATATTGGATATCAATTGAACAAAATGAAATAAATAAGTACAATTGTTAGACAACCTTATTTGTTTACCGCTTTGTGGATGTTTACATACTTTATTTATCTTTCTTTTGTAGTTTATCATGTCTAATATCAACTCAATTCAAGTTTCGTTCAATTCTTGATTGTGAAAAATTGAACAACATAAATTTTCTTGATTAACAACGTAATTTGAGGATGGTCCTCAAATACGAAGTCAAGGAAAATGTGTTAAATAACCACATCCTAAGATATCATTGAACAACTCAATAGCATGTTCGGGGAATATGCTAATATTGAAAAGTTCTGAATAACCAGGGTCATCGCTTCAGCTAGGCTGGAAAAGAGAAACCTATAGGGACCACATGTAAAACAAATAATTGGATTATTTGTTTTAAGTGATCTCCTAAATTTTTCTAAGATGATGAGTCGTCAATTAAAAAGGACCCTGAGAGGGATATTCTTATGATAAGGGATGAGGTATTCAAAAGAGCATGGGCAAAAATGCTACTAGGGTTCCTAGGGAATCTGAATGCGTCTACTGCAAAAGTGTAGGACACTAATTGCAAACAAGTAAAAGTTCATATTCAATTTCAAAACAAATGCCTAATTTGTCTTTCATTTGATGGATTATAAGGTTAGGATTATTTACACCTCGGGGAGTGATTTAATCCAAAAACACTTAAGTTCATCAATGACACAAATTAGAGACTTTCGAGCCATTGGATGGCGTGAATCGATTGTCTGGTTGGCTCCCTCATATTTTATGAGAGATAGGGCTTCAATTGCATGATAATATCGCTGGTTAGAAAACTTCGATTTTTCACTTACGATTTATCACGTTTTGACATTGAGATAATTTTGAATGAGACTCAATTATTGGGAATAATTGAATTTGCCCAAAGTTCAAAGAAGATGTGAAGAACGGGGTTGCTTCATCTTCAAGTATTAATGATATAGACATTAAACTTCACAAATTCTACATCTTGGGTATTGGATGCCAAATGTGGTTCTCACAATTTTTATGTGGAGGAACTACATAGAAGTATAAGTTTGGTGAATAGAGATGTCGATCTACAGGCAAGAAATGGAGCGAAGGTCGCTGCATTAGCCGTATGATCATATGATGTTGTTTTGCCTTAGGGCCTTGTTTTAGTATTATAACTATTTAATTTCGTACCTTCAATAAACAATGAATATTGGTTCAGTATTAGATACTGATGGATTAGTTTTTCACTATTAAATAGTTTGGTAACTATTTTAATTGTGAATTATTCTTTGTTTTGGTACGATTATTATATTGTTTATGTATACTTTAAACTTGACAAATCATATATATCATTAAGACCAAAGGCCAAATCGAATAAGTATCGATGAGACATAACTGAAACATTGTTGATTAGATCAAATCAAAATCTAAACATGTAACGAAGCTTCTTTTAGAAGGAATTTTAGAATCATTTGACTTGGAGTCATTTGATACATGTGAATGATGTGTGATTGAAAAGATAACAATGTCATCTTTCTTGGAGAAAGGAGAACATGTGAGTAATTAGGGATGATCCATACTGATGTATGTGGAACCTATCAGTTCACAAGCACATGAAGGTTATGTTTCGGAAAAGAGAAAACAAACTATATTAGATATAGTTCGACCATTCGATGAGAGGTCTAAATGAACTACTGGTCTCTTTTGGGAACACACAATTCTTGACTTCAACTTATACACTGAATAGGACGCTGTCAAAAGCTGTTGATAAGACACCATACTAGGTATGGAAAGGGAGGGTCCCTAAATTGTTTTCATCAAAATTTGAGGTTCTAAAAGATTCTCTGAAGAGATTTATCTCTATAGAGCTTGAACTCAAATGGGATAAAAGTTTCTTTATGGTATCCATAAGAAACTCGAGGGTACAACTTCTACGATCTATCTGAGAACAATATTTTGTTGCTCGAGATAGTGATTTTCTTGAAAAGAGTTATCTTTCCTAGAAATTCAGTGGGAGCTCGGTTGTTTTGAACGAGGTTCAAGTGAAACAACCAATGATGAATACTCAAGACTGGGTTGAGAGTATTCTTATGGTTTTGAAAGCCATACCAGCCCTCGTAGGTCCGAAAGGCATAAATCTATCTCTATTATTCAAATACTTAGATATTGTGACCAATGAGAGATATGAATTCATGCTTTTGGAAAGCGGTGAACCTTCGACCTAATTCCAAGCTATGACGAGTCCAGCTACTGAAAATTGGCATGGTGCCATGAAATCTGAGATGATATCAATATCTGATAATCAAGTTTGGAACTTGATATATTTGCATCACGGGGTTAGACCCAATGAATGCTAATAGATCTTTAAGATCTAAACAGACAGATGGAAAACCTAGGGTTTTCAAAGCAAGGTTGATGGTAAAAGTTTTATTCACGAGGTGGATTATGGAAAAACTTTCACCTGTTGCTTTGATTAAATCATTCAGATCATCTTAGCCATTGCTACTCATCTTGATAATGAGTTATGGTAATATTGGATGTTAAAACTAACTTCTTGAATTGGATTCTAGAAGAGAATGTGTTTTGACACAGCCAAAGAGTTTTATCGATCCTAATAAGGCTGAGAAATTATGCAATCTTATAATTCCATTTATGGAATAAAGCAAAGCATATCAGAGTAGCAATCTTCAGTTCAATGAATCCATACTGGGATTTGGATTTCAGAGGAACTCGGAAGAGTCTTGTTTTACAAGAAGATCAGTGGGAGTTACGTTGTATACATTGTGTTGTATGTCGATGACATACTCCTTATTGGAAACAATGTTTCTATGCTTAATTCTATTAAAGAATGGCTTGGAAATTGTTTTCAGTAAAGGATCTTGGAGAAGCACAGTACATATTGGGCATCAAGATCTGTCGGAACAGATCGAAAATGATGTTTGGACTTAGTCAAGTGACCTATATTGATAAGGTACTTGATAAGTTCAGAATGAAAGACGCCAAAAAGGGTCTCATTCCAATGAGTCATGGCACATCTCTTAGCAAGATGCAAGGCCCTACGGGACTTGATGAGCAAAAGAGGATGGAAAACATTCCTTATGCTTTGACAATATGGTCTATAATGTATGCCATGATATGTACACGACCGGACGTATCGTATGCTTTGAGCATGACGAGTCAGTTTCAAGGAAATCCAGGTGAGGCGCGTTAGACTGCGACCAAGAATATTCTTATATACCTTAGATGGACAAAAGAATTTTGTTGTCTTTGGAAGACAAAAAAGAGTTGATATTAACAAGCTGTTTGAATGCTAACTTCAAAACAGACTAAGATAATTTCCGATTTTAATCTGGTTATATCGTTTGTCTGGTTAGAGGTGATATTTGCTGGAATATTTCCATGCAATATAGCTGATTAAACTACAGAAGCTGAGCACAGTATTGCATTGGATGCAGTAATGTTGGCAGTTAGGATTTGAAAGTTCTTGAATGAACTAGGTGGCGTAATTAGCTCGGCCCATCCGATAGTTCTCTATTTATGGTAGGGATATCGCGCAAGCCAATGAGCCAAGGGAGCACCACAAGTCTAAACTGGTGCTCAGGAAGTTCTACATTATCTAGGAGATAGTTTTGTGGAGACATCGAGATAATAAAGTTGCAACTTTTGGTAAGGTTGCAAACCCGCTTTCTTAACCTCTCCAGCAGTTTAAGCTTGAGGCTTTCACGACTGCAATAGAGATCAGACATCTTAGAGATGAGTTGTGATTTCTATTACTGTATTAGATACTTTTGGAGATTTGGTAGACATTCACTCATATGTATAATACATATTTCTTCATATAAATATGGTTTAATTTATATGAATTGTCCAAATGATTAAGTTATATCAATTGGGTTATGAGGTCGACTTACCGCATAATGAAGTCCCAATGGTTGAACTGATATACTTAAATCATATTGTTGTTCCTGGTTCGTATAATCGAGTACGGACAAACCGATAATACAATGAACTAGTTTGTAATGTGTACTATAGCGCCGCTTCATGGGCTAGTGATGTGGGACATCAAGTACAATTACATAGATATTAGCTGGGAGCTAATGATCGAACAGACCCGACTGGAATAGTATTTAAGATTTCGAGTCATAATACTATTTCATTGACTGTCGAGCAATTTCCTCTGACCTGAGTAGTCCAGAGTAATTCCATTGTGAAATGGTATACTTTGATACAAGTAAACGCCTTTCGTAAAAGGAGGTTATAAAACTTGTCATTGGGTATATCAGGAAGCAAGTGGGAGAGCTTGGATTGACAAGATGGGATTGTCCTCCATTTTATAATGGGATACATGTCTTACCGGCCACTTGGAGAGTCGAGACTGTGGAAAATACGTGGCCACGTCCAGATTCGTATCATAGTGATAAATCTGGTTTTACAGTCTGTCTCAAAGTCCAAGAAAGGTTTGAACCGATTGAGGATGACTCGAGTCTTGCCTCAAGTTCAAACTTAGACATAAAGTGACAACAGGAAGTTGGCAGCACACTGGCTATGAAGGCCAAGTGGGAGATTGTTGGGATATGTCCTTCGATCCTACGTGTGCAATCGATAAAGTCATAAGGTCGTCTATGGATGTTAAATGATTATTCGATAATATTAAATTGTTGGGAACAATATAATATTGATCAATTAAATCATACCTACAGGGTCACACATGGACTCGAAGATAATGTACGATGCTTGATATATATTGATTTAGAATCAATATTTACGTGGATTTAATATACATGCATGGGATGCATAGCTTGCATGGATGCATGCCACATAGTGTGACATGGCATGCCACACAAGCAAGTGGGACCACATACAATGCATTGTGGCATGTGTATGTGGCATGACCTTTCACCTCCTTTGTAACCCCTTTTGTGTGTTAAATGGTGCATCTTTATGCACATTATGAAGGAGGTTACAAAGAGGTGTAATGGTGTGAATAATGGTGTGTTTATATAGATGAAAATCTGATTTTCATCACACACAAGCATCAGCCACGAAAATCCACACAAATAGAGAGAAAAGAGGTGATCTTGGAGATCCATTCTCAAGCAATCAAAGGTGTTCATTATCCGGGTTCGTGTGCAACACGTAGAGGCCGGGCCATTTGTGCGGCTTCCACATCCGGACGATCTAAAGGAGTGACGAGGTCATTCACAAGGAGAGCTTCGAGAGGCTGATCCATTTGAGGTGGTTCAATCGACTCAACACCACCTCAACGACATTAACCAAAATCAACGAATCACTTTGTCACAAAAGTAAGTAATCGTTGAACCTTATATATATATATATATATTGGATGTGTATATATATATGTTTATATGTGTTCTTATACACATTAAGTGTGCACTAAGATCATGGCATAGTAGATCTATTGCTTTACACGCTTCCGCACACACGGTATATTGATTGGATCGGTATACCGGTACCTACAATTGGTATCAGAGCCTAGGGCTCGTGCACACTTTTGTGTTGGACACGAAGGTTAAATCAACATAATTGGATTATATGTTTAATTGTGATTATGTGATTAGATGTAAGGCCGGCCACCGTTAGTGGTCGGGTGAATGAAATTGTCGTTTTTTACGTACGATTGGCCATAGTTTTGGAGGGCTGCGTCCCTTGGAATCATTTGTAATAGATAGGTTTTCTATTTCAATATGTATTGTTCAAACTTGTAAGCGATGGACTTGGTCCATGGTTCGATGGTGGATCTCGGCTCTCCGGCGAAAACGAGAAGAAACGAAGCAAAATGAAGCGAAACGGGCGAAAACCGGGCTGCTGGAGCAAAACGGCGGGCGCCGTTTGTGCTCCGGCGGGCGCCGAATGGATTCGGCGGGCGCCGTTTTGGAAACGGCGACCGCCGAAAGGCTGTTTTTTGGTCAGCCTGTTTTGTACCCTTTTGGCGGGCGCCGTTTTGGAAACGGCGACCGCCAGTGGTGTTCGGCGACCGCCGTTTGTGAAACGGCGGGCGCCGTTCGTGGTTTTTGGGGTATGGACTAAGGTTGACCTAAATCGGCGGGTGCAGAACTGAAACGGCGAGCGCGGGCCAGTCCAGAAGATGTTCAAGGCCTATTTTGTTGCTTTTAATCTTTTCGTTTGAGAGTTGTGAGGTTCTAGGGGCCTTTCGATTTCGTATTTATTTGCTTTGCTAGTTATAGGTTGTTTTATGTTATAAATGTTCAACTTACATATAAACAAACCTATGCATGCAAATTCCCAAAATAATGAGTATAATGTCTTGTCCAAAAATATCACACTCATGAAGCCCTCGATCATAAGTTGGTAGGTCCGCCTCAGCGGGGTACTACTTGTTATCTTGGGATAAGTGGGAGTAAGGGTTAGACCCTTACACGTGAGTTTGGTTTTCTCATCGATAGATCCACTGCAGGCGTGGCTATCGAGACATGAGATGAGAATGGGACTCTCATCGACCGAGAGTGATATTAGATATCATTGACATGGGTGTGTCTACCTATCTTGAAATACTTAAGTGCGGACTCAGTCAGCTTAAATATTTACAAGATGAGGATCTCGGGATCGTTTTGTTCTAAGGGACAATGATATTGGATATCAATTGAACAAAATGAAATAAATAAGTACAATTGTTAGACAACCTTATTTGTTTACCGCTTTGTGGATGTTTACATACTTTATTTATCTTTCTTTTGTAGTTTATCATGTCTAATATCAACTCAATTCAAGTTTCGTTCAATTCTTGATTGTGAAAAATTGAACAACATAAATTTTCTTGATTAACAACGTAATTTGAGGATGGTCCTCAAATACGAAGTCAAGGAAAATGTGTTAAATAACCACATCCTAAGATATCATTGAACAACTCAATAGCATGTTCGGGGAATATGCTAATATTGAAAAGTTCTGAATAACCAGGGTCATCGCTTCAGCTAGGCTGGAAAAGAGAAACCTATAGGGACCACATGTACAACAAATAATTGGATTATTTGTTTTAAGTGATCTCCTAAATTTTTCTAAGATGATGAGTCGTCAATTAAAAAGGACCCTGAGAGGGATATTCTTATGATAAGGGATGAGGTATTCAAAAGAGCATGGGCAAAAATGCTACTAGGGTTCCTAGGGAATCTGAATGCGTCTACTGCAAAAGTGTAGGACACTAATTGCAAACAAGTAAAAGTTCATATTCAATTTCAAAACAAATGCCTAATTTGTCTTTCATTTGATGGATTATAAGGTTAGGATTATTTACACCTCGGGGAGTGATTTAATCCAAAAACACTTAAGTTCATCAATGACACAAATTAGAGACTTTCGAGCCATTGGATGGCGTGAATCGATTGTCTGGTTGGCTCCCTCATATTTTATGAGAGATAGGGCTTCAATTGCATGATAATATCGCTGGTTAGAAAACTTCGATTTTTCACTTACGATTTATCACGTTTTGACATTGAGATAATTTTGAATGAGACTCAATTATTGGGAATAATTGAATTTGCCCAAAGTTCAAAGAAGATGTGAAGAACGGGGTTGCTTCATCTTCAAGTATTAATGATATAGACATTAAACTTCACAAATTCTACATCTTGGGTATTGGATGCCAAATGTGGTTCTCACAATTTTTATGTGGAGGAACTACATAGAAGTATAAGTTTGGTGAATAGAGATGTCGATCTACAGGCAAGAAATGGAGCGAAGGTCGCTGCATTAGCCGTATGATCATATGATGTTGTTTTGCCTTAGGGCCTTGTTTTAGTATTATAACTATTTAATTTCGTACCTTCAATAAACAATGAATATTGGTTCAGTATTAGATACTGATGGATTAGTTTTTCACTATTAAATAGTTTGGTAACTATTTTAATTGTGAATTATTCTTTGTTTTGGTACGATTATTATATTGTTTATGTATACTTTAAACTTGACAAATCATATATATCATTAAGACCAAAGGCCAAATCGAATAAGTATCGATGAGACATAACTGAAACATTGTTGATTAGATCAAATCAAAATCTAAACATGTAACGAAGCTTCTTTTAGAAGGAATTTTAGAATCATTTGACTTGGAGTCATTTGATACATGTGAATGATGTGTGATTGAAAAGATAACAATGTCATCTTTCTTGGAGAAAGGAGAACATGTGAGTAATTAGGGATGATCCATACTGATGTATGTGGAACCTATCAGTTCACAAGCACATGAAGGTTATGTTTCGGAAAAGAGAAAACAAACTATATTAGATATAGTTCGACCATTCGATGAGAGGTCTAAATGAACTACTGGTCTCTTTTGGGAACACACAATTCTTGACTTCAACTTATACACTGAATAGGACGCTGTCAAAAGCTGTTGATAAGACACCATACTAGGTATGGAAAGGGAGGGTCCCTAAATTGTTTTCATCAAAATTTGAGGTTCTAAAAGATTCTCTGAAGAGATTTATCTCTATAGAGCTTGAACTCAAATGGGATAAAAGTTTCTTTATGGTATCCATAAGAAACTCGAGGGTACAACTTCTACGATCTATCTGAGAACAATATTTTGTTGCTCGAGATAGTGATTTTCTTGAAAAGAGTTATCTTTCCTAGAAATTCAGTGGGAGCTCGGTTGTTTTGAACGAGGTTCAAGTGAAACAACCAATGATGAATACTCAAGACTGGGTTGAGAGTATTCTTATGGTTTTGAAAGCCATACCAGCCCTCGTAGGTCCGAAAGGCATAAATCTATCTCTATTATTCAAATACTTAGATATTGTGACCAATGAGAGATATGAATTCATGCTTTTGGAAAGCGGTGAACCTTCGACCTAATTCCAAGCTATGACGAGTCCAGCTACTGAAAATTGGCATGGTGCCATGAAATCTGAGATGATATCAATATCTGATAATCAAGTTTGGAACTTGATATATTTGCATCACGGGGTTAGACCCAATGAATGCTAATAGATCTTTAAGATCTAAACAGACAGATGGAAAACCTAGGGTTTTCAAAGCAAGGTTGATGGTAAAAGTTTTATTCACGAGGTGGATTATGGAAAAACTTTCACCTGTTGCTTTGATTAAATCATTCAGATCATCTTAGCCATTGCTACTCATCTTGATAATGAGTTATGGTAATATTGGATGTTAAAACTAACTTCTTGAATTGGATTCTAGAAGAGAATGTGTTTTGACACAGCCAAAGAGTTTTATCGATCCTAATAAGGCTGAGAAATTATGCAATCTTATAATTCCATTTATGGAATAAAGCAAAGCATATCAGAGTAGCAATCTTCAGTTCAATGAATCCATACTGGGATTTGGATTTCAGAGGAACTCGGAAGAGTCTTGTTTTACAAGAAGATCAGTGGGAGTTACGTTGTATACATTGTGTTGTATGTCGATGACATACTCCTTATTGGAAACAATGTTTCTATGCTTAATTCTATTAAAGAATGGCTTGGAAATTGTTTTCAGTAAAGGATCTTGGAGAAGCACAGTACATATTGGGCATCAAGATCTGTCGGAACAGATCGAAAATGATGTTTGGACTTAGTCAAGTGACCTATATTGATAAGGTACTTGATAAGTTCAGAATGAAAGACGCCAAAAAGGGTCTCATTCCAATGAGTCATGGCACATCTCTTAGCAAGATGCAAGGCCCTACGGGACTTGATGAGCAAAAGAGGATGGAAAACATTCCTTATGCTTTGACAATATGGTCTATAATGTATGCCATGATATGTACACGACCGGACGTATCGTATGCTTTGAGCATGACGAGTCAGTTTCAAGGAAATCCAGGTGAGGCGCGTTAGACTGCGACCAAGAATATTCTTATATACCTTAGATGGACAAAAGAATTTTGTTGTCTTTGGAAGACAAAAAAGAGTTGATATTAACAAGCTGTTTGAATGCTAACTTCAAAACAGACTAAGATAATTTCCGATTTTAATCTGGTTATATCGTTTGTCTGGTTAGAGGTGATATTTGCTGGAATAGTTCCATGCAATATAGCTGATTAAACTACAGAAGCTGAGCACAGTATTGCATTGGATGCAGTAATGTTGGCAGTTAGGATTTGAAAGTTCTTGAATGAACTAGGTGGCGTAATTAGCTCGGCCCATCCGATAGTTCTCTATTTATGGTAGGGCTATCGCGCAAGCCAATGAGCCAAGGGAGCACCACAAGTATAAACTGGTGCTCAGGAAGTTCTACATTATCTAGGAGATAGTTTTGTGGAGACATCGAGATAATAAAGTTGCAACTTTTGGTAAGGTTGCAAACCCGCTTTCTTAACCTCTCCAGCAGTTTAAGCTTGAGGCTTTCACGACTGCAATAGAGATCAGACATCTTAGAGATGAGTTGTGATTTCTATTACTGTATTAGATACTTTTGGAGATTTGGTAGACATTCACTCATATGTATAATACATATTTCTTCATATAAATATGGTTTAATTTATATGAATTGTCCAAATGATTAAGTTATATCAATTGGGTTATGAGGTCGACTTACCGCATAATGAAGTCCCAATGGTTGAACTGATATACTTAAATCATATTGTTGTTCCTGGTTCGTATAATCGAGTACGGACAAACCGATAATACAATGAACTAGTTTGTAATGTGTACTATAGCGCCGCTTCATGGGCTAGTGATGTGGGACATCAAGTACAATTACATAGATATTAGCTGGGAGCTAATGATCGAACAGACCCGACTGGAATAGTATTTAAGATTTCGAGTCATAATACTATTTCATTGACTGTCGAGCAATTTCCTCTGACCTGAGTAGTCCAGAGTAATTCCATTGTGAAATGGTATACTTTGATACAAGTAAACGCCTTTCGTAAAAGGAGGTTATAAAACTTGTCATTGGGTATATCAGGAAGCAAGTGGGAGAGCTTGGATTGACAAGATGGGATTGTCCTCCATTTTATAATGGGATACATGTCTTACCGGCCACTTGGAGAGTCGAGACTGTGGAAAATACGTGGCCACGTCCAGATTCGTATCATAGTGATAAATCTGGTTTTACAGTCTGTCTCAAAGTCCAAGAAAGGTTTGAACCGATTGAGGATGACTCGAGTCTTGCCTCAAGTTCAAACTTAGACATAAAGTGACAACAGGAAGTTGGCAGCACACTGGCTATGAAGGCCAAGTGGGAGATTGTTGGGATATGTCCTTCGATCCTACGTGTGCAATCGATAAAGTCATAAGGTCGTCTATGGATGTTAAATGATTATTCGATAATATTAAATTGTTGGGAACAATATAATATTGATCAATTAAATCATACCTACAGGGTCACACATGGACTCGAAGATAATGTACGATGCTTGATATATATTGATTTAGAATCAATATTTACGTGGATTTAATATACATGCATGGGATGCATAGCTTGCATGGATGCATGCCACATAGTGTGACATGGCATGCCACACAAGCAAGTGGGACCACATACAATGCATTGTGGCATGTGTATGTGGCATGACCTTTCACCTCCTTTGTAACCCCTTTTGTGTGTTAAATGGTGCATCTTTATGCACATTATGAAGGAGGTTACAAAGAGGTGTAATGGTGTGAATAATGGTGTGTTTATATAGATGAAAATCTGATTTTCATCACACACAAGCATCAGCCACGAAAATCCACACAAATAGAGAGAAAAGAGGTGATCTTGGAGATCCATTCTCAAGCAATCAAAGGTGTTCATTATCCGGGTTCGTGTGCAACACGTAGAGGCCGGGCCATTTGTGCGGCTTCCACATCCGGACGATCTAAAGGAGTGACGAGGTCATTCACAAGGAGAGCTTCGAGAGGCTGATCCATTTGAGGTGGTTCAATCGACTCAACACCACCTCAACGACATTAACCAAAATCAACGAATCACTTCGTCACAAAAGTAAGTAATCGTTGAACCTTATATATATATATATATTGGATGTGTATATATATATGTTTATATGTGTTCTTATACACATTAAGTGTGCACTAAGATCATGGCATAGTAGATCTATTGCTTTACACGCTTCCGCACACACGGTATATTGATTGGATCGGTATACCGGTACCTACACTTTTGTGTCCGAGGACATATTTCCTTAGAAAGATAAGTTCCTTTACTGAAGGGCAGCTCACCCTTCTTGGAATTTTGCATGTTAAAACGAGCCAGAATCGTGTCTATGTAAGATTGCTGGGATAGGTACAATGTTCTACTCCGGCGATCCCTTATAACCTTGATCCCTAGAACATGCCCGACTTCTCCCAAATCTTTCATATCGAATTGTCTAGACAACCATCCCTTTATGTCTGATAACATTTTCACACTGTTGCCAATGAGAAGAATGTCGTCTACATAAAGCACGAGAAACACCACCTTCTTCCTATCACGTTTCCAATACACACACGATTCGTCCATGCTTTGACTGAATCCAAAAGATTGGACTACTTTGTCAAATCGCAGGTTCCACGATCTCGAGGCTTGTTTCAATCCATAAATGGATCGATTAAGCTTGCACACTAGATGATCTTGCCCCTTAGCAATGAATCCTTCTGGTTGTTTCATATAAATCGTCTCGTCAAGACTTCCATTTAGGAAAGCTGTCTTGACATCCATTTGCCACACCTCATAATCCATATGAGCTGCTATGGATAAGAGAATCCGGATCGACTTTATCTTGGCTACCGGCGAGAAGGTCTCCTCATAATCGATTCCCTCTTTCTGAGTATATCCTTTCGCAACAAGCCGAGCTTTAAAGGTTTCAACCTTTCCGTCAGATCCTCTCTTTCTCTTGTAGACCCATTTACACCCAATTGGCTTTACGCCACTTGGTGGTTCTACAAGATCCCAGACTTTATTAGAATCCATAGATTCAATTTCGGATTTCATCGCTTTCTTCCAAGAAGGCGCATCTATATCTTGTACTGCCTCGTCATAGGTCCAGGGATCGATTTCATGAACTCCAGGTCCAGAGTCCGAAGACTCACCCAGTCCAATCCATCGGTCTGGTTGTTTAACAACCCTCCCACTACGACGGCGTTCCGGTGTATTAACAGTGACAGTGTCAGGTGCAAATTCTAGTGGCGTATCTATACTCGGTTCGGCTGTATCTAAGTCTTCCTTGTTACCTCTCAACTCATCAAGTATCATGTCACTTTTGGGCTTGTGGTCCATGACATAGTCTTCCTCTAAGAACCGAGCGTTAGTACTTATAACGATCTTCTGGTCCGTAGGACTATAGAACATGCCACCTTTAGTTCCTCTAGAATATCCTATAAACAACCGCACTTCAGTACGAGGTTCTAATTTATCGGCACCTACCTTCAACACGTGTGCAGGGCACCCCCAGATCCGAACGTGTCTCAAGCTAGGCTTGCGCCCGCTCCATCGTTCCATGGGTGTTGAAGGAACCGTTTTAGATGGAACCAAGTTCAGAATGTGCGCCGCTGTTTCTAAGGCATATCCCCAGAACATGATAGGTAAGTCCGAGTAACTCATCATTGATCGCACCATTTCCATAAGAGTCCTATTCCTTCTTTCTGACACACCATTTTGCTGGGGAGTATATGGTGATGTCATTTGGGAATCAATCCCATTCTCTGCCAAGTATGCCTTGAATTCTCCAGACAGGTACTCGCCTCCGCGATCAGATCGCAGGCATTTAATGGATTTACCTTGAAGGTTCTCCACAAGAGCCTTGAACTCCTTGAACTTGTCAAAAGATTCGCTCTTGCGGCGCATCAGGTATACAAATCCATACCTTGAGTAATCATCAGTGAAAGTGATGAAATACTCGTACCCTCCCTTTGCCTGGGTAGACATAGGTCCGCATACATCAGAGTGAATCAAATCCAATACTTGTTCAGCCCTTTGTCCTTTACCAGAAAAAGAACGCTTGGTCATTTTTCCCTCTAAACAGGATTCGCAGGTTGGAAGGTCCTCACCACTGATGAGACCATCAGCTTTCAACCTTTGAATTCTATTTGAGTTAATATGACCTAGCCTTAAGTGCCACAAGTATAATTGATTCATCCTAGAAGGTTCCTTTCTCTTATTGGTGTTCGTAGATGTGTTATTACTCTCGGTTAGTTGCATCGTGTTAGACTCAGGATTTAGCACATACAAATCGTCCACCAATGTACCAGAACAGATAATCTCACTGTTTCTTCTTATGATCACCGAGTGGTCAAAAGAGACAGAATATCCATTCATAATAAGTTTAGAAACCGAAATTAAATTCTTTCTAAAGTTGGGTACATAAAGACAATTTTGTAAAACTAAAACCCTATCACTACTGAAGCGTAAGTGAACGTCTCCCACTGCAACAGCCGCCACCTTCGCGGCATTGCCCATGTAGACCACGATCTCTCCCTCTCTAAGTCTCCGGGTTTCCTGGAACCCCTGCAATGAATTGCAGACATGATCAGTGGCCCCCGTATCTACACACCAGGTGCTGGTAGATAACACCACTGACAATGTTTCGGTGACTAAGGAAAATTTCGTACCTTTGATGAGAGGACAATCAGACCTCCAGTGCCCAGACTGCTTGAATCGAAAGCACTTGCCTCGCGGCTTGCTCTTCCCAATCCGTGGTTCAAAACCACTGGGCTTCTTTGCTTGCACTTCCAACTCGGCCACTAGAGCTTGTGATTCTCTGATCATACTTATCAGTTCAGTTCTTTTGAAATCGTTTTTAAGCGATTCCTCAAGAGGACTGAACTTGATGAGTATGTCAATCACCTCTAGTCCGGCTTCCTTACTATGTCCTAACATCTTCTTGAGGTCATTTTCAATGTCCTCATCAGTTGGGATAATAGTGGATTCGGAAGGCTCAACAGTCTGAACATTGTCCAGATTTCTTTTCCAATCAGTACTATATGGAACCAGTGAGTTTTCATCTTTAAGTATATCACAAAGTGGGGTCACAGTCATTCCTAACCTATAAGCACATAAAACAAACAAACAATTTAATATCCGATATTATCTCCCTCAAATAATATCATTAAATCACTAATCACGTCTAAAATCCCATCAAGTTAAAGCAAGCCACGTTCGTGTGGACGTTTACCCACCCAAATGATTTAGCAATTAGATTTGCTTCGGTCATACATCATTATAGCGTTACTTCGTTGGGAAGAATACTATAAAGCGTATCTAAGTGTAAACCATTACTCAGTACCAAGGTGAATCGCTTTAGAATTGTTACGTCACCGCAAGCCACGTTCGTGTGGACGTTTACGACAACTCGCAATTCTTCACAACTCCCTATAACTGTCTACATCAATTATTCTAAAATCCCATTCAATATAGCAAGCCACGTTCGTGTGGACGTTTACTATACCAAAAGATTTATATAATTGAAATCCAATTACTTGATCCATTCGATCTTGTAAATCAAGACGCGGAGAATCATAAGTGAAACTCGAAGTTTCTAACCAGTGATTCACCATGCGAACAACCCTATCTCTCATAAATGAGGGAGCCGAGCAGACAATCGATCCATCTATCAAAGAATGGTACGACTGCCTCTAATTTGTGTCCTCGACATGACCAAGTGGCTTTGGCTCCATTCCACTCCCCGGGGTGAGAATGAGTCGACTTGAAATCAGCTTTGGAAAGACAAATTAGGCATTGTTTGATAAACTTAATCAATGTTTCTCATAAGAGGAATTACAAGAACTCTCCTCCAATAACTTATCTATATAAACTTCAAAAGTTAATAAAAGTCACCAAGAGAGCAGCAATGGAGACCATGGGTATGTTTCCATACCCTCTCCCACTTAGCTTTTTACAATAAAGGGATACGCTATCTAGTGCATAAAAGTAAACACATATAGCATGCATACATGTAATAAAGCACACAATATTATCACATAGTCAAAATAATTACTAGAATATTATTTTCCGACTATTATGGCTTTACTCCATCTCCGTACGCATCTTCTAGTCTTTAGTCTTCGTTCTTGAATGCTCCATGTGACGAGAATATTAATTTCCAATATTTAAATCTATTTATTTTTAATAAATCCAAAAGATACTTAATTAAAAAATTAAGTCAATCGAATAAATCAAAAATAAAATTAAATATTATTAATATTTTTATTTATTTTATTTTCCCTTTCTACTTTATTAAATCTCTAGAATAATCTATCCAAGACCCACTTGGAATATTCTAGATGATTTCCATAATGAAATAAGGAAATAAAATAACTTAGGACTCTTCTACTTTCCAAGATTAATTAATTTCCATTACTATGAGAATTCCCATAAAATAGGAATAATCAATTAGGAAATAAATCAATCCTAAATTAACTTTTATTTCTTTCCAATTCTATTAAATCTCTAGGATCCTATTCCAAGTAGAACTCGGAATACTCTAGAAGACTTCCATAATAGAATAAGGAAATAAAATTAATTCCAATTAATTCTTTTCCTAATCCATGAGAATTCCCAAAAAAATAGGAATACTCAAATAGGAAAAACCCGAACTAATTAGGAAAGTGGATCTACCGGTAGGAGTAGCATGGGTTGGGGATCCCCACGCCACCCCCACCTTGTCCGACCGCCGCCTAGGGCATGCCACCGCCGCCCGGCCCACGCGCCACCACCACTGGTGGCCGGCGTGGCCGAGGCTCCCGCGGACAGCCCACCTTCGGCCGTGGGTCGATCGATCTCCTCGGGATCGATCATGGGGATTGATCGATCCCCGGTCCTTCACCCTCACGTCGTCTCCTTCGTCACGCGTCTTCTCCGGCGGTCGTTTCGGCATCGATCCAACGCAAAATAAATTACAAAAATAAATTTTACACTATCCGGTATCGATTCTATACATGAAATCGACCCTATACATTTTCCGGAAAAAAAAGAACGTAATAATAAATCCTAAATTCGGTCAACCCCCGAATTTTTACTATTACAAGCATTCACCACCAAAAACGAATCTCGACATGTCCGAGAGTTTAATCAATCCAACATACATGACAAAATAAATTAAACGAATAATAAATTAAGCCATAATAGTCGGAACCCTGCAAGGTAGAACAATTTTATCGAAAATACCGCGAACGTAAACCACGCTCTGATACCAATTGTTGGAATTCAATATCCCGAGCTATTAAAATTTGCGGAAAATAATAACCCGATCAAAAACCTCGATTGCCGGAGAAATCACGAGTCCACGCGAGCCGGGGCTCGACCGAACGCACAACGCGCACGAGGACGCGTGCGCGCCCAGCCGCACCCCCGCGGGAACCCGCGATCGCTCCCAGCGATCGCACGGGATGCCTCATGGCATCCCCGCAGCGGATCCGGTGATCCGCTGCTCGCACGGGCTGGGGCTCGTCCCAGCGAGCCGCTGCGGGTAACCCCGCAGCTCGCTACGAGTCGCTGCGGGTAACCCCGCAGCATCCCCGCGATCGATCCCTAGGATCGATCGCTCCTCCCGCACGCGATCCCCACGCGGGATCCACGAGCCGCCGGCGGTCCGGTGGTTCGACCACCACCGCCCGGCTCGACCCTCGTTCCGGGATTCGATCCTCGGATCTTCGTTCTACGGTATTCTCGATAAATCCAAAATCGAACAATTATCAAGGGCGTTTAGATATTGTACCTTTCGATTCGTTGTTCGGAGAAACGAATTCAAGACGACCTTTTGAATCTTCCCACGTATTCCTTGCACTAGCTTGAACGTCGGGTGGGCGACGATCCTCCAAGCTCTATGGATCTACTTCTCTCTCTACCTTCTCTCTCTAGAAGAATTATGATCTTCAACTTATATGAGAATAGAGAAGACCATGTAGTGCTTTTATAGGCTACGTAGGGGATCTAAAGGAGGTGGAATATTGGGCTTCCAATATTAATGATTAAATTGAGCTCAAGCCCAAATCTATTAATCTCCCATTAATATTAATTAATTTATTTTCCACTATATAAATTAATTGCACTCCCAATATTAAACCATATTATATCCAAACAATATTTATCCGGTAGTATTATTTATTCCGTGTATTTAAGATATAAATATCCATGAATAAAATTTATTTATTGCTTAATAAATTTATTCATCTCTTTTATCCGAGACTAGTACCACTCAACCTTATTTATTATGCGGAATTAAATCCACTGGCGAGGTTTACATAATAAATCCTTATGAGCTCATCTCGGGGATATTATCAACCCTTCCGGGATACACTGTCCGGTCAATCATTCACGGCATGCCATATATAAAATATAGTGACCCAACTTAACCGGTAATTAACCCAATAATTAAATCGGTTAATTCCTTTGGTAAATCAAAGTCACTTATATTGAATATACACACCCGCAACAATATCGGGGATTAAGAATAAAATACACTGAGTCTCAAATCAATTATCGCCGAGCAATCCTAATTGATGAGTCTCAATCGATCCGCTCAATACACCAAGTGTACAAGTGTGATAAAATAATTAAGACAAATTATTTTCTCTCTCACACAACGACTATACCGATGGATTGGTCCGTGTCCATCTAGGTCGTGAGCATCTGTTTGATTAAATACGAGTAACCGATAGTATGATCTTCTGTGTGGGCCCGACACACCATACTAACTACAACGTATGAAATCCAGGACTATAATTTGCATAGATTTAATTAACAATAATTAAAAGCAAATGAATGTTCGTATTTAATAGGTAAATGAAAGTGTACAAGGAGTTCAGAATACTCAAATCTAGACATTAAGTATACTACTCCAACAAAGCTACTAGGGCCAGTTTTGGAGTGGGAAGGCATACAACCAAGGGAGTGTTGGATTATGTTCACTCTGACCTATGAGGCCCAGCTAGAACAAATACCAAGAGTGGAGGCAGGTACTCCTTATCCATCATTGATGATTTCTCAAGGAAAGTATGGGTGTTCATTCTGAAGAACAAGAGTGATGCCTTTGAGAATTTCAGAGATTGGGTAATTGAAGTGGAGAGGCAGTCAGAGAGGAAGGTTAAAAACTTCAGGACTGATAATGGTCTTGAGTTTCTCTCTGAGGAGTTCAACTCCTTCTGTGTTGAGAATGGGATTTCCATAATGAAATAAGGAAATAAAATAACTTAGGACTCTTCTACTTTCCAAGATTAATTAATTTCCATTACTATGAGAATTCCCATAAAATAGGAATAATCAATTAGGAAATAAATCAATCCTAAATTAACTTTTATTTCTTTCCAATTCTATTAAATCTCTAGGATCCTATTCCAAGTAGAACTCGGAATACTCTAGAAGACTTCCATAATAGAATAAGGAAATAAAATTAATTCCAATTAATTCTTTTCCTAATCCATGAGAATTCCCCAAAAAATAGGAATACTCAAATAGGAAAAACCCGAACTAATTAGGAAAGTGGATCTACCGGTAGGAGTAGCATGGGTTGGGGATCCCCACGCCACCCCCACCTTGTCCGACCGCCGCCTAGGGCATGCCACCGCCGCCCGGCCCACGCGCCACCACCACTGGTGGCCGGCGTGGCCGAGGCTCCCGCGGACAGCCCACCTTCGGCCGTGGGTCGATCGATCTCCTCGGGATCGATCATGGGGATTGATCGATCCCCGGTCCTTCACCCTCACGTCGTCTCCTTCGTCACGCGTCTTCTCCGGCGGTCGTTTCGGCATCGATCCAACGCAAAATAAATTACAAAAATAAATTTTACACTATCCGGTATCGATTCTATACATGAAATCGACCCTATACATTTTCCGGAAAAAAAAGAACGTAATAATAAATCCTAAATTCGGTCAACCCCCGAATTTTTACTATTACAAGCATTCACCACCAAAAACGAATCTCGACATGTCCGAGAGTTTAATCAATCCAACATACATGACAAAATAAATTAAACGAATAATAAATTAAGCCATAATAGTCGGAACCCTGCAAGGTAGAACAATTTTATCGAAAATACCGCGAACGTAAACCACGCTCTGATACCAATTGTTGGAATTCAATATCCCGAGCTATTAAAATTTGCGGAAAATAATAACCCGATCAAAAACCTCGATTGCCGGAGAAATCACGAGTCCACGCGAGCCGGGGCTCGACCGAACGCACAACGCGCACGAGGACGCGTGCGCGCCCAGCCGCACCCCCGCGGGAACCCGCGATCGCTCCCAGCGATCGCACGGGATGCCTCATGGCATCCCCGCAGCGGATCCGGTGATCCGCTGCTCGCACGGGCTGGGGCTCGTCCCAGCGAGCCGCTGCGGGTAACCCCGCAGCTCGCTACGAGTCGCTGCGGGTAACCCCGCAGCATCCCCGCGATCGATCCCTAGGATCGATCGCTCCTCCCGCACGCGATCCCCACGCGGGATCCACGAGCCGCCGGCGGTCCGGTGGTTCGACCACCACCGCCCGGCTCGACCCTCGTTCCGGGATTCGATCCTCGGATCTTCGTTCTACGGTATTCTCGATAAATCCAAAATCGAACAATTATCAAGGGCGTTTAGATATTGTACCTTTCGATTCGTTGTTCGGAGAAACGAATTCAAGACGACCTTTTGAATCTTCCCACGTATTCCTTGCACTAGCTTGAACGTCGGGTGGGCGACGATCCTCCAAGCTCTATGGATCTACTTCTCTCTCTACCTTCTCTCTCTAGAAGAATTATGATCTTCAACTTATATGAGAATAGAGAAGACCATGTAGTGCTTTTATAGGCTACGTAGGGGATCTAAAGGAGGTGGAATATTGGGCTTCCAATATTAATGATTAAATTGAGCTCAAGCCCAAATCTATTAATCTCCCATTAATATTAATTAATTTATTTTCCACTATATAAATTAATTGCACTCCCAATATTAAACCATATTATATCCAAACAATATTTATCCGGTAGTATTATTTATTCCGTGTATTTAAGATATAAATATCCATGAATAAAATTTATTTATTGCTTAATAAATTTATTCATCTCTTTTATCCGAGACTAGTACCACTCAACCTTATTTATTATGCGGAATTAAATCCACTGGCGAGGTTTACATAATAAATCCTTATGAGCTCATCTCGGGGATATTATCAACCCTTCCGGGATACACTGTCCGGTCAATCATTCACGGCATGACATATATAAAATATAGTGACCCAACTTAACCGGTAATTAACCCAATAATTAAATCGGTTAATTCCTTTGGTAAATCAAAGTCACTTATATTGAATATACACACCCGCAACAATATCGGGGATTAAGAATAAAATACACTGAGTCTCAAATCAATTATCGCCGAGCAATCCTAATTGATGAGTCTCAATCGATCCGCTCAATACACCAAGTGTACAAGTGTGATAAAATAATTAAGACAAATTATTTTCTCTCTCACACAACGACTATACCGATGGATTGGTCCGTGTCCATCTAGGTCGTGAGCATCTGTTTGATTAAATACGAGTAACCGATAGTATGATCTTCTGTGTGGGCCCGACACACCATACTAACTACAACGTATGAAATCCAGGACTATAATTTGCATAGATTTAATTAACAATAATTAAAAGCAAATGAATGTTCGTATTTAATAGGTAAATGAAAGTGTACAAGGAGTTCAGAATACTCAAATCTAGACATTAAGTATACTACTCCAACAAAGCTACTAGGGCCAGTTTTGGAGTGGGAAGGCATACAACCAAGGGAGTGTTGGATTATGTTCACTCTGACCTATGAGGCCCAGCTAGAACAAATACCAAGAGTGGAGGCAGGTACTCCTTATCCATCATTGATGATTTCTCAAGGAAAGTATGGGTGTTCATTCTGAAGAACAAGAGTGATGCCTTTGAGAATTTCAGAGATTGGGTAATTGAAGTGGAGAGGCAGTCAGAGAGGAAGGTTAAAAACTTCAGGACTGATAATGGTCTTGAGTTTCTCTCTGAGGAGTTCAACTCCTTCTGTGTTGAGAATGGGATTTCTAGGCATATGACTGTGGCTTCTACTCCTCAGCAAAATGGAGTTGCTGAGAGGATGAATAGGACCTTACTGGAGAGAGTAAGGTGTATGCTTCTTAGCTCTGGGCTAAGTAAATCATTTTGGGGAGAAGCAGTGACTACTGCAGCCTATTTGATCAACAGGAGTCCAGCTGCAGCTTTGAGCATGAAGACTCCTCAGGAAGTTTGGGCAGGGGAAGTTCCAAACTTTGATAATCTGAGGGTGTTTGGCAGTTTGGCCTTTGCTCATGTGAGGGGTGACAAGCTTGAAGCCAGATCACTGAGGTGTGTGTTTCTTGGTTACCCAAAGGGAGTAAAGGGTTACAAACTGTGGTGCATTGAACCTGGGAATCAGAACTGTGTGGTCAGTAGGGATGTGACTTTTGATGAAGACACTATGCCCATGCTCTCTGAGAAAGAATCAACTGAGATGGATCAGTTTGAGGTGGAGTTACATGGTAGAGATGTAATTAGAGCTTAGAGAGAAGCCCAAGTTGAAGATGAGGATGACTTTGAGGTCAGTGATGAAGAGCCTGAAGTCAGTGATGGTTATCAACTTGCAAGAGACAGGGAGAGAAGGGTGATACAACCTCCTAAGAGGTATGCACAGGCAGATACAGTGTCTTATGCCCTGTTGGTAGCTGAGAACATGGTTAGTGATGAGCCAAATTCATATTCTGAGGCATTGAGGTCCTCAGATAGGGCAAAGTGACTTCTAGCTATGCAGGAGGAGCTTCAATCTCTGGATAGGAATCATACATGGGATGTTGTGCAGAGACCTAAGGATCAAAGGGTGGTTGGCTGCAAATGGATCTTTAAGAAGAAGCAGGAAGGATCTGGTATAAGGTACAAAGCAAGGTTGGTTGCTAAGGGCTTTACTCAGAGGGAGGGAGTTGATTTCAATGAGATCTTTTCTCCAGTGGTGAAACATTGTGCAATCAGAGTCCTGTTAGCCATTATTGCTCAGTTTGACCTTGAGCTTCAACAGATGGATGTGAAGACTGCTTTTCTCCATGGAGAGTTGGAGGAGAAGATCTATATGAGGCTGCCTGATGGTCTAGAGGGATGTTCTGATATGAACAAAGTGTGTCTGCTGAAAAAGTCCTTGTATGGTCTCAAACAAAGTCCAAGGCAGTGGTATAAGAGGTTTGACAGCTATATGTTGTTGATAGGCTTTGTGAGAAGCCAGTTTGACTGCTGTGTGTATCTCAAACTGAAGACAGGGAGGGTTGTTACCTATCTACTGCTCTATGTGGATGATATGTTGATTGCCAGTTGTTCCAAGGTGGAGGTAGAGTCATTGAAGAGGTTGCTAAGTGCTGAGTTTGAGATGAAAGACCTTGTTTGCTATGAGTAAGGTTCCTTATGCTTCAGCAGTGGGTAGTTTGATGTATGCTATGGTATGTAGCAGACCTGACCTTGCCTATGCCCTAAGTTGTATCTCAAGATACATGGCCAATCCAGGGAAGTCACACTGGGAAGGTGTGAAATGGGTACTGAGGTATTTGAGGGGCACTTCTGAGTATGGTTTGATGTTTAGAAGAGTAAGGAGCTCTTGAGATGCTCTTACTGGATATGTAGATTCAGATTATGCCAACAATGTGGATACCAGGAAGTCACTCACAGGGTTTGTGTTTACCTTGTATGGTAGTGCTGTGGTCTGGAAAGCTTCCCAACAGTCTGTGGTTGCTTTGAGTACCACTGAGTCAGAGTATATTGCATTGACTGAGGCCATAAAAGAGTCTATATGGTTGAGAGGATTGCTTGAGGAACTTGGAGTTCTGCAAGAAAGGATATCAGTGCATTGTGATAGTCAAAGTGCTGTGCATTTGGCCAAGCACCAGGTCTATCATGACAGATCCAAGCACATTGATGTGAGGTTGCACTTTGTGAGAGATCTGGTTGACAAGGGTGTTGTCAAGGTGGAGAAAATTGCAACTGAAATCAACCCTGCAGACAGTTTGACCAAGAGTATTCCAAGTGATAAATTTCAACTGTGTCAACAACTGGTTCAGTTGGTTGACATTCCACAATTTCAGTGAAGATGGAAGTGTGGAAGTGGCAGCAGGCATGATAGTTCTGCTGTGGTTGTCAAGTTATCCAAGAAAATACTCAAACTGGTCAGTTTGAGCATTTCATGGTGATGGCTTGATGGTTTTTTGACTCAGTGGTTTTCTGAGTGGTTTGAGCATGGCCAGAGGTTCATGTTGTTTATAGTGACTTGTATGCACTGAGGTTTGCATGGTTACTTCAGAGAATTGGATTTTGAGGCATGGAGTTCTTGGATTCAGTTTTCTGGTTGTTTTAGTGACTTGGTGTTTCTGAGTTGCTGAGGGAGTTTGAGGCATGGTGATGTGCTGGAAGTCACATTGCATGTATGGAGTGTGTAGGTTCTGGTATTGGAGGTTTTGGTTCAGAAAATCCCAGTTTGAGTACTTGGGTAATTTTCTGGAAAAACCAGTTTGGCTTGCTATGGTTTTCTGCTGTTTGTGGAGGTTGTGGTTAGAGATAATCCATGGTCTATAGCTTGCTATAAAGCGGAGAAGGAGAGGAATCTGCATTGACTATTGTGAGAGTTTGAATCTTGGTTGAGTTTCTAGGAGGATGGTCTAAAGTTGGCATTCTGAATCTTTGAGTTCAAGAACAGGTCAGTTTCTTGATTCTTAATTCTGGAGGTGATGAGATGTTGCTTGGTTGATATATGATGTTTGCTGGAATTGCAAATATTGTGTAAGGTGGAGATTTGTTGGAATGTACACAAGATTTGAATTCTAGAAGTGTTTCTATACATTCTGGAAGTCTGGGCAAAATGATTGTCTCATCGCGCTTTGAGTTTGGGCACAATGGCCGTTTCAGCATCTTATTTAAATCTGCCGCCAGAGGACAAAACGACACCGTTTCGGGCAAAGCGACGTCGTTTCACCTGGGTTCACAGAAATGCCGCGGAGCAGTGGATCGATCCTCTCTCACGTGTTAGTGGATGAAAATGCGAGATTCCAAGTGCTCCAAGTTTCTCGCCAGCTCACGCACATCATGACGATCACAATTTCTGTTAGAATTGTGTGGTGTGGATTCGCTCAAACTGATTTGATCGTAGGGTTCATACGAGTTTCAGATTTGGAGATATTCTAGTGCGTGAGTATAAATGTAATTCACCGTGTGTGTGTGATGTAGAGCTGTATCTGAACTCATTTTCATAGCCTTGAGAGCTTGAATAATACCCGAGAACCACCTCCCTCCCCGAGCACGTAGATCGGTTTTCAATCGATCGAAGCTCGTAAAATCGTGTGTCATTTCGTGTGATTTCTTTTGTGTTGTGTTCCTGAAAGTTCAGAGATACTTTTAGGATCCTTAGATCGAGCGTTTGTCTTCGTATCCCGATTTCACCATTGTTGCTCAAAGCTTTCGGCGCCGAGCTTTTGTGGCAAACTGCAGCTGTGATTGTTTGGTGTGTTTGTTCTTGTTCGAATCCTCAACAAAATGTATATACAAACGAATCTCCATTCAACAAAACATGAAAACTCAACAAAATGTATATACAAACGAATCTCCATTCAACAAAACATGAAAACTCGTTTTTTTGGCATATTTTTCTCTCACATGACTTTGGAGAGCTTCACTCCTTATAATTAGGTTTTAAAGTTCCCCACGCCATAAGCACATTCCCAATTTCAATAAAGAAATCGCTCTTACATATCATTTTCATGTGCTATGCTGATTTCCATATACAGTATAGTTTTTATTTTTATATTTCATATTCAAAATAATACTCTTTTCATTATCAAAAATTCGCATATCCAAGATGAAGAGATTATGTTATATTACATGTACATGATATCGAAATATAAATTTAGCGTGTTACATGCATATAATTAAATAATATATTGGAGTATATACTTGTTTATAAGCACCCGTTGATCATGGCTAACGAATTAATCATTCAGCAATCTTTGACCTTAATTAATCGTTGATAATAAACTTATTATTGATAAATAATTACACGCATTCCGATTTCCGCCTACCAAATACCACAGAATATTTTATAGAGGAGATTTTAAAAATACTACTCTCACAATTTTAATTCTTAAAATTACGATTCAACAAACTTTATTTCTACAAATACTATTTACTTCAATTTTATAAATAAAAAACTAATAAAAAAATAATATTTATATAAATTACCCAAATTAAAATTGCACAACAAGCCCTCATTCTCTCTTCTTACCCATTCATTCGTGAATTCTCTTTCAAAACCTTAGAACCAGAAGCTCGAGCCGCTGCAAAATCGAACATTTCAACCGTAAAATTTACATTTGAAGGTTAGTATTTGTTCCTTACAGTACTTTCTATTGTTTTGAATGTAATATTGTAGATGAATTCGCGTGAAAAGCCTCAAACCCGTTTATTAAAACTGAATTTTCACGCAGCAGGACGTTTGTGGCGTTTGTCAGTCCCAAACGCCACAAATATTATAAACCCGTTTATAACAATTGATTTTTGTACGCATCATGACGTTTGTGGCGTTTGCCAGCCCCAAACGCCACAAACGCCCCAAAAGCCTTATTATGTGAATAAAAATGTATTTTTTTAGTAAAAATAGCATTTTTCGGTGGAAATTTTTGATTTTCTTACCCTTTTTGTTAAATTATATTTACAGGGACATGGATATATTCGTCTCGCTAAATTATGGCGGAGAATGGGAGCGTATAGATGGAACTTGGAAATGGTCGATAGACGATATGAAGCACTGGAAAGAAATTACCGTTGATAGGAATATTTCGTTGAATGAATTCATTGACAAAGTTTGTGAAGAAATTGACATTGATCGGTCTGTCAATGAAGTTGTGATCACTCGATGCACATCAACACCGGTGGTGCTTCCTAAACCTATTCTACATGAGAATAATTGGCGAACTGTAATGACTATTCATAACAATACTAATGAAATGGAGTTGTTTGTGACATACACTCCTTGCGCACCGCAAAGTCGAATTTGTGCAGACAAGCTTCCAATTCGAAGAACTGAAGGTGATACTTCTCAATATGGTGAACAAATTATTCAAGCTACAATGAATCAATCAGTATCCGTTTGGGATAATATTGTAATTTGTGATGAGGGTGGTGGTTATTATGATGGTGCTGCTGGTGGTAGTATTTATCATGATGGTGTTGGTGGTAGTGGTGTTGGCGCTGATAATGTTGATGGTGGTGGTGACGGTGGTGGTAGCCTCGATAATGTTGATGGTGGTAGTGACAGTGGTGATAACGATGGTAATGACGATATTGGTGGTAATGATGATAACGGTGGTGATGATAATATTAATCTTGTTGGGAATGATGTTAGTGTTGGTCTTTTTACACTTTGTGATCGAGACGTGGGTGGTCGGCCTGATGGTTCGAATTTGGTAGTTGGTCAAACGTTCAAAAACAAAGAGGAGTTCAATTATGTTGTCGGCAGGGTTGCCTTGAAAGGTAAATTTGAATTTGTCGTGCAGACTTCTGATAAAAAAAGAAAGGTGGTCAAATGTGTTCAAAAAGAATGCAAATGGAGAATCAGCGCATCGAAGAGGAAAACGAGTGAAGAGTTTGTGATTCGGACTTACAAAAATATCCACACTTGTTCATTGGAGAGTATAAGCGGTCTACACAAGCAAGCCTCTAGCCGTCTCATTGGCCATCGAGTCCAAGATCAATTTTTGAACGCAAGAAAACCCCTTACACCTGCTGCAGTGAAACAATTTATGCGTACCGAAGAAAATGTTTCCATCAGTTATGGAAAAGCATGGAGAGGCAAGCATAAGGCTCTCGATATAGTTCGTGGAACATTTGAAGAAAATTTCAATAAACTTCCTTCATACTGTTACATTCTTGAGCAAACAAATCCCGGTACGCGAACCCGTATTCTTACAGATGAGAATAATAAATTTCGATATTTTTTCATGGCTATTGGAGCTTCTATTCAGGGATTTAGGTTCATGAGGGATGTTATTATCATTGATGCATCTTTCATGACCAATAAATATAAGGGAACTCTCCTAATTGCTTCTGCTACGGACAGTGAGCATCATAGTTACCCGCTTGCTTGGGGGGTGGGCGATACTGAAGACACCAATTGCTGGACATGGTTCCTTCACTGCTTGCAGGAATTGATTCCTGATAGACATGATCTTGTATTTGTTTCAGATAGAGGTCAACCAATTATTAATGCGGTATCTACTGTTTATCCATTGGCAGAGCATGGACATTGTTATTGGCATATCACGCAGAACATCAGAAAATCTTATAAAGTTAAAGGATTGGTTGGTTTGTTTCACATGGCCGCGTGCTCATACAATATTCAAGATTTTGATCGTCATTTTTCAGAGCTCAGAATAAAAAGGAGGAGATTTTAAAAATACTACTCTCACAATTTTAATTCTTAAAAATACGATTCAACAAACTTTATTTCTACAAATACTATTTACTTCAATTTTATAAATAAAAAACTAATAAAAAAATAATATTTATATAAATTACCCAAATTAAAATTGCACAACAAGCCCTCATTCTCTCTTCTTACCCATTCATTCGTGAATTCTCTTTCAAAACCTTAGAACCAGAAGCTCGAGCCGCTGCAAAATCGAACATTTCAACCGTAAAATTTACATTTGAAGGTTAGTATTTGTTCCTTACAGTACTTTCTATTGTTTTGAATGTAATATTGTAGATGAATTCGCGTGAAAAGCCTCAAACCCGTTTATTAAAACTGAATTTTCACGCAGCAGGACGTTTGTGGCGTTTGTCAGTCCCAAACGCCACAAATATTATAAACCCGTTTATAACAATTGATTTTTGTACGCATCATGACGTTTGTGGCGTTTGCCAGCCCCAAACGCCACAAACGCCCCAAAAGCCTTATTATGTGAATAAAAATGTATTTTTTAGTAAAAATAGCATTTTTCGGTGGAAATTTTTGATTTTCTTACCCTTTTTGTTAAATTATATTTACAGGGACATGGATATATTCGTCTCGCTAAATTATGGCGGAGAATGGGAGCGTATAGATGGAACTTGGAAATGGTCGATAGACGATATGAAGCACTGGAAAGAAATTACCGTTGATAGGAATATTTCGTTGAATGAATTCATTGACAAAGTTTGTGAAGAAATTGACATTGATCGGTCTGTCAATGAAGTTGTGATCACTCGATGCACATCAACACCGGTGGTGCTTCCTAAACCTATTCTACATGAGAATAATTGGCGAACTGTAATGACTATTCATAACAATACTAATGAAATGGAGTTGTTTGTGACATACACTCCTTGCGCACCGCAAAGTCGAATTTGTGCAGACAAGCTTCCAATTCGAAGAACTGAAGGTGATACTTCTCAATATGGTGAACAAATTATTCAAGCTACAATGAATCAATCAGTATCCGTTTGGGATAATATTGTAATTTGTGATGAGGGTGGTGGTTATTATGATGGTGCTGCTGGTGGTAGTATTTATCATGATGGTGTTGGTGGTAGTGGTGTTGGCGCTGATAATGTTGATGGTGGTGGTGACGGTGGTGGTAGCCTCGATAATGTTGATGGTGGTAGTGACAGTGGTGATAACGATGGTAATGACGATATTGGTGGTAATGATGATAACGGTGGTGATGATAATATTAATCTTGTTGGGAATGATGTTAGTGTTGGTCTTTTTACACTTTGTGATCGAGACGTGGGTGGTCGGCCTGATGGTTCGAATTTGGTAGTTGGTCAAACGTTCAAAAACAAAGAGGAGTTCAATTATGTTGTCGGCAGGGTTGCCTTGAAAGGTAAATTTGAATTTGTCGTGCAGACTTCTGATAAAAAAAGAAAGGTGGTCAAATGTGTTCAAAAAGAATGCAAATGGAGAATCAGCGCATCGAAGAGGAAAACGAGTGAAGAGTTTGTGATTCGGACTTACAAAAATATCCACACTTGTTCATTGGAGAGTATAAGCGGTCTACACAAGCAAGCCTCTAGCCGTCTCATTGGCCATCGAGTCCAAGATCAATTTTTGAACGCAAGAAAACCCCTTACACCTGCTGCAGTGAAACAATTTATGCGTACCGAAGAAAATGTTTCCATCAGTTATGGAAAAGCATGGAGAGGCAAGCATAAGGCTCTCGATATAGTTCGTGGAACATTTGAAGAAAATTTCAATAAACTTCCTTCATACTGTTACATTCTTGAGCAAACAAATCCCGGTACGCGAACCCGTATTCTTACAGATGAGAATAATAAATTTCGATATTTTTTCATGGCTATTGGAGCTTCTATTCAGGGATTTAGGTTCATGAGGGATGTTATTATCATTGATGCATCTTTCATGACCAATAAATATAAGGGAACTCTCCTAATTGCTTCTGCTACGGACAGTGAGCATCACAGTTACCCGCTTGCTTGGGGGGTGGGCGATACTGAAGACACCAATTGCTGGACATGGTTCCTTCACTGCTTGCAGGAATTGATTCCTGATAGACATGATCTTGTATTTGTTTCAGATAGAGGTCAACCAATTATTAATGCGGTATCTACTGTTTATCCATTGGCAGAGCATGGACATTGTTATTGGCATATCACGCAGAACATCAGAAAATCTTATAAAGTTAAAGGATTGGTTGGTTTGTTTCACATGGCCGCGTGCTCATACAATATTCAAGATTTTGATCGTCATTTTTCAGAGCTCAGAATAAAAAGTGCAGAATGTGCGAAGTGGCTCGAAGAGACGATCACCTTTGAGAAATGGGCAAGAGTCCACCACCGTGTAAATAGATACGAGGTCATGACATCAAACTCGGTGGAAGTTTTAAACTCGATGATGAAAGTGGCAAAAGATTATCCGATTTGTGCCCTGATCGAGTTTGTTGTAGATAAGATGGGAGAATGGTTTTATAACCGTCGTGAAGACGTTATGAGATTCCAAGGTAATAAACTTACACCGAAAAGGGAAGAACAATTGCGTGCACGTTTTGAAAAGGCGCAGGGCTGGGTTACGACTCAACTGAGTCGTTCGATTTTTAAAGTTCAATCGTCTGAGTGGAGTGGAGTTGTTGATTTGCAAGGGAAAACATGTGCATGTGGTGTGTTTCAGATTGACATGATACCGTGTGAACATGCTTTGGCCGCAGCGTGTATGAAGGAACCTAGATATGCTGGAACATATTTTTATAAGCTTACTTCTCCATACTTCTCCCAAGAGTATATGCTTCATGCATACATCGCGACTATTTATCCAGTTCCTTCAGAAGACCAATGGTTGAATATTCCAGAACAAGTGAAGAATGTGATTGTCCTCCCCCCACAGGCCAAACGAAAACGAGGCAGACCGAGAATGGACCGCTTAATGAGCCGAATAGAGACTTTATCAAAGAAAGCATACCGATGTCGCAAATGCCACGGGGAGGGACACAATGCACAAACATGCCTGGTTCGTCATGGAGAACAAACTCAGTAAACATTTTACAGTCATTTTTATTTTATGAATTTGTATTAAGAACTCTCATGAATTTGTATTAAGAACTCTCATCAAACATTATGATTTCATATTTTTTAAGTGTTAAAATTGATTAAGCATCATATTTAATGTTTAAAATTGGTTAAAAATGTCGTCGTATAATCAAAAAACATAACAAAACGATTTTTGAAGTTTTGAGTCATTTGAGGCGTTTCTAGCTAGAAACGCATCCAATGCCTAAGTAAAAAAAAAAAAAAAAAAAAACTAAGGCATTTGAGGAGATTCTAACAAGAAATGCCTCAAATGTCTAAATGTCGACGCAACTACATGTCCAAAGTCGATTTACACTACATGTCATATTTACGTCCGCAATTAAACAATTCTGAACCATTGGATGTTCAAGAAATGTGATTTTGCATATTCGGTATGTTGTTGGAAAAAAAAAAGGCTCGAAAGTGCTCGATCGTAGTAACCTCTAAACTCGTTGTTTCTCCGATCAAGCACTTTTGGGCCTCGTTTTTTTCCAAAAATTTCACCCGACATGCAAAATCACATCCCAAGAACATCCAACGGTTCAGAATTATATAATTACAGACACAAATAAGAAGTGTTGTGTAAATGAGTCGTTCCAACTTATAACAACTAGAAACTCTAAATCTTAAGGTAAATGTTAGGTTACTAGGCTTTGGAGTTTCTAGTTATTTTAAGTTGGAACAACTCATTTACACTGCACGTTCTGTTTACGTTCGCAATAAGACAATTTCGAACCGTTGGATGTTCTTGGTATGTGATTTTGCATGTCGGGTGAATTTTTTGGAAAAAAACGAGGCCCGAAAGTGCTTGATCGGAGAAACAACGAGTTTAGGGGTTACTACGATCGAGCACTTTCGAGCCTCTTTTTTTTCAACAACATACCGAATATGCAAAATCACATTTCTTGAACATCCAATGGTTCAGAATTGTTTAATTGCGGACGTAAATATGACATGTAGTGTAAATCGACTTTGGACATGTAGTTGCGTCGACATTTAGACATTTGAGGCATTTCTTGTTAAAATCGCCTCAAATGCCTTAGTTTTTTTTTTTTTTTTTTTTTGTTACTTAGGCATTGGAGGCGTTTCTACCGTAATACCGTAATCAGTAGATGAGAATTCTTTATACAAATTCATGAGACATTTGAGGCGTTTCTAGTTAATCTAACCCGTTAGATCGAATGACGACTAGTTAATTTATACCGTTGTATGGTTATAGTTTTTGAAAATTGAAAATTACATAGCACAAGAAATAAATAAAAAGTGTTCAATACAATATACGAGAGTTTATTGAGATCGATTTCCACTTCAATAGTCACTATACTGAAAAAGTGCGCTAGCTAACATTTTTCTAAATGCGCCTATGTCATTCTGTATCGTTTCTGTGTTTTTATTGCATTTTATCAAATCCATAACCGTTGCCAGGGCAAATGCACCGCAATTGTTGTTATCTATTTGTTGGTAGCAGTTACTCAGGGACTTAAAACGGCATTTCCACATGCTTTTTGTTACCGGTAGTCCAACTTGCGATACCATTTGAGGAAGCCAATACATGAGCGGAAGCAAAGCACTGGCCCGACTCAATTTAATTTCGTTTGTGTACTTGTGTTTGAACGAGTCATAAACATTGATTATCTCTTTATTCAGATCAATCAGCAGAGCAACGTAATGCGAACCAACATTTGCAACCGTCAAAACCTACAAAATTAATAAATTGGTAGGAAATATTAGTTTAAAATAATAATTAAAAGGTCCATAAAATTAAAAAACTTACAAATTTGATGGTCAACCATGGTTTCGGCTTCCAACCTTTCACACCGTTAGATATCATTTCAAACAAAACAGACATGTCTGTATAGGGAACGGGTTCGGTATTAACCCTACTGTGATTTCCCCGCTTCCATAGAAACTCAAGTGTTTCCTAAAATTGAAAAATTAAAAATTAATAAATGGTAATTAATTGAATTGTTGAATTAATATCAATGCTTACAAAAAATGTGCTCGGAACGATAGTGTATTGATTTTCCATCGTATGATGTGGTTCTTCAGTAGCCACATATTTGTAATCACGGTGCAACAATGACAGCACACTGTCGACGTGCTGAAAAAAAAAACCATCGCAAAAATACAATAGCTTATAAAAAATTCAAACATCGAGAAAAATACTTACGAAAATGGTCATGTCGATCTTAGGATTTATCATCTCCTTGAAAAAAGAAGGTCTAGTCGGCATGTTCATACCAACATCGCGCCTGCACATAGACATATATATTTTTAATTTAACATTTGTTAGAAGAATAATAGCCCTATATTTATTTTTAAACTTACTCAATAATGTTGTCGTCGTCCGTCTCCAAGAACTCCTCAAATTCGCCCGAATTGATGTTAAAAGTTCGGTCTAGTGGCTGTGGATGTGCCTGTTCCCAAGTCGAAGTAGAATAAAACTCTATTGGATGGAACTGTAAATAAATAAATACACAACTAAATGAGAAAATTGTCATAATAATAATTAAATTTTGAAAAAGGTACATAATCCGAAAAATCAAATATCACTACTAAGGCACCTCATTCGACCTACTCCTGTCGCTACCCAAACTAAAATCTCTAAAAGAGGTCAGGACCGAGTTGATCTGACCGACTAACCCCTGAATATCATGGTTGTACTGGTCCATGCGACCACTGAACTCGTCCAAACGACTACCCAATCGTTCCATCAAGACCCTCTGAGATGCTTGTTCTGAAGCGATATTCCCCAGATGGACCATAATTGCTTCCTGATTTTGCTGCATTTGGACCCAGTCTGGTGGACCTCCTAAATAAGATGGTTTTTCGGCCTGAGGTGGATTGTCTGTCATACCGGCATCCTGTTCTCTTACGTCGGCGTTCTCTTCAACATCTTTGGTATTCTGGGTCGGAGACGATGCATTCTGTGTTGGAGGCGGTGGGGGCAGTTTGTCATTTAGGAACTGCACATAGTCACTGCAGACTATGACATCGCCAAGTGCAAGGCTATCGTCGCCTTTAATTAACTTTTCGTAGTAGCACAAGCTGCCATAGAAATATCCGGACTGCAACTCATAGCTATCCGGCTTCAAGCGCGGATACACAGACTGCAAAACAACAAAATATATATTCAAAATATTAATTTACATAAATAAATGTTAAATATAATATACGTATACACGTATTTCAACACTTACATCCACGCTATTCAGGAAGTCTGAAAAATCCTTGTTATCAGGCAAGACACTGCCGAGACTCCATCGTAACATCCTAGGGTGGGCACCCCCATACCCCGTCCTACCGGATGCTTTCAATTGATGTTCAGCTCCGTGGATAGTCTCAAGCATCCAATACTACAAAACAAAATAAAACATTAAGTTCAAACAATTTAAAATTTACCAAGTAATTATATAATATATTAACAATACTTACCACAATAGCAAATGGAAATCCATAAGCGTTCCAATTGTGTTCCTTCCTTGGCTCATCGATGTTACCAAGTGACGTCAGAGAATTCAATACGGTATATTCCCACACTCTTTGTCCCCACGGATACTTTTCACAAGCATCCATGTTGCTGCACAACTATAATTACGTAAAAAAGTCATTAAATACATTACAAATATTCATATACTAAAAAATAATAAACTTCGTTAACCAAACTTACATCAAATATCTCATCTGCAATATAACTCGCCCGATCGTAAATTACCACTTTCGATATCAACCACACATACACCAAATTCAACAACTCCGGATGCTCATCATCAGAAATGTCCAACTCATCAATTTTCCTCTGCAGTTCAACGACCTTCACTTTGTCGTCCTGGTTATACGGCTCTGGAAATGCTATTTTTTTCAGGTCTTTGGGAGCACGGTGGTCTTTGTCTGTACGCTCATCTAAAAAGCGCAACCCTGTAATCATGCTAAACTCAATTGGGCTCAACCGCACCACCATCCCATTCACGGTGAATAGCTTGGTGTGATTAGTGTGCCCCGCACAAACTCGGGAAAAGGTCTGATGGAAAGCAGCAGCTGCCATTTTCCCTTGTGTGTCGAGATGGAAGAAATTCCCTAACTGGGGATACTTTTGCCTATAGTTCGGGAAGTGGTGATCCAACATCTGTTTAAAACGGGGAATTTTCTTCCACTCGGATCGAGTGGTGACATGTCCATTCCATAATTGTGAGCTGTACAAAGGTGGAGGAATGATATCCTTGATTTCAGAGGACGGAACAATGCGATAATCAACCTGAAAATCGAAAGACATAAAAAATCTATCAGCAAAAACATTTTTAGATGGCTCCAAAGCTGCACTTACGCCCTAAACGCCGCATCCAGGAAAACTAACGTCTTTTTGTGAAATACCAAGAACAGGCCCCTCTTCTCCGATTAAAACACACACATACATAATCTACACATTTTCACAACACCTAAAATACCAAGAACAGGCCCCTCTTCTCCGATTAAAACACACACATACATAATCTACACATTTACAAACATTTTCAGTTCATATCGAAACATATGTGGATTAAACACATTATAAACACTAATTTACAGTACGAGAAAGCTATTTTCATACCTGGAACATGTCGTCGGCCTCCGATTCCGGCATCCCTCCGCTCGGCCGGTCATTCGCGGCCTTCGACCGAAGCTCCTCCGCCGCGGCTTCTTCCCGTCTCCTCTTCGCTGCTCTGCTAGTACTCATCATGTTCGTGGTTCCGGCGGACGTTCGTAGGATTCCGGGGAGAATCAGAGACTGTAATTTTTTTTTACTTCATGTGCATCCGCCAAAGATAGAAAAAGAGGGGTAGATGAATATGTTAGGGTTAATTGAATTAGGGATGTGTTTGTAAATAGTTAAAATTTGTAGGAAGTTTTGTAATTTTATTTATTTATTATTAAATAAATTTTAAATTTTAATAACTTTTTATTTAACAAATAAATGAAAAAAACATCCGATCGTATTTTTAACAATTGAATTTGTTAGAATCGTATTGTGTGCAATTTCCTCATATTTTATACTACTACTATATTATATGAATCTACATTTACCAAATATGGAATTTAACAATCTTAAAATAATTAAATATAATAATGAAATGCCACATTATAATTATAGCTGTAAAAATAATTAATAAATCTGCAAATAATCCAAAGATTTGTGAAAGTACAGTATTTACTATTAGGTAGAGTTACATTATACTGTATTATATAACTTTTACATTAAGTACACTATTTATCACAAGCATTTAAAAAACGTTACATTTTCTAAATATATTAGAGGACATCACTATTTAATCCTCATTATTATTTCGTTACCTCACATAATCTTGCGAGGCATGTTTTGTTTCAATTAGCCTCACAAGAATTATCAAAAAAAAAAAATGAAATATTTTCGTGGGACGATGATGTTTGCTATTTTCTGTACGCTCCTCGTAACAGGTAATTAATCATCATAAAAAATATATAATTTTTATATAATATACTCCATATATTTATTTATTTCCAATTTTATTTTTATTTTCTATGATTCAGGTTGTGCTGTTACCTCCTATGCTGAACCGTACGACTACTCAGCCAACATTGATGTAATTAAGTATATGGCGTATTTAATTTAATTTAATTTAATTTAATTTTTAATTAAAAATTATCTATGTTTGTTTGTTCAAGTGCCTGCCGGAGCCTCTGCCGCCTCAGTACGGCGGCGGCCTGATTCGAAACCCGGCTTTCGAAACCCAAGATCTTCGGTGGTCTCAGTTCGGGGATGCGAAAATCGAGTCGAGAAAATCTTTCACGGGCAACAGTTATCTGACGGTGTTCGACCGAACCAAGGCGACCGATAGCTTTGTGTTCTGGGTCGACATCAAGAACGATACGGTGTACACGTTTTCCGGTAAACGCCTTGGAGTATATTATTATCGCGGCAGTTTTTTTTTAATAATAATAATAATTATTATTATTATTATTATTTTTTTTTTTTTGTGTAGCGTGGTTACAAGTGGATATTGGCGAAGAGACCGTCGCGGCTTTCTACACGGGCGTCGACAACCGAAGCGTGACGATCGGTTCTGTCGTGGCGAAAGCCGACTGCTGGTCCTTTCTCAAAGGAGGGTTCACGGCGGACGAAGACGTGAGAGCAGGATTCTATTTCTCGGTAATTTTTCCATTTATGTATACCGAATTAATTTCTATTTCTCCATAATTTTTTGTATTTATTACTCGTTCGTTCGATTAATATGAATTCGGTTATATGTTTCGCAGACGAAAAACATTGATGCTGAGCTCTGGGTTGATAGTGTGTCATTGAAAGGATTCAACAAATCAGAATGGGAAGCTCATCAGAACTTAACCATTGATCAGGTTTACAAAAAATTTAATTACAGTACATGCATTTATGAAATATCTCATTTTCACTCCTAATTTTTAATTTAGTTTCACACTATTAGCCCATAAGCTGTCATTTGTTGCAATTCCAGTCACTTCATATCACAATTTAACCCCTAAATATGAATTTTGTTTGACATTTTTGCCCCGTAAGTTTTCGATATTGCAATTCCGGTCCATTTCATATCTCAAATTAACCCCTAAATATGAAATTATGAAATATCTCAATTTAACCCCTAATTTTGAATTATGTTTCACACTTTCGCCCCATAACTTTTCCTTTATTGCAATCCCTCTCTAAAACCGTTCCACAAATTCCGTCACATTAATTTCCCGTTCGTCCCGGGCAGCACCGGAAACGAACGGTCAGGATCCACGTGGTGAACCGCCAGCAGCAAGGCCTCCCGAACGCGAGCATCGCCCTCGACCAGATCCGCCCCAAATTCCTAATCGGGTCCGGATCCCCCGAGAGCATCCTCAGCAGCCAACCCTACCGAGACTACTTCGCCAGCCGCTTCACCGCCGTCACATTCCACAACGAGATGAAGTGGTACTTCACCGAGCGATCCGACGGCGTCGAGAACTACACCATCCCCGACGCCATGCTCTCCTTCTTCAAAAGGCACCGCATCGCCATCCGAGGCCACACCGTCCTCTGGGCCGACACCCACGTCACCCAGCCGTGGGTCCAGCAAAAGGAACCCGAAGACGTCCTCCGGGTCGCCGTCCGGCGGGTCGGGTCGGTCGTATCCAGATACTCGGGCGACATCGTCGGGTGGGACGTGATGAACGAGAACCTCCACAACTCGTTCTACGAGGAGAGGCTGGGCCCCAACGCGTCGGCCCTGTTCTTCCAGATCACCCACGCGCTCGACCCTGAAACCCCGCTGTTTCTGAACGAGTACAACGTGATCGAAGAGCCCGCGGACTTTAGCGTGACCGCGTCCAAGTACGTGGCCAAGGTCCGCGAGACGAGGGCCTTCCCCGGGAACGAGAACTTGAGGGTGCACATAGGCGTGCAGGGGCACTTTATTCGAAAGCCGATGGTGTCGTATATACGGTCCGTGTTGGATGTATTGGGGGCGACGAAGATGCCGATATGGATAACCGAGCTCGATACCCGCAGAGGGCCGCTCCAGGTAAAAATGTTGACTTTTGACTTTTTTTTTTACTGCATATTTAATAAATGTTGGTTAGCTCAGTTGGTTGAACACTTGAATTGAGGATCAAAGGTCTTTTGACTTTTTGATTGTAGGCTTCTCAATTGGAAGAGGTTATGCGAGAGACGTTCTCGCATCCAGCAGTCGAGGGAATAATCGTGTGGGGCGGATGGAAGGCGACGAACTGCAACGAGACGTGTTTGAGTGACGGGGACTACATCCACTTGCCGAAGGGGTGCTCCCAGATGTGCCTTGTGGACAACGACTTCAAGAACCTTCCGGCTGGGGACGTGGTCGACAAGCTGCTCAAGGAGTGGAAGACGACGGACGTGAAGGGAGTGACGGATGCGAACGGGGTGTTCGAGCAGAAGGTGTTCCTCGGAGAGTACTCGGTAACTTTCACTCACCCCTCGATCCCTCGTTCCGGGAGGAAGACGTTCAACGTGTCCGCTGGGGACGGGCCCTTGGACATATCTGTTTTCGTGTAATGGTTTGGTTGAAACTTTAATAAAAGTATAAATTCGGGGAGGTGTTTGTTATATTTATTTATTTTTCTTCTTTTTACTTGTTCTATTTGGGCTCAGGCAGAAATAGTATAAAATAAAGGGGCCTTTTTTGGAATTGTTTTTTTTATTTTTATTTTTTTTATTACTGAAACTCGACGTGTGACTAATCACGTGTGACTAATCAAAACACAGTAATACGTACGTCTCCAGATCCAACCGATCACTGTGGATTTCTGATTCTCCTCCTCCTTCTCCGACGAGCTTAATTCTCATTTTGCTGGGGACAATTCATTCTCAAGAACAAATCAACAAGGTAAATTTCGATCGGAAATGTCTGTATCAATCCATGTATCATCGATGTTATTGATGACGGATCTATTCGTATCGGCTTCGTAGTTCTGTTCAACGAATTGATTGATCTGTACAGCTGAATTATAATAATTTTATGATAATTTCGTGCTGAGTTCCTTCTAGAATATGGAATACAAAATCATCGGACTGTTCATCACTAGGTTTACACTTTCAGCTTGTATGTTCTTGTTCTAGATTCTGTGACAAGTTTCATTAGGTGCTTTTGCCGAATTTTACACAGTTAAGTTTGGTTTACGAATCGATAACTTCAAATCGTATAAAGCAAGGACGCTCTTACTATGTATGTACTTGAGATTCTTTGAATGAAAATCACATCTGTTTATTGATAACTCGTAAACTATTCTAGTTGCGTTTCTCAGCTCATAAGAACCTCAAATTGTCAGAGCTGAGGTACCGGTGTCTCGATATGATGGTTTGAAGAGCACAAGTGCATCAGTCTACAAGTGGGGCGCCATTTCAGCACTCTAAATAACTCGTGGAGGCAATTTGTGCGTTCCAATTTTAAAGTTGGATTAATGGATACAATATTTTCTAGCTTTGAGGCTATGGTGAAGTCAGCCTCCGATTGGTTAACATTGGTTTTTGACTCGCCATCTGCTCGATCTATTGTCTTTGGTGTGCCAATTAAAGGTAAGCTATCTTTTTCTTCTTCTTTGGGATGTCTCAAGACATGCTGCGAACTCGTGTGTTATTATTTGAACTGAGTCATATGTTCAAATCTGTGTAGGTCATCTGCTTGTGGAGGGTCTTCTCTTCGTCGTGATTCTTTTTCTTCTTTCCCAGAAGAGTTACAAGCCACCTAAAAGACCTTTGACGAATAAGGTAGGGGCAATGCATATTGGATTAATTGGTTTGGTTTATATCCCCCATTCTTCATCTGTGGAATATTTTTTGGTTAATATCCCCAACTACTTCACTTTGAGGCTTGTGTAGTTATCTTTCTAATCTAATTTCCATTTAAACACTACACACATATGGATGTAAAAAAAATTTCTTGATGTCTTTTCCATCTTAAATTGTTTGTCGTATGTCTGATTTTCTGAGTCTTGTTCAGCATCAAAGCTGATGAATATGGCTGCTTTATGGTTTTCAGGAAGTGGATGAGTTATGTAATGAATGGGTTCCAGAACCCCTCATTCCTTCTATTACTGAAGAGATGAAATATGAACCTCCAATATTGGAAAGGTGATTTTTCTTAAACCAGGCAATTTTTCTCTGAACTTGTAAAGTGTTATAAGTGATATAGAATTACGGTTTTATCTCTCAATTTAACTGAAGGAAATGTAGTTTTTTAAGAAAACATTTTATTTCTTCTGACATTGATTCCATTCCATGTAGGATTATAATGCCCACCTAAATTTTTATTAAAAAATGATTCCAATTTTATTTTGAATGCAGTGCTTAAATATCATGTTACTTCATGAGTTGCTTTATGCAGTGCTGCTGGACCGCATTCTGTAATCAATGGGAAAGATGTTGTGAACTTCACGTGTGCAGATTACCTTGGTCTTCTGGGACATGATAAGCTACAAGTACGAAGACCTCTTATAACACATCTTTCTTTTCAATTGGTGCTTTTATTGTTTATTAAATTATAACATTGTTTAAATCAGGAGTCGTGCACTAAGGCACTGGAGAAATATGGTGTTGGTTCTTGCGGCCCTCGTGGATTTTATGGGACAATTGGTATGTAATGACATTGAATTATGTTCAACATCATTTCTCGGAGAATATGAGACTGACTTGGGTGGCATTTTCATTGATGCAGATGTTCACCTTGATTGCGAGGCCAGGATTGCTAAGTTTCTTGGAACTCCGGATTCTATACTTTATTCTTATGGACTTTCTACGATGTTTAGTATCATCCCAGCATTTTGTAAGAAGGGTGATGTCGTTGTCGTGTAAGACCCCCTTTTTTGCATTTCTTTGGTTATATATATTCTACACACACACACACACACACACACAATGAATTTGCTATCTAGCTTGCATAATTAATTTTGTTTGTTCTTTTTTTTTTTTTTTTTTTTTTCTTCTTGTTTGGGTGGCGGTTCTTATAGAGACGAGGGTGTCCACTGGGGAATACAAAATGGCCTGCATTTATCCAGGAGTACAATTATGTATTTCAAACACAATGATATGAACTCTTTACAAAGTATTCTGGAAAATGTTACCCACGCCAACAAACGAACTAAGAAGCTTAGGCGTTATATTGTTGTAGAAGCTGTATATCAGGTATCAGTTTTTTACAGCAGTTCTCCTATCAATTTTTATTCACTATATTACTTTTTCTTTTTGTTTATATTTTATTGATATGGACCATATGGTGGGCGTTCGTTGAGAAATGGTTTAATATATCTTAGTCAATTGTCTTTATGCCTTCAATTGTTAGTTGCCACACAGTGCATTTTATGTTTTAATATTTTGCTGAATCTTGAAAAACTTGCTTGGTCCCCTGCAATTTCAGAATTCCGGTCAAATTGCGCCATTGGATGAGATCATTAAGTTGAAAGAGAAATACAGATTTCGTGTAATACTAGATGAAAGCAATTCTATTGGAGTTCTTGGAAGTTCCGGCAGAGGCCTAACTGAACATTACAAAGTTCCAGTAAGTTCATTTTTCCCTCCTGGATAGTCTGGTTGTATTTTGTCTATTTGGCAGTTTGTTCTATTGCCCCTTTTTTCTTTTGCAGATTGAGAAGGTGGATATAGTAACTGCTGCAATGGGACACGCATTGGCGACTGAGGGAGGGTTTTGCACTGGGAGCAATCGAGTGATTGATCACCAGGTAATGTTTTTTTATGGGGATATAACCCCATAAAGAACCCCATATAGTTCTGAATAAAATCAGTCTAGTAAATTGGGCTCTTAGAAACAAGAACCTTATATGTACCTAACTCTCCTACCATAGTCACTCATGATATAACCACTAATAATTTCCTGCTTCTCTGATATCAATGCAATGGATTCTTTGGCAGCGTCTCAGTAGTTCCGGTTATGTATTTTCTGCTTCTTTGCCTCCTTATCTGGCAAGTGCTGCAATTACTGCTATTGATGTTATGGAAGAAAATCCAAAACTAATCACAAAGTTGAAGGACAATGTTGCTACTCTACGTAAAGGTTATTCTTCTAACTTCTCCCATTTTCAAATACCTTTGGTAAATTTTCCGGAGCTTTCAACATGAGGTTTTTCTTCTTTCTCAAATCTGAAAACTATATTTGTCTTCGCTTTCTTTATCTAATCATTGTGTAAGATTCCAGGTTTATCTGATGTTGAAGGCCTTGAGATAGTCAGTGACCCAGAATCACCGATAGTTTATCTGAGACTAAAGACGTCCACAGGATCCTTGAAAGGTGATCTTCAAGTGCTTCAAGATATTGCTGATCATGTAAGTAATCTTAGTCCATAACCTCAAATGCTTTTGTTTTTCTTCCTGATGGGGGTGATATTTACGGTAACTACTTTTGAAGCTTAGTTTATCACAAATTAGAGACAAACAAAATACTTTTCCTTTAAAATTAAGGTTATTTACAAAAGGCACACACGAGGTTTACCTAATTTCAAAATAATCCAAATAACTTTTAAAAAAATTAAAAATACAAAAATACCCACGATTTTACTATCATACATGTACCTCTCACAAGAAAGAAAATATTTTGAAGTACTTTATTAACCCTTAAACACGGCCCAAGTTGTAAATATAGAAACATATATCTTTGTATCTTTGTAGATAACTTCTTTTTTAATGGTGACGCCTATGTGTTTCTATGGTGGCAACTATTTATACGTTGTCCTGAGGCAATCATTACGCGTCTTTTTGTGCAGTTACTGAAGGAACACTCGATTTTTGTTGCGACTACAAGAAGATCCACAGTGGATAAATGCAAGTTGCCAGTTGGAATCAGACTATGCGTCTCTGCTGGTCATACAGAAACCGACCTGGAGAAAGCATGCGAGTCTTTTAAGAAAGCTACAGCCCTTGTATCACTGGCAGGTCACTAACTCCCTTTTGCAGGATGAGGTTTCCATTATGGATGCCTTAAGTTTGTCGAACCACTATAGTGAAGAAGTCGATGTTTGATTACATTGTGCTGCATTAATGTTTTTACGATTTTTCGTTTCTGCGATTGGACTTTTGTGGAGAAGTTGATGGTGGTTTTTGTGTTATATTAGCTGATATGTATATGAGTTATGGTAATGTTTTGAGTTTTGGGGCCTATCTTTTAGTGCTTTATTGTGCCATGTGCCTAAGCTTCCAAATAACCGAAAGTTGTATAAAAATTACAAATATATATTGTGCCATTGGCCTATCTTTTTGTGCCGTGTGGCAGGTCACTAGCTTCCAAATAGAGTATTACTAGTTGCACCCCAAGTTCAATAATTACACCAAGTTACTAATTACACCTCTTAAAATTTTTTTAATCTTTATTTTTTTACTTAATACACCTTTGTTTATTCTTAATATAAGTACACTAACTTAATTATATTTACAATTATGCAATTTAGTTAAAAATCAATTATATCCTTACTATCCTAATTATATATTTAACTTATCATACACTTTTTTTTTTCTAGGCAACTTTAATTTTTTTTGTTTTCCCATCTTTCTTTTCCTCATCTTTTATGCAGTTTTTTTCGTCTGCATATATATAAGTTTCGTACACTTTAATTTATATTCTTATGTTATTGAAATTGAATTTTTTGTTCATATGATTTGTTTTAGTTTTAATTTTACTAACTTGATTGTTTTTCGTGTAAATTAGATCACGTTCGTTTTGAGAAAGTAGTTTCCTGATATACTTTGGAAGACATCATATACGGGTTAGAAGTTAAAACCTTTTTTCCTTGATATGAAAAATTATATAGTCCAATATATATCAAATCTACTAGAAAAATAGATGGACGAACTTTGGAAACCCGTGCAAATCTTTCTGGTGGTTTAGTTAATACTGTAGTACTTCTACTAAGAAGAATCAAATAGTTAGTAGAATGAACAATTATATACAACTAATTTCCACAACATCCCTAAGTTTCCCTTCCTCCAAAATAATGCTTTTCCAGCAATATATATATATATATATATATATATATATATATATATATATATATATATATATATATATATATATATATATATATATATATAGTCATATCATTGGAATAAAAAAAATTCTTAAATAAGAGTTATTCCTTAATAGAGTTAATATAAGATTTTTTAATGCATGTATATTATATAATGATATAATTACTAGATACATTGTGTTGAATTTAATTGAAACATATAGCAATACTAATAATAATAACATATTTTAAATTTTTAGTTTGAAATTATAAATAATTAATGTAAATTTAATTATAATTTTATTTTGAATTAATATTTAAGCATAAAAAATTAGTTAAATATCGATAAAATTAAATATTTTATTCCAATTTTTTCAATAATATATATATATATATATATATATATATATATATATATATATATATATATATATATATATATATATATTAAGCCCAAGTATATATAAGTTGGCGAGGTCCATCATCAAGGGTAAGAAAGAAACCATATTCAGTCACGTCATAGCTAGCAGTATGATAATTATTTGCATCCAGATCGGCTTCAAACACGTCAAAGGCTTTTGTCTTGCCACCTGACGTGAAACGACAAAAGTAAAGAGTCGTTAGCGAAAAATTCTCTTTAAAATTCCAACTGAAACTCTGGTCATGGGCAAGTTGGTGGTCGCCAAAATCGTCGTCTTTGGACGCGCAATGAAGGAGCAATGTCCTGGGAATACTATTGTGAACGATGATTGTATGCCTTCTAAGGATTGCCTCGATTTCTTGACAAAAGCTCATGGCGAGCAGAAGAATAGTGAAGAGAACCATGAAAGAAGTCGAGTAGCCCATTTTCAGAGAATTGAGCAATGTTTGTTAGTGTTTTGTTCATCTCATATATGCTTCACCATTTTATAGTGTTATGTTTAAGTTTGATTTCAAAATTTCTTTGAAAGTGTATTGATTAAGTAAGTAAAATTAACTATATGCTTAAGTAAGATTATTATATATATTTGGTAATATCATTATCTAATAAGGAAAAATCAATACATTTATTAATTAATAATGCTCTAACCAATTGTATTATTGAATTTTACGTTTATTAATTATTAATGCACTAACCAATTGTATTGTTAAATTTTACCGTTTATTAATTATTAATGCACTAACTAATTGTATTATTAAATTTTACGTAGTTGTGACAAAAAATATCGAAATACAAGGAATTATTGTATTGAAAAAGCCTAAAATATCAAAATTTTGATATATCGGAAATTTCGGTATGGTGGTTATTATTGTCAATATCTAATAAAGAAAAATCAATACATTTATTAATTATTAATGAACTAACTAATTGTATTATAGAATTTTAATGAGTTTGAGAAAAAATATCGAAATAAAGAATTTATCATTTCGAAAAAGCCTAAAAATACCGAATTATCAATATATTGAATATTGTATCGATAATTTTCGGTACGGTATCAATATAATTTTTTTAATATTTCGATACATCGGTATATATATATATTTTGGTATGCAAAAAAAAATCTGTATGATTCGGTATATAGATATTTTTAGTATAATTCCATAATAAACATTTCAATATGGTTAATTATATCGAAAGTTCGGTACGACACCAATATGGATTTTCGAAATCAAAATTTCGGTATATCGATAATCGATATACCAAAATTTTCGCTACGATATCGATATGGATTTTTCGATACCGAAATTTTCGGTATATCGAAAATTCGGTACTACATCAATATGGATTAATTATTAAAGAAAAATCAATACATTTATTAATTATTAATGAACTAACTAATTGTATTATAGAATTTTAATGAGTGTAAGAAAAAATATCGAAATAAAGAATTTATCATTTCGAAAAAGCCTAAAAATACCGAATTATCAGTATATTGAATATTTCGGTACGGTATAATATTGTATCGATAATTTTCGGTACGGTATCAGTATAATTTTTTTAATATTTCGATACATCGGTATATATATATATATTTTGGTATGCAAAAAAAAATCTGTATGATTCGGTATATAGATATTTTTAGTATAATTTCATAATAAACATTTCAATATGGTTAATTATATCGAAAGTTCGGTACGACATCAATATGGATTTTCGAAATCAAAATTTCGGTATATCGATAATCGATATACCAAAATTTTCGCTACGATATCGATATGGATTTTTCGATACCGAAATTTTTGGTGTATCGAAAATTCGGTACTACATCAATATGGATTTTCGAAATAGTAACTTTGGTATATTGATAATCGATATATCGAAATTTTTGATACTGTATCTGAAGGAACCGGTATACCGATCCGATCGATATACCGTGTGTGCGGAAGCGTGTAAAGCAATAGATCTACTATGCTATGATCTTAGTGCACACAAAAATGTATAGACACACATATATTTATATATATATACATCCAATATATATATATATAGAGAAATCAACGAGTTCTTACATTTGGTGATCGTTGAAATTGGTTAAGGTGGTGTTGAGTCGATTGAACCACCTTAATAGATCAGCAACTCAAAGATCTCCTTGTGAATGAACTCTTCACTCCTTTGGATCGTCCGGATGTTGAAGCCGCACAAATGGCCCGGCCTCTACGTGTTGCACACGAACCCGGAATTGAACTTGCTTGCTTGTTCTTGAGTGATTCTCTCACTCTTTTCTCTCTAGTTGTGTGGATTTTCGTGGCTGATCATAAAGTGGTATGAAAACCATGTTTTCATCTCTTTATTCACCACAATTAACCTCTCCTTGTAACCCCCCCATTATGTGCATCATAATGCACCAATAATGGTGGTTAATGGGGAGGTAAAGGGTCATTTCCACATCACCATGCCAATTGGCATGGATGTGGTCCCCTTGCTTGTGTGGCATGCCATGTCACACCATGTGACATGCATCCATGCAAGCCATGCATCCCATGCATGTGAAAATCCATACGTATTGATTCTAAATCAATATGACAAGCAACGTAATTCCGACTCGTGTGTGACCCTGTAGGTATGATTTATCGATCAATATTATATTGTTCCCAACAATTAATATTATCGAATAATCATTTAACATCCATAGACGACCTTATGACTTTATCGATTGCACACGTAGGATCGAAGGACACATCCTAACAATCTCCCACTTGGCCTTCAGAGCCAGTGTGCTGCCAACTTCCTGTTGTCACTTTATGTCTAAATTTGAACTTGAGGCAAGACTCGAGTCATCCTCAATCTGTTCAAACCTTTCTTGGACTTTGAGACAGACTGTAAAACCAGATTTATCACTATGATAAGAATCTGGACGTGGCCACGTATTTTCCACAGTCTCGACTCTCCAAGTGGCCGGTAAGACATATGATCCATATTAAAATGAAGGACAATCCCATCTTGTCAATCCAAGCTCTCCCACTTGCTTCCTGATATACCCAATAACAAGTTTTATAACCTCCTTTTACGAAAAGCGTTTACTTGTATCAAAGTACACCATTTCACAATGGAATTACTCTGGACTACTCAGGTCAGAGGAAATTGCTCGACAGTCAATGAAATAGTATTATGACTCAAAATCTTAAATACTATTCCAGTTGGGACTGTTCGATCATTAGCTCCCAGCTAATATCTATGTAATTGTACTTGATGTCCCACATCACTAGCCCATGAAGCGGCGCTATAGTACACATTACAATCTAGTTCTTTGCATCATCAGTTTGTCCGTACTCGATGATACGAACTAGGAACAATTTATGATTTAATTATATTAGTTCAACAGTTGGGACTTCATTATGTGGTAAATCGACCTCATAACCCAATTAATATAATTTAATCATTTGGACAATTCATACAATTTAAACCACAATTATATGAAGAAATTATTGAATATCATAAAAGATACGTGAATGTTTACATAAACTCCAAAAGTAGACAATACAATAATAGGAATCACAATCCATCTCTAAGATATCGTATCCCTATTGCAGTCGTATGAGCATCATGCTTTGACTGCTGGAGTGGTTTAGTTAACGGGTCTGCAACATTATCATCAGTTGCAACTTTATTTATCTCGATGTCTCCACGACTAACTATCTCCCTGAGAATGTGGAACTTCCTGAGCACATGTTTGGATTTGTGGTGCTCCCTAGGCTCCTTGGCTTGCGCGATAGCTCCACTATTATCACAATAGAGAGATATCGGATGGGCCGAACTAGGTACGACACCAAGCTCATCTAAGAACTTCCTTATCCAAACGGCCTCCTTTGCTGCTTCAGATGCAGCAATGTACTCAGCCTCTGTAGTAGAATCAGCTACGGTGGGTTGCTTGGAACTCTTCCAGCTCACCGCACCTCCATTCAGACAAAAGACAAATCCGGATTGAGACCGGAAATCATCTTTGTCTGTTTGGAAGCTTGCATCCGTATATCCTGTCACAACCAACTCTTTTTGTCCTCCAAAGACAAGAAAATACTCTTTAGTCCTTCTAAGGTACTTAAGAATATTCTTGGCCGCAGTCCAATGCGCCTCACCTGGGTTTCCTTGAAACCGACTCGTCATGCTCAAAGCATACGATACATCCGGTCGTGTACATATCATGGCGTACATAATAGACCCTATTGCCGAAGCATAAGGAATATTTGCCATCCTTATTTGCTCATCAGGTCCCGAAGGGCACTGACTCTTGCTTAAAGATGTACCATGAGTCATTGGAATGAGACCCTTCTTGGCGTCTTTCATTCTGAACCTGTCAAGCACCTTATCAATATAGGTTGCTTGACTAAGTCCAAGCATCCTTTGCGATCTGTTCCGACAGATCTTGATGCCCAATATGTACTGTGCTTCTCCAAGATCCTTCATTGAAAACCATCTTCCAAGCCATTCTTTAACAGAATTAAGCATAGGAATATTGTTTCCAATAAGGAGTATGTCATCGACATACAACACAATGAATACAACGTAACTCCCACTGACCTTTTTGTAAACACAAGAGTCTTCCATGTTCTTTTGAAATCCAAACTCTTGTATGGATTCATCGAACCGAAGATTCCAGCTCCGAGATGCTTGCTTTAATCCATAGATGGATCTATTAAGCTTGCATACTCTCTCAGCCTGATTAGGATCGATAAAACCCTCTGGTTGTGTCATAAACACTTCCTCTACTAGAATCCCATTCAAGAAGGCGGTTTTAACGTCCATTTGCCATATCTCATAATCATAATGAGCAGCAATGGCTAAGAGAATCCGAATGGATTTAATCATAGCAACTGGTGAAAAGGTTTCATCATAATCCACCCCGTGAATTTGTTTATATCCTTTTGCCACCAACCTTGCTTTGAAAACACTAGGTTTTCCATTCATGTCTGTTTTTATTTTGTAAATCCATTTGCATCCAATGGGCCTAGCCCCTTTAGGCAAATCGACCAAGTTCCAAACTTGATTTTCAGACATTGATTCCATTTCGGATTTCATGGCACCCTGCCATTTCTCGGAATCTGGACTCGTCATAGCTTGGATATAGGTCGAAGGTTCATTGCTTTCTAAAAGCATGACTTCATAGCTCTCATTTGTCAGAATACCTAAGTATCTGTCAGGTTGAGATCTAATCCTTCCGGACCTTCGAGGGTTAGGTGTGGTTTCTAAAACCACTGGAGCACTCTCGACTTGGTCTTGAGTGTCCATCTCAGTTTGATCTTCTTGAACCTCGTTCAAGTCTTCTTGAACTTCGTTCAATTCAACTGAGCTCCCACTTACTTTCTTGGAAATATATTCCTTTTCAAGAAATACACCATCTCGAGCAACAAAGACTTTGTTCTCAGATTGGTTGTAAAAGTAGTACCCTCGTGTTTCTTTTGGATAACCCACAAAGAAACATTTATCCGATTTGGGTTCAAGCTTTGTAGAGATATTTCTCTTCACATAAGCTTCACATCCCCAAATCTTGATATAAGACAAGTTAGGGACCTTCACTTTCCATACCTCGTATGGTGTCTTATCAACAGCTTTTGACGGTGTCCTATTCAGTGTATAGGCCGCTGTTAAAAGTGCGTGTCCCCAAAAAGATTTTGGTAGTTCACTAAGGCTCATCATCGATCGAACCATATTCAATAAGGTTCTATTCCTCCTTTCGGAAACACCATTCATCTGGGGTGTTCCAGGAGGAGTGAGTTGATATAGAATACCACAACTCATAAGATGATCATCGAATTCTTGGCTAAGATACTCACCACCTCGATCCGATCGAATGGATTTTATCTTCTTACCAAGTTGATTCTCAACTTCATTTTGGAATTCTTTGAACTTTTCAAAGGCTTCCGACTTATGCCTCATTAAATAGATATAACCATATCTACTTAAGTCATCGGTAAAAGTTATGAAGTAGAAATAACCTCCACGTGCTTGTGAACTCATTGGACCACATACATCAGTATGGATTAAACCCAATAGATCACTTGCACGTTCTCCTTTTCCTAGAAAAGGTGACTTTGTCATTTTGCCCATCAAACATCCTTCACATGTATCGAATGACTCCAAGTCAAAAGATTTTAGAATACCTTCTTTAAGAAGTTTCTCTACACGTTTAATGTTGACGTGGCCTAATCGACAATGCCAAAGGTATGTTTCATTGAATTCATTCGATTTGGCCTTTTTGGTATCAATGTTATATATATGATTGTCAAGTTGAAGTATATATAAACCATGTTCTAATCGTGCCGAACCATAGAACACTCCACTTTTTGAAATAGTAAATAAACCATTTATTATAGTGAAGGAAAATCCTTCAGTATCCAATACTGAAATAGAAATGATGTTCTTGGTAATACTTGGAACGAAATAAACATTATTCAATACTAAAACAAGGCCCGAAGGCAAACACAAATCATAAGATCCTACGGCTAATGCAGCGACCCTCGCTCCATTTCCAACCCGCAGATCGACATCTCCCTTTACCAAAGTTCTACTTCTTCGCAGTCCCTGCACATGTGAAACAATGTGAGCACCGCATCCGGTATCCAATACCCAAGAAGAAGAATTTGTAAAGTTTATGTCTATGACATAAATACCTGAAGATGAAGGAACGACACCGTTCTTCACATCCTCCTTGAACTTGGGGCAATCTCGCTTGTAGTGTCCAACACTCTTGCAGTAGAAACACTCAGATTCCCCAGGAACCTTAGAAGCTTTCAAGAACCTTTTGGAAGGAGTTGCCACAACTTTCCCTTTCCCTTTGCCTTTCACTTCTGGTTTCTTAATCCCCTTGAACTTTTTGGTACCTCCTTCCCGAATCATAAGAACTTCCCTCCTAGGGTCCTTCTTAATCGCCGGCTCAGCAGCCTTAAGCATCCCATGGAGCTCATGAAGCGATTTCTTCAGTCCATTCATGTGGAAATTCAGCCTAAAGGCGTCATAACCATCATGAAGAGAATGGAGAATGAAATAGGTAGCCAACTCGTCATCATATGCAAAACCGAGGCGAGCACTTGAAGCAAATAATCCAATCATTTGCTGTACATGTGGTCCCACGGGTTTACCCTTTTCCAGCCTAGCTGTTGCTATAGCCCGGGTGACACCGAAGCGCTCAATCCTAGCCTGTTCCCCGAACATGCTCTTGAGCTCTTCTATGATGTCATAGGCTTCCATGAACTCGAATTGTTTTTGCAACTCGGGTACCATGGATGCCAACATCAAACATGTCACCTCATTCGAGGCTTTCTTAGCAAGGGCATATGATGCCTTTTGGGCATCCGTGCCCCCATCAGCGGGAAGCACGGGAAGGGGTTTGTCCAACACACTTTCCTTTTCCTCGTATTTGAGGACTATCCTCAAGTTACGTTGCCAATCAAGGAAATTGGTGTTGTTCAACTTTTCTCTATCCAAGATAGAGCTGAACTTGAATTGAGTTGAGACAGACATATTATACTACAGAAGAAAGATAAATTAAGTAAGTAAACATCCACAAAGCGTTTAAACAAATAAGGTTGTCTCGCATAACTACTATTATTTGTTTCATTTTGTTCATTCGATATCCAATATCGTCGTTCTCAATTATCTTAATATCAAAACCGTGATAAATCGTAAGTGAAAACTCGAGGTTTTCTAACCAGCGATCTTATCATGCAATTGAAGCCCTATCTCTCATTAAAATGAGGGAGCCAACCAGACAATCGATTCACGCCATCCAATGGCTCGAATGTCTCTAATCTGTGTCATCGACATAAGCAAGCGCTTTGGCTCCATTCCACTCCCCGGGGTGAGAATGAGTCGAGTTGAACTTAGTCTTTGAAAAACAAATTAGGCATTGGTTTTTGACATTTTAATAAATTAGAACAAAATGATCCCAAGACCCTCATCTTGCGAATCCTTAAGCCGACTGAGTCCGCACTTAAGAACTCCAAGATAGGTAGACATCCCATGTCAATGACATCTAATGTCACTCTCGGTCGATGAGATTCCCATTCTCATCTCATGTCTCGATAGCCACGCCTGCAGTGGATCTATCGATGAGAAAACCAAACTCACGTGTAAGGGTCTAACCCTTACTCCCACTTATCCCAAGATAACAAGCAGTACCCCGCTGAGGCGGACCTACTAACTTATGATCGAGGGTTTCATGAGTGTGACGTTTTGGACAAGACATTATACTCATTATTATTGAGAACTTGCATGCATAGGTTTGTTTATATGTAAGTTGAACATTTATAACATAAAACAACCTATAACTAGCAAAGCATATAAATACGAAATCGAAAGGCCCCTAGAACCTCACAACTCTCAAATGAAAAGAATTAAAGTATTAACAAAAGCCTTGAACATCTTCTGGACTGGTCCTCGCCCTCCGTTTTAGTTCCGTGCCCTCCGATTTTGGTCAAAACAAGTCATTGCCTCAAAAACCACGAACAGCGCCCGCCGTTTTACAACCAGCGGTCGCTGAACACCATCGGCGGTCGCCGTTTCCAAAACGGCGCCCGCCGAAAAGGCAAAAAACCCATCTGCCCCAAAAAAGGCCTTTCGGCGGTCGCCGTTTCCAAAACGGCGCCCGCCGAATCAAAACGGCGCCCGCCGGAGCTCAAACGGCGACCGCCGTTTGGCTCCAGCAGCCCGGTTTGCTTCGTTTGGCTTCGTTTTGCTTTGTTTCTTCTCGTTTTCGCCGGAGAGCCGAGATCCTCCATCGAACCATGGACCAAGTCCATCGCTTACAAGTTTGAACAATACAAATTGAAATAGAAAACCTATCTATTACAAATGATTCCAAGGGACGTAGCCCTCCAAAACTATGGCCAATCGAAACGTAAAAAACGACAATTTCATTCACCCGACCACTAACGGTGGCCGGCCTTACATCTAATCACATAATCACAATTAAACAAATAATCCAATTATGTTGATTAAACTTCTTGTGTCCAACACAAAAGTGTGCACGAGCCCTAGGCTCTGATACCAATTGAAGGAACCGGTATACCGATCCGATCGATATACCGTGTGTGCGGAAGCGTGTAAAGCAATAGATCTACTATGCTATGATCTTAGTGCACACAAAAATGTATAGACACACATATATTTATATATATATACATCCAATATATATATAGAGAGAGAAATCAACGAGTTCTTACATTTGGTGATCGTTGAAATTGGTTAAGGTGGTGTTGAGTCGATTGAACCACCTTAATAGATCAGCAACTCAAAGATCTCCTTGTGAATGAACTCTTCACTCCTTTGGATCGTCCGGATGTTGAAGCCGCACAAATGGCCCGGCCTCTACGTGTTGCACACGAACCCGGAATTGAACTTGCTTGCTTGTTCTTGAGTGATTCTCTCACTCTTTTCTCTCTAGTTGTGTGGATTTTCGTGGCTGATCATAAAGTGGTATGAAAACCATGTTTTCATCTCTTTATTCACCACAATTAACCTCTCCTTGTAACCCCCCCATTATGTGCATCATAATGCACCAATAATGGTGGTTAATGGGGAGGTAAAGGGTCATTTCCACATCACCATGCCAATTGGCATGGATGTGGTCCCCTTGCTTGTGTGGCATGCCATGTCACACCATGTGACATGCATCCATGCAAGCCATGCATCCCATGCATGTGAAAATCCATACGTATTGATTCTAAATCAATATGACAAGCAACGTAATTCCGACTCGTGTGTGACCCTGTAGGTATGATTTATCGATCAATATTATATTGTTCCCAACAATTAATATTATCGAATAATCATTTAACATCCATAGACGACCTTATGACTTTATCGATTGCACACGTAGGATCGAAGGACACATCCTAACAGTATCAATATAAAATTTTTCGATGCCTAAATTTCCAGTACGGTATGCAAGCTCTAATTTTATGCACGTTCAGAAATCATAATATACTATATAATTTTTTCACCATTTTTGTTTCGGTTTAAGACTTGTTCTTTTGGAACTATATTCAGTTCACTTTAGTTTATTCCAGATTCTTTCCGTTCAGTTCAAAACGATTCAATTCTGTTCATACTAGTTCAATTATTATTATTATTATTATTATTATTATTATTATTATTATTATTATTATTATTATTATTATTATTATTATTATTATTATTATTATTATTATTATTATTATATGTCAATTTGAACATTAATATACATCAAATGTGTTGGTGATTTAAGTGAAATCACTGTACATTTAATGTAATTGGAATCATTCAAGGCTTCGGATTAAATCTAGTCAATATAATATAACTTTGGAGAAGTGTGGAGTACACGGTTATATAAAATTGATACGATTTAAGTATTTGGATAAGCATAATAATGCATGTCGAGTGTGATCTCGTGGTTGCATGGTTGCATGGCTAGATGATGATATTACATCATTAAGATGATGCAAATTCGAAATTGCATGGCTTGCCATGCAAGACAACATGAATAGGTGCCAAAGTGAAATGGTGTCTTCACTAAAAGGTACCTATACATGAATAGGTGCAAAATGAAAAGGTACCTTTTCCAAAAGATACCTATTGGACCAAGGGGTGCTTAGAGCATCTCCAATGGTGCCCATTTGGGCACCTTGGGCCTTGTGAAATGGACTTGGGCATCAAAAATTGATTTTTTTGCCATTGGAGCAAAAATAAAAAAATAGGCATGCCCACTATGGTGGCCATGGCCAATTCTGACATGTGGGCCTCATTTGATGTTTTGTTTTTACTTTTTACATGTTGTAGTAATATTTAATTAATAAAATTGGAATTTAAAAAGTGTGAAATGGGCTTTTGCATTGTAGTGAATTGTTTACATTTGCCCTTTGCCCACTTTGAGATGATGTGGCAATAAATAGGGCCCACAAAAAGTAGAAAATGGGCTTTTGCATTGGAGATGCTCTTAAGTCCAAATGAAAGGGTGTCTACAACCTATATAAAAAAGTGAAAATTCATTTGTTGAATACACTTGAAAATACCTACAAACATAAGAAGCTTTGAAGCAACTAATAAATCGGAATATTCCATAAGTTGCTCGTGTTCTAAGCCTAAGACTCGAGTGTTGATATTGTCTTATCCTGCGAGGAATTTCGTGATACCCAGGCTTATAGGGTCGAAATACTCTTTAAGGAAAACGTGTTCAACGTGATTCAATTATCTATTCAAGTCTCCAATCCAGATTCAAGACCGAAGAACCCAACAATCTTAAAGAGTATTTTCATTTCTGGAAATATGGAGATGTTCGTGAGAAGACAAACAAGTATGAAAACTTCGAAAGGTTTAAAGGCATCGATTTATACCGCTTGCAAAATGGAGATTAAATATGTCGTGGACACATATTAAACGGTATGTTTGATTTCATATAGTATACTTCTATATTGAAAATAAAGAAAAGAAAAGGACTAGTTAATTATTAATTAATTTTATTAATTAAATATTAATTAGTTGAGTAATAGTATATTATATTGTTTATGATATACTCTATAATATATGTGTTCGAGTGTAAATATATACATATTATGTGTACATGTTTAATGTTTTCATGCAAATATTTATAAATATGCTTGTATGAATTATGACGGAATAATATGTTAATGGGTGTATTCAAATTTCATGCAAATATATCACCCGTGACCGTTAGTGATGAATCGGTGCAAATGTTTATTTTATGTGAGTGGGTGCATTACAAACCAAAGTGACTCTTAATTAAGTTATTTGTGAAAACGTGAGCGTGTACATGTGCAAATGTATTATGAGATATGCATGACTAAATATGTGGGTAAATATGTTATACGGTGAATCATATATGTAGGTATGCATGTATGAAATATTTTAATGCACCAGGATTTAATTAATTATTGATTAGTCAAAAATTAAAATTCAATTAAATTGAAATTGCCATGTGAATTAAGAATAGATGCCTGATGTATGATGACTTTGAGAATGGTGTTTGTAAGTGCACGTGCAAGACATGCATGTGTGATGTGTGTGAATGTACATAATGTTATACTAACGTTAACATATGAAGAGGTATGTTCGAATGGGTACATAATTATTCAAAGAGGTGCAATTATCTCATAAGTATGAAACACTCTTCCGGTAAATTATTAATTAATTTTTTTTTAATTAATTAAAAATTTTAATTGGAATGAATGTGTACATACTTAGGACCTGTTCTTTTGGACTTAATTTCAGTCCAGTTCAGTTGAGTTCAGACCGCTTCAGTTCAGTTCAGTTCAGATCGCTTCAGTTCAGTTCAGTTCGTTTCAAAATAAATTAAAATAAAATAAACAAAAAATAATTTGAATCTATAATTTTAAATATAAAATCTAATTACCGTCATAATATTATTAATATTTTTAAAAAAATATTTAATAATTTTTACAAATTATTATTATTTTTATAAAAAATCAGTTCAGTTCAGTTCAAATCGCTTAAGTTCAGTTCAGTTCAGTTCAGATCGCTTAAGTTCAGTTCAGTTCAGTTCAGTTCAGTCGGTTTCAGTCCAAAAGAACAGGTCCTTATTCTTGAAAAGCAATCAAGACCATAAATTAAAAGACAAGTTGTCTTTGGTACTACTTGGTAGTAATTTACACATAGAAAAATCTCGATCAGTCGGGGAGTGATTGCGTTCTGGGCATAAATTGCAACGAGTCTCGACTAGTAAGGACTAAGGTGCGTTCTGGAAAGGAAAGACCGAGTAATGTTGACCGGTAAAGAGCGCGGTGTGTGTTTCGGTTAATGAACACCAAGGTGTCTCAAAGGTCAGAGCGAGGTGCGTATTTCAAGCATGAAACGCTAAAGAGTCTGGACTGGTTGGTGTCTGTTGTGCAATGCAATTGAGATGAAACGAATATCCGCGACTTGACTCGAATGATTTGGACATAGTGGTTATACTATGGATATTATGTGCAACATAATTATGTCTCATGAATGAGACATCGATGCGTACCTTGTAATAGAGTGTACTCGGAGGAAATCAATAATATGGAACCTTGTAAATGAGGCATATTGACTGGTTGAGACAAGTGTCTCGGATAACTCGTGAATCGCAGGGGCATTGCGACTCGAGGATGCACATAGGCATGCGACCTATGGTGATCTCATCTGTTTTATGTTTAACAGTGTAATGACTTTGACTAAAGTATATAGTCATGAAAATTCAAAGTACTTTAACGTTATAATTAAACGTGGTTCATGGAGAAATCTTTATAGATTTGATGAGACGATGACGAGCCCGTATGCTTGTCGTTGGGAGCAAACAAGCTGTCAAAATGAAATTTATAATTTAGCCAGTACCCAATTACTACAAGAGAGTAGATAATGGTAAGTACGTGGGGTCGGTCCCACAAGGAGGCAATTACAGTAAGTGATCTCGGCTTTGCCCAAGGGGTTGTCACAAAAAGATTTGATTTTGGGGTGCTGTGGGCACAGCGGTTTTGTAATCGTTTCAACACTTTGACTAACTACGGCTAACCAAACTAACATGCAAATAATTAAAACTAAAAGTAAATAAACCAATAACTCAGATCTAACAGAATACTAAGAGCAAAAACTTAAATCAAATGGGAAACAAAGCATCCGGGCAGACGACTTCACTCAGGATCGCTAGGGCAAACTACCGTTCATTGGCACTAAGGATTTTTACCAGCGGTTTGTCAGCAGTTATGGGGTGCGTAAGACAAAAGTGGTCCTATTGTGTCACGCCCAACAGTTGCCCCACCCCTTATCTATCCTTACTGTGTAAAGAGAAGGCTAGATAACACTTTGCCTAATCCCCTGGATCTGAACAATTCGATAACCTATGCGACCAAACATGGATCTAGTTTGCCCAAACCCGCATTACCCTCTAGACAGACCCGCTCGGCCAATAGCATGCTCGAAACATACGACCGCATCTCCTGCAAGTTCTAGTGCTATGCCCGCAACAATACTACAAGGTACATCTATGCGGTTTGCCAATCACCAGTATCCCAGTTTGTAAAGGTTCACTAGTGGTCGTCCTAGTTTGCCCAAACTCCCCAGAAATAAACCTCAACCAACTTTGCCTCGGGAACAAACGCCCAACCGGTTAGTTCAGCCCCTCCAACCTCGCGGTCTAACTAAACCCTAATTTCACCTTCGATCCGCCCCTGCCCAGATGCAAAACAACTTAGCTACTCATACAGAAATTAAAAGACGAAATAATTAAGGGAAAACAAACTATATTAATCATGAATTCAAATCGAAGAATCGTTTTTGAAGGAATTGAAATACGGAATTAAAGAAAATTAAAAACGAAAAACATGAAATTGTTTCTCGACCCGAAGGTCGGTTCTACTGCAAAACAAATAAAGGAAACCGGACGAACTGCTCCGCTTCCTTCTCCGGCGAATTCGGCGGCGACGGCGACTGCGGGACCGGTGGCTCTTCCGACTTCTCGGTGCGTATTTTCTTCTCCTGCTGCCCGTCGCGCCCCGCTCTTTTAAAGACTCCAAATTTGAATTTTTGAATTCCCGGCTGTTGCTCCTCCCTAAGGAATAGGGGTCATCGGTCAATGATTTGGGGATAAGTCAAATCCCCCCGAATCCAGGGATTCTGGTGCGTTGACTCCTTGCCCAAAGGGAATCTTCTGTCTTCAGCTGTTCTCTGCCCAAACCGGAATTCTGCAGGTATTTCTTCTTCTCCACAGATGGTCGGACCAGGCACGGTACTTGGTAATTCTGGCTCTTCTGCTTCGTGACCTTACCCATTTGCCCGATGTGGTCAAACTGTTGCTTGTCACTACCGCTCCAAAACTTTGCCCAAAGAAGGGGATTTCCTTGCCTCTTTTGCCCAGTGCGCCACCTGTTACCTGCATCACCACACACTCTGCCCAAACACCTAATTGTGCCCTCCCAGACACGTAAACGACTCAAACTGACTCGAAAAAGGGTATAAAAAGTGCTCTAAGATGAGCAAATAAAATGGCTCATCAGAACCGCACACACTTGGATACGCTTGTCCCCAAGCGTGGGCTCTGATTTGCCTGACTCAAGACCAAAGTGAAAACAGAAATGAAAGAAGTAGAGAGAAATAAAACAAAGGACTTTAGCATGATCAGTACAGGGCATAGTACATACAGATAACACAAAATTCAAGTAAAGATAAAAATAAGTCAAGAGTCTGTTCAAGGTCTTTGGATTCACTCCCTCACAGTGTTTCTCTCTTTTCAGTGTATGGGTTCAATGACACTCATTTTCTGCTGTGACTCCACTTTGCCTAAATTTGCCGTATTGCTAATCTGAGTTTGTTTTAACTAAGCAGGGGGGTTATCAAAGGGACTTTTATTAGGTTGTAGTGTTGGGCTCATATGGGTAGATTTTGAGGAGTAGGCTCTATTTGGGCAGAGGGCTTTTTGATGTTAGCCTTTTCTCTGCCACTTTGCCCCTTTCTTACGGGCCTTAGCACAACAACTTTTATTCTATATATTTTTTTATATTTTTTTTTTCTTTTTTTTTTCTCTTTTTTTTTTTTTTTTTTTTTTTTAACACTATGCCCTAACTCCCTCTTATCTCTCTGGCTGCCTATGTAATTTGGGCATAATACCAGATGGGTTCACAAGGAAATATTCAATCAGGCTCAAAGGGGTTAGCAAGGGGGACAGTGTTATTTATTTAAACAAAAAGGAAACAAGAAAATGCCCTAATCATCTAACAACCCTACTCAGTCAAACTACTCATTTCAGCAAACAGGCAAAGACAAGCATTGTAAAAATCACAGCAGACTCTCAAAGAAAGAAATCATATAATCATGTGGGCTCAATTCTCACAGTTTGCCTAGAACAGTTCCATCATCCCTATTTCATGCATCTTAACTACAAAGTTTGAGTTACTGTATGTACGTTTGCCCAAAGTGATCACATAATCATGCTGACTCGATTAGAAACAGGGGTTTGCCCTTTCCCTTTCCCCCCTCACACACTTTGCCTGGGCAAAGTGTGCAAAAGTAATAAGATTGGTAGGGGCTACCCACGACCAGACTGTGACTCAAAAAGTTTGGCGCACCTGCCCCCTCACACACTTTGCCTGGGCAAAGTGTGTCAGCAGGGAGATCAACCTAGTCTCCCCCGAACCAAAGTGACTCGGGGGTGACCTTAACAAAAACAAAGAAAATAAAACAAAAAATAAAAACTAACAACTACTAAAATTAGGGAGGGTACAATTTAGGAGGTGGAGGCAGGTGTGTACCTGAATCCACTGTAGTCAAAGTATGCGATCATCATCGCCTTCACTTCCTCGAACACCTTCTCGATCTTGTCCAAACGAGCCTCGATGGCTCCCTGTCTCTCTGCAACTTCCTCTTTGGCCTTAGCCTCAGCAACCGAATCTCTCACCTCTGCCTTCACCGGAACTGGTTTCTCCTCCAGGAACTTCACACTGCCATCACTCAAAGGGACTATGTCCTGCATGCGCTTGAAGCACTGGATGTCAAACTTGCCCTCCACCATCATCTCTGGCTCTTTGCCCTTCCTCTTCAAGTTCATCTTGGCTGCGTACACCATCGGAAAATGGGCCAATGATAGGCGCTGGAGAGGGTGAGTTTGCAACCACTTCATTTGGACAGAGAGGCAGGAACTGAAGTGCAGCCTGATCTTCTGAGTCATGCACCATAGTATGCCCAGCTCGAGATGGGAAATAGCACTGCTGGTGTCGATCTTGCCGAAGAAATTGATGGCCAGGATCCGATGGCAAACCCTGAGTGCATGGCTCTTCAACTGGATTGACTTGGTGCTTTGCCCCACGAACTCGCCTCCTTTGCCCAACTGCTTCCAGATCTTCTGTAGCTCCTTCTTTGTGTACTCTGGCAAAGCCCTCAGTGAATCCTGGTACGCCTTTGACTTCAGATCTGCAATACCTGCCATATCCAAACACAAATCAAGTTCATTACCACCAGTTGAAACAGCTTGATCAAACAACTCAAACTGGATCCCTATAACTCCCTCATCTCTGGTTTCCTTGATTCCCAGTGAACCAAAGAATTCTCGCACCACCTCCTCACTGATTTGCCCAGACCACTCAAGAAACGGCTCCCACCCTATGGCCTTGAAATACCCTCGAACTTCCTTCTCCACACCCATCAGTTTGAGCGATTCAAAACACACTGTCTTGGGGGCCGCGATTTCGCGCGCCGTCGTGTCAACCGCCTTTCTCTTCTTCGTGGATGCGCGGGTCCGGCTTTTGGGGGTTTTATAGGTCACCTCCTCCACGTCGTCTTCCTCCATCGGCGTCTTACCGGCGGCCGTCGAATCCTCCTTTTCTTTCTCGTCGGAGGTGGATCCGGCAGTGGGGGTGGGAGAAACCTTCTTCTTGCCTTTGCCCGCAGCCCTTTTCTGCTTCTTTTTCGGAGGGCTGTCAACGGCGGCTTTGCCCTCCTCCTCCTGAGCGGCGGTGGCTAGGGTTTCCAGATCCTTCTCGCTGGTGGTCTTAGACTCGTCGATTTCTTTGGCCAAATCGTCGATTGGGGTGTTGTCCGTCTCCGTCGTGGCGGGGCTTGGCAGTATGGTGGCCAGGGGTACGGCATGGATGACTTCCTCGGCGGTGGGGGACTTGGGTTTCGCTGGGCTTGACTGCTTCGGCGACACCATCTTCCTTAACTTGGTTGCGGCGGTACCTATAGTAAGATCAATTAGGGTTCCGTGAGGGATTTTTCTGAGTTTGTTTTTTTGCTCTTGTAGATACCATCTGGAGAGAGAAAAGGAGTTATATATATTAGGGTTTTTTGAATTTTGAAAATAGAGGAGTTAATGGCAGTTATCGATAATTGTGGGGAGTGGATAGGGGCGTGATGATGGTGGAGTTGCAGAGTCCCTGATGGGACGGTTTTCAGCCCTTGAAAATCGCAACTGCCTACTTGCGCTCCTGTTTGCCCAAAGTCTCAGTCTGCCCAAAGTAAACTCCTGTAAAATCAAAAACAAATATACCCTTTCTCACGGCGTAGTCAAAGTCTCTTGTTACAAGTAGTTTTATTCCTAATCTAAATAAAGGGAAATAACAAAAATAAACATACGTACCAGGTTGCCTCCTGGCCAGCGCCCTAGTTATAGTCCCGGGCAGGACCAAATTGCTTATTTGATCACTCAATCAGGGCAAGCTGCCCTTCCAAATTCTCTTGCCCAAAGTAGGGCTTCACTCTATGACCATTCACTTTGAATATATAGTCATCATCCTTTTTGCTTTTCAATTCCACAGATCCATTTGGGCTGACATGGTGAACAAAATAAGGCCCTTCCCATTTAGAGGACAGTTTGCCCGTACGGAACTGACTCCTGGTTTGGTACAGTAAGACCAACTGTCCAGCCTCAATCTTTTTCTTCCTAATCAGTTTGTCATGGGCTCTTTTGGTCCGCTCTTTGTAGTGGGCAGCATGGTCATACGCCTCAATGCGAAGCTGCTCCAATTCGACCAAGTCAAGTTTACGCTCGTTCCCAGCCAGATCCCAGTCAAAGTTGACCTTGTTCACAGCCCAGTGTGCCTTGTGCTCTATCTCTACGGGCAAATGACAGGCTTTCCCGAATATCATTCGGTATGTAGATACGCCAAATGGAGTCTTGAACGCAGTGCGGTATGCCCACAGTGCATCGTCCAGTTTGCCTGCCCAATCCTTCCCCTCTGGTCTAACTGTCTTCCTCAGAATAGCCTTGATAATCCTGTTAGAGAGTTCTGCTTGGCCGTTTGCCTGGGGGTGATAGGCACAGGTGATTCGATGAGTGACTCCATATTTTTTCAGTAGCCTCTCAATGATATAATTGCAGAAATGGGTCCCCTGATCACTGATAAGCGCTCTGGGCACACCGAATCGAGTGAAGATATTCCCTTTGAGGAATTCAGCCACAATGCGCGAATCATTGGTGGTGGTGGCCTTTGCCTCGACCCACTTGGAAACATAATCAACTGCTAAGAGTATGTATTCCTTTCCTTGTGAATTCGGAAATGGCCCCATGAAGTCTATGCCCCAGACATCAAAGATCTCTACTGGCAGTATGGGCACAGAGGGCATTTCATTGCGCTTGGTCAAGTTGCCTTCCTTCTGACACTCGTCACACTTCTTACATAGGTCATAGCAGTCTTTGAGCAAAGTGTTCCAGTAGAATCCGCAATCTAGAACCTTTCTTGCCGTTCGCCTAGGCCCAAAGTGGCCTCCACAGGGTTGTTTGTGGCAGTGATCCACTATGCCCTGCTGCTCAGACTCAGGAATGCATCTTCTAAGGACTTGGTCTTCACATCTTTTCCACAAATAGGGTTCATCCCAAACGTAGCTCCTTGCCTCGCGTTTCATCTTGTTTTTCTCATAATACGTCATGCCTTCCCTGAAAATCCCTGTAACCATAAAGTTCACAAGGTCAGCAAACCATGGCTCTTCGCCCAAAGTGGTAATAGAATATAAATGCTCATCGGGGAATGTTTCGGTGATAGGCATATCCTCTTCTTTCTGAAGAATCCTACTGAGGTGATCCGCTACCAGATTTTGATTCCCAGACTTGTCTCGGATTTCAATGTCAAACTCCTGGAGTAATAGGATCCATCGAATAAGCCTTGGTTTAGTCTCCTTCTTTGCCATGAGGTACTTCAATGCAGCATGGTCTGTGTACACTATGGTCTTACTGCCCAGCAGATATGACCTAAACTTCTCGAAGGCAAAGACTATGGCCAAAAGCTCTTTCTCGGTCGTGGCATAGTTGCTTTGGGCGGCATTAAGGGTCTTCGAGGCATAGTAGATCACATGCCTTTCTTTCCCTTTAATTTGCCCTAGCACAGCTCCTACTGCATATCCACTTGCATCACACATTAGCTCGAACGGCATGCCCCACTCTGGTGGTTGAATAATAGGCGCTGTGACCAATCTCTCTTTCAAGTGGTTGAAAGCAGCCTTGCAATCCTCATCAAAGTCCCATTCTACATCATTCTGAAGCAGTCTGGTCAAAGGGCGAGCAATTTGGGCAAAGTCTTTCACAAAGCGTCTGTAGAAGCCAGCATGCCCTAAGAACCCTCTGACTTGCTTCACATTCCTTGGATATGGTAGCTTCGAGATGACTTCGATTTTTGCTTTATCCACCTCTATGCCCTTAGCTGAAATAACATGTCCAAGGACGATTCCCTCTTCGACCATGAAATGACATTTTTCGTAATTCAGTACTAGGCTCTTCTCTACACACCTTTTGAGCACCATCTCTAAGTGTTCTAGGCAGGAGTCAAAGGAGTTGCCATACACGGTGAAATCGTCCATGAACACTTCGATTCCATTCTCGAGCAGGTCAGCGAAGATACTCATCATGCATCTTTGAAAAGTTCCTGGTGCATTGCAGAGGCCAAAGGGCATTCTTCTGTAGGCAAAGGTGCCAAAGGGACAGGTGAAGGTGGTTTTGTCCTGATCCTCTTGAGCAACCCATATCTGCATATACCCTGAGTAGCCATCTAGAAAACAGAAGTGCTTCTTCCCAGCCAATCTCTCTAACATCTCATCAATGAAGGGCAAAGGGAAGTGATCCTTGCGGGTTACCTTGTTCAGTTTGCGGTAGTCAATGCAAACTCTCCACCCAGTTTGTAGTCGTGTGGCAATCTGCTCATTCCTTTCGTTCTCTATGACTTGAACTCCAGACTTCTTTGGTACCACGTGCACTGGGCTAACCCACTTGCTGTCTGACACTGGGTAGATTATGCCCACACTGAGAAGCTTTTTGATCTCTTTGAGCACAACTTCCTTCATTGCTGGATTGAGCTTCCTTTGAGGATCACGTACGGGCACAGAGTCATCTTCCAGAAGAATGTGGTGTTGGCAGATGCTTGGACTTATCCCTCTGATGTCAGCCAAAGTCCACCTTATGGCCTGTTTGTACTGCCCCAGCACATATCTCAACTTTGCCTCCTCTGCCTCTTGCAAATAGGCACTTATGATGACGGGCAAAGTGTCATTATCTCCCAAATATAGATACTTGAGATGCTTGGGCAGTTTTTTCAATTCCAGCATTGGTGGCTTTTCAAGTGAAGGCACCATGATCATTTCTTCAATCTCTATCGGTTTGCCCGGGTTGCCTTTGAAATCCTCCAGAGAGTCTAACTGCTCAATCGCTTCTTGTAATTCTTCTGGTTCGCCCTCCATATCAAACTCAGTAAGCCCTTGCTGAATGTCTATCTCAGTATGGTCATACTTGCCACATTGGAGTGCCTTTGCCTCCACTGCTTTCTCAATTTGGTCAATGTAGTGGATTTCCTCAGTGTCGGCTGGGTGCTTCATGGATTTGTAGAGGTCAAAGGTGACCGTTTCTCCCTCGAATTTGCACGTTAGCCTTCCGGTTTCACAATCGATGTGGGTCCTTGCTGTTTTTAGGAACGGTCTGCCCAATATCATCACAGGGGCTTTACTTGATCTGCCCATATCGAGTACATAGAAATCAGCAGGAAATATCAACTCTTCCACTTTGACCAGGACATCTTCCAGTATGCCCTCAGGATAAACATTAGATCTATCAGCCAGTTGGATCACAACTCGAGTGGGCTTCAGTTGCCCGATTTCCAGGTCTTCGTACATCGTTTTGGGCATAACGTTAATTGATGCTCCTAGATCGAGCATTGCCTTCTCTATCTTCATATGCCCTATGATGCATGGAATGTAGAACATGCCTGGGTCTCCACACTTTGTAGGTCCAGTCTTTTTAATAACTGCAGAGACATTCTCCCCCACCTCAAACTTCGCATCATCCTGGTATTTAACCTTCTTTGTGCAAAGCTCCTTCAAGAACTTAGCACACCTGGGCATAGCATTCAGTATGGTCAGAAGGGGCATGTTGATTTCTACCTTCTTGAACATTTTGAACATCTCTTGAGTTTCTTCCTTCTCACGGTTTCTACTCAGTCTGCCCGGGAAGGGTGGTTTGATTTTCGGTGGTGGAGATTTGTCCCTCTTTGCCCTGACTGTTACCTCCTCTTGCTCAATATCTGTCCCAGGGTCTTCCTCAATGACTGGGGGGCCATCTAACACGGGCTCTTTGCCCTTTTCTGCAGACTTTTCCACTATGGTGAGTGGTTTGCCACTCCTGAGCTGGACGGCATTAACATGAGCATTGTTCACTTCGACTTTTGGGGGCAAAGTACCTCCTTTCTGTTCCAGCTTTGCCACCACTTGAGTAAGATGTGAGACTTGGGCTCCTAGATTTTGGAACTGCCCTCTAGTCTCTTGCTTGAATTTCTCATTCTCTTGGTGGGCTTTGGCATTCTCTTGCTGGAACTTAATATTCTCTTTGACCAAAGTTTCCATCATTTCAGACAAAGTAGGCCCTTTGGTCTGAGCGGGCTGGTGGTACATCCCTGGGCCTTGCTGTTGGTACTGCCCCTGCTGATTGTAGCGCTGGAAATTCTGGTTACCATTATACCCCTCATTGTAGTTGTTGCTATTCCCATACCTATTATCATAGTATGGTTTCCCCCTTCCTTGCCCATTACCGTTACTCTGCCCCATCGCTTTGACCTCTTCGTCATACAGTGAGGGGCATTCATCAGTGGCATGCTCTATGCCCTGGCAGATCTGGCAAGCTTTCACACCTCTCTTTGGCCCGGTGGCCATAGTGTTCATAAAATTTTCCATTGCGCTGCATAGTTTGTCGATTTTTAGATCCGCAGCAGTGGTTGTCCCCAAATTGGTCCTGGGCAACTCACTTCCATCGTCTCTGAACTCCTCTGCCATCTCCTTGAAGAGTTTAAATGCCTCCTCAGCACTTTTATTCAGGATGGACCCTCCACTGGCAGCATGTAAGAGGGTTCTCTCGTGCATCCTTAGCCCAGACACAAAGTACTGGATCAAATCGTGATCAGGGATTTGGTGCTGAGGACACTTTGCCAACATCTGCTTAAACCGTGCCCAATAAGCGGGAAACTCTTCGCCTGCCCCCATCCTAATGCTACTGATGTTCCTTCGCATGTGTTGGATCCGGGCGGCAGGGAAGTATTTTTCCAAAAACTTCTGCTGGAGCTGTGCCCAAGTAGTGATTTGTCCTTCGGGCAGAGTGTAGAGCCACTCTCGTGCTCCATCCCCAAGTGAAAAAGGAAAAGCCAGCAGTCGGATGTATTCACTCAAAGGGGGCCCTCCCCTTATGGTTCCGCAGGCTAACTCGAAGTCTTGAAGATGCCTCTGTGGGTCTTCCATGGGCATATCGCTGAACTTAGGTAGTATTTGGATGAAATTGTGTTTCATCTCCCAGTTCTCGTTGATGGTGGGCAAAGTGATGGCTGATGGTTGGAGGTTCAGATTGGCAGGGAACATCATTTCCCTGAGGGTTGCCATTACGGCTGGTTCCGGTGAAGGTCTTGGTGGGGTAACTGGTTCACCTCTCCTTGCCCTTCTCGGAGTTTCTGCCCTTGGTGATCGGGCAGCTTCTTGGGCGGCACGTGCTAACGCTCTGGCTAGTCTTGTCTCTTTTCGGATTCGTTTCGCGGTCTTTTCGATCTCAGGGTCGTACCAAGGTACAATCTCTTTGCCCGAAGTGAAATCCTGCATAAACAAAACAAGTCAAACTGTTAGCACAGACGACTTACTGTTGGAAATTTGCCTCCCCGGCAACGGCGCCAATTTTGACGAGCCCGTATGCTTGTCGTTGGGAGCAAACAAGCTGTCAAAATGAAATTTATAATTTAGCCAGTACCCAATTACTACAAGAGAGTAGATAATGGTAAGTACGTGGGGTCGGTCCCACAAGGAGGCAATTACAGTAAGTGATCTCGGCTTTGCCCAAGGGGTTGTCACAAAAAGATTTGATTTTGGGGTGCTGTGGGCACAGCGGTTTTGTAATCGTTTCAACACTTTGACTAACTACGGCTAACCAAACTAACATGCAAATAATTAAAACTAAAAGTAAATAAACCAATAACTCAGATCTAACAGAATACTAAGAGCAAAAACTTAAATCATCCGGGCAGACGACTTCACTCAGGATCGCTAGGGCAAACTACCGTTCATTGGCACTAAGGATTTTTACCAGCGGTTTGTCAGCAGTTATGGGGTGCGTAAGACAAAAGTGGTCCTATTGTGTCACGCCCAACAGTTGCCCCACCCCTTATCTATCCTTACTGTGTAAAGAGAAGGCTAGCTAACACTTTGCCTAATCCCCCTGGATCTGAACAATTCGATAACCTATGCGACCAAACATGGATCTAGTTTGCCCAAACCCGCATTACCCTCTAGACAGACCCGCTCGGCCAATAGCATGCTCGAAACATACGACCGCATCTCCTGCAAGTTCTAGTGCTATGCCCGCAACAATACTACAAGGTACATCTATGCGGTTTGCCAATCACCAGTATCCCAGTTTGTAAAGGTTCACTAGTGGTCGTCCTAGTTTGCCCAAACTCCCCAGAAATAAACCTCAACCAACTTTGCCTCGGGAACAAACGCCCAACCGGTTAGTTCAGCCCCTCCAACCTCGCGGTCTAACTAAACCCTAATTTCACCTTCGATCCGCCCCTGCCCAGATGCAAAACAACTTAGCTACTCATACAGAAATTAAAAGACGAAATAATTAAGGGAAAACAAACTATATTAATCATGACTTCAAATCGAAGAATCGTTTTTGAAGGTATTGAAATACGGAATTAAAGAAAATTAAAAACGAAAAACATGAAATTGTTTCTCGACCCGAAGGTCGGTTCTACTGCAAAACAAATAAAGGAAACCGGACGAACTGCTCCGCTTCCTTCTCCGGCGAATTCGGCGGCGACGGCGACTGCGGGACCGGCGGCTCTTCCGACTTCTCGGTGCGTATTTTCTTCTCCTGCTGCCCGTCGCGCCCCGCTCTTTTAAAGACTCCAAATTTGAATTTTTGAATTCCCGGCTGTTGCTCCTCCCTAAGGAATAGGGGTCATCGGTCAATGATTTGGGGATAAGTCAAATCCCCCCGAATCCAGGGATTCTGGTGCGTTGACTCCTTGCCCAAAGGGAATCTTCTGTCTTCAGCTGTTCTCTGCCCAAACCGGAATTCTGCAGGTATTTCTTCTTCTCCACAGATGGTCGGACCAGGCACGGTACTTGGTAATTCTGGCTCTTCTGCTTCGTGACCTTACCCATTTGCCCGATGTGGTCAAACTGTTGCTTGTCACTACCGCTCCAAAACTTTGCCCAAAGAAGGGGATTTCCTTGCCTCTTTTGCCCAGTGCGCCACCTGTTACCTGCATCACCACACACTCTGCCCAAACACCTAATTGTGCCCTCCCAGACACGTAAACGACTCAAACTGACTCGAAAAAGGGTATAAAAAGTGCTCTAAGATGAGCAAATAAAATGGCTCATCAGACGATTAAAAAGAATTTAACTAATCACTTGACGAAGTGATTAGTTAGTGACTTGGTTGTAAAGTCAGTTATTGGGATGAGTTTAAAGCCAATTTTAATATTCAAAAATGGGATACCCAATTCACCTCTAATGATATTAGAACATGAATTCAATGTGGAAAGCCTATATTTGAAATTGAAACACAAGTATATGTCCCAAAAATTTGTGTTTGAACCTGCATGTCATAGGTTGAAGTTTATCTTAATAAATCTTTTGAAAAAGTGCAATTGCAAGGCACGATAAAAGGATTTACCTATATGAGTGCGAAGTGTGGCAACTTCGGAGCTGTGGCTAAGCTTTATATGCACTCACGAATGGATAAGGACACATGGCCTATTTTGTGTCGGATTTCCTTATGGAATTGTATTAAACATGTGTGTGTTTTATCTTCATGTATTCAGATGGGTTGAACGATTCAATCTTTAAGACACCGTGATTCTCGAATATATGTAAGTGTAATTCACTACGATGAAAATTCAATCGTCGAGACATTTTCATCTTACGCACGAGTTTGGTTTTATTTGTTGAATTTGTATGATTCAATGATTGCACTTAAATGGGGGAGGATTGTTGGTGATTTAAGTGAAATCGCTGTACATTTAATGTAATTGGAATCATTCAAGGCTTCGGATTAAATCTAGTCAATATAATATAACTTTGGAGAAGTGTGGAGTACACGGTTATATAAAATTGATACGATTTAATTATTTGGATAAGCATAATAATGCATGTCGAGTGTGATCTCGTGGTTGCATGGTTGCATGGCTAGATGATGATATTACATCATTAAGATGATGCAAATTCGAAATTGCATGGCTTACCATGCAAGACAACATGAATAGGTGCCAAAGTGAAATGGTGTCTTCACTAAAATGTATCTATACATGAATAGGTGCAAAATGAAAAGGTAACTTCTCCAAAAGGTACCTATTCGACCAAGGATCACACTCCTTATCCACCCCTAATTAAAAGTTACCCGGAACCGAACCGATATCCACCCCTAATTAAAACTACTCCTTATCCAAAATCACCCTTTAATTAAATATTTTTTTAAATAAAACAAATTAAATAAAAAAATCAATCTTGATTGAATTCATTTTTTGTCCATTCAATAAATGTTTTACTTCAATTACTTCCCAAGTTTTAACCACCAAACAACTAACTAATACAAAATTTTGTAAATAAATAAATAAATATAATTAATCATAAATTGTAATATTCATACTCCTATAAATTGCAATATTCATCCATTTATTTTACTAAATAATAATATGAGTAAATAATGTATTTGTATTGCTACTTTATTTAGTCGTGAATACGTTGTCCTAATTATATTTATTATTATAAATCAACACCACCAAAATAAAATTAATTTGATTGTAATATCTTAAAAATATTAGTAGTTTTTTTTTTTTTTTTTTATATCATAAGCATAAGGTCTCCTAAGGAGAATCAAATTACCTAATAATTATTTAGTTAAGGAAACAATTTGTTTATATATATATATATATATATATATATACATAATTTTGAAGGAAAGATTATTCCGATTATGATAAGGGCTCTACAAACTTACTTCACCTCCGCAATATCTCCCTATGGGAAAGAGGTCGACCGGCGGGCGGCGACGACATATCTTAGGCAGTCAAACCATGCTCCTTTGGTCAACAATAAGTCAGCTACCACATTACTTAGAGCCGCCGGGCCCACAACTGCCGCCGTCGCTCTCCGCTTTAGCTATATTTTTCGTTTGGTTTCTCCTCCGGAAAGGCGATTGACCAACACCCTTATTGCTGCCAACGTCTTGTGAGTACAAATAAAATATTAACACGAACTCGTTGTTTGTCGATATTTTCGATAGATAAATGAATTAATTGGTCTTAATTATTCACGAAATTTATTATGTATATATATCGTGCAGAGCCCATATAGCGCAACATGCATCGGGTGGCAAGCTCTTACACTGGGGAGCCAAGGTTCGATATCATACGATCGATTACCTTTTTATGAACTAATTAAAACTAATTGAATTAAACTGAACTGAACTTATTGAACCTGATTAACTGATTTTTTCAAATAATTTCAAAAAATTACTATTGTGCGATTATGATAAAATTAATCGAAAGCTGAACTGAAAGTCCAAAAGAACATATCGCCTGAATCGGTTATATATCTTCGCAGACTAATGATCTCGTAAGTAAGAGGCAGTGGTGGAGACTAGTTACATCCTCTTTTCTGCACTCGAATGTCGGCCATCTGATGGTTCGTTGCTTAAACTATTAATATATTTTTGTCATGCATACTATGTTTTGTTTTTTTAATTGAAGTTTATGTTTGTTTGTTTTTTTTAAATTATAGGCAAGTTGCTATTCTTTGAACCAAATCGGTCCCGCCGTTGAGGTCATGTGTGGTCCTCGACGATATCTGACAGTATACATCGCCTCGGCTATTGCAGGTGTTTATATATATATATATAACTTTTATATCGTACATACGGTAGATATATAGGAGTAATTTGTAATGCTTGTGTCGAATGATATCAGGCTCAGGAACTAGTTATGCTCTCTCAAGAGCAGCGACAGTTGGTGGTGCATCAGGAGCTATTTTTGGATTGGTAACAAATCTCTTTTAATATATTTTTTTTCCTACTAATATACTCCATATGTTATGTTTCTTGAAAAATTTGTCAAAATGTTGGCACGCGTTGATCAGATGGGATCGTGCGTCACGTTTTTGTTGACGCACCCAGACGTGATCGAAGACGACGACTCTGAGTACTTTTTGACAGTCTATTGTAGAAAGATTGTTATCGATTTGGTATGTGTAATGTCTGTACATGTGTTGTGTGTGTATATATTTGTATTATTATGTGTCCAAAATTAAGTTCAAAACTAGTGAGAAGCTCTTCTCTTATATATATATATATGCAGGCTGCTGGAATGCTATGTAACGGCACGGACAAGTGGGGACATGTAAGTCGAGGGCACTATATAGCTCGATCGCTGTATTTATTTTATTTTATTTTTAATTTTATTCGATAGTTTTTCATAATGTGACATGATCATCAGGTTGGAGGATTGATAGGTGGAGTTGCAGCTTCTTGGCTTGTCGGGACTGATCTGAAGTTTGAATATGAGTCAGACGACAGTGGAAATATTAAACGATTACGTTGGAGTCCCCAATCATTTCTCCCGCGTCAGGAGATATCAAATACTGAGTAAAGAACTCGAGAAGCTCAAGCATATGAACAAATGATTCATGATCTTATGTATATGTTATTAAGTTCGTATTCTACTTGAGAAATTTATTAGTTGTAGGTAGCTAGCTAGGTTATAAGTTGTTACATTTTTTGTATAATATGTTAATATATATTCTCTACTTCAGAATGGGTAAAGTTATGGAATTTCAAGGAACTTGATATAAAATTATAGAAATTGTTAAAGCATTGTTTAAAAAATAATTAAATTAAATTAAAGTCATTAAAAATAATTTATAATAATATTATTAGCTTTTTTTATACTTCAAATAATATTTGTATAGCAAATTTTACAGTTAAATATATAATTATTGTAATTTTAAATTTTATTTTCAAACAAATTAAAATCGGCCTAGGCCCATCGACTTAGTCCAACTCATTTTGGGCCTCTATATTTCAAGCTCAATCTATCTCCAACTCATTTTGGGCCTCTATATTTCAAGCTCAATCTATCGTTATGATCGGGCCGGTTGGTCCGGAGTAATGGACCGGCCTCTAAAATGAAACTTAATTATTTTAAAGCATAATAGTCGTCATTATTTCGTACTTAATTATTTTAAAACTTAATTATTTCGTACTTTGCTGGACACGAAGTTTAAGAAAATTGTTATGTCAAGTGTCTTTAGACCGAGTGAGTAATGGAGTAATAATTAATTAGTTTTATTTTATTATATATTTTTTAATAAAATATAGTATTACCATCCCAATCACCTACTATTGACCCTTCCCGGTCATTATCATACTTAAAAATACAATCTCTGTTCACATAGATAGTAGTTGTATGTGTGACGGTATTGATCCGAGTCACAACCCGACAAAAACACGGGCAAGAACCGACAAAAGTAGAGCGTCGTTGCCCAAATATTCACCTGAAAATTCCATCGGCCTATGCGCAGTGGATGACCAATGTACCTGGCCTGCCTTCCCAAATACTTCGTTTCGATCTCTCGACAAGGAGAATTAAGCCCGAAACAAATCGAGAAAGCAGTCGAGTTTCCCATCTTCGACCGATGTTTTTTAGTTTGTTGGTTTTGTATTCCTCTCACGCTTCACGGTTTTATAGTAGAGATTTTAGTTTGAATTAAGATGGTTTTATAGTAGAGATTTTAGTTTGAATTAAGATACGATGAGCAAATAATTATGTGAATTTAATTATGCTTTTTTGAACCGGTTTGTAACGATTTTTTGTAATGTGGTATGTATGTAAGTATTTTATTTGTATTCAAGGTATTTAATTATTACATCAGAATTTGAGGGAGAGTTTTGTTTACTTTCCTTCTATGTATTACTAATTTCGAAAAAAATATAGTATTTCTGTACACCACCAATAATATTATGAAATGTGATATGATTAATTAAATTATTTATTATAATAATTATTATTTTTATATAATATATTTATAAATTCAGTAGTAAAAATCAAATTTTTTTTTAATTTACTTAATTCCATTATTTAAATTAGTAAGAATATTTTAATCTATACATATATAATTTCAGTACACACTAATGTCACGTGTACCAATAGAAAAGCAATAATAATATTGTATTCACAGTATAAATTATAAATAAAAAAATTATAAATTATAATTATTAATATTATTAAGCATATTAAATTATTATATATAAATTTTAAATAATAATTTGAAATTATATATTTTTGTAATAATAATTAATTATCATTTTAAATATATACATTTTTATTTCTTTTCTCAAAATTCTTTTTTATTCTATTAATATTAATTTAATTCCAATTAATGGTATCTCATAAAAATCAATCTCTTCATATTCCTTAATCCATTTAAGTTAAAAAAAATTGATCAAACTTTTTAACTATATTATTTTCTCTTGCTATAATCTGGTTTCGTATGTCATTTTTTTTTTCTGAACATTGAATCGAGTTATTAATTATGTTCGACTAGATTTTTTTTTTAATTTTTAGTTTATCTCTAATTTAGTTATGTTAAATTTGTTTTGCAGGTTAACCTACGTTATATTAATATAATTGCATTTCTGGCATCTAATCTCCTTCATGTTCACCAGGTAATTTTTTATTTTTTTTATATTTCTATTTATTTTCCAGCTTTATAATTTTTATTTTCCATTTATTTGGATTTTCCTCCAGCGGTTTTAGGTATTTGTTGAATGCGTTTGACACTCGAGAAATGCAGAGAAGAAAAATTCCTCTTCCACCAGATCAATGCAGAGAAGAAAAACTCCTCTTCCACCAGATCAGAGGTTTCTCGATCGAATGAGAAGAGAAACCTCTCTTCCACCAGATCAGAGGCTCCTCGATCGGGTAGGATGTAAGATCAATGCAGAGAAGAGAAACTCCTCTTCCACTAGATCAGAGGCTTCTCGATCGGGTAGGATGAGATGAGAAACTCCACTTCTACCAGATTAGAGGCTCCTCGATCGGGTAGGATGTAAATCGAGGGATGCGCCCGAGTAGCAGACACATGTGGGAGAGAGCCAATAGGTCTCATCCAATGACTAACTTCATAATATTTCAATGAAAATTAGTCATAGCCAATAGGTCTCATCCAATGACTAACTTCATAATATTTCAATGAAAATTTGTCATATCCGAGATTCGAACTCTGCGTCGTCGGGGAATTATACCTACATCACCACAGACCTTACCACTCAGCTATGCCCCAAGAAGCTTACATACTATTAATTACATCAAACATGCGTAGTCTTTGAAAATAATAAAATTTTCATAATTGAGACAACGGTTAATAATGAGATTAATACGAAATTACAAATTTAAGTGAGCAATTCGATTATTAAATAAAATAATTTGTTAGTCCATTAATAATTTTTTGACCGAAATAATTGAAGATTAAATAAATTTTTTGATTATTTCAAACAAATAAATTATCGCCTAGTGATACTAGTTACTATAATTTTAAAAGTAAATTGATTAGTTAAATTGATTAATTAAAAATTAAATTATATTAAATTTATTAATTAGTTAAGTAAATTTATTAATTAGATTAATAATTATAATTAATTAAGTACGTACATAACCTAAAACTTCAATTCAATTTATTAATTAAAATTTTAAAAATTAAATTAAATTAATTAAAATTTTAAAACTTAATTATATATATTAATTAAATTGGTAAAAAAGAAATTTATTTTATATATAATAAATTGAGATTGCTATAATTTAATAAATATTTTGAAAAACTATTTTAACAACATAAAAGTTTTTCAATTTTTATTTACTATATATTAATTTTAAATAATATTATTAATTTTTTTATACTACAAATAATATTTGCATAACAAAATTATAGTGAAATATATAAATATTATAATTTTAAATTTTATTTTCTAACTAATATGTAAAGATAATTAGTTTTAATATAATTAATATTATTTTTATTTATTAAAATCAATAACATTTTTAAGATTACTTAAAAAATATTTATTAAAATCAATAACGCTATATGGTCAAAATTTATAGTTTTCAAATTCATTAGTATTTTATTCAATATATATGTTAAACACTATTTTTACAGGTCAAATTTGTGAAAACTATTAAATCGGTTACGTAAATTTAAGAATAAATAATATATTATTTTTATTTTTATATTGCACTACTTTTCGAGGTGTTTCAGTTGATACACTCCAAAAAAAGAAATAAATATTTATACTTTTTCATTTTAAAATACAAATATACTTCTACTTTATCTACCTTCTTTTTAAACTCAACTCACAATTATTTTACTTTTGAATTTAAAAAATACATTAAACCTTTTACTTTTTGGTAAACAAACTCAAAAAATAACATTTTTCTTAATATACGTTCACAAAAAAGTATTGAATCTTTTGTGAACTAGAGAAAGTATTTTTTATACGAAAAAATAATTTTTATTTTGTAAAATTCTATATAAAAATAACTCTTTATAATAATATTTTTTTCCGTTTCCAACGGTGTGATTGTATGGAGTTTTTACTGTACTTGATTCACAACCCCTTCGTTATCGTAGTTAACATAGAAACCATCTTTGTCCACGTCGTAGTTGTACGTGTGACGGTATGAATCCGTGTCCCAACCCGACAAAAACACATCGAAGGCCCTCGTCTTTCTGCCCGACCAGAAACGAAAAAAGTAAAGAGTCGTCTCGTCGCACAAAAATTAGAAGTGAACGACTTAACACGACTTAGGTTGTGTTTGCAAAAATCGTCGTTTTTGGATGCGCAGTGGATGACAAATGCATCGGGCAGACTATTGCGAACGTTGATCGTGTGCCTTCCCATTATCTTCGTCCTCGTCTCGATCTCTCGACAAATGTTCACGAGTAGGAGAATCGCGAAACTTATGGTGAAATCAATCGACTTTCCCTTTGTGTAGAGAGAATTCGATCGATTATTTTGTGGCTTTTGTATTCGTCTCACGCTTCACCATTATATATATAGTTGTATAAATATTGCATTGTTGGTGATTTAAGTGAAATTGTTGTCCATTTAATTTTATTACAATCATTCAAGGCTTCAGATTAAATTTGATCAATATAATATAACTTTTGAGAAGTGTGGAGTACATGGTTATATAAAATTGATATGATTTAAGTATTTAGATAAGCATAATAATGCATGTCGAGTGTAATCTCATAGTTGCATGGTTGCATGGCTAGAAGATGATATTATATCATTAATATGATGCAAATTCAAAATTACATGTAATGCCATGCAAAACAACATGAATAGGTGTCAAAGTGAAAATGTGTCTTCACTAAAAGATACCTATAGGTGTTTATATCCAAATGAAAAGGTATATAATACCTATATAAGAAAGTGAAATTCATTTGCTTCATACACTTGAAAAACACTTGAGATTACATACAAAAATAAGAAGTTTTGAAGACAAACAAATAAAGCGAAATATTCTATAAGTTGTTCGTGTTCTAAATCTAAGACTCGAGTGTAGATATTGTTTTATTCTGCGAGGGATTTCATGATACTCATGCTTGTAGGATCTAAATACTCTATTTACCCAACCTTTTATTCTTTCAGTAACACCCTAAATATACAACATACATTAAGGTTTGATTTTAAATTTTTTGTTTGAAATTATAAATAATTAATGAAAATTTAATTACAATTTTATTTTGAATTAATGTGGTCAAATATTGATCAAATTAAATATTTAGAGGGATGTATTCAATTAAGAGTCTATAGGATTTTAATGGACTTTTAAAGTCTAGGTGTATTCAATACGGATTTTTAAAAGTCCATTAAAATCCGGAGGTATTCAATTAGGATTTTAAAAAGTCTTAAAAATCCTTAAGTATTCAAAAGTCCATGGATTATAATGAATTTAAAAGTTTATGGATTTTGATGGATTCTCTTTACAAAATATAACTAAATTTGACTTTTTGAAATCTCTCATAATTATGAGAGATTTCGATGGACTTCTATACAACACGAAACGTCGAAAACTCAAATACGAAAAATAAAAATAAAATAATTGTTAGTCATTTAACAAGAGTTAAACTAATCACTTTATTAAAAAATTTATTTGAGAAAATTGATCTTATCATATTTTCGTTAAAAATAATTATTTATACATGATATTAATAATAAATTATTTTGTGATGAAAATAAAAATTATTAAAATTAGAATAATAATTTACTTTTTTGTTTTTTTTAAAAAAATAATTTTTTTTATGTAAAAGTATGTTCATATATATTTGTATATAGTTGATGTTTATGAAAGTTTAAGTAAATCATATATATTTTACGATTCTTTAAAATCTATGAAAATCCATATAAAATCAATAATAAAGTCGGTTAAACTCTCCATAAAATCTATATATTTTCAAAATTAATTAATTTTTTAAAATTCAAAAAAAAATTATGAAGAGCGAGTATTATAATCCTACGTGGGAAGTGAGGCCGATGAAGGACAATAACAATAATATAAATGAAGATGATAATAATAATAAATAATAATATTTATTTATTTTTAAAAAATGGATTTTTTATAAATAATAATATTTATTTATGAACAATTTGGATTTTTTTTAAATAATTAAGATTTTTTTATATATAAAAGTTTATAAAAATTTAAGTAAAACAATTAAAAAAATTATATTGCAATCATATGAAATTTACGAAAATCTATCAAAATCAATAGAAAAGTCACTTAAACGTAAGACTCCGTAGATTTAAAAAATTGATACAAATCCACATATTTTTAAAAGTCCAAAATAATCTATCAAAATCCTAGTTGAATGCACTCCCCTTAATTTTGATTTTTTCATATTTATATATACTACCATTGTTTCAACACAATAAACACACTTCTTTTTTCTTTGTAATTATAAATTACAAAGAAATGTGACTATATTGTCGAGAGAGAGGTAATATATATTAATTCCAACCACATATCCGTGTGCGAACTCCATCATCAAACGTAAGAAATAATCCCTCTTCGTTCGCGTCATAGCTATAAGTATGATGATAAACATTTTCCATGTATTGGTTAAACACGTCAAAGGCCCTTGTCTTGCCACCCGACGTGAAACGACAAAAGTAACGAGTCGATGCCAAAAAATTCATCTTAAAATTCCAAGTGAAACTCTGGTCATGGGCAAGTTGGCGGTTGCCAAAATCGTCGTCTTTGGACGCGCAATGAAGGAGCAATGTCCTGGGAAGACTATTATGAACGTTGATCGTATGCTTTCTAAGTACCGAGATCGAGAGTGCCTCAATTTCTCTACAAAAGCTCACAACGAGCAGAAGAATAGTGAAACGAACCATGAAAGACGTCGAGTAACCAATTTTCATAGAATTGATCAATGTTTGTTGGTGTTATGTTCATCTCATGCTTGCTTCACCATTTTATAGAGTGTGATGTTTATGTTGATTAATTAAGTGAAATTAATTATTTGTTTAATTAAGGTTATTACATATATTTGGTAATACTATTATTTAATAAGGAAAAATCAATTGATTTTAATAATTATTAATGTACTGACCAATTGTATTATTGGAGGGTGTATCAAATAGAGATTTTGTAGGATTCTTATTTTTAAAAGTGTATAAAAATTTTAAGGCAATCAATTAGAATGAGGAGATTTTAAAAATACTACTCTCACAATTTTAATTCTTAAAAATACGATTCAACAAACTTTATTTCTACAAATACTATTTACTTCAATTTTATAAATAAAAAACTAATAAAAAAATAATATTTATATAAATTACCCAAATTAAAATTGCACAACAAGCCCTCATTCTCTCTTCTTACCCATTCATTCGTGAATTCTCTTTCAAAACCTTAGAACCAGAAGCTCGAGCCGCTGCAAAATCGAACATTTCAACCGTAAAATTTACATTTGAAGGTTAGTATTTGTTCCTTACAGTACTTTCTATTGTTTTGAATGTAATATTGTAGATGAATTCGCGTGAAAAGCCTCAAACCCGTTTATTAAAACTGAATTTTCACGCAGCAGGACGTTTGTGGCGTTTGTCAGTCCCAAACGCCACAAATATTATAAACCCGTTTATAACAATTGATTTTTGTACGCATCATGACGTTTGTGGCGTTTGCCAGCCCCAAACGCCACAAACGCCCCAAAAGCCTTATTATGTGAATAAAAATGTATTTTTTAGTAAAAATAGCATTTTTCGGTGGAAATTTTTGATTTTCTTACCCTTTTTGTTAAATTATATTTACAGGGACATGGATATATTCGTCTCGCTAAATTATGGCGGAGAATGGGAGCGTATAGATGGAACTTGGAAATGGTCGATAGACGATATGAAGCACTGGAAAGAAATTACCGTTGATAGGAATATTTCGTTGAATGAATTCATTGACAAAGTTTGTGAAGAAATTGACATTGATCGGTCTGTCAATGAAGTTGTGATCACTCGATGCACATCAACACCGGTGGTGCTTCCTAAACCTATTCTACATGAGAATAATTGGCGAACTGTAATGACTATTCATAACAATACTAATGAAATGGAGTTGTTTGTGACATACACTCCTTGCGCACCGCAAAGTCGAATTTGTGCAGACAAGCTTCCAATTCGAAGAACTGAAGGTGATACTTCTCAATATGGTGAACAAATTATTCAAGCTACAATGAATCAATCAGTATCCGTTTGGGATAATATTGTAATTTGTGATGAGGGTGGTGGTTATTATGATGGTGCTGCTGGTGGTAGTATTTATCATGATGGTGTTGGTGGTAGTGGTGTTGGCGCTGATAATGTTGATGGTGGTGGTGACGGTGGTGGTAGCCTCGATAATGTTGATGGTGGTAGTGACAGTGGTGATAACGATGGTAATGACGATATTGGTGGTAATGATGATAACGGTGGTGATGATAATATTAATCTTGTTGGGAATGATGTTAGTGTTGGTCTTTTTACACTTTGTGATCGAGACGTGGGTGGTCGGCCTGATGGTTCGAATTTGGTAGTTGGTCAAACGTTCAAAAACAAAGAGGAGTTCAATTATGTTGTCGGCAGGGTTGCCTTGAAAGGTAAATTTGAATTTGTCGTGCAGACTTCTGATAAAAAAAGAAAGGTGGTCAAATGTGTTCAAAAAGAATGCAAATGGAGAATCAGCGCATCGAAGAGGAAAACGAGTGAAGAGTTTGTGATTCGGACTTACAAAAATATCCACACTTGTTCATTGGAGAGTATAAGCGGTCTACACAAGCAAGCCTCTAGCCGTCTCATTGGCCATCGAGTCCAAGATCAATTTTTGAACGCAAGAAAACCCCTTACACCTGCTGCAGTGAAACAATTTATGCGTACCGAAGAAAATGTTTCCATCAGTTATGGAAAAGCATGGAGAGGCAAGCATAAGGCTCTCGATATAGTTCGTGGAACATTTGAAGAAAATTTCAATAAACTTCCTTCATACTGTTACATTCTTGAGCAAACAAATCCCGGTACGCGAACCCGTATTCTTACAGATGAGAATAATAAATTTCGATATTTTTTCATGGCTATTGGAGCTTCTATTCAGGGATTTAGGTTCATGAGGGATGTTATTATCATTGATGCATCTTTCATGACCAATAAGGGAACTCTCCTAATTGCTTCTGCTACGGACAGTGAGCATCACAGTTACCCGCTTGCTTGGGGGGTGGGCGATACTGAAGACACCAATTGCTGGACATGGTTCCTTCACTGCTTGCAGGAATTGATTCCTGATAGACATGATCTTGTATTTGTTTCAGATAGAGGTCAACCAATTATTAATGCGGTATCTACTGTTTATCCATTGGCAGAGCATGGACATTGTTATTGGCATATCACGCAGAACATCAGAAAATCTTATAAAGTTAAAGGATTGGTTGGTTTGTTTCACATGGCCGCGTGCTCATACAATATTCAAGATTTTGATCGTCATTTTTCAGAGCTCAGAATAAAAAGTGCAGAATGTGCGAAGTGGCTCGAAGAGACGATCACCTTTGAGAAATGGGCAAGAGTCCACCACCGTGTAAATAGATACGAGGTCATGACATCAAACTCGGTGGAAGTTTTAAACTCGATGATGAAAGTGGCAAAAGATTATCCGATTTGTGCCCTGATCGAGTTTGTTGTAGATAAGATGGGAGAATAGTTTTATAACCGTCGTGAAGACGTTATGAGATTCCAAGGTAATAAACTTACACCGAAAAGGGAAGAACAATTGCGTGCACGTTTTGAAAAGGCGCAGGGCTGGGTTACGACTCAACTGAGTCGTTCGATTTTTAAAGTTCAATCGTCTGAGTGGAGTGGAGTTGTTGATTTGCAAGGGAAAACATGTGCATGTGGTGTGTTTCAGATTGACATGATACCGTGTGAACATGCTTTGGCCGCAGCGTGTATGAAGGAACCTAGATATGCTGGAACATATTTTTATAAGCTTACTTCTCCATACTTCTCCCAAGAGTATATGCTTCATGCATACATCGCGACTATTTATCCAGTTCCTTCAGAAGACCAATGGTTGAATATTCCAGAACAAGTGAAGAATGTGATTGTCCTCCCCCCACAGGCCAAACGAAAACGAGGCAGACCGAGAATGGACCGCTTAATGAGCCGAATAGAGACTTTATCAAAGAAAGCATACCGATGTCGCAAATGCCACGGGGAGGGACACAATGCACAAACATGCCTGGTTCGTCATGGAGAACAAACTCAGTAAACATTTTACAGTCATTTTTATTTTATGAATTTGTATTAAGAACTCTCATGAATTTGTATTAAGAACTCTCATCAAACATTATGATTTCATATTTTTTAAGTGTTAAAATTGATTAAGCATCATATTTAATGTTTAAAATTGGTTAAAAATGTCGTCGTATAATCAAAAAACATAACAAAACGATTTTTGAAGTTTTGAGTCATTTGAGGCGTTTCTAGCTAGAAACGCATCCAATGCCTAAGTAAAAAAAAAAAAAAAAAAAAAACTAAGGCATTTGAGGAGATTCTAACAAGAAATGCCTCAAATGTCTAAATGTCGACGCAACTACATGTCCAAAGTCGATTTACACTACATGTCATATTTACGTCCGCAATTAAACAATTCTGAACCATTGGATGTTCAAGAAATGTGATTTTGCATATTCGGTATGTTGTTGGAAAAAAAAAAAGGCTCGAAAGTGCTCGATCGTAGTAACCTCTAAACTCGTTGTTTCTCCGATCAAGCACTTTTGGGCCTCGTTTTTTTCCAAAAATTTCACCCGACATGCAAAATCACATCCCAAGAACATCCAACGGTTCAGAATTATATAATTACAGACACAAATAAGAAGTGTTGTGTAAATGAGTCGTTCCAACTTATAACAACTAGAAACTCTAAATCTTAAGGTAAATGTTAGGTTACTAGGCTTTGGAGTTTCTAGTTATTTTAAGTTGGAACAACTCATTTACACTGCACGTTCTGTTTACGTTCGCAATAAGACAATTTCGAACCGTTGGATGTTCTTGGTATGTGATTTTGCATGTCGGGTGAATTTTTTGGAAAAAAACGAGGCCCGAAAGTGCTTGATCGGAGAAACAACGAGTTTAGGGGTTACTACGATCGAGCACTTTCGAGCCTCTTTTTTTTCAACAACATACCGAATATGCAAAATCACATTTCTTGAACATCCAATGGTTCAGAATTGTTTAATTGCGGACGTAAATATGACATGTAGTGTAAATCGACTTTGGACATGTAGTTGCGTCGACATTTAGACATTTGAGGCATTTCTTGTTAAAATCGCCTCAAATGCCTTAGTTTTTTTTTTTTTTTTTTTTGTTACTTAGGCATTGGAGGCGTTTCTACCGTAATACCGTAATCAGTAGATGAGAATTCTTTATACAAATTCATGAGACATTTGAGGCGTTTCTAGTTAATCTAACCCGTTAGATCGAATGACGACTAGTTAATTTATACCGTTGTATGGTTATAGTTTTTGAAAATTGAAAATTACATAGCACAAGAAATAAATAAAAAGTGTTCAATACAATATACGAGAGTTTATTGAGATCGATTTCCACTTCAATAGTCACTATACTGAAAAAGTGCGCTAGCTAACATTTTTCTAAATGCGCCTATGTCATTCTGTATCGTTTCTGTGTTTTTATTGCATTTTATCAAATCCATAACCGTTGCCAGGGCAAATGCACCGCAATTGTTGTTATCTATTTGTTGGTAGCAGTTACTCAGGGACTTAAAACGGCATTTCCACATGCTTTTTGTTACCGGTAGTCCAACTTGCGATACCATTTGAGGAAGCCAATACATGAGCGGAAGCAAAGCACTGGCCCGACTCAATTTAATTTCGTTTGTGTACTTGTGTTTGAACGAGTCATAAACATTGATTATCTCTTTATTCAGATCAATCAGCAGAGCAACGTAATGCGAACCAACATTTGCAACCGTCAAAACCTACAAAATTAATAAATTGGTAGGAAATATTAGTTTAAAATAATAATTAAAAGGTCCATAAAATTAAAAAACTTACAAATTTGATGGTCAACCATGGTTTCGGCTTCCAACCTTTCACACCGTTAGATATCATTTCAAACAAAACAGACATGTCTGTATAGGGAACGGGTTCGGTATTAACCCTACTGTGATTTCCCCGCTTCCATAGAAACTCAAGTGTTTCCTAAAATTGAAAAATTAAAAATTAATAAATGGTAATTAATTGAATTGTTGAATTAATATCAATGCTTACAAAAAATGTGCTCGGAACGATAGTGTATTGATTTTCCATCGTATGATGTGGTTCTTCAGTAGCCACATATTTGTAATCACGGTGCAACAATGACAGCACACTGTCGACGTGCTGAAAAAAAAAACCATCGCAAAAATACAATAGCTTATAAAAAATTCAAACATCGAGAAAAATACTTACGAAAATGGTCATGTCGATCTTAGGATTTATCATCTCCTTGAAAAAAGAAGGTCTAGTCGGCATGTTCATACCAACATCGCGCCTGCACATAGACATATATATTTTTAATTTAACATTTGTTAGAAGAATAATAGCCCTATATTTATTTTTAAACTTACTCAATAATGTTGTCGTCGTCCGTCTCCAAGAACTCCTCAAATTCGCCCGAATTGATGTTAAAAGTTCGGTCTAGTGGCTGTGGATGTGCCTGTTCCCAAGTCGAAGTAGAATAAAACTCTATTGGATGGAACTGTAAATAAATAAATACACAACTAAATGAGAAAATTGTCATAATAATAATTAAATTTTGAAAAAGGTACATAATCCGAAAAATCAAATATCACTACTAAGGCACCTCATTCGACCTACTCCTGTCGCTACCCAAACTAAAATCTCTAAAAGAGGTCAGGACCGAGTTGATCTGACCGACTAACCCCTGAATATCATGGTTGTACTGGTCCATGCGACCACTGAACTCGTCCAAACGACTACCCAATCGTTCCATCAAGACCCTCTGAGATGCTTGTTCTGAAGCGATATTCCCCAGATGGACCATAATTGCTTCCTGATTTTGCTGCATTTGGACCCAGTCTGGTGGACCTCCTAAATAAGATGGTTTTTCGGCCTGAGGTGGATTGTCTGTCATACCGGCATCCTGTTCTCTTACGTCGGCGTTCTCTTCAACATCTTTGGTATTCTGGGTCGGAGACGATGCATTCTGTGTTGGAGGCGGTGGGGGCAGTTTGTCATTTAGGAACTGCACATAGTCACTGCAGACTATGACATCGCCAAGTGCAAGGCTATCGTCGCCTTTAATTAACTTTTCGTAGTAGCACAAGCTGCCATAGAAATATCCGGACTGCAACTCATAGCTATCCGGCTTCAAGCGCGGATACACAGACTGCAAAACAACAAAATATATATTCAAAATATTAATTTACATAAATAAATGTTAAATATAATATACGTATACACGTATTTCAACACTTACATCCACGCTATTCAGGAAGTCTGAAAAATCCTTGTTATCAGGCAAGACACTGCCGAGACTCCATCGTAACATCCTAGGGTGGGCACCCCCATACCCCGTCCTACCGGATGCTTTCAATTGATGTTCAGCTCCGTGGATAGTCTCAAGCATCCAATACTACAAAACAAAATAAAACATTAAGTTCAAACAATTTAAAATTTACCAAGTAATTATATAATATATTAACAATACTTACCACAATAGCAAATGGAAATCCATAAGCGTTCCAATTGTGTTCCTTCCTTGGCTCATCGATGTTACCAAGTGACGTCAGAGAATTCAATACGGTATATTCCCACACTCTTTGTCCCCACGGATACTTTTCACAAGCATCCATGTTGTTGCACAACTATAATTACGTAAAAAAGTCATTAAATACATTACAAATATTCATATACTAAAAAATAATAAACTTCGTTAACCAAACTTACATCAAATATCTCATCTGCAATATAACTCGCCCGATCGTAAATTACCACTTTCGATATCAACCACACATACACCAAATTCAACAACTCCGGATGCTCATCATCAGAAATGTCCAACTCATCAATTTTCCTCTGCAGTTCAACGACCTTCACTTTGTCGTCCTGGTTATACGACTCTGGAAATGCTATTTTTTTCAGGTCTTTGGGAGCACGGTGGTCTTTGTCTGTACGCTCATCTAAAAAGCGCAACCCTGTAATCATGCTAAACTCAATTGGGCTCAACCGCACCACCATCCCATTCACGGTGAATAGCTTGGTGTGATTAGTGTGCCCCGCACAAACTCGGGAAAAGGTCTGATGGAAAGCAGCAGCTGCCATTTTCCCTTGTGTGTCGAGATGGAAGAAATTCCCTAACTGGGGATACTTTTGCCTATAGTTCGGGAAGTGGTGATCCAACATCTGTTTAAAACGGGGAATTTTCTTCCACTCGGATCGAGTGGTGACATGTCCATTCCATAATTGTGAGCTGTACAAAGGTGGAGGAATGATATCCTTGATTTCAGAGGACGGAACAATGCGATAATCAACCTGAAAATCGAAAGACATAAAAAATCTATCAGCAAAAACATTTTTAGATGGCTCCAAAGCTGCACTTACGCCCTAAACGCCGCATCCAGGAAAACTAACGTCTTTTTGTGAAATACCAAGAACAGGCCCCTCTTCTCCGATTAAAACACACACATACATAATCTACACATTTTCACAACACCTAAAATACCAAGAACAGGCCCCTCTTCTCCGATTAAAACACACACATACATAATCTACACATTTACAAACATTTTCAGTTCATATCGAAACATATGTGGATTAAACACATTATAAACACTAATTTACAGTACGAGAAAGCTATTTTCATACCTGGAACATGTCGTCGGCCTCCGATTCCGGCATCCCTCCGCTCGGCCGGTCATTCGCGGCCTTCGACCGAAGCTCCTCCGCCGCGGCTTCTTCCCGTCTCCTCTTCGCTGCTCTGCTAGTACTCATCATGTTCGTGGTTCCGGCGGACGTTCGTAGGATTCCGGGGAGAATCAGAGACTGTAATTTTTTTTTACTTCATGTGCATCCGCCAAAGATAGAAAAAGAGGGGTAGATGAATATGTTAGGGTTAATTGAATTAGGGATGTGTTTGTAAATAGTTAAAATTTGTAGGAAGTTTTGTAATTTTATTTATTTATTATTAAATAAATTTTAAATTTTAATAACTTTTTATTTAACAAATAAATGAAAAAAACATCCGATCGTATTTTTAACAATTGAATTTGTTAGAATCGTATTGTGTGCAATTTCCTCCAATTAGAATTTTACAAAATTTTAAAAAAATTACGGTATTCAAAACATTATGAATTTTAAACTAATGTGATTTTGTTTGATTCTCACTCCGAAATATGAATAGTTTTTTTTTCACCAAAATCTCCCGTGAGTAAATCGTAATGTATAAAAAATTCTATGGGTTTATATTTTAAAACAATAAATTATTAATAAAACTTAAAAAAAAATATAAAAGCTTATAATTATTTTTATTCTCTTTTAATAAATTAATTTATTATTAAAAATAATACTAAAACTGAAAAATATTATATTAAAAAATTGTGTTTATTTTTTCTTTTAATTATATATATATATATGGGAAAAATGGCAATAAGGCTAATTTTCAACATTTTTTCGGCAATAAAGTTTTTGAGAAATTACGCGTGCCATTTAAGCCTCCTAAAATGTATAAATACTGTATTACCCTCTTCTTTCTACCCACCCACCCACGTCATTCCACCACCCCCGTCGTGAATTTGTGCAGCCCCAAATCCGCCGTGGAGGAGCTTTGTGAATGTAAGAGAAGCTGTCGGTTATCCCATGTCAAATCCGCGCTCCTCTCTTCAATCTCAATCATCGGTTGAACACGGAAACCGTAGCCGGAGCCCTTCAAATCCCCGTCGTGCATTCGCGTCTATTGATCGAACCCTGGCCTCTGTCCCGCACGACGATTCCTATTTTTTAGTGAAGCTCGGTCGAGAGGAGATCGATGAGGCTGGGGTGAGCGTGTTTGATTTGCTTGTCTGCATTCTCTCCTCTGCGGCACACAAAACACAGGTACTCTTTTAATCTACGTTTCAATGATTTCTAGGTATTATGTATACAGTGCCCACCAAATGTTCGATCTAATTCCTCACATAGATTTTTCTGAAATTTTTATTTTTTTGTTTAAACTTTGTTTAAATTTTATTTCTTTTGTAATGCATCTATAATGACAAGTAGTGATTTGTATTAGGTTGTTTCTCTGCTTCATATGTATGTGCATTAAAAAGAACTTGCAAAAATAAACAAGTAGTAGCCCTTGTCGTTTTTGCATTTGTTTTCCCTCAGTTTGTACTTAAATGTGAATGGGGTGTAGTTATAATTAGTCCTTCAGATTATCAATACCTGAATGAAAGAAAAACAATCTTTCTGATTGCAATTTGTTTAGGGAAAAAGAAGCTCGAGCATTCGGACTCTGTTCCGGTCAAACGAGCCTTGCATTTGCGTATATTGAGCTGCCCTCTGAAGGCTCTTACACCGAGGGTTGTAGTAAAGCCTTATCTCGGCAAGCGTGTTGCTCGCGTCTACGAAGTCGAGCTTCGACATGGATTGCGCGCATTTGAGCAAGAGGCCAGGTCGATGATCTCGGTTTTGAGGCTCGAGCCTCTTTAATTTGTACCAATATATATATATATATATATATATATATATATATATATATATATATATATATATATATATATATATATATATATATATATATATATATATATATATATTATTGACATTTTTTTTTGTCATGTGCAGGAGGAAGATGATGTTGTGTCCAAATGGAAATGGAAGGGAAGCTGGACGCAGCTTGTTCGTATCTCTCGTGTATGTTCCTTTGAATAACAAAAAGCTTTGGATAGGAAAATAAGAGAAGCAGCTTGCGATTTAGAAGATACACTCGAAGCCCATTTGCCGAATCAGTTGACCTTACAATCATCAAATCAGAGTCGTCGATTATCGTTCTCATTGTACTTGCATGAAAAGGAAGAAGAGGCTGAATGTTAGTGTGAAGCTGCTGAAGGAGTCAAAGGATGTGGTGGATCATCTCATTTGATAACATTGGGAGTGTTAGTTTGGGTTAAAAGTGGATTTGGTATTTTTATTCAGTGTATTTTTATAACATCTAAATTTTCGATGGGTCCGTTTACGGGGAAGATTATGTGTCATTCAGTGCCATTATGTGTGATTATGTGTTATTCGGCATATTTGTACTTGTGTGTGATGTCATTCAGTGTTTTACATTCCATTCAGTGTATTTATATGCTTTTCGGTGTATTCTTGCTCACTGCTGTGTTTTGGATTTTTTTTGGAATATTTATTTTATTTTCAGTGTTTTTTTTATGACATTCAGTGTTTTTTTATGACATTTAGTGTAAATACACTGAGTAGGATTAAAATACACTGGTAGATTACACAAGAAGTATCGCATAGAGACGAAGACCTCTACATGTCATTCATTCCACCCCCTATAGAACTAGAGCAAGAGACATTGAGTATCAATATAGTAGTCGACAATCAAGAGGGGGTGAATTTACAAGAAGAGGAGTCATCGATGCTAGATATCGCTTTTGAGTCTCAAAAATCAAATACCGATGACACGAAATACGAGGGCAAGGAGGTTGAGGATATCTTTCCGGTGCATGCATGTATGACCAAATCACCTTCTTCCTCTCCGAGTGATTGGGTAGATAAGAATTCTGGACACCCTCCTTCCTCACTTGACATGATCGATCTTATGGTCGTTGAGGAGCCAAATGTGATATGTGATCATCACCCACCCAAGCCGCATGATCCAGGTATTTCAAAATGTAATTGTGTTTTGGGAGTGAATGAAAGAAGAGCGGATGATATGGTATTTGAGGTATGGATTACTGATTTCTCCCCATGTGCTATAAATTATATTTACATGTATACTATTGATCTCTTGGCCGAGATGATGTTTTTGCAGAAAAGTAGCTCGATATTTTTATATCACATCGTTGAATCCAACCAAGAGATGCATGTAAAAGATAGTGTGGGGGTGATTGAGGTACTCGAGAGCGATGGAGAAAAAGAATCACCTCCACCAAAATTAGAGATCAAGGGATTATCGAAACAATGGAAGTATGTCTACATGGATTAAATGCACCTTGGATGAAGAAGGAAAAAGTCGAGCTTTCGACTATAAATGAGCGCTGCGTGGAGGCTAATCCACGAGCCGTATTACTCACTCGGTTCCCAAAATGAGCGCCACGTGGGGGCCTTCCCACGATTTCATACGGGCTGGATCGAGAAGACCGAAGGAGTCGACACCACTGTTTGCACCTTCTTACCCTTCCTCTTTTTATGCTTGTTATGTGTATATGTTTCTTTAGTTTTTTTTTTTTTTTAGTTTGGACATGTTTTGTTTCTCCCTTGCCTGAGAATTGCTTGATTATGTATTTTACATTGAGGACAATGTGTCTTTCAAGTGTGGGGGAGGTAGCTTTGCATGTTCTTAGGGAACCCGTTGTTTCGCGAGGTTTGTTGGGGTTATAGTAGTCTTCAAACGTCGCTTATGTTATGCCTGTTGGTTTGTCTTGTAGTGTCGATCACCCCTCCCCATTTGAGATATGATTATCATGAGAACGTGTAGTTGACGTGGTTTCCCCATGCATGCTAGTTGCTTTATTTCGTTTCTTGAGGTGCGATAGATTTTTGGTGCTAGAGGTCGGTATATGTGAATAACTTTTGACTTCGTGTTTAGATGTCGTAAAGTGACCTTGAGATAATTGCATGTCACCGTTTCACTTTCCAATGAACCTTGTGAGAATTTGAGCCATTTTAGCTTTCTTCTTTGTGTGATACATCTCGTCGTTGCTTCTCGAGCTTCTTATTTTCATTGTTCTACATTATTTGTGCCCGTATGGACTAGAGATAGCTAAATCATGCTTAGGTTGTTATTTGAGGCTTTTATGTCATGAATTACTTGATTTTGAAATCCAATTGTTCATTGATTATAATCATTAATTTCAAAACCCTAGTTCATCATAGATAGATTGTTCTCGTCTTTCTTGCCTTTTCAATTCGTAGATAAAATTTAGATTTAATACAAAACTTAAAATCAACCAATGCATTATGCTATTTCACTTTCGTTCCTTCGTTGCAAACAATTAAACACGCGTACGCGCCGATAGTAGTGTTCCTCGAGACCGACTCGGGCGAGTTGTTTCGACAACTAGTTCGATACATATTAAATTGATTTTTCCGCTACTAAAACGATTTATCAATTTGGCCAATGAACCTTGTGAGAATTTGAGCCATTTTAGCTTTCTTCTTTGTGTGGTACATCTCGTCGTTGCTTCTCGAGCTTCTTATTTTCATTGTTCTACATTATTTGTGCCCGTATGGACTAGAGATAGCTAAATCATGCTTAGGTTGTTATTTGAGGCTTTTATGTCATGAATTACTTGATTTTGAAAATGATTGGGATATGATCGATTAGGATAACCATTTTAGCCGCTTACTTTTGACCCCGAGCCCGTCGTGGGACACCCTAGTAGCCCCTTTTGAGCCTACGTTTAGCCTTTTCTTTCTTGTCCTATATTCCGTGGAGGAGAGAAGTGAGGTATTGAATTTGGGGATATAAGGTGTTGATACGATGTTTGATTTTTGTATTATTTCGAGACATGTTATAAGTCTCCAAAAAAAAAATGACGAGTTAAGTCTAAAAAAAAAAAAAGAGTCGAGACGTGTTATTAGTCTCCAAAAAAAAAAAGAAAAAAAAAGCAAAAGAAAAAAAAAACAATAAAAAGAGTCGAATAATGTTATTAGTTGATTGCTTGGATAATTTGTGTGGCTTTGATGTGTTCGTTTGTAGTGTTTGGAGTGGTAGGGGTTGTTGTGGAATTAGACGGATGTTTGGTGTGATGGAAGTGCGTATTCGAACAAGATTAGTCCACTTTTTCCAAAATAATCCCGAATACCTTAAGCCGAGACCCGTTACACCCGATTTATCGATCGCTCATGATTCTTAAGATGGTAGACTTTGATTAGTGGAGAGTACAACTTGAGCATGTGTTTAGTTGGTGTTCTTAGGCGCATTTGATGTTATTTGAAGCTCGTCTTTGTTCCATATATGCTTGTCATTCTTGAGTGCACGAGTTTTTTTTCTTTGATTCTTTATCTTTCACTTGTGTACGCCTTGAGTGAAACCGATTCTCGAGAGAAAAAGAAGAAAGAGTGAATCCTAGTGAGGGAATTTGGAGTGGTGACATGTGATGATTCTTGTGTGATTTTTATTGCTTCTATTTCATTGTGGGTCGAAATTTATTCATGATACTTTTTCCGTACGCACCGAGGGTTTATTTTTAGTTTTGAGAAATGGAGTAAGTAATTGGTATTGTTTATTAGTTGCGTTCATGATTGTTTGCTTGAGGACAAGCAAAATGCTAAGTGTGGGGGAGTTGATTTATTTGTTTTTGTTAGGTTTTTATAGTTGTTTTGAGTGTCGTTTAGCTCGTTTGTGTGTGCTTCTTGTTTGAGTATGTCGCATTTGGGTTGAATATGTCTTATTATTGTTATGTTTTGTTTGGCAGGAGAAACGAGCAAAAACGAGTTGAAAAACGATAAAAGTGACTTGGCCGACAAACGACCGTGAGTGCGCTGCAAACTTGGAGAGTTCGGTTCTCCCAGCTCGGACCACCTAAAGACATGATCTATACCTTGTCGGAAAGCTCTTGAAGAGGTCTACGAGGCCCGGCCATTTTACTGTCATAATTTCTCGACATACAGCCGTAATTATTGAGTTTACAGCCCAGTACGAAGCTGCCCCGGAGTCAATGTGCAGGGAACTTGGAGAGCTTGGCTCTCTCACCTCCGACCACCTACGGCGACCATATTTACCTCTACGGATAGCCCTCGAAGTCTTCTACATGACCCATTTGATCCCGGTTGTTGAAAACAGGTCTTTACCGAGCCACCTTCACCGCGCGCGCGGCGCCTTGCCGTGCGAGCGGCGCGGAAGGCAGAATTCCAGCAGCCTATGCACAAATACACCGCGCGCACGGTCTGAACCGCGCGCGACCTGCCCGATGGAATTTTCAGTATTTGACTCCATGTTGACCCACGTTTTTTGCTACAGTATGAATAGGGTTTTCACCCTAGGTTTTAAAACACACTTTTCATTATTTCTTAGACGCACGTTTTAGATTGGAGACTCGGTTCCCGAGAGATTTGAACATTGTTTTCTTGCATTCGATTCACGGATAAAAATCGGGGTTAGCACCGATTGTTTTTATTGCTTTCAACACTTGTCTAATCTAGTAAGTTTATTTTCTTTTCATCTTTGTTATTTCTTGATTCCTTTGTTCACCTTTTATTTGTTCTTCAATCTTTCAATTTTAATTATGAATTTTTCAATCGTTGTTTATTTTCTTAATCAAAGCATGAGTAGCTAAACATCACACTAGGGCTAGGGGAATCCAAGCATGAATTAGGATTTGAGATTTACAAACGCATCAAAGGTGTTCGATAAAATGCCAACATGATTTTTAAACTTTTGTATGAGGCTTATGAGCAATTACAAAACATAGGATTATCGAACACCCTAAAATCTACCGGCGACGGACGTTTTAGTTTTGTTTCATCGTAAATTGACAACCCGAAGTTTATGCTTGATGAACCCGAAGCCCTAGTCATTCTTTTTATTAATTACACCTTGTTAATTTTCGTTAATTGCTTCTTGATTATTTTTAGCTTATTTTTAGTTTATTAATTCTTAGTTAATTTTAGTTTAAAACAAAACCAATCAAAATGCATTATGCTATATATACTTCTCTTCTTTTTCTTTTGCGAACACATAAACACAAATTCTAAGCCGATAGTAGTGATCCTCGTGAGATCGACTCGGGCAAGTTGCTTCGGCAATTAGTTCGGTTATTTTATTTGATTTTTGACGCACTACTACGACTCATCAGAAATCCCATTGAAAAAGCATGTGCACATGATAATAGAAAATCGTGGGATTGCGGAACAACCAAATTAAATATTTTGGGAAATGATTAAATATTTGGTTGGTAGAATTGTCATCAACATGGAAAAAGTCGCCAACGACATATTTGCCTCAAGAAGTTGCTCTAGAAAATTTGGATCCAAAACTTAAATCAATGACATTGTGCCAGCAGCACTCGAAAAATAAGAAACGAGCAATTGAGGTTGAGCATGACTCGCTAAATAAAGAGATATTTTGACTCTATAGTACACACCTCAAAATATTATCTCAGAAGGATATACGTGGGTGTTCCTAAGAAAAACGAGTAATGATGTGGTGAGATATAAAAGCGAGATTAGTTGCTCAAGAGTTTTTCGCAGAAACTCGATGTTAATCAAATATTTTGAAAGATGACATTAAGTTCCGGTACTTATTATTTATGGCAGCAACAACGATATATATATATATATATATGCATCGAATGTATGATTTGACTATGTAAAAGTCATTAGAAAGATACATACATGAAAATCTTGTATGTATTTTAAGATTTCTGAAATGAAAGGAAATGAAAATCAGAACATGTACAATATCATATTACATATGTCATTATGGACAAAAATGATATTGAAGACAAGGTCCCGAAGACCAGTGATTGCACTCTTTTTCCCTCTACTAAGTTTTTTCCCACTGGATTTTCTTATTTAAAGGTTTTTAACGAGACAATCACCACAATATAAATGTGAATGTAATGTACTCTTTTCCTCGAGTATTTTTTCCTACAGGGTTTTATAACGAGGTTTTTAACGAGACATGTATATACTCCATAATAATTAATGAGAACATCAGAATGTTCCATATGAGTTTGTTTTCGAGATAAACTGAGATATAGAACCTGAAGTTCAAATGATTGTGAATTGAAGTTCACATTATTCATTTGTCAGGGATTGTATATTCGACATTAGACGCATCTAATATACTCCTGAAGAGTTACCGGCCGGTTATAGCAATTGCGAATGCTCTAGTCAATATAGATGTCTGGTAAAGGCATGTCCCTGAAGGACGAAAAATATACAGTAATACAAATGAATGTGAAACTAGACAATTCGAAGGTTGTGTCCTGAAGACCAAAATGTATATTTGAATAACTAAGTTTTTCCTTTATGGTTTTATTAGTTACAAGTTTTAATGAGAAAGATTGATCACTAATAATTACTTTCAATAAGTCAAAGATCTTCGGTGATTACAATCAGGGGGAGCAAGCTGTACACTTTTTCCTTCGTTCAGGTTTTGTCCCACTGGGTTTTCCTGACAAGGTTTTAACGAGGCAGCAATCCTGTAAATAGTCATTCAAGGGGGAGTGTTATGAATATTATTAATTAGTGAATGACTAGTTTACCCTTTCTTGGTGAACAAGACAGAAACCCTACTTTGTATCCTATATAAAGGGGTCTCCCCATATGAATGAAATAAGAATTCATAACAATTCTATTCTTCTCTCATATTGTCTCTCTTTCTACTATATTATTCTCTCTCAATTCTCTTAGAGTTTATAACATTTATGTATTTTTTACGCAAGTATTCGATAAACATTTCGATCAATAGTGACGAAATAAAAAAATTATATACTCTATAAAAAGAGTATTTAAAAATTCATTTAAGTCTATAAAAATCTATAGAAATCAATAAAAAAAAAAGTCAAATTCCAATAAAATCGAAATTGAATGTGAGAAAAAATATCGAAATATGGAAATTTCCATATATGTCGATATTTTGTATTTAAATACAAAATTAATGTATCGAAAAAACTTTAAAATATCTAATTTTCCATTATTACATATTTGATAATATTTCAATAATATCTATTAAGGAAAAATAAAATATTAACACTCATTGTTTGTCGATATTTTCGATAGATAAATGAATTAATAATTGGTCTTATTCACGAAATTTATTATGTATGTAGAGCCCATAGCGCAACATGCATCGGGTAGGAAGCTCTTACACTGGGGAGCAGGTTTGATATCATACAATCGATTTTTCCTTTTTTTTTTCTGAAGTAAGACTAATTGAATTGAACTGAACTTATTCGACTTGAGCTGGATTTTTTAAATAATTTTTCAAAATTGCTATTGTAAGTGGGCATGTTGTGATAATGATAAAATTAATAGCTGAACTAAAAATCCAAAATAACAGATCGCTTAAATTAGTTATCTTCGCAGACTAATGATCTCATAAGTAAGAGGCAGTGGTGGAGACTAGTTACATCCTCGTTTATGCACTCGAATGTCGGCCATTTGACGGTTCGTCGCTTAAACTATTAATATATTTTTGCATAATATGTTTTTTTATGAATTGAAGTTTATGTTTTTTTTTTTAATTATAGGCAAGTTGCTATTCTTTGAACGAAATCGATCCCGCCGTTGAGCTCATATGTGGTCCTCGGCGATATCTGACAGTATACATCGCCTCAGCAGCTATTGCAGGTGTATATATAAACTTTTATATCGTACATACGGTAGATATATAGGAGTAATTTGTTATGCTTGTGTCGAATGATATCAGGCTCAGGAATGAGTTATGCTCTCTCAAGAGCAGCGATATATAGTTGGTGGTGCATCAGGAGCTATTTTTGGATTGGTAAAAAATCTCTTTTAATTATCTTTTTTTATTTGAATAAAATATAGTATTAATATTACAAGTAACATTTATTTATTTGTCAATACAAAAAAAGATCAATTACCATCCCAATCACCTACTATCGACCCTTCGCGGTCATTATCATACTTAAGAAAGATACCATCTCTGTTCACATTGTAGTTGTATATGCGACGGTAATCATCCATGTCCCAACCCGCCAAAAACACGGGCAAGGACGTCGTCTTTTTGCCCCACCAAAACCGACAAAAGTAGAGTGTCGTTGCCCAAATATTCGTCCGAAAATTCCATTTTAACGACTGCCCGTGCCCGAGATTTCGCTTCCCGAAATCGTCATCTCCCGATGCGCAGTGGATGACCAATGTACCCGGCATGCTGTTGCGAACGTTGATCGTGTGCCCTCCCAAAACCCTCCTTTCCCCCTCGATCTCTCGACAAAAGTTCACGAGTAGGAGAAGCACGAAACAAATCGAGAAAGCAGTCGAGTTTCCCATCTCCGACATGTTTTTTATTTTGTTTTGGTTTTGTATTCGTCTCAAGCTTCACGGTTTTATAGTAGAGATTTTAGTTTGAATTAAGATTTGAGCAAATAATTATGTGAATTTAATTATGCTTTTTTGAACCGGTTTGTAAAAAAAATTGTAACTTGGTATATATGTAGTGAATTTTTAATTGTATTCAAAGAATTTTTAATTATTACGTTTTTGTATTCAAGAAATTTTTAATAATTAATTATCCAAGTCCTTGTACATATTACATTATTTTGTCTATTAAATGTTATTACTTATTAATTAGTTCAAAATTTTTAATTACAATAAATATAATCCTCTATTTAAAATGTTTGTAAAAAATTAAAGATAAAATTATTTTTTAAATTAAAAAAGTGATTTTTTAAGGTTATTTTTTTTATGAAAGCAAATATAATAATGAAATTATAGACCTTTCCCATACTTTTTACTCATTCTAAATAAAAGATCACGGCCAATATTACTCTTCTATAAAGCCACCTTCTAAAACCTCTTCCCAGATCACAAATCACAAATCACAACACAATCAATAATAATTTCAATATATATATATATATATATATATATATATATATATATATATATTCTGATATTATTATTACTAATTAATTAGTTTCAATAGTTATGAATTAAAAATAAATTAAATCAATATATTTTTCATGAATCATGGTCGGTTGATATAAATAAGACAAATGAGTAAAATTGTTTTACGCATTACATAAACTCTTCCTAAAACTTATTTAAATCCACTTAACAGCTGATTACACAAAAACAAAATAAAATACATGCCCTAAAAAATTAATTAAAAAAGATTGGGTGTTACATTTAATATAATAAAGTAAAAATCTCTTTCATCTAAAATCACCTTTTTTTTTACTATTAATCCGAATCATCTATATGTTGCGAACTCATTGATACCGTGCCTTCCCATTATCTTCGTCCTCGCCTCGATCTCTTGACAAATGTTCACGAGTAGGAGAATTGCGAAACATACATATAGTCGACTTTCCCTTTGTGTAGAGAGAATTCGATAGATTATTTTGTGGGTTTTATATTCGTCTCACGCTTCACCATTATATAGTTAGTTGTATACCTATTGTATTAAGCTTTAATTTTAAATTTTTAGTTTGAAATTATAAATAATTAATGTAAATTTAATTATATATAATATTGAATTAATATTTAGTCTAAAAAATCAGTCAAATATATATTGATCAAATTAAATATTTCATTTCAATTTTTTCACACACACACACATATATATATATATATATATATATATATATATATATATATTAATCCCAACCATTTATCTTTTTGGCAACACCATTATCAAGGGTAAGAAAGAAACCCTCTCCCCTCACGTCATAGCTATAAGTATGATAATAAATATTATCCAAGTCCGGGTTAAACACGTCAAAGGCCTTCGTCTTGCCACCCGACGTGAAACGACAAAAGTAAAGAGTCGTTGCCGAAAAATTCACCTTAAAATTCCAAGTGAAACTCTGACCTTGGGCAAGTTCGCGGTTGCCAAAATCGTTGTCTTTGGACGCGCAATGAAGGAGCAATGTCCCGGGAAGACTATTGTGAACGTGTATCGTATGCTTTCTAAGTCCCGGGAGTGCCTCGATTTCTCGACAAAAGCTCACAACGAGCAGAAGAACAGTGAAACGAACCATGAAAGAAGTCGAGTAGCCCATTTTCGGAGAATTGATCAATGTTTGTTGGTGTTGTGTTCTGTGTTCATCTCATGCATATGCTTCACCATTTTATAGTGTCATGTTTAAGTTTGACTTCAAATTTTACTTTGAAAGTATATTGATTAAGTGAAATTAATTATTTAATTAAAGTTATTACATATATTTGGTAATATCATTATCTAATAAGGAAAAATCAATTAAATTTATTAAATTGAGATTTTGTAGAATTTTTTTGGACTTTTAAAATCTAAAGAGTATTCGATTGGATTTTGTTTGATTCTCATCACAAAACATGCCTCCAATATATAAATAGTTTTTATTCATTTTTATTCACCAAAATCTCTCGTAGAGAGATTTGTACGTATTTATAATGTAATTAATTATTATATTTGAGAAAAAAAGTAAATTGATTTATCTAATTAGAGTGCTTTGTCTTATAATTTAATATATTCAATTACCTTGTTTCCAAATTCTCCCTAATTATTAATAAAACTTAAAAAAATATAATTATTTTATTCTCTTTTAAATAATTAAATTATTATTACAAATAATACTAAAAATGAAAAAAAAATATGTTTTTTTTAATTAATATTATATACAATGTATTTTAGTTACTTGTAAAAAAAATTGAATTTGTATATTTTAAATTTATTATTATTATTATTATTTGATTAGCATGTTTTTTATAAAAATAATAATAATGTATTTTTTACTAAGTGTGAAAATATATCGAAATAAATAACTTATTGTATAAAAAAAGCTTAAAAATACTAAATTACCAGTATATTGAAAATTTCAGAATTGATAATTTTCTGTACTTTATCGTATGAAATTTTTAATATTTCGGTGGATCGATAAATCAAAATAGTTAGTATAGTTCGATATATATTAGTATATATATACATCGGCGCAAAACAAAAGGAAGTTGATTCGATAATAAACATTTCAATATGGTTCAGTATATCGAAAGTTCGGTACGACACCAATATAGATTTGCGAAATCAAAAATTCGGTATATTGATAATCAATATATATACCGAAATTTTCAGTACGATATTAATATAAATTTTTTTGAGATCTTAATTTTCGGTGAAATATGCAAACCCTAATTTTATGCACGTTCGGAAACAATATACTATATAATTTTTTCACCATTTTTGTGTCGGTCTACGACTCGTTCTTTTAGAACTATTTTTAGTTAAATTCAATTTAGTTCATACTTATTCAGTTATTCAGTCCATGTTGATCATACTAGTTCAATTTGAACATTATTATTGTTATGAATATTATTAATTAGTGAATGACGACTAGTTTACCATTTCTTGGTGAACAAGACAGAAACCCTACTTTGTATCATATATAAAGGGGTCTCCCCATATGAATGAGATAACAATTCATAAGAATTCTATTATCCTCTCATATTGTCTCTCTTTCTATTATATTATTCTCTCTCAATTCTCTTGAGTTTATAACACGTTATTAGCACGAAAGCTCAACCGCGTTCTTCATCGAAGTTCTACTCATCCAAGATCCGAACTCTAAGGCAAGAATTTATATGTTTGTTTATATTCATTAATAATTATAAATATATCTACTTCTCCTCCCTTCTTCTTAATATCATATGTTCCCGAAGAACATTATAATCTGCTATTCCTGAAGTAATATCGTATGTTCTCGAAGAACATTATAATCTGATATTCATGAACTTCTTTATAAATTGCTCATCTTGAAGCAAGTAAATGTCTAATGTTTCTGAAGAACATTATAATCTGATATTCCCGAAGTAATATCAAATTAACAATTATAATCTGATATTCTTGAAGTAATATCAAATTAATTATGCATAAATTCTTGAAGAACATTATAATATGATATTCTTGAAGTAATATCAAATTAATTATGTCTAGTAAATCAATTAAAATTTTAATATTCCTGAAGAATATTATGATATTATATTCCTGACCAAATATCAAAATTAAATTTTAATGTTTCTGAAAAACATGATATGATATTCCTGAAGAAATATTAAAACTAAATTAAAGTAAATGTTCCTGAAGAACATGATATGATATTCCGGAAGAAATATCAATATTAAATGTTCCTGAAGAACATCGTGCGAGTCTTTCGTGGTCAAGTCATGTATGTGCGAACTCGACCCATGAATCAATTAAGGGACTTCCTGAATTCTAAAGTGGGTGGAACTTTAGGAAAAGTTAATTCAAACCTTGTTGAATAGCCCGATGGTTATTTGCTTGAATATTGGGATAGCCACATGAGTTTGAATCCCATAAAAATTTGATATTCCTGAAGTAATATTAAATCAATTATTTTGGATATATCAATTAAATTGAATGTTCCCGAAGAACATATACTCCGGTTTAAATTATATTGATCGTTCTGAAAGATTATCATGATTTGAAATTATTCGAGAAATAACAAATTAAATTGTTCCCTTAGTAGCAATAAATTTTAAATGTTCTTGAAGAACATTATGATATGATGATAAGAACCTCAAGAGAGGTTATTCTAGCAACCCAAGACAAATGTCTTGAATTATCCTAGCAACCAGCCAAAAACGCTGTAGACAATATATTTCAAATGAAATAACTTTTTTTTCATAATATTCCAGAACATTCGTACCTCTATTTATAAGCTAAAGATAAATACTAAAACCCTAATAATTGACTTACTGACTAAGTAATTACCTAAATGACCGATAACTTAATTTAAGAAATAAATAATATAAAAGATAGTATATTGATCCTCCTTCCTTCATTATGTTGTTTTCCTTCTCATAGACCTTTCCAAATCTTTATCATATATGTTCTCATCATATTTCCCCCCTTGAACTGGAACCTTGTCCTCAAGGTTCAAAGTTGAGAAACAATGCAAGATAGAATCATTCTCCCCCTCTAGGAGAAAGTTCGACCATGCATCTGAAAGATCGAACACGAAGTCGCCGGGATCAAACACCAATCTTCGACAATTCTTATCAATGATGACCTTGTACGCGCGATTAAGCGGCGAAAGATGTAAGAATATGACCTGTATGAAACGAACATCATATAGAATGTTCGTGATGATGTAGCTCAGGTGCATCGCAAGGGCAGCTGCCGGAGGACACGGCCAAAGGGCAGAGACATGCTGAAGTGGCGCTGGGGCAGCGACTAAAGGAAGCGGCGCAGAGGCAGCATGAGGCATCGGAACAAGGGCTGCAACATGTAGATGTGGGGCTGGGGCAATGGCATCAGGAATCAACGCCAGGGCAGCGGGTTGATGCAATGGCGCAAGAGCAGCAACGACAAGAGGAAGAAGCGGCTCGTCGTCCCAGATCGTGGCTGGTTCGTCTTCCGAATCCGTATCCCAAATTACGGCCGATTCATCGATGGGTTCAGCATCCCAAAGTATCGAGGGGTACTCATCATCAAATCGAGGTGGACCAGCATATGGAGTGGGTTCTTCATCGTCAAAGAGCAGCGTGTGAGGGCATAGGTCAATCTCGAGGGTTCGAGACGAGTCTGCGGGGACTACGGGCGTCGACGTGGATAAGTGCTGTTGACAGGAAGGCATCGTCTCTTCTCTGGTTGGTGAGAGATCTGGCTGCCCTCGTTTACTTACTGCATTATGCAGTCTTTTATACTGATGTGGACACAACTCATGTTCTCCTCGGTTAGGGCGAGTGCCGCTGTTGTACCTTCCGGCACGCTGGGTGTCCCTGAAATGCGCATTATCTTCATTGCGTCGTCGGTTTCGATTGGTGGCCTCGACCACAGTGCCATTTTCCCTCTGGCACCGATGTCCGTGCTTGGAGTTTTCCAACTGCATGGACATTTTTTCCATCATCTCATTTATCTTTGAGATTGATTCTTCGATAGCTTCGAACCTCCTACGATTGGATACCATAGTTGTGTGTGTAGATCGAGCTTTCGCTCTAATACCAATTGATAAGAACCTCAAGAGAGGTTATTCTAGCAACCCAAGACAAATGTCTTGAATTATCCTAGCAACCAACCAAAAACGCTGTAGACAATATATTTCAAAAGAAATAACTTTTTTTTTCATAATATTCCAGAACATTCGTACCTCTATTTATAAGCTAAAGATAAATACTAAAACCCTAATAATTGACTTACTGACTAAGTAATTACCTAAATGACCGATAACTTAATTTAAGAAATAAATAATATAAAAGATAGTATATTGATCCTCCTTCCTTCATTATGTTGTTTTCCTTCTCATAGACCTTTCCAAATCTTTATCATATATGTTCTCATCATATGATATTCCCGCAGAAATATCAAATCAATGGCTCTTCTAATGTAACAATTATTTTTATTAATTGCTCCCGAAGAAGCAAAGTTCAAACATTAAATGTTTTTAATAAAGTTACATCATGATACTCATAGTAGCCAAATTCGACTGTTCTCGTCACATGAATTATCCCTGAAGGATATCTTTTGAAAGTCGAAATCAAATGTTTCTTATTATGTGGGTACTCATTAAATATCGAAAAAGTCGATTATTTTTTTAATGTTTGACGTGTTATTCCTGAAGAATACACAATTGATTTATTAAATTTGATAAATATTCTTGAAGAATATTTGATTTGATTATTCGTCAATAAAGTTTGAATGACCCAAGTATTTTGATCCCCGAAGGATTATTGTTAAAGATACTTTATCCCCGAAAGATGATTGGTAAAGATACTGTATCCCCGAAGAATCAATTTTAAATCTAATATTTTGATCTCGAATGATCATTGGTAAATATATATAATGTTATGCAAATGATGACATGTTAAGAGTGGTTCCCGAAGAGCTTTACTAATTATCCCCACGAGTACTACAAATGTACTTAAAAATAAAGATGATGCATATCATGATTGTGCGTGGAAATGAATCAAACATTTCCCATCTGCGAATTAATTTGAAATATGCAACTTATATTCATATCACCACTAAAGTGTATTTTTTTTTATAAACGGGCATAATATCTCGAGCCCACGATCCAGAAGATCGGTTTATATCAATTACGCTGATTTGCATATTTAACGAAGATCATTTCCCGGCATTAGGGGGAGATAAGAATATAAAAGTTATAAATGCCGAGAAGTTTCATTGAATTAAAACGATCTTCAATCCTAGATCCACGCATCAATCAATTGAACCTGAAGTTCATGAAAATAAGTGACTTGCAATATTGTAATCTGCCAAATTCATTTACAAATTAATGAAGGTGTGACAAAATCACATATTTGTGATAAAATGAACTATAAGAGTTCAAATACCAAAGAGATCAACTCAAGTGTTGATTCTAATATATGCTTGAAGCGTAGTAGATCGATCTTAAGATATAAAATAAATCTGCGGAAAAACAAAGAAATTAAGTCACCCTCAAAATCTCCTGAAGAGAGTTAGATGAAAATCTCATTGAAAAAGCATGTGCACATGATAATAGAAAATTGTGGGATTGGGGAACAACCAAATTAAATATTTTAGGAAATGATTAAAGATTTGGTTGATATATTGAATTGTCATCAACATGGAAAAATAGTAAGTCGTCAACGACATATTTGCCTCAAGAAGTTGCTCTAGAAAAATTGGATCCAAAACTTAAATCAATAATAGTGTGCCAACAGCACTTAAGAAAATAGAAATGAGCAATTGAGGCTTAGCAGTACTCGCTGGATAAAAATATTATTCCAGAAGGATATACGTGGGTGTTCGTAAGAAAACGAATAATAATGTGGTGAGATATAAAAGCGAGATTAGTTGCTCAAGAGTTTTTCGCAGAAACTCGATGTAAATCAAATATTTTGAAAGATGACATTAAGTTCCGCTACTTAATATTTATGGCAGCAACAACGATAAATATATGCATCGAATGATACATACATGAAAATCCTGGATGGATTTTAAGATTTCTAAAATGAAAAGAAATGAAAATCATAACATGTACAATATCATATTACATATGTCATTATGGACAAAAATGATATTGAAGACAAGGTCCCGAAGACCAGTGATTGGTCCCGAAAGCCAGTGATTGCACTCTTTTTCCCTCTACTAAATTTTTCCCACAGGGTTTTCTTAGTTAAAGATTTTTAACGAGACAATCACCACAATATAAATGTGAATGTCATGTACTATTTTCCTCGAGTATTTTTTCCTAAAAGGTTTTATAACGACGTTTTTAACGAGGCATGCACATCACTCGATAATAATTAATGAGGACATCAGAATGTTCCATTTGAGTTTGTTTTCGAAATAAACTGAGATATTGAATTTGAAGTTCAAATGATTGTGAATTGAAGTTCACATTATTGTTCATTTGTCAAGAAATGTATATTGAACACTAGACGCATCTAATATACTCCAGAAGAGTTAACGGCCGGTTATAGCAATTGCGAATGCTCTAGTCAATATAGATGTCTGGTAAAGGCATGTCCCAAAAGGACGAAAAATATATAATAATACAAATGAATGTGAAACTCGACAATTCGAAGGTTGTGTCCTGAAGACCAAAATTTATATTTGAATAACTAAGTTTTTCCTATATGGTTTTATTAGTTACAGGTTTTAATGAGACTGATTGATCACAAATAATTACTTTAAGAAGTCAAAGATCTTCGGTGATTACAATCAGGGGGCAAGTTGTACTCTTTTTCCTTAGCTCAGGTTTTGTCCCACTGGGTTTTCCTGGCAAGGTTTTAACGAGGCAGCAATCCTGTAAATAGTCATTCAAGGGAGAGTGTTATGAATATTATTAATTAGTGAATGACTAGTTTACCCTTTCTTGGTGAACAAGACAGAAACCCTATTTTGTATCCTATATAAAGGGGTCTCCCAATATGAATGAGATAACAATTCATAAGAATTCTATTCTCCTCTCATATTGTCTCTCTTTCTATTATATTATTATCTCTCAATTCTCTTGAGTTTATAACAATTAATATTATTATTATTATTATTATTATTATTATTATTATTATTATGTTTATGTGTCAATTTGAACATTATTATTCATTAAATGCATTATAATATAAAAAATTGGCAACATAAGTATGTTATAAGAGAGAATTTTCATTTTTTTAATATATTTAACCGGTTAATTAATTAATTTATAATATATAAATAATAATATCAAAATTTAAGGTAAATCTACTCCTTATTTTAAGCAATTAAATAAATTTGATTTATCTACGTGGAAAATTGGCAACTTGGAAAATTTTCAAATCCCTCTAGAAAATCACTGAATAATCGCAATGAATAAACTAAAATTTGGTTGGTACAAAAAATATCATAAAATATAATACCCTTAAACCTAAATACTTCTTAAAATTAATTAATCTTTAAAAACAGCACAATCGGTTTCCGCCTAAAAATGAGAATAAAAATAAAATAAAATCTCACTTTCTCCCTCGCAGGCTCGCACACAATTGAGATGGCGGTAATGGAAGAGGACGGTGAGCGCAGCAGCAAAGAAATGGCGGGATTTCTGATCAAGCATCACTCGGAGCAACTTCAAAGTATCATCCTCGCCTCTGATCCTCGCCTTCATTTTGCTCTCCACGTCGAGTGAGTTGATTAATTCACTCTCGCGTTTTCGTATACATTTTTTTGTGCTGATAGAGCTGAGAATTTGAGTATTCTGATCTCATGTTTTATTTTAATCAATAAAAAAAACAGTTTCGCCGAGCTGATGGATGAAAATCCGCCATTATCATACCTCGTTTTCTCGCACCCGACGGAGTATTTACCTCTATTTGATGAATCTGCTGTCTGGGCTCAGGTATATTTTCAGTTTAATTTCATAATTTCTGCTAAAATTTTAGTCGCGTTTGGGGAAATAGGGCACCATGTTCTTCTGTAAGGATTTAGGGCTTATTTTTATGTTGTGTTTGTTGTATCTAAATGTGTAGAAAGTGATATATGCTGATTTCAAGAAAATGGAAAATGCTAGTGTAAAGGCTTTTGTACACGTTCGGATTAACATCTGCGGTTCTCCTCTGGAATGCCCTGGTTGGTTGTATGCTTAATTGCTTGTGCTTTCACTACCTATTATTTTTTGAAGCTCTTGCTGTCTCTGTATGTTTATGTTCATGAGTTTAGTTTTTTATGTTTGGGGATTTCGTAGAAACTTTTCCGAGCATTGGACGTGTGAGAGTGAAACACCGTGGGATTCTTCTCACTCTCAAAGGCACTGTAATTAGGTCTGGACCAATCAAAATGATTGAAGGGGAGAAGACTTATGAGTGTCGTGTGTGTAAACACAGGTCTGAGTTTGTGATTTACATATGATGGGCTTCTTTTGGATTTACCATTGAGAAAAGTAATTGTTCTAAGGTTGGGTGCAGGATAAAAGTTTTTCCGGAGGTGGAAACCAGAAATACCATATCCCGACCAACATTTTGCCCTTCTCAGGTTTGCTTAAAAGTTCATCTGCTTATCTCACGCATGCACTACTGTAGTAGATACACATTTTTTCCCTTCATTATCAATCTGTATTTCGATTTAATAAACATTTAGAGTGTAGCCATCGTTTCATACAATTATGTAATATCTAAATAATCAACAATGACAACCTTGAAAGCTAGCCAGGTTGGACCAAGCCAGGTTCGTGAAAGCCCAAAGAAAGATTTGATTGGCTTTAGCCTGCTTTAAAAATAAGCTTGGCATCCTTGAGTAGACACTTGCCAAAAAATAAAAAATAAAAATATCAGGATATTATATGCTTGATTTTGTTCCATGTAGAACTGTGAAAGCACACGTTTCCAGATGGTGGAAGACAACAAGATATGCCATGATTATCAGGAAATTAAGATTCAAGAAAGCACACAGGTTTTAGGCGTCGGAGCTATCCCTCGATCGATTCCTGTTATTCTGAAGGATGATCTTGTTGACATAGTTAAAGCTGGAGGTACTTTGAGATTTGAAAATTATATATATATATATATATATATATATATATATATAAAATACTTTAAGATATCACGTTTTTCATAAGTCACAAGGCTAAAAAAAGGCTTGGCTGCGTTAAAATATTCTTCGTATGCCTTTATTTAAACATGTTCATTTGCAAAACATGATATAAAAATTTACTGATTATTAACTTAAATGGTGTATTGGGAAAATAATCTCAAATCATATTTTTTCAACAACATTAATTGATGCTTTCTTGTACAAACTCATGCAAAACCAACTCTTAATTCTAGTCTAAACATTAATCAATTTCAGGTGTACATTCTGCAAGCTTGGGTAATTTATTTTATCTTTGCATTCAGATGATGTAATTGTTACTGGAGTCCTTACAGCTAAATGGTCCTCAGATCTAAAGGATGTGCGGTGTGACCTTGATCCTGTATTCAATGCTAATAGTGTGAGGTAACATAGTAAGTGCGTCTTAATTCATCCAATTTTGACTCTTATTTCATTCAATATGTTTTTGTGTGTGTAATCTTTAACACGATTTCCCCAATTCAGAATCACTAAAAAATGTATAGTTCCAAGTCTGAACATATACTCCAATTTTCATTTTAAGATCATTTCGACATGTGGTATATGATATTTTCTCTAATCTCGTCTTTTTTATATTCATAAGCTATTCACTTTATCTAATCTCAGTTCTTAAACTGTCTCTGGTTTAATATCTTTTTCTAGGAGAATGAATGAGTTAAGGTCAGATATTGATATTCCTGATGAAATTATCATGAAATTCAAACAGTTCTGGTCGGAATTCAAAGATACTCCATTGAAAGGTACATGATTCTTATAGTCGTAATATGTTGTCTTTTAAGTATTGCCCAAGTTCTGGTTGATAGTCCATTACTTAATGTTTTAGGTAGAAATGCCATTCTTCGGTGTATCTGCCCACAGGTTTTCGGACTCTTCACTGTTAAGCTTGCAGGTAAGGAAACTTTGAAAATTGTCTCTTTAATCTTAAAACGAAAATCTGGGTAATTGATAATTGCTTGATGTTTGATCTATTACATATAACTAAGAATTCATCCTGTGCTGAGATTGCTGTTTGAATTAGTTGCACTTACACTTATTGGAGGCGTTCAGCATGTCGATGCTTCGGGAACAAAGGTCCGAGGAGAGTCTCATTTGCTTTTGGTTGGCGATCCCGGTAAAATAATCTAATTTATTTTACAATTTGATGTGGATTACTAAATCATGCCAATATATGGTGCAATTGAATATAGTTGATAGTTAGAGTTATGTGTATAGACTGTAGAATAGTGAACTTCTTTGGGAAAATTTGTTATCATATTCTGTGGCCTGTGGGCCAGATTAATTGCACGGGCTCTTTGAGATCTCTAATATGTTTGATTCGATTAGGGACTGGAAAATCACAATTCTTGAAGTTTGCTGCTAAATTGTGCAATAGATCTGTAATTACCACTGGGTTAGGGAGCACTAGTGCTGGACTTACCGTCACTGCAGTCAAGGATGGAGGTACTGCTAATTACTACTCCATAGCGTAAAAATTCTTGGAGCTTCATTGTACCACGTGACGGATAATAATATAATATCAATATCTATTATTTTTCCATTACACCTCTATATGATATATTTTTTCTTATATATAACTAATGTCAGGGGAGTGGGTGCTAGAAGCTGGAGCCCTAGTTTTGGCAGACGGAGGTCTTTGCTGTATAGACGAGTTTGATAGGTACAACTTACAGGATCAACTTTCTCTTAAGATCTCAATAGCTAGTGTTTCAAATAATCTGCTCTGAACAAAAATATAAATTTATAGTTTTTGTTGTTTTGCACACAAGTAATATAATTTATTGGTTACATCATCATTTATCGCAAGGCATCGATTTTTAAGAGTTTAGTGACATTTCTACTTTATGTTTCTCGTTTGTTATTTTTTGCGTTAGTCATTCATCTTCGATCATTGCTGATAATCATGAAATGGAAGAAAGTGAAAATTAGCACAATAAACTATTTGTCTCACTTTTTTTTTCTTTCTAATTTCTCATTTTACTTTTTATTTATTATGATCATTTTCTCCCACATACTCCTTTCACAACCAACAAAAATACCTTAGTGCGTCTTTCAAGACGTTCATCATGTAGTATTGATACTTGTAATATCCGACATATTTTTCTAATTGTGTTTTTGACATCCAGGCATGTATGTTAGATTTACAAATACTAACCTTTTTTATTCCCGATAGCATGAGGGAACACGATAGAGCAACTATTCATGAAGCTATGGAGCAGCAAACAATAAGTGTAGCCAAGGTACATTTTGAAGAAGGGCTACAAAAAGTACACTTTTTATATAAGGTGACAGTGATTGTGTAACCATTCAAAAATGCCGTTCAATTACCAGGCCGGGCTTGTAACAACACTCAACACAAGAACAATTGTTTTTGGTGCAACAAATCCAAAGGGACAGTATGATCCAGATCAATGTATCCTTCTCCGAGTAAAACTCGATAGTATTTTGTAACGAGTTTGAGAATAAACTTATTTTTAAATGAACCATCCCTCCTTTCTTATACGTTCTGTATTTTTTAACACATGCGTAGCTATGTCTGTCAATACCACACTTTCTGGGCCCTTGCTGAGCAGATTTGATATAATTCTTGTTCTCTTAGACACAAAGAATCCACAGTGGGATTCAGTTGTTTCTTCTCACATTCTTTTTGAGGTAATAATCACGACTAATGTCGATGGAATTTCCATTTTGGTCCCAGGATAATTGAATTAAAGAAACAATTACAAAGATTACCCTTGATGTTTGGCTTGATTACTGATATACCCAGCTAACTTTCAAAATTAAATGGTGTACTCTCGAAGTTTGATTTTGTATTAAAATTGAAGGGGTTTGCTGTTATAAATTTATAAACAAGGTGGGTTGTAATTTCAAATTTAGCTGTTTCTTTTGGTAATGACAAACTTCAAGGGTTCCCTTTTGTAAATTAACCCTAAAATTGTTTGGGTTGCCTATATATACAGGCAGAACAGAGCAAGGAGAACCAAGATGAGAATTTATCCGATATTTGGTCTCTTACCTTGCTTCGACGGTAAGATATGCATACAACGTTTCAAGCTACAACTGATATACAACTCTGATAAATGGCTTTTCAACGGTGGTATTAGGTACATTCATTATGTGAAAGGGTATTTCAGACCAGTACTTACAAAGGAGGCTGAAAATATTATATCCAGCTATTATCAACTCCAAAGAAGATCAGCCACTGACAATGCAGGTTTTTCCATACACAGATACTTTATCCGAGTAGCATATATATTTTTTTTAATTACTAAAATAAAAGGGTATGACAGCAAGGACGACAATTCGCATGCTTGAAAGTTTGATACGCTTAGCTCAAGGTATTACACTACTGATAATATTACATACGACTTTGTTCCCACTATTACGTAAACTAATTGTCGATGTGTGTATATGTATGTAGCACACGCGAGGCTCATGTTCCGGAATGAAGTCACTCGTTTGGATGCAATTGCTGCCATATTATGTATAGAGTCATCCATGACTACTTCAGCTATAGTGGACAGTGCTGGAAATGCACTGCACTCAAATTTCACTGACAACCCTGACGAAGAATGTATCCTTTTCTCTTTATATTATAAAATACTGTATATATTTTAAATACATGCATATAAATCCTTCACTGAAAGTGGTGCTATAGATGCCAAGCAAGAAAAGTTGATCCTCGAGAAACTGAGCTGCATGGATGATTTCCCGGCCGTCTGAAAAGACGTGTTCTAACAGTTCTATTTGCTTGGACAATGCATAAGGTTTGTGTTTTTGATGCTGATGTAAGTGCCAGTGAAGGTTTATCGTTCAACTGATATCTGCTTTATTTTCTGTGTAAATATTTGTAGACGTACAGAATATAAAATTTTCCATATTTTTATAACCAATTCATTATGCAGGATTGAGGTTCCCATAACTTTTTGAAGTTTTCTTAATGATTCAAATTTCAAATATTAGTGGCATGATTTTTAATGAAAACTGTGATTATATTTGTAGTGACTACTTTTGAAAATGTAAAAGCACATAACAAATTAACCATCATCCGATACAAAACTTTAATTAATAACCATCAACTTAAAATTAAAATAGTACTATGATAATTGAACTTGTACATGATTGAAATCATGTTACTACCCAAAATGTATTTTAATATTTTTCACAATTTGAGTTTTTTTATTATCCATTAAAATTCTAATAAAAGGGTATCAAGGTACATATTTTTCACAATTTGAGTTTTTTTATTATAAATTGAGTGCTTGAATTTGGTAAGGTCCAAAGTTCAAACTACGTGGAAATTTAAATTTCACAAAAAAAAAGAGTAAATTATAAATACATTAAAAAATATAAGTATCCCACGTCGGTTGGATATGGATCCTAAAGCTCAAATATAAGTTGGACAACCTTAATACCTTAACAAGGCCTTTTAAGGTGTTATTGGCCCAACATTGACATGGTATCAGAGCGGGCCCAACACGATGATGGGTGCCCCAGCCGATGAAATTTCCGGCTTGCCCAAAGATGGCACTATGTCCACGAGTAGAGCCGAAAACCGAGCGTACTCGTGAGGGGGCGTGTTAAGTATCCCACATCGGTTGGATATGGATCCTAAAGCTCAAATATAAGTTGGACAACCTTAATGGATTTGTATAAGCAAGTGGAGTTTTTCTTGAGCTCCAGGTGTGTATTTCAAACAATTTTGACTTTCGATTTATTTATTTAATCTCGAAATATTTAAATTCCGATATTGAAAAAAAAGAGGTTTTGCTCAATTGCTTTCTGTGTCTGGTAACTGGTGGTGGTGGTGGTGTGATTGAGTGTGACTGAGCTTCGTCCTCTCCGCCTTTTTCATCTTCTCCAAACTCTACACACACATCACCTTTCCATCCCTCTCTCCCGTCCAATCATGGAGGCCTTCGCCCTCTTCTCTTCATACACCACCACCTCCTTCTCCCGCCTCTCCCTCCCCCGCCTCTGTCCCATTCCCGCCGCCAAGCTCCGCCGCCCCCTCATTTCTCTCTCAACTGCCCACACCTCTTCTCCGCTCCGCCACCATACCAATCTCTCCTTCACCCCCATCCACAAAAACCCCCGAATCCCCACCCCCCGCTCCTCCTCCTCCGACACGCCCGCCCCCGCCGAATCACCTCCACCCCCGCCGCCGCAAGGCGGCGGCGGAGCGAAACCCATCCCCCTAATCATCTCCCTCGCCATCGGATTCGCCGTCCGTTTCCTCGTTCCCAGACCCCCCGAGGTCACTCCTCAGGCGTGGCAGCTGCTCTCCATCTTCCTCTCCACCATCGCCGGCCTAGTCCTCAGCCCCCTTCCCGTCGGCGCGTGGGCCTTCCTCGGCCTCACCACCGCCGTCCTCACCAAGACGCTCACGTTCGCCGCCGCCTTCTCAGCCTTCACGAACGAGGTCATCTGGCTGATTGTCATCTCCTTCTTCTTCGCACGCGGCTTCGTGAAGACCGGCTTAGGGGATAGGATTGCCACGTATTTCGTGAAGTGGTTGGGAAAGAGTACTCTAGGGTTGTCGTATGGGTTGACATTGAGTGAGGCTTTGATAGCTCCGGCAATGCCGAGCACAACTGCCAGGGCGGGAGGTGTATTCTTGCCGATCATTAAGTCATTGTCTTTGTCGGCTGGGAGTTTGCCCGGGGAGCCCTCGAGGAAGAAGCTCGGGTCGTATCTAGTGCAGTCTCAGTTTCAGGTTCGTTGCTTATCTCTGCTGTTTTGGATTTTATGATACACTGTCTTAAATGAAAGATAAACGAATTAGTTGCTTCTCTCTGGTATATTAGTTTGGGAGCATAAGATAAGGTGTGTTTTTAAGCTTGTAAATCGTATGTATGTTTTGTGTATAAGTTGCATTTTTTCCTGGTGATTGGATTAGAGCTATGTTGTACACTTGTAATAGAATCAGGTTTTCGGTTTGATCTTTTTTTGTGTGTGAATAATGTAAATATTACATGTCATAGAGTGTTTGGAAATTGGAATAAGGATCTTGTGCAAATGTGTAGTATGATAGTATAGGTTAGAATAGATATTAGGTATTTTGAATATTAAAATTTCATATAACTAATTATCCCAAATCCATTTTTCTAATCTATAGCAAACACGATGCCAAAATAATTGCGATCGTTTGTGTCATGTTGTCCATGCTTAGCTTCTACTTTTTAGTTATTGATTATCGACATTTTATTGGTAGTATGTCTTCAAAAAATCTGGGTTGTATATTTAGCATCCTTGAGCTTTTATATCCCCTTTTTTAAGAATGCACAAAAGATTTTTATGATGTTTTTGGCCTTTATTGATTTTTGAATATTTGCGTTTCACATCCCCCTGTCACTCATGCATGGTTCTATTATTCTGTGAACAGTCTGCCGGTAATTCAAGTGCTCTTTTCCTAACTGCAGCTGCTCAAAATCTGCTATGCCTCAAGCTAGCCGAGGAACTCGGAGTGGTTATTGCAAACCCATGGGTTTCTTGGTTTAAGGCTGCGAGTTTGCCCGCTTTTATTTCTCTCTTAGCTACACCGTACATATTGTACAAGCTTTATCCTCCTGAAACCAAAGATACGCCAGATGCCCCAGCAATGGCTGCAAAAAAATTAGACCTTATGGGCCCCGTGACTAAAAATGAATGGGTCATGGTTGGCACAATGCTTCTTGCAGTTTCTCTGTGGGTTTTCGGGTACGTACATTTTTATGTAGTTTGTCACGTCGAATGATTTTATCCTCATCGAGGTTTGCTGGTTTGTTCTGGTAATTATGTCAAACCTCGATTATAGTTTATTGTAATGAACTCATATTAGAAGTACAAGTGACTTGTCACCAGTTAATATTATGCAGAGATGCTATTGGCATTGCAAGCGTTGTTTCTGCCATGCTCGGTTTATCAATACTCTTATCACTGGGAGTCTTAGATTGGGACGACTGCCTAAGTGAAAAATCAGCATGGGACACTTTAGCATGGTTTGCAGTCCTAGTCGGGATGGCCAGCCAGTTGACCAACCTCGGGATTGTGAGCTGGATGTCTAACTGTGTGGCTAAGTCTCTGCAGTCGTTATCTCTGAGCTGGCCCGCTGCTTTCGTTCTTCTCCAGGCAGCCTACTTCTTGATCCACTACCTCTTCGCGAGCCAGACCGGCCACGTGGGGGCCCTGTACTCGGCTTTCCTTGCGATGAACTTAGCCTCTGGAGTGCCAGGTGTACTCGCGGCATTGGCTCTGGCTTATAACACGAATCTGTTTGGTGCTTTGACTCACTACAGCAGTGGTCAGGCGGCCGTGTATTTCGGAGGTAATGAATAATTTTCTCGTGTGTGACTTGTTAAGGTAATTTTTTTGACACGTTTTTTTTTTTTCTCGATTCTTACAACAGCCGGCTATGTCGATCTTCCGGATGTATTCAAGTTCGGGTTCATCATGGCTACTGTCAATGCGGTGATTTGGGGGGTCGTCGGAACATTCTGGTGGAAGTTCTTGGGATTGTATTAACTTTCGATATTTCATAGTGTAAAATCATTTGGTCTGTGTTCGTGTTCGATTGAACTTTGTCGAGCCTTACATTCAGTTACAGCCCGAATTTCGGAAATACACATTTACTTTCTCAGGTAAGATGCATGATCAATGAGGTCATATGAGTGTTACTAGAGAAAACGATCAAACGCTACCCAAAATTATTCTACAAGATTAGATATACAGTAATAGGGAACCAACCGGCCTAAGTCAAAAGTTGTTTAAATCTCGTAGACTTGTAGAAACTACAAAATGCATTATTTCTGTTTAGCAAGTATAATCTCATATATTTTCACTTTTCATTTTGTAAATGTTTTATCCACCTTTTTTTAAAATATAATTTCTGTAATTATTGTTTAAAATGATCATGAAATTCTTAAAAACAAATTGAAATAATAGTGGTATGGGATTTCACAATTATTTAATTAAATTTATGTTATTTTCTCAAAATGTGCAAATTACTTAAATTTTGTTATATAAATAATCACTTTTTACCCAGTAGTTTTTCGCCAATTACTGCTAACCCTATTCTATATCAAGAAGGTTATAATAACAGTAATTTTCACAAATTGGACCACCTATTGCATTCAATTTCTCTAATTACTAGCTGTCCATTTTTTCCAATCTCCACAAAGTCGTTACGCAAATATTTCAATTGAGAATTCCGTGTTAAATGGTTAATGATCCCAAAAATATTTCCCCATATAAAACCAAAAATAAATTACCACTTACATAAAGTACAACAAAAAAACAAATGAAACGTTATTAAAATTGTACTAATATTTAATTATTACTTTATAAATAAAGTAATTTTGTATTCTTGTAGTAATTATTTCAAAATATTTTATAAATAATTAAAATAAAAAATTAGACTTTTTCCAGGCGAATATTTTTTTTATTTTTTATTTTTTATTTTTTATTTTAATAAAGTATACTATTTCTGGGACGTATGATCATATATTTTTGTAAATAATAAATGACAAATGAATCTCTGACTAGACAAAGAGATTATATTTTATTGTCTCACATTAGTATTAAAAATATTATATTCTCACTTTTAAAAAAATAGTTTTTATTTTAAATTACAAATTTATCTCTATTTTTTCACCATATTTTAAAATTATAATCATAACTATTTTACTATGAATTTCTACTTAAAATCATATTTTTTACTAACCTATTAATTTTTAGCCAAAAATTAAAAAATGAATATTTTCCTGAGTTGGGCAAAGAAAAGTCCATTAAATTCAAATGTATGTAGAGTGAGAAGAAGAATAAAGTAATTGTTCAGTCGTTCAAACTATCAAATACGGTTTTGAAAAAGTGGAAAGCGAGTCCTAAAATTACAGCTATTTACTTAATTTTTTTTACTTTTTTTTACGAAAGCGCGTGAATCACATACGCGTTTTCACGGCGTGTAAGTTTCATCCCCACCGTCCGAAAACAACACGCCAAAGATTCGATTCGCAGGCAAATCTCGATCCAACGGTTGAAAAATCCCGTCACTCACGGCACCTTCCGATCCCCCCTATAAATACCGCCTCACACGCCTCCACTTCAACGGTCGCCACCAAAAGGAAAAAAAAAATTGTTTTGTTTATTCCTCTCAAAATTCCCCTTTCATTTTCTCTCTCTGCGTCTCCCCAAAGCTATCCATTTAGGGTTTCATTCCATGGCGGTTTCTAAGGTTTTTTGGATCTCGATGGTGGTCGTCGCCGCAGCGCTGTTCGTCTCCGCCGCCGCGCAATCTCCCTCCGCCGCACCTACTCAGCCTCCATCCGCCTCTCCGCCGAGGAGGACGCCTCCCTCCGCAGCGCCGTCCTCCCCGCCCGCCGCATCTCCCCAAGCGTTTCCCGCCCCCTCTCCGTCGATTCCCGCTGCCTCTCCGCCCACTCCGTCGTCTCCCGCCGCATCTCCGCCCGCGCCGACATTGCCTTCTACTCCGGCCGCGTCTCCGCCGTTGACTCCCTCGACTGCCAATACCCCGTCTCCCTCCGTCGCCTTGCCTCCATCCGACATCGCTCCCTCTCCTCATGTAAACGGCGCCGTTTCGATTAGCGGTGGACTCGCGGCTGTCGTCGCCGGTCTTTTAGCGGTCGCTTTGGTTGCGTAGATAGTTTGACTGTCTAGTTATCGGAGTTTTTTCGTATGAATTTTATTTTAATTATACTTTGTTAACAGCAGTAGGAGTGGAGTTTGCAGATCTCGTTAATAATTTCTCCTTTGTGATGAATATGATTTATTTTTTGTAATTTCTATTTCGCCCTTTTTTACTTTCATTTTATTCAATTTTGTTTTTTAGTAATTTTTAATATGGGCTAAAAATGTAAAATCTGCTTGATACGAAAATAATCATCAAAAAAAATGATAATTAATTTTATCAAGTTAGGTAATATAATTATGATTTGTAGAATATATATATTTCGATTTGATCAAGATTTACGGAAAAATGGATGATTTTGTTTGAAAACCATTATCATAATTAAATTTACATAATATTGACAAATTGACATAAAAGAATCAAAATTAAATTAGTAAAGATTTGTTTTTATCCATTTCCGCCAATTAATTCGGTTTGGCTGTTTTTCATTTTATACCCCCCTTTTCAACCATTGTTTCCAACTCTTCCAAATCCTGCTTCACGTCACCGACCTGTGGCAGGGGTAATTTTGTAATTTCACTCATGTATATTTTTCATCAAATAATTTGGAAATTGGAATTATACCTTGTGGATTATATCTTCAACCAAATGGGCTTCATGGGCAGTAAAACCCGACGCAGCCTCCATCGCCTCGGCTACCTCCTTGAGCTTACTGTCGTCGGGAAGCTTTTTAGCCACCTCGGAAAAAACATTATCCGCGGTGGTCGCCACCTTTTCAACGACGGCCGCCGCCACTTCCACTTCTTCCACTATCTTTTCCACCTTTCCTAACATTAGCATTTCACCCGTCTTGTTCGTCCACAACGGTAGTAACAACGAAATTATCGACCCCAAATAAAATTTCACCCTGCAGTAAAAAATAATTACCAATTATGACATACCAAGAAAAATCGACCGTACGTAATAGAATTACTGGGTGTACCAATTGGAAAAGCCGAACTTGGGCGGAGCTGGGGTTGCCGATTGCGCGACTTCTCGACTTTCGCCATTTTCCCTTTGAATAAATGATAAATCCACACACATTAATATTATAAATAATTAATTTGACAATACAATAATTAATTGGTTAATTACATTTCAAGCTTATGTTTGCTTGAGGAGGTGACACATAGGAACCTTAGCCCTTGATCAATCGAGCCCACCCGCCCCAAGTTGTACGGCTGGAGGTTGCGGTGGGCCCGCCATGAATTAGCGACGGATGCGACTCTGTAGCGGCAAAGCATCGTGATCAAGGTCCGAAGCTCGTACGAGGATGATGATGATGGATTTCTTGCGGCCATTAATTATGTTTTTTAATTTCTTAAAAGCTTGTTTGATGTGTGTGTAATTTCATAACAAGAGAACATGGTCGATATATATATATATATGTAATATGTGCCTTGAAAAGATCCCTGCACGCCAAGGAATTGAATTACGTGGCTGAGTTTGATTGGCCACACTTTAAGCCAACGATTATTAGAGTTTTATATGACTTCACACAAAAATGGCTAATAAGGTTTAATGTAACAAGTCACCTGTTTCTTGCAAGTTTTATTATGCAAACTTTGGCGGCCTTTCTTTATAGTAATGTTTATTATTACTCCTGTCACGAAGAAACAATCGGACAAGTAGATTAAAAAATCGGCAAAATCAATCATGGCTGACACTTCACCTAGCACGAAAAAATTTTAAAAATATTTTTTGAGGACAAAATAAAATGTAGTGGAGTACTAATTTATTTTAATTATTTCAATTTTTTTCTTTACTTTATAAAAACTAGATTAATTATTTCTTTTCTATGTAGTAGTTTGAATGTAAGAATTGTCCAAGTTATTCAATCATAACATAACTTGCATATGTTCATGTCACCACTTTGTGACTTTGTGTAGGAGAATATCAAATTATCTGCAATCATTTTTACATATCATTGCAAAAGCGAACTATATATGAATTCGAGCTTCCATTCATATTACAATCATTTTTAGGTTGTCGATTCTACGCGTGAATTATAAATGTTATAATGAGTAAGTTGAAATTCAAAGTATCGATCACTGTCTTGAACATTTTCTGATACAAAATCAAAAGACCTTATTTCAATCTAAAGTAATCAATTCATATATACAAGCAGAGTCCGTCGATTTCAACAAAATTAAACAAAAAAAAAAAAAAAAAAAAAATTAGGCCAGCACCCCATTAAGATAACATGGACTAAATCGAATCTTTCTTAGAAAAGATGCTACGAGGACATTCGGTGTTACATGTTCAAAGCATGTTGACTACCCTTACAAGCTTGATCATTCTTTGTAACATATTCGTTAATGATATGGTCGATGAAATGTAATCGATGATCAAATTTTGGGTCTCGATATCATGAATATTGCACTGTTATTTAACAATATTTTATAATGAAATAAAAGAAAAAAATAGAAAATTTACAGTGAAAAATAAAATGAAATGGCCAAATGGGGACTCTATAAGTCTCTGTATTGATTTTCCAATTAAATTAATATTTTCATACTTTATATTTTGTGAGGTTGTTCCACATTATGTAGTACACAGTATATGTTTACAACCCTTAAAAAAGTAATTATACATTTAACTTTACTCATTTTTCTACTTTTACGCGCTTAAATTATTGAGGTATAGGTAAATTACGTGACAATTTCTACCTCAAAATATGTGATAGATATGATTAAACAAATGTTTCTGGGTAGAGACTGTTCAGCGGCCCATGACTTTAAACCCAAGAAAATGTCAAAATCTTACCAATAATCACATAATAATATTAATTTAATTTAATTAAAAAAAAACAAAGAAAAAGAGAAAAAATCCACAATGGCTGGTTGGTTTCACCAGTACACAAAAATAGAAAAAAAATCTGGACCACTCTTTCTCTCTCCTCCTCCACATCCAAAAACCCAGAACCACCGCCTCCGCCGCCGTCTCTCCCGATGGCCTTCCGCCATCGAAAACTAGCCAACGACTCCGCCATCGACCCAATCAAATTCTGCAAAGAAAACTGCGATACCATCAAATACCCAGATTCGAACTGCAAGGGAGCGTGCCTGTGGTGCCCGCCCGGCTGCGACAACACGCCGCCGACCGTCGTCTTCACCGCCTCACCGGAACCCCCCCACCGCATCTCCCTCCTCCTCACCGTGTCCCTCTCCGCCCTCGCCGCCGTCTTCTTCCTCTTCACCTGCTACACGATCTACAAGTTCTACTCCCACTGGTGCAGCCCCGGGAGCCGCCGACGCAGATCCCGGCGGCAGGACTCCGCCGCCGCAGATCCGGACGGATTTCTCGGCCAGGACCCCGCGGCCGACCACCACGTGTGGTACATCCGGACGGTCGGGCTCCAGCCGTCCGTGATCGGCGCGATCACGATCGTCAAATACAAGAAGGCAGACGGGCTGATCGACGGCTCCGATTGCTCCGTCTGCCTGAGCGAGTTCCAGGAGGACGAGACCCTCCGGCTACTCCCCAAGTGCAACCACGCCTTCCACGTGGCGTGCATCGACACCTGGCTCGGGTCCCACACCAACTGCCCCATGTGCCGAGCCGGGATCATCTCCTCGCAGGAGGAGGAGGAGGAGCAAATCGCTCAGAATTCGGCCCCCGTAGAAGAGGGGGCCGCCTCAGGGGGCAACAGGAGGGATTCGGAAAACGAGCAGCGAGTTGGGAACGAGGATCGAGGAATTGGATTACTACTGGATGGGATTCAACCTCTGAGAAGGTCAATTTCGGTAGGTTCTATAGCTGTTGTGGGGAAATCAGATAATCGATTGGTGGGAGTAAAAGATTGTGAATCGGGAGTAGTTGTTGCTAGGAGGAGTGGATTGAATCAGGGGTCGACTTTCTCTATGAAAAGGTCGCATTCGTGCAGCGCGAATGTGTGTTTCTGTCGAAGCATAGCAGCAGGAATCGGACTTGATTGCTAAAAATGATGAGTGTTTATTTTTTTTTTTCCCACGAATGATCTGGGGACTTATAGAACTCGGAAGCCTGATCGAAGATTAGGGTCCTCAATAAATAAGCTGAGTGTTACATAGGTTAAGTTGCCTGGTAATTGAGCATGAAGAATTGCAATTTGTAAGTAGTACGGTGGATGGATGGATATGGCGATGTTATCGATTAATATGTACTTGGTGCTTAAATGATTATTGTCAAGTAATGTGTGTGGATGTATTTTGCATTGATCTTGATAAAGAGTTAACACCATCTCTTGGTAATTGGTTTTGTAATTTATGAAATGATCATGGAACAACACCCATAAAACTATTGACTTGCTTGTACATATACTAAGGAGGTTCTAGTGGGGAGGTATTGTTACGTTCCACTGAAATATCCCTGGAACACATTCTCTCTTTTCCTTTGTTGGAATGAGATTCCAACTCTATCACCTTTTGAATCAGATTTTGAGATGAGTTCCTCTTTAGGGAGAGATATTGTCTATGGTTGACCTCTATAGTATAGAATCAATCGATTGAAAATGTCAATCACATATAAACGAAAAATGTATATTTTGGGTAAATGTCAATCACATATAAAAGAAAAATGTATACAGTAACGATTAAATTTTATTTTAGATAAATGTCAATCACATATAAAAGAAAAATGTATATAGTATAATGCAGCGCATAAAGAAAAAAATTCATCGCATGATCGAGCTAACAGACTAGCTCTCTCAACAGCCAAACGAATATAGCACTAAAAATACAGAGAACACAACTACCAAGCTATATGTCACACCGACTCCAAGAAAAAAAGACACGATCCGCAATGAAGGAGGACTTACTAGGGGTGACATGGGGTCTCCAGCAGAGTGTACTGCCCATTAGAACCGGTGGAAAGGGCTGCTCGACCCTCATCGAAAATGACCATAGTTCCTACTCCACCAGATACCCAGCTCCTCCCAATTTGGCGAGCGTGTTCCTTTTCCCCTGACCTTTCCTCGGGCCCACCGAGTGGCGGAAACCACCATGAGAGGTTAAGCCGAACTATCTTGGACAATTGCTGGTTTCGTCCTGCCTTGAGCTCTTCTTCAGGAAGGGCTCCAGTCCCCGACCAATGTGGCCCGACCGATGATCGAATTCATTTTGTTCAAGCTAAGGTATCGACTAGAGACAAGTACTCCGAATCAAATCAGGTAGGCATCTGAATTGAGAAGGAAATCATCCCTTCCACACAGCTTAAAGTGTCTTCAATAATGCGCCCAATAAAAAGTCTTGGGCTCATACTTAATTGTTTTCTTCTTTTAGGCCTATTGTTATTAGGTTATTTGTTGGCAATACCTTGCGATATAATATCGCTTTCTCTCTATTAATAGACACACTTTTTTTAGTTGTTTTATATCAATAGTCATTACATATTTAAAGAAATAATTTTTTCTAGTTTTCATTTAAAAAGACATAATATACTCTTATTTTTTTTATAAGGAGACGGAAACTCCTCTCTAAGTCCCTCGATCGAGTAGGATGTAAATCGAAAGATGTGTCGACTAGTAAACACATGTGCGAAAGAGCCAACATGTTTCATCACAGGACAAACCTTCATACTATTTTAATGAAAATTTGAGAGCCAACATGTCGATCTACAGGATGAGCCTTCATAATATTTGAATGAAAATTTGAGAGCAAAAGGTCGGTAACATCCCATGATGAAAATTTTGAGATATAATATTTAAATGAAAATTTGAGAGCCGACAAAACTTTATAATATTTCAATGAAAATTTATCTTACTTGAAGTTCGAACTCAATTTCAGGACAAAATTTTATAATATTTCAATAAAAATTTATCTCGTTGAGAGGTTCGAACCTTGCGTCGCCGAGACATTACACCCACATCATCACAGACTTTACCACTCGACTATCCTAAGAACAAATTTTTTAAAACTATTTTCAACTAGTTATTTTATTAATTTAAATATATATTTGTATGGTTATACCTTCGGTTTTTTAGTAAAAAGTCAATTATACTATTTTTTTTTTTAAATTTTTTTTGACTGATCATACGTTACTATAGACGAGACAAAGGGAAAATAAATGTAAGAGATGAGACAACAAACACAAAAAAATGAATACGTCTGTTCTTAATCATTCCTTGTAAGCCTTAATCCAAAATATCTCTTTATAACCATGAATTTATTGGATACATAACACTAAATTTTTTAAGTGCGGTTGATATTAAGTTAAAATTGTTGGAAAATGAGCTTCTCGTAGAGAGTTTCGATTTGATATCTCATACACTCATTTTCGAGTAGTATGAATGAAAAATTAATTTTTAAAGATGCGAGTATTCCAAAAGGATTTATATCCTAAGTGGGAAAAATAAAAATATGCAAAGTGTATACACATTTTTTGCTAGTATTTTATTTTTCTAAGTAATAATAATAATGGTATTATTATTATTTTTTAAGAAATATTTTAATAATAATGGTATTATTATTATTATTATTATAATAATAAGTTACATTTGAATTAAATAATGAAATAATGGTCATTATGTGACATTATAGTGGTTTTGAATGGTGGTTGTGACCGTCCACATTCAACGAACATTCGTCTCCAACGTCTCTATATAAGTGCATTCGGTTTTGCATGAAAAAACACTCGAAAAAGACTCGACGACTCGAAGAGAATTGAGAAGAAGTATGAAAATATTTGAGAAATATACAGACGCATTCCGAGCAATCGCTCTCGTCTTTCTTTTGTTTACCCCGTTTCTTTGACCCTCCGGTGATATTATTCATGCAACATCTCGGTTCGCCGTAAGCAAATGTTTTGCTTGTAATCGTTGTATCCTGGGAAACAATCGTACCCGTAGAGGACGAATTTGTTTTAAGGAAATCGTGAATACACGAGCCTCGATTATTTATTCGATTTTTCATTTCTTCCATCTTCCTCTAGTGGATACACACAACCCCAAACACAAAAGTCACTACAAACTTTAAAACAAATTAGTTTGGATGGTTGAAATGATTATTTGTGCTTACGACCGAAGATGGTTAAAACTCGATTGAGTGCACGAACATGTATCCCTCGGGATCTAGTGGTGGTGCGCCACACTAGATGATATTTTTTGGTTAATCATCGTGATAAACCAAGAAGAAAAATTCAACGACATTGTTGAAGTCGAGAAAAAAAAATGTTGTCACATGTAGTGATATACAAAAAAAAAAAATGTTCAGTGGTGAACAAATTATTTCAAGCGGACATTATTGAGAATGTTGTTTAATAGCTTGATGTAAATATCTTTTGAAATAATTAAATAATAACAATTTGCATTTTATGCATATTTTATTATTTGATATGATATAAATAATAATATGGACATTATTATTATTTATGTGATAATGATGTAATCATTATTTGATAATTTATCACTACTATTAAAATATAATAAATAATATAATTTATTATATTATTATTATTATTGGTTAAAAATAATAAATAATGAAATTTATTATTGGTTGAATATAATAAATAGTGAAATTTATTATATTATTATTTTTTGAAATAAAACCTTTGAAATTCATAAAGAGAGTTATGAATGTGGTATAAAGATTTATTGAAGAGAAATAAATAAATTATTGAAATTCATATAATGATATGAATGAGGTAATAATAATTTATTCTTACAATTAATATTATTTACTTAATGAGAAGTAAATAAAAAAAGAAAAGTCAAAATTATTATTGGTTGATTTTTATCAATAATTTTTTTTTTTAAAAAAAGTAATATTTACTTAATGAGAAGTAAATATTAGACTTATGAAATTCATATTGAAATATGAAAATTATTGTACAACCAAAAAATTTGGAAGTTAAAAAGAACATCTGAAGTAGACGAAAAATGTGTATCCAATTAGTATTAATTGTGTTGTCAATTTACAATTGGAAGAACTCAATGTATGACAACTACTCTCAACTGGAGTTATCTCAATAGACTATATAAGATCTAAAGATAATATCGCAGTCAATTAACCAAAGAAATGGTTAAATCGAGTGTTAGTATTGTCGTCATCTAAAGGATTGGACTTAAAGCCTTAATGAAAATGAGTTGAGACGAAGGAAAACCTTACCTATATGACTGGAGATCCCAAGAACTAGGTTCAAAAGGACAACCTAATTGTCTAACTCTGTTATCACTGTTATGTGGGGGGATTTAATTTCCATGAAAGTCCATTGCCTGAGAGATGTTACAGTGATATGTTGTGAGGATTAGGATATGGCTATTAATGATTCAAAAGAAATCACCTATGTAAGAGAGAAGTGGAGCCGCTTCGAAGAGAATATAGTAAGGTATATTCTTAAACACTCTTACAGAACCAGGCAGATGTTCAGGGCAAAAATGAACATAACTATGAGAACTGAGAGTTGTTAGAAAGAACGTGAGTGGAGTATACCATTGTTTACACAAATGGTGAATAGTTCAAAGACATCGTGTCTACTATTTAACTAGTAAAATAAGTACGCTTTCACAAGGAAAGGTTCAAAGCGTAACACCTACCAATTCTATGCACGTTTCTAACGTTGAGTTATATCACCAAACTTCTTTATGGTGTCTGTATAATTTTCATTCATGTGGGGGATTGTTGGAAAATGAGCTTCTCGTAGAGAGTTTCGATTTGATATCTTATACACTCCTTTTCGAGTAGTATGAATGAAAAATTATTTTTCAAAGATGTAACTAATTGGAAGAGTATTCCAAAAGGATTTATATCCTAAGTGGGTAAAATAAAAATATGCAAAGTGTATACACATTTTTTGCTAGTATTTTATTTTTCTAAGTAATAATAATAATAATGGTATTATTATTATTTTTTAAGAAATATTTTAATAATAATGGTATTATTATTATTATAATAAGTTACATTTGAATTAAATAATGAAATAATGGTCATTATGTGACATTATAGTGGTTTTGAATGGTGGTTTTGACCGTCCACATTCAACGAACATTCGTCTCCAACGTCTCTATATAAGTGCATTCGGTTTTGCATGAAAAAACACTCGAAAAAGACTCGACGACTCGAAGAGAATCGAGAAGAAGTATGAAAATATTTGAGAAATATACAGACGCATTCCGAGCAATCGCTCTCGTCTTTCTTTTGTTTACCCCGTTTCTTTGACCCTCCGGTGATATTATTCAGGCAACATCTCGGTTCGCCGTAAGCAAATGTTTTGCTTGTAATCGTTGTATCCTGGGAAACAATCGTACCCGTAGAGGACGAATTTGTTTTAAGAAAATCGTGAATACACGAGCCTCGATTATTTATTTATTTTGTTTCTTCCATTTTCCTCTAATGGATACAAACCGCCACACGCAAAAGATACTACAAAAATATATAAAAAATGTATAATTATTTGATAGTGATGTACATCAAGAAACTAATTATTGTATACAATGGACTTTGGAAGAATGAGTTTCACACTATGTCATGCAATAATATGTCGGGTTTTCTGATTTTTTGTCGAATCCACTAAAGTTTCGACACGTATACAAAAAAACCACTTTTGAAATTAGTCTCTATACAATCTTTGACATTAGAGCATCTCCGACGTGTAGGTACAATTTCTTTTATTTATGCTCGTAGGACCCACAAAAGAAGACAAAATCAAATTTGTACCTAGTATCAAATATTGAATACTTCTTTTTCTCTAACTCAATTTGTACCTTATCTCCAACAGTATACCTAAGTACAAATACAAATTATTGCCACTTAAGATTTGTATCTACCATTAAGAATGCTCTTATGTTTGTTTTTTCAGACATTATGTACAATATTTACTTAAATTTATTGCAAAATTTCATTGTTATTCAAATTTACTTATGTTAAATAATTGGCCTTTGTTGTTTAAAGAATTTGAAATTAATTATAATTTTATCAGTTGAGTAAAAAGTTAAAATGTAATTAATTCAATTTAAATATTAAAGTTGGTTGAGCACTCAAATGGAGGATCAAAGTTCCTAAGTTGGAATCTCAAAACATTGCAATTGACTTATAAAAAAAAATTACATATTAAAGTTTTTGCGTGTTTTTTTAACTCACAAATCATTTCATTTTACTTCTCAAACTACTAACCACCTTGATTTATTCCGGCCAATAAATCCAATATATAATTGAGTGAATAAAATTCAATATATAATTAAGTAAAAACGGAGAAACCCACGTTTTTTTGATAATTTTACAATAATGACAATTCGGAGAAAAAAAAAACCAAGTTTCAAATTCCGTAGTGAACTTTTCCACACACTGTTCAGTCACTTGATTTTTTTAATTATATTATACGTAAGTGCGCATGCTTTTTTAATCACACAAATAAGTCAATTTTTTTTTTTTTATTAAATATGAAGTCATATGTGACTAATCAATTTAGATTAATAATATAGTAAGATAAACATTTATTTTGCACATAGTAATATGTATAAAATCGCAAGCAATTTTGATTATAATTATCATTCATGTCTCACTTAAGCATGCACTCAGTTATTTCATGTGGGACCATGGAAGTTTCCAGAGTTGATGAAAAATGTACTCAGTTTCATATTGTTTCACATTAGAACGATCCGTCCTTAATACAGTAACTTGTAACTCTCAGCTTCGTAACAATATGACTTTCCATTTTTTTTTTTTTTACAAAAGAAAGAGTTATGTTATTATTATAAAACAAAAAAAGTAATATAAACATAAAGAAATTAAGTAGGATCGGCCATTATACGTGAGACTCATAAAAGAAGGTGAATTAACCGAATCAACAACTCTAAAATTAGAGTGGGCTCTCTCCTGCTCACCGTGTCCTATCCGGCTAGTTCAATTAATGATACGGATTAACAAAAAAAAAAAAAAAAAAAAACACTACTCATATTATTGAATTTTAGATAATCAATTATTTTTTTATTTCAATTTTTATTAAATCTCAATTTATTGAAACACTGCTAAGAATTCGAACGATTTACCTCCGGCTAGGCCTGATTTTTAAAACATTGGTTTAGATCAGTTCATTGTTTTAGTTTATTTTATTTTGGTTCAAATTATTCCATTAAAAAAATTAATCAATAATTTAAAGTCTAAAAAATGGGTTCAATAATTTATTAGAATTATTATTATTTTTATTAAAAAAAAATAGTTCAATTTAAAATTATTATTAAATCAATTTCAGTACAAACATATTTTGATCCAAAGTCGGTCCACCTTAGGCGTTCTAGAATATATGAACGGCTAAAAAGTTGATTTTAAGCGAAACACATTTAATATTATTATTAACCCCACACCAAAAGCACTTTATTACGAAACTAGCCCTGACCATTTTGTCTATAAATTAACACCCCAAATCAAACGAAATTGAAATATATACACAAAACAAAACAAAACAACCCCTTCATATTTTTCCTTCACAAACACTCACATTACATACATATGGCTCCTCCCGCAGTTTCTGATCAGGTCCCTCGAGAATTGGCAAATAACAATTCCGCCCCTCCCGATGACTCTTTCGTCAAAGTCCTGGCTGAATCCTCCTCACTCAAATCCGTCCCGCAACAATACACGTACCTAAACAACTCCAAAGGTTCCCACTCCGATTCAATCCCGACCATCGATTTCTCCCAGCTCACCTCCGACGATCCCGATCAACGCTCCGTATCCCTCCAACAACTCGCCAAAGCTTGCCAAGAATGGGGATTCTTCGTGGTAACACAAAAACCAATATTTCCTTAATTTTAACAAAATTTTTAATTATAAAAATGCATTTTAAATTTGAAACACAAGGGTAAAGTTGACTATTTTAAGTTAGCTCTGATACCAATTATGTGCATTTGGATGCAGTTGATAAACCATGGCATCCCAGAGACACTCATGAAGGCCATAATCGACACGAGCTTAGAGTTCTTCGAGCTCCCCGACGAGGACAAGAAACGATACGAGGCTAAGACCCCGTCGGACCCTATCAAGTCCGGAACCGGGAGCGTAATCAACACCTCCAACCACAAGATCCATCTCTGGAGAGATTTCGTCAAGTCCTACGTCCACCCGGAGTTCCATTGCCCCGACAAGCCCTCCTCTCTCAGGGATGTTGTGCTCGAGTTTTCCGAAAGAACTCGATCGGTCGCGAGGAAGCTTCTCCAAGGAATCGGGGAAAACCTTGAACTCGAACAAGGCCACATAGACCAAGCCTTGAAGCTCGACTCGTGTTTTCAACTCTATGCTGCGAATTACTACCCGCCTTGCCCCGAGCCCGATCAGGCGATCGGACTCCCGCCCCACACTGATCATGGTCTGTTGACTTTTCTCCTACACAACGGAGTTGCCGGGCTTCAAATACTGCACGACGGAGAGTGGTTCGACACCGACTCCCCGCAGAACTCCATTTTGGTTAACACGGCCGATCATCTCGAGGTAAATATATTAACTGTTTTCTAGTTTCCTTGTAATTTCCTGAACTGTTTTCCAAGTTCTTTGTAGTATTACAAAAAAACCTGAAAAACAGTTCAGAAACAAGTAAATATATTAAATGTTTTCCAGGTTCTTTGTAATTTCCTGAACTGTTTTTCAGTTTTCCAGGTTCTTTGTAATTTCCTGAACTGTTTTTCAGGTTCTTTGTAATATTACAAAAAAAAACTGAAAAACAGTTCAGAAACAGGTTAATATCTTAAATATTTTCCAGGTTCTTTGTAATTTCCTGAACGGTTTTCCAGGTTGTTTGTAGTTTTACAAAAAAAAACCTGAAAAACAATTTCAGAGATGATAATAAAAAATGAAAAATGTTACAGTATTTTTATTAGTATAAAATTGTAATTTAAATTGAAAAAAAAATTTGTATATAATTAATTAAAATGTAAATGAGAGGAGTAATTGTTTTTAGGATATTATTTGTTGGTTTGGTAGATCTTTAGCAATGGGAGGTACAAGAGTGTGAAGCACAGAGCTGTCGTGAACGATCAGGCGACGAGGATATCCGTTGTCATGGCGAATGGGGCGGCGCCTGATGCCATCGTGGGCCCGGCTGCACCTCTAGTCGAGCGTGATGGCCGCCCGTTGTACCGCCCGATGAAATTCATCGAGTACGTCGAGACGATGCTGAGTAACCGGCTTCAAGGGAAAGGCAACTTGGAGTGCCTCAAGATCGAAGAAGAGGAGTAACCGGATCGATTGTCGGTGTCTATGAAATTATATTATGTATTAATAATGTTCTGTTTTTTTTTCCTAAGCTTTATTTGTACTCTGTTTTATTTGTCACAATATATATTAAATACTTATTTTGTCTTTTTTGTAATTTACAAATAAAGTATATCTGTTATTATTAAACAGATTAATATAATATATGTTTCTATATATTTTGATGTTGCTAAAACAAATATTTTATATATATTTGATTTGGGAGGATGTTACATGATATGTATATGTTACAACACCCTCAATATTGTTAATGTAAATACTTAATTTCTTGGCCATGGAGAGGGAGCTCTTGCATGAAATTCAAAGGTGGTTCGTCACCCTTGCAATGTTCGCAGCCCCTATTAGGAGGATTTACCGGTTGAGGAAGTGGGTGAGCTCTAATATTTCCTCCATCTCTTCCAATATCAGGATAGCCGATAATAATACGTGATTGTGCCGAAGGAAAACCAACAGCTATGATCATAAGAAACACGACCAAGAATATTGCCTCAAATGATCTCGCCATTAGTGTAGTTTGTTCAATTTAAGTTTTCCTTTGTTTTTTTTTCTTTGAAAAAATTGGAAACAACTTTGATGATTATATAAGCACTTGTTTTGTTTTATTTTTAGAAATTTATTGTTCATATAGAAAAATGAGAATATAATTTTGACCATAGTTTTTTTGGGGTAAAGATAATTTAAACACACCTGCTTTTTAATAAAAATAATATCAAATTTACTTAACACACTATTCTAAATTTACCCTTTATACAAGAATAGTTTTGCAGTTTAAAAATCAAGAAAAATAAAATAAAACGTAAGCAGGCAAGAAAAATGAAAAAAAATCCAAGAAAAAAAACACAAATAATAACTGTAAAATTAAACAAAGAAAATTATTGTGCAACCAAAAAGTTGTAATATTACAAAAGAAAATATATTATGAAAAATTGAAGAAGAAAAAAACATAAACAAAAAGATTTTTTACGATTTGTTTATAGTGTAAGATCTTTAGGTTTAATTAGGTTATTTCTTTAGGTTTAATTAGGTTATTTTGGAACTTTAAAATTAGTGGCATAATTGTAATATAAAAATGAAGTGTATTTAGATTTTTTAGAAGTGTAAATAGGACTACATTATTTATTTTTATATTAAGAAAAATAATTTTTTACAAATAATATACTCCGACATGCATTCCTTAAAAAAAACAAAAAAAAAATAAAAATTAACACCTTATAAACTCCATTCATATTACTATTTCTCTCTTGTTTTTTTTTTTTATAGGTCAATTACAATGTCTCGGGTTTGAACGTTAAACCGCATGGTCTTCAAATTAAGCGCTCAACCAATTGAGCTAACAACCCTTGACCATTTCTCTCTTGTTTAGGACAACTTTTTGCACCTTGATTTCATATTACTCGATCGGATAGTTTTTGCACCTTGAAACAGTTTTTTTACACTATCACTTAAAAAATATAAATTTCTATCCATAAAAGTGATAAACTACCTTAAATGTCTTTATATTATGACGAATTGTATAAGTGATTTTCGACACGACGAATCTCACGTTCTGACATGGCGAATCTTCCACATTCGACACAGACAACTATTCAAGAATAACTGTAAAATTAAACAAAGAAAATTATTGTACAACCAAAAAATTGTAATATTACAAAAAAAAATATATTACGAAAAAAAGAAGAAGAAAAAAACATAAATAAGAAACATAAACAAAAAGATTTTTTACGATTTATTTATAGTTTAAGATCTTTAGGTTTAATTAGGCTATTTTTTTAGTTTTAATTAGGTTATTTTGGACTTTTAAAATTAGTGGCATAATTGTAATATAAAAATGAAGTGTATTTAGATTTTTTTAGAAGCGGCAAATAGGACTACTCATTAATTATTTTTATTTTAAGAAAAACAATTTTTTACAAATAATATACTTCAACCTGCATTCCTTCAAAAATAAATAAAAGATAGGGATAATTATAGTTTGGTACCTGAAGTATAGGCACTTTCGGGGTTTGGTGACTGATCTTTTTTTTTTTGGGTTTGGTACTTGAACTTAGGCGAAATTAAACTTTAGCGGCTGGAGTGGCGAATCCCGGCCACACGTGCCTTGCACGTGCTTATTTTAATAAAAGTTGTGACATATTGGGGGTATTATCGACATTTTCTCACGTTATTAATATATATATATATATATATATATATATATATATATATATATATATATATATATATATATATACTAGATAGTCATCCGTCTTGCGATGCAAGACGGGCCCAGCTAATCTTAGAATTGTGCTCGATAAAGTTGATTTAAGAAATGCATCTTTACATAAGGTCAAAACTTGTAGTTCCAAACAAAGTTACACTTACATGAGGACTTTTAACTGTCATCATTGAAGATAAACCAATTCCAAAAATTATAAGATAGTTTCATTGTGGGAAAACCATTGATGGGCATATACAGTATCACCATGTGGCCAGCCTGTATAAACAAAAGAAGAAAAACACCAAATCTCAGTACAAAAGGAGATTTACCGAAATATGTTGTTATATTGACAAAAATAATAACCTATTGGGTCTCTTTTTTTATCCCAAAGTACATATTCAAGGGAAAGCTGTATATAACATCTGAATCAAATTGCAGCCTGCCTATAGAATAGAACTTGAGAAACTTTAGTTCAGCTTCCACTATTTATTTAAACATGTACTAACCAATAAACTCTTATAAAAAGTTACATTTCAAATAATCTCTCCTAACACATCATCATCAGAGGTAGTAATTTGAAACTCCTGTTCTCTGTGATCACTCTAAACTCCAAGCACCTTATGTTGAACATGAATAACATATTTATGGCTCAATATTTTCGAAACTTGATGCAAATTTTGTTTCTTCACCAGTAGATGTTAAAAGGGTTCACGCATTTATGAACGCTGGCCTGGTCGATATCAAAAACATTTTTTTGGATACATTAAGAAACATGAAATGCAGCAACCCAATGAAGAACAATTTCTTGAAGAGGAATTTCAATTAGTTTCCTTTTCTTATAAGCATCAATTACAAAGGACCCGATAGAAACAACCGAGGGTAGAATTTTTCTTTTTTTATTAGCAGCAAGCACTGACGAGAATTGAAATAGCTTTCAATGAGACACTAACTATAGAAACCAACAAATTATTAGAATCACCAAGCAAAATATATTGAGATAGCTTTAATGCAGGTGCAACACATGTAGAACACTCATATAAGGCCACAGATTCATAATTAGGGCTTCAAACGAATCGAGTTCTGAGATTATCCAGCATGCTCTATTTTTTTTCAATAGGCTCGAGCTCGACTTGCCAAAAAAATGCTAAGTTCGAGCTCGGCTCGACTCAATCTAACTTTACAAAACAACACAATAGACACACAGATACATACATACTATATATATAAACATATATACACACACACTCTACTTTTGCTCACGGTCAGTAGTAAGAATCAATAAGAATCAACTTTGCTTCTCTTTATAATTATTTCCAAATTCGAGGCGAAGGAGAGAAGAAATTATTCTGTAAACAAAATAAGTAGCACACCAAAATCTGTTTTCGCAAACCTGTTTCGAAAATTGAGTATAAAAAGTTACAGGTCTAGGAGAACCTACAACGGAATTAATCAAGTACAATCATTTCTCCAAGTACGATCACGACAAATAGTTGTTCAAAACATCAAATTAAACATTTAAGATCATACAAAATGATACACAACCTCACACACACGATCAAGCTATACATCCTTCATATATATGTCCATAACATATATATTGGTATTGCTTTAGCAGCAGCCAACATGTTATATATATACTAACATATAAATGTACAACATATATTACACATACATATAAGTAAGTTATATAATGCAGAAGATGTACATATTAAGCATAAACATAGATAGGTTATATATACTGTATAATGTATGCGGGCAAACAAGAAATTGAAACTGACCCAATAGCGGTGCAACAAGTCGGCAGTTGCGGCGCCGTTATCAGTGGTACGGGTCGTGGATTTGACCGGGTCAATATGGACAGGTCCCTGACCCGAAGACAACACGCTTAGAGCGAAGGCTAACTGGACGGCTGGACCTGACACTTCTCCTCATATGAGTCCTTAATTTCTTCGAGAAAATGCACCAACACCGAGACTCGTCTCGCAAAGTCCGTGTAGTATTTCTTTAAAAAGCCCAAGAACCCGGAACCGGAGCACCACCGACGTCGCGCACCTGAACGCAATAATAGGGAGAAATGAAAACCCAAAATTAATAGTTGCAGTAACATCAGCTAGAGCTTGCAGGCCTGATGAACATTGCTCGTTCACAGTTCTAATAGGTACAGTTTCTGCATATAGAATAGAATATGGTAAAAAAAATATAACATAGCAAAGAAAAAAAGAACATAAAAAATATGGTAAAAAAAATCATATTTCAAGTTACAGAAAATAAAAAGAATGAAAATAGAAGATGAAAGAGTTTGGCGCAGAAACATACGTCTCTTGCGAGTCAACTCGGACCGAGGCGCAAAATCCTACGCCTCACCTGCGCCTCAACCGCAAGAGGCGCACGCCCCATAGTTTTCAGGCGATTCGTGTGCCTTGGTACATCACACTGTCAGGCAGAACGACTCGCGACAAAATAGTCCATCGATAGATAGATGAGAGAATGTCGGCTAGAAAATGAAACCCACGGCAAACCCCACATGCCACAATTTCAAGGAACACTTCAAAACCAAATTACAACCAAATAGTAGTATATGTTAGTTATTGACAATTCTGAAATGTGTGCATAAAGGGATACTGCTTTCATGGATAACATGTGAGTTATGGAAGAAATATATGTTAAGGTCTGAAACAATTGAACTCTTAAACAATTAAGTACGAGCCAACTAACTAAAAAAGAAGACGATGAACAATTAATTTAATTTGAGAAAACCCCAAATACCACCCATTAGTATAATATTGAACCATACCAAACAAAAATGTTGAGAATTGAAATAGTATTATATAACATAATTAACCAGTGACAAAGTAATACTGATACATAAGAAAAATCAGTACAAGATTCAAAAAGGACTTAAAACATACTGTCAACAGAAGAAATTTTGGTCGGTATTGAACAGCGCAGTGCTTTCAACGTCATCCTCTTTGTAGTGCCACTCTTGGGATTTACCGATTTAGGGTTCCACAATTTCATTTACTGGAAAATCAATGAGAAAAACGAATTGTGCAAAACGCCTAAAAATCAAATCGCAGCAAAGCCACACAGAAAAAAAAAATGAAATAACAACACACACAACCCTTTATGTGTGTCACAACCAAATATTCTCCAGAATAATAACCAGGAGGGGAAAAACGAAATTAAAAATGCATACAAGTAATCGTAAGTTTTTCTTTAAGGCCACACGATTCATCGAAAGGGAAGGAACCTGACCCGAAGACGATGCGCTCAGCCCCAAGGCTAACTGGACCTTGGACCTGTTAATCCTCGCACAAATAAAAAAAAAGGAAAAATAGCAACACATCAACACACACAGAAACAAAATACAAAGAAAGGGACCAATTCAAACACACACACACACAACAACACACACATCAACACAAATACAAAGAAAGTGAACCAATTCAAAGACACGCACACACATAAACACACAGCAACACACACAAATATAATTAAAACGACAAACTAACAAAACATTAAAATTAACAAATCTGGACCTTACCATGCCGGCCGCCGAAGGTGAACGGAGGAGGCAGGGGCTCGTCAGAGCAGGCGGTGTGGCGCAATGGCTCGAGGGCTTGTGCGAGTTGCGGTCCTAAATTAAAAAGCGAAATCGTGAACACCAATTGAACTAAATATATGGGTAATTAAATTGCTCAAGAATTCTACCAAGAATTCTACCAATTAAGCAAATCGAGTACTCTCGAAGTTCGATGAAAATCAATAGGGCTTGGGACGCCGAAAGTTAATATACCAAGAAACAGTACTCAAAACAACAACAACCCTTTATTTATACCAAGAATTATACCAATTACACAAATTCGTGAGATCGGACATGATTGATTAAAAAAAATTCGACTGAGAAAGTGATGGAGAAAAATAGAGTCAACCTTGGTGAGGAGTTTTAAATATACGCTGCCATTCTTATAAGAGTGGGGTTCGAGATCGACGGCAGGAATTTCAACAATTATCACGAGCTTGCAGAGAAGGAATACGAGCGGATTTGTTTTTAGGTTTTCTTTTAGTAAGAGATAATGCACAAATTAATTATATATCATAATACAGAAATACAGGAAGGATGAGACACATGGCACTCTCTTAGTAAAATACCATAATCTGTACGTAAGTTGTATGTAATTTGTACCTAAATTGTAAGGATTATAAGGAGACGTGGCTCTCTTAGGGGCAAAAAACCATCTTTCTATATAAGGTATATATATATATATATATATATATATATATATATATATATATATATATATATATATATATATATATATATATATTAGAAAGTAAATTCACCACCGTTCCCGAAAAACAATTCCGTCAAGAAGAACTCTATGAATCTTCCCTTCCCTCGTAAATCATTTGCAACAAATCAAAACACAAAATCATTCTCTTGGAAAATTAAATAAATTATAAAATTAAAAACTACAATCATTTGCTCTTAGAACATTGTTTTTTTTAGGTTCTTGACGAGGGCCCGTTTGGGCCCGGAGAGGAAGCCTCATCGATCGGGTCGGAATTTCTGGGGATCGGGCCGGATTTTATGGCGGGGTCGCGGTGGGAGTTTATGTGGATGGGTTGGAGAGGGGTGGAGGAGAAGAGGTTCGAGCTCTTGAAAGGGTCGGTGGAGAGAGGGGTCCGGGTGGAGACGTTGGCGAAGATGTCGGCGCCGGAGATGGTGCAGAACGGCGACGGTTGGCCGGAGGGGAGAGGGTGGGGGTTCTCGAGGGAGTTTTGCATTAGAAGAAAGATTGAATCTTTTTTTATTTAATTATTTTTTTGTTGTAATGGAATTGGAATGGGTTTTTGTTTTGATTTGAATGGGTTTTCAATTTTAACAGTTCAGAGATGTCGATTGATTTTGTTTAGATTTGAATTGGTTTTTTAATTAATTGGATAATTAAATTTTATTTTGACCGTATGTATTAGAGAGTAGAATACCGTATATTGAGTTTTTATACTCCCTCGGTCCCTAAGGTATAGACGCGCTGACCCGGCACACTTTTTAAGAAAAGTCAACTTTTTATTTTTTTGTGCTGGAAATTGAAGGGCAGACTTGTCCTTTTAAGTGGGTAGATTAACTTTTTACTAAAGTTAATCAGCGCAACTTAACATCCCGTAAATAAAGTATGGAATGAAAATTTTAATTACAGAAGCACTAAATTACAAATAAAAAAAGAATTTAAATTACATGAACAATTAAAAATCAAATCTTCAATCTTCAAATTGCTTGAAATCACAGCACCATCCGTTTTAGTGTGTCTACACAGAAAAAAAAACAATGAGTTAAAAAAAGAAATTGCTTGAAATCATAACAGCATCCATTTTATACATGCATGATTAGTTCTATGTTTTTGCTCGAAGAACAGAAGCCTAACTCTAGGGTTTGGTGGTTTGATAAAAAAAAACAGATAAATTACCTACGTATAGAGGAAAGTAGATCCCCTCATATGCTCGAGAAAATGTATTGTAAAAGCGGGCTGTGGCACATCGAAAATTTGCAGATCTGAGTCGGAAATTTGCAGATCTGAGTCGGACAATGGAGCATCGTTAAAATAACGGTACGTATTCGACACTTCTTCATAAAAGAGCCACAGATCTACTCCGCTGAGATCCATCGCCGACTCAGTGCTTCTCTCCGGCGGAGCGTAGGTGCTGACGAGAGTAAGTGATTTTGAGAGGATGAAGCAAGAGATTTTGAGAGAATGAGGCCCAGATTTTCAGAGATGAGAAATGAGGGGGGCGATAGAAATGAGGAGGAGGGGGTGAGTGTAATGAATTCTGATAGTGTTAGGGTTAGTGGGATTAAACGTGTTAGTGAAATGTGTAAGTAATTGTGTCTTAGACAATTAAGGTGTGTAATTGTAAAATTTGTGTTTAAAAAGAGAATTGAATCTTATGACATTTGTGTAATATAGAGATATTTTAAGTGTAAAGAGTTAGTAAAAACTTACTATTTTTGGGGTGTGTCTATAAATATGGGACATCCTAAAAAGGAAAGTGTGTCTATAAGTTTGGGACCGAGAGAGTATTTTTTATCATAATTAATCGATGGTCAAACAAGAGAGCAGTTGATCAGGTGTTCCATCTATTTTTGGACAGAGAATATTATTTGATGTACTAAAATAAATATTTGATATAATTAAATAAATGGATTTGGGAGCATGTTACTGTTTGAGAACTGTCTTAGCAAAGAGTTTCGATTCAATTCTAGTATGAATGGGAATGAATTTTGAAATAGGTAACTAAAATTATGAATTGAAAAAATATTCCAAAGGAAAATCATAAATACTTGAGTCTCGATTTATTTATTTCATATGATATTTATTTATTTATTTATTTATTTCTCTCATCTTCCTCATATGAATATCATATGTTACAACACCCTCAATGTTAATATAAATACTTTCTTGGCCATGCAACGGGAGCTTTTGCATGAAATTCAAAGTCGGCGTCGCCGTCGCCATCGCCCTTGCAATGTTCGCAGCCCCTATCAGGAGGATTTACTGGTTGAGGAAGTTGGGGAGGTACAATATTTCCTTCGTCTCTTCCAATAACAGGATAACTGATAATAGCTGATTGTGCCGAAGGAAAACTAACGACTATCAAAAGAAACACGACCAAGAATATTGCCGCAAATGATCTCGCCATTAGTGTAATTTGTTCAATATAAGTTTTTCTTTAGGAATTTTGTTTTCTTTGGAAAACTTGGGAAGCAACTTTGATGATTATATAAGCATTTGTTTGCTTTTATTTGTAGAAATTTATTGTTCATATATATATAAAAAAATGAGAAGATAATTTTGACCATAGTTTTTTTTAATTAGGAGGTCTCGAGTTGATTGTATATACTTACTATACTTAATGAATTGGCACATTACATTTTAATTATGAAGTGAAATGGTCACATGCATGTTATTCAATTGTAAATTATTAATTTAGTTGACTCAATTCTAAATTCTTAAAATTTAAAAAAACACTTACTTTTTAATAAAAATAATATTAAATTTATCTTAATACACACTCTTCTCCATTTTAAATTTACCCCTTATACAAAAATTATAGTTTCAGTTTATTTATTTATGTTATTTAAAAAAATAAAGAAAAATAAAACAAAATGTTACAAAAACAAAACTAAGAAAAGAGAAGAAAAAAATATACAAAAAACACATATAATAACTGTAAAATTACACACAAAAAAATTTATTGTGCAACCAAAAAATTGTAAAAGAAAAAAGGGAACATAAAACATAAATAAGAAACAAGGAAACACTTCTCTAAAAGTATGAATTGGAAAAATAACAAAATTTTCTTACACAAATTAAGATAGTTTATAATTAAAAAAGAAAAATATAATTAAACAAGAAAAACAAAGCTAATACAGTTTATAAACAAAAAGATTTTTTATAGTTTATTTATATTTTAAGGTCTTTACTCTTTAGGTTTAATTAGGTTATTATTTCGAATCTTTTAAATTAGTGGCATAATTGTAACATAAAAATAAAGTGTACTTAAATTTTAAGAATGCAAATAGCGCTACTCATTTATTATTTTACTAAAAATTCTTTTTTACAAATAATATACATAAACTACTTCAATCAAATCACATTTTCTGTGACTATTTTTGGATTGTTAGGACAACTTCTTGGCTCTTGCACCTTGATTTCATATTAGTCGGATAGTCAGATGATTCTTTTTAATCCTTCCAAGAGGATTGTTCGATTCTTACAATCTCCATATTCTCAAGACGACTTATTTAGCTCAACTTCTTTTTCACCTCAAGTCAAAAGATACCATCATGAAATTCAAATTGAAGTGAACTGTTTTTTTTTTTTTTTTTTTTTTTTTTTTTTTTTTTGTGAGGTATATATATACATTTGAGAGGCTATCCTCATTAATAGACAATATAAATCAAGCATTTATAAATTCAATGGTACATCTTCTTAAATAACTTATTATTCACTCCATAAATTTTGATGGACGAAATTCTTCTATCATTTTTCTATATAAACAATAACTTTGTGTGATGATAAAACAAAACAAATACGTACTACTTAATTCCCAATCAACAACGAAACCTATTTCCAAGTTTTCAAAATAAAAATAAAAATTACTTTGTATATTTAAGTACTTATACATTTGATGGCGAGATCATTTGCGGCGATATTTTTGGTCGTGTTTCTTTTGATAGCCGTTAGTTTTCCTTCGGCACAATCGGACTTTATCAGTTACCCTTCTATTGGAAACGCTGGCGGAGGAGATATTGGAGCTAAGACACCACCTCAACCGGTAAATCCTCCTCATAGGGGTTGCAAGAAATCCGAACATTGCCGGGGCGGCGACGAAAAGGCGGATTAAATAACTCACTCTAGCCCCTCGATAATATTTTTGTTTATTCATTTTAGTTCAGGTGGTTAGCCTCTTTTTTAAAAACTTTAGAGGTCATGAGTTCGGTTTTGTTGGATTCAATTTTTTAGGTGTTTTAATTAGGGAGTAAAGTTCCCTTTCATTTTTCATATGTTTTAATTAGGGAATATGGTTAGGGACTAAAGTTCCATTCAACAACTCTTACATTGAATTTTACTCTTCTTGAAATAACAATAATTTACTTTATATGATATAACATAAATAATAATTTAGCCAGTAAGTCAGGATGGCCGAGTGGTCTAAGGCGCCAGACTCAAGTTCTGGTCCTCGTAAGAGGGCGTGGGTTCAAACCCCACTTCTGACATTTTTTTATAATTGTTTTGTTTAGTTTCAATTTTGTACAAGTAGTTCGGTCGGTCATAAACGAGATGAAGACTCTGTAGATCATGCGGTCATGAAGCCAAGAAGGTGGAGTAATTCTATTTCTTGAAAATTCAATGTTTGAAAATGACAGTTTCTCTAATGTTTTATATTCTACTGTTTTGAGACATTTCCATTGAGTTCTGTTTAATTTGGGAATGATTGTCTGAAGGGAACTTTAGTTAGAGCGCACACACATCATGCAGCCGGACAATGCACTGGTCTTGGTCGACCAGTGGGTTGTTTACGCCACGCATGGAGTTCGACATCAGATTGGCTATCCATGTCACCACAATCATAAGAATTTTGAATCAATGACCAAGTCCATGAATCAATCAAAAGGACACACAAAATAATGTGCACACAGAATTTTCATTTTATTTTGAGAGAATTGAAATAAAAATAATGTGCACACAAAACACACTCAAACCATATACTAATAGTTTGTACATGAAAACATTATCATTACAAGCACACGGACCTTAAACACTAAAACAAGAAAGACACAGAGGATCCATATGACCTTCCTAAAGTACAACCTCAAAACTCCAAAACACACACACATACACAAGTGGGGAAATAAACAAACCAAGAGTTTTGATGATGGATTGGTGTAAACGAATCCATGATTGAATCTTGAGTGGGGCCTCAATGTATCTTTCACTCACTGCAAAAGGGACAAATATTTTTCCCAGAAAATAATAATGATAATAATAAACAATAACAAAAGCATGAAAATCAGAAATGGAAGGTGGGACCCTTTCCTTGCATCACCAAACGCGCATGCTCTCAATCCATGGGAGGTTTTTCTATTTCTTTCCTCAATAATCCTGCTGCAAGTAAAAGGGTCCTCATTTACAGCAAAGCACACCACTATAACACCACCATGCGTCCCAAATCCGCCATGCTTAACTTTAAAACACCCCCCAAAAAGTGAAAAAAAGGAACACTGATAATTATCGTTTTCTTTCCAAGTCAACAATTATAGGCCCGACTTTCTCGTTCTTTTTCGCTTTCTCTTTCGCCACCTGAAACTAATGACCTAATGAGAGTAAAGAGATGAAACTTCCTTAACCCCATTAAGCACGTCTTCGATTGGCCCACGCCTAATACCGGTGCACTATTAGGGTGAAAGAGTAAAGAAAAGCAGGATAAAGCATGAAGCAAAAAAAGGGGAAAAAAAGCAACCTCCCCACTTTCAAAAATCCATCATTCAGTTTTTTATTCAAACCCACACTTGATGATTTTCTTGATACCACCCATTGGCCCAACGAATCCACACCACAACCCACCATTGTTATCATTCGGCCCGGCCCGAATGAACCCTTTTAAGCAAAATTCACTAATTTGCTCCCGGGATAGGTAAGCCCCAGAGCTTTGGCTTCGATTTTCATACTTTCCAGATAAGCAATTGCCTTCTCGATTACAGAGACCGGATTCTCACTTTTCAAACCCGGAATAATACTCCCGAGGATCTTCAATGTCTCCCGAATTCTCACCTTCTTGTCCCTCTCACTTGAGTCGTTACTTTCGTAGAAGTTTCTAGATCCGAGATAACCAGACTCATCACCACCCTCGTAATTGCATGGGTTTATGGGACTCTCAGAACTCAACCATGATGATTTCTTGTACCCACCATCAAGCAATCTTTGCCTTTTTGGCGAGCCATTTTCAATTATAAATGGAATGTGCCTCGTGCTAGTTACTTCATCATAATCATCATCATCATCATTATCACTATCGGAATAAAGGAGGGCGTCGATTTCTTCACTGTTTTCATGCAACACACCTTCTCCGTTGCCCAAGTCATTCTCGTCCCATTCTTCTTCTGCTACAGAGTTCTTCAAGAATTGGCCATCCACTTTTTCAGTAGTGGAGGCAATAAACTGATTCTGGGGAGAAATAGACGGGCTAAAGAACAGTCTAGTGTGATTCCCTGACCGGTCAAAAATGAGAAACTTCTTTTCTTGAGGAGCACAGATAGATATAGGGGTGTCTGAATCCCGAAACCCGTCGATCGGGAGGGAATTTTTGGAATTCTTTAAACATGGGTGTCCGGTAGGGTAAGTGTAATTCTCGAATGGATGTGGAAGTTTGAAAGACTCACCAACTCGTAAATTGGAATTAACTTTTCCTTGAAATGCAACATTGGCAGTTGGTGTAGAAGGATTGAAGCATGGCAATCCATAGTTTCGATCTAATGGAGCAAGTGCCATTGGATCCAAATTGGGAAATTTCCACTTTTGCTCTAGCTGTGCACGTGCCATTTGATCCGAATCGGATGATTTCCAAGCAGAGAACATCTGAGACATCGAAGACTCTTTGGCTGTAACCATCAAAGCCAAACGTGCAACCTATGGTATACAAGATTTAGATAGATGTTTAAAAAAAATATGAATTTTAGATATATTTCAGCATGTACAATAAAAGATGATAAACATACCAGGATAATGCTCGTATTTAGTCCAGGAAATTGTTTGCTTCTGAATATCTAAACAAATGAAGGAAGAAGAAAAAAGAAAACACAATATGTCGCTAGGTTGATGTGATAGACGGAAATAGAAACAAATCTACGTAACAGGTTTCAGCAACTGACGGAAATACTCAGCCTGAAATAAACAAACAAGGCACAATCAGAAGACTTTTTCAAACCACGTTTCTTTATAAAGTACGATTTTTACAAACAATCAACTGATATGCCGGGATAAAAATAAAAATCGGTGAACAAACCTGGCAATTTTGCAAAGGTTGAAAGCATGCTATAACTCTAACTATAATCGTTGTTCTTCCCGCGATCCCATTCTCGTGTTTAAGTGCCTTGAATTTCGTCTGGCTTGCTGATTGGCACACCATAACTACTTTTTCGACTCGTGAGTGGATTTTTCAGTAGGATAATCAAAAGGGTGGATGAACAAAACAAGAACAAACCAAGCTGGAAACAAATTGTACACTCTAGAGAGAATAAAATAACAAAAAAATCGACAACAAATGAAAAGCTATCACGGATCAAGCAGACGAATGTTTTTTGAAAGCGGATCAAAGGTATCAAATGGGTAATTTATAGAATATAGAAAAAACAAACACAGAAAGGCAAATGACTGGATCCCATGGATAAATAGATATCAGATTTATCTTACTAAAGGATTTGAATAAACAAGAGGAGTTAGGTTAAATGTGAGAAACAGAAACTTTATAGAATAACTCTGCAGTACAAATTAATCGACAATTTCAGCCACCGCATATTGGTCAATTACACATCCAAAACCTGGAAAATAAATTACAGAAAATCAGGGATTCAGAATAGGCAGTAAAAATCTGAAGTCACCATAGTAAAAAAAATCACTTTAGCTACCGAGAATTTAACACCAAATTAACTGTATATCTCCAGATCGGAGAAAAATGATGAGAATAAAAAAATCAAATAATATTCAACGATTTTTCATCAAAAGTGAGAAATATAATTCATCCGCAAAATCAAAATAAGAGTGAAAAATCTAGCGCGAGTAGTGCACACGCGTGTGTGTAGATAGAGAAAATAAGAAACTGAGAAAGGGCGAGAGAACTCACAGATCGAAAACCTTGAGATGAAAATGAAATGATGAAGATGATGAACAGAAGGGAAAGCTGAACGAACAGTTGTTTGGATATGAGCTGAGGTGAAATGCAAGGAGCATCAACTATCTGTGCTTCCTATGATTATATAACAATATTGATGACCATAATACCCTTCTCGTATTTTTGTACCCATTTTTTTATTTACGGAGTATAAATTTTACATCAATTTTTTTTTCTAATTTTCTTATTTATATATAATTTTTGTTTCAAATTTAATTATATATACAATTATATTTTAAGATTATATATTTACCGAGTATATGCTTTTGGAGTATAAATAAATTTTACATCAATTTTTTTCTAATTTTCTTATTTATATTCTTTTTGTTTCAAATTTAATTTCAAAAATTATATATACAATTATATTTTAAGATTATATATTTACCGAGTACTGTATATGCTTTTTACAATGGCAATTTAATTTTTGTTTTTGTATCTAACTCAATAAATATATATATATTTTTTTAATTCATACTTTCATTTCTAGAGCAATGATAAAGTGACCATTAATTAATATGAAATAGATGGAGTATGTCTAAACAACTACAGATGGAGTATGTCCAAACAACTGAACAAGTATGGAAATATTTACCGAACAAAAGACAGTATAGATTTTTTCTATGGATTTAGGACAGAACAAAAGACAGTATAGATTTTTTCTATAGATTTAGGACATGTTCTTTTGGAGAAATCAGCTAGCCTGAACTGAATTTAAGTGAACTAAATTGAACTGAAACATGTGAATTGAATTAAATATTTTTTTTATAAAAATAATAATAATTTTTATAAAATTTTAAATATTTTTTAAAAAATATTAATAATATTATGACAATAATTAAATTATATATTTAAAATTATAAATTAAAATTATTTTTTATTTATTTTATTTTAATTTATTTTTAAACGATTCTAGCTGAACTAAAGGCAATCTGAACTAAGGCAAACTAAACTGAACTCAAGCCATCTGAAATTAACTGAAATGCATAAAATTAAGTTCAAAAGAACATGTCCTTAGAATGAATGTTATAAACTCAATTTCACAAATAATTAGAGTTTCTGAATTCTTTATTTACAAGTAATTAAAATTAAAGTGTGTTTTTTTTGTGCTAAAGAAGTAGTGCATTGATCCTTAATCAATCATTAACTAAATAATTAAAATCTAAAATTTTAAATTTGAGTTATCATTAAAAACCAAAACCAACTGCATCATTTCTATTCATTATCATCCTTCATGCCAACTTTTGCAATGAGCTGATTATTAATAATCAATTTCAGACACAACTCAAAATATAATTACTAATTATTCATTTATTTGTACTACTAGTTTGTGCTAATATTTGTTGATCTTCCATCTAAGATGAATATAAGTTTATCCAAGTGTTGAAATGAGGCGAATGTTCTCTACGGATCGTTCGATATGAGTTGAGCCAAATGTGTCGTTTATAAATTGAAAGTTGAACAATAAAATTCAAAGCAATTCTAAACTAAGAATTGAGAAAAAAAAAACATTTATTCGTTATCCATGAAACAGTATCAAACAACAAGTCCTTGCGTGTGTTAGAAAACGACATTATTTGTTAATTTGAAAAAAACAGAATGACATTATTTTACATTGATGATTATCATGCTTACTTTGTAAATATTAAGCAGGTCCAACCACCATATTTTATCAAATTTTTATACTCCATATAACAACTATTGACTTGTTCAACTCTAAAACAACACGAAACGAAACTATTTTGACCGTCATTTATCTAGGTGCTATCAAATAATCGAACTCGGAAGGGGTGCATTCCTCAACTCATGCCGCAATGCGTGGTTCATAATTAGCAAGATTCATGGCTTTTGATTTTAAACATGTTGCAATCATAAGTTTTAAGAAAACAACTTCCACATAGTAATGTCATGAACTAAAGGTGCACCAACAGTGTGTCTCAATAATTAGTCAGGAATCACTTTTCGAAAACATTGGTAAAACGCTTTAACCTGCATTTGATATCTTCACAAGTCCAAGATTGATGAGATGGTTGGTCACTCGGCGCTCAGAACTTCAATCTCGAAAACCAGATCTGAGTCGGGCTGAATACCCCAAGCTGGAAACCCATTTGGGCCGTAGGCATAGTCCGGAGAGCACTGCATGTGATTTAAGATACGAGTCAACAGCCCACGAGTACAAATATACATATATTTTGAAAGAAGTGATTCATTGTGGTGGGATCTAAAAGAGGTTGAGAATTAGAAGTTGGATTAATGTTTAATAGACGCTAAAAGTTGAATTAGTTAAAGAATGTGATCGATAAATGAAAGTTATAAAAGTGATTATCAATTAGTAATGTAAAGGTCAAAGGAAAAGCATAATCAGACATCGACATCTAAAGCAAATATTCTCATTCGTTTGGATTCTGAATTAGAAGTGTAAGTTGGCATTTGAAAAGTGAAAAAGATAGAAGTTAGCAATCGGTTTTTGTTTTCGGTGTTCACTCCCAAATCCCAATAGAAACATGAAACTCAATTAACTGTGCAATCATAATACATGGAAGCTCGCAAATATAAAAGATAGACGAAGAAATCGAGGGTGCGGATACCATTTTATAGCCGACTATAGAAGCAAGAAAGACACATAGTAAGTGATTGCATATTACCCGCAGTCGAGCAACTTCTCCTACTTGCATTCCCAACACACCTTCATCCCAGCCTGCATCAACAACAGCCACATACAGTCCAAATTAAAGCCCAACTATTTTCGCACAAATCAACGTCAAATATACAAACTGAAAAAGATAGCCATTGCTCAAATCATTGGGATAGGTGGGGCCCTAGGCACCGTGATTTTGGGCAAAACATATGCGCCCGGGAAACTACGAAAACTACGAAGACCTGCTTCATTTTTATCACAAAAAACATCGTCGCAAACTTATGATTATCGGCTGCTTCTGCTTCATTTTTATCACAAAAATATCGTCGCAAACTTATGATTATCGACTGCTTTCACTTTCGCTGCAGTGAATCGTTTCTTCTAAAAGCATAAATTATAGCAGGCAATCAATCTCTCGAGCGATTTCTACGACAGATGCACAATATGCTTAATCACTCAAACACGATTACAGAAAAAAGAAAGCTGCATTGAATTAGCAGCAGAAAATACCTTTAATAACATTGCCTTTCCCGACTCGGAAAGAGAACGGCTTCTCTCCTGGATCTTTGGTACTGTTTCGCCCAAATGCAAAAAAAAAAAAAAAAAGACTCGTAACTATTAGAAAATGAATTTAATTTTGTAATTGAGAAATAGTTTTACCTCCAGAACTTTTTCGCGAGGTCGCCGTTTTTACCGAATCCGGTGCAGTGGACGGTGACGTTTTGGCCGGAGGAAGGTTTCGGGCCGGTTCCGGCTTTCAACAGCTCCTTCTCCACCCCCATTGCTCTGATTGTGCGAGCAAGCATCGCACTGTCGCTTTATCTTCCCCTCTTTCGATTGGCGTTGCTGCTCTGAAACTGTGCTGTGCGTGGGGGTTTGTGAATCGGTGATGGTGAAAGAACCCGAAACGGATAGCGCACGTGCCCGTCACGTGCCAGAGCGATATTTTTTGAGATGGCCCGTACTGGCCCAATGCCCAATGGGACATTAATGATTCTCAGCTTTCGTTATGATGTCAAAATCACGGGCCTGTAAGGAATGGACGGCCCAATACGTGAGGCCCACTGAATATAGTTATCACAGTCAATGATCTTGATTTTAATTGGTAGTATAATTGTTTGTTTTGTGATGAACATTTTGTTATTTCGGTTTTGAAAATAAAAACATTTTAAAAAAGTCAATTTAGATGTTTTTTTTTTTTTTTTTTTAAAACATTATGTGTATTGTGTTAAGATATTGATTAACTTTATATTTTTGTAAAGTCAATAGTACTTGCATATTCAAATGTAACAATTAATAATAAAACAACCCCCTTTTATAACATGTTAAAAAATTAATTAGCATTATTAAAATTTTTCGAAAAATCTTAAATTTGTTTGCAAACTATTTAGGTATTGCATTATTGACAATTGAACGTTTGCACTCCCGTGACTTCATTATTGTGACCACACACAAAAAAAACATTGGGACCATATATATAAATTTTCTTTGTACTTTGGCTTAATATGATGATCGAATGACAACGTAATATAGCGTTGACGTTTCTTCATATCTCTTAAAATATGAACGACTAAATTATTTGAAATTGACTCATTTGAGACTGACATGACTCTAATGGTTATGGAGTGATTACAGTGTTACTAAATCATGAAAACAAATTTAGATTGAAATTAATTTGTATAAAAGTAACATAAGTTATAGTAATCTAAGTATTTTTTTCTAGCAAATATAAGTTTGACCAACTTTTTTTTTTATAATTTACAAAAGAAATTTATCATCTGTTTGTTTTGAGAAAGAAGAGAATAAAATAAATAAATAAATAAATAAATAAAGGTTTTTTTGCTTTAAAATGTTGATTTGAAAAATGATAGCTAGAAAATATTTTCAAAAGAGATGTTTGAAAGGTAATTTCCAGAGTATACTTATAATGATTTATTCATTTTTATATTCATTTTACCATTTTTAAAAAAATACAATTGAATGTAAATTGAAGAAATGTTTCTTCACCCCGTGAAAAAAAATCCTTATTTTCAGAACTCTAACAAATCACAAACAAACAAGTATGAATGCATTACATTTCACTTCCACACATTATACATACATGTATTCATCACATTTTTTTTTTTCATTTGATTCACACCTTCATCCTCTTACCCTTTTTCCGTTTCACACAGCTCTCTCTCATGGTGGTTGGTTGAGTTTCAGATAGGATATCATGTGAACCGAGCAACAAGAAAAAATCGCCATTGGGAGAGAGTTTTTTTTAATGGAAATAGCTAGAATTAGGGATCTGTTACTCCTCTGGTCCGGAATACGAAGTAGCCGTCTCGTTCTGGTGGGTGGAAATCACACCGCTTCCAGGTTCTGCACTCGCTAAGATTCACCTCCGCCGCCGCCGCGATTTTCTTTTCTTTTCCCTCTTTTTGGATCGGATTTGTTCTCGTCTTCTTCTTCTTTTTTTTTCTTCGGGAAAAAAGAGATGGGAAAATTGGTCCATGTGTACCGGGCCGAGAATAGCGAGCTGAACGGGCCGGGAATCGGGCTGAGCTCTCACACCCTTATGGTAATCAAGCTTCCGGATTCGCGGGCCCTGCGTATAATATCGAGATCTCTGTTTCTGGCTATGTTCCTTCTGTCATTGCCTTCGATCGGCAACATGATCGGGCCTTCTTCCGACGGACCCAGCATTATCTCCGACGGGTTCGGGAGTTTGCCCGTCCTCTTCCGAGATCTCATCGACGAAGGCCTTATCAAGAAAGGCCACAAGGGCTTGGCCCTCGGCCTCAAGAAGGATTTCGAAAATCTGGATTTCGATTTCTTAAGAGAAGATGACATTGTATTGATCGAACGAGGAGCCGGCCACGCCCACCAGGTGTTTGATTTTTTGTTTGTGCCAAGTTTCAAAAGTGTCCTATCCCTGATGGTTGATGGGACCATCAAGGACGGCGGCCTTGTGGTGTCTCCGCTCGGAGTCGACTCGTCTGAGGACCTGAGACTGCTGACGAATTTCAAGATCGTTTACATTAGGAGATTCGAAAGCACTGTGATAGCCATGAGGAAGATATCGTCCAATGGGATGTCGAGCTTTATCATGCCCGAGACGAAGAAAGGGGCGCTCAAGGGGTTGGAGGACGTGTACCTCGAGCCTCCGAGTCGAACGAAGAAGCTTAGCCATTTCACCTCAAGGAAAATTAAATTCCTTCCGGATTTGCTGAAAGTCTCGTTGGATGAGTATCCGAGGAGGGTCTTTGTATCGGATGACTCCAGAGCGCTCGACTGGTTTTACAAGAACTATCCAATGAGGGATCAAGAGTTTGAAGTTTACCGTATGGGGGAGACGGAGAGTGATTGGATGAAAATGAATGTGGGGCCTGAGGATTTTGTGGTGATGAAGACGGAGGCGAGGGTGGTGGAGGAGATGCTCGAGAAGAAGACATTGTTCCTTGTTGATGAGTTGTTCTTAGAGTGCGAGGAAGAAGAGAATGGGAGTAGGAGGGCTTATTGTCAGTGTTTGGCATTGTATGGTAAAGTGAGTGATGAAGGGGTTGCTGTTCATCAGTGGTGGTATTGACTATTGATTGCTTTTCAAAACGTATCTTTTTCTCCTCATTTTTTCTAAGATTTTATTGATTTGGTATTATTTTGTATCAATAATAACTTAATAAGAGTATGTTCTTTCATTGTGACCTCTAACATGTGTCGTAGAGTCGAAAGAAACACAGGTCCGAAGGTGTATAAAAACACAATAATACTATAAAACGAGTACAGTATCAAACAAGTCCATATAAACCCTTGAAAGAATATATAGCTGGAAATTTGAAGGTTAAAAATAAAAAGCAGAAACATCCACAACACATACTATAATACACAGTCCTGTTTTCACTAGTCACTTTTCACCTCAAAATGTTCATAAATAAACTTGGAGAAATTTTCAAGTGCATATGCACAGTGGAAGTTGGTGTGTTAGTCCACAAATACAAATTCACTGAAAGACATTTTTCATGTGAAGTCGGGGACGGATTTATACAACAGAAAACAATGGCAGCTTCAGCAACAAAAATGTGAATAATCTAAAGCTGCTATACAAAATCAATACTATACATTTCATGAGCTGCCTAGCTAGACATGTTAAATGTACATAAGAGCTGCTAGCACACATGCAGACTTTGGAAATTACAAAAACTGGATGATGCTTTAACCCAAAATTTTGCAACCCCAAATGAGAGTAGTATCTATTACCTGTTTATGATTCTAGGAAAAAGATAAAGGGAAACGACCAAAAAGGTGAAAAGAAATAATGTCTACCTAAGTATCTATGTATTATTCAATGCCGGCTTCAGCTTCCGTCAATGATTCATCATGCTGATCTAACAAAAAGTCACAAAGCTCAAGAAGCTGATCGGCTAGAGGGGGAATACCTGGATTCCGCCGGTCATTATATTTATGAGCATTGATAGCAATCTGAAACACGTCGTGTCTGAATTCCTCACGGTTCTTGTACACCATCTTCCTCACCTTATCCCGGATAGTAGACAGATCCATGGGGCGGCTGATTATGTCCAGATAATCAGGGGCTTCCTTTTTGGTTACCGGCTTCAGAAATAGGTAGGATATTTCTCTCCTTTTCATGAGTGTCTCCCCAATGCTTTCTAAGATGTTAGACAACCCAACCTATTATAGAAATTATTTTACATAAATTTCACATTCACCATTAATGAAACATCCACGATGAATTACGGCATAGTAAAGAGACATCCACTGATCGACATTCACATTTTTTACTTGATAATAAAAGATGTTCAGAATTAACTGTATAAATGCATAGAAAAACTAGAATTTTGCAAACAATTTCAAATTGAAACAACCCACCAGACATGGACAGGATTTTGAATAATAATGGTAACCCATTTTTTGAGCTTTTATTGTTTTTTAAAGTAAAACCCTTTTGTCCCAAAGCCCATATACAAACATAGTGAAGGTTGAAATAGTGCCATGTTAATTTATATATTTTATTTAATTTTAGAAATTGCATAGTCAATAGGGGCTACATTTATTTAGAAAATACAGATTTGGGTAAATCACATGTCATCAACAATAATGAATAAAATAATTCCACACTATTCGATTATAAAAAAATTACCTCTCCCCCTCTTCTCCGCTTTGGAGCCGGGGCATAGTCTTGTACCGGTTTAACATACTCGACCTCCGTCCTCCTCCGGACCACCCTCTCTATTTCCGGTAACCTCCTGTCATTTCTTTTAAAAGGATAATCGTCCGAGTACTCATCCTTTCTCTCGGGCTTCCTCTTCTTCTTATTCGCCTTTGCTCTCTGTTCCTCCTCTCTCTCTCTCCTTATGGACTCTTCATACCTGAGCAACTCGTATGCGGGCTGCTGATCAATATTCCTCATTTTCTCCATCCTCCTGTTTCTTTCTTCCTGTAGCCCCTCACTTCTCCTTCTGTCCTCCGACCATGAATGGTTCTCTCTCACTCTAGACGACTCCTCGAAATAGTGTTTGTTTGCCTTTTCCATATGCTTATCTAGACTAGACAAATCACTCATCTTCTTTGTCTTCCTGTACTCGAACCCAAAACTCCCGTCCTGGCTATTTTCGTCTAAAGTAATGATCTCCTTTGGCTGTTTAATTATGATTTTCTTTCGAGGCTGGTCCCTATCAGCCTCAACAGGCGGCTTAATTACGATGGAGGGCTTAGGAGTTTCAACCAGAAGTACTTCTTCAGGTTTTGTCTTGTTTGAGAAAATTATCTTGTTGACTTTGATAACAGATTTCTCAGCATCCGACGTGATTGGTCGGTCAGAGGTCTGTGAATTCGACGGAGTGTGTTTATCAGTAGGCTTTTCGGTTGCACCACATTTCACCTTGAGAACTTTTGCCTTTGAAGTACTTTTATAATAATTATTATTATTATGCTCATCTTCTGGGATCTCAAAGTTTGTGCTGTTTTTGTGTACAGTTTTCTTTGAAAGAAGTTTCTGATAGCTCGGCTCAGCTTGATCAGCAAAATTAGGCCTGCCAAACAATGACTTGTCGAGATCTGTGCTCTCCGCTCGTGTTTCAGGATCTTCACGGTACTTGGGGCAGTTTTTGTTGGTCCTCATATGACCAAGCTGAGGTTGTAGTAAGAAGATTACAATTATTATTCAGAGTATTGATACAAGCAAATACTGCATTCTTCAGAATTCGATGTGTACCTGACCACAAGCTCCACAGACAAAACTTTCTCTTGCCGACTTCTTTTCCTTGATCACCTATTTTCAGAGAAGCAGATGTCAGAAAATGCTATGTTCATAGTTGTAGATACCCAACAGTTCATTGTCCAGAAGCTGCAAGCTGATGATTATATATGCTAGTACAATTCAGGTTTAACTTGATAAAAAAGAAAAATCCAATCATATATTTATCCAGAATACAATTTCTCTTGACACGTGTTACAACATTAAAATTGCACCCTGTGGGGTGCACTTCGTAAGATAAGAACTTTATAGACTATCTGAAATTTTAAGAGAATTGAATTCCTTGTAATTAATGATTAAGATACTTCAACTCAAACTAATGACAGCAGCCCCAGGATCCAGATACCCTTCACTAGCCAAACAGAAAAAGATGTTTGCACCAGTTGCTTATTTTAGAAAATCCCAATAAAACCCAACCAATGAATATTAGCAAAGCAGTGAATAAAGAGTTCATCAGTAGGTAGCAAGTATTTACAAACAATATCAACATCCCAGCCCGTTACCGAGTATACACAGCATTTTGAGAGGCAAACTTACATTCATCCCTTCTGCCAATATCTTAACCTTTTTGTTTAGTAAACCTATCTGTTCAATCTCATTCTTTTTCTTGGGTTTTAGTTTCCCCAACAGGGGCTTCTTAGTGAAAAATCTGTCTCCCTGCACCCAAACAAATATTTTAGAGTTCGTGATCAGGTTTCTGAAAACAAGGGCAACAATCAAATGGCATGCTTCCAGAATCAAAGCCAAATACATTAATTAAAATCAATACAAAAGTTGAAGTATAGACCTCTTTTGGATCATTAGTAACACCTTCTGTCAGAAAAAAGGATCCCTCCTCAGGTTGCACAATTCTCTTAACAGCATTGCTCTTTTTAATTCTATTAGAATTTTCGTGAACGAACTTTGGCTTCAAGACTGGCCCAACTTGCTCTACAGCTTTTGTCTTCTTCTTCTTTTTTCTTTCGGCTTCTTCATCTACAGAAGGATTTTCTAGTCAGATTTGTTATGACTTATGACACCCAAAAATAAATACCCAAAATTGAAGAAAACCTGATCAATAATTATCATGCAAACATTGAATGAAATGTAAAGAAAATTAAAGCCAAAAATATATATATATTTGTGTAACATGTATAGACACTAATCAGTACTAGTATTTCACACTAAATGGAGTTCACACATTCTCATTCTTGTATCTAAGTACTCCTTGTTTTAACAGATTATAAGCTTTCTCGAGTACCTTGCATACACGATGCTTTAGAAGCCTAAACATCCCTAAAATGAACACAAGGCTAAAGTAACTCTGATCATCTACACTATTTTAGAACTCTATAATATACTAAGCAAATAGCACCAAAAAATAACTGCGGTGTAATTCTATACCAGGACATCCACCAAAGCAAAAGACACATACATCACACTTCCGCTAGGAAATAAGATGCCTTTTAGCAAATACTTGGTAAAGAAACACAAAAGTAAAATTTACCTGGATCCTAGATAGTTTATCCTCCCAATAAAACCTATATAAACCATTTCTCTATGAAGTGGTAAATTGAATAGCAAATTTAATAAAATATATAATTCAAAAAGCCACTAGTAGTCACCGTATTTGAACCGTAAATAATTTCAACAATAAACTACTACATGTAGCTTAAAACTCTACACATAAGAACTACATACCATCCATGAGCATCTTGCATAATTCTGCTGCTTCTGCTGCCTCGTCTTCAATTTCTTCTTCTGCTTGAGTCTGAAATGGACGCCTTCTCATTTTCAGCCCCTTGACACCATCAACAACACTATCATGCTTAGACTCGTAATTATCCTCTTCACCCTCTTCGGCATCCAGAAGGTTCTCCAAATCCCCTGCAAATGAATCTAAGTCGCTGTTAGCCTCTGTCTCGCTCTCGTTATCTTCACCGTCACCAGAAAATAGGCTTTGAAATTGTCGGTCCCATATTTCTTGGCATTTCTCTCTAGTTTGTTGCTGCAGTTGCAAGAAGGACATCCGTTGCCCACGAGCAAACTTGCTGACTGTTGTTGAGTCAACCTTCACACCTGATGCTGCTTGCTCACTTGACAACTTGCGGATCATGGCAATCCGGTGCCATCTTGTTAGTTTTGCAATCTGCTCCTCTTGAACATTGAACTTGAGGAGAAGCTGCATGGAAACAGGAGAAAAAGGCATATAAGCATGACCCTATATAAATGTAGTAGTACCAGAATTTATGGAGAAAATATGCATTAGGTGTGTTCTTAAGATTAACTAGATTAGGTATTGACTGAAAATGATTATAAAGACTCAAGAAAGTCATTTCATGGTTTCAAGTTTGTATGATATAATACTGTTTACGAGAGCACCGGTTAAAAAAAGAGATTTGAATATGACTCAAAAGTAGGTTAAAGCCAAAAGGCGAATGACTCCCATATCTTAATACGTTCAAATACCACACACCTGGATACATGACACCCGTACCCGAGTCCAAATAACTACTGTGAATACTTTATCATGCAGCTAATAAAAGAAACAATCTTCTCTGGGGATAATTTTCCTCACTATCCAATTAGCCCATTGAAATTGAAGTCAGTTTCCAAGTTGAATAACATATTGCAGACAAAGCATTATAAAGATGCAATCAAGCAATTGGACGTTATATGTTGGTCCCATAATGCACACAATCTCAAAGACGTGATATGATGTTTTGGTCATAAGGAAGGTTAACCAGGGATAATGACACCCAAAGGATACAAGCAAAAACTGTTATAATCTTTAATTGAAAATTTGAAGGGTGAAGGATGGAACAGAAATCTGATTGACTAAATACTAAGCATCAGTATAAAATTAAAATAGGATACAGTAGTACAAAATCTTTCAGCAGTTCAGAGAGCAATATGTTCAATTTATATGAGCTTTGGGTGCAGCAATGGGCATACCTCTCTTGCAGCTTCCATGCTCAATCTGCGAAGATCAGCATCAGTTCCAGTCACAGTAGACCCTTTACCAACAACATTTTTCTTTTTCACCATGGGATTTGAGACTGGAGCCTTGGGAGTTGTACGTACATAACTGAAACCTAGGCCCCTTCCAGAAGGGTCACCCACACCAGTAATTTCCAGACGTTCAATATTTGCTCTATCCTGGATAAAAATGACAAAATATATATAAATATATAAATGGTAACAGTTTATAATCCAACAGCCAATCCAACCAATACATAAATCATCATACAAAAGTAACAGTAACAATTAGATATGATCTATATATCTTTGTCTAAGGAACAATAAAAGAAGATGGATAATAATCATGGAGATATTTCTTACCTGGTTTGTACAGGATACAAAATTACTACTCAAGTTCCATGGTGTTATCTGAAGTTCCCTCTCAATATGTGATGCAGCAGCTAAAGCAATTGCTTCGTCTGGAAGCTGATTCATTGCAGAAGAAAGGCCTGTGGGAAGTGTCAGCCTTGTAATTCCCAATCTTTTAAGCCTGTATAGACCAGCTTGCATGCTCTCATAGGCACAGACCTAAAGCAAGAAAGTGAAAAATGTAAGAAAAATATCAAACGGAAAAAAAAAATCCCTGCACGTATTCTTCTTTTAGAACTGAGGTATATATTCAAGGAAATCTGTTATAGCCACTCTTTATTACATACTTGCACAGTTGCACTTCGTTTGGGTTATGAATAAATCCTAGTTCTCATAGACATGTGGTTAAGTGAATATGTTTCCATAATTCCCAAAAGGCTAGAATGGGTTCAACAAACAATAATTATTATTATTAATGGCATCTTATGATACATTGTAATAATTTATTGCCTTCGATCATAAACGTGTTGATACCATATTATCAATAACAGAGATATCAAATATTTTTAATAGTCACTTTCCTTTTTTTTACCAGGATTTTCAAGGCATTTCCTAACTATGTGATAAGGCGTTGTTCAATATTATGAAGATACAGATAAATACATAAGTGCATGGGTTGAGATCCTCACTGTTGTATGATGGATGCTCAATGCAAAGAGGATGACCAAGAATCCCATCTTTGTTGACAATATAATATATACATAGTAATATGATAATCCTAATCATCTGAAAATCTTTCAATTATTATTAAAATAAAAATCACATATAGTTTACTCCTGCAGCATTTAAACCCTTCAATCTTATGTAAAACACTCACATTTTCAGGTGTCACCATCCTTCTTAGTTCTTCCTCGGAAGGAATGCGAAAATTGCGCTTCATCACCCAAACAAAATGTCCATTTGGTCCTCTCTATTATATCACATGAAAGCAAGAAAATTTATTGAAACAATGGTATAAATTCACAAGAAAAAACAAGTTCAATAATACCAATAAAACTAAGTGACATGTACAGATGCACTTCTAGGTTCTCCATCCAAACTGTGTTCGGAAAATAAATTTGTAGCAGGACCCAATACCTGTAAATCAGCACAATTTTTCAGTCTCTTCCGGAGAAGCGCTTCGGACAAGCTAGGAAACAGAGAAAATAACTCGTCCACAAGTATAGAAGGACGCAAGCCACGTTTTTCAGAGGCTCGGAACTCTCGATACATGTAAACCAACAGCCTGTTCATGATATAGAACTGGACACCCTTGGACCCAGGAGACATTACCTCTATGTGAGGCTCCTATGAAGACAATAACAAAACAAATTAGGGAACATACAATGTCAAACATCTGGATAACCTTGTAACACGACTACACGAGCATTAGCAAAACATTAAAAAAAAAAAAAAATAATAATAATAATAATAATAATAATAATAATAATAATAATAATAATAATAATAATAATAATAATAATAATAATAATAATAATAATAATAATAATAATAATAATAATAATAATAATAATAATAATAATAATAATAATGATTCAATGGAAAATATGCTTCAGAGTCCATCTCAAGCCCTTCAAGGAATATCCATAATGAATTTAAAAATACAAAGTAGAACAAGCAGGTTCAAAATTTAAAAAAGAAAGAATGTCAGGCTAACCTGTTGTCCAACTGCATCAATTCTATCGATGCGTCTGATGGAAAGCTTGCCCTTTGAAGACCTCACCAGTAAATAATCAGTTGATGGTACTTTATGTTGAAATATGGGTGCTCTATACATGTTAGTTTCAAGGCATGATTGGCTAGAAGCAGGTTTTATATCTCCAAGGAAAGGGGATTTATCAGCAGGATCAAGAATGACAACACTCCCCAAATCATTGTTTTCATTTCGCAGTAAGATACCCATTTGATCACCTGGTGTAGATTTTTGATAATATGTACATAGTCTTGCACCCATGCCAGGATTACCAAGAAGTAATGGTCTTTCCTCACAGTACCTGAATTGCATAATTTACATGAAAATAATCAGTCACAATTCACAACTCTAGTTGAATATATTTGACCAGGTTAGATATACTCTATTAGAAAGGAGAATGCTATAAATAGAACACAAGCTGGGGAATTTAAAGAATAAATCCGGATCCAATGTAGGTGTATCATTTGGAGAAAAAACGGAACAACAGCAGCATGAAACTCGACCATAGACTGCAGCCCAAACTTGCAACACCATAAGAATTAACCTTTCATAAGCTTTACATAAGGTCATACCATTGGGCATTTAATTAATTAAAAATATTTATCATTAAACGTACAGAAATAAGCATATAGCATCTCAATTGTTCATTTCTTATCTTGCTATTGTGTCAATATTATATATCGCTAATGCATCACACAAAGTTTCGCAAAAGTAAACTATTAACAGTATAATATACACAACTCAAACAGCAAATAGATGAGTAAATTAATGATTATAAAAGTTAAGACTCCTAACATATCATTTTAACCTTATCTTGAGAATAATTGAACTCATAACCCATAGAAAGCAAGTTTTACATCAAATTTAGTAAAAGAATCGGCCAAAACTACCTCCTGTTGATTAATAAAAATAAAAAAATTAAGTCGAAAACTATTCCAAAAAAGGGATTCAGATACTGACAATAAGCCAGCTCATTTGAGATGCATGAGTTAAAACACACGAGAAAAAAATTGATAACTTACTCCATTAAGAAAACATGCCCGTCTTTCACTGAAAGATCAGATTTCTTCTTGAATGCCCCAGGTGGACGGAGAGACTTATTCTCGCCCGGAAGCTTTTGTGCTCGGGGCAAAAAATGTATTTTGGTGCGAATAAGGTGCAAGACTGAGTTCGCTTGAACATTTTGTTCAGCAAGAGATCTGTTGTCCTCAAGCTCCCTTCCAGAATAAAATACCTTCACTGGCTCAGATAATTTGAAGTCTACAGTGAAAAAGAAAAACAGTTTTTTGTAAAATTAGTCACACACATTTATTTGCATGATCTAATTATGTCCTTAAGTTTAGAAGCCTTAGACTTCACTAAATGAACATCAGTGTGAATATGAGATACAAGTACAACCCACCTAGCTTTTTTGAAGCCTTAGCCTTCACAGAGGCAATGGTTTCTTCTGCGACCACGTGAAGTTTACTACCTTTTCCACCCAAACTCTTCATAATAATTTTTATTGGTCCCTGCATGATTAATCCCCCTTGCTCCTTCAATGGCACCTCAATATCATGTGGATACCACAAAGCTTTTGGCCGGTGAAAATTTGCAATATCTTTGCTGCAAATAGAAATTGCTTAAAAACTACAAAAGATGCAAGGATGACAGAAGATTGGTCAACAGGCAAGGAAATAATTTTTTATGCATGATAAACTAACAGAACTCATAAAATATAATGCATTGCAGAAATATCTCGCATTTTTCTGGAGTACAGATACACCATTAAAATATATACTGTATTTTGCTACTTTTCAAAGACAGTCAGATGATCTTGGTCAACTTTACAACAGTGTTTTATGAATTAAAAAAGCATTACCAGCTTTATGTAGTATTGACCTAATGCAAATTGATAACCAGATTGCAATATGACTCAAAGGAAACCACCACAGATTTGAAGTTTGCAAGAATGCACAATTTAAACATTTAAATGAAATGCAGAATAAATAACATCAAAGAGAATTATTACTTGCTTAGCTTAGCTTTCATCGTCTGCAGCTTAAGTGCAGGTACTGAATGCAGAACTTTTAGCCCATGAACAGAACGCTTTTTGGAATGAGACCTTAGCTGCTGAGAGGATTTCCTGTTTGAGTAGAATTTGTCATTAGAGATATTGAACCGCCCGGCTAATAAAATTCCATGGTTATGTAGCTCGACTGAATCCACACTGTTGGGATGTAGAGAACGGGCTACAATCATAGCCCCCGCATGAAGCTCCGTATGTTTAGCATCCTTCATTTCTAAAAGCTCAAAAAGCATCTGCTGGTCTTGGAGATCATAAATCAGCTTTGGTTTCCCAATAGACTGGCCTGGTTCCCAGACTATATTATCCAACCAAGATCCTTCCACTAAATCTCTATTTTGTAAGCTGAGCTCACTAAAACGTCTTATAGCATCAATACAAACTTTTGCTTCAGTACCAACATCTTTTTCACCTCCCGAGTTTGCAGTATACTTATCTACTTGAGACTCTAACCTTAAGAGTTGTGGATGACTCCTACTTCCAGAGAATGTAACGTTCATAGGCTGGGAACATTGGTTTGAGCCAAAAGGCTCTACCAAAATAGAATAATTATTCAGAAATGAGGTGTCTTTCTTATCAAGGAGTTCACTCTGAATTTCTTTCTCGATAGAGTGTGTTTCATTCGCTATCAAAACCCTTTCCTTATTATCACCAGGTGTATCAGAATCAGGTCCTGACAGTTCACAACTCTCAACCAAATTATCAGTTGGAGATGGAGAGTTATTCCAAACAATTTTATCTTCCCAATCTTCCTGGTCAAGTGGATAGAATTTGGGCGAAATAGGTGAATTCCATTCGCTAAACTTAGATACCCACAAGTCATCTTTCAATGGTTCAGCAGAAACACATGAATCCTTTCTACTGTTGTCAGCTTCCGAAGACATTTTTTCTGATTTCAAAACAATTCCAGATTTCATCGAGTCACTTTCAAGACTCATCGTAAGCACATCACTTTTTCTGTGACTTGGTCTAATCCAGGAACAATCCTGGCAGGGTGCCTTAATAAATTCTTCTTCATCTTCCTCAACAATTTCAGAGACATCCATTGACTTGTATTTATCTATAAGGAAGGAAAAATAGATTCACCCATTTAAGAAAACGAATAAGCTATACAAATATAAAATTACACGTACTCAGATAACAAATTTACTGAAAATATGAAAGCTGGCAGACTCAAATAACAACACATGCCAAAAGATTGCCAGACACTAGGTATTGTAGTACACTAGTACTGGTTACAAATAATCACAACTTGTTAAGAATATCATGTAAGTGAGCCAAACAATACACACCTCTAGGCATCAAATATCGGCAATCTCTTTTTCCTCCCTTTTTTAAGGGCTCTCGGACACCAAAAATTTCAGAAAATTTTAAGATTGCCTTCCCATCCTCTACATAAAGAACAGGAAGCAGTGAAGACATGTCACCATCTGAGGACTCTTCTGAAGCATTTGAATCATCCTGCTTAATTGTGTCCAGTCAAATACCATTTGAAATAGAAAATCTTAAACCAAAAGAAAAAAAAGTGCTCAGAGAAGACTATAAGTCCCAACCACAAGGCAAAGCTCAATATTTGTTAATATTGTATAAACATGATATTCATTTTTTTAACCCGTTTGAGCTTCAATGTCACCATCTCTAGACGAAAATGCAATATAATATCAACTAAAATCGCTGGAAAATAATTTCGGCGCAATAATAAGGTGTGGTAAGCTACAGCAAAACTTTCTTCAGATTAGATATTAACACACACAAGTGAAACTTTTATAAAGATCCTGGAGCTGCACAAATAGGTAACAGAGATTGCCACCAGAGTTTTAAAATGCCATAGCTTAAGAGGCATCAGAATTAAGAGTTAAGACCCATTAATTAGAATGCTCTGCAATGATAACTGACAGGATCTAGGGTATATATGTATATATAGGAAAATTTGACAAAAGAAAATTTTTGTTTTGCTTTATTTATATATCTCTAGTCTACATCAGCATGCAAAGAAGATCGCAATAGCTGCTTGGAAAAGGAAGAGATAAATGAACAGCAGAAGTGTATAATGAAACCTATTCACTAAAATATAGCAATTAAATGAAAAAATAAAATTTGGTTCAATGAAGATCCTTGATTTGGAACCAATTTTGCAAAATAAAAGGCACTAACCTCCTCAGAATCAAGAACGTCTGAATTCTCCATTTTAAGCATATGAACATCTTCCGGAAGATTTTCCTCTTGAGAAAGCATTTCATAAGTGTGATGTTGCTCACCTGTCGGGGGGAAAGTAACTGTATATCACAAAGACTAGCAATTTACATTAATGGATCCAATAAAGCTCTAGAAATTCATATGTTTAAGAAAGCAACCACATTTTCTAATTACCAATGCATCATTTTCCATTTTGAACAATTTTTTAACACAGTGGTCTCTGACATGCTGTTGTAGGAAATGATCTTTGGTCACTTTCCATGATATATATTATACACATATGTTTAAGAAAGCAACCACATTTTCTAATTACCAATGCATCATTTTCCATTTTGAACAATTTTTTAACACAGTGGTCTCTGACATGCTGTTGTAGGAAATGATCTTTGGTCACTTTCCATGATATATATTATACACATACATTTGACTGAACCCATTAGTTCAAGCATCTAAATTAACATGTGATACCCACAACATATACATACTAATACTAATAAAGGCATCTTGTACTTCATTTCTACATCATTTGTCTCATGCTAAAGGACGAAGCTCAGAAATCCAAACACAAAAACAATCGCCAAACCAGTGTGACCTATACGACATGTGAATCTGAATTACAAAAGACAGGTTTAGAAACAGTTTGTTGTACTACTATGAAATATTTAATATTTTTTCAAACAGGGCTAAATATTTCAAAACAACTTTGACCAAAGCAAATTTTGGATGGTCAACATTTCCTCTCTAACCAAATTTTCCTTGTGTTGCCTTATGATTTTTCTTATGCCAATGCTTTCATATTCTTTCTTCTCATTAACCTTTTCAAAATTATATTCTCAAGCACCACTAGCTCTCCAGGTAAAACTTCTAATAAGAAACTTCATGATTAGTATCCACCACATCCTTCACTTCAGCTCTGCCCTTCGACATTTATCAGCAATAAAAAATACACCATCAATCCAACCCCATCATCCCAAAAAAAAAAACTCTACCTAAACACAAAAGACATAAATTTCTTAATAATATGTCAATTATCCCTCAACAGTGAACCAAATGAGCACCAATGACTTACTAATTATATGAGCTGAAGTTTTGTTGTTTAAAACAGTATAAACATTATATAAGAGAGATATAATATCCATGTCAAAACTTAACAGCGGCAGTGAAAAAAAGAAAGTGCTACAAAATTACTCTCAACACAATATAGTTATTATGAAGTCAAATAAAACCTGATGGCGAAAAAGGTTGAGTTTCAACATCACATTCCCCTGCCACGTTTTGGTTTTCCAAATCATCATCTTCATCGTCATAATTTTCATCATCAAACACAGAAGCCGTATTCTCCAAAGAAGTTACAGTAACTTCTTTGGAAAAGAAATCCCTTTTTGGCAACAAAAAGTCCTCCTCAGTTGCAAGGACCTCTGGACCTTCATATGCCTCATTAAAATCTTCATAATCAACAGCATTTTCTGCCTTCTGGTCATAATCTATATAAGATAGAAAATCTGAATTAGGCTGCATATATACTGAGAAATAAACTGTGGTACAACATGATAGCGAAGTGAAAGGAAAAAAGAACAAATAGATAAGTCAAAATATGCCAATGGTAACTTGAAACTCCTAAAATTGAGTTAAAAGCAGAGTAGTTGCTTTAAATAGCAATTGGTGCTATTATAAGTACAAATCTTGCATTAGTTGCATATAAAAGAAAACATGAACTCGTGAACTGAAGGATAAAAATTTTATGAGCAAGTATTCCCAAGTAATTGGTGTTATTATAGGTACAATTTTTTTATGAACAAATAAAATTGAAAGATTTATGAGCAAGTGTTCCCAAGTAATTTTTTATCACCTTGATCTGTGGCGTCAGATGGTGTTTGCGGAGATTTCGTAGAGAGCTGAAACATGAAAATAAAAAACCATTAGGGCAATCATCATCAGAACCCCACTATGGCACTATTATTTACAGAATTCATAATAAAAAAACCATGGTTATGTAGATCAAGGTTTTCATACATCTATATCTGTGAATGATGGACCAAGCTTGTCAGCCAAAGCAGCAAGATGCTCCTTTGCATCCTGAAAAACAGAGCCTAGTTTATTATGCATGAATCAAGAAAGTACCAATACCCACAAGAGAGAGAAGAATTTACCACAGAAGCATCAAATTTTATAACAATATCAAAGGACCCTAAGAAACACACTCCCTTAATTCATAATTTACACTCTACGAATAACTATTTGGTTGTGTTGCCTCGAGTAAATTATTACTTCATCCAAGATTTCTATCTTCTACTAATTGTTACTCCAGATTATCAAATTATTTAGTCCTTTAGGGTTGCAAAATGTATGGAAAGTTGCTGATATTTTTATGATCAGAGTGATATTAGAGAACCTCGGAACAATTTGGCACTATAGGTCACTAGAGACAAATCTTTTGGGAAATACACAAATCTACAAAAAATAAGTGAACAAGTTGTAAGAGGGAACCACCTACAGAAATAAATTGTTGCACTAAACTAAATGACGGCATGCGAATTTACAAAATCCAGGGAGTATAATGCATTCAGTTAGTATAAAATAAAATAAAATAATTGAAAAAAGTCAAAAGTTAATATAGTCAATTGCTGCAAATGTGCCCACAGAGAAAAAGAAAAGGAAAATAAAGGGATTAAGAAATTTCAAAAACTATTTTTGGGTACTGCTAAAATTGTCAAACTAGATAACTCTTGTATAGATAACTGTTTTTTACTGCATCATGTCTGTATTTAGCATTTTCCGGTCTATGGTCTGCAATTTTTTATGCTGCATTCGGAATAAAATATGTGCATTTCTACATAATTTTCTACAATATCAATTTATCTTTCCACTTATGGGTGAATGAGGTAGATAGCTCATGTATGGATAAATAATTTGTTCAACTAATTGCAGGGCATTATAAAAAATTAAAACTTCAATGCTACCTCTATTTTGTTCTTCAGAATGCAATGCAATTAAAAACTGAAAGACCCACAAGGTTTAGTACTACATAAATAGCTTTTAATAGTTTATAAATCAAGATTATTATTCACAAGAAAAGATGGGGCAGAAAAACCAGGATCTGCGAAGAATGCCACTAATCATTTTTGACACTCATCTTTCCACATTCAATATGGAAGAAAAACTTATTTTAAAACAAGTAAAAAAAATCCAACATAAAAAAAATGACTAACACGGAAAAAGCTCCATTTAACAAATATCTTTGATTCGGGAGATGAATAAGTTACAATCTTATAGTCGGAAAGATTCAAAAATATCAACGCCTTAAATAATGCCGAAATATCTCAATAATCTGATTCTACTCTTCCCTCAATAAGAAAATCCACAAAATCTGGCTAAATTAGATCGTTTAACAATCACGGAAATGTACAACTCAGACAGCAGAAACTCCAGTCTTGTAATCCTATTTGCAAGTTACAACTTCATCACTGCTAGCTTCAAAAGTTTGATTTTTATATTTATTTTTTCTTCTTGTCCCTATGGAGATTCTAATACACTGTATAACAGAGGAAAAAATCTGGTAAATTTAAAGCTGGGTTCGGTAATTATAACTCCCTAGTCACACAGTCACCAACTGATACTAAAACACGAGACCAGCTGTACTAAAACACGAGAATACAGGCACAAACAATTTAATAACTAAGACACCATAAAAAAGTAAACGAAAAATTACAGCAAAAGCACACCTCATCGAGATAATCAACGTCGAGATCACCGGAGTTATCTACATTTCCAAACATGAACCCAAGGAGGCGATTCCCCCCTTCAGCCTCCTCATACTCATCATCGTCATCTGCCAAAACGGAAAAACGGCAAAATTAAAGGAATTTCAAACTTCCCAAAAACCTGAAAGTAAGCGCGGAAAGCTCGATGCACATCACTGTGCAGAAAAAAAATAACAATTGCTCGGCGCTATTGGTATCGGGAAACCCTAATTGCGAGGCGTCGTTGAGAAATTAGCACGTACCGACGGAGGCGGAACCTTCGCCTGTTCCATCGTCCCAAATTGTCATAGCTTTCCTCTCCTCCGGTCGTACTCGTCGTTCCGTCGTCGTCTTCTTCTTTTGCTGGCTTGTTTTCTTCGACTCTCTTGTTTCGTGATGTTTTTCTCCATCGCTGCAATCGTGTTTTTATAAAAATAAAAATAGAACATATCTCGCTCAACTGGGCCTATTATAAAGTACGATGTGGGCTAGGCTTTTGTTCCTCTTCGTGGGCTTTGAGATACTTCAATTAAATGTTAACTGGGCCGTGTATTTTCACAAGTTATTTATACCTAATTTTCTAATGGTCAAAAATCAAAATATTGTAGTATAAAAAAATTACCTTAAAATGATTTATATATAAAATACACCATTTTCAATTTTCATAACCAAAAATTTTATGTCATTGTTTATACGGTATTTGGTGTACTTGCGTGACTGACGATATTTTTAGAGAGGGTACATGTTATTTATATTTCTCAAAGGACATATTTTATTATATATTCAGTGCTCTACATTTGTTTATTTACTTTAATAAATAATTTTTTTGTTTTGAATTAATGATCTAAGTGATTTGTAAATTACAAAATATCTATGATTATTACCAGGGCCGGTCCAGGGCATAAGCCCAATGTGCGACCGTTTAATATCTTCATTTTTTTAAGGGTCCATTCTTAATATATATATATATATATATATATATATATATATATATATATATATATTTATTTATGTTTTTTAAATACAATACTTCTATATATAATTAAAAATATTAACTTAATTATTTTACATTTTTAACAATAAAAATATTAAATTTTATCAACTTAATTTATATATTTTCAACAAATTTTTTTAACTCATCTCAAATTTTAGTAATAAAAAAAATTCATTTATTTTAATTATTTTTCTTTTATTATAAATAGTAATTTTGAAAAAAAATAGAGCACATTATTAACAAAAATTGAGAATTAATTTTTATTTTTTCAATTTTTTTATTGTTTTTAAATTTTAATAACTTTTTTTAATATTCAAGAAAAAAAATTAGAATTTTGTGATGGTTTAAAAGTTTTATGTTCTGCAACAATAATTTTAGTATTTTTTTCATACTTTAATAAAATTACATAATGTTTTTGATAATTTTGTTAAAAAATTATAAAAATTTAGATAAATAATTTTTTTTAATAATTTAAGGTTAGTTCCATTTATGATATTTTGCTTAGGTTTCTGTAAACTTACTATTACTACGAGCTCTGTATTTGTTTATTTACTTTAATAAATATTAATAATTCTAAAATATATGAGTGATTTCTTAGATTCGGTATTTGTTTACTTACTTTAATATATATAAATAATTCTAAAATATATTAGTGATATCTTAGATTGGTATAAATAATAAACCTAAAAAATCCTACAAATAATTCTAAAATATATGAGTGATTTCCTAAATTGGTATAAATAGTGAGATTTACAGTTTAAAAAATAGAATATATGAATTTCAAAATATAAAAAATCATATATTATATTTTAAATTAAAAATAATAATAAATTAGCTTTAAACTTGAAAATTCTTTTAAATTTGAAAATAACAACACCCTAAACTTGCAGACAAAAATAATAAAAAAAAATAAAATAACTATAAACAATCAAAACAATTGCATTTTAGTATAATAAAAATATAAAAAATTATATATTTTTTTCTTCACTAATTTACAATATGTACAAATCAAAGTAGTTATAAACAATCAAAACAATTGCATTTTAGTATAATAAAAATATAAAAAATTATATATTTTTTTCTTCACTAATTTACAATATGTACAAATCAAAGTAGTTTAATCAAAGTAGTTTCTATATCCGATATTTTATTCAAATTTATTATTAGTATGATTAATCGAAAATCCAGCTAGGTTTAAGGCGAACTGGTTCTTTTTCTTTGTTGGAAGGTCTTGAAGTCGGGGTTGGAATTAGAGGCTTCAAAGAATGGTTGAGCCTACTCATATAATCACACCATATAGACAATATTCTAATTACTTCATAAGTAATTTTATTGCTGTGATTATTCATTACTTAAAAAATAATAAACATACATAAAGTAATTAAACACGCAATTGCAAAAACATAGTAATTAAACACGCAATTGCAAAAACATAGTACTCGTGCTATACGAGAGTCAACACTAAACCAAGTCTACTCACCAAATACATGAAGAGTAAAATTAAAACACAAACATAACATAAAAAATTTCAAATGATTTAAAACCACTACAAAGCCTCATGCGCTAGGGGGTGGGGGAATCGGAAAGTTGGGGAAATACGGGACGACGGGGTTCCCGGGGAATGTTGTTGGTGGTAATTGAGGCAGGAACGGCGTTCCGGGAAGGGTCGACGGTGGGAACAGAGTCGGAGTTGTTGGGATCGAAGGCAATGGCAAGGACGGGAATCCTGGGACGGTCAGCATCCGACGGTTTCCAGCTGCCGATGCCAGCTGGCTCATCGACAGGGCAGAGACGATAATGAAGGCCACAAGGAACTTGGAAGAAGACATTGTGTTATACTAGTGAGTTAAAGGATTGGAATACGTTGTATATATAGTTCAAGAAATTATTGATCGAGAAGGTCCCCCGGACAAGGCATTGATTCCTAGTCAACCTACTTCAACTTCTTCCACCTTCCCTTTTCAATGGCCGCTTCACCTACTTTTTTTTACTCATCAATAGTCACACTTTTTTTGTATATTATAAAAAAAAGCGTGTGATCATTGATCAGATGAAAAAAAACATTTTTTTACTGATATTTTAGTTCATCATTGAGATCTATTATTATAAAACGCGAAAAGAGTCTAATTTTTAGAGAGATTGATGCATAATAATAGAGATAATTGTTTCATACTGTTGGTACAAAATTGTACTACAGTATTTGACAAAATAAATGCAGTAGATATTTTTTGAAAAAACGGTTAGAGCTAGCAGCTCAATTTTTTCAGATCAATTCGTATAGCAATTATAGGTAAATAGTTAAGTGTTGGTTGCCATAAAGGATAAAAACTGGTGGGTGGCCTAAGTTGTTATTATTACTTAGTAGTACTTATTTTGGTCTATGTCAATTGCATGTCTTGGACCTTATGATCATCAATCAAGTACCAACCATAACACAAAAAAACTGTACAAAACATTGATGAATAACTGTGTGCCGAAAATCTCGAGAAATTTGGTGTGTAGTTAACTGAATTCTTCACAAATTCGATTGTATGTTGTGTAGAAAAATCAACTAATACGTAATGAAAGTCTCAATTCAAATATGAGGAGTTGGATTAGTTACTGTTTCTGTCCGGCAATAATTACGCTCACATGTCACCGACGAAAAGTCTGAGAGCGTACAACAAACACCCATGACCCATCCACCCCAATTCACCCAACCAAAAGTTTTAATTGTGGTTGGAAAGTTTTAATTGTGGTTGGATTTATATTTATTGTCATTTATGTGAAAATTAATTATAGAATTCTATGAGGGCTAGGAATTAGAATCGACATAAATGTGTATGTGATTTGAAAATACTTTTTAAAAAATTTAAGTGTTTAGAAATAATTTGAAATATTTTTTAAAACCTTTTAAATATAATAAAATATATTTTAAATTAGGAAAAATTTGGATAAAGTTAAAATTTTAAAGTTATGTTAAAATTAAGTAACTAGTCTTTTCATAATTATGAATAAGAGCACTATATTTAATATTATTTCAATTTTATTAATTTAAACAACGATTATTAAATTTTATTTATTATATAAAACATACTGTTATTATACTAATAAAAATGAAACATTAAATTTTAAACATAAATGGTTATTACACTAATAAAAATGAAACATTAAATTTTAAACATAAATTTTATACTCATAAATACTTATTTAAATTATTAGAAATACATTTTACTCATTTTAAAGTTTTTCAAAATAAATTTTAAATAATTTTAAGTAGTTTTAGTTATTTTACAATCGAAATTATTTAAAAATAATTTTTTAATTTTAAAATAAGTTTTAAGTGATTTGAAAACATTTTTTAAACATTTAAAGGTGTAATAAAATAATTTTTAAGTTATTTTAAATACCTCCAAAATATTTTTTAAATATTAGTTTCAATGATTTGAAATATCTTTTAAATATTTTAAAGTATTTTAAAATAATTTGAAATTTAATTAATGTGTATTAAAATATTTATTAAGTGATTTGAAATATTTTTTAAATATTTTAAAGAGTTTTAAAATAATTGTTAAGTGATTTGAAATATTTTTTTAAATGGTTTTATATATGCTACGTCTGGAGTAATACTCTATGTAGCTAATCACTTGATTTAAAATAAATTAATACAAGTGCACGCACATATGTTTAAAGTATTTTAAAATATATTTTAAATGATTGGAAATATATTTTAAACATTTTTAAGCGTGTTAAAATAAAATTTTAAATTATTTAAAATATCTTTTAAACAGTTGTAGAGTGTTTAAAAAAATGATGTGATTTGAAATACTTTTTCAAAACTTTAATTTTTCTTAAAATAATGTGAAGTTATATTTTAAAATGTTTTAAAATAATATTTCAATGATTTAAAATACTTTTTTAAATTTAAAAGTGATTTAAAATAGTTTTTAAATAATTTAAAATACATTGTAATTTTTTTTAAGTTACATTGACATATTTTTTTTTTTAAGTATTTGATGTGTTTTTAAATATTTTATAAAATATTTTAAAATGCACCTTAAATTTTAAATGAGGAACATTTTGATGGTTATTTTCAAGCTATAGTGTGGTGTTTTTTTTAGTTTATGAAATGTAACGTTATTACACAACTATTTTCTTTGTAAAAGGTGACTTGAGAAAAAATCAATTGGTGCCAATTTAGTAGCTCGAGAAAAACTTAGACTCATCTAACTTTCAATTTAGTTGTACTGATAATTTTGTTAAGATCGTTTTGAACTATATATACACAAACAATTCAACCCTACTAAACCTGCACACCAAATTTTCACTGCCCTCTGACACATTGCTAAGGAAACTTGTTTTCAGACAACCTATGTAAGCAAACTCATGACCAAAACTCTCTGTTTTTAATAGAGCATCCATTGCCGGGTGCCAGACTACTGCCCTTGTAGTCGAGGGACCACTTCTCAAACGTGCAGTCAATGAAGTCGTAATAGCCACCGTGGATCAAAATTGTCCCTTTCTTCACCCGTTCCTCGATCCATGGGTAAGTGAGTAAGTTCGACAAGGACTTGTTGATCGACTCCTGGAAGAAGAACAACAAGATAAGAGTTGAGTAACAATTTGGAACTTGTTCTTTTGGACTTAATTTCAATTCATTTAAGTTCAGTTCAGTCCAGACTCATTCAGTTCAACTCGATTAAGTTCGTTTCAAAATAAAATAAATAAATAATAATTATAATCAATAATTTCAAGTATACAAATCTAGTTAATCCTAAAATATTATTAATATTTTTTAAAAAATATTTAAAATTTTATAAAAATAAGTACTTATTTTTATATAAAAAAAAATCAATTTAACTCACTTCAGATCATTTCAAATTCATTCAATTCATTTCAATACCATTCATTTCAGTCAATTTCAATCCAAAAGAACGATTCAAAAATCATTATTCGGCTCACATTATAAGTAAGATGCAGAGATATATGTTGGAGTAGTATTTTACAGATTGCAGCCTAAATAAGGGGAACAAAACAAACCTTCTCACAGTGTCTGCATTGCTGATCGAAATCGAGGTTCGGAGCAGCAGCTTCCGTTATCGACTTAGCAGCCTTCCCGACAACCACCCAGCTCCTAATGAAGCTGCTACTGGACAAGAAGAAAGCGAAAGAAGCGTAACTAATTCACATAATATGTCAGCCAAAAAAAAGCGAGAAATTTAACCGAACCTCGAAACCTCTTCATCTTGCAAGCTCATCAAGGCTTTGATCCCTCCGCAGCAGCTGTGGCCCACAACGAGTATGTTTCCAACCTACAAAAATGTAAAATATACTCGCACATTATTCCATCTGTATATGGTAGAAATCAAGTTGGTGTTTTTTTAAGCATATTACTTCAAGAGTATTAACAGCAAATTCGAGGGCGGCGTTTGTTTCCGTAGGTCCATTCTGCATCGGAGAAGTAATGTGATGTTACAAACCCATAATATTCAAATTTAAACGGTGAAAAAGACCAAGAAAAATGTACACGAGCGAGAAACCTCGTGTGGGGGCACCAAGTTGGCCACATTGCGAATCGTAAAGGCCTCTCCCGGTTCGAATCCTAAGATGCTCGACGGACAAACGCGTGAGTCTGCACAAGCAATCACCATGAACTGCCTCTTACAAATGTTAGATTAGATAGATATCATTAAGTAAATAAAAAAGAGAGTGGTAATTCTAGAACTACCCCCGAGGTATAATGGACTATGGAGCATATACCCAAAACAAAATGACTTCGATAATTAAAAAAAAAATCTAGGTTTTTGTCCATTTACGATTCGGCACAACCTCACAGGTGGTTTTTTATAATTTTCGAAGCCATTTGATTTTATTTGTAATCATCCATAAAGCAAAATTAATTTGTAGAAGCAGAAGTACTTTTGGTGTTTGGGCCTCAGAAAGCCTTTGGTAGTGTTCTAAGCTCCTCCTGCAAAAATCGGACAGATTCAAAAGGGAAATGAAGGCTCTTCATAGTATAACACCGTTAGTGCATTGAAGTAGACAAATTCATAAAAACCCTTACAAGTATTTCTCTTTCTTGAAATCAAGAAATCTATGTCTCAACATCTTAAAATGATCGGACACCTCTTCAACTCTGGTCTTGTTATCAATGATATCCTGAGTTAGGCCAGGAGACTCCATTGCAGATTTCAATTTTAAAGATGGATTTGTCCTATATTGATTATTAGGAACCGCCGCACAAAATAGGAAGTATTAGTATAGTAATTGCATGTAAGTCTTTAATACTATTAAAGAGCACGAAGGTCCTACTAATCTTTATCAAACAGTAGGATTAAAAACAACACTCGAACTTCAGAAATAATACGGAAGCAAAACTAAAACAGGGTTTAAATATGCACAGATCGAGTTAAGCTTCAAATCTACCATTTGTGCAGTAAACTATTTTTCGAAGCACGGGTTAATTCTAGGCAGGGTCACACGAAATTCACTTCAAGATCGAGAAAATTCTAGGCATTTCATCAAACAGTATCAGTCCATATAGCAGTAACCATGGTAACAAGAAACAAACACTAGAAACATCCAAGATCATCGTATATCAAGTTAACAACAACAGCAGCAGTTAGTTCACACAAATTGAACACCGTTGAAATCAGAGGTGTGTGAGTGCAGCCTCATGCTAACGAACAAAAATGGTAGAGGGAGACTCGAGTCACCTAAACACAGGCGCATTTTAAGAAATCAAAAGCGCAATCGAAAAAAGATTAAAACTTTATTCTTGCACATACTTAGAAGGATCCATAAATCTGAAATGGGCCCGCTCGATTCCTAGAGATCTCAACTGAGGACCTAATATCTTCCACCAAAAAACAAGAAAATGAGCACGTGTAATTACAGACGATCATGTGCAATAATTAAAAAAGAACATTAAAATAAAAATACATCGGAGGTTTTATAGGAAGTTTTGCAGAGGTCCATGGAAGAAGAAAGTATTTACAGGAAATTGAGGGTTGAGAAATAAGAAATAAAAATTGGTTGATTCGGGGTCTGAATGATAATGATTTAATTACCGTGCCCTGCCCTGCTCTCCAAAGAAGACGGAGAAGAGGTTTTAAGTGGATATTCCTATGATGTTACTTTTACAGTATTGAACGGGTCTGCAACGACGACCCTTTATCAAGAAAAAAAATTGATCGTTTCATTTGTTATTTTTTTTTTCATGGAATTTTCAGAGAATTATGTGTATTTAAATTCTCTTTTCATTATTTTTTTATATTTTTTATTAATATAAAAAAAGGAAAAGTATGAGATGTAATACTCTCCATGGATGAATACTTTGCACAAGCTCATTTTAATAATTTATTTTTGTTGATAATTCTCTCCACGGATGAATTACTTTTTTTTTTTATTTTTTATTTTTGTGATTCCATAATTTTTTTGTCTCTAAATCGTTTTTCGACAATTCATTTTAATGATTGAAATTAGACATGGTTGAATACTTTGCATCGGTGATGAATATTAATATTCCTTATAGTATAAAGGAACCCTCATTGCAAAAGCACATTCAAGATAATAATTTCATTTCATAGCGACACTATGAAAATTTTATTAAAACAAAATTATTAGTTCATGGTAAGATGTATCTACAAAACCATGGTTCAAACTCACTCTATAAAAATTTATTGACAAAAACTTGCTGAAAATTGATGTTTCAACGACGAGTTTTCAAGCAACACCAACCTTGAACTAGTAATTTATGCTTTTGTAAAATCTACTATAGTTGGTTGAAACCGAAAAAAGATTTTGATAGAATCTTTGTAGATTTTCACCATGTCCCAAGAGTGACACGTGGGCTAAGTAACATGATGAAAAGTTTCAAGAGACATGAGATTTGAGACACCCTATTCTTCCCCTTCACCCAGGAATTTTAAAAGAAATGCAGGCAAAAAGTTAAATCAAGCTACAGAATCTCCAGGCATCGACTAGGAATAGATCAACGGGAATTCAACGAGGAATAACACAGCTGAGAAAGATAAGCATATAAAGATAATAATTTCCCAGAAAATAGAAAGGGAGGAAGGATCAACAACAAACACATTTAGAAATTAGAAAGACAGGCTGATTCTGGAAGTGATAGTAAACTCGCACATGCTTCCGCACCCCCACACATCTAAGATAAAAGTAATTACTGCTGCAATGAAGAGCACGACTAGGCCGTGATATTTCCCGCCAAAAGTATATAACTAAAATGCAAGCAATTAATAGAAAACGAGTCGTTGGCAATAAAGAGTGATCATGCCACTGTCGATAATCAGAAGCATTTAAAGTTAAAGGCCCCCACGGCGATAAACAAACCCAACGGCCCTGCGACTCAAATGGCAAGCACGCAAAAAACACACAGATTACATGGACACAAGCTAAAAATTATCCGATCATTTAAAGCCAGATGCATGGTTTCCAATCCAATCCAACGTTATTTACGACTACAGAAAAATCCAAAAGTACGACAAAATAAATACTACAGAGTTAAGCATATCCATGACCAACCCCAAGTCCAACATACCAAAATAAAAACAAAAAGATTCTTACTTCATTAAGCCGCCTTCATGATCGGAAGATCATTAAACAACTCATCAAGACCATCGAAAAATCCGATTCCTTCAATGCTATCATCCTCCTTCCGGCCCGGCTCCTTCCCCTTGTTCCAAATCCCATGAACTTCCCCAGCTTCATTGCTCAGCTCCACGTTCAAATCCAACTTGTCAAAATTCTTGGCAACACTATTAGGTTGCTTTATACCACCTCCAACGGGCGCAGTTACTTCCACCCGCTTACTCATGTCAACTGATGTCTCATTAGCAGAAACAACGGAATCTCGAGCATCTGCATTATTATTATTTCCTTTATCAGCAATGACTTTCTTCAAAGTCCTGCTGGACATCAACCCAGAAGCCTGCCTTCCTCTCACGACCTGAGCTGTGTTCTTCCTCTTCTTATCCCTCTCATCCTGCCAATCCACATCAGACTCGCTTGAGCTGGAAATATCAGCAAAAATATCAGAGTCTTCATCCACGTCATCACTAGGAGCAGAAGGTTTACGTCTGGGGTAACCTTTTTGGGAGGCGGCAAGCTGGTTTTTCTCCAAAATATCCCTGTTAAACCCCATCGGAATAAACCCCCAGCAGCAGAAATACGCGTCTTCCCCATCCACGACCGGGGGCGGAGAAGGAATCACCACCGCCTGAATCGCCCTCCTACAGTTTTGACACCGCATAGCACAATCGACATAAACAGTAGGATACTCGTACATGTAATAGCAATAAGGGCAAGCAGTCCAGAAAGTTGTTCCATGGTCGTTCACAGGTGAATCATCTCCCTCTTCCACCACCACCTCTTCAGGTTCCTCTTCCTCAACTATTCTAACCACGTTTTCCTCGTCTTCTACAGTTACAGAAGCTTCCGCATTCTCAATCACATTACTGTCACCAGCATTTGAGTAACCTTGTTGGGAGTAATTGTTATTGTTCAGTTGTTCATGTGTTGTTACAGAAGCAGAACCAGAAGCAGAACCAGCCACATTATAACCAGCAGCATAAGTTGAATAATTATCTTGCTGTCCCTGATTATTAACGGGCTCAGAGCCCGATTTAGGCCCGAAGGAAATATTAGAACCAGAATTGAAACCCGTAAAATTGTGAGGTTCAGGGGACGGCTCGCCGAACACAGGCCCGGCCCGTGGTTGGGTGTATACCTGGGGAGCCTGAGGAAATTGGGTCCGTCCGAAGCTGCCGCTGCTTTCGCCGCCATGCACCTGCTGCTGCTGCGGCTGAGGGAAGATAAAATTCGGCTGTGGAGCGGGTGCGGGTGCGGGGAAGCGGACAGGGTCGGGTTGGCGGTGGGGATATAGACCAATTTCCCTGTCGTAGAGTGATTTCCTGGAAGGGTTTGACAGGACAGACCAAGCATCGATGGCGAGGCGGAAGGCCTGCTCGGCGAAGGGGAATCGGTTGTTTTGCGGGTTGAGGAGGCCGGAGAGGATGCGGTACTGCCCGGCGACGAGCTCGGGGTCGCGGCCCTGCGGCGGCGTCAGGCCGATGATTGAGTAGAAATCGGGCTGGTTGTTCCCGATCCGAAGCTCGCCGGCGAGGAGCGTCTCCACCACGGCGAGGATCTCTTCGGCCGAGGAGAGCGCCGAATCGGTCTGACGCGCGCGGGTGGCGAACGACTTGGCGCCCAGGAGGTCGCGCGTCGACAGCAGCTTCTCGGCGATTGTCAGATACCGCAGCGCCTCGAAGCGTGCGGAGGCCGCCGTCGTGAAGAACGGGCGCTCCATTTTCTCTAATTTGGATATCGGGAAAAAAAAAAGTACACGGAGAAATGGAGGAGAAGAAAATGGGCGGGGTGAAGAGATTGGGATTTGGGTGAGGACGGAGGTTTTAGTGTGCGTGGACGAAAAAGGGTTTGTGTTTTTGAGGAAAAGACTCCACGTGGGGGCAGGGTGATGAGGGCAATAAAGGGAATTCACACACCGTGTGAAGGTGGAGGCGTGTAGGTGACGTCGGTTGGATATTTTTCGGTCCAATATTTTATTTAAGTAATTTGTAATTATTATTTGGTCTTTCTTGGTTATTGTAATTTATAGTAAAGTCATTAAAATCTAATTTATTTTAAAAAGGTTAATTTAAGTAATTTTAAAGTGTGCGGATTTATGAAATATGATTTTTAAAAAAAAGTTCAAAATGCATACAAATATATGTGAAAAATGGAAAATATTTGTTTGAAGTTGCAAATAAGAATAAAAATTGTGAATCAAATATTTGTACAAAAAATTGAGAAATAAAAAATTTTAATGGTGTTGAATTTTATAACAAAACAATGAAAAAAAATCAAATGTGTTAAGTATCCAACATCGGTTGGATATCGATCTTAAAAGCTCAAATATAAGTTGGACAACCTTAATACTTTAACAAGGCCTTTTAAGGTGTTATTGACCCAACTTTGACAAAATGCAAGTAGGAATCGATTGATGTCCAGAGAAGATCAACACCCCGTTGAGGTGGAGCGACCACTGACACTTCAAGTCGACAACCAAAAGACATGGTGATCGTTGCAGGCCGACGATGATCATTATGTGTCATAAAAATTTGTAGAGTTTTTGACATGAACAAAGATTTATTGCCATGCAAATCAAATCATTCCATGTTCATACATGATTCTATTCATTTATCGTTTATATTTGCTTTTAATTTTACATCTAAAATACTAACAGAATTGAATTGTAAAAATAAGTAAATGAAATTCAATAAATATCCATTCAGCCTACGTGATCATTATGTGTTACATAAAATTTGTTCTACACAAAATTTGACATAAACGAAGATTTATTGATATGTAAATCATCAAATCATTCAATGTTAATATGCTCTTGTTGGCTAGAGCGATTGTTATGGATTCATAAACATTTATAGTAATTTCAAAATATTTGTAGTGAAATGTTTTTTTTTTCACGGACATTTCTTGTTCTATTCATTTATCGTTTAAATTTGGTTTTAATTTTACATCTAAAATACTAACAAAATTGAATTATAAATACATAAATGGAGAATTATTGGCACTGTATTTTCATTTCAAGTACAAAAAAAAAAAAAAAAAGTAGAAATATATCCGGTCAAACATTTTTGTTGTTTATTCCACCAAGTAAAAGACTCAAGTGGATGAGCATTGGGTGTCTGATATTGGAGCGTCCGTACAACAAAAAGAGAGATTGCCAAATCGATGGAGATAATTTAAGACAGTGGGGGCACGCCGGCCGTACGTTGCCAGGCATGCTTTCCTCTGCTCGACCACTATCTTTCCTTCTCGGTCCTTTTAAATTCAAGTATATACAATCACTTCATCCAAACCTAAATTTCTCAATTTTGATTGGGGCACAAGCACAATGTTTAAAGAGTAATACTACTATTACTGGATGTACATGTGATTGTTTATTTGGAACGAAGAAAATATATTTTATTTTATATAAATGTAATTATTTAAGATTAATTTATAGTAATAAATAAATAAATAAACAATGTTACATACCAAAAAAGGTGAGATTTTTTATACTAATTCTGTCTAATTTTTATGATTACACTTATTTTGTTATTTGTGAAAAAAATATGATAATTGCTTTGAGACAGAAGTAATATCATTATCAGTTTACTAAAATTATATGTATACATGTTATGTTATGTACTTTATGCATATTTTTATTTTTTGGATATTTCAATTAATTATGCACACTTTTGTACTTATTTTATTTTAAATTTTTACTTTAAAATATAATTTTATTTTTATTTTTTCGTTATATACTTTTTAAATTTTATTTACAATTATTTTATTTTTCATTTAAAAAATACATTTATACTCCCTAATTTTAGGTCAAAAAATAAAAAAGAATATTTTTACATTTTTTTAATTTACCAATGCAGTGTGCATGTATACGTATATATATATATTGTCGGTGGGCCCCACGTAACTCCCAACCCACCCAACCCAAAATGGTCAATCTCTCTACCCGCTTTACGTTGCTCAAATGTTTTTATATCCACAATTTTAATTGCTCTCTTTCTTTCTCATCTTGCTTGCTCCCTTTCTCTCTCACTAGGGTTGGTGGTTTGGCTTGCAGCTTTTTCCTATTCTCAGGTGATGTCATATCTCTCCAAAATTAGTAACTCAAACCCTCTTCAAAATACTTCTATTTTTATATTTTTCCAAAAAAAAAAAAATTGTTTATTTTTTTCCTTTTTTTGGTTGTAGATTCTCTCTAGCTAGCTAGTACTTGAAGAAGAATATCTCATCTCACACGCATTTGTGTGTGTACATATGCGTGTATTTATATATAATTAAATACTAAAAAATAGGGTAAATAATTAATTAAGGAAGCATGGTGAGGCAAAAGATTCAGATCAAGAAGATCGACAACTTGACGGCCCGGCAAGTGACGTTTTCGAAGAGGAGAAGGGGGCTTTTCAAGAAGGCGCAGGAGCTCGCTACCCTATGCGATGCCGAGGTTGCTCTCGTCGTTTTCTCCGCCACCGGCAAGCTCTTCGATTATTCAACATCAAGGTATATAGATATATATTTTGTATTTTTTTCATTGTTTAATTTCATGATATAAGCAAATTAATTACTGTAGTATATTTTGTGTGTGCATATATATAATTAAATTATTCAAATTAATTAATTTTTAAAAGAAACAAACAAAATAAAAACATAAATTGTTTTAATTAATTTGGACATCAACATATGATCCCAAAAATTGTCTGTGATTTTATGGCATATACTATAATTTTAATCTTACTATATATGAGGTGACTTGGTAGTACTATTGTATCTGCAACTTCGTACGTACTACATCAATATGTATATTTGTCTAGTCTAGTTTTCAATTAATTTCATTGACAAGTGAAAACACATCTTTTTCATAACATTTTCATTACTATATATATTTCCTATTTTTTTAGGGTAAATTATTTTTGAATATATATTATACGTGTGTTTGTGAAGTTACTATTCGCTCGTTAGTTAATTTGTGGTTTAGATGGATGTACACTTCAAATGAATTCTTACACTATACTGTACTGTACATTTTTAAGAAGTTAATGCGTTCGTGACTTTCCGACCGAGCATCTGCAGCTCCCTCGGTTTCTGACTCAATCTTTGATCAATACAATTAAGGTATTGAGTGATCTGTAATGATCCGTACGTACGAGTGATCAAGAAATGAATAGTTGTATAGATGATCTGATATCGATGCCGAATTGAACTGATTGAGCCGAGAGTCGATGAGAGTAAAGCTAGGGTTTGAATTGGTTGAGAAGTTAAAATCCATGACTCAATTTCATGAAGAGTAAATTTATCTAGCAAATAAGGAAAATTAATTGTTAGCAAATATATAGTTTTTCTTCGCGATAAATTGCTTTAAATGATAAACAATACACGTGTAATGTAATCCGCCAATTCCGATGTTTGTGGCTTCTGCAGCATGATGCAGCTCTTCCAAAGGCACAATCAGCAGTCGGAGATTTCTAATAAATTCGGGCAGCAGCAAAACCTCCGTGTTCAGGTAAACTCACCACCGGCTACCTAGCTATACTCATGCAGACATTAAAGCAAGAGTTTTAATTGACAATATCCATTTTGTCTTTAAGACGGAAAGCAATCAACATGCCGCAATCAGCAAGCAGCTCGCAGACACGACTCTCGAGCTGAAGTATATAATTTAGTAATTTACTATATATGTGTTTAATTTTGTTGCACGTTATTAATTAGAAGAACAGTTATCATGAAAATCGAATATAATTATTTCGATTAATGGTGCAGGCAACTACAGGGCGAAGAGCTCCAAGGACTTGGCATCCATGATTTGATGAAGCTGGAGAAACTCATAGAGATGGGGATAGGCCGTGTTGAGAAAACTAAGGTTTAATTTATTCCTCGACTCTTCTTTCTTATATTCTCAAACGATCTTTGCAACCAAACGAGCCCTTATGCTTTTGCACATACCCGCCTTCATATTTAAATTTATAGTTTTGTCCGGTGTAATTAGACATGTAAGTACATTAACATATTGGTAACGAGTCAACATGTTAAGATATTACAAAACGTGTCTTGTTTCACACAATTACTTTGTAGGCGAAAATTTTGTTACATTGCACGGCGGAATTAAAGGCCTCAACCCAAACGAGGCCGTCTTTGCCTTCCAACATGCAGCTTGCATATATATGGATTTCAGCAACTTTGATAGTTATAAATTATTAATTCGCATTACATTATATTAATGTTAATTCTTGATTGCAGAATGAAAATCTTTTGAGTGAGATTAGCAGGCTGAAGAAAAGGGTAAGTGATCCAAAACCTAAATGGCTTTAATTAAGATGACGATTTATTCGTTATTTGTTTAATTAAATCTACGCGTGCAGGAGTCAGAACTAGTCAATGAAAATGCATGGTTGAAACAGCAAGCTCAGGTTTGATTTAATTTGTTTCCACCCTTTGCAAATTCCATAATTCCAAAAGGCTCGCGTTTGCAAAAACTCCGATGAGAGACATTACTATATGGTTGGTTAATGTGAAACGAGGAAAATATATAGTGAACGATGTGATTCAATGATTTTCATTATTTTCATTGTCACGAGAGCTTATAATTAGCTCAACCAAAACTGTCACTGATTCAATGATATTAATTTTGATTTGTCGTATCTTAATGATGTCATAGTTTTGAAAGAGTTATTGGATGATGATTAATTGCAGGGCGCCGATAATAATAAATTTGGATGCTCAAGAAACGGTAAGGAATACGTACATTCAGCCGAATCCATCGTCACTTCTTATGACGTTGTTTGTGACATGAACACAAGTGCCTCTGATACATCTCTCAAGTTGGGGTATATATGTTTCTTAGTTATAATTCTTCCTTTCTCATAATCATTATTATCATGATATATTTTTATACCTACTTGCAGCTTGCCTTTCTCCAACAACTGATAACAAACCCGAAAACGGGATTTTATTTTCATGAATTCAGCCGCTCGGCAGCCCTCTGAAGATCGAACATAAACCCTAGCTATTTTATACACTCGAACTAAAACAATTGTACGTACATATTTGCTTTCATCGTTGACAGCAATTGTAACCGTCTCTATATTCTAAAACACGCTTTTCGCGCAATAAGTTTGGTTGCAGATTCGATTGAATATTCGAGTCTCTAGAACGCATCTTGTATGTATTTACCTACTTCAGGGAATTTGTTCGTTTGAAGTATCTAAGTATTGTGGTTTTGGAGGGAAAATTAGAAGCTCGATTTGAAAGTTGAAACACATTTTCTACGATGGATCTTAATATCTTATAATAAGCTAATTTATAAATTACTAGCTAAAGGATGAAAAATTTGATTAAATTGGATCGATTTGTTACCGAAAATGATAACCGAGGTTCGATTGAGTTATTTCGAATAATTACGTGATAAATGCTAAACATTGTTTTCAAAATTTAACGTGAAAACTTATATTAAAAAAAAAACTATTTAATTCCGAATAAAAGTAAAAAAAATAGAGGAAAAAAAAAAGGATTAAATTAAATTTGAAGTTACTTGAAAAAAATACAATTCACATTTTTAAGTCTAATAAATATCGGAACATTTTTCCCATTTCCACCATCGACTATGGGAAAGAGGCGAAACGCCGAGAAGAAATTATATACTGGCGGCGAAGGTAATAGTATATCCGGCGCCGGCAATAACGGAGACCTCTCAGTTTTTGACTTTGCCGACGAAGACATGCGCGTGGAGAGGGACTCCCGCAGAAGCCTCTCCAAATTCGGAACCAAAAGCCCTTTCAAAAAAACCGGTCATCGTCCTCGGCCAATTGATAAATACGATTTTCTCAAGCACTGTAAGTCCAGTGGTTTTTCTAGTGCGTTGTTAAAGGAAACGCTGTTTCTGGGGATAGATTTTATGGATATTATGCTCAGCGATTCTGTAAACAGTTGTAAAAATTTCTTTGAACGTCAATTCTTATGGAATTCATGTGTGAAATCTGTGGCTGGTTTATGTGCTTCAAATTATTCTGGCTGCGTGGTTGATAGTATTTGAATCGGACTTTTCCTACTGGATAAAACATGGGAATAATCTGAATAAATGGTTCAAGGCGATTTGTTTGCGGTTAAGTTGTATGGGCTATTGACGTTTTTCTACTCTTTCAAATGATAAATAAGTTCAACTATTTGTGCAGGTTCCTTTTTAAGTTTATGATTAGTTGTCACTTTGAATCAGTCTTACTGAAATGACAGACCACTGGTTTTGGGACAACAATGATATATTATTTGCATTCATTTAGAATAAGAAAAATCTCATATGTTCCTGACTTTTTCCGTGAACAATGTTTGGCAGCTGCACAAGGAACCACAGCTCAACAAAAGTATACCAGGAGTGATGTGTTCGATGTTGATGCAATTGATACTGCTTCGCAAAATAGAAATTTTGGGATGGACACGATGATACCATCTGGTTCTTTGAACTATGATCACCCTCAGTCTTTCTTAAAGCATCAGGGCATTGGACCAGGAATCTGGAAACCAGGAGGTTACAGAACTGGCAATGAGCATGTAAACAGCTCAAATAATACTCTTGAACTTCGTGTTAATATATCCCAGGATTCATCCATCTTCCTTCTATGCAGAACCAAGTATTGTACGTGGATTCTGATGAAGATGGACTACTGGATTTAGGATCATCATGCTCTTCTGATCTTGGACTTGCAGATAATGAAGGTTATTTGTTTCTTCATTATTTTATAAATAATTTCCTAGCATGATTGGTGATACTTTGATCTCATTTCCACTTAACCAATGTGCAATTTTTTTACTTATTTTAATTTTATGGTCTCCTTTTCAGGTTCACCAGTGGAACAATTATCAGAGTATGGTGCCAGTAATAATGAATGTGTTAGTGTCTTACTATGAACTATACCTTGATTTGAGCGTTAATGGGTGTGTGAACGTGCTAGTTGTTCTCTCATATTTTGAACACACTACTATTCTTGAAATTATAACATTCTGTATATTTTTTTTCTATTTTGTGTACCAAGAAAATTACTTAAATGACACAGTAGCAAAAATATGTACATGCTTTTCTTCTTCTTGGGAGTTGTGGCATGTAAACTTGTCCCTTTCTATTTGTTTTGACGTAAGTAATTTGCTGTTCATTACTTCATTTATATATTTACTTTTGGTTTGCTTTGTAGGAAGCAGTGGTGATTTTTTCTCCACGTTATGTTAAATATGCGAACATGCATTATACAAAATGTCGCTTAACTTTTTCTCGGAGGCACATCAGACTGGAAGGATCAACCCTTTGTCAAAATCTTGAATGGTCAACCTTTGATATTGTGAAGATTGAGTATCAGCATTGTGCTGTGAGTGTATTTAACCTCCTGAAACACATTTCACCAGATTTGATGTGGATGATAAATCTAAAATTTAATTAATAATGTATACTTAGGATAACGCCCATGTTGTGAACCTACACATAAAATCTAAGGATATAAATGGGCCCGGCACTGGGAATGAGAACTCAGGTGAGGTTCTTTATCATTAGTTGTTATTTTTAGTCAATCTACCTTTTATGTTTCCTCATAATGTGCAATATGTTGATATTCTACATTTGTATGTGTAATCCTTAAAGTGGAATTGTTTCTTTTTAACTGGCATGGATTGTAATGGCGCTTATGTTGATCTGATGTATATGTAAATCTGATCATGCCTCGCTCAAATAGAATTACATTGTTACTAGAAGTGGTCAACTTTAGTTGCAGTGTGATTAGTGTCAATCAAACTTGCTCCCAGGCATATTCCATCCTTGCTGATCTAAACAGTTCACTGGCTCCTTTAAACCATAATTGAAGCAAAACTCCAAGGCATTGGACTTTGAAGGATACTCTCACTGCTATCCGTACGAGGTTATCTAGGATCAATTATTGTATTTCTAGTGTATAGGGAAAGCCAAGAATGTGGCTGACAAATTGTCAAAATTTGGTTATGATTGCACTCAAGATGCTGAGTTCCACGGTCAATCTAGCCTCCCCCTCTTTAGTCAGAATCTTGGATATATTGGATTAATTAGAGATATCTTCCTTTCAAGTAGGAGGAGCACAAAACTGTAATTTGATGTTTTGTAACGACTTATTATATACATGAAGTTCTATACATATGCTGGGAATGGACCCTAACCGCCCAGGCCCATCGGCCATCTACCTTGGAATATTTGTGAAAAAACACTGTTCAAATGGATTTAGAACTTGCTGAATTTTTAATATATTTAGTTGAACTGGATGCAGGTGGTATGGAACTAGAGTTTGTTGTTCTTGATGACCCTCAGTGTTCCGAGAAACTAGAAGACATTAAATCATTGGATCTGAAATATAGAGATGCCTGGGAAACCATCATAAGGTGAGTTACTTGTTGATGGATTGCAGATTTTCTTTCCTGGAAGCTTTATTCTTGGCCGTTTTCCCTACCTTTTTGTCATTGGATTTGTAGTGAATGCAATTTTGATGAGTTCTCTGAAGACATAATCTATCCAGATGGGGATCCTGATGCTGTCTTTATAAGTAAAAGGGATATTGAACTGTTACGGCCAAGGACTTTCATCAACGACACTATTATTGACTTCTATATTAAGTAAGTTCAACATGTCTGGTTTATCAAGAAACATAACTATTTCTATAATTATCGACTTTGTTGTTCATGAATAGAATTGTAGTCTTTATAGGTAATGTTATAACATTGAGCACTATAAGTCTTTATTAATGCATATGATAAAGTTAATTCCCTTTTCAGTTATTGTATATAAAATGTTGTAAAATGTCAGTAATAGTTTCATGTTTTTTCTGTTCAAGTAGTTTGCTTTTAAGGGCAACCCCAATGGTTGTGAAATGGCAAGGGCCATTGCCATTTTTTGGCAAAAAGCCAAAAAAATCAACCCAAATGGTTGAAATAGCCCTTGCCAAAAAATGGCTCTTGCCAAATATCCATGTATATTTGAGCAAATATACATGGAAAAATGACCCTTGCCATTTGTGCCATGTCATCACTACCTCTCATCTCAACCACTCAAAATTCAACAATATTTTTTTAATTATAGAGTTGATATTATCACATACCAAAAAACAATATATTATTATTTAATTTTTAACTCATTCATTCCAAAAAAAAAAAAGATGTTGAAGATGAATATGATGGACAATTTAATGTGATTGTTATAGAGTTGATTGAGTTGTTGAATTTAATATCAAGATATAGGTAGATTGTTAGTTGGTAAATGATTAATTCAATAAATTATTTTAGATTTTAATATTGTATATATAATTTATAGAAAAAAATTATATTAAAAAAATATCAAAAAGTCAAAAATATATTTTTTTAATAAAAATGGCTCTAGTCATTTTTATACCATTGGGGTACATTTTACAAATGGCAAATGGCAAAAGCTATTTTTTGGCCAAAATGGTAAATGGCAAGAGCCATTTTGACCAAACCATTGGGGTTGCTCTAACACCATTAATATAATTTGCTATACTTCCTATATATGGATATATATTTTGGATATTCATATATATTTTCTTTCAACTGCATTTTGACGTTGACTTGATTTGAGTAATAATATTGGTGCCTCTACCAAGAAAACTACCTTGTAAAATGCCAATTTATCAACTCTTACGTAATTATTTTGTACTACATTATTTTTTTGACATTTTTTTACCAAAATCATTATCAGTGCATAGCTTTTAAATGTATCTGATTAATATTTTGTGCATCGCACGTGTGCATATACTACTCTTACATGGCGTTAATGACATGTGGTTGAATGGCAGATACCTTGTAAATAAAACCAACTGGGAGAAACAGCAGAGATTCCATTTCTTCAATACATTTTTCTTTCAGAAGCTCATGAACATGGGTCGAGATTTATCTAGAACATGGGAAGGGAGCGACACTTTCCAACATGTTCGTAAATGGACGAGGAATGTAAACATTTTTGAAAAAGACTACATATTTATACCCGTAAACCTCAGGTAATAAATGCTGTTATGGACCTAACGATGGTAAGAATTTCTTAGTTGGTTATCTAAGGTTTGCCTTTTCCTTCTATTTTTTTATAGTTTGCATTGGAGTTTGATTGTTATCTGCCATCCTGGGGAAGTTGCTAACTTAAGAGGTACTGTGATCTCTTTGCATATCCTTATTCTGTCTGTTCTATTTAGTTTTTGCTATTTCGTCGTCTTCATGTTAGGACATCCTTGTGCCTACACAGGTATGGATAGGTCATCTAAGGTGCCATGCATTTTACACATGGATTCTATAAGAGGAACTCATCGAGGGCTCGAGAATCTTATTCGAAGGTTAGCTGCTCGAATTTGATGCCCAAGATGATCCTGTGTTACTGCGTTTGGAAATAAGTTGCCTTTGTCAATCCCATAATGTTAATGTCATGTATGAGGACTGTATATCTTGTTATTGGATTTGATTACACTCCAAAGGCAGTATTGCAAGCAAAATATAACTTTCTAATGCCACGTGATTAGTTGGAATTGATTAGACTTGACCTAGATAGTGTTTTCACATGTTTGATCCAGGAAGCTTGATGCAGATTGTTAAGTATTCTAGGCTAATTAGGCACAGTATGAAATGTAATGCCAGAACCACCGACTAGGCGACTATGCTTTAATCCTTCAACCTCTGTAGCTCGTTAAAACGTTTTAAGTTTGTGTTTTTTGTTCAATTATTATTTATTAGTGAGCTGGAAATGCACTGTAACTGCTATCACTAAGCTTTTATTAAGGGATACTTAGATTTTGTGTTATAAAATTATTTTATGTCTCCATTCTTGTGATCGGATCTCATAATTTCTATTACAAGTTAACATCTATGGTAAATCTTGATGGCTTATGATACCAGGATTAAGTCAATCTGTTCTTGTCTTGAAATGGCAGTTACTTGTGGGATGAATGGAAAGAGCGAGGGAATAAAGAAGCAGAAGATATTTCACTAAAGTTCTTGAATTTGGATTTTATTGAGCTTCAGGTTCTTTTACTATGCCTATAAATCCATCCTGATTACCTGTGTCAAAATAATCTGTTACGAACTAGATTGGATATTTATCGGATGCTTGTTGATATGGAGTAGTTTTTATGACACGGTTATAAAGATTTAGAATCAAAGTTCCATTTCCTGGGGTAACTGATTGAATTGTGAAGAATACTTGTTATTGCTTCCAATTTAATTAAGAGAAAGGATGTACTCGTCTGTTAAAATTATAAGGCTATAAGGTGTTAGTTGTGGACATGGATTGAGATCCTATATTCAAAAGTGAGACTTGTCAACAATGGCGACTAGATATTAAAATGCAGCCTAATTATTACTCTCACCTTGTAATTTCCTGGTAATTGTTTCTTGATATATATATATATATATATATATATATATATATATATATATATATATATATATATATATATATATCAGTTTTTTGAGTTTGTTTTTTCTTCTCAATGTTATTTTTCAGCCTCCGCAGCAAGAAAACCTTTTCGATTGTGGCCTTTTCTTGCTTCATTATGCAGAACTTTTTCTGGAGCAGGCGCCCAATTTCAGTGAAACTAAATATGCTGACTTTGTAAGTTAGCTTTTGTTTCCATTGGAATCTTAAACATAGAACTCCAACGTATCTCTTGCGAAAGCCATTTGAAAGGTGTTCAAAAGTTTGATCTTTGGTTGTATTTAGTTTCTTGTGCTTTAGGAATTGCCCTAGTGATTTTTTTTTTTCAGACTAGTGTAATTAATATGGTTTTTATAATGTTTCTGTTCAACGTGTCAATTAAGGTGTTTAGGTTCATCCGCTTTCTTTCTGATAACCTTAGTCATCTCCGTATATTGTTTATAAAGGATCCTTTGACTGATATAAGCATATACATACCCACTCACAGCGCTAATGCCCTAATTTGGACAATCACTTTATATATATATATATATATATATAATATCTATATTCTCCTAGGGGATGCTTCTTTATTCAGAATTCTGTAGACTGGGTCACTGGGACCAAATTGAGCAATGTAATAGACTAAGATGATTATGCCAGTACTTTAGGCAGTGCGAGACGCCTCAGAGAAGATATTAAGGAGGTAATGATACGGAGAGAAAGAGAATAATACTGCACAAGTTTTTTGTGTGGGCATGAAACATTAACATTTGGTTTAAACTATTTGTTTTACTGGTGCTATCCTTTATTGTTGATTTTTAGTTTCTCTTTTGTACATAGTTTTGTGGTTGTAGTATTTGTTAAATCCCTTATTCTTCATGGAATAAGGATGATTAAAACTTGTCCCTTTCTGCAGGCCAATAAGGATTGGTTCCTTGCTGCTGAGGTATCTCTGAAGAAACGCGATCATATTAGAAAACTAATCCACGGAATAGCTAAAGATAATGCCCTGAAAAATCCCCCAGCCGCACCTAATAACCAACCTACTCAAAGTGGTACAAATTCTATACAGCAAACCAACTTGGAATCACGTCCTGGGGTCGAGTTCAACTCTATCGATGATATTGAAGTCAAGGGGACAGAATATGTTTTAGCCAAGTTCAAAAGGAGCAGCTCAGCAATTGATGAGAGTTTCCAGCCTTGTAATCTGCTATTGCCACCATTGCCAAGTAATCAATTCAATAGCAATTTACCTATGGAGGTAAAAATCCCTTCTAGCTTTTTTGTTAGCTGCTAGCCTCTTACTTTGACCTTTGTACATAGAAAAGTTGGAACAAATGTATATGAATGAATATTCCCAAGTTTCACAGTTTTGCTGGTATTACGTTCCCTCTTAAATACTAGTAAAGTCTCATATGTATGATTTGTTGTATACCTATCAAAATGCAGCTCGGCCTGAGGTTAGGCCCAGGCTGGGCTCATAGTTTGAAGGTTTGGAGCTGGTATTCGTATGATTTTTAGCAGCCTGTAATATTTTTTTTACTAAGCTTTTCGTGCAACTTCCTAACTATTACTATCTATTCCAATCAGGACACACGGGGCAATCAAGCCATCCTCTCACGAGAAACTTCTTCAAGCGAGTCCCCGATTATAATTATTGACTCACAAAATGAGGATGATGATGATTGTGTTTCCAAATTTAAATCTTCTATCGAAAGACAAAAGGTTTACGACTCTGCAATGCTGAGTGAGGATCTTGAGGCATGTGTAGTTGCGGATTCTGAAGAGGAAAACGACTAAAAGCATCGCATGGACTAGGAAATCCAAAAAAAAAATCTCAAAATACGAGATGGAAAACCAGAGGGTTGAAAAGATTAGGGGTCCACTTGACTTGACCGTGGGGTAATTGATCTTCATTGTAAAGCTTCATTTTGTTCACATGTACATAATATTAACAAAAGGTCATTATTGTTACAGCTTTATTTATAAGGTTGAGAAACCCTACCATAAAACATTTTATGCATGAAAAATGATAATGGATGGATCCGGTAATCGGGTTGACATAACATAACACATTTTTACAATGTTTTCAAGGGATTTCCAAGTTTTTTCAAACGAAATACAGTAATAGATAAATTTGTGTGAACCGGAGTGTAGCAACATCCAATAATTGAAGGTAGTTATTAGTTCATATCCGATCACGTGTTTTGCAGTTCGCACAGCAGTCACCCGATCACGTGTTTCACCAGGCATAAATCATTAATTAACCCACCAAGAAGAGTACGGAAGAATAAGGATGCATCAACCACCACATTTTTTGTATGCATAAATAGAACGTCCTCTGCAAGTTACAAATCTTATTATTATTATTATTCATTACTAGAAAGAAAAAGAAAATTAAAGTATATCATCAATGTCTTCAGCCATATGTCGTATCTCGATTCCGAGCAAGCTAACGGAAGGCAAATTTACAACCGTTGGTCAACGCACGGTCAAACCTACTAGTCTCGTGTGCCGTGCCTCTCCCGGCGCAGCTTCTACTCGTTACGGGCGTGCCTCGTTCCGATGCCACGTCACCACTCGCGACAATGGCAAAGTGCTGACTAGGCGAAGAACTGGGAATTACAAGCCTCCCCATTGGGAGTTTGAATTTATTCAGTCATTGAGCAGTGAATACACGGTAATCTTATTATGTATATACATGCTTTGACTTCGAAGCATTCACGATGAATTTTTCATGGTATCTATATATGTATATATGCAGGAAGAGGGACACTTGAAAAGGGCTTCTGAGCTTGTGGTGGAAGTGGGAATGATGTTGGATGACCAAGAAGAGGATGTTCTTCGACTACTCGAGTTTATCGATGACTTGCAGAGGCTTTGCATTTCTCATCACTTTCAGGACAAAATCGATCGAATCTTGCGTCGTATACACGAGCCTGCAGGATACACACATCTCGAAAGGGATTTGTACTCGACGGCTCTTGAATTCAGGCTATTGAGGCAACACGGTTTTCGCGTCTCTCAAGGTGCTAAAATTTCTTGCATTTATTCTTAGAGATAATATCATAAATCGTTCTGTAACATAGGCCAATTTAACGATTTTTAGTAAAATTTCAAACGGTAGTCGTAGCTAAAGTGTACTTGATAGCCACTCTATCAATTGAGTGTAACGAAAAAATGACTTTAAAGAAACGAAATACATTCAAAGTGTGACATTTGATTAGTTGAATATAAGTATGACAAAACACTAGAAGCAGTCAAGTAGACTTTGGTTACAATCTAACTTGCGAAATTCCACTAAAAATGATTAATATAACAAAATTTATTTTTCCATAAATTTTAAATATGTGGAATCGACCTATGTTACATGACAGTTTTGTGACATTATCCCTTTATTCTACATAAACTAGACATGTATTTTCTTGAAGTTTCATCAATCTGTTATTTTTAAGAGGTATTCGATACTTTCAAGGGCGAATCGGGTGATTTCAAAGAAAGCCTTGGGGACGACGCGAAAGGACTGCTACAACTATACGAAGCTTCCTTCCTACTGACAGAAGGCGAAAAGACCTTAGAGCAAGCCACAGAATTCGCCGCAAAATTCTTGCGAAATAAAATCGAGAGCGACGACTATCTTTCACTATTGGTGTCCGATGCTTTAGAGCTCCCTCTGCATTGGAGAATTCCGAGGCTGAACACAAGATGGTTCATAAGTGCCTACGAGACGAGACCCTACAATACCAGTCCAGTCGTGCTCGAGCTCGCGAAATTAGATTTCAACATTGTTCAAGCCACACACCAACAAGAACTCAAACTTGTTTCCAGGTTGGTTAAATATAAATATGTTTTTATTTCATGACATTTTATTTGTAAACTATTAATTAAATATGTAAATTTGAATGTATCTTCTTAATGAAAGGTAATGCATTTAGAAAATGAAGGGTCATTTATTCTAATTGAAGAGTCACACATGAATAATATCTTATAATAGCTTACCATTCTCTTCAAGAATTACTATACGAGTCACCCTCAAAATTTCTAACATATAGATGGTGGAAGGAAACGGGCCTAGCCGAGAAGCTTCCTTTCGCTAGGGACAGAGTCGTCGAATGTTACTTGTTGACAGTCGGTGACTTGTCTCAGCCTCGATTCGGGTATTCGAGAATCATGGGCGCAAAGGTGAATGTTTTAGTAACAATAATCGATGACATGTTCGACGTCTACGGCACCTTAGAAGAACTACAACTCTTCAATAATGCAATGCAAAGGTAATCAGAAGTTACTATATATGCAATTTTCCCTAAAAAATAAAAAACGCGCAATTTTCAAGAATCTGTTTTTTTTTTCCAGATGGGATGTGGAAGAAATCGAAAAACTCCCCGACTATATGCAGCTGTGTTACCTAGCACTCAACAACTTCGTCGACGAGATGGCTTTCCATGTTCTCAAAGAACAAGGATCTCTCATCATCCCACATCTGAGAAAATCAGTAAGATACGTACAGTAAAACCTCTATAGAATAATATCCTTGAGACCGTGAAATTTTATTAATTTAGAGAGGTTGTTAATGTATTGAGTATTAATTTATAGAAGTTTTACTGTACGTCAACTAAAATATATAGTTTTCTTAATTCATGACGAAAATCATTCTTGTGATGTGATCGGCAGTGGAGTGATTTATGTGCGACGTACTTACAAGAAGCGACGTGGTACTCCATGGGATACACACCGACTCTGGAACAATACATCGAAACCGGATGGACTTCTATATCGGTTCCCGTAATGCTCTGCCACGCGTACTTCCTCGTGACGAATCCTATACAGAAGGAGGCCGTCGAAAGCTTGTTCGAATGCGACAACATCATTCGATTCTCCGGAACAATCGCTCGGCTCGCAAACGATCTAGGGACATCACTGGTTCGTGTACATTATATACATATTCAATAACTTTTTTTTTTGCATTAACTCAATATTTATGTAGGATGAGATGAAAAGAGGTGATGTAGCGAAATCGATACAGTGCTACGTGAATGAAACCGGAGCTGGCATAGACGAGGCACAAGAGCATGTTAAGTATGTGATACGTGATACGTGGAAGAAAATTAATCGAGAACGGGTTTCGTCGGATTCTCGATTGTCGGGAAATTTGGTTAGGGTTGCGGTCGATTTCGCGAGGATCGGGTTGTACGTGTACCAAGATGGAGATGGGCATGGAATACAGAGTCCTCAGACCAAGAACCGAATTTCCAGCTTGCTTTTCGAACCTATTGTTTGATCATATGCAGTGTGTTCAATGTCACACAATCAAAATTATTGATGCATTAAAGTTGATTTTCACATTTTTTTTTTCTATGGTCAAACTTAATGGTTAAAGCGTGTGACAAATTTGACCGTCCAACCAAAATTTCTGAAAAATAAAAGTTGGAGGCAGAATCTGCAGGCAGAAACTGTGTAATTACTATCTTACCCCTTATTAATACTTTATTTAATTGTTTTAACGTCAATTTTCACATACTTTTTATATATTTTTACCAGTTTTTTTTAGCGCAATCAATGATTTGTAATTATTTCAATTATCTTTTAAATTCAAATTATATTTTAAAACTATTCATATGATTCCATATACGTAGGTTATTTAGAATTATGGATGATCTCAAATCTTAATTCTTACTTAGGTTATTTTAAAATTTCAAATTATTTGATGGTGTATTTTTTAGATATAATTTTAGATATTTCAATTATTTGATGGTGTAGGTGTATTTGTTGTAGATATTTAATGATGAAAATTATATAATTTCAAACTATGGACACGTAGATCCATATTTTTATTTTTTAATGTGAATTAAAATAATTTTGAAAGTATAATTATGCAATATTTGTTTAGTTATAATTATTTACCTCATATCTAATTGTTTTTTATTGATTCAACTCTATCTAAAGTATTATAATATGCATGGAGTATGATGTATCTATAAATCTATAATAAATAAATAAATTATTTACTTCATTTCAAATGTTTGTTTTTTCAAATTGTATTGAATAATTATTCTTAATTATAAAAAAATATATTAAATTTTCAATTGACTCGAACTTTATAGTAGTATCAACATTACTATAATAAAAAAAATCACCTCTCTCCACCAACGTAATAAAAATAAAACTAAAATTACGTATTGTTTTAATTTTAACAATAGATTACTTCAATAATTAGTTCTTTTAATTTACATATTTAATATTTTATTTGAATGAGATAAAATTATATTACTACTATATTACACAATAAGGTCTCTTATATGAAATTATATTACTACTATATTACAATAATGTCTCTGGTATATCTACTTATTTTTACATATAAAAATATAATTGTTTTTTTATTAATGTTGTACGTACAATATATGTTTTTTTATTAATGTTGTACAATATATTATTTTAGTTTTATTATATTATTTTAATTTGTTTTTGTATTTAATTTGATTATTTCTATTATTTTTTTACGTTTCTTTTATGTGATACCGTATATATTATTATAAATGAATACTTATATTAATTTTTAAGAGTGAGTATATCAGGAGTATCAAAGTTTGTGTTCTTTGAATGTTTTTAATTTGGATAGCTAAATTAGTTTTACAATGATTTTACCATATATTGATTTTACAATCGATCATACTAAGGAGGGTGTATTCAATTCAGACTTTGTAGGATTTATTGGACTTTTAAAATCGGAGGGTATTCAATCGGAATTTTTAAAAGTCCATAAAAATTCGGAGGTATTCAATTAAGATTTTAAAAAGTCTAAAAGAAATTTACTGGTATTCAAAAGTCTATGAATTTTAAAATTCCATTGATTTTATTTGATTCTCACTCCAAAATATGAATAAATTCAACTAGCCAAAATCTCTTGTAATTTCTACGGATTTCTCTTTTAATTCAATTAATTACTATTAAACTTTAAAAAATTATATAAAAAATTAAAATTATTTAATTCTCTTTAAATAAATTAAATTATTATTAAAAAATAATACTAAAACTAAAAAAAAAATATAAAAAATTATATTTATTTTTTCTTTTAATTATATATATATATATATATATATATATATATATATATATATATATATATATATATATATATATATATATATATATATATATATATATATATATATATATTTGCGACCACGATAGTTATTAGCGACCACTAATGTGGTCGCTAATACTCCATGCTGATGTGGCATTGAGCGATGACGTGGCAGATTTTTTGCGACCAGGCGTGGTCGCAAATACTGATGGTCAAACTTTCGTCCTGGAAGTATTAGCGACCACGCGTGGTCGCAAATACCCATGTTTTTAAATATCGATTATTAGCATTAGCGACCACTCGTGGTCGCAAAATACCTATTTTTATGAAAAAAAAAATATTTTTAAAATGCAATTTCCGACCTGTAAATCATTCTGAACGCAATACAAACCGAATCCAAAATACAGTTCTAATACAAATACCATCCAAAATCATCAAAACAATTATTCAAGTTCATCAACATCATCCTAATAGAATAGACAAATAGTACAATCAACCTAAAAATAAGCTACGGTGAGTCACGGGTCAAATCACGAGCTGGAGATGTCGAACCAGGAGGAGTAGTCGAACCACCTGCACCTGATGTCGAAGGAGGTCGAATATCAGGAAACATTCTAGCCATGTGCTGGTTCCAGAAGAGCATGTCAGCCAGTTGCTTTTCGTACTCAGCCGGGGATAATGCAGAAGAAGGTTGAGATGTCCTTGAAAACGAGGAACGAGACGATACCGATGGAGAAGAACCTATAACACACAATATAAAATGTAGTCTTAGTAGTGGTATTGAAGTTGTTGATTTGATTTAAGTTCAAATAGTTAAAAGTTGTATATATATTAAAATTAACCTGGAATTGAAGGACCAAGGCCCTTACGGTATCCACGAGTAGTCCCTAAAACCTCCTCCAATATGGCAACATCATCCACCGGTGTACCGCTGGCGGATGCTTGTGTCGACCTAACATTTAGTTCATCCTACAATATTCAAATTCACGATTAGCTTGTTCTTAAACAATAGGAGTTTTTATATCAAAAAATCAATTACTACTTACAATTTTAGCTGCAGAATCGACATCTAAAGGTTGATCATCTGGCCCAACATGAAACTTGATCCAGTTCTCAACCGGAGTAACCCCTTCCACGTGGGAGCCACTTAAACCTATTTTCCACCGTGGAAAATCAAGTTTCTGAAATAGTTTTTTCGCGACCACGTCTGTGGTCGCGAATACCTTTAGCGACCACATACGTGGTCGCTAATATGTACGCGGGAAGATGGCGGTCTTTTTTCCTGAACAAATTGCGACCGCCTATGTTTGCGACCGCGTGTGGTCGCGAAAATCCCATAATAGCGACCACTCCCTGTGGTCGCAAAAGGTGTGGTCGCAAAAACCCTTTTTTCTAGTAGTGTTACCCTTTATTTATCAAAATAAATAAAAAGAAATCTGCTTTCTGGATCCTTCAAAAGCAATCAAATTGTCGATCGCCTTGATAACAGAGTCCCCCAATCCTGAACGTGATGGCGTTGAATAGTATGATCATGTCCAAGCTACAGACTACGTACCTAGATGCATGATATCACCTCTCTCCCCAGGACTCGACGGTGTCAGCGCGTCTTGCTTTCGACTGTCGGGATGAGCTCGGCGCCGGCGGCGGTAGTTACCTCAACGGCATGGCAAGTTCGTCTTTGTCACGCGATCCCGAACGCTTGTTGGAGGCGGCGGTGCTGGTTCAACTTGCGAGAGGTGGTGGTGGTGACCGATTGAGAGATGGTTAAAGTTTGGGTTGTCGGTCGAGAATTTCCGGCATTAGGTTGAAGGGTGGAGATCAAAAAGGTTGCGTATTTTGAACGAGAAGAAAGGGAAAAGGAATTACCTCTGCTTTTCTTCTTGAGAGATTCGGTTCTCGACGTAGAACAGAGAAACATTTTTAATACTGTATACTTAAGAGGTTGAGATAATTGGGGTAAAAAATTTAGTGGAGAAGGACTCGGATGACCGAGCTTATTATTTTTTAAAAATATTAATACGGATAAACTTAGAACATAGTATATTATAATAAATTAAATTATTACTTAGAAAAATGTTTGAAAGCGAAAATTGGGTGTTACACGTACTCACCAAGGCCAACACCCTCATTACAACGATTGATGACGTGTTCGATGTCTACGGCACTTTGGAAGAACTACAACTCTTCAACACTGTTATTCAAAGGTCGGAAAAAACAATTTTTCGCAGTTCGAGCTTTTAGACGATTCTGCTTCTAATAGTTTTTCTCTTTAGCAGATGAGATTTAGAAGCAATGGACACACTCCCAAACTACATGCAACTGTGTTTCTTAACACTCAACAACTTCATCAATGAGATCAGGGGCGGACCCAGCCCTTGGGTTCAGGGGGGGCCATTTTTCCCTTTAAAATTTTCATTAGTCTCGTAATAATATAGATTAAAAAAATATTGTTTTTTAATTTTTTTAAACTAAAAAATAAAAGTTATAAATGTATTTTTAAGTTAAAAACTAAAATAATTGTGAGTGAAGTTGAAAAAACAAATTTAAAGTATGAATAAAATTGTATTTTAAAGTGAAAAAGTAAATTTTTTTAGGTTAACTATTATTGTTGGGCATCCATTTAAGAAAAATGTCTCTTATTATGGGATTGAATGTAATATTTAATTTATTATTTTTAATAATTTAAACTCTCACTCTTCTAAAAAAAATTGAGATACTTTTCTGTAATGATGATTAAGAAAATGATATTCTCGACCTTTTTACAAAAAAATAATAAATGTAAATGAATTTTTAAGTTGAATGAATTTTTAAGTTAAAAAAGAAAGTAATGTACTTCATTTGTAAGTATAATTTAAAAAAGTATAGATAAACTAAAATTAAATTGTATTTTAAATTGTAAAAAATAGAAAAAGAATTCATGTAAATTGTATTTACAAAAATATTATTAATTATTTTCATGAAAACACTAACAGTGTATTGTTCTATTTAACTTATAACAATTTAAAAAATGAATATTCAATTATATCTTAACTAAATTTGACTTTTTAACTCATTTAATTTCATGCCCACACACATATACATATATACGTAGAGTCCCATATATGTATGTGCAGTATATATGTATCAATAATCATTTCCATATTTAATTAGTTGTACTAATTTAATCTGCCCATCTATTTTTAAATATGAGGGTGGGCCTACTTGACTCAATAAAATACATATTACAATAATTAACTACTTATGTATATATACTTATTAATATTTTTTGAAATTTCAAGGGGGGCGGAGGCCCATGTATATATACTTATTAATATTTTTTGAAATTTCAAGGGGGGCGGAGGCCCACTCTCGTCCTTGAGTGGGTCCGCCCCTGAATGAGATGGCTTATCATGTTCTCAAAGAACAAGGAGTCAACATCATTCTTCATTTACGAAGATCGGTGAGAAACCGAGAACTTAATTACTCTTGGTTTAGAACTGGCCAAAAATAAATTGTTGCAGTGGGCAGAGTTGAGCAGAGTATATTTACAAGAGGCAGAGTGGTACACTCGAGGAATACATTAGCAATGCGTGGATCTCGATATCGGCTCCCATACTAGCTAGTAACTCACGCGTTCTTAATTTTGCGTGACAAATTAACCCGATAAAAAACCGAGGTTGTTGAAATCAGCTTGTACAAGTATCACAACATATATAGTCCGTGGGCCATCTATGATTTTACGGCTCCTGAATGATCTCGGAACATCTTCGGTTGGTGCTCGATCCACATATACATATATATATATATATATTCAATATCAATATTGGTACTACTACATATATATAATAATAGGGGTGGACGCGAGTCGAGCCGAGTCCAAAAATATCAAAACCCGGCTCAAAACTCGACTTTTGCGGTCCGAGCCGAACCGGGTTTTTCTGAGGTTGGGGCCCGGCTTAGGACCGAGCATGACGAGCTCGAGCCGGGTTTTCGGGTTTTCGGTCCCAAATTTTATAGAGTTTTTATTATAAACTTAATCAAATTTATAATTCAATAAAAATTAAAACATTTGAATCACATGATACTAAACTGAAAGGTTAAAAATAAAAATAAAAAATGATCGTTCTTATTGTTTGATAAAATGAAAATCCAAAAATAAAAATAAAAATCAAGTAATTAATCAAAATAGAGAAAAGTAAAAGTAATAATTAATTAGCATCACTAATTCAGAAATGAAATGATTTACAAAAAATATATACAACACATTAGCATTAAAAAAATTAAGTATACTTTCAATTATTGTCTTCATCTTATTCCATGTGTTGTTTAATTTTTCTTTTTTAATCTTTTTACAATGATGTGCACTGTGAAGTGTTAACTCGAAACGAAAGAAATGGTAAATTGAAAAATTTGTGAAAACTTTAATATTTATAATAATCACGTACATGAAACCTTTTTTTTTTTTAATATATATATATATATATATATATATATATATATATATATATATATATATATATATATATATATATATATATATATAATGAAATTGACGGTCCGAGCCGGGCTTTCGGTCCTAAATATTTTTGGGCTTGGGCTCGGACCACATATACACTTCACGGGTCGGTCCTATGACGGACCGGTCCTTAAAAAAATTGAGCTCGGCTCGTGACGAGCTTTTTTGACGGGTTTTCGGTCCGAGCTCGGGTTTTCGAGCTCAAACGCCCACCCCTATATAATAATGTTAACTTGTGTCATTATATATATATATATATATATATATATATATATATATATATATATATATATATATATATATATATATTTAATTAGGATGAGATGAAAAGAGGGGACGTGGCGAAGGCGGTGGAGTGCCACATGAATGAAACGGGAGTTGGCATACACGAGGCGCGAGAGCATGTTAGGTTGATGGTATACGAGGTGTATGTGGAAGGAGATGAACGAAGAGTTACGATCGAGCACTAAGTGAAGAAGAAGATTCTACGATATTCCAAGAAGATTTTGTGGGAATCGCGGTTAACGTTGGGAGGTCCAAGGTCCAAGGTTCAAATTCGAGACATGTGAATTGACCTAAACAAAAATAAATAATATATATATATATATATGTATGTATACGAACCGGTGATGTCCCTAGATCGTTTGCGAGCCGTGCGATAGTACCGGAGAATCGAACTATGTTGTCGCGTTTGAACAAGCTTTCGACGGCCTCCTTCATTATGGGATTCGTCACGAGGAAGTACATGAAATGTCGGATTCTTAGCTCGTTTTTATTGTTGTTTTCGGGGTGGTTTTAGGTATATTTTGTGTATATATGTGTTTGATTATTGAGGGATTATGTATTATAGTTGTGATGGAGCTTATGCACGGTATAGTCGAGTTTTTGTGTGAAATGTAGGTGAAAACGACTAAAAGTGAGGTGTTGACTCAAGGCCGGAAGTGCAGCGACTTCGACTTAAAAACTGCTATTGCTCGGTCGGAACCACGATTCATGCCATACACGGCTGGAAAGGTCTTGAAGTCGGGAATCCGTGGAATTTTGAATTTCGACAATCGGAGTTCGAACGAGAAAGATATGACGAGAATCGGTAGGCTACGCAAGCAAGTAACCAAAATTCGGAGGGGAGAAAGATGTGGTAACAGCTCAACCCGCGTTGAAACTCTCGGACAAACCCACGGTAGAACTCGCAACAACCAAATTGTTGACCAGCATTGACTCTCATTGAACTAGCGTTGACTCTCATTTAACAAGTGTTGACTCGCGGCAGAAGACTTCAATGAGAGTGACTGTGAAACAAAATTGTTGACTGGACGTTGACTTTCATTGACCGGGCGTTGACTGAGGATAGAAGAGTCATTTCAAGCCTATTTTTGGTGGGAAAATTACTAGGAACGGTTATTCCACTTGGATGAGTATAAAAGGATTGGGAAACACTCTTTCCACACAACTTTTTCATTCTACAAACACTTAGAGAAAATTAGAGAGAGAGTAGTGCAAATTGAGATTGGAGATCATCTTCCTCAAGGTTCAAGCATCCATTGACGACGGATTCAAGCTCGAACGACCACGGAGATGAGAGATTCATCCTCTACATCAATTGGCTACACATTTCTCTTCCCTTTCCTCATTTGTTTTGTTGTTATTTCTCATTTTTAGTATTGAATTGTGTTGGATTTGTATGAGACTTGATATTTTGTTTGAGATTTATGTTGATCATGTTTTCCTTTATTGATTCCATGTTTGAGTTGTTGATTTCCATGGCTAGAAGTAGCTAATTTTATTCATTAGGAGATGGGGTAAAAATCATGCTTACAAGGTGTTTGATAAAATGCTTGAGAGACTTTTACTTGGTCTAATTGTGTATTTTCAAAGCCACGATTGAGGTTATCCACCGGTGATCGGAGTTAACTACAATTGGGGATTAAAATGATTGCTTTCACCGGGAACGGGGGCTTTCTTCACAAGGCTCGATAGGTACACAATTAGGAAACCAAAACTTAAGGAACGACTTTAGTTAACTAACACACTCATCACCGTTTTGGGATGCTTTGTTAGGGAATTAAACGGTTGGTTTGGGTGAACAAAACCTTGTTTTCCAAGCTATACTTTGAACTTAAATACAAGATTATCCGACTTGGAAGACGACGATAATTGGACCTTCTCTCTTGCGTTTTATAATTCACTTTGAAAGTAGATTATTACCTTGTCTCCAATTTTCTCCATTTGATACAACTCACGTTACTTGCTTTTGATCACTTGTTTACTTTCTATTTTCTCCATTTGATACAACTCAAATTACTTGCTTTTGATCACTTGTTTACTTTCTATTACTTGAACTGCTTTTGATCACTTGTTTACTTTCTATTTTCTCCATTTGATACAACTCAAATTACTTGCTTTTGATCACTTGTTTACTTTCTATTACTTGAACTTTTGAGATATTGAAATGAACACGATTTTGGAAACCTCTCACTCTAGTCCTCCCTCGGATTGATATTCCGAGTGGTCGTTTACAACGAACTCTCGATTTTTGAAGCGAGACTAAACACATTTTCTCTTTCCTTGAGATCGAAAAATGCTTCTTAGTACACGTGGCAGAGCATGGCGGGAAGTGATATCGAAGTCCATCCGGTTTCAATGTATTGTTCGAGAGTCGGTGTAGCGAGACTAAACACATTTTCTCTTTCCTTGAGATCGAAAAATGCTTCTTAGTACACGTGGCAGAGCATGGCGGGAAGTGATATCGAAGTCCATCCGGTTTCAATGTATTGTTCGAGAGTCGGTGTGTATCCCATGGAGTACCATGTCGCTTCTTGTAAGTACGTCGAGCATAAATCACTCCACTGCCGATCATATGATCTAAGTATGTATATGTATATATATATATATTATATTACTGATTTTCTCAGATGTGGGATGATGAGAGATCCTTGTTCTTTGAGAACATGGTAAGCCATCTCGTCGATGAAGTTGTTGAGTGCTAGGTAGCATAGCTGCATATAGTCGGGGAGTTTTTCGATTTCTTCCACATCCCATCTGGAAAACGAAAAACAGATTCTCGATAATCACTTTTTTTTTTTAGGGAAATTGCATATACAGTACTTGTGGCACTTCCTTTGTTAATTAGGAAGGAGTAATTCTGATTAACTTTGTATAGCGTTATTGAAGAGTTGTAGTTCTTCTAAGGTTTCGTATACGTCGAAACATGTCGTCGATTATTGTTACTAAAGCGTTCGCCTTTGCGCCCATGATTCTAAAATACTCGAATCGAGGCAGAGACAAGTCTCCAACCGTCAACAAGTAGCACTCGACGACTCTATCCCTAGCGAACGGAAGCTTCTCGGCTAAGCCCGTTTCCTTCCACCATCTATACTCGCGACAAATAAATACGCGATTACTAAAATAGAAACAACAAGTATATACGCGAGTAGGTTAAGGGTTGTTAGCTCAGTTGGTTGAGCTGAATTGAGAACTCAAGGTTCAAAGTTCGAACCTAAGACATTGCAATTGAGCTAGACAAAAAAAAAAGTATATACGCGAGTCGAAGAAGTAAAAAACCGACCTCGAAACATGTTTGAGTTCTTGTTGGTGCGTGGCTTGAAGAATGTTAAAATCCAATTTCGCGAGCTCGAGCATGACCGGACTCGTATTGTACGGTCTTCTCTCGTAGGCTCGTAATAACCATCTTGCGTTTTGCCTCGGAATCCTCCAATGAAGCGGGAGCTATAAAGCGTCGGACACCAGTAGTGAAAGATAGTCTTCGCCCTCGATTTTCTTCCGCAGGTATTTCGAGGCGAATCCCGTGGCTTGCTCCAATGATTTTTCGCCTTCTGTCAATAGGAAGGAAGCTTCGTAGAGTTGCAGCAATCCTTTCGTGTCGTCCCCAAGGCTTTCTTTGAAATCGCCCGCATCGTTCTTGAAACAATCAAATACCTCTGAAAAATAACAGATTGATGAAGCTTCAAGAAATACATGTCTAAGTATATGTAGAATAAAAGAAAATATCACGAAACATTCTGTAACATAAGTCGATTTCCACTTTTGGACTGAAACAAGCTCAGCTGAGCTGAATTGAAATGCACTGAATAAATCTGAACTAAATTGAAGTTAACTGAATTAATTTTCTTATAAAAATAATAATAATTTTTATAAATTATTATATAATTTTAAAAAAGTATTAATAATATTTTATTATACCTAAAATTATTAATTCAAATTATTTTTTATTTTATTTATTTTAATTTTTTTTTTAAACGAACTTTTTTTTGGTATAGGTCAATTGGAATGTTTTGAGTTTGAACCAAAAGACCTTTGGTCTTTAGTTGAACTGCTCAACCAACTGAGCTAACAACCCTTGACAAACGAACTTAATCTAATTGAACTGAACTGAACTGAAATTAAGTCCAAAAGAACCTTAGTTGTTAAAGTTTATGAAAATTCAATTTAATTTGGTCCTATTTCGACATCAAATACCTCTGAAAAACAACAAATTTATGAAAGCTTCAAGAAATACATGTAGAAATTATATGCAACAATTTTTAGCACCTTGAGAGACGCGAAACCCGTGTTGCCTCAAGAGTCTGAATTCAAGAGCCGTCGAGTACAAATCCCTTCCGGGTTGTTTGTACCGGCCCACAGCCTTGTGTATACGACGCAAGATTCGATCGATTTTGTCCTGAAAAATGGACTGAGTTTTAAGAGATTAATTAGTGGAATTCAATAAATATGTACTATTAAACATAAAAAAAAATGGGGTAGAAAAATTAGATATTTGAAGAGTTAATAAAATATGAATTATTAAATATACAGAATAATGTGTGAAAATACAATATTGATGAAAAATGAGACATTTAATCAGTATATATATAGAAATTAGATATTTAAAAGGAAAATATATAACGTAATTAAGTAACCGTGTTTATTTTCTTGAGAGAAAAAAATAGAGCCCCGTCAATAAATGGTCACATTTATAACAAAGAATTAAAAAATATCCCCACATTATTCTTCTCTCTCTCCCGTAGTACAATGTCGCCCCCTTTTTCCGATTTCGATTTTACGAAGCAAACAATGTCATCGTCGGTGACGCCGTCGGAGTCCGAACATGAGGAAGAGGAGGAGGAGCACCAACCCGAGGCGCTCACTTTATTCTTTCTTCTCTCTCTCTTTCTCCCCCCAAAACCGACCCGTTTTTTTTTTTCGATTTCGATTCAACTAATTTTCTTACAGGAGATGTTATCGGAGTCGGCGTCGGCGTCCGAACATGAGGAGGATGTAAAAATCTCTACAGAACCACCACCATTTTCGTTTTTTTTGCGACTGTTACTCGATGGACTTACTCGATGGCGCAGACGATCGAGTAACCCATCGAGTAGTGAAGAACACTTGAAGATCATTATTACTCGATGGTACGTTACTCGACGGTACATTACTCGATTTCGAGTAACTCAAAATCTCGAATTCGAGTAGCAATTTCACGAATTAAACAGATTTTTCTCATTCGTTATATTGGTTCGTTCCATACATGGTTGTAAAGATATTGAAGTCTAGATTTCGTAGAATTTTAAATCGAAACAATCAGAGTTCGGGCGAAAAAGATATGACAAGAATCGAGAAGTTGCGCAAAGAGAAGAATTTCGAGTAATTCGAATTCGAGCAGCAATTTCACGGATTAAACTGATTTTGCTCATTTGGAATCTTGCTTCGTGCCATATATGGATGCAAAGATCTTGAAGTCTATATTCTGAGGAATTTTGAATCGAGACGATTGGAGTTTGTATGAAAAAGATATGACAAGAATCGAGAACTTGCGCAAAGAGAAGAATTTCGAGTAACTCGAATTCGAGCAGCAATTTCACAGATTAATCTGACTTTGCTCATTTGGAATCTTGCTTCGTACCATATATGGATGCGAATATATTGAAGTATATATTCTGAAGAATTTTGAATCGAGACGATTGGAGTTCGTATGAAAAAGATATGACAAGAATCGAGAAGTTGCGCAAGAGAAAAATTTCGAGTAACTCGAATTCGAGTAACAACTTCACGGATTAAACTGATTTTGTTCATTCGTAATCTTGGTTCGTGCCATAGATGTATGCAAAGGTATTGAAGTCTATATTCCGAGAAATTTTTAATCGAGACAATTGGAGTTTGTAAAAAAAAGATATGACAAGAATCGAGAAGTTTCGCAAAGAGAAGAATTTCGAGTAACTCGAATTCGAGTAGTAACTTCAAGTATGAAACTTATTTTTCTCATTCGGAATCTTGGTTCGTGCCATACATGGATGCAAATATCTTGAAGTCTAGATTTCGAGGGAGTTTGAATCGAGACAATCGGAGTTTGGGTGAAAAAGATACTATAAGAATCGAGAAATTGCGCAAAGAGAACTTTAAAAAGGTTACTCGAAAGGGTTAATCGAATCAGGAGTAACCCTTTCTTGTAACCTATTCGAGTAACCTTTCTTGTAACCCTATTCGAGTAACCCTTTCTTGTAACCCTATTCGAGTAACCCATTCGAGTAACCCTTTCTTGTAACCTATTCGAGTAACTCTTTCTTGTAACTCATTCGAGTAACCCTTTCTTGTAACCTATTCGATTAACCCTTTCTTGTAACCCTATTCGATTAACCCTTTCTTGTAACCCTATTCGAGTAACCCTTTCTTCTAACCCTATTCGAGTAACCCTTTCTTGTAACCCTATTCGAGTAACCTATTCGAGTAACCCATTCGATCAACCCATTCGAGCACATTAGGGTTTCGATCGAGCAGAATAGGGTTACCATCGAGTAACCATTGTTGGAGTTGTATACTTAATGTCTAGATTTAAGTAACGCAAACTCCCGATCATAGCATTTAATCTATTTAAACGAATAAACAATTATTTGCTTTTAATTATTGATAATTAAATATATGCAAAATATAGTCCTGGATTCTAACGTTGTAGTTAGTATGGTGTGCGTCGTCACACAGAAGATCATACTATCGGTTACTCGTATTTAATCGAACAGTTGCTCACGACCTAGATGGACACGGACCAAGCCATCGGTATAGTCGTTGTATGAGGGAGAAAATAACCTGTCTTGATTATTTTATCATGCTTGTACACTTGGTGTATTGAGCGGATCGCTTGAGATTTATCGATTAGGATTGCATTAGATAATCGATTTAAATCTCAGAGTATTTTATTCTTAATCTCCGATATTATTGCGGGTGTGTATATTTAATATTAGTGACTTTGATTTTCCAAAGAAATTGACCGATTAAAATATCTGGTTAATTACCGGTAAAGTTGGGTCACGATATTTTATATATGACACGCCGTGAATTCTTGAAGGGAAAGTGTATCCGATAAGGGTTGATAATATCCCGAGATGAGTTCATAAGAAATTATTATGTAAACCTCATGAATGGATTTGTTCCGCATAATAATTAAGGTTGAATAATACTATTCTCGGATACAAGAGAGGAATAAATTAATTAGTAATAAATTAATTTTATTCATGGATATTTATATCTTAAATACACAGAATAAATAATACCACGGAGAGAATATTATTTGATATAATATGGTTTAATATTGGGAGTGTAATTAATTTTATATAGTGAAAAATAAAATTAATTAATATTAATGGATTAATAGATTTGGGCCTGGGCTCAATTTAATCATTAATATTGGAAGTCCAATATTCCAACTCCTTTAGATCCCTTAAGTAGCCTATAAAATCACTACATGGTCTTCACAATTCAAGACATCATAAGATTATCATACTTGATATTCTAGAGAGTTCGTGAAGGAGATCCATAGGAGTTCGGAGGATCGTCGCCCACACGACGTTCGAACGAGGTGCAAGGAATACGTAGGAAGATTCAAAGGTCTTCAAATCATCTTGTTTCTCCGCACAACAAGATCGAAGGTAAAATCATAAACCCCCTTGTATGATTTTATGTGAAATTAATCGTAGAACATACATGAACGAAAGATCCGGGAAAACGTACGAACTCCGGGGACGAGGATTCGAGATTCTCGGCGGAGCTCGAGAGAAACCCTCGACTGGGAGCCGAGGGTGGCGGTCGGCTTAGGGCACGACCGCCGGCGTGCGCTCGAAGGGGTCCCGGCTGGAGCCGGGACAAGCGATCGACGCGAAGTCGATCGCTAGGGCTGCCGCGGCTGGAGCCGCGGCGGGTGCGCTGGGCGCACCGCCCTCCCTCGACGGTGACGGCGGTGAGTCGCCGGACTCACCGCCGGGGGCTGTTCCGAACAACCCCGGGGGATGCACGCGCATCCCCGGCGATCGCCATGCACGGCGATCGCGAACCCTAGCGGGGTTCGGCTAGGGTTTCGGCTGCGGGTTTATCTCGCGGCGGCGATACTCTCGTCAAGCCCGGTTCGTCGGTGTTCGTGATTGGTTTCCGGCGATGGAATTTTGATCGGGTTATCGGTTCCGCAATTTTTGATAGCCCGGGATATCGATTTCCAACAACCATCGTGTAGTTAAGGAGGCCCCATCGTGTAATCAAGAACAGAGCCCCTTTTTTTTTTTTTCAATTTTAAGGCCGTTTTTCAATTTCTAAGGGTGTATTTGCGTATGTAACTTCATTTTAATGATAAAAAAAAACATTTATTAAACATGTTTGATGTTCAATTTTGGAGTTTTAATCCATAACATGTCAACATTGAACAATATTATAGTTTGTTTTTTGTAAACTTTCCTAAGATATTTAGAATAGTATGACCAATGTTCCGAATTTCACTTGTTTTCACTCTAAACGAATCGATTGATCATCTAACTTGTTTTAGTAATGTTTTAATTCTCTAAATTGAACTTATTAGTGCAAATAACAACTTAATTATGCAAAAAATGATTAAATAACCAATTTTAAGCTCTTTACTCGATGGTTGTTCGATGGGTAGTCGATTAACCTACCATCGACTAACATGTGAGATTTATGATTACAGGATCCTTGCTATTCGAGTAACCATTTCGAGTAACCTATTCGAGTAACCTATTCCAGTAACCCTTTCGAGTAACCTATTCCAGTAACCCTTTCGAGTAACCTTTTTAAAGTTCTATTTGCGCAGTTTCTCGATTCTTATCGTATCTTTTTCACCCGAACTCCGATTGTCTCAATTCAAACTTCCTCGAAATCTAGGCTTCAAGATCTTTGCATCCATGTATGAGACGAACCAAGATTCCGAATGAGAAAAATAAGTTTCGTCCTTGAAGTTACTACTCGAATTCGAGTTACTCGAAATTCTTCTCTTTGCGCAACTTGTCGATTATTGTCATATCTTTTTTTTACAAACTCCAATCGTCTCGATTAAAAATTTCTCGGAATATAGACTTCAATACCTTTGCATAAATCTATGGCACGAATCAAGATTACGAATGAACAAAATCAGTTTAATCCGTGAAGTTGTTACTCAAATTCGAGTTACTCGAAATTTTTCTCTTGCGCAACTTCTCGATTCTTGTCATATCTTTTTCATACGAACTCCAATCGTCTCGATTCAAAATTCTTCAGAATATAGACTTCAATATCTTCGCATCCATATACGGCACAAAACAAGATTACAAATGAGAAAAGTCAGATTAATCCGTGAAATTGCTGCTCGAATTCGAGTTACTCGAAATTCTTCTCTTTGCGCAAGTTATCGATTCTTGTCATATCTTTTTCATACGAACTCCAATCGTCTCGATTCAAAATTCCTCATAATATAGACTTCAAGATATTTGCATCCATATATGTCACGAAGTAAGATTCCAAATGAGAAAAATCAGTTTAATCCGTGAATTTGCTGCTCGAATTAGAATTACTTGAAATTCTTCTCTTTGCGCAACTTCTCGATTCTTGTCATATCTTTTTCGCTCGAACTCCGATTGTCTCGATTCAAAATTCTACGGAATCTAGACTTCAATATCTTTACAACCATTTATGGAACGAACAAATATTACGAATGAGAAAAATATTTTTAATTCGTGAAGTTGCTAGTCGAATTCGAGATTTCGAGTTACTCGAAATCGAGTAATGTACCGTCGAGTAACATACCATCGAGTAATAATGATCTTCAATTGTTCTTCACTACTCGATGGGTTACTCGATCGTTTGCGCCATCGAGTAGTCCATCGAGTAACAGTCGAAAAAAAGAAAGAAAATGGTGGTGGTTCTGTAGATATTTTTACATCTTCCTCATGTTCGGACGCCGACGCCGACTCCGATAACATCTTCGGTAAGAAAATTGGTTGAATCGAAATCGAAAAAAAAAACGGGTCAGTTTTGGGGGGAGAAAGAGAGAGAGAAGAAAGAATAAAGTGAGCGCCTCGAGTTGGTGCTCCTCCTCCTCTTCCTCATGTTCGGACTCCGACGGCGTCGCCGCCGACGACATTGTTTACTTCTTAAAATCGAAATCGAAAAAAGGGGGCGACGTTGTACGATGGGAGAGAGAGAGAGAAGAATAGTATGAGGATTTTATTTTATTTGATATTGTATTTGTTTTTGTTTTTGTTTATTTTGGATTTATTGAAATAGTAAGGGTATAAAAGACAATTCATGGACAATTAATGTAAAAAACTCACACTTTTACAAGTGGAGACTTTAAACTCATCCCCTTATCAAACGTAACCAAAAAGTCACATTCCCTCAAAAAAATACTATAAATATGTAAAATAACATTGAGCAAAGTGAGAAAAAAAAAGTAAAAAATTGTTAGCTTAGTTGATTTAGCATTTGAATTGAGGACTTAAGTCGTCCAAGGTTCGAACCACATTGCAATTGATATAAAACCAAAAAAAAGTGAGGAAAAAAAATAGTTTTTTTAAATCCAAAAATAAAAAGTAACAAATTCTTAAAGTTGAAATGTAACGTCAAAGTTTAAAAAAATAATTAAATAAGAGTTGTTAGCTAAATTGGTTGAACATTTGAATTGAGAACTTAAGTTCAAGTTTTGAATTCAAGACATTGCAATTGACATAAACAAAAAAAATGAGAAAAAAAATAATTTTTTTAAATCCTAAAATAAAAAGTAACAAATTTTTAAAGTTGAAATGTACATCAAAGTTTAAAAAATCATTAAAATAAAATATGAGTAAAATTAATTATATTTTAATTAAATTAAAAAAATAAAATTAATTATTTCTATTTTGTAAGTATGTGATTGTCAACTATTCTAAATTTATGGAACACCCTAAAAGTGTTACCGTTGTTATTATGAGGTTGCAAAAGTTATATTTTTTGAGGCTTCAGTTGTTGTGTTTTTGTGCTTCTACGGCGAGCCTCGGATACCTGCAAAACAAACACAAACAGATTCAATTAGATTTTTAATCCACTCTAAGTTCACCCGAAGATCCCAACGGCCCGCAGTCAACGGATCCTTGAAGAGATTCGGTCCGCTCCACTGGTTTTGGGCTTGGGTAAAGCCTTAGAGCACATGCAGCGGAACTGAGGAACTGCAGTCACAGCAGGGGTAGCCGGCACCACTAAACAAGTGAGGAGCCGCCTGAGACCTTGCCAACAACACCCAGAGCACAATCCACACACACTCTTCTCACAACCCTCTGCTCACACAAGGATCTCACAGATCAACACCACAGCAAGACCATAGAAGGTGAAGAAGATGAAGAAGACACACAGTGAAAGTAGGGTTTGAACAAAGTAGGTGAGGAGTAGAGTGAATGAGGATGTGAGTGAATCAGGTCACAAAAAGAGAAGACAACAGTTCAGATTAAGCCACACCATTACCATACATAGATCAATGAGAACTGGCAAGGATAGGTCAACTCATCAATTAGGATTAAGTAGTGGGCTGAGCTGAAAGCAAATGGGCAAACACAAAATTAGTTGGTGAGTGGAGTGGACTTCTATGGGTGTTTGGGATGCCTCTTATTTGCAATTGGGCCAACACCAAATGAATTGGGCCAACATAATTACAACGTCATTTTTAGTACTATATTAAAATTTTAGATCTAATTTTTTTTCTTATATTTTTTTATTGAAAACGAAGGTTTAATTAATATATTGTGAAAAATAATAATACAACTCATTAGTATATTAAACATGCCACATGTTCCACTACCTATTACAACGTCATTTTTAATACTGTATTAAAATTTTAGATCTATTTTAATAATAATACAACTCATTAGTATATTAAACATGCCACATGTTCCACTACCTATTACAACGTCATTTTTAATATTATATTAAAATTTTAGATTTATTTTTTTTTCTTATATTTTTTTATTGAAAACAAAGGTTTAATTAATATATTGTGAAAAATAATAATACATGCCACATGTTACACTACCTATTATATACTGTATAGGTATAGGCAGTGACGGAGCCAGGAAACTGGGTCAGGGGAGCCCATTTTTAATAATATCGACAAAAATATTTTTTAGGTATTATAAAGTCTTAAAGGTAATTAAGAAAAAAAATCAAAATTTCATTATAAAAAATAATTTTTAAAATTTAATACATTAAAAAAATTGAAAATTTTTAATATAATATTTTAATAAATAAATTAGATTAATTTTACAAAACTTTAAGCATTTTTTATCATAAATATCATTCTATTGTATTTAATATAAAAAAATGAAATTAAAGTATTAATAAAATATAAATTTTATTCTTAAAACTATAATTATTTAAATTTTGATATATATAATATAAAGGTACTATACATATGCAGTATTATACATGCAGATATCATACATGTACATTTATACGAATATACATATAGTATTAGTATTATACTATTATATATATAGATTTTAAGAAAAATTCAGGGGGGCCCAGTGCCCCCCCGGGACCCCCCTGCCTCCGTCCCTGGGTATAGGTACAGTAGTACTATCCAACTATTTTTTTTCTTGATATATGTCAATTACAATGTCTCGAGGTAGTAGTAGTATCCAACTATTTTTTTCTTGGTATAGGTCAATTACAATGGCTTGGGGTTCGAACCTAGGACTTTTGATTCTCAATTCGAGTGTTCAACCAACTGAACTAACCCTTGATGAATTAACTATCGTTTGTTAGCTTGGTGATGCGGTGGGGTTTCCATATCCCTATGCGCAGTACTATATCATACACTTTTATTTTTTTATGTGATTGACTTTTACCAAAAACAAAAAAAATTAACTATCGTTGACCAAAAACGTGTAATGTGGGTACAAAAAAAAATGAATTAACTATGGTTGACCCCTAATATACGTATTATTTGTTTATAATACCAAATTGAATTCATTTGAACTACTCTAAATTGAACTTAGTTGAAATGAACATAATTTTTTATGATAATAATAATAATTATATTACATTATTAATAAATTTAAAAACTTGTACATAATATTATAGTATGAAGTAAATTGTACGTATATCTAAAAATTTGGATTCATAAAAAAATTAAAAAAATTTGACTCAAATCAAAATACAATTGTTTGTAAAAAAATCCGGATTCCATCTGACACGTGTCATTCAATTTCATTTATCAAACAATCTTTCACATTCTCAATTTTATTGGAGTGGAAGAATTTTTTGTTGGGAAATTCACGTCCAAATTCCCCTCCTGAAAAGCACACGAACAAACAAAGAACGAAAATACAGAAATAAAATGACACGAGAAATTATAGTGGTTCACTCGTTAACGAGGGCTACGTCCACTTCTTGCCGCTGCAATAATTCACTAGATCGATTATAGTTCTCGATTACACGCTTGTAAAGCTATAAATTCGACTCTAGACTTTCTGGAGGTGTTAACCCTATTTTACACGCACATAGGGTTTATATATAGGGGAGGGAAAACTTAGGGAACAAGCTAAATCCCGATTCTGGGATTTAGTACTTTTGGCGCCCGCCAAACACATTTCGGCGCCCGCCGAAATCTTCCCGCGACCGCCGGAGGCCAAGTCGCGCCCGCCGAAAGAGCCAAAAACGGGCAGTCCTGATTTCCTGGTTTCGGCGCCCGCCGAAACCCTTTCGGCGCCCGCCGAAAGTAGCCGGCGCCCGCTGAACTGGTCTGGCGCCCGCTGGAGCTTGTCTGGCACCCGCCAGACCCCCTGGCGGGTGTTGAGCCTGTCTTTGTCGATTTTCCGCGTGAATTCACCCTTCACACTCAACAATCTCCCACTTGAAGTTAATTCACGACCCCTTTCGTCTCTTCCCATTGCAGCGGCGTCCCCGGTCCTCATCCCAGAAGACCAACCGAGGTTGAACACAACCTCAACTTGTCACACGGTACCACCTTCGTAAACATGCGGCCGGATTCTTACTCCCAAGAATCTTCTCCAACACCAAGACGCCTTCCTCTAAGGCCGATCGAATGAAGTGATATCTCAGCTGGATATGCTTCGTTCGAGCATGGTATACCGGATTCTTTGCCAAGTGAATGGCGCTCTGACTGTCGGAATACAAGATACTCCCCGAGTGATCTTGCCTCAGCTCTAGCAGAAATGCCTGTAGCCACATCATTTCCTTCGCGGCTTCCGTCACAGCGACGTACTCCGCCTCACAACTCGATAGTGCTACTATCTTCTGCAACCTCGACACCCAGCTTATCGCGGTACCCCCGAAAGTGTACACGTACCCAGTAGTGCTCTTTCTACTATCCACATCACCTCCGTTATCCGCGTCCACAAACACGAGTAACCCCAAATGTGATTTTTGGAACCTCAAAACAAAACCGGAAGTCCCTCTCAAGTATCGAAAGATCCACTTGACGGCTTCCCAATGTTGCTTCCCCGGATTACTCATAAACCGACTGACTACTCCCACTGCATTGACAATGTCAGGCCTCGTGCACACCGTAGCATACATAAGGCTCCCAATCGCAGAGGCGTAAGGGACCTTATCCATATGCTCCATCTCCTTCTCGCTCGTCGGCGAGTCCTCCTTTGACAGACGGAAGTGACTAGCCAAAGGAGTGCTCACGGGTTTCGCATCCTCCATGTTAAACCGTGCTAGTACCTTCTTCAGGTACTCCTCTTGAGACAACTCAAGACCCTCTTTACTCCTCGTGATTCTCATTCCCAGGATTTGTTTGGCAGCACCCAAATCCTTCATAGAGAACTCCCTCGATAGACTCTTCTTGAGCTTGTCGATCTCCGCCAAACTCGCCCCGACTATCAGCATATCATCTACATAAAGAAGTAAAATTATGTAGGTACCTCCGAGTTTCTTGAAATAGCAGCAGTGGTCCGCCTCAAGGATAACATACCAGATGTTTTCAAAGATTATTCTGACATCTGTGACATTTGTCCTCTGGCCAAACAACACAAATTGGTTTTTCCTAACAGTACAAGTCAGAGCTCTCTTCCTTTTGATTTACTTCATTGTGACTTATGTGGTCCTTTTCCTGAGGCTATAGTGGATGGTTATCTGTACTTTCTCACTATAGTAGATGACTTTTCCAGATTCACTTGGGTGTGTTTGTTGAAACAAAAGTCAGAAACCAAACAACAACTTATCAACTTTGTCACCTTTGTTCTCACTCAGTTTGGCAAGAAGGTGAAAGTTGTTAGAACAGATAATGGAACATAGTTCATTGCTCCAGAGTTTTACTCTTCTCATGGAATTCAGCATCAAACAACTTGTGTGTGTACACTCCACAGCAGAATGGAGTGGTGGAAAGAAGACATCAAATTTTACTAAACATGGCAAGGTCTTTAAAGTTCTAATCTGGAACACCATTGAATTTGTGGGGCTACTGTATCACTACAGCAGCTTATCTTCTTAACAGGATCCCTGTTCCATCTCTTGCCAACAATACTCCTTTTCAGCTCCTTCATAAAGAGCCACCCTCCTATGACCACCTCAGAGTATTTGGTTGTCTTTGCTATGCCAATAATCCTCTTCCTCCACTACTACAAAAACTGGTTTTAGAGACGCTCAAAAGTGTCACTAAAATATAGTTTTAGTGACGCTTTTACTATAGTGACGCTTTGACAAAGCGTCACCTGATTTGGCGTTACTTTAGTGACGCTTGAAAAGTGTCACTATAAATGCATATAATGACACTTTTAAGCGTCCTTATAACATTATATTGTGACGCTTGTCAACGTCGTGATAACATTATTTTGTGACACTTTTAAGTGTCATTATAACTCTATTAGTCCACACTAACAAGCGTCATGATAGTACACTTTAGTGACGCTTTTCATCGTCACCAAAAAGTTGTAACCAACTTAACAAACTCATATAGTACCACTTTTATGTGTCATAATAATATTATTTTTGTGAAGCTGATCAACCGAATTTTTCACAAAATTTATTTAATTATCATAAAAAAATCATCACATTTCCAAATATAATAACAAAAAATATAATAATAATAATAAATATTCATCACTTCTAATACCAAACTCAATCATTGAATCAATGTTGGACAAAGAGTTCAACAAAAGGTTATTCATCAATCACATAGCTCTCTACCAAACATCTTTATAGTTATCAATGACTTGAAAATACATAACATTTGAACTTATATCTCGTTCACCGGATGGAAGTTGACTCCTCAATTGTTGCATTTTTTCCTATTGCAAAATTAAAACAATATAATTATGAAAAGGCAATGGTATAAGAATAACACATTAAATGAGTGCAATGAAGTGAAATATACACAAACATCACCTTTTACTCTTCGATGCACCAATATTCTACAATGAACATCCATTGACCTTGGTTCATCCTCTCATAATGAGTATTATACCTCCTACTTTGTATCACAGTATTACACAATTCATAAAAAATTGGTAAAAAACACACTCTACATGTACTAATTAATTGACTAAAGAAGTTTAATCATACCTGAGAATTAACATGTTTGTCACGAACTTTGTCATCAATATATTGACATTTTTGTTGGAATGGCACATAATTTGGACTTGGTTGGCTGTTAATTATTACTACAATGAGACAATATGAAACACAACTTTCATTTTTTCCATTCAAAATACATTTTAAAATTTCAGTAAAAAAAAGAAGTAAATAAATACTCACAATTCCAATATATTAATAATAATCTCAATATTATGATAGCAGTTCTATTGTACCATGGATATAGACAATTTATGACATAAAAAAAATGTACAACAATAAATACTAATGCAATAATATACCTTGATGGTTAACATTTTGTTCAGCAACAACTTTATCAATACTTCTTTGAAGACTAATAGAATCAAAAACAATTTTTCATCTTCATGTCATTGATATAATATTTTCTTTGAACTGTGGTGAAAATTGAAAAAAAAGTTCCAATCAAGATAACTATTCAGAAAACAATAGAGTAGTATATAAAGAATAATAAATGGTACCTCGACAACAATTGTGTTTCTCAATTACATCTTCTCAAATATTGTGATAATATCCTCTGATCACTATTCACTTGGGCTATTTTCGTTTTATAGACATTGCCTGAAGAACACTTGGAGACAGTTTTCCTGCTTTCCATTTTTCTAAAATAAAATTTTGGTTAAGAATTATAACAGTATGATTAAATATAAACATAGATAAAATCATCTTTAAATTTTTTAATTAACTATAAGATGTATATCCCATATATATAGTCTTGACACATATAAAAGTGATCATGCAGAACTTCATCATGTGATCAGTAGTATTACTACCAGCAAAAATATCATCTAAAACAACATTGTTTGAAAGTGACCAGCCATGAAAGAATCAATTACTTAGTACTGCGCATATCATTTAATAAATCCTTGAGAGTTATTTAAGAGTTCATCATGCGATCAGTAGTGCCCAAACTACATCACAAAAATCAGGTACAAGCACATTGTTTGAAAGCGACTCAGCATGAAGGACCCATTTAATTAGTACATCATTTTATAATTCATTGAGTTATTTAAGAGTTACAATAACATGGAGTATTTATTTTCATGCTACAACCAACAAACAACTAAACCGCATAAATAAATTATTAACACATACCTTATACACGTTCATCAACAAATTCAAAATATAATGCATATAAATCCTCTATTGGTATTGTATGAGCACTTCTATATTAATTTAAAGAAAACCAGATATGACATAGAATGATAAAAAATAAATCAGTTAACTAATGACAAAAAACTTTTGAGCCACTGAGTATGAAAAAAAACATTTATGTTTGAGCCTAAGCAAAGCAAATAGAAATATTTAATATTAAATCAATAATATATGAATATAAAAACTAATTTTATCACCTTAGGATGAAGGATAGATGAGTAAGAGATGAAGCAGATCTAGGTTGAAAAATAAAATTTTCGCCTGAGCAAAGCAATCAAAGTGGACCAGTTCCTGAATTTCGATAAGTACCAATCCCACAATATCGGTGTAACGCCCCAGAAAATTCAAAAGGCTTAAAAAGATTGAATACGCTACTCATACCAACAGATGCATCTACTTTTCTGGGCATACTCCTATAAGACCTCCAAAGTTAAGCGTGCTGGCTCTGGGGTAATTCTAGGATGGGTGACCCCCTGGGAAGTCTCCCGGGTGCGCACGAGTGAGGACAAAGTGCGCTGGAAAAGACAAGTGTTGGTACAGTGGGGCCAGAATATCACTCCCGAAGGCAGTCATTGGTAACCGAGCCGGCCCATTAGGGTCGGGCTTCGACCCCTCAACGGGCTGGGGCGTTACAAATTGTATCAGAGCCAAGTTGCCGACCGAAATTGTGGGAAATAAGTGTCTTGCGGGGCCAAGTGCTCCACCCAGAAGTTGATGAGAGTACCGGCAAGGGGCATTCCTGCACGGATGGTAGGTCCTGGGCAAGTAAGATAAGTAAGGCACGCAACGAGGACGTTGCGCAGAAAAAAGGTGGGGTGATTGTAACGCCCCAGAAAATTCAAAAGGCTTAAAAAGATTGAATATGCTACTCATACCAACAGATGCATCTACTTTTCTGGGCATCCTCCTATAAGAACTCCAAAGTTAAGCGTAAGAAAAAAGGTGGGGTGATTGTAACGCCCCAGAAAATTCAAAATCCTTAAAAGGATTGAATATGCTACTCATACCAACAGATGCATCTACTTTTCTGGGCATCCTCCTATAAGAACTCCAAAGTTAAGCGTGCTGGCTCTGGGGTAATTCTAGGATGGGTGACCCCCTGGGAAGTCTCCCGGGTGCGCACGAGTGAAGACAAAGTGCGCTGGAAAAGACAAGTGTTGGTACAGTGGGGCCAGGATATCACTCCCGAAGGCAGTCATTGGTAACCGAGCCGGCCCATTAGGGTCGAGCTTCGACCCTCAACGGGCCGGGGCGTTACAATCGGTACGGCAACAACATCGTCCCGGTTCGGCCTACCGTCAAGCCGATACCTGTTCCGGCGCACAAACCCTCGTCGAAAAACCGGTTTACAATCAATTTCGCGGGGTCCAGCTGCTACTCGGCTCCTCTCCTGGAAAAGACAAGTGTTGGTACAGTGAGGCCAGGATATCACTCCCGAAGGCAGTCATTGGTAACCGAGCCGACCCATTAGGGTCGGGCTTCGACCCTCAACGGGCCGGGGCGTTACAATCGGTACGGCAACAACATCGTCCCGGTTCGGCCTACCGTCAAGCCGATCCCTGTTCCGGCGCACAAACCCTCGTCGAAAAACCGGTTTACAATCAATTTCGCGGGGTGACTCCCGAAGGCAGTCATTGGTAACTGAGCCAGCCCATTAGGGTCGGGCTTCGACCCTCAACGGGCCGGGGCGTTACAATCGGTACGGCAACAACATCGTCCCGGTTCGGCCTACCGTCAAGCCGATCCCTGTTCCGGCGCACAAACCCTCGTCGAAAAACCGGTTTACAATCAATTTCGCGGGGTCCAGCTGCTACTCGGCTCCTCTCACAGCCACAAATCTAGGGGCGGGGGCAATTTTGAGCGAAATATGCCATAGGGCATAATCCATAGAAAGGAAGTTTTGCGTGGAAATTGAAGGAAGAATTTGGGTAGGAATTTTTTAGCAATCGAGATTTGTGGCTGAATATGGGTAGAAATGTTTTAGTAATAGAGATTTGAGGAAGAATTTTTGAAGCTTATTATGCTAGGGCAAACTTGGGGATCGTCCTTGCAGTTAATACACTACACAATATTTCGTATTAAGTAATTTAATAATTTATGATTTATTAGAGGATCAAAAAAATTATCACTAATTATTTTTGAACAGTATTTTATCACTAATTATTTTTGAACAAAATTTGGGGACTTGAACCTGGGACTTATTAATATTTGAACCTGTGACTTATTAATATACCAGCGCTAATTTCACCGCTACGGTGTCACTATACATATACTAAAATTGAAAGCGTCTTTATATATGTAATAAAGTGACACTAATTAATAAGTGTCACTAAAAAAAGCGTCACTATAAATGGTATTTTGTAGTAGTGCTCATAAACAGAAATTTGTAGCAAGAGCCTTTAAAGGTGTTTTTTTAGGATATCCACCAAATTCAAAGGGATACTTTGTTTATGATCTTTCTACTCATTCTGTGGTCATTTCTAGGGATATTCAGTTTGTTGAAACTGTTTTTCCTTTTCTTGTCACCTCTTCAGCATCTGAGGTCCAATTTTACATTTCTACTCCTGTTTTTGATGTTCATGATCCCATTCCTGTTGTTCCTATTGTTGAAACTGATCAACTAAATATTCCAGTTCAAGTTCCTTCTCTTCCAGTGGGTAGAGTTAGGAAACCACCCTCATACTTGGCAGATTATCATTGCAATGCTGCCTCTGTGGATTTTTCAGTTGAGCCTCAGTCCTATGCTGAAGCAACTACTCATTCTCATTGGCAGGAGGCCATGAAAAGAGAATTTACAGCAGATATTTTTTTTAATTTCAACGATCAGATTTAATTAAGTAATATGAACAGTATATATTTATTAAAAATATACTCCCTCCGGCCATTAATAGATGTCATACTTTTCTGGACACGGAGTTTAAGAAAATTGTTATTTTTGTATTTTTTAATTGAAAAGTAAAAGGTAAAAATATATTTTAAAAGTGAAAAGTAAAGTAGTTGTGAGTAAAGTTTAAAAAGTAGGTGGAGTAAAGTAGAATAAAATTGTATATTAAAATGAAAAAGTTAGAATAATTATTTCTTTTTTTGGGGTGTGTCAAGGAAAGTATGACAACTGTCTTTGTACCGAGGGAGTAATAGTTAGAGTCGAGATTGACAATTATTATCTTGGTATGGACTAACCTATGAAACAGGTTAATATTTTGATTTTTCAAAGCATTGTTAAGCAATTTTGTAAACTAATAAAAAAATTAAAAAATTCTAATATTTTATTTAAAAATAAAATATAAAATTATATTTTATTTTTGTTAAAAAATATAATGCAAATAATTACAAATAAAAATTAAAATAACATTTTTTATTTAAACAAAAAAATACAAATATAAAAAAATTATTATTCAAAAATATAAAATTAATAATACATATTTTCTCGTAATAAAAATACTCTGTATTTTAAAATGTAAGTATGTATTAATTCGAATCGAAAGAATATTTTTATTTTTGAAATATTTTTATATTTAAATTTCTCATTTTTATTTGTCAGAATATATTGTGTTTGCCCAACTTTAATTTTTTGCCTGTTTTAATTTTATTGAATCGGAGGAATATTTTTATTTTTCGAATATTTTATATTTAAATTTCTCATTTTTATTTGCCAGAATATATTGTGTTTGGCCCAACTTTAATTTTTTGCCTGTTTTAAATTTATTTGTTTACGCAATTTTTTTATCTTTTTTTTTTCAATATTTTTATTTATGTATATTATTTGCGCAATATATTTTTTTTAGAATATAATTGATGTTTAAAAACATATTTAAAAATTAATTATTTTGTTTTAAGAAATATTTTTTTAGATAAATAAATTATTATTTGTATTATTTAATTAAATTAATCAAGTATTTAAATTTTTTTTTTATTTTAAATCGTTTTATAAAAATATTTTATATTATATTAATAAAATTGGCTATAACAGTTACCTCTATTTATTAGTTAGAAAATTAATTTTAATTGTAATCATAAATGGAATGGTGCATAGTAAACAATTGAATTGTCATTAGTTAAAAAATTAATTTTAGTTGTAATCATAAATGGAAGGGAGCATAGTAAAAAATTGAATTGTTATTAATTTATTGATTATGCTATAAATGTATGGTACATTCAAATTTAAGAAATGTACTGTAGTATTCTCTTATAATTATGCTTTGAGTGGATTGAGATTCAGTTTTTAATGTTGCCAGCTCCATTAATTTGGTTGTCAAATTTGGTTTCGATCATTTTGTTTGGTGAATCGGTGATTATTAACATGTATAAAATCATGAAGTTAAATTAATTGATCCACTAAGTATCGGGTGAACTTAACTTTTGATGAATGGAATTCAACAAATTGTTTTGACTCGTAATGTGATAAAAAAATTCAAAATAAAAACAAATTTATTGTTTTATAAGTTTTAAAAATAATTTATTTATCAATAATATAATTTAATTGTTAAAATTTATAAAATAGAATTAATGGTTATAAAATATAAAAATTATTGTATAAAGCTAAATATATTTATGTTTTTTATAAGTTTCAACAATATTTATATTTATTATCTACATATATTATTATTTTTTAAAAAGATATAAATTTTTATATTAAACTGGAAGGAGTGATTTAGAAAAGATGTAATTTTTTATATTAAATGGGAATCAATGATAGATCACCACCGTTATATTAAATGGAAGATCAAGATTTATTCATTAAGAAATATTAGGAGAAATTCTGATTAGGAGAGGATCTTATACTTAGTTATCTCATTTTATAAATAACAAATGTATAAATAACAAAGAATGTGTAACAAATAAAGTGTAACAATTGCTGAATGAAATATTTGTTGGAAAAATTGGAATAAAATATTTGGTTTGACCAATATTTGACTGATTTTTATGGCTAAATATTAATTCAAGTTGGAATTAATTTGTTGATAATTTTCTACGATGTTGCGTAGATAATTATATTATTTTATTTCGTCAAGATCCGATCGGTGAGTGAGAAATAAATGATCGATTTAGCCAAGTTAAAAGACATTATTTAAATGAGAACTTTAAAGTCTCATCCCACATCGAAACGTGGGTGATAATGAGTTTGTGAGAACCATTATAAAAGGTCTTTGTATTAATTGTTGAGAATGTGAAAAGTCACGATCCCACATTGAATGTGGAGAGAAAATTAATACTTTCTTGGTGTTAAGTCCATTAACCTTGAATTATTAATTGTTGGAAAAATTGGAATAAAATATTTGGTTTGACCAATATTTGACTGATTTTTATGGCTAAATATTAATTCAAGTTGGAATTAATTTGTTGATAATTTTCTACGATTGCGTAGATAATTATATTATTTTATTTCGTCAAGATCCGATTTTTCGGTGAGTGAGAAATAAATGATCGGTTTAGCCAAGTTAAAAGACATTATTTAAATGAGAACTTTAAAGTCTCATCTCTTTTTCGGTGAGTGAGAAATAAATGATCGGTTTAGCCAAGTTAAAAGACATTATTTAAATGAGAACTTTAAAGTCTCATCCCACATCGAAACGTGGGTGATAATGAGTTTGTGAGAACCATTATAAAAGGTCTTTGTATTAATTGTTGAGAATGTGAAAAGTCACAATCCCACATTGAATGTGGAGAGAAAATTAATTGATAATGAGTTTGTGAGAACCATTATAAAAGGTCTTTGTATTAATTGTTGAGAATGTGAAAAGTCACAATCCCACGTTGAATGTGCAGAGAAAATTAATACTTTCGTGGTGTTATATGAGGAGTAGTGAAATGTTTCAACTTTGATTAAGTCCATTGACTTGAATTTTATTGTGGTGTTATATGAGGAGTAGTGAAATGTTTCAACTTTGATTAAGTCCATTGACTTGAATTTTATTCTTGGTCAATTGGAATATAATGATTGGGACTTTGGGCTTCCGAGATTTTTTATGGGCCTATAAGAGTTTAATAAGTACAAATTTAATTTGTATTGAGCATATAAAATAATAACAAGTAAGGTTATTATGGCTTTGGCTTATCAGCCTTTGGATGAGGAGTAGTGAAATGTTTCAACTTTGATTAAGTCCATTGACTTGAATTTTATTGTGGTGTTATATGAGGAGTAGTGAAATGTTTCAACTTTGATTAAGTCCATTGACTTGAATTTTATTCTTGGTCAATTGGAATATAATGATTGGGACTTTGGGCTTCTGAGATTTTTTATGGGCCTATAAGAGTTTAATAAGTACAAATTTAATTTGTATTGAGCATATAAAATAATAACAAGTAAGGTTATTATGGCTTTGGCTTATCAGCCTTTGGGCTGAGTAAAATTAGTTGAAATATTTAATTGGGTTACGCTGTTGGGCTAGCCTAAATGGGTTGTACGGAATTTAAATAATCAGCCCAATGGGTTGTACAGAATTTGAATAGACGGCCCAAAAGACTTGAAAAGTCATCAACATTTTATTTATATATTTAATAAAATATATAAATAATTCCTCATAATTGATGTAACCTTTGAGTTACATGTGACCTTTGGAATGCCTTTTGTCTTTTGATACTCCCCCTTCTTGATGGGTATAAATAGGAGCTTTTAGTTGAGAAGAGAAGACAACAATTCATTTCATACTTCATATCCCACATCTGAAATCTCTTCTGTCTAAGCTCATAAGCATTCTAGTGTTAGAATACTGTGTAGGCAATATTAGTTCCTTGCATTTGCATATGCTCGGTTCTCTCTCTTTCTCGTTCGACGGAGCTTCTAGCTGGTGTGCCTCAGACTAGAAGATGTTTGAAAGTCGTTGTATCTTTGGGGACTAACGTCGCAAAACCGTAGCATACACGGGGCGTTTTAGTCTTGCGGATAGCGAAAGCGCCTCGACTACCCGCAACAAGTTTCTGTTCGAAACCCGATTCAAGGTTAATTTATTTAATTATTTTATTTAATTTTATTCTGGAATTGTAAAGATCAGTAGTACTGTTCTAGTCCAGATTTTATTTTATTTTATGTTTCGAATTTAGACATTTTGTACAAAAATAATCAACAATATTTTTTTTTTATTGAAAACGAATGTTTAATATATTGTGAAAAATAAGAATACATAGTATAGCAACTGTCTGGCTAACAACGTGTATTGTCGGCAAAAAACAAATAAAAAACTTTAGTTGACCCCTTAATACACGTTTTTTTTTTGTTTATTAATACCGAAAATGATCTTAACCCGTGAGCGGATTTTATGAGTATTTTTTTTTTTTATTATCAAAGTTAGTTAGGTTATGTAGTAATTCATTTGAACTACACTTTAATTAACCTTAATTGATATGAACATAATTTTTATGATAATATTAATAATATGATATATGTTTTGTATTGTGAGACTCACATCTATAAAAAAAAAAAAAGAATTTCACATCAAAATGATTGTGATGTTGAGGTACAAATTGAAAGATACAAATAATTTAAATGATTGGGATGTTGAGGTACAAATTGAGAGGTACAAATAATTTATGATATGTGAACCAAATTGTTTTAATATACAATTGGAGATTGTACATATTAAAGTATACAATTGGAGAGGTACAAATAATTTATGATATGTGAACCAAATTGTTTTAATATACAATTGGAGATGCTCTTAATTTAAATGATTGGAGATGCTCTTAATTTATAATCACTTTTTTTAATTAATCTTTAAATATTATTATTTAATAAATTGAATCCAAATATTCAAGAGCCACAATGGTTATTAGTTTGAACTCATTTTATGAGTCCACCACCATTTAATAATAATAGTGCTTAGCTTTTTTATAATAATAAAATAAAATAGAGCTTTTAATTTACTTGCTTGTTTAAAGTGTGTAATAAACGCTCAAGTAATTGGCAAAAAAAAAAACAGAAATAAATTGAGTTCATAGTTTTGAACTGGGTTGGGCGGGGTAATTTAACTCACTCTTGGTAAGTGGGTTTGAATCCAAGTGGGTTTGAAGTTTGAACCTACCAACTACGGTACAACTACTGTAAGTAGATGTAAAAATAAATATTACTAAGACAGTAGAAACTTCTTACAATTACTATATAGAGTATTAATATATAAATTTCTATTGTTTGAATATAGAGTATTAATATTCCTATAAAATATTAGTAATAATTATAACTAAGAGATGGAACTCTATAAATAGAATGTTTACAAGTTTGAATCACATCAACCTTCTTACTATACTGGTACATTAATATCAATGTCTACCAATATGATAGCTCATATAGCTATTCCTGATCACAAAAAGCCAACAAAAAACAAGTTTACTATGACGACTATGGTTGATCGACCGATCAAACCTTCAAGGCTCTGCATGATTTGGCGTGACTCGTCTGGTTACAGCCCCGTCTCATTCCGATGCCATGTCAAGATTGCTCCTGGTCATGATCAAGCATCGACGGCTATTCGAAGGAGTGGAAATTACAAGCCTGCCCTTTGGAATTTCGATTTTGTCCAGTCGTTGAGCAGTGAATATACGGTAACATACATACAAATGCTTTTGATAGGTTTTCGAAGTACTTGTAGCGATAAATTCTTGGAATCTATTATCTGCACAGGAAGAGAAATACTCGAAACAAGCATCTGTGCTTATGGTTGAAGTGAAAAGGATGTTGTTAGATCTTGAAGAAAAAAATGATCGTGTTCGACTATTGGAGTTCATCGATGACTTGCAGAGGCTTTGCGTTTCTTATCACTTTCACGACGAAATCAAACGAATCTTGAATCGCATACACGAGGCAGATGGGCACTACAAACATCCCGAAAGGGATCTGTACTCAACGGCTCTTGAATTCAGGCTCTTGAGGCAACATGGTTTTCGTGTCTCTCAAGGTGCTAAAACTTGTTACATTCTACATAAACTAGACATCATATATATGTAGTAGAGTATATCTCAATTAATTAATCTGTTATTCTGCAGAGGTATTTGTTGGAAAATCTCAAAGTCAAAGTTGGTTTTTTCCAACGTTTGACTGAGTTGACTGGCTATATAATTAATTCGGATTGGGAATTAATTGGTACGATAATTTTCTACGTCGTTCGTAGATAATTATAGAATTTTATTTCGTCAATATCCGATTTTCGGTGAGTGAGAAATAAATTGTTAAAGATAGTCAATTAAAAAGGCATTTAATTGAATATGTAATAAAGTGTAAGACTTTATTACATTGAAATGTGTAATAGTTATTACATCCCACATTGAAAGATGTAATAAAATGATTACACTTAATAAGTGATTGGAGGATTAATGTGTTCAACAAGTGAGTAAGACCATGGACCGTTAAGGTACATGGCAATCGCCACACGCGCGTCCGTCCGTCCGTCCGCTCGGCTCGGCTCGGCTCGTGCTCGTGCTCGTGCTCGTGCTCGTGCTCGGCCCGGCCCGTCCCGACCCGACTCGACTCGACTCGACTCGACTCGTCCTTGGGCTGGACTTGGGCTTCCTTGGGCTTCCTGGGGCTCCTGGGCCTGGCCATCGTAATAGTTTTGCTGACGGGCTGAACTATAGATTGGGCTCACATTTGGTGGGCTAGTGTTGACACAATTGGATTGGGCTGAAGTTGAAAAGTCAGGCCTGAAGTTGGTCATCACTCCTGAACCGTTACATGGTTTTGATGGGGCTGATAATGGGTGTTTATTGCCCAGGTATCAATGTCCATACTGAATGCCTTTGACCCCTCACATGCAGGTGGATCACTATAAATAGTGAGTCCTAGGCTGCATTTCATACACAGCAAATAAAGCAAAATAATTCCCAGCATTTCATAGTTCATACTCCCTGCTCTTTCTCGTTCGAAAGTGGTTCGGCTTTGGTTGCTTCAGAGACGAACAAGACAGTCGTTGTATCTTTGGGGGCATTACGTCTGAAAACCGTAGCATACACGGGACGTATTTGTCTTGCGGATAGCGAAAGCGCCTCGACTACCCGCAATCCAGTTCTGACGCTCGATCGAAGTTGAAGACCTGTTCGTCTTTCATTCTTCTTCTTCATTTCTTTTAATTTAAGTTTATAGTTTCTGGAAAAGTGTAAAGATTCAGTAGTACTGATTCTAATCCAGAAACAAGCATTGTAATAGCTACGAATAACCAACAACGCAAGACAAATACCCGTACTAAAAAATGACAACCGGAGACAATACTGGTGCTGAGAAAAACGGCCAATCTAGCACTGTTCCACCGATGAACTTGAACGTTCCGATCATGCCTTCATCGGTGGTTCATGCTGAGAAACCTGAGAAGTTCAATGGGACTGACTTCAAAAGGTGGCAACAAAAGATGATGTTTTACCAGACCACGTTGGGTTTGGCAAAGTTTCTCAAGGATGAGCCTCTGGCCATGGATGAGAATGAAACTGATGCTAATAAGCGTGCGGCTTATGAAGCATGGGGCCAGGGGGATTACCTGTGCCGGAATACCGTTTTGAACGGTCTGAGTAATGACCTGTACAATGTGTATGGGAATATGACTTCGGCCAAAGCACTCTGGGATGCTTTGGAGAAGAAATATAAAACTGAGGACGCCGGAACTAAGAAGTTCGTCGTCGGGAAGTTTTTGGATTTTAAGATGGTCGACTCTAAGTCGGTCGTATCTCAATTCCAACACTTCCAGCTGATCTTGCATGACCTTGAAAATGAAGGCATGAAAATCAGCGAGTCTTTTCTGGTGGCTGCTGCTATTGAGAAGTTACCCCCGAGTTGGAGGGCTTATCAAAACTATCTCAAGCATAAGACCAAGGAAATGACTATTGACAAGCTGGTTGTCAAGCTTCGTATCGAAGAGGAAAACCGTAAGAGGTTTAATCCTGGGAGTGTGCCTGAGGAGCCTCGTGTGAATCTGATGGAGCAACCCAAAAGGAAGCTGCCTCCTCCTCAGAATACCTCTAAAGGGAAAGAGCCTTCCACCAAGGTCTGGAAGTTCATGGGAAAATGCCATAACTGTGGAATAACTGGCCACATGGCTAAAGATTGCAAGAAGCCTAAACAGCCTATTGCACAGTACAAGGGGAAAGGGAAGCAATCTGCTAACCTTGTTGAAACCTCTGGGCAGGAGCTGACTGAAATGGATATGTCAGCAATGGTGTTTGAAACCAACTTGGTTGGTAATCCCAAGGAGTGGTTCATTGACACTGGAGCCACTCGCCATGTCTGCTCTGATAAGGATGCATTTTCTACCTATGCTCCTTCGACTGGCCGAAAGCTCCACATGGGGAACTCTTCCTCGTCTGCTGTTGCTGGAGTTGGGAACGTGACCCTGAAGCTCACCTCTGGAAAGGAGCTGCTGTTGAAGGATGTGCTGCATGTCCCGGACATCCGCAAGAACTTAGTCTCTGGGTCTCTCCTAGTTGAGCATGGTTTTAAACTTGTATTTGATGCTAAGAAGTTTATTTTGACTAAGTTTGGAACCTTCCTTGGTCGGGGCTATCTCGACAATGGACTGTTCAAAATGAATGTAATGGCTGTGCGCCGTGTAACCCCTATTGCCTCGAGCATTAATAAAATTGATTCTGTTTCGGTTTACTTGCTTGAGTGTTCTGAATTGTGGCATATTAGATTAGGACATGTAAATCTAAATGCGATTAAAAGATTAATGAATTTGGAATTATTACCAACTTCAAAAATTGATTCACAAAAGAAATGTGAAATTTGTGTTGAAGCCAAAATGGCTAAGTTACCTTTTCCATCGACTGAAAGGTGTACTGAACCTCTTGGTTTAATCCATACTGATATATGTGATTTGAAGTTTGTACAAACAAGAGGTGGTAAAAAGTACTTCATCACGTTTATTGATGATTGTACTAGATATTGTTACTTATACTTATTAAGTAGCAAAGACGAAGCACTAGATGCCTTTACCAAGTATAAAGCTGAGGTTGAAAATCAACTTGGTAAACGAATTAAAATAATTCGAAGTGATAGAGGTGGAGAATATGTAGCTCCGTTTGAGAAGTTATGTTCTGAAAATGGGATAATTCATCAAACGACGGCTCCTTATTCACCACAATCAAATGGTGTTGCTGAACGAAAAAACAGAACTCTAAAAGAAATGATGAACGCCATGTTGATTAATTCGGGTTTACCTCAGAACATGTGGGGGGAAGCTATTTTGACAGCTAACCACATTTTGAATAAAATCCCACTTAAAGGTAAAAACGAGACGCCGTACGAATTGTGGAAAAATCGTAAGCCGTCTTATAAATATCTTAAAGTGTGGGGGTGTTTGGCTAAGGTGTCTGTTCCTGAACCAAAGCAAATGAGAATCGGACCAAAGACGGTCGATTGCATTTTTATCGGATATGCATACAATAGTATGGCTTACCGATTTTTGGTACACAAGTCTGATAATCCAGACGTGCATAAATGTACCACGATTGAATCGAGAAATGCTTCATTTTTCGAAAATATCTTTCCTTGTAAAGAAAGAGAAGAATAAAGTTCTAATAAAAGAACTTATGAACCTGATGTCGACACAACACCTGTTGGTGACGATCAGGTAGAAGAAGAGGTTATTGAACCTAGACGTGGTAAAAGGATAAAAACGGCTAAGTCGTTTGGACCTGATTTTATTACGTATTTATTGGATGACGAGCCAAAGTCCTACGGGGAAGCTCTATCCAGTCCAGATGCACCGCTCTGGGAAGAAGCTATTAATAGCGAAATGGAGTCTATTCTGCAAAATCACACGTGGAAGTTGGTTGATCTTCCACCGGGTTGTAAACCTTTAGGATGTAAATGGATCCTAAAGAAAAAGTATAAAGCAGATGGAACGGTCGATAAGTTTAAAGCTCGTTTGGTAGCCAAAGGGTTTAAACAAAGAGAAGGATATGATTTCTTTGATACATATTCACCTGTAACCAGAATATCGTCTATTCGGGTGCTTATTGCGATTGCTGCTTTGCACAATCTCGATATTCATCAGATGGATGTGAAAACTGCGTTTCTGAACGGTGAATTGGAAGAAGAAATTTATATGGAACAACCCGAGGGATTTGTAGCACCTGGACAAGAGAAAAAAGTGTGCAAATTGATAAGGTCGTTGTACGGACTTAAGCAAGCTCCTAAACAATGGCATTTGAAATTTGATAACATAATGATATCAAATGGATATAAAATCAACGAGTGTGACAAATGTGTGTATATCAAGGGTACACCTGATTCATTTGTCATAGTCTGTCTATATGTAGACGACATGTTAATCATGGGTAGTACTCGTGAATTGATCATGAATACTAAAGCAATGTTAAAAAGGAATTTTGACATGAAAGATTTGGGTGTTGCTGATTTAATCCTCGGGATTAAAATTGAAAGAACCCCAAATGGAATTGTCTTATCACAATCTCATTATGTCGAGAAAGTGTTAAAGAAATTCAATGCCCATGATGGTCCTACGAGTAGGACGCCGATTGACTTAAGTATAAATCTTACTGTCAATAAGGCTGGACCTGTAGCTCAGTTAGAGTATTCTCAAGTTATAGGCAGTCTGATGTACTTAACAAATTGTACACGTCCAGACTTGGCCTATCCTGTGAATAAATTGAGCAGGTATACAAGCAATCCCGGTGTTGAACACTGGAATGCTTTGAATCGGGTTTTAAAGTATTTGAAATACACCCGAGAGTATGGGCTATACTATACAAGATATCCTAATGTACTTGATGGGTATTGTGATGCTAGTTGGATATCTGATTCTAGAAGTTCACATTCCACTAGTGGTTACGTCTTCTGTATCGGGGGCGGAGCAGTTTCGTGGAAGTCAACGAAACAAACTTGTATAGCCAGATCCACCATGGAATCTGAGTTTATAGCTTTAGATAAAGCTAGTGAAGAAGCAGAGTGGCTTCGTCACTTTTTGGAAGATATTCCATGTTGGAAAAAGCCTGTGTCTCCCGTGATGATTCACTGTGATAGCCAAGCAGCTATAGGGAGAGCACAGAGCATTATGTATAACGGTAAGTCTCGACATATTCGTCGGAGACATAATACCGTTCGACAATTGATCTCAAATGGAGTAATTTCCTTAGAGTATGTAAAATCTAAGGAAAATCTGGCTGATCCTTTGACAAAAGGAATGAATCGAGATCAATTGGGCGTGTTGCTAGAGGGAATGGGTTTGAAAAACCACAATCCATCGAACGATCATAACGGTAACCCTACCTTGATGAATGGAGATCCCATGAACTTGGTTCAAAGGGAAAACTAAGTTATGAAAGTTCAATCGAGCACTTGTACTCATCCCTAAAGGCAATTCAAGTGCTGTTTCCTGATGTGTGGTAATAGGTTAAGTTCTCGAGGAGACTTTTAATGAATCCCTACCTTGAAAAGGTTAAGTATGTCAGGATACTTATAATGGGAGGTCACCTATATAAATGTGAAGTGAGGGCCGCTTCAAATGTATACATTTATGAATCCAAAGTGTTGTCCATGGCCAAAACGGACACAACATAGAACGGGAAATTGAACGGAATTTATTGCGTGAATAGCATTGACTCGTTGTACGTTGTGGGGGAATAGTTCAAGGCATCGTGTCCACTAGGCCTCCTGTACTTCCGATGTTGTTCACTACGGAAGGTTCAAAGCCGCAAACTACCTTTCCGGAAGCGATAGATTCTTTTGGGGAATTGAACGAAGAGTCTGCATACATGCATGCATTGATTTCCACTCATGTGGGGGATTGTTGGAAAATCTCAAAGTCAAAGTTGGTTTTTTCCAACGTTTGACTGAGTTGACTGGCTATATAATTAATTCGGATTGGGAATTAATTGGTACGATAATTTTCTACGTCGTTCGTAGATAATTATAGAATTTTATTTCGTCAATATCCGATTTTCGGTGAGTGAGAAATAAATTGTTAAAGATAGTCAATTAAAAAGGCATTTAATTGAATATGTAATAAAGTGTAAGACTTTATTACATTGAAATGTGTAATAGTTATTACATCCCACATTGAAAGATGTAATAAAATGATTACACTTAATAAGTGATTGGAGGATTAATGTGTTCAACAAGTGAGTAAGACCATGGACCGTTAAGGTACATGGCAATCGCCACACGCGCGTCCGTCCGTCCGTCGGCTCGGCTCGGCTCGGCTCGTGCTCGTGCTCGTGCTCGTGCTCGTGCTCGTGCTCGTGCTCGGCTCGGCTCGGCTCGGCCCGTCCCGACCCGACTCGACTCGACTCGACTGGACTCGACTCGACTCGCCTCGTCCTTGGACTTGGACTTGGACTTGGACTTGGATCTTGGCAATTGGACTTTGGGCTGGACTTGGGCTTCCTTGGGCTTCCTGGGGCTCCTGGGCCTCCTGGGCCTGGCCATCGTAATAGTTTTGCTGACTGGCTGAACTATAGATTGGGCTCACATTTGGTGGGCTAGTGTTGACACAATTGGATTGGGCTGAAGTTGAAAAGTCAGGCCTGAATAAATAATAATAATAATTATATTAATATTATTATTTTCTGAAATTAAATCCTCAACGGTCAGGTCATCACTCCTGAACCGTTACATGGTTTTGATGGGGCTGATAATGGGTGTTTATTGCCCAGGTATCAATGTCCATACTGAATGCCTTTGACCCCTCACATGCAGGTGGATCACTATAAATAGTGAGTCCTAAGCTGCATTTCATACACAGCAAATAAAGCAAAATAATTCCCAGCATTTCATAGTTCATACTCCCTGCTCTTTCTCGTTCGAAAGTGGTTCGGCTTTGGTTGCTTCAGAGACGAACAAGACAGTCGTTGTATCTTTGGGGGCATTACGTCTGAAAACCGTAGCATACACGGGACGTATTTGTCTTGCGGATAGCGAAAGCGCCTCGACTACCCGCAATCCAGTTCTGACGCTCGATCGAAGTTGAAGACCTGTTCGTCTTTCATTCTTCTTCTTCATTTCTTTTAATTTAAGTTTATAGTTTCTGGAAAAGTGTAAAGATTCAGTAGTACTGATTCTAATCCAGAAACAAGCATTGTAATAGCTACGAATAACCAACAGTATTTGATTGTTTCAAGAACAACAAGGGTGAATTCAAAGAAAGCCTTGGAGGTGACACGAGAGGGTTGTTACAACTGTACGAAGCTTCCTTCTTCTTGACACAAGGCGAAAACATGTTGGAGCTAGCAAAAGAATTCGCCACAAAGTTCCTCCTGCAGAAGAAAACCGACGAAGATGAATATATTTTGTTATTGGTGTCCAAAGCTTTAGAGCTCCCGCTTCATTGGAGGATTCAAAGGCCTAATTCAAGATGGTTCATTAGTGCCTACGAGACGAGACCCTACAACACGAATCCAATCGTGCTCGAGCTTGCGAAATTGGAATTCAACATTGCTCAAGCAACACACCAACAAGAACTGCAATGTGCTTCAAGGTCATTCATTAATTTGTTACTAAACTTCATTATATGATCTCACTAGAGAAATTCATTAGCAACTTTACTTTTGTTGCATTCGTCCGAAGATGGTGGAACGAAACGCGCCTAGCTGAGAAGCTGCCATTCGCGAGGGATAGGTTGGTGGAGTGTTACCTTTGGACCACCGGTTGGTTCGTCGACCCTAAATATGGAAACTCGAGAATCACGATAACCAAGGTCAACGCCCTTATTACAACGATCGATGATGTATTCGATGTTTACGGTACTTTAGAAGAACTGCAACTCTTCAACAGTGTTATTCAAAGGTCGGAAATACCTATACCTGCACAAAATTTAAATTTATACGAGTATATAATCAGCATGCATGAACAAGGTTGGATTGATTGTTACCGTGTTTCGCAGATGGGATTTAGAAGCCATGGACACACTCCCAAACTATATGCAGCTGTGTTTCTTAACACTCAACAACTTCATCAATGAGATGGCTTATCATGTTCTCAAAGAACAAGGAGTCAACATCATTCCTTATTTACGAAAATCGGTAAGAATTAACCGAGAACTTAGTCTTCGATTAGAACCTAATAAAATATGATAATATATATTGACCTTCAAATTAATTGTTGCAGTGGGCAGAATTGAGCAGGGTATATTTACAAGAGGCAGAGTGGTACTCCAAGGGTTACTCCCCAACGCTCGAGGAATACATTAGCAATGCATGGATCTCGATATCGGCTCCAATATTAGTAACACACGCCTTCTTTTGTGTGACAAATCCAATAAAAAACGAAGTTGTTGAAATCTTGTACAAGTATCACAACATAGTCCGATGCGCTAGTATGATTCTTCGGCTAGTAAATGATTTAGGAACATCTCCGGTTCGTACTTGATCCGTATGTATATATATATATATATATCTTGTATTAAGAATATCTGTTTAATACCAAGTTATTGAACTCTGTAACTTGTGGCATTCATTATTTAGGATGAGATGAACAGAGGCGATGTGCCAAAGGCGGTTCAATGCTACATGAATGAAGCGGGAGTTGGTGTAGAAGAGGCGCGAGAACATGTCAGGCTCATGATATACGAGGTGTGGAAGGAGATGAACCAAGAGTTACCAACACTGCAGGGTGAAGAAGATTCTCTGATATTCCAAGAAGATTTCGTCAGAATTGCTGTTAACATTGGGAGGATGGCACAGTATATGTATCAGTACGGAGATGGCCATGGAAATCACTTTCCACACATGAAGGACCGTATTTCAGGTTTGCTGCTCGATCCTATAGAGATTAGTACAAGGCATGCGATGATGATCAATTCTGAGTAGTCCAGCTCAAGCAGACCTCAGCTTGAGCAATGAAAGCTCCAATAAAATGTATCCCAACAATATTTTTCTCTTTTGCAATCTGTTGTTTACAAATGGAAGCTTTTGGGTTTTTCCATTTTAACTGTTCTTCAGAAAATCTATTTTCCTCCTCCAATTTCAGCATGTATTCGTCTTTCAGTTTTAAATCTTTCCAATCTTCAAAGCTCTTTTCGGGTTGTCGTTCCGGTTTTTGATAAAAAATGGAAATTCAAAGTAAAAGTCATCATTAATCTCACAGAATTTTAATTCAAACAAGAATAAAAGAGATCGGATCTCAAATTCAACAGCCGAAAACAAGATCGTCAACGGAGAGAGTATTAATCGATCGCCGCGTGTACGCAATTGGATTTTCAAACCCTAAAATGGAATTTAAAGAATAAGTCGTCGGAGCAAGAAAAAAATACTTGCCGTCGTCCGAGCGGGAAATAGGTTTTTTTGTAAAGTACTGTTTGGCTTAAAAAAGACTTGCACCATCTCCAGACTCCATTCCAATTTATATAGTCCTGTCAACTGTATCAATCAAATTTATTAATTTTTTATATATATTATTTTTTATTTTATTTATGTAACCGTAATATTTTAAATTTAAATTTATATATTTATAATTCAAAATTTCAAATGAGAACGATGAATTCAAACAGACATTAATGGTTACAAATCGACAAATTTCAAATGTGGGTGAGAACTATTCGTTCTCTTCCGTTTCGGGTGAACTGGATTTATTCGAAGAATTTTGCCCGCCATGTTTGTTTCTTTCCAATTGAGAGTGCTTTTGGGAAAAGCTGGAGAATCCCTGTCTCAAAGCTCCTAGGTTCACACCATTACCAACCAAGATGCTTGTAACACCCATTTTAGACACCTGAAGATAAGAATTGCAAAATTAAAATGGCATTACGATTAACATCTAACGAGAGAATCAAATCACGTCGTTGAGAATCACTTCATAATAGCAAGAACTTTTTCATGCTTGGCAGACACTCCCTTGTAGAGAAATAGATCGTACTGATTCTATATTGCGATCCTCGTCATCAAAGAAGAGCATTTCATTGTACGGGATACGAGTCTTCCTACTAATTCGCTGAAAGTAGTCAGTCTTGTGGGTCCGACTGTGTTAAAGTTGGGCCAGTAACACCTTAAAAGGCCTTGTTAAGGTGATAAGGTTGTCCAACTTATATGTGAGTCCAGGGTTCTTAATCCAACCGATGTGGGATATTCTAACACTCCCCCTCACGAGTAAGCCGGAAATTCCATCGGAATTACTCGTGGCCGGAAATACCATCGGCGAGGGTGCCCACAGTCGGAAATTCCATCGACCGGGGCCCCACATCGTGTTGGGCCTGCTCTGATACCATGTTAAAGTTGGGCCAGTAACACCTTAAAAGGCCTTGTTAATGTGATAAGGTTGTCCAACTTATATGTGAGTCCAGGGTTCTTAATCCAACCGATGTGGGATATTCTAACAGACTGGAAAATATTTCCTGTAATATAGAAGATATTCAGAAGGTTTAGAAGTTCTTACGAATTTCATGATTGATAATCCCACTCAAACCGAGCATGAAACATCCAAACTCTTTACTGTTTTATATACAAATCACTCATTCGACTCCTCAGGGTCTCACTCATATATAATACTCCTGAAATTATATTTGGAGAAAATTACCAAATTAGTGTAGTGAAGAACAATTGAAGATCATTATTACACGATGGTACGTTACTCGACGGTACATTACTCGATTTCGAGTAACTCGAAATCTCGAATTCGAGTAGCAATTTCACGGATTAAACAGATTTTTCTCATTCGTAATATTCGTTCGTTCCATGCATGAATGTAAATATATTGAAGTCTAAATTCTGTAGAATTTTGAATCGAGACAATCGGAGTTCGGACGAAAAAGATACGACAAGAATCGAGAAACTGCTCAAAGAGGAGAATTTCGAGTAACTCGAAATCTCGAATTCGAGTAGCAACTTCACGGATTAAAATAAATTTTCTCATTCATAATATTGGTTCATGCCATATATGGATGCAAAGATCTTGAAGTCTAGATGCCGGAGAATTTCAATCGAGACGATTGGAGTTTGTATTAAAAAGACATGACAAGAATCAAGAAGTTGCGCAAAGAGAAGAATTTCGAGTCACTCGAATTCGAGTAACAATTTCACGGATTAAACTGATTTTTCTCATTTGTAATATTGCTTCGTGCCATATATGGATGCAAAGATCTTGAAGTCTATATTCTGAGAAATTTTGAATCGAGACGATTGGAGTTCGTATGAAAAAGATATGACAAGAATCGAGAAGTTGCGCAAAGAGAAAAATTTCGAGTAACTCGAATTCGAGTAGCAACTTCACGGATTAAACTGATTTTTCTCATTCGTAATCTTGGTTAGTACCATACATGAATGCAAATATATTGAAGTCTATATTCCGTGGAATTTTGAATCGAGACGGTTGGAGTTCTTACGAAAAAGATATGATAAGAATCGAGAAGTTGCGCAAAGAGGAAGATGTTCGAGTAGCCAGGATCATGTAATGATCAATCTCACTGGTTACTCGATGGCATGTTACTCGATGGCGCATGTTACTCGAAACGCCATCGAGTAGAGATGTTAAAATCTTTCGAGTACTCACTTTCCAGTAGTCACCTTCCAGTAGAGTAAGGTTTCCATCGAGTAGAATAGGGTTATCATTGAGTAACTCATCGAGTAACTAAGGAGGTCCCATCGAGTAGTGAAGAACAGGACCCATTTTTTCAATTTTGAGGGCGTTCTTCGATTTCTAAGTGTGTATTTGCGTATGTAATATCATTTTAATGATTAAAAACATTCATTTAACATTTGATGTTCAATTTTGGAGTTTTAATCAATATCATGTCAACATTGAATAATATTATAGTTTGTTTGTTGTAAACTTTCCTAAGATATTTAGAAAAATATAACTAATGTTCCAAATTTCACAGGTGTAGGGGATTTCGATTTTGAGGGAGAGAGAGAGAAAGAAAAATAAAGGGGACCATTTTTTTATTTATTTTTTTTTTGTCTTTTTTTGAATAATTTGAAGGGTAAATAAGACAATTCAATTACAATTGGTGCAAAAAAACTCATAGTTTTACGGGTGTAGGGGTGTAGGTTAAATAACATACATTTCTTATAAATGTGACCATTTATCCACATGCCTCTTAAATAGTAAATAAGACAATTCAATTACAATTGGTGCAAAAAACTCATTTTACGTGTGTAGGTTAAATAACATACATTTCTTATAAATATGACCATTTATCCACATGCCTCTTTTTATTTTTATATAATGTAAAATATCTATTTTACCCTTTATTTATCAAAATAAAAAAAAGAAATCTTTCTTCTAGATCTTTCAAAAGCAATTAAATTGTCGATCGCCTTGATAACAAGTCCCCCAATCCTGAAAGTGATGGCGGTGAACAGTATGATCATATCCAAGCTACTGACTACGTACCTAGATGCATGATATCGCCTCTCTCCCCAGGACTCGACGGTGTCAGCGCGTCTTGCTTTCGACTGTCGGGATGAGCTCGGCGCCGGCGGCGGTAGTTACCTCAACGGCATGGCAAGTTCGTCTTTGTCACGCGATCCCGAACGCTTGTTGGAGGCGGCGGTGCTGGTTCAACTTGCGAGAGGTGGTGGTGGTGACCGATTGAGAGATGGTTAAAGTTTGGGTTGTCGGTCGAGAATTTCCGGCATTAGGTTGAAGGGTGGAGATCAAAAAGGTTGCGTATTTTGAACGAGAAGAAAGGGAAAAGGAATTACCTCTGCTTTTCTTCTTGAGAGATTCGGTTCTCGACGTAGAACAGAGAAACATTTTTAATACTGTATACTTAAGAGGTTGAGATAATTGGGGTAAAAAATTTAGTGGAGAAGGACTCGGATGACCGAGCTTATTATTTTTTAAAAATATTAATACGGATAAACTTAGAACATAGTATATTATAATAAATTAAATTATTACTTAGAAAAATGTTTGAAAGCGAAAATTGGGTGTTACACGTACTCACCAAGGCCAACACCCTCATTACAACGATTGATGACGTGTTCGATGTCTACGGCACTTTGGAAGAACTACAACTCTTCAACACTGTTATTCAAAGGTCGGAAAAAACAATTTTTCGCAGTTCGAGCTTTTAGACGATTCTGCTTCTAATAGTTTTTCTCTTTAGCAGATGAGATTTAGAAGCAATGGACACACTCCCAAACTACATGCAACTGTGTTTCTTAACACTCAACAACTTCATCAATGAGATCAGGGGCGGACCCAGCCCTTGGGTTCAGGGGGGGCCATTTTTCCCTTTAAAATTTTCATTAGTCTCGTAATAATATAGATTAAAAAAATATTGTTTTTTAATTTTTTTAAACTAAAAAATAAAAGTTATAAATGTATTTTTAAGTTAAAAACTAAAATAATTGTGAGTGAAGTTGAAAAAACAAATTTAAAGTATGAATAAAATTGTATTTTAAAGTGAAAAAGTAAATTTTTTTAGGTTAACTATTATTGTTGGGCATCCATTTAAGAAAAATGTCTCTTATTATGGGATTGAAAAAGTAAATTTTTTTAGGTTAACTATTATTGTTGGGCATCCGCTGGCGGATGCTTGTGTCGACCTAACATTTAGTTCATCCTACAATATTCAAATTCACGATTAGCTTGTTCTTAAACAATAGGAGTTTTTATATCAAAAAATCAATTACTACTTACAATTTTAGCTGCAGAATCGACATCTAAAGGTTGATCATCTGGCCCAACATGAAACTTGATCCAGTTCTCAACCGGAGTAACCCCTTCCACGTGGGAGCCACTTAAACCTATTTTCCACCGTGGAAAATCAAGTTTCTGAAATAGTTTTTTCGCGACCACGTCTGTGGTCGCGAATACCTTTAGCGACCACATACGTGGTCGCTAATATGTACGCGGGAAGATGGCGGTCTTTTTTCCTGAACAAATTGCGACCGCCTATGTTTGCGACCGCGTGTGGTCGCGAAAATCCCATAATAGCGACCACTCCCTGTGGTCGCAAAAGGTGTGGTCGCAAAAACCCTTTTTTCTAGTAGTGTTACCCTTTATTTATCAAAATAAATAAAAAGAAATCTGCTTTCTGGATCCTTCAAAAGCAATCAAATTGTCGATCGCCTTGATAACAGAGTCCCCCAATCCTGAACGTGATGGCGTTGAATAGTATGATCATGTCCAAGCTACAGACTACGTACCTAGATGCATGATATCGCCTCTCTCCCCAGGACTCGACGGTGTCAGCGCGTCTTGCTTTCACCACTCTGATTCCAAAACAATTATTTTTAATTGGACCTGATCTTCACTTGGATGATTTTGGATATTCTCATCCGTTTCGAAAACAATTGTTTTCACAGTACAGATATTTTTCAAATATTTAACATTTTATATCAAGCCTCGTTACGGGTTTGATTATTTTAGTCCGCATCCCGTCAGGTCCGGCCCCCACTAATGGTTGACTTCTTAAATAATATTAAAATATACTAAAAAAGTAATAAAATTATAAGGAAAAAGAAAATAAACAGGTGCCACTAGTGTCTGGAATTGACCGCTCACCCACGCCAGGTGCGTTACCGATGTTCTATAAATTTAAAATATTTATAGTTGTAATATTTTAAAGATGATACAGTTACACAAGGTGTATCGGACTTCCGTTACACCTCAATCAAAATACAAAATACGCCACGTAGAATTATAACATTAATTAATTAAATAATTAGTATTTTAATTATTATTAAATTAAATTATTAATTAGGAAAATAAATTTTCAAAATCTTCTAAAATAATCAAAAATAAAATTAATATTATATTTCCAAATATTAATGAGATTTTTTTCCATTATATTATTACTAAAAAAATAAAATAAATTAGTATATATACAAAATCTCTATAAATTAATACTCGATACATTAATAACCTCTTTAAATTAATAGAATCTTTCGGTCCCGATTTAGTCTTTTAAATTGAAAAAAAAAGCGTAAAAAAGAAAACATTAAAAAATATTAAAAAATATTTCATTTTTATAAAATAAAATGATATAACATAATTTTTTTTATATTAAAATTATATTTCACACTAAATTTAAAAAATGTCAATTCATTAAAAAATAATATTTAAAGTAAAAAAACATATATTTTTAAAAAAAATTATATATACTTAATAACAACAACAACAACAATAATAATAATATAATAATAATAATAATAATAATATATAATATATAATATATAATATATAAAATTGAGGTAATATTTAAATCAAATATTATACGATTTTTATTTAAATTATTTTTTTCTATTTAAAAAAATATATATTCCATTCAAATAATATGTACAATTTTAAAATATTATCGTAACTATTAATTTGTAGAGGTTATATATATATATACTAAATTGAAAAAAAAAAACGTAAGAAAGAAAACATTAAAAAATATTTCATTTTTATAAAATAAAATGATATAACATAATAATTTTTTTTATATTAAAATTATATTTCACACTAAATTTAAAAAATGTCAATTCATTAAAAAATAATATTTAAAGTAAAAAAACATATACTTTTAAAAAAAATTATATATACTTAATACCAACAACAACAACAACAACAATAATAATAATAATAATAATAATAATAATAATAATAATAATAATAATAATAATAATAATAATAATAATAATAATAATAATAATATATAATATAATATATATATATATATATATATATATATATATATATATATATATATATATATATATATATATATATATATATATATAAAATTGAGGTAATATTTAAATCAAATATTATACGATTTTTATTTAAATTATTTTTTTCTATTTAAAAAAATATATATTCCATTCAAATAATATATACAATTTCAAAATATTATCGTAATAAAGATCTACGCGCAACGCGCAAGTTATCTCTATCATTTTATCTTTTAGAATTATTCACCAAAATTAAGTAAAAATGATTTTTATAAATTTATTTTTATATTATCTTTAGAAAATGTCACATTAATTCATTGAGCAAGTTTAATTTTCTTAAAAAAATGTTGTAATATTTGAAAATTACATGTAATTTTCCGCTTACACCTAATTTTAAAATAAAAAAACATACAATTTATTCATTTAATAAATATAGTCATATTTTATTTTATTTTTTACTATCTACATTACATAGAAATTTTACATTTTTTATAAGGAAATTAATTTTTAGTGTTTTTAAATTTATAATTAGTTATTAAAAATTATAATAATATATGTAGTTTTCTAAAATAAATCATGAATTCTTTAATTTTGTGAAAAATCAATATTTATTTTATTTAATATATTTATTTAATTTCACAGTAAAAGATGCAATACTTCATTTGTAATTTACAAAGGAAGTATTGCATCTTGGGATAGAAGGAGTATTGTTTAATTTAATCTTGCGTTATTACCAATCAAGTGAGTTATTGCTAAAAAAAATGAATAAAGTGAATGTCAATTTGTTATATAATGTTATTTTTGTTTGAAACCATAATGTATTTAATTAATATTAATGCATAATATTCTAATTGAATACTATGACATTTTTATTTTATTGAAAAATATAATTAAAAGTGAGATAATATTGAAAATTGAGCTGTAATATTTAAATCAAAATATTATTTTTATTTAAATTATATTATTTTTATTTTAAATAAATAAGAAACATAATATCACATGTCATTTTAGTAATAATATTAAAATATTTTGACATGCTTATAGTTTATCTTACAATTAATCCTAAAAATAAAATTAATCATTGATATTTGTATATAAATAACGATAAAATGAAAAAAATTAATAGAATTATTTGACTTAATTCGAGATATAATTCAAATTTTTATAGTTCTTAAAAATTAAATACTAAAATGAATATTATTATGTGTTATTTGTTCAATATATAAATTACTAATTATGAATTTATTTTTATTTCATATTTGCATATATAATTTATTTTATTTAATAAATTGGTCATTTTAAAACAATAATTATCACGTACACATATATTATTCATATTTTTTAATATCTTTATTTATAAATTAAATAATTAAACTAGTGTATATAAAATTTAATAAAGTATACATTAATTTTACTTACAAAATGAAATATAAATATTTAACTAGTGTATATAAAATTTAATAAAGTATACATTAATTTTACTTACAAAATGAAATATAAATATTTTTTTATAAAAAAATAACGTTTTTTTTTTAAATTTTGTACTTTTTATTTTGTCAATTTAGTATATATATTATTTTATTTTATTTGTTAGTTACTATTATATAAAAAATATCATAAATTTTGTAGTATATTTAATATTTAGAAAGATTATATTAATTTTATTTTTGAACTTTTTAGAAGATTCTTATGATTTATTTTACTGATTAATAATTCAATGTAATAATAATTAAAACACTATTTATCTAATTAATTAATTTAATAATAGCACGTGTCACATTTTGATTGGCGTGTACCGGAGGCTCGGTACACCTTGTGTAAGGTAGCCTTGGTTTAAAACTAGCCAAAAATATGATCTTGACCTTCAAATAAATTGTTGCAGTGGGCAGAGTTGAGCAGAGTATATTTTCAAGAGGCAGAGTGGTACACTCGAGGAATATATTATGTAACATCCCATTTTTCAAAACATTGACTAAAGAGGATTTTTCATTCTTTCCAAAATAAACTTTAAGACTTTTAAAAATAACTTATTATTATTACTTGAGGATTTGAGGACATCTACATGATCATGCATACCAAATGAAGTTAATCGTGAAACAAAATGCAATACATGACATGAAAATTATTTGAACTTAAAAATCATATGAACTTATGCATGATATAATTAATTCATATGCAAATTGTTAATTGGGCCAAAATTACTTATTTAATAACTAGAGATTTTTCGGTCGTTACAACCTACCCCTCTTATAAAAAATTTCGTCCTCGAAATTCGTTACGTACCTCAAACAAAGAACTCCGGGTAGGTAACTCTCATCTCCTCCTCACGCTCCCAAGTGGCTTCTTCCTCGCTATGACGTGTCCACTTTACTTTCATTAAAGACACTTCTCGGTTTCTGAGTTTGTGGACTTTACGATCCAAGATCATCTCAGGCATCTCATCGTAAGACAAATCTTTATCCACTTGTAGCTCTTCGTGGTTAACAACATGACTCGGGTCGTGTACATACTTCCTCAACATCGAGACGTGAAACACATTATGCACTGAGGTCAAATTTGGCGGCAAGGCCAACTCGTAAGCCAAATTTCCGATTCGCTTAAGAATCTCAAACGGTCCAATGTACCTCGGCCTCAACTTCCCTTTGTTACCAAACCTTATAACTCCTCTCACCGGAGCTACCTTAAGGAAAACATGATCTCCAATCTCAAAATGTAAATCTTTCCTCCGACGGTCGGCATATGACTTTTGTCTATCTTGCGCCTCCTTGATGCGATCTTGAATCTTGGTAATTACAGAAACTGTCTGTTCGACGATCTCAGGGCCCAAAATCTTCCTCTCACCAACTTCACTCCAGTACAAAGGCGATCTACACTTCCTTCCATAAAGTGCTTCGTATGGGGCCATTCTTATAGTTGAGTGATAACTGTTATTATACGCGAACTCCACCAATGGCAAAAGATTCTCCCATTTCTCCCCATTATCAAGAACACATGTTCTCAGCATATCCTCCAAAGTTTGTATTGTTCTTTCGGACTGGCCATCTGTCTGAGGATGGTAAGCGGTACTAAACTTCAACTTTGTTCCCATGGCATCATGTAAACTCCTCCAAAACCTTGAAGTGAACCTCGGGTCTCTATCTGAAACAATTGATACCGGAGTACCGTGCAACCTCATTATCTCTCGAATGTATAGTTGCGCAAGTTGATCCATACTGAAAGTCATCTTCACCGGTAGAAAATGTGCTGACTTTGTTAATCGATCGACGATTACCCAAATGGCATTGTTTCCTCTTGCTGACCGGGGTAAGCTTACCACAAAGTCCATAGTTACATGTTCCCATTTCCACTCCGGGACTTCCAACGGTTGAAGTAAACCTGATGGTCGTTGGTGTTCGGCCTTAACTTGCTGACACACCAAACACCTTTGCACGAACAACCCAATGTCTCTTTTCATACTTCTCCACCAGAACGACTCTCTCAAGTCGTGATACATCTTTGTACCTCCTGGATGTGCGGTATAAGGTGTACAATGTGCTTCATCCAAGATTTCTCTCCTCAAAGTCTCGTCTTTCGGCACACAAAACCTTCCTTTGAACACTAAGACTCCATCTTTCGTTTCTGAAAAACCATCAACGTTCCCTTCACGAACTCGGGTCCTTAATTTTGATAGGAAACCATCCTTCTCTTGCGCTTCCTTAATTCTATCTACCAAGGTAGGACGAATCGTCAAAGCACATAGCATCGCCTCCATGCTGTTCGGGTGAGAAATCACTTCAATTCTCAAATTCTCAAACTCTTTCTGAAGCTGCTCTTGAGCTGTCATCATACTAGCTACATGCCCTACCGTTTTTCGACTCAAAGCATCTGCTACCACATTAGCCTTTCCAGGATGGTAATGAATCGAGCAATCATAATCTTTGACCAGTTCTAACCATCTCCTCTGTCGCATATTCAACTCCTTCTGCGCAAAGATATACTTCAAACTCTTGTGATCGGTGTATATATCGCACTTCACTCCATACAAGTAGTGTCTCCAAATCTTCAATGCATGTATCACCGCGGCTAGCTCTAAGTCGTGTGTAGGATAATTCACTTCGTGTATCTTCAACTGTCGGGAAGCATAGGCTACGACTTTTCCATGTTGCATCAACACACAACCCAATCCTTGTTTGGAGGCATCGCTATAGACCACAAAACCGTCTGTACCATTTGGAATGGTGAGAACCGGAGCTGTAGTCAACTTTCTCTTGAGTTCTTGAAAACTCTCTTCGCACTTCTCAGTCCACACAAACTTCACACCTTTCCTCGTTAACTGCGTCATCGGTTGGGCTATCTTGGAGAATCCTTCTATGAACCTCCGATAATAACCGGCCAAACCAAGGAAGCTACGTATCTCTCCTACGTTCTTCGGTGAACTCCAATCATTTACCGCCTCAATCTTAGCTGGGTCAACCTCAATCCCTTGAGCAGTGACAACATGGCCGAGAAAAGCAACTCGATTTATCCAAAATTGACACTTCGAGAATTTAGCATACAACTTCTCTCTCCTCAACGTCTCCAATACAGACCTCAAATCTTCCTTGTGCTGGGCTTCATCTTTCGAGTAGATCAAAATGTCATCTATGAACACAATCACGAACCGATCCAAGAAGGGTTGGAACACTCGGTTCATCAAATCCATAAACACTGCAGGTGCATTCGTCAAACCAAACGGCATTACTGTGAACTCATAATGCCCATAACGAGTCCTGAAAGCTGTCTTTGATATATCAGACTCCTTGATCTTAAGTTGGTGGTAACCTGACCTTAGGTCAATCTTCGAGAACACACTTGCCCCTTTCAATTGATCAAAGAGATCGTCAATCCTGGGTAGAGGATACTTGTTCTTAATAGTGAGCCGATTCAATTCTCTGTAGTCGATGCACATTCTCAAGGAACCATCTTTCTTCTTCACAAACAACACTGGTGCTCCCCAAGGAGAGACGCTAGGCTGAATAAGTCCATTATCCAACAACTCCTGAATTTGCTCCTTCAGTATCTCCAGTTCTTTGGGTGCCATCCGATACGGTGCTTTAGATACGGGTGCCGCTCCGGGCACTAAATCAATGGTGAAATCCACTTGTCTAGTAGGAGGGGGTCCCGGTAGGTCTCCCGGAAAGACATCTTCAAATTCACATACGATCGGCACATCGACGGGAACTAACTGAGTTGAACCAGTGTTCATGATATTCACCAAATACCCTTGGCAATCCTTCTTCCTCAACATCTTCATTGCTTTTAGTGCCGACACTACACACGGTATCGACTTGTTCTTCGTGCCCTGCAACATAATTTCCTCCTCTCCAGGCCTTCTGATCATCACCCTTCTCTCACGACATAAGATATTAGCATGGTTATCTCTCAACCAATCCATTCCCAGTATGATATCAAAGTCCTTCATCTCTAGCACGTGAAGATCAGCTTTCAATGCATTCTTGTTAAAGTTCAGCACCACGTCTTTACAAAGGCGATTTGTTTCCATCGTTTTACCCGAAGGTATGTTAACCTCCAATGCGTCATTCACTACGTCACATGCATGACTTACTCGAGCAAAGTACTTGGCAGACATGAAGGAATGTGTTGCACCACTATCAAACAAAACCAAAGCAGGCACGTCAGATATAGCAACCATACCTGTCATAGCATCTGGACCCTCATCTGGATTAGGCTCCTGTCCTCCCATGGCAAACACACGAGTTGTGCCCTTCTTGTTGTTGTCCTGAACCCTCGGACGATTACACCTGTAGTAAGGGTGCCCTGGCTGCCCACAGTTGTAGCAAACTCTCGTCCCATGCAAGCACTCTCCGGTGTGCCCCTTGCCACACTTAGTGCATGGCGGCACTGTAGTATGACTCCTTGCTCCAAGTCCGTCTGTCCTCCCTCTCTTAGCATCATGATTTCCTTTGAATCCAGAGCTTCCACCCTTGTTGCCGAAGTTCCCATTTCTGCCTCCGAAATTCCCACTCTTAGGTTGTTCCCATTTGCGCTTACCAGAGGTATTACCCGCATTCATAGCAGGCTGCACTGGAACCATGCGAGCAGATATGGCCTGAGCTCGCTCGACAACCTCTGCATAGGTCCTAAGCATCAGACTCGCCATAATAGTCCCGATCTCAGGGCGAAGTCCTCTCTCAAATCTCCTCGCCTTTCTCTCATCGGTATCCACCAAATGAACGGCAAAGCGTGAAAGTTGGTTGAACTTTCTCTCGTACTCCTCCACAGTCAAGCTCCCTTGCTTAAGCTCAAGGAATTCAGTCTCCATAGCATCACAAAAGGACTGAGGGAAGTACATCTGCATAAGTACCTCCTTAAACTTCTCCCAAGTCATCTGCAAGAGCTGTTCATCACTCAAACTAGTACGCCTGTAGGCATCCCACCAATGTGCTGCATCCCCCACCATCTGAAACACTGCACACGAGATCTTGTGCACGTCAGCACATGCAATGTGGGTGAAAATCCTCTCTAGACTCCTTATCCACTCTTCAACCACAAGCGGGCCACCACCACCATTGAAGGTAGGTGGCTGGTATTTCCGAAACTGCTCGACCACCACTGCAGTAATGCTAGCTGGATTCGGTGGTGGTGCCTGCGGTGCTGGCGCTGGCTGACGAAGCCCTTCTAGCGCGGCAACCAATGTCTGAAGTAGGTTCGCATTCGGGTCCCCTGTCGGAACCTGATTAGCACGGTTAGCATTCATCTCTGGTGGCGGATTAGCATTTTGGTCATCTGGAGCAGCGTCCACCACACGATTAATACGAGGTCGTCCACGAGGCATGATCTACTTCCACAGAACAACGACATTACACTTAGCATAAATTTCATAACTTGCGAAAATCATCCACGGAGAGTAGGTTAACCTTCATAACCATCTCTAAGTTCCTAAGGCCACAATTAACTTAACTTTACATACAAACAATTATATAAAAACTTGAAAATCATTTAATCATGGAAATAACATTTTTCATAAACATATGCATCATAATTTGCAATAAATTGTGCACATCTTAACATAATAATCATGAGCTTTACATGAACATGAACTTGAACTTTAACATAAAGTGCACAATTTAAGCAACATAAAATAGCAACTTGAAAGTATGCATTGTACTTGAGACATCATGAACTTGAATCCATCACTTCGGAAAACCATGCACTTGAAAATTATGAACATAAAACATCTTACTTGAAAATCATGAACGTGAAATGCATTTGACTTGAAACATGAGACCACACATGCAATTTACTTGAACTCATGAAGTGAAGAAGCATGCAACTTTAAAATCATGAAACTGAACATGCAACTTAAATGAGAAATCATGAATGTAGAATGTACTTACTTGCGAGGTCGGCGCGAGAGGCGGAGGTGGACGATAGTAGTCAAATTTTTTTTTTTTTTTTTTTTTTTTAAAACCAACATTTTTGGTCCATAAATAGAATCGTAATGCTCTGATACCAAGTTGTAACATCCCATTTTTCAAAACATTGACTAAAGAGGATTTTTCATTCTTTCCAAAATAAACTTTAAGACTTTTAAAAATAACTTATTATTATTACTTGAGGATTTGAGGACATCTACATGATCATGCATACCAAATGAAGTTAATCGTGAAACAAAATGCAATACATGACATGAAAATTATTTGAACTTAAAAATCATATGAACTTATGCATGATATAATTAATTCATATGCAAATTGTTAATTGGGCCAAAATTACTTATTTAATAACTAGAGATTTTTCGGTCGTTACATATTAGCAATGCGTGGATCTCGATATCGGCTCCCATACTAGCTAGTAACTCACGCGTTCTTAATTTTGCGTGACAAATTAACCCGATAAAAAACGAGGTTGTTGAAATCAGCTTGTACAAGTATCACAACATATATAGTCCGTGGGCCATCTATGATTTTACGGCTCCTGAATGATCTCGGAACATCTTCGGTTGGTGCTCGATCCACATATACATATATATATATATATTCAATATCAATATTGGTACTACTACATATATATTGAAAAAGAGGTCGACTCGCAGTTCACGCACTGAAACAGAAAAGTCAGTCACTGTAACAAGTTTAAAGTTCTGCTGTCCAGAGAACAACAGATTGAGTACTGCTGTCACAGAACAGCAGATTCAGTTATGCAGCGGAAATAGTAAACGGTACAGCAACTGAAAAACGTAGAGAAGAAGGATATAATCTTCGTAAGTTGTATTAATCAATACAACCTACCAAGTTGCTTCAAAAGCAATAAAATTTCACTATAATCGTGAATACAAAATAATCCGAGAAAAATAAATAAAGACTAAACAATCACGAGATTGAATAGTTAATACTCGGATAAATAAGTAAAAAATAAAAACGTGTGCTGGAATTTTTTCTCTCTCCAATATGGCGCTCCAGTTTCTTAATCTTCAATCCACGTGAGTCTTCTATTTATAAGAGACAAGTCTTCTCCTCCAAGTAATAAGTCTTCTATGGTAAAAAGACTCCTTCTATAACTAGAAGATCTTGTACCTTATCTTGTAGATCTTGAATATCTTTTCTCTCCTTATCTTGGATTCTCCTCCCAATAATAAATATTCCCAAAATAAATATTCCACCAAAGAAAGTCAAAATTAGTCAAAGTCAAAATTAATTAAATTAATTAATTTTGACTCCAACAAACTCCCCCTTTTTGTCTTTCTGAAGGTGTCGTCAACTCTTCGATGTCAATTCTCCTCTTGAAGTACCGTCGAGACGACTCCCCCTACAAATATGAACTCTCTTGGCAAATGTAAACAACTCTGCTCCCCCTACGAAAATAAACTTCATTTGAAGTCGTAAAACTCCCCCTGCAAAGCTGGCGTTGTACTAAGTACAGGTACTTGGAACTGGAAACTCTTGCAGCAGGTCTTGAACTGGGAACTGGGAACTGAGTACTGGAACTTGAACTCTGTACGAACTGCGGTCTCTGTACTCAACGGGAAATATACACAAAGTGTACTACATAGGAACAGTGCTCTCATCAGGTGATCAGTCAGAACAGGAACTGGTGGCAGACCAGTCGCACAACACATGAAAAACAGGAACTGGGAAACCAGTCACAAAACTCATGAAAAATTGACTCCCCCTTGATGTGAGACTGGTCGAACACGTACAAGAACCACACTCCACAAAAACATGGGTTAGGAGATAATGAAGAGAAATCGAATAATCAAATATCAAATATAATCAAACATAAATAAAATTGAAGACAACTAACGTGGCAATCAAGAAGATCAAGAGTTGTAAACACTTAGAGAGAACTCAGTTATCAGAGCACACACAACACACCACATTCCAAGTCGAGTCAACAATGGCCGAAAACCAAATGATACTAGTTCAGCAACTAAACAATAGTTATGCCGAGTTCAGCATATTGAATGGTGAATAGTCCAATAAGCGAGAAAATCAACTCCGATGCTCATCAATACATAAATTTAATTCTACACTCGGTTTTTCAGAGACTTTCTTTTTTCTTTTTCTTTTTTTTTTTTTTTTTTTTTTTTTTTTTTTGTCTCTGGTACCGAACGGTGTAGAAATATGATATGTAAGCAAGTTATACATCAAGAGTGAAATAATAACACTTTCATCTCTTTGCGAAATTTTTAAGACCTCGAATTCTCAACTGAACTGAACATAAAAATTGATTAGTCACTAGACCAAAATACATACCAGTCAGTACTCATGTTGACTCAACCTCCCCGATCACTTCATGCGGTGCAAAGATAAAGAGATTTCCTTAGTGTCGAAAACCTCTCAAAACTTAAAGGCTTTGTTAGAATATCAGCAAGTTGTTTTTCTGTATTGACATATTCTAATTTGATTACCTTTTTCTCAACAAGATCCCTAATGAAGTGATGACGGATGTTGATGTGTTTAGTACGCTGGTGCTGAACTGGATTGTGACTGATGCTGATAGCACTGTTGTTGTCACAGAACATGATAAGAGGTTCTGATTCCAGGCCATAGTCCTGTAACATCTGTTTCAACCAAAGCAGCTGAGTACAAGTACTTCCTGCAGCAACATACTCGGACTCGGCTGTGGACAACGCAATGCAGTTCTGCTTCTTACTGTGCCAAGACACAATGTTGTTGCCCAAGAAGCAACATCCTCCACTTGTACTCTTACGGTCGTCTGTGTCTCCAGCCCAATCAGCGTCACTGTACCCAAAAAGATTTGAATTTGTATCCTTGGTGTACCAGATTCCGAAGTCAGCCGTCGAGTTGACGTACTTGATTATTCTCTTCACAGCAGTGAGATGGACTTCCTTGGGTCTGGACTGGTACCTAGCACAAGTACAGACACTAAACATAATGTCAGGACGAGTTGAAGTTAAGTATAGTAAACTACCAATCATTGATCTGTATGTAGTTGAGTCAACATCAACTCCAGTCTCCTGACTAGACAGTTTTTCAGTAGTACTCATGGGCGTTTTGGTAAACTTTGCACCTTCAAGACCAAATCTTTTGACCAGATTTTTGGCGTACTTGCTTTGACATATGAAAATGCCATCATCCTTTTGTTTGACCTGCAAGCCTAAGAAATTTGAAAGTTCTCCAACCATACTCATTTGAAAGTTAGTAGACATGGCTTTTGTAAAGTCATCAAGCATGATAGAATTTGTAGAACCAAACACAATGTCATCAACATAAATCTGTGCAATCAACAAGTCAGTCTTACTCCTTTTCAAAAACAAAGTGTTATCAGACGTACCTCGAGTAAATCCAAATGACAGCAAGAAGTCAGTCAAGCAGCTGTACCAAGCACGTGGAGCCTGTTTCAAACCGTACAGTGCTTTGTGTAGGTAGTACACATAATCAGGATGTTCTGGGTCCTCGAACCCTTTTGGTTGTTCAACAAACGCTTCCTCTTCGATGACTCCATTTAGAAAGGCAGCTTTGACGTCCATTTGATGAAGTCGAATGTTGAGTAAACATGCAATGGCAATCAAAAGTCGGATTGACTCCAGTCTCGCGACTGGTGCAAACGTTTCGTCGAAATCAATGCCTTCAACCTGTGTGTATCCCTGTGCAACAAGTCGAGCTTTGTTTCGAACTATTTGTCCGAATTCATCAGTTTTATTCTTAAAAATCCACTTCGTACCTATAACATTTACGTTGGGGGGTCTGGGGACTAAAGTCCAAACTTTGTTTCGAACAAACTCATTTAGTTCTTCTTGCATGGCATTTACCCAAAACTCATCATCAAGTGCAACTTTAAAATTTTTGGGTTCAATTTGAGACAAGAAAGAAACTATTCTGATATTGTTAAAAGTGGAGGACATACATGCTGCATTAACCATATCTCTATAATTAAGTTTAGGTTTACCTCGCGTTCTGAGCTTATCATGCATACCTCCAATGACTTGAGATGATGGATGACTTTTCCGAATATGTCCAGGTGCATCTCTTCTTGTGGTTCGTTGAACATCATCAATCTCAGTCTCAGTACTGACTCGTTCTGAGGACTCATCATCAGTTGACTCTGACTCATCTGCATGTTCCTGGACTGGTTCTGAGACTGGTTCTGAACCTGGTTCTGTGGTGTGTACTGGAACAACATCTGAATCAGTGGGTTGTGAAACATGTTTGATTTGTACAAGTCCTTGTAGGTCATCTTCCATTTGTTTTCCAGTGGCATCTTTCAGGTCATCAAACTTCACATTGACTGTCTCTTGGACAGTTCTAGTACGTAGATTGTACACCCTGTATGCTTTACTGTTTGTTGAGTATCCAACAAAAATCCCCTTGTCAGATTTTGAGTCGAACTTCGAGAGAGTGTCCCTGTCATTCAACACAAAACACAAACAACCAAAAACATGAAAGTATTTAACGTTAGGTTTTCTTCCATTTAGAATCTCATAGGATGTCATCGAAGTCCCTGGTCTCAGATTCACTCTGTTGGTTATGTGACAGGCTGTGTTGAGAGCTTCAGCCCAAAACCCTTTTGACAATTGCTTGGAACTAAGCAGTACTCGTGCCATTTCCTGTAGAGTGCGATTCTTCCGTTCTGCCACACCATTCTGTTGAGGTGTCTTTGGTACTGAGTACTCATGGTGTATCCCTCTCTTGGTACAAAAATCTGCAAACAAAGAATTCTCGAACTCCTTTCCATGATCAGTCCGTATTCTTCTTACTTTTTCCTTGAAAAAGTGTACGAATACGAGTATATACTTCTTTGAAAGCATCAAAAGTTTCAGTCTTAGTACTTAAAATCAATTAAAATTTGTATCGAACTAGTTATCGAAATAACTCGCCCGAGTCGGTCTCGAGGAACACTACCATCGGCGCGTACACGTGCTTATTTGTTTGCAACGGGGGAAACGAAAGTGAAATAGCATAATGCGTACTTTGATTTGGGGTTTTGTTTTTAATCTAACAATTATCTAAGAGTTGAAACGACAAGAAAACGACGATAAATTATCTAACTTGAACTAGGGTTTCGAAACTCATGATTTTAATAGATGGACAATTGAATTTAAGAACTATGGAATTCATGAAAAGCAATATGAAAAGTAAAGATCAAAGCAAGAAATCAAAAGCGAAATTGAAAAACGAAACAATAGAAATAGATAAAAGTCTTACTAGATTAATGTTGAAACCAAAACCAAGGTATCCGTCGGCGGAATCTCCGACTTTTACCGAGTCGATTACAATCCAAGATCAAGAAAACCGAAATCCAAACCCTAAGTTACGAGTTCCAAAAAGCTCTCAAAAGTCACCAATCGGTCGTCTCCAAGTGCGTGAAAAAAAACTGAGAAAAAAAAGTGTTTTCGAATAGGGTCAAACCCTATTCTTGTACAATTCGCGTAGGTCAAAGAAAGTCAAACGCAGCAGAAAATCGGGGGCCAAGCGGCCGCTAGGGGGGTCAAGCGGCCGCTTGCCCCAACATCCAGGAAGGCTGATCTGCACAGCCAAGCGGCCGCTTGGGGGGTCAAGCGGCCGCGTGCCATGTTCTCCAGCAAGATCTGCAACCACCCCCAAGCGGGCGCTTGGGGGGTCAAGCGGGCGCGTGCCCTGCTTCCCGTAGCCACCTGCCTGCTCAGCTGCGCGGCCGCTTGGGGGGTCAAGCGGCCGCCTGCCTGGGTGGGCAGTCTCCTCGGCTCGTCGGCTCGTTGTCTCGTCCACTCGTCCACTCGTCCAATCGTCTACTCGCCAATACTTCCAAAAGTTGATAGTAACACCAAATGTTCCCTGCACACTACACCAACGCATAAAACGCACCAAGCCAAGAGGAATACGAAACTAAACGACAAATAACGGCTCAAAGTGACATAAGAAAAACACACAAAAACACACACATCAACTCCCCCACACTTAGTTTCTTGCTTGTCCTCAAGCAAACGATCACGAGAGCACAACACGAATCAAACAACATGCCAATCAAATATTCAATCCCTCAAAAATTACGAATAAACCCCCGGTGCGTACGGAAAAAGTAAACATGCATAAATTTGACCCGAAATGACTAGAAGCTACAAAGATCGAAAGAGAGTCCTCACAAGTCACCACTCACCTTCCCTCGCTAAGATTCACTCTATTCTTTTACTCTCGAGAAGAGGGCTCCACTCAAAATCGTACACAAGTGAAAGATACAAACAATGAACAACTTGTGCACTCAAGAAAGAAGATAAGCATAAATGGAACAAAGGATGAACTTCAAATAATGTCATGTGCGCCTAAGAACATCAACTAAACACGTATTCAAATCGTATTCTCCACTAATCAAAGTATGCTATCTCAAGAATCAAGGGAGGTCGATAATTCGGGTGTAACGGGGCTCGGCTAAGGGTATTCGGGAATATTTGGGATAAAGTGGACTAATCTTGTACAATCACGCGTCTCCTCCACACCAAACATCCGTCAAATTTCACAACATCCCCTACACCTCCAACAATGAAACGTGCACCAACACTCTACAAATCGACCCGAGCAAACGACTATACATATTATTTGCTTCTACTAATACTAAACCTCTTTTTTTTTTTTTGGAGACTAAAACATGTCTCAATTTTCTATTTTTTTTGGAGACTTATAACTTGTCTCAATTTTCTTTTTCTATTTTTTTTTTTTTTTTTTTTTTTTTTTTTTTTTTTTTTGGAGACTTATAACATGTCTCGAATTTATTACAAAAGCAAAAATCACAAAAAGATCAACACCCTTCAACTCACACCCCAACCAAATGAATCCTTCGTCTCTCTCCTTCACGGTAAATAGGACAAGAAGAAAAAGGCTTAGCGTAGGCTCAACGGGGCTACTAGGGTGTCCCACGACGGGCTCCGGGTCAACAATGAGAGGCTAAAAAGGTTATCCTAATCGATCCTATCCCAATCACTTTCAAGATCAAGCAAGTTATGACATAAAGTCTCAAATAGCAATCTAAGCACGGTTTAGTTATCTCTAGTCCATACGGGCACACATGACATAGAACAAAGAAAGTAAGAAGCTCGGGAAATACAACGAGAGATATCACACGAAGAATAAAGCTAATACGGCTCAAAATCTCACAAGGTCATTCGGAAAGTGACATAGCAACATGCAATTATCTCAATTCACTTCAACACGACTAATCACGGGGTCAAAATTATTCATGTACCGACCTCTAGCACCAAACATCTACCAATAACTCCAAGAGATGAAATAAAATACTCGGCATATGAATCATCTATTGCATGCTCTCATGAAAATCATAGCACATAAAATGGGGAGAATTGATCACAAAAACAACCACACAAGAGACAATCACATAAAAACACAAAAAGAGAAAAATAAAGCTAGAGGTAAGAAAGCAAACCCCCCCACACTTGGGCTAATCCGTGTCCTCATGGATAGAGAGCTCCGAAAGTGCGAAACCCAACCGATTAGTCCAAGAGTGTCGAGGAGTGACGACCTACACACAAGGAAGAAAACAAACCACACCAAGCCACGAAGAAATAGAAGCGAAAAGAGAAAACATGACACAAAAGACAAGGAAAGAAACTATGTACATACCGCGACCGTACGGAGGTACGGTCGATCCTCATGGCTCGGTAGGCGGCGGGTATTGGCCTCGGAACATCGAAGTGAGGTTGGCGAGGCTAGAAGTCAAGGCGTCGTAGCGTTCGTCGTGGTAGCGCTTGGAGCGTTCCTCGTAGTCATTGAGACGGGCATCGACCATGTTAGAAATGGCGGCGAGGTCATCCGGATGCATGCGTCCATAGGCGGGGCGAGGTGCCGGAGTGGCATCGGACTCTTGGTTAGTAGCCGAATCTTCGAGTTCGGGAACCTCGGGCTCCGGTGCGGTGCTCCCGAAGCGATCATTGTAAGTCTTGATAGTATTGTTGTCCGTGAGGTATCTCTTAAGCATCTTTGCATTTATATTCTCGGGCTTCCGAATGAACACCAAATGATCGGGAACGGGGCCCGTGAAATCAACGAGCTTCTTGTAAGACGCCAAGACGGTGGCAATGTGGAAGAATGCGGGGAGGCACACTCCGCGGCCTTTCAAAGCCTTTATTTGGTTCCAAATGTAAGGAACCGGGGAACACCGCTTTCCACGAGCCGCTTGACTAAGAAAATAGAGCTCCGTGGTGTTAACTTTGCTTCCCTCCTTCTTCCCCGAGATGTTGAAAGAGAGGAACCGATGGGCGACAATCATTGCAAAGTCGATGAGATAGACTTCTTGTGAACCCCCAGCGACCCAAGAGGCACCTCCTGCAAATTTTGCCCAAGTCGAATGTGCATTGAAACTCTCGGTTATAGCTCGAGTGACCTTGGAAGAGGGAAAACCGAAGGCGTCTTCCATGTCGGCAATAGTAAAAGAGTATTCGTGCCCCATCAAACGACAAGTCATTATCTTCTCGTCTATCACATCGACCGTACATAACATCTCGAGCCCTAGTGTCTCGGAGTAGCCAAAGTCCATCTTCGAATATTTCTTCAAACCCAACCTATCCAATATCACCTCGAGGTTTGTTTTGAACTCCCCTCCTAATGCGTCGACCATTTTCCAATCTATCGGGCGAGGCAAAATTGCCTTGTTCATTTGTTCCTTGAAACGGAGGAAGAGGTCTCCTTCATTGATGTCGAAAATGGGGAAATTGGCCCCGTAGTCCATACTAAGGTCGACATCCTGGAACTCGGGTTCGGGAGCCGGACCAGACGACGAAGCTTCTCCGGTACGGGGACGTTTCGGTGCACCTCGTTTCGGAGCCATAAATGGAAATGAGAGCAAGTATAGAAAATTACCGGAACGAGTCGAGGCTGCTCACGGGACTGCCGTGAAGTCGGAAGCGGGACTGACAGCGGATGTCCGGGGACGGAGGCGAGTCAGTGGTGGTTCGAGGGCGGCGGAGGCTGTACGACGGCGGTATCGAGCTCGGAACGGGGCGGAGATCGGAGACGGCTGTGGTCGCGGTGGTTGATGGAGTTGACCGGAGATGATGGGAGACGGTGGCGAGTCGCGGCGGAGCAGATGGAGGTGGGCTCGGGTCGCGGTTGCAGCGGGACTCGAGCGGTGGGTCTGTTCGGACTCGAACCGGCGACGGGATGACGGTCGGAGATGATGGTGATAGCCGGAAATTTGCAGAGACGCCGATGTGAGCGGGGTTGAAGAAATCGGAGGTGGAGGTATTTTGTTTTGTTTCTACGATTTGAAAATTGAAAGAGGGAGGCGGATGGTAGGGTTGAAGTCTCGCCCCTTTCTAATTCACAAATACCCAATTAAAAAAAACACTTTTTTTTTTTATTAGTTTTCAGCGACGCGACCGCCTGGGGGGGTAGCGGCCGCGTGGAGGGCGTACCAGGGGGTACTGATATGGGCACCAGGCGGCCGCGTGGGGGGTGTAGCGGCCGCGTGCCTAGATACTCCGTAGATGCTGGAAAGACCCCCAAGCGGCCGCTTGGGGGGTGTAGCGGGCGCTTGCCCCTGGTGGCAGGAGTTGCTGGAAGAGCCCCCAAGCGGCCGCTTGGGGGGTGTAGCGCCCGCGTAGCTGTAGGCGACACTCTTTTAATATCTCGTCTTTTCTCGGCTTAACTCCTCGCAACTCACATAATAAAACACGGGGGCTCCAACTGTAAAGATGCTCATTTTACGTCGTGAGCTTGACAATTCGTGGGTAGGCCCCCACGAGGCGCTCATTTTGGGACCCGAAAGAGCATTACGGTCCGTGGACTAGTCTCCACGCGACGCTCGTTTATTGTCTCGAGCTCGACCAATAATCTCTTTACTCATAGGAGGCGTCCTCGAGTAGAATCGACTCTACTCCGATTTTCTGTGAGTTTCCCTCCATATAGGGCTCAATGTACGGCTTCACTCGGTGACCATTAACTTGTATCGTCTCTTTTGTAATTTCGTTGTAGAGCTTGATGACACCGTATGGAAATACTTCAATCACTTCATGTGGTCCACTCCAACGGGACTTGAGTTTACCGGGAAAGAGCCGGAGGCGTGAATTGTAGAGAAGCACTTTCATCCCGGCCTTGAGCTCCTTGTTTTTGATACGTTTATCATGGAACTCCTTCACTTTATCTTTATAAATCCGGGAGTTCTCGTACGCCTCATTTCTCAATTCATCCAACTCGGACAAAGTTAAAGCTCGATTTTCTCCTCCTTGCATAAGATCCATATTTGTTGCTTTAATCGCCCAATAAGCTCGATGTTCAACCTCAACCGGCAAGTGGCAATATTTCCCGAATACTATCCTATACGGACTCATCCCAATCACTGTCTTGTATGCGGTTCGGTACGCCCATAATGCCGAGTTAAGTTTGTCGGACCAATCTTTACGTGAGGGTCGAACGGTCTTCTCGAGAATGGCTTTGATTTGACGGTTGCTAGTCTCGGCTTGGCCCGATGTCTGAGGGTGGTAAGGAGTCGATATCTTGTGGTTGATCCCATTCTTGACCATGAGTTTCTCGAATAGCTTGTTACAAAAATGCTTTCCACCATCACTAATAATGGCCTTGGGAAATCCAAACCTACACAAAATATTCTCCTGCACAAACTTGAGAACAACCTTAGTATCACAAGTCTTGGTGGGGATTGCTTCGACCCACTTCGACAAATAATCAACTCCAAGTAGAATATATTCGAAGCCATTAGACTTAGGGAACGGTCCCATGAAGTCTATGCCCCAAACATCAAAAATATCAACAGCAAGATTTATATTCATGGGCATCTCATCTTTTTTACTAATATTTCCCATTCTTTGACACCTATCGCATGATTTACAATACTCTTGTGCGTCACGAAAAAGGGATGGCCAAAATAAACCTGATTGGAGTACTTTGAAGGCGGTTTTCTGACCTCCATAATGCCCTCCACTCTCGTCGTGATGGCAACACTTAAGCACATGTGGTTGCTCGTCCTCCGGTAGGCACCGTCGTATCACCTCATCTTTTCCAAACTTGTAAAGGTACGGGTCACTCCAAAAATAATTTTGGGAGAGATGCTCGAATCGCTTCCTCTCTTGAGAATTCATGTCCGTCCTTAATGCCCCTGCAACCAAATAATTCACAATATCCGCATACCAAGGTACGGGGGTGATGGCCATCGCCGTTTCATAAGGAAAAACGTCAGGGATAACATCTAAAGCATGATCGTTAACGAATTCGGTATGATTCTCCATCCTAGACAAATGGTCCGCTACGGCATTCTCACATCCCTTCCTATCCCTAATCTCAACATCAAACTCTTGGAGAAGTAGGATCCACCTAATCAACCTAGGCTTAGCTTCGGTCTTAGCCAAAAGGTATCTAAGGGCTTGGTGGTCGGAGTGAACAATGACCTTAGAGCCTATGATGTAGGATCTAAATTTATCTAAGGAGAATACAACGGCTAGCAACTCCTTCTCGGTGGTCGTATAATTAGCTTGGGCACTATTCAAGGTGTGGCTAGCATAGTAGATGACCCTAAGCAACTTATCGACTCTTTGTCCTAGAACGGCTCCTACTGCGAAGTTAGAGGCATCACACATTATCTCGAAAGGCTCTTCCCAATTCGGTGCTACCACTATAGGGGCGGTGACAAGTTTCTCCTTAAGAGTATTAAAAGCATCTAGGCACTTCCCATCAAAATTAAACTCTACATCTTGGCTCAAAAGTCGACATAGGGGCTGACTAATTTTAGAAAAGTCTTTAATGAACCTCCGGTAAAAACCGGCATGCCCTAGAAAACTACGGATCCCCTTAACGTTGATAGGCGGAGGTAATTTTTCTATGGCTTCTATCTTAGCCCTATCGACCTCAATACCCTTCTCGGACACGACATGCCCAAGGACTATCCCACTAGGCACCATGAAGTGGCTCTTCTCCCAACTCAAAGTCAAGTCGGAGTCAATGCACCTATTCAAAACATTGTCAATCTTGTCCAAACAATCATAAAATGAATTACCGAAAACGGAAAAATCATCCATGAATACCTCAAGGTAGTCTCCGATCATCTCGGAGAAAATGGACATCATGCACCTCTGGAATGTACCGGGGGCATTGCATAACCCGAACGGCATCCTCCTCCAAGCAAAAGTGCCGAAAGGCGTGGTGAACGTCGTCTTCTCCTGATCCTCCGGTGCAATAGCAACCTGATAATATCCAGATAAACCGTCAAGAAAACAATAAAATTTATGACCGGCGAGTTTATCTAACATCTGATCAATGAAGGGAAGAGGAAAATGATCTTTGCGAGTCGCGGCATTGAGCTTCCGGTAGTCAATGCACATGCGCCACCCGGTGGTGACTCTCGTCGGTATCAATTCACCTTTGGCATTTTCCACGACCGTGATCCCTCCCTTTTTCGGTACTACATGGACCGGGCTTACCCAACGGCTATCCGCAACAGCGTAAATCAACCCCTCTTCTAGTAGCTTGTAAACCTCTTTCTTGACGACTTCCATTAGAACGGGGTTGAGACGTCGCTGCCCGTCTCTTTTCGGAGTAGCATGCGGTTCAAGTTCAATACGGTGCATGCAAGTGGAAGGGTCGATCCCTCGAATATCACCCAAACTCCATCCGAATGCTTTCTTGTTCTTTTTCAGAACCTTCACTAGAGCTTCTTCTTCCTCGGCGGATAGCTCGGCAAAAATAATCACGGGTTTTTGTTCCCCGTCGTCTAAGAACACGTACTTAAGGTGCCTTGGTAGCTCCTTAAGTTCAACTTTGCTAGCGGGGGCCTCGATCTCGACTGTCCGCGAGCTAATTTCTTCTTCCTTGAGGTCGTCGACTCGTGTCTCGACCTCACTTTCTTCTTCGGGGTTATTCTCCTCAACGAAATTTAGGGTCACCTCGGCATCCACGGAGTCGACAAACGAGCACGTCTCCATAGAGTGGGCAGCGGGTTCGGCTCTCTCGGTTCGCACGGAGAAGCGCACTTCTTCACCTAGCACGGTCATTTTCAAGGTTCCCTTCTCGACATCGATCACGGTCTTCGTCGTGGCCATGAACGGTCTACCCAAAAGAAGTGAATGGTCCCGACCATTTTCCGGGACGTGTCCGACGTCGAGGACAACAAAATCGACGGGGACAATGAGTCCCCCAACTTTCACGAGGATGTCCTCTAGGATCCCCTTCGGGTACCGAATGGATCGGTCGGCTAGCTGCAAGCACATACGGGTGGGTTTTAGTTCACCCAAGTCCAGCTTCTCATAAACGGCATAGGGCATCAGATTAATACCGGCTCCAAGATCGAGCATGCCCGAAACTTCACGGCCATTCCCAACGGCAATCGTCACATTAAAACTTCCCGGATCACTCTGCTTCGGCGGAAGAGGGTGCTGAAGTATCGCACTAGCAACCCCGGTGACAACCACCTTCTCGTCATCTACAAATTTCCTCTTATTCGAGGCAAGTTCCTTGAAGAACTTCACATAAGCAGGCACATTCCGGATGATGTCGAGGAGAGGTAAGTTCACGTTCACCCTCGAAAGCAACTTGTAAATCTCGGAGAATTGCCTATCTTGCTTGTCATTCTTCATTCGGCTCGGATAAGGGAGCGGTGGTCGGTACGGGTTGCTCGTCTTATGCAAAGTATGAGTGCTCGGTTCGGGCTCTTTTGCCGGGATATCCGGCTGAATCGGCTCAGTCGGTTCCTCCTCTACTATGACCTCCTCCGTTTCTTCCTCAACCTTCGGCTCCTGTATCTGCTCTCGGTTAGGAATTTGAACCTTATTGTCGATCACTCGACCACTACGGAGGACGGTGACGGCCTTAGCCTGGTGTGACTGGCTAGGAAGCTTGTCCTTCTGATTCGGTTGTGTCAACTCATTAATTTTTCCAGCCATTTGCCCGACCTGGTTCTCGATTCTCTTAATCGTCGAATTCTGATTGGTCAATGAAGACTCCAACCCATCCATCCTCTGCTGGTTATGTTGCATGTACCCCTGGGTCGAGGACATAAAGGCCGCAAATTTCTCATCCAAGTCGGAACTCTTCTGAGTCGTCTGCTGAGGTGGGGGTGGGGCCTGATAAATAGGCTGATGTGGCTGCTGATACTGAGGCCTCTGGTAATTCTGATTATTCTGCCAGTTCTGGTTGCCTGCATTCTGATATCCCTGATTCTGGGACCGGTTCTGATTATTGTAATTCGTCTGAGAACCTTGTCCCTGGGTCTGTGGCTGGTCTTGTTTCCAAGAGAAGTTGGGATGATTTCTCCAGGACGGGTTGTACGTGTTAGAGTAGGGGTCATTCCTCTGGTTCCCCTGTTGATTGTACCCCTGCATCGCATTCACCTGTACCTCGGGACCGTAGTTCTGATCCATCATCTGAGGTGGAGATGGCATGCCCTGACCACACGTGCTCGAGAAATGGCCTATCTCCCCGCATAAGCTACACGGTTCAACTCGATAGATCTGTCGCCTTGGCTGCTCCTCAGTGGTTTCGAGCATCTGAACCTTCTTAGTTAGGTCGGCGACTTGCTTTGCCAACTGAGCGTTAACACTCCCATCGGACCTGGCATAGTTACTACTTCCTCTTGAACTTGTTTGCCTTGACTCGGCTGATAGTGACTTGAAGATCTCCATCATCTCATCACTGTTCCGACTACTGATATTTCCGCCGGCTGCGGTTTTCACCTCTCGTTGATCTTCTCTGCTCAAACCCTTGTAGAAGAACTGGATGATCGAGTTGGGAGTGAGATCGTGGTGTGGGCACTGCCTCAGTAAGCTCCTGAATCGCTCCCAAGCTTCATGGAAAAACTCCCCCGGTTCTTGCTCGAAGGCACATATCTGACCTTTCAGGTCGAAGGTCTTCTGCTGAGGATAGAACCGAGTGATGAACTCCCGGTACATGTCCGTCCAAGTGGTGATCGAGTCTGGCTCCAAAGATAGCAGCCAGTTCTTCGCTCTATCTCTCAAAGCATACGGAACACACTTCAATCGGAGCTGATCATCATCGAGTGCTCCGAGGGGGAAAGCATGCAGAGCAGTGTAGAATTCCCTGATGAAGTTTAGGGCATCCTCGTTAGTGGTTCCGGAGAACTGAGGAAGCTGAGCAAGATGGTGTGCCTTGAGGTCGTATCTCCGGGCGGCATCACTTAGGACGATGCATGAACTAGCTCCGTCGATCTGAGGATGCGTCAAATCTCCAAAGAGGAGTGGCTGGGCACGGTTTCCGTTGTTTCCGTTGTTCCCATTGTTTCCGTTGTTTCCGTTGTTCCCATTGTTGCCATTGTTGCCATTGTTGCCATTGTTTATAGCCTCAGCCATGGTCGTCAGTTCACTCTCTGGTTCGGTGTCGGTAGTGGTAGAGTCCGATGAAGAATCGTCGTCTCCGTTTGTAACCCGACCGATGCTCCTGCGTCTATTGATGTTTTCGATCACGGGTGCAAGTTCGGTAGTTCGACTTCGAGGGTTTGTGTTTACCTTGTATGGTAGTGCTGTGGTCTGGAAGGCATCCCAGCAGTCTGTGGTTGCTTTGAGTACCACTGAGTCAGAGTATATTGCATTGACTGAGGCAATCAAGGAGTCTATATGGTTGAGAGGATTGCTTGAGGAACTTGGAGTTCTGCAAGAAAGGGTATCAGTGCATTGTGATAGTCAAAGTGCTGTGCATTTGGCCAAGCACCAGGTCTATCATGACAGGTCCAAGCACATTGATGTGAGATTACACTTTGTGAGAGATCTGGTTGACAAGGGTGTTGTCAAGGTGGAGAAAATTGCAACTGAAATTAACCCTGCAGACAGTTTGACCAAGAGTATCCCAAGTGACAAGTTTCAACTGTGTCAACAACTGGTTCAGTTGGTTGACATTCCACAATCTCAGTGAAGATGGAAGTGTGGAAGTGGCAGCAGGCATGGTAGTTCTGCTGTAGTTGTCAAGTTATCCAAGAAAGTACTCAAACTGGTCAGTTTTGAGCATTTCAAGGTGATGTCTTGATGGTTTTTTGACTCAGTAGTTTTTCTGAGTGGTTTGGGCATGGCCAGAGGTTCATGTTGTTTATAGTGACTTGTATGCACTGAGGTTTGCATGGTTACTTCAGAGAATTGGATTTTGAGGCATGGAGTTCTTGGATTCAGTTTTCTGGTTTGGTCTAGTGACTTGGTGTTTCTAAGTTGCTGAGGGAGTTTGAGGCATGGTGATGTGCTGGGAAGTCACATTACATATGTGGAGTGTGTAGGTTCTGGCATTGGAGGTTTTGGTTCAGAAAATCCCAGTTTGTGTTCTTGGGTAATTTTTCTGGAGAAACCAGTTTGGCTTGCTATGGATTTCTGTTGTTTGTGGAGGCTGTGGTTGGAGATAATCCATGGTCTATAGCTTGCTAGAAAGAGGAGAAGGAGAGGGATCTGCATTGACTATTGTGAGAGTTTGAATCTTGGTTGAGCTTCCAGGAGGATGGTCCAAAGTTGGCATTCTGAATCTTTGAGTCTAAGAACAGGTCAGTTTCTTGATTCTTGATTCTGGGGGTGATCAGGTGTTGATTGGTTGATACATGATGTTTGCTGGAATTGCAAATATTGTGTAAGGTGGAGATTTGTTGGAATGTACACAAGATTTGAATTCTAGAAGTGTTTCTATACATTCTGGAAGTTTGGGCAAAGTGACCATCTCATCGCGGTTTGAGTTTGGGCAAAGTGGCCATTCCAGCATCTCATTTAAATCTGCCGCCAACAAGGCAAAACGGTGTCGTTTCACCTGGGTTCACAAAAAAGCCGCGGAGCAGTGGATCGATCCTCTCTCACGTGTTAGTGGATGAAAATGCGAGATTCCAAGTGCTCCAAGTTCCTCGCCAGCTCACGCACAGCATGACGTTCACAATTTCTGTTAGAAATGTGTGGCGTGGATTTGCCCAATCTGATTTGATCGTAGGGTTCTTACGGATTTCAGATTTGGGGTTTTTGTGTGCGTGAGTATAAATGTAATTCACCGTGTGTGTGTGATGTAGAGCTGATACTGAACTCATATTCATAGCCTTGAGAGCTTGAATAACACGCTAGAACCACCTCCCTCCCCGAGCACGTAGATCGGTTTTCAATCGATCGAAGCTCGTAAAATCGTGTGTCATTTCGTGTGATTTCTTTTGTGTTGTGTTCCTGGAAGTTCAGAGATACTTTTAGGATCCTTAGATCAAGCGTTTGTCTTCGTATCCCGATTTCACCATTTGAGCTCGAAGCTTTCCGGCGCCAAGCTTTTGTGGCTCCCGCGGCTGCGATTGGTGGTGTTTGTTTTTCTTGTTCGAATCCTCAACAAGTGGCGCCGTCTGTGGGAATCAAATCCAGCTGCGGTGAAGATGATGAAGGGTGGATCCGCGAAGGTCGATCTGGAGAAATTCACGGGGAAGAATGACTTCAACCTCTGGCGAATCAAAGTGAAGGCGGTTCTGGTACAACAGGGTTTGATCTCAGCGTTAGATGCCCCGTTGCAGTCGTCAGCGCCAGAGGGTAAAGGGAAGGAGACGAAGGAGTCGAGCTCTGCAGAATCAACACCTGATCCAGTGGAGATTTCCATGCGTGCTCATAGTGTGATCATCTTGAGCCTGGGGGACAAAGTGTTGAGGGAAGTATGCAAGGAGTCGACTGCCTATGGTTTGTGGAAGAAACTGGAGAGCTTGTATATGACTAAATCCTTGGCAAACAGGTTATATTTGAAGCAAAGGTTGTATACCTTTAGGATGTCTTCGGATAGATCTGTGGTTGACCAGTTGGATGATTTTGTGAGGTTGTTAGATGATCTGGAGAATGTAGATGGTCAGATGAAGGAGGAGGATCAAGCACTGTTGTTGTTGAGCTCTTTGCCTTCATCATATGATCAGTTTAAGGATGCATTGTTGTATGGTAGGGTTCATGATTTGACTCTGGAGGAAGTGCAGGTTGCACTTAGGTCAAAGGAGTTGAACAAGAAGGATCCTAAGGCCAAGGAACATCATCAAAGTCCAGAGGGTCTAACTGTCACAAAGAAGAAGTCATGGGGAAAGAAGGACAACAAGAAGAAACCACATGGGGGTGGTGATGCAGCTGCATCAACCTCAGAAACCAGGAAGTGCTACCATTGCAACAAGACAGGTCACTTGAAGAAGAATTGTTACCAGTTAAAGAATCAGCAGGGCAAAGGGAAAGAGCCAGCTCAATCCGTGGATGTGGTTGAGTCAACTTCTGATTTGGAGGATGCTGAGGTACTTGCAGTTACTTCTAACTCTAGAAATGAGGAGTGGGTGCTTGATTCTGGTTGTACATTTCATATGTGTCCTGTGAAGCATTGGTTTGAGGACTTTGAGTTCATAGATGGTGGTTCGGTTGTTCTTGGAAATAATCTTACATGTCAGGTGGAGGGTATTGGTTCAGTGAGGTTGAGACTCTCAAATGGATCAATCAAGAAACTGACTAAGGTGAGGTATATTCCATCCCTCAGGAGGAATTTGATTTCTCTTGGAATGCTTGACAGTTTGGGCATGAGCTTCAGTTCAGTGGGTGGTTGCCTTCAGGTTAAGAAAGGCACTACTGTGGTACTTGAGGGAGTCAAGAGGAATGACTTGTATTTCTTGAAGGGTTCTACTGTTGTTGGTGAGAACTCCTTAGCTGCTGCCTCAGTGAAGGTGGAGCTATGGCATAGGAGACTTGGACATCTCAGTGAGAAGGGTCTTCATGAGTTGTCTAAGCAGGGTGCATTCAAGGGAGGTCAACTTGACAGGCTCAAAGTATGTGAGTATTGTGTTCTGGGCAAAGCTACTAGGGCCAGTTTTGGAGTGGGAAGGCATACAACCAAGGGAGTGTTGGATTATGTTCACTCTGACCTATGGGGCCCAGCTAGAACAAATACCAAGAGTGGAGGCAGGTACTTCTTATCCATCATTGATGATTTCTCAAGGAAAGTATGGGTGTTCATTCTGAAGAATAAGAGTGATGCCTTTGAGAATTTCAGAGATTGGGTAGTTGAAGTTGAGAGGCAGTCAGAGAGGAAGGTTAAAAACTTGAGGACTGATAATGGTCTTGAGTTTCTCTCTGAGGAGTTTAACTCCTTCTGTGTTGAGAATGGGATCTCAAGGCATAGGACTGTGGCTTCTACTCCTCAGCAAAATGGAGTTGCTGAGAGGATGAATAGGACCTTACTGGAGAGAGTAAGGTGTATGCTTCTGAGCTCTGGGCTAAGTAAATCATTTTGGGGAGAAGCAGTGACTACTGCAGCCTATTTGATCAACAGGAGTCCAGCTGCAGCTTTGAGCATGAAGACTCCTCAGGAAGTTTGGGCAGGGGAAGTTCCAAACTTTGAGAATCTGAGGGTCTTTGGCAGTTTGGCCTTTGCTCATGTGAGGGGTGACAAGCTTGAAGCCAGAGCACTGAGGTGTGTGTTTCTTGGTTACCCAAAGGGAGTAAAGGGTTACAGACTGTGGTGCATTGAACCTGGAAACCAGAAGTGTGTGGTCAGTAGGGATGTGACTTTTGATGAAGACACTATGCCCATGCTCTCTGAGAAAGAATCAACTGAGATGGATCAGTTTGAGGTGGAGTTACATGGTAGAGATGTACTCAAAGCTCAGAGAGAGGCCCAAGTTGAAGATGAGGATGACTTTGAGGTCAGTGATTGACGACGACGAGTGTTTGTCGTGGAACAAACGCCGGTCAAAATAAATTTGTAAGTTTCCTAGACCTTTCACCAACAACGAGTATTAGTGGCAAGTATAGGGTCGATCCCACGAGGAGTTTATTGTTACTTTCCCCCGGCTTTGCCCAAAGGGTTGTCACGTTTAAAAAGGGTTTTGTGTTCGCTGTGGGCACAGCGGTTCCGTGATCTCCTTGCTACCTTGACTGAAATAAAACAAAAACAAAATAAAAACGAATTAAAAACATTTGGGCAAGTCGTTACCTTGATCACACTGGTCAAGTGTTTACTGTTCACTGGCACATATATCATTTTGCTAACAGCTTCATCTTCCGGTTATAGGCCCAAAATATTAACGTCCCTATGATGTCACGCACGCCAATACCCCTGACCCTCATTCGCTCTTATGTTTAAAGTCCTATTAGATCTCTCTCAATAGGTCTCCTGACATTGACCAATTCGACACTATGTGACCGCATGAGTCTAAGTTGATCAAGCCGCTTTCATCCTCCAAGCAAACCCAGAATGGCCAATAGCATGCCTGGACAGACCCAAGTCATACGACCACATCTCCAGCAACATGTTGTACTTCGCGGACGCCCAGTCTCCCGGTCGCGTTGATCCACGTAATTGTGTGTTAGGCAAGTCGGGGTTCCCACTGGTCATTGTAGGATTGCCCAAGTCCCTAACATCCTCGATATACTACCCTGTTGAATCGGGAACAAAGCTAAGCTAGTTGCTGTCATCAAGAAGCCTCACAGTATTTTACACAGCAGCCTGATCAGGATCAGAACTTGACCAAACGATGTTAATTCAACAATACATAATTAAAATAAATAAAGAAAGCAAAAACGAAATTAAATAACTGAAACAAAAGGGAAATAAATTAAGAAAAACATAATATACAATTTCGCCCAAACGGGCTGCCCAAAAGGGCGGTGTTCCTCCTCACTCGACTCTCAAAACAAATACATGTAATCTCTCATATATTTTGTGTTGTTTTGTGGAGCTCGGGTTGTGTGTTGCTGCGTTCGGCTCTCTCTCTCGTTGCTTCTTTTCGTGTCTCCTTGTGTTCTTCACGTCCTCATATATTTATAGATGATAGGAGTCTTGGGTAGCAAGTAAAAAATCGCTGATCTTGATTGGATAAGGATTCTCTTGAAGACTCCTAGATTTTCAGGATTCTGGACAGCTGCCTGCCCATGCTGACGTCTTGACAGACTCGTGTGTATATAGGACTCTGATATGATAGAGACGTGTTGGACAATGACTCTAAGGTTGGATGAGAGTCCTTCTTTGATACTACTCTGAATCTGGTCGCCTTTGCGGACTCCATGATTCCAAGGACTCTTCGTACACTGCTTGCTCAACGTCCGTCTCTGATCAATTTTCTCTCTTGCCCAATTGCTTTATCTCCGATAGCCTTCTTCATTTACGAGGTAGTTGTCCATGCGCGGTACTTGGTCGTGCGTCGGTCTTGCTCCACTTTCTGACTCTGTCCCAACTTGCTCAACGGGACCTGGATGTTCCAGTCAGACCAGCTTGCTCAACCTGCACCCTTGACCACGAAGGTGATTTCCTTGCCTCTTTTACGCCTCGGTCTTTTCTTTGCCTTGGTTAAGTCATGTATCACGTGTGAGACTTTGGAAGTTGGGAATCTCCGCAAAGTGCCTTCGCCCATAATGGTTGCTTGCCCAAGTAGGCCCAAGTGTTTGAGTCACTTTTGCTTTGATTCCTTGATTTTTGGTCCAAGGGACTTGTTCCCTTCATGCATGCGGTGTATGTCCATAGTGGCTGCTTGCTCAACTGTCGGTGATCAGTCGAAAGTGAGTGTTTTTCCTACAGTGGGTGATCAGGCCAAAGTAGGTGTTATGCCCAAACCGCCAGCTTGTGCTGTCTTTTGCCCAATTTTCAAGACTTCTTCATCTTTTACGTAATTCACTCCTTTTATGCCCAATGTGTCGCCTGCTATGCCCTGCATCACTCTTACTCCAAATGTGTCCTCCCAGACATAATAAAATAATAAAAGAGAAAATAAAGACTCGAGTACTTGACTCAAAAGAACTAAAAATGAGCCAAAAAATATGGCTCATCAGTGATGAAGAACCTGAAGTCAGTGATGGGTATCAACTTGCTAGAGACAGGGAGAGAAGGGTGATACAACCTCCTAAGAGGTATGCACAGGCAGATACAGTGTCTTATGCCCTATTGGTAGCTGAGAACATGGTTAGTGATGAGCCAAATTCATATTCTGAGGCATTGAGGTCCTCAGATAGGGCAAAGTGGCTTCTAGCTATGCAGGAGGAGCTCCAATCTTTGGATAGGAATCATACCTGGGATGTTGTGCAGAGACCTAAGGATCAAAGAGTGGTTGGCTGTAAATGGATCTTTAAGAAGAAGCAGGAAGGATCTGGTATAAGGTACAAAGCAAGGTTGGTTGCTAAGGGCTTTACTCAAAGAGAGGGAGTTGATTTCAATGAGATCTTTTCTCCAGTGGTGAAGCATTGTACAATCAGAGTCCTGTTAGCCATTGTTGCTCAGTTTGACCTTGAGCTTCAACAGATGGATGTGAAGACTGCTTTTCTCCACGGGGAGTTGGAGGAGAAGATCTATATGAGGCTGCCTGATGGTCTAGAGGGGTGCTCTGATGTCAACAAGGTGTGTTTGTTGAAGAAGTCCTTGTATGGGCTCAAACAAAGTCCAAGGCAGTGGTATAAGAGGTTTGACAGCTATATGTTGTTGATAGGCTTTGTGAGAAGCCAGTTTGACTGCTGTGTGTATCTCAAACTGAAGACAGGGAGGGTTGTTACCTATCTACTGCTCTATGTGGATGATATGTTGATTGCCAGTTGTTCCAAGGTGGAGGTAGAGTCATTGAAGAGGTTGCTAAGTGCTGAGTTTGAGATGAAAGACCTTGGAGAGGCAAAGAAGATTCTGGGAATGGATATTTCCAGGAACAGGTCAAATGGGACTTTGTTCTTGTCTCAGACTTCTTATGTTGAGAAGGTTCTCAAAAGGTTTTATATGCATGAGGCTAAGGCAGTGACTACACCACTTGGATCTCACTTAAAATTCTCAGTGGATCAGTCTCCAAAGAGTCAGTTTGAGGAGGTTGCCATGAGTAAGGTTCCTTATGCTTCAGCTGTGGGCAGTTTGATGTATGCTATGGTGTGTAGCAGACCTGACCTTGCCTATGCCCTAAGTTGTATCTCAAGATACATGGCCAATCCAGGGAAGTCACACTGGGAAGGTGTGAAGTGGGTATTGAGGTATTTGAGGGGCACTTCTGAGTTTGGTTTGATGTTTAGAAGAGTGAGGAGCTCTGGAGATGCTCTTACTGGATATGTAGATTCTGATTATGCCAGCAATGTGGATACCAGGAAGTCACTCACAGGGTTTGTGTTTACCTTGTATGGTAGTGCTGTGGTCTGGAAGGCATCCCAGCAGTCTGTGGTTGCTTTGAGTACCACTGAGTCAGAGTATATTGCATTGACTGAGGCAATCAAGGAGTCTATATGGTTGAGAGGATTGCTTGAGGAACTTGGAGTTCTGCAAGAAAGGGTATCAGTGCATTGTGATAGTCAAAGTGCTGTGCATTTGGCCAAGCACCAGGTCTATCATGACAGGTCCAAGCACATTGATGTGAGATTACACTTTGTGAGAGATCTGGTTGACAAGGGTGTTGTCAAGGTGGAGAAAATTGCAACTGAAATTAACCCTGCAGACAGTTTGACCAAGAGTATCCCAAGTGACAAGTTTCAACTGTGTCAACAACTGGTTCAGTTGGTTGACATTCCACAATCTCAGTGAAGATGGAAGTGTGGAAGTGGCAGCAGGCATGGTAGTTCTGCTGTAGTTGTCAAGTTATCCAAGAAAGTACTCAAACTGGTCAGTTTTGAGCATTTCAAGGTGATGTCTTGATGGTTTTTTGACTCAGTAGTTTTTCTGAGTGGTTTGGGCATGGCCAGAGGTTCATGTTGTTTATAGTGACTTGTATGCACTGAGGTTTGCATGGTTACTTCAGAGAATTGGATTTTGAGGCATGGAGTTCTTGGATTCAGTTTTCTGGTTTGGTCTAGTGACTTGGTGTTTCTAAGTTGCTGAGGGAGTTTGAGGCATGGTGATGTGCTGGGAAGTCACATTACATATGTGGAGTGTGTAGGTTCTGGCATTGGAGGTTTTGGTTCAGAAAATCCCAGTTTGTGTTCTTGGGTAATTTTTCTGGAGAAACCAGTTTGGCTTGCTATGGATTTCTGTTGTTTGTGGAGGCTGTGGTTGGAGATAATCCATGGTCTATAGCTTGCTAGAAAGAGGAGAAGGAGAGGGATCTGCATTGACTATTGTGAGAGTTTGAATCTTGGTTGAGCTTCCAGGAGGATGGTCCAAAGTTGGCATTCTGAATCTTTGAGTCTAAGAACAGGTCAGTTTCTTGATTCTTGATTCTGGGGGTGATCAGGTGTTGATTGGTTGATACATGATGTTTGCTGGAATTGCAAATATTGTGTAAGGTGGAGATTTGTTGGAATGTACACAAGATTTGAATTCTAGAAGTGTTTCTATACATTCTGGAAGTTTGGGCAAAGTGACCATCTCATCGCGGTTTGAGTTTGGGCAAAGTGGCCATTCCAGCATCTCATTTAAATCTGCCGCCAACAAGGCAAAACGGTGTCGTTTCACCTGGGTTCACAAAAAAGCCGCGGAGCAGTGGATCGATCCTCTCTCACGTGTTAGTGGATGAAAATGCGAGATTCCAAGTGCTCCAAGTTCCTCGCCAGCTCACGCACAGCATGACGTTCACAATTTCTGTTAGAAATGTGTGGCGTGGATTTGCCCAATCTGATTTGATCGTAGGGTTCTTACGGATTTCAGATTTGGGGTTTTTGTGTGCGTGAGTATAAATGTAATTCACCGTGTGTGTGTGATGTAGAGCTGATACTGAACTCATATTCATAGCCTTGAGAGCTTGAATAACACGCTAGAACCACCTCCCTCCCCGAGCACGTAGATCGGTTTTCAATCGATCGAAGCTCGTAAAATCGTGTGTCATTTCGTGTGATTTCTTTTGTGTTGTGTTCCTGGAAGTTCAGAGATACTTTTAGGATCCTTAGATCAAGCGTTTGTCTTCGTATCCCGATTTCACCATTTGAGCTCGAAGCTTTCCGGCGCCAAGCTTTTGTGGCTCCCGCGGCTGCGATTGGTGGTGTTTGTTTTTCTTGTTCGAATCCTCAACACTTGTACAATTCGCGTAGGTCAAAGAAAGTCAAACGCAGCAGAAAATCGGGGGCCAAGCGGCCGCTAGGGGGGTCAAGCGGCCGCTTGCCCCAACATCCAGGAAGGCTGATCTGCACAGCCAAGCGGCCGCTTGGGGGGTCAAGCGGCCGCGTGCCATGTTCTCCAGCAAGATCTGCAACCACCCCCAAGCGGGCGCTTGGGGGGTCAAGCGGGCGCGTGCCCTGCTTCCCGTAGCCACCTGCCTGCTCAGCTGCGCGGCCGCTTGGGGGGTCAAGCGGCCGCCTGCCTGGGTGGGCAGTCTCCTCGGCTCGTCGGCTCGTTGTCTCGTCCACTCGTCCACTCGTCCAATCGTCTACTCGCCAATACTTCCAAAAGTTGATAGTAACACCAAATGTTCCCTGCACACTACACCAACGCATAAAACGCACCAAGCCAAGAGGAATACGAAACTAAACGACAAATAACGGCTCAAAGTGACATAAGAAAAACACACAAAAACACACACATCACCTGTCATTCAACACAAAACACAAACAACCAAAAACATGAAAGTATTTAACGTTAGGTTTTCTTCCATTTAGAATCTCATAGGATGTCATCGAAGTCCCTGGTCTCAGATTCACTCTGTTGGTTATGTGACAGGCTGTGTTGAGAGCTTCAGCCCAAAACCCTTTTGACAATTGCTTGGAACTAAGCAGTACTCGTGCCATTTCCTGTAGAGTGCGATTCTTCCGTTCTGCCACACCATTCTGTTGAGGTGTCTTTGGTACTGAGTACTCATGGTGTATCCCTCTCTTGGTACAAAAATCTGCAAACAAAGAATTCTCGAACTCCTTTCCATGATCAGTCCGTATTCTTCTTACTTTTTCCTTGAAAAAGTGTACGAATACGAGTATATACTTCTTTGAAAGCATCAAAAGTTTCAGTCTTAGTACTTAAAAATTTTATCCATGTGTACCTAGAGAAATCATCTACAATAACCAAAGAGTACCTTTTACCACCGAGACTTGCCGCTTCGATTGGACCCATAAGATCCATATGAAGCAATTCAAAGCATTCAGTAGTGTTCATGTAAGTTGAGTCACCTCCAGTGTGTGAAGCACGTACTTGTTTTCCTTTGAAGCACTCACCACAGACTCTCTTGTCAATATTGCTTATCTTTGGCAGTCCAACAACAGCATCATACATCTGAAGTTTTTGAAGATTCCTGAAGTTTGTGTGTCCAAGCTTGTTATGCCACAGAGTTGTGTCGTCAACCTGTACAAAATTACAAGCAACATTTTCCGTCGAATAACAATTGTTTCGAGACCTATCACCTTTCATGACACACTTTGAATTATTGTCAAACACTTCACAAGATTCTTTGTTAAACTTCACATGCAAATTATCATCACAAAGTTGACTAATGCTAATTAAATTGGCCTTTAATCCTTCAACATGCAACACGTTTGTTAATTTAGGTAGACCATCAACATTTAAAGTACCTTTGCCGACGATTTTACCTTGAGTACCACTGCCATAAGTAACACTACCTCCAGTGAAAGGAATGTAGTTAACTAAGCAGTTTTTGTTACCTGTCATGTGACTGGAACAACCACTGTCAAAGTACCATGCACCTGCAAACTTTGATTTAGAGACAGTGAGAACAACATTACACAGTATTTGGGACTTTGGTACCCAAACAGTCTTTGGTCTCTGAACAGAACTTGAGGTTATGTTGTCATGTCTTGTACTAATCTCAGTCTTAGTACCTGAACCAGAATTGTTCAAAATTCCTTTTCTAATGTCTCTCATTCTTATCCTGCAAAAAGGCTTAATATGTCCTGGTACAAAACAATAATGACAAATATACTTCTTTTTCTTTATGGTTTGTTTAGTACCAACTTGTTGTTTTTCAGTAACAACTTGAAGTTCAGTAACAAGTTCCGAAGTACTGGAACTAGTTATGTCAGTCAAAGTACCAGTACCAGATTTTACAAGAGATTTTTCATTTGCTAAGACAACAGTAACAACTTGATGTTCAGTGACAAGTTCAGAAGTACTGGGACTAGTTATGTCAGACGAAGTACTAGTACCAGCTTTTACAAAAGATTTTCCATTTGCTGAAACAACTTTTGAGAAAACAGTATTTGAGTTTTTCTGGTCTAGTACTTCATCATCATTATTTTGAAAACCTAAACCACATTTATCATCATGTCCCATAACTAACAATTCATCAAGAGTAATTTTACCTTGGTTCATCTTCTTGAATGTTGCGTTTGCTTCCTCTAACTTGTTTTTAGTCTTGTTCAGTTCAATGTCCTTCTTAGTCAGCATCCTTTCAAGTCGTGTCAAATCAGCTTTATGAGACTTGTTCTCATTCTGCAGTTGTTGTACTATACTGCACTGGTCTTTGTACTTGACATTAAGAATGTCATACAACGATTTAAGTTGAAAGAATAGCTTCATGGGATCTTCCTCAGATGCATACTCGTGTTCACCATCTGAATCATACGCAACAGAGTTTAGACAAAATAATGTAGAGTACTCAGTGTCATACCTTGTTTTCGTAACATCAGAATCTGTTGAGTTATCGAACTCATAGTCTGAAAGGGTCCCCTCATCAATGTCTGCGAACAAGGCACTTTGATCATGTGTTGGGGTACTCATGTCACCTTCGTCTTCACTCAAGTTGTCATCATCTAAAGCAACATAGGTGACTTTTCTTCCCAATCTCCGTAGCGTGTTTGCACACTCATTGGCAATGTGTCCGAACCCCTTACATTCGTGACATTGAATAGTTGATAGATTCTTCGATCTGGTATTGTCAGAATAAGCACGTCTTTGGCTAGTCGGAGGACTATCAGTATGTCTTCCAGGTCTTTGTGGAGTGTTCAGCAAGTTGCTGTTACTCCCAGTGTTGGTACCTTGCTGAAACTGTCCTTCAGTGTTTTTGTTCCTGGTCTCCTGACTGAAACGCCTCTTGTACAGATGCTTCATTTGTCTGGTCAATAGGGCTACCTTGTCCTCAGTACTAGCATTCAGGAGTTCCATCAGGTCAACCTCTTCATCATCATCTTCAGTCTGTTGACTGGACAGAGGTCTGGAACTGCTAGCTTGTGGTGTACTGCCTGTTTGGTCTCCTTTTGACCAGAGTGCTGTGACGTTCAGAGTACTGGATCCACGCTGATCTCGCTCAAGCATCGTCATCTCATACGTCTTGATATCGTTCATTAACTCTGAAAATTCGATGTCACCTGCAACTTTTGTCGTTTCAATAGCCGTTACCTTGATGAGAAATTTAGAGGACAGTGTTCTCAAGGCTTTGGATACGAGTGTTTTGTTGAGCATGGGCTCTCCAAGTTCTGCACATTCGTTGGCAATGTCATACAACGCATTGAAGTAGCTTGTTGCGGTTTCATCTTCTCTCATCCTCATGTTCTCGAACTTAGTTGCGAGAACCCTCAGTCGGGACTCCCTCACGGACTTGTTTCCTTCACAGTGGATCTGCAACGTGTCCCAAGCCTCCTTTGTTGATTTTGAGTTCTTGATAAGTCTGAACATATTTGTGTCGACAGAACTGTAGAGTTCCGTCAACGCCTTTTCGTTTGCGGAAGCAGCTTCTCGTTCATCCTTCGTCCATAGCTTCGAGGGCTTGTGAACTAGATCTCCACGGTCATCATGCATCGGATGTTCCCATCCGTCTTCAACTGCATCCCACGCACGTGTCTCAATAGATTTAATTTTAGAGCGAGTACGTACCTTCCAGTGGGAGTAGTTGGATCCATCAAGCACAATAGTACGAATCAAGTAGCTTGAATCCATGTTGAGTCGACTGCACGGATCTCACTTCGTATGTCAAGTGACCCGCTCTGATACCAATTGAAAAAGAGGTCGACTCGCAGTTCACGCACTGAAACAGAAAAGTCAGTCACTGTAACAAGTTTAAAGTTCTGCTGTCCAGAGAACAACAGATTGAGTACTGCTGTCACAGAACAGCAGATTCAGTTATGCAGCGGAAATAGTAAACGGTACAGCAACTGAAAAACGTAGAGAAGAAGGATATAATCTTCGTAAGTTGTATTAATCAATACAACCTACCAAGTTGCTTCAAAAGCAATAAAATTTCACTATAATCGTGAATACAAAATAATCCGAGAAAAATAAATAAAGACTAAACAATCACGAGATTGAATAGTTAATACTCGGATAAATAAGTAAAAAATAAAAACGTGTGCTGGAATTTTTTCTCTCTCCAATATGGCGCTCCAGCTTCTTAATCTTCAATCCACGTGAGTCTTCTATTTATAAGAGACAAGTCTTCTCCTCCAAGTAATAAGTCTTCTATGGTAAAAAGACTCCTTCTATAACTAGAAGATCTTGTACCTTATCTTGTAGATCTTGAATATCTTTTCTCTCCTTATCTTGTATTCTCCTCCCAATAATAAATATTCCCAAAATAAATATTCCACCAAAGAAAGTCAAAATTAGTCAAAGTCAAAATTAATTAAATTAATTAATTTCGACTCCAACATATATAATAATGTTAACTTGTGTCATTATATATATATATATATATATATATATATATATATATATATATTTAATTAGGATGAGATGAAAAGAGGGGACGTGGCGAAGGCGGTGGAGTGCCACATGAATGAAACGGGAGTTGGCATACACGAGGCGCGAGAGCATGTTAGGTTGATGGTATACGAGGTGTATGTGGAAGGAGATGAACGAAGAGTTACGATCGAGCACTAAGTGAAGAAGAAGATTCTCCGATATTCCAAGAAGATTTTGTGGGAATCGCGGTTAACGTTGGGAGGATGGCGCAGTATATGTACGAGTTTGGAGACGGCCACGGACATCACTTTTCGGATATATATGAAGGACCGGATTTCTGGTTTGTTGCTCGATCCTATAGTGTAAGTGCAAGGCAATGTCAGACCTTGGCTTGAGCAAGCCTCCAATTAATAAATCGTGTTTTGTTTATCCGTTTTAATGTGAAATTTAATTTCAAGTTACAAATGGAAGCTTTTTCCATGGTCTCTCTCTCTTTTGGGTAGTAGCTAGATTTACCAAAAAATAATTCCAACTATGAAAATAAAACTTGCCTAAATCAATATAGTGCTACATGAATGAGCAAACTATATATTAAAAATACAGACTAATCAATAGGTTCGAAAAGCAAACTGGAAATACGGTTCTTGGTTTGAGGACTCTGTATTCCATGCCCATCTCCATGCTGATACACGTACAACCCGATTCTCGCAGAATCCATCGCGACTCTAACGAGATTCTGCGAGAACGGAGAATCCGACGAAAAACGTTCTCGGTTCATTTGTTTCCACGTATCGTATATCATGTATTTGACATGCTCTCGTGCCTCGTCTATGCCAGCGCCCGTTTCATTCATGTAGCACTGTATCGATTTTGGCACGTCGCCTCTTCTCATCTCATCCTATTGAAAGAAAAAAAAAATGTTATGAATGAGTTTCGACGTATCAACTCATTCACAGTTGGTTGAGCACTTGAATTGAATACCATAATTAGGTCCAATGTTCAAATCTGAGACATGCCGTGTGTAAGTATTTAAATTTCTGCAATTGACCTAAACAAAAAATATAATATATATATATATATACGAACCGGTGATGTCCCTAGATCGTTTGCGAGCCGTGCGATAGTAGCGGAGAAACGAACTATGTTGTCGCGTTTGAACAAGCTTTCGACGGCCTCTTTCTTTATGGGATTCGTCACGAGGAAGTACACGTGGCAGAGCATGGCGGGAAGTGATATGGAAGTCCATCCGGTTTCGATGTATTGTTCGAGAGTCGGTGTGTATCCCATGGAGTACCACGTCGCCTCTTGTAAGTACGTCGAGCATAAATCACTCCACTGCCGATCATATCATCACATGATTTTTTTAGTCATAAATTAAGAAAAATATATTTTAGTTGAAGTACGTATATATATTATTTATTACTGATTTTCTCAGATGTGGGATGATGAGAGATCCTTGTTCTTTGAGAACATGGTAAGCCATCTCGTCGATGAAGTTGTTGAGTGCTAGGTAGCATAGCTGCATATAGTTGGGGAGTTTTTCGATTTCTTCCACATCCCATCTGGAAAACGAAAAAATACATATTCAATTGCATATAGTGTACTACTCCTGTTTCAGAGCAGTTGTCGCACTTCCTTTGTTATTTACAAATGAGTATATAGTACTTTAGATTACCTTTGTATAGCGTTATTGAAGAGTTGTAGTTCTTCTAAGGTTCCGTATACGTCGAACATGTCGTCGATTATCGTTACTAAAGCGTTTGCCTTTGCGCCCATGATTCTAAAATACCCGAATCGAGGTTGAGACAAGTCTCCAACCGTCAACAAGTAGCATTCGACGACTCTATCCCTCGCGAACGGAAGCTTCTCGGCTAGGCCCGTTTCCTTCCACCATCTAAACCCGCCAATACGCAATTACTAAAATAAAAACAATAAGTATATCCAAACTATACTTGGATATGGTGTTTATGGTGTGTTTTTTATTTTTGGAAATTCTGAGATATAGCTTGTTAGCTCGCTGATGCGGTAGGATTTTTTCCTATGCACTGTATTGTATCTCCAAACTCTTTCATTTTTTTTTTCTTATATGATATTGACCGTTAACAAAAAAAAAAAACAATAAGTATATATACGCGAGTCGAAGAAGTTAAAAACCGACCTCGAAACATGTTTGAGTTCTTGTTGGTGTGTCGCTTGAAGAATGTTGAAATCCAATTTCGCGAGCTCAAGCACGACCGGGCTAGTATCGTACGGTCTCATCTCGTAGGCTCGTATGAAGCATCTCGCGTTTTGCCTCGGAATCCTCCAATGAAGCGGGAGCTCTAAAGCGTCGGACACCAATAGTGAAAGATAGTCGTTGTCGCCCTCGATTTTCTTTCGCAAGAATTTCGCTGCGAATTTTGTGGCTTGCTCCAAGGTGTTTTCGCCTTCTGTCAATAGGAAGGAAGCTTCGTAAAGTTGCAGCAATCCTTTTGTGTCGTCCCCAAGGCTTTCTTTGAAATCACCTTCGTCGTTCTTGAAACAATCAAATACCTCTGAAAAATTACAGATAGATGAAGCTTCATAAAATACACGTCTAACTATATGTAGAATGAAGGAAAAAAATCACTACACAGATAATATTCTGTAAAATGGCTCGATTCCACATTTAGTCCTTTATGTTTATGAAAAATCAAATTTCGTACTATTTAATGAATTTTGTTGAATTTTGAACGTTTGTCGAATTTAAAGTGTCACGAAAACACGACTTTTAAAAACAAGATAAATTCAATCTTTTCATATTTGTGTGATACTTTCTTACTTGAATAAGTATCAAATAAAACAAAATATTAGAATAAGTAGACCTCGTGTATAACCAACATGAGAAATTCTACTGAAAAATTGTCAAATAGTACGAAAAATGATTTTTTAAAAACTTAAAAGACTATATGTGGAATCGAGATATTTTACGTGACGTTCTGTAATATCATCTCCAAAATATCATGTAAAACAGGTTGACTTCACATTTAGTCCTTAAAATTTATGAAAAATCAAATTTCGTCATATTTAAACAGCTTCCTGAAACAAACAATCAAACACCTCTGAAAAACATCATATCGATGAAGCTTCAATAAATTTTTAGCACCTTGAGAGACACGAAAGCCGTGTTGCCTCAGGAGTCTGAATTCAAGAGCGGTCGAGTACAAATCCCTTCCGGGGTGTTTGTGGCGGCCCGCATCGTCGTGTATACGACGTAAGATTCTATCGATTTTGTCTTGAAAGTGATGAGATATGCAAAGCCTCTGCAAGTCATCAACGAACTCCAATAGTCGAACATGATCATCATCAAACATCATTCCCACTTCCACCACAAGCTCAGACGCCCTTTCCAAGTGCCTCTCACCCTGTATAAATTTACAAAGAAGCTCACAAACAGATGTTATATATATATAATTATATATATGTTAATTACCGTATATTCACTTGTCAAGGACTGAATGAAATCAAAATCCCAAGTGGCGGGCTTGTAGTTCCCGCTCCTCCTTCGTGTATTCGTCGTCCCCAGAAGCACGTGACCATTGTCACCTGCAGTCCTGACATGACCGCAACGAGCAGAGGCAGTGAGTGATAGCTGTTTTGAAGGTTTGATCATTCGTTGATCAACGGTTATTACTCGTTTTATCGTCTGGTTGTTGGGAAAAATTGGCATAGCAGTAGACATTGTTAATCTGTGGGAATGAAAATGTGGCTCAAGCTTGTAACTACTTATTCTTATTCTTATTTTTTTTTTAGGTCAATTGCAAATATTTAAATACTCACACACACATGTTTCGGGTTCGAACCTTGGCCTTTACGGTTCTCAAATCGAATATTCAACCAACTGAGCTAACAACCCTTGACTATGCAATTATTTACATATACTACTAATGTTAATATGTGAAATTACGTCTTCAACATTTACAATATACAATATGTATGTACCTTTCTTTCTCTCCGAAAATAGTTGTCAGACTTATTTTTTATTTTTATTGTGTTCACTTATTTTTTTAACTTTAGTCACAATCATTTTAAATTAAAAATACATTTTTAACTATTATTTTTTTATTTTTTTATTTTTTTAATTTCCATGTACATCAAAAATATATCTAATTTCACTAAAAGTTAGATTTTATTATTTTGAAACACAACCTGGTGTCTGATTGTCAACGGGAGAAAGCTATAACGTGTGGTTGGCATCAGATATCTCTAGATACAACTGGTATCTGATTGTCAACTTAATTGTAAGAACAGACATTGATACAAATTTCAACGTGCGACATTGATACAAATTACAAATGTTTTTGGTTTTGAGAATTAAAGAAAATAATACTTTGAAATAATATTATAAATAGTCATCTCCATACGTGGTCGAATGTCGATTACATAATTTTTTTATTTTTTTTTTGGATTTATTATATTTCTCTTCATAAAATCAATTTCATAAGTATTTGATTTGTGACTTGTGAGGGATATATAGTCCAATTTTAACATGGTATAAGAGCATACGATGTGGGTGTCACAGCTAGGAGTGAACGTTTGAGCTCGAAAACCAGAGCTCGGACCGAAAACTCGCAAAAAATATCCATCGCCGGTCGAGCTCAATTTTTACTTGGGACGGACTCGTCAAAAGCTCAAATCAAAATTTAAAAGTCGGTCCGAGCCTGGACCCAAAAAATTTTGAGACCGAAATCTCGGACCGGCTCGACTTTTTAATTATTTTTATTTTTTTAATTTATATTTTAATAAAAAGTATATTTTTATATGAATTTTTGTATTATAATTTTTAATTTTTGATTTACAACTTAAAATTTATACTTTTATATTAATAATATTTAAAATTATATATTATATATATATTTTTAATTCAAATAACATATTTTTTTTATTTAAATAAAAAATTTATTTATTAAAAAATTGGGCTTAAAAAAGCTCAAAAACCGGCCCGTGTGCTCAAGTCCCAAGCCGAGCCTTAACTCCAAAACAAGCTCGGCTCGACTCGGACCGCGAAAACGGGTTTTGGGCGAGCCTTGAAAATTTTGGGCTCGATTCGACTCGTGCCCACCCCTAGTCATAGTCGATGTATTTTTGATTGTCGATGTGTGGGTGCTCATGCCGATGAAATTTTCGGTCACGAGTAATTTCGATGGAAGTTTTTGGCTTACTCGTGAAAGGAGTGTTAGATATATCCTCCATCGATTGAATACAAATTTTGTGTTTACATATAAGTTGAATAAACTTATCACCTTAACAAGACTTTTTAATTAAAATATTATTGACCTAACCTTTTCAATTTGAACCTAAATACTTGGTCAAACTAAATAATAGTCAAGGCGCGGTACAATTTGAAAGACAAGAATTTGAGAGGTGTACAATCCAAAATTACTTGAAAATAAATGTTGAAAAACTGAAAGTTGAACCTCTCACAGTCTAACTTGTTATTTAACGTCTTGTCAATTATCTAGGAACATCTCCTGTTCGTACTAACATTTGTATTTAATGCATGGTACTATATACTCTCATTGTGGCAGAGCTATAGGCGCACGTATGGTTAACGTTCATTTTTTTTTTCCGTCCAATACATATGATAAACAATATACAAAAATTATGAAAAAATAACTAAAATAAAATTTAAACTATTAAATTTTATTTTAGTTATTTTTTCATAATTTTTGTATATTGTTTATCATATGTATTGAACGGATAAAAAAGTTAACGTTGATATAAGATATTATGACGAGATGAACAGGAATAAAACTGAAGTCAACATTGATTAGCTGTGCCTATAGCTCTGAGACAGAGAGAGTAGTAAGAGTGTATAAGATATTATGAACTGATGAACAAGTATAAAACTGGTACAGCTAGTGCTACGTACATGAATATATAAAACTGGCGTTGACTGTTTTTCGTCGTTTACAATCATCCGATGACTTGATTAAATACGCAGCACAATTGAAATAACAATAGATTTAAACTGTCACATAAGTTTAAGGTGCGACTAACGTGTAAAATTGAGTTATGAACATAGCCTAACTGCCTAAGTGACAAGAAATAAAGTTGAGTTTTGAAAATAAAAAAGTGCATGTGATATGTAACAAAAAATAAAGATGAGTTATGAAAATAAGGTGTGCCGTAACGTAACTATTAATTAATATTATCTTGATATTACACATGATAATATTCAAAATAACATTAATTGTGTCACGTTGAAATTTGTATACGTAAGAGCATGGAGAAGTAAAAAAATTACTTGTAACTCTACCTTTCACCCATAAAATAGGTAAATATCATTGTGAAAGGATGATGTAGCATGAGATAGAAGTATGAGATAGAAATACTTCTACCCCGATAGAAGTAAAAAATGTGGGGATTTCATTATTATTTTAATAATAAAATAATGAGTAAAATATAAAATATAATACAAATAAATTAATAATAAGTTTGTTTGTGAGGTAAAATCATTAAGTGAGTTAGAAATTTTTGAAGCATATTTTTTGACGTGTCATCACTTTCTAACTCAAAACTTCTAACTTGTATTGGAGATGCAAATAGAAGAAGTATTTAAGAAAATAGTTATTTTGATTTATTAATTTACATTTGATTTTTGAAAAAAGGTAAATTTAAATTATTGATTATAATTAAATAAATTAGTTTTTATTAATTATAAATTTATGTAAGATTCTAAAAAAAATACAATTTTTTTTATTAAACATAGTTGGGTGATTATTTATTAATAATTATTTTACTTTTTATAATTATAAAATTAATAATACCCCCAATAATAAAAAAAAGAAAAAGAAAATATTTTTAATTAAAAAATATATTTTATAAAATTTGAAATAAACATTTCAAAGAAGGGACTTGTACTCAACGGCTCTTGAATTCAGACAACACTACGTTTTTTCCGTATCCAATATGATGGTATAGCTAAAATTTTTTGCATTGCGCGTCTTGACATTATAGTATAGCTGAAATTTGTTACTCACTGTAGAGGTATTTTATTGTTTCCACACTGATATTCAAATGTTGGTAAACACATTTTTCAATTCACAATTCGAGCTTTTAGATGATGCTGCTTCTAACAGTTTTTATTTCGTACCTCTTTCTTCTCAGATGGACACTCTCAAACTATATGCAACTGTGTTTCTTAGCACTCAACAACTTCATCAATGAGATATTGTGATGGCTTATCATGTTCTCAAAGAACAAGGAGTCAACATCATTCCTCATTTACGAAAATCGGTGAGAACCGAGAACTTTAGTCTTCGTTTAGAACCAAAAATATGATCATATTATATACTGACCTTCAAATTGTTGCTGTGTGCAGAGATAAGCAGAGTATAGTTAGAAGAGGCAGAAGTGGTACTCCAAGGGTTACCTCGCCAACGCTCTAAGAATACATTAGCAATGCGTGGATCTCTATATTTTATTTTTATAAATCTCACTACGTACTATACACCAATACACACACACACACACACACACACACACATATATATATATATATATATATATATATATATATATATATATATATATACTTAGAAGCCGATCGTCTTGCCATGCAAGACGAAGGCCCATGAAATTTGTTACAAAATATAAAGTGACGTCAAACTTGTTACAAAATATAAAGTGACGCCAAACTTCTTACGCAAAATTACATTCATATTGTTGTGAAACAAATTTCCAATTTCATCCAACCTTGGCCTTTTTCTGCTTTGGACTTTCTGTTAGGTTCGTTAGGTCATCTTGTTCTGTTGAGACGTCGCTAAAATCCAAACTTTTGCATGTCGAAGTTGTTGAGATAGGTGATTGACCAACAATTTTATTTTCTGCACTCACAAATATAGGACTGCCTGGAGGAGTGGATGCAGAAGTTGGCAGACAGTAATCTGAATTTGATCCGGTTGCAAAATTGCTGGTACTTGCTGGCTCATCATGCTTGTCGGCTGCGTAGAATTTAAGGAGAGAGTAGTGTGGGCACTTTTGATTTCTTATTGTTGTGTAGAACACTTTCATGAGGCATGTATACTGGCAATTTTCCACAGCCTCTTCAATTTTCCTTTGCAGCGATTTCTGTTAAAAAGTGAAGTGTTAATTCTGGAAAAGAAAATTAAAATGAATGCCTTGTATTAAAATCATTCTACTAAAATCTATAATCAGTCACTAAGTTCATTAATAAAATAAAAAATCAAAATCAGCAGGTAGTCAATTTAAACAAGAACAAACAAAGAAAATACTTGGAAAAAAAAAAAGATTTCAGAGTATGATATAATGTTAGACATAAAATTCAAAAGATAACTTTACAAATACCTGCTCGTAATGATATTGTATTTCTTCAGCAGTCATAGATAATATAGAGTCTGCTAAAGGAGACATTGTTGTCACAACGATACTCTCGGATTTGTCTGATAATCGAAAAGTCAGACGAAGGCTGTTGTATTTGAAAAATCGTTGGTTATAAGATGAAAATTATTTGATGCTGAAATTGGGAAGCTGTAAACCGTTACCTTAACTTTGTGAGTGCTTTTGTTTTGCAAAACATACAGGTCATCATATAAGAGGGGTCTGCGTCCAAGGACTTATTGCAGTGACCACACACGACAGAGCAAGGACCTTTAGGCATTTCTATATACTCAAGTTAACCTCTCACCCAAGCAGTGTGCAGCTGTAGGAAAGAAAGAATTTACACCCAAATAATTGCACAATATGTTGAAGGAGTGAGACGCTTACTGTAGATATGTTCTTTAGTGCATTCTGTAGTAGAAGAACTTCATCCTCCGGTGGCTCACGAAAGAACCGACCTGGGTTTTTCAGCATGGTGTCTAGTTGCCATAATGAGCGATCATTTTGAGCAGATTTAAACCTAAAATAGGCATGATGATTTCAGATTACAAAGGATTTTATATGCAAGGATTATTCAATGAAGTTTGATGTGCAATAATTAAAGACAACTCTAATATTTAACTAATTGCAACTACAGATGATCAAGCAATAATTAAACGATGGAACAAACAGGCGATACCACATATAGATTATATACCGAGGAGAATATGAAAAAGAGTTGGATAAAAAAATCAGAGTAAATAATAAATAACAACTGGAAAAACGCCAAACACCGATGATTTGATACGAAAATGAACATGTTAATTACCACTGAAGTAGGTTGGCAGTTTCTGGCATTGGAGGATTCACCATAAGATAAGTAAACATCCTCGAGTTTAATGATACCCCTAAAAGAAATGCATACAAAAAAGAAGAAAAAATTATAAATTTTGCATTCAGGTTTTAAATATGCGGTGAACAATATTACTGTGGCTACGAACCGTCATAAGTAGACACACGCAAATCTGTCGCAAGTATACAAATCGGGAGAACCACATTGTCATTAATATGAGCTGAACAGTCAGCGCCATTCTTGATCCAGATTGTCAAAGTGACCGGAATTTTCCTAAGGACAAAAGGAATTTACATGAAGAGCAGTAGGTTAGTTAGGGTTTTTATTATGAAGGAGTCTTGGTATATACTTAAACAAGAGCAAGAACATTTGTGTAAAAGGTTGAAACACTTACTCTTGGGTGAGGATCGTTAATTTTCTCATTGTACCATATAAATTTGTAATGGGTGAGAACTTTTGCACAAGAAGACCCATGATATCTGTAACAGAACATGAGTTTAATATGAGAATTGCTTAAAAGGAAGAATACATAAGTAAGAAAAAAAAGATAAGTAATTACTGATAGAAACTTCTTTGTCAGCGTGTTTGTAGAGTTCTTAGAAGGGGACCAGCTGGAAGGGCATATGTATCGGATGCTCGTGAACATCCTCAATGAGTTCTACTGGCGTCCGATTGGTCAAATTCCAGGTATAATTGTAATCACTAATTCTGAAATCCTTTACGACAGGTTTAAGATGTGCGTTGCTTATCTTGTAGCGCTTATAAGGATGCAGAAGGTGGTCAAAAAGTGGGATCGTATTATCATATATAATTGCGCTTATTACCGTTCCCTACACGAAGTGCAAGAGGAGCTCACTTAAAATAAAAACATATCAGAAACGGAAAAAACGGAAATTCACAAGAAACAAAGCCCAAAGGGTAGAAATTATCACCTCCATATCAACCAGAACAAACTTCTGATAATGAGTTGCCTTTGATCTATCAGATTTCATCATAGGAGGAAATCGTTGAAGAACTTGTACAACCACAGTCCAACTTGGGATGTCGATCTTCAAAGACTTTGCGTTGCATATGTTAGGAGGCATTCTGGTAAAAGGAAAAAAAAATTATATAATGGCATCTTCAGAAATTAATGCAGGCAAAAAATGCATAGTAAACATGGGAATCGGGCAATCAGAGTACCTCTCAATCACAAGTCCAAAATATCACTCAAAACCTCTTTATAGACAACATTCAATGTTCGATTTGAAGTAGTTAAATCACAGAATGCAGCTTTTATAAGTACGTAAATATTCGACGCTGATTTAGCGCGAGATAAAGCGACATACAACTGTCCATGAGAGAATACAGGTTCTTTGAGGTAAACACCTACTGTATCTAGAGTTTGGCCTTGAGATTTATTTATGGTCATGGCAAAACATAAACGAATAGGAAATTGGGTTCTTTTTATATGGAACTGGGTAATTGTCATCACTTGATGGCTGCATAGGTATTCGGTGGATAAATACAATTCTACCTTTATAGTCACCAAAGGAAATTTCGGCCTTGATCACATTGGAGTCTAAGGCTAAACAAGTTAATCTTGTTCCATTACACAATCCTTCAAGAGCATTAACAAGTCAGTACGAAGACTTGATAAATACTCTTAAGATAGTGGACAACGAACTTTGCGCAACAAAATCCTAAGATAATATCTGTCAGAATCTGTTGGATGAACCGTCACAATACGACCCACAGATGTATTTCTTTGACGAGGTTTCCATCGACGGTCTGTAGGAACCCAAAAAAAATGGGCTGGGAACTCGTTATAAGTGAGAGAAAGGGTTTTAGCCTGATGACATGTATTATTAGTGTGGAAGAATTCAGTGAGCATAGTTTGTCGCTGAAACGTGTTTTCCGCGACATTAAGCAGGCGCTGATTTTTATTGAAAGTTATAGGCTGATAGTTTTCGAGATGTAATGGCAACCTAATAACGGAAGGTGACGACGCGAAAACTTTGTCGTGAAGCTAACGCGGTCAAAATAAATTTATATTCTGCCAAACTAAACACTAATGAGTATAGTGATAAGTGTGGGGTCGGTCCCACGAGGAAGCAATTGCAATAAGTGATCTCGGCTAGCCCAAACTGTTGTCACGTTTTAAAAAGGTTTTGAAGTTGGTTGCTGTGGTCACAGCAGTTTAATCAAACTACTAACTAACGCAAACACTTTGACCAAACTAAGCTAACAGAAAACAGTAAATCAAACTGGACTCAATAAAAGGAAAACAGGCTTCTGGGCATACAGCTTCTCTTTGGGTTATCTGGATAAACTACCGATCCCTGGCACTAATGGTTTTAACTGATGGTTTGTCAATCGGTTATAGGATGTCTAACAAAGTGAAAGCAGTCCTATTAAGTCACGCCTACAGTCACCCCACCCCAATCCGTCCTTACTGGGTAAAGAAAAGGCAAGGTATACTTATGCCTAATCCCCTGAACCTAGACAATTCGATAACCTATGTGGTCGCATGGATCTAGTTTGCCCAAACTCGCATTACTCTCTCGACGAACCCAATTCGGCCAATAGCATGTCCGGAAATCCGAATCATACGACCGCAACTCCAACACGTTCTAGCGCTATGCCCGAGTACATCTAACGCGGAATACTCGGTTGATCAATCGCTGGTATCTCAAAGTGTAAGGGTTTCCTAACGACCAAATTAGTCTGCCCAAACCTGCAAGAATATGGTTAAACCTCAACTATGTATCGGGAACAAACCTCCAGGCAGTTAACTAAAAGCCCTAACAACCTCACGGTTCTATCTTAGCCCAGAGTCCCCTGTTGATCTGCCTTTGCCCAGAAGCAGTAAACTAGCTACGCATAATCAAACTGAAAATAAACAAAATAAAAACGAAACTAAACATGCTGGAATTAAATTTAAAATTAAACTAACAATTGTTTAGAACATTCAGAAATTAAAAGGCGAAATAAAAAACATGAAATCGAAACGAATTCGCCGCGCTTTGCCCGAAGGCAGAAAGCCGGCGAGAACTCGACTCCGTCTTCTTCAACCCATCAATGGCGTCTCTATATATTTTCTGGTGTTTAATTTCGTCCTCTCTCTCTTGGTATGCTGATTGTAGGGTTTCATGTGTTGTTTTATAGGCGTAAGAAGTCTTGGACACCAAGGAAAATCGCGGTCAAGATTTTGTCTTTGAGATAAGGAAAGAAAAGATTCTTTCCTTATTCTTTTCTTGGTAATAGAATCCTGATTTGTCTTTGTCATTAGTCCACCATAGTCCGTCTCTGGTCAACCCTTGTCTCTAGTGTGCCCGATACTCGATGTTTGCCCAAAGTGGTGCCTTTGCCCAAAGTCTTGACTTTGCCCAAAGTGAAAACTTCAATTTCGGCGTCTTGTCCTTCATCGTAACTTTGCCCAAAGTGGTGACTTTGCCTCCTTAGGTCAAACTGCTTCAGTCACTTTGCCTCGAATCCGCGCGTTTGCCCAAAGTGGAACATTTCTTTGCCTTTTCTGCACAATCTCCACTTCTGACCTGCAACCTGCATACTTTGCCCAAACACTCCAATGTGCCCTCCCAGACACACAAAACGACTCAAACTGACTCAACAACGACTCTAAAAGGGCTCCAAGATGAGCAAATAAAATGGCTCATCAAACCGCACACACTTGAAGTACGCTTGTCCTCAAGCGTAGGGTATGACTTACCAAACTCAAGACCAAAGTAAAAAAAAGAAATCAAGGTTGGGGGGGAACAAAGTAAACAGAGACTCAAAGGACTTTAGCATGACTAGAGAATATAAAGTAGGCAAAGCGAATACAGACAAATCAAAATTCAAGTTAGAGGCATAAAAATTCGGTCAAGATTCTGTACTAGGACTTTGGGTCACTCCCTCACAAGTGTATCTCTCTTTTCAGTGTATGGGTATAATGTCACTCATTTCTGCTGTGAATCTACTTTGCCCAAATTTGACAGTTTGCTGATCAAGTTATTCTAGCTAAGTGGGAGGTCTTATCAAAGGGGCTTTTATTGGGTTGTAATGTAGGCTCTTTGGGTAGATTTTGAGGAGTAGGCACAGTTTGGGTAGAGGGCAGTTTGGGTTAGCCTTTCTCTACCACTTTGCCCCTTTTTCTTACGGGCCTTAGCACACAACCACATATTACTATTGTTTTTCTTTTCTTTTTTTTCGTTTTTTTTTTTTTTTTTTCCGCTTTTTTTTCTTTTTTTTCTTTTTTTTTTTTTTTTTTTGGCTGAACATCAATCTCTCTACCCTCATATCTTTACAGGTGCCTATGGGCATAGCACCAGACTGGTATACAAGAAAATCAACAGGCTCAAAGGGGCTAGCAAGGGATTAATGTTATTTATTTGGTCAAACTGGAAAGAAATGCCCTAATCATCTAATAACCCCACTTAACAAAACTACTTATCACAGCAAATAGGCAAAGTCAAGCATCATAAATATCACAACAGACTCTCAAGAAAGAAAATTCAATTCGATGTATGGCTCAAGTCTCACAGTTTGCCTAGTACAGTTCCATCGTCCCTATTTTCATGCTTTTAACTATGAAGTTTGAGTTGCTGTAAAATTAAAATGCTCTAAGTTTGCCCACAAGTATTCATACAATCATGCTTGACAACGACCAGACACAGAGGTTTACCCTTTCCCTTTCCCCCCTCACACACTTTGCCTTGGCAAAGTGGGTGAAAGTAATAAGATCAGTAGGGGCTGCCTCGACCAAAAATCCAAACAAAAACGAACATACTGAGTATGGTGAACCTCCTCACACACTTTGCCTGAGCAAAGTGTGTCAATGAAAAGATCACCCCATGACTCGAAGTGACTCAAAGAAAAGAAAAGAAAAGAAAAGAAAATAAAAGAAAAGAAAAGAAAAGAAAAGAAAAGAGACTATAGGGAGGACAACTTAGGAGGAGGTAGATGCAAGGTAAAACCTGAATTATGCACGGGCAAAGTGGGCTATTAATGTATTCAGCAGCTCCGCGAAGCCTTTTTACATGTTGCCTTGTCGCCTTAGGACTTTGCCCAGAATCAGTAGCGTGAGCACGTCTGCCCAGACCTTGACTTCGTTCCAGGGGTCATCCTTGCAACCTTAGGGAGCTCATCCATCTTCTTGCGTAGTCTTCAGTTTGACCAAGTACCTGATATGCCCACACCGCTGCCCTTTCGCCTTCCTTAACCTGCACCTCAAAAACAAACAAACCCTTTCCCCTTATGGGATCAAACAAGTCAAAGTTCTCCATTCGATTTCTTTCAAAATGCAATAAAATAAAATAAAACTAAAATAATGGAAAAAAGATACCAGGTTGCCTCCTGGTCAGCGCCTTAGTTATCGTCATGGGCATGACGTGATGTATGCTCACCATTCTTCATGGTGCGAGGTTTAAGTTTCTCCTCGTTGTGCCCATAAGAGGCCTTCAGAAACTTGAGTATATCTGAAGAGCTGCTCATCATCCATCCTTGTAAAGTATCAGGAGCTTTGCCCAAACCAAATGGTATTCGCATGTTGGTGGTGGGCGTCTTCGTCTTGTCTTCTGGATGTTGGGCAAACGACTCATGGGCTTTCCTTTCTGAACTTTCGCTTGACTCATCACTGCTGATCTCGGAGATTTTATTCACTTGTCCTAGGTAGAGACATTTGATAAGTTTGTGCAACTTCTTCAACTCTTGTTTGGGTGCTTGCTCAAAGGGCGGCACCAATCTGTCCTCTGGGACAAATTTATTAGTTGGGCTCGTGGGGATGAAAGTACTAGATGGTTCTAGGATTCCAATATGTAGTACCGCCTCCATTTTCTCTTCCATTACGTCATCTTTGGCAAACTGTTCAACATTCGCCACTTTGCCCAAACCGGTTGGTACGTTTAGACCTGCTTCTCTGCCCAGACTATCAGGTGAGCCCAAATGTGTGTTTTCTGATCTATTGACCTTTGCTAACCTTCCTGGAAATGGAGGTTTGATCACTATAGTCTGTGGTTTGGGCTTTGACTCCTTGATTTGGGCAGACTTGTCTTCACGTTTGAAAAGTCTCTTCAGGGCTTCAAATTCTACCATGTCTCGGTTTGGTCTCTTTCTCTTCTCTGGAAGTATGTCTTTACTCTTCATTTGGACGGTACTTTGTTGCGCCTCTAGGGCAGATTGCTCCTCTTGGGCAGACTGCTCCTCAAATTTCTCTTCCAATCTTGCCACAGTTTGGGCAAGCTGTGATATGTGGGCGTTAAGATTCTGAATTCCTTCCACCATCTCCTTCTTGAAATTTTCGTTCTCTTGTTGAGCTTTAATGCTCTCTTGTTGAGCTTTCATGGTCTCCATCATTACACGGTTCACAAGCTCGGATAGAGACGATTTTCTATTTTCATCAAATTGTTGGGGTTCAAAGTATTGTTGATCGTGCTCTTGGCTTCCCTCTTGATAGTTGTCTTGCCCATACCCAAAATTTTCATGATATCTCCGTTCTGGTATGCTGGTATGGGCATACGGATCATAGTAATCCATTCTGCTTTGCCCAAAGCTGTTAAGTTCACATCTATTGACTGCCTTGAGTGGTTCTGCAGCCATATGCTCCATGAATCTCTCAATGGTGCTGCAAAGCTGATCGATTTTATTTTCGGTTGCTGTGGGCATAGCAACTGTCTGTTTGGGCAAATCGTACTCATCTTCATGGGATTCTTCAGCCAACTCTTTGAATATTTTGAACGCCTCACTTGCACTTTTATTCAGAATAGAACCCCCACATGCTGCACGAATTATCATTCTCTCTTGTCCCCTTAGCCCAGATACGAAGTATTGGACCAATTCGTGATCTGGAATCTGGTGGTATGGGCAAAGCGCTAGAATTTCTTTGAATCGAACCCAATAGTCATGGAACGATTCTTCGGTGCCCATTTTGATGTTATAAATTCTCTTCTTCATTTGCAAGACTCGAGACATGGGGAAGTACTTCTTCAAGAATTGATGTTGCAATTCTTGCCATGTTGTAATTTCGCCTCTGGGCAAACTGTAAATCCATTCTCTTGCCCCATCAGTAAGGGAGAAAGGAAAAGCTAACAATCGAATGTATTCTGCCAGTTTGCCCATAGCGTGTATAGTACCACATGTCATCTCAAAATCCTTCAAATGTCGTTGAGGATCCTCCCAGGGCATATCGCTGAATTTGGGCAAGATCTGAATAAAATTGTGCTTCATCTCCCAATCTGCAGTGATTCTGGGCAAAGTGATGCCCAGAGGTCCGAAGCTCAAATCGGTGGGGAACATCATTTCCCTCAAGGTCTGGACTACTGGTGGGTCATACTGGTCACCCATTTCTCTTCTCTAGTCAAAAGGGTACTGCTCTCTTGCTCTTCACTTGGACTGCACGTGCTCTTTGCCCTGCTCCTCTCGTTCTGCCCCCCTTTGCCCTGTACGGTCAAACTGGAGCAAAAACAAAAAATAACAAGTCAAATAGCACAGAAGACTTATTGCTGGAATATTGCCTCCCCGGCAACGGCGCCAATTTTGACGACGCGAAAACTTTGTCGTGAAGCTAACGCGGTCAAAATAAATTTATATTCTGCCAAACTAAACACTAATGAGTATAGTGATAAGTGTGGGGTCGGTCCCACGAGGAAGCAATTGCAATAAGTGATCTCGGCTAGCCCAAACTGTTGTCACGTTTTAAAAAGGTTTTGAAGTTGGTTGCTGTGGTCACAGCAGTTTAATCAAACTACTAACTAACGCAAACACTTTGACCAAACTAAGCTAACAGAAAACAGTAAATCAAACTGGACTCAATAAAAGGAAAACAGGCTTCTGGGCATACAGCTTCTCTTTGGGTTATCTGGATAAACTACCGATCCCTGGCACTAATGGTTTTAACTGATGGTTTGTCAATCGGTTATAGGATGTCTAACAAAGTGAAAGCAGTCCTATTAAGTCACGCCTACAGTCAGCCCACCCCAATCCGTCCTTACTGGGTAAAGAAAAGGCAAGGTATACTTATGCCTAATCCCCTGAACCTAGACAATTCGATAACCTATGTGGTCGCATGGATCTAGTTTGCCCAAACTCGCATTACTCTCTCGACGAACCCAATTCGGCCAATAGCATGTCCGGAAATCCGAATCATACGACCGCAACTCCAACACGTTCTAGCGCTATGCCCGAGTACATCTAACGCGGAATACTCGGTTGATCAATCGCTGGTATCTCAAAGTGTAAGGGTTTCCTAACGACCAAATTAGTCTGCCCAAACCTGCAAGAATATGGTTAAACCTCAACTATGTATCGGGAACAAACCTCCAGACAGTTAACTAAAAGCCCTAACAACCTCACGGTTCTATCTTAGCCCAGAGTCCCCTGTTGATCTGCCTTTGCCCAGAAGCAGTAAACTAGCTACGCATAATCAAACTGAAAATAAACAAAATAAAAACGAAACTAAACATGCTGGAATTAAATTTAAAATTAAACTAACAATTGTTTAGAACATTCAGAAATTAAAAGGCGAAATAAAAAACATGAAATCGAAACGAATTCGCCGCGCTTTGCCCGAAGGCAGAAAGCCGGCGAGAACTCGACTCCGTCTTCTTCAACCCATCAATGGCGTCTCTATATATTTTCTGGTGTTTAATTTCGTCCTCTCTCTCTTGGTATGCTGATTGTAGGGTTTCATGTGTTGTTTTATAGGCGTAAGAAGTCTTGGACACCAAGGAAAATCGCGGTCAAGATTTTGTCTTTGAGATAAGGAAAGAAAAGATTCTTTCCTTATTCTTTTCTTGGTAATAGAATCCTGATTTGTCTTTGTCATTAGTCCACCATAGTCCGTCTCTGGTCAACCCTTGTCTCTAGTGTGCCCGATACTCGATGTTTGCCCAAAGTGGTGCCTTTGCCCAAAGTCTTGACTTTGCCCAAAGTGAAAACTTCAATTTCGGCGTCTTGTCCTTCATCGTAACTTTGCCCAAAGTGGTGACTTTGCCTCCTTAGGTCAAACTGCTTCAGTCACTTTGCCTCGAATCCGCGCGTTTGCCCAAAGTGGAACATTTCTTTGCCTTTTCTGCACAATCTCCACTTCTGACCTGCAACCTGCATACTTTGCCCAAACACTCCAATGTGCCCTCCCAGACACACAAAACGACTCAAACTGACTCAACAACGACTCTAAAAGGGCTCCAAGATGAGCAAATAAAATGGCTCATCAGAAGGCATCATATCTCCAATTGGGAATCGAAACATGCGCCACAGTGCCTCAGGAGCAGACACCCATCGAGCTGATTGAAAATCTGATATCTCATTTACGGGAATACGCTGAGTTGAATCAACTACTTGGTAGTTAATTCTGTCGTGACCTTTACAGATGTATTTATAAATATACTTTACAGCTTTAACGTTAGAGCAAATCTCAACATTAATATGACAATCAAGCTGGGACAACAGATAAGGAGAGTAAAGGACGACCCACCTATTATCAAGAGAATGACCCCCGACAGTTACCTGGCGACCGTTATCACGACGTCTGTAAGTAGGGTACGCATTAGAGGTCTGAGTTGTGACTGGTTCAAAATTTTTCGGGTAGAAATTCTTGCAACTACCATCCTCAAGCATGCACACATTTTTAGGGTTCTGCTCACCACAAGGACCGTGGAACATGTGCTTTGCTACAAGGTTATACAGGTATGGATGATGGTCTTTGTCTGGTATTTCAGCAGATACTATAGACTCATATTCTTCCGGTCTATATAATTTAAACAATGGCTTCATGATAAGAAGCAAATGAGCATGAGGGAGACCTCGTTTTTGATATTCAGTGACATATGTGTAAGCCTGGACTTCTCCAAAGCAATGCCTTTCTAAAAGTTCTTTCTTAAGCACCTCAAATTTTGCCTTAAACACGCGAACAAGTAAGTCGGGTCGGTTCTGAGATTCTTCAGTCGGTAGGAGCAACTCAGATATTTCAGGCCAATTTGGATTGCAGGTCATGGTTATAAAGAAATCAGGTCGGCCAAATTTCTGGACTAAGGCCATTGCATCCATATATTTTCTATGCATATGACGCGGGCCACCAGTAAAATTGGCAGGGAGCACAACACGTGAACCAATTTGAGAACTATCACATTCACCGGCCGCAACTGCGTCAAGAAGTACACCCTGCAAAAACTCTTGCCTAATTTCTTTCTGTTGAGAAGTGTAATAATCTAGTCTCTGAGTTTCCAACTTAATATACATGTCCACAGCGTATTGCTGGAAGAGATGGCCAAAAGATAAGAGATAAGAATTATCAAAAGGGCGGATTTGAAATTTATAAGCATAATACTCTCTCACAGCAACGCAGTTTTTCTTTGCGGCTGAAGTCTGGAGGACTGAAAAATAGCATGAGCAATTAAAGAAATGAACAGGGCGCATGAAATAAATAAAAGCGAAGGTAAAATATTACCATTCTCTTCAGATTGAAGCAAACTTGATGCGGTCAAAGCAAGAAGTGGGTATGAGGATATAGACGCACGAGTATAAGCGAGAGCAGAAGGAACATAAGGTCTGAGACCTGTTTTCTCAATCCCTTGGTGCCAGCCAACCTCTCTCCGTGAGGGAAAAGCAAAGGGTACTGTAACGGGTCGTAGCAACCATAGAAATAACTAATTGGATGTGAAACAGAGGCCTTAGTGTAAACCCTAATATCTCGCTTAGACAGGGGCACGTCAGATGCGTTTTCCTCCAATATAACACTGACTTGATCAACTGTTGGACGATTATAAGTTTTTTGGTTTATAGATGGATTACCATGCAAGTACAATTGCCTGTTTGGAAGATTAGGAATTTTCTGCAGAGACTTGAAGAACTTTGCATAAGGATTGACACGAAGAAGTGCAAGCAAAATAGAGAGAACTGATTCGACCAATCTTTCACAGGTCTGGAGCCTCAATTCAGTTTCATAATTAGTGTCATAAAAATATAGTTGAGCGTTTGACACAGTGGAATCACTGGAAACCAAACTATTAAGGAAATGGTATATTTGTCCCTGCGCTCTAAACGTATAAATGCCGCAAGTGCGTTTCTGCAGATCTTTATCTGCCGTAACACCCAAAGAAGTGAATGCCAGGTGATTATTATAAGTCCGTATACACTCACGAAAAGATACGCCCTCCGCTGACGGGTCAGTAAGAAGAGTAATTAACGGACGAGGCAAAACAGAAGAAGAAAGCTCAATGTTTCCATCCGAACAACAGAAATAAACAGATTCGTGGAAAATTTTAATAGCATGACAATGGCGACAACTTGGGGCCAAAGGCAAAGAAACTTGAGCTGTTGCAATATGTAATAGCAGTCCACGACCACTGGGAGCAAGCTGATTTACCCTTGAAAACCGAGATGGAGAAGAATATACTAACGTCTTCAAAATAGGCAAGGAAGGTGGAGAATCAGACGAAGAAGAAGCAAGTAAACATGGATCAAGGTCGACAAGAAGAGGGTGAGGAGATAAGGCAGCATAAAGCGAGGAATGAGTGGTAGGAAAACCATGCATTAACTCACGCTGAACGTGGAATCTTTTATATTTTTTGGATTTGTAACGTTCATACGCTAGCCTTCTATTTATGCGATTATTCAAAACAATGTCAGAATTCAATACTTCAGGCGATGACCCTGGTAATGCAGAGACGCTACCACTGAGCGCAGGAATTTCGAGAACGGGCAGAGTAATACCAACACCACTTGCATCCAATTTCCTTTTTTTATGAGATTCCATTACAGCGGCAACTATAGATACTGCAGATAGACGATGGGGTAATAAAGAGGACACAGGCTGAGGCATGAGAGGAAGAGCACAGCAGCACACAACACCATTTGCAGAAGCATAATACAAACCACATTCAGCACAGGGCAAAACAGAGGAAGATTTCATAACAAGAGCTGAAAACATACATACAAAAAGCGCTAATATAAACCGGGCAAATTATATTCTAAAACAGAACACAACAAACACCAAAGTACAACAAAGAAGCATATATAGAGAAAATGGGAGAACACAAAAAAAAACTCATAGAGAAGAATGGTCGAACATACCTGAAGGAACTGAACAAACAGTCGATAGAATCGAACTTAGTGGAAGCAAGAGAATTGAATATGCCGTCGTAAAAAATAAAGTTAGTAGAAGCAAGAGAACCTGCAATATTTGAAAGAGGGAGTTGGAGTGATTTTGTGATAAGAATAAAGTATATAGGTTGTTCACAACAGTTTCATTTATGACAACAGAAAAGGGAAAAAAACAACACTTCAACAATTGTTAAAATATTAGCTAATGGCAATGTTCAATGAAACATAACATAACATTGCAGCACTTGTAAGAACAAAAATACAAGCGCGAAACCAAGCAAAAACGAACAACCTTAAAAACAAACATATAAATATTAGAACTTAACATCAGATTGTACATGCAATTAAAACTTTTAAAAAAAAGCACAGACGAGAAATACAGGAATCTCTGCATTTTGTTTCATTCACAACGACGAAAATTACTGTAATAAAAACTAATAGCATTCGGATTTAGGTTTTGCAAACGACAAAATCACAAGGTCCCGCACGAAGGACACAAATAGCCGCACTGATATGTATAGAGCAAATGTTATCCACGGACTTCGCCGGATTATTGATTGGACACTTTTGAAAAAAATTGAGAGACACTTTAAGCAGACAGTAGTTCACAAAAATCCAGTAGTTGGAAGTGCTGCCCTCATTATTGGTATTCATCTGCTACCTGCTATTGAATGTTATAATTCTTTTTTGCAGTTGAATTTCTTTAAGCATGATTATATACTTGATAAGTTTTACAGTCTAAATTCCTAAACGAGATCCAAATGAATATTTCGCGCACAGATACTGCAAACCCAATTTTAAAATCAACATCGTGAACAAGAAAATTATTAAATCAACAGCGTGAACAAAAAAATGAACGGAAGTGGGCTGGAGACGTACAGAGTGTACAGGAATTCGATTACCCTCGACGAAAATCATTTTTTGCAGTTGAATTTCTTTAAGCATGAATATATACTTGATAAGTTTTACAGTCTAAGTTCCTAAACGATATCCAAATCAATAATTCGCGCATAGATACTGAAAACCCAATTTTAAAATCAACATCGTGAACAACAGAATTATAAAATCAACAGCGTGAACAAAGAAATGAACGTAAGCAGGCTGGAGACGTACAGAGTGTACACAAATTCGACTACCCTCAATGAAAATCAAATCGGCTCGGCAAGAATTATATAAATTGCGAAATTGGAAACAGCTGGTTAAAAAAAATTGAGCAAAAGAGGACTGTACTTGTGTTGCCGTAATTAAAGTGGTCTAGTTTGAAGAGCGCTCCAAGCAATTTCGTGGGTTAAATTCGCAAGCTCCAAGAAGAAGACGGGTAATTTTTTTTTTTTTTTAGTTTTGCTGTTGATAATGTAAGAATTAAAAAAAAATCAAATATTACTTAATTAATACATACACCTAACCTAATTAAGGGAGCTATACGTGGCAGCATATCTCAATTTGCATATGTAATGATAATGAAAGGAATTAATTAAATCTAATAAGCCCTATTAACCTATGCATACAAATTGCATACAAAAGGGGAGTGAAACGTGGCCCTACTCCCCTTATATATATATATATATATATATATATATATATATATATATATATATATATATATATATATATATATATATATATATATATATATATAGTAAAACCTATATAAATTAATATTCTCGGGACCGTAAAATTTTATTAATTTAAAGAGGTATTAATATATCGATAAATTAATATTTTATTAATTAAAAGAAAGAATTTTCAAATTCAATAAATTTAAATATATTTATTTAAAATAATTGGATTAACATTCATGTATCAATTTTATAGCAATTAATTAATATATTTTATATTATTATAGATTCAATCTATAATGTTAACTATTATATTCATACAAATAAACTAATTTATAATACAAAATTATGTTTTCCCATGTAAAATGCATCACAAAATTATCAATGATCAAATGCATAAAATATTATGTGAATATAAAATAGACCATCATGCGCTAAAAATATTACAAAATCATTTGATGAAAAATATTCTTTGAATGTTAGTCAAGTACATTATCAAACACTCTAAATAGATTACACGCCCTACTTTGAAAATATTGATGAGAACTAATATTTATAATTGTAATATTTACAAATTATTAATTTAAAATTTTGATAGGACCTGATATTTATAAGGTGTTTTCAAAAAATTATTATTATATTATTTTATCGAATTCATTCATTTTTTACATCGGGACCGGAGAATTTTATTATTTTAGAGAGGTTATTAATTTATAGAAATTTTAATGTATTAATATATATGAAAATACTAAGGTACGTACATTTTTCATTTTTAAATGTATGGTGAATTTTTTAATAACCAATTAATGCTTGACACATCATTTATAAATTGTGCACTTGAATGTACATAATTATTTCTCGTATTGTGTGATTTTTAATATAACTAAATATTTTCAACAATAAAAAAATATACCGCACAATATTTATATATTATTATCATAAAATAAAATTGTACTATTATTTAACATTATATTATATTATTTTTAATAAATTTTAGTATAAGTTGAAGTATTATAATTTAAAATATATTAAAAATATAAATAATTTCAATAAACAAATTTATTGATATTTTAATTTATTTAAAAATTAATATTTAAAATTCAAAAATTAATTTAATTGAGATGATAAAATTAACAATACGGAATATACTTAATTAATTAACTAAGTACAGTATATTTTTATTTTTTTTACAAAAAAAACATACTTTCTAATTAAGGATATTTTTTTGTTTTTTTTTTAATTATTTTAGATATTATTAATTTTATAATCATAAAAAAGAATAAAATAATTACTATTCTACCTTAAGGGTTAATAAATAACCACCATCATGTTTAAATAAAAAAAAATATTTTTAAAAATTTACTTAAATTTATAATTAAAAAAACTAATTCATTTAATTATAACCAATTATTGAAACTTACACTTTTTCAAAAATTACCCTTTTTTAATTAGTGTATAATTTTTACTTTTTACCATGTGTGCATTATATTAATTAATTGATTATTTTAATTAGTGTTTAATTTTTACTTTTTACCATGTGTGTATTATATTAATTAATTGATTATAGGTAGTTAAAAATTAAGAAATAATAAATATTAACAAATTTATTGTATTGAAAATATATATATTAAATGAAAACTGATTTTTCTCTCAATTAAATTAATTTATTTGAAAAAGTATGGAATCATATCAAAACATATTTTCAAAAAATATTTTTTTAAAAAAATTAAAAAAAAAAGAATTAGTTATAACATGTTTAATAATGCGATTTAGATCATACTAATGTGTATTAGATCACATCTTAATATCATATACTTTCATTTAATTTAATAGTCATTATTTAATTTTTAAATCTAATGGTCATGAACAAAAGTAATGTATGATTTATATATAAAATGCACTCTAGAACCACCCTATATATATATATATATATATATATATATATATATATATATATATATATATATATATATATATATATATATTAAAAATGAAAACATAATAAACTGAATTCACAATTATTTTTCCTTTTAAAAGTTTGCTTACTTTTTTTTTGTCCTTAAAAGTTTGCACAACTATAAAAGTTTTTTGTATAATTTTATCTTAATAATATTTATTTATATGATTACTTATTCACTTAATTCATTCAATACTCACTCAAAAATACTAATTATACTTAGTTTATATTATTTAATACATAAAAACATTTTTTTTAATCTACTGAAATTTTATCTAAGCAAAGTCTTTGGGGACGGAAAGAGTACCTATTATGAAAGAATCAATACTAATAATTTATACAATACTCCATTTCTTAATTTGTACATCATTACTCGTGAGTTGTTTCTCAAAGTATTTTGTAAATTTATAAAGATAATATTTATATAACAAACTTGTGAAAGTGAACGAACTAGTACAAATTTGTGACTATGCACGAGTAGTTTTCGATTGAGATGTCACATGTTGTACGGACAGCTCACATCTCTCCATTGACGTATAAAGCACGGCTTAAACTGTAACCTGTAAAATGTAACGTCGGCAAACAAAAAGAAAAAATAACACTAAAAAACAACTTGAAATTAATTGCAAAACACGTTTTTTTTAGGTGAAAATGAAATTTAAGCTATCAACCAATCAAAATGTTTCACTTAGACCCCATATTACCCTCTCTTGCCCGAAACGTTCCAAAGACCAAAAACGACAATCACGTGCAAGGCACGTGAATACATTCCTCCGAGACAGCAATGAAATTGAAAAGTTTGTTTTTGGCATTTATATGATCATGACTAATAAATCGAAACCGAACATATAAAACTGATCAAAATAATCAGAGTAACCAATGAATGAAATGAGTACCATGTTAGGACATGTACAAGCGATCCCATCTTGCAAACCAACGAAAACCCTAAATCGAATCAAACCGATATCGAAACTCGTGACGTTGTCGTCGTCTTCTCGTTACAGGCCTGCATCCCTACGTTGCATGACTCGGGATCATGATCTCGATCGAGTTATGACGAATAGACGACGAAGGTGTGGAAACTACAAGCCCGCCATATGGGATTTTGAATTTATTCAGTCCTTGAGCAGCGAATATACGGTATGTACGTATAACCATATATATGTTTTCTTGATGTTTATACGTATAACGTACTACTAATATATAAATGTACACAGGAAGAGAGACACATGAAAAGGACGTCTGAGCTTGTGGTGGAAGTGGGAATGATGTTGGATGACGAAGAAGCGAAGGAGGATGATTATGTTCTACTACTCGAGATCATCGACGACTTGCAGAGGCTTTGCATTTCTTATCACTTCCATGACAAGATCAAACTAATCTTGAATCGCATATACGAGGAAACAAACAAACGACATTCCGAAATAAGGGACTTGTACTCGACGGCTCTCCAATTTAGGCTCTTGAGACAACACGGTTTTCCCGTCTCACAAGGTAACATACTGTTAGATATCCCACGTCGATAGATTCTAAAACTCAAATATAACTTGAATTACCTTATCGCCTTAACAAGGCCTTTTAAGGTGTTATTGTCTCAACTTTGACATGGTATCAAAGCAGGCCCAACACGATGATGGGTGCCCAACTGATGAATTTTCCAGCTTGCCCAAAGATGGCACTATGTCCACGAGTAGAGCCGAAAAAACCGAGTCCTCTCGTGAGGGGGCGTGTTAGATATCTCACGTCAGTTCTTAAAGCTTAAATATAAGTTGAATTATCTTATCACCTTAATAAGGTGTTATTGGCCAAACTTTGACACATACGTGCATGCATGTTGAATATCCACGATGTCCACGAGTAGAGCCGAAAAAACCGAGTCCTCTCGTGAGGGCTCACGTCATTTCTTAAAGCTTAAATATAAGTTAAATTACCTTATCACCTTAATAAGGTGTTATTGGCCAAACTTTGACACACATGCATGCATATTGAATATCCACGATGTCCACGAGTAGAGTCGAAAAAATCGAGTCCTCTCGTGAGGGGGCGTGTTAGATATCCCACGTCAGTTCTTAAAGCTTAAATATAAGTTGAATTACCTTATCACCTTAATAAGGTGTTATTGGCCAAACTTTGACACATACATGCATGCATGTTGAATGTATTCGCGTAAACATAAATATTTGGTATCTACAATTTAGCAGATGTATTTGATTGTTTCAAGAACGACGAGGGTAGCGATTTCAAAGAAAGCCTTGTGGGCGATACGAGAGGGTTGTTACAACTGTACGAAGCTTCCTTCTTATTGACACAAGGCGAAAAGACGTTGGAGCTAGCTAAAGAATTCTCCACAAAGTTCCTCCTGGAGATCAAGGAAACTGATCAGAGTGATGACAATGAATATCTTTCGTTGTTGGTGCGAGAAGCATTAGAGCTCCCGCTTCATTGGAGGACTCAAAAACCGAATTCAAGATGGTTCATAAGTGCCTACGAGACGAGACCGTACAATGTGAATCCGATCGTGCTCGAGCTTGCGAAACTGGACTTCAACATCGTTCAAGCAGCGCACCAACAAGATCTAAAACAAGTCTCTAGGTGATCAATAATTAATCAGCACTGGAATCATCGACATCATCATGACTATAATAAGTGTATCATCTAACAGCTTGAATTGTTTGAAAAGTTGGACAACTTAATATTTATATAAGTGAGTTGAATATATTTGTATTGGTTTGTTTTGTCTGGCGCAGATGGTGGAAAGAAACCCAATTAGCCGAAAAGCTGCCATTTGCTCGGGATAGGCTTGTGGAGTGTTACTTATGGACCATCGGTGGGCCTATTTTCGAGCCTGGATTCGGGTACGAAAGAATCATAGCCACCAAGGTCAATGTCTTGATAACAATCATCGATGACATGTTTGATGTCTATGGCACCTTCGAAGAACTCCGACTCTTCAACAACGCGATTCAAAGGTAATTAATTTCAAAATCGCTTCAAAAGAGAGTGATCATGATGATCTTCAATAATACCTTTTGTTTTCCAGTTGGGATTTCGAAGCGATGGAAAAGCTCCCGGACTACATGCAAGTGTGTTTCTTAGCGCTCAACAACTTCATCAACGAGATGACGTACGACTTTCTCAAACAACAAGGACTTCTCGTTATCCCGCATCTAAGAAAATCCGTAACACAAATATTCCTACTTCAAAATCATATATATATATATATATAGATTAGATTCGATCTCTAGTAATTAATCAATTCCTTACGAAAGGAATTTGTGTTGTTATCGTCAGTGGGCAGATTTATGTGATTCGTATTTACAAGAGGCGAAGTGGTACTCCATGGGGTATACCCCGACGCTTGAAGAATACATCAATCTTGCCTGGGTTTCGATATCAGCTCCGGTTATACTGACTCATGCATTCTTTCTTGTGAAACGTCCGAGTGATCAGAAGGAAGTGGTTGAAAGCTTTTCTAAATACAAAAACATAATTCGATGCTCTTCAATGATCTTACGACTTGCCAATGATCTTGGAACATCTCCGGTTCGTGCTATATCCTTTATATATACTCACTCTGTTCCAGAATAATTGTCATTACTTCCTTTGTAAATTACAAAGGATGTATATATGACAATTATTCTGACACAGAGAGATATTTAATTAATGGTACGTACTATAAGATTATGACATAGTATTAATTAATTTCGTTTTGGATTTTAAATTGAATGTATATTATATTATTAGGATGAGATGAAGAGGGGAGATGTGCCAAAGTCAGTACAATGCTACATGAATGAAACAAATGTTAGTTTAGAAGAAGCTCGGGAATACATTAGGTTTATGATCCACGAGACGTGGGAAGAGATGAACCAAGAGTTACATATATTATCTTCGTCTGATGAAGTGTTTGTGAGGGTTGCGGCTGATCTTGGGAGAATGGCGCAATATATGTACCAGCACGGAGATGGTCACGGGAACCACTTCCCAATCATGAAAGATCGAATGTCGAGTTTGTTGTTCGAGCCTCTATCGATCGACTACATTGCCATCAAATTAAGATGAATAAAAATGATAGATGCACGAGGATTTCATACGTTTATAATATGAATGAAGAAGCATTTTTCGATCACTACGAAAGAGAAAATGTGTTTAGTCTCGCTTCAAAACCGAGAGTTCGTTGTAATTCGACTACTCGGAATATCAATCCGAGGGAGGGCTAGAGTGGGAGGTTTTCTTGGTAAAATTCATTTCAATAATCGAGAGTTCAAGTAATTGCAAGTAAACAATCAAAGCAAGTAATCGGGAGTTGTATCAAATGGAAGAAAAACGGAAATAAAGTAATAGTCGTCCTACAAAGTGAATTATGAAACACAAGAGAGTAATCCGGTTGTAATCCTCTTCCAAATCATATAACCTTGTATTTAAGTTCGAGAATTTGACCGGAAAGAAAATCAACGATCACCGTATGCTAATCGATTTAATTCCCTAGTAAAGCACCCCTTGATGGTGGTGAATTCACTAGATGGCCAATTCCGTTCCTTAAGTTTTGAATCCTAATTGCTTATAATCGAACATTAGGAAGAAAGCTCCCAATCCCGGTGATAGCAATCGGTTTAATCCCCGGATTAGTTTAATCCCGTTCACCAAAGATTATACTAAATCATGGTTCGAAAATAAATCAATTAAGACAATTTAAACTCTCTCTAGCATTTCATCAAACACCTTGTAGGCACAACTTTCACTTCATCTCCTAATGAGAAATTAGCTAAGTAAATCCATGGCAATTGACGAGCCCGTATTGCTTGTCGTGGAGCAAACGCGCTGCCAAAATGAAATTTATATTTAGCCAGTACTCTTATAACTACAAAACGTAGATAATGGCAAGTACGTGGGGTCGGTCCCACGAGGAGGCAATTGCAGTAGGTGATCTCGGCTTTGCCCAGAGGGTTGTCACGATTTAAAAAGTTTTGTTTTGATTTGCTGTGGGCACAGCGGTTCTCTTCTCTCATGAACAACTCGACTAAACTAACTACGACTAAACTAAACTAATTTGAGGAAAAACAGTTTCTGGGCATACAACATCTCTCAGGGTCATCTGGGCATACTACCGGTCATTGGCACTAAGGATTTTTACCAGCGGTTTGTCAGCAGTTATGGGGTGTGTAAGACAAAAGTGGTCCTATTGTGTCACGCCCAACAGTTGCCCCACCCCTTATCTATCCTTACTGTATAAAGAGAAGGCTAGCTAACACTTTGCCTAATCCCCCTGGATCTGAACAATTCGATAACCTATGCGACCAAACATGGACCTAGTTTGCCCAAACCCGCATTACCCTCTAGACAGACCTGCTCGGCCAATAGCATGCTCGAAACATACGACCGCATCTCCTGCAAGTTCTAGTGCTATGCCCGCAACAATACTACAAGGTACATCTATGCGGTTTGCCAATCACCAGTATCCCAGTTTGTAAAGGTTCACTAGTGGTCGTCCTAGTTTGCCCAAACTCCCCAGAAATAAACCTCAACCAACTTTGCCTCGGGAACAAACGCCCAACCGGTTACTTTAGCCCCATCAGCCTCGCGGTTCTATCTTAGCCCAAAATCCCCCTTGATCTGCCTTTGCCCAGACGCTAATAATCCATCAACAAATAATTAAAATAAATAAATAAAGCAACAACGAAATCAAATACTAAAAAGAAAAGCTTTAAATTAAATAAAGAAAAACATAATATACAATCGCCCAAACGGGCTGCCCCAAAGGGCAGTGTTTCACCTCTCGACTCTCAAAACAAATATATATGAACTCTCATAAATTTCGTATATTAAGCTCTCTATATTTCTTCTTGTGTGTGGCGTCGTGTGTTGTATCGTCCCCCTTTGCTGATCAGCGATCCCTTCTTTATATGTGCGGTCTCTAGGGCATCAGATTTGTATTAATGGACTGGTGGGCTGATGGGCCTGGACCGTTTGGGCGTAGTCCGTCCAGAGTTTGTTTTTGCTGGGACTCTTGGCGGTCAAAGAAAGTCCTGGTCTTTAGGGTCTCTTTCCTTATCAGCTGACCGGATAAAGATGGGGGATTAGGCAGAATCCCCCAACTTTCGGAATCTGTTACTCTGGTATGCCCGATACTCGCCGTTTGCCCAAACTGGGCACCTTCTGCCCTTTGCCCAAAGTGATGCTGCTGATTTCTTCATGCCTCTTTGATCTTGGAATTTTCCTTCCAGGTGGGTGAACCATGCGCGATGCTTGTTACGCGGTTGACTCTTACGCATAGTGACTTTGCCCATAGTGACGTCTTTGCCTCACAGTGGCGACTTTGCCTTATTAGGCCCAACTGCCTTAGTCACCTCTGCTTCAGAATCCCGCGTTTGCCCAAAGTGGACCATTAATTTGACTTTTTCGCACAATCTCCACCTGCTGACATGAATACCTGCATACTTTGCCCAAACACTCCAATGTGCCCTCCCAGACACAATACTGACTCAAACTGACTCAATAAAAAGTGTAAAAATGCTCTAAGATGAGCAAATAAAATGGCTCATCATAACCGCACACACTTGGATACGCTTGTCCCCAAGCGTGGGCACTGATTTGCCTGACTCAAGACCAAAGTGAAAAAGAAAACAAAGGAAAGAGGGGGAAACAAAGCAGAGGACTTTAGCATGATCAGTACAGGGCATAGTACATACAGATAACACAAAATTCAAGTAAAGACAAAAATAAGTCAAGAGTCTGTTCAAGGTCTTTGGGTTCACTCCCTCACAGTGTTTCTCTCTTTTCAGTGTATGGGTTCAATGACACTCATTTTCTGCTGTGATTCCACTTTGCCTAAATTTGCCTTATTGCTAATCTGAGTTTGTTTTAATTAAGTAGGGGTCTTATCAAAGGGACTTTTATTGGGTTGTAGTGTTGGGCTCATATGGGTAGATTTTGAGGAGTAGGCTCTATTTGGGCAGAGTGCTTTTTGATGTTAGCCTTTTCTCTGCCACTTTGTCCCTTTCTTACGGGCCTTAGCACAACAACTATTTATTCTATTTTTTGCTTTCTTTTTTTTTCTGATATTTTTTTTTCTTTTTTTTTTTCTTTTTTTTTTCTTTTTTTTTTCTTTTTTTTTTGAACACTATGCCCTAACTCCCTCTTTTCTCTCTGGCTGCCTATGTAATGTGGGCATAATACCAGATGGGTTCACAAAGAATATTCAATCAGGCTCAAAGGGGCTAGCAAGGGACAATGTTATTTATTTAAGCAAAAGGAAACAAGAAAATGCCCTAATCATCTAACAACCCTACTCAGTCAAACTACTCATTTCAGCAAACAGGCAAAGACAAGCATTGTTAGATATCACAGCAGACTCTCAAAGAAAGAAATCATATATCAATGTTGGCTCAATTCTCACAGTTTGCCTACAACAGTTCCATCATCCCTATTTCATGCATCTTAACTATGATGTTTGAGTTACTGTATGTATGTTTGCCCAAAGTGATCACAGAATCATGCTGACTCGATTAGAAACAGGGGTTTGCCATTTCCCTTTCCCCCCTCACACACTTTGCCTTGGCAAAGTGTGCAAAAGTAATAAGATTGGTAGGGGCTACCCACGACCAGAACATGACTCTAAAATTTTGGCGCACCTGCCCCCTCACACACTTTGCCCTGGCAAAGTGTGTCAGTAGGGAGATCGACCTAGTCACCAGAGTCAAAGTGACTCGGGGTGACTTTCAGAAAATAATAAAAATAAAATGATACAAAAAAATTAAAAACTACAACACTTGGGAGGGAACAATTAGGAGGTGGAGTCAGGTGAGTACCTAAATCCAGTGTGGGCAAAGTGGGCCATTAACTTGTTCAGCAGCTCCGCAAGACTTTTTTACATGTTGCCCTGTCGTCTTAGAACTTTGCCCGGAATCAGTAGCGTGAGCACGTCTGCCCAGACCTTGACTTCGTTCCAGGGGTTATCCTTGCAACTTCAGGGAGCTTGTCGTCCATCTAGAATACACTGCCGTTTGAACAAGTGGTCTTTTAGTATGCCCACACAGCTACCCTTTCTCCCTCTGCTCGGGCTCTTTGCCCATAATCTGCAATACAAAACACACTACCTTTCGAGGAGAACACTGCTCAAGGCTTATTTATTAAATCAAAACAAAATAAAAAGAGAAAACATACCAGGTTGCCTCCTGGCCAGCGCCTTAGTTATCGTCATGGGCATGACGTTTGTTTCTGGGCGGCACGTGCTCTTTGCCCTGCTCCTTCCGTTCTGCCCTTGTTTGCCCTGTACGGTCAAGCTGGAGCAAAAACAAAAAATCACAGGTCAAATAGCACAGACGACTTACTGCTGGAATATTGCCTCCCCGGCAACGGCGCCAATTTTGACGACGACGGATGCTTGTCGTGGAGCAAACGCGCTGCCAAAATGAAATTTATATTTAGCCAGTACTCTTATAACTACAAAACGTAGATAATGGCAAGTACGTGGGGTCGGTCCCACGAGGAGGCAATTGCAGTAGGTGATCTCGGCTTTGCCCAGAGGGTTGTCACGATTTAAAAAGTTTTGTTTTGATTTGCTGTGGGCACAGCAGTTCTCTTCTCTCATGAACAACTCGACTAAACTAACTACGACTAAACTAAACTAATTTGAGGAAAAACAGTTTCTGGGCATACAACATCTCTCAGGGTCATCTGGGCATACTACCGGTCATTGGCACTAAGGATTTTTACCAGCGGTTTGTCAGCAGTTATGGGGTGTGTAAGACAAAAGTGGTCCTATTGTGTCACGCCCAACAGTTGCCCCACCCCTTATCTATCCTTACTGTATAAAGAGAAGGCTAGCTAACACTTTGCCTAATCCCCCTGGATCTGAACAATTCGATAACCTATGCGACCAAACATGGACCTAGTTTGCCCAAACCCGCATTACCCTCTAGACAGACCTGCTCGGCCAATAGCATGCTCGAAACATACGACCGCATCTCCTGCAAGTTCTAGTGCTATGCCCGCAACAATACTACAAGGTACATCTATGCGGTTTGCCAATCACCAGTATCCCAGTTTGTAAAGGTTCACTAGTGGTCGTCCTAGTTTGCCCAAACTCCCCAGAAATAAACCTCAACCAACTTTGCCTCGGGAACAAACGCCCAACCGGTTACTTTAGCCCCATCAGCCTCGCGGTTCTATCTTAGCCCAAAATCCCCCTTGATCTGCCTTTGCCCAGACGCTAATAATCCATCAACAAATAATTAAAATAAATAAATAAAGCAACAACGAAATCAAATACTAAAAAGAAAAGCTTTAAATTAAATAAAGAAAAACATAATATACAATCGCCCAAACGGGCTGCCCCAAAGGGCAGTGTTTCACCTCTCGACTCTCAAAACAAATATATATGAACTCTCATAAATTTCGTATATTAAGCTCTCTATATTTCTTCTTGTGTGTGGCGTCGTGTGTTGTATCGTCCCCCTTTGCTGATCAGCGATCCCTTCTTTATATGTGCGGTCTCTAGGGCATCAGATTTGTATTAATGGGCTGGTGGGCTGATGGGCCTGGGCCGTTTGGGCGTAGTCCGTCCAGAGTTTGTTTTTGCTGGGACTCTTGGCGGTCAAAGAAAGTCCTGGTCTTTAGGGTCTCTTTCCTTATCAGCTGACCGGATAAAGATGGGGGATTAGGCAGAATCCCCCAACTTTCGGAATCTGTTACTCTGGTATGCCCGATACTCGCCGTTTGCCCAAACTGGGCACCTTCTGCCCTTTGCCCAAAGTGATGCTGCTGATTTCTTCATGCCTCTTTGATCTTGGAATTTTCCTTCCAGGTGGGTGAACCATGCGCGATGCTTGTTACGCGGTTGACTCTTACGCATAGTGACTTTGCCCATAGTGACGTCTTTGCCTCACAGTGGCGACTTTGCCTTATTAGGCCCAACTGCCTTAGTCACCTCTGCTTCAGAATCCCGCGTTTGCCCAAAGTGGACCATTAATTTGACTTTTTCGCACAATCTCCACCTGCTGACATGAATACCTGCATACTTTGCCCAAACACTCCAATGTGCCCTCCCAGACACAATACTGACTCAAACTGACTCAATAAAAAGTGTAAAAATGCTCTAAGATGAGCAAATAAAATGGCTCATCAGCAATCAAAACAATGATGAAATAACAAATAAATGAAAGCATAACCATGTTCCAAATCAACAAATCCAACTCCAAATTCTCAATCACAAAGTAAATCCAACAATATAGCAAAAATACAAGTAAAAGCACATAAGAAATGAAGAAATCCCAGAGTGCCGTGGGCTGCTCTTTTGATGGGACCAGGACGTATCCCACGACATTGCTTCATTCTTTGGATGGCTATCCGAGGCCGGTTGCCGACTAGGGATAAGCGTTGGATTGGTCGGGGTGCTATGTGGTGGGGAGAGCGCCGAGACACACTCCCACCTTTTCTTTGAGTGCCCATTCTCACGGGATTCCTTGTGGAGACTAAAGGTGGAGGTGGGGTTTCTATGGCCACATGGTAGTTGACATAGTGCTGTTTTACGGGCTTCTAGTCGATGGCGTGGGAAGCACTTGATATCTTGTGCGTATCGTGGGCTTCTCGCTGCTCTAATCTATTTTATTTAGCTCGAGAGAAATACGAGGATACATGAGGCTCGTTCGGTGTTGTCTGGAGTGGTAGCTTCTCAGACGATTTCTATCATACGGAAGAGGATCCATTCGTTACGACTTCCAGATTCTCTTCAGGCCTCTGCATTCTTTTTGTATTCTTTAGTGAAAAAATATATTATTCAATACTAAAAATATTTAAATTTAATTATTATAGTCTCACAAAAATATTAAAATTATATATAGATAATTTCATGATTTTATTAAATTTATTTAAATTTTTGTTTATTAAATTTTTGGCCCACCTTCGTTTCAAAGGCAGAGTCCACCCCTACATGCATAGAGTTAAGAGTGTGCAAAATAAGATTGGATCGGAAAAATGACCGATAACGGTCCGGACCGGACCGGTTGCATCCGGTCCGGTCTCCGGTCCGAATATTTTAGAGATTCCGGGTTCCGGTTCGGTCTAACCCCGGAATTTAATTTCCGGTCCGAATCAAAAACCAGGATTTTTAATATATATATTATTATTTATATATTATATATATAAATATGATAAAAAATATACAAAAATTATGAAAAAATAATTAAAATAAATTTTAATAAAATTTAACTATTAAATTATATTTTAGTTATTTTTTTCATAATTTTTGTATACGAACAAAAGTCAACTATAACCAACTTTGTCTATATATAGCTCAAAAGGAGCATACATTTAACATTTTATTTTTTCACAAAGAAATATTTTATCGTCCAACAAAAAGGTTTTCAAAATTTTGCTTGAAATGTAATTTTTTTTGCCTAATTTTATTTATCAATTAAAATTAATCATATTTTTTGGTAAAGGTCAATTACATAAAAAAAAAAAAAAGTGTATGATACAGTACAAAATTAATCATATTTCATATGTATAATTATTAAAATATTGAGTTACTATTTTGATTTAAATATTAAATATAATAATTTTTAAAAATAAAATAAAATTTAATTACACAAAATGAAAAAATCGATCCATTTCTGTTCGGTCTTGACCGGATTGGTCCAGTCTCCGGTTTCTGTCCAAATCGGTTCAGTCCGGCGCACATCCCTACATAGAGTTGTACCTATATTATGAAAGAATGAATACTAAAAATATTATATTGTACTCCATTTCTTAATTTGTATACACCTTTCCTTAATGCTAGCATATTTATATACCCTCTTAGTTGTTTCTCAAATATTTTGTAAATTTATAAAAAGAATATTTATATGACAAACTTGTGAAACTGAATGAACTACAAATTTGTGACTATGATGCTCTAAATACGCGGTTAGTTTTTGATTGAGATGTCACATGCCATGTCTCATGTATGTTTACGTACAGCTCACATCTCTCTATTGACGTATAACGCACGGCTTAAACTGTAACCTGTAAATGTAACGTCGGCAAACAAAAAGAATAAATAACACTAAAAAACAAGTCGAAATTAATTGTAATTTGTACTTTGCAAAGCACGTTTTTTTAGGTAAAAACGATTTTTAAGCTATCAACCAATCAAAATGTTTCACGTAGACCCATACTACCCTCTCTTGCCGAAAATTTCCAAAAACCAAAAACGACTGTCACGTGCTTTTGCACGTGAATAAATTCCGCGCTTTCGAAAAGTTGTTTTTGGCATTTATATGACTAAAATCTCTGTTCTTTTGGATTTTCATTTCAAGTTGTTTGAATTCATTTACATAAAACCTCTATAAATTAATACTCAATACATTAATAATTTTTTTAAATTAATAGAATCTTTCAGTCCCGATTTGGTTTTTTAAATGAAAAAAATACCTCGATAAATTAATAACCTCTCTAAATTAATAAAATTTCACGATCCCGATACTATTAATTTATAGAGGTTTTACTGTAGTTTCAGTTGAGGCTTTGAGCTCACCTCACCTCACCTCGATAAAAATAATTGGAATTAATAATTTAAAGTATATTAATGCTAGAATATTATTAATATTATTTAACAATTTATAAAATTTATATATTATTAATTTTGTAAAAATACCAATTCAAATCAAATCCATTCGGGTTCAATTCAAAACAACGTAGTCTAAATCGAAACCCGAACCCGGAACACAATTATAAAACTGAAAATAATCAAAGTAACCAACAACATATTATTTTCTGGGTTTCAAAATATGAATGAAATGAGTTTAGCACATGTACATGCGATGCCATGCAACCCAACAAAAACCCTAAATCGAATCAAACCAATATCAAAACTCATGACGTCATCCAGCGTATCGTCTGGCACGGCCTCTTCTCGTTACAGGCCTGCATCCCTATATTGCATGACTCGGGTTCTCGATCAAGTTACGACGACGGCTAGCCGAAGGTGTGGAAATTACAAGCCCGCCATTTGGGATTTTGAATTTATTCAGTCGTCGAGTAGCGAATATACGGTAAGTACGCAACATATATATATTCTCTTGATGTTTATAAGTACTATACCGTAGGACTAATTTATATGGTATGTATGCAGGAAGAGAGGCACTTGAAAAGGGCATCTGAGCTTGTGGTGGAAGTGGGAATGATGTTGGATGAGGGAGAAGAGGATGTTCTTCGACTACTCGAGTTTATCGATGACTTGCAGAGGCTTTGCATTTCTTATCACTTCCACGACAAAATCAAACGAGTCTTGAATCGCATATACGACAAAAGGAAGAACAAACATTCCGAAACAAGGGACTTGTATTCGACGGCTTTTGAATTCAGGCTCTTGAGACAACACGGTTTTCCAGTATCCCAAAGTAACGTATAATTAACTAATATTTGTTGAATGTTAATTTTGCGTGTAGCGTAAACCATGATGGTCTCGACGACATATATGTATATATATTTGTTACATTAATATTGCAGATGTATTTGATTGTTTCAAGAACGACGAGGGTAGTGATTTCAAAGAAAGCCTCGGGGGGGATACGAGAGGGTTGTTACAACTATACGAAGCTTCATTCTTCCTGAAACGAGGCGAAAACACGTTGGAGTTAGCTAAAGAATTTACCACAAAGTTCCTCTTGCAGAAGAAAACTGATCAGAGTGATGACGATGAATATCTTTCGTTGTTGGTGCGCGAAGCATTAGAGCTCCCGCTTCATTGGAGGACTCAAAAACCGAACTCAAGATGGTTCATAAGTGCCTACGAGAAGAGACCGTACAATACAAATCCGATCGTGCTCGAGCTTGCGAAACTGGACTTCAACATCGTTCAAGCAGCGCACCAACAAGATCTAAAACAAGTCTCTAGGTGATCAATAATTAATCAGCACTGGAATCATCGACATCATCATGACTATAATAAGTGTATCATCTAACAGCTTGAATTGTTTGAAAAGTTGGACAACTTAATATTTATATAAGTGAGTTGAATATATTTGTATTGGTTTGTTTTGTCTGGCGCAGATGGTGGAAAGAAACCCAATTAGCCGAAAAGCTGCCATTTGCTCGGGATAGGCTTGTGGAGTGTTACTTATGGACCATCGGTGGGCCTATTTTCGAGCCTGGATTCGGGTACGAAAGAATCATAGCCACCAAGGTCAATGTCTTGATAACAATCATCGATGACATGTTTGATGTCTATGGCACCTTCGAAGAACTCCGACTCTTCAACAACGCGATTCAAAGGTAATTAATTTCAAAATCGCTTCAAAAGAGAGTGATCATGATGATCTTCAATAATACCTTTTGTTTTCCAGTTGGGATTTCGAAGCGATGGAAAAGCTCCCGGACTACATGCAAGTGTGTTTCTTAGCGCTCAACAACTTCATCAACGAGATGACGTACGACTTTCTCAAACAACAAGGACTTCTCGTTATCCCGCATCTAAGAAAATCCGTAACACAAATATTCCTACTTCAAAATCATATATATATATATAGATAGATTAGATTCGATCTCTAGTAATTAATCAATTCCTTACGAAAGGAATTTGTGTTGTTATCGTCAGTGGGCAGATTTATGTGATTCGTATTTACAAGAGGCGAAGTGGTACTCCATGGGGTATACCCCGACGCTTGAAGAATACATCAATCTTGCCTGGGTTTCGATATCAGCTCCGGTTATACTGACTCATGCATTCTTTCTTGTGAAACGTCCGAGTGATCAGAAGGAAGTGGTTGAAAGCTTTTCTAAATACAAAAACATAATTCGATGCTCTTCTATGATCTTTCGACTTGCCAATGATCTCGGAACATCTTCGGTTAGTGCTTTATCCTTTATTTGACTATATATACTCCCTCTGTCCCAGAATATATAGTTGTGAGAAATTAATACTACTATTCTGATACAAAGATATATTTAATTAGTGGTACTATAAGAAAATGACATAGTATTAATTTTGTTTTCGATTTTTTAAATTGAATTTATATTATTATTAGGATGAGATGAAGAGGGGAGATGTGCCAAAGTCAGTACAATGCTACATGAATGAAACAAATGTTAGTTTAGAAGAAGCTCGGGAATACATTAGGTTTATGATCCACGAGACGTGGGAAGAGATGAACCAAGAGTTACATATATTATCTTCGTCTGATGAAGTGTTTGTGAGGGTTGCGGCTGATCTTGGGAGAATGGCGCAGTATATGTACCAGCACGGAGATGGCCACGGGAACCACTTCCCTCTCATGAAGAATCAAATGTCGAGTTTGTTGTTCGAGCCTCTATCGATCGACAACATTAAGGCCATCAAATTAAGATGAAACATATATATGATCAATTTATAATATAAATAAATTGAATGTTTTAAAAATCATGTTTGAGGGACAACACTTTGTTTAATAGGCAGCACATATATATACAAGTATACAACAATATATTAAACGGTCATATAAATTTATTTCATGTGCAACCAACGCGCAAAAGAAATCAAGAAATTTGTTTCACGTTGAAATTAAATTATGTTGTTGGGTACAGTATTAATTAATATTATCCTCACTGATATTATACATGCAGATAATATTCAAAATAACATTTGTGTCACGTTGAAATTTGTATCCATAAATAGAGAAAGTTTAAAATAGCAATGGATGGATCTCGATAACGGCTCCCATATTAGTAACTCACGCGTTCTCCCGCCCGATGAAAAATGAGGTTGTTCGAATTCTTTAAAAGTATCAAAATTTCAATGGGAAAATTTGTTTGGGCCAAATCTGTAATAACTGGAAGTTCAGGAGCAACTTCCCGTATAAACGTTTTTCTTCATTTCAAATTTACAATACATTTAAAATACACACTCATTTACACTCCACAAATATAGTATTATTTATATACATATGTTTTAAATGACAGGTCAGTGTGTCACACGCTACACGTTCAACTGTTCTATTAATTTCTCCCGTATTAAAGAAGTTGTCACACAATTTGTGCAATGAGATTTTTTTTTATATATTATCCTTCTTACACATTTCTATCTATACATATATTAAGAATATTTGGCTAATTAGATCAAGTGTAGCGTCGGCATATATTAAGATTATTAATTTAAATTACAATTTTTTAATAAAAATAATCTTTGGCATGTTGATAAAAAATTACTATATTTTTAAGATTTTAGGTTATTTTTTAATCTTATTCTGTCTTTTGTGGAGTGGGGGCGTGAATCTCTCCCATAGATCTATTTTAGGTAGACGGTAAGAATCGCCCGAGAGTACAAGTCACATGTTGTACGTTTAATGCATTGCTTTCAATTGCCTTAACCACTTCACCTGATTATGTATGTACTCCCTGTGTTCGAGATTAATTCATTTTTATTTTATATATATATATATATATATATATATATATATATATATATATATATATATATATATATATATATATATATATATATATATATGTGTATTGTATGTAGTAGGATTGAAATAATATTGAATCAAATGTCTTATACCAATTATATGTTAGCACATATAGTAGCGATACCATGCAAGCCAACAAAGAACCTTATTCGCATCAAACAATCAAAACAAACCTTATGTTGCACGACGACTAGGCGAAGGTGTGGAAATTACAAGGCCGCCATTTGGGATTTTGAATTTATTCAGTCGTTGAGCAGCGAATATACGGTAACATGTAGTATATTATGTATTTAATTTGCTCTTATTCTTCTCTTGATTTCTATACCGTACGACTAATTTATATATGTATGTATGTATACAGGAAGAGAGGCACTTGAAAAAGGCATCTGAACTTGTGGTGGAAGTGGGAATGATGTTTGACGACGAAGAAACAAACGAAGAGGATGCTTTTATTCGACTACTCGAGTTTATCGACGACTTGCAGAGGCTTTGCGTTTCCTATCACTTTCGCGACAAAATCAAACGAGTCTTGAATCGTATATACAAAAAACGGAAACGTTCCGAAACAAGGGACTTGTACTCGTCGGCTCTTCAATTTAGGCTCATGAGACAACACGGTTTTCCCGTCTCCGAAGGTAGAATATTTTGTTGCATATGTATCTATATATATATATATATATATATATATATATATATATATATTGAAGCTTAATTTAATTATATACTTTGATAATATTACAGATGTATTTGATTGTTTCAAGAACGACGAGGGTAGTGATTTCAAAGAAAGCCTCGTTGGCGACACGAGAGGGTTGCTACAACTGTACGAAGCTTCTTTCATGTTGGGCCGAGGCGAAAAGACATTGGAATCTGCTAGAATGTTCGCTATCAAATTCCTGTCGAAATCAGTTGATCAAGAAGTGCGCCAAGCTTTAGAGCTCCCGATTCATTGGAGAACTCAAAAGCCGAATTCAAGATGGTTCATCAGTGCCTACGAAACGAGACCGTACAATACGAATCCGATCGTGCTCGAGCTTGCGAAACTGGACTTCAACATCGTTCAAGCAGCGCACCAACAAGAACTAAAACGAGTCTCTAGATGGTGGAAACAAACACACTTAACCGAGAAGCTTCCGTTTGCTCGGGATAGGTTGGTGGAGTGTTACTTATGGACCATCGGCGGGTTTGTCTTCGAGCCTGAATACGGGGATGCGAGAATCGTGGCCACTAAGGTCAACGCCTTGATAACAACGATCGACGACATGTTTGATGTCTATGGCACTTTCGAAGAACTACAACTCTTCACTAACGCGGTTCATAGGTAATCAAAATCTATTGGAGATATATATTCGACTGATCACTAATATAAATGTCTAGTTGCTCAACTTCTCAAACAGTAGTTCAAGCTGTTAGATGACTTGGCTTCTAACAAATTGATGTTCGATCATCTTCAAGAACAATGCGTTTTAGAGAAAATTTCTCAAACAGTTCGAGCTGTGTATTTAGATGACGTGGCTTCTAACAAATTGATGATCATCTTTAAGAACAATGCGTTTTAGAGAAATTATGACACGCGCCTTTCGTTTTCCAGGTGGGATATTGAAGCGATAGAAGATCTCCCGGACTACATGCAAGTGTGTTTTCTCGCGCTCCACAACTTCATCAACGAGATGGCGTACGACGTTCTAACAGAAAAAGGACTTCTCGTTGTCTCCCATCTAAGAAAATCCGTAACACGATTTCTACTTCAAAATCATGGATGATTAGATTCTTGAGTAAAATCATTACTTACAAAAAGTTGTTGTTGTTGTTAGTGGGCGGATATATGCGATTCGTATTTACAAGAGGCGAAGTGGTACTCCACGGGGTATAGCCCGACGCTCGAAGAATACATCAATGTTGCCTGGATTTCGATATCAGCTCCGGTTATATTGACTCATGCATTCTTTCTTCTGAAAAATCCGGTTGACCAGAAGGAAGTGGTCGAAAGCTTGTCTAAGTACCACAACATAATTCGATGCTCTTCTATGATCTTACGACTTGCCAATGATTTAGGAACATCTCCGGTTTGTGCTGACGTATTATTAATTTTGTTTTTGGATTTTAAAATTGAATGTATGTTATATTATTAGGATGAGATGAAGAGGGGAGATGTGCCAAAGTCGGTGCAGTGCTATATGAATGAAAGCGGAGTTGGTATGGAAGAGGCTCGGGAATACGTTAGGTTTATGATCCACGAGACGTGGAAAGAGATGAACCAAGAGTTACTGCAAGTAGTTTCTTCGTCTGAGGAAGTGTTTGTGAGGGCTGCGGTTGATCTTGGGAGAATGGCACAGTATATGTACCAGCATGGAGATGGCCATGGGATTCACTTCCCTCTCATGAAAGATCGCATGTCGAGTTTACTGTTTGAGCCTCTATCTATTGTTTAATTAGCCAAAATCATTGAATAATTTTTTTTGTTTTGTTTTTTTCGTCGTTTAAAATTATGTTTGGGTGACAATGCATGACTTGGTTTAATAGGCAGCACATAACAATAGATTAAACCGCCACATAAGTTCATGTGCAACCAACGTGGAAAATTTAACAAAAAAATCAGCCAATGTTTGACTCTGAAAAGAGATCCTCAAATCGAGATTTACATTCAGACAACTCTCTTCATCAGCCAATGTTTGACTACTCAACTTCAGCTCAGTCTCCAGATTTTTCTATACCGAAGCCTGTGTTGGAATGGTGTCCTTCATCCCACGTGTGTTGTAACGAAACAAGTTATGAAATGCTATTTGTGTAGATGTATCGATTGGGTGATATTAAGTGTCGAGTCAAGGACTTGAACTTAATAGTCGACAATCAAGCCAAATGAGTCACACGGCTTAAGAATCGAGGTTGAACGACGGAAGAAAACGGAAGGAAAAACGGAGTCAAGCTCCATTTCACACTAGGTGTCAGCCGACGTAATATATATGTTGCCCGACACCAATTTGAAAGTCAAAAAGTTGGTGGAAAATTCAATGTGTCGGCCGACACTCTACATTGTCGGCCGACAGCGGCGGGTTTTATGCGCGTGAATTGTTTTCAACCCTAAACTCTTTTGTTCCTCCTCATATATAAAGGGGACATTAGACCCACGATTTTGGATGTCATTCTACACGAAATATATTATTTCACAAGCACCAAAATACGATACTAAAGAGGGTTTCCAAGGTTCGTTGATCAAAGAGGGTTCGTGTAACGAATGGGTTAGTGCAACGAATTGAGGCCGAGTACGTTTGAGCTATCTACATACAAGAATACAAGGTACATAATTCTTTACTAACTCAATTAATTGTTCTTACTATATACGTGCTCACTAAATCCATGATTAGGGGGTTTTACGTGTTTATGCATGATTTACTTTTCCGCACCTTTCATACTTTTCCGCACCTCACAAAACCCAACAGCCTGATCATCCAAATCAGCTTGCAGGTTAGAAATCTCGTCAAGAAGTGCCGATTTCTCTCTCACACTCCATTTGACTCTCCTGGAACCGAGTCCTGACCTGATTATATGCTCCCTCAAGATGAGAAAACTGCTCGCTTTTCCATTTTAACTGTTCTTGAGAGACCCTATTTTCCTCCTCCAATCTCAGTATGTATTCGTCTCTCTGTTTCAAATCTGTCGAATCTTCAAAGCTCTTTTCGGGTTTCGTCAACAAAAGCTGCTTCTTGATGCCGGAAAAAATTTTCTCCGAGCTCGACTTGGTTTTCTCCTCAAGATCCCGGATTCTTGACGACGCTTCGTCAAACTCTGCTCGTAGTTTTTTCATTTGCAGAACAAATCTGCTGGAGAAACAAGTCCTTTCTCTGGAGGCTAGACTGAAGGTCCTCACACATTTGCCTGATTTCACATATCTCCTTGGATTTGTTGGATAACTCCAGAGCAAGTTTATCGATTTTCTCTTGTTGGCTTTTGGCTAGTTGCTCGGCTTGAATAAATTTCAGGCTGTGGTAGAGCTCGGTTTTGGCCCGGCACTCCTCTCGGAGGTTTTCTGCCTCGAGCTTAACTTTATCCAGCTCATCAAGAATTCTTCTGTCCATTGCTACTCTTTACTGAATATTAAAATTCGGCAGTTTACAAAAAATTAAAATTCAATAAAAAAAAAAATCTGACAGAAATTTAATTCAGACACCGAAACAAGAATCAAAGAGATTGGATCTCGAACTATGAATTCAACAGCCGAAAACAAGATCGTCAACGAAGAGAGTATTAATCGATCGCCGCGAAACAGTGCGTATGCAATGGAGTTTCAAACCCTAAATCAGAATTTAAAGAATAAATCGTCTGAGCAAGAAAAAAAAAGGACTAACCGCGGATACAGAGGATTTTCCGGCGGGAGGCTGAACGGTAAGGAAGATCTCAGAGACGAGAGGGAGAGAAGGAGCGCCGTTTTCCGAGCGGGAAATAGGTTTTATTTTAAAGTACTGTTTGGCTTTATAAAAGGCTAGTTTCCCCCCAATTTTTAAGAAGTATTTAATAAAAATAAAATATTTACTAATGTACATTAATTTTGAATTAAAAATAGGGACGTTCTATATAGCAGAATCTGCCGAAGGCAGAAATTTTTAAAATATTATTTTATTAATTTAAATAATAATTTGTTTATATTAAGATAGGAATTAAGATATATTATACTAATTATTAATTTATATAATGTAAAAAAAATTAAAAATATAATTTTTTAATTAAAAATATTACATATTTTAATATTTTAATTAAAAAAAGACAAGTTAAATAAAAATAAATATTTTAATATATAAAAATAATAAATAAAAATATTATTTTTACATATATATTAAGTAAATTATATTCTTCACTGTATAGAAAAGAAACAAAAAAAGAAACAAAAAAAAATAAAAAATTAAAATTCTGCCCATGGACAAAGAATTACAGTTAAAAATATTCGTAGCAATGTAGCATGAATTTCAATTTTAAATATTACAAATCGACATACTTCAAATCTGGGTGAAAACTATTCGTTCTCTTCCATTTCGGATGAACTCGATTTATTCGATGAATTTTGCCGGCACTGTTTGGTTCTTTCCAAATGAGAGTGCTTCTGGGAAAAGCTGGAGAGTCCCTGTCTCAAAGCTCCTAGGTTCACACCATTACCAACCAAGATGCTTGTAACACCCATTTTAGAAACCTGAAGATAAGAATTGCAAAGTTAAAATGGCATTATGTACGGCTAACATCTAACCAGAGAATCAAATCACGTTGTCGAGAATCACTTCATAATAGCAAGAACTTTTTCGTGGTTGTCCTAAAAAAAGATTTTTTCTCGAGTTTGCAAACACTCCCTTATAGAGAAACAGATCTTACTGATTCTATATTGCGATCCTCGTCATCAAAGAAGAGCATTTCATTGTACGGGATGCGAGTCTTCCTACTAATTCGCTGAAAGTGGTCAGTCTTGTGGGTCCGACTGGAAAATATTTCCTGTAATATAGAAGATATTCAGAAGGTTTAGAAGTTCCTATGAATTTCTTGAATGTTTCATGATTGATAATCCCACTCAAACCGAGCATGAAACATCCCGACTCTTTACTGTTTTATATCCAAATCACACATTCGACTCCTCAAGGTCTCATGTATAATATTCCTGAAATTTTATTTGTCTACATTTATCCTTTACCTGAGCGACAAACATCGATTTTATACCCAATTTTTCAAGAAAGGTGTTTGCAATATCTGGAGTTGGAGATCTTGAGGCAATAGCAATAGCAACCCCTTTATCCTTGAGAGCATAGAGAATTCCATTCGCATGTGGATACAATCTCGGCATGTCACGTTTGGAGCGACACTCGCTATAGATAATTAAAAACAAGAAATTATTGTCGAAAAATAATAATTTATTCCCAAGCAACGAAAATAATCAAGCCCCAATTCAAATCTGAAATATAGATTTACGAAATCGAAATGATGAACTATTGGTCCTTAGCGACTTCTTCGGTTATTTTTAAAACGTATTGTTAATCTTCATTAGAACTCGTAAATTAACAAGGAAAGCAAACAAATGAGAAAATCCGTGAACAATCAGAGCATACTTATGGGGAGAAATATCGAAAATCGTCCTCTACATAAGGAAGTTTATAAGTAGTTCTTTCCTCATATTCTCGAAAAGGACTAGTGATTTGTTATATTTTCTCATATGTGTGGCAAGGAAAAAAAATACTCCATAACAAAGAAATTTCATTCCACTTGAATTAAAATATTGAATCGTTGATGCTTTTTTCAATTACTCAATTCAGTATTTCACAGAAATTGATTAACAAACGAGAATAATGTTATAGAACTTGATTCCACGATTTAAATAAAGATAAAAAAAATCCCTAATTTAGAAATTGCAAAATGAAAACGGTTAAATCGCAGAAAAAAAAGAGAGGAATTTGGAGAAGATGATACCAGTAAAAAGGCCAGAGAGTGTAATCGAGATCGAAGACGACGAGGCAGTAACTGAAACAGAGCTATTACCTCCATAGCCTCGTTCTTCACCCCCTCGTCGTCTCCCATATTTCTTCCCTTTATCCTTCGCTTTAGAAAAATGATTTTTGTCGCTGCCGTCAAAGTAGATTTATCATTCTTTTACTCTGTAGTAATTTTTTTAGAGTAAAATAAAAATAAAAATTAAAAAATTAAAGAAGTTCAATTAAAATATAAAAAAATTAAGTAAAAAATTAGATATAAAATTGTATTGTAATAAAAAATAAAAAATGTTTTACTCATTTTAGAAGTACAAATAAAAAAATGTGTCTGTTCTCGATTATAAGTTATAACAATACATCCCTTTCAGTTTGAATTAATAACAAAAAGAAGAGGATTTGAAGCATACTTATATTCTTTCTTCTCTCCATGAACAAACAAGAACCTAACTAACAATTCAGCTCCGTCAGCGGAGTCCTTTCATCGAGGCTCGCCTGAACTGGTTTTCTCGAGACCGGAAAGGCAACAATATCATCGACCCCATCGCCTTGTTCACCATCTTCTTCAAAACTGTGCAACAACTTGCCTAGCATACCCTCTAGTTCAACATCTTCCTCGCAACACGTTTCAATCTTTCCACAAATATCTTCAAATCGCGCGAGCAAACTCTCCCTCTCCTCCGATGCTATTCTAAGATCTTCGAGAAAAGCTCGTTTTTGAGACTCGTGCTCCACGAGTTGACTTTTCAGCTCTTGTACCTCAGACGTCGTTGTCTGTAATGAAGCTTCAAGCTGTAAAATCTCTTGCTTCGCCTGAATAACCTCTTTCTCCAAGTCCCTAATCATCCCGTTTTTCTCTTCAATCTCTAAGCCTGCCTTTTTGGCTTCATCAAACATGACATTCTTCTTTGCGACAAACGATTCCAACTCTTCCCAAAGTTCTTTAATTTTCTGATCTTTCTCTTTAATATCGGACGAAAACCTCTTACTTTCTGAATCTAACACAGCAATATTTGAGGCCAGTTCAGTTTTTAGTTGACCAATCTCACTCTGAAGACTTTTGATGCTGCAGCTCCTATCTTCAGCAAGTCGCATATAACTATCCTTCTCTTGATTCAGCAGTTCTTCAGCCTCCGATTTTGCCAGAATTACAGATTCCAGCTGGCAAACATTTTCCTGCAATTTACCAATCTCGCCATTTTTATCTTTAACGATCGCAAGAAGGCCAGATTTTTCTTTCTCTTGTGCTCCCTGATTTTCTTCCAAATTTAATTGCAGAATTTCCACCTCGGATTTTGATTGATCAAGCATTGCTTCGTACCTTCCAAGCTGTTCTTCCATGACAATGTTTTTCTGCTTTAATGAATCTAAAGCAGAAATATCAGATTTCAGCTTCTCTTTCACTTCAAACACCTCCGAGTAAGCAATAAGAAACTCGGATTTCAACACCAAAATTAGGGTAGAAATTTCTCCGTCCTTGACCTCCGATTTGAACTGGCAATCTTCCACTTCCGCCTGGAGTTCTCTTAAGCTTTTGTTTCTACAGTCCAGCTCAGACAAACAAATTTTCAAATCCCCCTTCAATTTCTCCATCCGAGAGTTCCATTCGTCCTCATTCTCTTTCAGATTCACACCACATTTACTATGCAACTTCTCCAAAGATTCTAGTTTATTTCGCAACTTCTTCGACGAGTCTAATTTGGCAGTGCTACTAATCTGAGCCTCTTGAATATCTTTCAAAGATACCAACAGCTCGCTATTTTCTCTCTCTTTTTGTTCGGCATTGAATTTCATTTCATTATACTGAACCTCTTTTTCCCCCAATAACATCCTTAGCTCCCCAATCTCCTCATCCCTCTTCATAGTCAACCTTTCAACCTCAGATCTCGCCACCTGGCAATCCAAAGAGACATCCTCAAAACGAGATCTACATTCAGACAACTCAATCTCGAGATTTCTCCTCCTACTCTCTTCATCAGCTAATGTTTTATTACTCACCCTCAGCTGTCTCTCCAGATTTTCCGAAACCCGAGCCTGAGCATCCAAATCAGCTTGCAGGTTAGATATACCGTCGACAAGTGCCGATTTCTCTTTCTCCCACTCCATTTGACTCGCCTGGAACCGAGACCTGACCTGATCGTGCGCCTCCTCTAGATGAGAAAATTGCTCGTTTTTCCATTTTAACTGTTCTCGAGAAACCCTATTTTCCTCCTCCAATTTCAGTATGTATTCGTCTCTCTGTTTAAAATCTTTCGATTCTTCAAAGCTCTTTTCGGGTTTTGTCAACAAAAGCCTCTTGAGGCCAGCAATTTCCTCTGAGCTCGAATTGGTTTTCTCCTCAAGATCCCGGATTCTTGACGATGCTGCGTCTAGAGATACGACCAAGTCTTTGTTTTCGATTTCGAGTTTTGAAAATTTCTCAACACACTCTGCTTGGAGTTTTTCATTTGCAGAACTAATATGCTGGAGAAACGAGTCCTTTCTCTGCAGGCTAGACTGAAGATCCTCACACATTTGCCTGATTTCACATATCTCCTCGGATTTGGTGGTTAACTCCCGAGCCAGTTTATCGATTTCTAATGTGTCTTGTTGGCTTTTCGCTAGCTGCTCAGCTTGAAATTTTTTCAGACTGTGGTAGAGCTCAGTTGTGGCCCGGCACTCTTCTCGGAGCTTTTCTGCCTCGAGTTTAACTTCATCGAGCTCATCACAAATTCTTCTGTCCATTGCTACTCAGTATGAATTTATGGGCTCTGCACATCACAAGTTGAGGTAGCAACATTTTCATAACCCTTAATCGGCATTCAAATTTTTGTTCAGGTTTTCGATTTGATTTCAACATAAATTTGAAAAAATAGAAATTGAATAAAAAAAATCACGGAATAATTGGTATGGCAGAATTTAAATTCAGACAACCCAATAACCCAAACCAATTGGATCACGAACCATTAGTCGATCGCCACGAAAATCGAAGTGATCTTGAAGAAGAAGAATAAGAAGAAGAAGAAAGCAGTGTATATGGAACGGGATTTTCAAACCCCAAAACGGAATTTAAATATTAAATCGCCGGAGCCAGAAAAAAAGACTAACCGCGGATACAGAGGATTTTGCTGCGGTTGGCTGAACGGGCCGGCGGAAGGATCTCGGAGACGAAAGGGAGAGATGGGAGCGCCTGTGTCTGAGCGGGAAAGAGATTTTGTTTGAAATTTAGACTGATATTGCTAAAGTAGTGTTTGGCATTTCTTAAAAAGATTCGTCTCCAAATTTCATAAAATGACGTTTACTTTATTTTAAGAAAATTTCCAAATAAATAACAATAGAATAAAAAATCTTTTGGAACTTTTAAATATAAATAGAGGATTACATAATTTTATCTCAAATTTAGCTTTTTTATTTTACGAAAAATCAATGTTTAATCGCATTTAACAATTTTTAATTAAATTGAAAGTGTGCACAAGGTCTTTAAGGTCTTTAAGGGATTAATCAAAAATAAAAGTGTCTTAAAAGATAAAGAGAGTATGTAGTCTACTAGTTCGGTCATCACAATATTCTGGACCTGGTAGTATATATCATTGTTTCTCAAGTACTTAAAAAAAAAAATTGCACTATCTTCAACCTCATGTATCATCCATGTTAATCTTGGATTCTTCTAAAAAAAATTTAGCATCTAAGACCAAATAAAAAAAACACTCCGTATAAGATTAAGAACTATATACCCTACAATCAAAGTTATTGCCTAACTTCATGTATCATCCATGTTAATCTTGGGTTCTCTCATTAGAAAAACTGCCCTGTTATGTTTGGCCATATAACTCGAGAAACGAGCAGACATCCGGACAGCTTGTAAGATATAGCTCATTTTCTTGATGTGGCTTGTCCAGAGTTGAATAGTTGGATGTCTCTTGCCAGTCGAACCAGGTATCAAACATCTTCAGGGAGCAACAGTGACTGAAGGTCCTCTCTACGTCGTTCAAGGTTCTGCAATCGTTAGTTTTACTTCACTTTGTTAATGTGTTAGTTGGAAAAAATACAGTTGAGGTTTCACCAAATTACCCAAAAAATACAACTTTAAAATTACAAAAAGCATCCAGGGATCGGGATTTTTATGAATTTTTCTTATACAACAATAAGACGCAAGATTATAGGGGGTAGTTTGTAATTTTGGAAGTTAGCGGGATCATTTTTTGACTAGATCAAACATCAAGGCTACGACTGAATCAAAAGACGAAGCAATTATTACCACAGATAGGATTCAAATGCATCATCTGTTATTTCTTCATCACAAGTCACAAGATTTTTATCCTTCCTGGGAACTTTGGGTAAGCAAATTATATAGCTAAAAAATTAAAAATATAGACTCGAAAAAAATGAAAAATAAATAACACACAATCCTCTTTATTTTTTATCAATCAAACATCTTAGTCGCCAATTTATGTTTCTAAGAGGATGAAACGCGCAAATTTATGATTACCTCAAGATCTTTTATTGCTTGATCCCTGGAAATTTCTTTTCTCTGACGAGCACGTTTGACAGCACCAATGCATAATACACCCTAAAAGAAATATTATACAATAGTTACACCATACGGTATACTACACCCTAAAATTGATTTTAAGATAGGAAACTGCAGCAACTGGCCACAGCCTTCATCAAGACGAAAATCAATTATAAAGAAATTATGGTATTATTAATATAAATCTAGTATTCTAGTCTCATTTATTAATCAACCCAACCAATATCTAGCCTAACCCATTTGTAATTCTTTTTTTGGATCATTAAACAAAGTCAATACTCATATTCCCAAACCCATGCGACACGCCTCCTTTTAATTTAAAAACTTATTAAAATGTACTAGAAGCATAGTATTACAAATGTAGAATGAACTTACTGATACAACGTAAACCAACCCACATGAAAGGAGCAGGTAGCTTGCAATGCTTTGGAGAAGGAAAAACTCTTGACGGTTCCTCAGAGACTCAGGATACGCTCGAGTCATAACTGCAACACTGGAGAAAAACATGTTTTAAACTTCAACAAACTAGAAACAGTTCTTACATTGTGTGATGCAATCAGAGATGGCAAAATTATGTTTACGGGTTCTCTAAACAAATAAGACTCAGTTACTCACTGTTAGATATGAGTAAACAACATCTATCAAATTGACATCTATATTAAAATAGTAATATTCGGAACAACAATTGTACATACAAGATCTGCAGCATTCCTCTGCCTGCCCAATACTCTAGAACCTGAAACATTTTTTTGAAATATAGTACTGGTGAAGATTTCGTACATGAGTATATGGATATGAATACGATAAAACAAATTGATAGTAACGTACGGCTGTTATAACTTTAACGACCCCAGCATAGCAAATTATTCATGGTTCAATTAAATCAGTAAATTCCAGAGAAGGAAAAAAAACGGAGTTCTGGAATATTAGATCAATATTTGAACCGAATCTAACCATCATAAACAAACTGTGTCTAACTACTGTATATGCATTGCTTTCAAGTTTCAATATCAGGCCCCTTGTACTAGTGAAGTGAACCATCAAAATTTGACAATTAAATTTTGAGTTCAATAACTCCTCCATTGTAGAGACAAAACATAACTCGAGTCGATATGCCACAATCACATTATTATTCACAACTCTAAGTTATTTGGGCATTCAAATTAAATTTAAAAAATAAAAAAAAACCTTCGAGAACTTCATGACAATCTTCCACTCCGTCTCGGCGACCACCACAGACACAGCTATGACCACAGCGTAACACCGGAATATCCCATCAAATATCTGCACCAGCAAAAAAAAAACTCAAAAATCAACAATAAACGCAATACACATTTAACCTAACCCAAAACAGTAATCTACAGAACAAGAAAACATTACATCGGATCCGTTCCTGAAAGATCGGACGGCGGAGAGAACATTAACAACGATGCAGAGAATGGCGGCGAGAGAAGTGAAGAAACTAAAGCATCGGCAAGCGATCAAAAACCCGTCGGGCCTCGCGCGAATCCGGCCGGCGGATGCAGACGGATGCCGCGCCGAGTCAGTCCCCGGCGCGGCGTGACTGTCAGCTCGCCGCAGCCTCCCTCCCTCCATTTCTCGCCGGAAAATTGAGCTCGAGTTCGAAGACGTGATAGCAAATTAAGTGGCTAATCCTATGGCAACCAATGGAACTGTGGTGTTCGAATCGATTGAGAACGCCATGCGTGTAGCACAGTTTATGCTTGTAATCTGTAACCAGATACCTAAAGTACTCCCACCTTCCTCTTTCAATTAAAATTCGCCTTAATTTATTATTATTATACTTATTCTAATAATAATCAAATGAAATAATTAATCAAGTGTTAATGTGTTCTCATGACATTAGTAAGACAAAAATATAAATATATTAAATGAGTTCAAATGTTCAATAATGTAATGTTTGAATTGTTTTATAATAATTTATTTAAAATCAGCAATCATCTAAACCCACAGTCCGATCGTCTCAGATCCACACGCGCCCTTCTCCGGTCCGATCATGGCGAGCAAGGAAGATAAACCCGTCGCAGAAATTGAAAATTCCGACGAGATCCCTAAAAACGACGGCTCCGTTTGTGGGTTCGATTCGTTGCACCGCCTCCTCCAATCCTCACTTTCTCCACAGCTTTTTCAGGTCAAACCATTTCTCTCATCTGTTATCGCCTTGATTTTTTTTATTACAGTTATGAATGTTGTTTTTGGTAGGGTTAGGGATTGTGTTCCGTAATCGAGTAATCGATATCCTACTTTTCGATCCCTGCTTAATTTCCGATGTTGAATCGAGTTTTAATTGTTGCCTTCATTTTGAGCTGAGAATTGGGTAGGCCGGGCCGGGCCAGCCTTTGTTTTTTGTCGATAGTTTCATGACGCAGCTCGGTCGAAGTCGTAGAAATGCAAAGCAAACTGATATCATATCAGCATTTGTTTTCAGGATATGATGAAATGATATATTTTAGTCTCTTTGTTATAACAGGAAGTTGGTCGATTACTTATTGGGCTAAACTGCGGACGAGCACTTGATACGATCTCTATTCCAGAGCTTGCCATGTCTCTTTCTTCAGAGCATGGTTTCGATCTTCAGGTAAATATAATTTTAAAATCTCGTTATGTAATCGTGGATGGTTTTCTTTGCCTCACGAGGTTAACTATTGAGGACTAATTTTTCACACTTTCGAAGCAATTGCGAGAATATTGAAATATTTTCTTTAGTGGAACAAAAATTATACTTATCCAGTTATCCTAAGAAGACGTATAATGTACTAGACTGTCCTGTTTAAACCGAGGTGAAGGGAAGTAAATAAAGAGATGAGAAATCGGGTGGAAATGCTAAGAAGAAAAGGCAGGAATAATGCTAATGTTTTCCTTATGTTTCTCGTAATAATTGCTTCTGATATTTTCATGCGCAGTGCACACTCACCATGGATGTGAGTTACTTTCTTTAGATTATTTTGAATGTGAAGAATATTGCTGTGTCTGGTTTCCAACTATCCATAGTATTTTGAAGTGTAATGATGTTTATTTATAAGTCTTTCCATTTGAAATCTATCGATTTTCAAATTTCATTTTCCCTCTACCAAACTCAGGCATTTTCATTTCGTGCTGAAAACGAGTCGCTGAGAGACCCTCGTATTGTGAGGGTGGGCCTGGTTCAAAATTCCACTGCTCTTCCAACAACTGCACCACTATTGGACCAGAAAAGGGCCATCTTTCAGAAACTAACACCTATCATTGAGTCCGCTGGCTCTTCAGGAGTAAACATATTATGTTTACAGGTACTCTTTCTCCTTTGAAAATTATCGACTCTTGTAAACAAACGATTGGCCATAAGAGATTTAACCCCACTATTACCAAATGCAGGAGGCATGGATGATGCCGTTTGCATTTTGCACTCGGGAGAAGAAGTGGTGTGAATTTGCAGAGCCAGTGGATGGAGAGTCGACACGGTTTCTTCAGGATTTTGCTCGGAAATACAACATGGTCATAATAAGTCCCATTCTCGAAAGGGATGAAAAACACGGGGATGTTCTGTGGAATACTGCTGTGATAATTGGAAATCACGGAAACATAATTGGAAAACACAGGAAGGTAATGCAAGTATATTTGTTCTACTTACAAACAAAGCCCAATTATCTTTTGAAATTGTGCCCTCGGTTATGGGATATCTGTTGTAATATTTCAAGGGTAATTCATTTAATTATCTCTAATTATGATGGCATTTACAGAATCATATACCAAGAGTTGGGGACTTTAATGAAAGTACGTACTACATGGAAGGGAATACCGGACATCCTGTTTTTGAGACAGTTTTTGGGAAGATTGCGGTTAATATTTGTTACGGAAGGCATCATCCTTTAAACTGGTTGGCTTTTGGCTTAAATGGTGCTGAGATTGTTTTTAACCCATCAGCAACCGTCGGAGAACTCAGTGAACCAATGTGGCCCATTGAGGTATCCGTTTGTTGTTTCTATCTGTTTCTATAGTGCATTTTCTTGTAAAAACGACAATGTACCAAAAGGAAAATACAAAATTAAACAACACAAAAGCTAAATGAATTGAAAAACTAAAAAAAGGAAAAACAATGGTTCTCTGACTGTCGTTGTGGCACTCATTTCGTCTTTGAGTTTTCATATTTCATTTCACTGTCATGTCGATTTTGTTAATGATGATGAAACTGCAGGCACGGAATGCTGCCATAGCAAACAGTTACTTTGTTTGTTCAATCAATCGAGTCGGGACTGAAACCTTCCCAAATCCGTTCACCTCAGGAGACGGGAAGCCTCAACACACGGATTTCGGGCATTTCTACGGGTCCAGCTATGTATCCGCACCCGATTCCTCGTGCACGCCGTCTCTGTCCCGTCACAAGGATGGGCTGCTGATTTCAGACATGGATCTCAACCTCTGCAGGCAGCTTAAGGACAAGTGGGGGTTTCGCATGACCGCCCGGTATGAGGTTTACGCTGATCTGCTCGCTCGCTACGTGAAGCCGGATTTCGAACCCCAAGTTGTTAGTGATCCCCTCTTGAATAAAATAAGCTCGTAGAAGAGGAAGAAACTGACAAGTGATGGGAAGTGTGTGTATGTATATGTATGTAAGCATCTTGTTTTCGTGGTTTGTGAATAGTTTTGAATGTACTTTGGGTGATTTCTGGGAATTACAATGCCTTCTTGAATAAAATTTTCAACCATTTATGATTTTTTATTCTAGATATAAAATTTACTGTAATATACTAAAACCATTAATACTTTTCATTTTAAATAATACTACTGTATAATTTTACTACCAATTTTTTCATAAATACAAAAAATCGTAAGGAGTTTTTTTTTTTTTTTTTACATCATAATAAATTTTCCTTACGTCAGCCAAAACATCCTCTCTGTATTAATCATCCTTATCCTTCTCCAACGTCGCGCCAGCGTCACCACCATTTCCCTCTTTTTATAATTAGCTAATTTATATAATATTAATATTTATTTTATATTTTTGAAATTATAAACGAATTGTTACTGGCTCACTGCCTTAGGTATTCAGCTATGGCGTCGATGTGCCCACCGACGTTCCAATCGCCGCGCGCGGACTATGATCATCACAATCTCAACTTTGCGAATTGCAGATTAGGCTCCTCTAAGTTCGTTAAAAGGTCGTCGCAGTCGGGGGTTCTTCTTCCTAGGGTTTTTGATTCCGCCTCCTGCCGCCGTTGCCTCAATGGGAGCAGCGGCGGCGCCGGAGATAACTCCGATTCCGGAGATTCATGGCGGTGGGATTTCGGAATCCACGAGACTTTTAGGAACGCGATGAAGCGGGTTGACGTTTACATGCGTTCGTTTAGGGATCAGGGAGTGGACGGAAGTCAGGTGGTTGCGGAGAACGGTCAAGAGGAGGAGTGGAATTGGGAGAGGTGGAGCCGGCACTTTGTCGAGGTCGATGATCAGGAACGCGTCGTCTCGATTCTGAAGGTGTCTTTAATATAATGAGTTTTAGTGTTGTTTAATTTATTTTATTTTTAGTTCGGGATTTATTTGTCGGGTTAAAGTTTCAATCTTTTAAATTAGGTGATTGGTGAACCACCTTAAATGTATTTCTGGATCACTTTGTTCTGTTAGAGATGATGATTCTGACGTGGATTGTTTTAATTCTCAACAGTCTCAGTTGGTTAGGGCAGTTGATAAAGAGGATTATGCCGATGCTGCTAGGATTAAGGTTGCAATTGCAGCTGCTGCTAAGAACGACACGGTTGGCAGAGTGATGTCCCATCTGAAGGTAGGAAATCTCTCTTTCCATTCTCAAATGCATGTGTTTGTTCATTAAGCTTATATGATGTTTGAAATCTAAATGCAGAAATTTGTGGAGGAGGAGCGATATGGAGATGCAGCCTTTATAAGTGACCTTGCTTGTGCTGAATTAGTGAGTTATCTTGGATTACTAGCTTAGAAACTAGAAATCTATCTTGGTTCACCCCCGCCCACCCCGAAAAAAAAGGATAAAGCTGCCAAAACAAATTTTGATTGACATATGAATATATAATGTTTGGGGTTTGATTTTCGGACCTGGCTTCAGGTTGGATGGTGGGCTGGAATTTCAGAAGATGCCAATGATCCTTATGGACGTATTATTTATATAAGCGCAGAGTATGGTCGTTACATTGCTAGAAGCTACAGTCCTCGGTAAACTTAGTTTTACAGAGATTTTGTGTCAGTTTAAATCGTGTGGAAATGTGACATCAAGTACTTAGCATCCTGGTGTGACATTAAAAAGTATTTAGCCCTAGGTAGTATTCTATTTTGTCATGTTTGTGTTGTTTGTTCTGTTGCTTTGGAATGTGTCTTATACGTTTCATGTACTTCTATTTTTCGCATTCCCATGATCATCAACGATGTTTCTTTTTTTAAGTTATACTGCTTTCTTTAGGATCTTGCTTTTTAACCGCTCTGCTTTCTGTTGGCGTTCCTTGGCAGGCAGCTTGCAACGGCCTCAGGTGGTGCCCCCTTGTTCGAGGTTTATCTTACAGATACTGAAAAGAGTGATTTTAGGAAGCAGGTATCATCGTTAACCATCAAAATCAGCTATATTATAATATACGCACATGTATGTTAAGGGTATAAGTGTGGTTAATGGGTGCGTACAACATTAGTTAACTCCTTTCTTCCACTATTCAATTATCATGCCATAAATTAATTGAGTGACTTGACATAGTTGCTTTGGCTTCATCATGCTGTTAGAATGTTTTCATTAATATGAGAGTATTAGGGTTATTCAACCTCGGCTATGGCTGCTTTCCTAGGTAATGTGTTTTTTGTTTCTAACATTAATTGATTTCTGTTCTCAATCGAATGGAAGCCCAAAGCTGTAAAGTTTTGCTTTATGTTCTGCTTCATTTCTTTTATTTTATCATGTACAGTACATTTATCCGGAATTGATATATATATATATATATATATATATATATATATATATATATATATATATATATATATATATATATATATATATATATATATATATATATATATATATATATATATATATATATTCCTGTGTGTATTCATTTAGAACACTGTTCAAATTTATATGCCTTATGTATGAATTTTTTTGGATCACTTGATGTAGGCCGTTTACTTAAAGCGCAAAGGTTCCCCCCAAGATAGTTACCTTCCATTCTTAACATCACCAGGAAGTTCCCGAACCCTTAATTCTCTTGATACGAGAGACGACAAAAGTGGACTACTTGAAAGAAGCCCTGAAGACACAGACAGTGAAGACAGGGATGATGATGTCGGTTTTTATAATATCTTACGCGACATGATTCCTGGTGTGAAGGTCAAGGTCTTGAAAGTAACAGGTCCAGAGAAGGTGGGCATGGATATGATATCTAAGGCGATTGAACAGATACCGGATGAAGAGGAGGAAGAAGAAGAGGAAGAAAAAGATTACAACTCAGAAGATGTAGATGCTGATGATGAAATCAAAAGTCAAAATGATGATGACAACATTGACATTGAACTGGATTCTGCCAGCGGAGTAGCTGATCAAGAAGGGAAGAATCGAATTGCAATTGAAGTTACCGTTGGCGATGGTCTCATGCAGAAGATTTCTCGTGGTGCGCATAAAAAAGAATTGCTTCGCGTTCCGGCTAGGTTGGAGAAAAAGGGTCGGGCATCATTTACATTTACCGTAGAGGAAGATGTTGACGAACATCTTTCTGGTGTTTCCGGGCAGTCTCCGGATAACAAAAGAACTAAGAAGCTTCAAACTCAACCTAGCATTGACCATGTTATGCTTGATCTTATGAAATCCATTGGCAAAAGGAAAATCCCAATGAAGGTTGGTTTTGGGTTAAAATAGGCATTGGAATCATTTATTAACTTTGCTTTTGTTTTTCGGAATGGTAAATTTGGCATATCACTGACTTCTTGTATGCAGGTTCTTAAAGACGTTGGTGAACTGATAAATCTTACAATCAATCAAGCCCGTAACCGTCAGCCACTCTCTGGATCAACAACATTTAACCGCATTGAAATATCATCATCTTCGGATCAACTAATGGTGACACTATTTTTATCCTTTTCATTGCACATTTGTACAGCTTCTCCTTCCTCACTCCCTCTGTTATTCGATTTCTGATTCATACTCTTGAAGTGTTTATGGAATGTATTTATTTATCAGGACTATATATTGGTGCTCATGGGCTTTACACTTCAGAAGTTATTCAAATGAAGCGTAAATATGGTCAATGGAAAGAAGAAGGAAACACAAATAAGCCATCGAAAATTGAATTTTACGAATATGTTGAAGCTGTTAAATTAACTGGGGATGCTTATGTTCCTGCTGGGCAGGTAATATATATATATATATATATATATATATATATATAGATGTCCTTTGGATTCTCATCGATTCAAGGAAGCATTATACATACTTATTTGCAGGTCGCATTTCGCGCCAAAGTTGGAAAAAGATACCAGCTTCCACATAAAAGGATTCTTCCTGAAGAGTTTGGTGTGGTACGCTTTTAACGTTTATATCGACTTTTACAATCAATCAATTTGGTACCAGTCTAACCATTCCCACCACCTTGCAGATTGCCCGGTATAAAGGACAAGGAAGATTGGCTGAGCCTGGATTTCAAAACCCTCGATGGGTTGATGGTGAACTTGTTATTTTGGATGGAAAGGTTCGGTTTTTCTTAGTTACTTTGATGCTGCATCTTTAAGCTGTGCATGCGTTGGTTTCATCGATTAACACGCCAGCCATGTCCACTGTTTTGTGCAGTACGTTAAAGGAGGTCCTGTTGTTGGGTTTGTATATTGGGCTCCTGAATATCACTTCCTGGTATTCTTCAATCGGCTGAGGCTGCTGGATGGAGTTCTTGTTGTACATTAAGATTTCAAGTCTCATCTTTTTCTCTTGTAAGTCCGCTCTACATTTTATTTCCTGGTTGGATCACATGAATAATGAAGTGATCACGTTGACTATTGACATGGAATTTTGTCCTTATTTCTCTTTCTGTTGTTAATTTTGCAGCTTAGGCTTTGGTCCTGGCTTTCAATCATCTTCTCATTGTATCATTTCCGAAGCTCGATTTTTCAGAAATTAGCAGTCCTGTCCGTAGTCCTGAAGTGAGTTGTGACTCCTCGTCTATCAACACAATGAAGTGATGAACGGTTGGGATGCTGTGTGTGACTAACCTCCAATTCCTTTAGTTGTAATAGTTTTTCGGATAACAAGCGAGTCGATAAACCCTAGTCTGATCTTGCCTTTTCGTATATATACATCATCTGTAAGTGACTTACTGCATCATGTGTAAATTTTTTCCTTTTCAGATCAAGAGTTTGAAGTCTTATTTTTGACATTTTAACTGATAATACAACAATACCAAATTCATAATTTCCAGACAAGTTTTTACAAAGCCATAACCGTTGCACAAATACTAGAATTCAAGAACAAGTCTTATTAATCATATACACACAACTCGTAGCCGACGCTGGAAGTGACCCTCCTATTAGTTGTACTTGGCTCTTACTGTTCGTCAAACAACACTTCTCTTGCAACCTTGGCTCCTCGTCCCTTGGCCATGTAAAGCCCTACATGATGCATCAGATCCTGCGCGACAACATAACCGAATCAACATCAATCTATCACTGCACAAACAGACGAAAAGAATACCTGAGGGTGAGCCAACAGATGATCTTTGCTGCTGTTTGCAACTGAAGCTGGGAAATCGAAAGTAGCACACCCTCTGGAATAGACAATCACGTCCTCGAGGCCCCCGAGGAAACCACGGTTTCTAGCAGATAACGTCGAGCAAACAAAGTCCAGCACACATATGTCTGTGCAGACTCCTACAACCAATATCTGCACACAGTTTCATACATAATCCCGTCATTCGTTTTTCTTTGCAAAATGCAGTGCTTGCAATTTTGAAAAGAAAACACTCACGGTTTGTATGTTGTTGTTCTTAACCCAATCGACAAATATATTAGAACCATCCTCCTGGATTGAGCCCACGAAGCCATCGTAGCAATCCTTGCGCCTAATGGTCACGTTCGGCTCTTCTTCGATCCACCTCAGAGCTGCACACACACGTATAGTATAGACAGTGAAACACAGAACACAAAATTCATGTTATTGGTATTGTACACGAGCATGGGAAGTTTGTTTCAAGTACCAGGAACCAGGTTCGATTCATCGGTGCCACTGATGCAGTGTGGAGGATAAGGGTGTTCGAGTCTTCCAGGGGCGTGCGAGTCAAGAAAGGCGAGCACGGGCCATTTCTTATCGCAGAATACTTTTGCTAGTTTTGACGATTCTTCGATCATCTCAGAAATCTGTCTGTTAGGTTCACTTGGAGCCTGTAAAATTGATTACATACAACATCAACAATTAACATAAAGTTGTAGAGCTGGCCCGGCCCGATCTTTACAGATTCGGGCCACAAGTTCTCAGGCCAGAAAAACATCAGATATTTTCGACCTGACCTACTTGGGCCGAAATAAGTTATATATCATGCCATGGCCGGAAGGAATTCGAACTGTTTTACCTTACCAGGCTGCCAGCTCCGACGGTGCAGAAGCCATTGATGATGTCTACCAGAACTAAAGCAGCTTTAGAATCCTCTGATATGAACACTCTTTCTTCTTCAAAGGGAATTTCATTTTTCAAAATCTCCAATCTCTGTAGTCCCATTTTTTTTTCTTAAATCACCAATATTTCTTGAAGATGATTACTGAAATTTGATTCACCATTTATTGTATTCAATCCCTCTCATCATAGGATTCATATGACCTGATAAGGTTCAACTAGTCAGTGATTGGTGGGACCAAGGTGCAATAAAGTCTAAAATGGAGTCTAATAGACAACACGACACCACACAGCCTCGTGAATATATCTTCACACTTGTCCGAGCATGGAAATTAAAATTGGACATAATTGTACTCTTATTTAAATCCCATCAAAAGGGAATGAATACAGTGTTTAGTTGAAGTAGAAAATATGTCTTCCCTAAACAGGGAGCAAGTTCAATCCATCATACAACACACCACAAAAAGTACAACATACGATTTTCACAAATCCCAGAAACGTACTGAAACGTCCATGAACGAAAAACAAGTTCTCTTTAGCCCTTTGCAACTTAAGCGCTTGCTGTTGCTTCTGGTTTGAGAATAATCTCGACGTTATCATGAACTCCCTGCAGAAGCAGTTCTCCATCGTACGTTAGAATCTTACGCTTCTTTGCTGCGCGCAAAGTTCCAACGAGAGCTTCAAAGATGTTGGCGCACCTGTCGTCATTAAACATCACACCAAAGGTGACCTGCGTGGTTAAGAAATGGACGAAACACATTAACTAAAACATTCAGAGTTCTTTGCAAGACTAGACTCATTACTGGGATTTTTGTGCTAGGACTAAAAATCTAGATCTGAATTCTGACTTCCAATATTCGTTAGTTCTACAATCAAGATAAATGCAACATATCATATGATATGATCGTTTACAGTAAAAAAACACAAAAGACATCGTTCCTCTATTCTCAGTCACATATCCATATTTAAACAAATACTACCTACATTTCAAAAATAGATGTAGTATCGGTTTATGCGCATATATTAAGGCGTGGAACCGAAGGACCATATTACCTTTACCTCCTTCCTAATTTTTGTCTCCCAATGATAGAACTTCCCAGTCTTTAGGAGTAAAATGTAAAGATAAATGCAATTATGCAACGAAACAAAGAACAACTATTTTGAAGAGTATCTTCTCCACCCTATTGCGAAACGGAAGTGGTAGTAATATATCAAATACAATGATATAATAAGATCACTCACTTTGTTTCTCAAATTCAAGTCACCAAGTTGACATCTACACAGAAGTACATAATTTTTCGATTCAACAACAAAAAAAGGTTCTTACCATTCACAAAGTAACATCGTTGATTAAATTATAGGAACTATCGATGAATAACCTCGACATTGTTCGAATAGAAAATCGACCGAGAATGTTAACAAACAGAGCTTTTACATTCATAATCAGGGAAGCAATATGTTCAATCATCCTCACTATAATTAATTATAAATCCACAAGCACATTATAGAGTCAGATCAGAAAAATCCAGGTGCAAAATTAAACATTTATGCAAAACATAAAAAAAATTAAAATTATTAAAAAATAACAAAAATCAGGTTGCTCACACGAATCTGAATAAGATCAAAAGCTCAAAAGAACGTTCATTTTTCCTCAGATTTAAATAATAAAGAAAATAAAATGCGATCGAAAATGTGAACAGTGATAACCTTGTAAGATCCATCGGGTTGGGATTCGCCGAGACGTTGAATCTCTTCCTTGAGCCGCTCAACTTCTTCGTCTACGTTCATGATTTCAGATTAATGCGATTTTCTTTTTCTTTTGTTTTTTTTCTATTCTTATTTTATTTTTCTGTTCTGGTTCAGATTTTATAGTTTGGATTTTTATCAATAAGGGCTCGTTTGGTTGCACTCTATTATTAATAAAAAAAATATGATTTTCGAATAAAAAAAATTAAAACGGAGAAAATATCATTTTCGAATAAAGTGCGCAAACAAAAATAATACTCCTATAGTAATAAATAAATAAATAAATAAATAAATAAAATTTTCATCGTAACAAAATACATACATCAGTTGACTCAGCCAAAACTCGAAACTCCCCTATGTACGGACCACCGCACGCCTCCGTGAACGCAACCTCCGCCGAGCACCGCCACCACCGCCACCTCCAGGGCACAGCTCACATCCACGAAGAAGACGAAGACAAAGATGTCGTCCAGTGCTCTAATGGGGACGAGTCCATAGAAAACCCTTCATCCCAGATCGGGTACGCCCCCCTGAACAACTCTCACTCGCCGCTCGCGCTTTCCGCCATGGATCCTTCCGCCGACGAGACTGACCCTCACGCCATCTACGCCTCGGAATTGGTTGCGCCTGTCGATCCCTCCGTCGGAGAAGGTGGCGCCGACCAGCTTACGCTGTCGTTTCAGGGCGAAGTTTATGTCTTCGACTCGGTTTCCCCGGAAAAGGTAATTTCCCTCTTTGTTTTCTCAGCTGCTCCTATTCATTTGCTTTCAATTAATGAAATTTTGTGTTTAAATGTATGATTATCATCTATGACCTAATTTTAGGTGTGTTGTTTTCCTTCGATTAATCGATTATTTCTTCGTCTTCTTCGATTGATAGATTTGTTTGTCTTTTCTACGTATTTTTTTAGTTTCCATAAAATGTCCAGTAACTCATACTCACCACCAGTATGCTTTCTCTATTCTTATTTCAGGTTCAGGCAGTTTTGTTACTATTAGGCGGGTATGAAGTACCCAACGGTATTCCTGCTTCAGTGATGGCTCCTGAAAACCCCAGGGTGTGATAAAAATCTCAATCTTCGATAAACGAAATCCATTTGACCTGTATTTTTATCGAGTGCTTTTGCTTCCACAGAATTTGGGTGATTATCCCGTGAGGTCAAGTCAACCACAAAGGGCTGCTTCTTTAAACAGATTTAGGGAAAAGAGGAAGGAAAGATGTTTTGATAAAAAGATTCGTTACACGGTTCGCAAAGAAGTTGCTCTCAGGTAGTTACTAATTATAAGTAATCAATAAAAAAGTTGGAATATTGTTTTTACTGGGTTGTGATGTGTAATCCGTAAATGATTGTGTTGTGGAGTTTAGATGTCATGTTAAATTGAATAATTGATTCGACTAAAGTATAAGGGCTTTGTACAACTTAGAACCAAAGGAATTTTGATTTTCAAAAGATTTCAAAACCACAGTTTCTTATCACTTGATTTTTTTGAGCATGTAGTAGAACGTCTAGATTTTGGCATATGGCCCTGTTACGAGGATTTGCATTTAGAGGGGTTCTAACTAGTTTTTTTGTTTCATTGAAACATCAATATCGATTGCAGAGTTTTTCAATTTATTAATCCCATTTTTTAAATATGTAATGCATTTGCAATCTGCCAGGATGCAGCGTAAGAAAGGTCAATTTACATCTTCCAAGCCCGTTGGTGACGAACTTGGATCTCCTTCAGCTGATTGGAATGGGAGTTCTGGCCATGAAGAGCAGGAGACCTCGTGAGTGCCAATATTCTTCAATCTTCATTGAATAAAGATGCATCTGTGTAAGTCTTTCGCCTTATGTGAAATGTTAGAAATTAATGCTACGCTTTTTCTTTTTTCTTTTTTTACTTTCAACAGATGTCGGCATTGTGGGAATAGCTCTAAGACCACTCCTATGATGAGGCGTGGACCAGACGGCCCAAGAACTCTGTGCAATGCATGTGGTCTCAAGTGGGCCAACAAGGTGCGTGAATATCTATATGATGGTTTGGCTTACCTATTTTTGGATACAATGGCCGAGTCCTGATATTCATATAATACTTATTGTTACTATTCAGCTCACATATCAATTACTTTTGCATTTATCTTTAGTTTCCTCGTGTTTGATTATCTGAACTGTTTAGATTGAACTTCGTTCTTCAGTACATGTGGGAGCAATTTTTTCATTTCACACAATTACGAAGCATGAATATGTTATATATATGTATGTATATTGAGTATTTGCTCTTAACTAGAAGGAACTTCAAATGTTGCAGGGAGTCTTAAGAGACCTTTCAAAAGTTCCCATTATTGGACATCCTGCTCTGAAGGCAAGTTATCGTATCTATCACAATTCACAAAGGGATAAGCACAGAAAATACCCCTGAAGTTTAACATCTCTTTCAAAAAAATGCAGCTACCTTTCAAAATTACAAATACACCCCAATGGGGCAATTTTTTTAAATAAGCCTCTGAATATTTTCTCATATTAATAAAAACGTAGGTTTGGAATTTAAAGGTATCACATTCATTTGCTCTCTCTTTCTCTCTGCAGCTTAATGGTGAGACAAATGACGGAGATACAGTCTTACCACCTACCAATATGATCACTTCTTCCAGTGGGGACATCTAACTGAAAACTGCTTTGCAGTCAAAACTAAGGAGCTGCTTTCTCTAAAGCCATTGCAGTTCAATTTTAATTGAAACTGATGCGGTTAAGCAGCAGCAGTAGTAATCTGTACAATATATATCATGACGTACTTCGTATATGAGATTTTGTACATATATTTTCTGCACTATTGGTCGGCGGGTGTATGTGAATGGATTTGAGTGTTCATACACACGTAACACTGGTAGAAGCCACATATGTTCATTTCGCTTTGATTTTTTACATTAACAGTGTATTTGGAATGGGTGGAAAGAATGTTACTAATATGGTTTGTGTTTTTGTCTCTACTAACTGTAGTTTTTATTTCTGGATTATAATGTTAATAGTCAATCCAGAAAGTTGTGGGCTAGATGTAGTTTAGGCTATTTTAAGTGGCTATATTGGCTATTTTTTAATTGACATTGTAATTATTATTTTATGCAAGGACTGAATTGCAATTTTAGCTTTTTGTTATGCATAAAACTGAGAAGAACACAATGTATATAGTATGTACTAGTACCTCTTACTTTCATAATACACCCACAACTGTCTTTCAAAAGAATCCCCCTAGATTTAGCCTAATTTCAAATACACCCCAACTATCTTTCATTAATTTTTCACAAAATTGCACCAAGATTTTAACCTAATTACCAAAGACTCCAACTAACTTATCTATCATATCTTACAGTTACCTCCCTTGATTTCAGTATTTTTTTTACCAACAGACGCCATTCTCCGAGTGGCAATGTGAAATATATTCCGTCTTTTATCGATGACACGTCGTCGCATAAAGTTCGGGCGTTTGGTGGGAACATTAAATGACACGGCGCCAGCAATGTTAAATGCTGCGATACGCACGGTGTGTGCTGGTAGCCACGTGTTCTTGCTCTCGTCGCTAATTAAAATCTCTAACTCGTCATTTGCAAACCAAACAAGTCACGACGACCCTATTAGCAACTCTACACGTTATCGCTCACAATAATGCTGCAAATAGATTAACCGGAAAATCGTATATCTCTCTCGATTATCTCACATTCCGACCACCATCACACCACCAGTATTCATGTAATCAAAAAATCACAATATAAACACAGACAAATCTCACAAACCAAAAACAACCCCATTAAATTTAAACAATTTGTTACATAAATATTCATTAATTAAACGACAAATTAAACATAAGCAGGACTAAAAACCGCGAGGCTTGGAGTGGGTGAGGCAGAGGAGAATGACAGCCAAGAAGATAGGGATGATGGCGAGCATAGGAAAACAGGGCGGTTGAACCGGGCCGGGCCCCATCCCTAGGGGCAAAAAGATCATAAGAACCACCACACAGAGCATCGCACTCCACGAAGCTGGGCCCCACCCTTCGTACTCCGCCTGCGCTCGGTGAAGAGACATAACCATTATCGATAGATCGATTTTATCGCTCGAGAACTAATGTGTACTAAGTAGTAGTTATTTTTCTTAGGATGCAAAAATAATTTGATGTCATGAATTCTCATCGCGCGCTTTATTTATATGTGGAGAATTTTGCATGGTGGCTTTTCGCAGTAGACACAACTTTTGGTGGATGAATTTAATTTAGAATCACCGGTTCACTTTTTTATTACGATTATTATTATTATTATTATACGTATTTATTGAAAAAAAAATAAAAATTCAAACACGCAATATATATTGACAGATTTATATAATTATAAATAATTTAAGTTATTTGAAAATAACTCCTTTTTTGAAATTTCAAAAAGAAGTAATAAATGTAATTTTCAGAAATTAAACAAAATGAAAATATTGGAATAATAAATGATGATAATAATAATATTTTATTTGTGTTAATATATGTTATTTTATAAGGCAACAAAAATAGAAGAAAAAAATTGTGACCCCCCGGTCGAATTTTATCCACAAAAGTACCGGGTAAGGAGTCGGGTTTCGTATTATGATGCATCAAGCGGGTTTTTAATAGGGACCCAGGTTAGAATATCGTCCACTGCCGTTACCATCCGCATAAATGGGTGACTTCAACTCCCCCGATTTGCGTGACTTTGAGTTTCTTCCGGGAGCATTATATGATTCGGTCGAGTCGCCTGAGTTGTAAGAAGATGAAGCTGAAAGGCCGTGAGTCTTTGGCAGGCCTGTCGGATCTGTACTCAAGCTGTAGCCTCCTCTCTCAACTGTCTCTGCTTCAAGTGGAATTTCATCCAACGTCTACAAAAAAATCATTTCATTCCGACAAAACAAATCAAGCAGAGAAAATAATTTGGGTTTTTATGAGATGTCACTGACTCATCCACATTTGCAAATTTTGGGTCTAAGTGATTTCCTCAAAACAATATACTTACACGGAAGGCTTGCTGCAGGAGCCGAAGTGTCTCTCGGGTACGCTTTCTCTTCACAGAGATATCATCGGGTTCCTGCAACATCTCTTCGAACAAGTTCTCTCTGCTCAAACATTAGAAAAATACAAACATCAGGTTTTATGGATTTGATATACACACACTACTTGTATTCCATTTTATTATCAGGATTATTTTATTTAAATTAGGAGTACCTGTAAAGTTTTTGGATGAAAACATTACGGAGTTCTCGCTTGGTGTGGTTTACCTGTGAAATTTTATAAGCATTACAAAAATTGATAAGTCAAATCATAAAGTATAGAACAACTTTCAAAATGTAAAATTCAAGATGTATGAAACCAATTACCAGAAAATGCATAATTGCTTTCGGTACAGAATCCTCAATGTTTTTCCGTACGATGTCATAATAAGACGTCAATAACATTTTCGTAACAGTAATCTCAATGGTTTCTTGATCTGAATGTGTATCCGAGTGCCTCAGAACACTTGGAGGCTTTGATAAAAAAATATAGAAAAAGGAAATAAGTCATGAGCGCATCAGGACAGATTATAACTTACACATAGCAGAATACTTTACTATATATATACCTCTCTCAAATGAATCGTTGACAAGCTGTGATCAATGCTTTGAACAGGTTCGTGAAATGATTTGCTGGTGGAGTTCTCTTTTACTGATGTACGATTTTCGTATCCTCCAAATATTGATGATATTCCCCACGTTGAACCGGCATTGCTAGCTGAAATAGAGAAATAGGGTTGCTAGAATATTACTAATTAATTATGAACCTAAAATAGGGCAAGATTACCTGCTGGTGCCGTTTTCTCCACATCCCCAACAAGTCGAATGCCCTATTTACAATTCAAAGAGCAGGAAAGTGCAATCAGTCTACTTGAATTAAAAAAAAAAGTTATATACTGACAGATAACTGACTTGTTCCGGAACAATTCCATTAACTTGCCGACCAATTAAGGACCGAGACTTTAGATTTTTGTCTGAGTTCAAAGCTTTCTCTAAATCTCCAGTATCCTAATAGATAAGAAATTGTATTAATGAACATGATTAGATCTTTGTAAACACTAAACAGTAAAATGTATAAATTAACCCAGTAAATCAGAGTGCAATCACCTTCTGTTTTCCATTAGGCACAGCAGTCTTGGATGACTTGACCAGTTGTGATGCCAACTCAAAAGCTTTACCCCCACCAATAAAATTCGGATGGGAAGTGTTTATGTAATCCATCTACAGAACAGAAAATCAAAATCCGGCAAACTGTAATATACGGAAAGAAATGCAAGGCAAATACGAAGGTAAACACAATATTCAGTTCTCATTATGATTTATTCGAATGATTTATCACTACCAGCATGTAAATTTATTCGGGTTTCAACTCAGCTACAACCTACAACTGGACTTTATTTTTATAATTATTGAACATTTACTATATCTGGTACAGCCATGAAGGTCAAAGTCAAACAACCGGATACTTGATCAACCCAAAATTACCTCCATTTCAATAATATGTCCAATCATTGTCTCTGATGGGTCAAGGCCTTCTCGCAGAAAATTTCCAATGACGTCATCCATGCATTTTCTTAAGACCGGAAATCGTTGGAGATCCTTTACTATACAGTGATGGCTCATCTAAAACAAAACAAGCCGGTCAATGTGCACATACAAGGATGAATGTGTTCCATAATAAACTTTGATACCAAGCAGGTACCTTGATTAACTCATCATAGATGAATTTAGCACACTGAATACTTGGTTCAAACAAACGTGCTATTTGTCTTCGAATAAGCACTTCAAAAGGAACCTACAAATTTGAATGTGAATGAGATTTAAAGATCAAGGACAGAATACAACGAGAAAAAGGACAGCTGCATTTACACTAAGACCTACTTCTGGAATAAATAGTGCAGATCTAGCACCAGTAGCATTATGAATAGCAGTGCGGATGTCATCGTCAGTTAAATCCTCACAAGGATCCACACCCTGCAAACAGAGAAAATAGAATCATTTTAATTTCTAACAGTACTTGATTCCAAAGCAATTGTGCATGTCAGCATTTGATCGTTCAATGCTTGCCCAACTTCCTTATTAGGGTGTATGATGGACCACATAAGCGACCTCCAGATCTTCTAACCATGTAAATTGAAGAATGCAAGGCTACATACACAAAATGCTTGCTTAAGGATTAACCTAATTTGCCTTTGACCCCTTTGTTTAATTCACAGAATAAAGTGTCTTATGTTTTCAACAAATAACCTGACGTTAGATGGAGCAATCCTAAGAAAACAGATGTGGCAACATAAGGTGAATAATCAGGTTATGGAGCAATGAAACGAACCAGTTCCCCTCGTTATTTCAACCAGACTATAAACCATATTCATAGACCAAGAATTACGTAGCAATCAAATCAACGCAACAAACCTCCAAGGTCTTTACAAATATATGTTGGAAAATGTAATGGATTCTTGCTCCCCCAGACAACTCAGATGTTGACATATCTTCATGTTTTCCTTCTATCATTGAAGAGAATGCTGTTTCCAAAACCGAAAGAACAGAAGAGATGAACAGATCAGCAATATATATGAAATTATTGCATGAATAATATGTGGGAGTGTGATGTCAAGTATTGATGCAAATGGGAGTGTGATGTCAAGTATTGATGCAAATGAATACACGTGACACAGGCTGGAGTTTTCAGAGCATGAGTTCAAATTCGGGCTACATTTGTCAATACAATGAAAGATTTTAAACTTTTCTTAACACAAATCTTTTTACTCGAATTCGCTGATTATCAAATGAACAGATGAATGATATCAATCAAGTGATCGGAAACAGACATAACACATATGACACATATGCAGACCAGGCATGAAATGACCGTGACTGCATAAATCTATATGCAGAAAATTTGTGAAAATATATATTAAAGGATTTAAGTATGTGGCAAAGAATCCTTCAATTTGTAAGATATAGATAAAGTGGAGACCACATACCTTCAGAGTATTTGGAAATAATTCTAAGTAGAAGAGCTGCCTGGCCAGACTGTTCATCAATAAAAGGTAAAAAAATGCCAATCAAGTAGCTGTTATCATCACAAACATCAAAGCATGATAAATAAAAATCCCCAATTTATATTTGGGACGCTTTTAAAACTCAAACCAAACAGTACTAGTCCAGTAGTCCATCATGCTGACCATTAACTAATTATCCTAGAATAAATTGTCACACTTTACAGGGAATCAGGTTCAGTGAGTAAAGGCTAAGGCCACAAACATAATATTACTGTTTGGTTTCTGCCTTAGAGCATCTTCCAGCTTCATATATATTAGGAATTCAAAGCACACTTAACTCCCATGAGAAATTGATATATACTAGCCCAGCAAGATAAAATCAAAACACCTTTGATTCAACAATTTCTCCATAGCTAGCGTTCTCCTTTACAGCAGAGAGCAGAGCAGCATTGATGCGTGACTTCAACCCCGGTAGAACTGTCTGAATGTGGTGTACCAGAATCTGTAAAGCATGAAGAGGAGCTTGTAAACAAGAGGTCAAAGAAAGATCAGCACCAATAGGTGAATGTAATATCAACAAGGTATAAACCGATAAACCACGTCGGCGAGTATATTAAGCCAAAATGTTAAGCAAGTCAGACAGGGGAAAATGACTATGCTTAAAAATGTTAAACAAGAAGAAGTGTTGCCTGGTTCAACTTCTTGGCCAACTGCGGGACTCCACAACGGTCGGCGAGATCATTGTAAACCTACAAAGGCGAATATGTTATCAGAGTGGTTTTATAGGAGGAAGGCGTTAATACATTGGTAATAAAAGAAGTGGAGATTCATACTGGGCGGCTGCGAAAGAATTTCTCCTCAGCTATAAGTGCATCTTTTATGCTTCGATTTAGTAGAATGTCCTGAATAACCACATTAGACATGTCATCAAGGAAACTTAGATGTAAATGAAAGCTGTTTAAAGCTTTTGAATGCCACAATCTAACTGACACATAAACTTTATAGTAATATATGAGGCTTAATCAGAAAAAAAAAAATAGGCAGCCAAGGGGTATCAGTGAATGTTAAATACAAAAATCGATCAAACATTCTTATCAATTTATCATCTGCCTAAAAATGAAATAGTACCTCTTGACTGCGATTCACCACACCAACATAACCAAGCCGGAGAGGAATTACTTTTCCAAGCAAAAAATTGCGTGCATCAGTACCCCTATCCATAATATCCAACTGAAGGAGAAATTTAAATAAGGATTCATATTGAGAGGGTGGGGGAGAGAAATAAGTTACAGAATAAAAATATTCACCTTCGTAATCACACCGATAGTTCTGTGACCTGCAATCACAAACTTCTACACATGAGCTCTAGAATTTGAAAGCTAATACTTGCCAGAAATTGATTCTCAGAAAAAACAGGATTTTCGGATAAAAATATTAAGAGGAAAACCAACCATCAGGATCAGCATTTCCAGCCATCTGAAGAGCATCCGAGTTTGCCAAATCAGAATTTGCTGGAGTCACAGCCAGGATCAGAGAACTTGGACGCTTAATATATGACATTATCATGGTTCTGATTCGCGCCTCAATATCAGAAGGCTGATCACCCACTGGAACTTTAGTTAGGCCCGGAAGATCCACAAGAGCAATGTCAAGAACATTAGGCGAGAAAATCTTCAAGCGTATCTGTTTGTCTGAAACGCCTTTGTTTCCTCCAGCCTCTCTATCGGTTTCAGCCTGAGCAAAATTTCAGAAGGTCCAGTATTAAAAGCCGGGGGAGATCAGCAAATTCTAGACACAGTAACAGAAACAAATTGTTTGTTTCGGATAAATCCAACATGCACTTAAGCCCGGTGCATCAAAATCGCCTAGAAACTATCTTTTTGACTCGTGAGTACTCAATAGTCCAAATATGCGGCTTCAAATAGGAAACCAATACACTAACTTAAAGCTAATTTGTGACTCTCTGATTATCTATCGATTCGTAAAGCAATATTTATATTTTCAACTTGCAAATTAAATTAATAATTAAAAAAAAACTAACCTGAATCTCCTTCCGGATATCGTTGAAATCAAAGAACTTCTTCCCCTCCAAATGCAAGAACTCCCCCCACTCCTCCTCCGTTCCATCAGCCTTCCTCTTAATCTGCACGAGCTGCAGCACGAGTGGGCGGCGCGTGCAGATATCGCTGCCGCGTGGAAGAAAATCACGGCCCACGAGCGCCTCCAGCACACTCGACTTGCCGCTGCTCTGGCTGCCGACGACTGCCACCTGCGGCAGCTCGATACTGGACTCGTTCCCTAGATGCGCGAGTGCAATAATATCCTGTAGCCTGTTGACTATGGGTATCACTGAGTTTCCCAACAGCGAGCCTGCTGCCGCCGCCGCATTACCGCTGTTCGCCGCCGATTGCTCATCCGCCATGGAATTGATTTGTTGGAGGTAGAAACAATTTAGGTTTAGAATAATAAATAATTCAGTTTTTTGAATTGGGAAAAGCTTAAATAGGGGTTTTTGGGAGCAGAGAATTAGTTAAGAGAGAATTCTCACGCAAGAAACAGAGAACGACAGATTGGGGATGCTAGGGCTTATTTTTAGGTTGTTTCTCTTCAATTTTGATTTTGAGGGTTAATTTTTTTTTTTTAATATTTTTTACCAAATTATTTTTACAATAAAAATAAAATTTTAATTATTTATAAGACAATATCAATATTTGACAATTTTCATTATTTTTTACTTTAGCTGAAAACTCTCGTATTTACTATTTTTAGTTGAATTTGGAATCCACTACCTGAGGCTGAGCCTCTACATGATATCACTTGAGCAAATTTTTAAAAATATAAATATTCTATTTGATTTTTATTTGGGTCATGTACACCAATATGTTAGAATAAACGTGTTGTCATATAAATTTCAGTTGAAATTATTATGTAAAATCATTAAATAAAAAATGTGATGTTTAAAAAAATTAAAAAATTAAATTGATTTATGTTAAAGAACATTGCCTGTTATCTTTATTTATAATTTATAACTTATAATTATATTAAATATTAATTTCATCCTCAATAATTGGAATATTATATCTATTTATAATTAATAATTTCTAATTATATTAAATATTAATTTCATCCTCAATAATTGGAATATTATCTCTATTTATAATTAATAATTTCTAATTATATTAAATATTAATTCCATCCTCAATAATTAGATTAGAAACTGCTACAATTTCCATGAATAATGTTGACCGAGCAATAACCTCATTTTCAAGAAACAACATAGTCAGCTGGTTGACACAACCATTCATTGTCTAACACGTGTAGGGTTCACATGGACTCGTTACACCTGATTAGTCGGACCTCTTCTTTATAAACCTATTCCCGGACAACGGGATTTGTTGGAGCCTCATACAACAAGCATTTCATTTCATTTCATTTCATTTTTCTCTCTCCTAGGTTTTCGACGTCAATCATCCAGAAGCCACCATGCCTCGCCGTAGTAGCTCAGGTGGTGAGTTCTCGTCCGATTGATTCATTTTCTATTGCATCATTTGTAGCTCGTTTCTCAGATCAATTGGGTCATTTGGTCATGGTTGTATCTAATATTTTTTTTTTAGATTTTACGCTTGATTAATTCGCCGATTCACAGCACTCGATTGGTTCGGTTAATTTTTAATTCATTTTAGATTGTGGGTTCGAATTCGATTGCGGCGAATATCCCGTTTGAGCTGTTTGTTAGTACGTCTTGATTTCTGATGTAAGCTAGGTTTCGAGCTTAATGGGTGTAGGATTTTGTCATCTGAGAATTTGATTGAATCGCCTCCGATAACGGTGTATTACTAGCAGAGATGAACAATCTGTTAGCTTTCATCTAGGTACTCTCTGTGTGTATGTGTCTTTATTTGGGAATAATGGGTAAATAAAATCGAGCCTTTGGTTGTATTAGTAATTGAGAAAGTTTTCGTTGTTATTTAACTGTATAAACATTCAGTTGAATATGCTTTTGGCATGGTAATTGCTAGTGTTTGATCAAGTTATGACTGCATTGAATCAGTACTTTCTTGCCATATTGAATGTGGAAATATTTTTTTATCAGTATCTGTTAATTCCTATGTTGTACACAATTGTCGGTCTGCCTCTATCACCTGTTTTAATACTATTAGCCACAGATTCTACACTGTCAATCTGGAATTATTGTTATGATTCCGTTGGTGCTTGTCACAGTCAACCCCATGAGTAAATGCTTAAGCTGGAGTGTCTTGTATTTTGTGTATATTTCATTGGATTCTTTTTTTCTTTTACAATGAATTTATTGTTATGTTGGCATGCTATAAATTTTACTCTCTCATTATCTATTGAAATTATTTACAGGAAGATCCGCACGCCCTGCCCCTCGTCCACAAGCAAGAAACCCACCCCCTCAAACAGGTGCTTTTGGCTTTAATAGCTAAAATATTAATGTTAATATTTGAGTTTTCTCTGTTTGAAATTTGAAGAACTCGCTTTTTGTCCTCAATTTCATTCATACATTTCTTTATTTAGCTCTTTATCGACCCAACTCTTTATACAGCAGTGACATTCAATATCGTGCATGCATTTGTTTTTCCTCATATTTGGGCATATGTCCTATGCAGTGAATCATGCTCCTCCTCCAGCTACTGCCCAAGGTAACTCTGGCGGATCCATGGTTGGATCATTTGGTTCAATGATAGCTCAAGGTATGTAGATATTATCTGAACCATCATTACGCATGATTTGTATACCCTGACACAAAGCGAGTTTTAAGCTCATTTTTTGTTTGTTAATCCTTTTTGCTCACGTCTTTTTTGTTTTGTAGGAATGGCCTGGGGTACTGGAAGTTCTATTGCACACAGGGCTGTGGATGCTGTTGTGGGTCCTCGGACTATTCAACATGAAACAGTTGCCTCTGAAGCTGCACCAGCATCAGCAGCAGTGCCTGCTGGAAGCAGCATGGGTGGGTCTGAAGCTTGCGTCATGCAATCTAAGGCTTTCCAGGATGTAAGTAACAGATTGAAATTATTTTTTTATTGGTCTGTTTGTGAAAAGTGTTTGTAGACGAGTCCGATAGGGACTCTGTACGTTACACCTCTTTCAGTTTTATGCAACTGGTTTTAGTCTTGGAGAATCTCTTAATGCAAAAGTTTCTCCTGAAATTGCTGTGATTTAGGGCTTGATTCAGTTGATTTTCAGTTTGAAATACGAATGTTTATGTGGTGAATACTATGCATATTTCTTATTTTATGTCTAGTTTATTTGAATCGATGTCTGTATAAAAGTTTCTTGAGTGTATGATTTTGTGGTAATATCCCATGGGCCATTACCTTTTGTATTTCGACTTTTGAAGCAATTATTCCACCTGTATTGATAAGAATCCTTACCACCTCTGCAGTGCCTGAATGTCTCCTCCAATGACCTCAGCAAGTGCCAGTTCTTTATGGATATGCTCTCTGATTGCAAGAGAAACACGGGTTCTATGATGTCTTAGGATCAATGTCTCCAACCCACAATTTCGTTTCGGTCTGATTTAATCGCCGTGGTGATTCTATTAAGCAGTCTCGTCATTGGATGTTATTACAACAGACATTGAATGGTTTGAGAACTCTTGGAAATAATTTACTACTAAGAAGCAAAACTAGTTGAAATAACCCTGTTGCATTATTTATACCTGCATTTGCTTCTATCTTTTTATCGGTTTTATATCCACTTGCGGATGCAAGATGTTAGTCGAACTTTCTTGTATTGCTAATATCATGCTAAAATAATGTCAGAGTTTGGTATTGTTTCATCATCCGAATTCATTATTCGATTTAAGTATTCCACATAAAGAGAATTTTATTCTTAAATTTTACTTAGTTATCTTAAATCTTTACTTTTTCGACTTCTAATTTAGGTATATTTTATATCTTAAATTTTTAGGTATTTTATTTTATGAGTAGATAATTTCTCTATAAAAATATTACTATAACAAACTCCTAGTAATATAAGTTTATACGCGGCAATAGCCTCCTCTTCCAGAAACCCCATACTAATCAGTAGGTTCAGATAAACCCCATACTATCCCATTGGCCAGTACCTTTTGTATTTCAACTTTTGAAGCAAATTCACTTGTATTGATAAGAATCCTTACATCTCTGCATTTCCGGAATGTCTACTCCAATGCTCTCTGAGTGAAAGAGAAACACATGTTCTACAATGTCTTAGGATCAATGTCTCCAACACACAGTTTCGTTTTGGTCTGTTGTAATCGTTGTGGGGATTTTATTAAGGAGTCTCGGCATTGGATGTTATTACAACATACATTGAATGGTTTGAGAACTCTTGGAAATAATTACTACTAAGAAGCAAAACTTGTTGAAATAATCCTGTTGCATTATTTAAACCTGCATTTGCAAACATCTTTTTATCGGTTTTATATGCACTTTGCATCAGGTTAGTCGAACTTTCTTAAAATAATGTCGAGTTTGGTCTTGTTTCATCATCCCAATTCATTATTCAATTTAAGTATTCCACATAAAGAGAATTTTATTCTTAAATTTCACTTGCATATTTCTTAATAAATGTTTACTTGCACGACTTCTACTTTTTGTCACACAACAAATTTTTAGGTATTTTATTTTATGTGTAGGTAATTTATCTATAAAAAGGTATTTTATTTTATGAGTAGGTAATTTATCTATAAAAATATTAATATAACAAGCTCCGTAGTAATATACTGTAAGTTTTATACGCGCCAATAGCCTCCTCTTCAAGAAACCCCATACTAATCAGTAGGTTCAGATAAACTCGTTACACCTGATTAGTATGATCTCCTCAGTATATATATATATATATGTCATGTACTGTACATTGCAAGGGATTTAATTTGTTGGAGCTTGCAATATTTCATTTCGATATATTTTTTTCCCTCTCTTAGCTTAGATTTTCGAAACCAATTATTCAGAAACCACCATGCCTCGCCGTGGCCGCAGCCCAGGTGGTAAGTTCTCGTTCGATGGATTCATGGCTGTGTCTCGTTTGGCTTTAGATTTTATGCATGATTTTATCGATGAATTTCCCTATTTGCGGTACTACGTACCTCGTTGGGTTGTTTATTGTTGGTGTTAGATTTAATCTAGGTACTGCATGTGTGTGTGTGTGTTTTCAAGTAATTTTGTCTAATATTATTATTTTATTTTACTTGAGAATCGATCGATTAAATACAATTTGTAATTCTGTTGTTTTGATTGATGGTATTATTGTACCGTGGTTGGTTGTGTTAGTAGTTGAGAAAGTTTCTGTTGATTTATTTCGGTTTGGTAATTGCTAATTAAGTAGTTTGTTGTGCAACAAAATTTTATTATAATTTAGTCTCTCGTTATCTCGCTGAATTTATTTGCAGCACGCCCAGCCTCTAGCTCTGCGAAAGCACGCCCAACTTCTCGCCCTGCGAAAGCACGCCCAAGTCCAACCTCTCGCCCTGCGAAAGCAAGTCGTAGCCCACCCCCAGCCTCTCGCCCTGCGAAAGCACGTAGCCCATCCCCTAAAAGAGGTGCTTTTAATTTGGCTTTGGTTGAGAAAATATTAGTAATGTTAATATTTTGAGTTTTTAATCTCCGGCCTTTTTGTTTATCCCATATTTTGTATGCGCGCAGTGTACTACAGTCCTAGTCCTAGTCCTCGATCAGATTCTCCCAAACGCAAGTCGGAAGGATCCATGATTGGAGCTATGTTTCGAGGTAGAATGCATGTGTGGATATATATTATATATCTAGAGTTCTTGAGCTCATTTTTTGTATGTTAATGTTGTTGTTCTTTTATGTTTTGTAGGAATGGCTTTTGGTGTTGGAGCCTCTATTGCACACGCAGTTCTTTTGGGCCCTCGGGAAACTCAACACGAAAAAGTTGCCTCTGAAGCCTCAGCAGCCTCAGCAGCAGCAGCAGCAGCAGTAGTGCCAGCTGGAAGCAGCCCGAGTGAGTCTGAAGCAGCTTGCGGCATGCAATCTAAGCCTTTCCAGGATGTGAGTAATAATATATAATATATTGAAACGTACTCTTTTTTTATTGGTCGGTCGATCCGTTTTTGAAACACGCGTATGTTTTCCATCAGCTTTTGCAGTGCCTCGATGACTACGCGAATGACATCAGCAATTGCCAGTTCTACATGGATATGCTCTCCGAGTGCAGGAGAAACTCGGGTAAATCTAAGACGATGTCTTAATTCACAGCTTTGTATTCGTGGCGATTCTATTGAGAATTCTTGAAATAAAAAACAATTTAATTAGACGATTACATACTGCGTTATACATAATATCTCACAATGTATATAGTACATTTATATGTTGTCCATTTGAGATCGCGCGAGTTCCCATGATCACAATCTTCCTTTGAGAAAGCCGGTGCAAAGCTTCTTCCAAGCTTCCTTGTCCGGCTCGCTCGTCTCCAGCTTCGATTTGCTCTCTTCAGCTACACACTCCTGTCAGTTCGTACGAGAAGTATATTATTTAATAAAGCGATATTTCCATTTTTTATTATTTAGTTATACCTCTATGAGACTACGGCTATAGAGACGATCGATTAAGAACAACAAAATATCCTTGGTGTATTCTGGGTGACCCTGGATTCCCATCATGTGATCGCCGTACTTGAACATCTCGACTCCGGTTTTGTTTGACCAAGCCAGCACCTCTGCTTTGGGTGGAAGCTCCCATACCTAGAAGAAAATCGAACTTTTTAGAAAAGGGTCAACGGGAAGACTTTTAAAGTATATGTCGAGAATCAAACCTCGTCCCTGTGGCACTCGATGACAGAGAGGGAAGCCGGCATTTCGAGCGAAGAGAAAATCTTCGACGGAAATAAATTGACTCGGGTGATCCCTATGTCCCACCCTGCATTAGCTCGGCCTATCTTCCCTCCAAGAGCTCGTCCCAGTATCTAATCAACATAACTCAAGTCGTCTCAAGATATATACTCGTATGTACTCTTAAGAAAATAAATAATAATTCAGGCCTATTTAGGACAAAAGTCCCACGTTCAATTGTGTATTTGCACATGCACATGAATGAAGTGATATGATGAGGTGGATTACTTAACTAACAAATTGTGGATACGTGACAGAGTTGACGTGACTTGCGTGTGAGGTGGAACTGGACATCCTTATCACTTATCACTCAAAAACATGATCACTAAACTAATTCTGTTTTCCATGAACTTTGACGTGGGACTAAAGAATACTATCAACAAATCATGTTAGGTCTTCCATAGGTGAACTAACTCATCCCAAAATTTTATAACCACATATTGAATTTTTTAATAAAAATTAAATTTACTAATAATTTTGATTTTTGAACACCAAAGAATGTACTAAAACGTAAGCAATCAACCAACAATTACTTTCTAATCAACAAATAATTTACCAATCAAGTTTTTTTTATCTAGGCATTATTTTACATTCTACAATCATATATTAAATTTATAACAACATTAATATTATTATTAATTTTAAAAATTAAATAAATAAACAAATATAAATAAAACTATACAGTAATTTAATAAGTATTTATTTGCGTAGTAGTACATACTATTACTATTATACTGTGGCAATTTTGAAACGTTAATTTGTGCGTATTAAAATCATAAATATTTATACAAGCATTATTGATGAGGGCAGACCAATCGCAATGAATTTCTGAGTAGCTCGCTAGGTATGTGGAGTAGACCCTATTTAGATTCTAGGGACGTAATTGGTATTTTACTATATTAATTATTCCAGGCATTATTGAGGGACACGTGATCATAATGATTGAGGGGGCGTCCAGTGCACTTTTGCACCGGACAATAGCATTTATTTACCGTTAGATTATTTATTTACAATAGCAAGTGTAATCTTGCACCATACACGTGTACAATAAATAATCTAATGGTAAATAAATGATATGTTTTTGTGTTTTAATTTGTTTTCTTTACGCTATTGTCATAATATAAGAATAATATTAAATATCGAATATTGAAATAATATAAAAAAAGGTGTTAAACTTAGTGCACTCAATTATATCAATGAACCAATCCCTTCAATTCATTAAACAAATCTACTTATTAATCAATCAAAAGTCAGGATTATTGAATTTTTTTGGTCTATAAACAATCTTTTGAGAACATTTGGAATATAAAATTACAATACCATGCCACGTATTAAAGAAGTTATCTGCAAACATTTGTAAAATTAGGATTATTTTTAGAGAAATTTTGGATAAAGGGTAAATATTTAAATTTGTTTATAATTAAATAATTTAGTTTTTTTTAATTATAAAAATAAGTAATGTGCCTATTTTACCTTTTGAATTCATTGAGTAGTTATTATTTAACAAAGGAAGATGATACAGTTACACAAGGTGTACCGGGCCTCCGGTACACCGCCAATCAAAATGCGACACGTGGCATTATTATATTAATTAATTTAATTAAATAAATAGTATTTAAATTATTATTAAATTTAATTATTAATTAGGAAAATAAATCACGAAAATCTTCTAAAATGTTAAATGAAATCAATATAATGATTCTAAATATACTTTCTAAATATTGAATATTCTTCACAATTTATAAGATTTTTTTCCCTATAATATAAATAACAAATAAAAATAAATTAATATTATATATATATATATATATATATATTAAAAAAAACGTAAATAAAAATAAAAAAATATAAATAAGAGATTAAAAAAAACATATTTTATTTTTGTGAAGTATAATTAATAAAGAAAATAATATATAAATTATTTAATTTAATTATAAAAATTACATAATCATAGTGAATAAAAAATAAAATAAAAATAACTAATTAAATTAGTTGAAGTTCACAATTTTTTATTATTAATTTAAATACATTACATAATTAATAATCAAGATAAAATAAAAAATATTGAATATTCTCTAAATTTATTAATTTTTTCCCTACAATATAGATAACAAATAAAAATAAATTAATATATATATATTAAATCTTAAAAAAACGTAATTTTTTTAAAAAATAAGAGATTAAAAAAATATATTCTATTTTATAAAGTAAAATTAATAAAATTTAATATATATCATTTAATTTAGTTATAAGAATTACATAATCATGATAAATAAAAAATAAAGTAAAAATAATTAATTAAATGAATAGAATTTCAAAATTTATTATTATTAATTTAAAAACATTACATAATTAATAATCAAGATAAAATAAAAATAAAATAAAAAATAATTAATTAAATTAATATATAAGTATATAAGTTCATAGTTTTTTTAGAATTAAGTTAAAATTATTACATAATCAATAATCAAGATGAATAATTTTTATTTAATTATTGAAATTGTGAACAGAAATGAATGATGTATTTGTATTTAAGAAATATTTTTAAAAAAGATCATTCAATCAATTAAATTATAAATGTAAATATAAAATATAAAAGTAATAACAATTGTAATTTATTAAAAAAAAATGTTAAGAATTGTTTTTAATTAATATATATTTATTATTTAATAAATATCTAATTGAGATAAAAATAGTTGATTAGTTTTAATTTTATTTATTTTTATTTGATTTAAAACTCACATTTTAATTTGAATAAAATAATGTGTCATTCACTTCAGCGTTATGTATACTCTAACACTTTATTTTATTATATTTTTTTTAAAGATTATTTTAGAAAAGTTATTTTATTTTATGATTTTAGTTAAGTTGATTTTTGAATTTCGTATTTTATGAAAATTTTGTTGGTGTCACACAATATTGAATTATATACTATTAGTTATGTATTCTTCATATATATTATTATCGAAAAAATTTCAAGGTAAAATGTCAAATATAATATTTATTTATTTTTTTCACAATATTAAAAGACTAATATATTAAATTAAATAATTAATATATTAAATCATCATATATTCATATTAAAACTTAAAACACACATATATATTAGAATAAGTATTGATAATACTCATCAATTACTAAATTCAAAAAATAAAATATAAAACTGCGTAGTAAAATTGTAGTTTTTTATGTAATTGTGTATAATAGAATTAAAATGTGATTTTTAATTATATTATAAGAGTAAAAATTAAATATAATTTTTCAATAAAACATAAAAAAAATTAACAATGCAATTATGTTTCAAATCACTTATTAAGAAATGCATTTTTTTAATTAAAATAAAGATAATTTATACATTTATTTTTGTAAAAAAATTAAAAATAATTTTATGTATGCACATATAATTACTACATATATAGTAGTTTGTTTTTAAATATATCTAGGACTATATGATCAAAATTTAAGAATAAACTAAAAAACACTTCAATGTTTTGTTAAATTACAAAAAAAAAAAAATTAATTATTGAGTAGTACAAAAATACAATTGAAATTATATTTATTTCACAACAATTTTTTTTTTACAATAGATTTAATATGATTGGAAAGATTACAATTTTATACTTAATTTGTTAAATTTTAACTGAAATTTTGTAATTAAGCAATTTCAATACAATTAATTTTATTAAAACAATTTTTAAATTTACTAATTGTTTAATATAATTTATTTAATTAATTAATTAATTATTTACGTAATATTAAGTGTGCAAACTTTTTAATTTAATTAATTCTTATGAATTATTCATTTAATTATTATTTTATCTAATTTATATATTAATTATTTTTTACATGATAAATTTTATTAATTTTATAAAGATATTTTACTACCATATTAATTTAGCTACAAAATCTATTTATTGGAAAAGATTATTTTAATTCTATTTTTTCAAATTTTTCAAAGATTCTTAAGATTTATTTTCTTAATGAATAATTTATTTTAATAATAATTATAATATTATTTAATTAATGTAATAATACACTTGTCGCATTTTAATTGGTGGTGTACCGAAAGCCCGGTACACCTTGTGTAACTGTAGCCTTTTCCTTTAACAAATGTAAAATAGTAATTAATTGTACACTTAATTATAATTACACGGTAGTTACTACCCTAATAAATAAATAACTTAAAAAATCATTACCTTAAATATAAAGTGCATTTTATATGGTTTTGATGGTAAATTAAAAAATTAAAATGCTCATTTTCCTAAATATACCTTATTTTTAAAACTTTTAAGTAACTCATAGATATTGAATATTTTTCAAAATTCAAATTGTGAATAATGGGTTAATTTAATTTTGAGTCACCCTACTAACTAAATGCTTGTTAACATTGTCCACATGTCTGATTAACAAAATTAAAAAATAAATAAAAAACAGCTGTCCATAAAAAGAGCACGTAGAAAATGCAAACGGGCACGAGCAAAAACTAACAAACAAAAAGCAGTGACTGTACTGAATGAAACACAAGCCAAAAATAAATAAATAAATAAATAAATTTAAAATAAATAAAAACACATACCTGATGACCGAAGCAAATGCCGAGAACCTTCTTCTCCATGGAATCCAATTTGTGGAGCAGCGCGAGAAGCTTGCAGATCCACAGATCATCTCCGTGCGCGTCGTTGCAGCTGCCGGTGATGACGAATCCGTCGTAATCGGAGATCTCCTCCTCCGCCGGAAACTCGCCCCTCGCCACCCTGAATACGCTCCAGTCCTCCCCTTCCTCCTTCAGCATTCTCACGAAGACTCCGAAGTAGCCGCCGTAGATCTTCTTCACGTAGTCGGAGTCGTCGGCGCACAGTAGCACGGCGAACTTTTGGCCTCCCATCCTCTCTCTCTCTCTCTCTAAAATGTGTGCGTGTGTCGCGTGTTTTTCTAGAGAGAGAAAAGGGAGAGGGGACCACGAGATGAATTGTGAAAAATGTGTTTGATCGGAAAACTGTTGGTTTGGGGCAATTTATATAGTCGGAGGACGTGCTGATGGGTAGTGAAATTACGATATTGCCCCCCTCTACTTGATTTTGTTAATTTGGGATTCTTGAAAAATTAAGTTTATTGACGGTTTTTAAGTGCTCAATCTGACGCCAATAAGTGTTTGACACGTCATAGGTAAACAAATATTTGAGCAAATTGTTGACACGTCAAGAAGTGATTACAAATTAAAATTTATTAATTAATTAATATTAAGCTGTGAGCTGTGAAACTGGGCCTGCTCCAACCATAGAGGCTATACAAAGCCGCTGTGAAATGGGCCTTAATTATTTGAGTATTCAAATATTTACAAATTATTTTTCGAATTTTAAAAAAATACTGTAATTTTTATTTATTTATTATTTTTCATCAATATAATTAATTTTATTTTTTTTATCTATTTTTGTGTTAGAATACACAAGTATTTCGAGAACAATAAATCAACAATTTCTAAAACTAAAAACTTCATGCTGAAGGAAAGCAAAAGCTAAAATTTGGCCATTTTAATTCATGCCCCCTTATTCAATCTTCAACATTAAGAAAAGACCGAGTGAATTTGAGAACCAAAATTTATACTAGTATTTGTTTGTACTGATTTAACAACTTTGTTCATCCACGTAAGTACTGATTTAACATGTCACATGCACACACAAAACGTGAAATAATAATAATGATTTTTTTAATTTTTTTTGTCAAGAAAAATAAAAATTAAGTAATATTTTTATTCTAATACATTTTTAACTCTATTTTTTACTTACTTTTTAATTTTATCACAATTATTTTATTTTTCAATTTAAAAACACATTTTTATTATAGAAAAAATGAGAGAATAAATAAAAATTTGAACTTAACTTTGCATTAAAAAAAGTCGCTCATCCCAATAAACAATTTGAAAATCTCGGAAAGGAAAGAACACCAACAGTCGCTCGCTAATTTTCCTTTATCAATATTCAATAATCATCATCAGCTCACTTTCCCTTCACATTTTCTTCCCCTTCACAAACAGACAATCCAAAAAATGGGTCTTTTCGGACAGATCAAATTCGCTCTTCTGTGCTTGGAATTTCTTGCCTGGTAAACTTATAAGTGTTTTTTATTTTCACGGGTATTATTATTAATTATCATTATTTATTTATTTATTTATTTATTTTTGTTTGACCATTAATTTGACTTAATCTCGCAGGCCCGTAATTGCTCTGGGATTTCCTCTGTATTTTTTTTTTTTACCTTCTTACCCTCTCAACTGTTATTAATTTACTGTTTTTATTAACTAACTAATTAAGTAAGTTGGTTTCAGGGTTGTATCCATCAGGGCAATTGAGTCCGCCTCTGCTTATCACATGAAGAAATTGGTCATTTATTGGACCCTTTTCTCATTCATTTACCTCTTTGAATTCGCTTTCCTTCAAATCATTCAATGGTAATTACTCTAATTGTGTGTTTGTGTGTGTTTAATCCTACTTACGATCGATCAATTATTCGATGCAGGATACCTTTTTGGAGTAGCATGAAACTAATCATCACGTTCTGGTTAGTGTTCCCTCGGTTCCACGGCGCGTGCTATGCCTACAAGAACTTCATTCGCCCTTTCTTGGTCTTGAACCTCCAAGAGGCCATCGCCCGAATCGAGGAAAAAAGCCTCGCCAAGAGTAAAGAATCCTCGTTTATCGATGTGGCCGATAAGTTCATCAAGGACAATGGGATCGACGCTTTGGAAAAGCTCATTGCAACCAAGGTTATAAAATAATATATAGTATATATATTGCTAACTAACTAACTAACTATATCATGAACATTGCTAACCATTGGATAATTTTGTTACTTAACATTTCGTTTTACATACAATAGAAGAAATACGAAGAACCAAGAGATATCGGACTAAATGAATCCGATGCATCTACATTAAAACTGGTAAATTTCACACTTATTGATTTTCCTCCACAAATTAAATTATTCCAATTGATTTTATATTGTGTATATATAGCTTAAAGAACATGTAGCTGCTCTTAAAGATAATAAGACATTAGAAGTCTTGGAGACTAGTACTCATGCGGAGGAGGTGAGACTTTTCGGATGCTCGTTAACTTTACAAAACTTGAAGCACTTGATCTGACAATTATATATATTCCCTTTCAACATTTTTTGAATTTCAGTCATATTGTTTATATATATATTTATTGTTTTTTAGGTGAAGGTGCATTCGACTTCCGAGGTCTCCAATGCAACGACATACGCAGCTGCCGTAACCAAAGGAATATTAACAAGACCACTGTTACCTATAATTACGAAAAAGCCCACAGCAGCTGCTGAGCTACGGCCTCCACCGAAGAAATCAATTATTTTCCCACATAAATGGAAGTGTACTTTGTGCAAAGTGGAGACCAGTAGCGAGAGAAATTTAAACGACCATCTCCGGGGGAGTAAACACAAGGCCATGTGTGAGTCCTTGAAATCGAGCAAACTGAGTATGAAGCAGGACAAAACTTGTGAGCTGCCTGGATATAAGAACGATGGTCCTAGTCGGCATTGGTGCTTTGCTTGTGATGTGGAGTTGGTTGGTGAGGCGAGCCTCATGTCTCACCTCAATGGGAAAAGGCACGCGGCTAACGTGGCGGTGAATGAATCGAGTTGAACTCGAGCTTCAATGGTATTATTTGGTATCATACTATCATATGTGGATTAGTCATGTGAAGAAGGAACTATTATTTTGACCACACCTATGGAAGTATGTGAGGAATTTATTTTCTAATCAAATTCCCACTTTATTTTTCTTTTTAAAATCCTAATAAATTATTATTTTTTATTTAAATCAGTCATTTCGAATATACAATCTAGTTAATTATAATATTATTATTATTATTTTGTAAAATATTTAGTAGTTCATAAAAGTAATTGTAGTGTTTTTATAAAAAAAATAATTTAGTCAATTTTAGTCCAAAAAATAATTTAGTAAATTTTATGCATTGGGATTAATGGGACACAAAAATCTTTATTAATATCTATTTTTTTATAATAAATTATTATTTTAAAATGAAAAATGAAAATAATTATTTCTCTTTTAAAAGTGTCAAATAATAATTAAGACATGCGTTAAAAAAAAGAATGTTCCCATAATTTTAGAAAATATGCAGTACAAATAAAAAAAATATATCTATCATACTCATATTACATATATGTGCTATAAATTTAAAATATGTACCACATTATTGTAAAAACATCTCAATTATTTATTATAGAGAGATTTTGGAACTATTTATAAAATTTATAGACTTTAGATCAATAAGTCACTAACTATAAATAATTCTTAAAATACAAAATATATACAAACAAAATTAAAATTAATGAATATTATTAAAAAAAATCTACTAGAAATTCAACTAAAAATTGTTCAAAACTTCGTTCAAATATAAATAATAGTAAAATTAAGCAAAAGAACACTATCGTAAAAATAAAAAAACTAATTTTAATCTTTAATTATAAAATAATACTCTCTATATTTTTTATTATTAATTATAATTTATGGTGAGCAAAATTACATTTTATTTATAATTATATCAAATAATTAAAATTAAATAAATAAATTATAGACAACTAAATTACTTATTTTTATTATTTTTATTCTCACCAACTTTGGAAGTATATACTTATTTAAATTATTTATTCATAAACCAAGGACCCATTTGGATAGCATAGAATAAATCTGAAAGGTCAAACAACTAGTGTATCCCATCAAAAGGCCAATAGTCTAACAAAAGTCGCTTTCTCTTGTCCCAACAAATAATTTGAATTGTCAAGTTGTTAGCTCAGTTGGTTGAGCATTTGAATTGGGGACTTGAGATCCTTGGTTCGAATCCCAAGACATTGCAATTGATCTATACAAAAAAAAAACAAATAATTTGAATTCTCGGGAAGGAATTTGTACACTACTCGATAATTTCCCTATATTAACTCCTTGAGTACATTATTATTTCTCTCATTCTTTTTCAAAATCAAAATGGGTATTTTTGGAGAGCTCGAATATGCTCGCATTGAGTTTCATGCCTGGTAACTTCAATTTTTTTTCATGGTATTTTTTTTCCCACAATTTAAATCATTTACCAATATTACTTTGACTTCTTGAAGGTGTGTGTCTGCTCTTGGAATTCCTCTGTAAGTTTTTTTTTTCTTTTTACCCTCTCAACTAATAATTAATTAATTAATTAATTAATTAATACAATAATTATGTAAGTTGTTGCAGATTAAAAACCATATGGGCGATTGAGACCGGCGCAGCTTATCACATGAATGACGAGTTGGTCAAATATTGGACACTTTTCTCCTTGATTTATCTCTTTGAACTTGCCGCCTTTGATCAGTGGTAATAACTTTTATGCTTCATCGATGTGTTTGTGTATATGTTTACTATATATCGATCGAAACTGGAAACGAGTTGTTCGTTGTTTTGGACGACAGGATACCGTTCTGGAGTGGCGTTAAGCTAATGGTCACGTTATGGTTAGTCTTCCCTCGGTTTCGCGGCGCATGCTATGTCTACGATCATTTTATAAGCCCTTGCGTGCAGCAGTTGATCCTACTAGACTTTTAAATATTTTAAATTCAAAATCATCTAATCCAAATTTATTCGAATGTTTTCTTACTTTGTAATTCTACATAAACATGAGAGTTTTTTCAAGGGAATTTATTTTCTAATCAAAGCCCCCCACTTTATTTGCTACTCCACATTTTAAGTAGTTAAGTGTTTATGTTATAAACACATTTTAAGTAGTTAAGTGTTTATGTTATAAACAATAAGTAGATAATAATTTATGGTTTTGAACTACTGATCTTGCTGTTACACAGCTTAATCTTAATCTGTACATTAATTTTTATGTATTTTTTCTGAGTTGAATGGACTTCATCTTAATCTGTTCATTAATTTTCATGTATTAATTTTTTTTTTTAGTTGAGTGGACATGTGTTTGTACTTTAATTGATACATTAAACCCAATTAAATAATTAATCAACAACATATAATAAAAACAAAAGGTAACAAAGTTTATATTTTTATGTTTATTTTTACTCTTTTAATTTATTTGTTTTTAAATTCGTAGTTAAAACTTATTAAGTTTGGAGAAAGTACTACTATAATAAAAAAAATACTCGTAATGAATTTGGAACTAATTCTAAATTGGTGTAAATAGAGAGTTTTATAAATAAGTGTTCAAATTCGTTCATCAAAAATTATATATAAACAAAAATCAAGCATTTATTAAATAAAATTCAAAATTTTCTAATAATCATAGAAAATTCAGAATATAAATCAAAATTTAATTACAAACATCTCGAAAACATTATCAAGAAGCTCACAAAAAAAATATAATTTTATTCTAAAAATAAATAATTAAATTTTTAACTTTAAAATATAATTTTATTAAAAAATATTTTTTAAAAAATTACAATTAGTACTGTATTGAATTGATAAAGAAAATTGATCAAATTTTAATTTTCTTCACTCACACCGCACAGAAAATAAAAAATAATAATCATTTAATGATTGAAATGTCACATTTAATTTTCAATTTAAATTATTTATTTAAAAACCAATTTATATTTAAACTTGTTTAAACCTTTTTTCAATATGTAAAGTTCCTTCAACGAGTTCTTCCAATAATTAAAATTTTGGAGTAACCGAGTTTTTGTCCTCTTCCTCGACTCAACTTCTTGTTCGTCGTCGTCTCAAATCCAAATGGGTTTTCTGCAACTCCTCAAATTTTCCCTCCTGTTCGTCGATTTTCTTGCCTGGTACACTTCTATCGCATTCCGATCTCTAGCTTTGATCATAATTTTTACTTGTTTTTTTTTATTAATTTAATATATGTATTTACTGTAAATATTCATACTTCTTCTGCACTAGTACTAATTTCCTTTAAAAAAAATAGTTCTGATTTCTTCTTCTTCAGGCCTGCAATTGCTCTGGGATATCCGTTGTAAGTTCTCTCATTTCTTCTTTGTATTATTATTATTTTTATTTTATTTTTTATTACTTTTATTATTATTATTTTTATTTTCAGGTTATCTATCAGGGCAATTGAGACTGACTCAAAATATCAGCTAAGGAAATTGTCCATTTATTGGACTCTTTTCTCTATAGTTTCTCTCATTGAACATGCCTTTGTGAAAATCATCGAGTGGTATATATGCATATCGATTTTTCGAAAAAACGAGAGTATTTATTTGTCCGATTTGTTGTTTAAATGCCGTTACTCGTTGTGATAGGATACCTTTCTGGTCTAGCGTAAAACTCGTGGCTGTGTTCTGGCTTGTATTCCCTCAATTTCACGGCGCGAGATACACCTATCGATGTTTTGTGCAGCCGTACTTGGTCGTTGGTCTGCAAGAAGCGATCGATAACATCCGCAAGCCAAAAGAGGACTCGTCTCGGGCGAAAGAAAGGTTCCTTGAAGTAGCGGATAAATACATCGAAGAGAATGGAATTGAAGCTTTGGAGAAGCTTATTGCAAGCAAGGGTAGCTATATGGTATGGTTTGGGACTCGGGTTTAGGAAAAAAATAAGTGTGCATTCTGTGTTAACTAGCCATTGAACTTTATATGGATACAGATGATACTCAAAGAACCGGATAGATCTCGGGTTATGAAACCGTTTGAGAACAATGTTACAGATGGAGCAAAAGAGGTAAATTCTACACACACTCACGCACGTATTAGTTTCTTATTCGATGATATATATACATCGTGAACTATTAGCTTTTGCTTATATAGCTTGAAGAACCTGATCATGCCGCTCAGAGAGATAAAGAAATGTTAGAAGTCCTCCAAAAGATTGCGTCGCCCGAGGCAAAACAGGTGAGAGTTCTCGGCATTTATAATTTATCATAGATGCACATTGATTAGGATTGGAAACTCACTCACTCGCTCTAAATTTATTTCTTCTTTGGACTTATTTTTTTAATTGATCGCGACGTAGCTGCTTTTATGCAAAACAAGCCATGATCAAATGGTCACCATTGAGTTTCGCTTGTTTTCATTTTTTGTTGGAGTAGAGGAGTCTGTGATTTACTCATATTTTTGAACGAGCAATTTTTCCCCCCTTTGGATACAGATGGTACCCACTGAACCTTATAATTCTCATCAGATGGACACCCGAGTTATAGAAGCAGTGGAGAAAAATGTCGAGGATGTATCAGAAACGGTAAATTCTACACACAACACACCCATGTTGTTAATTTCGTATTGATGGACTTTGCTTTTATAGCTGAAAGAACCTGCTCAGAAAGGTAAAGAAATGTTAGAAGACCTCCACACGATTGCATCACCCGAGGCAAAAAAGGTGAGAGTTTCTCAAATCACTCGCCTGTATTTTTTTTAATCGCTCCATATTACTATTGATACTGCTTGCTGAAGGGAGTGTCTTGGAAACACTTTGGAAAAAGTTATATCTTCAAAATAATTCGTGATGTTTAAATATTTTGGGGTGTAGTTGTAAAATGAAAATTAAAAGTTGGGCTTTATGTAATATATGGAAAAACGAGGGACTAAAACGTAAAATTGTTTGACGACGACTTGAGCGATGTCCGTTGAGCACCTCTAACAACAAGTGAAGAAAAATGTAAATGCAAGACAAGTGTAACCTCAACTTTTTCGTTTTTATAAGTAGGCCAAATCTCATGATTGTAGATCTTTCCGACTTAATTCGAGCTTTCTCATTATGTTGAGCTTCAAGAATGACGTTTATCTACAATCTGCAGGTGCCGCATCCACAACTACTCACGAATGCTCCGAGGGCACCCAAACAAACATTAATATATACAGATTCTGCTAAAACCAAAGACACAGTAATCACACCGCCGCCAGAAAACGAGCAGCCGGAAATAAGCTTTGCTCCTCCTTTGAAGAAAATCGATCTGGAATGGGCCTGCGATATATGTCAGTTGACTGTCAATTGTGAGAAGAATCTAAACGATCACCTCCAGGGCAAAAAACACAAGTCCAAGTGCAAGTCTTTGAATACAAGAAGCAATCATCTCGATGCACCTGAAGAGGTTAAAACCGATAACAACGCTGGCCAAAAGGCGGTCGGAGATGGATCCAAGTTCGAGCTATGGTGCGATGTGTGCGACTTGAAGTTGATTTCCGCGGTTCACGTGGAGCCCCATTTCAATGGGAAACGCCACTCTTCCAACCTCAGGAGATTGGAGAAAGTTGAAGGTGTGGTGGTGCCTTGAACTCATTCAGAAAGTTGATAACCTATTTTTAAATCAAGAGTTCATTATTTGGTAAATTGATGGATTCGCAATTGATTAAATTATAATTCATCCAGAATTAATTGTAAAATGTAAAAAAAAAAAAAAAAAAAAAAAAAAAAAACAAATTTGAGTTTTCATAAATTAAACCCACTTGCACAAAAAAGAAAATAAAGGAAATAAATAAATAAAAATGATATATACTCCGTAAACACTTTCCAGACACCGGCCCGTTTGAACGAAAAGGGTCCGACTCACTCACTTTCAGTGTCGAGTCTTCAGTTGTTCTTCTTTCTCTTTTATCTGTTTCTTGAAATCCGATGGGCTTCATCGTACTCCTTAAAATTTCTCTTTTGTGCATCGATTTTCTCGCCTGGTATTTTCACATCTTTTCGCCGATCATAGCTTTATCTGTTTCGTATGAATGCCTTTTCTTTTTGCTTAAAGAACACTTTTTTTTTCTTTGCAGGCCTGTAATTGCTCTAGGCTATCCTCTGTAAGTTACCTTGTGTGTGTGTGTGTGTGTTTGTGTATAAAATGAATTTCTGATGGGGTTTGATAGAAAACCGAAGTCGGGTTTTGCAAGGTTTAATCTTTATGTGAATCAGGTCATTGTTCTAAAAATCCCCGACTAGCTCTGTCTAGTTGGCGCGTCGTAAGCTCTAGATTGAGCTTGGCCGCCGCCTAGGCGGAACTCAGCCACCTCGATTTCAGGCTGCAGACGATCATCAATCAACCGATGATTACAACCATTAACATGCACATTGCATTATTTTGTATACAATGTTAATTAATTTGAGTATCAATGTATCGATATAACTTAAGTGTATCAACTATATTAAATAATTTTGGGGATAGTGTTTAGAAAAAAGGGTATCAATGGTTGATTCATCTAATGATCACAAATCGGAGCTTTATTACATTTGTGATTTTCTTGCAGGTTTGCTTCGATCAGAGCAATTGAGACGGGCTCGGTGTATCACTTGAGGAAGCTCGTCATTTATTGGACCCTTTTCTCCTTAATTTCTCTCTTTGATTATGCCTTTGTCAGAATCATTGAGTGGTAAAGATTGGATTTCTAATCAAGTGTTTATTTCCTGCTCTTTTTCTGGTTTCTTGATATTCCTACTTCTGTTCTTATGTGGGTTTTGTTTATTTACTTTAGTCGTGAACTGGGGTGTAAATGAGTCTAGTCGATCCAAGTCAAATACAGTGATGTTCAAGTTTGTTTGACTGTAGTTCAGGCGGGGTCCCAGAAATATGTTTGGGCTTGTTTGATTTATATTCAAATATGAGTTGAGTTCTAGTCGTAAAAAAATTGTATTGACAGAGTCGACTTCATGCTGAGCTTATATCTTATTGACTGAAAAAATATGTTTCAGCCTGATTCATAACTTGTTAACGAAAAGAGCACAAACGAGTTTAAAACAATTTGATCTTGAGTCGAGTATCGAGTACATGGTTTGATATATATTTTTGTTTGTTTGTTGATAGGATACCTTTCTGGTCTAGCATAAAACTTGTGGTTATCTGCTGGCTAGTATTACCTCGATTTCAAGGTGCTTTCTATTCCTACCAAAGGTTTATACGTCCATGCTTGGTCGTGAATCTACGAGAGGCCATCGAAAGACTCTTCAAACCAAAGGACGATCAGGAACAACCTCGTACAAAAGAAATGATTCTTGATGTCGTACAGAAATACCTTAAAGAGAATGGATCCGAAGCTCTGGAAATGATTATCGCAAGCAAGGTCAGCTATAAGGTACGGTTTAGAACATGGGTCCAAATCGAATTTGTTGGCCACAATGACATTTTTTTTTCCATTTTTACAAGTTGTTTATCTATGGATACAGATGGATCCTAAAGAACCTTTTAATTCTCAGAAAGATAACCGAGTTAAGGAACCAGATGCTACTAATGTTGTCGTTGCATCAAAACAAGTAATACCACACGCACACACGTTTTTCATTTCTTATTTTATCAAATATATATATCGATTGATTTATTATCAACTCTTGCCTTTTGTAGCTGAAAGAACCTGATGATGATGACAACGATGATGATCATAAATGTAAACAAATGTTAAAATCGCCCAAGAAGATTGCAACAACAGATGCAACGAAACAGGTGAGACTTTTTTTTTGTAATTTTCAAAAACCTTTGGGCTTTATTTGTAAATATCCTAAAATTCCGGGCCTTGTTTGAATTTTTCTACTTCTTTTTGCAAGCAGTGGCAGCACGCACAGCCCGTTGCTTCATTGTGGGTTCCCAAGGAGACGACATGGGTAGCTGCTAAACCTAAGGAAACGATAACACGACCGACAGAAACAAGTGCAGAAATCATAATGCCAAAGTCAACCCCTCAACGAGAATGGACATGTCCTCTGTGTCAAGTGGTGGCCACGTCTGAAAAAAATTTGAAAATGCATCTGAGCGGGAAGAAGCATATGTCCATGTGTGAGTCCCTAAAATCGAGCAAGCTCGCTGATAAACCTAAGGACACAATCACACCACCACCAACAGAAACAAGTGAAGAAAACATAAAGCCAACTCCAACCACTCATCCTCCGCTGATGAAACCATCAGTCGAACAAGAATGGACGTGCCCTCTGTGTTCAGTGGTGACCACGTGCGAAAAAGATTTAAAAATTCATCTGAGCGGGAAGAAGCATAAGTCTATGTGCGAGTTTCTAGAATCGAGCAAGCTCAGTGCACCGGATATTGGCCCCTCCTCCTCAACAATTAGCTCGATCCCGAAGGTAATAAATAATCAAGTTTGGAGAAAATCTCGTAACATGCCACGGACCAAGAACTATTAGTGGAAATGGTACAAAAAACGGAAACAAACCGACCGATTAGTACTTAAAATTGTACATTTTGTGTTGGGAACTTGTTTTATCCATTGGTATTTTGACAATGCATGGAATTTAGAGGCAATGTTCAGTGCAATTCATCTAAATCATTTCAGTCTGTGAAAACACATTCGAATAAAAGATACAACCCATGCACAACGCACACGTAATTTTTCATATTTTCAAAAGAACACAAGAATAGCCAAGAAAACTTATTCATAATATAATTTCTCAACTAGGGCAAATCATATAAAAAAAATTCATCATATTCCAATTTATTTTTTATTACTGAAAATAATAGATTTAAAACATTATTTAATTTTTGTCCTCTCATGACTTTTGGGAAGTTGGCATTGCCAGAGAAACCCCAGCATCACTTGTTAAACCCTTCCATTGTTGAGTCACAGTCTTTATCTGAGTGAAAAATTGAACTCCAGCTTTTCCTGTAAATGAAAAATTAAGATCATGAATTTACCTAAATACCCTTTTATCGTAAACAAAATGGTCAAACCCGGAAGGAGTGTGCTTGTTTTTACCATAGAAATTGAGATCCCCTGCAAAAGAAGCCTTGGAGCCAGTGAACGAGAAGAAGGGCAACGGGACCGGAATAGGAACGTTGATACCAACCTGAAATGCGAGAAAATCACATTAAAACAAAAAAAAAAACAGCACAAAAAAGTTATAAAAAAAAAAAAAAAACGAGTTGGACAGAAGGTACCTGGCCGGCCTCTATTTCAGTTTGGAATTTTCTCGCAGCTATTCCGGACGAAGTGAAAATAGCCGCACCGTTGCCATACCTGTGTGATAGGAACACATAAGTAATTTTGTTCCAAAGTCAAAACCGAAAGAAGACGAGAAGTCAAAGTAGGAAATAAAAAAATTGAAAGCATACTTGTTTCTGTTGACTATCTTTATGGCCTCTTCAAGATTGTCAGCCTGAGAAAAAAAACATTTTTTCTCGTCTATTCAGCACAAGCACCAAAGTCCAAAACTACGAAAATAGAAATAGGCGCATATGCATACCTGCATGCAAATGAGGACAGGTCCAAAAATCTCCTCCTGCACTCCGAAATTGAGTATTAAAAAAAATATTATAAATCATCGCAAAAGATTCAAAGATTTTTTTAAGACATGTACATAGAAAGAGTGAGATGAGGAAGAAGAATAATACCGAATAACATTCCATGTCTTCCGTGACATCGGCTAAGATTGTGGGACCCACAAAGTTACCTTGTTCGTATCCTGGAACCTGTACAAGTCATCATCAATGAAGGCAAATGTAGAGTTGTGAACCTTATACAAAACCAGCACTCAAAAAACTATAAATTAAAAAAAAAAAGGATAGTTTCAAAAAATACACCTGAGGTTTAGGATAAAGGCAAGAAACAAGGGTGGTTTTTGAAATTTTCGGAATCAAATGGACTTTTTTATAATTAAGCTAAACCTCAGGTCCAAGAAAAACATACAATATCTCAATTGGAGAAGCCAGCTAGAAGCTTTAGAGATGCAATGCCCTTATATAATTAATCAAGTACCTTAATATTTCTTCCGTCAAGCAATAGTCGGGCTCCACTATCAACCCCACTTTGGACCAATTTGCTCACCCTCTCCTTTGCCTAAAAACGAGAAATATAGAAATCAAGGTGAGAAAATAAGTATGTAAAAACAATTTTGGATGATTTCTTTCTTCTTAGATTCAATTTAAAGACGGGCCCCGCATTCACCTGCTTACTAATCACCGGACCGAGGTCTGCTTCAGGGTCCGTCCCAGCACTAACCTTAAGGGCTTTGGCACGCTCTACTAGTTTTTCCTCCCTACACAGAAAAATAATAAAATATACTTCAGTGTATTTATAAGACATAACAAAACGAGAGTAAAAGATGATTGATAAGAAATTCCAGAAGAAACAAAAATGGCAGAAGAATATACCACAGTTTCGAGTCTCCAACAAACACAACTGTGCTAAGTGCCATGCATCTCTGCCCAGCAGCGCCAAAACCAGCTGCGATTAAAGCATTTAAAGTCGTATCCACGTTTGCATCGGGCATCACGATTCCATGGTTCTTTGCTCCCATGTTTGACTGAAAAATATTGACCATTTTATGAAAACCAACACTTATGCTTCAAAGATAATGCTAATAAAGAGGAAGACGAATAACACTAAACCTGAACACGTTTTCCGCTGGCAGAGGCTCTTGAATAGATATGCATGCCTGCCTTCAAAATAAAAACAAATATAAGCTCCTCCCCAATCGAGTTTAAACAATTCTTTGATAGTTTGTTTGACTAGTTGTAAACAATAATGAAAAAAAGTATTGTATACTGTATTTCTTAATTAGATTTTTTTTTTCAAAATTAAATAAATAATGATGTTATCCAGATGAACACATAGCCCATAAGACGAATTCAACCGAACAGGGAAAATCCATTACACACTCTTGAAATAAGGACAAAACGTGAGACGATTAATAACTCACTGTATTTGACCCAACAAATGATACAGCTCTAATATCTTCATCGTCACATATAGCATTAACAATGTCCTGCAAATGAGATGAAACTATCAGACCCAGAGTGAAACTTGTTTCTTATTGTATTTTCCATATTATATATTCAAAGTTTATTAATAATAAGATGAAAATACTAGTATAAAAATCGGACAAGCCCCTGCTCATACATTGGTGCCGTGTACTATATTCAGGACACCTTTAGGCAAACCAGCCTCCATGGCTAACTCAGCAAGAATCATTGAAGCCCCTGAAAATGAAAAGGAAGAAAAAAATAGAGCAGTTGAAGAGAAAAATCGAAGCGACCTTGCACTAAATATTAAGAACATCCAGCTGGTTTGATTCAAATATTTAAAGCATTGAGTTACTAGGCATATGAATAACACATTCCGGAGAAGTTCAAAAACGTCACCTGGATCTTTTTCAGACGGCTTTAGGACGAACGTGTTTCCACTTGTGACTGCAACAGGAAACATCTGCCACATGGCATTATAAACAGAACACCTCTTAACTAAAATCGTTTTATGAAATCACTTCCATCAGAAAAAAAATGAAAACTACACTAAAATACCACAGTGATATAACCCTTGAGGCTAAGCCTAGACACAAAAACACCCAACTTTCAAATTACAAAAATGCCCCTGAGATTTTTTTGTCTTACATTTAAACCTCCATAAACAAAATTAAAAATCAAAATCACCCTTCACTTTTTGTAATTTTGATGGTAGCAGATTTTTTTTTGTTATTACATCTCAAGTGTACTTTTGTCGTTATTCCTAATTATCTCCATAGATAGATAAAAGCAAGCAATACCCATAACGGAATCATAGCAGGGAAATTAAACGGGCAAATCCCAGCACAAACACCAAGTGGCTCTCTGACGCTGTATGTATCAATTCCATTTGACACGTTCGACACGTACTCGCCCATCTGGAGGGTTGCCATGCCACACGCATGTTCCACCACCTCTTCAAGAAAAAATCCCCATAACATGAATATCACAATCACAATGCAATTAAATAGTGTTAATACAAAAAAAAAAAAAACCGAGGTTTAGCCTAATTACAAATAAACCCCAGATGTTTTTGAAAATTGAATGCAAAGAAAAAAAGAAAAAACTCCTTGATATAAGATAGATGCATTATTACCATTTACCCTCTTCAAAATCAAAAAGCATGTCAATTTTCCCCTTTAGATATCAAAAATTATTTTGGGGGTGGTTTTTCATGTTTCAACCTCAAAATAATAAAAGGAAAAAGGAGTACTAACCTAGCCCTCGGAACACGTCTCCTTGAGCATCCTTCAACGTTTTCCCTTGTTCCGTGGTAATATTCAAAGCAAGTTTATCCTACATTAGGAGTAAACTCCATCCATCAATATCATTACCCACAACAATGAAATATCATTACCAACAATATCATAAGCCTCAACCATATTTTTACGGATAAGATCTTGGAGCTTAAACATGACCCGCTGGCGGGTCGTGATCGGCGTATTCCGCCAGGACGGAAAGGCTTCTTTTGCGGCGGATACTGCGGATTTGAATTCATCGTTTGTCGTCAGTGGGACTTGCGATACCACTTCTTGTGTCGCCTATGCTCAAATGATCGAGTAAAAATAAGGTTTACAAAATATACAAACAAATGAGATGTTCATTTTATCATATCACGTTTTCACTCACTGGATTCAAGACGTCGATGTGATCAGAAGAAAGGGAATCCACAAAGCTACCGCCGATTAGATTAGGAACCCTCTGCATAGACACATGATTGTGGCATACACCAGCAAGTAAAAATATGAGCACACCCCAAAAATTCAAAAACTCAAAAGATTCAACATTTATACTAGAAAAACAAAAAAAAAAACTCACGAGGGAATTGCCATGCCTCCAAGATTGTTCAGCAGCAGTCGAAAATTGAGAGTACGCATACCCAACTACGCTGTGATTCAAACGCCGCAAGTTTCTCACTGCATTAACATATTATTTACAATTTTTTTTAATAAAGATAAATAAATTGAAGCCCGATGAGGGTTTTCAAGAATCAGTCTAAATGGGTCATCGTTGATCACCTCAATCCACAAACTACATAGCGCCATAGAAAAACTTGATATCAAAAAGCTTATATGACAATTTTGCCCATGAAGTTAGAATTGATATTACCTCGTGGGATCGAAAACTGCAGCATCTTTACTTGAGATTATTGAGGTGAAAATGTAGAGGGACACTGTTTGGTACCACAGTGAGTGGTATGCTGATATATGTAAAGTGGAGTATCTTTTATTTTTTTATTTTGAGGTGAGCTGGATTTTCTTGTATATCTTTTTTTTTATACGTAATCATAGTTAGTATAATCTTTATCCACTAGCGTTAGGTACCATACTGTAAAATAATTACAAGATATATTGGTTAAAGATTTTAAAATCAAGAAAGTGAATGTCACTTTCTTGTTTTATTGCAATTTTTAATGGAGATTATATCACAAATCATTTTAGAATGTACACATTTTATATTTTAATTTTTAATTATTAATTTTTAAGAAAAATTAATAATATCATAACATCTATAATTTCTATATTTTTACATAAAACTCCGAGTTTTAGCAAAAAGGAGTAAGGGACGTTGAGTCGTTATCTATAATTTCTATATTTTTACATAAAACTCCGAGTTTTAGCAAAAAGGAGTAAGGGACGTTGAGTCGTTGACACAAAAATTATCAAATAGAGCGAGCATTAGTTTTTTATAAAATAAAAAAATTTGAATATGAGATGATGTTTTATGACTATTTCTTTTATGTTGTAATAATAATGTAAAAGCACCGGCAAGTTTTTTAATTGATAATGCAGAATTTCTTTAAATTGTAACATGATATGATATTCACACTAAAAAAAACAATTTACAATTTACAAGTTACAAGTTGAAGCCACAAGCATACACACAATACATAAACAAGTTCTATCTCTTCCTCAATCTTTTGCTTGAGCCTAAACTTCAATCATCACTATAGACTATAAAAGTACAAATAAATAAGAGGATGAACACAATCCCCATTTCTGAAACACTATACTATATAGTGGTACTATATAAACTAAATACACAAACAAGAAAAAATGATGTATACCATTGCTATCAGAAAGAGGGAGAGAGAATGTGTTTAAACTAAAAATGTACAGTCCACTGAGAGCAATCCAACGCCGGAATCGAAGAAGACATTCCATCACCGTTTGAAATATCGTTGGAAATATTGTGCGGTTGTTCCACAAGAGACTCCCCATCACTGCTCGGAAAATCCTTTGAATGCAACGTGGGTATTGATGCACCTCCTTGATGATGATGGTGACTATGAATGTCTTCTTCGTGCAAAGACAAAGACACCCCTTCCACATTTGAGAAATCCCTCAAGTGCAAACCAAGTGGAACTTCGTTACCCGCAAAGTCCATGGACTCAAACGCGTGATGGTGTTCTACACTGTTAGTGGGCACATAGTTTGTGTTGGACACAGAAGGCACTCCACAGCTCATCAAATCCTTCCACTGCTGAGTCACGGTTTTGATCTGCGTGTAGAACTGGATTCCAGTTTTACCTGCACATTAATAATAGTCAGTAAGGAGACAAAAGTGGTTCTTGGAAAAAGTCAAAACCTTCCAATGCCACTTAGTCCAAATAAAAGATAGAAGTCAAAATTATATTTAGGTAATTACTAGGAATTTGAGTATACTCAAGTGAAGAATTAGGGGCATTTTTTTACAGAAGCATAGGGTTCTAATATAATCAGTTGAGGAAAAATATTGTTTACCAAGGAAATTCTATAGTTCGACTTTGAAGCTGAAAATCGTATGAGAATGGACTTTAACTTTATAGCATCCCAATCTCTACCCCACCCCCAAAAAAGCTAAGTTACAAAACTTAACCATGTGGTTTAGCATAATTACAAAAAAGAAACATTTTTTTAAAATTACACAAGCCCCCATCCCTCTTAAGGATAATATTGGTAAAAAATTAAAATAATAAGTACACCCTCAAATAGGCAAAAATTGTAAAAAGAAACAAATATCAAGGTAGCATTTGTAATTTATGTAATAAAAGAATATCAATGTTTATTTTTTTATTAATCCAAAAAAGCTAGGAAAAGATGAGTTCATTGTGTTTACCATAAATATTCATATCTCCAGTAAATGAAGCTTTGGAGCCTGTAAACGAAAACAAAGGCAATGGAGCTGCAATAGCCACATTCACACCGACCTAATTTCAACAAAATTAGTAACAAAACTAAAAAAGTACAAAACAAAGTCTAAGCACAATTTTCATGTCAAAAGAGAGACCGGTAAATTGTATATTGGAACAATAGATGAACCAATTTGCTATTTTCATGATACTAAATTTCTCGTTCAAAACTGTTACAAGGCATTCATCAATGGGAAAAAGTGAGCTAAAACACAAATGGTTCAGTAGTTTGTTAAAATACAGTCTCCAGACGATCCGTTTAGGAAAATACCTGCCCAGACTCGACGTCAAACTGAAACTTCCTAGCAGCAGCACAGGAGGATGTAAAAATGGAAGCTCCATTTCCATGTCTGCTCCAGTTAAAAATCGAGTCAAAAGTGATCATGATAATAATTAAAACTTATGGAAGGTCAAAGACAATTGTGTACTTGTTTCTGTTAACAATGCCTATTGCTTCATCTAAGCTTCCAGCCTGAGCATGAAAAGGTCAGCAAGAGAGACGTAAGTTAATACCCCGTTGACATTTGTTTTTTCATAAAGGTCAGCCTGAGCATGTAAGGTCAACAAGAAGTACCCTCGTGGTTCACCTTATTTACCAGATTATTTTTTTTTCGAAATTTCAATACCCCGTTGACATTTGTTTCTCTTTTCACAAATTCCATCAAGAGGGGTATTTGTTAAGTAAATTTAACCTCAAGGGTAGATTTTGTAATTTTCACTGAAGGTTATGTAACAAGGTATATACTGTAGACAAACACCTTCATGCAAAGAAGAACGGGACCCAATATCTCTTCCTGCATACATCAAGATCATCTTAACATATCAGTTTCATCTTGCACAACTGACAACTCAAAACACTAGAAGTCACCTTGTAGAATATATGTATATATACCTTGTAACAATCCATATCTTCCGTGACATCAGTTAAGATTGTCGGACCAACAAAGTTACCAAGCTCGTATTTGGGAACCTGTTTTTTATTGGAAAAATACATTTAACAAATTAAGTTGTCATTCACAAGTAGACATTCTACAAAAACTAAGCAAAAAAAAACAGAAAATAAGAATAAAATGTTCACTCCGTGATAATACCTAGGAATTTTCGACACTGGTAAATGAGTTTTACAGTCGCCAAAGCTTTCATACAGGGCTCTGGAAGCATAAGAATAAGAAAGAGCTGAATTAAAAGACCAGATGACATACCATAATCTTTCTGCCATCAAGAACTAATTTAGCACCATTATCAACAAATGTTTGGACCACCCTGGATATCCGTTCCTTAACCTGAAGATATCGGATAACAAGCATCAATGCTAATAATGATAGTTAAGGAACTACTGGTAAAGCAGATAATACAATACTGAACTATATATGGACCTGTTTGCTTATCACCGGACCAACGTCCGCACCTGGTTCAGTTCCAGCATCTACCTTGAGACCCATGGCACGCTCTACAAGCCTATGTTCCCTGAGAAAATTAAACCATCTCTAAATAATATATTTTTTCCTCATGGAAGTCCTTTAAGTACTTTTTATAACATTGAGTTGGCAAGAGCAAATGCAGTAAGCGATAGAAGAATCAGATATGGCAAAATTCAGAACAGCGAGCACTGTTTATAAAATATACTCCATATACTGTAACTGAAGAATAGATCATAAAAACATTTTTCCTTTAAATAAATAAATTAAAAAAACACCGAAACGAGCAAACAAAAATCGATTATGTAGCACATACCAAGACCTTGAGCCTCCAACAAAAATAACTGTGCTGATTGCTGTACACCTTTGTATTGCAGAGCCAAAGCCAGCATGAATCAAAGCATTTAAAGTAGCATCAATATTTGCATCTGGCATGATAACCACATGACTCTTGGCACCAACATTGGTCTGAATAAATAGAGAAAGGTAACCATCACTCAAAATGAAACAGGCAATTTCAAGAAAAAGCACACTCAGATGCTGAAGAAATCGAGAAATTCTTACCTGAACACGTTTACTGTTGAGAGATGCCCTTGCATGAACATACATCCCGGGCTGGATACAAAAACGAAAAAATGGGAGGTCATTTATAATCTTTAATTGGACCGTGCATACGTAGAATTTTATTACTGATAACAATAAATACAAGCCACCTGATGCACTTATAAAAATAAGTGTTCACTTATACAGCTATATATCATGAAGGAATACCAACAGAAAGACAAATATCCGACATTAAATATGAAGTCAAATTTTGGTATCAGATAATCAGAAAATAAACTTTCATACCGCAAACCATATATGAGAATAGGTTTACAAGATGATGCGACACAGGTTAGGCACAAGCAATCAAACTCCAAAGGTTTAAGTTCAAACATACACAATAACAAACAGTCAATGCAACTGTTTTTTATACAAGATATATATGCTTTTATAACAAAATAGGGGCGAGGCGTCCCTAAAATGAGTATAGTGCCAATTTTGCCCCTAAAGACATTCTGATTTCTGACTAGTGCCAATGCAACTGATGATATATCTGTTTAAAGGACATGTGTATAAGGAAAGTACTTTTTGCTGTGCCAAATAAATTTTAATATATTCCACACACACCATCATTGGAAAACAAGTAGTATAATAAGATGCCAAAAGGAAACTCACTGCATCTGATCCAACATAGGACACAGCTTTGATTTCATCATCATCACAGATGGCGTCAATTATGTCCTAGAATATATCAAAATAAATTAGGTGTATCAAAAAAATCCGATACATATTGTTCAAAGCAGATAGATGGACCAAAATAAAAATACAAAATTTGAAAGGAAAAAGTTCCTATTCCTTTAATGGTTGAGATGAAACAATAATATCAAAGAGGAAAATCCCCCAACGACAAGCTCAGAGCTTACATTGGTCCCATGAATAATATTTAGTACACCACTGGGCAAACCAGCCTCCATTGCCAACTCACCAAGATGCACACAAGCCCCTGACAGCAAGGAGATGGTGGGATATTGGTGATTATTGATAAAAGAGTGTAAAGTTTATGTGTGCCAAAGGCAAATTATCATAAGCAAATCGAGATGAAAATTCACATAACCACACCAACAAATATGATTAGAGAAACATAAATTATTAAATTTTGATAAGTGCATCAGGTGGCTTGTATTTATTGTTATCAGTAAAAAATATACCTGGGGCTCTCTCAGATGGTTTTAGTATAAAGGTATTGCCACATGTTACAGCAATTGGAAACATCTGCAGAGAATTGCTGAGCAGTGAGAAAAATAATAATAGCAATTATAATAATTATGATAAATTGATAAATATAATAATTAAGAAAAGGAAACTATGAGGCTTAAAAACAGTAAAAAGATCACTGGCACTGCTTCACTGATATTTTCAAATAATAAGCATAGTAGTATTGTGATGATCAGCATGAACAAGCATTAGCAAATAGCAATAAAATGAAGTGAAAAAATCAGAAGGCGGATAGAGAGATAACAGCGTACCAATAACGGGATCATGGCTGGGAAGTTGAAAGAGCATATCCCAGCACAAATTCCAAGGGGCTCGCGTATGCTATAAGTATCAATTCCATTTGATATGTTTGACAAGAAGTCCCCTGTATGAAAATTTGCCATCCCACAAGCATGTTCAACAAGCTCTGCATCAAATATACACACTATCTAAACCAATTGGCAGCAACATCTGAGATCTTACAAGTTGTCCTTTTTCCCCATTTATTATATAATAAGCAAAATGTATATATATTATACACACTAAACTGACAAACATCTCAAGAAGCAATGCAGAAATAGGCATATAAAATTCTCATTTACAATATAGAATCAACCTACCGTGTCATGCCTGACAGCTAAACTATTTTAAGACATTTCAATTCAATCCATTGATACCAATATTCAAGGAAGCAGCTGGGTGATGTATACGGAATTGTATCAATTACATTTTCCAACTTTTACTCTGAAAAGTGCTGACCAAAGTAAATTATTTTTGTGTGGACAATGAAAATATGTTTTGGCAAGTTGTATCAGTTTATAAGATTAGAAACTAAAAAAGATGCTGATTTCCATTTTTTGACATAGATTTGATATAATGAAAATTTGTTCGGTAATTTAATTTGTCTATACTTTTCAATTTCCATTCAAAGAAAAGGTGAGTGTGATACAATTTCTAATAAATACTCACTAACCAAACAAAATCATTTTCCAGAATAGTTGAAAATTGTAAAATGGATTTGCAAATTGACTCCATACATAACCCTAATTTTTCAACTCCTACTATATAAACTCACCAATACCACGTGAGACATCATTAAACGCATCCTTTAATGTCTTCCCCTGCTCTGCTGTTATAATACCAGCAAGCTTATCCTGGAAAACAATCACAATAACTAGTTACTGTATTTTTAATAGCTCAAGCTGTCAAGACAAGGCCCATAAAAAGCTTACCATATCTCGGCGAATAAGCTCTTGAAGCTTGAACATAATGCGCTGACGAGCTGTGACCGGTGTATTTCGCCATGATGTAAATGCCCTTTTTGCTGAAAACACTGCAGCTTTAACTTCTTCACCCGTAGACAGAGGAACTTGTGCAACCACTTGCTGTGTAGCCTGTATTTGGTTATAGCTATTTAGAAATAAAAACTTACAGAAATCAAATTGATGGTGAAAAGTGGTTCAATCATCACTCACAGGGTTTAAAACATCGATAGATGTTAATGACTGTGAGTCGATAAATCTACCACCGATGAGATTTGGGACCCTCTGCAAGACATGTAACAAAGTTTTAGAAATGGACATGACCCTGCTTTCAAATCACATACTACTTCCATTTCACAATAAATGTAGTTTTAGGTATATGAACACAAATTAAAAGGTGAAATATACCCTTATCAAAATATGTTCTTTCCAAAAGTTCTCTCTTTACAAGTACCTTTTTGGCTTCCTAAATAGTAAAATTAGTGCAATTTACATTGAAATTGTAAAATAACAACTAATCCGTAATTTGGAAAAAAGAAACCCACCCCCTAAAACGACATCTAGCAATCAATTCTACGGCATAAAAACCGAAATCATCAGCTGAGAAATCATAAGTAAAAAAAATATACCAGATCATAAAAGGATATCATTAATTAACCAAAGCTGGTAATTTATTATTATGATACCAAGGGGTATATGGAAATTTTAAAAGTGGATTGATTATATTACCGGTGGATATCTTTTCTTCCATGATGGCTCAGAAGATGATGAAGGCTCGGAGTTCCCATTAGCCGCTGTAGGGGGTCCCAATGTCTTCAATCGTCTCACTGCCACATATGATGTAATGAAGATTACGATACGGAGATACGCACGTGAATACAAAAATATACACTTGCTACAAGATTCAAACTCAAAACCAACCTCGTTCTTGTATCATATTTTAAATTCATTTGAGGAAATACAGATTGTTTTTTAAATTTACTTTTATGGTGAGCAAAAAATCCTCCCATATTTTACTTCAATTCATTTTCTTACAGAGATTTTGGAAACGGGGAAATAGTAATAAAATAAATTTATGATGATGCGCTCTGAGAGTCTAAGACAGCTACTATCTGGTCAATTACAATAGTTACCCTAATCTACTTACACAAATCTTTTGCTTGTTCCTTCATCTGATATGCTAAGAAAACAGAGGCAAAAATTATATCAAATTTTATATCTCTATTTGCTTATATGTGCTAGACCATGTCCATCTCTTCCTGATTTTAGTAGGGTTTTTTATGAATCACAAGATAGTTGTAAATAAAATATTAGAGAAACATTCCATAAATATTTTTATTAATTTCCATATAGTGAAATGTGATGGTTTAACAATAAAGAAACATATTCCTATAACACAATACAGTAACAAAAAATATTAAAATCACATGTAAAATTCATTAAAAAAACTCAGACCTGTAAGATTTCCCTGACGGAGCTTGGCTTTCACATTATAAACGTGTTTTGGAGTAGACAAAAGCTCAGGATTCGTTTGCCTCAGTCTTTTAAGTATCTGTCGCGGCTTTAAACCCGCTTCTGTCATTTCCTTAATCAGAACCACTTCCTTCTCACTAAACCGACGGGCAGAAGGATGTTCGGATATGTCCTTCATTGGTTCGTGATTGTGTGAGCCGTTCTTAACGGTAAGTACCCACAAGCCATCCTCCTTCTTACCCACAAGCTCAAATGGGCAGTTTGTGAGCCGGGTACCGGATTTCCTTTTCCGGTTATTTTCACAAGTGGTCTCGTCAACAGGCTTACGTCTATCCCGATAAACACCCCCTCTGTCACAACCAAGGACCACAACTCTTTCCTTTTTGGACTGTTTAATGGTGACAACATAACCCTGAGAAATGGAGAATTCGCCAACATGCTGAATTAATTCTTCACGGTCAATGAAACTCCCGGAAGGAGGTGGAAGCATCTGTGGCATCTCATCCGAATCCATATAAGTAAATGGTCCCAGCAAATTATTCGAGAGGAAAACCTATACGCGTAAGGCGAAATTAACATCGACTCTCGAGAACATGGTTAATAAGAAGTACTAAAATTTAATTAATAGTCCAGCCTAGTTTCTTAAAATCCATTTAATCAGAAGTAGAGATAAAAGTTAAAAGTGGCCTAGCATAAACAGGTGAAGGTTGAGATGTATCTTGGTCAAAAATTTAGCGTTGTAAGATTTAAATATGAGTAAATGGCAATAGTCCCCAGATTCTACTCATGTTTGGGGTGAGTGAAACAGCTCGCCAATAATCAACAATTAATCATTACACATAGGTATGCAGGTAAATATGCACGTGTAAAAGAAGATAGATTTAAATATATAATCAATCTAATAGGAAAACACGGATTGTACAATTATTGAGCTAAAATGTGCAATATTGAGCTAAAATATGGAATTCCACATTTACTACACTTAGTGAACCAAAATGCGTTTATTATTTATGATGATTATTATGAAGATGGCAAAGTACGGATCAAATAAATCACTAAATAACCCATACCTCATTCACAAATCATATATAATTCGATTGGGTTTTGTAAGGAAACTCTATACTGAAAGATATTTCTCAAATGACCTATTTTCACTGAGATATGAAAATGCCAAATAACTATTTGATGCTCGATTACCCATTTCACAACTCACATTCGGAAAATCTAGCAACTAGCAGATAACAAAAAGAAATCAACTACTCCTACTATACATATGCAAACATATTTATGCATAATATTTCACAAATGCAAGGTAAATAAAAGCAACATTGATGCTAACATTGCAGATTAAGAATCACTTCACATTCCAAACTTCCTGAACCAAAAACAATAACAATTACGACACGATAACGAAACACACCCCATATAAATCACAGGCATGAACAATTACGACAAAGTAACACGACACAGCCTGTACGAGCATAGCATATAAATCACACTCATCAGTTAGCTGAAGAAAAAAAACACCAAAAGCAGCTACTAAGCTCAACCTTCTGAATATCCTCCTCAGTCTGCATTACATATAAATAACTGAAAAAAAACGTAAGAGCAGAGATTCAATTCAAAGCACAATCGTGTGAAAGCATAAAAAATCATAAGCAAGTGAATTGTTTTTTTTTTCACGAAATGTGACTGATCGATTAAACTGGATTCGTTGCGAACTGAGGTATTCGAGCTTTCGGAACATTAAGAGAGAGAAATTAGCTGGTGTTTACCGGTGAATGGGGCTTCGACGAAGATTAACCGGCGACGGCGAGGTTGAATTTCAGGATCCGGCAATGAAACGACGCCGTTTGCTGTTTTTCCTTTTCTCCTTTTTTATTTATTTTTATTTTATTTTATTTTTGTTATTTGGGTAATGAGTGTGGAAGCTACGATGGAGAACTGGAGATAGCGATAACCCTAATTTCTCACTGGTTCAAACCGCGGCACTCGGGCTGTAAATCGGGTCTTGGCCCGAAATTTAATACGTGTTTTATTTTCAGTAAATGCTGAATGATTTACCCTAATTTTATTTAAAAAATAAAAATAAACTCTATTTCCTAAATTAAAACTCCATAATCCCTTCGATTCAAACACGTTTAATTGATTCTTATGAATGGATTGGTATAACTAACATATTCGATTCATCTATTACTAATCGAAAACTCCGTAAAAATTAATACTCTTTCTATCTCAGAGAAACGAGACGTTCATATAATATAAATCGATTCCTTTAACATTAGTAACTACTCGTACTTCCTAACGCGCCGCCGCAGATGTCGGATCACGTCGTGATCGTGCTTCTGCTTCTCCTCGGCCATTCTCCGGTACTGCCTCGACTCGAGCTCGATCGAGCTCTTCTCGCTCTGCAGCCGCAAGATCATCGACATGGCCTCCTCCGCCGCGGAGGCGGCCGCGTACCTCTCCATGGCGAGCTCCTCTTCGAGCGCGCTCGCCCTGCGCCGCTCGGCTTCGATCGATTCCCTCAGCCTCGCGACGTCGTCCGATGACTTTCGCCGCCAGCGGCGGAAAACGCCCTTCGGGAACAGCTGCCGAATCAGGGGCTTGATGATGAACCTGTCGGAGCACAAGAATTTCACGCCGAAGCCCATTAGGAGAAACACGCCGAGGGACTTGGAAAGCCCGGGCCCGAACTCGGTAGCCATGATTGAGTGTTTCATGAAAGTGACGCAATCCATTGAATCAATATTCGCCTGCACGTGGGGTAACGTTATTTTTCGATTAAAAAAATATTTAAGAAACAAGAAATCAAGAAAGTTCTTACCGGTTTACAAGTAGTTAGAATGCTCTGTTTTTTTTTTTTTACTCTGTTTTTTTGTGAGGTGAAAAACAGAGGGTGTGAGAGATGGGTTTTATGGGCGGAGTGAGAGGGATCAAACGGGCAGAAAGAACAGAGGAATAGAAGGTGGGAAGGGGGAGTAGTTTATTTTCCATGTTTGGAATTTAGAATATATTGAAAATTCTGAAAAATAAATAAATTGGACCGTGGTAATTAATTCGAAATCTTGGGGTATTTTTTAAGATTATATTGAATTGATTTCTATAAATGCACGTTTGAAATGTTGGTTTCAAGTTGAAAAGGATTTGAATTGAGGATATGTAGTAAATTTATTTATTTGTTTGAAGGAAATACTTTTTTGAAGATTATGAAGATGTGTACATTGAATTTTGAAATATGTTGTGATAATTTATTTGATTCAAAATGTAGACAACTTTACTCCTACAACCGTGTCGTGATTAACAGACGAATATACGAAATCGCAGGAGTTAAGTTGTTACATTGTAAGTTTGTTCGACAATTATCAAACTAGTATTTCTTAGGAAAAGAAGAAACATCTTAATTTATCTCAAAGATAATTAACAGATAATAACGAATTAACTATTCGTCACGTTAATTCCTTGATTACCATACGTATACACTGAATTTTAAAATATGGTGGGATAATTTCTTTGATTCAAAATGTAGACAACTTTGCTTCTATGATCGTCTTGTGATCAACAGACCAATATACACAAATTGTGGAAGTTAACTAGTTAAGTTGTTACATTGTAAGTTTCTTCAACAATTATTAAACTAGTTTAAGCATAGTTCTTAGGAAAAGAGGAAACACCTTCATTTATCTAGAAGACAATTAACAGATAATAATAAATTAACTATTCTACATGTTAATTTGTTGATTACTATAAATTCATTTCTATGATCGCCTCGTGTCGTGACTAAAAGACGAATATAGTAAATTGGAGAAGTTAAAACTTATTACATTGTACGCTTGTCCGACTATTACTATGAAATTGGTTTTACCATAGCTCTTACACGAAATTTTGTATCGTTAATAAATGCGATGTATTGATGTTTGGATACTTAATCGGTCGTGCGATATATGAAAAACGTAATGAAAAAGCTATCAATGTCTCACAAAAGAGGAAAACTAATAAATTTCCCCGACCTTAATTAACAGATAATAGCGAATTAACTGTCGACATGCTCGTATCCTTGTCCGTTTGTTCGTTCGTCTATAGTAAATCTTAGTTCTCATATAAGTATAGTAATCTAAATTTTCATACAAATACTAAAATATAAATTCAAATTGATCGAGAAGGTGATTCGTTCGGTACTTGATCATGGTTAAACGTCTTAAAACTTGTTACTTGTTAGGTGATATTTTTGGCGGCAAGCAAGATCCTAATGTACTTTTTGAGTCTTTGAGTAATCAAACAATATAATGTCAATTTATTTACCTAAAAATTATCATATACTCCATTAAACTAAAATCTTTGATAAATCCAATTATTTTACTCGTTTAATCTATTTTAACGAAATGAAAAGAAATTGAAGTAAATTCCATTGAACATTAAGCCAATCAACATTTTGAAAATACAAAATTTGTGCGTTACAAGATGTTAACAAGACATAAAACGATCATAGTTTCAAATCGAACGAATCGCATTCTCGAAATCTTCCAAAATGTTGCCGCGAAACGACCCCTCGACTCCTTTGCGCCTCGAGACGAGGCACTCCAACGACCGGATCACTTCCTCGTCGTGCCTACTTCTCTCCTCGGCCATCCTCTTGTACTGCCTCGATTCCATCTCGACCGCGCTCCTCTCGTTTTGAAGTCGCGAAATCATGGCCATCGCCTCGTCGGCTGCGGAAGCTGACGCGTCCCTCTCCTTGGCGATCTCCGACAGAAGCAGTCTCGATCTGAGCCGTTCGTTTCTGATCATCTCCCTCAGCCTCGAAATGTCGGGAGATTCGGAACCGGCCGGGTTCATCCTCCGAATCAGTCCCCCGATCGCGAACCTGTCGGAGTAGATCAGTTTCAGGCCGAGGAGGAAGAGGAGAATCAGGGCGAGGAGTTTGGGAAGCCCGGGCCCGAACTCGGAATCGAGGATCGAGTGCTTCAGGAAGGTCACGCAATCCATCAGAACAAACATTATCTGCACGTGCTCAGACATTTTTTTTTTTAATTTTTAATTTTATATTTAATTTTAATTTTCTGCAGCAGGTAGAAGATAAGAGAGAGGGCGTGGGGAACGAGGGTGTGCGGGATGTGGGGTTTTATCAGGGCGCTAGCCAACGGGAAGAAAAAAACAGAGAGAGGAGAAGGGCAGTGGTTTTCTTTCTTTCCATTTTTGGATTATTTTGAATTTGACTACATTATTTTAAATTAATTATTTCATATATTGTCACAAGATCTTACTTATCTATCCTCTTTATGATTCATCCAACAATTGAACGACTCTTGAGCATCAGTCGATTGATTTCAGATCAATTTCGACTTTTCCATCTGAAATATGACTAAATTAATTCGATTTTGAGCTATGTCACAATGAATCACAAATTCACAATGCTTTTAAATTTTGAGGAAGAATTACATTTTGAAGATAAAGAAATCAGTTAACAAGAACTGTTATGGCAAATACTATGCTAAGTGTCATGTCCTAAGTGCTAAGCGCTGCACTCGTTGCTCATCATACGTTGCCCACATATAGCGTTCGAGGCAATTTTGGAAACGAATATAAGTGCATGGATCGACATGCCCATCATACATGGCGACAATTGTCGATGTACTGTAATTATTGTCCGTACTACTAAACATCGCGCTCGTTGCAGCAATATATCTATCATAATCATCATAAATTTAATATTATTATATTAATTAATTGCACAAACAATCTGAACAAACGAAATATAGGTCAAGTGGAACTGGCTCCCAAACTATAAATTCTACTACTATTATAGGTCAAATGGATGACTCCGGAGTCGAGTGAGTTAGACTGGTGCAGTTCGGGGTGTGAATCTGGGCACGGATCTATATATTGTCCGTGTAGTGGAGGGAAAAGTTTTGGTTGGGTTTTTGGTTAACCGAAACCAAACCAAAACTTCCGAGTTATGGTAAATTTAATATAGTGTTCGAATTTTGATCTGGAAGGCCAAAATGGTAAAATATTTTAAAAAAATTACTGCAGTATTAAATAGTTACTCATATGTTTACATTAATATCATTATTTTTTTATTTTTTTATTAATATTATTCAAAATTTGTAACCTATTATGCAAGCCTAGAAAGACTCATTATTTTTTTTACTTTTTTATTCCATTCCGCTTGTAACGTGATTAATTAATTAAATAACTGAGTGAAAAAATGTATTATTTTATTTATGAAAGAAAAGAAAACATAAAAACAAAATTGGTTTTAAAAACTTAAAAGTACGACTTTAAATCCATTATCGAGCGGTTCAAGCTCAATTTATAGGAGATTTCTGAATTTTCAGTAAGTTTAGAGACTTAATTGATAATTATCTAAAATATTTTTGATAGTTACTTTGTAAAATAATTATTAAATAATTATAACCATACAACATATCCTCCCATTCTTTCAACTCCCAAGCACACTCATCTCAAGCTCCAAACCCACTCCAGCAACCCAACTTGATTTGTGTTTTCTCGATACCTACGCTCTCCTATTCCTACGGCACGCTATCTCCAGCAACACGATCACGATGCTATACACGTCGGCCGGTGTCCTTGCTGGCACGGCCAGAGAGAGGGGAAAAGGCTGTGGTTTTTTTCCTTTCCATTTTTGGATTATTTTAAATTGACTTGATTTTGAGTTTGTGTTAAATAGAAAAAGTGCCAAAGAAACATTATGTCACAAACATTTCACATTCACAAACATACGTACACAAGAGATTCCTTTACATTGTTACGTACACACCAAAATCAAACAAACATCCGGAGAACAAAAACCCAAAATCCCAAAAATGCATGAAAAGGTGAAGAAGAATTACCTTCTGAAGACAATAAATTATGTTTACAGTGAACCAAAATCCCAGGTTTTCAAACTGTTGAAATCGCCCGTCCGACATTTCCAGATTGGTTTTGAACGCCTCTACCTCCGATGGAGTACGTCTCTCTGTCTCTCTGTCTCTCTTTTCCTTCAGGTAATTCAAAACAATAAAATTACTAGAATTCAATCACTCAATTAAAAATTTGTGGTTTAAAACAATAAATTTAAAATTACCTAGCTTCACAATGGTCCCAAAAGTGCCTTAGAATTACCTTCAGAAGATGAAGTCACATATGAAGAAGAAGTGCACTTATCAGAATTAGTACTGTCCGTGCTACTAAGCACCACACTCATCCCAGAACCCGCATACATCGGCTTGGGCAGAGTCGGGGGTAAACTCGGCAACGGCGCTTCGAAATCAAGGACATGAATCGCCTGCCGGATCGAGGGCCGGTTATTGCTGTCCGGATGCGCACACCACAGCCCAACGATCATCATCTGCTCCATCTCACGCACATCGAACTCATTCGAAAGGTTCGGATCGGCTCCATCGGTCAACCTCCCGATCCCGTACAAGCTCCAAACCCACTCCACCAACACTACTTGATTTGTGTCCTCTCCATACGTATAATCTAAGGGCTTCCTACCGCACACAATCTCCAGCAACACGATCCCGAAGCTATACACGTCTGTCTCCTTGCTGGCCCGGCCCGTGGTCACGTACTCAGGGGACATGTAGCCATACGTCCCGGCTACCACAGTCGTCTGGGAACCTTTCTCGTGGTCCACGAGCCGAGCCAAGCCGAAGTCCCCGAGCTTCACATTGAAGCTCGAGTCGAGCATGATGTTGCTCGACTTTATGTCCCTGTGGACCACGCATTGTTCCCATTCCTCGTGCAAGTACAACAAAGCCGAAGCTAGCCCTTGCCCGATCTTGTACCTCACTTCCCATGGCAGCATCGACTTCGGTTTGAAGAGGTGAGAATCTAAGCTCCTGTTCGGCATGAACTCGTAAACGAGGAGGAGCTCGCCTCTCTGGTGGCACCACCCTAAGAGCTGCACCAAGTTCCTGTGCCTCAGCTGGCTGATTATCTTCACCTCTGACGCGTACTCCTTTGGGCCTTGTTTCGATTCCTTTGACACCCGCTTCACGGCAATGTAAGAATCCGTCTCTCCCGATAAGAGACCTCTGTAGACCCCGCCGAACCCCCCCTCCCCTAACTTCCCCTCCTCCGCAAAATCCTTTGTCGCGATAACCAATTCTTTGTAGGAAAACTTTTTTGCCCCGCTGCCCTTTTCGAATTCCATATCCATATCCGGATCCTCCTCCTCATCCTCGTCCTCTCTTGACTTGTACTTTTTTCTCCACAAGCAATATATTGCTAACGCCACTCCGGAAACGACTACCGCCAGGCCAGCAACACTCAGCCCAACAATCAATCCTGTCGGCCGATCTTGAGCTCTAGGCCGCCCAAGCGCTGCTGGAGTCAGAGCCGTCGTCTCTTCGATTGTAACATTATTATCTACTAAAGTGGATGAAAACTGCCAAGACAAAACGTTGTGCGTCTCAAACAGATAACCTGTTGCAGCGGAGAATCCAAACACAACATACTCAGGCAGATACTCTCTGAGATCGACCGCGTAGCTAAGACTGCCCGACCGGCTCGTGTTATCCCAGACAGCCGTGTACTCGACCCTCAGCATCGTAGAGCTTGCGTTGTAGCTAATCCAGGCTTCGTTTTGGGCACCGGCACTTACGTTGCTCATCCAGGGCGCCGTGTTGACCGAGTACATCGAATTGATGTCGATGCCGATGTGGTACCAGATCTTCGAGGGAGGGTCGAAATCATTGTTGAACGTATCGAACTCGACCGCGACAAACGAGTACGCGGACGAGTTGAGGTTCGTCGTGAGGTTCCCGATCCCGAGGCTGCCCCCGTAGGACCAGGGCTGTATGGTGGACCCGACGGGGGCGAGGAAAAAGGCGAGCCCGTCAGCCAAATCGTGACTTCCCCTGGAGCTTATCACGAAGGAGAAGCGCGTGGAGAAGTCCGTGAGGTTCCGGGAGGCCCGGTCCCACAAGCGGAGCGGGTCGATGTAGGTGGCCCGGCCCACCCGGTTCCCCTGCGTGACGTCGTACTCGTTTGGTGTGACCTGGATGCCATTGCTGACGTAGGCGGAGCCGGTGAGGTTGAGGAGTCGGGTGTCCTTGGGGGTGATGGCGGAGAGGTTGAAGGAGAGAGAATAGGATGGAGGAGTTATTGTTAAGGAGATGAAGAGAATGAATGAGAGGATATTCATGGATTTCGACACCATGTCTTTCGATCAACGATAGTCAAGTCCTTACGAACTATTCGAGGAAGCTCGGTGAGTGACTGTCGGAATCTGGTGTGGGCAGAGGATAAATATTGTAAATTTGCTTTCATGTAATTTTCGTTACGCTGATCATTGCCCCATTTGAGTCTGACCCTACGAAAATAAAGATGTTTCAACTTTTTTAAAGTCACGGCCATAATTGAGCGTAATCGAAGTGTAAGGTCTGTCGTAACGTGGATATATATGTAATTCCCCGACGAACATAGCTTGAACTTCGTGTGAAATATTATGAAGTTTGTCATGGAGCGAAACATGTTGCTCTCTCATATAGGTGTTTGTTACTCGAGCACATCTTTCGATTTACATTCTATTAAACTGTTGACTCTCTTGTATAAGTGTCTCTCCGGCAACGCAGAGTTCGAACCCGCGTGGGACAATTTTTCATTGAAATGTTATGAGAAAATTTGATGTTTAAACTTAAATTAAACGAATAAGTAATTAAGGTTTAACTGTTGTGGTTACCGTGTAACCACCCGAGTAAGTGTCCGGGTAATTGATCTCCACATGATGAACATACATTGGCGCAGGCGGCGCCGAGGCTATGACAGGCAAGGGCGCTTGGAAATCGAGGACGTGAATCGCCTGTCGGATCGACGGTCGGTTATCGCTGCACGGATGAACGCACCACAACCCGACGACCATCAGCCGCTCCAACTCGCGCTCGTCGAATTCGTTCGACAAGCTCGGGTCGGCCCCGTCGGATAATTTTCCCATCCCATACAGGCTCCAAACCCACTCGACTAGCTCTCTGTGTCTACGCAGGCTATTTCCAACAGCACGACCACGAAGCTGTACACGTCGCTCTCCTTGTTGGCACGACCCGTGACAACACACCCGGGAGCCATGTAACCGATCGTCCCTGCCAAAACCGTCGTCTGGGCTCCTTTCTCGTGGTCCACGAGCCGAGCCAACCCAAAGTCCCCGAGCTTCGCGTTGAAGTTGGAGTCGAGCATGATGTTGCTCGGCTTTATGTCCCTGTGGACCACGCATTGTTCCCATTCCTCGTGCAGGTACAGCAGCGCCGAAGCCAGCCCTTGCGCTATCTTGTACCTGACCTCCCAAGTCAAAACCGACTTTGACTTGAAGAGATGCGAGTCCAAGCTCCCGTTCGGCATGAAGTCGTAAACGAGCAGGAGCTCGCCTCTCTGATGGCACCACCCTAAGAGCTGCACCAAGTTCCTGTGCCTCAGCTGGCTGATGATCTTCACTTCCGACGCATACTCCTTCAGGCCTTGTTCCGATCTACTCGACACCCGCTTCACGGCAATGTACGAATCAGTATCTCCCGATAAGAGACCTCTATAGACCCCGCCGAACCTCCCCTCACCTAACTTCCCCTCCTCCGCGAAATCCTTGGTCGCGTGAACCAATTGTTTGTAGGAAAACTTTTTGGCCCCGCTGCCCTTTTCGAATTCCATATCCATATCCGGATCCTCGTCTTCTCTTGACTTGTACTTGCTTTTCCACAAGCAATAGCTTGCTAAGGCCACTCCGGGAACGACTACTGCTAGGCCAACGCTCAACCCAACTATCGGTGAGATTCCCGGAGGCCTGGTCCTGTTGGAAAATTTTAAGTTAAAATTGGTTTTATCCAATGTTTGACTGAGTTGACTGGTTATAAATTTATTTCCGATTGGGAAATAAATTGTACGATAATTTTCTACGTCGTTCAAAAACTGATTTTCGGTAAGTGAGGCATTTAATTGAATATGTAATTAAGTGTAAGACTTTATTACATTGAAATGTGTAATAGTTATTATATCCCACAATGAAAGATGTAATAAAGTTATTACACTTAATAAGTGATTGGAGGATTAATGTGTTCAACAAGTGAGTAAGACCATGGACCGTTAAGGTACATGGCAATCGTCACACGCGCGTCCGCTCGGCTTGGCCCGGCCCGCCTCGTCCTTGGACTTGGATCTTGGCAATTGGACTTTGGGCTTCCTTGGGCCTCCTGGGCGGCAATCGTCACACGCGCGTCCGCTCGGCCCGGCCCGGCCCGGCCCGCCTCGTCCTTGGACTTGGATCTTGGCAATTGGACTTTGGGCTTCCTTGGACCTCCTGGGCTTGGCCAGTGGCCAGCGTAATAGTTTTGCTGACGGGCTGAACTATGTTTTGATTGGGCTCAATTATATTGGGCTAACGTTGAACACAATTGGGCTGAAGATGAACAGGCAGACCTGATTGAAATAATATTTAATAATTATATTATTATTATTATTATTATTATTATTATTATTATTATTATTATTATTATTATTATTATTATTATTATTATTATTATTATTTCTGAAAATCCTCAACGGTCAGTTTTGCTGACGGACTGAACTATGTTTTGATTGGGCTCAATTATATTGGGCTAACGTTGAACACAATTGAGCTGAAGATGAACAGGCAGGCCTGATTGAAATAATATTTAATAATTATATTATTATTATTATTATTATTATTATTATTATTATTATTATTATTATTATTATTATTATTATTATTATTATTATTATTTCTGAAAATCCTCAACGGTCAGAATACTACTGGTCATGTCCATTACTGCTGGGCAGTTACATGGATGATTATGGAGGTGGTAATGGACTGCTTTACTCACCAGATTGAATGCCTTGAATTGACCCTTCACATGCATGGAGCTCAGCTATAAATAGTGAGTCCTAGGCTGCATATCATAACAGCAAAAACGCAAAAAGCAATTCTCAGCATTTCCATACAAGTTCATACTCCCTACTTTTTCCTGTTCGAAAGTGGTTCTTTTCATCGACCATTGTTGCCTTTGAAGCTTTCCTCGATCTGATTTCTTTATACCCTTTCCTTCTAGCGCCATTGTTCGTGCCAATTTTATCTCGTTTTAACATTACTTGCTGGAATCGGATCGGGGGTACATAAAACGACACAAAGCTCATTTATTTTTGTAGAAAGGTAATAAAATCAGTAATAGAAAAGACACAAAGACTAGGCCTCAAAGCCCCCTTATTCAGGTTTTTATTTCTCTCTTTGGAGTATTTTGGCAATAGCCATTTTTGGAGAATAAGTTTCCCTCAATTTTACAAGTGTTTTTCCACCTCATTTTTACATGTAAGAGCACTATTTATAGGCAAGGATGCATGTCCTCACTCTCTCTCCATTTGACACCTATTTAGCCACCTAGCACCCCACATGACAATTATTTTACATGCACTAGACATGTGTTAATCATGCATTGGACCAAATATCCCACTAACTAATTAACCCACTTGCTGATGTTTCCCTGGGAAGGCACCTGCTGCTACCTGGTGACTTCTCTGACACATCTTCTGATATTGCCCCGGGCAACCTCTGGGCTCGCCTGGTTTCTCATTTTTGGATTGGTCTTCCTTTGACTCTTCCTTTGATGACGTGGCACCAGTCTTCTGGACACGTGTTGGTGTTGAATTTTTATGGTGTAACATCGTGCAAAAGAGATTTAAATTTTTTTATTTTAAAATATTATAATAAAATTAATTATGGGCAGATAGAGAGATTTTAATTTTTTGGGCAGAACAATTTATTTGATGTGAAGCGTTAGATTTAATGAATTACTATTTGAGATGACACCGGATCCCCCTCAATTCGGATGTCTCCGGAGTCGGGTCAGTTAGGAGCTTAGGGCGTTGATCTATCTATTGACTGCGTAGTGAAGGGAAAATTTGTGGTTAGGTTTTTCGGTTAACCGAAATCAAACCAAAACTTTCGGGTTAGGTAGTGTTCGGTTTTTTATCGGTAAAATATTTTTTAAAAATTATTAAATAGTTATTACGTTTCATTAACAAACAAATTTTTTAAGACACAACATTAATCTCCGGTAAATCAGATTGTGTACTCAAAAGTGCAGTAGATTTACCCTGAGAAGAAGTGCTGTAATTGCTGTACTTATTAGGATCAGCAACAGTAGTACCCGAATAAGTAGTGTCCGTGCTACTAACCGCCACATTCATCGGAAGACCCATATACGTCGGCACGGGTAGAGTTGGGGGCAAACTCGGCAATGTACCTTCGAAATTAAGGGCATGAATCGCCTGCCGGATCGACGGCCTATTGTTGCTGTCCGGATGCGCGCACCACAACCCGACAATCATCATCTGCTCCATCTCACGCTCGTCAAACTCGTTCGACAACTTCGGATCGGCTCCATCGGTTAACTTCCCGACCCCGTACAAGCTCCAAACCCACTCCACCAACACGACTTGATCTGTGTTTTCTCGATTTCTACGCTCTATGGGCCTTCTACCGCACGCAATCTCCAGCAACACGATCCCGAAGCTATACACATCGGTCTCTTTACTGGCCCGGCCCGTGACGACGCACTCCGGAGCCATGTACCCCATCGTCCCGGCTAGAACCGTTGTCTGGGCTCCTTTCTCGTGGTCCACGAGCCGAGCCAACCCAAAGTCTCCGAGCTTCACATTGAAGCTCGAGTCGAGCATGATGTTGCTCGACTTTATGTCCCTATGAACCACGCACCGTTCCCATGCCTCGTGCAAGTACAACAAAGCCGAAGCTAACCCTTGCGCGATCTTGTACCGTACCTCCCACGGCAGCATCGACTTGGATTTGAAAAGGTGGGAATCCAAGCTCCCATTGGGCATGAACTCGTAGACGAGCAGGAGCTCCCCTCTCTGGTGGCACCACCCTAAGAGCTGCACCAAGTTCCTGTGCCTCAGCTGGCTGATAATCTTTACCTCCGAAACGTACTCCTTAAGGCCTTGTTCCGATCCCCTTGACACCCTTTTCACGGCAATGTAAGAATTCGTCTCTCCCGATAAGAGACCTCTGTATACACCGCCGAACCCCCCCTCGCCTAACTTCTCCTCCTCCGCGAAATCCTTGGTCGCGAGAACCAATTCTTTGTACGAAAACTTTTTCGCCCCACTGCCCTTTTCGAACTCCATATCCATATCTGGATCCTCCTCGTCATCTCTCGAGCACATCTTCTTCCAAAAGCAATAGCTTGCTAACACCACCACTCCGGAAACGACTACCGCCAGCCCAACAATCAATCCTGTCTGATCATCTTCAGCTTTAGGACCGGGTCCGGGCCCTAGAACAGGATCCGTAAAATTATTCACTAAAGTGGACGAAAACTGCCAAGACAAAATGGTGTGTGTCTCAAACAGAGCTCCTGTTCCAGCCGAGAATCCAAACACAACATACTCAGGCAGATACTCTCTGAGATCAAGCACGTAGCTAAGACTACCCCTCTGGATCTTGCTTTGCGAGATGCCCGTAAACTCGACCCTCAGCATCATAGAGCTAGCATTGTAGCTAATCCAGGCTTCGTTTTGGGCACCGGCGCTTATGTTGTTCATCCAGGGCGTGGCGTTGACCGATTCCATCGAATTGATATCGATGCCGACGTGTTGCTCGGTCGAGGCCGGGTCGAAAAAATTATTCCTAAACGTATCGAACTCGACCGCGACGAACGAGTAGGCGGAAGAGATGGGTGGGTCCGTGTTATGCCCGATCCCGAGGCTAGCTCCGTAAGACCAAGGCTGTATGGTCGAGCCCACGGGAGCGAGGAAAAAGGTGAGCCCGTCGCCGTAAATGTCGCTACCCCTGGAGCTTATCACAAAGGAGAAACGCGTCGAGAAGTCGGTGAGGTTCCTGGAGGCCCGGTCCCACAACTGGAGAGGCTCCACGTAGGTGGCCCGGCCCGACAGATTCACCAGCGTCACGTTGAACTCGTTCGGGGTGACCTGAATGCCATCGCTGATGTAGGCGGCGCCGGTGAGGTTCAGGAATCGGTTGTCGTTGACGGTGATGCTGGAGAGATTGAAGGAGAGGGAAAACGATGCAGGGACGAGGATTACTATTACTATTACTAGGATTATCAACAGAGAGATGAAGGAAGTATTGGACATGGCTAAGTAGTGACAGTACGTAGACTTAAAATTTCTGAGGTATATATGATGAGCAAGTTTTTATAATCCACATTCATATTATATATTTATTTATATAAAGTGACACATATGATATGATAAGTTAATAAAATAATATAAATTTTTTTAAAAAAAAAAATTTAAGGTGCAATATCGCCCAATTGGAATAATTTTTAAAATTCATTTTTTCAATTTAAATATTATTTTGAAATTTTCAATATTAATTAATTATGTTTGTTTTATAATAACCCTCATTTTAATTAAGATTATATATAACTATTATTTAAATATTTAATTTATAGTTTTTCAATAATTAATGAAATGCAAAATAAGAAATAAATATTTTTCTTAATTTATTATTATGGGTAAGAGTTTAATATATATGAAAAGTCTGTTGCAATGTGTTTGGTTCGTTGGTTCGGGTAGAAGAAATCGACGTGGAGAAAGTGAGAAACACAAACGTACGATCTAACTACATGTAACTGTGTGGTTCTGTATACTTTGTTCCATAATGTTAATTGTTTTGACTGAACTCTCTCTTTCAATGTTAAGTTCAGGACCATTCCCAGTTTTGTCATCGTGGTGAATTATGGAAGACTTGAAGAGGAGACTTTTCAATGTTTCAGTAAAGGTTGATTCATGACTTTTATCTTGACTGATCAAATTATTAAATTCTAAGCCATCGATTTGTGATTGTGCCAATATCATAATAAGAAAAACTAACTCCAACATGAAGAGATGCATCATTTACTATTTTTATCTAACGAGAAACTGTTAAAGGATCCCACTGTTAACGGGTAGAAAAAAACCGAACACAGGGTAGAAAAAACCGAACACAGGTTTTCCACTACCGATAATCGATATCAATATTTCGAGAAGAGCGCGGTCGAGATGGAGTCGAGGCAGTACAAGAGCGCGGTCGAGATGGAGTCTTCGATCGATCGATTCGAGAACCGTAGACGAGCTGTGAGTTGCATAGGCAGCAAAATGTAGTTTTAATGTAGTATGGGGAAGAGGAAATATGCAGCATTTTAATGTAGTTTTCTTACCGTGTAATCACCAGAAGTGTCGGGTAATTAAGAAAAAGTGATAAACAATTTATTAAATTTACACTTATTTCAAAATCTAAGACTACCTTTGCAGAACTGTTGTGGTTACCGTGTAACCACCCGAGTAAGTGTCCGGGTAATTGATCTCCACATGATCAACATACGTCGGCACGGGTGGCGCCGAAGCTATGACAGGCAGGGGCGCTTCGAAATCGAGGACGTGAATCGCCTGTCGGATCGAGGGCCTGTTATCGCTGCACGGATGTACGCACCACAGCCCGACGACCATCAGCCGCTCCAACTCGCGCTCGTCGAATTCGTTGGCTAACTTGGGGTCGGCCCCGTCGGATAATTTTCCCATCCCATATAGACTCCAAACCCACTCGACTAACACGACTCGATTCGGCTCTCTGTGCCTACGCTCAATAGGCCTCCTCCCGCAGGCTATTTCCAACAGCACGACCCCGAAGCTGTACACGTCGCTCTCCTTGTTGGCACGGCCCGTGACGACGCACTCGGGAGCCATGTACCCGATCGTCCCGGCTAGGACAGTGGTCTGGGCTCCTTTATCGTGGTCCACGAGCCGAGCCAACCCGAAATCTCCCAGCTTCGCGTTGAAGTTGGAGTCGAGCATGATATTGCTCGACTTTATGTCCCTGTGGACCACGCACCGTTCCCACTCCTCGTGCAAGTACAACAAAGCCGAAGCTAGCCCTTGCGCTATCTTATACCTCACCTCCCAAGTCAAAACCGACTTCGATTTAAAGAGATGCGAGTCCAAGCTCCCGTTCGGCATGAAGTCGTAAACGAGCAGGAGCTCGCCTCTCTGATGGCACCACCCTAAGAGCTGCACCAAGTTCCTGTGCCTCAGCTGGCTGATAATCTTTACCTCCGAAACGTACTCCTTCAGCCCTTGTTCCGATCCCCTCGACACCCGCTTCACGGCAATAATGGGCGAATCAGTCTCTCCCGATAAGAGGCCTCTGTAGACACCGCCGAACCCCCCCTCCCCTAACTTCCCATCCTCCGCGAAATTCTTGGTCGCGAGAACCAATTCTCTGTAGGAAAACTTTTTGGCCCCGCTGCCCTTTTCGAATTCCATATCCATATTCGGGTCCTCGTCTTCTCTTGACCAGCACTTGTTCTTCTTCTTGTACAAGCAATAATAGCTTGCTAAGGCCACTCCGACTGTCAGGCCAACGCTCAGCCCAACTATCAATCCTGTCTGATCATCTTCAGCTCTAGGCCGGGGGCTGGGCCCTTGAATCGGAGCTCCAGGAGGATGCGGCCCTGGAATCGGAACTCTAGGAGAGGGCCCGAGCCCTGGAATCGGAGGCGAAATCGTAACATTATAATTATTCTCTAAAGTCGTTGAAAACTGCCAAGACAAAATGGTGTGTGTCTCAAACTGATCTCCTGTTGCAGCGGAGAATCCAAACACAACATACTCAGGCAGATACTTTCTGAGATCAACCACGTAGCTAAGGCTACCCGTCCGGGTCGTGTTCTCCCAGACGCCCGTGAATTCGACCCTCAGCATGGTAGAGCTGGCGTTGTAGCTAATCCAGGCTTCGTTTTGGGCACCGGCGCTTATGTTGTTCATCCAGGGCGTCGTGTTGACCGATTCCATCGTATTGATGTCGATGCCGACGTGGTGCAGGGTCTCCGCAGGGTCGAAACCATTGCTGAACGTATCGAACTCGACCGCGACGAACGAGTACGCGGATGAGTTGAGGTTCGTCGTGCCGTTCCCGATCCCGAGGCTGCACCCGTAGGACCACGGCTGTATGGTGGACCAAACAGGGGCGAGGAAGAAGGCGAGCCCGTCGGCCAAATCGTGGTTTCCCCTGGAGCTTATCACAAAGGAGAAACGCGTCGAGAAGTCCGTGAGGTTCCTGGAGGCCCGGTCCCACAACCGGAGAGGCTCCACGTAGGTGGCCCGCCCAGCCTGGTGCCCCTGCGTCACGTCGAACTCGTTCGGGGTGACCTCAATGCCATGGCTGACGTAGGCGGAGCCGGTGAGGTTCAGAAACCGGATGTCTTTGGGGGTGATGCTGGAGAGATTGAAAGAGAGGGGAAATGATACAGGTACGAGGAGGATTACTATTACTATTACTATGATTATCAACAGGGAGATGAAGGAAGAATTGGACATGGCTAAGTGCTAAGTGCTGATACTAGACTTAAAATTTGTGAGGTATCAACAGGGATCTAACTACATTTAAGTTGTAACTGTGCGGTGTTCTGTATACTTTGTTCCCTAATGTTTGTTTTGACTGAACTTTCTCTTTCAATTATGGAAGACTTGAAGAGGACACCTTTAATTACAATATTCAGGACCCAGTTTTGGCATAGTGGTGAATTATGGAAGACTTGAAGAGGAGACTTTTCAATGTAAAGTAAGCGTTAGAGTCATGACATTTTTTCTCTTGATCAAATTATTAATTCAAAGCCATCGATTTGTGATTGTGCCAATAACACAATTGTTACATATCTCACATCGATCATTGAACTAATATAAGTTTGACAACTTTAATAATTTAACAATGTTTTTTAAAATGTTATTAGCTCAACTTTCATATTTATCAGAGCAAGCTCAATACGATGATGAGCCGATGGAATTTCAGCCAGCGTGAAAATATGAAAACTGATACTTACATAATCGTCGTCTCCGCCCCAAACCTCGTCCTCAAAGAAGAGCACTCCATCTCCGCCGCATTCGGCGCCCGAGATCCGACCGTCTTTCTTCGAGCGTGCCTAGAAGCCGCCGCCTGAATCTGCGGCAGCGACAGCTCCTCCGCCAAGACTATATTCGGCGGGTCTTCGGGGAAATTGAGCACCGTCGAGCCCTCGCGGAGGCAGAAAGCAGCGGCGTCGTAACTCGTAAGTCCTGGCGGATCAATCGATTGATTTTCTGATTGAGTCAACAATGGTTTTGTTGGTTGTGAAGGCCAAATTCACGCCGGGAAGACGACGAGGTTATCGGGGCAAGGGTAGCGGTCGCTGGAGGAGCCTAGCGACCGCTAGGAGATGGGCAGCGGGCGCTGCTAAGGACCAGCGGTCGCTGGTCCTCCAAGGTAGGAAACAGCTCGTTCAGCCCCTAAGTAGCGAGCGACGAGCGCTCCGGGTAGCGCTCCTGGTAGCGACCAAGGTAGCGGTCGCTACCCCTGTGTAGCGGGCGCTACCCCCCCTGTCAGGCGAGAAGTTACGGGATTTTAATTCCAGCGGGTTTTTTCCCCTCTTCCAAGTTACCCCCCTTTCTATATAAACCCTATGCTATTGTAAAATAGGGTTAACACCTACAGCTATTAGAATTGATATTATAGAGTTTACAAGCTTGTAACGGGGATCTATAATTGTTCTAATAAATCATTGCAGCCGGAGAAAGTGGACGTAGCCCTCGTTAACGGGTGAACCACTATAAATTTCTTGTGTCTTTTATTTCTTGCTTTTCGTTCTTGTTTGTTCGTATTGCTTTTCGGGAAGGGAATTCGGACGCGAATTTCCCAACAGGTTTTACTTACAAAAGTTAGGCGAGGGGGGCTTCCGCCTCGTGATAATCCTGGTCGGTCAGTTTAGAACCGGCCATCGATTCTACTATTTTTTAAACCTCTGAAGTTGGGGATTTTATTGGTTTAATTTTAATTTATTTTTATTGTATATTATTTATGTTTTATTAAAAGAAAGTTAAAAATATTAAGAATTTCTATTATTTTTTAAATTATCATCTGTCAAACAATAATAGATTTAAATAGATTTAGGACCTATTCTTTTGGACTGAAATGAACTGAACTGAACTTAACTGATTTGAATTAAACTGAACTGAAGTTAACCGATTTGAACTGAAATGAACTGAACTTAACCGATTTGAACTGAAATGAACTGAACTTAACTGATTTGTGCATTCATATCCATATTCATAACAAAATCTACCAAACCAAACCAAAAAAAATTCAAAAAATCTCTCCAATCCACACAAAAAATCTCTATCATGTTGCCCCGTTAAATTCTGAAAAACGCCGTCGGATATACGCGTGCCCTAACGAGCGAAAACGAGAGGTAAGAGTTCAAGTTTTTTGCGATTTTTATTTTCTGCGTCTGTTACTCGATGGGTTACTCGATGGAGCGTACCATCGAGCAACCCATCGAGTAACTAAGAATTTATGAAGTTAAACATTACTCGAATGCTTCATTACTGAAACACCTTCGAATAGTGGTTCGAGTAACCTTATTTCAGTTGCAGATTCGAGTAATGTGAGGTTACTCGAACCTCTTTACGGGATGATCCTGTTATTCGAATGTAACAGGCCATCCTGTTACTCGAAAACAGGCAATTCTGTTACTCGATAGTAAACAGGAAATTTGAGTCACCAGCTCTAATAAAAAAATTCCTTATCTGAAACCCTAAAATTCAAAATTGAATATTCCCAATTCCAGCGCCAGATGGCGTGGCTCCCAGGCGTATGTTGGCGGCGACACTGGTTTATTGTCGACGGGGTGAACTCATTGCAGCAGTATACAACTCGGGTTCTCCCTAGGTGTCTTGTCTTGGTAGCGCCGGCGTTGGTCCTGCTTCTTGAGCGAGCGGTCGGGAAATCACCGATGACCGGCGAGAGTATATGACTCGGGAGGCGGGTCAGTTGGGCTGGTGCGGTTTTGGCACATGGATCTGTGGTTTGAAAATTGGTTCTATTAGACAATATTATTTTGATATTGTTGTTTATAATATCTCTTATATTTGTTAGATAAATCAAGAGAATAGGTTCGATTTTTCAGTTAACATTAACCAAATATTTTCGATAGTTATTTTGAAAAAATTACTGTATTACAGTATATAATTACAAATATTTCCTCCACATGTAAGCACAAATGCTAAATCACAATGGTCTCAAAAGTGCAGTAGAATTTCCTTCAGAAGATGAAGTCACATAAGATGAATAAGTACTCTCCGTGCTACTAAGCAACACACTCATCCCAGGTCCCGCATACGTCGGCACGGGCAGAGTCGGGGGCAGAGTCGGCAATGGCGCTTGGAAATCAAGGACATGAATCGCCTGCCGGATCGAGGGCCGGTTATTGCTGTCCGGATGCGCACACCACAGCCCAACGATCATCATCTGCTCCATCTCACGCACATCGAACTCATTCGAAAGGTTCGGATCGGCTCCATCGGTCAACCTCCCGATCCCGTACAAGCTCCAAACCCACTCCAACAACACTACTTGATTTTTATTCTCTCGAAACCTATGCTCTATGGGCCTCCTACCACACGCAATCTCCAACAACACAATCCCGAAGCTATACACGTCCGTCTCCTTGCTGGCCCGGCCTGTGATCATGCACTCGGGGGCCATGTACCCCATCGTCCCAGCTAAGACGGTGGTCTGGGCTCCTTTCGCATGGTCCACGAGGCGAGCCAACCCGAAGTCCCCGAGCTTCACGTTGAAGCTCGAGTCGAGCATGATGTTGCTCGACTTTATGTCTCTATGGACCACGCACCTTTCCCATTCCTCGTGCAAGTACAACAAAGCCGAAGCCAGCCCTTGTGCGATCTTGTACCTCACATCCCAAGCCAACATCGACTTCGATTTGAAGAGGTGCGAATCTAAGCTCCCGTTCGGCATGAACTCGTACACGAGGAGAAGCTCTCCTCTCTGGTGACACCAACCTATTAGCTGCACCAAGTTCCTGTGCCTCAGCTGGCTGATAATCTTTACCTCAGACGCGTACTCCTTCAGGCCTTGTTTTGATCCTCTCGACACCCTCTTCACTGCAATGTACGAATCCGTCTCGTGCAAGAAACCTCTATAGACCCCGCCGAACCCCCCCTCCCCTAACTTCTCCTCCTCCGCAAAATCTTTCGTGGCGATAACCAATTCTCTGTACGAAAACCTTTTCGCCCCGCTCCCCTTTTCGAATTCCATATCCATATCCGGATCCTCCTCCTCCTCCTCCTCCTCGTCTTCTCCCGACTTGTACTTCCTCTTCCACAAGCAATAGCTTGCTAACGCCACTCCGGAAACCACTACCGCCAGGCTAACGCTCAGCCCAACAATCAACCCTGTCTGATCTTGATCACCTCTAGGAATCGGAATCGGAACCGTCTCTGGAATCGTAACATTATTATTCTCTAAAGTCGACGAAAACTGCCAAGACAAAATGGTGTGCGTCTCGAACCAACTTCCCGTTGCAGCGGAGAATCCAAAGGTTACATACTCAGGCATATACTCTCTGAGATCAACCGCGTAGCTAAGGCTACCCGTCCGTCTCGTGTTTTCCCAGACGCCCGTGAACTCGACCCTCAGCCTCATAAAGCTAGCGTCGTAATTTATCCAGGCTTCGTTTTGGGGGCCGGCGCTCACGTTGTTCATCCAGGGGGTCGCGTTGACCGATTCCATCGAGTTGACGTTGACCCCGACGTGGTGCTCGGTCGCGTTTGGGTCGAAATAATTCCTGAACGTGTCGAACTCGACCGCGACGAACGAGTACGCGGACGAGTTGAGGTTCCAGGTGCTGTTCCCGATCCCGAGGCTGCCCCCGTAGGACCACGGCTGGATCGTCGAGCCGACTGGGGCGAGGAAAAAGGCGAGCCCGTCGGCGTAGCTGTTGCTTCCTCTGGAGCTTATCACGAAGGTGAAGCGCGTGGAGAAAGATGTGAGGTTCCTGGAGGCCCGGTCCCACAAGCGGAGCGGCTCGATGTAGGTGGCCCGGCCCGCCCGGTTCCCCTGCGTGACGTCATACTCGTTGGGGGTGACCTGGATGCCTTGGCTGACGTAGGCACCGTTCGTGAGGTTGAGGAGTCGGTTGTCGTTGGGGGTGATGGCGGAGAGGTTGAAGGAGAGGGAATAGGAGGAAGGGGTTAATGTTATGGAGATGAAGAGAATGAATGAGAGGATCATGGAATTAGACGCCATCTTCTGATTCGCAGTCTTCTATCGATCGGCTTGAGAACTGGAGACGAGTCCTTACGGTCGAGGCGTTTGCGAAACGAACGATTCGAGGAAGCTCGGTGACGACGGAATCTGGTGTCGGTAGGAGGATATATGCAGCATTTGATTTGAGTTTGAACGGGTCATGAAAATAAAACTTGCAAAGTTGTTGGGAGCTTTGATGAGTAAATTTCTACTATGAATTTGTCACGTTGCCACATTTGACCAGAAAATTTGATGTTTGAAATTAAATTAAATGAATAAGTAATTAAGGCTTGAGACCGAGTTTTGAACTTACTGTAACTTGGGTTGAATTCATATCGTATCAATTACATCAATTGTTTCAATTCAATTTAGAACGTGTCTCCAAATAAATTAATATCTTTTTGTAATATAAATATTTTTTTTAAAAAAATTAAGAAATTAGTCAACTCAACAGAGAATAAATACAAAAAGAAGAGGTCCTTATTCCTTAATCCTTCGACCTTTTAGTTACAAAATAATCATAATGACTTTGGTTTATCCACAAAGTGTTACCTTTGAAGAACTGTTGTGGTTACCGTGTAACCACCCGAGTAAGTGTCCGTATAGTTGAGCTCCACACACGTTGCAGCTGGATCAACATACGTCGCCACCGGCGGCGCCGAAGCTATAACAGGCAGGGGCGCTTGGAAATCGAGGACGTGAATCGCCTGTCGGATCGACGGCCGGTTATCGCTGCACGGATGTACGCACCACAGCCCGACGACCACCAGCCGCTCCAACTCGCGCTCATCGAACTCGTTCGACAACTTCGGGTCGGCTGCATCGGTCAACTTCCCAACTCCGTACAAGCTCCAAACCCACTCCACCAACACGACTCGATTCCGATCTTCGTGTCTCCGCTCAACAGGCCTCCTCCCACAAGCAATCTCCAACAGCACAATCCCGAAGCTGTACACGTCACTCTCCTTGCTGGCCCGGCCCGTGACGACGCACTCGGGAGCCATGTACCCGATCGTCCCTGCCAAAACCGTCGTCTGAGCTCCTTTCTCGTGGTCCACGAGCCGAGCCAAGCCGAAGTCCCCGAGCTTCGCGTTGAAGTTGGAGTCGAGCATGATGTTGCTCGGCTTCGCAACACTCCCACTCCTCGTGCAGGTACAACAAAGCCGAAGCCAGCCCTTGCGCTATCTTATACCTCACCTCCCACGTCAGAATCGACTTCGATTTAAAGAGATGAGAGTCCAAGCTCCCGTTCGGCATGAAGTCGTAAACGAGCAAGAGGTCGTTTCCTTGGTGGCACCAGCCGACGAGCTGCACCAAGTTCCGGTGCCTCAGCTGGCTGATGATCTTGACTTCCGACGCGTACTCCTTAAGGCCTTGTTTGGATCCCTTGGAAATCTTTTTGACAGCAATGTACGAATCCGTCTCGTGCAAGAAGCCTCTGTAGACACATCCGAACCCCCCCTCGCCTAGTTTCTCCTCCTCCGCGAAATTGTTCGTTGCACGAACCAATTCTCCATACGGAAACCTTTTCGCCCCACTTCCCTTTTCGAACTCCATGTCCATAGTTAGAGGATCCCCCTCCTGAACCTCCTCCTCCTCCTCATCATTCCTTGTTCCCTTCTTCTTCTTCTTATACTTCAACCAATACAAGACTCCTAGAGCCACTCCCGAAACAAGAACCGCCAGCCCGACACTCGGCCCGACAATCAGTGGTGTTCGGTTTTCAGTGTCAGGCCGAGGCCCGGGAATCGGCCTCTCTTCGAAAACACTAGAATTCGAATCGAACCTCGACGAGAACTCCCACGACTCGACGATGTGTTTTTCGATTCGCACGGCGGTTCCGGCCGAAAATCCGAAGCTGACATACTCGGGGAGAACCTCTCTGAGGTCGACCTGACGGCTGAGGCTGCCGATCGAAGCCACATTCTGCCAGCTGTTGGTGAAATCCACCGTCAGCGTCATCGAACTAGCGGTGTAGCTGATCCAGGCCTCGTTTCGCCTACCTCCGGGTATGTCGTTCAGCCAGGCGGTTGAGTTCACGGAAGCCATCGAGTTCACGTCTATGCCAACGTGCGTTCTCACCGCAGAGGGGCTGTCGTAGTCGTTCGCAAACGTGTCGAACTCGACCGCGACGAACGAGTGGGACGAGTTGAGGGGTTGACTTCCGTTTCCGAGCCCGAGGTTGCCGCCTAATGACCAGGGCTGGATGGTGGAGTTGACCGGAGCGAGGAAAAAGGCGAGCCCGTCCGCGTATAACAGGCTGTTGTTGGAGTCTATGACGAAGGAGAAATGGGTGGTGAAGGATGTGAGGTTTCCGGAGACCCGGTCCCACAAGTGGACCGGCTCGAAGTAGGTGGCTCGACCGGCTTGGTAGGCCGGGCGGAGATCCTCGTCTCGGGTGACATGGATGCCTTGGGTGGAGATGGTCGCGTTGCCGGTGAGGTTTATATGTCGGGCCTCGTTCGGGCCGATGGTGGTGAAATTGAAGGACAGAGGAAATGAACAAGGGATGATTACTAATATGAATATGAGGAAGATGGATATGTTTGTAGTAGACATTTTGCAAGAGGGATGGTTATGAAAACTTAAGAAAGTGTTTTTTTTTTATATATATATGAATAAGTGATATGAATAGTCCTTTGTTTTTTTTCTTCTGATTCACAAGTGCAGGTAGTGTGTTTGGTTTGTTCGTTCGAGTAGAAGAATCGACGTCAAGAATAAAACGTACGCCATCTGCCATCGATCTAAATACACGTAACAGTGTGGTTCTATATACTTTGTTCCCCACAGTTTGTCTTCACTGAGAACTTTCTCTTTCAATTATGGTCCTGGAAGACTTGTAGAGGAAGACTTTTCAATGTTCAACACCATTTCTGTTTGGCTGGTAGGCCTTGTTAGTGGTGAATAATGGAAGACTTGAAGAAGAGGAGATTCTTCAATGTTCAGTAAATGTTGATTCATGACTTTTCTCTTGACTCGTCACATTATTGAAGCCATAGGTTTGTGCCGATAACAGAACAAGAAAAACTAACTTGGACGTGAAAATATGCATCATATACTAATTGTTTTTACCAATGGGAAACGATGACAAATGTGACGAACTGGTACAATACATACAGAAGCCGTATTATTACATAATGGTCAAAAATAAAATCAAAGATAGAAAACGTGTAATAGAAACACGCTTATTTCTCCGATAACCCTTCTTAAACACACACCATTAGATGGCTAAAGCCACTCCATAAATGATTACCGTCAAGCAAACACTCAGCCCCAGTGTTGTGTATTCATTTCCTACAGTGTTTGATGTTCCTGGGCCTTGGTCTTGGCCCTGTCTCAGGCTCAAGTCCAGGTCCAGGTCCTGCTTCAGCCTCAGGTCTTGGTCCTGATTTTGCTTCAGGCCCAGATCCAGGTCCTGATATTCCTGCTTCAGGCGCAGGGGTTGGCTCTATCTGAGGCTCAGGTCCAGGACCAGGTTCGGGAGCCGGTGCAGGCACAGGAGGTGAAGCAACAAGATCGAAACTCGAGAATTCCCACGACTCAACAGTGTGCCTTTCGTAATTAACAGCTGTCGCAGCCGAAAATCCAAACTCAACGAACTCTGGCAACGTTTCCCTGAGATCAACCTCACGGCTGAGACTCCCTCTCGACGTCGTGTATAGCGAAGCCCCGGTGAAATAAACCGCCAGCAGCATCGAGCTCGCGTCGTAGCTAATCCACGCCTCGTTGCTCCTACCTTCCGCCACGTCATTCAGCCAGGCTGTCGTGTTGGCCGAGGCCATCGAGCTCACGTCGATGCCGACGTGCGGGCCCCGCCCGGCCGGGTCGAAGCCGTCGTTCTCGTACGTGTCGAACTCCACCGCGACGAACGAGTCGGGCGGGTCCAGCGTGGTGGTGCCGTTTCCGAGCCCGAGGTTGCCCCCGTAGGACCACGGTTGGATGGTGGACCCTGCGGGGGCGAGGAAGAAGGCGAGCCCGTCTCCGTAGTCGGCGCTGCCGTTGGAGTCGATGGAGAAGGAGAAACGGGTGGAGAAGGAGGTGAGGTTCCCGGAGGCCCGGTCCCACAAGTGGAGCGGGTCGGAGTAGGTGGCTCGACCCGTTTGGTAGATGGGGCGGCGGTCGTCGGGCGGGGTGACGTCGAGGCCTCGGGTCGAGACGCTTGCATTTCCGGTGACGTTTATGAGTCGGGCGTGGGCGGGGCCGATGGTGGTGAGATTGAAGTGGAGGGAAAACGATGGGGAAGGGATGATTATTGTTGTCAAGGAAAATATGAAGAGGAAGATGGGATTTGTTTTAGTACACATTGCTAACATGAATAATACAATACTGATGAATAAATAAGACGGAGTATATTTAAAGAAAAATAATTGTTAGTGTTGGGAGACTTTTCAAGATGGATGGAAATTTGGGGTCGTTGGGTTGACCGCCAATCCAAATTAAAATCTCCATTTTCTTTGGATGATTGTTGATTGCACTTTGGATTTTCTCTTAGTCAACTAAATTTTGATTACACCCAAACTTATTGCACTAACATTTTAAATGAACAATAATTTGATACTCTCTTACCCATAAGAATAATGATTTAATTGGAATTTTAAAATAATTTTTTCTTATATTTAAAATATTTATAAAATAATTACAAACCCAAAATATAACTTTAGGAAGGCTTATTAATGGATACATGGACTATTGGGCCTATCCACACTCTCTTAACGCGATGCTATTTGGCAAGCGAGCAGCCAGCCCATGAGGTCCACTTACATGAGTACATCCAACTTCTAAACACAATTATTGGGCTGGGTCCAATACAACTACTACTTGAGGCCATTTTCATGTTTAGGTTTTCGGCCCATTTCTTCCATTTACCCTAAAACATGTTGGAAATTAAAAGTAGTTTAACTCTGTAATTATTTCGTGGAGTTAATTTGTCGCTGCTAATTTAGACAAACAAACGAAGTATTCGGACAGGTGCAAAATGCCAAATGAATCCCACTACCAAAAAGCAATTTAATTTTTGGAAAGTCAAGATTTTAGCACGACTTTGTATCTTAGTTTGCTTAATACGAGGTTTAATTTTTTCATATAATTTTTTTTTTTTAATATTGTGTTGTGCACGTTAAGGATGGTAATGGTAGGTGCATGTCGTCCACTCACTTAAAGTTTTCCGAATATTTATATACTAAAATTATACGTATCGGATATTTCATATGATTTCCCTACAAAAGCTTAGATACCTCAAAATACAGTGCATCTCTATATAGTTTTTCAAAAATATTTTAATTTGATTGAATACAAATATAATTATCAACTTAATATTAAATAAATATTAAATTATGAAAATAAAATTATATTTATTTGATAACACAATATTATTTCAATTCCTTACAATTAAATAAACATAATATAATACTTATAATTAATATAGATATAATGTTAAAATTCCCTCAAGACAAAGAACCCGTGTGTAGCAACAGTACAAATGTGACGTGAAGACCATAGAATCACAAAAATAATCCTCTTGCATTATATATTTGTAACATATATATATATATATTAATAGTCGAAATATATATATGAAACTAATATTGACTTAAAAGTTATCAATTGGTCGTGTTTTTCCCACTTTATTTGTTTGTTTATTTATTGAAAAAACTACAGTATATATGTAGTATATTGTAGACTTTATAGTCCACGAGAAAATCAGGAAAGATTATGGAGCTAAAGTGTACAATGTATCTTCATTCTTCACATCTAAAATACATTATCTTTAATAAGAAAAAAAGTATATTAATTATATTCAATTGAAATTGAAATTGTAGATCAAAGTCCCATTTTATTAATTAAATAAAATTAGTTATATATGATGATAAATTCAAATGAACAATTATTTATCGAGTCCATTTCGATCGAGATATAAATAATTTTAATTAGTTGATATGTGTTGAATGTTTGTATATAGTAAGAATTTGAATATTATTTTTATTAATTTATTATTTGAAGGGAAAAAAAACACCAAAACATGTACCCTTTCTTGAAAACCAAGATCATCTCCTACTTTCCTTAATTATATATAAAAGTTGCAAATGTTTCTTGTCTTTGATTATATGTCTCAACTCTCAAACTCAAAGTTACATCTTACTATGATCTCTCTTTCCCTTTCCTCTTAATTTTTTTTAGTGAATAACTATATATATCGAAGTATTTAAATTTAAACAAATTACGAGCGCTCTTGTTCTTACATTTGACTTTTTTCCATCGATCATACAGATAAAGAGTCGTGATCATCGAAGAAACCCTAATTAAAAAGGATCGATCGAATGGGGAGGAGTAAGATTGTCATTCGTAAGATCGACAACCTAACAAGTAGGCAAGTCACATTCTCGAAGAGGAGGAATGGATTGCTTAAGAAGGCTAAAGAGTTATCGATCCTCTGCGATGCTGAGGTGGGGTTGATCATCTTCTCCAGCACCGGGAAGCTCTACGAGTTTTCGAGCACAAGGTTCCATATAACATATATATATATAGTTAGGTCTTGTATATATGATATTATTTCATAAAACCCCCTATAATATTACACTATATATGTATGGAATCTCGTTTTTTAGCAGCATGAAATCGGTGATTGAACGTTACAACAAACTGAAAGAGGAGCATTATCTTATGCTAAACCCGAACTCAGAGATCAAGGTACGTTTATACGTTCGACAATTACAACTTTGAGTAGCTATATATAGTCCGATGTTCGCATGGTCATCATGATGCGTTTCTCGTTTCTTGCATAGTTTTGGCAAAGGGAAGCAGAAAGCCTTAGGCAACAGCTGCACTATTTGCAAGAGTGCCACAGGTAATTTATAAGGTCGATCGTTCGAGATCATTCATCCTCGATCGATCGATATATTTTTTAATTTTTTAATTTCCACTTAATTCAGGCAGCTTTTGGGAGAAGAGCTTTCTGGATTAAGCATCAAGGACCTCCAGAATCTGGAGACTCAACTGGAAATCAGCTTGAAAGGCGTGCGCATCAAAAAGGTAAAATTAACGAGCATATAATACGTAATAACCGATCGATTTTAATTTATTAATTACACATAATGTTACTTGTGTTCTGCAGGAGCATATTATGACTGAAGAAATCAAAGAGCTCAGGTTAAAGGTTCGATTTGGAGCCGTATTCATCCTCGAATTAATTAACAGTTGGATGATTTTATATTAATTAATCGATCAATTGTTGCAGGGAGATATTATTCGTCAAGAAAACATTGAACTGCACAACAAGTTAAACCTTCTCCGTGACGAGAATGCGGAATATGATCTGCACGCGCCCATCAGCCTCGAGCTCAGCCAGCCGCTGAACCTGCAGGAAAATCAAGCTCCGATTAACGTGAGGTAAATTAAACGTATAATATATATATATATATATATATATATATATATATATATATATATATATATATATATATATATATATATATATATATAATCGACCGTATTAATTAATTTGACAGAAATCGACCTTATTCATATATATATATCTGCGCGCATGCATACAGGCTTCAACTGCATTAACTTGGCCGGCAAATCAAGAGATCGATCGGCCTAAGAGTGCCGTATTAATTTGACCCGATCGAAAAGGCCATGGCGTAGTTACACTACTAAATTATTGATAACAAATTAACTACTGTACTGCTATAGTCTGATGATCATACTATATATAGGTAATAGGTGTTATAATTAGATTAATGATCAATCTCAGATCTATTCCTTTTGTCTCAAAACATATACAGTATATGTAGAGAATGCATGTGTTTATATCTTGTTCCAGCCATTCGTGGTGCACCGGTTTGTACATTCCGGTGGTAAGGGGTGGGGTCGAAAAAAAAACCGCATATAATATTAGTAGGAATTGAACACATGTTAACAATTTTTTAGCATGTTTAAGCCAAAATTGTAATGTTGAGAGATTGATTTTAATTACTTACACCCTACAAAAATCTCTTGTTCTGTCGTCGCACGAATGAAATCTTCGTCTGGTAGTTCGATCCGACTCAAGTGTTTGTGAAAAATCATCTAATTACAGTAGTCATCACTCATCAACGAAAAATTTAACAATTATATAAAAAAAGTTTGAAATAAGAATAGTGATTAGTGAAGTAGTATAAAAGTAAAAATTAAATAATGTGTTTTTATCATCAAGCGAATAAAATGAATAATACTATAATGCACAAAATAAAATGAGGTAATCATTCTCGTCTCGCCGCCCGGCCGATGGCTCCCCTCTCTCTATTCAGCAGGCGACTCACCGCCATTCGATTACCGTATCAGTTTTCTGTGCTCGTACATCGATTCCGATCAGACGCCGCCTTGGAAGCCATACGCAGGGCGTCGGAGAACAAAACTCCGAACCTGGTCTTATACAATTACCCTTCGTTCTCCGGAGCTTACGGCGCGCTGTTCGCGCACCTCTACCACTCTCGACTCAACCTCCCTTGCCTGATTCTGCCTTTCTCCGCCGCCGTTCCTTTCAGGTATTACTCGCGCGTTTTCACTCATTTGTGTATTGTGGTTTAACGATCTGAAAGCTACAGCATTACAGTAATGGAGTATTAGAGTTTCCCTAATTCCCTTTGTTCAGTTGTGATAATTTGTCGAATATCGAAATGCTTAGGGTTGACGACTTATGCGTCGAAGGAATGAACGCATGCTATTTTCTAGATTTTTTGGGTCCAGAAGGTTTTGCATCGGAGCTTTCCAGGAGAACATCATCCGAGTAAGTGCATTTCGAACATTTCGCGAATGTATCCTGATATGTTTAAGTAGTTGCTGACAGCTAATTGAACAAACATTGCAATTAGGGTTATCTTATTCGACCATCGGAAATCAGTGCTTTCTCAAATTTCTACGAGGGAAGATTCTGACACGAACCTTACATTCCATGTGAATACTGAGGCGAGTAGCTCGACAACTGCATTCGAATATTTCTCTTCTAAGCTTTTGAAGACAAGATGTGACAATGTAAGTGAGAGCGATGAACTTGTTATTTAAAAAAATTCCCCTAGAGTCGGTAATGATGGTTTGGTCAACATTAGGATGACAAGATGACCCTACTAAACGATGAAGAATGTGAGCGGGTGGGTATAGTTCTCAAGTATATTGAAGATGGAGATCTTCGCCGGTGGAGTTTACCTGATATTAAAGAATTTAATATTGGGATAAGAGAATTGCGTTCAAAATTGAACTGCATCACTAATTCCTACATGTATCAACAGGTACGAGTCCAATTTTTATTTTTAGTACATGCATTTCCATATTTTTCCATCATTGTTAATCATCCATAAGGTGTACATTACTCACCTAAAACTATCTAATAGTAATAGTTTTAGTGGAAAAATTAATGCTACCTGAGTAGCTCCAAGCACCATTTTATTAGTGCTTTCTCCACCTTTGTTTTATGTAGTTGGACTTTCTAATTTTTTTTACCGCACTTGTCTGTATGAGCAGTTGATAGAGATTTGTTCTGTTGACTTAATCACGAAGGGAAGGACCTATCTTACTAATCGGAAAACTGATGCAAATAAATTGATGCACAAGGTTTTTAGAGTTCAGCTGGGCCGAGGATCTTATGGGGAGTGTCTGGTAAAGCCATTTTGTTCAATAACACACATTTCAGGAGCTTTAGTTGGTTAGTTAGTTAGATTAAATGATTATCTATGGTTCAAGCTAGTGGCTTTCATCATGAAGATAATGTTAAATTGGTGATTTGATTACATTCCACAACATCTCTTCTAGGTCCATACTTACCATTTTAGTCGTTTGTCTTCTATATTGGTTGTTGTTGTTGTTGTTTAGGGTGTTCGAGTTGATAAGAAATCAGATCTCATTGATGAGATTGGCAAGGACCTCAGCCAAATGAGCGCAGAAGCAGGGTTAAGGTGGTGATTTACTTGTATTGCTCTCTGTTTATTGTTTGACTTTGATTAGAAGGTTACTTTCTGCCTTATGTGTGTGTGTATTTATTGCCATCTGTTGCTTGGTACTGGGTTGCTGTCATTCTTATGTTACCTACTGATGAAACAGGCCTATTGGAGCTGTTATTTACATGCAACGTAATAATCTTAAAATGTGCTTGAGGACTATAGATAGCCGTACAGATACTTCTGAAATTGCAAAGGTGTGTAGCATGGTGAAAACTGAAAACACTGTTTGTTTATCCTTCTTGCCGAGTTATTTGAAGAATTGCCTAGAAGAATGTGTCCAGAATGAGCTCGATGTCCGTTTTTACATATCCTATCCTTGCAGGCATATGGTGGTGGGGGTATCCCAAGGTCCAGCTCCTTTATCATTCGTATGGATGAGTACAACCAGTGGCGTTCAATGCAGTCATCACCAATACGGTAATATCTTTGGTATTTCCTTGAAAGAAAAAATATCAATATTTAGTAGTCCATTGCTAAACAACTCCGATGATTTTTATTGGCTAGTGTCGTTTTAATGCTAGAAGAATGTAGGAATATGATGCATCACTTCTAGAAATGAGAACTTCCAAACATAACATTAGTTATTGTGATTGATGCATTTCTGATTAAATATGTTTTTTTTTTTTCATTTTAATCATAACATCATTTTAGTTTGCTATACGCTATCACGTTCTTAAGCAGTAGATGCTAAAGACTATCTTATGATTGATTAAAGCTCCAATTGACTACAATTTATTATTATGTTATTATTAATTTTCTTTTATTGACTCGACTCTTCAGTGAGCAACTGACTGAGAAATTGCACGCATCAGGGTCTCATGTCAATGACAGATTAACAATGTATTGTAGAGAGTTGCTTTAGGTCACTCTGCACTCCTTCCTCTTGGTTTCACGTTTTCCAGTCCACAGAGGCACTTTATGATGAACGGCATTAGCACTTATGATAGCGGGCCAAGAATAGTTTTTATTTCAATTGAATTTGTACCTTGCAGAAAGGACATCAAAATGATGCAGGTGTTAGTTTCGTTTCTTATGAACATCATGCTTTTAGGTGTCAGGATCTGGTAATTGTTTCTAAGAATACAGGATGTAATTGGCGTCAATATATTTATATATATTATAAATGAAAAGATTACTACCCCATGGTTTAGTGGAAAACAATACCGCCAAAGTCTTTTTTGGACTGGTAAGTTACAGAAAACAGAGGGTGAGAAATCAACGGGAACAAATATTTGAAAATGACAAGTATACAATTATTTTAGTGCATTGGACAGCCATCAACTTGTATGCCTTTAGCAGTTGGACAAGTTGCCAGATTGCAATGTTCGCCACCTGTACCCCACCAATCTATCTCTTTGTTCTCCATGCTCAACGTGAAATAGAGCGCCACCGCCATGAAAGCTACTCCGGCATCCAGAGCTGCCGAAAGAATGTAATTGTACCTCTGCCACCAGGTTTTCCGGTAACGGAAAACAAAGAAGTTGAAAATCGTTCCAATGATGATCCATGCATTGTAATTCAACGGTGTTGCTGGTGGCATAGCACCCGTTGCTCCTAGAAGGACAGGCAGATTAATTAGGGGAATCCAAGATTGTTTCGGATACGCCTTGTGGAGAAGCCAAACCAGGACGGGCCCTATTGCACCACCAAGAAAGAACCAATTCATGGAACTATAGTTTCCTTGACTTCCGAATATTCTTTTGGGTCCCACTAAACCCCATATGACCGATGCATCAAAGAAAACTCTGTCTCCGGGGCACGTCCATGGACTGTCTGGTGGAAGGAGGTCATCTTGGCATATGTTGGTAATAGACGTAAGAAGCCACCAAGCCACGCTAATGTTGACCGTTCCAGCTATAATTGTACCTAAGAACTACAGAGGAGTTTCGAATATGATAAATGTTAGGAGTTTAGCTGAACTTGAGTTTTTATATTTATTCGTAAATTCTTCAAAGTTTAAGTAAAGTTGGGTACGAAACTAAAGTAGCACATGCATATATGGTTGTACTCTCCAAACTTGACTACCTGTCTACTTATGAATAAAACTGGACGCATCTATGTGTTTCTATAGAAATATATATTATCTGTTTAGCTGGTAGATAATTTTTTTGTCAGAAGTTGTTGAGTTATTGGTGGATCTATTGACATATATATTGAACAGTGAAATCTACCTGAACAATAAACATTGATCTGGGAGGGATTTTCATGTAGTGGCCTAGTTTGAAATCACTGAGAAAAGAGACAGCCTGGGCCATGCTCATGTACCCGTAGGTTTTGAAGCAGACATTGGCAATTGGTCTCCCTGGGTATATGATACCCATAACATACTCTGTGATTATGTTTAAGCCCGGCGTCTGCAAATAAAAACATGTTAAGTTGTGCATCAGAGAAGAAGTATCACGAAGATGTTATTTTACATAGGTTGAGAATCTCCATGATGTATGGTGGAAGAAAAAAAGAAAACTTTATCAGCCCAACATGACATGCCTCAAAGTTCCACCCCTAGATAACATATATGTATCATTCTCAATATCTATATTATGGTTGTTGATCAGTCCTTATCTATTTATTTTGTTCACTAGGTTTTGTGTTGATGTTGCCACTGTTTTGCATGTCCAGCAAGTCAGGACGTTGCCAGTGATGCTGATTGTTAATTTGTTATCAATATGCAAGATGGAAGAGAAAACAAAATGTAATGAACTCGTTTTCTCGTTCACCTGGTTTGTTGTGGCTGTAATGATGCTGATCGGGAGTGTGAAGACAAAGGCAAGGATACTGGCAAAGATGAGTCCCCACCATGGCATCTGAACTTGATCCTTCAAGATGATGCACATTATTAGAGAAGCTGAAAGTGTCACTGCTAGTAATATATAAAACCACCACGAAGGTATGTCCTTGTATCTGCGCATTAGTTTTGTATGAACGTCATCCTTTTCCTTGTATGAAGCACGGAATCTCGCATAGATTTCTCTGTGGTAAACAAGAGTTTCAAGCTAATTTAGTCTTGAGTCAAGTTTGATTAATGAAAAAAAATGTGAAGTGTGTCACAATTCTTTGGTCATGCAATTTAGTTTGTCCATATCTAATTTAGATTTTTCATGGATTAAGAAATAACATTCCGAAGCAAAATATAGGTTAAACTCCCTGCATTATCTTTATTCAACGTTGTCCGTATCATTATATCCTGACTCTTGATGAACACAATTTACATTATTCATTTAAAAATTTTGGATTAATTGTCATAATCATTTAAAAATTCTCTATCCATGACTATATTCAATCAGCAACTTTATACATTTAATAATGACTACCCTACATCAGCATTGAACATTCACTTTGGCTCCTTTTGTTTCTAATCGAAAGCATGCCACCTAAATATATATACACATTCTAAAAAGAAGCAATTTTAAAGAAGTACCTGCCATAGAAGCAGCCGACATGCGTTAGAGTAGATGCGATAGTTGCAAAACCGAAACCATACGTTAGGGCAAAGAACATGCTGAGATGTATTCTGCCTTGCTCATTGTATTGTTCCAGATCCAATTCGAATTTGTCATTTACAATTTTTGATATGTTATATTTCTGACCTTCAGCTGTAAACAAGTGCGAGGAGAAAATCGGGAATTTGCTCGCGCCGTATAAGTCAAATCCCCAGTAGGCCGTAGGAAGGACTATGTAGATTATAAGTGCATAACCCGCGAAGACATTCATTATGGCAAAGAAGGGACATATGAGTGGGCTGAACAAGAACGATGCTACAGCTGTCCAATCTAATGTTAGGGCTCCAAGCCCCAGACCTCTTAATCCCGATCCAATCTGCTGTGCTGTGACAGACTTTGAGAATGTCCAACAGAGCCATGAGATGCTAGTGAGGGTTGGGAACATATACCCCGGTGCTAGGTACCAAGAAAAGCTGCAGATTAGTGCAATCACAAAAAACTTGGCCCGAGACATGCGCCCCTCGTCTTTTTCGTGCAAGGCCCTGCGGAGTTGAATGCGGAAACCATTGGTAAAACTGTTTCTTAGACTTGGTTACGAAAAAATATTAACTTTGTCACAACACGTGTTTATAGTTTTCAGAACAGAAAAAAAATTCTTATATTCCTCGGTCATGTTTTAAAAAAATTCTACTTGCATTTCATGTTGTTTATATTTTCTTATCTCAGGATAGATTCGGCTTGACACCAGGTAATTCCATTAGTTGCTCGTGACCAAGTCTTTTCTGTTTATTCTACGATTAACCAGTATCCCTTGACCACATACATACACTGTAAGTGAAAATGCATGCACCGAGAACGTTACCCGTTTCTAGATTTTATTTATTTTTAATTAGATACAGGTAAAATTTCAAAAGGTTGAACTCGACCTGAAATAACAGTAATGGGTTAATTACAAAAAGAACCGAGCTATCTTATGAAATTACAAATACACCCTTAGTATTTATTTTTAGGCTAATCTAGAAAGCAAGTTCTGTCAACAAACCTAACATGAAAGATGGGTAGATAAGTCAATGATTGGGGGAGTCTTGGGAAGGCAAATTAGTCCATGAATCTAGCCTTAATCTACGGTTAGTTATGCAACAAGTTGAGGAGGGATTGAATAAATTGTGTTTGTTGAGTTGTTTGTAGTGCACGTGAACCTGATACTAAAAGATGGGTTTTTGTTTTTCCAGGCTGTCCACAACCTCTTTCATATTGTATTCTATGCAAGTCTCAGTTGGGTTTCAGTCCAGGATTTTGACTTATCTGTGCAACTTGTGAGTCCACTTTTGCCTTTTTTTTTTTAAATAAATAAATTCTTGGCAATAAAAGAAAAAAATCAAAAGGGAACCCATACTATGAGAAAATGTCATCTACTATTAGTATTTGTCGTTATTTTTTTTCAAGATTTTTACGATAACTTATAAGTAGTATGCATTCAATGATGCGAAACACGAAGTGGCTTATGTTTTTCTGAATTGAATGTTGGTCAAGTAGAACCATATAAACCAATCCCAAGAAAGAAAGAAAAGTTTGCCTTTGGTGAAGTTGTTGGTGGGTTCGCCTAAGAGGAACCCACATCTCAGGGTCATTTTACATTCATAATCAAATGAAGTATACTTACATATTCACTTATTTGTTTCTCTTGAAGTCAACTAAAGAAGCATACGTATTCAAACTTGGAATAAGCACGAATTTTAAAAACCGACCTGAAAAGAGAGACCTGGACCAGGGTGCCTGGCCACCACATGTGGGCGGGCTCGATTACGTACTTTCTCAAGAGCCCAGCCCAACCGTATCCCAATACCTGCAAAATTGTTCAAAATTATATGTACCATACATGTTCATTATCTGTATAGTGCTAATTCATAAGCATTTTATTTTTATTTTAATATTATTAACTTAAATTGAATATATAATGATGAAGAACTTGTGACCTGTGTGGTGATGATAAGCAGCCATCCAGCCAAAAAAGATATCTTCCTTCCATAGAATGCTTTGACAATGGTAACAATCCCCACAGCATAAGCTGATCCATTCCCGAAAGCACTTCCAGCATTGGCGAATATAGAGATCAGCACGTGCTCCTTCATGTTAAACGGCCCCGGGTTCAGAGAAAACAGCCTCGACCCGAACCCAGGCAACCGGAACTTGCTCCCCGGCAAGACTGCCGCCAGGAAATGGCCAATGGGCAGGGTCGCAACCTGGACCGTGATCTGAGTAATGACCAAAGGCTCTGTACGGTAAGCGAAGAATTGGTTGAGGAAAGAGAGAAGCACACATGAGAGCAGGCCCAAGAACCACATTCGGAAGGTCCATACGGGTAGGGTGAAGTCGTCAGTGTTGGTCACGGTTAGTCGGACTTCCTCTATAGGGGACTCATCTTCTTCTTCTTCTTCTTCTTCTTCTTCTTCATTGGTGATGATTTTATTGGGGTATGGAGTTTCTACTTGTAAAGTTCCCATTGAAAGAAATGGTGCCAAAATTTGGGGGTGTATTTTGATTTGAGGTAAGTAGCTAGTATATTAAACTAGTGAAGGTATATATTACAGTGTACTAGTAGTATTTGAATTTATATGCGTCATACAGTATGAACATAAGAACTTTTAAAAAAATACTATGGTCAATTATATGTACACTTGAAAGTTGAAAGTTGAAAGTCAAAGATCAAGGGTATGGGTGCAATAATTTGGATTATATGGTGGGGACAATTCCAGTTGAATGTACCACTCCCACTTCCAGGCCAATGTCACTCATATGTATAAAGTTTAAGATTTTTTTTATTAAAAGTAAAAATATAATTTAAAATTAATAAATTTAATAATTGAGAGTAAATTTAACTGTACTAATAAGACAGTATTTTAATTCCAAGTGCGATAGATTGTCTTATTCATTAGTCATCAATACCAGAAAAAAGGAATTAAAATACTAGTAGTACATTTGTTTAATTAAAAACTTGATCTAAGCATGTGATTTTCACATTAATTTTTTGATTTTCACTTTAATTTTTTTTTAAACATAAATTATGAATTTTCGACTTCACTGTTTTTTTAAGAGTTATTTTGGAAAAAGTGTTGTTAATATATGTATTTATATTTTATATTTTACAAAATAAAAATTTTAATTAAAAGTTCTAATATTTTACTTTAATTAGTTTACCCAACACAAAATTAATCAAATCTACACCTCAAATAATTGCAATTAATGATTTAAAAAAAATTAAAAATTTGTCTTCGTCGCGCATGAAGAAACTTCAATGGAAACCACCATCATCATCGTGACCGTTGAATATTACCGCCGCATTCAACCTTCTCAATTTTAATTCGCGACTGTTTTCGCGATCTCCCATTCCCCACATTTTTCAAGACTGTTTTTTTTTTCAGTGGCGCCCGGTGAACAAGGTAAAGTGCATACGGAAATTTATGATATATCTTATCCGATTTTTCTCTGATATATATTTTTAGCAAATCGTGATTAATTCTCGGAGATCCGTAGAAAACCGTTACTTGGTAATTAGATCGAACACCTATCGTGCGCCATTTCCGATCTCTGAATTCCCACATCGCATTTTGGGTTTTGGGTTTTTTTTCAAGTTTTTCTGGTTAATAATTTTAGGAAATTATCATCGAGTTGATGGAGCCTAATCATGTAGATGGTGATTCCGAGGATACAGATAGAGATCTACCCAGGGAAAACGGTTTTCGCCTCTCCCACTACCCCTCCGCCGTGAGGAAGAAGGCTTACATATTCGACGGCGATGGGAATTACTATAACAAGGAATGGGATCTCGCCGGAGGCGCCGCCGGAAACGAGTTCTGCTGGTATCACGTCGAGCTTCCCAAAGGGAACCAGAAACTAACCCAGCTCGCCCAAAACCTCATAGACGTCCTCTGCCCGCCTCTTAAGCTCCAGGATATTCTCTCCCTCGTCAGCAATGGGCCCTTTTGCGGCCACGTGGATGGAGCTCTTGTTTTCAGAGTCAACTCGCCGGGCCCCGTCTCCAGCAAATTCACGTTCAGGATCGCTGCGAGGATCACAGAGAGCTCGGTGATAACGGTGTCGTTGGGTCGAGTCCCGAGGCTGGGATTTTCGCCGGCGAACGAGTCTCTGTTATCGGAGATACCGGTCGTGGAGAACTCGAGCAATGGGTGCGATCGGAATGAGGATAGGGGCGGGATCGTAATTAGGGAACATGTTTTGGATTTTTTGCTGACGATGAATCATTCGGAGGAAGCAGATAATCCCGTGCCGAGATCTGTTTCGAATCTCGTCGTTCACGTTATCGATACGCATGTGGATCACCTTCAGGATTTCGTAACCAAGCTCGAGATTGAGCTGGACGCTGTTGAGTTTGAGTTGGATAAAGGTAAGTTCTTAGGAATGACTTTTTTTTGTCCTGGTGTGTTGGCCTTTTGATTTATTCCGAACTGTAGTGCTATATCTGAATGGTTATTATGATGGTCTCGACTTTTTGATCTAGTTGTTGATTATGACTCTCCTACATTTCACATATTGATGTTTTCAATACATCATTGACTGGTTGTTCTTATTCATGAATGCGATACCTATGCTTAAATCAAAATAAATGAGATACTAAACTGGAGGATGCTACATTAAATGACGAGAAATCGGTAAATATAGAATGCGAAGTAAATAAGAATTCGAGATACAGGTATTCATACATTTGAGCTCCATTTTTAAATTTCAGAAATTTGTGTTTTTTTTTGGTTTGTGAGATCTGGGAAATTCTACAACTTTTTTTTTCCCGAGTCATGTGAGAACCATCCCCTATTCCTACCTATCTGCTGTAAATATCATCATGCATTGCATATCTTCAGAAGTGTGACCATTTTTACGGGACATGATATCTTTTACGTCAACAAGTTGCTTATCGTAAAATAGGGATTTTACTATAGAAATATGTGTTGAAGTATGTAAATATACCATATTATTTAAATATGATTTTTTAGTGAAAAACAACATTGTTGTCTATCTTATATATATGCTGATACTTTCAACGGTATTTTAAACACGCTTCTTATAATATGTAAAGAACGTAAGAGTAGGTGTGATTTTGCAGGTGGCTTTGTTCTGAAGAAACAATTGTTAGATGACAGAAAATTCCCAAAAATGCATCTTGACTTGCAGCGCCTATTACAGGTACCTCACAATTCAACGCATACCTTTTTTAATATCTATGTATATGCGTTTTTTTTGTTCCTATTATTCGTTTCAGAATAACAGTCCAGGGCTTTAATCTGGCATACATGGATCACAGATGTGAGATCATGATACTCAGAACTCGAGTGATTGTTTTTTTATGCACAGGTGATTGCACATGGAGAACAAGTATTCCCCCGAGTTAAGGAAAAGTGTTCGTCAAAAGAATGGTTTGGCCATGAAGATGTTAATGCCTTGGAAGAATTAATCGGCCGAATAAGGAGACTAAAAGAGAATGTCGGCTTCATAGCTAATCGTGTCACTGCACTTCAGGCAGGCCTCGACAGTTGGCAGGCCGAACAAATAAATAGAAAACTATATTATCTTTCTTTCCTCTCCATCATTTTCCTGCCTTTATCCATAATTACCGGAGGTTAGAATTTTTTGCACCGAGCTCTCCCACGTAAATATTTGGTCTAAGAAATCTAACATAATTTATGTTTTTTTTCACAGTGTTCGGGATGAATGTGGGCGGAGTTCCATGGACAGGACAAAGAGACCCTGAACTGCAAGATGGGTTTCGCAACGTAATACTTCTCTGTTTAGGAATGCTAGTAATTGTTCTGTTGTGTTTCCTTTTTCCGGCTCTTTATAGTGGTGTGACAGCCTGGCAAAGGAGGCGAGTCTTGAGTAAAAGCTCGTCTTTCAACCGGAGGTCGTTCATCAGGAGAGCTGGAATTGGTGGACAGAGAGCGGAAAGAGGAGGGTACCTTCGGCTTTAGGCTGTAACATATATTTATGTATACCATTTTGCTTCAAAATTCATTCTGTTTAAGTCAATTTTTTTTTTTTTTTTTTATCAAGCTCCATTGTTTTCATTTCGAATCGATGCTTGCTCATCCCAGGTGTGGTTGATCTTGCATATGTACTTGTATAGAATTCCAACTGTAAGTCTGTAACATTGCCTTCTCTCCCTTTGGGGTAGGATTCAAACGTCGTCTCATGGATATCGTGTTTTTTTTTTATCGTGAAGTTGAATTATTTCAAATTTACCATTTTATTCATTGCAAATAGAACATGCAGAGGTGATGATTTGAACTGGTCATTGTGATTTTCTTGCATCAGTAAATTTAATTAGTAACTAATTCACCAAAAAATCATTTAAAATTTGGAAAGTATATAAATAATTGAATTAATTTTGAACCTTCAAAATGAAAACTTCTACAGTTCTATACTGTATTATTTATTATTTATATAAATTAAAATAATTTTCTTTTGTTAAAAAAAAGTTAGATATAATTAAAATAAAGTCGTGTTTCTTGAGGAACAATCCAGTTAGTACATGTTTGTTTGGCAACCACATATTTCCAGAACCTTCTCATTTTATTGCTTTAAATAAATCATTTTTAATATTCCAACTGCCCCTTTTCCGCTCTCCATAAACCCTAAACCCTAGCACAACATAAAGGAGAAAGCAATTTCGTAAAGCAGCAGCTCTATCTATAATTCTCATCAATGGCGACCGCCGTCCTCCTCAGATCTCTCCGCCGCCGTGAATTCGCATCCGCCCCGGCCTGCGCTTTCAGAACCGTACGCATATTTTACTTCTGAACTTTTTCTGATTGTTTTGTTTTTCGTCGGTGTTTGTTTAGGTGGCCATGGATGCGATCTCGTGCTTGTTCTGTTTCTTAAGGTTTTGACTGATAGGATTTTGTGCTATTCTCCATTATCGCCCAAATATTACTGGAAAATCTACTGCGGATATGAGGATCTGTTTTGATTTTGTGTTTGATGGGTTTAATTTTGGTTTTGATTTGCTTTTGTTAATGCAAAATTTGATCTTTTTGAGCTAATTCGAATGCATATATGAATATGATATATCACTCTGATTTGCTGATTTGAGATTTATTGGTCAGTCATTTAACTGAATTTTATTTCTCAATATTTTCTTAGAGTGAAGGCCCTACCTTTTATTGTTATTGTTTCTTGAATACTTCAAGATACAGTTTTTTGAATAAATATTTTCTTTCGTATCCCAGTTAACTGGAAACACCAACCCGTCATGGGCATTGGGAAGCAAGTGGGCAGGAGTAGCAAGGCCTTTCAGGTACATTTACTGAACACTCTTTCTTAATTGGTTAGTACATTTGTCTATTCGTAAAATTATTTTCTTCTTTATTGAATGCAGCACAAAACCTGCTGGAACTGATGTTATTGGTATCGACTTGGGTACTACAAACTCTTGTGTATCTGTCATGGAGGGAAAGGTGAGTCTTGGATTTCACTTTCCAGTTGAGTATTTACATTGAAACGCTTGTTAACAGTTTTAGGTAGTTGATGTATAATTTGTTAATTCTCTCAGAATGCAAAAGTTATTGAGAACTCTGAAGGTGCACGGACTACTCCGTCAGTAGTTGCTTTCAGCCAGAAAGGAGAACTTTTGGTGGGAACACCCGCAAAAAGACAAGCAGTCACAAACCCAACCAACACTGTTTTTGGAACCAAACGTCTGATTGGTAGGCGCTATGATGACCCTCAGACTCAGAAGGAAATGAAGATGGTTCCCTACAAAATCATCAAGGCCCCCAATGGTGATGCATGGGTTGAAGCCAATGGCCAACAGTACTCGCCTAGTCAAATCGGTGCTTTTGTTCTTACCAAGATGAAGGAAACTGCTGAGGCCTACCTTGGAAAAACTGTAAGCAAGGCTGTGGTAACAGTTCCTGCTTATTTCAATGACGCTCAAAGGCAAGCCACCAAAGATGCTGGGAGAATAGCAGGTCTTGACGTCCAAAGGATTATCAACGAGCCTACTGCAGCCGCACTTTCATATGGTTCGAACAATAAAGAAGGCCTCATTGCTGTTTTCGATCTTGGAGGTGGAACTTTTGATGTCTCTATCCTGGAGATATCAAATGGTGTTTTTGAGGTATGATACTTTGATGTAATATGTACTCGTGAAGTATTTTCAGCTCTCCGTGAATTGAATTTATATTTTGTTAACTTTGACCACGTTTATTTTTCAGGTGAAAGCCACTAATGGTGACACATTTTTGGGTGGAGAAGACTTTGATAATACCTTGTTGGAGTTTTTGGTGAGTGAGTTTAAGCGGACAGAGAGCATTGACTTGTCAAAGGACAGGCTTGCCCTGCAGAGACTTCGTGAAGCAGCTGAGAAAGCCAAGATTGAGCTTTCGTCAACATCACAGACCGAAATCAACTTGCCCTTCATCACCGCCGATGCTTCTGGCGCAAAGCATTTGAATATAACACTGACCAGATCCAAGTTTGAGGCTCTGGTGAACCATTTGATTGAGAGGACTAAGGCCCCTTGCAGGAGCTGCTTGAAGGATGCTGGTGTTTCAGTCAAGGATGTTGATGAGGTGCTCCTTGTTGGAGGGATGACACGTGCTCCAAAGGTTCAGGAAGTCGTTTCAGAAATCTTTGGCAAGTCTCCGAGCAAAGGGGTGAATCCAGATGAGGCAGTTGCTATGGGGGCTGCTATTCAGGGTGGCATACTTCGCGGTGACGTCAAGGAGTTGCTTCTTCTTGATGTGACCCCACTTTCTCTTGGTATCGAGACATTGGGAGGTATCTTTACCAGATTGATCAATAGGAATACCACGATTCCTACCAAGAAGAGTCAGGTGAGCTTTTCTTCCTTATGTCTACTGTACTTTTTTTGGAAGTGCTTCTTATCTCTCTTCCTTTTTTACAGACATTCTCGACAGCTGCTGACAATCAGACCCAGGTGGGCATCAAGGTACTGCAGGGTGAACGCGAAATGGCCTCTGACAACAAAACCCTTGGTGAATTTGAGCTCGTGGGTATTCCTCCGGCTCCGAGAGGCTTGCCCCAAATAGAGGTCACTTTCGACATTGACGCCAATGGTATTGTAACTGTCTCTGCAAAGGACAAGACTACTAACAAAGAGCAGCAGATCACCATCCGCTCGTCTGGCGGTCTATCCGAAGACGAGATCGAGAAGATGGTTAGGGAGGCTGAGCTCCATTCCCAAAAGGATCAGGAGAGGAAAGCGCTGATTGATATTAGAAACACTGCTGATACTACAATCTACAGTATCGAAAAGAGCCTGAGTGAGTACAAGGACAAGGTCCCGAGCGAAGTGGCAACTGAAATTGAAACTGCTGTCTCTGACTTGAGAAGTGCGATGGGAACAGAGAATATCGACGATATTAAGGCAAAGCTTGATGCGGCGAATAAGGCTGTGTCGAAGATTGGGGAACACATGTCAGGAAGCTCGGGTGGTGGCTCATCAGAGGGTGGTAGTGGTGGTGAGGGACAGGCGCCCGAGGCAGAGTATGAGGAGGTGAAGAAGTAGATCAGTTCAGTTGGTTTTTACGAGCTTCATTGAGTCTTGATTTTTGTTTTTTGCCGGTATTGTACTTATATTTCTGTTTGAAGCTTTTATTAAGTACACCGTAGCTTGGTTGTATTGAAACTTCTGATATTATAAACTTAGCTCGGTTGGAAGTTTTTTTTCTTTATTCATATTTTGTGGGATTCATAATTCATTGGTTAAAGCTTCTATTGCTTTTAATAAATTAGTTTCTCATTTTGAATAATTTGTTTCTTCACTGTTTTTGTTCTGAATGGCTTTTATATTCATAACATTTCTCACATTTTATTTTTGCCTTTAGGATTCTTCTGGAGTTCAATATGAATTTAGGATACATTTATCACATTTTATTTGCCTTTAGATTCTTCTGGAGTTCAATATGTTTAGGATTCTTCTGGAGTTCAATATGAATTGAAAGAGGAGACAAAGAAAGATATAACAGATGATGATAAAGATTGGATTGGGAATTTTATCCAGAAAAATCTTGGCCACCAGTAAAACTATACAAGATGATCTACATTTCTAATCTTTCTCTACAATACAAACATATAGATAAAGGCGATCAAGATACTTCCAGAATACCCAGGGAAACTCGGTTACATTTGCCACTTCCTCTGCAAAAGGGGTTTTCGAAAAGCATATTAAACGAAAACTAGTTAGAAATCAAATCAAGAAAATGACACCCTACTGTTCTGTTAGTATACCTCATATCGACAAACAAAACATGCTTTGTCTATCCATACAACATAAAGCAGACCCAGTTCCACCTTCCTTGCCCATCAACATCAATTGTTCCTTAAACACAATACTCACGACTGTGCATCGTCTGCATCTGAGTCACTACCAGAGGAGCTTCCTGAGTCAGAATCTGTAGAAAAAATAGCTGATTGTTTAAAACATTCCGATTTCCAATGAGCAACAATCCCTCAACACAAAGAAGTCATGCAAGAGGAGTAATCAGTATCTATACCGCTTGATGACGAAGAACCACTGCTAGAGCTGCCCGAACTGCTCGAGCTACTGCTGGGATTGACTCTATCATCAGGGTTCTGGACCTTAACAATATCATGATCTTGATCTTGATCTTGACCATGATCTTGATCTTGATCTTGACCAACTGCAACTGCAACACCAACACCAACACCAACACCAACACCAACACCAACACCTTCATCCTTTTCAATCTCCACAGGAGGAAAACTGGCCACCGGCATATCATCATCGATGTCAACGTCTTCGTCGTCATTGTCTTTTATCTTCTTACCCGAGTCATCATCATCATCATCCTTATCAATCATCTGACCCTTTACAAGATTAAAATTAAATACAATTCTACTCACAATAAAGAATAAGAAAGATACAGAACAAGAAAGTATTATAAAGCCATAAATTTACCATATCAGGATATGCCACTGGACTAGCAGGAGGATGTCCCACTGGAGGAGCAACACCAGCAGCTTGAGGGTTGTGCATCAACACCTGCCGCTTACTCTTGCTCACCATTTTCTTCCAATTCGTCACAAACCTATCAAGCTCCCAAAGAGTCTCATTGTCGAGTGTCTCAATGTCGAGCTCAATTTCATCCCCGTCTTGAGCCAAATGCTGGTTTTTCTTCCTTATAATCTGAACCAACTGTGGCATCTTCTCCTGAGGCAAACTCTGCAGGCCCAACCCAAGCTTCTGCTTTTCCTCCATACTCATATCACGTTTATTTGGATCCTTGGCTTTCGGCTTTGGTAGCTTTGTAGTCCCCACTGCTCTCCCAACTTTCTGCTCCTTGACCATAGGCACAGAGGGAGCTCTCACTGGAGAATGCATCAATGGTTCTAACACCGGCAGCTGAGGCGGACTCATTTCAGGCAAGGGCTGGCTCGAGTGAACAACCCGATTAACCGGATGATTCCAAGAACTCCCTTGCAACTCCTCGAAACCCCTATACTGCTGCAATCCATCGTTGACCCTAAGATCGTGAGCTTCAAACTCTCTCTGCTGCCTCAAAGTGCTGTCAAGCTTATCCTGTACAGGTCTATACAGCTCTTCGAATTTGGCAAGCAGCTGCTCAGCACACCCGTTAACGAGGTCGGTCTTCGGGTTGTACAACAAGGCATTGTTGAAGGTCAACCTCACATCATCCGCAAACTCCACCGGAGTACGGTATTGGTTCTTGGCAAGGTTTGCTTTCACAGTACCCAGATCCATGGGACGCTTCACAATCTGGTGATAATCGTGGAGGCCCATGGCGGCAGCATCGACCGGCAATTTGAAGATGTAGCCATGCTTGTGCTTTAATAATTTAGCTACGATTTTGCCGCATTCCTTCAGCAACCCATCGAAGTCAACGGATTCTGTTCGGAAACTGTCGAATCCATTGGACGACTTTTGGGGCACGGATCCGACGGCAGGGCTGGGCTTCTTGTTTCCGGCGAGCTTCTTCGGTTTCAGCTGCGATCTATGGTTCTCGGCATTGCTGAAAGGAACAGAATCAATGCGATCTCGCAAATCACGGATCTGATCCAGCTCCGCGGAAAGCCTTTTCCGGAGCTCAAGGAGCTCGGATTTTGAGTACGCGGCAACATTGTAGGACAAGTAGCCGCCGTAGCCGGCGGCATTACGGACGGTGGACTTCTGGTTGAATGAATAGGCGTCGTCAGAGGCAGTCTGCGTGACCGCCGGAGACTCGAGGTTGTTACTGATATGGTTGTTGCCGTGAAAGCGGCCGGTGGAAGCTCCGTTTGCAGCAGCGTGATGAAATTGCTTCTGCTTCTTTTTTGGATTAGGGTTAGGGTTTGTGTTCAGGTGAGGATTGGAGTACTGATTCTTTCCCATGAGGGCCCAGCTGGATTCATTCTGGCTCGCTAAAACGGCAGACGCCATGAATCACACCGCCGGCGGATCTCAGCTCCGACGAAGCTCCGGCAGCAATTTCCCCAAAAAAACATGTAATTAATAGCAAGAATTAGTCTTCCGTCTGGAAAAAAAATCCGACTCCGACCGATTATAATCTCCGAGGAGATTGTGATTATAAAAATCTAAAAAAAATTGGGGAAATTTAGGATCATTTATGACAACAAAATGAGGTGTAAAAAAGGGATTAACGCCTAATTAAAATGGGAATTAGGGTTTGAGCGAGGAATTGAGAAGGAAAGAGGGGTGCTTCTTAAAGGCGGTGAGATCTGCCCGTAAAGATCACGGGCAGGGTGTGGGCCGTCCATTTACCAGGGAGCGATGATCCAATGGTGGAGTAGATTTTGTTTGCTGGCTGGGGGGAGTTGACCGGAACGTCTGTAATCGACGGTGGAGATCGGGTTGTACGGACACGTGGATGGCTAAGGAGCGTCTGATAAGGCATTCGATGTCGGGGAATGGGTGCGTAGGTGTGTGTCCCAGTTAGACGATGACGTGGAACAAAAAGACGTGTGTGCGAAGAAAACTCGATTTTGGCACGTGACGTGTCAGGTGGGTCTCTCACTTTTACTGTATTGTCCCCGTGAGATTTTTATTTTTTGATTTTTTCCTGTAGTTCGTGTGATTGATCGAGGGGTAAAAGAGGAATTCGAGTACGTTTACATTGAATATAAATATAATAATTAGGTGGCCTCACTTTTCAAATAGCATCTTTTTTAGTTCACAGGATATAAATGGGTTCATATAGTAACTGATCAGCTATACATTCATTTCATTTTTGGATTGATTTCATCAAGACCCGGTGTGTTGGAGGCGCCGCCGCTGTATCTCGCCGGAGGCCATAAATTTGGCGGGTAGTAGGGATGTGAGTTTCGTATGCAATTTAAAAGTGAAATACAACCATCAAATCTTAACCAAAAATCAATTGAACCAGTTCAATTATGACTTGTTTTCGGCAAAAAAATTTGAGCACATAATTTGCGATTTAACATACATAATTTCGATTCATATCAAACACCATCATAAATCGAACCGATCCGACGGGCGGCCCTAGAAAAAGCACAACAAGTCACAACACTCGTCGATCACACAACAACAGCATAACGCAGCAAGGCTACAAGCACAAAACAATTGCCCAGAAATTCAAAGCTAAGAAGATAACATAACAAACGAAAAGTTTTCTTGAATAACATAAATATACATACCATCCTTCCACAAAACTACGTTTCCTCTTCGGAGAAGGAGGGGCATATTGTGGCGGCGCCATCACCGGTGGCCCCTGATAATAACCTAAGTAAAGGGGAGAAAAGCGTGCAGGTCAATGAAACTTCTAAACGACGAGAAAACTAGAAAAGAAATTTCTATACCTTGTGGTGCAGGATAGGGATAAGCATATTTTGGTGCCTCCCTCATATTACCTTACCATAAGTAAGATCAACAAGAAGATTTATAGTTTAATGGGGTTATATGTATGTGTGTGTGTGTGTTTTCTTGAGGAGAAGGGGGATCAAATTATTTTCTTTTAATGCAAGGAAATTTATAGTGGCAGATGAAAGAAAGCTCTAGAAAAGTTTAGTTGTTTTAAATGACCTACATATAATATATTCAAAAATTTCAAACCATCACAATCAATGTGTTAACTTGTACTAATTTGGTGTTTCTTGAATCTTTGTAATTTAACATGTTCTGTAGTAACATGCTTTTATTCAAAGTATACCATTCTTCCGTTTTTTCTCCTTTTTGATTTCATTTTTTCAGGCAGAGAAAAGCAACACTTTATGCATAACATAATATTCGTTTCCCAGCTAAGCGCGAGGCATCAGTCATCACCGACCCAGGTAGGTTTGTCTTTTATCTTCTTACCCGAGTCATCATCATCATAAAGCCAAGGGCGATATCACCGGCGAAAACGGACTTAGGAGAAAATCAAAAAATGAAAAAAATTACTCTTTTTCCGTACAAGGTCCACACTAAGAACACACAATTAATATACAAGCTTTTGGCTATAGACTCTGGCCGCTCCAACAAGGTCCACACTAAAAAAACACAATTAATACACAAGAAACGAGCAATTCTACGGAGGTAGTAAAAACACAAATAACAGCAAGTAAAAATTTAAACAACATAACATTAATTCACTCAAATAAAAGTTAAGACAAAGTACTCAGTATATTATTATGACAATAAAAAGAAATAAATAAAAACTGTAAATATTATCAAATGGGATTTTGCGCAACTTTAGGCACACCCTTACCCACTACTTCCGGATTCAACGCACCCGCTGCTTGCCTCATGTCGACGCACATGGCTTGGTACTGCCCACCCATTTGCATTGGCGCCGCCGTTGCCGCTGGCGCGCCCATTACTCCGTACACGATCTGTCTCCCTGTAACGCTATCGTACGCCATCGGCGCGTAGCCCCCTTCTGTCATCACCCCTACCCCGCCACCGCCGCCGGAATTCGCTTGCCTCACCATCCCGTAACTCTCAGAGTATCCCGCCGCCTCCATATTACTGTACATCTGCTGCTGCTGCTGCTGCATCTGTTGTTGTTGAACTTGTTGTTGTTGTTGTTGTTGCTGGTGGTGGTGGTGGTCTCGGTACGCCGCTTCCGGCGTCATCATCCTCTGCACATAGTAACCCTGAGTCGGAGCTCCGGTCACCTGTCTCATCATCGGCGCGTGGTACGAACTCGACGGTGGAGGTTGTTGATTCATCATGTAAACTTGCTGCTCGTTGCTCGCCGCCTGGTAAACTCCTCCGCCCGGAGACTGGTTATCGGTCCAGTAGGAAACCCCGCCCTGAACGCTCACTTGTGAGAATCTCTCCGGAGGCTTGTAGTACTCGCCGCCGCCCCCCGTGAAATCGCTGCCGAGGCTCTCGTCGCTTTTCCTCCCTTGCTGCTCCTCGAGCCTCAGCCTCTGCAGATCCTGGATGTGCTTCTGGATCGGATCCAACCCGGCGAACCGATCGTCAGCGATCGGGTTCTCCACCATCGCCTTCATCCGCGCGGCGGGGGGCGGCGCCCCCATCGGGCTCGATTTCTCCAGGCCGAAAAGGAAATCCACGTTGTTCGCCGGCGGCTGCGTCTGCTGAGCCGGCGCGGCCATGATCGGCGCGGAATTCAACGCCTCGACGAATCGCTCCTTCTCTAGCTTCACCTCGTCCGATCCGAAGCTCCGAGCCGACGAATTTAGGCTCTGGTTCAGCGTCGGAAAAATGAAAACCCTCAGCCTCGCCGGCTTAGGGGAAGCCCTGTACATCCGCTCGTACTCGTGCATCATGTGCTCCAAATCGTCGTCGTTCGTCACCGAGATCAGAGCGTCCAGATCTTCGCCGGGAAGCTGGTATTTAAACAATATGCTATCGCTCTCGCACATAGCGATCACCTTCGAGAGCAGAGTAACGAACCTGATGTTCCGCTCGACGGCTAGGATCTTCGTCTCACCTCCGACGTACGTCAGCTGGTTGTCGTTCGGCCGCGGATGAATTTTACCGCCGTAGCTGCACAGAAACTTGACCCTGTAATTAGGCGGAGGCTGATTGCCCAACGAATCCTCCCACGGCGGTGGGTTCTCGAAGTCGATATCGCGAGATCGCGGCGAGGAGTCGCCGGAATGATAGGAATAACTCTCCATGCGATTGATCTGGTAGGATTTTTTTTTGGGAGATCTGAAAAGGAGAAAGTGAATTTGTTTTTGTTAGGCGATTTGGGGAAATGGGAGTCTCGGGGAGGGTGATGATGACGAGGAGATGGTGAGCTGTTTTTTTTTTTTTTTTTTAATGACGTGTAATTATAATAGTTTACAAAATAAAAACAATTATTTTTATTAAAAATTCAGCTGTTGTATAGTATAGATATAGATAGATACACTCTCAATTTCATCTTAAATTAATGGCGGCACCGAAGCTAACCCCCAAGCTCATTACATGGTTAATCCTACCTTCCTCCTTGCTCATCTTCTTCTACTCCGCGCTTCTCTCTACCGGGCCCCGCAATCGGGCCCCACAGTCGCCCATTCCCCAAAACCCTAATTTCCTTTCGTCCGCCCAATGTAACCTCTTCGAGGGGCGATGGGTTTTCGATCCCGATCGCAAGCCCATGTACGATTCGGCCTGCCCATTTCATCGGAATTCCTGGAACTGCATCAGGAATCAGAGGGAGGCGATGGGCCGGATCAATTCCTGGAAATGGGCACCCGAAGGGTGCGATTTGAACCGGGTCGACCCGGCTGAGTTCCTAAGCCTGATGAGGGGTAGGAATATCGGGTTCGTGGGGGACTCTTTGAACGAGAATTTCCTGGTGGCGTTTCTGTGTGCGCTGAGGGTGGCCGACGGTGGTGCTAAGAAGTGGAAGAGAAAGGGTGCTTGGAGAGGGGCTTATTTTCCCAAGTTCAATGTCACCGTGGGGTATCATCGCGCGGTTTTGCTGGCGAAATACGAGTACGTGGTATTGCTTTTTTTAAATGTAGAAAAATAATGTGTTCCAAGGTTTATGTAGGAGGATGCTTCAAGGTATAGAAATTAATCATGCTTGTGATTGTTAGTGACAGTGTAGTGATCCATGACTATGACGATTTAGCTTCGATTGTGATTTAGTAACGATGATTTCGTATTAAGTAAATACATTAGGCATGTGTCGTATGATTATTATTGGATAATATGCTAAGATATGACAATTAAGGTCATCGTTGAAGTATCTTTTTAGCTGTTTGATGTTCCATGTACGTATTGATAAATAAGTTTCTATTCTACATGGAATCTAAGCTGACGAATCAAAAAATTGACATAGAGTTTCTTGTTTTTCAATCAAGCATTACTATTTTTTTTTCGCTACATGGGCAGTGTGTTTTAGTGGATTGTCTCATTGTGATTTCTGAATGAGGGATAGATTTTTTTTGTCATGTTATGACGTTATTTAGTGTGTTTTTGTTGGAGAAGGTCGCCTCACTATAGCTCGTTACTGATATAATTAAGGTGGCAGACTAAACAGCCCGGGTTATCATCTGGAAAAGATGGAGTCAAGGGAATATATAGAGTGGATGTTGATATTCCAGCTTCTGACTGGGCCAATATTGGCAATTTCTACCATGTTTTGGTCTTTAACACTGGTCACTGGTGAGTCTCTGTTCTTTTTTTTTCCTAGTTGTTGACAGAAAAAAAACTCGTTTCCTAGTTGTATATTAACTTATTATAATTACAAAAGGCACCCTTGAAGTTTGAGCTAGATAATATGAGCAATTATCTTTCTAAATTACATAAATACCCATCGTCAAAACAAAGAGGCTAAGTGTAATATTTTATAAATGAGAGAGGAGGATTCAAAATGCTACTAGTATTTATTTAGCATATGAAGGGGTACCTCAATGGTGCTTTTAACAATGAACTCTATTAGATTTATCGACTGATTTTTATTTGAGTATGTACCATCCAATAGCACCTTGCATTTTTCACTTGGCCCCGTCAGGTGGGGCTATGACAAATTTCCGAAAGAGACCCCTCTTGTATTCTTCAAGGGTGGGCAGCCAATACACCCTCCTCTGGAAATGTTGGATGGTCTCAGAGTTGTTCTCGAGAATATGGTAGCTCACGTTCACAAAGTATTCCCCCAAAAGGTACTCAAGTTCTGGCGGCTCCAGTCACCAAGGCACTTTCATGGTGGCGATTGGAATCAAAATGGAAGTTGCTTGTTTGATGAGCCTCTTGAAGCATCCCAGGTAAACCAGAAGTTCAGTCATATTTTTTTTCCCTCTATTTTCTCTTGGACTGTAAAAAATTGTTGCAGCTAGTTTCTAATTGCAAAAAAAGGTAACTCTCAGAACAAAAAAAATACCCTTGAGATTTTATTCAGTGTTATAAAGAAGGGTCTAAGTGTAATGTTGTTGTAAACACGAAAAGGGTTTTGTAATTTGAAAAGTTATCCGGATTCCGGACAATTTTGTAATTAGGTCAAACATCAAGGGTATGTATCGTACCTATCCCTTTTCTACCCTTGACATTAAAATGGGCAACTTATTTATACGTCTCTTAATCGTAATATGGTAGGGTTTTTAGTCGTCTGTTTCTTCTTCGCTTGTCATCTCTTTTTCAAGTCTTTTGTAATGGCTGACATTGATGTTGTAGTAACCTTTCAACTTTTTTTGATGGGGATATTAAGTATTAACAGAAGCTGTGGGGTGCATGTGCAGCTTGATCTATGGTTCGATCCCAGTAACAACGGAGTGAACAAAGAAGCTAGGAGTTTGAATCGTCTGATCGAGGAGACCCTGAAAGGGTCGAGTATCCGACCACTCGACCTGACTCGTTTAAGCGAGTACAGAGCAGATGCTCATCCAGCCATTTGGCTAGGCAAGAAGGATGCGGTGTCCGTGTGGGGCCAGGACTGCATGCACTGGTGCCTGCCCGGTGTTCCCGACACTTGGGTCGATATTTTAACGCAGCTGATCAGATTTAACTTGGATCTAATAAGTTGATTTACACTGAAAACAAAAAGAGGATGTGAAGTTTTTTTGCTACATTTAATTTTGTATTCAATCAAATCTCATTATATTTAGTGGTGTTAAATGATTACATTTCAAGTTTTGGGGGGTTATTTTGCAAATATCAAAAGTTTGTCTCTCTTTATAAGCTCACCATCTCCGTCCTCAACAGAAAAAAACAACACAGATAATCCAGAATGGTGTTCATAAGCACAGTCAATCCATATGCGAAAATCGTTCCAGGAATCCAATCGCATAAACTTTCCCAAAATGTCCTCCCTCAATTTCGAAAATCCCAACCGTATCACTTCGTCCCCTCCGCCGCCAGAAAAACTCGAGGAAAAATCTCATGCCGCAAGGAAAAAGAAGAAAAAACCCTAACCGACGACGAGATGCTCGCGGGCGAGCTGACCGTGGAGATCCAGAAATTGAGCTCACAGATGGTTCAGCGAGAAGAGGCTTTGGAGAAAAGCATGGAGATTTTGTTCGCGGAGGTCTGCGATTTCGCCGGATTAAAATCGGAGGATTTGGAGAAGAAATGGCGGAGGATGAACGACGACGAGAGGCGGGGTCTGGCGAAGGGATTCGTTGCGGAGTGGAGCGACCATTTTCATCCGTTGTCCGCCAAGTCTGTTACGGAGATGGTCGGTGAATATTTGGGGAAGAAGAAAATGATGAAGAAGAGCAATGGGTCTTCGGGTCAGCCCGTGTCGTCGGGTGGGTTGTTTCCTGATTTGGGTAAATTGTTGGGGTTTTCTGGAAATAGTGAAGAATGAAGGGCCATTTTTGTTATTTATTTCTTGGTCGCATTTTGTATTTTTATTTTAAATTTCTAGTTAATTACTTGATCACTTGGTAAATTGATTTTTACACTAAAATTTTATTGTTTTTACAGGTAATAGAATTATTGATTCATGTTTAATTTCAAAACTTCTTGGTTATTACTCCAAACCTTATGGGTAGTTTTTGTAATTACACTGAAATTTTATACCTGAGACATGGGATCATCATTCATCACATAACAAGGTACAGCAGCAATTGGTAAAATGAAAATTCAGAACCATTTTTTTCCTAAAAAATGTTTATTTACAAAGCAATAATAGCAGATAACTTAGCTGATCGATCGCACGATAGAAAGTGCTAAAAATACCATTCCAAGGGAAAGAAGTGCCCCAAGTCATTTATCAGAAGAACAGCTGCTTACACTGATCGGGCCCCGCGTCACGAGGGCATAAAGGGCACTTGAAATGACGCGTATTGCCCTTGGACAGCTTATTAATCGACTGCTTGCAGAAAACATGACCGCAGGGCAAAAGCATACCAGGGTTCTCCTCACTCCCCTCCTCCCGACTAACCGGACACACAAAGACCGAATGAAACTGAAACTCCTTTCCCAACTCCAACGGCACTGGCAGCTGCTTCATCACCTCCTGCTCCTGCTCCTTCTCCTTCTCCTTCTCCTTCTCCTTTCTTCCAACCATCACATGCGCCAGCTTCAACAGAGTCGGCAGCCCTTGCTCCCCTGCATGCACAACAACACTCAGTGGGTCCCTCAGGGGCTGTCTGGATAGATCGCAAAACCTCCACGTCAGCTCGTCCACCAGCTTATCCCAATGGGACGGGTCTGCCAGGTCAGCATAAGGGGACTTGTTGAGTTTCCCCACCCAGAGAAGGCTTCCCATGAGCGCCTGCACTTCTTTCATGTGACGAGAAGCCAAGGGAGAAATATGAGTCCTGGCATATTTAAGCGCTTCCTCTCGGGTTTGGTTTTGCAGGATATGCACAAACCGGATCCTGTGGATTTTCAGCTCTATATCCGAACCGAATTTCTCGAGTGCGGCCCGGTGGGCCAAGGCCCAGTTGAGGACAGGGTCGAGATTTCTGTCCTTGATGGCGCTGAGCATTTGGCGCAGTTCTTGGAATTCGGGCCCAAAGGGAATGACTTGGGGATCGTTGGCTTCTTTTATTAGGGAGTGCACGATACTTAATAGGCCCTCGCGGTAAAGGTGGGTGATGATGATCTGATTTATAATTTGGGTGTCGGAATCAACTTCTCTGCATGCCTTTGATAAGTCGGAGTAGAGCACTTTATCGATGTTCTTTTGGTGCCTGCTGAGATCAGTGTTCAGCTCTTTCTGAAGAGCCTCCAGTTTATTGAGAGGACCCAAAGCCTGAAGCTTGGCTCTGAGCCCGGCGAGATGTGTTTTGACGGAAGTGGAAGAAGAAGAGTCATCGGGTATTATAGTCGCTAAAGTCAGTTCTACTTCACGGATGACTTGGTCAATCAATTCCTGGGATGTGGATGATGACAATTTTTGCCTCTTTGCAGCCCTCTCGAACGACTCTTTCACGACACTAAGATCCATAGCTGACTAGTTTCTGTAATACGAAAATGCATTAGCTATAATTTAAATAATAGAATTATAAGAAAAAACTATTTAAAATTGAAGTCCAGAATATTTGTACTTTCATGTTCAGAAAAACTCCATAGCCGAAAAACGACGAAACACAAAAAAAGAAAAAAAACACTCATAAACATGATATAGCATTCATATATGTAGAGATACTATGATCACAAGATCACTGGATTATATTATGCACAACGCAACTGACAAGTTCCCAGCAAATGGAAATTCACATAGATACGAAAGAACGTGGAACACGTCCGAATTATCGACGCAGTAACGATTACAATATCTGGGCAGTGAATTAATCTAACAATTCACTGCCCAGAATAACTGATAGTCTGATAATCAAAACCAAACACACACACACGTAATCAAAACCGAAACCTTCCTCGGATACATGATTCTCTACGATGAATATATATGGTTTGATCTTATGAGGTCCCATTCTTTACAAAAGAGATTCAGACAAATATAACCCTAAATCATCAAAATACCCAAAACTCTATTAAATCGATCAACCAATCAAAAATCCAATTCATACAGAAAGCAAAAGGGAAGAAAAAGAAGAAGACGATTAACGCGCCAAAATTTAGGGCAACTGTTAGAAATACATACCCTAGATTAATTATTGAAGGGGTGAATTCTGCTACTCAATATCGAGTCGTGAGGATTAAAAGAAAAAAGAAACCATTTTTCGGGTACTCATTTATGAACCTGGAATAACGTGTTTCCGAAAATACCCCGGCTAGGTTTTATTTTTGCCTTCTAAACGAGGAGTGTGAAAACGGCAAGGAAACCTAAGAAAAAAGAACACCGGAAGGTTATAATTGGTATTTCACATTTTCCACGTATTTTTATTTATTAATAAAATAATTTCTATATTTATTTTTTATCACAAATATTACAAAAATTATACAGGAGTATTATTTTTATTAGAAATTTACAATAAAATAATGTTCCAAATTGTAAATAGATGTAGAGAGGGGATACATGAGTTAATTGTATTTCATCATGTCCTCTCTCCAATGGTGCGTGTGTGAGTAATGCATTAGCAAATGGGACACCAACGTATCCCTTTGAATAGGCCGTACATCTATCTATACATCCGCTACAAATTTCCCCCAAAAAAAAAATTAAAAAAATCGCAGAAAATAACAAACTCAACTAGAAACCCCCCTTTCGATTTTTCTCGACCTTCGCCCTCACTTTCTGCTCCAACACAGACATCTCCGTGTCGAGATCGAATATTCTATTAAGCGCCTGCATATTTTCCAGTATCTCACCCAGGCCTCGACTGTCGTTCCCATCGCATCTCAAGTGTTGCATCGGACCATGAAGTAGCTTGTTCACGATCCCAGTGCTGAGGTCGTAAATAGCTTTCTTCTGGCTCTTCGTGAGGTCATCCCCCATTTTCGACATACACTTCTCGACCTCGGAAGCCCTGATTCTCTCCGCGTACGCCCTGAGTTTCTTGATGGTTGGGACAGTCTCAAGAGAGTCCTTCCATGCCTCAAACTGTTTCACTTCTTCTCCGATGATAGCCTGAGCTTCATTTGCCTTCTGCAATCTATCCTCCTTGTTAGCAGCCACCACTTCCTTCAAATCATCCACGTTGTAAACCCGAGCGGCCTCTATTTCCGACACGCATGGGCCCACATTCCGAGGAACAGAAATGTCGACAAATAGCCTATGGCCCCCGACATGCGGGCCCACAGGGGGCAGCGTCTGAACCTCGTCTTTCGAGAAAAGAAGAGTTGTAGAAGCTGTGCAAGTGAAAATAACATCCGCCTCTTTAGCGCATGTTAAGATTTCCGAAAAGGGTCTGTATTCTATTTCGACATCCTTGAGCTCCTCACGAAGGGAAGCGACTCTGTCTTCTGTCCTGTTAGCCACCACTATTTTTCTGCATCCCTTGGCCACCAGGTGTTTGATCACGAGCTTTCCCATCTTGCCGGCTCCAACCACCAGCATTCTCGCGCTATCATGTGAATGTTCCGGAAGCTTCATCATGGCAAGCTCGACAGCAGCTGAACTGACTGATACTGACCCGGTGGAGATATTTGTATCCGTCCTGACGCGTTTTCCCACTGTGATCGCGTGCTTGAACAGGCCGCTAATTTTGCGGTCAAAGCCAGGGACACCTTGCCCGGTTTTAACTACTTGTTTTACCTGGGAGAGGATTTGGCCTTCTCCTAAAACGAGGGAGTCGAGCCCAGAAGATACTTCGAATAGATGTTGCGTGGCGTCTTTATTGGAAAGCAAGAATCTATGCTGACATAGCTCTGAAACTGGCACTGAACTAATCTGCGGAAAAAATTAAACAAAAATGTCATACACAGCTCGTATATATAATGCAATCATAAGATTTTTCAGTCAATTGGTTGGGGTTGTTTCAGGATAATTACATTTGGTGCCCAAGTCATTTCAGACACGTTAACAACACTTTCCTTTTGTTATTTTAAACACTGTTTTGCTCTTAAGGTTAATCCAGTTTATCAGTCATCAAAAATACATGGGAAAAGAAGAAAAAAAAAACATAGGAGTCTATGGAAGAGGCAGGGGCACCCCTCTCCGTCCGAAAAGTATAAAAAAACAAAAACAGTTAAAACCCCTTCGGCCCAACCTGTCTCCCTCCAAAAGTGTTAAAAGCGAATCAAATTGAATACACAAATAGTAGTATCTAAATCTGTTGGCTCCACCATCGGATCTTTTTAATAAAACATTTGTACCTCATGAATATGATACATTAGAAAGGAAGATCATATTAGCCTAAGAAACACGTCAACTGATTATTCCTCATGTTAACTTCCCCATCAACATTTTAACTGGAGTTCATGAATAGGGGAATGCTATTATTACCTTTGACATCCATTCAGTGACTTCTTTGATTCCGCGGTGCTGAGACAAAGCGACAACGTATATTTCCATCCTGTTACATGTACTGAGCACAGCAGCCTCCTCTATATGATTCAAAGCACACAATTCATCGATCGCCTGGGGCCATTGCGCTTCTGGAATTGAAAGCTTCTCGCGTATCTCGATAGGGGCTGTACGGTAGTTCAACCCTATAACCAGAATACTGCTAGTTTCCTTTGTATAACCTGAATTGAGGGAAAATAACAATAATTTTTAGAGTTTCATTCCATGACTTTCCATTATCAATCCAACAATCTTCTAACAAATAACCTCAATATAATTAAATAGTTATAACTCAGATATCCAAATCAAACGATTTATCCCAAAAAATAAACAAATAACACACACATACAGTTACTTATATGAATCAAATGAAGAACAGGGAAACAAACTCACGATCAGCGGCGGAGATCTTGAGCAGCTCCAAAGCCGACAGGCTGGACGGCTTAGATTGGATCCCCGAATTCGAAGCAACCTCGCATCTAGGGTTTAATCTAAACGACGGCGTTTTGGGCACCGCAGCATTAAACCTCAAATAACTGCGAAAAAGTATCGCCCGCGGAGGAAAACAAGCCACGCGCGAATTGGGAATACGGAGTTCAGTTTTCGATTGATGATAATCACAGCTCGCGGGCGAGACCGGATTCCAGAAGCCGCTCGCCGCCGCCATTGATGTCGAAGAAATGGAGCTTCGAGTTGCAGGCGAGAGGGTTTTTATTGGTTGTGATCCAGAGCAGGTGACAATGGGAAGAACGATAGAACGACTTTTTTTTTTAATTATTTTTTATGTGTGTTTTGGTTGAACGAATTTTTCAACACGGGGGAGTTGGTGATTTTTTGACTTTAGACTCGTCGCCATATTTATCAAAAATTGGAATATTTGTAACAAATTATTAGTCTCTCCTTTTCCTACCGCGATCATATTTTCTATTTCATATTCCTAACAATAATTACATTATTACATTATGTATAGAAAAATAATTAAAGTAAAAATAAAAAATCTGCTAATACATATTTTTACCATTTTTTAATAAAATAAATTACTTAGATAATATCTTTCTCAAAAAATTATACTCCCTCTTTCCTAGCCACATGTGGTTAACATTGACTTTTTTTTGTCGTTCAATACATACGTACACAAAAATTATGAAAAAATAATTAAAATAAAATTACAGAAAATTATGAAAAAATAATTAAAATAAAATTACAGTACACAAAAATTGTGTAGTGTAATTTTATTTTAGTTATTTTTTCATAATTATTGTATACTTTATTATATGTATTGCACGGAAAAAAAAAGTAATGTTGACCAGTTTTGCTTGGAGAGTATAACCTATTTAAAAATTCGCAATAAAGGGATATTATAGTGCCACGTGTTATCTCCACGCTCAAGTCATAAAACGAAAAATATAAAAAAAATAAAATAAGAAATAGTACTACAATTAGCATCAAATTAAATGGGTTCGCATATCCTGAAAATATCGCCATACGAGAACGCCCACTCTCAACCTCTCTAGATTTCGGCCCGGCTCGATCAACTACATCCCTAAACCCGTTCCGTACCGCAGTAAGCTCTCGAGCGCGTCGATTCTCAATCAGAGGAAAAGAAGCTTCAGAAGCGGAGTCGTGGCCATGGCCGCCGCCGGATCGGTGCAGAAATCGGACGAAGAGTGGCGGGCTATTCTCTCGCCGGAGCAGTTTCGTATTCTACGGCAAAAGGGTACCGAGTAAGTTTTTTTCTCTTTTTTATTGTTCCTTATTGCGTTGCCAATTTTATTTTATTTCCATGTTTTCGTGATGATTCTAGATTCCAAAGTTTGTGGGTTTGTTCGGCCGTGATATCTCTGTCAGGTGATTTCGGGTCGGGTCGAGCCAAGCCCTTTTGGCCCATGGTTTCTACAGTATGATGTAGCAAGTTAAAACCCAGTTCTTGCTCAGCAGCAACTAACATAGAGTGTGATTTAGGGTTAATACTCTGTGGGCTGGGCCGAGCCCTCTTGGCCCGTATTTCCTACAGTATGATAAATGTAACATTATGAAAATCTATGCAAGTTAAAACCCAGAATTTTGCTGTTGAAAAATAGTGTGATTTAGGGTTTCTACATGTATATCTTGGTAGTGATGAATTCTTTGTTTTTAAGTTTTTCTAAGGATAAATTTGTGGTGCTTTTTGCATTTTTTTCCGGGTGCAAAATAGTTGGTTCCTTTTTTAGGTATTTTAGGCAAACATGCCAGGGGGTTTAAATTGACGATTGATTTCTATTTTCAAAGACAGGATCAATCCAAATGGAGACTCGGTTTCCTTGCTAGTGGTCATTTCCCTTCTTATTGTAGCAAGTATTCTTATTGATTATGTGGAATAAAAGGTTCCAAATTAATTGCCGTTGTTCTGCTATCGAAAAACTAACACTAGAAAGAGGCCAAATAGTATGTACTGGAATTGTTGTTAGTCTTTCTTTTCTAATGTATATTTTGAGAAATGTCGTACATTTTCAAATATCTATTTACCTCATTGTGAAAAGTATACATTAGTCAGACTAAGAGCAGTTTTTGTGAATATTATGGGATAGATCTTTACGCAACGAAAGGTGTGGATGTGGGTGTGGAAATCAATACCCATGTTTAGACCGAGGAAATATTATGGGATAGAGCTTTGCTTATGCTTCCTCATGCGTGCTATAACTAGGTATCCAGGTACTGGGGAATACAACAAGTTCAGCGAGGAGGGTATTTACAAATGTGCAGGATGCGATACCCCACTCTACAAGTCGACTACCAAATTCAACTCGGGCTGTGGTTGGCCAGCTTTCTACGAGGGTCTTCCCGGGGCCATCAATCGAACTGTAAGTTTTTTACTCTTCATTTTTCACAACTCTGTATTAGCATTTTCCTGACATTTCTGGTGCGTGTTTCGTATAGGCTGATCCAGACGGAAGGAGGATAGAAATCACTTGTGCAGCATGTGGGGGCCACCTTGGCCATGTCTTCAAAGGGGAAGGCTTCCCTACTCCAACCGACGAGCGCCATTGTGTCAATAGTGTTTCGCTCAAGTTCACCATGGCTGACGCGTCTTTGTGAAAAAAGAACCTACTTCTGCTATCTGATAATAATGTATTACCAATTGCCTAATAATAACAATTGTGTTGTGTTTGAATTCGACCTTGCCTATTTAATGTGTGTTCAACCTAATAACCGTATCTTGTTTTATGAATTTGATATTTTATAGTCAGAACATTATAATCTCGATTGAAATTATCAATTTGTTCAATTTCATAAATTGTAACGCCTCGACTCTCGACTCTTACGAGCTGGAAAAGTTATCGATGATTGGTTTTCAGAGTGATATACAATCCAAAACATGATGAAGTGTGACCATTAAAAAGACAACTTTTGTATTCAAAAAATCCTTATTATATTGAACGTTTTTTTTATATGATTTGGTTTTGGTATATGCAAACGTGGGGCTGTTAATCTTCCTTATTATATTGAACGTTTTTTTTATCAAGATTTCTTACCCCAAAAGAATTCAAAAATCCCATCTTAAAAATCACTACTTTTTTTTTTAATATTTTACGAAGTTTTTGCCCGTAGAGTTTCAGTGTCACCATGTGGGATGGAGTGGCCTGTTGCTTCTTTGTGCCCTTTTTCGAAAGTTTGAATCTTGAAGACATTGGGAGAGAAACTGAAGAAATAAATTAATGGGTTTTGCTAAAATTTTCATGTACTATATTTTTCAGAGGTGGATAACTAAAATTGGTTGGAAAATAATTGTCCCACATCGTGAGATTAGGCTTTTCGAAACACATTAAAATTTGTGAAGAAAGCAATTAGTGTTCGCCGAGCTCAGTTACACGGGCTTGTAACCCATGTGGGGGCTTTGAGGTGAATGGACATTGCGCCGGTCCCTATAGCTGGGCCTTTGGTTGCTAGTTGGTGGCCCGCCCGGTCCCTATAGCTGGGCCTTTGGTTGCTAGTTGGTGGCCCGCCCGTTCCAAGTTGGGAGTTGGGCCGAGTAGTTCAGGCGAAAGCTTGGACTTCTTGGTTCCTGGAGCGGAGGGCAATGCGTCAGGCTGGTTTAACAGAGCAGCGATCACGGGGCTGGTCCAATTGAACATTCCCCTTTTTCACTATAATATTTTTGTATTCATCCAATGTTAAAGTAACCGCCGATGCGCCCATTTAAAGCTAAATTGAACATTCACCTTTTTAATATTATTTTAAATTTGTCACTATCTAGCAAAGGAAGGAAGGCACTATAATATTGTTGTATTCATCCAGCGCCCATTTAAAGCTAAATTGAACATTCACCTTTTTAATATTACTAGTATCTTTCTACCCGTGCGATGCCCGGGAATATTTTTCTTCAGTTTCTCCGGCTACTATTTTAATTTATGTTTAGCAAGAAAACTAAATTTAGGAGAAATTGATATAGTGATTTCATATAAATTGATGACTACGATCGGCAAAAAATCTTAGTTGATAATACATAAAAAGAACCTGAAATGATAAAAGGTCAATTCACATTTCGGAACACCTCCTTGTAAACGACATTGGTAGCTTAATTCGTGAGGTTACCATTCGAATCACAAATTAAGAATTTCAATCCCGCTCGATTAGTGACTCTTGAAACTGCAACATATAATTGTTCGTGTGTGAACACCGGTCTTCTCAACAGAATCCACACTTTTGACAAAGATTGTCCTTGAGTTTGGTTAATTTTCATAGCATAAGATATCATAATTCAATATTACGGACGTTGGAATCGAAAGGACAATTTTGAATCAGAAGGTGTAAGTGACACTTTTGAATTAGAAAGCGTAAGTGGCAATTTTGGATAAGAAGGCGTAAATGGCAATTTTGTTAATATGGAACGCTAATATTTTTTTTAAATAAAAGAAATGTGAATCAACATATGATCTAGTAGTATAAGATTTAGTATATTCATATTATAAATAAATTAGCTTTAATATTGTAAATAAATAAATCGGACAAAAAAATAATAGAGTAGGTGAAGATGAATAACGTCTTATATCAGGACTTTTGAAAAACCAAAAGTTTAATTTTCATTTTCGAAAATACATATTAAAAAGTCAACGAAGGCGAATCTCGAATCTAAATATTTAGTCAATCAATCGATTCAAAACACTTGGATTCAAAACAATTAGTCAATCAATTCGGCCAGTGCGTTGCACTGAGAGTACAACTCAAAGTTTTACCCGGTTTATTTGAATCTTAATATAAGTAAATATGTTTAAACTTTTGTACAATATTTTTATTTGTATACATGTTTTGAAAAAAATAAAATTAAAAATTAAAGAAACATTTCGAGTTCCAAAACATAGAAAAAAATATATAATTACAATTAATTAAATTTACTGCAAATTTCTGAAAACCTCCTTGTACACAACATTTGTAGTCTTATTCGTCAAGTTTTCATCTTCGTCACATATTAAGAATTTCAATCCTGCTCGGTTAGTGACCCTTGAAACTGCAACATACAATTGTCCGTGTGTGAAAACAAACCTTTCAACAAAATTCCCACTTTTGATCAAAGATTGCTCTTGAATCATAACTTTTGACAAAATATATGATTTAAGGGTACGGGACATGGGAAAAATATATATTTTGATAAAATATATTTTGATAATTCCATACCATAACTTTTTCATTAATATATCAATGTATATGTGAAATATATTTTTCAAAAATTGTTCTTTATATCCTACAAAATTTATTTGTGTAAAAATAATAACTAAAAATATCGTCTATTTTAATAAAATGGTACGGAATACTAAAGTTATCAAAAATGTTTGAATTGAATTGTTTTACTAAACATTTGTAAATTTATTGAAATAAAATTGATTTAATATAGTGATTTTTTTTAAAGATTTAAGGATTTAGTTTCAAATTTTAATAATTTAAAAAATAATATTAATAAAAATATGGAAATAAATTTTTGAATCAATTTAATACAAAACTAATAAATAAATTTATACATATACTTATATTGTCCACTAATAAAATTTTAAATTTGTATTTCTGTCTAATGTTTTTCTCAAATGTATTTTCTTTCATTTTACTTATTTTATAGTTTTCTGTATTTAATATTAAATATTGAAACAAAGTTAATACCATTATAAATCAAACCAAAACAATGAAAATAAAATTTATCATCAAAAAATTAAAATGAAACTTCTTTATTACATAAACAAAATAATTTACATTGTACATCATCATCGATCAACTAAAACAAATTCTAAACTATTATTCTTGATAAACACGGGGTATTCAATCTTGACATCTCTTAGCAAAATTTGTCACAATAAATTAAATTGATTTTACAAAACATAAGACATTCAAAACTTTTAACAACAATTTTCAGAATAATTACACCCACATCACAGTCATCTTATGGATAAGCTTAAAGATTCTTCTTTCGTAAAATTACTGTACATTTCCAAAGATATTTAAAGTGTTAAAATTAAATACCAACATTGTATGATATATCCCTCGTGATCAATACTTTTTATTATAAAACAAATGCAAAAGAAAACGATTAAACTCTATCTACAAATGGTTTAATTGTTAATCTAAAATTAAATAATTTAGTAGAATTAAATAACAATCGAATAGATATCTTTTACCTTCCAGAAAACCAAGAGTCTCGGTATCGGCCGGAGGGAAGATGAGCGAAAAGTGAATGTCATCTGATATAATCTCCTTTTGGAGTGATTTTGGTAAGCTCCTTTGACCAAATTAACTGGTTGAATACGCCGAATAGCCGTATATACAAACCTGCGTTAGATCAAGAAATTATAAATAAAGAATCTTAGATGTCTCTTACCAAAACAAAAATAAATACGAAGAGATGGAAACTTGAAAATATTTTGTAGTAGATGTGCATATGTCATAGAAAAAAAATATATAAGATCCGAAAATAGTCAAAACTTGCAGAACCAATTATTCATCTTACATTGACTGTAATTGTAATTGTTGAATATCAATATCGTCGGCATTATGAAATTACTAATCACCTTCTTGTGATCAAATTTCAAACATGGACTAACGACAGACGCTGAGGGTGAGGGTAAAACTGAAAGACTCCTGTTGTTATGCGTTTGGTTGAGATGTCTATTAATCGAACCTAAGATATAGTTAGGCATCAGAAAAAATCTGGAGTAATTGGAACTAAAGTTGTTGATACGACAACCCACTTTATTTATTTTTTGGGATGTAGAAGATCCACCCAATGCAACTGATAAATAGTGAATATGTTGTTTTTGCACATCATCATCGATCAACTAAAACTAATTCTAAACTAACTATTCTTGAAAAACATGGAGTATTCAATCTTGACATCTCTTAGCAAAATTTGTCACAATATAATAGAGATCTTTTACCTTCCAGAAAATCAACTGGTTGAATACGCTGAGTAGCCATATATTCAAACCTGCGTTAGATCAAGAAATTAGAAATAAAGAAGGTTAGATGGAGATAAAAATTATTTTGGTCCCATAAAGAAGTCATTTTCTCGATTTGGTTTCATTTTGTTTCACTTTCTCAATTATAGTCCCGTAAAACTTAAAATGTGGTCAATTTAGTCCCTTTTAATTTCAAAAAGTCAAAATTAGCCAAAAATCTGTTGACCGATAACGATGTGATAGACAATTTGGGAGAATACGTTAAAAAATTAAGAAAATTTGATGCGGTTCACGTGTCAAATTGTGATTTGACGAAAGTAATTAAAAAAAAAGTAAACAGAAAATAATATTCACACTTTGATACATGGATCACACTAATTTTTCTTGCGGTATTTCTCCAAATTGACTGCCACGTCTTTATTGGTCAACCGATTTTCGGCTAATTTTGACATTCTGGACTGAAAAAAGACTAAATTGATCACGTTTTAGGTTTTACGGGACTAATTAAGAAAGTGAAACAAAATGAGACCAAATCAAGAAAAGAGCTTCTTTATGGGATCAAAATAATTTTTATCTCAGGTTAGATGTCTCTTACCAAAACAAAAATAATTAAGAAGAGATGGAAGCTTGAAAATATTTTGCAGTAGATGTGCATACGTAATGTAATAGACAAAAATAAGTAAAATTCGTAAATAGTCAGAACCTGTAAAACCAATTATTCATCATATCTTGACTGTAAATTCTAATTGTTGAATATCAATACCGTCGGCATTATGAAATTACTAATTACCTTCTTGTGATCAAATTTCAAACATGGACTAACGGGAGACGCTGAGGGTGAGGGTAAAACTGAATGACTTTTGCTGTTATGCGCATAGTTGTGATTTCTATTAATCGAACCTGAGATATAGTTAGGCATAGAAAAAATCTGGAGTAATTGGAACTAAAGTTTTTTATACGACAACCCACTTTATTAATTTTTTGGAATGTAGAAGATCCACCCAATGCAAGTGATAAATAGTGAATATGTTACTTTTGGAAAAAAATAAATGGAATAAATGATGGACTCGTCAACGCTGCGCCTAATACATATTCCGGCGGTATAATCGATATATCATAACAACATAAATAATCTATTTATCACTCATTCTTAATTCATTTTAATAATTTAGTTGTATTAATAAATATAATAAAAAATTGAAAGTATATATATATATACATTTATTCATAAAGTAATATTTTATTTTATTTTAGTTTAATATGATTGATTTAAATGAGAGAGAGAATATATAAAATTAATTGTAGATAAAAAAAATATGAAATTTATATATTAATTTATTTTATTAATATTATTCAATTGGATTTCAATTTTTTTTTATATTTTGTAAAGTATATAAAAAAAAGTATAAAGTGTATAACTAACTATACATAGATTTGCATAAATATTATTAATTAAAGTAATATAAATCGCTATCATTAATTTTCAATACTTTCGGAAATCTATTGTTGTGCTTAATTAGAAAATATATTACACGTTTTCTTTGATTAATTTTGGAACAAAAATTATAGAGTGTGTCATTTGGTAAGCCTCGTGTAGCAATATGGTTATCAATTGATACACTTCAGCGTATGGTTTTAAAAATCGTAAATCGTTTAAGTAGTCTTCTTAAACATATAAACTTGTAAATTATTATTGTGAAACAGTTAAATAATTAATAAAAAGATCTACACTATGCTGGAAGAAGATGCAAATTAAATATTGAATAGATAAAATATATAGTATCTAGTGGCTAAAAAAATTTTGAATCAAATTTTTATTTAAAGTATTTTTGTCTCAAATTCTTTCATTTTGCAAGATCTCGTTTTTTATTTATTTATTAGTTTATGTATTTCATATTAAATATTCAAACAAAGTTATACCATTATAAATCAAACCAAAACAATGAAAATAAAATTTATTATCAAAGAAATACAATGAAACTTCTTTATTACATAAACAAAATAATTTACATTGTAAATCATTATCGATCAATTAAAACAAATTCTAAACTAACTATTCTTGAAAAACATGGGTTATTCAAACTTGACATCTCTTAGCAAAATTTGTCACAATAAATTAAATTCATGTTACAAAACATAAGATATTTCAAACTTTGAACAACAATTTTCAGAATAATTACACCCACATCATGGTCATCATATGGATAAGCTTCAAGATTCTTCTTTCGTACAATTACTGTACATTTCCAAATATCTTTAAAGTATTAAAATTAAATAGCAACATTGTTCGATATATCACTTGTGATCAATACAAAACATATAAGCAACAAAGTACTTTTTATTATAAAACAATAAAAACTTACTCATAGATATGGAAAAAAAAATTAAACTCTATTTACAAATGATTTAATTTTTAATCGAAAATTAAATAATTTAGTAGAATTATTTAACAATCGAATAGAGATCTTTTACCTTACAGAAAACCAAGAGTCTCGGTATCGGCCGAAAGGAAAATGAGCGAAAAGTGAATGTTAGCTGATATGATCTCCTTTTGAAGTGATTGAACAGTGAAAAGTGAATGTTAGCTGATACGACAGACAGTGCGGGACGGAGGGAGTAGTTTTTATTTGCAAATATTCGTGAATCAATGTAAATGTATTGGTTTTGTTCTACCTTAGTTGTGTCAAGAATAGTTCTCATCTCTGAGCTGGATAAAAATCTAAAACTCAAAATGAAAGAAGAGATTGTAAAAGCTTCACTGATAAGATTCATAAAGCTGTGAAGTTTTGAGTTAGCTGTAAATAAATTAATGTATTACTTTAGTTTTGATCATTTAACTTAAAATTTATAAAATTAATATTTACTTTGAAAATTAATATTCTCAATAATATTTTTGTAAGGTTTCATAGTCCATTTGAATCTTAGAACCCGTATGAATATTTATAAAGAATGAATAATTATATCATTAATAAAATTAATTTGTTGAACAACTATTTTTTATTATATTTTCATAAGATATATATTAATAAATGATTACTTTCGTGAAAATACGACTTAAAATCACCGACTAAGTTCTTCCATTAGCCAAACCAATAGTAATCTTGGACTTTTCTAGTGCCCCGCATATCTACATCTACTCTAAATAGCGCATCTACTTCTTCAGTCTAGGCTCCAATATACAGTAAGGCTCGCAAAGGATATTGGTCAATACCTAAATCTCTGCAAAATAAATAAATTAGGATTCATAAATTTAACAATCAATTTAATATTAAAAAAACTCAAACAAACATTAGCGGAAGAAATATGAAATGAAACTTGGGAGGTTTGATAAATAGATAAATAAATTATATACATGAATCAAATATATAGGTTCAGAACCAAAATTTATAAACCTGAATCTGGAAAAAAAAATTAGGATCAAACACACTTTTATGAGATGAAATATGAAGTCAAACCTCAGATACTTGATCAATAGAAAAATAAATTGCATACACGAATCAAATATTTAAGTTCATGATACAAAAAATATTAAATTACAGAAATATATTTATTTCATGAACACTGCAACTCAAGCAACAAAGAGAAAGAATGAAAAATGTAAATTTATAGGTGAACCTCCATAAGCAACAACCACCTTGACACCGGTTTGATATGCAAATTTCTTTGCTTCCTCATGAATCTGTATAAAGTCGCTTAAAACTTAAACAGTATATGAAAAACAAACATATTCCAAACGGCAATCAATTAACCTTTCTCTTCCTCTTTGCTGACATTTTCTTTGAAAATGTTTAAGATGAATACCCTATTAATCTGGCAAAAGAGATTTCAAAGCAATTAGCGGAGATAATTATAAAAAAATGGAGATAATTATAAAAAAATGGATAACGACATAAAAATGAGACTATAATAGTAACAATTTTTATCAGTACATTTAATCAAAGTCGATGAATATTTGTTGACCTTAAAACAGAAAAAATACCTTGAATCAACAAAGCTGTAGCTCCATCCCGAGGGTTTAGGGATTTACCTATTCTGACAAATGTCGCACCATTTAGAACCGGCCAACAAATGAAAATGAATAGAAAACATTAGCATCAATCAACTAAACACTAATTTTACGCTTATATACATTTTACAAAATAATTAATCATATAAATCCCTAGTGATACTGCCTGTTGATCAACCTCAAACTCTATCAACTGTATGCATCAAAACTTTCAAAAATATCGACTTTATAACTTTCCACATATACTTAGCTACTACTGTATATAGTATCACTAAATAACATATTGGATTACCTCATCAACTGAGTTATCAAGCAGTTCTGCCATAGCTGCAAACACATGACATGTAAAAGAGGGTTAAAAATAATCATCAGAAGTACCCGAGAAGATTATATATATTCGAGTTCATACAGGGAAATAACATGTGTAAATATATACTTTAAATCACGTACCACCAAAGGCCCACTTATGTGAAGTTGCATTAGAATGAAGAAACTTAGGGTGAATACGAAGATGCCCAGTGCTATATCTGAAACGAAACATTGAAACAGAAGGAAGAAAATGTATCTTGAGGGTCGTATAATGACATGTTGTCATGTGTAAATAAGATAAAAATTATCTCCGCGAAAAATTAATATGAAAAGTTAATATGTGTAAATAAGATAATTGAATCTCCGCGAAAAATTATCAGTTCATTGTATAAGAAAAATAATAATCATATAAGATTAAAATGTCCTCCAAATAAAACAGTAAAATAAAAACAAAAAAGAATAAGCGAAAAATTATCAGTTCAGTATATAAGAAAAATAATAATCATATAAGATTAAAATGTCCTCCAGAATAAAACAGTAAAATAAAAACAAAAAAGAATAAGCGCAATGTGATGATTCATACTTTTCACAATGTGATTTGTTAATTAATATTGCTCACGACTTATGTCAACCTACTATTAATAAGCAGTACAAAAGGATTACATATCAAACCTTTTTCCACGTACATCTACATGTTTGAAGTCATTGCACATGTCACCATCTTCATAACAGTACTTCAACAAAAAGCAGCAAAAGGAGAATGGAATGACCGAAAATAAAGTATTTAAGAACAACTTACCGGAATTTATCTTGGATAGGCACACTGGAGAAAAGGGGTCGATAATCACGCTCAAGTATCCCGATTAAAGTCCCCACACGGTTTAAGTACGTGAGATACAAAAGACGGAGAGACAGTGAAAACGGGGAACATAGCCCATCAATCGTTCTTCCAATATAGTCATTGTCATACAGTAAAAGGGATTAATAGATATGAATGAATTAGGGTCAACCCATTGTTGAAGACATACCTCAATTGAAACCGAAGCAAGAATTCAAAATTACAGAAATCGAAATACGCGCAATCGATAAACACCACAATCTGCAAAAAAAAAAATAACAAATGATATGAAATATCAAAATAATAAACACTAAAACTTATATGAAGGAAAATTCACAAAAGAAATTGTGGTTAAAAAAAAGTTATGTTAGAAAACATAACATGAAATTGAGGTAGGGGCGAAGCACAAAACATAACATCGAGAGATCGAGAGACAACACGTAATGGTACTGATCCAGAATTTCGAGAAAATATACGCGGAAGCAAGACAAAATCGTTTAATCATCGCTCCTCTTAATAAATGATGTATCAAACAGAGAAACACGGAACTTTGATTTTCAAACTGGGAAAAAAAAATTATGCCAAATTAAAAAATACCAAATAGTTAAATTATTGTTCCAAGATGAAGAGTGCCGAAGTCACCCCAAAATACATAGCCACTACGTTGAGGATTAATGATGTGAAGAGAAAAAGACCCAAGAAGAGAGTCCCTGTCAAAAGAACACTCCTTTCCTGAAAAAAAAAGTGGTTATAATCAGTCTTAATAGCAAAGGACGACTTAAAAAATAGTAGGGAAATAAGTATCGGTACCCATTCCATTTCAGCATATTGAGTGCATAAAGATGCCGAGTTGTAGCCGGCAACTGCTGACGTAAGAACATTCGCAATGAATATAGAACTTGAGAGGGCTCAACGGCTGTAGGGGTAGCAGACTCCAAGTAATGCTAAACCAAATACGAACAAATAAGAAGTAATAAAGTAATAACATAATAAGAAGCAACTGATTCCAAGAAAAAAAATGCTATTAAATGAGGTCAAACGAAACTGAGCAGCGATTGTACAGAGTGAATGATTAGCTGCAGCAGCTGCTCGCATATTGCTGAGCTGACAGCGAGTATTCTAACGCTACAGTCAGATCCTAATCGTTACAAATAAATTAAATGAAAATATATTAATAGAAGAGGGATTCCAAATGAGAATTGAAAACAAACTTACAACATGCTTCAAGGAGAGCCTTGCAGGAACCGGTGACGAAATAACTCGCGAAGAACATATTGCTCGTGATCACATAAACAATAAAAAAAAAAGAGATTCAAAAATGCAAATGATATGCGTCTACACCATACTGAAATGTATCTTTACGCAGTCGGCTATAACATGAGGATCCTCCTCAGGCGAAAACTCAGTTATTCCTGAATGGGTTGAAAAGTATCTATCAATTCTATAATTTCTGAAACGACAGCTTGTCCGAGAATTCAATGGTGATCATATCCACCTAAACGTTCGACGATAAAAACACCATAATCAATTAATCATATAAACAAAAAAAAGAAGCATTAGCCAAAAAGAAACATTAGTTACTATATAATCTTACCAATATCTCTCTATATGGTAAATTATGATTTGACCATGATCCCGCCTGTAGGATCAGATAACAGATGGTTGATGAGGCACTTTCTCATGTCATTTGGTGCTATGACAAACATATAGAAAGCAAACAGCAGGAGGTCTACTGACGACAGAGTTGACCTTAGGAAGCCCTGCGATATCATGTGTGAGATTAACCATCGCCGTTAAAAAACACCGCACTGTGTTAGGTATTGAAACATAACAATACAACGCTGCATGATAATTACAAAAGTACCATTTTGGCTGACGGAAAAATGAGCGGAAGAATGTCCGTATGCCCTCCATATCCAGTTGCAATATCAGTGCTAACAAAAAGAGGAAAAATGCACGTTTTCTTTTCCTCTCAAGCGGCCAAAGAGCATTCCAAGCTATATTTTGAAACACCCAAACTCCATGCTTAGAAATAGATTCATCACAGAAACCACAACTTTCTATTAATCTCCCATTAGATGAATTCAAACATCAAAATATCAAATAAAATACCAAGACACCAAAGGGAAATTACCTTTATATCCAACTCCTACAACTTTCTCCAACTGCTTTCAATTCCGCAAAATGAATAACATCGAACCTTCATGAAATAAAATACAGTGTCAATGATGAGGAAGCAAACACAGACACACAAACAAAAGAGGGCAAATAATAAAACCAATTCAGTAGAAAGTCATTTGAGTTTTTTTTTTTTTGTTTAAACTTAACTTTTATTGTTTCTCTATTAATGTCAATAAAACCAGTCTAAGAGAGAGTGGAAAGAAGATGAAAGTTTGGTTTTAACAATTCTTTCTACTACATCCCGAGAAGATTTTAAAACACTAAAAAAATGACCCCACATACTTTTCAAAAGCAAAAAGCTTCTCAAGTGCTGGTTTATCTTGGAGATCCATCTGAAATAAGAGTAGCAGGTATCAGTGATATGGGGAAAACTCATAACAGCACAAACATTTATCAAATCATAAAGCACACATGACAAAAAATATATATATATAGCAATCACAATAATGTGTGCTACGGGCACCTTGTGAAAAGTGAGATCGGGGCCATGTTGGGCACCTTGTGAAAAGTGAGATCGGGGCCATGTTTATCGGCGAGTTCCCGGACTCTGTTGACAGAAACCACGGACAAATTGTCCACATCCTCTTCGTGAAACTCCGATTCCCGATGTATATCTGAGAAGAAGATTTCATATTATATGTTGCATTTCATCGAAAGCGTTGGGTGTAATCTGTGGAAGGATAATCGTTAGCCGAGATTCGAATAGAAATGAATCGAATAATTTTGGTGTTGAAAAATCGATCGAGCTCACAATTGCTTTCGAAAAATCGATCGAGCTCACAATTGCTTTTCTTGCGTTTACGCCATTGCTAGGTTCCGTAAGGGTCGTATTGCACAATCTCTTAGATTTATTATTCCTGCAAACAAAAACAACAAAAAAAGTGTTACTTTAACAAAAAAGGGACATTTCAATCTCCGCCTTTAGGGTATCCTGAATCAATCCGAAATTCACCCCTCTATCTAGAACGTCGCGCCGGTGAAGAAGGAAATCAGATCTCCCCGCTAGTAGAGAGTAATAAAAGAAAATGTAGCTGATTTCATTTACCTGGTCGTATGGAGATTTCGATCGTCGTATTCTAGGTTTGGCGATAATATGAAAACCACAATAATACCTGAGAACCGAGCGTACGAAGGCAGACTGGGCGAATTGAAGAGAATAACAACTGGAGAAGGGGGAAAATAACAACTGCGAGAAAGGGAAAAGGTCAAATGCGGGAGGAGACTGAGAGCAGGAGAAATACACAATTAAACCCTATTTCTGTGAAGATGGAACGTGAATAACGTGAAGGAGAAGACGAAGAAGCGGAACAATAGCTGTCTAATTGGAAAAGTTGACCGAAATTAATATTTCAATTACTGATATTGATTTCAATAAGATTTAAGGAGAAAATATAAATTGACGTGGCAAAATTGAGAGTTTCTATTGAACAATAGAATTTGAAATTGAATGAGAAAAGTTTCTCAATATGTGAAATTGAGCATTCTGATTGGTCAATAGATTTTAATTTCATCTACGTGGCAAAATTGAAGCTTTTGATTGGTTGTCTGCTTGATAGATAAGCGTTCTGAATTTATATATTAATAGATTTTAAATTTGTCACTATCTAGCAAAGGAAGGAAGGCACTATAATATTGTTGTATTCATCCAATGTTAAAGTAAGTACATAAATTTCAAATATTTGATTTATTAACTTCCTACATATTACTGTATTGTGTGCTGTATATGATTTATTAACTTTCTCTATTATTGTGTGCTGTCATTTATTAAATTTCTATATTATTGTGTGCCTAATTGTTTGTATTTAGCTATTTGCACACATAAATTTCAAAATACTGTATTAAAAATACATATTTTTGTCTATTAAAAATACTAATCAAATATCATCATTAAACAAGACGCGCCCACTGTTTGTCCACCGCCCAACAGAAACCAAAACTCCTCCATGGGCACACAGCTTCACATAAACACATAAATCGTTTGTGCACTGTGTGTATATATATACATAATATACGTACAATCCACTTTCACTTTCTAACACTCAACACCGGCACAAAGTTCTTGAAAGGAAAAACAACTTGTCTTAAAATATTTATAATTAGAGTTCTGAGAAACAGGCCGCGCCGCCGCCAATGGCACCGACAGCAGCCATGCTCATGATCTTACGCCACCGCACAAGACCACTGCCATCCCAATCTCCATCTCCATCACCATCAAAACCCAAGAACATGTTTCGGCCCAAGGAAAAGGAGCCCACAACTGATCTCTCCCTTCTCCACCGACTCGGTGGTGGGTTGACCAAGGACAGGGACAGGGACAGATATGGAATGTGAAAAGATGTCTAGATTTCATATAATATGTTTGAATGTATGTATGATGATCATGTTTTTGGTTGTCTTTTCCAGTTTCCACATCTGTAAATAAATAAATTACTACATTATCAAAGTGACTCGAGATGGGAAAATATAATCTCTTTATTCAGGGAAGAAGAAACCCAGGATGAATGAATACAGAATAATAGTAGTTCAATATGGCTGAAAAAATGAACATTTTCCGACCCAATCTCGGCAAATGAAAATAGTACTACTGTTTTTCATTCACACAAGAGAGAGCTCGCCGGCAGGAATAGATCTCTTCACAAGTTTAGCCCAGGACTCGTTCGTTTCCGTGATGACCTTAAGAGCAAAATCCTGAAATCATAAACGAAAAGCTCGATGAGGAAGAAGTAACCGATTGATGAGGAAGAAGTAACCGATTGATTAATCAATTCCCTCGGGAAAAAAGTTTCTAAGCACCTTATTTGCCGGCTTGTTGCCAAGACCAAACCTGTTGGCAGGTTTACCATCAGGGATCTTGTAGTCTCTAAACCACTCCCGGATTGCTGTAAGAGTTCCCTGTAAGAAAAAACGGAATAGGAGGAGTTCAGAGTGAAAACATGATCATATAATTTTTGGAATTTCGATTTTTGAATGCAACTACGTACAGGGAAATGCTTTTCAACATCATCGACATCATTAACAAGAGCAGCTCTTGGATCGTCCAAAGAGATGGCGACTATTTTCCAGTCAAGTTCGCCCTCATCAATCATCGCCAATGCAGCCAATGGCTTCACCTTCCACACCTCTCCGATTTTACCTCGGGTTTCACCAATCTCAACGACGTCAACTACGGAAAAAAAAGAAGAAGCACCCGTTAGTACATTTAACAGGAAAAGGTTAAGTCTTTGTTACTGAAAAGATTAAATAAGTAAATAAACGAAACCTGGATCGTTGTCTCCAAACGCCCCTTCAACTTCAGCATTTGCAAGTTCAGGATCTTCCCATGTTTGTGGAAGCAATCCATAGTTCCAGTTAATGTTGTACCTACGAAAAAGACAGTGATCCGGCTAGGTTTCAATCGAACGAGAAATTTCAGAAAACTACGATAGTGTGATCATTTGAGCTTCCATTTTTTTTCGATTTCGATTGAACACTTTCACAACAACATATGTGAAATTGATTGTGAAATTAGCAACACAAATACAGTACAGATTGCAATTTACTCATATTATCACAAATTAATTCCACTAACTTCGAAAAAAAACAGAGAAATTATTTCTAAAAATAAAGAATCAAAATGTACAAAGTGTCTTACGGATAGTATCGAAGTTTCCCCTTCTTCGTGTCTTGCTTGATCGGAGTAAACAATTCGTCGGTGGCGACCTCCATCTTCGCGCTCGATTCTTTCGGAATCTCGACGATGAAATTGAAAACACCATCTCCCAAATGCAAGGGCACGTCGTGCCACGGGGAAATCTACACCGCAGAATCGATCGATTGATCAATCAAATCTAAATCACCCGTTGAATTCTTCAAAATTGAAAAAATAAAATAAGAAAAATCGAATACCTTTTTCCCAGAATTATCGTGAAAAAACACGCGGTAATCTAGGGTTTCTGGGTTTCCGTCTTCCTTGGTTTGAATTTGGGGATTGTAAATGGCGCTGCAACTAAACAGGCGCCTTTTCTGCTTGAGGCATAAGCTGAGGGTTTGAGGCTTATCCCTTGCCGGACGACCGGCGAACAGAGTACCGGAGATGGCGCTACTCGCGGACGCAATCACTCTCGTAGCCGCCATTTGAGAGAGCTCAGTGGACTGACTGACTGTGGGTGACTCGAAATGGTTTGTGGATGCGTTTGTGTTGGGATATACTGTTAAGATGCCTTCTGAATTGGGCCCATAATCAGGGGCAATTTATACGGTGTTCCTGGAGTACGATTCTAATTGTACACCCATGAGCATATCTTCATGTATTTTTGGATAAATATTCATTACGTATGCTAATATATTCATTGATATGTTAATTCAATATTTATAGTAATTGTTTTTTGAAATGAAGATTTCTTAATTATTAAATGATGATTTTTATATTTTAAAGGTGGGAGCATCATTTATATTCTACTCCCAGGAGCATGATATAAGTATTGTAATCAGGGCCATATTCATCACGCAGTTACTATATAAGAATGCTTAATTTTAAAAATTAAAAAACTCTTTCAAATTTATTGTCATATATTCCGGTTATTAAGTGTAATTTAAAATATGTTTGAAACATCAAAAATTAAATATATTTTTTACCTTGAATATATTGTTTTCTTGTTCACATGAATTATAAACAACTGTTAATTTTTAATCTTATTACTAAAAACATGTGAAGTAATTAGAATCTGGGCAAACAAGCAAAAGATTTTAAGGAAGCTCGTCCCATTTTATTTCAGCTAATAACGGACTATTACACAAGTCCACCACACTACAACCTCGATACGACACTGCATACGCAACCGTAACAACGTCAACACAGCACTCATTGTCGGGAAATACATAACAGAATTCTCGAATACACGGAAATCAACACTAGTTCAAACACCTAATAGCAGCTCAACGCTTGTTCTTCTGTGGTCCTCGACTAGCAGATTTCTAGCGAAGTTCTGGGCGGACAAAATCTGCATCGGCGGGCACTGAGATATCAACAGTAGGCCTCAATTCAGCACATACTTGGATAGCAGCATGAACAGGGTCTGAGAGGAAGTTGCTGATTAGGTCTTGGTTGATCGGTGCAGCGTTGTCCACTGCAACAAGTGCCTGCTGGGTGACAATGTAATCAAATCTCGGGGCCCACTTCCTAGATCCCAAACGTGCTGTCGTCGAGCAGTTATCGACCATGAATGAAACTCCGCGGGCGTGCATGAAAGGATTCAATGAATCAACAGCTTCGATCACACTCTCGTTTATAATCTCAGAGTATGAATGCCCTTTCTTCCGCAAAACCTCAATCTGCACGTGTGTTGTAAAATGGTAAACAGGACGTAAAGTGGAAATTTAAATCTGAAGAAATTATTGTGGGGGAAGGGTGGGGGTTATATACATCAAAATATATTTAGGCTAGTGAGAGAAATTGAAAATTTTAAGTAGGAAGGCAAATCACCTGGGCCATCATCAACGCCACAAAGACCCCAGCAGTGAATGGATACAGAGGACCCAAGTCACCAGCTTGTCGTACCGCTCGAACTCGCTCACCAACTTTCCACATCCTCGTCTTATCAATTTTGCCCATGGGGAAAGCAGGTAACCCTTCCTTTTCCTGCATAAAGAAAACAAATATATTAATCAAAATAATAGGACGGCGATTGATATATAATAATAAAACATTAACATACATAAAAGCGACGGCCAGCCAAGACTACACTCCTTATCTCACTCCCACTGGCAACATCTTCATAGCACTCGTAAAGGATATCCATGCATGGATAGTATGAGGCACTGTATGCTGCCTCAAATTCCTTTTTGCCATCTTCACTTAATGCATTGTAGACAGCCAACATACCCTGACAGAAATCACAACCAAATTAATACAGCAGAAAATAAAAATGCAAAGGGTTCAGAAAACAAATACAGAATACAGCTGTAGTTCAGAAAACAAATACAGAATACAGCTGTGGTGTAAGGGTAAAATGAAATGTCATATTAAGCCTAACCTTCGTTGATATGGTCTTAGATATTATTCCTGTAATGCTCTCCACAGTGTTCTTGTAAGCAAGATCTTCATCCATCCCATTCTCAGTGTACCTTCTGAATAAGGACTCCACAACACCATGCACAGCACCAAGTAAAATGCCTAAAACAAAAAAGGAATAGTGAATCAGCACATGTCAGGCCCACAATAAAAGTATACTTTGGTTATGTATACATACCTCTCTCCCCAAAAATATCACTCTTGTACTCCTGCTCCAGAGTAGTAGCAAAAGTAAAAGGTGAACCAAGGGCAACTGACCATCCAAGTGCAACATCGGTAGCTCTTCCATCAACATCCTTTAAAGAAGGCAAGCCCCCATCAAATAATCATAAAAATCGAAGATATAAACCAAGCTACTCTAAATACACCAAAATACCCGCACAGGAAAATTTACATACCTGGTGGACAGCAAAACTAGAATTAATACCGGCACCGTTGATTTCTTTCCCTTGGACGTATAACCTTCTAACTGATGGGCCCATGCCCTTGGGACATACAGCAATCACACTGATGTTTTTGGGGAAGTCAAGACCTATGGACTGCAAATGACCCAACAGGAATCCGTGCGAAAGTCCAAGTATGCTATTTGGTTTCATGTGGGAGAACACCTTCTCATAATTATCAGCCTGTAGTAATTGGTTAGTTAAGAATGCACAGAAATTAAGTCGAATATAACCTTTAACAGATCTTGAATACATTATATACAAGTATCAAGTAAAATCAAGGGAATCAATACCTGAGCAGAATCTGATATCAAGAGCAGCACCAGATCACTCGTGGAAACAGTTTCCCATATGTCACCTAGGGTACCATTTTCTTCTGTGAAACCAGCAGCACGTGCCTCAGAGAATGAACTAGAGCCCTTTCTCAAACCAATCTGCATTCAATGGAAAGAACACCATAAACAATAAATTACACAAAAGATACATCATCCCAAATCCTCAACACCATAATAAAGTAAAAAAAATTACCTTAACCACAATATCAGATTTCACTTCAGCTAGAGAATCTCTCAAATTCTGGGCTTGTGCAGGTCCCTATAAGAAGGAAGACTTCTTCATCAATAAAATCAATCAAATAAAATGTATGACAAAATTAAATTACAATGTGGACAGTGGACTGATTTTATAAACTACCATAGCCAGCAAATGAAGTGTGAAAAAATAACAAAACAATATAATGGGAGTGAGATATTCAATAAGCCAATTCATATCTTAATTAGCTACAGAAACATATATGACAGCCCCAGTCCAAATAACATGATTTGTTGTCGCCCATCATATAAAATTAAACTAAATAAAACATACGGAACACCATCAACAATAAATTTACCTGTGAGCCCCAACCAAGCACTCCAATCTGCTTGATACCCTTGAATGCATCCGGCAACAACTTGAACAAATTTCTCCCTCCTCTTACAATGTACTGTAAACAAGAAAATATCGTTTATAACTTCCATTCAATCAAGCTCCAGATGATCCTAAACTTCCTATATAGTTCACGACAATAGACGAAGATATGTTTTATTATTCCAATAGATTCGCTAAAACGTTTCGTGATATATCCAAACACTTTCATGTATCAACAAATCAGCAGTAACATTACACGAGGCGATTAATAGACGTGCTCAAGTCACCCAAATTAATGGGAACATAAGGTGTGAGTTTTTCACATGATTAGCATTGACCACCATTATTTTACTACTTATGAATAAAATGTCTGAGTCAGAGTGAAGCTGATTTACTGTCGCCTAATAATCGACAACATGAAAAAATGATTCTGATTAAATTAACCGCGATTTGGTTGAATAGAAAATACCTCATCGTGACCGGCGAGATTGGTTTTTTCTTTGGTGAACACGGACGTCTCGAAATCCAGTGATGGAGGGGGCTTGATAGCCGGGATCGAGACCATGCGAGCTCCCAGAGCAGAGCCGGATGCAGGAGACGTCGCACGGGAATCGGCTGCGGCTCGGAGCGGCCTGAGGGAAGGAGAGGAGGACGATAGGAATCCCAAGGAGATTTCCGGCGTCGCTCTCGCCGGAGAAATGAAGGAGGTGTTGGTGGAGGAAGCAGAGAAGGTGGTTGGCGCAGCCGCCGCCATTGCACTGTGACTTTTCGACGGGTGTTTGAGGGGAGTGAGAGTGTGTGAGAGAGAGTTTTAGGGTTAGGCAGTTCGGATTATATAAAGTTGATGGACCATTTCGCAGTAACTAAGGAGTATTTTATTTCTAATTATAGATTTGTAAAATGATTTTATGTTTGTGTCCGCAAATACTGTACTTAAATTTAAGATTTGGAGTATCTTTTTAAAATATTATTTAATATTTTATAAAGAAAATTATAAAATATTATTTTATTTTTTATAGTAAAATAAAAATAAATGTATTTTAAATTAATAAAATAAATAATTGAAAATAAAATTTTAAAAATAGATGAAATATTACTGCTTATGTTCCGTAAATATTTTAGCACTTCTTCTATAGTTTATAAAAAAAAAAATGCACATAATTATGGGAAAGATAAAAAATATCAAATAACACAATTAGTACCATATTTTTTTTTCACTTCTATTTACACTTCCTCACATTAATTTTTTCTTTTTTATAATTTTTACAAAAAATATGAGTTGAACTTAGTGTTTTTCATTCATAATTATATACAGTAATGTACTATTTTTTAATAATTAATTGTTTGTATATTTATGTTTTATTTTTGTTCTTTTATTCATAATTATATATAGTGCTATTTTTTAATAAATAATAATTATTTGTATATTTATGTTTTGTTTTTTTCTTTATAATTTCTAGAGAGAATATGAGTTAAATCATTTTTTTACTTCATAATTATATACTCCCGCTAACTTTTTAAAGATGCAATATTTTTTTTAACACGTAGATTAAGAAAAATATTATTTTTTGATTTTTTTTTACTAAAAATAATGGATATAATGTATTTTTAAATTAAAAAATAAAATAGTTGTGTGTGAAGTTTAAAAATTAGGTAAATAAAGTATGAATAAATAGTATTTTAAAATAAAAAAGTAAGAATTTTTATTTCTTTTTTGAAGTGTATCAACTATTATAATCTATGGACATCTCAAAAAGAAAATTATTGTAACTTTTATAAAAGGGAGTGAGTATTTTTTTAATAAATATTTTTTTGTGTATTTATGTTTTGTTTTATTCGGCCAATCTGCACCCTCTTATATATAATCACAATTTTTAATTTTAATAACAATTTTGTTTTTTGTTTTTTAAAATTTGAGAATGTAATTTTTTGTATTATTGTTTGTTTGTATTGAAATGTTGTACGAACATAAAAGTTTAAACTTCAACGTACAGAGTACAGTACAACAAAATTGATTTATTAAGTACATCATTTTGAACATTTTTGAACTATAATTTTATGTTTTTATTATTCAATACTCTTAAGTACAACATTTTGAACTATGATTTTATGTTTTTATTATTCAATGCTCTGCAATATTTTTACACATTCAAAGATTAAGTTGATGAATGATTAATACTATTATTAATCATAGAATATGAAAATTTATAAATTAAATTAAAATTAATACAAAATTAATTTAAATTATTTTTTTCATTTTCTTGTGAGTTAAGCTGCGGTGTAATTATAGTATAAAATAATAAAGTTAAATTATTAGACCATTTATTTATTTATACATGTCAATTAGGATCACAAAAAACTAATACCCTACATTTGTTAGTACAAACTTATACTATTGTTAGTTTGGTTCGATTTTTATTTATAAAATTTAGTTTTTTCGGTTTTCGGTTCGGTTAATAAAATTTAGTTTTTTCGGTTTTCGGTTCGGTTATTTTAGTCGATTAACCGACATAAATTGAAAACCGAATCGAAACATTCAGCGGTCGACGTTCCGGCTTTGTCATCTAATATTAATATTATATATATATATATATATATAATGATTATGTAACGTGATATTTATACGAGAGAATGTGACTTTTTGGTCGTTTTTTATAAGAAGATATGTTTTTTCCCAGTACGAGTTTTCTACATTTACATAAATTGTCTTTTATACCTTTACGATTTCAATAAATCTGAAAAAAACAAAAACAAAAACAATATCAAGTAAAATAAAAATAAAAACAAAATAGCTTGTAAGGTTTTATTATGCATTCATAACATATTCATGCATAACCTACCAAAACCTAACCAAAAAAATTTAATTTTTTTTCAAATCCACACAAAAACTCTCTACCATATTGCTATGGAAAACTCCGCCTCATGCCTAACGAGAAGTATGTGTTCAAGTTTTTTGCGATTTTTCTTGTTCGAGTCGATGGGTTACTCGATGTCGCGATCGAGTATATTTGAAGATCTCAAACCTACATTACTGTAATGTAGAGAAGGGTTAGTCGATTGTACTATTTCGAGTAAACTTTTTCTAGTAACAGCTATGAGTGATTGACAAATATTAAATATAAATTGAAAATAAAATATAATATTGTAATAAAAATGGTTGAATAAAAGTAAATTATATATAAAATAATAAAAATGGTTGAATAAAAGTAAATTATATATAAAGAACAAAAATAGTAAATATGTGAAACACAAAAATAATAAATATGGAGCAATAAAATAATAATTATGTGTGCAGAATAAATTGAGAATAGAATAAAATATTTTTATAATTGAAAATAAAATATAATGCTAGAATAAATTGAGAATAGATAAAATATTTTTATAAATGAAAATAAAATATAATACTGTAATAAAGATGATTGAATAAAAATAATTATATATGAAGGAAAAATATAATAAATTTGTGGAGCACAAAAACAATAAATGTAATGTGTGGAATGATAATAATAATAATAATAATAATAATAATAATAATAATAATAATAATAATAATAATAATAATAATAATGTGTAAATAATGAATTCAGAATAAAATAAAATTAAATATAGTTAAAATAACAATAATTTTATATATTTATATAAATAAAAATTATATATATAGTACAAAATAATTAATATGTGTGGAGTATAAAAATAATATTTATAATATTTATGTGTGAAAAATATATTAAAAATAAAATAAAATCTTGTACTTTAAAAAAAAAGGGTTATGTTCTTGTTTGTTATATATGATAAAAATATTTATATTAATTAAATAATAAATTTTTAATTTTTGTATATATATATATAATTATATACAGTAATAATTTTAGGGGTATTTTGGTTTTTTATTATTTAAGTTACAAGATCTTAACTGTTTAAAAAAATATTTTTCTTTACCATTTTTTTAAACAGCTTATAAATTGTTAGACAGTTCATTTGTAAGTTTTTTAATTTTTTTTAATTTACCAAATAAATTTTAATAGCTTATAAGCTTTAAAAAGCTTATAAGTGTTTTAAAGAGCTTATAAGTTCTGACAAACATCCTCTTATAAAACCTAAAATAATTTTTAATATTTTTCTTAATTCTTTTTATAAATTGTTTAATAAGTTTTTATTTATTTAAAATATATTATTACTTTTTGTTCTTTTTATCAAAATATCTAAAAATTTCATTTTTTAAGTACTCCGCCTGAACCCACTTGAATCTATCAACGTCCATCTTTTTATTATCACAATAAATCTAAATCAAATACATATAATTTTTCAAACATAAATCACTGTTTTTAAAATGTATTTTCATCCGAATGAGTGGGGAAAACAAATCAAATTAATATATTTCATATTTTTAAAAGGATAAATAAGTTTGAAATTTTAAAAATCTACTCTTTTATATAATTTCACAAAATATAATACTTTAATTAATAGTAAAAAATTATTATTCCTATTTTGTGAAGTATATTTTATAAAGTTGAAATTATGATTTAATAAACTACTTTCAATTTTTTCAAAAAGCTTTTGAAATAAATAAAGTGAATATTTAAAATTTTGAAATTGACAAATAATAAAAAATAAATGCATCTATCTATACATATATAATTTCAGGATCCACGTGTACCAATAAAAAAACAATAATAATATTTTCACACTATAAATTATAAATAAAAAAATTATAAATTATAAATAGTAATATTATTAAACATATTTAAATTATTATATATAAATTTTAAATAATAATTTGAAATTATATATTTTTGGTAATAATAATTAATAATCATATTAAATAATTACATTTTTTTTCTTTTTCAAAATTTCTTTTTATTCCATTAATATTAATTTAATTTTAATTAATCTTATATCATAAAAATCAATCTCTTCATATTCCTCAATCTATTTGAGTTAAAAAAAATTAATCAAACTTTTTAAGTGTATTAATTTTTCTGACTATAATCTGGTTTTGTCTTTTTTTTTATTTTCCTGAACATTGAATCGATTTAGTTCTATGTATACGTTCTTCTATTAATTCATTTTTTTTCTCGATTTTTTTAATTTTATGTATTAATTATGATTTTTTCGCAGATTCCATAATCAAATTGTCGAGTTATTAATTATATTCGATTAATTTTTTTTTTAATTTTTAGTTTATCCCTAATTCAGTTATGTTAAATTTGTTTTGCTATATTAATATGATTGCATTTCTGTCATCTCATCTCCTTCATGTTCACTAAGTAAAATTCAATTTTTTTTATATTTCTATTTATTTTTCAACTTTATAATTTTTATTTTCCATTTATTTGGAGAAGCAACCCGGAGGAAACAAAGGAGTTGGAGAAGCAGATTGGCGAGTTGTTGACCAAAGGGCACGTGAAGGAGAGTCTGAGTCCTTGTGCGGTACCTGTACTTCTCGTACCCAAGAAGGATGGATCGATGAGGATGTGTTGCGACTGCCGAGCTATCAATAACATCACGGTAAAGTATCGACATCCTATACCTAGACTAGATGATATGCTTGATGAGTTATGTGGTTCCTGCATGTTTTCAAAAATTGATTTACGTAGTGGGTACCATCAAATTAGGATTAAAGAAGGAGATGAATGGAAAACTGCTTTCAAAACAAAACTTGGCTTATATGAGTGGTTAGTTATGCCTTTTGGACTTACTAATGCACCTAGTACTTTTATGCGTCTTATGAATCATGTCTTGCGTGCGTTTATTGGTAAATTTGTTGTTGTGTACTTTGATGATATCTTAGTATATAGCAAAAATCATGATGAGCATGTGGTTCATTTGAGGATGGTTTTGATTGCACTTAGGCAGGAGAAATTATATGCTAACCGTAAGAAGTGCATCTTTAGCACGGATAGAGTCGTTTTCCTTGGTTTTGTTGTCAGTGCACAGGGTGTACAAGTTGACGAGGAAAAGATACGAGCTATCCAGGAGTGGCCAACGCCAAAGAGCATTGGAGATGTACGGAGCTTCCATGGTTTGGCCAGCTTCTATCGACGGTTTGTGCCTAATTTCAGCAGCATGGCAGCACCTTTAACCGCCGTGATCAAGAAGAACGTGGAGTTCAAGTGGGGAAAGGCACAAGACGAAGCCTTTCAGACTTTGAAGGACAAGTTGACACACGCCCCGGTACTATCTCTTCCTAACTTTTCTAAATCTTTTGAGATTGAATGTGATGCTTCTGGAATTGGTATTGGTGCAGTTTTAATGCAAGAACGACGTCCGATAGCCTACTTCAGCGAGAAGCTCAATGGAGCTACTTTGAACTATCCGACGTATGACAAGGAGTTGTATGCCTTGGTGAGAGCTCTTCAGACGTGGCAGCACTATCTATGGCCTCGGGAGTTCATCATTCATACTGACCATGAGTCGTTGAAGCACCTCAAGGGTCAGAACAAGCTGAACAAGCGCCATGCGAGATGGATGGAGTTCATTGAGACGTTTCCATACGTCATCAAATACAAGCAAGGTAAGGAGAATGTGGTGGCTGATGCCCTTTCTCGGAGGTATGCTCTAATTTCGACTTTAGATGCTAAGTTACTTGGTTTTGAGCATATTAAAGGTCTATATGAGCATGATGATGATTTTGGTGAGATTTATAAAGCATGTGAACAATCTGCTAGTGGAGATTACTTTAGACATGATGATTTTCTCTTTAGGAAAAGTAAACTTTGTGTGCCTAAATGCTCTTTACGTGATTTATTGTTGCTTGAATCTCATGGTGGAGGATTAATGGGACATTTTGGAATTGCTAAGACTTTATCTGTGTTGCACGAGCATTTCTTTTGGCCTCATATGAAACGTGATGTTGAGAGAATATGTGGTCGTTGTCTTACATGTAAACAGGCTAAGTCTAGAGTTAGTGCCCATGGTTTGTATACGCCTTTGCCTATTCCTACATCACCTTGGATTGATATTTCTATGGATTTTGTGATGGGATTACCTAGGACTAAGCGAGGTAGTGATTCTATCTTTGTGGTAGTTGATCGTTTCTCTAAGATGGCTCATTTCATTCCATGTCATAAAACTGATGATGCATCACATGTGGCTGGTTTATTCTTTAGGGAGATTGTTAGACTACATGGCATGCCTAGAACTATTGTGTCTGACAGGGATTCTAAGTTTCTTAGTTATTTTTGGAAGACATTGTGGTGTAAGCTAGGTACGAAATTGCTTTTCTCTACTACTTGTCATCCCCAGACTGATGGTCAAACTGAGGTAGTAAATAGGACTTTGTCTACTTTACTACGTGCTATTATAAAGAAAAACATTAAGTCTTGGGAGGAGTGTTTGCCTCATGTAGAGTTTGCATATAATCGTTGTGTTCATTCTGCTACTAAATTTTCGCCTTTTGAGATTGTGTATGGATTTAATCCTTTGACTCCTTTGGATTTATCTCCTTTACCTGTGCATGAGCATACTGATCTTGATGGCCAGAAAAGGGCTGATTTTGTGAGACAGATACACGAGACGGCGAGGATGAACATAGAAAGGCGAACCAAGCAATATGCCGAACAAGCGAACAAGGGACGTCGCAAAGTAGTGTTTGAGACTGGTGATTAGGTGTGGTTGCATAAGCGCAAGGAGAGGTTTCCATTGCAGCGCCGATCGAAGTTACTTCCTCGAGGCGATGGACCATTCCTAGTGTTGGAGCGTATCAACGACAATGCCTACAAGCTAGATCTCCCAGGTGAGTACAATGTTAGTGCTACTTTCAATGTTACTGACTTGAGTTTGTTCGATGCAGGTGACGACTTGGATTTGAGGACAAATCCTCTTCAAGAGGAGGGGAATGATGCAGCCCAAGAGTCGTCGTTGATACAAGACCCGGTGCGAGTTCCAGCTGGACCAGTTACGCGCTCGAGAGCCAAGAAGTTCAAGGCAAGCTTGATGACGATGATCCAAGAAGTATGGGCGCAAGAGCTATTGAAGAAACCCATTGGTAAGTGGAGAAGCCAAGCCTCATCAATCTGATTGCGTACGAGGAGGCCGATCCAACAGAAGACGAAGCTGGAACGATAAAGACGAAGCCCGAACAACATGTGTCGGACGACATGGAAAGCTGTCGACCGACAAGTGGTTTGTCGGACGACACCTTTTGGCTGTCGTACGACATGTAGTGTAAAAGAGGAGGACGGTACAGACGGGATTCGCAGGATGCGCCTGCGAACGACGAAGATTTGTCGGACGACAGGATTTCCTGTCGGACGACAAGAGGATGTTGGACGACACATATTCCTGTCATCCGACATGAGACCTGATTCTTTATGGAAATCGCGTTTTCGCGATTTCAAGACTTTATTCCGTATTTTCCTTTTGTTTTGTGACTTTTTAGGTCCGCCTATATAAAGGCCATGAACCCAATTGTTTTAGAACACAACTTTGAAGATTAAAATATATTTCGTGAGTTTATTCTCTCTCTCTTTTCGTTCTCTTTTCGATTGTGCCAAAAGAGATCAACCCGACGAATCAACGAAGCATACATACTTCGTTCGTGTGTCATACATCGATTTCCGAGTTTCTGCATCGATCTCGAGTTGGGGGTTAGGGTTCCGTCCTTAATTGATTTCTCGATTTCAGGTTCAGAGGTTTGGGATCATCCGCCAGGTATCCAATTTATAGTTTCTTCTTCTTCCGCTCAATTCCATCAATGGGGTACGTATCACTAGCAGTTTTAGGTATTTGTTGGATTAGACGAGAAACTCCTCGAGATTCGAAAGTAAATTCATTTTTTATATTTCTATTTATTTTTCAACTTTATAATTTTTATTTTCCATTTATTTGGATTTTCCCCAGCAGTTTTAGGTATTTGTTGGATGAGACGAGAAACTCCTCGAGATTCGAACTCTGCGTCGTCGGGGAATTACACCAACATCACCATAGACCTTACCACCCGACTATGTCCCAACAAGCTTACATACTATTGATTAGATGTTTTCGTTCGCGTCTCTCGTCAAAATCCGAGGTCAATTGTAGCTTGACTTGGTATCAATCCAAAGAAACGAAAGAGATATGTTCTAGTGTGTGAAAAGTGATAGAAACGTAGTTCATTGTACTAACTCCTAGATTCATTTTGCTTCTCGACAAGAAAGTAAAGGTTGTAAATAAATCAATTAAGAAAGACTCGAATAATTATAATCCAAAACTCGCTTTCAAATTATTTCTTCCTTTATCGATCTTATAAATCCGACTCGTGAAAGTCAAGTTCCCGATCGGGTTGCTTAACTCGTTTTTGCAAACGTTTAATCCACGTGAATACTTGCTCCCAGTCGGGTTACAAGTTCAAGATTGGGTCGTTATATAAGATTTTCCGAATTCAATAATTATCCGCCTCGTTTTTCATGTAATTATCCGAGTGAAACGTTTAGTTCATCATTCTCATGATTGAACGAGCAACAATAATGATAACGAAAGCTAAACTTGATTTTAATATGCACTCAAAAATAAAAACGAAGTTAAACAAGATAATGAAACAAAGAACGAGTTTAGAACAATCTTTTATAAACCAAAAGAATATCATTTAAATAAGCATTCTAACATTCTAGATCCAAAAGCATTCGTAAGTTTTGCAAAAGAAGTAGAATACATGAAAAGGAAATTAACTTAAGTTACGAAATGAAAATACAACTAAAATTGCAATTATTGAAATGGCTCGGACTTGATCGATCTTCTCTCGGAGTTGTCGGCTCTGAAATGGTCTCCCCCATGCTTCCCGATTCAATCCCAGGCGAAAAAGTTCTCTCCAAATCCGATTTTTCTCGCCTAAATGCATTATTCATCTCCCAAGTAATCGCCTTGGAACTGCCTCAAAACGGCGCCCGCCGTTTCCATTTCCGCGCCCGCCAAATGAATTCGGCAACCACCGTTTTGCCCAAAAATCCTGGCTGAGCGACTGCCTCTTTTCAGCCCTTTCGGCGGTCGCCATTCTGTTTTCGGCGCCCGCTTTTTTTATCCTGCGACCGCTGATTTATTTCGGCGGTCGCCGTTCCTTCCAGTTCCATCCCTTTGCTCGTTTCTTCGATCTTTTCTCGACTTTTCGACTTTCTTCCACAATTTTACCTACAAAATGCCACAAACCACACATCCACACTCCCGTGAGTTCTGACACACACAAAACATAAAACATAAACTAAAATGACACGAACATACTAAACACGACTCACAGACGACACAAAAATATAAACGAAAAACACACAAAAACGACATAAATCAACTATAAATTACATCAAACATGCGTATTGTTTGAAAATAATAAAATTTTCATAATTGAGATTTATAAATTACATCAAACATTCGTAGTGTTTGAAAATAATAAAATATTTATAATTGAGATAACATTTAATAATGAGATTAATACGAATTTACAAATTTAATTGAGAGTTCATTATTAAATAATTTGTTCCACATTAATAAATTTTTGGCCGAAATATGTTGAAAATTAATAAAATTTTAGATTATTCCAAACAAATAAATCACGTTTAACGAAATATGTTGAAAATTAATAAAATTTTAGATTATTTCAAACAAATAAATCACGTTTACATTAATAATTTTTTGGTAAAAATTAATAAAATTTTAAATTATTTCAAAAAATTAAATCACGTGTAGTACTAGTATACTAAAATTATTGAAAAACTAAAAAAACAAATTAAATAATAGTCCACCCTCCTCCGCCCTCTCCTGTGATCTCCATCCAATTCTTCATCCAGTACAGTTCGAGAGCTTACAAGTCCGATTTCCGAATTCTGAAATTCAACCAAATCATCCAGTACAGCTCGATACCTCACGAATCCCGATTTCCCAAATTCTAGAAATTTCTGAAACCCTAATAATGTCAGCTTACATTCATTTGACGATGTAAGGAAAAAAGTATCGATTCAATCTCATATGGCTTCATCAGAAATCGAAATCGTCTCAGATTCCAACAACGAACCCAAAACCTCCAAGGGAAACACTAATAACGATGTCCACATCGTCGACGTTTTCTCCGCCTCCGCCTACGGAGACTTCGACAAGCTCCGGAAGTTCGTTGAAAACGACGGCGTTTCCCTCTCCCACCCGGACGGCAACGGCTACTACCCCCTTCAGTGGGCCGCCCTCAACAATTTCGCCGACATCGTTCAGTACATTATCGAAGTAATTTTGCTCATTTTACTGAAGTTTTGTTTCGGTTAGTTACGCTTCTTATGCTTTGATTTTGTTTTGATAGCATGGTGGGGATGTGAACGCGAAGGATCATGCGGGGCAGACGGCTTTGCATTGGGCAGCCGTTCGAGGATCGATTGCAGCTGCAGATGTGTTGCTGCAGAACGGTGCCCGTGTTGAGGCTGTTGATGTTAATGGCTACCGGGTAATTATAAACTGCATTTCTTCCTGCTTGGAGTAAATAAGATTACAATGAATTGACAACATCAAATTTTTGGGCGGTGGAGGTGGAGGTGGACTGAACACTGGCTGAATAAATCTCTAAGTAGATTGTATACATCTGAATGACAGATGTCTTTTCTAGTTTCTATAGAATTTATATTTTGGCTTTCTCGATTCTTGCCATTCATTAAATTTGTTAAAAAAGTAGTAACTACTTTGGTTGCAGCCGGTTCACGTTGCTGCTCAATATGGACAAACGGCATACCTGAATTACGTCGTAGCTAAATATCAAGCTGATTTTGATGTACCAGATAACGATGGCAGGAGCCCTTTACACTGGTATGTAAATGGTCTAGTTAGTTATGGTATATTGTTGATGGATTATACTTTAATTGCTATTTATCTTTCTGGCAATTTATAATCTAAAGAAAGACATTTATTTCTTGAATAAATTTCGTTGTTCACTTATACATGTATTGCCTCGCCGTATTAATAGAACCATGCATGTGTTCACTGACCATGACTTCTCGAACCATGTGTGCAAGTGCTATTATAATGAATGTGTCGACCTATGCACTATTGAGTAACAGACATGGGTTGATCCTCTCTTTCTTCTGAGCAGGGCTGCTTACAAGGGATTTTCTGATACTATTAGATTGCTTTTGTTTAGAGATGCTTGCCAAAGAAAACAGGATAAAGAAGGTATCTTTCAGTTTGATGTAGTGTTTTGGTATTCTGAGCTATATACTTAAAATAGTCTCCAGTGTGAAATTCTACCCGGTCTCTATTTAAAAAAGTAAATTAACAGACCCACAAACATAATTTTTTTTCTAATATCCGATTTTCTACTTTCAGCTATGTTTGTGCAGTAGGCTTACTTGTTTTCTGTCATGGATGAAAATCACATTCTTTGTAACATATTTACTTTCTATCTTTGCGATAATCTGGCATACGATTGTAGGGATTACAAGCTTTACCTTCATTTATAGTTTTTTCTGTTAGAACTTCGCTTTAGAGGTAAAACTATAAAGGAAATATGTTCCCTTGATTTGAGTTTAAAGATATGCTCAAGAAAACTCTGTTCTCCCGACTTATCTTATATATTAAGTCACTGACTTGCTAAAATATTATATCTAAAATTAGAATTTTGAAGTGGTCCGTCCACTATCATTATATTTAATTAAATGGCATCATTTTTAGGGTAGCTTTCACATACATAACATCCTAATAATTGTCATTCAAAACATTATATTTGGTTCAATCCCTATCACTAATGCCTGATGTTTATTACGACGCATAAATTATGGAAAAAATAGCATCATCAATGCAATCACAATTCACAATAAGTATCATGTTTTTTTTCTAGCAAATATACAAAATACAACATACCGAAAAGAACAATATTGTGTCGTGTTCTTTTTAATGTTAAAATAAGTGCTTCCCGATATCATGTCCATGTTGTGTCTTGCGTCCAATCCCGTGCTCGTGCTTCTTAGAACCTATCAAGTATTCGCAATTTCATACCTAATAGTACTATTTCATTTGAAATCGGTACATAGCATAATCCGAACATAGTTTCAAAATTTAATTCAGAAACCAATACAACTCTGTTAACACAACTACTACTTGAAAATGAGAATGCTATGTATTGTAAACAGTTACTTACATTACTTGAGTTTTTAACTTATATTCAATATTTGAAAGTTGGAAATTTGTTATTATTCTTTTCAAAGATTTTCCTCCTCTTGTTCTTATTTTGGTCCACTAATATTTTGATCAAAATTTAAGCAGATATTGTATTTCTTTAATAGGAAAAAAGTTTAGTAGAATTTCATGAGTTACATCAAAAGAATTTCCAAAATCCTTCTCTCTCTCTCTCTCACACATACAAATCACAATAAGATGTTATCCAGTAATTGCAATGGATGTACCGTGGGTAAATCCCTAACTGGGTGTTTATGGTTTTTTTTGGCTAGGTTGTACACCTTTGCATTGGGGTGCACTGAGAGGACACGTTGAGGCATGCAGTGTGCTTGCACACGCAGGGTCTAAAGAGGAACTTACGTTAAAAGATAAAGCAGGGAAAACCCCAATAGAGCTTGCTTCTGATAAAGGTCATCAGCGCATCGCTCTTTTCCTTGTATGTAACTTCCTTGTTAATTATGGTACTAAAGTACTTTTTGCATTCCTACTTTAAACTTTCTAATGTTTTTCTTTTGTTCAAGCAAGCAAACACACACACTCACACACACCAGATTTGTAGCATTATCATTAGGATGACAGTGAGTGATCTGATTTGATGCAGTCAAATGCATTGCGTGCTCAAACAAAGCGTTGGAACCACAAGATTTGCGCTGCACGTGGCGGGGAAGTTGGTTATGCACCAATTCTTTTCTCTCTTGTAGTTATATGTACGGTTCTCTTCACAACATGTGTCCTGTTAGGTAAGTTAAGATTTTTTTCGGTTTCTGTGGGTGGTTTAATTACCTACTAATTTTCATCCTTTCCTTTGGTAGCTCCTAATCTGACAAAGGTTACTGCAATTGTGGGACTTTGGGGGTGGACGGCCGTTTCTCTAGCAGTTGGCTCTTTAGTCATGTTTGCTCGCTGTAGGTAATATTTTACTTTCATTCGTTAATGGTATAAAAACAGTTAGATATAATGATAACTTGTGTGTGTCATTCCTTATATAGACAGTATTATAATCTTCTTTGTATGTTAAGCCGTTAAGGGGATCTTTTAATTTTTGGTATTTATGTAACCTAGTTTTAACTTTGAACTTACTCTATAAACACGGGAGTTTTGTATTGTAAATGCACTCAGAAATTAATCAATGTTTTTGTATTAAATGCACTAAAAAAAAATCTAGTCAATATTCAACGGGAGTAGTATGAACTTGAATTCTTTATTATGGTATTTATACTACCGCCCAAACAAGAATCAAATGTGTGCGAAGCGTTTTTGTATCCATGTGACCATTTTAAAGATTATCGAACACTCGTTTTTCACACATATGAATCCAGTTATCCAGGGACATATTTTCTTAAGAAGGAAATTCTTTTATTACAAAAGACTTTATATCAGCATTTGGTGACATTTGTCTTTCACTTTTTTTTGCAGCAAAGATCCAGGTTTTATAAAAACAAGGTCGGGTGACCATTCTGGTGCAGAGGTAGAACACTCACTTTTAATAGTTGTTTGTCGCCTGATTGCTCAAGGCTGAATTCTCCTACTCGTGTTTCTGAATTTGTGTTCTGAACTTTTTAACTGTATCTCATGCAGGATCCTTTATTGAACATTGATTTGAATGGTAACTCCAATTGGAATGGGAACTGGTCTCAACTGTGCCCTACCTGCAAGGTTCCTCTATGACGTTTAGTGTTATACATCCTAAATGAATGAAGAACAGATGATGACATGTGACTGATATCTATGATGCATTGTTATTTCAGTGTTCTGATATTTGTGTTTCTTCTAATACTTTTATGTACTCCAGATAATAAGGCCTGTTCGATCTAAGCATTGTGCTGTATGCAAACGCTGTGTAGAGCAGTTTGACCATCACTGCCCTTGGATTTCAAATTGTGTGGGGAAGGTACTTATCTTTTTAATTTCAGATTTGGTTTTTGCGGAATTACCCATTGCTTCTACTTTGGTCAAATGGCATGTAGATATTTCTTTATAATTTCCATAATTTGTGAATTGTGAGAAAAACTTTGCCCAGGGCTTGGTATCAAATTCTATTTACTTATTTCCTTTTGATTTATGTATGTATTGTATATCTTATTTGAGTTTTTTGGTATGGGTGTTTCAATATATTTTTAGCAAGCTATATTTGATAGCTATCGATTGATATTTGACTAAGTTTCTTTTCATTCTTGGTAACACTCCATTTGAGATTTGCAGAAAAATAAGCGGGACTTTGTTGTTTTTCTCTGCATGGGGACTTTAACAGCATCAATTAGTGGAGCGGTTACTCTTCAAAGTATGTTGCAGCAGATACATGTCTATTAATTAGTAGTTTGAAAGCTTGTTTAATATTAAGTGTTCTTTTCATTTCCAATAAGCCTCAATTCACTCCGAAATTAAAGTTACAATTCTATTAATGACTACCAGTAAATGTTGTTTTTGTCCTTGTTTGGTTCCTTACACAGGTTATGCTTGGATTAAAGAATTTAAAATTTTATGAATTGAAATCCATAAGAACAAGTCTCTTGGACTTGTTTTGATATTTTCAAGCTGAAATGGGTTTAAATATATTAGTACCATTGAATTACTCCTCTCATTGAAATGCAAATCCGTACAATATCGAAGTCATTTAAAAACCTTAGATCTCAGACCCTTCAGAAATTTGATTACATAATATGTTATGGAACAGGAATTTGGACATTGGCATCAGCCTCGCCAACCGGAGAAACGTGGATTCATTATGTGATTTTTAACCATCCTGGTATCACTGCTTTCCTTGTTATTGACGGGGCTATCTTCTTAGCTGCTATAAGTTTACTTGCGGTACAGCTAGTTCAGGTGACGGACTCATTTTCTTGTTTTCTTGATTTTTTATATTAATTTTCTCTTCAATGATTGTTGGGTCTTTTAGTACAACAAATGCGCCACTTATACGAAGTATGCTGCATTACATTAACCGTTTCTTATGAAATATCATTGCTCTATGGGCTTGTGCACGTCTTTGTGATCTTTAAAATAGCTCTTTGCCATTGCTCAAGAATTTTCATTTTGTGAGCGTAAAGCTCTAAGCATGGCACCGATTTACCAAAATAATAGTAAGAGGTATATTTAGATTTTTTTATCATGGGTGATTCTTCATTGTACATATTGTTTCTCCGCAAGCTTAGATTCTTACTTTACCTGATAATCATTTAGCAGAATACAACATATAAGATATAATATGCTGATCATGCTTTCTGGAAGTTTCAAATGACCAGCTGTCAAGTCTATAGAAACGCTAAAAGTTATAAATCCATAGAAATTCTCGTGGTAACAATGGTATTTCTCTTTGTGCAGATTGCTCGGAATATCACGACGAATGAAGTTGCAAACTCCATTCGGTATGGATATCTCCGCGGGCCAGATGGGCGTTTCCGAAATCCATACAATCACGGCTGTTGGAAGAATTGCTCCGATTTCATGATAAATGGCTACACAGAGGACGATGAGATCGCTTGGCCACCTCTGCAGCAGGTTGCCATATAGTAATACATAGTGCATACTACAATATACAGGCATGCAAGACTGCTACTACTACTTTGACATTTTTGCCCTCCACCCCAGAGAATGCTACCCCTCCTGTATAATGTAATGTTACATATATAGAGAGAACTTCTTGTGTCTGTGATTTATTTTAATGTGCATACAGGTTCTTCTCGGCACTTTGTTTTATTAGTAGTTTGAGGAACCAGTTTCGATACGAACAAAAATATATGAAGTCATGGCAATGTAGTCATTTTATTATGCTCTTTCAGAACATTTGTTCAAAATTTTAACCAAATGTCGAGATACGAATCCATATAGGTGAAAAGCAAACCCTAGCTTCAAATACACAACATTTCCATCCAAACTCGTTTATTAAGTAAGAACCAGTGAGTTCAGAGACGTCAGATTCAACTCTGCTGAATACCGCTGGGCCATGTCAGATTCTTCACGGGTTTTAGAATGGCTTCGATCTCTGACAGAGTCTTCTCATCCTTCCCAACGGTAGCCATTTCTATTGCAGCTTCTACGTTTTCATCAACCTGGTTATGAATTTAAGATTTAGCGAGATGAACAGAGAGACTTGGGAATAAAAATGGAGGAAACGTAAACCTGTTTGACTGAGTTCATCCCAACCAAGATAGTCGATATCTCTTTATTCGACAAGCTGTATTGCATGGCTATCTTTGATATACTCTTTCCTTTCTCCTTACAATAAGCAGCAGCAGCTTCACATGTAGCCTGAAAAGATTCATTCATTGATCATGACATTTAACGTAATTACAAACACACAGCCCTTAACGAGTGAGTAACCTTGAGTTGAGGCGGAGCTGGGTGCCACTCGGGCGGGCCTCTCTCTGTAAGAAGACCCATTGCCAACGGAGAAGCACTGATGATACCAACACCCTTGCTCTTAAAGTAAGGCAACATATCCACCAAACTCGAATCGTTGATACTATAATGACAATACGAGAGGATTACATCGACTGTTCCAGCTGGCACTCTATCTAGCACGTAAGTGAACACGTCTAACGGAAGCCCGGTTATGCCAATGAACTTAATCTTTCCGGCTTCCTTTAACTTAACAAGCGCAGGGAGCGTCTCGCTCACAATCTGTTACACCAACATTTTTTTGTTTGAATATATCGAATCAATAGACACACACATACGGAATAAAAAAATAGAACCTGGTCAAGTGAGCCGAACTCGATATCGTGACACTGCAAGATATCGACGTAGTCGAGCTGCAATCGTTCCAGGCTCTCGTCGATGCTCCTCGTCACCCTTTCGGGGCTAAAATCCAAACCCTCTTTGTACCGTCCGCATTTTGTCGAGACTATGTATTCGTTCCTAGGCACCCCTAAAGCTTTCAGTGATTTCCCCAACATCTTTTCGGATAATGTTCCTCCATAAAACCTAGAATCCCAAATTGATATGAAAATATTATGAATTTCGATCAACCCACACGGTTGGAAATTCCAATTTCAATCCGTTCCCAAAATCAGCCGAAAAATAATTAACAAAATATCCAGAAATCTAAAAAATACATCATCGAAAAATGATAAGAAAAATTGAATTAGGTTTACGGGGAGGTGTCGAAGAAGTTGATTCCGAGGTCAAAAGCTCGGCGAACGGCGGCGATGGCGTCGGATTCGGAGACGAGTCCGAAAACATTGCCGAGAGGTGAAGCCCCAAAGCCGACGCAGCTCAGCTTAAGGCCCGTCGGGCCCAACGGCCGGCGCTCTAACTGGATTGACGCCATTGTTGATGTGGATTGGGAGAGTTTGGTTTTATCGATATCTCGGAGTCACGGCATGAGATTAGATACACTTGTACTCTACTGGGAATTGGAAACAAAGTAATTCATATTTTAATAAAGGGTTTATTACATTTCGCAACCAAAGAAATAGGATTTTTATATTTTACAACCTAATCGAAATTTCGTAACACTTTGCAATTCCATGTATACGTGTTTTCACTTTGCAATCTGAATCGGAATATTCCATCGAATATTCCGTTTAAGAGGTTTTTTAGGAATTAAAAATTTATCACATTGAGTTATTACATATTTAACCTCCCCAGTCAAATTTCGGTGAAATGAATTTATTAAATAATAAAAATAAAAAGTAAAACGATTCTATAAATCGTGGAAGAGGATTTTTCACCCTATTTCCATGAACCCTAAATGCAGCCACCCTTATTTCAGCCCCTCTCGCGACTTAGCCAATCGACGAAGAAAAGAGATGGACGAATTTTGCCGTTGCAGAAAGCCAGTGGTGAGTCGCACTTCTTGGAGTGATTTGAACCCAGGAAGGAGGTATAAAGCATGTAATCAATTTCGGGTAAGTGATTTAATTCTTGAAGTTTTATCTTCTTAGATGTTTAGGAATTAAGGGTATTCTGTTCCAACCCCAATTTTTGTAAACACCCTAATTTATGTAGAAATCCCAATTCATGTGAAACCCTAATTTCTGAAAAAAAAAATCTCAATTCGTGAGAAACCCTAATTTCTGTAAAATTCCCAATTAATGAGAATCCCTAATTTCTGAAAAAATCCCGATTCATGTGAAACCCTAATTTCTGTAAAATTCCCAACTTCTGTAAAAACCCTAATATGATAAATTTCTGATTTATCTCACTTTCTGTCTGTTTTCAAAATTTTATTAAATTGTTGAAATTGCAGAATGGAGGGTGTGAATACTTTGTTTGGGTTGACCCTCCCGCATGTGAAAGATGCCATCAAATAATTTCCGCCCTTCTGAGAAATATCAATTCAAAGGTGGAAGAATTGGAGGTGCGGAAGAAAAAAGTTGAGGAATTGGAGCAGTTGATGAAAAAAAGGATCTTGAGGCTGACTATTGTTCTTGTAGCAGTCATGGTCCTTCTCTGCAGTTTTTTGAAATAATTTGTGATTGTGTAATGTGTTCTGATTGTGTAATAGCATGTAATGTGTTGTGATTGTGTAATGTTGTTCTGATTGTGTAATAGCATGTAATGGATTCTGTTTGTGTTGTCTTCTGTAATGGATTTAATGTTCTTGTTCTAATGGATTTGTATGTTTTGTTTCTATTTATGTGAAAAGGACTGGAAGTGGAGAAAATAAATTGTTAAAATATACAGTATTTTTAACATTTGAAAGGACTAAAATAACTTTTTCAGAACTGAAACAACTAAACATGTCAAACAAAATACTTTAAGTACTGAAGTTCATAACAAAATACTAAAGTTCAAAGATGCACCATAACAAAATACTAAAGTACATACCAAAATACTTAAGTTCAAAGATGTTTACTACATCACACAGTACATGACACAAAATACATCAGACAGTACATGTTCACTTGAATTTCTTTTTTGGAGCACTTGAAAACATAGGTCTGATATCAGCTGAATTTCTAAGTGTGATCAATGATCCACCTAGCCTCTTCAGAAGTTCAGGCTGTGATAATGGTACATGAGCTGCAACAGGTTGAGATGATGAGGGTCTAGCAGCATCAACAGGAGGGGCAGACTGTGGAATAGAAGGTTGAGAAGCAGTCACTTTATTCACTGTTTTTGCAGCCACTTTCTTCCTTGAAATAACAGGCAACTTTTTACTAGGATTGGCTTTAGGAGCTTCTGGAGCAATGGAAACTTCCTTTTTCCTTGGATTCCTCTCAATGGAATAACTGGAATTTCAGCAGTGTAGACATCCTTCCTCCTTGGACTCCTCCTCAATGGAATTTCTGTAATTGAGCAGTGCAGGCATCCTTCCTCCTTGGACTCCTCCTCAGTGGAACTTGAGGTTGAGTAGAAATTGGTTGTGCTGGTTGATTTGGAGCTGGATTTGCAGCTTGATTTGGAATTGGAGTGCTTAACTGTTCATGCCCTTGACTCTGTGACATTTTGTCATTCTTGGCCTAACAAGAAAACAGTAATGATACTCAGTTTACAAATGCGCGCATTTTTTCATTCAAAAAACACTAATTTTTTTCAAATGCGCGCGTTTGAAAAAATGCGCGCATTATTTTCAGAAAAACACTACTGATACTCAGTACACAAAAACCATGTCAAATGCAATTTATTACAACAGATATTACACTAAACATGTCAAAATGCAATTTATTTTCAAAAAACAGTAATTAATGGTCTGTTCATAAAAAAACATGTAATGATAATCACCTGATTCTGTGGACATCCTCTTGAGTTGTGGCCTGTTTTCTTGCAATTGTGACATCTGGCATCCACAATAAACCTTCTCAGCTTTCCAACTTTGGCAGTACCCCTTATTTCCCCTGACTCCAATTTCCTCTTGTGCTTCTTGGGCCTACCTGGCATATTCTGGATTTCAGGAGGAATCAAAGGCAACCTAGAATCATATGGAGGGGAAGGCCATTCATCCTGGTTGTTCAGAGGACTCAAGAAATGGCTGTAGGTTCTCAAATATGAAGCTGTAGTGTAACAATCAGCAACATACTCCTCTGGCTTGTACCTCATGTAGTGGAGGCATGCTATCACATGGGCACATGGTATTCCACTGATTTGCCACCTTCTACAGCCACATGTCCTTTCTCCAAGATGCACAGCAAAATACCTATCATTTGGCCCACTCACCTCAAATGCCTTCTCTCCATTCCAAATTGGTGACCACCCAAATGATTTTACTTTATTTTTGTCCAACAACTTCTGTGGATTGGGACACAAAATCCCATAGTGTTTCATCATATCTGCCCTGTTCAGTTCAACCCTCTTCATGAGCAGCCTCCTAATGTCCTCTAGCATCCTAAGTATTGGCCTGCCTCTTGCCTTCAATAACACAGCATTGAAACACTCTGATAGATTGTTCACAATCACAATCATATCAGTGTTATTGACTGTACCAAAATGAGCCTTTGACCAGTGTTGAGGATTTCTTTCAGTGATCCATGCAAAGGCAGCAGCAGATCTGTCCTTCACTTCATTCATCACCCTCTGCAAGTCCACAACTCTTGTTGCCCTAGCAGCCTTCCATATAACACTTTCCAATCATATCCCCTTGTGAGTTAACTTGAAGTTTGCATATAGATGTCTTACACAGAACCTGTGTTCAGCACCTGGCATTACATCCCTCACATCATCAACTAAGCCTTTCTCCTTATCACTCATAATTGTCCACATGTGACTTCCACTCTGAGAGATTCCTAAGTCAGTACACACAAGGTTTATGAACCAATGCCAAGTGCTTGAAGTTTCCTTCTCAACAACTGCATATGCAAATGGGAAAATCCCATTGTTACCATCAATCCCCACTGTTGTGAGCAACATACCTCCAGAACCTGACTTCAAATGGCATCCATCTAGGCAAATCACCCTCCTACAACCCTCAAGTAAACCTCTCTTCAAGGCAGCCCAACATACATAAAACCTCCTGAAAACAGCATTTGTGCCCACAACACTTGACTTTATCACACAACTGCTCCCAGGGTTGCTTCTGAATATCTCCTCAGCATAGTTGTACAAAAGAGAATACTGCTCTTTTACATCACCATTGTCAATCTTAAGTACCTTGTTCTTAACCCTATACATTTGAGCCCTGTGAACTATGCATCCAAGTTCTTTTTGAATTGTCTCAATCATTGAATCAATAGGCCATGTAGGGTTACTTCTCAGCCTTTCCTTGTAGTGCTTGAACAAATACCTTGTGTCAACATGTGTGACTTTCTCCTTTCTCACACAAACATGTTCATCAGTCAGTGTCTTTATTTGCACTGTGTCCTGACCAGACATTTTTTAACAATAAATCAGCCATGGGCAGTCTGCTGTCTTGCACCTGGCTTGCACCTTGGTTGCATGGTTGAATTTAAACTTCAAGTCCCTCCCATTTTCAACAGCATACTGTCTAAGTGCCTCCCTGAAAATTGACATGTTAGGGTACCTAAAACCTACTTCAAATTCAATTGGCTCTCCAATCTTAACTTGGGTGAATACTCTGAACTCCCTGTGCTTCCCCTTCTCCCTCACCTCCTTAGATTTCTGTTCAATCTCCTCTTTTTTAACCTGCCTTTTTAATTTTGTTTTGCTCCTGGTTACTGGCCTTTTGGCTTCACCTCCATCAGATTCATTGCAACCCTCACTATCAGCCTCCACATCTATAAATTTCTTGAACTGCTCAATATCATCATCATAGCAACCATCACTGTCTTCAAAAAAATCAGAGAGCTCAGAATCTTCTCCAAATGACAACTCTACTTCACTATCCCCATTAGGCTGTTCTTCAACAACCATTTCTTCAACATCAGGTTGTTCTTCAACAACCATTTCTTCAGTATTTGCACTTTGATTATTGACAGGATCAGATTTCCAACCTCATCATCATCTTCAACTACTCTATGGACACTGCTATTTTCAGATCTCACAGTTGACAAACTGAGCAGTGATTCATCACATGGCTCACCTTGATAAATAATTGCATTAAAATCTATCATCTCATGATCAACAAATATAGACACACACTTATCTATGGCAACTACACAAGGAATTTCCAGAACCTCATAGTCCCCTTTAATATGCACCAACATTGAGCAATCATGTTCACAATTCGAACTGAAATAATACTCCATAATCCCACAGATATTTAATGCAGATGACATCCTATTAAAATCCTCAAATCTAAGCTCTTCAGAACAATCGTCAAAGTAATTCACCTTCCCTTCAACATAACATGCTTTACCTTCTTTATCTTGCCGAAATTTGCCACTGTGATGCACTCTTAGGGTGAAGATGTCATGATTCGAAGGCTCAATCACCGGCGGGGTGCAGAATCGGGCCGCAATTTCCACTGCATCTCTCTTTCTGGATTTGGGGATTTCTGGGTTAGGGTTCTTGGCGGAGCTCAGAGATTACGGATTAGGGTTAGTATCGGTCGATGATTAGGGATTTTGTGGAATTGGATTTTGAATTTCTGGAAATTGATCAATTAGGGTTCTTGCCAATTTGGGAATTTTTCAGCTAGGGATTTTGCAGCTAAGGGGCGAGAACGATGGTGTGTGTATTGAATCCGCTGATATTCATTTACGTCTTAATTCAAAAACAATTAATATGGGTAAGTATATTAATACTCCTCCAGCTCTAATATAAATGTCCACCCACGCACTTCTCAATCTCTCGAAATATTCAATCGAATATTCCGATCCAGGTTGCAAAGTGAAAACCCGTATATAATGGGTTGCAAAGTGTTACAAAATTCCGATTAAGTTGCAAAGTGTAAAAAACCTTATTCTTGGGGTTGCGGAATGTAATAAACCCTTTAATAAATATTGTTTAATATCTTTTGAATTAATATTATAATTTTATTCACGGTATAAATCTAATTTTAATAACTATAATTGTTTGATATCTTTTGAATTAATATTTTTAATATTTAAATCTAATTTTATTACATGTTTTAAGCTTTAATACTACATTTATTTTTATTACAACTATTTTTAATAATTGAAATCACGAATAGAATCAGAATAATTAATTCATTATCCAACATTAATATCGTACCTTAATTAGTCCGATTCATGGTACGTGCTCATGAATAACTACCTTTAAATAAGTAATTAACTAATTATATAAATGTGATCGAATCGAGTAGTCGATCTATCAACGTGCTCGCTACCCTGGAACTATATTAATAACCTGGGTGAGAGTATAAATGTGGTTGTTTTCACAAATTAATTTTTTTTTTTTTTTTGTAAATTACAAGTAAAAAACGTGAAGTATCATTTTTTTAAATAATTTGTATTAACAAAAGATAATTTATTTTCTGATTTACTTTTTTCGAGTACCACAAATAATTTTACATTTTTTAATAATAAAAAATAATACTATATATGTATACATTTTTTCTTTTGAGTTGAATTTAGATGAAGTAAATCATATTTTTTTATTAAATTCGACTGAAGTAAAGTGAAGTGAATTGAACTTATATATTTGATCATATTTTTTTATTAAATTCGACTGAAGTAAAGTGAAGTGAATTGAACTTATATATTTGATCAAACTTTAATATAACAGAAATTATTTGGCAGCGAAGGATAATTATCCGGAGTATGATTTTGCAGCGAAGTGATAGTTTACTTTAAGACTCAAATGTATTACTGTATTTTCAAGTGGCTTAAGAGTCAATGCAACATGTACATCCTATTAAACTAAGTATGCAATTGGCTTTATTCTTATTTTTTTACACCATATGTATATGAGTCATGTGTACATGGCCATTACCTCCGAAAAATATGGAACATATACAATATGGCTACTTTTGTTGGTAAGAAAGTTCTTCAACAATAATTATTTTATTTTACTAGTTAATTGGTTAATTGATTAATGATTACTATAACAATAAAAAATCACTTTAGTATTTTTGAAAATTATAAGAAAATTTATTTATTGATTATTAGGTGTCACTTATTACCTATCAAATATATTACAAATACTGAGTAATATTCAAAAATATCATATATACACACTAAAAAATATGCATACATCGAGATCTCAAGTTTCAATTTCATACATGATCTGGTATGACAATTTTGCCCTTTTTGTTTTCTTGGTTTTTTATGTAAGTAATAACAAATGTATATTTTTCAAAAATTATTAACTCTTATCATAACCATTGAAATTACTTCCTCCAATTTTTTTTGTACTATTTGTTTTTTATTTGTCGTTTTATAATATTTTTCTTATAATACCCTTATTAATTATGGTCTAATTAATGATAATTATTACTTATTTATTGTGTTTAGCATTAGTAAAAGAAGAAGAGTAGGAGTTTTTAATTAAAAAAACTCTTTAGAAAAATATTTTAATATTAATTTATTAGTTTTATGTACCATAAATAAGGTTAATTTAGGCATAAATTGTTTTCATTAAATTGTGTGGAAAATGCTTAAACGACATTTAAAAAGAATATGAGAGAATAAAAATAAAGTTATCAACTTGACTCGTCACGTACACGTAAGCCGATATTAATTGACAGCAGTACTCTACTTAATTAATTTATAATCTGAATAATTAAACACTAATTGAAGTAATTAATAAAATAAAATAAAAATTCTATCAACAGACAACGGAATATCTTCTTTGATTTCATCATCTATTTAATTAATAGCCAAAATAATTGATCATTTATTTAAGGATATTGAATATATATTGGATCTCGTGAATATGCCTATTCTACTTCCTCAAGTTATATATGGATCGGTCGTAATTTCAACCAATGATTAAAACAAAAAACGAAAACTTTAAACTAGCCATATGTTTATTTCCATTCGATTTTATTATCACTAAAATACCAATATTTCGAGAAGTGTACATATTATCTCACGACGGATGGTTCGACTATTGGTCCTAAATACGACGATTACCATCTCGGCTCATGCCCACTTTTGAGTCTCACACAAACAATTATTTCTTGATAAAAAAATTACAACTGGTCTCTAATTAGCTGTAAAAACTTACCATGTACTAGTATTATTTAATTTATATAAGAAAAAAAATCCAAATTTAATTATTTAGTCTGATTCTTTGTACGTGCGCATTAATAACTTGATTTGGATTTAAAAACTAGTACTACTAATAAATAATTATATTTATATTCGAATCATGGTGTACAGATCTATGGCTTCAGGGTGGCCATGACGACTAGGTTGGCCATTCATTTAATTTCATGTTCGATTGTATTATCGTACCACGTTAGATTATAACGACTCATACTGATCATCGATCGATCGAGACATTCCAAGTTTGTGCATGAATTTTGACATTTTAATTTTGTGGGAATACAACATTTTGAACATTTTTACAAAACATCTATTTATTTTGTCCTAGTTCATAAAACTACATTTATTCTAGACAAACTCAATTGGAAAAGTCCTCTTTACCCTTACTTTTAATTTCTTTCAAATAATAATACAAAAAATCATTTAAAACCTTTTAAAAGCCTTAAAAAATCAAAACAAAAATCTGTGGGGCCCACGACATTCAAAATCAGATTTTTGAGGGTTGGTGGTGTGTTTATTGCATGCATGAATGCCCTTCATATCTTCCCCTACCTCCCCCTCAAACCCTAAACTCATTTAAAAAAAAAACTCAATTATCTCTCTCACAAAAATCCTCCCTCTACAACAATCGACGTCTAAATATACTTGAGAAGGGCAGCCGAGTTCGCCGGCCGAAAGGTACGTCGAAACGCGTCGATTCTGATTTTTTTTTTTCGATTTTCTGTGAAAATTCATAACTACACGGTGGCTACACGGTGGGTTTTCCCGACCGTGTAGTCACCGTGTAGTTATGAAGATTAACCGGTACGCACTACACGGTGCTCTCACTACACGGTGTTTCTCGGTCACCGTGTACCGGATAGTGTACCGGATAGTGTCTCGGTACACGGTGCTTCCCGGTCACCGTGTACCGGATAGTGTACCGGATAGTGTCTCGGTACACGGTGACACAAGCTACACGGTGAGACACCGTGTAGCCACCGTGTACAGAAGCCGTTTTTTCAATTTTTTTTAAAAAAATGTCTAATTATGGCTTTGTTTATGCTTTTGGATGGATATTTTGGGTTCCCCCACTGAATTCAACTGTGTTTTGTAATTGTAGATGTCGAATCAACGAATCACGATACGGTACGGTGGTCGTTGGGATCGAGCGGCCTATGTTGACGGAGTAGATATGTGCCTCTTCTTTCGGAGGGAAGAACTTACACTCGACGCCCTTACGAGCCGGATTCGTTTGGTTTTGCGCCCTCCGCCCAATGCCGAGTACATGTTGTACTATTTTACCCGAGGCTATGACGCGAGAAGCGTGCGAGCTCCTATGCTTTGCGACGAGGATGTCTCCCGCATGTTAGACGAGCAAGGGGATGAGTGTTTTGTGTTCGTCGTCCAAATAGAGGCACAACCAGCTGCGCCGGAGGTGAATATCGGAGAAGAAGCTCGGGATTCGGGCGTACCGTCAGAGGAAGAGAACGAGAACGAGGCGGTACATACTTCCGAGGACGAGGAAGAAGCCCGTCAGTCCGATCTCTTGGAATCTTTGACGACGGAGTGGACCGAATGGATTAGACAGCCGGGCGTGGTTAAAAAGATAATGTCGCGCCGTAATATGTCCTCGAGTTCTTATGCGGGAGGCGCCGAGCAAGCCGAAGCTTCTCAGAATGCGCAGAATAATCCACAGCGCAATTGGATCATTCCACTGCCGGGGTTTGACCCCGCTGTTCCGTTGCAGTCTATCGAACACCAACCGATTTATGGTCAGATGGCAGTCGGAGCCACGTTCCGAAAGAAACAGGATCTGAAGGTGATGGTGGGTATGTATCACATGGAGAATAACGTAGAGTGCAAAACTGATCGCTCGAACACTAATCGGGCGACGTTCGTTTGCAAGACGGGGCGTGAAAATTGCACGTTCAAATTGTGTTCCACGGGTTCCGATGACACCCTTTGGAGGATCACGAAGCTGAACTTGAATCATACGTGCCGAAACAATTTGGGGCGACTTGCGGATCGACAGGTGTCGAGCAGGGTTGCGGCTACTTTCTTTGCACGTATGTTAGTCGGCAGTCGGGAACTGGTTCCGAAAGATATGGTTGAGGATTTGAGGAGATTGTACGGAGTTCACATCAGCTACAACTTCGCCCTGCGGACGAGGAACCTTGCGCTTGAAATAGCGTACGGCGACTATGAGGGATCGTATCAGAGGCTCCCGTCATATCTGTACATGCTGAGAGAAAATAATCCCGGGACACAGTACGATATTCAGACGACCGACCAGGGCGTGTTTTGCCGCATGTTTGTTGCGCTCGGGCAGTGCATTCGTGCATTTGAGCAGGGCACTCTGAGGCCTGTGATAGTAGTCGACGCCACCCATTTGAAAGGGAAAAACACTGGTGTGATGTTTGTCGCATGCACAAAAGACGGGAATGAGACTATTTTCCCGCTTGCGTTTGGTATCGGTCCGATAGAGAATGACGAGGAGTGGACCTGGTTTCTCCAGCACCTCAGAGTTTGCTACGATACAGACGACGATGATCTGCTCATTGTGTCCGACCAGCATAAGAGCATCGCGAATGCTATTCGGAGTGTCTATCCCCACGCTACCCGTGCGTTGTGCTATCACCACCTCTCGAAGAATCTAGCACGGTACGGCCAGCAGCTGATCAAGGCTCTATGCAATGCTGCTTATTCTTATCGGGTGGATGATTTTGAAAAATACCTTTCGGATGTGGAGAAACTCAGTGACAGTGCTTATAGGCGCCTTACTGATATTGGAGTTGAGCACTGGGCGAGGTCAAAGTGTGTTGCACGACGATACGGTTTCATGACATCGAATGCGGCCGAAGTCTTCAACGCTGCTATCAAATGGCCACGGCGATTACCTGTCTGTGCGATGCTCGAGGCCATTCGTTCGATGATTGAGAGATGGTTTGACGAGAAACGAAGGAAAGATAACGAGAGACAGAATGGTGGACATGAGCTGACCGAACTGGCATTCCTCAAGTTGTCTGGTCAGGATGAGTTGAGCCGTTATTTTACCGTTCGGGAGGTCAGTGCGAATGCTCGATACAGAGTTCAGGAGGAGGACAGGTCTTATCTTGTGGATATCGCGAATCGCACTTGTGAATGTCGGGAGTTCGACTTAGACCTAATACCGTGTCGTCATGCTTGTGCCGCTATGAGGTATGATATCATTTTACCTTTAAATTTAATTTTAAACAGTTGATTCCACTAATTTGTTTGTTATTATTATGTAGACGAGTCGGATTTTCACCGTACGATTTCGTGAGCCCTTATTTCAAGATGAGCAGCCATGTCGAGATGTACGCGACGCCTATTGTGCCGTTGCCACATTATGATGATTGGGTGGTCCCGCCGGATGTGGCATCGTACGTAGTTCTTCCTCCGGTAGCGGGTAGACAGGCTGGACGTCCGAGGGTGACTCGTGTTCGTTCCGGAGTTGAGAGCTCTACACGACGTTTGAAGGTTTGTACAATTAATATCATTTCGTCGTGTGCAGGCTTGGACCTAATATCGTGTCGTCGTGTGCAGGTGTGTTCGAGATGTAAGGGCGTAGGTCACAACATGCGGAAGTGCACGGTTTTTATCCCACCCGAGGCTGTTGATTTAAATATCCCTGCAGAAGAGACGGGAACGCAAGAGTCGAGCCGAAGAAGACAGAAGAAGAAGTGCAGCATCTGCAAAAGCGAGGGACACACGAGAACAAAATGTCCAATGAACACGGAGTGACAGAGTTCGAGATTGGGTTTGGTTGTTTTATCGGTGTTTTTAAACTATTTGAGACTAATATTGTTTTATTATCGTCTATTCTCGTTGGATTTTGGACATTTGGTGAGTTTTAGGTTATTGTGTTTGTTTTAGGTTATTGTGCTTGTTTTTTGAGATTGTTTATCTTGTGAGCGTGAAATATGTGAAAAAACAGGTTGGGAATTAGGCTTTGGGGGCAAGGGGGGTTTATTTATCTGTTTTTTAGAAGGTACATATATTAATTTTGCTAATTACGTTCATGGAATACTACTAGCCCAACTGGTTAGCCGAAAATTAGAAATTGAATGGAAATCCAAAGGTCAGGGCTCGAACCCTAAGAGCCCCATTTTAATTCTTTTTTTTACACGGTACCGGGTAGCACCGTGTACCGGTAAGAAATTTTTTACACGGTACCGGGTAGCACCGTGTACCGGTAAAAAAAAAAAAAAAATACTTATCTGTTTTTTAGAAGGTACATATATTAATTTTGCTAAATACGTTCATGGAATACTACTAGCCCAACTGGTCAGCCAATATTTGAAAATGAATGAAAACCCGGAGGTCAGGGGCTCGAATCCTGAGAGCCCCATTTTATTTTAATTTTTTACACGGTACCGGGTAGCACCGTGTACCGGTAAGAAACTAACCGTGTACCGGTAAGCAAAGCACCGTGTATCGAAAAAAAAAACGCTTAATTTTGCCACCGTGTAGCATAGCCCACCGTGTAGCCACCGTGTAGCTTAGAACTGAAGTAGCTTTTTTTGATTTTGAAGCATTTCTACTGCTTTTTTATTGTTTTGTTAAGCATGAAACATTATTTTAAAGACTAGAAACATCCAATAAACAACATAACAAATCCAATTTAGGACTACAAATAGGAGATGCTTGGAATGTTTACCGTTTTTCGAACTTTCTACTAATATTGTGACAATCATAACTACATAGGTAATACATTGTTCATGCGTAATCACTTAATTCGTCAAATTCAATAGTTGATCGTGTTTTTTGAATCATTTTGATTATTAAAATGATGTTTCATACTACAATAACAAGTTAACAATCGAAAAATGCCTTAAAATCAATTAAAATGAATTATTGACCTAAACTACACGGTGGGCACCGTGTAGGGCACCGTGTACCGGTAGCCACCGTGTAACCGAGTACTGCCCAGAAAATTCACCGAGCAGTTCTTGGCTACACGGTGATCTCGGGATGCTACACGGTGGCCACCGTGTAACCGGGTGTCACCGTGTAGCAGAGGCAGACAGCCTTTTTTTCACATTTTTTCCACCCAAATCGATCAAAACAAACACCTATTTCACCAAAATCAATCAAAACACACATATTTCACCAAAACACACCTAAAATAGTTTAATTGTTTTACAAATTATATTAAATTAATAAGTTAATATATTATAAATAATTTTAAAAAAAAATTGACGGGATTTATTTAGTTAATATCAAAGCTAAACCTGCAAATCAATCTCAATACACATAATAACCAGTCCAAACACATGCAAGAAAAAGTCTAAAATCATCCAAAAATACAAATCAATCGACTCGATGACTCAAACTGAAGATTTTCCGAGCGACATATCGACGATACTTCATCAAGTACGCGTTGTCGATCTCTCTACCCCGGTGAGTGAGGTACTTGTTGACGAGACGATCCAGGTACATGCACACGAACGGGCCGCAGCTGCTGTTGTCGATTTGCATAAACTGCTCCATCGGGACTTCGACCATCATAGAAGTCTTCTTGTGGGTCCGACGAATAAAGTTCATACCCTCCCAAAATCCGGCAGCTACCAAAAGACGAGGCAACAACTCCAACAACGGGGCTAGTACACGAGCCTTGGGAGTTACTTCCGGACAACGCCACCAACACGAGTCGTACAACTGTATAGTCCAGCTATCCAGGTTAATCCGTATTGTGATCCAATGTTCCCCGGTATTGCAGACCGTTATCACCTAAAAAAATAAAAAACAAAATAAAACGTTATTTACAATTAAATTAAAATATTAAATTGAATTAAAAAAAAATGTACGGTTCTTTAAATTACCTCTCGTGCGTGTTCCCAACTCTCGTGCCTACTGTCTCCCGTGATGTATTTCACCATGAAGTCCGGCGGTGCCCAGGTCTCGTATTTTCTCTCCAAGTTCGTTCTCTTTGCATGTGCATTCGGGATCGAAATCCTATCGTACTGAGTCTTCATAGCGTTCTGTTAATTAAAAATAAATTTAAACGATTAGTATTAGGAAAATGATAAAAAAAACTTGTATTTGATAGGATGATTGGATCTTACGAAGAACTCGGTACACAAGAGTATAGTCTTCCTTGGAGTGACTTCATCTTTTAAACCCTCGCCGGACTTTATCTTGTCTTGCAGGTACGTAATGTACATGTCAATCTCCTGAAAAATATACATATCACAGTTAAGCACAATTTAATAAACATTATAAAGTTCAAAGTTTAACTACAAATTAATTAACTTACCATGCTTGTGTACCAATGATGTAGTGACTCAATCCGTTCGAAGTAGGGGTTGTCCAGAGTGACTCCGTTGAAAGGGATTTTGATATTCATTCCATGCCCGTCACGACGGAACATCGAATAGAGCCCCCTAACCTTCTTGCTGCCAGACCGTGCGAACTGCGAGACGTACGGGCTCCGGAGAGCTGCCGAGGGCCTCCTCACACGGGGTCCGAGACTACTACTCTCGGCGACATCCTCCTCCTCCTCATCAGCCCCAAGTTCTTTCTCCTCTTCCGACAATGCAATCTCCTTTTCGTGTTCATTCTCCTCCAAGGGAGTCGTCACCTTGAACAACTCGACCTGCGACTCAGAAGGAAAATAAGTCTCTTCATCAATGATCACCTGCGGTATATCAGCCCCCCTCGGTACAATAAAACCAGGATCATCCTCTGGCCTAGCATACTCTGGCCGATCATACTCTGACCGATAAACAGGAGTCGGACCGAAGATGCTGTCGGTGTGAATCGGTGGGAAGGGAGCGAAGAGACCCTGAAAATCACGCAGCCCCCTCGGTGGCGAAAAATGACCGCTATCTCCAACGGTCGAGAATATCTGGGTCGGTGTGCGATAGCTATCGCCAACGACCTGAGGCTGCTGCTCGTACTGAGGCTGCTGCTCGTACTGAGGCTGCTGCTCGTACTGAGGCTGCTGTTCGACGTGGGTCGACTCGGCATGGAACGACTCGGCACGGGTCGGCTCGATAAGTGGCGACCTGCGATAACGATCAAAATCGTGTGCCCAGTCCCCACACGAAACCCTGACATCGACTAACTCCTCGGGATCCGAGTCCTGAAAGCGAGGAGGCGCGCTGATAGAATGCCGAGCAGCCGGAAAACCGCCCTGAGATGCATCAGAAGGGCAGGGGCGAGGCCGGGAGTATCGCCTGCGACCGAAGAAGCCCCGAATCTGCTCCATCAGACTGTCGTTGCCCTCCTTCTGTACCCTCCTCATCCGGGCAGTCAATCGGCCCATAAATCCCGTCTCAGACTCATCGTTGAGGATCTTGTGGAGCCGTCGATCAATGCGCCGATCAGTACTGTCGTCTGAAGCCTCAGGTGCCTCAGGTGCCTCAGCTACAGGAGAGGACTCTCGTCGGGCTCGGTGAGATCCACGCTGAGATGCACGCCGCTCAGCAGATGAATCGGGTGTGATGTCATCACGCGTGCGTCGGCTAGTCTGAGGGTCATCGCCCATCATCTTGGACACGCGTCCGGCCACACGCTCAATCAAGTTCTTCTTCTTCTTCACCGGTGCTACAACTGGTGCTCCTCTCGGTGCTCCAATCCTAAGAGGAGGAACGTACCTCACTTCGTCTGCTCCTCTGGTAAGGAACGAAGTGTAGTACTCAGTCTTCGCCTCCTTGCGTGTCGGCTCCAGAGTCGAGAGGACCACAAGCTGAAAACAAATGAAAATTAATTAATTAAGCATTAATGAAAAGAAAAAAATAATTTAAAACATTAATTTCACAAATTTTACCTGAGCGTCCTCGAAGAAATCAGTGAAATCGAGGTTGCATGCAACCGAAGTCCAGTTAAAAAACCGAGGCCTCAAAGTTCTTTCGCCTCGGGCTCCGCACAATCTGCCCAGGCTCGGTATAGCCTCGTACGACCATAGCTGAAAGGCCCAAACTGGGCCGTAAAAGTGGAATGCCCTCGAGTTAAGCTGACCGGGCATCGTCGCAGCTATGGAGATGTAGTGCGACATGATCTGCCAGGAGTAGGATCCCCAGGGAAACGAATCCCATCCGGCAACGTCCTCAACCAAAACCCAAGCCCAAGTGTCGATCTTGGCATCGTCTCGGCCCAACAAGAAATAATAGTAAATCAACAAGTTGGCCGCCTTCAGGTAGTCGGCAGGATCCTGACCCATACTCAGAGACGAGAACACCTTACGGAAATCTTTAATAACCGTCGGCTGTCTGAAGTGTCTATAGTAAATAGAGTCCTCAGAAATAGTGTGGGTGGTGGCCGAAGGATCAAAAGCGTGACCACCGAATCGAAGTCCGGTAATCAGGGCATACTCCTGTGCTCGAAATCGAATAGTCCGGCCCCCGACGAAAAACCAATGCTCGAACGGAGGTATCGTCGGACCCACGATCTCCCGAGCTAGCAGGTGCTGCATCGCCTTAATGGACCTTCCGGTTCTCTTGATCCAGAGCAAATATCCGAAACAACTCTCCCTGAATGTCTGGAAAGCTGCCTTTGTAGGGTCGACGTCCATCAGCGTTTTTGTAATTTCCCCTAGTAATTCGAGCCGATCGTACAAATTCATGTTCCTCGTCTGGTGTATGAACTCTGGCCTCCTCCAATTGAAGCCCTCCTGCAAAAATGAAGTTAAATAAATTAATATTACATTAAATTAAATAATAAAACTGAAAATTCAAAAAAAAAAAAAAAATTTGATTCTGCTACACGGTCACCGTGTACCGGATAACCGGTACACGGTGACCGAGAAAATCCACCGTGAAGCGTGATTTTCTCGGTCACCGTGTAGAATGTTATCCGGTACACGGTGTTATCCGGTACACGGTGACCGAGAAAATTTCACCGTGAAGCGAGATTTTACCGGTCACGTTACCGGTACACGGTGACCAAGCTACACGGTGACCGAGAAAATTGCCACCGTGTAGCGCTACCGTGTAGCTTGGAACAGCGGGCAAAATCCAGATTTTTCAGACATTTTAACGAGCAAATTAACACTGAATTTCGATTCTTAATCAACGAAAACACAATAGGGAACTATAATACACTCAAATACTAACAATTAACGCATCAAATTCAACACATTATTGAAAAAAAAAAAAAAAATTCGAAATTGAAAAACTAGGTTTAGGCACTAACCGGAGCTTGAATCGGCCATTGTTGCTCTTCTTGTTGTTCGTTGTTGTCTGCCATTGTTCGTTGTTGTTCGCCGGAATTGAAGTGGACGGATTCTTCTTGATTCTCCTGGCGGCGGTTTTTGTAAAGGGGGATCAAAAACGGGAGAGAGAAAGTGAATTGTGTGGGGACCGATTGATTTTTTGTATTTCTTAATTAGGTTTAATGATTTTTTGTTTTGTTTTGAAAAGGTAAGGGTATTTTAGACAATTCCTTTACAATTTGTCTAAAATAAATGTGAACTTATAAGAGGAGTCAAAATAAACACATTTCTTATAAATGTGTTTGAAAAAAAATTTCTCTCTTTAATTTTTAACCATATGAATTGAGCACTGGCTACTCGATCGAAAAATCGAACCAATTTTTTTGTAACTCAATTATATAGTACTTTCTCTTTTTCAAAATAGTAGTGGAACTTTTTTTGTTATCGAATAAGAATAAAAGCCAACGGCATTTTTGGACTTACATGAGCATTATTTGGCCGGAGATCGAGTCAATGCACTCAATAAGTTATCAATAATATTGTACGTACTGTACATATAATAATTGATAATATTATATATAATGCCCAATTGAATTTATTTATAAGATAATATGATTATTAGCCCCGAGAAATATGGAATCCTTAAAATATGATTTGTTTATTAATTAATTAATTATTGACAGCTACTTTTAATTTGAATTTGTTGGTAACAGATTTCAAATTTCAACATCAACAAGTCTTCAACTAACTGTTGCAAAGACAGCTAGTATATATTAATTATAAATAAATATTTAATTCAACCAAAAATTGACACTTCACATTTAACAACAAATTATATATATAATCTCTCTTATTAACATTGTGGTTCTTTTCGTCTAGAAGATATGCTTAAGTGTATAAAAAATAAAAAATAAAAAATAAAAAATAAAAAATATATTGATATTTTAATTTATTTCAATAAAAAAATAGTAAAATTAAAGTGTTTTAAAATGAACATATATTTTTTCGATGTGAAACAGTTCAAATGAAAGTATAAATACAGAAAAAGGATTAATCTTCTTGGAATTAATTTTTTATAATAATATTAATTTTAAATATTATCCTTAAATATTTAATATTATGAATGATAATTTAGAAAAAGAATATGGAAATTATTAATTCATTCAATTAATTAAATTGAGTTGAAATAAATTAAAATGAATTGATGCTAATTTATGACATATTTTTCTAATGATTATCAAGCCGTGACGAGGAGAGAGAGGGAGGGAGAGTAGAGTGTGTGCAATCTATTTAATTAATTAACTTCAATTATATGTTCACACTATATTATAATTCTATATATACACACGCCAGTTCACATTAGCAAATCCCATGTGAAGACTTTTTACAAGTAAATTATCATCCAAAAACCTACCCTATAAATGTGATAGCTTCCTTCATTCCTACTTCAATCCATTGCGCAACAAAACATATAAATTAAAATTAATAGTACGTACAACTTCATCCTTCACACAACCCTACTCAAAGTGATCTCAAACAAGAGGCAAGTACTTGTCGATTATTCTCTCTCGTTTCTTCTTGATTACATGGAGATCTCAAGCTACCATTGCTTAGCCGATTTGGGAATGGAGGATCCCTTGTTCATGCAACAATGGCCTCATCATGCCCACTCCTCATTTCCCGAAGATTACGACAATATTTTCCGTCACAACATCTACGACTCTTACAACATCAACAACATGACCCCATCGAACCACTTCCCGCAATCATGCAAACAAGAAAAAATGACGTATTCGCCCCCCGCGAATAGTCCAACGCCTAAAGAGGAGACGAAAACATGGTTCAACAATTCGTCGCTAAATTTCTCGTTGTCGTCTTCGTCTCCCGACGACCGATCCATCGAGTCGACAAACTACGTGCTCAAATCGTGCCAAGGGGCGAAGAGGGTCGTGAGCACGAGCAATAATAACCGACTCGCGCAGGATCATATTATCGCCGAGAGGAAAAGGAGGGAGAAGCTCAGCCTAAGGTTCATTGCTTTGTCTGCCTTAGTCCCCGGATTGAAAAAGGTACTAAACATTTTTTTATTTTTTAAATTAAATTATAAAGATTGCATTTTTATTTTATTTTGAATATTCATGAGTAGATGGATAAGGCCTCTGTTCTTGGAGATGCAATCAACCACATAAAACAACTCCAACACAAAGTGAAGGCATTGGAGGATCAATCCAAGAGGTCGAAAGTCGAGTCTTTCGTGCTAGTCAAGAAATACGAGGTTCGGTATGAGGCCGACGATGCTAGCGATCGGAATTCTTCCTTGGAAAACAACGACTCCCCTGTGGTCACCGAGTCTTCGCTCCCAGAAATCGAGGCAAGATTTTGTGGTAATGATGTCCTCGTTAACATCCACTGCGAGAAACGAAAAGGGGTTCTCGAGAAAACCATTGCCGAGATCGAGAAGCTCCGCTTGACGGTTGTTAACAGCAGTGTTATGAGCTTCGGAGAGTCGTCTCTCAATATTACAGTTGTTGCACAGGTATATATTTAACACAAAAAAAAAAAAAAAAAAGTTATCACCCCTCACATTTTATGGCTGATCTTGATGTTGTTGTTTTTCTTGCTTGCAGAAGGATGAAGAGTTCGATGCGAATACGAATAATATGAAGGAGTTTGTGAATAATTTACGCGGTGCTCTCAAGAAATTCATGTGAGGTTGATTGGTGTTGAAGTTTTTACAAGGTTAATTCAGTCATTTCTCGGCTACAAGGGCATGCTTCGTCTCTCTACACCACCATCTTTCGATTCGAAGCTTGTTGTGATATGAGGTTCATTTTGAAGAAGGGTTCTTCAACTTTTTTTTTTCATGGTCCATATATTTTTGGCCATGTTAATTCACTACCCTTCTTCTTTTTTTAACTTTATTTTACATCACTAGCTTTTTTTGTTGTCCCAAACAAGCTCTGGCTAGCTAGGGTTTGGGAGGGATTTCCTTTTTTTGGTGGATTAGAGACATGCATGAATTTGGAGAAGTAGAGTGATTGGGGCCTTGGAAGTATGTTGTAATAATGTTTTAGAGGCCTTAAAGAATATTGTATTCTTGATAAGGTTTCTTTGCTTTGTGAAGTGTGAGATGAGATGGTATTATTGGTTGTGATTTGTGAAACTTCTCATTTGTAAGATAATATGATTGATATGTTTTATATATAATTTCGAATTCTCTCTTTATATTACCATAATTTATTTGTATTTATTTTGTAATCAAAGTTGAATTTTGCACTTTTACGTTTTGTTATTACACGATGGCCGATGCATATTCAATTGAGTCGACATGCAAACATGATTTTAAAGAAGAACATTTACATTTCTATCTATCCTAGTGTTGCACTGACTTGACTGAATAGACGCCTCACGCACGCTACATAAACTACAACACGGAATTGAAGTAAGTTCCAATTGCTTTTTCAATGAGCAAAATTCGACTAAAAATCACCGAGATCATAAAAGCAAATATTATTTTTAATTTGTAAAATCAAAATGTTTAATGCGGTCCTATGTCAATCCGTCTATTGTACACATAAGTGTACGATACATTGTACACCAAAATCTAAGTTAAATATAAATTTTTTTTTAAAAAATGAATAATCATCATTGAACAATTAAAAATCATTATTCTTAAAATCATCATTGATTAAAAATATAAATTATCATTTACTAAGATATTCATTATATATCAAAGTAATCATCATTAAAAATACACTATGATAAATACTATGTGTACAATACTCCATACACTATGTTGCACGGTAAAAATTGTCGTCCTATGTTACATACTTCTTCTGTTATAACAAATGATGGACATTTTGCTCGAGACAAGAATTAAGAAGTCAAGGGTTGTTAGCTCAGTTGATTGAGCACTCGAATCTAGAATCAAAAGTCCTAGGTTCGAACCCAAGACATTGCAATTGACCTAGACCATAGAAAAAAAATGCATTTTGAATTTTTGACAAAAAAACTAATACTTCAAATAATGTGTAATTTCTTTTAGACAACCATAATAATATTTTGTTATATTATTTCTATTATTTTATGATGGATCATTGTAGAATAATATGCTAATATGATCTTATCATAGTATTTTCTGATACTGCTAGAATTTTGGGGTGAAGTGTTCTCCATAACTCATGTTTTTTTTTTTAACTTAGGGCAATCCCAATGGTTGTGAAATGGCAAGGGTGATTGTCATTTTTTTGCAAAAAATCAAAAAAATCAATTCCAATGTTTGAAATGATCCTTGCCAAATATCCATGTATATTTGAGCAAATATACATGTAAAAATGGTCCTTGCCATTTGTGCCATGTCATCACAATCTCTCATCTCAACCACTCAAAATTCAACATTTTTTTAATTATAAATTGATATGATTACATACCAAAAAGCAATATATTATAATTTAATTTATTAAAATGGCCCTTGCTATATTTAAATTATTAGGGTAAGATTTAGATTATGCCAATTGACACTTGCTATTTTTTTTGCAAAATAGAAGATAACCTTTGCCATTTTAGCAAAACCATTGGGTTGCTCTTAGTACTTAAAAAAATTCAAACTTTTCCAATCACGAATACCTAAAAAATAAATTTAATAGATCTAACTACTAATTTATTTTATACTTTTTATTTATTTTTTATATTTAAATAATAGTAATAATAAAAATTTTAAAAAACATGATTTATACCTATTTTTTTTAATTTAATATTTAAGTATAAAAATAAATATATGAAAAATAGAAATAAGTAAATAATAAATCAACAACGTAATATGTTGATTCTAAAGATTTAACTATATTTAAATTCTTAATCTTATATAATTTTTAAATAGAAATATAGAATAATTAATAGCAATAATTATCGCAAGGACAATATTGTTTTTGTTCTCGGCTATTTTTAGCACATTTTTAAGTGAGGAGTATTAATACACGACTCCTGTCTCCTAAGCTGCATCGAAGGTGCTTTCATGTTGAAAAGTTGAAAAAAATGATCAAATGTGTATATAGGTAAGATTTTAATTTTGTGAAATTAAGTTTTTTTTTTTGTGAAAAAGTATTTCAAAACAAAATGTTAATTAATTATAATTATATTATTCAATTATAAAATCTTATTAATTATATAGCTAGTTTGTTGATATATCTTTTGTATATAATTTTAATTAAAAAAAAATGTACTGATATTTTATTTTATTTTAAAATATAAAAAGTGAGATAATAATTTCTACGAGCAAAATATAACAACGTGAACTCTAATCACTTGCACGTAAGTCGATATTGACAGCATTAATTGTTGCTAGTAAATTAAAAGAAAGTACCAAGTTGTATCAGCCGACAACAGAATATCTTCTCTGATTTTATGATCTATATTTAATACTAAGAAATAGAAAAAATAACATAAAATAATTGACACTTTGTTTAAATACTAATCTCGTGATTAATGCCTAATCTACTGTCACAAGCTACCAATAGTAATTAATTAATTCAAGGGTTTTTCAAAATTTAATACAAGTACATAAGTATTGGCAATTTATAATAATAATATTAATAATTATAAATATACTTCCACCAATTATTTTTATTTTTATAGGTCACCATAAATTTATTCACCCAAAATATATGTGACCATCAGGTCAATCAATAAATAATACTCTTTCAATTTTTCAAAATTTTGCACTTTTTTTTTTTTTTTTTTGCAAATTGCAAAGAATGTGTGCAAAGTTTTTAGAAACGATAATTTCTTTTTTAATTTATTTATTTATATATTTATTTTAACGAGTTTTTATTATAAAAATTGTACATACAAATTTATTTTTAAAGTTACAGGAAAAAGATTAGTTATTTTTTTACACAAAATACTATTTTACGTTTTTCACGTGAATTTGAATTTTAAAAATATGGTGATAGCGAAGGGAGTTGAAACATGGAGTCTGATTTCTCATCCAAAATTGTACGGTGAGAAATATAATATTTTTTTATATTTATTTTTATCAGAAAAAATGAGTTTATTACTTTATTTTGAGCGGTCGAAAATAAATAAATAAATAAATACATAAATAATTACAAGATCCATTATGGTATCTACCTTAATTATATTGATTCCTTTAATTGTTTGATTCTTGCTACGTGCGATAATTTAAATAAATCATATTTTAGAAAAAATATTAGCTTTTATAATTAGTTGATCTGTTTGCCTACTGTCAACTAATTAGGCTCTTAATTCGGTGTACATAATTAAGTTTTAAAGAATCAAATTTCTTAAAATACAGAACATATATTTTTTTTATCATAAGAAAAATATTACTATCAAATTTGAATTATAGTACTTACATATTTGAAAATATTTGAATATAAATAATATTTGAATTTTTATTGTATTTAATATTTCAAATATGAATAATTAAAAAATGAATGAATAATAAAATTGATTTATTAAAAACCACAAACTATAAATGTGTTGATTTCACTTTCCTTTTATTAGATTTTGTTTTTTTTTAACTGATAACTGAACTGAATTAACTTGAATAATAATAATAATTTTTATATAGTATTAACTAAATTATTCAAGTGAAGTTATTAATGAAATTAATTGATCTGAATTTAACTTAACTAAAATTTATGGAAATGAATTGAATTGTATTGAAAATATATATACTGTCAAAATATTGGATTTATTTACAAAAGAACAAAACACTATTAACTCTAAGGGCATTCTCAATGCTATGGAGGCAAAGTGGGAGGCAAAGGCAAATTTTGCCACAAAATTTGTCTCCTAGCCCATTTTCACTCCTATGGCATCCATCAAATTTTGCCTCCAAAGGAATATTCTTTTAGAATCTTCTTAATTTAATGTTTATTTATATTAAAATAATATATAATTTTAATTTTAATTTAAAATTATTTTTTTAAATAATATAAAAATTAAACAAAATATAAATGTAATACATTAATAAAATAATTAATACATAAAAATTAAATATTATATAAAAATTATCGCAATAACAATAACAACATAATTATGAACTAGAAAAATCTTCCCAAAGATGTTCAATCAAAGCATTTCGAAGTTCGAAATGAACATTTGAATCCCTAATTTGTTTATGTCGATTCAAAAAAGATTCAAATGTCGCAGTTGCATTATTTGCTTCTTGTATCGAGGGAGTAGTTGATTCCGTCGCTTCTACAATCGGGGCACTGAGATCTCGTTCATCCTCGACTATCATGTTATGCATTATAATGCACGCAGTGATTACATCTTTCAAGACATCGGTCGTAAAAAAACGAACCGGATTTGATAGAATTGCAAATCGACTTTGAAGAACTCCAAATGCACGTTCCACATCCTTCCTACATGCCTCTTGCTTTTGTGCAAACAATTTATGTTCAATTTCTATTTTATTTGCTTATCTTATTTTGTATTGTAATATGAAATTTGTATTAAAATTAGTAGTATTAATGTAATTTGTATTATTGTATTTCAATTTGAATGTTGTATCAAAAATTATGTCAAATAATATTATTATATTATAAATATTATTTTTTTATATTTTTTTTATCAAAATATAAAAATTATAAATTAAAATCAACAAATACAATTATATTTACATTTATATTTATATAACTATTAATTGAAAAAAAAAATAATAATAAAATAACATTTGCCTCCATGAATAGTGTGGAGACAAATTTGCCTCTTACTATTCATGGTGGCAAAATACCTCCTTGTTTGCCTCCACCATTGGAGAGTGAAAATGGATTGGGGGAGGCAAATTTTGCCATTGCCTCCCCCATTGGGAATGGTCTAAGGAGTTTGGATGCAAAACCATATGAGCTTCTAGACCAGATCTGTACAAGTCTCACGTGAAACATGTACGTGTACTCCGTTTCCAACTGATCAATAAACGTGCAATTAGTACACATTATTGATCCAGCGGTGACGATTCATTTTAATCACGAATAATTTACTTGATTCATTTTCATCTTCTACTACTTTTTATCCATTTATTATTATTATTATTTGTAATTTTTCGTGTCTAGAGAAGTAGAGAAGCGATCAAACTTTCTTGAAACAGAAAACAGACTATAATAATTAATATTAATGTATATATATATATTCACATTTACAAATCCATGTGAAGACTTATACATGTCACACACACACACACACACACACATATATATATATATATATATATATATATATATATATATATATATATATATATATATATATATATATATATATATATATATTACTGTATATGTTAGGACACACGCTTCATTACATACATACATACATGGAGAGCTCAAGCTACAATTGCTTATTAGCTGAGTTGGTAACACAATATGTTTGCCCTAGCTTCAATGTATACTACATTATGATTTATCGATATAATTAACATATATATGTAACGCGTATTTGCAGGGAATCGAAGATCCTCTGCTCATGGAACAATGGCCGGCGCCTCATCCTCATCTCGATTATACTAATTTTCATCAGAATCATCATCATCAACATGTAGTTGACTTCAAGAGAGACGACAACAACAACAATAATAGTAATAGTTTGGTCGAGTCGAGTTTAAGTAGTCCAAGGCCTAACGAGGAGATCACACATCACAACATTAATTTCCTAAGTTTCTCGTTTTCATCTCTTGACCAACCCGTGATTCGTTCGACAAATAGAGCTGTGAGCACGAGCAATAACAGGCTCGCACAGGATCATCATATCGTAGCCGAGAAGAAAAGGCGAGAGAGGCTCAACCTCAGGTTCATTCCTTTGTCTGCCTTACTCCCTGGATTGAAAAAGGTGTTACAATTTTTAATTTATAATATAATGTTTTAAATTACTAGTAATTAAAAAGATTGCATTTTTATTTAATTATTTTGAATCATGAGTATATATATAGATGGACAAGGCCTCTGTTCTTGGAGATGCAATCAACCACATAAAACAACTCCAACACAAAGCCAAGGCCTTAGAGGACCAATCCAAAAGGCCTAAAGTCGAGTCTTTCGTGCTAGTCAAGAAATACCAAGTTCGACACGCTAGTGATCACGAGACTTCGTCCAGCTCGTCATCATCAAACGACGATCCTATAGTCAACACCGAGTCCTCGCCAGTACTCCCGGAAATCGAGGCACGAGCTTGCGACAAGGACATCCTCGTCAGCATTTGCTGCCGGAAACGGAAAGGGGCTCTCGAGAAAACCGTAGCTGAGATCGAGAAAATCCACTTGTCATTCGTGAACAGCAGCGTTGTAAGCTTCGGAGATTCGTCTCTCCATATCACGGTCGTCGCGCAGGTAATTATTAACGTCGTGTTTTGATGGATAATTATGTGTGTGTATATCGTGGTGTTTAATTTCTTATTGATTCTTGCAGAAGGATGAAGAATTCAATGGGAATATGGAGGAGTTGCTCAATAATTTACATAGTGCTCTCATGTGATATATATACATGTGTATTTCTATTCCAAAATGGTTATTGAATAAAATTGCACTTATTATTGGTATTATTATTATGTATCATTAATTTGTGACTTCAAAATATATAAGTTTATTTTATAGTTTTATAATACAATTTCAATGTGAAACAATTTCACAATCAAATTTTAAAACAATTCAGTATTTGTGTGTTTTTGATAAATCAATCTTAACTTCAACAATGGTTGATTTTCGAAATGAACTATATGACTCTGATATGATGATAATGAGTGGCAGAATCAACCGAGTATTGACTATTGACTGTAATAAAAAGAGATAACTACATGTTAAATAACAAGAACATAAAAGGTTTGTATAGATAATGTGAGGAATTTATGCCAATAGGTTTCGTGGTGTAGTTGGTTATCACGTCAGTCTAACACACTGAAGGTCTCCGGTTCGAACTCGGGCGAACCCATTTTTTTTTCTAGTTTTATTCCTTTTCGTTTAACCCTCGTTGTCCACGTGGCGAATATGACACGTCACTTATTATGACGTGTCCGATCGAAAATCCACATGTCTATCATTCTCTGGATTTTTATTGGTCGATTGCCCCCACGTCATTACCACCGGGCAGCGGCTCTAGAAAATTCATTTTTATTGGTTATGTATATATATCGTCCCTGAAAATAAAACAGCTGAAGAAAAGAAATCCAAAATCCCTGTTTCTTTGCTTGATTAGGTCTCTGATTTTCCTTCGTCCGCAATGGCCACGAAGCTTCAATCTGTAATTATTGCGAAGGCGTTGTTTCTGGTTCTGATCGGAACTCAATTTTCGAAATCGACGGCGGCCGCCAAAGATTTCAACCCGCCGTATCCCAAAGCCATTTCTGTAAAATCTCTCGATTTTCAATTTCATCATTTTTTACATTTCCCCAAAAAAAAAAAATTAAAATTTTAATTTCGACATTTTTATAGGATTTGAAAGAAGCGATTGTGAAAGGGTTAGGGTTACAGTCCGGCGATTTCAAAATTTCCGGGTTCGATTTGAGAGACGCCCAGGTGGGAAGATCGGTGGCGTACGAATTCGATGTGGAGATCGACGACAAAGTTCTTCCGTTCAAGTTGTTGGAGGATGTGAAGAAATGGGAGTATGTGGATTTACCCATTTTTCAAATGGAGCATCCGGTTGGGCCGGGCGAGGCAAACGGGTTGGCTAGGCGGCGAGACGATGATCCGGCGCCCGTGCTCGCCCCTTTCCAATTATCTGGTCCGATGGAACTGTGGATTCAGGATGCCAAGGATATGAGGATATCGTTGCCTGTGAGTGGATATTTCCCTTCGATTGTTTATCATGTGTCATTGCTTTATCTTCTATGTCGTATTAGTTATAACTGCGATTTTACGGCTTTTACTAATCTACGCAGGATCTTGGAAGTGCCTTTGATGATGTTTGTAGCTAACATTGTATAGGAGAATGAAATCGATTGTTTTGCCGAATAGTAAATAGAATCGAGATTATAATTATGCATGCTGTAGCCATGTAGTGACCGACAAAAAAAAGATTATTAGTTTTTCGGTTTCTGAATATACGAATTACGAATGGAAACCTAGATCTCTAGATTGTATATTAAGATGTTTGATTTTTTTTTCAGATGATCATTAGTCGAGATCTCATGATGATATTGATACCTTACATAGGTGGAATGTAGTAGTATTACTGGATTGTGGCGTGAGACATTCTTGTTTAGATTATTCTGTTAAAGTCTAATGAGCATTCTTGTTGATTTATCTTTTTTTTTTCGAATTTGTGCAGCATGATGTCGACGCCGGCGTGTTGAAGAAGGTGATCTTAGCAGACGGTGCTGTCGTCACAGTCAAGGGCGCCCGTTCAGTCAGCCTACGTCATCCAGTCGAACTCCCGCTCCCGCTCAACCGAACGAGCAACAATTTCGCCTCGGGTCTCTTGACTCTCGCAGAGTATCTCCGAGATGCCGCCCGATCTCGCAATGAAGATGCCCCCCTCCTTTCTCTCCGCATCGTGGGCCCCACTTCTCTCACCTCTCCCTCCTCCTCCGACAACAGGCTCAGGCTCAAGCGCCTCGCCCCTGGTCTGGTGGAGCTATCCTCCGCATCCAAGAAGCTGCGATCTGACGCAATATCCACCGTCGATATCCGAGGAGAATCGACGGCCCTCCTCGCACCGGATCGGTTCACCGCTTTGTGGCCGGTTGTTTCCGTCAACGGATCGAACCCCAACCTAGTTGGGTTCGAGGCCTTGCTCTCCTCGGTGCTGGGTCCAAAGGCGAAGAAGAAAGGTTCGTTCAAGGTCTTAAAAGCGGATGTTTCAGCTCAGACTTTTGTGAAGATAGGGTTTGGGGTGGAGAAGAAGGTGGGAGAGGGTGAGTTGAAGGGTTTGCCCGCGTGGAGGACGAAGCCCTCGATTGTGACGATGCATTTCGAGGTGCTGGCGAAGGTGGACGGGAATAAGGTGGTGCCAGAGAGGGTGGTGCAGGTGGACCCTGTGATGGCGGAGGATTCGGCGATGCCTAGCGTGCTTACTGGGAATGCTACGATGTCCACCATGCCTGTCGTACACCCGCCCCCTGTTCCGTTTACGTTGTAAAAGATCTGTGATAGTAATTGTTTCTTGAGGAAGAGGGAAAAATGCAGTGATATTACATACTGTAATACATACATGTCTACTAAATTTATGTTGTCCTTTTTCTGTAGATTGTAACTACTCGTATATAATATACCAAATAAATACTCCTATATTAACTGCAGTGATGTGTAACTTGTATAGTAGCTTTAGGCAATATAGTTACATTAATATTATTATTTTATACTCTATTGTCTCAACTTAGTATGATTTTCTTTTTTTTTTGTTTAAAATTTACCTTGCTCACTTTAAATGGACAAATAATTAATCAGTTTTAATCAATAGAAATAATTTTTAACTAATTTATCAATGGACAAATAATTAATCAGTTTTAATCAATAGAAATAATTTTTAACTAATTTATCAAAATTTATAAATTCAGTTACACCAAAATCTAATTATCATGAATCAAAAGAGAGAAAAAAAGTTTTGTAAAACATAAAAGAAAAAAAAAAGTTTTTTTTTTAAATTATTGAAATAGTTTTATTATCAATTTTGTTTTTTTTTTTTTTTGATAAGGAGGAGAGACGAGAAACTCCACCTCACCCGATCGGAGGTCCCTCGATCGGGTAGGATGTAAATCGAGGGATGTGCCCGAGTAGTAGGGATGTCAATCCAACCCGAAACGGTAGGCTAGCCCGAAGCCCGCCCGAAAAAATGTAGGATTAGGTCCGAATATTTTTTACCCGAAAAAATTTCAGCCCGATCAGCTCGAACCGAAGTTACCCGATAGCCCGAGTGGGTTAGCCCAATAAACCGTGGGTTAGCCCGACAACCCGATGTATTTAAATATATTATAATCGAACCCGAAACGGTGGGCTAGCACGAAGCCTGACCGAAAAAATGCAAGATTAGGTCCGAATATTTTCGACCCGAAAAAATTTCAGCCCGATCAGAAGTTACTCAATAGCCCGAGTGGGTTAGCCCGATAAACCGTGGGTTCGCACAGGTAGGGATGTCAATCCAACCCGAAACGGTGGGCTAGCCCGAAGCCCGCCCGAAAAAATGTAGGATTAGGTCCGAATATACCTATGCGAGAGAGCCACTAGCAAACACTGTGCGAGAGAAACTTTCGTAATATTTCAATAAAAATTTGTCCCAACCCAAGGTTCAAACCCTGCGTCGTACTATCTCACCTAAATCATCACAGTCCTTACCACTATGACCACGGGGACTATCAATTTTAAATTTGTAATACTATTGTGGAGTCCCAATTTGGAATCTGATTGAAAATCATCAAAATCCAAATGAGCATAATAGGGCTTTCAACCATACCTCTAAAGACTCCTCCTTTTCTTCATATCTCTCCCTCGCACCCTTTTTCAACCAAGCCCGGCAAAACCTCAGGTTCCTTCATCTCTCTCAGTCACTCTGTTTTTAACTTTTCTATTGTCGTTATGGATTTAAAATTCTTGTGGTTCTGTTTCTGGTTTTAAAAATGGAATCTGGCTGATCGAATCTGTATAGGGTTTTTCTGTCTTTAGATAAATTCATTAACCTTCCACATATGATTTGACTGTGGAAAAGGGTACGTGTATATGTATGTATATGCAGGAAGAAGGAATTCGGTTATTCTCAGTCAAGTTGGTAATTTTGATCACTGCTTTAACAGTGCAAGCCTCGAAACAATGGGCCAGAAGGAGCCGTCGTATACGGAAATTAGCCGGACCCTTTACCCGGAAATAGAGCCTTACGATTCAGGGTTTCTGAAGGTTTCGGATATTCACACGGTTTATTACGAACAGTCCGGGAATCCGGACGGGCACGTGAGTTTTATTCGCTAGCTAAGCTTTATGTTATTTATCCGTATTCTGTTGCGTTGATTCATATGTATACATTGTGAGTTTGGGTGGTTCGGTTTAATGCAGCCAGTAGTGTTTCTTCATGGAGGTCCAGGAGGCGGGACGTCGCCTAAGAACCGGCAGTTCTTCGATCCAATTTTTTACAGGATCGTCTTATTCGATCAGGTGTGTATTCTGAACTATTGGGTTTATCGGGAAAGCTAATAGTGGAATGCGTCACTTTTTTTTATTTTTTATATATATATAATTTCTTTCAGAGAGGCGCTGGTAAAAGTACTCCTCATGCTTGCTTGGAAGAGAATACGACTCAGGACCTTATTGATGACATTGAAAAGCTGAGAAATCACTTGAAAGTTCCAGAATGGATGGTAAAAAATATTTTAAAAAAAACTTCACGAGACTTTAGTCTTTCGGTATTGCTACTTTATGTTCTTACCTTCGATATGAGTTTGCAGGTATTCGGTGGTTCATGGGGAAGCACACTTGCTCTAGCATATAGTGAAGCTCATCCCGACAAGGTATTTTTTTTACTTCTTGAATTCACGAAGAGAACCTCGAGATTTTTTTTTTAGATTATCCGTAATCTGCATTATTTTTGGATTATTGCGCTAAGGTCACCGGCATGGTATTGAGAGGCATTTTTCTGCTGCGTAAGAAAGAAATCGACTGGTTTTATGAGGGTGGAGCTGCTGCAATATTCCCTGATGGTACGTTTTTTTATCTCTTCCTTTTTAATACATATTTTAGCATCCCAATTATGGTTGCACTGGCGTTTTTGAAATGTTCCAATCGTGTCATAAAAATCTTGCCTTTAACATTTCTAAGTTACCATATCATTGAAGATTAGAATTTATGTCAATACCTAAGTTATAACTACTGCCGGCTACTTGAGTGTGGAATTATCCTTGTGATTATTGAAAATTCGGATAGTGTTGCTCGAATCTTGTCAATCGAGTAATTGGGGGATTAAAATTGGTGGATTTTATTTACTTAATTTTATTATATTTGACTTTCCCTTTTGGTAGCTTGGGAGCCATTTAGAGATCTTATTCCAGAAAGTGAAAGAGGATGTTTCGTTGATGCTTACCACAAAAGGTTAAACTCCAATGACAAGGAAACACAAGTAAGGCTAACATAAACTCTTTCGTTTCCTTTCCGCGTGTTCATTTTTCAATTCTGGATTTACTACTCTATTGACTTAGTAGAAAGTTGTTGGAGGCACAAGTTGATAGCCCACTCTCGCGTGCCTTCCGCTTTAAATGAGAGTTGACGCATTTATCCTCAATAAATATTTTTTTTCAAAAAAGAAGAGGAAGAACGTTATGAATACTGGAGACAGCTCATGGTCGTGCTTTTCTTGCATTTACCGTGCTGGCTTTGATGTTTTCTAGAAGGCTATGGACTCGGGCTATTTATACGTGCTTTGTGCCTTCACAATTCTCATCATAAAACAATAACCTAAGCATTTGCTATGTGCAATATAGAATCACCCCCATTGCCATCCCACCACCCCTGCCTACCCCACTTTTGAAAAATCCCCTCGAGAAGTCGAGACGATAAAGTGGGGTTGGCGGTGGTGCTGGGAATGGTAGTGGTTTTGGTTTTGAAGATTGTCTAGTTTTGTTCATAAGAATAAAAATAGGGGGAAATAAAAATTGCAGGTTATTCTTTTGGACCTATTCTTTGTTTATCTGATTTCTTTTGTAATTTAGTATGCAGCTGCTCGAGCATGGACAACGTGGGAATTGATGACAGCTCATCTTTTGCCGAATGAACTACACGTAAAACGAGGAGCTGATGATGAATTTTGCTTGGTGAGTTCAGTGGTGAACGTCTGCCATCTCAAGTTATCTTTAATTGTCTAGAAAAAAAAGGAGAAAAAAATGACTCCCAAAATATATCCGTTTTCACAACTTACCGAATCAACGATTTTATGGCTTTATCCAGGCTTTTGCAAGGATTGAGAATCACTACTTTGTGAACCGAGGCTTTCTCCCTACGGAGTCGTACCTGTTGGATAACATCGAGAAAATAAAGCACATCAAAACTGTTATTGTGCAGGTTTGTTCTTCTTAGAAAGATATTTTTGGAAAAATAAGGAGTGATTATTATTCGGGCTCGAGAAAGTTTGTTTTTCCCTAATTAATTTATCGGTGCAGGGAAGATACGATGTCTGCTGTCCGATGATGTCAGCATGGGATCTTCACAAGGCTTGGCCAGAGGCTGATTTCAGGGTAAGAAGAAATACATTTTTTCTTATATATTAAGAAAAATAGACTTTGAATTGAATGAACTAAACATCGTAAATATTTTTCCTTTTTTCCATAGGTGGTACCCGACGCTGGTCATTCTGCTAATGAAGCAGGAATATCAGAAGAACTTGTTGCTGCGACTAATAAGTTGAAGCTTATTTTCCAAGAATAATCGCCCTGAACTAGTCGACAAGCATCAGCCGATTAAGTCCTATGAGTGAAACAGATTTTTTTTTTGTCTTTGACTACTGAATGAAATGCTAATAACAACTTGTGGATAGACGCAGCTCGAGGTTTATTATGAAATCGGTTTTGATATGTTTTGTCTCTTGTTACAGTTTTCCAAGAAAAAAATAAACAGTAAGAACTTCAATAGATAATTGAACAAAATTACAGCAGTGCACATTTAGGTTTCCTTGGCACATGTGTTCTTTGGAAGTTCGGTTTCGCAGCAAGTGATGATGACTGAGAAGCTGCAGCGTCTTCCCCTTGAGGCTCATCTGTCTTCACAGATCTCTTTGCTAAGACTTTGGGAGAATTTTCTTGTATAGCACCGAGCTTTTGACAGGGAACAAAGCTGTAAAAAATTGAAAGTCACACAATGTTATTCACTTTTTCTTTTAATTACAAAAGACACCCAATAGTTTAGTCTAATTACAAAAACAACCCACTGTTACCTTTGAGGCCTACAAGAACCTTTCTGAAGTGGAGAACTGTTTTTTCTGAACTTCTCCAACCTTTGCATTGCTGTACTTTCGGAAAAGCCGTTTATCGGCTTTCTGTCCGAATGCTTCTTACTTTCCGGCATCACTGTAGCTGTTGGTTTTGATCTCTCCTGCCCTTTTGGAATCTTTACACCCTGCAATTAAAGTTCCAATTTTTATCAACGTTTTTCAACTAATCTGATACATCGTATTCGTCTCCCCCACCCCACTTCTCAACCATTGATCCATGATTGTATATATCAAAGAAAATTGCTTACTTGAATATCGTTCCCTTGTTTCATCTGCAGATTTCCAGTTAATGCGCCCGAAGTCGCACTTTCGCTTTGAGGGACAACGTGTTCGGCTCTTCTCTCCTTAAGAATACCTCTCTCCTGAAAAATTAAAATAAAAAATTCAGAACCTTCTAATTTGCGTCAACAAGCCAAGAATGTTACGTGCAGATAGATTCCTTACATCGGTTCTTAGCCTAAACGGTTTAGGATTCGTAGCCTTTGACTTCTTGAGCTTCACCACTGGACTCGACGAAATCAGACCCTCTTTCAGTCCTCTATTATCCTGTGCTTCCGGAACCTATTTTCATCAACAGCAAAATTTTAGTAAGAAACTAAAAAACGCAATGGAAAAAAAAAAATTACCCAACACACGTAACATTCAATCAAGAAACCTTTTTTCCAACTCGACGACCACTTTGTTCTTGCAAAGCAAAGATTTTTCTTCCCTTTTGCTTCGGATTCTCATAGGTTTCGAACCTGTTCTCATCAGGAGCTGCGGCATTTTCCTTGTTATCACCATCTTCCTCATTATACACATGCTGCGCATCGTCTCCTTCCCTTCCGGAAGATTTATTTGGAGTCACTGCTCTTATGAGTTCTTTCCCATCACCACTGTTATTCTCCTGCACGTTTTTCGGGTTTGGAAGCTCAAACTCTTTTGCGGCCTTCTGAGCCGTGGGCTGTTCTTTATTCTCACAACTTCCTTCGCTTTTCGAGGACTGTTGCTCGGACGACTTCCCTCTTATCTTACTTTTATTAGACTTTCCTAATATAATTTTTTTATCGGAGCTAGCGACGACTTTTTTCTCAGGGGAGTGAAACACAAGAGCCTTTGCCACAATTCGGGTGTTTGAAACTTCCATGCCGTCGGGCTTTGGATTCCGAACACTTCGAAATGAGTCTTCTACCTGCGCGCTTTTCTTGATCCTAGGAGTCGTGAGATACTTTGCAGATACCGGCCTCGTCCTACCCACCGGCGTTAGCCGAGGTTTCGAAAGCGGCCTATCGACCTTTTCTTTTTCGTTGTTGGCCTTTTTCGAAAACGTCGAAATTAAAGCCATCCCCGATACCCTTGGCTTCGAAGGCTTTGCAGGAGCTGAAAATGGGCATTTTCTGGAGGACATAATTGTCAATCAACACAACAATACATCATTGGCAAAAAAGAATTGAACTTTCGCAAGCCCAAATAGACAGTAAGCTCACCGTGAAGCGTCGAGTATTTTCCGAAGCCTTATTACATTGGGGCTTCTCGCCGCCATTGCCTGTGAGCACGAAGCCTTAAATTTAATTTTTCGAATTGCAAGAAATTAAAATTAAAATTTTACATTTTTCTTAATCTATTATTAGTCCCGAGTGATAACTTACCCGGCGAACAAACTTCTTGAAGATTGCTTCAGAGTCCATTTCCTCCAAGTGCTTTTGATCACACCCTGAAATTCAGTCCAAAAACAGGGGATCTGAAAATTTTGATTTTTTCTAAGAATAATAACCTTAAAATGCTAAAATAAAGTTTGAATTATAAATAAAAATGTATACTTTAGCCGCAAGAGAAAAAACAGAGAGTAAAGACTAACCAACACGGTCGCAGAACCAATAGCGATCGTCCGGGCAATAATGATCGGGGGCCGTGAAATCGACGAACCTGGGCGCCTGAATCTCTTCGTAGAATTCTTCATCGCCGTGGAAAGCTTCGGATCTCGACTCGGAGGAGTCGAAGGAATGTCGATTCTCCCACGAAGAAGCTAACAGCAATTTAATCGAATTTTCCTGGTGTTCCGCCATTAATTGTTGTTTAGTTAATTGGCTCTTTGAAACAGGTAACGGCTGTAATTTTTTTGCTGTTATTTATTTCTGCAGAAAAATAAAGTGAAGTGAGTAATCGGAGAGAGGATGAAGAGGGAGATGAATTTAAACTTCGGGACAGTCTGGAAGTAGCCGTTGGATTATGTCTTACGTGGACGGTGTCATGTAAATGTAATTAGGTCGATAATGGAAGGGTAATTTGGGGTTTTTACACCCGATTTGGACCCGGCTAACAAATCCAATAACGGATTGAGTTTGACTCTCTGAAGAAAAGTAACAAAGTTTAAGTATCATAGTATTTCTGTAATAGATATTTAATCTTAATATTCAATATTTCTTTTATATACTGTAATATCAAACCATTATTTAATATTTCTTAGTTTACTTTGACATTAAAACACAATTTTTTTTTACCGTTATTCCTCGTGCCATATCTATCATTACATCTTGTTGTAGAAAATCAAGAATTTCTGATTTTATTTTATTTTAAGTTTAATTGGTAAACCAAAAGAAGAAAATAGATAGTCAAAATAATGGATATCATTAACATCGGAAGAAACATAGGACCAATTTTGCTTGTTGGGATTGTTCCTACTTGTACAACTGCTTGAATCTTCTACATGCTTCCAGCTTCATTTTCCATGTGGCCGAAGGCGCTGACCCTGACAACCCATCCGGGGGTGGTAACAATGTGCGTCTTCTCAAGAAACTCACTGAAGACATCACCGTGAAGAAGAAAAAACAGATGTCAACTTTTTCTAGTGGTTGCATTCTTTTTTTATTTTATAGTGTCCCATACCATGACTATATCAAACTTCCATACGAGAATAAACTCAAAATATTTAGATACATCAGTTCAACACAAACCTCCATGCCTCCAGGAATCTCAAAAAAGGATCTCGGGCTTTACATAGCGTAAGCAGAGTCATAAGCTATGATTGACCCTTTTTCTTTAGCAAACTGCACAACTCACAAGCCTGGTTAGTTGTTCTATTGTTGCAGCATAACCAGTTGGGTTATTGGGAAAACTAAAAAAATATGATGTCCGTCCTAGAGACTGGATAAATCGGGAAAGAAGCCATTTTCCGGTGTACACATCATGTATTCAATATTATCATACTTCTCTACGTCTTTCTGAAACTATCCGGTCTGACCAAGGAAAACGCTCGAATCCACATAAAGCCTATTTGGTAAAGAAAAAAAAAACAGCTTAAAAAGTACATGAAATAAAATTTCAAAAACATAGAAAAAAACAGTCAAACAGATACAATAAGAATTTGTACTGTGTAACAATAACAATAGATGCAAGAAAAAATATAGGATGCCTAAGAAAATTCTATGAGAAGGATGTCAAATTGTAAAATAAAAAACAACACAAGACATAAAAAAAATCAAAAGGCAAGGCACTGAAATGTCAGGCAATATTTGACTGTCTCGATAAACAATAAAATCATAGTAATATCAAAGTCAATCAAATACTTCTTCTATTTGTAGGTATTTCAGTGTATCTCATTACAAAAGAAGACCTTGATATGCATTGGTGCAAGAGAGAAACTAACAGTGAAACACCAATTACCTGTGAAATGGCAGATGTAAATAACTTCTGGAATCGGCACGGATGTGTCACCTAATTCAAGGCTGATCACTTGGGCATCCGGATATTTCAACATGTAAAAAGATCTCCTTCTTGCAATCTAATAAATTACCAAACTGAAATAAGTTCGCAAGTAAATCACAAGGAACAAAATTGATATTGAATTTTGTAGTATCCAATACTTCAAAATTGTCGAAAATTATAATACCAGGACTAGTCGGGGTCATGATACATGTTTTGTGCATAATTTATCAATATCGCAAACTCAACTACAGGAACTATCTGATCAACAATCACATACTACACTGGAGAGAGTTATCTGAGCAGCTTGAAATTTAGCACAACTATTTACAGAAAAAATAAAATTTCAGAGAGAAGCAAATAAATACCACCACCAACAACCAAGTCATATCATCTGATGTAGTGGCAACGCATTTCACAACCCAACTGATCTTCAAAGCAATCACCACATTGGAAGGCCTGCGAGGGAGAAAAGATAGTAACTTTCCCTAAAATTTATAACAATAAAACGAGCTTTTATCGTAACAAAAAGAGGAGATCGGAACCTGGAACTCTGTAAATTGGTTTGTGAGAAGATGGAGGAAGAAGAGGATATGAAGGTTGAAACTATCTGATTGATTGGAGACATTTGTTTTTTCAATTCGAGATTTCAATATTCAAAACCCTAGATTGTGATCGGAATTGGGAGATCGTAACAAAGCTAATTGATTCATAATTTAAAATAACAAAGCTAAGTGATTTTTTTATGAAGATAAATTGATTACTAAAATCCAAATTCAAAAACATAAAGCAGAAATCAAAATAAACCCAGTACAATGAGTTGCCACAGAGTACCACCTATTTACCCTAACAGATCCAACAAAAGCTTAAAATAACAATTAGGCCCTCTCGCCCCTGATCCTCCTAGCCAACTGGATGTCCTTTGGCATGATCGTCACCCTCTTCGCGTGGATCGCGCAAAGGTTGGTGTCCTCGAACAGCCCGACGAGGTAAGCCTCGGCCGCCTCCTGCAGCGCCGACACGGCGGAGCTCTGGAACCTGAGATCCGTCTTGAAATCCTGCGCGATCTCACGGACGAGCCTCTGGAAGGGGAGCTTGCGGATCAGAAGCTCGGTCGACTTCTGGTACTTGCGGATCTCACGGAGAGCGACGGTTCCGGGACGGAAACGGTGGGGCTTCTTCACTCCGCCGGTGGCAGGGGCGGACTTCCTGGCCGCCTTGGTGGCCAGCTGCTTGCGGGGGGCCTTGCCGCCGGTGGATTTGCGGGCGGTTTGCTTGGTGCGAGCCATTTTCTAGGGTTTGGTGATGTTAGAGATTAAGAGGATCTCGAAAATCTGAGAAGGTTTTGGAGTGATGAAGAATGTGGGAATGGGGTGGGTTTTTTATAGGAGGGTTTGTAAGGAAAATAAGTGGCGGGGTGTGTGAAAATATTTTGGAGGGGTTCGAATTTTTGAATTTTGGATCGCAAGGATCGATGACGTGGCGAGCGGGAGAGGGCGATTGCCAGTCGTTGGATGAAATCTTATCGACGGTTTCTATTGTACACTTGAACAAAACGTTGAAGATCGATGACGTCGGCTTGCTGATCTCATTTTTCGCACATACTTTCAAACTTAAAAATGTTGTCAATTACGATGTGTGTTTTTACGATTTTACATTTTTCAATCTATCGAAAAAAAAAAAAGACATACTACTATTAACTAGAATATTCAATTTGTAAAATATATTTATGGCAAATTTGAAAAGTGAAAATTCTAAACCTCAGGTTTCAAATTTTAATTAGCAAGTGAAGCAATCAAATTTTAATTAGCAAGTGAAGCAATCAATCGGTGAAGAAATCATCTCAACCATAAAACGCTTATGCAGCCAAAAAATGAGCTTTCCTAACCAATGAAATAACCGAATAACAAAACATATTTGTGTGTTTCTAATTTCAAATCAACTGGCCTTGAAATTTTACATGCAACCTCAAAGTTTTTTTTACATTGGGTCATATGAATATTTCATCTTTCATTTGTGAAGGAAGACAACACTTCTAATAGTCTCAGCTACAATTTTTTATATACAACCATAACAAATACAGTATTATTTTATTTCAAATAACAAATAATGCATAGAACATTTTCCAACACTATAGAGTTACGAATCGTCGAATTGGTGATCTGTTTCGTCGAATATCTCTTCCTGCAAGAAGAACCGATCATTTGAACAAGTTTTAGTCGCATTGTCATTTGTCCAAAACAAAAAACAAAAAACACATTTTACCTGCAAAAGCTCTTCGATGACATCTTCCATGGTTATAACTCCTACCGCCTCCTCTTCTTCCGGAAGCTTTGGCAGTGGATTTCCGTCTATTTGCAGAATATCCGAATACATGTTTTTCGTCCATTTCCTGCTCCTGGGTGTGCTCGTGCCCTTGAAGGACGTGCTGACGTTGTTCGGAAAACTCTTCCATTTCTGCAGTGGTCTAGTCGTCCTCACACTCTTCTCACCATCAATGTCGACCCTCATATCCTTAACCGATTCTAGACACACACTCACACATGCGAAGAGTTGATTTTAGAGCATCAGTACAAATATATAAGTATGATTTACACTTTAGATAACTTACTATCTTTCGGTAGTGCTTGGGTAGTGGAATGGTTCGTCGCTTTGGTCGATTGTCTTATGACTACAGCCATGTGACTGTGACCCTTCTGGAATTCGTTCAAGATGTCATATAACGGCATGGTTTCTGCAACCCTACGAAAAAAGAAAAAACGTAAGGTAGATGTGGAATAATTTAACGAGAAGGAGATAAATGTCACCAAAGAATGTTCTGGAAATGAATATCATTGAAGATGGGGGTAATAAAGCAAAATATATATATATATATATACTTATTTTTCCTTATTTGTTTTTACAGATTTATAAAAGAATCAAAGATGTGACCATTGTTGATCGTGTTGTAATTACCCACATACCTTGGAATTCTGCGAATTGTGACACTCTTTACTGGTACTTTATCCTCTGGATGTACGGTTAACAAATTTTTCACCTAAACAGTTTATTCCGTAATAAGCAAAACGTAAACAATACAAATAATATTTGCAAAACACTCGGAGCACGAAACAAGTACCAGAACTAGACCGATGATATTTGTAGGTTGCTCATAGTAAACAGGCACTCTGCTATGTCCTTTTTCCAGAATTAGATTCATTAAGACCCTGTAAACCATAATAACAAAGACATTATGACTATGAAAACGAAGAAGTTCTTGAGTGGTAATTTATGTGCCACCTGTCGAGTTTTGCATTTATATCAATCGCAAAAGTTTCAGATATAGGAGTCATGGCATCACCAGCAGTTTTCTCACTTAGCTCAAGCGCCCCAGCGATTATAGTTGTCTCGTCGTGCGTGAGTTCACCACCTTTACCCGCCTGCAGCAAGCGGAAAGTAGGTTTAGGTGTATGTGACCGAAGACCGATTGCTCACTTACTTCAAGTTTTTCATACCTCGTTTCCATGCAAGTTGACAAGTGTTTTCAACTCGGCACGTCGAAATAGAGCTTTATGCCGATGGCCAAGCAAGAAGTCCAACAACTTAACAGTAGAGAGAAAATATGTATAGTCAAAATGCTGAGAGAAAGGAAATAACAGCATCGTTTTAAAAAACGAAAATATTACCTTGCTTATCGGGTATGCAATTGGAAAACAGATCCAGACAAGAACCCGGACCACTGGGGCTACAGATGCACCGATGGCAAGTCCATATCTCGTGCAAACAGACTGTGGAATAATCTGACGATGAAAATTCTCGTCTGAGCTTCCATGGCTATTGGGATATAATTAAGCGCATTTATCTTATAGATATAACCCCATCTATGTCCTACTATACTAGTCCGTGGAAATTGTCTGTCACCTTCATTTATGTCCATACTCCATATACTTAATTAATACAAACAATCAACACCCAAAAGTTATAATATTCTCATTCCGTTTATTAAAAAGTGTGTACATACCTCACCGAAAAGAAGAATCAAGGTCACGGAAATCAGGATTGCACCCCATGCTGTAACGAGACTGTCGAGAAAAATAGGGAGTGCCTGAAAAAATAAACATGAGTTCGTCTGCACCGTCTCAAACACCTTTGTGAAACATGATCCATACCTCCATAGCAGCAGCATTGCATATAAGCAAGGTGCAAAGTAACAAATGCTGATTCTTCACAACAGGCAGTATCTTTGCTGCAATTACAACAATTGGAATTATTTCATAACAAAAATTCATCGAACGCTCGAGTTAATACGGTTGTATAAAATTCGACATAAAAGCTTTTTGATATAGACACAAAAAATGTTATGCCCAAACAAATTTCCAGAAGTAGTAATTTCTTCCATATATATACATATACACTTAAGAATCCAAAATCACTTTTATTCACTATATCAAATCATTATTCTACTATTTCTCCTATTAAATCAATTTTCTAATAATTCCATTTCATATTAATCGATTTCTCATCATCAAATGTTAAAAAAAAAAACTGAAATAAAAAAAAATACAAAACCTGCATATTGTTTATCCTTGGGGGTTCCGGACTTGGCTAGGACCTCGAGATCGACGAGGCTGAGAGACATTAGGCCCAAAGTAAGCCCGGACATTAGGCCCGCGAACAGCACCAGAAAAACAATCACCGAAATGTGAATGAAAAACTGCGTCTCGCAGCACCTGTACTCCACCGCCATTCGATACAGGCTTCGCCGCCGCCGCCGCCGGAGATTTCAGCTACTGGAAGTGTGTAGTGTAGTGTAGGAACCGGAGGGAGAGGCAACGGATATAATATTATTTTTTATTTTTTATTATTGTATCGAGAGAGAGAGAGAGAGGACGACGTGTAACCAACATAGACAGATGGGATGTGACGGTGCGTGTGCTGCTTTTGATGCGGTTCAGCTCTCTACGGTTCTCTACGTTATAAATTCGAGTGAGCCGATAATTATGAAATTATTAAAATAAAATTCAATTACAAACTCTCCGTATTTTTTTCTATATTAAGAAATAAATTTATTTTTGAGAAAATCAAAATAAGAAAATATATAAAGGTGTAAAAAATAAAAATGTGAGGAGCTCCGAAGAACACAGATCAAATAAATAATCAAACGCCATTAAAAAAAAAAAAAAAAATTACGAAGCAGATCTAGATCACACATTCGGCGTCTCCTCGTTCGATTTGATAAGGTAATATCTGCGTTTTTTTTTCGTACCAAATTGATTGATATTCTGCAAATGTTTTTGAGATTGACGATTATTTCTTCCCGCACGATTGATTGAAATCTGAGATGTTAGAGCTGCGAAGAATTTGGTTTATATGTATTTGTATGAGCTTCAATTAACCGTTGATCTTCAATTAGCTGCTGAGTTAGATATTTTTTACTGCATAAATTGTGGGCCGAAACGATTTGTTTACAGTACGTAGTTCGTTGATCTTCATGCTGATTCATAAATACAGTAGCAAATGGATTAATATACAGTAGTGTACATTTGGTTTGTGTCCATACCTTCTCTTTTCGCACGACTGCAGTTTACTTCCTTAAACGCGTGTAGGAAGTACGTAGCGGTAGCATTAATCGGGATGTGATTTCTTTGAGAAATAGGATTATTTGGGATTGGATTTATTTGAAAAAATGAGTTTGTGATTGTGATTGGATTATTTACGCGTGTAGGAAGTACTTCTTCAAATGCATGTTATAGTAAGTAGCGTTATTTGGGATTGGATTTCTTTGAAAAATTGAGTGTGTGATGATTTAATTTCTATAAACACGTAGTTTATTTGGGTGATGATCAGGATGTAGCTGTAAATTAAACACCCAGTATATTTTAAGTGTTCTTTTTTTCTTTCTTTATTTTTTGGGTGGCAACAATTGTAAATTCAATCAGTATTTAGTGATATCTATTACTTCTATTAATTGGTGGGCATAACCCATCATTTGTTATAAATGAGTTCATATACGAATGAGTTCCATTTTAGTATTTCTGGTGCCAACCTGTTGTACTCACTACTCATATTCTCGTGCTTTTGATCATATTGGGCAGGTCATTAAAAATTGTCGAAAAAATGTCAAGGAGACCCAATACTTCTCGCCGGTTTACAGACAGTGGGGGCATTCCTTTTGTGGGTGGATTGCACTCCAAGTCTCGTCCATCTCCCATATTGTCTATTGGACTTGTTGTCGTAGTGAGTCCTGCCTCTTTTTTCACTTCGTGTATTTCAGTATATATTACTGATACATTTCATGCATCAAGGCAACTGTATGTGCATGTTAACTACGGATGCACTTGCATACCTGAGTTTTTTTTCATTTCCGTGCAAATGCATATAGTTCAATCATGATGGTACTAATATTACAGTTTTCAAAGTTTATGTGATGTCTTTGTTTATATTTTTTCCTTATTTTATTTTTTAGGAAGGTCATGTAGATTTACTTCGTGTCACCTGTCGATAGGTGTATATATAGATGCATTTATATCATTTCTCCTACACCTCAAGAAATTCATGGAAAGTAAATGTAGAGGATCTGGATCCATCTGACTTCATAGTGAGAAATCTGATGGGGTATCTTCCTTCAATTTTCAGGGATCACTGCTGATTGTTGGTTATCTATATCGTGGTTCAGGTTCATTCCCAATCTGTTTAGACTTTAGACACCCACACAGAGCACCACACATACTTTCTGTAATATTTAACTGATCCGATAAATTTCATTCTTTATTTCCCCTTTTTCTCTTCCCCTTTTATTTCAAAAAAACTTTCTTTTGTCAAGTTGTGATAAGAAACTTAACATTTGATGATCATAACCATTTGTATTTTTTAATAATTATTTCGTTACAGGTGGCAGCAGTGGTGACATATCTGTTTTGAGTAGACTTGATGGTAAATTTCTATTGTTTTAATTTTTATTTTATTGAATAATATTTTATTTTATTGTACAAAAGAAAGACGTTTAGCTAAAAAAATATTACTCCAACGTAAAATAACCCATTGGAGCGTAATACACATTCGTGTATATTGTGCTTGTTATGGACATGGTGCTTCAATGTTAGTAATGTTATGACTGTGAATGTAAAAGCTGCTTTGTCAGTATGTCTTACTTAATGATGTACATAAATCAGTACTCACTTTCATTCTATTCTTGATCTGTTATTTGACACTTGATGCACCACTTGGCTTTTCTCCGTTTTTGTTTTTCTGACCCATTCAAATTCTACTGATTGTATGAGACACTTTTTGAGTTATTCATGCAGGTGGTGTTTCATGTGCACTAGAACTTCAAAAGACGATACCTATTCTTAAGAAAGCATACGGTGACAGCACGCGAAAAGTGTTGCATTTGGGCCCCGAAACCTGCTCGGTAGTCTCTCAGCTATTAAAAGAAGAGGATACTGAAGCTTGGGGCCTGGAGCCATACGAGTTGGACGATGTTGATGTCAATTGTCGGAGCCTTGTGCATAAAGGCATTGTGCGTGTGGCTGATATCAAGTTCCCCCTTCCGTACAGGCCTAAGTCATTTTCTCTTGTAATCGCAACAGATGCATTAGATTACATGTCACCAAGGTATCTTAACAAAACTGTTCCGGAGCTGGCGAGGGTGTCTTCTGATGGCGTGGTTATATTATCTGGTAATTCTCTAGAAACCATATATTCCCTAGTATGGGAGCACATGCCCCCACAATTGTTTTAGGTTTTATATTTTACTATTTAATAATTATATCTATGCATGTTTTCCCCTTTTCTATTATCTATAGTACTTATTTCTGAAAATAATATACTATGAGAAAATTAAATAATTTACCAACTGAAAATCCATTGGTAAATATCAAGAAACTGTAATGTTTAGATAAAATTTAGGTTATCCCCTTTTCAAATATCTACGGTATTGCCAGTTTTGAATCGACTGTTGAGCTTTTACTGATTGTGTGCAAATTCAGGTTACCCAGGCCATCAAAGAGCTAAAGTGGCTGAGCTATCCAAGTTTGGACGTCCCGTAAGTCTTTATCTCGTCTCATTTTTCTTTATATGGCATCAACCTTTCTATTCTTTATTTATGCGTGTGTGTTATGTGAATTTATTTTGATGATTTCATTTAGTGATAATTGTGGTTCTTATGCTCGGAACCCTTAAAATTGTTTGTTGTTTAGGCCAAATTCCGGAGCTCAGCTTGGTGGGTAAAATTCTTCACCCAAACCAACTTAGAAGAGAACGATGCCGCGACCAAGAAGTTCGAACAGGTGGCAACCGAGAATTCCTACAAGTCTGGTTGCCAAATTTTCCACCTTAAACCTCTGCATTGATCGCCTGATCCAAGACTGTATTCTTCGTGGCCAGCATCGACAACTCGTCCATCTGTAGTTCTTAATCGGTTAATTTATGGATGAAGGAGTCGCGTTGATTTGTTTGATATACCAAGACAATGAAGACACACATCGTTGTTGTCGATTTTTTGGAACTTTTTTTTATCCCAGTTTTGTAGCAAGAACTTTTGAGAGAAATCAGAACTCAGATGTATTTTTTTATTGATTGATTGTATAGAGAAAATAATTTGTGTATTTTATAATTTATTGAGATTCTTTTAATAAATTTATACTATAGTTTTGAGTGGAAATGTGATTTATTTTTTTGCATTTTTTTTCAAACCCTCCAATTTTTCATGGGAATTTAATGAAAAATCACTAATCTAATTAACATTTCACTGTCCAAATCCCTCTTTTCATCTATTTATTTCACATTTTTAGAAATTATTTTGCAGATTTAATGAAAAATAAAGATTTGAATATAATTTGTTTATGATTAAAAAACAAAAAACAAAATACTCTCGCTTACACGGAGACGGAGTACAATCGCAGAGTACCAGAGCTAGCGAATGTGCGCCGGCGTCTTGTCCGCACCCCGCCGTCTTCCATGGCCACGAGAGAGCTCCACCACAGCTCAAGGAAGCTCGCAGCTTCCACTTCCTCACTAGCTTCCCGCCTCCTCCTTTCCCTTATATGCCTCGTCTCGCTCTTCCTCTGTTTCTCTCTCTTCCGAAACGACACCGTATCGCCGTCGTTACCCTATTCGTCGGAGACTCACACGGACTGCAACTACTCAGATGGGCGATGGATCTACGACCCCCCGATCGGATATTCGCCGCGGTACGACCACACCTGCAAGGAGATCTTCAAAGGCTGGAATTGCATTGCCGGAAACAAATCCAACGCCGTCGATATCCTCAAGTGGCGCTGGAAACCCTACGGCTGTGATCTCCCGCCTTTTGATCCGGTGCGGTTCCTCAATAATTTCAGAGATACCAATATTGGTAACTTCTCCATATACACAATTTTGTGTGTTTTTGTGTGAATTTTTGTGCGTTTGTGTGTGTATAATCCGTGGAATTGAACTCTCATGACTAATTAATATATTTATCGATTAGTGCTTAACTATAATTTTCAAGTTGTGATTGTTGCATTTCCAGAACTAGAAATAACTCGAATCATATGAAGGTGTTTCTGCTTGATATCTTTGGACATGTGTTCTTGTCAAATGTTTTTCTGTGGTTGTTACTTGTTTGTGTTCGAGTGCTATTTGTCGAAGTGATTGTTCTTTTAACAGTGCAGGGTTTGTTGGGGACTCCTTGAATAGAAACATGTTTGTTTCTTTATTTTGTGCTTTGAAACGAGTGTCTCCCGAGGTTAAGAAGTGGCGTCCTTTCAGAGCTGACCGTGGCTTTACCTTCGTTAAGTACAATCTTACCATTGCGTATCATCGAACGAATCTTCTAGCCCGTTATGGTAGGTAAGCCAGGTTTCGATAATATTTGTAAAGTCCTGCTATGATAAAGAAAACATTGCCAGCAGTATTAGAAGGTCCATTCATGGACATTTATTAGACGTTTTAATTCTCCAAATATGAGTGACTCTGGTTTCTATGATCTTTTATTTCATTGATTAATTCGTCCGGTAAAACTATTTGTTGGTGAGGAAAAACATATAAAACGTGCTGGTATACATTTTGTTTCTTCGGATGCTTTGTTGATGAACTATTACAAGTTAATTTGTCCATCTAATAAAAAATGAGACTTAAGGTGGGATTCTTATGTTTGCCATTAAGAAGCTAGTCGTGCAAAAAAATCTATCAGTTCCTGATTGTTTATCTGAATCACCTGATTTATTCCGCAAGTAAAACGCCGAGTTGTGATTTTTCTGACCTCACCTTGTGGAGTTGCTGTTTTAAAATTGCTTTTGAACATTTAATATTGCTCATAGGAATTTTCGCATCTTGTTATGACTTATGCCTAGACTATGAGATAAGTGCTGTTCTTAATTCTTTGCACATTTAGTTTCTGAATTTGCACTGAAATTGCTTCTGATGTAATTTACTTCAAATTAATCCTGTTTCTCGACGAGCATAATTTCACTCCTTTACTGTTGCCTGTTGATGTATTTTTAACATTGGGTTGATTCGTTTTTTATGTGTTTTCCAGGTGGCCAGCCACTAGTGATAGTGGTACATTGGAGAGACTTGGTTATAAGGACGGATATAGAGTCGATGTCGATTTACCAGAAGGAACTTGGGCAGATGCTCTGAGTTTCCATGATATACTTATCTTCAATACTGGACACTGGTGATTCAACATTCGTATTCGAGTTAATTTTCTTATACGTTTTTTGTTGCTTCTCATTTGGGTTATGCATTAGGTGGTGGGCTCCTTCAAAGTTTGATCCCGTGAAATCACCTATGCTTTTCTTTGAGAAGGGTGTACCTGTTACTCCACCAGTCGCACCCGATGCTGGTCTAGATTTGGTGCTAAGACGCATGGTATGACTCTGTGCTTCGACCTTTCATATGTTCTATGCTTTGAACCCGAAGTTCCTACCCCGAGTTTTGATATCATGATTTTGTTTCAAATTTGAACTCGATCAATTCTGTTCGGTGTAATAATCATTTATCCTTTATGAAGAGAAAACGAACACGTTTCTTACCTTTGAATTCTCTCTTTCTGGTAGTTCCGTTCATCACATCACATATTGGAAGTTCAATTATGTGTTCTTACCATTTTTTTCTTGCATCGTTTATTAAATAGGTATCTTACGTCGAAAAGAATGCACTTCCAGGTGCAGTTCTATTCTTTCGAACACAGTCACCGAGGCATTTTGAAGGAGGCGACTGGGACCAAGGTGGTACATGTCCCCGTTTGCAGCCTCTCGTTCCACAAGAAGTAAGCTATACCATACTCTCTAGAAACTTAATTAATTAGGAATTTATAGTTTTATGTACTTGAAGTTGACATTTTTCATTTGCATAATACCTTGTCTTAAACGAGATATAACCCGAGTGGCTGAGTGTATTAATTTTCTATGTTCAGGTAGAAGATTTTTTCTCTACTAAGAACAATGGAACGAACGTGGAGACGCGTCTCGTGACCGAGCATCTACACAGGGCACTCAAAGGCTCGAAATTCCGGATACTGGACGTAACACACATGAGCGAGTTCAGAGCCGATGCCCATCCATCTGCGGCCGGTGGGAAAAGGCACGACGATTGCATGCATTGGTGCTTACCGGGACTTACCGATACTTGGAACGACTTGTTCGTCGCACACTTAAACAACCTCAAGGTTCGGATGTGACAACGTATAAGATTTTGTCGGTTTATATTCCATACTCCTATAGCATTTTGCACTCGAATTGCGAAATGTCGAAAAAAACCTTGTGAATTATATTTTCCATTTTCTTCCAACCTATTTTTTATTCAAATAGAAGACACGCATTTTTTATAGAGGTTACGACTATGTTCTTTTGGACGGAAACTAACTGGATTGAATTGAAATGGACTTATTGGATATGAAATAATATTTTCAAATAATTTAAAAAAATTACTATAGTTCGTTTTGTAAATATTTTTTGTTTAGTTATGTAAATATAAGCGTATATTTAATAAAAAATATAAAAAAAATAAAATATCAAAAGTGAATTAATGTGGTGATAATGATAAAAGTAAATATAAAAAAAATAAAATATCAAAAGTGAATTAATGTGGTGATAATGATAAAAGTAATCGAGACTGAACTAGTTGGAACCAAAGTGAATTGAAATTAAATCAAAGTGAATAGAATTAAACTGATTGGAAGCGAATTGAAAGAAGTGAATTGAAATTAAATCAAAGTGAATAGAATTAAACTTGAAAGAAGTGGATTGAAATTAAATCAAAGTGAATAGAATTAAACTGGTTGGAAGTGAATTGAAATTAAATTAAAGTGAACTGAATTAAACTGAAGTGAACTGAAACTAATTAGATTTTTTTATTGAAACTAACTAAACTGAACTTATTGAACATGAAATAAGTTTTTAAAATAATTTTAAACTTAAGTGAACCGAAATTAATTAGACTTTTTTTGGATTGAAACTAACAAAACTGAACTTATTGGACATGAAATAAGTCTTTCAAATAATTTTAAGAAATTAATATCTTTCGCTTTTGAAATATTTAATTTAATGTTTAAAAAGAATTAAACAATGATCAATTAATTGCATTGGAAAAATGAGAGGCTGCTCTAGGATGCAAGACTTCCATGCACTATAAGTCTATAAGTTATGTGTGGAAAAATTATTTCTTGATTGTGTCCTGTTTCGTGGAAATAAATGAAGAATGTCGTTATAAAAACCCTACAATCCTTGCACCAATTGTAACCATATATTCAAGATGGAGTACAAAAACTTAACCCTAATACCCCTACTTCTCCTCTTCATAGCCCTATTAGTACCTTCTCTCGCTCAAAACTCGCCGCAAGACTTCCTCGACTCCCACAACGCAGCTCGTGCTGCGGTGGGAGTCGGCCTCGGCCCCATGACATGGGATGATAACGTGGCAAGTTTTGCCCAGAGCTATGTGAACAGTAGGATCGGAGACAACTGCAACATGGTTCACTCGAGCAACCGTCCGTACGGGGAGAACCTTGCCAAGGGCGGGGGAGGCTTCACGGGCCGAGACGCGGTGGGCCTGTGGGTGGGAGAGAGGCCCAATTATGATCACGGGTCCAACTCGTGTGTTGGGGGGGAGTGTCGACACTACACTCAAGTGGTGTGGCGCGACTCGGTCCGTCTGGGCTGCGCCGCGGCTCGGTGCAACGGAGGGGATTGGTTCGTTTCGTGCAACTACGATCCTCCGGGAAATTACGTCGGTCAACTTCCTTACTAGTGATCGATATATATATATATATATATATATCCCTATATAGCTATATATCTCGGAATAAATGTTTTGAGTTTGAATAAATGGTGCATGGTTTGAATTTCTACTTATGTAATATAATTATAATTATGGAGTATATCCTTTAATTTATGCCTACGTTTTTCATTTTGATCGTTTTTCTTTTAGAGCGAAATATAATGAATTGAAATGAACTTAATAATGAATTGAACTGAACTTAATATGTTTAAACTAAAATTAAATTCAATTAAATTTAATTTTAAAATATTAACTTTATAATAATAAAAATAATTAAATAAATGAACTTAATGAGTTTAAACTAAACTAAAATTAATGAGTCTAAGCTGAAATGAATTTAATGAGTGAACTGAATTGAACTAAAAATAAGTCCAAGCTAGAAAACCAATCCTTCCATTTGAATTTAATTTCAGTTTCATTCATTCAATTCAATTTATTCAAAATAAAATTACAAAAAATAAAATAAAGCAATAATTAAAATAATTTTTTCAAACATTCAATATAGTAATTATTTATCATTTTAAAAAAAATTATTAATATAATAATTATTATTAGTTTAATATAAAAAAATATCAACTCAGTACAATTTATATACATTCAGTTTCATCACTATTCGGTCAAAACGAATAGTGACCCTTTTTGGGGCCATGCAAAGGCTCTATGTTAATTGTCCAAGGGGGATGTTAAAGTGACATTAAGGTTGCTTATATTAATTTATTGCAATAATATATTTACACATAATGTAAGTTACACACTTCTCACACATGTCAATTCACACACATTGAGGAAGAAGCTAAATCTTAGGGCATCACTATATATTACTTAATTCCTCTCAACACATCCACATTAATCATCCCTAGCTATAAATACCTAACACATGCATAATCCATATTCATCAATCAAAACAAACTTCCATCTTCTTAATTATAACACATAGCAATTAATGTTGTTGTTTAAGATATCGATCCGATCCCGACTCTTACGATCCTATCGTTCATGATAGCATCCTCGATCGCTCAGAACTCAGCCCAAGACTACGTGAACGCTCACAACACCACTCGCGGCCAAGTGGGTGTGGGCAACGTAATATGGAACAGCACGCTCGCTAACTACGCTCAGAACTACGCGAACCAGAGGACAAGCGACTGCGCCCTCACCCACTCGAGTGGGCCCTACGGAGAAAACCTAGCCAAGGGGAGTAGTAGCGGATTCACCGCGGTTGGTGCAGTGAACCTGTGGGTGGCCGAGAAGCCGTACTATGATTACAACTCCAACTCGTGCACGGGCGGGAAGCAGTGCCTGCACTACACGCAGGTGGTGTGGAGGGACTCGGTGCGGATTGGCTGTGCTAGGGTCCAGTGCACCAACGCTTGGTACTACGTTATTTGTACCTATGATCCTCCGGGCAATTGGGTTGGGGAACGGCCGTATTGATTATTAGACAAAATTTTATATGTGTTTGTAATAAATAAATAAATACTCTCTTTGTTTCTTAACTATATGACGACTATAAAAAAGATACAGGAAGAGTAGTATGTGTGTGATGTGATGGTGCAAAATAACAAACTTGATTTGTTTGTTGAAATAAATGTAGAAATTAACATGTATGCCTTTTGGGAATAGGTGTTGCGTAATGGAAATTTTTTACTTTAGTATTTTTATTTTCGATTATTAGCAAAAAACAAAGTTGTAAACGCTTGGTGTACTGAAAAAATCGATATATTTAGCACTATTTCATATCATTATATAAGAAGTGAATAATAATATAAATAACACATGCAATATGAAATTGGTTAATCATTCTACTTAATTAATCAATACATGCTGAGAAAACACTCCTTGGGGAGGGTATTATTGAACCTCTTATCATCCTTGCAATAGTCGTACATGACAAAATTGTCCCTGACCCATTTGAAGAACTTTCTCTGGGCCGATGTCAAGGAACTGGACCTCTCTTGGTTCCACCAATTCGTCGGGCTATCGGCCGAGCAAGATCCTGGGCCTCCCTTCCATACGCAGGCGTCGATCTTGTAGTTTCTGAACGAGGTCACAAATGGGGCCTCAGCCCAATCGATTTTGCTCTTGCCGCCATTCGTGGCCCAAGTCTCTCCGTTCCAAATGCTCGCGAACAGGCCCATGGGCTGCCGCTGTGGGTACGGTAGGCTTTGGGCCGCATGGTTTCTAAATGTCCTGATAGGAACCCAGTCCACCATGAAACTGTAAAATAAAATAAATAATTTTTAATAATAAAATAAATACAATCTATAGTGTATGTACAAGTACAATATCATTTTTTTTTGATGTACTAATCAATTATGTTTTCCCTTTAAAAATGAAACAATTAAATTACTTATTTTACTTTTATTTTTAAACTTTAATCACAACTATTTAAAAAAGTAAAATAATAATGTATCATTTGTTTTTTTTAATATGTGTGCTCCTCTTTCCGTGCATAATTCTCCGAGACAGACGATCGAAGAAATAATACTTTTTATATATTATTTTTTATTTGTTAAAATATGTTGCTTACACAATTTGGTGAGTATTCCACAGGACCGAATACGTGTGAAAATCGGCCGTCGGATCGAACCACAGTTTGATTCTCTGCTCTCTATCGTCGTGCCCGTCTGTGAACACGTTGGTTTGCAGTATGTAAGGTCGACCGGGTGCGTTGCCAAGAAACTCAAAGTCGAGCTCGTCTCGATTCGATTGATTTGATGAAGCCAGCTGATGATCATAACTTATTTTTCTTATAATGTAATTAGTCCAAACTATAGGGGTGCAATTCGTAATTTAACAATATATGAACTCACATAAAACGCCACAACTGTGCCTGATGAATTCCCTGGAATCAACTTAATTTGCATGTCAAACTGACCAAACAAGAACTTGTCATTCGAACCGAATCCAGAACCTGAAGAAGATATTTCAGTAAACGAGCAACCTTAAAATTATATTTTTCGTAAAGGCGAAAACGAACCTGAATCCTTGTCGAGAATTAAGCTCCTAGTTTTACCATCAGAAGATGTATTCACATGAGTAGGTGACCATGTCACAAAGAAATCCTTATTAAAATCTCCTGTCGACACAACAGAACCCGACACGCCGTAAATCGAAACCGCCACCAAGAAAACAACAACGATATTCTTTGTCATTTCAACGAGACTTCAACGAATAGACAATGTAAAAGACTAAATATATATAGGTATTGTATGACATGATTAATTTTTGCTTAAGCAAGAATATCTTTTGTAGGAAGCAATGATAATTTACTATGTAACGGTATTAAAATTAGAATTAAAATTAGGTATAACAACAAATTGTAATCATGCATGTCTCAGTTAATAAAAGTTTACTTCTTTTTATTATTGTTGTTAATATAATCTTTGTATTGTAAAGTGTTTTTGGAATATTCTCTTGACAGAAATTTTGTTCAGTTTGATAAGCAACATGATTTCATATGTACAAGTTTTCAAACTATTCTCTTCTCCTTGTCTATATATGCTTTTCCAATACATGCACGTTTTACTTATTAAACCTAACCAAATAAATATTGTTCATTGTGCATGTAAGTTCGCTTAAAATGGCATATAGATTATAGAGTCGAGATGATCAAGAATTAACCTTATCGAGCGTGACAAAAATTCCCAAGATTTTTAACTGATAGCATGAACAGTTGAACACATTGAATTTGGATATTCGAAAACTTTCTTACTCCATCTTTGTTCATAATAAATAAATGTTGGCACTAAAAAAATTTAACTTTTTAAATTCAAAATAATTTTGCAATAATTTATTCACTCAAATACTTTTTAAATTTGACTCACAATGATTTTACTTTTTAATTTAAAAATATATTTTTATTTATTATTGATATTTTTTAATTCAAAAAGTTTAAAGAAATAAACATTTGTGTTGTAATTATTTCAAGTTGTCCGGTATCAATTATCACACTTTATTTAAGAAAATAATTATTTTTAATTTTTTCATTTTAAATGGCATATACTCATATACTTTTATATTTTTACTTATTTTTTTAAATATTACTCTCTATATTTGTCAAAAATCAATAAAATATTTTAATTAATCTATTTTTTTTAACACGTACTGACATACATGACATTTATTAATTGTAAAAATATGTGCGATTTTTCACTTCCGAAAATGCGACTTATTCACTAAAATCGTAGATTAATTAATAAATGTCTAGTACTGTAGAGAAGAAAATCGTAAGGCAGTGAAATCATATACGGGCATGACCCGAATACCCGGATCCGAATTCTAATTTCGCCTGAAATCCAATCTACAACTGCCTCTCGCCGCCGTTGCTACAACCACTTACTTCCTTCCCCATTTATAATCGTTTTATTTTTAATTTTTTTTTAATCTCATTCAAGTTACAGCGCTACTGGCTACTGCTAGTTCCGGACCCTAAGACCATTTTTCTGGGCCATTCTCGTTTTTCTGGGTTTTGTTTTCTCTGTTCGTGAGTTTTTTTCGTTGATTGTGGACTATTTATCGTTATAATTTTGAGCTATTTGACTGTGAAATCGTGAGGTTTCTCCTACTCCGGTGAACTGATTGTGATGCTCTTGTGGATTTTTTTGAGATTTGTTGTGAGGGTTTGATTGTTCAGACTTTAATCTCGTGACAGATTAGTACAAGGAATTAATTGAGCAGTGTCTGCGTTGTTTCTCCATTTGGTCGCCTCTGCTAATTAATTGCCAACATTTAGTTTCTTGGAAATATTTCGGTTTTCGTATCTGTATTTGTGTGTGAAATGCAAACGGGGATTTAGGTTGCAAGTGTTAGTGTAATATGCTACGCAGTGCACTGCCGCAGCGAGTCGCTAGGCAATGCGATGCAGCAGCATACTTACATGATTTTCTCTTTCTTCACATTGTGTACTGTTGTGCATCACATACATTATGTGTGATCTATTTAGCATGTGATCTTGTTGATTCATGCGTATATATTCAACCAACACTCGTCGAGCATTGAAGACCTTGGTGCTGCGTTGAGTGCTACTCATGCTGCAGCAAGATGACACTCATGAGAATGTTTGCTGAAGACTCAAGACGTAACTGTTGCTGCAAGACCTCCAGAGGATATTGACGCAAGGTGTTGCATCAGTAGATGAAGTTGGCCCTGTGCAAGACGTTGCAGCAGCGGTCAAACCAGAATCCCAATTTTCTAGCAACTGCCTAACAACTCGGTTTTCAAGGGATTTAGTTGAAGACTAAAGACCACCGTTGCAGCAAGACTCGTTGAAGACGCTGATGCAAGGTGGTGCAGTATCTGTCCTGTCTGCGCAAGGCGTTGCAGCATCAGTCAAAACAGATTTCCTTGAATATAGGAACCGCCTTACCTCTCGTTTTTCAAGGGAGTTGGTTACGGTTTTGGGCCTATAAATTGAAGTAGTCTTCAGCACATTTACTCACCAACTTCAGAATACCTTTTCATCTTTGTGAAAAGTCTCACCCGAGCTTTTCTTCTTCGATTATTCTCATTTCAGCGAGAGTGATCGAACCTTTCAACTACGAAGCTTTGTATCAGAATATATCCAGCCGTAGTTTGTTTAGTGTTGGTTTGGTCGTGATCTTTGAATACGATACCTAAGGAATACATGTGTGTATGTCCGAAAGGTAGTCGAGTGTATATTCAAGATCACATTTTGTAAAGACATTCGATCTTTATTAATGATTTTTGCCGTAAGGCACATTCGTATGGGTATAATTTAAATACCCATACAAGATTAATTTCGTTGTCTTTTATTGCTTTTCATTTTGTGTGTGTGTGCGTTCGTTTGTTTGTTTTTCACGTTTTTCATTATTCCGCTGCACTCTTTATTATCGTATCAAAATATACATTAATATATTTCTGATACCATATATAATCTACTCAAACAAAGTAAATCAAATAATAAACGAACGAATTCTTTTTCTGCATCGCGCTGCTGCAACACCCCAGTTGTTGCTGCTGCTGCAGCGCTGCGTAAGGAGTGCTGCGTATTTTCTCTATAATACCGCTGCGCCCCCCGACTTACAAGTGGTATCAGAGCCAACACTAGACTCAATTAGTGCTTCGGTCCTCTGATTACTCACACACAATGTCAGACCCCTCGTACATCGTTAGATCACAAGTTGTTCTCGATGGTACAAACTACGGTTTTTGGAAAACTCGTATTGAAGCGAGAATCAAATCCATTGACCGTAATTCTTGGTTGTCGGTCCTTAGAGGATGGAAACCACCTCAGTCCACCGAGGAAGGGTCCAAGCTTGAAAAAGCGCCTGAAAAATGGTCAAAAAATGAGATTGATGCTGCAACAGCCAATGATAGGGCTAGATGCGCGATCCTTGAATCCATTGATTGTGAAATGTATAAAATTGTTAAACAATGTGGTTCAGCCAAGGATATTTGGGACCAACTTCAACTTCACTGTGAGGGTGATACCGCAGTGAAGAAAACGAAGTTGCGCATGCTTATGTCTCGTTTTGAGAATTTGCGAATGCATGAGGATGAGTCCGCTAGTCAGTACTTTGGCGATATCATGGCTATTGTCAATGAGTGTGCTGATCTTGGTGGACCTATCTCCAATAATGCTGTATGCAGCAAGGTGATGCGGTCTTTGAATTCAAAGTTTCAAGCTAAAGTCACCGCAATCGAAGACGGACCGTTGGGCTCCTCGGAGGATTATGTCACACTCATGGCTGTTTTTAAAACATATGAGCTGAACATACAAGATCGTGAAAGTCATGGACAAGCCCGTGAGAAGTCTATTGCATTCTCCGCAACTGAACCAAGGGGCAATTCATTCACAAAATCAGGCACTGCAGCAACACCTCGTGAGCAAAGTCCAGATCCTCTCACCGACGATGAGATCTATGAACTACTTGGATACGATGATGGTGATGACAAGTTTGATCGACTCTCAAAGAAGTTGGATCTTATTCTTGTACGATCTCTCAAAGGAAATTTCGATCCACGACGAAGGAGGAATCTATCCAATGCTGCAACAGGCCAAGAAAGAAGACTTGTGCATCAACGACCAAACTCAATTTTCAATTCGGGCCAAGAGAAGGACTGGTCCAAAATTGAGTGCCACGCCTGCCATGGAGTTGGACATTATGCTACCGAATGCCCATCTAAAAATAGAAAAATTGAAAATCTTGTTAATGTGATGGCATTGCAGGACCCTAAGGTTGAAAATTTTTACACTGAAACAGCCCGTGCAGCTCGCTTCAAAGGTCGATGCTTATCAGATGATGAAGATGATGATGATGCTGCAACCCCTGCCTACCAGCTGCAACATGCCAGCCCTAAAACTCCTGCAGCCATGGCAAGGAATTTCATGTGTCTCACTGCCTCCATTGATGACTATGAACCTGAAGAAGTTTCAATCCCCATCGATCTTTTCATGGAATTAAAGGACCAATTGGACATTCTCCGAATGGAATCCAAGAAGCAATCAATGATGGTGGAGAGATTTAAATCTGATAAAGCCTCATCCGAAGAAAGATTCAAGAAGGAATCAAAGTTGACGAAGAGATTAATCAACGACAAAGGCGCATACGAAGAACGATTAAAGAAATTTGATGTGGAACTCACAAGGAAGGATCTAGAGATTGATAGGCTAAAGATCGATTTGGATAAGGCTAACGGGAAACTGGAGGTTGCCAACAACACGTTTGAGAAACTTAACACCGGCACCTCAAAGTTGGATGCGGTGATGAGCATATCAAATGTTGAAAGGCAAGGCCTCGGGTATCAAAAGATCGTCGATGCCGTGTTCCCTCCAAAGAAGCTATCTTCTGGAATCACATTTGTAAAGGCCATGAAAGATGTCCCTGAGTTCCCAACAGCAAAAGAATCCACCGCAAGAGCAAGCTCGGAAGTCGTTGCTGCAACAGGAAGCAAGCCAGCCGCTGCTGCCACACGCAAGAGGAGAAATGCAAAGAAGGGTCATGCAGCAACTGGTAAGGTGAACAATCCTCAACATCTTCCCAAGCCCAGAAACAAACCACGGAGACGATATGTGTGTCACTATTGCCTTGTTCCTGGTCATATTCGACCATATTGCTGGAAGCGTGAGGAAGATATTGAAAATGGACGTTTTCTCGTATCAAATGTCGGTCCCTGGAATCCCAACAAACGATTCAACATAGCCCGACCTCCTTCGCGTCAAATAAAGAAGAAAGTGACTCAAGTATGGGTTCCAAAATTTGATAATGTCGCGTTCGATGCTTCTGCAACACCTGCAGCCACTGCCGCAGGACTTTCAGACACTATCGATGGACTTTCAGCTACTGCCGCAGTACACTCTATCTCTGACGTAGGACTTTCGGACACTGCTGCAGTACCTCAAAGCATTCCTTGAACGCACGATCGTAACACGCTGCCGCATTGAAATGTAAGCTTCAATTTTTCTTTTGACACTGCCGAATCAGAATGTCAAAATAAAGAATGTAAAATCTTCCGAAGGCAGAGAGGATATCCAAAGCTCCGAGGTAACATAGACGAACCCATTTACAAAAAAAAAAATAATTAAAAAAACATATATAAAGGGTTTAGATTCAATGTACTCAGTGTCTAGGATATTCAATACATTCACTTTCTGGGTCACGGTAATTTCATTAGGAAGTATGTAGCTTGTTTATATGCAGCGTGTTGCCGCATCAGGAGACTTTTCACATCTCCTGTATTTTTTGTTAGTTCTTCATTGAATAATTTATCTTAGAAGTCAACACACCGAAAAAAAAAAAAAAAAAAATTCATTGCCGCAAGAAGCTTCGACGATGCCACAGCGTGCTTCCGCATTAGGCCCTGGTACTTCAATATTTATGTCTGCGTTGCCGCAAGATGTGTGCCCTGCAACTGTTCTCAAGAACAAGATGTATGGCCTGTACCTTTCATCACAAAAAGGGGGAGTGAAGTTCAGGAAGAGCAAGTGGATGAGCAAAGGAAGCCATTGCAGATGATGCATCAGCAAGGGGGAGCCACTGCAGATGATGTATCAGCAAGGGAGAGCCATTGCTGAAGAAGGTTATACACAAGTGGATGAGCAAAGGAAGCCATTGCAGATGATGCATCAGCAAGGGGGAGCCACTGCAGATGATGCATCAGCAAAGGAGAGCCATTGCAAAAGAAGTTTCATAAATTTAATTATTCTTTAATTATTTTTATTTAAGTAAAAAATTGGTGTGAATGTCTTTTATAGATAAGCTTCATGTACGTTTTTTTTATGAAATATTTTAACTTAGAGGTAATTCACTAAGGGGGAGTGTGTGTTCTTCCTTAGTGATATGCTAAGATATTATCTTAAACTTCTAGGTTAAGAGAGTTTTCTTTGAGGGTGAGTTGTTCTTATGCTCTTCTTCATGTTTTGTGAAGAAAGATAAAAAGGGGAAGTTTGTTAGTGTAATATGCTACGCAGTGCACTGCCGCAGCGAGTCGCTAGGCAATGCGATGCAGCAGCATACTTACATGATTTTCTCTTTCTTCACATTGTGTACTGTTGTGCATCACATACATTATGTGTGATCTATTTAGCATGTGATCTTGTTGATTCATGCGTATATATTCAACCAACACTCGTCGAGCATTGAAGACCTTGGTGCTGCGTTGAGTGCTACTCATGCTGCAGCAAGATGACACTCATGAGAATGTTTGCTGAAGACTCAAGACGTAACTGTTGCTGCAAGACCTCCAGAGGATATTGACGCAAGGTGTTGCAGCAGTAGATGAAGTTGGCCCTGTGCAAGACGTTGCAGCAGCGGTCAAACCAGAATCCCAATTTTCTAGCAATTGTCTAACAACTCGGTTTTCAAGGGATTTAGTTGAAGACTAAAGACCACCGTTGCAGCAAGACTCGTTGAAGACGCTGATGCAAGGTGGTGCAGTATCTGTCCTGTCTGCACAAGGCGTTGCAGCATCAGTCAAAACAGATTTCCTTGAATATAGGAACCGCCTTACCTCTCGTTTTTCAAGGGAGTTGGTTACGGTTTTGGGCCTATAAATTGAAGTAGTCTTCAGCACATTTACTCACCAACTTCAGAATACCTTTTCATCTTTGTGAAAAGTCTCACCCGAGCTTTTCTTCTTCGATTATTCTCATTTCAGCGAGAGTGATCGAACCTTTCAACTACGAAGCTTTGTATCAGAATATATCCAGCCGTAGTTTGTTTAGTGTTGGTTTGGTCGTGATCTTTGAATACGATACCTAAGGAATACATGTGTGTATGTTCGAAAGGTAGTCGAGTGTATATTCAAGATCACATTTTGTAAAGACATTCGATCTTTATTAATGATTTTTGCCGTAAGGCACATTCGTATGGGTATAATTTAAATACCCATACAAGATTAATTTCGTTGTCTTTTATTGCTTTTCATTTTGTGTGTGTGTGCGTTCGTTTGTTTGTTTTTCACGTTTTTCATTATTCCGCTGCACTCTTTATTATCGTATCAAAATATACATTAATATATTTCTGATACCATATATAATCTACTCAAACAAAGTAAATCAAATAATAAACGAACGAATTCTTTTTCTGCAACGCGCTGCTGCAACACCCCAGTTGTTGCTGCTGCTGCAGCGCTGCGTAAGGAGTGCTGCGTATTTTCTCTATAATACCGCTGCGCCCCCCGACTTACAGCAAGTATCGATGATGCGTGGGAAATTTCCTCTTATGAGAGAACAGTGAGTGTTTGTTCCTTTTAATTACGAAAGGAGAATGGATATGATATAAGAATGTGTTTGTTGGTGAAGCATATATTTTTATGGAAAATAGTGTAATATAATTTGATTCATGATTAGACAAAAAAAAACATAAATCAAAACGAATCGAGACTGGAAGAGATACTGGCTAGAATAGCTAGCTACCTTGGAATCTATATTACCGTGTTTGTGTTTCTGATGAATAATTTTCGTTTCGTGTTTATCCTACTCTCATAACTCAAGGAATATTGCATCCACATGCTCGCTCTTGTTATATCGATGATTGTTCTAATTACTCGTGAAAGATAGGTTCATAGTATGTTTTATTGCTTTAGTTGATATATTCCGCTTACTGTTGGTTTTTTGTCCGTCCTTGTTTATATTGTGATCGCTTTGTATAGAGTTTATTATAATATGAAAAATGGTGAAGAATGCTGCTTGCTCTGTATCTGAAAAACTTCGTAAACTGATTCCAAAAATGTAATAGTTGATGTTTGAAGTTACAATTTTATCATCTTACTTTCAACAGCATTTTATCCGCAGATTCCAAAAATGTCATAGCATGAAGCACGCGAGAAGAATTACAAGGCGGATGATGCTTCCAGTGCAGTGACTCGTGAAGCCCAAACGGGAGCCATTGAGGATGTGAATGAACGTGCAGAGAATTCAAACGACCGACTGGAAAACGAGATGTTAGAAGAAGAAAATAGAGAGGTTAGAAAAGATTTTAAGGTGGAAGGTGGCGAAATTGCTAGCGTTGACCAAAAGTCAAATTTAGCAATTAGTGAGATGAAGGACGACTCCTAAAATGGTTCTCCTCCAAATGACACGTTAATAATAGAAATATCCAGTCGTGATTTAACATGCAATGGCTCGGCTGAGGTTAAAATTGAGAAGCGCAACTCGTCAGAGACCAAGCCTGAGTTAGATAATGATCCTCAAGCTAGCGGGCTGTATTCTAATTTTCAACATCTGATTCTTCTTTAGGATCAGGGAATAAAACCGAGTCAAGCCTGAGTTAGACCATGACCCTCAAACTATAAATATCACGTTGATATTTCGGTTTCAATCACGCAGGTAGGCAAGTCGAGTGTATTCTATTTATAGTTTCTCTTAATATATCCATCAATCTAGTTTCTTTGGAGGTTTTATTCACGAATCATGATAGTATAATACTGTAATGTTCATAAGCAGGAGAAAGTGATTGCCAACTCAAGTAAATAACCAACAACAAAAAGAAGCGATTCCCAGGGATTTCGTCCGATAGCCACTCAGTCGGAGTCGCGATTCCCGACAACCTCCGGCGATGGTCTCTGGTGAGTTGTGGTTGCCTTATGTATATAATAACATTGTCAATTTTCAATTTAATTTTCAATTAAAAGTTTAAAAAATATTTCCACTTTTGAGTTATGAAGAAGTTGAAGTATGCTATGGGTTGGCAGAAAAGCATTGCAATAATTTTGTGGTTACCAACTTTTCCTAAATTTATGAGTGACTTTTCCAGCTGTGAAAGAAAAGTTTAGTTTAGATTGGGTCAACTACCCAAAAACTAAGAATTTGAATATTGAAATATTTCTTAGAATAAGTCAACTTCATCATCTTCTCCTCGTCGCTATTAGTTCATTCTTATCATTCGTTGCTCGATCCAACAACGAAATTTTGATTCGACAGTTAACAAAACTGAATAAACATATAGTAATACATTTTCGAAATAAGAACTTACTTTGTTCAATTGAAAAAATGAAGTCAGTAATTTACAATTGGGCATATAAATGAAATGAGTAATTAAATACAGTCCGAAAGAAATAGCTGTCGATGACTGTATATGCTCCAGCTGGAAAAAACTAAATAAAAAAATAAAAATCATCCAAAAACCCGAACCCGGCCCGATTAACCCTACTGTAATTCCGGCTGTCTCAACTCTTTCCTCAACTTCTGCGAGAACGACCGGCAAGCGTCCATGCTCAGATCCACAGCCGCCGCCAGAGCCACGAACGCGGCGGCGTCCTCGGAGCACGACACGTGCTGCACCCCGACCTCCACCTCCGGACCGCCGCTCGGCTTTCCCTCCCCCGCCACCGTCGATGACATCACGAAACCCCTGTATAAGAGGTGAGCCCACGACCCGGACCCGGACGCCGAACCGAGGTCCGAACCCGAACCGGACCCCGTCCCGGATCCCAGATCGAAGCTGCTGTTTGGGCTCGTCATGGGCGTCGGACCGGTGGTGACGTCGATGTTGAGCTTCCCGCCGCTCTTGGCGCTGATGGCGGAGTTGGCGAGGGGGACAGTGTCGACGCAGCCGTCGGGGATGAGGTCGAAGCGGTAGCCGAGGCGGGGCCCATCCCGCCACGCCTCCAGGCGGCCCCAGGGCTTCCAGGTGGAGTTTCCGGGCCGGAGGATGAGCCAGGCCCCCGGATTTGAGCGGCTGACGCGGTTCGTTCCCGGAGAGGGGACGAACGGTGTGACCATGGAGGCGGCGGCGACGGGGGACCCGGAGAGGTCGTGGATCGTGACCGACCATCCTTTCCGTTCGCTCGAGGGCTGGTGGCCGCCGTCGGATTTGAGCGGCGTGAAGCAGCTGGATGAGGTGCTCGGGTCGGACATGCCGGATCTGATTTAAATCACGAATTAATTAATAAAAATAAATCTAATAATAATAATAATATAAAAAAAATAAAAGTAGAGTGATTTAATTACCTGGATCTTACGATCCTCTCCGATGAATTTCTCAACCCGAACTTGCAAGTGAAAACCGGTTGCGTCACGTTCCCGTTCACCTGAAAAACCTGAGGGCTGCACTCGGGTTCCCCGTCGAACCGGAAAATAAATCTCGGGTCGGACTCGGCCCGCACATTCAAATGCAAGCTCGCGTCCGACCCGCAAACCGCGGCCCACCCGTTTTGAACCACGCAGGCCCGGGTATTGCCGTGCCCCAAATTCTCCAGTATCCCCTTCAAATCCAAGCGCACGGCGACGCAGCCCAATAGCTTCCCCCCGGCGCCGTTGACGAACCGGCAAACTCCGCCTCCGCCGAGCCCCTTCCTTCTCCGCCGGCGAATCTCGATTATCAGGCGGCGCGATTTGCTCGATTTCTCCGCCAATTTCTCCAGTTCCGATTTCCTGAGGGCGAAGCAGGCGTGGATCCTGCCGTCGAAGGCGTCGTTTTCCGGCGCGAGCGACGACACTTCGGAGAACTGCGACGGGAATCCCTTCAGCCTGAATCTGCAGTAGTAGGAGGGCAGCGGGTTGTCGGTTTTGGCGGGAAATCTCAGAGCTAGGTTTCCGATTGCGATCCGGACGAAAGGGCACGGATCCATAACGGCTGTAAATTTTTTTTACAGCGCAGTGAGAAAAAAAAAACGAGGGCGAAGAGGACGATGAGTGCTGAACCAAAGAAAACGATAACTGCGTGTTTTTGTGTGTATATATATATATATGTATATGCGGTAATGGTCATGCGTGCGGGTGAGCTGTGGGTATGTATGTATGTACGCTAAGTGACAGCCGGAAGGAATCCTATACACATCTGGCGATTAATTAAATCACGGGATTTTATTTTTTATATCGGGTAATTTTTTGTTTGATGTGTCAGTTTCTGATTGGTCTGTTATTTTTTTATTTGTGGTGTTGTGTTGGATTAATCATTAATGTTATGGAAATTGAAAACTGGAAATCTGGAATACAGCTGTTGAGTTTGAATAGAGAGGATGACTAGGGTTGGACGGTAGTCGGATGTGGGCCCGTATATATATAATATAAAATACTACTTCATATATATAAAAACAAATTGAGAAAAATAATCCGGAATATATGATGTTTGATATTGTCAATTGTTACTATCTAATAATGCGTCACTCTTACTAAAATTATAATAATAGTAGTAATAGAAGTTGTAAAAATAATTTTATTGATTAAAATTAATGATAAAGTTATATTTTAAGTTAATAAAATAGATTATTATTATTAGAGTTTAAAAAATGTAATACTTAGTGTGTAATTGTATTTTAAATTTAAAAAGTAAAATCATTATTTTTTTTGTATGAATTTGTCTAATTATTTAAAACAGATGAAAATTGAAAAGAGTATAATGATTATTCATAATTAAATAAATAAATGAGTTTGTTAAAAAGGTAATATTATTAATATAAATAAATGTGTATTTTAATTATGAAATTATTAAAATACTTTTTTATATATACTAATACAATTATGAGACCAAATAATTAGACTAAAAATACCATAAAAGTATTTTTTTTAAAAGGTTGACCTTACTTGGAAATTTACTTTTACAAGTCAATGCTACGTGTAAATGTATATGACAATATCATCTCACGTTCATCATCATTTTTTCTAAGTTGGTAGTGGATTCATACCATGAATTGAATTGTGAAAGAAAATAAATATTGAATTTTGAAGTGAAATTGACTCTGTCGTCATGATTAATTAGACGAGAGCCGACATCATTGAAACAAATATTTTGATTTAATATCTCCTATCCCTTCACATGTTTTAAGTATAATCATGTGATACTAATCATGGTATACGTTTAACAATAAATTTATAAACAATTTCATAGAACAATAAATATTTTTGAATAGGGTATATAATTGATTTCCATTCATAATATATTTTTTGATTTGACCTCAAGACTAATTTAAAAATAATAAATATAGTAAAACAAACTTCTAGAAATTAAGGAATAAAATTAGCAAATAAATTGTTTATAAAGGAATAAATTAAACTTCAATAATGATCTAGTTGTCGTTTTGAAAGTAAGGCTACTGATTTATACTCGTTTTGTTATCATTTATTGATATGTTATTGTGAAATTGGACGAATGCCATTGTCAACGCAAATCAAATTGAGCAAAAAACCGATAAAAAAAAATTCAAAATGAAGCTAATTTTTGTTATATGCTGTGTTAACGAATCCAATCATTAATCAAAATATGTAAAACAAAAAACACAATCTTGAGTATTGACATAACTACACACTCAGCCCTCAAATGAGGTGAAACACTTGTTAAATTTTTTTTTTTTTTTTTTTTTTTTTTTGGGTAAAGATTATGAAAATTTTAATTTTTTCATAAAATAATAAATAGTAAAAATTTATTTTTAAGTTCAAATGTATAATTGTCATGAGAAAAGTTTTAAAATTAATGAATAAAGTAGTGATTAAATTATGTTTTAAAATAGAAAAATAAAATTATTTGTATTAATGTGTGGAATGCTATCTATTATGACACTTCAAAAAAATAAAATATCACAAAACACTTGGAAAAGGTAGAGTACTTCGTATCAATTATAATTATGAATTGAAGTATTATAAAAATGTAAGAATAAAGTGAGATTTGTTGGCTCTCTCTAATGTCTGTTAATTAACAAATATTTTGATTTACATTTTACTCGACTGAGAGGTCAACGATCGATTGTGTGAAAATTTTTGTATCTTCTCTTTATAAAAAAAACGTAAAATGATAAAATAGAACGTGTGAGTATCAATTATTATGATATTTAAAAAAAGGAAAATGTTACAATTATTATAAGACAGAAAAACAATTACTTCAGTCACAATTAATTAGGCATATTTTTATTTTTACATGTCAAATTAATTATACACACACATTAATTTTTTTTTACATTTTAAAATATAATTTTACTCTTATTTTTTATTTACTTTTTGAAATTTTAATATTTTTTTAAATTTACATATTGATGGATGCTGTAAACTTGAGACGGAAATAATAAGTTATATCGCCCACTGAATATCATGAAGTGGGATTGCGGCTTATGATGAAGTGGGATTTTATTAAGTTGGTATATAGAATCACATCGACAGCCCATATTCATTGTAATGCGGCCAGCGTGCCCAATACAAAACTGCCACATATTTGTGGGCCCCACACCAGCCTGGCACCTTTCTGGACAGTCATTGTCCAATTATTTATTTATTTCGTCACTACTATTAAATATAATAATTTGTTAATTCGTCTTCAATCGAAAGTTCTAGTAGTACCACACGGGCCAAAAACTGTTGTGGCCCATTACTTTTTTGAACTTATGGGCCTAAAGCTGTTGTTGCCCATACTGAAAATCTATTGTACTACTTCGGAGAGAGAGGCCCATTACCCATATTTCCAAATCAGCGCGCAATTCCCAGTCATCAAACGCCCGCCCGCCGCCCCCAACTCCTTGCAATGCATCAGATCGCCGGAGAGTTCTCGGCGGCCTAAATGAAGAAATTGACGGCACGCTTGTCGATATCGTTTTCCGGTGAGGATCCAAACTCTGTCTTTGCTGAAGATCCCCTTGCGCCGCCTCTTGGATAAGGTACCTCGACTGCTTCTCGATTATTTTTTGGCTCGTATTTTTCTTCATAATCTGTATGCTATTAGTAGGAATCACCATTGTTGGACCTCAAAAATATAATTAATAAATAAAATATAATTAGAAACTGAAATAATTGTGGGCTCAGAAATATTTCTGAAAATTACTGTAAATCACATTCCAAAGTTAATTTACCAATCATTAATTTCCTATATTACTATGTGAATCGATGAATTGTTAGCTCAATGGAAGCTAACCAATTTAAGCTATTGTTTTAGTAACATGAAATATTGCGAGGTTGCATAAATGCAACATTGATCGATATCCATTATCGTCGACACGTACGATATATCCGTACTATGTTTAAACAAAATCTTTATTATAAGTAAACAAAAATCCGACACGTGAAAGAACGCACGATTAATGACTATGCCACGCGTTGATGCCAAATAAATGACAATATCTGAATATGTTATCGTAGAGGAGTGTTCCTAGCTATGTGTTAAGGCCACGTGGTTAACTTGGCTTGAAGATGTAAAAAAATGTCTCATCACACTTTCTGAATCTGGACGAGGAGAGATACTTAGTTGAGTCGGGGATGCATAAACTGATAAACCTTAAATAGAGTCACAAAATTAGCTTGATGCAGTGCATTTTTTTTTTCAAAATTCAAACATAATCTTATATTTAAAATTTTTAGTTGCTTGTTTTGATTATTTGTGGTTTAATACCTTTTGCACGATTCGCTAGAGTCTTCTTGATTTATTTGTTGAAGAAATCAAGAAACTATACATTTCCTATGTTGCATTGCGATCTTCCGTTAAACCAACATTATACTAGTATTATATTTGTTTCGGCTACAGTTTGTTGGAAGAAATGAACCTGGAAGAAAGATATCACTATTTAATTTTACATTTTCAGTTAGTTAGTAACAGTCCAGATAACAAAGTTCTCGCATTAGATTAATATTTCGTATTCGAACATTTTCGACCTTTTTTCTAGTCATATTTAAGACAATATTTACAACCTTCTTTTTAAGATCTCGAATGGATGATGGCACATTCTTGAATGTTGTACATGGGGAGTACGAGTACAAGGGATTTTTATACATTTTATAGGGTGATTTTCTTTAATTATCATATGTACAAAATATCAATATATTGTACGGCATAGAAAATCATTCATTTTTCCTTAGTTTTGGTTATTCATTCTGGGATCTGAATAATCATTCAGTTCTCCTATTACCATTCAATTAATGAAAAGCTCCAGCAGTTGTGCCGATGAGTACTAAATACTCAAAAACAAATTAGCTAATGTTGGTTTTTGTTGTAACTGTTTATCTTTAATAGAATTTATATGTAATTTTCAATGCTGCATGCTTGAAGACTTCTGATTAACTTAACAAGAAGATTGGTCGGTAACGTTATAGAGATTAAAGAAAATAAAAATAATTCTGAAAATATTATAAAAAAAAACAAAGCAAATATTTCACTGGAAATGGCCTTTTTATTGAAAGGAAAAAACAACAATAATTTTAAAAACACATTTCATTCCATGTCTCAAGGACATGAAAATGAACGACACTTGACAATTAAGAAAAAAACATAACAAGAAAACGTTCAGACGAATCTAGATCAAGAGATCTAGACGGACATGACAAAATACCAGAAATAAAAAATAACAAAACAAAACAATCTTTTAAAATACTTAAAAAATACTCCAGCCAGCCTTATTAGTGAAGCGATCGATCTCGATAGCCTCACTCGTCCTCTTCGTCAGTGCTGTCATCGTCATCAACTGACGCATCATCATCAACATCTGGCATAAAATCATTAGGGTTTGAGTATGGGTCTGGGTCTGGGTATGCGTACCCGAAGTTATTACCACTCGGATCCAATGGATGAATGAATCCAGAGTTATCAGTAGTTTGCACATCAGGGAAAACCGACATACCGGGGTCTGGAAACATAGTATTCATGTTGCTGCCAGACCCCATATCGAACTGTCCGGTTGGATAATTCGAAGGCCCGTCAAGACCAGGCGGATGCATGTCGCCTTTATACATGTAATCATTGTAGTCGAAAAGATTGTCCTGTTGATATTGATTCTGGTTTTGGTTATTCTGACCTTGGTTATTCTGAACCATTGAATCATCATAATCCCAGAGTTGGTCACCAAGTGTCCCTTCTGTTGGGGAGCCTCTTCCACCACCACTTCTACCATCACCAGCATCATTATTATTATCATGACCATGACCATGACCATTGACTTTATTCTCGAAGGCATTCTGGAAATGGATCATGAATTCCATCATCTCATTCAGTTGTTCAATGGTGAATCCGTCAAGGTTGGGCTGGTACGCGATCTTCATCTCGTTCAGCTCCTTTTTGCGCTGCTTCTCCTGATGCACGTCCCTGTCCAGTGTGGTGAGCTCCTCGTTCCGTTGGCGAGTGACCGGGTTGTTTTGGGCCGCGAGGCTTTCGTTGGGCCTGGTAATCCCGAGCGCGATCTGGTTGTGGTACCTGCTGGTGACGGAGTCCACGTTTGGGCTTCCGAATGAGTGCGCCTTGTTGCTGGGTGAAAAAACGACGTAGGCACCATCCGCACCACAGAGAGTGCTGATTTCGCTGGACTTCTTGAAAAGTCCGCCCCGCCTTTTTGAGAATGTCACTTGGCGGTTAGTGCTGTTCTCTATCTTCTGCATGTTGATTTTTTGTCGGCCTTTCCCTTTCTTTCGCCTCTGTTCATCTTCATTGTTGTTATTTCTGTTGTTGTTGTTGTTGTTGCCGTCATTACCTCCATTCGGTTGGATTGAAGCCATTGGGTGGTGGGTGGTGGAGGGATGAAGAAAGAAAAGCTTGATTAGAGGTATCAGCAATGGATGTTGAATTGTTATTGTGGTGTGTAGACATGCTGCAGGTAGGGCTATTTATACATAGGAGATGGTGCATATATTTCTTATTGCAATTGTTAGGGTTAGATTTTAGAAAAATATATGGCTAGATTTCATAATGTGAATGTCAAATTAATATAATTGAAAATCTCTGACCAAGGAATTTGGCTTTTGGGGGGATTTTTATTTTTGTTTAGTAACTTCACATAATGGCAAATCTACTTACATAGAAGGTTGAATTCTTGGGGTGGAATAAAATTAGAAAAAAACTCTATATTTGGTTTATTGCGACGATTATACCTAACCAAACGAGCATTTTCAATATTTGACACGTCGTTCACGTAACTTAACTTCTATGCGGCATTTTTCATTTTTGGTTTGATTACGATAACGATAAAACAATCACTGCATTATATTGTATGTTTCGTGTACTCTTGGCATGTGAAAGGATTAGTTAAAGGGTATAATGTAGATTGACGAAAAATAGCAATAAACTCGGGTATTTGGTTATGGCGTCACTATGTTTAAGTTTTACTACATACGTCATTCTACATATTATAATCGATTATTCATTAAATTTACTAATTGAAGGGTATAATGTAGATTGACGAAAAATAGAAATAAACTCGGGTATTTGATTATGGAAACGATAATAACCAAACGATCACTCAATTCAACTGTTACATGACCACTCAATTTAACTCTTATATACGTCATTCGACATATTTGATTTGGCGGCAATAATAATCGAACATTCATTAAATTATATTTTATCTTCATGCTATTCATGGAATGTGAAAGTAAGGACTAAATAAAGGGTATAAATGTAGATAACCAAAAATAAAAATAAACTCATGATCGATATTGGTTTTGGCAGTGATAATAACCAAATGATCGTTTAATATTTAAACTTTCGTTAACGATTATATGTCATTCATGCAATTAACTGTTACATACGTCCTTTTATGCATATGGTCGGTGAAGATATTAATCGAACTTTCATTAAATTATATTTGATCTTTCATTCTACTCGTGAAATTGTGAAGTAAGGACTAATTAAAGGTATAATGTACTCTACATTATACCTTTAATTAGTCCTTCATGACCAAAGTAAAATATTTCTCAAATATTTGGCTGTTTTTGATATTAGGTTAGTACTTTTGTAATGATTTATATTACTTATGAAGTTTTTTTTATGAGGCGAACAATCGTTCGAGTTGCTGACCAAAGTGCTCTTATAAATTGATTATTGTACACGACACCGAATGATATATATATATATATATATATGTATTTGGAGATCAATTTGGTTAATGGTAAATGGTTTGAACTTGTGTGTCGTAGCATTGGACCCGATAAACCCAACTTGTGATGATGTGATCCAGTGATGAAACATTTATTCCTCAATATTTATCAACACTGATACATCACAAGACTGGAAAATTAAACGCACGAATTCTTATGGCATCGAAGAATTCAACAACCCAACCTCTTGTTTGCTAAGCACATTCCAACTATACTTTTTAGTCGGGAATGCTATGCCGCCATTAGAATAATAAATACCATCACTCGTTGCTATCCAATAGCAATGAAATGTATCGCAGAATGATCTCATTTTAGGACTAAAGACCTCGAAGGCCTGATCTTTCGAGCCACACCTCAAATGGCAGAAGAACAATGTTCTAAGGAAAAAATGATTACAAAGTCCCACCTAAATTCTTCATAGACAGAAATCGTGTGAATTCCTAAATCATCGTCCTTTGATGCGCAGTGCATCTTCAACGGGGCAGAGTTTGGAGGGAGCTTAATGACCACATGAACCTCGTATCTATCTGTAAGTCGAAAAACAAATGTGTTTTTGTAGTGCTGATAGTTGAAGGGTAGCATACACTAAGAATAATACTATGAATTTCATTGCTTTATATCAGTAAAAAATGATGTGCATATCTTGAAATGTATTGTTTGTTTGCTTGATCGTCTTATATAGGTGACACGTTCGTTTCAAATAAGGTTATTGAGAAAAAGGAAAAATGATGACTTTTGATTATCGAAATGTAATTTGGTCAAATTACATGTAATTTGAGGATAAAATTTTCAACTTGTAATTTATATTGAAAGGTGAAAACCTTATAGAAAACATACAGCTAACAAGATCGGATGAAGAAGAGCAAGAAAAACGAAAAACAGAAATAATTACAGAAAAGGCCCGGAACAGGGCAAAAGTGTAAATATTTTTTTATGCACATTTTTGAAGATCTGAGCTCAGATATTCCTCAGAGTATCCCATTTTCTCTCTCTCTCACACACACACACACACAATGACATAGGAAGCACTATTTATAGACATACAAGGAAGATACTAGAATTATAGGGACCAATCTGCAAATTTCTAGTAAATAGTACAACTCTGCACAATGGTTTTTCTGCAGGGACTTACCTAGGAAGAAACTAAATTTACATTTTTGATCTCGTAAACAAATTCAGGGGCGGTCGCCCTCTTACAGAATGTGTGCCATATTGTTAGTAATTGTATCGATATTAAAACGAAGAAGATGCATTGTCGCTTCTGGATATAAAGTTTGCGTAACTAGCAGCAATCTATCTCTGAACTAAATAAGCAAGTACACGAAAATGAGACCTTCCACAACCTACATGTATAGACTTTTTAACTCAAAGGTCTCCACATGATATGTGTTGTAGAAAGACTTCCAGTAATCTTTCACAGGAGTTGACAAGTTCTCTACACTCACATAGGTACTTAAATTTATTAAAGAAATTATGTATTACAATGTGTTTGCAAATGTTATTAATTATCTCAGTGTTTTTTTTTAAAAACATTTAATTTTTTTTAAAGATGTATATGTAGACATGCAATAAGGAGTGTTATTTATATATGGGAGATGGTGCATGAATAATGATACAGTATTATGAATATTGTCATGTGTTTTTGTGTGTGTATTTCATTATCTGCAAAAACCATAATATATAATAGCTTGTTGCCAAGTTAATCTAAGAATATCTAAGTGTTGGATATGAATGTGATGTTTAGGGCTTCTCCAACGGTTGCGCCAATTGATGCGCTACGTTGACGTTGTGCCTTGATGGCGCAACACTGTTTATGCGACTACCTGTTTTTTTTGATTTTGTTTTTTGAAACGGATATGCATATTTGCAAATGTTATTCAATTGTATTTTTTTTTTAAAGATGTGTCTGTAGACGTGCAATAAGGAGTGTTCTTTATATATAGGAGATGGTGCATGAGTATTATGAATATTGTCATGTGTTTTTGTGTGTGTATTTCGTTATCTGGAAAAACCATAATATATAGTAATAGCTTGTTGCCAAGTTAATCTAAGAATATCTTAGTGTTGATTATGAATGTGATATTTAGGGCTTCTCCAACGGTTGCGCCATTTGATGTGACTACTTGTTTTTTTTTTTGAAATGGATTATGCATGTTTGCAAATGTTATTCATCATCTTAATGTATATTGTTTTTTAAAATAGTTTAAATAAATTTAATTATTCCAATTCTAATTTGGTTTATGTTTGTAGAATACATACAGAAGGGAGTGTTATTTTTACCGAGGTGGTGGATGATTTATTGAATGCAATTTGCTTAGGTTAGATTTAATGAGTTTAAATAAAAAATAACAATACTAAACCACCATTTAAAATACTTAAAAAAACTCCAGTCGGCCTTATTATTCAAGCGATCGATCTCGATTCCCACCAGCATTGTTGTACTGAAAATAGCCTCACTCTTCCTTTTCATCAGTGCTTTCATCATCATCAACTGACGCTCCGATAATCTTTCACTTACGTTGGACAAGAGTTCTCTACACTCACACAGGTACTTCTTAAATATATACAATGAATTATGCATTACAATGTGTTTGCAAATGTTATTCATTATCTCACTGTATTTTTTTTAATATTATTTAAATAAAATTTAATTAATTCAATGTATTTTTTTAAATTAGTGCCTTTAGACATGCAATAAGGAGTGTTCTTTATATATAGGAGAATAGGAGATGGTGCATGAATATTATGAATATTTTTGTGTTTTTGTGTGTGTATTTCGTTATCCGGAAAAACCATAATATATAGTAATAGCTTGTTGCCAAGCTAATCTAAGAATATCTTAGTGTTGGATATGAATATGATGTTTAGGGATTCTCAAACGGTTGCGCCAATTGATGCGCTACGTATACATTGTGCCTTTATGGCGCGACACTTTTTATGCGACTACCTGTTTTTTTAGTAGGAATTATTTGTGTCGCATTTGCGCGTGTAAAGCTCACGTTGCGCCCTGGCGGGGCGCAACGAGTTTCTCGAACCGTTGATGTTGTCTTCGACGTTGTGCAGAAATGGCGAAACGCTGTTTGCGCGGCTATTTTTTTAAATAAATTGAATTGTGTATTACAATTTGTTTGCATCAAATCTTATTCATCACCTCTATGTATATTTTATCAAATAATTTAAATAAAATTTAAATATTTCAGCTTTAGAAAGGAGTGTGTTATTTATACAAAGGAGGTGGTGCATGTATTATTGATGTCAGAAGGTTGATTTTTTGGCGTCCTTTCCCTTTCTTTCGCCTCTGTTCATCGTCATTGTTGTTGTTGTTGTTGTTGTTGTTGTTGTTGTTGTTGTTGTTGTTGTTGTTGTTGTTGTTGAATCCACCACCGTTTGGTTGGATTGAATCCATTGGGTGGTGGGTGGGTGGATGAAGATAGAAAAAGCTTGATAAGAGGTATCAGCAATGGGTGTTGAATTGTTATTGTGGTGTGTAGACATGCTGCAGGTAGGGCTATTTATACATAGGAGGTGGTGCATATATTTCTTATTGCAATTGTTAGGGTTAGATTTTAGAAAATTATTTGGCTAGATTTCATAATGTGTGTCAAATTAATATAATTGAAAATCTCTGACCAAGGATTTGGCTTTTGGTTGGATTTTTATTTTAGTTTAGAAACTCGTTGAGCCAGAAATGGCGCGATAATGTTTAAAATTAATTATTTCAAATCAACTTAATTTTATGCACCATGTTTTTGTGGACATGTGGAGTGTTATATTTCAGTATGAATTATTTGTTTCGCATTTGTGCATGTAATGCTCACGTTGCGCCAAAAATGTTGCAAAGTGGCAATTTTTTTTTAATAAATTGAATTGTGCATTACAATTTGTTTGCATCAAATCTTATTCACCATCTCTATGTATATTTTTTTATAAATAATTTAAATAAAATTTAAATATTTCAGCTTTAGAAGGCAGTGTGTTATTTATACAAAGGAGGTGGTGCGTGTATTATTGATGTCAGATGTTATTTTAGTAAATTCACATAGTAGCAAATCTACTCATATAGAAGTTTGAATTCTAGGTGTGGAATAAATACTATTACAAACTCATGGAATGCAGGTTAATAAAATTAGAAATAAACTCGACATTTGGTTTATTTTGACGAATATATTTTGATATCTTTATAGTTTTTCTAAAAAATTGAAACAACACAAGTTTTTGGTAATTTTTAAAATTAATTCAAAATATTTTTTTATTTAATATTTTGAATTAAAAATGTAGATTTGTGTTTGATAGAGAAAAAAATAATCATTAGAACAAAGGTATGATCATAAAAAACAACAAATAAAAACACTTAAATATTTTGAGGCCATCTTACATGAAAGAAAAACACTTACCCAACAAAGATGACAAAATCAAACACTAAATTCAAACAAACAAACATAAAAGAAAATAACGACTACCCTTTTTTTTTTTGAAATGTTTTTTGAAATGGATTATGCATGTTTGCAAATGTTATTCAGCATCTTAATGTATATTGTTTTTTTAAATAGTTTAAATAAATTAATTTAAATATTCCAATTTTAACTTGGTTTATGTTTACGTACAGAAGGGAGCGTTATTTTTACCGAGGTGGTGGATGATTTATTGAATGCAATTTGCTTAGGTTAGACTTAATCAGTTTAAATAAAAAATAACAATACGAAACAACCATTTAAAATACTTAAAAAATCTCCAGTCGGCCTTATTATTCAAGCGATCAATCTCGATTCCCACCAGCATTGTTGTACTGAAAATAGCCTCACTCTTCCCCTTCATCAGTGCTTCAACAATTCTTAAATTTTTTGTCGGCCTTTCCCTTTCTTTTGCCTCTGTTCATCTTCATTGTTGTTATTTCTGTTGTTGTTGTTGTTGTTGCCGTCATTACCTCCATTCGGTTGGATTGAAGCCATTGGGTGGTGGGTGGTGGAGGGATGAAGAAAGAAAAGCTTGATTAGAGGTATCAGCAATGGGTGTTGAATTGTTATTGTGGTGTGTAGACATGCTGCAGGTAGGGCTATTTATACATAGGAGGTGGTGCATATATTTCTTATTGCAATTGTTAGGGTTAGATTTTAGAAAATTATTTGGCTAGATTTCATAATGTGTGTCAAATTAATATAATTGAAAATCTCTGACCAAGGATTTGGCTTTTGGTTGGATTTTTATTTTAGTTTAGAAACTCGTTGAGCCAGAAATGGCGCGATAATGTTTAAAATTAATTATTTCAAATCAACTTAATTTTATGCACCATGTTTTTGTGGACATGTGGAGTGTTATATTTCAGTATGAATTATTTGTTTCGCATTTGTGCATGTAATGCTCACGTTGCGCCAAAAATGTTGCAAAGTGGCAATTTTTTTTTAATAAATTGAATTGTGCATTACAATTTGTTTGCATCAAATCTTATTCACCATCTCTATGTATATTTTTTTATAAATAATTTAAATAAAATTTAAATATTTCAGCTTTAGAAGGCAGTGTGTTATTTATACAAAGGAGGTGGTGCGTGTATTATTGATGTCAGATGTTATTTTAGTAAATTCACATAGTAGCAAATCTACTCATAGAAGTTTGAATTCTAGGTGTGGAATAAATACTATTACAAACTCATGGAATGCAGGTTAATAAAATTAGAAATAAACTCGACATTTGGTTTATTTTGACGAATATATTTTGATATGTTTATAGTTTTTCTAAAAAATTGAAACAACACAAGTTTTTGGTAATTTTTAAAATTAATTCAAAATATTTTTTTTATTTAATATTTTGAATTAAAAATGTAGATTTGTGTTTGATAGAGAAAAAAATAATCATTAGAACAAAGGTATGATCATAAAAAACAACAAATAAAAACACTTAAATATTTTGAGGCCATCTTACATGAAAGAAAAACACTTACCCAACAAAGATGACAAAATCAAACACTAAATTCAAACAAACAAACATAAAAGAAAATAACGACTACCCTTTTTTTTTTTGAAATGTTTTTTGAAATGGATTATGCATGTTTGCAAATGTTATTCAGCATCTTAATGTATATTGTTTTTTTAAATAGTTTAAATAAATTAATTTAAATATTCCAATTTTAACTTGGTTTATGTTTACGTACAGAAGGGAGCGTTATTTTTACCGAGGTGGTGGATGATTTATTGAATGCAATTTGCTTAGGTTAGACTTAATCAGTTTAAATAAAAAATAACAATACGAAACAACCATTTAAAATACTTAAAAAATCTCCAGTCGGCCTTATTATTCAAGCGATCAATCTCGATTCCCACCAGCATTGTTGTACTGAAAATAGCCTCACTCTTCCCCTTCATCAGTGCTTCAACAATTCTTAAATTTTTTGTCGGCCTTTCCCTTTCTTTCGCCTCTGTTCATCTTCATTGTTGTTATTTCTGTTGTTGTTGTTGTTGTTGTTGCCGTCATTACCTCCATTCGGTTGGATTGAAGCCATTGGGTGGTGGGTGGTGGAGGGATGAAGAAAGAAAAGCTTGATTAGAGGTATCAGCAATGGGTGTTGAATTGTTATTGTGGTGTGTAGACATGCTGCAGGTAGGGCTATTTATACATAGGAGGTGGTGCATATATTTCTTATTGCAATTGTTAGGGTTAGATTTTAGAAAATTATTTGGCTAGATTTCATAATGTGTGTCAAATTAGTACAGAATAATTGAAAATCTCTGACCAAGAATTTGGCTTTTGGGTGGATTTTTATTTTAGTTTAGAAACTCGTTGCGCCAGAAATGGCGCGATAATGTTTAAAATTAATTATTTCAATTCAACTTAATTTTATTCACTATGTTTTTGTGGACATGTAAGATGGACTATTATTTTTAGTAGGAATTATTTGTGTCGCATTTGCGCGCGTGATGCTCAAGTTGCGCCAAAAATGGCGCAACGGCGCAACGAGTTTCTCGAAACGTTGATGTTGTCTTCGACGTTGTGCAGAAATGGCGAAACTCTGTTTGCGTGGCAATTGTTTTTAAATAAATTGAATTGTGCATTACAATATGCTTGCATCAAATCTTATTCATCATCTCTATGTATATTTTTATAAATAATTTAAATAAAATTTAAATATTTCAGCTTTAGAAGGGAGTGTGTTATTTGTACAAAGGAGGTGGTGCATGTATTATTGATGTCAGCTGTTATTTTAGTAACTTCACATAATAGGAAATCTACTTTTATAGAAGGTTGATTTTTTGGCCTCCTTTCCCTTTCTTTCGCCTCTGTTCATCGTCATTGTTATTGTTGTTGTTGCCATCGTTTGCGCCTTTTTATTGGAATGAATCCATTGGGTGGTGGGGTGGATGAAGAAAGAAAAGCTTGATTAGAGAGATATCAGCAATGGGTGTTGATTTGCTATTGTGTGTGTAGACATGGTGCAGGTAGGGCCTTTTATACACAGGAGGTGGCACATATATTTTTTATTGCAATTGTTAGGGTTAGATTTTAGAAATTTATTTGGCTAGATTTCATAATGTGATTATCAAATTTATATAATTGAAAATCTCTGGCCAAGGATTTGACTTTTGGGTGGATTTTTATTTTAGTTTAGTAAGTTCACGTAATAGCAAATCTACTCGTACGGAAGGTTGAATTCTTGGTGTGGAATATATACTATACAAACTCATGGAATCCAGGCTAATAAAATTAGAAATAAACTCGATATTTGGTTTATTGCGACGACTATACCTAACCAAATGAGCGTTTTGAATATTTTACCCATTGTTCACGTAACTTATTTCAATGTATGCAATAAGGAGTGTTCTTTATATATAGGAGATGGTGCATGAATATTATGAATATTTTCATGTGTTTTTGTGTGTGTATTTTGTTATCTGGAAAACCCATAATATGTAGTACTAGCTTGTTGCCAAGTTAATCTAGGAATATCTTAGTGTTCGATATGAATATGATATTTAGGGATTCACCAACGGTTGCGCCAATTGATGCGCTACATTGACACTCTGCCTTGATGGCGCGACACTGTTTATGCGACTACCTGTTTTTTTTTTTTCAAAATGGAATTATGCATTTTTGCAAATGTTATTCATCATCTTAATGTATATTGTTTTTTAAAATAGTTTAAATAAATTTAATTATTCCAATTCTAACTTGGTTTATGTTTGTAGATTACATACAGAAGGGAGCGTTATTTTTACCGAGGTGGTGGAGGATTATTTCATCCACCACCTCGGTCAAACTATATCATCTTATTGAGCTCCTTCTTGTACCTCTTCTCGAGCTTCAACTGCCTCTCGAGGTCGGTGACCTCTTCGTTGCGCTGGCGCGTGATTGCATTGTCGTGAGCCACGGGTATTTGGTGGTTGCAACCATAACAATAGTGTGTATTACTCCAACAATATATTAATGCTGAATTCGTGAATGTGATGTTAGAGCTTCTCCAAATGATGTGGTAAGTTTCTTTTTTTTTTTTCCGTTTTTTTTTTCCGATTTTGTGCCAGAAATGGCGTGATAATGTTTAAAATTAATTATTTCAATTCAACTTAATTTTATTCACCATGTTTTTGTGGATAGAGGTGTTCATGACCGAACCGGATCGGAACCGGGCTGGACCAGAACCGAAATCATGAAAAACTATGACCTGAAAACCAGACCGGAATAATACCGGTCTGGACCGAACCGGACCGGTAAATTCGGGTCCGGTCTGGTTTCAGGCCCGTTCCTGACATTGTAAGGGCCCTAGGCAAATTATGAAAATCGAGCCTATTAATTTTTTTTAATTAAAACAAAAAATTTATTTAAAAATATAAAAAAAAATGTTACTCCCTCCAATTTTTTTGAATTGTCGTTTTAGGGATTTGCACGGGTTATTAATGTAAAAATATTATACCTAGTCTAACCTTATTTAATTATATTATAAAATTAATAAATCAACACAAATTATTTTTATCTTTTCTCCTTAAAAACACTCTGAATGTTTTTTTTTTGTCTTTCACAATTAATAAACCTCATTAAATAAGGATAAAAAAGTACAAAAAAGTGTAAAACGTCAATTAAAATGAAAAAAATAAAAAACACAGAACAACAATTAAAAAGTATTGGAACACAGAACAAATAGCACTTAATATTTTTTTTTCAAAAAAATTATTATACTATACAAATAAGATACATTAATGTCAAAAAATAAAAAAAAAACATAAAAAAATAGTAATTCTAAACTTTAAATTTGTTAATTTAAACAATTGACAAAAAGATAGAAAAAATCATTTTTAAATTTAAAAAATCTTTTAAAGATCATTTTTTAAAAGAAATTACTAAATAAACTTTGAATTTTGTTGGGAACACACTACACTAATTAAATTTTACAGTACCTTAAATAATTAAGATTGCAATTAAAATTAGTTGAGCCCCTTCAAAATTACTAATAATTAAGTCACAATTAATAATTAAATCACATTACTCTAAGTAATTAAGATTACAATTAAAATTTATTGAGCCTAATAATTAAAATTAATTAGGCCCAATTAAGATTCACGACATACACGTAGTAGATTAATACTCTATACAATTTTATATATATATATATATATATATATATATATATATATATATATATATATATATATATATATATATATAAAATAAAAGATGGGCCTTCTACAGATTTGGGCCCTGGGCCGTCGCACTCTGGGTCTATGCCCAGGGCCGGCCCTGTTTGGTTTTGGACCGGATAAAACCCGAATAATTTAAGTTTTTAATATATTAAATATAAAATAATAATTAAAATTAATTTTTATATTTATAAATTTTAAATTTTATTCAATAAAAATAAAATATCATTTTTAAATAATAAAATATTTTAAAAATTAAAAAATTATAGTTTTATTTAATTATTGATAGATTATTTGGTTATATTAAGTATTAATAATTTAATATATAGTGAAAATTTTAGTTAATACAAAAATTATATTTGCTAAGTAGAACAATTTTTATATTAAAAAATACATAATTTATCAAATTATTTATTTATTTTTTCAAATATAATAATTTATATATTAATAATTAAATTCGGTCCAATCCGGTCCGGACCGGATTTTACCGATTTTTAACCAAAATCGGACCGAAAACCGGAATCTTACTTTTAGTCTAACCGAAAACCGGAATCTTACTTTTAGTCTAACCGAAAACCGGTCCGGAATTTTACCGGTCCAGATTGAACTGGACCAACCGGTCCGATTCAGGTCCGGTTTCCGTTCCGGACCATTTTATGAACACCCCTATTTGTGGACATGTGGAGTGTTATTTTTAGTATGAATTATTTGTGTCGCATTTGTGCGTGTAATGCTCACGTTGCACCAAAAATGGCGCAACGTTTGCAATTTTTTTAAATAAATTGAATTGTGGATTACAATTTTTTTGCATCAAATCTTATTCACCATCTCTATGTATATTTTTATAAATAATTTAAATAAAATTTAAATATTTCAACTTTTTATAAATAATTTAAATAAAATTTAAATATTTCAACTTTAGAAGGGAGTGTGTTATTTATACAAAGGAGGTGGTGTATGTTATTGATGTCAGATGTTATTTTAGTAAACTTCACATAATAGCAAATCTACTCATATAGAAGGTTGAATTCTAGGCGTGGAATAAATACTATTACAAGCATTGAATGCAGGTTAATAAAATTAGAAATAAACTTGATATTTGGTTTATTTTGACGATTATATTTTGATATGTTTAAAGTTTTTTCTAAAAACCTGAAAGAACACAATTTTTTTGGTAATTTTTAAAATTAATTCAAAATATTTTTTTATTAAATATTTTAAATTAAAATGTAATTTTTTTGTGTTTGGTAGAGAAAAAATAATCATTAGAACAAAGGAATGATCATAAAAAACAACAAATAAAAACACTTATATATTTTGAGGCCATCTTACATGAAAGAAAAACACTCACCCAACAAAGATGACAAAATCAAACACTAAATTCAAACAAACAAACATAAAAGAAAGGGATAATTGTATGTTAGTAGCTGAACTATAGACATTTTTGTACTTTGATTACTCAACTTACACTCTTTACATTTCAGTATCTGAACTTTAGTGAAATTACACTTTGATGTATTTTTGGGTGATTTTTGGCGACACTTGAAAGACACATGACCCTCGATGCCCGATGTCACGATTTCAGTAGATTGATGAACGAAATTACGTGAATAACCCTGAAGTCATTATTTAATAAACAAATCAATAAATAAATAAATAAACTAGAAAATAATTATTTTTTTGAATCTTGTGCAAAAATTCTTTATACTCGAATCTTAACCAATTATTCAAAAATAAATAAATAATAATAATGTAATTGCGAAAATTCTTTAAACTTAAATTTGAACCAATTTTAATTGCGAAAATTCTTTAAACTTGAATCTGAACCAATTATTAATTCATTTCAAAGATGAAAATGCTCAAGATGAAAACCCGTAGCCTGCATCGCTGTTGTTAGGTCAGATCTCTTTGAAATGGAGATATTATTTTGCATCAATGGTGGTCCTAAAAGAAAATAACAACTTGTGTTGGATATGAATGTGATGTTTAGGGCTTCTCCAACGGTTGCGCCATTTGATGCGACTACCTGTTTTTTTTTTTATGAAATGGATTATGCATATTTGCAAATGTTATTCATCATCTTAAAGTATATTGTTTTTTAAAATAGTTTAAATAAGTTTGATTATTCCAATTCTAACTTGGTTTATGTTTGTAGATTACATACACAACGGAGTGTTATTTTTACCGAGGTGGTGGATGATTTATTGAATGCAATTTTCTTAGGTTAGATTTAATCAATTTAAATAAAAATAACAATACGAAACAATCATTTAAAATACTTTAAAAACTCCAGTCGGCCTTATTATTCAAGCGATCGATCTCGATTCCCACCAGCAATATTTTTGACTCTTCCCCTTCATCAGTGCTTTCATCATCATCAACTGACGCTCCGATAATCTTTCACTTAAGTTGGACAAGAGTTCTCTACATTCATATAGGTATTTCTTAAATTTATACAATGAATTATGCATTACAATGTGTTTGCAAATGTTGTTCATTATCTCACTGTATTTTTTTAAAATAATTTAAATATAATTTAATTAATTCAATTGTATTTTTTTTTAAAGATGTGTCTGTAGACATGCAATAAGGAGTGTTCTTTATATATAGGACATGGTGCATGAATATTATGAATATTTTAATGTGTTTTTGTGTGTATTTCGTTATCTGGAAAAACCATAATATATAGTAATAGCTTGTTGCCAAGTTAATCTAAGAATATCTTAGTGTTGGATATGAATATGATGTTTAGGGATTCTCCAACGGTTACGCCAATTGATGCGCTACGTTGACATTGTGCCTTGATGGTGCGACACTGTTAATGCGACTACCTGTTTTTTTAGTAGGAATTATTTGTGTCGCTTTTGCGCGTGTGAAGCTCACGTTGCGCCATTTTTGGCGCAACGAGTTTCTCGAACCGTTGATGTTGTCTTCGACGTTGTGCAGAAATGGCGAAACGCTGTTTGCGCGGCTATTTTTTTTAAAATAAATTGAATTGTGTATTACAATTTGTTTGCATCAAATCTTATTCATCATCTCTATGTATATTTTAATAAATAATTTAAATAAAATTTAAATATTTCAGCTTTAGAAGGGAGTGTGTTATTTATAAAATTTAAATATTTCAGCGAGTGACCGGGTTGTTTTGGGCCGCGAGGCTTTCGTTGGGCCTGGTAATCCCGAGCGCGATCTGGTTGTGGTACCTGCTGGTGACGGAGTCCACGTTTGGGCTTCCGAATGAGTGCGCCTTGTTGCTGGGTGAAAAAACGACGTAGGCACCATCCGCACCACAGAGAGTGCTGATTTCGCTGGACTTCTTGAAAAGTCCGCCCCGCCTTTTTGAGAATGTCACTTGGCGGTTAGTGCTGTTCTCTATCTTCTGCATGTTGATTTTTTGTCGGCCTTTCCCTTTCTTTCGCCTCTGTTCATCTTCATTGTTGTTATTTCTGTTGTTGTTGTTGTTGCCGTCATTACCTCCATTCGGTTGAATTGAAGCCATTGGGTGGCAATTCCTCTATTGTACACCTATGTGTATGATACATTGTACACCAAATTTCAGTTAAAATATAAAACATATTCATTATAAAAATAAATAATCATCATTGAACAATTACAAATCATCATTTTTAAAATCATTATTGAATAAAATATAAATTATCATATACTAAAATATTCATTATCAATCAAAATAATCTTCATTGAAAATACACTACAATAATTACTATGTGTACAATACTCCGTACACATAGTAGCACAGTAGAAATTGCCATTGGGTGGTGGGTGGTGGAGGGATGAAGAAAGAAAAGCTTGATTAGAGGTATCAACAATGGGTGTTGAATTGTTATTGTGGTGTATAGACATGCTGCAGGTAGGGCTATTTATACATAGGAGATGGTGCATATATTTCTTATTGCAATTGTTAGGGTTAGATTTTAGAAAAATATATGGCTAGATTTCTTAATGTGAATGTCAAATTTATATAATTGAAAATCTCTGACCAAGGATTTGGCTTTTGGGTGGATTTTTATTTTAGTTTAGAAACTCGTTGCGCCAGAATTGGCGCGATAATGTTTAAAATTAATTATTTCAATTCAACTTAATTTTATTCACCATGTTTTTGTGGACATGTAATACTTGGTGTTATTTTTAGTAGGAATTATTTGTGTCGCATTTGCGCGTGTGATGCTCACGTTGCACCATTTTTGGCGCAACGGCGCAACGAGTTACTCGAACGGTTGATGTTGTCTTCGACGTTGTGCAGAAATGGCGAAACGCTGTTCGCGTGACAATTGTTTGTAAATAAATTGAATTGTACATGCATTACAATTTGTTTGCATCAAATCTTATTCATCATCTCTTTGTATATTTTTATAAATTATTTAAATAAAATTGAAATATTTCAGCTTTAGAAGGGAGTGTGTTATTTATATAACGGAGGTAGTGCATGTATTATTGATGTCAGATGTTATTTTAGTAACTTTACATAATAGCAAATCTACTCATATAGAAAGTTGAATTCTAGGCGTGGAGTATATACTATACAAACTCATGGAAAGGCTAATAAAATTAGAAATAAACTTGATATTTTGTTTATTGTGAGGAATATACCTAACCAAACGAGTGTTTTGAACATACAAACATAAAAGGAAATAACAACTTGAGATGGCCTCTATAACTTCATGTGAATATCGATCTAATATCCGCCATTATAGTTACAAACTCCTTGGTTGTTGTTTTGAACATAGCCCTGCGTGGCGCACTAAGTTGATCTTGTTCAAAAATTGCACAACAATATTTATGTGAACCATAAATTATTAATTACATGGATTCGTGTTCACATAAATTTACATATAATGAATTCGAGTAATTTTTTATTCTTGTTTGAGTTTATATTTTGATATGTTTAATTTTTTTCTAAAAAATTGAAAGAAAACAATTTTTTTGGTAATTTTTAAAATTAATTCAAAATATTTTTTTATTAAATATTTTAAATGAAAATGTAGACTTGTTTTGTAGATTTGTGTTTGGTAGAGAACAAATAATTATTAGAACAAAGGAATGATCATAAAAAACAACAAATAAAAAAACTTTTATTTTGAGGCCATCTTACATGAAAGAAAAACACTCACCCAACAAAGATGACAAAATCAAACACTAAATTCAAACAAACAAACATAAAAGAAAATAACAACTTGTGATGGCCTCTATAACTTAATGCGAATATCGAACTAATACTCGCCATCATAGTTGTTACGGAATCCTTGGTTGTTGTTTTGAACATTGCCCTGCGCCGCGCTAAGTTGATATTGTGCAAAAATTGCACAACAATATTTATGTGAGCCACATCTAAATTATTAATTACATGGATTCAGGTTCACATAAATTTACAGTAACGTATTTGAGTTATTTTTTATTCTTGTATAATTGAGTATATATTTTGATATGTTTAAAATTTCTATAAAAACTGAAAGAACACAATTTTTTGGTAATTTTTAAAATTAATTCAAAATATTTTTTTATTAAATATTTTAAATTAAAATGTAGATTTCTTTTGTAGATTTGTGTTTGGTAGAGAAAAAATTATCATTAGAACAATGGAATGATCATAAAAAACAACACAAATAAAAACACATTTATTTAGAGGCCATCTTATTACATGAAGAGAAACACACACCCAACAAAAGATGACAAATTCAAACCCTAACATTCAAACAAACAAACATAAAAGAAAATAACAAACTTGTGATGGCCTCTATACCTTCATGCGAATATCGAACTAATACCCGTCATCATAGTTGTTACCGAACCATTGGTTGTTGTTTTCAACATAGCCTTGCGCCGCGCTAAGTTGATCTTGTGCAAAAATTGCACAACAATATTTATGTGAGCCATCCAAATTATTAATTACATGGATTCAGGTTCACATAAATTTACATGATTAATGAATTCGAGTTATTTTTTATTCTTGTATAATTGAGTTTATGTTTTGATATGTTTAAAAATTTTGTAAGTAACGGAAAGAACACAATTTTTTGGTAATTTTAAAATTAATTCAAAATATTTTTTTTATTAAATATTTTAAATTAAAATGTAGATTTGTTTTGTAGAGTTGTGTTTGGTAGACAAAGGAATTATCATAAAAAACAACAAATAAAAACACTTATTTAGAGGCCCATCATATTATAACATGATGAAGTGAAACAAACACCCAACAAATTAAAGATGATACATTAAACCCTAGAATTTAAACAAACAAACATAAAAAGGAAATAACAACTTGTGATGGCCTCCATAGCTTCAAGCGAGAATATCGAACTAATACCCGCCATCATAATTGTTACCGAACCCTTGGTTGTTGTTCTGAACATAGCCCTGCCCTCCCCAATAAGGAGCAAACACGTTCTGATCAGCCTCCGCAGCAGTGCTTGTCGCCGCCTCCCCCCCATCAAACGGCACATCCGCGAGAAGATTCGAATCGTTCGCCACATCAAATTGGAACGAGGGTTCCATCGGGTCAAATGGGTCAACATACCCGTTGTTTGCAGCCAACATGTCCGAGAAAAAAGTATCGCCAGGGTTATTATAACTCGGCTCGACATTGTTCTGAAACGACTGCACCTGCGAGTGGTTTAGGGTTTGATAGTTGGAGAAGTTGGCATCCATGTTGTAACCACCCCCTTGCATGTTAGACCCCGACGGGTAGGCCCCGACCATCCCCGGATTAGGGTTTTGCCCATGGACAACGTACGAGTTATCCGCTCCCATAGGGTTTTGCACCTTGGCTTCAAACTCTTGCTTGAAGCCGAGCACGGCTTTCTTCAGCTCCTCGAGCTGTTGGTAGGTGAGCTCTTCCATGTTGGGCGGGGCCCCGTACTGGCCTTGGTTCGCCTCCCTCATTTTATTGAGCTCCTTTTTGTACCTCTTTTCGAGCTCAAGCTGCCTCTCGACGTCTGTCACCTTTTGGTTGCGCTGGCGGATCATGGCGTTATGGTGGGCCCCAGGGTTTTGGTGGTTGATGTAGCCCTCGATTTGGTTGATATACATTTCGGTGATTGTTTCAACGTCGGGGTTGCCGTAGGAGTGGACTTTCTCGCTAGGGGAGAAAGCGACGACTGCGCTCTCGGTCCCACAGAGAGTGTCGAGCTCGCTCGCCTTCTTGAAAAGGCCGGCTCGGCGCTTGGAGAAAGTGACTTGCAAGTTGGCCTCGTTCTCGATCTTTTGCATCTTGATCTTTCGGCGGCCGGTGCCTTTCCCCTTGCGTTGAGAGTTGGATGGAGCGTCCATGGGGGATGATGGAAATGTTGGTTGGTAGAAGGAAGGAAGGGATGAGAACAAATTAGGGTTTATTAGGATTGTTTTGTGTTGTGTGAGTGGTTTGTGTACATGGATAGGGAGGGCTATTTATAGGACGGTATGTGATGTGCATTTGCCATGCAATTAGTGAGGTTGGATATTCATAATTTAAAATAGGGTGATTTTGGTTTGCAAACATAGGCAAAAACAAAATCCACAATAAACATAAACAATCCAAAACTATATGACATAGATATCATTGGTTAATTGAGGTGTGATGTATTTAAAGAGGAGATGTGACAACATTAAATATTAAATATTAAATATTTAAGGTGATTTCATTGAGTGAAAAACATAAATAATAATAATAATAATAATAATAATAATAATAATAATAATAATAATAATAATAATAGGGTGCTTTTCCTTATTAAAAAATAATAATAAAAAAAATCTTTCCCATGTAATATGTGAAAACAATTTATATCATTATGACATATAAATTTAATTAATTAATTTGGTGATTTTTTATTTGTATTTGTATATGTATATTTATCATTCTTGGATGTTGATATTGCGCATTTTAATTAATGTCACAAGAAATAAGAGATTTTAATTTTGAAAATTTTCGGTTTTTATCAATGCTACACCACGTGTAATACTTGAAACATGAATTACTAGTACGTACCACGTGTAAGTATACTTGAAACATGACGATAACGTACAAATGTTCAATTACTAGTAGCACCACGTGTAATATACTATGAAACACGAATCAAACCAATGTTCAATTACTCAATATGTATCTATTAGTTATGTTTTGATTTATAAATAACATAGATGCTTGTAGAGTAAATCAACACCATGTATTTCAAGGGAAACATTTACATCATGTGTTGATAACAATAAAAATTCGGTTTTATCAATGTTACACCACGTGTAATACTCGAAACATGAATTATTATTATGTACCACCGTGTATGAATTGACTACGTACAAATGTTCAATTACTCGTATATACCACGTGTAATATACTTGAAACATGAATAAATAACATAGACGCCATAGAGTAAAACTTCATGTTGATCAAGGGCAACATTTAGGAAACCAATAAGTTTTACCAAACATTATTAACTCGATCCCCATATATAAGATATATATTTAATTGAATATTTATACCACATGCCCGACCGAATTTCACGACTTTATGATCAAATTTCACGACTTTGTGATCGAAACCGAAACTCTTACTAGAACAAATTAAAATTAATTATGCTTTATTTCTTATATTTATGCAAATATAAAGTGTATATCAATTTTAAATGCAGCATTTGATCGTTGTTATACATATTTTGTATTTGTAATATAAAGTCTCTTTCAGTACTGCAGCATAAATAATCATTGAAAATAAAGAATGGCAAAAAACTAGCTAGTAAGACACTAGCCACCACAAATGACCATAATACCCCCCATCAAAATGCCAACACAAACAAACTCAAATAAATCCATGGCAATATCCAAAATTACTATTATTATCCGAACCAATATTCATGCTTCCTCCCATGATATCTTGGCTGATCATCGGCTTAGCCCCGTACTGATCGAAGACTCCGGTCGGCATGAAAACCGGGCTCGGGTTCATCATCCTCGTCCCGTGTCGACAAACATTCTTCTTCAACTCCTCCATCGCGTCATTGAGCTGCTCTAGCTCGTCTAACCCTAGTTTTTCGACCGGAGACTCCCACCAATACTGGCTCTGGTTCGTCTTCTGCATGCCATCGAAGCTCTCACCCCTTTCCTCTCCATCTCCATCTCATTTAGGTATTGGCCCAATTGTAAGTTAAGCTCCCTAACGCTCGCATTCCTTTGGGCCTCCACTAGGTGGTACGGGTCGTTGGTGCTTTGGCCCGTCGGGTTTCGAGATAGGAATCGGTCCACTATGGGCTCGACGTTGGGGTGGCCGAAGGAGAACACTTTCCCGGCGGGGGAGAAGACGATTATGGCAATCTCAATACCACAGAGTGTGGAGAGTTCGCTTGCTTTCTTGAAGAGGCCCGACCGGCGCTTGGAGAAGGTGACTTGCAAGTGATTCTTGACTTTTATTTTCTCGATCTTGATCTTTTTTCGGCCCATGCTCGGTTTTTTCACCATGGCGGGATTGATTTTGTTTTGTGTGTTGAGAAGTTTTTGTGTTTTTGGAATGTTGAAGATGTGGTTGGAATTTATAGGGAAGTCTTGGTGTTGGAGTTACACTTACAATAAAAGGTGGGAATTGAATCATTCATGTTTGTCATTTTACACATGATTTGGGAGTTAGACAATCTTTGTATTAATGCATGGATTGTTAATTGAGTCAAATTAATGCAATGTTGGTGGTAATGCAAAATTAAGTTTGCATTATCAAGAAAATAAAAATTTAGACATCTTTTTATTAGAAAAAAAAGGGGTTATAGTGATTTGGGATCTCTAACAATAACAAATAAAAATGTCGAAGTATGTTTTGGCGACAACATCTAAGCTTTGCAAGTCTACTCATGATTGTTGTGTTTCACAAGAGTTGTACCAAAAAGGGGGAGATTGTAAATACAAGTTTTTTGTTGGCATCAACTTTGTGTGTTTCTTGCGCTGTCCGTCGACTATTGTCATATCTTCTTCGTACAAGCTTCGATTGACATGATCCAAGTTGCTATGGAATCCTCACTTCAAGAGCTACGCATCCATATATTACAAGTAATGTCAAAAATATGCGACTGGAGTCGCATGCGACTGGAGTCGCACGAACTTGCGCTGTAAGTGCTTGGATGTGCAGTCCGTCGACTATGGCCATATCTCCTTCATACGAGCTCTGATTGACTTAATTCAAAATGATATGGATTCTACACTTCAAGAACTACAAATAACCAAAATATTGCGACTAGAGTCGCATGCGACAGGAGTCGCACACACTGCACCTTCTACTGCGTGCGACTGGAGTCGCACAACTTGCCATTGGATGTGCAGTCCGTCGATTTTAGCCATATATCCTTCGTGCGAGCTCCGATTGACATGATTCAAGATGTTATGGAATCCTCACTTCAAGGGCTATCTCCATAACCAAATTGCGACTGGAGTCGCAAATCATGAATTGCGACTGGAGTCGCAAATCATGCCCCTCCGGAAATTGCGACTGGAGTCGCAAATCATATGTGCAGTCTGTCGATTTTATCCATATCTCCTTCGTGCGAGCTCCGATTGACATGATTCAAGATGTTATGGAATCCTGACTTCAAGGGCTATCTCCATAACCAAATTGCGACTGGATTCGCAAATCATGAATTGCGACTGGAGTCGCAAATCATGCCCCTCCGGAAATTGCGACTGGAGTCGCAAATCATATGCGCAGTCCGTCGATTTTATCCATATCTCCTTCGTGCGAGCTCCGATTGACTTGATTCAAGATGCTATTGAATCCACACTTCAAGGGCTATCTATATCACCAAATTTCGACTACAGTCGCAATTCAATTCCCAGCTCACAACAATTGCGAACCAGTTCGCAATTCCTGCCTTCTCTACTTTTGCGACTTGAGTCGCAAATCCTTGCTTCTCTACTTTTGCGACTTGAGTCGCAAATCCTTGCACCTCCACTTTTGCGACTTGAGTCGCAATACCTGCACCCTCTACATTTGCGAATGGAGTCGCACTGTATGTTTGTTCATCCCACCTACAACGTCAACGAAGTGCTTTGAGTTCAAGTGCCAACGACGTGTGGGATTACGTTTTACTACTTCAATACTATCGACGACCATGAAGACGATGAAATGCTGAAGCCTCAACGACGAGTGTTCATCACGATGAAGTTGAAGACGAAGTATTGAGATCGACGGAGTCAAGATAGAGTTGAAGTTTGAAGTTGAAGAAATTGAAGATTCAAGATTCGAAGATTCAAGAATCAAAGATTCAAGATTCCAAGATTCTAGAATCCAAGTACAAAAAGTGATGTCATCCATGGATCTGTGACGTCAGCCAAGCATGTGACCAGTGAGAGTGTGCCACGTCATCATCTCACATGTGCGGACTGCCTATATAAACCCATGGAAGCTGAAGACTTCACTTGACGATTTTGAGAGAACGAAATCCGATATCTAGTATCATCTATCGTTGTTTACGGCTTATAGCTTTTAGAGTTTTGGTAGTTGTTTTGTGCTGTGCACCACTAGTAGGGTTATGTGATTTAGCTCTAGGTGTAGTAGTACTAGGTCTCTGGTTCGTTGGAGTGCTGCGTCACTTGGGATACGACCTTTGATCATTCCGTCTACCTTTCTCTCCACGTGTAATAGCTTTCGTTTTGTGATCAATGAAATGAAAAATATTACATAACTTTGTCTTCACAACTTTACCTTACATTTGCTGAGTGTGTGCGAACGAAGTTGCTGAAGTGTTAAGTGTTTAAGACCGACTTCGCGAAAAGTTGGTATCTTACGTCGAAGACGTAATTTCAATTGGTATCAGAGCAGGACGTCATACGTATACGACGTGATCCGAATCTTGACTTCATATTTTCCGCTATAATGGAGTCGCCAATGTTTGTTCAGAAACCGATTATGCTTACCCATCAGAACTACTCAAATTGGAAAGCCAAAGTTTCAGCTAGAATTAAGGGCTACGACTCTAGATCTTGGATGGCAGTGCTAGAAGGATGGGAACGTCCATATACCCAAGATCAGGATGGTCTGAGAATTCCAAAACCAGAACGGAGTTGGACAAAAGAAGAGCATGACTTATCTACGGCAAACAGCAAAGCTCTTCTAATTATTTGTGAATGGCTAGATCTCAGCATGTATCAGCTAGTTAAAAATTGCATCTCTGCCAAAGACGCATGGGAGACTCTACAGAGAACTTGTGAAGGAAGTCATGCTGTTAAGCGCTCCAAAATCAGAACTATCACTGCACAATTCCATCAACTCCGCATGAGAGAAGATGAAGACATCAATGACTACTTAGACAAGATCATGAGATATGTCAATGAGGCATTTGAACTGGGAGAAGTCTTTCCTGCTCCTATGGTTTATGAGAAAGTTCTATCCAGTGTGAGCACTAGGTTCGAAAGCAAGGTGCTAACTATTGAAGCTCGCAATGATGAAAATCAAAACTGGGATTATGCTGATTTGATGGCAGATTTGAGAAACTACGACTTGACTCTAAGAGTGCGTAGCAATCCTGAAATGTCTCTTGTTTATGAGCCGATGACTGCTCTAAAAATTTCCGAGAAGGGTAAGAGTTCAAGAAGTTCGAAACCTCAGAAAACTCCCTCGAAGAATGAGAAATCTGAATGTAGTTTCTCAGCTGATGTAAATGATTCTGATGACGATGAAGCTGAGGATATTGAACGTTTGATGAATTCAAACAATCCTGACAAACTTGCCGCACTGACCGAAATCGTCACGTATCTTGTGAAGCAAGAGTTTAAGAGAAAGAATCGTGCACGAAATTTTCGAAATTTTCAGAGAAATTCTAACTCCTTTCAGAGAAACTCCGACAACAGAAATCAAACTTCATTCTCTGACAAAAAATTTAAGGAGACAAAATTATCTCCATATTCATCAACTAGCAAGGATGTTTCTAAATTGCAGTGCTTTGAATGCAAGGGTTTTGGACATGTCAAGAACGAGTGTCCTAATTTACATCGCAAGAAGAAACTGCCCGTGAGCTATGTAGTTTTTGATGATGAGAATGTAATCTCAGAAAGCGAGGAGTCTGAGAATGAAGATTCTGATAACGATGAGGACAACGCTTTGGTTGTCACTTTTGGTGAGAGCTTCGACCTCGAGAACGTGGAGGTAGAAAACTTTGTGTTTGATGGTTTTCTGAAGGATACTGCAACTGCAGACAATATCTTTCGTGTTGCTTCAGCTAACCGAAACTTCTGTGACGACGATATTTTTTCGGATGTTGAATCCGTGACTGAGTCTATGGAAAATGAGATGACACCTAAAGTATCTCAAACTGAATGTGCAAATGATAAGCTGCTTGCCTTGCACGAGAGTCACTCTGAACTCTCAAAATCCTATGACTCTGTTATCGCTAAGAATGGTGAACTTGAAGTGTCTTTAACAGTTCTTACAGAATCTTGTAACGAACTCTTGACTGCTAACCGGAAGATGTATGACGAGGCCGTAGAGTTGAAAAACTCAGTTGAAAAGACAACGGACGAGAAAAAGAGGCTGAACAACTCTCTAACTATTCTCAAAAACAAATTTGATAACCTCTTCGAAGAGAAACACAAATACTACAAAGAGGTTGTTGATCTAAGAGAATCATCTGAGAAGTTGAACTCTGAAAACTCTAAACTGAAGGCTAGTCTGAAGAAGGAAACATCCGAAGTGAAGAAACTCCAAACTCTCTTCAAAAACACTGATGCTGAGAATGATGAGCTAAAGTCTTCCTTGATGAAAGCTCAAACTGATCTAGCTATGTGTGACAAGGAACGTTACGTCCTGAAGGAGAAGCTTCATATGACTGATGAACTCCTAAAGAAAATGAACACGAACTCTTCCGTGTTTGACAATGCTGCCTCTTACATGAACCCAAGTCGTATTGGACTTGGCTTTCAAAAAGTTTTTGAATCAATCTACACTACACCGGAGAAGAGAGAAGTGACCTTTGTCAAAGCTTCTACTGACTCTACTGAGAGTATGACCAAAGATGATTCTATAACTCAGAGGCGAAAGAAAATTGCTGAAGGTAAGAAGGTTATGATATCTCCGGAAGCCGAATCTCAAAAGTCGAACTCGACTACTACTGTGAAGGCGAAGACATATCAATTTCCAAAGTTTATTGTAAAACATCCTCGCGGCATCCTACCTTACGAAAAGACGTTGCTGAAGAAGTTGAGTAAACCACAGAACGTAAAATCAAAAGCTAAACTCTCTCACTCGAATTCTGCTATGATTAAGACTTCGACGGGTGTTGAAGTCCGTCAAAAGAGAAAATATGTGTGTCACTATTGCAATGAACCCGGACACATCAGACCTTTCTGCTTTAAGCTGAGAGATGACATGAATCGGGATTTCTTGACTGAACAGAAGAAGAGTGTAGTTGTCAAGAGTGTGAAGAAACACACATCCCCAGTGCCTAAGGTTGAACGGAATGTAAAGCCTGTGACTGAGTCTAAGCCTCGAAATCTTGGTATGAAGAAGAAGTGGGTACCTAAGTCCCAAAAGAGTGAAGTTAAGCTTAACTCCACCACTTCAACTACCTGGAGACCAAGAGAACTTATTTTTTGCAATGTTGCACTGAATGCTTCCGATTCTGGAAACAAAGGCATTTGGTATTTTGATAGTGGATGTTCCCGACACATGACCGGGACTAAAAAATTCTTGAAAGATTACGAGTCGATGACTGGCTCTCCCGTGGTGTTTGGAGGGGGAGCCAAAGGCATGGTTATGGGAAAAGGAACACTTCACATTAAAGGATTGCCACCAATTCGCAATGTTGTTCATGTGAAGGGTCTCGTGGCAAATCTTATTAGCATCAGCCAACTGTGTGATGAAGGGCTGAATGTTAGCTTTGATAGAGATTCTTGCAAAGTTTTTGATGTAGAAGGGAAGTGCATCATGGAAGGTCCACGTGCTAAAAACAACTGCTATACTACTGAGTATAGTTGTTTCTCTGTGACCGTTGCTGATGAAGTTGATTTATGGCATCAACGCCTTGGACACACTGGCTCTCGAAATCTGAGTAAACTTGTTAAGGGGGAGATAGTTCGAGGAATCTCTCAACTCCCCAAAATAGAGAAAAGAGTGTGTGGAGACTGCCAGAAGGGAAAGCTAACAAGATCATCTCATCCTGCACTACCAAAACTCTAAGGCTCAGCGCCAACAAACAACACTAATGAGCACTACGGCTCCGTTTGAACTACTTCATATGGATCTCATGGGTCCAATGGAAGTGAAAAGTATTGCTAAGAAAGAGTATGTGCTGGTTGTGGTTGATGACTATTCTCGCTATACTTGGACAAGATTTCTGGCAACCAAGGATGAAACTTTTGATGCCTTCAAAGGCATTGTGAAATGGATAAGAACAAATCATGAAGCGAAAGTGAAGAGGATCAGAAGTGATCACGGGACTGAATTTGAGAACGCTAGCTTCAATGAATTTTGTATGATGAAGGGAATTCATCACGAATACTCGGCCCCAAAGACGCCTCAACAAAATGGGATCGCCGAACGGAAGAATCGAACACTGCAAGAGATGGCTCGCGTGATGCTGATCTCGAAAAATCTTGCACGAAATTTTTGGGCAGAAGCCGTCTCTACTGCTGGATACATTCTGAACAGAATAAGTATTCGTTCTGGCACTACGGCAACTGCCTATGAACTTGTGAATGGCAAGAAGCCATCTGTTGCTCACCTTCGTGTCTTTGGCTGCACTTGCTATATCTTGAGAGATCGTGATCCTCTGAAGAAATTCGAAGCTAAAGCCGATCGTGGTATCTTTGTTGGCTATAGTCAGAATAGTCATGCCTACCGTGCTTACAATCTTAGAACCAGGAAGGTCATGGAAACTGTGAACATAAATTTTGATGAACAAGACTTCCTAGGAAAAGATGTGGATGAAGACTGGGTTAAAGAAGGAATCTTGGAGTATAGAACTTTTCCATCTACACCGACCGACGTGGCACATGAAAATGTAACTCCTAACACTTCACCTGAAGTTGGAGAATCTAGCCATCGTAACAATGATACTTCATCGTCTGATGGTGAAGAGAGTGAAGATGTCGACAACCCTGCTGATGCTCCTAGAGAGGCACCTCGCCTTATTCAAAAGAAACATCCACCTACTCAGATGATTGGAAGCCTGAATGAGCGCACTACACGCTCAAAGAAACCTACTACATCTCGGGATGAACTCTATAACGTCTGCACTTCTGCTGTCTGCCTTGATATCGGGATCTCTTGCTTCTTATCTCAATCAGAACCGAAAAACTATAAGGAAGCTCTGAAGGATGATTGCTGGATCATGGCTATGCAGAAAGAGTTGAATGAGTTTACTAGAAACAATGTCTGGTCTTTGGTTCCCCGAACGTCAAATATTAATGTTGTTGGAACCAAATGGATTTTTAAGAACAAAACGGATGAGCATAATCAAGTTGTGCGAAATAAAGCTCGTCTCGTTGCACAAGGCTATGCCCAAGTGGAAGGGATAGATTTTGATGAAACCTTTGCTCCAGTTGCTCGCATTGAGTCTATTCGTCTTCTGATTGCTATTGCATGCCATCTTGGCATTAAACTTAGACAAATGGATGTCAAAGCTGCATTCCTAAATGGAGTACTAGAAGAAGAAGTGTATGTTGCTCAACCGAAAGGCTTCGAGGATCCCAAGAAGCCAAATCATGTTTATAAGCTTCACAAAGCTTTATATGGGTTGAAGCAAGCTCCGAGAGCGTGGTATGGGTGTCTAACGGACTACTTACTGAAGTTTGGGTTTGTACGTGGCTCAGTCGACAAGACTCTTTTCTTGAAACGTGATGGCAAACATATGATGGTTGCCCAGATTTACGTTGATGACATTGTCTTTGGTGCTACCAGCTCTAAACTCGTGAAAGCCTTCACGGAATCTATGTCTTCAACATTCCAGATGAGTCTTGAAGGAGAGCTACATCAATTCTTGGGACTTCAGATATCTCAACGACCGGATGGAATCTTCGTATCTCAAAGAAAATATGCGAAAAATATGGTCGAAAGATTTGAGATGCACCATGCTAAGCCTGCCAAAACTCCCATGGCGACAACCGAACGGTTATCTATGTCGACTAAAAGTCGAAGTGTTGATCAAACACTCTAATCGCTCTATGATTGGGAGTTTACTTTATTTAACTGCTACTCGCCCTGACATAATGTTTAGTGTTTGTATGTGTGCCAGGTACCAATCTGATCCAAAGGAGGACCACCTACGAGCTGTGAAACGGATACTCCGCTACATCTCTGGAACTTCTGATCTCGGTCTTTGGTATGCACGTGACACTACATCAAATCTCGTCGGCTTCTCCGATGCGGATTGGGCAAGTGATACAGATGAACGAAAAAGCACTTCTGGATGCTGCTGCTTCCTTGGCAACAATATAGTGTCATGGCATAGTCGGAAGCAAAATTGCATCGCTCTATCGACTGCTGAGTCTGAGTATGTTGCAGCCGGAAGTTGCTGCACTCAATTGCTTTGGCTGAAGCAGATGTTGGATGATTATCTTATCGAGAGTGCTCCCTTGGTGTTGTACTGTGATAACCAAAGTGCTATCAAAATCAGCGAAAATCCTGTCCAGCATTCTCGCACTAAACACATCGACATTCGACATCATTTCATTAGAGATTTGGTTGATCGTGATATAGTCAGTCTACAGCATATTTCAACAGAAAAACAGCTCGCTGACATCTTTACCAAACCGCTTGACTTTGAGAGATTTCAAACTCTAAGAAATTCTCTCTGCATGTGTTCTCTCTAAGAGTTCACGAAAATTTTGAAGTCTGAAAGATTATTTTCTTTACTTCTGAATATGCACGCTGAATCGTCGTGGATTAGTCTAATAAGTTGAACATGGATTTGAGGCCGCTTTAGTCTTCGGACCCAAGTGTATTTATTCCTCTGAGTGCAAACATGTGAACTTGGCATATAACTCCCATAAGCTATCATTTGCATAGATCCATAATACCAAGTAGCGGAGGACGCCGGATCACATTGTCCGCCGGCTCCCCTCTTCAAAAGGTAGCACATGGACGCCATAATTTAAGATGCTCTTCAATCACACTTCGGAGATGCGGGATGATCCTCGCTCCCCTCTGACTGCTGTAATGAGCATCTGTTGCATTTCATTTAAAAGCTAAAAACTCGTCTGGAGGACGCAGGTCGAACCTTGCTCCCTTCTGATTGTAGTAACGCTTGTCCCACGTGGAGTGCCTTAAAAGTTCACCTTGCACTCATGAATTAAAATCTCTTGTGCGGTGCTATACTCATCAAATATGTTTCGACGAAACACGGCATGTATTCTTGTGATTGTGACGAAGGACAAGTTAAATATCTATCAAAATACTTCGGTCCATTTCACCGGTTTTTTTTTATCTCGAGAGTTTTTTCATTATACCTCAAAGTTTTTATCACCTCGTGTGAAATTTTTGGTTTTTGGGAAGTGATGAAATGTGGATTCTTTTCTGGGAAAATATTTGCTCTTCACTGCCTCGTATCACCGCTTGAATCTCCACTAAAATGTTTTCGAATGTTTTGATTCGTGTTGAACGCTTGAATGCTAACTCGGGATGTGTTGTTTGGTTCTCATTGTAGTTCATATTCAGCATCTCGTGGAGTTCAATCTTTAAGGCGTAAGATGAGTGTAGCAGCTTCCGGTGACTTACGTTACCTCAAGCATGTTAACGTTCACGCCTGCATGAAGTCCATGCCAATACTTTCGACTACCTTCACCAGATGACCCATCAAGGGGGAGGGTTAGGTGGTGCTGGCTCATCTAGCAAAAGTTTGCACCTCAGTGATGTCTGGTTTTAAGTTTTTGATAAACTCTTGAACTATTTCGTTTTTCATTATCTTGTTGCATGCATAAGACTTGAACTATTTTCCATCATGCATGTTTTTCATACCTTGTTTTGATGAACTAAGTTTCGATGTTTTGATGTGTTGATGTTTGAACTCTTGACTAAGTTTTTGTTTTTTCATATCTATTCAATGTAGATGCTTCACCATGTGATGTATCTCTTGAGGGGGAGACTTGCTGGATCTATTTGTACTCATTGTCTCTCATATGAGTTGTGCCAAAAAGGGGAAGATTGTCGAAGTATGTTTTGGCGACAACATCTAAGCTTTGCAAGTCTACTCATGATTGTTGTGTTTCACAAGAGTTGTACCAAAAAGGGGGAGATTGTAAATACAAGTTTTTTGTTGGCATCAACTTTGTGTGTTTCTTGCGCTGTCCGTCGACTATTGTCATATCTTCTTCGTACAAGCTTCGATTGACATGATCCAAGTTGCTATGGAATCCTCACTTCAAGAGCTACGCATCCATATATTACAAGTAATGTCAAAAATATGCGACTGGAGTCGCATGCGACTGGAGTCGCACGAACTTGCGCTGTAAGTGCTTGGATGTGCAGTCCGTCGACTATGGCCATATCTCCTTCATACGAGCTCTGATTGACTTAATTCAAAATGATATGGATTCTACACTTCAAGAACTACAAATAACCAAAATATTGCGACTAGAGTCGCATGCGACAGGAGTCGCACACACTGCACCTTCTACTGCGTGCGACTGGAGTCGCACAACTTGCCATTGGATGTGCAGTCCGTCGATTTTAGCCATATCTCCTTCGTGCGAGCTCCGATTGACATGATTCAAGATGTTATGGAATCCTCACTTCAAGGGCTATCTCCATAAGCAAATTGCGACTGGAGTCGCAAATCATGAATTGCGACTGGAGTCGCAAATCATGCCCCTCCGGAAATTGCGACTGGAGTCGCAAATCATATGTGCAGTCTGTCGATTTTATCCATATCTCCTTCGTGCGAGCTCCGATTGACATGATTCAAGATGTTATGGAATCCTGACTTCAAGGGCTATCTACATAACCAAATTGCGACTGGATTCGCAAATCATGAATTGCGACTGGAGTCGCAAATCATGCCCCTCCGGAAATTGCGACTGGAGTCGCAAATCCTATGCGCAGTCCGTCGATTTTATCCATATCTCCTTCGTGCGAGCTCCGATTGACTTGATTCAAGATGCTATTGAATCCACACTTCAAGGGCTATCTATATCACCAAATTGCGACTACAGTCGCAATTCAATTCCCAGCTCACAACAATTGCGAACCAGTTCGCAATTCCTGCCTTCTCTACTTTTGCGACTTGAGTCGCAAATCCTTGCTTCTCTACTTTTGCGACTTGAGTCGCAAATCCTTGCACCTCCACTTTTGCGACTTGAGTCGCAATACCTGCACCCTCTACATTTGCGAATGGAGTCGCACTGTATGTTTGTTCATCCCACCTACAACGTCAACGAAGTGCTTTGAGTTCAAGTGCCAACGACGTGTGGGATTACGTTTTACTACTTCAATACTATCGACGACCATGAAGACGATGAAATGCTGAAGCCTCAACGACGAGTGTTCATCACGATGAAGTTGAAGACGAAGTATTGAGATCGACGGAGTCAAGATAGAGTTGAAGTTTGAAGTTGAAGAAATTGAAGATTCAAGATTCGAAGATTCAAGAATCAAAGATTCAAGATTCCAAGATTCTAGAATCCAAGTACAAAAAGTGATGTCATCCATGGATCTGTGACGTCAGCCAAGCATGTGACCAGTGAGAGTGTGCCACGTCATCATCTCACATGTGCGGACTGCCTATATAAACCCATGGAAGCTGAAGACTTCACTTGACGATTTTGAGAGAACGAAATCCGATATCTAGTATCATCTATCGTTGTTTACGGCTTATAGCTTTTAGAGTTTTGGTAGTTGTTTTGTGCTGTGCACCACTAGTAGGGTTATGTGATTTAGCTCTAGGTGTAGTAGTACTAGGTCTCTGGTTCGTTGGAGTGCTGCGTCACTTGGGATACGACCTTTGATCATTCCGTCTACCTTTCTCTCCACGTGTAATAGCTTTCGTTTTGTGATCAATGAAATGAAAAATATTACATAACTTTGTCTTCACAACTTTACCTTACATTTGCTGAGTGTGTGCGAACGAAGTTGCTGAAGTGTTAAGTGTTTAAGACCGACTTCGCGAAAAGTTGGTATCTTACGTCGAAGACGTAATTTCAAAAAATGTATAGGTTACAAAGGAAAAAATATATACATCTTAATTTAGTTATTTGTCTTAATAATTTAGAATCATATCAAATTAGACGTTTATTTTTATTGTATTTCTCTTCATTAACTACTCTCATTCTGTGTGACAGAAATTGACAATTGGATCTAGTTTGGGGAATTAAATATTATAATAAGTTTCTCGAACCGTTGTGCTGTTAGTTGATGTTGTCTTCGACGTTGTGCAAAAATGGCGCATCGTTGTTTGTGCTGCTATTTTTTTTTTAATAAAATGAATTTTGAATTACAATTTGTTTGCATCAAATCTTAGTCACCATTTCAATGTGTATTTTTTAAAATAAATTAAATAAAATTTAAATATTTCAATTTTAGAAGAGAGTGTTATTTATACAAGGGAGGTGGTGCATATTGTTAATGTTAGATATTGTGAATTTAAAATATTCAATAATTAATTGCAAAGTTTAATATTAGATATTGTTAATTTAAAATATTCAACAATTAATTCCAAAATTTAAAATTAGAAAAATTATTAGCCTGTTTTTTATTTTTATTTTTATTTTTTGTATGAGTTAATTGCAGAAATTTAAATACTTTCGCATAAAATTATTAGCTTTTTTTTTGTCAAGAGGTTGCCGTACAGAGAAAACAACGACGGCGCTCTCTGTCCCACAGAGGGTGTCGAGCTCACTGGCCTTCTTGAAAAGGCCGGCTCGCCTCTTGGAGAAGGTGACTTGCAAGTTGGCCTCATTTTCGATCTTTTGCATCTTGATCTTTCGGCGGCCGGTGCCTTTCCCCTTTCGTTGAGAGTTGGATGGAGCGTCCATGGGGGATGATGGAAATGTTGCTTGGTAGAGGGATGAACAATTAGGGTTTATAAGGATTGTGTTGTGTGCGTGGTTTGTGTACATGCATAGGAAGGGCTATTTATAGGGCAATTAGTGAGGTTGGATATTGTTAATGTTAGATATTGTGAATTTAAAATATTCAATAATTAATTCCAAAGTTTAAAATTAAATATTGTGAATTTAAAATATTCAACAATTAATTCTAAAGGTTAAACTTAGAAAAATATTAGCCTGTTTTTTTAGGACAAATGCAAAAATTTAAATACTTTTTTTTTTCTAGGCCAATTGGAGAAATTTAAATACTTTCAAATCAAATTATTAGCCTTTTTTTGTTTAGGTGTTAATTGCAGAAATTTAAATCAATTGCAAAAATTTAAATTCTCTCACATCAAATTATTAGCCTTTTTTTGTCTAGGTGTCAATTGCAGAAATTTAATTTTTTTTGTCTAGGGTGTCAATTGCACAAATTTAAATACTCTAACATCAAATTATTAGCATTTTTTTGTCTAGGTGTCAATTGGATAAATTTAAATACTTTTTTTTGGTATAGGGTGTCAATTGGAAAAAAATTAATACTTTTTTTTGTCTAGGGTGTCAATTGAAGAAATTTAAATATTTTTTTTGTCTATAGGGTGTCAATTGCAGAAATTTAATTTTTTTTCTGAGGTCAATTGCAGAAATTTAAAAACTCGCACATCAAATTATTAGCCTTTTTCTGTTATTTTTTTTTGTCTAGATCAATTGGAGAAATTTAAATACTCTCACATCGAACCTTGGACGTTATTGTCCACAATTAAGTGTTAAACTAACTAAGCTAACAATTCTTAACTAGCCTGAATTTCTAAATGTATTATTGAATGCAATTGTTAATGTTAGATATATATTCCTTTTGTTGCACTTTTGATGCGCGGCGCTATTGTATAACTGAGTTTATATTTTTATTTTAATATATTTAAAATTTCTGTAAATATGAAAGAAAATAAATTTTTGGTAATTTTTTAAATAAATTATTTTTTCATTAAATATTTTAAATTAATCTAGTTTTGTTTTATAGATTTGTGCTGGAAAGTAAAATAATCATTAGAAAAAATACATGATCATAAAAACAAAAACCAAAACAATTATTTTGAGGCCATTATATGAAAGAAAAACCCTCGCCCAACAAAGATACAAATTCGAACCCTAGAGTTCAAACACACAAACATAAAGGAAATAACAACTAGAGATGATTTGTATAACTTTATGCGAATATCGAACTAATATCCGCCATCATATTTGTTAGGAAATCCTTGGTTGTTTTGAACATAACCCTGTGCTCCCCAATAAGGAGCGAACACGTTCCCCGCCTCCGCAGTAGTGGTGCATGGTCGTCGTCGACTCCCCATCAAATGGCACCTCCGCGAGATTTGGATCTTGGTGTTGGAGTTACACTTACAATAAAAGGTGGGAATTGAATCATTCATGTTTGGCATTTTACACATGATTTGGGAGTTAGACAATCTTTGTATTAATGCATGGATTGTTAATTGAGTCAAATTAATGCAATGTTGGTGGTAATGCAAAATTAAGTTTGCATTATCAAGAAAATAAAAATTTAGACATCTTTTTATTAGAAAAAAAGGGGTTATAGTGATTTGGGATCTCTAACAATAACAAATAAAAATGTATAGGTTACAAAGGAAAAAATATATACATCTTAATTTAGTTATTTGTCTTAATAATTTAGAATCATATCAAATTAGACGTTTATTTTTATTGTATTTCTCTTCCTTAACTACTCTCATTCTGTGTGACAGAAATTGACAATTGGATCTAGTTTGGGGAATTAAATATTATAATAAGTTTCTCGAACCGTTGTGCTGTTAGTTGATGTTTTCTTCGACGTTGTGCAAAAATGGCGCATCGTTGTTTGTGCTGCTATTTTTTTTTTAATAAAATGAATTTTGAATTACAATTTGTTTGCATCAAATCTTAGTCACCATTTCAATGTGTATTTTTTAAAATAAATTAAATAAAATTTAAATATTTCAATTTTAGAAGAGAGTGTTATTTATACAAGGGAGGTGGTGCATATTGTTAATGTTAGATATTGTGAATTTAAAATATTCAATAATTAATTGCAAAGTTTAATATTAGATATTGTTAATTTAAAATATTCAACAATTAATTCCAAAATTTAAAATTAGAAAAATTATTAGCCTGTTTTTTATTTTTATTTTTATTTTTTGTATGAGTTAATTGCAGAAATTTAAATACTCTCGCATAAAATTATTAGCTTTTTTTTTGTCAAGAGGTTGCCGTACAGAGAAAGCAACGACGGCGCTCTCTGTCCCACAGAGGGTGTCGAGCTCACTGGCCTTCTTGAAAAGGCCGGCTCGCCTCTTGGAGAAGGTGACTTGCAAGTTGGCCTCGTTTTCGATCTTTTGCATCTTGATCTTTCGGCGGCCGGTGCCTTTCCCCTTTCGTTGAGAGTTGGATGGAGCGTCCATGGGGGATGATGGAAATGTTGCTTGGTAGAGGGATGAACAATTAGGGTTTATAAGGATTGTGTTGTGTGCGTGGTTTGTGTACATGCATAGGAAGGGCTATTTATAGGGCAATAAGTGAGGTTGGATATTGTTAATGTTAGATATTGTGAATTTAAAATATTCAATAATTAATTCCAAAGTTTAAAATTAAATATTGTGAATTTAAAATATTCAACAATTAATTCTAAAGGTTAAACTTAGAAAAATATTAGCCTGTTTTTATAGGACAAATGCAAAAATTTAAATAGTTTTTTTTTTCTAGGCCAATTGGAGAAATTTAAATACTTTCAAATCAAATTATTAGCCTTTTTTTGTTTAGGTGTTAATTGCAGAAATTTAAATCAATTGCAAAAATTTAAATTCTCTCACATCAAATTATTAGCCTTTTTTTTGTCTAGGTGTCAATTGCAGAAATTTAATTTTTTTTGTCTAGGGTGTCAATTGCACAAATTTAAATACTCTAACATCAAATTATTAGCATTTTTTTGTCTAGGTGTCAATTGGATAAATTTAAATACTTTTTTTTGGTATAGGGTGTCAATTGGAAAAAAATTAATACTTTTTTTTGTCTAGGGTGTCAATTGAAGAAATTTAAATATTTTTTTTGTCTAGGGTGTCAATTGCAGAAATTTAATTTTTTTTCTGAGGTCAATTGCAGAAATTTAAAAACTCGTACATCAAATTATTAGCCTTTTTATGTTATTTTTTTTTGTCTAGATCAATTGGAGAAATTTAAATACTCTCACATCGAACCTTGGACGTTATTGTCCACAATTAAGTGTTAAACTAACTAAGCTAACAATTCTTAACTAGCCTGAATTTCTAAATGTATTATTGAATGCAATTGTTAATGTTAGATATATATTCCTTTTGTTGCACTTTTGATGCGCGGCTCTATTGTATAACTGAGTTTATATTTTTATTTTAATATATTTAAAATTTCTGTAAATATGAAAGAAAATAAAATTTTGGTAATTTTTTAAATAAATTATTTTTTCATTAAATATTTTAAATTAATCTAATTTTGTTTTATAGATTTGTGCTGGCAAGTAAAATAATCATTAGAAAAAAGACATGATCATAAAAACAAAAAACAAAACAATTATTTTGAGGCCATTATATGAAAGAAAAACCCTCGCCCAACAAAGATACAAATTCGAACCCTAGAGTTCAAACACACAAACATAAAGGAGATAACAACTAGAGATGATCTGTATAACTTTATGCGAATATCGAACTAATATCCGCCATCATATTTGTTAGGAAATCCTTGGTTGTTTTGAACATAACCCTGTGCTCCCCAATAAGGAGCGCAAACGTTCCCCGCCTCCGCAGTAGTGGTGCATGGTCGTCGTCGCCTCCCCATCAAATGGCACCTCCGCGAGATTTGGATCTTGGTGTTGGAGTTACACTTACAATAAAAGGTGGGAATTGAATCATTCATGTTTGGCATTTTACACATGATTTGGGAGTTAGACAATCTTTGTATTAATGCATGGATTGTTAATTGAGTCAAATTAATGCAATGTTGGTGGTAATGCAAAATTAAGTTTGCATTATCAAGAAAATAAAAATTTAGACATCTTTTTATTAGAAAAAAAGGGGTTATAGTGATTTGGGATCTCTAACAATAACAAATAAAAATGTATAGGTTACAAAGGAAAAAATATATACATCTTAATTTAGTTATTTGTCTTAATAATTTAGAATCATATCAAATTAGACGTTTATTTTTATTGTATTTCTCTTCCTTAACTACTCTCATTCTGTGTGACAGAAATTGACTATTGGATCTAGTTTGGGGAATTAAATATTATAATAAGTTTCTCGAACCGTTGTGCTGTTAGTTGATGTTGTCTTCGACGTTGTGCAAAAATGGCGCATCGTTGTTTGTGATGCTATATATATATATTTTTTTTAATAAAATGAATTTTGAATTACAATTTGTTTGCATCAAATCTTAGTCACCATTTCAATGTGTATTTTTTAAAATAAATTAAATAAAATTTAAATATTTCAATTTTAGAAGAGAGTGTTATTTATACAAGGGAGGTGGTGCATATTGTTAATGTTAGATATTGTGAATTTAAAATATTCAATAATTAATTGCAAAGTTTAATATTAGATATTGTTAATTTAAAATATTCAACAATTAATTCCAAAATTTAAAATTAGAAAAATTATTAGCCTGTTTTTTGTTTTCATTTTTATTTTTTGTATGAGTTAATTGCAGAAATTTAAATACTCTCGCATAAAATTATTAGCTTTTTTTTTGTCAAGAGGTTGCCGTACAGAGAAAGCAACGACGACGCTCTCTGTCCCACAGAGGGTGTCGAGCTCACTGGCCTTCTTGAAAAGGCCGGCTCGCCTCTTGGAGAAGGTGACTTGCAAGTTTGCCTCGTTTTCGATCTTTTGCATCTTGATCTTTCGGCGGCCGGTGCCTTTCCCCTTTCGTTGAGAGTTGGATGGAGCGTCCATGGGGGATGATGGAAATGTTGCTTGGTAGAGGAATGAACAATTAGGGTTTATAAGGATTGTGTTGTGTGCGTGGTTTGTGTACATGCATAGGAAGTGCTATTTATAGGGCAATTAGTGAGGTTGGATATTGTTAATGTTAGATATTGTGAATTTAAAATATTCAATAATTAATTCCAAAGTTTAAAATTAAATATTGTGAATTTAAAATATTCAACAATTAATTCTAAAGGTTAAACTTAGAAAAATATTAGCCTGTTTTTTTAGGACAAATGCAAAAATTTAAATACTTTTTTTTTTCTAGGCCAATTGGAGAAATTTAAATACTTTCAAATCAAATTATTAGCCTTTTTTGTTTAGGTGTTAATTGCAGAAATTTAAATCAATTGCAAAAATTTAAATTCTCTCACATCAAATTATTAGCCTTTTTTTGTCTAGGTGTCAATTGCAGAAATTTAATTTTTTTTTGTCTAGGGTGTCAATTGCACAAATTTAAATACTCTAACATCAAATTATTAGCATTTTTTAGTCTAGGTGTCAATTGGATAAATTTAAATACTTTTTTTTGGTATAGGGTGTCAATTGGAAAAATTTTAATACTTTTTTTTTGTCTAGGGTTTCAATTGCAGAAATTTAAATATTTTTTTTGTCTAGGGTGTCAATTGCAGAAATTTAATTTTTTTTCTGAGGTCAATTGCAGAAATTTAAAAACACGCACATCAAATTATTAGCCTTTTTCTGTTATTTTTTTTGTCTAGATCAATTGCAGAAATTTAAATACTCTCACATCGAACCTTGGACGTTATTGTCCACAATTAAGTGTTAAACTAACTAAGCTAACAATTCTTAACTAGCCTGAATTTCTAAATGTATTATTGAATGCAATTGTTAATGTTAGATATATATTCCTTTTGTTGCACTTTTGATGCACGGCGCTATTGTATAACTGAGTTTATATTTTTATTTTAATATATTTAAAATTTCTGTAAATATGAAAGAAAATAAAATTTTGGTAATTTTTTAAATAAATTATTTTTTCATTAAATATTTTAAATTAATCTAGTTTTGTTTTATAGATTTGTGCTGGCAAGTAAAATAATCATTTGAAAAAAGTCATGATCATAAAAACAAAAAACAAAACAATTATTTTGAGGCCATTATATGAAAGAAAAACCCTCGCCCAACAAAGATACAAATTCGAACCCTAGAGTTCAAACACACAAACATAAAGGAAATAACAACTAGAGATGATCTGTATAACTTTATGCGAATATCGAACTAATATCCGCCATCATATTTGTTAGGAAATCCTTGGTTGTTTTGAACATAACCATGTGCTCCCCAATAAGGAGCGAACACGTTCCCCGCCTCCGCAGTAGTGGTGCATGGTCGTCGTCGCCTCCCCATCAAATGGCACCTCCGCGAGATTTGGATCTTGGTGTTGGAGTTACACTTACAATAAAAGGTGGGAATTGAATCATTCATGTTTGGCATTTTACACATGATTTGGGAGTTAGACAATCTTTGTATTAATGCATGGATTGTTAATTGAGTCAAATTAATGCAATGTTGGTGGTAATGCAAAATTAAGTTTGCATTATCAAGAAAATAAAAATTTAGACATCTTTTTATTAGAAAAAAAGGGGTTATAGTGATTTAGGATCTCTAACAATAACAAATAAAAATGTATAGGTTACAATGGAAAAAATACATACATCTTAATTTAGTTATTTGTCTTAATAATTTAGAATCATATCAAATTAGACGTTTATTTTTATTGTATTTCTCTTCCTTAACTACTCTAATTCTGTGTGACAGAAATTGACAATTGGATCTAGTTTGGGGAATTAAATATTATAATAAGTTTCTCGAACCGTTGTGCTGTTAGTTGATGTTGTCTTCGACGTTGTGCAAAAATGGCGCATCGTTGTTTGTGCCGCTATTTTTTTTTTAATAAAATGAATTTTGAATTACAATTTGTTTGCATCAAATCTTAGTCACCATTTCAATGTGTATTTTTTAAAATAAATTAAATAAAATTTAAATATTTCAATTTTAGAAGAGAGTGTTATTTATAGAAGGGAGGTGGTGCATATTGTTAATGTTAGATATTTTGAATTTAAAATATTCAATGATTAATTGCAAAGTTTAATATTAGATATTGTTAATTTAAAATATTCAACAATTAATTCCAAAATTTAAAATTAGAAAAATTATTAGCCTGTTTTTTTTTTTTTTGTATGAGTTAATTGCAGAAATTTAAATACTCTCGCATAAAATTATTAGCTTTTTTTTGTCAAGAGGTTGCCGTACAGAGAAAGCAACGACGGCGCACTCTGTCCCACAGAGGGTGTCGAGCTCACTTGCCTTCTTGAAAAGGCCGGCTCGCCTCTTGGAGAAGGTGACTTGCAAGTTGGCCTCGTTTTCGATCTTTTGCATCTTGATCTTTCGGCGGCCGGTGCCTTTCCCCTTTCGTTGAGAGTTGGATGGAGCGTCCATGGGGGATGATGGAAATGTTGCTTGGTAGAGGGATGAACAATTAGGGTTTATAAGGATTGTGTTGTGTGCGTGGTTTGTAAACATGCATAGGAAGGGCTATTTATAGGGCAATTAGTGAGGTTGGATATTGTTAATGTTAGATATTGTTAATTTAAAATATTCAATAATTAATTCCAAAATTTAAAATTAGAAAAATTATTAGCCTGTTTTTTATTTTTATTTTTATTTTTTGTATGAATTAATTGCAGAAATTTAAATACTCTCGCATAAAATTATTAGCTTTTTTTTTGTCAAGAGGTTGCCGTACAGAGAAAGCAACGACGGCGCTCTCTGTCCCACAGAGGGTGTCGAGCTCACTGGCCTTCTTGAAAAGGCAGGCTCGCCTCTTGGAGAAGGTGACTTGCAAGTTGGCCTCGTTTTCGATCTTTTGCATCTTGATCTTTCGGCGGCCGGTGCCTTTCCCCTTTCGTTGAGAGTTGGATGGAGCGTCCATGGGGGATGATGGAAATGTTGCTTGGTAGAGGGATGAACAATTAGGGTTTATAAGGATTGTGTTGTGTGCGTGGTTTGTAAACATGCATAGGAAGGGCTATTTATAGGGCAATTAGTGAGGTTGGATATTGTTAATGTTAGATATTGTGAATTTAAAATATTCAATAATTAATTCCAAAGTTTAAAATTAAATATTGTGAATTTAAAATATTCAACAATTAATTCTAAAGGTTAAAATTAGAAAAATATTAGCCTGTTTTTTTAGGACAAATGCAAAAATTTAAATACTTTTTTTTTTGTCTAGGCCAATTGGAGAAATTTAAATACTTTCAAATCAAATTATTAGCCTTTTTTTGTTTAGGTGTCAATTGCAGAAATTTAAATCAATTGCAAAAATTTAAATTCTCTCACATCAAATATTTAGCCTTTTTTTGTCTAGGTGTCAATTGCAGAAATTTAATTTTTTTTGTCTAGGGTGTCAATTGCACAAATTTAAATACTCTAACATCAAATTATTAGCATTTTTTTGTCTAGGTGTCAATTGGATAAATTTAAATACTTTTTTTTGGTATAGGGTGTCAATTGGAAAAATTTTAATACTTTTTTTTTGTCTAGGGTTTCAATTGCAGAAATTTAAATATTTTTTTTGTCTAGGGTGTCAATTGCAGAAATTTAATTTTTTTTCTGAGGTCAATTGCAGAAATTTAAAAACACGCACATCAAATTATTAGTCTTTTTCTGTTATTTTTTTTTGTCTAGATCAATTGCAGAAATTTAAATACTCTCACATCGAACCTTGGACGTTATTGTCCACAATTAAGTGTTAAACTAACTAAGCTAACAATTCTTAACTAGCCTGAATTTCTAAATGTATTATTGAATGCAATTGTTAATGTTAGATATATATTCCTTTTGTTGCACTTTTGATGCACGGCGCTATTGTATAACTGAGTTTATATTTTTATTTTAATATATTTAAAATTTCTGTAAATATGAAAGAAAATAAAATTTTGGTAATTTTTTAAATAAATTATTTTTTCATTAAATATTTTAAATTAATCTAGTTTTGTTTTATAGATTTGTGCTGGCAAGTAAAATAATCATTAGAAAAAAGTCATGATCATAAAAACAAAAAACAAAACAATTATTTTGAGGCCATTATATGAAAGAAAAACCCTCGCCCAACAAAGATACAAATTCGAACCCTAGAGTTCAAACACACAAACATAAAGGAAATAACAACTAGAGATGATCTGTATAACTTTATGCGAATATCGAACTAATATCCGCCATCATATTTGTTAGGAAATCCTTGGTTATTTTGAACATAACCATGTGCTCCCCAATAAGGAGCGAACACGTTCCCCGCCTCCGCAGTAGTGGTGCATGGTCGTCGTCGCCTCCCCATCAAATGGCACCTCCGCGAGATTTGGATCTTGGTGTTGGAGTTACACTTACAATAAAAGGTGGGAATTGAATCATTCATGTTTGGCATTTTACACATGATTTGGGAGTTAGACAATCTTTGTATTAATGCATGGATTGTTAATTGAGTCAAATTAATGCAATGTTGGTGGTAATGCAAAATTAAGTTTGCATTATCAAGAAAATAAAAATTTAGACATCTTTTTATTAGAAAAAAAGGGGTTATAGTGATTTAGGATCTCTAACAATAACAAATAAAAATGTATAGGTTACAATGGAAAAAATACATACATCTTAATTTAGTTATTTGTCTTAATAATTTAGAATCATATCAAATTAGACGTTTATTTTTATTGTATTTCTCTTCCTTAACTACTCTAATTCTGTGTGACAGAAATTGACAATTGGATCTAGTTTGGGGAATTAAATATTATAATAAGTTTCTCGAACCGTTGTGCTGTTAGTTGATGTTGTCTTCGACGTTGTGCAAAAATGGCGCATCGTTGTTTGTGCCGCTATTTTTTTTTTTAATAAAATGAATTTTGAATTACAATTTGTTTGCATCAAATCTTAGTCACCATTTCAATGTGTATTTTTTAAAATAAATTAAATAAAATTTAAATATTTCAATTTTAGAAGAGAGTGTTATTTATAGAAGGGAGGTGGTGCATATTGTTAATGTTAGATATTTTGAATTTAAAATATTCAATGATTAATTGCAAAGTTTAATATTAGATATTGTTAATTTAAAATATTCAACAATTAATTCCAAAATTTAAAATTAGAAAAATTATTAGCCTGTTTTTTTTTTTTTTTGTATGAGTTAATTGCAGAAATTTAAATACTCTCGCATAAAATTATTAGCTTTTTTTTGTCAAGAGGTTGCCGTACAGAGAAAGCAACGACGGCGCACTCTGTCCCACAGAGGGTGTCGAGCTCACTTGCCTTCTTGAAAATGCCGGCTCGCCTCTTGGAGAAGGTGACTTGCAAGTTGGCCTCGTTTTCGATCTTTTGCATCTTGATCTTTCGGCGGCCGGTGCCTTTCCCCTTTCGTTGAGAGTTGGATGGAGCGTCCATGGGGGATGATGGAAATGTTGCTTGGTAGAGGGATGAACAATTAGGGTTTATAAGGATTGTGTTGTGTGCGTGGTTTGTAAACATGCATAGGAAGGGCTATTTATAGGGCAATTAGTGAGGTTGGATATTGTTAATGTTAGATATTGTTAATTTAAAATATTCAATAATTAATTCCAAAATTTAAAATTAGAAAAATTATTAGCCTGTTTTTTATTTTTATTTTTATTTTTTGTATGAGTTAATTGCAGAAATTTAAATACTCTCGCATAAAATTATTAGCTTTTTTTTTGTCAAGAGGTTGCCGTACAGAGAAAGCAACGACGGCGCTCTCTGTCCCACAGAGGGTGTCGAGCTCACTGGCCTTCTTGAAAAGGCAGGCTCGCCTCTTGGAGAAGGTGACTTGCAAGTTGGCCTCGTTTTCGATCTTTTGCATCTTGATCTTTCGGCGGCCGGTGCCTTTCCCCTTTCGTTGAGAGTTGGATGGAGCGTCCATTGGGGGATGATGGAAATGTTGCTTGGTAGAGGGATGAACAATTAGGGTTTATAAGGATTGTGTTGTGTGCGTGGTTTGTAAACATGCATAGGAAGGGCTATTTATAGGGCAATTAGTGAGGTTGGATATTGTTAATGTTAGATATTGTGAATTTAAAATATTCAATAATTAATTCCAAAGTTTAAAATTAAATATTGTGAATTTAAAATATTCAACAATTAATTCTAAAGGTTAAAATTAGAAAAATATTAGCCTGTTTTTTTAGGACAAATGCAAAAATTTAAATACTTTTTTTTTTGTCTAGGCCAATTGGAGAAATTTAAATACTTTCAAATCAAATTATTAGCCTTTTTTTGTTTAGGTGTCAATTGCAGAAATTTAAATCAATTGCAAAAATTTAAATTCTCTCACATCAAATATTTAGCCTTTTTTTGTCTAGGTGTCAATTGCAGAAATTTAATTTTTTTTGTCTAGGGTGTCAATTGCACAAATTTAAATACTCTAACATCAAATTATTAGCATTTTTTTGTCTAGGTGTCAATTGGATAAATTTAAATACTTTTTTTTTGGTATAGGGTGTCAATTGGAAAAATTTAAATACTTTTTTTTTGTCTCGAGTGTCAATTGCAGAAATTTAAATATTTTTTTTGTCTAGGGTGTCAATTGCAGAAATTTAATTTTTTTTCTGAGGTCAATTGCAGAAATTTAAAAACTCGCACATCAAATTATTAGCCTTTTTCTGTTATTTTTTTTGTCTAGATCAATTGCAGAAATTTAAATACTCTCACATCGAACCTTGGACATTATTGTCCACAATTAAGTGTTAAACTAACTAAGCTAACAATTCTTAACTAGACTGAATTTCTAAATGTATTATTGAATGCAATTGTTAATGTTAGATATATATATTCCTTTTGTTGCACTTTTGATGCGCGGCGCTATTGTATAACTGAGTTTATATTTTTATTTTAATATATTTAAAATTTCTGTAAATATGAAAGAAAATAAAATTTTGGTAATTTCTTAAATAAATTATTTTTTCATTAAATATTTTAAATTAATCTAGTTTTGTTTTATAGATTTGTGTTGGCAAGTAAAATAATCATTAGAAAAAAGACATGATCATAAAAACAAAAAACAAAACAATTATTTTGAGGCCATTATATGAAAGAAAAACCCTCGCCCAACAAAGATACAAATTTGAACCCTAGAGTTCAAACACACAAACATAAAGGAAATAACAACTAGAGATGATCTGTATAACTTTATGCGAATATCGAACTAATATCCGCCATCATATTTGTTAGGAAATCCTTGGTTGTTTTGAACATAACCCTGTGCTCCCCAATAAGGAGCGAACACGTTCCCCGCCTCCGCAGTAGTGGTGCATGGTCGTCGTCGCCTCCCCATCAAATGGCACCTCCGCGAGATTTGGATCTTGGTGTTGGAGTTACACTTACAATAAAAGGTGGGAATTGAATCATTCATGTTTGGCATTTTACACATGATTTGGGAGTTAGACAATCTTTGTATTAATGCATGGATTGTTAATTGAGTCAAATTAATGCAATGTTGGTGGTAATGCAAAATTAAGTTTGCATTATCAAGAAAAAACAATTTAGACATATTTTTATTAGAAAAAAAGGGGTTATAGTGATTTGGGATCTCTAACAATAACAAATAAAAATGTATAGGTTACAAAGGAAAAAATATATACATCTTAATTTAGTTATTTGTCTTAATAATTTAGAATCATATCAAATTAGACGTTTATTTTTATTGTATTTCTCTTCCTTAACTACTCTCATTCTGTGTGACAGAAATTGAAAATTGGATCTAGTTTGGGGAATTAAATATTATAATAAGTTTCTCGAACCGTTGTGCTGTTAGTTGATGTTGTCTTCGACGTTGTGCAAAAATGGCGCATCGTTGTTTGTGCTGCTATTTTTTTTTTTTTAATAAAATGAATTTTGAATTACAATTTGTTTGCATCAAATCTTAGTCACCATTTCAATGTGTATTTTTTAAAATAAATTAAATAAAATTTAAATATTTCAATTTTAGAAGAGAGTGTTATTTATACAAGGGAGGTGGTGCATATTGTTAATGTTAGATATTGTGAATTTAAAATATTCAATAATTAATTGCAAAGTTTAATATTAGATATTGTTAATTTAAAATATTCAACAATTAATTCCAAAATTTAAAATTAGAAAAATTATTAGCCTGTTTTATTTTTATTTTTATTTTTTGTATGAGTTAATTGCAGAAATTTAAATACCCTCGCATAAAATTATTAGCTTTTTTTTTGTCAAGAGGTTGCCGTACAGAGAAAGCAACGACGTCGCTCTCTGTCCCACAGAGGGTGTCGAGCTCACTGGCCTTCTTGAAAAGGCCGGCTCGCCTCTTGGAGAAGGTGACTTGCAAGTTGGCCTCATTTTCGATCTTTTGCATCTTGATCTTTCGGCGGCCGGTGCCTTTCCCCTTTCGTTGAGAGTTGGATGGAGCGTCCATGGGGGATGATGGAAATGTTGCTTGGTAAAGGGATGAACAATTAGGGTTTATAAGGATTGTGTTGTGTGCGTGGTTTGTGTACATGCATAGGAAGGGCTATTTATAGGGCAATTAGTGAGGTTGGATATTGTTAATGTTAGATATTGTGAATTTAAAATATTCAATAATTAATTCCAAAGTTTAAAATTAAATATTGTGAATTTAAAATACTCAACAATTAATTCTAAAGGTTAAAATTAGAAAAATATTAGCCTGTTTTTTTAGGACAAATGCAAAAATTTAAATACTTTTTTTTTTGTCTAGGCCAATTGGAGAAATTTAAATACTTTCAAATCAAATTATTAGCCTTTTTTTTGTTTAGGTGTCAATTGCAGAAATTTAAATCAATTGCAAAAATTTAAATTCTCTCACATCAAATTATTAGCCTTTTTTTGTCTAGGTGTCAATTGCAGAAATTTAATTTTTTTTTGTCTAGGGTGTCAATTGCACAAATTTAAATACTCTAACATCAAATCATTAGCATTTTTTTTTGTCTAGGTGTCAATTGGATAAATTTAAATACTTTTTTTTGGTATAGGGTGTCAATTGGAAAAATTTAAATATTTTTTTTTGTCTAGGGTGTCAATTGCAGATATTTAAATATTTTTTTTCCTAGGGTGTCAATTGCAGAAATTTAATTTTTTTTCTGAGGTCAATTGCAGAAATTTAAAAACTCGCACATCAAATTATTAGCCTTTTTCTGTTATTTTTTTTGTCTAGATCAATTGCAGAAATTTAAATACTCTCACATCGAACCTTGGCCATTATTGTCCACAATTAAGTGTTAAACTAACTAAGCTAACAATTCTTAACTAGCCTGAATTTCTAAATGTATTATTGAATGCAATTGTTAATGTTAGATATATATTCCTTTTGTTGCACTTTTGATGCGCGTCGCTATTGTATAACTGAGTTTATATTTTTATTTTAATATATTTAAAATTTCTGTAAATATGAAAGAAAATAAAATTTTGGTAATTTTTTAAATAAATTATTTTTTCATTAAATATTTTAAATTAATCTAGTTTTGTTTTATAGATTTGTGTTTGCAAGTAAAATAATCATTAGAAAAAAGACATGATCATAAAAACAAAAAACAAAACAATTATTTTGAGGCCATTACATGAAAGAAAAACCCTCGCCCAACAAAGATACAAATTCGAACCCTAGAGTTCAAACACACAAACATAAAGGAAATAACAACTAGAGATGATATCTATAACTTTATGCGAATATCGAACTAATATCCGCGCCATCATATTTGTTAGGAAATCCTTGGTTGTTTTGAACATAACCCTGTGCTCCCCAATAAGGAGCGAACACGTTCCCCGCCTCCGCAGTAGTGGTGCATGGTCGTCGTCGCCTCCCCATCAAATGGCACCTCCGCGAGATTTGGATCTTGGTGTTGGAGTTACACTTACAATAAAAGGTGGGAATTGAATCATTCATGTTTGGCATTTTACACATGATTTGGGAGTTAGACAATCTTTGTATTAATGCATGGATTGTTAATTGAGTCAAATTAATGCAATGTTGGTGGTAATGCAAAATTAAGTTTGCATTACCAAAAAAAATTAACTTTACCAAAAAAAAAATTATCAAGAAAAAATAATTTAGACATCTTTTTATAAAAAAAAAAGTTATAGTGATTTGAGATCTCTAACAATAACAAATAAAAATGTATTCACAAAAGGAAAAATATATACATCTTAATTTAATTATTTGTCTTAATAATTTAGAATCATATCAAATTAGACGTTTCTTTTTGTTGTATTTCTCTTCCTTAACTACTCTCATTCAGTGTGACAGAAATTGACGATTGAATAAGTTTCTCGAACCGTTGTGCAAGCTAGTTGATGTTGTCTTCGACGTTGCATGTGCAAAAATGGCGCATCGTTGTTTGCGCCGCTATTTTTTTTAATAAAATGAATTGTGAATTACAATTTGTTTGCCTCAAATCTTATTCACCATTTCAATGCGTATTTTTAAAAATAATTTAAATAAAGTTTAAATATTTCAATTTTAGAAGAGAGTGCTATTTATATAACGGTGGTTGTGCATATTTTTAAAGTTAGATATTGTGAATTTAAAATATTTAACAATTAATTGCAAAGTTTAAAATTAGATATTGTTAGTTTAAAATATTCAACACTATTAATTCCAAAATTTAAAATTAGAAAATTATTAGCCCTTTTTTTTTGTATTACTCAATTGCAAAAATTTAAATATAAAATATATATATATATATATATATATATATATTGTGTACGTAAATTGCAGAAATTTAAATAATCTCGCATCAAATTATCAGTTTTTTTCTTGTCTAGAGGTTGCTGTAGGAGTGGACTTTCTCGCTAGGGGAGAAAGCAACGACTGCGCTCTTGGTCCCACAGAGAGTGTCGAGCTCGCTCGCCTTCTTGAAGAGGCCGGCTCGACGCTTGGAGAAGGTGACTTGCAAGTTGGCCTCGTTTTCGATCTTTTGCATCTTGATCTTTCGGCGGCCGGTGCCTTTCCCCTTGCGTTGAGAGTTGTTGGATAGGGAGTCCATGAGGGATGATGGAAATGTTGCTTGGTAGAGAGAAGGAAGGAGGGGAGAACAAAATTAATTAGGGTTTATTAGGATTGTTTTGTGTTGTGTGCGTGGTTTGTGTACATGCATAGGAAGGGCTATTTATAGGAGGGTATGTGATGTGCATTTGCCATGCAATTAGTGAGGTTGGATATTCACAATTTAAAAAAGGGTGATTTTGGTTTGCAAACATAGGCAAAAACAAAATCCACATATAAACATGAACAATCCAAAACTAGGTGACATAGATATCATTGGTTAATTGAGGTGTGAAGTATTTAAAGAGGAGATGTGACAACATTAAATATTAAATATTTAATATTTAAGGTGATTTCATTGAATGAAACTCATAAATAATAATAATAATAATAATAATAATAATAATGATGATAATAATAATAATAATAATAATAATGATGATAATAATAATAATAATAATAATAATTATTATTATTATTATAATAATAATAATATGGTGATTTTCCTTATTAAAATAAATAAATAAATTATTTCCCATGTAATATGTGAAATAATTTATATCATTATGGCATATAAATTCAATTAATTAATTTAGTGAATTTTTTATTTGTATTTGTATATTTATCATTCTTGGATGCTGATATTGCGCATTTTAATTAATGTCACAAGAAATAAGAGATTTTAATTTTGAAATTTTTCGGTTTTTATCAATGCTACACCACGTGTAATACTTGAAACATGAATTACTAGTACGTACCACGTGTAAGTATACTTGAAACATGACGACAACGTACAAATGTTCAATTACTCGTATGCACCACGTGTAATATACTATGAAACACGAATCAAACCAATGTTCAATTACTCAATATGTATCTATTAGTTATGTTTTAATTTATAAATAACATAGATGCTTGTATAGTAAATCAACATCATGTATTTCATAGGAAACATTTACGTCATGTGTTGATAACAAAAAAAATTCAGTTTTATCAATGTTACACCACGTGTAATACTTGAAACATGAATTACTTTTATGTACCACGTGTAAGAATTGACAACGTACAAATGTTCAAATTCTCGGATATACCACGTGTAATATACTTGAAACACGAATAAATAACATAGACGCCATAGAGTAAAACTTCATGTTCAAGGGCAACATTTAGGAAACCAATAAGTTTTACCGAACATTATTAACTCGATCCCCATATATAAGATATATATTTAATTGAATATTTATACCACACGCCCCGACCGAATTTCACGACTTTATGATCAAATTTCACGACTTTATGATCGAAACCGAAACTCTTACTAGAACAAATTAAAATTAATTATGCTTTATTTCTTATATTTATGCAAATATAAAGTGTATATCAATTTTAAATGCAGCATTTGATAAGTTGTTATACATATTTTGTATTTGTAATATAATGTCTGTTTCAGTACTGCAGCATAAATAATCATTGAAAATAAAGAATGGCAAAAAACTAGCTAGTAAGACACTAGCCACCACAAATGACCATAATACCCCCCATCAAAATGCCAACACAAACAAACTCAAAAAAATCCATGGCAATATCCAAAATTACTATTATTATCCGAACCAATATTCATGCTTCCTCCCATGATATCTTGGCTGATCATCGGCTTAGCCTCGTACTGATCGAAGACTCCGGTCGGCATGAAAACTGGGCTCGGGTTCATCATCCTCGTTCCGTGTCGACAAACATTCTTCTTCAACTCCTCCATCGCGTCATTGAGCTGCTCTAGCTCGTCTAACCCTAGTTTTTCGACCGGAGACTCCCACCAATACTGGCTCTGGTTCGTCTTCCGCATGCCATCGAAGCTCTCACCCCTTTTCCTCTCCATCTCCATCTCATTTAGGTATTGGCCTAATTGCAAGTTAAGCTCCCTAACGCTCGCATTCCTTTGGGCCTCCACTAGGTGGTACGGGCCGTTGGTGCTTTGGCCCGTCGGGTTTCGAAATAGGAATCGGTCCACTATGGACTCGACGTTGGGGTGGCCGAAGGAGAACACTTTCCCGGCGGGGGAGAAGACGATTATGGCAATCTCAATACCGCAGAGTGTGGAGAGTTCGCTTCACTACTAGAATCTGCTTAATAGACATCGGTTATTGACCGATGTCTAATTTTTTCCCGACTGATGTCTAGGTAGGAGATGTCTATAGTAGGCCTACTATAGATATCGGTTTATACCCGATTTCTGTATCCGTATTAGATATCAGTTAGTATAAATCCGACCGATATGGTTTAACTTTAGCACATCAGTCAATACTCGATACAAAATCCAGCGAAAATAGCCGATATCTAAAGTACCGCTTTAACATCAGTTGTTTGTTCAAAAACCGATTTCCAGAAACTCTTTAATATCACTTACAGTTTTAAAACTGATTTCCTTTAAACTCTTTAGTATCACTTAAAGTATTAAAACCGATTTCTAGTATATACATAAAACATCATAATATTACTAATAGCCGATGTCTTATATATATTAATACATTTGTTTGGTTAAATAAGGACGATATCTAAAACACAAAATTGCACCAAACGTAATGTCAAAAACATTAAATATCTCTTATATTAAATATCCAAAACGTCAATATAAACAAATCCAAAACTCGTCACAATTATCTTTTCAATCTTAGTCAAACATCTACGACAATACATCCAAAATAAAATAAATGTTCTAACATGAAATTTCATTTTCTTCATATTTTTCCATCCCGTCAAAATGATCCATGCTCCAACAAACCACAGCACTGCACCATGCTCCAACAACAAACCACAACAGTACCACCTGAAACAAACCAGAACACCATGCTCCATCATATTCCATATATATTCCATCTGAAAACACAAACATTGAAAACACATGCAGTACTGATTTGTATCGAACACTGATTCAATTCAAGTCCAAGTTATAATCAATCATCTAAAAGCACATATAAATTCCTTGAAAACACAAACACCACACCAACACATAAAAAACACATATTCGATACAAGTCACAAAGGGACAAATCCATCTACTGTGGTTGGATTGTGTTGGGAAATTACCTACTTATGCCAGCAATTGTAGGTACTCGGCCAATTCAAACCGCACTTCATCGAGTTCCATCTGAGTATACTCGACTTTCCTTGACTTTGCAGCCCACTTCAATAAAACACAATATGAAAAAAAAAACATTAAATCATTAGAACATCCAAGTAAAAAAAAACTGTAACTTTATACCTTCACAGAAAATAAAAGCGATTCGTCACGTATTATATCTTTCATGTAACGCATCACATAATACCCACATTCAAAGCCTCCTGGTTGTTTTGGAACACCCTACAAATCATTTATTCGAAAGTGATTATAATATTATACCAAATATTTGAAGAGGCCCGACCGGCGTTTGGAGAAGGTGACTTGCAAGCGATTCTTGACTTCTATTTTCTCGATCTTGATCTTTTTTCGGCCCATGCTCGGTTTTTTCACCATGGCCGGGATTGATTTTGTTTTGTGTGTTGAGAAGTTTTTGTGTTTTTGGAATGTTGAAGATGTGGTTGGAATTTATAGGGAAGTCTTGGTGTTGGAGTTACACTTACAATAAAAGTTGGGAATTGAATCATTCATGTTTGGCATTTTACACATGATTTGGGAGTTAGACAATCTTTGTATTAATGCATAGATTGTTAATTGAGTCAAATTAATGCAATGTTGGTGGTAATGCAAAATTAAGTTTGCATCATCAAGAAAAAAAAATTTAGACATCTTTTTATTAGAAAAAAAGGGGTTATAGTGATTTGGGATCTCAAACAATAACAAATAAAAATGTATAGGTTACAAAGGGAAAAATATATAGTTATTTGTCTTAATAATTTAGAATCATATCAAATTAGACATTTCTTTTTATTGTATTTCTCTTCCTTAACTACACTCAGTGTGACATAAATTGACAATTGGATCTAGTTTGGGGAATTAAATATTATAATAAGTTTCTCGAACCGTTGTGCTAGTTAGTTGATGTTGTCTTCGACGTTGTGCAAAAATGGCGCATCGTTGTTTATGCCGCAATTGTTTTTTAATAAAATGAATTGTGAATTACAATTTGTTTGCATCAAATCTGAGTCACCATTTCAATGTGTATTTTTTAAAATAAATTAAATGAAATTTAAATATTTCAATTTTAGAAGAGAGTGTTATTTATACAAGGGAGGTGGTGCATATTGTTAATGTTAGATATTGTGAATTTAAAATATTCAACAATTAATTGCAAAGTTTAATATTAGATATTGTTAATTTAAAATATTCAACAATTAATTCCAAAATTTAAAATTAGAAAAATTATTAGCCTGGTTTTTTTATTTTTATTTTTTGTATGAGTTAATTGCAGAAATTTAAATACTCTCACGTAAAATTATTAGTTTTTTTTTTGTCAAGAGGTTGCCGTACAGAGAAAGCAACGACGGCGCTCTCTGTCCCACAGAGGGTGTCGAGCTCACTGGCCTTCTTGAAAAGGCCGGCTCGCCTCTTGGAGAAGGTGACTTGCAAGTTGGCCTCGTTTTTGATCTTTTGCATCTTGATCTTTCGGGGGCCGGTGCCTTTCCCCTTTCGTTGAGAGTTGGATGGAGCGTCCATGGGGGATGATGGAAATGTTGCTTGGTAGAGGGATGAACAATTAAGGTTTATAAGGATTGTGTTGTGTGCGTGGTTTGTGTACATGCATAGGAAGGGCTATTTATAGGGCAATTAGTGAGGTTGTATATTGTTAATGTTAGATATTGTTAATTTAAAATATTCAATAATTAATTCAAAAGCTTAAAATTAAATATTGTGAATTTAATATATTCAACAATTAATTCTAAAGTTTAAAATTAGAAAAATATTAGCCTGTTTTTTAGGACAAATGCAAAAATTTTAATACTTTTTTTTTGTATAAGCCAATTGGAGAAATTTAAATACTTTCACATCAAATTATTAGCCTTTTTTTGTTTAGGTGTCAATTGCAGAAATTTAATCAATTGTGCTAGCCAGTTGATGTTGTCTTCGACGTTGCATGTGCAAAAATGGCGCATCGTTGTTTGCGCCGCTATTTTTTTAATAAAATGAATTGTGAATTACAATTTGTTTGCATGAAATCTTATTCACCATTTCAATGTGTATTTTTTAAAATAATTTAAATAAAATTTAAATATTTCAATTTTAGAAGAGAGTGTTATTTATATAACGGAGGTGGTGCATATTGTTAAAGTTAGATATTGTGAATTTGAAATATTCAACAATTAAATGAAAAGTTTAAAATTAGATATTGTTAATTTAAAATATTCAACACAATTAATTCCAAAATTTAAAACTAGAAAATTATTAGCCCGTTTTTTTTTTTTTTTTTTTTTTTTTTTTTGTATGTGTCAATTGCAAAAATTTAAATATATATATTGTAGGTAAATTGCAGAAATTTAAATACTCTCGCATCAAATTATTAGTTTTTTTCTTGTCTAGAGGTTGCCGTAGGAGTGGACTTTCTCGCTAGGGGAGAAAGCAACGACTGCGCTCTCGGTCCCACAGAGAGTGTCGAGCTCGCTCGCCTTCTTGAAGAGGCCGGCTCGACGCTTGGAGAAGGTGACTTGCAAGTTGGCCTCGTTTTCGATCTTTTGCATCTTTATCTTTCTCTTTCGGCGGCCGGTGCCTTTCCCCTTGCGTTGAGAGTTGGATGGAGCGTCCATTGGGGGTGATGGAAATGTTGCTTGGTAGAGGGATGAACAATTATGGTTTATAAGGATTGTGTTGTGTGCGTGATTTGTGTACATGCATAGGAAGGGCTATTTATAGGAGCATATTTGTGTTGTGTGCGTGATGTTGTCTTCGACGTTGTGCAAAAATGGCGCATCGTTGTTTGCGCCGCTATTTTTTTTTAATAAAATGAATTGTGAATTACAATTTGTTTGCATCAAATCTTATTCACCATTTCAATGTGTATTTTTTAAAATAATTTAAATAAAATTTAAATATTTCAATTATAGAAGAGAGTGTTATTTATATAACGGAGGTGGTGCATATTGTTAAAGTTAGATATTGTGAATTTAAAATATTCAACAATTAATTGCAAAGTTTAAAATTAGATATTGTTAATTTAAAATATTCAACACAATTAATTCCAAAATTTAAAACTAGAAAATTATTAGCCCCATTTTTTTTTGTATGGGTCAATTGCAAAAATTTAAATATATATATATTTTTTTAGTGTAGGTAAATTGCAGAAATTTAAATACTCTCGCATCAAATTATTAGTTTTTTTCTTGTCTTGAGGTTGTCGTAGGAGTGGACTTTCTCGCTAGGGGAGAAAGCAACGACTGAGCTCTCGGTCCCACAGAGAGTGTCGAGCTCGCTCACCTTCTTGAAGAGGCCGGCTCGACGCTTGGAGAAGGTGACTTGCAAGTTGGCCTCGTTTTCGATCTTTTGCATCTTGATCTCTCGGCGGCCGGTGCCTTTCCCCTTACGTTGAGAGTTGTTGGATAGGGAGTCCATGGGGGATGATGGAAATGTTGCTTGCTAACTTCTACTCTCAACTTTTTGCTAACTTCTACTCTCAGAAAAGTAGAACTATTCCAGTTCAAGTAAAGAACTACCTACCTTGTTAAGCTGAGGAAGAACTAGAGTGTTAAGAGCTTGGAGCCGCAGCAAGTGAAGATACCCCAGCAACTGCGATTACAAGTTACATTATTTATAACGCAGCCATGGAAAACGAGATTGCAAGGCATTAGGCTGAAACCAAATCGAAAAACCCCCACACAAAGATAGAGAATTGGGATAGAGAATTTTATTCGTATAAAGTACGAGCTTCTTAACCTCACACAAAGTCACCACACACAAATTCATGAATTTAAACCAAATCGAAAAACCTCCCAAATTAAAATCGAAAACCCTAATCAAAAAACGAAATCGCAGAAATAATTGAAGATGAAGCATACCTGGAAAGTAACGGATTCAGGTCTTCGCCGCCGCCGGAGATGCTCGCGATGCGCCGCTGCCAGAGATTCAGGTGCCGCCGCTGTGTATAAGAGAGAAAAGAAGGTGAGTTATGAAAAAGAAGCCCTCTGCCCCGCTGATATCAGTAAAGCTTTCGCGACCACGCTTTTTGTGACCACGCGTGGTCGCGAAAAATCATCTACGTGTCAAGTATTTTCGCGATTTTCCACCGTGGAAATTACGGTTTTCAGAAACATGGTATTTGCGACCACGGCTGTGGTCGCGAATGGTTTTAGCGACCACAACTATTACTAGAGACCACGCCGTGGTCGCTAATAAATACCCGGTTTTTTATCGGAATAAATAGCGAGTACCCGGTTTTGCGACCACGCGTGGTCGCAAAAAGTCATTATTAGCGACCACGATGTGTGGTCGCAAAAAACGTGGTCGCGAAAAGCCTTTTTTCTAGTAGTGGTTTATTAGGATTGTTTTGTGTTGTGTGCGTGATTTGTGTACATGCATAGGGAGGGCTATTTATAGAAGGGTATGTGATGTGCATTTGCCATGTAATTAGTGAGGTTGGATATTCATAATTTAAAATAGGGTGATTTTGGTTTGCAAACATAGGCAAAAACAAAATCCACATATAAACATGAACAATCCAAAACTATGTGACATAGATATCATTGGTTAATTGAGGTGTGAAGTATTTAAAGGGGAGATGTGACAACATTAAATATTAAATATTTAATATTTAAGGTGATTTCATTGAATGAAAATCATACATAATAATAATAATAATAATAATAATAATAATAATAATAATAATAATAATAATATTATTATTATTATTATTATTATTATTAATAATAAATAAATAAATAAATAATTTTTGATTTGTATTTGTATATTTATCATTCTTGGATGCTGATATAGCGCATTTTAATTAATGTCAGAAGAATTAAGAAATTTTAAATTTTGAAATTTTTCGGTTTTTATCAATGCTACACCACGTGTAATACTTGAAACATGAATTACTAGTACGTACCGCATGTATGTATACTTGAAACATGACGATAACGTACAAATGTTCAATTACTAGTATGCACCACGTGTAATATACTATGAATTAATCACGAATCAAACCAATGTTTAATTACTCAATATGTATCTATTAGTTATGTTTTGATTTATAAATAACATAGATGCTTGTAGAGTAAATTAACATCATGTATTTCAAGGGAAACATTTACATCATGTGTTGATAACTAAAAATTTTTGGTTTTATCAATGTTACACCACTTGTAATACTCGAAACATGAATTACTCTTACGTACAACGTGTATGAATTGACAACGTACAAATTTTCAATTACTCGTATGTACCACGTGTAATATACTTGAAACATGAATAAATAACATAGACGCTATGTAGAGTAAAACTTCATGTATTTCAAGGGCAATATTTAGGAAACCAATAAGTTTCACCGAACATTGTGAACGCGATCCCCATATATAAGATATATATTTAATCGAAGATAAAGAGTATAATCAATTTAAATGCAGCATTTGAGTTGTTATACATATTTTGCGAGTATTTGTATTATGAAGTCTCTTTAAGTACTGCAGCATAAATAATCATTGAAAATAAAGAGGGCAAAAAAATAGCTAGTAAGACACTAGCCACCACAAATGACCATCAAAATGCAAACACACAAACAAACTCAAAAAAATCCATGGCAATATCCAAAATTACTATTATTATCCGAACCAATATTCATGCTTCCTCCCATAATATCTTGGCTGATCATCGGCTTAGCCTCGTACTGATCGAAGACTCCGGTCGGCATGAAAACCGGGCTCGGGTTCATCATCCTCGTCCCGTGTCGACAAACATTCTTCTTCAACTCCTCCATCGCGTCCTTAAGCTGCTCGAGCTCGTCTAACCCTGGTTTGTCAACCGGAGACTCCCACCAATACTGACTCTGGTTCGTCTTCCGCATGTCGTCAAAGCTCTCACCCCTTTTCCTCTCCATCTCCAACTCATTTAGGTATTGGACCAATTGCAAGTTGAGCTCCCTAACGCTCGCATTCCTTTGGGCCTCCACGAGGTGGTACGGGCCGTTGGTGCTTTAACCCGTCGGGTTTCGAGATAGGAATCGGTCCACTATGGACTCGACGTTGTGGTGTCCGAAGGTGAACACTTTTACGGCGGGGGTGAAGACGATTATGGCAATCTCAATGCCGCAGAGGGGTGGAGAGTTCGCTTGCTTTCTTGAAGAGGCCCGACCGGCGCTTGGAGAAGGTGATCCTGCAAGTGATTCTTGACTTCTATTTTCTCGATCTTGACCTTTTGTCGGCCCATGCTCCTTTTTTTCGCCATGACCGGGATTGATTTTGTTTTGTGGTTTGAGAAGTTTTTGTGTTTTTGGAATGTTGAAGATGTGGTTGAAATTTATAGGGATATCTTGGTGTTGGAGTTACACTTACAATAAAAGATGGCATTTTTTATTTATTTATTATTATTATTATTATTATTATGGTATAAGTCAATTGCAATAAAAAGTTGGGAATTGAATCATTCATGTTTGGCATTTTACACCGATTTGGGAGTTAGACAATCTTTGTATTAATGCATGGATTGTTAATTGAGTCAAATTAATGCAATGTTTGTTGTAATGGATTGTTGCTCAAAAACTAATTTATAAAACCGAAAGATTTACGAACGTAAATCCCCCGAGTCGATCTCAAGGAGCGATGTTATCGGCACGTGAATGTCATTTTGTATATGTTAAGTACGAGTTCCAAAACGGGAATGTAAATCATTATTAACTAAGGGGGGTTTGCAATTAAATGTTTGATTATCAACTAAAACGAGTATTTTGTCACGCCCCGACCCCAAAACAACCGACAAATCGGGTTTTAAACTATAAACACAATTAGCACAACAAACATGCTGAAAAAATTATAAACATACAACAAAATTTAAACATACAAACTCGGGACGTGAACTACAACCAACAATCACTGTAAATACATATACAAAAATAAATCGAGTGCGCAATTTTAGATACAAACACAATCCCTCAACGCAAACTCCCAAGGACCCCAGAGACTGACTAACAGACGAGACATGACAATGACCACGATCGGGTTTTAAACTATAAACACAATTAGCACAACAAACATGCTGAAAAAATTATAAACATACAACAAAATTTAAACATACAAACTCGGGACGTGAACTACAACCAACAATCACTGTAAATACATATACAAAAATAAATCGAGTGCGCAATTTTAGATACAAACACAATCCCTCAACGCAAACTCCCAAGGACCCCAGAGACTGACTAACAGACGAGACATGACAATGACCACGATCTCCTCGAGTACCTGCAAAACTCAAAATCTGTGTGGGGGTGAGTACGCCACATCGACTCACCATTTTACATTTTCAATTAAACAACAAAACTCGTTTAATACTAATATATATCGTATCACAAGTCACCAATATCACAACAAGAATATCACAGACTCCAATATCACCAATCAACTAAACAAAACAAGTCACAACATCAAACACAATCATCATACCAAAAACCAATCATAGATCACAACTTCAATCAACAATAAATATGCACGATGCAACAATCAATGCAAACTACTGTGCAATCTCATACGTGCCATGACTCACACACCCGGGCCCCAAAAATATACTTCAGAATTGTGCTGAACTTTAGGCCATCTCAGCCTCTGGACCATCTCAGTCCCTGGACCATCTCAGTCCCTATGCATATGTCATGTCATAATAATGCATGTTATGCATGATTCACACCAACAAGATATACCCATCTCGGGTCCACCCAATCCATACCTGTCATGACATATCACATGTCCAGTCATAATATATATCATCATCACATATCATCAATCATAATCCAATCACACCACATAGTCATATATAAAATATCGCATACTCGCATTTTATCACATCATATCAGATAATCATGTATTATTCACATATAGCACATAATCAGTCACAAATTTATCCACACAAGTCAGTTCACAATATACAATTCACAAAACTCATATCACATCGCAAAGCATCACTTCCCATCAAAACACGCCACATTACGTCTCATCACAACATGTCACATCACAAAAAGTAGCACACAAATACGAGATATCATAGATACTCGATTCACACAATCATATAATAACACAAATATTTAGGTTATGCTTTACCCACCTGTGTATGTCGTTGTCACGAACTCTACAAACTATCTCTCGCCTCAGTCTTGTGTCTCGTTCACTCCGTCGTCGCTAGATCACGTCATCATTTTATGTTTCGGTACAATTCGTCTCATTTTCGGACTCTCCGTACGCCTAAATTATACTTCATATACAATTAGTTCAAACATAATATTCGAAGCTTATTCAACTATCTAACATGTCGACCAATCGAACAGCAATTTCGATAAATGGTTCAAGAGTTATGCTCGACTTAATATAACTACACATGCTTAACATTCTATGTTACTCGCACACCAATTCCACACCAATTCAGTTTGTTTCATAAGAAAACTAAATATTTCAATTTAGTATTACGTTGCAACTAAGAAGATGAAGATACTTCAGTTAAATTCTGACTCCAACAAATAAAACGAAGTTTCGATCAACCGATTAGAAGATATATCCATTTTCCTAGACCTGCCTGTATAGCTATACTCTCAGCCCACTAGTCAATTACCTAGGCTCACCAAGGTCACCCCATTCACTACTGGACTTAGGTTCCAACATACAACTTGTAGCCTAAACAGTTTATTATCATTTAAAACAAACGAAACAAGAATCGGATCAACGGGTTTTAAGTTGCGTCAATTTGTGTAAAACCGCTCAAAGCTGTAAATCATATGTTGGCTGAAACAATAGTTTTTCTAAGAATTTTCATAATTTTAAGACCTGATATATTGCTTTGAAAATCAACAAGAAACTAAAATACCTCATTATATAAGCCTTTATATTTTTATAGAACTTTTAACTTGGCCGATAGGGGTCCGAAATCGTTCAAACACAAATATCACGTTTTCCCCTTTTTCACAAATCAGTACACTGCCCTAGTTTTCGTCGCACCCAAAGACTTCTTTACAAACATTTTAGAATGCCAAATCAGTCAATAAATAAAGCCATGTCAATCTAGTTTTCAAAACATCAAGCCAACTTCGATTTGAGCCAAAGTACTATCAAATATGATCCAAACACTACACCTTGTTCAGTTAAGTCTAAAATTTCAGGAGCTGCCACATTTTATAAGAAAAATCATAATTAATTTCTTATTTCTCCAAAAATTACCAAATTTCATATGAACACACTAGACTCAACAAGGATTCTCCAGATATTCAAATCCAATGTTTTGGAATAACAGAAACTATCGAAATCAACATCACTAACAGGCTGGAAATCAGAACACCAATAAACAGCAAACCCTAACTAGTTTATTCATCTCGTCCGACCCTTCAAACTTGATTAAATCGACAAAATAAAAACTAGAAAGTTGAAGATTACCTCATTATAAACAACTTCTATGTTCAACAAAATCAGATTTGAAGAATGTAAAAATCACTGCGAATCTATCTCCTCTTACGGACCTCTCTTGCTGCCAACTCCCAAGCTTTGGGCTTCTCTCTTCCTCCGTATGTTGTGTGTTCTCGTTCTCATCTCCCATCTTTTTTTTTTATATCAATCAGACTTATCCACTAAGTAGCCCTCCTTTTTATGGCGGTTTGTATTATTTTATTTCTTATTATTTACTTATTATTATTACTATTATCATTAATATTATTGCTATTATTAATATTGTTGATAATTGACATTTAAAATTGTACGGTTCTCACAATTCTCCCCCCTTAATAAAATTTCGTCCCGAAATTTACATACCGTAGTCAAAGAGTTCAAGATATTGCTTCTTCATATTTTTTATTCGTTTCTCATGCCATCTCCTCAATCGTCTAACTACTCCACAACACCTTGACTATCGAGATGATTTTATTTCTCATTCCCTCTTCTGGCGATTAAGTATAGCGTCTGGCTTCTATTCTAATGACAAGTTCTCGTCCAACTCCACTGGAATCGTCTTTAATACATGAAACGTATCTGCAACATATTTTCTCAACATCGACACATGAAATACATTATGTAATCGTGTTAACTCTTCTTATAATCTCAATCGATATGTTGATATACCGACTCTCTTGGTAATCTCAAATGGCCCAATGAATCTTGAAATCAACTTCCCTTGCTTCTCAACTCTTAATACCCCTTTCAACGAAGATACTTAAAAAAATACACAGTCTCTACTGCAAATTCTAACTCATGACGTTGTTGACCAACATATGATTTCTAACGATTTTGTGACTTTTAATTTCTCATAAATACAATCAACCTTAGCCAATGTGTTGTTGATAAACTCAGGATCAAAAACCCGACTCTCCACTTTCTTTTCTCCAGTCTCTTTCCAACAAATTGTTGTTCGACACTGTCGACTATAGAATACTTCAAATGGTATCATTCCATTACTACTGAGAAAGCTATTATTATAAGCAAACTCAATCAACGGTAAATGTATTTTTGTTTTCTCAACCACCCGTAAACTCCATCATACAAGCTCCTAACATATCATCGAGCGTATGTATCGTTCGCTCTGATTTCTCATTCGTCTTTGGATGAAACGTCGTACTGGATCTGAGCTTCGTACACAACACCATATGCAACTATCTCCAGAAATGAGATGTAAATATTCGAATCTCAATCTTATATAATCGATACTTGCCTCCCGTGCAATCTCATTACCTTTAATACGTAAAGCTGAGCATACTGCTCCAGAGTTGTCGTTGTATCAACATTCACCCAAAAATTCCATCGTCACATGTTCATAATTTCATTCTGAAATCGATAGAGGTAGTAACAAACCTCTTGGTCTCTGGTGATGCGCTTTTACTTGCTGATATACCAAACATCGTGCCACGCACTCTACTACGTCTCGTTTCCTCGCAGGCCACTAATAATGAAATTAATCGTATTGTACATCTTGGTGTTCCCCGAATGCATTGCATACACCGAACTAGGTTCTTCCTATAACATATATTTTCACAACTCACCATCTCGTAGCACACATATTCGATCTCCAAAGCATAACAACCCATCACCTCGAACTCTTCCCTCGGTTAAACTAGTTCACAAATACTCTCTAATCTTAAGTCATTTCTCTTTCATTCTCGAATTTTATCAGCAAACACTATCTGCCCAAGAAACATAGACCTACCATACTTTCTTTTATAAAATCAATTCAATCATCATTAATTTCATTTCTCATATGCATTCGGAAATGATATCAGATAATAAAGCATATATAAGGCAAGACAATATATCACTCAACAATAATATCACATAATAATGAATTCAACACAAATCAATATCTCACACATAAGAGGATATCATTTAAATATCAACCATAACTATACACTCAGACCAACTCTACACACAGACCGTCATTGTCATGACTCGACCCTATCAATCTCTGGTCCCAAACCTACAGCTCTGATACCAAGCTGTCACGCCCCGACCCCAAAACAACCGACAAATCGGGTTTTAAACTATAAACACAATTAGCACAACAAACATGCTGAAAAAATTATAAACATACAACAAAATTTAAACATACAAACTCGGGACGTGAACTACAACCAACAATCACTGTAAATACATATACAAAAATAAATCGAGTGCGCAATTTTAGATACAAACACAATCCCTCAACGCAAACTCCCAAGGACCCCAGAGACTGACTAACAGACGAGACATGACAATGACCACGATCTCCTCGAGTACCTGCAAAACTCAAAATCTGTGTGGGGGTGAGTACGCCACATCGACTCACCATTTTACATTTTCAATTAAACAACAAAACTCGTTTAATACTAATATATATCGTATCACAAGTCACCAATATCACAACAAGAATATCACAGACTCCAATATCACCAATCAACTAAACAAAACAAGTCACAACATCAAACACAATCATCATACCAAAAACCAATCATAGATCACAACTTCAATCAACAATAAATATGCACGATGCAACAATCAATGCAAACTACTGTGCAATCTCATACGTGCCATGACTCACACACCCGGGCCCCAAAAATATACTTCAGAATTGTGCTGAACTTTAGGCCATCTCAGCCTCTGGACCATCTCAGTCCCTGGACCATCTCAGTCCCTATGCATATGTCATGTCATAATAATGCATGCTATGCATGATTCACACCAACAAGATATACCCATCTCGGGTCCACCCAATCCATACCTGTCATGACATATCACATGTCCAGTCATAATATATATCATCATCACATATCATCAATCATAATCCAATCACACCACATAGTCATATATAAAATATCGCATACTCGCATTTTATCACATCATATCAGATAATCATGTATTATTCACATATAGCACATAATCAGTCACAAATTTATCCACACAAGTCAGTTCACAATATACAATTCACAAAACTCATATCACATCGCAAAGCATCACTTCCCATCAAAACACGCCACATTACGTCTCATCACAACATGTCACATCACAAAAAGTAGCACACAAATACGAGATATCATAGATACTCGATTCACACAATCATATAATAACACAAATATTTAGGTTATGCTTTACCCACCTGTGTATGTCGTTGTCACGAACTCTACAAACTATCTCTCGCCTCAGTCTTGTGTCTCGTTCACTCCGTCGTCGCTAGATCACGTCATCATTTTATGTTTCGGTACAATTCGTCTCATTTTCGGACTCTCCGTACGCCTAAATTATACTTCATATACAATTAGTTCAAACATAATATTCGAAGCTTATTCAACTATCTAACATGTCGACCAATCGAACAGCAATTTCGATAAATGGTTCAAGAGTTATGCTCGACTTAATATAACTACACATGCTTAACATTCTATGTTACTCGCACACCAATTCCACACCAATTCAGTTTGTTTCATAAGAAAACTAAATATTTCAATTTAGTATTACGTTGCAACTAAGAAGATGAAGATACTTCAGTTAAATTCTGACTCCAACAAATAAAACGAAGTTTCGATCAACCGATTAGAAGATATATCCATTTTCCTAGACCTGCCTGTATAGCTATACTCTCAGCCCACTAGTCAATTACCTAGGCTCACCAAGGTCACCCCATTCACTACTGGACATAGGTTCCAACATACAACTTGTAGCCTAAACAGTTTATTATCATTTAAAACAAACGAAACAAGAATCGGATCAACGGGTTTTAAGTTGCGTCAATTTGTGTAAAACCGCTCAAAGCTGTAAATCATATGTTGGCTGAAACAATAGTTTTTCTAAGAATTTTCATAATTTTAAGACCTGATATATTGCTTTGAAAATCAACAAGAAACTAAAATACCTCATTATATAAGCCTTTATATTTTTATAGAACTTTTAACTTGGCCGATAGGGGTCCGAAATCGTTCAAACACAAATATCACGTTTTCCCCTTTTTCACAAATCAGTACACTGCCCTAGTTTTCGTCGCACCCAAAGACTTCTTTACAAACATTTTAGAATGCCAAATCAGTCAATAAATAAAGCCATGTCAATCTAGTTTTCAAAACATCAAGCCAACTTCGATTTGAGCCAAAGTACTATCAAATATGATCCAAACACTACACCTTGTTCAGTTAAGTCTAAAATTTCAGGAGCTGCCACATTTTATAAGAAAAATCATAATTAATTTCTTATTTCTCCAAAAATTACCAAATTTCATATGAACACACTAGACTCAACAAGGATTCTCCAGATATTCAAATCCAATGTTTTGGAATAACAGAAACTATCGAAATCAACATCACTAACAGGCTGGAAATCAGAACACCAATAAACAGCAAACCCTAACTAGTTTATTCATCTCGTCCGACCCTTCAAACTTGATTAAATCGACAAAATAAAAACTAGAAAGTTGAAGATTACCTCATTATAAACAACTTCTATGTTCAACAAAATCAGATTTGAAGAATGTAAAAATCACTGCGAATCTATCTCCTCTTACGGACCTCTCTTGCTGCCAACTCCCAAGCTTTGGGCTTCTCTCTTCCTCCGTATGTTGTGTGTTCTCGTTCTCATCTCCCATCTTTTTTTTTTATATCAATCAGACTTATCCACTAAGTAGCCCTCCTTTTTATGGCGGTTTGTATTATTTTATTTCTTATTATTTACTTATTATTATTACTATTATCATTAATATTATTGCTATTATTAATATTGTTGATAATTGACATTTAAAATTGTACGGTTCTCACATATTTAAATCGAGTAATTAAGAGCAAGTTGTAACAAAGGTGTTTGGGAAGCAAGGGAGTTCCGATTACTCTTCCTAACGAACTAGAGTTGACAAGATTTATAAAACTCCCAATTAACTATTAATCGGATTAGGGATCAAGGTGTTGTCACGTTACCCCTCACCAATGATCGTCTTCACTTGATCACGACACACACGAGAGTTTCACCCCTCGAGGTCCTCTACTCGGCATGTCAGTATCTCAAGCTTTGACATTACACATCGACCATAGAAATCGAGCTACTTAAGAAATCAACTCTAACTCATTGAGGAATTTCATCAAACACCATTACAAAGAGTTTAGCCAATCATGTTCAAGCACTCAAAAGCACAATCCACAATCGAGTAAGCCATAATCGAGAGGAAACGAAGAAAATCTCACCACGAGAATATTGGAATCGATGGATGAAGGAGACGATCGAACCGAGCTTCCGAAATCGAGGTCGGACTTCAACTTGTCACCCGGAGAAACCGATCCTATGAAAACGTCGGGCTCGAGGAGAGGAAGATCGTTTGTGAATGAGATTTAATCGGATTCTCGACGTACGAAATTTAGATCGTGAATTTGTGTTGAGAAATTGAAGAACACAAAAATGGAAATTGGATTGCTTGAGAAGAAAGCTAGGAATGGAATGTGTAAAGTGGGGAATGAAAGTTAGTTATGAAATTACAAGCCAAAATGCTATTTATACCCTTAAAAACGAGGGTCAAACAAAGTCAACAAGAGAAAACTCATTTCCGGATGCATCAACTCGAGTTGTCGGACGACGACATCTTCTTGTCGTCCGAAAAGTCCTCTGTCGGACGACGGCTATGGGGTGTCGTCCGAAAACTTCACGTCGTTCGTGGTGGGTTCGCTCCGCTCGACGCCCAGGTGCGCTGGATCCTAACGTCGCTGCAGCTCGATTCACGTCGCTCGCAGCGATGCTGTCGTCCGACAGCCTCGAGGTGTCGCCCGACATGCGTGTCGTCCTCCAGGGTTCTCCAAAGCTCAGCATGTCGTACTCCAGGTCAATGTCGTCCGACATCCTCCACGTGCTTTCCTCATGTCGGCCGAAAGTCAGTCAACCTTCTTCTCGAAAAACCATTTTTTACTCGTTTTCCTCCCGTTTCGCCTACAAAACACGGAATATGCATCGATCACACTATTCCAACCAATTATGACCAAAGGCTACCTAAAACGGTGGAAAGAGTATCGAACGAGAACGACAAAGATCACAAACCGACCCGAAATACGCACCAAAAACGGGCCAATCAATGCCAAATTAAGTTTGCATTATCAAGAAAAAAAACATTTTTAAACATCTTTTTATAAAAAAGAATGGTTATAGTGATTTGAGATCTCTAACAATAACAAATGAAAATGTATAGGTAACAAAGGGAAAAATATATACATCTTAATTTAATTATTTGTTTTAATATTTTAGAATAATATCAAATTAGACGTTTCTTTTTGTTGTATATTTCTCTTCCTTAATTACTCTCATTTTTGCGACAAAAATTGACAATTGGATCTAGTTTGGTGAATTAAATTTTATAATGGGGCAACAAGTTTCTCGAACCGTTGTGTTAGCTAGTTGATGTTGTCTTCGGCGTTGTGCAGAAATTGTGCAACGCATTGTGCCGCTACTTTTTTTAATAAAATTAATTGTGAATTACAATTTGTTTGCATCAAATTTTATTCATCATTTCAATGTGTATTTTTTAAAATAATTTAAATTAAATTTAAATATTTCAATTTTAGAAGGAAGTGTTATTTATACATGGGAGGTGGTGCATATTGTTAATGTTAGATATTGTGAATTTAAAATATTCCAATGATTAATTGCAAAGTTTAAAATTAGATATTGTGAATTTAAAATATTAAACAATTAATTCCGAAGTTTAAAATTAGAAAATCATTAGTCTATTTTTTTTCTAAGTCAATTGCAGAAATTTAAACAATCTGACATCAAATTATTAGCTTTTTTTGTCTAGAGGTTGCCGTAGGAGTGGACTTTTTCGCTAGGGGAGAAAGCAATGACGGCGCTCTCTTTCCCACAGAGGGTGTCGATCTCATTGGCCTTCTTGAAAAGGCCAGCTCGCCTCTTGGAGAAGGTGTCTTGCAAGTTGGCCTCGTTTTTGATCTTTTGCCTCTTGATCTTTAAGCAGCCGGTGCCTTTCCCCTTTCGTTGAGAGTTGGATGGAGCGTCCATGGGGGATGATGGAAATGTTGCTTGGTAGAAGGATGAACAATTAGGGTTTATAAGGATTTTGTTGTGTGCGTGGTTTGTGTACATGCATAGGAAGTGCTATTTATAGGAGCATATATGATCTGCATATGTCATGCAATTAGTGAGGTTGATATTGTTAATGTTATTAATTGCAAAGTTTAAAATTATATATTGGGAATTTAAAATATTCAACAATTAATTTTAAAGTTTAAAATTAGAAAATTATTAGCCTTTTTTTTTTGTAGGACAAAAATTTTAGTACTTTTTTTATCTAGGTCAATTGGAAAAATTTAAATACTCTCACATCAAATTATTAGCCTTTTTTTGTCTAGGTGTCAATTGCAAAAATTTAAATCAATTGCAGAAATTTAAATACTCTCAAATCAAATTATTAACCTATTTTTTTTTGTCTAGGTCAATTGCAAAAATTTAAATACTCTCACATCAAATTATTAGCCTTTTTTGTCTATGTGCCAATTGGAGAAATTTAATCTTTTTTTGTCTAAGTATCAATTGCAGAAATTTAAACATTTTTTGTCTAGAGTGTCAATTGCAGAAATTTAAATACTATTTTTGTCTAGATGAATTGCAGAAATTTAAATACTCTCACATCAAATTATTTGCATTTTTTGTTTTTTTTCTAGAAATTTAAATACTCTCACATCGAACATTGGACCTTATTGTTCACGATTAAGTTTTCAACCAACTGAGTTAACAATCCTTAACTAGCCTATCCTTAACTAGCCTGAATTTCTTAATGTATTATTGAATGCAATTGTTAATGTTATATACATATATATTCCTTTTGTAGCACTTTTGATCAGAGTTGATCTTGCCCAAAAATAGCACAACTAAATTTACATTATTTTTGTGGTAAGGGTTATTTTTATTCTTGTATAACCTAGTTTATATTTTTATGTTGATGTGTTTAAAATTTCTGTAAAAATGAAAGAAAACAAAATTTTGGTGATTTTTGAAATAAATTAGTTTTTTCATTAAATATTTTAAATTAATTTAGTTTTGTTTTATAGATTTGTGTTAGGAAGTAAAATAATCATTAGAAAAAAGAAATGATCATAAAAACAAAAAACAAAACACTTATTTTGAGGCCATTATATAAAAGAAAAACGCTCGCCCAAGATACAAATTCGAACCATAGAGTTCAAACACACAAACATTAAGGAAAAAAACTAGAGATGGCCTCTATAACATTATGCGAATATCGAACTAATATCCGCCATCATAGTTGTTACGAAATCCTTGGTTGTTATTTTGAACATAGCCCTGTGCTCCCCTATAAGGAGCGAACATGTTCCCCGCCTCCGCAGTAGTGGTGGTCGTCGCCGCCTCCCCATCAAATGGCACAACCGCGAGATTTGGATCGTTAGACCCATCATGAGGATATTGGAACGAGGGTTCCATGTTATCGACAAGTGGGTCAAACGGATCGACATAACCGTTGTTGGCAGCCATCAAGTCCGAGAAAAATGTTTCGTCAAGGTAACTAGGCTCGACATTGTTTGGAAATGACGAGTGGTTGTCGGATCCGGTGTTGTTGAATAGGGTTTGATAGTTGGCATCCATGTTGTAACCACCCCCTTGCATGTTCGACCCCGATGGAAATCCACCGTAGGCCCCACCACCCGACGGGTAGCCCCCGACCATCCCCGGATTAGGGTTTTGCCCATGGACAACATACGAGTTATCCGCTCCCATAGGGTTTTGCACCTTGGCTTCAAACTCTTGCTTGAAGCCGAGCACGGCTTTCTTCAGCTCCTCGAGCTGTTGGTAGGTGAGCTCTTCCATGTTGGGCGGGGCCCCGTACTGGCCTTGGTTCGCCTCCCTCATTTTATTGAGCTCCTTTTTGTACCTCTTTTCGAGCTCAAGCTGCCTCTCGACGTCCGTCACCTTTTGGTTGCGCTGGCGGATCATGGCGTTGTGGTGGGCCCCGGGGTTTTGGTGGTTGATGTAGCCCTCGATTTGGTTCACGTACATGTCGGTGATTGTTTCAACGTCGGGGTTGCCGTAGGAGTGGACTTTCTCGCTAGGGGAGAAAGCGACGACTGCGCTCTCAGTCCCACAGAGAGTGTCGAGCTCGCTCGCCTTCTTGAAAAGGCCGGCTCGACGCTTGGAGAAGGTGACTTGCAAGTTGGCCTCCTTTTCGATCTTCTGCATTTTGATCTTTCGGCGGCCGGTGCCTTTCCACTTGCGTTGAGAGTTTTTGGATAGGGAGTCCATAGGGGATGATGGAAAATGTTGCTTGGTAGAAGGGTGGAAGGAAGAACAAATTAGGGTTTATTAGGATTGTTTTGTGTTGTGTGCGTGGTTTGTGAACATGTATAGGGAGGGCTATTTATAGGAGGGTATGTGATGTGTATTTGACATGCAATTAGTGAGGTTGGATATTCACAATTTAAAATAGGGTGATTTTGGTTTGCAAACATAGGCAAAAACAAAATCCACATATAAACATGAACAATCCAAAACTAGGTGACATAGATATCATTGGTTAATTGAGGTGTGAAGTATTTAAAGGGGAGATGTGACAACATTAAATATTAAATATTTAATATTAAAGGTGATTTCATTGAATGAAAATCATAAATAATAATAATAATAATAATAATAATAATAATAATAATAATAATAATAGGGTACTCAATATGTATCTATTAGTTATGTTTTGATTTATAGATAACATAGATGCTTGTAGAGTAGATTAACATCATGTATTTCAATATATAGGTAAACATTTACATCATATGTTTTGATAACTAAAAACTTTCGGTTTATCAATGTTACACCACGTGTAATACTAGAAACATGAATTACTCGTATGTACCACATGTATGAATTGAAAACGTACAAATGTTCAATTACTCGTATGTACCACGTGTAATATACTTGAAACATGAATAAATAACATAGACGCTATGTAGAGTAAAACTTCATGTATTTAAAGGGCAACATATAGGAAATCAATAAGTTTCACCGAACATTGTTAACTCGATCCCCTATACAAGATATATATTTAATCGAAGATTTATACCACCCGCCCGACTGAAATTCACAACTTTATGATCAAAACCGAAACTGTTACTAGAACAAATAAAATTAATTATGCTTTATTTCTTATATTTGGGCAAATATAAAGTGTATATCAATTTTAAATGCAGCATTTGAGTTGTTATACATTGTATTTTGTATTTGTAATACAAAGTCTCTTTTAACTACTGCAGCATAAATAATCATTGAAAATAAAGAGGGCAAAAAACTAGCTAGTAAGACACTAGCCACCACAAATGACCATAATACCCCCATCAAAATGCAAACACACAAACAAACTCAAAAAAATCAATGGCAATATCCAAAATTACTATTATTATCCGAACCAATATGCATGCTTCCTCCCATAACATCTTGGCTGATCATCGGCTTAGCCTCGTACTGATCGACAAACATTGTAACGCCTCGCTTTCGAAAATCAATTTTAAAATAAAAATAATATTTTAAAATAAACATTTAGGCATTACTTACAATTCAATAAAAAAATAAATTTCATTGCAGCGAAAGTTTAAATAATAAAAATTTCAATTAAATCATTTCATTAAATTTCTCGTCTTCCCCTCTCGAACCATCCTCGCAATCCTGAAAAATTCAATGTGTTGAAAGGGTGAGTTCAACGCTCAGTAGGACGAAACTATATCAATCAAACGATAATTAAACCAACTTTGCACATACACGAAACATCATTTCCGATGAAAAACGACATAAACATTTTTTCCTTTCTGATTAGACTTTTTTTATGTGTCTCTCGTCAAAATTCGAGGTCAATTGTTGCTTGACTCGGTATCAATCCAAGGAAACAAAAGAGTAGTATTTAAGTGAAAGAAAAGTAGTAGAAGCATATTTCATTAAACTAAATCCTAGATTCATTTTGGTGATTCTCAGTTAATTAATGCACGTTAGAAATAAGTAATAAGGAAAAGACTCGAACAATTATAATCTAAACTCGACTTCAAATTATTTACTCCTTTATCAATCTTATATATCCGAATCGTGAAAGTCAAGTTCCCGATCGGGTTGCTTAACTCGTTTTGCAAACGTTTAATCCACTTGAATACTTGCTCCCGGTCGGGTTACGAGTTCAAGATTGTGTCGTTATATAAGATTTTTCGGATTCAACAATTATCTGCCTCGTTTTTCATATAATTATCTGAGTGAAAAGATTAGTTCATCATTCTCATGATTGAGCGAACAAAAATTACAATAACGAAAGACAAAATCGATTTTAAGATGCACTAAAAAATAAACAAGAAATTAAACAAGATAATGAAACTAAGAACGAGTTTAGAACAATCTTTTATAAACAAAAGGAAATTCATTTAGATAAGCATCCAAACATTCTAAATCCAAGAGCATTCATAAGTTTTGCAAGAAAAGAAAAATACATGAAAAGAGAATTAACTAAAAGTTTAAGAAATGAAAATACATCTACGATTACTAATCTTGAAATGGCTCATGACTTTGGACGCGAATCTCGAAGTTGTCGACTCCGAGTGGATCTCTCCGTTTTCCCCGACTTTAATCCCAGGCGAAGTTGTGTAAAAATCTGATTTTCCTCGCCTAAATGCATCATCCATCTCCCAGGTAACCGCCATGGAACTGCCCCAAAACGGCGCCCGCCAGCCGTTTTCCGCGCCCGCTGAAAGATTTCGACGACCGCCGTTTCGGCTTCGGCGACCGCGTTTTGCCTAAAAATCCTGGCTGGACATCTGACCCGTTTCAGCCCTTTCGGCGGTCGCCATTTCATCTCCGGCGACCGCCGTTCCTTTCCTGCGACCGTCGTTTTGGTTCTGGCGCCCACCGTTACTTCTTTTTCAGTTCTTTGCTCGATTTCTTCGACTTCCTCGACATTCGACCTACAAAATGAACTCGAAACACTCCAATACACCCCGTGAGATCCGACACACACAAAACATCAAACATAAACGAAAATAACACAAACATACTAAACACAACTCACAAACTACACAAAAACATAAACGAAAAATAACACAAAAACGACATAAATCACTTTCCACCTTAACTTTCACATGTGGTGCGCACATAAAACACAGCCGGATCGCCCGGATGACCCGATTACTTTGGTCACTGACCCATTTTATGTACACAAGTTTTATAAATTCATTCCATCATTTCATAATATCGTTCAATCACCAAAAACACATTTAACGTACGTCATCATCAACTTAAAAATCATTAGAAAGAGTAGAAGCCTCTACTTTAAATCCAACGTAGAAACATGCATATAATTCATACTCGACACAACCATGCTCGACTCGATATCTGATTACTCTTATCATCATGCACTTCTTATTCGATCTCCATCGTTTCAATATATAGTATATGTATATATGAAAGTTACGTACGTATAAGATAAAGAATGAACAAAATCTTTTAACTGCATAGTAATATTTATAGGGGTGAGATTAGTGGAATAGTAATAATAACAAAGATTAAATGAAATCAATTAATCATGATATCAAAAGTTTATCCAAGTAAAACTTACGGCCACTACATGTATATAATTAAAACTAATTTTATAATTAATTATTAAACAGAAGAATGTGGACAAGAGCAATTTATATCTTACACCTCACGAGACTAAAAGGAAAATTGTGTACTCACTTTTTGCCGATGTCAATTATAATGATGATTTTAGTGTTACTTAATGAATGTTTTTTTAAAATGTTTTATAATGATAATTTTAGTGTTACTAATGAATATTTTCTTGAAATATTTTTAATAATGATTTATTTATTTTTGATAATGTTTTTGTATATTTACAATGAAGATTTGGATTAAGTGTACAGTAGATCATACACCTAGGTGTATGATATAGGTATTGACAAACATCTTAAAAGTCTTAGATGTAATGAATAATAATTAAATAAATAAATAAATTAATTATTAAATAATTTAATTAGAATAATTTGTTATGATAAGTTTAAATTAAATTAATATTATAATTAATTACAAATATTCATACAAAAATTAATAAACAAACATTGGTTTTAATGCATATATAATAATTAATTAAATAGAATTTAAAAAGAATAGATTATAATGTACTCATATTTAGTAAAAATTATAACTAGTTACAAATAAACCTGTACACAAATTAAATAGTAGTATTAAATAAAAATTGATTAAAAATACACTATTTTTAGTCAAATTCGTTTTTCGGATCAACGGCATTTTTTTCAAAATAGAAAGTAGAGTCTAGAAGTAGCGGGTTTTAGGTGATTTTTGTACATAAAATCGACAAATTGAAAACGGATTTCGGGGTGTGACGAACATTCTTCTTCAACTTCTCCATCGCGTCCTTGAGCTGCTCGAGCTCGTCTAACCCTAGTTTTTCGACCGGAGACTCCCACCAATACTGGCTCTGGTTTGTCTTCCGCATGCCGTCGAAGCTCTCACCCGTTTTCCAATCCATCTCCAACTCATTTAGGTATTGGCCCAATTGCAAGTTGAGCTCCCTAACGCTCGCATTCCTTTGGGCCTCCACGAGGTGTATGGGCCGTTGGTGCTTTGGCCCGCCGGGTTTAGAGATAGGAATCGGTCCACTATGGACTTGACTTGACATTGGGGTGGCCGAAGGAGAACACTTTTCCGGCGGGGGAGAAGACGATTATGGCAATCTCAATGCCGCATAGAGTGGAGAGTTCGCTTGCTTTCTTGAAGAGGCCCGACCGGCGCTTGGAGAAGGTGACTTGCAAGTGATTCTTGACTTCTATTTTCTCGATCTTGATCTTTTGTCGGCCCGTGCTCGGTTTTTTTGCCATGAATGGGATTGATTTTGTTTTGTGTGTTGAGAAGTTTTTGTGTTTTTGGAATGTTGAAAATGTGGTTGGAAATATAGGGAAGTCTTGGTATTGGAGTTAAACTTGCAATAAAAGGTGGGAATTGAATCATTCATGTTTGGCATTTTACACATGATTTGGGAATACAAATATTTGTATTAATGCATGGATTGATAATTGAGTCAAATTAATGCAATGTTGGTTGTAATGCAAATTAAGTTTGCATTATCAAGAGAAAACATTTTTAGACATCTTTTTATTAAAAAAAAAAAAAAGATAGTGATTTGAGATCTCTTACAATAACAAATAACAATGTATAGGTAACAAAGGGAAAAATATATACATCTTAATTTAATTATTTGTCTTAATAATTTAGAATCATATCAAATTAGACGTTTCCTTTTGTTGTATTTCTCTTCCTTAATTACTCCCATTCAGTTGCAGAAATTGACAATTGGATCTAGTTTGGAGAATTAAATTTTATAATAAGTTTCTCGAACCGTTGTGCTAGCTAGTTGATGTTGTCTTCGACGTTGCATGTGCAAAAATGGCGCATCGTTGTTTGCGCCGCTATTTTTTTTAGTAAAATGAATTGTGAATTACAATTTGTTTGCATCAAATCTTATTAACCATTTCAATGTGTCTTTTTTAAAATAATTTAAATAAAATTTAAATATTTCAATTTTAGAAGAGAGTGTTATTTATACAACGAGGTGGTGCATATTGTTAATGTTAGATATTGTGAATTTAAAATATTCAACAATTAATTGCAAAGTTTAAAATTAGATATTGTTAATTTAAAATATTCAACACAATTAATCCCAAAATTTAAAACTAGAAAATTATTAGCCCTTTTTTTTTTTTGTACGGGTCAATATTGCAAAAATTTTAATATATATTTTTTTTGTGTAGATAAATTGCAGAAATTTAAATACTCTCGCATCAAATTATTAGTTTTTTTTTGTGTAGAGGTTGCCGTAGGAGTGGACTTTCTCGCTAGGGCAGAAAGCAACGACTGCGCTCTCGGTCCCACAGAGAGTGTCGAGCTCGCTCGCCTTCTTGAAGAGGCCGGCTCGACGCTTGGAGAAGGTGACTTGCAAGTTGGCCTCGTTTACGAACTTTTGCATCTTGAACTTTTGCACCTTTTCCCTTGCGTTGAGAGTTGTTGGATAGGGAGTCCATGGGGGATGATGGAAATGTTGCTTGGTAGAGGGAAGGAAGGAAGGGAGAACAAAATTAATTAGGGTTTTATTAGGATTGTTTTGTGTTGTGTGCGTGGTTTGTGTACATGCATAGGAAGGGTTATTGATAGGAGGGTATGTGATGTGCATTTGCCATGCAATTAGTGAGATTGGATATTCACAATTTAAAATAGGGTGATTTTGGTTTGCAAACATAGGCAAAAACAAAATCCACATATAAACATGAACAATCCAAAACTAGGTGACATAGATATCATTGGTTAATTGAGGTGTGAAGTATTTAAAGAGGAGATGTGACAACATTAAATATTTAATATTTAATATTTAAGGTGATTTCATTGAATGAAAATCATAAATAATAATAATAATAATAGGGTGATTTCCTTATTAAAAAATAAAATAAAAAATTATTTCCCATGTAATATGTGAAATAATTTATATCATTATGGCATATAAATTTAATTAATTAATTCGGTGAATTTTTTATTTGTATTTGTATATTTATTATTCTTGGATGCTGATATTGCGCATTTTAATTAATGTCACAAGAAATAAGAGATTTTAAACTAGAAATTTTTCGGTTTTTATCAATGGTACACCACGTGTAATACTTGAAACATAAATTACTAGTACGTGTACACTTGAAACATGACGACAACGTACAAATGGTCAATTACTCGTATGCACCACGTGTAATATACTATGAAACACGAATCAAACCAATGTTCAATTACTCAATATGTATCTATTAGTTATGTTTTGATTTATAAATAACATAGATGCTTGTATAGTAAATCAACATCATGTATTTCAAGAGAAACATTTACATCATGTGTTGATAACAAAAAAAAAATCGGTTTTATCAATTTTACACCACGTGTAAGTAATACTCAAAACATGAATTACTTTTATGTACCACGTGTATGAATTGACAACGTACAAATGTTCAATTACTCGCATGGGCGGATTTAGGTATGGCCCGCACTGGGCTCTAGCCCAGTGCATTTTTTTAAATATTACTATATACTATATATACATTTGGGCTTCTTGTTTCGATCCGGTGAAGAGAGAGGTGAGGAAAAAAAGAATATTGAACAAAAGAAATAGATCTAGAACTGGGAATAAATAAATTCTTTAATAAACAAATTAAAATCAAACAAAATTAACCTATAGATACATCATACACTTATAAGTCAACATATGTCTTTGGGTCCTGACACTCATTTTCTCATCTTTATATATATAATGAAATAATATACTATATATCTGTGTGTGTGGTGTATTATTTTGAAATACAATTTATTTTGTGAAGCCATTTATTAGTAAGTTCAAATTAAATTTTATTTTATATTAATAATAAATTTTGTCAAGAAATGTTTTTGAGAACATAATAATTTTTATTTTATTTTTCATTTTTAAATTTCTAACAGTTCAGTTTTCTTTTCACATTTTCTCAAAGCTAGTAAACTCTAAAAAATAAAATTTTATTTTTTTATATATTCTCTAATTTTTAATTTTATAAACTTTAAAATAAAAAATTAAGAGAATAAAATTAAATTTTGAATTGAAAATTTTAAAGATTTTGACAAATGTGAGAATTCACGATTTCAACTTTCAACATCTTTGTGATAATTTGAATTTTTTTTAACCTTTGTTAAGAATATTGACATAAAAGCAATTATCAATAAGTTTTATGTTTTGAAATTTTGTAAGGCACACTTTATTTGAACATTAGAATATAAAATTATTATGACGAAATATATTTTTCAGCCCACCCCTCTAATAAATCCTGGATCCGCCCCTGATTACTCGTATGTACCACGTGTAATATACTTGAAACATGAATAAACAACATAGACGCCATAGAGTAAAACTTTAGAACCGTAAGATCCAAAGTTCGAACTCGAAATACGTGTGTGTGAGTATTTAAATATCTTCAATTGACCTAGACATAAAAAAAAGACACTAGCCACCACAAATGACCATAATACCCCCCATCAAAATGCAAACACAAACAAACTCAAAAAAATCCATGGCAATATCCAAAATTACTATTATTATCCGAACCAATATTCATGCTTCCTCCCATAATATCTTGGCTGATCATCGGCTTAGCCTCGTACTGATCGAAGACTCCGGTCGGCACGAAAACCGGGCTCGGGTTCATCATCCTCGTCCCGTGTCGACAAACATTCTTCTTCAACTCCTCCATCGCGTCCTTGAGCTGCTCGAGCTCGTCTAACCCTAGTTTGTCAACCGGAGACTCCCACCAATACTGGCTATGGTTCGCCTTCCGCATGTCGTCGAAGCTCTCACCCCTTTTCCTCTCCATATCCAACTCATTTAGGTATTGGCCCAATTGCAAGTTGAGCTCCCTAACGCTCGCATTCCTTTGGGCCTCCACGAGGTGGTATGGGCCGTTGGTGCTTTGGCCCGTCGGGTTTCGAGATAGGAATCGGTCCACTATGGACTCGACGTTGGGGTGGCCGAAGGAGAACACTTTCCCGGCGGGGGAGAAGACGATTATGGCAATCTCAATACCGCAGAGCGTGGAGAGTTCGCTCGCTTTCTTGAAGAGGCCCGACCGACGCTTGGAGAAGGTGACTTGCAAGTGATTCTTGACTTCTATTTTCTCGATCTTGATCTTTTGTCGACCCATGCTCGGTTTTTTCGCCATGGATGGGATTGATTTTGTTTTGTGTGTTGAGAGGAGTTTGTGTTTTTGGAATGTTGAAAATGTGGTTGGAATTTATAGGGAAGTCTTGGTGTTGGAGTTACTTGCAATAAAAGGTGGGAATTGAATCATTCATGTTTGGCATTTTACACATGATTTGGGAGTTAGACAAATCTTTGTATTAATGCATAAATTGTTAATCGAGTCAAATTAATGTAATGTTGGTTGTAATGCAAAATTAAGGTGGCATTATCAAGAAAACACTTTTTAGACATCTTTTTGTAAAAAAAAAATAGTTACGCTAGTGATTTGAGATCTCTAACAATAACAAATAAAAATGTATAGGTTACAAAGGAAAAAATATATACTCTTTATTTGCCTTAATAATTTGGAATCATATCAAATTAGACGTTTCATTTTGTATTTCTCTTCCTTAACTACTCATTCAGTTTGACAATTGGATGGGAATTAAATTTTAAAACACATACAAATAGTCATTAGCTAGTCATTATAATTAAAATCAAAATGAAATCATTCATGTTCGTCCCATCGTTTTCCGACCCTCGGGAGGTTCTCAAGTTGAGATCACGAACGTGGACAATCAATGAGTTGATTCTTGTATTGGTATAATTAGTTGGTTTCGTTGTCTTTCTGAGAAGGTGATCGACTTGCAAGTTACTCTAGTTCGACAATTTTACCATTGTCACCTCTAGGTGGTCTCGACTCTTTCCTGATTTATGTTTTTAATTTTTGGGATAGGTAAATTAGTAAAGATGAATATTCTTTTGGGATATGACCAATTCAAAAAGACAAAAACAATATTTGAAATTGAGAAAGAGGTAATTAAAAATAAAATAAAATGTAGTACTAGTAAAAGATAAAAATTTAGTAAAAAATATTTGTGCCTTTGTTTTCTTTTGCCCTACTTCAACGGTAAAATAATCGACTATTTAATTCAAATCTACAAAAGCGGTTTTCATTCTTGTAAACTAGCCGTTACAGACTCGTTTCAAATCCAACAACAAAACCAAGAAAAAAAAACAGAGACTCTTTAAACAAATCACAAATCAAATTCAATTTCGCTCAAAGAAAACTCTCTGAATCTTCAATGGCTTCTTCACACTCAAACAGATCCCCTTCCCAAATTTCATCGAGGCCCATTAACCCTAATTCAAGAACCCCCGAAATTCCTTCACCGGCGACGCGCAGAAGCTTCAACGGAACCAAACCTTTCGCTCTCACAAATCCCAAAAAATCAGATTCCATGACCCCTGCAAACAGCCCATCTGGTTCGTCTTCTTGATTTTTCAAAATGGGTTTTTATCACGTTACTGTGTGTGTGTGTTTTATGCCTTTTTTTAACGGTTTCCTCTTCGAATTTCTTTGAGTGGGTTTCGATCTGTTTCTTGAATTTTGGGTTTTAATTGTTAATTGAAATTTTTTTTGTGATAAATTTGCAGACTATGCGAGACGACGTCGGTCGGTGGGTGATGCAGGTTCTTGCCTGAGAAACTTCGAAGAGAAGGAGAATGACGTCATCACGAAAGACCAAATGCCGAGAGCCTCAAAACTCCAATCTCCGGCAAAGGGTTTCATGGCGCCGACTATTTCTGCCGCCTCAAAGTTCACCCCGTCTCCCCGGAAGAGACCCTTGGTGGAGAGGAACGAGGCGGTCCGAACCTCGATCTCGTTGTCCGACGGTAAAGCCATGTTTTTTTCGAACATTTCCGAGGATTCGGAGCCCCCCAAGCCTGTTCTTGCTTCCAAGCCTTCTAAAAAAGTGACCTTTCTAGATTACCCCCAAGATTCTTCCGATCCCAATAGCTCGAAAATTGAACCAGATTCACAAGGTGTAATATCCCGTTCACCCCTTTTGCCTTCTATAGCCCCTCTAGACGCCGATCCATCTATGCCTCCGTATGATCCGAAAACCAACTTCTTATCCCCAAGGCCTCAGTTTCTTTACTACAAACCTAATCCCAGAATTGAAGTCCTGTTGAGCAAGGAAAATGAGACGGGACCCGATGAATCGGATAGTTTTTCGTCGGATTCTGAGGTTTCACAAGACTCTGAAAAGGATAAATCGAAGGATCATGCCTCAGGTGATACGGTAACGAGATTTGAGGCTGGTGATCTTTGTGTTTATGATGAAGACTCTGAGAAGGATAAATCGGAGGATATTGCCTCGGATGATAAGGTAACGAGATTTGAGGCTGATGATCTTTGTGTTTATGATGAAGTCCCCGAGAAGGAGAAATCGAAGGATGTGGCCTCAGCTGATATCATTGAAGGATTAGATTTCTCGGAGGATGATATTACTGTTTCCAGCGACTTTGATGAGGATAAAATGGAGCCGATTGCTTCGGCTGATGAAGTGTTAGCAACGGGAATGGAGGAAATTTCTGAGAATTTGAATTATGTTCGGAAAGCTGAAAAGAAATCATGGAGTGTCTCCAGATTGATGTGTTTTTCAACAGTTGTGATGCTGCTGCTGATGGCGGCATGTGTATCGGTTTCAGTCACACGAGCTCCTTCGTTGGAGGAGTTCGGTCTTATCAAAGATCTGAGCTTTTTTGAGTTGGGAAAATTCTATCACCGATCAAGAGTTGTTGCGACTGATAATGCGAAAGTGGTTTGGGAAACCTGTTCGTCTTTCGTCTCTAAGGTGGTGAATGAGATCGGGCAAGGAGACAAGATGCTGCTGGGTCCGTTGAAATATGCGAACCTTTCTGACCTGGAAAAGGGTATTTGGAATAATGCTGTCGAAGATGATGGTGATGATGATGATGAGTTGGATTACGAGATGGGTTATTTTGAAGAAGAATACGTGAATGATGATGATATTGGTGAGGAAGAAGAATATGCAGATGGAGATTATGAGTGCGATGAAGGTTTTGAGGATAAAGTCAGCGAGCAAGAAGATGAAGTTTCTGAAATCGAAGATATAGTACCTGGGGACTCATCTGATACTCAGAGCCCGAGAGAGATTCTCCCCAGTAGTTTCTCTGCTCCACCGGAAGAAGTGCTGGAAATCGATGAAATAGTACTCTCGGAGTTGTCTGAATTGGATTCTGAGTATCGGGAGGACACTCAGAGCCCGACGGAGATTGTCCCAAGTAGTGTAATCTCTGCTCCACAGGATCAAGAAAGTGAAACTGTATTGGAAAATGAAGCTGTTCCTTCTGGTTCTGATGCTACTTTGATGGATCAAGAAAGCATGTCGGATGCTGAGTCATCGACGGAAAAGAGCTCCAAGAATTCAGCAATGCCACTCGCATATTATGTTGTAGGAATCTCGTCTTTCGTGATTGCAGCTCTATCGGCTGTTGCAGTGTTTAGATTTCAGTACAAGAGAATTCCGAGTTTCCAAGAGGAGAAAATGGAGGTCGGTGACAACTCTTTGTGTCCTTCAGAAATGAGCAGCTTCGAGCCTTATAGCAACAGCAAGAAAGAGGCGAGAGGAGAAAATGAAGTTCAGAGTTTGGAGGCGAAAACGGGAAAGCATTATTCGAAAAGGGAGTCGTTAGCTTCTTCTTCGTCGGAGTTCACTATGGGCTCGCCCTCGTACGGGAGCTTCACCACTTTTGAGAGGATCCCAATCAAGAATGTGAGTGTTTTTGGATATACTTAAAAAAAATTCTAACTTTTTTTTTGTGATGTTTTATAAAGATTATATCTTTTCTTGCAGGCAAATGGAGAAGAGGAGATCATTACCCCTGTGAGGCGGTCGAGCAGAATCAGAACCCAACATTTCACTTCTTCGTGACAGCTTTGATCGAGCAGGATCAGTTACTTCGTGTCGTTTTTTCGACTAGGGGCAATTAAATCGACAGTTTCCTCGTGTGTGTGGTCACATCTCTGATGTGCGATTGAACATGATTTCATTTGGTGTACTGACTGTTAGTTTGTTTGGTTTAATCACAGTTAGGTTTTTCTGGTTTGATTGCTGAGTTTCAGAACATGATTTTACAAGTGTTGTCTAAAGTACTGTTATGAATGTTGACTGTTATGAATTTATTTTTTCTAGAGAGATTAGAGTTTCTTGAAAATAATAAAATTACATCTTTGCAAGAATCATTAAAAAAAACTTTATTATATTATATTTTATTTATTGTTAAATACTTTATTATGATAAGTTAAAATATTTTATTTATATTATATTTTACTACCTCTGTTCCAAATAAAAAATAGCCACACTTCATTCACAAATAACAAATGAAGTGTGACTATAATTATGAGAAGGAGGTAGTATTATTGTTAAATACATTAAATTTTACTACCTCTGTCCCAAATCAAAAATAGCCACACTTCATTCATAAATAACAAATGAAATGTGACTATAATTATGAGAAAGAGGTAGTATTATTGTTAAATACATTAAATTTTAACACAAATTGTGTAAAAAATATAAATATAAAAATTTAATTAAAATAATTGTATTCAAGTTAAAAAAAGTCTATTAAGTAGAAAAATATATTTTAAAAATATAAGAATAAAAAATAAAATTAATATTTTTACAGAAAATATTATACTTTAAAGTTTAAACACCTTATAAATATAAAATTTGCCTGCATACAATTACCCTTTTTATTATCAACATAATAAAAATAACATTTTTTTTTTCAATTTTGGCGCCTCAAATTAAAAGTTTGACAAAGAAAAAGAAAAAAAAAACATCAATTCAGAATCTGTACAAACATATTTATTATTTACACAAAACATATGTATCTGTACAAAAATTAGATAGCGCGATTTTGCATCGATGCCACGAGGCTAGGCTAATATGAGCTGGAAGGGATTACCAGAAGGGACACCACCTGAAACATATACAATAATTTTTTTTTAATTTTGTTTTTTAAATAAAAGTAGACGCGTTTTCTGGATATGAAAAAACATACCCGACATAATTTTGGCAAAGATTTTCGTGCGATTTTGCTTGAAGTATCAGCTTCTGAACTTGTAGTTTGACTGATAATCCATGCTCCGCCTCATGAGTGTCGCCTGGAATCAAGGTACTGTGGTCCAGGGTGTTTTGGATTGAGCTCGACGGCTGTGAAGAGAAATCCCTTCCCGTAAGCTTGTGGCTCATCCGTGCCATGACAACAACCGCCCTTTCGTTAAGTACCTCGTTCGCATCGCCCAGTTGATTCACAGCCTAAAAGGGTTCGTTTATATATAGTTTAAAATCGCAATTAACAATTAACCCGACTGATATATTATTATTATTATTATTATTATAACCGATACCTGAAGAAGCTCCTTCTCGCGAATATTCCTCGGTGGTTGAAGCAGATCCTTGTTAGGACCGGAATCCTCTCCAGTCGTGAGAGGTTGGGCGTGTGTAAGAGTGGTGGTCATTTGCGGGACTTCGTTGAAGTTGAACAAACGCCAGTTTATCAGGGGGTCGTGCACAAATGCCTGAATAAAGAATGAATTTTTATTTACTAATTTTGGAGGGCAGAATCGTCAAATGAAAAAGTTTGATTTTTTTTTATACCTCCATCATTGCCATGACACTGTCTTTATTCGTGCGTAAAACCTGCATGACGTTTTCACAGGTGGAGCGGAAGTTACCTTCGATGCCACTGACTTCCATTGCTTTAACGAGCATTCTAGTCAGACGAAAGGGGACCTAAAACCGACCAAATGCACATTATGTTTAATAATTATTCTTGGCAAAAAAAAAAAGAACTAAAATCATTTAAGACATAAACACCTTTTCCGGGAATTTTTCTCGGTTCATTGAAGCTTCAAAGCAGTCTCCAAAGTCGATATGTAATATCTTCCCACTGCAGACAGTGTGTAGTCCGATTAAATACAACGTCGAAAAAATTTACAAACCGTATAGGTCATCTATGTGTGTACCTATAACGATGCAGCATGAGGTTGCTTGGATGTCGATCGCCCAACCCAAGCAAGTAACCAACCTGAAGGGAAAACAAGGTTGGAGCTTTCGAAATGATCATGTTGTGTTCGTCATACTTATCACTTGATGAATGTCGATACAAGACATTGTTTATTTAGGGGTAGACGAGGTTTTAATTTTATCAAGCAATAAGACCATATTAAGTAAGAATCCATTACCATACTCATAACAGCCAAGCTTCTTGTATAGTTAGTCCTCCTGTCCAACCAAACCTCTGAAGTGCGACTCTTCAACCAGAGCACCTGGCATTTCCCGAAAGCAAATAGATAAGCATGTATCGGAAGGGAGGATAAGAATTACTTTATCTGAATAATCCCTACCCGTGAAAGGTCGTTTCCTTCAGTATTTTGCAATGCGTGCTCAAACACCTCAACTTTTGCTATAAGAGGCAAATGATCATAATCCGGAGCAAAACCGAGCATTAACTTGTGCTCTTGGTTTAGGGTGATCTACATAACCAGAAAAATAATCAGGAAATACAGCAGCTTCAAAGATTTAGCAGAATACGGAAGAAGGTAGAACAGAACCTTTCTGGCATCTCTGTACTCCCGAATGAGATGGTGCAAGGTATCACAATTCGGCACCCATCCTATGAGGCCACTGTTCGGAGATAGTGGAATGACCTCGTATCTTTGTATAGAAAGATCTTTCTCAGCAGTCTTTCTAGAATTTGCCAGCAGTGTATTTACTAAACCAAAGAGCTGCATCACACGCTCATCTTGGCGTAAATCTTCATGGCCCTTCAACAAGAAAGCATATTCTTCCCCGTCACTTCCGTTTATTGTCAACTTTCGGGGTCGTTGCTTAGACGTGATGACAACAAGCTGGGGTGCGAATGATCCAATTGTCACCACGGGTGACTCTGGGAAAGAAACCAAAATAATGTTAAGCCAACATCCAAATCATGCACAAATGAATTTTCCTATTGAGAATAAACTATACCAGCTTTATAAGTTCCAGGAACAGCGAGTTTCAGATCACGGCACTCCAACAACTCTGGAGACACGGTCTGGTTTCACAAAAGACAAAAGTAAGCAATGAGTGTTTCAGGTTCAGTAACGACCAATTAACAAGGGTAAACTATCATCTTACCTGCAAGTCGAGGGTGGTGAGAGTTTGAAGCTGCTTATCTATCCGCCTAAATACATGGTAATAGAGATCCCAAGCCTAGTAGGGAAACTTTGATTAGCAGTTGTATAAGAATTACGTATAAACGAATCTGAGGTTTGGAAACTCTAAATGCAAGTTCAGCACACAAATGATACTTAATTTAAAGACTTCGACGTATGTTGTAATTTTAATCAATCGTTTTCTACATAAACCTTAATCTTGGTAATATATAAAATGATGGAATAGCAATCGTTTTCACATAATTGATACCTGAGTTAATTCAGCGTCTTTCCCAGTTCTTTTGTATTTCATGCAGCACTCATAGGCCTCCAAAAGTTCATGACGGTATGCCTGCCAATATTTTCCAAAGGCCAATTAACAATAAAGTACCAAAATCAACAAGGACATGACATGATTTATGGTCTATATATCAATTTTCTTCTGATTCCAAGTGAACCTGATTATACGATAAAAAAAGGCGTAATAAGCTGGTAAGTTAACAAATGGACTACCTGAATGAAGGCTCTCTCTTTTATGGTAGTATTGTTCCCCATTGCACCTTCCTCAAGAACCCGGTGCAATGGCTCTAAGACATTCAGCATTCCCTCAATGTTATGTTCACCAAAATATAAGCGGCTTGCCTCTTCTAATGCCTCATGCCACAATTCATGCCAAAGTATTGCAACTCGGATCAACTCAGTAGATACAAGTTGGGCCTTAGAAATTCAAGCAATAAGAGGTCAGGTACATGAGAAAGGAAACAACAAACTAATTGTTATTGTGCGATGTAGTTTACCTCATCCACTAGCACACCACTGTGCTGTCTAACTTTATCAACCACTTCTTGAGCTGCCTGTTTCCGTAAACTGCTAATAGATTTACATGCCACGAGAAGTGGGTACATCAGAGCCTGCATAGTATATCGTATTTGTCATTATGCATATTAGGATACAAATTCTAGTCACAACACAGTACACAAAAGCTCAAAAGGTTGCTTAAAGAACAATTTAGTAATCTACAAAAACTGAAACAAACCTGTGGATGGCTCTGGCCAATTCGTACTAAAAGTGCTTGTATCAGTTCTCTGACTGCATGGATATTAGAATGTATTCTGGCAATTATTTGGGGCAAAACAACCAACCATGTGTTTATATTTACAAGAGAAAATCCTTTCTGCAAGGCCATCTGAACTTCTGGTGTAGCACCATGGTTGAACCATAAAGTAAGGAGACGAAGGATATCCTGAATTCCAGTATCATAGACATAAATAATAATAATTTAAAGATACGCAACATTTACCAAAAGCATTAACATAGTAAAAATAAGATTTTTAAACGAGACGTAGAAAAGAGAAATATCAAAAGCGGATGGCGAGAATGCATTTTTTTTACTAAAAATGAGAAAATGTAGAAGCATTGCTTAGAAAGCAAAAATGCAACATGGGAACATCAGCAGGGGAAATGATGCATGAAAATATCGAATTTTCATGCAAGCTTTAGAATAAAAACGTAGACTCTACAGTGATCATGATTAATGAGTTAGCCCCTTAAAAAAGGGTTACCTGCAAACTATCATCCACTCCTTTAGCATGTGCCCCACAAGATATGGAATGGAAATATCCGGTCACAGCAGCGACAACAAACTGTCCAGCAACGCTAGGAAAGCCCCTCAAAGTATAATGAGACATAACTGCTGTATTAAACAGTGCCCATTTGTGCCAAGCTTTTGCCCAATTTGTTGCACAGTGCGTTGCATTTCGGAATGCACTAAGGATTTCTGGAACCACAAACACCAAATCATTAATTAGATGTATAGAATCTAACTGAAGATCTCAAGAGTTTTCCATGGCAGATGGAATTATTCAGATACACAGACATGTCACAATCATGAACATGCACACACATAGAGAGACGGAGGGAGGGGTGGATAGGAAAAGAGAGAGTTGATTGCCTTGTATAGAGTCATCATCTAAACCAGGGGAGAGTGCCCACTGCCAAGTTCCTAACTTGAGATAAACGCGGGCAACGAGAGGCATAGTTGAGCAGACCGATATCCCAGACTGCATAGATTGTTGAAGAACAGGTGTTCTGGAAAGATCCATGGCCAAATCCTAAAACGTACAAATGCAAGTGCAATCAAAATCGTAACAGAACACAGAATCAATGATGCATAGAATGTTTCAACACTGAAGATCAACATAGCATACCTTCAGCCTACCAAGGGCCTCATTGCGCCTATGATCTTCCCCCAGTGACCATTGATATTTCAAATAAGCTAGAATAACTTGAGGATCCCCATGATATTGTACAGTTTCAGGGGTTGATTCAGGATCAAACTACATAGAACAAAAGGGTATATTGAGCAGACATGTAAAGTGATAGCATTTAACATTTGCTTGACTAGTATGGATTACAAACCTGCAAGAGTTTAGTCAAAGTTGATCTAGCTTGACTAATTCTGCCACTTTTACGACAAAGAGAGGCAAACTTTATCCATGTCTCGGCATCTTCTGTAGGTGGCAGAACAAGAGACCTAACAGACAAAAGGGCTTGCCAAACCTGGGAGTTTGAGAGTCACACAAAGATAGCTAGATTTCAAACAATAATACAGGTAGTTGCCTTCATCCTTATGTTCCCAAACCAGTACCAAAAAAAGGATAAAAAAATAGTAAGATAGCTCATCAATGTTTACCTCAACATTTCTTTTCGCGCCTTTAATGCGTTCATTCCACATGTTGCGGATGAGGACCCTTCGTCCCTCAGCAACAGGGTTTCCAACAGGAAGTGTACAATAATCGATGACCTATTTTGAGAGGGCATCATACAACTCCTATTAGAATCATAATGCTCCAAAACTCAACATACAACCAAAATTTCGTCTTGGGTAAAAAGATTTTGAAATGGCACAAATACCTCCTCCAATTCTGATAGCTGCTGAATGCGAACCATGTTGCTGTATGCACGTTCATAGCTTTCAAGTACCTAGTAAGTGAAAAATGAAACTAAATATGATTTCAAAGGGACCAAACATTACTTTGATAAGTATGGTTATCTATCTAAATTGGTATATGTAACCATGACAGACTAAAAATACTTGTGACTTGAGAACTGTAGCCATTTTAATTGATCATTGGACAAAACTCGGGTAATGCAAAATAATAAGTACAATCAAGATATGCAAACCAGATGTGGGACAATGACATCAGAACCACTTATACCAAAGAAAATAAATGGAGATGATACAATAAGACAATAGTTATAAATAAAGAAAAAACTTGTATTGATTTTTTTTACTTGAAACTTTTACTCCACCAAAGATATATGTTGAGAAAACTGACCAATGCAGCCACTTCTGTAGCCAAGCACTTCCTTGCTCTTTCAACATATTCATGTGCTTCATCGTACTATATTTTAAAAGGAGAAGAATGAGGCATTTTAGTTACGGCATTAAAGAATAAAAATATAAATTGTTATCTCATTACAAGATTACCATCCCTCGACGAACTAATAATACAGCCCTGAAGAAGGTCCCATTACTACTTCCATCCCCTGTAGCTGCAGTATTACCCAAAACTCGAAGCTTGGTTTCATCTCCATCGTCCAACCGAGAAACATATTCTGCCATCTGATCCCATTCACCCATATTCCAGGCAGCGCTAGCAGCCTAGATTAACAGATAGCATAAGTATTAGATTAATGGATAGGAAAAAATGCTAAGTATTCCTTCCAAACAATTTCAATAATACCAAAAACAACAGGGAATATAATATTTATATTACACAAAAGGAAATGTGGTAGGTGAATTTTATTTATCAGAATGTACATTAATTCCGTGTATCAAAAACAGTCAACTCTACGTCTCAACTCGCGAGACATTCAGCCTCGGTGCTGAGACGTGCCGAGGTGCAAGAAATAAAAGGTTGAAGTGTTCGCCTAAAATACGGGTCTTGCATATTAAAGCATTGCTTAATTTTGCCATTTATTTAAGTTAGACTCTAATAATTAGTGCCTAGGATTTGCAATTCAGTTTATTAGTAGTACTAAAATTGAAGTGCACTAGTTTAAAAAGGTGTCAAGACATCTAGACTCTAGAAGAAAAAAATTGATCATTCCATTTCCATTCAGGTAAACTGTTGAACAGAAAACAGAGAAGAGAACTGAGACAATGAGTATCATTGAAGCCAAAGACAAACCATTGGAGCCATTTCCAGTCGAGCAGCTGGCTCAGCTGGTGTCCAATACTCCTTGCACAAATTATTGAGCTCCTCCCATCGAGCAAGAGCGGCAAGGCATCTCATCCGTCCTTATTCAAACAAAAGAGCAGCAAAAACAAAACAAACATAAGAAAACGCACAAAGAACTCATTCTTGCGGTTTCATAAATATCTAAAGTAATGATACATTACAGTCAATTACCACCATATCCAAGAAGGCATTACAGGTCAAGTGGTCAACTAGGCATTGCACAGGCAACAGAGAGATTACAAGCAATGTCAAGGAAACGAGGCAATGGAGCAGCAATATTTAAACAATAATGGGGCAGATATCATAAATGAACTAGTTAAAAGAACAGCGATGCTGAAAAAATAGCTTGAATAATTCTGATATTTCATGAATCCCAGGAAAAGAGCGAATACTTCAGAATGGAAGACATTTGACCAACAGATAGAAAGCCGAATATATCCAAGCAGGCAATAATATCACAATACTAAGTTCATCAAATAAAAGAGCTATCCAAAATGAAATAAATCAGCATCCACCACATGCTCATATTTGTATAGTAATACAAACCTAGTGTTGCATCCAGAACATGATGTTGGCTTGATACTTGAGAGGCTTTGACAGTGTAGGCTTTGAGAGCATCATCCCATCGCTGGAGTTTCTCATACCTTGACAAACACATAAATGACTAAATTTAAATAGTTTTTTTATTGAATGGTCATCCAGTTTCCGTACCACATTCACTTGCGATTTCTAGAAGTTTAATGGACAAGGCATCAAGGGATCAAAAGCAAAATCATTCAAAATAAACCAAGAACTGCGAATTTTGAAAGTTGGTAAGGATGAACCTTACCACGACTCCTTCAGTTGAACACCCAAATGTTGTTGAGCATATGTCAAAATTCCAACTGCCGCCTAGACACAAAAATATAACTTCTTTAACTTCATGAACAAGTTTGTTGAGAAAATTCATATGCAACTTTAACTTAAAGTGAAGAACAACCTCGTGTTGGTGTAATTGGTTATTGATATGAATAAGAGCTTCGACTACGGCAACAGGGTTTCCATCTGTCCTATTTGAGCATGCACCTTCAAATTCCATCTCTTTATAATGCAGAGCCTTTGCAAATGCGCGACACTGAAATACAGGGGTTGGGAGAAAAATAACATGCTCAGATCACATGCTTCATGTTAACTTGAATTAAGTCGTGCACCTGCTACCAGAAAAGTCCCACCTTTTCTGCTAGGGCACCCAGAAGACGTATATCAATAGGAAGGGGTCTCTCATCGTGTTCCATAAACTCAGCCTGAAAAATTAGTATACAAGTTGATTGGCCGAACCACAGATGATTCAGGAAAGTCAAATAAAATATGTGTGTGTGTGTGTGCGGTGTGCGTGCGTGCGCGCGTTCGTGTGTGTGTGTCTTTCAAAGGACAAGAAATCATGAAGATTAGATGAATTCATCTGTATTAACATAAAAGTATTAACTTGGTATGTTACATACCAAGTTCAAAAGTGTCGCAAGAATTTCTGGAGGTATGTTGGGAGATGAAAATGCCATTTCCAAACTTCGAACCAGCTGTTTACGGCAATGCTCATTCAGCTGTGTCCAGCAGCTCACAAAACCAGCCGCAAATAGTTCCCTTCCAACAAAAGGCTGCAAAACAAGGGAAGAAGCCTAGAGTTCTGACCACCAAAAATCATTTTATTAGACTAGAACCAAAATAACAAATAAGTAAATAAAATCACTTGGAGCTGTGCAAGCTTGGCACATGTTCTCAGAGCTGGTGAAGGTGATTCTTTCAGTAGTTCGATGCTAAAATGCCTCATCCACTCTGTCCAGTCCTCTTTAGTACTGCGTTGAGAAGCCTCCCCAGCAGCACGTATCCGAACTTCATTAACCTGAAAGGAGTAAAAAACAACTGGGTTCCGTAGTCTTCTTTCGAGAATATTAAAAGAAAGTGCCAATTAGCTCTCGACGAACTATCCTTTAGCTCCTACACTAAACCCAACCATTCTTCTTGAAAATTCACAGTTATTAGGTTAATCAACGGATATACCTGATGAGGCTTGTGTGGATCAATTTGACACTCTGGATCCTCTGTACTAAGTAAAGGGTCACTAATAATTTCACTAGGAATTCGACGAGTTTCTCTCTGAAACGTAGTATTCCCTAGGATCAATGGCTCTCTTCTCTGTAAGCGGCCTTCAATTTCTTCAAAATCCTTATGCTGGTCAAGGAAAATAATCAGGCTAGAAAATCTTAATAGTCCAGAGCATTACCTTCTCCAACAATGACATAAATGCAAAATAATGGGGCGATTGGATAGCATCTCATTTTCACTTTCACTCTGCTAGAGAAAATCTTTTGCTTCAAAATCATTTTAAAAAAATAATAGCAATTAACTCAGTTTCACATTTTTCTCCCACTACTCACTTCAAATGAACAAACAAAAAATCACTAATTTATCACACATTCTTCCACAAATTTCACTGTTCACCCACTCACATATGAAAGCTACCAATCATATCCAATCATTATTTTACTACTTCTATATTACAACAAGTCTCATCATTACATTTGCATGTATATTCAATCACAAGGATTTTCGCAAAATTCATTCTTTTCCCCTCAAATTATTTTCATTTCTAGTATCCTCTAATGTAAAAAAAAACTTTAAAAAAATAAAAAATCATATGCAAGCTCAACCTAAAGATATCAACAATACCCGAATGCGATGCTTCAATAAAAGCTTATGGATGGATGGGATGAATATGGTGAAGTCTTCCCCAAGAGCATGTGCTAGACAACAAAGTGCATCAACAGCATCTTTTCTGAGCTCGTCATTTTTTCTGCAATATGAATACCTAGCTTCAGTGATGGGAGAGGAAAACTAAGACAAGTGACAACTTCCACAGACAACAATTAGCTACTAATTTTTTTAACAAATGTAATCCTTTTGATGTAAGAACAAAGTTAGTATACATTTCAACCTAGAAACTCTGACATATGAGACAAAGTAATTAACCCTCTTTTATCAGGTTATGGAGCATGTAATTCTGACCTAAAAAATGAGAGTTATTCCATTTACCAAAACGAATCGAGAACAGAAAAGTTTTGCATGGAATGTGTAAGAAAATGAGGAAAGAAATCCAACCCGTCCAAGACAAGCTTCAAGTGATGCACGAGAGCTGATATGTGACCCGCTACCTGGTTAAGCAGAAAGAATTGAAGTATTTTTTGATAAATAAACCATAATAATCAAAGATCCAAAAACCAGAAAGGTTGAGGGTTCTCCAACCTGGACACGAGGAATCAATCTAATAAGAGTTCTGATAGCTGCACGCCGCACTTCTACAGAAGCATCTACTTTAAAAATTCGAATAAGTGCAGGAAGAAGAAGATGCATATGCTCATCCAGGGTTCCTACAGATTCAGGTCGAAGTATCATAGTTACAGAATGATATAGAAAATAGATTAAGCCAAACATGAATCTTCGAACAAGAGATACTAACCTCCAAAAACTTCAAGAGTATGCAGAATATCAACAACATAAGTGTAGTCTTTAAACTTCTCAGAGTCACTTAGAACTTGAATGCAGGATGGGAGAATAATGGGAAGATGCATCCTAAACTCATCACTAAGAGCCAAACAGAGTTGTTCAAGCAGGTGGAGAACCTGAAATTCAAAAGCCAATAAACTTATAATCCATCGGGTGTACAATAAACCCTGATCATTGACAATAGATGCCACAGAGAATTTAATTTACCGGATATCCATGCATTGGTCTTTTAGCAGCAGGCCAACTGAAGGATGGCCACAATTCTGATATTAGAGAGAACAATTCTGGAAGATATTTACGAATATGCTGCATATGAAAAAACAAAAATGATGAAGCTCGAGAGAAATGGAAGTTTTTAGAGAAACAGGCAAAGTATGTACCTGGCGAACAATGGAAACCAGTGTTCCAAGTTTCCACGTAATATACTCCTTAAGGTTATCATCACCCGTACGAATAGTGTGAAGAAGATCAGGCAGAACCTGAAAAAATACCAATCAAAGCAACCGAGTCGAATGTTAGGGGGAGAAGCAGATCAGCTCATCATCATGTATCAGATCATTCTTGAAAATACAAAAGGAAGCACTAAGTACGCGATAAAACAATTGACTAACCTTGGGTAAGTAAGGAACACAGCCAAGACCTATTGCCTTATCTCGCGAAACAAACAAAACAAAAAAGTAAAAATGAGTACGGCGGGATAGGCAGCCATGCATCAAATTAAGCAGCACGTTATAAGGAGGAAGAAGCTTTCCATAACAAGGTGCAACTAAAAACAAGAAGACTATAATTACAACAAATCCGTTATCTTAAACTAACCTTGAAAATAAACATGAGAGATCCAACCACCTTTCGGTGGTAACTAGAAAGAGAAGGATCTCTGAAAATTCTCAGGAGGGAGCTGATAGCAACCTGAACTACATCAGTGTTAAAGAAAGCACATAGAACAGAATTCCAATTTACAATCAAGTATTATGCTGAATAACAAGGATTTCTGATTCAAATTCTCACGGTGGAATAATAGTCTTCTGTTGTTGCAAAGGATGGCCAAAGATCCATACGTAATTCATCCCTTGACTTGGTATGCTGGCAAGGATCCCCAGTTGTGCGTGCAACTTCACCATGGGACCCTTGTAAGGTTAATTGATTGCGTTTATGCGCATGGGGATCTAAAGCACCCATTATGCCGAGAACCTAAAAGTCAATAACATGGGTTAAGCCTAAAAGATCTCGAATAACCTTGATTAGTCAGCTGAATCCAACTACCTTCAAAACTTCACGTCTGGTAGACCAGGCCAGTTCACCATTGAGCAATTTTAGAAGTAACCCAAGCAATTGTGGATACTCATTATACGGAGTAATAACATATCTGCGAGTGATCCAAAATTATGTCATATATATATATATATATATATATATATATATATATATATATATATATATATATATATCATGCTAAAGGGAATTAAAAATTACCACACACACACACACATAACGAAAAAAATAATGCATACCCAGTGCTTTGCACCACTTGACCCAGTGTGGTAACAGCCACTTCACGTTTCATGGCAGCAGCCCCATCTAATAAAGCATCTACAATTAAGGGCATCAGCTCGGGAATATACTGCCTCATTGCAAAGCCACCCTGAACGCATGGAGAGAAAGAAAGCAAGGGCATAAGCATAAACAAGTTAGTATTTATTTCCTCAAGAATGTTTCCCCAAACACATATATCTCACTTAAGTAAAAACATCTTCAACAAAGATACCCTCCTTTTGCTAAAACACAGACATCAATGAATTTTAAATAATCATGACTCACTCCATTAATAAAACTATATATTATTACAAAGACGGTTGTAAGATTCAAATTGTCATTACTTCTGGGCCTAGAGACAAAGAAAAAGAAAAACAAGAGCTGCAAAAGCACAGGTTGGTATCAAATATTTACCGTAAATAAAGCATCCAAAAAAACAACAAAGTGCATTAAAGAAAAGTTCAAGGAACACCCACCACTCTGGCGAGATCACCTACAGTAACCAAAACTCCACTTATGATGCCATTATTAGCATTCACCCCAGTTCCCTCGTTGAGTTTTGCAATAAGTGCCTGAAATAATAAAATTTATAAAATGGAAAAAGATGGAGTAATAACTTAACAAACAGTATGTATCAAATTTATACACAACCTTGTGTATTGGAGCAATATATGGGTGTATCAGTCTCTCGCAATTACGAATTAAACACCCCAACAATTTCGCACTTTCTTCTCTGCATTTGCTATCAGCGCTGCAGAGAAACCAGACGGAAAGGAAGATGAGCACAGCATGGTGCCAGCACATTCAGAAAATACAGGTTTCTAAGCAATAAAAATACCTTTTTTTAAGATAAGTTAGCAATTGAATAAGATGTCGACGAAGAGCGGGAAGAACATATGCTGGATTTTTTTCAGAAAGCCTTCCAGCCACTGATATTGCGAATACTCGAACTTCAAAATGCTAAGAAAGAATCAAGCAAGTCACATAAATCATTATCCCAAAAGAGATTCATGTGGATATTCTTTCAAACTAAAGCAATCACTAGCTCAGCCATGAGTGAAACTAGATATAACATTAAACACAATATAAACAGAATAATGTTCGTATTTGAATATATTTTACTTCCGCGACCATATATATTCTTTCAAATGCAATGCAGAATAGTTGGTACAATTGTCTCATCTCTATGATTAATTATTTACGCATACCTCCTGCTAAAGACATTGCTGCAAATGACCATATCCATGTATATTATGTGTGATTCCATAGATATTACATCAATCACAAGCAACCAAGACATATTTAGCACCACATGTAATGACTATCAAGTATCAACCAATAATTTCTAACACCCATTTCATATGCATGTTAATTCCACCCACCACCATTCAAAATCACGTTAGAATATCAAAGATATGGGAATTTGAACCTTTTCAATTAGTAACTACAATACCTCATCATTTAAAGCAGCAAACACTGCTGTCAAACAATCTGCCTGTGCCAAGTAATCATCAAATAGACCAGTCTCGTGCAAAGAAGAAAATATAGGTCTTCGAACGGTAACATCAGCATCAGCAACAGCTGCAATGAGAAGCTTTTCCACAACCTGCAAATAAAATGACACAAAAATAATTAGGATGTAGTAGTTCTTATAGAAGAAAGACCCCTAGTTCATAAATGTCTTTTACACATACACAACTCCGGAGAGGTGAAAATATAGCTAACAGTACAGTGTGGCAAGATGTGATAACCCATAAATAAGGACATTTTAAACAGAAATAGACCTCCTCAACAAGGCGACGTCGCTTTCCACCAACACGGCTTATCCTACTAGAACTAAAATGGGTTGAAGAGACACCGGACAAGGAATTTGCCATTAATTTGCAGCAACACAAAGCAGCATCTTTTCGTGTTCCTCCATCCTCATCTTCCAGATACAGCACAACAGAATCTCTCGCAAACTCGAGAAGATCATGACCCTAATACAATAGCAACTCCATTGTGAAAATATAGAATAAAATCAAGAGGTAGAGCTGGCACAACTCAGAAACGTCGAAAACTAAAAATAGGAAACAGTGTCTATAGCAGGTTGAACAGGAGAAGAACCACAGAAATATAGGGGTGGGGTGGGGGTGCAAGCAGCAGAGCAAACAGTTAAAAAAGGGGCAACCTTAAAATTAAATCGAGCAAGAGTTTGTAAAGCAAGTTGAACCAGAGCTGAACCACTGAGTTCTGAGACTTGCAAAGCAGCAGCTGAGCTACTACTTCGAGTAATGGCATTAGGAGGCCTTGACTGAACTTGCAGGTTTCGAGAAAGAACTCCTGAAATGCAATCAAGCAGGAGGTTCTGAATGGTTGAGAGCAGAGATGGAATGCTGAAGCAACAACAAAAATAAATGTCAGTCACTCCCAATTGAATATCACAAAGAAAAATCTACTCAATGAAAGATGCATCTCTAAAGACCTGGCAGTAATGTGCTCAAGGGCTTCCACTAAGGTGGGGGTCAATCCAGCAGAAAACATTGCATCCAAGAGACTACGTACATGAGGCTCCACAGAAGGCCCCATTGCTTTTGCAATATTTCCAACACAAGCCAAAGCCTCCATAGAGGGTCGCCCTCTACGAGGAGCAATCTATAAAAAAGCAAAGCTAGTTCTAAATATACTTAATTCAATGCTAGATATATGCATAAACAGCACCGTTTTCGAGGGCCAACAGAATATTAAGGTTAAATTTGATCTAGCTCATACCGCATCACGCAAATGAGTTGTTATTATCGGCAAATAATTGATCAGTTCACCATCCAATGCACCGGCCATTTCCCCAAGAGCAATGAACCCGCTAGCAGCTTCTGCAGGTATTTTAAGAACATGAAGTATGTGCTTCATGCAAATCTGTAAGAATTAAGAAATTTATCAGCCACTGAAATATTCATACACATGGACTAAATATAGTTATTTGCAGAAGAGAAAACAACCAACCTTCAGATAGTTAGTCACAAAACGGTCACGTAAGAAATGGGCAATCCGAGGAAGCAGAGAAGTTATGCTGAGACGAACAAGCCGGTCCCGGTGCTCTAGATATCGAAGAACAATCTCAGCAACTTCTCTATATCTAGACATCATGAACTCGCCTGTATTCCTGCCAAAAGGTATCATGCCCATCATAAGATGTCAGCACAAACAAAAAATATTATGTTTCAAAAACATCTGGGCAACTGCAGGTGAAAACCCCAAACTAAAAATGAAAGAAAAATGTTGCATAAATATCCGAGATGTCAGGTGTCACAAGTACCAAATGAAAGAAAGTGATTGTCCAAATTCAGGGAAGTTGGGACTGTGCATAGAGCAAAAAGTACACGGATTATAACATACACTCTGATGCAGCAGAAACTTAAATACAAAGCAAGAAATTCCACAACCCACAAGACCTAACTTGCCAGCATAGTATACATCACACGCTCGCGCACACACACACACACATGCTGCAAATGAGAAACTCATCATGTAAACCTACCTCAGCAGTTCCCCAACTGCGAGCAGAGAACCGTGTATGCTATGGATAGGAGCATTTCTTCCCAATCCATCTTGTGTAGCCTCAAACATACGATAATACCTACCATAAACACCAGGCCCATCAAACAATGTTTCAAGTTAAAAAAACAGTTGAGAACAAATCAGAATAAGAAAATAAATAAATCAGGTGATTCATAAACCGCTGTATGAGTAAGCATAACATACTAAAACCAATATACACAGAAGAGAGAGGTTAAAATTGTAACCAACTAGTAGCACTAGAAACAAATTTATCATACGAGACAACACTAAACCAACTTATTATAAATCTATATTTTAAGTCACGAGATCTCTTACAGTCCAAAATGTAAAGATGCAATTACCTAACAAAATTCATTTTACAACCCTTACAAAAATAAAAGGCAAAAGAAGACGCAGGAAATGAGCATATAGATGGTCACAAATATATATTAGCTTGTAACAATGACATATAAACGCAGTGTTTAACCAACTGTTGGTGACACAAATTAATTACCCACGGCATAATGAGAAACACACACATACCACTGGACACGCCATCGAGTCTCCCGCTTCTCAATGACCTTGAGGCAAGCTCGCAATGCCTCTACAGCTCTCTCCCGAATATCCAGTTTTGGATCCCTTAGGGCAACCCAAATAGCATCGACAAATTCAGGAACATGCACATTGAAAACTGTTGAAGCATTCTCAGCCATTTCCTATGAAAAATATACATAAAGATTTAAGCAGTCTGAAGACATAAGGGACAGTTCAAATAAAAGAACCAAAACATCCAGACTGAGCTGCTAGGACGATCAAGAAATCTAAGTTTATAATTTGGGGTATTTGCCAACTTCCTGACATCTTTCGTGATGCATATGAAGAATAAATTTAAGAGAAAAAAAACATAAGATTCAAACAGAAAAGGCGAACTTACGAAGTTCAGGATTCCTGTTTGTTACCACAGTTGAGAGCTTACATAGTACTTAAACCCAGAAGGATAAGTGTTTTTCCTTTAAGATATAGATGCCGTGACTCTAGGGTCCTAATTTTTTACAGTGGCTGTAAGTTTATACAATATGCAATAGGAAAGTACCTTTAAAATTAACACCGCAGCAAAACGGCGATATTCCACTCTATCACCACGAAGCCAATCCAGTGCAATTTTTACCTGAGAGATAAATTTATCAAAAGATTAAAAAATATACAGCATGCTACCAAGAGCAGAAATGTTGAACATACCAGTCGTTCGACTTCATCGGCTGTCATTGCTCCACCAGCTCTGGCTAAGTGGCCTAGAACTTTACTGGCAACAACTAAAGTTTCAGGATCACGTTTTGCCTCGAATGCAGTTCTCATGTAATTTGCAATCTTTGCCACTTTCACAGCATTCTCCCCGATTCCAACATCAATAAGCTCGTCAATCGCCCTCAAAGCACCCAGATTTTCGGCAACTTCATTACTCTCCAAAAGACTAGTGATGCGATCATACATCTGATCCATAAAACGAGAAAATGCTTCGCCGCCGAGATCACGAGCTTGTTCCTCAACGTGTCTACTCAATGCAGATGCAGCTCCATCCTACAGATTAATTTAATATCCTTCAACAAAATCTCACATAAATATCTAATCATATAATTTTAGCAAATCAAAGAACCCTCGAGGAATAATTCAACCGCACACATTCCATAATTGAATATGCAACCATAGATAAACATGTTGAAATTTTACTTTACCAAAATCAAACCAATACAACGAACCCTCAAGAAATGATTCAATTTCAATCGCACACATTCCATAATTGAATACATCACCACAGATAAACACATCGAGACTTTACTTTACCAAAAATAAGCCAATCCAAACTGACACTGGATCAAACAACAAATAATTATCCAACACCATGAATGTGCAACGAGCTAAAACTCACATCTGACACTAATTCCTTTCAACCATGGACAGAATGAGGAGAAATTTATGTGGATTGGGCTCGGGGAGGAAGAATAATCTGCTTCCGAATTACGCGTATTTTTTCAGCAACATATACGCACATTCCAATTCCAACAACAACAGAGCCACACGTGCCTCTTTCTTTCCTTCTCTTCTACGATTCATTATTTATTTATGAAATCCACATTTAGAAAACGAATAAAGTATTGTGACCCACATTAATTATTTATCACGTAGTACATAATCACATTAACCACGTTCCAGCTGTAAAAACTTCTTAGATGCATCCGGATTCCAAAAGAGAACTAGTTGCCATTCTCTGGCTATAAAGCACAAACCTTTGCAATCAAACACAAAATATATACTCATATTAAACGAAAAAACAGCTAAACGAGTAGATCCAAACCTTGGGATTCCCTCGGACGCAGAGTTCAGCCAGCACCCGGTTCAGAGCGTCCAGGTTGCTCGTGGCGGTTGCGGAACTCGGCTGCACATACCGTATCGAATGTGCCCCAGTCGACAGTGCCATGCTATGTACAATTACCTCAAAAGCCCTAACCCAGTCCCCTAATTCCTCCAATGACTCAGCAAAAAACCCCTCCTATCGAAACCCAACTACAAAGAAGAACTCTTTTTACTATAAGAAAACTAGTGAAAAACCCACACGGCACAAATGCCTCAGAACCCTAACCTGATTCCTGAAAGCACCGAAAAACATCCAAAAAATCAGCTTTAACAAATCATGAATTTGTCGTTGTCGCAAATAAATTACCGAGTACAAATTGGTCGGGGAAGAAATAAAAACTCACCATGGAAATTATAGGAACGCTGTCGAAATTCTTGCTCTACATGAAATTGTGAATATTTTTTTGAGTGAATTTTGGGAGTATTGATGATGAGGGTGTTTGTGTTTTTTTACCAGCAGAAGTAAAGACTACTTCTTTGTCGAAAGTATTTCAGATCCCGTAAAAAAAATACGGTAAAATCTATACTACGGAGTACTTATTATTTTTATGGAGTACTTATTATTTTTATATTCTCAAAATAGAAATACACAAAACACTTTTTAAATAAGCTGAAAAATTATTATTCTTATTTTTTTAATTAATTAGTATTATTTTTACTTTATAATTTTTTTAATTATTTTATCTTTCCAATTTAGTTAGACCTTCATATTCAAAGTTGTACATATTGAATATTTGGACTTAAAACTCAATACATATAAGCTTGTAACTCAAATCATTAGTTATGCTGACTTGAATTTTAAATTTTTAAACTTGATATATTCAACAAATCTCATAAATTATATGGATCGAACTTGGATCAATCTTAGCTCGGCTACATGGCTCTATTGACAATTATATTAAAAATATTTTTGTTAAATTTGAACTTAATAAAATAATAACTCGAAATATAAATACTTTTCGATGATAAAATTCGATAATTTTTAATTTTGTATTCCAATAAGTAAAATCATTTATTCATAAGAATCATGCAACGACTCGAAAAGTGTATTTAAAATGTATATACAGTATATGTTACTTGTACTAATAAAATTCATTTTCATTTTAATAATTTTTTAATAAACAAAATTAAAGTTAAAACAACTTGATTACTCGCAAAAAAATTTAAACTCATAAAATTCATTTTCATTTCTGATAATTTTTTAATAAATAAAATTAAAGTTAAAACAACTCATTACTCAGCAAAATTTTATAAAGGGTGACCCTTATATCTTATGATATAAAGTATTTTAGGATATATATATATATAAATCTAGAAAATAGTTATTGATAAGACTATTTACAATGGGGGTGTTGAAAAAATTATTAAACTGTTGAACAAGTGCAATGAAGGTGTTGAAACATGTGTTGAATATGAAGTGGATTTTTGGGTGTTGAAAGAATTCAACCGGTTGAATATCAAAAGAATGGGTAGGATGTAGGGCACTTGTCCCATTGTGATTGGTAGTTTAGATTTTAAGATTTTCATAACATTTTTTTTCTTTTGAACTCACTTATTTTATAGTAAATAATTTTTTTATTTTTTTATTTTTACACCAAAATTTATCATTTTTTATATTCTATAAATAGAGTCATGTTTCAATTAATTTGGACATAAAAAATATTGCATTTTTCTCTATAATATTTGTTTATTAAATTTTAATAAAAATAAAATTATAAAAAAAATAAAAAATAATAAATAAAATCGGTGGGGGTTGAGTGTTAAATTTTATTAAATAAAACCTTGTATGAATCGGTGGGGGTATATAAGTTGAATGTGTGTTGAATAATTAGGTGGAAGAGAGAGAAAATGATGTGGAGTAATAAAGTAGGGTGTTAGAATGTTGAAACCATTGTAGATAGTCTAACAAAACCGGTCTATAAAAATCTGACTTTGAAAAAAAAATTGAAAAAACACAAAATAAAACATAAGAAGTATTTTTGCATTCTACTATAATTGAAAACAAAAATTACTTGAAAAACTTAAAAAAAAAATACAATTGATTATTTGTACGGGAAAGAAAGAATTTTCTTTATTATTTTGAGAAGAGGTGACAATGACGCCACGGTTCACGTTAACCGTCCATGGAGTAGTTGATCGTTTTTTTTCTCATGTCCCCACTTTCAAATTACACACTGTATCATTTTCAGATCCCAAATCCTAACTAGGGTTTAACACAGTTGCCCATAATTTATTTATTTTTCATATACAGTTCACCCACACAGAATCTCACACTCACAACACACCCCCACCCAACCTAATCTTTTTTTCTTGTAAAATCCGAAAATCTTGGCGGCCTGTATACAAAACCCCTCGACGGATTTTCCTATTCATCCTCCTCTCCACATTTCCCGATTACCGCAGAATTCATTCAGAAAACAATGGCCGCCGTGGGAGATTTCGCTCTCAAATTCGGCGGTACGATCAATAAAGAGACGGCCTTTACCGGCTCAAAAATGGGTTCTTTGTTCGCCACAATCTCAAAAACCAAACTTCGCTTAAACCCTAGAAAACCCCGGGCCCCGAAGCCCAGATTCAGCCCGGTCACAAAAATCCAGGCGGTGATGCAAGTGGGGTTGGAGGAGATCAGAGAAACCTCGGCCGGCCCGAAGATCCCGGAAGGGGTTCTGGGACTCGACGTGGTTTCGGAGGCAGAGCTGAGGAAGAAGGGGTTCTTGGGGCTGAGGAAGACGAAGCTCGTCTGCACGGTGGGGCCCGCGTGCTGCTCGCCGGACGACCTGGAGAAGCTGGCCCTCGGGGGGATGAATGTGGCCAGGCTCAACATGTGCCACAGCACCAGGGAGTGGCACGTGGACGTGATCAGGAAGATCAAGAAGCTGAACGAGGAAAAGGGGTACTGTGTGTCCGTGATGATCGATACCGAAGGTAGCCAGATTCATGTCGTTGATCATGGTGGGCCTTCCTCTGTAAAAGCGGAGGTAATGAGATTTATATTGTGTATATTGTTCATGTTCATTGTTAGAAAAGAGTGTTCTTTTGGTCTTGAATTGTTTAGTTGGTTGTTAGGACGGTTCGATTTGGTTCTTTACAACCGAAAAGTTCGAGGGCTCGCGTCCGTTCACAGTTCAGGCGAACTACGAAGGCTTTTCAGAGGGTAGGTTGTTGGTGGATAACAAGTGGATTAAAAGATTTGTTTTTTTTTCGATTTTTGATGTACCGAATTTTTCAGGTATAAATGTGGGCGATGAAATTGTGTTTGACGGTGGAATGGCGACTTTTGAAGTCACGGAAAGAGTCGGGAATGACTTGCGTTGCAAGTGTACTGATCCTGGCTTACTCTTGCCGCGGGCCAAACTAAGCTTTTGGAGAGACGGAAAGCTCGTCGAGAAGAAAAATCAACTTCCAACTCTGTCTACTAAGGTAATTATCGAAATTCGAAATCATAACATGTATGTGTTGTAATCGAAAACCACGAAATCTGCAGGATTGGGCCGATATCGAATTTGGAATCTCTGAAGGTGTCGACTTTATCGCCATGTCCTTTGTCAACGATGCCGAAGCTGTTACACATCTGAAGAATCACATTTCCAACAAATCCCCCAAGTAATTCATTCGTCCCATTTCCCTTTTGAAAAGTGACGTTTCCGATTTCTATTGGCTTATTTTTTGTTCAACAGATCGATAAAAGTCTTGGCGAAGATAGAGAGCCTGGATGCCCTCCACAAATTAGAAGAAATCGTCGAGGCTTCCGACGGGATCATGATCGCGAGAGGAGACCTCGGAGTCGAAATCCCACTAGACCAAATCCCAACCGTGCAAGAAAAAATCACCTTCGTATGCAGGCAGCTGAACAAGCCAGTCATAGTAGCTTCTCAGCTTCTCGAATCCATGGTCGAATACCCTACCCCAACAAGAGCCGAGGTATGTATATATATATATATATATATATATATATATATATATATATATATATATATATTCTCGCGTGTAAAGAAAAGAAAAGCCGATGTAGTTTATCTGTTTTTATAGGTTGCGGATGTGTCTGAAGCCGTTCGTCAATATGCCGACGCTCTGATGCTCTCTGGAGAGTCGGCCATCGGGCCCTTCGGACAAAAGGCTCTTTCCGTGTTGAACACGACTAGTAGCAGAATGGAACTATGGAGTCGAGAAGAGAACATGCAAAACGATCTCTCCCAGCATAGCCTCGGGTCATCTTTACCCGACCAAATCGCTGAGCAAATATGCAACTGTGCTGCGAGAATGGGTATACGTCTTATCTCTTCTCATTCGAAAAAAAATACGTGAAAAACTATATATATGTTCTTATGAAATTGCAGCAAACAACCTTGGGTTGGATGCGATATTCGTCTACACGAGACACGGGCAAATGGCATCCTTGATCTCGCGTAACCGACCCAACCCTCCGATATTCGCGTTCACAAACGTCGAGAGCACGAGGATGGGGCTTAACCTGAACTGGGGTGTGACCCCGCTTCTCGTTGACCTTATGGATGACATGGAAGAAAATATCGCGAAATCCATTGACCTTGTGAAGGTCAAAGGGCTGATTAAGAAGGGTGATGTGGTTTTAGTGGTCTCGGATATTATTCCGACTTCGACTGCACAAAATGTGTTCCAGTCGATTCAGGTGAAGACTGTTGAGTAGAAAAGTATTTCAGAGTGAGGCTATATCGATGTTTTGCGAAGAGTTTTTTTTTCTTTTTTTCCTGTTGTTGATTACTCTGTAATTTTTGTGGATTGAAGTTGTATTATGTTAGATGTTTAAAAAACTTATAAATACTGAGTATGTCTGGAAAATTCATTAATCGATCATCCTATGATTTCCGAGGGAACGTTCAATCTTGGGTGGGTAAATTTTTCATTGAAATATTGGAGAAAAAAAATGTTTGTCTGTCGACTCTCTATTGAAAACTTGAAGTTGGTAAAGTTTCTCTCTTTAAGAAGAACAAAAAAAAGTTATAAGAAAAACAAAAGCTTATTATTACCTGCAGAAATTATTTAAAATTTTTGCAGTGTTTTAAGAGGGACCAGTCGAAAAATAAAAGGTTCTGTAACTTTATACGGTCGAGATCGAGATGCCCAAGATCTGACGGCTCTAAACCATCAACTTCCCAGGCCACAAAACGCCGCGCGCATATTAGCCGGCGGGGCCCGCCGATGCTAAAATGCGCCACGCCTCGCGCACCACCCTCCTCCGCACACTGAGTTGTTCACACATTCACGTTTCCGTATATCGAAATCCCCCAATTTCCACTGAATCTCGAGATTTGAATTTCCGAGCAATTATTTTTTCTTTCCCTGTTTTCTTTCTCTCTGGAATCGTAATGGCGTGCCTGCAGATGTTGAAACCGACCCCGTCGAATTCGCAAACGAAATTTCGGCGTTTCCGCTCGAAATCCGATTCCGCATCCTCGCTGAAAACGAGCGCCGGAATTATCGCGAATTACAGAAATTTCAGGATTTACTGTAAAGTCGACGACGGTGATAAGCAAAGCAAAGGTAAGCAGAACGAACGCTATGCGTGTGTATCATGTATATGCATGTACGGGAAATTACTGATGAACATGTTTTTTTCTTCACGGAATTCGATTTATCTGGAACTGCTTGATGCAGTTCATATGATATGTTATTATATATGGAATTCTGAGGAAAAAAATGATTTTTTTGTGTGTTTTTCAAATGAACTAGGATAAGGTTATGAGCGATTACAATAAGGATTAGGGCTGAAAATCGAAGCAAACTACTCGATCCCTGACTTCATATTGTTCGTTTGGAGCTCATCTGAGCTCAGTTTGTGAACATTATGAGCCAAGCAATTGAAAAATGGAAGTTATAACTCTCACCTAAGCCTGTTTTATTGATAAAAAATTGAGTGAGGTAGATGAACATAATTAGTCGGAAAGCGAAGTTAAGGACTGCCATCTTGTTGAGTGAGGTCATGGTGGGTTGGTCCTAGCAATGATATTCTTCTCATTTCTACTGTACTCGTGTTTGAATCTTTGGACTTTGATTAACCATTTTCGAATACGATTTCAATCAGATATTTCTATTTTTTTACCTTTTTTATTTGAATTTTTCTTCGTCTTCGAATTCCAGATGTCTTGCTGCATCTGTTCCCGTTGTGTTATAACTCAGACTGAGTCTGTTGTATTAATAAAAAGTTGAGTAAGGTGGATGAACATAATATTGGACCTATGTCAGGATTCAAGTCCGTGATTCTTTACACAGAGCTCAACTGATGCCGATTAGCTGTTGTAGCATAAGAATTTAGGACCAAATTAATATTGATGCGAATTGAAGCTGTTGTATCTGAAATTTATTGCTTCTTGTTTAATCCAGATTTTACCATTTTACGCCTTATATAAATGCACCGTTTGGTTACTGTTAATTATCTGTGAAGAGATGAGTTGTGCTAACCTTTTTTTCTATCTTAAATTTATTTGATTGCTGATTCAATTAAATTTTTTGTGTCCAAACAAATGTCAGGTGAAGAACCACCCGAGTCTTTATTCATGAAAGAACTAAGGAGGCGAGGCATGAAACCCACATCTTTGCTTGAAGAGAAAAACAGAGGCACCGACAGAGATGAGGAGACAAAGTTCAGAGAAGAAGACGGGGGTTGGAGTTACTCAAGAAGAAATGGCGGTGTCACAAATGATGCTGAATCAAACCTATCTGGTCAAAGGGAAAGGTCTATGGCTCTCAATAGCGAAGGTCTTGAGGTGAGGAAGTTCACCATATTATACTCGACTAATGGACCAGTTAATTTCAACTTTGTTTCCCTATTATTCAGGGGTTGATCCCACGGGCCAAACTTCTGATTACACTCGGAGGAACTTTTTTCCTGGCATTTTGGCCGTTGATTCTTGTGACTGTTGCATTTTTCTCCGCTTTGTATTTGGTAACATACTACTACGAACTCTCTGTGCTTCGCAACTTAATTATCCTTTCTGGAGCATGCTGTTCGAATGTTCACTTACATCCATTTTTCAATTGTATTTTTGGCAGTTTGATAAAAAGAAAAACGATTTTATAATTGATTTTGATTTGCTCATATGCAGTATTTTGGACCAGAATTTATTCATGATGGAACTACTACTCAAATCACCCCACCGCAGTACATAGACCCATACGAACTACTGGAAGAAGATAGAATGTATAAAAAAGCCCCTCTGATAAATTGAAAGGGCTAGAAGCACTTCTTGTATAGCAGCAGCTTTTGATCTATAATTTTGTGTTTCTTCCTCTCATTGTTGAAGAACTATAATGTCTCCATGTCGACTTTCTCATAAATATTTCAGGCCTCAGTGTAATGTTTGTTGATTTATGTGTATTCATGTTCCTTTTCTTTCGATTTTCACAATACTCGTCGATTTATAAATTTAGAAAATGTTGAAGTTTTGAAGAATACAAAAATATAAACATCCCCATATGGAACTAATAATGTACTGTCAAGTGAACATTATTTGAAACTGAGATGTAAAGTTCAGATAGCAGGTTGTCTTCCCGTCCACGACTGCGGCTCATCATCTTCGTCTGCCCTATAAGTCCGACTCTCCTGGAAGTAGGAAATACCGGTCCATATACCGCGAATGAGCAAAATACTTGCAAAAACTACACTCCCTAGAGTGCAAATTACCTGAAATCACAAATGCAGTATCCAAACAAAACCATGTTAAATAATACAGATAAGTAGATAACCCCAACTTCTTCTCTGTTCTAACGTTCGGGGCAACATGTAAAAAAATTAAACCTCAAGAGTGGTTTTTGTAATATTAAAGTTTAGCTCTGAGTTTATTTGTTCCTTCTGGTAGTATATAGATCAATGTAACATCACCGAGACATCAAACTAATATTTCATACTACGGATCCCATCATTTACGTTGTCCCTATATTCAAACGAAAGTGTCAGCTCGATAGAATGCAAAAATAGCATCGTGAGATAAAAAGCTATTATTACCTCAAGAAAAGCTTTCAGAACCCACAAGAAAGTCAGAATTATGGTACCATTCACAGCGAATCCCACCTACATACAAAAAAGGATAAACCACAGTCAATTCAAAAGCACAAGCAAAATAAACAAATTTCCAGTATGACAAACAAAAAACTAGATTTAAATGCATAGTTGGATCCAAAAAAATTATCTTGATTTCACGATCCGTTCCCTAAATGTACCCACGCCTATGGAATCCAACAGAAATCCTGATTAGCATTGCAACAACTATGCGCAGTCACAAATCATAATTCATAATACAGTGGTTTGAATATTGCTAATTATTTTCAAGGAAAATCATCGATTAAGTTCCAGCTGTCGTATAGAAACTGTTAAGAAAGCAGTCAAAATATCAAGTAATTTCTTCAAAAACAACTTGAGCATATTCTCAATAAGTGAATCGACTGGGAACCACCTCATCCACACAAGTAAGGCTGCTAAAAGAGTTCATATACACAGAGGACATTATTCAAAATAAACACTTCTGGTTTTATCGATCACGACCTGACTTGATCGTCGGAGTTCCTACGAAGGGAACATCCGACGTCCACTCAGGGACGAGAAATTAGAAATCTAAACAATAATTAATGTTGCTAATTGGAGGATTAAGCACTACTTAGTACCAATCGGGTTGATATCGGCACGGGCAAAACAGCCTTCACGGCCTTGCGAGCTTTCCTCGACACCTTCCGGAACACATTCTCCACGAACCTAACCAAAAGGTCCAGGCTCCGATCTTCATCTTCATCTTCCTCGATGTCGTCGTCGTCTTCATCATCGTAATCCCCCATTACCATACCACCTCGAGGATCCCGTGCGCGAATCGAGTTCTGTTTTTTCTGTAAAAAACAAAACAGTAATCACAAACAGATCGTTCATCGAATTGGTGTTATACGATGCTTGAATCAACAATTGACCTCGAGATGGAGAAGAGGACCGGCTGCGTGGCGGCGGCGCAAGAGAACGGCGGCAGCGGTGGGGAAATTGAAATTGGCGGAGGACGAATGTGTCAGCGTACGACTGTGAGAGGCGAGAGGCTGAAATTGGAGAGTGACGGTGGTCGCCGCCATGGCAACCGTCGGCAGGTTCGCTGTTTCCAGGGACTGCGAAACTAATTTCGAAACTTCTGCGGGACCGATAAGAGATTTGGGGGTATTTTGAGGACTGAAATGAAATGGTTGGCGAGCTGCTATAGTTTTTTACTGTAGTATACTAGTGGAGTATTTATTTTGAAGACTGTTGAACTTGAACTGTTTTGAACTGTGTATATGGTGCATACAATTAGTTATATGACGCCCTAGTTCAACCTGGTTTTAGTCCGAAGTCGCCTCGCCTCAGTCAAGGTTCGAAACGATCTTTTTCGATCTCAAACTCATTAGTCGAGTGTTAGAAATACGGTTTGTTTACAGATTACTCGACTTATGACCATAAGAACAGCATCAATTACAATCACAACACCACAATTTGTTTCAAGTAGATGCATAATGCATTATAAATATAAAGGATGCAAAAATATTTTCATTACCAAAACACAAGCAAGTCTTATATAACCAAAAACAAGAGAGACGGAATTATAATCCAAAAGACGGAAAAAAAAAACTCGAGGGCAACTTATTGCAATATACAATCCCCCAAATCATCGACTTATAACCATTGAAAACAAGCTCAAACAAACCTAACATCACTAACTCACACCTCGGATAAATTTATAATCGGCACCTCATAATCATCCCCTATAATTCTCGGCACCTGAGGCCGAGGGACCATAAACGGATTAAGATACCTTTCCCTCCTTGGCCAAATAGGATTCCTTTCCCTCCTTGGCCAAATAGGATACCTTTCCCTCCTTGGCCGAAACCCATACGGACCGAGCAAATTCGATGCAGCCCTACCACCTCTATTAAACACCCGACTTCTGCGCCTAAGACCCCAATCCTTCACAAAAGCCTTTTTCCAACTCCCTTGTGTAGCCGTTTTCCCCTCTTCCCCAAACTCCTCCCCGAACTTCACCTTCCACAAGTCCTCGCTCGACCCCAAATATCTCAATTCTGAACAAACACAGCTTGCTTTAGCTATCTCAACACCCGTCAAAGATTCCAGGATTTTCAACTTTAGGTCGGTAGGTAGACGCATAAAGCAGGGGGGAAGCCCCAAACCAAGCTCTTCGCATATATCAATCAGCAAAGGCAACGCGAGGTTATCCTTCACAGACCTCCAGAATTTGAACACCTCTTTCTCAGGGGTAGTACCCAATAAACTCCCATTTTCTTCACCAATACTTTCTATTAAACCACAATTGGCCCACACAACATTCAGGAAGGGAACCAACTGATCCTTGTTTAATTGGGCACGGTACGTACCTTTATTTCCCGACCCATTTTCTAACGTCCCGTAAACATTAATGAACTTTCCTAAGCTCTGGAATTTCAACATGACAACACTGCCCTTATTCGCTTTTTCTTTGAGAGTGTAGAACAGGGATACCCTGAACAGAGATGATGGCCACTCATTCCCGAATTGAAAACCAGAAACCACAGCGTTTGTGTTCTTATCAAACCCTACAAAACCTGACTCGAGCATAACAGCGTGAACTGCAATGGCAATCAATTTGTTATCTTTTCCAGCATCATCAACGCCCAATTCTGCCATGAAAACCTTCCTCAAGAAACCAGGCACAGAGAAAGACCTGTCGACAATCTCCGTATTGTCCTCATCGTCAACTTCCATTTCATCCACAGCCTCCTCCATCTGCGAATCACTGGCTGAACTTTCCCCCTTTAGGGTGAAATCGGGCTTCTGGGCATCGGGAAGAGCAAGTTGGGTATTCGAGCTCGGAGAGGCGGTTACCATGGGAAGGGTATTTTGGGAATTCGAAGTAGCAGGCGCCGATGGCTCGGGTGAGGAATAAATTAGGTCACCAGCGGCGGTCCCAAGAGAGTGGAGGGAATCTCCGACGTCGGATTGGAGATCGTCTTTCCGATTGAGGGAGAGCCGGACTGAATCGGGAAGGGAATTCGAAGTTGCAGGCGCCGATGGTTGATCGAGGGAAAAATATATCAGGTCACCAGCGGCAATTCCGAGAGAGTGGAGGGTATCTCCGCCGTCGGATTGGAGATCGTCTTTCCGATTGAGGGAGAGCCGTACTAAATTGGGGGAGGACGAATTGGGGAAGGACTGAGCGAGGGTTTGTTTGAGCTGCGAGAGTGTGCACGAATCTGGAACATCGAATTTTAGGGTTTGTTTGGATTCGATCGACCTTATCCTGAGCTTCATCGTTTCGAGTAGCTTTTGACGATGGCGGATTACGGATTTAGGGTATGGGATTGGATTTTTACGGTGATAAATATGGAAGGCTGAAAATTGGAATTGGAGAGTCGGCCGAAGGCCAAAGTAAAGTTAAAATAATCATTTATTATAATATTTTATTAAATAAATATTTAGTACAATACTATTTTTAATTTATTTTTATTTTTTAAATTGTATTTTCTTAAATTAAAATTTTTAATTTATAATATGTTGAAAATTTTATAATTTATAAATGTATATTATAAGAGTAATAATATTTTATACTCTTATTATATATTTATTGATACAGAATTGCATTGCTCCAATTGTTAATTTTCAGAGTTGTTTGTGCAGAAACAAGGGATAGAATCATATATGGTCCCTTCGAGAAAGGTCATTTTCATAAACGGACTTTATCTTTTTTTTTATCAGATATGGTCCAATGGCTACTGTTCCGGCCGAAAAACTCACGTGAAACGCACGTGACTCGTTAATTTGGCCGGAAAGATGACTTGGCACGTAATTAGAGGCCTAATTTGCCACATCAGTTTTGGCGGATAAAAGAGGAGGGAAAAGGCAATGGCAGTCATGTAATTATCCTGTATCACAAGGCTGAATGTATATTTGCATTAATAATCGATTTACTTAACAAAAAAACAGATTTTTCATTTCAAAACTTAACTCCCGTTGTAATACATTCACCCCCAAATATATGAACCATATAAATCTCTGAACCAAATTCTCCCAAAATTTTCAAATTGCATACAAATAAACTGAAATGGTTGCTTCTGGGAGCAGCCCTGGGGGTAGCGGCGCGTCGGAGAGAGTCTCTTCCAGCAGGGTCTCTTCAAGCAGGAGTTATTACACGACAAAGAGTAGGAATCTTTACTCTTTGACGTTGCGTTATGGAGGTACGTATGTTGGGAAGCCTTCTTACATGTATTATGGAGGGAGTACTGTGGTGGATAGGTTTGTCAACCCTAGGTCAGATGTGACCATGTTCAAATTGAATTTGCGCTGTGAGCAATTAGGGTTAACTGAGGCCAAAGCTTACTATGCTATTTTGAACTGCGAGAAGAAGCTGTTAAGTACTGATGAAGATTTACTAAATTGGGTTAAAGAATGTGAGGGTAGTAAGCAACTGGAGCTTTGTGTTGAAAATCCTAAAACTGTTGAACAGAGTGTTGATGTAGAGGATGATGTTGAAGACAAATCCAGTGAGGAGGATGCTATTGATGAGGATTCTATTGAGGAGAATGTTGATGTGGAGGATGCTAGTGAAGAGAATCCTGCTGTGGGGAGTGCACTGGATGATTGGATTAAAGAATGTGAAGAACTAAATTTCCAGAATGAGGTTGATGTGGAGGATGTTGATGTGGAGGATGCACTGGATGATTGGGCTAAACAATGTGAGGGTCTGAATGAGGTTGAATTGGAGAAGGCTCCTGAGAATGCTGCTGTGGTTGAGTTGTCAGATTCTGAAGACAGCAACTTCTCATTGGACACTGAAGAGAGAGGTGATGATGTATATGTTGCTGATGATGTTGAGTGGCAGAACAATGTGAATGAACATATCAATGAGGTTGAATTGGAGAAGGATGTTGTGCCAAAGGAAAAAAATGATGTTGAATTGGGGAAGGCTCCTGAGAATGCAGCTGTGGTTGACTTGTCAGATTCTGAAGACAAACAAAAAGGTTTGATTCTAGCTATGGGAGAGATCTTTCCTAATGCTGAGCACAGGTTTTGTGTGAGGCACATGGAGAACAATATGGCTTCTGCTGGTTTCAGGGGAGAAGCTTTTAAAAAACAAGTGGAAAGGATGGCAAGGTGTACAACTGTTGGGACCTTCAATGAAGGAATGAGGAGGTTCAGGAAGTTTAATGAGAATGCTGCTAAATGGTTGAGTGACAAAGACCCAAGACACTGGTCCATGTCCCATTTTAGTGTGAAGTCCAAATGTGCAATGGTGTTGAACAATGGTTGTGAGAGCTTCAATTCAGCTATATTATATGCAAGGGATCAACCTATACTGACAATGTTTGAGTGGATTAGGCAGTATATGATGGAGAGATTCCAGACAAACAGGGACAAAGCAAATAGGTGGAAAGGCAACTTAACTCCATCTGCTGTGAAGTTGCTCAGGGAAGCAATGGACATAATGAATACCTGTATTCCAGTGAAGTCAGATAACAGATATTATCAAATCCAGTGCCCTAATCAAGAGCAGTTTGCAGTGGACTTGCAGGAAAGGAAGTGCTCATGCAGGGTTTGGGAGTTGTGTGGTCTACCCTGCAATCATGCAGTGTCTGCATTAGTTCACCAAGGTGAGGATCCCAAACACTATGTACATGAATGTTACAGTGTGGATATGTATAAGAAGGTGTATGCAGAGGCCATTATCCCTATGACTGGACAAGTAGAGTGGGCTGAAACTATGTTCATACCTCCTATGCCACCAAACTTTGGTAAAACAAGAGGAAGAAAACAAAAGCTCAGGAGGCCAGAGATTGATGAGATCAGGAATGGAAAAAAAAATGCAAAGAGAAGTAAGACTGCTGTGAGGTTGAAGAGACAAAAGAGGGTGATAAAGTGTTCAAAATGTGGTGTAGAAGGGCACACAAAGCCAACATGCAATAAGGTTGTTGGGACTGAACATGGAGAGTCTTCTAGGGTGAATGAGGAGATGAGGGTTGATGTTCCTGATGAGGTGAGGGTTGATGTTCCTGAAGATGTAATTCCAGAAGCACCAAGTGTTTTTCCAGAAGTAATGACTCAAGATTCAACTGTTTTTCCAGAAGTAATGACTCAAGCATCAAGTTCTTTTCAAGAAGTGTTCACACAAGATTCAACTGCCATTCCTGAGATACAGACACAAGAATCAACAATTCAACCACCCCAGGTGAATCAGAAATTGCAGGTTAATTTTATACTATATTTCACTTTATTTTGTTACCTTACACATTTGTTAAATATTATCTTATATTATATGTTACATATTATCTTATACTATTTTTTATGTAAAGGTGAGGAGAACCACAAAAGCTTCTATAAGAGAGTCACTGAGGCTTAGAAGGGAGGAACTCAAGAAAAGTAAGCTTCCAGCTACTACAATGAGCAACAGAGGGTTATATGATGAAGATGATTCACAGTTTGAAGCATTGCTTAATGACTTCAACACAGGAGAGCCAATGGTTCCATCACTGCAAGGACCAAGCCTCTGGGAACAACTAAAAGGGCCATCATCAACTCCTAAATACCCTACTATGCCACTGCTTGGTAAAAGGCCAATGAGGTTCAGACCAATGTTTACTACAAAATGCAGAGATGAAGGCAGGGATAAGGAAAGCTAAGTTGAAGTAGTATGTTGGTGATTTAGGGTTCTGACAATGGATATGCCCTGCTTTTGTTATTTATGGGCATGTATTTAGTAGGTTAAAACTGATTATGCCCTGCACATGTTAGTTATGGGCATGTATTTTGTAGGTTAAAACTGGTTATGATATGCCCTGCTTTTGTTATTTATGGGCATGTATTTTGTAGGTTAAAACTGGTATGGATGTGCCCTGCTTTTGTTATTATGGGCATTTATTTTGTGGTAAAAAACCTGTTATTGTGTCCTACTTTGTGTGAATATGACAGTTATTGACTATTATTGACAGGTTCTTTTAGATTTGATGCAAAATTATGATACAAAAATCAATGTCTTAAACAAAATTAGATAAAACCATAGGAATTACATTGTTTTCAAATAACAATCCTTCAAAATGCATAATAACACCAAATAAGAATCACATCCTAGCAAGCATTGCTATGCCCACAATCACCAAGAACAACACTACTTTCAAAAGCTGTAAAATAGTGTCAACTCTAGCCATGCCATCCTTCAACAGCTTCATGCCATCCTTCAACAGCTTCACATCCTCAGCAGAAATCATCTTGTTATCATAGCTATCACAGCCCTCATCATTATCACAGCCCTCATCATTGATTGGATTGCACCATGACTGGAAAGTGTGCACATCACAATAGTAGAACAACTTCTGGTAATTTTTTGCACTTGCGGAAATTCGAACCTGGAGCTTCTTTCCACATTAGCTACAGAGCTTGTTTTCGAACTTGAATCGGCTAGGAAACCCAATATTCATTGTGCGCGAATTTTCTGAGTTCGTAGACATTCTGAAATTGACAAAAGTCATACAGACGAGTGTTGAAAATCAAATGTTTTAAGAATCCCCAAAATTCCACAGAGAGCAGAGAGCGATTTTGAGAGGAGGAGTAATATTCAGAAATTTCAAATTGAATTACCTGAGATGATTTCGTCGCGAACTTTCAATCTTCTTCTCGAATCCGATACGGGCGACGCTGGAGTTTCAGAATCAGAGAGAGAAGAGAGCGGGCGTAAAATTAGGGTTCTGAAAGATGGAAATGCCCCAATTCGATTTAATTCATTTCCAAAGACTGTGGGCCCAGGCACGTGTCAACTGATGTGGCAAATTAGACCTCTAATTACGTGCCAAGTCATCTTCCCGGCCAAATTAACGACTCACGTGCGATTCACGTGAGTTTTTCTGTCGGAACAGTAGCCTAAGGACCATATCTGATAAAAAAAAAAGATAAAGTCCGTTTATGAAAATGGCTTTTCTCGGAGGGACCATATATGATTCTATCCCGCAGAAACAAGGTATCACTCTTGAACGATTTTAGAAACTAAGAGGAGTGTATTCAATTCGGATTTTAAAAGATTTTTTTGGACTTTTACAACTCCGTGTATTTTTATGGATTTTTTAAATCCACGGAGTCTAGGAAGAGTTTGACTGACTTTTGTATTGACTTTCATAGATTTTCATAGAGTTTGTGAAATATATTTTAATTATAACATTAATTTTCATAGATTTGTATTTATAAAAAATAATAAATTGTTTTAAAAAAATCTAAATTATTTAGAAAATAAAAAACGAAAAATACATTAATTCAAAATTTTAAAATAAATAAATTATTATCAATCACTATTATTAATCTTCATTTACATCATTTGTTATACGTTAATTTCATTTCTCACATTATTATTTTCATTTTCATTTATATCATTGTTATACAACGACCTATATATACGTATATATAAAATATACGTATTGTTTACCTCCCTCGTCATATTTAAAAAAAATCTTTATTAGTGTCAAGACGGGTAAACTTTTATCATATTTTATCAAATATTAAACAATACACCATTGTAAATGAAAGATAATAAATAATTTTTTAAATAAATTAAATAATAATAATATTAATAATATAAATTAATTATATTTAGATTGTTATTGAGAAAATATATTATTGTACATAATAAATACAAAATAATTTATTATTAATATAATATATAAATAATTAATTTTAAATAAAATATGATAAGATCAATTTTCTCAAATAAAATTTTGATTATTTTATATAGATAGATTTGTGTAAATGATGATTGTTTTTTCTAGTTTCCATGTTAGAATTTTCGTGTCGTAAAAAAGTCCGTCGAATTTGTGTCGTAAAAAAGTCCGTCGAATTTTAGTTATATTTTGAAAAGTCAAGTTTAGTTATATTTTGTAAAGAGAATCCATTAAAATCAATGAATTATTAAAATACATTAAAATCCATAAAATGCCTATGAATTTTTAAAGATTTTTTAAAATCATAATTGAATACCTCCGGATTTTAAAAGTCTATTAAAATCCTACAGACTCCGAAAAAATACTATTTTAGAAACTGATTTTTAAAAATTAAAGAGTAGAAAAAATAATTTTCTACTCTTAAAAAGTTTCTAAAATATGATCAAAAATAAAACGAGTTTCGTTTTTTTACTTAAAAAGTTGAATGTCTCTTAAAAAAAATATGATCAAAATAAAACGAGTATTTATAATTGATTTAGAATTGAACATAAAAATATCAATTTTGATAATCAATTTTGATAATCACACGTCTACTGTACACACTCCAGAAACTCCTGCAACTTTCCACACTCATCCTTCTTGTCTCTAAAACATACACACAGTCCCACAACCATGTAAGTATTCCACTCACACGCACCTTCAATTCAAAGCTCGCACACAGCACTTCAATGGCGTCCGCTTACTTCTCCTGGGTCCCACCATGCCCATTCTCTTCAGGGACCCTAACCAAAAACCCGCTCCACATATCCTCAGTTTCCACTCCCCCTTCCTTTTCCCTAAAACCCAAACCCTCCCGCGAAAGATGGAACCTTTACGCGAAAGCAGAAAATACAAACGAGCCCTCTTCTTCATTTTCTTCTTCAACTATGGAAAATCGGAAAGATCATGTAAATGACGAAAAGGCCCTCGAAGTCGGAAACGGGCCGAGTGTTGTTGATTCGGAGGACGACAGAAATGAAGTTCAGGAAATGGATTGGAAGAGCGACGAGGAATTCAAGAACTTCATGGGGAATCCTTCCATTGAGGCTGCTATAAAGCTTGAGAAGAAAAGGGCTGACAGGAAACTAAAGCAGCTCGATAGAGAAAGAAGCGACAATCCTCTCGTCGGATTCTTTAACCGTTTGGTCCGCGATAGTTTGTCGAGGGAGCGAGAGAGGTTGGAAAAAGCAGAGGAGGCTTTCAAGGCCCTTGATCTTAACAAGGTATATATATGAATTGAACTAAAATCTCAATGTAATTTAATTAAGTTTACGTTTCTATATTCGTTTGCTACTAAAGAGGATTAAGGAGTAGTTTAGTCAGAAATAGGAGCTTTAGTATAATCAGGTGAGGAAAAATAATTGGGCTGATGGTCTTATGAAAATGTGTTAGAAATCAGCAGCATCATCTAAAAGTTTGAACTGTTAAAGAAGTTGTTAGTTGGTCGAATATCTTCTCCTATTAGGATTAGGTATTCTTCTCACAATAATTTAAATGGTTGTTTGCAGTTGAAGAGCTGCTTCGGGTTTGATACATTTTTCGCGACGGATGTTAGGAGGTTCGGGGATGGTGGGATATTTATCGGGAATCTGAGGAAGCCGATAGATGAAGTTATACCTAAATTGGAGAAGAAACTATCCGAAGCTGCAGGGAGGGAGGTTGTGGTGTGGTTTATGGAGGAGAAAAGTAACGATATCACAAAACAGGTATTTTGAACTCGGATTATCCCATGCGTGAATTTGTCGACATTTTTTATAACTGCTTTTTTTTTTCGGTTCTTAGGCATGTGTTGTGCAGCCCAAATCCGAGATGGATCTCGAGTTCGAATCAATGAAGCTAAGTACTCCTTGGGGATATCTTAGTTCAATAGCATTATGTGTCACGACTTTTGGAACGATTGCTTTGACGAGTGGATTCTTCCTCAAGCCCGATGCGACCATCGACGACTACTTGTCTGACGTGGCGCCTCTGTTCGGTGGGTTCGTGGCCATTTTAGCAGTTTCCGAGGTACGCTATTTCGCTAGCTTAATTAAATTTCATTTCGCTCAAGATATATTAATTTTTGAACTTTTCTCGACTTTCTTCTAGATTGCGACTCGAGTAACCGCGACCCGTTACGGGGTTAAGCTCAGCCCGTCGTTTCTCGTCCCGTCCAGCTGGACCGGTTGCCTCGGCGTCATGAATAACTACGAGTCGTTGCTTCCCAATAAGAAAGCTCTGTTTGATATTCCCGTTGCACGAACGGCTAGTGCGTATCTTACCTCGCTGGTGCTTACTGTTGCTGCTTTCGTGGCGGATGGCAGTTTTAACGGAGGCGATAATGCACTGTAAGAATCGTGTTCTCCTTCTTACAGTAAAAAAACCCTCGGTAGTACTAGTTAACGTTGTCTTTTTTTTTTTCTTCTATGCAGGTACATTAGGCCTCAGTTCTTTTACAACAACCCGCTTCTCTCGTTTATCCAGTATGTGATCGGGCCTTACACGGATGATCTCGGGAATGTTCTTCCGTACGCCGTCGAAAACGTCGGAGTCCCCGTTGATCCTCTCGCGTTTGCTGGATTGCTAGGTGAGTTCGGTTTGATTAAGTTCAATACATTTTCAGTTCAGTTCGTTTAAGTTTAATTGAGTTCAGCTCGACTAAGTTTTCTTTCAAAAAAATATCATTTTTATCAATTCAGTTTATTATTATCATTTTTATAAGAAAATCAATCCAATTCAATTCAAATACATTTAATTCAGTATAGATCCATTTATTTCAGTTCATTTCAGTTCGGCTCATTTCAATCCAAAAGAACAGAGCCTTGATCTTTCCTACATAATCAAACGTTGAGTTTTTTTTTTCTTTGATAGGTATGGTGGTGACTTCGTTGAACTTGCTTCCGTGCGGGAGGCTCGAAGGGGGGCGAATGGCCCAAGCCATGTTCGGGCGAAGCACGGCGAATTTGCTATCCTTGGCCACGTCACTCTTGCTGGGGGTCGGAGGGTTGAGCGGGAGCGTGCTGTGTTTGGCGTGGGGGCTTTTCGCGACGTTCTTCCGAGGGGGAGACGAGATTCCGGCCAAGGACGAGATCAGCCCGTTGGGGGACGACCGGCTGGCTTGGGGATTTGTGCTCTTCTTCATATGTTTTCTCACCCTTTTCCCCAATGGGGGAGGGACCTTTTCTAGCTCTTCATTTTTTGGAGCACCGTTTTTCAGGGGTGATTCTGTAAATTTCTAAATAATTATATTTCAAAAAATTAGGGTTACAATTCGATTTTCGCGCCAAAAACCATCAATCCCGCCGTTAAAAGAGGGGAAAATACTCTGAACACGAAACAAAAATCTCATCAGGGAAATGGGAAAGGAGAAAAGCTACTGGTTGCTGAAAACGGAGCCCGGCGAGTGGTCGTGGGACGACCAGGCGGCGAACGGCGGCGTGTCGAAATGGGACGGGGTGAAGAACAAGCAAGCGCAGAAGTACATGAAGGCCATGCGCGCCGGCGACCTGTGTTTCTTCTACCACTCCGGCTCGAAGTTCCGCCGCGTGGTGGGGGTGGTGGAGGTGGCGCGGGAGTGGTACGAGGACGAGGGCGGCGGAGCGGTTGACGTGAAGGCGGTGGGGGAGATGGGGACCGCGGTGGGGCTGGCGGAGATGAAAGAGGGACTGAAAGGGGTGGAGTTCGTGATGCTCAGGCAGCCGAGGCTGTCGGTTTTGCCGGTGGAGAAAGGGGTTTGGGATAAGATCTGTGAAATGGGCGGTGGATACGAGGGCTGCAGCAGCCCAAGTGTTTGATGATTTGCCTCAATGAATGTAAGGTTGATTTTTTTATTTTTTTGTTGAGATTTTGGATCGTATTCGATTCATAGATAAAAGGCGTTCGACTGTGCGATTGTTGCATAACTCCTGGTCAATTGAGAAATCCGTACATCATTGTCTTCGATAAATAGATGCATCTTCGATCCGTTACAGGTCAAGAGCTCCTTCCCCCTCCCCTTTGGTTTTAAGTCATATAAGACTCATAACTACTCAATACCCAACTCAGCTTGCAAAGTTGATCATTAGATCATCAAATGCTTTCTCGGTGAACAAGAATTTTCAGGAACATTTCATAATCATCTTTATGAAATATAATATCACAAAATAAACGTCGTTTAACACATGTTCATTTCAAAAAAAAAAAAAAACTTTTTAACATATGTTCATCTCATATTTTGATTTTTAATTTTACAAAAAATATTACTCAGTTTTATTTTATAAGTAATTTAGTTGAATTTCTTAAATAATGCGTCCTAATGCTTCAGCTTGTTTGAGCAATTTAGTATGAAACAGAAAAACGAAAGTCTGTTTTATTATATAATTCAAAGTCAAAGTCAAGATAGTGGATCAGTTAGACTGTTACATTTTTTCCTCCAAAATTGTTGTTACATCAAATTGAAATGAAATTATCAAATTATTATTTGGTTTGAATAAAAGTTGCGTGGCTAATCAAACAACCCGCACCTCCCAAATTTGACTCAAATTATATAACTATAATAATTAAAGATAATATTACAAAAAATTAATAGACATTGTGATTGTGTGTGATATCTATTTTTTAAGTCAACCTCACGCAAATATCACTTGAAAAAGTATTCAATAAAAATTAATGGGTCATAATGTCTTCTAGTCAATGAATGTGTGAACCCAAAAACTTGGCAAGCCTAACAATACACCCACCCATAAATACCGTGGCAAGCTACTATTAAATATCGCACGAAACGTTGCAGCTGGAGATTCGATGGCGATTCAGTTGGAGAGCCTCGTCGAGTCGATAAAATCGAAAGTCCGATCTCTGAAAAAGAAGTCGAAGAAGAAGCCTTACGTCAAAATGGACAAGAGCGCCAGCGTCAGAGTCGAGATTCGCAGCCGCAAGGCCAAAAACCTCATCGACAAGACGCTCAAAGCCGCCGATCGCCCCGGCAAGAAACACCTCCATTGATTCTTTTCTTCCCCCTGTTTTTTTAATGTGAGTATATAAGTTCGCCGTGATCAAATCTTTGTTTTATGAATTTTGTATAAAATTATATGATCAGATTTTGGTTACTTCTTGACTTTTGACCCGAATGAAAAAATCATCTACGTTACAACCGACAATAATTTTTATTTTATTTTATTTTATTTTATTCTAGATGAATTAGAATATATATATATATATTTCTCGAAAATATTCATCTTTCTTTGGGTAACTTCTTAAATTTATTTATTATACGTTAAACTTCTTTGTAACGAATGCTATATCGTTAACGGTGATCTATTGTTCAAAGGGCGTTCCAAAATAACTATACTATTGGGCCCAAAATTATATATTGGGCCGGAGCCCAGTGTTAAGGACTCGGGCTGCACCAACTCATGATTTGGGAGAGTCCAAACATGTAGATTTAGATATGGGCCCAAAACCTAAAGCTTCCAGGCCCACTATGCAAGAACGGTGAGTTGTTCCGGAGCATTCCGCTCGTGGCGTGCTCCGAACTCGATTCGCCACGTTTGAAATTTTACTTCATATAGAGCTCGATTTCATAAAGAACTGATGCTTAACTCGTTCGACTACTCGAATTTTTAAATATTAGCAATAGTGTTATTGCAGCTCACTCGTAACTTTGTGTAGTTAAATTAAGTCGTGTCGTTCTTTTTTCCGAAAATTATAATTGAATCTTACACCATCAAATTTATGTAACTCTTTAGTTTCATCTTTAAAGCTAATAAGCAAAATATTCAAAATGTAAATAAACATATAAAAAATTTGTTTTATAAAGTTGCATGTGGTTGTAGGGTTGGGGGCCCACCAGCATATAACCCTAGGCCCTAGCGAATGTTTCGCTATCATTTTCTCTGTAGAAGCATTTCCATTGTACTGTACGCTGTGTTTGTAGTACCATTGATTTCGGGTTAAGCGGCCCGGTACTTCGGGTGATTGATCATATTACTTCTCGGAACTGTCAAACCACACGTGCAATGCACGTGGATAGCATTTATTATGAAGGTAGTTATTGGAATTTTAGGTCAAAATATTCATCTTTTTATTTAAAGGATTATATTTTCAGACTTTGTTAAAATCTAAAAATTAATATAAAAAAAAAAGAAATATTTTTATTATGCTGATAAAAAAATATCAAATTTAATTAAATTTAATAGTGAACAATAAATTTTTATGAAGTGAAAAAAAATTAAAATAAAATGTTAATTTCTATTTTATGAATGAAGATGGGATGGGGTATAGCTTGTTTGGCCATATGGGTTCATCTAGCAAGCAATGCACAATGCATGATGATGATGGGTTCAACAATGTGCAATGTATCTAATTTAATCGATTTCAATTCAGTTCGATTCGATTCAATAAATATAAATTAATAATAAAACAAACAATTGTGGCTTTATGAAATTTCTCAATCATAATCAACTTGATTTGTGGTCCTATACAAAAAACTAACATGGAGTCTATGTCATCAAGCTTCTTCTAATACCTGCCATCATCATCCTTTCTGAATTATCATGCTGTCACAGCTGTCTCATTACCATTCCTATCCCTCTCCCTCGTAAAATCGTCACAATCCATTTTCGACTCATAACACCGTGCACGCCGCACCCACTCTTTTCTCCGACTTATAGTGCTTATGAGGCAAATTCGAATAAAAATAAAAGTCATGCTTGGTTTATAAAGTAAATCGATAGATAGATATATAGACAGATAGATAGAGATAGTGTCCATAACCCAAGTACTAGTACAATTTTTTCTCTCCAACTTTTATTAATTATTGATCAAAAAAATACACATGAGTTGTGGGCCTATGAAATTGCAGGCCTATGGGAAGTGGGAAAGTGCAGGGATAAGGAGGAGTAGGAAAAACAACCCCCACAATTATTTTTACAGTTGTGGGAAGGGATAGATAGATAGATTTATAACTACAGAGAGTTGTGTTGTCATGAAAATTGGGAACACTTCTAGGTGAAAACATCAATTTAAAAGTTTTTTTTTTTTGTACTTTCAAACTTTTCTTTTTTGTATACGGTAATTTATATCACTATTTTTTCAACTAACTAAACGTGTCATTTTCCGCAAACAGATCGAAGTTTGGTGGCACTTGTTTTTGGTGGCTGTTGGGAAGACAAAAATGTTTCCCTCCATACCCTTCTCATTCATCCCATCCAACATTATTCACTGACTAATCATAATCATCTGCACTGTATAATGTATTTGTCTCATTTATTTCCTTATATATATATGATGTACAATATAAATAAAATCATGAACTATCATCCCAACTAACTCTTTTTTATTATGAATTACTACTACACACTATTTTCTTGATTTGCCCATCACCTAGGACTAGTGATCACTATACAACTTTCTCAAATTATTTGATCATGATTTTCTTTAAAAAAAAAACACTTTATTAGTGTGGAGCCTTGTCCACAAACTAAGAGACAATTAGGTATTGGTCTTGTCCACATTATAAACCTTTGTCATTTCACCAAGATCTTGGCTATAGACAAGAAATAAAAATAAAAATAAAACATAATTTAATACTTAATGTTTGCGATGCGTTGCACAAAATTCGTATTTATGTTGTTATATGTCCTGTGATATAATTCGTAAATATTTGTTTTTTCAAGAATTTTTTATGTAGAACTGAATCAGTCACGCGTGCTTAAACATTCGATCAAGTCGACGACGCCCACTTGAGCCGGCTTTAGATTACACATGATTTTTTTTATTAAAGTGAAATAAAATAAAATATAAGAGTAATAATTAAGATTTGCATAGCTTTGTCAATGATAAATCTCTCTCCATGGATACATCCAAAATTGGCCCACTTTGATCTTAGTTTCTGACAATTATTTGTCACCAAATACTATTTATATAAACCTTGTTGTATTTGTATGTACATTAATTAATTAACTAATCAAGAGTAATTAAGATGGACAAATATTGAAGATCTTTCATGTTGAAACATGAGGGAACACACACAATATAATTAAATTAAATTAAATTAATTAATTAATTACCATTATTTGCAGACAAGAAATCTTGAATCTCTAAACAAAATGAAATTCAACTACAATTCTTTTTTTTTTCTTAGAAGAAAACAATAAAGGAAGCACAATCCCTTTCAACACCATCACCACATTTTGCCCTCAAACCACCTGCTGGAAATTCATTTTATAAATAAATAAATATGCAAAAAATCCAACAATTATTATTTGACAAAAAAAAAAAAAAAAACTCAACTGGTTTTGGTGCATTTGATTTCCAAGCTCCGCAGGCTGAAAGAAATCATGATACTGAGGTCTCACCTATATATCCAAATTTAAAAAATTAGTAAAAACAATTTCGAAAAATTATACACACTTTTTTTAATTAATTTTAATTACATACTTCAAACTGAGTCGAGGAGTATCCCTGCGAATATTCCAATGCATTATCCAGCTGTAACGAAGGCTGATTTAGTGTTAATCCGAAGCTCTTCTGTTAATTAACATATATACCCAAAAATTTAAAATCAAAATTAAATTAAATAATTTGTAAATTAACTCCAAAAAAAAAAAAAGAAAAAAAAAACTTACATCGGAGAAATCGAAAAGGGTAGAGCTAGCCGTGTCGTCGAGCACATTATCGTCTTGCGCCTTGCGACGTCGTTTCTGGTCCCGCCCGATCGTTTTCTTACACGACTCGTCCTCGATTTTAAAAACCGAGTAACTTCCGATTTCTTGATTATTGTAATGAGGCGGCCCAGACGAGGCATCCGATACCATCGACAAATCTTCTTCTTCGTCTTCTTCCTCCTCGTTTGGTCGTGAAGCCTTATAATCGAGAAACGGGGCTTCGTTTTCTCGATTTTTATCGACATTATTATTATTGTTATTATAATTATCGTAGTCGTCGTACGAATAATCGATCGAGGAGTGATCGAAGTACACGGTCCAACCGGACTCGCACCCGCTGCTCGATTCTTGATTATTCGCAAACATGCAATCATCCATTTTTTTTATTGTGACTGATTATACTAGTGTGAGTGTGTGTGTGTATATTTATATTTGTGTGTGTGTACATGTGTATTTATAGTTCTGAAAATTGATATCGGAGATAACGAGAGAAGGAAATGACCAAAACGAAAATTAAATTCGGGTGCATTGTTTATTAATTATTCATTTTTTTTATTCCAAGTGTTTTTGTCGGGTTGTGTATACATTGTACACGCGCTAATCGGAAAATCGAAGATTATCGACATATTGTACGTACACCATAGTTCGTTATCTAATAACTGATCAAAATCACTAATATAAATGTCAAGTTGTTCAACTTTTCTAACAGTTTGATTTGTTAAATTATGCAGCATCTAACAGAGTGATTGAATTAATACGTGATGATGATTAATCCTTCATATATCGACCTCGACCTCTCGACGACCCCGCCTAGGGCATAGGGCGGACGTGAGGGGCGAAGGGGGGAATGTATGTATGGAGTCACATGGTGGACAGCGAGGCACAGCGTACGTTTCATGTCAAAACGGGGTACATTTCCCATCTTCTTTCTCCTCGCCATTTGGACACACATCTTTTTCTTCTTTAATAATGTGCTCTCTCTGCACCTATTCCTATCACACCCCGACCGAGATCGAGCTAACTCACCTCTCTCTCCGTCTATCTTTCTTTCGTCATATGTTTCGTTTCCTAAAATTACACGTTCGTTACTAACCGCGAGCGAGCAAGCATTTTTCGTCTCATTGGATTATGTACACTATACTATAATTAATATTAGTAGTTGCATAGTGTGTGAGATGTTGATCATGTATGTGTGTATTTTATTAGGAGTGTTAGTTTCAAAACCGGATCAAGCTAGGGGAAACTATCTAATAGTAATAGTATATACGTGGGCAGATGCAGAATGAATAAATATTATATACTCGTATTATAGAAAAATATCAAAGTTATAAGGATATCAAGAAAAAACATATGGTCAAAACCTAGGACAAGTTGACTACTACATGTTCAAATAAAAAAGGAGGATCGATCGATTCATAACTAGAGAGTTTCTTCGGACCTTGGCCTAAAATCGACGTCCTAGTAAGATCTGAAATAATCGAACAATCATGAAAATTAAAGAACTTCGACCTCTTGACCATTTTAATTAATTGTACTTTTAAAAGTTACTGCAATTTTTTTAACCCCATAACAAGGTAAATAAAAAAATTGACATGGCTTCCCTCACTAGGTCACTCTAAAAGAATACTACTTCTAACGATATTACACACGCACTCATAATAATACACACATGTATGCACGTGTGCATATGGCTATTTCAGAATTCAGCCAGCAGATTTTCACACATGTATGCACGTGCACACACATTTCAATCTTACATTTTTTATTTTTTATTTTTATTTTTAACCTCAATTAATCACTATAGTAGTAATTTTTTGAAACACATTTTCCAATGTCTCTTATTATATAGTGTTGATCACATTTTATGCACGACAGTCTATCGTAACCACCATCGCATCGCATTAGTATGGTATTTTCCATTTCGAACAAAATTTTCACGATTTTGTTTTTTTATGCTCTTTCTTCAACAACCTAATATTAATGAAGTGGTGATATCTCTTTTACAATTAAACTAGCCATGCATTAAATTTTAAAAAAAAAAAAATTGACATGAGACTTGACTTGTTACCCAACAGTATATAATGTAACTAATAGTATAATTAAATTGAATGGAAACAAAAGGGCATGTTTGAAATTCTCAATGAATTCACCAGAAGGACAAAAACACGAGGAGGGTGTCATCAGACACATGAAGTTTCTTGGGAACCATTTAAAACACACATTGGTTTAACACAGTGATTAATTTATTACTATTACAATGTTTTATTATTATTAAATATATATAAAGAAAAAGGAAAAAAGAAATTAAGTGGCAAAGCATGCAGATGAGGGGCAGTGGTAATTTGCAGTGAGGAGCATGATACTTAGATGGGGCTTTGGTTTCTTCGTTGGTTTTGGTCAAAGCTCAAAATGGGCACCATCGACCCTCATGTGCTTTTACCCTCGGATCACTCGTTTCTCACTTATAATTAACCTATTCCATATCATTTAAAATTATTGCCCATAAAGCTTGTGCTTGCTAGCTATACTAATTGTTTTGATGACATTTTTCGAGCTGCACGAGTCGTGACAAAACGTTCTATTATAAAATTTCAACCTTTTTTTTCATCGTTCTTGCATGTACCATTTGATATATATATATATATATGAAATAACCTAGCTCGAATCTCTAAATCAGTTTATAGAAGTTCAATCAATATACACTTTAAAAGACATTGTGAAATGTTATAATATAATTCAACTTATGTGATTTTTTGTTTACAAACGATTACACAATTGTTGATAAAGTTAATGGTAAAAAGAAAAAATGATGGAAGAAATGAAACTCTTGAGTCTTGATCTCAATGCCAAGAAATTTGTAGTAACCAATATCAAGTGTTAGCTTCTTTTGGTTCTTGTTTCGTCACAACTACATGTTATGTAAAAGCGATCATGGTGAAATGATTTGAACTGGTCGTGGTAATTAAGGACATGTTCTTTTGGACTTAATTTCAGTCTAGTTCAGTTCAGTTCAGATCGCTTCAGTTCAGTTCAGTTCAGATCGCTTCAGTTCAGTTCAGTTCAGTTCAGATCGCTTCAGTTCAGTTCAGTTTAGTTCGTTTCAAAATAAATTAAAATAAAACAAACAAAAAAATAATTTGAACCAATAATTTTAAATATACAATATAGTTAATGTCACAATATTATTAATATTTTTAAAATAATATTTAATAATTTATAAATATTATTATTATTTTTAATAAAAAACCAGTTCAGTTCAGTTCAGATCGCTTCAGTTCAGTTCAGTTCAGTTCAGATCGCTTTAATTCAGTTCAGTTCAGTTCAGCCAGTTTCAGTCCAAAAGAACAGGTGCTAAACTATTCATCAAAACTGTTGAAAATAAAATAAATATGTACGCAAATTCACTTTTCATATATTAGAGTATATGTACTTATTTGAGATAAATTTTAACATGTTCTTAATGATTTAAATTGGAGTAGCAAATAATAATTATTTATAAAGTAAAAAACTAGTAGTAATATCCAAAAAAAAACATATGTAGTTGGAATTTACATGGGACCTATTTCCAAATAAGATCGAATTTTGTGGAAATGTAAAAATGGTACAAAGGTGTTTGTTCCCATACGCATACACATTGATTTGAGAGGCATTGAAAATGGGCTTTGTCCTATCCAGCTCACATATGGGCCCGTTATTGGACAGCTGATGTTTGTTTGCTTCGGGCTGGGCCCCACGCCTTCCCTCACTTGTCTCCTCTTTTCCGAAATACATTTTACAACCACCCAAACACATCCTTAACTCATTATACTAGATATTTCTCTCATCATATTACAACTTATTTATTTTTCTTTAAAATAAACATTCTCTTAATATTTATTTTTATTAAAGAGCTCTAATGGATTGTCGAAACTTTTTTAATATGTACAAAATTATCATTAAAGTAGAGGATAAAAAACTTATCATTATTTTGAAATTTAGGTGAGTGGTCCAACAACTATCTTTATGTGTGAATTAAAAGTAGGTGGAATCTATACTAAACAAAAAGCAACTATATATGGATAAGGTTGATTACACAATCAAACAATTAAACTACTTTTTAAGTAAAAATAATTGTTATTCATAAACTAAAAATAAGCTAAAAATAATATTATATTATAGTACCATTTAAAAATATGTATAATCACACTTTTTATTTTGATATGTCATAATTTAACTTGTTATCTTAGATCGAATATCGTTGAATTGAATTAAATTAATAATACAAATAATTATTATTACTTTTTCATCAAAAAAACTATGTTAATTTTTATTTTATTTATTTATTTATTTAAATTTAACAGAAAATTAATTATTTTAATAAATAATAATTTATCTGTCTCAGATAAATATTTACTCTTTTTTTATTTTGCGAAAAAATGAACCTGCTTAGATAAGGATAGAAGTACTGTAATACATTAATAAAAGTAAAAATAATTTTGTCATGAATAATTTTAATCTGCAGGCACATTGTACATATCATGTGATCACACATGATGGAATTGAAGTGTTTTGTTTGGGAAGAAAAATCAAACTCAACAATTTTAGGTAAATAAATTGATGATGTGAATTCCAAAAGAGGAAAAATATGCTGGCAGCGGTGCACTGCGCCGCGTGGGGGGACACAGGCGTGGGCCCCACTTTTTTTTTTGTTGTTGTAATAATACAATAAATACTACTGTAATTAACCACTGTCATATCCATCCATGTTATTGAGGCTTGAGCCAAGTACACCGTACGGACGAAGAGCTCACCTACTCCCGAACATTTTCTTTTATTACACCATTTTTTTATTATTATTTTTGTCATGGCCCAATATTTCTGATTATTGGGCTGGCTGAGTAATTTCTGATTTTAGGCCCTAATAGATTTCGAATCTTGTGGCCCAATTAGTTCCCAGCGGTCTCAAGCCCACGTACAAATCATCTAATTGCCAATACAGGCCCAAAAGACACCATTGCACCGATTTTTTTTTTATATTCAATTATTAAAAGTTGTTTTAGAGAGAAAATTTTAATTTTTAAACACTTTTGTAGCTAAAGTATTTTTATTGTATACTATCTCTTGTTTAATGATTAATGTATTCAAAGTTAAGAAAATAATTATTTATTATTATTACTTTCTTTTTTACAGAAATAATTAATAGTGAAATTTACTTTTAAAATGGAAAAAATTAAAAAAAAAATTATTGGTATGAAAGGGAAGAAAATAGAAAGTATGACAATTGATTTGAGGCATAGAGTAGTAGATGAACTACGTATCAATCCCGGCCACCTTAGAGTTCGATCAGATAGTCCTAAACATATCATGACTTTCCCGATACCATAAGAACAAAACAATCACAAACAAACAATGAAACTTTAACAATGTCGTCGCCATATGAACTCGTGACCCCTGCCGTAAAACAAACAAAAACCGTCGTCCACTTCGACTCGTGTTGAGATTGAAGAAGAGAAAGAAGCACAGTTACTCAGAGAGTCAGAAGCAGAAGCATGTGGTACCTCCTTGGGACAAAAAAAATAAAATGATGTTATGAAGTTATTGATGGGGGGACCAAAAGTTGGAATTGGTCTCAAATTAAGATGCAATCTATGTATTATATGTCACTGCTAGCACATATATGGAGATGTGGGCTTGGAAGGGTTGGGCCACTGGGCCTGCCCTATTTAATGCCACTCATTTCAGCATCTCTGTTTGGGGCTTTGTTGCGATGGAGGCCCGTACGGATATATGTATATAGTAGGTCCAAGAGTCTCGTGCATAGGGCACACAATATATTCGATAAATTTATCAATAGGAGTCGAAAGATCTTGTGTAGTTTGTGCTTGAGTTGAGAATGAGCGTGAAATACAAACTTGTTAGAGCCGAAAGATAATCTAAATTTTCGTTTATAATATGACAATTTTTCTTTTTTACTAAATTTCTATTCTTTTCGTCACAATATTGTTTTGACAGTTTTTTTTTGTAAATTTATAAATAAAGTGAAAAACTATTTCTGGGATGAAGGTACACATCATGAGAAAAATATCATTGTATACATATATTTCATTTGAAGAAAATTAATGCCCAACCAAAATAAATCATATTTATGGGATGGCCTAATTTTCATATGAATACAAAATTATGGTTTTGTCGTTTTTGCTTTTGTGTTGTGGTGCTGTCATTTTGAGTTACCGTTTGCTAGAGTGAGTGACATGATGATGTCATAAATATACTAGTATGATGAATACAAAATATATGTGTGTGAATGTGTGATGGCTTTCTTTAGAGCCGTCAAATCGTGCTTTACAGATGGACGGTCACTGAGGCATTTGAAGGTTGTATTCCAATTAGACTAACGGCGTTATTGCGACGTCATGTGATTAGCCCGTTTTTGTTGAGATTTTTGGTCGATATTTGGCTCCTTCGTATTCTTGTTATGCCCGTTTTACCCCGTCTTATGAGCTTATAGCATTAATTTGGTTAAAACGGTGTGATCGATACATTTTCCGTGTTTTGTAGGCTTTTCGGGTGAAGTGTACACTGACTGGAGGCCGACAGCTGAAGACCTGGAGGGCGACACCTGCTGGAGGGCGACGGAATGAAGCTTGAAGACACATGGAGGCCGACACCTGCTGGAGGACGACAGTTGAAGACCTGTCGGGCGACATGTAGGAGTTAAGAGCCTCAAATTTGAACCATGCAGAGATCTCAACCTTCGCACGAAGAAAAATCCTTCGTCCGCGGGCTGATGTCGCCCGACATCATAATCCTGTCGCCCGACAGTGGCTTGGAGGGCGACACAAGTTCCCCGTCGGCCGACGCTAAGATTTCAGCACTGCGCGACTTTGGGAGAATTGCGATTCCCGCTTCGTTAACCGTTGGATTGACCTGAAATTTTAACAGGATGTTCCCAACTTCTATATCCACAATATCAACGGTTGGATTGGCGATATGATGAGCGAGCAAGTTTCAGTTACTCCAAGAACGCATCAGCACTTCTCTTGGGCGAAAATTGAGAATGAATAAAGTCTTGACTTATGTTTGACTTATTTTAAGGGCTTTTTGGTATTTTTGTTTAGTCTTGTGGATAAACTATAAGTAGTTGTGTTTAGCTTGGAGAGAGGAGACCCCAATTAACTAACTTTCATTCCTCACTTTGCACAAGATATTTCTAGCTTCCTTCTCAAGCAATACAATTCCATTTTTGTTCTTCAATTTCTCTACACAAATTCACGATCTAAATTCCGTCCGTCGAGAATCCGATTAAATCTCATTCACAAACGATATTCCTTGCATCGAGCCCGACGTTTTCATCGGAGCGGTTTCTCCGGGTGACAAGTTGAAGTCCGACCTCGATTTCGGAAGCTCGGTTCGATCGTTTTCTTCATCCATCGATTCCATCATTCTCGTGGTGAGATTCTCTTCGTTTACCTCTCGATTATGGCTTATACGATTGTGGATTGTGAATTTGAGTGCTTGATTATGGCTAGCTAAACCTTTTGTAAGGGTGTTTGATGAAATTCCTCAATGAATTAGAGTTGATTTCTTAAGTAGCTTGATTTCTAGTAATTGGACAATTACACCTCTCGATTTGTGGTCTCGTGTCGAACAACCTCGGGTATATCGCTAGTGGACCATAGGATCGATGTGTAAGTGATCGTTGGTGAGGGAGAACGTGACAACACCGTGATCATAGTTCGATTATTAGTTAATTGAGAGTTTGTAAATCCTATTCAACTCTAGCTCGTTAGGAAAAGTAGTCGAGACACCCTTGCTTCCAAACTCCTTTGTTACAACTCGACCCTTTAATTACTCGTTTTTCAATACTCGTTCTTAGTTGTTAAACAAACACTCATTTGCAACCCCCCTTAGATGTTAATGTGTTACTTTACTATTTTGGAGCTCGTACTTAGCATATACAAGATAAAATTCACGAGCCGATAGCATTGCTCCTTGAGATCGACTCGGGGGGTTTATGTCATAAACCTTTCGATATTACAAATTACTTTTGAGCAATCATCATGCAAACGTACGCAGCTTCTTTGATAGCAATCGGTACGTACGTGCAAGGGGGTTAATACAGTGTTCTCTCACATTTATCATTCAAAAGTGACATGTTGAGGAGATTATTCTTTTCTTACTTAATTTTAAAATTTAGGAAAATAATTAAAATAATAAAATAATTTTGATAATGTGAATTTCCGCCACGCATTTCACAAATCACAACCAATTGATATTATTGTAATTATCCTCATTTTTTTAATATTTCAATTAATTATGCACAATTTTTATTTCCATTTCCCAATTATAAGTAACACTACTTTTTTTGCCAAAAATATTAATGTATAAATTATTTACACATTATTGGAGTTACCGAGTTAACAGGAAAGAGTATTTTTTTCCTTAGCCAATCACACTTCACACATTGGAATATGAGTACTCGATAGGAGTAAATCTTAAATTTAAATTAATGGTCACAAATCATTTTACCATTTTACAAAGCAAATTTACCAATTTACAAAGCAAATACGAGCGATGAGAGTAAGGATTTGTTCTTTTGGACTGAAATCGGCTGAATTGAACTGAATTTAAAAATAATAATAATTTTATAAATTATTAAATATTTTTTTAAACATATTAATAATATTATAAAAATAATTAGATTTTATATTTAAAAGTATATATTGAAATTATTTTTTATTTATTTTATTTTAATTTATTTTGAAATAAATTGAATTGAGGTGATCTATACTTATTTTATTTTAATTTATTTTGAAACAAATCGGAGAAGAAAAGTAAAGAAGTGAAATTAAATTCAAAATATAAAACTTTAAGGGAGAATTTAAAAAAGGGTTAATATCTTACTTACATATTATAACATAATCTTATACTTTGTCTAAATTCTAAAAAAGAATGATATATCAAATCAACCCCTATAATGTTATTATACTATCTAATATTTTAAATATAACCTATATTATATAGAATCACTTTTTTAATAGGACAATAATGTACTTTCAAATACACTACCAATGATTTCACGGATCATTTTACCAAAAGAATAACGTCAAACCCTCTCTCAAAAGAAACCCACGCAGAGTTGAGTTTCAGAGTTGAGTTCCGGCAGTGTTCTTGAAAGGTTGGCAATTGGACGCTCTTTGATATTCTTCAAATCCGGTAAGGTTTATTTTTCCGTGTTCGATCTAACGTGATTTTCGTTTGTTCTCCGTGTGCAATAACTTCCAAAATCGTGTTTTTCATAGATTACATTGATGATTTAGGGTTCTCGCAATTTTAGGTTTTATTCAACCAAATTAAGCAATGACTGATTCGGGAAACAATCTACCCGTTGACATTAATTTAATTTGTAGTTAAATTTCTCAAGAAATTATCAGTGATTTTTGTTTTGCATGTCGGTATTTTCCTTTATATTACTACACATCTGAAGGATGGAGAGTGATGAGAACTATATGTGTGTTGGTAGATTGTTATTTTATTCATAGATCACTTTGATTTTTATGAATTTAATCCATTAAGATTTTGAGCAATAACTGTAAATTCAATTCTCACCTTTCTCTACTTCTGGCATAGGAGGATAGGGATGGTTAAAAAAGTATTCATTCTAAAAGCTTGCAAAAAACTAGGTAGTGTGAAATTTATCTTTCTCGTTGTTATTTGGTTTACAAAAAGCATGCAATACCTTCTGATTTAACAAGCCAATTATAGGATGATAGATACTGATATAGGTAGATATCAATGAGCTGTAGATAACTAATTTTGTTACCTAAATTATGATCAATTACCATTTTGGAACAGTGTTTCGAGAAGATGTCTCCAACAACCCGTTCTGACTCTTTGAAGAAGAAGGTTCTGAACCGTGAGGCCTATTCCAGAACCGCCAAACGAAGTCTGGAAAACGACTTCGAGGCAACTACATCCGAGGCCCAACGTGAAATGAATACGGTATAATAACATCATCTAAGAGGGTCTTTTGCCTTTGTATAATGAATTAACTTATTAATCCAACACAGGTTTCAAAACGGGCTGCAAAGAACAATCATAAGCCGTTATCGATAAAGACCCAAAAGAGGATATTTCCGGCGACAGTGTTCTTGAAAGGTTTTTCAAATTGGAACTCGTTCTGATTTTCTTCAAATCCGGTAAGGTTCATATTTTCGGGTTCGCCTCTTTGTGATTTTCGTTTATACTACCGGTTCAATAAATACCAAAATCCAAAATTCATAGATTACATTCAATATTTAGGGTTCTACCTTTTTAGGTTGAATTGAACAAAATTGAGCAATGACTGATTGGAGAAACAATTTTCCCATTGAAATTTATTGGATGTGTATATTAATTAGGGCTAGGTTGGGTGATCAGTACATATGGTTTACTTAATATTATTAGAGAACACCTATGTTATTTGGATATGTTGGACAGTGTTGCTGTTATTGCAATATGCATAAATTGTACTGCTATTTTACGAAAAAGAATTGTGGTAGTGTACCTCATTTCAAACCATATTACAAAAACTATCGGGTAGCTTGGGTAGTGTAATATGTAGTTATAGATGCCATAAGTGGTATAGTCATTTACGCACTAGTTATTTACTTTTAGGATGTTCATGTACATATTAATAGATAGTCTCGCTACCAGAATACCTTAATTACTTGCTTGAACCATTATTATGTAATGATTCAGTTAATGAGTTAACTAATGTTCTACATAAACATGGGGTAATGGAGAGTGTATCCTGTAGTTACAAATTCTTGAACTATACTAATAGTTTACGAACAAAAATTGTGTACGTGTCTATGAAATTACGAACACTATTCTAAACACTGTAACACTTCTGGTAGTGTATTTAAAAGTTTTTAAATGATTCGTTCTTATGCAAATAACGTGGGCATGAATCAGTAATGTCTATCCTTTGGTGGTGTATTATGTAGTCGTCATAAGCAGTATAGTCATTTACGCACTAGTTGTTTACTTTTAGGATGTCCATGTACATATTTTCTAATAGCTTCGCTACCATAATACCTTGATTACTTGTTTGGACAAATTTTATGAATGATTCAGTTTGTGATTCCCAATGTTCTGCATATACACGGGGTATTACAAACACTATCGAGTAGCTTGGGTAGTGTAATATGTAGTTATAGATGCCACAAGTGGTATAGTCATTTACACACTAGTTGTTTACTCTTAGGATGTTCATGTACATATTAATAGATAGCCTCGCTACCAGAATACCTTGATTACTTGCTAGGACCACCATTATGTAATGATTCAATTAATGAGTTAACTAATGTTCTGCATATACATGGGGTAATGGAGAGTGTATCCTGTAGTTACAAATTATTGAACTGTACTAATAGTTAACGAACAAGTATTGTGTACGTGCGTCTATGAAATTACGAACACTATTCTAAACACAGTAGCACTTTTGGTAGTGTATTTAAAAGTTTTCAATTGATTCGTTCTTATGCAAATAACGTGGGTTAAAAGTGTATTGACTATGTGTAATAGTTTAATCACGAACACTATAACAAACACTGTAACCCTTCCGATAGTGTATTTTAAAGTTTTAAATGGATTCGTTCTTACGCAAATAACGTAGTGAGCATCAGATTCTCTGATAAATTGTGTGAATGAATGACATAATTTGTGTCCATTACAGTTGATAAATTGTGACATGACAAACAATTGTGCAAATATTTAATGGGTTGAACTATTTTGTGCGAAGAGATTTTTCAATAATGAGTTACTTATCTACATCTAAATTTACATGGTAAACTTATGTAGGTAGCATTCGAGAATTTGGAAACAGTGGCAATGCATTCTTTACTATTTGAGCCTTTGTACGACTATGTGGGGAGCGCGCATCAAATCATGATTCCGCTGACATACAGAGGGAAACACCACTTCACGCTCTTAACCTTTGACACTGTGGACAAGTGTTTTTTACACTACGACTCTATGTCCTCAAGGAAATCAAGTCCTGGAGAATGCTTTAAAGAGGCATCAATAATGGTATACGTAACGAAATCGTGTTATTTGTTATATATTTTGTTAGTGTGTTTTCTATTATTAAACAATTCACCTTAGTGGTATTTTGGTAGTGTTATTAACAGTCTGATTATTATTATGTATTATCGTTATGGACACAGGTTTACATGATAAATCTGTGGATGAGAGGGGTTGAGTTTGAAGCCGAGGAAATGCTGAGAACACGTCAAAGGAAAAAGCTGAACAAGCGTGAAAGCACGAATTTTCCGTTAAAGATGGATATGGATGATTTGACCGAGAAAGAGATCCTCACAATAAAATGGGTGCAGGAGAAACTACAAGTCGGATTTCAAACTGGCCGATCAGAAGGATCTTGTTCCTAAGCAGGCTTCCGGGTCGTAAGTGTAATAAGTAACATGATAATTACTCGTTTATTTAGAATAGACAGTGATGTGTTTACATACTAACATTTTATTCATTAACCACATCCTGAATTGCGGTGTCTATGTCATGCACTACATGGACTTCCTTGCTAATGAAAAGTACGTGTGTTCTGAGTTTGACGATAACGATGCAATTCGTTTCAGAGCTGATCTTGTAAACAGATTCGCGAGAAGTTCAAAGTGCTGGAGAGCAGCCCAGTAGAAAGATCGTGGAAGCTATTTTTGATTTCTGAAAACAAAATTAAGTAGTAGCTAGTTTTTTTATTTCTGGAAATGCATAATAAGTAGCACTAGGTTTTAATTTATGAAAACAAATATTAAGTATCAGGTAGATTTGGTTTTTGAATTTTTATCTTGTCATTTTTGGATAATGTAGTTGAAGATTTTATAAGCTGTCTAAAAAGGTATCGGTTACAGTGTTGGATAATGAAAGCTGCAGACATAATTTCCAATCATCTTATACTATTTTCACATTTAAAGAGCACTAGTATGCTCATATGAGCTTCTAATGCGCATATGCATATCAAATTGTTTTAACTCAAAGTTAATAGATTGATGTGCTTTACTGAGCAGAAACGGAAAGATCTACGTAACAAGTTGTGTGAATAGGTTATTCAGACATAACCAAAAGACAAAATGGCTGCTGCTTTAAGTAATATAAATGACACTATTCATGAGAATTCGTATACCAACCTAATGATCAGCTAAATGTTTATTCTCAAGAAGATAACCTTATGTTCGTGAATAACCGAGTAAGTTAAATATCGTTTTTTTTTTTGTATATAAGAATAGATCAACATGAGTTGGGACTGTACCAACATGAGTTACCATGTGGCTTCGTTTACAAATATGAATGATCTAAATGGAACACGATTTATGTAACACTAACAACAACAAAAACTAGAGGTTATCCTCTTTCTGCTCAGTATGACAGAATGTACATGACATCTCGAATCACTAACAACAACAAAAACCAGATATACTCTGTACTTTTTTCATAAGCACCGACTAAAAAAAACGAAAACTATGTAATTTAGACAACACGAGAAATACAATCAAGCATTAGGAAACAAAAGTTCCTGGTGTTCTTTTAAACCAATCAACACAAAAATTCATATTCAACCTCGGTTGAAACAAAAAACATTTGAAAATCATTATTTCAGAAACACTGTCCATGGACTCCACATTCAAATACCTGACCTTTATGCGTTATATAACTCTTCCAGGAGGACGACATATAGGACTTTGCATCTTCCCTTCTAAAGCATCCCAAATATTGATTTGCATCGTCGCCAGACGGAATATCATCGGTAGGTTCAATATATGTAGTAGTTTGGCTGTTTCCAATTGTGGCTTCGATTAATGTCGAAACAGCAATATCAACCAACGAGGAACTCAACTGACCCAATACTATGAACAACATCGTCATGTCAACGTTGTTACGTAGTCGGTAAATTGTTGAATCAGGAATGACATAGAATTTGAGTTGCAAAAACTTTGTCCATCAATACCGGGAACTGGGAACGTATATTGTCGCATAGTTCGGTGTAGGAGATGTTAGCCCCAAATGATATTTCTGCCCCTCATCAAAGTAGACAATTTTTGCCATGTATGAAGCCATAATTCCTGTTGGGACAGTGTTGACGGTTAGAAGATTACCTAACAAACAGCTACACTATGCAGACACATTTGTATTACACAATAAGTATTCTCAAAAATCGACCCAATAACAGAAACAAAGAAAGAGCAACGGTGTATATTTTCCAGACACTGGTCATAAATTTGATTGATTTTAAAAGTTATTCAGTCATAACAACTCATTTACGAGCCACTACACAATTGTTAATTTCATGTAACTTTTGATTTGATTGATCGACAAAATTTTCTCACTTATAAAAATTTGATTGCTCACCAAAATAATGAAAAGAACGATTAAGTTAAACACTACGTAATGTAGAACAAGATCAATCCCGTGATTGAGATAAACACTACCTACAAACAATAAACATAGACGTAATTCGAGTACCTTGATTCCTGTGAAGGGTGGAAGGAGTTCTTCATCCGGGAGGACGACCGGCCATTTCTCGCCGGCCTCACGGAACATCTGCTCGGTCTCGAGATACTGACCCTTATCGAGAATCATGGTGCGGATATTCTACGCCGGAGTCTCGGTGGCGTCGAAGGTCTCCTCTACACCGTTGACGAAGGTGACGGTGATCCGCGGCGGGAAATCGTCGGTGCGGCGCTTGACCTGCACCTGGCAGCTGGGGTTGGATTCCATGGCCTTGCGGGCGTTGCACTGGGCCAGGAACTCCATGCACGAGGCCAAGCGTGGGTCCAACGCGTTGAATTCGATTCTCACTTTCGATAAGAACTTCAACATTTTCGAAGTTTTTTTGGGGTGGTTTCTCGGCGAGGTTTGCACAAATTTTAGAAGAAAGTAAGGAGAGGTTTTTGCGGTACCTACTACTAATCATTCTTTTAGTAATTACCCAAAATATTAAAATACAATATAATTAATATAATACAAAGGTTAAAATAGACAAATCAAATTTAAAAAGCATACCTAAATTATGAATACAATTAATATCATTACATTAAATTATATATATTCCAAAAATTAATTACCTTTTTTATTAGAAATGTAAATTATGGTATTTTTTTTAAATCATAAAACCATTCTAATTTTTTCTCTAAATTACCCAAACTTTAATAAGAATCATTGTGGCCCACGTCATAATAATAATAATAAATTAATACTTCAACCCAGGAATATATTTAAAATAAATTATTAAATATAAATTAAATTAAATTTTGAGATATTGAATTTTCTAAACCGAAAATTGGAATAGTTCTTATCTATAAGACTAATAAGATTCCTGTACATCCGGCGGAGATGAATCCGGCGGCTTGTTCTCGGGCCCATCTAAGCCGGACCCAGGATTTTCGGACTGGGACTCACAGCTGGCACAACCCGCCGCATCCAGGACGCCCGGACTCGGCGGCGCGAGGGGCTCGATGCGCAGCGCATTCGACGGACACGTGTCCACCAGGTATTCGTCCATCAGCCGATGACAGCTTCGCACCATTTCCTGAGAAAACACACGCGGCGTGACTTTTTTACCCCCAGAAATTCGGAAAAATCACAATTCAACACCCCAAGCTCACCCTGCTGATTCTCGCACCGAAGGTGCTTGGCAAATCGACGTCCTCGCCGGCGGCGGTGACCACTGCGGCCGCGGCGATTACCGACGGCGGGAATCCGAGAAAATCAATCTCTGGTTACCGAAAGTAATCACACAAATTAAACAGATGCGATCAAATAAATTGCCGTTGTTTTTTTGTTTTGTTAGATTTACCGCGGGTGGTTTTGAGGATTAAACCGGAAGCGAGGCGGCAGAGATTGCCGGAATTCGATTCCGGCGACGGAGATGGCACTCGAGCAATGAAGTAATCGAGATAATCGAACGGAGTCACCGAGCGCAAATTCCAATCGAGCTTCGCCAACACCAGGAGCTCCATTCTCTGTACCGTATCGGCGTCGAAAACGTAAGCCGCGCCGAGCCTTTGCAGGTCCAGAAGCAGAGGTACGGATAACTCCTCCATTTTCGCCGCCAGCGAAAGGCACGCCACCGCCAGAAGCTGAAACGCCCATCCAGTTTCCTGAAAATAAACTACCCCCAAATTACTGTATCAATTATATATATAATTAAATCTTAAAAAAAAATGCGTATAGGTACCGGAAGTTCGTGAGCCGATAAAAACCGATCGAAGTAGTTGATGGAGAGGAAGACGGTGACCGGTTTGAAACCAAAGTGCGCGTGAGCCTGTAGTTTTTTTTCGATTAAACTCGAATTAATAATAGATACACCACATATGTATGTATGTATGTACCTGGAGGATGTAACTGATAGAGTCCTGGCGACAGGTGCGATGTCCGGCGCGATTTCGACAGCGGGTGAGGTAATCGGGTCGGGGAAGGTGACGGAGCTCCGAATCCAGCAGGCGGGTGACGAACGAGGACTCGTCCGAGGTTTCAGGCGGAGGTAAATCGACAGATCTGGCGGGTGATTCAGCGTTAGAATCGGACATGGCGGAGAAGGGAATCGGCCGTCAGCGGCGGCGGTGGAGAAGGAATGGGTAGAAATAGGCATGGCGGGTTTATGGCTGGGGGAGCAAAATTAGTAAGGACATTTTTGTTAAATTTTGGCCCTATCTCTCTGCCACGCGCGCGCGTGATTGTTAACTATGGGTCGAAAAATCTCCCGCCAAATCTCGCGAATTTGTCGAGCTAGCCTGCTCGATTTGTCGAGTTGTTTCGTTTTTCAAGCGTGTTCGAGAGTAAAGTTGACAAAGTTGGAATATTCGATTCAATACAAACTTCTGGTGTGTGTTTGTTTATACAAAATACGACATGTTGGTATCGTTCGATTACAATTACAGTTAAGGTCAGTGCGAAGGGAAGTACTTAGACATCCCGTACGGGAGAGAATAGAACTCCTCGCTCCTCGGATCTTTGTCGAAATACTTGAACTTGGACCACCAGTGCCTTCCGCTGTCTCTCCTAGTCGAGCCGTGTTTTCTCGCAAGAGTAAGGTCCAGAAAGTAAGCGACAACTCCAGCCACCGTGGCCGGAGACGTGAAAATCACCATCACCATTTTATTGAACTGCACTCAACACGAAACGAACGACTTATTACACTAAAAAAGAGAGTAAGAAACGATCAATGTTAGGCATTTACTTACCCAAGCTGAACGAGTCTGAACTGGACTGTGCCCAGAAATCGTGACGTACTCGTTGAAATACCTCGGCACGGAAAGGCCCATGAAGAACGAGAAGCCGATGATGAACTTTGTTCTGAAGCTGTTGATGTTGCAGTATTGTAGCAAGCCGAGACTAGACGAAGCTGCCCATATCAACAAAATAAGAAACACGAGGACTGATGACTACGAGCATTGAAACAAAATTACATACACATTAGAGCGAAGAGGACGCAATACAAAGCCCCGACAATCGGGAGGGGAACGGAAGCAACAACCGCTCCGAACTTTCCTGTTTAATCGGATTTATAAGAAAACGAGACGAAGATAAAAGTGACCAACAATTAAAAAGCGTATATATCGAATCACAAACCGAATACGGAAAAGAAAAGCATGAAAGCTGCGGATATCTGCACCACCCTTCGACTCCCGACTCGAGTAACAGCCAACAGTCCTACGTTTTCGCTGTATACATACATAATTAGGTCTCAAAACACGAGACTTCGTGAAGTGAATTAATTACGTACACTGATACGGTCGATCCAGATCCAGTCCCGAATAATCCATCCAAGAACATACCAAACCCCTAACATAACAAAAACCGCATTGAGAGAAAATAAAAACACTTGAGAAAATCGTAAGCAGTCGAGAACTCTTCATACCAGCCAGCCGATTCCTCGGCTGTGAACGGACGCCGGTATATGCGTAGCACTCCCGTATCTCGACGCAGCGATAAACGCCCCCGTCGACTGTAAAAACAGAAAGTAAATAAAAATAACCGAAAAATCGGGAATATGTATTATTATACGAGTGATGCGATGAATTTTTCGAACCTCAACTGTAGAGACGAAAGCCGCTGCTATCATGACGAAGACTTCGCCTACGTGGAGGGTCGGCGGGCCCCACTGGATCGGGTACGGGATGCTGACCCACGACGACCCTTTCACGAGGCCCGACCGGTCAACTCGGCAACTCAACTGAGTCGTAAGCGAGCTGTTTCGATACGCGCCGGCTACGGTCAAAAGGGCTGCGTAAGCCCACACTATCCCGACCGATAAGAGGACAGCAAAACGGTCGTAAATCGGACGCTTGTAGCTCCATATGTGAGGTATGTACTGAATCGATTGATTACTCAGATTTTGGGAATCGATAAAATTAGTCGAGAATATAACAGAATGAGCTTACGTGAGAAAACAGAACGAGGATGATGAGCTCGGGAAGTCCGATTTCCACGCATTCGGCTAGAAGAGGAAAGCCGTGTTCGTAGAGGCCGAGGCCGACGAGGGCCACGAGAGGGGCGGCCGAGAGAGGGCTGAGGAACCTCACGACGATCCCCCAGAGTCCGAGAAAGCCGAGCAGCATCGGGAGGACAGAGGCCACCATGAGGGCGCCTTGGATCGCCCTCATTGTTCGTATAAACCTCTGTTCTTTTGGACTTAATTCAGTTCAATTCTTGATTACTTTTACTTTCTTAAAATTATTTGAGAAAAATCAGTTCAGGTTCAATGAGTTCAGTTCAGTTAGTTTCAGTAATTACAAGAAGAGGATCGGGTAGTAATTTTTTAAAATTATTTGAAAAAAATCAGTTCAGATCCAATAAGTTCAGTTCAGTTAATTTTTAGTGCAAAAGAACAAAGCCTGAGTCGAGGAGATGAATTATTTACCAGAAGAGGATCGAGTTCGAAGAGGTATCTGCGGGCGAAGGCGACGTACATGGACGGGACTATGAATCGAAAGGAGCCGCCGATGACTACGGGGAGACGAGTCCCGAACCACGTCTGGAGCAACGTGTTGAGCCCAGAGACGAAGAGCAGAGTTTGAATCACCTGAGCCTTTTCCACCTGGTATGATCAACCAAAGTTCCGACTATATAACCGATGAAGAAAAAGAGAATAATACGAGTGTACTACTAACGTTGCCTCCGCCCATGTAAGGAACGATGATTGTCGGGATGATGACTGTTGTCCCGAGCATGACCAAGTAGTGTTGGAATCCGAGAATGATTGCTTCACCCCATGAAGGGTTGCTGTTGACACAATAATCGACTCCGGGGAGTTGTTCTTTGACGGGATGTGGGACCAGTTCGTTCACCGGCTTCGTCGCAGCAGTCATTGTTGAAGTGAGAAATTGTGAGGCCTTTTCTCTAGATATATATGTTTATGAGGAAGGAAATTGGTGGTGTTGTTAGTATGAGTAACAAATTAATGAATTGTTTGGACGTAATTTAAAATCAGTTTTTTAACGTTATACTTACTCTAATTGGTCAACACTCTTTTATTAAATAATAAATGATAAAAGCTTTTTTTTTTTTTAGTCTCAAATTAATTAACAAACATATTAAATGCAGTGAAGAAAAGGGAGTGTGTATAATTAATTTGTTATTTTGCACAAATACTAATTTTACTTAATATATACTGTATATTTTTTATTTATTTATTAACTCCATTAGGCAAAGAAGTTGAGAATATATATAGAGGCAGCCAACTAACATGGCGATTGGTGAGGAAGATGAGATTTTATCCCATCCCACTGCAAATTAATTATCGGATAAACTCACCAACCATCCAAGTATGGTATATGTATATATACGGGTGGCCCGTGGGCTTAGGCCGTTTGGGCATGAAACCGGCCTAAGACACGATAGCGCGGCCCGTTAAACTCATCATTGGTCAGAGTGGCCTAAAACACGAGAGCGCGGCCCGTTAAACTCATCATTGGTCAGAGTACAATTTTTTTATTAGGCTATAAAAAGTTTGGATCCAAAATTGTATTTTTTATATTCATTTTCTTTAGAAGTTTTTAGGAAAAAAGGTAATATGGTTTTTCATATTATAACTTTAACCTCATAAATTTAAGTTTACAATTTAATGTTCAATTGTTTTAAGTGTTTTATTAATGAGAGTTGTTTTATGTTTTTATTTATGAAATAGGGTAATAACTGAATTCCTCGTATACTTAATATTAATTAACAACCGTTGTATAAATTTATGAGATTATAATAAATTTAATTATAGTGCTTTTATTTTTAATTAAGAAAAAGCATATCATCTAATTCTAAACAAACTATAAAAAATCCTCTTAATCCAAAATATCCCTTTTCTTTAACCAATTGTGTCTAACCAATTGTACGTCTTCCAAAAAGCTGAAATTATATTTGAGCTTTAAGATCTTTTGTCAACCGATGTGAAATATTTAATACGTCTTCTCACAAGTAGACTTAGTTTTGTCAACTCTACTCGTGGACACAATGCCATTTTTGGGCAAACCGAAAATTTCATAAGTTGGGATACCTATTATCTGTTGGATTCGCTCGGATACCATGTCAAAGTTGAACCAATAACACTTTAAAAACCTTTGTTAAAATGATAAGGTTATTCAATTTATATTTAACTTTTAAGACCTTTTATCAATTGGATGTGAAATATTTAATAAATGTGATCATTAATTTAGAACGAAAGTAATATATTTGAACTTCAACAAAAAAATATAAAACATAGTACTCTGTACTAGGGCTGGGCGCGTGCTGGGCTGGTTCCAAAATTTTTAGGAACCGGCCCAAAACCCGATTTTGTCAGTCCGGGCCGTTCCGGGTTTTTTAAAATGAAAGCCCGGCTTGGGACAGGGCCCGCGCGGTCCGAGCCGGATTTTTGGGCTTTTCGGGCTCAATTTTTTAATTTAAAAATAATTTTTTTATTAATATTTTTTATAAATAAAATAAAATTTTAAATTTTAAATAATACTATTATATAAAATATTTATAATTTAAAATTTTAAAATTGAATTATTAATTAAAAAATTAAAAAAATATATAATATTTATTAAAAAATTATATAAAAATAAAAAAACGGGCCGATCCGAGCTTTCGGTCCCAAATTTTTTAGGCCCGGGCCCGAACCGACTTTTTAATTTTCGGTCCGTGCCCTTGGCGGGCCGGTCCCAAGAAAAATTGGGACTAGCCTGTGGCGGTCTTTTTTCGGGTTTTCGGTCCGGACTTTCGGGTTTTCGGGCCGAAACGCCCAGCCCTACTCTGTTCTATACAATTTTATTTTTTTCATTATATTTTTTTAATAATTTATGTCAAACTCATCATTCAAATTTGCATATTAATTATAATTATAATTATAATTTATACACAAAAATAAATATTTTGATTGCATAGTACATTTTTTTATCCTAACACTTCCTAGTAACCAATAAAACACCCAGCTGATTGAATAATTACCGCGAAATCCGATGGCACCCGTTATTTCCTCAGCAGCGATTACAAGCCCCCAAAAACACAAATCTAAACCAAACTCCCTCTGCCCAAAAAAAAAAAAAAAAAAAAAGAGAAAAAAAAGGCTCCCTAAGAGATTATGAGATCATGAGTTATTACAATCAAAATCAGCCCCCTCCCCCTCTTGGCGCTTCTCTTCCTCCTCCGCAAGGCAAACCTCTTTCTACATTATTATTTAATTAATAAATTTACGAATTTAATCGGCAATATTTTGATTTTCAGGACACCCGCCCGACGGGGGCGAGGGACATTCTAAGGGTGGATATCCTCCTCAGCAGCCTCAGGTAGCGTACCCGCCTCAAGGAGGATATCCTCCTCAGGGAGCTGCTGGGTATCCTCCTCAGGGAGGGTACCCACCCCAGGGGTACCCCCAACAGGGGTACCCACCTCAGGGGTATCCGCCCCCGTACGCCCCTCAATACGCTCCTCCACCGCCGCAACAAAAGCCGCACGGGGGTTCCAGCTTCATGGAAGGATGGTACGTACGTACGGGACGTTTTTCTAATCCCCTCGGTTTGATTCGACGATTATGAATATTCATTTTTATGTGTTAACCTATTGCTCTTGCAGTTTGGCTGTTGTTTGCTGTTGCTGTCTCTTGGATGCGTGCTTTTAACGAATGAAGGAATTTGTGCAGAGGGTTTTTTCATGAATTACTTTTGAAATATTGATTGATTCGTTTGTTTTATAGCATGCTGCATGTACACTATTATTATGTATGCTTAATATATTCAGACATACAATTAATTAAAATAAAATGAATTCAATCATTTAATTTTGTGTAACAAAAATATTGTCAATCATGTAAAACAAGCCTGACGAGCAGGGCCGCCCGCTGCCCAGCTATAGAGAGATGGAGGTGAAACTCGTAGAGCAGACCGGCCAGGACGCCCTAACCATGATGGAAATTTTGCTAGCCGTGGGAGGAGACATTTTGGTGAAACCGGGGCCCATGCGAGCCCCCGAGGGGAAGTTAGACAGGAGGCTGTGGTGCTCCTTCCATGACCAGCATGGGCACGCTACGGGCCAGTGCAGACAGCTGCTCCGGCAACTTTGGAAGCTGTTTGAGGATGGGAAGCTCTGGGACTTGTTGTCGCGCCCCGGCCCCCGGGGCGATGGAGCGGCAGCCCGAGGGAACCCCGGACAGGCAGGTGCGGATCGCGACCCGCAAACCCACGACCCGCACCGGGCCCAGGGAGGCCAAATTCTCATGATCGGCGGGCTACGCCCGATAGCCAGTGATAGCAAGCGCAAGAGGAGGCGTGAACTCGAGGTGTGGCAGGTCTATCACGCGACGCGACCGGCCCCGCCCCCCGGGATCACGGAGAATGCGGAGATCTCGTTCTCTCCCGCGGACAAGATCGGCGTGACCTTTCCCAAGAGGGACGCCCTGGTAATCAAAGCCCCCATCTTAGGGATGGAGGTCTCGAGGTTGCTGGTCGATAGCGGGGCCCACTGCAATATCCTTTACAAACAAGCCCTGGATCAGATGGGCCAGCTCGCCCAATATATCCTCCCGTGCGACCTCAGACTCAAGGGGTTCGGCAGCGACGTGGTGACCCCCTTTGGTACGATCACTTTGCCTCTCGAGCTAGCGGACTCCGTCAGACCCGAGGTCAAGGTGTTGAGAAACCTCGAGTTCGTAATAATAGATAGGGCTAGCGGGTACAACGCACTTCTGGGGAGGCCCTTCTTAGAAGCTTTCGAAGCTGTGGCTTCCAAATACTATTACTGTATCAAATTCCCCGTCCCCTCCGGAGCTATTGGCACCGTGAGAGGGGACCAACTAATGGAAAAAAAGTGTTTGCTCTATTCAAATTCTTATGAACTAACGGACCCAACGGCGGAAGCCGCGACAGATACCTCCCGGGTAAATCAGCTTTTAGCTAGGCTAAGTACCCCAGGAGCCCAAACGAGCGTGTTCGACCTGGACCCCCCAACCTCTCGCAGGCCCGAGAAAGGGACGTCCAACTCGGTTGCCTCAGTCCCCGTCCTCGAGGCCGGCGCCGCACCTGGGGCGGGGCGCGAGGGCACGATGATCAACCCGAGCTCCGGCCCGGGCGAGCGAGTTGTCGGCCTCGGACCGGGGAAGGACCTCGAGTCCCCAAGCATCAGTGAGTGTAGTCTCGACCCTTTCCCCGAGACCCGTCTCCGGAACGACCGCGGAGTCGAGACCCTCGAGGCACCCGTGCAGTGCGAGGTCGGGACCCCGGAGCTCCCCCGACAGGTGTTACTCGGCTCCCTCATGGACCACGGGACCCGGGTAGACCTCGAGTCGTTCTTGAAGGCCAACCTAGCCACATTCGCCTGGAGCAGCGGAGAGCTCGGAAGGGTTGACCCAGAGAATGCCAGTCACCGCCTCCGCTTGGATCCCAAGCGCCGTCCGGTAGCCCAGAGACGGAGGAAGATGGGGCCCGAAAAGGGAGAAGCACTAGCCGCCGAGGCCCAAAAGCTCTTGAAGGACGGGCTAATACGCCTCGCCCCGCACGACGCAACGTGGGTGTCAAACGCGGTGATGGTGCGGAAAACGGGGGGCAAGTGGAGGCTCTGCATCGATTATTCCGACCTCAATGAGGCGTGCCCCAAAGACCATTTCCCGATGCCCCACATTGACCAATTGGTCGACAGCACCGCGGGCCACGCGATATTCTCCATTATGGATGCGAGCTCCGGTTACCACCAGATTCCAATGGATCCCGAGGACACCCGCCACACCGCCTTCTACACCGGAAGCAACGTGTACTGTTGGGAACGGATGCCGTTCGGCCTAAAGAACGCCGGGGCCACCTACCAAAGGCTGGTCAACACCATGTTCGCCGGAGAGATCGGAAAAACGGTAGAAGTATACATTGACGACATCATTGTGAAAAGTACGAGCGAGGCGGACCACGTCACAGACCTCGCTCGGGTCTTTGAGGTCCTCGGGGATTACAACATGAGGTTGAATCCCAAGAAGTGTCACTTCGGGATCAAGAAAGGAATGTTCCTGGGACACGTGTTCGGGGAATATGGACTCGAGCCGAACCCAGCAAAGATCAAGGCCGTGCTCGACATGGCCGAGCCGCGGGACGTAAAGGGAGTCCAACGGCTTACCGGTTGCCTCGCGGCGCTCAGCCGATACGTATCGCGTCTCGGGGACAAAACCCGCCCATTCTTCGGATCAATCAAAAACCAAGAGTTCCACTGGAAGAAGGACAGCCAGGACGCCTTCAGACGAATCAAGGAGTATCTCGCAGGACCCCATATCCTGACGGTCCCCAAAGCAGGGGAGAAACTTTTTCTTTACCTCGCCGCATCGGAGTGCGCGTTGAGCGCGGTGCTCGTCCGAGCTAAGGGCACCCTCCACCTACCCATCTATTTCGTAAGCCATGTCCTCCACGAGGCAGAGACTCGGTACACACCGCTCGAGAAGTTGGCGTACGCTCTGATAATTTCGGTCCGCAAACTCAGGGCATACTTGTTCGAGCACCCCGTGGAAGTGCTCACCACAATGCCTTTGCGACAAGTCATGCATCGCTCCGATGTAACGGGTAGATTGCTCCGGTGGAGCCTGGAGTTGAGTCAGTACGATATCACTTTCGCTCCCCGGACCGCGATAAAGGCACAGGCACTCGCGGATTTTGTCGTCGAGCTAACCTTTCCCCAGCGGAGCACGGGTCAAGCACGCCCCTGGAGACTTTACGTGGACGGGTCGTCTACAAGTGCGTGCTCGGGGGCCGGAGTGGTGCTCCTCGGGCCAGACGGTGACTCGTTTGCCCACGCGGTAAAATTCGAGTTTCCCGCGACAAATAACGAAGCAGAGTACGAGGCACTCGTAGCAGGCCTCGAGATGTCCATCGCGGTAGACGTCCCGCAGCTCCATATGTTCATGGATTCACAGCTAGTAGTGAACCAAGTCACGGGCGATTACGAAGCCAAAGGCGAACAAATGGTCAAGTACCTCGAGCTGGTGTGGGAGTTGTGCGGCAAGATACCCGATGTCCGAATCGAGCAAATCCCCAGGGAACAAAATTCACAAGCCGACGCGCTATCCAAGTTGGCCTCCTCCGAAGGATCCGGAGATCTATCCCGAGTCGTGCTAACACATCTAAAGACGCCCTCGGTCGACGCTCGAGACGAAGTTCTCCCCGTAGTCCCGGAGTCCGGGGCCGATTGGCGGGACGCGATCAAAGGATTCATCGAGTCCGGGGCCCTGCCCCCGGACATGGTCGAGGCTAAACAGCTCCGCATACGGGCTGCAAGGTACTCTATTCTGGGATCCCAACTTTATCGCAGGAGCTTTTCTATGCCTTTGTTAAAATGTATATCCAGGGACGAGGGAACCAAAGTCTTGTCCGAGATCCACGAAGGCATATGTGGCAACCACGCCGGCGGTCGATCTCTGGCCCACAAAACCATGGGCCAAGGTTTCTACTGGCCAAGCCTACGCCGCGACGCTGCCGATTTTGCAAAAAGATGTGTCCAGTGCCAACTCATGGGCCCCAACATCCTCACCGCGCCCGGGACCCTCAAGGCGCTGTACTCCCCGTGGCCGTTCGCCCGGTGGGGCATAGACATCATCGGCCCGTTGGCCACCGCCCCGGGCGGAGTCAAATTCGCGTTTGTCGCGGTCGACTACTTCACCAAATGGGCCGAGGCGGAAGCAATCCAGAAGATCGATCAACCCCAAGTAATCAAATTCATCTGGAAGAACATCATATGCCGGTTCGGGTTGCCCGAGTCCATCATCTCGGACAACGGCAAGCAGTTTGACGGCGAGCGAGTGGCGGATTTCTGCGAGCTATGGGGTATAAGGAGGGCGTTTTCAACCCCGTACCACCCGCAGTCCAATGGGCAGGTCGAGGCGGTGAATAAGATTTTGAAGCACACCATCAAGGCGAAGCTGGAGTTACGAAAAGGAAAATGGGCCGAGGAGCTACCGGAGGTGCTGTGGTCATACCGCACCACGGTAAAAAACGCAACTGGAGAGACACCGTACGCCCTCGCGTTCGGTACGGAAGCCGTGGTCCCGGCCGAGGTGGTAGTGCGCTCACACCGCACCGCCCAGGACGTCACCCCGGAGAACGAGGCGGTACTGCGCCTCGAGCTAGATCTCCTTGAGGAGAGGAGGTTGAGTTCTGACTCCCTCAATGCGATGAACAAACGGCGGATTGCCAAGCTATACAATACGAAGGTTAGGGCCCGAGAGTTCAGCCCCGGGGAGCTGGTTTTGAAAAAATTACTAGGAACCCACTCCGGGGCCCTCGGGCCGACATGGGAAGGACCCTTCCGAGTAGCGACCTGCTTGGAGAACGGGGCCTACGCACTGGAATTAATGGACGGGACCCCAGACCACTACCGATGGAATGCATTGCACCTGAAGAAATTTTACCCGTAGAAGAGCGAGACCGGAGCAGGCCCGAGCCCCGACGAAGCCAGCGCTGGAGTAGGCCCGAGCCCCGACGAAGCCAATGGGCGGAGTTATATGTATATGCTCTAAGACAGCAAAACGAGCACCCACGAGTGTCGGAGAATTTGAAACAATTCCCTATGATTCGCGTATTGTCGTTTAGTCAAGTAAAAGACCTAACTTGCCTAAGACCCGGGAACCGGAGGTTGAAATAACACAACCCCGGGGCACGGGCAGCGGGGACGATACAAGAATAATTTGTGGACTCATCCGCAAAAGCCCAAAAGGCCACGAACCCATTCAGTCTTCAACTTCGGCGACTCTAGAGTAAGAACGATATTTACCATGTCCCAAGTTGCAAGCACGGGGGGAAGAAAATAAAAGCTATAAAAAGCCACAAAAAACCCCATTCAAACCAACAATCCCCAAACCCACAGAGGCTCCGCAAAGCCCAGGGTCGAGGAGGTCCGGGTACTAAATAAAACCAAATATTTAAAACTAGGGTTTAACTTAACCCCAAGAATCTAAATCGACCAAAAAAGGTCAAAGAAAATGCAAGATGGATAAAACAACTATCAAAAGCATCAACTCTAGCACCCCGGAGTCCGGGGTAACCCTTTCCCCGGAGTCAGCGGCTCGGGGGGGGACACAATGAAAACCTCGCGAGTCCAGGACCGAAACGAGGGCCAAAAACACCTTACCTTTCTCTAAATAAACGCTTCAAAAGCAAGACAAATCTTGTAAGAGAGCAAAGCATAAGTAAACAAGGGATCATCCCAAGACAAACATAAAATTCCGGGCCACTGCCCCACACCAAATCCAAACCAGAAACAAACAACCACAAGAAATTGTCTTAAGGCCGAAGCCCTTAACAGAACAAATCGAAAATTAATGATTAAGATTCAGGAGAAATAAGCAGGGAAACCTTCGGGACCGCCTCAAGCTTGCGACCCCGGAGACTTCGGCGCCGAGATCGGGTCAACCACAGGAGTCTCTTCCATCGCGACATCGGCATCGGCTCCAACCCTTTCCTCAGCAGGCTGGGCGCTCTGATTAGCCTCAAAGCCTTCATAGAAAGCATCGATGCTCTGCTCAGGGAAGCCGGCGACGACACCATCCAGAGCGGCCACCTGTCGAGGAGAAAGCCCATCTTCGACTCCCGGAGAGCCACCAGTCGCACTAACCGCAGAGACAGCCTCGCCCGCCTCGGGTCCGGCCTCCGTCAATATCCCCTGAACCGGAACGGGCAGCCTAATTAGCGGTTGCTGGGGACGGACCAGGCGGTCGTAGCTTGGCCACCACTTCATGTCGATGTGGAAATCCTCCTCAAGGTCTAGGTACTCCTGGTGAAGCCGAGGATCGAGGACCCGGGTGCTCATATACTTCTTCCAATACTCCAGCACGCGATCCCGAGCCGCCACATCATTTTTCGTGTGAGCGTACCGAACGGCGTCGGCCAGACCACTCGAATAGAAATGGTCGTTGAGCACACGGTGGTCGGTCCACGGGCTAGATAACTCGTCTTCGAGGACGGCGATCCGAGCCCGAGCTCCCTCCAGTTGCTCTCGGAGGGCCGCGGCTTCCCCGGTCCGGGCCTCGAGGGACTCGGTGAGTTTCGCCACCTCCCCATTCGCATCAATGATTTGCTGCGAGAGAACCGTGGCTCGAGACTTAAGAGCCGTGGCCTCTGCGCCCGCTATCTCCAACTTATCGTTCCGGTACTCGGCTAATTCGCGCCACATATCCCGATCCTTCGAGGCCACCGCAAGGGCGGTGGTGTACCCCTTAACCTCCGACATAAGGTGGTCACTCTGGGCGATCACCTCCTCATTCAGCCGGGCCATCTCCCCAACCTGTTTATCCTTCGCCAGAGCAGACGCTTTCCACTGCTCCACCGACGTGGTGAGCTGCTCGATCTGACGGGCCTGGTTCTCCGACCACTCGAACCCCGCGGCGCTGACAACGGCAGCCTGGCTAATCAGCATCGTGCCCAGCATGAAGGTGTGGTCCCGGCGGCCAACCATGCCCTGCAGCTCGTGGGTCCATGACCGGCCGAGAGCGCTGAGGGCCGCACCAACCGGGGTCCCGGGGGTGACCACCGGGAGCGCGGGGCCGTAGCCGGCCAGATAGTCCCGAATCACGGGAGGCATGTCCGGGGTGGCATCCAAGATCCTGCGTAAAAAGTAAGGGCGAGGTCGCGGTTAGACAAGTGAAAAGATACCCGAAACCCCGAGAGACGCCCCCGAGACGCGATCTAAGAATCGGAGTCTCGAAACTACCAAAACAAGGGGTTCAGATCAGATCGTACCTCTGCTGACGGCTCGGGTCAACGCCGTAGTACGGCGAGCATCCCATCACGGCCGGTGAAAGTCCAGAGCCTTCAGGCACGGTCGTTGGCAGTCGATCGGGGCCAAGGTCCGGGGCCTCGGGGTCCTCGATGGCTTTGCGCTTCCGCGACTCGCCGGTAACCGAGCCCTCAGCCATGTCGAGGGGGGTGGCCCGAACAGGGGCGAACAAGGGAGGGCAGTCCACAGCTTCCACCCTCGCCCGCGGAGGGGAGGAGACCGGGGGAGCTGCCAAGGGCTCCGAAACCCGGGTCCCGGAGTCCAAGGTCAGGTCGATCACATCCTTCTCACCAATGCGAGGCAATATGGGGCCACTCTCCGCCGCCCGTTCGGGCGCGGAGGACTCGACCACCCCGGCGGAGGCAGTCGGAGAGGAGAGGTGCATCACGACCGGGGTGACCTCGGGGCGCGAAGGAACTGCGGAGGTCGAAGGGCCTGCTGAGCCGACCGACTGACTCCGTGAGGCCGGGATCGGGTAGTCCGACCCCTTGCGGTCCGTAATCCCGGGGAATCCAGACATCCTCAACCGGGGGCGATCCTCAAAGATAAAAGTACGGGGAGCTGCAATCAAGACCCGTTTAGGAGACATGAAATCAAAAGTACGTATGATAAACAGAACGAACCACGACTCTGTCACTCACCGGGATACGGATCGTGGAGGTGTCGCGGCGGGCAAACGAGGCGCGCGTTCAGAAGGAGATCCTCACGGCAAAGGACGGTGGCTTGGCGTTCGGACGAGGTGTACGCTTCGGCGATCTTCAGGGCGACCTGGTAGTCCCAGTTCAAGGGCCCTTCTCTCCGAGTGCTGACACCTGACCAAGGACATGAAGAAGTTAAGAATCAGCAAAGGTGAATTCGGACCAAAAATAGCGCGACTCACTCAAAATCTTCTCAGAATATTTCGTGGGAATATCAATTTCCCCTTCCGGAGTCAGGGTGCGCCAGGCCCCGGAGACATAAAGCCATCTCGGCCACGGATTATCGACCTTCGAGGACTTTACCCCGACGGTGGGAATCCCATCGCGGCCCCTCACGGTGAAGCGCCCGTTTAGCCCACCAGTACTCGAGATCCCAAACGAGCGGCGGATCTCGGCGTCGGTCAACACCCGGATCAGCCCGGAGTTGCCCAGGAGGGACAGGAAGGCCATGATCTGGGCCCACCCGTTGGGATGGATTTGGTGCGGGGCCACCCGCCAAAATCGCAACGCCGCCGTCACCGACGGGTGCATCGGGAAGCGTAACCCGAGGTCCAGGGCATCCGTCCCCACGGCCACCATCCCGGGCGGCGGGCAACACGGGGATTCTCCTGGAGCCGGGGCATGGAGGTGCACATCCACTGGCACCCGCCACGGGATCCGCCTCCGCTCGATCATCGCCGCGGTGATCACGCTGGGTTTGCCGTGATCGCCCCATTTGGGAGTGTGGCACTCGGCAGGCGGCGCGTACGGTTCACGAACGACGGCCACGTAAGGGTTGGACCGGTAGTAGGTTGGGTAGTCGAGAGGAGCGAGCGGCGGGAATTTCTCGTCCATCAAGCTTAGAAATTGAGCGTGGAGAGAGTGGATGTCGGTTTCCTCGTCAGAGCTAGATGAGGGATTACTCGACACGGCGGCGCCACCAGAACTCGCGACCGATCCCTCCGCCTCGGCCATGACCTCGTCATACGGGATCGACATGTTCTTGAAGAAGGAACAGTAGATTTGGACATGAAAAAGTTAAAGGCGAAAGGGAACGATTACCTGGATTTCGGTGGAGTTAGGGTTGTGAATCGCCGGAGCACGTAAGGAAGTGGGCGACAATCACGGCGGGTTTTTTGGAGAGATATGCACGCAAGACGTGAAGGGGCGGGAGCGGTTACCCGTAAAACACACTCGAGTTTTCCCCTTTTCCCAAGCAGCCCAACGAGGCCCATTGGGCACAAGTGGGCCCAACGGGATCCCAATGATTGCCCCCTAGATCGCTCGCCCCTGCAACCCTACTGGATAGGCCCGAGGCCCGGGCTCAGAACGCCAGGTAACCCGGGGTCCGAACGGCAAGCGGCCCCCGGGTCAAAAACCTGAAGGCTCAATGCGCGAGCCCCGGGGCGCGCCTACCCGAGCCACGGCGTTCGAAGGTAGGGTCCCCCTCGCCCGGGAGGCTTGTCGAGGGGAATCAAGTTGTTCGTTCCCACAAAGTGAAGATGTACAAAGAAAACAGGATTAACCGAAGCAAAAAAGAGTTGCAGATTTCTCAAAATAACGAATTCTTATTTAGATCCTTTACACCGGAGGGAGGAGCCCCCGCTACATCATCGGAAAAAGAAAGAAGAAAATATACAGGAAAACCCTAAAAAGAGAAAAACCCTAGCCTAGTCTACTCCCCGACGGGATTTCTATCTAAGCCTAGACCGGGCCAAGCCGTCGCCATCGACCACGAACACCCTCGGCGTCTCGTCCCTATCCCACCGAACTCGCACGCGCCAGTCTGGGCCAAGGCCCACGTGGCGGCAAAAGGTCCTCCATCCTTTGCCGGAGAGACGGAGGCGATCCCCGCGGCGCACCAAGTGCATAGGCCAGTCCTGGCCCAGCTCGTCCCGGAGAACTGTGCTCCGTTTCTCCAGCCCCCGAAAGCGGACGGTTAGGGGCGGTGGCAGCCTCGTTCCCGGACGACGCCGAAACTCCGGGAGGGTCCGGGAGTGCCAGTAGCGGGCGACCTCTAGTGAAGGGGGGACGAACAGGTGGCTGTCCCCGGCGTCCGGGTCCGAGTCGGAGGAAACGTCGAATATGTCCGGCGCCTCCTGAACCGGCTCCCCGACTGCCTCAGGCTCCTCGTCGGAAGAGATGTAGACGATCTCCGGCGGGTTGTAGTCGTTGCTTCCTACAGACGAGCTCACCATTCTGGTTTGTGTCGGGGGTAAGGTTTTTTCTTTTTTCTCGCCGGAGAAGACGACCGGAGGAGGGCTTGAAGGAGGTTCAAGGTCGGACGAATGATTGACTTAGGATCGGATTTTAAAAAGGTGCCCAGAAGACGTGACACACCGAAAAGGCGTCATCATTAGCCTGGGGAACCGCCGCGACCGTCCGAATCCCAAGGAGCCGAACGGAGCCAGGCTGTGGCCCCGGGCGCGCGTGGCCCGGACTCCGCACCAACAGCCAAAAGAAAAAAAAAAAAGGAGAGAAAAGAGAAAAAGAGGTTTTTCGTTTTTTCTTAACTCGTTTATTCATTATTCCAGAAAAGTCGAACCGGGATACGACCTCCGGGTCCCGAGGCCCGGACTACAGGTTTAAAATGCATAAAAAACAACAAGGCACGACGCAAGGACGATAAACGGCCCCGCCGCCCGCTCAGAACGAGACCGGCGGAACAGGAACCAGGGACCCATCCCCACGAGTAACGGCGATGTTGATATCCTCCACCTCCGACCAGCGAAGCTCTACCCGCCAGTCATCTTGGAGCTGCATGTGCTGAACGTACACCGCCCAGCCGATGCCTCCAATCCCCAAGCGGTTGCCACCAGGAACCAAGTCAAAAACCCAGAGACAGCCAGACGAGTCGCTAACAGCAAGCAGGGCGGGCCACATGTGCCTGTACATCTGGGCAAAGGGGGACGGCATCAGGAGGACCTCGCGGTGGTAACGGGAGTTGAACTTACGGGACACGACGAAGCGACGAACGCCGGAGCCCGCCGTCTCCACCCGCGACTCATCGCCAGGTTCACGATCTCGAAGTTGAACGATGGGGCCTACCGCGGAACTAGCGGTTCGTTGAGGTTGGGCAGACATGAGAGGAGTGAGATAAGAAGGGCGTTTACCTCGACCTCGTTTTATAGTCCAGAAGACCGGACAGCGGCCACGCATCTCAACACCACCTCCCAAAGCCACCACTCCGCGAACACGGCATTTATATAGGGGTCTCAGCTTTTCAGACGCACCACAGGTCTGAGAGCACCCAGGCCGAGACGGACCCCTCGAAGGAAGACGGGGAAGCAAGCAAGACAGACAACCACCAACCACATCATTTAAGGAAGGCCCAACCATCGGGAAGTCAACCGGGTCAATAGAAGGAAATGAGTGACGTCGGCCCAACGGACGGAAACCTCCCCGGATCTCCCAATCTCCGACGATGTTTCCGGGGGCCAATGTTGGGGAGTAAAAAACCAATTTGTACACGTGGAGGTCGGGCCCACCCGCCGCTCTCAAAACTATCGCGATGGATCGGGGTCGAACCCCGGGACCGAATCCATGCAGTCCATGCAGAGAAGGGTCCCTGACGGCCGAAGGAAGGGGAAGAGCCACGAAGATCCTCACGAGCTCACTCCAAGACGACGGCAACCCCGAAGCGAGTTCACCGAAAACCTCCAGGGGTCCCAGACCGGACCCCGGACCCGGGTTCACGCAGCGCGTCCGGGGCGCCTCCCCGGGGCGAGGTCAAAGGGCAGCAGGGTCCCATGAATTGTCTTACAGAGGCAAGAGGAAAGGCCCTCCCACTCAGGATTCCACGACGAGATCCGCGCCAGACGCCTCAGACACCGTACCCCGGAACTCGCATAAACCCAATGCAAAATCGTGCCCCGACATTTAATGATCGAAGATTAGATCTTAAACGTGTCCTGATGTCGTGGCTCTGCATGAGCATGTGCTCTCGCCTATAAAAGCCGACCCCCTCATCTCATTGTAAGGGCGGCGAAAATTACCGAATAAAAGATATATAAAAAGAGAGTCATTATCTTCTCTAGCTCGGAATTCTTATCCTTTTCCCCCGGGGTCTAGAAATTTCAACCCTTTCTACATATAAATTCACATGATTTGGTAGTCGTTGCGAAACCCTCATATCCACCCCGTATCTCACCCTCTCCAACAAAAACGACCCAAAACAAGGTTTTAGATGTAATTTGATAAATTATACTACCCTTTTTCCGAAATAGTTCTAGATTAAATACTATGACCGGGAGTTTACGATACTTAAATCTAGACATTAAGTATACAACTCCATCAACCGAAATCCCATCGTCGGAAAGTACGCGAGCACCTCTACGCGAGTCGAGGCTCAACCAAACGCACGACGCGGCCGAAGCTGCGCACGAACGCCCAGTCGAGCCCCCGCGAGGGGAGATCATGATCGCACCTTGCGATCTCTGGGATTGCATCGAGCAACCCCGCGGCGAGTCCGGCGACTCGCCGCCGCTGGGGGGCGGTTCGCCCAGGGAACCACCGCGGGCCCAGCCCGCGGTCAGCCCAGCGATCGAGCCGAGCTCGATCGCACCCTCCGGCGTCCAGCCAGGGCCCTTGGTGTTCGCGATCCCCACGGGGTCGATCGCCGCGGTTCGACCACCACCGCGCGATCGTCCTTCGTTCTGGGGTTCTTCCTCAGATCTTGGTTCGTCGGTATATTCGATAATTAACAATTAAAATCATCGAAGGTTTTTTTTTCATGATTTTACCTTGTTCTCGTTGTCCGAAAAAACGAGATCTATGAAGACCTTGAGACCTTCCCGCGTATTCCTTGCACTAGCATGAACGTCATGTGGGCGACGATCTTCCAAGCTTATGGATCTCCTTCACGAACTCTCTAGACTAATCTTAAGGAAGTAGAATATTAGGCTTTCAATATATATAATTAAATTGAGCCCAAGCCCAAGTCTATTAATTATATTTAACTCCACTAAATAAATATAATTGCACTCCCAATATTATACCTATTATATCAAATAATATTCTTTCGGAGTATTATTTATTCCGCATGTTTAAGATATAAATGTCCATGAATAAATTATATTTATTGCTAATTAATTTATTCATCTCTTGTAATTCCGAGACTAGTACCATTCAACCTTTATTATTATGCGGGAACAAATCCACTCGCGAGGTTTACATAATAATTTCTTTTGAGCTCATCTCGGGGACATTATCAACTCTTTCGAGGACACACTTTCTTGTCAAAAATTCACAGCATGTCATACATAAAATACAGTGACCCAATTTGTCGGTAGTTGTCCGAATATATCTAATTAGACAATTTCATTAGTTAGTCAAAGTCACTAATATTATATGCACACACCCGCAATAATATCAGAGATTAAGAATAAAATACACTGAGATTTAAATCGATTATCCAAGGTAATCCTAATCGATTAATCTCAAGTAGGTCCGCTCAATACACCAAGTGTAAAAGTATGATAAAATAATTAAGATAAATTATTTTCTCTCTTATACAACGACTATACCAATGGATTGGTCCTTGTTCATCTAGGCCGTGAGCATCTGTTCGATTATATACGAGTAACCGATAGTATTATATTCTGTGTGACGTCGCACACCATACTAACTACAACGTGTATAATCTAGGACTATATTTTGCATATATTTAATTAAACATAATTAAAAGCAAATGAATGTTTATTTATTAATAGATAAATGACAGTGTACAAGGAGTTCCGATCACTTAAATCTAGACATTAATTATACTACTCCATCACATTTGACCATCCACATTCTCCAGATCATCCAACAATCTCACAAAGTCATCCATCTGGTCAACTACAGATCTATCTGAAGACATCCTAAAGGTATAGAGCCTTTGCTTAAGATACAACCTGTTTGCCAAAGATTTTTTCATGTACAAGCTTTCCAACTTCATCCACAATCCATATGCAGTGGTCTCCTTGCATACTTCCCTCAACACTTTGTCTCCCAGGCTCAAGATGATCACACTGTGAGCTCTCATGGAAATCTCCACTGGATCAAGTGTTGAGTCACTTGAACCTGCCTTCTCAGTCTCCTCTGTTTCCTTCCCTTTGGACGGCGTTTTAGGTGGTGGCAACGGTGCACTCAACACCGAGATCAGCCCCTGTTGAACTAGCACAACCTTCACCTTAATTCTCCAGAGGTTGAAGTTATTTTTGCCCGTGAATTACTCCAAATCGAACTAAGCGGATCCACCCTTCATCATCTTCGCAGCAGCTGGATTAGATTCCCACAAACGGCGCCACTTGTTGAGGATTCGACAAGACAAACAAACAATCGAGCTGCGCGCGCTCAAGAGCTTCGAACCAGAGTTTCGAGCTCAACAGTGGTGAATCACGAAATTGACGTTATGGATGCGATCTAAGGATCCTAAAAGTATCTCTGAACTTCAAAGAACACAACACAAAAGAAATCACACAAAACAACAAAGGATTTTACGAGCTTCGATCGATTGAAAATAGATCTACGTGCTCGGGGAGGGAGGTGGTTCTTTGGTATTATTCAAGCTCTTTAGGATAGTGAAGTGAGTTATGTTACAGCTCTAGATCACACACAACACGTGAATTACATTTATATATACACACGCGATTATGCCCAAATCTGCATGCATATGAACCCCACGATCAAATCAAATTGGGCGAATCCACACCCCAGATTTCTAACAGATATTGTGGACGTCATGTTGTGCGTGAGCTGGCGAGGAACTTGGAGCACTTGGAATCTCGCATTGACATCAACTAACACGTGAGAGAGGATCGATCCAATGCGCGGAATTCCTGTGAACCTAGGTAAAACGACACCGTATCGACCAAAACGGCGTCGTATTGATGTTGGCGGAAAAATTCAAACGTCAGAAATGACCCTTTTGCCCCTGCGTCCATTTTTGTGTAAAAACACTTCTAGAATCCAAATTTTGTGTACATTTCAACATGAGATAAATTGAAGATGACTTCATTTATATATTTATTTCATGATATTATTATTATCGATCGTATTACATCTTTGGGTTATTTATCTACGTTTCTTCTTCACGTCGAAAGAAAACCTGACTCCTTGTCTACATTTGTTACCGCATATTACATCTTTTGGTTATTTATCTATGTTTCTTCTCCACGTCGAAAGAAAACTTGACTCCTTGTCCACATTTGTTACCGCAGATGAAATAGTATGTTCATGCAGTGTCCAAACTGAAAGAGTGGCGCGTCGACAAAGGTTTTTGTCCTCTTACAAGTTACAACACAGTCATTGTAACTTTTGTTGACCACGACACGATACACATTGTGTTCGTATGACGTCAATGAGAAATCTGCAATTAATTTAAAATATTAACGATGGAATCGATTCTTAAAGAACATGCATGAATATTAATATCGGAATGAACACGAATTTATTTTCTTAATTACCGATTTTGTCACCGATTCCATCGATTCTTAAAGAACATGCATGAATATTAATATCGGAATGAACAAGAATTTATTTTCTTAATTACCGATTTTGTCACCGACGTAATAATATTTATTTTGGATGCAGTAGCTCGGAATAGCGATTTTAGGGTCCTTTTGTTTCTTGTTCACTATATTTCACTAGAAGATCTTATTAGTGCACGATTCCGATTCCAGAACTGGAATGTTGCCGCCTCGAGCCGTGCCAGCTAGCTGCAAAACCACCACGACGACAATGGCAAGTGTCACCATCATCATACGAATTATGATCATCCTTCTTTTACAACTCAATGTATCTTTTTTGAGTTTGTAAAAAAAAAATCAAGTATCCATTTATAAGCATGTGACCCACCTTCCAAATAATAATGTAATAATAAATAACTAATGCCTATATATGAGGTAGCTTCTTATAAGCATTAATGGCGAATAAAAATCATATTTCGTCCATCCGAGAATGCCCATTTTCATAAACGGTCAACAATTTTTTTTCTCAGATATAGTCCTTTTGCTACTGTTTTCCAGCAAAAAAGTCACGTGATTCGCACGTGACTTGTTAATGGTGCTGGGAAGATGACATGGCTCGTAATTAGTGGTCAAATTTGTCACATCATATGACACGTTCATGGGCCCACAATCATTGGAAACGATTTAAATCGAATTGGGGCAAAAAAATTCAGAACCCTAATCTCACACTCGCTCTCTTCTCTCTCTGATTCCGAAATTCTAACACCGTCGCCCATATCGGATTCGAGAACAAGATTGAAAGTTCGTGACGAAAGCATCTCAGGTAATTCAATTTGAAATTTCTGAGTATTCTCCTCCTCTTAAAATCGCTCTCTTCTCTCTGTGGATTTTTTGGGAATTCCTTAAACATTTTTTTTGAACTTGTCTATATGAAATATTGTCAATTTCAGAATGTCTACGAACTCAGAAAATTCGCGCACAATGAATATTGTGTTTCCTAGCCGATTCAAGTTCGAAAACAAGTTTTGTAGCTACTGTGGAAAGAAGCTTCAGGTTCGAATTTCCGCATGTACAAAAAATTACCAAAAGCTGTTCTACTATTGTGATGTGCACACTTTCCAGTCATGGTGCAATCCAATCAATGATGAGGGTTGTGATAATGATGAAGGTTGTGATAGATATGATAACAAGATGATTCCTGCTGAGGATGTGAAGCTGTTTAAGGATGGCATGGCTAGAGTTGACACTATTTTACAACTTTTGAAAGTAGTTTTGTTCTTGGTGATTGTGGGCATAGCAATGTTTGCTAGGATGTGATTCTTATTTGATGTTATTATGCATTTTGAAGGATTGTTATTTGAAAACAATATAATTCCTGTGATTTTGTGGTTCAGTGACTCAGTGACTCTCTTATAGAAGCTTTTGTGGTTCTCCTCACCTTTACATAACAAATAGTATAAGATAATATGTAACATATAGTATAAGATAATATCTAACAAATGTGTAAGGTAACAAAATAAAGTGTAAAATAGTATAAAATTAACCTGCAATTTTTGATTCACTTGGGGTGGTTGAATTGTTGATTCTTGTGTCTGAATCTCAGGAAGGGCGGTTGATGAGCCATTTTATTTGCTCATCTTGAGCCCCTTTTTGAGTCAGTTTGAGTCTGTTTTATGTGTCTGGGAGGGCACAGTAGAGTGTTTGGTCAGAGTGTGCAGGCAAACAGGTAACAGGTGGCGCACTGGGCAAAAGAGGCAAGGAAAACCCCTTCTTTGGGCAAACAGCGATTTGGAGTGGTAGTGACTGAACATACTTGGCCTCGACAGGCAAACCAAACCACTCAGGGTTGAGTCATGAAGCAGAAGACCCAAATCGACTACTAAGTATCGTGCCTGGTCCGTTCACCTGTGGAGGAGAAGAATACCTGTAGAGAGTTTGGGAAGCGGATTGCCAGCGGGCAAAGTCAAAGGCGGCTGGAGCTAAAGATGGAAAGTACTTAGCGGCGCCTGGAAAAGGAAGCCCATGCAGCGGCCCATGCAACAGCGATTCCGCAACCCTAATTCAAGCCTATATAAGGACAAGAAGCTGGAGAAGCAAGGACACACAATTCCGACCCCATTCACGAAGCAAGCCGCCGGCGATCGAAGCTCTTGGAGATTTCCGGCCAAGTTCTTTTGTTTTGAAGTTGATCGAGCCTTCGGGCATTAAAACAATTTATTGCTTTATGTTTTTATTATTCTGTTTTTGCTATTTCAGTTGAACAATTTCAGATTTTAGTTAATATGAATTTCAGTTTCGTTTCCCAATTTATTTCTTGTTTTATTTATTCGCATATGAGTAGCTAAACTTGCAGGGCGTCTGGGCAAAGGCGGGTCGAAGGGAACTCTGGGCTAAGATAGAACCGTGAGGTTGATAGGGCTTAGTTAACTGCCTGGGGTTTGTTCCCGATACATAGTTGAGGTTTAACTACATTCTTGCAGGTTTGGGCAGACTAATTTGGTCGTTAGGAAACCCTTACACTTTGAGATACCAGCGATTGATCAACCGAGTATTCCGCGTTAGATGTACTACGGGCATAGCGCTAGAACGTGTTGGAGTAGCGGTCGTATGATTCGGATTTCCGGACATGCTATTGGCCGAATTGGGTTCGTCGAGAGAGTAATGCGAGTTTGGGCAAATTAGATCCATGCGACCACATAGGTATCGAATTGTCTAGGCTCAGGGGATTAGGCATAAGTATACCTTGCCTTTTCGTTACACCGTAAGGACGGATTGGGGTGGGGTGACTGTAGGCGTGACTTAATAGGACTGTTTTCACTTTGTTAGACATCCTATAACCGATTGACAAATCATCAGTTAAAACCATAAGTGCCAGGGATCGGTAGTTTGCCCAGAGAACCCAGAGAGAAGCCAAAGCCCAGAAGCCTACTTTCCTTTATTTGATTTCAGTTTGATTAATTGCTTTTCAGTTTACAGTTTGGTCTGAGTGTTTAGTTTATTATTTCTGCATGTTAGTTTGGGTAAATTAGTTTATTTTTTGCTGTTAGTTGGTAGTTCGATTAAACGCTGTGACTCAGCAACCAAATTCAAAACCTTTTTATTGTGACACTATTTGGGCAAAGCCGAGATTAACTAAATTGCAATTGCTTCCTCGTGGGATCGACCCTATACTTATCACTTAATCAAAAAATAAAAAATTAAATAACTGAATTGAACTTAATGGATCTGAACTGACTGAACTGAAGCGAACTGAAAATAAGTTCAAAAGAACAGGACCTGAGTTTTGCTGTTTTCATAGGTTGCGGATGTGTCTGAAGCCGTTCGTCAATATGCCGACGCTCTGATGCTCTCTGGAGAGTCGGCCATCGGGCCCTTCGGACAAAAGGCTCTTTCCGTGCTGAACACGACTAGTAGCAGAATGGAACTATGGAGTCGAGAAGAGAACATGCAAAACGATCTCTCCCAGCATAGCCTCGGGTCATCTTTACCCGACCAAATCGCTGAGCAAATATGCAACTGTGCTGCGAGAATGGGTATACGTCTTATCTCTTCTCATTCGAAAAAAAATACGTGAAAAACTATATATATGTTCCTATGAAATTGCAGCAAACAACCTTGGGTTGGATGCGATATTCGTCTACACGAGACACGGGCAAATGGCATCCTTGATCTCGCGTAACCGACCCAACCCTCCGATATTCGCGTTCACAAACGTCGAGAGCACGAGGATGGGGCTTAACCTGAACTGGGGTGTGACCCCGATTCTCGTTGACCTTATGGATGACATGGAAGAAAATATCGCGAAATCCATTGACCTTGTGAAGGTCAAAGGGCTGATTAAGAAGGGTGATGCGGTTTTAGTGGTCTCGGATATTATTCCGACCTCGACTGCACAAACTGTGTTCCAGTCGATTCAGGTGAAGACTGTTGAGTAGAAGAATAGTGTTTCGAGTGAGGCATCGATGTTTTGCGAAGAGTTTTTTTTTCCTGTTGTTGATTACTCTGTATTTTTGTGGATTGAAGTTGTAGTATTATGTTAGATGTTTAAAAAACTTATAAATACTGAGTATGTCTTGAAAATTCATTAGTCGATCATCCTATGATTTCCGAGGGAACATTCAAATCTTGGGTGGGTAAATTTTTCACTGAAATATTGGAGAAAAGAAAAGTTTGTCGACTCTCTATTAAAGACTTAAGTTGGTAAAGTTTCTCTCTTTAAAAAGAACAGAAAAAAGTTATTAGAAAAACAAAAACTTATTATTACCTGCAGAAATTATTTGAAATTTTTGCAGTGTTATTTAAGAGGGACCAGTCGAAAAATAAAAGGTTCTGTAAGTTTATACGGTCGGGATCGAGATGCCCAAGATCTGACGGCTCTAAACCATCAACTTCCCAGGCCACAAAACGCCGCGCGCATATTAGCCGGCGGGGCCCGCCGATGCTAAAATGCGCCACGCCTCGCGCACCACCCTCCTCCGCACACTGAGTTGTTCACACATTCACGTTTCCGTATATCGAAATCCCCCAATTTCCACTGAATCTCGAGATTTGAATTTCCGAGCAATTATTTTTTCTTTCCCTGTTTTCTTTCTCTCTGGAATCGTAATGGCGTGCCTGCAGATGTTGAAACCGACCCCGTCGAATTCGCAAACGAAATTTCGGCGTTTCCGCTCGAAATCCGATTCCGCATCCTCGCTGAAAACGAGCGCCGGAATTATCGCGAATTACAGAAATTTCAGGATTTACTGTAAAGTCGACGACGGTGATAAGCAAAGCAAAGGTAAGCAGAACGAACGCTATGCGTGTGTATCATGTATATGCATGTACGGGAAATTACTGATGAACATGTTTTTTTCTTCACGGAATTCGATTTATCTGGAACCTGCTTGATGCAGTTCATATGATATGTTATTATATATGGAATTCTGAGGGAAAAAAAGATTTTTTTTGTGTGTTTTTCAAGTGAACTAGGTTTTCAAGCGATCGAGAGAACTGGTTCTTATGAATCTGCAAAAATAAAAATTTTGATTAGAGAACGAAGGGGAAGAAAACCTATATCGAAACCCTAATTCTCTAATAAATCTTTTTTATGGAAAATGATGGAATCGATTCGGGGAATTTTTAAATCTAAATCTGCAAAAAAATACTGATGCAGAGAGAAGAGAGACAGAAATCGGGGAAGATGAACTGGGCGTATGGACTGCAAAATCATAAAAGAGCAAGAATTTCTGCCAAGACAACTGGGCGTATGGTTTTTAAAATCAGAATCTGAAAAAAATAAAAAAATATACTACTATATACCAACCTTACCAATTTTATTTATGAAGAAGGATAAGAAAAAACCTGCAAAAAAATCCAGGAGAATCTAAGAAATGGAATAAGGAGGATGAAATCAAAAGCAGATTTGAAAACCTAGGAATTTGAGATTGAGGAGATGAAGAAAAGACAATAAATGAATTGAATATGGAATATAAAATATTTGACCGGAATTAAATGATATAGAAGATTGGGAATGGGTAAATTGTGCATTGTGATTGGTTAATAGAAATCTATGTGGCAAAATTGAAGCATTTCATTGGCTATTGGAATGCAATAGAGAAAATGAGAAAAAATTGGGGATGGGTAAATTGAGCTTTTTGATTGAACAATAGAAATCTACGTGGCAAAATTGAATCATTTCATTAGCTATTCAACCAAAATTAAGATTCAATCATTTAAATATTAATAGATACATATTCTCTACCTATATATATAATAATTTATTAGTCTATCAAATATCACTTTAGTTATTTATATTCTCTAGCTATAAAAATTTATAGTCTATCAATAAATATGTTTCACTTTAATTATTCATATTTATTATAATTTAATAGTTAAATAATATTAATTGTAATTTAAAGTAAAAATAAAATAAACTAAATAATTTTTCTTTGAGACAAATTTAATATTTTATAATAATTTTTATTTTTAAAAGAGTGACTAAATATATACCTAATAGGAAAATATATTTTTGTATTTTAGTTCAGCCAAAGTGAATTGGAATGCAGAGTCCGCCCCAAATTATGGGACACTTGAAAATAAAATGCTTTAAATTTCAATTTAAAAATAATTAATTGATACTAATATTACATCAGTTCCAACATAAATTTCAATTTCAAGAAATTTTGATACAAACTTTAAATTAGTTTTTTACATAAGTGGGATCATCGTGTAAAATTCGATTAACAATTGTACACATGGGATGAACTTATAGTATGTAATAAGTGATATTATCGATCGATCGCCATGCACGTGGTGGTAGATCGTCGCCCTAGCCATTGTCGAAAAGCATGTACCGCTGCCCCACTCGAGTGCCACCGGTGGTTTGGCAGTTGTTGAAAAACCATAAAGGCAAGGAACATCCGATCGATTTATAGACGAAGCCCGTTTGTATATGTGTTTCCTAAATTAATCATTAAAAAAAACTACTAAATTAATTATTATTGTGGCTCGTTTGTTATTTTATTTAATTTTTTTACAGAAAATTATTCCTTCCGGTCCCGTACCATTCGTCGTTCCGTCCCGTACCATTCGTGGGTTCAAAATTAAATGTTTTGCCATATGATCTTTAAAATTTTATTTGTTCTTATTAATAATTCAATTTATAATTTATTAATTTTTTTATTTTAAAAATAATAAGAATTAGAATAGTTAATATTTAAAAATTAATATAAAAACTAAATAAAAATGACTTGATAAGTTATTTTTATAATATTTTAAAAATTATATTTATTTGCGCGCGTGAAATTATTAACATAATTAATTGGACGAATTTTCAATTAAGTTTCGTTCATGGATAATTTTTTGCCCAAATTGACAGCATGGATTTTAATTTATTTTGAGAGAATTGAAGAGGACTTCATTTATTTATTTCATCGATATTATTATTATTATTATTATCGGTATACATCTTTGGGTTATTTATCTATGTTTCTTCCTCACGTCGTCGAAAGAAAACTTGACTCCTTGTCTACATTTATTTGGATAACCGCAGATGAAGTAATACTTTCCTGGATTGTTGAACGTGAAAGTGAAAGGGCTCGTCGTCGACAAAGGTTGTCCTGTTACAGTACATGCATCGTAACTCTTGGCGTCCGCGACACTGTACACATTGTGCTTGTTTTGGTCGAACGAGAAAACTACAATTAATTAATTTATTTCAAACATTAAGGATCAATCTGTTTTTAATTCAAGAACATACATGCATGAATGAATAATACTAGTAATTGATACTCGAATGAAAAATTCATTTTCTTATTTACCGATTGTGTCACCCTTGTAATAATATCTATTTTTCGAGCAGTCTCCCGGATAAGCGTTTCTAGGGCCGTCCTGCCCTTTCTCTGATATTCCCCAGTTGATCGTATATTTGCACGGTTCTGGAGTCGGAAAATAGATGCCTCGAGCCGTGCCAGCCAGCTGCAAAAACACCACGACGACAATGGCAAGTGTCACCATCATCATCTTCAACCTACTCCAAATCATCATTCTTAAAGTACTACTCATTTTTTTGTGTGTTTGTAAAAAGAACTAACTATCCATTTATAGGCATGTGACCGGCCCACCTACCGAATAATAATAATAATAATAATAAATAAATGAATAATGCCCCTATCGGCATAGTCTAGTGTCTAGTGATAATGCCTATTGTGACGGACGTGAGCTCAAATTTGAGCCTCAGTCTTGGTTCTTTGCTACTTGAGCATATCAAATTTGGGGAAATATCAATATTAGTTCTCTTTGATAAACAAATTCTGTAAGTAGTTCTTTATTTTTTTAAATTATCAGAATAAGTCCTTTGACGTTCTATAAAAGATTAAAATAGCTATATACAGTACAACCTCTATAAATTAATACTCGATAAATTAATAACCTCTCTAAAATAATAAAATTATCTGGTCCCGACTTGGGCATTTGTAAAAAATTAAATTAATACTCGATAAATTAATAACCTCTCTAAAATAATAAAATTCTCTGGTCCCGACTTGAGCCTTTGTAAAAAATGAGCGAATTCGATAAGATAATATAATAATAATTTTTTGAAAAAACCTTTTATAAGTATGAAGTCCCATCAAAATTTTAAATTAATAATTTGTAAATATTACAATTATAAATATTAGTTATCATCAATACTCTCAAAGTTAGGTACTCCCATGATCTATAGAGTGTTTGATAATGTACATTGACTAACATTCAAAAATATTTTTAATCAACTGATTTTTGTAATATTTTTAGTGTGACCTTTTTTATATTCACATAATATTTAATACATTTGATCATTTATTTTTGTAATATTTTTAGTGTGGTCTCTTTTATATTCATATGATATTTTATTTATTTGATCATTTATTGATGATTTTATAATGCATTTTAGATGATGAGAAAATATAATTTGAAATTATAAATTCGTTTATTTTTATGAATATAATAGTTAATATTATACATTGAATCTATAATCATATACTTGAATATATTAATTAGTTGCAATAAAATTGATACATGAATCTTAATCTAATTATTTTAAATAAATATATTTAAATTTATTTAATTTGAAAATTCTCTTTTTTAATTAATAAAATATTAATTTATCGATATATTAATACCTCTTTAAATTGATAAAATTTCACGGTCCCGAGAGTATGAATTTATAGAAGTTTTACTGTATTTAGTTTGGTTGGTTGGTGAGCTAGTCTGTTAGCTCGGTGATTTCATATGAGTTTCATCCCCTATGCGATATACTGTATCATACACTTTTTTATTTTCTATTTGATTGACCTTTACAAATAAAAAAAAATTAAAATATTATTTTACAAAATGCATTCTTTAGTTATTGAACATTAGTTCGATAAAAACTCAAAGCACTAACTTATCACTTTATCAAGTGACTAAGATTGAAAATTTGGAACATTAAATTTTAATATACTTTAAATGTTTCATTAATAAATAAATAAAATAACATAAATTTAAGTAATCAATCACAAAAATAATTCTTTAAAAAATATAATAAAAAATCATAAATTAATTTATAGTTAATGATTAATTAATTAATTAACAAATATGATAACTTGAAAAGTAAAAAATACAAATTAATTTAAATTTTATAATAAGTTAATAAAAAGAATAATTATTAAAAAATATAATAAAAATTAATAAATTATCGAATAAATTAAAATTTAATTATACATAAGTTTACATTTATTATTTAATTAATCTAAAAAATATATTAATAAAAAAACTTAGTAAACAAAATTATACATTAAAAAAATTAATTAAATACAAAATAATTAAAATTTAATAATTCATTATTTTGAATTTATTAATTAATTAATCATCAAAAATATTTTATTAACAAAATAAATCAGGCATGAAAATAATTAATTATTTACTAAATAATTGTTTTTTAATTTTTTTGGTAATTATTTTTAATTTGTAATTTTAGATAGTGTTTAATTTATTTCTAAAATAATTCCTATATTTAATTTATGATTTGATTTTTTTTAATTATATTTTAGGGTTAAGTTTTCAAAAAAGATCATAAAAAACTTTTAAATAAGTTGTTTAACAGCTTATAAGCTGTTTAAAAAAAGTAAGGAGGGAGATACTTTTTTTAAACAGCTTATAAGCTCTTCCAACTTAAATAATAAAAGACCAAATTACACTTAAAATTATTACTTTTTATATATGTACAAAAATTCCAAATTTATTATTTAGTTAATATATTTTTTTTTAATTTTTTTCTTCATATATAACAATTTATTTTTGATAATTTTAACTATATAAGATCTTAATTTGCCAAACAAATTAACATCTTATAAGTTTATATACCTATTTTATCCAAACGGTTTAACAACTTATTTATTGAATAAGACATAACAGCTTACCAGCTCTTAAAACAACTTATAAGACATAACATCTTATAAGCTATTTTAAATAAGTTCATTCAAACGGGCTCTAAATATTAGTGGTGTCAGTTATCAGGACAACTTTTGCAGGCGGATATAGTCATCCTTTATTCTTTTATTTAGTTTCACGGTTGTATCTGTACGGCGTTACATGGTCATCAATACATCTACACTGTGGCTTGTTCAACCCGAAAAAAACGATTGTCAATCGTTTGTATACACTTTTAAGACGTCGTTACCATCAACGGAGTCATGTTTCAGGCAGTGAGACGTATGGTATTTGAAATTAAAGACGTACGATGCGATTTGCATTAATGCATGTCTAAAATTCAAGAGATGTGGTAGTTCATTGGTAACAATGTACTCTCAAGTGTGATTATATTACACATGGTATGTCAAATTTAATCGTTTGTTGAATTATTGTGGAATTTTTTCGGTTCAATATAATCATTCCATAGGAAAGTAACTTTGCTTAAGCATTTTGCCAAAAAGATTATCGCGATTGTGCAAGAATCATCTGAAAACGTCATTGTTCATACTCACACGGTGATATCGTGAGACCTCACCGTGATACAATACCGTGCGACGGTCAAATCAATGTAAGTATGTATACAGATACTTACGTGACACGTGTCAGTGAACATAACAGCTTTTGAAGCCGCAGGTTTATTCAACCTTTATTCATCTTTTAATATTTAATAAATTATATTACCAGAATTTCCAAAAAAAACTAAAAAACTAAAAAGAGAGGACAATTGCCTTTTGTCACGGTTCAATCACACGACCCTTGGCGCACGGTAATATCGTCAAACGCTAAGGTCACACGGTTACTCAGACACGGTGGGAGAAGGTCGAAATATAATAACAAAGAAAAACAAGCACTAGTACAGTATTATAACGTAGACTACGTAGTGTAGTAGCTACGAAACCAGAAAAACATACTGTAAAAGCAAAAATAAAAACATATTCATAAACAAAACGCAGAAAGAAACATTCTTTGCATTCATAGTTCATCATCCTCGCCATCTGCGTCATTGCCTTCATCAGTTGTTTCGTCCTCATCGTCCGAGAGCTCCACCACTTCCACCACCTTCTCAAACAAGATCTCTTCGACAACCTTAGATATGGTCGGAGGAAGGGGTCTCCAGGGCATTAGGATCGGAAAAAGTTACAAATCTCGAGACCATCTTTATTGTAGACATTGACAAAGAAAGGACCCAATTTCTTGGCGTAGTGAAAAACCAAAAAATAACCAAATTTAAGATGATGATCCGTGCAGAAATCAGTCCAGCCACGACGAAAGCACAAGTAACCGTTGACCCAAGAGATTTCCACGGACCATGGGGCACGAGCGGTGGCAAATGAGGCGAGTGTCTCACAATCTCCAAGCAAAGTAGCCCGGCCTGCCAGATACTCATGTTCATGAGCAAAATCAGAAGGTAAACGACAAACTTCACGGAAATCAACGGTGTTCAGAATTTGAAGAATCTACAAATCGGGATTGGGGTGACCATTGATTAGAAATTTGATTTGATAAAAATTAGGGTTTTCAGCGTGGTAGGATGCTTATATATACACGCCAAAAGTGGGTAGTTGAGGAGTTAATAAAGTCATCTAAAAAGGTTTCACAATACACCGTGAGATGCTACAGTTTTACAATGCACTGTGAGATACCAACGACGACGGTAGGTTAGGGTTTTTATCAAGGGTTATCAATGTCACAGACCGTCACGGTAACCGTTACACGGTGAGTAAATCCACTGTAATAAACCCATGGCGCAATGTGTTTAATGGGGGTGGTTGAGAATTGAGTGATTTCGTGAAACGATTGAAATCCGACGATGAGGTGACTCAGAACAGATACTCATCAATTTCCTGAATTGAATGGTCATATCATATCATATCTGGACCATAAATGAGTGTAGTTGGAAGTTGGGTTGGGTCGTGTCGTGAGACGATTGAAATCCGGCGGAAGATCAGAACATATACTCATCATAAATTTTTTGAATTTCACGGTCATATCTAATTAATGGATATCGTGATGGATGGGGGGTTAAGTTTTCTATGTCATGTATGAACATACCATGGCTTACGCACCGTGGGATACCAACGACGACGGTGGATTAGGGTTTTTTATGTCACCTATAACATGTACGTACATGGTGTTAAAATGCACCGTGCTAACATCACGACGACCCATTCAGAGTTGTAGTCACGTTATCAATGTCACAGTGACCGCGACACGGTGATTCAATCCACCGTGAAATACCCACGGAGGCACAATTCTAGGGTTTTATTTAAATAATAAATTAAGTAATCGCAATGTGTTTAATGGGCGTAGTTGAGAAGTCAGTCGTTTCGTGAGTCCATTGAAATCCGACGGCAGGATCACTTTATTAGGTCAAAAAATTGAGTCTATAAATACGAACGAATAAACCCTTTTTATTTCTATACCCATTTTTTTCTCAAGTTTTCTGCGTTGTTTTTTTTTTCTTATGGAGCGGTTTTCACCACACATCTTTCAAATTCATAGCTGCAGTCCTGTATCGATATACTCGAGTTTCCAAAAGAAAATCTTCTTTTCCCTAGATCATCAATGACGAGGTACTCGAGTTTCTAAAACATCTCGAGTATCTTTGTTAGATAGGGATCTTATCAAGAGCCTCTTTCTCCGTGGCGGTGAATCTGAGTACATGTTGGAGATTGAAACAGGCTATGATTCAGGATAAAGAAAAAGAAGGTTTTGAATTTCATCTCATCACTCTTCTCACTATCGAGGATCAAGCGGCTCAAGTTCTAATCTCATAGATCCAGAGATTAGATTCTGAGACGGGTGTGATTTTTTTTATCTTTGTTCAGTCGAGTCTCTTTAAATAAGACGTTGATACTTTTCTATAAGGGACAGTGCTTTAGGGTTTGGATCCATCAATTTTAATTCCCAATAGGGTTTTGATCCATCAATTGTAATACGACTAATTTTGATAGCGTTCTGGGATTATGGTTTTGATCCATCAATTGTAATTCTCAATAGGGTTTTGATTCATCAATTGTAATAAGACTGTAGTGATTTATCTCCGTGAATTATTTCACGTTATATAATCTGACGACGACACGTGTTTGTCGTGGAACAAACGCCGGTCAAAATAAATTTATAAGATTCCTAGACCTTTCACCAACAACGAGTATTAGTGGCAAGTATAGGGTCGATCCCACGAGGAGTTTATTGTTACTTTCCCCCGGCTTTGCCCATAGAGTTGTCACATTTTAAAAGGATTTTGTGTTCGCTGTGGTCACAGCGGTTCCGTGATCTCCTTACTACCTTGACTGAAATAAAACAAAAACAAAATAAAAACGAATTAAAAACATTTGGGCAAGTCGTTACCTTGATCACACTGGTCAAGTGTTTACTGTTCACTGACACATATATCATTTTGCTAACAGCTTCATTTTCCGGTTATAGGCCCTAAATATTAACATCCCTATAATGTCACGCATATTAATACCCCTGACCCTCATTCGCTCTTATGTTTAAAGTCCTATTAGATCTCTCTCAATAGGTCTCCTGACATTGACCAATTCGACACTATGTGACCGCATGAGTCTAAGTTGATCAAGCCGCTTTCATCCTCCAAGCAAACCCAGAATGGCCAATAGCATGCCCGGACAGACCCGAGTCATACAACCACATCTCCAGCAACATGTTGTACTTCGCGGATGCCCAGTCTCCCGGTCGCGTTGATCCACATACTTGTGTGTTAGGCAAGTCGGGGTTCCCACTGGTCATTGTAGGATTGCCCAAGTCCCTAACATCCTCGATATACTACCCTGTTGAATCGGGAACAAAGCTAAGCTAGTTGCTGTCATCAAGAAGCCTCACAATATTTTACACAACTGCCTGATCAGGATCAGAACTTGACCAAACGATGTTAATTCAGCAATACATAATTAAAATAAATAAAGAAAGCAAAAAACGAAATTAAATAACTGAAACAAAAGGGAAATAAATTAAATAAAACATAATATACAATTTCGCCCAAACGGGCTGCCCAAAAGGGCGGTGTTCCTCCTCACTCGACTCTCAAAACAAGTACATATAAACTCTCATTAATTTCAAGTGTTGTTTTGTGGAGCTCGGGTTGTGTGTTGCGGCGTTCGGCTCTCTTTTTCGTGGCTCTGTGTGTTCTTCACGTCCTCATATATTTATAGATGATAGGATTCTTGGGTAGCAAGTAAAAAATCGCTGATCTTGATTGGATAAGGATTCTCTTTAAGACTCCTAGATTTTCAGGATTCTGGACAGCTGCCTGCCCATGCTGACGTCTTGACAGACTCCTGTGTATATAGGACTCTGATTTGATAGAGACGTGTAAGAAAATGACTCTAAGGTTGGACGAGAGTCATTCTTTGATACTTCTCTGAATCTGGTCGCCTTGGAGGACTCCATGATTCCCAGGACTCTTACGTACACTACTTGCTCAACGTCCGTCTCGGATCAATTGTCGCTCTTGCCTAATTGCTTTATCTCTAATAGCCTTCTTTATTTACGAGGTAGCAGATCATGCGCGGTACTTGGTCGTGCGTCAGTCTTGCTCCACTTTCTGACTCTGTCCCGACTTGCTCAACGGGACCTGGATGTTCCAGTCAGACCAGCTTGCTCAACCTGCACCCTTGACCAGGAAGGTGATTTCCTTGCCTCTTTTACGCCTCGATCTTTTCTTTGCCTTGGTTGAGTCATGGATTACGTGTGAGACTTTGGAAGTTGGGAATCTCCGCAAAGTGCCTTCGCCCATAATGGTTGCTTGCCCAAGTAGGCCCAAGTGTTTGAGTCACCGTTGCTTTGATTCCTTGATTTTCGTCCAAGGGACTGGTTCCCTTCATGCTTGCGGTGTATTCCCATAGTGGATGCTTGCTCAACTGTCGGTGATCAGTCGAAAGTGAGTGTTTTTCCTACAGTGGGTGATCAGGCCAAAGTAGGTGTTATGCCCAAAAGCCAGCTTGTGCTGTCTTTTTCCCAAATGGCAGGACTTCTTCATCTTTCACTTAATTCACTCCTATTATGCCCAATGTGTCGCCTGCTATGCCCTGCATCATTCTTACTCCAAATGTGTCCTCCCAGACATAATAAAATAATAAAAGAGAAAATAAAGACTCGATTACTTGACTCAAAAGAACTAAAAATGAGCCAAAAAATATGGCTCATCACACTCACACACTTTACTACGCTTGCCCTCAAGCGTGCGGTATGACTTGCCTGCTCAATTAGAAATCAAAGGGAGGTAGAGATAGAAAAAATAACAGAAGACTCAAGCATGCTTATCAAAATACAAAAGTTGATCAAGTGAATAGACAGACAAAATCATAGTCAATGTAATGCATAAAAAAACGGTCAAGAGTTTGCAACAGGATTTTGGGTGCTCTCTCAAGTGTTTCTCTCTCATAGTGTATGGGTAGTGTTTCGCTCAATGCTGTTTTAAAAGAAGCTTTGCTTTGGGCTTGACCAAGTTCTATCCTGTGAATATTTTCAATTGAGTTGGACAATATCCTTAGGTCTTTCTAGGGTTGACTGTATAGGCTATCTTGGGCAATGCCCAAAATTGATCTTAGGTATGGTTGCATTTTACTTAGCAATTTTTTCCTCCTAATCTCTTCTCTTTTTATTACGGGGCATAGCAGACCCTTTTATTCATGGATCTATTTTTTTTTTTTTTTTTTTTTTTTTTTTGAGAAGACATTGCCCTGACCTGCTCCTTTTTTGGACTTGGGCGTTTTTGCAGTTTGGTCAGGGCTTTGGGAGTTTTCCCCCAGGTGATCAAAAAAATAGGTTCGGCTCAAGGGCTAACAAGGGTCTTCTTTTTATTATAACATAACAGAACAAACTGCCTAAGTCATCTACTACCTCAACTCAATTTCAAATAATTACAATGGTCAGAACATGAGCAAGCTTCAACATCACAAAAATTTTAAACATCTACTCTCAAGAAAGAAATATATCACACAAATGTAGGCTCAAATTCTCACAGCTTACCTAGATGCAATTCCATCGTCCCTAATATTTTTCATGCATAGACTATTAATTTTGAAAACTGCTCAGATTGACCAAGTATTTATTAAGCATGCGACTCGACCAGACTATGGGGTTGCTCTTGCCGTTCCCCCACTCACACACTTTGCCTCCGGTAAAGTGTGCAAATAGTAATAAGATGGGCAAGCATCTCCCCAGACTCAATACTCCGACTCTAAACGATGTTGGCGCACCTTCCCACATACACACTTTGCCTTGGGCAAAGTGTGCAAATAAGGAGGTCGACCCCATCGACCAAGGTCTTCAGACTAAAATAAAAAATATATCAACGGGAGGAACGCATTCAAGAGGAGGGATCAGCAAGGTACCTTTGCCCAGTGTGGGCATTGTGTGCATGCAATACCTCTAGGCTCAGTTAAGGTCCTTCCCAAAATATTTAATTGTTTCACCTCAGCTGGCTTGCCCATACGATTCTGTCTTTTCTGGTCATGGCACTTGCCCAAGGTCTCTGTTCTTGCTCAACGCGCATCTTCCTCCTTCTGCTCAGGCTCCTTGCCCATGATCTACAACACGAAACACACTACTTTTCGAGGAGAACACTGCTCAAGGCTTATTTATTGAATAAAATTAAAAAAGGGAAAAATACTATCAGGTTGACTCCTGGCCAGCGCCTTAGTTATCGTCATGGGCATGACGTTTGTTTTTGGGTTGCACGTGCAGTTTGCCTTGCTCTACCTGTTCTGCCCTCAATTGCCCTGTATGGTCAATCTAAAGCAAAACTAAAATCACAAGTCAAATAGCACGGAGAAAGTAACTGGAATTTAAACTCCCCGGCAACGGCGCCAATTTTGACGACGAAGCGTGTTTGTCGTGGAACAAACGCCGGTCAAAATAAATTTATAAGATTCCTAGACCTTTTACCAACAACGAGTATTAGTGGCAAGTATAGGGTCAATCCCACGAGGAGTTTATTGTTACTTTCCCCCGGCTTTGCCCATAGAGTTGTCACGTTTTAAAAAGGATTTTGTGTTCGCTGTGGTCACAGCGGTTCCGTGATCTCCTTACTACCTTGACTGAAATAAAACAAAAACAAAATAAAAATGAATTAAAAACATTTGTGCAAGTCGTTACCTTGATCACACTGGTCAAGTGTTTACTGTTTACTGGCACATATATAATTTTGCTAACAGCTTCATCTTCCGGTTATAGGCTCTAAATATTAACATCCCTATAATGTCACGCATATTAATACCCCTGACCCTCATTCTCTCTTATGTTTAAAGTCCTATTAGATCTCTCTCAATAGGTCTCCTGACATTGACCAATTCGACACTATGTGACCGCATGAGTCTAAGTTGATCAAGCCGCTTTCATCCTCCAAGCAAACCCAGAATGGCCAATAGCATGCCCGGACAGACCCGAGTCATACAACCACATCTCCAGCAACATGTTGTACTTCGCGGATGCCCAGTCTCCCGGTCGCGTTGATCCACATACTTGTGTGTTAGGCAAGTCGGGGTTCCCACTGGTCATTGTAGGATTGCCCAAGTCCCTAACATCCTCGATATACTACCATGTTGAATCGGGAACAAAGCTAAGCTAGTTGCTGTCATCAAGAAGCCTCACAGTATTTTACACAGGAGCCTGATCAGGATCAGAACTTGACCAAACGGTGTTAATTCAGCAATACATAATTAAAATAAATAAAGAAAGCAAAAACAAAATTAAATAACTGAAACAAAAGGGAAATAAATTAAATAAAAACATAATATACAATTTCGCCCAAACGGGCTGCCCAAAAGGGCGGTGTTCCTCCTCACTGACTCTCAAAACAAGTACATATAAACTCTCATTAATTTCAAGTGTTGTTTTGTGGAGCTCGGGTTGTGTGTTGCGGCGTTCGGCTCTCTTTTTCGTGGCTCTGTGTGTTCTTCACGTCCTCATATATTTATAGATGATAGGACTCTTGGGTAGCAAGTAAAAAATCGCTGATCTTGATTGGATAAGGATTCTCTTTAAGAGTCCTAGATTTTCAGGATTCTGGACAGCTGCCTGCCCATGCTGACGTCTTGACAGACTCCTGTGTATATAGGACTCTGATTTGATAGAGACGTGTTGGACAATGACTCTAAGGTTAGACGAGAGTCATTCTTTGATACTTCTCTGAATCTGGTCGCCTTTGAGGACTCCATGATTCCCATGACTTTTTCGTACACTACTTGCTCAACGTCCGTCTCGGATCAATTGTCGCTTTTGCCCAATTTCTTTATCTCTGATAGCCTTCTTTATTTACGAGGTAGCAGATCATGCGCGGTACTTGGTCGTGCGTCAGTCTTGCTCCACTTTCTGACTCTGTCTCGACTTGCTCAATGGGAACTGGATGTTCCAGTCAGACCAGCTTGCTCAACCTGCACCCTTGACCAGGAAGGTGATTTCCTTGCCTCTTTTACGCCTCGGTATTTTCTTTGCCTTGGTTGAGTCATGGATTACGTGTGAGACTTTGGAAGTTGGGAATCTCCGCAAAGTGCCTTCGCCCATAATGGTTGCTTGCCCAAGTAAGCCCAAGTGTTTGAGTCACCGTTGCTTTGATTCCTTGATTTTCGTCCAAGGGGCTGGTTCCCTTCATGCTTGCGGTGTATTCCCATAGTGGATGCTTGCTCAACTATCGGTGATCAGTCGAAAGTGAGTGTTTTTCCTACAGTGGGTGATCAAGCCAAAGTAGGTGTTATGCCCAAACGCCAGCTTGTGCTGTCTTTTTCCCAAATGGCAGGACTTCTTCATCTTTCACGTAATTCACTCCTATTATGCCCAATGTGTCGCCTGCTATGCCCTGCATCACTCTTACTCCAAATGTGTCCTCCCAGACATATAAAATAATAAAAGAGAAAATAAAGACTCGATTACTTGACTCAAAAGAACTAAAAATGAGCCAAAAAATATGGCTCATCATAATCCCTTCACGTTGTAATTTTATTTCACGGTGTATTCTAAAACTGGATACCCACGTCTACTATGCCATTTAAGATCGGTAACGGTGTTACAATCCACAGTGTTTGAACCACGACGACACATTAGGTTTTAGGGTTTTTTGCCTGATACGGTTGCACGGAGTTATTAGCCACTGATGGAACCTCACGGCGACACTGTTCTATGGGTTTTATATCCCATTTATGAGCGTTCCATAGTGTTACAATCCACCGTGATCTAATCACGACGACACATTAGGTTTTAGGGTTTTCTACTTAATACCGTTGCACGGTGTTACAATCCACCGAGGGAACCCCACGGCGAAACTGTTCCATGGGTTTTATATCCCATATATGAGCGTTCCACAGTGTTACAATCCACCGTGACAAACCACGGCGACACATTAGGTTTTAGGATTTTCTACCTAATATCGTTGCACGGTGTTACAATCCACCGAGGGAACCCCACGTCGACACAGGTCTAGGGTTTTATTTATTTTCTTAATTAATTAATCGCAATGTGTTTAATGGGCGTAGTTGGGAGTTGAGTCTTTTTTGCAACGATTGAAATCCGACGGTGGGATGACTCAGAACAGAGACTCATCAATTCCCTGAATTGAATGGTCATATCAAATTAATGGATAGGGAGTGTTGGACGGGGGTGATTTTCTATTAATTTTATTAATACGAGTAATTAATAAGCATAGTTGACAGTTGAATCGTTTCATGGAACGATTAAATCATGGTGGTTGGATGACTTAAATTAGGTCAGAATATTAAGCCTATAAATACGAACGAAAGAAATTTATTTTTCTATACCCATTAATACTCCATTTTTCTGTTTTATTCTTGTTATTCATGGAGCAGTTATCACCACGTTTTTTCGAATTTCACAGTTGCATTACTTTATCGAGATACTCGAGTTTCCAAAAGAAAACCATCATTTGCCATCTTCTTATCTTTCATGACCCTTCTCCATCTTCTTGATGGCCAGGAAGGCTCTCTTCAGACTGTGCAACTTGATGGGGATAGACTGGGATATCTTCCGATCCGGTTATGTCTTCCGAGCTTCCCATTATTCATGTACAAGGTCAAACGACTCTTCAAGATGTTGCTACTTTTCAATATATAGTGTTCAGGGTTTTGATCCATCAATTTTTCACAATAGGTTTTAGGGTTTTGAACCATCCATTAATTGTTTACTGTACTTTTTCCTTAAATGTAACATTATAAGATTTTAATATCACCATCATTTATTAATCTTGCTAATACCGTCACTCGGTTACTCATTAATATAGAAATCCTAAATCTATCATTATACTTATTCGTCTTTTCATTTTCCCATAATTAATTAACTATCTTAAAAATCCGTGAGTTTTAGATTAATTATTCACTTTGACACACGAAAGGTAAATGGACAGTCATAATAATAGATCACTATAAAAAGGCGTATTAGGGCCAATTTTTGGAAAACAAAACGTATGAGCTCCATCGACACTGCCTCCTCTTCGTACTCTTCAGCTTATATTCGTAATCTTTATTTCTATGGGAAATGGCAGTACCGGCAATTTACCCTACCAAACGACTTTACAAATAACTTTAAACATCTGGCGGGGAAGGAAATAATGGTATATGATGTGTTGGGTCAGACCTGGCCAATGACCCTTGTTCGCCGCCGCCGTCAGATAACTCTTAGCGGAGGGTGGGAGTCTTACATCCAGCATATTGGCGCGCAACAAGGTTGGTACATTAAAGTTGAGTGGGATTCCAACGCCCGTTTCAGGATCAAAGCGCACGACCTTAACTCTGCCGGAGTTGCCAGACGCGTTGGCGCTTCGCCTGGATTTCATTAATTAAATTTAAAATTACAATATGCGTGTACTAATTTACTACTAGTATTTATTTTACCGTGTACTATTACCGTGTTGAATAGGAGTGTGTGTAATTGTGCATCGGTATAAGATGATATAGCTCTGTGAATTATTGCACGGTCTAATCTTATTTCACGGTGTATTTATTCTATCACCGTGAAATACCCTAGGTGACACTGTTTTATGGATTTTATATGCAATTTCTTTTTCGTAAGACGGTGTTACAATCCACCGTGATCTAATCACGACGACACAGTAGGTTTTAGGGTTTTCTACTTACCTAATACCGTTGCACGGTGTTACAATCCACCGAGGGAACCCCACAGCAACACAGTTCTAGGGTTTTATTTATTTTATTAATTAATTAATCGCAATGTGTTTAATGGGTGTGGTTGGGAGTTGACGAGTCATTTCGTGCAACGATTGAAATCCGGCGGTGGGATGACTCAAAACATAGATGCATCAATTCCCTGAATTGAATGGTCGTATCATATTAATGGATAGCGTGTTTGATGGGTGATTTTCTATTAGTTTTATTAATACGAGTAATTAATAAGTGTTGTTGGCAGTTGAATCGTTTCGTGGAACGATTGAAATCCTGGTGGTTGGATGACTTAAATTAGATCAGAATATTAAGCCTATAAATAAGAACGAAATAACTCTATTTTTCTATACCCATTAATACTCCATTTTTCTGATTTGTTCTGGGTTTTTTATGGAGCAGTACTTATCACCTCACTTTTTCGATTTTCATAGTTTCATTACTGTATCGAGATACTCGAGTTTCCAAAATAAAAGCATCATTTCCTTGGTTCATCTTCCACAAGATACACGATGTTCCAATCACCATAGATGATTCGGGGTGTCGGCTTGTATGATTCAGGAGCACTTGAGCTCCTTATCTCCGTCGAAATCACCATTTAGGTCTTCCATCGCCGTTTCACTTCTGGTTGAGGCTAAAAAATCTGTGCTGCTGACCAGATGTCAAAAGAGGAGATTCACTGTGTGCTTTGTTATTTTTCTTGTTTGCTCATCTTTTTTGTATAGCGCTGACCGATGGTGTTTAGGGTTTAGAGTTTTGATTCATCAATTGTTCTCAAGTTTTAGGGTTTAGAGTTTTGATCTATCAATTGTTCTCAATTATAAGATTTAAATTTATTTTAAATTTGTCCAATTTCATATTCTCAATCAAAATTATCACAATCGCTTTTAATTATCGTGTACGGTGCCACGGTGCCCATTTATCGTGGCTATTCACACGGCGTATGATTATCGTGGATGGTCTCACGACGTATGATTGTCGTGGATGGTCTCACGTCTTATGATTATTGTGGATGGTCTCACGGAGTTGACTTATCGTGTATGTATCACGCTGTCCATTTATCGTGATTTGTCTCACGGTGTGCGACTATCGTGGATGAGCACACGGTGTCCAGTTATCGTGTACTGTCTCACGGCGTGCGATTATCCTGGATGAGCTCACGGTGTGCAATTATCATATATGGTTTCACGGTGTCAATTTATTGTGGATGGTCACACGGTGTCTATTTATCTTGGATGGACTCACGGCGTACGATAATCGTGAATGATGTCACGATGTCTTTTTATCGTGTATGGTCTAACGGCGTACTTTAACCGTGAATGGTCTGGAATTATATTGGAGTTTTACTATGAATTTTTAAAAGAGAAATTCTTTTTAAATTATCTATTCAGTTTATACTTTATTTATTAAAAAGCGAGAGTATTTTAGATTTTTCCTAACCAATTGTCCATAAAACTTCTACTTTTATGAACAAGACTTTAGAACTTATTTATTTTATGAGTTGAGGTTCTGAATTCGCTATTCCCACTAATTTAATAGTCTAATAAAAACGCGCATGCGTTTTGAAGTGCCGAATTTCAGTAATGTTTTTAGGGGTTTTTTTATATATTTATTAGGATTCTCTAACTATAATAATTTAAAAGACTATGAAAAACATTTTCTCTTTAAGCATTATATTCTCTAGCTATAATATTTTAATAGTCTATGAAAAAACATATTTCACTTTAATTATTATATTCTCTAGCTATAATGGGCCATTTTTTTTTACGGGTTAGTTCAAAACCGAAATAAAACAAAGAAAAGCGGAAAGTAAACAACGAGGTGGCTGCCCCTTATGACGTCACTTAGACCTTTTGGTGGGTTTATTCTATGCTACCCTAATAGGGTAGTGCACTAATCCACCCAAAATGTAACATGTGGTCATTACAAAAGAAATCAACTAATGAAAAAAATAAAAAAATTAAAGTATGTACATATAAATATCACAAATGCTATATAATTATTTTACCTTTCCAATTATTTTTAAAACTGATTGATATTTAAAATTGATATTATCACGGATGAATTAATTGATATTTAAAATTGATATTTATATTACATGCGTATTTTATAGATTTAAAAAATGTAAAAATATTTACATTTTATAAAAATAAATTTTAATTAACATTATTGAAAAAGGTGTTTTTTAATATATAATTATAAAAATTTTAAAAAAATTAAAAAGGTAAATAACTGGGTACCCTTTGGTTAGCATAAAATTAAAGTCAATTGCTAAAATTGATAATTGACATGAAAAAGTGGTTCTAAAGATACTGATTTAACTCCTGCCAAAACATGTACACGATTATTTCTTTCATAATATGAGTACCCGTAGACCAATTCGCTATTGTACAAACAAAATCATCGTCCCAGGCACGTAGCTGAGAGCTTAGTTAAGTAAAAAAATATTAACATTATTAAGGACGGGTATTCGCTTCGGATTTTATTAGATTTTATGGAACTTTATAAGTCAGTTAATTTTAAAACTTCATATTTTTGAGTGAGAATTGGTAGTTTTAAAATTCATAAAATTTTAAAAGATCGGTAGATTTTGTAAGACTTTATAAACTCCTAATTTATTACCTCTCAAGAATTTTATGAACTTTTAAAAATTCGAATTTAATACTCTCGAATTTTAAAAGTAAAAAAAAAAAATCTTATAAACTCTCAATTGAATACATCCTACTAAATCGAGAATACATCAAATCAATGCACGGGTATTGGCAACCCTCCTAAATCGAGAATACATAAAATCAATGCACGCGTATGGCTAATGGAGACAAGAAAACAGGAAAAGGAAATTAGAAAGGAATAAAAGTCAACATGGGAAACAAAAAAAGGGGAAAATAATTACAGTGGACAAGAGGGAAGGTGAGAAATATTGTTTCCAATTTCTTTTCTTAACGTTTTGAATCCGCTGCCTAGACCGTTTTTTAAGAACACTGAATATGAGTACCTGTATTAACAACTTGTGAGTAAATTTTAAAAATTAAAAGTATCTTTTTAAAATGATACGGAGAAAATTGAAAATTGTGAACATTGATACTTGAGACAGATTATTTGAAAACGCAGCAGCATAGAATAATACCATGCTCTATCTTGAGCCAAAAACTACAAATGCTATATACACTAAAAATCAACAGCTTAAAAGGATTTTAATAAAGAGGTATACATTAATTCTTTGCAGCAGCTTTTAAGAAGATGAATTCAAATTGCAGCAAGTGTTCTGGTCATGCTGCTGCAGTGGCCTCTTGCGAATCGTCCTCGGGTTCAGTTTCAGTTGCCGCTATTAAGGAAGCCGATTGAATCTTCCCAGCATGCTCAAGCCTCATCAGAATCACCCCCCTGCAAAAACAGATCGAAATCAACGATTCTCATCTCAGTGGAAATGACAAAATCAGAAACATACTGTATATCGGAAACATAAAGTACCTTGCGTAGCGAGATTGGATGGAGATGTCCCGTACTTTGATACGGTTCACAGTTCCACTTTGGCTCACCAACACCACTTCTTCATCACTCTCTCCATCCTCTGATAAAACAAGTAAGTATACATCATCAGATTACTAAATCTCAGTTGCTTAAAATAAGTACTAGTAGAATGTTGCAAGGATTTGGTTAGGAAATATTATCGATCACCTCCTACAGAGAATCCTACTACGAACACTGCAGCCAGTTGATCCTCCGCAGCAAACTAATTAGAAAAATAAAATGATTTTTACAATGCATCGGCCATTTACATGATTTTTATTTTAAAATATTCATTTAATCATGTGAGAGTGTAATAACCGACCTTGTAACCTATCAACCCAACCCTGTTTAGTGGTGACATCCGGAAGCTAGCGAGAGGAACTCGCTTCCCAAAGCCATTCTCGGATACGAACAGCAGCCAAGGACCAGCATATCCCTTGCTTCTGCACGGATAAACGAGAAATCGTTTTTACAGTGTTTATACTAAATGTAAACTAATCTTTACAGGTTCATCTACTATGAAGAAAAAGTTATATACACCTAAACAACATGAAAATAAAATAGAAAAATAAAGTGAAACAACATAATATCAAACTTTATAATGCATAGCTGAAAAGGTAATGATTTAGAATTTACGGGATCAGCTTCATTTCCGCATCTCTCTCTAACTTTTTTCTGAAAGTGGAAGGTATTATGTCCACAGACAGACATAAGATCTGATGAAACTGGAGGCGATTCCGAGTCAATTACTCACTCCTTCATATTCGGTTTCAAGGAAGGATCACAGCTCGGCTACCGACAGATTCTGCTTTAGCAAGCGTACTCGCTAACCTCGATATGGAGATGGATCCAGAGACTAAAGACTATAAAGCCATAACCGAACTCCTTCCTCTCGGATTAGTAGTGGTAAAACTCATACTGCTATTTCTGTTTTCTATTATTATTCATAAATTCGAAGCTGATTAAGATTCGGGCAGCTTGTGGTTCTCATCGTGCTCTGCCCTTTAAACATCTTATACCGTTCGAGTTGATAGATAACTGGACTGTTTTATAATTAGGCTAAAATTCAGGGTAGTTTTTGTAATTATCCTGAAACTAGGAAACTGATATCTTCTTTTTTGTCTTCTCAGGTTACACTACCAGACTTCTTCTTAGCAGATCAGCTTACAAGCCAGGTTTCTACATTCACTTTCATGTCAAACTTTTATACACACACACATACACACATACCTTTTCAAAATACATACGACTAAAAATACAAGCGACATTAATTTTCTTCTTAATATTCGTGTTCCCGACATAACAAATATCTATTGTTTCGGAACACATAGAGAGAGAGAGAGAGAGAGAGAGTGGTTTTTCTCAATTGGATTTCACTACATTCTCTGTTTTTTTTTTATTGTTAAGTTATTTTTTGGTTCTTATTTTATAAGTACTATATTTCGATCAAGAATTTTGTCAAAAGTTAAAGTTTCAATCATCGTGAAAAGCTAACGAATTAGAATAATTAATATTTCATAAAAAAAACTAAATAAAAATGAATTGATAAGTTATTTTTATAATATTTTAAAAGTTATCGTTTCTTGCGTGTGACGATATTAACATAATTAATTGGACGATTTTTCATATAAGTTTCATGTTGAATAGTAATTTTTATTTTGAGATAAATTGAAGATGACTTAATTTATTTCATATTTATTTCATGATATATATTATTATCATCGGTCGGTATTACATGTGTGTTATTTATCTATTATGTTTCTTCTTCACGTCGAAAGAAAACTTGACTCCTTGTCCACATTTGCTACCGCAGATGAAATAATACATTCTTGCAGTGCCCAAACTGAAAGTGAAAGGCGGGCGCATGAACAAAGGTTTTTGTCTTCCTACAACACAGTCATTGTAACTCTTGACGTCGACATTGTACACATTGTGTTCGTATGACTTCAACGAGAATTCTGCAATTAATTTAAAACATTAACGATGGAATCGGTTCTTAAAGAACATGCATGAATATTAATATCGAAATAACACGAATTTATTTTTTTAATTACCGATTTTGTCACCGACGTAATAAGATATAATTGGGATGCAGTAGCTCGGAATAGCGATTTTAGGGCCCTCCTGTTTCTGATTCACTATATTTCCCCAGACGATCTTATAAGTGCACGATTCCGATCCCCGAACCGTAATGTTGCCGCCTCGAGCCGTGCCAGCCAGCTGCAAAACCGCCACGGCGACAATGGCAAGTGTCACCATCATCATCCGAATTATGATCATCCTTCTTTCACTACTCAAAGTATTTTATTCTTTTGTGTTTGTAAAAAAAACAAAAAAACTCAAGTATCCATTTATAGGCATGTGACCCACCTACCGAGTAATAATAATAATATTAAATAATGCCCAACTGAAAAAACTGAATCACATGTATAAATACGAAATTTTATTAATTATATAATACAATAATATATAATATAGAGGGAGCTTTTTATACACTAAATATGTAAGAACATCACAAAATCTGAATGTTTTTTTTTTTTATTTTATTTTTTATTTTTATTTAAAAATTGATTTGACTATAAAAACATTTTTTTTTTTACTTTTTATTATTTTTCATATTTGAATATACATTTATTTCTCAAATAATATATTAAAATTAAGTAATTTTTTAATATTTTTTATTACAAGATTAAACAATTCGTTATTTTTTTTTTTTTGAATTTTGGACTTAAGTCTTCAATTCAAGTGGTTAAGCATCTGCGCTAAAAACATTAATTAAACAATAAATTATTATTCATTTTTATAATGTAAGTATTAATATTTTTTCCTTTTTTAAATTATAATATATTTATTTTTTGTATATATAAAAGGAATAATGAGATATTCAATTCGTTTAGACAATTAGACATTTAGACCCTAGTCCCACATAGATCTCTGCTACTAATGCATATCAAATTTTTCTTAAGTCAAACAAGTTAGGTATCTCTCACATTTCTCTGCTATTAGGCAATCCATTCACATCACACCTGATCATGAGAATGTAGTTTCTTGTCTCTTTTAAAAAAAAATAATTAAAAAGAAAACATGTTTAAATTTATTTATCTCTTCTTAAAAAAATAAAAATAATAATATAACAACACGTTTAATTTTATTTGTTCATATTCTCTAGCTATAATATTTTAATAATTTATGAAAAAATATGTTTCACTTTAATTATTATTTTCTAGCTATAATGATTTAATAGTATAAAAAATATGCGTTTTAAAGTGTCGTATTTTAGTAATGTACTTTAAGTATTACTCTATTCTCTAGCTATAATAATTTAATAGTCTATAAGTTTTGAAGTGTCGTATTTTAGTAATGTTTTCTGGGTGTTTTTTAATTTGTTTATTTTTTTATTTATTCGTTTTCAATATACATTTATTTTTCAAATAATATTAAAATTAAGTAATTTTTTAATGTTTTTTTATGACAAGATTAAAAAAATATGTTATTGTTAATTTTTATATTGTAAGTATTATTTTTTTCCTTTTTTACTTTATAATATATTTATTTTTTGTATAAATTTTATTTAAATTTTATTCTGTAATTATTATTTGTGTCTTAATAATAAATTTTATTTTTGTGTGTTTGTAAGAGAATAAATCAAGTATATATCCATTTATAGCTAGGCATGTGACCAACTTACCAATAATAATAATAATAATAATAATAATAATAATAATAATATATGAGAGAGCTTACGTATCAATGCGTAAGCAAATAACAAAAATTAAATATTTTATCATTTTATTTTATTTTTAAGAAATTGATTCACTTCATTCTCTCTACTACAAAAATAAATTAATTAATATAGTACTTTTAGAGAATAATTAATCTATTTTTATAGGAGAGAGAAAGAGGTGGAGTCAAATCAATTTTCATAAAACATTAAAAAAATAGATTTTGTAATATGCTTACGCATTGATGGAGTATAGAAAACTCCTTCTATATGCGTCAAGGTAAAAATTGATGTTTAAATAAAATGATTAAATGTTGAGTATGCCTCGAATTAATGACATCTAAACGAAATTTGTGATATTATTTTTACAAAAGATGATATACAGTTAAACCTCTATAAATTAATAGTTTCGGGACCGTCAAATTTTATTAATTTAGAGAGGTTATTAATTTATCGAGTATTTTTTTCCATTTAAAAAGCTAATTTAAAGAGGTTATTAATCAATCGAGTATTAATTTATAGAGTTTTAGCTGTACTTATTTTAAAAGACGACAACAAATATTGATTATTTTCAATATTTAAATTATTTTATTTGAATTTGTAATTAATTATTATTATTATTATTATTATTATTATTATAAAAAATTACTACTATCTTATATACTGTTTTGCTATAAATTAAGAAAAAATGCATGATTTGTTTTTATTTTTAATTATCCAATCAAATTAATTTTCTTGATGTATACTTTTTAAATATTAGTATACTATTTTAAGTGTGAAGTGAAAGTAAATAAAAATAAAAAGGAAACAAAAAATAAATAAATTTGAAATAATGGAGTATTATTATTTACTATAGTCAATCGGTAAATATAGTAAAATAAAATTGATAATGAAAAACGGAAAACAAATCACATCAACTTGATTTAGATAAGTTAATTAATCATCAGTGAAATTTTATCTTGACATCAATTGTAAGCTTCGCACCATTTTTGCAATCATCCGGATATCTAGCGGCAAAGTAAATCGGACCTTCGTCGACAAACCTATATCCAACTGCAGGAACAAGCTTAGTTACATTGACAGTTTAAGCAATTGTCGAAGTCGTATTCGCTCATGATGCAGAAGCTATTTCCATCTTGGTTGTCGTTGAAATCTATATATATATAAATAATCAAAACAAAATTTAATCAGAATGTATGCATAATTTGCCAACTGATTTTTGTCAAGTGAGTAAAATCAGTAAATGTTAGACATTTTTTTACCGTTATAATTTTACATACCTATTATGTCGTTGATTAAACGTATTTGTTCTGTTGGCAGCCGTTGTCGGTCGTAGACATTTTGGGCTTCGGAAACATGTTCACGCATAGGTGCATGGGTCTTGGAAAGGTATGTATAAGCCTTCAGCCACATCAGAGTACTGCGAGACCATGACGAACGTGATCGTGACCAAAATCGTAATCGTAATTGCCGAAAACATGATCTTCTTTTCTAGATAAGTAGTGTTTGTGATTATGATATACTTAATTATATAACAACAAACCATAATCAACATCAATTTATAGGAGAAGTTGAGGGACATGCACACTTTAAAAGATGTTGTAATAAGACTTTTTAATTTGAAAACAAAAAAACAGCGTATGACTTATATTTTTTGCCACGTTTATTATTATTATTATTATTATTATTATTATTATTATTATTATTATCTTTTGAACTGAAGCATGCTTATAATTTTAAACATATGTATACAGATTGTATTTATAGGCGAACCATTTGAAATTAAATCATGCCTTGTTTTTTTTTAATTAAATTTATTTTAATTTAGATCAAAATTTTGAGGAAAAAACTATTTTGTTTTGAATAAATGATACAGTGGCTTATATTATTTTAATTTTTTTTAATACTTTAAAAATATTTACATAATAAAATAAATAAAAAATATTTTTAAAATGTATTTAAAGTTACTAAAAATTATACATTATGAAAATTTGAAATGTTATAAAATTATGTTTTCACGAATTATTTGACAACCCACACTCTTAGCGTCGAATTAGCCCTACTTGTTAGTGTGAAAGTTCGCTCTCGTTCACATGGAGTCTTCGGACTCCTGTGAACTAGCTTGAACTTCACACTTTAGTTTTTGAATGAACTTCATTCTTATGTGATTTTGTTGTTTGTACAGGTTAAGTAATTCTAAGTATGCTAGTGCTTGGAAGACTTAGCCATATGCAAGTACAAATTACACTGTGGGCCTTGGAAGCACTGGTGCTGATAAGTCCCTGGAGTTCGAAGATGCCAAAGGGTTCGAACTCCTTGTCCACTGACTCACCAAAGGAGTGTTGTAGAAGCTGATGGCTCTGGAGTTCATCCTGCTAAGGCTATGAAGCCAGAGGCGCGAAGAGTGAGAAGGCCCTGCTAAGGGAATTCGAACTCGCTGAAGTAAAATATCAAGTAGCTCTACGCACTCCCCGTTCGAAGTTCGAAGGCTCGCCAGAGACAAAGGACTAAGAACAAGTCAGTGTTGGAATATTCGAGATTCCATAGAAGATGCTTTGGGCTCGGCCCATTAAGCGTAAATCCCGGAAGCCCATTAGGGTTTCATTCATGAGGTCTATAAATAGTCGCTAGATTGTTTGTAGATTTTGAATACTTTAATCTGGAATTTCTTAGAGAGAGAAATATTGTAACCCGAGAGTATTCGCTAGAAAGCTCCGGTTCACTCTTCTGTGATACACTTAGAACGAGTTCCCTAGAAGGAGTTCATAGAGTATCTGTTTAGTCTGTAGTTCATAGGACGCTAGTTCTTTGAGCTATTGGACGGTGTGTTTGGTCGTGTGACCTTTCTGTAAGTTCGTAAGGACTTATAGATGTTTGTTTGAAAGTATTTAATACAAAGCAATCATTCAAGAACCTCTTTATTGTGTTGACATATTTCGAGTACATAGACCCAACGTGTGGTACACTACCGGTCTACCAAGTACTGCAGTTCTTAACACTGTAGTGCTTCCAACACAATTTCAATTGGTATCAGAGCGGTTCACCTTACTACTTCGGTGAGATCCTAGCTAGAGGTTCGATATCATGGAGACATATACTGTTGTAAAACCCGTAATTCTAAATGCCGAAAACTACTCATACTGGAAGAGTAAGACACGAATGAGACTAAAGCAAGCTGATTCGAGAGTTTGGGGCTCAGTAGTCAGAGGATGGGATGTTCCTAAATACACGGATGATGATGGTGATGTCCTTCCTAAGGATGAATCTACTTGGACTCAGGCAGAACATGAGGCTGCAACCTTTAATGACCGTGCTATACACATTATTACTGAGTACATTGACATACACATGTTCCAACTCATCAAACATCTTTCTTCTGCTAAACAAGTCTGGGATACTCTTGAGAACATATGTGAAGGGAGTGAGAGCATCAAAAAGTCCAAGATCAGAGGACTAAACACGGCCTTTCAAAAACTTCACATGCGTGATGATGAGAACTTGGACACCTACTACAACAAAATCATGTCCATTGTGAGTGAGTGCCATGAACTAGGAGATCCTATTCCTCCTTCGTACATATGCACTAAGGTTCTGCGGACTCTGAATGATTCTTTCGAACCAAAAGTGGTTGCAGTGGAAAGCACTAAGTTGGCTAATACTACGAACTACAATGAACTGATGTGTGTTTTCAAGGACTATGAATTGAACAAGAAACTCAAAGATGATAACTATATGTCTCCACTTGAGAACTCTATGAGAGCACTGAAGGTAGGTTCGAACTCTCCTTCTACTCCTCCGGCTTCGAACTCTATTACTGGCATAGATGTAAGTGCCTACTATGCTGAGGAATCTGATGATGAGTCCGAAGCTCTAGCACTGTTAAGCTCTCCGAATCCGGATAAGTTCACTGCTCTTCAAGACACTGTGAACTATCTCGTTCGACAAGACATCCGAAGGAAAAGAAGAATTAAGCAATTCCGATCTCAAAGGACCACTGGAAATTCGAACACTCCCTACACTAGCTCCAGTGGAAATCGCACTTCCAGCTTCAGAAAGTTCATACCGAATACTTCTGGAAAAGATATGTCCAAAATCAAGTGTTTTGAATGTAAAGGAATGGGTCATATTAAAAATGAGTGTCCTAATCTACATCGTAAGAACAATGTTGATGTGAGCTATCTTGTCCTTGATGAGGAAAATCCGTTGTTCTCTTCTGATGACGAGAGAGATAATGTCCGGGAGGATGGAAAGAATGTGAATGCTTTCATGGGTTTCCTTGACAATGAGTATGAAGGCGAGTATGAAGTAGAAATGGAGGATGTAGCTACTTATGATAACATATTCTGCTTCTCCTCAAACACTACAGAAGGTTCGAATTCCTCACTCTCTGATGGTTCGAACTCACCCTCCTACAAAACTGCTTTGACTTCAAAGCCTGAAACTGTTAGCTTGAGAGAGTTCAAAATTGTCAAAAATGAACTTGAAAGGGCTCTGAAAGAAGTCAATGAACTGAGAGAGATGGTAAAGAAGGATGACTCTGAGAAGGACTTTCTTAGAAAATCTTTGACTCAAGTAGAAGAAGCTTTTTCTATGAAAACAAAGGAACTCTATGAGTTAAAAGACAAAATGGATGTAACAGATTCCTTATTCAAAAAATTGAACACTGGAACTTCGAAACTTGACTATCTCATAAGCTGTGTTAACCCTAAGAGGTATGGACTGGGATTTAAAGAGACTCTTGAGACTGTTTACACTGAGCCGATAAAATTTCCTCCAAAATTCATTCGACCAAAGGATAGAAAGATCGTAGAGTCTGTTGAAACTAAGTCAGAGGACTCTCCAAAGTCAACAACAAATCAGGCTTCCACATCTAAATCTACTCTTTCTACTTCGAAGATCAAGATTGGCGTCTCTAGATTCATAAACACACACAATGTGTCAGATAGGTCAAAGACTTCTGACCTGAGGAGTTCAAAGACAAAGAGTGATGAATCCAGATCTATGAAGACTAAAACAGACCAGCCTGTGATGTTGACAACAATGACTCTTCAATCTACTAAGCCTCGAAAGAACTTTGTAAAAAGATATATTTGTCATTACTGTGGCATAGCTGGACATATAAGACCTTTTTGCTACAAGAAAATGGAAGATCTGAAAAGGTCACAATCTCACATTCTTAAACAATCTTGGTTGAAGAAAAACCAAGTATCATCTGTATCTTCTTTCAGAAAAGTATGGAGGGAGGAAGTTCAAAGCCCTGCGACTTCAAATTGTTGTGAAAAGAAAATCTGGAAAGAGAAGCTAAAATCTCATGCCCCTTTGAAGTCTACCGTGAAAAGAATATGGAAGCGCCAAGAAGATATTATATGCAATGTTGCACTCACAGCTGCCAAAACCGGAAACAAAGAAACTTGGTACTTTGACAGCGGATGCTCAAGACACATGACTGGTGTGAAAGAGAGTCTCATTGACTATGTACCACATTCTGGTGGACCAGTTACCTATGGAGGAGGTGCAAAGGGTAACATTGTTGGTTGTGGCACCTTGAGTGTGAAGGGTCTTCCATCTCTAAAGAACGTGCTTCATGTGGAAGGATTGTGTGCCAATCTGATTAGTATAAGTCAGTTGTGTGATGATGAACTTGATGTAAAGTTCAACAAAAACAAGTGTGAAGTTTATAATTCAAAAGGGAAATGTATATTGACTGGAGTTCGTGCCAAAAATAACTGTTATGCTATTGAAGAGACATGTCTGTCTACCAAGTCCGCTGATGAGATAGACTTATGGCATCAAAGATTGGGCCATACCAGTCTTCGAAACTTGGAAAATCTTGTTCGTCTCAAAGCTGTGAGAGGCATTGATTCTCTTCCAAAGATTGAGAAAAGAGTGTGCGGCGAGTGCCAAATGGGAAAACAAACAAGAAGTTCACATCCTGCTCTAACTTTGAACTTTAGAACTTCCAACTGTTTTGAACTTATGCATATGGACCTTATGGGACCAATGGAAGTTCATAGCTTGGGACACAAGTGGTACACTCTTGTGGTTGTTGATGATTTCTCAAGATACACATGGGTAAGTTTTTTAGCTACCAAGGATGAGGCCTTTGAAGCTTTTCACAATTTGGCTAGGAAGGTTCGAAATATGCATGGGGCACGCATTCAAAGGATTCGAAGTGATCATGGTGGGGAGTTTCAAAATCAAGCCTTCTTAGAGTATTGCACTCGAAAGGGCATTCATCATGAATTCTCGTCACCTAAAACACCTCAACAAAATGGCATTGTTGAACGGAAAAATAGAACTTTAAAAGAGATGGCCACTGTTATGTTGGTGTCTAAGAAAATGCCTAAAAGTTTTTGGGCAGAGGCTATCAGCACGGCTTGCTATGTGATCAACAGGATCACTCTTCGAAGCCAAACAGAGAAAACTGCCTATGAACTTCTCACAGGCAAAAAGCCAAATGTAGCTCATCTACGAGTTTTTGGTTGTTTGTGTTACATCCTGAATGATCGAGATCCACTGAAAAAGTTTGACTCTAAATCCGACAGAGCTATATTTATTGGCTATGCTCTGAATAGCCATGCATATCGTGTCTTCAACCTTCGAACTCGTACTGTCCAAGAATCAACAAACATAACCTTTGATGAACTTGACTTCAAAGGAAAACCCACTGAAGCTGTTGCTGAAGTTCGAAGTTCAAATGAAACAAGTGACAGGGAAGAGCCCGGAAATCTGAACTCTACAAGTTCGAACTCGGAGGCTTTGGATGAAAATATTGCTACTGGTTCAAAGCCTAGCTATAGCACAGAATCCTCAGATGATGAGCCTATTTCAGAGACTTCGAACTCACCTCTCACTACTGTGGAAGCTTCGAACTCAACTGGTGTTCCAAACTCCGGACCTCCAGCACACATACGAAAACGACATCCAACTCAACTGATTATTGGAACTATGGATCAAAGAACTACTCGCTCATCTAGACCTTCGAACCCTTGGACAGAGACCACTAACTTGGCTTTCATGTCACCAGACATTGGAATTATGAGCCTTGTCTCAGAAATTGAACCAAAGAATATAAAGGAGGCCATTTTGGATGAATTCTGGGTTGCTGCTATGCATGAAGAACTGAATGAATTCGAAAGAAACAAAGTTTGGTTTTTGGTACCCCGACCCAAAAATGTCAATATTATTGGAACAAAATGGATCTATAAAAACAAAACAAATGAGCATAATCAAATTGTACGAAACAAGGCTAGATTTGTTGCACAAGGGTATACTCAAGTTGAGGGTGTGGATTTTGATGAGACTTTCGCACCTGTAGCTCGAATTGAGTCTATTCGTCTTCTTATTTCCATAGCTTGTTATCAGAATATTCCTCTCAGACAAATGGATGTTAAAGCTGCTTTCTTGAATGGTGTGTTAGATGAAGAGGCTTATGTTGAACAGCCAAAAGGGTTCATAGATCCAAAGAGGCTAGACCATGTCTACCGTCTTCATAAAGCTCTCTATGGTCTAAAGCAGGCACCCCGGGCTTGGTACTCTTGCCTGACAGAATTCTTGATTGCTTATGGGTTCATACGAGGAAATGCTGACACAACGCTCTTTATTAAGATGGTTGGAAAAGACATGCTCATTGCACAAATTTATGTCGATGACATTGTATTTGGTGCCACCAATCCGAAGCTTGTTAAAGAATTCTCTACGGCTATGTCATCTTCTTTCCAAATGAGCCTTGAGGGAGAACTGACTTATTTTCTTGGACTCCAAATATCTCAAAGAAAAGATGGAATTTTTGTCTCTCAAACCAAGTATGCCTTGAATATGTTACAAAAAATTGGAATGGCAGAGGCTAAGCCTATGAATACTCCCATGGCCACGACGGATAAACTCTCTCGGGCTTCAAAGAGTAAGGACACAGACATAACCAACTATCGCTCTCTAATTGGGAGTCTGTTGTATCTTACTGCTACTAGGCCAGACATCATGTTCAGTGTTTGCCTATGTGCCCGTTATCAAGCTCAACCAAAGGAAGAACATCTTACAGCGGTTAAGCGAATTCTTCGCTACATTGCTGGGACTACTGAGTTGGGACTATGGTATACCAAGGACACCACAACCTCTCTTGTTGGATATGCAGATGCTGATTGGGCGGGTGATGCCGATGATAGAAAGAGCACGAGCGGAGGGTGTTGTTTTCTTGGAAATAACTTGGTCTCTTGGCATAGTAAGAAACAAAATTGCATTGCTCTCTCAACAGCAGAATCAGAGTATGTAGCCGCAGGAAGCTGTTGCACTCAACTCCTTTGGCTTCAACAAATGTTGGCAGACTATCAAATCACAAGTACCCCTCTAACCCTTCTTTGTGATAATGAAAGTGCCATAAAAATCAGTCAAAATCCGGTACAACATTCTAAAACTAAACATATTGGAATTCGTCATCATTTTATTCGTGATTTAGTTGAAAAAGGTGAACTTGTCATGGAACATGTTCCTACTGAAAAACAACTCTCAGATTTCTTTACTAAACCATTGGCTTCGGAGAGATTCATTTCTCTCAGAAAATCCTTATGCATATGTGCTCTATGAACGTGTTGAAGAGACACAAGCTACGGCTTCCGCCTTTTTGTGTGTCACTTTGCAAGAAGCCCCACAGGTAGATTGACAAGAGAGTATGACTCACTTTGCTTGGATGTTGAAAGTGCTTGAACTATGGTATTTGCAATATACATATACTCTTTTATACATATAACTATGATAAATTTGAAAGTTCATTTTCTTCCTCTCTGAATATGCACCTTGAACTATTCGTGGATTAATCTTATCAGTTGAACTTGAATTTGAGGCCACTTTAAGTCTTCAGACCCAAGTGTATTTATTCCTCTGAGTGTGAACATGTGAACTTGGCCTATAACTCCTTCGCAATCATTTGCATAGATCCATAATACCAAGTAACGGAGGACGCCGGATCACTTGTCCGCTGGCTCCCCTCTTCGAAAGGTCGCACATGGACACCATAGTTTAAGATGCTCTTCAAATCACACTTCGGAGATGCGGGATGATCCTCGCTCCCCTCTGACTGCTGTAATGAGCATCTGTTGCATATCATTTAAAGCTAAAAACTCGTCTGGAGAACGCCGGATCACTTGTCCGCCGGCTCCTCTCTGATTGTAGTATTGCTAGTCCCAAGTGGAGTGCCTTAAAAGTTCACCTTACACTCATGAATTAAAATCTCTTGTGTGGTGCTAACTCATTAATTTGTTCCGACGAAACACGAATTTGACTCTGTGATTGTGACGATTGAAAAGAAAATTTCTTTCAAAAATGATTCATTGTAATACCACATATTCATACTTGCGTGCCTGTTGCTTCGAACTCACTCATTTCCCATGACTCTAAGAGTTCGATGTCTCTCTATCTCTACCTTGTGGGCGCATCAGCAATGGAACACACAGAAGTGTGGAGGTTCGAAATCCTTACTCTCTTTAATTTATGTATTTTTTCACGTCACGCCTTCGAAGCCACATGATAACAATAGTAGTCGTCTCTCTTTGGGACTTCGAACTTGGAATCCTTCTATTTCTGTTTTGATCTCTGAGATTTGTTATTCCTCCTTGTTTGTGGTTCGATCTCTGGTTTTTACTCTTGATTCTTTTTTTTAAAAACTGACCACGGCTTCGATCTTATTTCCTATTACCTTTGTTCTCTATCACACCTTCTTGTCTGCCTGTGTTTGCTTAGTATTTACAGGGGTTCGAAGGATATCTCTACCATACTACTCCATGCTTCGATTTTTACTCACAACGGTTTCTGAGTTCGAACCCACAACATGCTGGTCAAATGGGACTTTCGAACCCACTCTGCCTAGCACTACACGTGGCACGATCTCAACGGTTGAATTTGAATCGGTTTTGCTATCCTCTATAAATACCCCCTCCGCGAAACACATAGTTCACGTTTTCACTGTGTGTTTTTCGGAGCTAAACCCTTGCAAAAATTCTCTCTCTACAAAGTTCGAACCACTACTGCACTTCTGACTCAATCTCTACACCTTCCAAGTACGCACTACGATCATGACTACTTCTACTTCCCAGCTAGCTGATATGACTATCTCCGAACTCCAGGCTAGAGTAGCTCAACTCACAAGCCAAATAGTGGATCAAACTGCCGTTGTCACAGCTTGCTCTATGAAGATTGCAAAGGCCGCGATGGATGACACTGATGCCATCCTGGTTGAACTAACTTCACATAAGAAAGCTCTCTTCGAACTTAAATCACATAAAGAAACAGCAGAAAAGGAGATTAAAAGAAAAGAGAAGGAGGAGGAGGATCGAAAGGCAGAGGAAGAAAGACAGAGAATTGAAAGGGAGAAGTTCGAAGAATCTGAGAGACTTCGAATTGCTGAGGAAGAGAGGAAGAGAAAAGAGGATGAGGAAGCAGAGAGAATTCGAACTGAACTCCTTAAGAAACAAAAGGAGGATGAGCAGGCTGAGAGGGTTCGTATAGAGAATGAAAAGAAAAAGAAGGCTGATGAGGAAGCTGCGAAGGCCAAATCAGAGGAGGCACTTAAGAGAAAGCGCTCTGAGGATGCGAAGATGGCACAACAGAAAATCTCTGCCAACGCTTCGAAGAAACCTCTTGCTACTAAGACAACTAGTTCGAAGGGTCTTACTGTTGATATCCCAAATGCTCTCTCTGCTGAGCGTGTGGGACCGAATTTTTTACCCAGTCCTACTCTATCACAAGGTTCGAAACTCTCTACTTTTGAACTTCGTACTTTAAAATTGAAACAGGCTGCAGCAGAAGAAAAACTCAAAGCCTCACTGGAGAATATTACAGACCCTTCTCAGAAATGCTCTCCCGAGTTCGCAGGCTCTCTCGCTCGCACTTCAAATTTTATTACTAATGAAGTATTCTCTGAATCTCCAGATTCGCCCATTATCACTGGTACTTCACAGGGCGAGGGCTCCGTAGCACCCGATGCCAAAACTACTATTGTGGTTCGCTCCCCCACACTGCCACTGGTAGGTTACTCCGACGACTTCTACACCGAAGCTGCGGAGACTCGCTTCAATGCCATGGCCAACACATTGTTTACCTTCGAGAAGATGTACAATTCCAAACTCAAGAAACTTGGGATTATTGAGTTTCTTGTGAAGATGAAGCTCAACTGTGCAATCAACTATGACTACCCCTGCTATTCGAAGGTGCACAAGATTTTCTTTGCTCACGTGACTAAACACTTCGCAGACCCCACCTCTGCATTCTATGGAAAGATTGTACTCCGTGGCAAAGTCTACAACTTCACTCCCTCTGCTATTAACAAGTTTTTCAAGAGAGAGAAGATCGAAGCTTCATGGGATTCTCCGAAGACCAATCATCCTGACTCTTCGATGCTTGGGTTCGTTCTCACTTGTGGGCGTGATCCTTCGGCTCAGCCTGCGTTCCCAAAGCTCACTCAATTCTTCTGTGTGCTTCACAAAATGGTGTCAAGTAATTGGATTCCTACAACCAGCACAGCTCAAGTGCATTCTGGTTCGCTCCATCTGATTTACAGATTGAGTCATGGGATCCAGGTGGATTTAGGGCAGGTGGTCTTTGAGAAGATGTGCTCTTATGCTGCGAAGGCGGATACGACCATTGCCGCTGAAAGACTTCCTTTTCCCCATCTTGTGGCTTCGATGATGGATCAGCAAGGTTTTAGCCCCCTGCCTACGGATGGTGATCCCATTAAAGTTCTAAAATTTGTATGGAACGGTTCGTACCTCAGCAACAGAAGAGTGAAAGATCTTCCATGGGAGAATTTTGGGGATCGAAGCCTGGACGTCAAAATGTTTGGCAAGACAAAAATCAAAGTCATCACGGCAGCCTCGCAGCTATCTCATCCAAAGAGCTCTTCGAAGCGCAAACCTCAACTTTCTCCTTCGGACTCTACTGACTCGGACTCCTCGGACGATGACATGTATTTGGTTGCGCCGACTACTCTTATCCGTGATATCCGAAATGAAAGATATTACATAAAACTAGCATTGGATATCAACAGACACATGGAGCGCAAGGTTCGAAGAGCCAGTCGTCGAGGGGGAGATGGGTCATCTTCCAAGGACTCCGAACGACTAAGAAGAATGTATAAACAGATCCTCGAAGTCGCAGAGACTATCAGGATTGAAAAAGAAAAGGCAGACGCTGCTGTTGAAGAGTCAAGGGCTTCGAAGTCGAAAGGGAAGAAGAGGAAAGTTCATTTTGATGAGGAAGTGAAGTATGATGATGACGAAGTAAAGGAATTGGATATGGATGAGATCCCTATTGCCAAGAGAGCGAAGATGAAATTCACTAAGTACGATGCTGAAGGGCTCCCATGCTCAGATGACACTGATGGATCGAAGTCCAGCCACATATCTTCGAGCACTGTCACTGATGAAGGAAAAGAAAAAGGCCATTTAAAATCCACTGACAAATCTTCTGCAGGTTCGAAGTCAAATGACTCTGTGAAGCTGGTGGTGAATCAAAGAACAGGCGTGTCGGTGAAGAAGGTTCCTAGAAAGCAAATGGCAAACAAGGGAACAACGAAGAAGAAATCTGTCAAGCTTCCCTCTCCTACTCCTGCGACCGAAGATGAAGAGAACGAAGATGAAGAAGAGGAAGAAGACGAGGACGAAGAACAGAAAACCGATGATGAAGACATCGATGTCACATTCAGCGATGATGAAGATTTAGATGAAACTGATCATCGAAGGCCTGACACCCCGATCGATGATTCAGCCACAGCTTCTGATTAAATTTTTCTACTTTGTTTTCTGTCTGATCATTCGAACGTATTAAACTGTTTACTTGTGTTTTTGGTTTGTGTTTGAACTTGGTTTCTCTTATTTACATTATAAGTGTTTTTGGTGTTCGAACTTCTGTGCCTATTTCTCTGTTCTGTTACTTTCACGTTTGTGCACCTGTGTTTATCTTTTCAACTTTTTGAGTGTGATACTTATTTGAGGGGGAGATTCACTTCGAATCCCCGATTATGAAGTTGACTCAAAAAGGGGGAGATTGTTAGTGTGAAAGTTCGCTCTCGTTCACATGGAGTCTTCGGACTCCTGTGAACTAGCTTGAACTTCACACTATGGTTTTTGAATGAACTTCATTCTTATGTGATTTTGTTGTTTGTACAGGTTAAGTAATTCTAAGTATGCTAGTGCTTGGAAGACTTAGCCATATGCAAGTACAAATTACACTGTGGGCCTTGGAAGCACTGGTGCTGATAAGTCCCTGGAGTTCGAAGATGCCAAGGGTTCGAACTCCCTGTCCACTGACTCACCAAAGGAGTGTTGTAGAAGCTGATGGCTCTGGAGTTCATCCTGCTAAGGCTATGAAGCCAGAGGCGCGAAGAGTGAGAAGGCCCTGCTAAGGGAATTCGAACTCGCTGAAGTAAAATATCAAGTAGCTCTACGCACTCCCCGTTCGAAGTTCGAAGGCTCGCCAGAGACAAAGGACTAAGAACAAGTCAGTGTTGGAATATTCGAGATTCCATAGAAGATGCTTTGGGCTCGGCCCATTAAGCGTAAATCCCGGAAGCCCATTAGGGTTTCATTCACGAGGTCTATAAATAGTCGCTAGATTGTTTGTAGATTTTGAATACTTTAATCTGGAATTTCTTAGAGAGAGAAATATTGTAACCCGAGAGTATTCGCTAGAAAGCTCCGGTTCACTCTTCTGTGATACACTTAGAACGAGTTCGCTAGAAGGAGTTCATAAAGTATCTGTTTAGTCTGTAGTTCATAGGACGCTAGTTCTTTGAGCTATTGGACGGTGTGTTTGGTCGTGTGACCTTTCTGTAAGTTCGTAAGGACTTATAGATGTTTGTTTGAAAGTATTTAATACAAAGCAATCATTCAAGAACCTCTTTATTGTGTTGACATATTTCGAGTACATAGACCCAACGTGTGGTACACTACCGGTCTACCAAGTACTGCAGTTCTTAACACTGTAGTGCTTCCAACACAATTTCACTACTCTATCTCGTTCTCTCTTGCACGGCGTATAATAAGTGGAGTGGATTTATGTGTGATGCAAATATGACATTTATTCTTAGACCGTTGTCACGTTTAAATTTGTTGTAATTTTGGTTTTCAAAATTAATCTACACGAAATAGCTTAAAATATAAAATAGACGATGAAAAAAAAAAGATATAAAAGATAAAAAGAAAAATATCACTATAATCGAACGAATAGGTAAAAAACTTTAAAGTTTTCGTAAAAATTACGCTTCATCCCCAAACCTTTAATAAAATATGTTAAACACTAAAAGCTTTAAAAAAAATTGCACTTTACACTAATTTTATTATTTTTATGTTTAAAATAATATTGTTTTAGTAAAAAAATGTATTTTACCTAAACAAAATCATAAATATATAAAAATAAAATTTCAAAAAAGATAAAAAAATATTATATTTTTTATTTTATAATTGTTTACAACCATTTTTTAATTTTAATAATACGAATTAAAATAAAAACCAAAATTATAATTATAATTTTAAAAAATAAATAATAATGATAAGATATTATAAGTATTAATTTTAAATTTTAAATTAAATATTATTTAAGTAAAAAATATATTTTAAATTTGAAAATTTTAAAATATGTAATTTAAATTTAAACTTATATTAATAAATTATATTGTTATTTTTATTTGGATTTTATTTTTTGGAAATATTATTTTAATTCTTATTATTGAAACAAATTATTTTAATTGATTTTTATTTAATTATAACTTATTTAGATGTAAAATAATGTTTTTATTAAATAATTTAACATTTAAATTATTAAAATAATATAAAAATTATGTAAAGTGTAACTTTCATCAAAAGTTTGAGTGTTTATTGAATTTTATCAAGTTTTGATGGTTAAGAACAATTTTTACGAAAGCTTTGTAGTTAAACGGTTTTTATTCTAATCAAATCTACATGTTACAAATATAAATTTCTCAATAGATATATCTCATGAAATCTCTCTATAATTAGCTCTCTCAAAACGAGGCTATAGATTAGAAACGTTTTATCAGAACGATGCTCTATGTAACATTGATGGAATACGTACTAATAATCAAGAATTAAAATAAATATTTATGAATGTAGTAAATCCATTATTAAATAGGTAACAAAAAGAATAATAATAAAATTCAACACGTACGCGGCAACCAATTAAATGAATGGGCAAAGGCGCATCTCACATTCACCCGACGTGAATTATCAAACAACGCGTACATACGTACTTGACGTCTTAGCTTATTTTATTTTATCCATTCGCTTAGCTTGTGTTTTTTTTTAAAATTTGATTGGATCCGAGTCAAACTCAACAAAGTTCTTTACATGTACGCATATTGTGACATTAATTTCCTTCTTAATATTCTTGTTCCGGACATAACAAGTCACTATTGCTCCGGGACAGAGTTATTGAAAATAAGGTAACTTTTGTATGAAGAATTACTGGGCATATATTTGCATCCTGATTCCACTCAAACAGCCGGTTTTGTTGCCGTCGATGACGTAGTTCATTCCGGTATTGAGCACCAACAACCCTTCCACATCCCGGCTGTAGATTGTTCTTTGGCATGTTCTGTAACCGCTTTCATTCACCACGTAAGCAGTGTGAACTTTATAGTTCAGATAGTTGAAATCTGTAATAAATAATTAAATTAAAAATAATAAAAGTTAACTCATGGGACGTACATATTTGACAAAATATAGTAACACTTTAAAAAAGTTTTGTTAGTATCATAAATTAATTAAATATTTTTTATTTTAAGATGTGTTTTTACACATGTAACAAAAAACTCATCATATATAATTATATTTTAAAGCGAAATGAAAAACTATTCTAAGTACGTATTTCCTTACAGATCGCGTCGTTTTTGAAATAACCTTTCCCCGTCTGCGTGCATGGATCAGATTGATTATAAGAATACACATGAAGGGTGGTGTTCATGAGACCCCAATCAACCTGATAAAGACATACAGATTCAACCTCGTTCCAAATTGCAGCCATGGTGAGTATGATCGTCACCGCTGCAATTGCAAGCTTCCTCGTTTCAGGACTCATCGATAGTAAACAATGAAAACAAATGTAATATTATTATTAGTACGTAATTATTATTTTTTTTTTGTGTGGAAACTGTAAATGAATGAGGCATCAATTTATAGATGAATGTGTTTGGACGTTTGGTGTTTGCAAGAATTCATATAATAGGAGTAGGTTAAATTTCGACATATTTATTATTTGCGACTATTTTTATTATATACTCCTATATAGTAGTAGTATATAATATGATTCATTAATTACTTTCTTCGGTTATTAATAGATGTCATACTTTTCTAGACACGGAGTTTAAGAAAATTGTTATTTTTGTATTTTTTAATTGAAAAGTAAAAGGTAAAAATATATTTTAAAAGTGAAAAATAAAGTAGTTGTGAGTAAAGTTTAAAAAGTAGGTGAGGTAAAGTAGAATAAAATTGTATATTAAAATGAAAAAGTTAGAATAATTATTTCCATTTTTTAGGTGTGTCAACTATTGTTGGACACCCCAAAAAGGAAAGTATGACAACTGTCTTTGGACCGAGGGACCGAGGGAGTAATTGTTAAAAAAACAAAGACGGCAATCAAAATAAACATTCTGTTTTTTTCTCAAAAAAGTTTTCCTACTTTTCTTCTCATGATCAAATTCAAAATTATTATTAATTTTTATTAAATTGATAAAAAAGAGAGGGTAATGTGATAATTAAAGTGAAAAAGTAAAATTATTTGTGTGTAACAAAATAAAGAAATAGGTAAAATAATTAAGTTTATAATTGTATTTTAAAATGAAAAAATAAATAATATGATTGTTATTTTTTTAGTGTAAACATATATGTATTCATAATCTAAAAATACTAATGTAAGAATATTTAAAAGACATATTATAAAATATTTAAAATGTAGTGAAATTAATCACATTAATCACTTCAACCCAATGGTTCTCGAGCTTGTCCACTCGAGTGTTTGAGCTCTTAATCCATTCAAGTTTTTTTTGGGACGCTAGATACCTAGCCATAACTTTTCATTTTTAATTCTTTTCATTTTTAAAATCATCTCACGTATTTCTACTTGAATTGACATCCTATTCATAGTCAAAATGCACGTGAGATTCTCAATTAAAAATAAAATAGTGGAAAAATAATTCTCAATCCTTTCGTCTCATCATTTTTTTTCAGCAAGTTTATTAAAAAAAATCTATACTTATATTATTTTTTTGAAAAAATAAAAATTAATATTAAAAGTGAAAATTAAAATTAATTGGTTGTAAAAGTAGAAAAATAGGTGAAAAATTAAGAGTATTACACCATCTCCTCCAACGGTGTGCCTCTTATAAAGTACTACTACAAGTTATATTTTTGTAGTCCACCACTATATACAACATTACACACACACACACACATATATATATATATATATATATAAATAATAAAATTAAATATTTTTTTCCTTAGGGGTTGATTTTAGTATAATTTACTGGCGATACAAGTTTGATTATCGACGGGGACAAATTTTCATTGAAATATTATGAAACTTGTCATGAATTGAGAAAAATATTTGAATATTTGACGAATACGATATTGGATTTGATTTGATTCGATTTGATTTCATTTGATTTGATTCGAGAATATCAAATTTGTCTTGACAATTATTTTCATAAGTTATGTACTCCGGTATTTAATTACTTTACTTTTTACACATTAATATATAATTTTAATTTTAATTTTAGTTTTTGAATCATTTTGTAAATTTAACTAACAAATATCTTATTTTAAATAATATATGTGTTTATTTTTGTGTTTATAAAAAATAAAAAAAAGTAATATATATTTTTAAAAATTTCATACCAAATAAAGTGTTTATATTATATTGAGACAGAGTGTGGCATATAGCTTGGTGATTGTATTTTTTAGTGTTATATGCTTAGGTTGGATGGTCGTAGAGCTAGTCTGTTAGCTCGGTGATGCGGTGGAATTTTAATTCTCCATGCGCTGATCTGTATCATACATTTTTTATTTTCTATTTGATTGATCTTTACCAAAAAAAAAGACAGAGAAAATATATATTCTCTAAATTTTTTAATTAGAAATATTTAATTACAATCATTTAACGTGCCCGTGCCCGATGAGTTAGAATGTGAGTCCAACCTCAATTATTGAACATCTAAAAAAATGTGAATACATTTTGTAAAAGAGAAATGATATACTTATTTATGTATCAAAAATATTGATTATTTTGTTATGAATATATTATAGTGAATGACTTTTATACTTCTAATTTGTTGGTTAAGTTAGATTCCCTAAATTGTATCATATATAAAAGGTTTCTCACCATTACACATATATATATAAAAAAAATCACCCTTATAGGGCATAACCGTTTTGTAAAGCCTATGTGATTTGGATGTAATTTTTCGGTGATGCAGTTTCAATATTCGAGTGACACAAATTTTATTAATATATTATAAAATTTATTTTGGGTGAAAAAAATATTCAATTCAAATATTTAAAAAATACAATATTTGATTTGATTTGATTCAAGAGTATTAAATTAACATGTTAAGTATTTCTCACATATGAGAGTTAAATTTCTCATCTATCTTATTTAAAAAAAAATAACATGTTAGAATTTATTTATTCATATTATCTAGTTAAAATAATTTACAATCTAAACATGTTTCTCTTTAATTATTATATTCTCTAGGTATAATATTTTAAAATTTTAATATTCCATGAAAATAGGCGTGCATCTTGAATTGCTGGATCCTGGCTCATTTTTCTAGTGTTTTTTTGCCCGATCATGTTTTAATAGAAATAAACTCGAACTAAACACAATGAGATTCACTTGCCTATAGTATTACTGCTCGAGAGATCGACCTGACCCAGACTATCCCATCGGCACATGAACCTCTTGGGCTAGGCCGATTCTTAAAAGGCTTGAATAGATACCCATTCAGACTTATTCCTAAAATTTAAATTCACCAACTCTTTCTCTTAATTTGCTAAACAAAATTGGTTCTTTTCTTCAAAATAATATTACACCCCAAATCTTGGTTTGAATGGAAAGGAATAAGAGATTTTATTCCAGTGCTTAAAAACAACAACGACGACAATTGAGTATTTGAAAACGATGCATAGAATAACATGCTCTATCTTGATCAAGGCAAACTACTAATTAACACCAAAAATCATATACATTATATTTTTCCTGCCAAAGATCTGGTCATGCTGCAGCAGCCTCTTGCTAATCGTCCTCGGGTTCAGTTTCAGTTGCTGCTATTAAGGAAGCCGACTGAATCTTTCCAGCATGCTCAAGCCTCATCAGAATCACCCCCCTGAAAAAACAGATCGAAATCAAAGATTCTCATCTCAGTGCAAAAGACACAATTAGAAACATATATCGGAAACATAAAGCACCTTGCATAGCGAGATTGGATGGAGATGTCCCGTACTTTGATACGGTTCACAGTTCCACTTTGGCTCACCAACACCACTTCTTCATCACTCTCTCCATCCTCTGATTAAACAAGTAAGTATACATCATCAGCTCAGTAGAATGTTGCAAGGAGGATTTAGTTAGGAAATATTATCGATTGATCACCTCCTACAGAGAATCCTACTACGAACACCGCAGCCAGTTGATCCTCCGCTGCAAACTAATTAAAAATGAAAATTGATTATTACAGTAAAACTCATCGGCCATTTACACGCTTTTTTTTTTTGAAATCATATGAGAGTGTGATAACCTACCTTGTAACCTATCAAACCAACCCTGTTTAGGGGTGACATCCGGAAGCTAGCGAGAGGAACTCGCTTCCCATAGCCATTCTCGGATACAAACAGCAGCCAAGGACCAGCATATCCCTTGCTTCTGCACGTATAAACGAGAAATAGTTTTTACAGTGTTTATACTGCAGCTAAACTAATCTTTACAAAAGTACACATAATCGTCGTTTGTGCACCGTCTCACCCATTTCAATTCATCACCAGGGAGTATAACTTCTACACACAAGTTCAGAAAGAAGGGGTTCTCATCATGGTAACCTAAATTCTTACATAATAGTATGCATCTCCAAAATTCGAAAACAGTGCCCATGAAAATCTGGAGATCGAATAGCTTCGGAATCGTTGACCTATTTACGCCATCAGTCGTCAACCACCATGTTACGCCCAAATATAGAAATTATATTTTCATAGTTATATTTTCATAGTTCATATGCAAATCGTAAAATCTAGCAGAGATATATATGCTTGTTTTCTACAATATATTGCTCATAAATTAAGCTACGAAAATTTGGTTGAAATTATTTTTCCGCCGATGTTGAGTTGCATAATTTGAGGCGGCAACTTATGACTTACGATCCGGGAGTAAAAGAAGAATTGTGTACTCACTTTTTCTTAGTCTCAATTATAATGATGATTTTAGTATTACTTAATAAATATTATTTTGAAATGTTTTATAATGATGATTTTAGTGTTAATTGTGAATATTTTTTTAAAATGTTTGTAATGATGATTTATTTTTGTTCGATGATATTTTTGTATATTTATAATGAAGATTTGAGTTAGTTGGTTGTACAATAGATCATACACCTAAGTGCATGATATACATATTAGTTTGAGGTTGTAGTTACATGAGTTTAAATGAGAATAAATAAGTAGCTAATTAATCGGGATTAGAATAATAAAAGAGCAATTCGGGTATGATTACGTAATTAGGAAAAGCTGGTGTATTAAACTTACATAAATTCACTTAAATGATCCCCTCTCTCAAATTTACCCTAAAATTTAATTAAGATCAAAATGGGAATTTTCATGTAATAATTAATTAACATGAAATTAAATTAGATTTATCTTTCTTTTCCTTTTTTTAATAAATATAACAAATAACTTAACACGCCCAAGAAATTCATTCAGAGTTTGATTGGACTTCTACTTTTAAGAATGATTGCCAAAACGCAACTCTGATTGTGTTTGAATATTTCAATATGTATTTAAATTGAGATTTCCCAATTTAATTGAGCAACGCCTATCTATAATCTATATCTATCTATATTTATATATCTATATAATACATGAAACGATAAAGCGAATTAGACAAGATATCTATTATTTATTCATCATTCATATGATCCTTATTTTATTCGATTACATTATTTTTATTCATTATTAATTTTATAGTATTGGCGCGATTACAGAGCTTATCGACCCCGATTAACGTTTAATTTTTTTTTTGACATCGATCTTCATCTTCATCCCGTTATTACATTGACCTGGAAAACCGCAGATGAAGTAGTACATTTTGACCTCGGTGAGCTGGTAACCACCTTCTGTCAAAGGTTGGCCCGTGGTTTTGCAACGATCATAATCCTCTTTCGTCACGGCGAACACATTGTGACTATTGTAATTAGACCTGAACACTGTCATCAAATATTTAACCTCCAAAACTTTTAAGATAATTATATTTAAGCTCAAAACCTTTAATAAAATACAGTTTACATTCAAAGGTCTAATAAAATTTGCAGTTTACCCAGAAAAATTTACTTTAAATTTTAATATATTAAAAAATTTACTAGTATTTTACCATAAAAATATTTATAAATATATAAAATTTATTTTTCAAACAAATATCAAATCATTGTTATTAGTTTATTTTAATTTATTTTTCAATTAATCTTACAATTAAAATTATCTTGTAATTACAATTAAAATTTTCATTTTAATAACAATAACCAAATTGACATTTAAAAAAAATTAATAAAAAATTTAAATATAATCATCGTACTTATTAAAATATTACGTGATTTAATATCATACAAAAATTTAAATAAAATATTTTAAAATTTATAGTTAAAAAGTACTACTAAAATTTAATTTTCAAAAAATATTTTATTTTAAGTTTTTAAATTTAATATAAATTAATTAAAAACTTAATAAAACTATTAATATAAATTAATTATATAAACTTAATAAAAATGTCCCATAAATATAGGATAAAATTATAAATCAATAAATATAATTAAAAAAAACTATAATATTAATTAAAATTAATAATAAAGAATATGAAATAAATAAATTAATAAAATATATAAAACACTAAAATTAAAATAAAACAATTGAAGGGGCCAAAATTTGGTCAAACCATTTGGCCCGTCATCCGTTTTAAGTTTTAACGGGGCCGAAAAGGCTCAAATTATTTTGAGCCTGCAATTATTTGGCCCAACTCGACCCATTGGTCGGGCCGGTCCGAAACTCTCAGCTCTACTATTAAGCCTCTACAAAACTATATTCTCCCTGACAATAAGTGTAACAATTTTTTAAAAAAATTCTTACGGAGTGTGTCTTTGACGTATATGTATTTGTTACGCGAGCACCCGTGTTGTTGGGTACTCATTCCCATAGTTCACGTCGTAAGTGCACGGGTTCAAAGTCGGCATGTAAAACCCTTCAGCTACTTGGCTGTATTGCAATACCACAACCATTGGGACGGCTATGGTCGTAAACAACAATGTCACAACACGAAGAAACATAGTGTGAATGTGCTTTTTTTTTTTTTTTTACTGAAACAATTCGATCAATATCTATTTAAAGACAACTAGTTGATCGGAAAGGAAAAAAATCCCGCTTTGTCGATACATCGGATTGTCTTTTGAATAATAATATGTAGCCTAATTCTGATATTATGATTAATTAGGCGAAGAATTCACCCCTGATGACGTCACTTGAGACCCTTGGTGGATCACTTGTGACACTTGGTGATGTCACTTAATTGCCGAATTTACCCCTATGCCCTATTATGCAAAAAAAAAAAACCAACAATTAAAAGTCAATGGCTAAAATTGATAATTGACATGACAAAGTGGTTCTAAAGATACTGTTTTAACTCCTACCAAAAATATGAAAAAGTGGTTCTAAAGATACTGCTTTAACTCCTACCAAAATATGTACACCGTTCATTTTAAAAATTCATATTTTGGAGTGAGAATTGGTAGTTTTAAAATCCATAAATTTTTAAAATCACCGTAGATTTTGTAAGACTTTATAAACTCCTAATTTATTATCTAAAGAATTTTATGGACTTTTAAAAATTCGAATTTAATAATCTCGAATTTTAAAACTCCAAAAAAATCATACAAACTCTAAATTGAATACACAATAGAGAATACATAAATGAATGCATGCGTATGGCAACCCTCCAAAATCGAGAATACATAAAATCAATGGAGACAAGAAAACAGGAAAAGGAAATTATAAAGGAATAAAAGTAAACATGGAAACCAAAAAAGGGGAAAATAATTGTAGTGGACAAGAGAGGTCTAGGAGACGCTACTCTAGGTGCAATACACTTGGTGATATATTAATTGTGAATGTATACACAATACACGTCGGTGTACTCCACCGGGAGTAGCATAGATAAAACCGACAAGAAGGGAGGTGAGAAATATTTTTTCCAATTTATTTTCTTAACGTTTTGAACCCGCCTAGATCAGCCGCGGCAAACAACTGCCTAGACCATTTTTTAAGTACCTGTATTAACAACTTGTGGGTAAATTTTAAAAATTAAAAGTATCTTTTTAAAATGGAACGGAGGAAATTGAAAATTGTGAACATTGATACTTGACAAAAAGATTATTTGAAAACGCAGCATAGAATAATACCATGCTCTATCTTGAGCCAAAAACTACAAATGCTAAAAATCATCTAAGGACACCAAGTTATATACACTAAAAATCAACTCTTTGCAGCAGCTTTCAAGAAAGATGAATTCAAATTGCAGCAAGTGTTTTGGTCATGCTGCTGCAGTGGCCTCTTGCGAATCGTCCTCGGGTTCAGTTTCAGTTGCTGCTATTAAGGAAGCCGACTGAATCTTTCCAGCATGCTCAAGCCTCATCAGAATCACCCCCCTGAAATAAAAGATCGAAATCAACGATTATCAACTCAGTGAAAATGACAAAATTAGAAACATATCGGAAACATAAAGTACCTTGCGTAGCGAGATTGGATGGAGATGTCCCGTACTTTGATACGGTTCACAGTTCCACTTTGGCTCACCAACACCACTTCTTCATCACTCTCTCCATCCTCTGGTAAAACAAGTAAGTATACATCATCAGATTACTAAATCTCATTAGAATGCTGCAAGGAGGATTTAATTAGTTAGGAAATATTATCGATTGATCACCTCCTACAGAGAATCCTACTACAAACACCGCAGCCAGTTGATCCTCCGCTGCAAACTAATTAGAAAAGAAAATGATTGTTACACGATTTTTATATAAAATTATTCATTTAATCATCTGAGAATGTAATAACCGACCTTGTATCCTATCAACCCAACCCTGTTTAGGGGTGACATCCGGAAGCTAGCAAGAGGAACTCGCTTCCCATACCCATTCTCAGATACAAACAGCAGCCAAGGACCAGCATATCCCTTGCTTCTGCACGGATAAACGAGAAATTGTTTTTACAGTGATTATACTAAAGGTAAACTAATCTTTACAAGTTCATATACTAGGAAGAAAACGTTATATACACCTAAACAACATGAAAATAAAATAGAAAAATAAAGTGAAACAACATAATATCAAACTTCATAATGCATAGCTGAAAAGGTAATGATTTAGAATTTACGGGATCAGCTTCATTTCCGCGTCTCTCTCTAACTTTTTTCTGAAAGTGGAAGGTATTATGTCCACGCTTGCCATTTTATCTTCGTGTTTCACTCTCATGGCTATTCCGCCTCTAGTATTCCTTCCAAGTGCTCTAATCTAAATAAAGAGAACAAGCAAGCAAACCATGGAACACAACTTCAACAGTGAAATAAAATAGCAGTATTAAGGGCGAGCATAATTTGTCAGTCGAACTATGGAATTTATTTCACTAACGAAGTATATGCAGAAATCTCACTTTGGCACTAGAATGAAGAAAATACGTAAAGTAACTTACATTCTCACAAGGGGACAAAATAACCATTCCATTTTGTGAGGCCATAGCCACATAATCATCGTTTGTGCACCGCCTCACCCATTTCAATTCATCACCAGGGACCTGTCAATTGAATTTTTGTTGGGTTAGGCATCTACTACAGTAGTAAATATGGAATTCCAAGCAGCAAAGAAGTGAGAGTACCAGTTGAATAGCTATGATCCCGGTTGATCTTATCGATGAGAAATAGTTCAAAGAAACTTTCTTGATGTATCCTTTCATAGTTAGCATCAGAAGATACTGGTCCTTTTCAAATTCACTAACTGGAATAATTGAGGTTACTCTCTCACCATCAGATAGACATAAGATCTGGATCCAATAAGAAATAAGTCATCGAACACTTAATAAAAAACAGAGCATACAAACAAAGAATTTTGATCAAAGGTAGGACAGTACCTGTACTAAAGGTGTGCCAGCAGCAGCCCGACTGCATTCGGGAATTTTATAGGCACGAGCTGAGTATACTGTTCCCTTATCACTGCAAATAGAAATACATGCATAGTAATGAAGAAATACTCATAACCAGAACATGTTCATTTTCAATCAAAATTAAGCTCCTAGATGAACCAAGACCCCCCAAAATGGATGCTATATTAGTATTATTTTATTTCATTTTTTTTTCCTTTCACAAAAAGTTGAGGGGTAATCATACCTCCAATTGAGCAGAATACCTCAAATACGAGGGTCGAATTTGAAACAATTGAGTTTGACAAAGAATTAGATATTTTACCAAGACTAATCAATTGGTATCATTCGCTAATAGAATAAGGCAAAACAAGATCGTGTGGAAGCAAATACCTGAAATACAAGACATGGTCATGGGTTCGGCATACGATGAAATCAGACATAGTGTCATTTACTCTCAATTTCCCTACTGATTTCCCGATAGTCCCACGTTTTTGACGATTGAAAGTATCAGGCCTCATTCTTTTTAGGTAGCCTTTTTCGCTGACTGCCTGAAAGTAAAATTCAGAATGTTATGTTAGCAAATGATTTCACAGATACTTTTGTTTCTGGAAATAAACAGTGTACAGATTATGTGTACCAGTAGCATTTCTTCGTTAGGAATAACATCTATGTCTTCAAGTTGGCCACTATCTGTATCCTCCAGCATGGAACGCCTCGGGGTAAAAAACTTGTTCTTTATTTCATTTGCTTCGGCTTCTATCATCTAATTATAAAAATAAAAATAAAAATTACACTACGGATAAGAATGAAAATGAGATGTAATTGTTAACTTTTCTAGGGGATAGCAGGATAAAAATTATGAATTGACGAAAAAAAAAAAAAACTTCCCACTGGTAATATAACGAGCTTGATTATGGAACTGGTTGCAGGCAAATATGTGCATTTGAATATCATGGGAAAAGGATGATGAAGCAGTACAGAAAAATACCTCAAGTATTAATTTTTTACTTGATAGAAGCTCTTGTAGCTTAGAAATTTGTCCGGACAAAGATTTTCCTTCATCAATGAACTTGTTTTTCTGGTGGTAGATACAGAGGAAAAGAGATCAATATAACAGAAAATCATAACAGGTTTGATAATAAATAGAGATACTGAAATACCTCGAGAGATGTTATCTTTCTGAGGCTTATATCCAATATAGCCTCTGCTTGCTTTTCAGTCAAGCTGAACTCTGCAACGTCAAATAAAACATGTGATAAATGGAAATAAAAAACTATTATTAGTACCTTACACATCATGGCAGATGCAACCACAATGAGGGGATAAAAGAAACTGCTCGATAGGGAATAGTAAACACATATTCATATATTAACAACTTGCCTTTCATTAAATTAGTTGTCGCCAACACATGGCTAGAAGCTTTCCGGATAACATCAATGACTCTGTCCAGATTTTCAAGTCCTATTACAATACCCTAAGATGCCATCAAACCCAAAGATTATTACACATATAACATTAGTTTATAGAAACAATATAACCTACTGGTGGAAAATGGAATAGACTGAATAGTTAGCATACCTCTACAATATGATAACGGTCTTGTGCTTGAGATAGTTTATATTTTGCACGCCTTTCAACAACAGAAGATCTAAAATCTAAAAAGGCCTGCAAAGACGGATAGTCTCGTCAATTAAATACGGCAAGTCAACTTAATACTAGGAACAGCGGTACTTTTGTGAGCACAAATTTCTCCAATATCAAATTCAAGTACATGTCATCTTGTTTTCCCAAGATTAAGTAAATAATGAACTGTTTACCTATTTATCTTAAGACTTAAGTTAGATATACTACCTGAAGCAATTCCTTCAGTCCCATCAGCTTTGGTTGCCCGTTAAGGATCCTGGGAAGAGGAAGCAATCAAATGGATCTAAATCATTATTAAAAGGATTCGTTCTACTACAACTGAATGAAAAAAAGGCTCTGATGCAGGACAAAACTATGTGAATACTTTTTCTCTAAATCATCAAATAAGAAAGAGAGAAGAAACATGCATTAACTTAAAAGATATCATCAATTGAACACACTTACCCCACCATGTTGCAGCTAAATGTAGACTGCAGTGCAGTTGAACGATATAGATTATTTAAGACAACTGATGGATCTGATCCCCTTTTTAGCTGAAAAGTTGGAGAAAACAAAACAAGTAAAAACAAAGAAAAAAATCTGACCCGGAAATCTATACAATCAGAAAAAAATATTTATATATATATATATATATATATATATATATGTATACACGTGTGCGGTGTGTGTGCATACGTATTTGGAAAACAATGGCACGCTGTCATCAAGAACGATAAAAAATTACATGATCATCAATTTAAAAAATAAAATCACCTCAATGACTACCCGCATTCCAGACCGATCACTCTCATCCCGTATATCACTTATTCCTTCCAAAACCTAACAAAAAATCAGAAGGCTGTTATAAAGAGTACAATTAAACTAAAGGAAGATCAAGTAGGACATGAGAGAAATAAAAGCAGCAAGCCTGAAATAGCATGTTCAACAATTAAGATTTTTTTGTCTAAAAGTAACATCTGCATTTTTCTGAGTGGACGAGGGAAAAATAAACAACTAGCTTTGCTAGAGGTAAGAGCATTAAACATAGTAAATTTGATTACTTTCTCATGAAAGACAATTAAAACACATTATCAAAATATACCTTGGCTTCCACAAGTTCAGCAATTTTCACAACAAGGGACGCTTTGTTAGTCTGATATGGAATCTGTTTCGGTTATAGAAGAGAATTAGGATTGAAATTAAATGCTTTTACACATCTTCAAGGATATTAATGCAATTGTTAATAATGGAATATAAGGCGGTGAGAGACAGAACCTCTTTTATGATAATTGCTGAACGCTTGCTTTTGGAATCCAGCAACTCAATATCAGTTTTCCCTCTAATTATTACACGCCCCCGCCCAGTTCGATATGCCTCTAAAATACTTTTATAGTAACACATCATAAGTCAATTTTGTGTGATGGACAATACAATCTATAGAACTAATACAATCATACACACGAAAAAGTTGGGATTTTTAGATAACTGGATATAAGTGCAAATGTTAAGTGCATCACAGCAAAAAATTCTTGATATTTACAAGAAAAATTTTCTTCACAATTCTTCCTCTACCTATAATACCCATAACAGTACCAAGATCAAGTTCAAAAAGTTTGAATTACAATTTATTATCTAAAATGAAATTTCCACAGTAGGAAAATCCAAGCATAGTTCACTTCTCATTTAACTGAATTGGCAGTCAAAGTTAACGTAACAATTGTTCAGATTGGCATTTAGAATACCCAAGTTCTTTTGACTCGTTTAGTTTAAGCCATTATTTATCCAAGGTGATACGTTCTGGAAATACTTTAAATTACATACTGTCAGCATGAACATACATCTCATTTAACTGAATTGGCAGTCAAAGTTAACGTAACAATTGTTCAGATTGGCATTTAGAATACCCAAGTTCTTTTGACTCGTTTAGTTTAAGCCATTATTTATCCAAGGTGTTACGTTCTGGAAATACTTTAAATTACATACTGTCAGCATGAACATACAGGACCCTTAGGTGGCTGGGGCTTTGGTACATATTCAGTCATATATATTATATTTTCAACATTTTAATGGCTTTTTACTGAGAAAAATTGAAGAAAAATGCCTGCAAAGCTCATATTTTTCCTAAAGCTTATGCTTTTTATAAAAAGCAATTGTCGATATGCTGAGAAAAGGTAATTATGCAATAACTTACCCAAGATTGCCCATTATAATTCCTCCAGTGGGGAAGTCAGGTCCAGGCATGTATTCAAGCAATTCTTGCAACTGTTACGAAACAGATATACATGAAAAAAGTGAATTATGTCGAAAGCCCACTAAAAACATTGATATTCGGACGTTAACTGTCTTAACATCAAAGAAGCCCTAAGAAAATAAAATTTCCTTGATCTTCGCAAAAAAACTTGAATTTTTTTTTCACACAATTCTGAAAGTGGGCATTGATAACTTCTCTATGGACAAAAAAGTATCACAATGATTTAACATTATTTGTTCCATGATCACTACTCAGACTTAGTGAGGAAGAACGAACCACAGTATTGTAAGAACAAAAATTAAATTATAGGATAAAAATGATACCGTTGCTTCAGGATTGTGAATCATGACAGACAACACATCTACCAACTCCCCAAGATTATGCGGAGGAATATTTGTTGCCATTCCAACCTGAGTGCAGAATGCAAATATAAAATGCACTATAAATAGATGATGAAATAATAGAGTTGACTAACGTCAGACCCAGGTCATACCGCAATTCCTGAAGCGCCATTCAATAATAGGTTCGGAATGCGGGCTGGAAGCAAAGATGGTTCCTTTTGTGAGTTGTCAAAGTTCGGAACATAATCAACCTACAACATGCATGTAATCTTCGTTCAAGAATCAACAACTAAAATAAATATAATACAATAAACTAAAAACAAACAGAGAACTTAATGAAGGGCACTGACCGTATCTTGTTCAAGATCTGATAACAACATTGCCTCAGCGAGTGCCTTAAAGAAGAACAAAAGCACATTACTGCCCATCATATGTACAATATAAATACGGAATTCTGATAAGACTATAGGTTCAATTCAGAATAATTTACCTCCAATCTGCACTCTGTGTATCGCATTGCTGCAGGAGGATCAGCATCGATGGAGCCAAAATTCCCATGACCACGGATGAGTGGAGACCGCAAAGAGAAATCCTGACAAGCAAGGATGGCAACTTGATTGTTTAGCATAACAGATCAATGAAATTTCAAAAGTTATGTATATACACACACAGTGATCTAGTGTGCTTATAAGCTGAGACAAACACCCCTTAGTTACATCTTGCATTGAACGATATAAGGCCCCTCGAATTGATAGTTACCTGAGCCATTCGAACCAATGAATCATAGACAGCTGTGTCTCCATGAGGATGGAATTTTCCAAGAACCTGAAATTAAACCCAAAAAAAGTGATGACGATAGTAAGGGTGCATATGATACAACTATAATATTCCATTTCATTTTTACAGCTCATGCAACCATAATATTAATGAATCATTCGGAAACTTCTGAGTGGCACTAGAAAGTACTCAGTATAAACCCAATACCTCACCAACTACTCTGGCACACTTCTTGTGAGGCTTCTTTGACGAAATGCCTAACTCGTGCATTGCATATCTGTTTAAAATAAGAAGGGCCAGAGGGTTAATCCAGTACCAGAACCCGGATTTCGTGCAGAAAAGCTTATTCAGTACACAAAACATACGTACGAAACATATGTCCCGATTTGATACTTTTGATATTTATAACTTACAATCCAACAAAATGACACGGAAATACTAATGGATACAACATACTAATATACTAGTCATGTGAATGAAATAGAAGCAAGACTCGAAATTAGAAAGAAAAAAAAAAACATCGAATAGTTACTTTACTTCAATTCACACGAAAACACACAAATAACTCACAGTATTCTGCGGTGGACGGGCTTGAGCCCGTCTCTGACATCCGGCAACGCCCGACCCAACAGCACGGACATGGCGTAGGACATGTAAGCCTCCGTTGCCTCCTTGTGCAGCTCGGAGATGACAATTTTTCCGTCGCCTCCTTCCCCACCATTTCCGTCAGCGTCCCTCACAGCAACTGCGCTCCCATTATCTTCAAAGTCGTCGTCCCTCTTCCTCGAAGAGGCCTTCGCGGAAAAGAGCTTCTTTGGCTGGTGGGCTCCGGCAGCGGAGAGAAATGGAGGCTCCGGAAGCCGTCTGGCAAGCAGCAGACGAGGCGCGGCGGTGAAGGAAAACGAGAAGTGGCGGGGGTGAGATCGGAGCAAGCGAAGGCCGGTGGCGAGGGCCATGTGCGGTGGTTTGTTGAGCGCGGGTCCAAAATGGGTTCGAGATTGAATGCTGCTGCTAGTATTCATGCCATGAAAGAAGCGGATAAATCTGTACAAAATGAAAAACCCTAAATAGAGGGTTTTAGCGATTGAGGCGTTTATGCGCGCGCCAAGCTCCAGGAAGGGGTGTCTCCACGTGACCAAACACGTGCTATCGTCTTTCCTATTGGATATTTTTACTTTATTTAATTTTCGTGAAAAAATAAAAAAGTAAACTTTTTTAGGGAAAAATGGAGTAATTATATATACCTACTGTATTTCAATAAGAATGGAGAATAGAAAAATGAAAAGAGGGATGTTCTGATTTCCGGTAACCCGTCTCCGACCAAAGATCCAGTTTTCAGGTAATAATCGTTCTTTATCGATGTCTAATTTTTGGTTCCAGTCGCGCGTTGTTGAATTCGAATTCGATTTCGAGATATTGCTTGCGAAATTAGGGTTTCGGTTCTCGATTCTGCCACCCCGTCTAATCTTTCCGATCCCCGTCGAATTCTCCGGCTGGGGATCCTCTTCCCAATTCATAGTGGTTATTTGTTTTCTGATTTTTTCGTATACAGAGAAATCGATTTCTGGGCTTGAAAAGAATCAATGGGTGCACCTAAACAAAAATGGACCCCAGAGGAGGAAGCAGCTCTCAAAGCTGGGGTCCTGAAGCACGGGCCCGGGAAGTGGCGAACGATTCTGAAGGACCCGCAGTTCAGTGGTGTTTTGTATCTGCGGTCCAATGTTGATCTAAAGGTAGATTAAATGTTTTTTTTGGTTGGTGATGATAATGTTGTAGTCATTGGATTACGGGTTATAGAAAATATGGTGCTCGATTGAATTTGGTTAGGACAAGTGGAGGAACATGAGTGTAATGGCGACTGGGTGGGGATCACGGGAGAGGGCCAAGCTGGCGCTAAAGAGGATTCACCCTGTCCCCAAGCAGGGAGAGACTTCTGTGCCTGTGTCATCATCCTTGAGTCAAAGCGAAGATGATATAGTCGATGGCAAGCTTCATACGAATTCCGGAGGTTCTTCACCAAATGATGCCCCAAAGAGATCTATCATGAGGTTCGTACTGTGTTATTTTTTTTTTTATTATTATTTTGAATTTCAGGGATCACCGACTCTCGGTCTTTATTTGCTTTTTCGAAAATAGGCTGGATAATCTCATTCTGGAAGCTATAAGAAACTCGAGGGGGGCAGGTGGTTCTAACAAGACTTCCATTGCCGCATACATAGAGGTACTGTTGTGTTAATTGTTTTATAATGCACATTTGGTATATAGGTTACATCGTGTTTTCCCCGTATGAACATTTTAGCTTTTATCGTGAAATATTGAATGTAACGGACAAATACGTAAGAATCAAAGGGATTCATCATTATGAAACAAAAAATCACATTTTTTTGTGTGTGGTGATCATACCTTTACTATCATCAAGAAGCATTAACACTCTCTTCCCCGCCTCAGGATCAATACTGGGCACCTCCAAACTTCAAGAGGATTTTATCTGCAAAGTTGAAACACTTTGTTGCAACTGGAAAGCTTATTAAGGTGCCAATTTCTCTAATTGCTCCAAAAAGCCTTGGTGTTCCCTTTTTCTCATTTTTCGACTATTGTTTTACTTATGATATCTGCTTGAGAAATTTTAAGATTATTGCACTTTTGGTCTCACGTGAATTTTGGTCCCGATATTTAAAAAAATGAGCTTAAAAAATGGCAAAGTAACTCTCTAGATTACATGTAATTCAAATTTGCATTTTGGAAGTCCGTTTTGTAAGGATGGAGAGATGGTGACTTTTTAATTTAAGAAAAATGGAAGAGGTGTCGAGAAAAAGAAAAGAATAATAAAATAGTGAAAAAAGATGTAGGTAGAGGTCCGCTTGGAACTAGATTCTAGCCACAAAAGTCATGGTTGAGTAAAAATTGATTAGAAATTGAGTGAATCTAATAAGGTGCAATTTTCCCAAGATTTTATTAGCTTATTTGTGGGTTGAAATTACTAGACTTACATAAGGAGATTGGTTGTCTTTATTTTCGTTACAGTTAAAACGCAAGTATAGAATAGCTACAGCTTCTTCTTTACCCGAACGAAGAAAACCTCCAGCCCTTCACATGGATAAAAAGTTGAAGGTTTCTCCGAGAATTGATCTCGAGGATGTCGATCAATTCTCGAGATCTGAGGTTGACTCTGAGTTAGCCAAGATGAGAAATATGACCCCCCAGGAAGCTGCGGTAGCTGCGGCTCAGGCTGTAGCGGAAGCAGAGGCTGCGATGGCTGAAGCTGAAGAGGCGGCTCGGGAAGCTGAGGCTGCCGAAGCTGATGCTGAGGCTGCCCAGGCTTTTGCAGATGCGGCTTTAATGACACTGAAAGCAAGAAATAGTTCGATGGCGGTAAGATTATGGAAAATTCAATTTCATCACTGCCTTGAAAATCGTGTAGTTACTTGATTTCAGGTTTCTAAATTCTTTATTTAGGGTTTGAAAATTGTTGAATTGAGAAACTTACGAAATTACCCCCAGTTTTTGTTTCTATTCTCGCCTTGTGCTGTGCTGTCGCTGAAATATGTATCTATTCTTTTGATAATTTCCATTGAACTTTCGTGATTGGTTGATGGATTCCGTTGTCTTACAGAATACACAGATGATTCATGCATGATGAAGTTGTACAACGACCGACCCACTTAGAACTTCTCTCTGATTGGAGCAAAGGCGTTTTTGCATCCAAGTGTAGGCTTTGTTCGTGTGGTATCGACTTCCTCAGAGAATGTAAATATAAATTAAAGAGACAGAGAGAAAGCTTCACCATGGATTATTGGATTAGGCGTATGTTCGTTGTAGAAATCGAAATCGAATTTGTTGCTTTGTTTGCAGAAAATTTCTGTACCCAGCTAAATGAAAGTTGGACAGAAACACTAAGAAATGTTGGTGGGGGATTTTGTAATTTTGAAGGATTGATGTTTCTTTATTGGATCAAATTTCATGCTTGGGGCATAAGGTCTCACTTATTTTATCATCGTTCACAGTTATATTTCCTATAATATACTCCTTGGAAAACAAGGAAAGGTTTTTGTATTTTTTTCATGTCAAAGTTTACATTTTTAGAAGTGATACAAAATTAACATCTAACTATCATCTTCATGCTAGTTATTTTTGTTATATGCAATTGCAAAATTAAAAAAATATTCCGTAAATTACCTATATAGTATGATTATTAATGATCAAAGTATTGATTTTTACAAAAATTTAATTTTGTTAATGTTTGTGGTGCAAATAATTTAAATTTTCGGGCGAGAAGTGAAAAAAGAAGAAGATTAAAATGCAATTTTGTTAAATAAAATTGTCAAATAGTGAAGAAGATTAAGGGGTGTATTCAATTGGGATTTTGATAGATTTTTTTGGACTTTTAAAAGTACGTGGATTTTTATTGATTTTCTAAATCCACGGAGTCTAGAGTTACACTGACTTTTTCCATTGATTTTGATGGATTTTCATAAACTTCATAATATAATTTTTTTAATTGTTTTACTTGAATTTTTATAAACTTTTATATATAAAAAAATCTTAATTATTTAAAAAAAAAATCCAAATTGTTCATAAATAAATATTATTATTCATCAAAAAATGCATTTGTTCAAAAATAAATAAATATTATTATTTATCATTATTATCATCTTCATTTACATTATTGTTATTGTCATGCATCGGTCTCACTTCCCACGTAAGAATACTCACTCTCCATGATTTTTTTGAATTTTAAAAAATTAATGAATTTTGAAAATCTATAAATTTTATGGAGAGTTTAACCGACTTTATTATTGATTTTATATGAATTTTTATAGATTTTAAAGAATCGTAAAATATATATGATTTACGTTAACTTTCATAAACATCAATTATATCCTCCAAATGTATATGAACATACTTTTACATAAAATTAATCATTTTTTTTTAAAAGTAAATTATTATTCTAATTTTTATAATTTTTATTTTTATCACAAAATAATTTATTATTAATATAATGTATAAATAATTATTTTTAACGAAAATATGATAAGATCAATTTTCTCAAATAAAAATTTTAATAGAGTGATTTGTGTAACTCTTGTTAAATGACTAACAATTGTTTTATTTTTATTTTTTCGTATTTGAGTTTTCGTATTGTATAGAATGCTGGAATTCGATATCCCGGGGTATCAAAAATTTGCGGAACCGATAACCCCGACCGAAAACCCGTCGCCGGAAACCGATCACGAGCTCCACGATGTCCGGAGCTCAACCGGAGAATCGCCGCGGGATGAACCCGCGGCCGAAACCCTAGCCGAGCCCATCGCGGGCTCGCGATCACCATCGATCGCATGGGGCTGCTCCGGCAGCCCCGGGGCGGTGAGTCCGGCGACTTCACCGCCCACGCCGTCGGGAGGGGCGGTCAGCCCAGCTGACCACCGCGGCAACAGCCGCGGCTCGCCCCCGCGATCGAGCCCAGCTCGATCGCTAGCCCCGGCGTCCAGCCGGGGTCCCTTCGCGCGGATCGCCGCGATCGAACCCTAGGTTCGATCGCACCCCTCGGCTCCCAGCCGAGGGTCCTTCGAACGTTCGCCGGGGATCTCGAATCCCCGTCCCCGAAGTTCGTCGTTTACCCGGATCGTGCGTTCATGTATGTATCACAATTAATCCACATAGAATCATAGAAGGGAGTATATGATTTTACCTTTTAATTCGTTGTGCGGAGAAACGAATCTAAGTTGATGACCTTACGATCTTCCCACGTATTCCTTGCACTAGCTTGAACGTCGGGTGGGCGACGATCCTCCAAGCTTATGGATCCTCTTCAACTCTCTAGAACTATCAAGTATTTATATTCTTGTCTTATGAAAAAGTGAAGACTATGTAGTGCTTTTATAGGCTACGTAGGGGATCTAAAGGAGGTGGAATATTGGGCTTCCAATATTAATGATTAAATTGAGCCCAAGCCCAAATCTATTAATCTCCCATTAATATTAATTAATTTATTTTCCACTATATAAATTAATTGCACTCCCAATATTAAACCATATTATATCAAATAATATTTCTCCGGTAGTATTATTTATTCCGTGTATTTAAGATTTAAATATCCATGAATAAAATTAATTTATTGCTAATTAATTTATTCATCTCTTGAATCCGAGACTAGTATCATTCAACCTTAATTATTGTGCGGAACGAATCCACTCATGAGGTTTACACAATAATTCCTTATGAACTCATCTCGGGGATATCATCAACCCTTCCGGGATACACTGTCCGGTCAATCATTCACGGCATGCCATATATAAAATATAGTGACCCAACTTAACCGGTAATTAACCCAATAATTAAATCGGTTAATTCCTTTGGTAAATCAAAGTCACTTATATTGAATATACACACCCGCAACAATATCGGGGATTAAGAATATAATACACTGAGACTCGAATCGATTATCGCCGGCAATCCTAATCGATGAATCTCAACGATCCGCTCAATACACCAAGTGTACAAGTGTGATAAAATAATTAAGACAAATTATTTTCTCTCTCACACAACGACTATACCGATGGATTGGTCCGGGTCCATCTAGGTCGTGAGCCACTGTTTGATTAAATACGAGTAACCGATAGTATGATCTTCTGTGTGGGGCCCGACACACCATACTAACTACAACGTATAAAATCCAGGACTATGATTTGCATATATTTAATTAATAATAATTAAAAGCAAACAATTGTTTATTAATTTAATAGATTAAATGCTATGATCGGGAGTTTATCGTTACTTAAATCTAGACATTAAGTACACAACTCCAACAATCTCCCACTTGTACTAAGGTCTAGTCATTTCCTCCAAACTCCCGGTTCCCATATTCATCACGTGCTTTAAAGTGTACTTCCGAGAAGTACTATGTGAGTGAGCAATCTAGGTTGCCGCTCTGAAGTTATCTTGGTGACTACTACGTCGTCTCCCCTGACGATGACTCGTATCAGGTGGTACTTGCTCTATGTGTTAACATCACTTTTGACTCATGACCTCTTCTAGTTCACCATGCACCGCTATCCAATAGCCTTTGGTAAACTAAGAGTCATATCCAAGTCAAGAGGTTATCCCGGAACCTAACCAAAACTTCCGCTGCCTCTGAGGCTGCTATTCGGTTATGAGAGAGTATGAGAAGCGTCCCGCTTATCACTCTTTCACTTCATGGTTCCACCTCTTTCTAAAAGTGAACACATAGCCTGATATCGACTTTCACTGGTCCTTCTCTGATTTTTGGATCTGAGAATCTGTAATCTAAGAAGATTTCGTCTTGCTCTGCAAGCCAGTACTATGAAAGTACCCTTGCAGCATTCGAACATCCCTTATCCAGATTACTTTGATATCCTCCCACTACGCAAACCGCATAGTTGATATCAGGTTCTTGTTTTACAACATTGCATCTATAAAGCTTTCCATACTTGAAGTATAGGAAACTGCTTTGTTCTCATCTATCTCCTTCATGTGTTCGAACACATAACCTTTAGATAGATGTTTATTCTGTCCCTGAAAGGCAATAACCTTTCTCAGAAGTATGCATGTTAAAAACAAACCTTAATCGTACAAGATATCTAGGAGAAGTACAATGTTTTTATCTCTAGATCACAAGATCTTAAGAACATGTTCTAACTTCTTCTTAATCTTATATCTTGATTTATTTAGACAACCATTATTTTATGTCTGACAGCATTTTTACATTGTTGCCAATGATGAAATGTTATCTACATAAAATCTCCGAGAAACACCACCTTGTTTCCATTACGTTTTCAATACACCTTTCGTCTATGCCTTTTGATGAATCCATCAAATGGACTATCCCATCAATTCGCAAGTTCCACGATTCATAGCTTTATTTCAATCCATAAATGGATTTACTAAGCTTGTACTCTAAATGATCTAGCCTCTTAACAATAATCCTTATTGTTTCAAGCAGGCACATTTAGATCTAGTACTGCCCTTATGCAGAGCTAGGGGTCGATTTCATCTTTACTAGATCCAGAGTCCGAACTCCTCTAGTCTTATGAATATCTCTGGTTGTCCGACAACCTCCCACTGCAATGGCGTCCCGGTGTATAACAGTAATAACAATAGGTGCAGTATGTGGTGCACTTCTACTCGGTTTGGCTGGTTCCTAGTCTTTTGTCCTTCTTCTCATTTCAAGGTATTACGTTAATTTAGGCTTTGTGGTCCATCTAATAGTCTTCCTCTATGAACCGGACGAGAGACGTCCCTCTGGTTCGTAGTACTATAGAACACACAATACTTCGTTCATCTAGGATATCCTACAACCATATTCAATATGTCGTTGTATCTAGGAATATCCATAGAACATAGGTAGTTCCGAACAACTTGTCCTTTTACCATCAGATTTCCATTTCTTTATAACGCACTATTTCTACACGTAAGTGTAAGGTGCGGCCCTTTGGGATTGAACCCAATCTTTGATTATGCTATGTGTTATTCAGATAGGTGATGGCCTCCGCGACCGAGTCGCAGGCTCCTAATGGATATACTTTGATGGTTCCCCATAATCGCTTTGTGTCCATTGACTAGTCAAAACACTTTGCTTTTATGGCACATCAAGCATTCTAATCCACCACTTGAGTATTCTTGAAAGAATCACTCGTGCCTTTCTAATATACACATATGTCTGCATATCTAATCATTTCCAATACTTGTTTGAATTCTATCCTTTTTAAGAAAGGTTTTTGTTTAGACGTATTATCCTCCAAATTCAATTCTTAGGTCGGAAGGTCCATTCCTTCAACTATAATTGATCACATCAATTTCGACCATTTGAATCTCATTTGAAAATACTTCTAAGTATAAGATTTCACAAGTATAATGATAAAGAAATATCTAATAAGTAAAACAAGTTATAGAACGGTTCGTTGCAATTGGGGTAGACTTAGGATCTATCATTCATATATTGCTGTCTAATGTACCAGAATAGATAATGCCATTATTTCTTATCAAAATCATCCAATGATTAAAGAAATAAAATATCCATTCATTAATAATAGAAATCCAGAACAAAACGTTCTTTCTAAAATAAAGGGGTACATAAAGCAATAACTTTGAAATGAAATCCTATTTAACTACTAAAGCAGATAAATGTCTTCCACCGCAACCGCTGCCTCCTCTACAGCTTTGCCCGTGTAGACTCGAACTCTTCCTCTCTAAGTCGCCGGGTTTTCTGGAACCCCTGCATTCAAAATGCACATACCGTCAGTGGTTCCATATCTACTCACCAGAATTCTGGTAGAAAATACCGCTGACTATGTTTTTACGACTAAAGAAGAATTCGTACCTTTGAGAGGACATTCAGACTTCCAGTGTCCCATCTTGTTGCATCGGAAGCACTTACCCTTTGGCTTTGCAGCCCCCACTCGTGGTACAGTCCTCTTGACACCACTGGGTTTCCGGGCTTGCTTCCTTCTCTTGCCCCTACCTCCACCAGGCTTAAAGCCTTTAGACTTGGTAGCTACAAGCGCTTGAGACTTGCCCTTCTTGTAGATCCCCTCTGCCGCCTATAGTTCAGTCAGGAGTTGCGCAAGAGTATAAGATAGTTTACCCATATTATAGCTCATACGAAACTGCTCAAAACTAGGGGCCAGAGACTGGAGTATGATGTCGACTTGCGTCTCAGCATCAATAGAAGCTCCTAGGACCTCAAGTTCATTCAACATACTCATCATCTTAAGAACGTGCTCCCCAACGGGCGTTCCTTCAGATTGAGTAGTCGACATCAGGACTCTCATGGCTTCTTGCCTTGCCGCACGATCTTGCTCCCCAAACATCTCCTTGAGGTTAAACATCATATCATAGGCAATGTCCATCGACTCATGTTGGGTTTGGAGTACATTTGACATGGAAGCCAAAATATAACACCTAGCCATTTCATCAGCCTTTTTCCACTTCCGATATGTCAGTTTTTCCTCATCAGTTGAGGCAGCCGTGGGCTCAGCAGGGCACACTTCATGGAGTACAAACTTGTACTCCTCCGAAGTTAGGACAATGTCTAAATTTCTCTTCCAATCAATATAGTTGGGGCCAGTGAGCTTATGCTCCTTGAGTATCATAGAAAGTGGGTTCATAGCTATTCTCTAAACCTATAAGCACATTTAAACAAACAATCAATTTAATATCCGATATTATCTCCCTCTAATAATATCATTAAATTACTAATTACATCTAAAATCCCATCAGATAAGGCAAGCCACGATAGTGTGGACGTTTACCCATCCAAATGATTTAGCAATTAGATTTGCTTTGGTCGTACATCACTATAGCGTTACTTCGATGGGAAGAATACTATAGAGCGTACCTAAGTGTAAACCATTACTCAGCACTAAGAAGTTTGTTTAAGATTCGCATGTTACCGCAAGCCACGATAGTGTGGACGTTTACGTTAACCTACGTTTCCTTCACTCCCTTCTATAACTGTCTACATCAATCGTTCCAAAATCCCATTCAATGCAGCAAGCCACGATAGTGTGGACGTTTACTACACCAAAAGATTTTTACAATTGACATCCAATTACTTTGAAGCATTCGATTTTGTAAATCAAGACGCGGAGAATCATAAGTGAAACTCGAAGTTTCTAACCAGTGATTCACCATGCGAACAACCCTATCTCTCATTAGATGAGGGAGCCGAGCAGACAATCGATCCATCTTTCAAAGGATGGTACGACTGCCTCTAATTTGTGTCATCCACATGACCAAGTGGCTTTGGCTCCATTCCACTCCCCGGGGTGAGAATGAGTCGACTTGAAGTCAGTTTCAAAAAGACAAATTAGGCATTGTTTGATAAACTTAATCAATGTTTCTTGTAAGAGGAATTACAAGAATTCTCCTCCAATGACACATCTATATGAACTTCAAAAGTTCATAAGAGTCACCAAGAGAACAGTAATGGAGACCATGGGAATGTTTCCATCCCCGCTCCCACTTAGCTTTTTATAACAAAGGGATACGCTATCTAATGCATAATTAAACACATAAGCATGCATACAAATAATAAAGCACATATCACATAGTCAAAATAAGCTAGAAAATTATTTTCCGACTATCATGGCTTTATTCCATCTCCGTATGCGTCTTCTAGTCTTCAGTCTTCGTTCTTGAATGCTCCATGTGACGAGAATATTAATCCCAGTATTTAAGTCTATTTATTTTTAATAAGTCCAAAAGATACTTAATTCGAAAATTAAGTCAATCGAATAAATCAAAAATAAAATTAAATATTATTAATATTTTTATTTATTTATTTTCCTTTCTAATTCTATTAAATCTCTAAAATAATCTATCCAAGTCAAACTTGGAATATTCTAGAAGACTTCTATAATAGAATAAGGAAATAAAATAAATTAGGACTCTTTTACTTTCCAAGATTAATTAATTTCCATGTCCATGAAAATTCCCATAAAATAGGAATAATCAAATAGAAATAAATTAATTTACTAATTAATTATTTTCCTATCTAATTCTATTAAATCTCTAGATTCCTATTCCAAGTAGAACTTGAAATATTCTAGAAGACTTCCATAATAGAATAAGGAAATAAATAATATTAATTCTTTTCCTATCTAATTCTATTAAATCTCTAGATTCCTATTCCAAGTAGAACTTGAAATATTCTAGAAGACTTCCATAATAGAATAAGGAAATAAATAATATTAATTAATTCTTTTCCTATCTCCATGAGAGTTCCCATACTTAGGAATACTCAAAATAGGAAAACTTGAATCAATTAGGAAAGTGAATCTAGGTAGGAGTAGCACGAGATCACGAGGACCCCGCGCACCCCCCCACCTTGATCGCCGGCCGGGAGCACCACCGCCGCCGTCCCCAGCCCACGCGCCACCACCACCGGCGGCCGGCGTGGCCGAGGAGCCCCGCGGGCAGCCCCTCCGATCGATCTCCATGGGATCGATCCCATCGATCCCAAGCCCTAGATTTCCCTCTCTTCATCTCCTTCGTCACATGAGTTCTCCGGCGGTCGTCTCGGCATCGATCCAACGTAAATAAATTACAAGAAATAAATTTACAATTCCGGTATCGATTCTATACATGAAATCGACCCTATACACTTTCCGGAAAAACATAGAACGTAATAATAAATCCTAAATTCGGTCAACCCCCGAATTTTTACTATTACAAGCATTCATCCACACAAAACGAATCTCGACATGTCCGAGAGTTTAATAAACGAACAATCATGGTAAATTAAATAGCAATTAATTAAACGAATAATTAACAATTAATTAAACCATGATAGTCGGAATCCCTGCAAGGTAGAACGCAATTGAACACATACATGAACACGAAACCTAAACGCTCTGATACCAATTGCTGGAATTCGATATCCCGGGGTATCAAAAATTTGCGGAACCGATAACCCCGACCGAAAACCCGTCGCCGGAAACCGATCACGAGCTCCACGATGTCCGGAGCTCAACCGGAGAATCGCCGCGGGATGAACCCGCGGCCGAAACCCTAGCCGAGCCCATCGCGGGCTCGCGATCACCATCGATCGCATGGGGCTGCTCCGGCAGCCCCGGGGCGGTGAGTCCGGCGACTTCACCGCCCACGCCGTCGGGAGGGGCGGTCAGCCCAGCTGACCACCGCGGCAACAGCCGCGGCTCGCCCCCGCGATCGAGCCCAGCTCGATCGCTAGCCCCGGCGTCCAGCCGGGGTCCCTTCGCGCGGATCGCCGCGATCGAACCCTAGGTTCGATCGCACCCCTCGGCTCCCAGCCGAGGGTCCTTCGAACGTTCGCCGGGGATCTCGAATCCCCGTCCCCGAAGTTCGTCGTTTACCCGGATCGTGCGTTCATGTATGTATCACAATTAATCCACATAGAATCATAGAAGGGAGTATATGATTTTACCTTTTAATTCGTTGTGCGGAGAAACGAATCTAAGTTGATGACCTTACGATCTTCCCACGTATTCCTTGCACTAGCTTGAACGTCGGGTGGGCGACGATCCTCCAAGCTTATGGATCCTCTTCAACTCTCTAGAACTATCAAGTATTTATATTCTTGTCTTATGAAAAAGTGAAGACTATGTAGTGCTTTTATAGGCTACGTAGGGGATCTAAAGGAGGTGGAATATTGGGCTTCCAATATTAATGATTAAATTGAGCCCAAGCCCAAATCTATTAATCTCCCATTAATATTAATTAATTTATTTTCCACTATATAAATTAATTGCACTCCCAATATTAAACCATATTATATCAAATAATATTTCTCCGGTAGTATTATTTATTCCGTGTATTTAAGATTTAAATATCCATGAATAAAATTAATTTATTGCTAATTAATTTATTCATCTCTTGAATCCGAGACTAGTATCATTCAACCTTAATTATTGTGCGGAACGAATCCACTCATGAGGTTTACACAATAATTCCTTATGAACTCATCTCGGGGATATCATCAACCCTTCCGGGATACACTGTCCGGTCAATCATTCACGGCATGCCATATATAAAATATAGTGACCCAACTTAACCGGTAATTAACCCAATAATTAAATCGGTTAATTCCTTTGGTAAATCAAAGTCACTTATATTGAATATACACACCCGCAACAATATCGGGGATTAAGAATATAATACACTGAGACTCGAATCGATTATCGCCGGCAATCCTAATCGATGAATCTCAACGATCCGCTCAATACACCAAGTGTACAAGTGTGATAAAATAATTAAGACAAATTATTTTCTCTCTCACACAACGACTATACCGATGGATTGGTCCGGGTCCATCTAGGTCGTGAGCCACTGTTTGATTAAATACGAGTAACCGATAGTATGATCTTCTGTGTGGGGCCCGACACACCATACTAACTACAACGTATAAAATCCAGGACTATGATTTGCATATATTTAATTAATAATAATTAAAAGCAAACAATTGTTTATTAATTTAATAGATTAAATGCTATGATCGGGAGTTTATCGTTACTTAAATCTAGACATTAAGTACACAACTCCAACAATCTCCCACTTGTACTAAGGTCTAGTCATTTCCTCCAAACTCCCGGTTCCCATATTCATCACGTGCTTTAAAGTGTACTTCCGAGAAGTACTATGTGAGTGAGCAATCTAGGTTGCCGCTCTGAAGTTATCTTGGTGACTACTACGTCGTCTCCCCTGACGATGACTCGTATCAGGTGGTACTTGCTCTATGTGTTAACATCACTTTTGACTCATGACCTCTTCTAGTTCACCATGCACCGCTATCCAATAGCCTTTGGTAAACTAAGAGTCATATCCAAGTCAAGAGGTTATCCCGGAACCTAACCAAAACTTCCGCTGCCTCTGAGGCTGCTATTCGGTTATGAGAGAGTATGAGAAGCGTCCCGCTTATCACTCTTTCACTTCATGGTTCCACCTCTTTCTAAAAGTGAACACATAGCCTGATATCGACTTTCACTGGTCCTTCTCTGATTTTTGGATCTGAGAATCTGTAATCTAAGAAGATTTCGTCTTGCTCTGCAAGCCAGTACTATGAAAGTACCCTTGCAGCATTCGAACATCCCTTATCCAGATTACTTTGATATCCTCCCACTACGCAAACCGCATAGTTGATATCAGGTTCTTGTTTTACAACATTGCATCTATAAAGCTTTCCATACTTGAAGTATAGGAAACTGCTTTGTTCTCATCTATCTCCTTCATGTGTTCGAACACATAACCTTTAGATAGATGTTTATTCTGTCCCTGAAAGGCAATAACCTTTCTCAGAAGTATGCATGTTAAAAACAAACCTTAATCGTACAAGATATCTAGGAGAAGTACAATGTTTTTATCTCTAGATCACAAGATCTTAAGAACATGTTCTAACTTCTTCTTAATCTTATATCTTGATTTATTTAGACAACCATTATTTTATGTCTGACAGCATTTTTACATTGTTGCCAATGATGAAATGTTATCTACATAAAATCTCCGAGAAACACCACCTTGTTTCCATTACGTTTTCAATACACCTTTCGTCTATGCCTTTTGATGAATCCATCAAATGGACTATCCCATCAATTCGCAAGTTCCACGATTCATAGCTTTATTTCAATCCATAAATGGATTTACTAAGCTTGTACTCTAAATGATCTAGCCTCTTAACAATAATCCTTATTGTTTCAAGCAGGCACATTTAGATCTAGTACTGCCCTTATGCAGAGCTAGGGGTCGATTTCATCTTTACTAGATCCAGAGTCCGAACTCCTCTAGTCTTATGAATATCTCTGGTTGTCCGACAACCTCCCACTGCAATGGCGTCCCGGTGTATAACAGTAATAACAATAGGTGCAGTATGTGGTGCACTTCTACTCGGTTTGGCTGGTTCCTAGTCTTTTGTCCTTCTTCTCATTTCAAGGTATTACGTTAATTTAGGCTTTGTGGTCCATCTAATAGTCTTCCTCTATGAACCGGACGAGAGACGTCCCTCTGGTTCGTAGTACTATAGAACACACAATACTTCGTTCATCTAGGATATCCTACAACCATATTCAATATGTCGTTGTATCTAGGAATATCCATAGAACATAGGTAGTTCCGAACAACTTGTCCTTTTACCATCAGATTTCCATTTCTTTATAACGCACTATTTCTACACGTAAGTGTAAGGTGCGGCCCTTTGGGATTGAACCCAATCTTTGATTATGCTATGTGTTATTCAGATAGGTGATGGCCTCCGCGACCGAGTCGCAGGCTCCTAATGGATATACTTTGATGGTTCCCCATAATCGCTTTGTGTCCATTGACTAGTCAAAACACTTTGCTTTTATGGCACATCAAGCATTCTAATCCACCACTTGAGTATTCTTGAAAGAATCACTCGTGCCTTTCTAATATACACATATGTCTGCATATCTAATCATTTCCAATACTTGTTTGAATTCTATCCTTTTTAAGAAAGGTTTTTGTTTAGACGTATTATCCTCCAAATTCAATTCTTAGGTCGGAAGGTCCATTCCTTCAACTATAATTGATCACATCAATTTCGACCATTTGAATCTCATTTGAAAATACTTCTAAGTATAAGATTTCACAAGTATAATGATAAAGAAATATCTAATAAGTAAAACAAGTTATAGAACGGTTCGTTGCAATTGGGGTAGACTTAGGATCTATCATTCATATATTGCTGTCTAATAATTTGCATATATTTAATTAATCCAGGACTATGATTTGCATATATTTAATTAATAATAATTAAAAGCAAACAATTGTTTATTAATTTAATAGATTAAATGCTATGATCGGGAGTTTATCGTTACTTAAATCTAGACATTAAGTACACAACTCCAACATAGAAGTCCATCGAAATCTCTTATAATTATGAGAGATTTCGAAAAGTCAAATTTAGTTATATTTTGTAAAGAGAATCCATCAAAATCCATAAACTTTTAAAATCCATTATAATTCACGGACTTTTGAATACATACAGATTTTTTAAGACTTTTTAAAATCCTAATTGAATACCTCCGAATTTTAATGGACTTTTAAAAATCCGGATTGAATACACCTAGACTTTAAAAGTCTATTAAAATCCTATAGACTCTTAATTTAATACATCACCTAAAATGCAATTTTGTTAAATAAAATTGTCAAAGAGTGAAAAAGGCGGCGACTTGAGGGTTCTCTCTGTAATTCTCAATTTTATATGGGGTTAAAAATAGAATTTCGAACAAAGCAAATAGGACAAAAAACCCAAATCGATTTAGTTGCGCCGAGCAAGAAACCAGAGACACCATGTTCTAAGAGCTCAAAAAAATCATTTCTTTATTTTATTTTCTGTATTTTCAGGTAATAATTCCTTCTGCAAGATTTTATTTTTTTTCTCCATTTTATATTTTTGCTCTCAATACCTCAGTTAATTGGCTAATTAATTATCCATGGGTTTCTGAGAACAAACTAATTTTTTTTTTCAATTTCTCAAGTCGATGATTATTCATAAGAGGGCTTTCGATTTAAACTGAAATATTTTGTTATGTGTATTCATCCTGGAGATTTATGTATGTTTTCTTTCTGAAAAATCATGTGTAATTTGAAGAAAATAACATTATTATATTTTACTTGCAGCCATGGATCCCGATTTCCCCAACAACGAATGGTTGGTTGCTCGCGTTCAGCAATTGGAGAGCGGTACGCTTTCCGACGGGCTTGCTTCGCGTTGTTTAAATTTTGTATTTTTGTCATTTTGATAAAATGGTCTCATAAGTACATGATTTTCTTGGTTGAATTTATTGTGTGGGCGATCGAAATTAGTAGTTAAAATTACAAATGAAAAACCCCAATGGGATAATTTAGCCGTTGCGTTTATTTAATGTTTCCAAGAGTTAGGCCCCGGATTCTCGTGTTAATTTAATTTTTGTCGTCTCCCAGAACGTAATGAACTGCAGAAAGATATTGAGCAGTTGTGTATACAACAAGCCGGCCCCGCCTATCTTGGAGTAGCAACTCGAATGTATTTTCAGAGGTGGGTAAATATGTTGTCTACTGAGTTTGGAATTTGTGATTGATCCTGTTGTAAGGAAAGATGTAGTGTTTGTGTTTCCCTTTCACCAAAATTTACGAGTTGTTTTAGGACTGCTGGATTGGAGCAGGAGATAGAGAGCTTGAAAAATAAGTTAGCTACGTGCATCAAAGAAAAGCAAAATCTTCAAGAGGAGCTATCTGAGGCCTACCTTATTAAAGTACGACCTGATTTGATATATTGGCATCAGTTTCTGAGATTTTTTTTCACTGTTCTTTTTTATATAAATTTTCGACATGCGTGTTTTTTGATTTCAGAGCCAATTAGCCAATCTACATAGTGCAGAAGTCTTGAAGGTCTCTTTCTCTTTCTCTCTCTTGACAACCATCATCTGCGTTTTATATAATTCGAAATGTGATGAATTTTTCGCTTCTTGCTTACATTACAGAATGTCGAAGCTGAGAAACAGCTTAAATTTTTCCAAGGTTGTGTTGCCGCTGCTTTTTCTGAACGAGATAATGCGGTTCTCGAGGTTAAATATTATCTTTCTTGTGGTCCTTCCCTTCTATCATCTCTTTGTTCATTGTGCCAACGAAGACTAAATTGCTTTAGTGAATTTCTTAAAGATTGCCTTTTTGCATTTTAGCCGCCTCTTGTTGTCAAAGCATAAGGGGGCTTTTCATTCGTTCAAAAATTTTATAATAAAATTTTAATCTTTAAAATTGCAAAAAAGCCCCTGATATTTTGTTTGTCTTAAAATTTTCGTGCAAACCCTCAAGAAGAGGCTTTTTGTTAGGTAAATACTAACTTCAAGGGGTAATTTGTAAATTCTTAAAGATAACCCGGTTTTGATTTGTAGTAAGACAAAATCTCCGGTGTAGTTTTTGTAATTAACCCTTCAATGACTTAAACTAGCCGAGTGCCCAATCACGCTACCTACTTTTTTTTCTATATGGATTCAAACAGGCTGAAAAAGCTAAAGAAAAAGTGGAGCTCATGCCACAGGAGCTGAATAAATCTCAAATAAGGTATTTTACGTTTAATTCATAGTCCAAACACCATAATCGAATTTCCTGCCCACAGCTAAAACCTTAGAACCACTTTTTTTTTACGTGTTTCCAAATTCACCCTGCAGTGTTGTTGAAATTCTTGTAGTATTTCGATTATTTTCTTCAAATAAGACCATTCATATTTGACTTGCCTCGTTGACTTGTCTTTCACCCTATGTACGGAAAGAAACTTTTTCCAACAACTAACTTATTTGCTTATAATTTCCTCTTCTTTGTTTATCTTCTATACTTGCTTCTCTTTACAGTGAGATAAAAGCACGTTAATAAATATATATTCCCCCCAGAGTTGAAGAGTTGACCAACGAACTTCTTGAAGAAAAGGAACTGACCGCTTCTCTCCGGACTGATTTAGTAAAGCTCGAAACTCAAAATGAGTTTTTCAAAGAGGCAAGTTATCTGGATTATATTGGGAAGAGTTGATCAAAAAATTATGATCATGTGCTCCATGACGTAATTTATTTGTTCCCCGTTTTAAGGAAATGTTTTTGCTATGATATAGGTTATCGATAAGTTTTACCACATCAGACAATGTAGCTTGGAGATATCTACCGAAGCAAATTGGGAAGAGAAATGCGAGTGTCTGTTGCATGATTCGGACGAGATTTGGAGGTTCAAAAACGACGAGGACACTTCGACTTCCAATTACATTGTAAGTTAGAATAATTTAGATTCAATTTTCTTATTTGAGGTAAATTTACTGATTAACTGTTCTCCAGACAGAATTCTCTGGAGGCAGAGATTGATAATCTGAGGAGAGGTGCCGATAATTTACAAAACAAGCTTCGAGTGGTGAGTCTCTTTGTGCGTGTGAGCGTGTACTTTTTTTACGTTTAGTGTGTGCACTGCATGCAACCTCTTGGGCTGACTATTTATTTTGTGATCAGGGGATGGCAATTGAAACTCACTTGAAGAAAAAAGTTCGTGATTTAAAGAAAAAAGAAGTGAGGAATTTCTTATACATCCTTAGATAAACAACTCTCGAATTTATTTTACATTTTTCAAAAAAAAAAATAATAATAACTTCAACCAATTTTTTATACAGAATTTTACAGCAAAGAATATCAAGGAGCAGGTGTCAGCGTTACGTGATAACCATTCTCAGTACAGAATCGATATCGCAAGCTTACTTGACGAGGGGTATTCGGAGCTAGAATCAATTACTAATACGATACTTGAGAAGGTAAGACAAGTTGAACTCAGTAGAGAAAGCGATTCGGAAACATCCCCGACTCAGGACGAGGAATTAAACGAGAACAAATGCAAAGATGTACATATTAGTGCTTATTCTGGACCCCCTTCTTCCAATAATGATCCTGGCTCAACGACTATGAGTGTCCCCGAAACTAGTGATACCTCCGAAGCCCTTTCCCTGGCATTGCACGAGAAGGTTGTTCGAAAAACATCATCCACGCCTTTTTCGGATCTTAAGAGCGTATATGCACTCATATGTTTTGTGGTTATTGTTCAGGTCGAGGCATTGTTGCTTTTATCACAGCAAGACGAAAGACACTTAATGGACAGGAACGTAAATGCAGCTTTACGGAAGAGAATCGAGGAACTTCAGAGAAATTTACTGCAGGTAAAAGAGGTTTTTATCACTTTTTAACTTTGTTCGATTTTTGACGTCTTTTATTCGGTTTTTAGGTTACGAATGAAAAGGTGAAAGCTTTAATGGAGCTAGCGCAGTTGAAGGAAGAACAATATATACTTCACGAGTATGTCGTTTTTCCTCTTTTTACAACGAGTGGTGTCGTATAATTACGAATATTAAAAGCTGCGAACTCGTTCAGGAAGAGTAGTGCTCAGGAGAAGAAGATACACGGAAAGCAATCGAGTGAATCCGGGGAAGTAAAAAACGAGCAGGAAAAAGACAGCAGGCTTAGAAACTTGCTAAAGAAAAGCTATTTGTCTCGCTGGGCCAGAGGCTCGGATGGAAACGATGCCGATCCCATGGATTTCGCGAGGTGTGTGGGATTAGTAAAAAAAAAAAAAGACGAGTAATATAAATTAAGAATCTTGCGGGGCCCTTTGTTCTCATTTTGTGATGTGTCGTGTCAGGATAAAGATCGAGAATGCAACCCTCAAGGAGAGCTTAGAAAATATGGAGCATCTAATTTCTTTGGTCCGAGGACTCCGGATATCGCTCTTCAAGGTGAACTCTAGGCTCGACCCCTAGGGGTAGTTTTGTATTTTTGAAAACGTAACCGAATGAGTAATATATCTCTTGCAGGTGAAAGGTTCATCTGCTGGATCGGGGGAAAACGCAAACCTCGATCGGATTGCTGCGGAAGCAAACCTCGTAAAGACGGCTCTCGGCAGCTCGATTCCGGCCGGTTGGTCCGCTGCCGATACCGATCCATCTTACGAGATTGCCGGTTATGAGAAGTTGAATTTTGTTTCGGCTGTCGGGTTGGAGATGGTGGAGCTCTTGATATTTGCTACTCGTGTCCTCAAGGACCGTATCGACGGAGAAGCGGGGCCCGGTTAACTTTTCCGGTGGGCTCCGGCGAGTAGCCGGAAGGATTGCCTTGTCATTTCAGAACAAAATGTGTTCTAAATTATACTTACTATAAATGTGCTTCTGGCAACTTTTTATGTTCTAAATTTTAATGTTCTACATGATGCATTGAAACAATTTGGAAAGCAATTTTATTCTTTACATAAATAGAGTAAATAATGTTAGAAAATAGTTTAGTAGTATACTACAAGTCTACAAAGTAAAAAAAATGCGGGGAAATCTTGAATTGTGTGCTCTTATAAATTAAAATAAGTTGTGTAGAAATATATCGATCCAATTGAACAGTGAAATAATTTATAATATAATTAATTTTAAAAAAAAATAATATTGATTAATTCATTAAATTCAATTATCGATATTATACTTATAATTTGGTATAATTAAATTATAGTTAATTTTGGTGATAAGATTTTGATAAACAATTGTAAAAATGAGTTACTAAATATTAAATAGTTTTATTTAATAAACAATTAGAATATATATATATACATTTGATTTATATTAACAATTGGGCATTTGGTCTAGTGGTATGATTCTCGCTTCGGGTGCGAGAGGTCCTGAGTTCGATTCTCTGAATGCCCCTTTCATTTTTGTTAGTTTATTAAACTAATTTAAACACATTATATATTATGTTCAATATTCAAATTTAATAAGCATTATTCACTGCAATTAAACCAGCAAAAATAGTGTAATTAAAATGTAAACCTATAAAATTTCACTTTTGATAAAATCGAATGCAAGTTCCATGGATATTTCCATATTTGAAATTCATTTTATATATATATATATATAAAAGTGGACTACCATGTATTATACTATATTTTATATACTGCTTTGAAAAGTGGACTACCATGTATTATACTACCAATTTTTAGGATTAAATAAAACCAACACTACACCCACCTATAAATATGACCTCCCAAATCATTTTGTTATATCAATTAATTTAAGCAAAAGCAATATAATTAATTTCGATATATATATATATTAATTAATAATGGCAAAGGTTTTGGCAGCATTTTTGCTAGCTATGATCGTATGTCTCGGCCTCATCTCAGGTACTAATACAATTTTATTTTTTCGAATTAATTAATTCATGTTGTTTCGACATTTATTTAATTATGAATTAATTTGACGTACGTAAGTAGGTTCGATGGGGGCGGGTGGAGTGTGCACCCAGGTGACAGGTAGGATTCGTTGTGACCCAAGCAACGAGTACGCGTGCACCTACAGTTGCAGCAAGAGGCATCCAACCACATTTAGATCGAGGTGCGACTACGAGAGTGGCAACATTTATACTTATTGTACTTGCTTCTACAATTGTTAGAGAAGCTAGCTAGAGATATTGAATTCGATCTTGGTTATGAAATTTATTAATAAAACAAATATATTTTTGATCTAAATCCTTGTTGTGCCTTCGCCCCTTGCATTTGATCTATATATTAAATCATTATAATATTTAATATTACTACTATAAAAGAGTTTTTGGAATATTTCATCTACTAAAATTTGATATAATTAGAGCATCTCCAATCAATGAAGTAGAGATTTTTTTTTAGTTGAAGTGATATTACGCACCACATCAAAAGTAATATTTGCATATTTTATTAATTCTTTTAAATTATATTAAATTTTAAAAATATTATAACTCAAATAAAAAAAATTGTAATAAAACTTATTATTATTATCATTTATAAATAAATATAAATATAATAAGTCATCGTACATAATACATTTTTTATACATTTTTTATAAATTGATAGTATTGTTTTAATTAATAAGAATTATATTTTAGTATTAAGTATTAATAATTTATTATAAGTTTTTTCTTCTATCTATGTAGGAATAATTCTAAGAGCATCTCGTACTTAAATATATATACAATTTAATGATATGTCATTTAACAAATTAATGAGATATAATTTGTAACTTATCAACACAAAGACTTATCACTCTAAGTTTGGAACCAATGTTAATAGCCATTTTTAACTGTTGTTTAAAGCTTTTTTTTTTTTTTGTAGTAGTAGTAGTGATTAGTGATGCCCATATGTATTATAAAAAAAAAGTTATACTACACAATGAAACAATACGTAATAAAATTCTAAACCATGCATTGCACGTATTATTGCATTGAAATTTCCATACCTGACCAACAAATTATTTTTCTAAAATAATTCTTTAGTCAATATTACTACTAATTATTTATTTAATCTCATTAAGTCAAAAAAATCTTTAGGTTTTAATTACTACAACTCGGTGTTGACTTCCTCCGGTCAACCCACCCGGACAACTTTTGGAACGGAGAAAACATCTGCAGTACGGAACTCAGAATAAGCAAATATTTTACCGTAAGCCCTACACGGACCGTCGCACGACCTCGCCACTCCAACAGTGCACTCTTCTCCGATCCGATCAATCACACAATACACAGCACACGTGTCTGAACAAAAATTATTGTTAAATTAATATTATTTCATACGTGACGCCATCAATTTAAGCACGTTGATATACATGACATGAATTCGACATAATAGTGATCAAAATAAAATTGTACCTGAGATGAGGCCGAGACATACGATCATAGCTAACTAAGAAAAATGTTGACAAAAACTTTGCCATTATAAATTAATATAAAAAATGAATGTTTTTTAATATATTGTTTTTGCTGTAAATTGATATGTCAAACGTATTCGCTAGGTCATATTTATAGATATTTATAGTTGGTGTGGTGTTTGAATTTATTTAATCCTAAATTTGAGTTTTTGGATGTATTAATTACAAATTATATACTATATAACTGCACATAATTGGTGGTATATAATCAATGTTCTAAAATTTTCCGCCTAGCTCTGTCTAGACTTCACTTAGGCTCTAGATTATATATATACTCGTCCGTCTCGATTTTAGGCTCTAGGTTCTAGGTCGCTTAAGCACCGCCTAAACCCACCTAAACCCGCCTAAACGCGCTTTGGATCGCCTAAATTCGATTATTTTCGTCTTTACCTGCTTAGACGCGGTTCTCGAGCAAATTTAATTGCTTACTCGAATTTTATGCAAAACTTGATAAATCAAATAATAATAAATTGTGTTAAGGTCAATTTTGAGTATAAAACCAAAATTTGAAAAAAATAATATTAAAAACGTAATAAAAACGGTCTAAAATTTTAAATTTACAAGCAATTTTTTATTATTTTACTTTGCTAAACATGTGATTAATATTTATGTTTAAATTATTTATTAATTGTTTTGTTCAAAATATTGAATTATTATACATATATTTTCTAATATAATATTAATTAATTAAATATAAAGATGTAAAACAATTAATTTTACTTAATTTCCGATTAATGGCGCTAGACCTTCATTCACCGCCCGACTAGCGCTTTGCGACTTTTAAAACCTAAGTATATAACACATATACATATAAATTGTACCGATGTTCTCTTATTTGAAATTGATTGCATATGTTTATAAAGACATACTTTGAATATGCCATGTATGTACTATAGTTTTATTGATTTAATTTTTCAAATGTCTTATAGAATTCATTCATTTGATTAATAAGAAATTTAATTTAGTTTAAATATATACAAGTGTATATGTATATATAGTAAAACAATATAAATCCAGAAATCTAAAGAAGAGAAAAAAATTAGAAAGAATAACCATTTTATTATAAACATTGAAATCTCTAAAAATAATTTTATTTTAAATTAAAATTTATTATTAACATAAATTTAATTTAACTTTTTTGGTAAGTCTGGTTAAATTATCCTATTTTTATTTGAATGATATATTATGGAATATTCTCTTTAATTAATTTATATTGTTTTTGTACATGGTTGTAGATTATTTGTTTCAAACTCAAATTTTAAATTATTTTATTATTCCAAAATATATTTTTTCACATTTCTCTTCACTTTGTTTTACATTATTAATTTTTTACATCCAAACAATATATATAATATATATATATATATATATACACTTGTATATTAAATTAAATTAAATACCTTCTTAATCAAATGGATTGAATTTTAAAGACAATCTTAAATATCAATTAAAATATAGTATATACATATATGGTATTTTTCAAAGTATGTGTTGTGTATAAAATATACTCCATAAAATGAATTTCAAATATGGAAACATCTATAAAATTTGTAATATATAATTGGTAACTAATACTAGCTATACACCCAAAACTCAATTTTTGGGATTAAATAATTAAATTCATTAACACCACACCCACCTATAAATATGACCTCTCAAATCCTTTTGACATATCAATTTACAGCAAAAGCAATACACTACTATATTAAAAGAAAATATATAATTAATTAATTTCGACATATAACAATTAATAATGGCAAAGGTTTTGGCAGCATTTTTGTTAGCTATGATCGTATGCCTCAGCCTCATCTCAGGTACTATAACAATTTTATTTTGTAAAATATTCATATTTAATTAATTTGCTTCGATTTTTATTAATTAATTTCACGTGCGTACGTAGGTTCGATGGGGAGAGATGGTGCGTGCTATAGTTCGACTGGCAGGATTCATTGCGACCCGAGCAACGACTACTCGTGCTTCGCCAGCTGCGCAAAGGAGCATCCAACTACATTTACTTCGAGGTGCGATTACGAGCCCGGCACCCGCAACATTTATACCTATTGTATTTGCAGCTACTATTGTTAGAGAAGAGATTTATTCTTGGTTATTATATATGGAATTTAATAAAACAAATATATTTTAATTTGTTGGTTTAATTACACAAAATCATCAATATAATTTTAATAAAAAAATAAATTTAAATAAATTGCAAATGAACAATTTTTGTAATGCTCTGATTTCTAACAAGTCGCGTCCTTACAACTGAATTAAGAACAAATGCCAATTGGAATTGTAAAAACTAAAAACCAGATGTCATTCGAGATGATGAGTGTTTTACTCGAAGTTAAGACTAGATTTTCTAAATAGTGGTTATTGGAAATGCAAAACACACATTGAAAAATTGCATTTAAAGTTATTGTATTTGTGTAATCATCATAATTTTTTTTTTTAAATTGAATTTGAATATATATATTATTTTGTTCTAAAATATTATACATAAATTAAAATATGGACAAATAAAGTATTGATTATACCAATAAAATATAATTGATTATTTTTTCAAAAAATTACTTCTTTAAATATTATACATTAATTAAAAAATATTATTTTTTGTGTATTTATTATTATAAAGTAAAAGTATAATAGTTATTGATGAACAAGTAATAAAGTGGTTAATTAAAAAGTTAATGGTATAAATGTAAATAAATGTTTATTGATAGGATAAAATTGTAAATAAATTGTGATTTATATATAATCGATATTTATAGATAATACAAAGTTTCCGTGTTGAATGATTTTTTTACTTGACCCGCACCAAATATCCGGGTTCGGACCCTGTGCAGGCCCCGTTAAAACGTCATTTTGGACGTCGAATTCCCTTTCTCCGCCGCAGTTGGTGTGTGAAAACAATCTCCAGCCGTTCGCCTCCGTCGGCGCTTCTAGTATCTCCGCAAGTTATCCGTCATGTCGCGTCGCGATGACCGTAGCTCCGATGCAAGACGCCCCCGTACTCGATTCGAACGCGAGCCCAGGTAAAAATGCGAAACTGTGAATCTGTGATTTCGGATTCGTAATGTTCTACGGTTTTAATTTTTCGATTTATCGGTCTCGACTTTCGAATTTTATGCTGAAAGTGTTGTTTAGGGTTTACTGTAAATCAATTTAATGGCGCTGAGCTTTCTGCTTCGTGTTCTTTTGAACAAATAAATTACCGATTACTTTTCCCAATTTTTTTACCATTGGATAAACTCATGTTTAGCTGTGTAGATTGAATAGGCAATGCTTGATTTTGAGAATATATTATAGTATTATACATAGCCCTCAGTCGTAACCGAATTATATGTTTGAATAATAAACGTACAACTCTGAAATCTACTGTCAAATACACCGCAAAGCCCCAAGAGATCGAGGAGGGATGATCATAAGCTGGAACGAGAAAGACCACCTGCCGAAACCAAGTTTGATAAAGATCGAGACTCGGATATGAAGCATCACCGTGGGCTCCGGGACCCGCTGCCCCTCGAGTGCCCATTGGCCCACAACTCCAAGGTTGACATTGGAGCCATGAACAAAGACACTGATAGCAGAACTGATGGAGCACGGGAAGGTACCAAGAAATCTTCTGATCAAACAAACGTAACTCATTCACGATCTTATCTTCAGGTATGACTTTCGTATTTCCTTTTTACATGTAACTGCTTGGTTTTATTTTTCATGAGCTGATATTTCTCTTATATTCCTTTGTTCTTTCAGTTGTGTTCTTAACCACTTTATGTTTATAAGTAGTGGCAGCCTTTAGTCTGACTACAGATTTGTATACTCTTTTGGGCAATTGTCCAAGTAGTATTCACTACATTTTGGTTTGTGTTTTTTTTTTTTTTTTCATTTGGGAAAAACCTTTTACCACAGCATTTTTTTTTTTTTTTTGGTTCAGCCCTGATGACTCAAAAAACTCGTTTATATAACAGTGTTGAGCCTGCCTGTGCATGTCTTGTAACAGCATGATGATCGTGCTAGTGTTGGCCAAAATGGAAGAAGCTTGGGCCGTAGAACAGATAAAGGTATGTTTTAAAGAGGGTTAAAATAGGCAGGCCTTCTGCGGGTTGTTGGATTCGCATAATTCTTAAATATATTGAATTGTCATTTTTTCTTAAATTCTAAGAGATACTGCATGCCTCACGGTCTTATTACTTATCAAACCTAAGAGATACTTCTATTGGGTTGATGCAATTATATGTGCAAATGGTTTGTATTTATTTATGTTTCTTATTAAAAAAATGGTTATATTTATTTATATTTTTTCTTATTTGAAGAAGACGGATGGAAAGATTCCAAGGAGCACTCAAATGACCGAAGAAAGAACGATAAACCTAAAGAGAGTGATGAAAACCGAGCCTGGCGACATGATGGGTATCATCACATTGAAGCCCAAGAAAGGCCTCCAACCCGCAGAAGGCCTTCCTTTAGAGAACATAAGGCGCCTTCTGAGCCCGAGAAAACCAACACATTAGCAACAGATTCTGCTGCCACCCTAAAGACTCAAGACCGTGCTGAGGAAATTGGAAGAAGAGATAGAAGGTTTGACTCTGAACGTTCAGTAAGAACCGGGAGATCATTTGTTAGGGAGAGAGAGTTGTCTAGGGCTGAGCCACGAGGCAGTAGCAGAGATAAATACGGTGGTGGTGGATACAGAGGAGGAGGGAGAGAGAGGTTTAATTCTGGTGCAAGGCAAGGAGGGTATCCTAGGCCAGGACCTCCAGGTGGGGCCCGTGTTGAGAAATGGAAGCATGATCTTTATGATGAGGCTAATAAGAGTCCAAAATCGAAGAATGAGGAAGACCAGATTTCCAAGATTGAAGCTCTGTTGGCGTCTTAGGTGTTGGGGTCGTTCGGTTCTAGGTGGCAGTTTCACAAGTGTAGCTATGTGTGGGTGGATTGTTGGATGATTTGTGCTGAACAATTATGACTTTTGATGTTTTTTTAAGACTCTGTATGCCCTGAATAACAGTTTCTTTAACTTTGATTATTGTTCACATGGAAATGCCCAAAATTTCGTAGAAACTGTTAATCTGTTTGATATTATCTAATACAGTATAATTTTCCTTTAATTTTTACTGGACAAAGTTGTCGATATGCACAAAGTTAAAAGAAAAAATAATGTTGAGATAAACCTACACATCACCTCAAACCATAAACTTGATGCACAAAGTTAAAAGAAAAAATAATGTTGAAATAAACCTACACATCACCTCAAACCATAAACTTGATGAACCTACTCATAACGTCAAAAGAACGAACTCATTAAATAATCATACATAATCCGTGTGGTTACAACATTAGGGGTAAACACACGTTTAATGAATTCTAAATACGACAAAAGGTAGTTTGACATTTTGTATTGCTCATCAACCCAAGTCTTTTATAAGGATGCATCCGATTACCAATTCTATCCAATGTGTAACGGGGCTGCGTTGCTGGGAAAGGCTATCCCCTTATCACTCTCCACCGATCTACCCTACAAGCAACAAAAGCATACACAAATATAATCAATTTTCTTCTTGAAGCAGATAAAGATCGAAACAAATGATTGTGTTGATTAGTAAGTACCACGCATCTGACCTGGAACATCAAATTCGAAGATCTTCAATGTCAGTTAAGGGCTCCGCAGTAGTACTAGAGGACTTCGTAATTACTAACTGACCACATGCACCACTTATATCTTGGCCCATTTGCTTACGAACTGTTGTCCGGATATTGTAAGTGCCTCTGAGTATTTTCTGGAATTTGACTACTTTCTGATCACCACTTGTTTCGTAAGGGCTTAGAGAACCGATTGGATTGAAAGGAATCAAATTTATAACCTGACAGAAATAGCAGAGAATGGACATTAATTGTAGAAGCATATAGGCAAGGTGCAGGAATAATTACAAAACTACCATTAATATTTAGCTAAATTACAAAAAAGTATAAAAAAACCCCTGAAAACTGAATTGGATGCAATTTATAAAATAGAAACATACGACAATTAGAAAGATAATATGTATATACATAATTTTATTTTTGGTAATCGAACATTTTTATGCTTACGGTTTGAAACGTTTCTAGCAATTTTCCAAGCAGGTGGGCATGCTCCTCTTTGTCATTCACACCATCAAGCATTATGTACTCGATAAATATCTTTTGCTGACTACAAAAAATCCAAATGAGATGGTTTCTCTGACTTTCTCCTGGGGGCAGGGACAACCAAGCCCATAACCAGGGTAATCAAAATAGCGTGATGGGCAATTGCAAAAACACATTTGAGATTTGATCTAATCACAAAAAAATCAAGTATTACAAAAAACACCCCTGATCTGTCTTTGTCCGGTACACTTGCACCTTAAAATGCAAAAAATATATAAATTCAAAACCCCGTCACAATAATAAAAACATTACAGTTAGCTCTTATTTATAAGTTATAATTAGTTTCAGGGGCATCTTTGTAATTTTGGTAAAAAAAATATTTTGTGATTAGTCAAGACTCAAGGATACTATGTAATTGTCCCTAAATGTACAAACCTGTTATTTTGATATTCCCGCAATGCTTTCATAAGTCTTTCCAAGGGAAAGGCCCTTGCAGCAGGCATTATTTGACAACGGATTTCTTGTAATGGCGCGTGCAATGACACAGCTAGGTTCAAGTTCGGTAGGTCTTTATACAACTTACCAATAGCAGGGATTATTCCCACCTGTCAATAATGTTACACAAAATACATAATTTAGCAGATGTCTAATAACAATTAAAATACATCCGAAAGAAGTATAGCATGAGAAAAATATGTAATAATGCACCGTTGAGACAGTGATTTTCCTCGGTGATAGCTGGAATGGATGACCTGTCATGACCCTTATAGCTTCAACCACCGCATTATAGTTATTTAGTGGCTCGCCCATTCCCTGCTCACAACAAATAATCATTACAAAATACAAAAAAATGGCCTCAAAACATTTACATCGAATACAAATCTAACAAGGATAAAAGAAACCCAATTCTAAATTCGAACATCTAACAACATGTACTCATTGAACGAGGGGTTTATAGTACCATAAACACAATATTTCGAATGACTGATATGCGAGACGCGTGCACTAATTGCTCCACGATTTCACCCGACGTGAGGTTACTCTTAAATCCCATGCTTCCTGTCGCACAAAAGTTGCAACCCATTTTGCATCCAACCTAAATTCATAAACAAGCAAAAAACACCTCAAATTAACTAAACTCAAAATTAGTGGCAATACAATTTGACCAGAAATATCATCCTATTACCTGTGAGGATACGCACAAGGTTGACCTCGGACCGCCTGGACGAGGCTTCCCGTCGTAATTACCCAAACTCGAATCATATTTCATAATCACAGCCTCCACAAATTCTCCATTCTACCAACAAAAAAAAACAGAGTCAAATCTAAGGCAAGCATTTTCATTCTACACCATCAAATTATCGAAACCCCTAATTTTCTCAAACCTAAATCACACAATAACAAAGACAAGCCCGCAAAGGTGATTTAACTCGTTGTTCCAGTTACCTGCAATTTGACGAGGAGCTTGGTGGTGACCTTGTCGGAAGAATTGACGGCGGTGTGGAGGGTGGAGGTGCATGGTTTAAACTTGGAATTGAGGAGAGGGTAAGCTGCCGAGGGCAAAGATGGAATTTCGTCCCATTGGGAATTAGGGTTTTTCAGGACGTGCTTCCAGATGAGGGGGATGAAATTGGGGCTAACTCCGGCGCTCTCGAATTCGGCTCTAATGGCGGAAGCGTCGAATACCGATTTGAAAGCCATCTGCAAACCTATGTCGTGAAATTCGCAGTCTGAGAGTGTTTTTATACCCTCGGCCGAAAAGCCCGATTTACCCTCGCAAAAGCCCGATTACCGTTTTACCCAGGAGAGAAATGGAGAATAATTTATTTATTCTTATAATTTATTATAAACTTTTATTATAAGAAAATCAAAAAATGACATTTTACCATAATACCCTTAGACCAGTGAAACACTGAAACCACAATTTTTATGACTACAGAAACAAGTGTGAAAAAAAAAGTCAACAGTCAATTCTCAACAACCCATAATCACCAACACAGTACCCACGCACTCGCACACAGTGAGCGTGTTTCTAGTGAGTTTTCCTCAACAAAACCCTCGAAATCAATCTGGGGCTTTCATCTCCTCTCCCCCTTCAGCTCAATCGATTCAATGGGCAGTTTCGAATTTTCGAAAGCTTCAATCTTGGCGGTCCTATTGCTTCTAATTTCGTCGGAATCGGCGGCGGGTCGATTCGTGGTGGAGAAAAACAGCTTGAGAGTATTATCGCCGGAGAGCATAAAAGGGACCCACGATAGCGCAATTGGAAACTTCGGGATTCCGCAGTACGGCGGAAGCATGTCCGGCACCGTCGTTTACCCGAAGGGTAATCAAAAGGGCTGCAAGGATTTCGACGGCCTCGGGATTTCCTTCAAAGCTAAGCCCGGAGCTATGCCTACTTTTGTCCTCGTTGATCGTGGAGGTATTTTTTTATTTTATTCTAATTTGGGGTTTATTAGATAAAGAGGATAATGTTTTCTTAATCCAAAATGTGTAGATTGCTTTTTCGCCTTGAAAGTCTGGAAAGCCCAGAACGCCGGCGCCGCCGCCGTTCTGGTGGCCGACGACCGGGACGAGGACCTGATAACGATGGACTCCCCCGAGGAGAGCGGCTCGACGGCCGACTACATCGCCAACATCACCATCCCTTCCGCTTTAATCGACAAGGCCTTCGGCGAGAAGCTGAAGAAAGCAGTCAACGGGGGCGAAATGGTCAACATAAACCTCGACTGGCGGGAGGCAGTCCCGCACCCGGACGATCGAGTCGAGTACGAGCTCTGGACCAGCAGCAACGACGAGTGCGGGGTGAAGTGCGAAATGCTGATGAGGTTCCTCAAGGACTTCAAGGGCCCGGGCCAGATTCTCGAGAAGGGAGGGTACAGTCAGTTCACTCCTCATTACATAACCTGGTACTGCCCGCAGGCGTTCACTCTGAGCAAGCAGTGTAAGTCTCAGTGTCTGAACAGAGGAAGATATTGCGCGCCCGATCCTGAGGAGGATTTCAGCTCGGGGTACGAGGGGAAGGATGTGGTTCTCGAGAATTTGAGGCAGCTTTGTGTTTTCAGGACAGCAAAAGAAGCAGGGAAGTCGTGGGCTTGGTGGGATTACGTTACTGATTTTCAGATTAGGTGCCCGATGAAGGAGAAGAAGTACAACACTGAGTGTGCTGTGGGTGTGATCAAGTCTTTAGGTAGGTACTGAATTTATATTTTTATACATAGACGTGTCCCGTTTTTTCATTCTAAGGGTCTTTGCCTTAGCAGGGCTTGATTTGAAGAAAATCGAAAAGTGCATGGGGGATCCTGATGCGGATTCGGATAATCCCGTTTTGAAAGAAGAGCAGGATGCTCAAGTGAGTATTTTTTAATCTTTTTATTAATAACCGCGTAAAGTGGCTGAGAAAAGAAAGTTATGCAGATTGGAAAAGGAACTCGTGGGGATGTAACTATTTTGCCTACCCTTGTTGTGAATAATCGTCAATATCGAGGTGTGGTTCTTAACTGGATGTGTGTGATTTACGATTTACATCGAGCAGGCTAAACAATAGCCGATTTCTCGAATTTGTTTTGTAGGGAAATTGGAGAAAGGTTCTGTTTTGAAGGCTATATGTTCTGGTTTTGAGGAAACTACAGAGCCGTCAGTTTGTTTGGGCGATGGTAAGTTTTTCCTTTCTTTAAAAGAACGATGAACTCGGAGCTGATACATTTGAGCTGCTGCAGATGTAGAAACGAACGAGTGCTTGGATAATAATGGTGGCTGCTGGGAAGACAAGATAGCTAATATTACGGCTTGCAAGGTGCTATTTACTATACTTTACCGGTTTGTTTTTATCCTTTTACGTGTCTTACATATTTTTGTGGTGCATGTTCAGGATACATTCCGAGGAAGAGTTTGTGAATGTCCGGTAGTTAATGATGTGCATTTTAAGGGAGATGGCTACAAATCTTGTGTTGGTATGTACACGACTTTTTTTCCGCTTTCTGAATTCGTCTGCTAACTGTATTACTTAATTATATAAACACGTTTTATATATTTTGCTAACTGTAGAATAAATGTAATTTTGAGTAAACTATGTTAATGATTTCTAATTTGCTGCAAACATCTCAAGTTACCGGGTTTAGACTATTTATTATTCGAACAATTTTTTTTCATATGCAGCAAGCGGGCCTGGGCGATGCAAAATAAGCAATGGAGGGTGTTGGCATGATAAGAAAAATGGGATAACTTTCACTGCCTGCGTGGTCAGTTTTTTTTTTTTTTTTTTTTTTTTTTTTTTTTTTTTTTTTTTTTTTTTTTTTTGGCGTGTGGTAAAATCAAGTTAAGATTTTTTTTCGGGATCTTATGCTCAATATTCTTACAACAGGATAGTGAGGAGGGAAAATGCAAGTGTCCGGCTGGATTTACGGGTGACGGTGTTAAAAGTTGTGAAGGTAAATTATTTTCTTTTTGTAAAGTTGTTATGTTTTGACTAGTTGTAAAAACAAAGATAAAATAAAACTCAATAAAAGAAAAAAACACACTAAATTACAACTACCCCTAAAAAACTAAAAAATAAAAATACTAAAATTCCCATGGCTTCGTTTGAACTGGGTTTTTTGGGGTTTAGGATGAGCTATTTTATGTTTTTACGTAAAAATAAAAACGTAAAAATAAAAACAGAGAAATAAAAATTATGACCATTGACCGGTTATATTCTTCGATATTCACGGCTGTGACTTCACGACTTGGATATCTAATTCTATAACTTCACAACTTGTCGTGAAATAAGAACATAAACAAACATATGGATGTTGACTTGTGCCGAATTTTGTGCTTATGACGTGAAGTATAATGATTAAAATCTTGGGGCTCCATCTGATGAAATGTTCCTCGATCCGACATACATTACTTTAGTTAGGCGGTTTGACTCAAATGTTCTTGTTACAGATATCGATGAATGCAAGGAGAAAAAAGTGTGCCAGTGTCCCGAATGCAGCTGCAAGAATAATGTGGGTAGTTACGAGTGCACTTGTAGTGGGGACCTGTTGTATATGAGGGATCATGACACCTGCATAAGTGAGTTAGTTCTCTTGCACATGTTTTTTTTTCCGACATATATCTATCTGTGTATCAAGTATCAACCAATTTACCCGTTTTTTTTTTTTTGCTTTATCAGGTAAGAGGACTACCGAAGTGAATTCTTCTATGGCTGCTGTTTGGATTATTTTGCTCGGATTGGCTATGGCCGCTGGCGGTGCATATCTTGTATACAAATATCGTTTGAGGGTAAGTGTCTCGCTCTACTTGCTTTTTTAGGGATAATTGCAAAACAACCCTTGGACTCTTAGCTAATTACAGAAAACTCCAGTTATTTTCTCAAAATTACAAATACCCCTTAAAAAATTTATTTTTGTTTGTGTTTTCAGTCGTATATGGATTCAGAAATTAGAGCTATAATGGCGCAATACATGCCTCTAGACAATCAAAGTGAAGTCCCAAATCACTTGAACGGAGATCGTGCATAATCACTAATCATCGACGGGAGTCATGTGTAGACTCATACGATTGCCCTTTTATATATCCAACAAAAGGTTTTTGAAGGTAGAAATTAATATTCTTGAATGATTTGTTGGCTCCTTGTTTGATTAAGAATTTTTTTTTCTTTCTAAATTAAGGACACTTGAGAAAAAGGGATTAGTAGGTCGTCGAAACATGTACATTGTATAATATGTCAGGTTGTGTTTGTGCCCTCTCCCCCTCTTATTGAATCGGGGGCATGCTATTAATAATGTGTGCAACTTAAAATTTTAATTTTATTCATTCGTAGCAAGGGTACATCCGTTCCTCGGGTATTGACTTTCGAATTTCATATGAAATCTTGATGCTAAATGGTTGGTGAAATTGTGTTTGTCCTGATGTGATACTAAATCATGTGTAGTGAAAGGTAAAATCACATGATAAATAGTGGCAATTGACTTGTGATTGATGCATTAGAGTATATACAAATGAAATAAGTATACTCCATTTGACACGTGTTGTAATTAACAAATAACAACAATTTATAATGTCATCACTTCAAAGTTCAAATCAACATTTATGAATTAATTAAATCTCATGAATTTGCAAAAATTAAATTAAATTAAATCAAATTGAATTAAATTAAATGTGGAGAAGCATCTCAAATTAACTACACATATACTTAGCCATTTTCAAGTCAAGCCCTAATTCCATCCCATTGTAGGCAATTGGAGCATACATCCACAAATCATCAGAACTCAATAGCTGCATATATATAAAAAATAAAAATAAAATTAATACAGAAAATCACAAAAAAAATTAAATTGTTTTCTTCTGGACTGAGAATAAATATTATCGCAAAGCTTTGTTACCTTGATCTGAAGCTGCAAGAACTTGACGTAGTCGACAGCCTCTTCAAGCATTGTGCTGATGTCGACCTATATATCGTCGTCATCATCGTTAATTAATCGTCATTAATTATCATTAATTAATATCAATAATTACGTGTTTAAGTGGATGCATGCATAATTATTTTACCTTAGTTCCATTAGGTACAAGTTTCTGCAAGATTCTCAACCTCTCGCTTATTTTTTCCCTTCGTTTCTACATTATTAAAAATCAAAATCAAAATCAATGACGTGGAATTATATATAAAAAATGAAAATAAAATAAAAAATACTAAAATACCCTTGCATAGAGGCTTTGGGGATCCGTGGCCGAACCCCTACCGGCTCGTATTTTCCCGTTTGAGTTGAGGGTGCCAATCGAACACGAGGCTGATGCTGAAGCATTCGAGTCGTCTTCCTCCGTGCAGCAGCTACTCGAGTTTTCTTCGATGATGCTCGTACACTTTTTGAGTTTCTTCATGCTTCTCTTGTTGCTCCTATGGACCTGAATTTTCATAAAATGACAAGTATAATTAATTACCAATAATACCCCTTAATTAATAGTAACGATTAATTAGTAATTAAAATATTTTGATTAATTACAATATTTTTTGCAGGTACACGAGATCTTTTCTTGCACTCCGATTGGACGACTTCCCTCGATAATTCCTGCGTGGGGCCCACGAGCTTCATCGTATTGTCGTTGACCTCCATCGTACAAGAAATATCCATCCTCGTCGAATTATCGCTTTCGTCTGTGGAGGGCCAAAACGGATATGTAACGCTATCGCCTTGCAAAAACGAGTAGCACGACATACTCGCTTCGTCGTTGGTTTCATCGGACGTAGTGTACATTGCGCTCTGATCATGATCACTCGAAGCGTAAAATGTCGGGAAGTTAAATGAATCGTTTGGAAACGAGGTGCAGTTTCCGAGTAATTGGGCCATGAAATCCGCCTCGTCGAGGCCCATTCCGTTCATGGAGCTCCATTCGAAAATCGCTTCCAAGTGTTCCATGAGCGACGACAGCTAGGGGTATTTTCGGTATTTTAAATCGAAGCTCGAGTTCTTGGTTGATGCTTTTGGATGAGTGAATGAACCGATATTTATAGTGTTGATCTCTCTTTAGATTATGGTACAAAACTAATGATGTCACACATGCAATGATTTTTGTGTTGATTTGAGTATACGGCAAACGGGTCGGGCCGGGTTGATCCGGTTTCAGATTAAATTATACGGAGTTCAACTCATGGCAACCTTTCGAACCCGTGAAACAATATTAATTAAGGCAAATTTTAAGTGTGATTAATTACTAATTAGTGTCAATATAAAAATAGGATCGACAGAGTTCACTGTGAAATATAATATCCGTTTATTTTTAAGAAATTAAAATTCCATGTTATATAGTAGTATTAATGAATTGACTAATTAAATCAATTAACGAGTATCACACCTGTCAAACAAACGTGGGTGTCCTTTTCAAACTGTATTTTTTTATATACTACGTAGTTTTTATGTCTCAACAAATTTATAGAAACACACAAAAATTATGAAAATATGCTACTACTTAGGATCGTAGTACTTTTAAATTTTTTGACCAAAAATTATAAAGAATAAAAATATACTTTAAAGTTAAAAAAATTATAATTAAAATAAATGAGAAAATAAGTATAAAATTTAATTTTAAAATAAAAATTTAAAAGTAATTACTTGACTAGTGTTTTTAAAGTAAGACAAATAGTGAAAAAGAAAAAAAATGAAAGAAAAATAGTAAAATACGCGACATGTCACAATCATGCCAATTCACGATGCTGATACAACTATAGTTTGAGGCATGACAAGTCGTACAATCTTAATTAAATTATCATGAATTTTAGGAAAGAGAAGAATGAAATCTTAGATTTTGGTGACATAAATTATGGTAAGATAATCTATTTATGGAAACCATATGGGCATATGGCCTGCATGCACGTTCGAGTTTGGTATATGCAGTCTCGAATTTGTATGTAGGCACATTATCACTTCCCTAAGTGTATATACCTATATTCCTAAGTGAAAAATTATGCTTGATTGAACAAAAAACATATTAAATATTTTTCTCTTCCGACTACGAAAAATCAAAACATACGAAACCATAAATCGTACCCAAACCCCTAATTATCTAACTCATAAACAATGATGTTTATACATTTCTATCACAAAACATAAAATACAAATGTAGATCAATAATATAGAAGCTCAAAATTATTGATGCTCATAATTTAAATTGTACAACATTGGTTCCACGATGCCACGTGACACGCGCACAATTTATTTTGACTCATCAAGAATTGACCGTACACCCACCAAACAAATCATCGTGTTATAAACCTCATTAGTTAATACGTACACTATAATGATTGATTGATTATATAGCCGCCGACGAGGGGTCACGGGTTGAAACAAAAATATATATACTTAACCTCTAAGCATTTGCATGACTTCCCATGAACTCTTATAAAATGTAGTAATAAAATATAGTAATTTTTTTCTTATATACTAATGTGTGGTTGTTGGGATTTGAGAATATTAATTAGATGTATTTTTAGAATGTTAGCTTTGTTTAAAAAATACTTCCTCCTATTTTTTTTATTTGTCGTCCTAAGCATTGGCACAATTATTAAAGAAATTTTATTTTACCCAATTTACACTTTATTAACTCTGCTAATTATATTTAAGATAATTACTCATTTATTTTTTCACACAAAACCCATAACGACTGGACTCTTTTTTCCATTAAAATAAAATAAAATTTATTTTCTTAACATAATATTAATCTAAAACTACATAATCTCAAATATAAATTACGTTAATTCTTTCACAACATATAAATAAAATATTTTAAATTCTTTTTTTCCATTAAAATATATGAGTATTTTTATTGAAATCATATGTTAATTCTTTCACAACATATAAATAAAATATTTTAAATTCTTTTTTTTTATTAAAATATATGAATATTTTTATTGAAATCAAATTTAATTTCTTGACATAATATTAATCTAAAATTGCAATCTCAAAAATAAATTGCGTAAATTCTTTCACAACATACAAACAAAGAAAATATTTTAAATTCGTTTTTTTTTCATTAAAATATATGAGTGTTTTTATTGTAATCAAATTTAGTTTATTGACATAATACTAATCTAAAACTACACAGTTTAAAAAATGAATTGCGTAAACTTTTTCACAATATATATAAAAAAAAAAATATTAATTTTATTTTTTTATTCCTTACAATTTGAAGATTTGAAAATTTTCAATATAAAATAAATAAATTAAGACACTAAACCAACAGTAAATATTTAAAATTTTAGATATTTTTTTAATTTAATTAATTAATGATATATTTAATACATAGGGTATATAAGAGAGAAAATCTTAAAACGACAATTAAATTGGAAAAAGTAAAAAAAGCTAGAACGACAAATAAAAAAGATTGGAGGGGAGTAAAATCAAAATAGACTGAGGTACTGGTTTCATATAAGTTGTGGAGTTATACTAATCACAACAACATTAAAAAAAGAATATCAATTAATAATTCACAACATTTTACATGTCACATGCTGCAATTGCTAGGGATCGAAAAGCTTCATCTTGTTTGTACAGTGAAAAAACGAAAGAGGGTGGGAGAAAGGACACGGAATTCAGCCACCGAGAAAAATAATTCGTCATAGTTGTTGATCACTGGAGCTCGTCATCAGGCGAATCCTCGCCCAGACTGCGTTGTGCGATTCTGTAATATAAAATGCCCATTGTTGCCATGCAAGCCCTGCACAGAAAAAGAGTAAACATGAGAATATCGGGATATTCTCAATCATTATAGTATCGGGATGTCCAATCTCCAATCGAAGAGAGGGTGGTATATATGAGAATATCGGGATGTTCAGAAACGAGTCGAAAATCTTACATGATAGCTATAATTAAGAGGATTTTCCTCGGATCCATTCTAGAGGACTTGTAATGTCTTGCTCGACCTTCTGGGGCATCATCTGCGTGTGGCGTGTCTTTTCTTGGAGGCGCAGTCACCGGTAGAGTTGGCAATGAACTTGACCAGAAAGGAAGCAATAACCGGAGGACCTTATGACGAAATGTACCTAGAAAATCACAAAGGTTACATGATCAGACAACAGTTATATACTTTGATCAAATTGCTTTTACTAATAATTAAAAATAAATAATGACTCACCCCTTCGCGAATACTTTTTCTTGCTGGCGTCTTCGTCATCCGCATAATACAAGTCCTCAGAGTTCTGCCTTTCGACTTGTGACAAATTCTTTCGTGTGGTTGCACCAGGCTGAGCATCAATCAGAGGTGCGAGGAACCATTAAGAATATACACATTGAAGCTAATTACATAAATACCCTTGCAGTTTGACCTAATTACGAAAACAAATAAGTTTCTGGATTCCAAAAATGCCCAATGTTCTATAATCTGGATTCGAAATTTTGAAAGTTTTTAAGTTATTTTTGTAATTAGGTCGAACATCAAGGGTACTATAGGTAATCATCCTAACATAAGAGCATGTGTCTTCTTACAGCAGCAGGGCTAGTGCCTTTCATAAAATTGGTCTCATTGTTGGGTAAAGATGATGTCGCTGGGTTTGAACCTTGAATCTTCCCCATATCCAAATTCTCAGGCCTTGTGGAGCCTTCGGCATCTTTTCCGAAAGGTGAACGCATCAGTGGTTCGGAGGCAAATGCCCGAGGAGGGCTTCGGGCCTCTGTTCCAAATGAAACTGGATGGTTACCAAACAAGTTCTTCTCCAAACCAGTCTGCAAAACCAGTTCACAGTATATAGCTTCAACAATTTTCTAATTAAACCATGAAAAAAAATCATAATCATTATAACTACAAAGGTTTATAACCATTCGCAAAGTTCCCATTATCAAAAGGTTTAAAAATTCAGCACTTCGTTTATCTTAACAACAATGAAATATCCGATACTAATCAAATTGAATTGATCACAAAAATATGATTGAATAACATACCGAAGACGAACAGCTTGGACAAATGTATCCAGCAGGGTCAGTGTGCGGAGGAAAACTTTTAATGTGCGACACTAAACAAGTCGTATGTATAACATCTGAACATGTGTCCAAATCGAGAATGAGACCAATACTATATTTCTTGTATAAAAATTCAAAAAGCATATAAAGAAAAACCACATACGTAAACATCCCAATCTTGTAGTTTGAGCATTAGGCCCCTCTTCAATCACAGCTTGGCAATGGCAGCATTTAGGAGGCCAATCGTACTCCCCATCAATCACCCACTCGGAGTACGTCCGAACCTACAAAAAAATCATCAACACCCATTTCAGTAACTTATAGACCATACTCTATGTTCGGAAACTGGAAGCAGGAAGCCAATAGCCATACCACACAGACTTGGTGCTCTGAGAAGCATACGCATTCTCCGCAAACGGGCACCTTGTGGACGAAGCAGTACAACTTAGTCGCCTAACAACACCCCAGAAATTCATCAGTCGGACATCTTTGCACAAGAAACGACGAATTTCATCGCCCAAATTCAAATATTCAATATCAACAAAACATCAACTAAACACACAATATTATCAGAATAAAAACGCATTCAAATCCACGTGAAGGAACCAATAGTTAGGATTAAAGGGAATCTGAGCTGATCTGAGAATGGGGAATGCGTGTAACGGGAATCAAATCGAACACTCAAATTCACGCGCGAAACGAAACGAGAACAGTAATCCAAATGCTTTTAACATCGGCGTGCATATACATACCTTACGGCATTTGCAGACCACCATACTATTGGCCGGGTCGAAAAGCTCCGGACCGGTAAATTTGAGATCGGGGCTCCGACGCGAATCGAGATTTGATCAATTTAGGGAAACCTTATTCCTGGGTTTTAGCTGATTTAGGGATATAATAATTGAGAATTTCAGATGAGTTGTGTGTCATTCATTTCTATTTTTCCAGATTTTTTTTCGTTTTTTCTTCCTCTTTCCATTTTCCGTCGTCTGTTGCTGTGTGAGATGGATGGGCTGATTCGTTTCGATCTGATAAATGGGCCCTGAATGCAGATTCGGCCCATCTAATTTTCTTACATGAGCTTCTCAATAGTGACTTTTTGATCCAAATAATTTTAATTTATTGAAGTTATTTTTAAATTTAAAATGTTTGAATTAATATTTGGAATTATCGAGGTTTTTAATTCAAACGATTGAAACAAAACCTGGTACTCTATAATATTCATATAAAAATCACAGCTGTTGCTGTTGCTCTTCTGAATTTGAATTTGAATTTGAGAGAGAATAGGAATATAGGATACCTCTCCTCCGTCTCTCTCTCTCTCGATCCCGATTTTCCATTTCCCCCAAATCCACGCCAAAACCCTAGGCTGCGACGCTGACCATGACGGCGGCGCCACCACCACCCACCGGCCACGAGCTCTCGAACCCTCCCACGGACGGCATTTCGAACCTCCGCTTCTCAAACCACAGCGACCACCTCCTCGTTTCCTCCTGGGACAAGGTCTCGCTCACTCCTTTTTTTTTGTTTTCTCGATTTTTAGTCCTTGATTTGAGTCTCTTTATTATTGTAATAATTATTATAAATTATTTATTGGGAATCTGTGTTGTTAGACCGTCCGATTGTACGATGCGAGTGCCAACGCGCTCAGGGGGGAGTTTATGCACGGAGGAGCAGTGCTCGATTGCTGCTTTCACGACGACTCCTCCGGATTCAGTGCTTCTGCTGACCACACTGTTAGAAGGTGATTTACATATGGCATCTGTAATCTTTGATTTAATTATTGAAATAGTAGTTATAGATTGAGATTATGTGTGTAATATTGTATGATTCTATACTTAGATGGCCGTTTTTTAATCATGCGAATGTGTTCTGTTTTGTGGCTACAGGCTTGTTTTCAACTACAACAGGGAGGATATATTGGGAAATCACGATGCCCCTGTTCGGTGCATTGAATACTCGTATGCGACTGGTGGGTTTGTTTCCCTTTTCAAATCTCGGCTCATTTTTGTTTATCCGTATGAGCATTATAAATCGTCAAGAGAATTATGATGATCGTAGCTTATGTCTGGCAATTGTAATACCGTGGTTACATCACACCTATTGTTTGCTGTTACAAGTTGCTGCATATTCTTGCATTATCAGTAACGTGTTTAGGATAATTTCCTGTTCCATTATTTGAAATCCTGTTCTCGTATTATCTTTTCAGGTCAAGTAATTACTGGAAGTTGGGACAAAACTGTAAAGTGCTGGGACCCTAGAGGTGCAAGCGGCCAGGACCGTACTCTAGTCGGGACATACTCCCAGCCAGAGCGTGTTTACTCGATGTCTCTCGTCGGAAATCGCTTGGTAGTTGCAACTGCAGGAAGACATGTAAACGTGTACGATCTCCGGAACATGTCTCAGCCCGAACAAAGAAGGGAGTCTTCTTTGAAGTATCAGACAAGATGCGTCCGATGTTATCCTAATGGGACAGGTGCTGTTTTGTTGTCTTATACTCTTATTATCGTTTTTTTTTCTTGTGTGTGTGGAATTATGTTCCTCAATAATGTATATCCGTGTTTTGCAGGGTACGCTCTTAGTTCTGTGGAGGGTAGGGTTGCAATGGAGTTTTTCGATCTCTCAGAAGCTGGCCAAACCAAAAAGTATGTATCAATGCTGCGATTTAAGTTTTTTTATTTCATTTATTATTATTATTATTATTATTATTATTACGGGATCATGGATAAAAATGATATGGTGGAAAAATGCAGTACTAATAATCCAGCCTATATAATATCAGGTGACTAGATAGATTAGATTATTGAGTTCAATCAATTGATTAATGAGTATATTAGTTAGTAATTTAGGTTTTGTATTAAGTTAATTCGTTTGTTGGTCTGATCAAAACATTTTATGCAGGTATGCATTTAAATGTCATCGGAAATCAGAAGCAGGAAGGGATATTGTGTACCCAGTCAATGCCATCGCTTATCACCCTATGTAAGTTGGTGTCGTGAACAGGGGGGCCCTATTCGAAAATTTGAATTTAAATTGTTCTCTTGAATACGGTTGTAATTTTTATTTTTATTTTAATTTAATGTTCTGTAGTTATGGTACTTTCGCTACTGGAGGCTGTGATGGTTACGTGAATGTGTGGGATGGGAACAATAAGAAACGGTTGTATCAGGTAAGATAAGAAAACACTCGTGATTGATCACTCATCACTGTATCTTGTTCGATTTGTGCTGATTTTAATTAATTATTTTAATGTGAAGTACGCTAAGTACCCAACAAGCATTGCAGCCTTGTCCTTTAGCAGAGACGGAAGGCTCTTGGCAGTTGCATCTAGCTACACTTATGAAGAAGGAGACAAACAGTAAGAAAGCTTCGATCTTCTTATACGAACAGAATTATTTTCCAAATTACAAACCTCTTTTAGATATTTTGATATGGTTTGTTCTCTCTTTCGCAGGCACGAGCCAGATGCCATATTTGTCCGCAGTGTGAATGAAGTAGAAGTGAAGCCGAAGCCGAAAGTGCTACCAAATCCTGCTGCCTGAAACATCTGTATGTTATTTAAGACTACTGTGTGTGTGTGTGTGTGTTTTGTCATGCGCTTTGTGACATGTTTTCGTAGGCAGTGTAGTTTGCCGACCGTGGATGAATTGTTAGTTAATCATGTTATCGTTGATTACACTTTGCTGTTGCCTGTCGGTTCTTGAAAAAAAAAACAAGGTTTGTCCTGGAAAAAGAATGACAAACGATCTCTTACGGGTTCGTTTCGGATTTCTTGCATTCCACAGTCAAATGATGAATGTTTGAAACTTCCTTTGCAAAAGAAATATCCAAATTACATAGTACTATGTTTTACATAAAAATATTAATGATGAAAAGTGAAATGTGAAAGGGCCATTGATGAAGACTTGAACACTTGGAAAGTTCTACTTTGTGCACCATATATTTGAAATATAAATATATTCTTTTTCTCCATGTTTCTGATTAAAGTCACGTGCTTATTAATTTTCTTATGAGTGAACTGCAAAAAATTACTAAAATTTACTAAAAAATTATTTTTATATATATACTTATCTTGATAACATTAGAATATACTGTGTACATGTGTGTGAATAATTACTAAAAATATAATTATATGCCTAACTATGAATATGAAGAGAATAGGTTCATTTTGTTAGGACAACGTCACATACAAAACAGTATTTGTGGAAATTTTGTCTGATTAATGGGTAGCTTAATCGATTTGTGTATGCTCAAATCTGTGATGTGCCTAATTTTTTAATGAAATTTAATTCTTGATCCAGTGTGAATGGACTCAATGGACCCTGCACCATGTATACTTGTCATCCTAATTTTATACAGTACAACTTTTACTTCAAATATGTAAGCCTCACTTTTTTTTTTTAATATGGACACTTTTAAAAATAAATATTACTATAATATTTTTTGTATTTTAAATACAGTTTTAATTAACTTTTTTCATATATTTTTTAAATGTCTTAATTATTTTACTTTTCAATTTGAAATATATTTCATTTTTTATTTTTTTTCAAAAAATCAAATATCATATTTTTCTTAATATTTATTTTTGTTCGCGTGTATATATATTCACACTATAAACTTCTTACCGGATAAGCATGAAACACGTGTAGTTGTGCACGCATTCGGCCTACTTTCTAATTGGATCAAGTGACTTTGAGATACATTCATGATGAATGAATTTAAATAGTAGAGTTGATCCATTCATTACTCAATAATCTTAAATATAATCATATTCACGTTTTATTAAAAACATGGCATTTTAAAAAAAAGACATAATTATTTATATAATTTTACTATATTAATTTACATAACTATCACGATATTTAAAATTTTATATTTTATTTTTCTAATTTTGAAAAAAAAATCAAATTACTTTTTATCACAATATTTCTTAAAAAAATGATATTAATACCATTAAAAGTTGCAACTAATTTTGTTTTTAGTTTGAAGTGGTGATCCACTTCTACACTCCCCTAATTTTGTCTTCTAGTGGTGCCCATACATTCGGGAAGCTGCCAAACACATCGTATCGTCGAACGCCCGCTCGACACGTGGACCTCAAGTTCTCCCTTGCAAGAATCCTAAGACGTCCACGTATGCCGCGTTTGGACAGCCACAAAAATCTCGGTCTAACTTATCAATCTTGTACGCTGTGCTTTACCAATTGCACACGTGGCGAATCTCGTGCTCCTTTGGGAAAGTTTAGGTGTCTTTCTAGTTATCCAACCCTAAAGGGAAATTCCACAAAGCAACACCACACAACGCATAATCTTCCTTCTTCGTTTGCTTCTACGGATCATACTACTAACTAGCTTACTCGATCGGATTGAATTCGTACGATCTTGTATTCTTCATACTTCATATCGACAGTAAAACATTAAATGTGAAAATAAAAAAAAAAAAATGTTTGACTAATTTGATTGACTTTTTCGACTTTTTATCGAATTCCCTCACTCACACACTCAAATCTTGACCTCGAATCATACTTTAAATACTTCACACCAACTCAAAGCCGTGTCAAAGATAAACTATTCTCATTGCTTTTCCTTGTCAAGTTTATTTCTTAGAAATAAATAAATTTATAAATTTCACTTACAAATAATAATAACAATAATAATAAATAAATAAATAAATAAATAAATATATTTCCTCCACCGCCACTCCCTCCACACGCAACCCCCAACCCCCCATATTTCAAACTCTCTCATCGCACGTATAAATATCCCTTCATTCTCGCACACATTTTTATTTCCTTCTTCACTCATCCACACCAAAAATAAATCTTTACTTTCAAAATTAAATTATTTTAATTTTGAATTCTCGATCTTTCTTAGATGGCTATCGAGGCATTGAATTCGTCCCCCCACGACTTCCCCCGCCGCTACGACGACGTCGAGCCGGGGGGCGCCGGCCCCTGGCCGGCCAAATCCAAGCGCCCCCGCCGCGCCGCCGACTCGCCGGAAGACGAGTACCTGGCCGTCTGTCTCGTCATGCTCGCCCGCAGCGCCGCCGTTTCCGACGAATCTCCGGCGGCTGCACCGCCGTCACCGCCGGCGGAAAGTTCGTACAGGTGCGGCGTCTGCGACAAGGCTTTCCCGTCGTACCAGGCGCTCGGAGGCCACAAGGCCAGCCACCGTGCGAAGCCGCCGATTACCGCCCCGGCGAGTTGCGCGGCGGCGCTGAGCCCGAGCGGGAGGGTTCACGAGTGCTCCGTCTGCCACAGGGCGTTCCCCACCGGACAGGCGCTGGGGGGGCACAAGCGGAGGCACTACGAGGGCGTGATCGGAGGTGGGGCGAAGAGTCGGACCGCCTCGTCGAACGGCGCCGGCGGGAGGAATATTGACTTGAACCTGCCGCCGTCGCCGGAATTGAAGTGCGACGAGGAAGTGGGAAGTGCTTTGCCACCGCATTCATACAATTAGATTTGGGGTATAATAATAATAATTAAATTTAAGTAGGAAAAACACAAAAATTAATTAGATTTAATTTTACTTTATTAATAATATATTAAATACATAATTTTGTATCTTTAGTGGAAAGATTTGTTTATTTGATTAACCTCTTTTATTGGACTTTACTAGGAGGGTTTGATGTAAATTTAAATTTATACAATTTTTATTTGTTAGTACAATCTAATGATATTTTTATAGTTTATTATTATCATGTTTTTTTTTGTGAATAATTATAAATCTAAAAAAAATATTTTTTGAAAATTATGCACTTAATTATAAAGGAACATTGCATAATTTTATGGAATAAATATAATATTTTATGTGTAAATTAAGTTAACGTGTTTTTAATTTTCTTGTTAAATATTAAAAAAAATAAAAATTGAAGTTTTTGAATGTGACAATCAAATTAATAAATCAGATTTTAATTATTATGAACTTAATTAAATTTATCAAGAAAGACAGATTTAAACACGTGGAGAATGAGATGAACTAAATTGTGAAATTGCTTGAATTTGGGCTCGTGTTTTTAATGGACTATATGATTAACTAGACCAATTTGATAAAACATTGGGCCGGATCGGTCCTTTCACGCTAATCTCTAAGGCCCATTATTTTTGTCCTAAATATATACTCGTGTTTAAGTTTATGTGAACTGTGAAACACTATAAATGGATTGTTGAAAAACTGGTACAAAATTATACGGAGTAATTAAAAAAAAAAAATTATCTACGTTTTAAAATAGATTTCATATTTTTTCTTAACATTAAATTTAAAAAAAGTAAAAATATAAATATAAATTAAAATTAAAATATTTGTGATTAAAATTTAAAAATTAATGAATAAAGTAGGATAATATTATATTTTAAAATAAAAAAATGTTATAATAATTATTTTCTTTTTTTAATGTTAGTGAAATCTGAAGAATAAATTATGTCAATTATCTTCAAATTGAGAAAGTACTTATTTATTTTTTAAAATTGGTGCTATTATTAATTTTATTTTGTTTAGTTTTTTAGTTTAATTTCTCAACAATGAATATTCTCATAATCTTTGTTGCGTATATTAATTAATTAATTAATCAATGATGATTTTATACAAAATTACAACTACAATTAATTGAATACGGAGTATTTGTGAGTATGTGACGGCAGGATTGATTGAGGCAAAAAGTGAAAAAAGTAAACCATGATCGATGATCATCAAGATTTGCTTTTTTTCTTTTTTTTCTTTTTTTTTTTCTTTTTTTTACTGTGACTGCTCCACCTAATATTTTTCCTACATTGTATTGTACATTTCAAAAACGCTTGATACTATTTCCTCATATTACTATGTACTTTTTCTTTAATTGCATGCGTGATTTTAAGGACTTTATATTTTCTAATTATATACCGTATATAGGAGTACAATTTTATATTGATATATAATACACATGCAATTAAAACATTACCCTTAAAGCAGATGTTATATTAATATATATAATGGAACACGTCAAAACATATAATTTTATGTGTACATATGTATTGTATATATTCCACACATTGTTAATTGTTATCATATATATATATATATATATATATATATATATAGTCCTAATATCTTCTAGTAATTATTAATCGATTCATTGATAGGGTTATATATAACCCTATCAATGAATCGATTAATAATTACTTGAAGATAGATTAATAATTACTTGAAGATATTAGGCCATCTTTATATGATTAGCCTCATTAATTAACTTAGATGATATTGTGATTAAAGAAATAAGTAGATTTCAAGCTATATTAATAGTATATCTAGATGATATGATTTTTCAAGATTATATGCTTTAATACAAGAACGAGAACACACCATACGTGGCCATGTGCTAATATTGATTTAATTAATCCAAGGAATTAATTAGTAAGTACAATAATTAAATAATTTAGATATTAAACTTAATAATTAGTATATAAAACTTGCATGCTACCTCATGATGTTTAACTAGTAATTGAAAACTATTTTTATTTTTTAGAAAATATATATATTTTGTACCGTACTTTTGAAATTGTGTAATTTGTACTTGGTTCTACCTACGAAAGAAATGTGCAAGGTAGAATAGGAATAGTTAACACAATTTAGAGATTTTCAAACAAACTTCTTTTTGTATATCTTGTAAAGGGTTAAACCACTTTAAAAACACATCTACAAAATTATAGCGAATCTTGTAAAAAGGTCAACACGAAAAAAAATTAAGTCTATTTAGAACTAATCTAGCGACGCGTACTACAAAGACTAAACAGAAGGTATGACCGGAGCTTTCTAGCGAAGTCTCTCGGTCTAAAATATTTCTCTGTTTAGAATATGTTAAATCAATGCATGAATAATGAATTTCAACTACCCGCAATTTATAAGCTTCATAAATTAGGGTTTCCGGAATTCACGCTTAATGGACCGAGCCCAAAGCATCTTCATGAAATATTTGAGATTCCATTTTTCCGTACTTGACGAACCCAGCTCTACGCACTCTCACACTAGCGTGTCTTCGTGCTTCAAGCTTGTCGTGGGCATAGCAGGTATACTTAGTGATTTTCACTTGAAATAGCTAGAATCCTTCTAGCGAAGTCTTCCAGTCACACCCATAGTTGGCTTCATTTTTTAGCAGTCAATCGTCCAGCTCTATGTCTAACTATGCTTGGTTCGCGTTCGTCAATGTGTTAGCTTTGATTCAAGGTCTTTACGGTAAATCTTGAACTCTCTTGTTGGTAGTGCGTTGGTGAATAAGTGAATCACGCTGATCCACGTTGTAGTTATACGAAGCTCCACTGACGCACTTTGAGACCCCATGTTGTCTGCTGAAGCTAAGTCTGCTTGTTCGATGCTGAGGGAAACACTTCATCCACGTTGAGCCACTTGTAATTTCGTGATCCACTCAGCTTGTTCAACCCTGACCTAGCAGACTTGTATGAATTAATGAAATTGAAGCATACAAACATTCAACATGAAGTTACTAAAAAACAATAGTGTATAGTTCAACGTAGATCAAACAAGAACAACGTGATTCTATGTTGAACTAGGAAAAAATACACGCTAACAACTTTTGAATTGACAAAGCTTATACCCATTTCATTAATCTTTTATTGTTTTTTGTTCGTCTCAAATGTACTTCTCTCGTTCCATACTAATTATCTCAATTTTTTTTATAATTTATAGAAAAAGCACGATAATTAGTGGGAAACTTTGATTATTTATAATATATCAAATATGGAGTATACTGTATATATTACAAAAACTATAATTTAATTACAATATTAATGCATTTTCACCCATACTTTTGTCTTGCCAATAAATACACACTAATAAAAATTCATTGCTCGTTGTAGCAAGGTAGCTGCCTGCAAATCTTTCCTTTTTATTGGGTGGGAGCCCACATAATATTTATTGATTCCTTTGTGTTTGTCGGTGTATGTCCAAAGTTATTTTTTTCCCTTGCATTGAAATGAGCAATTTGCATGCGGGTTTATTTATTACATTGTCCCCACTTTTTTCATAATACTGTACAATTTTTTTAAGGTAAAAAAAAAAAAATACAATTGTATTGTACGTATAAAGTAATTATAATTTTTTTGATTTTTTATAATCATTTAAATAATTAAATGAAACATTTTATTACTTAAATTGACAATTTTTAAAATTTAAATAAAATACATTATTTTTTACTCCTTACATTATTAAAATCGAGGGAGCTAAATATACGGAGAGATTCAGATGCTTCTTGTCTACCGTTGCGGTGGTCGATCCAAACTGATACCGAGAAATGCTGTTTTTTTTTTAATTCTTATAATTTTTTTTAATAATGTTTCTTGAAAAAGATTTAATTTTTAATCTGCCCCACATGTTCGACCTTCCTACTTAAGAAGGGCTCTGTGTTCTTGGAGTAATTATTCAGTGTGTGAGGGTGCTCCGTAGTGTCTCCTGCGCTGACCCATTACCTCCGGAGTCAGTGGCCCTTTGCCGCCGACCAAGCCAACAGTATTTCCCTTCCAAGTTAACCCATTTTTTTATTCCCAAAATCAAAAGCTTAAATCTTTCCCAAAACCCACCTCTCTCTCTCTCTCTCTCTCTCTCTCTCTCTCTCTCCCTCTGTCCAGATTCGGTCATACGAAGCTTACATTTTCTCTTTTATTTTTGTTTTTAATTTTCTTCGAGATCCCTTTTTAATTCTTCATCTGGGCAGTTCAAGAAACCGGCCATATTCAGAAACTCGGTCCCCACATCTGGGTTCTGTGCAACTTTCCATTTCTAGGGTTCCTCTGTTTTCTTGATTTGAGAAGAAAAACACAGATCTTTTGCGAGGGAGGTTGAAACGATGAAGTTCATGAAACTGGGTTCGAAGCCCGACACATTTCGGGCCGAGGAAAACAACGTCAGGTTAGATCTGTAACACTTAACATCAGGATTTAGTATTTATGCATTTATGCACACCAACTGTTTGATGATTTGTTTTGTTGTTGTTTTCTTGTCTGTTAAAATTTGTATATGTTTAGTAGTCCCCACATTTTTTTTGTAAGAGTAGTGTCGAATCCTTGTTCATGTTTGCCCTTGAAGTTTAATTGTACCTAACTTATATACGAGCGTGGTCGATTGTGAAACTGCTCTGCTTAAATTGGAATTCTGGGTTGTTTTTTTCGGTTGATGTTGTTACCTTTTGGTTCATTCTTGCAAGCTTTGTTAGGAGAGTATCTATCGTTTCATTTCGGGCGTATCATCGCGTTTTGTTCGATTGTAATTTAGCGTTGAAGTTTTGTAATATCGCAGATATGTGGCTAGTGAGCTGGCAACGGATGTAGTCGTTCATGTCGGTGATGTTAAGTTTCATCTACACAAGGTATATGATTTGTTGCTTTCCACGATTTTCATTTACCAATCGTTTTTTCAAGAATCCCATTACTCATCTCACTCTAAAATCGCAGTTTCCCCTTCTCTCCAAAAGTGCCCGAATGCAAAAACTCGTCTCATCCCCTGACGAATCGAACCCTGACGAGATCACCCTCCACGACATCCCAGGTGGCTCGTCTGCCTTCGAAACCTGTGCCAAATTCTGCTACGGAATGACAGTCACTCTCAACGCCCACAACGTGGTCACCACTCGTTGCGCTGCCGAGTATCTCGAAATGCACGAGGCAGTCGACAAGGGCAATCTCGTCTTTAAAGTCGACGTCTTTTTAAACTCGAGCATTTTCCGGAGCTGGAAGGACTCCATCATGGTGCTGCAGACGACGAAACCTCTTCTCCCTTTATCCGAAGAGCTGAAGTTAATCAGCCACTGCGTAGACACCATTGCCAGCAAGGCCTTGATCGATGTTTCCAAGGTCGACTGGTCTTACACGTACAACCGAAAAAAGAAAGCCGAGGATAACGGGTATGAGATTGGGTATAACGGCGAAGTGAGAACCAGAGTCGTGCCGTCTGATTGGTGGGTCGAGGATTTAAGCGAGCTCGAAATAGACTTATACAAGCGCGTGATTACAGCGATTAAAAGCAAGGGTCTTGTCCCGAACGAGGTGATTGGAGAAGCTCTGAAAGTTTACGCTTATCGGAAGTTACCAGGGTCGGGTAAAAACGTGATCCCGCAAAACGACCTTTCGAAGTTCCGGACTATTTTAGACACAGTGGTGTGGCTTTTGCCTGTGGAGAAGAATTCCGTCTCGTGCAGCTTCTTGTTCAAGTTACTGAAGGCTGCCATCTCCGCTAACTCGGGCGAAGGGGTAAAAATGGAATTAGTGAAAAGGATCGGGCAGCAGCTGGAGGAGGCGTCTGTGAACGATCTTCTGATCCGCGCTCGTGATGGGGAGAAGGAGACGATGTACGACGTGGATATCGTCAGGAAAATACTCGAAGAGTTCGTGAGGCAGGAGGATCGGATGGTCGAGATCGAATTCGAAAACGACGGGGTCGAGATTCAGGAGATTCGAAAGCCCGGGATATTGTCGGAGGCTTCGAAGCTGATGGTGGCTAAGCTCATCGACAGTTATCTAGCAGAGGTCGGGAAAGATCCGAATCTGCCCCTCTCTTCGTTCGTCGGGATTGCAGAAATGGTTTCTGGGTTTTTGCGTCCTTCTCACGACGGTCTGTATCGAGCCATCGATTCATATCTCAAGGTATTAAAAATAAAACTTTAATATAACTCGAGATTTTTATAGATAGTTTCATTGATTTTTCTCGATTATTAGGAGCACCCGGGGATTAGTAAGAGCGAGCGGAAGCGTATATGTCGTCTCTTCGACTGCAAGAAGCTCTCTGCTGATGCGTGCATGCATGCTGTCCAAAACGAGCGGCTTCCTCTTCGTGTAGTCGTGCAGGTGCTCTTTTTCGAGCAGGTTAGGGCTTCGGCCTCTTCCGGAAGCTCGACTCCTGACCTTCCTAAGTCGATTAGGGACCTAAATGGTGGGACCTCCCACGGGAGTTCGAGGTCGGCTACTACCAACACAGACGAGGATTGGGATGCCATGGCTTCGGCTGAGGAGCTGAGGGCTCTGAGGGGAGAATTGGCTGCTTTGCGACTGGGGAATGGAGCTGGGAATTCGGACAGGGCTGGAAATTCAGACAGGGCTCCGATTAGTAAGGTGAAGGGTTTGATCTTGTCGAAGAGGATATTCTCGAAGATTTGGTCGAGGCAGGTGGAGAGTGCTCATAGCGGGTCGGATTCGTCGGGAAGCCATGATGAGGCGAAAAGTACGCCGTCGATGAGAGTTAGGCATTCGGTTTCTTAGTTTGAAATTATAAGGTGGTGTGAAGAGATGTTTTTGTTGGTAATTTGGAATTAGCAAATGTTTATTGAGATTAGTTTTTTTTTTTTTTTCTGTTCTTTACTTGATCAAGAATCTATATATATTCTACTCCATATGAAGGTTTTAGTTTGTACTACTATGTAGTAGTAGTAGTTTCTATACATGAACTCAGTATGATTGCAAACATGCGATAAGGAAACGATGAACGGATTAATGATCGATCACACATTTAGAATGCTACATACATATATATACATTGGCTTTCGATTCTCCTATCTTCCCGAACGATGGAAAACTAGGGCAAAAAAGGAGAGTGATTGCGTACATCTAGTTAGAGAGATTATAAGAACTATTCCCTGTAACGTTTACTGACAAGGAAGGATAGGGGAAACCGACGTGTTACCAAAATCGAACGGGAAGCCGAAGACTCGTCATCTGGTCATGTGCTTCTTCAGTCAAATTATCTTCAATCAGTTCTAACGGGTGGGTCTCATCATCGGTTATGTTGTATTAGATGTGTTCTCAGACTACAGTCCTTAACCTGTCACAATATTCAATTCCGAAAAAAATTTGTATCAACGACGAATGAAGGAGGACTGTTGTCGGGATGGGGTTAGGGGAGAAGTAGATTTGTATTACCTGCATGGCAGCGAATGCGGATACAACTTGCGAGCATTGTTCAAGCTTAGCTTCTTCTTTCGAGGTGACTTTTGCAAGTTCGCTCACGAGAGAATTCACTTTCTCGACCTGAAAATAGAATGTTTTTTTTTTCAACAAACGAAAGCCTTCACACTCTTGAATTCTAGGATAGAATCTTGAGTGAAGAGATTACCAACGGCAGAAGAAAATATATGGAGGACGTCATCGACTGCATGATGTCAAACGCTGAGCTAATAGCCTCCTGCATGCTTTGGACATCCCCCTGTTGAAAATTCATACGAATATCTGAATCGGCCAAATTACAAGCGGGTATATTTGCATACGCACTAAGAGGAAAAGGCGAGTCACGTACAATTGCTCCCACAATCGGGAGACGAAGAGTGCTAGCTGTCAAAGCTTCGATAGCTCCAACCAAAGACACCGAGTGGTCTTTATCCAAAGAAGCCCAGTCACCTAAAAAGGTCATCTGAGTAAAAGGAAACAGGTTCTGACTTCAGATATTAATACCAATAAAAATAGCTCAGCCAATGTTTTTCGTTGTCATTGAAAATGATAAAGACGAGATAGGGCAAGGCTTACTTGTCGTTTAAGAATGGTAGCCAGTTTCAACTTTTGCCTAAGCAACTGCAACCTGTGTCGCTTTTTGGTGACAGTATCACGTAGATCTGAGATTGTTATCCAAGCATTCCATAGATGATTCTGGAAAAATCAACGACTTCTTAAGTCATTGTTATATTTCATGGACTATATCTACCATAATTTCCTTCTTCCTCTAAAACGATAAATGGCAATGAGATTAACATTGAGCCCAAAATTAAAACACGGCAATTGTGTTGGGAGGTCCAGACTCAGGGGCAGATAAATGCGAAAGGCAGAAACATCTTCACTTTCAAACTTTCAAAAAAAAAAAAAAAAAAAAAGTAACACCCGACACACATTACACACTTTTAGTAAGACGTAGCAAACTATTAGAGAGAAAAATACCGGCATATTAAAATAAAACTTCTTAAAATCAACACTACCTTTTAATTTATTACACCCTCAGAAATAGCAATTTTTCTTTATGAAGCAATCACATTTAGGCAGAAATACTCGAAGATAAACTAGGTCTATAATCTATTGCCCAAGTTATCCTCTTAATTTTAAATATCAACTAAAAGGTCTGCTTCACAGCACAAACAACATTATAATCGATAATTAGATTCCCAAATAAGCAAACTGAGCAACCGAATTAATTATCATCATCAAGATATCAAACTGAAGAAGGCTAAGGAACAGTTCCTACCTAATTAATTTTTCAAATATTCTCTGCAAGTACCTAATAATGAATTCGAAGCTGAGCCCCACCGAAAGACCCAAACAGTTCCTCAACCTATCAATCAATTGAGCCTATATATAGATTTCTTAAGAGCACACAACATTTCCCAAACACAAGAATGCATACCAACAATCATCATTCATGGATCACATTCAAAATAAATCAGGGTTACTTACAAAAGTACCCTTGAGGTTAACCAAATTGCAGTATACAAAATCAGCTAACTTTTAAAAGTTCAAATGTTTTATATTCACCCCTTCATTAGCAAAACAAACTTCAAAACCATAATTCACGTTCTAACCAGTGGCTATTTTTTATAATTCGATCAAATCTTAAGGCACCATTTTTAGTTATCCTTAAAAAAGAATTATTACCTTAACACTTTGTTGCTGGACCTGTAAGGCCCCATCGCTTCGAGCATTCACAAACCGCCACTGCAACTGCCGATTATGCAGAAGCCTCAAATAATGTGCATCCACCATCCTGTTCTCCCCAACTTTCCCTCTCCGAACATCTACAGCAAAGCTAAGCACCGAGGGCGTGTCACTAAAACTGTTGCTAATCGTACTAACAACATTTCTTACACGAGACGGACTATTTCCCCTTGCCGGAGTCGTCATAACCTTGCTAGGAGACCCGGGCCTAACAACACCTCCACGAACAGGAGACGAAATCATTCTCGGAGATGATAACAAACCATTACCCGTAAACCGTTTGGATTTAGGAGGCACGATCAGTGTTCTAGAACCGGGGCTCGTTGACAAAGGTGATCCAGGATCCTGTAGCCTCCTCAACCGACTATTCGTCTCCTGCCAAAACCTAGCCGAGACGGCCATGCCACGACTGGGCCCGTGGATCCCACCACCAACGTATCCTGGAACTCCTGAAGTACTGCCAGACGAGACACTGTCTGAATCGGATGTGGTAATGTCATTATGAGCCGAATTTCCATCAGTGCCCTGATAAACCATCTTTGGAAATTCGGGCCTGCTGTCGATCGAGGCCCTCCGTTCGTCTATCATGGGCTGCTGTATTCTTTGGATCCCATTTACGGATCCAATCAGATTACTCTTCTCCCCAATAGTAGTGCCACCACAATCTAAGCTTCTCGACAGGGGATTTACCACCGTTCGATTCCTGGCAGGCCATCTGTGTTGATCTGGGAGCTTTGGGTTTTCGGGCTGATCTACTGATCGTGAGGGCGTCACAGTCCTGCGCCTCTCGGGTGTTCCTTTTCTCGCACTACTTAGATTCGGAGAAGAAGGAGCTACTTTAGTTTTACTAACGGGCAAGGAAAACGATTCTCCCTGAAACGAAACAGATAAGCTCCTAGTGGAAGTGATAAGAAGCTTAGAAGCAGCTGAAACGTTAGCGGCGCTGCTGTTTCTGGAATCGAGATCGGGCGTCAGAGGTCGGGCAACTGAAGTTCGCCTCCGGTCCACAGAAACAGACCTCTTGGAGCTCGAGGGCGGCGCAATGCTAGAGACTCTTGAAGCTGAAGGGGAAGGGAACCTTCTAGAAGAGGAAGGCGATGGGGCTACCGAGGACGGATTTGAAGGGGAAGGGGACATGTATCTAGAGGAAACGATTTTGGATTTCGGCCTTTTCGGGTAGCTCGAAACCCCATTTTTACTGTCTTTCTCAGAAGGCAGCAATGGCTTCGCGATTGTGTGTTTGGGGTTTTGTGGGTCGGCGGCTGTCGAAGCTGCTCCGGAAACAGCGGCGGCCACCATTATCGCCGCAATCAACGAGCACACAAACTGTTTGTGAGAAATCCCCACTCACATTTTTCGATTTCTCGGAAAAAAAAAACAGACTTACCCAGAAGAAGGAGAAGAAGAAGCCCTTTTGGTATTCGACATTGATGAATCTGCGAGCATGATTTAAGAAATTCCACAGTAGCTCAAGAATCCATAACGAGACTCGCAAGATTCCAAATATATTTTCCCCAAAAATCTCGATTTTCTGCGTGCAGTAAAAAAAATGAGGAGCAGCTAATTTAGCTATGGAAATCTACAGGAAAATGTAGCGATTCCGGAAAGTATTTAGAGAGAGAAATAGTTGGTGTGTGAGTGTGTGACTGTGTGAAGGTGAAATTTTGGGGCTGGATTCGAGAATTAGACTCATTTTGGGGGACGTTAACTGTAATAATTTTTGTATTAAAAAATAAACATATTTTCCCAAAATGTGATTTACGAGACTTATTCATTTGTATTTGTAACCCAACAATGAGGCCAAATTGCAATTTAACAAAAATTGCCTATAAAATTTCGAAGCATAAATCGTCTCATTCTATGGGCGAGTATTACAAAATAACCCCTCAACTTTTAGAAACTATTTACACAAATTTAAAACAACATCAATTTTAACACATTTTGGTCCTATCGAACTTTTAGCAAATTTTTAATTATATAGTTATAAAAATTCAACACAAGATACGATCCAATGGCTTAACTTCGAATTTACATAATGTTGGGGTCAAGAAATTAATTTTATTGTAATAGTAAAGTATTTAATTAAATTAAGATAGTAGTTTCAATAACTTAATTAAGTGATAATATTTAGTTGCCACACCATTTTCACAATAGATGGATGGTACACATCAATTAATAATAAGAAAAAAATATTGACAATATAAATAGTGATAGTTTTCACTCTCACTATACATATCCTTTAATACATTTCAATCAACAAAATCTTCCATAAACATACTTAGTTTATCAAAACAACTAACCACAAATTCAAACTTCAAATTCCATTAGGCAAACTATCAAACAGAAGGAAACAAAATCAAAAAAACAAATAACAGAGTTCCTAAATTCAACAAATGATTTTTTTAACCAAACTCATTCATTAGAAAACATAAAGAGGTTCACAAAACAAAAGTTCAATCATAAGAGTAAACGAAAAAGAAACAATTCTGATGACAACATATCAAACTTCCAACTTTGACAAAACAAATAACAAAAATGCAAACATTTCCCAAAATCCTTCGATTCAAAGTTTCCGTAAGACTGCTGCCATCGACATCTGCTACTTAACGGTACTGCAACACAAGAAAAGAAACAAAAACAATAAATCAGTTATGTGTCGATATCAAGATATCAAGTGGTATCGATTACAGAAAGACAACAATATAAATACCTTAATGAAACCGATTTCCTTGGCATTGCTGCGGAAGCACTGCCTGCAGCACATCAAACCATACTTTCGGATGATGGCATGGGGGTTGCCGCAAACCCGGCTGAGTAGAAAAAAAATGATACAAATTCTAAATATCAAAAATCAATATCTTGGGATAAATCATGGTAAAGAGATTGTGTCATTGAAACTGAGGTGATTAGGGTTTTAACAAAAAAAATGATGAGTGTTTAGCCCAAATCCCAAATAAATCGAACTTCGTTTTGATCAACTGAGTTACGGATATGAATATGGAGTTACATCTAGGGTTCCAGAAATGAGAAAAATGAGAAATTATGACATCAAATTCTAATAAAACTATGCAGATTCAGATCGAAATCATTCAAATACAAATGAAAAATAAATTTAAAGACGAGTAAATTTCAGATGAATTTTTAATCAAACTAGGATGTATTCAGATCGAAATCATTCAGAATCAAATAAAAATCACATTAAAAATAAAACAAAAATGAAGAAAAAAAGGACTGGTAGTTACCAAGCGCGGGATCCAGGACCGTAGCTCTTGGGGTGGGAGTTCCAGACGTTGGAGTGGCCCATCTTTCCTCTCTCTCTGCGTGCGCTCGATCAGACGGCGGCGATGCCTTCAGCTAAATCGGAGAAAGATGAAAAGGGTTCTGAGGGTTTATTTGTAGCGTGTGCGCCATTTATACGTGCACCTCAAAGTCAAAAAACCTAATGGGCTTTGAAATGCATTCAGGGTCCGTTCGGTCTTTAGGCCTTAATTAGGCCCACCGAGCCTTCTTTTGGATCTTCATCGGCCCATTAAAAAAGAAACAAATGAAAATGCAGATCGATCGGTAAGGAGGAAACCAGAGTTTCTATATCTTAAAAATATTCCTTCCGAAAGTAGCCGATAATTCCGTACGTTTTTTTTTTTTTTTTTAACTCAACCTTTTTCCGGCGAATATATCAATTCCTACTCCATCGGAAATCAATTTGGGGATTTAGGGTTTTCAAAATCCCCCTCTCCCTCCGCGCGTACATGGGCGAAGAGGGAATGGTCGACGATGACCTGCGCCACCACACCAACGCGGCTAACCCGCAAAAGGTAACCCCAAAGCTCACCGTTCTACCCCTGATTGCCCTAATTTTCTACGAGGTTTCCGGCGGCCCGTTCGGGGTCGAAGGATCAGTTAAATCCGGCGGCGGGCCCCTCCTATCCCTACTCGGATTCCTAATCTTCCCTCTATTCTGGAGCATCCCGGAGGCCCTAGTCACGGCGGAGCTCTCCACGAGCTTCCCGGCGAACGGCGGTTACGTGCTCTGGATCTCAGCCGCATTCGGCCCTTTCTGGGGGTTTCAGGAAGGGTTCTGGAAATGGTTCAGCGGGGTCATGGACAACGCGCTCTACCCGGTCTTATTCCTCGACTACTTGAAGCACTCGTTCCCGATCTTCAACGACACGATCGCCCGGGTGCCAACTCTGCTCGCCATTACGATCCTACTGACATACTTGAACTACAGAGGATTGCATATCGTCGGGTACTCAGCCGTTTTGCTTGCCTGCTTTTCTCTGTTGCCCTTCCTCGTGATGGGCATTTTCGCCATTCCGCGTATCAGGCCCGGTCGATGGCTTGTTGTGGATTACGGAAAGGTGAACTGGAGAGGATATTTCAATAGCTTGTTCTGGAACTTGAATTACTGGGATAACACGAGCACTTTAGCCGGAGAGATCGATAATCCAAGCAGGACTTTCCCGAAGGCCTTGTTTGGGGCGTTGGTATTAGTGATTTGTTCGTATTTGGTTCCTCTGCTTGCGGGGACTGGAGCTGTGGAGACGGATTCCGGTGATTGGAGTGATGGGTATTTCGGCCAGATCGGGATGTTGATCGGAGGGTCGTGGTTGAAATGGTGGATTCAGGCTGCTGCTGCTTTGTCGAACATGGGGATGTTTGAAGCCGAGATGAGTAGTGATGCTTTTCAGCTTCTTGGGATGAGTGAGATTGGGCTTCTGCCTTCTATTTTTGCTGCAAGGTTAGTTCGTTTATCGACTATCGTTTCTGTTGTCGTTATATCTACTTATTTGTCGATGCACTGGAATGCTTGGATGGGATTGCTTTCGAGGGTTTGTTTTCTAGTAGTGATTGTGTGATTAGTACAGGAAAAAAAACTGTCGATGCTAACTCTATACTTGAGTTGCATGATGGATGATGCTAACTAAGAAATAGAAAGAAAAATACTTTTCTTTTTAAGTCTAAATAGAGAATATGAAAACAATAACTACAAATCCTACTACCCGTGAAGGGGGGGTCGTATATATACATTATTTTCAACGATCATTTTATTGTTATTAGGTCAAACCCCAAAGGAACAATATACTTTGCCATCTCATCTAGTTTTCGTACAATATATTTATTTCAAGTTATAGTTATTCTTACGATTTCTTCTCTTCCTGCAGATCAAAATACGGGACACCCACATTCAGCATTCTTTGCTCCGCATTTGGTGTCATAATTTTATCATGGATGAGCTTCCAGGAGATTCTGGAATTCCTCAACTTCCTCTACGCGATCGGAATGCTTTTCGAGTTTGCAGCCTTCATCAAATTAAGAATAAAGAAACCTGATCTACACAGACCTTACAAAGTCCCTTTGAAAACAGTTGGGGCGATAATACTATGTTTGCCACCTGTCATGCTGCTTGTCCTCGTCATGTGTCTGGCTTCGTTGAATACCTATTTAGTCAGCAGTGCTGTGATTTTATCGGGGTTTGCTTTGCATCCGGCGTTGGTTCGAGCAAAGGAGCGGAAGTGGATTGAGTTTAACGAGTATGTTCCGTTGGGGGCGGATGATGATGGGGCGGTTAGTAACGAGGAGCCTCGTGCACTGTTAGATTAACTTGGCTAAATTGCACTAGGAAAAAACATCTCAAAGACATATATGTTCTTGTTTTTTCTGTTTTTGTTTGTTTTTTTTTTCTTAAGGCCACGGATAATAATAATAAAAAAATAAAAAAAAAAAAAAAGAAACAGAGGGGAAATATTATAGGGAAAAGTCTTTCTAGAAATTATTGTCAAATTTTGCCGAATTTTGAATGTTAAAATAATTAACCAGGCTAAATTTCATGGTGAGAAATAATTTGTAAATTAATTTTGGTGATAAATATATAAAATTAAAACTATTGAATCAATTGTAAATTTGTGTAATGTAAATTTGTATTTCTCTTCTTGTTAACACGAAGGTAACCAATATCAAAATAATGGTAGTCCAAAGGGCATAGCCAAATGGTAAGTTCTGTATTGATATGGATGTAATTTCTCGACGAAAAGAATTCGAATTTTGTATAGAACAAATTTTTATTGAAATATTATAAAATTTGTCATAGAGTAAGACATGTTGGCTCTCTCCCATAAGTGTCGGCACATTCATCGATTTACATTCCTGTTAGATCTCTCTCATAAGTAGGGGTGAGAATGAGCCAGGTCACCCGACAGGGGCCTATGACTCGGCCTACAAAAGCTCGGTTCGGTTCGGCTCGTTTATTAAACGAGTCAGACTTAAGTTTTTTAAAAGCTCGTTTATATAAACAGGTCAGACTTAAACTCTATTCTAAGCCTTTTAGGGCTAACAGACCGGTCTATTTAATATATATATATATATATATATATATATATATATATATATATATATATATATTAAATAATTTTATAAATTATAATAAATAAATATATTAATAAATTATATATCTAATCTTAGTAAAAATTAATATTTTTACTTTTAGTTTCTTTTAAGTACATATTAATCACTAAGGGATGATACTTTTTGAACATTATTTATATATATAAAATGTTGTTCACTTTTATTATTATTATTATTATTAATTATTGAATAGTTAAAAGTTAAAAATAATTTTATAAAATGAATTAAATATAATTAAATTTATTTAAAATATTTTTAATTGAATCTTAGATTTATTGATTAAATCGAGTTAAAGTTAAAATTGTACTTAAAAAAGCTTTTAAAAGGCTTTCAGTCCGGGGCTATTTACAAAAAAGGTTTAGGCCGAGCCTCTTAAAAAAGCCTATGATAGGTTTAGGTCAGGCTTAAGTCTAAATTTTTTACGCCAAGCTCAGGCCTATTCAAGCAAAACTCGGCTCGGCCCGGCTCGTTCTCACTCCTACTCATAAGTATCTGTTACTCGAGCACGTTCTTTTATTTACATCCTACCTCGATCGAGGAGACACTCTCTCCCATAGGCTTCGACACATCCCTCGATTTACATCATTGTTGGCTCTCTCTCGTACATGTCTGTTACTTAAGCACATTCCATTGATTAAAATACTACTCGATCGAGAGGTCAACGATTTGATGAGTGGTGTATCTTCTCATAGTCACATTTTTTATTTATTTATAGTCAATTTTTATTTTGATGTGTCTTATATTGTATAATAACATCCTTCAAATAAAAATGATTATTTTTATTTTTCATTACAAATGCATTTTACCTAATTCTTTTTTTTTTTTTTTAATCTAACTGTACAAAATATTTAGGAGAAACCTCAAATAACTTTTGTTTGTGCAGCCGAAAATCACACAGCCAAACAAGTCCTAACAAAAAACATTAGAAGTACGACTTCCCACAAACGGGGTAAGCCTACATAACTAGTGCCGTGTTTGGCTTTTTTGTTCTTTTCCTTGTTATAGATTTTACTCATTTCATACTCACGCAGTCGACCGCCGGAAAAGCAAAGAGGCGACGGTCGATCAAATTGGGGAAACCCAAAATTGGGGGAATCAAAACCCCACGCTCGATCTCCACTCCGACGAATTAGGTCAATGTCTCTCACTCTCTCTTTGAAACTCAATTTGATTTTTGTTCGTTTTTTTTTCTCGCTTTCGTCTTCGGGTTGTGAACTGGGTTCGGATTCCGATTCGAGCTGATTTGTTGTTCCTCCAGTTGAATGCCATTGATTTCTAGGGTTTTTGTTTCCTTAATTTTACTGTTGAATGGGTTCGAATCGCATTGATGAAAAGAGTACAATTCACGGCGATTGTGGTTAGATTCGAGTAGAAATTGATTGGTCGGGATTCGCCGGTCTTCTGATTGGTTACCAGAATTGGGGATTTTTTTTCCTCCAGTTTCGCCCGACGATCGATAAAAGTTTAATCTTATCGTTTAATTTAAGCAAGGAACAAAACTTTGATTGAGCTGATCTGGTAGTGAGATATATTAGGTCAAAGAGTACTGATTTTTTTTCAATCTTTTTTTGGATGTTTTTTTTTGTAGTTTGCATTTGCAAGAAAAATGGTGGCCAGCCATCACTTTACTCGTGTAGACACATCGGAGCTGAAAGAGCTCATTTTCCGAAAGATCGGGCACCAAAGGGCCGAGAATTACTTTGATCACCTCAAGAGATTTCTCGCCTTGAAGATCAGCAAACCCGACTTCGACAAAATCTGCATAAGCACAATCGGCCGTGAGAATATACCTCTTCACAACAAGCTCATTCGGGCCATCCTTCAAAATGCCTGTCAGGCTAAGAGCCCGCCTCAAAAACACCGAAAGCCCGAAGGGCTCAACGTGAATGTCCCAAATGCCCCCCCAAGGAATTGCATCCAATCCCTCTATGGAGATTCATTCCCTCAGTCCCCACGCAAGTGTAGGTCCCCCGTCAGCAGGGACCGCAAGCTGCGGGACCGCCCAAGCCCACTGGGCCCGCTAGGTAAAAGCCCAAGCATAACCTGCGAAGAAACTTTCACGAGAACTCAAGAGCAGCAGAGCGCGACCGAATTGCACTCGATCGGTAGCCGGCCTCCTATTCTCGAAGAAGGGGAGGAAGTCGAACAGTCCTCCGAGAGCCTTGATTTTCGAAGGTGGGGCCCAGTTACCCCTCCGATCGGCGTTTCGGTTAATTCAGCAATTGGTGGGGCCCGTAAGGGTTTTCTCACGTCTAGCGAATTTAACGAAACTTGTGAAAATAGTAGCGGATTGCCTGACACTACATCTCTGAAAGGTCGTTTGGAGAGGAAGTTGGCTTCACAGGGAGTTGGGGTTTCGTTGGAGTGTGCGGATTTGTTGAATAATGGTTTGGATGTATTCTTGAAGAGATTGATCGGTCCGTGTGTGGGTATTGGTGGGTCCCAGCGCAGGGGGGAATCTAGTAGTAATAATACTCAGATGGTGTCTGGATATAACGGAAAATTTCCAGGAAGAGAAAGTCGAGAAGTTACCAATGTGAGTATGTTAGATTTCCGCGTGGTGATGGAGTCGAATCCGAGGGTGCTAGGGGAAGATTGGTCTGTACAGCTCGAGAAGATCTGCCATTATGAGTCGAGTTAAGGTATACGGGTTAGAATTTAACGGAGGGAATAAGTCCTGGTTTGGTGATCGTCGTGCATTCATCGTCGGGGGGGCGTATAGATAGAGATGTGTTAACAGCAGTTAATCCCTTAGTGTTTTTCTACTTACAAGTGAGAGTTTACATTCCATATTGTTTAGTGATTTGTTGTCTTTTTTAGAGTTTTGAGATATCATTATTCTAGTTGTACTATCTGTGTACAATATTACTCTACTATTTAAAGTTGTAATGAGATGTTTAATTATGTTTGTTTTGTCACATCTTAATGCTTTGTTTATTTACAATAACTTTCTTGAGAACCCATTGCTTCATTAAAAAAACTAGGTACATTTTTTCTTGAATAAAAATACAAACTTTATGACACCAAAGTCATAAATAAAAGAAAATTTACATCTTATGAACATAAATTTAGCAACTTCATAGCCGAAAATCGAACAATTTTGATGATGAATCAGTCGTCATCGCCAATAGCAACCACCTCAACTCGAACTAGCTTTCTCCAAGCCTGCAACGTAAGTCATGTACACGGTCCACAGGTAGGAAAACGAGTTGGTCACCAACGGCTGCAGCAACAACGAGACCAAAACAACAAGAAATCATAAGTCGTAAAAAAAATAAACGGCAAAATCAAGCTGTGTCCGGGATAAAGGAGGAACCTGCAAATGAACCGGGACGAACTTGAACGTCACGAAATCGCAGAACGGCCAATACATGATTCCATTAACTAACGTAGGCACCAAATCTCGTCTCAACCTAGCAACGATCTCCGGGCCCGTCTCACCTAAGAGCAAGCTCGTTAGAATCAATAGTCATTATATGTCAAAATCAGCTAACACAACTACTAAACTAAATTCCTAAAATGCACGATCTCGTCTCAAACTAGCAACAATCTCCGGGCCCGTTTCACCTAAGAGCAAGCTCGTTGGAAACAAGTGTCATTATACGTAAAAATCAGCTAAAACAACTACTAAACTAAATTTCTAAAATGCACGAAACAATCTCCAGGCCCGTCTCACCTAAGAGCAACCTCGTTGGAAACAATTGTCATTATACGTAAAAATCAGCTAAAACAACTACTAAACTAAATTCCTAAAATGCACGAAAAACATTAACCCGATGATCAAGAAAAAGGGTAAAACCTTGTGAGGCTGCATTGAGGGAGAGGAATACGAGGGTCATGGAAGGTCCGAACGTGGTCTGCCCGATGGTCATCTTCTTCAGCGTCGAGGCGATGTCGCGATTCGGGAAAACCCTAGACATGAAATTGTACCAGTAATGGACGGAGGGCCCCAATATGAACATCCCAAATCCAGCCATTCGAACGGTCCTCAACAGATCATATTCTTCGGTGCTCTCACTCACAATTTTCTGCAATTAATAAATACTTTACTTAATAAATTACGGAATTAGGAAGCGAAATCGGGTGGAATTCCGGGTTACCTGAGAGGAGATGTCGGCGGCGGTGTAAATGAGGGAGGAGGTGACGCATTTGGTGGAGATGGGTCGGGTCCGGAGGAGATTCAAGTACCAACCGATCAACCCGAATTTCGGGGAAGAAGAAGATGAGGAGGAGGAGGATGATCTGGAAGAAGAGACGGAAAGCTCGGTGGATTTGGCCTTGTGGAAAACAGAGTGTGTGAAACGGGTGACCCGGATGTTGGAAACCGGGTCGGGTGCGGAGGATTTGACGGCCCTGGTGAACAGTAAGTTGTGTAGGGACCGGCGGTTGAACGCGTTGAGGAGGCCGTTTTTTGCCGAGGCGGCGGCCATCGGAGATTGTGTTATTTTTTTTCCTTTTTGTTGTGTGAGAGTTTGAGGGGTTTATTAAAAGGGAGATTTTAGGGGGACTAATGTGAAAATACTAGAGACTATTGGGACTGAATTTTCAAAAGAAGGGTCGTGGTTGGGAATTTTGGAGTCATGCACCGTTTAGTCGGAAGGGTGCGCGTGTGATAAACGCGTTCAATGGACAATTTTTTTTTCACTTCTGTATTTTATTATGGGACGTGCTAAATGGGCAGATTCTGCCCAGACAGAAAATGTGTTAATTACTCTTTTGCCCATCTAGATAGATTAATTGTTTAATATATTTTTTCAGATTTTATTATCGATGTATTCAATTGTTACGTAGTTAATTAGTTTATAGTAATCATTAATTGTAATTAACACCATTAATGAGCTGTAACTATTAAAATCAAAGTTCAAATATATCAACGTCTTTTCAAGCTTTATCTAAAACTATTGGTAAGGATCCGCATCTATTTTTTAGACTTAGTAACTTATTCATTTTTTCATCTTAATTCGTACAGATAATTTTATAAAAAGAATTAAAAATATATATTGTTTTAATTTCAACGTAAATTGCATCAATAATTTTTACTTATAATTTACATATTTATCTAATAAAGGACAAATTTATTTCTATGATATTTAATATTACTATATTACGTATGTTTTACTTAATTTTAGATATACAAATATAAGTGTATTTGTTTAAATAATAATATTGTATAATATACTATATATTTTTGTTTTATTTTATTATTTCATTGTGTTTTTGTATTTTATTTGAATATTTGTAATTTTTTTTGTTAGTATTAGTATAGATATGAAAAATTATATCCAATTCTTTTAAAGAACATAATCTTTTAATCATATAAAACTATAAGAGTTTGTTTTCTTTCAATTTTGTAAATTTGGATAACTACATCAATTTTACGATTATTTTATCATAATCTATTTTACAATCGTACACTATTAGTATATGGTTAGATATAATACTTTTATAATTTGATGACATAAAGTTTATTGAATAACCTCAAGAATCAAGACAATTTATTTAATATATAAAATCATGAACTAGATTAGGTTGACAATCGATTATATTATTCTACGTAGTGTTATTTAATTTTGCGTTCTCGTCACATCATTTACATCAAACGATTCATCCATATATATTTATTATTAATTAATTTATTTGAGTTGATTAAAGTACGCTATTTTCTTATTTATTAGTATTATACTATAATATTTCAATCAATTAATTTTTCTTATTTTGATATGTGCATATAAAATTAACTTTTATCGGAGTACTTTAAAAAAAAGTATATGCCAATCAACCAAATTACTATTATTGATTGTATTATGAATCGTTTGAATTTTTTTTATCAAATGAGTAGATAGTTATAAACTAATTAAATTCTTAATTTTTGATGATTTTAAAAGCTTCAGTTTTGTATCACCCAAAATATCGGGCATATTGTTATTTAGTAAAAAAATATTATAATTATTTAAACTCGTTAAAACATATCTGATGTATCACAAGTATAAAAAAGGAATCAAATTAGTACTATATTTTTATTTATTTATAGTATATACTCTATGCGTGTGTATATTTATTTATATTTTTTTTATTCCATCAATTAACTACTCTCAGAATTATTATATTGAAATAGATTGTGAAAACAAAACATTAAGCATAACAAAATTTGATATATACTACGGAATAATATGTACTGTATAATATATCTAGTCATATTTTCATAGAGTACCCAATCAATTGTTCAAAATTGTTGATTCATTTTCAATGTCTTCTATACCTAAATTTTAGTACAGGTAATATTTTTAATATTATTATATTCAATTGTGCAATAAAATGTTAATATTTTATTATTGTTCAAGAGACGAAGATGGTGCTACTACTAATTTTGAATTTTACTGAGTGGTATTTTGATCATCATAGATTAGTTGAATTAAAATTGGAATTATTTGAATGAACTCATGCTATTTTCACCAAATAATTACTATCAATATTATTATATTTAAATGTAATAAATAATTAAATAACTTAAAATCAGTAATAAATTTTAGTGTTAATACATTTTACTAAAGTTAATCAACAAGATTGTACATACATATAAATTTTATGAAGCATGTTTGTTATTGTTTTGATGTTAAGTATCAACATGACTTTATGTTTATGTTTGTGTACATATTTTGTTTTTCCATTATTTGTTTGCGTAATGTTTTCTTTGGCTTATTATTATATTTTATTTTGTTAAATTTATGAAGCATGTTGTTATTGATTTGATTGTTAAGTATCAACATAACTTTGTGTTTGTGTTGGTGTACATATTTTGTTTTTTCATTATTTGTTTGTGTAATATTTTCTTTGATTTATTATTATATTTTATTTTGTTATATGATACTGTTAGTAACGATTTTAATTTTTATTTTCTTTAAAAGTACTATTTTAATTTAATATTGTATCATTTTACGTGATTTTTAATTTAATAATAATACTTTTTAAATTTACTTCATAATTTGTTTGTTATTTTATTAATTAACATTTATATAAAAATAATTATATTTTGAGTTGTGCTGTAAATTTATTATTAAAACATTTCAATTTGGTAAGTTGTTTTACGCAAGAAAAAAAAAAGAACGATGAAAAAAAAAAAGTTAATATGTAATTAATTGTATATTTAATGTTGCGTTATATCAGTAATTATTATGTATTTATTGTTGCGTGGATTCCTGAACTGTAGTGTAAATTAAAACAAATATGCATTTACTTCATATAAGGGCATTTTAGTACTTTACTATATCATTTAATATTTAAATTAATAAAAAGACAAATTCTGGGGCAGAATCTGCCCATATAACATTACCGTTTTATTATTAGTAAGTGAAAAGTCGTATTAATTTCACAGAAATAATAGAATATTATTACGAGAACATAAATTCACAAGAAATTAATTATTTGTAACGTGTTATTTTGAAATTTATTAATTTTCAAATACATTATTATTTCGAACTTTTTAATAAAAAAATCAATAAAACACACGCGTGGGTGCCAATTTCGTAATGTTGCGAGTGGATATTCTCCTTCCCAATTTACGTAATATACAAATAAAATCGGGCAAGCTCTTGCTCAGCCAACTCCGAACATCCACCATCTCCTGACACGTGTTCTCAAAGTGTACACGTAAGCTCACACCGAATGCCGACCTCCAAAGTATCTCGAAGAGATTGAATACGTCAGACATTGCTCTTCTTACAGACAACTATGTTGTAAAAGAATTCTCCGAAACACTTATAACACGAAAATTCGAGGATGATCACCATAAACAATGATCTAGATCTTATTGATAGTTCAAAAATAAATTGTGCAACATAACAATCATATAGTATGTTTTTCTTATGTAAGTAGTAGTAGTAATTAATTTATTCGATGAACATACTTAGCATCCAAAGTCGTAAGCCACCAATCCCTTCAATTCAGGTCCGTTCAGTCGGTTGTTCATATAACTGCAACGAAAAAGAGAAATTCAGACAGCATACAAACAATCATTCATTCCTAGTTACTCAAATTGGCAGTAAGAAATAATTACCTTTCCAAAGGAAAAGTACTGAACGGGCCATCCACCGGAATCGTTCCACAAAGATCGTTGTTAGAGACATCACTGCAAACATTAATTCATATATTAATCAAACATAACTCGATTTTCTGTTTATTTTTAGTGAAACTTAGAAATCTACGACTTACAAAATTTGGAGGCTCGATAGGCTGGTGAGTTCCCTCGGAATCGACCCGGTTAACTCGTTATCATTTAACCGCCTGTGCCAATAAACCATCATGTGTTACACCCTACTAAAATCCAAGATTCACGAGTAATTAATATTAGCAACAATGTATGTGTGTGCTCACATAAATCTAAGAGACTTTAGTTTAGCAAGAGATTTCGGTATTTTTCCGTTGAATTTGTTTCCGTACAAATCCATGCTAACGAGCTTTTCCAAGTTGCCCAACTCCTCCGGGATTTTCCCACTGATTTTGTTTTTGTAAAGTTCCCTGAATTAAATTCACGTGATATAGCAAGCAGTAAGTATGACGACAAAACAGAACTCGGAAATAAAAATCGTTCACAGTCAATTGACTGATAACAGCTTCGTAAATGCAGGAAAAAAGTTGAGAAAATCGTTAAAAGGTCGAACTTTAAGCGACAAGAATAACAAAAAAAGTATACCGGAAAATATCAAATGGTGTCGCAATAATTCTCTTTTCAAATACCATTTTTGTGGTTATCACTATTGTCATTTTCCATTCTTGTTAATAGAAGGATCACAATGCACATATATCAAAGGTCCTTACACAGATGAAAAAACTGTAACGATGCAATGCACAAGCATTAATTATGACGACAAAACAGAAAGCGAAAAAAAAATCCTTTACATAAAATCGACTGATAACAGCTTCATAAATGCTGGAAAAAGTTGAGAAAATCGTTAAAGGTTCGGGCTTGAAGCGACAAGAATAACATACAAGGCTACCGGAAAGCATTTAACTTTGTCGCAATAATTCCCTTTTCAAAAGACCTACTACAAAATAATCTCGGTTATCTTTTAAAATAACGAATAACGAATCTAGGCAATTAAACTAAACCTCAGTGGTCATTTTGTGATTATCACTATTCCCATTTTCCATTCTTCTTGTTAATCAAAGGACCTATCTTACTAAACATATGCAAAAATGATCATGAACAATATAATTAGTTTTAAAAAAACCTTAAACACCCCAAAAACAAATGTTACAAGAAGAGTTCAGAAAATTACAAATACTGAAGGTGCTTCAGTTGACCTAGCTCTGGGCCCAAAATCCCAGAAATGTTAGAATTTCCCAAATCCCTACAATAATAATAAAAAAAGGATTAAACACTAAAGTATCACAAACCCCAACAAGAAAAAAAAATTAAAAAAGGAAAATTGGAACTTTTCTTACAAGCGAACAACTTTGTTATCAGCGTTACAAGTGACATGAAACCAGGTACAAGGATTCACAAGAGTTGGGTCCCAGCTCTGCAAAACATTGTTTGGGTCCGAAAATCTGCTTCTCAAAGCATGTAAAGCGTTTCCTGTAATTTAAAAAACAATTTTTTTATTGAAAATTAAAATAAAAACGTCATCTTGAATTCAAAAGAACTGAACTTTACCTTCAGGGTTTGAAACTGAGTGTGCTGTGAGGAAGGAGATGAGGATGGCGATGAAGAAAGAGAGCAAATACAGAGAACCCATCTTTTCTAGAGAGAGAGAAAGAGATTTTGGTGGATTGAAATTTGAAAGGTGAAATTGTAAGGAAGAGGAGGGGAAGGTACTGTAGGGAAACAGAGGAGAGGAGGAAATACAGATTACAGAGAGAGATGGTCAAGTCAATGTTTTTATTTTATTGCAATTATCACATTTTTTACCCATTTTAGAACAAAATTATGTGAGAAGTCAGTCACGCTTTGGAAGTGGGACTGTTGAGTGGGGGCCCACAGATTCTCGAGGAATTCTGACTTGTTCGTTTTCTTGCAATGATTGTTGATTGTTTTGCCTGAGTAATTATCCAGGGTTAAAATCGTCAATTCCAGTGATGGTGAAGGGCCCATGTGGGATTCTTCCATCGCCAATGGGCCAATGGCAACATTTATTGGAGGCCCATTAAATGATAGGGCCACCACTCCAGCCCATTTTATACAAACATGCAGACATGTCCAAACAAATTTATTTTACAAAAGTGAAAGATAAAATGGAAAATCAATTCCTTGTAAACATGAGAAGAAAGTGATAGTGTGTGTTATACACATCTATGAACATTATACAACGTAAGAAAAATCATATCATAATTCTTCTGCTTCAATTGTTTCCCTCTTCCTTTCCTCTTCTTCCGCTTCGATCCACGCATCCTGAAAAAAACACGGCGTGCAAGAATTATTCAACCGCTCGAAACAAACGAGAATGCAAAAGAAAAAACATTGAAAACGACGTGTGAAATCCATTTCTTGCCTTGTCAAGTTGAAGTTTCGATACGTGCAGCTTCATGGAGTTCCCTAAACTCAACCCTCCCCATGCCGCCTGGAGCTCTCTCTCTCTAGCTTGTCTCCGTGAAACAAACGAATGCATCGTTCCATCCTTTTCCTCCTCTCTTTTCTCAACAGCACCCGTTTTTTCCCTCTCTAACCTCGATTCATGCTTCACCAAAACTTGGTCCAGACTAGCCTCACTGCTTTCCACTCCCCCGTCAGCGTTCTTTCGCTTCGGTTTACTTCTGATTTCTTCATCCGCACAAAAATTCATTTTTTCCCTTTCGAGCCTGGAGACACGCTTCACAAAAATTTGGTCCAAACTACCCTCGCTGCTTTCCAGTCCCACATTAGTGTTCTTCGGCCGTGGTTTACTACTCGTTTGCTCTTTCTCACGAAATTCCATTTTTTCCCTTTCGAGCCTGGAGACGCGCTTCACTAAAACTTGGTCCAAACTACCCTCACTGCTTTCGAGTCCCCCATTCGTGTTCTTTCGCTTTGGTTTACTACTCATTTGTTCATCCTCGCGAAAATCCATTTTTTCCCTTTCCAGCCTGGAGACACGTTTCACCAAAACTTTGTCCAGACTCTCGTAATTCTGAATTTCTGTTTTGTTCACGTCTGTATTTTCTTTGTCTTTTGCGTATTCTTTTCCATCCGCCCCCGATGCTTTCCTGTTGTCCCTAGCTTCTTCCACCTCCCTTTCGAGTCTCGACAGATGTTTGACCAAATACTTATCTAAGCTAGGAACCTCTTCGATGTCTTGTTTTGCGTGGCCTTTATGAAATTTATTGTTTACGACCTCCGAGGATTTGCGGTTATTCGTCTTTGCTTCATCAATCTCTCTCTCGAGTCTTGAAGGACGTCTCACAAGCACACTTTCTAAATCAGGAATTACGATTTCAGTCCCTTCTTTCTTGAGTTCCTTCTGTTCATTCCCATCAAAAGAAGCTAATTCATCTCTCCGGGCATTTTTCGCCTCTAGTACCTCTCTCTCGAGTCTCGTCAGTTTCTTAACTAGAAATTTGTCCAAACTGGGAAGGTCAACATTCTGATTCTTTGCTACCGAAGACATCCTTCTCGGGACCCCCTTCAGGGGACAAGCAGCATTATTTCCATTATTCTCAAGGGCAGAGCTTAAGGAATTCTGTTTGCTATTATTCCCCATCTCAGACGATAAAACGGCGCTTAGACCGGTGGTCGCGACTATAGTGGCCAACGAAGCAAGTTCGTCTTCTTTCAAGCACCGGATTCTACTGAGCATCTTATCTACAATACCAGACTCGCACCCGGAGATGAAATCTGAAATGTCACTGTAGCTTTTGTTTGTTTCAGGGTTCTCGCTGACTTTGTGCAGAAGCTCTTTAAACTTGTCTTCGTTTATCGAGGGGCAGCTCGCGAGCTTGATGAAAGCAGCTTTTACAGCACCGGCCACTTGCTTATCGACCTCAAAAGCACTTTCGAAAGTTGCCGAGACAGTGTGGGAAGTGGTAGAAGATGTCTCGATTCTGTAGTGGTTTTCTGAGTCGCTTACAATCACTCCAACGGTACGTGCCGCTTCCAAGGCTTCGGCTGCGGATTGTTCGGCTTTTGTGAGTTGGGCTTCTGCTTCTTTTGTTCCAATCCTTAATTTGAGGAAAACAATTTAAACTTTAAAAGCAAGGACAGGGAAAAACTTCATAGCTTTGAGTTGAGGATAATCACCAAAAGAACATGCATGTAAGAAATTCGTTTTCAAAATTACAAACAGTGCTTGTTTTTGTTTTTTGAACAGGTCAAACCGCAAGAGAACTTTTCATAAATGATCCGTTAAATTATGCAAAATCGGGAAAAAAATTCAAAACAAATTGCGGCACCAAAGCTAACTATGAACTCACCCTGACAATGATTTATTCAAAGCAAAGACACAATATATTCATTATAAGTAAATACCTCGCCGCCTGAAGAATACGGCACCAAGACGCTTCCACCATTGCCGCCTTCCGAGCCTTCATTGCTTTTTCGGCAGCTTCTCTAATTGCAATCTTTTCCCTCAGCACTCTCGAGTAATGTGGATTTGAGTCGCCCAGAGTCTCGTCAAGAGTCAAATGCATTCCATCCACTTCCTGTATCAGAATTTCAAAACATTTGTCACTTGAATTTAAAATAAAAATGGATCAGACATTTGTATCATGTTATAAATACAACACACACAGAGACATATATACCTGAAGCATTTTTATTTTCCTCTTCAAATAAGGCTCCGTCTTTTTGCGCGGAAACCAATTGATCGGAGAAGAAGTCTTTCGATAAGGTGGCTTGGAGATTTGGGATGTGAGTTTGTTCAAAGCGTTCAAGCTGGATCTAACCACTTCCTTTGCCTTATTGTTCTGTTATTTCATTCAATGAACAAACCAATGTTAGTAAGAGAAAGAGCGATTCGATTCACAATACAGAAAACTCAAAATTATATATTCTCTCTGACATATATTCAAAAACTAGGAAAACAAAATCCCAATAGATTTCCAAGTTAAAGTATGTGATGAATTAATTTTGTTTCTGTCAGGCAAATCATCAAACACTTGACCAGCATTAAGAACCCTAATGCTATAATTTACCTAAATCCCACAAATTGAAGTAGAAAAAAAGAATGTACCTTTCCGGGCTTTGAAGCGGACATAACGGGCTCCGTCGGGCTTTGATCTTTCCCAACAGGTGTTTCTTTTCTTGGTTTCTCGACACAGCCCATATCGATGCAACCGAGATCCATCCGGCAGCGAGTGTGAGAGAATAATAAATGAAAAAAGTGAACGGCTTTTTTCTTGATTTTATTTATTCTTTATCGTTGATGATCGAGGGCGCCGTCAATGAAAGAAAAAAGGGAACAGAGAATTTCACGAATTAATCGAAGTGAGAGAGAGAGTTCTTGGTTTTTGGGGTGATGGAAATTTCATAAAAGAAAGGCTATTTTTTTTTTTTCCATTTTCATCATTCAGAAACTATCCGTTGAAAATTTGGGTCTCCAACGGTCAAATGGAGGGAGGGATCAGGTGTGTGCCGTATTACACTATTACGGTGAAACTATTAGTAAAACTATTAGTAGATTTGAATTCTGCCACGTCATTTATTCCTTTCGAGTATTGTTATTATTATTATTATTATATTATTACCTACTTTTTTCCGTTTTCAAAGTTTATTAAACTAGTTGATTCGGCGGGATGATTAACTGTAGTTTATTCCTGTATTTATGAATTTTTGATATATATATATGTATCAAAAATTCATAAATACAGGAATAAACTACAGTTAATCATCCCGGTGCAACGCACGGGCCGAATGTTTATTGTGTTAATAGATATGGACAAATGTTTTTAGACTACTCATCTCCTTGGCATATAAAATTCAATATAATTTTCTTTTTAAATGAAAAAACTTTTATCGTAAAAAGTAGATCAATAACTGGAAAATATTAACTTACATGAATAAACAATGATCAAAGTAGTTCCTGTTTCACTGCAAATTTTTGAACACATTCTTGTAAACTACAATAGTAGTCTTATTCGTGAGGTTCCCATTTTGATTACAATATAAAATTTTCAAACCTACTTTATAAGGGATTCTTGAAATTGCAACATACAACTGCCCGTGCGTGAATACCGACCTTCTCAACAGAATCTCTACTTTTGACAAAGATTGCCTTTGACTTTTGTTAATCGTCATAGCATAATCATAATTGGGAATTGACGACGTTGAAATCGAAATGACAATTTTGAATCAGACGGAGAGAAAGTGGTAAGCTTGGAATTTCCAAAGAATGAGAATCAATATCTTGAGGATATTGCATGGAAGAATACTACATATTTCCCATTGGACGGTAAGAGTGTTTCAATCTCACACAAGCATAGTTTTTTTAATTGATCTTCGGTGAGAATGAGGGCTGTATAAAAATAAAAGAAAGACTAAGATCATAATTGAATTAAGATTAAAATAAATTAATTTAAAATTGTCACAATATAAAAAATATATTAAAAGAATATACCTGGACGTCTGAATTGCAATTGATACTTGTTCAACAGGTATTCCTTCAACAATGTGTGACATTAAATTATAAAAATTGAGTGGTTGTATAGTTAATAAAATAAAATTTTAAAATAATTGTATAATAATTATCATTGTCGGTTTGTATTCCATTTAAAAATATAAATAATAATAATAATAATAAATTAGATATTTTGTTGTTAATATATTTGTTCTTAATTTTATAAAAAAATTGTGAATCAACAAAAGATCTATAAATGTGGAAGTGAAATAATTAAGAAAATTTATTTAAAATTAATTGAGAAATAAATTCATAATTTACATTTTATATTAACTAATTTAGATTTCAGAATAAATTAACTTATTTAAATTTAAGAAATATTTTAGTTATATTTTAAAATATAAAACATATATTGATTATATTTTAAAAAATTAAAAATATACAAAATATTTCAAGATTTAAAATATATTTTAATTATATTTTAAAATATACAACATATTTTAAAATTTAAAATATATTTTAAATATACAACATATATATAAATATATTTTAAAGATATTTTAAAAAACTGAAAAAAAACAATAAAATACGTTAAAGAATGATAGAATTTATTAATTTATTTGCCATTATATTGTATAGAAAATAAAAAAAAATGAAATGTTTTTCTAAAAAATTTATAATGGTATAGAAAATATATTTATACAAATATATAATTAACAACTTTCATTATATAAATCGTGTAAATTATAAAAAATGAATTGTTGTATAATTAATAAAATAAAATTATTTTAAAATATTTGATATTAGTTGTTTTAATAAATTTTACATTCATATTTATAACATTTTGTCTTTGTGATTCAACCATGTTCCTTTCTAATTTAAGGAGTACATATTACTTTGTTTTAAGGAATGATACTATAATTAAGGAATGATATGTATTATGAGATTCCATTGATTTTATTTATGTACTACAATTATGAATTTAATTTAATTTTTAAAATATTTTTAATGTTACTATGATTAAAGTTTGGAAAGGTATATTACGAAATCAATAATAACTGAATTGATTATAAGGAATTAAGGATTAATAATAACTGAATTGATTATAAGGAATTAAGGATTCAAGTATTTATTAATTGAACCATTAATTTATTTTCTTAATCTTATTTACTTTCTTCCTCTTACTTCTAACATAAAAATATATAATTTTATTATTTAATTAAAATTATGGTGTGAAAATAATATAATACAATTATTAATTTTGATTACCAACTAAATTGGGACATGCCATTTTGAATATGAAATATGACTTTATGAATTTCTTATTCAATAATATAATATAATATTATGAAATATGAATTTATTTTTAATATGAATAAAAAAATATTTCTTATTAAATAGTACAATATAATATAGGTTTTCAATAATTATGTAAGAATTCTTAAAACATCATATGATGCTAATTAAATAAGTAAATCATTAAAATCATTTGAATGATTACTACTATCAATAAATATTGTGAATTGATTTTTTATGAAAACTCACAAGAGCATGAAATTTCTAGAATCAATAGTATCTATAAAATATATACTTGAAATTGCTAGAATGAAAAAAAAAATTAATCATTTGAGAAGATACTTAGGAAGCAAAGAGAGAAGCCATTTCTGGAATGGCATCAACAGATAATTATAGATCTGCAACTAAAAATACACATTAGAAAAAAAAAATGATATAAAAAACTAAAAAAAAAAATGTTAACAAAACCCTAACGATAGAATAAAAAAAAAAACAATCGAAATTACTATACCAAAACAAAGATAGAAATTACAAAATTAGAAGAAAATAAAATCAATAATCAATTATGAATTAATGAATAGCGAGGAAAAAAAGAAACTTTTAAAATTGCAATGTTAAAGAAATGATATTTCAACAATCTCATATTTTTATTCACTTTCACTTTCCTAAAGATTTACCTCTAAAATAAAACTCCTTTTTTATCACCTTATACAAAATTGAATAAAAGATATAGCTCTAAACCATATATGCTAAGAATAAAAATAAGAAATATCAGAAATGAGAATTCATACATACCTGATGTGCCTCTATAATCTCGGTCATCCTTTGTGTTGTTAAGTGCTTGATAAAATCACTGGGAAGTGCACTGAGTTCAGGCTGCCTATTTTCCATATCTAATTACATCATGTTTAAATACATAAAGAAAATTATTAACCACATAAGCTTAGCATGATATTCTATGTGGTGAGACAATAATACATGGCCAAGACGATAAACTCCCACCCATACTATGATGCAAGTTGCGAACAATATCAGCAGTAAGAGCAGCAGTAAGAGTCGACACCTTCTGGTTAAGAGGAGTCGCAAATCTCTCATCAATGCACACCAAGACTCAATTATCATGACAAAGCATTGCACAATCTAAAGAAATAAGATAATAAAAAAATCAAATACTAAAAATAAACAGTTTTAATCAAGAGTATACCTGAACGATTGTAAGGCAATTTACGTACAGGCTCACCATCTCCAATGTCGACATCAAATACTAAAGGAAATACAATGCAAACAGTTATTGAAAAGGAAAATATATACAGATGCATGAGTAATTACAGAAAAGTCTTACCAAAGTCTATTGGATTCCATCAAGTATAGGACTCCTCATGTTATCATCAGGACCATCAACATCTTCACCAACAGTAATCCATTAAGTGCATAAAAAAAACTATGAACTAAACCTTAAACTTGATCAACCCAAAATCTGAAAACAACAATATATACAAATCCAATAAGTCCATTAAGACTCCGACAAAAATTAGCGAATTCGGACAAAAATGAATTAAAAGAGACCATAAAAAAGAAACGTATAGGAGTCCCGATAAGACGGAAAGATCGATAGGCGCAAAGCTGCAGTAGAGACGATCCGATTAAAAAGCATGAAATAAAAGTTTGAGGCTCTATATATTTGTCTAAAAGGTTTAGAATTTTTGCTCTATATATTTGTTTAATTTCTTAATACAGTACATTGCGAAAATTATGACAATTGTTAATCGTGAAGCATTAACAATCAAATTAATGTTCAAGGCTATGAAAGTGAAAATCAGTATAATAATAACAAATGCAATACTCACCAGATTCTCGTTGAATAGCCGTCGAGTCCCTGAGCTCGGGAATATCGACCAGATTTTCGCAATTCAATCACCAAATTCGATAGCCCCTCATGGGAGAAGAACCTAGATATCGAGAAATCGATCGTTCGCATCATCCCCTTGCATAGATCTGATGTGATGCCGAGCGAGAGATCGGTGATTATAGGGCACATCAAGAGATTCGAGAGACAATCAGCCCTTGTAATTCTCAGACTGCAAAAAAAAAATTAGATCTTTGAAGAGGATAAGAAACGGACGAGTGAGAATGAGAGGAGAGACAGGATTTTGGGAATACCTTAAATGCGAAGAAGATAACCGATGAGAACTTAATCGGCAAGTTATAATTTGCAATTTGGATTCCTTACTTTCTTCTATTTATAATTCTAATGTAAGTTGGGAGGAGATGAAAGATGAAAACTTTATCTGCAAAAAAAAGACAATCTTCACACGGAATGGTTGATACTACATGGTGACGAACGATTAGCATATACTTTAAGCGTCGATATTTAAGAAGAGAAAACGATAATTGAAGAAAAATACATACTGAAATTTGGGAGGAGATGAAGGATGATCGAGACCTTAATCTGCAAAAAGGGAAAAAATCTTCAACATATTATGATTCTGAAACTGCAGAAAAAAACAAAAAAAAAAACCGATAAGATTATTAATTCTAATAGAGAAGAGAGAAAAAACCTCGATCAAAACCCTAATTCTGAAAGGGGAAGAGACGAAGATAGCAGGAGAATCGGAATTTGATCATTTGGAATTTGGAAGCGGATCAAGCGGAAGAATGAATGTAAAAATGTGATAGTTGACCGAACATTTACTTATTTTTATTTAAATTAATAATTAAGAATAGGTTGAAAAGATTGACATTGGGTGTGAACGCAAATAAAATTGAGCATTTCTATTGGTCAATTGATCTTACGTGGCGAAATTAAGAGTTTTTATTGGCTTTCGGGATATTAGTTGATTCGGGATTTATATATTAATAGATTATTTTAAACAAAACTTGAGAAAAACAAATTAAAAAACATCATGTAGGGCATTTTAGTAGTTAGTAATAGTATGATATCTTGACAATTTTGCAAAACAAAAATTAAAAGAACACCCCGTTTTGTCTTCCAAATTACATCCTCAATAAAAAATGTAAAATTTCAATTTTTTTCCAAATAAATATAAATAATAATTAACTCTTGTAACTACAACTAGAGAATGAGAATTGTCTGAAATCACCACGACACTCTTTCCTTGTCTCGGATCCATTTTGTAGCCACCCATTTCTCCCCCGTCACAACCGGACAGCTTCCGTGAAGTGAGGTCTGCGAATTTACAATGTAACATAAGAGATAGTAATGGAAAGTTGAAGAAAAAAAAAACACCTAAATGAAGAAGGTGCTTTGAATTTTGAAAGAAATATGGGTTGTTTTTGTAATTAACCCTAAATTCTACGATGAAAGGAGACAAATTACCTTATCAATTGTCGTGTTTGGAAATGTCGAATAGAAAAGAAGACCATCTCCTCTGCGTGGCTTCACCTTCAAACCAATGCAGCTTTTGTAATCATAGCCTATATTCATGTTCGACCCATTCTGCAAACCAGCCAGACACTCAGTCACCTCAAATAATGACATACTTTTGTGTAATATAAAATCATCAGTTTCTAAAATTACCTCGAATGGGAACATGGTTTCCCCCCCTTCCTCCACATCAGACAGGTATAGTAGGAAGGATGCCATCTGTGGAAAATATGAAATGATAGCATTTAGGGAGGAATGTTTTATCGAAAGAAAATGAATGTCTTAAGGGAAGGCTGTCAAACGGGCTGAATCGACATTTGTTTGGGCCTAACTATAGGTATAAGGCAATTATTATTTTCAATTCCAATTACACATTCATCTAAATTAGATCATCTACTATAATTCTTCCATCCTCACTTTTCTAAATCTGACTGAAACAAACTGTGGGTTACTTGGGCGAGATGTTTTGAAAAATTAATCTAATGGTATACAATAACTTAGTGTTAAATTCCTAACACTAAAAGAGGCTTGCTTGATTGAAGAAACGGAGAGCACAGAGTACATACCCGTTGGCTCTTCACTGGGCCATACACCGCCGGGTCAAACGAGTCATAGTGAGAAACATATCTTTGCCCAACCTCGTACCTTAGAACATTGAAAGCCTGCAATATGGTGATATGCCACTATCTCAGAATGTGACCTGTAATAGAAATAAACCGAATCTATCAACTATCCAGACTAAAGCATATATTTGCAGATGGTTGGGCTGCAAATAACGCACTCTTCCTAAACCAAAATAAATAATTACTTAGTAAATTAAAAAATTATGCATTCACTCTAACGAATAGAAATCGGGTGTTTACTTTTGCAGCTACCCAAAAAGCAGCCAAACTTAGAGGTGCTACTAAGCTAGATATAGACAACGTGCAAAAGGTCATGGATTAGTGCGAGGGTTGAAAACTTGCCTCTCCGTGACTCCTAGGTAACATCGTTGCTCTTGCAATTTTTCTCTCGATAAATTCCAAGACTCTCTTTCTGTCTTCTGATGCACTGATAAATGCACCGGAACTGAAACATGGGAATTGCAGCCGGAAAACGAGGAATAATAAGTAAACGCAAACATTAGCATTGCCTAAGCCAAACTGATACTGTCCGACGATGTAAGAAGACATGTACCTTGTTCTGACGCCCTTGGTGCTCTCGGCAGTCTCTCCTTTTCGTAGAGCAAGCGACGAAGGTTTGAGCTTACTCTTTGCCATTTCAATAACGTGTTTGCACTGTTCGTCCGTAGCAAAATTAGGGAAATGAAGAGCTCTAGGTCTCCAGCTCAAAATCTAAACAATAACAAGGGATTCATTTAGCCCAAATTCAAACTTTGAGCAAATTAATGAGGGTTCGATGGCTCGGATATTCAGTCGAGTATCCGAAACACGAACTAATCACCCCCCTCCCATCACAAAAATTACCCCCTAAAAAATCCGAGTTTCGAAATAACCCTAAATAGATTAATAAATACTGTAAAAATAAAGCTAGAAAAATGGGAAGACCTGGAATGGGATGGAGCTGGTGAAAGGGTCTCCGCTTTCGCCACGAAACATGAGATCGTCTTCTTCGTGAAGACGATCTTCAGCTGATTTCTTCGTAAACACGCCGCGATTCGAATCCTGCCCGTACAGTAAGAATTGAAATACCAGAGAGGGAAAATGCATATATATAAAATTAGGGCACGTGAATTGAAATTGAATTTTTACTTGATTTGTGATGATGGATCCAAATAAGCCGGCGAGAAAGAAGCATAAACAGAGGAAGAAGACGATCCCCAGTCCCAAAACCCTTTTCCCTCTGTACTTCATTACTCAATTCAATCCGGTAAAACACGTAGAAAATATTATTCCACTGTATGTGTTTTTTTAAGTTGAAAAAATTTGTTTTTATGATTTTATTTATTTAATAATTTGGTACTATAAAAAAATCAAAAATTGAAAGAGATATATATTTTATTTCAATCTTATTTCGGTCTTTTTTTTTTCCTTGATCCTCAATTGATTTGTGTTTTTTTTAATCTTATTTGCATGTTTATTGGATATGAAGCATTTATTTCGATGTTTTAAAAACGTGAGAAGGTTGATGAGAAGTTTGGGTCGACTATATACAAATATGTAAGACCTATTCCTCTACTAAAGATTGGTTGTGCAAGACATTTATGCAAAGACATTGCAATTCTATATTTGTGTCTGAAAATATTAAATTTCTATTACATTGACTCAGTTTTGTTGGATTATTATTTGTTTGATTCTGTGTGTTATTTAGTGGGGAGACAATTAGGTGGTGTTATAGTGTTTTCTCAAATCAATCACATGAATATATCCATGTTTAAATGTTTAATGACTTTTAGTTCTACTCATTATTTATTTTTTTTGAGATTGTTGTCTCGTATAAATCAGTTTCAATTTGTTTTTTTGACAGAATCCTGAACTTAATTGAATTGATCTTATAAAATTAAAATTAAGTTCAATTCAATTCAAATTTAAAATATTAAAATAAGAATAATAAAAACAAAATTAAATGACTAAATTGATTTCAATTAAATTTGACTTTTTAATCGATTTAAAACTAAACTGAACTAAAACGAGCTAAAAATAAATTCAAAAGAACCGGTCATTACACCTATCATTTTAAATATCTATCGTCTTGAATTAATTTCATTTATCAGTCATCATTTTTATTTTTATTTTAAATTATTTTTTTATTGCTTGAAATAATTATCGTATAATTATGATTCACTATCAACAAAAATATTATATTTATAATAATCACGGCCTTTTTATTTTAATTGTTTTTAAAAAAATATTAAAATTTCATTACACGTATATAATTTATTATTTTTAAATTTATTAATAAAATATATATTTCACAAGATGAATATAATAAATATTTAGGTCTCATTCCTATTTACTATATTTAAAAATCAATGATTAAAATATTGCAATATTTTAACTTCCATGCCACTTTTTGTGTCCTAGTTTTTCTACTTTTGCTTCCTAAGGTTGTTTCTTTTTTTAACCCATACAACTCTAAATTATGTCGTAAATTTTGGACATTGGTGGACAACAAACAATCTAATCTAATTTTATTTTATTGAAGCAAAACATATTTATTCTATAAATTCTAATATACATATATAAATTAATTATTAAAAAATTAATTTTGATTTAAATATAAAAACGCTTTGGAGTGATTCGGAAATACGTCGATTTAACGTGTCGCGATAAGTACATTAGAATAAAAAAGCGCGTTGACGGGGTTTTGTTGCCCGCCGCGTCAGCATATTTCATCTTCTTCTTCCTCTCCCCTTTTTTTCTCACGCGTTTTTCCTTTCCACATTTTCCCCACACTGTGTATACCAAAGCCCCAGCATAAATCCTCGTCAGAAACATTTTTCTCATCGAAGACCCTTCATCCACACATTCTTCAGAGATAAAACACACAGTAATCACACGCACAAAATAGTGAAGAGATCGGTTCGAGAGAATGCTGCGATCGTGCTGTTTCCGGTGCCTCGGCCGGCGAAACGACTCCTTGCTCTGGCACATGGACTTGAAGCCTCACAGCACCGGAGAATTTTCGATCGCGGTTGTGCAGGCAAATTCGAGCCTCGAGGATCAGAGCCAGGTCTTCACGTCGCCGTCGGCGACCTACGTCGGAGTTTACGACGGCCACGGCGGACCCGAGGCTTCCCGCTTCATCAACCGCCACCTCTTCCCTTATCTCCACAGTAATTTCGTTTTTTCTCATCTGATTTATTTTGGGGATTTTTGTTTTTTAGGGTTTGTCATTTTCAAAGCATTTATCTCCACAGTAATTTCGTTTTTTCTCATCTGCTTTATTTTGGGGATTTTTGTTTTTTAGGGTCTGTGATTTTCAAAGCATTTATGTTTGTTTTTACTGTGAATGATTGAAGTTGATGATCTATATATTTCTCTGAAATTCATGTTTGATTTTTGAACTGATCGAAAACTTTCGATAAGGTTTGGCCATCCCTTTACATTTGCTCGGTTTTTTGCATACAGAGTTTTCTAAAGAGCACGGGGGTTTGTCGGCAGACGTGATAAGGAAGGCTTTTAGTGCAACCGAAGAGGAATTTACTCGTTTAGTGAAGAGATCATTGCCCGTTAAACCAAAGATAGCTTCGGTGGGGTCGTGTTGCTTGGTAGGTGCGATCTCAGACGGGGAATTATACGTGGCAAACTTGGGAGATTCGAGAGCTGTTCTGGGAAGGAGGGGTTTTGATGGAGAGAAGAAATTAGTGGCAGAAAGGCTGTCCACAGATCATAATGTGTCGTGTGAGAACGTCAGAAGGGAGATCGAAGCTACTCATCCTGATGACTCGCCTGTTGTGGTTTATTGCAGAGGAGTTTGGAGAATTAAGGGAATTATTCAGGTAGCTTCTTGATCTATTCAATATTCATTTGTTGATCGACAAGTACGAATATGCGAATAATGGAAATCTTGTCTTCGTTTTCTTCAGGTGTCTAGATCAATTGGTGACATTTATTTGAAGAAACCCGAGTTTAACAGAGACCCGATTTTCCAACAGTATGCGAATTATGTTCCCATGAAGCGACCGGTATTGTCAGCTGAACCTTCCATTGTGACTAGAAAACTCAGACAACAAGATCTGTTTATTATTTTTGCGTCTGATGGTCTTTGGGAACACCTGAGCGACGAGGCAGCTGTCCAAATCGTTTCCAAGCACTCAAGAGCTGTAAGTTTTTTTTTTCAAGGGATTGAATAGTATAAATTTATAATTTCAAGTTATTAAACCAGACCTTTTTTGAACAGGGAATAGCCAAGAGATTAGTTGCAGCCGCTATCCAAGAAGCTGCGAAGAAGAGAGAACTCAGGTACAAAGATATCAAGAAAATCGAGAAAGGAATCAGACGGCATTTCCATGATGACATCACTGTTATTGTGATGTATCTCGATCATCAAAAATCCTCACCCATTTCTAATCGTAAACAAGGTACAACCGGGTGTTTTACCGCCCCTGTCGACATATATTCTTACAACCCGGATGAAGAAGTCGTGGAAAATCCAAACGACAAGGTTTTTCCCAAGGAGGATGAGAGTGGCTTATTAAAGACTTGAGTAGAAGAAAAACTGTATACAAGTTTGTTGTAGATATTCTTAGTGAGCTGATTTTATAGGCTCTTCAAAAGAAATTCTTTTTGTTCTTTTGCTTTAGAAAATTAAGTTAAGTTAAATGTATTTATGTGCCTTAGTAACTTTGTTCTTCCATCTATCATATCTTCTTTGCAAAATGACACATTTGAAATAAGTTAAATTTTTAGTAATATGAATATTATTAAAAAACGCAACATAGATTTGAAAATTACTGAGCAATCCCCTTTTTATTTTGTATATACTCAAAAGAATTCTAGTGAATTCTAGTTCTAAAAAAAATAAGAGGGTGTAACTCTAGATCTTCTCAAAATCTTCAATTCTCACTTGTTTCAACTACTCCCTGCCCAGCCAAACCGTTAACGACTTGTTTACCGGAGGCTTTTCCAAGCTGAAAAATAAGAAAAACATCAACGTAAGAATTGATATCAATTGATCATAACACTAAGCAAAAATAGACATTAAGAAGATGGAAAAAGATGATCAGGGCACTGACCTTATCTTTGGCACCTGCTTGCGGGTTAGCAGCCATGTCGACGGAAGGAATTTCTGAGATCATGATGGAATAACAAATAAACATCAAATACGTCAACATAAATAATCATCATCAAAACCCTTGATCAAAATTACCTTGATCATCGTCGTCTTCTTCTTCGGAATCAGACTCGGAAAAGTCGCCCGAATCCGGAGATTCATAAAGGTCAGACGAATAAGGATCTTCAGGGTCAGTTGAATAGTTGCTGGGCTCGCCATCGGATTCAGAATCGGAGAAGTCGTGGCACATGGATTTTTCGTTCTGAAAAAATTAAGTCAAATTTTAAGGATCGAACAAAATTACATATGATATAAAAAAACAATCGCGACGAATTGATTACCTTAGGTGTGATCGGAAGGCCCTCCATTAGAGACGGATTGAGATCGGAAATTAGTGTTTAGGGTTTGAAATTAGGAAGCAGAGAAACGGAGATTGTTGAAATATATATACTCGATATAAGACGGTGGAGTCCTATTCGGAAAACCCTTGGGCTTTGCGTTTAGCGGAGGGTTCGGTTCGGATTCGGAAACAGTAGTTGCGCGCCAAATATAGGAAAATTTGCATTTTTAGTCCTTCAGTTTTGAATGTATTGTGATTTTGTTCCAACATAAAATACCTTTTGAAATTTGACACTTTAATTTTGATCATATTAAATTTTCTTTTTGCAATTTTGGTCATAAAAATTTTAAGGAATTATGCAGTCTCTTCGTTGAGACCCTCTTTCTTCAAATTATATATTTGTAATAACTTTAAAATATCAAATCTATAAATAAATTTTGTTGCATATTGATATGATATAAAACGACATAAATTATAATCAATATATATACTCTACTCCTTCATCCCATAACGGTTTGCCAAGCTGGTCGATTACTTATGATAAAATATATATAGAAATTATTAAAAATTTATTAAAATAAAATTTATAGTATAAATTTTATTTTAATAAATTTTTAATAATTTTTATATATATTTTATCATAATTTATCGAATGTCAAATAAGAGAACATTTGACCAGCTTGACAAACCGTTATGGGACGAAGGGAGTAACACTTGAATATTTGATATAAAAGATATTTTTGATATATTCAGTGCACTAAATTTCTAAATATCAACATAATTTATCAATTTAATAAAAGTATGAATGAACTCTACGTGCTGAATGAAGAATAAACCCTACCATTGTTTTATCCAAACACCTCAACAACTTCTTACTTCTGAGTTCTCACTTCTCACTGTCAAAACAAAATACATAACATCTCAGTATCTCACAATAAACTCAGGCGCACATTTGAGCCTTCGTAACATGAGAACAAATCATGATGCAGATATTCATAGTGACTTCTAACATTACATTTTAAATGTCTATAATTTGGATTCAAAAGCCATAATTACTCATCACAAGTGATTTGAGCTTCAAGCTTTTCTGATGAAACGGGCGATTAGCAATTTACCTAAAAAGACAAGTAATATCACTAACCAACAACACAAACTTAATTTACAAAAATCACACGAAAAAATCCCTTAAAAGGTGCACACCGGCAAAAACAAAGCTTAGAGGATTATGGTAACTCACTTCTCACTTCAGAAAGTGTGGACTAATCAAGCCAGCAATCTCGAGAAACCCAACTTGATCCCTTCCAACAAATATCTTCTTCAGCTTCTCATCACATATGATGACCTTCTTGTCCTCAGGGTCCTATGACGGAGAAAGAACCCAAATAAGATCCGTATGTATTTGATAATTGATATACACTCAAGCTTGTTCTTAAATCGCAGTCAATTGCAAAATATGGTAGTTAATGTTAACAGTCAATATACACTGTCAAGCTAGTACACAATTAGAGCTCATTGGAAAAACTAAATCTGACAAACAAAGTTTGAAATCCCAATTACAACTACTTGAAAGATTAATGTGTTACACTTCATGTTCGAAAAGAAACTTATAAGTTATCGATACTCTTCGGTGAAAATGTGAACATTAGAATCAGGTTTTCAGATTATCACACAACCAATAATATCAAATGAAACTGAAAATTCTCATTTTAACACTGGTTCAAGCTATCAAACATACCCTTAATTAGGGTTTAGCTGCCACAGCAGATTAATTAATTAGGTTAACCACATGAGATTTACCCACTTAATCCCTATCCCACATTCTCTGTTTTTTATATGAAATTACTCATTCAAATGAAGTAATATTAATAAATTCATTTTAAATCAGCAAAATTAAGCATGAAATTGGATGTGATGCTAATTTTAAATGTCAACGTCAAACAACAATGGAGAGATACAAATCCTCCCAAATATCCAAAATTAGGGGTTTCACCCGTACCTGAAGATTTTCCTGCTTGATGTAAGCCCAAATCTCCTTGAGCGCCTGAGTGCGCGGAATCTCAGGCACGCCGCCGAGAAACGCCTGCATCTCCGGCGACACTCGGCGCGGTTTCGTTATGCCTCTCGGCTCGCGCGTCTTTTTTTCCGCGGATGGCTTTCCAGCAGCGGCGGAGATGGTCGCAGAACGGAAAACGCGCACGTTAGCAGAAACAGGCGAGGTAGCGGCGGAAGGCGACGACCAGGAAAACGACACCCTATCCGCGGGGAGGAAGCTCGAAAATGCACCCAATGACATCGCCATTTTTTTCTCAAACAAAGGCTGAAGGTACAGCGAGAGAAATGTGAAGCAGCGGGAAACGAGGGAGTGATGAGTGAAGAAGATAAGGGTTTTTCAACTTTATCCTGTATTTTTTGGTAAATTACATAATTGCCCCCAACTCGATGAGCCTGGATGTTGAATTGCTTCTCACTATTGGGCCGATAAGAGTTTTGGATTAGCCCATGGTTCGAATCTCTATTGGAATAGCCCACCGTCAGGAAATCAAAAATGTCAGGCCCAATGAGTCATTTAGTCTACTTTGATGTAATCCTTTGACAAAACTGATTTTGAGTACGTAATAAAATTTGAAATTAATAATTATTTAAATAATTCATTAAACTAAAATATTATTTATGAAATGAAGGGTATCATGAACTATGATCATTTCCACGTTAGGCGCATGAATTGATAACCACACCAAACATTGGCCCTATTTAGGGTCCTTTCATTTCTTTCAATCCACGCCAACCAGCCATAATGACCCACACCTTCATCCTACCCTTTTGATAATTAGAGAATACTATGACCTTAAACGAACTGTAAATTTATCAATCCTCGATCAAAATTGATTTAAATTTAATAATGTTTGTACTTAAAAATTAATAATAATTAATTGTAATTTGTATGCAATTGTTCAATTGCAAACCTTTTCGAATTTGGTGAGACGTTTTATTCAATGAATGCAATGTTTGTTTCTCTGTCAACTCGAAATAATAACATAATAACTAACACTTCGATTCGTAATATTCATAAATATAAAGTAGTTTATATATCAATTTTTGTTAATGTGTAAAATAAAAGAAAAATTGTTAATGCAATAATTATAGTAAGCAAAGCACTAGCAAAGAGATGGTAAATTGTTGTGAAAGGCTTTAGTATTCCCTTTTTTTTCTTATTTTAATTCGAATTACATAAACAACCATCGGACAAAAAGCATGATTATCTTGTGTAACCGAATTGGGCATAGAATTATTACGATAAGTTGGCCCGCAGCCCATCCACGATAAAGATAATGCACGTCATTCATTCAATTAATTACGCGATTACAAAAATGTAAAATACTATATATAATAGTAAAAAATTCTTCAATTACAAGACACGTAATCTATATATATATATACACTTCGCCTTTACTTCTCTACGGTTGAACACAATACGGTTAAAACTTTTACAACCTTTAATCGTCCTTATATATACGATCATTCTCCACTGCCTCTCTCACTTAACCTACACCTTCTCTCTATCAAAAGTCACTTGCGGATTTCATTTTTGGTGCGCAGGTTAAGCCTAGGGTGAGTGCGCACGATAGCATTTCCCGTTTCCAATGGCTGTGAAACTACTAGCGCTTGCATTGATCTGCATTGCCGTTGCAGGCGCCGGAGCACAATCTCCGCCGTCTCCTCCAACCCAAACCCCCGCTCCGCCAACTCCTCCGACACAAACTCCTGCTCCGCCGACTCCCACCGCATCTCCGCCACCAACAACCACCACGCCGCCGGCAGCAACCCCACCGCCGACTCCTCCGACTCCCGCCGCGTCTCCGCCTCCTGCGGTCACTACGCCGCCCGCCACGACGCCACCCCCGGCTCCTCCGACCACCACACCGCCGGCGGTTACTTCTCCACCACCAGCCGCGACGCCTCCTCCCGTCTCCACGCCCGCTTCTCCTCCGCCCGTCTCCACTCCCCCTCCTGTGAGCTCGCCGCCGCCTGCGAGCCCCCCGCCGTCCGTTCCTCCGCCTTCTCAGGCTCCCCCGCCTCCGGCGCAGTCTCCTCCCCCTCCCGCCCCTTCTCCGCCACCACCGGCCGCGCCGACTCCCGCCCCTCTCGCTTCTCCGCCAGCTTCAGTTCCAGCTGTAGCGCCGTCCCCTTCACTGTCGAGCCCTCCGGCTACTCCCACTGGATCGCCGGCGCCGAGTGTCCTCGGTCTCTCTCCTGCTCCTTCAGCCACTACGGATGATCAGGTACATATTCCCCACTTACAACTTACAATATACACAGATTAATTGCACATTGTACCACCGGCGCACATTAGAAAATATGCTAATTATAAATCCGTGCATTTCACATGCTATGCGTGACTCGCAGTTAGTTACTTACTAGTACGGAGTACATTTTTTTGTTGCCAACTTAATTTCTTCCTTAGAATAGAAATGGGTAAAAAAAGTGTGATTATTTTGACCAGAGAATACTACTTTTAAAATATATTTTCATTCTAATGAAAATTAGTATACAATTAGTGAAATGTAATATTATAATTTCTTGTTTTTAAAATTATATAAATATTTATTTGAAATATTAACATTTTATTATTTTTATTTTGTGTGAATATCAAATTTCTGCTCATGTTTTTTTTTTTTTTTTTTTTTTTTTTGGCAGAGTGGAGCAAATACAATAGGCTCACTGTATAAGGTATTTGGAAGCTTTGTTTTGGGATGGGCCTTCTTCTATTCAGTGGTTTAGATTGGATTGTTTGGGCTTTAATTTCCGATTCCGGCCCATTTAAATCCGCTATGTATCTATTGGGGTTGCGTACGGCCCATTGGGCTATGGACTTTCTTTCTTGTACTTGATTTATACATTGATCTTGGATTCTTTTGGGAGCTTATATTTTTGTATTAAAACTCCGGTAGGAGTGAGTTGTTTTCCATCAGATTATTATCATATTTTCATAGCTACTTTGTATTTTCTTCATATTAATTTGTTATTTTACGTTGAAAGATTTTTTCCCAATAAAATGGTAATCCCGCAAACTTTTCTAACTATTAATATAAGAAAAACTTGTAAATACTTATTAATACTAACTCTGTCCGGAAATTGTTTGTCAATTATTTTTGTAAATTATAAAAGAAACGGAAAACAGTTGTGTACGGATGAGTATTTTTTTATATAAATAGATAAAATGGAGCTAATATATTTTTGGGTAGTTCCATTTAGGCCCCATGGGCAAACGCTCAAATAATTTTATTTTTTATTTTTTATTTTTATATGATATAAAATATAATTAGTATAATAGTTATCTAAAAATATAATTTTTATCTTTTATTATTATATGTTAAAATATATTTTTTCTATTTAGTTAATTTTTTTTAATATAAATATAAGATATACATTATTTTTATTTTAAAAAATTATTTTATTATTTTTTTAGCAATATATATTTTATATAATGTATATAATTATAATACATGTCAAAAAAATAATTAAAATATTATAAAATATTTAAAATATATTTTTAAGGGAGTTCTACCCATAGCTAAAATCTGTCCATTTAGCAAAACCCTATATTTTTTGACCCTTTCAACTCATAGTAGATCTTGAAACTATAAATCTTGTCAAGTAATTTCTCAACATTTCCTAAACCTCCGGTGCAAATTTGGGTGTACCGATTTACCACCCATGCCCAAAAAATAAAAATAAAATGGAGATGAAATAGTCAACCCGGAGACCCATGATAAGAGATATTCTCACACGTAGGAGATTCCACTCTCATCAATTGATCCACACTTGCATGAAGAGTGGGCCCATTGATTTCCTATTCCGGGATTTATTATGAGTTGATCGCACAAGATCAGTCCTTCAAAGTTCAAACTTTGCAGTCATTCATTACTCGTTTCGTCTGGTTGAAAATATATATATTGTTTTCTCAATATAAAATTTTCATCGCGAGTGATTCATTTACTTAAAAAAAATTAAGTAAATCGAATCAAACTTGAACTGAATTGAGTTTATCTTAACTAAATTAAAATTAAGTAAAAAAACTGTATAATTTTAATGATATCACCACATGTTTAAGGTTCTCTAGCAGCTATAGCCCACGTAAGAGCTACAAATCGGACTGTTCCCCTAACCTATACTTAGCATGTGTAATTAATAAAATCATCCAATAAATTAATTTAATTTAACTACCAGTGTACTCTGAGTTATTTTGTTAGGGTCTTGCTAAATGGGCAGATTCTGCCTAAGGGCAGAATTCCCTTAAAAAATATATTTTAAATATGTTATGATATTTTAATTATTTTTTTTACATTTATTATAATTAGATATAATATATAAAATATATATTGCGCAACAAAAATAAAAAAATAATTTTTTAAATGAAAGATAATGCATATCTTTATATTTTTACTTATTTATATCAAAAAAATCTATTAAATAGAAAAAAATATATTTTAATATATAATAATAAAATATAAAAATTGAATTTTAAGATATTTATTCAATTAGTTGTATTTAACATTATATAAAAATAAAAAATAAAAAATAAAATTAAATTTGGGCATTCTGCCCATGGGCAGAATCTGCCCATATACAATTACCGATTTTGTTAATTATGTACAGATATAATTAATTATTTTAGGTAGGTCAGTTTATAGTAGACAGCAAAGGTATCAAAACGTTGTCATACTAAGAAACTAGGTGGACTATGTGATGATTAATTAATGTACTTATAACTAATTATTATTATGTTTTTAAATGATTTTATTATATGCATTTTTTGTCGGATTTTTTTTTTCTTTCTTTCGTCTCCTGTTTGACTTCAGTATTAACTACATTGTATTTGATGTGTGTGTTTTTTTCTCCAATTCCTTGGTATATACTCCATTGAGGGCTTTCTTTCATTTCCAATGGGGATCACCCTTAGACATATTGAATGAGCCATCCCAACAAATGAGGTGGGTGAACTTTCTTGAGGACCACTACACATTTAATTAAGATCACAAATGCTTCCACTCGAATTCGACTCATCGATTGTGCGCGTGTTGATATGTTACGACTTTGTATTCTTACATATAAATAACGAATACGTCGACCAATTTAGTCGTCGGTGCAAATTGTTTCGCCCGTTACATTGCACCTTCAACATTGTATGAACTCAATGAAGCCATGCCATTAATAGGACTATGGATGAGGGTGACATTTCTCAGCTTGGCAATAGCAAAACTACTTGCATTACAAGGAATTCACACTACCACCACTTTTACTCTATTATCTCGTATTAATAGTCATGGTTTATTTTAAAAAATAATTAATTCTATTTTTTCTTTTAAAAAGACATAAATAATCTTACATTTTTACTTATTTTTTAAGTATCACTCTCAATTACTTATTTTATTAATTTACAAATACATTTTTACCATTAATATTTTGGTCAAAAAATCAATAACAAATATGTTCTTAATCTCAGTGCTTGGTCAGTCACAAGTGATCATTGTTGCGAGACGAAAAAATATATATTTAATTATTTTTTGTGTTGAAATTGATTTGCATGAAGATGAAATAAAGTAAGTTTGGTAGAAAGTGCTACAAAGGAAGTAGTTGAATTTGTACATATCCTAAGCATACAATTTTTTTTTTACTTTTCATGTAATGTGAGTTATAGAATTATTAGACTACTTCAATATCAATGTGTATTTCACTTTTCTGTGCATGTATTTGAGCACTTCGTATAGTTTTTTTAGCGATTCGATCATTTATCTGCAATGGCTCCATATAAGATTTGATCCTCAATTCAATGTGAATTTGTTTCGGTCATAGAAGTAACCGGTGCGGATTCGAAAAAAAATTGGTTGGGATATTACCAATACCCCTAATTTGGACAAGGAATTCTTACATTTGAGATTCAATTGGGTAGTGAAGAATGCCAAAACTGGGCAAAAATTTTCTGTTGAGAGGCTTTGTTTTCCTCATTTACTCACACTGCAACCTCCTTGGTGAGCCCCACAATCTTAAACAATAAATCCATGATAAATGCAAATGAATGAAGAGTGTACTAATAACAATAACTCCATGAATAAGAAATTTTACCTTGTTTTAGGGGCAATATTGTAATACTAATAGTATAGAAGCCCAATTAGTAGTTTCAAATTTTAGTTGAAGTAAATAAAATGTGAATTTGGTTAAACTAATTGGAGTTGATAATAGTTTTGTGATCAATCGGTGCAGAGTTTGTTGAGACAGAAAAGTGTTCAATATGCAAAAATATAAAGTAAAAACTAATTAAAATTAAGTAGTTTATTTTAATAATGTTCATAATTTTTTTATGAAAATAAAATTACAATTCCAAATGGTCAAGCACAAATCCTAAAAAGGGGAGAGATTGAGTGAAAAATAAATGAAAATAATAGTGCATGGGAATGACCAAATGATGAGTTCACATGGCGTTTTTTAATTTTGGACAAACCTTTACTAGCAACTCGTGCCTCTACTGCAATTATGGTTGATTACATGCTACTAGTAAAGGCACTGCCTACATCTCAAACCAAACCCACATTTCAATAAATAAATAAATTATAATAATATAATAATTTCTCATATTTATTTATTTATTTATGGACTCAAGTCCCAAAAGAAGCAACCTCTCTATCTATTTTTTTTTTACGGTAATTCCTTCCGGGCAGATTCTGTCCATGGACAGAACTAGCCAAAATTATTGTTTTTTTTTTAATTTTTTTATGTTTATGTAATTATAAATATAATTAACTTAATAAGTTTATTAAAATAAAATTTTTATCTTTCATTATTATATATTAAAATAATTTTTTTCTAATCAATTGATTATTTTAGTATAAATATAAAAATATTTAATATCTTTATCTAAACATTTTTATTATTTATTTTTTTCGTGAATATATATTTGATATAGTGTACTTAATTATAATATATAACAAAATAATAATAAAAATATTATAATAATTTTTAAATAATTTTTTAAAGAAATTCTGCTTTGGGTAGATTCTGTCCAAATAGCATGATTTTTTTTTTTAAATAAAAAATAAAAATATTTTTTAAAAAAAAGAAATCTAAAAAAAAAAAAAAGTAACAATGAGTTAGCAGTGTGAAAAGAGGCTAAGCCACCTCAGTCACCTTCACCACATTATTAAAGCAAACTCCAACTAGCCCTAGATGCTCCCCACTACATGCCACAAAGATTCCTTGCATTAAACAAAAGAAGAAAAATGAAAACAATACTTTGCCTTGTAATTAACAAGGTAAATAAGCATTGAATGTCAATTAAAAAAAATTACTCATGTCATGATTTTTTAATTTTTACCACCAGAGATTATTGGTTAGGTCAGCAAATTTAACAAGATTTCACTAACATCTTTCCCAAAGACAAAAAAAAAAAAAAAAAAAAGACTTCAAAGCATCAAACAAACACACTAAAATCCAACCAAAATACAGCAGTCTCATCCCCTTCTAACTGCCAATGCCTCTTATACAAAGACAGTAAAAAAAAAGTAAATAAAAAAAAACATGAAGATTATAATGGTTATGCCAGTACTACTTACTAAAAAGCTTCACCACCTTCCTCCATCAAAGGTAGGAGATAAAAGTGAAAAAATTACTCCCCCCGTCCTTCGCCTAAAACGCTAGGTAAAACGAGCTCCAACCCGAGGGATTCCGGCTAAAAGGGTGTCATTTACACCCCATAACAACGGAAAACTTAACGGAAGACGAAATCAACTAGTAATTAAATTTCTCCAAAAACCCGAGAGAACCCTAAACCTATTATTTCTTACTATGTCAGTAAAAGATTAGATACTGCCTACCCCCATCATATGTACTACATCCTCAGATCTCCACCTTCCACACCACATTCCCGCCCTCCAAAGCCGCCACTTTCGCCCTGTGCCCTGATAGGTTGACTCCCGACTTTCCCCTCTCCTCCTGAGGCAGCTCACATGTCTCGCTGATGGGGCCCGACCTCAAATCGCCAGGCGGGATGAAGCAGTCCATGGAAAGGCCCGGAACATTAAATGCGACTTCCTCGATCGTCCAAGCCTCCTCCATCCGAGTCTTCGTGTGGCTCATTGCAATCTCTCCGAATCTGAAAAGGGTCACCACTGACCTTCCGGAGTGGGCAATCATGATTCCTTCTACTGGCCGGTAATCGTCCAAGAACGAGTTGATCGTGGTCTCCCAGTAGACTGCCTCCCCTCCGTTTGACTGGATTCGGGTCAGATGTGAATCCTCCATGTGGACGAGAAGGCCCGTTTTCTGGCTGAAGTAACCGAACAGGACATGTCGGATGATTTCAGCGGGCCCTTCGCTCCGGGCCTTGAGTGTCTGAGGGTCGGCCGAGAGCTTCAGGATGAAACAGTCTTCTCCGTTCACCTTTTTCTCCCCGATGCAAATGGAGTCCGAGAACATGCTGGCGGTGGTTCTTGGATCAAGTCCCTGTTTTGATACATTAGATCGAATCAAATATTCAATAATATCGATTAGTTTATTAATTTCCGAACCTGAAGAGCTCTGCGCAATGGCCTAACGGGCCCCTTTGCGGTGTGGGCCCCGAGCCAGGGGGTGTGCCGCCAGACGAGCTTCCCGTTACAGCCTGCTCGGACCTTGCTACCCCCGACTGAAAGCTCGACGTACCACATGTCAGGATTCATCTGCCAGAGGACGAACCCGCCAGACTCGGCAGCTCTAGAGACGTGCCTGTTCTTGACTACTTTCGTTGCGGTTTCGAACTCAGAAGCTACCATCTTCATCTTCCCCATGGCATAGGCGTTTCGGATCGTGTTCTGGACTTTCTGGCCGCCCGAGGCGGCCGTGTACTGTTGCAGTATGTACTGAGCTGATGAAGTTTCCTGTATAAAATATTTACCAGAAAATAATATATCATGAGGAGGAGGAAGAAGAAGATCCAAGCTCACTCTACAGTAAACATCGAGTGTAACGAAAAAAAAAATTGACAGGGATTTAAACACACAGTAATTTCTGTATATGAACTCTCGACTAGCTAATTTCAATCGATTTCGATTCAGATTTTGAAAGGGGGGAAAATTACTTACAATGGGGGTGTCCTTTATGCTGAGATGAGGCAGGGGGTCGGTGGTGCTAACGTGCACCGGAGCGAGCGGCGCACCCATTACGCCGAGCAGAAGCCGCAAATCGGACCTCTTGGTGCCGGTCTCGTTGACGGCGACGGAGGGGTTACGGGTCAGCTGGCCTCGGACCCAGTGGCCGAGGCCCGACCCGAGGCGCTTCGACCCCCCGATTTCCTCCCCGTCCGGATCTGGGCCCTCCATGAGCGGAGTGAGCGTCTCGCCGACCGGCGGCCTCATGCTGCCGGATCTCGCGACCAGCGACTCGGAGTGGCTTGCGCTCACCCTCCGCCGGAGGAAACCCGACATCGGCGACCCGCTCCTGCCCGGACTCTTCGACCGCGACCTCGCCGGAGACAGCCCGCGCACCACCTCTTCCAGCGCCGATAAAAAGCCCTGTTTCCTCTCCATCTCTTTCCGAATTAATTAATACCGATATATGTGTGTGTGTGTATTTGTACAAGGTGGAGAAATCACGCAGCTGAACTTTTTCGATAATCCCTACGGTGGAAACGCGTATTACATGATGTGGACGCTGCTGCCATTTTTTTCCATTTTTTTGTTTTTTGTTTTCTTGTTAAAACAGGGAGAGGGAGAGATAGAGCTCAGAGAAAAAACGTTGAGAAGAAAATGGCGTTATTTAGAGAGAGAAAGTGGAAGCGAGAGAGTGAGAGTGGCAGTGTGAAAGCGACTCGAGGAGAGAGAAAAAATGAAGGGGTTTAGTGTGTGTGTGTGTGTGTGCTCAGTCAGTGCAGCTGCTTTACTGGTGATGGTGGTGGGGTGAGGCGCGTGTGGTCACGCGACCTGTTTTGTTTGTTTTTTTGTTGGGAAATTCAATATTCTATTCAACGGAAGAGACCCTATTTATCAATTCCTACTTTCTTCTTTTTCTTTGAAACAAATCAACAATTTTCATTTCATTTGTCATTTCGTACTTTTTATATTTTGCAAATTAGTAGTAATAATTATTTTTCCTATTATTATTGTATTTTTTAAATCAACTAATTATATATTTTTTTAATATATTTTCAACAAAAAAATCTCACATTAAAATTTTAGTAATATTATATAGAAAGAGATATTCATATTTTTGTTTGACGTTCGTTTTACTACTAATTTATAATTTTGAAATAATTACAAAAATTAAAACAAATTTTGAAATTTGTAAATTAAATAATATTTACATATTGTGTACATTTGGACTATAATTTTGAAAAAATAAATTTACTCTTTATCCTATTAATTTCTTTATAAAAATGCTATCATTAAATAATATTAATGTAATTTTATATTTTTACAATATACACGTGAATATTTGCATACACTTTTCGCTTTTTTTTTTCAATTTAACTCACGTTTTGAATTTTTTTGAATGTAAACTAGATTTTTTTCTAATTTATCCTTCACATTAATTTAAAGTTAAATAGTGAAGCAATAATAATTAGTTTGATATTCTGATTTAAAAGTTTTAAGTAAGTACTGATTAATGCAAACAAAGTTGGAAATTTGATGATTAAATACTCTTAATTATTTGTATCTTAAATTTTAATACCTTCTTAATTATGTCAAAATCTAATAATTTCATTACTATATCACAATTGAATTTAAATTTATTTAAATGATTAATTATAAAATTGCTTAATTAAACCTTGATACTGTAGTAATTATGAGCGCACTGAGTCAAACGTTTCAATATAGTAGTACTATAAATATACACACGAAGGTGTACCAAAAGATTTGTTCACCACTAACGATGCCAGTAAAAAAAAAGGCTTAATTAATTAATCTTCAATTAATTATTTTATTTGCAGTAATTAATTAATACCAAAATAAGATTTGATTTTTACATTTTTAATTGCATATAGTAATTTTAATTTTATTGAATAGTCATAAACAAATAATTTCTCCATATGTTCTTGGAGTTTTGTTGTGCTTTCAAAAAAGAGTCATCACTCTTGTTCTTCAAAAGTATACACATTCCATGTGAGCAAACAATATGGAATACACATGTCTTGGTTGGCAAATTTGCAATGTACATTATGAACACGTTTATACTTTCGTTTGTACAATGCATGATGAATACGATTGCAATACATAATAATAGTGAAATTAATTTGTTTGTCAAACAGATAATAGTCACATTTTCAAAATGTAACACGTAATTACACTTAAAACTATACTGTATTTATATTATGAAACGTGCTATGTCACAAAAGATATATATGGTTTGAAACTTTGAATTATATTGGTAAAATTTAAAATTATTAATGTTATCACAAACATATAATATGGTTTGAATTGGCTTGGTAAATTTGAATATGCATTGTTGTTTAAATAATGTTTTCGACATCAAAACATACAAGCACATTCACATTCGTTAGCATTTTTTACATTATTTATTTATTTATTTATTTATTTTAACAATGGAATATTTTATATTTATACTTGTTTGTATATATATGGAATTAATTGGCCCACAAATACATCTCTCTCCCTATAACAAAAAAATATCTCCAATGTACATTATTAATAATTTTTTTCCTTCAAATTCATGATGTGATAGTACATTTGTGGATCAATAAATTATTTGAAACGATGTTTCATAGAAAATACTGTATAATTTAATGTATATATAAATAAAATTTATTTATTACACTTGGGAAGTCTCAACTTATTTTCTATGACACCTAAATTAGAAAATATTATTTTTTGAATTTTTAAATAATTAAAAAGGTTAAAATATAATTTTAAATAAAAAATGTGAATATTATTATGAGACGTAGAGATATTACACTAATTAGTATACAGTAGTATTATCTCTTGTGAATTTTAATTAAGAAATGTATTTTCAAATCTTAATTTTTTAATAAAAAAAATCCACATTTATTTTTTCAAATGTAATGAAATTAAAAATCTGCAGCATGAAATGATTTCAAAGTTCACATGGACCGACTATGGCACTATGGCACGATGGCACGTTCCTTCTTTACATATCTAAGTTAAATTAATCTGCGAAAAAAAAAGGCTAGACGAAGAAGATTAATTCATTAAACATATCATACGTTACTTCAAGCCAAAGTATCCTAATTCAATTTATGGAAATTTATATAGATAGATGTAAGTGTATACGTACAGTATATATACCCGAAAAGCACAAGTATATATTTACGATGAAATGCAAAAATATTAATTATTTTATACCAGTATAAATGTATAATTATTTATTGACAAAACAAATAAAGTATTATTACCATTGAGTAATGAGTAGTATACTATACTATTTATTTAATTAAATTTGATTTCTATTTGCGTGTATATAAGTAGATGGGGATTTATATTCGGATATTAATTATTCATTAATTTAAACCCGACACACAGTTTTCACACGTATTATATATTCGGATATATATGCCTTTTTTTCTTTCACACACCCAACAAATATTAAAGCTTCTTCGATCCCTTCACGCGGTTCACCACAGTGATTTGTTCAAGACCAGTCGCCATCGATCTCTATCTCCATAACGAACATTTTTCAGTCGTCTTACATTCAGTTCATATGAATTCAGTCCAAAATATCATGATCATAATTATATTAAATGTCGACCTTCAATTAATTTTAAATCTTTTACAAACTTTTGACCTGAAAAAGAGTTAGGATTACGCTACTAGTACTGGGAAAGCATGATATAAAAACGTACACGTTCTTTATCTGCACGTACCATGATGGGGTTGAGTGGTGGATGTGAGAACGACAACAGACTAAAAGGCAGAAAAAGAAAGAGCAATAAAGAAAAACAGTAGGGTTATATATGAATGCACCTCAATACAGATTCCGAATCGAGTTCGAGTCGAGCTGTCTAATTTTATTGACAAGTCGAAAATTGTTGAGGTGCGGGTTGTCGAGCTCAAACATATTTCAATTTAAAATTAATTTTACTTGACAGATTTATATTGCTTGGTTCGACACAACTCGTTTGCTTTCAGATGTGATCAGAATATATAAGTGACATGCATTAATTTCGTTTTGATATAAAAAATATAGTTTTATTGAATTTTTTAAACGTTTTATTGAATTTTTTAAATGTATTGTTAATTTTTGAGTTAAAAAAAAAAAAGTAAGAGTAAATTATTTTTGTTAGAAAATAAATAAAGTAGGGTTTGGTCTATTAAAAGGCCCATTCTTAACTGGGCTCATATTTTCCCATTTACTGGACTAGCTAATGCAGCCCAAATTTGGGTGCGAATGGGCTCCCGAAATACAGTACAGAGAAAACCGCTTACATTATCTTCTGAAAAAACAACACAGTAACTCACTAGAAGAAGAAGAACTATTCTTATTAAAAATAATTATAAGTCTTTTGAATTTCAAGTTCGAGTAGCTGGAAGAATCGGAATCACCGCCATGGCCATCGACATTACCACCTTAGAGGACAGGTGACTACTTCCCCCAAATTATATTTAGATTTTTTTTCTTATATTTATCTGGTTTCGAAACGATTTAGCTGTTTTAGTTTGTAGAGTTCAGATTAATTTTTTTCCGGAGCAAAAAAACTTGTGGACTTCAGTGTTGGGTCTTCCAGTCGTTCAATCACGATATGTGTGTGTGTGTGAGAGAGAGAGAGAGGTTATATCAATGCTTGATTTCAGATTATTCTGGATGTATCAAAGCTTTTGATTCTGTCTGTGTGATTCAATTTGTTAAATTATACTGTAATTGTGTTATTCAGGTACTTAAGTGCGTGCAAGAGGCATACTATTCCACCAAATAAGTCGATTTTGGCAGCACTATCCGAGGTCTCTGATGACTGTAACTATCTTTTCCTTTGGGCATTACGTTTTGTGGTTAACATTATTTTTTCATCGAGTCTTTTTTCCGTGCGTAGGCGAAGATCTCGAAAGCTCGCCGTGAGACAACCGGATTTGTTTTATCCTTGGATTACCTGAAACACATTGATATCCATCCTCTTCTCGATATGGTCAAGGAGATCGACGCCTCTGAGATTGATGCGGTTGACATTGTGAGTATTTCTTCGTGTTTTAGCGGGGAACATGTTTCGTCTATGCTGCATGCTGTCAAAAAAAAGCTTCGAGTGGTTGATGTCCGCGATATCTGGTTCGGGGAGGATTTTTTGATGTATGTACCTTTTGCAGTTCAATTCATACGAATTCATTAGTTTTGACTGTGGATGTTCCTTCATATATCTTTGTTTCTGCATTTTCACTCTCCATTCACATGAACATAGATCATAGAGAACATGCTACAACTTAGAAAGAAAATTTATTTCAGGGATCTTGCTCAGCAAGGTTTAGTATGCGAATCCCTCTATCTGAGTTCGTCTCATTTCCGGATGCTCAACATGGTTGGAGAGTTTTCACACATGCATACACTCAACTTGGATTTCAGCGAGTCACTTACTAGTTTCCGGGAGGATTGTTTCTCAAACATGCCAAAATTAAGACTCCTTTCACTATGTGGGACAAGAATCACAAATCTGTGGACAACTAGTGCTGCATTAGCCAGGCTCCCTTCTCTGGTCGAACTCCGGTTTAAGAATTGTTCTCCTACGTCGTTGAGAACTGAAAACACTGTTTCGGGTCATACGGGGTTTGGCCTTCACGCGAAACTGCCTTCAAATGGGGATGAAATTTTCCCGCATGGACAAATGATTCAGGACGATATGTATGATTATGATATAGTTCAGGATGTCAGAAGCACGAGTGATGATTCTTCAGATGACAACGAAGTTGACTTTTCCGGTCATAACCATCAGGACAATTGTTCGAACATACCTCTTGCTTGGGATGAAATGGATGAGGTGGAACATGAGGTATTGAAGGTTTCATGTTCCTTTTTTTTTTTTTTTTTTTTTTTTTTTTTTTTTTTTTTGTATCAGCAAACAAAAAAAAAAAAAAACATTTCGCTCTTTGGTTATCACTATATATCTTCTGTGTGATTTAATTCCAGTTTGAAGCTATTCCTATAACTGGAATCATGTTTGCTTATAGGCATTTTCATTCAACATTTTTAATTTTTTGTACTCAATTCTTAAAAAATACGTTATTTTTTTACATTTAATAATGAACACTTCAAATGTCATAACAGATCTATTTTGGTAGATCTGATTTGCAAGATTATAGAAGGACTCCTATTGCCAAAAAGAAGTACACTTCCTGTCATCCATCTCCAATATGCTTTGAGAAATACTACAGAGAATACATGGTAGCTTCCTTGCCAAAACTCGAAGTCCTCGATAATATGCCCATTGGAAAAACAGAAAAGGAAAGAGCAAAAGATATCTTCACAATTTATTTTGAACGCCTTCCATACAACAGGCGTAATAAAGAGAGTGTCGCAAGTATCTTGCAGCAACGTGAGACTCGTGCTTCAAGGAAAATATTATCTTCATCAAGAAAATCTCAACACTTCTATTCTAGGTCATTATCTGCGGCCAAAATGGGACAATCTGCATGGCCTACCTTACATTCTCTTTCTTTTACTGGAAACAAATTTAGAGATGATAGAAGAAAACTTCGTCCTAGACAGTTCGAGTACCATCCATCCGACTCGAGCCTTATGGTTTTTGGAACGATGGATGGGGAAGTTGTCGTAATAAACCACGAGAGTGAGAAAATTGTTAGTTACATTCCATCACTTGGAGCTATGGATAGCCGATAGTGTCCTGGGATTATGCTGGCTTAAAAAGTATCCGTCTAAGGTGTGCCATTCTACTTGTTATTTTTCTTTAATCTATAAGTCCGATGCTTTAATTTTATTTTTCCTGGGATTATGCTTCCTCCGCCATCCGCGACCATGAAGTATTTATATGACGATATTTTCTTTAAATACCTCAGTCGTGAAATCTTTTTCTCGCTTCCTGCTTGAGATGACCATTCTTCTATTCATTTGTTACCCTAATGAATGTTGTTGCATTTCAGCTTATTGCTGGTTCTGAGAATGGTTCCCTTAGATTGTACGATATACAAAATATGCCAACCAGAAATAGAGGACCGTATCACAGCCGTGGTACACTTTTTGACGAATTCGACCAGTTGACATCTGTCCATGTCAACTCCACAGACGAACTGTTTGTTGCAAGTGGATACTCTAGAAACGTTGCTTTATACGATATTAGCACTGGAAGATGTTCACAAGTCTTTGCTGATGTACACCGGGAACTTATTAATGTAGTCAAGTTTTCAAACCACAACCCATCAGTTTTTGCCACCTCATCCTTTGATCGTGATGTAAAGATGTGGGATATCAGACAAAAACCAAACCAACCTTGTTATACTGCTTCAAGCTCGGGAGGAAATGTGGTGGTCTGCTTTTCCCCGGATGATCACTATCTTCTTGTTTCAGCAGTTGACAATGAGGTAACTTTCGAATTATGATTTAGAATTATTTTCTCTCAACATAATCTACTATAGGGAAACAGTTTGTTTTGGTTGAGATTTGTTCTTAGAGTCTGAAGTTTGAGCTTATCGTCTGGACACTGCAAATGCAACAACAATTGATCGTTGGATGTACAATTTTGTAACTACTTTATGATTAAAAAATACTACTATATTTTCCAAGGTAAAACAACTATTGGCTGTTGATGGAAGGCCTCATCTGGATTTTGGTATAGCTTCTACTGGAAGTTCAAAGAACTACACTCGCTCGTATTACATGAGTGGAGGAGATTACATGATAAGCGGAAGTTGTGATGAACACGTGGTCCGCGTTTGTTGTGCTAATACAGGCAGACGGCTGAGGGATGTATCATTGGAGGTCTGTTTCTTTTCCGTTATTTATTCATTAATTTATTCTAGGGAAGGTATTTTTATTTTTATTTTTCGTATGGAAAATTGACAATCTGCGTGACAGTTAAGACTTGGTATAATTTTATATTTATTTTGACAGTACAATCTGAAATCTGATGGAACTTATTCACTTTTATTTATCAGGGTAAAAGTGCAGGGGCTTCAATGTTTGTTCAATCTTTGAGGGGAGATCCTTTTAGGGTAATTTTCTTTGAGTTAATATTAATCTATATTATATCTCCTTGCTCAATATTAAAGAGGTCTTCTCTTCTGAATCTCACTAGTCATATGACCTAAGCTGATAATAAGCCTGATTAAATCCATCACAGTTACTCATTGTTTTTATTGATTACAGGACTTCAACATGAGTATATTGGCGGAGTATAATATTCCAAACTCGGATTTTGAAATTGTCAAGGTAATGTTTGTGCCCTTGACCCTCAACAAAGAAGTAATTTTAATTTCCGGAAAATTATCAATTACATTCTCCCATATTTTGTCACTTATAATAACCGACACGATAATCATACTTGTAGGTTAATCTTTTCCCACTCGGTGATTACGATAAGTCACATTCTTACAAGCAACAATCTCACTCAGATACTGGGATGGGAGGTTGATGAGGTTCTATAATATTCTCCATAACAAACACACTATCCCAGTACGAGAATTGCGTTCTCATGTTGTGTCCATAACAAACTAATGTTTATGCTATGTTACGATGACACGAAGAACAAATGAATTGGATGATGAAGGATAGCTCGATCGACCGTGCAAGGTAAGGAAAATGCTTCTAATGAATGAACCAAAAACAATAATATGAATTGTAGGAGTATCAAATAATATGCAATACATAAGTGTACATGTGTATTATTGTTGGCTGAATTAAGTTGTATACGTCTGGTAGGAATCTTCAGTGTAGCATTTATTTCCTTACTCAGTTGGCACTTGCAGACAAAACTCTCCCATGAAGTACGTCAGTGAAAATTCATTACTCTACTATGATCGCAGCTGTCACCTTCACATAATTTGTTGTCATCAACTAAGTATGACTTCAATTCAGGTAAATAAATATAATACTAGAGTATAATTTATCCATTCCACTTTTTATTTATTTATTTATTCATTATAAAATGTGACTTCTATTAAATTATTAAAAAAAATAATAAACTCACTTTATTTACAATGACACTTACTAATGACTATACATATAAGATGCATTACTATTATTTAAATATAGTGTTCAATAGGAATCGAGTACTCTACAAGTATTTCACAAGTTTTTTAAACTAGCTGAAAAGTTAGGAGATTTTGTTCAATAGGAATTGAGTACTTTGCAATATATGGAGTTCAACAGGAATTGAGCACTTTACAGTATTTCACAAAAATTTGCACTACTGTATCTGAAAAGTTGGGGGATTTTGTTTCTAAAAAATAGATTCACTTCTTTCACAAAATACAAAAAAAAAAAAAAAAAGTATATTAATGCTTAGTATTGTTAGTACTTGTTAGCACATCCAACTTTTATATGTATACCTAAATTATTACTGTAATTAATTTGGTGACCCTAGCTATATGACTCCAATCCAAACACAGCAGTGCATGTGCCCTTCCCTAACACACATGTCGTGACGTCAGCACCCCCATCCCATAAACACCCACCATTATTTATCACCGCCACTCACAGCCATTACTTTCTCTCCATAAATTCCGATATTCATAAAAACAATATTACAGTACAGTAACATATTCACAATTTAAAAAAAAAATAAAAAATATGAAGGCTCTCTTTCTTGCTTCTCTTGTTCTCTTTTTCGTGCTTCTCAGCAACAATTTCGTCCGGCCTACAATGTCTCAACCCCATAAGTTGTAACCACCTTACATTTTTGTAAACGAACTCATAAAAACTGTGATCGATCGATCGATCTGCATTGTAAAACAAGCTCACCATGCATCTAACTTTAATTTGTTAGTTTTAATTATCGGGTAATTAATTTTGTAACATGCATGCAGCTAACTACTGTGATGTGAAGTGCGAGTCGAGGTGCGCGGTGGCTGGGGTGAAGGATAGGTGCCTCAAGTACTGCGGGATATGCTGCGCCAGGTGCAAGTGTGTGCCTTCTGGAACCTACGGCAACAAACACCAGTGCCCTTGTTACAGGGACATGCGCAACTCTAAGGGCAAACCCAAGTGCCCTTAGATATATTTGTATTTTAATGATATATCATGGAATGAGCTTTGAGTATAATTATTGATATATTTATGAATAATAAAACGACTTGGGTTTATTTAAGTAATTTATAATCTTTTCGTTTGAGTAACATTTTGCATTTTTCTTCAGTTTTGTGTTACATTATTTTCACCCTGAAAAAACAAATAAATATCACAATATTCACTCTCGTTTTATACATTTATCAAACGTATTGACACTTTAAAATTATGCATAATTTTCTTTTTTTTAATATATAAACAAATTATGCAAATATTTTTTTAAAAAATAATATGTAAATATTTTATTTTTTCACTTTAAAATATAATTTTATTTTTTTTACATGTTTTTTAAATTTACTTTTCTTTTTATAAAAATAAAATAAAAAAAATAGTACAGTGACATTTTTCTTAATATGTGTACGTGTTCAAAAACAAAGCCCAATTTATCAACTAAGCCCACCACATCATCAGGCCCGCGCCAAAGAATAAAATTTGGATCCATGATTTATTTGATAAAAATTAGTCTTCAGCTACATCGAGCAGCTTCAAAATCACTCGTTCAAATTTCGGAAAAAAAAGTACTCCACCTGAAACAATTTCGTTAGTAGATTCGTGACATTTTCCCATTGAATCAGCCATGGATAATTCGAAAGTTCAAGAGGTGAATTCGCATTTTCGATTTTTCGATTTTCGTCTTTTCACGTGTGACCTAATAATCTGTTCAGAGACTGATTTGTTACCGTGAAATTACCATTTCAGATTATAGAGAAGCAAGTGCTTACGGTGGTGAAGGCCGTGGAGGACAAGATCGACGACGAGATCTCGGCGTTGGATCGGTTAGATCCGGACGATTTGGAGGCGCTGAGAGAGCGGAGGCTGCAGCAGATGAAGAAGATGGCGGAGAAAAGGAGACGCTGGATCGCCCTCGGCCACGGCGAGTACTCGGAGATCCACAACGAGAAGGATTTTTTCTCTGTCGTCAAGGCCAGCGATCGAGTTGTGTGCCATTTTTACCGCGAAAATTGGCCTTGCAAGGTAGCCCTAGTTATCCTTTTCTTATTTTATTCCTGCCATTTTGCTTAAAAGGAAATGTGTGCTACATAATAAAAAAAATCCCTCGATTAGTTGGGATGCAACTGTGTGAATCGATAATGTATTGATAAAATCAAATTGTATGTTGTTTGTAGCTCATAAGCTCATTTGACGTTTCGAAGAACATAGGATTACTTTGATTTAAACACGTGAAAGCTAAAACCGAGTGTAATGAGGATTATACGATAGGAGCTTTTTAGTGTTCTATGATGCGTTGAGGATCATTTCGGAAGAAGAGTATAGAGTAATTGAGATCAATAAATTCTATCCTAGTAACTTTGAATCAAAGTTCAATAGGGCTCGAAGTTGTTCGATTGCTACAAAAGATGAAATTAGTTTTATCTATTGGCCCCATTTTCTTTCACATAGGCAGGTCGATTCCTTTTTTTTTTTTTTTTGATTGATTGTTACGAAATCCATGTACTGCCCCCCGTATGATCTAGGTCTCCCAGAATAAGAAAGGAGTGCACATAGTAAACCATATAAAAGGGTGTGAATGTTATTTCAGAATGCTGCCTTTATATATAGTGGCAGTATCTGTGTATTTGGTGCATATAGTTCTCTTGAAAAGAGTATATTTATCAGATAAGGGTGTCCCAACATTTGCAGGTCGTGGACAATCATTTGGCAATACTGGCAAAGCAACATATTGAGACACGCTTTGTGAAAATAAATGCAGAGAAAAGTCCATACTTGAGCGAGAAGCTTCGGATTGTTGTCCTTCCGACCCTTGCCCTCGTAAAGAACGCTAAAGTTGAGGATTATGTGGTAAGTCACCTGCTAGGCTGATAATGTTACTAATCTTGAATTTACAGTTTTTTTAATTAAATAATAACACTCCTGTGAAATAGCCCTACTTTTAGACCATTCCACATGAATTAAATACAGAAAAAAAAAAAACTGAAATAATACCAAAAAAAAAATATAGTAGAAGTCTAAACAAGATTGAAGTAACTAAAACTCTGAAAATATAATATATGTAATCCTAGAAAAATATATTATTAAAAATATTATTTAGTAAGACACCATGTTTTTGTGCATGAAAATTAGGTGGGTTTTGACGAACTTGGCGGTAAAGATGATTTCAGCACAGAGGAACTGGAAGAGAGGATAGCTAAGGCACAGGTTATTGTTTTTGAGGGTGAATCGTCACTCAACCCGTCCAAATCTAAAGCGCCAAGTAGGAGTGTTCGACAGGGCGCAACTTCCTACTCATCAGACTCTGAATAGTTGTAACTATTTGCTCTATGACAATTCTTGTAGCATTATTTTTTCTTTTTTTCTTTTGTAACAATGAATAATTTGCGGTCAGATGTATGTATGCCTACAACTTTATTATGCCTACAACTTTGTAATTTTTTTAAGCCTACAACTTTATAATTTTTTTAAGTCGTTTTTAAATTGTTTTTTTTTTTTGATAAGGAGTATGTATGCCTACAACTTTATTATGCCTACAACTTTGTAATTTTTTTAAGCCTACAACTTTATAATTTTTTTAAGTCGTTTTTAAATTGTTTTTTTTTTTGATAAGGAGGAGAGACGAGAAATTCCACCCCCACCCGATCGGAGGTCTCTCGATCGGGTAGGATGTAAATCGAGGAATGTGCCCGAGTAGCAGACACCTGTGCGAGAGAGCCAACAGGTCGAACTCCAGGACAAACTTTCATAATATTTCAATGAAAATTTGTCCCACCCGAGATTCGAACCCTGCGTCGCCGGGAAATTACACCCACATAATCACAGGCCTTACCACTCGGCTATGCTCCTGGGGACTCGTTTTTAAATTGTTTCACAATGCTTTTGCCATGCTTTATAGTTTATACCATCAAGATCATATTTTGACAGAGAAAAGTTACCACGTCCAAGGTGGTCTGTCTGTGAGAGGCTACATTGTTAGGATTTTCGCCTAATCGCGTCGCTGCAAGAGACGATAAAATACGAACGAGAAATAACGAGACAAGAAATTATAGTGGTTCACCCAATAAGGCTACGTCCACTCGCCGCTGCAGATATTTCACTAGAATAATATAGACGACTCCGGGGAGTTTACAAACGCATAAGCGATCTCAGTATACTCACGCTCTCGTCTCTCGCTATTCTAGAATTCTCTCAATAATACTCTCGGGATTCTCACGGATACAAATTACATTGTTGGGGGCTTTCTTATATAGACTAGACATATAAGAAACCCTAAACTTAATTTAGGTAGGAGTCCACGCCGAAAAGGATACCAAAAATCGCGAAATTTGGCGAGCAAAAAAAACATCCGCGCTGCCAGCGCGAAAAAACGGCGCCCGCCAAAGCATTTCGGCGCCCGCCGAAATGCACTCGCGACCGCCGTTGGTCCAATGGCGCCCCAAAAGACCCAAATCTTGGCAGTCCGCTTTCCTTGGTTTCGGCGCCTGTCGAAACCTTTCTGCGCCCGCCGGTGAAGCTCCGGCGACTGCCGTTTCCATCCCGGCGACCGCCATTTCTCTCCTTGGCGATTTCGTCCTCGATTTCGACTCCACATCCCAACAATCTCCCACTTGGAGGCGAAACCCGATCACCTCCCACTGCAGCGGCATCCCCAGTTCTTACCAACGTCGCCCAGTCGAAGTTTCAACCAACTTCGACGCGCCGCGACTTCTCAGGTTCTTCCAGGCCTTCATCAACATGCACTTCGAATTTTTCATAAACTTTCCTCCAGCAGAGACGCAAGAAAGCTTACCCGAACGCATCTCCTTGTTTTCCGCGGACAAGGAACCGTGTGACAATAACGAGGTCGCCTCGTTTCTCATTGCCAGCTCCCACTTGCTCGATTTCCCAGCCAACATTGCCTCATCGTCTCGACTTGAAAGCTCGTGACTGGTCTTCAAGATCTCATCCGGTTGGTCTTCTCTCACCGGAAAATCTTCCACGTCATTTCTCAACTCTCCACTCTTCGACTCTCTCTTGATCACCGAGAATCGAACTCTGCTCTGCTCTTCGAGAAACTAACTCCGATCCATGCGAGACATCCCCGAATTCTCACTCACACGATCCAGTTCACAATGCTCAGGCGCATTGGTGTTTTCGGCTTCACCAATCTCAACACGACCTCCAGCCGTAGTGTAAAGAGTGCCCGTCTTTTGACCACGAGCAATCACCATTGCACCCTTCGTCACTTTCCAAGACCCATCATCGAAGGTCACCTTATGGCTGTCTCTCGCAAGCTGACTGACCGAGATCATATTTCTCCTCAACTTCGGCACATACCTCACCTTCGAAAGCTCCAACGTCTGTCTACGAGACGTCTTCAAAGTCACGTTACCAACACCACCAACCTTCAAAGTTCGACCATCCCCGAGGCGAACTTTCCCACGATTCCCAGCAATGAAACCCTTCATGCAATCGCGCCTTGTCGTAGTGTGAAACGACGCTCCCGAATCCAGCACCCAGGAGTATTCAGGATTCTCAGAAGATGTTAGCAAGACATCTCCATAATCCTCGTCAGTCACCGCATTGGTTTGAGCCTTCGCAGGCTCCCTACAATGCCGCTTGATATGACCTTCCTTCTTGCAATTCCAACAAACCACCTTCTTGCCATCTCTCGTCTTTGACCCTCCGCTGCCATAATTAGTGTCGCTCCCTCGGCCTCGGCTCTCAGTACTCAGGACAGAACCAGACAATGCCCCTTGAAAATCCCTTTTTCGCAGTTCCTCGGCCAGAACGCTATCTTTGACATCAGCAAATTTGAGATTTTCCTTCCCCATTGAGTTACTAATCGCAGCCCTCATGGGCTCCCAGCTGTCCGGCAAAGACGCCAGCAAGATCAGTGCACACACCTCGTCGTCGAACACAATTCCGACCCCCTTCAGCTTGTTTAGGTTCGAGCTCATCTCATGGATATGAGCCGCAGCATCGAACCCGTCTTTCATCCTCAAGTTGAATAGGCTCTTCATGAGGTGTATCTTGTTGTTGGCAGTGGGCTTCTCATACTTGTTTGCAAGAGCCTGCATCAAGCCTTGAGTGGTCTTCTCATCGGCCACATCATCCGCCACCCTCATCGACAGGGATAACCGGATTATCCTCAGAACCTGTCTGTCGAGCTCAAGCCATTTATCATCTTCCATCTTCTCCGACTTCGGACTCAATGGTTGATACAGCTTCCTCCCGTACAGGTAATCCTCGATCTGCATCTTCCAATGCCTGTAATTTTGTCCATCGAATCTCGTCACAGAGAAATTCGCAAGATCCCCCATCGTCTCTTCAATCGCCTCCCTTGAAGCTCTTATACCAGTTGTTAGGATTTTCGCCTAATCGCGTCGCTGCAAGAGACGATAAAATACGAACGAGAAATAAAAACAAAAAATAACAAGTCAAGGAATTATAGTGGTTCACCCAATAAGGCTACGTCCACTCGCCGCTGCAGATATTTCACTAGAATAATATAGACGATTCCGGGGAGTTTACAAACGCATAAGCGATCTCAGTATACTCACGCTCTCGTCTCTCGCAATTCTAGAATTCTCTCAATAATACTCTCGGGATTATCACGGATACAAATTACATTGTTGGGGGCTTTCTTATATAGACTAAACATATAAGAAACCCTAAACTTAATTTAGGTAGGAGTCCACGCCGAAAAGGATACCAAAAATCGCGAAACTTGGCGAGCAAGAAAAACATCCGCGCTGCCAGCGCGAAAAACGGCGTCCGCCAAAGCATTTCGGCGCCCGCCGAAATGCACCCGCGACCGCCGTTGGTCCAATGGCGCCCGCCAAAAGACCCAAATCTTGGCAGGGCGAAGCTCCGGCGACCGCTGTTTCCATCTCGGTGACCGCCATTTCTCTCCTTGGCGATTTCGTCCTTCTTCGTCCTCGATTTCGACTCCACATCCCAACATACACGATACAGGTCCAAGGTGGTCTGTCTGTTAGAGGCTACAAGATACAGGTCCAGGGTGTGGGTGGAGTAGGGGTGTTAAAAATTTGGTTAAACCGACCAAACCAAACCGAACCGACACTGTTCGGTTAAACCAAACCGAACCAAACTAATTCGGTTTGGTTTTTGGTTTGTAAAATTTTGTATTTTCGATTTTCGGTTCGATTTGGTTATTTTGGTCGGTTAACCGAATTAAACCGAAAACCGAATTACATATGTATCTATATTATATATATAAAATTAGACAAGTTAATTGGGCCGATGGGCCTCCTCTCCTGCATACCCAGGCCAAAGCCAATGTCCAAATATTTGAAGTATTTTTTTATGGAGATTGGAATTTGGAGATAGTCAGTTGCTAGTTGCTACTTACTAATATTTTGATTAGTCTTTTGGTTCAAATATGTAATTATTAATGGTGGAGTACTTACTAATATTTGGATTAGTCTTTTGTTTAAATATGTAATTGTTAATGGTGGATTAGATGTTTATGTTGTTGTTGAAAGTATTCATTTATGGGCACAAACCAATTTTTGTACAATTTTTTTTTTTAATATAGATTTTTGGTTAAAACCGAACCAAACCGAACCAAACCGGTTGAGTTCGGTTTTAACCGAACCAAACCATTCTTTAAACGGTTTGGTTTTGGTTCTTGAAAAAAACTCTTATTTGGTTCGGTTAACTGAAATTTCGGTTCGGTTCGGTTTGGTTTAACCGAATTGACAGCCCTAGGGTGGAGTAACATAAATAAAACCAATAGTATGTCCTAAATTATATGCAATTGCATTTTGTTATTTAAAATTCAAACAAAACGATAAACCTTATAATTGAAATACTTAATATGATAATAAACCGTGTAAAAAAAATAAAAATATAACATTATAACAAAAAAGTCACATTCCCAAGGTCTTTCTACAAAATTAAGGTCTTAGCACAATAAATATGACATGGAAGGGAAGAACTCACAATACTTCTTTGGTTCACAAAAGACAACTCAGGAATGCAAAAAAATAAAACAACACAGACCACAAAGACGAGAGGTTGGAGATTGGGAGGTACAATGGTGTGGTTGGAGGACTGATGACTCAACTCTGACAACAAAACAAATGGTTTGGATCAGTCGAGGACTTGATATGGTGTTTGAATCATGTGCGTTGCAGCTTGTACAATCCTTTAGCACGTGCAAGAACACGTTTTCCATAGGGATGGCTGTGCAGAAACGGATAGTTCGAGTTTACAAGTCTGATCAACACCTGTTGGACTGCTCCCTGCAAGTAAGAAAGAATTCATCATCATGCTAAGTACTCAAATACTACCACATTTCTATTTTGGGATATTTACATAAAATACCATCAACTTTGGGGTAATTATAGAATAAACCACTTTAAATATTCAAAAACAAGAGGGGTTTGTTTACCTTGGTAAGCTCGATTGCCCTTTGAGCAACATAGTTACCATACTGGTCGAGTAAAACACTCAGAAAGTTGGGGCTCTTGATAAGCTCCTCGACTATGGGGAGAGCTCGATCCCCGTCCGAGTTCTTCAAGCACGCTTCAATCACATTGCTTCCAAATTTGTTCATTGACAGCGACACGTAATTTCCATACAACTGCGCCATTACATCCGACATCACCTGCGGTATCCTGAACCCTAGTATATACTGCACAACATAATTTCTACACCACCCCAAAACAAAAATCAATCAAACACGTACGGTTTAAGATAAATAAATACTAAAATCGTTAATTACCCATAAGGATGTTCGGATAGAATGAGCGCGTTGGATATAATTTGCGCGAAAAGCCGGTCCCGCGACTCTCCGACGGAATGGTTCAAGCATTGTTGCAGAACACAGCAACCGCTCTTGTCGGTGGCCACGTCTAGGCAATTATCAGCTACTACGTTCAGGATACTCTGTGAAATTGATTTCAAATTATATAACAAAATTGACAAAACATGTGTTGATTGATTTCTAATTATATAACTAAATTGATAAAAAAGCCCTAATATCTATCACCTTGTTATCCTCGGGAGAAAAGTATCTCAAGCATTGCTGGATAACATGTTGGCCATTGTTGCTCTTGACGAGGGGGAGAGTTATCCGCCTCAGTGCCGACACAGCAAGAGCCACCTGATCGCGAGTGGTTAGGTGCTCGAGCAATTTCTGCACGGCTCTGGTTCTGCCGAAATCAACAATTCAATCGATTATAATAAGATAAGTCAATTTATAATATAATCGACTAAAATCAACAATGTGAACACAATTCAACCGATTATAATTATACACGAACCCGTGCATATCTGTGCATATGTTTTTGAACTTCCTCTCGTCTCGAATCAACGAGCAGAGGAGCTGAGTCATCTGATCTTCGTCGACGAACTTGAAGAAGCTCTGGATCAGGTAGTTCCCGAACTGGTGGACCACGAGCTCGGACACGTGGTCCTTCAGCTCCGAGAAAATCAGATGTATGTCGTCGCGATTCCCCTGCTCGAACTTCTTCTGGAGGAACCGGCAGCCGGACTGGTCCCTCGCCGCAATGACTATTTTGCCCCTCAATTCGCTCAAGGGGGCCGACGCCGCGAAAATCGGGGGCCGCGGAGAAGGAACCACTCGAGACGACGTCGTTTCGTAATACCGATTCAGATTCAGTAAATTCGCCGTGGATTGGGCCCGGGCCGCGGATTCGGCCCGCATCCTCTGCAAATCCAGGTACTCGGAATCCGGTTGGGGAGACGGCGGCAGCAAACTCATGCGGCTGAATTTCAATTCGAGGGGATCGTAATTGTTGGATTGGGGATAATCAAATCCATAGCGGAGGTGGTTTCCGGCGAAGGAATAGGAGTTGAGCGGCGGCGGCGGCGGCGGGAAGGTGTACTCCGGCGTGGAGTAGTAGTAGGCGGAGTTGAAGAGCTCGCCGTCGCGGTCCATGATTTCCGTAACCGATAGGGGAGGAGGGGGGGAGAGGGGTTTAATGGCGGAATTTAAAGTGATTTATGGGAGAGATTTTATCGGGCGAGGAGGAAAATAGAATTCGAATTTTTAGTGATTCTTTGGAAAGGAACGATTTAGAGTCCTCTCATGCATGCAACTAATATTAAATTAATTAAATATTTTTTTTTAATAAATATGGTAGTGATGGGTTGTTACTCTAAATTAGAAAATAATCATTCAAATATTGTTTGGAAATTTTAATTTTGAGTGAAATATTTTCGGACTTGATTTCACAATAATTAGATTGGGATTGGATTTGATATTTTTCTTTTTAAATATATAAAGAAGACGATGACGAGTTTAACATATAATTTAAAGTTTTAAATTATTACTGTATTTCAATTTCCATAATTATATAATAATAAATATATAAATATTCAAATTAATAGTAGTTTCTTCTTATTTATAAATAAAAATGTCTGTTTGTAAGACAAGAGTAATATAAATAATACTGTTATGCGGTAAAATTCAGGTTATGTCCCGAGCATAGGACCCCCCTGCTCGCCCCCGCGAAGGTGCGAACAAACACGGAAGCTCGCTATCAGAAGACGCGCCCAGCAGGCGCTAGGAGGACGAGTTCGGCATAGGAATACTGGCGAATTCGTTTTCCACAGTTCGAAAGAAGACCGATCACCTTAAAGCCAGCCCGGCCAAATGACGGGCCTACCATCTTGCTTTGGGCTTGGAAAAAAGGGGGTGGGCCTAATGAAGGACTATTTGGTGGGCTTAGCCCATTAACTCATTTTAGTAACCCTAATTTGTATTCCCTATAAATAGTAGGTGTAATATTTTATTAAAGGGATCTACACTTTTCCCCAAAAAATTCCTAGAGAGCATAATTGACTTGTTCATTACTCAATCCCCGAAATTTCTATTTTTAGTTGATCATTGGAGAGCACGATTTTTCCACCATCAACAATTGGCGCTAGAAGGAGGGGGGATCCTCGGGCGTTGAGTAGATACTGAACGAGCAGAAACTAAAATCATCCGAACAGCATGACGAATCTTCAAGCAATAGCCGGAGCATCAGGCCTCACCTCGGCAGATAAGGGGAAAGGTCCCGAAGAGCCTAATGATGTCCGGACGAGGGGGATGGAGATATCCCGAATAGAGATGGAGCAGCTCGACCACATTGAAATGTTAAGGGCTGAGCAGAGAGAAATAAGGGCAGAACAACGAGTCCTCCAGGAGAAGAAGAGGGAGGCCATCAGGAACCCACGCTCCGGGGAAGGCTTGCCCGATCTGAATCTTGAATGCCTCCAGACACCCGAGGACATCAAGAGAACTATACGATTGCTGCAAGAAAAGTCAGCCCAGTTGGAGAGGGCGAACAGGAATCCAGGTCGAGGACCTTTAGTAAGGGATTTAGACGAGGAGTTCCGAAACGAGGAACTTGAGGAAGAGGAACGAACACACAAAGCCTCCCCGAGGCGACCCCGCAAGAAAGGCCGAAGGTTGGGAGTGATCCGACAAGAGGAATATGACGGCGGCTCTAGCGAGTCGCGGGATTCGGAGGAAAGTCATGAAGATTGGGATGACCAAAGAGAGGTCGGAACGCCCAAATTCCCGGGGAGATGCGCCCGACGACCGAGGAATCATAAGGGAGGTCGTCCTGACGAGAACATTATAAGAAGGCTGGAAGAAATGGAGAAGCAAATCGCATTGCAGAGGGGCGAAGGACCTCGAAAGACCACACTAACAGATCCTTTATCCCGTCGTCTATCCAGTGCGAGAACTCAGGCGGACATCGCCCCAATGATGAGCATGATATATGACGGTAAGGGAGATCCGGAAGTTCATCTGAGCAAGTACAACATTTACATGGTGGGAAGAGGCGCCAGCGAGGCAACGAAGTGTAGACTTTTTCCTCTCACCCTGGGAGACGCGGCGCATAAATGGTACACAGGTCTACCAAATCGGACTGTGGACAGTTTCGAAGAGCTGGGAGATCTGTTCGTCACGTATTTCGCCGCTAAGATCCAACGCCCAGAAAGCAGACAGAGACTTATGGGAATCAAGCAAGGAAACGAGGAGACTGACGAGCAATATCTGGATCGAGTGGAAAAGATAATTTCCCACGGGGAACCTATCATTGACGATGTGCTCGTACACGCCGTGGTCGGGGGATTGAAGCCCAGCTCGGAATTGTTCAAGCCCATGATGCGGGAGTACCCGAAGACATACGCTGAGTTTCGTCGGCGCGCCGGAGAAGAGATCGTTCAGCAGAGGGTTTACGAACAGAGGATGAAGGAAATTGAAGGTCAGGCCAAGAAGGAGAAACCCAACTTCGAGAGGAAGGATTGGGTTAAGAAAAACACTGGCCCCAGAAATTTCATTGGCCCGAGAAGAGAGCAGCACGCTGAGCCGGGAGAGAATGGAGTATTTCATGGAAAGACAGCGGGAAAGATTCTAGAAATCTTTCGGGATAACAATGTGTTCGCTCTGATGCCGCCACCCCCACTCATTGGGCCGCCCGAGAGGAGAAACCCAAATAAATGGTGCGAATTTCATGAAGATATCGGACACCCTACGGATGAATGCAGGCAGTTGCTCGATCAGCTGAAGCAATTGTTCAGGGAGGGAAGACTCGAACAACTGCTGAGAAGACCAGGAAGAGGAAGAGGCCGACGTGGAAATGGCCATCGGGACCGACCATACGCGCCCCATCACCAAAGACTACCGGAACCCCAGAGGTTGCAGATCGAACAACCCCCGCCACCTCCGCCGATCGAGGTCCGAGGAAACAGAGACGTGCCGCCGATGAGGGAAGGCGGAAGAATTAACATGATCGGAGGCATAGCCCCCGGAACCCAGAAATCAAAAAGGCAGAAAAAAGCCGAACTGCGGACATGGGAGAGCATCAACGCTGTCATACCGATGAAGGAACCAGGCATCGCGAAGGGTGTGGTCATACAATTTACTGACCAAGATCGAGCAGGGGTCAGGTACCCAAAGATGGAATCACTGGTCGTGATGGCCAGGATCCAAGGAGTAGAAGTGGCTCGCATCTTGATCGACAATGGTGCTCATTGCAACATCCTGTTCAAGAGAACGTTCGATCAGTTAGGGGATATGGCTGAATACCTAAAGGCGTATGAAGGGTCGCTGAGAGGGTTCGGCGATGTGGAGGTGAAGCCCTATGGAAAGATTAAGTTGGTCGTAGAGCTCGTCGACTACCAGAACGCGGCAGTTCGCATCACACGAACTACTGAGTTCGTCGTGGTCGATCTAGAGAATGTTTACAATGCTTTCTTAGGTAGGCCATTTATGGAGGCATTCGAGGCTGTGGCCTCGTCCCACTATTATTGTATCAAATTTCCCACCCTAAACGGATCTGTTGGGACCGTTAAGGGAGATCAATATATGGCAAAGAAGTGTTTCGATTATGACTTATGTTCGGGTGAGGGCTTGATGAAAAGCACACGGACAACACACAGTAATCCTAAAATTGGCGTCACGAGGACATTGACCGAGGACGGTCGGATCGAGGTCAAAGAGATCGATCCCACGAAAGAGATGGAGGTCGAAGAGAGCACTTACCTAGCCACCCTCTGGCAGGAAGGGGAGGTCGAGCATGCGCCTTTTATGATCGCAGAAGTAGAAAAAATCCGAGAGTCGGACGACTTGGAGCCTCGCTTAGGGGAGGAGGACGAAGAGATCGTCGATCCCCGGGGCCCTTCCCAGTGTTCGGCGGTGGACGACCTGGAAAACGTCTGTCTGAACCCAGGTCGGCCCGAGACAGTAGTGTTGATCGGAGCTAAGTTGCCGGAAAGAGTGAAGCGGGAGCTAATTGCGTGCCTGCGAAGAAATATGGACGTGTTTGCCTGGTCGCACAAAGACATGACGGGAATCGACCCGAGGCATGCATGTCATCACCTCAAGATAGATCCGATGAAAAAACCTGTGGCACAGAAGCGGCGAATGATGGGACCTGAAAAATACGAAGCTTTGGCCGTGGAAGTAAAAAAGTTGGTGGACAACGACCTGGTGGTAGAAGCTCAAGGGGAGCCGCAATGGCTATCCAACTCGGTGCTTGTAAAAAAGACAGGTAACGCATGGAGGCTGTGCGTGGACTTTACCGACCTCAATCGGGCATGTCCGAAGGACCATTTCCCCATGCCCCATATCGACCACCTCGTTGATAACACGTCGGGCTACGCGGTACTCTCCAAGTGTGATTGTTATGCGGGTTACCATCAGATCCCGATGGCCCCCGAGGATATTGAACACACCTCGTTTTACACGGAAAAGACGGTGTTAAGCTGGAAGCGAATGCCGTTCGGGTTGAGAAACGCGGGAGCCACGTATCAACGACTGGTGAACAAGATGTTTGCCGAACAGATTGGTGAAACCATGGAGGTGTACGTGGACGATCTCATTATTAAGAGCAGAGTACTGGAAGATCATGTGAAGGATGTGGAGACCACATGTGAAATTTTAAGGAAATACAACATGAAGCTGAACCCGAAGAAGTGTCACTTCGGAGTTTTCGAGACGAAGTTCCTCGGACATATCGTCAGCACCAGGGGGATCGAGGCAAATCCGAGCAAGATACAGGCGATAGTCGACCTAAAGGAGCCTCGCTGCTTGAAGGATGTTCAACGTTTAACCGGGTGCCTGGCCGCGCTGAGCCGATTTATACCCCGGTTAGGGGATAAGAGCAGGCCATTCTTTCAAGCCATAAAGAACCAGAAGTTCAAGTGGAAGAAGGACAGTCAAGAAGCCTTTGATAGATTGAAACTTCACCTGCAAGACCCGCAGATCCTCTCAAAGCCGGTCCGAGGAGAGAAATTGTTCCTGTACCTGGCGGCGTCCGAACACGCAATCAGCTCGGTCCTGGTACGGGCAGAAGATAAACTCCACAAACCCATCTATTACGTTAGTCAAACTTTGCAAGACGCGGAGTCAAGGTACACGCCTTTGGAGAAGCTGGCATATGCTTTGGTGATGAGCGTTCGAAAGTTGAGATCGTACTTTTTCGATCACCCAGTCGAAGTGTTGACAACCATGCCTCTAAGACAAGTGCTGCAGCGGCCAGATACCACAGGCCGACTGTTAAAGTGGAGTCTGGAAGTGGGCCAGTACGATATCACCTACGCGCCCAGGACGGCGATCAAGGGACAAGCATTGGCCGATTTTATTGTAGAACTCACCTTCCCGCGAATTGACTCCTCGCTTCCGATCCCACCGTGGAAACTCTACGTTGACGGATCATCCACGAGTTCCCGCGCTGGGGCTGGAATAGTTTTGGTCGGACCAGGAGGTCAGTCCTTTGCACACGCGGTAAGCTTCGAGTTCGACGCCACCAATAACGAGGCCGAATATGAAGCGTTGGTAGCAGGCTTGGAGCTCTCTTTGGCCGTTGGCGCCGAGCATTTGAAAATCTTCACAGACTCCCTATTGGTCGTCAACCAATTAAAGGGGAAGTACGAGACGAGAAGCACAAGAATGGAGCAATACTGCGAACATGTAACGAGGATGATGAACAAGTTCCCCCGGGTCGAAATCGAACAAATTCCTCGAGAGCTAAACACTCAGGCGGACGCCCTATCCAAACTAGCCTCTTCAGAGGGAACGGCCGATTTGTCTAACGTGGTGCTGTTGAGCCAGAGTCGGTCAGCGCTGGACAAAGGCGAGGCAAATAGAGTCGAGCTAATTGACCGAGGAGAGAATTGGATGGATCCCATCATAAATTACTTACGGACAGGCGAAGTGCCCGACGACAAGGTGGAGGCTCGGCAACTCCGAATACGCGCATCTCGATATACGATGATCGGAGAAGCGTTATATAGGAGGAGTCTAACCATGCCATTGTTACGATGCATAACCCCCGCCGAGGGGAGGAAGGTGTTCGGAGAAGTTCACGACGGCGTGTGCGGAAACCATGCCGGCGGACAATCCCTGGCGCATAAGACCATCAGACAAGGTTATTACTGGCCGACCTTACGACGGGACGCAGTAGAGTATGCAAGAAGGTGCCATCGGTGCCAGGTAACAGCGCCGATCACAAGGGCGCAACCAGAATTGTTGAACTCCATCTACAGCCCATGGCCGTTCGCGACCTGGGGGATCGACCTGATTGGGCCTCTCCCGACAGGGCCTGGCGGCGTCAAGTACGCAGTAGTGGCTGTAGATTATTTTTCCAAATGGGCAGAGGCTGAGCCACTAAACAAAATCGACCAGCCCCAAATTATCCGTTTTATCTGGAAAAATATCATATGTCGGTTCGGGTTACCACACACCATCTCCTCGGACAATGGGAAGCAGTTCGATGGACTGGAGATCATGAAATTTTTCGACAAGTGGAAAATAAGGAAGGTGTTCTCCACCCCCTATCACCCCCAAACGAACGGGCAGGTGGAAGCAGTGAAAAAAATCCTGAAGCATACCCTTAAGGCCAGGATCGAAGAGAGGCAGGGGAGATGGGCCGCCGAACTGCCCGATGTGCTGTGGGCATACCGAACAACGAGCAAAGCAGCCACAGGGGAAACACCTTTCGCTTTGGCTTTCGGATGCGAGGCAGTAATACCTTCAGAAGTGGAGGTACCTACCCATCGGACGACACAAGAGTTGACCGACCAGAACGATCTGGCGATGCGAGTGGAGCTGGACCTATTAGAAGAACGGAGGATCAACTCGGTCTATCGAAACGCAGCTGCTAAGCAAAGAGCTGAGAAATACTTCAACTCTAAAGTAAAAGTGAGAAAATTCAAACAAGGTGACTTGGTACTTAAGGAAATCCTGGGGGCTAACACGGGGGCTCTGGGTCCGACATGGGAAGGACCGCTTCGGGTAAGAAAAGTCTTACAAAATGGTTCGTACGAGCTGGAACATCTAGATGGAGTGGCCGACCAATATTTCTGGAACTCCTCGCACCTCAGAAAATATCATCAGTAAGTCTTGAAGATTGTATCGCGATTTCGCTATTTCACATTTAATAAAGTAAAATTCTGTGTCCCCTCGCCACCTCACAATAATACAAAAAAGGGTAGAGCCGAGCTCCCCTGGTGCCCGAAAGGACCGAGCATGGGCCAGGCGCCCCTCGGGTCCGGGAGATTTTATACTTAATACAAAAAAGGGTAGAGCCGAGCTCCCCTGGTGCCCGAAAGGACCGAGCATGGGCCAGGCGCCCCTCGGGTCCGGGAGATTTTATACTTAATACAAAAAAGGGTAGAGCCGAGCTCCCCTGGTGCCCGAAAGGACCGAGCATGGGCCAGGCGCCCCTCGGGTCCGGGAGATTTTATACTTAATACAAAAAAGGGTAGAGCCGAGCTCCCCTGGTGCCCGAAAGGACCGAGCATGGGCCAGGCGTCCCTCGGGTCCGGGAGATTTTATACTTAATACAAAAAAGGGTAGAGCCGAGCTCCCCTGGTGCCCGAAAGGACCGAGCATGGGCCAGGCGCCCCTCGGGTCCGGGAGATTTTATACTTAATACAAAAAAGGGTAGAGCCGAGCTCCCCTGGTGCCCGAAAGGACCGAGCATGGGCCAGGCGCCCCTCGGGTCCAGAGGGTATATGTTTCAAAAATCACCACACTGGGGCATTTTTGGGCAGGTAATATCCCGCCCAAAAATAAACGATTCCCTAAAAAGTAAACAACATCGATTTATTACATGAAACAACAGTTGTTCCGAACAAAGACTGGGGCATTTTCGGCGAAGTGCGAACACCTTCGCCGAAAATCCTGAACAAGATAAAGAAAATACACATTAAGGCCGCGGGGGCCTGAACGGGACCGGGAGCCTCACAAGCTGATCGTCGGCATCGAACACCGCAATGGCCCATCCGCTGTTGACATTGTACCGAACACGAACGATGTTGGTAGCTTGGAGCCCGAACTGGCGGACGAAGCCTCTCCACCACGGACCCTCGAACAAATATTGACCTCGACGACGCGAGACGAACATAACCCACCGATCCCCGTTCACGTCCACCAGCGGGAGAAATCGGGGGAGCGCGGACTCTTGATTTAGATCGGCAGTGAACTCAACGGGCAAAGGCAGCCGGATCGTGTAGCGAAGATCGTCGAAAGGGAGCTCGAACCATTTGTACCCGCTCGGGTCGAAATGGATACGCACCATCGTAGCGAGGCGATCTATGCAGCCTGAGGGGGGACGAGTAAAAGATCAGAACGAAAACGGGAGATATTGAGGTGAGTGCCCTGATTGAAGGACAATATATAGCAAGCCGAAGGAATGTACGGAAGTCCGCTGACAGATTCCCGTATGAAAGGCGCGCCCGGCAAGGACAAGCCGAGCTGGCTGTCCCCACAAGGTCAAATCATCACGTGATGAATGAGCAAAACGACAAGTCCAGGTACAGGACTGACAAAAAGGGGGAATCCAAGAAAGCCAGGGAACTCCTTCTCCAAGCAAAAGTGTGCGAAGAGAAGGAAACCCCAGACATAAAGGGATAAGGGGTAATGATCGGTCAGAGAACTCGAGCAACGAAATAACGAGATTTAATCCGAACATGCAAAGTCACGACAAAATAAGAAATGTTGCGAACACGACAAGCGCATGAAAACCGGAAAATAGCAGTCACAAATATCATGAGGGACAACCCCAAAAATGAATACGAACAACCAAGATTATACTGAAACAGAGTATCAAACGCCAAGTGCGAAGAGATCACATACGTACGAAAACCAAAGCGTCATCTATTCGAGAACCTCAAAATCGAACATAAGCCCATGAAAAGGCAAGTCCCATTAACGTCATAAATAATAACGACCCATCAGTTGAAAATAACAGAATAAACAACAGAATAATCAAGCGACCAAGAGAAAGCCCCTCTCATCATATACGCGAATAGAAAAACCCTCATCGTCGATCCACAGAAAGCGAACGACCAGTCCATGGCGAAGCTCTTTCTGAAGGTACCGATATACCGATCCGATCGATATACCGTGTGTGCGGAAGCGTGTAAAGAAATAGATCTACTATGCCATGATCTTAGTGCACACATATATATGTATAGACACATATTTATATATCTATATATATATATACATCCAATATATATATATATATATAGAGAGAGAGAGATTAACAAGAACACTTACAACCGGTGTAGCGTGCCTCGTTGATGTTGATGAAGGTGGTGTTGAGTCGATTGAACCACCTTCATGGATCAGCCTTGAGAATGACCTCGTCACTCTTCTTGTCTAGATCGCCCGGATGTTGAAGCCGCACAAATGGCCCGACCTCTACGTGTTGCACACGAACCCGGATGATGAACACTTTGCTTGATTGAGTCGGTTCTCCAAGAACACTCTCTCCTTTCTCTCCTTTTGTTGTGAATTTCGTGGTTAAAGATAATGTTTGATGAAAATCTGATTTTCATCCATATATTAGCATAATTATGCATGCCATTACACCCCTTTGTAACCTCCAACATAATGGGCATCATTATGCACCATTAACATGCAAAAGGAGTTACAAAGGAGGTGAAAGGTCATGCCACATACACATGCCACTATGCATTGTATGTGGTCCCACTTGCTTGTGTGGCATGCCATGTCACACTATGTGACATGCATCCATGCAAGCCATGCATCCCATGCATGTGTATTAAATCCACGTAAATATTGATTCTAAATCAATATATATATCAAGCATTGTACATCATCTTCGAGTCCGTGTGTGACCCTGTAGGTATGATTTAATTGATCAATATTATATTGTTCCCAACAATTAATATTATCAAATAATCATTTAACATCCATAGACGACCTTATGACTTTATCGATTGCACACGTAGGATCGAAGGACATATCCCAACAATCTCCCACTTGGCCTTCAGAGCCAGTGTGCTGCCAACTTCCTGTTGTCACTTTATGTCTAAGTTTGAACTTGAGGCAAGACTCGAGTCATCCTCAATCGGTTCAAACCTTTCTTGGACTTTGAGACAGACTGTAAAACCAGATTTATCACTATGATACGAATCTGGACGTGGCCACGTATTTTCCACAGTCTCGACTCTCCAAGTGGCCGTTAAGACATGTATCCCATTATAAAATGGAGGACAATCCCATCTTGTCAATCCAAGCTCTCCCACTTGCTTCCTGATATACCCAATAACAAGTTTTATAACCTCCTTTTACGAAAGGCGTTTACTTGTATCAAAGTACACCATTTCACAATGGAATCACTCTGGACTACTCAGGTCAGAGGAAATTGCTCGACAGTCAATGAAATAGTATTATGACTCGAAATCTTAAATACTATTCCAGTCGGGTCTGTTCGATCATTAGCTCCCAGCTAATATCTATGTAATTGTACTTGATGTCCCACATCACTAGCCCATGAAGCGGCGCTATAGTACACATTACAATCTAGTTCTTTGTATTATCGGTTTGTCCGTACTCGATTATACGAACCAGGAACAGCTATATGATTCAAGTATATCAGTTCAACCATTGGGACTTCATTATGCGGTAAGTCGACCTCATAACCCAATTGATATAACTTAATCATTTGGACAATTCATATAAATTAAACCATATTTATATGAAGAATTATGTATTATACATATGAGTGAATGTTTATCAAATCTCCAAAAGTATCTAATACAGTAATAGAAATAACAACCCATCTCTAAGATGTCTGATATATATTGCAGTCGTGAAAGCCTCAAGCTTAAACTGCTGGAGAGGTTTAGAAAGCGGGTTTGCAACCTTACCAAAAGTTGCAACTTTATTATCTCGATGTCTCCACAAAACTATCTCCCAAATAATGTGGAACTTCCTGAGCACCAGTTTTAGACTTGTGGTGCTTCCTAGCTCATAGGCTTGCGCGATAACTCTACTATAAATAGAGAACTATCGGATGGGCTGAGCTAGTTACGCCACCTAGTTCATTCAAGAACTTTCAAATCCTAACTGTCAACATTACTGCATCCAATGCAATACTGTGCTCAGCTTCTGTAGTTTAATCAGCTATATTGCATTGCATGGAACTATTCCAGCAAATATCACCTCTAACCAGACAAAAGATATAACCAGATTAAAATCGGAAATTATCTTAGTCTGTTTTGAAGTTAGCATTCAAACAGCTTGTTAATATCAACTCTTTTTGTCTTCCAAAGACAACAAAATATTCTTTTGTCAATCTAAGGTACATAAGAATATTCTTGGTCGCAGTCTAACGCGCCTCACCTGGATTTCCTTGAAACTGACTCGTCATGCTCAAAGCATACGATACGTCCGGTCGTGTACATATCATGGCGTACATTATAGACCCTATTGCCGAAGCATAAGGAATGTTTTCCATCCTCTTTTGCTCATCAAGTCCCGTAGGGCCTTGCATCTTGCTAAGAGATGTGCCATGACTCATTGGAATGAGACCCTTTTTGGCGTCTTTCATTCTGAACTTATCAAGTACCTTATCAATATAGGTCACTTGACTAAGTCCAAACATCATTTTCGATCTGTTCCGACAGATCTTGATGCCCAATATGTACTGTGCTTCTCCAAGATCCTTCATTGAAAAACAATTTCCAAGCCATTCTTTAATAGAATTAAGCATAGAAACATTGTTTCCAATAAGGAGTATGTCATCGACATACAACACAATGAATACAACGTAACTCTCACTGACCTTCTTGTAAACACAAGAGTCTTCCATGTTCTTTTGAAATCCAAACTCTTGTATGGATTCATCGAACCGAAGATTCCAGCTCCGAGATGCTTGCTTTAATCCATAGATGGATCTATTAAGCTTGCATACTCTCTCAGCCTGATTAGGATCGATAAAACCCTCTGGTTGTGTCATAAACACATCCTCTTCTAGAATCCTATTCAAGAAGGCGGTTTTAACATCCATTTTCCATATCTCATAATCATAATGAGCTACAATGGCTAAGAGAATCCGAATGGATTTAATCATAGCAACTGGTGAAAAAGTTTCATTATAATCCACCCCGTGAATTTGATTAACTCCTTTTGCCACCAACTTTGCATTGAAAACACTATGTTTTCCATTCATGTCTGTTTTATTTTGTAAATCCATTTGCATCCAATGGGCCTAGCCCATTTAGGCAAATCGACCAAGTTCCAAACTTGAGTTTCAGACATTGATTCCATTTTCGGATTTCATGGCACCCTGCCATTTCTCGGAATTTGGACTCGTCACAGCTTGGATATAGATCGAAGGTTCATTACTTTCTAAAAGCATGACTTCATAGTTCTCGTTTTTCAGAATACCTAAGTATCTGTCAGGTTGAGTTCTAATCCTTCCGGACCTTCGAGGGTTAGGTGTGTTTTCCAAAACCACTGGAGCACTCTCGACTTGTTCTTGAGTGTCCATCTCAGTTTGATCTTCTTGAACCTCGTTCAATTCAACTGAGCTCCCACTTACTTTCTTGGAAAGATATTCCTTTTCAAGAAATACACCATCTCGAGCAACAAAGACTTTGTTCTCAGATTGGTTGTAAAAGTGGTACCCTCGTGTTTCTTTTGGATAACCCACAAAGAAACATTTATCCGATTTGGGTTCAAGCTTTGTAGAGATATTTCTCTTCACATAAACTTCACATCCCCAAACCTTGATATAAGACAAGTTAGGGACCTTCCCTTTCCATACCTCGTATGGTGTCTTATCAACAGCTTTTGACGGTGTCCTATTCAGTGTATAAGTTGAAGTCTAGAATTGTGTGTTCCCAAAAGAGACCAGTAGTTCATTTAGACCTCTCATCGAATGGTCGAACTATATCTAATATAGTTTGTTTTCTCTTTTCCGAAACATAACCTTCATGTGCTTGTGAACTGATAGGTTCCACATACATCAGTATGGATCATCCCTAATAAATCACTCACATGTTCTCCTTTCTCCAAGAAAGATGACATTGTTATCTTGTCCATCACACATCATCCACATGTATCAAATGATTCCAAGTCAAATGATTCTAGAATGCATTCTAAAAGAAGCTTTGTTACATATTTAGATGATGATTTGACCTAATCAACAATGTTATAGTTATGTCTCGTTGAGACTTAATCGATTCGGCCTTTAGTGTTAATGTTATATATGATTTGTCAAGTTTAAAGTATACATAAACAATATAATAATCGTACCAAAACAAAGAATAATTCACAATTAAAATAGTTACCAAACTATTTAATAGTGAAAAACTAATCCATCAGTATCCAATACTGAACCAATATTCATTGTTTATTGAAGGTACGAAATTACATAGTTATAATACTAAAACAAGGCCCTAAGGCAAAACAACATCATATGATCATACGGCTAATGCAGCGACCTTCGCTCCATTTCTTGCCCGTAGATCGACATCTCTATTCACCAAACTTATACTTCTATGTAGTTCCTCCACATAAAAATGTGAGAACCACATTTGGCATCCAATACCCAAGAAGTAGAATTTGTGAAGTTTAATGTCTATATCATTAATACTTGAAGATGAAGCAACCCCGTTCTTCACATCTTCTTTGAACTTTGGGCAAATTCAATTATTCCCAATAATTGAGTCTCATTCAAATTTCCCATTCAAAATTATCTCAATGTCAAAACGTGATAAATCGTAAGTGAAAAATCGAAGTTTTCTAACCAGCGATATTATCATGCAATTGAAGCCCTATCTCTCATAAAATATGAGGGAGCCAACCAGACAATCGATTCACGCCATCCAATGGCTCGAAAGTCTCTAATTTGTGTCATTGATGAACTTAAGTGTTTTGGATTAAATCACTCCCCGAGGTGTAAATAATCATAACCTTAGAATCCATCATATGAAAGACAAATTAGGCATTTGTTTTGAAATTGAATAAAATATGAACTTTTATATGTTTGCAAGTAGTGTCCAACACTTTTGCAAAGACGCATTGAGATTCCCTAGGAACCCTAGTTGCCTTCTTGCCCCTGCTCTTTTGAATACCCTATCCCATATCATAAGAATTTCCCTCTTAGGGTCCTTCTCTATCGCCGGCTCAGCAGCCTTGAGCATCCCGTGGAGCTCACGAAGCGATTTCTTCAAACCATTCATATGGAAAATTTAGCCTAAAGGCATTATAACCATCATGAGATTGAAGTATGAAATCGGTTGCCAAATAATCATCATAGGAAAAATCTAGGCGGTCACTTGAAACAAATAATCCAATCATTTGTTGCACATGTGATTCCATAGATTTCCATTTTTCCAGCCTAGCTGAAGCGATGATCCTGGTCATACCGAACCGCTCAATCATAGTATGTTCCCCGAACATGCTATTGAGTTGTTCAATGATATCATAGGAATTGGTAATCTAACACATTCTCTTTGTATTCGTATTTGAGGACCATCCTCAAATTACGTTGTTAATCAAGAAAATTTGTGTTGTTCAATTTTTCACAATCAAGAATTGAACCAAACTTGAATTGAGTTGATATTTAACATGATAAACTACAAAAGAAAGATAACTAAAGTATGTAAACATCCACAAAGCGGTAAACAAATAAGGTTGTCTATCAAAATTACTTATTTGTTACATTTTGTTCAATCGATATCTAATATCGTTGTTCCCTTAAACAAAACAATCTCAAGACCCTCATCTTGCGAATCCTTAAGCCGACTGAGTCCGCACTTAAGAAACTCCAAGATAGGTAGACATCCCATGTCAATGACATCTAATGTCACTCTCGGTCGATGAGAGTCCCATTCTCATCTCATGTCTCGATAGCCACGCCTGCAGTGGATCTATCGATGAGAAAACCAAACTCACGTGTAAGGGTCTAACCCTTACTCCCACTTATCCCAAGATAACAAGTAGTACCCCGCTGAGGCGGACTTACCAACTTATGATCGAGGGCTTCATGAGTGTGACGTTTTGGACAAGACATTATACTCATTATTTTTGGGAACTTGCATGCATAGGTTTGTTTATATGTAAGTTGAACATTTATAACATAAAACAACCTATAACTAGCAAAGCAAATAAATACGAAATCGAAAGGCCCCTAGAAACTCACAACTCTCAAACGAAAAGATTAAAAGCAACAAAATAGGCCTTGAACATCTTCTGGACTGGTCCTCGCCCGCCGTATCAGTTCCGTGCTCGCTGATTTAGGCCAACCATAGTCCGTACCCCAAAAACCACGAACGGCGCCCGCCGTTTTACAATCGGCGGTCGCCGAACACCACTGGCGGTCGCCGTTTCCAAAACGGCGGTCGCCAAAAGGGTAAAGAACGGGGCTGACCTAAAAACATCCTTTCGGCGGTCGCCATTTCCAAAACGGCGCCCGCCGAATACATTCGGCGCCCGCCGAAGCACAAACGGCGCCCGCCGTTTTGCTCCAGCAGCCCGGTTTTCGCCCGTTTCGCTTCGTTTTGATTCGTTTCTTCTCGTTTTCGCCGGAGAGCCGAGATCCTCCATCGAACCATGGACCAAGTCCATCGCTTACAAGTAGTACAATACATATATAATAGAAAAACCTATCTATTACAAATGATTCCAAGGGACGCAGCCCTCAAAAGACTATGGCCAATCGAAACGTAAAAAACGACGAATTCATTCACCCGACCACTAACGGTGGCCGGCCTTACATCTAATCACATAATCACAATTAAACATATAATCCAATTATGTTGATTTAACCTTCGTGTCCAACACAAAAGTGTGCACAAGCCCTAGGCTCTGATACCAATTGAAGGTACCGATATACCGATCCGATCGATATACCGTGTGTGCGGAAGCGTGTAAAGAAATAGATCTACTATGCCATGATCTTAGTGCACACATATATATGTATAGACACATATTTATATATCTATATATATATATATACATCCAATATATATATATATAGAGAGAGAGAGAGATTAACAAGAACACTTACAACCGGTGTAGCGTGCCTCGTTGATGTTGATGAAGGTGGTGTTGAGTCGATTGAACCACCTTCATGGATCAGCCTTGAGAATGACCTCGTCACTCTTCTTGTCTAGATCGCCCGGATGTTGAAGCCGCACAAATGGCCCGACCTCTACGTGTTGCACACGAACCCGGATGATGAACACTTTGCTTGATTGAGTCGGTTCTCCAAGAACACTCTCTCCTTTCTCTCCTTTTGTTGTGAATTTCGTGGTTAAAGATAATGTTTGATGAAAATCTGATTTTCATCCATATATTAGCATAATTATGCATGCCATTACACCCCTTTGTAACCTCCAACATAATGGGCATCATTATGCACCATTAACATGCAAAAGGAGTTACAAAGGAGGTGAAAGGTCATGCCACATACACATGCCACTATGCATTATATGTGGTCCCACTTGCTTGTGTGGCATGCCATGTCACACTATGTGACATGCATCCATGCAAGCCATGCATCCCATGCATGTGTATTAAATCCACGTAAATATTGATTCTAAATCAATATATATATCAAGCATTGTACATCATCTTCGAGTCCGTGTGTGACCCTGTAGGTATGATTTAATTGATCAATATTATATTGTTCCCAACAATTAATATTATCAAATAATCATTTAACATCCATAGACGACCTTATGACTTTATCGATTGCACACGTAGGATCGAAGGACATATCCCAACACTTTCTCGCGAACAAAACGCCTCCATGCGGGACCCCCTAGGGCAAGCTGCCGCCGGTGACGTAAGAGTCCAAACGACCAGGGATTGCCGAGAGTATCCCGAACTGCCACGAAATGCATCAATGGTGAGCGAGCAGCCCGCCGAAATGCGGCAGGTAAAGGGAACCGGCGAGCATGCCACCTCCCGTTGAATCTCTGATCGACGTAACAGTAATCATCCCGGACGACAAGGCGACTCATAGTTACCTGGTGAAAACAAAAAAGGATATATTGATGATAAGAGTCGGCGAAGTCGAGCGCCTAGCAGGCAAATCAAGCGACGAAAAATAAGATGAATTGGGCAAAGTAATGACAAATCCCCCAAAGGGGCGAACGACTCGAATCAGCGCAAATATCCGCTTAAAGAGCATAATTTCCACAATCAAATTAAAAAATCTTAAGGATAGCCAGCCGGCATAATCCCAAAATAAACATAAACGTTGTTCGGAAATCATAAACAGATCGTTCACACAAAAAGAAGAAAGATAAAGTACAATATTAGAGATCGTTCGAACAGGCAAGAGTTCACTCGTCTTCGATGTTAATTGGGTTTTCCACCACCTCCTCCTCCTCGGCCGCTACCAACTGACCCTGATCGGGCCACCAAGACAGGTCGATCCCGTGAACCTCTACCAGGTCCAGGACAGGCAAAAGAAAGTTGGGATGCAAATTGGATCGCAAACGACGTTCACGGAGGTCGTCAAGGAGCAAGTCATAAGGCAGGCCGGCACGAGCATGGCGGCGGATGCAGTCAAAGTGGCTCAAGTAATAGGAATAATCGCTGTTTTGATCAAGGTCCTGTAGAGGGTCGGCCTCCTGATCTCTCTTCGCCTTCTCCATCGCCTCAGTTCGGCGGTTCAGCTCCCCGACCAGGAGATCCAGAGTCCTGCGATTCTCTTCAGCCACCCGCACCCTCTCCGTCATCTCCATGAGCCGATCCTGCTCGGACGCCATCACAGACTTCAGCTTGTCGAGCTCCTCCTGACACGTATCCCTCTCCCTATTCGCCCCCGCGACGCTCGACTCCGCCTCGTTCAGCTTAGATCGTAGAGCCACCTCTGCCTCCTGATATTGATCCACCAAGGATCGGAGACTAACGACCTCGAGCTCCAGATCGGCCAATCTGTCCGCCGCGGCGTTAGGAGCAGTGGCAGGGTTACCCCGAGTCTTGCTCAAGGTAACCAGGAGCATGAGTACCCTCGAGGCCATTAAGATGGCCATCTGCTCGGCGTGCTCAGGTTGTTGAGCGGCGAGCTCTGCCGGGATGGTCCAGGAGCGAGGAATGCATTCCATCGCCTCTCGCATCACAGGAGGCAAGGTTGAAAAGTCGTGAGGGCGGGCGGCCAGAAATTGAGCAAGGCTGGTGGATAAATTCGCGCGAGGACCACCCAAGCTAATAAACGAAAAGAGGAGTTAAAGAAGGAAGCAGGAAAATAGAAAAACCCACGAGGAACGTACCGAGCAATGGCCTCTTCATCAACGATGGCCACATTGCTGTAAGGATGAGTTTCGGGAACCTCCGGCATTGGATCCTTGCCCCGACGTCGCTTGGAGGCCCGGGGGTTCGAAGGACCTACGGGCTCCGAAGTGGTAGGAGCCGAGCTGGTCCCTCCCGCCAGAGGGATCGAAGAGGACTCGGAATTGCCCGATCGAGCCGGCCGGGCGAGTTGGGTAGGAGGCGCCGGCGGCGGACCAGCCGCGGCCGCGGCAGCGGCCGCCTCGGCAGTCCGACGAGCACGGTCAGCAATCGCGGCCAAGCGAGTGCGAGCATTATTACCGGCCATCTCGGGCGGAGGCTCAGGAAAAGTAGGAAATCTGACAACTGGAAAAAGAAAAACGGAAACCGTTAAAAACATTTTAAGAGAAAAGAAGCGAAAACACGGGCCACCATACTCACGAGGATGCTGATCCCGAACATGACGGGGAATGGTAAAAAAACGAGATGACCGAACATGGGCTCTCGTGAAAACGTTCTCTATCAACAATTGAGCATCGGGAAGAGAACGAACACGTTCATAGACCGCGGCAAAGTCCCAACTAAGGTCGGGAATAGATGGAGTCGGAGGACCTGCCGAACAACCAATGCCCGAACAGAAGGAGGTCAAAAATAAAAAACAAAGGAAGCCCAGGGAAAAGGAGAAATGCACAAGGAAAAGACTAACGATAATATTGGCGAGCAAACGAAGTCGAGATAGGGAAAGCCTCAGAACCCCACGCGCCGTCCACAAAGAATCAATCAGCCCACCATCCCGTTAACTTATTGGGTAACTTTCCAAGTAACTTACTCGGAGCTCGCAAGTAGTGATCCCCGCCTCTGAAGTGATTGATGATAAGGAGGAAAGAGATCTCGGAGACAGAAAGATGGCGATAGAGACCATAATGGCCGAACAGAATGTTCAAATTGATGAGCAGGGACCAAGAGTTCGCGTGTAGCTGCATGGGAGCGATGCCCCACGTTTGCAACACGGCGGCTAGAGAGTCGTGGAGGGGGAACCGAAGTCCCGCCTCCATCATCGTACCAGTGACGGCGACCATACCCGGGGGAGGGCAGTGGTGGAAAAATCGTGCTCTCCAATGATCAACTAAAAATAGAAATTTCGGGGATTGAGTAATGAACAAGTCAATTATGCTCTCTAGGAATTTTTTGGGGAAAAGTGTAGATCCCTTTAATAAAATATTACACCTACTATTTATAGGGAATACAAATTAGGGTTACTAAAATGAGTTAATGGGCTAAGCCCACCAAATAGTCCTTCATTAGGCCCACCCCCCTTTTTTCCAAGCCCAAAGCAAGATGGTAGGCCCGTCATTTGGCCGGGCTGGCTTTAAGGTGATCGGTCTTCTTTCGAACTGTGGAAAACGAATTCGCCAGTATTCCTATGCCGAACTCGTCCTCCTAGCGCCTGCTGGGCGCGTCTTCTGATAGCGAGCTTCCGTGTTTGTTCGCACCTTCGCGGGGGCGAGCAGGGGGGTCCTATGCTCGGGACATAACCTGAATTTTACCGCATAACAAATACTCCATTGAGTACTGGGAGAAAAATTTATAACCATCGAGTATTTACAAGTTACAATCCCATACAATCCCTGAAAATTTCAATTGAAAAATTGGGGTAAATGTGTCACTTTCAAGTTACAAGAATGGGGTAAATGTGAAGAAAAAAAAATAGTTTTTGTAATTTTGAAAATTAATTAAAATAATGAATAATTAAAATTTCAAAATTATAAGAAGAAAACCATGCTCAAGGAATGAGTAAAACCCTCTTTAGTCTTTGCTACTTAGCTAGCTAGCTACTCTCATTTCAATCAACAGAAGCTTCATCATCCCTCGAATCCTCCCGATCAGATAATGCGAGTCGCACCCCGCACCAAACTCGTGCACCACCCCATGGACCTTGATCCAACTCCTTCCCTGCTGCTTAGCCACCCCCTTATCCCTCATCACCTCCCTCAGCCTCGACACCTCCCTCCACCTCCCATCTCCGGCCAACGTATTCGACAACAACACATATCCACCCGAGTTCTTCGGGTCAACCCTAACAAGCATGTCCGAAATACTCCGAGCCAAATCCAACCTATCGTGCAACACGCACCCCGAAAGCAGAGCTCCCCAAACGAAACTATTAGGTTCGATCGGCATAGACTTCACCACACCAAGAGCCTCCTCGATAAAACCAGACCTAGCCAAGAGATCGACGAAGCAAGCGTAGTGCTCCAATCTAGGGGCAATACCGGAATTGTAAAAAATCTCCCGCCCTTTGTCTGAAAGTCCCGCGTGGCTACACGCACACAGCGCTCCGAGGAGAGTGTTGGAGTCGGGTAAAAGAGATAGCTCTTGCATTTTCGAGTAAAGGGCTAAAGCGTCCTTTCCCTCTCCGTTCACGGCGAGGCCTATGATCATGGCGTTGAACGAGACCACGTCTTTTGTTGTTATTCGGTCGAAAACCTTCCGAGCCGAGTCCAAGCTCCCGCATTTCGAATACATGTCGATCAGTGAGGTGGCGAGGTTCACGTTCGATGACAGTAAATCTTTTTTACCTCTCGTTCGAAGGTATTCGTGAACCCACCTCCCGAGTTCGAGATCTCCGAGCTCAGCACAGGCCGAAAGTACGTTCACCATGGTGATGTGGTTCGGAGGGCAATTGTCGGTCATTGATTTGAAGAGGTTTACAGCTTCTAATGCACATCCGTTTTGTGCGTAAGCTCCGATCATAGCATTCCAAGAGAGAACACTCTGTTTACCGTGAACAGATATTTCACGATCGAACACTTCCCTACTCCTTTCGATGCTTCGGTTTTTTCCGTAGAGATAGACTAGTAAAACGCTCATGTAATCGCGAGACGATAGGCTATTGGGGTGGCACTGTGTTAGTATGTTTACCCATTTCTCGACTTGCGGAGACTCGAGGCTCGAACAGGCGGACAGGGCGCTAACCACTGTGTCGTTTTCGGGCTGGAGATTTTCTTCCTCGAGCATTGTGACGAAGAGATTCAGGGCTTCTTCGGGTGATCCGAGTTTGGCGTATCCGGAAATCAAAACGGTCCAGCAAGAAACCGAGTTTCTTTCGGGCATTTCATCGAACACCTGACGGGCAGAGCTCAAATCCTTCACGCCCCTTGCGTATACCATGAGCAACCCGTTGCAAACGAAAGAGTCAAGCATAAACCCAGATTTCAGAACGTGAACTTGAAGAGGCTTCACAAAGTCAGCCCCAACGCCGTCTCTGCAACACGCCTTGAGAAGGAAGGAAAAGGTCAGGGCGTTCGGCGAAATCAAGCGACATTTCAGTTCCTTGAATACGAGGAACGCGTTCAGGGCGAGACGGACCTCCTCGGCCAGCACCCTGATGATCGCGTTGAACGGGAAGATGTTCGGGCTCTGTAATTGACGGAAGACTCTGAGAGCCGGGTCCGGAGGGTAGTGGCCGATGAGGCGAGTGGCGATGAGGTTGTTCTGGTGGGCGTCGAGCTTGAAGATCCGCGCGTGGAGTTGGAGGAGGTGAGCGCGTGATTTCCGGCCTTGTAAGAGGCGGGAGAGATCGCTTGCGGACGGCGGAGTTGAGTCTGTTGAGTAAGAGCGGCGCGTGATGAAGGGAGGTGTTGAGCGTCGGGTGACGAGGCGAAAATGGTGCGCGAAGAAATGATGCATGGTTCATGGTCTTGATGCACCATTTGACACTATAACTAAAATGATCGGAAATTTTATCAGCGACCGGAAATTTCAGCTGGGGGAGGTTTGAAAATTTCATATTGGGCACCATACACGAATTACGCCTCATTGAAATGATCTTGAATTTGTGAATTTTTAATAGTTTTTCCATCCTCGTTAGAATCGAGGAAAAAACGAACCACTAGGAAGTTTGATTTACACTTTTTTTTTTCCACTTCATGAGAGAATTATGATCTATGTACATGAAAGCAAATACAATGTTGCAGTGGCTCTTTAACAATTTATTCAAAGAAAGAAAGTAGAAAGTAGCTATTCATAAACGTGTTGGCGAGAAAGTGGCTCTTAGAGAACATGTTGGCCATCTGAAGAATCGCTCTCTGCAGCACATGGCAACGACAAAAGCTCCGTAAGCTCCAATCGATATTCCAAGCCTCTAAGGTAGTGTCCCAGCAGCATGCACCTACACCAAAGGGTCTTTATGTGAGTCTAATGTAAACATACACAAACTCAAGTGGCTGTCTGGTGAAACGAACAACTCACCAGAACAGAAAGCGAGCCAGATAATCGCGTGGCAAAGAAATAAGAGGCTGGAAATGAAGGGAGGTGTTCTCAACGAGATCGACACAATCCCCTCCAGTTCCAACGTCTACAGTTCCTGCGGTGTTGTCAGCTGAATCAGGTGCTTTGGAATGCATCTTAGGAGAAAGGGTAGCCAAGAGACCATGCACTACTGAATGGATCGTGTCTTTCAACTCAGCTGATGTCGGTTCTGATAGCTCAGCTACCTTTAAACAAAATCACAATTTATCGTAGTAGAAATTAAAAATAGACGAAAATCGGTAGTTGGTACCAGTCAAAAGGAAAAGTACTAGCTGATTAAAAATTTAAAGTGCATGCATTGTTTGTTGTTCGTTGTGCTTGTGCCTCACCTTTTCTGGTTGCAAGGATCTTAAATAATCCAATAAATCATTCTTTTCTTCCCCAACAAATTGTTGCATCTGAAGAGCTGCACTTTTTCTCTCAACTTCACGAAGCTCCTGACAAGTGTGAAAACATAGCAAAAAGTGTCACTAGACTTTTCGAGAGGTAAGCTTCACAATCACACATCATAAAAAACGTAAAACATAAAATTAAAAGGACAAGAGATTTTTATAAAGTGTGAAACCTTTTTGCATACGAATATACCTTTTTTACAGAAGATAAACGAGAATGCAATTTCAAGATGTATTGCCGGGCTTCAAGGGTCATCTCACCGAAATCCGGAATGTCATACGACACTTCACCAGATCCATTGGATGTTGGAGAATTTTCTTGGCCGAAACTCTCACTCATTCTGTCGCTGTCTTTCGGATGTGCCCCATCATCTTCGAGATTAGAACTTTCAGCTTTCAACCTATCCATGTCTCCCACATATATCTCAAGATTCCTCTCAAGACTGAGCCTGTATTCCGCATTTCGCAATGTGTACCTAAACCACGTAATATTTACTTTCCATCATTCATTCCATGTTCGAACCTTGCGTGACATTGATCAACGACTCAACACAACACTATTACTTAGACAATTGATATGAAATCTTAAAGCTAGGTAGAACTACATTTCGTATCACATTTACTATCAAATAAGATATACGAACCGAACAAGATAAAACAAGTAAGAACAATTTGAAATACCCAGTCATCATTGAAGATATCAAGAGCTTGAAAAGTGGTTCCCATAAAGCTTCAATCATCACTTGAAACTGGTCGGATGGAAGCAGACCCAACATCCCCGATATTGTCCTCTTCATGGCGTCAATGGTGGTTTGGGGAACATCTTTCTGGATCAGGCTCACATCCAACGGCTCAATATCTCGAACTAAATTAAAGAGTACCGATTTCTGAAAAACGGAAAATAAAATAATTCAAATTAGGTCAGAAAAAAAAAAGTAGGGCTAAACGGAATTAGGGAAAATGACCGTTGACTGCGAATTTTCGCCGCCGGCGCTGAATTCCCAGACGGAAGAAGTCGAATCTGAGGAGGAGAACACGCGAGTTTGGAGGCGCTGCGATCCGCCGAACTTCCTCGCCGGCGGGTTGAAAACGGAAAGAGACGACGGCGGAGGAACACGGTGGCGAAGAGAAGATCCCGGGTAAGGTAGAGGCGAGGGAGGAGGAGAATAACAGGAGAGAAATGAGGCAAAGGTTGCCATCAGCAACCAATCACCGCCGCGTTTCTCTCTCTCTCTCTCTCTCCTACGGGCCCTCTCGCTATAACTGCCACAGCTGAGAGCTGGTGGTGAGCAGGACATGTGCGGCGAGTTTTTGGGCCATGCGTCACGCTCTGTCGGGCGCACGTGATGGGCTTGGGCCTGTTTGTTTGTAAGTTGCGAGGAATGTTTTGATGGACTCGGGTAACTGTTAATATTCTTGCTGCTGTTGGGCCCAATGGACTTGTTTGACAACTCATAGCCGAATTCTGTCTCGCTTGTCTCATACTATAGTAGAAACTCTATATAGTAATACTCTATATAGAAATAAACTCCATATAGTAATAAAAAATTTAAGTTCTATAAATAGGAATAAACTCCACATTGTCATAAGTCGTACATTTTTTAAGTCCCGGGATTTATACCTTTATATAGGAATAAATGATTAATATATAATAAAAATATTTATTAATAATGTTTTTATTTATTAAAATCAATAACATGTTTAAGATGACTTGAAATATTTATCAAAATCAATAAGATATAGTATATTGATCAATGCTTATTGTCTTTAAATTCATTAATATTTTATTTAATTTGTATGTTAAACACAATTTTTACACATATATAGTCAAATTTTATTATTCAAAACTATTAAATTGAATTTGTGAATTTAAAGATAGATAATATTGTATGTATATTATTTTTATATTTATATTATTTATATAGAAAAAAATAATTTTATTTTGTAAAACTCTATATAAGAATAACTCAATTTTTTCACGGTCCCAACGATTGTACGGAGTTTCTACTGTAATTATCTTTAATTATTAATTAATAAAAAATTTATTTCATTACTTTTTTGAGATCAAAATGAATTTTTAAATTAATAAATTATGGAGTATTTGTCAATAAATTTTAAATATTAATAGTAATTGTCTTTTTAATGAAAAGTGTGACTATTAATTCACACGGAAGGAATAATAAATTTAGAGATATACATTTTTGCACATATTATTAATTTTTTATTCGCATTTAAATATTCATTGTTTATAAAATTGATTGTTTGTATAATCAGATCGAACACAGCATGTTACCTAGAATTTTCCCACTGAAAATAAGGTTTGAAATTCATTATTCTATTCATGCAGAAAATAGAAAAAAAATTAAAATTGCACGTACCCACATGCTTGTGTATACTTAAATCTGCCATGATGGATCTATTACATCTGAAAACAACATAGTTTAATACTACAAATAATAGAATAGGCATTTGCAGCCATAGCGGAATTTATAATTTCTCAATTCCTCTTTTTAATTTAATCCATGATTAGGGTGCTGGTAATGAATTGATGGGAGATAATCGAAAGTCAAATCCTAAAGTCCATTTAATCATTTGCACATGAAGTTTTTCGACCAAAAGTCCATTTTTTTTTATTAGTTGAAATTGTGACTCAAAACAGCAGCATAATTAGGAAGGTAGCGTTTGTTGGAAAAATTGGAATAAAATATTTGGTTTGACCAATATTTGACTGATTTTTTAGGGCTAAATATTAATTCAAGTTGGAATTAATTTGTTGATAATTTTCTACGATGTTGCGTAGTTAATTATATTATTTTATTTCGTCAAAATCCGTTTCGGTGAGTGAGAAATAAATAATGAATTAGCCAAGTGAAAAGACATTATTGAATGAGAATTGTAAGGTCTCATCCCACATCAAAATGTGGTAGATAATGGGTTTGTGAGAACCATTATAAAAGGTCTTGTGTATTAATTATTGAGAATATGAAAAGTCTCTAATCCCACATTGAATGTGGAGAGAAAATTAATACTTTCGTGGTGTTATATGAGGAGTAGTAAAATGTTTCAACTTTGATTAAGTCCATTGACTTGAATTTTATTCTTGGTCAATTGGAATATAATGATTTGGACTTGGGCCTCCGAGAATTTTCTTGGGCCTATAAAAGTTTAACAAAGTACAAATTTAATTTGTATTGGGCCTGTTAAATAATAACACGTTGGTTATTATGGCTTGGGCTTGCTAGCCTTTGGGCTGAGTAAATTAGTTGAAATATTTAATTGGGTTATGCTGTTGGGCTAGCCTAAATGGGTTGTACGAAATTTGAATAGTCAGCCCAATATGGGTTGTACAGAATTTAAATAGACGGCCCAATGACTTGAAAAGCCATCAGAATTTTATTTATATATTTAATAAAAATATATAAATTAATCCTCATAGTGTGACTTTTGAGTTGCTATGACCTTTGACATGCCTTTTATGTCTTTTGAGACTCCCCTAATGAGTATAAATAGGAGTCTTAGTTGAGAGGATTATTCATCCCCATTAAACATATCCTACATCAGAATCTCTTCTCTCTAAGTTCATAAACATTCTAGTGTTGGAATATTGTGTAGACAATATTAGTTCCTTGCATTTGCATATGCTCGGTTCTCGCTCTTTCCTCGTTCGCCGGAGCTTCTAGCTGGTGTGCCTCAGACTAGAAGACGATTGAAAGTCGTTGTATCTTTGGGGACTAACGTCGCAAAACCGTAGCATACACGGGGCGTTTTAGTCTTGCGGATAGCGAAAGCGCCTCGACTACTCGCAACAAGTTTCTGATCGAAGCCCGATAAAGGTTAATTTATTTACTTATTTTATTTAATATTATTCTGGAATTGTAAAGATCAGTAGTACTGTTCTAGTCCAGATTTTATTTTATTTTATGTTTCGGATTTAAATATTTTGTACAAAAATAACCAACAGTGTTCGCTCGCTGCCTCAATGAAAACTCGTCAAACGAACTCTTAACATCAATAATTGTCGACCTCGACAAAACAAACCTAAACACAAGTCCAATCCATTGTTCAAATTATCATCACAATCAACACCTAACTCAACTCCACACGTCCCTTTCTACTTTACACACCTAATCCAAATTTACGGAGTACAAAATAAAATAAAGATAAAAACTAATTAATAATAATAATAATAATTAACCTTCTTCAAAATAAAATCAAGGAATCTAATACACGTCGCATTGACTTCTCCTCCCTCGCCCCCTCACTCTCCTAATTTTATTTTATTTCCAAATTTAATTTATTTCACCGACGCCTCGCCGGAGTCCAATGCGGCAAGGACCTGCTAAAATGCGCCGACACGACCCTCGAGTCGAGCAGCTCCATGATCGGCGTGAAGCTCACGCACCTTGGCGCCTTGTACTGATTAATCGACGCGCCCCTCGAAATCGCGTAATCCATCAGCTCCTCGAAAGTCCCGCTCCTCACGACCCGAATCTCCAGCGGCCCGATCGACCCGTCCGCGACCCGGCACTGCCTGTACACCGAATTCATCCTCTCCTCCATCTCCAAACAGCACCTCTCCAGCACCTCCCCCCCGGGCCCACCCCCGGGCCCCCCCTTCGTCAGCAGCTCCCAGTAAATCACGTAGTGGCCCGGGATGGTCTTCGTGTCCGCGTAGCTCGTGTACTCGACCACGCTCGTGCCGACCTCCCGGAGGATCCGGTAGGCGCTTTCGACGGCCGTCTGGAGCTCGGCCTCGTCGGTCTTGTCGGCGTCGATGCTGAGGAGGACGTTCTTCCGGCGAACGAACTGGAACTGCGGGGCGGAGTTGTGGAAGCCCGTGACCCGGAGGATGTCCCCGACCCGGTACCGGCAGAGTCCGGCGAAGGTGGTGATGACGAGCTCGTACTCCCGGCCGACCTCCACGTCGGCGAGGTCGACGAGGCGGTTCGGGCCCGGGGCTTGGGCCGGGCTTGTCGGGTCGTGGGGGAGGAACTCGAAGTAGGCCATGTTGGGCATGATGGTGTAGGAGACCTCGGAAGGGGTGCACATGGGGTTGAGGTTGAGCCCGAAGTAGCACTCGGAGGAGGCGTACATGGTGCAGGCTTTAGGGAGGCCGCCGCTGTAGTAGTCCAGGGTGGGGATGTATTGGGCCATGGCTCCGGTCACAATCACGTCCAGGTACTTGGTGTTGGGCCAGATTCGGACGATGATTCGCTCCCAGTCTTCGCTCGAGCACTCGTTGGAGATGAAGTCGGCGAGTTCCGGGTCGGGCTTCATGAATCGGGCCATGTGGGCCCGGATTGACGGGTCGGTGATTTTGGGGCAGAGGGAGCCGGTTCGGATGTCGGAGGTGAGTTGGGCGTGGTTGAGCTGGAGGAAGCGGATGGCCCGGAGGAGGCCCGAGGCGAAGACAGCCCCGACGCGGAGGACCTGGTGGCGGTCGTAGAGACCGCAGAGCATCTGGGTGTACATGCTCTGGAAGGAGTCGGGGCAGAGGATGGCCTCGTTCGGGCTCGTGTAGACGTTGTACGGGTCGTACGGGCGGGTTTTGAAGTGCTCGCTCTTGTAGTAGCTTGTGAGGACGGGCCGGGCCACCAGCCCGCCCGGTGTCTCGGTCTCGGATTTGATGAACAGGAAGTATAGGCCTTTGCCTTTGTCCAGCCCTTTCACGTATCTGTTCCATTCAAAAATCGGCATGCACTCATTTAGAACAAATAATCAATCACAATTTGAGATCTATATATAATTTTGGCATTGAAAAAACTCACAAGTTCATAACAGGCATCAGAAGACTGTAGAGCAGCTGGCGACGATCCAATTCCTCTTTAATAGTTGGCATCAATTTCCGTTCGCCGGCGGAAGTTCCGGAGCTGCGTAAACAGTTATATTAATTATATTTCCGTAAAATGTACTGTAGTTACTTATTCAAATTTCTGAATATATAAATAAATAAAATAATACCTGGTGAGAAATTCAGAAACGGGGTGAGAGGACAAAATGGGTGAACGGTCGCCGTCGGCGATTCTCTGAATCAACGGCTGGAGATCCTCGTAGGTGACCATGGGGATTTTTGACTTGAAAGTCTGACGATCGGAGGCTCCGTTGAGGTCGAAGCCCTTGAGATACTCAGTCTGGGCGTTTCGGGTCAGGATTTGGGCGAGTACGTTTTCCTGAACCGGGTCGGCGTTGCGGGTCATCTCCTCGATGAACTGGAGGGCCTTTGCGTCTTTTTCGCAAGCCGGAGGACCCAACGGAGACGACAGGATGGAATCAACGGCCATCGATGGAGATGGAAAAAACACAGAAGAAGATAGTAATTATTGGGGTATTATTCTGTTATAGAGAGAGAGTACGAATGCGTTTGTTATAGAGAGAGGGACAGTATATTAATTTTAGATGTTTGTATGTTTTGATGGTGAGGGAGTTGGAGCACGGGGAGAGTGATATATATAGGCCAGCGGGAGCGCCACGTCAGTGTGGGACCCGGTTGGGCAAAAGAGAAAAAACGTGCGATGTTGAACAAAGTCAGACGCTGGAGGGGCAAAACGGTAAATGCGAGGGGGTGATCTCGTAAATAATCCAGTGCAGCCGGGATGGGGGACAGGCGCGGGGCCCGCACACGCGTTTGGTGCCTCGGAGAAGGGGCGCAGCGTGGGGTCCCCACCCGGTGGCCCGCGTGTGCAGTCACGGGTGGCGCGTGTCGACCAACCAACCAAGCGGCCCTTTTCCGGCGATCGTGTTGGGCCGAGACAGGGACGGCCCGCCGGCGGGATAGACAATTTCGAGTGTTGGAGACAGAGCGCATGACAGGGAACGGGAAAAAGCTTAATCCATTACGTGATGCATTATGCATGTTTTTCGAATAATTCGATATAATGTGTTTTCCTTGGTTCTTTGTTTAATTTGCAGAAAAAAAAAAAAATATTATTTTATTTTTATAATACACATCTTCTTTAAACTAACTCGTTTATTAATTACAAAACAATAATTACAATTTTTGTTTGTGAGTAATTTTTGTCTTAGTGGATTATGTGATCACGTTGACACTACCATGAAAAAGTGATTAGATAAGATGCAATAAAAATAGAAATACAAAATTGAAAAAATAAAATCATAAAACAATAATCATAAATGTGCCTTATTTTGTAGTTGATCATGATCCCATTATTATGAGTTTGTCTAGTCATTTGTACATGTTACAATGGACTGATGTTTAGTCTAAAACAGCATGTAATAATTTTTATTGCTAGATCAAATTAAATTCGGGCATCTCTTTTTGAACGACTTGATGAACATACGTTTAAAACGCGTTTCTGATCGAATTTATATTCGTATAGCTTCTCATGTGTTCACGTCTAGTTTGATAAATGACAATTATATACATTATATACCTACAACTCATACGTGCGTGTTCCAGATTAAAAGTACAGTCTCGTACGTAACTTTGTGAAATTGGAAAATTATTATCCAAAATAAAAAATGCTTTATTTGGTAGATGTTGAACAACAGTTACATGACCAAGTTGAAGAAAACACGGAGGATATAAATGGTCTTTGCTATTGAGTCCACTTACGTACTCACAACTCTCTCTGCAAAAACGTTGCTGAATTACATGGATATTGTTTTTATTATAATTAATTAATTAATTTATTTATATTGATAAAAAAATATTCACTTCTGTCCAAAACTTAGTCACTATAGGTTTAAGAATGAGGGTGTACTACTAAAGAATAATGATCAAATATATTATATAAGAAAGTAAAAAAAAAAAAAATGGAATCACGTGGTATGTTATTTCCAGCACAGTTCCTGGAATTAGTGTTGAGGTTTCGCAGAAAATCTCAGGAGTGGATTGTTGCTGGAATAATGAAATACACACTCTCGCGGATGAGATGGAAACCTGTCTCTCTCACTCGCCCATAGAGTATATATATACTACTAGCACTTTTCATATGTTTCATATTAGTTGTTGCACTTTTTTTTTATATAAATAAAAAAAACGCGTGATAATTAATTTGGGACAAAGTTAGTAATTTGATAAATAATACAATGTGTTTCTTATCTCTCCTAACAGAAATGTGATCTTATTTGAAATGGAAGAAGTGGTGTTTTTATAGATATTCTTCATTCTCCAACATCAAGAAAAATAGAATACAATAACTTTGTTTTACTTCATTATTCACACATAAAATACACTCTCTTCATCTCATGATATTTGAAATACTTTTTTTTTTTGTATCTCACAGGCCACCACCCACAATAATTAATACAACAAGAAAAAAAAATTATTCTAAATTTTAATTTTACCTTAAAATAGTATTTTACTCATACTTTTATACTTTATTCACTTACTTTTTAAATTTTACCTACAATTATTTTATTTTATTTTTCTACTTAAAAGTATTTTTTTTTTATCAAAATTTTTAAGATATCTCAAATCGATTAGATTAAGAATCCTAGGCTAAAATATATATTGAACAACCTTATCACCTTAACAAGACATTTTAAGGTGTTATTTAACCCAACTTTAACAAAAATTAACATTTTTCAAATTTATTTCCTCAAAAAAACCTCTTTTATGGGAGTAGATGAAATATTTTCTTGTAATTTTCATAACAAAGACACTTAATTTATTCAAAACCAACGTGCACTTAAATACTTGGTAGAATAAAAAATGAGGAAGAATATATATCCAATAAGTAATAACCGCCCCAATAATGCGACCGACTAATCCAATATATATTACTAGTAATTAAGTGTACGATAATATAATCTTTTGATTGAACCGAGAAATATACATGTTTATTCGGGGGAGAAATTTAAATGCACATGATTGTACTAGTATTCAGTTCTAATTCGGGACGACAACCTGACCGACGACAGATAAGTCAGTCGTCGGGCAAAAACCCGATCGATCGAGAAATTATGGTCGCAAGCTTTTAGCAATGGTGAAGTATTTTTTCGTCACGATGATTAGCACATTGCTTACGTCTGAACGATTAAATTTTCAATTTCAATTTCAAGGAAATTTTCAACATTTAATTAAGAATATATTCGAAGTATGATTTTGTTGACTGAATTTCGGCTTTGCTAATATACTGTATGTCACGGGCCGGTACGTACGTGCGATTTGATTTGATTAAAATTAGTGAGAATTTAATGTTACTTGTTTTTCATGCAAAGTTAAAAGCACCCCGCACGAGTTACGCATGATTAATTAAATAAATAATTAGATATTACGGTCGATGAAATCAATCGAATTAATTGATTGGCCATAACTTCTTTTCATGGTGGAATATTATGTTTTGTTTTTTACTTTACATAAGTTTTGGCTTTGTTTGACTTAAAAAGATTTGATAAATTATTTATTAAATTTAAATATAATTAAATATATAATTATATAATACTCTCCCCTTTGTCCAACTTTTTTATTCACCTAAACTTTATTTGGCGATTGTATTTTTTTTTTTACCAAATAGTACTCCGTGATGAAAACGTATTTGATTATTTTATTGATTAAAAAGTTATTGTAAAAATGTAGTATTAAATTAAGTAGCTATTTATAGTAATATTTAAAAAAGTATGTTACAATTTAGGATTTTTTTTAAATAAGTGTGACCACTAATATGTGATAACTCAAAAAAATGTATATTATTAATTTTTATTGTGAGTCATTTTAAGGTAAAATTTTAATTATTATTTAAAAAAATGTATATTATTGTGAGAAATTTCAAAATAAAAAGTGTGAAACTGTGAATAATTTTTGAGAAGAAAATACTAATAAAATAGTCTTATTATTTATAATAAGATATATTTTCTTGAGGCAAACCCCATTGATTATGGAGATGTCGTTTACTTTATAGGTAAATCAACTTAATTAATTAAAATTATACGGGGTTAAAGTAGTGTAGTAAAAAAATGTATCGTAACGTATCCCACAATGCACGCAAAGAGACTTTCTTTCTTGTACATATCGAACACTCCAAAATACTGTATGTGACATATATATCTTCTACTCACTGTTTTTTTAATTTTTTTTTTATATAATTACCGGTCAACAGTCAACTAGGTACCTAATTAAACGAGTTTTATTTTTCCACAATTACCTTCGTTTTCTAAAGTTAGGTTTTCATGGAAAACGTTGCATGGGAAGTTGACCACGACTTCATAAGATATATCACTATCAACAAATGAATGATACTCACTCCCATTCAAAATAAATGTTGTTTTTGATTTTCAATCATAATTAAATGTAAAATTTCTAAAATTACTCTTAACATTAATTTAAATTATTTAAATGTTAATTAGTTCAATGTTTGATTTAGGTTTTTTAAAGAGAGGACAATCTATCGAATGATTATGTTATATAATGATATTAATGAAAAAATTAGGGCAATGGTGGACATGTTAAAGATTTCATAAATCGGTTGTTGAATCATATTTGGGTGAAGTGTATAGTTACTCCAAAAAATTAGAGTATAATTTGTATCTTATATAATTAAATCACACATTGCTATATCAATGCATGCTACATGCATCCACATGGATTTAATTATCAATGTTTACATAAATATAGGCTTGTTTTCCATGTTACACTTTGTGAGGTCAATAAAAGTGATGCAGAATTGTAACATGTTTATTATTCTATTTTGCCCTTTACATTTTGAAATTATTCATATTTGGTAAAAAATACAAACATTTTTTGTGACTAATATGATATATCTACATATTTATAAAACATTAAACGAATTAGTACAAATTTTCATGTTACACGTTCACACTATTTAAGTTTATTTAATCGATCAAATCGATATTTGTCTACATTTTATTTATTATATTATTCGATTTGATAAAAAACGCTATGTAAATTCAAATGTATATACGTGTTGAATATCACGCATTGAATTTAGATATATGTTAACTTAATATATATAATCTTAAGAAACAACTCGCGGGGTGTGACAAAATAATAGAGCTCGAACTAAATATAACCATACACCAAACAAATAACTATATATCGTCTTAAACATCGAAACATAATTATTATATTAAACTGAGATGTGTCCTAGTGACACATCAAGTGTCACTTTCATCTCTCTACTAAACAATCGAATAGGAATATCAAGAGCCGATTCCAACCGACACAATTAGGTTTTTTTCCTCCCAAATTAATAATTCATCTTTGAAAATTTTAATGTTTAACACACGACTATTTTTTTTGTTCTGACCGTGACAGGTAATTACACGAAGCTTCTATACACATATGGAGTATAATATTTCTCAAAAATAAAATAAAACCATCTCTATATTGCTTGTAATATCATGATTCTTTTTTTCCGATTTTAATAAAAAAATTAATTGATATTATATACTATCCTGTCTCAATTAATTATGTATTTCAGTGCATAGTTAATTGAAACAAAAATAGTACTTCATTTGTCCCGGATTAATGATCTTACTTCCTTCGTAAATTACAAAGAGCAACAAAGACTATTAGTCCAGGACAGAGTCGTATAATATACGCGACAAATCGACGTGGAGATGCTGTGAAATGATGTTGATGGAACCTTCAAGTTAGGTTCTTTCACGGTCACGTTTTTTAAACTGTACTCTATATTATTGCTCATCTCTTTTTTCTTCAATATTTTGATGTTTCCTTTTTATTTATTTATTTATATATTATTTAAAAAAAAAAATCATAGTCAAAGTCGTTATATATACTGTAGCTTATTATGCACTGTTGCACGGTGCCTGTTGACACGTGAGAAAATTATTGGTGCAGTGACAATTCGAATGACCGACAACGGTCTAGGAAACATCCTTTTCATCTTCACGAGTCATATAATTGTAGCTCCATATTTTATTTTTGATCAATGTAACATATTGTCTAACCTATCCACAGGCATTAACTGATCATCGACCAGCTAGCGCCTAAAATTTTATGTTCCAAACTTCCCTAGAACTTTCGATAGCACAGTCGAGACATGGACACTGAATAATGAATTTATTCGTTACTCTCGTGGTTTCATGGAAATTTCTTGTTTTTTACTTGCTTTATTTATGTTGGGGTGAAAATAATTTAATCCTGCAATTCTTATCCAAAATGACGTCGTCCGAGTATGACCTACCATTTATTTTTGTGTGTAATGGATGATGCATGAACCATATCCTATTGTTGAATTCTACATGAACCTGGCAAATAATTTTAAAGCCTTATTGGTGTCTAACTAATTTTGTTGTCATCCCCTAAAAAGGCCGACCATAAAGTTCAATTAGGTTCTGAGTATTTTCCCTTCATTGTTTTTACAGTATAAGATCACGAGAGTGAAATTAAGTTGTACCAAATTATATAATGAAATGTTATAGCGAATACTATCTGTTTCAAGACTAATTGTTACGCTTTTTTCATAAAATACAAAAGAAGTATGACCTAGTCTCATTCGGAGAGAGTAATAATTAATTAAAACAAAAATTAAAATAAATTATTAAGTACATAACAAAATCGAGCTGAACCTGAACACTCTCCCGACCGAGTTTATTTCTAGCATACATCGTACACTATATGTTATAACTAAGGTTCATGCATTTACACGAGTTGTCATATTTCATCTCCTTTTTTCTCACTTTTGATGACTTTGCCTTGATGACTTTTTTTGGTTGTAGCATGTCATGACGACAATTTTTCTAGGCTTTAGTTGTCGATAAGAATCAATGTTTTGTCATTGGATATATGCTTTTGGGTGATATTATGAACTCCACTACTACTATGTACGGAGTATTTTCTTTCCCTTTCCACGACAAAAATCAAATAGAATTACATCACACGATTCCGGAGAAGAAAACTCGTCCAATTTTAAAAATTATACTATCAGTACTAAGAAATTATACCCACTTTATTTGTAAATTGTAAAAAAATCGTGCATAACTAGATGATGATTAATATTATTGAACAAAAGATCTCAATCCTTAATTTTGCGAATTCACTTCTAATCGAATTATGAAGGTTAAGCCAAGTTATTGCTAAATCGGTTATATAGATGCTATTTTGGAGCAATATACCAAATGATAAAGTAAAACTATATATACATACATCATACACGACGACCCAATTAGAGGTATTGGGCCCGAATAGATAAGCCCAATAATAATTAGGCCCATTAAATGTGATTACGATCCAGAGCCCAAGCCTTACAGCCCAAGAATATCGGTGAAAATATTTTTTCAGTATTATGTTGGCTGCGTACGATAGCGGCGACCGAAAGGCGAAAGCCCCTCATCCCTGTATCTCGGTTTGAGCGAGCGAGGGAACCTTTTACACACACAAACACACTCTCTAATTTGGGAGGGGAGGTTTCGCATTTTCTCTGCGGTGAGAAAAATCTTCGGGCGGGCAAATCGCCTCAGCCATTAACTCCAATTTCTTCTCAGTTTCTGCGTTCCGTCGTTACCGGCTCAGCTCGCATACGACGGATTTGAGCAAAGCGAAAACCAAATCCCTAACTTCGATCTGAGACGGCGGGTGAGTTTACTAATCCGTATTTTTTGTTTTTTCGCCTTTGTATGGAGTTCTCTGCAATGGCGTGCGTGTTCCTTGTTTTTGCAGCTTAGCTATGCCTGTATGTTTTTTGTTTTGTTTTCTAACTTTAGAAAGTTGGAAACTGAGAAGTTGCATGAAAAGTGGCGGCTGTGTTTCTGATTTTTCTATTTCTTTTTTGTGCGAATTTCGGGGGAGTAGGTTAACGTGAATGCATTGGAGTCGGTGAGCAGGCTTGAGAATTACGAGAGTTAAGGAGCCGGATAATTTAGCAACCTGAAGAATTAGACGAAAGCGAAAAATATAGCTGAAGAAGTTTGCTAATGGGGCGCGTAGGAAATCAGACTCAAGAGCCTACGTCTAACTTGATAGAGCAGTCGAAAGCTTCTGAAAAGCTGGCTCAATCGGACAATGAGATAGTTGTGAAAAGAGAGCTCATCGGATCTCAAAACAGCGAAAATAATCTAGCAATTCATGAAGATATTTCTGAGGATGTAGGTGTAGACAAAAGAGAAACGGGATTGGTTAATGTTAATGTGATGTCGGCTTTTGGAAATTTAGAAGTGACATCGAAGAATGGGCTGTCAAGTCCTAAGAATATAACTACCCTTTCTTGCATAGATTCGATAAACCATGGTGATGTAAAATTAGAATCACCTCAGATAGAGGGATCCAATGGTTTTGATCACTTGAACAGCGAAGACAAAGGGTCTTCTGAGCAATCACAGAGAAAAAGTAAAGGAAAAAGTCAAGTAACTAGTTCGTGGTCTTTGCGTCCGAAGTCACAAGAGAAGCCAAAGACACCTGAGCCTGATAACACTGTTAAAGACGCCACCGTCAGTGGAGAAAAGAAAAAGAGGGGAAGAAAAAAAGGACAGCAGCAGCAGAAGAATGAGTTTTCAAAAAACAAGTCCCATCTAAGATATTTATTGCACCGGATTAAGTATGAGCAAAGCTTAATCGATGCTTACTCTGCTGAAGGTTGGAAAGGACAAAGGTCTGTGCTGGTCTTCAATTTTTGAATATATTTAATCTGGGTATATTTTGTTTTTTCTGCTTGCACGACTTTTCTTTATTAAGTTATTTATGTCATTCATGGTTGTATAATGTGGTATTGATTCATCAGTTTTTTTACGACTTGTAAAACTAGTCATCATAGGTCTGATTGTAGTGGGTTCTATATATTTTACAGAGTACGGAATAGCCTAAAAGTATTGGCTCATCAGTGATATCATATGAGTTAATAAAAGTTACTGACAAAGTTGGTAAAATTGGCCATCATAGATCTGATCATAATTTGGCGCATTGAATTAGAGTTCCAGTTTAAATGTACAAATCTTGTTCTAGATTGGAATGTTTATATAGCTGTGTTGATTTTACATGAGTTGCTAGGAGCTTGTGTTTATTTTTTGTCATTGTTCATTTTTCATTTTTCAGATTATAGAATAGAAAATGAATATTGAGAATTTGTTGGATTTAATGTGAAAATTAAATTTGGGTTTAGATGAACGCTTAAGAAGTTGCTTTCATATAGGATTTTATGGATTTGTTTAAGTAGTCTTAGAGTAGCTTTTATGTATATAGTTTGAAAGTGCTGAAGTCTACTTTCAGTATCTTAAATTGAATTGAAGATTTTATTTTGCATCATTACTGTTTTAAATAAATACAATGAAAATTCTAATATCATTCATAGAGGTAGGTTCATTTTCACTATGTCTGTCTCTCTTAAATTTACCTGGAATGTTGCAATCAAGTGTACTAAAATCTCTGGAACTTGTTCTAGAAACCTCTGATAGTCTGATGAGGGATTGATGGATGTTTAAGTGCACAGTAAGATAATATCGTCACTCTGTCATGATTTTAGGCATACCATCACACATACAATTTTATTGTATATCACTCGACAGAACAGAGTCCTTTTATTTTCTTTACTATCACGCACTCATGAATTTTTAAACGCAATAGCTGTAATAGTTGAGGGTAAAGCTTGACATATTTGACCCGAACGGATATATAAATCTTGAATCCACTAGTCAATGACAATGTTTGAAGGGCTCTTTTCTTATTTAGTTAGATTTGTTTTTGTCTTTGCTTCAAGTTTTTATCTAAATTATGTACATGTTTTTATTTTTGAAAAAAAAAAACTTCTCAAAAGCATATCTCTCATCTTGTTTTTCAGCTTGGAGAAACTAAAGCCAGAGAAGGAGCTCCAGCGGGCAAAATCTCACATATTACGTTACAAAGTGAGGATAAGAGAATTGTTTCAGCGCCTTGATTTGTCATTTGCAGTGGGAAAGCTTCCAGAATCTCTATTTGACTCTCTAGGGGAGATCGACTGTGAAGATGTAAGGAATGCAGTTGTTCCATACCTATGTATCTCTCATCTTCTATAAAATATCATGCATTGCATGTTAAGTTGGGGAATCTCAGTCAAATTTGTGTTTACCTTTACATTTCCAAACTTGAGTTACGGAATCCTGATCACACTTTTCCCTATTGCAGATTTTCTGTGCAAAATGTGGCTCTAAGGATCTGACACTCGATAATGATATCATTCTGTGTGATGGGGCCTGCGAACGTGGATTTCACCAGTATTGCTTGGAACCACCTCTGTTAAAAGAGCACAGTATTCCCATGCTCTCTTCTCATGTTTATATCTAGTTAATTGACTCTTTCACTGAATTTGGCTGTGTATGTACAGTTCCCCCTGGTGATGAAGGCTGGCTTTGTCCAGGTTGTGATTGTAAAGTTGATTGCATTGACATGCTTAATGATTATCTGGGAACAAAGATTGATGTCAATGATAGTTGGGAGGTCTTGACTGTCGCACTTGTTTTTATAATAATAATAACAATAATAACAACAACAACAACAATAATAATAATAATAATAATAATAATAATAATAATAATAATAATAATAATAATAATAATAATAATAATAATAATAATAATAATAATAATAATAATAATAATAATAATAATAATAATAATAATAATAAAATGCTTATTGTGCATTTTCTCATTTACAGAAAGTATTTCCCGAGGCAGTTGCAGCTGCATCAGGAATGAAACTGGATGGTGGTTCTGGGGATGATGATTCCGGGGATGATGATTATGATCCTGATAAGCATGATACAGTTGAGAAGGTTGAAGGAGATCAATCGAGTTCCGATGAATCTGACGGCGACTTCTCTGCACCGGATGCTGCTGCTGACTCTCTTAACAAAGACAAATATCTGGGGCTTCCTTCTGATGATTCAGAAGATGATGATTTTGATCCATCTGCTCCAGTTCAAGATCAAGATGAGCAGGTGAGTCAGGACAGTTCAAGCTCTGATTTTACCTCGGATTCAGAGGACCTCAGTGCTCTACTTGAAGAAGATGACAGTGGGCATGCTGCCACAGACTCTAAGGAAGAAAATTCTACAGTGGGTAATACAAAGGGACAATCACTGAATGAGGAGTTGTCTTACCTTATGGAGACTAGCGCCGAACCTGTTTCCAGCAAAAGACATGTTGACCGGTTGGACTACAAAAAATTACTTGAGGTGAGTTTCTTCTTAGTCACTTTTACTTTCGCATGACAGAGACATAACATATAGTATATTATTATTTTGATTCCCCAATTCAAAAGGCCTTTCAGTAATTGAATATTCAAATTCAGAGACGATGTTCGAAATGGGGGATAATATATTTGAGTCAAGACATGCGTTTTCTCATCATTTCAGGGGTGTGAAATTCTCTCATAATTCATTGGCAGTTTTAGGGGTTGGAGTTTCCGCTTTCTCTTAATTCAGCACGATGCAAATTGTTTGCATTTTGACTTGTTGAAGTTAGCATTAGTATGCATATAATATGGGACATTCACCATTTTTTGTGAAAGTTGACCAAAAACTCTGCATTTTTTTCTGCTATTCTACGTTATTAGCTGAAGATAACATCATCACTATGGTGAATGAATGAAACATACTAGTAATAATTAATATTCCACATTTCAGTTTTAAACCAGGTTTGTCATATATGAAAATAAGGTTTCCACATTAGTTCGGTACAATTATCCCTTTATTGACTAGCTCCTTAGGAACTTTTGGTCATTTTTACAATTCTTTGATATTAAAAAATAAAAATCCGATTGTTATACTTTGTTCAAATCCTTTCATCTTTATCTTTGGACAAATGATGCCACATCTTTCATAGGAAACATATGGAAACTCTTCTTCTGATTCAAGCGATGAGGATTTTGATGATACTTCCAGTCACGACGATACTTCCAGTCACGATGATACTACTAGTCGCAAGAGAAGGAAGATTGATCGTGCAAACAGAAGAACTACAAGTGTGAAGAGTAACATGAAAAATGATGATGAAAACCAGAAAGAAAGCAAACAATTACCTAGACGAGCTGGGAAAAAGAATGCTGATGGAGGCCCAAGTGGGTCATCAGCTAAACCTGGTTCTGCTAGTTCCGTTACTAAAAGATCAGCGCCTAAACGGATGGGGGAGGCTAAAACTCAGGTATTTTGTCAAAAACTATTTGGGGCGCTTAACTTATCCTTCAGATTCAGTCTAATGACAAAAAAGATAACTTGCTTGTTCAAAATTGCAATTTTTTTTGATATTTTATTCTGTTTTACAAATTGCAACCTAGATACGTAGATATATTTTCAGAAAACCCAATCCTTAGGGGTGTTTGTAATACCTTAATGGGTATTTTTAAGTTTGATTTTTATTTTGGGAAATTATGTCAAATTGCAAGGGCAGTTTTTGTAATTTCTTGTGATTTTATAGTAGTATATATTTTTGTTGCAGAGACTCTATGCATCCTTCAATGAGAATCAATACCCTGATAAAGATACAAGGGAATATCTGGCGAAAGAATTAGATCTCACAGTTGAGCAGGTCCCCACACATGCTCTTTGTCCTCTATTTTCCCTCCAATTTAGTGGATTGTCTTTGTACATGTCATTAATTTGAAGTTTCTTTTTGCAGGTTAGAAAATGGTTTGAAAATGCTCGCTGGAGCTTTAACCATAGACCACGGATGGAATCAATTCCTACCAAGAAGCTTCCTAAGCCTCGGGCAACTGAGAAAACAGAGCCGGAGCAATCCACCGCAACAGATGAAAATTTGCTACTGAAAGCCGATGAAGAAAATTCTGGAAAAAAAAGACCAGGGGCTGACCAATGAAACTCACTTGATGGTAACGTCGATATTTTCCCGTATCATCAACCTCATTAGTATTGTCGAAAGACATAAATGAAGCAAGAACAGAGTTGCTTTGATCGTATAATGTTTTTGATATTATTCTTTGAAGAATGACTGCCTACTATGTAACTCATAAGTAGTTTTCTATGTTCCCGTATATCCCCTAACGGTATGGCTAGGGGATGGTGCTATTGTTCTCCCTGCCCATTTGAGTCCCTTATCCACCAAGATTTTCTGGGTACGTATGGTACGTCACCCTGCCGAGTGCTGGAATTTGACACAGAGTGCTCTGAGTTGAGGCTAAAAACTTGTTGTAATGTTGTTTGATCTTACATTTCAATGACATTTCAAATCTACGTTGATAGTGGCTAGAGATGTTTCACATGGCATTTTTTTTTACTTGATTATTTGATTTGGATTATGTGGGCAGTGCCTTATAGTATCTAATTTGAAGGTCAAATCTAAGAATCTATACAATTAAGTTGTTTTGCACCAATTAATTTAGAAAAAACTATTAATGAACTAAAGGAGTAATACATACCATAGAATTACAACTAAAATTTCTGTGCAAATTTCGATAAGATGGTAAGAGAAAACAGCTCTATAAGGCTAATATTACATTTCATAATATGAAACTAGTTGTGCCGGAAGATGTGGACCTCCATCATCGACTCTTGTTGGACCAGCTCGAACATGCAGACATCTCCTAACTCGATCGAGTTACCATCCGCAAAGGCCTTCCACCCACCACACATGGCGATATATTTGCCGTAGAGAATGGTCGTGTTCACCGGCCAAGATATACCCTTTGCATCCCGTAGCATAATCGTCTGTGTCAACAGTGGGAGGTAGCTCCTTTGAAATTTCTTCGGAACAGTCTGAAATCGAGGAACTTAACTAATCAAAAAATGGGCAACTACCACTTTTTATTCATTCACCATTGTATACATTACCAGAATACTACTGGTGCCGATGTTGTATTTCTTGATAACATGAGTGAAGAATGGGCGAGAGGAAGTGACTTCGGACGAGCGTGGTAGTGGTGGGGGTAGTGGAGGAGTGTTTCTAGTACTCCCGTTTCTGTCGAAAATCACCACGTCGAACGACATGTCGCCATTGTACTTGAAAACCGAGAACTCCGCTTTGCCGAGGGAGTGGTGTCTCACGAAGTCTTGCCAACCTCGGTCGAGAAACACGTTGCCGTTTTTTCGAACGACGCTCACCTCCCAGCTTCCGGACGGAGTTCTCAAGGTAGCTTTCTCGGTTTCTAGCGGCAAGTGGTGATTGAAGTCCGGTGGGATTCTCTGCACGTTTCGACTCAGAAGTTAAATGAGAAATCACCTTTTCGCAACCGATGAGCTTTTGGTCGAAAACTTACCAAATCAATGGTGTTGGCAAACCATATGATCTTGTAGAAGCAGGGCCTTGTGTCCGGACTTCCTTCTGCCATTTCACTTCAAACCAAAACACAAGGACAAAAGAGTAATTAAACTATATGAATTATGAACAAATAACAATGAAGTACTACTATAGTTTTTCCCTTTGTTACACAACTACACAAAACACGAACATATTTATTTTTAAAACTACATATAAAGAAAAGGTGTAGAGAAAAACAACATTACATGAATTGTTCGTCGGCCATTGCCTTAGCGATTTCCCCCAACTCCGCCGAGAGATTTAGAGAAAAATCGTGAAGATGAAGAATATGAAGAGAAGAAATGAGTGAATAAAAATCAGCATACAAAATGTTGGGGTAATTGTTTTTGAGAGTAGGTAATTAGTCAATTTTAGTTGCCTCCTTTGGCATTTTTTCACAGAGGTACTATGCTGACCCAAAAATGAACATGCACATGACTGTCATGGGCTCAGAAACTGGGCTTCAACTTCCTGCATTCTTATTGGGCCGAATAGAAAACGAAGCACAATAAAAATGAAAGCTGTAGAACTAATTCTCTACTGAAAAGTGAAAAGTGTTTTTACTGAACTATTTTGATTTACAATTAAAATTTAATCGGAGATGGAATGGGAAAGCGACGCGAGGGAGCTGAAGGCGGCCGGCGTGGTGGCGCTCGGCGGTGAACGCGTCGGGTTTCTCATTCGTGGTTGGGAGATCGAGTCTCGCAAGCGTTCTATTCTCAGCTCATCTTTTCTCAAGAGTACTGTTTCTCTTCACCGTCTTCTCTGTGCGCGTTTGTGCGTGTGTGTAATATGCGACGATAAGTTCTCGAACTTTGATCGGAAAAAGCTTATTCAATTGGTGATATTACAATTTACAACTGATTATGAATGCTGCTCACTGTGAATTCTGAAAAAGGTTTATCTAAGTTTTAGGACGAAGTTATTTTTTATTTTATTTTGGATATATTATGACTATATAGGTGATTTTTGAAAAATATATTCATGTACCTGCAGGTGGGAAGAGAAGCATAAGGCTTCCCTCTTGCCGGAGATGGTTTTCGGGGAGAGTTGTTTGGTTCTTAAGCATACGAGCAGCGGCGTTAAATTTCATTTTAATGCATTTGATGCTTTATGCGGATGGAAGCAGGAAGGAATGTCTCCAATTGAAGTTCCAGCGTCTGCTAAATGGAAATTTCGAATGTATGCAAATCCGATTTCCGTTTTCATTTTTTAAATTTGTACTTCGAGCAGATTTTGAAGTTTTTCTTGGTCCAATGTTCATTTTCCTCCTCACGGATTATGAACTTGTGACCGCCGAAGTAACATGCGACAGGCGTGTCAAAATGAGTCAATCAATGAATGCATCCCCGAGTGCTGTACTTACTAAATGTTGGGTTAGGCTCATTGCTTCTGAACATAGGGTCATAGGGATACTGAAAATAGGAGAAATCATGCAATATTTTGCATTAATAAGCCACTTATGTTGTATCTTGCTATAAATACTTTTCTTCTCATTTTTGTTTTTTTAAATCCTGCAGCAATCCAAATGATCAGGTAGTACTGGATTATGAGAATATGAGTATACATTCACTACACCATAATGTGGAAGTGTCAGTGTCGAAAAAATTGGCTAAGGTGTGCCTTCTTTCTCTGATGCCTATGAATTAGTTTATTCCCAAAAATAGAGAAGTTTTGTCTGTTAATGATGTTTGGTGGCTTCATATTGTTTGTATTCTCTTGCCTTTGTTCTGCTAACTTTTCTTCTGTTAGAAACATGAAACGGTAAATATTTATGTGGTGGGGGGCTCTAAATATTCTTAAAGTGACATGGAGCAAAACTAAACCTTAAATAGAGCAAAACTCGTCTTTCATAATTTATATTGCTGGGCAAGGGGCTTTGCATGAAATCTTGAAAGCCTTGTAAATTTTGTGGTTAACTTATATCATGCAGCTGATTAGAAACATCAGCATGCTGCATCATTTGAAAAATGATAAGTTGTTGACTACTTAGCTAATAAATGTAAGATGCTTGTAAGAGGGTGATTGTTTGTGGAGCCAATAATTAATCATGCACATGCTATCCTAATCAATGATACACATCTGAAGGGCATCTTGTGTTATTCAGTGGTTATGAAGGGCCATGCGTGTTTGGTTTTGTCGATGTAGAAAAACAAGATATAGAATAATTTTAAATTCAGCCTTTGATATGCATTTGTTCCTGTAGAAGATGGAAATTAATTCTGCTAAGGTGTTCAACTTTTACAGTCAGTTGTAGTTTTCTTAACCACGCACCATCAATCAGCACCGATACCTTTATCGTTGTTTTTGTAACTGGTTAACTGTCATCAGTTCCCACTCCTTCTCCTCTTAACACCAGCTGTTGTTTCAGACTCCAGAAATTGCGATTTTTCCTCACTTCTCATATGAGTTACGGTGCATTTGCAATCCTCCATTAACAAATAGATACCATGTAATTGTCTATAATTTTTATATAGGTAGTTAGGTACCATTTGGATACTTTGTTATATTATATATCCTCTATATTGACCCCGATCAATACTATGATCAAGGTTATGCACTTTGACATTAAAAATAGGCAGATGTTCTATCAACTGAACATACTTCATCTAACTTGAATTTCATAATTATGGATTCGTAATACTTGCCTTTTTTCATTTTATTAATCCATTTATAAGTATTTAATACGTCAAACTGATGACTATGATACAATGAATGCACTAAGTAGTAGATCTGCCTTTTTTTTTTCTTTTCATGTTAAACTTTATCAAGATTAATATAGTGACTTGAAGTTTATCAGGAATTATGGGGGTTATACTTATATTTGTGTGGAACTACTCATGTCTTCTAAAAAGCCTACTGACAGCATTTGAATCGAGATTTATGTTGGGGATTCAGAAGCCTTTAAAATCCAAATGAAGTGTGCACCCCCTTCAAAGTTTTAAGGTTTTCTATTTTAGCTTCCTTTTGTTTGTAAAGATAGTTATAGCTTATAGTCAGAGAACACTGGCATGTTCTTACTTTTCACAAACATAAACATAATATTTCAAGGTGTTTTAGTCTTTTATTTCAAGATCTCAAGGTGATGAATGTGATAAAACACTAAAAATGAATTTCAGGCATAGTGAATAAGACATTGGCATGTTCTTATTTTTCATAAACTCGGCCAAACATAGTGTTAAGAGGGTTTCATTCATGTGCTTGAGATTAGAATATTCAAACAGACACTAACTAACTCACTTTTATAATTTATATTCACTCCAGCATAAAGAAATACCTGGTTGGCCCTTTTACAGCAAGTGGATACCTCATTAATGAATGTCCAACTCTACTGAGCTTTAAATAATGAATCCTATTTGATTGGTAAATCTTGATAAAGCATAAGAGTAGGATGTTACAATTTAAGATTTAGATCAAGATAATTTGATTTTGACGATTGCTGCTCCGTTTGTTGTGCATCCAACCGGAAACTTCCGGGCCACATCAAATCTGCCACCTCCTCAAGTTTTCCAGGCTCCGGTGCTATTCCATTTCTTGCATCGGTATCACTAAATCGTGATGCAATGGTACTTACATCTCTGCAAGGCTTGTGCACGAGGGAATGGGGTTGCACACCAAGTGATCTGAACATGGAATGCGGGCCCATCATCGTCATCATTTTGTGCATCTGGGTATGTCTTACTGCGCCTCTTTCTCTTTTGTGAGCATTCTGGTGTCCACCCAATGCTTGTGAGCTGTAGAATTTTCGCATGCAGAAATTGCATGAGAAAATCTTGGCTGAAACAAGTCTTGAGTGCGCATCGGGTTCTTTGAATGCTTGAAATGGATTATTTCCGAGGCTCAAATTCAACCACTCTCCTGGACTCTTTTGTGTTTTTTTATCACTACGTTCTTCAGTATGCATTTTTTTCTCACTTCTAGGAGTAGAAAGTACAGTGAGTGGATGGAAGTACTCTTGACTCTTTATAGATCATCTATATCAGAGGGATGGAGTTTATATGGACTGACTAGATGAAGCTGTGTGATATAAGACATCGTAGATGTATCATTGTCTGTTCATTGTCCCCACCAAGTGATGTGTGTTGTTCCAAAGTGGAATGCTAGTGTCATATGTTCAGCTTGAGATTCCCCACTTACTATCCTTCTTATCCCTTGATACAGCATCAACTTTAACTAGTTTCCATTGGTTGTTTTCAAAGTAAACTAATGTTTGCAATCCGATGACAATCCCATTTTGCAGTCAAGTCAAATCCTCGTGTTTTTATTCTAGTTTTTTTTCTAATATTCTTTTATTTTAATCTTCTCTATGCCATCATTTATGCCTGTTGAATAGAACTATCCCTGTGATTTAAGCCTAACTACAAAAAAAAACGGTAGTTAACATAGCTCATATGTGACTGTGACCTGCTTTAGAACCTATATCTGGTTGGTAACTTTTCTTCGATGTTTTTTCTTAGGCGGACATGGCGAGTTGTGTAAGCCTTCAAGTCAGGTAGGTATGTGATATGATGAACATGGACCCCACTTAGAAAGTGTGCTCCCTTGATGAAAAGAAATGTGAGTGAATGATCATAGGTAGTGGTTATTACATCATATTGGGTTTTGTTTTCAGAAAGACTTCATGGAAATTACAATGGTGGGGTCTGAATATTTTTAAGCAATAATAGAGATATAAAAGTGGGGATAAAGAAAGATTTGCTGGTTTCTTACATGAATATCTATGTGGGTGTATTCATGTTGGGGCTTCTTACATTTCTGTACTTTGATTTGACTTTTTCTAATCTTGTATGTGGAGATAAAAAGACACAGAGAGAGAGGATAAAGCATATTTTCCACTATATGGGTTAATCTAATCTCCTCCACAGACTTTTCTATAATGGGTTGATCAACTTTATTCTGTTAGTGAGTGTTACACAAAACAAACAAACACATTGTATGTGTGTGTGTGTGTGTTAGTGTGAGTTTTTGCTTTGACTATTGAGATTTTGATAGTTCAGCGAAATCGGGGCGTTTGGACGCATCAGATCATGTCTTCTTCGATTGGTATACTTTGGTGGGAAATTCTTATTTCAAAGTTGAAGCTTAGTTTAGGGGAATCGCCGAAAGCTGAGTTCTTGGTGGGCAACCTTTGTTCTATTCATTATCGTGTGGAATTGGGAATATTGGAAGTTGTGGTGGTTCTTGTTGTCTCAACATCCTGACAACTACATATGAATTTGAACTAAAATTAATTTTTGCGAGAACGTGAAGTTGGCCAGGAAAGATGAGCCTTGAACTTTTGATATAGAATTCAGCCACGTGATTATGTGAAAGCTGAAAAAATTAATAAATTAGTTTTTGATGTGGTACACCTCTCAATAAATTATGTACCAATTCTTTGTAATTTATAAATAATCAATGTATAATTCTTGGGATGTAATATTTTGTTATTGGCACATTGTTATATCCATTCATATAGCTTGATTCTTTTTGAATTTATTTTTAATGTAATTTAGTTTATTTTTTTAATTTGGCGGGCTGAATTCAATTCATTTTAAAATAAAATAAAAATAATAAAATGGATAATTTACGTATACAATTTAGTTCATTTAAATATTATTTATTATTTTTAAATAAAATTCAATTTAGCTCGATTCATTTTAGATCTGTTCAATCAAATTCAATCCAAAAGAACAAATTTATAATTTAGTTATAATTTCAAATGGTAATTGAAGAATAACTTTAATTTGATTAATCAATCATTTTGATTTTAAATCTGTTCAATCAAATTCAATCCAAAAGAACAAATTTATAATTTAATTATAATTTCAAATGGTAATTGAAGAATAACTTTAATTTGATTAATCAATCATTTTTTTTTCTTGATCATAACGTATTCCTCAGTATACCTTTTTCCACCACAATTTCTACATTTTTCTTGATCATGGATTGTATTCCTCAAAATAATTTTTCCACCACAATTTGTATGAAACGTGGCCCCAAAATAATTGACATTGGAAGCCTACGAGACAACCACTTTGATTGAACACGTTTTTAAATTCTTACCCTACTAAGAAAAAAGTAATGTGAATTGGTGATGTGCCTAATGAACACCATGCACAAGGAGTTTTTGTAATTTTAAAAATGAAAGAAGAAAAGCAGAAAACTTTCCAAACAAAATCTAAAAGAAATCCAAGAGAATATCTCAAATTACAGTGCGACCTAAATATTTTAAATCAAATTCATCTCTAAGAAATGAAAATTCATGATCATAGTTTTATTTATTGATACTTTCAACTTTTTCCTCGAAGGGGAAAAATCCCAGCAGTAAACCAATCGACGAGTCCCAAGATTCATTTGTGTTGTTCCTACAATATGTTCAAGTACCTGCAAATGATGTAAGATTTTGCACGGTTAACTCTTAACAAGTGGACCGTGGACGAGGATTGACGAAAACCAAAAACAAATACCCATATTGAAAATATACCACACGCGAATAATATTGAAGTTAATCTAGTCAATAGCTTAGCACACTATTATAATGTGTATGAACAGAGACCTACAACTAAAATCCCTAAATAATTGGTTTGCCGATTTCAGGCAAACCTAATAGAATAGAGTTTGCCAAATTGGTATTGATGAAAAAAACTTCAATGCCAAGAACTATGTCAGCATGGAAGTAAATTATGTCCCGTAACCATAGCGTACTGTTCAAATACAAAACTATGTGAAACCAAGCTCCCACGTGTGGTTACAAATTCCTGCAAAGTGTGCTGCTAACAAAACCAATCCGAGTTTAACAGAAAACTCTTAAGACTCATGACACCACTGACTGCTGTATGCATCAGGCATTTTTATTTTTCAAAAAATTGAATGATACAGAACATGTATTCTGTAAAATTCATGGTGCCACATATATGCCATGTCCTATGCACATCATATCAACTATCAAGATGCAGCCGCATACCAGTTGAACTATTATAATAATACAACAATTTTTTTATACATGATATTCTCACACACATATATATATAATTCTGATGCGAGCAAAATCTCAGAATCGTATACCTTCTTCTACACTAGACCATAACACAAACTCAAGGAAATCCGAAACTACTAAGCTCGTTATGCCCTCAAAAATCATTTTGCGCATCCAACCAATCATATAAAAAAATATTCAATATCTCCCCAAGCATAAACTGCTCGGGACTATCCTAATAACCGCAGTACCAAAACTCACAAAGAAACTATTAGCGATCTTGACAAGAACGGCAAAAGGTACCATGGGACAGCTCACAGAAAGCTCGCAAATTAACCGCCAGGTGAGAAGTGATCAGCCTTGCTCCGGCCGTCAATGGCAGTAGTGATTGAGTGCATCCCAACTCTCCCAATGTGCTGTTTGAAATCATCAAAACACGGTGTGAGTCGGTCAGCATTCAGCAAGAGACGCTGGATAATTTCCTAATCGACTAAAAATTAATTGATATCACAGTCCAAGTACAAAAATCAATCAACATGTCAACCACATAAAGCACAATCGAATCATTGCTGAGAAGTTCAGCATTTCAGATTTCGAATAAGCAGAATCTACTGGGGTAAAAATAGGAAATAGGAAATATAAAAAATAAGATTCAGTTATTAGGACCTGGGATTGGAGAACGAGAAGCGGCGGGAATTGAGGCGAGACGAAGGGAGAGAAGACGGTCGGAGGCGGCGCGGGGCGGTGAGGGACGGAGAGGAGCGGAATACGGAAGCCCTAGCGGCGGTCATGAGCGATCTGGCGACGGAACCACGCGAAGCCATTGCAATTCGCACCTATGTTGAGTGGAATTTGGGAGAGCGAGTGAGCGAGGTTTTTTTTTTTCACCGAAAGGGTTTTAGAGGAGAGAGATAAACAATATATTAAATAACTTAAATGAATTCGTGTTTTAAAAAAAAAATATAGTTGTACAAATTTATTTTGATGGTGAGATTGAATTTATTTTATTAAAAAAAATCAGATCAATTATATAAAATTATTCAATTGTTTGATTCAACTTAATATTTAATTTTAAAATTCTTTAAGAAACAAAATTGAAGTTCATATTAAACTGTTAATTAAAAAAAATTACTCATAATATATATATTTCGATTTTTATTAAGGGGTTTAGTTACCGAAATGCCTACTATTTAGAGTACAAAAAAAATCATATAACCTCTTATAATGTGATGATTATATATCATTTTGGTGTTGTAAGCTGATTATTCAAAAGCATACTATTACAAAAAAAAAAAAAAAAAAAGGACAATCGATGTGATATAAATCCTTCTTTCATAGCAGAGCAAATAATTTCATGTAAATAGTTTATTGTGATTGAATCATAACTAGCTAGCTGGGCCTATGGCACAAAATTATTTATTTGGTTTGAAATAGAAGCCTTTGATTCCTTAGCTAGTCTGGCGGCACGGAATGCAGCGCGAACTTCGGAAGGACAACACGAGTTGAACTCGTGCTGACAACATGGAAGTCGAACTCGGGCATGAGCCCCTTGCATCAAGATCATGCCAATCATCATCATCGCAACCACCACTCCCATCACCATAGCACATTTGCCTTGACCCATTTTTACTTTGTTTTATATTTTTTCCAAGTATAAGGGTTCAGTCATATATATATAGTGTGGGATGTTCTAAGCAGTTATTTAGGAAATGGAAGATTGTTATAGAAATATGAGCAAATGGGATCTTCATTTATTCACTAATATTGTAATCATACTGTATAATGTATGCATTTCTTTTGTAAATTCATTTCACCAAATAAGGGAAAATCTTGAAAATCAATCATATTTAGAATTTTTAATATTTTTCTTTATTTGTATGAAAAAAACAATTAAACCAAGATATAACGGTCAAACTTGTTTATTTTCCTTTTCTTGCTAATTTATTGTATAGTATTTTTCTTTAATTTTTGATCAAATTGGGCCCAACTCCAATTTTTATGAGTGACTTTATGCGTACTACCCAAAAAGACAATTGGGCCTACATCCAACAAGCCCAAACCCAAGTTCAAAGCCCGTATTTTCAAAACACAATGGAATAACTTTTTTTTTTAATGATAAAGAGGAGAGACGAGAAACTCCACCCACCCGATCGGAGGTCCCTCGATCGGGTAAGATGTAAATCGAGGGATGTGCCCGAGCAGAAGACACTGTGCGAGAGAGCCAACAGGTCGAACCTCAAGACAAACCTTCATAATATTTCAATGAAAATTTGTTCCACCCGAGGTTTAAACCCTGTGTCGCCGAGGAATATCTCACCTGCATCATCACAGGCCTTACCACTCGGCTATATAGGCATGAGACTTAACACAATGGAATAACTTCCATTCGTAATAGGTAAAAACACCAAAACGAAAATTTTGAAAACAAAACATAAATAGTTTTAATTATCACGGCTTGTTATACATACACTTATACATATAGTTAAAATTAGCATGCCTAATTTCTAGTACTAGGAATCAACGGCAAGTCGACCTCGTCGCACCAGTCGACGAACCTCGTCTCGTAGTATCTCGTGTCGACGTCGTTCGACCAATAGCTCAGCCAAACTTGCCCTCCGATCCTCCACTTCAACACGCTCCCTTCCATCTCCTTGCTCAACCTCCACCCCACACCTTCTCCGTATTCCTCCCCGGCTAATATCAAACCCCCCGATTTCGTAAACGCCCTTCCCCCTCCCGCATACCGCCTCCGAAAATTAATCTCTCCCGTTTCCTCCCCACCAATGGGAGGCTTCCACGTGGCGATCTCGACACCTGTTTTGTTGTCGCACAAAATCGCATCGAACGTGGCCAAATTCCCCTCCACGTCTTGGTCCCATTTCCAATTCTTGATTTTCGCCCTAGCCGTGGGCCGGCCCAAGCTCAGCCCGCCCACGTAGCTCGCCCCGACTTCCGGCCCGACACAAGCCCGAACCCTCGACGGGAAATGCTTCTCGTTACTCAAGAAATCCTCGCCCGAGCCCGACTTGAACCCCAGCTTCACCACGTGGACCCTGATGTTGTCGACTCGAGCTTTCACTTGGATGTAAGAGTCGAGAACCAAAACCGTGTACTCGAACTGAATCACCGCCTCGAGCTGCTGGTGGGCCAGCGCGTATTTCAGCAGCGACTCCTTCGGGCCCACGATGCCAGAAAATCGACTCTTTCGGCAGTACTGCATACACTGCATGGATTTAACCGGAGTGTAGCCTTTGAGGGCCCACATCCCGTGAGACTCAACCGCGTACGAAAACCCGAGGCTCCTCGGGGGCAAAAGCGTCAAATCCCTCGACCCGGCCTCGACGTCTCTCAAAATCAGCAACTTGGCTAACATGTACCCGAAGGTTCGGACGAAGCAGAGCTCCACGTCTGTACCCACCGCGACGAAGAAGTTTCGCATGATCGGCCCGGGCCCGCGAGGCGAGAGGGCCTCGGGAGAAATTACGCGATGGAAGTAGAAGGAGCCGAGCTCGGATGGGGAGTCGAAGACGCAGAGCCAGAAGAGTCGGGTGAGGAGAATGAGGCTGAAGAAAGTCGAGAAGGACTCGGGCGAGTGGGAGTCGAGGATCCACGAGATTGGTTCCGGCTTCAGCTCCTGGAGCTGGGAGTTGGGGTAGCGCGAGACGATCTCCCTGAGGAGATGGAGGACGAGGGGCAAAAAGGGCTTTTCGGAAGACAGGGGACAGGTGTCGGAAGCCCAGGCGACGACTGAGTTCTCCTTCTCTGAATCGGTGGGATGATACTGAGTAAACCCGAGGAAGCAAATGGAGAAGTTGATGAGGATGTTTGAGTTCGAGTCGAGCGTCGGCTCGGCTCGGAGCTGAATGGACTGAGCTGAGCTCGGGTTGGAACGGGCGATGTCGAAAGTGAGGGGCGAGTTGAACTCGGCCGAGTTGGGAAGCTCACATATCCATGACCAGATATCCATTTTATGTTATTAGAATTTGTTATGGAGGATTGTTGGAGTTTATAGAGGGAATGGGTGGCACATAGAGAGCCAACATGAAGTTGTAGATTTTTTTATTTTTATTTTTTGGTTTTATTTTGATTCTACCATGCATTTTAATTATATATTTGAGGGAGCCTAAAGAAAGAAACAAAATACTACTTCATAGTATATATTAAATTAATTAGAAAAAACAATATTTTTATTTTTGTTTATAATGTATACACTACACATTACAGTACATATTCTGGTGCGATTTTCGTTCGATGATCTTACACATTGTTTTCTTTTGTATCTTGTGTTTCCGAGAGTTCGTCGAGCTCATGAAACAAAGATCGATCTTATAAACGTGAAATATATCTAGCTATGTATGTGTATATAAATGAATCACACGTATTTTTGTTTGCAAGGTAAGGTGAATGCAACATTTTTCATTTAATGCATGATGTTAACGTTGAATCAAAGTTGCTGTGTACGTACCTCATAATCTGCGGTGTATAACACTGCACGTTCTGGCTGTTATCAGCTCAACAAGTCTCGAGAGGTATATGTAGGAACTCGTGATTTAGGTTTCACACAGCGATCGATCTGTTTATCCTCTGTGAATGAAATTTTACGGTCCACACATTAACAATTCTATCAAATTTTCAACTAGTTCAAAGATGAAACATAATTTCACGAGATGTTTATACTCTATTACTCTGAGTAATCGAGTCTGCTCGAGTGTCAAAGTTGGGTCAGTAACACCTTAAAAGGCCTTGTTAAGGTATTAAGGTTGTCCAACATATATGTGAGTCCAGGGTTCTTAATCCAATCGACGTGGGATATCTAACACTCCCCCTCACGAGTAGGCCGGAAATTTCATCGGCTCTACTCGTGGATTAAGGCCATCTTTGTGGCGAGCCGGAAATTCCATCGGCTGGGGGACCCACATCGTATTGGGCCCGCTCTGATACCATGTCAAAGTTGGGCCAGTAACACCTTAAAAGGCCTTGTTAAGGTATTAAGGTTGTCCAACATATATGTCAGCCCAGGGTTCTTAATCCAATTGATGTGGGATATCTAACATCGAGAGAGGGTACCTTATTATTCTAAAAACATATTAGAAATTCCTAATGCTAATTTTGACACAATTTTTTCAAAATTTATTTTTGAAATCTTACCATACAAATTTAAAGAGTTTATAATGTTTATAAGCTCAAAACTATGTAACATTTTGAAATATATTTCTAGCAATGTATAAGCTGAAAATAATTGTGACAGCCCAACCGAATACGGCCCAATAGGCCCAGTTGTTTCAGTTTCGGCGAAATTCGATCTCTCGGTAAATTTAAAAACAATTTCAATATAAACTCGGAAATAAATTGAGTTTGCCTGATAATATGATTTACCGAGAGATGAAGACGGCGTTGAGAGCTTACGGCGAAGTTCTCCGGCTGGTGCGACGCCTGCCGCCGGACACGCGTCCCTACTACGCCAAATACGCTCGCGAAAACTTCGTCAACTACAGAGAACTCGACGGAGATGACGCCACTGCCCTCGGCGATCTCCTCAAACGGACTTACACTCATTCTCTCTGGGTCCTCAACAAGGTAGGTGATCAGTTCCTCTTATTTTTTAACCTTCCACTGCGTGTTTGTGTGTGCATTTACAGATCTGAGATCTCTCTCTCTCAAACTCTCTCTATCTAGAAATTGAAATTGAATTTGAATTTTTGATGTGCTTGATTTTTCAGTACTCGGTGAATGAATCTGTGGCGGGTAAGCTGAAGGAGATTTGCTCGGCGTGATGCGTTTGAACCGTGCGCGCAAACTGTTTGATTTAATTCCTCACTGGGATTTGGGTTTTATTTGTGTTGTTGATGTAACCGTTTCGGCTTGAATTTTCACTTAGATTTGGGCTTTGCTTTATGGGCCTCAGTGTTGTTGCCATTGGCCCAACAATCTCACAGGACCAATTAATAAAAAATAATCATTTCTACTCGTATTACTTTCTAATCATTTGCATATGTGTTCTAACGGGTTTTATCTATGCTACTCTAGGTGGAGTACACCATGTACATCTTGACCGTAGATTTAATATTATTATATTAAATACACACGCAATCACCCACACCCGACGTGTATGGTGTATGCATCTACGGTTAAGATGCAACCAGGAGTAATGCTCCAGGAGTAGCATCTCATAGACCGGTTCTAACTTCTAATAAAAAAATAATTTGATCAATTTATAAACAGAATTAATTTACTAAAAATAAGTATCTGAGAAGTCTTTGTATTTTGCATTTTCTAATTTTATGTGTAATCTTTGCATGTTCAAATTTTGTGTGTATATATGTTAGGAGTCTTTGTATATTTTTGCATTTTTTAATTTTGTGTGCGGTCTCTTTCTGTATACAGTATATATACTGTGTCCTAAATTAATGGTCATATTTTTTTTATAATTTGTAAAAAAAGTGTAACCCTGTGTAAATAAAATGTGACCATTGATTCTTTGTATTTTGTAAACAAAGTGTAAATAAAGTGTGATTATTGATTTGAAACACAAGTAGTATAATATAGTTTTTATTGATTTGAAACAAAAGTACTGTAATATAGTGTTTTTTAACATTTAAAGAATAAATTATACCTAGAATATAAATATAAATAAAATTTTCTATTTAGCATCAATAAAATTACCCTGACTTACAAAATCAAGCAAGATTTAAAACAAAAGATCTTCAAATTTATGTAAAAAAAAGAACATTTCAAAATTTTGGTATCCAACCCCAACCCCTATATATACATCACAAACAATCACCAAACATCATTGTAAAACAAAACAAAACAAAAAAACCTCTATCAACCATGTCTAAAACCACCTACATTTCCATCCTCTCCTTCCTCCTCATATCATCATCCTCCCTCCACTCGATCCTCGCCGTCCAATACAAAGTCGTCAACACCGTCCAACAAACCCCCGGCGGGCAGCGCTTCACCTCCGAAATCGGGGGCCCCTTCACCCTCCACACCATGAAAACCATCACCGAGTTCATCTGGAAAGTGCTCCGTCAAGACTCCGACTCCGAGCGAAAGCTCGTCCCGATCGTCACGTGCAACATCACCGAGCTCTACGACGACGCGATGGGCGAGACTGGCGAGAACAACGTGTACATAAGCCAGGCGAGCATAAAGCGAGACTTCCCTCCCGGGAAGGCTCGGTTCTCGTTCGCCTCGCTCATGTACCACGAGATGACCCACATTTTCCAGTGGTCCGGGGAGGGCACGGCCCCCGGGGGGCTGACGGAGGGGGTGGCCGACTACGTGATGGTCAAGTCGAAGTACTACGAGCCCGAGACGTTCACGAAGCCCGGAGAGGGGGGGAGGTGGGACGAGGGGTATGGAGTGACGGCGAGGTTCTTGGAGTATTGCGACGGGTTGAGGGAAGGGTTTACGCCGGAGTTGAATAAGAAGATGAGGAAGGTTTACAAGGACGAGTATTTCAAGGACTTGTTGGGGAAGAGCTTGGAGCAAGTGTGGAGTGAGTACAAGGCTAAGTATGGTAGCTAGGTAGTAATAACGAGGATGTAATTGGTGATCACTAATCACTATTTCATATAGAGTAGTTTATTGATTCATATTGGAGGAAGTTTTAATAAAATAAATTGTTATAATTTAACAACTATAAAATACACTCTATAACAAAAAAAAGTAAGCACAAGGAAGTATTTTAATATTCTATTACTCTATTAGTGAAATGTTTTATAAGCAAATTCACTACAAAAAACAGTTGAATACCAACTGCAGGATTAGTCGGTCCAATAGATATGGACTGTAATATCAACTGATTTCTGCAATCCTTAAAATCCGTGAAAAAATGCTACATCTGCAGTGAGACGGAAGAAGCAAATTCGAAATGAATGACAAGCTTTGAATCAAATTTCAAATGTGTGAAGTAATTTTTTTCTTCCCTGCCTAATAAAAGTAGGTAAATGGGTGAAACAATTACTATACGTTTCATGATGGCGTCGATAGTTAAATAGTTTAAGGAGTGTGTGTCGATTAATAATTCAAATACGTACTTGCTAATTGCGATACAATAATAATAAAAAAAATAAATTGTATTTATTTTATTTTATTGATTTAAAAACAATTCGATCGGTTTGGTTTATGAATCGAATTATTATGTTGTAATTTCGTATCAGAATTGAGAAGAACAAAAAACGATTTTTTAAATTTGCACTTTTAATCTAAGAAGGAAAAAGGTAGTAATGTTTTTTTATCTTGAATGATATGCAGTCGAAAATAAAGGTATAAAAGAATAGAAAACAAAATCGCCGAAAAAAGAAGGAAAAAGACCGACATGGCAATGTCACGTCATCTATCGGGATTTTAAGAAAACCCCGCATCGGGGAGGAGAGCAGTTCTATATATATATATATATATATATATATATTAATTTTAATTAAATTTTACCCATGTTGTAATTATTAATAGTGAATTAATTATTTGACTGTTTTTTTGAATAACTATTAAGTAAGTGGGAATGTGACTTTTTAGTCACATTTGATAAGGGGATGAGTTTAAAGTCCCTCCTTATAAAAATGTGAGTTTTTTACACCAATTGAACATAAATTGTCCTTTATAGCCTTACTTTTTAAATAAATCTAAAAAAAACAAAACAAAATACAAAAACAATATCATATAAATTAAAAATAAAAACAAATTGGACGGTGGGGCCCACGAAATCTGATTTTTTGGTGAGGTGAGGGTTTGGTGTAGGTTTAATTGTGCATTTATATCCATATTCATAACAAAACCTACCAAACCAAACCAAAAAAAAATTCAAAAATTCTCTCAAACCCACACATAAAATCTCTATCATGTTGCTCCGTTAGATTCTGGAAAACGCCGTCGAACATACGCGAGGTTAAAGGAGCAAAAACGAGAGGTACGCGTTCTCGAATTTTGCGAATTTTCTGTTCTGCGCTGGTTAATCGATGGGTTACTCGATGGAGCGTACCATCGAGCAACCCATCGATTAATTATGAATTTATGAAGTTAAACATTACTCGACTGAGGTTAAACGAAATCAGGTTACTCGAAATTTCGAGTAACCCTAATTCCAGTAACAGGTTTCGAGTAACCTTTTTCCAGGATCACAGATTCGAGTAATGTGAGGTTACTCGAATTGAGGTTACTCGAATTGGTTAATCGAATTGGTTAATCGAATGTATATGACGTTAATCGAATCCTGTTACTCGAAAGTAACAGTCCATCCTGTTACTCGATGGAACAGTCCATTCGAGTAACAGGGCCTGTTTTTTGCAAAAAAAACGCATTTTTCCGTAATTTTTGGTTTGTTTCGTCGATATATATGTATATGTTGTAATAGTTAACCTAATTCAATAATGTTTTTTGTAATTGTAGATGTCGAATCAACGAATCACGATACGTTACGGTGGTCGTTGGGAACAAGCGGTCTACGTCGACGGGATAGATATGTGCCTTTTCTTCAGGAGGGATCAACTTACCCTCGATGGTCTTGTGAGCCAGATTCGTGCCGTTTTGCGCCCTCCGCCGAATATCGAGTACATGTTGTTCATCTTAACACGAGGCAATGATTTTAGGAGCGTGCGGTGCCCTTTGCTTAGCGACGACGATGTATCCCGCATGCTAGACGAGCAAAAGGACGATTGTTTCATTTTCGTCACCGAGATGCTAGAGGAGGCACATCCAAATGCACCCGAGGTGAATATTCCAGAAGTGGATCCGGATGTACCGACCGAGGGCGAGAGGCCTGTTGAGAATTCCGAGGACGACGAAGAAGCTCGTCAGACCGATCTGTTGCAGTCGTTGACCACTGAATGGACAGAATGGATTAGACAGCCGCGGGTCATCAAAAATATTCTGTCACGCCGTAATCTGTCCTCGAGTTCTAGTGCGGGAGCCGGCGAGCAACCCGAAGCAGCTCAGAATGCTCAGAATAATCCACTGCGCAACTGGATCATTCCACTGCCGGAGTTTGACCCCGCGGTTCCATTGCGATCGGTCGAGCCTCCCGAACTGGTGTATGGTCATATTGCAGTCGGCTCGACATTCCGAACGAAATCGGATCTGAAGATAGCGGTGGGGATGTATCACATGGAGCATATGGTGGAGTGTGCCACTAAACGCTCGACCACTGAACGGGTAGCGTTCGTTTGCAAGCGAGGTTCTGAGAAGTGCCCGTTCAAATTGTGTGCTACTGGGAATGACGAAACACTCTGGAAGATTACGAGGCTGAACTTGAATCACGAGTGTGTCAATGATTTGGATCGGACTGCCGATCGTCACGTGTCGAGCAAGGTTGCCGCTACTTACTTTGCACGTCAGCTAGTCGACGATGAGATCACACTGAAGCCGAAGACGATGATTTCTGATTTGAGGAGATTGTACGGAGTTGTGATCGATTACAGCTTTGCCCTGCAGACGAGGAACCTGGCCGTTGAAATGAGGTACGGCAACTATCAGGATTCATATCAGATGCTCCCGTCATATCTGCACGTGCTGAAAGAATGCAATCCAGGGACTCGGTATGATATTCAGACGACCAGTGAGGGCGTGTTCTGTCACATGTTTGTTGCACTTGGGCAGTGCATTAGTGCATTTCAGCAGCGCACTCTGCGTCCCGTCATAGTAGTCGACGCCACTCATTTGAAGGGGAAAAACAGTGGTGTGTTATTTGTTGCCGTCACGAAGGACGGAAACGAGCATATTTTCCCGCTTGCCTTTGGTATCGGTCCGATTGAGAATGACCTGGAGTGGACGTGGTTTCTAGAGCACCTCAGGCTTTGCTACGATGCAGACGATCTGCTCATTGTGTCCGACCAGCACAAGAGCATCGCGAATGCTATTCGGAGTGCCTATCCCCACGCAACCCGTGCGTTGTGCTGTCACCACCTCGAGAAGAATCTAGCAATGTACCGCTCTCATGTGATCACAATTGTACACAAAGCTGCCTACTGTTATCGAGTGGATGAGTTTGAAAAATATTTATCTGATTTGGAGAAAGCCAGTGGAGACGGTGCTTATAGGCGCCTCGTTGGACTCGGTGTTGAGACCTGGGCAAGGTCGAAATGTGCTGCACGACGATATGGTTTCATGACATCGAATGCGGCCGAAGTCTTCAACGGTGCTATCAGATGGCCACGACGATTGCCTGTTTGTGCTATGCTCGAGTCGATTCGTGCGATGATTGAGAGATGGTTTGACGAGAAACGAAGGAAGGCTAATGAGAGGGAGGATGAGCTGACCGAAGAGGCATTCGCAAAGGTGTCTAATCAGAATCAATTGAGTCATCATTTTCCTGTTCGGGAGGTCAGTGCGGGGACCGTGTTCAGAGTTGAGGAAAACGGGAGGTCCTATCTCGTGGATATCGCGAGACGCACGTGTGACTGTCGGGAGTTCGACTTAGACCTTATTCCGTGCCGTCATGCTGCTGCCGCTATACGGTATGGTATCGGTTTCCTTACATCTTTTTTTTAATTTTAAACATTCAATTAATTAATGCCACTAACGTGATACTTTGTGTAGACGGGCTAGATTTTCATTGTACGATTTCGTCGGCCCCTATTTCAAGAAAAGCAGCTTGAGAGAGATGTATGCGACTCCTATTGTGCCAGTACCACACGTTGATGATTGGGTTGTCCCTCCAGAAGTAGCTTCGTACGTGTGTCTTCCACCGGAAGTGGTTAGTCAGGCCGGACGTCCGCGGTTGAGTCGGGTTCGTTCTGCAGTTGAGGGATCTGGGTCTGCTCGTCGTGTACAGGTTTGTTCTTCGTACCTAATATTGTGTCGTCATTAGTTTGAGTAAAGACCTAATACCGTGTATTTGTGTGCAGGTGTGTACGAAATGTAAGGGCGTAGGACATAACATACGCAACTGCAAGGCTTACATCCCTCCTGCAGGCGTTGATTTGAATGTCCCTCCGGAAGCCTCGGGAACGCAAGAATCGGGTCGAAGAAGGCAGAAGAAAAAGTGCAGCATTTGCAGAACCGAGGGCCACACGAAAACAAAATGTCCGATGCGTGTGGATTGAGGGCTCTTCTTATGTTTGGTTGATTTGTTATCGTGTTTCTCGATACATCGTATGACTAGGATTGATTTATTATCTTGTTTCAAGATATATTCAGTGTGTTTCTTTGGATATTTGCAGTGGTTTTTGTTATACCTATGTGATTTGCAGGTCAGGGTATGTAAAAAACAGAAAGGGCATTCTGCATATTCAGTACGCCATCGAGTAACCTATGTCGATTAACCTCATCGATTAACCATTTCGATTAACCCATTATTGTAACCCTTTTTCGATTAACCCAATTTTGTAACCCATCGATTAACCCATTCGATTAACCCATTCGATTAACCCAATTTTGTAACCCTCCTTTCGAGTAACCCATTCTTGTAACCCTTTTTTCGATTAACCCAATTTTGTAACCCATCGATTAACCCATTCGATTAACCCATTCGATTAACCCAATTTTGTAACCCTTTTTTCGAGTAACCAATTCTTGTTACCCATTCGATTAATCCATTCGATTAACACATTCGATTAATCCATTCGATTAACCCTACCTTCGCTTAACCCTACCTTCGATTAACCCTTTCGAGTACATTAGGGTTTCCATCGAGTACATTAGGGTTACCATCGACCAACCATTCGAGTAACTAAGAAGGCCCATCGACCAACTATGAACAGGACCCATTTTTTTCAATTTTAAGTCCGTTCGTCAATTTCTAACTGTGTTTTTGCGTATGTAACTTCATTTTAATGATAAAAAACACTTATTAAACATGATTTGATGTTCAATTTTGGTGTTCTAACCATAACATGTCAACATTGAACTAATATCATAGTTTGTTTGTTGTAAACTTACTTAAGATATTTAGAAAAGTATGACTAATGTTCCACGTTTCACTTGTTTTCACTCTAAACGAATCGATTGATCATCTAAACTGTTTTAATAATGTTTTATGGCTCTAAATTGAACTTATTAGTGCAAATAACAACTTAATTATCTTAAAAAAGGCCAAAAAATACTAAATTTACACTGTTAATCGATGGCTGGTCGATGCTACATCGAGTAACCTCCCATCGACCAACCTTGAAGATTTATGATTACAGGATGATGACATCATTCGAGTAACCTTTTCGCTTAACCTATTCGAGTAATCCTATTCCTGTAACCTATCGATCAACCTATTCGATTAACACATTCGATTAAAGTATTCTGCAGATTTCAGGCCTGATTCTTGGTTGATCGATGGACCTGTTCTTGGTTACTCGATGGTTACTCGATCGCGTCATACGATCGAGTAACCTCTGGGCAGAATGAAAACAGCTTCTTTTGTACATTTTAAAACCCAAACCTGCAACATTCTTAACAATGAACACCCTCTCAAGATAGAAATACCAACAAATACTTATAGTTTGAAACACTCTAAATCAAAATAAATACCAAACAATACTAAACAAGTCTCTAAAGTGTCGAAAATAAATAATCCTAACGATACTCTTCATTTGTTACCCCTTCCCGAGCTAACAAAAAAATCATCCTAGCAATATATGCACGGTACTTTGTGATGTAACCAATGTCAATAGTCTTATTCTCGTGAGTCATTTTCTTGTTGACTAAGCGATTCAGGTACATGCAACAGATCGGCCCACACGAGCTCCCGTCCTCTTGCGATATTTGTTGCTCCGTGGGCATTAGCTCAACCTTGAAAGCACACGTCTTACGCTCCCTGAAAAATAAAAGATTTAAAGCACACGTCAATATCATATAAGAAAAAAGATAAAACTACGAAATGAATTAAATGATTGAATCATACCTTATCGAATTTTGTTGCCACCAGTTTGCGCTTTTCAACAGTCGAGGCAACAAATCTGTGATTGGCTTCAGCTCTTTAACCCTGATCTTGGGATTCGGGAGAGTATGCAACAAGGAATCATACACTTCGACAGTCCAGGTGTCGAAATCAATGACCGCCACGATCCAGTGAGTGTTATCCAAGTTGCAAATCAAGGCCGCCTTACATACAAACAATGAAAATATAAGAAATCAGAGAAACCGAAGTTTATTAAAATTCATTTAACATACCTTACGGATATTGTACCAACTATGTTGACCACCACCCGGACCCGATACAGTTTTTCTCAAATCCAGAGGTGGTATCCAATTCTTGTATCTCTGCTCGAAATTATCCGACTTCCCTGTATGCCTCAGTTTCCCGTATTCACGACACATAGTTTGCTTCGGAAAGGACATAAATTATGTCAGTAAAAACATAATATAAATATAAAATATAACAAACATAGATAAAATAAATTCACTTACAAAGAAGTCGGGACCAAAGATCTGGTGCGTAAAGTCGTGCACGTGCCCTTTCACCCCTTCTTTGTTTCTGAGTTTTTGTCTCAGAAAAGCAACATACAAGTCGAGTACCTGAATATTAACACGTTGTTAAGATTTAAACATAAATTAATAAAGTTAAAATTTATAATATTACCTGAGACGTGAACCAAACGGAGGGACTTTCGACATCGTCGAAGAATTTCTGATCAAGGATCAAATCATCACAGCACCTCACCCTCACGCAGGAATCGGGCCCCGACTGTCTGTACACCTTGTACATCCGCGCGCTTTTTAAACTGCGATCCTTACTAAAATCTTGGATGAAAGGGCTACGCAAGTACTTGGAAGGCATAACAACACGAGGTCCGAGGCTGCTCTCCCCGTCATCCTGCTCGTCATCATCCTGCTCCACGTCGCCCTCATCCTCGTCAGTGAAGCACATCTCATCCTCGCCACCCTCCTCGTCATAAGCAGCTGGCTCTGAGAAGATATCAAAGTTCCTCTCAGGATAGCTCTCGACATCGACGACAACAGCTGGTCTCGGCGTGCTGGACATCCCTAGATCAAAAGGAACAATCGACGGAGGCGTGCGGTAGCTGGAGGACTCAAATGGATAGGCCGGCGGCGGCATCTGATAACCCTGGAATGGAAAGACTGGACCCTCGAATGGACCGAATGGACCCGACATCTGGTAACTCTCGAATGGATAGCCAAATGGAAATACTGGAGGCACCTGGGGCTGGGGCTGCATGCGGTAACGCATCCATGCGTCAGCATCTCCAAACGAATACTGCCGAGGGTCAGGCATCGCCGACGTCGAGAATCGACCTGGTGCTCTGCTCAAAGAAGTCTCAGCAATGTCCTCGAAGTGGTAGGAATGACGAGGAGGTGAACTCTGAGGGGGCGAGGAAGGCTCTTCGTACAATGGCCTCGAGGGATAAGGTCGTGGCTGGGAGTGTCGTCTCATACCGAAGAAGCCCTTCATTTTAGAGAGCAAGCTCTCCGTGACACTCTTCGTCACGCTCTCCGTGACGACCTTCACGATGTGAGTCGTGAATCCCTTCTCGGACGTGTCGAACAAGATCCTCTCGAGGTCACTCCGACGATAAATAGGTGGATCATCGTCCACCACTCTCTCAGATGCATGTGCAGCTCGAGAATCAGGAGGAGTAGTATCTCGAGCAGGAGGAGAAGCACCTCGAGGAGGAATATGAGGAGAAGCACCTCGAGGAGGAATAGGAGGAGAAGCACCTCGAGGAGGCGGAGAATTATGTCGAGCTTTCCGAGATTTACGTCTCTCTAGTCTCTCTGCTGAAGAGCTGGGCGTGACATCGTCACGCATGCGGATACCTGTCGCCGCCTTCTTGAATTTCTTGGCCACGCTTTCGGCCACACGATCCACAAGCTTCTTCGGTGCCGGTGCTCGTGCCGGCGCCGCTGCGTGAGTTAAGCGGAGGGGAGGCTGGTACGGGACGGCATACAGCTCACCGGCCTCCGTCAAACTCCTGTAATACATCATCTCCTCCTCCTCCGGTGTCGGTGTGAGGGTCTCGTGCACTTCAAGCTAAAAGAAAACAATTAAAAAAAAATTTATTAGATATTCGATAAAATTATTAATTCAAAATTATTAACGAAACAGATTGACGGTTACCTGCTCATCCTCGAAGTAATCCGTGAAATCGAAGTTAGTCTTCCTCTGCGTCCAATGCAAAAACCGGGGCCTTCGCGTCTCTCGGCTCCGAGTAGCGCACTGTCTCCCTAAAGCAGGAAAGGCCTCGAAGGTCCAACACTGGAAGGCCCAAACTGGACCGTAAAAGTGATAAGCCGCTTTCTCGGCCTGATCAGCTGCCATCCCAGTAATGCTGATGTAGTGCGAGAAGTTCTGGAACGTGTAAGAACCCCAAGGAAACCACTCCCAGCCATCGTGATCCTCCACCAGTGTCCAGACCCAGTTCTCGACATCCAGCTTCTCTCGACCAATCAGAACGAAGTAGAGAATCAAGATGTTGGCAACCTTGAAATAATCATTTAGGTCGTTGCCCATCCGCAGACCATTGAACGAATTGAGCAGTGCTTCAATCTTCATCACTCTGCAACGGAATAACCTCCGATGGATGCCTGTAATGGGAGCTTCATGACTTTTGTCTGTGGGATCGAAGTTACTATCCCCAAAGCGCAGACCGGTGATCAGGGCGTATTCTTGTGCTCGGAACTTCACAATACGATCCCCGATAGCAAACCAGTGCTCAAACTCTGGTATTCTGCTCTTGCTAACGATCTCTCTCGATAGCAGTTTGTGCAGAGGTTTGTTCGATCGGTCTGCCTTGGGAAGGGCCAAGAACTGACTGAAGAGATACGTCTGTTCGTACTCCGCGAGGCCCTCGTCCCCACCCACTTCCCTCAGAGTATCTTCTACGTTTTTCAAAACGCCGCGTCGATCGCCGCAATTGATCGCTCTCGCAATGTCGACGAAATCCGGTCTCCTCCATCGGAAACCAGCCTGCACAAATGGAGAAGAAGCAATTAAAAACAGATTAATAGGATCAAAACAAACAAAAAAAAAAGGTTTCTGCCTCCATCGATCAACCTATTTCGAGTAACCCCATCGACCAACGTGTTCGATTAACACCATCGACCAACGTGTTCGATTAACCACATCGTCCAACCAATTCGAGTAACCAAATCGACCAACCAATCTGACTAGTCGATGAGGTTAATCGAATTGATTGGTCGACGGGGTTGGTCGATGGGGTTAGTCGATGGTACTAATCGACTGCCATCGATTAACCAAGAACAGATTTCAGAAATCGCGATTTTAGACAATTCAACTCAAAATTACAGTTCTAAATCACGTATAACACAAGAAAGAACTCAACCAAGCATCTAAAGCACCATATAATACATCACATTGCTCGAATTCTCGAAAAAAAAAATCGAAAAAAAGGGTTTCGGATTCGGGAATTACCGGAGGTTGGAGACTCGGTTCTTCTTGTTGTTGTTCTTCCTCTTGCTCGGAATCAGATGGCGTCGCCGACGATGACATTGCTCCGGTTGATTTAGGTTGATTCGAAATTGAAAAAAAAAAAACGGTGGGGGCGGCGGGTTTACGGGAGAGAAGAAAGAGAAGAGAAGAGAAAAAAAAGTGGGGACCGATTTTTTGTTTTGTTGTTATTGTCTTTTTTTTTTACTTTCAAGGGTATAATAGGTACTTCTATTGCAATTGGTGTAAAAAACTCACATTCTTATAACTTAGCACAAAAAACACATCTTTCTTATTATTTTGACCAAAAATCTACAGGCCTCTTTTTGGAATAACTATTAATAATATAAATTAATTTAATATATATATATATATATATATATATATATATATATATATATATATATTAATTTTACTTAAATTTTACCCATGTTGTAATTATTAATAGTGAATTAATTATTTGACTGTTTTTTTGAATAACTATTAAGTAATAATTATAATTTAATTTAATTATCCTTATACATAACTCCAGTTATTATCAGTTTAGTTATTTTTGGAATAACTATTAATAATATAAATTAATTTAATTATTATTATTAATGGTAGTTATTACTACTATAGATATTACGTAGTTATTACTATAGTATTCTCTCTATCCCGTAAAAGATGTAATACTTCCTTTGTAAATTAATATTGCATCTTTTACTTGAACGAAAAGAATATATGTTAGTTAAGGCGTTAATAAAATTAATTAATATTTTGAATACCACTAAAAATATTATTAAAAAATATTATTTTTAACCAAATAGTATGATAGTACGAGGTACAATTTTATTTTTAAGTTAAAAATCAAAATAATTATTAAATTTTAAAATATGAGTAAAATTGTATTTTAAAATTAAAATATAAAATAATTATTTTTTTATGAAATGTGTAATAGTAATAGTATAGTTGGGTCATAAAAAGATGTGTGTTATAATTTTTTGAAGAAGAGAAATACATTTTACGCTTATTTTTTATTATTAAAAAGTCAAGCAATAGTTTTATACTGTATATTATTTCTTACATTTTTTGTTAAAACAATAAAATAATATTTTTTTAGTTATTTTTTAATATCAAATTTAACTTAATTAACTAATATTAAATGTTTTTCAAAAAAATCAAATTCATTAGAGTCTATTTTATTTAGTATTCAGAATTTATACCACACAATCACACATAATAAGTAAACCTCAAATGAATTAATTGGGTTCAAGCACATATATAATATAATCCAAATTTCCATTTAGTATTATCATTTGACCAATTAAAATTGCCATTGTCAATTTATAGGACTACCCAAATATAAAACATAAGATAATCCCAAAAAATCAAATTATTAAAACCAGTTCAATTTTTCTAAACTTGGTCAAACCAATCCAAATTCTAACCCAATATATATACGCCTCACAACAATCATAAGATCATCTACAACTTCAATCAACCAAAACAAAAACAAAAAAAAAAAAAACCTCATAAACCATGTCTAAAATCTCCTATGTTACCATCCTCTCCTTCCTCCTCATATCATCATCCCTCCGATCGACCCTCTCCGTCCAATACAAAGTTGTGAACTCCGTCCCCGCCACCCCCGGCGGCAAGCGCTTCGACTCCGAGATCGGCGTCCCCTTCACCCTCAACACCATGAAAACCATCAATGCCTTCATTTGGAAAGTATTCAAGCAAAGCTCCGAAGACCAACGAAAACAAGTCCCGGTCCTAACGTGCAATGTCACCGAGCTAAACGACGGCGCATGGGGCGAGACCGGCGGAGACAACGTGTACATAAGCCAGTTGAGCATACAACAAAATTTCCCTCCCGGTCAGGCCAAGTTTATGTTCACCGGATTGATGTATCACGAAATGACCCACATTTTCCAGTGGTCGGGCAAGGGGACCGCCCCGGGCGGGCTGACCGAAGGGGTAGCGGAATACGTCAAGATCAAGACGAAATATTACGATGCCGGCTCTTACACGAAGCCCGGCGAGGGGAGCCGGTGGGACGAGGGTTACGGAGTGACGGCCCGTTTCTTGGAGTATTGCGACGGGTTGAGGGAAGGGTTTACGCCGGAGTTGAATAATATGATGAGGGAGGTTTACAAGGACGAGTATTTCAAGGACTTGTTGGGAAAGAGCTTGGAGCAAGTGTGGAGTGAGTATAAGGCTAAATACGGCAGTAACTAATAAGAGTGTGTTAAGATGTGTGGAGTGTATTAAATAAATTTGGTGTACTGTACTAAGTTGTTGATTACTCAAAATATATCAATTTAATTTAATGTCAAAATAAATTAAGTAGTACTCCCTCCCAACAAAGATGCAATACTTCTTTTGTAATTTATAAAGAAAGTATTGCATCTTTACTGAGATTTAATTAAGAGTTATTTTGGAAAAATTGTATTTTAATTTATGTATTCAAATTTTATATTCTATAAAATTTACTTTTAATTAAATGTTTTAATATTTTATTTTGTTTAGTTTTTAGTGTTGTAACTTCCATGCTATTACTGTAACGCCCCAGAAAATTCAAAGGCTTAAAAGGATTGAATATGTTACTCATACCAACAAGATGCATCTTCTTTTCTGGACATCCTCCTATAAAAATTCCAAAGTTAAGCGTGCTAGCTCTGGAGTAATTCTAGGATGGGTGATCCCCTGGGAAGTGTCCCGGGTGCGCACGAGTGAGGACAAAGTGCGCTAGAAAAGACACGTGTTGGTATAGTGGGGCCAGAATATCACTCCCAACGGCAGTCATTGATAACCGAGCCGGCCCATTAAGGTCGGGCTTCGACCCCTCAACGGGTCGGGGCGTTACAATTACAATCAAAAGACATTATTAAATTGTTAATTACTATTTTATTCTTATATTTACTTTATATTTATTATTAATAAAATGTTAATTTAAGTAAAATAATTAAAATTATAATTAAAAAAAATTAATACCTTAAATTATATACAAACTTTTAAAATTATCCTTTTATCAATATCACCCTAAAAATTATATTAAGATTATTTATGAAAAATGAAATTAAAAGATACATACAAATTAAAATATCATAATATTCTCTTTGTTCAATAATGCATGTTATATGCCCTTTGTAATTTATAAATAACATGTCTTTATTATTAGACTGAGGGAGTATATATAATGGTGAAATTTCTTGCAATGAACAAATGCATTGCATATCTTGAGTTTGAGAATTGTACATGGTAATTGAATCAATTTATAAACAAAAATTGTAAGACATAATCATATAAATTATGCTCCTCTATTATCAAAATTGGATGAACAACCACATGAGGTATATATATATTATAAGATGCTGAGTAGATTTAATAATTCTAATTAAGTTTTAAATAATCAATTACTCCATGTATCAATAGTGTATACTATATATCATTTAAAGGAATAAATGAATATGGATATAAATAAAATTTTCTATTTTGCATCAATAAAATTACCCCAATTAACAAAATGAGCATGAAATCATTCAAGAATATTTTCAATGTACGCCAACCCAACCCCTATATATACATCACAAACAATCACCAAACATTATTACAAAACAAAACAAAAGAAAAAACCTCTATCAACCATGTCTAAAACCACTTATTTCCATCCTCTCCTTCCTCCTCATATCATCATCCTCACTCCAATCAACCCTCGCCGTCCAATACAAAGTCGTCAACACCGTCGCACGAACCCCCGGCGGGCAGCGCTTCACCTCCGAAATCGGGGCCCGCTTCACCCTCAAGACGATGAAAACCATCACCGAGTTCATCTGGAAAGTACTCCGTCAAAACTCCGACTCTAAGCGAAAACCCGTTCCGCTCGTGACGTGCAACATCACCGAACTCTATGACGGCGCATGGGGCGAGACCGGCGAAGACAACGTGTACATAAGCCAGTCGAGCATACAACAAAATTTCCCTCCCGGTCAGGCCAAGTTTATGTTCACCGGGTTGATGTACCACGAAATGACTCACATTTTCCAATGGTCGGGCAAGGGGACCGCCCCGGGCGGGCTGACCGAAGGGGTAGCAGAATACGTCAAGATCAAGGCGAAATATTACGACCCCGGCTCTTACACAAAGCCCGGGGAGGGGGGGCGGTGGGACGAGGGGTATGGAGTGACGGCCCGTTTCTTGGAATATTGCGACGGGTTGAGGGAAGGGTTTACGCCGGAGTTGAATAATATGATGAGGGAGGTTTACAAGGACGAGTATTTCAAGGATTTGTTAGGGAAGAGCGTGGAGAAAGTGTGTAGTGAGTACAAGGCTAAGTATGGTACTAATAACTAATAAGAGTGTGTTGAATGAGGATGTCAACTATTGATGTTGATCGAGTGTGTGTTGCACTGTACACAAGGTTTAAACTTTAAAGCATATTATAATTAATCTTTATTATGCAAATAAAAAAAATATTATTGAAAAATATAAAAATATACTATAAATTGAAAAAATACAAACGAATAAACTAAATCAATATTCATAATTAATACTAAAATCAGTATAATTACACAAACAATAAATCATTATTCCAAAAATATTTATCTTTCAGAAAAATAATACTACTACTAATCGATAATAATATTTATTCCTTGCACAAGAATGTCAAAATAATTTATAATTTAATTAATTATAAAAATATTAAGTAATATAAATTAATGAAAACTGAAATTAAAAGATATATAAAAATTAAAATATACTTGGATACGTGTTTTTTTCCACTATCATGATGAAGTACAATCTACAAATTTTCGTGCATTATCTTTCCAATCAATCTGCACATCAAATTATTATTAGAGAAATTAAATAACTTGACATTTATATTAATAAATTAAATATATTCTTCAATAGAATCTGATTGGAAATTGAACATTGCGTTGGAACGGCAGAGTGCTAAGTTGGTGAACTATCGGCTAAAACCCTCGGGTCGAATATTATGATTTATTAGTATCACGCCATCCATCCCTGATTACACTTTGTTCAGGAATGCGCATGCTCTTGTTTGTACAAGATAATTCAAAACCTACTAATCACTGCTAAGTACTCGTATACAAAATGACAACTTAGCCCCTCTCTTTTTGCATGGCTATCCCATTTTTATCCTTTTAATCATCGTTCATTGATATTATTATATTATATTATATTACAGGATTATGTTGATTAATTAACTTCAAATCCAATCGTAATCTTATTTGTCAAGAAATTTCAATTAAACTGATCGACGTCATCCATGAGATATCATTTAATTAATAGTATATCGATATTGACCAATCAAATTAATCAAATTAATTAAATTGAAAATTAAACAAATGACTAGGAGTAATAATTATTTCAATCTTTGCCTAGCTAGAACGGATGTGTGACTTGTTGGGAGTTCAACCCTTGTTGGGATTTTATTACAAGTGATCAAAAAAATATTAGAAGTGGAGCCAAATCAATCGAAAAAGACAGAACAAGGTGAAAAATGGAAAAGCTAAGTTTCCCCGCAGGCGCCAAGCGGACGACAGGGGATCAAGCGGGCGCTTGGTCTCGTCTTCAGAAGCTACAGCTCGTCGCGGGCGGACGCCCGGTCTAGTTTCCGGATGTTGACCTCGGATTTGACTTGAGCTTTAAGTTATAAGGATCTTTATTTATTATGTATTTATAGAATAGTCCTTCATATTTTCATAATTTTATAAAAAGACATTTTTTCAAAATGTATTTTTACTAAATTACCCTTCTTTTAACATGTTTATTAAAATCATAATATAATCCCAAAAAATCATATTATAATTGAAACCAGTTAAATTTTTTCTAACTTTTGTCAAACCAATCCAATATATATATGCCTCACAAGAATCATAAGATCTCCTACAACTTCAATCAAAAAAAAAAAAAACAAAAAAAAAAACTCGTAAACCATGTCTAAAATTTCCTATATTGTTACAATCCTCTCCTTCCTCCTCCTATCATCGTCCCTCCTCCGATCGACCCTTGCCGTCAAATACAAAGTCGTGAACTCCGTCCCCTCCACCCCCGGCGGCCAGCGCTTCAAGTCCAAGATCGGCGTCCACTTCACACTCAACACCATGAAAACCATCAACGACTTCATTTGGAAAGTATTCAATCAAAGCTCCGACGACGAACGAAAACAAGTCCGGATCGTAACGTGCAACATCACCGAGCTAGACGACGGCGCATGGGGCGAGACCGACGGAGACATCGTGTACATAAGCCAGTCGAGCATAACACATAATTTCCTGTTGGGGAATACACGCTTCTTAGGCCGGTATATCCCCGTCGATCGTCAAAGGGTAGGTTCGATTAACAACGCGAAATAAAAAGGAAGAAGACAAGAAATTACGTGGTTCGGCCAAGAATGCCTACTTCCACGGACACCACACCCAATATTATTCGATAAATATTCTTGTGTACAGGACCGGATCTCGATAGATCTCTTTTCGACTCTCTATTTCGTGTTCTAGGTTTTCTCTCTTGGTTACATATAAAATAGGGGAGGAGGTTCTTATATAGATGGGAGGTCAAAACCCTAACTTAATCCCCAAGAAACCCGAGTCAAACCCGCGGTCAAACAGCCGCTCCATCAACGCCGCGGCGGAGGAGCCGCGCGCGCGTTGACAGTCGACAACGCCGCGGCGTTGTCTCCGCTCGCGCGTTGGAAACAGCAGCGAAAACTTCCTGCAATGCTCAACGCGCTGGCGTAAGTCCCGCGCGCGCGTTGAGCAGCTCTTCGCCTCCCGTCCGTTTCTCGCTCGTCTTGGCTCGTCCCGATTGGCTTGGTTCCACCTCTTCTCTTCTCCCCCGATGCTTTAATCCGAACAAGGGTTGGACTCCCAACAATCACCCCTCCAACCCGAGTGAGCAATTATTCCACCAACGCCCAAGTTGATTACCGGCATCTCAATACCTCCAAAAATTATGAGTCTACAACACAGTCCAACATGTCAACCCACCCCCTCAACGAGTGTCTCGTATCCAAGCTCCATGAATACGACCACCGAGGCATCTCATGCATCCTCCAAATGCACGAATGCCTCCAACGCCCCCCACCGGGGCGTCACCCTTCAACAGCTAGCAAGATTAGGAGATGATGTCGTGCGCGCCTCGACCCTCATCTCAATCTTCCGAACTTCCTGCTGAACCTTCTTCCATTGCATCCCGATCACCCTTGCCCTGTTGGAGCCGGCCCGCTCCTCATGCCCATGTGTTCGACAACGGTTGAAATCTCGTCCAGTCTTCTTTGTATTACTCGACCCATGTCCGACACCAGTTCCTCGTGTCACCACACTACCCTCGAGCCTATACAAGCCGCCAACATTTCTTCCACGCAAAACCTCCCGGTTATCCTTCAATACCTTAATATTCCCGCACTCGGCCTCGAACTTGCACCCCCTCTCGTCTAGCCTCCCGAGAGCAAGCAAATTCTTTCTTATGCTTGGCACGTGTTTTACTCCCGCAACCGTGACGCTTCTTCCACCCGACACCTGAAACTCGACAATCCCTTCTCCGGCTACCCGATTCCTCGAACCATTAGCCATTTGAACCGTCTCTCTTTCACATGCCTTGTACTCAGAATATTGGGCTCGATCATGGCATATATGAAATGCACTCCCCGAATCGAGAATCCAATCTTCCCTCCTAGCGTCGTTTGCCTCTAACACCGCCAACGCGTCGTGAATATACTCGTGTTGAACCGCTGCTGCGTTTTCTTGTTGGTCTTTCTTCGCCTTCCACTTTGGACAATCCCTCTTCACGTGACCCTCCTCGTCGCAATAATAGCAAATGACCTTCTTCCTCGGCCTCTCTCGGTTTCCACCACCATTCCTCCGATTCCCGCTGTGACCACCACCCGTGTAAAATGCTTTTTCACCCTCTGGCTCACCTTCAACCTCCTTCTTCCTCGCCTCCTCATTGAATAGGGCATCCGTGACCATCGTCATGGTCATCTTCCCCTCCGGCGCGGAATTACTTAGGGAAACCACCAGAGTCTCCCAACTGTCGGGCAGGGAGCTAAGCAAAAGCAATGCCTGAATCTTGTCATCCAGATTCAAGCCCACCGCGATCATTTGGTTCACAACATCCTGGAACTCGCTCACATGGTCGGCCACCGGAACACCATGCCTTAGCTTAAGGTTCACAAGCCTCCTCATGAGAAACGCCTGATTCCTCGGTGACTTCGATTGGAACATCTTCTCCAACTTAGTCCATAGAGAATAGGCCTCCTTCTCCTCGACACATACGGGTACACGGTCTGTCCAACGCACTGACGAATAAGGCACACCGCCTTCTTGTTCATTTGCTTCCACTTGTCTTCTTCGATGGATGCCGGTTTGACCCCTTTGCACTCCAACGGTATCTCGAGATCTCTCGTCGTGAGATAATCCATCATACGCGACTTCCAAATTGAATAATTCGTCGCCGTAAGAACCATCATCTTCGACGTCATACTCTCCTCCGTTGCTCCTGCCATTGATCAATACCACCCCACAAGAAGCACAAGACAAATCCAACCAAGAAACAACCAAACACCTAAAATAGAATCGATTCACCTGTTTAGTCCCTCTTTGTCTTCGCACCCCCGGATCTTCCTCGTATCTAGAACTTCGTCTGGATATGGAACTGCCTCCGGTAAAACCTTCGCCCTTTGAAATAACCTTCGCTCTGATACCAATTGTTGGGGAATACACGCTTCTTAGGCCGGTATATCCCCGTCGATCGTCAAAGGGTAGGTTCGATTAACAACGCGGAATAAAAAGGAAGAAGACAAGAAATTACGTGGTTCGGCCAAGAATGCCTACTTCCACGGACACCACACCCAATATTATTCGATAAATATTCTTGTGTACAGGACCGGATCTCGATAGATCTCTTTTCGACTCTCTATTTCGTGTTCTAGGTTTTCTCTCTTGGTTACATATAAAATAGGGGAGGAGGTTCTTATATAGATGGGAGGTCAAAACCCTAACTTAATCCCCAAGAAACCCGAGTCAAACCCGCGGTCAAACAGCCGCTCCATCAACGCCGCGGCGGAGGAGCCGCGCGCGCGTTGACAGTCGACAACGCCGCGGCGTTGTCTCCGCTCGCGCGTTGGAAACAGCAGCGAAAACTTCCTGCAATGCTCAACGCGCTGGCGTAAGGCCCGCGCGCGCGTTGAGCAGCTCTTCGCCTCCCGTCCGTTTCTCGCTCGTCTTGGCTCGTCCCGATTGGCTTGGTTCCACCTCTTCTCTTCTCCCCCGATGCTTTAATCCGAACAAGGGTTGGACTCCCAACATTTCCCTCCCGGGCAGGCCAAGTTTATGTTCACCGGGTTGATGTACCACGAAATGACCCACATTTTCCAATGGGCGGGCGGTGGGACCGCCCCCGCCCCCTGTGGGCTGACCAAAGGGATTGCGGAGTATGTCAAGATCAAGGCGAAATATTACGACCCCAACTCTTACACGAAGCCCGGCGAGGGGGAGCGGTGGGACGATGGGTACGGCGTGACAGCCCGTTTCTTGGAGTATTGCGACAGGTTGAGGGGCGGGTTCACGCCGGAGTTGAATAAGAAGATGAGGGAGGTTTACAAGGACGAATATTTCAATGACCTGTTGAGGAAAAGCTTGGAACAAGTGTGGAGTGAGTACAAGGCTAAGTATGGTCATAACTAATAAGAGTGTAGTGTTGAATGAGAACTAATAAGAGTGTGTTGAATGAGGATGTCAACGTACTATTGATGTTGATCGAGTGTGTACGTTGCATTGTACGACTATTATAATTAATCTTTAATATAAAAATAAAAAAATATTATTGAATAATATAAAAATACACTATAAATTGATAAAACACAAAACACACAAACAAAATAAATCATTATTCATTAACACTAAAATCCGTATTGCATAAACAATAAATTATCATTCACAAAAATATTTATTTTTCAGCAAATTAAATAATATTATTTATTAATCAATAATATTTGTTCGTTGCATAAAACATACCGATTAATTTAATGTCAAAATAATTTATCATTTAGTTAATTATATATAAAAATATCAAGTAATATAAATTAATGAAAATTGAAATTAAAAGATGTATGTAAAAATTACTAATATATAGGAAGTAATTATTAGATACGTGTTTGTTTCCACGTATCATGAATTCCAACCTACAAATTTTGGTGCATTCTCATTCAAATCGCATCATGCATCAATTATGTGTTTGTTTCCGCGTTCGGTCTGAAAAGTATTTGAATCTTTTAGGAGGCGCTTCATCCAAAAGCTCAAACTATAAGAGAAATTTAGCAACTTCATATTTATATTAATGAGTTGAATATAATTTTCAATAAAATTTAATTGAGGGAGTTCAACATTGCATTAACACATTTATATTAATGAGTTGAATATATTTTTCAATACAATTTAATTAATTGGGGGAATTGACCATTGCGTTAGAACGACAGAGTGCCAATTAATTAGTTGGTGAACTATCGGCCGGCCGGGCTAAAACCCTCGGGTCGATTATTTGGATTTATTATTGATTAGTATCACGCCATCCATCCCCGATCACACTTTGTTCAGGCCGAATGCGCATGCTCTTGTTTGTACAAGATAATTCAAAACCTACTAATCACTCCTAACTCCTAAGTAGTACTCGTATACGAAATGACAACTTAGCCCCTCTCTTTTTGCATGCCATCCCATTTATCCTTTTAATTATCATTGATTGATATTAATTGATTAATTAACTTTAAATCCAATCGTAATCTCATAATATTCTCATTTGTAAAAAATTTCAGTCTAACCGATCGACGTCATCCATGAGATATGATTTAATTAATAATATATCGATCGACCAATCAAATTAATTAAACGGAAAATTAAACAAATGACCAGAGTAATAATTGTGTTGTGTTTTGACACAAAACCGAGAAGGAGACTCGACCTTTTCTGCGATTGCTGGTCTCAAACAGCGGTCGCCGGTGGTGGTCCCGCGATCGCGGGACGGCGGCAGCGGCCGCCGTTTTCATCGTTTTGACGATCGAAGGTTCGATCGGATTTCTGGATGTTTCAATGCCCGTTGTTTTATGTTCCGCGACCGCAGGAGGGAGAATGGCGACCGCCGATTTCTCCAGACGCGAATTTTGGAAAGTTTTCTATTTTGATCCGATTTTGATTTTTTTTTTCTCTAAAAATTTTTATGGGCGAGAATTATTGTTTTCATACAATAATTAGGACCTCCTTCTATATAAAGAGAGCTTCTCCATGAACACAAACAACACGAAAAATACCAATCAAGAAAGATATTATTATTGTGTGAGATTAGAGGGTTTTGAAGCGTATATCAAATCTTGTAATCCTGAGCAATATTATAGTGAAAGTTCTCGTCGTTCTTCCCGTGGTTTTTTCCGTTTTGGGTTTCCACGTAAATTCTATGTCTTCTTTACTTGTATCCTTTAGCTTATTGTTGGGTTATTATTCGGTTCTCGTTATTATCGTACTATACATCGTCCGAGTTTACAATAAGTAGTATCAGAGCTTTGCCCGTCGCGATCAAGTGAAATCAAGAGTTTTGCCCAAATAACTAACAAATTATTTCAACATTTGCGCAGAACAAGTTTATAACCAGTGACGATCCTTAAAGGATCACATTACATTCTAAAATAATGTAATCATGTGTCCCACACTAGTTGCACTTTATTTGTAAACACAAAGTAATAATAGCATGTTTGGTTGAGCTTATAAGCTCTTTAAAACAGTTTATAAGTTGTTTAAGAGCTTATACGATTTCAAAATTTGTTTGGTAAATTTTTAAAAAAAGATTTTAAAAAACTTAAAAATAAGTTAATTAACAGCTTATAAGCTGTTTATAAAAAAATAAAAAGGAATGTATTTTTTTAAACAGCTTATAAATTATTGTAACTTAAACAATAAAAGATCAAAATACTCCTACAATTATTACCTTATATATATATATAAATTTCAAATTTATTATTCAATTAATATAATTATTTTTAATTATTTTTTTCATATATAAAAATTTATTTTTGGTAATTTTATTTATATATTATTTTAAATTGTCAAAAAAATTAACATTTAATAATTTATATATCTATTTTTTTCTTAAAATAACTTATAAGACGTAATATCTTATAAGCTCTTTTAAATAAATTCTAAGAGCCCGTTTGGGCGAGCTTATTTAAAATAGCTTATAAGATGTTACGTCTTATAAGTTGTTTTAAGAGTTGATAAGCTTTTATGTCTTATTTAATAAATACGTTGTTAAACCGTTTGGATAAAATAGATATATAAACTTATAAGAGGTTAATTTGTTTGACAATTTAAGATCTTATATAAATAAAATTATAAAAAATAAATTGTTATATATGAAAAAAATATTTAAAAATAATTATATTAACTAAATAATAAATTTGGAATGTTTGTATATATATAAAAGATAATAATTTTAAGGGTATTTTGGTCTTTTATTGTTGAAGTTACAAGAGCTTATAAGCTGTTTAAAAAAAGTACCTCCTCTCTTACTTTTTTTTTAAAAAACTTATTTAAAAAAAAATTAAGATCTTGTTTTAAATGTTTACGAAACAAATTTTAAGAGCTTATGTTTTAAGGAGCTTATAAGCTTAGCCAAACAGGCTCTAAGCCTAATCACCGAATAACAATCACAATTCACAAACTCTTAAAAAATCACATGCTAAAACATTTATAAACTGATAAGGAGGTACTCCACAATATATAGAGTTGGGCTGAGAATTTATGGATTGGGCTGAAATAAAGTAGAGTTTTGGGCTTGAGAATTAAACTAGGATATGAGTTTCGCTCAAACTATTTACCTCTCCATCCCACATTTTTACTTTTCACTCATTAGATTCACCCTCCCAAATTTAAATGATTACTTAGAACACCCCTATGAATTACCTCTACTGTCCTTATTATAACTATATATACATAATTATTCTCATTTTTAATACAATTATTAAAAATAAATTACGAATTACCCTCTTATTAACTATATACATAATTATTCTCATTTTTAATACAATTAACAAAACCAAATTACGAACTAGGAAGGGTCTCTTCACCCTCGCCGAGACCTCCGTTTCTTAACGACCAACACCTCCAACTAATCAAACGTCGCGTTCAAGAAGGAGCTCTTCGGGAAGGTCCAGCTGGAGCTCGACCAGTTCGGCCTCCTCATCTATAACGCCAACGTGAAGCAGCTGGTCAATGTTCCCCGACCACGAGTTCTTCTCGTACCTCGGCCAGAAGACCCAGCTGATGGAGGCCCAGAACCAGGCTAAGATCGACACTTTCGAGGCCCGCCAGGCCCGTTCTCGACATTTTAAAGGCCATAGGTGAATTATGAAAATCGGCAAAAGGCAAAAGGCAAAAGGCAAAGGCAAAGGCAAAGGCAAAGGCAAAGGCCTGGCTGTGCCCCCAACCTCAATGGAAAACCCCATTGACGTAGAAGCCACAACTGCCAAGAAATCCCGTAAAGGGAAGGAGAAAGCTGCCTCATCCAAACCCGACAGCTCGCATAGTGGTGATGCCGCAGCAGAACCTGCTGCGAAGAAGAGCAGGACACCAAAAATTGATGCCCCAAGGAGGATTCGGATTCTGATATGAAGCCCGGAAAGGGTTATTCAAGGCGATTCTGGTCAGAACGCCGTTCAGTGATTGAGCCCCAATTCTACTCCAACAAGCCCATTCAATCAGACCGTAGTGCAGACTTGCCAATTTGTGCCAGACACAAAGTTGATAAATTCTTGAAAAGGATGAAGTTGGTCAAGGCAGTGTCCTACGCAGCACCCTACTGCGAGGACTTGGTGCGCGATTTTTATGCCAACTTGCGCCCCTGCTTTGGTGATGATGGATCCAGAGGCTATGGCAAGGTGTATCTGCGTGAGAAGATCTTTAATTTTACCCCTTCTGCCATTAATGCCTTCCTGGAGCGCTCTGATATCGAGTATCCTGCCGCACTTGCTGACCATACGGTTGTCGCAGTCTCACCGCTTGACCAAATCACCACCTGATGCCGCCAACAACATATCTTGCTCGAAACTCTCTTCTTTTTACTATTTTATGTTCACTGTTGCCAGGCACAACTGGATTCCCACAACAAATGTGAATTTTGTGCACACCCAAATGGGGGAAGTCTTGTTTCACCTTGGTGCAGGTAGGCAGGTGAACTTGGGAGAGCTCATTTTTGAGAAGATTGCTTCACAGGCAGAGAACATTACCCAGACGCAGAGCCTTGCGTTCCCTTCACTGATCTGGGAAATGTTGAAGATTCAAGGGCTCACATACAATAGTGCTGATCTCCTGAATGATGTGCCACATCCATACAAGTTGTCTGTTCGGGAGTACAATGACTTGCCCTGGACTGGTTTTCATGCCACTGCCGCAGTGCCTCCAACTCCAGCTCAAAAGAAGGCACCCAAGCTGCCGCAAGCTGTTGGCCCGAGCTCCTTTGCCCCGAAGCCGAGTATTCATGCTCGTGTACAGGCGTTTGCAGAGCAAATTTCTGCAAACCATATGGTCATTATGTAGGATTACATGGCCAAGGCAGTTGCTGATGCTATTTTCTTCTTTCTCGAAGAAGAGGGTATTTCTCCACAAAAAGGGGGAGTACCAGCATCTGAGGCCAAAGTGGCAAGGAGCACTGTTTTGAAGATGTTGAAGAAGCGCATTAATGAAGACATCAAGGAGGTTGAAGCTGAAGAAGCTGCAGAGATGGAAGCTGCCGCAGCAGAGAAGGCTGCCGCAGACACTGCATCAGAGATTGATGGAGAGGAGCGTGGATCGTCACCCGAGCACGATGACTGAAGTTGTTGAAGGATTGCAGTTCTGAAGACCCGAAGAAATATCATTTCTTCTTTTGCTTTGGTTTTTATTTGCTCTGAACAATTTATTTAATTTCTGTCTATTTGCTTTTTGAACAATTTGGTTTTAAGTTTTTATTTGGTTGAACAATTTCTATTCAAGTAGTTATTTTCCTTTTGGAAAAAAAAAATTGGTGTGTTATTTTTTAAAGGCTTACTTAGTTACTTGTTTTTGTTCTATTAGTTAGCTATTAAATAAATTTTTGTTCTACTTAGGAAGTATTAACTAAGGGGGAGTTTTATGCCTTAGTTGTTTTGTCAAGATAAATTCCATAAACTTCCAAGTAAGATGTATTTCATTGAGGGGGAGTGCTCCTTTGCGCTGCTGCCTCATGGTTTTGTGAAGAAAGATAAAAATGGGGAGTTTGTAAGGATAAATATGTTTGGGCATTACAATGCCTTAAATGTACCTAGGCAAAAGTTGTCTGCTAACATATTTATTTGTTTTATTTCTTTCTTCACAATTTAAACTGTTGTAATCACTTGTCATAATTGGTGATTTGATTTAGCATAGTTCATTAGTTGGAACGTGCTTGAAAAACAATCAACATAGAAGATTTCTGCCGCAGCACAGCTAGGCAGAATTATGTCGCAAGCAGTGCAAGGCTTGGACAAGAGGTTGAGTTCAGAGAATCAAGCGAAGCATGATGGTAGGGCAAGGGAATGCTGAAGTCAAGATAGTATGGAAGGCATTGCAGTGTGGCAGTGGATTCCAGAAGAACTTCAGAAGGCATCCTGCGGCAGCAGTCATAGCAGTCTGCCCTGAAAACTCTCAACCGATTGTTGACCTAGCTTTTCAAGGAAAGTAGTTGAAGACTCTCACCTATAAATAGAGGACGTCTACAGCTGGATTCCTTAACAATCCAGAATACAACACAACACCTCCAGAAACACATTTCCATCAAGGATCGATCATCGAGCTTTTAAAGCCGCGACTTCATTTGTGAAGCTCGTCGTGCCGTGTGTTCTCTCGTCTCTAAGAGAGTTCTTTTGTTCAGCTGATGATTCGATAGCTTAGTATAGGTGTTCATTTCAGTAGCTAGGTTTTTGTTGTTGATTGTTCATACTCTTCGGATACGATTAATACGAAGGCATACATGTGTATAGCCTTTGGTAATATCTTTGTAAATCCAAGAGTATTCTTTTGTAAAGACTCGTTTCTTAATAAAGTTTCTGGTCGTAAGGTCGTTTCGTATGTGTATAATTTAAATACACATACAAAGATTTAAATTCGTGTTCTTTACATTTTCGTACGTGTGTGTGTGTTCGTTCGAAGTGATTTATTTTTATTAATTCCGCTGCAATTCTTATACATATATCACATATCATTTTATCATTTAAACAATCTGACTAATTTGGATAAAATACTTAAATCAAGTAAATCACGTAAAACGAACGGTTTTTCTGTACAAGGCATCAGTTTGCGGCATACGCTGTTCTGCCGCAGAACACTGCCTTGTCTAGGCAGGCATTTTACTGCGTTTATTTACTGCCTACGACATTCAATATGTAAAGCGGAAACCTAATGTCAGAGATGAAATATGTAAATCGAAGACATAATATTTTGTTCGGAAGCCGAAAAATATAGATTGGAGACATCACTGCTTAAAAACCGTATGCGATAAGGTTAACCTCAAAAAATTAATTGAAATACTTTTTTTTTAAGTATAATTTTTATAGTGAGAAGTAGAAATATAAGTAATTATTGTGTAATGTTGCTTTTTATAATTATAATTATACACATTGATTAATTGTAAATAAATAGTATCTTGGTAGTAAAAAATAAATTTACCCCTTTTTTATAATGAAAGTCGTCAAATTCACAATTAATTAATCATATGCAGTAGTTTCTACAGTAAAACCTCTATAAATTAATACTCGATAAATTAATAACCTCTTTAAAATAATAAAATTCTTCGATCTCTACTTGGGCCTTTCTAAAAAATGAGCAAATTCGATAAAATAATATAATAATAATTTTTTGAAAAAACCCTTTATAAGTATAAGGTCCCATCAAAATTTTAAATTAATAATTTGTAAATATTACAATTATAAATATTAGTTCTTATCAATACTCTTAAAGTTAGGTACTCACCTGATCTATTTAGAGTGTTTGATAATGTACCTTACTAACATTCAAAGAATATTTTTATTACTCATTTTTGTAATATTTTTAGTGCATGATGATTACTTTTATATTCACATAATATTTTATGCATTTGATTATTTATTGATGATTTTGTGATTCATTTTAGATGACGAGAAAATATAATTAGGTATTATAAATTAGTTTATTTATATGAATATAATAGTTAACATTATAAATTGAATATATAATAATATACATGAATATATTAATTAGTTGCAATAAAATTGACTTTATCCAATTATTTTAAATAAATATATTTAAATTTATTGAATTTGAAAATTCTCTTTTTTAATTAATAAAATATTAATTTATCGATATATTAATACATCTTTAAATTGATAAAAATTTTACGTTCCGACAGTATTAATTTATAGAGGTTTTACTGTAGTTTTTAAAATTTTAATTACAATTTTATCTATACTTTTAACTTAATTTTCAAATTGAACCCATTTTTCTTAACAAAAGATAGATGTAACGATTGAGATTTGAATAATTTGACATGGTATCATTTTGTTGACCTAATTAGTCAACTATAAGCCAGTCTAAAAACTGAGTGCATGCTTGTTTCCAATAAAGTGGGACAAAATCACATCAAAGTCGGTCAAATTTAAAAAAAATAAAAAATAAATCATCACGATTATTACGAAATGACAATTTTGCCCCCGCTCATGCCCTTAATTATCGGAACCTCAAACGAAAAACATTTTAATTTATTTTCGACGGAAAAAATAAACATGAGAGGCTATCAAGCTTTGATCTTTATACTAATATTAATAATAATATTAGCCCTCCTCCCGCACTCTCCCTCTGCCGTCAAGTACCAAGTCGTCAACGCCGCTCCGAACTCCGCCGGCGGCCGCCGCTTCGAGTCCGAGATCGGGGCCCGGTACAGCCGCCAGGTCATGCGGGCGATCAACTTCGTGGTATACGACCTCTTCCAGCAGTACAGCTGGCACGAGAGGAAAAACGTCTCGCTCGTCAAACTCATCGTGAGCGAGTACGACGGCGCGGAGGCCATAACCCGCGGGGAGGAGATCTCCGTGAGCTCGATATACCTGGCCGGGTACGGAGGGCGGCCCCTGAGGTGGGATTTCACTTCGTTGCTCCACCACGAGATGGCCCACGTCTTCCAGTGGGACGGAGAGGGGCGGGCCCCGGTCGGCCTGGTGGAAGGGGTGGCGGATTACGTGAAGCTGAAATTGAGTTACGAGCAGAAAGGGTTCGCAGTGCGGGGGCAGGGGGACAGGTGGGACCAGGGCTACGATTTCACGGCCAGGTTCTTGGAGTATTGCGACGAGCTGAGGCCGGGGTTCGTGGCGATGTTGAATAGGAAGATGCGGCATGATTATAACGAGAGTTATTTCGAGGAGCTGGCCGGGAAATCGGTCGGGCAGCTGTGGGATGATTATAAGGCCATGTATCCTCAAGTATAGTTAGATGTATTGTTAATTATATTACCAAGTTATGAGTTTGTTGTACGTAAGTAATAAATTTCTAAACTTTAGTGTTCAATCCATCTATATACTTGTTGCATTAATTAATTCCGAGCTTCGGACCGTCTGATCATCTTCTCGATCAATCTATTGGAGAATATATTAATCGATTCACTGGTATAATTCTAGCTTTTAATTAAATAACACGGATGTTATCAGAACCTTAAGCTCACGTCGAGGCCCTGATCGTGTTCAACTCTCGCCAGAGATGTGTAGTAATTATTAAATGTTGTAAACTTGAATGTATGTTCTTAACCAGGGGCATAGTCAAAAAAATCGAGTTGTAAAGGCTGATCGTGTTCAACTCTCGCCAGAGATGTGTAGTAATTATTAAATGTTGTAAACTTGAATGTATGTTCTTAACCAGGGGCATAGTCAAAAAAATCGAGTTGTAAAGGCTGAATAATTTTCAAGACATATATTACCACATTTTAAGAGGGGCTAAACACATATTAAAGAGATTTTAAATACATTTTTTTAATAAAAATGTAAAAAAAAAAAAAAAAAATTGTTGGGGAGCTTAAGACCCCTATGGAGTCTTAATTAGTGGCTTCACCACTGTTCTTGACATAATATGAAAGGTTATGTATCTATAAGACCTAGTGTTCTAGTCGAAGAGAAGAGAGTATAAATAATCGTATGAAATAAGAACTCTTTAAGAGTCTCGTTCGACACATGAGAGTGTACCTACTAGTTTACTATTTTTTTGAAAATTTACTATATATATGAGCTATCTTCTAAAGTGTAAATAAGACTCACTTGAATTAATTATTCATTTTTTACTAGTACCCATCCCCCATGCACGCTTTGTTCTGGAATGCGCATGCTTGTCTCGACAAGATCATTCAGAGCTACTGATCACTCCTAAGTACGTACTTGAATACGAAATGACAACTTAGCCCTTCTCTTCTTGCATGCCATTTTTTTTTCCTTTAATTAGTTATCATTCGATCCTTCACATTAGCGTGACTTCAAATCCAATCCTACGCTCATTTGTCAACAACTTTCACCCTATAAATCAGACGTCAACGGCGAGAAGATTTAATTAATATATCGATCAATCGAAATAATTAAACACTTAGGTTTACGTAACATGAGAAGAAGACAACAAGCTATGATCATCGTCTCCATACAACTGCAAGTGATGATATTAGTCCTCCTCCCGCCCGCCTTCGCCATCAAATACCAAGTCATCAACGAGGTCCCAAACACCCCCGGCGGGTCCCGCTTCAATTCCGAGATCGGCAGCCGATACACCCTTCAAATCATTCAGGTAGCTAGGAATATATATATTGTGTGTTTAATACATTAATTTATTTAAAAAAAATCTAAAATAATTTATTTATATATACATATATATGTAGGCAATCAACTTCGTCGTCCACGACGTTTTCCAACAGTACATGGGTACGATGTCACAGCAAGGTTCTTGGAGTACTGCGACGAGCTGAGGCCGGGGTTTGTGACGATGCTGAATATAGGAAGATGCAGCATGATTATTCAGATTGGTATTTCGAGGAGCTGACCGGGAAATCGGTCGGGCAGCTATGGGATGATCCAAGTATCACGGCGGACCAAGGTAGTTACGTGGGACTTAATTAGGAAGTGTTTGGTGGTACAATAAGCTTACACTTTTAAAATAGTTTTATAGTAGGAGTAATTAATCGTAATAGTTTGATGTAGGGGGGTTTTCCGTTTTTGTAACAAAATTATGTGATGATTTATAATAGAAGTTTTTAGGAAAAAAAGGTAATATGGTTTTTGATATTATAACTTTAACTTCATAAATTTAAGTTTACAATTTAATGTTCAAATGTTTTAAGTGTTTTGTTAATGAGAGTTCTTTTAAGTTTTTAATTATTAAATAGGATAATAACCGAATCCCTCATATATTTAATATTAATTAATAACCGTTGTATAAATTTATAAAATTATAATAAATTTAAGTAAAGTGCTTTTATTTTTAATTAAAAAAAAGCATATCATTTAATTCTAAAGAAACTATAAAAAATCCCCTTAATCCAAAATCTCCTTAATTAATATTTAAGTATTGCATTCATTAATTATTAAAATTTAAAATGCAATGGATAAAATTTTAAATGAATAATATTTATTGGTTTGTATTTCAAATTTATTTTTTATTATTAATATATTACTTCTATATATATAAAAGTTAATTAGTAATGAGCCGACTTGTTCTTTTGGAGTGAAATTGACTGAATAACTGAAGCATCTGAAATGAACTGGACTATTTTTTTTATAAAAATAATAATAATTTTTATAAATTAGTAAATAATTTTTTTAAATATTAATAATATTATGACATTAGTTATATTGTATACTTAAAATTATTGATTCAAATTATTTTTTATCTATTTTATTTTAATTTATTTTGAACCGATTTTAATCGAGCTGAACTGAAGTTATCTGAACCAAAGCAATCTTAATTGAAACTGAAATTAAGTCCAAAAACACCAATACTTATATCATGCTCACAGGAGTACAATTAGATTTGTACTCCCACCCTTTAAAATATAAAAGCCCAATAAAATCATCATTTAATAATTAAGAAATCTTCATTTCAAAAAACAATTATTATATTCTTTAAATTAGCATACTAATGAATATATTAGCATACACAATGAATATTTATCAATAAATACATGAAGATATAATATTGGGTGCACAATTAGAATCGTACTTCTAGGAACAACGTATAAATTGCCAAAAAACACACCACTAATTACAATTTAAAATTAAAATTTAATGTTAATTTTTGTCATTTAAAAAAATACACCACTACCGTAAAAAGTACTACTACATCATATTATGAATTCGACAAATATTTCAAATGAAAATGGGTAAAAACAATATTTTAAGAATAAATATTGTCATAAGACTGAATTGCTATAGAATATATATATATATATATATATATATATATATATATATATATATATATATATATAATCGATTGGATTAATAGAACTACTAAGGATTTGTTCTTTTGGATTGAAACTGGCTGAACTAAATTGAACTGAACAATTAAGCGATCTGAACTGAACTTTTCTTATAAAAATAATAATAACTTTCATAAATTATTAATTTTTTTATATATTAATAATATTATGACCATAAGTAGATAGTATATTGAAAATTATAGATTGAAATTTTTTTATTTTATTTTAATTTATTTTGAACTAAACTTGAAGAACTGAACTGAATCGATCTGAACTGAACTGAACTTAAGCGATATAAACTGGACTGAACTGGACTGAAATTAAATCCAAAAAAACAGGTCATAATTACACAAATTTATTTAATTCACTATTTTAGGTATAATACCTATATGTAATTAATATTAGCCATTATATTCATCATTTTAGATATAATACCTAAAATTATTAGCTAATTTATGCTACCTATAATGAATATTAGCCATGCAAACATTTTCAAATGAATTTGGCAAATATTTTCAAATGAAAATGGGTAAAAAAAATATAGTAATATATAGTCATAAAACTTAATTGCTATAGAATATATGTATAATCTTTTGGATTAATAGAATAACTAATTAGACAAATTTATTAATTCACTTCATTTTTTATATATATATCTATGACATAGTTTATAGTGCAACCACCAATATCCATACATATACTGATATACCTAGACTTGTTAATTAAAGAAAAAAAAAAGTGAGAAACCATGAAAACTTCACACCAATATCTCTTCTTCTTCTTCCTCCTCCTCCAAATCCTCCTCCATTTCCCATCCACCTCCTCGGCCGTCAAGTACGAAGCCGTCAACGTCGCCACCAACTACCCCGGCGGGGCCCGCTTCGAATCGGAGATCGGGATCCCATACACACTAAGCATCATGAAGAAGATACACAATTACATATGGACCAACATCTTCGATCAGCACGACAACGGGAAATACGCGTCAGACAGGAAAAACGTCGAGGTCGCGAAGGTCTACATCGTGCAGTTCGACGGGGCGGAGGCCATCACATGGAGCGAGAACATCAACGTGAGCTCGCTCTACCTGCAGGGGTACAAAGGTAATTTGAAGTGGGAGTACACGTCGTTGCTCTTCCACGAGATCACTCACGTCTTTCAGTGGAACGGAGAAGGGAAGGCTCCGGTAGGGCTAATCGAAGGCGTGGCGGACTATACGATCCTCAAGGCCAACTACTACCCGCCCGCATTCGCGAAACCCGGGCAGGGGGAGAGGTGGGACCAGGGGTATGATTTCACGGCTAGGTTCTTGGAGTATTGTGACGGGTTGAGGCCAGGGTTTGTGGCGGCGTTGAATAACATGATAAAGCATGATTATTCCGACAGCTATTTCGAGACGCTGACCGGGAAAAGCCTCGGGCAGCTTTGGGCTGATTACAAGGCCAAGTATAGTGCATAGTTTGTATTAATCCGGTTGGTTTGCATTATTCATGTTAATTTTAATATATAACTGATTGAAATAATTATTTATATTTCATGTTTTAGAATTTTTCGTAATCTGGAAAATAAATGAAATCGAGAATATTGGAATTTCTGTTTTTTTTTTTCTTTTAATTCAATGATAAATTAATAATTAATAAATCGAATCAAATCAAATCAAATATTGGAATATTCGAATAACGTACGAGTAAAAAGTGATATTGATGAAACATATGTAGAAAATTTTGAGGGAGAATATTCCCACAATTTTAACTTGCACTATTTTTTCACTCTAGCTAAATCAACATGAAAAACTCATTCTAGCAAGTATAATTGCTATGATCATATCCACACTTAAAAAGTAAAGAAAATTACACACCATCTCATGAGAATACAACAATAAGCTATATGTGATCTCCTCCGTATACTACTGCAAGTTGAAATCGAGCTATATATATACCAGGACCAGGGATACGACGACGTCACCGCGAGGTTTTTGGAGTGTACTGCGACGAGAGGTTTAAAAAAATATTATTTTTAACCAAATAGTATGATAGTACGGGTACAATTTTATTTTTAAGTTAAAAATTAAAATAGTTATAAGTAAAATTTAAAATATGAATAAAATTTTATTTTAAAATTGAAATATAAAATAATTACTTATTCCGATCTTTTTTAAAAATTTACTTCCTTTGTAAATTACGTGTGACCATTAAAAAAAAATTGAAGTGAGTATTTCATTCTGAGATGTGTAATAGTATAGTTGGGACATAAAGAAATGTGTATTACTATAATTTTTTGAAGAAGAGAAATACATTTTACGCTTATTTTTTTATTATTAAAAAGTCAAGCAATAGTTTTATACTCTTATATTATTTCTTACATTTTTTGTTAAAACAATAAAATAATATTTTTGGGTTATTTTTTTTATATCAAATTTAACTTAATTAACTAATATTAAATGTTTTTCAAAAAAATCAAATGAATTATACCACACACATAATTAGTAAACCTCAAATGAATTAATTGGGCTCAAGCACATATATAATATAATCCAAATTACCATTTAGTATTAACATTTGACCAATTAAAATTGCCATTTTCAATTTATAGCTAGGACTACCCAAATATAAAACATAATATAATCCCAAAAAATCATATTATTAAAACCAGTTCAATTTTTATAAACTTGGTCAAACCAATCAAAAGTCTAACCCATATATGCCTCGCAACAATCATATAGACCACTATATAAAAAAGTATATAACTATTTATTGAATCAATCATATTATGAATTTGGCAAATATTTTCAAATGAAAATGTATAAAAACAATATTATAAAATAAATACTGCATGTCATAAAACAGAATTGCTATAGAACATATATAGAATCACAAATTATACAAATTTCATTAATATTCACTTCATATTTTTTGTATATATATCCATGACATAGTTTATAGTGCAACCACCATCCATACCTAGACTTGTTAAAGAGAAAAAAAAGTGAGAAGCCATGAAAACCACACACCATCTCATGATCTTCTTCATCCTCCTCCAAATCCTCTTCCATTTCCCATCCTCCTCCTCCGCCGTCAGATTCGAAGCCCTCAACGTCGCCACCAACTACCCCGGCGGGGCCCGCTTCGAACGGGAGATCGGGATCCCCTACACACTAAGCATCATGAAAAAGATACACAATTTCATATGGACCAAAATCTTCGAGCAAAACGACAAAGGGCAATACGCGGCCAACCGGAAAATCGTCGAGGTCGCAAAGGTCTTCATCGTGGAGTACGACGGGGCGGAGGCCATAACATACGGCGAGAACATCAACGTGAGCTCGCTCTACCTCAAAGGGTACCAAGGTAATTTTTTTTTTTATATCTAGGTCAATTACAATGTCTTTGGTTCGAACCAACTGAACTAATTACAACTCTTCTTGACTTACTTAGGTAATTTGAAGTGGGAGTACACGTCATTGCTCTTCCACGAGATCACTCACGTCTTCCAGTGGAACGGGGAAGGGAAAGCTCCGGTAGGGCTCGTTGAAGGCGTGGCGGACTACACGATCGTCAAGGCCAACTACTACCCAAAGGCATTCGCGAAACCCGGGCAGGGTGATAGGTGGGACCAGGGGTATGATTTCACGGCCAGGTTCTTGGAGTATTGCGATGGGTTGAGGCCGGGCTTTGTGGCGGCGTTGAATAACATGATGCAGCATGATTATTCCGACAGCTATTTCGAGAAGCTGACCGGGAAAAGCCTCGGGCAGCTTTGGGCTGATTACAAGGCCAAGTATAGTGGTGGGCAGCAGTGAAGTTGTTTGATGTTGCCCGGTGTTCAACAAATAGTTTAATTTATGTAGTTTGTCTGAATTAATCCGGGGTGCATTTATTGATTTAACTGATTGAAATAATTTTTTTTATATCATGTTTTTATTATTGTTCTTAAACTGGAAATAAATTAAAACGAGAATATTGGAATTTCTATTTGTTTCAGGGGTGATTTTTGATTATTACGTTTGTTTAGAATTATAAAAATCATTTGTTTATAATTATAACTTTAGCAATACTCTAATTAATAAAATATTAAATCTTAAAGTATATTTTATGAGGTAATGAAATATAATCTAATAAACTATAATGTTCATTTTTCAAAATACTTATTTTTTCAATGATAAATTAATAATTTCAAATCAAATATTCTAATATTTTAATTTTAATTTTAATTTTTTTTGAAATGATTGAATAAAGTAAAAATAAAAAATGATAATGGTGAAATACATGTAAATAAAATATAAATAAACGTGTGCAATCTCCATAATTGCGTAGGCAAGGGCTAGGATGTCGTATGCATGCAATTAATATTGGCAAATTTGCACTATTTTTTTTTTCCACTCTAAATCAACCTGAAACTAATTATATAGTACAGGTTGAAATGATTTCATTATTAATCGCGCGTGTTTAATTGTTTATCTAGCTAGTTTGCGCTACATACTATACTATACTCCAAATTATTATATCTTGTAACAATCATATATATTACGAAATTGGCAAATATATTAAAATGATCATATTTGTAAAAACAATATTTAGAAAATAAATATGCTCACTGAATTTCTATATATATAAATATTAACAAATTTCACTTAATTATTTTCTCATATATATATGATCATGATGACCAGCCATACAGATAAGAAGCAAGAAACCATGAAAACTACACACCATTGTCTCATGATGATCTTCCTCCTCCTCCAAATCCTCCTCTTCCATTTCCCATCCACTTCCTCCGCCGTCCGATACGAAGTCCACAACCTCGCCACCACATACCCTGGCGGGGCCCGGTTCGAATCGGAGATCGGGGTCCGTTACACACTAAACATCATGAAGACGATCAACGAATTCGTATGGACAAACATCTTCCAGCAGCAGGACAACGGGAGGTACGTGTCCCGAAGAAAAATCGTCGAGGTTGCAAAGGTTTACATCGTTCAGTTCGACGGAGCTGAGGCCATCACGTGGAGCGAGAACATCAACGTGAGCTCGCTCTACCTGCAGGGGTATAAAGGTAATTTGAAGTGGGAGTTCACGTCGTTGCTGTACCACGAGATGACGCACGTCTTCCAGTGGAACGGGGAAGGGAAGACTCCGGTAGGGCTAATCGAAGGCGTGGCGGACTATACGATCCTCAAGGCGAAATATTACCCGCCCGCATTCGCGAAACCCGGGCAGGGGGATAGGTGGGACCAGGGGTATGATTTCACGGCCAGGTTCTTGGAGTATTGCGACGGGCTGAGGCCGGGCTTTGTGGCGGCGTTGAATAACATGATGAGGTATGATTATTCCGACAGTTATTTTAAGGAGCTGACCGGGAAAAGCGTCGGGCAGCTTTGGGCTGATTATAAGGCCAAGTATAGTCATCGTGTTTACTGAATTTGTTTCTCTCTATTCCAGTTCGCTGCACTTTTGGATTATTGTTTGTCTTAACAACTAATGAAAAAATAAATATAATTTGAAGTAAATATAAAAAAATATCAAAAATAAATATTTTATTTATTTTAAAATAAAAAATAAATATAATTAATTAATTATTTCAATTGTTAATATATTAATGAAAAGTCGGAGAGTATATTTTTTTAGTAATCAGAAGATACAAATGTACTAAAAATATAATTTTGAAAATAAAACGTAATTAAAACCAGATAAGGATATAAAATTCACTCGACGCGCCCTGTTAGGTCGTGAGATAATATTCCCAAATCGCTTCAAAGAAAAATAATTGGCGCAGATAATGTAACCTGTCAATAATAACAACCGCAATCCACTTCTGGGGAGAGGAGATCGCATCACTCCCTCGCCTCCCCGGGTTACGCCTACTGATGGACCTCACGGCTCCGTCGATCGGTGCGACGGCGTTGCTTTTTATTTCACTTCTCTTGTCCACCGCCGTCGAATCTGCCGAGGACTTAACCGCCGCCTTGGATCTCCGCCGGAAGTCGCCTGCAGCTTGCCTCTGCGATGTCGTCATCGAGCCATCCGGATACCCTTGCTCCGAGCACACTGTAATTTCTCGCTTTAATTTGTAGTCTTAATTTATTCCCTAGCAAAATTATACCGACAATTGACTGAGCTCAAGAGTTTTGAATTTCGATGCAGTGATTATCGTTCTAGAATATTTTTGAAAATATTATGAATCTCTTTTTTATTTATTTATAATTTTTTTGTAATTATTGATTTCATTATGTAAATGTTAAAATTGTTTTCAGACTCAAACGAAAGATGGGTACCTATTGGGACTTCAACGTGTTTCGTCTCCTTCCGATAACATTGTTCGAGGAAGGGGCTCACCGGTTCTGCTAATTCATGGGCTTTTTATGGTAATTATTGTTCATGGTATTTCAAGTGAAGAGTGTAATGTTGTTAATACATCTATTAATAACTGAACAGGCAGGTGATGCATGGTTCATGGATTCCCCTGATCAGTCGTTGGGGTTTATCCTTGCCGACCGCGGTTATGATGTTTGGGTCGGTAATGTACGAGGGACACGTTGGAGTCATGGTCACGTGTCTCTCTCACAGAGGGATAAGGTGAATGCTTATTCCTTTAGTTCCTACATAGGATATAAAGGAGGTTGTTTGGTCTGTTGTTTTCTGTCATTAGGGCCGGGCAGTTCTTATCGTGAATTACGAAGAATTGAAGTGGTGTTTGGTTGTTTCTGACCTCTTAAAGTTTGTCGACACTAACTTCCCACACTCAAATCCTATTTCTCCGGGATGATAATCTATAAATCAAAATTTGAAATTAAATGATATTCGTTCATTTTCTACTACCAAGCTTGATTTAGTTAGTTTAGGTAACTACAAACAAGTACATGTTGCCTATTTTAGGTAGATTTTCACGCGTGCACAATTATTTTTTGGTGCATAGGAAGAACTATATTAATCTGGCATCTCTCCGTTGGATCTACTTTAAGATATATTTTAGTGAAGAGTGAAGAGAAATCTCGAATTTTTGGTTCTTCGCATTGATTTGGTTTTGGTTACTTTCTCTTTGTTTCAGAAATTCTGGGATTGGAGCTGGCAAGATCTCGCTCTGTATGACCTAGGAGAAATGATTCGTTACATATATTCTCTGACCAACTCCAAAGTTTTTGTTGTTGGACATTCACAGGTCTCCTATCTCGTGAGATATTATAAAAAAAGTGTATATGTTTATATATGCTGTTTGTACAACTTCTACAGGGAACTATAATGTCTCTGGCTGCCTTCACTCAACCCGATATAGCTGAAATGGTTGAAGCTGCTGCACTTCTTTGTCCCATATCATATTTGGAACATGTCACTGCCCCATTTGTTCGTAGATTAGTTAAGATGCGTCTTGACGAGGTTTGTTTGGTGCCCTTCAAGCCATTCCCCTGTTCGGAACTTTTTCTAGTCGTATTGAAAATTCTTGTCCTTATTTATAGGTAATCCTTGCTATGGGCATTCACGAACTCAATTTTAAAAGGTCCACTGTACGTTGATCTTTATCTATTCATTTCATACTTTTCAAATCTCCTCTAAGCTTCTGATTGTTTCCATCTGATATTTTCAGTGTCTTGGGCACTCGCATTATGGATATGATGTGTGATGGACACATGGACTGTGAAGACATGCTTACTTCTATTACAGGTTCTCGATTCTTTTTGATATATATTCTCTCTATGATGGACATGGATGATAAATTTGTTTCCTGTTATATAAGTAACTCAGTGACTATATTGTAATTTTTCAGGGAAAAATTGCTGCTTCAATAGCTCTCGAATCGATTTCTATCTTGAATTTGAGCCTCATCCGACATCCTCCAAGAACTTGCATCATCTTTTCCAGAGTATAGTCTCTCTATCGAGAATAACCTCCATAGTCCATACATAGTGTATTTCGATCATATATCCCCAACACTGATGTTCAAAACCATGGTGTCTGGCAGTGATCCGTAAAGGTACTTTTGCAATGTATGACTACGGAACGTGGAAAAATCTGATGTACTATAGCCAAAGAAATCCACCGGAGTTTGATCTCAACTCAATTCCCAGCTCGTTGCCAATATGGATGGGGTACGGAGGCAGTGATGCATTAGCAGATGTTCTGGACGTGCGGCATACTCTCAAGGAACTGCCGTCGAAACCAGATGTGCTTTATCTTGAAAACTACGGGCATATAGATTTCCTTTTGAGCGTGAAATCAAAGGAAGATGTTTATGAAAGTATGCTTGCGTTTTTTAGCTCCCTGGGAAAATTTGCCAGTTATTGACCTGCTTGTGCATACTTCAAGTTGCGAAATATAACACTCTCTGTTCTGCTTGCTTATGCTGTACTGTACATACTGTTGATTAATTAAATGTAAAATATTGATATTGTTCTGTATTTTTTTCAGAGTTCTATCACTGGAAATCATTAATTTAAGAAAAATTCTCTAATTATTATGAAATAGAAATAGTATATTTAAAAAAAAATTGAAATTTTAATTACAAATTAGCGGTGCGTATTTTTTCTTGAATAAATGAAATGTTTTTTTTTTTAATCAGCACTATCATCAACTACCATCTTTCCATTAATTTGCTTCGGCCAAAATTAAGGACTTTTTCGATTTTCGGCTTCTTCACCATGGAATATTTCACCTTTGAATTCAACCTACGGATCACAAGGATTGATCGTGTTGAAATATTTGTCTCACAAATCCACATCACTCCATGAGATTAAAAACGAGGAAAATTAAGCGACAATAAATATAATTGATTGATTATCTAGATGTAATATAAGTATATAACTAAAATCTTGATCATGCTGTAGGGTTTCGTACTACTGTATATTACTTTTGAATTATTCTTCACGTTTTCTATTATACATTATCTATATTAGAGTTTTAGTTGGGCTACTTTTTTTACTTTTGGTTTGGTTGTGGTTGTTGAGAGGGTCCCATCTTCAAGAACTTGAAGATTTGATTGGGTGAGGTTGCATATTTTCTACATACTTACTGTCTTTTTAAAAGGCCCACGAAAAGTTTACAAGAAAAAAAATGAAACAACGAAATCTTTATAAAATTATGTTAAGTAACAAAAATAAAAGAAAAAAAATAACTATGGAAAAAATTGAAAAAAAATTAAATGATGAGTTAAAATAATATAATATTCTCTCCCAATCAAATTAATAATCACACTTCCTTCACAAAATACAAAGGAGATGTATTTATTAATCTGAATGAGTAATTTATTTGAAAAAAGCATGAACATATGAATGAGAAGTACTACTCTATTTCTTAAACTAGTGCACAATTCCTTTGTAAATTACAAATGAACTGTGCACTGTTTTAAGGGATGGAGAAAGTACTACTTATTTCTGTGTAAATAACAAAAAACCTAAAATCATTACAAAGTAGTATAATACTAGTATATCATTTCTATGCAACTTTTTTAAGAAAAAATGGGTGTGAGCTCAAAGTCCATTTGACTCGAAGTCGATCATGAATTTAATTTAAAAATTAAAGAGATTTAAAATGTGCAAAATTCTATATTTTATTTTAAAATGCAATGTAAATTAAATTGGTATATCATTTCCCAGTCACAAGTTTCACAGTCATCTTTAGAATATTTATTAATTAAGAGTAATAAAAATTCAACCCGAAAAAGGTATATTTACTTGATTCTTACAAAAAATGATGATTTAACATTATTATATTTACACAATTTATCACATTTATGTAGTGTGCATATATCCAATCACTATAATAAACTAAAAAAATATTTAATTTAAAAAATTAAATAAGTTTAAAGTGTGCAAGATTCTCTATGTTATTTAAAAATGCAATGTATATTGAATTGGTATATCATTTCGGAGTCACAACTCACATGTACAAGTTTACTGTCATCTTTAGAATATTTATTAATTAAGAGTAATAAAAATTCAAGTAAAAAAAGATATATTTAGAATATTTATTAATTAAGAGTAATAAAAATTCAAGTCAAAAAAGATATATTTACTCGATTTCTACAAAAATTGTGATTTAATATTATTATATTTACACAATTTATCACATTTATTTAGTGTGGATCTTTATATCCAATCACTACAATAAAATTAAAAAAAAAAAATCTTTCCCTGCAAATTGCAAAGTACGGAGTACTCACTATTTTTTTTAAGTGTCTATTTAAAGTACTTATGTTCATTTTTAAATAATCACAATTACGCAAAATTGTTTTATTTATAATCACAATTTATTATACACATAAAATACATTATTTTTTAAATAGGGAGTAACATATGATTCTTCACCAACCCCGGACCATGACCCAGTTCACATCATTCTCGGTGTACCTACGCCGCATCAACATCCACCACTCGCTCACCCGTAACACTCACAAACCCGAACACGTGTCTCTCATCCATACATCCGGTGTTCTGCACCGGGTCCACGGTCCGCAGCGTCAACTTTATTTTCTGTCGTAACTCGTAATCTTATTCCTCCATTTATCCCCTTTATATAATGGCTTCTGCGAAATGAATATACGCACTCAAACACCAAAACGAAAACCATACTTTTCAATATTTATTTATTTATTTTTCGAAAATAAGTAAAATTTAAATCAAGGGGCCGCATTGAAATGGAGACGAAAATCGTTGGCTGGGCCGCAAGAGACGCTACTGGGATTCTCTCGCCGTATTCGTACTCACTCAGGTTTGTTTTTTTTTTTTCTCAAAGATCGATTTTTTATTTTTATTTTCGTGAATAAATGTATATAATTTAAATTTCGAAAAAAAAAACTGCATGAACAGAGAAATTGGGATTGAAGATGTTTATCTGAAGGTGATATTTTGCGGGATTTGCCACACCGATGTTCACCAGATCAAAAACGATCTCGGCATGTCCAAATACCCCATGGTTCCAGGGTATTATTTTTTTTTTAAATTTATTTATTTAATTCTGAATCGATTAATTCAGTAGTGATTCTCTTATTTGAGTAAATTTCAATTCGTTGTTTTTTAATTCTGGAATTTGAGTTTAAATGAGACGAAATGGTGCGGCCCGGCCCGATTCAATTAGAATAGAAACCCCGAATGTTTTTGAGCATTCTAGATGCGGGTTTTGTATAAATTCAAAGAAAAAAACCCTATGGCCCGGCCCGGTACGTGGAAATGCAAAGCAAATTACCCAAAGCCCGAATTGTGTTTTTGGATGTTAACATATTGTTTGGGCGTACGTGCTCTGTTTTTGGAAAGCTGAACATGTGGAGGTACACACCTAACTTGTGGTTTTGATTAGGCACGAAGTGGTGGGCGAGGTGATAGAGGTGGGCCCGGGTGTGACCAAGTTCCGGGCCGGAGATGTGGTCGGAGTCGGCTGCATCGTCGGGTGCTGTGGGGACTGCCGCACCTGCAAATCCGAAATCGAGCAATACTGCAACAAGAAGATCTGGTCGTACAACGACGTTTACACAGACGGAAAACCGACCCAAGGCGGATTCGCTACTGCTATGGTCACTCATCAGAAGTAAGCAAATCGTAAATAACTATAAAGTAAGGGTATAATGGGTATTGTTGGACAAGTAAATAATAGTATAACCCCTTAATTTGTTTGGCAGGTTTGTTGTGAAAATCCCGGAGGGCATGGCCCCAGAGCAGGCGGCCCCGCTGCTGTGTGCCGGGGTGACGGTGTACAGCCCGTTGAACCATTTTGGGCTGAAGCGGGCTGGGCTTAGAGGCGCGATATTGGGCCTGGGAGGAGTGGGCCACATGGGGGTGAAGATCGCAAAGGCGATGGGCCATCACATCACGGTGATCAGCTCTTCGGACAAGAAGAGGGAGGAGGCGTTGGACCACCTTGGGGCCGACGACTACCTCGTGAGCTCGGACGCTGCTCGGATGCAGGAGGTGGCAGACTCGCTCGACTACATAATCGACACGGTTCCAGTTTTCCACCCCTTAGAGCCTTACCTCTCCTTGTTGAAAGTTGATGGGAAATTAATTCTAATGGGTGTTATTAACACCCCATTGCAATTTGTTAGCCCCATGGTCATGCTTGGTGAGTTGCTCCAACCCTTCATTTTTTCTTCTTGTTTTTTTTTTATTAGGGTTAATTGCCTAAATTACCCTTAGGTTTTACCTAATTATAGAAGTAAACCCGGCCTTGATTTTGTTCTCATTTTTTCCCCTAAAGTCAAGTTGATTGTTTTCATTTTCGTTTTGATGCGATTTTCATGCTTTCAGGGAGGAAGAGTATCACGGGTAGCTTCATTGGGAGCATGAAGGAGACGGAGGAGATGCTCGAGTTCTGCAAGGACAAGGGCATAAGTTCTACCATTGAGATGGTGAAAATGGATTACGTCAACACTGCGATGGAGAGGCTCGAGAAGAACGACGTTCGTTACCGATTTGTTGTGGACGTTGCCGGGAGCAACCTTGGTGAATGAAAAACACCAAAGCAGGACAAAAACAAATGCTCAAATAGTTTTTATTTGACATTATACAATAAATTCTTGTATCTTGCGTTTCTTATTGACAATTATCTTTGAATTTTTAATGAAATTGGTATGTTGAGTTTCTTTTAATTTAATTTGATTTTAAATTATGGTTCTTGTTGAATTATATGTTTGTCTTGTGGGACATGGCAAAACATGATTTTGATTTGGATGTTTGTTGACTTTATTATGACTTTTAATCCATTGTGATTGGTGAGATTTGGGTTTCGCATGTTCTAATAAGTATTGTTGTCTTATTAGATATTTTCACATTTTTTATTAAATATATTTAAAAAAATACTATTTTTAATAATTTTGTATCTATAAGTTATAAAGTTAATGTCCCCATTTTTCGTTTTTTGTTTTTTAATCAAACGGTCATTTTCTTCAATGGGCTCGCAAACTGGGCCATCGACATCCGTGTAATATTTATTTCATTGGGCCGAATAAAAATCGAAGACCAATTATACATGGGTCCTTTTACGCGCTCATTTGTCAACTTCAATAACCGTCCGTTTTCGTATGCACTCGTTTTGCCGAAGTAAAATATTTTTCATTTTGACATTGATATCATTAATTGAAATGTCATTTGATGTAATAACTTTTTCTATTATTTTTTGAGTTTAATTTTGGTTCATATGTAAGAAAGGGAAGGAATAAAAAAATCATAGATAAACAATTTTAATAAAAATAATTAAAATTAAAAATTAAAAAATATATTATAAATATTTTTTCTAAATTAAAAAATATATAATAAATATTTATTTTCCCTTTGTACATATGAACCAAAATTGTTTATATATATAATTGGTTTATAAAAATTGATTTTTCTCCAAAATTGTTTCAAAAAATATATACTGTAATAAATTTATTAAATAAAAATTAATAAATGAAGATGATATCAAATTAATCAAGTTGACTCGATATAATTCATTTGAAACAATTTTGGAGAAAAATCAAATTAATTAGTAAAATTTTGATATAATAATTGTTTTTTATAAATAAAGTAAGTTGAATCAACACTTTTTGTCTATTAGTGAATAATGTAATATTATATCATTTAGTAATTATAATTTGAAACAATTTTGGAGAAAAATCAAATTAATTAGTAAAATTTTGATATAATAATTGTTTTTTATAAATAAAGTAAGTTGAATCAACACTTTTTGTCTATTAGTGAATAATGTAATATTATATCATTTAGTAATTATATTCATGTATTTATTTATTTTATATTCTTGTTCCGTATAATTTTATTTCTAATTTTTTAACTAATTTATCTAGTCAAATATATTCGTGTTTGATCCAAACAATTCAAAGCGTTTTTTTGTTCTATTTTATTTTGTTCACCATCAAACGATTAGTACATAATTAATGTCAACTAGTACCACGTTCCAGTGCGATGCACATAATTTATTTATTTAAAATAATATAAAATTTTATTTAATCTGTGCGATGCACGTAATTTATTTATTTGAAATAATCTAAAGGTTTATTTAATCTCCAACGTAATTTATTTATTTAAAATAATCTAAAAAATTATTTTATTTAATAATTAAACTTTCACTTAAATTTGTAAACTCGTATTAATCTCATTATTAATCGTTATCTTAATTTATAGTATGTAAGCTTCTTGGTGCATAGCCGAGTGGTAAGGTTTGTGGTGATGTTGGTGAAATTTTCCGGCGATGCAGAGTTCGAATCTCGGATATGACAAATTTTTATTGAAATATTATGAAGTTAATCATGAGATTAGACATATTGACTCTCTCCCACATGTGTCCGCTACTCGGGCACATCCCTCGATTTACATCATACTTGATTGAGGAGTCTCTGGTCTGGTGGGAGAGGAGTTTTTCGTCTCTGCATTCCGTTTATCGTCTCTACATTTTCCGAGTGTCATTTATTGAAATATTATGAAGTTAATCATGAGATTAGACATATTGACTCTCTCCCACATGTGTCCGCTACTCGGGCACATCCCTCGATTTACATCATACTTGATTGAGGAGTCTCTGGTCTGGTGGGAGAGGAGTTTTTCGTCTCTGCATTCCGTTTATCGTCTCTACATTTTCCGAGTGTCAAATGCATTCAACAAATACCTAAAACCGGTGGGGAAAAAATCAAAATAAATGGAAAATAAAAATTATAAAGATGAATAAATAAATAAAAATTTAAAAAAATTGAATTTACTAGGTGAACATGAAAGGGATGAGATGACATAAATGTAATTATATTAATATAACAATATACCTAAATAATATACCTAAGGAGTTTGATTAATTTTTTTTAACTACGTGGATTAGAGAATAGAAGTAGATCGATTTTTATTAATTGAAATTAAATTAATATTAATAGAATAAAAAAGAATTTTGAGAAGAGAAATATGTATATATTTAAGATGATGATTAATTATTATTATCAAAAATATATAATTTCAAATTACTATTTAGAATTTATATATAATTTAAATATGTTTAATAATATTACTATTTAAAATTTATAATTTTTTATTTATAATCTATAATGTGAAAACAACCTTATTATTGGTTTTTTTGTCCACGTGACATTAGTAGATCCTGAAATGAAATTATATATGTATAGATGTGTTTTAAAATATTATAAAATATTTAGTAAAAAAACATAAATATTTTAGAATAGTTATATATATTTGTATATTTAATTTTCTAAAATAATTAACATATATATATATATTATTAGTGTATTGTTAGAATAATAAATTTATAATAATATATATAGTTATATACAATAGTATATATTAATTTATATGCCTTTTAATACAATAATTTTATTTGTGTAATTTACGTGTATTTTAATATAATATAATAATCGTGTATTTTATTGTTACATTTTTTAAATGAGCCCACTTAAACAAGGGGTCCTAAATCGTCGCACCGGACAAGTTTTTGAATCCGGTCCGATTCCAGGTGAAGACGTATCTAGGAATACCGTGGAAATTGCGGCGACTGGTGATTTGATCCAGATCGACATGGAGGGTGATTGGTGTATTTTTTGTGCTCGTTTATTGATTGTTTTCATAGCATATTATATTCCCGTTGGATCGGTTTATACGTTAAGTTGAGGAAAATGTGTATATTTATAAGAACGGTATGACCGAGACAAGTTTCGTGGCATGTAGGTGAAAACGGCATTAAAATGGAGCTTTGGGATGAAGGGAAGGAGATATGAAGAAGCATGGCGGCCGGTGACCAGCACTGTGCGGTCTCGGGAAAACTGTCGGTACGACTTCGATAACCGTTGGATCGGCCTGAAATTTGAGAAGGATGTTCCCGACTTCTACATCTACAATATCAACGGTTGGATCGACGATACAATATACGAGCAAGGACCAGTTTCTCTCCGAACGAACCAGCAAGGTCAATAGGCGAATTTGACTTTACTTTGAGATTATTAAGGGCTTTTTGGTCTTTTTGTATGGGCATGTAGAGAAAATATAAATATTGTGCAACTCTACTTTTGGAATTATCCACTCATCTTCACCAACATTCATCTTTCCACCAACTTTATTTTCTTAAATAATTTTCTTGTTCTTCAATCAAAGTTCATAATATTTAGATTTCTCTTTATTTATCGATTATCTCACAAAACTCCATTCACAAACATCGTTCACCTCGCCGAGCCCGTCGTTTCTATCGGAGCAATTTCTTCGGGTGACACGTAGAAGTTTGGCTCGATTCCGGAAGCACGACTCGCCTCCTCCGCTCGATTTCTTAACACACTTTGTGAGCTCTTTTCGATTATGAGTTATCTATTTATTATATGCTTGCTTGTTTGTATGATCATGAGTAGCTAAATCACTAGTTAGGGTGTTTGATGAAATGTCTCAATGAATTAGAGTCCTTAATTAAAGTAGCTTGATTTTTATTAATTGGATAATTACACGGTTCGATTTGTGTGGTCTCGTGTTGAACAACCCCCGTGTATATCACTAGTGGACCACATGGTTGAACGGTTCGACTTGTATGGTCTCGTGTTGAACAACCCCCGCGTATATCACTAGTGGACCATATGGTTGTTCGTGTAATGTCGAAGCTTGAGATATCGGCACGCCGAGTAGAGGACCTCGAGGGGTGAAGCTCTTGTGTGTGTCGTGATCGAGTGTAGACGATCATTGGTGGAGGTCGTAATAGACAACACCTTGATCCTTAGTCCGATTAGTAGTAAATCCGAGTGTTTTGTAAAGCTTCGACTCTAGTTCTTGAGGTAGAGTAGTCGAGACACCCTAACTCCTCAACTTCATTGTTACAACTCTCTTTTACTTACTTGCTTTTAATACTTGTTTTAACTAATTGATCAAACTCTTTTGCAAACCCCTCTTTTAGTTGTTAATTTGTTTCTTATCTCTTTTACAAACTCAAACTAAACACGGACACACGATGAGAGACACGTGCCGATAGTATTACTCCTCGAGAGATCGACCCGGGGAATCTACTTTCGTAGGTTTTTCGGTAAATAAATAAATAACTTTTTGTGCAAACAAAAAAATGGCGCCGTTGCCGGGGAGTAATTTAGGCAACGTGTTTTGATTTGTGTTCTTGTGATTAGTTTTAGTTCGGTTTAATCTTTTGTTTTGTTGTTGTGTATGAAAGGTTGAAGACGTTCTTCCTATCATACTTTCATCTCTTCTACAACGACCGAGGTGATATCATGGCTAGACGCAACGGTAACCGGGCTTATGACGATGATTATTCCGATTTTCCTTACGAGAGGGACTTTTCTCCGAGTTATTGTTCTAGCCGCCGAGCTCATGATTTATATTGCCGACCTCGGCATGCCGGTGTTTCTTATTATGATGACCGAGATTACTCACCTCCACGCCACCGAAAGCATCATAGATACCGCGACCAAGATCTTGATTACTCATCCACCGAGAGGGATTCCATGCCACCGCCTCCTTGTCGAGACCGAAGAGAAAGGGAGCCGCCTCGAGACCTTAACCGTGGAAACTACCGTGAAGAGAGATTTGTTGGGAATGGATATGATTATTGTCGTCAATACACTGTGGTGCAAGCGCCAAAGCGACGAACTATTGAGGATTTCTCAAAGCCAAAACTTCACCATGTGTTGCCTCCACGACGTGACATTGAGGATCCCATTCGGTCGAGGTACATTTCCAACCCTTCTTGCAAAAGCCGTTTTCCGAGGGTCCAAGACGACAAGCTCTTGCCGCATCATCTAGCTCGACTACCGTCATTCTCCGGGTTGCCTAATGAGGACGCTACTTTGTTTCTTAAAGATTTTATCATTGAAGTTGAGACACTTCCATTGGACGGCTTTGAGAAGGATGAATTGAGAGTATGGTGTTTCAAATATTGCATGAGAGATGGAGCCCGTGATTGGGTAATGTCATTGCCTTCTAGATTCGTGCACACGTGGAAAAATCTCTTCGACGCATTTATCGCTCATTTCTTTCGCCCACCACAACGGTCTCCTATGCCACCTCCTCCATCTATAGGCATATTGATGGATGTTATCGAGGTCGAGATTGATCACTTGCTTGTTGAGGTGATTTCACACTTTGTCGAGGAGTGTTCCACCGGAGAGGAGTGGGAATTTGAGCCCGGCACGTGCATCAAGGAAGATAATGCTTTAGTTGCCCGAAAAGACGAGACGTCTATAATAGATGCTACTCTTGAGGTCGAGATTCCTCTCATTAATGACACAAGCCCCGAAGAAGACGAGTTTGAGAATATGTCTCTCCCATTGGGTCATTCGTTCGAGCCTCCTCTCTTATCTTCGGTTGACTTAATTTGTGAGAAGCCGATTGTGAGTTGTGTTTCCCAAGCCCTTAGGTCGCTTGAGTCCGGTGTGGACAAGATGAGATTTGGTTGGAGCTTCGGTAAGAAAATATCGGGATTTGTTGATTTGGGTGTGGATATTGGATTTTCCCGAGGTATGACGGATGTGTCTAGAATTAATGAAGATAAAAGAGATAATTTTGGTTGCGATTCTCGGAAAGTTCCTTGGACTTTGGTGGAGGTGATCTTTCTCCAAAAATTAAGTTCGATATTTTTAGAGGTCTCGGGGGAAGAAAGGAGTAGGGACGACTTATTGTATCCATTTTCTCATCCCGGTCGAGTATTTACTTCTTCCCATCTAGAAGATCGACCTCCCATGAATGAAAAGTTGTTCTTGAGAAAGTATAGTTCGATCTTTTTAGCGACCGAGGTAGTCGACATCTACTATCTACATCTTGATGCAAGTGTCGGGGAGACTCTATTATCTAAGCTTATTATTCGGTGCCTCACCTTGCCTTCCCTTGATGGACCCTATCTTGAGAACCGAGCGCCCTTGGCCGAAATGGTTTTCTTGAGAAGGTGGAGTACGATATTTTTAGTATCGAGACAATAGATCGTGGACGGCGTTGGCTCGAACGTGAATCGAGAGTCACGTGGGGGCAAGCCCACGAAACGTCGAGCTAACGACGTTAAACCAAGCGCTTCGTGGGAGACAACCCACGTGTTTTGTGTTTTTGATGCTTTTTCCTCTTGGTTGTTTTTGGTGTGTAGGTGTTCGTGTGCTCGTATTTTGAATCGTCGGGATTTTCGAAATTGACGGGTGTCGGTATGAAAAAATAGTTGTTCGGGAATTTTGGAGTTGACTACGAAGTTTATGGGGTGCCGTGAGTCCATTAAACGAAGAAACGAGGCCTTCTCAATATTTGTTTTGGTGCTGTACTGTTGGCCGACCCATGAACATGCGGACCGACATATTCACTAAAATGGCGAGTTTCACCAACCGAGCAGAGAGTTTGGCCTGCGTCCGCAGGGAAATGCTGCGCTCGCAGGAATCATGTCGTCCGATACCGATATACGTCGCCCGACAGAGAATTGGTATTTAACCCGAAACCGCTCCCTTTTCTCCCTCTTTAACTTTTTCATTTTTCACACACAAAAAAAAAAAAAAAAAAAACTCTTAACCCATTTCGATTTTTCACCAAATCGACCACTTCCAACCATCAAACCTTGAATTAAACCCCGAAATCATGTTCTCCACCCTCCAAAACCCCCGATTCCACACAAAAATTTCCTAAATCCGAACCCTAAATCGAAAAACCATTTACCCCCAATTCGATTTTCGGCCCGGGCCCGGTTCGAAACTTCACGGTCGACTTCCTCCGCACTCCGTCAGCCCTCCGTCCGACCACCACCATATCAGCCCGCCTCCGACTATCGCGCCCCGTTTCAGCCGTGAACCACCACGACCGCGCCTCCGACCACCCGCGCCGAGCCGCCGCTGACCACCACACTCCACTGTCCGACTCCGCGCCACCCCAGTAAACTCCGACCACCCCAGTAAACTCCGACCACCACCTCAGCCCACCTCACTCCGTCCCGTCCAGCAGCTCCATTCCGACAGGATGCCGCGCCGCTGCTCCGCCCACAAACACGCCGCCGCAGAGCTCATCCCCTTCCGATTTCTGTTCAACCCCGACCCAGATTCAACGTCCGCCACCGCTCGATTTCCGTCGAGCTCGCCCGTCAACGTCACCATCGACTCTCGACGTCAAATCCGAGCGCGCCAGCCGTTCGAACTTGTCTCCGGCAGCCTCTGTTCAGGTCAAGCTCCTGCTCCCACCACACACCTCCAAACGCCGTGCCTCTGTCCGAGTTCAGCCCGCCACCGTGCACCGTCCGACCTCGACCCGTTGCTCTCTATTGCTTCGAATCCGAACCACCACCACCTGAGTGCCTTCGCCCGACACTGCACCCCCTGGACCTCGACACTTTGGTGATTTCTAATCCTTTTTCTCACCTCGGAGCATTTTGTATTTCTCTTTGGTTATTTTGGTGGAGTTTCTTGACTATTTGTTCTTTTGTTCATGTGATGTTGGATGTTATTCTATTCTTGTTTTTGTGGATGTATGTTGTTTTGGTGGTTCTTTATTGGAATATAGTTATGCTTGTTTGTGTATCTCTTTCTCACTTGGCCTTGGTGTTTTAAATTCTTAAGCATGAGGACATGCTTCATTTTTAAAGTGTGGGGGGAGATTTTCTAAACTTGGCAAAGAACGTTGAGAAGTATTTTTTTTCGGTCTATAAAAAAATTTGGGAAATTGTTGAGTATCACGGAGTTGAATGTTCGTTGAGTGATTAGGTAGTTGTGTTACTTTGACAAATCCGAATTTTTCAAAAGCCGACTTTGTGAGATTTTGAGCCATATTAGCTTCGTTCGATGAGTGAAAATTCTTTTGATTTAAATTCTCGTTGATTCTTGAGACCCGTGCTTCTTTGTTCAATAACTTGGTATGTTTATGATAAGAGATAACTAGAACATGTGCATGTCGGTTTTCAAAACTCGTTAACATAACTTTCATGATCTTGAAAATGACGGGAACTAATCGCTTATGATCAAACCTCTTCAAGGAGATTTTTAAAACCCCGAGCCCGTCGAGGGACCCCCTATAAGCCCTTTGAGACTACGTTTAGCCATTTTTGTTCATCACCCTTATATTGCCGATGTTGGAGGATTTTGTGTATAAAGTCAAATGTTGAGTAAATCCGTGTGTGTGATGAGTGCTTTCGTGCCTCGAGGTGTTGTTAGAAGCCGCCATGATTTTTATATTTCCATTTCCTATGCGTGTGTATAACCGCTTGTACTCCTAAATATTGCTCGAGCCTATTATATACTCTCTTATATATAAAAAAAAAAACTCATAAGAGAGAGTCGTGAAAAAGAGAGCACCCCGTAAATAAATGTGCGAGTACTCGATCTTCTTGTTCCTTGACGAGACCCGAAAAATTTGGTTAAGTGTTCTATTTATATAAATGATGCTTGAGTGACATTCGAGAGTTGTGGTTGAAAGCGAGGGTGAGGTGATACCAAGGGAGACATAAGGATGGGGCCACAATGGCCAATGAGTCCACTTTCCTAAATATTACCCGAACCACCCTTAGCCTAGCCCCATTACAACCCTTGTACGATTAGGAGTTCCCCGATTCTTGAGATTGACGACCTTGTTGAGTGGAGTCTTCCATGTGTGCATGCTTATGGTTGTTATCGTTGCATATTCTTGTTATTACATGAGGTTTTTTTCTTGAATGCTCCTTGTGCCCGATTTTTCTTAAATATGCAAGTTCATCTTGATTCTAATCTTATTCTCTTGCATATAATTTTTGGAGTGTTCCCTTGCTTTGTGAGGTTAAGAAACGAGTGAATCCTTTGAGAGGAAAAAGTCGGTTTGTTATGGTAGCACTATTGCTCTATGAAACTCTCTTGATGTGATCTTTGTGGTATTTAGCTTTATCCCGTTGGTTTGGGTTTGCCTTGTTGATGACCGGAATTGATCTATATTTCTTTTGATAAGAATGTGCCTTGTATTTGTATTGTTGAGTGTTATTTTGTTTGCTCGAGGACGAGCAATGGTTTAAGTGTGGGGGAGTTGATTGGTGTATTTTTTGTGCTCGTTTATTGATTGTTTTCATAACATATTATATTCCCGTTGGATCGGTTTATACGTTAAGTTGAGGAAAATGTGTATATTTATAAGAACGGTATGACCGAGACAAGTTTCGTGGCATGTAGGTGAAAACGGCATTAAAATGGAGCTTTGGGATGAAGGGAAGGAGATATGAAGAAGCATGGCGGCCGGTGACCAGCACTGTGCGGTCTCGGGAAAACTGTCGGTACGACTTCGATAACCGTTGGATCGGCCTGAAATTTGAGAAGGATGTTCCCGACTTCTACATCTACAATATCAACGGTTGGATCGACGATACAATATACGAGCAAGGACCAGTTTCTCTCCGAACGAACCAGCAAGGTCAATAGGCGAATTTGACTTTACTTTGAGATTATTAAGGGCTTTTTGGTCTTTTTGTATGGGCATGTAGAGAAAATATAAATATTGTGCAACTCTACTTTTGGAATTATCCACTCATCTTCACCAACATTCATCTTTCCACCAACTTTATTTTCTTAAATAATTTTCTTGTTCTTCAATCAAAGTTCATAATATTTAGATTTCTCTTTATTTATCAATTATCTCACAAAACTCCATTCACAAACATCGTTCACCTCGCCGAGCCCGTCGTTTCTATCGGAGCAATTTCTTCGGGTGACACGTAGAAGTTTGGCTCGATTCCGGAAGCACGACTCGCCTCCTCCGCTCGATTTCTTGACACACTTTGTGAGCTCTTTTCGATTATGAGTTATCTATTTATTATATGCTTGCTTGTTTGTATGATCATGAGTAGCTAAATCACTAGTTAGGGTGTTTGATGAAATGTCTCAATGAATTAGAGTCCTTAATTAAAGTAGCTTGATTTTTATTAATTGGATAATTACACGGTTCGATTTGTGTGGTCTCGTGTTGAACAACCCCCGTGTATATCACTAGTGGACCACATGGTTGAACGGTTCGACTTGTATGGTCTCGTGTTGAACAACCCCCGCGTATATCACTAGTGGACCATATGGTTGTTCGTGTAATGTCGAAGCTTGAGATATCGGCACGCCGAGTAGAGGACCTCGAGGGGTGAAGCTCTTGTGTGTGTCGTGATCGAGTGTAGACGATCATTGGTGGAGGTCGTAATAGACAACACCTTGATCCTTAGTCCGATTAGTAGTAAATCCGAGTGTTTTGTAAAGCTTCGACTCTAGTTCTTGAGGTAGAGTAGTCGAGACACCCTAACTCCTCAACTTCATTGTTACAACTCTCTTTTACTTACTTGCTTTTAATACTTGTTTTAACTAATTGATCAAACTCTTTTGCAAACCCCCCTTTTAGTTGTTAATTTGTTTCTTATCTCTTTTACAAACTCAAACTAAACACGGACACACGATGAGAGACACGTGCCGATAGTATTACTCCTCGAGAGATCGACCCGGGGAATCTACTTTCGTAGGTTTTTCGGTAAATAAATAAATAACTTTTTGTGCAAACAGAGGGTGTGGGATGGCTTGGACAACCACAAGATGTGAGAAATGTCCGAATACGCCAACTACGGCCCCAGGGCTAATACGAACAATAGGAACAAATTGTTCCTTCGTTTCAGAGCCATCAACGACTCGAGGGAGGCCGCTCGATTCACTGTCAGAGTCTTTCTTTCCGGGCAGGAATGGCTGCCCAACACCTGTGTCTCTTACAAGAGCTAGGACTCTAGCTAGCTAATTAGTTGTCTATGTGTTATTCTGTGCTTTTGTTAAGAATTTTAGCAGTGCTTTTGTTCATTTCCCGCGCTTTTGTTTGATTGCTTGCTTATTTCATTCTTATCAAAATCACTATATATTTAATTCGTTTATTTATATCAAAATTTACCTTTCAATTAAAACAAAATCTTATACAATTTCTTTAAATACATTTACTATTTTTAAAATGTATCATACATTTAAATTAAATTAAATTATTTAAGACAAAAAAAATATTTATATACTTGATTTATATAATTAAACAATATACATAAAAATATATATTTTTAAACAATTTTTAAAAATATATATTTTATACTTATGAAACAATTTTTTTATTTTTAAAAAAATATTCATGTTTATATATATATATATATATATATATATATATATATATATATATATATATATATTTTAAAACATATTGAAATTATACACTATACAAGTTAAGTTGTTTCACTACTTAATTGTATGGTTTTGATATATATTTAATTCTTTTATTTATATCAAACAAATATTTTAATTAAAATAAAATCTTCACTAAACAATAAGACAATCATCATTCAATAATTATTCATCAATCAATTCATATAGATCAACTTATTATCTATCTAATAATAATAATAATAATAATAATAATAATAAATAATACCATTTGTAATTTATTATTTTTTATATTAAATTCAAACTTGAATGTTTTAATTTTTTTGATATTTTATTTGAAAAAACTTATAAAACTAGTAATACCTGCCCGCGCAGCGGGATATATAAATTCTAAGAAAACAAATATAACATTATTTGTATAACAATCTTAATTTATAATTGTTCATTAAGATTTTTAGATTTAATTCAAAAATCGTGATTAAATGGTTAAGATTATAATATAAGAATTTTTATTATTTGTGTGATCGATATATAAATTCTAAGAAAAAAAATATAACATCATTTGTATAACAATCTTAATTAATTGTTTATTTAGATTTTTTAGATTGAATTCAGAAATCGTGGTTATATGGTTAAGATTATAATATAAAAATTTTTATTATTTGTGTGATCGATATTTTGTAACATTATTATTGCCACGTGATATACTTCTAAAATTTTATCTGTTTGAGATAATTACAATTCTATAAAATTGATTTTAAGTATAAAAAAAGTGCTCCTTAATATTATACTACTATTACTACTTTTGGTTAAAGTATAATTATTATTAGATTATCTAACATAATTTTTAACTAAAATGAAATATAAATCTCTTTATTAATGCATTATTATTTAAATTAATATTAGATCAATCTGTTATTTGAATTGATAGTTTGAAAATTTTAATTTAGAGATTTAATAATAAAAGTTTTAATTAATAGAATAAATAATCTAATAAAAAACTTTCTAATGTGATTGAGAAATATATTATTAACTTATTTGTTAAAAAATTAAGAGTAATAATCATGTAAATTTATTGGAATTCTAATTTAAAAAGTATGATATATTTTACATAATAAATTAATTAAAAATTTAAAATGTAAATCTTCACTATAAATTTTGGAATACTTCTTTATACATTACAGTAATTAATTAAAATTTTTATTTTTATATAAAATCAATTAATAAAAATATATAATTTAATTTTGAGAATATTAAACACATTTAAGGTTGTGAATTTTTGTATTCAACTTGAAATTATTTTATCAAAAGAAATTAATAATAAAATTATAAACACAAACTTATTGTCTAAAATATCGGAATTATTATTATTATTATTATTATTATTATATAAGTTGTACTACATAAATTATGGAAAATTAATAAATGAGTACTGAGGAGGAGATCTCTTATAAAATTATAGTGAGCATTAATATGAGATAAAGGGAGTATATAATTTATATTTAGAAGTATATATTATTAGAATAAATATTTTTTATTTATTTATTTCCACATTTAATAATAGAATATAATTGATTTATAATTATTTTGATTGATGATAAATTTGAATTGTTTAGATTCACTATAATTAAAGGAAAGAGATTTAAAATTTTAAAGATTTAATAATCATGACTATAATTAAGGAATTAGATCATACTCTTATAATTAATGGTAATTATTATATGATTACCATAAATATAAGATTGTGTATCAATTTATAATGAACATTGCCTAAAATAAAATGTCTATTATAATCCTAAATATGTAAAATAAAATATCCAACATATTTAATTAAAAGATGCTTATGATCAGTAATAAATGTCCAACATATTTAATTAAAAGATGCTTATGATCAGAAATATTGGTAATTAATTATATGAATAAAATTTCATAATTAAAATTATTCTATAATAACACGAAAGTATTACCCTAAAAACTAATCAAAATAATATATCACTTTGTTATCGTGTTATTAGTGGTAATTAATTTTTTAATTTTATAAAGTTTTGTATTAATTGTGTAATTTTTTAGCATTTTTAGCGTAATTAGAATAATTTTTGTAAATAATTATTTTTGTTATTTTACTTAATTGCGTAGTTTATGTAATTAATGATAATTAAAACTTTAGCATTAGCCTAATATTGTAATTAATTATTTAATTTTAATTATTTGCGTAAATTCATAAAAATATATTAATTAATGGAAAATAAAAAGGATTTTTAATAATAAAATATTTTGTCCTAATTAATGAGCAACTGACAAATATAGCCCGATAATTAGTTATAACATATTTTAAATTAAGATAAATACAATCAAAAACCATTATTGTTTCTAAAATAATTAACTGTTAACTAAAATAAATTGAAATACAATCATTTTATCTTATTGAAAACTCTCTTCTCTCTTCTCCAATCTTTGAGAGTTTTTCAAATACAGTAATATAATATCAACATAATAAAACGTATTAATATAAAAAAAACAATTTGAAAATAAATGTTAAATCGTTGTACAATTGCTATAAAGATATTTACCAATCATATTTCAAATAAATTAAAAAATAAATAAAAAATTATAAACAATCATATGAATAAAATAAAAAATAAACACAACTGTAACTATTTTTTAATTAGATATTTTAAACAATGAGAAAGCAATAAAAAATTTAAATAAGAAAAAAAATATCTTTTCTGTACTTTTTTACATCAAGAAAATAATAAATATAAACAGTTTAAAAATTAATACAAATTTACTTTGGGTATAAGAAAACTGCAAAAGAAATAAAATAAAATATTTAAATTTTGTCAAGGTTGTTAGCTCAAGACACTTCAGTTGACATAAAACAAAAAAAAAAAATTTAAATCTTAACATTATTTAATGAATATAAAAATATAAAATAGAAATGAAAACTTACCTTCGTCTATTAGGATCTATTGCAATAATATTAATCATTGAAACTGAAAAAAAATTGCAATAATATTAATCATTGAAACTGAAAAAAAAAACAATTAAGAAAATAAACAACAACACACAACAACAAAAACAAAAAAAAAACATAATTAAAAGTAAATTATAAGAAACATTGGGATATGCATTAAATTAATAAATAAAAATAAAACACTATTTGTAAAAACTCATACAAAAAAAAAATAAAAAATATATATATATATAAATACTTACTGTTTGCTGCAACATGAATAATTAAAAAAATAAACAATATCAATATCACAAAAAATACATAACTGAAATTAAATTAATTAAGAAACTAAACAATAACAATATCACAAAAAAATAAATAATTAAATTAAGAGCATTGTTTCTATGCTAGAAACAAAACCAGAAAGATAGAAAATTAAGAGTATATCATTTGAACAACATGAACAGTATCGATGACAAAAAAGAACAAAACACAATTAAATAAAATGGAAAATTATTTTTAACAATAATAATTGTAAAAAATTACCTTGTTTGATAAATCTGCAAATACAAAAAAATTTAAAAATATTAATGAATTAAAAATTGTTAACAAATTTTCGGGGATAAAATTCATCAATAAATACAACAAATAAATACCTGCAAATATATATATATATATATATATATATATCAAAGATTATAAAGAATCAAAAATTGTTAAAAACATATGTAAAAAAAACATGACACTAATTGAAAAATAAATATGAGAAAAATATAATTACCTTTGAATCTGTAAAAAAGAAATAGTTTCATAAATACATATACATAGATATATACAATAATAATATGAATGATATTTATTAATTTCAAAACAAAAAAATATGATCAAATTGAAAAATATATGAATTAAATAAATACCTCATATTCAAATATCTTAAAAATTCTATATTACCTGCACGTCAAAAAGAAACATTAGCAACAAACCAACAATTATACTAATAATTAAATAATTGCTTGCTTGAAATTATCTACACAAAAACAAAACAACATTAGTAACCAAAGATAAAATTAAATAATTGTTTCACAGAAAATAATCTTTGAAATAGGTTCAAAAATAAAAAATAGTGAGAGAATGAGTAAATGAATGGTTGATGGAATATAAATAGTATTAATATTACCATATATAATTCGTTAATTTAGAAACTATTTTGAAATATGGAAAATTGAATAATTTATCAAAACTTATAATTTTTTAAAACTAAAAAATCGTAAAACAAAAATAAATATAGTAAATTAATTAATTATTTAATTATCACTAATGAATAATGATTTTCATATTTACAATTCAATTTTCCCGCACTATTATGGAAATAACTACTCTTTTGAATTTAATATTTAATGTAGAATCAATTTAGGTGAAATTAAATATTTGGTCCATAAATCATGATTCTATTTCCGTATTTTATAACCTTAAATCACGATTTATTCTATATTTATTGATCAAAGAATAAATAAAATTCAATTTAGATTATGGTCCATAAATCACTATTCTATATCCGTATTTGGGCATGATTAATACTCCATCATTTATAGTAAATAACGATTCTAGCAAAAAAACAATTAAGATTGCAATTTAAATTTAAATCACCCATTAATTAGAAGCCACGTCGTAATTAATAATAGTAAAGAAAAACCACCTAAGAAAAATTTGACCAATCAAAGTTTGTAAAGTTTGTGTGTGACACGTAGTGTGAACATGCTAATTTTTTGTAGTGTATTTTTATGTGTTCACATTTCCACTTGTAATCATAAAAGTCTGGATTTATATATTAAATAGATATACCAAATACTACTATAGTAAGTTACAGTACTATGTATATATTATTAAATTAAAATACAGTAACAAATATGTAGTATATCAAATGAATCAAGTTGACTTGTGTTATTCACGATTTGAAAAAAAAAAATTGAAAACAAAAAAATCAATTGATTAATAAACTTAAATGGAGATCCTCACCAATTAAATAGATTTTCTATAGATTTATGTTTTCCATAAACAAGAAAGAAGTTTCAATTCCTAGGCTTCGTTTCATAAATGGCGAGCAGGATGTTGGTGAGCTTGAGGAGCCTGTCGTGCAATCGATCAACATCCGCAATATGAATTTTGGCGAGATCAAATGAATCGTCGCATTCAGTAAAATAGACCGAGCCAAGAGATACGGGGAGTACTGCAGTGGTTGGATCATTCTTCACGATCGAGGTCAATGCACTCTCGAAGGTAGTAAATTTGATCATCGAGAGCTTTTTTACAAATCATAACTAAGTCTTGTTGATCAGGTGGCAGCTTTTTATCCAACCCGGCCGTTCACCACAGGTTTGGCCTCGATGCAGATTTGTAACACGGATCGATTTGATGGCGTTCGTCATCACATTTGGCCATGTTGTTGCGCCCTTAACAAATCTCGCGCAGATGGCTTTGTCGTCCCGTCGGGTTGTTGCCCTTGTGCAGAAAGGTCTCACTTCATTCGCAGCGGCAGCTTCTTGAGACAAAATCAAGAGGAGGAAAAGTATGGCCGACAAACAATTATTATTTATATTTTTTTCTTTTTTCTTCTTAATTGTATGATACGAGTAATAACTAATAACAATGATGTCAAATGAAAGCTGGACTTGGTATTAATTATTTTGAAACCCATTTTGGAAAAAAAATAAATTGCTTAGTGAAATTGTGATCAAATAATAACTCACATATGGAAATCCTTCAAATATTTTTTTTCTATAAACAAAATTAAGTTTGATCTAACGTGTTATTTTCTCCATTAAACCAAGACATTTATTTTAATTAATGGATTAACAATATTACACAATGCATTCATTTATTTTGCCTATTTTGTACAAACTAGGTTTAACCATACAATAAATTAATAATTCATAAAATTTTAATTGGAGTTATTATGAAAAAAAATATATAAAAATGGAATATTAATAAATCAAAATAAAAATAATGAATATTTTTCATTATAATTAAAATCTCTTTGAATAACCAACTTATCAAATTAATAAAATTGAATGGGGTGAACTCATAAAAGGAGTATGTTTAATAATATTCAAATTAATAAAATTGAAAGGGTGAACTAATAAAAGGAGTATGTTTAATAATATTGAAGGTGTAACTAAACTCATCCCAATTTTTTTCAATTTCACCTATATGTTGCTTTGGGCTGCGATCAATCAAATAACTACCGGGCCATGCCCAGAAAAAGGGAGAAGGCCCAACTCACATTACAAAAGCGCAATTGCATTATCAGCAATTGCATTATCGAGGGGCTTAACTGCTTAAGAGCATCTCCAATGGTGAGGTAGAAGTCTACATGTACTTCTACCTCTCACCCAAAAATGAGGGAGAAGCCATTGGAGATGCGATGACGTGTTAAAGTTAGAAGTTCCTAAAACATCTGGGGTAGAAGAAATTGTACCGGGTAGAAGTAAATATATTATTATTTTATTATTATTATTTATCATTATTAATTTATTATTATTATTTAATATTATTAATTAACAAAATTAATACTTGTAATTTTTAACGTAACGAATTATTGTTTATTTTATATAAAAATTATTTAAAATTAAGAATTTTGAAATATATTAAATTTTAACTTATTTTTTTATTTTAACGAATTATTCTATTTTATATAAAAATTAATAAAAAATAAAAAATTTCAAATTGTTAAATTTTTAGCAAATAAAAAATTTCAAATTGTTAAATTTTTAGCGTTAAAAATTATTTATATAAAAATTAATTAAAAATAAGAATTTTAAATATATAAAAATTATTTAAAATTAAGAATATTGAAATAGATTAAATTTTAATTTATTTTGTATTTTAACTAATTATTCTATTTTATATAAAAATTAATATAAAATAAAAAAATTTAAATAGTTAAATTTTTTGCGTTAAAAATTATTTATATAAAAATTAATTAAAAATAAGAATTTTAAAATAGTTAAATTTTTAGCGTTAGAAACTATTTTTTATTTTATATAAAATTTAATCAAAAATGAAAATTTTGAAATAGTTAAAAATTTAAAATCAGTATATCTTTAATTTATTTCTATAAATATTAAATAAAAAATAAAAAAATAAGTTAGTGGTGAGTAATTTATTTCTATAAATATTAAATAAAAAATAAAAAAATAAGTTAGTGGTGAAACTTTTGTAGGTAGAACCATTGGACGAGGTAGAAGTTTTTTTAGGTAGAAGTAGAAAAAATATGAGTTGGCGTGGCCTACTCCTCACCCAAAAAAAGTTAAAACTACTTACGTAATTTCAAAACCAAAACCAAAAAATATTACGGAGTAATTAAAAAAATAAAAATAAAATACTAGTACTGTAATTCTTAATTAATTCATTTTTTTTCCTTAATCAGCAACTAATTCCACTGATCAGCAACTAATTCCACTGCATGATAATCACTTTTATTTTCTGAAATGTATTTTCTCACTTCCCTCTTGACCATGTCTTGCACAACCGCAAGTAACTCCCCATCAAACGACACCGTTTTCTTCTTCTTCTTCTTCTTCTCCTCCACTCCCTCAGCCGCCGACGTAAATGACTGGCCGCTCCCTCCGCGGCGGTGGCGGCTCAGATACGCCTCAGATGAAACGCTCACCGATCCCGGCAAGGACAGCGTCAACGCTGTCATCAGCTGATCGCAATCGGCATCCTCCACATCCGCGCGGGCCGCGGAAGGCGAATAATTATTCACGGGAGAACGCACGGCCACGTTATCGCCGGACTCGGAATCCGAACCCAGCATCGCGGTAGAAACATCTCCGCTCTCGGATCGCCTCAAAACCTGCGATCGCCGCTCCTCTCCGCCGCATACGGCCGCGGAATCGGCGAATTTCCGCTTGAGCGCCGAGTTCCAGTGGTTTTTGATCGCGTTGTCCGTACGCCCGGTTAGCAGCCTCGAGATCTCCGCCCACTTGTTCCCGAGCCTCGCGTGCGCGTCGATAATTATATCGTCCTCCTCCGCCGTGAACGGGCGGTGCTTAACCTCCGGCGAGAGCTGGTTGCACCACCGCAATCGGCACGATTTCCCGGATCTCCCCGGAATCGACTGGGCAATCAGCGTCCAGTTCTTAGCGCCGTGACGGCACACGAGTATCCGCAAGAGCTCGTCCTGATCGGGACTCCAGGGCCCCTTGATTTTGTTCGCCGCCATGGACGAACTCGATCTAGGGAAACCCTACCAGTGTTTAACTGAACAGTAATAGTACCAATAAATATTTCTATAAATTTATATAGATAAATTAAACACTTTGATGCCGTTATTTTTGACCTATTTGGACTGGTGCCGTTTCGGAAGTTGCTTTGATTTATTTTGGTTTGTTAGTCGTGTGGAAGATTAATTATAAATATAATAAATTATAAAACTAAAAAAGGAAATTGGTTCACTCAAAATAACCCAAAATTTGGATAATGTTTGGACTTTTACTTTTTAAAAAAACAAAATAATTAATTTGGTATTTTTATAGTAATTAATTTTAATGTGGCTGTATTTTTGGTAACCATATTTTGAAAAGATATCCACAAGAAAATATAAGAAAATTGATTCAATGAACGTCAAACCAACGAAAAAGCTCAAGAGAGTTGACTCTTAACCGTTTTCACATTATCAAGTTTCCGGTAAAATATGAGTAATAAGAATATAAATCTTCATAGAGTAGCTTTCGTCGGTGACTCATATTTCATCGTATTCATCAAAAGGGTCTCTTTCGGGAAAGTGGCCAACCTGAACGAATACAAAAACAATGAATAATATAGTGAATACTTCCATCGTGAATACTTCCATCCGCCAAACAAGGATTACAGGCTTCTGTAGAAACAATAATCTCCTTATGAACTCATTTTTTCAACAAACAACTTCACAAATCATTAAAATACATAAAATTTGCAAAATTTATAAGCTGCCATATACAAACAAATCTAGTTTAATGAGCACAAACCTGTACTTTATCCGGTCGGACTATTCCACCACAAAGAGGAGGGCAGTCAAAATAACGCTTTCCTTTTACCCTGCAGAATTTTGAATGGAAGAATGAATATTGAATATCACTTTTTTAACACACAAAAGTAGCGTTAGTTATTTGGAAAATGCATGGGACTAATCGAAGATAATCTTGAAAAACGAGTATTTGTTTAAAGGATGGTATTGGCCTAACCTAAGGATTTTCATTGATCGTAACTCTCAGAGATGAAGCTCAAGTAAATAAGCAGAAAACGAAATTGCATTGATTATATAAACAAAAAAAATGAGCAACCGCAAATCAAGTAGGATGAAAATTACATACATGCCATCGTGTTTTCCAAGAGGTTCATCATACTCGATCCCAACCCAAAAACCAGGTGCAAGTGTTTCTGCTCGACCAACAAACTTGACAACCCCTCTTTTCTCTCCTGGGTCTACTTGACATCTATCTCCCACCTATTTTAATTCAAAAAATAAAACGAGAACAGGAAAATGATAATGTTAGCATCAAAATCGTCAATACTGTTGTGTACACAAAAATGTCGAAACATCTAATATTTTTTAATTTGTTTTTGGATGATCATGTCAAATAAAAAAATATTAATAAATAGCTCCTACGAAACAAAAAAATATGACCCAAATCAAATTATGTTTCACATTTAAATATGACTTGGTCATAAGAGATAAATACATGATTTAGCCAGAAACAAAAAAATATGACCCAAATCAAATTATGTTTCACATTTAAATATGACTTGGTCATAAGAGATAAATACATGATTTAGCCAGATATGCAAACTGTTCAAGAAGTCAGGCTCTATGATACTCCCTCCTATTCAGATTATTTGACGTTTTATTATTTTTTTCTATTCATTTTTTAAATGTCGATTTGATAATTTTCTTATCTTTATTGATAAATAATGATTTTTTTTCTGAAGATTGAGAGAGATGAATAGTTTTACATAATAAATCTTCTTTCAATTAAGATTAATTTATAATAATTAATGTATTACATATAAGGTTAAATTAGTCACACTTTTTTCTTCTTGATTTGTGTGTAGAAGGGTAAAACGACGTACATAAAAAATAGGAGGGAGTATCACATTGAAAGTTCCATGTTTTTTTTTAAATTACAAGTTCTATCAAAAGACATAAGAGGATATAAAAGAGAATAAACCAACCTTTATGAATGTACTAATATCTGCCATGTAATTGTCTGGAATCTGTTCGTAGGATAGAAAACTAAGATGAACACGGAAATGATTCCAACCAATAGTATGAGAAGCTGTTACTGGATTGGATGTAGGAAAATGAATAACGATATTCTATCAGCTGAAAAGAAAAAGGTGAAAATGTTTACTTTAGCCTCTGCATACGGATGTTGATGTCCGATTTTTTCCTTGAACTTTCTGAATGTACCTGGAACACGCAATAATCAAATGATATTAAATATTACATTTTATTTGTCAGCAAATAAAATACTACTATCATAATACACTAGCAAAAAATAAAAATAAAAAGAGCAACTGTAGGACTGAATACAGCCAAAATTTAACAAGACAAAAGGAAGAGATAAAACTTCGTTCTGCCAGGCAAATATTAGCATACCATCAAGTTTCCCGAATGCTTCGTCAGAAATCTTGTATTTCTCCACGAGAGATGTGTTTTCCAGCCAACCACCAGATGTTATTGATGATGGATCAAGATCAATGACGTGCACTCGAAAACTGACAAAATCAAATAGATAGGTGATAACTCTACCTTCGAATATTTAGAATATGCAAAATACTGAAGTGCAGCAACACTACCAACACCAAACCCAATTATAAAAACATAATGATTCCTCCATTTATTTCAAAATACAAATATTAACTTTCAGCACATAATTATTACGAATCTATAGTAGTATGTTCATAGATGTAGAAACTTCCCCAAAAGAATATGGTCAAAACCCTCTATTGTAAAGCTAAAATAAAAAACAAAACAAAAGAAAAGGTCAACACTAACCCATCTTGAGGAGAATAGAACCCAAGGGGTCTTGTGTTATCAGCCAGATCCGAAACCTTAGCGCCCGTGTCATCGTAAAGCTCGAGGCACATTGAATCAACAGTAGTACCACACTTTTTCCATAGTTTATCCTTTACAGCTTCTACCGACATCTGGATTACAGACATTGAGGATTTTTTTAGTTTACTTATGTGAAGCATTAAAGTGCAGTCTTGCAGATTTTTCAAGTATTTGTTTAAATTAATCTCAACATAACTTGCAACAAATGGGATTTAAATTCAGAAACGATTACAAAATGCGAAGATTAAAAACATCAGATAAAAATTGCGCGTACTTGGGTAGAGAACCGGAGATTGGTAGCAAAGCTTTTGATGTTGCAGTGAGTGATATGCAAAATAACCGACTCATCCTCTTGAATCTGCAGCTTATTAGCCATATATACTTTTCTTCCTTTTTCACTTTATATAGCCTGTTCAATTGAAAAAAAGAAAAGAAAAAACAAAATGAATAATTTCGAACTAATGCTAAAACCAAAACAGTTCAATGCAGCCTTGTTTTGTGAACATCAGAACAAAATGCAAACAAGAGATTTTGCAGCAATTTTTTTACCGGTTAAATTCAAATAAATAAACGTGGTAAGAATCATAAGTAAGCACATATTCCGGTTTATATACACGCGCTATTTTACAATTCTACTTTCTTGTAATCAATCCATCAGGGTAGTAATCAGGATGACTGCCCATTCCTAACCGGATCGAAAAAAGAACTTTCCCCCCATCACAGTCACATACTCAAATATATTACGACAAAATGTTCAACAATAAAAAATCAAGTACAACTAAAAACTAAGTTGAACCTGAAGATTTTTTCACTCTCCCTAACTCCTCCATATAACGATTAGATCTATCTTCCTAAGAAATTCATTTTTTTCAATAAATAAAAATGTCAATCTGTCACCAAGAGAATCGACATCGTCAACCATTTTGTTGCGAATTGCCGTGGTCAAAAGCTTCATGGCCGAAAACGACATCCGTTGTAGTCGTAAAAACAGGTAAAGTTAACACAAGACGAATCGATCTACTTATCGTTCTGCAGTCCTAAGATCCTTCTAGTTTCCACCAACTTCTCACCCAATTTTTCAAGGCGAAGCACTCGTTTAGAACCACAAGAACTATATAACACCGTAATTCACTCGTCGAATGTATGCATTTCTGAACGACCAAATATTAATTTATCATAATTAAATTATTCAAAAATATTAATCGGATCCACCGCCGCACAAACTCCGCCAATCTTAAATCTATGCTCTCGTTAGAAATTCCAAAATGGTAATGATGCTCAAGATAAAAATAAAAAATAAATCCAAAATAATCAATATATAATATATATAATTAAAATGAAAAAGAAGATAAACAAAAAACCTGTTTCGTCGCCGGCGGCTGTTTGATTTGGGGATTTCTGTGTCAGCTCTCACTCTCAGTCTCACTCTCGAAGCCGACAGTCGTCTGATTTTCTCTTTGTTGAAAGATAAAAAGACTTTCATCTCGGCCCATTTATATTTGGGCCGGACCATTTATATGAGTAGCCCAATTATAATAAAAAAATGCGGGTGGATCCGGCCCAATTTTAATTAAAGAAATCTAATTCAATAAAAGTAAAAAAAATAATTTTTTTTTTTTTTTTTTTTTTTTTTTTTTTTTACATTTTCGCGATTAGATTTTTCTCTCTTCTCATCGACTCCTCCATTGATTCACACCGTAATGTGCAGTGTTCTCCCTCACCCGGTCAGAGCCCATCTCTGTCATTCGTTCTCTCACAAATTCAAGAAGCACCCGCCCTCCCTTTTCCCTCAATCGCCGTCTTGGTTGAAGCGGGCCGGAGGAGATAATGGGCCGAGGTTCTCCTTGCGTAGAAACGGGCTTCTTCTTGCTCGGGCCGAAGATAAAGCCCGGGATGATTCTTCTTCTTCTTCTCCGACTCCACTTCAGGTCCTCCTTTTTCCTCACTTTATTTTGTGTGTGTGTGTGTGTGTTTGTCTGTTCTGTAGCAGTATCGCACCAACGGTATCTTATAGCTAGTGTTCATATAGGACTTGAGTCCACCTGGAACGTGTGACCCTTTGTGTTCCGTCGATGAGACGAGCTCCGAAGAATTCGAATCCGGGTACCAACAGAAGACGGATTTGGCCAAAGCCCTTGCGATTCTCGCGGCTGCCGGCGCCGGCGCCTTGGCAATTAATCACTCTTGGGTTGCAGCGAATCAGGTTTTCATCTACTGGCTTTTTTTGCGAATTTCGATTTTAACTGTGAAGACATTTTTTCTAATGAAGTGTTTGTTGTTGCGACTCAGGATCTTGCGATGGCGTCGTTATTTGGGATCGGGTATGCCGGGATTATATTCGAAGAGTCACTTGCCTTCAACAAAAGCGGAGTGGGACTTCTGATGGCCGTTGGCTTGTGGGTTATAAGGAGCATCGGGGTAAGCTTTAGGCTTTCATTGTTAGTTAAATACGGGCGGGTAGATTTACTTGGTTCGATATCCCCTTTGGCAGGCTCCTTCGACTGAGGTGGCTGTTTCGGAGTTGTCTCACGCGTCTGCTGAAGTCAGTGAAATCGTGTTTTTCTTGCTCGGCGCGATGACCATTGTAGAGATAGTCGATGCTCATCAAGGGTTCAAACTAATCACAGACAAAATTACGACTCGCAAGCCAAGAACTCTGCTTTGGGTGGTAAGTTATGTTCGATAAATCAGGCTGACATGGTTCGTCCCGAATCATGAAAAAGCCAACTCGTGCTCTTTGACTTAACTGATGCAAATAATCTTCTCCAGATAGGTATTGTGACATTCTTCCTCAGCTCGGTACTTGACAACTTAACATCGACTATTGTCATGGTCTCATTGCTGAGAAAGTTGGTACCACCTTCAGAATACCGAAAGTAAGTGCTTTGACTTGATATTTTTAAGACTTTGATCGAGATATGAGTTTTGAGTATTGTTTTTCGACTGATTATAGAATCTGGTTGACAGGCTTCTAGGTGCAGTGGTTGTTATAGCAGCAAATGCCGGTGGGGCATGGACACCCATTGGAGATGTTACCACCACTATGCTCTGGATACACGGTCAAATTTCCACATTGCAGACAATGAAGGTTCTTCTTCAGCTTTACCATTTTGACAGATTAAAAAAAACTATTAATAATATTCATTGCCTGATAATCATTTGAGAATATCAAACTCCAGATGGGTTCAATCATCACTCAATCTAATTGCATTCGTGTTCATATTAATTGTCTATTAAGGCCCACTCCCGTTTTTCAGGCCGTGTTTCATTTCTGTTCTTTCTGCAAGAAATGTAAATGCAACCTTTTTAATTTACGTCTTCTTTCTTTGCTTCCTCTTTCTATGGCCACAGGACTTGGCAATACCATCAGCCGTCTCACTAGCTGTTCCTCTTGCTCTCCTGTCCCTCACTAGGTACCCCTGAGAGGATTATTTTTTGGCTTACATTTTGGACCCATTCGTTTCTTTACCTAAGGAAATTTGCCGACGATCTCAAAATCTTATAAATTCACCCTTCAAAATTTTAATATATTACAAATAGCCCCACGTTCACTTGTGGTTACTTGTAATATTTTAAAAATTGGAGTGATCGAGTAGATGTAAAATGTAAGATGAGAGCTGAAGATTATTTGTACTACTAGTACTAATATTAAAAAAAAAAAATATAAATATTTTATGGTGTCAATAATTTTCATTAGATTCACTAAATGCAAGGCGGGTCAATGGTGATTTTTGTAAATTTTGAAATTATTTTTCCCATGATTTTTTGGCTAAACCTCAAAGGTAGCTATTTTTGTAATATTCTCTTCAAAGAAATTAACCACTTATGGCTTTTTTTTTCTCTTTTCGTCTAGTGAAGTAAACGGAAAAGGACAGAGTTCGGCCGACGTCTTGTCTTCCGAAGAGATGGCTCCTCGAGGAAAGCTCGTTTTCTCGGTAGGAATTGGTGCTTTGATATTTGTCCCAGTTTTCAAAGCTTTGACCGGCTTACCACCTTACATGGGTATACTGCTCGGACTTGGAGTTCTTTGGCTCCTTACTGATGCCATTCACTACGGTGAACCCGAGAGACAGCGCTTGAAAGTGCCTCAGGCTTTATCAAGAATCGACACTCAAGGAGCTCTTTTCTTCCTCGGTATCCTTTTGTCAGTCAGCAGGTAACTATTCGATCATTATTTCATTAAATTACAAAAATACCCCTGGGTATATCAAAATTATCAAATTAACCCAAAAAAATATTTGTTTCAATACACAGCCTAGAGTCGGCAGGTATTCTGCGGGAAATAGCAAATTACCTCGACACCCACATTGCAAATGTTGAGCTGATCGCAAGTTCGATTGGAGTCGTGTCGGCAATCATAGACAACGTCCCATTGGTTGCTGCAACGATGGGAATGTACGACCTCTCTTCTTTTCCTCAAGATTCAGAGTTCTGGCAGCTGGTGGCGTATTGTGCCGGTACTGGTGGGTCCATGTTAGTCATCGGCTCTGCTGCTGGTGTTGCTTTTATGGGGATGGAGAAAGTCGATTTCTTCTGGTACCTCCGGAAGGTATATATATACTAATCTCACTGTGATTTTGTTACGTAATCTACTAATCTTGATTTTTTTTTTATTTTGCAGGTGAGTGGTTTTGCTTTTGCCGGATATGCTGCTGGGATTGCTGCGTATTTGGCTGTTCATAATCTCAATATTTCCCTACCGGCAACGCTGGCTCACGTTCCGTTTCTTTCTGGTTCGTAAGTATACGACCGAACAATAGTAATCTATGTCGTTTGAAGCTTATCAAGGGCGGTGATGTTAGAATAAAAGAAACATAGTAATGCACAGAATCTGTTGTAATTCCTGTGTGTACTGACATTAGATGATGACGACGATCGATCAGGTATCGCGCTGTCTTGGTTTTGGGATGAGAATATTTTGTGGATAGTGTAACTGTGTAAGCAGAAGATTGATTGTACAACTGGTGTAAGATTGTTGAACTCTCCATATTGAGTTGAGTACTGATAATACAGATTCTTGAAAAGCTTGCAAACTTCGACAGATGGGATTTCACCGATCCTCGCCAAAGTATCACCGCCTGGTAAATTTTCAAATTTAACTTTTCAACATATCTATACATTCATAGGTTTAGGGGTATAAACCGTTTTTGCTAACCATACTTTGGTTGCATTCGCCTAATCATCTCCCTTTCTAATGATTGTGTTTAATTGCTTAACAACAAAGTAAAACATTTGCAGAAAACCCCACTCCATTTTATCACATTCATCTTTACAAGCATGACAATAAGATTAATTAATTAATCAATCAAACTTAATTAATTAATGACAACACACATACTTAGTGTGAACATGGGAGTTTTTCCAACACATGCAGCGCGTCTCTCATGCGAGGCCTCTTTTGTGGGGCCAACGAGGCACAACTAAACCCTAGCTTAAACCACGCCAGCACAGCCTCCTCCCGCACCGCCACGTCACCCCTTATCGACACGTCAACCATCCTCAGAACCCTAGCCGGGTCCTCGACCACCGAGCTGGCCGTGCACTGGCTCAGCTCGAGGTCCGAGAAGACTCTCCCGGTCAGTAGCTCGAGCAACAACACCCCAAATGAGTACACGTCCCACTTGTGACTAGGCTTGAGGGTATCCCGCGACTCGGGCGCGTGGTAAGGATTCGTGCACCCCACGAGCCCGACGGGGCCCGCGGTGTAACTCGGGCTGCTAATAACCGAGTCCTGATCGTGAGGAAAGGAAATTGATCTCTTGCTCCCGAAATGTCGTTCTTGCCCTTCGGAATTGTGGGCCCTCTTGATGATCTTGTTTCCGTGCACGAGCCGTTTGAGCCCGAAATCGCTTATCACGGGCTCCATGTCGGGGGTCAGGAGGATGTTGCTGGGCTTGATGTTGCCGTGAACACTTTTCTTGTCGTGGATGTAAGTTAGCCCGCGGGCTACACCTTTCGCTATCTTGAGCCGGGTTTCGAAGGGCAGGTGGTACGGAGATGAACCGATTTTCCCTGAAATTTCAATCAAGAAATCAGATCATCGTCGAGACTTTGAGTCTCGACGATTCGTACAACTTATCGTGTAGGCTAATACACAGTCACACACAGAGACAAAAACTATGAGAGGCTATAGGGTATAGCACATGATGCATTTGGCTTGTTCTTTGTTCTCACATGGAGGCCAATGGGGAAAAACATATTGTGTGTACCACAAAATGTGGTCTCAATTGTCTTATTTATAGTATACTATGAATATCAACATTTTGTCCAAATCATACTAAGAATATATATATATACTTATGGTCCCTATATTCATGCAAGTTTCATGAAAAAAAAAACCAAATTTTATCTTGAAAGAGATGTATCAATGCATGAAATGAGAATGTTCTCTATAACAATCATATCATCATATGTGTTTGGGTGCAAAAGATTAAGAAAATATTGATTTATTGACTTTCTCATCAGAAATCAAAGTAATTATGAGTAAAACTTGAAAGAGTAAATAAAAAACTTACTGTAACCAACATTAGCCAAGCTTCCATTGGAGACAAAGTCATAGATCACAAGCTTCTCATCATCATCCCCCCAACAGAACCCCCTGACCCTCACCAAGTTCGGGTGGCGGACCTTCGCAACTTCCCTGACTCGACTCTCGAACCCCTTCATCCCCTCGTAGCCGCCACCTTCCCCAATCCTCCTCACCGCGAACGCGGGCCCACCCTGCAGCACGGCCTTGTACACAATACTCGGCCCACTCGACCCAAGAACATAAGCCGAAGCCTTGAACAAAGTCTCGAGCTCAAGCTCGGTCTCGCCATCATCAACCATCACCAGTGACCTCATCACGCTCTTAACATAGTTCTTGCCGTGTTCCGGATCGATCGAAGCTTCCGACTCGAGCTCCTCTTCGTGTTTCGTTCTTCCCAAACAAGTGGTGATGCTGAGGTTGATGCAGTTTCTTGATTCTTTGGTTAATACTGTTGTAGTTACTGATGAAGACGAATCCGAATACTCTTTCTTGAACACGTAGCTCGGGACGACTCCTCTGCTCTCGTCGTTTTCCGCTTTCTTCCGGTTGTACAGATACAGCATTGCGAAGAGTCCGAGGAGGGCTAACGGGCCGATGGCAATTGCCGCTATTGCCCCTGGCTTCAGGGCATGTTGAGGTGATGATACTTGATTTGTTTGAGGTGTTGTTCTAGGAGAATCTTGAAGAGGGCTTATGCCGGGGTTGATCATCGCCTTCGGTAAGACCGCAATAGCAGGAGAAGAAGAGGTGTTTCCGTTCGGGTTTACTCCGGTGGAAAGAGTCGAAGGGATCGGGCAGAGTTTGTCGAGCGGTTTCCCGCAGAGGTTCTTGTTCCCTGCAAAGGACTCTGCTTTCTGGCTCGACAAAACCGGTAAAACCGGAATTTCGCCGGAGAGGTCGTTGAACGAGAGGTCGACGGTCGAGTTCCGGGGGATTCTCATCGCGAACTCCGGCGGGACTTGCCCGGAGAGGTTGTTGGAAGAAAGATTCAAGTAGTTCAGATTCTCCCCTCCAAAGTCGAGAGGCAAAGGCCCGGTCAACGAGTTCTTGGACAAGTCCAAGAACTCGAAAGATTGGATTTTTACCGGGATTGGGCCGGTGAGAAGGTTGTTCGACAAGGAGAGATTGAGAAGCCTCGAGGAGAGGCCGGAAACGAACTGAGGCAATAGGCCAGTGAAGGAGTTGTTGGAGAGATCGATGGTTTTGAGGTGTGGGACGAGGCCCAAGTCTTCGGGAATGGTGCCGAGGAGGTTGGAGTTGGGGAGAGTGAGGGCGATCACTTGGGAGTTTTCGCATGTTACGCCGGACCATAGGCAAGGGGTGTCGTCGTTGTAGTTCCAATTGTCGAGGGCGGAAAACGGGTCGTTGAGGATGGAGTATTTGAAGGAGAGGAGGAGAGTGCCATCTAGGTTGAGGGCAAGAGATGGGGAGATGATCAAGAGGAGGAGGAAAAGGAGAAATATTGACTTCATTTTAGTTTTTGAAAGAATTGAAGTTTTTGAGAGGCTTATTGCATTGTGCAAAGTCATCCTATTTCATATGGAAGAGGGAGAGAGGGTAAGCAACTTTTTGAGATGTTTGTTTTGGTGACCATATAATGAGAGGGGGATCAGGTAATAATAAGAGGGTCAGTTGTGTGTATGTGTGTGTGTGAGGATAATTTGAAAGTGAAACATGTTGGATTTTAATGGGGTATGGGGAAAGGCAATGGTGGAGGAGGGACTATTTTATTTTTATTTATTATATATTATACCCCTTATTCATCATCAAAGTTAACAACTTAACATACTCCTACTTAGTTGTTAAAAAAATAAAAAATAAAAAAATAAGAAAATATTTTTAATTTTTTAAACAAAATAATTGTGAATTCTGAATAAAATTTAAAAAAATAATGGATAGTTAAAATTATATTTTAAAGTAAAAAAATTTTAATTTTTTTTTATGATCTGTACAAAAAAAGTGTGTCCAAGTATATTGATAGAGTATTATATTATATTGTGTGTTATTTGTTGTTAATATTATATTGTGTTCTGTTTTATTTGTTGTCAATACTCTGTTACACTGTTGTAAAAACCATTGTGGATTTAGGAAGGGGGAAAAAGCATAAAAATGGAATCTTTGCAATATAAAATGTGGTGGGTGGGTCCCACCAAAAATGTGTGTGTGGAGTAGCTGTAAAAAGTCCACATATTCAAATCTTGTTTTCAACCATACCACCACTTATTAGAGTGGAGCACATTTTTCATTTTCATTTTATTTAAGATTTAACATATTGGGGGAAAACAATAGGCTTCACCTTTTCAATGTTTGTTTATTTACTAGTTACTATTACAGTACTACTACATGTCTTGACTATTTTGAGTTCTTTGGAAATAAAATATCTAAAAAACGATCTTGTTGTTTTAGTAATTCACAAACTTTTGCCCATGTTTTAGTTGTATTCTTGTTATTCATTTAATGGACAATCACGAACAAGACCATACACGGTGGTGACATAATTTCCCTGCGAAGAATCGTTACTTTACCGATATTTGGTTGTGTCGACGAAGCGAGGATTGTGGTGAGCTTCTTGTGCGGTTTGGTTGTTTGCAATCATCAGAAAGTTTGTCCTGTGTGTTGACTTTTGTGAATGTTTTTGGATTTGAGTTTGTTGACTTTTGTCTTTATATTTGAACTACTATGTATGTAGTGTAGCTCCTTGTTGAAGTGAGAAATAATTTATTGTTCTAATCTATGTGGAGATTGTTGACAATGTTTTCAATATCACATCTTCACTCCATGAAGAAAGAAAAATAGGTTATGGGCATTTATGTACATATTCAACTACGATTTCCGAGTGAAGTTTTGCGACGATTTATATAATGTGTCACGTGCTGGATTGAGGGGGCGTCCTGTGCACTTTTACACCGGACAATAACAAGTGCAATCTTGCACCATACACGTGTACACTAAATAATCTAACGGTAAATAAATAATATGTTTTTGTGTTTTAATTTGTTTTTTCTTTACGCTATTATTTTATTTATTCATGATATATTTTTGTGTTTTAATTTGTTTTCTTTACGCTATTATTTTATTTATTTTTAATATTTATATAAAATATGAAATAATACAAGATATATATTACCAAATAATAATATAATTAAATTCAAACACTAAATCTAAATTAAATTTAAAATTATATATAATTTTTTATAGGTTGAACCTTCAAATTTAAAATATTATTTATAATTATTATAATATATTTAATTATACTATTCAGATTGAGTATTTGAATTTAATTATATTATTATTTGGTAATATATATCTTGTATTATTTCATATTTTATATAAATATTAAAAATAAATAAAACAATAGCGTAAAGAAAACAAATTAAAACACAAAAATATATCATAAATAAATAAAATAATAGCGTAAAGAAAACAAATTAAAACACAAAAACATATCATTTATTTACCGTTAGATTATTTAGTGTACACGTGTATGGTGCAAGATTGCACTTGTTATTGTCCGGTGTAAAAGTGCACAGGACGCTCCCTCAATCCGTCACGTGCTACCTACGAAACATGATATATAATCAAATTCAAAACTTGCGTCACAAACCAATGTACGAACATTTGAAATTTCAAATCTCCATCGGTAAAAGGACTAATATTCACTTTTGAAATCAGTGCACTGAAAAAATGTCAAAACAAAGGTACAAACAAAAGAAATGCTCAGACATTTTAAGTATTGTTTAAGAGTAATATTTTATCTGATTTGTAAGCAAAGTAAAGCCATAAATAAATAAATAAATAAATAAAATAGGGAACACGATTTTCAATTCAATTGTTGCAGAATCAACAATGTTCGTTGTGATTACATTGAATCGAAGTAGTTTTAAATGTATTCTTTTGGATCGAGCGTAAATTTAAATCTGATTTTTTTAAATTGATTAAGCTGAAAGAACTTCAAATCTGAACTGTACGAGGAGGGTTCGAATGAGCTAAAAATAAGATGCATGCCAATAGGGATCGAGCTAAACATTGTGAGACCGTGAGACGGGTGAGTCGAGTCGAGTGAGTCGAGTCGAGTGAGCGAGTCGAGTGAGTCGAGTCGAGTGAGCGAGCCGAGTCTTGTAGTAATGATTTTCCCATATTTTTACTCAAATAGCAAAATTAGTAAAATAGGGAGGGTCAAAGATGTAATTCCCCATCAGATTTGTTGATATTGTGATCCAAAATCACTCCACCTCCCGGAAAAGGGTTTTACTGTTTCCAAAAAAAGAAGCTATGCAAACTCTTCTGCTGCCGGCAGCTCGCACCGGCATCGCGCCACCGTCTCCGCCGTTCAAGGAGGCGAATCCTAGAGCATTCCCGTGTAATTCCCCTCGTCCGTTTCTCCGATTCGGAATCACCAACAACGCTTCTCATTCGTCTCTTTCTTCCCTGAAATCAGCCAGATGGTTTTCTTCTCCTTATCTAATTCTCAATAACCAATCCGTGAAAACGGTAGCTTCCCCTCCCAATGCTGCTGCTTACAGTGCTCCGACCGACGACCCCGACAAGGCCAAGCTCGCTCAGGTCTCTTTCTCTCGCTCGGTTTTTTTTTTGTGTTTGAGATTGTGGAATTGATAGTATTCATGTTTCTGGGTGAATTGTTTGAATCTAGGGTTTATAATTTTTGCATTTTGTTTGAGACACAGTGCAGTTAGGATTTAGTTTTTTTTTTTTTTTTTAGCTGGGAAATACATTAAAAAATTGTTTGATTTGGTGTAATAGTAAATTCTACGAAATTAGGGGGAAATGAAATTTGACCCGTATGCTTCAATTAATGTTGGTAAGTTTAAACTTCGACCCCTGATTTTCTCTCTCGGTCGACTGTTTTGAATTTGCCCTGTTTTAGGTTTCAAAGAGATTGGAGAAAACCTCAAGGTATTTCAAGAGATTGGGGAGTTTAGGGTTTTGGGGACAGCTGGTTTGCACACTAGTTTCTGCCGTGATCCTTTCATTTTCTATCGTCATTACCGGGAAGATCACATCGCCTGCTACCTTTTATGCAACTGCTGGCGGCATTGCAGCTGCATTCATTTCTGTGTTTTGGTCTTTCGGCTATATTCGGTTATCTGATAAGCTTCGGAAAACGGCCAATGACCCTTCAAAGGTAATAATTGTTAAGACCTTTTTTGTCAGAAACTGAATTATATATTTCAATTAGACTTTTCAAATTTACTTATTATACCATATGCCATAGCCATTTTCTATGAATCCAGTATTGATCATGAATGGAATTATTCTATGGAAGATAAAGAGCTTGTAGACTATACAGAATACATCAACTATGTAGGTTTGGAAGATTTCACACGTCTGTAGTTTAGACTGGAGTTGATCTTTTTTGCCCGACAATCTATGATATCGATGGACTTTTGAAGTGGTCATAAATCATAATAGAAAAATGTACTAGAACTTGGCATGTGAATAGTTGCTAAAAACTAAGATGCCGAGTATCTGGAAAGGTTACTTACTTGGACATTCTATTATGATAATTCGGCTATTCTGGTTACTTCTTGTTCTGTTCACTCAAACATTAAAGCTGTGCCGTTTCAGGCTCCTCCTCGTGCAGATGTCGTAAAGAGCCTGAAAAACGGCATTGCCGTAAATCTGCTGGGCATGGGTGCCGCTATACTTGGCATGCAAGCAACAGTAGGTTTGTTGGTGGCCAAAGCTCTCACAACTTCAGCTACTCCTTATTATCAGGGTATCCCTCCTGGGAATTCTCCAGTTCTTGCCTTGGATGTGTTCTTGGTGCAGGTATATATCATATTCTATTTTTCAGACGTTTCGATTTTGTTTCTTCTGCTCATCTGTCTGTTAGTGACACACTTCAAATCATTTACATATGATTGTAGGCATGTGCAAACACCATACTTTCGCATTTTCTGGGGGTAGTGTGTTCTTTGGAGCTATTGCGTTCAGTTACATTGCCCACATCGGAACCTGTTCTCATCCCGAAGCTGGTGTGAGCTTTTTCATCGCGAGATGGTGGTGAAAAGAGCTGTTGGATTTGAATTAAGCATGGGTTTCTTTGTATAATGTGTTCTGGATATTAATCACAATCACAATCTCAATATTTAATTATTTTTCCTTGTTTTCAAAGAAATATTAAAACCAAACAAATTATCCATTACAAATGCTTGAATCTACCAGGAAAAAAAAACAGAAAATTAAACTACACAGATGCTCTAGCTTCAGAAAAAGATGCCTGTTCCTTCTCGGTCATCTTAAAAAACTCGTCCCAACCACTGCCACTGCTCATATCCAGATAATCGTAAGGAACTGCAGTTTTCAAACCCGGACGAATACCACACCGGCTCTCCACAACGCTAAATTCCAGCTCGTCATCTCCCCTCGATTCCTCTTCCAGTTCTTCCCAAGTAAACATAAGCGGAAGGGTCGACCCGCCCCACGGGTTGAAATCCAGAAGCTTAACCCGCCCATCCTTGGTCACATACACATCAAACGTATAACTCTCCGACCCAAACCCCTCCTTCACCCTCCCCGTAAAAAAATCCTCAATCATCGTTCCCAAATCGCCCCTCCTCTCCAACAGGGAAGGGTAAAAATTAGTCATCTCCCTCTGGCAAACCCCCACGAGCTTCTTAAACCTCACGAAGCAACGGAATTCCATGTCGGGTTGAAACGAAGGGTACCACTTACGGAGCGCGAGGTAATAAACCGACGCTCGAGATCGACTCTTGTCAGAGCACGAGTCGTACGGGTGGCAGAGGTCGTGGACGATCGAATCGGACGATCGGAGGAGGAGGGCAATTTCGGAAAAGTTAGTGCACCTCAGATTTCCGATCGAGCTCATCCAGGCAGAGTCCTTGGGCGAGCTCCAGTTGAGCTTGGGAAAGACGGCCCCACCTAGGGTTTGGATCGAGGCGTTGATTTTCGCTTCGAGCTCGGGGAAGGAAGGGGGTGGGGCAACGTCTTCGGAGGCTTCTGAAGTGACAGAATCTCGTTCGTCTTCGGGATCGTGGGCCCAGATTTCTTCGTCGTCGTCTTCGGGTTTGTGGAGGCGGTTCGGGAAGGCGTCGTGATTCGTGGACGAGAGGGGGAGGAAGAAGGAATCGCCGTCGTCGAGGATGTAGTGGATGAAGGATTCCGGGAGCTCGTGGATTAGGGTTTTGATGGATGAGGATTTGAAGTGCGGGTACCATTCCTGGATCTGGCATCTGTTTATGTCTTCTTCATTCATCTCCGGAGACGGCGGCGGCGACGGCTGAGAGTGAGAGAATGTGCGCGAATAGTTAGGTTTAGGGATGAGCTATTTTAATTGAAGCATACCAAGATCGGTCCACAATATTCAAATACATTAATATTAATATTACTAATATTCAATTATAACATTATTAAAACATTAATATTTTTAAAAATAGTAAAAAAAATAATTTATTTTTACATTAATTAATTGATCAATTATACATCAAATTAATTTATACAGTACAATATTATTCTAACAATTATTTTAAATTTTCGAACTCACAATTTATCAATAATAATATTATAGGAGAATTGTATTTAACTAGTACCACTGCCCGTGGGATGCACATGATTTATTTGTTTGAAATAATCTAAAATTTTATTTAATCTCGGCAAAAAGTTTATTAATGAACTAAAAAAATATTTTATTTAATAATCGAACTCTTACTTAACTTTGTAAATTCGTATTAATTTCATTATTAACCATTATCTCAATTATAAAAATTTTATTATTTTCAAAGACTACGCAGGTTTGATGTAATTTATAGTATGTAAGCTTTTTGGGCATAGCCGAGTGGTAAGGTATGTGGTGATGTTGGTGTAATTTCCCGACGACGCATAGTTTGAATCTCGGATATGACAAATTTTCATTGAAATATTATTAAGTTAGTCCTTGGATGAGATTTATTGGCTCTCTCCCACATGTGTCTGCTACTCGGACGCATCCTTCGATTTACATCATACCCGATCGATGAGCCTCTGATCTGGTGGAAGAGGGGTTTCTCGTCTATGCATATCTCGAGTGTCAAACGCATCCAACAAATACCTAAAATCGCTGAGGAAAAATCAAAATAAAAAAATTAAATTTAATTGGTGAACATGAAAGAGATGAGATGGCAGAAATGTAATTATATTATTATGTTAACCTACAAAACAAATTTAACATAAGTGAATTAGAGATAAACTAAAAATTTTAAAAAAAATCTAATCGAACATAATTAATACATCGACAATTTGATTCTGGAATTTGCGAAAAAATCATAATTAAAAAATGTATGAATAGAAGACGTATACATGTAAATCGATTCCATGTTCAGAAAAATAAAAAAGGATATACGAAGTCAGATTATAGCAAGAGAAAATAATATAGTCAAATGGATTAGGAAGGAAGAGGTTTATGAGATACAATTAATTAGAATTAAATTAATATTAATGGAATAAAAAAAATTAAGAAAATAAATAAATATTTATATATTTAAGATGATAATTAATTATTATTACCAAAAATATATAATTTCAAATTACTATTTAAAATTTATATATAATTAATAATTTAAATATGCTTAATAATATTATTATTTATAATTTATAATTTTTTTATTTATAATTTATAGTGTGAACACAACATTATTATTGCTTTGGTTTACAATATAATTAGTGGATACTGAAATTATATATATATAGATGCAGTTTCATTTTTCTGATAATTTAAAAAAGACAGATTTATCTTCACAATATTATGTTAGAAACTACCTAACACAAAATAACAAGAGGACAACACAAGAAAACCAAATTCAAATAGCATCCCCTTTCCATTTCCTGTAAATTTGAAATAAAAATAAAAATCTCTATAAAAGTGTCATCATTATCAGAGTCTCCTTCCTCACCCAAAGATTTTACCTTCCGCTCTTCTTCACCAGAATCTGTTTTGCTCTTTTTTCGCCCTCTCCTGTTTTTTCTTTTGCCGTTTTAAGCGCTTCTTCGCAGTACGTTCCTCCGCGTCTTTCAGTCTATCATCCCTTCTCTGGATAAATTAAGAGATGGTTCACGAAATTAATCAAATGTAAAAAAAATATATATGAATGATTCAAAAAGTCTAACCAAAAGAAAAATGATGGAATAAACGAGTACAAAATACTAGCTAGTAGACGTATAACGTATTGACAATGCCAACCATATTTCTTTTCGGGTGTGAGGGTCTCTGATGCCCGACAATTTCATGCATGCTAACAGGACTAATGGATACACAAAGCTGAAGCTTAATCCCAACATAAAGTTCTAAAACAGGGAGTTTTTTTTTTTTTTTTCTGAAATATGGAATTGAACATCTGATTTCTTTTCTAAAGGTATACCTTAAAAAATCGTATAATTTCAAATCTCCGAAACATCATTTAGTTTGGTAGTTCACATTCCAACAACGAACCATGCTCGTCTCATCAATCTTCCAATAATACTTCTTCTAGTTTCTTTTTGCTGTAGATTGTATCATTCATTTTTAAAGACCATTAATAACAGTGGACGAAATTTATCATCTAAATTGAAGCACGTTTAATTCCGCATCGAGTAGAATCTCGAGCCGAGTTCTAAAAAAAGATTACTAAATTACAGCTGAATTTACCACTACCAGTAACCAGAGGAATTAGGAAATACTACCCTAATTTTCAGTAATCGCAGCTTATGGAGTGATTGTATATTCCTACGAATGGCGATTCATACCTGATGGAAATCTCCAGACGGAACCGGCGGAGCTGCCGGAGGTGTTGATGAAGCGAAGCGGAACGCAGTCGATGATCCGTCGGAGCTTAATTTCAATGTCCGCGTCTTCGAGGTTGCCTGCGGGCGGCGTGTACTCAACCAGAGCTGAGGATGAAGAAGAGTGCGGCAGACGCGGAGGGATCTGTCCGCCGCCACCGGACGTCACTCGATTTCAAAATTAGGGCTTTTGATGATTTTGCCGGGCTAATAAAAATCAATTTGAATAAGATTTTTTTATTTAGTTTCTCAATTGATATATAAATAAATTTTATTTTATTTTTTTAATTTCTTGTGTCTACAAATAGTAGCTCAAAAATTTGGGCATCGTGTCTATAAATAGTAGCTCAAAAATTTGGAGATGCCCTTGATTATCTACATAACCATTAACTTAGACCACTAGAGAAAAAAACCGTTAAATCCAAGAGAAAAAACAAAACAAAAAAATGTAACTAATAAGTATCCCTCTTGATCCCATTGATTAAAAATCCCCCAACTACGCCCGCCCTATTTCTTCAGTGCATGGTTCCATGACGACTCGCCGGAGCCCACTGTCGGTGGTGGTGGCACTGGCTGTGGCAGCAACGATCCTTCTCTCCTCGTCTAAACCGGCCACCAGTTTAGAGCTCTTCCCGGAGGTGGAGATAACCCTAGCCAACGACGGGCTATACCCCGTGTGGTTCATGTGCCAGATGACCGACAAGAGCGACTCCCTCTACGAGCTCGCTCCCAACGCCACCTACCGATTCAACTTCCACCAAGTGGCATTCCCCATGCGGTGGTGTTACCTTTACATCAGCCAGACGAGCCACGGCTTCTTTTGGGCTTTCACGGTTCGGTCCAAGTGCACCAAATGCTTTTGGAGCATTAATCGACACCCCTCGTTGTACCGTGGGGACAAGGGCCGATGGGAGCGTCAGAAGCTCTTCATGCCACCAGGGTTCGACATTAAGGAGTATCAAAAGGGAGGCGAAGGTGATCGATGATGGGAACACATGCGTCTAGAAATGGGAAATGAGCACTCCCCCCGACTCAGTTACCTTTATAACGAACGAATTTCATTTTTTTTTTTTTTTTTGTGTTCGATATGTAATTGTCGGGGTAATTTGATGGAAAGGGGGACTGGTTGATTGAATTAGAATTGTTATTGGATCCATTTTGTTTGTTTGGCTAGGTGAACAAGGGGATCTTGGTGTGGGGTTGTTCATAAATAAATTTATATTTATTTAATTTTGTGCTCTTGCAATAATATTTATCTTTGAGTTTCTTAATTATATTGTGTTTGAGCTTACATATATTTAAATATACATTTAAATAAAATAAAAAAATATAAATAAAATAAACATTACTCGATTTTAAATAAATATAGAGTTTAAATACTGATTTAAATAAAAAAAATATAAAACATTAAATAGAACTCGAAATTGATTTAAAATTAAAATTAATCAGGTAGAGTCTGAAATTGATCGAAAGATTATTGGTTAATTGGCTTTTAATTGATCAAAGAATAGATTCATTTTTTTAACAAAATTACATTTTATTTATAAAAATTATATTTAAGATCAATATCCTAATTTTTTTAACAAAATTACATTTTATTTATAAAATTTATATTTAAGATCAATATCCTATTTATAAGAATTGCCATTTCAATGTGTGTTGTAGAGAATTTTCATTAATTCCCCTCCACATGATCTTTCTTACAAAATGGTACACAAATGTTGTCTTGTTCTAGACTATTCCATGGCATTCATGAATGAATCATGATGCCTACGGAATTTCAGCCCAATGCAAACTCGACTTCAACACGTTCAGCTCGACTCATCATATAATTGGGCCAATCTGGCCAGAGACCCGGGCTCGGGTTCAAACAACCCGCCCTTCGAACTCGTGTAATATACGATCAAGATGATGTAATATACATTCACACATTCACTCAACAAATACATGTGTTTTGATATCTAGAATCATATCTTTGTTCAACTTATGCAAGAAATCATTCTTACCGAACCAATTAATATAATCATAAAAGTCAAACAAGCCTTACCAAACATCATAATTTAATTCATTTCTCAAAACCCTATCATTTTAGAGTTTTTATTAAGTTAACGTGAATTAATGACTAGGTGCATTTCTAATTAATTGGGAGTAATATTTCAAATTAATTTCTAGTTTCTTTGTTATTTTCTGAAACTTATTTTGCTACATACATTTCCCAAGGGTTTTTTTTATATCTGAAAATGTTTAATTAAATATTTTTATTTTAGATTAGTACTCCTACTAATTAATTTCTTAACTAGCTGCCTTTTGTCTGTTTTTGAGTCCTACCAAACTCGCTTCTCTCGACAAAATAATAGAATGCATTTTGCAGGTGTGTAAACTTAGAGATTCTCGATTCTTCAATTAAAGAAAGAAAAAAAAAATGGACCCGAGGAGTATAAGACATAAAACTGATAAAAGGATTGTTTTCTTGGGAAATTAATTTTCAATAGTTTAATGACATAATTTAAAAATACAAAGTTGTTAATTAATTTTAAAATTGTGATTGTTTTCTTGCAAAATAATTTTGATTAATAGTTTAATGATATAATTAATTAAAAAATACAAAAGTTGTTCATTAATTTTAAAATCGTGATTGCTTTCTTGGGAAATTAATTTTGAATAGTTTAATGATAAATTAGAAAATTCAATTAAAGTTGTTAATTAATTTTAAAATTGTGATTAAAATTTAAAAAATATATTAAAAACTTGGTAAAATTAAATTTTAAAATGAATTACTTTATTTTTAAGTGTAAAAATTAAGTTGACATGTTTAAAAAGGAAAGTGTGCATATTTATTTAGTTTATAAGTAATATTTTATTTGTTTTCACTTAAAAAAATTGTCATGAATTAAAAATGTAATTACCAAACAATATATTCTTTTTATTCCACTGCCATGAATATTTTTTTTATCTCACTATAGTCTTTATTTTATTTACCAAACAAATAATTATAATTATCTAAACTCATTTATGTAATAAATACTTAACATTTGTCTCAGAAAAATAAGTACTTTCCAATATACAAAAAATATAATTTTATTTTTTTGAAATGAGTAGAGTATTACTATTTTTTTAATTTAACTCTGACAATTTTCTTAACTATTTCTAAGAGAAGGGGAAGTTATTTTTATTATACTAGTACCATTGCCCGTGCGATGCACATGATATATTTTTGAAAATTGATACGCATGAAAATTTTATTTTATTTCATAATTCTACTCTCACTCTAATTTGTAATTTGTAATTTGTAGGGGTGGACATGAGACGGTATTAGTGGAATCTCGTCTCATCCTAATAATTTATATTCGGGTCCTGATAATTTATATTCGAGTCGAGATCGAGACGGGATCGAGACCTCCCAAAATTTTAGATAAAATTACAAAATTAACAATAAAATTAAAAATTTAATTAAATTAAATATTATAGACTTATAAAATAATCAAAATACAAATAAAATAAAAGAATTTAAGTTTTTAAGAGAAACAAGTTAAATTATTAAATTTAAAAGACTTTTTACAAATTTTAAAATATAAATATTTGAGTATTTTCAAAAAAAAAATTATATAAAAAATAAAGTATTATGAGATTTTTTAAAATATATTAATTAAGTAATAAATTTAATTCAAAGTGTGATTAATGTTTTGATATTTTTATTAATTTATGTGAAAAAATAATATTTTGTATGCATATTAATAAATTTGCGGGACGGGGCGGGACGTGATAAAACGGGATCGTCTCGATCCCATCCCGGTGTCTATTATTAGTGGATAGATGGAGTATTTGTTAATTATAATAACTGAATCAAATTTTTTTGAGCAATTATTAATAATTATAACTGAACAATATAAAAAATTATTATTTTTAATTAAGTTATATTAATATTAATACTAATAAAAAACTCAAAAATATGTTTTAAAATTGTTTTTCAATAATAATTTCCAATTTTTTTTATAGTTCACTTAAATCATACATAACTGTGTCGAATACTTAGAGTAAAAGATTACTTAGAATAACTTAAATCTCGTTACTCAATTTTTCAATTGTATTTCTATTATCTCGTTACTCAATTTTTCAATTGTTTATTGATCTATTAAATCATATAACTCATGTGATTTACAAATTAAATTGTTGAATTATTATTTCTATAAGTCAACTATTTTTTTTTAATTCAAACTTTATAAGTATATAGGTGATCTATTAAATTAAATTGATAAATAACTATTATTATTTGTGGTTAAATTATATCTTATTCTCAACGAAATAATAATAAAATTATAAAAATAAAGTATAAAATCTCATTATAGAATATATTTTATTTATTTGATTATTTTTAATATTTAAAAATTTAAGATCATCATATTAATCTCACCTAAAGTGAAAAATATATAGAAAAAAGAGAGAAAGAGTCGAGAATCATAATTAAACTGTGAAAGGGTAGGTCAAGGTCGAGAACCACCGCGGCTGCGGCCTGTACGTAATTACCTCATCGAAAATAGAACTGTAAAATAGAAAATGTTAATTTATTTCTATAGTCGTCGTTTGTCAAATCTTGTATCAATTTTACATCTACTAAAAAGAATTTTATTTCAAACGGACTGTAGACTACAATTCCAATTCAATTTACGAGATATTGAAAAAACAAAATCTATTAATAAATTATATCTGAATTTGATTATGCAAAAAAAAAAAAAATCCAAATTTGAATGATAGAAAAACGAAATAAAAATCATAATGAAATAATTAAAGCGTAAATGAAATTCTGGAAAATATAAGAAAAATCCGAGGAATATATATACGCAGAAATATTGAAGCATGAGAACATGGAATACCTCGCAGAAAAATCCAAATTTTTCTTGAAAAGATGAGCGAGTCGGTTGAAATTTGGTTTAGGAAGATTATGAGTTTAATGAGAATCTAAAAAATATTTATGCAAATGGAAAGAAATAAAAAAATGTGTCATTAATTAGAATTACATATTACTAAATAGTGGGAATTTACTGGATATAAAAACTTACCAAAAAATTATATTAAAGTATAAATTTTGACTTAATAATAATAATATTATTTTTATTTATAATTTATAGTTAATATTATTATTTTTATTTATAGCGTGAACACACCAATATTAAACCTTTCTTATTGGTACAACTGAGATGAAGAGATTCAGAAATTATATATGTATAGATGAAGTAAAAATAATAATAAATTAAGCTAAAGAAGTAAAATATTAATTTTTTTAAATAAATAATTAAATATAACTTTTTGTATTGAATTTGTATAATTTCTATTAAATAATAATATTGAAAATAATTTTTGTTATTGATTAGATAAAACTCATAAAAGACTCTATTTATTTATTGACATTTTCAATAAATAATTTATTTAACTCCACGTATTTGATTTAAACAAATTTATGCCGAATCATTTCATTTCGAATCATTCGATACTGCTGTTTCCAACTAATACTGAAAATGAAAACAAAAGTGGGCCCCATACTTTCCACCAATTTTAAGTGTCCACACAACAATATAAAAGACGTAAAAAAGCACATCCAAATTTACCCATAAATAAAACTTTCATCATTTTTCCCACCCCACCACCATGACTAAACCCAAACCCCCTTTCTCCTCCGCCACTACCACCACCGCCGCCGTCATCTTCCTCCTCTCTCTTTCATTCTCTTTCCAAGCCCACTCCGCCAGATTTCCCGGCGACACCGCCGCACTCCGCGCGTTCACTTCGTCCATCAAGCCATCCTCCATCCCCCCCACGTCCTGCCTCGCCACCTGGAACTTCTCCGCCGCCGACCCCTGCGCCGTCCCCAGGGTCACCCACTTCACCTGCGGCGTCACCTGCCTCGCCGGCCGCGTCGTCCAGATCACCCTCGACTCCCAGGGCTACGCCGGCACCCTAACCCCTCTCATCTCCCACCTCGACCGCCTCATCCACCTCGACCTCGGCGACAACAATTTCTACGGCCCAATCCCCAATTCGATTTCACTCCTCCCCAATCTCAGAACCCTAATCCTCCGAGTCAACTCGTTCTCCGGCTCAGTCCCGCCCTCAATCGCCAATCTTAAAACCCTCGAATCCCTCGACCTCTCCAGAAATCGACTCTCTGGTTCAATCCCCAACCTCAACAAACTCACCGGTCTGACCCGGCTCGACCTGAGCTACAACAAATTAACCGGCCCAATCCCCCGGCTCCCGCCCAATCTGAACGAGTTAGCCCTGAAATCCAACTCGCTATCCGGTTCGCTAACCCAGCCCGCGTTCGCCGGGCTGACCCGGCTAATGGTCGTCGAACTCAGCGAAAATTCCCTGACCGGGGCACTGGAACCCTGGTTCTTCCTCCTGCCCGCCCTCCAGCAGGCCGACCTCGCTCGGAACGCGCTCTCCGCCGTCTCCGTCGCCATTCCCACGGCGAGCGAGCTGGTGGCCGTCGATCTAAGTTACAACAAAATCGGAGGGTCTCTGCCGGTGAATTTCGCCGCGTACCAGGGGCTCCGGTCGCTGGTGCTGAGCTACAACCGATTACGCGGCCCGATTCCTTTGGAGTACGGGCAGAATTTGGCGTCGCTGCGGCGGCTGTATCTGGACGGGAATTTTTTGAACGGGACGCCGCCGGCGGTGTTCTTCGGCGGCGGGGAAACGGTTTCCGGCAGCTTGGGCGATAACTGCTTGCAGAGGTGCCCGTCGTCGTCGCAGCTCTGCTCGAAATCGCAGAAGGATGCTTCGGTTTGCCAGCAAGCTTATGGTGGGAAACAAATGCCTTGAGTGACCTTACTATTTTTTTGGTACAATATTTTTCAAAATTTTATATTTTTGGCATTGTAATTTGTAACTTGTAAGTAGAGCTGTTTTATTTATTTATTATTGTAGTGCCTTCGTAATAATAAACTGAATAAAATATACGCTTTCATTCAAATTATATACTACAGTACTCCCTTTCGTACTAATGGTCTTAAATTCTAATGATCCTAGTCTCTTATTACCTATGGTTACTAATGGTTACTAATGGTCCTAGTCTTTTAGGTTATCTCTAAATTACCTATGGTTACTAACGGTCCTAGCCTCTTAGCTTTTTTTTTAAATTACAAAGAAGTAAGATTATTTGTTTTAAACTCTTATACATATTACTACTACTAATAATAATAATAATAATAATAATAATCATTTATAATTTATTTTTTCATTAATTATCTTTAACTTTTAAATTAAGTATAAAATTAATTAATATTTAAATAATTTTAATTAATGTTAATAACAATTTAACTTAAACAATAAAACAACATCTAACTTAAAAATAATACCGTACGACAAATCAAAATCGACAAATATTTTTGAATTTGAAGAAGTACTAGTGTATAGGGTATAGGTAGGAAGACAGTTCAAATATTAAAATTTTAACAATAGTGTATTTACTTATGTGACATGCGATTAACATACATATTTAAAATTAATATTTAATTTATATTTCTGATTTTGACGGATAGCAAAAAGATCGTCAAAATATGTAAATTAAAATACCATATCAATGCTCATTATCTTAAATAAGCATATCAAACTAAATAATACCCTTCTCATTTTTTTTATTATTGTATAAGTATTATATTTCTTTATAAGCGGTTTAATATACATATTTTAAATTTAATATTTAATTTACATTTATGATTTTGATGAATAACAAACTTGGACTTGGAAACTTTATGATTTGATGGATAAGAAACTTGAACTTGGAAAGAGACGACACTTAAAAATGTAACTAAAGGAATCGAACAAGGCAGTGTGGAACCCGAGGCCCGCTCTCATTTCACTCCAAACATCTTACTTACTTCTCTTGAGCAAAGATATGATGAAAGATAGTTTGAAAGATCTCGCTCCACACGATTTTACATAGCTCATAAGCTAGCTCCAAAAAATAATTTTGATAGTTAAAAATTAATCTCGCGTGTGGAGCGAGAGATTATGAGCTAGGTAAGATTTCAATATTTATATTAAGCAATGTAGACTAATTCAAATTTTAGATTAATTAATTACATTAAACAATATCTTAATCTTGATTCAATAAACACTAATATCATGTCCAAATCCAACACATAAGATTGATCTACCCAAAGAATCAATCGATCACATAATTAACAATTTTATTAAATAATTAAAATAAAAATAAAAATAAAAAGGTGTTCAAAGTAAAAAAAAAAAAAAAAAAAAAAAAACTCCGTGTGCAAATAGCATCACTCCCTATTTTCAAAACCCTCTTTCGAAGCTGCCACTAATTCCTACAATGTATCTCCCCGCCGTTCAAATCGCCACCAAGAAAACCCTCCGCCTCAATCTCCCGCCAGCGAAGCCAACTCTCCAGAGAAACGCGAGAGCTCAACCCGGAACCACCACTAACCCCACAATGGATCTCCTAACTAATATCTCAATCTAAATTAAACCACTGTTAATCACAAACTAATACCCCTAACTTTAGTCATCATATGTTATAAAACATGGTAATTATAAGCCCTCCTTGCGTATGATAAAACATGGTAATTATAAGGTATACGGTTCTACCTTCCACCACGTGTCGGTTAAAACACGAATGAATCAATCAACCACATAATTTTGGATTTCACAAATACTTCCTCAAAATTAATTAAGATTATGTGACATATAAATTGGTGTAACATTCTGTGAAAGTCGGTCAATAGGACTGCAACTGACAACAAACAGTAGGAAAACGCAACCAAAACAAAACAAACAAGCCCCACCACTCTTACTCAAGGGCGGAGCTAGAAAATTCTAATAGGAGGGGCTGAATTATAATTTATAGGATTATATATGTATATATATAAATATTAGAGGGGGCTGGACATTACTACAATTGTATTTTATCATTTTTTATTAAGAAAATTAATAGACTATTTTTTTTCCAGTGGGGCTTAAGCCCCCAGAGCCACTAACGTGGCTCTGCCCCTGCTCGTACTCCACCACCCACCACCGATCAACCAGACTTTATTATCTTTGTATCGTCTCCTATTCCGATGGCCTTGTTATTCATTTTGAGAACAGTGATTACCACGTCATAGAGAGAACCGTATGTGTCGATGACCTCCACCTTCACGGTTGTTCAGCCTCGCAAGCCCAACAAGAGTCCCGTCACAAAAGTAAATTTTTAATTAATTATAAGATTAATTAATATTTAAATAATTTTAATTAATGTTAATACTAATTTAACTTGAAAACTCTAAAACAACATCACAGTACAACAACTCAAAACCCACAAATTAATATTTTTGAATTTGAAGACTATAGTGTATAGGTAGGGACTCCGTTCAAATATTAAAATGTTAACAATAGTGTATTTTTTGTGTTATTCACAATTATATACCAGTCTATCCTAAGTCAATAGTCGATATACGGGAGATATACTGCATTTATTCCCATATAATTTGTATTCCAATTCAATGCACTAATATACTCTTAAGTAAAATTTTCAAAGTATTAAGCAATGAGATCTCTATCAATAATTCAATACCTCATCGTTAGCGGAATACTATTGATGGATCTTATCTTGTCTCGATCAACCGAACTATATATTGATGATCGGTTAGTACCACACACACGTTACACGTGCTGTTTAATTGCCGTGTTGATTTTTGTCCCTTAATTTGCCAATACGTTGTGTGGAGGTGGAGCCCCCTACGACATGGCCGAACCAACTACCACACTCTTATTCATTTCCAATTTGGGAATTGGGAGTTGCTCTTATTTGACTAAATCCTCTAGCATAGATGACGACGAATATTCGTTGTTGCTATTTGACCAACTGGATAACGTTTATTTCGTCACTGAATTCAGAATATATAAATAATTGTACGGTTACCTTCACCTCACCCACAAGGAGAAATCGAAAATCATGAGTTCGATTCGCGTGATTCTCGTTTTTATTTTGTCGATCTCCTCCTCGTCGTCGTTTTTCTCCAACTGCCTCACACACCCTTCCGACGATTTCAACGAGATAATCGACATCACCCACAAGTTCACTCCCCACACTCCGGTCGGAATTTCCAACAACGGCATCGGAAGCAGCTTCCTCCGGCTGCTCTTCAGCATGAAGAACGGCTCCGACTATAATTTTTCCGAGCTCAGGCTGCCCGTCCACGCCGGGACCCACGTCGACGCCCCCGGCCACATGTACGACAACTACTTCGACCAAGGCTACGACGTCGACACCCTCGACCTCCAAGTCCTCAACGGTACCTAATAATATCTATCCATCCTCGCATATTGATTTTTAGTTTTTTCTTTTTTAAGTCAATTTCAAAAATTTAAACGATCCTCAATTCAAGTGATCAACCAACTGAGCTAACAACCCTTAATTTTTAATTTTTTCGCGGATTTATGTTTTTTTTTTATCGAGCAGGCCCTGCGTTGCTCGTCGACGTTCCAAGAAACAAGAATATTACCGGTATATATAGAACGATTTTTGCGTGTGTGTTCGTTAATTATATATACTATCGCTTACGATGTCTGTGTTTTCAGCTGATGTGATGAAGTCGTTGAATATTCCGAAAGGTGTAAGAAGAGTTCTGTTTCGGACACTTAATACCGACAGAGGGCTCATGTACAACAAGGAATTCGACTCTAGTTACGTGGGATTCATGAAAGACGGGGCGCAGTGGCTCGTGGATAACACCGACATCAAACTTGTCGGTAGGTTCGGCTAGCTCGATTATGTAATTAATCGATTAAAAGGGAGAATTTCGTGATTTGATTTTTACTTTATTTTGTTACAGGAACTGATTACTTGTCTGTTGCTGCTGACGATGATCTGATTCCTGCTCATCTTGTTTTCCTTAAGAGCAAGGTGAGAATTTTGGTTTTGAGTTGTATGTTGTATTTTACTGAACTGAACTAAACTGAACTTTATTGAATGTTTCAGGAGATCATCCTAGTTGAAGGGTTGAAGCTCGACGATGTTCCACTCGGATTGTATTCCCTCCATTGCTTGCCTTTGAGATTGGTTGGTTCCGAGGGATCGCCCGTTAGGTGCATCCTGATCACTTGATCAACTCGGCTCAAGCTCATGTTCGAGCTCGGTTTGTTAATGGTTTTAGTCTTTTAGATGCTTGAATAAGTTGGTTCGCAAACATGTTCATTTTAGCTACTACTATTATCGACTTTGTTCGTGATCGAACATTTACGAATGAGGTTTGTTTGTGTTTAATGTATCGGAACAACGCACATACACGAACAAGGTATAATCCGGTTCGATCAAGTGTTTTTCATCGATTCGTTTCTCAAGTTTTCAATCTCGAAAATCTCGAATGTGGTGTTTGTAAGACTTCATCAACTCCATCAACTACTCCTTGCACCACCACCACCACCAATGGGCCGGCCCAATGTTCCGGAAATATTAAGCCCAAGTGGCAACGATATGGCCCAAGTCAAAACCTCTCTAATCCATATCATAAATTGGAAAGAAAAAAAAGATTAAAACAAAAACATTTAGAAGTGATGGTGACTTGGTGACACTTACGTAGTATTTTTTTCCATTATTACACACTTCACATTTTGGACTTGTGTTCTAACTTTAAGCCTTGCCCAATAGGTGCCCATGTCCAAACTGTATGGGCTCTGGCCCACTAGGAATGCATCCAATACAGCCCAAACAATTTCTTGGATTTTATTTTTATTTATATCTATTACTATTATTATTATTATTATTTGACCTGGCACATAGTATTGTTTTTGGACCACTATTAGTTAATTGGACTGAGTATTTGTACTACACTTATTCAATGCTTATTGTCTACTTCTAATAAAAAAAACAAAACATTCTCATTTCTCAATTTGAGGTAACACATGTGAATCCATATGGTTCCATTTTTTGTGAGGCTACATTAATTGTAATCCCACTTTGAAGATTGTTTAAAACTCATTTATTTATTATCAATAAATATTTTTTAATTACTAAGAAAATTAGCTAGTAAAAAAGGCAAACGTCGTTAATCAATAATATTTATAAATAAAGATAAAAATTAAATTAAATACCGAGTATACTGTTAAGAGACAAAAAATATAAATATAAAGTAATTGTACTATACCACAAAAGATTTTATATGATAATGTTAGTATTTAATAAGGTCCCACGGTGAAGATACCGGAGAGTGAAGTTTCATGAGTGGGCCCAAGAGCCTCTATGTGTCTCATCTTATGTTGAATAATTTCAGGAAAATTATTTAATGAATGTACCTTCTATCACGCACAAAATGGCATACTAGTATATATCAAACAATATGTATTTAATGTGCTCCTTGTAAAATCCTTTTCTAAGGGTTGTCACACAATTATCTTTCTAATTACTATGATAAAACTCAACTTAAATTAGACCATGTTTGACTTTCAATTCAATTCATTTCAAATTTTCAAAATGAAAATATTAATTACAGAATGACGAATTTCATTCATACAATTATACAAATTAGTTAATACTAAAATATTACTCCGTATTTAATATTATTAATAAAAATGTAATACATTATTGTATAACAAATTATTTAAATTTAGTTTAAATCAGTTCATTTAACTTATTTATTTTTGTTAATATGTTATTATGACAAAAGATACGAGTGGTATGGATTGCAAAATCATTGTGGAAACATCTTCTTAGGATTTGACAGTAGTAAATGTAATGTTTTGATGAGAATGTGTGGATATGGAGAAGAAGTAAATTCAATTATTTGACTCACGCGATGGGTGTGAAATACTGCAATGTACTAAAATGAGGTCTCTTTCAGATACATGGAGGCCCACCCGAAGCCCAGATGGATTCTGGGCCCACGGGGGGTTTTTGGAATTTAAGGCACAAATTGAATTCAAAATGTTCCATTTTTCTAATATTTATAATAATAATAATAATTAAATTATGATATTAAAAAAAAACTTATTTATTTATTTGGTTTGTGGGAAATTGAAGTATATACTATACTCCTATATACTATACAAAACAAATATACATTTAGAAAAGTATGGTAAGAGGGAAATAATTGTATGATTTTGATCATTCCGGTTAAGGTTGCTTCCGAAATTGGTTCGACACATTCGGTTAGATGTCTTGTCTGATTCATCGACCAAACGAACAATATTGATCGTGTGATGTATAACTACACAACTCCGATGGCATTACTCTCGGTGGGATAAGCTTAACGAGAGTTAGTCGAGAGTTAGTCGATCGGATCCAATCGAACCAAATACATAAATATATCTATAGGTCACATAAGGCAGGCATGATAAATATGGGGCTTAAGCGAAGTATATCAAAATTGGAAAAGCTAATAGTAATGGGAGAAAGACACACATTAACATAGCATTGTACCTATATAAAGGTACTGACTCATAAAGAACTGCAAAACAATTTCCCAATGTGAGTGTGAAAATTCAACTTAAATTGAGGGACCAAACAAAACAAAAATAAAAAGAAAAGTAGAATGATCTGGAAGACCCATATTTGATTTTCCTCTGTTACCTGCAGCTTTACAGCTGTGAGTGGATAAAAAAATAAAGGTTAAAATTTTGATTTAGTTTTTTTTTTTTTTTTAACTTTCAACCATAAATATTTTTTACTTATGGATAAAATAAATAAACAAGGTCAAAACAATAAGTTTAAATCTTAAAGGTAAAGTGGATTATTCACCAATTATTTTTGTGGGGAAAAAAACTCACACTGTGAATGATATAATTCATTGTTTGAACTTTGGGTTTTTACATGGAACAACTTTTAAATATTTTTCATTCATAGGTACTACGCCCATTAAATATTGTTTGATATTTTGCCTTTTTTTTCTTTTTTCAAATACCTCTACTTTAAAATATAAAATTGTAATTTTTATATTTATATTTTCTTATAAACTTATACCACTAAAATTTTAATTAACTAATTTATTATTAACTTACTGATTTCATACTAATATTTCACTTTTTTTTTAGAGAGTTCTACAATAATATTTATAAATCACAAAAATAAATACTAATCTTTTTAATGATATCATATTACTCTTTTCGAATCATAATAGTTTGAACACTTTTCGTTTTTTTATTGTTTTTTAAAAGTTTGTCTCACTCGAAATTCGAGTCATGCATCGCCGGAAAATTACATATACGTCACTACGTGTTTTATCACTTGGCTATGTTCGTGAGAACAACTTATTCATTAATTACACAACAATATATATTATACCTTTACTTTTTTACTATTTATCATATATAAAATTATTTTTTTCTTAATCTTTCAAATTTCCAAACACTTAGGATAAGGAGTGTTATGGTACATTTGAAGAAGTAATTTAATACGGAGTAAATGAGTAATGAATATATTTGAATTTACAGTAAAATTTCTATAAATTAATACTTTTGGAATTGTGAATTTTATTAATTTAGAGAAATTATTAATTTATCGAAAATTTTTTTAATTTAAAAAATAAAGTTAAGACCGAAAGATTCTATTAATTTATAGAATTTATTAATGTATCGAATATTAATTTATAGAATTTTGAATTTATCTTCGTTCTCTTTCTTGCATGACACATGAAAAAAAATGCCTATAAAATAAATAAATGAAAAAGGTAAAAAAAAAAAAAAAAAAAAAAAAAAAAGGATTTTGTCACGCTCACAATTTCATTTTACATAATTGACAAAGGCACACTCAACAGACAGGAGTGTTAACTTTTTATCATGGTGCCCCGGTAAAAAAAAATATACTCCCTTTTTTATAGAAATTGTTATACTAATTTTTAGTAGTATGTTATAAATAAAAATATGACAATTTCTATGGAAAAGAAATATTTGTAAAAATGTCAAATAAATTTAGTAAAATTTTATTTTCTAAGTCTTAAAAATAAAAATATATTTTTAATTTTAGTTTCAAAAGAATCTGAGTAATAATTTTGCAATTGTAAGCAATCACTTTTGTGATCATTATGTTCTCCATTATACAAAATGTGTTGCGTTGACCAACCAAATTCAAAAGGAATTGCATCACCACTTTTATTACTCTTACTGTCTTCATAATTTCAAGTGTGTACCAGTTGATATCCCACCTACTTAGTGGAGACCTTTTTTTTTACCAATAGTAATATATTGGTCTCATAATAATAGACAAATAATTTCAAGCAGAGAGTTTTTAAAACAAAATGTTACCTTACTTCTTCTCCCTTTTGAAAATACAGAGTATATTATTTTTCTTTTTCTATATTCCTTTAAAAATATTTAATTTTAATTAAAAACATAAAATTAATTTTTAGAGTGTTATTATGATTATAAAAAGTCATAATAAGAAAACAATGACTAAATTAGTATCAAAAAAGTAATGATAACAATAACAATGTTTTTCATTCATTTATTTTCCATTATAAACCTAAATATAATTAATTTAGTAGAGGGTATATAATGGGCTTTTTAAAATGATAATTAATTACTCCTTCATTCAAAAACACTAGTCGTGCTTCTTTGAAAAATTATACGGAGTATACGTATGACAATACAAATGAACTAGGGAGTAATTATTTAAACATTAATAACACGAAATTACAAAGACTTGACCAATGCATGTGACACGTACGATGTAACACGCATGCAAATACTTTATATACGACGAAAATACTTTTTATACATACGTTGATAAAAATAATAATAGTAATCTCCAAAAGAGACAAAAGAGATTAAACATAAAACAAAAATACATAAAGGAAAAAGGAGTGCAGAATTTTAACTAATTTAATTTGATATTTTTATTTGCTTTCTTGCTCTAGTTCTAGTGAGAGAAAGTGACTTAGTTGGGACTACCGACAAAAACCCTGCACAGAGACGGCAACCTCATTTGCTGCTCTTGAATCCTCCGAGCTTTCTTGAACACCGGAGACGGCGACGTTGTCGATACGCACGACGCCGCCGAAGAAGCCCATGAATCATTGGACGACGATCCTTCATCCGTTGGGCCTCGGCCCAATTCCCGCTTCATTGGGCCCATCTTCGAAATCAGCACATCCGAAATTATCTCGTAGCATTCATCCACATCATCCTGAGTATTATTATTAAAAATTATTATTATTATTTCCTTAAATAATTAAATTAAATATACTTCAAATAATTAAATAAATAAACCTTTTTTAATTTGAGGAAGCCGAGAAGATGGTTTTCATAGACACGGCCGTTGGTGGGGTCCACCCGATGGATGACGTGGAGCATCGTGGCGGTAGCGAAAACGGACGGGAGATAGTGAATCAGTCTTGAATCTGTGTATTTTAATATTTAGATTAATTGCATTACAAAATTAATTATTAATAATAAAATTAAGTGCGGAATTACTGTACTAACCAGATATGACATTGAGAATGATATTGTGACACGTGTCGAGAAAGTCTCTATGGAGGCAGGCATTGAATCCCAGCCGTCGGATCGCGTGATCGAGGAAGGAGAGCGGGGTCACCGGGTTCATGCGCCACTGCAGCGCAGCCAGCACCATCAGCTCCATCCGCTGTATCGTCTTCGCCTCGAACACGTGCATTGCGTCGTCAGCCTAAAATTAATTAATCCCGTTAATTTATTAATTATTTACTTAAATCGGATAATTAATTAATCAACAAAATTTAATTAATTAATTACTTGGAGGTCGAGGAGGAGGGGGACGTGTGTCTCTTCGACCTTCCCGGCGAGTGAGAGGCACGCGACGGCCGCCAGCTGGACCGCCCACGGGCGCGTGCGATCGGAGCACGAGCTCGAGAGGAGGAGGAATCGGTCGAGGTAGTCGACGGCGAGGGTGGCTGTCACCGGGGAGAAGCCGTGGAGGGAGTTGACGCGGAGGAGCCACTCGACGGCGCGTTTTCTCGGCGCGTGGAGGCGATAGGGGAAGCGGCGAGTGGTTTCGACTCTCTCCTTGGCGAAGAGGGAGCGGAGGTCCTCTTCGTCGTCCGAGAACAAATTATTATTGGTGTGTTTTTCGTCGTCTTCAATTTCGCCCAATTTATGTTCTTCGGCACAGTGGAGAGAATCGGTTGAAGGTTTCTGGTCAGCCATTTGAGGGTGACGATGAAAAGAAATGATGTTTTATTTTTATTTTTTAATTATAGAAATTTAATTTTTTTTTACAAGAAAATAATGGGGGAGAACCCATTTGAAATTTCAATTTTTAATTTTTGAGAATAGGGAGTGGGAGGGAGAAGTGAAGTAGGAGAGGGAGGAGAGGGCTTTAATTTATGAGAGAGAGAGTCACGCTTTTTTCCTTTTATTTTTCATTGATGATTGGTGGAATTTTTTTTGTCTCATGGATTTTTGATCGAAATTGAAATACATAAAATGCTAAATTTCGAAATTAAATTTGAAACAAATTAAGAAATTACATAATCGAACTTGAGCTATATGTAAAGTCGATTCACGTTAACTTTTATTGTTTCCCTAATATATATGATAAACAACATAAAAAAATTATGAAAGAATAATTAAAATAAAATATAATAGTTAAATTTTATTTTATTTTATTTTATAATTTTTGTATAATATTAATCATAATAAATTGGAAGAACAAAAAACTTAACTTGATCACTTATGCTTATAACTTAGAGAGTAATATATTTTTTATATAAAATGTTGTTTAAAATGGCCATAGTACAGTACTTTAATTAAACATGCTAATATAAATACTTAAGAAACATAATAGAGAAGTAATTTATCTGTTTCAAAAAAGATAATTCACTTTATTTTTTTAATTTTAACGAAAATAATTACTTTTATTGAGAAAGATGGAGGGTTAACTTACATTATTATTATCACGATTAATTATATATATATATAATTATATATATATATATATATATATATATATATATATATATATATATATATATATATATATATATATATATATATATATATATATAGATATATATTATTTTGTAAATTAAATTGTGATAAACTCATTAATTACATCATATTTAAATAAAAACTTTGTGTTTGATTGATTTGAGGGTTCGATTTTTATTTTAATTTTGACGGGCAGAAATGGAATTCGGCACACATTCCTAGCTGGGACCCACGAAAACTACCTCTAATGGAAGCAACATTTAAGAGACACTGCCCAAAATAAAATAATAAATAAATAAAATTAATATGAAACTAATAATAAAGCAGTCCGAATCTGAAAGCAGAGATTTTGGCAACAGTAAAAAATCGTAATTACTGGGTAAACGAAAGGGCTTTTCCGGAAATCTCGAAAAGGCCGAAGTAGTAGGCCGTATATGAAGCTGCAGTGACTCTTCACTTTCTCCTTTTACTTAACCAAGATCATTACATTTCTTTTTTATTGGGAAGATAAGTTGAGTGTAGTAATGACCTTTTGTTTTCTTTCCATTTCTGCTTTATTAATATTTAATTAATTATAAATTACTACACAATTTGAACTTTGTTTTAGTTATATTCTACGGAGTACAATAGAATACTACGTATAAATACATTTATTTGAACAAATGTCATTTATGTATAATATGATTTTTGTGTCATATTTATAGACATATATTTTTTTTAAAATACAAAGAATATCTATCTATAAATGTTAGAGAAGATTTATTCATTAAGGTAAAAAAAATAGGACTATAAATTGTTTTTTATGTAAAAAGTGTAATGATTGTATGTAAATGCTAAGAGGATATGTAAAGTACAAAAAATAAACTATTGTACTCCTATAAATAGTTTAAATCATTTTTTTTTACTAATAATAACAATAATAATGAGTGATCAATCTAGCAGGCCAAAGCCCAATAAATTGGCCCAAAGACCGTGTGCATAAAGGGCTGCTGAAAAAGCCCATTACTAGATGTGAAGGGGTCCCACATTTTGGCAAAAGATTAATTAAACTTTTACATGTTAAATCACTCGGACAAGGTCAAACAGCAAAAAGAAGGAAGCGCACTTGGCATAATAATTATTCAAAACATGATAATGACATTTCAAGAACCACTTCATCATATATATTCCTCCTTCATAAACATAAGCATGAACCATATATGCATACACACACATATAAGTACAAAAACTTCTGCAAGGACCATATACACTTTAGCAAAAGCGGTCGAAATTCGAAAACAAAGCAACAAACACAAAATTCAAACGGAACATGTATAGCACACGTAGAGAGAAGCAAACTAACTGTACTGTCGAGAATGTGCGTCTCAGTACTGTGGAGGATAAGCATGCGGGACATGAGGACCTGTTAAAGCAAATGGAATAATCCTTTGAGATGTTACGAATCCGAAATTACTATTTACGAGGGGGGATAGATTTTACCTGGAGGGTAGCGGTATGGGTCAGCCTGGGGAGGAGGCGGTGGATATGCAGATTGTGGAGGATAAGATGGAGGTGGTGGATAATGGGGATAAGCCGTTTGTTGATGATGTCCTGCATTCGGAGCGTATGATTGATAAAGAGGTTGTGCTTGTGGAGGGGGATAGTTTGTTGACGCGGTTGCAGGGTAAGGAGCTGCTGATGGAGGTGCCGAGTAGAAATGGACTTGAGGTGGAGGTGTACTCGAATACTGGGGAACTGGTGGAGCTGACGGAGCAGAGGTTTTTCCGGGCTTCTGAAAAAAGGAACGATATATTCAATTTTCAGTTTCCCAAGTAGAGTATATAATACGGAGTACAGTTTAAAAGAAAAGAAACTCAGATTTAGCATACGTTGGCGTTGGCGTTGGCATTAGCATAGTGCATTATCAGTCTGATTTCCCCAGAATATCTACAGATGAAAATGTGTGGATTAGCTGTCGCAAAAGTTACATAGAAAATTCATGATCAACGTTATGTTCCGGAGTGAAGGCATCCTTTTAGCACACATGATCAACAAGGTTTATTAAGAGTTACTTTGAACAAATTTACTAAAATGTGAGATCAAACACGATTGCGCTGACAACACCAATTCAATTGTTGACAATTACCAAAAGGCAAAGAAGTCAACATCTTATGACTAGCTGTTGAAAACAAAATAAAAACATTACGGCTATCATCAGTAAGTCTTCTAAGAATGATCGTTTATTTTTTAATAGGAGTGAGTCAAAGATGCAAGTCATCTATACTACAAACGGAAGCTCACAAGAGTATTAAATGAAGAAACGAAGATACACAAACATAGTTCAAGTACGCGATTGTTGTTACTTACTTTCCTCTTTTGTCCTGAAGAGTCCACGGGCAATCATCATAACCCTCACACAGAACTTTCTGCAATTGAATCCTAAACAAAACCAAATTCAAGGTCAACACCCCCTCGACACAAATACAACCCGATTCGGTTTAGAACCTATAACGAGGTTTAATATCTCACTTTCCATTGCCGATGAAATCGTCGGATTTGATTGTGTTGCTGTTCCAAACTGCAACAGTGATTTCCCTCAAACCTTCTATCAAAGTGACCGTAAATTTCTCTTGGAAAGTCGGGGTTTTCCCTCCATCTTCACAGCAAAAAATAAATAAATTATACTATGCATCAAATTAACTAACAACTCCCGAAAAAGGTGAAATCAAAACCTGTGCAAGTGCGGGTACGAAATTTGGTGCCGCCATATTCGACGCAAACATATGGATCTTGCTTAGATATGAACTCGGTGTTTTTCAACTTGTTACAACCGACAACTGAGATTCACCAAACAATTAACACATTATTCATTTCTCAGAAAAATATCGAAATGAAGAAGGTGAATCGATCTATCGTACCGGTGACTTCGAGAAGTTGACCTTGGATTCCGGAAATCGACATGGGAGGGAACAGATGGAGAAGACGAAGGTTTAGACGGAGAATTTTATATACACAGCCTTTTTTCCAAGTCAACTGATAAAAATTATTTCGAACGAATAAAAAATTGTTCAAGTTGCGATTAGGGTTTACCGATTCAACGAATTGGGTGTCCTCGAATTTGGAGATTTCTATCTCGTATTGATAGTGTTAGTGTTTGAGGAAGGAAATTTCCAAGTGACTTTCGCACGTGAAAGAATTCGTTATGTAGAATCTCTCGCTAAGCGCGTTTTAGTCTTACTTTTCATTTTTCTAACTAACTTCAATAAAAATGCATAAATGTTTTTACTGCATGAAATTTGATTGACTTGGCACGATGTATCTGTATATTCATACTATCTAAATAATGAATTCATAATTACTTGATTAGATTATAATTGATCCGACCTTACAGCGATGTCAACGTCAACGGTTTCGTTCTCACTCTATTTTAATTATCAATACTAATTAATCAAAGTTTTCCAACAAAAACATTGACATTTTGAGTAGTAAACTTTGATTGATTCAAAAATATTGTTATTTTACATTGCTGTTGTGGCTTGGTTAAGAGAACGAACATGAACCTCACAGGCTCCCAGCCTACAAGAACATATGGATGGGACTGGGAGTAATAAACTACTTATGGAACAAATAAATAATTTGTTTATTACTATTGTCTAAGAATAAAAACTCACACATGTTTCGCAGAGAGATCATACATAATAGCAGTTGAACCGTAGGAATATTCACAGGTACAAAACATATATGTAATGATGTACAGACAGATCCTCGGCCCCAACCATATTTCCTGTCAGTCGCTTTCATCATCTTCATCATCCCCAAACGAGAAAACCGATGCATCAGCAGCCATCGCTTTGAACTTGCTCACCTCATCTGCTGAGCTGGATGGCTCGGATCCACCAGCGCCTTTTTCCATGGGAGCTGAAGTTCCTAAAGAGGTGTGCTCCGTCTTACGTGCTAGACTCGCAATTTGATGGGAATCAACATTAGCTACGTTTGAAGTGACCTCAGACGAGGTTACAGCGGCTTGTCTGGGTTTCGATGACGTGGTTTCCTCGGGATCGCTGTCTGAGAACTCGTTGTCCTTTTCTTTGTTTGAGTTCTTTGTGGGGGGTGGTTGCTCAGTTATAGCTGTGGTTGTGTTTGGGTCTGAGTTTTGAGCTGGTTCAGCAGTGGTGGTGCTTTCTGCTGGAGGAGGCCTTGCTGGATTCAAGTCGGCGCCATAATCCACGAGCACGATTTCGATTTGGAACCCTGGGGATGGCAGTTTTCTCTGCACACAGATGGGAAGATGGCGAGATTCGTGTAATTCATGGTGATACATTTGCAAACAAAAGCTACAAGATGAATAAGTTAAGAAAATAAAAATATTTCGTGATTTAAAGTTTGGAAGTAGGGTGTTACCTTATCGAAGCCATCAAGATCAGTTGTAGTTAGAACTTTCCGGTTTTCAATCATTGTTGTGTTCAACCAGCTGAAAAAAAAAAGGGATGTAAAATACTATGAATCATTAAAAAATTACCTCGTCATTCTCAAACAAAATATGACGTCTGAATTGTCCCCCTGGCCATCATGAAAATGGACTTTGAAATCACCGGCAATGTCAGTCAAGCCAGGCTCTCCAGGAAGAGCAAATACCATTATCCCTTTCTTCGGTGCACTGAACCAAAAATTCTCAGGCTGCCAAAAAGCAGAACGTCAAATTTTGACTCAAGGCCATTCAATTTAACTATTTATGCAAAGCACAAGTTCATATTAAAGTATTAATTGTTGGTGCAGTGTGACACATAGAAAACATTCATAGACTCGTTAAATAGATCAGTTTGTAGCAATATTATGCAAACTGCCATTTAAGGCATTCTGTGAATGATGAAGCAGATTGTAGTGTCTACTTACCTAAGTGGATCACAATGCTGCAAAACACGTCACAGAGCTTTCTAAGCATATAACTAGTACGTCAGAATTATTAATTTATTGATGGATAGAAACTAAATGCAAGGAGGATGACACACCGACAAATCCTTGGTTCTTGGGTGTTTTTTTGTTGAGAAGAGAACACCTACAGTCAGAAGAAAATAGTTCAGAAATTTGTAAGAAAATTAACAATGTTACCCATAGAAGTAGACGGGAGGGAGGGAGGGAAAAGAGAGATGGTAGACTACTAACCATTATGATCGGATACTGTAATGGAAGGCCGTATCCAGTATGGACATCTATGCAACCGAAATCCTCTAAGCATGCATCTGCATTATTTGTTTCAGCATGATTTCAAAAATCTAACACATGGTGATAATATCCATTTTCATCCTTAAATGTCATCCTACTAGAAATTTTTCTTCTAATAATAATATAGAATAAAGAAGAAAACTGTATCATAAATATCAGCTTCATTGGACGGCAAAATTAGAAGTCCATACACATTATGATCATTAATAGCACACACCTTCGACCTGGCTGATTTTCTCCATTGAAGTATGTCAAAATCCGTTCGAAGTACTTGACATATCTCTAAAAGAAATATACACATACTAAGAAGTTAAGTGTAAGGGCTCTTGGAAATAAAAGAAATTATCAACACAACTTTAAGAGTATAAGACTCACAATCTGACTAGGCAGAACAAGCCCTTTCCCATCAATACACCTCTTCTGATTGTAATAAACAATTGATTCCTCAGCTGTGGGGAAGAACTATATATAACGACGATAGCGATTAGACAGGAATGTATGCCCATATTCATTAAAAAATAACAGTGTAACAAGAATGACCAACTTCACCACCAGATTCTTATATTTATAAAATAAATAAATTACCTTCAGAAACAGAAGAAGACTAGAAATCATCAATCCTGTCCTAGCCATACCAGCTTTACAATGCACAACCACTACATTTTCAATATCTTCCTTCAACCATGAATAAGCACTTTGGCAAAATGATATGATGAGTTGAATTGGAGGGCAATTATGGTCATCAAAAGGAAAACTAGCCACCTGAAAAAGAGGGTCCAAAAACGTTAACCAGAAAATAATCTTCTGCCGACTGGCCAATGGCCCACTTACAGCAATAAATTTGATTTGTAAGGCTAGCAATTTGAAGTTGTTCAAATACACAATACAATGCATATACATCAAAGATATTTAGGAAGCCAAGACAATATTCGACTTTCGGCATAAATAAGACCCAAATTACTAAACACACGTCACACAAAACTGGAACATATTGAGAATCCACTGTATACGGATGCCTGAGCAGGATATACTGATGGAATTAATAGAGAAAGAATAAGGATACATTAGGACATGGTTAAAAAAAGTAAAAAAAGTGAAGATTCAGAAAAAAAAAACATTCAGCTTGTGCAAACCGAAAGGTATAAAGCAGTTAATAGCTCAAGCATATTGTGGCCCCTGATCTAAAATTCAAAAGAAAAGGAAGACGAACGAATGTATATGACAAGAATAAGATGAAAAAATACATCTCAGTATAAAACCACTCAATTCTGCGAATTTTCAGAATTGAGTAACACAGAAAATACAAACCTTTCCCTCGAATAAAGATGCATCATACAATCTTTCTGAACAAAGGTTATACACTTTGTACTTGTCCTGCATGATTGGAATAGATCCTTACGTGAGACATTCTATTAGTTGTTGCAATATGAAATGAAAATACAACACGTTAATTTTTAACTGCTATTCACCAAAAGACTAATGTGGCCGATTACCTTGTGATAAGTTTCAAAGAACTTTATGACTTCCTCCATGTGGTTTCGATAAAATCCCTAAACCACAAACATAATTAAGTTCATATTTTTTTAGCATAATCAAAAAATCGCACAATAGGATTTTATTTTTATTTACCTCAACATAGCCAAAAAATCCAGAGCTCATATCACCAGCGGGGAAGCCCATGGCAATAATATTCTCTGTTATGTAAGTCATATCTAGATCAAATCCTCCTTCCTATAAAAAAAAATAAAGAGTCAGAACTACATGCCAATTTATGGGAATGCTTGCAAAAACACTGAATAACGCAGAAAAAATAACAAAATACACAAACACAAATAGGTAATAGCCTGCTTCTGGAAAATTGTAATTGTCAAAAGTATATTGTCCTTTAACCTGGTATCTTCTCTTATTTTGAGATACGACGTGACGAGCTTTGACCTGCACAGCTTTCACTGCATTCTTAGACGAGTCAACTAATCCTTTCGTGATGGTCCCAATAAAACTTGATTGTGCAGTTGGTGAAGCTCCGTCTGAACTCCCTTCTGATTGAGGAGATTTGGGAGACGAGCGCAATCCAAATCCACTTGTGAAACGTGAAAAAGGTGTCTTCGCTGAGTCTCCCGTCGGTGATGCTTCCTGTGGCCCAACAAATGGCTGCGGAATTTTTAAACCTTTAGCCCAAGTGGAGATGCCAGAAGCAGAAAATTTAGAAGTGTCATGTTCTTGATTATCTGGCAGTGCAGGTTCCAATGAAGTCGACATTTTTAGAACTGCTGATTTGAGGTCCCGTGGATTTGACAAACCAGGAGAATCCAAAATCAGTTCCAGCAGCCTTTACGATATTGAAACATTAGAAAAGTTCAGAAACTTGTGCAATCACTAAATTATGAGACTCCAAAGAAAAAAGAGAATGTATAACGAATACCAGAACAAACAAGTGTTTTCATTCACTTGGGGAAATTAGAAACAAAAAAAAAATGTGAATATTCAGGGAGGGATATATACGACGCCAACGCCAACGCAGATCAAGTTTTAATCTAACATCAGGTAATGATTACGGCTACTTTCCATTACTTCGAAGCTCGATCAATAACTACTAAACAGTACATCCCAAAATGCCCCTCCAGTGACTGCAGTACAAACACATACTAAAAGATTGTCTTCCCAATAATACTGAAATCGGATATCCACACACTCCAGGTAAACAAAAAACACACTGTTCGTATATTCCACCATACTGAATAGTTCGGGAAACCGGAAATGAGGAAATCCGGCCTCGGAATCTAGAAACTACGATCTATGAATCTAAGATGAGAGGATAATAATTAAAAGCGCGATTTACACAGAAAGATTATTTGCAGTCCGATTTCACGAATTTCTCGGAAGAAATCTCCTTCGACGATCCCCAAAATATGAAGCGATGAGAGTGAATGATAACAGCTCACTACTCTTAGAACAATTAAGAAAATAAGTGTGTGGCGAGCATGTAAATATACACCCGGTGTAATTAGACGATTGAAGGATACCTTGGAGCTACCTGAAAACAGAGTCAACGGCGGAGAAAGGTGGTGCGACGGTGGTGATGCCGGACGATTATATCTACGTCGAAGGGTTTCGATATGTCTACGAGCAGGTCACCGCCTTCGCTATTATCCGCGACTTCTAAAAATTTGTCAATACTAGAGCGATTTTTGGATATGCCTAAATCGTAACAATTTAATTACATTTTCAAATGTGCACTTTATATCTATATAATTAAAGTATTTTTAATTTTAATTTTACTTTAATTATTAATTTAAAAAATTCAACCATCTCAATTACTTTATTTAATCTTTTGTACTATTTTTATTGAATTTTTTGTGTAATTGTAATTATTTAATGAGTTGATTATAAATTGAAATCTGACTACAATTTGAGTGAAACATTCAAAAAAAAAATATATATGATAAGTGAGAGGAAAGATATAATTTTAATTGTAAAAACATAATAAAGCTCCCATATATATGTAGTAATTCAATTATATAGTATAGTACAGTATATTATTTAAGATCTTTGAAATGTATATTACGATAGTACATGTTATGAATATTTAGTATATAGAGATCAAGGAGCTAGCAAAACGACTCCGTCTTCTCAAGCACTGCTAAAGCCCCGGCCGCCAACGAGTCCCTCCGGCGAGCTTAAAGTCGCATTCCGCTTCCTTAGTGCCGGAATCCCCAACGGACTATCCTTACTCTGTTTCACAATCACAACACACTCGTAATTAAATATAGTGCGTCGAAATAAAGAACAACAACTAGGGGTATATATGGTAATTACCTTCAAGCAAGTGCCCTTATCAAGATCGCAAACCGGGTAATCGTGCGGGCAGCAGCTGAAATGATCCTCGCAGCACGTGGCAGCCTCCACGGGGCAGCACCCCCACGTGGAGCAGGTCTTCCCGTACTGGTACACGCAGCAGCAGGTGGTCCCCACCTCGCACGAGCTGTACTCGTCGCAGGCAGTGGGGGATGGAGGGCTCGGGCTCGGGCTCGGGCCGGGCTTCGGTGGGTTATTCCCATTCTTGACCGGGTAGGAGGGATCCATTGCGATACCGCACTTTCCCGTTTTTGCGTGGGCCAAGTTTCTCTCCAGCTTGATGTAGCCGCTCTCCCCCCATTTGTCCCCCCACGAGTTCCTCACGATCCAGTAGTCCTTGCCGTGCTCAGTCCCATACCCGACCGCCACCACGCCGTGGTCGAGTTCGGTCCCACAGGTTCCAGTGAAGATCCCCTAGAAGGTTTTCAATATTCAAATCACTTTAAAATACAATTTTACCCCTGGAAAGGTTTGCCCCTGTAACTAAAACTTAGATAGGGGTTTGTTTTGGCAATGATCGTACCGATTTGTAGAGCTGGAAAGCTTTGCCCCCGGCGTCGATCAAAACACTGATAGGTTGAGATGCGACGGCTTTCTCCAATGCCTTCTCGTCGTTTTTCGGAACATCTTCGTGCGAATCAATGGAGACTACGTGCCTTTTTTCCTATACAAGGAAACAATAATATTAAAGACCACTATCAGATCAGGCCTAATACGATGTAAATAAACAATAATATAATTACTTTATCTGTGTGGCAAGTTTCATCACGAGCTTTGTATGGGTAATCCTCCTCTGTGTCGAGCCCACCGTTTTTTATGATGAACTGAAACCCGTAATCCATGAGGCCGCCGTTGCAGCCTTCGTTGTACGACCTGTCGCAATCGACGAGCTCTTGCTCCGACAGGACTATTAAATCTCCGGTCACGATCTTGTTCACCCCTTCAACTCCCTTGTATTTAGAAAATGTATGCATATTAATTTGGACATAGAGCTTAAGAAAATATTGTGTTATTGACTTTTTTGTCAAAAAGATTGAAATTAAAAATGTAATTTTAAATTAATAAAATAAGTAATTGAGATTAATTTTTAAAAAGTGAAAATGTAAAGATATGACATAACTCGAAAAGAAAATTCTGATTATTAATATGGGTCAGAAAAAGTATATAGCAATGAACAATGAAATTACCGCAATGCCCTTGATCTTTGACCGGGGCGACAGCGCCTTTCTCCCTCCAGTCAACGTTCTTGGGCAGGTCCTCGCCGGCCCGAACCGCGTACCGGTCGCTAGCCTTCCGGCCCGTTGACTCGGGTCCACGGGCCAGCCTTCCGCTCACGAACCTGGACCGGTACTCCTCGTTGGTGAGGTCCGCGAAGCGGTTCATCCCAACCTTGTACGGGCGATCGACTGAGTTATGCTCGTCGACGAATCTCAAGTTGTTCTTGAAGATCTCGAAACGACTCTCCTTCTCGGCGATGGAGTTATGGACCTTGCCGTGCTCGACGAGCCATGACTCGTACAGAGCCATGGCCTCGCTCTCGGATCGTGGATCGAGAGCGGACGAGAGAAGGAAGAACGAAAGGAAGAGGAGGAAGGCGGGAAACGAGAGTTTGAACATGGGAGAAGAAGAAGCCATTGTGAATTAATTGTGAGGTGATGAGTGAAGGTTGTGGTGGTGGGAATGGGTTTTATAGGGGAGGAGTGAGGTGGAGAAACCTACCTACCGGCGGCGGGTTTCGGTGAGTTGCATGAGTCAACAAGAGATGTGCAGTGGAAGGGAAAGCAATCAAGAAAAAATTGGTGTTATTGAGTTTTGAAACTACGCAACGTATTATTATTTTGATTATTACGGTGTATTATTATTATTATTATTACTATTATTATTATTATTATTAGTAGTAGTAGTAGTAGAAGAACGTAACGTGTGTGGTAAATATTAATTGACATGATTACACTTATGTTTAGACTTTAGTAAACCTACTCCATGCATGCGTGATGAAAATTGATGCCTTTAGAAATTAAACGGGCTGATTACGTTCGGGTCGGGTCGGGCCGATATGGTGAACAAAATTTACTAACAAATATTCTATTGTAAATTGTGTTCAATTTTTGTGTACAACGACGTGGAGAGGATCGATGTAAATGTGATGAGGGTGTGGGTGTTACGCCCTAACTCTTGTTGCCCTGTTGGGTCTCTTGTCCGAGTCACGGACGAATTATTTGATGTAGCTTCGATCTTCATTGTGCGGTAGCTAGGATCGTTGAGCTTATCTAACATGTTCCCTCACCTGCAACTTATGTAATTAATGATATTAGAATTCAATTTTTTCTAGTTTATTTAATGTGAATAATATTAGTATATAAATTCAAGCAATACCACATTTACTTCAAATTTAAACATTCAATTTTGTAACTTCATTCGGGCCCATGTAGCTGATGTCACGTGTTTGTGTAATTCGCTAACAGTAATTCCCAGGATTAATTCCTTTTGCCACGATGTTGTTAACACTGCTTTAAAACTGTAATCAATTACTAAAATCATGATTAATTTATTATTTATATTTAACTAAAATAATTTTTTATATAATTTTATTCATTATAAATCAGTCTATTATCTTTTTTATTGCATTGTTGCGTAAATACGAATTGTAATTAATTTAAAAAAAAAATCGATTTCTAGAGTAATTGTGTTTTACCAACTTTTTAAGTGTATTGCCGACAGCAACTTCTCCCCATCTGAAACTACTTCCTTAAACATCGGGCATTTCTAATAGAATCGCGCTTTAATTAATTGAAAGGTTAAAGTAAAGTACACAATACATAAATTAACCATATATAAACATTTGCATTTCATATAAATATTCTATTAATTACAGTACTACAAATTTCACACTATAAACCCATCATATATTTTTACTAAAAAGGTAAAATAAAAATAAAAATCAAATCAAATCGATCATGTAGATGAAGATGAACAAAACCCAAACCTATTATAATTATTATTAATTTTATTATTATTATTATTATTCATTTTTCCGATCAAAAAATGCCCCAGGGACTCTTTCTTCTCCACTAAATTCTCCCTGCACAGGAACTCCTCGCTGCAAACCGCCTCCACCTCCCTCTCGATTTCGTGCACCAGCACGTGCGTCTCGTCGGCGCCGCCCCTCTTACTCCTCGCCAAAACTCCGGCGGTAAAAATCGCCATCATCCGCCCCGGCGCGGCCGCGAAGTACCCCCTCGGCCCGTCCACAAGTATCACGTCCCACGGCACGTCGTACAGGTGGTTGGGCATGTCGTTCACCGCCAGCTTGCACTCCGAGAACAGCAGGTTCTGCACCGGCCGGCACTCTCCGGCGACCTCCCGCTTGTAGTACTCGACCAGGTCGTACAGCTCGCTAACCCTCGTCGTGAACTGCGCGTCGTACACCTCCACCGACGGGTGCCTCTCCTCCAGCCGCGACACCAGGTACGAGCTTTCGTCGACGAACACCGTCCGGCCGCCGCCGCCGTGGTTCAGCGCGTTCCAGAGGATCGTCTCGTGGGTCACCCCGAACGCGAGCACGTTGCAGGGGGCGGCGCAGCGGCGGATCACGGCGGCGATGTGGCTCAGCTCGGCGGCGGACATCCGGCCGGAGGCGGCTGAGGTCTTGTTGGAGGCGTCGGCGGAGGCGTAGTGGAGGAGCGCGTCGTGGACGGTTTGGGAGAGACGGGTTTTAGATCCGGCCGTCGCGGCAGCCGCCGCGGCAGCGGCGGCGTCCCGGGTGCTCAGGAATGTTAGCGCGAGTGTGAAGATGCAGAAGATTAGGAAGGCGGCGAGCCAAGCGCGGTGGGCGGATGGCGGTTTGTGGACGGAGGGGTGGAGGAGGATGTATTTGGCGCCGGTCTTCATGTCTCTGTGTGCACGCAATGTGTTTGATGAATTTACTCTGAGAAAATAAATGAATAAATGAGAATTTGTATTTAAAAAAATCTCACATGGAGGAAATAAAGAGACTGGCAGAGGCACTACTTACTAGGTGAGCTGTTTGTACAGTGTGATAGTACAACTTTTTTATTTTTATTTTTCTTTATTGCTAATTTATTTTTATTTTTATTTGGAATATTACATAATTTTGAAATCATTTGATAAGTAAATAATGAGAAAATTTATAACCCTGGGACCCAAATGTTATGAAGATGGAGGGAGCCAAAAACTACGACCCACCGACTGATTACCACTTGATAGAAACAACCACGGAAAATGAAATTCCCTCGTGTACTTTGCTTCGTATACCAACGGATTCGAATTCAAAATAAATGAAATGTTCGTATATGAAAAATAATGAATCCATATCCTACAAGAATAATAGAACAATATTTTACCTGTGAAATGTAACACAGTACTATTGTCTTGAAACTAACACATATTTGAAATCCAGGCAAAAAGGCTTTTTATTTATTTATAATAAAAATAAAAAGATTTAACCTTTTCTCTTTAGGTAATATGACTTTGACTTGTTTGTTGGTTTGTCTGGCCCAATTAAAGAAAGGGGCTACTCTAATTTAGTGAAGAGTGGCTTTAATCAAGGAATTATGGTTTTGGAGTTGTGTTTGGTTTGGGTCGTTCATATATATGGAACTATGTATTTAATGGCAATGCAATTGACTTACATTTTGCTAACAAGTTTCTTACCTAACTAATGATTAATGATGCACAAATTCCATTCACTCTTTTTGATCTATAATCCAACACGATGATTCAAGAAATAAATTAATGTTACTATTTTAAAATGCCTTGAACGTAACTTATTTGTTTTTAATCAATTTTCGCTCGTAAATCATGTGTTTATATGGGTAATTGAATGATATATATTCAGCACAATTTTTATTTATTTTTCATTATAATTTTATAATGTTTTTATTTTACTTGTTGATTAAAACATGGTCTCGTGTGTTGAATTTGGTAAAATTTTGAATATGTTTAATTCTACTAAATTAGGATATTTTTTCGGAGCATGATTGCTATAATTCATTTATATAATTATATTACTAGAATGTTAAATTGTAAAACTAAACTAAGGATATTCTAATTAATTTATGTGTGCGAGACTAATATGGTAAGTATAATATTAATTGGTGTGGCTTCTTAAATATTTCTTTAATTAGTTTGACTAATTTAATATCAATTAAAACATGGTTTCTAAAATAATACTATGTCTTGTTCACGTGATTTTGTTAACAACATACTTATACCTTACTGATCACTCATCATATGGTCGTGCAAGCCTATTTAAGAATAATATCAACTTTCAATATTACCTCATCAATTATTTTAAAATTTTAAATTAAATACTAAAACATTTACTATCTAAAGAATTTTTAATTAATTTTATAATAAATATGAAAAAATCACAGAGTTAATTGATATTGAAAAACACAAAATATCTTTTATATCATGAAACCATTGTTTCATGATTTCAAGTATGGTTAATCATGAATAAAGATAATTAATCTTACAAAGACCTATTTACATTTTACTTATTTATTTTATGTAGTAGTACTATTATTGAATGATGACATTTGAATTAAATATAGCATGATCCATAATCATGTCCAAATTTCAAATTTTCAAATCCATAATCATGCCTAACTTTAAAAAAATCCAAGTAAAGCTTTTTTTTATGTCTGAAATATCTTGTCGCCAAAATACAAGACCGCTAAAGTAACTTAATTTAATTTAATATCCAATTCAAGCATGCTTAACTAATTCACGCCATGTTTTTTTTTTCTTTTATATGTTCATGCTGTATTTGGTAAAAAGGTGTAAATTAAAAATATATCTCAATCTTTATACGTAGTTGTGCAAATACAAAAAGTTGTAACTTATGGAGTACTAAAGTACAATAGCCAAATTTCTATACTTACCCATTAAGCATCTTATTTATACTTCGGCCTATTAAGAGTCTCATTGTAAATTGGCCCATATCCTTGGCCCAATACACCAGCTCCTCTTCAGTCCTCACTCATTTATATTTGAATCCACCGAAAATAAAATTAATTAAAATAATTATTTTTATGTTTATATTCATTTATTTGTTTATCAAAAAATATTATGGGTGTTATGTTTCAAGTAATTAAGTTCTACAATAATTTAAAATATAAAATAAATACTTAATAATATTTACTGTTAATGAACTTAATTAAAATCGTTACAAAAACAATAAAAAAAAATTATTTAAAATTTATAATAAAATTGATATTAAATAAAAATAAAATAAAAAATTTGGGACTGCTCGGTTTATCGGATAAAATTTGGCTGTATGCCCATTAGCCCATTATACTGGGCCAAGAAAACCCAAAATGTTTTGGGCCAATATATTTTTGGCCCATTTATCAGGCCGGTCGGGCCAGCCCATCGGGTTTACCCAAAATTCAGTGCTGGATGCTATACTGGTTGGTCCAAGTCTCCGAGAACAAAAGTAGCAAATTTGGTTATGTTTGACCGACATATGTTCAATTATTTGAAATCTACAAGATCAATCAATTGAATTTGTTTGTATACACTTCAGTTTGTCTACATTAGTGATTCAAAGTCTTCAATCACATTTTTTTTGCAGCTATATAATTGGTCTTCGTATGGACTTTAATTGCATAAATTAATAGTACGTCCTTTGTCAAGCACTAATAATTTAGTGTGTTCAAACAAAAAAAAAATATAATAAATAATTTTATTGTGTTTTAATCTTTAAATTAAAAGTAAAAAAAAAATTTAAAATCAATAAAATAGATAATTATTAGTAATGTTTTTAAAAACATGTAAAATAATAATTAAATTTTAAAATAAATAATAAGAATAATTAAAATTGCTACTAAATCAAACGTGGTCAAACCGTCAAAGTCGTGATGCCAATTGGAATTCTAGAAGGTCAGTGACGTCTGCATGATGACGAATACATACCCTCCAAGTCAAAAAAAATAAATAAAAATGCGGGCCTGACGCGGCCCACCCGACACATGGGTCCATTTTGGTCCAACCCGCTCGACCTGTGACCCGGCCCGCACGGCTCTTGACGGGCCGGACTCGAATTCAAAATTTCTAGTCTACTACTTACTACACTAGTATATATTGACCCACCTAATTTCATAATTCTCTCATCTCACATTTACAATCAAAATCAAAGTCTAGAAAACATGGGTCGACAACTACACATTGTCCTTATTCCGGCAATGGCTCATGGACACATGATCCCAACTTTGGACATGGCCAAACTCTTCACCTCAAGAGGTCTCAAAACAACCATAATCACCACTCCTTCCTTCACCCACTCGATCGAAAAGGCTAACGAGTCGGGGCACGACATCGGCTTGATCCTCCTCCGATTCCCTCCGGAAAATTCCTCCCTCCCCGAAAACATCCTCAGCCTCGACCAAGCTAAAACCCCCGAAACCCTAACCAGCTTCGTCGAAGCCATGTCCTTAATCCGAGCCCCCGTCGAGAAACACTTGCTCGAACTCGACCCCGATTGCCTCATCACCGACTCGTTCTTCCCTTGGACGGTCGACTCGGCGGCCGAGCTCGGCATCCCGAGGCTCGCCTTCCACGGGACGAGCTGCTTCGCCATGTGCCTCTCCGAGCAAATGCACCTCCACAAACCCTACAAAAACGCCTCGTCGGACAATGACCCTTTCGTCCTCCCCGGCCTCCCACACGAGTTGACTTTCCGGAAGACTCAAGTCCCCCCGATTCAAGGAGGCGACGACGGCTTCCCGAAGCTGTGGCGGGAGATTCGAGAGTCGGAAGGGAGGAGCTACGGGGTTATCGTGAACAGCTTTTACGAGCTCGAGCCGGAATACGCGGATCGTTTCGAGAAAGTCATGCGGAAAAACGCGTACCACGTGGGCCCGCTTTTCTCGTGGAGCGACGACGGAGGAGAAAGATCGACGATCGAGCACGAGTGCCTCGCGTGGCTCGACTCGAAAAGGGCCGGCTCGGTTGTTTACGTTTGTTTCGGGAGCATGGCCAGTTTCTCTCGAACCCAGGTGCAGGAAACTGCAGCTGGGCTCGAGGGCTCTGGCCAGGACTTCGTTTGGGTCGTCGGGAAAGCCCAAATCGAAGAGATTTACGAGGAGAGATTGAAGGGGAGGGGTTTGATTGTGAGGGGGTGGGCCCCGCAGAGGGCGATATTAGGGCACGCGTCGGTGGGGGCCTTTGTGACGCACTGCGGGTGGAACTCGACGCTCGAAGGGATATGCGCGGGGGTGCCGATGGTGACGTGGCCGATTTTTGCGGAGCAGTTTTACAACGAGAAGATGGTGACGGACGTGCTCGGGATTGGGGTGTCGGTGGGCAACGTGAGGTGGATGAAGGACGAGAGCGAGGGGGTGGGGAGGGGGGCGGTGGAGGCGGCGGTGCGCCGGGTTACGGCGGCGGAGGGGATGAGGGTAAGGGCGAGAAGGTATAAGGAGATGGCGAGGGAGGCGGTGGGGGACGGCGGGTCGTCGCGCCGGGGTTTGGATGGGTTGATAGGTGACTTGAGCGCCTATGTTCGTCCTGTAAAAAACAGTAGGCTTTGAATTGTTGAGTGTTTTACGTGCAAAGACTAATGTACCCTTCGGAATTTTAATTTTAATAATGATTACGTCCTTCCACTATTAAAGAATAAAATTCAAGTGCACAATGCAGTCAATAAAGATGAATTTGAAAAATCAATAAAGCCAATAAATTAGGAAATACAGTACTAGGGATGACTATTCGGTACGGACGGGTACCCGCACCCGAATTTTTCGGGTACCCGTACCCTAATAATCAAAAAAATTAATCCCATAACCCGACCCTCTTTAGTAAATCGGGTACCCAATACCCGGGCCGGGTAAACGGGTACGGTAATCGGGTACCCAAAATTACCCTAAATTTTTAATTTACAAAAAATCAATAATAATATTCAAATTCAATTATTTATTTTCATCAACAAACAATAAAAAATTATCAATTAAAGTTTAAAATTGCAATAAAAAACAAAATTTATAATTAAAAATAATAAAAATATGCCATTTATTATATATATAATATTTTAGATTTTTAATTAATATATCAATATATTTATTATTTTAATTTAAATAATTAATCGGGTATTTCGGGTATACCCGAACGGGTAATCGGGTACCCTAATACCCAATATTTTTTTAAATGAATTCCATAACCCTACCCTTTACCCAAATTTATTGGGTACGGGTACCTTAAAACCCTAATGGGTGCGGGTATTTCGGTAGAAACCCGAATACCCGAACCCGAATAGTCACCCCTATACAGTACAGTACTCCCATTTTAATAATAATAATAAAAAAAAAAAAGACATTGTCGTTTACTCCATTCAACAACGAATAATTTATTTGTAAATGTAAAATCGAAATCATGATCTTACAATTTTTTTAAAAAGTACGTTGAAAATGATCACGCAGTTGTGACTTTTGAATAGAAGTTTCCTATTTTTTTTTAATAAAATAAGATCAGGGTTCATAGTGTGACTTATTTTTACAAATTTATTTTTAAAAATAAGATCATGGTTCACAATTAGTATTTTATTTGCATTTGGAAGTAAAGCGTGTGACAATTTATTTTGATTTTGTATTTTTTATAATACCAACTCAAAAAATATAATGTACTGTACATGTTTTGTGTGAATTGATAACAGCAAAGGTCAAGAAGTGTCACGTTGAGCATCAAATTATTACACAAACATTCTATAGTTTAAATAGCCAGTTTATAAATTATAAATGAGAAAAGAAAAACCTAAACTTGTCAAATATTAAGTTTGACAAAATCATATTCACAAATGGGCACTGCACTCTCAACCCTTCTTCCTTAACCAACTCTGACCCCCTGAATAAGTAAAATTCAATTTAGACAACTCAAGCATCCTGTCTCAGAACATGCCTCTGCCTCAAGCCCACATCTCCACCACCTTCCACAATGTCCCGATTCTGATCACTATCCGCATCATTCACAATCGAAACCTGGTTACCTGAATTACCATTCATCCGTCTCTCTATAGTCTCGCCAAAATTATGGAGCCTACGTCCAATCAGGTAACGATCATCACGTATGGAGTTGTGCAGATTGGTGAACCAAACATGGAAACGCTTAGCGCAGAAGAAGATCACGCTGAAGAGAAGGCACCCGACCCAGGCATATCGGTAGACGGCCGAGTTGACCACCAAAGGGTACCCAAATATAGGGAAGACCCCACGTGACAATACGTAAGGAACGCACAGTGCAGTGAGAAGCTTCATGATTATGGGAAAAACTATCTCGCGAAGAACCCAGAGACCTTGCAGCCTCGAGAAACCTTGTTCCCTTACTCTTTCGAATTTCACACGCCAACTCTCATCCACCAAAGGCATCATGTGGTCCAGCATGACCTGTCGGGACAGACATGGATATTTGTAATATTTTTAAAAGTTTAGTCTAAAATACTTTGTCCATTAAGGGGAGAGTAGTCTCACCATTCTAGTCCAGATCTTAAGAAAGATAAGTCCTAGAGCCCAATCTTGATACAAAAGGAAAACTGGGCTTTCATCCACAGGAACCCGCATTGGCACGATGACAAGAAGTTCAAACAGCAGCCCGATCAGTACTGGAATGACAAAGATCTGAAACATGGGGATAATATACTCGCGTGTATTAGCGAAACTAGGAAAAAAAATCACACCAGATTATTTCTTTCAAAACACAGAAACCACATTCTTACCCATATTGATAAAAGCGCAAAACTCTTCACAATGATGCCACACCATTTCCACATCTGATTGAGCAACTGCCTGGTTCTCTTTGTTCGGATGAGGTGAACACAGTATCTCACTCCAGCCAAAACAGTCCAAATTACGTAGCTTCCAATGACGAAAGCATATAAATCTGAAGGACAACAAAAGATTTAAAGTTTTTTTCATTTTAACGTAATAAATATGGTTACATCACTACCATAGTTGAAGGGATTTATCTTATACCGTTGCATTTGATGCCGTGAGTTATTGGGAGAAGAGGGAGCGCATTAAAGAGGGAGCGCCCAAGTGAGATGGGTACAATTATCAATGCAGAGTTGAATACAAGCAAGGTCATCCAGGCTACCACCAACAATAGCACGATACGAAGTACAAAGGCCCACCGGCTGAAAATTTAACCAGAAAAAGTAAGGATATGGTACAAAAAAGGATTGGACCAAGAAGAAAAAAATAACAAAATAATTAAATAGCAAGAAGGATAGCCAAGAAGCTAACAAGAAGGAATGGCTAAAGCCTTAAAGCCACATAAAACTAATACAATAATAACGACAATAAACAGGAAAATAGCAAGAAAGAGAAAACAGTTAATTGCAAAAGGTAAAATTCAGACTAATTACTATAAACTAACGAGACATGTTAAATAAAAACAATTATGTTTTCGAAAGTTTAAATACCTTATACTCCCTTAACATTTGCTTCTTTTTTACATAAGGGAGTCATTGTTAGGTATGTAAAACACTTAGAAGGGAAAAACGCCTAAACCTCATGGGGAATTTGTTGTAATTATCTCTAATATAAAGAGCTCTTGAATCACGAATGTGCAAAAAACAAATGAGATTAGTTACCTAGAAAGGTGGAAACTACCGAATGAGTAAAAGACAAAAGATTGAACAAACAACATATCACAAAATAATCAGGCAGGTGCTTCCATCACTGAGTAAAAGACCGTGTGTGTATATATATATACACACACGGTCTTCACTGATAAATACTATAATTAATGAATAAATGGAGAACAGCCATGACAACTGTGTGGCTTACTCTGGATCAGCAGGTTCATCAGTATCAGCTTCCTCTATAGGATTGACATTTTCCACCACATGCCTAGCTCTGTTATCACCTTCAAGGGCTAGCACACGTTCTTGACCAACTGCCAGTGCCTGTCCTCTATCATGTCTCCCCAAATCCTCATTCCCATTATCATTTGCAACATTTTCCTCAGGCTTTGGGAGTAGAAAATCTGTTAAACCAAGTGCCCAGCCAACGGCAGTGAACCAATACCGGAGAAGGGATTTGAGAGTATGCCGTAACTTGAAGTGTTCAATTGCAAAAGGAATGCATATTTGAAAAAGAAGCATGTCAGCAGGTATCTCAGTAAATGGGTCGGAAACACTGCAAAAGTGTAGGGGAAAGTTCCCAAACATAAGTCAGAATAGATATGGCAATTAACAGGAAAATGGAAGTGTTCGTTAAATGACCACAAAGACACTCGAAAGAAATCATACGAGATATCCAGAGGGAAAATAGAAGGAACCATCCGCATTGCAAGTTTAACTGGCAAAAAAACCAGCATCACAATCAAACTCCCATATACAGCGACTGAGAGAAGAACTCTACGAGCATGCTTGTGAACAGGATCATCAATGAGATCACGGAATGGGTTGTAATTAGGATCGGCAGGATCTCGAAGGAAATACAGAACCCCATTGCGCAAAACCTACATAAAATATACAAGCAAATTTAGAGGTATATAAGGAATAAAATCAATGCATTGTTATGGAAATAATATGCATTATTTGTTAATCACGATCAATACCCCTCGAAGAAGGCTGACAAAGATGCTTATTTGCAGCATGTAAACAATTCCTACAACCCAATGAACCAAGGTGCTGGCCAGCGGCGAGACTGAGAAGAACTCAACTCTCTGAGATATAGACTTCCCAAACATCCTTATGGTACAAACATCAAGCCACCACCCACACATAAGAGGAAACACTCCAAGTTCAATTACCAGAAGGAAGGCAACTTTAATCATAGTCATCAAATGTCTCATTGCTGCCATAAACTGCCTGAAGAGAGATGGAATAGTTTCTGCAATGGAAGCAATGCCATAGAACCTCCCCATCGTCAAAGGTTCTCCCCTTGAATACCGGATTAAGGTAAGAACCCCAAGGTAGAATATGACAAGAGAAAATATAAACATGTAGCCAACAGCAAGAGTGGTAACATCAGAAAGACGTGATGCCCCAACCGAATGCCCTTTCAAGATGTCAGTTGCAATCGTAGAGGTTACGTTGCTTGACACCTCAGTTGCTTCTGTTGTGTTAACTTTCAAAATCTCCGCAACTTGTCCAAGCAAACTACTGTCATGATTATCAGAAGTAAGATTTACAACTGCAGTCAATGCGCTCTTCAGCGTAATATTGGCAAGAGAAAGTGCTGATTCGGTAAGTGGCACAACTGTAGATAGCACTGGATTGGTAGCAGAGGAAAAAATCCATGACAAATTATATCGTATAGCACGTCCTAAAGAGAATGGCACAAAGATTACTACTCCAAGGAAAATCATATTGCTGGCAAGAACCTGCAAGTAAAGGAAAATGTTACGATAATAAACCACGTTGCAAGAAAATGAAAATGCTTTAAAAAGTCCTAAAAATAGCAGGTTTACAATTTTTCCTTATAAACAAACCAAACATGATGGAGCTGGGGATGGCAAGTATTATTCGTTATTGAAACTGAGACAACAAAAATCGATAGGTAAGAAATTTAAATACAATATCAGCATGCATAAATCATAATTAATCTAAATGCTGAACTTTGCTATGCTGAAGATACCCACCAAAGCAACAAAAAAATGTGGAAAAAGAAAGCAGTCAAAGCACTAATCCCAATATAGACCTGACGAAGTAAATATCAAAAAACTCACTGTGAATGCATTTTCAACCAGATGAAATACAGGTCCCTGCATGCCAACGAGTTCATCAAAGGGTACATCCTCTGCACCATCAGCATCATCCAAACCATCAAACATTTGTTCAACCTGGGCCTCAAGTCGAGCTGCCTGCAGCTCCCAACGAGCTGCAACATTCTCCGCATTTCGTCGGATCATCTGACCTGCACCAGCAATCCCTTGTGCTCCACCAGCATCTTCACCATTCCCATCAACAACAACATTTCTATTGACTTGAGCTGCCTGTCTTCTCGCATTACGAGCTCCATTTCTATCTGCTTCATCTTCTCTGTCAGCATCTTGTCCACCGAGCTCCCGTAAGTGCCTAAAGTAATCTCTCAGGGATGTTGCCCCGAGAAAAATAAACACAATGCTAGCCGAGAGCAGAAACCCATGCAGGCAGTCGGTAAGAATGACTGTCGTAGAGAAGTGGCTTAAAAATAGTCTTTGAGCTTCTCCAAAACTTCTAACAAACGACAGTCGCCAAATCCAAAATGTAATAAAAGGAATAATGAGAAGCCAAACAGAGAGTACAAAACTCAGACGTAAGAAGAATTGCAGAACATGGCAGGCTTTCATAGCTATCCCAACAATAAATTCCTGAAACGGAAGTCTTGTAGGGGCATTATCGGCATAAACAGGAGAAAATGAAAACGGATGTTTGCAGACCTGCATTGCACATCAACCCAATAAAGATGTCAGCTTTTAAAATAAAGATATCTAGATAATAGCTGAGAAATCTGAAGATGAGTATGGAAATAAGATGTCATAGTTCATTCAACTATATAGCCTTTCTTGCACTAGTCCTAACAACTAAAACATTATTAGGAAAAAATATCTTCGAACAACAAGAGAAAATTAGACGAACTATAGCAATCACAATACCAATTCGCAAGCATAAAACACCAATTCGCAAGCAGAAAACACCAATTCGCAAAAATTAGACGAACTATAGCAATCGCTCAGCTCAATTATCTAACAAAAAAGCCAATTCAAGCGACAGTTAAAAAAATCGAACCTCGCACTGGCGAGCGTTGCTGTGATTGAGCCACTGCAGCAGGCAATCCTGGTGCACGAACTTGATGCTGCCGCTGCACGCGCAGGGGTAGCGCAGAGGATTATCCGCGTCGCCGGAGTTTCTGCAGATCCGGCAAACGTCACCTTCGTCGTCATCATCCATCATATCGAACCTGCCAACGCCACCGCCACCGATACCATTGCTGCTGCTCCTGACATCGTTATTGCTTTCGCTGCTGTTCTCTCCCGGCGAAGAACCGATCGACGACGTTGCGGATCCCGTCGCCGTCGCCGTCTCCGGTCCAATCTCCATCGAGCCGGTGGAGACGGTGGATCTTATCGCTTTCTCTTAGGGTTACGGGAAATTGTGATTTTTTGGGGAAATTGTGTTATTGGAACAGAATTAAAGAAGCGAGTGAATACGTCCGCGGATACGACCCGGAAAATGAAAATATGACGAATTTGCCCCTGGCTTCCTACCGTGTTTTGTCGCTTGATGCGAGGCTAGTTTAGGAAATATATTTGTTGAAGGTTCTGTTTGGTCAAACGGTTGACCATCAGGTCAAGTGGGCAACCGACTTTGAACTTGATTGCGGGAAAAGAAACGTTTATTTACATTTTACTACCTTTGATTTTTACTATTGAATTTGATTGAGCTGAATTGATTTAACAGAATTGAGTGTCGAGAAAATTAAGAAATTCGAAGGCGAATGCAAAAGGTCGTGTGCCTCGACGCATAAAGCGCTAAATCTAAGCTAAACGAACTCGGAGGGGAGCGAAAAACGAGAAATCCTAACCTTAAGTTTCTATTTTACTGAGAGGTGCAATTTTGCAATACAAAATAAATGAGGGGCTATTTGTAATTTTCAAAAGTTTTCTTGATCAAATGGACACAAAGTCACGTCCAAGCAGGAAGTTGCTGGTGAAAAGGAAGAAATACTGCAACCATAATATATACTGCGGTAAATAAAACAGAGTGTGTAGTTGAAATAGTAAATGAGTTTGTACTTTGTACTGTCTTTCTTTTTATTACTGATCTATGTTGTTGGTTGAGACTTCAGAATTGTTTTGTGTGAAGTTTCTATTTTTGGTAAGTTTCCCCTTCAAAGATCCATATTCGTAAAGAAACCCCGTTACACTTCGGAAATTACAAATACCTCCTTAAAGATTCGTGTTTCCTCAACAAATACCCCATACAGAAGGTGTAACTTCTGAAAGATAATAAATAATTTGATTAATTTCGTAATTAGACTAAACTCCGGGGGTAATTTTGCAATTAAGATTTAAGTACATCCTCTGCAGCTAGCTTCATTTCAGACAATGCATCTTCAAAGCACTTGGCCAAGAATTTGGGGTTGGGAATTATGTCCTTGGCCACCAAGATTTGCATGTCGGCGATTCCCGCATAACTCAGCATGTGCATCGTGATCGCCTACGTAAAAACGAACGAAATCATCGTACTTTTTTTTTTTTTTTCGTTTTTCGGCCGAAAAATAAGCAAAAAAAAGAATTAAAATTTACATGAGGCAAGCTGCTAGAAGTCACCCTGATGTACTTCACAGGATTTCCATCGAGCGTGATCTTCTCGCGTGGGCCCACAATGTTCGAGATCGTGAACGTCGTGTTGCAAAGGAGCCGGTGATTGAGAGCGCTGCTTAGCTGCAAATGCGAGAAAACGAGTTAGAAAAGAAACGAACGAGCTCGTTTTTTTATTTTTCTTTTAATGTACGTTGTGTCGGAAAATAATCGAATTAATTAATATAATCGCTCGCCTTGGCTCCGAAGAAGGAAGTGATCAAGTCCAAGAGCTTGTAGGCGAATGAGGCTTCGAGCGAGAGCTTCTTCTTGTCGACGGTGGTTTTCGCTCGCTCGACGAATCGGAGAGGGTTCGAGTCGAGCCTGTGGTAGCTAACCGGCAAGAGGATCACACCAAACTTATTGCCGCTTCGGGTTGAAGTTGACTCCGGCGGTCTCAAGTTGACCATGGCCACACCGGTGATTTGGTCTCCTTCTCGGAGAGCTGTAATAATGGGTGTTGGGGAGGGGTATAAAGGGAAGATTTGAATAGTGGAGTGTATAGTTACTATTATTATGCATACCTTTGGGTGATGTGATGTCTAAGTACGTGGAGAGTCCGCTTGAGATTACCCCAAATAGAACATCATTTATGGTCTGCACATTTTGGTACAAATATTTAAGGTTTGGTTGAATGTGATCATTGATTAATGTATGAGGAGGGTAGTTAGATTGTCAAAGGCACAATAGTAAATGAAGGTTTCAATTTTGTACTAGAGTATGATGTTTTGTTTGTTTTGTGTTTCCTTTTTATATTGTTTTGACTGATCAACGACTGTGATACATTTGTAGTGTACGATTCAATTAGCATTTTCGAAAAACCTCTATTTGTATTTGAAAATCGAAATACTTTGTACTTATATTTTCTTTGTTTTGGATCAGTATATCGTACAGAAATGGAGATTAAGAAAAAAAATATATATAATGTTACTAATTTTTTACTAAAAACTAAGGATAAATATATCATTTTTAAATTAATAAACTAATTTAAAAAATGAAATGAAAATGTATTTTAAAATTAGGGTGAGACGCGGAAATTAAAATTAGAGTAATACAACTCACCGAGCCCGGAACGCCTCTCTTCACAATCTTCATATCATCGAGTCGGAACCTCGCCGTGGCCAGCCGCCTCGGCCACATCTCCACCCCGTCTCCGCCGCTCACGGCGGTGGCCCTGTCCCTCATCCACATCACCCTCATCACAAACTCCAGCACGTACACCGCGCTGAACCAGGCCACCCTCGCCGCGGCCCGGGCGCTCCACTTCCACCCCGCCGAACCTGCCCCGGCCGCGCCGATCGCGGGCACCTCCGCCGGCGCGTCGGCCCTCCGGCAGTTCGAGAGCAGCATCGACATCAGCGAGATCCCGTCCCCGAGCGCGTGGTGCACGCGGAACACGGCCGCCCTGTGGGCCGCGAGGACGTGGATCTCCCAGAGGGGCTTGTCCGCGGGGAGGGGCGACGAGGGGGAGGAGAGGCCGGCGACGTAGTCGTTGACGGCGTCCTCGTCGGATCCGCCGTCGGAGAGGGGGTCGCGGCGGATGATGAGGTGGCGGTCGACGTCGACGCGGGTCCGGCGCCAGTGCTCGCGGCCGCAGGAGTCCCTTACCATGAGGCTGCAGAACCTGGGGTGGGTGAGGAGGGCGGACCCCCGGATGGCGTCGCGGATGGAGTCGACGGCGATGGGGTTTTCTCCGGCGAAGGTGCAGAGGATGACCTGGTTCAGGAGCGGCTGGAGGAAGAGCCGGCCGGTGGGGGTCAGCGGCTGGTCGTCGGCGTCTGTCGACATTGCGTATTAGGAAATTACTTTGTGGTCAATGGAATGGGATTTTGGTTTGGGGTTTAGAGCCTATATATAGAAAGTATCGAACACAAATTTGGTGTATTAAGAATGTTTTTTTGAGTGTTTATTTTTTTTACAAATTTACAAAATTGGACTATTGCTCTTTCATTTCGGATTAGTTTAGGGACTTTTAAGGCATAGTAATATTTTAAGAAATATTAAAAGTAATTGAAAATAGAGAAAACATAAAAGTACACTATATCATATAGTGATACATCTTATTTACACGAGGACATAAAAAAACTGGTTATTTGCACACAAAAGCGGTGAACATCCGAAAATACTCTCCGTTACATTCGACATGTGTTATTTGCACACAAAAGCGGTGAACATCCGAAAATACTCTCCGTTACATTCGACATGTCGAATCCACATTCGACGCACACATTCCACATTCGACACACATATTCGACATATGATTCGACACACATATTCGACATATGATTCGACACACATTCGACATGTCGAATCGCATTCGACATACACATTCGACATACATCCATATTCGACACACATTCGACACGACGAATATCACATTCGACAAGGCGTTTTTTTTTTATTTATCAAACAAAAAACTTTTGCTGCATTCAATTTTTTTATTGACTTTTTTTCATTAATTTTTTTAATTAAATTTTTTATTCTATGCACTCAAAACTTCAATTAACAGATTCGACAAAATATTTCGAGAAAAAACTTCAAAAAAACTAAATTCGATAAAACATTCAACAAATAAAATTTCACAAAAGAATATTCAACAAATAACAATTTCGACAAGAGAATCGAGAGCCACCACCCGAGCTCTTTCAACCCGCTCACGGCAACATTTTTATACATCTCAGATCTATAAGATATGTACATACAGAATTAAAAAATATATCTTTTCGACCAGATCTATGGTCATCTCACCGCCATAGTCCTTCAAGTAGCTGCCGAAAGAAAAAAGGATCCCACCCGAGCATTACCGTTTGGTAGATCCGAAACATAAACTTCATGGATCTGAAAAAAAAAAGATCTCGTAAGATCTATCAAATTTCGTAAGCAGGAGAGGAGGCGGCGGCGATGCTGGCCGGCGGGTGGAATCCGTAGAAGATGGACAACTGGATTAGGGATTCGAGCTTCAAGTGGTGGTGTGGCTCCCGCAGATAAATTTTAAGCAGACGAAGAGAATTTTTGAAGAGGGAGAAAGATTGGGAAGAGGAAGAGAAATCTGGTGAGCAGCAGACGAAGAGAATTTTTGAAGAGGAAGAAAGATTGGGAAGAGGGAGAGAAATCTGGTGAGCAGCGGCGTCAATTTTCAAAATGAAAAATTAGGGTTAGGAGTTGCAACAATGTGTATTTAAATGAAAGAATAAAGGGTAAATTGGTCTATTAAGGTAAAAAAACCAATTTGTGCTAATGTAAATAAGATGCTAGGCTATTTTTTTTTACCATTTACACTTGAAAATAAAATAATTGAGAATGATGTTTAAGAAAGTAAATAGAAAAATTATGAGTTATAAAATATTATTTAAAAAAATTATTTTCAATAATTGAGAATGATGTTTAAGAAAGTAAATAGAAAAATTATGAGTTATAAAATATTATTTAAAAAAATTAATAACGTTTCAGTTATTATGGTATTAAAAAAAGTATTCAAAGGAGTATTATTTACTCTTTCTGTAACAACATGAATTTTTAGAATAATAACTTAGAAATTTAAAATAACTCGTTTGCCTAAGCTATAATATTTATTTGAGTTTCAATATTTATGGGCTGGACTACTAATTTAATAAAAATATATTTATCTTTTCATTGGGTTTTAACATTTTATAAAGTGAGCTAAGTTTCGAGGACGAAACTTTTTATAAAGTGGGTAGAATGTAGAAACTTTTTATAAAGTGGGTAGAATGTAATAACCCGATTTTTCATAATAAAAATTAAGTAATTTAAATAGCGCTTTAAGTAAATCGAATTTAGTATTTTTTAGTTGGGCTTCAACATTTACATATTTGACTTTTATTTAATGGACTTTTATAAAATATATTTACCTTTAATGGGCTGAAATAATAATCGATTTTCTTTCATGGGCTAGTCGAATAATATTTATTGGGCCAGATTAATAAATACGTTAAAGATAATACACACAAATATAAAGACGAAGAAAAAGGAATATGGTTTACGGAATTTACTCTGTTAATCGAAAGAGAGTGGAGAAGGGGGCGTGCGACCGAGAAGAAAAGAAAGAGAGAGCAAGCGTGAGAGGAGAGCTGCCGACGAGAAGGGAAGAATAATTTGATGTTCAATGAATCTCACGAACATCTCGGTCTCTCGATCGCATCGTTTTTCTCAAGGCAAGTGGGTTTAAGTTCATGTAATCGAAGATGCTTCTGCGCCGTGATTCATACGATGTTTAATGAGTGAAACTATATTTAGTACTCAACGCACGTGTTTTACAACTTTTAATGATATCCGCTGCATTTACTATTATTTAAAACTTGTCACCGTTAAGTTTTCAAATGTCGACGTGGACTTCAAAGTTTTCAAATTCTCCACCCTTATTTTCCTTACAAAATTAATACTATATTTTACTTATTTAATAGAATAAAACGGAACGTGACACTTTCTTTTAAAATGAATTTTTGATTTTGAACTTTTTATTTAAGATTTCAAAAATAATTAATGAATAATAAAATTAGAATTTAATTATTTTTAAATAAGTCTAAGTGAGTTAATGTCATATATTTTTTAATTAGAAAGGGTATAAAATATATAAAGGCCAACATAACACAAAATTATTAAGTGTTTTTACTACTAATAATAATCATTTAATTAAAATGATTTTTTGTTTTTATGTTTTAATTTTTTAGTTAAATATTTATCACAACAAAAGCAAAAATTCAATTGAAAAAATAAAATAATGAGAATAATTTTTGTAGTAGTTTAGTAACATAAATAAGATAAAATGATAGTATAAGTATTAATGGTGAAAATATATTTTAATTTAATAAAATAAAAAATGATAATTAAATTAAAATAATAAGTCAAAGTATGAGTAAAGGCTTCTCTTCCTTTAAATTCTTTTTAAAATAAATTAAATAAAAAATAATTTTCATCTATAATTTAAATATAAAATTTAATTAATTTCATAATATTATTAATATTTTTAAAAAAATATTTTAAAATTTGTAAAAATTATTAATTTTTTTATAAAAAAATCAATCAAATTCAATTTAGATATGTTCAATTGAAAAAAACAGGTCCTAAATTGTCTTTTAAAGCTCAAATAATTTACACGTGTATTTATATTTAGTCAACTTGTCGGCTTTTAAACCCTTCCAAATTGCAAAGGGTAGTGAAACAATTTGACATTAATTCGAATAAAATAAATTTATAAAAAAAGATATTGAATATAAATGGTAACTATTGTAAGTACTAAAAGGAATAGAAATGGTAAAATCTTTTTATTTTTTATTTTTTTGATGCTCGAAGAGTAGGACTTGGATAACACAAAAAAGAAAAATAAAATTGACAAACAAAAAGTATACAAGTATTGATATCCATATTTGTTGATAATTTATTCACTACTTTAAAGAGAGTGAGGACTGACTTTCCTTATTATTAAGAAACAAATGAATAATTAAGTATTGTTTATTTTATATTATTATATAAAAAAAGATATCTTAATATATTATCTAAACAATAGCATTCTAATAAACTAAAGTTTGATTAAACAAACAAATAACCAAACACAGAAAGTTTGATTAAACAACCAAATAAGAATAACCAAACACAGTGAAAGTTTGATTAAACAACCAAATAAGAATAACCAAACACAGTGAGAACATTTAGACCTCAAACCCTACTAAAGTGCAAAATTCAGTCAGAAAAGTTGGATTAAACACTCAAATAACACAAACATCGAGAGAAACTTTAGAAATCAGTCCTTAAGTGCCAAGTTCAGTATCCAACCTACGAACCACAATCCTCTCTAAACAATTGGAATAGTTATGAGTAAAAAAAAGACATTAGACATTCCTTCTTAAACCAACACTTTTGATTTTATTTTGCACATAATGAGTGAAATGATTAAAACATGGATAACAATTTCAAGTCAAGTAATTTAACAACTATTTTAAAACTTTTATGTTCAACTGTTATCAATTTTGATATTACAAAATGTTGTCGAACCTATAATATAGAGCTATCAAATTTCAGCTCATTTCAAAGTTCGAATTTAAGCAAGACAGTGATAATGAAGTGGAATTGAAGCTGTAGGAACAGAGAACACCAAACCATGAATCAAAAGCCGAAAAACCAACTCAAATCCAAGTAGAGGATCACTAGATGCTCAAGTCCTAAATCAATGTTAAGCAAATAATCCAAAATTAATCCAAGCCACAATGTATGATTTATAAAACAAAAACCAGGGATTAGCAAACCAATTTCTCAACACATACTTGACAAATTAAGCAAGGGCACTTAATAAATAGCACCAAAATGCACTCCACAAATGCACAAAACACCAGACAATATATGAAATACTAAGATTAAAGGCGTCCCAAAATTCTGATAAAATTACCAAACGCATCAAAAGAAAAATATCCAAAACCATAGAAATTTCAATTTAGTCTCAAAACACAGTAAAATAAAACATAACACTGAATTATAAGAAAGATAAATTTGGAATCACTACCAAAAATTTTAACGGTAGGACTTCTGGAACCTGGAGCGAGCACCGCGCCCACCAAACTTCTTGGGCTCGCAGCGCCTCGGGTCGGCCACCAGCAGAGTCCTGTCGTACCTGATGAGGATGTCCTTGATTTCCTTCTTCGACTGCTCGTCGACGTACTTCTGGTAGAAGGCGACCAGAGCCTTCGAGATCGACTGGCGGATGGCATAGATCTGGGAGGTGTGACCTCCGCCCTTCACGCGGATGCGCATGTCGACGCCGGCGAAACGGTGGCGGCCTAGAAGGAGGATTGGCTCGAATGCCTTGTAGCGGAGGATCTCGGGCTGGACGAGCTCGATCGGAACACCGTTGATCTTGATCAGGCCGCGGCCGCGCTTGCAGTGGGTGACGGCGACGGCGGTCTTCTTACGGCCGAAGCACTGGACGGACTCGGTAGGAGTAGCCATGGTGGCGGTGGGGAATTTTGTTTCTCGCTCTATACGCAGAGGAAACCCTAGGCAGTAAGAGGGAGGAGGCTTGGAAATGTTTTCAGGACTGTGGAGGAGTGTATATATGTTGGGGATTAGGGTTTTGGATGGGAGAATTTTAATTACCCAGAAATGTAGCGTTAATTACAGGTCTGCCATTATCATTTGGGCTCAAAGTTATGGGTTTTGTTTTGGAACTCCTTTGATTGTTGTTGGGCCATGGCCTATTGGATCATGTATTGGGCTTAGACCATTTTTGGATTAAAAATACGGAATTAGAAGATTAAAAGTATTTGTTTTATTTAAATTTCAATAAAAATATAAATAACAATATATTCATATTTAAAAATGTATTCAAATAACAATGAAACTTTCAATTTGACTACAATCTTATTAATTTACTATAAAAAAAAGGGTCAATTCAAGAAGACAAAATGAAATTATTAAGATTCACGATATACTATATGTGATTGGTAAGTATGATCAAATAAAATATACTCCCCCTCTACATTTTTTTTAGAGTAATTTAGAGAAAAAATAAAAATGATTTTATGATTTTTAAAAAAATATCATAGTTTACATTTCTAATAAAAAAGGTAACTAATTTTTGGAATATATATAATTTAATGTATTTATATTAATTATATTCATAATCTAGTTAGATTTTTCAATTTGAATTTGTCTATTTTAACATTTCTATTAAATTTGGATTTGTTTTAATTCATCCTCGATAAGCTCCCGGTGAGCCCGCCCAAGAACAAAAAGCTGCCCCTCATCATCTACCTCGGGACTTAGTCCTCTTCAGCGCCTCCACCGTCATTTTCACGTTTAAATATTTTAAACTAAAATTTCACCCCTAAAATTAATTTATAGATTTCGTGTTTCTTCCTTCTACATATATTCCATGTGGGAATAAAGATTTCGTGTTTCTTCCCTCTACATATATTCCATGTTGGAATAAAATCATCAGTTGCATCGGTTTGTGAATCCATCCTCATCTTCATCCTTAGGCTACCCCTCCACAAGGTGAAAAAACACCCACAAAAAAACAAAAAAAAAATAAAATTGTACGCTAAAAAAACACAAAAAAATAAATAAATTTGTACGCTAAAAAAATTGTACTATTGATTAAAAATTGTACGCTAAAAAATTGTACGCTAAAAACAACACAAAAAAAAAAAACAAAAAAAAACTGTACTGCTAAGAAAAATTGTACTATTAATTAAAAAATTGTACGCTAAAAACAACACAAAAAAATTGTACATTAAGAAAAATTGTACTATAGATTATGAATGACACTATCGATTACACTATATATTACACAAAAAGAAACTGTACGCTAAGAAAAATTGTACTATCGATTACACTATAGATTATGATTGACACTATGTATATAGATTATGATTACACTATAGATTATGATTGACACTATCCATATATATTATGAATGACACTATCAATTACAATATAGAATTGACACTATGAAATACAGTTTCATGTTATATAGAATACATTTTAATGTTAACAATAGTTTAAACTATTGATCAATGAAATGAAAATCACATGTTAAACTGTTTAATACACTACACCTCTAAATATAGTAAAACAATAATTTAAACCTTCAAAACGTGCTCATAGGATAACTATTCAATGAATCAGAATCCAAGAAATAAGAATTAGTATTCAGTTATAAAAATAAAAAAAACAATACTTTAAGCTATTCATTACACTACAACTCTAAATATAGTAAAACAATAATTTAAACCATCAAAATGTGCCTGAACCGCAAGAAACTTCCAGAAAAAAATGGATGCACCAAGAAGGGGATAAATGCAATTCGCTCCAGTCCGAAACGACATCATCATCGGCCCGGGAGGCTTAGAATATATCTGGGGCAAGAAGATCTTCAATCCAATGATGTAATTGGATCTATTCGGCACCGTGGGGCACTGCCCATCAAGAATCCATCTACAATGTTTCAATTCCACTAAAAAACATCACTCAACAAAAACTTAACAAAAACACAATCTATCTTAAAAACAACTTGCATAAACATCATCTCTAAAACAATCGAATGGACGACTGAAAAACTAGGTCACACATTCAAGTGGGAAAAAAAAGAAATGAAATAATCGGAAAATTATCGAACACGTATCCGAAGGTGGTGAGCTGATCCAGAAAGAAGGGGAATTCCTTCATCGGAACAAGCGCGAGCTTGTAAAGCACGCGATTCGCTATGGCTAGATCTACGGTAACCGCGGAGCACACCGCGACGGCGAGCACCCGATTTCCGCAGTGAGATTCCGGCGGAGGCGAGAAATCCTTCTCAGTGGCGGACACGGGAGGAAGATTCCGGAGCCTGAGCCTGCAATTAAGGTTTCCATAGTAGTAGATCTTCAAACAAGTAACGGAGGGGTAGGGGAAAATGCGAGCCTGAGAGTATGAAGTTTGGGGTTCGAATTGGATTGGAGAGCCCAGTAATCCAATAACCCTTATTAGGTGGATTTGAGAGGACGACGGAAAAAACTAGATTGATTTCCATTGGAGAGGACCGATTGGAGAGGACAACGAAAAGAAACTAGGTCACACATTCAGCTAATACGGGTTGATTGGTATTGGTTTTATATAATAATATTAGATAGTTTAATACAATTAGAAGGGTGAATTTGGTAAATTTTTCTTTTTTATAATTTGACTAAAGATTAAGCTTATGTTATAATATGTAGTAACATAATTACCTTTTTTGAAAATGTCCTTTTTTTTTACTATAGTAACAAAATGGGCCCGGTTACTGAAATTTATTTTAGGCCCGTACCCGCTTCTAAGTGGGTCCCACCCTTGCCTCCACATAAGACTTCACTAAAAGCATTTTCAATCTTCAATGAAAGTAAAAATTCTAGTAAGACTTCACTCTAAAAGCATTTTCAATCTTCAATGAAAGTAAAAATTCTAGGTGTACTTCTAACTCTATCCATTCTAACTCTCGTTCAAAAAATAAGTATGAATCATTGTGGGGCGTGGCATGATTAGAAGAAATGTGTGTGATTGAAATACTTTAGCCCCAGTAGAAGTGAAATAGTAAAACATGTAGGGATTTATAATGTTATTTAATGGTTGAATAATAAGTATAAATAAAATATAATATATATGTAACTTGAGGTTATTAAATATGTAATCTATTTTTTAGGTAGAATGAATCAAGTGAGGCAAAAGTTTTTTAAGTAAAAGATAAATAATTTGTGAGGTGCATGTCTTCATACCTCAAAATATGTACCTTGTATCAGAGATGCTCGAAATGGATACCTAAACGATAAATTAACTATAGATGGATACACAATCAACGAATAGTTGTTGACGAACGATTTTTGAACTGATTGAAATTGACATTGATCAATTCCGAATTAATTTTGGACAGCTCTAATAATCATGTTGATAGTAATACAAATGATCACACTCATTTTTCAATACCATAATTAAGGTCTTTTACTACTATGTGAAGAAATAGCAAGTTATCATAAAGGAAAAAAAAAAAAAACAAATCTTCCAATTAGAAATATGAATTAAGTACATTATAACAGTATATATGTTTTTATTTTTTCAATTGTTTAATGGATACAAATACAAATCACAAGCCCTTCAAATAAGAATTGAAATAAGGAACTCCAAACAATGCAATGATCAGCTGATCCGACGGCAGAGGGTGATCCCATCGCCCACGGGCAGCTGGCAAATCTCGATCCTCGGATCGGCCGCGAGCGCCTTGTTGAGCTCCAGCACAAAATCTCGGTAGTACCTGACGTACTTCCTCATGGGTGCATCGGGTGGGGCCACCACAGACCCGTTCCATAGGGTGTTGTCATAGCCGATCACTCCTCCCACCTTCACCAGCTCGATCAGCCTCTTGTGGTAGTTCATGTAGTTGTCCTTGTCAGCGTCCACGAATATGAAATCGTACGTCCCGTGATATTTCCCCTGGGAAAAATCACCATTGCAAATTGCAATTAATAAAATATATAAAAAGGTTGAAATTAAAATTCAACAAGAAAATAAGTGAGGGTTGACCGTTGACTCACTTCTTCGATCATCTGATCGAGAACGGGCAGAGCTGGGCCTTCCTTGAAGGTGATTTTATGGGCCACGCCGGCTATCTGGATCACAGGCAGGCCCAAATCATAGTTCTCTCTGTTAATGTCCATTGCCAATATCTGCCCAAATCACACAATAAATTTTGGAGATTGTTACTTGTTACCAACTAATTCTAGCTAACTGAATTTGGTAAATTTATTTACCTAACAAAGTGACAAAAATACTAAAATTGAAATCAAAATTTCCCTATTTTAATTTGTATTTACAATGTGTTTTATATTTTAATCGATCATATATTGTTACCTTGCCATCGTCGGGGAGAGCAAGGGCGGTGGCTAAGAGAGAGTATCCCGTATAAACCCCGATTTCCATAGTGTTCTTCGCATTGATCAGCTTCAGAAGCATGTTCAGGAACTGCCCCTCGTCGGCGGATGTCGTCATAATATTCCTAATTAAAATCCCAAAATTACAATTTTAATAATATGTGACAAAAAAAAATTAAATAATATTTTTCAAATATATAATAAACATTAGTTAATATTTTAACCATGGATGCTTTGCAGTGATTTCCCTGAGCTCTTTCATGGGCTCTGGCTCCCTCGGGTAAACACTTGTTTCCAGAATATACTAAAAAAAATAAAAAAAATAAAATGATTAAAATCGTAATATTGAATAATAATAATAATAAATGGTTATTTATTTATTTACCTGGTAGAGGGCATCACTTTGCAGAAGACTTTTGTGCCCAACTTCTTGATGCCTTCCCGTTTCACCGCTTTCTGCCATTAATAATTTTTTTTATTTTATTATTAATTTGGTTGTTCTTGATTATAAATTTGGATAGTTGAAAATGGAGATGTATTTATATAGATGATTCGATCCGGGCCGGACCGGTGGGTAGTAAAAAAACCGCCTGAAAACCGGTTCGGGGTTGGTGAAAAAGTGGACATGGATTGGTTGTATTGTATAGTGGGCCCAATTGGTAGGACGGGGGAAGACGATTTTTGGGTGCGGTGGGTCGTTTATTGGTTGAAGCTAGGAAAATGTTTCAATAAAAATTAGGGTAATCATAAATCAATGGCCATGATAATTTGAGGTTGGTAAAGTTTTGAAGAACCATTAAAAGTTAAGTGGTCCTCTTTACCAACCCCATGCCGCAATGGGGAAATTGTTCATTTATTTTATCAAGCAAAAAGAAAAAAGAATAATAAAAAAAAAATTGAAGTTTGAAATATTACTACAATGTTAAGTTAAGTATCATGGTTTTGCATGATACGTTATATCTTTAGTAGTTGACTTTTTTTGAGATGGAACGAGTGTATTATTTTTCTTGTGATAATATTTCCTTGACTTCATTTTGACTTTCACTAGCTTAATGTTTAAGTTGGCATCTTTTTGTTTTAAGAAAGTTCAGTATTTTTTTACAAGGTGAATTAATGATATTTTTTGCCATACTGAAAATCTGTTGTTTGATTTGAGTGTTATAGTGAAATAACCTTATTTATTTTCTGGATTTAAAAAATTATAGTAAAATAATTAGTACTTTAGTAGCACAATATATCCAAACAAGTATAAAGTATAAAGTTATGAAAAATATAGTGGGCTGAAATCATCAGCATGGCCCATTATCAGATATACACACAAGGATAAATCTTCTCAGACGTTGTAATTAATGCCTCGTAAGAAGATGGAACAAAACTAATGGGCTTCGGCCTTTCAGATACTGGGCCGTATGAGAATATTTACCGATCATATAGTATTATGCATTTAGGGCTCTTTTCGTAAAATTCGAAACATAATTAAAACTCAAATACCTTTTGACTCTTTGAGCACACTAGTTTCTCAACCCATTCGTTATCAATTTTTAGAAATATTAATTAAAATTATTACATACTGTATTTGCCTAATGACTACAACAATTTTAAAAATTAGTCAAGAAATTGATGAAGTATTATACTTTTTCTTCTAAATAAACTAAAACCTAGTTTATTCATTTATTGGCTTCCACATTGTTTTAACTGATTCGTCAATTCGCTGAACCACATCATCAGACCCTGATTCATCCACCTCGTCGGGGTTAATTTGTAACCTTATCCAGCTCCGAGTCCTTCCCTTCTTCGAGACCTATGATGAGAAATTTAAAAAATAAATAAAAAATAATTTATATATACCGAAACTTCAAAAGATTTATCAAAATACTGTATCAAGAATTTTTATTATAATATTATTATCAAATTTTAATTAATTGGATAATTTTATTATTCATATGTAAAATAAAAAAAATCTGATTTTCCTATATTTTAGTAAGAAGGACCCGTGGTCAGATATTTTTATTACAAGAATCTTATTAAAAAATTAATCAGACTCACTCACTCACCCCTCAACATACACCCACCCTCACCCTCGCCCACACTCACCGGCCACCACTTTCTCTTTCATCCATAAAAAACTGCGTGCTCTCAGCGACCTATTCTGCTCCGTCTTCTCGTCGACACATATTCAATGTGAAATCGATTCCAAAAAAAAAAAAAAAAATTGGTCGGATTTCTTTGAAACGTCTCTTACTCTCTTCTTCATAATAATAAAAAAATCCCATTTCTCAGATCGCCATTTTCATCAGCTCGATCATCCGATTCGATTGCAAGGTTTATCTTCACGACCCATCTAGTTATTTTGCTCTGTTTTTTATTTTTCTGGGTTCGTTTCAGAAAAGATGAAGTGAGCTTATCTTTTATTTTTCGCTTTTAATCTTTTAATTGAGATCGGAATAAATCTCACAAGGGGATCTGAAAAATAATTTCAGTTTTTGATTTTGACTTTGTAATGGGTCGTTTCTGGGTAAAGTTACAATCTTTTTCTTGTTTTTTATTTTATTTAATTGATTGCTCTGATTTTATTAATTTAATTTTGCTGAATTCAATCTGAAGGTCGCCGGTATTGCGTGGAGTAACATTCACTGTGATTCTCAATAATATCGATTCGATCTGACAAGGTTTTCCCCCCTTCTTACCTCTGCTCATTATCATGAAGACTCTTGATTTATGTATCTGTGTGTGTGTGTGTGTTTTCTGTAAGTAACTGATTTTGGATTTTGTGTGAACCGATCGATATCTCGTAAAGTTGCAATCTTTCACCTTAATTTCAAGATTCTACGGTAAAAATCAATATCCGCGATTGAAGTTCTTGTTAAAAAAAACCGTTTTCGATTGAAGTTCTTGTTAAAAACCCGTTTTCGTGTCAAGTTCCGCTAAAGTTGTTCAACACTTTTGTAGTTAATTGCTCTGTTCATCTGCAGGTCAACGAAACGCATCACAACTCATTGCAGGAAAAAAAAATGCAACGGGAAAGGAACTCACTCGGTTCCTTTCCTGAACCGATCGACCTGAACCAAGGATCCATTTCCAACAACAGCTATACTATGGACCGCTCGACCTCTTGGGACAACATGCTTAGCCCGGTCGAGAATCGCCTCTCAAACTATATGCTCGAGCCGGCAGATGGGAACCCCGTCGATGCCAATGACGACACGTGTCGCAATTTCAGTGGCTGGGCTCGCGGCGAATCGAGCTCCGGTGCAAACAACACTCGAAGTGGGGAGGATTCGAAAATTAGTCTCGGATGGCCTTCTTCCCTTTTCACTTCTTGTTCCGGGCAGGGATCGGATTCGGAAAACTGGTCCTTCGATCCACCGCCCAACACCGCTGCTGCTAGTAGCAGTGAGCCCCTCAGCCTTCAAAATTACCGTGCTGCCCTTAACTTAAACTCGAACGAGGGGCACGTGAGGGAGCAGATCCCGACGTTTTACGCTTCTTCCAGTAACAACGTAGGAGCTTTTACGAGCAGTTCGAGTGCCTCCGTAGAAAACAATTCGACTTGGGGGTCCTCTTGCAAGAGGAAGGCGCTCGAGGGTACTTCCGGACAATTTTACCCTCCCGGGGGAAGCTCGCCCTCCAACCACAACACAACCAATCAGGATCATAGTCAGATTCACGATTTTTACTCTTCTCGAGGAAACTTAAGCATATCGTCTGGGTCATCCGGCTCGTCTCCGACTAATTACTCAGAACAGATAAATCCGAGCAGGCAATCTCAAAGCCCGGCTAGAAATCTCACTTCAAGATCAAACCACGGTCGACACGAGCCAGTTCTATTCGAAACCCCTAGAGGCATTTCCTCTTCTTCAAGAAACTCCGGTGTTTATTCTTCTCCGAGTACGACGAATCAATCTGCTCATCCGATGCACGTAAACGAGGCTAGAGGAATATATCCTTACGCTTGGAATGGGCAGTCTTCTAATACAAGAGAGGAAGCACCTGTTACTAACATCAGATCCTCCTCGTCCCGTAGAAGTAATAATCTCGAGTACCCTAATGCAACGCGGGACCAAATCGATTGGAGTTTCGCTCCTGGGAATTCGAATCGTTTATCTTCCAGAAATCATTCTGCTTCTTCTGGTGCACGGGTAGGGTCCGGCTCTAGCTCTAGTGCCTGGTTGCGTCATCATCAGAGGTCAGTGGAAGGTAGTGGTCCTTGGGTTCCTATCCATGGTGGTGGGACCGAGCCTGGGGCCCGCAGGAGTCACTATCTTGCACATTTGCCTTCTTCTTCTTCTTCTTCTTCTTCTTCTTTGGAGGAAGTGGGTCCCAGTAGCCGAGCTCAACGCCGGTTGGATCAAAGAGCGGCAGCTGGTTTCTTGATGGATGCACCAGGGGATGATAGTAACGGGTGGCGTTCTTTGGCTGCTGTTGAGGGAAGGCACAGGCTGGTTAGTAAATAATTGATCGAATGAAGGGTTAAATCCGGTTAATAAGAGACGAACAATAATTTTCTTTTACTTTTGTGTGATAGATTCGTCAAGTGTTGACTGCCATGCGAAGGGGAGTCCACTTACAGGCTGAGGTTTGTTTTCAACCTTTGTGATTGATGAAAAAATTAGTGTGATTGCATGTTTTATTTAAGGGTTCGTTTTAATCTGCAACCAACCAACCCCTATGCACGTTTTAACAATTCCTTACCTAATATATTTGTCATTTCATTTTGCTTCATTTGTGTTTCTTGATTCCAAAGTCGGTTTGCTAAATGAAACAACAAAAATAATTTAGGTATTTGGACTCCGAAAAAGTGTGTAGTCTAGGGTTGTGGAATATATGCTTTTATTACATCTTGTTTTTGTTTTTTCGTCAGGAATATATGCTCGTGGACCCTTTTATGAATGGATTTGCAGAGTTGCATGACAGGCACAGAGATATGAGGCTTGATGTTGACAATATGTCGTACGAGGTAGTATTTCTTTCCCTTGAAATCCCATACTCGGTCGGACAAACCAATTCTGTTTCTTATTTCCTTGTCGATTATATATGCTCGTACGAACAGGAATTGCTTGCTTTGGAGGATAGAATAGGCAGTGTGAGTACTGGACTGAGCGAGGAAAGAATCAGGAGCTCCATCAAACAACGGAAATTCGAGCCCCTTCGTGTGTTGCCAAACATGGAACCATGCTGTATATGCCAGGTCAGAGCTCATTTCATTCGAGTCCAGTTATATTTCAAATTTACAAAAATGCCCCCCTTGAGGGTTGTGTTTGTTGCTATCTACTACTCCCTCTGTCCCGGATCAAAAGTCATACTCAGAGCTCATTTCATTCGAGTCCAGTTATTTTTCAAATTTACAAAAATGCCCCCCTCGAGGGGTATTTGTAATATGATGCTATTTTGTTTTTAGAATTACGAAAACCACACCCTTGGATGAGTCGATTATTTATACATCATTTGTCGTTTTTGTGATCAGGAGAATTACACCGCTGGGGACGATATTGGAATATTGGATTGCGGGCACGAGTTTCATACCGGGTGCGTCGAGCAGTGGCTCACGCAAAAGAACATTTGTCCCATCTGTAAGATGACTGCTTTGGAAACTTGAAACCAAACATCATTTTTGGAGGGGAGCTCAATAATATGGGGAAAACCACATTTTCATCTCTTTTTTTCGTTTTTTTTTCTCCGTCATGAATTATTTTCGTATTTTGTTGTGTACCTTTGATATACTATAAGCTTAAACTCTGTGATTTATAGACATTTTCATCTTAATTAAACAAAATAAGGGGACATAAATTTGACACCATATGACCATAACCAAGTGTTTAGTTTGTGATCTTTTTTTGTTTTCTCGGTTTTTTTTTTACAGTGATTGTGTTCTCGACAACTCATACCGATAACAATTGATAATTTGAATAGACATTTTGTAAGCATGCATCTTCTCCCTTCTCCTTGCTCGATTATCTCACACGACATTTGTGATGGATCTTATTCATGGCCCTCTTGGTCTACCTTACCTTTACTCAATATTTTTATTTTATTTTATTTTATGTTTATTATTGTTATCTCTATTTATAATATTAGGGCCCACCATAAAAAAAATTATGACATCGTAGACCTTAATTAATGTGACAATCAAGGAAAATTGGACGTTGAACTTTGAAATATTTTGTCGTTTCACTATCACATATGCCTAATGTTGAAATTATGTCTTTGACCAATTGAATGCACAATTTGAGTTGTTCAATTGAGGTAGTTCATGCAATTTGTGTGTATCAAACTAGGTGAGGGGAGTATTGTTTCTCTTCCTAATAATGTGATGGGTGAATTGAAACTTTTGTTATGAATTTGTCGCGAAAAAACGAATTTCTCGATATAAAAAAGAACAACAGTATTCGATCGATCTGTAAAAAATGTATATAAAGTTAGCAACGAAAATTTGCATATTCAAATATGAACTCAAAAGGAGAAATTACATATATGTACTCTATTTTTCATGGGGTGTTTTTTTTTCCCATCAAAACAAATTTTGAATTTACTTTGTAAAAAGAAAATATAATTTAAAATAAAAAATAAAATTAAAACGGAACGACGTCGCTTCGGGGGGAATAATCCGAGTTGGCAAAGGACTCCTGCGGCCACGAGTCCCGCAGCAACTTGAGCAGCATCTGCGCTTTACGCTTCGCCCTCTCCGTGCACTCGCTCTGCACGAGCAGCAGCAGCTGCGTCAGCACGCCGGCCGCCACCGCCTCCCGCTGCGCCCTCTCCGACGCCGAGCACACCGCCAGCAGCGCCCCCGCCGCGTACTCCGTAGCCCGGTCCGAGATCTTCAGAATCACCTTCACCAGCAGCGGCACCGTCAGCGCGTGGGCGGCGAACGCCGCGCACCCCTCCGGCCCGCGGCAGAGCAGCTCCGCCGTCGCCAGCGCCCTCTCCGCGTCGCACTTCTCGAGCTCCGCCAGACGGTTCACCACCGCCTCCGCCGCGCCGGCAGCCACCGCCCGCCGCCGGTGCTGCTTCACCAGGCAGAGCGCGAACAGCGCCTTCGCCCCGACCTTCAGCGCCCGCGGGTACGCCAGCGGGCAGCTCAGGATCCCGATCACGCCCTCGAAAACCCCCTCCGCGCTCCCGACCCGCTGCCGGAGCTCCGGCGACCGCGTCCCCGCCGCCACGTTCTCGATCACCGCCGCCGAGTCGACCCGCACGTCGATCGACGGGTGGAAAAGCAGATTCGCTAGGTACTCGATCCGAGTCGAATTGGAGGCTACCCAAGTGGCCTCCGATTCGGAGAGCGAGAACATAGACAAAATAGAGAGCGGTTCGAGTATTAAATCCGTCGGTTCCGGATCCGGATCCGAACCGGAGAATAAAATCGAGAGCATAACCTCGCTCGATTTATTCGCCGCCATGACAGCCCGGTTTTTTTCCGAGTCGCGGGCCAGACCTCTGAGCCTCCGTAAGGCCGAGACCCGCGAGTTGAAAGTGCCCGACCCGGAGGAGGCCTGGTTCAGGAGGGTCCGGACCAGGATCGGGTCGGCGGGTTGTTTCGGGGTGGGTATCCGCTGGATCCCGTGGGAGCGGTTCGCGACGCACCACTCCTGGATGAGGCGGCGGAGGGTGTGGTTGGGGATGAGGGAGAAGTCGGAGAGCGGGACCCGGGTGACCGGACACGTGGTGTTGCCGGTGGCGACCCATGATTCGATGCTGGAGCGGTCGTACGTTTGACCGGTGCAGACGGTGACCGGGTCGGACATGAGCTCGAGTGAAATCGGGCATCGGAAGTGGTACGGGATCTGCAATCCGATATCCAACGGTTCCAAACTTCCGGGCATTGTTATTATTATTTTTTTAATTAAAAAAAAAAGGGGAAAATGGAAGAATTGTAGGGACAGGAACTGGAGAAAGAGTGATACAAAAAACGTACTACTAAATCAGTGAGGACTGCATATGGTCTTTCAGTTTGTTGGGGGAGTGATGGGTTAAATACGAAATACAAACAGAGAGACAATATGCTCTGCTTTTATTTTTTATCTTTTTTTTATATTCTGACGAATTTTGTACTGTGATTTACATTGGTCATTGGCCACACGTGTGGTTTATTTTTTAACCATGGTTAAGTGAGGTTGGTCAAAGGGAATGTGATTATGTGGGAGTGGGGACTGGTCTATTTCTTTCCAACACAACAGAAAAAATCTAAATTATGTGTACCTCACAAAATCGTTCTCTATTTTTTATTTATTTATTTTTTTATACAAAAAATTTACTTTATATATATCACAATTATCAATTATTTGGAATATTGAAAGAATAATGTGAGTATATATTTTATTATTTTTACTCTTTATCATTTTAAAATAAGACTTTACATTTAGTTGTAAGTTTATTTATCATATTTCTTCTTAAATATTCAACATTCTTCTTAATTTCTTAGTGAAATAAGTGTGATTATCGATCTCCCGATAGAAAGATACTCTTTACTTTAAAAATGTATCAATTCTTATATATTTATATATTCTAAAAAAAATTGTATTAAAAATTATACTCTAAATAAATAAGACTATGAGAGTAGTAGGAATAGTTAATTATCAAGCAATAAATGAACAACTAATACATATAATTGAGTTTTGAAATTTGAGAACAGAATCCAAATGTGGAAATTTGAGTCTTTCCATTGGGCATCCCAACCTTGACCGAAACATTGGTTGGAGTTCAATTCAAGCAAATTTAAAGACGAACAATATAATGAGATACAACATGATGTTGAACGATGACGTTTATCGATTACAAATCGATTTATGGTGACGTTGATGCAATTATCGGACAACAAATGTTAAATATATATTGATTAAATAATATTTTATTGAAATATTACTAAGTTTGTCATGAAATCACAAATTTTACAAATTTGTTAATTCATTTTTATAGGATTTGCTACTCGAGTAAATTACTAAATCTCACCTGATCAAAAGATCAACGATAACATTAGAACAAGTAAAGTTTTTCGTCTCTACACTTTATGAAATACATCTCTCTAGCTTAAAAAAGTTCCAATATTTTGCACGGAACGTGGAGATAAAGTTTTTTTTGTTAAGTTTTGATAAAAAAATAAAGAGTTTAAAGTATTTTTAAATTAAAAAGTAAAATACCTGTGAATGAAATTTAAAATAAATAAAGTAGGAATAAATTATATTTTAAAATGAAAATTTATGAATATTTATTTCATTTTTTGAGATATTAACATTTCTAAAACAAAATATTACAATTTTTAGAAGAGAGAATAATAATACTCCAAAAAATTAAAATAAAATACTACTACTCCTTATATATACTGAGTATATATATAGGGCAAGATCTAGAACAGTCAAACATACATAAATAGCTAAAAATATTGTTAGGACAGCTGGCAGAGGGGTGGGTGTATGTTGTTTTACAGTGGTGTGTGTGTGTGAGTGAGAGAGAAGTGACTTGTGGTCAAAGGTCAGAGATGAACAGAAGAATGTGCGGGGACAGCTTGTCTCACTTTCTCTCTCTCCTTTGGGTGGGCCCAGCCCAACAAGCTCTTTCTCGCTCGTGGATAACAACAGCAAATTTACATGATCAAATTTACGAATTTTTCCTTTTTTTTTGGGCCCATTTAGAAAAATGATTTTTCTATCTTTTGGGCCCACGCATTTGGGACGACTTTGATGTCATATTTGCATCATTTGATTGGAGTAGAGAGAATCTATTTATCTTTCACTTTTTGATTTATTTTTCCAATATTGATTTGATTTTTTTTTGTTGGTCTATAACTTTATTTTATTTTCCAATATTAATTGTGAAGAAGCAAGGACGAAATTTGGGGTTCAACGTACATTTTCTTATGTGTGTTATTATGATGATTTGAAAAATTATTTAAAATAAACAAGTAAAAAAAATCAACTAACGGTTCAAATTAATTGTTATTTCAACGGTCACGCGCGCGACACGCATGACTCAATATCATTCATGTCAAGCATATGTGTGGGCGCTCGTCTGTTCGATTCGACTCGACCATGTCTCGAGCTTCGTTTTTCGACTCAAATAAGTTATTTTTAGAATTTGGTGTATGTAATTACTTCGAATCATACCCAAAGCATGAAAAATGTAATCATGATAGATTGAAGGCGATGACACCTTGTAGTCAAACTTTAGTGTCGATACAGATAATCAAGTTGTCTGTGGATGCATGAAATTTCTTTTGGCTTATTTTAAGGAATAGTGATATACAAAAAAGAGGTAGAGCGGCTAATTTCAACAGTTCATAATTTTTATTTTCGTATATATGTTTATAGGATTTGAATAACTTTAATGTATCTTAAAATTATATATATAATTACCTACTTCATTGATTATTTTTTGGACTATAGTTAAATTTTAAAATATTACATTCTCATGATTTTGGTGCATGATAATCTTTTTACACGCTTCTCGAAAAATATTCCTTAAGGATAAAGAAACCATCTCCTCAACTTTGATTAAATTGTGCACCACACCAACTTCTCATTATATGTTTGTAGACTTGTAGTAGTAGTACACTAGTACTACATGATGACCAAGCAAGATTATACACGTTTATTTTGCATGGAGGACTGGAAAAACCACATTTTTCTGTATATTATTTTGATTACTTTATTTTATTTGACAAATTAGATATCAAATACTCCACATTTATACAAGATTTTGTCAAATAAATTAATACTTGACCAACATAGGTGTCTCATCTATGCACGAGTGAAGATAAAATGGGTGTTTTTGTTTTGTGAAATCAAAATAACAATTTCAAATGTAGTCATTACAATCGAGTCAACCCAAAAAATATCCTGAGGGTACAAATTAAGTTTACCACAATCTTAAATTTGTAAAAAATATATCATGAACTCACATGCATCATATGTAATAGTAATAGTAGTAATTTTGAATACCAATTGGATATAGTATAATATTTGATGTAGCATTGGAATATTAATTTTTATATATCTCTTAAATATATGTTTGGTAAGGTGTGATGAGTACATATAGTATATTATTCCCTGCCGCTTATTCACCTACCAAAAGTGAGATTCGCATATTTTAAAATTTCAGGTCATAGTTTTTTGGTTCAATTAAGGAAGCAATTTAGTTTCGATGAGTGTGCGCAGCTAAATTTTCAAAACTATTTTCACTTTCACCTTGAGCCTTGTGCTGTCTAATTCAGCATCTCTTTCTGAATTACTTGCTTTAGTTAAATGTTTTTTTTCTTAGAACAAGCTTACTCTGATGGGGTTGGATCCAAATAGTTATGTCGGGACGATGCACAGAGGTTTTTGATCAAACACGTTACTTACATCAAATCGTTTCGCTACTAACTCATGTACACGAAAACAGCTGATCACTTCACGAAGCGAAAATAGTCGTAAAAAGTAGGCTGAGCATCCATTGCAATTGAAAAGGCCTGCTGCTGTCAAAGCTGGCTTCATTTTTGGCTGCTGCAGTGGGGGCAATATTTGCCTGAGGTGCTTCGCATGCACCAAATGTCATATTCTCCTGCAATGTATATAGTATCGAGAGGGTGCAATTTGTTATAATTACAGAAATCGTGGGGTGTGTTTTGTAATTTTGAAAGATTAGAAACCGCGAACCTCGCAAGAAGATATAGTTTTGCAGCCACAAACCAGTTGACCGTTTGCCATATCTACGGCTTCAGATGCTCCGCCACCATCGCTTCTCTGCGAATCCGTACACAGTTAAAGTACTCAAAAAGAGAGGGACGAACAAAGTTGAGTACCTTGTAAAAGTCGACCGCTATGAAATTAGGCCACCTCCTGCCAGCTGCTTGATAGCACTCGTTCGTCATGCTAATCAAAGGGGCAGAATTGTGTTTGCAAGATTTTGTGATATCCGGATCATCCGGAAAATAGTTCATTAGAACAAGGGACCTCGATGTATCGTTCATGGATCGTGATTCTGCACGGCTCGGACACGACCCAGATACCATCCCACCGTTTCCATCTACAGGTTCAGAAACAGAACAGGCCATTTCATTTTTTGGGATATTTGTAAATGTGAAAGATGATTAGATTTCTGTGTAATCAAAAGAAAAACTCACATTGATTTTCGATTATGTATTTCCATTGGTGCGCAATGCCTTCAGAGGACTCCTTTGAAGCTTTAGAAGTGAAAACTACCAAACGTTGGTTCTGTTTGGCCATATCATCAACTGTCGGCCATTCTCCGCCATTTTTCGGCATCTGAGCTACCGGAAACCAGAACTTCATCAATCCAGATGCACTGAAAACCTTAGTCAGTCCCTTGGGAGAAGTAACATAGTCCTCGATGAAGATGGTGACTATTTCAGTAGGGTTCGATTCAAGAAACTGCTGCACCTCTTTTAAAGCACTTATAGCAGGTTGCTGCAGAGAAGCAAAATTGAAAACATCAGAAAAACTAATAAGAATTTTTGATCATTACAACAGAAGCAAGTTAGTTCATCATATAGTACTTACGAAAGCTGTGTAGTTGTAGCAATTCCCCCCGAACGAGTGGCATAGCCAGATATCATTTTGGAAGTCGTACATGTCGAGCATAAACCCCCTGACTCCATTCTGCGATATACGATCAAAGAATTGTATAAATATCAATCGGAAAACAGAATCATAGTAAACCTCCCAGAATTGTAAAATTTTCACAATTAGTACAATATTACAGGACCACATATCACAAGTTAAGATCCACAACTCGGAAAACGGCAAACCCCTATAGAAGATGGAAGTGATTAGAAACGATTTACCTGGAGCTGACTGGTAATGGAGTCTTGCTGATTCTCCGGAGACAAAATTACGCTTCCTGATGACGACCTCGCTCGCAATCTAGCAAACGCGTTGTGAGTGGTTAGCCACGTGTACCGATTAAACGGCAATCCTTTCACCTAAAATTAATCGTCGACATCAAGGTTAATCAGAACCCCAGACAATAATCAAAACTTGAAAAATACAACTGCTGCATCACAAATATGTGTATCGTTGGACTTCAATTATAAACACTACTAATCGAATCAGAGATTTTATCGAATCAAATTTTCTAAGAAAACACAATACACACACACTCGTACGCAGGACGAACCTTAGAGAGAGGACTGAGAGGCTGAATCCGAGTGCATCTTGGCCGGAGGTTATTGTTGGCGAAGCAAGTCTCGCAATGCAGCCCCGAGTCACAGTTCCCGTTCGAGACGCAAGTTTTTCCCAGCTGCAAAACGGAAATCGGAAATAAGAAATCGAGATCGATCTACACACACAGATGCGTGTTTACTGTAATTTCAGCTGAATTCACCTTCAGAGCCGATGAACTACCCAAGAGAAAAATCGCGAAGAGCACGAACGAAACATAGCTCTTCATCGTAAATCCGTATAACCTGCGTAAGCAGAAAAAAAACAATTAAATTCGTAACATAATCATCTCACCGATCTACAGATACAAGTGTGTGTAATTGTGTGTGTTCTGCGAATTTCCGTTACCGCTTCTTTCTCTCTCTAGAATTTGAAACGACGAAGAAGACGACTGCTCTCTATCTAAAACGGATTGAACTGAAATTCCAGAAAGTTACGGAAAGCGTGGGGGTGATATATTCAATTTTTTTTCCCGGGCATTTTCTGTTTTTGGGAACGAGACAATCATGATCGTATCGATTTTATAGGTTTGTTGAATTCAACGCAAAATCTGCACGATTGAGTTTTGTTTATTTATCGAACGGCCATTGAACTATTGTGTTTTTGCATTCTTACCCCAAAAGAATAGAGAAATTTCACTTCACGCTAAAAAAGAAAGACGCAATACTACTTGCAAGTTGCAAGTTGCAAGCAATGTTTCACGCTAAAAAAAGATATTTTAATATTTTTAAAGTTATGTTTAAATACTTTAATATATTATTATTTTTCTTTAAAATGTTTAAAAAATATTTTTAAATTATCCTTAAAAAAAAATCAAATTCTTTTAAAATCATTTTAAAACACATTAAAATATTCCATTTTCTTTATATAAGCCGGACTACAAGTCGACAACAATAGAAACAAAGCAACCGCCTAGTTGCAGCATCAATGGCCCTACCGTCAGAAGCTCCAAAAATTGATGAAGAAGAATTACCCAAATCTCTTGCGATTGCGATGGATCTAATAATAATTAACAACACAAAAACAAGATGCAGGATTTTTATCTACCAGAAAGTACTTCATTCCGCTCAAAAACCTCGATCGCCGAGCGAGCGCTAAAATACGTCGGCATCTGAAGCTCACATTCCGTCCATGGCGCTACGTGGAGCGGCGGTGGTTCTCGGTATACTGCTAGCGGTGGCGAGATTTCCAATTACAACGGCTGCTACGGGTGAGCCGTTACACATTTCACAGTATCTTTTTCTGGCTTCGATTTCTGTAGTGTTAGCTAAAGAAAATTGTGCATTTGGGAATTGGATTGAAAATGGTGCTAACGTAGTTGTTGTTGATTTGGGGAAGAAGAACATTTGTGCTGCAGACCTAATTTCTGAGTGAGTTAATTCATTTGATTTTTTTTTTCAAGTGTAGATTGCCCTTTGGACTTGAGCCGATCTAATTTCACGCCGGCCGTCGCTTTGTGCTCCAACCGAGATGACAGAGGGAAGTGCTGCCGTTACATCAATGCTCTGGTCTCTATCTCCGTCTCCCGATACGCAAACAGAACAACTAGCCTCGGGGTCAATTTGGAATTACTCGAAACCTGCCTCCGTGATGTATCTAAAACCATTGAGCTGTACGGAGTACATAGAAACGCCACGATTTTCTGCGGGTTCGGGACGAAAATACCCCTGAACTATGAGTGTCAGGGTCGAAGGACCGTCACACAGATGTTTCAGTCCCTGGGATTTAAGGATGTTGCTGAAAATTGCCAGGCGCCTCTTTCCGGGGACAACGATGCTTGTCGGAAATGCTTGAATTCTGGGATCATGTATCTTCGAAATCTACTGGGGTCCGTGGATAATGTGACCCTGATTACTTGCCGGGATGCGGCTTTTGCTGCTATCGCCAGCCGAGTGGATTACTTGTCGACTGTTGATATTGCTAGCTGTTTCTTTGGGGTTAGGGGTCTTAGCACTCTCATGGGTGAGCTTATTTAATTATAATTTTTTATCTAACGAGTTGGATGATTACGAAAAGTACTCTTGATAATATTACAACATAATCGATTGGAGCTTTTCTTACCTTTATTTTTGGTAGTCCAAAGTAGCTAGGTTGAAGGGTCCTTGTATTTCTTACGATCACCATTAGTCCAGTAATAATTGTAAACTGAATCTGTTTATGTTATAATCTATGGACATACTCAATCGTTTATATGGTTTTAATCATTTGATGACAATTTTAGGGCCTCACCCTTCTCCGGATTCACCCTCGATATCTGCAAGCCCACATGATGCTGCTGGTCCTGCTCAGCTCTCTTTAAGCGCGTCTCTCGAGGAAAACCGGCATCACTACCACCTCGCAGTGGTGCCAGGCATTGGTATTGCAGTCGCAGCACTTGCTATAGCAGTGGTTGTGGTACTGGCTATCCTCATTCGCATAAAAAGCCGTGAACTGGATGATTCTGTTTTAATTGATGCGACATTCCCAAAAGTCATTGCTCTTCCAGCAAGAAAGATTCAGGATGGTATGTTCCTTTTTTTTTCTCGGGGTTTTCTTTGCAGTTAATATAAAAAAATGCTGGAATTTACTGTAATTTCAAAACAAATCTATGCAAAATCTTGTGTCGGATCGTCAGACATAACGTATTTCTGTGAATGGAAGGCCCATTTTTTATGTGTAATCTTTGCTTCATCCCTATTTTTTTTTATTTTGCACTATGAAACAGGCATGTATTTACTAATTTTTTTATTTGTTGTTTGCTGCACAAATTACATGAAGGCCCATCCTGCATGTTTAGAAAATTCAGCTTTAAGGAGACGAAGAAAGCTACAAACAACTTCAGCACTGTCATTGGACAAGGAGGATTTGGAATCGTATATAAAGCTGAGTTTCGGGATTTTTTAGTGGCAGCAGTTAAGAGGATGACTAAAATTTCGAAGCAGGCGGATGATGAATTTTGCAGGGAATTAGAGCTTCTTGCTCGACTACACCATCGCCATCTTGTTGCTTTGAGAGGTTTCTGTGTGGAAAGGCGTGAGAGGTATTATTATTATTTAGCTCCGATTCTAAGTAAAATGTCATTTTGGAGTTTTTGTGACCGACTATTAAGACAGAATATGAACTGATTCACCCTTCAATTAACAATCACTCGCACTAAATGATCTTTGTTTCTCTCACATAGATCATTAGCATTGTTTGAATCTGCTAGCTAGAACTATGTACTTAATTCTAAAATGACAAATAATTTGTTCCAACATCAACCCTTCAAAACGGCATGTATTCAGGAAATGAGATTTGTATGTTCGATTTACAGTGTGCGGAAACTAATACCTACAACTTATTCTCCCACAGATTCTTAACGTTCGAGTTTATGGCAAATGGAAGCTTAAAGGATAATCTCCACAGTATGTCCTAGTTTATTTTTTATTAATATTTTCTCTACTTACAATACTTGCACAGTGGTTTTAGACTTTTAGTGTTGAAAAATAAAAAAGTTACACGAATACAGCCCTTTAATGTTGATTTGTATGAGTGCCTAATTGAATACATTCCAGCACGAGGTAGAGCTCCTCTGAGCTGGCGCACAAGAGTTCAAATCGCTATTGATGTGGCAAATGCGCTGGTAAATTCCAGGATCATGCTGATGTGCACAAATTTCTGATTATGCCGTTTTTCAAAAACTTTCAATTTCTGTTGTGTGCAGGAGTACCTCCATTTTTACTGCAACCCCCCTTTGTGCCATAGGGATATTAAGTCTAGCAATATATTGCTGGACGTTAATTTTGTTGCAAAGGTAATTATGTATTTCATCACACCTGCGTTATAATATCTTTTTAACAATAATGAGAAACACACACATACATAGCGAGAGGAATGGTCTGTCGATAACAGTTTTTGTGATCTCCAGGTTGCCGATTTTGGGCTTGCGCACGCTTCAAAAGATGGTTCCATTTGCTTTGAGCCTGTAAACACTGGTACATGTGGGACTCCAGGTCAGCTAGTTATCTTGATTCTTGAGTGTCAGCCTATTTTTTATTTTTCTTTCAATAAATCACAAATATCTCCTGAAATTGCTGCAAAACTCCGCTCAAACATAGTACGGAGTACTAAAGACATGACTCTTGCCAGGTTATTTGGACCCTGAGTATGTAATAACACAAGAGCTAACTGAAAAGAGCGATGTATACAGTTACGGGGTCGTTTTACTAGAACTTGTCACCGGAAGGCGAGCAATACAAGATACCAAGAACTTAGTCGAGTGGGCCCAAGTCTTCTTAACTACTGGGTCCCGTATAACCGAGCTTGTGGACCCCTATCTTGGCGACACTTTCAACTTCGATCAACTTCAAACCGTCTTAGCAATTGTGAGATGGTGCACTCAGAGAGAAGGCAGAGCAAGACCTTCGGTAAAGCAAGTCCTGAGGCTTTTGTACGCGTGCGCGGACCCACTGCGCAGTGAGTTTGTCGAAGCATTGGAGGGTGAAAAGGCAGAGAGGAAATAGCTTGAGCACGAATAGATCGTTTTGCAGTCAGGAGCTTTCTATTGGAGACGAGGTGTCTCCTAAGTTTGAAGGACCATCATTCGGAGGTAAATTTGCAATGGTAAAAAACGTCTGGTGATATTGAGTCAACCAATAACAAAACACACAAAACGAATATAGATTAACTACTTAAACATGTCAAACACACAATCCTAATATTAGTTGCAGCACATGGCGCATCCATAGTTGGGAAAAGGCATTGAGGCCGACTCCCTAGCCAATTCGCTTTCCAAAACATCATCGAATAGAGACTCGGTAACCCCATCCCTCTTGAGCCTCTTTTCGACACCATTCGAAACTACGTTGCCGTCTTTCCCGACCGCGACAATGCAACTCCCATAATACACTTCTTCTCCTTCTTCTTCGTGAAGGAATTCTGGGAAAGTCAACATCTCCTCCATAGACACTCCTTCATCTCTTCGTCTTTCCACAAAGACCTATAACGAACCCCTTCCCCATTTTGTCTGCTCACAAAGTGCTCTCTACTCAAATCCAGAGGAACAAATACAACCTCCCACCCCATGGCCTTCATTTCCGGGTAATGCTTCCTGACCAACTCGATGTACGCGAGTTCGCGGTCATTAAATCCGCGGCGCGAGCCGAGGTAGACGAGGTAGTTCTTGCCTCGAAGCTGCTTGGGGTCGAAGTACTCACCCTTTCGAGACAGCCCCGTTTTCAACAACGACGAATGGATCGGAGCGAGCGACCGGATGGATTCCACCTTCCGTTTCAAAATCGCCGAGCGAGTGAAAGGGTACTCCTCGACTCCTCTCTCGCTCGTCACAATCTCTCTCCCCCTCAGCTCCCCTGACTCGCAGTTAGGCGGGACCACCACAAACCTCTCCACGGGCCCCTCGTCCCCAGACCCGAACACTCTCCACATCCTCCGGCAGACCTTTCCATCATAGTCGAAAAGTAACCACGACTTTACACCGCAAAGCCCAAGCGCCGAATAGAGCTGCCGGTAGTACGAGGCCGGCTCGTCGAAAAGCGACATGCACACGAGCACTATCTCCAGCTGCTGATTCTTCGACATGCAGTAGTCGTGGACGGTTTTGATTCGCTCCATGATTTTCCCGTCGAAGCAAAAGTACAACCCGACGTACTTTCCGGCGAGGTCGAGTACCGACACTGCCGATGCCACGTCAGCTGATTCGGATTCGAATCTTCGGAGCGTGCGGTTGGGGTTGCATTGGAGGATGTCGGCAAAAAGCGAGAGGCGGGTTCGATCCTTGGTGTGGGACCAGTGTTCGTGCATGGGATCGAACCGGCATCTCAAGGCCTCGTCATTATCTTGGATCTCGACCAAGGCAGAGTCGAGAAAGGGTGGGGACCACTCGGAGCCGTAGAGGAGAAAATTTTCGAGGGTTTCGTAAGGGTCCACCAAGATGTGACCGTCGGGGTCCACCAAAACGGCGGCGGTCATCTCATCGTCGATATCAAAGGAGGAGCATACGTATTCTCTCGTCGCCACGTCGGAAAACGGGACGGCGAGGCAGTCGGGGAAGGCGGAATAAAAGTGGTCGAAAGCCGACTTGTGATCGTAAACAACGTCGTTTCTCATCTTGACCACAACTACCATCTCGAAAGGTCGGCGTTGACCGTGGTCAAACGCTTCGATCGCGGCGCGGATGTTGTCGACGGCGGAGTCGTCGCCGGAGATGGGGACGAGGGAGCAGCAGATGAGGAGGTGTTTTCCGGCGAGGGACTCGAAATCGACGGCGGTGGAGAATATTTCGCCGTTTTTGTAGCGGACCAAGTGCTTCGTCGCGCCTTTGTTCGAGAGGAAAGGCTTGTAACCGCCTCTCAATTTCTTGCCCTTTTTGAGGGTGGTTGGCCGGCGAGGAGGCGGCGCGTCGGAGTCGACGTTCATCGGCTCCGGCGCAGATTCGGGCAGCGGGTAAGTTTTTTGGATTGAGGCTGCCTCGTTTTCGGCAGGCCAACCGTGGGGTTGATTTTTCTTTCGACTGATGATATCAATGAAGCTTCCACTGGAACAAGGAAAGAACTCGACTAGATTCTTTTCGACTGAATTCGACATGGCTCCAAATCCAGAGGGATTCGACGACGACCTCTCACTTGATCTTAGGGTTTATAAACTTGTTCTTTTTATAAGTATGCATTAGGGTTTTTTATATTTTATAGTTTTAATTAAAAAAATATTGCTTATATAGGTATTGGTGGGTGGGTTGTGACTTGTGAGTTGTGAGTTGTGACTATGGGCTTGGTGGGTGGGTGGAGCCTAAAAGGATTAACCCGAGAACAGTATTTTAATATTTAATTAATTAATATTATATTTTAAAAATATTTTTTATGAATAATAATTTAATATTTTATTTTATTAATATTAGTTTAATTTCAATTAATCGTATTTTATAAAAATCAATCTCTTCCTATTCTTTAATTAAAAAAATTGATCAAATTTTATCAATCTCTTCCTCTATTCTGTAATTCATTTGATTTAAAAAAAAATTATCAAACTTTTTAAGTATATTATTTTTTCTTGCTATAATCTGGCTTTGTATGTCCTTTTTTATTTTTCTGAACATTGAATCGAGTTATTAATTATGTTCGACTAGATTTTTTTTTAATTTTTAGTTTATCCCTAATTCAGTTATGTTAAATTTGTTTTGCAGGTTAACATACATTAAATTAATATAACTGCATTTCTGCTCTCTCATCTCCTTCATGTTCACCAAGTAAATTCAATTTTTTTTATATTTCTATTTATTTTCCAGGTTTATAATTTTTATTTTCCATTTATTTGGATTTCCCCCCAGCGATTTTAGGTATTTGTTGGATGCGTTTGACACTCGAGAAATGCAGAGAAGAGAAACTCCTCTTCCACCAGATCAGAAGCTTCTCGATCGGGTAGGATGAGACGAGAAACTCCTCTTCCACCAGATCAGAGGCTCCTCGATCGGGTAGGATGTAAGATCAATGCAGAGAAGAGAAACTACGTACTCTTCCAACAGATCAGAGGCTTCTCGATCGGGTAGGATGAGACGAGAAACTCCTATTCCACCAGATCAGAGGCTTCTCGATCGGGTAGAATGTAAATCGAGGGATGCGCCCGAGTAGCAGACACATGTGGGAGAGAGCCAATAGGTCTCATCCAAGGACTAACTTCATAATATTTCAATAAAAATTAGTCATAGCCAATAGGTCTCATCCAAGGACTAACTTCATAATATTTCAATGAAAATTTATCATATCCGAGATTCGAACTCTTTGTCATCGGAGAATTACACCAACATCACCACAGACCTTACCACTCGGTTATGCCCAAGAAGCTTACGTACTATAAATTACATCAAACATGCGTAGTTTTTAAAAATAATAAAATTTTCATAATTGAGATAACAGTTAATAATGAGATTAATACGAATTTACAAATTTAAGTGAGAATTCGATTATTAAATAAAATAATTTGTTAGTCCATTAATAAATTTTTGGTCAAAATAGTTGGAGATTAAATAAAATTTTAGATTATTTCAAACAAATAAATCACGTGCATGCACGAGCAGTGATACTAGTTTATAAATAATTTAAACATAATATTAATAAAATAATCAAAATAGTTTTTAAATTTAAAATTTTATATTATTTTTATTATGTTTTTTTTTTTTCAAATTTTGTCTTATACTCAAAATTTATTATTATAACACAATTTATTTTAGGGATAATTGTACTTTAGTACCTGAACTTATGACACTTTTGTACTTTCGTGACCGAACTTTATGTTTTTACATTTAAGTTGCTGAACTATCCAAAAATTGTACTTTACTATTAAAATGAGCGGAAGCCGACAACACGTGACCAACACGTGATTTTAAATTATTTTTTAAACTTTTAATATAAATATAAAATATGTAATTACTCAATTACCCTCATCCTCACACCAACTTCATCTTCCTTCCTTTCAGATTCCAAGAACCCTAAAATAAACAAAAAAGCATAATATAATTAAATAAATAAAAATCCAAAACATGAAAGGAATTGACCGAGCCCAAATCTATGGCCATCATAAATCTAGGATCTTATTCTCGAATTGCCACTGATAGGTTTCGAGGAGGCATCTGTGTATGCAATTAAAAAATCACTCATCTTCTTCTTCTTCTCTCTCTCTCTGTAGAAAATCACATCAGAATTGAACATATATGAGGTGTTTGTTAATTAAGTGAGTTCACCTAAATCACAGCTTTATATCCGACTCGACAAATTTAATTTACTCAGTTTTGTAAATCACTAAAATAAATCCCCACAGTGTAGTGGTCGTTCTCGGATGAGTACGATTTCGAAAAGTCGTTCTAACGCTCGATTCTTCCCTCTTGGAAGCATTATCCCCATCTTGTTTAGTACTTAATCACAGTCGTCGCCGCCACCGGAATTGCCTCTCCAATTGAAAATCAATTGGAGGAATCGATCGCATTCGCATCTGAGTACAAATCTCCATATCTTCACCGTGTTGATTTCTTTTCCCCTGATCTATTTGAAGAAGTTAGACAAATTTCGATTTTGATTTAAGGGATTTCTACAAAAAAATATACGGATCTGCATATAAGCCAAACCAATTTTTCATTTTTTTTTTTAATTCTTGTTCATCGAGAAATTTTATTCTTGCCCACGGACAAGATGAAGATATGTAGATTTGTAATCGGATCGGATCTTAATTGGTTTGATTGTGTGCTTGTGTTTTTTTTACAATTAAATTATTGATATTTTTATACTTGTATATGTTTTAGTTTTCCTGCAAATTTATCTGTTCTTGAAGATGAAATGATGAAAATGAAGAGAAGATGAAAGATGAAGATGAGGGTAATGTTGTAATTTTACATTTTAATATATTTTTAAAATTAATAAAATTAAATTAAAAATCACGTGATGTCACGCGCCTCCTGTTTCCGTCCAAATTAATATTAAAGTGCAAAAATTGCATAGTTCAGTCATTGAATTGTAAAAAAACAAAGTTCGGTTACTAAAGTACAAAAATGGTCAAAGTTCAGGTACTAAAATACAATTATCCCTTTATTTTATTTAATGTATCAAGTTTTGCATTAAATTTGATTGTTGAATTAAATTTGTTCGAAAACTATCTAACTAAGTAGGTAAAGACAAAATAATTTTAATTTAGATGGTCCAAATCGGGTTTAGGCGGGGCATGTGTGGGTTTAGACGGTGCGTAAGCGGCTAGAGGGGCTAGAGGGCCTAATGCCTAAAACCGAGGAGATTTTTAGAAGAGTCACTTTTATGTTAAAATTTTTTAAAAATTAAAGTAGCTATAAGTAACATTTTAAAAATGAGTTTGTTACATCTAGAACAGTGAAATAGCGAAGGTTACGTTCACATTTGTAAGCGCTCTCCATCAGATCAGGCATAATTTTTTTGTCAAATTACCAAAATATCCCTGCAGTTTTGTGTAAATTTTGATTTTTGTGTAATTTTCGTAAACAAGGATTGCGAACGAACGTAAGCAACTCAAGGATAGCGTACGCAAGCTAGAATAACGTATGCAAAATTTCGAAAATCTTAAAAAGTCTTGTATTTGATTTTATTGAATCATAAAATCAAAGAATTAAATTATGATGATCGTTGAAATGTGTGAGTTTAAGTACTATATATGCACACATTTGGACCACTCTATAATTATTCCACTACATACAAAATAATCAACATGAAAAACTCATTCCTTCTTTTCACGACTTTTCTGTGCCTCGCAGCTTCTTGCGCAGATTGTTATGATCCTCTTCGGCAACACTTACTAAAGACGAAAGAATCACGAAAACAGTATAACCATCTCACGGAGAATCGTTTTTCCAAAGAGGCCGATTTTTCCGTTTTCGTGGGACCCCAAGAGGGTCGGAGAGAAGGTGACAAGATCGACAAGCTTCCCGGTCAACCACCTCATGTCAAATTTAGTCAATATTCAGGGTATGTAACGGTTGACCTTAAAGCTGACCGAGAGTTGTTTTATTATTTTGCCGAGGCCGAGAACCCCACGAATAACAAGCCTTTAGTCTTGTGGCTAAACGGAGGTAAGCGTAATATTGATTGATGATGGTTAATCAATACTCTCTCTGTATTAGAGAAACATGATTACTTTAATCACAAAATAATGTGAATGCAGGGCCTGGTTGCTCTTCAATGGGAGCTGGAGCAATGATGGAACTCGGACCATTTCGAGTCAACCGCGATGGAAAAACATTGTCGTACAATCAATATGCATGGAACAAAGGTCAGTCGAGCTTGTACTGATAATTTTTGCTATTACGGAGTATTTTTCTGATACTGATCGATCGAGATTAAAAAAAAAAATCGATGCAGTGGCAAATGTACTATTTTTGGAGTCTCCAGCTGGTGTCGGATTTTCCTACTCAAAAAATTTGTCTGATTATGTTACGGGCGACAAGCAAACGGCTGCAGATTCTTACACGTTCTTACTTAACTGGTTGGAAAGATTTCCAGTGTATAAAACTCGAGATTTTTTCTTAGCTGGAGAGAGTTACGCCGGCCATTACATCCCTCAGCTTGCTGATTTAATCCTCAGTAACAACAAAAACACGAAGCTTGCTGATCATATTGTTTCATGCATGTTCCATCAATCATTCGTTCATTCTTTTTTCAGATTGGGAATGCATATATGAACAATGAAGATTCGTATGCTGGAGTGATCAATTATATGTGGACTCATGCCCTTATATCCGATGAAACTCACTCGAGAATCATCGAATATTGCAATTTCTCTCCCGACGCAAACTTCACAAGGCCTTGTCGTGATAGCTTAAATACAGCCTTTACGGTGATTGGCAATATCAATCCTTATAACATTTATGCACCAATATGTTTAAATGGTAGTTCAAGTGCAGCTACTCCATCCGTACGTCGTGCTTATTAATTAATTAATTTCCATGCGAAAACCGATTCTTATAATGATATATATATATATATATACAACAACAGGGAATGTTTGATCCGTGCTCTGAGAAATATGTACACACCTACTTAAACACAAACGAGGTGCAAAAGGCTCTTCATGTTGACGTTGCCGGAAAAACTAGGCCATGGGAGATCTGCAGGTATATCGTATATATATATACAAAAAACTTTTATTTCCTTGTTGATTATTTATGTTCTTTTTAAATTTGTTTTTTTTTTTTTGTTATGTAGCGATGACATTAATGGAAATTGGACAGACAGCCCCGCGACAGTAATCCCTGTCGTAAAGAAGCTTATGATGAGCAACAATGTTCGCATCTGGTTATACAGGTTAGCTTACGTTATATATATATCGTTGACCTAACCATGGTTAGTGTTTAAATTCTGCAATTGCATCTGCAGTGGAGATACAGATTCTGTAATCCCGGTGACAACAACAAAGTACTCGTTACATAAACTTAGGGCAAACGTAAAAATCGCATGGTACCCCTGGTACCACCTAGGCGAGGTACTTTACGGAATTCATATATATATATATATATATAAACGACATGAATTGATCGATTTTGATCACATGAATTGACAACATGCACGCAGGTGGGAGGATACGTGGTTGGGTACGATCAAAATCTGACGTTTGTGACGATAAGAGGAGCTGGGCATTTGGTCCCGAATAACCAGCCTCAACGAGCGCTTGCAATGTTTACATCCTTCTTACAGGGGAAATCGCCTCCTCGTAAAAATTAACTCCCCCTCTGCATCACTGCTGCATGTCCTTGAGTAATGGTTACATTTGCTTTGTAGTAACTGATAAACAACTTATGGTAACGATGATGTACTAAATAACCGAGAAGAAATAAAATGTTCGTCCTGCATTACAAATTAAAAAAGATCTTTCATAAAAGTATCAGAGTCGTCGGCGTTATCGCCTGGGTGACAACTTAGTCATACACCTCAATATTCACACACACACGTATACCACGTAAACTATACCGTACATTACAACACTTCCAACACGCAACAGAAGCTCGATCTTCGTATTCTCTTTTTCTCCAAATTAAAAAAAAAAAAAACGGAATAATGTCAACAATTTACCCACCAACAGCAACCACAAACTTCCTCCTGCTACCCGGTTCCTCTTCCAACACCGCCACGTCACTCACCTTCTCCAGAAGCTCCTCGAGCTTTCCCACACCAAAGCTCCCATAGTCCAGATGCCTCTTGTACCTCTGATAATATATCGCCTCAAAACAACCGAGGAAAATCCTACACGAGTAGCTAACCAGAATGTCCATAAGCTCGTATCTAAAGCTCTCCAGGTTTTTACTGTCAAAAATAACACCCCCTCCACTCGCCTTCACATCAACGACATTACTATTATCTTCCTCTTGAACCCCTTTCCCCTTATTTTCCCTCCTCGCCAAAATCACTGGCTGCCCGACAACAGGCCCTGCCTTCGACCCACGAAGGCAGACGACTTTCGTTTGCCCATCTCCCTCCACAGCCATCACATCAGCCATTTTCTTTAGCAGGTTCACAAGCTTACCTGCCCCGTATTCAGAAACGTATAAAGGCCGCCCGTATTGCTTTTGGTAATCCGACGGTATACGTAACAGAGGCATAAACCCACCAGCCGATTCGAGCAACTTCACGATTTGGCCCTTCAACCCGTTCAAGTCCCCTGGTTTGACCCATGTGCAGTCCTGTTTTTCGCTAGTCGGACTTTGGAGCTTTACTGTCGAACTATTAGAGTTTCTCGAGACCCCTTTATATACTATCGACTCCACTTCGTTCTGAACTCCAGCATCGTCGTTATTCATCTCCGACGGGTCATTAGCATACAGCTTAGCCGGCGGCACAAAACCCTCCCCACGCACAACACTCAGCCAATCCCAGACGAACCTTCCGGCATTGCTAAGAGCAGACGAGACCCCAACCTTAGACGGGATAACAAGAATGATCGTGTACCCTCGTTGACCGAGAATATGGAGGGCAGGGGAAAAGTCAACGTCTCCAGATATGAGCATGATAGAGGACGGGGGAGGGTTGTCGAGGGCAAAGAGGAACATGTCGACGAGGATCGCCTTGTCAGCAGCGTCTTTGCGACCATTGGGGACGTCTATGAGCCTGACACCTGTCCTCTGACAGCCTTCCCTCAGCCGCCTGGGGAAGGCGTTGAAGTCACCATAGGCGGAGAACATGGTCACGGCCCCACCTATGACAGGGTGGACTCGGAGGGCCATTCGGATATTTCCGGCTGCATCCTCTGGTCGAACGTCGTTTGGGACAGGGCAGTTCTCGATGTCCCAGAGGATTGAGACGGGCCCGTTCAGGGAAGGTTGGGATTGGTAATGAGGAGGGAGAGAGGTCTGATTCAGTCCGTGTTCTGACGAGGATGATGATGCTGCAGGTGTGTTTGAGCTTGATGGAATCATTGTTTTGAGCTACCTGAATATCAGTCAACAAAAATGATTCACAATTGAGCTGTAAATTCAGCTGTATATCGACAAATTAAATCGAAATCGACAAATAATCGGGATTCATTATCCGCCAACAATCGATACGGAGGTTTTAAAAAATTGAATACACGACGAGAACAGACGATACGCATACAATTTCGTAAGAATCGAAAAACAGTTCCTATAGATCCCCATAGCTAAAATTGATCATAAAATTGCAGTACAGCTCCATAAACATCAAATTGACAAAATCAAGAAACCTACAGATCCACACGCACAGAAAAAAAAAAAAAACTCGAAATAATTCTTCTTATATTTGTTCTTGTTGTTGAAGAATTTAAACTTAACAGACACCCGACGAATCTGATTGAATATCGCAATAAAAAAAGGAAGAATATTCCGTTCGCGTCAACGAATTCCGAGAGAAAGAAAGACTAACCTGAAGCCGAGTAGTTACGGACTGTCAAAAAAATATATACACAAATAAAAATACTGAAAATCTGGGGAAAAAAAGGTATTTTTGTTCTTGTGGAGTGTGTGGTTTACTGTTATCGGAAAACCTCCAATTTCAATAACTAGGGTTTGGCGATGGCCGAAAGGGGGAGAAGCAGAATTTGGAAAGAGAAAAATAAAAAATATTTAATTAATAAAATCCGACGCGCCGACGTATTTAAAATGGTTATCTCGACCGACGTATTTGGCAAGTTTGTGAAGAGCAGAGAACATGGACGATGATTGTACCTCGTGCATTAATGATTGTAGATTGCATATTATCGTTAATAAGTTACCATGAGAAAGGAGTATAATATTTTTTTTCATCATTTATTTATTTATTTTAATAAGTTAAAAAAAGTCTGAAAACATATCACCCTTCCATTGACTTTTGTATTATTAATTTTTTAATTAATGAAAAGTAAAACATAAAATTTTTAATTTTTTTAATACGATGGTAGAAATTTATAATAACTGTTGGGTAATTCGCGTCCAAATTCCCCTCTTGAAAAACAATACAAACAAGCAAGAACGAAAAATACGGAAATAAAGAACACAGAAAATTATAGTGGTTCACCCGTTAACGAGGACTACGTCCACTTCTTGCCGCTGCAATAATTCACTAGAATAATTATCACGCTCGATTACAATGCTCTGTAAGGGTATAATTCAATTCTAGGCTATGGAGGTGTTAACACTATTTTACATCGCACATAAGGTTTATATAGGGGGGACAAAACTTGGGGAACAAGAAAATCGCGCTCCCAGCGATCTGCAAAACGGCGACCGCCGTTTTTCTTCTGGCGCCCGCCGAATGATTTCGGCGACCGCCGAACTCCTTTTGGCGCCCGCCAAACGGCCCAAAAACATGCAGAAGGTCAGCCCTCGCTTCTCCCGGTTTTGGCGCCCGCCGAAACCCAAATGGCGCCCGCCATGTCCAGCCCGCGGTCGCCGATTCTCCTCCGGCGTCCGCCGTTTCCTTCTTCGACCTTACTCGTCGTTCCGGCGTGAATTTGACCTTCACACTCAACAATCTCCCACTTGAAGCTAATTCACGACCCCTATCTTCTCTTCCCATTGCAGCGGCGTTCCCGGTCCTCATCCCAGAAGACCAACCGAGGTTGAACACAACCTCAACTTCTCGCACGGTACCACCTTCGTAAACATGTCGGCTGGATTCTTACTCCCAAGAATCTTCTCCAACACCAAGACGCCTTCCTCCAAGGCTGATCGAATGAAGTGATATCTCAGCTGTATATGCTTCGTTCGAGCATGGTACACGGGATTCTTTGCCAAATGAATGGCGCTCTGACTGTCGCAATACAAGACACTCCCCGAGTGGTCTTGTCTCAACTCTAGCAGAAAAGCCTGTAGCCACATCATCTCCTTCGCGGCTTCCGTCACAGCGACGTACTCCGCCTCGCAACTCGATAGTGCTACGATCTTCTGCAACCTCGACACTCAGCTAATCGCGGTACCCCCGAAAGTGTACACGTACCCAGTAGTGCTCTTCCTACTATCCACATCACCTCCGTTATCCGCGTCCACGAACCCGAGTAACCCCACATCTGATTTTCGGAACCTCAAAGCAAAATTGGAAGTCCCTCTCAAGTATCGGAAGATCCACTTGACGGCTTCCCAATGTTGCTTCCCCGGATTACTCATGAACCGACTGAAAACTCCCACTGCATGGGCAATGTCAGGCCTCGTGCACACCATGGCATACATAAGGCTCCCAATCGCAGAGGCGTAAGGGACCTTATCCATGTGCTCCATCTCCTTCTCGCTCGTCGGCGAGTCCTCCTTTGACAAACGGTAGTGACTAGCCAAAGGAGTGCCAACAGGTTTAGCATCCTCCATGTTAAACCTTGCCAGTACCTTCTTCAAGTACTCCTCTTGAGACAACTCAAGACCCTCTTTACTCCTCGTGATTCTCATCCCCAGTATTTGTTTGGCAGCACCCAAATCCTTCATAGAGAACTCCCTCGATAGACCCTTCTTGAGCTTGTCGATCTCCGTCAAGCTCGCCCCGACTATCAGCATATCATCTACATAAAGGAGTAATATTATGTAGGTACCTCTTCCAAGACTCTTGAAGTAGCAGCAATGGTCCGCCTCGCACCGCGTGAACTCGACTCGCTTCATGAACAAGTCGAACTTCTTGTACCACTGCCTCGGAGCTTGTTTCAACCCATACAAACTCTTTTGAAGCCTACACACCAGCTTCTCCTTGCCTCGGACTTCAAAACCCTCCGGTTGCTTCATATAAATTTCTTCATCTAGATCCCCGTGAAGAAATGCGGTCTTTACATCCATTTGCTGAAGATGTAAATTCTCCTTTGCCACCAAGCTAAGCACCACCCGGATGGTTACCATCTTGACTACCGGAGCAAAGATCTCCGTGTAGTCGATCCCTTCCTTCTGCTGGAAGCCCTTCACCACTAATCTCGCCTTGTACCGAACGCTTCCATCGTGTTCTTCCTTTGCCCGGAAGACCCATTTATTGTGCAAGGCCTTCTTCTCCTTCGGAAGCTCGGCTAGTTCCCAAGTCTGATTCGTCATTAATGAGCTCATCTCTTCTTTCATGGCAGACTCCCACTTGATCGAATCCCTCGCTTGTATAGCCTCGGTGTAGCTCTCCGGCTCACCCCTATCAGTCAGCAAGATATAGTTAAGGGAAGGTGAAAATTTATGGGGAGGTCTTCTTACCCTAGTCGACCTCCACGGCTTCGGTGTGACTGGATCGATGTTGGGATGAGCATTCTCATCTTGCTCATCCTCGCTGCTCGTGTTTTCCTCTTCGATCTTCTCGGTCTCCACGACCTCCACCGGAACCTCCTCCGTGTCTCTCACGGGATCAATGCTCTCTTCAACAACCTCGTCTTTACCCTTGTACAAGACCGCCTCGTTGAAGATCACATTTCTGCTTCGGATCACCTTATGATTTTCGGCATCCCAAAATCGGTACCCGAACTCCGTGCCGCCATATCCAAGGAAGAAGCACTTCTTGGATTTAGGATCAAGCTTGCTACGAGCAGCTTCGTCGATATGGACATACGCCAGACACCCGAACACCCTCAAGTAGGACAGATTCAGCTTCTTCCCACTCCAAACCTCCTCAGGAATCCGATATTCCAAAGGAACCGACGGTGCTCTGTTGATTAAATGAGCCGCCATGTCGATGGCATATGCCCAAAACATTTTAGGCATCCCCGAATGTAACCGCATACTCCGGGCCTTCTCATTTAGCGTCCTGTTCATTCGCTCCGCTATTCCGTTCTGTTGTGGGGTCCCCGGAATAGTCTTCACCATCTTGATCCCACTCTCGACACAATATTGTTTGAAGTCGGCGTCAACGTACTCACCACCGTTGTCGGACCTCAAACACTTCACCTTGAGATTTGTTTCATTCTCAACCTCGGCTTTCCATTTCCTGAAAACAGAGAACACGTCACTCTTATTTTTCATGAAGTACACCCATACCTTCCTTGTGGAGTCATCGATGAAGGTAACATAGTAGAGTGATCCTCCGAGTGAGGCGACGGTAGCTGGACCCCAAACATCCGTGTGTACTAGTTCCAGCTTCTCCGCCTTGGGCTCCCTTCCACCTTTGGAAAAACTCACTTGTTTCTGCTTTCCAAGAATGCAGCTTTCGCACACGTGAGACTCAATCGCCTTAAGTTCGGGCAGCAGCCCGTTCTTTGCCATGATCTTCATCCCCTTCTCACTCATGTGCCCCAGCCTGCAATGCCACAATTCGGTCTTCTTGGTGTTATCAACAACACCAGCCGAGTCCCTCACGCTCGTCGTCATGTAAAGTGTGCCCGTCTTATGACCTCGAGCTATGGTCATGGCGTTCCTTGAAACTTTCCACGACCCATCTCCAAATGACACCCGGTGACCATCACTGTCAAGCTGGCCCACCGAAATCAGGTTCCTCTTCAACCCCGGCACATGTCTGACCTTGGAAATCTTCCAAGTTTGCCCATTTGACATCTTCAGGTTGATATCTCCCATCCCGACTACATCGAGTGTGTTGGAGTTGTGTACTTAATGTCTAGATTTAAGTAAAGGAAACTCACGATCCATTGCCACTAATCTATTTAATTAAATAAACAATTATTTGCGTTTAATTATTTATAATTAAATATATGCAAATCATAGTCCTAGATTTTATACGTTGTAGTTAGTATGGTGTTGCATGGGCGCACAGAAGATCATACTATCGGTTACTCGTATTTAATCGAACAGTTGCTCACGACCTAAATGGACACGGACCAATCCATCGGTATAGTCGTTGTGTGAGAGAGAAAATAATTTATCTTAATTATTTTATCACACTTGTACACTTGGTGTATTGAGCGGATCTGCTTGAGATTCATCGATTAGGATTGCCGGCGATAATCGATTCGAGTCTCAGTGTATTTTATTCTTAATCCCCGAAACTATTGCGGGTGTGTATATTTAATATAAGTGACTTTGATTTACCAAAGGAATTAACCGATTTAATTATTGGGTTAATTACCGGTTAAGTTGGGTCACTATATTGACATGCCGTGAATACTTGACGGGAAAGTGTATCCCGGAAGGGTTGATAATATCCCCGAGATGAGTTCATAAGGAATTATTATGTAAACCCTGCAGGTGGATTCGTTCCGCATAATAATTAAGGTTGAATGGTACTAGTCTCGGATATAAGAGATGAATAAATTAATTAGCAATAAATTAATTTTATTCATGGATATTTATATCTTAAATACACGGAATAAATAATACTACCGGAGAAATATTATTTGATATAATATGGTTTAATATTGGGAGTGCAATTAATTTTATATAGTGGAAAATAGAATTAATTAATATTGATAAGGATTAATGGACTTGAGCATTGGGCTCAATTTAATCTTCAATATTGGAAGCCCAATATTCCACCTCCTTAAGATCCCCTACGTAGCCTATAAAAGCACTACATGGTCTTCTCTATTCTCATAAGTTGAAGATCACAATTCTAGAGAGAGAAAGTAGAGAGGAAGATCCATGGAGTTCGGTAGATCGTCGCCCACACGACGTCCGGACTAGTGCAAGGAATACGTGGGAAGATCTCAAGGTCATCAAATTGAGTTCTACGTTTTTCCGAACAACGAGAACGAGGTAAATCGTAAAACCCTCTTTATGATTTTATCGTTTAATTATCGTAAAAATATCGTGAACCAAGATCCGAGAACGCGACCTTTGTCGAGGTTGAACCGGGCGGTGGTGATCGAAGATCACCGGACCGCCGGCGGCTTAACGGCTCGAACAAGAGAGGGTCGAGAGGGGCGAGCCTCGGCTGGACGCCGAGACTCGATCGAGGGCGAGCTCGATCGCCCGTGCACAACCAGCGGGCTGCTGGAGCAGCCCCGCTCACGCGGCTGGACCGCCGCTCGAGCGGCGGTGGCTGGTGGTGATCGCAAGCCACGGTTCGCCGTGGCTGGTCGTGCGATCACCGGGGGCGGCTGGGCGTGCATAGGAGGCTGCCAAGGGCAGCCCTAGGCGGCTGCCGTGATCAGCCGCGAGCCCCGTGCATGGGCTCGACCGAACAGCCGCGGCGTTGCCGCGGTTAGGGTTTTGGTTGAGTCCGGATATACGCGGTGGTTCGTGGCGAGATGTTCCGGCAACCGGGAGTCGATTGGAGTTGTTGTTCCACAATTTTACAACTCCGGATATTCGATCTCCGAAGGATTTCGGTCGGAATTAATTAGATAATTTATTTATTTAAATTTATTAATTCTGGGATATCGATTTCCAACAATTGGTATCAGAGCGTTGGTTTTAGTTCATGGTATTTTTCGATAAATTGTTCTACCTTGCAGGGTTTCCGATTATTATGGCTAGATTTAATTTTGTTAATTAATGTCATAATAATGTTCTTGATTATTAAAATCTCGGTGATGTTATTTTTTCTTGTGTGGTGAATGCTTGTTCTTAATTTTTTCCGGAAATTGTTTGAGGTCGTTTTCATGTAGAGAATCGATACCGGATAGCGTAGTAATAAATTTGTAATTTATTTTACGTTGGATCGAGTCCGAAACGACAACCGGAAAAGTGTGACGGAGGAGACGAAGAGAGGGAGGATTCCGGGGATCGATCAACCCCATGATCGACCCCAAGTAATGGATCAATCGAGTGGGAGGGGCAGCCATCGCACCCCTTGGCCGTGGGCTGCCACCGGTAGTGGTGGTGGCTGGCCGGTTGGGGTGGCGGCGGCGGTGATGTGCTCCTCTCGGCCTCGGTCGATGGTGGGGGTGGCGTGGGGATCCCCAACCCATGCTACTCCTGCCAAGATCCAACTTTCCTAAATTGATTCGGTTTTCCTATTTTGAGTATTCCTATTTTTGAATTCTCATGAAAATAAGAAAAGAATTAATTGTAATTAATTTATTTCCTTATTCTATTATGGAAGTCTTCTAGAATATTCTAAGTTCTACTTGGAATAGGATTCTAGAGATTTAATGGAATTAGAAAGGAAAATAATTAATTATTAAATTATTTCCTATTTGATTATTCCTATTTTATGGGAATTTTCATGGACATGGAAATTAATTAATTTTGGAAAGTTTAGGAGTCCTAAATTAATTTTTCCTTATTTAATTATTCCTTTATGGAATTTTTAATGGATTAGGAAAGGAATTAATTTGGAAGGACTAGGAGTCCTAAATTATTTTATTTCCTTATTTCATTATGGAAATCATCTAGAATATTCCAAGTGGGTCTTGGATAGATTATTCTAGAGATTTAATGAAGTAGAAAGGGAAAATAAAAATAAATTTATTTTATTTCCTTATTCTATTATAGATGTCTTCTAGAATATTCCAAGTGGGTCTTGGATAGATTATTCTAGAGATTTAATAGAATTAGATAGGAAAATAAATAAATAAAAATATTAATAATATTTAATTTTATTTTTGATTTATTCGACTGACTTAATTTTCGAATTAAGTAACTTTTGGATTTATTAAAAATAAATAGATTTAAATATTGGAATTAATATTCCCGTCACATGAAGCATTCAAGAACGAAGACTAAAGACTAGAAGACGCATACGGGGATGCGATAAAGCCATAATAGTCGGAAAATAATATTCTAGTATTATTTTGATTATGTGATAATATTCTATGTGCTTTATTTCATGTATGCATGCTTATGTGTATTTAATTATGCATTAGATAGCGTATTCCTTTGTTATAAAAAGCTAAGTGGGAGAGGGTATGGAAACATATCCATGGTCTCCATTGCTGTTCTCTTGGTGACTTTTATGAACTTTCGAAGTTCATATAGATAAGCCATTGGAGGAGAATTCTTGTAATTCCTTTTACGAGAAACATTGATTAAGTCTATCAAACAATGCCTAATTTGTCTTTCCAAAACTGACTTCAAGTCGACTCATTCTCACCCCGGGGAGTGGAATGGAGCCAAAGCCACTTGGTCATGTCGAGGACACAAATTAGAGGCAGTCGTACCATCTTTTGAAGGTGGATCGATTGTCTGCTCGGCTCCCTCATTTGATGAGAGATAGGGTCGTTCGCATGGTGAATCACTGGTTAGAAACTTCGAGTTTCACTTATGATTCTCCGCGTCTTGATTTACAAGATTGAATGGATCAAGTAATTGGGAGTCAATTATAAAAGTCTCTTGGTGTAGTAAACGTCCACACCACGTGGCTTGCTATGCTGACGGATTTTGGATTAATTGATGTAGACAGTTGTAAGAAATTGTGAAGAGTTGTGAAGTTGTCGTAAACGTCCACACCACGTGGCTTGCGGTGATGTAGCAATTCCAAACGATTTACTTTGGTACTGAGTAATGGTTTACACTTAGATACGCATTATAGTATTCCTCCCCACGAGGTTCCGCTATAAGTGATGTATGACCGAAGCAAATCTAATTGCTAAATCATTTGGATTGGTAAACGTCCACACCACGTGGCTTGCCATATCTGATGGGATTTTAGACGTGATTAGTGGTTTAATGATATTATTTAAGGGAGATAATATCGGAGATTAAATCGATTGTTTGTTGTTATATGTGCTCATAGATTAGGATATGGCTTTGAACCCACTTTGTGTGATACGTAAGGATTTTAACTCACTGGTCCCTAAATGTAATGATTGGAATAGAGATCTAGACATTACCCAAACTGTTAAAGAGTACAAGTTTGTACTCAGTGAGCTTTGTCCTCCCGAGCCTATTGACATAGGCGGCTAGACAAGAAGCGATGAGGATACTCATAAAGGCCAGTCGCTTCGAGGAAACGCTTAAACACGTTTTTGAGATGATTGACCTTTTGGACGAGTTGAGATAGAAATCGCAAGCTCTTGTAGCCAATGCCAAAGGTTTCGAACCTAAGGGCAAGATCGGGGAAAAAGGAAAAGCAAGCAAAGAAACCCAGTGGTCCTAGGTTTCTTGGACCACGAGATGGGACGAGAAAGCCATGAGGCAAGAGTTCTCGATGCAAACAGTCTGGGTACTGGAAGTCTGATTATCCTCTCAAAGAAAGTACGAAATTCTTCTTTAGTCGTAAAACATAGTCAGTGGTATTATCTACCGGAACCTGGTGTGTAGATATGGATCCACTGACGGTATGTGCATTTTAAATGCAAAGGTTCCAGGAAACCTAACGACTTGGAAAAGAAGAAATCGTAGCCTACATGGGCAATGCTGTAGAGGAGGCAGCAGTTGCAGTGGAGGACATTTTATAGGATTTCATTTTGAGTTATTGCTTTTATGTACCTTTCATATTAGAAAGAACTTTGTTCTGGATTTCTAATAAATGGATATTTTATTTCTTTTAATCATTTGATGGTTATAAGAAGAAATAATGATATTATCTATTTTGGTACATTGGCTAGCAATATATAAATGATGAATCCTGAGTCCACCACGATGCAACGAACCGTAGTATGAAACTCGTTTTACTAATAAGAGATTTCTTTATCAATTATACTTGTGGATTCTTATGCTGAGTCATGTTTATTCAAATAAGAAGTTCAAAGGTCGAAAATTGATATCTGATCAATTAAGTTGAGGGAGTGGACCTTCCGACCTAAGAATCTAATTTGAAAGATAATATGACTAAGCAATCCTTTATGGATATAAGATGTAAGATCCGGACAAGTATAAGAATTGATTGACTCTGATGTATGCAGACCTATGCCTACTCAGACAATTAAGGTACGAGTACTTCATTTTATGATTACTCGAAAAATGGATTAGAATACCTGATGTGCCACAAAAGCAAGTGTTTTGACAAGTCAATGGACACTAAGCAATTGTGGAGAACCATCAAGGTATATCCATTTGTAGCCTGCGATTTGATCGCGGAGGCAAGTACCTGTCTGAGGAATGCATGGCATACTAATCAGAGATTGGGATTTGATCCCAAATGACTACACCATACACTGTTGTGTAGAAATGGTGTGTCGATAATAAGAAATGGAACTCTTATAGAGATAGTAAAATTATGAGTTATACGGAACTACCTATGTTCTATGGATATGTCTGGAAACAACGGCGCATTCAAATGCGGTTGTAGAATATCCTAGAAGAACAAAAGATGTGTGTTCAATAGTACTATGAACCAGAAGGACGTTATAAGTTCTAACGCCCGGTTCTTAGAGAAAGACTATATAATGAACCACAAGCCCAAGGTGACGTAATACTTTGAAATGAGAGAGAAAGATTAAGACTTAGAACCAGCCGAACCGAGTAGCGGTACACCACTAACTGCACCTACTGTTATCACTGTTTATATACCGGAATGCCGTTGTAGTGGGAGGTTGTGTGACAACCGGAGATATTCATAAGACTAGGAGAGTCATCGGACTCTGGACCTAGTATACATGAAATCGATCCCTAGATCTACATGAAGGCCGTACTAGATCTAAATGTGCCTTCTTGGAGAGCAATAAGGATTATTGCTAAGAGGCGAGATCATTTAGAGTACAAGCTTAGTTGATCCATTTATGGATTGAAACAAAGCATTGAGTTCGTGGTACTTGCAAATTGATGAGATAGTCCATTTTATGGATTCATCAAAAGCATAGACGAATTGTGTGTATTGGAAACGTGATGGAAAACAAGGTGGTGTTTCTCGGAGGTTTTATGTAGATGACACTCTTATCATTGGCAACAATGCATAGATGTTATCAGACATAAAATGATGGTTGTCTAGATGAATCATTATGAAAGATAAAGGAAGAAGTTGGACATGTTCTTGAGATCTTGGATCTCTAGAAAGAACATTGTACTTTTCCTGGACATCTTACATATATGATTATGGTTCGTTTTAACATGCAAGATTCCGAGAAAGGTTCGTTACCTTTCAGAGACGGAATGCATCTATCTAAGGATATGTGTTTTGGAACACAAAAGGAGATAGAAGCAATGAAAGCAGTTTCCTACACTTTGAGTGTGGAAAGCTTAATAAATGCATTGTTGAAAACAAAAACCTGATATCGGCTATGCGGTTAGCATAGTGGGAGGATATCAAGGTAATCCTGGAAAGGAATATTCGACTGCCGTAAAAGTACTTTCGAAGTACTGTTCTAGACTACGAAGCAGACGAGTTTTTCCTTTGGATTACATTCTCTTAGATTTCTAATCGAACGAGGACCGGTGTAAGTCGATATCAGGCTATGTGTTTCACTATTGAAGGAGAAGGAGTTTTAACATGGAAGAGTGATAAGCACGATGCTTTTCGGACTCTGCCATGGGTAACCAAATAGCAGCCTCAGAGGCAGCGGAAGTTTTGGTATAACTCCGGGATAATCTCTGGGACTTAGATGTGATTCTTAATTTGCCAAAGGCTATGTAAATAGCGGTGCAATGGCAAATGGGAAGAAATCACTAGTCCATAAGTGTAAGATAACACATAGTGCAAGTACCACCTGATACGAGTCATCGTCGAGGGAGACGACGCTGTAGTCACCAAGATAACTTCAGAGCGGCAACCTAGAGTGCTCATTCACATAGTACTTCTTGGAAGTACAACTTAAGCACGTGATGAGTATGGGAGTCGGGAGTTTGGAGGAAATGACTAGACCTTAGTACAAGTGGGAGATTGTTGGAGTTGTGTACTTAATGTCTAGATTTAAGTAAAGGAAACTCACGATCCATTGCCACTAATCTATTTAATTAAATAAACAATTATTTGCGTTTAATTATTTATAATTAAATATATGCAAATCATAGTCCTAGATTTTATACGTTGTAGTTAGTATGGTGTTGCATGGGCGCACAGAAGATCATACTATCGGTTACTCGTATTTAATCAAACAGTTGCTCACGACCTAGATGGACACGGACCAATCCATCGGTATAGTCGTTGTGTGAGAGAGAAAATAATTTATCTTAATTATTTTATCACACTTGTACACTTGGTGTATTGAGCGGATCTGCTTGAGATTCATCGATTAGGATTGCCGGCGATAATCGATTCGAGTCTCAGTGTATTTTATTCTTAATCCCCGAAACTATTGCGGATATGTATATTTAATATAAGTGACTTTGATTTACCAAAGGAATTAACCGATTTAATTATTGGGTTAATTACCGGTTAAGTTGGGTCACTATATTTTATATATGACATGCCGTGAATACTTGACGGGAAAGTGTATCCCGGAAGGGTTGATAATATCCCCGAGATGAGTTCATAAGGAATTATTATGTAAACCCTGCAGGTGGATTCGTTCCGCATAATAATTAAGGTTGAATGGTACTAGTCTCGGATATAAGAGATGAATAAATTAATTAGCAATAAATTAATTTTATTCATGGATATTTATATCTTAAATACACGGAATAAATAATACTACCGGAGAAATATTATTTGATATAATATGGTTTAATATTGGGAGTGCAATTAATTTTATATAGTGGAAAATAGAATTAATTAATATTGATAATGATTAATGGACTTGAGCATTGGGCTCAATTTAATCTTCAATATTGGAAGCCCAATATTCCACCTCCTTAAGATCCCCTACGTAGCCTATAAAAGCACTACATGGTCTTCTCTATTCTCATAAGTTGAAGATCACAATTCTAGAGAGAGAAAGTAGAGAGGAGGATCCATGGAGTTCGGTAGATCGTCGCCCACACGACGTCCGGACTAGTGCAAGGAATACGTGGGAAGATCTCAAGGTCATCAAATTGAGTTCTACGTTTTTCCGAACAACGAGAACGAGGTAAATCGTAAAACCCTCTTTATGATTTTATCGTTTAATTATCGTAAAAATATCGTGAACCAAGATCCGAGAACGCGACCTTTGTCGAGGTTGAACCGGGCGGTGGTGATCGAAGATCACCGGACCGCCGGCGGCTCAACGGCTCGAACAAGAGAGGTTCGAGAGGGGCGAGCCTCGGCTGGACCCCGAGACTCGATCGAGGGCGAGCTCGATCGCCCGTGCACAACCAGCGGGCTGCTGGAGCAGCCCCGCTCACGCGGCTGGACCGCCGCTCGAGCGGCGGTGGCTGGTGGTGATCGCAAGCCACGGTTCGCCGTGGCTGGTCGTGCGATCACCGGGGGCGGCTGGGCGTGCATAGGAGGCTGCCAAGGGCAGCCCTAGGCGGCTGCCGTGATCAGCCGCGAGCCCCGTGCATGGGCTCGACCGAACAGCCGCGGCGTTGCCGCGGTTAGGGTTTTGGTTGAGTCCGGATATACGCGGTGGTTCGTGGCGAGATGTTCCGGCAACCGGGAGTCGATTGGAGTTGTTGTTCCGCAATTTTACAACTCTGGATATTCGATCTCCGAAGGATTTCGGTCGGAATTAATTAGATAATTTATTTATTTAAATTTATTAATTCCGGGATATCGATTTCCAACAGAGTGGCTCGTCATCTGCAAGAAATACCTTTCCATAGTCACCCGAGACGTAATTCAACATTACCTCTCGCTGTGCAGTGGTATGGAAAGAAGCCCCTGAGTCCAGCACCCAGGAATCGATCGGTGAGTCGACCGATAAGAGAAGGACGTCCCCATCGTCGTCATCCTCTTGTGTCACCGCATTGGCGGTTCCCTTCTTCTTATTGTCACTCTTCCCCCGAGAGCGACAATCCCTCTTGAAGTGCCCCGTCTTCCCACAATTCCAACACTCATTATCCTCGAACTTCGAGCTATCTCTTCCATTCCTAGACTTGGATCTCCCTCTGTTCCTGTTAGCGTTCCTACCCGAGTTTCTTCCCCGGTTCTCCACACTCAAGGCCGAACTAGAAGACTTTCCCTTGAAATCCTTTCTCCGGATTTCCTCGGCTAGGATCTTATCTCTAACTTCGGAGAACTGCAGATTCTCCTTCCCCATAGAGTTGCTAACAGCTGCCCGCATAGGCTCCCAACTATCCGGCAGAGACGCAAGTAGGATCAAAGCGTAAATTTCATCATCGAAATTCACCCCGACTCCTTTCAATTTATCCAAGATGGAATTCAGCTCGTTTATGTGGTTGGCTGCGTTTGCATTGTCCGACATCTTCAGGTTGAACAACTGCTTCATGAGATACACCTTGTTGTTCGCTGAAGGTTGCTCGTACATGTTTGATAGGGCAGCCATCAAATCCTTGGTTGTGGTAATCGAGCGCACGTTGAATGACACGTTTGAAGCTAGAGACAAACGTATCAATCCCAACACCTGTCTGTCGAGGCTTTCCCATTCCTCATCATCCTTGATCTTCTCTGGTCTACCCTTCAAAGGAATTCCGAGCTTTTTCCCATAAAGGTAGTCCTCGATCTGCATCTTCCAGTGTCCATAGTTATTCCCGTCAAATTTCGTAACCCCGAACGAGGTGGTGGTGTCCGTCATTGTTTTTCCCCGATCGCTAAAACCCTAGCGCTCTGATACCAGTTGTTGGGTAATTCGCGTCCAAATTCCCCTCTTGAAAAACAATACGAACAAGCAAGAACGAAAAATACGGAAATAAAGAACACAGAGAATTATAGTGGTTCACCCGTTAACGAGGGCTACGTCCACTTCTTGCCGCTGCAACAATTCACTAGAATAATTATCACGCTCGATTACAATGCTCTGTAAGGGTATAATTCAATTCTAGGCTATGGAGGTGTTAACACTATTTTACATCGCACATAAGGTTTATATAGGGGGGACAAAACTTGGGGAACAAGAAAATCGCGCTCCCAGCGATCTGCAAAACGGCGACCGCCGTTTTTCATCTGGCGCCCGCCGAATGATTTCGGCGACCGCCGAACTCCTTTTGGCGCCCGCCAAACGGCCCAAAAACATGCAGAAGGTCAGCCCTCGCTTCTCCCGGTTTCGGCGCCCGCCGAAACCCAAATGGCGCCCGCCATGTCCAGCCCGCGGTCGCCGATTCTCCTCCGGCGACCGCCGTTTCCTTCTTCGACCTTACTCGTCGTTCCGGCGTGAATTTGACCTTCACACTCAACAATAACTGTATTTTGAATAAAAGAAAATATAACGAATAAAGACATATTGCTTTTATTCAATTACTCCAGTATAAGGTAGCAATATTATTCATTAGAGTTATTCAGTTACATAAGTCTGATGGATCAGCTTTTATTCATTAGAACTCTAAAGAAAATACCCAGCTTTTATTCAATTATAAGGTAGCAATATTATTCATTAGAGTTCTATCCAGTTACTTTCCACCGAGGAGGAGATTTGCCCTGCAGGAAGAATTCAAACAAAGCAAGCGCTCGTTGAGGCTTGTATTTCGGGACCTCGTGCCCAGCTACTCTTACCGTCGCAAACGTCAGATTTCCATTGTATCCAACCGCGTATCCTCCCACCTGCATCCATGCCGTTTTTAATCAAATAAATCGATCGTTCCATGCATCCAGTTATTTCATTAAAGGGTTTTTGAAATTACGAGTATAAAATAATTCAGCCCCCTACAACATATTTTTTCTGGTTCTGGTTCTGGTTCTGGTTTTGATTATGACACTAACTAGTGGTGTAACTACGTACGTTACCTCGCCTAAGTGATACCAGGGGTACCATTTAGTCTCTACGTTTGCCACAAGTTTAGGCAACGACAACTTTGTTGCTGTCACCGGAACTACACTATTTGTATCTCCGGCCACTGCAAGAATGATTTCACATTATTTTAAACTTTCGTTATAGAGAGAAGCATTTAGATTCACTACAACATGCTCACCTGTAGATCACGAAGCGAAGGCCGCTTTGCGTAAGGAGCTTATTTATAACAGGTATCACTGTCTCGGGCATGTCCTTCCAATTTTCATTAATGTCGTCACTATATAGAAAAAAAATAGATTATAAAAAAACAAATAAATAAAATTGTGCATTAATTATAAACTTATAAACATACCTGCAATTATGCCATTGCCTAAAAATGTCGTCATGAAGAGCCTTCTGAACATCAATTGTGTTTAAATAGGTGGTAACATAATTATCAATGCACGGATCAGAACTAGACGACGACATTCCCTTTAAACCTCATGTCAGGGTTCAAGTCACTCCAAGATGTGCGACTCACCACTGCCTTCCCGCATTTGCAAAGTTCGATCATCTTCTTTTTTCGTCAAATCTCAGAATCGCAGAGCTCAAAAATTAGGGTTCTTGAATTGGGAGATAGAAGTATGTTTCGATTTTATGTTACGAAGTATTTAACGTTTTTCATTTTTCATTCTAATTAACTGAAATGAAATATTCAGTAAATAAGAGGGAAGGGCAAATGGGTAATCAACCATTTTTTTGTTCTGAAACTTACTAAAAAACCCTCCAAAACGAAATATTTCATGGCATATTCCGATCCGGCAGCCCGCAGGTGACAAATTTTAATATGCCTTATCATGTGCAACTGATCGGTAAAACTTTTCCGACTAGGTTGTAAAGTGTAAAAACCCAATATCCTGGGGTGGCAAAGTGTATTTAGCTCTTTTTTTAATTATAAATTAGAGTAACATTCTAAAAATACTTTTTTTTATTATGAGTGCTTATAATAATAATTATTTTACTCTTTTTTATAATTATAAAATTAATAATACCTCAATTAATAAAAAAAGAAAAAAAATACACTTAATTAAATATCTTATAAAATTTCAAATATAAATTAATAAACCACACTACCTTTTTTTTTTAAATACTTCTAGATTTTAATCGAATTTAATTGCTAAAGAATCTCTATTAGATTTTTTAAAACTTTTAAAGTTTGTACTTATTCAATCAATTTTTTCAACGTCCATAAAAAACTAATAAACTTATTATTAAAAAAATTAAATCTGTATGCATATTATCGTTAATAATTAACCAGGAGAAGAAGTATAATATTTGTTTTCATCATTTATTTATTTATTTTAATACTACTATGTTAAAAAGAGTCTGAAAACATACTACTCCCTTCCATTGACTTTTGTATCATTCAATTTAAATGTTCTTCTCAATATTAATTTATAATTATTTTTTCTAAATTATTCTGAAATAGTTATTATTTCAATATTAATTTATACTTTCAAATTGATTAATAAAAAATTAAAACAGATTTTTTTTAGTGGGAATACCGGATTCAGGACCACCTCATAAAATAAATAAGTTCTGAGGCCCTGTCCATAAAAGTAGAAGTTTATTAGGCAATTGGGTAAGAAAAGTCTACACTACCCTCGCTGTTTAATAAATGAAGTATAAACTGAATAGGTAATTTAAAATAGAATTTCTCTTTTAAAAATTAATAATAAAACTCAAATAGACTATGCACGATAATAAGACACAGTGAGCCCAATCACGATAATTGTACGCCGTGAGTTCATCCACGATGAATAGACACCGTGCGACCAACAACGATAAATGGACACCGTGAGACCATACACGATAATAGTAAACCGTGAGACCATACACGATAAGTAGACACCGTGAGAACATCCACGAAAGTCGCTCGCCGTGAAAGAATACACGATAAATGGACACCGTGAGACAATACACGATAATCGTACACCGTGAGACCATACACGATCAGTAGACACCGTGAGATCATCCACGAAAGTCGCTCGCCGTGATAGCATACACGATAACTGGACACCGTGAGAAAATCCACGATAGTCGAACGCCGTGAGACTAATAACACCGTGATACATACACGACTAGTGGACTCTGGGAGACCAGTCACGATAAATGGACAACGTGGTACGAATACGATACACGATAATTTTTAGAGTCACGATAAATGGACAACGTGGTACGAATACGATACACGATAATTAAAAGCGAATGTGTGATAAATTTGAATGAGAATATTAAAAAATGTAGAAATTTAAAATAAATTAAAATCTTATAATTCATTATAGTAACGATTACACAGAAGATCAAAAAGCAGAACCCCAAAACTTGAGAACAATTGATGGATCAAAACTCTAAACCCTAAACACTATCGGTCAGCGGTATACTAAAAAACTAAGCAAAACAGAAAAATAACAGAGCATCATCACACCAGTCACCAGTAAATCTGCAGCACAGATTTTTAAGCCTTGAATAAACCTGGTAAATCGAAGGAGGATGACCTCCCTGGTGATTTCGACGGAGACAAGGAGCACAAGCTAACATGCACTCCGAATCATCGCAACCGAGTCATAAGGAGACAGATGAATACTACGGGAGGTTTTGGAACCTCGCGTATCTCGTGCAAGATGACTCAGGGAAATGATGCTTTAATTTTGGAAACTCGAGTATCTCGATAAAGTAATGCAACTGCTGTGAAATTCGAAAAAGTGTGGTGATAACTGCTCCATGAAAAAACCAGAACAAAACAGAAAAATGGAGAATTAATGGATGTAGAAAAATAGAGTTCATTCGTTCGTATTTATAGGCTTAATATTCTGATCCATCCCACCACCAGGATTTCAATCGTTCCACGAAACGATTCAACTGCCAACTACGCTTATTAATTACTCGCATTAATAAAATTAATAGTAAATCACCCCATCCGACGCTCCATATCCATTAATATGATATGACCATTCAATTCAGGGAATCGATGCGTATTTGTTCTGAGTCATCCCACCGCCGGATTTCAATCGTTGCACGAAACGACTCATCAACTCCCAACCACACCCATTAAACACATTGCGATTAATTAATTAAGAAAATAAATACGTAAAACCTTAGAACTGTGTCGCCGTGCGGTTCCCTCGGTGGATTCTAACACCGTGCAACGGTATTAGGAAGACAGAAAACCCTAAAACCTAATGTGACGCCGTGGATATTCCACGGTGTATTGTAATACCGTGCACCCAGACACGAAAAGTGGAAACCCTGAGCCATCCACGATAATCGTTACGCCGTGAGACCATCTACAGTTATATTACACCGTGAGACCATCCAAGATAACCCGTCACCGTGAAGAAAGGCACGGAAATCTTATACCGTTTACCTACCACGGTCCACGGTTAAAGGTGATATATTAATAAATTTAGGGTTTCAACGTGTCCAAAAGCACTGCATCCCCATTCTCCATCCTCGAACCTTCTACATTAATTGCATTTCAGCAGGTCCAACAACCACAAATAATAATTGCATTTCACCTCGACGTTAATGACACTTCAACAACCCATTGGGCAGTTGCTGTGTTGCTGCTAAAATCAATATGAGAATTTTAGAGTCAAAAAGAATAATGGTCTGAAACCAAACTCAAAACCCATTGGGCAGTTGCTGTGTTGCATTTCTCTCGAATATTGCTAGTTCATTTACACAACAAGCTCAAAACAAGTTCGTTGTCGAGTCTCTGAAGCACATCAAAGGTACGAAAACAACGAGGTAGCACGTTTCGCATTTTGTTTAATTGTTTTAAAGCACACTGAGGTGTTTTTCACCGAATGTCGTCGTTCACCGTGAGATAGAGAGCACGTTGCACGGTTCACTGAAGGTGTAATAGGTTTTCCTTAACCCCGACGTGTTTACGAAATCACCGTATTATTACCACGGAGATTTTACCGTGTTATTTATAGCGGTGGTGTCACCGTAGCACGTTGTCTTCGTTCACCGTTTGATACTTAATCGTAATAACACCGTGTGATAAAAAACATCTCGTTTACATCGTGCATACTTATTAGACCATGCATGCATGCAGGTCGTTAGGTTTTCAATAACTGTTTGTTTTAATTATCTGTAATTTTATATCACAGATGTCGTGGCAGCGTGTTTCTTTACGACATGGTGGTCACTGGGAACAGTCAGCATACGTAGGCGGAGATAGCGTGGCCAGGGGATATTGTTTGTCGCCATGACGAAGGATGGGAATGAAAACGCCTTCCCACTTGCAATTGGGATTGGTCCGAAAGAAAATGATGAGTCGTGGACATGGTTCCTTCATAACCTGAGCAGGTGCTTCAATAGACAAGATGGTTTGATTTTCGTATCCGATCAGCATAAGAGCATCCAAACTGCCGTTGCGTCTGCATACCCGAATGCAGTGCATGGGTTCTGTATTTACCACATTAAGAAGAATCTAGTTCGCTATGGCGGTCGCGTCAGGGCCGTAATAACCTCTGCATCAAACAGTTACCGTGTTGAGACAATGCACAGACATTTAGCTGATTTGGAGAGGCTGAGCCCTGACGGGGCTTACAAGAGAATGTTAGAAATAGGGGTCGAGAGGTGGTCGAGGGCAATGTGTCCAGTACGACGATATGGTTTCATGACCTCCAATATTGCCGAGTGCTTCAATTCTCGTATGGTCTGGGCGAGACGTCTACCCGTATGTTCATTGGTCGAGGCATTCCGCGCAGTCTTGGAACAATGGTTTCAAGAGCGAAGCGAGAAAGCTGCGTCAAGAGAACATGAGTTGACTGAAGAGACGTTTAATAAACTAACTTGCGCGGTGGAGCACGCTATGCGTATGGTTGTCCGAGACACAACCACACCTGACGTGTATAAAGTGGAGGATGGTAAGCTATCTTTTCAAGTTGATCTTCAAAATCGGACATGCGAATGTCGACGCTTCGAACTTGATGAAATCCCCTGCAGTCACGCTGCAGCCGCTGTTAGGTATGTACTAATCAAACAAACACTTTCAATTTATTAATTCGACAATATGTTCGTACTTGTTAGGATCGTATCACTTCACATTGCCACCACAACTTCTATTTCTCAGACAAAGAGGATTGCATATATATGACTTCGTCAGTGGATATTACAAACAACACATTTTGATGGAGACATATTCGACTCCTATCAAAGGACTTCCGCATCCTGCTGAGTGGGTCGTTCCAGCGTATATAACTGATCACGTCATTCATCCTCCGGTTGCGGTGAGACAGGCTGGTCGTCCGAGGATGAGCCGTGCACGGTCTTCTGTCGAGGGTAATGCCCCCAGAAGAAGAAGTCGGCCTCAGAAGTGTAGTAAGTGTAATTCGACCACACACAACGCGCGCAAATGTGACCAAGTTGTTTTACCCACCCAAAGCCAGACGCTCGAAGATGATCAGAATTCTCAACCCACGGTGGAACCAATCCGACAGAAAAGACAAAAGAAAAAATGTAGCGTATGCCGGAGTGCAGACCATAACATACAGACATGTCCGGTGCGGGGGGATTAACGTTAAGTTCTGTGACCATGCTGAACAATTGTGATATTTATGTATTGCAACTAATTATGGGTTTTTTTTTGTATGATATTCTGCGATTGTGTGTTTTTTGGATTATTTGGGGTTGTTGGGATTTGAATGGTTTCTGTGAATTCGTTTTTTGTGTGTCACGGTGAATCTTATAAATGACCGTGTACCACCGTCCGTGTTATATTTCTAGTACATCGTGTGGCGGCCGTGATATTACGCCGTGCATCGGTTGTCCCGCCACCATCTTGGAAACTAGTACTACTGGTACAATACTCGTTAAAATTGATCTGATCTCCGCACGGTAACCCGATACGGTGATATATCACAACATCACCGTGTAAGTATGAACAATGACGTTTTTTGGTGATTATTGCTCGGGTTGTGTGAATATTTTGGTTAAAATGCTAATCCAAAGTTAATTTTCCATCTAGATGATTATATGAAATCGATAAAACTCCAAAATTATGCAAGAAACGATTGAATGTGATATATCATGTGCAATGTATGATCACACTTGAGAATAACTTGTAACAAATGAATTAGACATCTCTTAAATTTGAGACATGCATACTCCAAATCGAATCATACGTGTTTAAAATCAAATACCATACGTCTCAATGATTGAAACATATCACAGTGAACGTTAATAAAGAATTCAAAGTGTGTACAAACCATGAGAACTCGTTTTTTTGGTGTTTCACGAATTCACGATGAATGTTATAAATGACCGTGTAACACCGTAAGTGTTATGTCGTGCGACGGTCGTGATATTTAGTATTTTACACCTTGCGAAACTCCATCCCTTCAGTTTTATTTTCGATAATTTAATTAGAATTTAAAATATAAATCGGTAAAATTAACTCGCGCCTGCAAAAGCTGTTTTGAGTACAGTGCATCGGTTGTCCCGCCACCATCTTGGGAACTAGTACTATACCAGTACTTTTCTCGTTTTATTTTCAAATTTAAAAATTGATCTGATCTCCGCACGGTAACCCGATACGGTGATATATCACAACATCACCGTGTAAGTATGAACAATGAGGTTTTTTGGTGATTATTGCTCGGGTTGTGTGAATATTTTGGTTAAAATGCTAATCCAAAGTTAATTTTCCATCTAGATGATTATATGAAATCGATAAAACTCCAAAATTATGCAAGAAACGATTGAATGTGATATATCATGTGCAATGTATGATCACACTTGAGAATAACTTGTAACAAATGAATTAGACATCTCTTAAATTTGAGACATGCATACTCCAAATCGAATCATACGTGTTTAAAATCAAATACCATACGTCTCAATGATTGAAACATATCACAGTGAACGTTAATAAAGAATTCAAAGTGTGTACAAACCATGAGAACTCGTTTTTTTGGTGTTTCACGAATTCACGATGAATGTTATAAATGACCGTGTAACACCGTAAGTGTTATGTCGTGCGACGGTCGTGATATTTAGTATTTTACACCTTGCGAAACTCCATCCCTTCAGTTTTATTTTCGATAATTTAATTAGAATTTAAAATATAAATCGGTAAAATTAACTCGCGCCTGCAAAAGCTGTTTTGAGTACAGTGCATCGGTTGTCCCGCCACCATCTTGGGAACTAGTACTATACCAGTACTTTTCTCGTTTTATTTTCAAATTTAAAAATTGATCTGATCTCCGCACGGTAACCCGATACGGTGATATATCACAACATCACCGTGTAAGTATGAACAATGACGTTTTTTGGTGATTATTGCTCGGGTTGTGTGAATATTTTGGTTAAAATGCTAATCCAAAGTTAATTTTCCATCTAGATGATTATATGAAATCGATAAAACTCCAAAATTATGCAAGAAACGATTGAATGTGATATATCATGTGCAATGTATGATCACACTTGAGAATAACTTGTAACAAATGAATTAGACATCTCTTAAATTTGAGACATGCATACTCCAAATCGAATCATACGTGTTTAAAATCAAATACCATACGTCTCAATGATTGAAACATATCACAGTGAACGTTAATAAAGAATTCAAAGTGTGTACAAACCATGAGAACTCGTTTTTTTGGTGTTTCACGAATTCACGATGAATGTTATAAATGACCGTGTAACACCGTAAGTGTTATGTCGTGCGACGGTCGTGATATTTAGCGAAACCTCCATCCCTTCAGTTTTATTTTCGATAATTTAGTTAGAATTTTAAATATAAATCGGTAAAATTAACTCGCGCCTGCAAAAGCTGTTTTGAGTTTTTGAGTACTGTCAATACTTAATAGACCGTGCATCGGTTGTCCCGCCACCGTCTCATCAGGTTCTCCACGAAAATACACGACTAGTTAAATTTCAAATTTTAACATTGATTTTAAAACCGCACGGTCTACTGTCACGGTATAAATTGATACCGTGTCACAAAGAGACCGTGTGGTCATCGCGGAGTTGTTTGACACCGTGCCATGCTGAACTCTCACGGTGTCTAATTAGAAATTTGTTTTCGTGTGTCACGGTGATTTTATTATAGACACGGCGATGATGTGTTTTTTAGGTCTCATACATGATACAACGACCACTAATAAATGGGCCTTTTAATAATAAGTGGGATGCGTAAAACTCGAAACGGCGCCTATCACGGCGCAATTATTTATAATTAAACGCGACCTTTTGGAATCCCGCGAGAAACATTATTTATAGTGATTTATGCAGGCCTAATCTCTATTAAACTCTGATAATTTCTTGGTCCTTAATCCTCATACCAATAATGGATACCCCTCAGATAGCTGATGCTTTCATTGTTGTGCTGACTGATGAACATATTGAATCTAGACGGTTTCGACTTCCCGAACGTTTCTACCGTTTGCGTGTGAGATACAGTACAGAGCCTCCGCTCTTCTACCTCCGCGATGTTCACGGTGAGAGGTGGGCAACCTTGATGGGCTTTAAAAATGGCTTGGCGTATTTCTACAGTAATTGGACTGAATTCAAACACATCCACAAGTTGAAGAAAGGCATGACCCTCCTGTTCGAGCATAGGCCACTTCCAGACGAGTTCCTGGTGCGGATATTTCAAGAGGATGGAGATGAACTCAAGTCATTCTTGCCGAGACCTGCTCCAGGAAAGAGAGCATTCGAGGATGTACCTTCGTCGTGGTCGTCTCTGAAAAAGAGTAAACCATCTTAGGGTTTCGGCGTTAGGTTTTTCTTTTGTAATTCGGCGCCTTTTGTAATTCGGATTCCCCTAATTTAGTACACCAAAATTACTCCGTATTCCTTTTTCCTTGTTTCCAAAATTATACGCTGGAATATTGCACCGTTGTTTTCACGGTTAATATAAGATTCACGGTGTACACATGGTCTTACCACCGTGTGTATTTCACCGTGTACACACCGTGTACACACCGTGCGCGATAGTATACACCGTGAAAACTAATTTCTAACCCTGCAACAGATTTTTCACAATGTAGTATATGGAGAGAATGAAGCAAACGACCTCAAATTTCATATTTCGAAAATAACACAATGACTAGTTCATTGAAAATCACTTAAGCATAACAATAATTATGATTACAAGAACCATAATTATGGAGACAATAAACAGAGTAGTCTTCAACTGGATGGATACGTCGTGCAATGACGTCTCCATCTTCTTCAGATCTTTCCTAATTTTAGCTTCTGTGGCTTTCTCTTCCGCTCTTGACATTTGTTCATGTTGTATCTCTCCCTCATTTGACGGGTTACACCAGGAATCGAATGTATGATCTTGACAATAATACATCAATTTCTGATAATTCTCAGATTTCGAGGACACCACACGAATCTGAAGTTTCTTCCGACATTTACCACAAACTTTATCTTGGTACTTCAATCGGCTTGGTTGACCAGTACTCACGGAGTTCACCGAGCCTGTAGACATATTGTTGTGATAAGTTTTTGTGTTTTGGATGATTTGAATTCAAATTTGAATTCAAATGTTTGCTTATGTTGGAAGAGGACTGCGTATGGTTAGTTGGTTAGACGTGTGACACAGCTGTCACGCAGTAACACGGGCTAGCAATCGTTTCCGCACCGTGTCATGGTTCAAGATACAGAGTGGAACCATGTACAATTATTGATCCACCGTGACACGGTAATCATAGGAGTCTACCATTGGCTACAACACAGTACTGTGATTACACCGTGGACCTATTCATTCAGGCACCGTGTTTTAATATTCGTGCACAAAACATCAATTACAAACCAGTATTAATGAATCACAACGTGAAAACAACAAACATGTTTATACTAATACGACAATCAAAATGGATCAGCAACATCATTCAAGCTCAGCCAAAAAATCTTCAGGCATATCTGTTTCCTGACCTCCTCAATGTACCCTTCATCGATGTTTTCGTTCCGATGCATAAGAGGGTCGACAAACAAACGGTCAAGCTGCATGGTACAGTAAACCCCACAAGAGTGTTTATCAGTAACATCCTGGACGAATTGTTCGGCGTCCGGCATGACTTTCAACTCGAAGGCCTCCGTAATCGCATGGTGTTGACCCTTCTTTGCCCAGTAATCTGATCTCCTCAACACACGAGGTAAAAACTCCATTAACGGCCTCAATTCCTCCTTCCGAAATTCGTATTCAGGATACGTCGCCAGTTGAGTATGAATTAATGAGTCATACAATTCGATAGTCCAATCTTCGGGGGATATTCGGACGGTGACCCAACGATGGTGGACATTACAAATCGCCACGAGCTTTACATGCCATGTTTAAGGTTTGCGAGTTAGAATTCAGTTTCACACTAGTTAAAATGAAGCATGTATGCTTTTCAATACTTACGTGAGTAGGCTGGTCGGACTCCATTGACATCGGACCATATGTGTCATCCACTGCTTCTCGAAGAGAATCAGGCACTACCCAATCATCAATAGAGCCACGATGAATCTTATATGCAGCATCTATAGTACTCTGGAAAAAGATATTATTAGTAAAAACGAAGGTGTCCAAAATGAGAGTACTGTAAAACTTACCCAAAATTGAGTGCTCAATAAGACTGTGTTTGTACTCCCTTTAACATCACGACCTTTGCACTTCAAATAAATAATATAGAGATCTAGCACCTCAGATTCGAAGGCCCAATTGAAGTCCTCAATTTTATCAAACAATTCTGCACCCACTCTGTGGTCTATGGAGCCTCGACTGCACGAAATCAAGTCGGTAGACCCGGAATTCATCCATTCTCTGAACAACGTTTCCACATATTCGAGTCCGCTTTGGTTCGCACTAGATTGCGAATGGAAACGTTTCATGAGTTCGAAGACTTTTTTAGCAACAGCTTCCTTAAAGCAAGTGCCAGAATCATCAGGAAGGAACGAAACAATATCTGCCCTCAGTTCGGCAGACCAAATTCTACCTACCTGGCGATCGATCTCATCGTTGTCCGGCCCCTCAGGACCGAAGACACCTGCTTTTCGACAGCAAATGTCCGTCACAGAAGTCAGATCAGGTCCGGAAACACGTCGCTTAGAAATAGGCCTTTCTATAGCACGTGAAGCTTTTTGTGCAGCACGCTTGTGAGATGGCTTGGCTCGATCTTTCTTCTTAATACCTCCTTTTCGTCGAGGTGGACAGAATTCAACAGAAAATAGTTCACAATCATCTATAGATTCAGTTACAGTAACATAAGATAATGATTTGGCCTCTTCCGGTGTAGGAATTAACGATTCAAAAACTTCCATCTACAGACAAATATACTCTGTATCAACGTACAACAACAATAAAGGTCAACGCGTGTGCTTTTTAATAATGAAAATTCAATAAAGTACCTTCTCATTGAAGAATTTAGTGACATCGCACGCAGCTTGTTTCGATGCAGTAGAGTCCCACATCAGGCAACGTGGAATTCTCGTAACCCGAGCACGTTTCGCGCATAATGCTCCGATCGACGGTACGGACTCGTACATCCAAAACTGAAAAGCCCAAACCGGCCCGTAGAAATGGTAAGTAGATTCATCATCATGCATGGACGTCGTTTTGAGGTAGTAGGATAAATTCTGATAGGAATAAGCGCCCCAGGGAAATTCCTCCCAACAATCGTGGTCCTCGACCAACAACCATGCCGACTTATCGATTTTAACCTTATGGTCTCGGCAAAGCAATATGAAATAATAAATGAGGAGCTTGGCTACTTTCATATAATCCTCCGCCTTCGCTTCTTTGCCGAGATTTACATCCTCGAACTTTTGGCGTAGCTCCGATAAGCTAATGGTTGTATCTCCTTTGAAAAATCGAATAAACAAGCTATCGGGAGGAAACTCACGTGACTCAAAAATATCAAAGCCTGTGTAGTGCCCAAAATTGAGTCCCGTTACCATGGCATAAGCAGCCGGTGTGAATTTCGCGATCTTCTCACCGACATAAAACCAATGTTCCATCGCCGGTATTGTCGGACCAGTCAACTCTCTACATAGGAAATGATGCAAATAACGAGATGCGTGTGCAGCATGTCCTTTAACTAATCCTTCGTTGGGTTTTACGAATTCCAGAAAATGCTTCATATAGGAATGCTGAGCGAATTCAGCCAATGTTGCATCGCCGCCGTCGATTGAACCCATAACACGCTTTATCAAGTTTATCACGTCGAAACGGTAATACAAATTGATTCTTGGGGTGATCGACTGCAAAGCTACTGGTCTTTTCCATTCGTACCCAGCCTGAAAATATCAATCAAATTAGAGAAGATTTCACGATTCACGGTGAGTTTACTTAACACCGTGGCACGTCAAAGGGTGAAATGTACACGGTGAACATCTAAGGGTGTAGTGTACACGGAGATTTTAAATCCACGACGAGCATATACAACAGTTATCAAGGGTATACGGTGAAGATACACACGGTGATGTCAACCACTGGGATCGTGCATAACCATAAGACGGAATTACACCGTAAGAAAAAAACTATTGAATATCACGGTGTACATTCACCGTGAACATACAAAATGGTGTTTTTCCACGGTGTACAAAAACTATTGAATATCACGGTGAAGATACATACGGTGATGTCAACCACCGGGATCGTGCATAACCATAAGACGGAATTACACCGTAAGAAAAAAATATTGAATATCACGGTGCAAATTCACCGTGAACATACAAAACGGTGTTTTTCCACGGTGTACATTACACACGGTGTATATACACCGTGGATCGAGCACGTACAAGACTGTAAGTACACATACACCGTCAAATAAAACACTGTCGTGAATCGTGATCATACACGACCGTAAGTACACGCGGTAACATTACACCGTGAGATAAATCACAGTCGTGGATCGTGCTCGTACAAGACCGTAAGTAAAAACGGTGTAAGTCCCCCTGAGATATATCACCGTCTTAAACACTACCGTGATAATACACGGTGATAAAACTCACGGTTGAACCGTCGTCTACCAGAACTGACACACAACCGCATGCGAAAAAATTGCAGAGAGCAATAAACCATTAACCATTTTAAAATGTCGGAAACAAAAACCCTATCTTGAATGAATATACCGGTATCAAATTACAAATCGAATGATTTACAAGCATCAAAGCTCGAATAATCGAAAGTTGGAAAGCTAGGGTTATGGACTTACCGGAGGTTGAGCGCGATTGTCTGGGTTGTCCATGTTGTCACTGCTTGCCATAATGATGATCGTCGGAGACGGAGTTGAATAGTTGATACGATAACGGTCGGGGCTGGTGTTTCACCGTGGCGGCGCTCGTCGTGCGTGTGAATTTCAAAAGTCGAAAATTGATTTTGTGGGGCAACTTTATTTTTCTGATATTCTTTTTGTTATTTTGTAATATTCGATTTGTTTTTTGTGAGAAAAGATAACTTTTGAGGGCACTTAAGTCTTTTCATTCAAATTTGCCTACTTAACTTCCATTTTTATGGACGGGGCTTCAGAACTTGTATACTCTTATGCTTTGGCCTTTAAATGCCTCCGCCCCTTTTTCATTTATGTGTTCAAATACATGTGAATGCATAATTGAACATAATGATAAACTGTTTGTAAGTCTACAATACAAATTAGCACTCATAATGAGTAGGTAGCTACCCCTACCTATTAGTTCTTTGAATTTTGCCATAAAACTAGAAAACCATTGAAATAAAAAAATAAAATAAAAATGAAATAATGAAAAATGATTTTTGTATACTTATTTGGTACTCCATCAGTCCTTAGAGAAACGTAATTAACATTCCTTTGTAATTGTATGAAAGAAGTTGACTTGTATGTGTGGAACAGAAGTAGTACATGTTATCGAGTCACTTGTGATAAAATGATGAATACTAATAAGAAAAATAAATACAAATAATTTAATTATTAATTACAATTGAAAGTGTGAATTTTAAGTATATAAATATGCCACATTTCACTATATTATTTCCAATCCAAATCACAACATGAAAAACTCGTTCAATATTCTTTTCACTTTTCTGTGCCTTGCAGCTTCTTCCTACACAGGATGTGACGGAGGAGGACAACACAATCCTCTTCTGAAGCACCTACTAAAGGCGAAAAAATCGCGAAACCAAAACCATCTTCCTACAAAGAATCATGAATCGAAAGATGATCCGTTCGTTTATTTGGAATCTCAAAAGGGTCGACAAGTAGCTGACAAGATTGAAAACCTTCCCAGACAACCACACGTCAAATTTAGCCAGTATTCGGGGTATGTCACGGTTGGTCCTAAAGCTGATCGAGAGTTGTTTTATTATTTTGCCGAGGCTGACAACCCCAACGACAAGCCTTTAGTCTTGTGGCTAAACGGAGGTAAGAAAGTAGTATTTATTGGTTAATTACATAGAAATCGAACAATAATTTGAGAAATATTGATATTATAGGGCCCGGCTGCTCTTCATTCGGCTTTGGAGCAATGACCGAGATCGGACCATTTCGAGTCAACCCCAATGGAACATTGTCGTACAACCAATATGCCTGGAACAAATGTGAGTCGAGCTTGTTGTACTAATTGTTGTAATTTATCGTTGCTGATGATAAAAAATTAAATTAAATTAAATTGATGCAGTGGCGAATGTACTGTTTCTGGAGAGCCTTATAATAAAATTGTGCATTATAAACTTATAAACATATATACTGTACCTGCAATTGGAGTAGCTGTGGTAGAACGTTGACTCGAAATGGTCCGATCTCGGTCATTGCTCCAAAGCCGAATGAAGAGCAGCCGGGCCCTATAATATCAATATTTCTCAAATTATTGTTCGATTTCTATGTAATTAACCAATAAATACTACTTTCTTACCTCCGTTTAGCCACAAGACTAAAGGCTTGTCGTTGGGGTTCTCAGCCTCGGCAAAATAATAAAACAACTCTCGATCAGCTTTAGGACCAACCGTGACATACCCCGAATACTGGCTAAATTTGACGTGTGGTTGTCTGGGAAGGTTTTCAATCTTGTCAGCTACTTGTCGACCCTTTTGAGATTCCAAATAAACGAACGGATCATCTTTCGATTCATGATTCTTTGTAGGAAGATGGTTTTGGTTTCGCGATTTTTTCGCCTTTAGTAGGTGCTTCAGAAGAGGATTGTGTTGTCCTCCTCCGTCACATCCTGTGTAGGAAGAAGCTGCAAGGCACAGAAAAGTGAAAAGAATATTGAACGAGTTTTTCATGTTGTGATTTGGATTGGAAATAATATAGTGAAATGTGGCATATTTATATACTTAAAATTCACACTTTCAATTGTAATTAATAATTAAATTATTTGTATTTATTTTTCTTATTAGTATTCATCATTTTATCACAAGTGACTCGATAACATGTACTACTTCTGTTCCACACATACAAGTCAACTTCTTTCATACAATTACAAAGGAATGTTAATTACGTTTCTCTAAGGACTGATGGAGTACCAAATAAGTATACAAAAATCATTTTTCATTATTTCATTTTTATTTTATTTTTTTATTTCAATGGTTTTCTAGTTTTATGGCAAAATTCAAAGAACTAATAGGTAGGGGTAGCTACCTACTCATTATGAGTGCTAATTTGTATTGTAGACTTACAAACAGTTTATCATTATGTTCAATTATGCATTCACATGTATTTGAACACATAAATGAAAAAGGGGCGGAGGCATTTTAAGGCCAAAGCATAAGAGTATACAAGTTCTGAAGCCCCGTCCATAAAAATGGAAGTTAAGTAGGCAAATTTGAATGAAAAGACTTAAGTGCCCTCAAAAGTTATCTTTTCTCACAAAAAACAAATCGAATATTACAAAATAACAAAAAGAATATCAGAAAAATAAAGTTGCCCCACAAAATCAATTTTCGACTTTTGAAATTCACACGCACGACGAGCGCCGCCACGGTGAAACACCAGCCCCGACCGTTATCGTATCAACTATTCAACTCCGTCTCCGACGATCATCATTATGGCAAGCAGTGACAACATGGACAACCCAGACAATCGCGCTCAACCTCCGGTAAGTCCATAACCCTAGCTTTCGAACTTTCGATTATTCGAGCTTTGATGTTTGTAAATCATTCGATTTGTAATTTGATACCGGTATATCCTTTCAAGATAGGGTTTTTGTTTCCGACATTTTAAAATGGTTAATGGTTTATTGCTCTCTGCAATTTTTTCGCATGCGTTTGTGTGTCAGTTCTAGTAGACGACGGTTCAACCGTGAGTTTTATCACCGTGTATTATCACGGTAGAGTTTAAGACGGTGATATATCTCACGGGTAACATACACCGTGTCTACTTACGGTCTTGTCGATTTACGACTATGATTCATCTAACGGTGTACATTTACCGTGTGTACTTACGGTCTTGTACGAGCACGATCCACGACAGTGTTTTATTTCACGGTGTATGTGTACTTACGATCTTGTACGATCACGGTCCGCGACAGTGTTTTATTTCACGGTGTATGTGTACATACGGTCTTGTACGAGCACGATCCACGACAGTGTTTTATTTCACGGTGTATGTGTACTTACGGTCTTGTACGAGCACGATCCACGACAGCGTTTTATTTCACGGTGTATGTGTACATACGGTCTTGTACGAGCACGATCAGTGTTTTATTTCACGGTGTATGTGTACTTACGGTCTTGTACGAGCACGATCCACGACAGCGTTTTATTTCACGGTGTATGTGTACTTACGGTCTTGTACGAGCACGATCCACGACAGCGTTTTATTTCACGGTGTACAAACACCGTGTATAAAGTAAACCGTGGAAAAACATATTCACCATATGTTCAAGGTCGTGTGTAATGTTCACCGTGGAAGAACACAGCTTTGTATGTTCACGGTGAATTTACACCTTGATATTCTATGGTTTTTTTCTTACGGTGTAATTTCACCGTGTCGTTATATTTCTCATTTTTTATCCTTTAATACTTATTTATTTATTTCATATTTCAGTCTGGATTTGAATGGAAGAGACCAACCAATCTGCAGTCGGTCACTTTAAGTCTCAATTTGTATACTCGCTACGAAGTTCCGAAACTGATCACGGACACGATAAAAGATATCGGGGGTGATGCTGTCGCAGTTCGCGATTTTTTTGCGCTGCCTTACATGAAAAGTGTTCTGGGAATAAGATTTACTGCCAAATCAAGCACTAATTTTTTGCACCACCTCGTATGTCGAGAGTTGTCAGGTCCGTCAATACCGGAGAAGGAGCATTGGTTCTACGTCGGTGGTAAGACTGCGAAACTCACACCCGCCGCTTATGCCATTGTAACGGGACTGAATTTCGGCATCTACGATGAATTTGACATCCATGCCACACCCCAGTCTGCTCCAGGTAGCTTAAATAAGCGGCTATTCGGTGGGAAGCGTGTAAGAAGCAATGATCTACGCAAGTTATTTGCGGCCAAACAACTCTTCGATGGGGAACAACCTGCCTCGTTGGAGGATTACATTAAAGTCGCCAATCTCATCGTCTACTATTCCTTCTTTCTTTGTCGATCCGCTGAAATGTATGTCGAGGACTGGGCATGGGCATTAGTGGATGAGCCGGAAAAGTGGCAGTGTTTTCCATGGGGCGCTTATTCCTACCAGGCTCTGAGCTACTACCTCGAAACAACAGCGATGGACCCTGAATTAGCAGAAAAAACTTCGTACCACGTCTATGGCCCCAGTTGGGCTTTTATAATTTGGATGTTCGAGTCCGTTCCGAATATCGGTCAGTTATGTGGTCAACGTGATCCGAATATGAAAGTGCCACGTTGTTTGATGTGGAGTACATCTACAACAAAGACTGATTGCGATGATCTTTTCTTCCAAGGAGAGGTACGTAACCATCTACTCCTACTTATATTTTGCTAGTAATAGTATTTGTTTCACGCGGTGGAATATTAATACTCTGTGTTGATAAGTTTCAGATTGAAGTTGTTCATGAAACCTTGATTCCTACTGATGAAGAGAAAAATGAGCCGTGTTACCTTTCTGTACATGACAGACCATTTCATGTTGAGTACAATCGCCCAGTACGCAATGGTGGTAATGCAATCATAGCCAAACAAAATCCGGAGAAGAAAATTACACAAACCAAGAAGCCTTCTTCGAAAAAGCGTGCTGCAGCCACGGATATTGAAATGCCCGTTTCTAGATCACGCAGACGACGTGCTTCTGAGCAGAGTACTCCTGGTCCAAGTGGGCATGTGTGTTGTAGGCCTGTGTGTTGTTGGCGTACACTTTGTTGCCCGCATGAAGATGCTTCTGAGTTGGACAGACGACTGACTGGGCTTTTGAGGGCCAAATTGAGAGCCGAGCATGAACGGATTTTGTCTGATGAGGGATTGATTGCAGATTTTGCTGGATATATCTTTGAGCGGATTAAAGGCATCACTCCACAACAACTTCATGAGAGCGCGTCTCAGCATGATTCGCCGGGAGATCTGTGCCGACCTGTATCGCCGATCATATCAGACAATAATACAACAAGTGAGGCTGCCGGAGAAGCCGACGTCCAAAATCAGACAGTTGCTGCCGGAGAAGTCGAAGTCGGCCAAATATTCACAGTCCCTGTTTCTGATACCGTCGAAGTCGGCCAAACCACTGATCCCAACGACTTAGTGATGTCTATTGTTGGACAACTTTCAGCAGATGAAGCCAGTGTCCTAGAACCGACACTCCCTGCCGGAGAAGTCGAAGAAAACATTGAGCTATCGCCAACAGTTGATACCGGGATGGTTGCTGATGTGGCCAGTGTCGTAGCCTCGACAACCGCTGTGGCTGATCACTTGGCGGCGGTTGATCTCGACAGTTCATCAAACGCAGCTGATCCCACCGATCAGCTCACAGTGAATCCCACAGATGCGTGCGAAAATGTTGGTAGGCCAATTGTTTCTCCCCGTAGGCTGAGAACTCGTAAGCCTGAAGCGGCGAAAAATGCTCCCCAAACTCACGGTAAGACACCACTTTCTCCCAGTGAAGGACTTGAAGTCGTTGTAAAAGCATATCGGTCGTTTCTGAGACAATCCAAACGGACCAAATCTTCTGTCGATTGTGTACATTTCCGTGGCACGCAAATTACCGTGAAACGGAAAACGTTTCTTGACATTGAAAACGTGGACTGGGACTTCGACGAAGAGGTAACCATTGCAAATTTAAGGTATATAGTAGTATAATTCAGAAATAAATTTTATATACTTACCAACTAGTATTTTTATATCAGGTGATAACTATCTTCTGCAGTTACATGGAGTTAAAAATGGAAAAGGAAAAGTGGCCTAGGGAATCCTTCGTAATTTTACCCCCAAACTATTTTGTAAGTTTTCATAAACTCCGTGGTATGAACTCAATAAAATCTAGCTCACTTATGACCTTATATATTTTCGTTGCACGTCTTCAGATGACCTTCAAACATGCTTACAACTCATTGAACATTCCAAATGGGGAACTCCCAGGCAGTTTAAGAGACGATTTCGAATGGTTCAGATATTCCCACGTAAGTACTACAATCATATACCCTAAATCACAAACTCTGAACACTAATTAAGCACTCATGATATCGTTTACTTATTTTATGTGAAGGCCGTCATGGTTTGTCATCTTCCGGGACATTGGGTCGTAGTTCGAATTTGTTTTGATGATTGGACTGTCGAGCTGTATGACTCGTTAGCTCATAACTATGAGCCTGGTGTGAACCCTCGCGCCCCTGAGTTCGAGTGTTTGTTGAAGGTCTTACCTCGAATGTTGGAGGAAACAGGTTACTGGGAAAGAAAAAGATTACCTGTGAAAACGGAAGACTTCAAGCTCAAGGTCATGCCAGCCGAAGACCAATTTGCCCAAGATGACAATCACTCTTGCGGTCCTTTCTGCACAATGTATTTGGAACGATTGCTCACCGACCCATCATTGTATCGTAACGCGGACGACATCGATATCAAAGCTGTCAAAAAAAACATAGCACTGAAGATATTTTGGATGTCCTGCAAAGACATTGAACTCCCTTTTTGATTAAGGGATGGATAACAGTTGGTTTCGTTTTGGTTTGCAAGAGAGTAAACTTTTCATATACTGTATGCCGTTGTATGTATAACCGTGTGTTTATCACCGTGTGGTGGATCAGCGCCGTGTGCAAAACTATCAATGACTGTATCTAAAAAAAATTGTTGATCACCGTGTGCACTTACGGTCTTGTATCAGCACGAACCACGACTGTGATATATCTCACGGTGTAAATTTACCGTGTGTACTTTCGGTCGTGTATGTTCACGATTCACGACACTGTTTTAATAATGTCATCTATAAACATTTCACGGTATACCAATGCCCCGTGGCACGGTTTTACAATATACCGTGATATACCAACGGCGACGGTTATTGTATTTGAATTTTAAGACGTCTTCACTCTCACACGGTGATCTCACGAGACGTCACCGTGATACAACACCGTGTGGTTATCAAATTCATTCTAAAAATATTTGAAATTAAATATTAGTGGTGTCAGTTATCGGGACAGCTTTTGCAGGCGGGTATTCATCTTTTATTCTTTTATTTAAAATTAAAATTAAAACATCGGAAAATAAATGAGAGGGGGAAGCCGTTTTACGCACGGCTCAGTAAAACGTATATTGTGCACGGTCATTTAGTTTCACGGTTGTATACGCACGGTGATACATGGTCATCAATACATCTTCACCGTGGCTTGTTCAACCCGAAAAAAACGATTGACAATCGTTTGTATACACTTTTAAGGCGTCGTTAGCATCTACGGGTTCATATTTCAGGCATTGAGACGTACGGTATTTGAAATTAAAGACGTACGATGTGATCTGTATTAATGCATGTCTCAAATCTGTATTAATGCATGTCTCAAATTGCACATGGTAATACGACAATCTGGAGTAGTCTCAAGTGTGATCATATTGCACATGGTATGTCAAATTTAATCGTTTGATGGACTATTGTGGATTTTTTAGGTTAAATATAATCATTTCCATAGGAAATTAACATTGCTTAGGCATTTAGCCAAAAAGATTATTGCGATTGTGCAAGAATCACACGAAAACGTGAGTGTTCATGCTCATACGGTGACCTCACGAGACGTCACCGTGATACAACACCGTGTGGTTATCAAATCAATTTTAAACATTTTTGAAATTGAACGAGTTCTTTTTTTAGATGGCGTATTTTCGTATTGGAGCGGGATAACCGATGCACGCGAAATATTAGTGGTGTCAGTTATCAGGACAGCTTTTGCAGGCGGGTATAGTCATCCTTTATTCTTTTATTTAAAATTCGAGTTAAAACACCGGAAAATAAATGAGAGGATGGAAGCCGTTTCGCACGGTCATTTAGTTTCACGGTTGTATCTGCACGGCGTTACGTTGGTCATCAATACATCTACACCGTGGCTTGTTCAACCCGCAAAAAAACGATCGTCAATCGTTTGTATACACTTTTAAGGCGTCGTTACCATCAACGGGGTCATGTTTCAGGCTAGGAGACGTATGGTATTTGAAATTGAAGACGTACGATGCGATTTGCAGTAGTGCATGTCTCAAATTAAAGAGATGTGTAGTTCATTGGTAACAATTTACTCTCAAGTGTGATCATATTGCACATGGTATGTCAAATTTAATCGTTTGATGGATTATTGTGGAATTTTTTAGGTTCAATATAATCAATTCCATAGGAAAGTAACTTTGCTTAAGCATTTTGCCAAAAAGATTATCGCGATTGTGCAAGAATCACGTGAAAACGTCATTGTTCATACTTACACGGTAATGTCGTGAGACCTCACCGTGAGTAAGTACCGTGCGACGGTCAAATCAATGTACGTGGCAGGGTTTTGTCAGTGAACAGAACAGCTTTTGAAGCCGCAGGTTTATTCAACCTTTTTATTCATCTTTTAATATTTAATAAATTAAATTACCGGGATTCCCAAAAACCAAAAAAAAAAAAAAGAGGAGGGTTGCCTTTTGCCACGGTTCAATCACACGACCCTTGGCGCACGGTAATATCTTCAAACGCTAAAGTCACACGGTTACTCGTGTACGGTGGGAGAAGGTCGAAATATATTAACAAAGAAAAACAAGCACTAGTACAGTATTATAACGTAGACTACGTAGTGTAGTAGCTACGAAACCAGAAAAACATACTGTAAAAGCAAAAATAAAAACATACGGTTCATAAACAAAACGCAGAAAGAAACATTCTTTGCATTCATGGTTCATCATCCTCGCCATCTGCGTCATCGCCAAAATCAGTCGTTTCGTCCTTATCGTCTGCTTCATCGTCCATATCGTCCTCATCGTCCGAGAGCTCCACCACTTCCACCACCTTCTCAAACAGGATCTCTTCTACAACCTTAGATATGGTCGGCAGAAGGGGGTCTCCAGGTGCTTTAGGATCGGAAAAGTTCCGAATCTCGAGACCATCTTTATTGTAGACATTGACAAAGAAAGGACCCAATTTCTTGGCGTAGTGAAAAACCAAAAAATAACCGAATTTAAGATGATGAGCCGTGCAGAAATCGGTCCAGCCACGACGAAAGCACACGTAACCGTTGACCCAAGAGATTTCCACGGACCACGGGGCACGAGCGGTGGCAAATGAGGCGAGTGTCTCACAATCTCCAAGCAAAGTAGCCCTGCCTGCCAGATACTCATGTTCATGAGCAAAATCAGAAGGTAAACGACAAACTTCACGGAAATCAATGGTGTCCAGAACTTTGAAGAATCTACAAATCGGGATTGGGGTGGCCATTGAATATGAAATTTGATTTTATAAAAATTAGGGTTTTCAGCGTGTTACGGTGCTTATGTATACACGCCAAAAGTGGGTAGTTGAGGGGTTAATAAACTAATAAAGGTTTCACAATACACCGTGAGATACCAACGGCAACGGTGGGTAAGGGTTTTTATCAAGGGTTATCAGTGTCACATAGACCGTCACAGTAACCGTTACACGGTGAGGAAATCCACTGTAATAAACCCACGGCGCAATGTGTTTAATGGGGGTGGTTGGGAATTGAGTGATTTCGTGAAACGATTTAAATCCGGCGATGACGTGAGAACAGATACTCATCAATTCCCTGAATTGAATGGTCATATCATATCATATCTGGACCATCAATGAGCGTAGTTGGAAGTTGGGTTGGGTCGTGGGAGGAGGATCAGAACAGACACACATCATAAATTCTTTGAATTTCACGGTCATATCTAATTAATGGATATCGTGGTGGATGGGGGGTTAAGTTTTCTATGTCATATATGAAAATACCACGGCTTACGCACCGTGGGATACCAACGATGACGGAGGATTAGGTTTTTTTATGTCACCTATAACATGTACGTACACGGTGTTAGAATGCACCGTGCTAACATCACGACGACCCATTCAGAGGTGTAGTCACGTTACCAAAGTCACAGTGACCGCGACACGGTGATTTAATCAACCGTGAAATACCCACGGAGGCACAGTTCTAGGTTTTTAATGGGCGTAGTTTAAAGGTCAGTCGTTTCGTGAGTCGATTGAAAGCCGGCGGCGGGATCACTTTATTAGGTCAGAAAATTGAGCCTATAAATACGAACGAAAAAACCATTTTTTTTTCTATACCCAATTTTTTCTCCATGTTTTCTGCGTTGTTTTTTTTCTTATGGAGCGGTTTTCACCACGCATCTTTCAAATTCATAGTTGCAGCCCTGTATCGAGATACTCGAGTTTCCAAAAGAAAACCTTCTTTTCCCTAGATCATCAATAACGAGGTACTCGAGTTTCCAAAACATCTCGAGTATCTTTGTTAGATATTGATCTGTTCAAGAGCCACTTTCTCCGTAGCAGTGAATCTGGCCATATGTTGAGATCATAACAGGCTATGATTGAGGAAAAAGAAAAAGAAGGTCTTCGAATTTCTTCCCATCCAGAGAGTAGATTCTGAGGCGGGTTGGATTTCTTTTTTTTTCTTTGTTTAACCAAGTATGGTTCTGGGTTTAGGGTTTTGATCCATCAATTGTAATTCCCAGTAGGGTTTTGATCCATCAATTGTAATTCCCAGTAGGGTTTTGATCAATCAATTGTAATTCTCAGTAGTGTTTTGATCCATCAATTGTAATTCTCAATAGGGTTTTGATCCATCAATTGTAATAAGACTACTTTTGTTAAGTTTAAATTGTTTAATAATTTTCTTTATGGTTTCCATTGTAAATTTTGTAATGAACACACTTCGACTGTATTTTCATTTATTTCGATCCGTCTTCCACACCCTACTGCATTCCTTGATAAACGAATCATGGTCTACTGTGTATTTTTATTGTGTTGAATACATGTTTGTAAAACCGTGTAACGTTGTAAGCTGGGTTAATTATTTCACCCCCTTATTTCACGTTGTGGAATTAATTCACGGTGTATTCTAAAACGAGGAACTGACGTCGACACTGTTCTGTGTTTTATATCTCATTTATGAGCCTTCCACGGTGTTATAATCCACCGTGCTCAAACCACAGCGACACATTATGTTAAGGGTTTTACACCTAATACTGTTGCACGGTGTCACAATCCAACGAGGGAACCCCGCGGCGACCCTGTTCTATGGCTTTAATTTCTCATTTATGAGCCTTACACGGTGTTACAATCCACCGTGTTCCAACCACGGCGATACATTAGGTTTTAGGGTTTTCTACCTACCTAATACCGTTGCACGGTGTTACAATCCACCGAGGGAACCCACGGAGACACAGTTCTAGGGTTTTATTTATTTTCTTAATTAATTAATCGCAATGTGTTTAATGGGCGTGGTTGGGAGTTGAGTCGTTTAGTGAAACGATTGAAATCCGGCGGAACAGAGACGCATCGATTCCCTTAATTGAATGGTCATATCATATTAATGGATTTGGAGCGTTGGATGGGGTGATTTACTATTAATTTTATTAATACGAATAATTAATAAGCGTAGTTGGCAGTTGAATCGTTTCGTGGAAGAGATTGAAATCCGAGTGCTGCGATGACTTAAATTAGATCAGGATATTAAGCTTATAAATACGAACGGAAAAAACTCCATTTTTCTATACCCATTGATACTCCTTTTTGTTTGTCTTATCATGTATCAGTTATCATCTCACAATTTTGAAATTCACAGATGCATTACTGTATCGAGATACTCGAGTTTCCAAAAGAAAACCATCATTCACCATCTTCTTATCGGCCATTTACCATCTTCTTATCGGCCAACGGAAGAAATCCCTTTTTGATATATCCTGCCCAGACCCTATTTTTTTGGCAGCTTGTAGTCTTCTTCCTGGGCAGCTCGATATGGGGTTGGTCGGGATCTCTTTCCGTTATGTCGTCCGACTTCGAATGGCTTCCTAACGATTCCTGGTCCAGGCTCAAGCGGCTCAAGTACTAATCTTCTAGTTGTATCGAGAGGAGATTTTCATGTTGTGAAATTTTAATTTTATTTTCTTTTCACCGTCCAGTAGAGTTTCCTCAAGATGTTGCTACTTTTCGATTGATAGTGTTCAGGGTTTTGATCCATCAATTTTTCACAATAGGTTTTAGGGTTTAGGGTTTATGGTTTTGAACCATCGATCTTTACTGTACTTTTTCCTTAATATATCATTAAAATATTATAATATCACCGTCATTTATTAATAATGCTCACACGTTTCTCATTCGTATTGAAACCCAAATTCTATCGGGATCAACCAAATTCGTATTGAATACGGGTGTGTGTAACCGTGCATTGGTATAAGGAGATATAGCTCCGTAATTTATTGCACGGTTTAATAATATTTCACTGTGTATTTATTCTCTCGTCGTGAAATATCCACGGCAAAATTGCAATTTATTTCATTCCACGGTGACACAATCCACCGTGATCTAACCACGACTACCCATTAGGTTTAAAGTTTTTCTACCTAATACAGTTGCACGGTGTTACAATCCACTGAGGGAACCCCACGGCGACACAGTTCTAGGGTTTTATTTATTTTCCTAATTTAATAAGCGCATTGTGTTTAATGGTAGTGGTTGGGAGTTGATCTGTTTATGAGACGTTTCGTGCAACGATTGAAGTCCGGCGGTGGTTTGACTCAGAACAGAGATGCATCAATTCCCTGAATTGAATGGTCATATCATATTAATGGATATGGAGCGTTGGATGGGTTGATTTACTATTAATTTTATTAATACGAGTAATTAATAAGCGTAGTTGGCAGTTGAATCGTTTCGTGGAACAATTGAAATCCGGGTTGTTGGATGACTTAAATTAGATCCCAATATTAAGCCTATAAATACGATTAGTTGCATTACTGTATCGTGAATCGTCATACACGAGCCTCAAAAATAAAACCATCATTTGCCTGGATCATTTTCTTCACATATGATTCGGAGTGCATGTAGCCTAAGCTCCTTAGGCTACAGCCTACATGGATCAGTTATCACCTCACTTTTTCGAATTTCACAGTTGCATTACAGTATCGAGTGGTATTGGTCAGTAACCTTCTTTGCATTCCTGTTGAAAACCTGACGAGATACACGAGTTTCCAAAACCTCCGTATATATATCCGTCACCTTCTTCACATTCGATTCGGAGTGTGCATGTAGCCTAATCTCCTTGTCTCCGTTGAAATCACCAGTCTGGTCGAGTCTCAAAAACCTTTGTTGCTGACCAGATGTCCAAAGAGGAGATTCACTGATGTGATGTTATTTTTTTTTTCATTCAGCTTTTTTGTATAGCGCTGACCGATAGTGTTTAGGGTTTAGAGTTTTGATCCGTCAATTTTTCTCAAGTTTTAGGGTTTATCTTTTTGAGATTCTCGTTCAAATTTATCACACAGTCGCTTTTAATTATCGTGTATGGTACTACGGTGTCTATTTATTGTGTCTGGTCTCACGGCGTATGATTATCATTTTGTCTTACGGTATTCATGGATGGTCACACGGCGAGCGATTATCGTGGATTAGCTCACGATGTCCACTTATCGTATATGGTGGTTTCACGATGTAAATTTATTGTGGGTGTTCACACGGTGTCTATTTATCGTTAATAAACTCACGGCGTAGGATTATCATGGTTGGGATCACGGTGTCCAGTTATCGTGTATTTTTTCACGGTGTCTATTTATCGTTATTGAACTCACTGCGTACGATTATCGTGAATGGTGTCACGTTGTCTTAGTATCGTATATTGTATCACGGTGTCCATTTATCGAGATTTGTCTCATGGCGTGCGACTATTGTGGATGAGCACACGGTGTCCAGTTATCATGTATTGTCTCACGGCGTGCGATTATCGTGGATTTTCTCCCGGTGTTCATTTATCGTAGATGGTCACACGGTCTCTCTTTATCGTGGATGAACTCACGGTGTTCGATTATCGTGGATGTCCTCACGGTGTCCATTTATCGTGGATGGTCTCACGGTGTCTTATTATCGTGCATAGTCTAACGGCGTACTTTAACCGTGGATGGTCTGAAATTGTATTGGAGTTTTATTATTAATTTTTAAAACAGAAATTCTATTTAAATTACATATTTAATTTATATTCATTTGTTAAACAGCGAGGGCAGTGTAGACTTTTCCAACTCAATTGCCTAATAAACTTCTACTTTTATGGACAGGGCTTCAGAACTTATTTATTTTATGAGGTGGTCCTGAATCCGGTATTCCCACAATGAAAAAACTTTAATTAACCTAAGTGTTTTAGGAATATTTTTGTAAGAATAAAATCAAAATCAAAACATGTGTAAGAAAAAATGTTTTGATAAAACTTTAAGTTCAACTTTCCTCGTCTCTGGACCTATAAATAATAGTAGTATAAATAAAATGTTATAGGTGAAAATGTTGAAATATTCAACATTCACCTTCTCTGGACTGGATTGGCACTTAGCCTTCAACAAATCATACAGCTGGGTCAACAAATATTACAAACCTATAAATAAAATAAAATAAAATTAGATTTTCACCTTCATCGTATCTGGACCGGATTTAGAGGGTCAACAAATCATACTAACCTCATTACAGAGGTGCATAATAGGTCTGGGTCGGAACTTGAATCGGTCGGTTCAAAATCAAACTGGGAAACTCATACTCGGCGGGTTCGATTCGGTACCTTCAATTATATAATGTAAAAAATAATATGTATATAAAAAATTATAATCTATAAGCAATATATGAATTTATTGAATCGTAAACAAATTTTTAAGGAATGTGTATTGAATTAGGAATTTTATTAGATTTTTTGGAAATTTAAAAGTCAATATATTTTTTATTTACGTGAGTGTAATTGTTAGAAACCTGTTAAATTTTTTAAGACTTTAAAATTTTGGTTTAATATTCATTTTCAAAAGTCTATAAAAAACTAATAATATTATTATTATTACAGAACATAAAACTTGAAAAAAAAATTAAAAATTAATATAAGATCTAAAAAATTATATATAAAAAAATGAAGATTGAAGAATAGTCTTTCGAAGAACAAGAGACAAGAAGAACACAAAGCAAATGAGAATAAGAAGAAGAAAATTTTGAAAGATTTAACACATTTTTTATCCGCAATCATACTTTGCTTGATCATGCAGCAACTTGTTTTTTTTTTATTTCAGAATTTATAATTATGTATTCTCATCAAAAATATATATATATATTTAATTTTAATAATTGATAATGTTAATTATTTGAGAATGAATTTAATTTTTTTGGTAAATGTTAGTATTTGAATATTGTATAGAGGAAAATGAGTATTTAAAACATAATTGAAAAAATTGTGGTGAACTTTAAAATCATAACAATATATTATTTCTTTTATTATTAGAATTTTTTTATATACAATTGTTTTAATGTAAATCTGTATGATAATTATAACACAAAAATCAATGTAAATTCATAAAAGAAAATACTATTACACAATCCATTCAAGTTTCTTACAATTCATATAAATCAATTAATTTGTTCTAGAAAGATATGAAAATATCTACAGATGGAAACAGTCATAAATTGCCAAATTTATACACTCAATCAATTTAAATGAAAAAATTCGTAATTCCAGCCAGTCAAATTTTCAATCATTTAGAAAAGGGAATATTACAATTACCAACCTGTACTTTACACGTTTTTGCACTTTGCAACCTCGTCGGAAAACTATTGTCGATTGCAACCCAATATTTTACGTTTTTACATTTTTCAACCCGCCTGAGATCGGAACAGAATATTCCATGGAATATTTTGAGAAAGTGCTTTTCACGCACTTTTCTGAGCGTGTACTTTGCCCAATATTGAAACTTCAAGGATAGTTGTGTAATTAAACAATAAATATATATATATATTCATTAAATTAAATTTTAAATCCAAAAAAACAGAAAAAGAATGACAATATATTTATATTTATTTATTAAATTATATTCTAACATCGTTTCATGAATCTTAAAAATCTCAACGAACGAAGAACACATCCCTACAGATTGACAGAAAAATAAACATAAAAAATACGCTCAAAACTCTGAACACACAATCGCCAACCTGAATTGAAAGGCTTGACCTTCACAAATTCATCAAACAACTCTTCGATTTAAAAAAATATTAAAGTAATATTTTATATATATACTAAGAGAAACAGAGTTGCGTGATTCAATTTGGGGCTTCAATTCTCGGCATCAATTTGGGGCTTCAATTCTCGGCAATGTTTTCGGACTCGTCTCTGAATCTGACGCCATTGTTGCCGTTCGCCAAGCTTCTTCGACTGCCGCGGAACCAGACGAAGACATCGCCGCCAATGTTACCCACCTTCCAGATCTAACAGGCCACGACTTCTGCTCCTCTCCCACCTTCTGAATTCGTCGATCCCATTGCCTCCGTGCGATGGAAGACGTCTTCATCCCTACATATGTGACACTTCTCTGGTTCTCCACCATCTCTCTCAATTTATTTGAAGAAGAAGATGATTAATTTTATAATAATTGAATTATATATTATATATATATAATATAATATGATTTTATTTTAATATTTATTGTTGACTATGTGGAACGAGGATAATACAATAACTAATCATTTCGTTTTGTGTTTATTTACTAATTTACCCTTAAAACGGAATATGTCATGGAATATTCTGTTCCGGTCTCAGGCGGGTTGGAAAATGTAAAAACGTAAAACATTGGGGTGCAATCGGCAACAATTTTCCGGCGAGGTTGGAAAGTGCAAAAACGTGTAAAGTACATGTTGATAATAATAATATTCCCTTTAGAAAAACACCACAAGTTATCAAAATTTGATTTATATAGTTTGTAAACAATGTTTTTATTATTTAGAGAAACAAATATAAAAACTTAAATTAGCTAAGGATATTTTAGGATAAACTTTTTAAATTTTACAAAGCTTCTCACACGTTCCATAATAATTTCATTTAAAATTTAAACAATTTTCAACATTTACATTACTCCGGATTATTTTCATAAATGAATAACTATTTTCCCGGATTCCAAGCCCACTTCACCAATTCAATAACATCAAAATAATTCCCCAACATTTCACTCTCCCGCCTTACGGATTTCCTTCAGAAAAACCCTTTTCCCCTTTCTTTTAAACCCTCATCACTATCTCTCTCCTGCACACTACTCGCATCTGTTCCTTTTTAGCAATGGCGAATACGAGTAAGTCCACGTCGGCGGCGGCGGTGAAGAAGAAGGCTGCGCCGGCGGTAGAAAATCGCCGGATCAAAATTCGGGTCTCGCTAAAATCGAATTCCGGCGAGGGAATCAAGCCGGAAGTGAACGTGGTCGAATTCATGGAGACCGGAGATAACTCTGCGTCTACTTTTCCGGCGATGGAGAAGGTTAAAATCGGAAAGAGGAAGAGACCGGTTCATGTGGATGTTGTGAAACCGGAGAAAGAGGAGAGGAAAGTAGAAGTCCGGTTTTTACTTGAACCGCTTCATAAGCAGGAAGCTAAAAAACGGTGGCCGAATAGGTACCGGGCGAATACACAAATTCAGAATGTGAGTATTTTTTTATCTCACCCATTTATTTATTCCATTATTTATTTATTTGTCATCAAATATTTTGTGAATGCTGCTTTTTTTTGCGTTTCGATTGGAGGTTTAGGGTTACAATTTACAAATTCAGAATGCTTTTAATACTTTGTTTTTATAAAGTTACAAATTCAGAATGCTATTTTATTCTATTTATTTATTTATTAGACCTCAAATCGAAACCATTGAAGGTAATATCAATGGTATTGGGGATTTAGGGTTGAATATGTGGGAGTGCAAGAAATTAAATTGGTTACGATTTCGTCGAAGTCGTCTCTCTCACATATTGCAAGTTGCTTAAGTGACAAATCCGAACAAGTTCGTAGTATTAAAATAATGTAACTATAAAATACCGAATATAAAATAATGTAACTATATCCGAGCATGATAGAGGACGGGGGAGGGCAAAGAGGAACATGTCGACGAGGATCGCCTTGTCAGCAGCGTCTTTGCGACCATTGGGGACGTCTATGAGCCTGACACCTGTCCTCTGACAGCCTTCCCTCAGCCGCCTGGGGAAGGCGTTGAAGTCACCATAGGCGGAGAACATGGTCACGGCCCCACCTATGACAGGGTGGACTCGGAGGGCCATTCGGATATTTCCGGCTGCATCCTCTGGTCGAACGTCGTTTGGGACAGGGCAGTTCTCGATGTCCCAGAGGATTGAGACGGGCCCGTTCAGGGAAGGTTGGGATTGGTAATGAGGAGGGAGAGAGGTCTGATTCAGTCCGTGTTCTGACGAGGATGATGATGCTGCAGGTGTGTTTGAGCTTGATGGAATCATTGTTTTGAGCTACCTGAATATCAGTCAACAAAAATGATTCACAATTGAGCTGTAAATTCAGCTGTATATCGACAAATTAAATCGAAATCGACAAATAATCGGGATTCATTATCCGCCAACAATCGATACGGAGGTTTTAAAAAATTGAATACACGACGAGAACAGACGATACGCATACAATTTCGTAAGAATCGAAAAACAGTTCCTATAGATCCCCATAGCTAAAATTGATCATAAAATTGCAGTACAGCTCCATAAACATCAAATTGACAAAATCAAGAAACCTACAGATCCACACGCACAGAAAAAAAAAAAACTCGAAATAATTCTTCTTATATTTGTTCTTGTTGTTGAAGAATTTCAACTAAACAGAGACCCGACGAATCTGATTGAATATCGGCAATAAAAAATGAAGAATATTTCGAGAGAAAGAAAGACTAACCTGAAGCCGATTTCAAGTTCGATTGATCGAGTAGTTACGGACTGTCGAAAAATATGCTGTAAATGTTGATTTTGGCGACAACGTATTTTTCCTTGTGTTTTTTGTTTTTGTTGATTTTCAGGGTTACAGGTTAAAAATCCGAAGTCAACTACCTTGCGCATGGAAATGGAGACTTGAGTCTCCACTTTTGGAACTACATGAAAACGGCGACCAGAGTCGCCGCTTTGGATGCAAGGACAAGGAAACGGCGACAGCAGTCGCCGCTTTTGGTGACGCGAGGAAACGGCGACTCGTGTCGCCGCTTTTGGTGCAAGGGAACTTTTCCAGCGACCCGTGTCGCCGCTTTTGGAGTTGCATGGAAACGGCGACTCGAGTCGCCGGTTTTGAGGCATGGAAAAATTCCAGCGACAAGAGTCGCTGTTTTGGTTGTTGGAGAAACGGCGACTCCAGTCGCCGTTTTTGGCGTTTTGGTGCATGGAAAAATTCCAGCGACTGGAGTCGCTGGTTTTGTGGGCGTACATGGATCCGGCGACAGGAGTCGCCGGTTTTGGTTCCTTGTGATGTTTTTCAACAACTCTTGTTTTTGTGATTATAAGACTAAGTACTTACAACGAGTTTTCTTTCACCAGGTACTCAGTTCAAGGAAATGAAGAATTGTTCTAAGTTTGCAACTTCAACAAGATCGACGACCATGAAGACGATGAAATTCTGAGGCTTCAACACTTAGAGATTTTCACAAGAAATTGAAGATGAAGAATTGAGATCGATGGAGTCAAGATTGAAATTGAAGTTTGATTTTGAAATTGAAGATTCAAGATTCAAGGATTCAAGAATCAAAGATTCAAGATTCCAAGATTCAAGAATCCAAGTTCTACAAAGATGACGTCATCCATGGAAAAATGACATAGGCCAAGCATGCGACGAATGAGAACGTGCCACGTCATCACTCTCAAATGTGCGACTCTACTATAAATACCCATGGATGTTCATTTCATCACAGGACGATTTTGAGAGAACGAAATCTGATTTTTAGAATCATAGTCGAGCTTCGAGTTTGTGTAGTAGCTTTTGCGCCTTGTGCCAAGATTAGAGTTAGGAGATTTAGCTCTAGGTACTCGTGTGCTAGATTGCAAGTTAGTGGGAGTTGTCGAGACACTCGGGAAACTTCTTGTAATCGTTTTGCCTACCTTACTCTTCAGTGTAATAGTTTAAGTTTTGTGATCAATGAAATGAAAACTATTACATAACTTTGTCTCCACTTTTTATTCTACAAATTGTGTGAGTGTTTACTTTGACACAAACTGGTGTCTGTGTGTTCAAGACCAATTTCACGAAAAATTGGTATCCTACGCTGTAGGCGTAATTTCATATGCAAAAATAAAATTACTGAAAATCTGGGAAAAAAAGTATTTTTGTTCTTTTGGAGGGTGTTGTTTACTGTTATCGGAAAACCCCCAATTTCAATAACTAGGGTTTGGCGATGGCCGAAAGGGGGAGAAGCAGAATTTGGAAAGAGAAAAATAAAAAATAAATTAAATAATAAAATCCGACGCGCCGACGTATTTAAAATGGATATCTCGACCGACGTATTTGGCAAATTTGTGAAGAGCAGAGAACATGGACGATGATTGTACCTCGTGCAATAATGATTGTACATTGCCTCTTATTTTACTTTCACGACATGCATAATTGCATATTTATCGTTAATAATTTACCGGGAAGGAGTATACAATAATATTTTTTTTATCATTTATTTATTTTAATACTTTCTTTTTAGGTTTTTCAATGTTAATTTATAATTTTTTTAATTATCCTCAAATATTTATTATTTTAATATTAATTTATAATTTCAAATTAATTTAAAAAAAGATAAAAAAATATATAATTGTTATTTTTTTTGATATGTACACTAAAATTTTGAAAAGAGAAATAGTATATATTTTGAAAAAAGAAAGGAGTATAATATTCTGAAAACATATCACTCCCTTCCATTGACTTTTTATCCTTAACTTTAATTAATGAAAAGTAAAACATAAATTTTTTAATTTTTTTAATAGTATAGAAATTTCATTATACCCTATAAATTAATAATTTGACTATGAAATTTTATTAATTTAAAAATTTTATTATTTATTGAATATTTTTTTTATTTAAAAAATTAATTGTAATTGGAAAATTCTATTTTTTTTTATCTAGTATTAATTTATAAAAGCATGAATAAAAGAAAATATAACGAATGAAGACAATATAACTATATTGATAACTAGTGGTGTAATTAACTATGTACGTTACCTCGCCTAGGTGATACCAGGGGTACCATTTGTTAGTAATTTGTATTGTTATTTTGCGTAAATAAAATAAATTATATTTATTTCAAATAGATATAATAATTTAGTAAATATATTAATTATATTAGTTTAAAAGATATAAATTAATAATTAATAAAACAATAAAGTTTAATAAACTGATAAGTTAACGCAAAAAGGTTAACGTTATAATCTGAAACGTTGAGTATAATCTCAAACGTTGTATCCCTTTTAAACAAGCGTTTATAATATGAAACGTTGTGTATAATCTCAAAAGTTGTGATTCTTTTGAACAGTTGTTTTCAGCGTATAAATATATGTTTGCGCTAAGAAACAAAGGAGTCAATAATATACAGAGAACAACACACAATACACATTAATAAGTACAGAGTAACTTTGACTAACACAAAAAAGTCCAGTATAAGAAAAGTGTGTACAAAAGTCTCTGATAAGTTTCTCAAATGAATTTTGTGCCTTGTTGTATCCTGTAAACAAATTTCTACATAGTGGAAATATTGTTTTCGGATAGTGATCAACACGCCTCAAGGCTTTTCAATTTCTGTCTCCTATATATATAAAAAATACACAACAATCGGAAAACAATACTTCCGACTAATGGAGACAGAAGAAATCATCAAGAAGGTGCAATTCCAGAAATCAAAATGTGAATGTGCAATTCCAAGGAGCGAGAAGGACTTCATCAAACTCGATGGCACAAACTATATAAGGTGACAAGATAAAATAAGGTGACATCTACACTCTCTTTGATACGTTGTATATTTTATTATAAAGTTATTATAAAGTTACTGGTCCTAATAAATTCAAGACCAAGGGACATTAAAAATGTTCAGTTGGTTATGCTCAAATTTTTGAAGCATGAAGATTGTTAGACTTACGATATAATATAATAGTGAATCCATTTAAGTGGAATTTTTGAAGATAGATTTTTATAAGCCTATATAGAAGATAAAAGGCAAAAGAAATTAAATGATGGTAACACATGCATCAAATAATCATGGTAAAAAGAAAAACCGTGAAAAAGATAAGTGTAAATCCACAAAGAAGTCTACTAGTAAGAAAAGAAAAGGACTTTGGTCTAGTGTAAATCCACAAAGAAGTCTACGAGTAAGAAAAGAAAAGGACTTTGGTCCTGTTTTTATTTCAGTGGATTAAATAATTTTTTATTAGAAGCCACTAGAGATAATATTCAAAATATTAGCATATACATAGATCATTGTAAAATAATCGCAATGAATCTTGGTTATCTTAGAAAGACTAAGATGATAATAACTTTCAAATGTACTAGAAAGTTAATGGATGCAAGTTTAGAGAAAAATATATCTCTTAATTAATATTTGTAATATAAGGAGTGACTATAAGTTGGTTGCCCAATAATATTATATTGCACAATAAAATCTGAGTTTATAACCGTGTGCAATAAAAGTATATTGCACAATAAAATCTGAATTTATAGCTTGAGCAATAAAAGTATATTGCACAATAAAATGTTTATAGCCTTGCGTGAGCAATAAAAGAGACAAAATATAGAGTTGTGGCCACAACCCTGCTATTTCTGTATAAGTTGGCTACAATGTCAAGAGTATATTGATATATGTAATAAAAATATATATGAGATTTAATTACAAAGTGTGTAATTAAAATTAAATAGCATATAGACATATATAATTTAATTACAAAGTATGTAATTAGAGTATATAATAAACATATTGGTTTAAAAGAATAATATGTAAGAGATTTAATTACAAAAAGATGTAATTCATCTCATTAAAGGAATTAGTGAGTAATTCGACCAAAATTATTGTATTAAAAAAAAATAAAAATAAAAATAAAAATAAGCACCTATTATGGGAACCCAACTTTGAATTAGTAACAACTAATGATAAAGTTCAATGGGTAATAACAAGTCATAGTAATGTGCTTGATAGCACTAGTGTATTTCAAAACAATACAATTATAACTAGTGGTGACAATTGCCAGAAGAAGAGGATGAACATATCGTTCTTAATAAAGTCTTAAGTCTAAAGCAATTGGGACAAATTAAAGACTTTACCTAAGTAAACATAGAAGTGGTGCCGCTTCGATTAGAATTTGTGATATTCTATTAATGTTTATAAAACTGACAGGATTAGCATATGGCCATATATAATAGTGCTAGGGTTAGTTAAAATCTTTTGAGAAATATAATAATAAATATATTATGTGTGTTATACTTTCGGTTTAACATTTAAGAGATTAAGGTTCAAATCTTAAAGATACCTATAATTTCGTTAAACTTTAAAGTATATACACTAATTGGAGGTCCAAATCGAAAGATACCTTCTTGTATTCATAATATGTTTAAAGTGGAGAATATACAAATTAGTGGGGGATTGTTAGTAATTTGTATTGTTATTTTGCGTAAATAAAATAAATTATATTTGTTTCAAATAGATATAATAATTTACGTAAATATATTAATTATATCAGTTTAAAAGATATAAATTAATAATTAATAAAACAATAAAGTTTAATAAACTGATAAGTTAACGCAAAAATGTTAACGTTATAATCTGAAACGTTGAGTATAATCTCAAACGTTGTATCCCTTTTAAACAAGCGTTTATAATATGAAACTTTGTGTATAATCTCAAAAGTTGTGATTCTTTTGAACAGTTGTTTTCAGCGTATAAATATATGTTTGCGCTAAGAAACAAAGGAGTCAGTAATATACAGAGAACAACACACAATACACATTAATAAGTTACAAAAACAGAGTAACTTTGACTAACACAAAAAAGTCCAGTATAAGAAAAGTGTGTACAAAAGTCTCTGATAAGTTTCTCAAATGAATTTTGTGCCTTGTTGTATCCTGTAAACAAATTTCTACATAGTGGAAATATTGTTTTCGGATAGTGATCAACACACCTCAAGGCTTTTCAATTTCTGTCTCCTGTATATATAAAAAATACACAACACCATTTAGTCTCTAAATTCGCCCCAAGTTTAGGCAACGACAACTTTGTTGCTGTCACCGGAACTACAATATCTGTATCTCCACTGCAAAAATGAATTCACATTATTTTAAATTAACTTTGTTATAGAGAGAAGCATTTAGCTAGATTCACTACAGCGTGCTCACCTGTAGATCAGGAAGCGAAGGCCGCTTTGCGTAAGGAGCTTCTTTATAACAGGTATCACTGTCTCGGCCATGTCCTTCCAATTATAACCAATGTCGTCACTATATTATAAATAAAAAATAAAAAAATTGTGCATTATAAACATATATATATACCTGCAATTATGCCATTGCCTAAAAATGTCAACATGAAGAGCCTTCTGAACATCAATTGTGTTTAAATAGGTGGTAACATAATTATCAATGCACGGATCAGAACTAGACGACGACATTCCCTGTTATATTATACGGATCGGTTATATAATTATAGGAATTGGTTTTCGCATGGAAATGGTCAATAATTAATTAGTACCGATGGAGTAGCTGTGGTACGTAGAAAGTTTTTGACATAATGGTGCGTAAATTTCGTATATAAGGGTTAATATTGCCCGCCTCCTTGTCGGCTGTATCGTAGCTATCCTCGCAACTTTTGCTTGCATCGGGAGATGATAAGTTGCAATATTTGAGGATACGATTTTCGAGCGAGTTTCATCAGATATAAGGGCATGAGTCCACTGGTAATCAATTACGCCCCTAATCGTATCTTCATTGTCGATATACGCATTCCCAATCTGAAAAAAAAAAAATTATCATCAGCACAACGATAAATTACAACAATTAGTACAACAAAGCTCGACTCACATTTGTTCCATGCATATTGGTTGTACGACAATGTTTTTCCATCGGGGTTGACTCGAAACGGTCCGAGTTCGGTCATTGCTCCAAAGCCGAATGAAGAGCAGCCGGGCCTTGCAATCACAATATATATGATTATTTATATTCTCCGGTTAATTTGTTCTATCAATTAGGCCGGGCCGATCCGAACTCGGATCGTTCGGTCCTAACAAAAATTTATTTAATTTTTTAATTTTTTTAAGATCGAATCGGGTTTGACTTAAAATTTAAGTTTAAATTAAATATAGGGACGGGCTTGTATAGCCCAACTTATTTTATAATAATTATATTACAAAAATTAAATTACTTTATTAATTTGTTCATATAAATAAATAAAATAGTAATTATTTATATATGAATATGATTGGAAGTATTAAAATTATATTATATTATTTTGGATAAATTAATTATTTTAATTTGATAAATTGAATGAATAAGATTTTATAAATTTAAAATTGTTAAATTATTTCTATTTGTAATTTATTGTTGATGATTAACATCTAAAAAACATTTTTGAAATATAATTTATATTTTTATTTAAATAATATTATAGTATTATTTATTTGAATTAATATATTTATTTGACAAAAAAATATTGTAGGTACTAAATTAGGGCTTAGCCCGATATGGTTCGAAACCCAAATTTTTATATAAGTCGAGCTTAGCTTTGAAATTTTCAAGTTCAGACATCGAATCCCGAAGTCCATAGTCTTTAAAATTACATGAGTTGGGTCAGTCAAAGCCGGACACATGTGACCCTATATTGACAGCCCTAGCTATCAACTCATTGTGAGTGCTATTTTTTGTTGTAGACTTACAAACCCGGTTTATCATTATGTCTCAATTATGCATTCATATATTCATATGTATTTGGACGCATAAATTAAAAAAGTTTAACCTCAAGTTTATTATGAATTTTGAAAAAAAAATCTTGAAATATTTGTAAGAAAACATGTTTTGATAAAAGTTTAGTTCAACTTTACTCTAATTCTTTAAGATAATCTTACAAAATTTTAAATAAAAAAATTAAAAAATAAGTTGAATATTTACATTCATCTTCTCTGGACTGGATTGGCACTCGTCAACAAATTTTAACAACCTATAAAAAATAATAAAATAAAAATTAGATTTTCACCTTCGTACAAATCGGATTTCGAGGGTCAACAAATCATACAAACCTCATTACAAGGTGCATATTAGGTATTTAGGTTTGGATTGGAACCTGAATCGGTCGTTTCAAATTAAAATCAAAATGGGAAACTCAGACTTGGCGTGTTCGATTCGGAACCTTTACTTATATAATGTAAAAAATAATATGTATATGAAAAATAATAGTAATTTATAAGCATTATATGAATTTGTAGAAATGTAAACAAATTTTTAAGAAAAGTGTATTCAATTACGGATTTTATTATATTTTTTGACATTAAAAACACAATAAATTTTAGGGAGAATTTAGAAAAAAGGTAAATTTAAGTATTGTTTATAATTAAATATATTATTTTTTAATTATAAATTAGAGTAAAATTTAAAAAATACTATTTTTTTATTATACACGAGTGAGTGATTATTTATTAATCGTCAAGGATATTATAATAATTATTTTACTCTTTTTTATAATTATACAATTAATAATACTATAATTAATAAAAAAGTAAAAAAATTACACTTAATTAAATATATTTTATGAAGTTTCAAATATAAATTAATAAACCAAATTACCTTTTTTTTTTAATACTTCTAGATTTTAATCATTTAGGAAAATGTAATTGTTAAAGAACCTCTATTAGTTTTTTTCAAACTTTTAAAGTTTGTGTTATTCAATCAATTTTCAAACGTCCATAAAAAAACTAATAAACTTATTATTAAAAAAATTAAAAGGTGTATGCATATTATCGTTAATAATTTACCAGGAGAAGAATAAGTATAATATTTTTTTCATCATTTATTTATTTAATTTAATATGTTAAAAAAAGTTTGAAAACATACCACTCCCTTCCATTGACTTTTGTATCATTCAATTTAAATGTTCTTCTCAATATTAATTTATAATTATTTTTTCTAAATTATTCTGAAATAGTTATTATTTCAATGTTAATTTATAATTTCCAATTAATTAATAAAAAGTAAAACAATTTTTTTTTTTAATACGAGTGTAGAAGCTTATAATAACTTATATTTTGAATAAAAACAATATAACGAAAGTGTGCATGTTTTTCTAAGACAAATAGAGGAATACTTTTTATTAATGAGTATTAAAGAGTTGGAAAAACATCGAAATTAAAACGTACATAAGTCTGATGGATCAGCTTTTATTCAATTACTAGTATAAGGTAGCAATATTATTCATTAGAGTTGTATTCAGTTACTTTCCATGAGGAGGAGATTTGCCCTGCAAGAAGGATTTAAACAACTCAAGCGCTCGTTTAGGCTGGTATTTCGGGACCTCGTGCCCAGCTCCTCTTACCGTCACAAACGTCAGATTATGTTCGTATACAACCGCATATCCTCCCACCTGCATCAATGCCATTTTTAATCAAACAATCGAAATCTTGTTTTTGAAATTATAAAAAATTAAGAACACAAGAAAGATGTGCAGTTACTATTTTTACTGTTTAACTATATATGTAAGTAACTATTGTGTAACTATATTATTATTCGATACCTCTTCTTCGTTGTACCAAGGGTACCATTTAGTCTCTATCTTTGCCCCAAATTTAGGCAACGACAACTTTGTTGTTGTCACCGGAATTACACCATCTGTATCTCCACTGCAAAAATGAATTCACGTTATTTAAACCTTCTTCGTTATAGAGACAATTAGCTTCGTCGGCTAGCTAGATTCGCTACAACGTACGTGTTCACCTGTAGATCAAGACACGAAGGTCGCTTTGCATAACTAGCTTCTTTATAACAGGTATCACTGTCTCGGGCATGTCCTTCCAATTTTCAAAAATGTCGTCACTATATAGAAAAAAAACTCGATTATAAAAAAATAAAATTGTGCATTATAAACTTATAAACATACCTGCAATTATGCCATTGCCTAAAAATGTCGACATGAAGAGCCTTCTGAACATCAACTGTATTTAAATAGGTGCCAACATAATTATCAATGCACGGATCAGAACTAGTCGACGACACTCCCTGTCATATTATAATACGGATCGATTTAATTTTGTATAATTATAAGAATCGGTTTTCGCATGCAAATGATCAATAAATATAAGTACGGAGATATGTACCGATGGAGTAGCTGTGGTAGAACGTTTTTGACATAATGGTGCGTAAATTTCGTAAGGGTTAATATTGCCCGTCTCCTTGTTGGCTGTATTATAGCTATCGTTGCAACGACTTTCGCTTTCGTAGGGAGATGATGAGTCGCAATATTTGAGGATGTTCGAGTGAGTTTCATCAGATACAAGGGCATGAGTCCAATAGTAATCGATTACTCCCCTAATCGTATCTTCATTGTCGATATATGCATTCCCAATCTGAAAAAAAAAAATTTAAAAAAATACCGTACAACACGAAATGATAACAATTCTCGCTAGCTGATGATATATACTTTCACAGCTGGGAAATATGAAACAAACTTACCGCAAATCCTTTCAATTTAATGACGGTATAGTTTGTCTTCGTGGTTTTGAAGTTGTTGGTCAAGATTAAATCGGCGAGCTGAGGTATGTAATGGCCGGCGTAGCTCTCTCCCGCTATGAAAAAGTCTCGACTTTTGTACTCTGGGAATCTTTCAAACCAGTTAAGTAAGAACGTGATGGAATCTGCAGCCGTTTTCTTGTCGTTCGGATTCTTATAATCAGACAAATTTTTTGAGTAGGAAAATCCGACACCAGCTGGAGACTCCAAAAATAGTATATTCGCCACTGCATCGAATTTGTTTATTTTTTATCATCAGCACAAGGATAAATTACTTACAACAATTAGTACAACAAGCTCGACTCACATTTGTTCCAGGCATGTTGGTTGTACGACAATGTTTTTCCATCGGGGTTGACTCGAAACGGTCCGAGTTCCGTCATTGCTCCAAAGCCGAATGAAGAGCAGCCAGGCCCTGCAATCACAATATGATTATTATTTTAATTCTCCGGTTAATTTCTCCGTGAATATTCAATTAAATAATTACCTCCGTTTAGCCACAAGACTAAAGGTTTGCCCGTTGAGTTCTCAGCCTCGGCAAAATAATAAAACAACGCTCGTTCAGCTTTAGGATCAACCGTGACATGCCCTGAATATTGGCTAAATTTGACATTATTCGGTTGTCCGGGAAGCTTTCTGATTTTGTCACCATCTCTCCGACCATCCTGGGATTCCACGAAAATGGGCGAATCCTTTTTCGACTCAAGACTCTCTGTAAGAAGATTATGTTGGTTTCGTTGCCAAAGAGGATGGTGCAGTCCTCCTCCGTGACATTTTCTAAAAGAGGAGGCTACAAGGCACAGAAAAGTGAAAAGAAGCCAAAGGTTTTTCATGTTAATTTGGAGTGAAAATAGCGCAAAATGAATGTGTGGGATTATTGGATAAAACATAGGTAATATTTATATAAAAATTTTAATTTTAATTTGATGATTAGTGTCAATAAAATATAAAATATAAGATTGCATAAGCTATTACGTAAAATATACAATATAAGATTGGATAAGCTATTACGTTACCTCTCAATAAAATATATAATACAAGATTGCATAAAATGAAATTTCACATTAGAAGTTTCGATTTGAAAAATATAAGGCAAGTAAGACAAAAATATTGAATTTGTAAAATTACAATTTAAATATTATATATATACTCTGCCTTTTAAGTTTTTATTGCGAAAAGTATGCAAGAAAATATAAAGGGTAGAGATTCTCACGACTACGAGTATGATAATCTTGAAAATATATTTGTCATTGAAAAAATCATTACTCTCTTTTTCTAATAAAAATTAAAAAGAAATGTAATAGTAGCACATTTCAATGGTAATAATTAAAGAGTACAAAACAACGAAGAAAAGACTTTACCACATCAACGAGCTAACACTGAATAACCAATCATTGTTGGAAAATGAGCGTCTCGTAGAGAGTTTCGATTTAATATCTCATTAGCTCAATTTTAAATAGTATAAATGAGAAATTAATTTTCAAAGATATAATTAATTGGAAGGGTATTTCAAAATGATTTACGTCGAAAAAATAAAAATATGCAAATTGTAAATATAGGGGAGTAAGTATCCGATTATACATATTTTTTGCTAGTATTTTATTTTTCTAAGTAATGGAGTATTTGTCAATTATTGATAAAATATTTTAATAATAATAATATGATATTATTATTATTAATGGATATTTTAATAATAATAATAATAATATGATATTTTATTTTTCTAAGTAATGGAGTATTTCTCCTGTTGATGTAATGACATCTTCTTATTCATTATTAGACATGCGTTGTTACTTACTATCACTTTTCTTTTTCTAATGCAGACATTGCCTCAGTACCCCTTGCCCACACATGAAGTCAAACCTAGGAGAGGAACTCCAATTGAGTTTGAGGTAATTCTTCATTATTTTTGAAGTTGCCACGCCGATTTTGTTTAGTTTTAATAATTTATTAACTGAATGTTACAGTTGAATAAAGTTGTGTACGAACAAGGACACGCTGTCAATCTAAAAGATGCACTTTGCATTATTTGACCTACCAGAGGTATGTTGGTCCAACTTTGATTTTTTAATTACATATAACTTTTCTTTTTTTCTTATACATCGTTTAAGGCTTGTAAACCTTGTGTTCTGACCAGGTTGAGAACAATGAGGCACGGGATGAAATGCCCTATAGTTCTGAGCCCGAAACAGAATTCCAACGCTTTATAAGATTACAAAGGGGTGGTGAGTTAATGTTTCTCGAATGACAACTCTTATTTAGTTTACTATTTCTATGATTAAAAATGTTGTCACATTTTAGTAACATGTTGGGTTTTACAATGCAGAAATGCCTGGCAGCTCGACAATCAACTCTATACCTACGGAACATATTTTGTATGACCATCAACCTTATCATATGAATGACGATGACCACCAGCGTGCTTGTTTGATTCCTAAAAAGAAGGTGAGATGATCACCTAGAGCTCGACTGGCTTTGACTATGAACTTGCAATAAACTTTAATTTCATTATGATTTCAGGGTGCAAACTTTAGGGATTTACCTGGTGTTAAAGTTGACGATAATAACAAACTTTATTTTGATCCTAAGGTGCCAAGAGTATATTTCAAATCTGGGAAGCCTTTGGTGCGTTTCTTTGTTGTACATAATCACTAGCTCAAAAAGCCTTTTTTAATGTTCTTGATGTGAAATTAATTACTCGGTACTTTTTATCGCAGGTACCCAACTACGCCATGTCGTATAAAGGCGGGATTTCGTTGAAGTAATTTTTTTATTCCGTTGTTACACCTATTATTATGATTATTATTTTTCATTATTGAAATTTGATTAATTAAAACTCGTGCAGGCCATTTGGGCGCTTATCGTGGGACGAAACTATATCCACGGTTGTTACTCGTGCAGAACCTCATAACCAGGTGATCAACTTTTTAGAAATAAAAAACGTATAGTGTTTTGATGTTTTATCTAATTTTTGCATTGAATCAATCTTATAAAATATGCAGGCACTCTTGCATCCACTTCAGGATAGAGTTCTCACCATCCGAGAGAATGCTCGGTTACAAGGCTTTCCCGACTACTACAAACTTGGTAAAATCAAGGATAGGTATGCTGATTAGTTTTAGCACGGGATGGTTTAGATAAATTAGTATAAAAGACTAAATATTGTACTCCCTTTTTTGTTCTTTAGATACATTCCAACTAAATCAAGGATAGGTATGCTGATTAGTTTTAGCACGGGATGGTTTAGATAAATTAGTAAAAGACTAAGTAATGTACTCACTTTTTTGTTCTTTAGATACATTCAAGTTGGAAATGCAGTTGCAATTCCGGTTGCTCGCGCTTTAGGGTACTCGTTGGCCTTGGCCTTGAAGGGCTTGCCTGCTGGTGAAGGTTCGCTGCTAACCTTACCGAAGCAATATCCGATGATCCAAGACGTTCCCGAACAAGTGGTAGACATGATATGATTGTTTTTTTCTATTGTTTTGACTTCCCATTAAATTTTAATCTGCAACTCTATTTGAACATGATCACAATGCTTCTTTTTTAATTATTTTTTATTGGCAAACTATTTCAAGCATGTACTTTTCATTTTTTTCCCTTTATATTTCTAATGTTTAAATAAAATATTCTCTATTTTATAAGAATATGATCACATTTTTTAAATATATATAATTTTCAATGAAACTTATTTTTTCTACTCTAATTTATTTTTAAATATATATTTGCATTGATATTTTCTGAATTATAACTATGATTTTATTCAACTAAAAATTACCAATCAATCTCTGTTCTTTTGAATTTATGTTCAAGGGACCACAACTAAAGTTTCACCACACAAGCACAGAGAAACTTGATTCCTATACACAAGACAAGACTGGCAAGATGGAGTGATTTTCAAGATGAAGTAAGAACCCTTTCAATAGCAGCCACATAGAACTCCTTAGGCATGGTGCCGACAATGGAATCGCACCTCTCACCATTTCTAAACACCAGTACCACCGGCACAGCCTTGATCTCATAACCCTCGGCAATTTTTGGATCGTGGTCCGCGTTAAGGACAAAGCACTTTAATCTCCCCGAGTAGTCAGTTGCTATCTCGTCAATCACTCGGTGAACCATGCGGCAGGGCCCGCACCAGCTGGTGTAGAATTCCACTAGGACAGGAATGTCGCTATTTAAAATCAGTGTATCCCATGACTTGCCGGTAACAACTTCAGCTTCATAATCAAAGAAAAGCAATCTAAAGGTCAAATAAGAAAAGAAAATCTAAAGCATTCCCCCATCAGGATAAATGCAAGCAAATTTAGATTGTCGAGTTACAAAGAAGATGACAGCAGAAATCATATGAATGCATCTATGATCCAAAATACATTTCCAGTCCAATCCAATCCACCAAATCAAATTGTTTGGGAAATAGAAATGCTAATAAATACAATGTCCAAAAGTGGCAAAAAGTATAGTTTTTCAACATCACTGTCAAACATAAGAAGTCCTGGATTTCTCTCGTAAGCATCTAACTAGTCCCTCTATCGAATTTTGAAAGAAGCTATAATCCCATCATTCCAAACTAAGTCAACAGTAGATAGACATATTGCAAATGACAACCCGAGTAGTGAAGAAATACAACACAGTTAACTCTCATGACTAAGGAACTGAAGTACCTATACATATGAAACAACAAACTACCCAATTTTTTCATGTCGTCAAATGGGTTCGATAATCCATATTCTCCTGTCAATCTCAAAACTCAAAGTGTGCAGTTCAATCCATAAGTACTAAGAAGCAACAAAATTGATTAACAACTAGAGCCGGCTTCCAAAGAGAGAAATCATAATGAACATAGCAGCAATCATAAATTCATTTTAATTAATGGTTCTAAACCTACCATTTTAATCAATATTAGGGCAACCACAACAAATGCCTAAATTAAAACCCTAATCACGAAACAATTTTCAGATCAAGAATTAACTGAACAGTAATAAATTAACGGGGAAAAATTTAATACCAAAATCAGCAAAACCTCAAAATCAGAAAAAAAAAATGGCGTGTTTACTTACTTTTGTTACTATCGCCAATGCAAGAGACGCGTACGGATTTACGGGCCTCGAGTCTCCTCCGAGCCCGAAACGAAAGCCCGATCCGGTGGCTCAGCTGCGGCTGGGTCGATGAGCTTGGGAAAACCACTCCATTTCGAGCGCACGTGCGCGGGAGTGGAGGTAGAGCGGTGGGACAACAAGTAGCCGCCATTTTCCAACAGAGAAGGATGCAAAAACCCTAACTTCGATGATCGGAAAATTTCAAAGGCGAACACGAGATATGCGAATTTTCTGTTCAGAGGGGTTGAGTAATTAATTTGCAGCGGAATGATTGAATATAAGGCACGTGGTTCTCGATTTTCCGGTGGAGATAGTGACTGCTAAAATACGCCAACAGTTTTCGCCAAATAAAATATATATATTAAAAAAAAACAAAAAAAAAAAAAACACGCCCGGTGGGACTCGAACCCACAATCGCCAAATAAAATATATATATTAAAAAAAAACAAAAAAAAAAAACACGCCCGGTGGGACTCGAACCCACAATCGCCTGATTAGAAGTCAGACGCCTTATCCATTAGGCCACGGGCGCCTTGCGTTGAAAAATAATTAATATATTAATAAATTATTAACAACTCACACGAAAATTAATCTTAACTAATTCATTTATTTGGAATTCTTTTGTACACATCATGCTAACCAAACCGTTGAAACCAACCAAAGAGTTTTTTTTTAGCATACAGAATTTTCTTTATGACATCACCACAACCCATTGGCGTCGAACTTTTGTTTTCCGTTAGTATTACATTCTGAAGACACCGAATTTGGTGCTCTCCGGTTCACGATTCATTGAAGCAGCAAGGCTGAGGCCCAACACCTTCCTCGTATCCGCAGGGTCAATAACCCCATCGTCCCAAAGCCTTGCTGTCGAGTAATATGCACTCCCCTCTCGGTCGTACGCCGCCACTACACCCGCCTTGAAGCTCTCCTCCTCTTCCTTGCTCCACTGCACAACATTCATTTTAGATAAGAGCAATGTTTTAAAAAGCATTGGGAGAAACTTGGGGCCTAAAGCTTATTCATGGTTAATACTCCATAATTTTATCGGGTATATAATGTGTATTGTAGCGTTTTCATCGAATGTATGTAGATACTAATACAGTATGTACATATATGTAAACCTTACCTCGATTCCAGCTTTTTTCTTGTTGCCTCTTTCAATTTGAGCCAGGACACCAGCAGCCTTGAAAAACACAAGTGTCATTTTGACTGATAATGAATAATAAAGGCTTCATTCACAGAAATTAGTTTGACCCGAAATACAAGAGGTCGTCACTGTCACAAAGGGTTGAAATTCAAAAATCTCAAAAATGAATAATTGTCCGGTAAAGAGTACCTGAGCTCCACCCATTACAGATATTCTAGCATTAGGCCAAAAGAAGAGGAAATTAGGGCTGTAAGCACGGCCGCACATTGCATAGTTCCCAGCTCCAAAGCTTCCACCAATAATAATCGTAATTTTGGGAACCTAAATGGAATGCAACAAAATTTTAAAGAGGAATCAGCAAGTACGTTAAGGTTTCTGTTTTCACTCCATATAAAATAATTGAATGTCCCCACCCCACCCAAAAACAAACAAACCTTAGCACAAGAAACTGCCATCACCATTTTAGCTCCAGATTTCGCTATACCATTTGCCTCGGATTTTGAGCCAACCTATAAATAATTGTTTAGCTAGAGATGTGCTTATTCTGGAAAATAACATCGGGAAATATCACAAGAAAAGCAATATAATCAGTTTAACAAGACTTTTTATTCACTATATATAGGAAAAATAAGAGTATTAATATACCATGAATCCAGTGATATTCTGTAGAAAGATCAATGGGATATTGCGCTGAGTACATAATTCAATAAAATGAGCTCCTTTCAAAGCAGACTCGTTGAACAGTATACCATTGTTCCCAATAATTCCAACAGGCTGCCCAAATATTTTTGCAAAGCCCGTTACAAGCGTCTGTTGATCGTAAATCAAAAAAACAAAATTACAAAATACTATCAGGACATCAGAATTTTGTGTGTGTATAAACAACGCATTTGTTGGAAGGATATAAAAGGCCTTACGGTGCCATACAGTTTCTTGAACTCGTCAAATTCACTACCGTCAACAATACGTGAAATGACTGATCGGATGTCAAATGATTGCTTGAGATCTGTGGGTGCAATAGCACGAAGTTCAGCCACATCGTGTAAAGGCTCCTTGAAATTAGATGAAATATGATTCTGCCCACCCGCAGCCAAATTAAGATTCTTTACTATATTTCTTCCTATAGCAAGTGCATGAGGTTCGTCTACAGAACAAAAATAAGTTGCACAATGTAAATAAAGCAACACGATGCAATAGCCTTAATAATTAAGTTCACAGGATATGAAGGAAATGCCAATTATCATGGTTTAGAAAGAAAAAAAGCTAAAAATTTACCTTGAGCAAAATAGTCTGAAACACCCGACGTCTTACAATGCACAGATGCACCACCCAAGTCTTCTGCAGAAACTTCTTCTCCAGTAGCAGCCTACTAAAACTTCAAGCAATTATCTCTTTAAAAAAAACTTGATAAATACTCATTTTCCTCAAATCTTAAATACCCACAATCCTGAAATAATTATACTCAATCCTCACCTGATTATTTCATTTGTCGTTTTTTACACAAAATAGACACTATCATAAATTTGAACTACACGACTATTTGTCCTGCAATTGCCAAATTCTGTCATTTTTGCGACTAACCTTCACGAGTGGAGGCCCAGCAAGAAAAATGGTACCATTCCCTTTTACCATAACGCTTTCATCAGCCATAGCTGGAATATAAGCCCCACCAGCTGTGCAAGAACCCAGTACCAATGCAATCTGAGGAATGCCTTCGGAAGACATCAGAGCTTGGTTATAGAAAATCCTACCGAAATTCTCTTTGTCGGGAAAGACCTCGGCTTGTTTCGGAAGGAACGCGCCTCCACTATCCACAAGATACATACACGGTAATTTGCATTGGGCAGCAATCTCTTGTGCCCTGAGATGTTTCTTGATGGTGATGGGATAGTATGTCCCCCCCTTCACAGTGGGGTCGTTCGCGACAAACATACAGAGTTTCCCGTGCACTGGACCAATGCCAGTAATTATTCCACCTGAAGGTAAGGGATCATCGTATAACTCATGGCCTGCAAGCTATATTTCAGGAGAACAGAAAATTAGGAAGTGCCAATATGTTATAATATGAATTACAATGAATCCACAAGTTCAGTTAAGTTTATTTCCCAATAATCAAGCCAAACTTTAGAGCTTTTTTTTCGAGCTTGAGTAACATTTTATTCGGGCAACCATGGCTCGAGATCGTGAATGCTCGATCCGTTTGCAGCCCTAATTGAACTAGGCATGATAATTGAACATCCTATGTACTAATTCCTCTTCATTTCCATGACTTCAAGAACAATGGAATTTTCCAGAATGAAATGCCTGAAGATAAGGAGGGGAAATAACCTGAGAAAGCTCGAGGAATGAAGAACCGGGATCGAGCAATCGATCGATTCTCTCTCTAGGGAGAAACTTGTTTCTGGTTCTGTTCCGCTTCACAGCATCAGGACCTCCGCCCTTCATGACCTATACAAACACACAAAACAAACACACTATTTTCAGGCACGAGAAAGCATCGCACAGTCGTAGATAGAGATAAGGATATAGGAAGCACAATACGTGTTGAATGTGCGAGTGGAGTTGGGAAACGAGGCCCTCCATTGCTTCGGAGTTGCGGGCGAATGACTCGGAGGTCCGGTCGATCGTGTCGGGTAGGATACTTGAGCAGAGGCTTCGGGTCGGGTCGGCGGACCAGTTAGGGTAGCACTGCCGTGATATCAATCGGCCGGACAACGATGATGAAATTCTTCTGGACAGGCTTCTCATCATCATCTTATCTCTCTTCTTCTTCTTCTTCTTCTTCTTCTTCTTCTTCTGTGTAGCTCTCAAACGGTGTCGTTTCGGGAGATTCTAGTTCGTCAACTTTGGAAGTGGCAGCTGTGAGAGGGAGGGATGAACATATCTACGTTTTTGGATAAAAGCGTGTTCTTCGCCACCCTAGAGAGTCGCATTTCTTACTAAAAAATTACTCCAAATAAAAGTAGAGGATTGTTTAAGTTGATGACACTTATCCAATGTATGATCATATTGCACATGAGTCGACTATAAATAAACATTATCATTATTCAAGAAAATTATAATAATAAAAATTAAAATTAATACATCTGTGATCTGTCAGACAAGATATACATGCATATTTTTATTTTTTATTATCTTAACTTATGTACATTATTAAAATTAATTACTTTTTATTATAATTTATTTTAGAATGAAATTAATAGAAAAAAGAACACTGCTCCATATTTTTTCAATTACTCTCCAACCAAAGAACGACAAAACATCTAATCACATCTCGAGACACCTACACCACCACTGAGCGCTGTCCCTGTTGCTTACCACGTTACAGAGAAAACAAAAGTGCTGCGACAGACCTGTTTTTGGAAATTCTAATGAAAGCAGCTTACAGTATTAACTAAAACATCATCAATCCAAGCAAAATTAAGGTGTGCATTTCAAAGGAAACAAAGCACATTATCTCATCTCACAAATACACTGGATCAAAAAACTAAAATGCTGTAGCAGTACAATACCACATCCCGAGAGACCCCGAGACTAATTTATAGGCGAACAACACGTTCAACTGCGAGTGAGGGATGAACTACGCAGTCCACATCCGCTCTCCCCAGGAAAAAGAAAGCAAACACATAGTCGTACAGACCCAAAGTAAATAAAATTATACGAGTGACTGATACCATTGTATACACAGCACGACACTCCTTGCTTCTTCTGTACATACAGTTACACGCCACGTATATATGCATCGTACAAGATTCATTACGTCGATCTCCAATCCTAAGAACACACACAAGGATCGAATCTGGGCTCTAAATCTACCAAGGTCCAGTTCGTGTCCTCCTCAAGCATCTTTTTTTCTCCCCCCATGGCTTCTCGATTGTTTCCAAGATCTGAGAATGGAAAGATGAAGAAAATAAAAAGCTAAACTCCGCAAGTACGCTTGGTGTTCAAAAAATAAAGAACTAGTTCCTTTGATCATAATATCAGATATGATGCGACTTCACCAAGCCATAATAATTACTATTGTGCATGACTTATGTCAATCTACTTTTACGTTTGAGTACTCAACAAAATAATCTAGTACCTGATTCTTCTGCATCTCCATGAGTTCCTCCTGCATATCAACATGATTATTGTCAACAATGATCAAAATCCAGATTGATCTCAAAAGCCCAATTCAATAGTTAAAATTTGACTCACCTGCTTTTTCCGCAACTCTGCGTTCATTTCTTTGAGCTTTGCTACTTCGGCTTCCAATTCCAGAGTGTACGCCTGCATTTATTTTCAATTAAACATATTCACTGGGATTAATCAGTACAAAAAGGATTAATTATCTATCACACCTGCTTCCTTGCTCGTGATCTGGCAGCAGACTCTCTGTTCTTAATCATCATCCTCCGCCTTCTCTCCACGACTTTCTCCAAAGAACTGTTAGACCTCCGAGCCCGTCCGCCTTCCCCAAAATTATAAGGTGAAGGCGACACAGACGGTGAATCTGTACAGCTCTTAACAATAGTATCCGAATATAAATTATTATTTCCTGGAGACCCCCCTTTAACAACTGCTCCGTTATTTGATCCATTCACAACAACTGACCCACCTTGAACCATAGCACAATTGAGACCATTCGCAACTATAGGGTCATTTGCCCTCGGGCTAGAAAACTGAGCATTGGTTCCGATTTGTGCAGGGGAGGAAAAAGTCAGAGTAGCTTGCTTCGGGAATAAAGGCTGCAATTGCGGTTGAGCTTGAGGCTGAGACTGTGATATTAAACTTACACTGCTCATATTAATTCCTAAGTTAATAGGGTTATTGAGCACAATATTATTATCATCCGCTTGTTGATTGGCCAAGACAACATGACTCTGAGATGGCTGTTGAAACCCTATGGTTAAACCGGAGGTGCTACCATAATACGTCCCATTCGGCCTTCCGGAAGAAGGCTGGACATCTTCTCTAACAACCCCTGCCTTTGATAAGAAGTCTTCTAATGTCACCTCACCCAAAGTCGGCTCCCTTTGGCACAAATTTAATCCCTCGCTATTAACAGCGGTAGTTTCTTTCAAAACATCCCTCCAAACATCGTCGACAGTTCTTTGACTAATAGTCCGTGGCAATGTTAAAGAGCCCTGCCTCTGTAAGTTTCCGGTAGGGACACTCCCGTTCATTCCGCCGCCTGCAGAAGATTGCAAAGCCTGGCTTTCTTCAGCTGTCCAAATGCTCTTCAAAAGGTCCTCCATGTTCATGGAGCCGAAATCCTTTCCCGGCCCACCCAAAGTGCTTTGGAACTCATCGAATGTGAGGGAATATATGGAGGACTGTCGAGCCAGCGGGAAATCGCCACTGCCCTTCCCATCTGCTGCGTCCCCGAAGTTCTTGAAGTTCATGTAAGAGCCCATGACTGCGCGAGCATGAAGGTAGAGCCACTACCTGAAACACATTCACAAACAGTTCAGTTTAATAACCGATAAAACGGAAAGCAATATGATTTCAATAACCCTTTTCCTCTTAGTCAATGAACCCGCCACAAGCAAACATCATTAAAAATATAGTTTTTTAAGAAATATCATGACAAAATTAGAATGCTTAGCTTTGAAGATATATGACAGAAGCATAAACATCAAAAAAAATCATTTATCACAGCTAATCTCAGATCTATTCAGTAATCATACTTGTGTAAGCTTTCCAGCAAAAAAGACATCCTCGGGACGATCATCTGAACAGATTATTTTTCCTTTTCCACGCCTCATTTCCCAAATCAAAACCCTAAACCCCCAAATCCCCAAATTCCGCGGATTAACTAATAATCTTATCCAATCGCAGAAAACCTAATTAATTGCACACACGTCAAATCAAATCAATCGATAACAAAATAATCGCACGCGTAAATCTCCAGATCGCTAGAAAAAACATCTCGGAAAGTTGTGTTTTTTTTATTCTTTGTTGCGAAGAAAAAAACACCAACACCTAAAATTAGAGGAGTACGAGGAAGGGGGTTTAGAGAGAGAAACAATCGGATTTTAACCTTGAGAGAGAGCGCGCGATCGTGTCGTTTCCTTCTTCTTCTTCGCCGGTGAGATGCTCGGTGGAGTCGACAAGTGTCTAATGTCGCTGTGACACGATTCACCACTTAATTTAAACCTTTTTTTTTCTTGAAAAATATATATATTTTATTATTTATTGGGGAAAGGTGGACCAATCAGAGCGCAGCTTTTGGTCACTTGGATGTGAGGGGTTTGCGAATGAGAGTGCCACGCGTGGATGAATCGTGGCCGTTCGTTGCTGCCGACATGGGTTGATTAGTGGCGTATGTTTATTGGTTAGAACTTAGAAGAAATATTTAGTCAACGGAGATTAAAATATAGAAATATTACAATGCACGTGGGGGATGTGCCTGTCAGTGAGGCTACGGGCTTGGGGAATGGGGAGTGGAGTGCAGGGCGTATGGCTTCAAGCTGCAAACGAGTCCGGTGTGGTGCGGCTCGACTCGAACTTATTTTTATTAAACTATAGTGAATTAATGTGAAATAAAATGAATAAGTTTTATTTAATAATTATATTATTTTTTATGCATTAATATTATAGCTAAATTTGTTCACATGGTTTTATTCATTTTGACTGATTTTTTTATTAGATTTTGAACTTAATCAAACACAATTGAATTGAGTAAACCCAATCTAATTCAATTATATTAAAATCAAGCTCAAAAGAACATGACATAAATACGATAAACATAAAATACTTGTGAAACAAACTAATTTATTTACCTATTAAAGTATACGAAAATATTTGCCACTGAATTTTCAGGTTGCATTCCCATAAGGTCAATATTTTTATTTTTAAATCTTTTGTATATGAGAAAAAATTATTTGGATTACTCAAATAGTCTTGTACGTATATAATTGCCTAGCCATTATCCAATTAATTAGAACAATCTAGATTATATATAGAATATATGGAGATTAAATTGGAATTAAAAGATATTTCAAATAAGAAATTGATTTTCCCATAAACCTTATAGAAGTCAATACATTTATTACTACTCTTGAAAATTAACATAAAAGTTCACAAAAAATCAAGGAAGAAAGTCTAGGAAATCTCATTTAAAATTAGTATATGATAAATCATTAACAAGTATTTGAACATGGGGAAAAAATACTAATGAATTGTGACCATATTCATTTCCAATTTATTTGAACCAACTATTTGCAATCAAATATCTAATCGTATGAAAAGATTAATCTTAGATTTTTTTATTTAACTAATAATTAATTTTATTAGTATAATTTCAATATAATATTTTTAAGCGTTGAATTTCTTTTAAAAAAAACAAATAGTTATAAATAAAGATTAAAAGGTAAATGTATAAAATAAAAGTAAAATTAAATTTAAAAATAAAAAATAAAGTAATTATTAGTCTCTAAAACAATCAAATTTTGAGATAGAGAAATTACAACAATATTCACCATATATGGGGGCTTTCAGTAATTTTGAAAAGATTCTGTCTTAATTTGTAGCAAGCCCAAATCTAAGGGACATTAATGTAATTAGGTAATTCAAATCGAGGGGCGAGAGGTGGCGATAGGTCACACGGACCCCACCCTCAACCAAGGGGCCCACACTCTCTTCTCTTGATAAATTTCGTGTACATAATTCTCATAAACCATTCCCGCTTTCGCATAAACACTCTACTTAAAAACGGCGCCGTTTTCATCAAATGGCGGCAGAACCAGACCCGCGACTGCGCCGGCCGCGCGCGCTGTCCAAGCAGAACTCGTGGTCGCCGGACATCGTCCGCGACGAGGCGTGGGCCAATCGCCGGAGGAATCATCTCCTGCGGCGCGGCCGCAGCGTGACCGACGATGATCTCGAGGAGCTCCGCGGATGCGTCGATTTGGGGTTCCAATTCGGATCGCCCGATCTGGATCCGAATCTCTCGTCAACATTCCCGGCGCTCGAGCTCTACCACGCCGTCAACCGTCGCTTCGACGCCCTGTCTCGCTCGGCTTCGTTTTCCGATTACGGCTCCGCCGGTCCTCCGTCGTCGTCTGCCGAGAGCCCTGGGTCTATTATCGATACAGGTTAGATTTCGCGAGCTATTAATGGTAATGATTTTTTAATTGAGGATTTAGTAATTAATGTGGTTTTTTAATTATGATTTAGATGCCAATTTTTATGTAAAAATAAAAAATAAAAATACATAATTTAAAATCGATTTGTTCGTGAGCTGATCATGTTCGATTTGTTGAAATCGGACGAAATCAATTTGGACTCGATGTCAATATCGTTAATTTTGACATTTTTTTCGGGTACATTGTAATTTGAAAAAATAGGTGATGATCCGGAGACGGTGAAGACGAGGTTGAGGCAGTGGGCTCAGGTGGTGGCGTGTTCCGTCCGTCAATTTTCGCCGTAACTACCGAGGTTTAAAAAACGTGATTAGTTAGTTAATTAATTAGTAATTTTATCGTGGAAAAAAATGCATTGCTTTGCCAATCCTTATCGATGGGACCGGGTTGTTGTGTACATTAATTGGAAATTATTAAGCTTAATTATTGGGGTTTGTTATGTTATTAACAAATCTTTTGGTGCAATCCTTCATTCTTTTTTCCTTTTACAATTAAAATTTCCAATTTTTAATATATATATATATATATATATATTTTTTTTTTTATTTTAATTTCACTATCATAAATATTTCTTATTTTCTTACTACTTAATTTATTATCAGAAAATAAAATTTATGTGAGAAAATATTTTGAAATAAGTTGTGTAGTTTAATAGATTGCAAAATTTGAGTCAACCATAAATTGATTTGGGTCATTAATTATACATAATTAAACAATCATGATCGTTGAAATCAAATTAAGTTGATTGTTGACTTTGAATTTTGATTGTTTAAAAATTCAAATTTACTTGACTAGTGATTGTATAAAAATAAACATGATAGATCATTGGTTCCGAGGTTGGAAAAAAAAATCAATAAGCCATTTGTAAAAAATAACCACGTCATTGATAATTAAACAAGTGTGACTGTTGAGTTCAAACTTAATTTGACCGATTACTTTGATTTGTGATTGTTTAATTTCAAATTAGCTTTATTGGTAATTTAAATGATAATTCAACACTAGTAGTCCATTTTTATGTGATAACATGATAGATCGTTGGCCCAAAAGCGCGAAAAGTTGGTTAAAATCGTTATTCCAGTCCAATTCCTTATTAAAAGTTGGTTTGAACTACGAAGTAATGATTCAGCCTAGTTTCTATAAGTGTGATAGGCTTTAGGCCAAAGTAATCATGTTACATATATTTTTATTTAATTAATTAATATTATTTTATATTTTAAAAATATATTTTATGCATACATAAAATACTTTGAATATAATAATACTCCCAACTCTCAATATATCAAATACAATCAAAATAACTTAAAATTTCAAAAATTCACATAATTTTCTATTTCTATTTATTCATTTTTAATATTTATTCATTTAAAAAATTTATCTTGTGACATACAATCCGGTGAAAATGGAAAAGACTATATATACAAAGAGTGTGTAACAAAAAGTCAATACACTTTCAATTAAAAGATGACATTGTCATATTGTAATAATATTATTTATAAGAAATCTTTTATACACTTTCCATTACACATGTTACTTTGTAATAATAATTATTTTTATTTTAATATCTAATTTCTATGATTTTTTTTTAATGTAGTGCTCTATAATGATTGTAAAAGTTGCATTGCAGAGTATTAAAATAGTTTTTGGACAAATAAATAAAATTTTATTTGAAAAAATTAGACTAATCATATATATTTGTAAAGTAATTATTTATAAATAATATTTATAATAAATTAATTTTTGTGTTTATTAATATAAAGACTTGTTTAACAATAAATCAAAATATTATAAATTAATATTATTAGTATTAATATTTAATTTAATTAAAAACTTATTTATAATTATTTATTTATAATTGGGCATTGTTTAATATTTACTAGAAAAAAATTAAAAAATTTCGAGTAAACATTGTAATTTAACAAATAACGAAAGTTGATACATGTAATGTATTTAAAAAATGAAATCAAGTATAAAGTAATAAAAATGAGAATAATAATAATAAATAATAATAGTTTTTATATTTTTTAAATAATATGATTTTTTATATACTCATATTAATTTGAATCGAGTGTATGGAAATTCACTTAAATTAATAATTTTTGTTTACATTTCTCTCTAATTAATCAAAATTCATATATACAAATAAATTAAAAAATCAAACAAATTTCACATAGAGTCTATAGACTTTTTAATTTCAAAAACTTTTTAAAGTTTCAAAAACTATCTTTTTAAATCATAATCCAACACACCATATGAAAAATCTTATGAAATCATAATTCAATACACCATTTGATAGATATACATGTGATGTGAAATATGCGACCTCTAAACATATACACATACGAAAAAAATATTATCAAATCACAATCAAATACACTTATCTAATAAACACACATGGAAAATATGAGAAGTTTTCAAAAGATTGATCTATTTGAAAAATAAATACATTTATATTTTTTAATTGAATAATAATAAATTAAATTATAGTAATTAGTTGATTAAAATCTAATTTATAGATATAAAAAAAATGAAATCACAAATGAAAAAAAAAATTAACTGTTAATTTCAAATTTTAAAATACTTTCTTTTAAACTACATTAAAAGAAGTATGCATATGATATTTTTAGAAAAATTATCTTTTTGTAAAAGGTTGTTAGATCATTTGAATTGAGGACAGCAAGGTTCAAAGTTCAAACCCGACAAGTATTTAAATTTGTACAATTGACTTAAATTAAAAAATAAATTTATTTTTTTGAAAAATAAATGCATTTATATTTTCTTAAATAAATAATAATGAAATATAGAATGTGTATATTTTAATTGATATTATTTTATGTAATTTTATTTATAAAAATCAATTATTATTTTTTTATTTTTTACTAAAAAGTTATTTTAATTTTTAAAAATTGTAAAAGAAGTAGAAAAATATTTTAATTTTAAAGGATGTCACAAATTTAAATTTTCAAGTGTTAACAATTAATTGGAATTGTATTGAAAAGTCAATACACCGTGTGTAACCGTATCACCTGTATCACCTTCCGGTGAAAATCAGGCTATTTAGAGCATCTCCAGTGGTGAGTGCAAGTTTTGGGTGATGAGTAGGCCACGTGTGCGACAACTCATATTTTTTCTACTTCTACCCAAAAAAACTTCTACCCCATCCAACCGTTCTACTCAAAACATAAATTTTATAGGTCCCACCACTTACTTATTTTATATTTTTTATTTTTTATTTATATTTAAATACTAATAATAATAATAATAAACGTTAAAAAAATGATTTTTATATGAAATAAAAAAAATATTTTATATTTTATATAATTCATGATTAAAATAAAAATATTACAAAACATAAATTTAAAATAAAAATAAATACTATTTTTTTATTTTAAATTTTTAGCGTTAGGAAATAAAAATATAAATAATCTGAGTTAAAAATTTAATTAGTTCAAAATTCTTATTTTTTTATTAATTTTTATTTAAAATATAACGTTAAAATATAAAATAATTTTTAACATTAATTTTTATATAAAATAAAAATATAAATAATCCTAAAATTTTAATTATTTAAAATTTTTAATTTTAATTAATTTTTATATAAAACAAAAATATAAATAATCTGGGTTAAAAATTTAATTAGTTTAAAATTCTTATTTTTTATTAATTTTTATTTAAAATATAACGTTAAAATATAAAATAATTTTTAACGCTGAATTAATAATAATAATAATAATAATAATAATAATAATAATAATAAAATAATATTATTTTTCATCTCTACCGGTAAGAAATTCTTATACCCAGAAGTGTTAAGAATTTCTAATCGTCAATTTATATTGTGCAAGTGATTGCACGGAGCATTGTACATCTCTTTTTCAATTATAAAATGAAAAGAAAAAATTTAACCCTCTTTTTTTTCTTTTTTTTTTTCCACTCCTCCCTCTCTCTCTCTCTCTCATTTCTCATTTGTTTTTTCTACGATCCCTCTCTCTTTCTATTTTCTAACTTCTGTTCTTTTATTTTGATTATACATTTTTATTTGTTATTCTTTATTTGTTTATGCATTAATTATAATTATTCGAATTTAATTTATTAAAGATCTTTGTTTTTACGCTACAACAATTTATATTTTTTTTTATGATTTCGCTTTACATGTAAAATTATGAATGCACGCTTCATATAATGATTTTACATTAACAAAATAAAAAAAAAAAAATCTCTCGGCAGCATGTTTTTTTATTCATACATTTCCAAAAATGAATGAAGATTTTAAATATATTTGATGAATATTATTTTGTTAAATGAAGATTGTGTAAGAGAGCAAAAATAAATGAAGATTACAGTAATAAATTATGAAAATATCATGTTAATCAAATGAATATTATACTGTAAAATATGTGCATTATAAGAATAAAAATCTTATTTTACAAAGCAAAAATATATAAAGTAAACCACAATAGCAATCAAAAATTAATTTAACTCTTGTTTGTCTCTTTGAATTTGACTCCTTTGTGTCAACATTCTTGTGTGTCTGCATAAAAAAACATATGTTTTCATAATACTCCTATATAATAGTACTCCATCAACAAGAATAATCATATTTTTCTCATATTCTAAAATTTTATTAAACAACACATGATTGAACATGACTGAAGATTTTATTGAATCTAAATGAAGATCTCATAGTATATAAATGCAGATTTCGTAATATATGTTTGTATCAGAATTAAATAATTAATACAATGATGTACCTCGAATACTTTTAAATGAAGATTGTATAGTAGGAGACTGAAGTTTTCTCTAAATATGAATGAATATTACTGTCAATATGATAAAGTATGTATTTAAACGTCAGATTATAACAACCACAAACACAAAATTTAACACAACGTCGCAAATTTTCAAAGCATACGGTGGATTTCGTCAATGATTTTTTTCATTGTTCATAGATGAAACGATTTTTGCAAAAATATAATGATTAATAGATTTTGAATATAAAAAAATTGATTTTTCGAATAGAAAAATCACGATCTAAAATGTAATTTGGAACGAATTACCTTTTCAATTGAACAAATGATTTCTTCAGCGTGAACAATTGCAAGCGAACAATAGAACACGATAGATCGATAGCGGCTAGATAATTAGGTTTAGGAACCAAAATAATTCTGATTTAATTTTGGGCTGGAAATATTTATATTTTGGATCCATTATAGATCGATAGCGGCTAGATAATTAGGTTTAGGAACCAAAATAATTCTGATTTAATTTTGGGCTGGAAATATTTATATTTTGGATCCATTGTAATGGGCTTTCCAATGATTCAATTTAAATCAAATCTTTATTATCGAACTTCAAATATAGAATTTTCAACAATTTTATTTACAATAAATTAATCAAATATTCATTAAATATAGAATTTTCAACAATTTTATTTACCATAAATTAATGAAATATTCATCCCATAATACAACAATCTTCATTTATATACATAATATCTTCATTATCGTGATGAAAATATATATCAAAAATAATTCCCACAAATCTTCATTTAATAATACAACAATCTTCATTATCATATAATTTTCAACATGAAAAAAAAAATGAAACATAATTACGCAAAAAAATAAATTGAATAAACTATTTAATTTTTATACCATGCAAAAAATATATTGATAGAAAAAAAAAATGGAAAAAGATAACGAAGAGAGATAAGAGAGAAAATCAAATAAATAAATAAATTTAAATTTAAATATTAATCAACGGGATGCTTTGTACATCTAGTTATACGCTATAAATTGCCCAGTTAAAAGGTGTACCGATCTTCATGTACATCGTCAATCAAAATGAGACACGTGAAATTATTTTATTAATTAATTAAATAATTAGTATTTTAATTATTATTAAATTGAATTATTAATTAGGAAAATAAATCTTCAAAATTTTCTAAAATATTCAAAATTAAAATGTATATTATATTAATAAATATTAACATACTACAAAATATATGAGATTTTTTCCTTTAATAATAATTTTTACTAACAAAATAAAATAAAATAGTATATATATATATATATACTAAATTGAAAAAAGAAAATAGCTTAAGAAGAAAAAACATTAAAAAACATTTTATTTTTTAAAGTAAAATAATACTCTATAACATAATTTAATTTTTAATTTTATATTAAAATAATAATTCACACTAAATTTGAAAAATGACAATTTTTAAAAAATAATATTTAAAGTAAAAAAACGATATATTTTTTAAATTATATATACTTAACAATAATAATAATAATAATAAAAATAATAATAATAATAATAATAATAATAATAATAATAATAATAATAATAATAAATATATATAATATTGAAAATAATATTTTTATTGAATGGATGATTATTTTAAAACAATAATTATCACGTGTACATATATTATTCATATTTTTTAAATATTTTTATTTATAAATTAAATAAGTAAACTAGTTTATATAAAATTTAATAAGGTATAAATTAGTTTTACTTAAAAAAATAAAATAATTTTTGTTTTTAAAATATTTTTTTTTTTTAAAAAATTATGTTTTTTTTGTCAATTTAGTATATATATATTAATTTATTTTATTTTATTTGTTGGGGAAGAAAAATATCTGGCATGCGTTGGCTGAAGAAATGAAGATATTTATCACTGACGTGGCACCAATCCGCGGTCGCTGACACATGGCAAAAGCGTTTGTCTTGTGGAGCCATTAAATTCACTTTATTTCCCCACACCGCCTCACTCGTCTATCTAAAACGAATTTTTCCTTTTCTTCTTTTTTCCCCCTATTTCTTCTTCCTTCAAAATTCATCAGTTCGAGTAGCGTATGGAAGGAAATCTCCGCCCAGAGGCGCCGTATCCACCGCCGCCGTCGAATCTAGGCCGCTACTCCGAGCTGGATCGGTCGGAAATAGAAAATGGTAAAGATATTCGTCGGAGATCTCCGGTAACTATCTTATCTCCGATCGATAACGTAGTTATGATTTTGTATTTTTTTGTATTGGGGATATATGGTTGATTGAGTATAGGTTTTTGTTCGTAATCTAACTGCGCGTGACCTGTGTTCGATTGTGATTTGTTCGGAAGATTATGCAGGTGTAACTGTAAATGTTAATCCATGGTTTTTTTCCTTTTCTTCTTCTTCCGATTCTTTAGATTCGTTCTACGATGAAGGCGATGAAGAAAAACTCTGTAATTTGTTCCTTCCTTATTCATTGCAAGTGAAAATTTGATTGCTGTTTAGAATTAGGTTGAATTAGAAAGACCTTTTTCGATAGAATCTCTAGTGGAAGCTTCTAGTTCTAGATGAAACTTAACATCGATCGACCCCCGCCTTTCCTCTGTAGAGTTTCAGAGCAGGTTCGATCCGGGTATTGGGAAGAAGGGTGAAGTATTTGGTGATATTGTGAGCCATGAGAATTGTGCCGATTATACTTTTAGGAGTTGGGATAACTCTTTTAGTGGTTTGTCAAAATTACTACCTCGTTTAGTTATTTCGATAATCATCAAATCCCTTTTCAAAGAAAATATAATGGGATCCAAGTTAAAGCTTCTATGTATGTGTGTTGATGAAAAGGTTTATCGTCACATCGCTTTCTGCAGGATGATTGCACAAAATGGACGGAAGAGAAACACAATTCATATCTTCGTCATTTGGAAGCCTCGTTTGTTAAACAGCTGCATCAGTCGAAGGTGGCGGCTGCGATGGCAAAGTGCTCAGAGTGGAGCCAGAGAGAAACTCAAAAGGGGCCAACCAATGTGAGGAACTCATCCGAGAAGGTTGAGGAATTAATGCATTTGAAGTCCTGATCACTTTCCTTGCTGCATTTACAAACCGTACAAATAACATGATGCGATTTATTTGCTTTTTTCTTCTTTTTCAGATGACAGTTTTACGGAATGGCTGTTGGCAAAAGAATAACTACATTAGGGATGCCCCTCGAGAGCTTTGGAGTACAATGAAACACGGGAAAAGGACATTATCTCCTGGATTTGCAACACATTCACATGAATGTTCCTCCAGTGACCCATACCTTGGGGATTTGTTTGACATTGAGAGAGGTGATTTGAACTCAATCTTATCGATGATCACTATAAACTGCAATTATTCCAAAATACCGTTTTTTAATTGGTAATGAAAAGGGTGCTATTTAAATCTGTGGTTGGCTTGGAGGAAATTTGCTTTATATGTATTGTATTCATATCTTGATTAGCTGTGTAATATCTTCTTCCTTCCCAACTTCATTTTGGTATCAAAATTTCTAATTGGTGCTCTTTCTCACTCCCTTAAGCAGAGGGAACGGGTCAGAATTTTTTGGACGAAGTCGATGAATGCACAACAAGATTTGTGTCGCAGGCGAAAAGGTCGAAGACAGAACTAATGGACGAGAGTTCACAAGCAATTTCCTTAGCATACAAAAGATTATTAGAACATACATAGCTTTCATCCTTGCATGAATTCACAATTGATATACGAGCTCAAAATGAAGATGCAAGGAGCAAGGATATATTACTATCCTTGTAAAGGAAACATTTTGATTTTAAATTATCGTTTCGGGTTTAATGAGCTTCATGCATACTCCAAATACATTGCCTCTTAATCTTTGGCAGGGGCTGGAGGCGCTAGTTAATCGACTTTTCTTTGGAGGCTAGATGTGCAAGTTAATCAAATCTTGCTTCTACCAAAACCCTGGTTGATTCTCTGACAGCTGTAGTTTTCGTCTTGTTAGAATCAACAATTGTAGTTGCCATTGTCTTGTTTAGTTGTTCTTTGAGTTTTTTAAGGCATACATTATGTTTTTAACCAACAAAATTTACCTAAAAATGGAACAATTTAAACTCCATAGTGAAATGAAATGTTTGAAACTTTGAATGTAAGGCATACATTATGTTTTTAGCCAACAAAATTTCCTAAAAATGGAAAATTTTAAACTCCATAGTGAAATGAAATATTTGAATCTAAGTATGAGTGTTTAGCCAACAAAATTTCCTAAAAATGGAAATTTTTTAACTCCATAGTGATTTCCTAAAAATGGAAAAATTTAAACTCCATAGTGAAATAGTGAAATGAAATGTTTGAATCTAAGTATGAGTTTTTAGCCAACAAAATTTCCTAAAAATGGAAAAATTTAAACTCCATAGTGAAATGAAATGTTTGAATCTAAGTATGAAAAAGAATATAGTACTCCATAATTTAAAATTACTTCTTATATATTCAATTTAGTATTGTAACGTTGCTAGGTAATAAACGCAAATACTGTACCTTTTTTTAACTTCATTTAATTTAAGGGTAGTGTTATTCACACCCCAACAAACTCTAAGTACACTTACTCATTTTATTTACAATAATGCCATAAATTTTGAAAGTCTAAAATAACCTTATTAACATAAACACATAATCTATTTATATTAAATACTATCGGGCTGCATCAAATCTGAGAAATCTATCATGATCATTGGGGGAGGGCCTAGCGGCGCAGAGCTAGCTTCTGAAATCATAGTCGACTTCCCTGACAAAATTGGTGACGCTGGCATGCACCGTGGGTTGAGGCTGCTGGAATTCATCGGGGAAAAGGCTGGGAAAAATGCATTGGACTGGTTGACTAGAAAGAAGGTCGAATTCATTTTGGGCCAGCCGGTGAATCTGGTCCATCCAATGGCGGCGGCGCTTACACAACATCCGGTGGAGAGACGATCATTGTCGACTGCCATTTCCTTTGCACCGGCAGTCCGATCGGTTCGTCGTGGCTAAATGAGACTCTCTTGAAGGACAACTTAGATGACCGCGGGAGGCTAGTGGTCGATGAGAAACTAAGGGTCACGACAACATATTTGTTATCGGAGACATTACGGATGTTCTTGTAAGTCATATATAAACACGTACTTTAGTTCGTCGACTCGATCGTCTTGATATTATGATTGCGCGCGGCAGGAATTGAAACAAGGTATTCGGCCAAGGCGCACGCGTTGGTGGTTGCAAAGGAAAGGTGAGCGAGAAGAAGTTGTGGGTTTATTATAAGGCGGCGGCGACGCAGTTGACGGCATTCGTCTTATTATTTAGAAGAAGGTTTATATTAATTAATTTATAAAATGAGTTTTATTTATGAAGGGTAGATTTGGAATAATTAATGGTGTATTTAGTAAAAAATAGAATTATTTTTATTTGTAAAGTGGTGTATTAAGTAAAGAGGTGTACTTATCAATTTTAGGGGTGCGAATAAAATCACCCTTAATTTAATCCCTATTCATACTAACTACTGTTTTTATAATTTTTTCCTTTTGAAACCCAGAAAAAAATCAATCTAATAATAAAAATAAAATAAAAAAATATATATAAATAATCAATAATAATAATAGTGCAGAAAAAAGGTCCGGTGGGTGAAAGTGAAATCAAAGCTTCTACAGAAACCTTCTCCAGCTCTTTCATGGCGGACGAGCTTCGAAACATTGAAAATTCCGAACCCTAGATTTTGTTTTTCTCTCCTCTTTGATCTCTAATCGCAATCCTAAAACCCTCTCTCTACCGCGCACGACCTCGCCGAATCAATGGCCGCTGCTAACCAGAGGCAGCTCCCGAAATCCGAGGAACTATTCAATCGGGATGTCGCGACGACGTCGTATTCACCATCACCGCCAACCTCGAATTCGAACAGGAAAAAATGGTCGAACATTCTCCCAATCCTGATGGCCTTGGTGGTGATCGGAGAGATCGCGTTCCTCGGCCGGCTCGACGCGGTGAAGAACTCTGACCTGGTTAACTCGTGGGCCGACTCATTCTACCGCTTCACTAAAACGGCTGCTGGCTCGGCACCGGGTGAGTATCCGGATCGGGTCTCCGAGCCCGAGAGGAGCTGTGAAGCTTGGTTGGAGAGGGAGGACTTTATCCCTTATTCTAGGGATTTCAACAAGGACCCCATTTTCGTACACGACGGCGATGTGGTAGTTTTTACTCTTAATCTTTAATCTTCTATTGTTATTATTGTATGTAGTAGTATTCGTTTTGGGGTGTACTGATGGGATTACATTTTCATAAAAGGCTCATCAATTTCAGTGATATAAAATACCCGGAAATCGTCACCGGCTCTGTTTCTAAAACCGATGACATTCTTGGGGAGTATACTAATTTTAGTACAATATGTAATGTAGGACTGGAAAACTTGTGATGTTGGGTGTAAGTTTCGGTCTGATGCTGATGGTGGTAAGCAATTTGATGCGACGTTCGGGATTCCTCACCAGCCTGGCATTGCCGGCGTGCTTAGGTCAATGGAGTCGTCTAAGTATTATCCGCAGAATAATATTACCACCGCAAGATGGTGGGTAAGCACACAATGTGTTTTTTGCCTCTTCGTTCGTTTCATTATGCAACAGAAATCAAATAATTTTTTGGTATTTTCTTACTAAGGCAATTATTATGGGCACATTATTCTAAATCATGTCTGTCTAGTGATATTGGACTCCCATTTTTTATTTGGAATGTTCTCTTTAAATGGTAGATTATCATTTAGAAAACTAGTCGAATTCTTGGTTTATAATATTTGTGTGTCCTACTTTTTGATTGTTTGGATGACCTGAATATTTTGAAATCTATTGTTCAATGTTATTTTGAAGGAGAATCTTATCATACTATTATCTACTCGTATCTTTTTGGTGAAGATGATGCCATACGACCGAAAATTATTATGCTGATATTGACCAACTATTTAAATGCATTTTTTTAATGTATAATTGGAATTGGGCTGAATTGGTCTGCTAAATTGATGGCAGTAAATTTTTCTTGATTCACAGGAAGGGATATGATGTTGTAATGACAACCAGCCTTTCATCTGATGTGCCCGTGGGCTATTTCTCATGGGCTGAATACGATATTATGGCTCCGGTTGAACCAAAAACCGAAGCTTCCCCTGCTGCTGCTTTCATATCAAATTGTGGTGCTAAGAATTTTCGATTGCAAGCGTTGATTGGTCTTGAGAAAGCAAAAGTCCAAATAGATTCTTATGGAGGTTGCCATCGGAACCGTGATGGAAGAGGTGAGTTTATCGTGATTATTTTTTTTCTGCTAATTGAAGTACTTAATACTTATTATTCTTTTTAATGTCAAGTCATGTCATATTTTTTTAACAAAATAAGGGAGAGTTCGATTTGTATAGGGTTGGAATTTATTGAGATTTTCTGTATGAGTTTTTATTTTGGAACTGCTTGAAACGAATTACTTTCTGTTCTTCAGTGGACAAAGTAAAGACATTGAAGCGCTACAAATTTAGCTTGGCTTTTGAGAACTCCAATGAGGAAGATTATGTTACGGAGAAATATTTTCAGTCTCTCGTGGCTGGTAAAGTACTTTACATTTTTAATATTTGCTTGTCTGTGTTGGTGTTTTGGTTCGATTATTTTTTGGAAATGATTTATGTAGTACCTCTCTTTCTAAAATATTACCTGCTTTCTCTAATTTGTTGAAACTTTATATGATGTGTATACCAATATTTGTTTATCAAACATTGTAGGCACTGTCCCTGTTGTTATCGGTGCGGATAATATCCAAGATTTTGCTCCTTCTCGTGGTTCAGTATTGCATATCAAGAAGGTCAGAGATATTGATAATATTGCCAAGACTATAAAGTATCTTGCTGAAAATTCAAGTGCCTTCAATGAGTCATTAAGGTACAAAAACACCCTTCAGGTCTGACTAATTTACACGCTAACTTAAATTACGAATACCGCTTGACATCACTTCTCTTTTAGATATGTAATGCTTAAAGGGATATTTGTAATTATCGTATTTGTAAACACATTCGTGTACCTACACTGATATCCTTTATGTCTTGGCAAGGTGGAAATATGAGGGGCCCTCTGATTCATTTAAGGCCCTAATTGATATGGCTTCAGTACATTCTTCATGCCGATTATGCATTTTCTTGGCAACCAAGATCCGAGACAACAATGAAAAGAGCCCGGAATTTCAAAAACGCCCCTGCAAGTGTAAAAATGGCTCCAAAACCACATATCACATATATGTAAGAGAAAGGGGAAGGTTTGAGATGGAATCCATTTTCTTGAGGTGCGTATTGTTTGTTTTTTTTAATTTTTAAGTTGTCGAAACTTTAATGTGATTACATGTCTCGACTCTGATTCGTTCCTGGAATCCTTGAGCAGGTCAGACAGTTTGACCCTGGAGGCTTTATCCTCTGCCGTTTTACAGAAGTTCAAGTCTTTAAAATACGTGCCCGTCTGGAAGCCAGAGAGGCCGAAAATCATAAGGGGCGGTAGTGAGCTCAATGTTTACAAGGTATATCCAGTTGGAATAACCCAGAGGCAGGCACTTTACACTTTTAGTTTCGAAGGAGACTCGGGTTTCAGGAATCACATAGAGAGCCACCCTTGTCCCAAATTCGAAGTCATATTTGTATAGGGTTCACTTTTTCCTGGAATTTTTACACTGTACTATGATCACTAGCCACACTGAATTTACTAACCTGTTTCTTAGGGGTAAAAAATGTGAGACTCAAATTTTACATTATTATTTAGGTGTACATAACCATAATAAATACTAGACATTTTTGTTTTTGATCTAAGAAAAGTATGACCATTGATTCGAGACAGGAAGGAAAGAGTATGAGAATTAATCATCACTTTCCTCCCTCTCTCTGAGCACAGCCCCGAACTTCTCGACCATCAACTCGACTACCAACGGAACCAAATCCTCACAAGCCACACCCTTCCGATACACCTCCCCCAAATGCGAGTCACACCCGATCCTCCCCCCGACGAAAACATCGACCCCTTCCACCACCTTCCCGTTCTTGTCCCTCGTCATGCACCCCATGAACCCAATATCCGCCACCTGTACCTGCCCGCAAGTGTTCGGGCAGCCCGTCCAATGCATCCTCACGGGCCTCGTCACTGACACCGCCCGCTCGACCTCCTCTGTCACCTTCATCGCCCGAGCCTTCGTCTCTATTATCGCCTGCCCGCAGAATTGGCTGCCCGTGCAAGCTACTAGGCCTCGCATGAGGATCGGAGGCTCGGGCAAAAACTTGTCTTTTAAGATGGGCTCTTGGAGTAGGGCTTCGACTCTCGAGTTCTCGATGTTTGGGATGATGATGTTCTGCTCGACCGTGAGACGGAGCTCGCCCGACCCGTACGTGTCCGCCAGGCGGGCCAGCTCGTCCATGTCATCGGCCTGGAGGCGGCCCACCGGGATGTGGACCCCGATGAAGCTTCGGCCCTCTTGCTTCTGTGGATGGACGCCGAAATAATCCCTCCTTTCCCATTGGCTGTCGACTAGGTCTTCGGGCGATGACCTGTCGAGTTCTTGCTGAGGCATTCTTTTCACCACTTCTTGTCTGAATCCTTCTATCCCCTGTACACAAAAATCTAACGCAATAACACAAAAATCTTTCGATAAATAATAATTTAGACCTAAATCTAGGACTTATTTGTAATTAGACTAAAACTCAAGGGTGTATTTGTAATTAATTATAGTAATTTGATCAAACTCACAAGTTCATCGATGAGCCACATCATTCTTGTCTTCTGTCTGTTCCCTCTGAAACCAAGGTCTCTGTAGGCTTCGAGTATAGCTCCGCAGACGGGGAGTATGTCGTCCACCGGGACCCACGCGTCGAGAGGGATCGCCTCGGCACATCTCTTTGGACTAAAAAACCCTCCCACCAGCAGATTGAATCCGAACCGTCCGTTTTTCGTGGCGGGCATATAAGCAAGATCGTTGATATGCGGGTGCTCGTAGAGATCGTGCGACCCTATTACGCACACATTCCACTTCCTCGGCCTAAATATTTAGCCAAGCAGAAAATGACGTTAAACTAAGATTTTTTTTTTAATTTTACTTAATTTTAGCTCAGAAATTAAAATAAAATATATAACAAGTAATTAATAAATAATTTCAAATATACAATCTATTTAATATTTAAAAAAAAAGTTTTAACAATTTATAAAAAAATATTACTTCTTCCATCTCATAATAGTTTAAGCATCTAACAATAGTTTATACACCTAAAAAAATTTAATTTTTTTATTTAAAATACTATTTTAACCCCACTTATTCTACATACATTTTAAACTCCACTCACAAATACTTTATTTTCCAACTTAAAATTACATTTTTACCTTTTACTTTTTACGTTTTGATAAAAAAAAAGATATCTTTAAAATCGTCTGATGTCAGACGACATCGTTGCGCTAAAAGAACTTACAAGTTGGTGAAATCAGGGTTGCCCTTGGAATTATTGGTTATGTAGCGAGACAACGAGTCGGTATAAGGCCTCGTGTCGACGATCTCGTGCGGGTCGATTCCGGCGAGCGGGTTTCCGACCGGATTTCGGACGTTGTCCATTCCACTCTGCAAGCTCGTGAGGCCGACTTCGTCGAGGCCGTTTAAGATCTCCGGCACATCGGGCAAAACGACGCCTCGTATCTGCCAGTTCTGCCTCGTCGTGATGTCAGCGCACCCGTCCGTTCCGTACTTTCGGATGACGCTCGCTAGGTAGCGAGTTTGGGCGCTTGTGGTGACGCCGTTTGGGAGCTTTAGTCTCATCATGAAACGGCCGTCTGATGTCAAAACTTGTGGTCAGACTAAGTTGTAATTTTATTTTATTTTTCAATTAAATTTAATTTAATTACTTTTTCTTTATTTTAAATACACAGTTCTTACTAAGATTAAATTAAATAATTGGTGCAATATTGTTTTAAATTATATAGTAATCTATTAACTTTACTTTTTAAAATAAATAAATAATTTACTTCAAAAAAACAATTCTCCCAAAAAATTATGCAAATATTATTCATAAATTACATAGAACAATGCATAATTATGTAGTCAAACAGATTTTTTTTTCTGTCTAATGTAGTAAAACAGATTTTTTTTTGTCTGCACGAGAAATGTGTCTATTTATTATAGACAACAAAATTATTTAAAAAAAAAAACTGTAAGAATAAAATATTAATTTAAAAAAAAATCAAAAATAAAATTTTATATCTCCATTTTAACTAATTGTGCATTTTTCTTTGTTTTTATGTCCCAACAACTACTAGTATTTTACTGCATAAGAACTTGGAAGGAAAAGTATAATTTTGAAAATTGATTTGAATTGAACTAAAATTAAAATATGTGAATTGATAAAAGTAATACTAAACGTGACTATCCATATGAGACAAAAAAACTTACAGTGATGCTTCCTCCGGTGGAAAAGGCCGAGCCACTTGAGCCTCACATCGATGTCGTCTTTCGTCGACTTCGACTTCTCGATCTCTTCGAACCCCATCTTCGCCAGCTCCGCGATGCCGTTTTCCGTGAACAGCTTCATCGGCTCCTTCTCGATCTTCACCTTCTCCTGCGGGTTTATCCCTTGCCTGAACTTCTCCTTCAGCACGAAATACCCGTCTCTCATTTCCACCCTCGGCTCCAGCCTGCCGGCGTCGATCTCCGGCGCCGTCACCGGCGATGTGGCCGGAAGGCTCGCCGGCTTGAAGTTGTTGAGCCTGGCGTTGTTGTTGGAGTTCGCGAGCGCCGACGTTGGCGCCAAAAACTTGAGAGAAATCGTCGACGACATTATGAATGATGATTTTGTTGTTCTGAAAATGGAGAGAGTATATATATATATTGTTTTGAAGACCACAAGAGGTGAGTCAATTGTTGGACCCTTGATTATTGCTAAAGGTCGTTTGTCTGTATTTGAATTGATGAATAATACATATCTTTGTGTCGTTTTAATAAATTGAGCCAAATCGAACGATGGATCGAGAGAACGTGCAGTGCTCTTAAAACTGATTAGAAATTGATTTACCATTGAATTTTCGTGAAAATAGAATTAAAATGTCGAGTTTTTATCGATCTAGCCAAATTGATCGTTTGAAGTTTCGTTACTGGTTAAAAAAATTCGATACAGCTTTGTTTGAAATTTATTTACTAAAATGAGACGAATATTTTATTATTGGGGTGTGACTTTGAATTTTCGTGAGAATTAAATAAAAATACGAGGTTTTTTGGTGACAACTTTAGGGGTCATTTTGGAATATTGTATTTTGTAGGGGTGGTTTGAGAGATGTAGATTGGGACTGTGGCGGTTGGGTTTGTCGTTAGTGACGCTTGGAGATATGTTTGAGACTTTGAGCCTTTATATCTCTTGACCCTTCGGCATACAATTTGGCTGGGCCACCATTAATTTATCATAGTTTTTTTTTTTTAAATATTAAAATTATACTTTCTTAATTATTAAATTTTACTTATAATATTTTTTTTTACTTAAATGTATATTTTTACTCTCAAATTTTTTTGAGATGAAAAGAGAAACTCGGTAGTACTATGGTTAATTAGTTCGGTTAAAAAATATTAGTACTATGGTTAACTGGTTAACTAGTTCAGTTAAAAAATATTATTCCCCTTTTTACGCAGAAATATTTATTTAGTCCTATAAAAATAGGTCATTTTCGATTTAGTCCCAAATAGTTATACATTTTTTATTTTATTTCACGTAATTCAGAAATTGTGTTAATTTAGTCATTTTTACAATTTACTTCAAAATTGTGTCAATTTAATCATTTTTATCGGAAAATTCAATTTTGACCGGTCAAATACTTACGTAGATAGCAAAATTAGCGATTTTTTATTAATGCTTACGTGAAAAGCAAAATTAGTGATTTTTATTACTTATGACACGTGTCAACTTTTGATTAGTTTACTATATTTATTTAATAAAAATATATTATTTTCAACATAAAAAATAATAAATCGCTAATTTTAATGTCTACGTACATATTTGACCGATCAAAATTAAAATTTTTGACAAAAAAGTTAAATTGACGTAATTTCAAAACTACATAAAACTAAATCGAAAATATGTAACTTGAGATGAAACAAAACTACATAAAACTAAATCGAAACTGACTATCAAACAAAATTTTCTCCCTCCGTTTTATAACAATAATAAACAAAATTGCCTTTCTCGTAACAATAATAAAATTATTAAAATTCCTTACCTTTTTACTAACAATTTCGAATAAATTTGGACCAGTCGGTAATTCGATGGGTAAGACAACTGATAACCGACCTAAAAATGAAAAAATCTTTGACCGACTTACGGTTCAAAAATACTAGGTAATCCAGTAAGACTTTCCTCTAATCACACACGTGTTTTTTTCCTCTCCCTTTCTCCGTGTAAAAGTAGTGTGCAAATCACACTGAGCTGGCAGCACTATGGCTCCTGGGCGAGTCCCACGTACTCACCTACTATATAAATCCCACTCCCCCCTTTGACCATTTTCAATCAGTCAAACAAGCTAAAAAATATCCAGACACAGGTCAAACCTGACAGAATCAACCACCAAGAAAACGAGCTCTACCACCACACCAATGACGGCGGCGCCGCGGCGGCTGACCTCCGAGGAGGAAGTTTCGATCATGGTATCCGCCCTGAAAACCGTCATCTCCGGGAACGGAGAAAACTCCGTTTTCTCCGTTCCCGACGCCGCGGAAACCTGCCGGTACTGCCGGATCGACGGCTGCCTCGGGTGCAATCTCTTCGGAAACGCTCCGGCGGCGGCGGCGGAGGTGGCGGTGAAGAAGAGTTATTACAAGAAGAAGAAGAAGTACGGGAAGAAGAACTACAGAGGGGTGAGGCAGCGGCCGTGGGGGAAGTGGGCGGCCGAGATACGGGACCCGCGGAAGGCGCGGCGCGTGTGGCTGGGGACGTTCGACACGGCGGAGGGCGCCGCCAGGGCCTACGACAGGGCGGCCGTCGAGTTCCGAGGGGCCCGCGCGAGGCTCAATTTCTCGTTCGACGATTACGCTGACCTGGCGGCGGGCGGGGGAGTTGAAATCGAAATCGAAAGGGCGAGTAGTAGTAGCAATAATAGTAATAATACGAATGTGGCCGAATCGTGCCATGGGGATTTTTGGGAAGAGAGTGAAGAGTGGACGAAGATAATGATGTTGATGGACTTCGGCGACGGCGACGGGAGCTCGCCGGATTATTGTAATGGCGGGACTTTTCAGTTTTAATAATGTAACATAGTTTTACTAGTATTAGAAGACGGGCTGGGATGTTCGTGCGGCCCATGGATTTTAATTGGGCCGGGCTGCAGCATGCAAGTTGGTGGGCTAAATTATGAATTTATTGTAATTTTATACTTTGCATTTTGTTTCTCCAAAAAATTAAGAAAGATAGACTGATGCATGAAAAACTCATAAATTGTTAGTAGCTCAGTTCATAGGAATATAAAATTTGTCTTTGTATTTTATAAATAAAACTGTCTATTTCTCTGAAAAGAGAAAATATAATAAAAAGTAAAATTTTCAATTATTTTTCGGTATGCAAATAAAATATCATAATTTTTCAATCTTCATAGTCCTTTTAATTAGTGCCATATTTATTAATCTACATCCAGTTGAAACACTAAAAATAAAATAAGTAAAATTCACAGGCATGAAAATAGTGTTTGTATGGAGAAAATAACACAAAAGTTTAGTGTTAGAATAAAATAAAATAAAATACTGTGTGTAAAATGAATTAGCTGTTTGTTTTTTTTACAAATTAAAGTGTACAAATAGTCAAATATTGAAGAGAAAAATAGAATATTTGATTTGATTTGAAGAGCGACACGATAATATTAACGCGTGTGTCTAAACAATATATACCCACGCGCCTTTTTACACGTTCTTTCTTTCACTGCCAAGTAATCATCCACGTGTCTGCGTCAGATCTACGCCAACTGGTTTATTCCATCGTATATATTTCGTCACCGCCCCCAATTAATATCATTTCCCTAAATCTTCTCAAAATCACCGTCTCAAATATCTTTCAATTATCCGAAACTCATTTTCTGAGTGATTTTATTTTCTCGAACTTTTATACGGTAATTTTCCCGATCGATCGAATTCTGTCGGAAAGAAACCATGGGCGCTTCACAAAGTCGCGAAGGACTCGAACTTTCCGATTCGGAATATTCCGAGGAGGAGGATGAGAGGGAGGAGCAGGACTCCGATGACTATGCCGATGCAGAGGATCGCACACCACAGGTTAGCGCGAAAACCCTAGACGATGTCGATTCGAGGTTACAGGCTTTGAAATTGAAATACCAGAAAAGTCCATCCCCTTCCGATCGGAAACCTAGCAGTGCTGACCTCCGGAACGCCGTCAAGCTCTACCTTCACATCGGCGGAAACACGCCGAAGGCGAAATGGATTGTTTCGGAGAAGCTGTGTTCTTATGATTTCGTTAAGAAGTTGAAAATAGACGACGAGGACGAGTACGACGAGGGTGATTTAGGCCGCGGTGAAGGATTTTGGGTCTTGAAAATCGGGAGGAAAATTAAGTCTAGGGTTTCGACTGATATGCAGATGAAGTTTTTTGGGGATCAGAGGAGGATTGATTTTGTGGACAACGGCGTTTGGGCCTTGAAATTTTTCAAAGACGAGGAGTATAGGAGTTTTGTTACTAAATTTCAGGACCATTTGTTTGAGAATGTTTATGGGCTGAAACCTACAGAGGAGAATAAAGTGAAAGTTTATGGGAAGGATTTTATGGGATGGGTGAGGCCGGAGGAGTCGGATGATGCGATGTGGGAGGATGCAGACGATGGTGAGTGGAAAAGGCCGGATAAGAGACCTGTGGAATTTCCTGATAGAGAGAGTCAAGATTTGCTCAAGGAATTTGAGGAGGAGGCCGTAGGTGGTGGGATTCAAAGCCTGGCTTTGGGGGCACTGGATAATAGTTTCATGGTAAGTGATTCAGGGGTTCAGGTTGTGAAGAACTTTAGTCATGGGATTCATGGGAAGGGAGTGTATGTGAAGTTCGATGACCAGAAATTCGCTGGGAACTCTGGGTCGACTCCTAAGAAGGCCCTTTTGATGAGGGGAGAGACGAATATGATGCTCATGAGTCCCTTGAAGGAAGGCAAGCTACAGTCCCCAGGGCTTCTCCAGTTAGATATCGAGACTGGTAAGATTGTTACGAATTGGAAATTCGGAAAGGATGGTGCTGACATCAGCATGAAGGATATTACTAGTGATTCAAAAGGGTCCCAGTTGGATCCTTCTGAGACGACTTTCTTGGGATTGGATGACAATAGACTGTGTCAGTGGGATACACGTGATAAAAATGGAATGGTTCAGAAGATAGCGAGTTCAAGCTCGCCCGTTTTGCATTGGACTCAAGGTCACCAGTTCTCAAGGGGGACGAATTTCCAGTGTTTTGCGACTGCTGGGGATGGTTCCATTGTCGTGGGGTCTCTTGATGGGAAGATAAGGTTGTACTCGAGGACTTCTATGAGGCAGGCGAAAACTGCTTTCCCAGGGCTTGGCTCGCCTATAACTTCAGTTGATGTCACGTATGACGGGAAGTGGGTGTTGGGCACAACGGACACATATTTGATCTTGATATGCACTTTGTTCACTGATAAAGATGGAAAAACAAAAACAGGGTTCTCTGGGCGGATGGGGAGCAAGATTCCAGCTCCCAGATTACTGAAGCTCACGCCTGTGGATGCTCATCTGGCTGGAGCTGATAATAAGTTTCATGCTGGCCATTTCTCTTGGGTAAGTTACTTGTTCACTATACATATACTGCATTAATTCTGACTTCTTTCTTTTGTTGTTCCCTATGGAGTTCGTTGCATGTGATTTTTGTGTATGTTGGTCATATACCTTGATGATTTTTCTTCTTCTTTATTTATTGATTCACATCATAAAACACAAATCATTACCTACTGGTTGAACGTGTTGTCATGGAACATTGTTACGTTGTAGTTGCTTCCTTGTTATGTTGAGAATTAAAGCATTCGCTAGGTATACTACTGTGTGTATACACTGTTTAGGTTTGGACTTGAACCTATTTGAATTTTTTTCCGTTACATTTCATCTCTATAAACCTTTCCATGTGTTCAACTAGGCAACATACGTTAGTTCCAAATTTGGTTTCAAAAAATATGCGGATATATATGATTTTTAGTTTACTGGATGTTTCATTTGTTCTTTTTTTTACCTGCAGGTTACTGAGAGTGGAAAACAAGAAAAGCATCTGGTTGCAACTGTGGGTAAGTTCAGCGTAATATGGAACTTCCAGCAGGTGAAGAACAGCGCCCATCACTGCTACCAAAACCAGCAAGGGCTCAAGAGCTGCTATTGTTACAGGATAGTGTTGAAGGATGAGTCCATTATCGAGAGTCGGTTCATGCACGAAAAGTTCTCGCACGATAATTCTCCAGAGGCTCCTTTGGTTGTGGCCACTCCTATGAAAGTTACGTCTTTCAGCATGTCTGGCAAGCGTTGAAGAATGCCGCTTGTGTTATGTTACTTTTGTTCCTGATAGTTTGTCCTTTCCTTTTCTGGATGCATTTGGATTGATTTAGTGTGCTTTCAATCTGTGTAATGGTTTTCTTGTATATACACAAATTTGGTATGTTTTTATTGGATCAGTTTAAATTTTAATTGTTTTGCAATTTTATAATAATCACTATGTACTGGAACCAATAATTTCAATTATTCATTTCAATAATTCATAATTAAAAAAAAAACAAAAAAACACTTTTTTCAATACAATTTTATAATAATCACTATATACTGGAACCATATACTGGAACCAAGAATTTCAATTATTCATTGCAATAATTCATAATTAAAAAAAAAAAAAAACTTATGACTTTTTCAATACTTTAATCAAAAAAAATTAAAAAAGAAATTAAAAACCATTTCGCGCCAGGTAGGGATCGAACCTACGACTTTCTGCTTAGGAAACAGACGCTCTATCCGCTGAGCTACAGGCGCTTTACGATAATTTTGTATGAATACAATAATTTTATACTAATAATTTTAAGACATAATTTTTGATTATTTCAATTAATCACATTTATTCGTTAATTAAATTTTGATTTAAGAAATAAAATGAGAGTACAAAGCAAATCCATTGTTTTCTTATTTGTATGGAATGTTGACGGCAATCTCGACCGTGCTTTCTAAGGTTTCAACAAAGATAATGACGGGAGAATAACAATAGCCGAAATGTACCAGTTTATGACTACGATGTCTCATACCATGATATTACAAATTACAATGTGTTTTTATTAGTATTTGATGTTCTTCCAACTATTATATAAAGACATGTCAGATAATCTATATGGCTTAGACCTGTTCACCTGTCCTATGCAGAAACAGACAACAAGTATCGATAACTAGAATACGGAAGACAGCAAGTTTCGATAACTAGAATACGGATCTTTTGTGTGCCACTTAAATTCAGGCGAAAATCCAATGGAAAATTCAATAAGACGAACGCAAAAGCTCCCCTCAATATGAGCACGAATTCAGCATTAAGAACGAGTAACTTGGAAATCTCTAGTGAATATATTCATGGATGAAAAGAAATTTAGTACCAACTTAGGAAATTTCATTTTTGTGCTACCAAACGATAAAAGGATGAAAATTGCAGTACTGTTATCAACAACCTCCAGAAACAAGTTACTATAACATATCGAATGATTAGAACAAGCAGTTATTCCTTAGTGTCCTTACCACACCCCGAACGCATTCATCAAGGCACACATCACCAATCACCATCAATCGTTCAAAAAACTTACCAGTAGTCATTACACGAGCATTTTCCATTCTCGAAATGATGAAACCGTTTATTGTCCCTAACAATCAGCTGCCTCCCGACAATCCTCGACATGATCTTGATCGCATTGTGACAATCCCCACAAACACGCAAGTTCTTGATGATCCTCAGTGGGGTCCGCGCAGGAGTACTAATCAAACCGTACGCAATCGCCAGCCGTTCACTATGGTACAGCAGCGCCTGCTCCTTAGCCTCCTGATCGATATCGTGTAGAACATACCTAGTGTCTGGAACATAGGCTTGCTGCTTGTTAGCTTCCCTAAGCTTCTCGTCATCTTTGAACAGTGTAGGGTTTCGAAACTCGGGTATCCTGTTCCTCCCAACAAGCATGTTGATGGAAGACTGCTTCTTCGGGGGTGGAGTGGGAATCTTGTTCGTGGCTGCCTTCGAAGGGTCGAGATTTACCATTAACTCTTCTGCACGATCTTCGAGGTCAATATCTCCATGTATGCGCGCGTAATTCATCAATGCCTCCCAAATGACGGAAGTGGGTTCGAACGGGAGCGTCTCTATATAAGCCTCGGCTTCAGCAAGATGACCAGATTTCCCAAGGACACCCAAGAGTCCCAAATAGTGCTCGATCTGAGGGGGGATTCCGTAGTCGGTTTTCATGGACTCGAAATGTATGAACCCTTCTTCGATAGCTTCAACACTAGCACAAGCTTCTAAAACGGCGCAAAAAGTTTCCCCGGTCGGGGGCAAGCCCAGTTTCCTCATCTGCTCGAACAATGCCAGCCCATCATCCCCCAGCCCGTTATTCGCGTACCCGTAAATCATCGAGTGCCATGTATCCATGCTCCTGTCGGGCATATGATCAAACACCCTTCGAGCATCGGTCATGCTTCCGCACTTTGAATACATGTCGATGACCTTGTTGTTCAACTGCAGGTCGCCTCTGAAAGTCGACCTCAGGAAGTAGTCGTGCACTTTCTGGGCATCCTCGAATTTCTTGGACTTCCCACAGAGCTCGAAAAGCAATCCGAAACACTCGGCATCATCCGCAAGCACACCCTGCTCCAGTTGTTCTATCACTTCCTTGACCTTACCCTCTCGGCACAAACTCAGCAAATCAGAAACGGGAGGTGGTGGGGTCGGTTCGTTCATGACCGGATATTGGTTCTGAAACTGGTTGTTGTTTCCGGCAGGCTGATGCTGTGGTCCCCGAAAATTTTGGTCTTGGTGCTGGGGGTAACCCTGGCTCTGGTTCGGGTTTTGGCGATAAGCCTGGTTCTGTGGCGCTCCTTGAGGAGGATAATTCCGATCCGGATTCGGATTCTGGTTTCCCCTATACCCTTGATGCTGATGCGGAGGGTAATTCTGGTTCTGCGGAAAACCCTGATTTGGGAAATTAGGGTTAGGGTTTGTTTCCCCCCGTGTAAAATCACGGCGACCGGAATGGGAATTTCCTTGATTCGAGTAGCCCTGGTTCACCGCGCTGGTATTATTATACCCCTGATTCTGGAAATAATTGTTGGTGTTATTATTCCGATGGTTTCCGAAATCATTGTTCCGCGGGGCCCACTGGTTGTCGGGATTGATCGGAGGGGACGAGGGCTGAGGATTTGGGCGGTGGAAACCGCCGTCGGGCGTGGCGGAGGTCGATAGAGCTCGGACGGAGATGACAGAGTGGTTTAGGGTTAGGGATTTGGGGAGTGATATGAAGGGGATGGAGGAGCGTACCTTGCCGGCGGCGAAGGAGAATCGAGCTCGGAGAATCGCCGATAGAGGGGACGCCATTAATTGTCGGTGTGGAAATTGAAATGAAAACAATTGAATAGTAAAAACCCTTGCGATAAGTGATAAACCCTAATATCAGACTGATCGAGCGGGTCTGAGAATGAATTGTTTGGATCTGACCCGGCCCGACCCGTATTCATTTATGAGCAAATTATTCGTTGGAAACACTTTTCTTAGTAGATACTATCGATTTTACTTGCCTTATTGTTTCTCTTGTTTTGCTACGAGACGTTCGACTCGACTCGACTCGAGTATTTTACTATGATCAATTGACCGTTCATTCTTTCACTCGGTTAAAATAAGTGTGTCCACGTGTTGTGTGCCGTTCGGTAATTCCAGATCCAATTGCTCAATACAAATACTTGCAAAGCTTTATTAGCTGTAAGTTTGAGAATCATATGTGTGTAAAACAAGACAAACTATTGTTCACTTGATGGGAAACCAAAAGAAACACACTGCCAAATATTCTTCACTTTTTTTCATAGACAAGTTTTGGTCTTCTTCATTTTTTCTAATATTTCCTAATTATTCCTTTTGAAACCTCATTTGACTAATCCAAATAAGTAGAGGATTAACCATGTGAGGTCCAATTGAAAAATGTGAGAATCTTTTTTCATCTATTTCACATTTACTATATCACTCAAAATGTAATATAATATAAGCTTTTTTCGACATTATATAAATTTTATGAATCAAAAAAAGTCAATGTGGTCAACATCGATGTGAGCACAGATCTACGTGTGGTGCTCAAATTGAAACCCTGTACGCAATATCTATTGAACTCTAACTATACTACATATTTCATATTTTTCAATACGATAATTTTTTGTTTCGATTTTCGATATTTTTAGCATAAACTAATGTGGTTCAAAACTCAAAAAGTAGTGTATAGTTTTTAATGAGACGGTCGGTGATTGTCTATAAATCGATGGGGTGTGGGAAAAAAAAGCACATGCTGACAGTTTGGCTATAATCCACCACATGCATGTTTACTCCTCGATCACCTGTTTTACCAGTAAGAAAGTGTGTTTGTTGCTCTGGAACGATTGATCGGAAAATGTACGATTTTACACCTTAAAATTACGAATCAATCGTCAATATTACAAATTTCCATTGGGCTTTCTTGGTAAAAAAAATAAAAAGATCAATCAAATCGGATTTATTCGATAACTTAAAACTTAAAAATCGAAACAACAAATAAATAAATTAAACTAAGAATGCAACACATATCCCTTCTGGCTCCTGCTTCCCATGTGAATCTTTGTCTGTGTACTGAATTTTCTTTTTTTACCTCAAACTCTTTCTGTGCACACACATGTACATTTTATATTGTATGTTTTTTTTCATTATTGTTTTCGAGTTTTAAACAGGTAATATAGTCGGGTCCGGGCCCGGGCCCTGGACAGAAAGCGACATGACCTCCTTGACGACAAACGAAAATTGTGTCCAAAATTTGATGTATGGGCTCACTACAGCTATACTCGAATGGCGTGGCCACAAATTGTTCCATACAAAAATTATCTTCATTCACAAAGCTCTCCTTTTGAGTTTTAATTGTGCTTGGATTATGGCGACTGCACGAAAGAAGTTATTGAGACATTTACGAATCGAACCTTTCTGACTCGAACCCGATTCGGTTTTATCCGAATGGTCAAACATGGAGTGATGAAGGTTTGTTAAATAGAATAGAATATCCACTTCTCTATCTCCAAACAGAATGGTATTATTGAGGTGCTCTTGTCTTGAATAATTAAATAAATGCTACACAAAAAATTAGAATAGTTACAGAAAACACCCATAGGTTTCTCTTAATTGCAAAACCAAACCTCAAAGAATTAAAGTAGGCCATTTTGTAATTAGGCCAAACTTCAGAGGCCTCTAAAAAATGGGACATTTTGTAATTTGGATAAACCTCAGGGGTGGTATTCATAATTAACAGTTATCGCTAGAAAAATTACAAATACACCTGATCCATTACTAATATCTGTAATTTTGAAAAGAACAAAAATTGGGCCATTTTGTAATTAGGCTAAACTTCCGGGTAGTATTCGATAATTTATCACTTGGAAAGAGGAAAACAGACAAATGCATGCACATGAGTACCAACACTCACTGCCCTATATAATGGTATTCATTCTCACACTGTATATGAACAACTCCAACAAAACCTAAAACTCAAAGCCCTAAAAACTCTGTTTTTTTTTCTCCTATTTCCCATGGCATGCTTAAACATGTTCAACAATGAGCAACACCAAGGCCTCTACAATACGATGAGCCCGAGAATATCGTTCTCGAACGATTTCGCTGATCTTCGTGAACAGCCCAATATCAAGCTTGAGAATATTTACAGAGAAGCCCCCGTGTCCTCAGAATTCGCGTTTTCAGCCCCCAACGACACTATGATCTCAGCCGATGAGATCTTCTCCAAGGGGAAAATGATCCCTTTTCAGGAAAACCGAGGTAAAGCTGCGGCAACCACTCTCCGGGAAGAGCTTCTTGCCGGAGGAGATGATGATGATGGTGACGTGGACGTGCAGCCGAGGTTAGCGAAAGGCACGAGCCGGTGGAAGGAGAGGTTGGGTTTGAAGAGATCACATGTTGCATCTAGGAGATCTGATAAGAATTGTGATGGATCTAATTTGGTGAGTATAGATGAAATGAAGGTTCAGGAGATTGTTTAAAAATGATATTTTTTTATGGTGTGTGTTTGTGTGTGTGTGTGTGTTTTGTTGTACAAATGTTTGCAGGTGTACTTCTAATGTAATAGTACTTTGTATTTCTATTTATTTCTCTATTCAGTATTAGTTCATGGGAATACAACCCGAAAAATTATGACACATTTTCAGTGAGACACTTAAAACGAAAATTATGACAGAGGGAGTAATAATTAAGTGTATTTTCAGTATTAATGTTTGGCAATTTAAAAACCACACATGGAAAAATGAATATAGTATATGAATAAAATCACACAAAATCACTCAAAAGAATAAACAATATGTGAGCATATATTTACAGCAAAAATATAGTAGCACCCCAAGCAAAATGAACATGTGGCAATTATAATTACATTGAAAGAAAATGTTCAATAATGCCCCAACTACAAGCATGGGGTATAGGTGTTAAAACCTATCATCACATCCCCACACATTTACACAATCTACAGAATCTGTGAAGTGACTTGAAAATGCAAAACTCTGTACATCATATATACATCTGAGCACCTGAAAAACGAGCATATATTATGTTAACTATCCACAACCAAAATGCCGTTAACTATGATTAGTTGTAATGAGTTTGGCTTTAACACAAGACCATATATCAAGTCTTCGTGATGTTCTTACGTTAATTAAATTCAGTGACAAAAGCTGTGTATTTACCTTAAAACTAGATAACTGAGCTCATATTAAGCCTGTTGTGAAGTTTCTCGTAGTAGTCTGTGCCCACCTACTGCATGGATTCCCGCTGTGGGGATCTGCCCAGGTATTTTTCCAGCGACTCCCTCTTGCGCTCGGGATCAAGGCTGTCATTCAAAAATCTCCATAATAAGGCACAAGAGTTTCATAATAGGTATACAAAAAATAAAAAGACGAAACTATTTAGTAATAAAAGAGCAAATAGAGAAGGATTCTGGACCTGTTCCGGAAGCCGAGAAGAGCACAATGCACAGCACGAGCAGCACCAGAAGCAGGGGCTATAGCTGCAGCTGGAGCAGACTTAACAGCAGTCGCCAAAGCAGATCCCATACTACCACCTCTCTGGTACTTTTTCAAGGGGGACTGTACCAGGGCAGAAGCTGATTTCCCCAGGCCATCACTAATGCTCTGGTAAGCCTGCCAATCGGAATATTTATATCCTTGTCAATTTCCATAAATCTTAAATTTCAAACTAAAACACCCATTAATCCGCACCTGATTATACTCGATTTTCATCTAATTATTTAACCGTCACCGGCTTATTCAAGGGTAAATATAGATTAATGGGTGTTCTAGGAGAGATTATGGAAAATATAAACTTAATGGAATGATTAGTTGGCATGTAATAATTCAACAGTAAAACAATATTAACCTGTTGAATTCCTTGTTGGGCATCATTGGGCTGATTTGATTGCACATTATTACTCACTCTGCTTTCTACTGGCCATGGCACCGAGGGTGGAATACTAGCAAGAATATCCTCTGCTTGGAGGAGGATGTTATGAGCTCCCGCAGCCAAATGTACACCGAGCCCAATGGCTTCAATAGAAACGCTTCTAAGGAATTCAAAAGTGCCTGTTATACGAAGTTCATTTAGATTTTAGAGACTCAAATTAAAATCCAAAAGTATCAAGTAAAAGATGCAATGATGTCTGCTGGTGTTTGACTCGAAATGTAAAGTATTACATAATCTACATCAAGTGAAACGGAGTCCATCAATTGCCAACGAGGCAATCTACTTCATTAGTTTAAATGGAGTTCACATGCTCGTAAAATGTTATTAGTCAAGAACTTGAACAACTAAACAGAATTACATACCTTTTTGCATTCCTTTGAGTAGCCTCTGATCCTTTTTATAGTTCTTCATAGGCAGAGACACCAACTTTGCAGCTCCAGAACCAACAGCAACCAATGACTTAATTGGAGGAAGGCCTTTGAACAGTTTATGAATCTGATTTTGAGAAATGTCCTCCAACCATTCACCCAATATCGTCTCGCATACACTTGCCCAACCATAGAGACCAACTCCTTGAACGTGTTTGAGTTGTAACTCCACCCCCTTCCAAGGAACAAGATTCACAAGTTCAACATAGTTGCCACTACTTAGCGCAGTCAAGTCGACACGGCAAGGACTGTAATCGACTCGGATTAGCATCGGGCATATGTCAAATTTCTGAAAGTATGTAAGAAATGGCTCTTTATTGATTAAGAGGCCCTGTCGATTGTCACTCTTCTCAAATGGCTCTCCTGATTTACTTGAACCCAGAGGACTGCTTGGAGAGGAGTCAGCTGATAAATTTTTCCCTCCGAAGAAGTTGATGAGGAAATCAAGTTGGCTCTGATGAAGATGCAACCGCAAGGGGAGCATAGTAATGTGTAACCGGTTTTCTTCTATACGTATCAAAGGGTCTGGTCTAACAGCTTCTAGAATTATCTTCACTGCTTTTGAAGAGAAATTTCTTGGATGCTTTTTTGATTGATGATAGCCGAGCACCAGCTTCCAAGGTGCATCATCACTTCTATCAGTCAGACAGAAATCCTGGATGGTTAGAGAAAGCCTTGAGGCCGATATTTCACCATCAGGGTAAACATCATAGTCAACCCCTACACCAGAAAAAGCTAGCTCTAGACAAACAGCTGTATCCCTTGAACAAGTCACCGTAGAAGTATGAGAAGTCCCCTTACAGTTGGACCAGTCTGAACCGCCGTACATTCTCCAAACAACATTCATGTTCTTAAGAATTATGCGGCCCTTGGCTTTCTCAACATCAACATGATCCGAATTACAGGAAGAAGTTTCAAAGTCTACAGCCTTGGGAACATTAATCTTTTCCACTTTTAAAGCATGGTTTTCTATTATTCTCGGTGACGTATCTGAATACCATCCACCACTCCCTATTTGAGGCCCTCCAGCAGTACTGGGTTTGCAAGAAAGAATGTCAGATGACTGTTTTTTCATAGCAAGTCCCGAGAGGGGGCGTAAATTTGATAAGAAATATTCTTCTATAAACCCATTTTCTTCTTCTGATGAAGCCCCACTAGCGACAAGTGGTCTATCACTGGCCAATGCGTAAGAAAAATTAGAGTGGTCATCGGTGTTCTTATCAACATGGAAGACATCCTCACATATTTCGTCCATCAAATTCCCAACCGCAGATTTCTTATCTGTTTTTGGAGTCTCTGGCTGAGAAAGTGATGAATCACCATCTCCTGTCTTTTCGTCTCGGAACTCAGGCACCTGTTGCGTAATATTCCACCTATTCTCCAAGTGCACAACATAGTCTTGCATATCAGGTGCAAATAGCTTTTGGAGTTGATCAGCCAATCTAAGTAATCCAGTTGTCGTATCATGACACGTATTTAACATGACATGCGACTCTTCACATTCTAATTCCCAGGTAAGGCCATTTTCACAGTTCTTCCTAAAGAGTGCTTCAACGTGGGCCTCTTGTGCAACTTTCACACAACCAATCCTTTTAAGATAATCTACACTGTAAGCACTGCCAAACAGCTCGGGTTCAGACACCATACATACAAGCAAACCTAAGTCTTGCATTATAACTTTGTATACCCCTTCACTGCGATCAACGAAAGTAGTATTAGAAAGTCTCAAGGAAGACGCTGCCAACACACAAGCAACATAATGCTCCTTAGATTCGTCAGCATCCAGATAAGAAAATTCAAGACCTGGGTCTTGAGTAGCTTTCAATTTTTGCAAGTGCGGGTCATAACTCAACCCAATATCCACCAAATTCAGAATGAAGGAGGATCCACACGTGTTGTTCAGGTCATCTGCTTGCTCGAATTCAGAAGACGGTAGGCTGAAGAAGGAAATTATTGTATTAAACCAATCCATGCGGCCCCCAATAGCAACAATAGTGGCACCTCTGACAGTAATTGAAGTATAACTATGATTGCTCTCCGGATCCCAGAAGTTTATAATGTCAGAACCTGAATAATTAGAAGATAGAATATTAGAACCTTCTCCATCCCCACGACCCATTGTAGAGTCACTGCATGATACCAGAACAAATTCCTGATGTAGAGCTTTAGTAATAGAACCCCATAAAGTTCCCTGGCCATGGGACACCCACAGGAAATTGGCACCCCTTATCCCACCAATATTAGATACAGAAAGCAACTCAAACTTGTCCACTTGGAGAGTCAGATTTGACCAAGAACCAGGAAGTTCTGGGTATATGGTGTGCTCATCCATAACAGAATCAATCCCCACAGAAACCGTTACAGAATCGAATTCCATAAGAACTGATGTTTGTGATGCATGTTCTTCCCGACTTTTGACTGATTCTGAAACAGTGCTTGAGAAATGTTGAAACATTTCATTTAGGAGGCCGCATATGTTCGCATACTGAAATTTATCAAGATTGATTGTAACAGGGGGTAATTGTCCATGCAAGAGAAATGTAGAGCTTGATAGTATCTCTTGTCGAGTACAAGTTTCAGAATTTTTGCTGTCTTTAACAGTTGTAACGGATGGATACTCATAGCCTTTTCCTACAATCTTATCTTCACTCCTTCCATTCTCAGAAGAAGCCAAAAGCTTGGCTTTCTTTGCTATCGAAGGGCCGGTGACAGGGCCTTCTTGCCATAACATACTAAAGAGAGACATATGACCAGTTCTCTTCACAGCAGAAATAATCTTCTCCACTAAAAAGCTAGGCTCCTGCCTGTTGTAGGTTTCACTACCAATAATTTTATCTGTAAAAGCTGAGCTAATTGAAAAGAGATAAAAGTCACCAAAGTTAAAATTCAACGAGCATGATGTGGGCACACTGTATTTCCTGTCGGAACTACCAACAGATGCTGGCTTTGGAGATCGAACATCTTTCCTACCAAGTGTTGTCGAAATAAAATCAAAAGCAATAAATTGGTTGCAAGAAGAGTTGCTGCTAAGACCTTTACTGTTCTTGCGAGGAAAACACAAAATTATCCTAGCATTTGGCAGGAATATATCACCCTCTAGGTTTTTTTTGGTTGGTACATTGGTTGGCCGTGAAATTGAGATTTTTTCTTTACCACTCAGATGTGAAAACCCATGGTTCTTTGTCTCTGACTGCTGAACAGAAACACTCCCCATAAGAGTTGTTTCCTTACAATTGGCCATCTCGTTCAGAAATCCAAGCGTCATAGTAATTGTTTCAAAGTTCACCCAGCAAATAAAAGGTGGCAATCGTAAGGAAAAAGATGTTGGCCTCACCAGCGAGCCACTAGAAGAATCCATGTTTATCCTGACATGGCACCGAGTAATGTCTGAGGTTTTGAGCAATGTTACACTAGCATCTTTACCACAGATATCTTTGCCATTTTTCATGTGGAAACATCTATAGGTGTCCTTCATGCTCAGTGAAATATCTGCAGAAAAATTTTCTTGGCTGTCTATTCCAGGATCTTTGTCGGAGTCCAGGAATCTCCTAAGAGCACCTTGCACACCATCTTGCATTTTCCGAATCAAGGCACTTTCAGAATCTTCATTACAACCACGCACATTGAAATCTTCCACATCATTTTCAGGACATACGTGATCAACCAGTTGAATATGTTGTACAACCACTTCAAAATTCATTTCCAGAGGGCGTACCTGTGGACATTGAATTACTTCTTATGTTAATGGAGTTGAATTATAAGAAATCAAGTGAAGTTATCAAGTAAAGACAGGTTCTCAAACTATAACCAAGGAAACAGAAAGAGAAACCCACATATATTTACCTGCACTGCAAGAAACAAGTCAACGAACTGCATGCACAAACAATGAATGTTGGAATCGATATTGGCCTCATTCATCATTTTGGGGGATCGTTTCTCGTCGTCATCAGTCAAAGATAAAAGAAGAGATACTTTATCTATGGCTGCACTAAAGTTGGTTTCAACATTCTGCTGCCCTGTGCCCAGGTGAATAGAAGTAATATTAATTTCTGAGATGGAAGAAACTTGTGATGCAGTACTGGAACAAGTGCAACTAATTATGAAAAAAAAAAAAAAAAAAATGCCTGTGTATATATTCATGAACTATAATTGCCCTACTATTGGGTACTTTGGTTTTCAATTTATTCTATAAATTATTTCCAAGGTTAGTGGAAGTCAAAAGGCTATCGTGAATATATAAATGAAATCACAAAAAATTCTTAGTAACACGTCAAACTAATATAGTAGTACAAAATTGAATGTCAGGCTATAAGCAATAAAGCACATACCTTGAGTGATTTGTAAAGACCCAGAAGCAAGACTGGATGCCGCAGTTATCGCACTAAACACAGAAGATGTCCAGTTCAACATGCCACTATTCCCCAATGCTGACTGCGAATTTCTTAGTCCATCAAAACACTCAAAAAATTGGTCCACACTGCCAACGAATCATTTATAGAGGAAAAAAAATTAGAACATTTTTTAGCAAGATCGAGTAATACAAATTAGGTCAAAATAAAATAGCAGAGTTTTTTCACTCCCATGAAATATAAGAATAAATATCTGACAAAGAACTCAAAAACTTTAAGGGCCAACAAAGGAGATTGATACCAACCTAGCCCCGAAGTCTTGTTCTTCTTCATTTATATCTTTCTTGCTTCTACTAACCCAATCAGGTATAAGATGCGACTCTGATAGTAGGCTATGAACATGTTCCTTCTCCATCAAGTAGCTGTTGGTAACAAAGCCTTCGTTATTGCCCAGACAAGAACTCGGAGCAGATAAAATATCTGATGGTTTGTGATGATCTGTGTCCTTCATCTCACTATCACCATTAAATAGGTCCCACATGGAGACGAAGGTTCTAACAGTACTAGGTTCAAGTCTTAACTCGAGAGGCTCAACGTGAAGATCAGCATCCACTTTGTGAATGTCTAACGTACCATTTTTCCAAGGTAAACTCCACTTGAGATTCCCTGAAAATCCACCCTTTTCTCCAGAAACGACGGTGGTCATGTTACCAGACGAACACCAGTTGCCAATACTTGTTTCAGCGGGAAAATCAGGTGGATATGGATGATCCATACCATCCATGTGAAGTAATTCGAGCACTGCCCCTTGAAATTTTACAAAGTTTGTTAATCGGCTTATACCTAGAATATTATGGGCCGCGGTGAAACTGCTGGATGAAGCACCTTCAGAAATATGTGTTCCACACTCTACTTCACTAATCCGGAGCACCAAGATTCTGTCCAACGCATTCCTACTTTCTTCTTCCCGAACTGGATCAAACGCCACAATCACTTTCTTGATTTTCCCATGGAATCTGGTTAGTAGCTCCTTCACCATGTTGGCAATGGTTTTTACTCCTTCATGAACACCATCAGCAGACGAACTCACTGCCTCATCGCCGGAAGGCTCGTTGTCTTGCTTCCTTGAAACGTCGTTTCCGTTTTTCCTGTGATCGCAGGTTTCGAGATCATCTCCCTTACTTTTCACTCTGCGAGGAGCAAGAACGACCTCAAGTTCGTCTATTTCAACTCGACAGCCACCTTCTTTCCAGGGCATGGTTACCGTGAGAGACCCAACCGAACCTTCTTTCACTAATAGTGCTGTTGTTCCGAACTGAACAGGTAATCAGAGTTCAAAATCATACACTTAAAAAAATTTGGTCTTCAATTAAATTAGCAGCTACACACACACACACACACTAAGCATACCTTCTCGTTTATATAATCAACATTAAGGGAAAGATCAGAGAGCTGAATAGTTCCGGCGCCGAGCTGAACATCGAGCTGATCGAGATCAATATCTCCCAGAATAAATTTCCCCAATTTCTTCTTCAGCAGAAATTTGAAAATACGTTTCACAGCCCACCGTGAAAACATCGCCTCGGAGGATTTCGAAAAATTCCAAGAGAACATCTCCCCTGTTATTTATATACGTACAATTTCGGAGTATATTATACTGTAAAAATTGTGTTTTTTTCGTCGGTGCTCTTTCCGAAAATTAGGGTTTCCGAGAGATCGTATATACATAGGAATTGGATTTGATGGAGGATAGAACCTCCATCGTCAGGTGAAATTCAGAGGATTGAAAACAGAAATAATTATTTAATTTGTATTTTTTCCTTTAATTTAGGGTTTTGAAGTAAATTGAATTGGGAATGCTTGTGTTTTTGGAGAGACGTGTTTGGTTACGAAAAGGTTTCGTGTTTGATGATTAAATTGTGATACTCTACTATAGTATTTTATTTATAAAAATAGGAGTATAAGGAAACTCCATTTAAATTTTTATTTTATTTTTATAAAGTTAAGAAAAGCAATTTTAGAATTAAGAATTGTTATTTTTAATGAAAATCGTGGAACTAAATTGAACATAACTAGTTATAAGTGTAAATTAAAACGAATTATATTGAATTAATTTTTAGACATTTTTTTTTCTAACTTAATTTCACTTTAATTTAATTAAGTGTGGATTCAATTTTTTAATTTCATTTCTTTTAATACATTTCAAAATAAAATTAAAATTAAATAAAAAAAATTATTGAATGAATAGTTTCAGATATATAATCCAAGTTCATACTTAAAATAATATTAAAATTTTTAAAAAGAATATTTAATAAAATATATAAAAAATATTATTATTATTACAAATTGATTTTAGAAGTACTGTAGTATTTCATTTCGGATTGAGGGGCATCCGGTGCCAAATTGCACCGGATTTATGCTGTGTATCCTCCACCTTAGATTAGGTTGTAATCAAATGAATCCAACGATTAAAAACTACTCTGTCCGTTATATATAATTATACACATTTATTTAAAAACATAATTTCTTATATTAAATATATTAAAAACATAATTATACATATATATATATATAATATCGATGCATATTTAAAAATATAATTTTTTATATTAAATATATTTTTCAAGCTCATCGTTTTAAATTAGTTTATTTTATTTATTATTGTATATAATTTTTTATACTATTTAACTTATAAATATTTTATAAATACGGTTATTAACATTACAATTTTTAAAATTAAGTTAATAACTTTAATTTTGTTTTTTATTTACCAACATTCTAAATAACTTAGTATAAAATTTATTTTAAAATTTAAAAAAAATAAAAAATATTATATACTTATATATAATTAGTAACCTATAGTAACTATTAAAAATTTTATAAGCTTAAAATAAGTTTTGTGAAATGTTATTTTGTATATATTTTAATTATTTATTTGCGTGTAACTTACAAATTAAGAGTAAATAATATCATATATATTTTAATTGTTTATTTGCATTAAGTAATTGTTTAATTTGTGTTAAGTAATTGTTTTTATTTGGTTTATAATAACGGGCACGGGCAGCGAGAATTTATAATTTGATGGGCAGAAGGGCAGAAGACTAACCGTTGTATTGAATTAATTACAATCTAACGATGTAGAATGCACAGCATAATATCCGGTGCAATTCAGCACCGGGAGTAGTAAAATTAATTAATATTCTAAGCTTAATTTAGTGGAATAAAATAGATATTTGTAATAACGACACACACTATCCATAGGCGCTTTTCGAGAAGGGTAGTCTTCGAATCCCGGGTAAAAAAAACTGGAAATCGACCCACAACTTGCTTCTGCATATTTGCATACGACAAAATTATCAACCGACGCCGAATCATTTGACCTATCCACCAGGAATGGAGCTCCGGCCCGGCCTCTCAGCTCTCGTCACCGGCGGCGCGTCCGGCATCGGTCGAGCTCTGGTTCTGGCGTTCGCGCAGAAAGGAATTTTCATCACAGTCGTCGATCTCAATCAAGGCAACGGGGAACTGACCGCAGCCCTAGCAGAAAGGGAAGTTTCCAGGTTTCACGGCGAGCTGCAATTTCCACCCGCGATATTCGTCAAGTGCGACGTCTCTAACTCGAGTAAGTCATCGATGTTCAGATTTTATTTATTGAATTTATCTACGGAATTAGTGCGTGTGGTGAAATTATTAGTTCGTGACATCGCGTGTTTTAGGTGAGCTCACGGCGGCTTTCGAGAAGCATGTTCGGACTTACGGAGGATTGGATATCTGTATCAACTGCGCGGGGATCACAACTTCGATTCCGTTTTACAAGGATCGGACCGATGGATCTGAGTCCTGGAGACGCGCTGTCGATATCAATTTGGTCGCCGTCATCAACTCCACTCGCCTAGCGGTATGAATCGTAGTTTCGTTTGTTGAATTGCATCATGAAAGTTGCTAGAACTGCAAACAAAGGTTGTGTTTCTTCGAATTTAAATTTGATTGGTATTTTGTGTATTTCTTCGATTTTAGTGTATCGCACAGTTGCAGCCATGTGATACGTGATCACGTGGAGTTTTTTGATTAGCTTGATTTACATTGATTTATGTCGCTGCTTTAAGAACTGATTCACTTTTGGTACACAGATTCAAGCAATGCAAGAAGCTAAAAAACCTGGTGTGATAATCAATGTAGGTTCTTCAGCTGGTTTATACCCAATGTATGCTGACCCTATTTACTCTGGAACCAAAGGTTTGTTGCTCTTTGCATTCGTGTTTACTTATCTATTTCTGGTTTATTTTGTTGATCTATTGCTTCGTTTTAGTGTCTATCTTCCTTATTTTCTCTTTCACCATACCCTCATCTGGATTCTATCTAATGATAAAAAAAATCTTGCAGGTGGAGTTATTCTGTTTACCAGATCGCTCACTCTTTACCAGCGTCAAGGAATCCGTGTCAACGTACTTTGCCCTGAGGTGAGTTATGCTGTTTCTGGGGCAAAATATAATTTGGTCATGCGTTTAAGAAACATTATAATATACTGTATTTCATTTGAGAGTCTTTATTTTCTTCAGTATGCATGTTGTTTTAAATAACAAAAAATGGTTTATAGAATGATTGGCCTTCTGCAGTATGTTGAAACCGAGTTGGCCTCTAAGATGGATCCGAAGTTTATCAGTATGATAGGGGGCTTCATGCCTATGGAAATGGTCGTGAAAGGTATAGATCTTTCCAACACCTATTTTTTTTCGTAAGCATATTGAGGATGATTTCATTTTGCTTATGTTTCCTTAAGATTCTTATCGAAAAATGTTCTTGCTTATTTCATCTTCACATAATTTATATAAGCATTGTACCCGAAAGTGAACTAACTATTTGGAGTAACTTTAGAATACAATAGTCAGTAATAATTCCAAAAGCAAAATGGAGCAGTTTCAAGTAGCTTATAAAATGCAAACAGATCAGCATGCACATAAGCCTTCCTCATTGATTATTGTTTTAACTATTTTTTTCTTCTCTCCCTTAACACCTTCTCTATGGATACTAATTTACATGACTTCACTAAACACTTGATTATTTTGTGCGACTACTAAATACTTATTTTGCCATTTTTTGTTCAATGCCTTCACTAGTTCACTGTGGTTTAGGTTAATCTTTTACTAGCAAAATTGTGTAGGTGCCTTTGAGCTTATTACCGATGAAAGTAAAGCTGGGTCTTGCTTATGGATTACTAAAAGAAGGGGCTTGGAGTATTGGCCAACTCCTGAAGAAGAAAATAAATATCGTATACGCCCAAAAACTTCGAGGAGAAGATCTCCAGATGTGCTCACTGAGAATATTGAAGTCCCAAAAAGTTTTGAGAAGATGTAAGTGGACATATACAACATTGTTGCCTTATCCATTTATCATGTTCAATGTGGCATGGTTCATTCATGTGATATACTGACAGAACTGTAAAGCGTCAATAGCTAATTAATAGTTGCACAAAATAACTTCACCTGATCTTGAATTTCAGGGAATGGTTTCTGTGATTGCCCTTTTTTGCCTCTTTTTCCACTATACATTTTATATCCAAAACTATGTACCTGCAGCCTGCTCTTTGGTTATCATGTTAATTCCACTTTGAAACGTGAACATGCATTCATACTAGTCTATATAATTTGATATTGTTTGCAAGCCATTTATCTGATCTTGTATCTTCTTTGTTTTGAATCTATCCTCTAGAGTTGTTCACACTCTAAGTCACAACTTCCGTAATGCGACAAGTGTAGTTCGGGGATCACTGAGAATGCCACTTAAACCAGATTATGTTCTATTGAAAATCATATATGCTGGAGTCAACGCTAGTGATGTAAGTTTGTTCTCTCATACTATCATTTTTATATGATATTGATTAAATTAGATTAAGCATAGATGTGTAAAATAACTAGTAAATAAGTATTGTACAGACCGGCATATTTGTTATGAGCCTACTTAAATTTAGGTAAAGATTCTACCTATCCTAAATAATTGATTTGACATGAACAGATATTCAATCATCATCAAAAGGACAACTTTTGATTTTTGCATAGTACATATGTTCATTAATGAAACTAATATGTTACCAGGTGAACTTTAGTTCTGGAAGTTACTTTAGCGGGGGTAAGAAAGAAATTGCCTCCCGGCTTCCATTTGATGCTGGTTTTGAGGTAAGAAAAAAACCCATTTGTTTTTGTTCTTTTGGTTATGTTCATAAATTATTTCCAAACATTAAGGTTAAAAAACTTGACTTTATCAAGAACTTGATACAACCCATCATGCTTAATTGACACAATTGTGCTATATAAAAGATCTCTGATGAAGCTTTACTATATAGTGCATTGTGAACTCAATGGCTGTGCATTGTATCTCCCAAATTAAATCACGAGCATTTTGTTTTCCCTGCAGGCTGTGGGTGTAATTGCTGCCATAGGTGATTCAGTTAAACATTTGAAAGTTGGTACTCCAGCTGCAATCATGACATTTGGAAGTTATTCTGAATTCTCAATGGTAAATCACAATATCTATATTATCACATTCTTTTGATTTTTAAAGGGTAATTATAATCATAGGCTTCTCTTGCAATTAGGTACAATCAAAACACATCCTTCCTGTGGCAAGACCAGATCCAGAAGTCGTTGCTATGCTCACATCAGGGCTAACAGCTTCAATAGCTTTAGAAAAGGTGTCTATGTGCTTCGGGTTGAGATGCATTTTGCCATTTTCTTCTCAGTTCTTACCTTTCCCGCCTTTTCCATTCTCTTGGCATGGCAGTAGTTAATTTCCTTATGTTCTGAAGTGGCTAATGCTTTCTTCTGTTAATGCTGTAGGCAGCACAACTGGACTCCGGAAAAACAGTTCTTGTCACTGCTGCTGCAGGAGGGACAGGGCAATTTGCTGTCCAGGTACACTTGTGATGACGCCAAAATATTTTCGCATAAAAAACTCCTCTGTTAAATATTAGGATAAAAGAAGTGGTCCGAATCCTTGTGGGTCCGTCTTATTTTGTTATTTCATTATGAGCTCCGTAGGACACTGGCTGCCTTGCTTTTATTTCATTATGAAATACTATCCTTATGATGGGCCATCTTACAACAGCTGGCGAAATTAGCTGGAAATAAGGTCATTGCAACATGTGGAGGAAAAGACAAGGCCAATCTTTTGAAAGATTTGAATGTTGATCGAGTCATCGATTATAAAGCCGAAAATATCAAAGCTGTACGTTTCCCTGAAAAACCTATTACTTCTCTTAACTTATGTGATTCAGAAGCTATAATTCTCATTTCCCTAGCTCTCATTTAATGTTCCCACTGACATTGTTGCTATTATGGTCTTTCCAGGTTCTAAAGGACGAGTTCCCTAAAGGCGTTGATATTGTATACGAGTCCGTTGGAGGTGAAATGTTTGATCTGTGCTTGAATGCTTTGGCATCCTATGGACGTCTTGTTGTGATTGGAATGATTTCTCAGGTTTGCACTTTTTGATTCAAACACAATACAATTTGTGAATCTCTTTTGGTATAGGCGTCTGTCACTGCCTACTATTCATAATATTTATAAAAGCTGACATCGCAAAACAAGCCTTTCTTGTGGTCTTCGATTTTGACATTATCACAATATAAAACTTGTGTGATTGTAGTATCAAGGAGAACATGGGTGGAGCCCACGAAACTATACTGGGTTATGCGAAAAGATTCTAGCAAAGAGTCAGACCGTGGTAAGTGAAATTATATCAGCTTATCGAGACACTGTGCAAATTGATGCTCTCCCCATAATTTACGCGATATTGCTTTTTGTTGGCTGGGCTTGTAGATGTTAATTCAACTCCTGAAAATTCGCTTATTGCTGAATTCAATGGAAAAAGAATAGAGAAAATTGTCACTATATTGAGTTCAATTATTGACAATGTTATGATTTTTTTACCTAAAGTAAGATCAAAACATGATTTAGGGTCGGTTTGATAAAACTATATTTTCATATGTAAATGTCTGAATCCATAAATCTTAATGCTGAACTAGTTAATATTGTTGGTAAAATGAACGTTTGAGTAAAAAATCACATGAATTCAACATTGCATAATTTTTTCACTATACATGCTTTGCTTATTATAAAACATGAAAAAAATTAGATGGTTTCAAATGATTCATTTTCGTCATTTATTCAATTTACTAAACATTAGTATTGGGTAGAAAATAATTCGAACTTTTTGTTTCAATGCTTGGATTCAGACTGGGTTTTTCTTGGTGCAATATGCCAACCTTTGGCAAGAACATTTAGACAAGCTAGTGGATCTATACACCTCAGGAAAACTAAAGGTAAATAAATATATATATTCTTCACTCTTGTAACTAATGTTAACTTTTACATTTTCACTGTGCTGCAAAGAGAGAAATCAATCCTTTCTGTTTTACAGGTCGCTGTGGACCCAAAACCTTTCATGGGTATCCATTCTGTTGCAGATGCAGTCAATTATCTCCATTCGGGCAAAAGTGTCGGCAAGGTAGATTTTTTTTTTCCACATTTTTTCCAAATGGTAAATTGACTAGATTGTTCGTTAATTGTTTGAAATTCAATTATATGTAGGTAATCGTGTGCATTGATCCGACATTTGGCCATCATCTCGCAAAATTGTGAGTACCTGTTGACTCAATTCCGTGGGCGAGTTGTACAAAAATTCTTCATGGGAAAGGTGCAATAAAGTGGCAAACAATCTCAATGTGATTATCATAGATCACAAACTTGTAGACTAGGTAGAGTTGAGAAAACAAGTACTGCTTGACAATGTTAACAGATTTACAAAAATCAAACTTCCAAGTCACCAATTTTCCTTGTGAACGATTGCGCTTCCATTTCCTAGTTCCTCGTCTCATGAATGACCTGAACAAATTATTAGGTTAATACTTAAACATTTGATCATGTCGCCTCGAAATCAAACAATGTTGTAGAAAATGCATACCTCGTTTAAACTCAGTTAGTAATAACATGTTAAAATCATCATTCGCTGATATCCCCCTTTTCATTCACCCTTATGATGTAGACCTATACGGTTACAACTTGCAAGTTTGTTAATGCATTGTTACTTGACGACACAAATATTCTAGTAGCACAAGTTTTTAATGTGAAAAAAGTAAGGTTACCTTGAAAGTCGTCGGGTTGGTGAGCTGAAAAACGAGGGTGTCCCCATCAACCAGTTCATGCTCCATGGCAAAACCTCTCCATCCAGCACTGAGCCCCGTTTTCAGAGCAAGATACTTCGTCTCAAACTCCTCGCCTTTTTCATTAACTAAGTTGATGGCAGCATCGCGACGTGGAAGGTACTTATTGCAAAAGGTGACCGGCAGACCCTGTCAAAGAAAATGGTGACACACACGACACGAATATAATCAAATGCAATTCATGATTTCTCATCCTTTACTTGAACACTATCAGATTGAATATAAGGTTGTTATTCCATATGTACCAGCCAAAAACCACCAGTAACATGGGACTGAAGCATAGTCTTTACAAAGCTCGGAATGTTTTTGTCTAAGCCCGACTCAAGATCCTCGGCTCGTTGAATTGCATACTCCCTATCTTCATCCGAAGCGTAAACTCTGTTAGACAAATCCCTCCTGCTATGCGCATAACTGCAAACTCAACATAACCAAAAAAAAAATAGGACATTAACCTCAACCACATTGTCCATATATATAATAACTGAAAAAAAGTTGTTTTTTATATATTCATTTAATAAATGAATTCCTAACCTCCTACTCCTAGCCCTCCTCCCGATTGGCTCAATCCCAACCTTCACAGTAAAAGCAATCACATAAATAAATAATTAATCAATTAATAAATAAATTAAATGAATCAATCAATCAAAATGTATTATTTACAGACTTCTTTGTAGCTACGAGGAGGCAATTCCTTGACACGGCTGGATCTACGGACAACCGAAACATCCACGGGTTGTTTCGGAACTCTCGGCTTCACCTTCTTCATCTGATCGAACAAAACAAAATCGGATTTAATTTTATTTATTTAAAAAATCAAAAAAATAAAAAATGTATATACTCGTATATATACCGGGGAAGGCTTGGTAGTGCGGAGAACTAGAGAGAGCTTGTTGAGGTTCAACTCCTCCATCCTTTTCTTGTTCTCTTCGAGCCTCTTCTGTCGGATTTCCTCGTACGCTGATTTCTTCGGCACCACCATTTTCACTCTCTCTGAGGTTGTCTGTATTTTTTGTGTATGATTATTTTTGCTCTGAAATGAATCACAATGCCGTATATTCAGAACCTTTGATCTCCCTCCCAAAACAAAACCCTTGATGGCGCCCGGGCCCACATTTCGGGATTTTTGAAATTCAAAAAGTCGGCCCAAAATTTTACGGAAAATGCGGATCTATCGAAATGGGCTCGGGCCTATTGGGCCTGACCAAACTCGCTTCTTGACTCGACTATGTTGTTCAGTAATACCAAGGCAGCGAAATTGATGAAAAACTTGTTGATTCATATTATTACTATTAGATATAAAAAAAAAAAAAAAAAAAAAAGATAGAAACGAGAAAAATGAACAACTTAAAATTATTGTTACACGCCATTATTTGTGTATTAATTATGATTTACAATATTGGCCGAATAATAAGTCACTCGTTCGGATTATGGATTCAATAATTCTAACTTTTATTTTACGGAGGAGATGGAGTTTTAATGAGTTGGTTGGATGATACAATTTGATATGTAATACTCATTCATCAATTAATTTTATTTTGAATAGTTTCTATCAATTTTATTTTTATGTATTGTTAAGTATCCCACGTCGGTTGATATCGATCCTAAAGCTCAAATATAAGTTGGACAACCTTAATACCTTAATAAGGTTATTTAAGGTGTTATTGACCCAACTTTGACATGGTATCCAAAGATGGCACTATGTCCACGAGTAGAGCCGACAAAACCGAGTCTACTCGTGAGGGGGCTAAGTTGGACAACCTTGTAGAGCCGACAAAACCGAGTCTACTCGTGAGGGGGCTTAAGCCTTAATACCTTAATAAGCCTTTTAAAGTGTTATTGACTCAATTTTGACATGTAGTAATATTGATCCAATTTTGACATGTAGTAATTTTATTTTTTGTAAATTTTATCTTTGTTATTACAATATTCAGGAGCGTAAGCTCAAATATAAGTTGGACAACCTTAATACGCCTTTTAAATTGTTATTGACTCAATTTTAACCGAGTCTACTCGTTAGGGGACTTAAGCTCAAATATAAGTTTGGACAACCTTAATACCGCCTTTTAAAGTGTTATTGACCCAATTTTGACATGTAGTAATTTTATTTTTTGTAAATTTTATCGTTGTTATTACAATATTCATGTATGATATGCAATTTTTTTTAAGATAATCTCAATTGTCTAGAAGTTATTGACCCAACTTTGACATGTATTAATTTTATTTTTTGTAAATTTTATCTTTGTTATTACAATATTCATGTATAATATGCAAATTTCTTTTAAGATAATCTCAATTGTCTACTTCTAGTTCATCTCAAATGGTAAGTTATAAATTATATAAATATTTTAAAAGATTATATACTCCATATAATTAAGTAAAATGTATAAAATTGCGCCGTGTGTCAAATTTGCGCCGCAAAATACCGCAAAATAAATATTTTTATTAAAATTGGAGCAAAATAAAAGTAAAGTGTTATTGACCTAATTTTGACATATAGTAATTTTATTTTTTTTGTAAATTTTATCTTTGTTATTACAATATTCATGTATGATATGCAAATTTCTTTTAAGATAATCTCAATTGTCTAGAAGTTATTTACCCAACTTTGACCTGTATTAATTTTAGTTTTTGTAAATTTTATCTTTGTTATTACAATATTCATGTATGATATGCAAATTTCTTTTAAGATAATCTCAATTGTCTACTTCTAGTTCATCTCAATGGTAAAGTTATAAATTATATAAATATTTTAAAAGATTATATACTCCATATAATTAAGTAAAATATATAAAATTGCGCCAAAATAAAAAGTAATGTGTCAAATTTGACCACGCAAAATAAATATTTTTATTAAAATTGGAGAATAATTAAGTAAAATGTATAAAATTGTGCCAAAATAAAAAGTAATGTGTCAAATTTGCGCCCGCAAAATAAATATTTTTATTAAAATTGGAGAAAAATAAAAAGTAATACTTGGGAAATTTGCGCCGCAATAAATAATTTTATTAAAATTTGAGTAATTATTTTTATTAAAATAAATAATTTTATTTTATTAAAATGACCCAATAATATACGCAGTTTGCGAAATAATTTAAAATAAAACAATAATTTTCATTTTTACATTCTTCCAAACTAAAGTAGAGAAGTCACACAAAATATTCAAACTTCAACATATATGATTATAGAAATATGATTAATTTACTAAACTAAATTATTAGGTGCGCAATATATGAGCAATAAAAAGAATTAATCTATAAACTCATAATAATATTAAATAAATAAATGAAATATTTACCTTAAACATAATGATTAATACAGACACGCCGTTTAATTATTGCACACTAAATTTCCGCTATATAAAATCGAGCTGCCTCCCTTCGTTGAGCTGGACCAACTTCCTCTAGAGAGTCTCACTAATCACTATATATATACAGTATATTATATATATACAATATAATTAATAAAAATCTCTTTAATTTTATTTTTATCTCAGTGAAAAAGAGAAGAAGAGAGGATGATGATGATGGGAGACAACAAGCATCTGAGAAAACAAGATGAAATCAAGACCCAAAAAACAACTTCTGTTTCCGGCGAATTTTGCCCTTCAGAAGATGAAGACAGTGGGCCCACGGATTTCCCATCTATGGTTAGCTTTTATTTTTGTTTCTTTCTTTTACAGTTATATTTGTAAGAAGAACCACTACTCCTATATGTATGTCACTCTGTGTTTTCTTGCAGGAGAAAAACAAGAGTGTGGTGATGGAATCAGGAAGCCCAAAAAAGGGTGTCTCCAGCTCTAGAAAAAAGACCCAAAATCCCAAATCCAAGGTTAAGCAGGTGAGTTTTTTCTTTTTTCCTTTTTTTTTTGTGGGTTTTTGATTATTGGGTTTTCAATCATGTGATTGATATGTGTGTTGTGCGTTTATTGCGCGAGTTGATGATGCCATTTGAGTCTTGTTTCTTGGTCATTTGCTGGATTTGGTTTTGTAGTATCGATCTATTAGGAGATCTATCGACGATTCGTGCGTCGGCACGATTTTTTTCGATTATCGGGGTTGTTTTTACCAGGGAGGGAGGCGGCTTCGCACGAACTTTTCGATTGTCGGGGTTGTCTTTACCAGGGGGAGGCGGCTGGAACCCTAATTCTCGTCGAAAAAGCTATTCGTTTATTGGCCCGATTGACCCTCACCCCTATACCGAACGATGCTATGGTTGATGGTTTGGGGGTTCGATTAGTCCATTGGCATTTACTGCATCCGGTCAACGTGTTCGTTCGAAAAACATCGGTTGCCGGTTGGAGAAATGAATAGATTCAGTTCGATCTTCGTGTTTTAGATCTAGAGCTTGGTTTTGTATCTATATCTTCTTAGGAAATCTATTGATTATACGTGCAATTCTTTGATCGCCATTTTTTTTTCTTTCTGAAACTGCGTTTGAACTCCATAACCTAGGGCGGCGGCGGTTGAAACTTGAAACCCTAATTCCTTCCAAATAATATTTTTCCTTTATTGACATTATTGCCCTTCAAACGATGCTGTGGTGGTCGGGGGACTTAATTAGTCAATAGGCGTGTTTGCAGCTGGTCAACGGTTTTCGTTCAATTTTTTTGTAATGGAACTTTCTAACTTTGTTGACATTTCAAAATTTTGTTTCACAACATAATGTTTTTCGTTTTCTCCAAATTTGTTAGTACTACTATTATGTTATTAACTCGTTGTTGTTTTTTCTGAAGGCGTGCGTCGGAAACTCCAAAAAACCAAGAAGGTAAAACGTTCTTATCCAAACAAATATAAAGCTTTCTCTTCTTCCCCTTGAACAAAAAACTAACTTTCCGGAAAAAAAAAACAAAAAAAACAGCGCTCCACGAAAGAGGACTCGGTATTCTGACTTATACGATGATGCTGAGGCTAAGTTTTCTTGTATGGAGCGGGCAGATAGAGTACTAACCCGTTTGGAAAACGAGCTCAAACTCCCGTTTTTCCTGAAGTGCATGCTCCCCTCTAACGTTTCTCACGGATTTTGGTTGGTAAGCTGAAAAGTCCACGCCCAATTTTCTTTATGAAAATGTTTGTTTTCTGACTTCTGTGTGCATGTTTTGTGCTGATAATGCTTTTGAATTTTGGGCAGCACCTACCGAGAAAATTCTGTGGTGTTCATTTGCCCAATAACGACACGTCTATAATATTGGTGGACGAATGGGGGAACGAGTATAAGACGTCTTATCTTCTCGAGAGGCACGGCTTGAGTGCTGGATGGAGGGGCTTTTCCATCGCCCACAGATTATTGAAAGGCGACATATTGATTTTTCATCTGATGGCACCTTGCAAATTGCAGGTATTCTTTTCATTAGTACTGACGAACTATAATTATTATTATTATTATTTTCTTCTCGATTTTTAGTTCGTTAACGCGAATCAGTATGCACTAGTAATGCACGTTTCATGGCCTTGGTAAACTGTCTTTATAGGTGCACATTGTGAGAGCAAATGACTCGGATGTCGTTAGTGCAGCCCTTTGTCTCGTGAATTTTGATGCTTTCCGAGAAGGGACGGGTGCCGGTTAGTTTTTCTTTTTCTCTCTCAATGCACAGCACTTTAAAATTCCATATCAAAATTTTGATATCTTTTGCTTCTGTTTGTGGTCATGTTCTGACGAATTTCTATAAAGAAGCTCCCGAGAAGAAAGATAAAAGGAAGCGTAAAAGAACAACAAAGTATGTAGAGCCTTTTCTGCCCGAGATGTCTACGCCCTCGGAGAGTGTCAAACGGGAAAACGTGCAGGATCAATCCGCGAGTAATAGCGGTGATGGTTTCAACTATGAAGTGATAGAAGGTATGCTTTTTTTTTTTAAACAATAATTATTACTATGACTTATAATTCTTGGGAAATTTGATTTATCAAGAAAAAAAAATTGCAGATTCTGAAATTGGGATTCATCGTCGATCCAAAAATGCCATCTTCTATCCTGAACCGTCTTTTTTGCACGAACATTCTCGCGAGGGTCTTGTTTGTACTTAACCCCCTAAGCATCGATCTCGGGGGATAGATGTAAAAAGTTCAAAGTACATGGCCTGAAGCAGGAGTATACTGGTGTCGACATCCAAAGGTTTTTGTAAGCGTTAGACGTGCGCATGTTGTGTAATACTGATACACAGAGGCTTCAGTCACATGAGTTTTGAGGAGCATGTATTTTGAGATTTCTCGAGGCTGGAAATCGTATGTACTTGTATGTATCAAGTTTGGGTCATTTTCTCAACAATTGTTCGACTCCCAAGTCCCGACTATACACAATTTGACTTGAATCCTATACAGTGATTTTGTTTGTTGTAAGTCGTTGCATTGCGATAAATATGTAAAATCATACTATCATTAGACTCGACTGTGTTACATGTATTGACTAAAAATGAGGACTATATCATTAATCGTATAATGGTGCATCATACACTCGAGAGCATTACATGTATTGACTAAAAACGACGACAGGCTCTTCTTTCAATCCTCGACTTCAGTCCCGGTAGAAGTTCTAATTTCTTTATATCTTGGCTACAAGAATAGGAAAAGGAAAAAAAACTGTGAAATTAACATACAAATATCATGGGTTGCAACTTGCAAGGTCCTCCTGTATATTCACTGTTTAAGAAATCTTTACCGCGCAGTAAAAAAAATCAAAATCGGCGCAATCTTATGAGGACAACGGAGTGTCTGCAAGCTTCTAACCAGAAAACTGGACTTTTTCAACACATGAAAATAGCTTATAATAAAAATGCTTTTTCACCATGGAGCCCGAGCAAGCATTTGGAATTCAAACCCGAGCTTCTTATTATTCCACTCGACGGCCTCAACTTCAGATTTCTCGATGATTATCGTCTGATACTCACGCTTTAGGACGACTAAAGCTTGTACCCTGTCGCGTAAAAACCCAACGGTCATGCCTAAATCCTCAAAAGCTTTTAGGGTTTTTTCCCAGCATTCCAAACTATGCATAGATGTGGCAATATCTGCATATGTGATAGCGTGGGCTATATTGGTAATTTCACAAATCATCGCAACAGCTAGTTTACTGCTAAGGCCCTTAATGAGGCGGTCGTGAAGAAACATTTTCTGACTGCAGCAGAGGCTATAATATTTTGTTCTGAGATTTGAAGGTATTTCCGAGTCGAGAACCAGGCCGTCAGACTGAATCTTGAAGTCCTCAAAACCCTTTACGTCTTCAAGAACACTGCAACCAAAATGATCGATGCCGCCGCCGGATTCACACTTGTCGAGCTTATTTTCGACCTCGGATATAATTCTTGGTCTTTTTGTTTCGTGATGGGTATCTATGTCAAGAGAATTCACATAGGTGGGATGGGTACATTCTTCCATTTGGTCTTCCATTTTCACTGATGGAACATTTTTCAAAAAAAAAAAAAAAACTTTTAAAACATTTTTCAAAAAAAAAATAATAAATAGTTTTGTCATCTTATCGCTTTTGCTTCTGGGATAATGTGAAATATACGACGTTTTACAGAAATAACAATGACTGAAAATTCTTACCGGCCCTGATTGGCTTAACATTTGGGAAATCGTAAGTCTGAACGCCTATCGACCCTTCGTTCTCCGTTAATTTGCCTGCTCTCATGATGTATACCTGAAACGATAAAGCAAGCTTTCAGAAACCCTCGCGGGAAATGAAGTATATTCGAGGTCACGTAAAATTTGATCAGGTTTCATACATAAGCAAACAAAATACAAAATGAGGGTACGATTTCAGACAGTCGAAAAACATAAGGAAAAAATAAGTATACACACGGAATATATACGAGCCCAAAGAGTTACCCTAAACTTGCAAGGCTCGATCAAATGGAATACCAAGGCGTCCCCCTCCAGCAATTTGTGGGCCACGGAGAAACCCCTCCAACCACCACTCAGCCTATTTTTCCGAACAGAGTACTTCATATTGTGTTCTCGCTCGTTTTCATCAACCAAAACAATAGCTCCATCGTGGCTCGGCATATGTGCATCGCAAAATTTCTTCGGCAACCCCTGTTACAAAACAACATTCGAAACCTATACAAGTCCGTTTCTCACATATTTCTATCGCAGGACAAAAACAAAATCTCGACTTACCAAGTAAAATTTACCGGATAGATGGGATTTAAGCAGTTGTTTCAAGAAACTAGGGAACTGTCCAGACGAACTTGGTTGAAGAGCCCCTTTTGCTCGATCCAGGGCAGACGAATTACCGTCGAGACAACTATGATGTTCGTTGGCTGCGATCATTTTCGCCTCATTACTTCTGCAATATGATAATAATAATAACAAACAAAAAAGCAGATATCATCAATATACATATATAGCCATTCAAAGAACTTTCTACACTGATTACTGATGTATCATATATCCATCTATATACATACGTATATATAATTCACCCAGTGTAATTCAACTGAATCTGATAAGGTTGAAATCGACTCCATCAATTTCCAATAAAATAGAACAGATTATACAACAAAAATAATAAGAAAATTGAATGAATTCATGGTGAATAAACAGTGTTCGAATCTCGGAAGATCAAAACCGCAGAAAAAATGGAATCAACAACTATATTTCATTTCACCACAGATAATAAAAACCTCTGATAAAAAAAATAAAAAATAAAAAAGAGTGTTGGAATTAGATTTGAGAGAATGACCTGGGAAGAAGAAGGGCAAGCAATTCATTCATCGCTTCAGAAATCGCACAAATTCAGCCGCAGGTTTTTTTGTTGCTGATTTACATCCTTTTTCCACGAGGAAGAAGCTCTCGATCGGAGTTTGGTTTGACAAAAACGACGACGTACGAAGCGAAACGACGCGTTTTAGAAGTGGGCCGTACGGGGGTAAGGGCCTTGTTACGATTTCTTATTGGATCTCAGAGGAAGTCCAATAATTTTCGAGAATAAAAATCAGAGTAGCCCTGAATTAATTTTACGATAATTATTTTATTTTTTTATTTTATACCCTTTAATTTTTACTTGTTTCTTACAATTTTATTTTCGATTACTGCTTACTCTATTTTATTAATTTAAGTATTTTATACCCTTTAATTTTTACTTGTTTCTTAAAATTTTATTTTCGATTACTGCTTTATTAATTTAAGAGTACACATTTATTCTTTATTTTGAATCTTCATTTTCGGCCCGCAATCATATCTTAATTCATCAAAAATGTACTATAATTTTTAAATGAATAAAGTGAAATATAAATTGAGTAACGGACGTTACGAAAAGATCCTGAAAAAAAAATAACACAAAATATTACCGGACGAGGGAGAAATACAAGGATGCACGAATGGAAATAAATTCGAGATGGGTCCAATCATTTAAAATAATTTGCTGCAACAATAATTTACATACGGTATAAAATATTTATTTTAATATTTTTTCAATTTAAAATATTTTCTATTCCGAAATTGTTTGTGTTATTTTGGAAGTTGAAAGTAGTTTGAGAAAATAGTACTAAAATTTTGCATGAATATAATGTTTATTAATGTATATAAGTGGAAAAAATAGTACGACTAAGAGTATAATTTTATACCTACATTCTTTATTTAATATTGATTTTTTTTATCAAAAAAAGTATAAATATATTTTTAAATTAAAAAATCAAATAATTATCATAACTTGGAAAATATATTAAAAAGAAAAAAGATTATGTAAGATTATATTTATAATAAAAAAATAAGTCTTTTTAGAGAGTAATCAAATACTACAAATTCATTTAAAGAAACTTTCTTATTATTAACGAACTAGATATAATAAATTCTTATTACACCCAACATAGACTGTCAAATTGGCCTGCAAGCTCCATTGCGCGTACCTGCTAATTTGCAGGAATGCAGGCTCAGAAACCTTGTTTTATGGGGGTAAAAATGGATGATTTGTCATCTCATTTATCAATTATTATTTTTTACTGTTTGGTTGATGTTAAAATGTCGTCTCTTCTCTAGCAGCTCGCGACTGTGCCGTTGGTTTTTTTATTTTAATTTTGTATGCTGCTTCGAGGGAATCCGATGTTGGTATGATCCCAAAGTTCATTTGTTTGCACATGAAGAAATGGCTGTCACACAATTTTAATTTTTGGCACTGAAACATGTTCTTCTACTTCGATCTGATTTTACCCTTTTCACTTATTGTTAGAAACCGCTTCATCTAAAAGCTCGAACTGTTAGAGAAGTTGGGCAACTAGACATTTATAGTGGGCCGAATATATTCTCCAATACTCCCCCTCACTTGTGGGCCGATTTCAACCTCAGGGGAAGGCCCAACAAGTGGATAATTAATTCGAGTGGAGTCGCACATGGCGGGAGTCGAACCCAAGACCTGCCACAAGGCTAGGCTCTGATACCATGTTAGAAACCGCTTCATCTAAAAGCTCGAACTGTTAGAGAAGTTGGGCAACTAGACATTTATAGTGGGCCGAATATATTCTCCAATACTTATCTGCCTTTCTAAATTTTTCTTCATGCATTGTCGGTAAACATTTATTTAAATTAGTTTTTCTTAAAAGAACAAAAAAATATATATATAGATTAATATAAGTAAAAAACATAAAACTATGAGTTGAACTTTCGCATTAAATATTTTATATCCGTTACTTTAGGATGTTTCACTTTTTGTAGAAGTGTGTGGGACATTTGAAATATACAACTTTTTTTTATTGAATTAATCATAGTTATTCTAATGCATGCAATGTAACTCGTGAAGATGTTAACTTTCTCGATCCAAATATCCGATTTCTTGTTTCAAACTGTTCAATCGACGTAATCAATATGAATAAACCAATATTACACTTGTTATATATAAAAACATCAAATGTGGATTGGTTTGTTCATTCACGATGCCAACGATTTGAATCAACTTGAGTTCATCTAGATCTTGTCTAAATATCCTGCTCAATCCATTTTAGTGACAGTCCCGAAACTCCGAAAATTATAGTATATGATCAACTATATGTTATTATCGTCATGTATTTTTAAAATCATTATATTGTATTGAGATCATGAATTCTCACCCAAAATAAGTATTACAACATAAATGCAACGAAACAAGAGAAAACCAATTAAATTCCCGATCTTAAATTATTGCATGAATTATTATCATCTGAACAATATGTTATATACACGCCAAGTACAATTTCAATAAATTGCGATTTAATCCCACATTTGTAAGACATTCCTAATAATAATTAATTCATCATCTATAAAGTTTTGATAATTGTGACACCTTCACCCATATCTTTGTATTCACATCATTAAAATTCACAATAAAAGCTAATGCAATATCTCATTTAATTCCTACCTCTTGTTTTACAAGCTCCTCAAATTTAAGTTAAAATTTTAAATATTCAAGAACCATAATTTTATTTTCCACATTTTTTTTGATTAATTTCGACCATGTAAATCTTCCATCAATAGATCAAATAAAGCAATGTAACGTAATTTTTTTAGATAAGGAATTTTTAAATAAATACCTGCAAATATTTTTATATTTATTTTTTAGCTCACCAAACATTATAAATATCATTAAAAAATTAATAGTACTATTAATAATGAAAATGGAGAGCATAAAAGGAAAAAAATGAAGACGCTTTTGGAGTAATTTAAAATAAAATGTTACAATGAGCAAATCAAAACGGACAGAACAATTAACCATTATACTCACTCCATTTAATGCATAATAAAATGCTATTCAAGCTGCTCCAGCTACTCTATATTAACTGCACCTTTATATAATTAAATTTTAGATATTTGATTTATAGAAATTAATCTTTTTAAACATTAAGTAATTTAGTATTAATGATATTTTAAGATTAAAAATGTAATTAATAATTTATAAAAATAATAAAGCACAATGAATATTGATTTTTCAAAAAATGCAAAATTTTCGATGGGAACTCGGATGCAACCGGTATTTCGATTCTTCCACGTGTCGAAACACAATTGGTCCCTTAATCCGTAACCAAGGTGTATAGGATCCCGCTCTCCCTTATAACGGCATCGCCATGTGCCTGTCCCCGTTAACAGAGTCAGGACCACATGTTACGGTAACCGCCTAATTTAATCTTCACCGTCCGATCAAAATCCCTGTTTTTTTGAATTTACGTTTTTGCCCCTACTCTCTATCTCTCTCCCTATGCCACTCCCATTTAGAGTGGTGGTACTGGTGTATAAAAAGTTGCGTGAAAAGTCATTTGAGCTTTCTCCTTTTTTTGCAGGTCTGTTGATCTGAAACACACACACATACATATATATATATATATATATATATATAATATTGTATGTAGAGATGGAGGAATATCTGAAGAGGCGTGAGAGTCACGTGACGATGGGGCTCCGGGCGTGGAGAGCGATGGAGGAAGAGAAGGAGATTTCGTCGTCTAGTAAGAGAAGGAAATTCTACTCCGAGATGAAAAACGATGTTCGCCGCGGCGGCGAGGTGGAGCCGGAGACGACGGAGAATTCAGTATCGCCGGCGGCGTCTAGGACTAACTCCGGCGTCTCCGATCTGCATCACGGGGAGTTCTCGAGCGATCTCGCGACGAAGGGATCGTCAGATATGGAGGTGATTTTTTCTGCGAAATTCAGCCACACAATTAATTTTAGCTGCTTCAATTTTCTCGATTTCTGAGTGCGCGTGTTTTTCCTGGTTCCAGAATGTTGATAATTTGCAGTCCGCGGAGAGCGTGGGAACGGAGATTTCCTCGTCGGACGTCGATCGTGTTTTCAGGTGAGGACCGGCGATTTTCGAGTTCAGTGATTTTGCATTCGTTCACTGTCCAATAATTCGTTTGGATTTCGTGTTCACTTTTTCAGTAGAGAGGCGACTCCGATACGCAACGAGCTTTACGGAGACTCGGAGCATATTACAGTCCAGCCGCTGTCCACGTCAAAACAGAAGCGGTCGTGGACGATTTCTCGCTGGAAAATTGCGGAGACCGGGCCGTCGGCGGCGGAGCTGGAAGAGTTCTTCGCGGCGGCGGAAAAGTTCAACCGGAAAGGTTTTGCTGAAAAGTGAGTAATCAATGTTCATGACCTAAAGCGTGCGCACTACAGGGCGCGGCAGCTCTCGAAATGCACACCCTGCTCATTTTAGCAGCGAGCAATTGATTATTCCCATAACCGAAAATGGAATAAAAGAGTACTGACTCGCTTTTTTATTTATTTCCAGGTACAACTATGATATCGCCAAGGACGTTCCATTGGAAGGCAAGTATCAGTGGGTTCGTTTACACCCTTGAATGAACCCATTACCCAAACAAGTATAACGCATCTTCTCATTTTATTTTATTTGTTATTTTTATTACCTTAGGTGCCACTAAGTAATTATTTTCAATTATTTACTATTTTCTTTTTTTTACCGTGTTTTGTAAAGAAGCTATATATAGTTAGTTCCTATTATAATCAAGTCCTTTGTCGATTAAAAACACGTACACTACTCAGTGATCGTATTTGGGAGTTTGATAATTGAGAGGTTTGTCGTATTGGTAAATGATGGAAGGGGGGAAAAAGTATAGTAATAACCGGGGGAGAAAAGTTTGTGTATTTGAGATAAATCTGGTGGTTAAAGAATCGGTGGACCAGAATTTGTTGCCCGGTCACAGTACACGGAAACGCTCGCGATCACCAGTGTTAGTGTAGTACTGATGGTAGTGGATACTTTTTTCTTGTACGTACCTGCAGATCAGTGACTGACTGACCGTCCATATTCGTTGTCATTTTCACACACTATATTAACTAATTAATTAATTAATTGTATGGAATATGTTGTACAGTACAATTTAATATTCTTGAGCTGACGTATGGGTACTTTATTACGTACAATATGTATACATGTTAACATGCATTAGCGAAAGTCAAATAAAGCAGAATTTTATTTTAATATATACACATTTACTGATTTACTAGTATAATTAAGTTTAAGTATTGTTTTTGAATTTTTCTTGAAAAAAATATGGATAGACATCTTCGACTCAAAAAAATGTAAAAACAAATGACAATTGACAAGTCATGTAGTTATATTATATGTGTGTGAAACCTTAAGTTAATTTTGATACAAATAAAGTGAAAATGATTTTATTTGTTTCTAGTTATTTGATGTGTGTGAAATTCATAACCAATTAAACAAGAAGGGTAGCATGTGGACGTGCCGTGATAGAGTGGTCGTGAACTGAGTTCCACGTGCTTTGGATCTGATGCATCATCTTTTTAAATTGATATTCTTAGCTCCAAAAACCGAGAAATAGTAAGGAATGTTTATGAATAAAATGAAAATAAAATTAAGGTTTGATCCTAGCTTGATTTCAACAACACTCTAATCCATAGATCGGTCACTGATTATGATGACGCGTTGCTCCCGATTATACTTAATTTATAAACGGTAATTCCTTGTGGGCAGATTCTGCCTATGGGCATAACTGCTCAAATTTATTAAATTTTTTATTTTTTATTTTTATATGATTATAAATATAATTAGCTTAATAAATCTATTAAAATATTTTTTTTATTTTTCATTTTTATATATTATAATAATTTTTTTCTAATCAATTGATTATTTTAGTATAAATATAAAAATATTCATTATCTTTATTTAAACATTTTTATTTTTTATTTTTTTTGTGAAATATATATTTAATATAGTGTACTTAATTATAATATATGACAAAATAATAATAAAAATATTTTAATAATTTTTAAACAATTTTATAAAAGAATTCTGTTCATGGGCAGAATCTACCCATTTAGCAAGTTCCATTTATAAATAATTTTATCATTAGTATATTTATTACTCTTTCGATCGGTCTCTTTTCAATTAATCATTAAATGTTTATCAAGTTCGTTTGTAATTTAAAACAAGTCAAACATGATTCCATTTATCAAAGAGTATTTCATTATATTTGAAATCAAGTCAAACATTATTCTATTTATCAGCACGAACGATGACTCCGCAATTCTAAAATATTGAATAATGAACATGTACACTTTTGAGTATGGCGTGTCGTCATTTTGTGTTTCACGAACCCAATGCTAAAAAATTGTATATTTTCAATTTTTTTTTATATTTTTATCAAATTTTAAAACTAAAAAACAAAATTACAATCATCTCTATTTTTATATACACTTATTAAATTTCATTTTTTTGTGTGACTATAATAATTTAAAATTTAAGAAAGAGATAATATCAATTTACGTCCTGTAATTAAGGTCGAATCCAATTTTGGTCCTGTGTCTTTCAAAATTATAAAATGTCATCCTTTCCGTCCAATTTTGTAGAGTACCGTTAACTATTGCTGACGTGGCAAAGATTTCCGTCTAACCAAAGTTACGCGGTACGCCGAATCCAATTTTGGTCCTGTATCTTTCAAAATCATCAAATTTCATCCTTTTTGCCAATTTTGCAGAGCATCGTTAACGATTGCTGACGTGGAAATCATTTTCAATTTCTTATTAATTTGCAATGGTTTTTGCGTAATATTTGACTGCGTATTCCTTTTTAAATTCGGATAATCTCATTTCCCCATTGTAACCCTAATTGTTGAAGACTAAATCCATTGAATAGGTATTGTCGACGACAACAAGAATCGGTGTAACCCTATAAATCAGCAAGAAGTTTGAAAACGAAAAGAAGAGTCTGATCGAGGACAAGCAAAATCTGAGCATATGGGTGAAGGAAATGGAGGATAAGCTCAGGCGAGTCGAGAGTTTAAACAAGAACGTAGAGAATCAGATCACGAATCTCCAGACGAATTTTTACGAGGCTCGTTCGTGCCTCGACCACCTCTCGGATAAGCTAAGCACGGTGAAGCCGAACGTGGAAGACGCCGATGAAGCTGTCAAGATCACTATGTCTGAAAACAGTAATGTTCAACATGTTGAAATCATAGATGACACTAACACAGTTACAGGGGTTGGAAGAAAAGAAAGAAAAGGATCACCAATTCCACGTGACCATTCAGATGAGAGACCTCAAGCAAGGCATCCTGAAAAGGTACCAAGAGATCGAACTCGTCCGCGATAAACTCAGCCACGCGCAAGGAAACAACAATAACAAAGTTGATGAACTACCCCGAAATCAAAGCGAAGCTGCAAGGGGAGATCCTGAACATGAAGCAGGAGAATACGAAAGTGCGGAGGGAGCTGCAGACGGTGTTGGACCACGTGAGCATGCTGCAGGTGCAAACGGAGAAGACGCTGATGTAGGTGACAGAGGAGTTTGGGATCTCGGCAGATCAACCGAAGCTTCAACATAATTTGAGCAAGGCGCAGGTCCCGGTGCGCGCGTTTATATTCGGGTTTATAGTTGGATTATTGTGCTTTTGATTTCGGATTTTGGCTCTCTCAGTTCTAGGGTTCAAAGGAGAATGAATAGAATTTCATGATAATTCCCCAAATTGAAATTCAATAATTTTGAGGGTGTCAAAATATTGATGTTTATAGTTTTTAATTACGGAATATGACATCCATTTTTAAGGGGGGGAGGAGGGGGGGGGGGGGGGGGGGAATGCATCCCAATATACGTGGCATAACAACCCCGATATATTTGTGTCGTGGATTTAGGTTAGACGGAGGTCTTTGTCACGTCAACAATCGTTGCTCTGCAAAATTGGATGGAAAGGATGCCATTTGATGATTTTGAAAGATACAGGACCAAAATTGGATTCGGCGCACCGCGTAACTTTGGTTAGACGGAGATCTTTGCCACGTCAGCAATAGTTAACGGTTATCTGCATAATTGGACGGAAAGGATTACATTTGATGATTTTGAAAGACACAGGACCAAAATTGGATTCGGCCTTAATTACAGGACAGGACGTAAACTGATATTATAAGAAATGCAAAACTTGTGCTTGTGTGATTATTTAATTAGTGAAAAATGTTGAAAATGACTAGTGAGTACTGAGTAGTGATCATAAATTTTATTCATTCAATACGACAAAATAAAGGCCCATTGGGCAATGGCAAGGAATTGAATATGTATATATCGGCCAAAGCCCAACTCACATTTACTATACAACAATAAAGGCAAAATCCAAAAACGACGTCGCATGAAAGCGGCGCATCAGGGACGGCTCATGTTAGCTAGTTCGAATATCCCTAATATGCGCCAGAGGTGCGTATCGTCCGAGTTGTCACGACGCTATCTCGCTCTGCAATCCTCAATCAATTTTTTCTCTCAGCTCCCTCCGTTTTCCACACTCTAAATAATTAAATAAATACTGTAATATTTTTAAATCGAGAATTTCGAACCCTCGCGAAGATGAACACCGCCGGTGGCAGATTTTACTGGGCGCGAGAAGTAACGAAGCCGAAGGGCATAATCGTGATTTTCGCTTGGGTCTCGATCGGCGATGCTCAGCTGAAGGACTTCATCGGTCTGTACTCTTCACTCGGATTCAATTCTCTGGTTTGCCGTTCCGATTATCTTAACTTGTACGTTCTTCATACTTTCCTTTTTCATTCAATTCTAGTTTAACCGAATTTGTACGCTGTGTTTGTGATTCTGTGAGTAACTGAGTAGATTTTTACCGTCGTTTTTTAACGGAAAATAAATAACTAATGAAGATGATCAGTTGGTTTAAACACATGCTTATTGATCTTGATTGGAAATTGGAATACGTTTAATCGTTTAGTTATACGGTGCTGAGTTCTGAGTTCGAACAATTGGTGTGTTGTGTTGTGTTTTCGACAGATTCTTTCCGGAGAGAGCCACATCGCTCGCCTTTGTTCTCCTCGGTGAGCTCGTTAAAGTCAGTCTTATTTCTATATAATCTTGTTTACTACTTACTCCATATGCCTTTTTTTGTTTGATTTTGGTTATGGTGTGTTTCGTTCGTGCAGGAGCTTAGATGTGGATTATGCCCTGTAGTGCTCGCTTCCTTTTCGGGCGGTTCTAAAGCTTGCATGTATAAAGTTTTCCAGGTAAACGAACATATATATTGTCGTGTTTCGGTTAAAGCCTTAAACCAATTTGTTAATTGAGTTGTTTGGATTCCGTGTTGTGCAGATTATAGAAGGATGTGCTGATGTTGAGTTGAGCATGGTAAAAAATATCCACACAGTTCAAATAAATTAACTATTATTGTCTATTATTGTTGGATAAGTAACTCGTGTATTATGTATAATCATCGCTTTTTTTGTGGCATGAAGGAAGATACTAGATTAGTTGCCAGCTGCATCTCAGGGCAGATCTATGATTCTGATCCTATAGAATTTACAGCCGACTTGGGTGCTCGATTTTCTTTACATCCCTCTATTCTTAAAATCCCGGGATCATCAAAGGTAGTTTCATTGTTTGCAAAAGGTGTTACTTCAAGTTTGGATGCTTTATTCATCACCAGATTCGGGTCCCAGCGTGCAGATTACTGGAAAACCCTTTATTCGTCAGTGGTACGTTTCAGAGCTCAAAAATTTATGTTCTCTTTCGATGCTTTGCATATTTCATTAAATCTGATCGAGCTTTTTGCCTTTTTATTCCCTTTCTCTCTGTCATGTGTAGAGCTTGGGTACTCCCTTTCTTATATTATGCTCAGAAAATGATGAGGTGGCTCCATATTCGACTCTGCTCAAATTCGCTCAGCGTATACAGGTTTCGGGTGGTAATGTAAAAGTCGTGAAGTGGAGTGACTACGATCATGTAGGTTAGTAGTCTCTCACTAATGGCATTAAAGCTTTGAGTTTGCGAAAACGATATATTGAAGGAGACTTGCTCGTGTTTCATTTACCCGTGACAGGTCATCATTCCAAGTGCCAATCAGTTCAGTACACAGCCGCTGTAACCGAATTGCTCGAGCGGGCGGCTTTGATTTTCTCTGAGAAAATACGAAAACTCGGGGAACAAACTTCCATGGACAATATTGATATGCATGGTGAGATTTCAGATCTGATATGGGACCTCCAGAATGCGGCAGTCGACTCTTGCCAAAGCTTCAGAAGAGTCGCAGTCGAGCCGAACGACCACTTCTTTCTGCCTAGCTCATCGCATTATCAAAGCACCAGAGAATGCGGGCCCACGCAACAGGAGAGGAAAGAGAGGACTTGGCCCCACCGTTTGAGCGCCAACAGTGTCCTTGGCCAAGCACTTTTCGACGCTTGCGTTCCGAAAAACATCGAGTGCTGGGACATAAAATTCTCCGGATCCTTGAATGGGGAGCCGCTTGCTTCCATTCGGAAGAGGCCACAGGTTAGACAGTTTACCCTCAAATCGAGATTATAAGCGTACTGATGTAGAACTAAAACGTAAATTTTGCCTCTGAAATATCGATTAACAGTTGTCGCAGCTTCTTTGTAATTTACAAATGAGGTACGACAACTGCTGCTAGACAGAAGGAGTATATAATAATAATAATTTATCTTATAAATGCAACATATGCAAATAAAATTTGTAAGCAAGTTCCGAGTGATACGAATACCCACACTCGCCCCGCCGCCCCGCTGAGTGTAGTCACGGGCCGGCGAGACACGGGTTTGGGCCAGTTGGCGTTAAGCCCGTAATCCTCATCCTTGACATCGTCGTGGTTGAGGAACGAGCCCATCTCATCGAGCATGGCCTTTGCCTTTTCGGTGTTTGGAGAATTCAAGTTAAAGGCATGACCTTCCCCTTTAACCTCCACAACCTTAACCTCTCCATTCCAAACACTGCTATCCAACACCTTCCCATAATACAGCCCTCTATCCTTCAATATATCATTCTCAGCCACATAAACCAACACTCTCCTGCACCCTAACTTCCCGAGGTTCGGGTCCTTGCTCGGATTCGACAACGGGTCGTCCAACCCGCCCGCCGAGTTCGGATACGCGTGGTCCCATATACTCTCCACCCAAGCTCTTTCTCCCTTAGGGTAGTTAGGCTCATTCCCAATCAATTCCTTCCCCCAGAAATGCGGGAAGTTCAGGAACATCCCGTCTAATAAAACCCTGCCCGTCTCATCCGACCCTGCCCGGATAGCCATGTTGTGCGCGATATTACCTCCGGCGCTATCCCCCCCTACATAGACATGCTCGTAATCGACGAACCTCTCGAGCCACTTCTCACTATCGATAACACTGCCATTACTACTACTACTGCTCCTCCCTTTAGGGCTGTGAGAAAATACCCATTGTAGGGCGAGCCAAGAATCTTCGTAGCCGATCGGGAGAGGGTGTTCGGGGGCAAGCCTGTAATTTACAGATACCCCGACGACTTTTGCTCTCGAGACGAGGGAGTTCAGGTGGTGGTGGTAGGTCGCGGAGGAGGCGGACCCCGCGAAAAACCCGCCCCCGTGAAAGTAGACTAAACACGGGTGCTTGGTGATGCCTACACCTCTCTCCGATGAGAGGTTGGTTATCGGAAGGTAGAGCCTGGCGGTTAGGTTAGGGCTCGCGGAGATGATGACGTCTCGAGACAGGACGTTGGTCTCGGGATCGAGAGATGGTGGGACCGTGTGGGTCCCGGTTAGACGTTCGACGGTGCCGTTTCGGTATACCTCGACGATCGAGGAGATTTTGTAGGAGAGGGGCGAAGGGTTCGCGTCAACGGTTGTGAGTGTGGGAAGGTGATGATGAAGAACAAGGAAGAAAAGTACGAGACCGATAGTCACTGACATTTTATTTTATGTGGGAATGAGTAGTGATAAATGTTACCATTAATTTATTGTGAAGTAGAGGGAATATTAATAATTAATTAGGTTGACAAGGATGATGTTTAAAGAGGATGATTCGATTTCGATCTAGCTAGAAAGAAATTTTAACACGGTTTGATGATCAGGTAAAACATTAAAAGACCGAACTCATAACTAATTAACTTCTATTTGAAAATTTAAAACAAATACCCACTACATGAAAAGAAAATTGTATTTACATATCAAATAAAAGTTGGTAGTTTTTAAAAGTTAATGATCTTGTAGATATTGTATTATGATTAGTGCCACTTTATTTGAATGAAAAATAAGGTTATATGTATGATGGATTGTATTGAAAAAAATCACCAAAACACAACTCGTTTTTCAACCACGCTTATTGTTTCCAACCACTCTTTGTCGATTAATCACTAACACGAAGATTGTGTTTTATTCGTTTGATCGATTAAAAAATAATTTTTAATCCTTAATTAAAGGGGTTAACCAAATGAGCTAACAAACTATATTTAAAATTCATAAATATATATATATAAAATGATAAAAAAATATCACCAGATTAGTCTACTCGAGAGTTACAAACTTGTGTAAATATGAGATGGGAGTAAAATCCAAAACCGTAAATATTGGCTTTTGACTTTTATAATGACATTTTATTCTCAAATTAAACAAAACAAATAGATTGTTGCGTAATCATTTAGATTGATGAAAGAGGCTACTTTTCGACAAAACGCCCTTTCCCGCCACAAAAAACCAAATTCCTCTTAAACACGTGAATCGAAAGCTTTTCGGATCCATAGTCGGGTTGACCCATGGATTGCCTGACCCGTAATGTCGGCTCAAAAGCCTATCACATAACACTTCATGCGCTTCTTTCCTCTCAAAGATAAATCGAAAAATGCGTAAAAACAAACACCAAAATAGAATTTTACGTAGTAGTATTACACAAGGAAGCCAAAGCTTCTTATTCACCCATGTAAAAACCAAAGTACCAAACCAGAATTTTATTGGTATGATTCATCGAACAAGCCAAAAATAAACAGACCAGCCCGAAAATATTGGTTGTAATCGGGCCGGGTCGACTATTTTGGCAGTTCTACTACCACCACTCATCAATCCTCATTGATAAAAGAAGCCACCTTCCTCAACATGGCCAAACCCTTGTCACCCTCAGGATCTAAAACACTAAAGACATGACCCTCACCCTCGACCTGGACAACCTCGACTTTCCCGATCCAGCCGCTCTCCGTCAAGGCCTCCTTAAAATGCCACCCTCTATCCTTGAAATAGTCCTTCTCCCCCACGTAAACCAGCACCTTCCGGCAACCGAGCCTCGCCAGGTCAGGGTCCTTTCGCGGGTTTATCCAGGGCTCGTCGAACCCGGGCAGCCCCGGGCAGGCCAAGGTCCACATTCCTTTCGAGACACTGTGTATAGCCCTGAACCCATCCCCACCCTCCTCCCCAATCGGGTCCTCCCCGCCGAAATACGGGCAGTTCAGAAACAGTCCGGATAAACGAACCCCGCCCAGATTCTCAGACCCGACCCGGATCGCCATCCGATGGGCTATGTTGGCGCCCGCGCTGTCCCCGCCGAGATAAACCCGGTTCGGGTCGGCGTGGGCCCGGATCCATTCTTCGCCCGGGTCCCCCGCGAACTGCGACGCGACCCATTTGAGGGCGAGCCACGAGTCGTCGAACGCGATCGGGATCGGGTTCTCAGGGGCAAGACGGTAATTTACGGAGACGGCGAGGGCGTTGGCCTGGGAGACGAGGGAATTGAGGTGGCGGTGGTAGAGAGGGGAAAAGGGGGATTCGATGAGGAATCCGCCGCCGTGGAAGTAGACGAGGAGGGGGATCTTGCCGGCGGGATTCGGCGGCAGGAAGAGCCTCGCGGACAAGTTGATTTGGGGGGAGATCGTAACGTCCTTGGATTGGACCCGGGTTTTCGGATCCAGAGAGGGAGGGGTGATTTCTAGACCCGTTAGCCTTTCGACCCGACCGTCTTTGTATGCCTTGATCGCGCCGGGGATCTCGAAGAGGATTTCGTCGGAGCTCGCTGCCATTGGCGGAAGGGAATGATGAAGAATTATATTTGCAAGTTGCTAATGTGTATGAAATAATTAAAGCTACTTTGTAGTATGATTATTTCGTTTATAAATAAATATCTCACCACATAATACTAAAAGTATATGGTCATAAAAAATATCACCACAGAGTAGTAATTAATGAGGAAGGCGTCGCCGTGAAAATAATTGATAACCTAACGATAAATTCATTATTTAAACATCTTTGTATATATTTAAATTCAATATTTAATCACCACAGATTTCATTTGCAAAATGAATTGGTAACTTAAAATCATACTCTCTGTTGAAAATAGACACCGGAATAGAAGCCGGAAAATAACTCGGAACAGTGAGCTAGAGCTCAAGGTGTTTGAGTAAATGTGTGTTTCACATGTTATGGATGAAGGGAGAGAGAAGGAGGAAAAATTGTGAGCTAGGAAAGTGAGAATGATTCGATTAATTCAAATGAAAAATACATAGTTTCCTTTATACTGTAAAAGGTATAAAAAGACAGAAATGCCCTCCAAGCACAAAACATAACAAACAACAACTTATTTAAATAACAAAATTTAAACACTTAAAACTATAAAAGTGAACAAACATCAACACTCCCCCTAAGTTGAGAATTTGATTCTAACTTGCACAACAACTGGTAGAACTGATCAGTCCCAAGTGCCTTAGTCAAGACATCAGCCACCTGCAGCTTAGAGGGTACAAACATCATCTGAACAAAACCTTGTTGCACATTTTCTCTAACAAAATGACAATTAATCTCTACATGCTTGGTTCTGTCATGGAGGACTAGATTAGCTGCCATTGCCAAGGCTGACTTGTTGTCACTGTAAAGATTAGCAGCAGGTACCTTGACTCCCAAGTCCATCATCACTTGCTTCAGCCAAACAAGTTCACGAATGGTGAGGGCCATTGCCCTATATTCTGATTCAGCAGAACTCCTAGAAACCACTGACTGCTTCTTTGACCTCCAACTCACCAATGAATCCCCCAAAAACACAGCATAGCCTGTTACAGATCTCCTAATTTCCACACAAGCTCCCCAGTCTGCATCACAGAAGGCATTGAGCTTCATTTCACTGGTACTAGAATAAAATATACACTGACCAACAGTACCTTTCAAATGTCTCAACACCCTGTGAGTTGCACCAAGATGAGAATGAGCTGGCTTGTCCATAAACTGACTGAGCACATGTACATCATATGATATACCAGGCCTGGTTATAGTTAGATACAACAACTTACCAACCAATCTCCTATACACTGTAGGATCATCCAGTAAATCAGGTGCATTTCTGCTTAATTTTGCCTTTGTATCCATGGGAAAAGCAATTGAGTTGCAGTCATGATAACCTGTTTCTTTGAGCAATTCCATAGTGTATCTCTTTTGGCAAAGTGTAATGCCACTGCTATCCCTTCCAATCTCCAATCCAAGACAATATTTCAAACATCCAAGATCTTTAATAAGAAACTTATCAACCAGAAAACTTTTGATCCTTTTAATCTCCCCTTGATCATTACTTACTATAATAAGATCATCAACATATATCAAAAGGATCAAACTGTAAGATCCTTTTAATCTCCCATTGATCATTACTTGCTATAATAAGATCATCAACATATATCAAAAGGATCAAACTGTAAGTGTTGGTATGTAATGTAAACAAAGAGTGATCCACCAGTGATTGAGTAAAGCCATACTCCAGCAAGGCACCTGTAAGCTTGCAAATGTTGGGATATGTCCTTCGATCCTACGTGTGCAATCGATAAAGTCATAAGGTCGTCTATGGATGTTAAATGATTATTTGATAATATTAATTGTTGGGAACAATATAATATTGATCAATTAAATCATACCTACAGGGTCACACACGGACTCGAAGATAATGTACGATGATTGATATATATATATATTGATTTAGAATCAATATTTACGTGGATTTAATTCCCATGCATGTGATGCATGGCTTGCATGGATGCATGTCACATAGTGTGACATGGCATGCCACACAAGCAAGTGGGACCACATACAATGCATAGTGGCATGTGTATGTGGCATGACCTTTCACCTCCTTTGTAACCTCTTTTGCATGTTAATGGTGCATCTTTATGCACATTAAGATGGAGGTTACAAAGAGGTGTAATGGTGTGAATAATGGTGTGTTTATATAGAGGAAAATCTGATTTTCATCACACACAAGCATCAGCCACGAAAATCCACACAAATAGAGAGAAAAGAGGTGATCTTGGAGATCCATTCTCAAGCAATCAAAGGTGTTCATTATCCGGGTTCGTGTGCAACACGTAGAGGCCGGGCCATTTGTGCGGCTTCCACATCCGGACGATCTAAAGGAGTGACGAGGTCATTCACAAGGAGAGCTTCGAGAGGCTGATCCATTTGAGGTGGTTCAATCGACTCAACACCACCTCAACGACATTAACCAAAGTCAACGATCACCAAAAGTAAGTAATCGTTGAACCTTATATATATATATATATATATATATATATATATATATATATATATATATATATATATATATATATATATATATATATATATATATATATATATTGGATGTGTATATATATATGTTTATATGTGTTCTTATACACATTAAGTGTGCACTAAGATCATGGCATAGTAAATCTATTGCTTTACACGCTTCCGCACACACGGTATATCGATCGGATCGGTATACCGGTACCTTCAATTGGTATCAGAGCCTAGGGCTCGTGCACACTTTTGTGTTGGACACGAAGGTTAAATCAACATAATTGGATTATTTGTTTAATTGTGATTATGTGATTAGATGTAAGGCCGGCCACCGTTAGTGGTCGGGTGAATGAAATTGTCGTTTTTTTTACGTACGATTGGCCATAGTTTTGGAGGGCTGCGTCCCTTGGAATCTTTTGTAATAGATAGGTTTTTTCTATTCAAAAATGTATTGTTCAATGTGTAAGCAATGGATTGAATCCATGGATCGACATTGGATATTGGCTCTCCGGCGAAAACGAGAAGAAACGAAGCGAAACGAAGCAAAGCGGACAAAACCGGGCTGCTGGAGCCAAACGGCGGGCGCCGTTGTAGCTCCAGCGGGCGCTGTTTTGTTTCGGCGGGCGCCGATTTGGAAACGGCGACCGCCGAATGGTCTGATTCTTGGCAGATTGTTCCGTGCCTTTCGGCGGCGCCGTTTTGGAAACGGCGACCGCCGGTGGTGTTCGGCGACCGCTGATTGTGAAACGACGGGCGCCGTTCGTGGTTTTATGGGTACGGAATAGATTTGACCAAAATCGGAGGGCACGGAACTAAAACGGAGGGCGAGGACCAGTCCAGAAGATGTTCAAGGCCTATTTTGTTGCTTTTAATCTTTTCGTTTGAGAGTTGTGAGGTTCTAGGGGCCTTTCGATTTCGTATTTATTTCCTTTGCTAGTTATAGGTTGTTTTATGTTATAAATGTTCAACTTACATATAAACAAACCTATGCATGCAAATTCCCAAAATAATGAGTATAATGTCTTGTCCAAAACATCACACCCCTAAATCCCTCGATCATAAGTTGGTAGGTCCGCCTCAGCGGGGTACTACTTGTTATCTTGGGATAAGTGGGAGTAAGGGTTAGACCCTTACACGTGACTTTGGTTTTCTCATCGATAGATCCACTGCAGGCGTGGCTATCGAGACATGAGATGAGAATGGGATTCTCATCGACCGAGAGTGATATTAGATATCATTGACATGGGTGTGTCTACCTATCTTGAAATACTTAAGTGCGGACTCAGTCGGCTTAAATATTTACAAGATGAGGATCTCGGGATCGTTTTGTTCTAAGGGACAATGATATTGGATATCAATTGAACAAAATGAAATAAATAAGTACAATTGTTAGACAACCTTATTTGTTTACCGCTTTGTAGATGTTTACATACTTTATTTATCTTTCTTTTGTAGTTTATCATGTCTAATATCAACTCAATTCAAGTTTCGTTCAATTCTTGATTGTGAAAAATTGAACAACATAAATTTTCTTGATTAACAACGTAATTTGAGGATGGTCCTCAAATACGAAGTCAAGGAAAATGTGTTAAATAACCACATCCTAAGATATCATTGAACAACTCAATAGCATGTTCAGGGAATATGCTAATATTGAAAAGTTCTGAATAACCAGGGTCATCGCTTCAGCTAGGCTGGAAAAGAGAAACCTATAGGGACCACATGTACAACAAATAATTTGATTATTTGTTTTAAGTGATCTCCTAAATTTTTCTAAGATGATGAGTCGTCAATTAAAAAGGACCCTGAGAGGGATATTCTTATGATAAGGGATGAGGTATTCAAAAGAGCATGGGCAAAAATGCTACTAGGGTTCCTAGGGAATCTGAATGCGTCTACTGCAAAAGTGTAGGACACTAATTGCGAACAAGTAAAAGTTCATATTTTATTCAATTTCAAAACAAATGCCTAATTTGTCTTTCATTTGATGGATTATAAGGTTAGGATTATTTACACCTCGGGGAGTGATTTAATCCAAAAACACTTAAGTTCATCAATGACACAAATTAGAGACTTTCGAGCCATTGGATGGCGTGAATCGATTGTCTGGTTGGCTCCCTCATATTTTATGAGAGATAGGGCTTCAATTGCATGATAATATCGCTGGTTAGAAAACTTCGATTTTTCACTTACGATTTATCACGTTTTGACATTGAGATAATTTTGAATGGGAAATTTGAATGAGACTCAATTATTGGGAATAATTGAATTTGCCCAAAGTTCAAAGAAGATGTGAAGAACGGGGTTGCTTCATCTTCAAGTATTAATGATATAGACATTAAACTTCACAAATTCTACTTCTTGGGTATTGGATGCCAAATGTGGTTCTCACATTTTTATGTGGAGGAACTACATAGAAGTATAAGTTTGGTGAATAGAGATGTCGATCTACGGGCAAGAAATGGAGCGAAGGTCGCTGCATTAGCCGTATGATCATATGATGTTGTTTTGCCTTAGGGCCTTGTTTTAGTATTATAACTATGTAATTTCGTACCTTCAATAAACAATGAATATTGGTTCAGTATTAGATACTGATGGATTAGTTTTTCACTATTAAATAGTTTGGTAACTATTTTAATTGTGAATTATTCTTTGTTTTGGTACGATTATTATATTGTTTATGTATACTTTAAACTTGACAAATCATATATATCATTAAGACCAAAGGCCAAATCGAATAAGTATCGATGAGACATAACTGAAGCATTGTTGATTAGATCAAATCAAAATCTAAACATGTAACGAAGCTTCTTTTAGAAGGAATTTAGAATCATTTGACTTGGAGTCATTTGATACATGTGAATGATGTGAAAAGATAACAATGTCATCTTTCTTGGAGAAAGGAGAACATGTGAGTAACTAGGGATGATCCATACTGATGTATGTGGAACCTATCAGTTCACAAGCACATGAAGGTTATATTAGATATAGTTCGACCATTCGATGAGAGGTCTAAATGAACTACTGGTCTCTTTTGGGAACACACAATTCTTGACTTCAACTTATACACTGAATAGGACGCTGTCAAAAGCTGTTGATAAGACACCATACTAGGTATGGAAAGGGAGGATCCCTAAATTGTTTTCATCAAAATTTGAGGTTCTAAAAGCTTCTCTGACGAGATTTATCTCTATAGAGCTTGAACTCAAATGGGATAAAAGTTTCTTTATGGTATCCATAAGAAACTCGAGGGTACAACTTCTACGATCTATCTGAGAACAATATTTTGTTGCTCGAGATAGTGATTTTCTTGAAAAGAGTTATCTTTCCTAGAAATTCAGTGGGAGCTCGGTTGTTTTGAACGAGGTTCAAGTGAAACAACCAATGATGAATACTCAAGACTGGGTTGAGAGTATTCTTATGGTTTTGAAAGCCATACCAGCCCTCGTAGGTCCGAAAGGCATAAATCTATCTCTATTATTCAAATACTTAGATATTGTGACCAATGAGAGATATGAATTCATGCTTTTGGAAAGCGGTGAACCTTCGACCTAATTCCAAGCTATGACGAGTCCAGCTACTGAAAATTGGCATGGTGCCATGAAATCTGAGATGATATCAATATCTGATAATCAAGTTTGGAACTTGATATATTTGCATCACGGGGTTAGACCCAATGAATGCTAATAGATCTTTAAGATCTAAACAGACAGATGGAAAACCTAGGGTTTTCAAAGCAAGGTTGATGGTAAAAGTTTTATTCACGAGGTGGATTATGGAAAAACTTTCACCTGTTGCTTTGATTAAATCATTCAGATCATCTTAGCCATTGCTACTCATCTTGATAATGAGTTATGGTAATATTGGATGTTAAAACTAACTTCTTGAATTGGATTCTAGAAGAGAATGTGTTTTGACACAGCCAAAGAGTTTTATCGATCCTAATAAGGCTGAGAAATTATGCAATCTTATAATTCCATTTATGGAATAAAGCAAAGCATATCAGAGTAGCAATCTTCAGTTCAATGAATCCATACTGGGTTTTGGATTTCAGAGGAACTCGTAAGAGTCTTGTTTTACAAGAAGAACAGTGGGAGTTACGTTGTATACATTGTGTTGTATGTCGATGACATACTCCTTATTGGAAACAATGTTTCTATGCTTAATTCTATTAAAGAATGGCTTGGAAATTGTTTTCAGTAAAGGATCTTGGAGAAGCACAGTACATATTGGGCATCAAGATCTGTCGGAACAGATCGAAAATGATGTTTGGACTTAGTCAAGTGACCTATATTGATAAGGTACTTGATAAGTTCAGAATGAAAGACGCCAAAAAGGGTCTCATTCCAATGAGTCATGGCACATCTCTTAGCAAGATGCAAGGCCCTACGGGACTTGATGAGCAAAAGAGGATGGAAAACATTCCTTATGCTTTGGCAATATGGTCTATAATGTATGCCATGATATGTACACGACTGGACGTATCGTATGCTTTGAGCATGACGATTCAGTTTCAAGGAAATCCAGGTGAGGCGCGTTAGACTGCGACCAAGAATATTCTTATGTACCTTAGATGGACAAAAGAATTTTGTTGTCTTTGGAAGACAAAAAGAGTTGATATTAACAAGCTGTTTGAATGCTAACTTCATAACGGGCTAAGATAATTTCCGATTTTTAATCTGGTTATATCTTTTGTCTAGATAGAGGTGAAATTTGCTGGAATAGTTCCATGCAATGCAATAGCTGATAAAACTACAGAAGCTGAGTACAGCACTGCATTGGATGCAGTGATGTTGGCAGTCCGGATTTGAAAGTTTTTCGATGAACTAGGTGGCGTAACTAGCTCGGCCCATCCGATAAGTTCTCTATTTATAGTAGAGCTATCGCGCAAGCCAATGAGCCTAGGGAGCACCACAAATCTAAAACTAGTGCTCAGGAAGTTCCACATTAATCTAGGAGATGATTTTGTGGAGACATCGAGATAATAAAGTTGCAACTCTTGGAATTGTTGCAAACCCATTTTATAAAACCTCTCCAGCAGTTTAAGCTTGAGGCTTTCACGACTGCAATAGAGATCAGACATCTTAGAGATGGGTTGTGATTTCTATTACTGTATTAGATACTTTTGGAGAATTGGTAAACATTCACTCATATGTATAATACATAATTCTTCATATAAATATGGTTTAATTTATATGAATTGTCCAAATGATTAAGTTATATCAATTGGGTTATGAGGTCGACTTACCGCATAATGAAGTCCCAATGGTTGAACTGATATACTTGAATCATATAGCTGTTCCTGGTTCGTATAATCGAGTACGGACAAACCAATAATACAAAGAACTAGATTGTAATGTGTACTATAGCGCCGCTTCATGGGCTAGTGATGTGGGACATCAAGTACAATTACATAGATATTAGCTGGGAGCTAATGATCGAACAGACCCGACTGGAATAGTATTTAAGATTTCGAGTCATAATACTATTTCATTGACTGTCGAGCAATTTCCTCTGACCTGAGTAGTCCAGAGTAATTCCATTGTGAAATGGTATACTTTGATACAAGTAAACGCCTTTCGTAAAAGGAGGTTATAAAACTTGTCATTGGGTATATCAGGAAGCAAGTGGGAGAGCTTGGATTGACAAGATGGGATTGTCCTCCATTTTATAATGGGATACATGTCTTACCGGCCACTTGGAGAGTCGAGACTGTGGAAAATACGTGGCCACGTCCAGATTCGTATCATAGTGATAAATCTGGTTTTACAGTCTGTCTCAAAGTCCAAGAAAGGTTTGAACCGATTGAGGATGACTCGAGTCTTGCCTCAAGTTCAAACTTAGACATAAAGTGACAACAGGAAGTTGGCAGCACACTGGCTCTGAAGGCCAAGTGGGAGATTGTTGGGATATGTCCTTCGATCCTACGTGTGCAATCGATAAAGTCATAAGGTCGTCTATGGATGTTAAATGATTATTTGATAATATTAATTGTTGGGAACAATATAATATTGATCAATTAAATCATACCTACAGGGTCACACACGGACTCGAAGATAATGTACGATGATTGATATATATATATTGATTTAGAATCAATATTTACGTGGATTTAATTCCCATGCATGTGATGCATGGCTTGCATGGATGCATGTCACATAGTGTGACATGGCATGCCACACAAGCAAGTGGGACCACATACAATGCATAGTGGCATGTGTATGTGGCATGACCTTTCACCTCCTTTGTAACCTCTTTTGCATGTTAATGGTGCATCTTTATGCACATTAAGATGGAGGTTACAAAGAGGTGTAATGGTGTGAATAATGGTGTGTTTATATAGAGGAAAATCTGATTTTCATCACACACAAGCATCATCCACGAAAATCCACACAAATAGAGAGAAAAGAGGTGATCTTGGAGATCCATTCTCAAGCAATCAAAGGTGTTCATTATCCGGGTTCGTGTGCAACACGTAGAGGCCGGGCCATTTGTGCGGCTTCCACATCCGGACGATCTAAAGGAGTGACGAGGTCATTCACAAGGAGAGCTTCGAGAGGCTGATCCATTTGAGGTGGTTCAATCGACTCAACACCACCTCAACGACATTAACCAAAGTCAACGATCACCAAAAGTAAGTAATCGTTGAACCTTATATATATATATATATATATATATATATATATATATATATATATATTGGATGTGTATATATATATGTTTATATGTGTTCTTATACACATTAAGTGTGCACTAAGATCATGGCATAGTAAATCTATTGCTTTACACGCTTCCGCACACACGGTATATCGATCGGATCGGTATACCGGTACCTTCAGCAAAATCATTGCCTACTGGCCTGCTTTAAGCCATATAAACTCTTCAAAAGCTTACATACATTCTGCTCCCCTTGTTTTGCAAAGTCAGGTGGCATCTCCATGTAAACTTCCTCAGTTAAATCTCCATGCAAAAAGGCATTGTTCACATCACATTGCTCCAAAAACCAGGAATTTGTGGCAGCCAGAGCTAAAAGAGTTCTAATTGTGGTCATTTTGACCACTGGAGCAAATGTCTCCTCATAATCCAAGCCTTCTCTTTGGTTATACCTTTTTGCCACTAGCCTTGCTTTAAACCTTTCCAGAGAGCCATCTGACTTATACTTCACCTTAAAACCCCACTTACATCCAATAGCAGATTTGTGAGGAGGAAGATCAGTGATTAACCAAGTACCATTTGCCAGTGTTCTAAAAATCGGTCTAGGTGGCCGCCTAGGCGGCGCCTAGACGCTAGGCGGCGGTGTGCCGCTCCGTTTCTCTTTTAGACGGCCTGATCTAGGCGGATTGTAACGCCCCGTTTTCAGTTTTTTTTTCAAAAATAAAACGAAAGCCTTTAAAATAAAATAATTTATTTAAAAATAACATTTAAAAAAAATGCGGGAGTTACGTAAAATAGATTGATTTTTCAAACCAGAGTAACATTTTCCAAAAAATAAATTAGTCTTTCAAAATAGAATACTTAAAAATAAAAGTCGAGCATTTAAGTCTAAATAAACATAGAAATAAAAGTAAAAGAAACGATATCATAAACACGTGTCACTGCGCCGCGTCCTCGTCACGCCCCTCGAAGTCTCCGTTCGTACCTAAAAAAATGTCGTTGATTGGGGTGAGCTCAACGTGCTCAGCAAGGAGAAACAATAATCATCTAAACATAACAATCATTATCATCGCACGACATACATTCCTCAAAACATGAATCATAAATAAACACGTAGCATGTAACATTTAGGTGCACATATATATGTAAAACAAGCGGGTCGTAAGCCCGATGATCAACTTATACGGATCACTGGCCCTTTTCCTAGCCACAAGTTTCACATAAACATATAGCTCGACGGGTCGTAAGCCCGATGGTCAACTTATACGGACCACTGACCTTTTTCCTAGTCATCGGCCAAACATTTCATTCATAGCTCGACGGGTCGTAAGCCCGATGGTCAACTTATATGGACCACTGACCCTTTTCCTAGTCATCGGCCAAACATTTCATTCATAGCTCGACGGGTCGTAAGCCCGATGGTCAACTTATATGGACCACTGACCCTTTTCCCAGTCACCGAGTTTAACATATCAAACATAGCTCGACGGGTCGTAAGCCCGATGGTCAACTTATATGGACCACTGACCCTTTTCGTAGTCACCGAGTTTAACATTTCAACCATTTACAATTGCACATTTCAATTCACGTACACACATACTTTGAACATAAATGTTATAAAAAGATGAGAAAAGTGTTCCCTTACCTCTCGTAGCATGCGTGTTCCTAGTCCGTGTCGATCCTTAAAGTGTTGATCCAGAGAGGGATCGAAGTGAGAAAGAATTAACAGCGGCGATTCCCGAAGGCAACGTTTGGATGCGATGGTGGTTTCTACAACGAGCGCTATTCCAAATTCCGGTAGTAAGTTCGTCGGCGGCTCACGATGTTGGAGTGGCACGGACGTGGTCGACGTGGCTCCGGCAGACGAGATGATTGATCGGCTTCTCGATTACGGCTAGCTAGACAGTTACGGTCCGGACGGCGGCAGGCCTTTGTTGGGGAAGAACTTCAGTGGTGTTTTACGGTTGGGGAGAAAGAGAAGAGGTGTTGAGGGTTTATGACGATGAATTTAGACGTGATTAATAAGCCGTGTGATATAGTGATTATATTTCTGTAGAGGTTGAGATAATTTAGGATCGACGTATGACTAAGTTTTGATACTGATTTGATTCCGTTAAGATGTTTATATTAAAACGTAATTTATTTTATTTAAATTTATTATTTTACTTTTATTTTTTTTATAAATTTTAGGCACATTAAATAAATTAAAATTTAAATATATTTACGGTAAACATTAATAAGAATATTATTAATAAATATTTGATTAATACTTTATGAATGAATAAAACTTTTTAATTTCATATTTTAAATTATTTTAAAATTTTATTAGAGCTTAGTCGTCTAAGCACGTGAAATGTTTCTTATAAACTTCATAGTGAAAACCGAGTGTTACAATACTACCCCTCTTAAAAGAAATTTCGTCTTCGAAATTCGAATTCTCCTTGGTAGCATGGAAGGTCAGGTTCCTATCTTAAAGTTACTCCAGCAACTAGTTATCTACTGAGTACTATGTTCTCTTGAAACTTCTTAAATACGAATAAGTTTGAAGCATCCATATCAGATAGTATAAGGAGCAAGAACTTCCAAAACGATTCACATACCTCTCGTCGCCTCATGGTCATCCTCAGTATCGTCACGAGTCATTGCATATACGCGAGCATGTCCTCCAGTACGTTGTCCACTTCCATTCTGTCTCGATGCTTGTGGTGCATTAGGCTTCTGGTTGAATCGTGGGCATTCACGAGCTCCATGCCCTGGTTGGTGGCACCTGAAGCAATTTCCCTGTCTTAACATGCAAGCTCTAAAGTGATGTGTCCCACATTCTCGACATAAAGGCTTGGTGATGCATTGAAGTTTTTGTCTCCTCCAGTCCTCATTTGCTTATTATGGTTATGGTCGTCACTTCCATCCCATTTCCTCTTCTCGATTTGCACAACTTCTTTTGATTGCACTTCGTCGCCTCTCAGTCCAACCTCAACTTTGTGAGCTCTTTTGACCAACTCATAATAGCCTAGATCGCCTTGCGCTGCCAAGATTCCGGCGAGTTGGGGTCGCAGTCCCCTCTCAAATCTTGAAGCCCTCTTTGCATCATCATTCACCAGATGTGGGGCAAACCTGCTCAGCTCGTTGAATTTTCTCTCGTACTCAGTCGTTGTCATGGTTCCCTGCTTCAGATTGAGGAACTCCGTCTCTTTCTCGTTACGATACGACTGGGGAAAATACTGATTCATAACCTCAGTCTTGAACATTTCCCACGTCATAGCATTCTTTTCAGCTTCAGTTTGGCTGCCCAAAAATCCTTCCCACCAGTGGTCGGCATTTTCCACCAACTAAAAGGTAGCACAAGCTATCTTTGAAGCATCTCCACATTGAATGGTGCGGAAAATGCGTTCTAATGCGCGAAGCCATTCTTCAACTGCTGCAGGACCATCTTTCCCATTGAAGGTTGGCGGATGACAGCAGCGAAATCTGTCCACCGTGCGCTCGTGATCATTCGCATTTCCTCCTCCGTTAGCTTGGAAGATCTGGAGAAATTGGTTGAAAGCCCTGCCCATGGCTTCAGCAGTAGCCCGATTCAATTCTGGTTGCTCCTCTCTGTTATCTGCCATTTCTTTCTGTAATACGAGTATTTAGCTTTTCAGTTTAATTAATTCTTTATGTGGTTGATTAGTACGTGTTATCGTCGTGCGTAACATACAATGTTAAACATAAATCTAAAGGCCATTTCTAAGTTCCAAGTACTATACTATGTCCGTAAATGTATAAACATAAACCATACCTTTGGAGATCTCGACGAGGAACGACAAAGACAACAGTAGTGACATTTTATTTTACTTTTATTTTGAAACATGAATTTTTTTTTTCCTGAAAAATTGTAAAGTCTACAGAATCAAAACTGGTGCTCTGATACCACTTTCTAACGCCCCGTTTTCAGTTTATTTTTCAAAAATAAAACGAAAGCCTTTAAAATAAAATAATTTATTTAAAAATATAATTTAAAAAAAATGCGAGAGTTACGTAAAATAGATTGATTTTTCAAATCAGAGTAACATTTTCCAAAAAATAAATTAGTCTTTCAAAATAGAATACTTAAAAATAAAAGTCAAGCATTTAAGTCTAAATAAACATAGAAATAAAAGTAAAAGAAACGATATCATAAACACGTGTCACTGCGCCGCGTCCTCGTCACGCCCCTCGAAGTCTCCGTTCGTACCTAAAAAAATGTCGTTGATTGAGGTGAGCTCAACGTGCTCAGCAAGGAGAAACAATAATCATCTAAACATAACAATCATTATCATCGCACGACATACATTCCTCAAAACATGAATCATAAATAAACACGTAGCATGTAACATTTAGGTGCACATATATATGTAAAACAAGCGGGTCGTAAGCCCGATGATCAACTTATACGGATCACTGGCCCTTTTCCTAGCCACAAGTTTCACATAAACATATAGCTCGACGGGTCGTAAGCCCGATGGTCAACTTATACGGACCACTGACCTTTTTCCTAGTCATCGGCCAAACATTTCATTCATAGCTCGACGGGTCGTAAGCCCGATGGTCAACTTATATGGACCACTGACCCTTTTCCTAGTCATCGGCCAAACATTTCATTCATAGCTCGACGGGTCGTAAGCCCGATGGTCAACTTATATGGACCACTGACCCTTTTCCCAGTCACCGAGTTTAACATATCAAACATAGCTCGACGGGTCGTAAGCCCGATGGTCAACTTATATGGACCACTGACCCTTTTCGTAGTCACCGAGTTTAACATTTCAACCATTTACAATTGCACATTTCAATTCACGTACACACATACTTTGAACATAAATGTTATAAAAAGATGAGAAAAGTGTTCCCTTACCTCTCGTAGCATGCGTGTTCCTAGTCCGTGTCGATCCTTAAAGTGTTGATCCAGAGAGGGATCGAAGTGAGAAAGAATTAACAGCGGCGATTCCCGAAGGCAACGTTTGGATGCGATGGTGGTTTCTACAACGAGCGCTATTCCAAATTCCGGTAGTAAGTTCGTCGGCGGCTCACGATGTTGGAGTGGCACGGACGTGGTCGACGTGGCTCCGGCAGACGAGATGATTGATCGGCTTCTCGATTACGGCTAGCTAGACAGTTACGGTCCGGACGGCGGCAGGCCTTTGTTGGGGAAGAACTTCAGTGGTGTTTTACGGTTGGGGAGAAAGAGAAGAGGTGTTGAGGGTTTATGACGATGAATTTAGACGTGATTAATAAGCCGTGTGATATAGTGATTATATTTCTGTAGAGGTTGAGATAATTTAGGATCGACGTATGACTAAGTTTTGATACTGATTTGATTCCGTTAAGATGTTTATATTAAAACGTAATTTATTTTATTTAAATTTATTATTTTACTTTTATTTTTTTTATAAATTTTAGGCACATTAAATAAATTAAAATTTAAATATATTTACGGTAAAATATATAAGAATATTATTAATAAATATTTGATTAATACTTTATGTATGAATAAAACTTTTTAATTTTATATTTTAAATTATTTTAAAATTTTATTAGAGCTTAGTCGTCTAAGCACGTGAAATGTTTCTTATAAACTTCATAGTGAAAACCGAGTGTTACGTGGATCTCGAGCGGATCTCGAGCGAGGCGGGTTTTAGTCGACTTCTGAACGGGCTAGACGGCTTCTAGACGGGCTAGGCGGCTGTTGGACGGGCTAGGCGGCTGTTGAAATCCCAGATCATAAAAGTTTCTTACTGCTCCTCCCTGCCATCCGCTCCGATCTACCCTTCTTGCCTCGCCGCACTTTGTCCGCTGATTTTCTCTTGACTCGCCCCGCTGATTTTCTTTTCCCTTCTTTTCCTCTATTGTAATTTTTTTTCTTTCCTTTTTTTCCTTTTCTCATTCTACGCCATATTCTACTCTACTAGTTATGTTAATGATGACTTTTACTAATATAAACATTTCTTTTTTTTGTTTTGTTTCCCTTCCCAATATTATTTTTTGGTTTCCCTTCCCAATGTTAATTTGACTTTTGCTATTCCCGGTACTAGTATTAATTTAGTTTTCTACCGTTGTTTCTTTTTATTTCTTTTTCTGCCTTTTATGAGATACTAATATTATATTTTATTAACTATTTAATCAATATTAATAAATGTGTAAAAACTAATTGTAATTTATTTATGATTTTTTACATAAATATTTTATTTATATATTAATTAAAAAAAAAAAACTAAATCTGCCTAAATCCGCCTAGGTCCCGTCTAGGCCCCGCTTAGCCGTCTAGCCGCTAGGCCCCAGGTCACCGACCTGCTAACGCCTAGCGTCTTTTAGAACACTGCCATTTGCTTCTAAAGCTTCAAACTCTTTCTTCATCGCCTCCTGCCAATGTGGATGTTTGGCTGCCTCTATATAAGAATTAGGTTCAACATAAGGTTCAGAAACCAAAACAGCATTGCAATGGTAATCTGCCAAATATGCAGGTGGTCTTCTACTTCTGGAATGTGGCACACACTGACTTGGAATCTCATGAGCATTGTCAACAGGATCAACCTGTGGATTGCCAGTATTCATTGCATTCTCATCAACTGTAGGATGGAACTCAGAATCAGGAAATGAAATAATTGGCTCAGAACTTGGAGAGAAAATTCTAAAAGAAGAATTTTCAGCCTCAGAAGATGATTCAGATATCAAGAAAGGGATAACATTCTCAGCAAATTGGACATCCCTACTGTGGATCAATTCAAAAGCTTGAGAAGCTCTACTGGAACTACTGGGAAAAGGAAGCATGTGTTGTTTTGCCAATGGACAGATGTCACAAATCCCCTCAGAATCTGCAAAAACTCCTGGTATCATCTCTTTCAGAAGATGCATTCTGCCTTGAGAGGCATGTCCAAGCCTAGAATGCCAGATATTCTTGCAAGTAGTTAATGTATTAACTACAATAGGGTTCTCTGAATGAAGTAAGAACAAACCTTGTCGTTTATATCCAATTCCCAAAACTTTCATACTTTCCTTTTATTGGATAGTACAACTGAACTCAGTGAATATGACTGAACAGGGCTGAGTTCTAAGAAGGGCACTTACTGACTTTAAAGGCGGGAACACACAAGACTTCTTGCAACAACAGATTACTAGTGACTTGAACAGAGCCCTTATGTGTGGTTACTGTCTCGCTTCCATCTGGTAAATGAACTTCAATAATCCAAGGAACAATATCAGAGGTATACTGAGAAGGTGAACTGATCATGTGATCAGTTGCACCTGTATCAATTATCCAACTCCTAGACTGTGGTGCAACAGCCAAAAAAGTAAATGCGCTATTGATTCCAGCAAAAGAAAAATTGCTTGAACTTGAACTAGTAGTATAACCTAGTCCAGGGCCTGGAAATCCCCTCATCAGTTGCATTAGTTGGGCAAGTTGTTCCTGAGTAAAGGCTGAATTACTGGGAGCTGATGAGGGTGCAACTCCAGTAGAGGAACTACCTCCCTCTGGCTGAGAAGTAGTCGGATTAGCAGAGTTAGAAGACCCCTCATTAGATCTCAGTTTGAACTTGAAGTTTGGTGGAAATCCATGAAGTTGGAAACATTTAGCCTTAATGTGACCTTCTGTTCCACTATGGCTGCAAATAGGTTGTCCACTATTATTCCATTTGTGCTGAGTTTTGCCTTTGTTAGAAGCAAAATTAGCACTACTGTTGCTCCATTACTACCATCACTGGCTGCTGTAGAAGAATTGCCAGAAGCATTACCAACATTACCAGAAGGTGAATTAAAACTTCTGTTAACTTGCATAGCAGCTGATTCACCAACAGCAGGCATGTTCCCATATACTGTAGACCTATGACTTTCCTCTTGCACAACATAGCTAAAAAAGTCATCCATATTAGGAAAAGGCTTCATTGCCAAAATCTAACTCCTTATATTGAAGTAACTCTCATTTAGCCCCATGAGAAACTTCATGTCCTTGTTATCCTGATGCATATCATACATACCACTAGGGTTGGAAGTTCGGTTAATCAAAACCGAACCGAACCGAATGACCGGTTAACCGAACCGAAAAGTGACGAAAATGACTAACCAAAACCGAATCGAATAATTTATTGGATAACCAATAACCGAACCCATTTTTTCGGTTCGGTTATCGGTTAACCAAAAAACCGATTAGAAAAAAAATAAGCTGATATTAAAAAGAATATCGTGGAAAAAAAAATCAAAATATAAACAAATTTAAACTAAAATCCAACTTATTCAACCTAACATCCATAAATCCAACAAAATACAAAAAATCCGAAATAAGTAAGAGAGTGTTGTCATACAATCGTCCTTAAAGATATATATAATATGTAATATATATAATATATTTCGGTTATTCGGTTTTTAACGATCGGTTATCGGGTTAACCTTTAACCGAATATATAAAAAAATTCTTACCGAAAACCGAATATCTTTTATTTGGTTAACCAAAAACCGAAATTTTCGGTTCGGTTTCGGTTTTAACCGATAACCAAAACCGGAATTCCAACCCCTACATACCACAATTGCAAAGTACCATGGTACAATACTGTTCATACTCACACCACAACACATCCAGTTGATTGTAATAATCAGTCACAGAAAGAGAACCTTGAAATAGTGAGTAAATTTGTTATTGTAACTCAAATTTCTTAGGTGCATTTCCTTTACCATACTTGCGCCTCAATACTTTCCACATCTCTGCAGCTGAATGAGCAAACAATAAACAGCGTGAAATCTCTTTGTGACAAAAGTTTATGATCCATGTCTGCACTAGCATATTGCACTGGCACCACTATGGATAACTTGGATCTGTAATAGCAGGCTGAGGTATAGATCCATCAACAATACTGAGCTTCTTCCTTGACCCAAGGGCAAGCTCCATGGACCGTCGCCATGACTGATAATTCTTCCCATCCAACAGAGGAGAAACCAGAGCAACATTCGAATTCTCAGACAAAAGCACATAGAGACGGGCTCCCGGTATCCTCAATCAATTGATTCGCATTAGACGAAGAAGTACTCATGATTCCAACACAGCCTCAGAACAAAAATTCAGATATCACAAGATAAAACGTGCTCAACAAGCACCACATAATATCAACCGGCCAGAAACAAAAATCCCCAATTGATACAACACGTACTGTAATCCGAGAGAGAAACTACCTAAGCTCGCCGTTGTTGCTCTGATACTATGTTGAAAATAAAAGTCGGAAAATAACTCAGAATAGTGAGCTTGAGCTCAAGGTGTTTGAGTAAATATGTGTTTCACATGTTATGGATGAAGGCTCAAGGTGTTTGAGTAAATGTGTGTTTCACATGTTATGGATAAAGGGAGAGAGAAGGAAGGAAAACGTGAGTTGGGAAAGTGAGAATGATTCGATTAATTCAAATGAAAAATACGTTATTTTTTATCCTTTAAAAAGTCTAAAAAGACAGAAATGCCCCGCCAAATGAAAAATACGTTATTTTTTATCCTTTAAAAAGTCTAAAAAGACAGAAATGCCCCCAAGCACAAAACATAACAAACAACAACTTTAATTAAAGAACAAATTCAAATACTTTAAAACTTCAAAAGTGCGCAAACAGAAATATTTATTTAATAAATATTATCAAATTTTTCAATATAAAAATCAAAGAAAAAAAATGTTCATAAAATGATAACAATATGAAAATTATTGTTTTCATTTTACGAACATTTTCTCAATTTCAGTCATGCAAAAATAAATTGAAACAAAGAGTTCATCAACACATTACACGAGAAGGCAGCAACCAAAAAAACAAGATGTGGGTACAACGCTCTAAATGTGCGACTTCATATGAGATTCAGATCCAGATCCAGATCCACGATCCACGAAACCGACAATTCGTTCCATCAACGGCACAGCCCCGTCGGCAACCAAGTCGAACAGGTGGAAAACGTGATCCGCCTCCGGCGACTCGAACAGCTCGGCCTCTCCTTTCCAGCCGCTTCGCCTCAGGCTCTCGTAATAGTACAACCCCCTCTTCCTCAGGAAATCCCTCTCCGCCACGCACACGAGCACCCTGTCGCAACCCAGCCCCGACATCGTATCCACGTGCGCCGCCGGGTTCAGCCTCACGTCATCGGGTCCCGTCTCGCCGGAGCAGATGCAGTTCCACAGCGCCTCTTCCTTCCCGGACCCGAAAAAAGGGTGAATCAGAATCAGGCCAGCAAATCTGAGCCCGAGCCCGGCCCGGCCCACCATGTTGTGCGCGATGTTGGCGCCGGCGCTGTCGCCGGCCAGGTACACGCGGTCGAAGTCCGCGTGCTCGCGCAGCCACGGGTCGGATCCGGATCCGGACCCGGCGTGCTGTCCGATCCACTCGAGGGCGGCGTACGAGTCGTCGTAACACGCCGGGATCGGGTGTTCCGGGGCGAGTCTGTAATCGACTGAGACGACGACGGATCTGGTTCTGGCGGCGAGGATGTTGACGTAGTTGTGGTAGAACGAGGAGAAGGCGGATTCGATCGAGAAAGCGCCGCCGTGGATGTAGATGATGAGGGGCGATTTCCGATCGGCGCGGGCGGTTCGGTAGAGGTAGATCCGGGCGGAGAGGTTGTTTTCCGGCGAGATGAGCACGTCTCTGGAAACGACACCATTTTGGGGGTCGTCGGATGGTGGGACGAAGTCGTGCTCGGTGTACCTTTCGACCCGGCCGGTGCCGTCGACCCGAAAGAAGGGTGGGAAATCGTGGGTTATGCTGGTGGGTTCCATTTGGTACGATTGAGATTGGGGATCAACGGTGGTGGCCCTAAATATCCATATAATATGGATAAGGACGTGCTTATTTAGGCAAAATCTGCCAAATTCAGAAATTTTTTATTTTGGCAGAATCTGCTAAAATCAGAATTTAAAAAAAAAAATTATTTCAAATCTGCCAAATTCAGAAATTTTTTATTTTGGCAGAATCTGCTAAAATCAGAAAATTTTTAAAAAAATTATTTTATTAATTTAAATAATAGTTTGTTTATATTTAAATATAAATTAATATATATTATACTATTATAATTCATATAATTAAAAATAATTAAAAATATAATTTTTTACTTAAAAATATTACATATTTTAATATTGGTAGTAGCACTATACTTACTCATCACCTTCCTCCCCGCCATCTCCCGGATCCTCGGGTCAGCGGCCGGGTACAGCCGCGGGTCGTCGTCCAGCCCGCAGCTCTCCGGGCACAACGCCTTGTACACTTTGTCCACCTCCTTCCCCCCGAAAAACGGGTGCATCAAAAACACTCCGGCGACCTCCACGCCGGCGGGCCTCTCGACGCCGGCCCTGATCGCCAAGTCGTTCGCGATGGTCGCGCCGGCGCTCTCCCCGCCGACGAACACTCGCCGTAAATCGGCACACTCGTTCAGCCAGGGATCGGGGCCGCCTCCGGCGGCCGCGTGCGCCGTGACCCACCGGAACGCCGCCCACGAGTCATCGAACGCGGCCGGGAGGGGGCACTCCGGCGCCAGCCGGTAGTCGATCGAGACGGCGAGGACGTTGGCCCTCTCCACGACTGACGAGACGAAGTTGTGGAAGGCCGACACCTTGGCGGAGCCGAGGCAGAAGGCGCCGCCGTGGACGTAGATCACGACGGGGAGCCGCCGCGATGGCGGATCTCGGATTCGCGGCGAGAAAATGCGGACGGAGAGGCCGGTGTCGGAATCGATCGTCACGTCTTTAGATCGGACGGCGGAGGTCGGATCATCGGAGGTTGGGTGGAATTCCATAGGGCGGAGCCGCTCGATCGTGCCATCTGTGAATAGCCGGAAAATATGGGGAATCTCAACCGCGATATCTTTTGAATCCAATGCCATGAGGAGAAGAGATTATAAGTAAAAGTAAGTGTAGTTAGAACCAATAGTGTAAGAGTATAAATAGAAATGTTGGAGTAATTTGGTTGTTCAAAAATATACCAATAATGTACTGCATAACCTAATTTATTTATTTTTATGATTTTAATTTATTTATTTTTAATTATTTTTTAAATAATTTTTTTATAAGGAGGATGTGTCAAATCCCATGATAAACTTTCGTAATATTTTAATAAAAATTTGTTCCACCCGAGGTTTTCGAACCCTGATATCTCACCCACATCATCACGGGCTTTACCACTCGGCTATGCCCTTGGGACTTATTTTTTAAATAATTAAAAGTGAAAAGGACCTATATTGGTAGTAGCACTATACTTACTCATCTGCTCGCACCTTCTTTGTTAAGTATTATAGTACTTAATTGCACATGTTATACAAATTAGAAAAACCTTATTTTATTCAATGTAAATTCTTTGGTTTCAGCAAACATGGGCCTTGTGACGTTTGACTAAATGGAACTATTGCAAGTTTGCAACTAGCCAATTAATTATGATTTTCCTAAATACAAATCCATGTTTGATTTTTTTTAGTTCTATTTATTTGTCATCCTTAATCGTTCGAATCATGTTTGAAAAATAAATTGAAAACAAAATTATCTCCATCTCACTTATCACTGATCATGAAGAGCAATCGATGCATTTTGTTCGAATCATATTTTTTTTTTTATTTTTTAGTTTTTAGTTTTTCGTCTCATATTTGAAATTATTCTTTGAGAATTCCAAATTCCGTTTCAATAAATAAAACAATTGAAGCTTTTTTCCATTGACTATTCTCATTTACTATAGCGCTACCACATGCAATAGCGCAATCAATGTAATACTTTTAAGCAATAATTGTAATACAATGTTTTTGTACTATGATTTTATATTATTGGTGGGTCAATGGAAAATCACATGTTTTATTGTCATGTTTGGTTTGGAATTGAAATTGAGCACCTTAAAAGTCATTTTGCAAAAAACATGGTTGACTTTGTCTTGTAATGACATTGGATTTAACGTCTCACAATTTTATTCACACTTTGAAAAAAATATAAAAGTACTTGTAAGTTCGCACCGTATATTCTTATTTTTACTTAAAACTTTAAATTTTACTTTTTTAATATTATCTTATTACTGTTTTCTAAATTATTTTATTTTTTAATTTAAAAATTATTTGTTACATTCTTCTTATTATTAAAAATAATCATTTTTTAATTTTATGATCATCTGTTCAATAAAAATATATACTAATATTATAAGGATAAATATATGTTTCAATAGATAAAAATATAAATCTCTATTGGTCTCAAACTAATTAATAGTTATATTATTTTATTAATTTTTTAATAAGAACCACAATGTTAAAAATATACCCTCTTTCATTAAAAGAAATTGTATTATTTTATTTATAATTTACAAAAAAATTATATATATTTTTAATTGAGAGAGTATACTTTAAATTAATAAGTAAAATTATTGTGCTTAATAAAAAAAATTAAGAGACGCACACAATTACACAAATAAAAGACCGAGCGAATAAATAAATTAATTAATTACGGTGTATATTAAATCATGAAGTGGAGTGCCCTAACGAGAAACACATTCAAACACAGCAACTCCTTTAGCAGCCGTCAACCCAAACCCGATGAATCCAACCGTTGGATCTAAAATCAGTAAAAAAAGCGGGCCCCACCAAACTACCGCGTATCCATCTACAGAACCCATCAACGCCCCACAATCCAGCCCACCGTCAGATCAACGGCCCAGATCCAACAACGCCCTCACGCATAAATACATCGCCGCACGTTGAATCCTCACCCTAAAACCCCCTTCGTACTCCTTTCAGCTTTTTCGCCAGCCGACTTCAGGGAAAAAAAGGACTCTCCCCCCTCACTCTAAAAACCGGTTTCCTTCTCCGACCAATCGCCACCGCTCAGGGAGGGGCAGTTTCGGGAGAGAAAAAATGAACGGCGGAGATTTGAATCAGCAACAACAGCAGCAACAGCAGCAGATGCAGATTCAGCAGCAGCAGCAGCACCAGCAGTGGATGGCGATGCAGCAGTACCAGCAGTGGGTGGCGATGCAGCAGCACATGATGTACAATCAGCAATACATGACGTACTACCAGCACCAGCATCATTATCAGCAGAAGCAGGGCGGCGGCGGCAACAACAGAGATAATCAGATTCAGAATTCGAGCGAAGACAATAAGACGATCTGGATCGGAGATCTGCAGCAATGGATGGACGAAGGATATCTCAGTTCGTGCTTTTCCCAAACCGGAGGGGTAATATAATTTTTTTTTTTAATTTTATTTTATCTCCGGTCAGTTGTTTTGAATTTATGTGTGTTGTTGTTGATTTTGAATCTGGGAAGTAGATTTCTTCAGTGGATTATCTGATTTTTTTCTTCTGTTGAGTAATTGGGTTGATCTGTAGTGTGTACTTCAACTTAATTTCAGCTTGATTCAGTTCACTTACTACTTTTTACTATTGTTATAAAGATTAAGTTCAGTTCAGCTTGATCCCGTTAATAAAAACTGAGCTTAAATATGCAAAATTTATGATACTTCCCCAGTGATGTTGAATTTCAGAAGTATATGAATATCGGGTTTATGTTCCAATATTTTGTTAATTTGTTCTTTATCTCGACCTATTTAAGAAATGTAGTGTTTTTACACTGATTTTAGAAGTTATCTCGAATAGTTCTGTAGTACCATATCCCCGATTCCCCATGGACATTCAGTTATGCAACTTACTTGGCTGCTTTAGTTTGTGTTTTCTGTCAGTATCACATATAATGACTTTCTATATCCGAACTAGTAGGTTGTTGCGGTCAAGATAATCCGCAACAGGCAGACAGGTCATTCCGAGAGGTATGGATTCATCGAGTTCGATTCTCATACGGCGGCTGAGAAAGCTCTCCAAAATCACAATGGTACGATGATGCCGAATGTGGACCAACCCTTTAGGTTAAACTGGGCAGCTTTTGGCGGTGGCGAAAGGGAAAGGCGACCGGACAACACAGGCGTTTCGGATTTGTCGATATTTGTCGGGGACCTGGCCACAGACGTGACTGATGTTGTATTGCATGAGACATTTTCTAGTAAGTATCCGTCTGTAAAGAGCGCAAAAGTGGTTGTTGATGCGAATAGTGGCCGTTCCAAAGGGTATGGCTTTGTGAGGTTTGGCGATGAGAATGAGAGGTCTCAGGCCATTGCCGAAATGAATGGGGCCTTTTGTTCTAGCAGGCCCATGCGGGTCGGTGTTGCAACCCCCAAAAAACCTGGATCTATGCAACAATTTCCATCACAAGGTGTTTTTAATTTTTACTTTTCATTATTATTGATAAATCACAGTCTTACTAATCCAACATTACATTTTTTCTTGTACAAGAATTGCTAATTTAGTTGTTGTATTGTCAGGTGGATATCCGAATGGTGCAGTGATGCAAGGTCAGTTTGAGAATGATACGTCTAACACAACAGTAAGTTTTGCTCTTCCTTGGAATCTGGTTATCTCGAGGTAGGGTTAGGTTTTTATGTAACATGTGGGCTTGTTTCTTGTAGATATTTGTTGGGGGACTTGATGCCGATGTCACTGATGAAGAGCTGAGACAGAGTTTTACTCCTTGTGGTGAAGTTTTATCTGTTAAAATTCCGGTTGGAAAGGGATGCGGATTCGTACAACTTGCGAACAGGTAAATGCCCGTGATGCGGTTTCTTATCTCTGAAGTTATTGTATGGAAATATCACTCTCGAGGATTTTGAATACATTATACAGAAGTAGTATGATGTGTTTTCTTATTTCTACATTAACTGGTGTAAAAAATCAGTTTAGTTATATTATGCATGTACGATTTAAATTACAATACGGAGTACAAAATAGTGTGGATACACACACAATGCTTTCATCTAGAATGTTTTGATTGTTGCTAAAAATGAAAAATTGCTCAAATTAGTTTTGGATTTGGTTACTTACCCATGGCACGGCCCTTTCCGATTTTCCAATTGACAGAAGCAGTGCAGAAGAAGCTATTCAGAGATTAAACGGATCAATTATAGGCAAGCAGACTGTCCGTCTTTCTTGGGGTCGGAATATGGGAAACAAGCAGGTAGTTTTTCAACGATCCATCTTACTCTTGCTCCGCCTCTTAGATATCCATATTTAATGCAATAGTACGACAAAATTAAACTTTGTATTTTTGCTACAAGACTGGTCATACTTTGAAACAAAATGGTCATACTTTTAAATAAAAAGATACATAATAGTTGTTCAAAGGTTCGATCAACATTCTTTTTGAACAAACACAAAACTGGTTTTTATTTCGAAATGTTGGGAGTTTTTCCAGTATAACAAATTCTTTTGGGAATTAATTAGGTACATTGAGCTCTTTTCAATTCAGTGTTTTTTCTTAGCCCTTATTCTCTTGAATCTTTTGCAATGTTTTTGTAGTCAAGAGGGGATGCTAATGGTGGGTTCTACGGAAGGCAAGGTGGTTACAACAACGGGTACGGATATGCAAACGGACCGTCTTCAAATGGTCACGGGAACCATCAGCAGCAGTCTGTCGGATAAAAGCCGGCTCTGCTGCTGCTCTGTGCATTGCTCCAGCATTATACATCAGAGAATGCTGTGCATCAAAACCACAGAAGTCTGGGAAAACCAAGGAATTTTGTAGCGAGATAAAATCTCACTTGAGAAAAATACCTTTTTTTTACAATATTTAATATCTAAATTTGAACTTTGTGTGAGATTATATCCAACTTCTAAACAGCTTGTGATGAATGATGATGGTTTTTATTAGTGTTTTTCTTTTATATATTTCAGTGTTGTTAGTATTTAGTTCATGCTTGCTTGATTTAAATTAATTAATTTTATTTTTGAAATCTTAAAAAATGTAAAATCTTGTTCTTATTATTATTATTGTTAATAATACAAAAAATCAATTTAGTAGTTTATGATCATTCAAATTAGTTGAAGTATCAATTGAAAAGTGACATGATCCAATTCAAATTAGTTGAAGTCAGGTCAATCGGAATCAATTGAAAATAAAAGAGAATTTATTTTTTCAAATTAGTTGAAGTCGGAATCAATTGAAAATAAAAGAGAATTTATTTTTTCAAATTATTTGAAGTCAGGTCAATCGGAATCAATTGAAAATAAAAGAGACTTTATCTTTTCCGCAATCAAAGAAATTTTCGTTTAGAGAATATAGATGAGATAATGACCGAGTAGTGGTGTAATCGAATCGAGTCGAATATTTGGTTATTCGTACGCATATTCAAGTATTCGTATTTATTCGAATATTAAATTTCGATTCGTATTCGTATTCATATTCGTCAAATATTCAAATATTTGTTCAAATATGAGAATACTCCCTCTCACTTAGAGTAATTATCACATTTTCTTTGTAATTCTTAATAGAAATTTGACCATTAATTTGAAAAGAAGGAAATATATATTAAAAAATCTAAAAATTAATTAAAATAAAAAATAAAAAATATTGTGTCATTTTTTTCATAAAAACTTTACGAAATTTCAATTATAATAGATAAAAGATAATTAATTGAAAAAACAAAATTAAAAAAATACTGTATATCATTATATTATATTATTTTTCATTAAAAAATAAAAAATTTACAAAATATTTATTAAAAATTATATATATATATTCGAATCGAATACTACATTATTCATATTTGTATTCATAAATATTCGAATACAAAATAATATTTGTATTCGTATTCATATTCGTTTTTTCGAATAGGAATAATCAATATTCGAATCGAATTAAAAATCAAATCAAAATAATTCGATACATTTACATCCCTACTCAAGATAGTACCTACTCTCAACTTCTTACTAAACCTTATTTTTCAAACCAAAACTTAATATTCCGAATTTTCATTTTTAAAAAGCATATTATGACAACTGATGTGTATGTTATTCTCCTCGTAATTAATTAGCATTTTAAAATTATTCATTGATCAATAATTAATTAATATTAACACACATAGCAAATTTGGCAATTTCAAAAACATGGAACCGACTATATATAAATAAAACAGCAGAGCAATCGATTAAACACAGATTCAATATGGCAACAAACATGATCAAAAACTCGTTTCTCATTCTCTTCTTTTTGTGCCTTTCGGCCTGTGCCGATGGAAGAGGCCGACACAGTCCTCTCCGGGAGCTACGAAAGATGACTAAAAATAATCTTCATCTTAACGATGTGTCGAGGGAGGTTTCTCCGGCGGTTAACGTAGCAAAACAGGACGGTCGTAAAGAAGCCGACAGGATCGTGAAGCTTCCCGGCCAACCGCCTGCAATCGATTTCAGCCAATATTCCGGCTATGTCACCGTCGATCCCAAAGCTGGACGATCGCTGTTTTACTATTTCACCGAGGGTGCGGACCCCATTAGCAAGCCTTTAGTCTTGTGGCTGAATGGAGGTACATATATATATCTTGTATTAATTGATACAACTTGCAAATTTTTTTATCTATTTTTATTTTTTATTTTACTTAATCTGTTGTTTTCTGAACAGTAAGTAAATAAAATCTGTTGTTGATGGGGATGACATTGTAGGGCCCGGATGCTCTTCACTAGGCGACGGGGCGATGTCGGAGCTCGGACCCTTTCGGGTCAACCCGGACGGGAAAACATTGAAGTACAATCAATATGCTTGGAACAAGGGTAATTAAAGTACAACCCGGATGCTCTTTTGATATGCTTTTTCCAACTATAAATTAAAAACATTCCATGCAGTGGCCAATGTACTGTTTCTTGAATCTCCGGCTGGTGTTGGATTCTCGTACTCAAACACATCGTCTGATTATGTTACGGGTGACAAGCGAACGGCTGCAGACGCTTACACGTTCCTACTTAACTGGTTCGAGAGATTTCCAGAGTACAAAAAACGAGATTTTTTCTTATCAGGAGAAAGTTACGCCGGCCATTACGTGCCTCAGCTCGCTAATTTAATCCTCCGAAACAACAAAAAAACGAAGCACACCGTCATTAAATTGAAAGGAATCGCGGTAAGTCTTTGTCTTTCGATCCTCGTTTATATATAATAGTACTCGCAAATTAAATGTGTTGAGTTGGAGCGTTTTGGTTTCTCAGATCGGGAATGCAGACATCGACTTCACGGATATGTGGGTCGGCATGTACGATTACTGGTGGACTCATGCTCTTATATCCGATGAAACTCATCGGGCAATAGTCAACCATTGCGATTTGTCTTCAATCGCCACCGTTACAGACGCATGCGAAAACTACACGATTAGAGCCGCTAACGAGTGTGGAGATATCGACTTTTACGACATCTATGCTCCGTTATGCGGTTCAAACGCAACTTCTCCTTCGGTATAGTTCTTCAATGCTGACAACTTTACTTACGGACTGGGCTGTCAGCATTTTATAGTTTTTTTTTTTTTTTTTTTTAACAATATCGATCCTTTAATTCGATTATTTGTGCATTTTGTTGTTGAAGCAGATATCTAGTTTTGATCCGTGCAACGACGATTACGTGTTTGCATATTTGAACATGCCCGAGGTGCAAGAGGCTCTTCACGCCAACGTCACCGGATCACTTCCCGGGCCATGGCAAGATTGCAAGTATATATTCTACACAAAACTATTTTAAATTAATTGTATGTTTTTCGTTTTGTTATAAGTTCTTGTTCATTCTTGGTATTTCGTGGGTTCCAATTGGACGGACTCGCCCGATACAGTGTTACCTGTGATCAAGAGGCTTATGGGCAGCGGCATTAGCGTTTGGATCTACAGGTGAGAAAGTTGTCGACGAATATTAAAAATATATTATTACGTTATTAAAAGTTCGACTAATTAATGGTAATAAGAAACAATGAATGAATATAATTCATCGATGTGCAGTGGAGATACGGATGGGATAGTTCCCGTGACATCGACAAAGTACTCGATGTCATAAAAACTCCATGGTACCCTTGGTACCACGAACGCCAGGTGGCAGGATATGTTGTTGGATACGAAAAATTGACATTTGTGACGGTAAGAGGAGCTGGGCACTTGGTCCCGAGTAAGCAGCCCGAGCGTGCGCTTACGCTCTTTGCATCCTTCTTGAAGGGGCGATTGCCTCCCAGAGACGACTCCACAGCTTGATATAATCGTTAACTCGAGCCAATCAACCACAACTCGAGCTCCACGAAATCGACATCTATGTTATGTATTTTTCATTTCACCGGACTTTGCATCTACTAAAGTTAACTCACAAGTCACAACTACTTATTTTACTAATTAAAAAAAATATTAAATAATTTTTTAAAATATTTATTATTATATAAAAAAATCAATTTAGTTCCGTTCAGGAAAAATCAGTATAGTTATATTAGAGCATCTCCAGTTGTGGTTTTAAGTTTTGGGTGATGAGTAGGCCACATGTGCGCCAACTCGTATTTTCTCTACTTCTACCCAAAAAAACTTCTAACCCATCCAACAGTTCTACCTTAAAAATAAATTTTATAGGTCCCACCACTTACTTATTTTATATTTTTTTATTTATTAATAATAGTAATAATAATAGTAGTAAAAGTAAAAAAAATGATTTTTAGATTAAATTAATTAAATTAATTGCGAAATAATAATTGCCCTATAATGTATAAAAATAATCATAACGGATATAGACTTTTAAAATTTAACTATTTCAAAATTCTTATTTTTAATTAATTTTTATATAAATATAAAACGTTAAAATTTTAACTATTTCAAAATTTTTATTTTTAATTAATTTTTATATAAAATAAATCCACTAACGTTAAAATTTTAACTGTTTTAAAATTTTTTATTTTAATTAATTTTTATATAAAATAAAAATACAAATAATCCATTACAAATTTAATTAGTTCAAAATTCTTATTTTTTATATAAAAAGAAAATTGAATAGTTCAAAATTCTTATTTTTTATATAAAAAACAAAATAGCGTTAAAATATAAAATAATTTTTAGTTCAAAATTCTTATTTTTTATATAAAAAGAAAATTGAATAGTTCAAAATTCTTATTTTTTATATAAAAAACAAAATAGCGTTAAAATATAAAATAATTCTTAACGTTAAAATTTTAACTATTTCAAAAATTACAACGAAAATATTGATTTTATTAATTAATAATAGTAAACAATAATAATAAAGTAATGTTATTTTTTACCTGGGTAGAAGTTCTTCTACCCCAGAACTTTCAGGAAGTCCTCACTTTTACACATCAGCACACCTCCAATCACTTCTACCTTGTTTTTGGGTGAGAGGTAGAAGTACACGTATACTTCTACCTCTCCATTGGAGATGCTCTTATGTATGTACAATTTAAAATATACTCCAATTATTTTAAAGTGGGGATAGAACTTGTGAGGAAATGTAGGAGAGTTATCCTAAAATTAATTAGCAGTTAACTAAAGGGTAAATTGGGAAAAAATAATGTTTATTAATAAATGTGCAAATGTGTCAAACAACAAATAATAAAAATAAAATGAGAGAGTAATATTTAAAGGATAAAATTATTAAAAAAAATTCACCTACAAAATAGTTTAATAGTTATATTATGTATGTACAATTTAAAATATACTCCAATTATTTTAAAGTGGGGATAGAACTTGTGAGGAAATGTAGGAGAGTTATCCTAAAATTAATTAGCACTTAACTAAAGGATAAATTGGGAAAAAATAATGTTTATTAATAAATGTGTAAATGTGTCGAACAACAAATAATAAAAATAAAATGAAAAAGTAATATTTAAAGGATAAAATTATTAAAAAAAAAATCACCTACAAAATAGTCTGATACACGCTTTCATCTAGATGAGTGTTTTGATTGCTCAAAATAGTTTTGTAAATTCAATATTTTTGTCACACTCACCTTATTTTTCAAACCAAAACTTGTAATATTCCGAGAATTTTATTTTATTATAAAATAATACTATATGAATCAAAACATGTCAAAAACATAGCTATAGACTCTGGACATTTTTCCCAACTCAGACTCTCTGATACCAAATGTTGAAAACAGTCATGAAGACTGCAGAGTACTGCGACAGTCACGAAGACTGTTGAGTACTGCCAGAAACGTTGAGTTAGAAGACACAGATTTGTGAAGTACACGTACTGACACAAACACAGTTTTTTGTGTTCAGTCACGGGACTGCTGAAGACTCTGAAGTTCGGGGACTTCTCAGAGAACTTCGAAAGAACAAAAAAAAATTGAACACGGAGATTTTCTTGGAATACTTTTGTATTACTCTTCTTCTAATGCACAAAATTAAAAGACTAACTATGACCTTATTATATAGCCTTACAAACTTGAGAAAGAAGAAAACTCCTAAAATAAAGTATCCTAACTAAAGCAAAACTCCTAAACTAGGAAACATAATTAAATAAAATCTACTCCTAATTAATAGTAAATCTTTAATTAGAGACACAATCCAAACCATATTCGGATTACTTCCAACATTCACCCCCTTAATCCGAACTTGTATTGACGAGTTCCTTAACTCCAAGTTACTCGCACATTTCATCCGTCGGTTCGTTGGCTTGTCATGATCCTTCATTTGATATACCTCAACCTCGAGGTCACAGAACTGCCGATCAACATCACTCATCTCGGTCTTGCACTCATCGACATAAACACGAATGTCGAGTGTTCCTCCAACCTTATATTTTGTATAGGCAACCGCCCCTTGTGGACATTTATAGATGTCTAACTCCATTAGACATACATCCAAACGTATATGCCACAGTCTGAGTACTTGATGTAGACTACACAAGTCTTTCTTCCGATCAATACTCTTTGTGTCTCCACGGTACGTCGACCGTTCATCATCTCCAAGAAGTAATAAGTTATCATCGAGCTCATTCTCCTCGGTACTCACATAGATATCTTTGAGAAACCTCATGTTTCGTTGTGCAGTTGACACACATGATGTATCACTGGAAGTACTACTGGAAGTACTGCTGGAAGTACTGCTGGAAGTACTTGTACTGGTACCAGATAAACTGCTTATGTCTCCAAACAAAATTGGATTGAGTGTCCTGACAGGAAAATCTGTTGAGAGTACTGAACCAAAATTTGATGTCTTCTCAACAGGTACACATGTTGTCATGTCACCGACGTCACCTACGTCATTCTATGAAGTTGGCAACTCCTCAACTTCATGTGACTCCTCCTGTGCTAACACATCACCATCAGTAGTGATTGTTTTCTCCATAGGACACATTGACTTACAATTTTCAAGAGTGATTTTGTACAGTCTGTTGACTGATTTCTTCACCTTCATTAGCAGCTTCCCACATCTGTCACATACCCACAACATCTCACCGTGGATAACAACCATGTTTCCAGTTTCGGATAGTTGTCCAAAACTCATGATGTTACTACATAAACTTGGTACGTAACATACCTCTTGTACAATTGCAAGGTACCATGGTACAATACTGTTCATACTCACACCACAACACATCCAGTTGATTGTAATAATCAGTCACAGAAAGAGAACCTTGAAATAGTGAGTAAATTTGTTATTGTAACTCAAATTTCTTAGGTGCATTTCCTTTACCATACTGTGCCCCAATACTTACCACATCTCTGCAGCTGAATGAGCAAACAATACACAGCGTGAAATCTCTTTGTAACAAGAGTTTATGATCCATGTCTGCACTAGCATATTGCACTAGCACCACTGTGGATAACTTGGATCAGTAATATCGGGCTGAGGTTTAGATCCATCAACAATACTGAGCTTCTTCCTTGACCCAAGGGCAAGCTCCATGGACCGTCGCCATGACTGATAATTCTTCCCATCCAACAGGGGAGAAACCAGAGCAACATTCGAATTCTCAGACGAAAGCACATAGAACGGGCTCTCGGTATCCTCAATCAATTGATTCGCATTAGACGAAGAAGTACTCATGATTCCAACACAGCCTCAGAACAGAAATCCAGATATCACAAGATAAAACGTGCTCAACAAGCACCGCAGAATATCAACACGTACTGTAATCCGAGAGAGAAACTACCTAAGCTCGCCGTTGTTGCTCTGATACTATGTTGAAAATAGAATTCGGAAAATAACTCAGAACAATGAGCTTGAGCTCAAGGTGTTTGAGTAAATATGTGTTTCACATGTTATGGATGAAGGGACAGAGAAGGAAAGAAAACATGAGTTGGAAGAGCTTGAGCTCAAGGTGTTTGAGTAAATGTGTGTTTCACATGTAATGGATAAAGGGAGAGAGAAGGAAGGAAAACTTGAGTTGGGAAAGTGAGAATGATTTGATTAATTCAAATAAAAAATATGTTGTTTCTTTTATACCTTAAAAAGTATAAAAAAACAGAAATGCCCTCCAAGCACAAAACATAACAAACAACAACAACGTTATTTAAAGAACAAAGTTCAAACACTTTAAAACTTCAAAAGTGGGCAAACAGAAATATTTATTTAATAAATATTATCAAATTTTTCAATATAAAAAAAAAATGTTCATAAAATGAAAGCATATTATTTTCATTTTATGAACATTTCCTCAATTTCCGTCATGCCAAAATAAATTGAAACAAAGAATCATCAAAATTAGACGAAACGGAAGTACCACATTACACGAGAAGGCAGCAACCAAAAAAACAAGATGGGTACAACGCTCTAAATGTGCGACTTCATATGAGATTCAGATCCAGATCCAGATCCACGATCCACGAAACCGACAATTCGTTCCATCAACGGCACAGCCCCGTCGGCAACCAAGTCGAACAGGTGGAAAACGTGATCCGCCTCCGGCGACTCGAACAGCTCGGCCTCTCCTTTCCAGCCGCTTCGCCTCAGGCTCTCGTAATAGTACAACCCCCTCTTCCTCAGGAAATCCCTCTCCGCCACGCACACGAGCACCCTGTCGCAACCCAGCCCCGACATCGTATCCACGTGCGCCGCCGGGTTCAGCCTCACGTCATCGGGTCCCGTCTCGCCGGAGCAGATGCAGTTCCACAGCGCCTCTTCCTTCCCGGACCCGAAAAAAGGGTGAATCAGAATCAGGCCAGCAAATCTGAGCCCGAGCCCGGCCCGGCCCACCATGTTGTGCGCGATGTTGGCGCCGGCGCTGTCGCCGGCCAGGTACACGCGGTCGAAGTCCGCGTGCTCGCGCAGCCACGGGTCGGGTCCGGATCCGGACCCGGCGTGCTGTCCGATCCACTCGAGGGCGGCGTACGAGTCGTCGTAACACGCCGGGATCGGGTGTTCCGGGGCGAGTCTGTAATCGACTGAGACGACGACGGATCTGGTTCTGGCGGCGAGGATGTTGACGTAGTTGTGGTAGAACGAGGAGAAGGCGGATTCGATCGAGAAAGCGCCGCCGTGGATGTAGATGATGAGGGGCGATTTCCGATCGGCGCGGGCGGTTCGGTAGAGGTAGATCCGGGCGGAGAGGTTGTTTTCCGGCGAGATGAGCACGTCTCTGGAAACGACACCATTTTGGGGGTCGTCGGATGGTGGGACGAAGTCGTGCTCGGTGTACCTTTCGACCCGGCCGGTGCCGTCGACCCGAAAGAAGGGTGGGAAATCGTGGGTTATGCTGGTGGGTTCCATTTGGTACGATTGAGATTGGGGATCAACGGTGGTGGCCCTAAATATCCATATAATATGGATAAGGACGTGCTTATTTAGGCAAAATCTGCCAAATTCAGAAATTTTTTATTTTGGCAGAATCTGCTAAAATCAGAATTTAAAAAAAAAAATTATTTCAAATCTGCCAAATTCAGAAATTTTTTATTTTGGCAGAATCTGCTAAAATCAGAAAATTTTTAAAAAAATTATTTTATTAATTTAAATAATAGTTTGTTTATATTTAAATATAAATTAATATATATTATACTATTATAATTCATATAATTAAAAATAATTAAAAATATAATTTTTTACTTAAAAATATTACATATTTTAATATTCTTTTTAAAAAAAGACCGTTAAATAAAAATAAATATTTTAATATATAAAAATAATAAATAAAAATATTATTTTTACATATATATTAAATAAATTATGTTGTTAATGATATAAAAAAAGAATTGCAATTACTGGTGGACTCATGCTCTTATTGTTGAGTATTTGATATGCGGAATAAAAATATCAAAGAAGAAAAGAGAGTTTTTATTATTGGAGTTTTTAGTTTTTATTTGTTTTTATTGGATGATCAATAACCATGATCAAGAACACAATTTATAAGAGAGGAATGGATACAAAGAGGCACTCCATTCCAAGTCCCAAGTTCTTAAGAAATGTAAAGAGTAAACAACTTACAAGAAATACTCTTTGACTTCTACAAGTTGGAATGATGTTCCAACTTATTATGAATTATTATTTTCAACATCCCTTCTTAATTCATAATTTTCAGCATCTTCTTGAACTTCTCAAACTTCTCGATCGTCACGGCTTTGGTAAGAAAATCAGCGGCTTGATCATTGGTGTTGACGAACTCCATTGAAATTTCTCCATCGTTGACGAGATCACGAATGTAGTGATGACGAAGCTCGATATGCTTGGACCTTGCATGAAAGACCGGATTTTTAGTCATTGCAATTGTTGACATGTTGTCACAAAAGATGGTCGTAGCTCCAGCTTGTTTTTCTTGCAAATCCGAGAGTATTCTCTTAAGCCAAACGGCTTCACAAGCGGCATCCGTCGCTGCGATATACTCGGCTTCACTTGAAGATAAAGCAACCGTCTTTTGCTTTTTAGAACTCCATGCAATCACCTTCGTACCAAGAGAAAAAACATACCCCGAAGTACTTTTTCGATCGTCCAACGAACCTGCCCAATCACTATCCGTGAAACCAATCAAGGAATTATTTTCTTCTTTTTCATACTTCAAACCTTGATTTTTTGTTCCATGAAGGTACCGTAGGATCCTCTTTGCGGCTGCATAATGAAGCTTGCTTGGATCACTCATAAACCTCGAAACATAGCTAACGGAGTGCACTATGTCGGGTCTAGTATTTGTGAGGTAGATCAGCGAACCAACAAGGCTTCTATATATTTTTGAATCCATTTTTTCAGCACCATCATCTTGTTGCAACTTCTCATTTACCGCCAAAGGTGTTGCCACGAGCTTGCAATTTTCCATGTGGAATTTTTTAAGCAAGTCGACCACATATTTTTCTTGAGATATAAAAATCTCGCCCTCATTTTGTTTCACTTGAATCCCAAGAAAATATTTCATGAGACCCAAATCGGACATCTCAAATTCTTGCATCATATTTTTCTTGAATTCCTTCACCATTTTTTCGTTAGTACCAAGATAAATAAGATCATCGACGTAGAGACAAATGATCAAAAAATCTTGAGTACCTTCTTCCTTTTTTACGTACAGCGAGGGCTCACTTGGACTCTTGTGAAATCCATTCTTGTTGAAATATCCATCAATTTTGCTATTCCAAGCACGAGGCGCTTGTTTTAATCCGTAGAGAGCTTTCTTCAAACGGTACACTTTTTCCTCCTTTTCGGCAACTTCAAATCCTTGAGGTTGATGAACGTAGACTTCCTCTTCAAGCTCTCCATTTAGGAATGCGGATTTCACATCAAGTTGATAGATATTCAGCCCCAGTTGAGCTCCAATCGCAAGTACACATCGAATTGTTTCCATTCGAGCTACCGGCGCGAACGTCTCGTTGAAGTCTATCCCGGGCTGCTGTGAATAGCCTTTTGCAACGAGTCTCACCTTGTGTTTTTGGACAGAACCGTCTTCATTGAGTTTGGTTTTGAACACCCACTTCAAGCCGATTAAATCTTTGCCTTGTGGCAAGTCCACAAGCTCCCAAGTTTTATTTTTTTCAATTGTTTCAATTTCGGCTTCCATGGCTTTTCTCCAAACTTCTTCTTGCTTTGCTTCTTCATAATTCTGAGGTTCACAACCAAAGAAAGCAACATCACAATGCTCATAGATATCTCTCAAAGATCGGAATTTTATTGGAGGCGATTCGGAATCCGAACTTGACGAACTTGAGGGACTTCTTTGAGGTATTCTTTGAGGACTTGTTTGAGGTGTTTCATCCTCATGTTGCTGCTGCCCATTTGGAGTATTAGGTGATTCCATAGAATCATTTGACACCAAATTATTTGGCGAAGAATTTTCCTCCAAATTCCACTTGGCCATTTCATCGAAAATCACGTCTCTTGAGACGATGAGTTTTTTATTTTCCGGGTTATAAAGCCGATAACCCTTCGACTCATCGCTGTAGCCAACATGAATTAATTTTTCACCTTTTTTATCATATTTGTCTCGGTTTGGAGTTGAGACATGTGAGTAAGCAATGCTTCCAAAAACTCTCAAATGATCAACCGTTGGCTTCTTTCCATGCCAAGCTTCGTACAGTGTTTTATCAAGGACCGCCTTTGTTGGAGATCGGTTGAGAATGTAGATAGCCGTGTGTACAGCTTCAGCCCAAAATTGTTTTTCCAAGTTTTTCTCTTGTAGCATGCTCCTCGCCATCTCGACGATGGTTCTATTTTTTCTTTCGGCGACACCGTTTTGTTGTGGACTTCTACGAACAGTGAGTTGCCTTTGGATCCCATTTTTATTGCAATACTCCATGAATGGTTTGTAGAGAAACTCACCACCTCGATCCGTCCGCAATGACTTGATTTTTAATCCACTTTGATTTTCTACAAGAGCTTTGAATTGTAGAAAAGTGGTGAAAGCTTCTGATTTTTCACTCAAAAATATATCCACATCATTCTTGAAAAGTCGTCGACAAAAAGAATGAAGTATCTTTTGTTACCGAGAGATGGAGTCCTCGTAGGACCACAAATATCCGAATGGACCAGCTCCAAAGGACTTTTGGCTCTCCAAGAAGTTTTAGGAAAAGGTAGCCTGTGCATTTTTCCAAAAATGCACCCTTCACAAACTTGCTCCTTTCTTTCGATGGATGGAAGACCAACAACCATATTTTTATTTTTCAAAAATTCCAGCCCCTTGTTGTTAAGATGACCATATCTCAAATGCCACAGATGGAATTTATCGATGCTTTCTCCTTTGAAGGCCACTTCGTTTTTCGACGGCATGACGAAGGGAAACACCTTGTTTGATGTCATTTGGATTGTCATCACATGAGTTTTATTTTTCTTATCAAAGATGTTGCACTTGTCATCATCAAAGGATAGCCGATATCCTTTTTGCATGAGTTGACCAACGCTCAATAAATTTTGAGAGATGTTCGGGACGAAAAGAACATCGCTAATGAGCTTTTGGTTACCTCCTTTCTTGTTGACAACAATAACACCTTTTCCGTTTGCTTCGAGAATGCTTCCGTCTCCAAGTTTTATTTTGGAAGTGTGACTAGTATCCATCTCCACAAAGATACTACGATCACCACACATGTGATTGCTACATGCGCTATCGACATACCACACGTTCTCAAATTCTTTTTGCTCGTTCATGCATGAAAAGAGTTGGTATTCTTGTTGCTTGGAGAAGTTGGCTTCGTCTTTCTCGTTATTGCTCTTTTTCGGACACTTAGAATAAGAGTGGTCCGCATCCTTGCAGCTCTTGCATTTAAAGAAACAAGCTTTCGTTTCATGGTTCGATGTTTTGCAAATACGACAACACGAAGACGAATTTTCAGCTTGTTGTTGTTGTCCTCCTTTAAAGAATTTTCCTTGTTTTTTTCCTTTGTTGTTGAAGCCGCCTTTTCCACCTTGCCAACTTGATTTGTTCTTGCCCGAAATATGAAGTTTCGATTGAAACGCTTGATCAACGGGCTGATTTGATGATCGATTCAACCTTTCATCATGAACTTGAAGTGAGCTCGTAAGTTCATTAAAAGTGTAGGTGGCAAGATTCTTCGATTCTTCTATGGCTGCAACAACATGATCGAATTTCGCCGGAAGACTTCGTAGGATTTTTAGGACAATTTTACGTTCTTCGATAACGTCACCGAGGCTTCGAATTTGGTTGACGAGTTCAGCAACTTTCGAAAGAAATGATTGCATCCCATCGCCTTCTTTCATCGCCATGTTATCGAAATCTCTCCAAAGAGATTGTAACTTCAAGGAGGTGACTTTCTCATCTCCTTTGTAACTTTGTTGAAGAATTTCCCAAGCTTCTTTCGCCTTTTTCGCTCCGAAAATTCTAGGAAAGATGGTTTTACTCACGCCTTGTTGGAGATATCTCAAGGCACTTGCATCTCTCCGAATATTATCCTTGTAGAGTTTTTGATGATCTTCACTCCATGTTGTACTCGTAGCTTGTTTCGGTGGCTCGGCGTACGTATTTTCCACGATATCCCAAAGATCCAATGAGATATATAGAGTTTGCATTTGACTACTCCAATAGTCGTAGTGTTCTCCATCAAAGATGGGTACTTGGTTGGGGGTAAGTGCAAACATGGTGGATTTTTATTTTTAGTGTGCGAGATTAGCCAAGAAAACTAACTCGGCTCTGATACCAAATTTGTTGGGTATTTGATATGCGGAATAAAAATATCAAAGAAGAAAAGGGAGTTTTTATTATTGGAGTTTTTAGTTTTTATTTGTTTTTATTGGATGATCAATAACCATGATCAAGAACACAATTTATAGGAGAGGAATGGATACAAAGAGGCACTCCATTCCAAGTCCCAAGTTCTTAAGAAATGTAAAGAGTAAACAACTTACAAGAAATACTCTTTGACTTCTACAAGTTGGAATGATGTTCCAACTTATTATGAATTATTATTTTCAACAGCTCACCTGTAGATCAAGACACGAATAATGCCGCTGCCCATAAGCTTCTTTATAACAGGTATTACTGTCGAGGGCCTGTCCGTCCAATTCCCGTTTACGGTGATGCTATATAAGAACAAAAATTAAATCACTCTAATTATTAAAAAAAAAGGGTTATTAGGAAAAGAGTAAAGTGATAGTTATACCGTGTAATTATGTAGTAACAATTGTGTAACTATATTGATAATCAATGGTAACTATGTATGTAACTATACATATATACCTGCACATCTGCCATGGCCTAGTAATTCCATCGACGCTAACATGAAGAGCCTTTTGCACATCGTTTGCGTTTAAATAGGTGTGTACATAGTTCATGGAGCAAGGGTCGAAACTAGAAACTCCCTGTCATATATGGAGTAACGAATATAATAATAAGAATCGTTTTTTGCTTAAGATCTAATGCATTGAATCTTAATTTACCGATGTTCCACTCGATGAATTCATACACAATGGCGCGTAAATATCGTTACGATTAATGTTGCCCATCTCCCACTTGGCTTTATCGATGTAGCTTCTACAATGCTTTGTGAAGTTGGCCTCGGAATAAAAATCGCAATGCAGGATGATGCCCTCGTAGGTTTCATCGGACACAAGGGCATGAGTCCACCAATAATCGAACGCGCCAGCATTCGCATCTGCGTCGTTGATCAACGCATTCCCAAGCTGAAAAGAATCGACAAATTATATTAAATGTTCGTTTCCTAATTTTTGTTATATAGTATAAAATAGAGCGGTGGTCTTACCGCGATTCCCTTCAAGTTAATGGTGATAAGTTTCTTGTTTTTGTTGTAATCGAGGATTAACTCGGCGAGCTGAGGGATGTAATGGCCGGCGTAACTCTCTCCGGCTATGAAAAAGGGTGGGTTTCATACTCTGGGAATCTTTTGAACCAGTTAACTAAGAACGTGTAAGAATCTGCAGCAGTTTGCTCGTCGCCCGTACGATAATAAGACGATTTGTTTGAGTACGAGAATCCGACACCAGCCGGAGACTCCAGAAACAGTACGTTCGCCGCTACATGCATGATTAATTAATTAATTAATTAATTAATACCAAAAAAATTGTCAAACACCTACCGATTTTACATAAAATTAATTTTCAACAATACACACCTTTGTTCCAAGCATATTCGTTGTACCACAATGTTTTCCCATCGGGTTTGACTCGAAATGGCCCGAGTTCGGTCATTGCCCCACCTCCCATCGACGAGCAGCCAGGGCCTGCAATCACAATTATTACAAAGGAAATGTGACTATTAGTCTGAGACGGAAGAAGTATTTATTAACCATGCATCATCGATCAATCTTAAGATAATTACCTCCGTTTAGCCACAAGAGTAAAGGCTTGTCGGCGGGATTAATCTCAGCCTCGGCCAAATAATAAAACAACGCTCGACCTGCTTCAGGATCAATTGTAACATACCCCGAATATTGGCTGAAGTTGACATGTGGTGGTTGTCGGGGAAGGTTTTTGATCTTGTCAGAATCTTTCCGACCCTCCTGAGGTCCGACGTAACCGGTCCATTTCGATTTCGACCCGCTTTCCTTCGGACGAAGATTATCGTAACATTTTGTGTGTGATGCAAAGCACAGCAGAGAGAAAACAAGAACTGCTTTTTTCATGATAATTAATTTATTATTATTATTATTAATAAAACTGTGTACATTTTATATCCCATTTCACACCTCAGCGGTCTATGATTTCAATATTTTATTTCGTAGGATTTTCGTAGAATTAAAAATCTAAGGAAAAATGGCAATAAGGTCAATTTTCAACAATTTTTGGGCAATAAGGCTTTCGAGAAATTACGTGTGTCATTTAGGCCGTTTAAAATGCGTAAAGACACTACTACCCCTCCCTAAATTCCACATCTCTCCAGCACAAAGCTCCGACACCGATCGAATCCCAGCCCCAAATTCCACCCACGATCTCCTCATTCGATCAGAACCATAAGCTAGATTCGCGGCCGCCTCCGTCGCGACCCCGACTCCTCGGCTCCGTCGTGGCAGGCCGGACCTCCGACGTCCTCGGAGGCCGCGGACCTCCGTCCCAGTCGCCCGCTGTTGCAGATTCAGCAACAAACACCGTCGCCGCCTCCATCGACAACCACCATCTCCGTCAACCCTGTCGTCGCCGTTTCCGTCCAAAACCGAAGTGTTGTACTCCTCTTTCCCCAAATCCCTCTGCAATCCCCTCGATCGGATGTTCTGGAGTCGAAGCTTCCCAATGCCGCCGCCGCATTGTATCGCTTGATCAGAAACTCCCCGCTGCCGGATCGAAGGTCACCTTCTCCACCGATGCTCCGATGCGCGGCTGCCCCGTCTCGAAGCTCGTGAGGTGGGGGCCAAGCCGCAGTCGTAACAAGTGAGTGATTATTGATCCGCCCGCCACCTGTTCGACGAAATGCCCCTGAGACGGTAGACATTCAGTGTTTTTACGTTTCATTCAGTGTACTTACATTTATGTTGGTTCGTTTTTTTTCGATTTCGAGTTATTGCACTAACCGATATGTACACCTTTGGCTTTTCATAACTTTGTCTGTAGTTAGTTTGTACAGTGCATATTTACTCTCTAATTTGTGTGGGAAAATATTTCACAAACTTTGAATTATATTATACAGTGTGCTAATTATACGAGCAATTGTAAAAAATTGTAAAAAATTGCGATTTGTCTTCGGTCACCACCGTTTCAGACACCTGCGTAAAATATACGAAAAGAGCCGCTAACGAGTGTGGAGATATTGACATTTACGACATCTATGCTCCGTTATGCGGTTCAAACGCAACAACTTCTTCTTTGGTATAGTTCTTCAATGCTGACGACTTTACTTACGAACTGAGCTGTCAGCATTTTACATTTTTTTTTTGTAAGTATATCCTTTCGATTATTTGCGCATTTTGTTATTGAAGCATATATCTAGTTTTGATCCGTGCAACGACGATTACGTGTTTGCGTATTTGAACACGCCCGAGGTGCAAGAGGCTCTTCACGCCAACGTCACCGGATCACTTCCCGGGCCATGGCAAGATTGCAAGTATATATATACTACACAAAACTATTAAATTAATTGTATGTTTTTCGTTTTGTTATAAATTCTTGTTCATTCTTGGTAGCGATTTCGTGAGTTCCAATTGGACGGACTCGCCCGATACAGTGTTACCTGTGATCAAGAGGCTTATGGGCAGCGGCATTAGCGTTTGGATCTACAGGTGAGAAAGTCGACGAATATTAAAAATATATTATTACGTTATTTAAAGTTCGACTAATTAATGGTAATAAGAAACAATGAATGAATATAATTCATCGATGTGCAGTGGAGATACGGATGGGATAGTTCCCGTGACATCAACAAAGTACTCGATGCCTAAACTTGGGGGTTCGTCTATAAAAACTCCGTGGATATGAAAAAGTGACGTTTGCGATTGTAAGAGGAGCTGGGCACTTGGTCCCGAGTAAGCAGCCTGGACGTGCGCTTACGCTCTTTGCATCCTTCTTGAAGGGGAAACTGCCTCCCAGAGACGACTCCACAGCTTGATATAATCGTTAACTCGAGCTCGACGAAATCGACATCTATGTTATGTATTTTTCATTTCACTGGACTTTGCATCTACTAAAGTTAACTCACAAGTCACAACTGCTTATTTTATTAATTAAAAAAATATTGAATAATTTTTTTACAATATTTATTATTTTTATAAGAAAATCAATTCAGTTCAGTTCCTATCGTTTTAGTTGAGTTTCAATTTCAGTCCAAAAGAATAGATCCTAACAAATGTAGAAAATCAGTATAGTTATATTATGTATGTACAATTTAAAATATACTCCAATTTTTTTAAAGTTGGGATAGAACTTGTGAGGAAATGTAGGAGAGTTATCCTAAAATTAATTAACAGTTAATTAAAGGGTAAATTGGGAAAAAAATATTGTTTATTAATAAACGTGCAAATGTGTAAAAAAACAAATAATAAAAATGACAGAGTAATATTTAAAGGATAAAATTATTAAAAACAACTCACCTACAAAATAGTCACCTACAAAATAGTCTCATACACGCTTTCATCCAGATGAGTGTTTTGATTGCTGAAAATAGTTTTGTAAATTCAATATTTTTGTCTCACTACCTTATTTTTCAAACCAAAACTTGTAATATTCCGAGAATTTTATTTTATTATTAAATAATACTATATGAATCAAAACAATGTCAAAAAAATATTATTCCTTGCAATTAATTACCCTTTTGAATTTTTTTTGGCCAATAAATAATTAATTAATTAATTAACACACATGTCAAAATAAATATGAAATGACTATATAAATACAACACAGATCAATCGATTAAACATAAGATTCAATATGTCAACAAACATGATCAAAAACACATTTCTCATTCTCTCCTTTTTGTGCCTTTCGGCCGGTGCCGAAGGAAGAGGCCGACACAGTCCTCTCCGGGAGCTACGAAAGATGACGAGAAATAATCTTCATCTTAACCGTGTGTCGAGGGAGGTTTTTCCGGCGGTTCATGTAGCAAATCAGGACGGTCGTAAAGAAGCGGACAGGATCGTGAAGCTGCCCGGCCAACCGTCTGCAGTCGATTTCAATCAATATTCCGGCTATGTCACCGTCGATCCTAAAGCTGGACGATCGCTGTTTTACTATTTCACCGAGGGTGCGGACCCCACTAGCAAGCCTTTAGTCCTTTGGCTGAATGGAGGTATTATTAATTTTGATACAACTTTCTTTTTTCTATGTTGCTCTACTCGTAACATTTCGCTGCAGTACATAATAATCTGTTGTTTTCTGGACAGCAGTACATAATTTGTTGTTGATGAAATGACATTGTAGGGCCTGGATGCTCTTCAATAGGCAACGGGGCGATGTTAGAGCTCGGACCCTTTCGGGTCAACCCGGACGGGAAAACATTGAAGTACAACAAATATGCTTGGAACAAGGGTGAGTTTTATCTCTTAAATATTATAGGACTTTTGATATGTTGGTAAATAAATTAAAAACATTCCATGCAGTGGCGAATGTACTGTTTCTTGAATCTCCGGCTGGTGTCGGATTCTCGTACTCAAAAAGATTGTCTGATTATGTTACGGGCGACAACCAAACGGCTACAGACGCTTACGCGTTCCTAGTTAATTGGTTTGAGAGATTTCCAGAGTACAAAAAACGAGATTTCTTCTTAGCAGGAGAAAGTTACGCCGGCCATTACGTGCCTCAGCTCGCTGATTTAATCCTCCGAAACAACAAAAACACTAAGCACACCGTCATTAAATTGAAAGGAATCGCGGCAAGTCTCTTTATTCCGATCCTGGTTTATAATAACCTTATAGACTTATAGTACTCGCAAACATTTCTTTTGGTTTCTCAGATCGGGAATGCATACATCGACTTCAAGGATAGGTGGGCCGGCACTTTCGACTACTTGTGGACTCATGCTCTTATATCTGACGAAACGCACCGGGCTATAGTCAACCATTGCGATTTTTCTTCATTCGCCACCGTTTCAGACGCCTGCGATAACTACATGAATATAGCCAATACCGAGACTGGAGATATCGACATTTATGACATATATGCGCCGATATGCAGTTCAAACGCAACTTCTCCTTCGGTATATATATTTCCTTCCGCCGTTCATCATTCGTGACAAACATATATAACCCTTATAATTATCATAAGTAACATCGATTCTTGAAGCAGACATCTAGTTTTGATCCGTGCAATTTCGAGTACGTGTTTGCGTATTTGAACACGCCCAAGGTGCAAGAGGCTCTTCACGCCAACGTAACCGGATCACTTCCCGGGCCATGGCAAAGTTGCAAGTATATATACATGATATTTTCTACACAAAATTACTATTTCATTAATTAATTGTGTGTTTTTCGTCGTCTTGTTATAAATTCTTGTTCATTCTTCGTAGCGATTTCGTTATTTCCAATTGGACGGACTCGCCCGATACGGTGTTACCTGTGATCAAGAGGCTCATGGGCAGCGGCATTAGCGTTTGGATCTACAGGTGAGAAAGTCGACGACCAATATTAATATATTCCTTATTAGTTATTCGACAAAATGGTAAAACATAACAATGAATTCATAATCGATGTGCAGTGGAGATGTTGATGGGATCATTCCGGTGACAACGACAAAGTACTCGATGGCTAAACTGAGTGCCTATTCGGCTGTAAAAACTCCATGGTACCCTTGGTACAACGAAAACGAGGTGGGAGGATATGTCGTCAAATACGAAAAAGTGACGTTTGCGACTGTAAGAGGAGCTGGGCATATGGTTCCGAGTAAGCAGCCCGGGCGTGCGCTTACGCTCTTTGCATCTTTCTTGAAGGGGAAACTGCCTCCCAAAGAAGACTCCACAACTTGATATATATAATCGTTTACTCGAGTCAATTAATATATACCGTTAGTTAGCTCGATGAAATCGACATCTATGTTAATGTATTTTTCATTTCACCACTCTCTGCTGATAAGGATAATACCACAGAGCCCACATGTGTTGTGAAGCCCAGTTGCAATACAGGCCCAGCTCACAAATAGCTATGCATCAGCCCATGTTTAATGTTGAGTACACATGTAATTTTTCTATTGGCTTTTCATAGCTTAGGGTTTTGTCTTCTTCTCTATTTAAGCTGACATGTATCAGCTTTTACTATTATTAGGGTTTATACCATTTCTGGAAATCAATGCAGCCGCCTTTATCCTTTTCCATTTATTGCTCAGCTTAAATCATGTTATTCTTCATGGTATCAGAGCCATGGTTGGCTTTTTGCTGAGCTTACTTTATTTCCTTGTCTGCTAAAAAAAAAATATATATATATATAAAAGAGAGAGCTTTATATATATCTATATAATGAGTACAGGTGATTCATCAACGTCGGGTTCTCACTCTCTTTCTCTCAGCTCACAGGGAACCCTCGTTCATCCACAACACCAGCTCATCTCCATAAAGCTCACTGATTCCAACTATCTTTTGTGGAAAATGCAAATCCTCACAGCTGTGAGAGGATATGGGCTCGAATCTTTCCTTCTTCCTGGAGTGAGGCCACAGAAGTTTTCTCTCAACCTTGAAACAGGTTTGCAGGAGCTAAACCCAGAATATCAAGCTTGGATTCGACAAGATCAGCTCCTTGCGTCATGGCTGTTGTCCTCCCTATCTGAGAATCTCCTTGTTATGATGGTAGGGCTCGAAACCTCCTTGGAGATCTGGAGGACACTTGGTCAAAACTTCTCCTCTCAGTCTGCAGCCAGAAAGATGCAATATAAGCTGCAGCTGACCACCATTAAGAAGGGCTCACTCCCAATGAGGGAATATTTGAACAAAATCAAGAATTGCTGTGATCTCTTGGCCTCTGCTGGGCATATGGTCTCTGAAGAAGATCAAATTTTGCAGATTTTAGCCGGTTTAAGTAATGAGTTTGACCCCATTGTTGTGGCTATTACCTCCAGATCTGAACCCTGTAGTGTGAGTGAAGTATATGCCATGCTATTGAGCTATGAAACCAGGCTTGAAAGTCACACTCCTTCCACTGTCAACACTGATGGCTCAGATCCCTCAGTCAATGCAGCAGCTCAGGGTCAATTCTTTCAGAAGAATAATAATAACAATCAAGCTGCAAGAGGGAGAGGCAATAACAATTACAGAGGAAGGGGAAGATCCAACTCAAGAGGAAGGGGTAATGGAAATGGTAGTGGTAGAGGCAAGTCAGGCCAAAGGAGTGGAGGTTGTCAAATTTGTGGATACACTAATCACTTTGCTGATAAGTGCTACTACAGATTCAACTCCAACTTTGTACCACAAGAATCACAGAATACCTCACAGCCATCACAAACTACTTCTGCATTTGCTGCTCAATCTGGTCCATCTGAGCCAGATTCTGATTTCTCTTGGTATGCAGACTCCGGGGCTTCCAATCATGTGACCAATGACCTCAGCAATCTCAACATTGCTGCTGATTATCATGGAGGCAACAAATTTCACATTGGCAATGGTGCAGGTTTGTCTATAACTCACATTGGTAGAACTACTGTCAAGTCTTCTTCAAATAGTATCTTTCACCTGTCCAAACTTTTACTTGTCCCAAACATAGCCAAGAATCTCATTAGTGTCTCTCAATTTTCTAAAGATAATAATGTCTACTTTGAGTTTCATTCTGATTTTTGTTGTGTTAAGGACAAGGAAACCAAGCAAGTACTTCTTCAAGGAGTGCTTAAACAAGGTCTTTACCAGTTTGATGTTCAAGCTCTGCCTGTCACCTCAAGTCAAAAAGCTTCTGCCTCATGTGTCACCACTTTGCATTCTCCTTCTGTTTTTCTGTCAAATAAGAAGACCCCTGATGTTGCACTTTGGCATAGAAGGCTAGGTCATGCTTCCAATAAAGTAGTGAAAGTTGTATTAGGTTCTGATTCATCTTTATGTAATGAGAAACCTGTTTTTAATGACAATGAAATTTGTGATTCTTGCATGAAAAGTAAAAGCCATCAACTGCCCTATCCTTTATCTACTTCTGATTATGTGCATCCTTTTGATCTCCTTCATTCTGATGTCTGGGGACCTTCACCACACAAAACCAGAAATGGCTTCCAATATTATGTATCCTTTATTGATCACCATACTAGGTACACCTGGTTTTATCTCCTCAAACATAAGTCTGATGTTCACTCAGCCTTTGCTCATCTTAACAGCCTTGTCAAAACACAATTCAATTCCAAAATCAAGTGTCTTCAGAGTGATGGAGGGGGAGAGTTCATAGGACTCACAAAATTCTTGCATGATGAGGGTATAGAACACAGAATGTCATGTCCACACACACCACAACAAAATGGTCTTGCAGAGAGAAAACATAGGCACATTGTTGAGGTAGGTCTGTCCCTGCTTTCTCACTCAAATCTACCTGTCAAATTCTGGGATGATGCCTTCACCACTGTTGTCCATATTATCAACAGACTTCCTACACCACTTCTGAATTTTAAAAACCCTTTTGAGCTGTTGTTTAAGAGAAAACCATCCTACTCTCACTTGAAAGTCTTTGGCTGCCTGTGTTATCCTCATATTAGACCTTTTAACAACAATAAACTTGAATTTAGATCCCAACCTTCTACTTTCCTTGGTTATAACAGCAAGTATAAGGGTTTTAAAGCTCTCCTTCCAAATGGTAAAGTGGTGATCACCAGAAATATTGTGTTTGATGAGTCAAGTTTTCCTTTTGCTGCACCTTTACCTAAACCTAGTAGCCCTATGAATAACACCTCTATTCTAGGTCCTCCACCTCACATCAATCCCTCACAAACTCACATACCAAATAACCAAAATTTCCCATCAAATAATGATAACAATGCAGATATTCCAGAACCCTCAAACTTCCATTCTCCTCTTTCCACTCATTCTCATCATTCTGAGTCTCAGTCCTCTCATCATACTCCTGTCACTATAGACTCTAATGCCTCTAGTAACTCTACCATACCCTTGACAGTAGAACTGCCTTTTGAGTTACATGATATTCCTGTTACTAATGAATCTGTGCAGCCTGCAGCAACAGGAGGTCCTCATAATCAACATCATATGATCACAAGATCCAGAACAGGCTCCCTTAAACCTAAAGTCTATCTACTCATTGAGAAAACTGAGCCAAGAACCTATCAAGAAGCTCTAAATGATCCCAACTGGAGGCAGGCTATGAAGGAAGAGTTTGATGCTTTGATTCAGAATAAAACTTGGTCATTGTGCAAACCAGTTCCACATCAAAAAATAATTGGCTGTAGATGGGTGTTTAAGCTTAAAACTCACTCAGATGGTTCAGTGGCTAGATATAAAGCAAGGCTTGTAGCCAAAGGTTATGATCAAACTCCAGGTTTTGACTATTTTGAGACTTTTAGTTCTGTAGTCAAACCTACAACTATTAGACTTGTTCTTGCTATCTCTGTCACTCAAGGTTGGGCTGTTAGGCAACTTGATGTCAAGAATGCTTTCTTGAATGGTGATCTCACAGAGCTTGTCTTCATGCAACAACCTCCAGGATTTGAAGTTGATTCACCTTCATCCTCACCATCTGTTTGCAGGCTCCATAAGGCTTTGTATGGCCTTAAACAGGCCCCAAGAGCTTGGTCAGATAAGCTCAAGACAGTGCTTTTTAATCATGTTTTAAATGCTCAAAGGCAGATGCTTCCCTCTTCTTTAAACATTCAAATGGTGGTTGTGTTTGGTTACTTGTGTATGTGGATGACATACTGGTTACTGGAAGTGATTTAAAGGGTATTGCTTCAGTGATTAAAACACTGCATAGTCACTTCTCTATGAAGGATCTTGGTGAGGTTCATTATTTCCTGGGAATTGAAATAAAACGCACCTCATCAGGTTTGCACCTCAGTCAGGAAAAGTACATTAAAGCCTTGCTGGAAAAAGCTAATATGTTGGATGCTAAAGGTGCTCCAACTCCTATGGTAACTTCCTCTAAGCTCTCCAGATTTCAAGGAGAACCTACTATTGATGCTACGCATTATAGGAGCATAGTTGGAGCACTTCAATATGCTACTATCACCAGACCTGAACTTGCCTACAGTGTTAACAAAGTGTGTCAATACATGCACTGTCCTCTTGATCTACATTGGAAGGCTGTGAAAAGAATCTTGAGATATCTAGCTGGATCACCTTCTAAAGGCCTCTCCTTCACCAAAATCTCATCTCTAAACATAATAGCTTACTCAGATGCAGACTGGGCTACTGATGTTGATGATAGGAAATTCATTTCAGGTTTCTGTGTTTATCTTGGTCAAAATTTGGTGTCTTGGTCCTCAAAGAAGCAATCTTTGGTATCTAGGAGCACAGCTGAAGCTGAGTATAGGAGCCTTGCTAATGTAGCAGCTGAAGTCAAGTGGACTCTCTCTTTGCTCACTGAACTCAAAGTGAAAACCACTCAGCCTCCTATTATATGGGTGGATAATCAATCTGCTATAGCCCTAGCATCCAATCCAATTTTTCATGCTCGTACTAAGCATGTTGAACTGGATATTCACTTTGTTAGAGATCTCATTCAGCAGGGTGTTTTCAGAGTTCAGTTTGTCCCTTCTATTGATCAGACTGCAGACATATTTACCAAGGCACTCAGTAAACAATTCTTCACTCGGCTTGCTTTGAAACTTTCTGTGTTCCCTGCACCCGTGCTTGAATTGAGGGGGAGTGATAAGGATAATACCACAGAGCCCACATGTGTTGTGAAGCCCAGTTGCAATACAGGCCCAGCTCACAAATAGCTATGCATCAGCCCATGTTTAATGTTGAGTACACATGTAATTTTTCTATTGGCTTTTCATAGCTTAGGGTTTTGTCTTCTTCTCTATTTAAGCTGACATGTATCAGCTTTTACTATTATTAGGGTTTATACCATTTCTGGAAATCAATGCAGCCGCCTTTATCCTTTTCCATTTATTGCTCAGCTTAAATCATGTTATTCTTCATCTGCATCTACTAAAGTTAACTCACAAATCACAACTACTTATTTTACTAATTAAATAATATTCATCGTATGTAAAATATATCTCATCCTAAGCTTATGAAATTAATGGACGCTATTCCGAAGAGGCTATTCATAGATTAAGGACCTGTATTTGGTTGCTTACCCATGACAAATGCAATGAGGAAGAGATTAAGTACTTGTTATTTATTCTCGGTTCATTTTCAGTTAGTTCAGACTCATTTTTTTAATTATTATTATTATTATTATATAAACATTAATTTTGTTATAAAAATATTTATATTATAAAAAATATTGAAATATTTGATTAATATTTCAATATTTTAAAATTTAATTCAATTTAACTTAATTTTAGTTCAGTTCAAACCTATTAAATTCAGTTCAATTCATACGTTCGATTTAGTTTAATTCATCAAATTTCAGTGCAAAAATAACATGTCATTTCAATTAAGGAAAGCAGACTGTCCAGTGTTTCTTGGAGTCGGAATATGAGAAAAATACAGTACTTTTTTTTTTTTACAATATTTGAAATTATGTGGGATTATTTCTGACTTCTTAACAACCTGTGATGATGGTTTTTATTAGTGTTACTTATTATATTTTATTGGTGTGTGACAGTGTGAGTATTTATTAGTGTTTTTCTTAGTTCATGCTTGATTCAGATTAATATAAGTTAAAAAAAAATGTAAAATAAAATTTAATTATTTTGTTTTGTATGAATAATTACATTTTTCTTTTTGAATGTTCTATATCAATTATCACTTTATTTAAGTTTTTTTTAAAAGACATATCTGTTAGATATATCATACATCGAACTTTAGAGTCACATATGTTGTGCCAAGAAAAACCAATCACCGACCCGTGTAAAGAGCTCGACCGTCACGTCTACAAAGAGAAAGTTAATCAAGGAAAAGACCAAATTGTATATACATGGATGCCAAGGCCATTGAAATCCAGAGCTAAAGAAAGGAAAGATCGCCCAGTGCGTTTTTTATTTATTCACATGGGACGACAGAAAGGTCACGTCTACAAAGAGAAAGTTAATCAAGGAAAAGACCAAATTGTATATACATGGATGCCAAGGCCATTGAAATCCAGAGCTAAAGAAAGGAAAGATCGCCCAGTGCGTTTTTGATTTATTCACATGGGACGACAGAAAGAAGAGAGAGACAAGCCGCAGGCAAAGCCAGCAAACTCCCAGGAGAATTCTTTCAGGACAACCAGATGATTATTAGGCATTTGGAGAGAATTTTAGTGATGTTTGTGATCCCATATATGTTTTACATATATCACGTGCATGCATAATAGTATAATACTTGTCAAAAGAAGATGAAAAATGTCTACATATGTGTCAAAAGAATAGAAATAGAGAACATGCATATATAAGTGAAAAATAACATTAAAGAGGGACATGCAAAGAGAGACAAAAGAAAGTGATGAAAATCATGTAAAGAAGAGATGAAAATTTCCACAAGTTTTTCATAAAAAAAATACTCCAAAGAGAGTAAATAAAATTTTGAAAAGGGGGCCTTTAAACCTAGTGTTTGTGTCTTTTCAATTTCTGATTCTATTGCTTATTTTTACAAATATAAATTTAATACTTTTGAGTTTTGAGTAAAAAGAATCGAGCCTGTTTCGAGCGTATAGATTTTTGATATGTAAAAACGGCCTAAAACAACTTTACCACTTTAACAATGTCTTTTAATTTGTTATTGACCAAATTTTAACAATACCTTTATTTTTTCACTTATTATGAATGTCTTTTAATGTACTAAAAATTATTATTTTTTCATAAAAAACATTTTATGAATGATTTAAGGAAAACAATTTTAATAATATTTAGAAATTATTATTATTATTATTATTATTATTATTATTATTATTATTAAAATTCAATTTAGTTTAAGACCAATAAAATTTATTCAAGTCAAGGTCCATATGGAATCAATTGAAAAAAATGAAGGCTATACCTAAAATTTTCTTAGATAAATGATAGGTTCAATTCAATTACACATTTTTTATACTATTTTTTAGGTCAATTGTAGAAATTTAAATAATCACAAACACTGAGTTAGATAAATGATAGTTAGACTTTATAGTTCTCAATTGAGGTGATCAATTATCTGAGTTAACAACTCTTAACTTTTTTTTTTTTCAAATAAAAAAGTAATAATATTCCCAAAAAAAAGAGAATAATAATATATTATAAACATTATCATATTAACGTATTTTTTTTTTATATGAATCACGAGTTAACAACTCTTAACTTTTTTTTTTTTTTCAAATCAGAAAGTAATAATTTTCCAAAAAAAAAAAGAGAATAATATATTATAAACATTATCATTAACGTATTTTTTTTAATATTTTCAAGAAAGTAATAATTTTCCAAAGAACAAAGAGAATAACGTGCGAATCTCTATATTTATTTTTTCTTGCATATTCTCCGCAATTGAAGATTTTTGGTTGGAGAAATTATTAAAACAATTAAAACATGACTAATTAAAACAATTTTTTTTAAAAAAATAAGCATAATATGAGTCTATGGACTATGACAATTGAGGGATGTTATTCCTTGTAAGTTGTAATGAATTTGTCTTGTAAAAATGATTTCTTGACCAATAATTAATTAATTAATTAACACACAACCACATGCCAAAATTTGGCAATTTCAAAAACATGAAACGACTATATAAACACAACAGCTGAGCAATCGGTTAAACATAGATTCAATATCACAACAAATTACATGAAAAACTCGTTTCTCATTCTCTCATTTTTGTGCCTTTCGGCCTGTGCCGATGGACGAGGCCGACACGACTCTCTCCGGGAGCTACGAAAGATGACGAGAAAAAATCTTCATCTTAACCGTGTGTCGAGGGAGGTTTCTCCGGCAGTTCACGTAGCAAAACAGGACGGTCGTAAAGAAGCCGATAGGATCGTGAAGCTGCCCGGCCAACCGCCTGCAGTCGATTTCAACCAATATTCCGGTTATGTCACGGTCGATCCTAAAGCTGGACGATCGTTGTTTTACTATTTTGCCGAGGGTGCGAAACCTACTAGGAAGCCTTTAGTTTTATGGCTGAATGGAGGTATTAATTGATACAACTTGCTTTTTTATGTGTTGATGCAGTACTGTCAGTACATAATCTGTTGTTTTTTGGACAGCAGTACATAATTTGTTGTTGATGGGGATGTTATTGTAGGGCCCGGATGCTCTTCAATGGGCGACGGGGCGATGTCGGAGCTCGGACCCTTTCGGGTCAACCCGGACGGGAAAACATTGAAGTACAATCAATATGCTTGGAATAAGGGTGAGTTTTATCTCTTATAGGACTTTTCATATGCTTTTTCCAACTATAAATCAAAAACATTCCATGCAGTGGCGAATGTACTGTTTCTGGAATCTCCGGCTGGTGTCGGATTCTCGTACTCAAACAGATCGTCTGATTATGTTACGGGCGACAAACAAACGGCTATAGACGCTTACACGTTCCTAGTTAACTGGTTTGAGAGATTTCCAGAGTACAAAAAACGAGATTTCTTCTTAGCAGGAGAAAGTTACTCCGGCCATTACGTGCCTCAGCTCGCTGATTTAATCCTCCGAAACAACAAAAAAACGAACCACACCGTCATTAAATTGAAAGGAATCGCGGTAAGTCTCTGTCTTCAACTCCGAACATCGTTTATATATAATAGTACTCGCAAACGTACGTCTTGAATGCGAGCGCTTTGATTTCTCAGCTCGGGAATGCACTGATCGACTTCACGGATTTGTGGTCCGGCACGTACGACTACTTGTGGACTCATGCTCTTATGTCCGACGAAACGCACCAGGCAATAGTAAACACTTGCGATTTTTCTTCAAACGCCACCGTTTCGAAAGCCTGCGTAAACTACACGGATATAGCCGATACCGAAAGTGGAGATATCGACATTTACGACATCTATGCGCCGTTATGCGGTTCAAACGCAACTTCTCCTTCGGTATAGTTCGTGAAGAACATATATAACCCTTCTAATTATTATAAGTAACATTGACCCTTTCGATTATTTGCCGCATATTAAATTTTGTTGTTGAAGCAGACATCTAGTTTTGATCCGTGCAACGAGAATTACGTGTCTGCGTATTTGAACATGGCCGATGTGCAAGAAGCTCTTCACGCCAATGTCACCGGATCACTTCCCGGGCCATGGCAAGATTGCAAGTATATATACATGCATATTCTACGTACACAAAACTATTTTATTAATTAATTGTGTGTTTTTGGTCATATATATTATAAAATTCTCGATTTTCTTCCGTAGCGATCCCGTTTACAACAATTGGACGGACTCGCCCGATACAGTGTTACCTGTGATCAAGAGGCTTATGGGCAGCGGCATTAGGGTTTGGATGTACAGGTGAGAAAGTCGGCGAATATTAATATATTCCGTTATTAAAAATTGGATTGATGGTAATAAGAAACAATGAATGACTTCATCGATCGATATGCAGTGGAGATGTTGATGGGATGATTCCGGTGACATCGACAATGTACTCGATGCCTAAACTCGGCGGGGCTAATTCGTCTATAAAAACTCCATGGTACCCTTGGTACCACGAACGCCAGGTGGCAGGATATGCCGTTGGATATGAAAAAGTGACATTTGCGACTGTAAGAGGAGCTGGGCATATGGTCCCGAGTAAGCAGCCCGGGCGTGCGTTTACGCTCTTTGCATCCTTCTTGAAGGGCCGATTGCCTCCAAGAGATGACTCCACAGCTCGATGAATTCGTTAACTCGAGCAAATCGTCCACAACTCCATGCATCAGTTACCTCGACGAAATCAACATCTTATAACTTGTTAAATAATTTATTTTTAAGTTATATAAACACTTTTTAAAATAATTTACCAAATAAAATTTAAAAGTTTATGAGGTCCGCGAAACACCCTATCAATGGTTATGTATTTTTCAGGTTATTATTCATTTCAATGTAATATTTTTCCCTCCCTAATAAATGTGTCTGGTGATTTTTTTTTTTTTTTTTTGTTATTTTTGACAATTTTCAAATTCAACGGATCTTTATTTTTTCCCTTTTAAGAAAAAGTGAAAATAAATAATAATAATGGATACTAATTAAACGCAAAACGAGGTGCAAAATGCTCTTCATGTTAGCGTCGATGGAATTACTAGGCCATGGCAGATGTACAGGTGTATATACATACAAGTTCATGTGCGGGTCATATGTCATCAGATTTTGATTATCTAAGTAGGTAAGTTTAATATTCAAATAGATCTGTACTGATGTGCTGTAAGAACTCAGAAAATTCAAGTGCTTCAATAAAACGCATTTTCTTTTTTTTTTGGCATTCTCCTATACTAACTTCTAAGTTAAGCTGATTGCTCTGAAATAATTTTAATATCTGGAAAGTGTTCCGAGTCCTTAAGAGTGAGGTTAAATGCGCTAGAAAAGACAAATGTTGATACAGTATACCTAAACACTCTCGCAACAAGTCATTGGTAACCAAACCAGCTCATTAGGATTAGGCTTCAACCCCGCAACGGGCCGAGACGTTACATTTGCCAAAAAAAAGTTCAATCAAAAAAATATAAAAGTACTTTAAGTGCAAGTACTAAAATATAATTCTGAGACCTAACTTGTTAGCATACGGTAGATTTTTTTTTCTATGCGCTGTACTGAATCTCCTAACTCTTTCATTTTTTCTTTATATGATATTGACCGTATATTGGAGGATATATTCGGCCCACTTAGATGAAGAGATTTCTAACACCGTAATATATATAATTCTTCTTTTTCTTAATTTCAGCAGTAATCCAAATGAAGACAAGTACAATATATTATGATCAACATTATCATACTCGTGTGAATATCTACATTTATTTTTTCTTGCATATTTTTCGCAATAAGATGAAATGCCAATGCCTTTATCATAAACATAAGTGTATGATTCATGATACACAAAGGTCAATTAAATATAAAAGTTCATTACAATATTTATTATAAAAATTGAAGTATTTTATTTATACGAAATCAACGGATCGAATCCACTTGCAGCTAGCCTCGCCTCTCAACTCTGTTATTGTTGACGGGGAGTTCTTTGGTCTTATGGAGGATCTTTCAGAGATAGGCCAGGGGAGTGATAGCATATAGTGGAGACTGCATAGGTCTGGGACTTACACTTCTGCCTCAGCCTATTCACTCTTCCATCACGAGGGTATTCGGGTACAGTGGGCAGGTCTTCTTGATGGATCAGTGCGTATTTCGAGACAGTGCTTTATTCTTTGGCTTGCTATCCGTGGTCGGTTGCCGACGCGCGACAAGCCGTGGATTGGTCGGGGGATGATTCGTGTGTTTTGTGTGGAGGAGAGAGTAGAGAGACGCATTCCCATCTATTCTTTGAGTGCACGTTTTCCCAGGACTGTTTGAGGAAAGCTGAGAGAGAGGTTACTGAGTTCTTATGGCCACGTGGCAGTTGAGAGTGTGTTGTACTCCGTGCTGCTGCTAGACGTTGGCGTAGGAAACACTGGATTTCCTGTACCAATCGTGGTCTTCTCGCTGCCCTGATTTACTTTATATGGCAGGAGAGGAACACAATTATACGGGAAGCGCACTCGGAGTCTGCGGAGAGGGTTGCTATCAGAGCTATATCCATTATGAGAGATCGGATCGTTGCACTACGGCTACCAGACTCTCTTCAGGCGAGGGCTTTGAGGCGAGTGTGGCATATCGCTTGGTATAGGGGTGGTTGTTGTTGTTTTGCATTTTTATATTTGGAGATTCTGAGAGCTAGCCTGTTAGCTCGTTGATGCGGTAAGTTCTCCCTATTCACTACCGCATCTCCAAACTCTTTTATTTTTTCTCTTATTTGATATTGACCGTTAAAAAATAATTTAAAGACAAAAAAAATAAAGTATCTAAAATTTTGAAAATAAGAGTACAAAATAGTGTGATACACGCTTTCATCTAGATGAGTGTTTTGATTGTTGGTAAAAATGAAAACTTGCTCAAAAATAATTTTGTAAATTCAATATTTTTGTCTTACTTACCTTATATTTCAAACTAAAACTCGTAATATTCCGAGAATTTCATTTTATTATAAAATAATACTATACTAGTAATCTTCAGAGTTTTAATTTAATATAAGAGTTTTTTAACGTATATGATCTTATTTTATTAAATTATTTTATCAATAAATATGATAATTAATCTTGTATTACAATTGAATTTTAAATCTTATTATTAATTAATACTCTTTCAGTCCCGAACCAATAGTCTTAGTTCTTTTGTAATTTACAAAAGATAGGACCATTAGTCCGGGACAAATTAGTATATACCTAGTTTCAAAGTTTCTTATCGTTTAAATTATTAATCAAAAGTAAAACGTGCATTTTAATATAACTCAAATATCTATTAAAATGCAAAGGCTAGAACTTTGTGAAAATCATACACCTTCCAAAAAAATTTAAAAAATTACATTAAATGTGATACAATTTTTTATCAATAGTTTTCTATTTATTATTGATAAATAAAATAAAATAAAATTATATTAAAAATGTTTTAAATAAAATAAAATAAAATAATATTAAAAATGTTTTTCAATAATAATCTTTGTGTGTTTATAGGTTTATGTATATATAATCCGTGAAAAATAATAAAATTGAATGATTATATAACTAATAAAATTAATCGTTAAATAATTATTTCATTTATTTTTCATCTATTTCTCGTTCTCAGTTTATTTTAATAATTTATATGTATTCATGATAATATAGAAAATCAATTAAAAAATTAATAATTGATTAATAATTGTGTTATTTTACTCAAAACTATATAGTATTTGTTTTCAATTTATCTATATTTATAATAATATAAAAATAAAACATAAATGTCTTGAAATTGTTTTTTAATAATAATTTTGTAGATGTTAGTTTTGTCAACAAAATATGTGTTTGTTGTTTGTTTGTGTTTTCAGGTGATGTATCTCTTGAGGGGGAGACTTGCTGTATCTCTTTGTACTCATTGTCTCTCATATGAGCTGTGCCAAAAGGGGGAGATTATCATGATTGACGTGCTTCACAAGAGTTGTACCAAAAATGGGGAGATTGTAAATACAAGTTTTTGGCATCAACTTTGTGTGTTCCTTGCGCTGTCCGTCGACTATTGTCATATCTTCTTCGTATGAGCTCCGATTGTGTTGATTCAAAATGCTATGGAATCCACACTTCAAGAGCTACGTATACATATATGACAAGTAATGTTAAAACCATGCGACTGGAGTCGCACGAACTTGCGCTGTAAGTGCTTGGATGTGCAGTCCGTCGATTTTGGCCATATCTCCTTCATACGAGCTCTGATTGACTTGATTCAAAATGCTATGGATTCCACACTTCAAGAACTACAAAGAACCAAAATCATGCAACTAGAGTCGCGTGCGACAGGAGTCGCACACACTGCACCTTCCACTGCGTGCGACTGGAGTCGCACAACTTGCCATTGGATGTGCAGTCCGTCGATTTTGGCCATATCTCCTTCATACGAGCTCCTACTGTGTTGATTCAAAATGCTATGGAATCCACACTTCAAGAGCTACGTATCCATATACGACAAGTAATGTCAAAACCATGCGACTGGAGTCGCACGAGCTTGCGCTGAAAGCGCTTGGATGTCCAGTCCGTCGATTTTTGCCATATCTCCTTCGTGCGAGATCCGATTGACTTGATTCAAAATGCTATGGAATCCACGCTTCAAGGACTACAAAGAATTTTAAATCTTATTATTAATTAATACTCTCTCAGTCCCGGACCAATAATCTTAGTTCTTTTATAATTTACAAAAGATAGGACCATTAGTCCGGGACAAATTAGTATATACCTAGTTTCAAAGTTTCTTATCGTTTAAATTATTAATCAAAAGTCAGACGTGCATTTTAATATAACTCAAATATATATTAAAATGCAAAGGCTAGAACTTTGTGAAAAGCATACACCTTCCAAAAAAATTTAAAAAATTACATTAAATGTAATACAATTTTTTATCAATAGTTTTCTATTTATTATTGATAAATAAAATAAAATTATATTAAAAATGTTTTAAATAAAATAAAATAAAATTATATTAAAAATGTTTTTCAATAATAATCTTTGTGTGTTTATAGGTTTATATATATATATATATATATATATATATATATATATATATATATATATATATATATATATATATATATATATATATATAATCCGTGAAAAATAATAAAATTGAATGATTATATAACTAATAAAATTAATCGTTAAATAATTATTTCATTTATTTTTCATTTATTTCTCGTTCTCAGTTTATTTTAATAATTTATATGTATTCATGATAATATAGAAAATCAACTAAAAAATTAATAATTAATTAATAATTGTGTTATTTTATTCAAAACTATATAGTATTTGTTTTCAATTTATTTATATTTATAATAATATAAAAATCAAACATAAATGTCTTGAAATTGTTTTTTAATAATAATTTACAAGACTTTCATGCCAAGTTTTGAGAATAAGAGGGAGTAGAAATAGCGTAACACACGCTTTCATGTGTTTTGATTGTTGCTAAAATGAAAACGTGCTCCAAATAGTGGTAAACTCAATATTTTTGTCTTACTCACCTTATTTTTCAAACCAAAACTTGTAATATTCCGAGAATTTTATTTTTATTATAAAATAATACTATATGAATTAAAACATGTCAAAAACATATTATTCCTTGCAATTAATTAGTCTTTTGAAATTATTTATTGACTAATAATAAATAAATAAATAAATAAATTAATTAACACACATGTCAAAATAATTATGGAACTGAGTATATAAATACAACACAGATCAATCAATTTAAACATAAGATTCAAATATGTCAACAAACATGATAAAAAACTCGTTTCTCATTCTCTCCTTTTTTTGCCTTTCGGCCGGTGCCGAAGGAAGAGGCCGGCACGATCTTCTCTGGGAGCTACAAAAGATGACGAGAAATAATCTTCATCTTAACCGTGTGTCGAGGGAGGTTTCTCCGGCGGTTCATGTAGCAAAACAGGAAGGTCGTAAAGAAGCCGACAGGATCGTGAAACTGCCAGGCCAACCGCCTGCAGTCGATTTCAATCAATATTCCGGTTATGTCACGATCGATCCTAAAGCTGGACGATCGCTGTTTTACTATTTCGCCGAGGCTGCGGTCCCCACTATCAAGCCTTTAGTCTTGTGGCTGAATGGATGTACGTATGTATATTGTATTAATTGATACAACTTGCAAAAATTTATATCATCTGTCTTTTTTTTAATTTTTTTTTTCTGGACAACAATATATACATAATCTGTCGATGATGACATGGCATTGTAGGGCAAGGATGCTCTTCGGTAGGCAGCGGGGCGATGTTAGAGCCCGGACCTTTTCGGGTCAACCCGGACGGGAAAACGTTGAAGTACAACAAATATGCTTGGAACAAGGGTGAGTACTTCTTTCTCTTATAGGCCCCTTTTGATATGTTTAATTTTTTCCGACTGTAAATTAATTAAAAACATTATATGCATGCAGTGTCAAATGTACTCTTCGTCGATTCACCAGCCGGGGTCGGATTCTCGTACTCAAACACATCGTCCGATTATGTTACGGGCGACAAACAAGCGGCTGCAGACGCTTACACGTTCCTACTTAACTGGTTAGAGAGGTTTCCAGAGTACAAACAACGGGATTTTTTCTTAGCCGGAAGAAGTTACGCCGGCCATTCCGTGCCTCAGCTCGCTGATTTAATCCTCCAATACAACAAAAACACGAAGCACACCGTCATTAAATTGAAAGGAATCGCGGTAAGTCTCTCTGTCTTTCGATACTTGATCGTATATAATAATACTAGTCTGTTGAATATCCTACATCGGTTGGATATAGATCCTAAAGTTCAAATATAAGTTGGACAACCTTATCACCTTAACAAGGCCTTTTAAGGTGTATATTGGCCCAACTTTGACACAATCGCAAATGCATTTTTGGTTTCTCAGCTCGGGAATGCATTCATCGACTTCACGGATATGTGGGCCGGCATGTACGATTACTTTCACACTCATGCTCTTATATCCGACGAAATGCACTGGGCAATCGTAAAAAATTGCGATTTTTCTTCATTGGGCACCGTTTCAGACGCCTGCAAAAACTACGCAGTCAGAGCCGCTGCCGAGGTTGGAGATATCGAAGCTTACGACATCTATGGGCCATCATGCGGTTCTAACGCAACTTCACCTTCGGTATATGAACAAATATAACGATCCTTTCGATTGTTAGTAACATATCGATCCTTTCGATTATTAATTTACGCATAATATTGTTGTATATATGTTGAGGCAGGGATCTAGTTTCGATCCGTGCAGTTTTGATTACTTGTTTGCGTATATGAACACGCCCAAGGTGCAAGAGGCTCTTCACGCCAACGTCACCGGATCACTTCCCGGGCCATGGCTGGATTGCAGGTATACAAAATAGTAATACATATATTCTACACAAAATTGTGTCTCATTAATGTGTGTGTTTTTCGTCCTATTATAAAATCCGCTTGTTTGAAATTCTTCGTAGCTATCCTGCTGTTTCCGACAATTGGACTGACTCGCCCGAGACAGTGTTACCTGTGATCAAGAGGCTTATGGGCAGCGGCGTTAGCGTTTGGATTTACAGGTGAGAAAGTCGACGAATATTATCATTATTAATTTATTCGACTGATGGTAATAAGAAACAATGAAATTCATTGATTTGCAGTGGTGATGTTGATAGTATGTATACGGTGACATCAACAAAGTACTCGATGCCTAAACTCGGGGGTTCGTCTTCGTCTGTAAGAACTCCGTGGTACCCTTGGTACCACGAACGCCAGGTGGCAGGATATGTTGTCGGATACGAAAAAGTGACATTTGCGACTGTAAGAGGAGCTGGACACATGGTCTCGGGTTCGCAGCCCGGGCGTGCGCTTACGCTCTTTGCATCCTTCTTGGAGGGGAAACTGCCTCCTAGAGACCACTCCACCGCTCAATAGATTCGTTAACTCGAGCAAATATATATCAACATCTTATAAGTTGTTTCAAGAGCTGATAAGGTGTTATGTAATAGTATCTAATAAATAAGTTGTTAAACTGTTTGAATAAAAAATAAATGTAAACTTATAAGTTTGAATAAATCTAATTAGAGAGAATTTTTATTTTGTTCCCATAAAGATTGGTCATTTTCGATTTGATCCCATCTACATATAAGTTTTCAATTTAATCCCGTATAGTTCAAAAAATGCGTCAATTTGGTCTTTTTTCACCGGAAAATTTTATTTTGACTAGTCAAGGCATGACGTGTCAACCGGAAATGTGCATCTCTGATTGCTCAAACACGTGGCATCTTTTGATTGAGTCTGATACATAAATATAAATTAATTTTTAAAAAAAATCCACATCATTTCCTTTTATTATTAAATAATTAAAATACAGAATTTAAATACATTTAAAATAAAAATAAAATAAAAAAAGAAATACATTTTTACATTTAAATGGGAAATGTAAAAACTCTCGACATTTACCCTCTGTACAAAATTGAAGCAACCATAACCCCAAAATTCATATGAACCCTACCCAGCCGATTCACTTCGTCGGACCGCTCGTCGGAGAAGCCTTCCGCGCCGAGCACGAGTGCCTGAAATGGCTCGACTTGCAGCCGACTGGGGGCGTGATTTTCCTCTGTTTCAACCGAAGGGATTTGTTCTCTGCCGAGCAGCTGAAGGAAACGGCGACGGGTTTGGGAAAAAGCGGGCATCGATTCATGTGGTTGGTGCGGAACCCACCGGGAATGGCGTAGCTCACGTTAGCGGAGAACGAGGATCCGAACTTGGATGCGCTGCTGCCGGAGGGGTTTTTGGGGAAGAAGAAGGGAGGGGGTTCATGGTGAAGCCGTGGGCCCCGCGGAGGTGCTGAGTCACACGTCGGTGGCCGGTTTCGTGATTCACTGCGGGCTTAGTTCATACCAGAAGCGATTTCGTATGTATTTTTGTGTTAGGGTTCTTTCAAAGTTTTACTTTTTCAATTTAAATGTAAAAAAGTATTTTATTTTTATTTTTAATTTTAAATGTATTTGAATTTTTTATTTTAATCATTTAATAATTAAGAAAATGATGTGGAATTGTTTTTTTAAATTAATTTTAATTTATGTACAAGGTCCTATCAGAAGACGACACGTGTTTGAGCAATCGGAGATGCACACTTTCGGTTGCCACGTCATGGTCAAAATTAAGTTTTCCGGTGAAAAGGACCAAATTGACGCATTTTTTGAACTATATGGAACTAAATTGAAAACTCCTATCAATATAGGACCAAATCGAAAATGACCAATATTTATGGGACCAAAATAAATATTCTCTCAATCTAATTATCAAAGAAAAACTATTATGGACCAAAAAAATTGAAAAATAATTGTTTGAAAAAAATAATAAATTTAGAATTATTGTATTTAATAAATAAGTTGTTAAACTGTTTGAATAAAGAATAAATGTAAACTTATAAGTTTGAATAAAATCTAATTATCAAAGAAAAACTATTATGGTCTTATGGTCCCGAGGTAACCAGCCTGGGCGTGCGCTTACGCTCTTTGCATCCTTTTTGAAGGGGCGATTGCCTCCAGGAGACGACTCCACAGCTCGATAAATTCGTTAACTCTGCACAACTCCGTACATTTAGAAAATCAACATCATTGTTATGTATGGTTCATTTTAATGGACTGTATTGAGTAAACTTAATTCACAACTGTTTATTTTATCTGTCAAGTTATTGTATGGAAATATCAAGGAATTTGAATACATTAAACTGTAAACACAAGTAGAAAATCAGTAGTTATATTATGTATGTATGTACTACAATTTTAAATAAATTGTTTTTCCGATTTTTAAAGTTTGCATAGAGATTTTTTTTGTGGCATAATAGGGATTGTTTGGAGAGAATAATTATGTTGGTCTATTAAAAGGGATAAAGTCTCGATTTAGTCAACAAAAAAGAGTCCGTTTCAATTTATTCTCTTAAATCACAAAAAATTAGTCAACCTAGTTCAATTTGATCGTAAAATTCAATTTTGTTGTCGGAAAAAAGACACGTGGACTTCTTTCCGGTAAATTTTGCTGATTAATAAGTAGATCTGTCATGTGGTAATCAGCCTGACCGATTTAGTCCACTAAAAAAGTTGGTTTCAGTTTAGTCCCTTAAATCACAAAATACAGTCAATTTAGTCTAATTTTATTGGAGAGAAAAATTTTGTTGGTCCCTCAAAAGGGGTCAAGTCTCGATTTGATCCACTAAAAGTAGTCGGTTTCAATTTTGTTCCTTAAACCAAAAAAATGTAGTCAATTTAGTCCAATTTGATCGAAAAATTAAAATTTTCACCGAAAAAATGACACGTGGATTTTTTTCAGGCTAACTTTGCTGATTAGGCACCACGTGAAACTGCCACGTGGTATCAGTTTGACCGATTTGGTCAACTAAACGAAATTTGTTTCAATTTAGTCTCTTAAATCACAAAAAAATTAATTTAGTCCAATTTGATCAGAAAATTCAACTTTTTACAAAAAAAAAAAAAGATATTAATATAGGAAAGATCGAACATTTTCTTTTCATTCAAATGAGACGAGTCAACCAACTTGTTTTATTCAACTGGATACGGGGTTCGATCACTCCACCCACACAATAAATTTATATTACAAAGGGGAATAGATCGATCATTATAAAAAAAATAGAAATTTGATGAAAGCCGATTCAATAAGCAAAGTCGTCAGCATTTCCATCAGTAAGTCCGTATAGAAATCCATACGAACGACAAGCCATCAGCGAATTCCAATTTTTTGTAATGGGTCTCAGAAATTGGGTAAGGACTGAGAGCTTCGAGAGCTCCTCTCCTACATACTCCCTTTATTCTATTTTTATGGTCACACTTACTTTGTAATTTGCGAAGGAAATGTGTATATTACTCTGGGACAAAGGTAGTATAGTTTTTCTTAATATAGATTTTGTACAAATAATTTTGTGTATATTACTCTGGGACAAAGGTAGTATAGTTTTTCTTAATATAGATTTTGTACAAATAATTTTGTATGTCTTGTCCCATTCAATTTTCCAATAAATTCTAATAATAATTAATTAATATAAAATTATTTTATTTTTAAATTCAAAATGTTGAAGTATTTTTTAAATTATATATTAATGTATTCAAAATAAATATTATATATTGACAATATGGTATTGTAGTGAGTGATCAGTTGGTTGAACTCTTTTCTTTTGATAGAAATAAGCATCTCCAATTGGACTAAATTGGCTAATTTTTTGTGGTTTAAAGGACTAAATTGAAACCGACTTCTTTAATGGACCAAATAGAAACTTGACCATTTTTTAGGGACCAAAAAAGTCTTTTCTCTCAATTTTATTGTAAAACTTAATTTTTCACTGTGGAAAAAATATTGTATATAAGGAGGATAAAATTTGTTCTTTTCTCCAATTGAGATTAATTATTGAAAAATTTATGTATTTAGAACTTATAACACATAAAAACACTCTTTCCAAATAAATATTTTATTGTTTTTTATATTAACTTTTTTTTTAATTTTTATCAATAAATTAAAATTAATTATTAATAATTAGTAATTATAATGATTAGTTCTATATTAATAACTAGTTCCCTATTAATTATAATTAGTATTTTTTTATTATATTTATAATTAAATTTTATTAATTATTAATAATTTATTCAATTTATTTAAAAAAATAAACAAAATTAATAAAATATATAAAAATTAATAAAAAAAACAATAAAACATTAAATTGGAAAATGTATTTTACGAGATATAAGTTTTAAATAAATTAAATTTCCAATAACTCATTAATAATAAGTACTTAATAAAATTTTAATTTAATTTTTAAATTCAAATTGTTATTTAAAAAAATATTTAAATGTAACTAAAACAAAACACCAAATAATGAGAGATAAAAAAAATTATTTGGTCCCATAAAAGTAGGTGTTTTTCGATTTAGTCCCACATAAATACACTTTCTCAATTTAGTTCCAAATATACTAAAATATGTTTCAATTTAGTTCTTTTTCGACGGAAAAATTAATTTTCACCGAAAATTGATCATGTGTCGCTCATGTGATATTCAATTTGGGAAAATCCGGCGAATTGAGTTGACTGGGTGCCACATGTCATTTTTTTTTATTACAAGTACAAAAAAAAATTAATTCTTTTTTAATTTAATTCATGTTTTCTTTAATTTTATTTCTATTTTTACTAATTTTAATTTTAACTTTTTTAAACATATAACCAATAAAAAAATGACATGTGGTGCCCAGTCATCTAAAATTTGTCGGATTCCCCCTAATTGAGCATCACATGAGCGCCACATGATCAATTTTCAGCGAAAATTGAATTTTCCATCGAATGACTAAATTGAAACCAATTTTGATATATTTAGAACTAAATTGAGAAAGTGTGTTTACGTACTTATGGGACCAAATAAAATTTTATCTTAAATAATGATAATATGATTTCGATTGTAGTGATTGACTCATTTGGTTGAACTCACCTCTTTAAAAAAAATTGATTAAATCCTCCATGTATACAATATCTTTTTTAGTTAAAATATGAATTTTATGATCAAAGTAGATTAATTTGACTACATTTTTGTGATTCAAGGGACTAAACTGAAACCAACCCTTTTTAGTGGACCAAATCGATCAAGGTGATGCTCACGTGGCAGATGCACGTGGCACTTAGTCAACAAAATTCACCGGAAATAAGTCCATGTGTCTTTTTCCGTAGAAAAATTGAATTTTCCGATCAAACTAGACTAAATCGAGTACATTTTTGTGATTTAAATGATTAAATTGAAACCGGCACCAAATCAAGACTTGATCCCTTTCAATATCCAAAGTTTTGAGAAAAAGAGAAGGGAGTACAAAATACTGTGATACACGCTTTCATCTAGATGACACACTTTCATCTAGATGAGAAAAATATTCTATATGTAAAAAGCATATTATTCCTTGCTATTAATTGGTCTTTTGAAATTATTTATTTACCAATAATTAATTAATTAATTAATTAATTAACACACATGTCAAAATAAATATGGAACTGGCTATATAAATAAAACACAGTGCGCGCAATCGATTAAACATAAGATTCAATATGGCAACAAACATGATCAAACACTCGTTTCTCATTCTCTCCTTTTTGTGCCTTGCCGATGGAAGAGGCCGACACGATCCTCTCCGGGAGCTACTAATGATGAAGAGAAATAATCTTCACCTTAACGATAACCGTGTGTCGAGGGAGGTTTCTCCGATTCACGTAGCAAAACAGGACGGTCGTAAAGAAGCCGACAGGATCGTGAAGCTGCCCGGCCAACCGCATGCAGTCGATTTCAACCAATATTCCGGTTATGTCACGGTCGATCCTAACGCTGGACGGTCGCTGTTTTACTATTTCACCGAGGCTGCGGACCCCACTAGCAAGCCTTTAGTCCTGTGGCTGAGTGGAGGTATTAATTGACTGCAGTGCACAATCTGTTGTTTTCTAGATAGCAGTACATAATCTGTTGTGTTGATGACATGGCATTGTAGGGCCCGGATGCTCTTCGGTAGGCGGTGCGATGTTAGAGCTCGGACCTTTTCGGGTCAACCCGGATCGGAAAACATTGAAGTACAACCAATATGGTTGGAACAAGGGTGAGTACTTCTTTCTCTTATATATAGCAATAGGGCTTTTGATATGTTTTTTCCTAACTAAAAACATTCCATGCAGTGGCGAATGTACTGTTTCTTGAATCTCCGGCTGGTGTCGGATTCTCGTACTCAAACAGATTGTCTGATTATGTTACGGGCGACAACCAGACGGCTGCAGACACTTACACGTTCCTACTTAACTGGTTTGAGAGGTTTCCAGAGTACAAATTACGAGATTTTTTCATAGCCGGAAGAAGTTACGCCGGCCATTACGTGCCTCAGCTCGCTGATTTAATCCTACGAAAAAATAAAAACACGAAGCACACCGTCATTAAATTGAAAGGAATCGCGGTAAGCCTCTGTACGTACTCTTTTTTTTTTTTTTTTCCGATCCGATCCTCGTCTTGAATGCGATCGATCGAGCGCTTTGGTTTCTCAGATCGGGAATGCAGAAATCGACTTCAAGGATAGGTGGGCTGGCATGTACGATTACATGTGGACTCATGCTCTTATATCCGACGAAACGCACCGAGCAATAGTAAACCATTGTGATTTTTCTTCAATGGCCACCGTTTCAGATGCATGCGATAACTACACGTACAGAGCCGCTACCGAGTGCGGAGATATCGAAGCTTACGACATCTATGCACCATTATGCGGTTCAAACGCAACTTCTCCTTCGGTATAATATATATATATAACCCTTCCAATTAATTATTAGTAACATCGAATCCTTTTATATATATTATTTGCGCATGTATTTTGTTGTTGAATTTGCAGGGATCTAGTTTCGATCCGTGCAGTTTTGATTACTTGTTTGCGTATCTGAACACGGCCAAGGTGCAAGATGCTCTTCACGCCAACGTCACCGGATCACTTCCCGGGCCATGGCAGGATTGCAGGTATACATATACATATATTCTACACAAAATTCTGTTGACATTTATATTAGTGCATGGGTAAAATATATTAATTCTTCAATAGTATTAAATAATTCGCTTGTTTGAAACTCTTTGAAGCGATTCAATTTGCAACAATTGGACGGACATGCCCGATACAGTGTTACCTGTGATCAAGAGGCTAATGGGCAGCGGCATTAGCGTTTGGATCTACAGGTGAGAAAGTCGTCGACGAATATATATTACTCTCTATATATCATTATATATTCGATTGATGGTAATAATTAAGAAACAATGAATGTAATTCATCGATGTGTAGTGGTGATGTTGATACATTGAATCCGGTGACATCGACAATGTACTCGATGCCTAAACTCGGCGGGGCTTATTCGTCTGTAAGAACTCCGTGGTACCCTTGGTACCATGAAAGCCAGGTGGCAGGATATGCTGTCGGATACGAAAAAGTGACATTTGCGACCGTAAGAGGAGGTGGGAACTTTGTCCCGGGTTCGCAGCCGGAGCGTGCACTTACGCTCTTTGCATCCTTCTTGAAGGGGAAACTGCCTCCCAGACACGACTCCACACCTTGATATAATCGATATGTATTTTTCACGACTACTTACTTTACTAATTAAATAATACTCTCTCTCTCTCTCCCGAATATATCTCAGCTCATGTATTAATAATAATAATAATACCAATTCTCTAATTTACATTTCATTAAATTTTAACATTAAACATAAAGTTAATTAATAATTAAATAATTTTAAATAATGGTAAATACAATTTTGAAAAAAAAAAACATGCATGCAAGTTGGAAACATGGAAATAATACTCCGGCCCTTTTTATTTTTAATATATGTCAGTATGTCACCCTATGATTTGACACAATATGTAAAAAATTAATTTATATGTTAATTAATATCTAGTAAAATATAGGAGTATCTAAAAATAAAAACAATGAAATATAATTGGTTGAAAAAAAATGTGCACAAAAAATTGCTATTTTTAATTAAACTTCTATAAATTAATACTCACTAGTACCACTGCCCGTGCGATGTGATTTATTTGTTTGAAATAATCTAAAATTTTATTTAATCTCCAATGTATTTCACCAAAACTTTATTAATGGTCTAAGAAATTATTTTATTTAATAATCGAACTCCCACTTAAATTTGTAAACTCGTATTAATCTCATTATTAATTGTTATCTCAATTATGAAAATTTTATATATTATTTTCAATGATTACGCTTGTTTGATATAATTTATAGTATGTAAGCTTCTTGGGTATAGCCGAATGGTAAGGTCTGTGGTGTTCTTGGGTATAGCCGAATGGTAAGGTCTGTGGTGATGTTGAGCGACGTAGAGTTCGAATCTCGGATATGACAAATTTTCATTTAATTAAATATTATAAATTTAGTACTGAGATTAGACCTATTGGGCTCTCTCCCACATTTGTCTTTTACTCTAGCACATCCCTCGATTTACATACACATTCTACACGCACATCCTTCGATTTACATCCTACCCGATTGAGGAGCTTTTAATCTGGTGAGAGAGGAGTTTTTAGTCTCTGCATTCCGCTTTATCGTCTCTGGATTCTTCGAGTGTCAAACGCATCCAGCATAGGTGGAGGGAAAATCAAAATTAATTGAAAAAAAAAAGTAGAAATTGTAAAGTTAGTACTGGGATTAGACATATTGGCTCTCTCCCACATTTGTCTGTTACTCTAGCACATCCCTCGATTTACATCCTACCCGCACATCCCTCGATTTACATCCTACCCGATTGAGGAACCTCTGATCTGGTGAGAGAGAAGTTTTTAGTCTCTGCATTCCGCTTTCTCGTCTCTGCGTTCCTCGAGTGTCAAACGAATCCAGCATAGGTGGAGGGAAAATAAAAATTAATTGAAAATAAAAAAAATAGAAATTATAAAGTTAGAAAATAAAGGGAAAATCAAAATTAATTAAAAATTAAAAAAAATAGAAATTATAAAGTTAGAAAATAAATAAAAATATAAAATAAATTGAATTTACTTGGTAAACATGGAGGGGATAAGATGACACAAATGCAATTATATTAATATAACGTACGTTAACCTGCAAAACAAATTTTACATAACAGAATTAGGGATAAACTAAAAATTAAAAAAAAAATCTAGTCGAACATAATTAATATCTCGACAATTTGATTCTGGAATCTGCGAAAAAAATCATAATTAATACATAAAATTAAAAAAATCGAGGAAAAAAATGAATAAATAGAAGAATATAATCGGTTCAATGTTCAGAAAAACAAAAAATTTACATCAAGAGAAAATAATATACCTAAAAAGTTTGATCATTTTTTTAATTACGGTGGATTAGGAAATAAGAGGAAATCGTAATTAATACATAAAATTAAAAAAAAATCGAGGAAAAAAATGAATAAATAGAAGAATATAATCGATTCAATGTTCAGAAAAACAAAAAATTTATATCAAGAGAAAATAATATACCTAAAAAGTTTGATCATTTTTTTAACTACGGTGGATTAGAAAATAAGAGAAAATCGATTTTTATGAGATACGATTAATTGGAATTAAATTAATATTAATAGAATAATAAAAAAAATTGAGAAAGTGAAATAAAAACTTATATATTTAAGATTATGATTAATTATTATTACTAAAAATATATAATTTTAAATTACTATTTAGAATTTATATGCTTAATAATATTATTATTTAGAATTTATAATTTTTTTTATTTATAATTTATAGTTATATATAATTTAAATATACATAATAATATTATTATTTAGAATTTATAATTTTTTTATTTATAATTTATAGTGTGAACACAACATTATTATTGCTTTTTTATTGGTGCATTAGTGGATCCTAAAATTATATATGTATAGATAACTTAATAAAGTAAAAAAAATATATTTTATTTTTATAAAATTATATATACTTAACAATAATATATATATATATATATATATATATATATATATATATATATATATAATATTGAAAAAAATTGATCTATCATTAATATTTAAATCAAATATTATGTGATTTTTATTTAAATTATATTGTTTCTATTTAAAAAAAATAAGAAAAATAATATTCAATTCAAATATTATGGATAGAATCATATTACGTCCCTTCAAGAATGTCCATTTTCATAAACGGCCATCAACTTTTTTTTTCTGATATCGTCCTTTTGCTACTGTTTCCGGCCAACTTAATAACCTCTTTGAAATGAAAAAAAAATACTCGATAAATTAATAATCTCTTTAAATTAATAAATTTATTAATTTATAGAAGTTTTACTAAATGTCACTCTAAGCTTTTACACAATATTTAAGAAAATAATTTATGTTAATTAATATCTATTAATATATATTTAAAAATAAAAACAATTAAAATATGATTGGTTGAAAAAAATATATATGTGCATGGAAAATTAATTTTTTTATAAATTAATGTTATTAAATCATTTAATAAAGTCAAAATAACATTTAATTTGAAAAAAAAATAGAAAAGCTAAAAATACATATAATATGAAAGGCAGAGTAATGAAAAGAGTCGAAACGACTTTTATTGTGAATGAGAGGTAGTAAATTTATTCTTAATTTCGGCTACAATAAATAACTCCACACAAAATAGTTTGAAATATAAAATTAATGACGAAAAGAAAACGATATAAAAGATAAAACACGAATTTTACGTAGAAATTCGAAATAAGGAAAAATCACGAGCGAAATAAAAAATATCATTATAATCGAATTAACGAAGTTACAACTTACAAATATATATCCTCAGTAGATTTATCTATCTCACGAAAATCTTTTATAAAAATGCTCTCTAAAAACGACACTCTCAATAATAATAACACTTAATGTTTTCAATAACATCGATCTCTTAAGCAATTCTTTCGATAACATTGATTGAGTATTAACAATCAAGCATGTTGTTAGAATTAGAAATAAAATTATTTTATTCTTATTCCAAATAAAATTTTAGAACTTCCAGAAGTTACTAATATAATTATATTACTAATATAAGGAAAAGACTTCAGTTACACCAAGTGTACCGGACCTCCAGTACACTCTCAATCAAAATGTGATATGTATTATTATTAAATTAATTAATTAGATAAATAGTATTTTAATTATTATTAAATTGAATTATTAGTTAGGAAAATAAATAATGAGAATCTATATACTACAAAATTTATGAGATTATTTTTCACTTATAATATAATAATAACTAACCAATAAAAGAAAATAATATATATACTAAATTGACAAAAAAAAAAGTTATGAAAAAATTAAAAAAAATAATTATTTTTAAAGAAAAATATTTACATTTCATTTTTTTATGTAAAATTAATGTATACCTTATTAAATTTATATACACTAATTTAATTATTTAATTTATAAATAAAAATATTTAAAAAATATGAATATGTGCGTGATAATTATTATTTTAAAATGATCGTATATATGTAAATATGAAATAAAAATGAATTTATAATTAGTAATTTATATATTGAACAAATAATATATAATAATATCATTTTAGTATTTAATTTTTGTAAGAACCGTGAAAATTTGAATCAAATCTCGAGTCAAATAATTCTATTAAATTTTTATTTGATTTTTTATGATTAATAGTAAGAAAAATTATTTTACATATAAGAATGTCAAAATATTTTAATATTATTACTAACATGACATGTGATATTATGTTTTTTATTTATTTAAAATAGAATATAATATAATTTAAATAAAAATAATAAATTGAATTGGAGTCAACTCTCAATACTTCTAAAAGTCAATAAAAATATTTTCAGCCCGGATTTTTTTTCAATGTAATATTTCACCCTCCCTAATAAATGTGTCGGGGATAGTTTAATTGTTCTTTTTGAAAATTTTCACTGTGTTTTATTTGGAAAAAAAAGTGAGAAAAAAAAAACATCGATACTAATTAGTCTCACGCGTCATGATAAAACAAATCACGATTTTTAATTCTACGAAAATCCTACGAAATAAAATATTGAAATCATAGACCGTTGAGATGTGAAATGGGATATAAATGTACACAGTATTATTAATAATAATAATTAATTAATTATCATGAAAAAAGCAGTTCTTGTTTTCTCTCTGCTGTGCTTTGCATCACACACAAAATGTTACGATAATCTTCGTCCGAAGGAAAGCGGGTCGAAATCGAATTGGACCGGTTACGTCGGACCACAGGAGGGTCGGAAAGATGCTGACAAGATCAAAAACCTTCCCCGACAACCACCACATGTCAACTTCAGCCAATATTCGGGGTATGTTACAGTTGATCCTGAAGCAGGTCGAGCGTTGTTTTATTATTTGGCCGAGGCTGAGATTAATCCCGCCGACAAGCCTTTACTCTTGTGGCTAAACGGAGGTAATTATCTTAAGATTGATTGATGATGGTTAATAAATACTTCTTTCGTCTCAGACTAATAGTCACATTTCCTTAATTGTAATAATTGTGATTGCAGGCCCTGGCTGCTCGTCGATGGGAGGTGGGGCGATGACCGAACTCGGGCCATTTCGAGTCAAACCCGATGGAAAAACATTGTGGTACAACGAATATGCTTGGAACAAAGGTGTGTATTGTTGAAAATTTTATGTAAAATCAGTAGGTGTTTGACAATTTTTTTTGGTATTAATTAATTTATGATGAAAGTGATATACAATTAATTAATCATGTAGCGGCGAACGTACTATTTTTGGAGTCTCCAGCTGGTGTCGGATTTTCCTACTCAAAAAATTCGTCTGATTATGTTACGGGCGACGAGCAAACTGCTGCAGATTCTTACACGTTCTTAGTTAACTGGTTCAAAAGATTCCCAGAGTATGAAAAACGACCCTTTTTCATAGCCGGAGAGAGTTACGCCGGCCATTACATCCCTCAGCTCGCCGAGTTAATCCTCGATTACAAAAAAAACATGAAACTTATCACCATTAACTTGAAGGGAATCGCGGTAATTAAGACCACCGCTCTATTTTATATATAATTAACAAAAATTAATATATGGAAACGAGCATTTAATATAATATTTGTCGATTCTTTTCAGCTTGGGAATGCGTTGATCAACGACGCAGATGCGAATGCTGGCGCGTTCGATTATTGGTGGACTCATGCCCTTGTGTCCGATGAAACCTACGAGGGCATCATCCGGCATTGCGATTTTTATTCCGAGGCCAACTTCACAAAGCCTTGTAGAAGCTACATCGATAAAGCCAAGTGGGAGATAGGCAACATTAATCGTAACGATATTTACGCGCCATTGTGTATGAATTCATCGAGTGGAACATCGGTAAATTAAGATTCATTCACTGCATTAGATCTTAAGCAAAAACCGATTCTTATTATTATATTTGTTACTCCATATATATATGACAGGGAATTTCTAGTTTCGACCCTTGCTCCATGAACTATGTACACACCTATTTAAACGCAAACGATGTGCAAAAGGCTCTTCATGTTAGCGTCGATGGAATTACTAGGCCATGGCAGATGTGCAGGTGTATATATATATATATATAGTTACATACATAGTTACCACTGATTATCAATCAATATAGTTACACATGCAATTGTTACTACATAATTACACAGTATAACTATCACTTTACTCTTTTCCTAATAAACCCTTTTTTCTTTTATAATTAGAGTGATTTCTGTTTTCTTATATAGCATCACCGTAAACGGGAATTGGACGGATAGGCCCGCGACAGTAATACCTGTTATAAAGAAGCTTATGGGCAGCGGCATTATTCGTGTCTTGATCTACAGGTGAGCGTCTATGTCGTCGGATATATTTGCACATTTGGCCCAATACTTTCCTATATTTGCACATTTGGCCCAAGAGTCGAATCACTTGTTTGAGTTCATTTGCAGCGGGGATACGGATGGTGCGATTCCGGTGACAGCAACAAAGTACTCGTTGCATAAACTTACGAGTGAAAGCGCTATAAAAACTCAATGGTCGGCTTGGTACAACAAAGACGAGGTTACGACAATTTGTTTTGATTAATATATGATTACTATTAGAGTTAGAATCACAAATGGTCCCATTGAAAAAAGTCATTCTCACAAAAGCCCCATAAGTCAGTAATTTCCAACTGTTCATCCTTTTTTACACTGTTTCGGCAGAAATCTCACTGTTCCGGCAGAAACCTCGCCAATCCAAGTCAGCATTCCGGCGCCACGTCAACAGTCACGTGACTTTCACGTGCGATTCTTGCCGGAACAGTGTCAAAAATGATGAACAGTTGAAAAGTGCTGACTTATGGGGCTTTTGTGAGAATGACTTTTTTCGATAGGACCATTTGTAATTCTAACTCATTACTATTATTAAGAATGACATGCATGTGTGACTGCAGGTTGGAGGATATTTGGTTGAGTACGACGGGCTTACATTTTGGACCGTGAGAGGATCGGGCCATATGGTCCCGAGTTACCAGCCCGATCGAGCTCTTGTTTTATTTGAATCCTTCTTGCAGGGGAAATTGCCTACTTAGATCATCACAAGTAGTAACTAATAAGAGGGGTTGGGCACGAGGTTCCGAGTTACCAGTGATGTATACATTGCAGAAAATAACTGGAGAAAATTATACTGTGTTATGCAAAATGAAGCTGAATAATGGGTATTTATAATATATGTATTATGTAGTGTGTTTTAAGTTAATAATCACTCATGTTTTAAGGTTATATTTTAAATTTAATAGTCTATCTAGGTCCACCAATATCTTATCATCACTTTTGTATAAACACTTTAAAAATAAAGTTTATATTTTTTTTAATTTAAAATTTAGTCAATTTTAACTTACTAAATGTAATTAAAATTGTATAAAAACCATAATATATTATAAACAATATTATCATTAACATGTGAATCTCTATATTTATTTTTTCTTGCATAGTCTCTGCAATTGAAGATTTTTTGTTGGAGAAATTATTAAAACAATTAAAACATGACTAATTAAAACAATTTTTTTAAGAAAAACATATTAAGACAATTGAGGGATATTATTTCTTATACGTACGATAAACTCTATATAGTAATACCATATATAGGAATAATTTACCTTATAGTAATAAAAAATTCAAGTTCTAACTTGAGACTTATAAATATGAATAAACTTCATGTGGAAAGTCATTGAAACTTATAAATAAAATTAACTTTATATTGTGGAAAGTCATACATTTTTTTACATTTATTATACCTCTATATAAGAATAAATAATTAATATATAATAAAAATATTTATTAATAATATTTTTATTTATCAAAATCAATAAAATGTTTAAGATGATTTAAAATATTTATCAAAATCAATAATATGATCAAAGTTTATAGTTCTTAGATTTATTAATATTTTATTCAATATGTATGTGAAACACAATTTTTATGATCAAATTTTATTATTTAAAATTATTAAATTGATTATGTATATATAAAGATAAATTATATTAGTATATATATATATATATATATACATTTTTTTTATATAATTTTTTATAATTTTTTTTTTATTTTGTAAAACTCTTGCGAACAAAACAACGCGTCTTTATCAACCTATTTTGTCTTCACTTTTGCGCACTTGCATTAGACATTTCTTATTTATGTACATTTAACTTTGTAATACTTTGTGAAGAAAAAATCTTATGAGTAATAATAGAAGATATGTTAGAATTGTTGTGGAGTAGTATTTTACTTTGAAAAATTCATTGAGTTTCTCAAAAGTCAAAAGTAATACTCTATTTGTCTTGAACTAGGACATGTTCGTTTATACTAAATTTGACCGAATTAAACTAAACTTAACAGAATGAACCTTAAATAGAATTGAATTAAATAAATTAAATTGATTTTTTTTATAAAAATAATAATAATTTTTATAAATTATTAATAATATTCTAGCATTAACTAGTTAGATTGTATATCAGAAATTATTGATTTAAATTATTTTTTATTTATTTTATTTTAATTTATTTTAAAACGAACTTAATCGAATGAGTCCGAAATGAACTGAAATAGAATGAGATGAACTAAAATAAAATGGATTATTAAGTTGAAAAACAACATGCCCTGTGTTTACATTTCTAAAAAGTGCAAAACAATAAATTATTTTTTATTATAATATTTGTCCAACCCATTATAAATCAATTTGCTTTATTTACAAATAAAATTTTAAAATATGATGAAATAAATACCTACTCCCTATCAAAGAAGAAGGTTCGAATGTTAATTTAAAATTGTTACCACTAGTCATCAGACCAACCCATAACTTAAAAAAATACTCCATAAATTAATTACCTCTCTAAATTAATAAAATTTAACGTTCAGGAGGTTATTAATTTATAGAGGTTCTATTGTATTTGAGATTTAATATTAACCATATATTAAAATATTTTTATTTTAATTTTAATTTGAATTACATAATTATTTTAGAATTTGTAATATTTTTTAATATGTAATTAAATTAAAATGATTTAGAATTAATATAATTCTTGGTTGTAATTTATAATTATAATTTTCTTTATATCGTTTGCAACAACGTCACAAGAAAATCTTATAAAATCTTGTATTTAATTTTATCGAGTCACGCGGGGTTAGAATCATATTACGTCCCTCCGAGAATGCCCATTTTCATAAACGGCCATCAACTTTTTTTTTCTCAGATATCGTCCTTTTGTTACTGTTTCCGGCCAAAAAGGACGATATCTGAGACTTTTTTTTCTCAGATCTCGTCCTTTTACGTGATTTTTTGGCCGGAAACAGTAGCAAAAGGACGATATCTGAGAAAAAAAATAAAATTGATGGCCGTTTATGAAAATGGGCATTCTCGGAAGGACGTAATATGATTCTATCCCAGTCACGCGTCATGATTAACCCAAGTAGAGGAGATCAATGAAATCAAAGAGTTTCATTATGAAGTGTGTGGATTTAAGTATATAAATATGGACACATTTTGCGCTATTATTTCATACTCCAAATCAACATGAAAAACACATTCATTCTTTTCGCTATTTTTCTGTGCCTTGAAGCCTCCTCCTATACTGAATGTTATGGAGGAGGACTGCTGCACAATCCTCTTTTGCAACTACTAAAGACCAAAGATTCACGAAAACGTCTTACGAAGCCGAAAAAGGATTTGCCTGTTTTTGTAGGACCCCAAGAGGGTCGGAGAGAAGCTGACAAGATCATAAAGCTTCCCGGACAACCAAGTGTAAAGTTTGACCAATATTCGGGGCATGTCACGGTTGATCCTTATGCTGGCCGAGCGTTGTTTTATTATTTTGCCGAGGCCGATAACCCCAAGGACAAGCCTTTAGTCTTATGGCTAAACGGAGGTAATTAAGAATACTGATACAATAGCTATTCTCTCTGTCCCAACTATTTATACACGCACAGTTTCTTTGTAATTTACAAATGAACTTAGCATATATAAATAGTATTTATTGATTATATATTGTGATTAATTGCAGGGCCTGGCTGCTCTTCAATGGGATTTGGAGCAATGAACGAACTCGGACCATTTCGAGTCAACCCCGATGGAGAAACATTGTGGTACAACCAATATGCATGGAACAAAGGTGAGTTATCGCCCTCGTACTAAAATTGTTGCGCGCGCGATTTTAGTTGCGGAAATTGATGATAAAATAAAATTCATGCAGTGGCGAATGTACTGTTTCTGGAGTCTCCTGCTGGGGTTGGATTTTCGTACTCAAACAGATCGTCCGATTATAAAACGGGCGACGAGAAAACGGCTGCAGATTCTTACACGTTCTTACTTAACTGGTTGGAAAGATTTCCAGAGTACAAAACACGAGATTTTTTCATAACGGGAGAGAGTTACGCCGGTCATTACATCCCTCAGCTGGCTGATTTAATCCTCCGTAAAAACAAAAACAAAAACACGATGCATACCGTCATTAGATTGGAAGGAATCGCTGTAAGTTTGCGCTCCACCTTGTTTTTATACGATCATGTTTCATGTTCCTCATGCAGTGATCCATCACTTGTTGATTAATTCTTTTTCAGATCGGGAACGCGTACATTGACGAAGAGGATTTCTTCACCGGCATGTTCGGTTATTTGTGGACTCATGCCCTTATATCCGATGAAACTCACAAGGGAATCAACAAATATTGCTATTATCCATCTCCCTATGCAAACGAGACAAGTTGTATTGATAACCTAAATACAGCCATGACGGAGATGGGCAATATTAATCCATATGGCATTTATGCACCGTTATGTTCAAGCGCAGCTACTCCACCGGTACGGTGGTGTGTATATATATATATATTTATATACCATATATCGTGCTTAAAACCGATTCTTATAAAGATAGTATATGTTAGATATTCAAAGTCAGATGGAAAATGATCATAAAGATTAAATATAAGTTGGATTACCTTATCAGCTTAACAAGGCCTGCCTTTTATGAAATTGTGTACTTTGTACTTGGTTCTACCTTGAACTAGAATGTAAAGAGTGGAGTACAAACACTTAACACAATTTGGAGATTCTAAAAGAAAACTCTTTTATATATCTTGTAAAGGGTGGAACCACTTACAAACACATCTACAGAATTCTAGCGAATCTTGTAGAAAGGTCAACACGACCAAAAACTAAGTTTATGTAGAACTAATCTAGCGATGCGTACTACAAAGACTAAACTGAGGGTAGAGCCGGAGCTTTCTAGCGAAGTCTCTCGGTCTACAAATTTTCTCTCACTAGAAAATGTCAAATCAATGCATGAATAGTGAATTCCAACAACCCGCTATTTATAGGAGTCGAGAATTAGGGTTTCCGGAATTCACGCTTAATGGGCCGAGCCCAAAGCATCTCCATGGAATATTCGAGATTCCATTTTTCCACACTTGACGAACCCATGCAAGCTCTACGCACCGCCACACTAGCGTGTTCTTCGTGCTTCGAGCTAGTGGTGGGCATAGCTGGAATACTTAGTATTTTCCGTTTTGACTATAATGCTTCTAGCGAAGTCTTCTAGTCGCACCCGCAGCTGGTTTCATTCCTTAGCAGTCAATCGTCCAGCCCTTATGTGTAGCTATGCTTGCACCGCGTCCGTCAAGGTGTTAGCTCTGATTCAAGGTCTTCACGGTAAGCCTTGAACTCTTTGTATGGTAGTGCGTTGGTGAACTCGCATTTCACTCTAATCCACGTTGAGCCACGTTGATGAAATGACTTGTTCAACGCTGACACACTGATGCAACTCCATGATGCTTGTAGAGCCTAAGTCTGCTTGTACCACGCTGAGGAACCGTGGTCACGCGTTGAGCCACTTGTTAATTCCACAGTTCATACAGCTCGTTTTACGTTGACCTAGCAGACTTGTATGAATTAATGAATATAAAACATACAAACATAAAACATGAAGTTACTACAAAACAAAGTGTATAGTTCAACGTAGTTCAAACAAGAACAACGTGGTTCTATGTTGAACTAGGAAGAACTACACACTAACATTTTAAAGTGTTATTGGCTTAATTTTGACAATATATATAACTCCAATCGATCTCTATATGACAGGGAGTGTCGTCGACTAGTTTTGATCCTTGCTCTGATAATTACGTACACGCCTACTTAAACAGATACGACGTTCAAAAGGCTCTTCATGTTGACAACATCACTGGAATTATTAGGCCATGGCAGAACTGCAGGTACGTATACGCACATTTATACAATGCGCAACTTCTATTTTTGCGATCGATATTTTTTTTTTATCACTAAAGTTATCAATTTTTTCTTTAGTGAACTCATTCATACAAATTGGACGGACAGGCCTCTGACAGTAATAACTGTTATAAAGAAGCTTATGCGCAGCGGCTATATTCGTGTCTTGATCTACAGTGGTGATACAGATTCTTTAGTTTCGGTGACAGCAACAAAATTATCATTGCCTAAATTTGGGGCAAAGGTAGAAACGCCATGGTACCCATGGTACTACATAAACGAGGTATATTAACTATATGAACTAATTAATGATAACTCATAACAACTGTCAGAAACCGTATCATCTAAAGCTCGAACTATTAAAAAAGTTGAACAACTTGCCGATTTTAACCTTTTTGGAGAGGCCTAACAAATGTATAATTAATTCGGGTGGAGTCGAACCCAAAACCTCATCGTTAGCCTAACACACTTAAACCATGTTATAAGCGCAACATCTAAAATCTCGAACTGTTAAAAAAGTTGGATAACCTAACATTTATATTAGTGAGTCAATAACATTAATTAAAAATGGTATGCATGATATGCAGGTGGGAGGATATGCGGTTGTATACGAACATAATCTGACATTTGCGACCGTGAGAGGATCTGGGCATGAGGTCCCGCTTTATCAGCCTGGACGAGCGCTTGCGTTATTTACATCCTTCTTGCAGGCCAAATCTCCGGCTCGTGGAAACTAACTGATATATGTATGCTTATATTTTCGATGGTGCATGTACTTACTCTTTAATATCGATAATAATCACTCGTGTTTTGAGTGAGACTTATTTTACTTTTAATCGATTGTCAAAATTCAGAAATCATCCTTCACTTTCATAATTATTCCTACTTTAATAATACGAATTCTCTGTCGCAAACTGTGTAAATTAGTTAAGATCACGTACAAAAACAACGTATGTATATAATCTCTCGTTTACTTGCTCTGAATCCTCGTGAAAAACATGTTTGGTGAAGAAGGAGATAAGGAGAGAGAACAAGGAAATTGGGAAAATTATAATTGGTCTTCTTAATTTCACAATGAACCAATACAGTCAGTTATATGCCAAATTCATAACAAATAAACCAACATAACCATAATTCAAGTATCCGCATACTACTAAACCACTGCATAATCCACACATCAACACTCAGCTCGCTGAGTTAATCCTCAGTAAAAACAAAAACACGAACCATACCGTCATTAAATTGAAAGGAATAGCTGTAAGTTTTTGTTTTAATTACCACTCAATCATGTTGTTTCATATTATTGATTATCATTAATTTGTTGATTTGATTTTCATCTAGCTTGGGTATGCGTTGCTCGACTATGCAGATTTCCTTGCTGGCTGGTTCGATTATTGGTGGTGACTCACGCCCTTATATCCGATGAAACTCACAAGGGAATCGTCACACATTGCAATATTACGAAATATATGGATACAGTCGCGAAGGAGGTTGGCCACATCAGTGGTTACGAAATTTATGCACCATTATGTTTGAATTCTTCGAACGCAACTTCTCCATCGGTACGATGCTTATTACTTATTAGTTTACATGCATATGCCAAAATCGATTCTTATAATAATTATATATATATGACAGGGTATGCCGCCTTCGTCTAGTTTTGATCCATGCTCGGAGGATTACATCGACGTGTATTTAAACAGAATCGAGTTGCAAAAGGCTCTTCATGTTGACAACGTCGCTGGATTTACTAGGCCATGGGATTTCTGCAGGTATTATATATACTACTTCGATTTAAAGTTTATAAGTATTAATCCGATCGAATTTTAATTTCTACAGTGAGCCGATTAGTAGAAATTTTAATCCGAAGCTACGACAGTAATACCTGTCGTAAAGAAGCTTATGCGAAGCGGCATTCGCATCTGGTTATACAGGTGATCGACCACACATATATGTATATATTGTTGTTGACGACTACTTCTCTCTCTATATATATGATGAAGGTTTTATTAATAAATATATATATATATTGCAGTGGAGATACGGATTCCGTAGTCCCGGTGACAGCAACAAAGTACTCGTTACATAAACTTGGGGCGAGTGTAACAACTGCATGGTACCCCTGGTACAACCTACGCGAGGTACGTAACGAAATTAATATATTATATTGGTCGATTTGTTTAATTAATCTTATATTTTGAATGAACTGAAGCACTCTTTAATATCAATAATCACTGTGTTGTGAGACTTAATTATTCTGTTGTCCTCTTTATATGCAAAGGCTCTTCATTTTATGTGTTAGACATCCATATCGATTGGATATAAGACATTGAGCTCACATATAAGTTGAATTACCTTATTACCTTAACAAGTTCTTTTAAGGTGTTATTGGTCCAACTTTAACAATATGTCCGACCCGATCAACCTAGCCCGATTAGGGTACGAGCCCGAACGTACTAGAAAATAAAATCGCACTTGGGAATTCGGGATCGTTCGGTTGAAGTGTCGAAGAAATATCCTTAGCCTTATCCTAATTCACACTCTATCTAGTCCACAATTGAAAGTGTAAATATCGCTCATCCAAGGGACTGGCTACAGACCTAAATTTCTTAATACTGTAGTTTTTTTGGATGAATTAAAAGTAGTAATATTAATACTTTCTGTTAAAAAAAGATTAAGTATGTGCAAAATTTAAAAAAAACAAGAGTTATAAAAAAATATTTTTTTTAATAAAAATAGTAAAATAATGTACCAATTTAAGATTAAATAATATATATATATATATATATATATATATATATATATATATTATTTTTTATAGTTTATGGTTAAGTAAATGACGTACTTGTATGCTTTATAGCGTATGGCACCTCGTCACAACTCACAAGATTTTCAGAAATCATATACAATCTTGGATTTGAATATTATAGAGTCAAGCGTCTTTCATAAAATTATGAATCCTAAGAAGTCAAATTGAATTATTAATTACCATTAATTGTGTGTGAATTGAAGTATATAAATATGCACAAAGTTTGCTTATTTTTTTCACTCCAAACCAAACATGAAAAACTCATTCTTTTTTTTCACTCTTCTGTCATGTCTTGCAGCCTCCTCCTATACAGAATGTTATGGTGGAGGACGTCATGATCTTCTTTATCGACTCCTACTAAAGAAGAAAGAATCACAAAAAAAAAATTATCTCCGTGAGTCAAAAGAGGATTCGCCCGTTTTTGTGGGGCCCCAGGAGGGTCGGAGAGAAGGTGACAAGATCATAAAGCTTCCCGGACAACCACTTGTCAAATTTAGCCAGTTTTCGGGGTATGTCACTGTTGATCCTAAAGCTGATCGAGAGTTGTTTTATTATTTTGCCGAGGCTGAAAACCCCACGCACAAGCCTTTAGTCCTGTGGCTAAACGGAGGTAATTAAGAGTAGTATTTATTAGTTTTATTGCGGAGAAAACCAAGAATATATAATTATATGAGGAGAAATTGTGATCGATTGTAGGGCCTGGCTGCTCTTCGATGGAGGCTGGAGCAATGATGGAACTCGGACCATTTCGCGTCAACGGCGATGGAGAATCATTGTGGAACAACAAACATGCATGGAACAATGGTGAGTTATATTGTCCTCTTAATTGTTGCAATTTGGTTTTGTTGATGAAAATTATGATAAAATTAAGGGAAATTTGGAAAAGGAGTAACATTAATATTTGTTTATAATTAAATAACTTTTTTGTCTAATTATATAAAAACAAGTAAATTGCCTATTTTAACCATTTAAATTTAATTAATACAGTAGTTAGTTTTAGACAAAAGTATTATAGTCTTTACACAATTTAAAAAGTATCCTATGAAGTGAAAAACATTCATAATATATAAATACAATCAATAATCTCTTCTCCTTAATAATACCTAAAATTAATATTCGATGCAGTGGCGAATATACTGTTTCTTGAGTCTCCAGCTGGTGTCGGATTTTCGTACTCAAAAAGATTGTCTGATTATGTTACGGGCGACGAGCAAACGGCTTTAGATTCTTACACGTTCTTACTTAACTGGTTTGAAAGATTTCCGCAGTACAAAAACCGAGATTTTTTCTTAACGGGAGAGAGTTATGCCGGTCATTACATCCCTCAGCTCGCCGATTTAATCCTCAGTAAAAACAAAAACAAGACGCATAACATAAATATTAGATTGATAGGAATTGCTGTAAGTTTGCGCTCCCCTCCCCTCGTTTTAATATTTACCACTTGACTCGATCGTATTTTTCAGCTGAAACGGTGTTCTGAATTTTCAGCTAGGGAATGCGTTGCTCGATACAGCAGATATGTTTGCCGGTAGGTACGACTATTGGTGGACTCATGCCCTTATATCGGATGAAACTCAATCGGGAATAAAAAAATATTGCCGTGCATCATCTCCCGAAGCAAACAGGGCAAGATGTATTGATAACATAGATACAGCCTTTAAGGAGATTGAGAATATTGATATTTATGACATTTATGCACCGATATGTTTGAATTCTTCGAGCGCAGCTACTCCATCGGTACATATATACGGTGGAATATATATATATCATCATATATATATGCAATTATGTTTAAGGCTACACTCATGCAAAAGCCGATTCTTATAATCCATACGTATAATATATATAACATGACAGGGAATGTCGTCGTCTAGTTTTGATCCATGCTCTGAGAATTATGTACACACCTACTTAAACAGAAACGATGTGCAGAAGGCTCTTCATGTTGACGTCTCGGGAAAAACTAGAGCATGGGAGCTTTGCAAGTATATATACCATATATACACATATACAACTTCAATTTAATTTATAATTGATGTGATTTTGTTTTTTATATAGCGACGACATAAATGGGAATTGGACGGACATGCCTCCGACAGTAATACCTGTCGTAAAGAAGCTTATGAGCAGCGGCATTCGCGCCTTGATCTACAGGTGAGCACATTAATTAGGTCTCTCATTGATTATTATATATAAATATATATTGTGAATTCACAATATTTATTTTAATGGATCGAAAAAATTCTCCAATAATATATTTATATACATGAATACTGTATTCTGATTGATTGCATTTTGCAGTGGTGATACGGATGGTGTGCTTCCGGTGACATCAACAAAGTACTCGTTACCTAAACTTAGCACAAATGTAAAAACTCCATGGTGCCCCTGGTACCACATAGGCGAGGTATGTAACGAAATTAATAATTTACTTCGTTCGTCAAATTAAATTAATTAAAATGGTCGTGCTAATCGATGCATGCAGGTGGGAGGATATGCGGTTGGATACGATCAAAATCTGACATTTGCGACGGTAAGAGGAGCTGGGCATGAGGTCCCGAGTTACCAGCCTGATCGAGCGCTTGCGTTGTTTACATCCTTCCTGCAGGGCAAATCTCCTCCTTGCGAAAATTAACTGAATAAGACTCATATTTACGTATGCTTATATTTCGATGTTGCGCTCTTTATTATCATTATATCAATAATCGATCACTCGTGTTTTGAGACTAATTATATGTTCCGTTGTCGTTGTTAATGCAAAAATTATACTTATGAATATCAATAATCACTCGTAGCCTAAATAATATTTTAGTTTTTGAATATATATTTGCTAAGTTGTTTTTATAAATAACTTGCAAATGGCTTAAAGTTCACAAACAATTCAATAAAACTGGTGTTACAAAATTCGTGTCTACGCCTGCAGAACATCAATCAAAACAGAATTTCCTAACAAGAGACAAACACAAAAATTGAAAAAAAAAAAAAAAAAGCGATCAAATAATAAATATTTAAAAGATATAAATAATTGATAATTATTTAAATTTATTTGAGAGAATAATTTTATTGGTCTCTTAAAAGAGGTCAGGTCTTGATTTGGTCCACTAAAAGGGGTCGGTTTCAATTTAGTCCATTAAATGACAAAAATGTAGTCAATTTAGTCCAATTTGATCGAAAAATTCAAAATTTCGCCGGAAAACGACACGTTTACTTCTTTCCAGTGAATTTTGCAGAACAAGTGCCACGTGGATCTGCCACGTGAGCATCATCTTGACCTATTTGGTACACTAAAAAAATGTCGGTTTCAGTTTAGTCTCTTAAATCACAAAATGTAGTCAATTTAGTCTAATTTGATCATAAAATTCAATTTTTTTCATTCTGAAAAAGATATTGTAAACGAAGATCGAACTTGTGCTTTTCCCTCAAATCCGATTAATTATTGTTAAAATTAATTGAAAATTTATGTAATTACAACTTATAACACATAAAACACTCTTTCTAATTAAATATTTTATTGTTTTTTATTAACATTTTTTTATTAACATTTTTTTTATTTTTTATTTTTTTATTTATTAATTTATAATTAAATTTTATTAATTATTAATAATTGATTTCAATTTATTAAAAAAATTAATATAAAAACAATAAAAATACTTAATTGGAAAATGTGTTATGAGATATACGTTTTAAATAAATAAAATTTTCAATAACTAATAATAATAATTACTTAATAAAAAATTATTTTATTTTTAAATTCAAAATAATATTTAAAAAATATATATTTCAATGTAACCAAAACAAATATTAATAATAACAATATGGTCTCGATTGCAAAGTGACTTGACCCACTTGGTTGAACTCATCTCTTTTAAAAGAAAAGAACGGATTAAATTCTCTATGTATACAATATCTTGGATTAAATTGACTATATATTTTTGTGATTTAAAGGACTAAACTGAAATCGGTCTTTTTTTAGTGGACCAAATCGGTCAAAGTGATGCTCAAGCAGCAGATTCACATGTCACTTGGTCAACGTAATTCACGGGAAAGAAGTCCATGTGTCGTTTTTCAGCGAAATTTTGAATTTTCCGATCAAATTGAACTAAATTGATTATATTTCTGTGATTTAAAAGACTAAATTGAAACCCACCCTTTTTTAATAGACCAAATCAAGACTTGACCTCTTTTAAGGAATCAACAAAAATTTTCTCCCAATTTATTTTCAAACCATATAGAATAAAAATATATATAAATAATATTTTTTGTGAAGATAAATTTTAGAGTTAAATTAAAGAGAATGTATTATTACATTGTGCAAAATAAATATTTTTTATGGAATTAAATTATTAATATATTTATATTGCTTAATATTTAATGTAAATTTTAATCAAATAAATAGTTTAATTATTTTTTAATATATATCAATATAACAAATATTATTTGAATTTTAATTAATATTTTATTTTGAAAAGATAATAAGGACCTGTTCTTTTGGACTTAATTTCAGTCCAGTTCAGTTCAGTCCAGATCGCTTAAAGTTCAGTTCAGTTCAGTTCGTTTCAAAATAAATTAAAATAAAATAAACAAAAAATAATTTGAATCTATAATTTTAAATATAAAATCTAGTTACCTCATAATATTATTAATATGTTTAAAAAAATATTTAATAATTTATACAAATTATTATTATTTTTATAAAAAATCAATTCAGTTCAGTTCAGATCGCTTAAGTTCAGTTCAGCCAGTTTCAGTCCAAAAGAACAGGTGTATTTTACAGATTTTTTCTAAATATAATCCGATTAAAAAAAATATCTTAATGATAATTAATATTTTGCTATTATTAATTAATTTGTGATTGTTAATAAATTATTTTAATTAATATATAGTGTGAACTCAAATTTAAACAAATAATTTTGATTGGATCATCTGTCAAATTTGCATATTGTTTTAGTAGTTTTTATGCATTGAGTTTTCACGTAAATTAAAATAAAAATAGTAAGATAATGTACCAATTTAAGATATATATATATATATATATATATATATATATATATATATATATATATATATATATATATATATATATATATATATATATATATATATTATAGTATATGATTATGTAAATGACGTACTTATATGCGATATAGCGTATGGCACCTCGTCACAAGATTTCAGAAATCGGATAAAATCTTGTATTTGGTATTACTGAGTGTGATCATAAAATTATAGAAACTTAGTTATAAATATCCACACAATTTGCTCTATTTTTTCACTCCAAACCAACATGAAAATCTCATTCAATATTCTTCTCGCTTTTCTGTGGTGCCTTGCAGCCTCCTCCTACACAGAATGTTATGGTGGAGGACGGCGTGATCTTCTTTTTCGCCACCTACTAAAGAAGAAAGATTCAAGAAAACAAGATAATCTTCCTACAGAGAGTCTCAAGTCGAAAGTGGATTTGCCCGTTTTTGTGGGGCCCCAAGAGGGTCGGAGAGAAGCTGACAAGATCATAAAGCTTCCCGGACAACCGGATGTCAAATTTAGCCAATATTCGGGGTATGTCACGGTTGATCCTAAAGCTGGCCGAGAGTTGTTTTATTATTTTGTCGAGGCTGAGAAACCCAAGGACAAGCCTTTAGTCTTGTGGCTAGACGGAGGTAAGACTGATGTTTAATTAATTAGTGTTGCGTAGAAAGCGAAAGAATAATTAACTAATTTGAGAGAAATTATATTATACATTGTATCAGCAGAGGAGGAAGTATGTTCTTCGATGGGAGGTGGAGCGATGACCGAACTCGGACCATTTCGAGTCAACCGAGATGGAGAAACATTGTCGAGCAACAAATATGCATGGAACAATGGTGAGTTGGTCTTTGTACTCATTTATAAACATATATCAAACAAAAAACGAATTATTATAATATTTTTTCTTATTATATTAGGTTCACAATGTGTTTATATGAAATTGATGAGATGATGCTATATTACTAATTACTAAGAGATAATTACTAAGAGAGAATTTGAGATTTTTTAAAATTTCATTAGAATTAAATAACTTGCTTTTTTTTAATTAAAAATAAGAGTGTAGTTTATTTAAATTTATTTATTACAATTGTATAAATTTAGATGACGGTTATTAATTATTATTAATTATATAAGGTATACGGTTACTACAAAATTATACTTCAGACACTTTCTTCTTAAAACTTCTATTACTAAATATAAAATTATACTTCAAAGATTCTTATAAATTTCCAGTTTCAATAAGTGAAATAATTTTAATTTTGAAAAAAAAAACACTTCTTCTAGAAATTAATATAAATCAAGTTTTTTTTGGTAAATGTCAATCACATATATAAGAAAAAGTGTATAATACAATAAAGCACATAAGGAAAGAAACTCCACCGCATCACCAAACTAACAAACTAGCTCTCCAACACACCAAATTAGGTAAAGGTCAATCACATAAAAAAAATTAAGTTGTTATAGTTTTATATGTAAGAGAACGATATAACAAGTAACTGAAGATTTTTTTTTTTTTTGAATATTGATTGAATTTTTAGGTTTTTCCGGTTCAACGACTCTAACTAGTTCGGTCGAACGAATTAATAGTTGGTGAATGTAAAGAGATAAAAAAAAAAATTGGTCCCATAAATGTAGCTTTTTTTCGATTTAGTCCCACATACATCCGCTTTTTCAATTTAGCCCCAAATATGTCGAATTTGGTTTCAATTTAGTCTTTTTTGTACGAAAATTTTAATTTTCATCAAAATGTGTCCATATATGCTGATTCAGCGCCACATGTCAGCATCACATTGGTCAACGACTTTTTTCATTTCTTTTTTAAAAAGTCGTTGACCAATGGGATGCTGACACGTAGCGTTGAGTCAGCATTCATAGGCACTTCGTACAAAAATGACTAAATTGAAACCAAATTCGACATATTTGGGGCTAAAATGAAAAGGCAGATGTATGTGAGACTAAATCGAAAAAAGACTACGAGGGGTGTATTCAATTAGGATTTCATTGGATTTTTTTGGACTTTAAAAAGTCCATGGAGTTTCGTTGATTTGGAAAATTCACAGAGTCTATGCAGAGTTTGAATGACTTTATATATGGATTTTCATAGAGTCTGATAGACTTTCTTTTATACATTTATGTAAATTTTAATTTTGTGAATTATTTTTTAAATATTTTTTTATTAATCTAAATGAATTTTTACAATTTTTAAACTAGTAAAATATATAATTAAAAAATAGTTATATTTTTTAAAATGACTTGATAAATAAATTTAATTATTTTTATAATTTTTTTCTAAATACAAATTTATTAATTTGAATCCGCATGAATCGGATTTTTCTGAAATAGATGCAAGACCAAAAGAGAGTGAAAAAACGAAGCATTTTTTTTTTAAGTTCCTCCCGGATACATGGCTTATATACCCGGCTCAACATTCTTGGAAAACAATCAATCGAGGGTCCGGAGGAGAATTGGTCATTCAATCTCGTGAACTAATCGAGACCAAAATTGGAAAAAGATTTTTAATAATTTTAATATTAATTTTATTATAATATTATTTTTTGAAAATTTTATTTTATTTTTATTTTTATTTTTTTCATATTTTCTAATTTTATTATTAATTCTACTATGTTTTTATATATATTTTTATGTTTTATTATTTTTAATAATAAATTAATCAATTAAAATAGAAGTCCATAGAAATCTCACGTATTTAGGAGAGATTTCAAATGATGGAATTCTTTTTTATTTTGGACATGAAATCAATTAAAATCCATTGACTTTTAAAATCCATTAACTTTTGAATACCGGTAGATTTTTAAAGACTTTTTAAAATCCGTATTGAATACCTCAAGATTTTAATGGACTTTTAAAAATACGGATTGAATACCCGTAGACTTTAAAAGTCCATAAAAATCATATAGAGTCTTGATTGAATACACCCTCCTACATTTATGGGACTAAAAAGATTTTTATCTCTGAATGTAAAACAGTCTTTTAACTAGCCCGACCCGAGTTTTCATTTGGAGAGTTAGAATCACAAATGGTCCCATTGGAAAAAGTCATTCTCACAAAAGCCCCATAAGTCAGCATTTTCCAACTGTTCATCCTTTTTTACACTGTTCCGCCAGAAATCTCACTGTTCCGGCAGAAACCTCGCCAATACAAGTCAGCATTCCGGCGCCACGTCAGCAGACACGTGACTTTCACGTGCGATTCCTGCCGGAACAGTGTCAAAAAGGACGAACAGTTGGAAAATGCTGACTTATGGGGCTTTTGTGAAAATGATTTTTTTCAATAGGACCATTTGTGATTCTAACTCTCATTTGGATCACCGGGTCCCGGGTCAACCCACCGGGTCGGACCGAGTTTGAAAACTATCTTATTGCTTATTTGTTTTTAAATTATTTTATTGCAAAATTATTTAATTTTATATTACATTTCAAATTTATACCACGTATATATAATACTTGAAATTTGTTTTACACTAATAAAAATTCTATGCAGTGGCGAATGTACTATTTCTCGAGTCTCCAGCTGGTGTGGGCTTTTCGTATTCAGGAAGAAGATCGTCTGATTATAAAACGGGGGACAAGCAAACGGCAGCAGATTCCTACACGTTCTTAGTTAACTGGTTAGAAAGATTTCAAGAGTACAAAAAACGAGAATTTTTCTTAGCAGGAGAGAATTATGCCGGTCATTACATCCCTCAACTCGCTGAGTTAATCCTCAATAAGAACAAAAACACGCCGAATACCGTCATTAGATTGGAAGGAATTGCTGTAAGTTTGCGCTTGCACCTTTCTTTAATTGTTTCATATTTCGTAGCTAGTGAAAAAAATTGATTAGCACAAAACGATGTTTTGAATTTTTTTCAGCTTGGGAATGCGCTTCTCGATGATACAGACTCTAATGTTGGTACGCACGATTATTGGTGGACTCATGCACTTATATCCGATGAAATTTACTCGAGGATCAACGCATATTGCCATTCATCATCTCCCAACGTGACAAGTTGTAGTCATTACTTAGATATAGCTGAAAAGGAGATGGGAAATATTGATGTTTATAACATTTATGCACCGATATCATGTCTGAGTTATTCGAGCGCAACTGCTCCATCGGTACGTATATATATATCGTTTATGACATTTATGCACCGATTCTTATTCCGTGTATGATCAGGGAATGCAGTCTAGTTTCGATCCGTATTGCTTTGGAGAACATGTAGACAAGTATTTAAACACGTACAAGGTGCAAATGGCTCTTCATGCTGACATCGATGGAATTCCGGCACAATGGAAGATGTGCAAGTACAGTTATATGCATGTGGCAACTTCTATTTTTGTTATGATTACACGACGACTCTAATTGAAAGTGATTACTTTTTTTTATTTCTATATATATATATATATAGCAAATACATATATAAAAATTGGATTGACACCCCTACGACGGTGATACCTGTTATAAAGAAGCTCATGCACAACAGCCTTATTCGCGTCTTGATCTACAGGTGATGATCATCAACACATGGATTACATATAGCTAGTGTGATCGAATATGCAACCTCTCGTTGACCTAACCATGGTTGCATTTTGCAGCGGAGATACATCTGGTATAGTTCCGGTGACAGCAACAAAGTACTCGTTGCCTAAACTTGGGGCGAAGGTAGAGACTCCATGGTACCCATGGTACTCCAAAAGTGTGGTAATTAACTAAATGAACTAATGAAATGATCACTATATATATATATATATGTTATTAGAAGTCGTTTAATCTAAAGTCTCCAACTGTTAAACTAGGCATAACAAAATTAATTAATTAAAAATGAGATCATGTCGATGCAGGTGGGAGGATATGCGGTTGTATACGATCTTAATCTGACGTTTGCGACCGTAAGAGGAGCTGGGCACTATGTCCCTCGTAATCAGCCCGGACTAGCGCTTGAGTTGTTTGCATCCTTCTTGCAGGGCAAATCTCCTCCTCATGGAAATTAAATGAATATATAGTAATATGTATTTATGCTTATATAATTCGATGGTGCATGTACTCTATAATATTATCAATAATCACTCGTGTTTTCTGAGGCTTAATATTTTACTTTTTGAATGGTCGCCTTTTGAAAAAGTTTGAATTCTTAGTTTCTGTAATGGTACGAGGAAAACAGTAAAAAGTATTTGCAAGTTATTTTTATAAAATAAAGTGAAGAAATAAAATAGTGGATATGTTGATGGGGTATGTTAGATTATAAAATGAAAGAAATAAAATATTGGGATAATTATGAAGTAGTTTAGTACATGAACTTAAGACACTTTTGTACTTTTATGAACTATTTTTTTAGCATTTTAGTACTCGAACTAATCGAATATTGCACTTACTTGCCTAGATGGCCGGAATGACATTTTCGTAATTATTTATATGTTTAATAAATGTACAATTATATATATGTCATTTCCTTCTTCATTTTAAAAAATCCCTAATTATTTATTATATATAAAAAACAAAATTGAAAAAATCCCTAATTATGTTTATTAATATGATATATGTGTAATTGTACGTTTATTAGACATATACTTTATCCGAACTTTTTAATGGTCATATTTTTTTTTAAATTATAAAGAAAATGTGACCATTAAAAAAAGTCGAAGGGAGTATATAATTACGAAAATGCCTATCCAAGTCATGTGAGTGTCACATGTTGTCGGGCCATTTAGGCATGTAAGTGCAATATTCGATTAGTTCAGGTACTGAAATGCTAAAAAAAATAGTCCGGTCATAAAAATACAAAAATGCCATAAGTTCAAGTACTTAAATTATAATTATCCTTAAAATATTCGATCTGTTCAAAGAAAAAAACATTTTGTAATTAGATAAAAAGGGGGTATGTTTTGTAATTAATTAATGAATCGTCAAGACTTTCTTTAGGCGCCGCGCATGAGTCTGGATGTACTGTGATTAAAGTTAACGTAACAAATAAAGTGAAATAATAAAGTAGATTGACTCGTAGAAAAATTCGTTCAGATTTTTTAAACAATTTTTTATATCAACTTTGTATCGATTTTTTATATCAACTTTTTAAAGTAAGTTAATAATTAAAATTATATTTTAAAATAAAAAAATTTAAATAATTTTTTTTTTTTATAAGGATGTGGATATTAAATTGATATGTGTTCATAAAAGGAAAATGTACATAATTATTTGGAACAACAACAAATATAATTTTTAGGACTCTCTTCAGGCACGAGTATTGCAGAGAGTGTGGCATATAGTTTGGTAGTTTATATATTTGTTTTGCTATAAGTTGTATTTGGTTGGTCGGAGAGCCGGTCTGTTAAGTGATGTGGGGCGGTAGGATCTTTCCTACTCGCAGTCCTGTTACACTTTTATTTTTAATGAAATTGACCTTTAAAAAAAAACAAATATAATTTTTTGGTCCAATTTGGTCTTTTAAATGAAAAAGTTACTCGATAAATTAATAACTTTTCTAAATTAATAAAATTTCATGGTCCAAGACTATTAATTTATAAAGGTTTTGCCGTATAATTAAATTTAAAAGAAGTATTTAATAAAAAGGGTAGTTTGCTTTATTAATTTAAGTTTAAATCCTAATAAAAAACACTTTTTAAATAAAGATAGGTTTTACTAACCGTTTTTATTAATTAAGGTAGTATTAATTTTATAATTATAAAAAAGGTACAATTTAAAAATATTAATTACTATACTACCATTAATATAACCAACTGTGTATATCAAATAAGGTTAATTTTGAAATATTACACAATTTTATAATTAAAAAAAACTAATACCCTAAATTACATACAAACTTTTAAAACTACTCTTTAAACAAAATCACCCAATTTAAAACTATTTAAATTAATATAATTTTTGGTTTTTAATTTATAATTAGATTTATGATTTAAATGAGGCACGTGCATGCGTTATAGCTCATGCGTGATATCGTCACAATTAAGATTTCAGAAATCTTATAAGATCTTGTATTTGATATTATTGAATCACGCGCGATCATTAAAATTATAGACTAATTCCTAACCAAGAGAAACAAAATCAAAATAAACTTAGCTATAAATGTGTACACAATTTGCTCTATTTTTTCACTTCAACTCAACATGAAAAACTCATTCAATATTCTTTTCATCTTTCTGTCTTGCATCGCAACCTCCACATGTTATGGAGGTGGAGGTCATGTTCCTCTTTGGAGACACCAACTAAAGAAGAAAGATTCAAGAAAACAAGATAATCTTCCTACAGAGAGTCTCAAGTCGAAAGAGGATTTTCCCGTTTTTGTGGGGCCCCAAGAGGGTCGGAGAGAAGCTGACAAGATCATAAAGCTTCCCGGACAACCGGATGTCAAATTTAGCCAATATTCGGGGCATGTCACGGTTGATCCTAAAGCTGGCCGAGCGTTGTTTTATTATTTTGCCGAAGCTGTGAACCCCGCGGACAAGCCTTTAGTCTTGTGGCTAAACGGAGGTAATTAAGATTGATCGGTGATGGTTCATCGATAGTATTTCATCTGTTTCACAAAAGTTTGCACACTTCCTTTTAGAAATGAAATGTGCAGATCGACTTTTCTGAAACGGAAGGAGTAGTATATATTGAGTTACAAAGAAATATTTTGATTGTAGGGCCTGGCTGCTCTTCGATGGGAGGCGGAGCAATGACCGAACTCGGACCATTTCGAGTCAACCCCAATGGAATAACATTGTCGTACAACAAATATGCATGGAACAAAGGTGAGTCGAGCTTGTATTAAAATTGTTGCAATATTTTTGTTTCTGAAATTGATGATAAAAAGTTCGTTGCAGTGGCGAATGTACTATTTTTGGAGTCTCCAGCTGGTGTCGGATTTTCCTACTCAAAAAATTTGTCTGATTATAAACATCCGAACGACAAGAAAACCGCTGCAGATTCCATCACGTTCTTACTTAACTGGCTTGAAAGATTTCCAGAGTACAAAACCCGAGATTTTTTCTTAGCGGGAGAGAGTTATGCCGGTCATTACATCCCTCAGCTTGCTGAGTTAATCCTCAGTAACAACAAAAACACGGAGCATACCGTCATTAAACTGAAAGGAATTGCCGTAAGTTAATTTGTTTTACCACTTGATCATATTGTTTCATGCATATTCCATCGATCATTTGTTGATTCTTTTTCAGATTGGGAATGCGTATATGGACGAAGAAGATTATAATGCTGGAGTGATCAATTATATGTGGACTCATGCCCTTATATCCGATGAAACTCACTCGAGAATCATCAAATATTGCAATTTCTCTCCGGAGGCAAACATCACAAGGCCTTGTCGTGATAGCTTAAATACATCCTTTACGGAGATTGGCAATATCGATCCTTATAACATTTATGCACCATTATGTTTAAATGGTTCAAGTGCAGCTACTCCATCCGTACGTCGTGCTTATTAATTAATTAATTTCCACGCGAAACACGATTCTTACAATGATATATACATGACGACAGGGAATGTTTGATCCGTGCTCTGAGAATTATGTCGACACCTATTTAAACACAAACGAGGTGCAAAAGGCTCTTCATGTTGACGTTGCCGGAAAAACTAGGCCATGGGAGTTCTGCAGGTATATCATATATATATATATATATATATATATATATATATATATATATATATATATATATATATATATATATATATATATATATATATATATACGAAAAACTTTTAAATCATAGTAATTGATGTGATTTTGTTTTTTATATAGCGACGACATAAATGGGAATTGGACGGACATGCCTCCGACAGTAATACCTGTCGTGAAGAAGCTTATGAGCAAGGGCATTCGCGTCTGGATATACAGGTAATTAATTAGCTAGCGTACATTATATATATATATATATTGTAAAATTCCAGCTCAAAAAGGATTGAAACAGTGGAGAAAAAGCAAGACAAACGAGCTGAAGGAGAAGAGTATAAACAATATCCAGAAAATAGATTAAAAATATATTAAATGGAATGTAATTCATTCAACTAATAATAAACACACACATGGTGTATTTATAGTGGTCCACAAAGTAAAAAACAACACTTCTTATTGGACAAAATAAAAGTGCTATTTAAAATAGGAAACAGCAACTCTTCCTCTTGCTATTTGCACCAAGAAAGGACTCCTTCAATACTTCATTTTAACACACCCCCTCAAGATGGAGTGTGGATACTTTTGAACTCCATCTTGGACAGGATTTCTTGAAGGCAAGCTGCACCCAAAGGTTTGGTCAGAACATCAGCTAACTGCAAGTTGCTAGGCACATGAAGTGGTTTCACTATTCCTTCAATGTATTTCTCCCTAACTGTGTGACAGTCTATCTCTATATGCTTAGTTCTTTCATGGAACATGGCATTAGAGGTAATGTGTAATGCAGCTTCATTATCACAGTAAAGAGGTATGGCCCTGTGCTGCTCAATCCCCATCTCTCCCAGCAATCCCTTAGTCCACACAAGTTCACAGCATGCTTGTGCCATTGCCCTATACTCAGCTTCTGTAGAAGACCTGGAAATGGTATGTTGTTTCTTGGACTTCCATGACACCAGTGAGGGTCCTAAAAGAACACAAAATCCAGTAACTGATTTCCTTGTATCAGGGCAACCTGCCCAATCAGCATCAGAATAGACCTTCAACTCTAAACTGCTTTGACTGGAAAAGAACAGTCCATGACCCAAAGTTCCCTTGACATATCTCAGAATTTTCTCAGCAGCCTTTAAATGCAAGTTTGTAGGTGCTTGTAAGAACTGGCTCAGTTTGTTAACTGCAAATGTTATGTCAACTCTTGTAATGCAAAGGTACAACAGCCTACCAATTAGCCTTCTGTACACTGATATATCAGATAAGGCATCTCCATCAGTGATGCTGAGCTGCTTCACAGTATCCATAGGAATACTAGATGGTTTACATCCAGTTAAGCCTGCATCTTTTATCAAGTCCAGTGCATACTTTCTTTGGCAGAGAAAGATTCCAGTTTCATTTTGTGCAACTTCAAGGCCAAGAAAATATTTGGAAAATCCCAGATCTTTGTGTTTAAAGTGTGAACTTAGGAATGATTTGAAAGAAGTTATGGTTTCAGGGCAATTGCTGGCAAGAAGTATATCATCCACATATATGATTAAACAGAGATATGATCCACCAGTGTGTTTGATAAAGAATGAATGATCATAGGGAGATTGTTTCAAGCCAAAAAGGGATAAGGTAGTAGAAAAGGTTATGTACCATTGCCTAGAGGCTTGCTTAAGCCCATAAATGGATTTGAGAAGTTTACAAACTGATCCAGCTGGATATTCCACCCCCTGATTGAGCAGTCCAGGGGGAAGAGTCATATAGATCTCCTCTGTTAATACTCCATGAAGGAAAGCATTATTTATATCCAAGTGACATAAGGTCCATTTATAAACAGAGGCCACAGCTAGAAGGAGTTTAACTGTTGTAAGCTTGGCTACAGGTGAGAAGGTATCAAGGAAATCAAGCCCAGCCTGCTGTGTATATCCCTTGGCCACAACCCTTGCCTTATATCTCTCCACAGATCCATCAGCAAGAAATTTGACCTTATATACCCACTTGCAGCCAATAGGAGTTTTGCCAGGTGGTAAGGAAGTGATAACCCATGTCTGGTTATTCTCAAGAGCCTTTAGTTCATCTTGCATTGCTGTACACCATTCAGGGTGCAAAATAGCTTGAGAATAGTGATGTGGTTCAGGTACAACTGTGATGGAAGCCAGAAAATGAGAGTAAGAGGGTGATAGTTTTGTGGTGGACAAAAAGGAGGATAAAGGGTAGGGACAGGTGTAAGGTGATGAAAGGGAATGACAAAGGTAGTCATTGAGGTAGGTAGGTGGTCTGATTTGTCTTCCAGAAACTCTGGAACTGGATGGAATGGTGATAGAAGTTGGCATTGGTTCAGTATTGGTTTGTTGTGAGGTAGGTGAAAGAACTGGTTCAGTGGATTGAAATAAAGATGGGAAAGACTGTGGTTCAAGGTTTGAAAAAGGGAAAATAGATTCATGAAAGGTCACATTTCTGGAAACAAAAACAGTATGAGTGTCTAAATTCAAAAGTTTGTAACCTTTGATCCCTGAGGGATATCCCAGAAAAATACACTTAGAAGCTCTAGGTGTGAACTTTGTTCTGTGCCTCTCAAGTGTGGATGCAAAGCAGAGGCATCCAAAGACCTTCAAATGAGAATAAGAAGGCTTTTTCTGAAAAAGGACAGAAAAAGGTGTTTGTGCCTGAGAGAGAACAGAAGATGGGATTCTGTTGATAAGGTAAGAGGCTGTCAAGACACAATCACCCCAATATTCCAGAGGTACATGTGACTGAAACATAAGACTTCTTGCAACATTGAGAAGATGCTGGTGTTTTCTTTCCACCCTAGCATTTTGTTGTGGTGTCTCAACACAAGAATGTTGCAGGATAGTACCATACTGAGTGAGAAGAGTTTGTACAGAAAACTCTGAACCATTATCACATCTTAGACATTTAATAACCTTACTAAACTGTGTTTGAACAGTTTTAAAAAACTGAGTGAGTACTTGCTGTACATCAGACTTGGCTTTTAAAAGAAATGTCCAGACAAATCTACTATGGTCATCCACAATGGTAAGAAAATATTGAAAACCATCTACTGTTGGCACAGAAAAGGGTCCCCAAACATCACAATGTATCATGTCAAAAATATCAGAACTATGTGAAACAGAAACTTCATACTTCAATCTTTTCTGTTTTGCCAAAGGGCACACTTCACATACAAAATCTTTATTACAAGAGATATTCAGGTGTCTAGATAGCAAATGCAACTTACCTGGAGATAAATGACCCAATCTAGAGTGCCAAGTAGTAAAGGAAACAACTGAACCAATCATAACAGATGAGGTGCTTGGTGAACTCCCAGCCTCCAAAACATAAAGGTTTCCAACTCTCTTACCCATCCCAATCTGAGACCCCCTTGAAGTCTCCTGAACAATACAAGAATCATGAGTGAACTTTACTGAGCAATGAGAGGACAAAGTCAATGCACTTATGGACAGAAGGTTGTAAGTGAAAGTTGGCACAAATAGCACTGAGTGCAACATGATATGATCAGAAATATAGACTGATCCAATATGAGAAACTGTCACCACAGAACCATTAGGAAGATTCACATTAATGTTAGTCACAGGCTGGGGATCAATCAATACAGAAATATCATAACACACATGATGTGTAGCTCCTGTATCAAGTAACCAATGGCAAGGTGAACAACTCATAGCACCAGAAAAGAAGGACAATGAGACTGTACCACTGAAATTTGCTGCTGCAGAGTTAATGTTGGCAGGAGAGCCATTAGATGAAGAACTTGATGCATTGGAAGGTGGCACTGGAGAGCCACTGAGACTCATTTGATTTTGCAAAAAGGATATCATTTGCATACACTGATCATGACTGAGCACAGGTGAAGATGGAGTAACATTATTGAAGCTACTCTGACTAGCTGTATCTCCAGTCACTTCACCTATTGCAGAGTTACCATGAACATTTCCAGACTGAGATGGTCTGACATCTCCTCTACCTCTTCCTCTTCCAAAACCTGCAGGGTAGCCATGTATTTCATAACATCTGTCAATGGTATGCCCTGTTTTCCCACAGTGAGTGCAATGGAATCTTTCCTTTCCCCTGTTGTACCCAACTGTTGCATTGGCAATAGGGCTAGCCTGCTCACTGAAAGGTTGACCAAAGGACTGTTGCATACCACCATTAAGATGCCTTTGCCTTTCTTCTTGAATAACCATAGAGAAAATCTTCACCAGTGGTGGAAAGGGCACCATTGACATAATATGTGACCTCAACTGTGTGTAAGAACCATTCAATCCTAACAAAAATTGCACAGCACATTCTTGTTGTTGATAGTCACTCCACCTTTTGTTACTATCACAACGGCAAGTATTGCAAATACACCAACAGAGAGGTTGCAGATTCTTAAACTCATCCCATATGACTCTGAGTTTAGTAAAATAAGCATTAACATCCATACTACCTTGACTTAAACCCATGAATTGTTGTCTCAACTGGTAAAAACGAGCCATGTTTCCCTCAGAAAACCTATCTCTCAAATCTGACCAAATAGTAGTGGCATCTTCAAAGTACATTAGACTTGAACAGATTTCAGGACTTACAGCGCTTCGTATCCAGGAAACAACCATGCTATTGCACCGAACCCAGGCTGTGTATAGGAGATCATCTGGATCTGGTTTAGGTATGGTGCCATCAACGAATCCAAGCTTGTTTTTGGCAACTAGGGCAGTGGTCATGGATCTGCTCCAGTTATTATAATTTGAGCTGTCAAGGACTTTCACCACCAGAATCGCTCCTGGATTCTCACTTGGATGCAGATAATAAGGGCTGCCGTGGTCTTCCATCATCGGCCCAGCTTCACGGTTCGCAACTCCTCTCACCATTTTTCAAAAAACAGAAAACAAAAGAAATCAGAAGATAGAAATAGCGGAAAGATTTTGTTGCTCTGATACCATGTAAAATTCCAGCTCAAAAAGGATTGAAACAGTGGAGAAAAAGCAAGACAAACGAGCTGGAGGAGAAGAGTATAAACAATATCCAGAAAATAGATTAAAAATATATTAAATGGAATGTAATTCATTCAACTAATAATAAACACACACATGGTGTATTTATAGTGGTCCAGTGGTCCACAAAGTAAAAAACAACACTTCTTATTGGACAAAATAAAAGTGCTATTTAAAATAGGAAACAGCAACTCTTCCTCTTGCTATTTGCACCAAGAAAGGACTCCTTCAATACTTCATTTTAACATATATATATATATATATATATATATATATATATATATATATATATATATATATATATATATATAGTGAATTAATTCAACCTCTCGTTGACGGACGGCGCTCCCTCTACTTGCATTTGCAGTGGAGATGTAGATTCAGTAGTTCCGGTGACAACAACAAAGTACTCGTTACCTAAACTTAGCAAAACTGTAAAAACTCCATGGTACCCCTGGTACCACCTAGGCGAGGTACGTGCATGCATGCATGTGACGAAATTCATATATATATATATAAAACGCCAATTGATCACATGCATGAATTGACAACATGCATGCATGCAGGTGGGAGGATATGTGGTTGGGTACGATCAAAACCTGGCATTTGTGACGATAAGAGGAGCTGGGCATATGGTCCCGAGTGACCAGCCTGGACGAGCGCTTGCGTTGTTTACATCCTTCTTACAGGGCAAGCTGCCTCCTCGTGAGTAGTATTCATGATTGATGACTCTTAATATATAATAAGACGACTGATCTTATATACATTATGTATGCTTAAATTTCGATGGTGCACTCTTTAATATTATCAATAATCACTCTCGTGTGTCGCGAGTTAGACTTTTTTTTGAATCGGTTTTTCGTTGTTCATGCAAAGGCGGCGATCAAGGACCCTCTGATGTACTTCAAGAGCCCGTTAAAAGCCCGCTGTTCTGTTTTTAAATATATATATATATTTCTCTGATTTTCTTGATTTTTTTTTTTAATTTCCATTTAACGTAAGTATCAAGTACTGTATGTGAAAGGGCAAATTATTCAAAACATAAAATCGACTATATAAAAATTAAGATAATATGCATATATTTTCTATATAAAAAATTAAGATAATATGCATATTTTCTATATAAAAATTTGAGATTTTTAAGATAATATAAATATATATTTGAAAAAAAATTAAGATAATTCGAAAGCTTCCCGGGCAACCATCTGTCAAATTTAGCCAATTCTCTGGGTATGTCGCACTGTTGATCCTAAAGCTGGACGAGCATTGTTTTATTATTTTGCCGAGGCTAAAAACCCTAGGGATAAGCCTTTAGTCTTGTGGCTAAACGGAGGTAAAAGTATTTTATGATCGTTAATTAATGTTAATTTCTCCTGTCTCATAAAAAGTAAGTTAAAAAATAAGAATAAAACTGTATTATTAAAAAAGGGACAAGTAAAAATAATTATATCGGATGTTTGACTAACATTGTGAGACGTTGATTTAGAGAAAGTGTGATTACTATTTTTTTGCAACATAATATGTAAAAGTTACATCATTTAACAACTCGAACTTTTAAATAAGTTGGACAATTTAACATTTATATTATAAGCGAGTTGAATATATTCTCCAATATAGAGGAATTATTATATGTACCCGGCACACCAAGTCATTTTGATGATTTGTTGATCGATCCCTACCTATAAATATGTAACATGTGGCAATAAAAAAATGAGATGTAAATTTCAATTGTTTTTACTCTTAAACTTCTCGGCTCCCGTTATTCCCTTGATAAGAGATAAAAAAAAATGAAATTAAATGAAAAACACCCAAATTTAAAAACCTAAAATACTGCATCGTGAAAAAATAAAAAAGAACACATCATTGTCTTTTGATGTCGATTTAGATAATTGATTCTGAACTTGTAAAAGAACCAGCTATTCGACTGGTGAAGAGTTATTTGGTTTTTTTACAACAAAGCCATCAAATAAATAATATTGGACGGGTTCGGGCCCGATACAATAGAATTAATATTTGCATCTGCATATGATTTTGAAAGAACATAATCGAACACACCACTCGCAAAATTTAAAAAGGAACTTCAAGCATAATCGGAACACAGTGTTCACTAAATGAAGAATTCAAGATTTTTAAATTTGAGTGTTTTTCATTTGCAGTATTTTCATTTTATAATATTTTATTTTATTTTCTTATTAACGGAGAGTTTAGAAACAATGGGATTTGATGCCACATGTCGCGTGTTTATAGGTAGGGACCAACAAATCATCAAAATGACTTGGTGTGCCAGGTACATATAATAATTCCTCATCCAATATAATCAAAGAGAATAATTGTGGTTGCAGGGCCGGGTTGCTCTTCATTCGGATATGGAGCAATGACCGAAGTCGGATCATTTCGAGTCAAGCCCGATGGAAAATCATTGTTGTACAACCAATATTCTTGGAACAAATGTGAGTTGTCGTCGGCCCTTGTACTAATTGTTCCAATTAATTTTATTTTATTTTGCTTAAACTGATGATAAAAAAAAAACATGAAGTGACGAATGTACTGTTTTTGGAGACTTCAGCTGGTGTCGGATTCTCATACTCAAAAAATTTGACTGATTATTTAACTAGGGACGATAAAACTACTGCATATTCTTACACATTCTTACTCAACTGGTTTGAAAGATTTCCAGTGTACAAAACCCGAGATTTTTTCTTAGCCGGGGAGAGTTATGCCGGCTATTAATTACATCCCACAACTTGGAGAATTTTAGTGAAATTTCGCACGTCGGTTGTACTCGAAGTCTATGTGACTGCTTACTCTAGTGTTTTTGTTTTATTTGATACTTATTTTAAGCAAGTGTCACACAAAATATGAAAAAAATTAATGCATTTTATTTTTTAAAGTCTGTTTTTGTGACACTCACCCAATATGAATTGACTTCACACAAAACATTGAGCTAAAGAAAACTATCAAGTACACTTTAAATACAACAATCGTTTGAAATTTCACTCAAGATGTGTTATGATATTATTTCAAAACTACGAAGGACATGAAAATGAAGGGCCTTTCCATAAACAACGAAGACCGATTAGAACAGTAAAATAAAACTCAAAACACGAAATATAAGAGCATGTATAAGAACAGGAGATTAGGCCTGCAAGAAGGATGTAAACAACGCAAGCGCTCGTCCCGGCTGTCTAATCGGGACCCCGTGCCCAGCTCCTCTTACCGTCGCAAACGCCATGTTATAATCGTATCCAACCGCATATCCTCCCACCTGCATCCATGCATCGATCGACATGCATATATATATATAGCTCGACGAGGATTAAACAGATGGATATGATCGAGTCATTTTATTAATTCGTTACCTCGTTTTCGTAGAACCATGGGTACCATGGAGTCTCTACCTTTGCCCCAAGTTTAGGCAGTGAGTACTTTGTTGATGTCACCGGAAGCACACCATCTGTATCACCACTGCAAAATGCAATCAATCGGAATATTTATAACCCTTGATTCACTATATATAATGCACTACTTAAAAACGGTCAAACAACTCGAATCTTTAGGTAACTCAGCCAGTAAGCAGTTCATCGACTGATTTTTCAGTTGGTATTATCGACCGATTCACCAACAAATTTTGGTGGTCAAAATTTACCGTTAATTAATATTTTAAATTTTGCAATAAAAAAAAAATGTACGCTCACCTGTAGATCAAGACGCGAATGCCGTTATGCATAAGCTTCTTTACGACAGGTATTACTGTCGGAGGGCTGTCCATCCAATTCTCACGTATGTTGTTGCTATATAAAAACAAAATCACTTCAATTATTTCATAAAAAGAACAAAAAAAAGAATCTTCATTGCAAAATCTAAGCTGTATAAATGGCATATATATATACCTGCAGAGTTCCCATGGCCTAGTTTTTCCAGAGACGTCAGCATGAAGAGCCTTCTGCACATCATTTCTGTTTAAGTAGGTGTGTGCATACTTCTCCGAGCATGGATCAAAACCAGACGACGACATCCCCTGTCATGATATTATACGGAGTACGTACATGTTTGATTATAAGAATCGGTTTTTGCATGAGTAGCGTAGCCTTAAACATAATTGCATGATGATATATATACCGATGGAGCAGTTGCGCTCGAAGAATTCAAACATATCGGTGCATAAATGTCATAAATATCAATATTCCCAATCTCCTCAAAGGCTGTATTTATGTTATCAATACATCTTGTCCTGTTTGCTTCGGGAGATAATGAAGGGCAATATTTTCTGATTCCCGAGTGAGTTTCATCCGATATAAGGGCATGAGTCCACCAATAATCGTACCTGCCAGCAGAGAAATCCACGTCGTCGAGCAATGCATTCCCTAGCTGAAAATTCATAACAACATTTCTAGCTAATCATTTTTTTTTCACCAGGAATATGAAGAAATGGAGCACAAATTAACTTACAGCAATTCCTTTCAGTTGAATGAGGGTATGCGTCGTGTTTTTATTTTTACCGAGGATTAACTCAGCGAGCTGAGGGATGTAATGGCCGGCATAACTCTCTCCCGCTATGAAAAAATCTCGTTTTTTGTACTCTGGAAATCTTTCCAACCAGTTCAGTAAGAATGTGTAAGAATCTGCAGCCGTTTTCTTGTCACCCGTTTTATAATCAGACGATCTGTTTGAGTACGAAAATCCAACACCAGCCGGAGACTCCAGAAACAGTATATTCGCCACTGCATGATTATTAATTTTTATCATCAGTTGAAGCAAAATAAAAATAAAAGGGAAATTTTGAATAAATTCAAATTTTTTAAGTTTCAAGTAACTCACTTTTTTTCAAATTATAAATAAGTGCAATTTATTTAATATTATTATTTGAATTTTATTAATTTAAATAACAGTTATTAATTATTATTCATTATAAAGTACACGATTATTACCATATTATGTAATTAAATCTTAAAATTACTCTAATAAATAAAAAATCAAAAAAATAAACATTAAATTTTAAGCGAGATTTTATACAAACGTAAGTTATAATATTATAAATTATAATACTTTGTTTTCCTAAATTACTCAAAATAGAATAGGAACAATTAGTAAAAGGCCAATCAACATCTCACCTTTGTTCCAGGCATATTGGTTGTACCACAATGTTTCTCCATCGGGGTTGACTCGAAATGGTCCGAGTTCGACCATTGCTCCATATCCGAATGAAGAGCATCCGGGCCCTATAATCACAATATTTCTCAAATGATTCTTCGATTTCTACGTAATTAACCAATAAATACTACTAGTCTTAATTATTACCTCCTGTTGTAGAACGACGATGTATAGTACGAACAATATGCGGAACCCCGAATATAACTCAACAATAAATAAAGAAGGAGACAAGAAAAGAAGACAAGGAATTTACGTGGAAACCCAAATCGGGAAAAACCACGGGAGGAACGACGAAAACTTTCACTATAATATTGCCGATGATTACAAGGATTGATATTCACTCTAAAACCCTCTAATCTCACACAATATTATCTCTCTCTATGATGGTATTAACTTGGGTTTTCTCGTGTTGATTTCTCTCCTCTGTGTCAATGGAGCAGCTCTCTTTATATAGGAGGGAGTCCTAATTATTGTATGGAAACAATAATTCACGCCCATAAAGAGTCCTAAAAGAAGTAGGAAACAAATCCTATTTAAAATAGGAAAGGAAGAAAATTCACGATTGCTGAATCTGGGGACCTAGCGCGACGCTAGGATCCTAGCGGGGCGCTAGCTTCCTGGCACGTTCGTGCCGAGCCCGCAGAAGGTGTGCCCAAACTGGCACGTTCTGTCCTAGCTGGGCGCTAGGAACGTAGCTGGTTGCTAGCTTCACTTTTCCTTTTTCTTCTCGGTTTTGTGTCACCAAATCTTTGTGTCACCAATTCCAACAATCTCCACCTTGACACCAAACCGCGAAATCCCATCGCACATGTGAAATCACATCACATATAACACCAAGCCGCGAAATTCCATCGCGCATGCGAAATCTCATCGCACATCAAAAGTCTCGTCCCTCGTCTTCCTCCAAATGCCCCAACGGGCCTAGTTCCTAGAAGTCTGGACCATCAAAGGTCCCCATGAATCGGAACGTACATACCCGAGTGTCTTCTTCGAATTGTGAGCCCAATTCGAGATATACCCTCTCGACCGCTTTCCAAGCGCACATGGCTCACCAGGTTTAGAAACACTCCATAGATCGAGAAACACTCGATCCTTCTTGTCGACTTTCCTCACATGCCCAAGCCGCACATGGTCTAGTCGTGTAGACTCTTCACCCGAGAGCCTAGTTTTCCCCACGGTTACTTCGTTCACCGCTTCATCTTTAATCAGCTTGGTCACTCCGGCCTTACTTGGTTGCGCGCCTCTAAGCCGGATAGACTCTTCTACCAAGAGTCGGGTTTCGGCCCCGGTTACTTCCTTCACCGCGCCTTCTTGGAGGACATAAGGTCGTCTCGCCTTTTCGTCTCCTCCCAACACTACCAAAGCCTCTTCGGTAGCCTCATAAACTCCACCTTCTCCGGTGTAGCTTTTATCAACCTCGGTTACTTCCTTCGCCGAGCTTCCATCGAGGACATAAAGGCGACTCGCCTTTCTCTTTCCTCGCAATATTACCAAACCACCTTTGGTAACTCTTAAAACTCCACCTTTACAAGTGAGTTTATAGCCCTTCATATCAAGGGTACTCAAGGAAATCAAATTCCTCTTCAAGTCAGGGACATGTCTTACCTCGCCTAACGTGCGCACCGTGCCATCGAACATCTTCAAGCGGATATTTCCAATCCCTTCGACCTTGCACGAGGTGTCATTAGCCATGAACACCGCACCATGCTCCAAAGATTCATAAGTCTCGAACAACGACCGGTCCGGACACATATGAAACGAGCAACCCGAGTCTAAGATCCAATCACCACACAAGTTGGAGTTTTCGCCTAGAGCCATTAGTAGTTCTCCATAGAAATTCCCATCTACTAATCCAACGTCACCGGAATTCCGATTACCGGAATTATTGTTGTTGCTCTCCTTTTTCTTCCACGCGTAGCACTCCGACTTTATGTGTCCCTTCTTCTTGCAATAGAAACACTCCTTATTCCCGTGTCGCGACTTCGAATTCCCCGAGTCGCTCCCTTTATCACGGTACTTCTTTTGGACGCTAAGTCCTTCACCCACATCGGGCATACCATCCTTGTTGGACTCCATCCTTTGTACGTTTTCCCTTGACGAGAGAGCCGAAGTTACGTCTTTAAACGTGAGACTATCTCGTCCATAGAGAAGCGTGTCCCGAAAAGCCGCCATGGAGGGGGTAGCGAGCATAACATCCAAAACGCAAGATCATCATCTTCGATCTTCACGCCAATTTTCCCAAGGTCAGCTACACGCTCCTTGAATCTCGCTACATGGTCTTGAATCGACGACCCCTCCGCCATCTTGAGGAAGTAGAGACTTCTCTTCAAGTGATGCTTGCTGGACACCGTTTTCTCAACGCACATCGATTCCAACAACTCCCATAATTCCTTTGCGGTCTTCGCCTCCGTCGTTTCCTCAGTCAACGAATCCGAAACATGAAGCCCTATGGTCGCCATAGCCATCTGATCGAGCTCCACCCACTTGTCATGCTTCATGTCTTTCGGCTTGTTGTCAATACCAAGTAGAACAATCTCTTGCTTAAGAGATCTGAGGACTAACCTCATCTTGTATTGCCAAATAAGAAACCTCGTGTTGAGACTTAAATTCGGTAGATCGTACCTCACGCTCGCCATCGAAACCAAAGCTCTGATACCACTTGTTGTAGAACGACGATGTATAGTACGAACAATATGCGGAACCCCGAATATAACTCAACAATAAATAAAGAAGGAGACAAGAAAAGAAGACAAGGAATTTACGTGGAAACCCAAATCGGGAAAAACCACGGGAGGAACGACGAAAACTTTCACTATAATATTGCCGATGATTACAAGGATTGATATTCACTCTAAAACCCTCTAATCTCACACAATATTATCTCTCTCTATGATGGTATTAACTTGTGTTTTCTCGTGTTGATTTCTCTCCTCTGTGTCAATGGAGCAGCTCTCTTTATATAGGAGGGAGTCCTAATTATTGTATGGAAACAATAATTCACGCCCATAAAGAGTCCTAAAAGAAGTAGGAAACAAATCCTATTTAAAATAGGAAAGGAAGAAAATTCACGATTGCTGAATCTGGGGACCTAGCGCGACGCTAGGATCCTAGCGGGGCGCTAGCTTCCTGGCACGTTCGTGCCGAGCCCGCAGAAGGTGTGCCCAAACTGGCACGTTCTGTCCTAGCTGGGCGCTAGGAACGTAGCTGGTTGCTAGCTTCACTTTTCCTTTTTCTTCTCGGTTTTGTGTCACCAAATCTTTGTGTCACCAATTCCAACACCTCCGTTTAGCCACAAGACTAAAGGCTTGTTATTCGTGGGGTTCTCAGCCTCGGCAAAATAATAAAACAACGCTCGTCCAGCTTTAGGATCAACAGTGACATAACCCGAGAATTGGCTAAATTTGACATGAGATGGTTGTCCGGGAAGCTTTATGATCTTGTCACCTTCTCTTCGACCCTCCTGGGGCCCCACAAAAACGGGCGAATCCTCTTTCGACTCGAGACTATCTGTAAGTAGATTATCTTGTTTTAGCGATTCTTTCTTCTTTTGTAGGTGTTGCAAGAGAGGATCATGTCCTCCACCTCCGTAACATTCTGGGCAAGAAGAAGCTGCAAGGCAAGACAGAAAAGCTAAAAGAATGTTGAACGAGATTTTCATGTTGATTTGAAGTGAAAATATAGAGCAAATTGTGTACACATTTATAGCAAAGTTTTTTTTTTAATTTATTTGTCTATAATTTTAATGATGACCCGTGATTCAATAATATCAAATACAAGATAATGAAGATATCTTATAAGATTTCTGGAATCTTTCTGACGAATGACCCTATATCATGCATACGCTATAAAGGTACGTCATTTAATTTAAATAGTTTTAAATTTGATTATACTGAATATTGTTCAGTCCCAAATAATTATAAACGTTTTGTTTAAAAAATAATAATTACTTTTTTTTTTATTTAAAATTCAATTTTATTCCTAATTACTATAAAATTTTAAAGTACTCATAAATCAATTGAAACTTACTGTTAATTTTAAAAGTTGATATAAAAAATTCTTTAAAAAATCTGAATCATGAATTAATTAATTTTTCAAACATCAATCAATTTTATTATTTCACTTTATTTGTTACATTAACTTTAATCACTGTACATTAACTTTAAACCCGAGTCTTGAAGATTGATTAATTAATTACAAAACATATTGGCCCCTAAGCTTTATCTAATTATAAAATGGTCCTTTTCTTTGAACAGAGATTTCTTTGATCCACAGCGGCTCGTACTGGATGGCCGCGTGGCGGAGGGCTTGTGGTTCACGGCGTCTTTTTCATTCAATGTGTACGTTTTTATCTTACTAAGAAAGACAGACCCCTCTGCTAATTCGGTTCAAAGAAAAGGACCATTTTGTAATTAGATAAAGATTGGGGTATGTTTTGTTATTACTTAATGAATCGTCAAGAGTCAAGACTTTCTTTAGGCCGCACATGAGTATGGATGTACCGTGATTAAAGTAAATGTAACAAATAAAGTGAAATAACAAAGAAGATTGACTTGTTGAAAAATTCATTCAGATTTTTTTAAGTATTTTTTATATCAACTTTATATCAATTTTTCATATCAACTTTTTATAGTAGGTAGAAATTAAATTGTATTTTAAAATTAAAAAAAATTAAGTAATTATTTCTTTTATAAGGATGTGCATATTGAGACATTCATAAAAAGAAAATATGCATAATTATTTGGATTTGGAACAACAAGAAATATTAATATAATCAAATTTAAAACTATTTAAAATTAATATAATTCTTGGTTTTTAATTTATAATTAGAAATTAAGTAAATGACGTACTTCCATGCGTTATATAGCTTATGCGTGATATCGTCACAATTAAGATTTCAGAAATCTTATAAGATCTTGTATTTGATATTATTGATTAATCTCGCGACTCGCATGATCATTAAAATTATAGAGTAATTCCCTAACCAAGAGAAATAAAATCAAAAGAAACATAGCTATAAATGTGTACACAATATGCTCTATTTTTTCACTTCAAATCAACATGAAAAACTCGTTCAATATTCTTTTCATTTTTCATGTTCCTCTTTGGAGACACCAACTAACTAAGAAAAGAGAATTACAAATACAAGATAATCTAGTTACAGAGAGTCTTGAGTCGAAAGAGGAATCTGCCGTTTTTGTGGGACCCCAGGAGGGTCGGAGAGAAGCTGACAAGATCGAAAAGCTTCTCGGACAAAAATTTGTCGATTTTAGCCAATATTCGGGGCATGTCATGGTTGATCCTGAATCTGATCGAGAGTTGTTTTATTATTTTGCCGAGGCTGAGAAATCGCAGAATAATTTGAGAAATATTGCGATTATAGGATATGGAGCAATGACCGAGATCGGACCATTTCGAGTCAGCCCCGATGGAAAAACATTGTCGTACAACCAATATGCATGGAACAAAGGTGAGTTGTCGCGGCCTTGTACTAATTAATCCAATTTTATTTTATTTTGCTTAAACTGATGATAAAGAAAAAAAAAATTGTAGTGGCGAATGTACTGTTTCTGGAGTCTCCAGCTAGTGTCGGATTTTCCTACTCGAAAAATTTGTCTGATTATAATGATCCGAACGACATAAAAACGGCTGCGGGAGAGAGTTATGCCGGTCATTACATCCCTCAGCTGGCTGAGTTAATCCTCAGTAAAAACAAAAAACACAACGCATATCGTAATTAGATTGAAAGGAATTGCTGTAAGTCATGCGCTCCTCCATGTTTTACGTCTCGATCGTATTGTTTCATATATTTTGATTAGCAAGAAACGGTGTTCTGAATTCAGCTAGGGAATGCGTTGCTCGATGACTCGGATTTCTTTGCTGGTGAATACAATTATTGGTGGAGTGGAGTCATGCCCTAATATCCGATGAAACTCACTCGAGAATCAACAGATATTGCTATCCATCATCTCCCGACGCAAACAGGACAAGATGTAGTCATAATGTAGATATCGCCAAAAAGGAGATGGGAAACATCGATATATCCTTACGACATTTATGCACCATTATGTTTGAATTCTTCGGGCGCAGTTACTCCAGTACGGTGGAATATATATATACTCTTCTGTCCCAACTAATTATACACTTTCTTTTTTATGATGTCCAAACTTAATATGCACACTCTTAAGAAAAAAATTATTTTTCCACTTTAAAATATAATATTTTACTTTATTCACCTATTTTTAAAACTTTACATACACAATTATTTTACGTTTGAACTTAAAAATACATTTTTACCTCGACCTACTTTTTAGTCAAATAGACAAAAAGTAACATATACGTGTGTCCATCAAGGCATCAACCAGTGCAGATATAGTTGGGACGGAAGTAGTTTATCATATCATGCTGCAAAAACCGATTATTATAATCATACATGTACTCCGTATTTATAATATGACGGGGAATGTCGTCGTCTAGTTTTGATCCATGCTCTGAGAATTATGTACACACCTACTTAAACACAAATGAGGTGCAAAAAGCTCTTCATGCTGACATAGCTGGAAAAACTAGCTAGGCCATGGGAGATCTGCAAGTATTTATACAACTTCGATTTTGAAATGACTATTGATTGTTTTTTTTATTCTTTTTATGTTTAATTATAGTAATTGAAAATGATTTTGTTTTTATATAGCGACAACATAAATCAGAATTGGATGGAATGGCCTCTGATCACTGTAATACCTGTCGTAAAGAACCTTATGCGCAACGGCATTCGTGTCTTGATCTACAGGTGATTGGTCGATAGAGCACATTAATTTATATGCAGTCTCTCTTTGACCTAACGGCCATGATTGATTTCATTTTGCAGTGGCGATACATATGGTGTAGTTCCGGTACTGACAGCAACAAAGTACTCATTGCCTACGAAAATGAGGTATATATAACGAATAATGAATTAATAAAAATGACTCGATCAATCTATTTAATCCTGATTAGTCGATGCATGGATTCAGGTGGGAGGATATGCGGTTGGGTACGATCATAATATGACGTTTGCGACGATAAGAGGAGCTGGCCATATGGTCCCGAGTTATCAGCCCGGATGAGCGCTTGTGTTTTTTACATCCTTCTTGCAGGGAAAATTACCTCCTCAGTCCTCATGCATAGTAGTACGAAGAACATATCGACTCTGATGTATGCTTATATTTCCATGGTGCACAACTCTTTAATATCAATAATCACTCGTGTTGTGAGACTTGTAATTTCATTTCTATGCACGTGAATCCGATGAATTTGTGAAAATGCATATCAACAAGCAATAAATTTCAAATAATTTATTGTTTGTAGTCGTAATTATTTGACAGAAAAGAAACACGCGTATACATACAGGAGGCTCGGTGTTGTCTGGAGTGGTGGCTGCTCATGCTCTTTTCATCATACGGGAGAAGATTATCTCATTACGACTTCTTGATTCTCTTCAGACACAGTCACTGAATTGAATAGGTTGTGGCATTGGCATATAGCTTGGCAGTTGTTGTACGCTAATTAGGGATGTCAATCCAACCCGAAACGGTGGGCTAGTCCGAAGCCCGCCTGGAAAAATGTAGGGTTATGGCCGAATATTTTCGACCCGAAAAAATTTCAGCCCGAACCGAAGTAACCCGATAGCCCGAGTGGGCTAGCCCGATAAACCGTGGGCTAGCCCGACAACCCGATGTATTTAAATATATTATAATTTATTTTATTTATTTATACAAATATTTTAAATATATAAAATAATATATTCAAATAAAAGAAAATTATCAACTAAAATTACAATTTTAAATATTATCGAATGAATATTTGATAATTTAGGAAATTTAAATATTAGAATTATAATAATTATTATTAAATATCAATATTTTATTAATATTAAATTAAATTTAGTATTAAAAATAATTTTTTATTATATAATATTATTTTTTCCAGCCCGACGGGCTAGCTCGAGACCGAAGATTTTAGGGTTAGGGCTACAAATTTACAGTCCGAAAAAATTTCAGCCCGATCAGCCCGAATCGAAGTAACCCGATAGCCCGAATGGGCTGGACCGAAACCGAGTGGACTGGCCCGATTGACATCCCTAACGCTAATGCTATATTTTACGATTGTAGTATCTTTTGTATTGAGGTTGTGTGTATCCATTAGAGGAAGATGGTAGAAAAGAAAATTCAAATAATCGAGGCTCGTGTTCAACACGATTTCCTTAAAACAAATTCGTCCTCTACATGTACGATTGTTTCCCAGGATACAACGATTTCAAAGCAAAACATTTGCTTACGGCGAACTGAGATGTTGCTTAAGAAATATCACCGGAGGGTTAAAGAAACGAAGTAAACAAAAGAAAAACGAGAGCGATTGCTCGGAAGATGTCTGTATATTCTCTTGTTCATCTTCGATTATTCTCGACGTTTCAAGTCGTGTTGTTCCATGCAAAGTCGATTGCACTTATATAGAGTTGTTGAAGTCGAAGGTTCGTTGAATGTGGACGGTCAAACCACCATTCAAAACCACACTAATGTCACTTAATGACCATTATTTCATAATTAAAATTCAAATGTAACTTATTATTATAATAATAATATTATATTATTATTATTAAAATATTTTGTCAATAATTGAAAAATACTCCATTACTTAGAAAAATAAAATACTAACAAAAAATGTGTATAATTAGTACTACTCCTCTATATTTACACTTTGTGTTATAAACTCAAAGGAATTTGAGAGAGAATAATATAGTAGAAAGAGAGACAATATGAGAGGAGAATAGAATTGTTATGAATTGTTGTATATCATTATATGGGGAGACCCCTTTATATAGGATACAAAGTAGGGTTTCTGTCTTAACCAACAAGTCATTCACTATAATATAATAATATTCATAACACTCCCCCTTGAATGACTATTTACAGGATTGCTGCCTCGTTAAAACCTTGTCAGGAAAACCCAGTGGGATAAAACCTCGACGAAGGAAAAAGAGTACAACTTGCTCCCCCTGATTGTAATCACCGAAGATCTTTGACTTTTTGACAGTAGTTATTGGTGATTAATCGTTCTCATTAAAACTTGTAACTAATAAAACCATATAGGAAAAACTTAGTTATATAAATTTTGGTCTTCAGGACACAACCTTCGAATTTTCGAGTTTCACATTCATTTGTATTATTGTATATTTTTCGTCCTTCTGGAACATGCTTTTACCAGACATCTATATTGACTAGAGCATTCGCAATTGCTATAACCGGCCGGTAACTCTTCTGGAGTATTTTAGATGCGTTTAGTGTTCAATATACATTTCTTGACAAATGAATAATAATGTGAACTATCAATTCACAATCATTTGAACTTCAGGTTCAATATCTCACTTTATCTCGAAAATAAACTCATATGGAACATTCTGATGTCCTCATTATTATCGACTGATGTACATGCCTCGTTAAAAACCTCGTTATAAAACCATGTAGGAAAAAATACTCGAGGAAAAGAGTACATGACATTCACATTTATATTGTGGTGATTGTCTCGTTAAAAACCTTTAACTAAGAAAACCCCATGGGAAAAACTTAGTAGAGGGAAAAAGAGTGCAATCAATGGTCTTCGGGACCAATCACTGGTCTTCGGGACCTTGTCTAAATATCAATTTTGTCCATAATGACATATGTAATATGATACTCTATACATGTTCTGATTTTCATTTCCTTTTATTTCAGGAATCTTAAAATTCATCCAGGATTTTCATGTATGTATCTTTCTAATGACTTTTACATGGTCAAATCATACATTCGATGCATATATCTATCATTGTTGCTGCCATAAATATTAAGTAGCGGAACTTAATGTCATCTTTCAAAAATATTTGATTAACATCGAGTTTCTGCGAAAAACTCTTGAGCAACTAATCTCGCTTTTATATCTCACCACATCATTGCTCGTTTTTCGTACGAACACCCACATATATCCTTCTGAGATAATATTTGAGGTGTGTACTATAGAGTCAAAATATCTCTTTTATTCAGCGAGTCATGCTCAACCTCAATTGCTCATCTCTATTTCTTTGAATGCTGCTGGCACACTATCATTGATTTAAGTTTTTGATCCAGTTTTTCTAGAGCAACTCTTGAGGCAAATATGTCGTTGACGACTTTTTCCATGTTGATGACAATTCATTCTATCAACCAAATCTTTCATTATTTCTCAAATTATTTATGTTGTTCCGCAATCCCACGATTTTCTATTATCTCGTGCACAAACTTTTTCAATGGGATTTCCATCTAACTCTCTTCAGGAGATTTTGAGGGTGACTTAATTTCTTTGTTTTTCCGCGGATTTATTTTATATCTTAAGATCGATCTACTACGCTTCAGGCGTATATTAGAATCAACATTTGAGTTGATCTTTTTTTGTATTTGAACTCTTATAGTTCATTTATCACAAATATATGTGATTTTGTCACACCTTCATTAATTTGGCAGATTACTTGCTGAATATTGCAAGTTACTTATTTTCATGAACTTCGGGTCCAATTGATTCGTGCGTGGATCAAGAATTGAAGATCGTTTCATTCAATAAAATTTCTCGGCATTCATATCTTTATATTCTTATCTCCCCCTAATGCCGGGAAATGGTCTTCTTTAAATATACAAATTAGCGTAATTGCTATAAAACGATCTTCAGGATCGCGGGCTCGAGATATTTAATATACCTTATTCTCTATTATGCCCGTTCATAAAATTAATTCGCAGATGGGAAATGTTCGATTCATTTCCACGCACAATCATGATATGCATCATCTTCATTTTAAGTACATTTGTAGTACTCGTGGGGATAATTAGTAAAACTCTTCCGGAGCTCACTCTTAATATGTCATTCGCATAACAGTATAATGATCCTTCAGGGATACAATATCTTTATCAATGATCATTCGGGATCAAAATATTAGGTTTTATCAATGATCCTTCGGGGATCAAAATATCATTACCGATGATCCTTCGGGGATCAAAATATTTGTGTCATTCAAACTTTATTGACGAATAAAATATTTTTCAGGAATATTTATCAAATTTAATAAAATCAATTGTGTATTCTTCAGGAATAACACGTCAAACATTAAAAAAATAATCGACTTTTTCGATATTTAATGAGTACGTACTATACATTTGTTCTCGATTTTCAAAAGATATCCTTCAGGGATAATTCATATGACGAGAACAATCGAATTTGGCTACTATGCTACTAAGAGAAGAATTGAATTGTTATTTATCAAATAATATCAATCAGGATGATCTTAAAAGATCAATATAATATTTAAACCAGAGTATATGTTCTTCAGGAACATTTAATTTAATATCAAATTATAATGCGACTCAAACTTGTGAGTCAGGCTTCATGATTTTTCCACAGTCAGTTTATTCAGAATGCCTCGACAGATATGTGGAGTCAATCATACCACGTTGTTGGTAGTACGACCAACTTCGGGTGATCGTATATTTCTTTTAAATCTTTCCACAAAACTATTGGATCTTTGTGAATTTTCAAAGATATTATTCGAGATTATTAGTATATAATCATAATCAATTTGATATTGATAATTCTACATGAATATCACATCACGATTTTCTTCAGGAATATCATATGTTCTTCAGGAACATTTAATTTTGATATAATTCTTCAAGAATATCATGTCACAATGTTCTTCAGGAACATTAAAATTGTAATTGATTTACTTAGGCATAATTGATTTGATATTACTTCAAGAATATCATATCATAATTAATTTTATATTGATATTACTACAGGAATATCATATGATGTTCTTCAGGAACATTTAATTTTAATTTTGATTTCACTAGGCATAATTAATTAGATATTATTTCAAGAATAATGTTCTTCAGGAACTTAGACATAATTAATTTGATATTACTTCAAGAATATCAGATTATAATGTTTTTCGGGAGTATATGATATTACTTCAGGAATATCAAATTATAATTTTCTTCGGGAACATATGATATTACTTCAAGAATATCATATTATAATGTTCTTCGGGAACATATCAATTTAAGAAGAGAGGAGGAGAAGTGGATATATTTATAATTATTAATAAATATAAATATAAATTCTTACTTGATTGGAACTTCATATCAAAACGTAGTTGAAATCTTCGGATCTTGGATGAGTAGAACTTCGATGAAGAACGCGGTTGAGCGATCGTTCTGATAACGTGTTATAAACTCAAAGGAATTTGAGAGAGAATAATATAGTAGAAAGAGAGACAATATGAGAGGAGAATAGAATTGTTATGAATTGTTGTATATCATTATATGGGGAGACCCCTTTATATAGGATACAAAGTAGGGTTTCTGTCTTAGCCAACAAGTCATTCACTATAATATAATAATATTCATAACACTTTGCATATTTTTATTTTTTCCATTTAAGACATAAATTCTTTTGGAATATCCTTCCAATTAGTTACATCATTAAAAATTAATTTATCATTTATATTACTCGAAATTGAGCGTACAAGAAATTAAATCGAAGCTCTCTATGAGACTTCGCTCATTTTCCAACAATGATTGGTTGTTCGGTGTTAGCTCGTTAATGCCGTAAGTCTTTTCTGTGTTGTTTTGTACACTGCACTTTAATTATTACCATTGAAATCATGAAATGTGCTACTATTACATTTCTTTTTAATTTTTATTAGAAAAAGAGAGTAATGATTTTTTCAATGACAAATATATTTTTTTCAAGATTATCATACTCGTGAGAATCCCTACCCTTTATTTTTTTTGCATACTTTTCGCAATAAAAACTTAAAAGGCAGTATATATATAATATTTAAATTGTAATTTTACAAATTCAATATTTTTGTCTTACTTGCCTTATATTTTTCAAATCGAAACTTCTAATGTGAAATTTCATTTTATGCAATCTTGTATTATATATTTTATTGATAGGTAACGTAATAGCTTATCCAATCTTATATTTTATATTTTACGTAATAGCTTATGCAATCTTATATTTTATATTTTATTGACACTAATCATCAAATTAAAACCTTAGTGTCAAACATTCATTTTCACTCCAAATTAACATGAAAAACCTTTGGCTTCATTTCACTTTTCTGTGCCTTGTAGCCTCCTCTTTTAGAAAATGTCACGGAGGAGGACTGCACCATCCTCTTTGGCAACGAAACCAACATAATCTTCTTACAGAGAGTCTTGAGTCGAAAAAGGATTCGCCCGTACGTTTTCGTGGGATCCCAGGTGGGTCGGAACGAAGGTGACAAGATCAGAAAGCTTTCCGGACAACCGAATGTCAAATTTAGCCAATATTCAGGGCTTGTCACGGTTGATCCTAAAACTGAACGAGCGTTGTTTTATTATTTTGCTGAGGCTGAGAACCCAACGGGCAAACCTTTAGTCTTGTGGCTAAACGGAGGTAAGAGTATTAATTAGTGATATACTACTATATATATGCTTAATTAATTACGGAGGTAAGATTGAAAGAAAATATTTTGATTGCAGCGCCTGGCTGCTCTTCATTCGGACATGGAGCAATGAACGAACTCGGACCATTTCGAGTCAAACCCGATGGAAAAACATTGTGGTCAAACCAACATGCTTGGAACAAAGGTGATCGCGTCATTTTACTAATTGCGCAATTTTTTTTTTGTTGCTGAAATTTGATGATAGAAAAAAAAAAAACAAATCGATGCAGTGGCGAATGTACTATTTTTGGAGTCTCCAGCTGGTGTCGGATTTTCCTACTCAAAAAATTCGTCTGATTATGTCACGGGCGACACTAAAACGGCTGAAGATTCTCTCATGTTCTTAGTAAACTGGTTAGAAAGATTTCCACAGTATAAAAGCCGAGATTTATTAATAGCAGGAGATGGTTATGCCGGTCATTACGTCCCTCAGCTCGCTGATTTAATCCTTAGTAACAACAAAAACACTAAGCGTAGCGCAATTATGCTGAAAGCTAAGGAATTATTGTAAGTTTGTTTTTGCTGCTCGATTCATATAATTAATTCATCTAGTGATCAATTAATTGTTTTTGCAGATTGGAATTAAATGCGTTTATGGATGTTGAGAATTCGGATACTGGCCTCTTCAACTTTTTGTGGACTCATGCCCTTATATCCGATGAAACTTACTCGAAAATCATCAGATATTGCAATTTCTCAAACATCACAAGACATTGCAATGATATCTTAGATTACACATTGGATGATAAGAATGGCAATATTGATCTTTATAACATTTATGCACCAATATGTTTAAATGGTTCAACTGCAGCTACGTATACTCCACCGGTACGTACATACGGTGTGATATATATATATATATATATATATATATATATATATATATATATCATCTTTTTTATCAATGCAAAAAAATTAAAACTGATTCTTAATTATATATATATGAGAGGGAATGTCTAGTTTCGATCCATGCTCTGAGAATTACGTACTCACCTACTTAAATAGAAACGACGTGCAAAAGGCTCTTCATGTTGCCGATGTTGCTGGAATTACTAGGCCATGGGACTTCTGCAAGTATATATATAATTAAAGATCGAATTAAGCTTCGATTTCTATGTTGACATATAAATGTTTTTTTCTCTTATAGTTTATAATATTTGTTGTTGTTTTTTCGCTATAGCGAACGCATAAATAGGAATTGGACGGACCGCCCTGTTGGGTTAATTCGCGTCCGAATTCTCTTTTTGAAAAGCACACGAACAAGCAAAGAACGAAAAATACGGAATAAAGCACACAGAGATTTATAGTGGTTCACTCGTTAACGAGGGCTACGTCCACTTCTTACCGCTGCAATTACTTTCACTAGAACAATTATAGAGCTCGATTACAAGACTTAGTAATGCTATAATCTCAATCCTAGCGTATGGAGGTGTTAACCCTATTTTACATCGCTCATAGGGTTTATATAGGGGAGGGAATAAGAAAAGGGAAGAAAAAACACGCTGGGACGTAGAAGCCCCCGCTCGTCGGTCGACACCATAACCCTGTCGGCCGACATCCAATCGGCGACCGCTGAACACAAAACGGCGCCCGCCGAAATTGTCCAGCGACCGCCGGAAGCCTTTTGGCGCCCGCCTAAAGGGGCAATTCTTGGCAGACGTCCAGCCATCGCTTCTCCCGGTTTCGGCGCCCGCCGAAACCCAATTGGCGACCGCCAATTTGGCCCGCGGTCGCCGGAACTCCTTCGGCGACCGCCGTTTCTTCCGTTCTTCGTTTCCTTGTCTTCTTGGCGTGAATCGGCCTCCACACTCAACAATCTCCCACTTGGAGCTAATTCACGACCCCCTATCTTCTCTTCCCATTGCAGCGGCGTCCCCGGTCCTCATCCCAGAAGACCAACCGAGGTTGAATACAACCTCAACTTCTCGCACGGTACCACCTTCGTAAACATGTCGGCCGGATTCTTACTCCCAAGAATCTTCTCCAACACCAAGACGCCTTCCTCCAAGGCTGATCGAATGAAGTGATATCTCAACTGGATATGCTTCGTTCGAGCATGGTACACCGGATTCTTCGCCAAGTGAATGGCGCTCTGACTGTCGCAATACAAGACACTCCCCGAGTGGTCTTGTCTCAACTCTAGCAGGAAAGCCTGTAGCCACATCATCTCCTTCGCGGCTTCCGTCACAGCAACGTACTCCGCCTCACAACTCGATAGTGCTACTATCTTCTGCAACCTCGACACCCAGCTAATCGCGGTACCCCCGAAAGTGTACACGTACCCAGTAGTGCTCTTCCTACTATCCACGTCACCCCCGTTATCTGCGTCCACGAACCCGAGTAACCCCGTATCTGATTTTCGGAACCTCAAAACAAAACCGGAAGTCCCTCTCAAGTATCGAAAGATCCACTTGACGGCTTCCCAATGTTGCTTCCCCGGATTACTCATAAACCGGCTGACTACTCCCACTGCATGGGCAATGTCAGGCCTCGTGCACACCATAGCATACATAAGGCTCCCAATCGCAGAGGCGTAAGGGACCTTATCCATATGCTCCATCTCCTTCTCGCTCGTCGGTGAGTCCTCCTTTGACAAATGGAAGTGACTAGCCAAAGGAGTGCCAACAGGTTTAGCATCCTCCATGTTAAACCTTGCCAGTACCTTCTTCAAGTACTCCGCTTGAGACAACTCAAGACCCTCTTTACTCCTCGTAATTCTCATCCCCAGGATTTGTTTGGCAGCACCCAAATCCTTCATAGAGAACTCCCTCGATAGACTCTTCTTGAGCTTGTCGATCTCCGTCAAGCTCGCCCCGACTATCAGCATATCATCTACATAAAGGAGTAATATTATGTAGGTACCTCTTCCAAGACTCTTGAAATAGCAGCAGTGGTCCGCCTCGCACCGCGTGAACTCGACTCGCTTCATGAACATGTCGAACTTCTTGTACCACTGCCTAGGAGTTTGCTTCAATCCATACAAGCTCTTTTGAAGCTTACACACCAGCTTCTCCTTGCCTCGGACTTCGAACCCCTCCGGTTGCTTCATGTAAATTTCTTCATCTAGATCCCCCATGAAGAAATGCGGTCTTTACATCCATTTGCTGAAGATGTAAGTTCTCCTGTGCCACCAAGCTAAGCACCACCCGGATGGTTACCATCTTGACTACCGGAGCAAAGATCTCCGTGTAGTCGATCCCTTCCTTCTGCTGGAAGCCTTTCACCACTAATCTTGCTTTATACCGAACGCTCCCATCGTGTTCTTCCTTTGCCCGGAAGACCCATTTATTGTGCAAGGCCTTCTTCTCCTTCGGAAGCTCGGCTAGTTCCCAAGTCTGATTCGACATCAATGAGCTCATCTCTTCTTTCATGGCAGACTCCCACTTGATCGAATCCCTCGCTTGTATAGCCTCGGTGTAGCTCTCCGGCTCACCCCTATCAGTCAACAAAATATAGTTAAGGGAATGTGAAAATTTATGGGGAGGTCTTCTTACCCTAGTCGACCTCCACGGCTTCGGTGTGACTGGATCGATGTTGGGATGAGCATTCTCATCTTGCTCATCCTCGCTGCTCGTGTTGTCCTCTTCGATCTTCTCGGTCTCCACGACCTCCACCGGAACCTTCTCCGTGTCTCTCACGGGATCAATGCTCTCTTCAACAACCTCGTCTTTACCCTTGTACAAGACCGCCTCGTTGAAGATCACATTTCTGCTTCGGATCACCTTATGATTTTCGGCATCCCAAAATCGGTACCCGAACTCCGTGCCGCCATATCCAAGGAAGAAACACTTCTTGGATTTAGGATCAAGCTTGCTACGAGCAGCTTCGTCGATATGGACATACGCCAGACACCCGAACACCCTCAAGTAGGACAGATTCAGCTTCTTCCCACTCCAAACCTCCTCAGGAATCCGATATTCCAAAGGAACCGACGGTGCTCTGTTGATTAAATGAGCCGCCATGTCGATGGCATATGCCCAAAACATTTTAGGCATCCCCGAATGTAACCGCATACTTCGGGCCTTCTCATTTAGCGTCCTGTTCATTCGCTCTGCTATTCCGTTCTGTTGTGGGGTCCCCGGAATAGTCTTCACCATCTTGATCCCACTCTCGACACAATATTGTTTGAAGTCGGCGTCAACTTACTCACCACCGTTGTCGGACCTCAAACACTTCACCTTGAGATTTGTTTCATTCTCAACCTCGGCTTTCCATTTCCTGAAAACATAGAACACGTCACTCTTATTTTTCATGAAGTACACCCATACCTTCCTTGTGGAGTCATCGATGAAGGTAACATAGTAGAGTGATCCTCCGAGTGAGGCGACGGGAGCTGGACCCCAAACATCCGTGTGTACCAGTTCCAGCTTCTCCGCCTTGGGCTCCCTTCCATCTTTGGAAAAACTCACTCGTTTCTGCTTTCCAAGAATGCAGCTTTCGCACACGTGAGACTCAATCGCCTTGAGTTCGGGCAGCTGCCCGTTCTTTGCCATGATCTTCATCCCCTTCTCACTCATGTGCCCCAGCCTGCAATGCCATAGCTCGGTCTTCTTGGTGTTATCAACAACACCAGCCGAGTCCCTCACGCTCGTCGTCATGTAAAGTGTGCCCGTCTTATGACCTCGAGCTATGGTCATGGCGTTCCTCGAAACTTTCCACAACCCATCTCCAAATGACACCCGGTGACCATCACTGTCAAGCTGGCCCACCGAAATCAGGTTCCTCTTCAACCCCGGCACATGTCTGACCTTGGAAATCTTCCAAGTTTGCCCATTTGACATCTTCAGGTTGATATCTCCCATCCCGACTACATCGAGTGGCTCGTCATCTGCAAGAAAGACCTTTCCATAATCACCCGAGACGTAATTCAGCATTACCTCTCGCTGTGCAGTAGTATGGAAAGAAGCCCCTGAGTCCAGCACCCAGGAATCGATCGGTGAGTCGACCGATAAGAGAAGGACGTCCCCATCGTCGTCATCCTCTTGTGTTACCGCATTGGCGGTTCCCTTCTTCTTGTTGTCACTCTTCCCCCGAGAGCGACAATCCCTCTTGAAGTACCCCGTCTTCCCACAATTCCAACACTCATTATCCTCGGACTTCGAGCTATCTCTTCCACTCCTAGACTTGGATCTCCCTCTGTTCCTGTTAGCATTCCTACCCGAGTTTCTCCCCCGGTTCTCCACACTCAAGGCCGAACTAGAAGACTTTCCCTTGAAATCCTTTCTCCGGATTTCCTCGGCTAGGATCTTATCTCTAACTTCGGAGAACTGCAGATTCTCCTTCCCCATAGAGTTGCTAACAGCTGCCCGCATGGGGTCCCAACTATCCGGCAGAGACGCAAGTAGGATCAAAGCGTAAATTTCATCATCGAAATTCACCCCGACTCCTTTCAATTTATCCAAGATGGAATTCAGCTCGTTGATATGGTTGGCCGCGTTTGCATTGTCCGACATCTTCAGGTTGAACAACTGCTTCATGAGATACACCTTGTTGTTCGCTGAAGGTTGCTCGTACATGTTTGATAGGGCAGCCATCAAATCCTTGGTTGTGGTAATTGAGCGCACGTTGAATGACACGTTTGAAGCCAAGGACAAACGTATCAATCCCAACACCTGCCTGTCGAGGCTTTCCCATTCCTCGTCATCCTTGATCTTCTCCGGTCTACCCTTCAAAGGAATTCCGAGCTTCTTCCCGTAAAGGTAGTCCTCGATCTGCATCTTCCAGTGCCCATAGTTATTCCCGTCAAATTTCGTAACCCCGAACGAGGTGGTGGTGTCCGTCATCGCTTTTCCCCGATCGCTAAAACCCTAGCGCTCTGATACCAGTTGTTGGGTTAATTCGCGTCTGAATTCCCTTCTTGAAAAGCACACGAACAAGCAAAGAACGAAAAATACGGAATAAAGAACACAGAGATTTATAGTGGTTCACCCGTTAACGAGGGCTACGTCCACTTCTTGCCGCTGCAATTACTTTCACTAGAACAATTATAGAGCTCGATTACAAGACTTAGTAATGCTATAATCTCAATCCTAGCGTATGGAGGTGTTAACCCTATTTTACATCGCTCATAGGGTTTATATAGGGGAGGGAATAAGAAAAGGGAAGAAAAAACACGCTGGGACGTAGAAGCCCCCGCTCGTCGGTCGACACCATAACCCTGTCGGCCGACATCCAATCGGCGACCGCTGAACACAAAACGGCGCCCGCCGAAATTGTCCAGCGACCGCCAGAAGCCTTTCGGCGCCCGCCGAAAGGGGCAATTCTTGGCAGACGTCCAGCCCTCGCTTCTCCCGGTTTCGGCGCCCGCCGAAACCCAATTGGCGACCGCCAATTTGGCCCGCGGTCGCCGGAACTCCTTCGGCGACCGCCGTTTCTTCCGTTCTTCGTTTCCTTGTCTTCTTGGCGTGAATCGGCCTCCACACTCAACACGCCCTAAGACAGTAATACCTCTTATAAAGAAGCTTATGAGAAACGGAATTCCTTTCTGGATATACAGGTTAATTTAGCACTTAGAACATCATGATCATATATATATAGTGAACGAATGCCACAGCCTCTCGTTTACGCTTAATTCCCTCTTTTGCAGTGGAGATACAAATGCCGCAAGTTCTGTGACCGCGACAAAGTACTCGTTACGTAAACTTAAGGCAAATGTAAAAACTGCATGGTACCCCTGGTACCACACTACGAAAGTAACACCTTAAAAAGAAAGTCTTGTTAATTAAGTGATAAGGTTGCCCAATAACTTATTTGTGAGCCTAACATTCTTTAATTATTCAATCGATGTGAAATATATCTAATAACAAAATTAATTATTAATTAAAACTGCATTCAGGTGGGAGGGTACGCGGTTGTATACGATGGAAATCTGACGTTTGTGACGGTAAGAGGAGCTGGGCATAACACCCCGAGTGACCAGCCGGCACGAGCGCTTGCCATGTTTACATCCTTCTTACAGGCCAAATCTCCTCCTCGTGCATAGTACTATACGCACGAATCTTATGTATACTTATAGAGTTCTATGATGCATAATATATCAATAATCGATCACTCGTGTTGTGAGACTTATAATAATTTTATTTTTTTGATGCAAAGACCCTTCATTTCTATGCTACTTCGATCATGATGAATTTGTGAAAATGGATATCAACAAGCAATATATTTCAAAGTGATTTAAATTACATTTTTATAAAATAATTTAAAATACTTTTTATACATTTTAAATTATTTAAAGTATTTTTAAATGATTTAAAAATACTTCATAAACATTTTAAATGTGGTTAAAATATTTTTTTAATTATTTAAAATTCATTTTAAACATTTTGATGTTTATTAAAATAAATTTTTTTTATTTGAAATAATTTTTGAATATTTTAAAATATTTTTGAATAACTTTTAAATATTTTAAAGTGAATTAAATTATTCGAAATAAATTTTTAAATATTTTTTAGTGACTTGTATGAATATTAATAAAATTTCTTATTATTATCAAAATAATTTTAAAATACTTTTTAAATATGTTAAAGTATTTTAAAATATTTTTAAATAATTTAAAATTCATTTTAAACATTTTAATGTTTATTAAATTAATTTTTAATATGATTTGAAATATTTTATACAAAATAAAATTAAAAATTGTTAAAGCCACACATCTGTTAAGAAGTAATCATCGTTAATTATTAACTGATTCGCGTCGGTTTTAAATATAACCGATGTAAAATAATTTTAATAAAATCACATAAAGACATCGGTTAATTACAATAAGATATGTCTATGCACTTTACATCGGTTGGATAACCCATGTAACTAAATCTCCTGATTTACATCGGGACTTCTAACATCAGTTGGTGAACCGACGTAAATACCCTTTTTAAGTTGAAAAAAGGACATTTTCTGTAGTAGTCGATCTAAACCAAGGTTCTCAATCAACCGGCTATTCAATTCAAATGATCATGTTCTAAATCAATTCACGTAGCATTAATCAATCATTCTAAAAAATAGAAATTTATAATTAAAATTGGACTAAATTACTACATTTTTTTATTTGAATGACTAAATGAATCGACTATTTTTAGTGGATCAAATCGAGACTTGGTTCCTAAACACATGGAAACCGTAAGCCCGACTCTCATCATCAACTTCAACTTCGACAGCGCATCGACCTCGCCTTATGCCCTTACATACCCGCCCCCTCCAGCCCACAGCACTTCTTCCGAACCTACGATTTCTCGCCGTCAATTTTTTAAGATATTGTACCCATATTCTTATAAGAAAATGAGCTAGGTTTATTTGTTAATTGTTACTATCCACATCATTTTTATAAAAAAAATAGTTGGACTTTGCGGTCAAAATTGAAATTTCTGATGTATGCAAACTCGAAAATGGCGTAGGCAATCTCCAGACTAGCGTCTGCAAGATTTTATAAAATCTTGCATTTGACTCCAAATCATAGGAGTAGTTATTACGATTGAAGAAGTCTATAATATTATAAGTAACACATTATATATAGACTTATAGTCTATTATTATTTCACTCCAAATCAACATGAAAAACTCATTCATTCTTTTCACATTTCTGTGCCTCGAAGTCTATACAGAATGTTATGGAGTACCAATGAACGATCCTCTTCGGCTACTACTTAAGACGAAAGATTCACCAAAACATTATAATCTTATTAGCGAGAGTCTGTTGTCGAAAGAGGATTTTTCCGTTTTCGTGGGACACCAAGAGGGTCGGAGAGAAGAGGACAGAATTCGAAAGCTGAGTCGAGCGTTGTTTTATTATTTGGCCGAGGCTGAGATTAATCCCGCCGACAAGCCTTTACTCTTGTGGGTAACCGGATTGATGATTGAATTTGGAATTTTTTATTCAAATTAAAGAGGTGAAATGTTTTTTTTTTAATTAAAATGTATGAATAATTATTTCTTTTTTTCATGCGTGACTGTTAGAAACCGTCTCATCCAATACTCCTCCTCACTTGTGGGCCAATTTCAAGAGTCGAACCCAGGACCAAGAGTCGAACCCAGGACCTGCCACAAGGCTAGGCTCTGATACCATGTTAGAAACCGCTTCATCTAAAATCTCGAACTGTTAGAGAAGTTGGGCTTCTTTACATTTTATATTAATGGGTCGAATATATTCTCCAATAGTGACAAACATTGTGGATCATTTATTTAAAAAACGCGTGACTATTATTTTGGAATCGAATAGAGTAGTAATTATTAATATTGTGATTTCAGGGCCTGACTGCTCTTCAATGGGATATGGAGCAATGACGGAACTCGGACCATTTCGAGTCAAACCCGATGGAAAAACATTGTCGTACAACCAATATGCCTGGAACAAAGGTGTGTTAAGAGACGTCTTTGTGCTAATTGTTGTAATTTTTATTTTTACTTATATGCTGAAGGTGATTGTAAAAATCCATGCAGTGGCGAATGTACTGTTTCTGGAGTCTCCAGCTGGTGTCGGATTTTCATACTAAAAAAGATTGTCTGATTATGTTACGGGCGACAAGCAAACGGCCATAGATTCTTACGCATACTTAACTGGTTTGAAATATTTCCAGAGTACAAAACCCGAGATTTTTTCATAGCGGGAGAGAGTTATATATGCCGGTCATTACATCCCTCATCTTGCTGATTTAATCATCAGAAACAACAAAAACACAAAGTACACCGTCATTAAATTGAAAGGAATTGCTGTAAGTTTGTTTTACCACTCGATCATATTGTTTTCATAGTCCTGGTGAAAATATTATACGAGAAATGTGATAATTCTTTTTCAGATTGGGAATGCGTATATCGACAATGAGGATACGGATGTTGGGTTGATCAACTTTTTGTGGACTCATGCCCTTATATCCGATGAAACTCACTCGAAAATCATCAAATATTGCAATTTCTCACCCGTTGCAATCGCAAACATGACAAGACCTTGTCGTGATAGCTTACATACAGCTGGAAGCCTGGAACGGAGATTGGCAATATTAACGAGTATGACATTTATGCACCATTATGTCATAGACGTTCGAGTACATCTTCTACATCGATGGTATAATATATACATATATATGTTGGAAAATGAGTGTCTGATTGGATATCTCATACGCTCAATTTCGAGTAGTATGAATGAAAAATTAATTTTCAAATATGTAACTATTGGAAGAGAATTCCAAAGGTGAAAAAAAAAATAGATATATGCAAAGTGTATTCGATAAATATAGGGGAGTACCCTATTATACACACTTTTTGCTATATTTTTTTATGTGATATTTGTCAATTATTGACAAAATAATAATATAATAATAATAATGTGATATTATTATTTAAGTTACATAATTGGATTTTAATTTGTGAATAATGGTCTTTTAAGTGACCATTAGTATGGTTTTAAATGACGGGAGGTTACACATGGTGGTTTGACTGTCCACGTTCAACGAACCTTCGACTCCAACATCTCTATATAAGTGCAATCGACTTTGCATGGAAAAAAAAAGTCGAGAATACTCGAAGAGAAACGAGAAAGAATGAAATTGTTTGAGAAATATACAGACGCATTCCGAGCAATCGCTCTCGTCTTTCTATTGTTTAGCCCGTTTCTTTGACCCTCCGGTGATATTTCTTAGGCAACATCTCAGTTCGCCGTAAGCAAATGTTTTGCTTAATAATCGTTGTATCCTGGGAAACAATCGTACCCGTAGAGGACGAATTTGTTTTAAGGAAATCGTGTTGAACACGAGCCTCGATTATTCGTTTTTTTTTTTTTCATTTCTTCCATCTTCCTCTAATGGATACACAACCTATACACAAAGATTACTACAATATATATATATATATATATATATATATATATATATATATATATATATATATATATATATATATATATATATATATATATATATATATGTCATCGTTTTTATTAATTAGTTTGCATGCGAAAACCGATTCTTATAATCATATACGACAGGGAATGTCGTCATCGACTAGTTTTGATCCATGCTCTCAAGGATATGTACACGCGTATTTAAACAGAAATGACGTGCAAAAGACTCTTCATGTTGACAATGCTGAAAAAACTAGGCGATGGGTGTTCTGCAAGTATATATAATACTTTGATTTCGCAGTTGCGGTTTTCTTCTTCTTTTAAGTATATAATTATTAAAGTGATCGAATTATGTTTTTATATAGCGATCTCGTATTTTTGAATTGGACGGACAAACCTACGATGGTTATACCTGTCATAAAGAAGATGACACTCAGCGGCATTCGCGTCTGGATATACAGGTTGGTTAGTATATAACAGTTTGAGCTTTTAGATGATATATACGGCTTCTAACATATATATTTTGATTGTATATATTTGCAGTGGAGATAGAGATATTGTAGTTTCGGTGACGGCAACAAAGTACTCGTTACCTAAACTAAGCACAAGCGTAAAAACCCCATGGTACCACCTAGGCGAGGTACATAGTAACGAAATTACTAAAAACGACCCGACCGATTAATTATTATCGTTTATGGACGCATGCAGGTGGGGGGAGGATACGCTGTTGGGTACGATCATAATCTGACGTTTGCTACGGTAAGAGGATCGGGACATATGGTCCCGAGTTACCAGCCCGGACGAGCGCTAGCGTTGTTTACATCCTTCTTACCGGGCAAACTGCCTTAACTATAATTGATGAATGAAAATCATGGGTGTGATATGAGATCTAAATAATGAATATTGTTCCCTATCTTATGTAACTAACTAAATAAAGATAATCGGATCAGATTTATATGTATGTTTTATTTTATGTCACATTTGCAAATTGCTGCTGTATGTTATTGACTATAATTTTATATCCGCTGCTTGCATTTAAATTTGTTTTCAATTGAATTTTTTATTTATAATTTTGGATATAATTTTAATCTCGAAGCGGTAATCTCAGCAAGCAATTAAATTTCCACGGAATTATATTTATTTTTTAATAAAAAGGCTGATGTAAAAAGGCGGCTCCGGCCCCCCTGATTTCTTTATTTCCTCCCCATTTCGTAACCCCAACTTACAGTGTATATATATAACCAGCACTCTTTGCGATCAACTTCTCTATTCATCATCCATATCTTCAATCACACAATCAACGGGCCGGGAGGAGAGATGGAAGTCGTCAGCCCGACTCCCGCCGTCGATTTCCACTTCGACAGCGCGTCGACCTCGCCGTACATCACCGCCCCCTCCAGCCCGCAGCGCTTCGGCCCCTTCTTCTACAGCGCCCCCGCCTCCCCCGCCTTCTACCGCGCCGCCGGCTCCCCCTCCTCCGTCCCCTTCGACTGGGAGGACGAGCCCGGCCTCCCCAAGGGCCACGTCAGCGCCCCCGCTTCCGACCACGGCGGCGACGCCGCCCCCGCCGCCGACGACGACTTCGCGTTCGATTTCAGCGGCCACCTCGACCCCTCCCCGGCCGACGAGCTATTCGCCGGCGGAAAGATCAAGCCGCTCAAACCGCCGCCGGGGCTCCGGCACGACGACGGCAGTTCCGCGAGATCGTCGCCGCGCTCGCCGAAGGAAATCGTGAGGAGAGCCTTCTCGCCGAGGCGCGGGGCGAAGGTGGGGTTCGACCCCTTCGCGGCGGCGCTGGAGCGGACGCGCACGGAAGGTGCTCGACGAAATGCCGAGGAGAAAAGGGGGAGGACCAGGTCGCTGGCGTCGCCGTACAGGGTCTCGGATCTGCTGTTCGAGCCCGAACCGGAGCCCGCGAAAAGCCCGGCGTCCTGGTACAAGAGGTGGAGGATCAAGGACCTGCTGCTGTTCCGGAGCGCGTCGGAAAGCCGGGCCAAGGGCGATGAGAAAGAAGAGCTCTTCGGGAAATTCGACTCGGCGAAGATACCCGTCGTCCGTCGGGATGACGATGATGACGTCAGGAATACGAGCTCCAGGAGAAGATCCGGGCCGTCGATTTCGGCGCACGAGATGCACTACACGATAAACAGGCAGCTGTCGGAGGAGATGAAGAAGAGGACCTTCCTGCCGTACAAACAGGGGCTGTTGGGATGCTTGGGATTTCATCCGACGGTCCCTGATGTTTCTACCAAAGGGATTAATTAAAGCAAACAAAATCAAATTTTATTTCTTATAATCTTTTTTTTACTGTATAATTCATCTTCATTTGTCCACGTGTACATTTTTTTTTTGTCGATAAATAAAAAAAATGTTCATATGTAAAATTAAAAGGGATACAATTATATTCCAATTAATAATATTATTTTATTATTAATCATGGTTGTCTTGGCTTTTTATGTTTCGTTTCTTATTATTTTTATTTAGTACTCCTAGTAATTATTAAAAACACACCGTCACACAAAAATTCGCGAGTTGTTACTTGTGAATTATATCATACAAATTTGCTTGAAAAAAAAGATAATTTTATAACTTTTTAGGGTTTTAAAATGAAAATCTCTTTAGGGTTTTGAAAATGAAAATGCACTCACATTCCTGATTTTATTTGGGAAAAAAAATATTTTGTAATTACTTTTTTATGCATTTTTTTTATTTTCAAAATTTTTTTTCAATCACTCATGCAATTATGCAATTTAAACAACAAAAAGGTGTAGCAAAATGCAGAAACATCATCATGAGGGGTCATGTTATTAGAAGGCAATAGTTAAGAGGAAAAGTTATGGAGCCACCAAACCAAACCTTGTGCAGATTAGCTTTTGTGATCAAAAGGTCAAATATTGTTAGTAAAATAATTCAAATGAAAATCATGTAATGGTGGGTGTAATCATTAATAATCACATGTGATTAATTGGTAGATCATAAAATTATATATTATTCATTTTTGTAAAAAATAAATAGCTATTTATAAAAAAAAATCAAAAAACTAAATTAAGAAATACATTAGTGCTTTCCTATCCGTGTGGAAAGGTTTTCCTGCCGTGTATCCATGAGAGCCGGAATCTAATTATCAAAAGCAAGTCTTCGCACTAGCCTTATTATTCTTGTGGAGACCGGAGGACTTCGGTCTTCACTCGAGTCGAAGGAAGTTCAATCTATTTCAATTCAACAAATAGTTTCGTTACCCATTTTGCTCGATGTAGACTATGCATCGAGTCGAGTCCGATTTGAGCGTAATTCAGTTTACTTATGATAAATAATTGATATATCAATTTGATCACTATTCTATAAAAAAAATTATTCGTTCGTTACATCGTAAGTGATACTTAATATAAATTATTCAATCTGTTTCACAAAAGATGATCCACCTATTTTTGACAGAAAATATCATTGTTCTCAGGATAATGTATTTATTGGTTGACTACGTTGACTCAGAGTAAGTGTAGTGTGAACATTTGACGGCAGCAATTCTTACAAGAGCAGAAAAATCCAACTCGTGCGGCTACGGCCTACCACCACGTGCCGTCGTTGTCAGCTCAGGAAACCACCGCCCGACTTCTTTGAATTCTCGCAGGAATTTGTTGGTCACAGAAGTCGACTGTAATGCCGACTGTCAGATCGATGCCTCTCGTTGGTAGTCAGTAGTACAAGTAATATATTCAATTATTTTAAATTAAATTTTGAACATGGTACAAGATTTTGATATAGCTGAAAGCCTTAAATTGTCACACTTAAAAATTGAAGGACTAAAAGCGTGAAAACTTCCAAAAGTTCAGGGCCTGCAATTTTCCCCAAAACATAGCATCCAAATAAGATGAAGACTTCTGGCTAATGTAACAAACTAACAATCAATCGGTCGGTGATCTCTGTAAATCTCTAATGAAATCAATCGGGTATCAGCGCTTGTAAAGACCGAGCAGTGATTTCTCTCTCTCCTCGACTCTCTTCCTAGCAGCCGCCCTGGCCTTGAGAGCATCGGCTTCCTCCTTTGTCATGGCTTTAGGCTTCTCGGCCGGCCGTTTCCTCTTAACCGCAATCGATGACGTGGCGCCTTTGACCTGCCTCGTTGGGTTGACCGGAGTCGTGACCACGCGTCCCGGTGGGGGCCCGCCTTTACTTTCGGCGTCCGGTCTGATCTGCGAGGATGATGCTGACGGTGGCGGTTTTCCTGAGCCGGGTCTTTTCTGCCCCGGAGCAGCTTCAAACGAAACGAGGGCATCTTCTTGCGTCACCCATTTGCCTATATTATTGTGTTCGTTGGTAAAATTATTTATTAGCAAAACAAAAAAAAAAGTTTTTGACACAAAATGCGTATATAGGGTAAACCATTGTACCTAGAGCATCTGTATAGTAGAAGCCAGAGTTAGGATCATAGTAACAACTGTTCGTTTTATTATAGTAGTAGCCGGACAAACTATCAAATTCCCAATCTGTCAAGAAAAAATAAAGTCAAGAAATATTAATCCGAACCACTTGCAAGCACCATTCACAAACAACGAAAATGAAAACTTTTCCGTGAAATACTTGCAATAACTTTTCACCTCAAATAATTAAACGAAATTGGGTAGATTCGAACCATCAAACGAAAACTAGCTTGTGTATCTGACTAACTAACTCGTATTGTTGTCAAATTCAAACTCGTGCCATACACCAAAATAAAAGTAAAAGGTTTTATTACCTCCGGACACAGCAGAACCAGCTCCCTGATTAAAATCTTCAACAGTGATTGCCTGTGCATTGGACGCTCTCGCCTCCTCAAACGTTGTTAAATCATTCTGATAACTCCGCTTGGCTTTCTGTCAAACGCGGAAATATCCGTATAAGAACTAAGAATTCTATATCCAAATTATTTCCAGGAGTTTAAATTTGAACTAAAACCAGAATAATCGGTATAACTAATCGACAATCTTATATATAACACAAAAACAGTGCCGAGGCTCGTCTCAAAAATATGATTACTTACAGCTTCAATCTGTTCCATGACCCGAGCTGCTTGCTTATGTTCTTTATCTTTCGCGGCTTTGTCTTCCCGCATAGTGTTAAGCCTCTTGGTGACATTGTCCTTGTGCCGCTGTCCGAGCTCGTGGTTTCGAATGCTCGACGGGTTGTTCGATATGAAGATCTTGCAGGTGTCACACCACTTGTTACCCTGACTCACCCAATACTACAAACAACAAACGAAAAAAACTGAGTTTTTAAGCGAAGAACATTCCAGAAATAGAAATCCCTATTCGAACGATGAAATCTGAGCAAATAAATTCCATGTTTTGCAGATGAAAATTGAACTTTGATTCGATCGTAAATTGAGTTTTTTTTAAGCGAGAAATTTAGAAAACAAAAAAAAAAGAGATCTACGAACATACCTCAGTCATGGCTGCAAACGCTTCAATCTGAAACAGAAAAATCTCTGACTTTACGGAATTTGTTTTTCCTCCTGGAAGCAGGTCAGAGATTAAAACCCTAATAAATCTGCAATTCCCCCTTTTCTTTTCTTTGTACGGGGTGGGATTCTCACACAAAAACGACGTCGTTTTATTAGAAAATTTTAACGGTTGTTTTTTAGGGACTCGACGGTAATTTAACATTTATAAGATATGAGTGACGTGTCCACCTAGCTCTCTCAGTATGCTTTCTCCAAAACGGCGTCGTATGCCCGCGTCTTCTCCCATTCTGGCACTCTCTCTCTCCCCCCTTTTCCTGCCGATCGCTGAAACCCTAAAATCCCAGCCACAAATTTCTCTCTCTGAGGGTTGCGAATCATGGATCAATCCTTCCTCCTGATGCTCTCGAACCTCCTCCACCTCCACAACTACCTGGACCCCACCACCTCCCCCCTCATCTCCTCCTCCGCCGCCGCCGACGCCACATCCTCCTCCGCCGCCCCGCTCCTCTTCTTCACCCTCGCATCCGTGCTCTCCCACATCGCCTCCCACCCCCCTTCCAAGAAAAAACACAAACGCACATCCTCCCCCTCCCCCGCCGCCGCCGAATTCTCCGTCGCCGCCTTCCGCGCTCTCTCCACGGAGCGCATCTGGTCCATGGACGCCCCCCTCCGCGACGCCCAGTGGCGGTCCCTCTACGGCATCTCCCACCCCGTCTTCACCACCGTCGTCGACAAGCTCAAGCCCTTCATCACCCTCTCCCAGCTCTCCCTCCCCTCCGACTACGCCGTCGCCATGGTCCTCTCCCGCCTCTCCCACGGCCTCTCCCTCAAAACCCTCTCCGCCCGCTACGGCCTCGAACCCTACCTCATCTCCAAGATCACCAACATGGTCACCCGCCTCCTCTCCACCAAGCTCTACCCGGAGTACATCCAGATCCCCGTCTCCCGCCGCCGCCTCGTCGAAACCACCCAGGGCTTCCACGAGCTCACCTCCCTCCCAAACATGTGTGGGGCCATCGACACCACCCCCATCAAGCTTCACTCCAAATCCGCCGGCTCTATCTACCGCTGCAAATACGGTTACCCTTCAGTCCTTCTCCAGGTCGTGGCCGATCACAAGAAGATCTTCTGGGACGTGTGCGTAAAAGCCCCTGGAGGATACGAGGACGCCTCCCATTTCCGAGACAGCCTCTTGTACAATCGGTTGATGTCGGGCGATATTGTTTGGGATAAAGCTCACAGTGTCAGGGGACAGGCGGTTAGGCCGTATATAGTCGGGGACTGGTGTTTCCCTTTGCTTTCGTTCTTGCTTACTCCGTTTAGCTTCGACAGGACGGGAAGTCCAGCTCAGAACGCGTTTGACGAGGGGCTGATGAAGGGGAGGAAGGCTGTGGAGGAGGCGGTTGGGCTGTTGAAGGGGAGGTGGAGGATTTTGAGGGATCTGAACGTGGGGTTGAATCATGCGCCTCAGACGATTGTTGCGTGCTGCGTGTTGCATAACATGTGTCAGATTGCGAGGGAGCCCGAGCCTGAGGTGTGGAGGGAGCCGGAGGAGAATGGGGGTGTTCCGAGGGCGATGGAGAGCGAGAAGGAGTGTTATTATTATGGAGAGAGTTTGAGGCAGGTTCTGGCAGATGATCTGTATCAACGCCTTTCATCGAGATAAGGAAATTCTACTCACGCTTAGAGGTGTATTTCTCTTTGTTTTTTTGTAGTTGTATTGTCAAGTATTAACGGATGGTTGGTTTCGAATTATCGTGTGAAAACTTGATTACATATGATGATATATGAGAAACCTTGAATTATGTTTGATAAATGAAGGTTCATGGTAGCAATTTAAGTTTAGTTTTGCGAATTTTTTTCCTCAGTCGACGGATAGTTTTAGAACCGATGTCCCCTTGTGGGTTGGATTCTCTTCATAAAAAACATTTGTGAAAGAGAAAAAAAGACAAAGAGGGAAGCAAACTTTAATAACAAGAGCGAATCTGATAATGGCAACAGCTCTAAAATTAATTACAGAACATAGAGTCAAAGAGAGTTGCATACAAACTACCATCAGTCTAACTTTTCCTATAGGGTTTCTGGTAGTAGCTTACATCTGATACTGGATAAAAGACTATAAAGAAAATGGTAGTTGGCTGAGTCGGAGAAGGATTAGCTTCACATCAACAGGCTTCAGTCACCCTTGCATCAATAGTTCCTGGTAAATCAACACAATTCGATGCTGCCCAAGAACATCAAAAATCTTACTGCAGTAGAAGAACACAGCTTTCCAACAAATATATCTTCCCAGTAAATCAAGTCTTCTCGTTTAAGACAATATTTGGATCTTCTTCATCCGAATCAAACTCGACCTGCAACAAAAAAAAAAAGACATTTACCACCGGTGTGTTGTACTGGTGTTTGACGACGGAGGCTAGCTAAGCAAAGGGGGCAGCCATATCTGGGGTAAAGGGATTAGGGCTTGGAGTTCATAATATTAAAAAGTATATACATGAGCAAAGTGCTCAACTCGTTTGTGATCTCAAATCCAGAGTCGAGCTTTGATTCAACATTTGGCAACAAAAATGTAAGGATAAAGAATCCAACATCGGAACTCACATTTTCATCCTTGAACCACCTGCCATGTCCATCGCGCTTCCATCCAGCAGCCGTGAACTTGAGTTCCGACTCTAGGCGAGCCCGGTAATCCAGTGGCTTCACCTCACTAACAAATCCGTTCTCCACGGCTTCAACCTCTATCAAACTAGCGTTACAGATTTCAGATTTAGCCTTATCACGAACGACTTCACCGTGAAGCACCTCGGAAGCAGCCTTCTGAGCCCATCCAATCAAGGGCTTTTCGGAAACTGTTTTCCGTTGCTTAATCGTGCCATTGGCGATAACAGCACAATCGCGTCGTTTTTTAACCTCTTCTTTCGCAGCTGATTCTCTACCCTTAAGAATTAACTTCGCAGCTTCATGGCGTGAGCCATTCATATGTGTCTGTATCAATTATCAAACACTCGCATATTTAAGTAATAAATAATCAAATTATTTCGCCCAAACTGAATTAGAAACCCTAATTGTTCTCCTCGAATTTATCAGAGATTGAATTAGAAAAACTTACTGAGAGCGTGATGAGGGTGTCGAGAACGGGATTGTTAGGGCAAACGAGGCAAGCGAATTTTCCATTGGAGAGTTTCTTGTAAGCAGAAGGTTCGACGCCTTCGATTAGCAAATCTTCGACTCGCCTCTTCCGGTACTGCGCCTCACGCGCCCAACTATCGCCGCCGAACACGCTCATCAGTATCGTATCGGTAAATAACTCTCCGGCGACCTGAGCTGACAGAGTACAGCACTCGGGGGAAAATATGATTTATCCACCCAAAATTTGTTTTAAAGGGTATGTTAGTAATTTTAAATGAATGGGTCGGTGGGCTGAAATTGAAATTATAAACTAATTAATGGGCTTCCTCATATCCGGCCCGCTAACATTTTCAAATTTTCCGATTAATCACCGCACACCTCATTTCTCTCTCACGCGCTCACGCAGCATCAGCAACTCGATCGCAGATCGGCGGCGAGAGATGGCCCCGGCGAAGGCGGCGGCGCGTACAATATCACAACAAGCTTTCGACGAGATGCTGCAGGAAAACATAGACGACCTGGGCATGGATCCCGCTGAGGCTCTCGACGATGCCATCCAAACCCTCACACTTCAAGGCGTCGATCTATCCGGTTCGTGCTTCCCCTTACCAAACCACACCGCACTTTATTTCTTCTTCTCTTTATTATTATAATTATTATTTATTTTCCAGGTATCGTGACCTGCGTTCCCGGAGAAACAAACCCGGCGATGGAGTGTTTGGGGAAATTGAAGGAGGCTAAGAGCTTGCCGGAAATCGTTAGGTTGTTGGATGAACTAAGTGTATTGTGCGGTGATAAGGGATCTGGAAATGCGGCCATTGCCGCCAAAAATGGAGCTCTGGAATTGGTAATTTCTACTTGTTTAAAGCTGCGAGACGAGCACGATCGTGGTTTGGCTTCAGGACTATACGCGTTGGCTTTATTACTCCACGGTATACATATATTTACCTCGTGCAAAATAGTTATGGTGATTAGGAACATTTAACCGATTATAATACTGTGTTGTGCTTGTGTAGATCTTCAAAGCACTGAAATATTCAGGGCGAATGGTGGCCCGAAGATCGTCGTGGACATTCTGAGAAATGAAAGAGAAGATGAGAAGATCTTGGATAGTTGTTTCTCGGTCGTCTCTGCCGCTGCAACTGGGAACGAAGTACTCAAGGATTCGTTTGTGGATTTGAAAATCGACGAGCTAATAGTCCAGATTCTGAAAGAACACAATGGAGGGAGCATTCCAAGTATATATGATGCTATACGAGTCCTCTTGTCGTCTGATGACAACCGTGTCCTAGCCTCGCAAGTTAGTCAACGTTGATAGTTATTTGTCTAATTATTACAGTATTATTTTAACTAAACTCACACTTTTTAAGTACAGGTGTTTGGATATGCTAGAAAATTTGCAAAGTTAGGAATTGCGGAAGTTCTAGTCGATTCACTTCGTGAAGGGCTCAATTCTCCCTGCCTCATATCGGCTAGCATTGCTTTGAAGGTTGTGGCTGTCAATGTACGTGTTTTCATGTAATTTTAATTGTGAAATTCATGTCCATTCATCTAGAAAGTTGTGTGAACTACTTGTGTGATAATTCTTTATCAAGATTTTGTCATCCGTAAGTGTGATTTGCAAACCTAGGCAAAATGACAAATGAAAATGCCTCGTGTTTTCACTCCAATGTGATCTGTAGTTTAAGGAAACACATCAATAAGATGCCTTATATTTAGAGCTTATAATACTTGTCATTCAGTCCATATCGTGAACTTGTTGGTCATGTTTTAAAGGGTATTTAAAAGGGAGAGTTCAAACCCTGTATCTATCAATTTTTTTGAGATCTATCTCCTTTTATCAAGCCGCTTCACCCAGGTGAAAATTCCTCTTCCTCGCCTGATTACATTGAATCCTAAGTTTCAGACATAAAGGTTGCCCAATTACAATAATGTCACATTTTGACTATGGTCACTAATTTGAACTATTTGACAATTAAAAAATAGGCTAGATATTTGTCTTACAATTGCCAAAATTGTACTTTTTGCAAAGGTCCTATTTTATTATTTGGAATTCTCTTTTGTTACAGGATGAAATTTGTAGGTCCATTGCTAATAGTGGAGGTATAGATGTGATTCTCCGGTGTCTTGACGATAGTGGTTTACAGGGAAACAGTGCTGTAGCAAAAGCTTGCTGCTCTCTGCTGTCTAAGGTTCGACTCTGAACGTCATTTGTCTTCTATTTCTGTGTACACAATGTCTCTATCACTCAAATCACTGATGCTATTTTTGTTCCTTGTTAACCATATGTATGTATTTTGTTTGTTCATGAGATTATTAATCTTGTTCCGGTTATTGTTGACATTTGCACTCACTCTCTGTATACTTTGAAGTGTGTCTTAAATAATTTAGTTTATTAGCTTGCAGGAAGTGATGAGAATAAGAACACCATTGTTGAAAAGAGAGGCATGGATAGGCTTATGAATCTTTCGGCAAGATTCGCCGATGATCCTTCAGTACTGCAGGAGGTAAAGATTCTTAGTATTATGTAAGAAATAAATCTGCTATTTAACTTTTTGAATCAAGATTTTCCATCTGTTTAATATATTCAAAAGTTAAGCCCCTATAGAATTCCTAGTCCTGACTAAAAGATTCATTGAAGGTTTATTTTCGTAAACATTTCTTTATAGAATAAAGAATAGGAAATAGGTGACCTATTAGACCTCGATCCGACATTACTTTATGCTTGTGCGTTTGTACTTGATTAAATTGTGATTTATACATTTATATATATTCTCTGATGAGTGCTTTGATTGGGACAGATCATGTCCTTTATATGTAACCTAAGTTTGAGGTCTCCCGAGAACGCTGCCCGTGCAATCGAGGCTGGAGCCGGTGACTTTGCTATTCAAGCTATGCTGAAGTTTCCAGAGTTGGATCAACTGCAAAGGAACTCTTGCTTCATGATCAGAAATCTCGTTGTTAGAAATCCAGAAAACAGGTAAATAACTTGTTTGATTTTATTTTTCCCTGAAAACAAAAGGGTTATTTCGAACTGTTTTAACGCTTTTTCGTTTCTACAGAAAACTTTTACTTACTAATGGCATTGAGGAAATCATCAGACGAGCAAAGCAGACCCACAAGAGCTGCAAAGCAGCAGCCACCGATGCCCTCAGGGATTTAGGTGTCGATAATTACAACCTGTGACCATTCGGTGACGTTTAGAATCAATCGATGTCGTGTTTGTGCCGATTCCAAACCTTATTACTGTTATTTTTTGTACTGCAATGTTAAATCTGAGGTGTTTGTTGTTGGTGATTTCTGCTTTCCCCTCCCTTTTGATCTTTTAGAATCGAAAGAATTCAAGAAATTACAACCCCGTTGCTTCCTCTCGAGCCTGTGAACCTTGATCGGTTTCCTGGGGTCGGGTCAGTTCTCGCTTTTCCGGGATACACCACACCGCGGCGGCCCAGTGGTGGCCACATATTCTGTTGACAAGGAATAAAAAAGGCTGCATATTCACATGGTCAAAGTCAAAGCAATCAGAGGGAATCTCTGCCCCCAAACTCTCGTGCGCATCACGTGATATGATCGTCTCAAAAATCAAAATGCAATGCCACTTCCAGACATTATATATATTATTTATTATTATTAATAATAATAATATTATTTAATTCTTGTTCAGACAAAGATAAACTGATGAAAAATAAATTTGTTTACTGTGGGAGAAAAGTGGGACAAATTTAAATCAAGGCGCGCCATCAACTTTTCAAAAGGAGAGACAGTATTGACATTAGTATTTGCTGGAAAATTAAATAATAAAATAATAAAATCGATTAACCACTTTTTGAATTTTTTTGTTTTTTTTTTCCTTTTTAGAGAAAAAATTAAGTTCAAATAACCATTGATTGATGCAAAGTACTTAAGGAAAAAAGGATACTCCATATGTTCGATAACCATGATAATTTCATGATTGTAAAAATCAACTCTCGATCGGGGTACAATATATTTATTTACGCTTGTTTTTTAAGTACAATATATTTATTTACGCTTGTTTTTTAAGTCGTTGACAATATTCAACAAGATTAAATACTTTTGAACTTGATGCTTTCCCTGTATCTAGAAAAAGGAAAAGATTTACGATTATAGAAGTCGAGTGCTCGATTGTTTCGATTTCGTATACCATCCCCCAATGGCCAAAGATTGATAACATTGTAAGTGATATCGATTATTAGAAAAATAATCTAATTTTTTTGTTAATGTTAGAACTCTAAATTACTTGGATTATTCATGGAAATTTTTTGTCATTCAATTCCCATAGTTGTCCTCAATTATTACAACCTTAAACCTACTTTATTACTTTACAATTTAGTATGGTTTATTACTTCCTACATAGAGCTTACAAACTAAAAGGATTCGAAAATCAAAATTGTTGAGGATTCGAGCAGTACAAAATAAGAACGTAATTGCACCTCAAGAATTGGGAAATATATAAAACACCACTAATAAAACCAAATTTTGTGTTCATTTCTACAAAAAAAAATAGAATTATATTTATTCTAACAAGAGTCGGTTGTTTACTTAATTAAGTTTTGATTTTTAAAGATAATAAGAATGTACATGAATTCAATTGGTGAAAAAATACAAATAATGCATAAAACAATCAATAGAAAAACTGAATTTTTATTGCATACCCCAAAAAAATAATTGTTTCCAATTTTACCCCCAACGGAAAAAAAAAGTTGAATTAAAAAATAAAAAGTTCAAGTAAGACCTCAAACTTGTTGAGGGCGATTCTCATTATTGTTACCATCTTCCGGCGGCGGCGGCGCCGTGCTGACTCGGTGTTCCACCACCACCCGCGGCGGCGGCGGCGGGTCAACCCGACCATCAATGCAGGAACCGCACTTGGCCTCGACCCATCCTTCGAAATCGTACTTCCCGTAGCCCCTTATGCCCCGGCCCGAACAAAGCCGCCCGATCATCACGGCGATGGCGCCGAGTATAGTAATCATGGCGAGGACTCCGATGACGGGCCCGACGGACCCGTGGGCCGATTGGGCCGTGTGGGCCTGTTGGGCCATCTCCATTGGCGGCGGCTGCAAAGGGTTCACCACCGGAGTCGACATATAAAATAAAAATGTTTAGAGAATGAGATTTGTTGGGATTAGACAAAAGAGATTTTGACTAAAAAAATGTAGGCACCAAAGTTTTGATAATGTACATGTCCTCTTTTTTTTTCATACTATATAACAAACTTCTTGGAATGAAAAGAGTGTGGAGTGTACTAACTACTAAGCATATACCACTCTCACTCCCACTCTCTTTTTCTTTGGATCTTTGACAAGTGTTCGGTATAGATAAATCGTTGAAAAAACACGTAATTTAGAAATAAGAAATTTTATGTATAATAAAACTTCGATTTGTAAGCAATAAATGTAAATTCGTCGATCGTGTAATCTGATTGGAGTTGAATGTAAGTTAACGTAACACGACAAATATAAATATCGTTTTATACAAAATGGAAAGAATATACAACAAAATACTTTATTTTTAGTGCATCTGAAGAGAAATGAAGAGAAATGTGGTTAATTTCATAGGATGGCTTTATATATATCTTTCTTCTATGCACGAAATAACTCATATTTTTCTCAAAAGAAATCCGTTTTCTTGTTTAATTGCAAAAGTTTATACCAAGTAATTACAACTACACAAACTCAATGGTTCAAAATGAAGGGTGTGAGTACCTTATTTTGTTAAAGACATATGGTATTGATATGACTATATGAGTATGACTTTTAAATGGGGAGTGTAGAGGTGTTAGAAGTAGGCCTGCTTTCAAAAGGCATTTTGATGCTCTTTCAGTCTCATGTTCTGTTTATTTATATATACATATTATTTTATTTGTTTGTTTGTTTTTCTCTAATATTGGGACCACAATGTTTTTGTTTTTGGTTATAATATTATTTATTGTTGGAAAGTGATTTCTGTCCAAACAAGAAAACGTGGAAAAGGAAAACAGAATAGTACTAATGGGAGAAAGTTGGTGAAATATTTTTGGTTTGACAAATAAAAATTACTTAGGATAAAAATTATTAATAGATTATACATTGATATTTTGTTGGCAACAATTGTTAATATATATTTATCAATTCTACATGTGACAATAAATTATAATGACGTATATTTACCAATCGCGTCACTATTTGGCTTTATAACGTTCATATCACTTGAAATTTAAAATACTATGAAATTACATTAAAAAAATCTACCAATAGTATAAACAAATTAATGGTCAATTACTTGTGACACGTATATCCTTTTTCTTTTGACATAAAAACGGTGGAAAAGTAGAAAATATTTATTGTGTGGGGTAGGCATATATATCAAATTAAATAAAAAAATTATTTATTCTAGTAGTCATTGAGCTAGTATTAATTATTTTTCTAATTATGTAATTACTATAATTGTTCATAATTTAAAAATTGAGGAAATATGTAATTTGTCTCTTCTTTGAAAGTTGACAACTCTTTACTTTATGAAATTAGGTCAAAAAGTGCAAATTTTTGGATGACCATTGAAATCTCATCGATTGCAAATTGCATTACTACAAGTACATTATATTTATGTATTTAGATGCAAAAATCAATGTTTTGAATTTTAAAATCGAGTTTTTGCAATACTACAAATACATTATATTTATGTATTTAGATGCAAAAATCAATGTTTTGAATTTTAAAATCGAGTTTTTATTCGTCAGTCGATAATCCTAACATTTTTTATCGTGTAAACTTAAATTACCTAGTCTCATGGATTTACCTAGTGACAACTTTTTAAAAAAAAAATTGATGTCTATATTTCTAAAATGCAAAAGAACCAAACTTCATCAAGCACAGGTTTTGAATTTTTTATTGTTAATTTGGGTTAATTTGTAAATATCGCAAAAGTGAGGGTGCGTATTTTCCAATTATTCATATTTGTTGTCATGATTACACACAGTGGACGCGATTTATTTCCTGATAGACAAGGACAATAAAAATCCATGGGTAGTACAAATGTTCAGTCAAAATCAATTAACATCTCACCCAGCTTTTCTCATTAATTTATTATTTTCCAATTTTGAAATAACAATATTTTTTTTTTTGCTTGTCGCTTTTCTATTGAATTCTTGCACTTCACTTCTTATTCTTTTATTTAGTGCTGCCTAATTTTCATTTAAATTGTTGATTTTTTTATCATATCAATGCTCATTTTGTTGTTTTACTCGTGTTTTATGCTTGGTTAACAATGTTAGCAATCTTTATTTTTAAACCAAAAAGTTTGGTCTTCATAGTGAGAATGTGAGATCATGCTTAATCGTAGGATACACGGTAGGCGGCGATCTGATCAAAATATGTAATTTAATGAGACGTGTATCTCATAATATTTTGAATTGCAATTGTTTTCGGGTAATGAACACAAGACACGTGACACGTGAAATGAATCGACAAATCAAAATATGTGAATTTAATGAGATGCGTACACTTTGGAATGAATGCATAGAACGGCGATTGTTGTCGAATATCGAACACAGGACTCGTGGAGTATGAATCAACTAGGTCAAATCTCCCTAATTTTCGCGAAATCGATGAGCAAACAATGATTTGTATCTAAGTTCATGTGACACTTAGTTATTTATCAAGAATGAGGATAACATCCACCAAGTAGTATTCCTATAAATAAGAAAATTTCAATTTTAATTTGGATTTTGCACTATTGTGATTTGATTAGCTGGTTCGGAGTTGGTGTTAGCCCAACCAACTTTCTTAGTGGGTCAGGGCGAAATGGGCCCTTCAGAAAAAAGACATAACAGTTAGCCCAATAAGTATATGATTTCACTTCATTCAAATTTTAATTTGTGGTATGATAATAGTATAATACACGGTTACGCTCTCCTCCCCGCGCAGCGGGATTTTCTATTAAGCCCACTCTTATCTTTTATTTTTTTTTAATAAATGCTTTTTAAAGTTTATCGTCTTTAAAAAGAAAGATTACATGGCTTTGCCACGTCAAGAGGCGGGCTTAATAGAACCGTGATAATACATTATACAGTAAATTATACTCCGGATTAGCTAACTACTGCCGGTCGTTCTTAAAAATGTGATCATATAAATTAATAGACATATTTATATTTACAAGGTAAAAATATGACATACGGAGTATAGAACAAGATAATTAATATTTCAAAATACAACAGATATACAGTTAACCGTGACCTATTTTTCCTTTTATATATTGAGACATATTTTGCTATATATATGTTGTGTGAATAGTGTTTTCATTATTCATCGAGATACAAAAGAAGTGAGATATATTAGAAATATTACCAAGAGTTTGGTTATTTTATTTTTTCATGGTATCAGAGCGATAATCAGTTTTTAGAGTTTTTTTCCAGATCTTGTTTTTTTTTATGACCATATCAAATTCATCTTCCTCCGCCCCGGTTAAAAACCCGATCGACGACTCTTCTTCACCCTATTTTCTCCACCCAGCAGATGTGAGCGTGAAATTAGTCAGTGAATTATTCGACGGAAGTAATTATGTCGATTGGTCCAAGACCTTCCTTATGCTGCTAGATGTTAAAAATAAGAATGGATTTGTTGATGGAACCATCATTCCACCGTTGCCTGAAGTTGATCCAACACTCTACTCGATGTGGAGGCGTGTTAACAGTTTGGTCCTCACATGGATTTTGCAGGGAGTTACGCCAGAAATAAAGCGGAGTCTTGTGTACATTACAAACGCCCAAGAGGCGTGGGAAGAGCTCAAAGCACGATACGCTCGTAGTGATGGGCCAAGGGTTTACCATCTTGAGAAGTCTCTAAGTGCCATCAGCCAAGGTACTATGACGATCACCTCGTATTATAATAATTTCAAAGGGATTTGGGACGAATTGGCTAGTTTTCGGCCTACACCAGTATGTTCTTGTGGGATATTGGGTAAATGTACCTGTAATTTTCTCCAAACTCTAATTTCTACCCAACAATCTGATTGTGTGATGAAATTCTTGATAGGATTAAACGATAGTTATTCTAATCTCAGGAGCCAATTCTTATTGCAGTCACCCATTCCTAATATATCCAAAATTTATTCTCTTCTTCTTCAAGAGGAGGGACAGAGGTCTCTCCATATTTTACCCCCTTCAAACAATTCTATGGCTATGGCAGCAAGCCAAGTTTTTCCATCAAAATACCAACAAGAGCCCACTGCTTCTGTTGCTAAAACAAATTTTTCCAAGTTTTCTCAAAAAGACAAAAAAGTTATTTGCTCTCATTGCCAATACACTGGTCACACAATCGAAACTTGTTATAAAATTCATGGTTATCCTCCGCATTGGAAACACAAGAAAAATAGTCATTCTCAAAATGGTCAAGGTTACGAAAGTGAGAAGAAATCTGGCAGTGGAGGTCAAACTCATTCAGTTGCTTTTGCTCATGGTGGTCAAAATACTAATAATACTGAAAATGCTTTTAATGAGGGATTGATTACTTCTCAGACAGAGGCATTCAATGAGGAGGCATATCATCAGTTCTTGAATTTTATGAAGTACCAAAACGCATCCAAAGCCTCCCATTCTGCAGCTAATGTCTTCACCTCAGGTATGACACCCTCTCATGTTTGTTTACATGTTAGTAAGAACTTTGAGAATAATTTTAAAAATTGGATTGTAGACACAGGCGCATCTGATCATATTGTAAGTCATCTTAGTTGTTTTGATTCGTCACCTAAAGCCATCCTAGTTGATATACATTTGCCCAATGGTATGAGTACTAAAGCTACTTTTCAAGGGACAGTAACTTTGCATAAATCTTTAATTCTCCATGATGTACTTTATGCGCCAGATTTTGGTTTTAATTTGCTTTCTGTGTCAAAGTTAACTCACTATGCTAACATTTCAGTAAATTTTTTCTCTGGCATTTGTGTGATACAGGACACCAAAACCAAGAACATGATTACCTCAGCTAAAGTTAAAAATGGCCTTTATTATTTAGAGTTGCCTGCTCAAAACCAAAGTGTTGGAGAAATTAATAATCCTTTAGTCAATATCATTAATAAACATGTGTCTAGTAGTGTTTGGCACAGTAGGCTAGGACATATCCCTTATAAGAAGCTCAGTACGTTGAATTTGCCGGCTGATATTCCTTGTAATCCTCCCAAACATTGTGATATTTGTCACTTTGCTAAACAAAAAAGATTACCTTTTCCTGTTAGCACAACATGCACAACACATCCTTTCGAAATAGTACATGCGGACATTTGGGGGCCATTTAATGTCGTTTCTTATGATGGATATGCATATTTTCTTACATTGGTTGATGATTTTACAAGATGCACTTGGATCTTTTTAATGCAGTATAAATCTGAAACAAGAAGTCATATTATGAATTTTTGCAATTTAATAAAAAATCAATTTAATATGACTATTAAAAATATTAGGTCCGACAATGGAAAGGAATTCATGATGACAGATTATTATAATGCAAATGGTATTTTACATCAAAAATCTTGCGTTGAAACGCCCCAGCAAAATGGCGTGGTTGAAAGAAAACATCAACATATTCTTCAAATAGCTAGATCATTACTTTTTAACGCACATTTGCCATTGAGTTTTTGGTCTGATAGTGTAGTTACTGCCGTGCATATTATCAATAGACTACCATCTTCTTCTGTTCAAAACAAAGTCCCATATGAAATTCTTTTTCAAAAGCCTGTTAACTATAATTATATGAGAGTGTTTGGTTCACTGTGCTATATTTCTACTCTCCATAGTAATAGAGATAAATTTGGTCATAGAGCTTTACGATGTATTTTTTTGGGCTATCCTATGGGTCAAAAAGGATATAAGTGTTATCATCTAGAGAGTAAGAAAGTGTTTATTTCACGAGATGTGGTTTTTGAAGAATCTGTGTTCCCCTTTCTTTCACAAACAACTAGTGTTTTACCTAATAATGACGATGCATCTAATATCATGTATAATCCTGAGTATGTTGATTATGGTAATGATGATATTTCTGCTGATTATGGTAATGGTAATATTTCGCCCTCTGATAATATTTCGCCCCCTGTTTTAAACCTTGAACATGACCAATCTTTTGAAAATGCAGACACGACCACTGATAATAATAGAAAATCTAGTAGAGTGAGGAAACCTTCTAGTTACCTTAAGGTCTATGAATATGATTTGCCTCCCTCCTTACATACTGACCCTCATGCAAATTCCACTTCTTTATATCCTATTTCAGATTATTTGGGTACAAGTAAATTATCTTCATCTTTTGCTTCTTTTACTGCTGCAATAAGCACTTTAAATGAACCTGCCAATTATAAAGAAGCTGTAAAGGATTTGAAATGGCAGACTGCCATGCAACTAGAACTAAAAGCCCTTGAATCAAATAATACTTGGGTACTCACTAATCTTCCTGCTGGTAAAAATTGCATAGGATGTAAATGGGTTTATAAACTTAAGTATAAATCGGATGGTTCCCTTGAAAGATATAAGGCTAGGTTAGTAGCAAAAGGGTATACTCAAGAAGAAGGCCTTGATTTTTTTGAAACGTTTTCTCCGGTGGCTAAAATTACAACAGTCAAAACGTTACTAGCGGTTGCCTCGGTTAAGAATTGGCATTTACATCAATTGGATGTGAATAATGCTTTTTTACATGGTGATTTAAATGAAGAAGTTTATATGTTACCTCCGCCTGGATATTGTTCTATGAATGATAATAGAGTTTGCAAGCTTTTAAAGAGCATTTATGGTTTAAAACAAGCTTCAAGACAATGGTTTTCTAAATTAGCACAATGTTTGTTGTCTGTTGGCTATCATTCGTCCAAAGCCGATGCTTCTCTATTTATCAAGTCAACTGGTAACTCTTTTACCGCTTTGGCAATCTATGTTGATGATGTTATACTTGCAGGTAATGATTTACATGAAATTAATAGTATTAAAGCACATTTGCATTCTCTATTCACTATAAAAGATCTCGGCAAACTCAGGTATATTTTAGGGATCGAAGTTGCTTATTCTGATAAAGGAATTGTGTTATCTCAAAGAAAATATGCATTGGACTTGTTAGATTCTGCTGGTTATTTAGGTTGTAAGCCTGCTCAAACTCCAATGGATTCTAAACTCAGGTTACAATGTGATGACGGTTCACCTCATGTGGATATAACTACGTATAGACATTTAGTTGGTAAACTAGTATATCTTACATTGACTAGGCCAGACTTATGTTATGTTGTTCAAAATTTAAGTCAATTTATGCATAATCCTACTGCTACACATTTAGCTGCTGCGCATCGAGTTTTACGATATATCAAGCACTCACCAGGTAAAGGTCTCTTACTTCCTACAAATTCCGATTTACATTTAAAAGGTTATTGCGATAGTGATTGGGCAACTTGTCCGGACTCTAGAAAAAGTGTCACTGGGTATTGTATTTTTCTGGGATCTGCTCTTATATCTTGGAAAAGCAAAAAACAATCTACTGTAAGTAGATCTAGTGCAGAGGCAGAATACAGGGCCTTAGCTAACTCTGCATGTGAAGCACAATGGTTACTATATTTGTTGAGTGATTTGCAGGTTCCACATATTGTTCCGGTGCATCTCTTCACTGACAGCAAAAGCGCTTTTTGCCTAGCATCCAATCCAGTTCAGCACGAGCGGACAAAGCATGTGGAATTAGATTGTCATTTCATCCGAGAAAAACTTCAGGCGAAAGTGATGAAGTTGTTCCATATTCCTTCCAAAGATCAACTTGGAGACATTTTCACCAAGCCCTTAGGGGCTCCATTGTTCACATCTTTTATCGACAAGTTGGGGCTCCTCGACATCCATGCCCCACTTGAGGGGGGGTGACAAAGATAAAAGACGTCTTTCAGCCCAGTACGACGTCTCCGGCCCATTACTCTTATGCGCAGCCCATTATAGCTGCTGACCTATTTTTCCTTTTATACATTGAGACATATTTTGCTATATATATGTTGTGTGAATAGTGTTTTCATTATTCATCGAGATACAAAAGAAGTGAGATATATTAGAAATATTACCAAGAGTTTGGTTATTTTATTTTCTCAAACACTAGCTAAGAAAAGATTATCTTACCCAAGTCATTTACTTGATTGTCCCTTTTTTTAATAGCAAATGAAGAGAGAAAAATAATTGGGTTGGTTCCATTTTTTTTTTTTCAATAAAATAAAAAATTTACCTAACAATTTTGCCAATCTTATAATGGAGCTACCTTGGTGGGAATGGCTCCACTCATCATATCTTATCATCAAGATTATTTTTCTCCATTATTTTGTTTGTGAAAGGAACCCTTTGTCATGTGGATAACCATTACAACACTTATACATCATTTTCAAAATTTTACCCTTAGTGTTCAAGAAAAGTAAATGAATTTTGAATGTACTCATTTTCTTATTCAAAGATTCCATGGTGGTTATGGTTTTCAATGTTAGTGTACTTATTAGTTGGACTTGAAATATTCTTATAAATCATGTTAAGTTGAAGATTCTCTTTACCTTAAAGAGTAAAATTAGGTTCTTGTTAGGTCTAAGTAAACTTTTGAGCGAAACTATAGAATAAATATAATGAAAAATTTCGTAATATTAACATTTTCATATATTGATCGTGTACGTTACAATATATTTTTTAAAATGAAGGTTTGAAGATCGAACAATAATTTGACATAGAATGATTATCAAATTCAAAAATCACAATGGAATATCAAAAATTCAAAAGTTTGACAATAAAAAAAAAACACCATAAATCCTCATTAGTACCCATAAGTGGGCTATGACCTTTTAAGTTCCTTGTGGTAGACAAAAGCAAAAAAATGGTTTGGTCTTTGTCCAATCTTAGAAGGCACCTATGTTCTCATTTCTCAATTTCTATGACCAACCAACCAAAATTCAAATTCAATAAACATGAATGGATTCAAATGTAAGCACAAAGGCCAATTCACATTCTCATACATTTCTTGAGGCAAAATCTCCAGAAAATGTACTTCAACAATTTTAGTACAAAATAAAATACTACGTAAACAATAAGATCTCGATTGAATAACAAAAGCCGACAAAAAATTCTCATACAAATTCTGAATCGGAATTCTCACGTTGTTACGTATATAGTAACGAACTATATATATTAAGGGATTGTTTGCAAACTCTTAAAAAAAAGTGCTTCTCGGGTTTTAACCGGAACGTATAAGAACTATACTCCACCTAAGAAGTACTGTATTTTTAAAGGTTGAGTTTGCAAACTTTCCCAAGTTTATTTCTATGATCAATTTTTGCCATATGGCTGGCAAATTCTATATAAGCCCTTCCGATTTTAGTCATCTTCGTGTTCATTGCTACCGGAATTACCCTCAGGCGACCTGCTTAACTGCAGAGGGCCTTCCGGCGAACCAGACTTTGACTCCCTATGCTTCAATGTGGACTCGTTGCAATGTTGTTCTTCCGACATCCACAAACTAACCGATTGGGAAGAGAGTCTTCGTGCGTGAAGTCGATATTTCTGAAATGAATACGCAAATACCATTACTATCAAGAAAAAAACATGTGTCTTAAGAAGCGCACAATGACACACAAAACACACACCTGCAAATGACTCTTCACTTCGTCATTAGTGAGACCATCAACTTGCATAAGCTCTCTTATCTGCTTTGGTGTAGCAGCTGTCGAAAATACAGAACATAATCAAATGAATAATACATAAAAAGTGTTGAAAAAAACTAATTGAAAGTTTATCATCCAACTCTTGAATCTGAATTACGAGTATCGAACCTTGAGCGCCTCCGAGCTGCTGCAGAGCGTTGGTGAACCGGCGATGCAATTCCGGCGACCAGCAACGCCTCTGCTTCCGAGCATTCGATTGATCGACGTTATTCGTTCCAGAAGAGGAACCTGACCTGCTGCTAGAACAGGATTTCGAGATAAAACCAATAATCCCCTCCCTCGATTTTTTCACAATTTCAGGTGTACACAGTGAAAGAGAAGGTGGTACAGCATCCAACACATCCCTCTTCTCCGTCCCCATCGCTGGAACCGCCGACGGAGCAATCGTTTTTTCTTCCTTGTTTAAATCGAAGTTCCATAGCTGCACTGAACTCATCCAATTCATTTTATCTCTGCAGCTAATCGAATCCTTTTCTGAACTACCAGATTTCTCGTCTTTGCAGCTTCTCTTCAACGGCATGAATTCTTCCAGTACTGGTTCGGCGTTCGATTTCCTGAACTGGTCTAATTCCTCCTCCATTGCTACAATTGCTGCAATTAAATTAACAAATAATTCGAGTCATTTCTAACAGATCGATAATCGGATCGAAAAATCGAAAGGGGCAAAAAGTTGAAACGAGATCTAACCGTCGGAGAGGAGGATCATGCAGAGAGGGAGCTCGCGTTTGAAGGCGTCGATCTTCTTCATCTCGTCTCGCAGCCGATTAGCGTAGTCTTCGAGCTCCGATATCTTCTCCGATACGCCGCGACTCGTCGAAACTCGGCCGAGAATATCGCCGATTGCTTTCCGAGCGCACGCTTTCGGTGAGAATCTAGAATCCAGGCTGAGTTCCGGGAGAACAGGCGGCGGCGATCCCATTTCTCCGTCCGATTTCGATTATATATGTATATTAATTTTATTTTTTGGAATCAGTGTTAATTTGGGGGAGTGTAGAGGAAAATGAAAAAAGGATTTGATGGCGAAGATTCCGTTTAACAACGTCGAGTTTTAACAGATGTATAGTTCTATATCCTCTCTATCTGTATCTATATATAAATACTTTTCATATTATTATTATTTATTTAAAAAAATTTGATTGTTCTTATCTTTAACTGTACACCGTACACGTCAGAAATGATGATTTTATTTCTTAAATTAATAATAGGAGTAATATTAAAGGCAGTTGACTCGGATTTTTTAATATACTACGCTATACTACTACAAAGCGACTTTCGATCTTTTAGGGTAGTGATTGTGTTTGTGCGATTAGATTCGATGAGTGGAATTTTATTTTAAATGAGAAATTATATGAATCTATACATATAGTATAATTATTGATGGTGTTTGAATAAAATATTTACGAGTTTATTAATTCATAAAATTATTCATATTTCAACTAATTATTCACATATTTACGTAATACACACAATCTTAAAAAATTTCTTTAAATTAAATTTTATAAAGAAAAAATAACATGTTCTAAAAACTATCAGTCCATCAATGTACATCAATGTATAAATAGTTAGAACGAAATAATAAAAAAATTATGAAAATTATAAAATATGAACCTAATTGAATGTAAATTTAAACGATTAATGAAGTGTTTCAATTCCTAAAAATTATTAAAATTAAAAAATGTGAACCTAGTTGAATGTAAGTTTAAACGATGAATGAAATGTTTCAATTTCTCGCAGTTAAGCGATTTAGCCAATTTTTTCCGATAGTTATATTTTAACTTTACAATTAACACATATTTTGTCAACGTATTTTGTATCACTCGTGATTGTATAACATAATTAATCCAACGTGTCATTGCTACCTTTGAATTATATATATATATATATAGAGAGAGAGAGAGAGAGAGAGAGTGTGTAAAACACTTTGTTCAACTCTTTTGACAACTCCACAATAAATAATCTTTTGCATTGTTTGAAAATTGCTAAGAATCATATTATATGAGCATGTGTTCTATATTTGTTCACGGTCAATCAAATATTGTAACGAATATAGTATTATACTCGATGCAATAACACGCGAATTGCGTCAATTTCATTAATATAATCATACTAAGTTGAATATATTCTAGCAATTTTGTAAGAAAGAGATTTCAAAATTGACATGTTAGATCTCTAGATTTTTTGTCATTTTGAAATGGGAATATGCTAATAAATCGACATTGCACTAAAGTCAAAAGTTGATGTGGTGCAATTTGTGTGACAGCACATAGCATATGAATTTTGACAAAACATCACTATTCAAAGGCATATAACAACACAAATGATGGGTGAAAGCGTTATTTTTGAATCATAATCAAGGAATCGATCATTACTAGCAAACTCTCGTGTGACTGATGAAATCGAATCAATCTCAATTTCGAGTTTGTATGAAATGATACAATGAACGAAAAACAAACTAGTTTATGTTGAAAATTCAAATAAAGAAAATGATACTTCTACTGCATGAAAACGAATTTCAATCACACATGAAATTCATTTTCAAGCAACAATCCATCTCACAGTTTGGTGCAAAATTCGATCACGGCACAACGGAATCTAGTGGGACCCACGGTGGATATGCTCGGATTTATGTGTGTTCGAAACCAAAAACGTGAAACCACATTTATTTTATTATTATTATTATTATTATTATTATTATTATTATTATCCGCCTGCCGCCCTAGATTCCGTAGGCGAATATCCCGCTAATTAAGTTGCGGGTGGGTCCGGGGCCTTGGCCCGCTTCATCGGCCCTAATTTCATTGGAGTGCGTAAATAGATTGTATAAAGGCTCAGTTTATTTACACCTCCAGACTTACTGAACACACCCCCTAAATATATTTTTTTTCTTTTATTTATAATTTTGATAATTACACTCTTTGTAATACCATAATTACCCTTATTTAATAAAAAAAATATTAGACAATATTAACTACTGTATATCTTCTTCTTCCTTCGAAGCTGCAAATCTCATGTTCTTCTTCCGGCGAGAAAAAAACCAAAGGAAAAGTGAGAGAGAATGACGAAGGCAGCGGAGGATTAGCTGATCAATTTTGTGCGCAACTCATACAAACTTTTAAGCCAAAACCCTAATTTGTTTTCAACTCAACGTCAGCGCCGCTTCCGTCTCTCCCCCGCCCTCCCCTTTCGTTCAAGGTTCATATCGCCGGTGAATATCCCAGACACTCTCGCCCTTTTCGGAGCCGCCAATATCTAACCGAAGAACATTCGACTGTTGTCCTACAAATCACCGCCTTCACGATGTCGACGATACACCTCAGTCGTCGACCACCAGTTGACCAAACCGACGGTATCCGTCTTACGTTAGTGCTCCGTCGCGCCACCAAAAGCTTCACCGGAGAAAACAAACTCCCGTCGTAGTTCAATGTCTATCGTCCCCATCGAGACCACCGCCGCTTTCGGATAGAACATACGGACACTGCCCTTTCCCATAAGATCTCTATCGGTCGATCCTCTCCTACCGTTTTCATTCTCCCTCTCTCCTAAGAAGATTATGAGATTTGCCCGTCACTCGCCCGAAGAAGAATACTCTGTATAGATTTGACAATTTGGGGAAGAAGATGATATTTTTTTAATTAGACAAGGTTAAAAATGGTATTTCAAGAATTGTTTAATTATTAAATTAATAAATAAAAGAGAAAAATTTATTTAGAGGTGTGTACAGTAATTGTGGAGGTGTAAATAAACGGAGCCTTTTATAAAATATTAAAAAAATAGAATAAAAATAATTTAGTCTGCCAAAAGAATTTTGTAATTAATTTATTCCCAATTATTTATGTAAATTTTTTTTTTTGTTGCCAAGTCCAACTAATTATGTGGACCTTTAAAAAAGAAACAATTGTTTTTACCATTTTTATAAAAAAATTAAAAGATGTCTTTTTAATTTAATTACATGTCCATTATCTAGTTAATATATTGTTTAAACAAATATATTATTATCTACAGTAAAAACGTCTATAAATTAATATTACATTACTTAATAACTTTTTTAAATTAATAAAATCTTCAACTTGGTCTTTTAAATTAAAAAAAATACTTTATAAATTAATAAATACTCTAAAATTAATAAAATTTTACATATTATTAATTTATAGATATTTTAATGTATATTATCATTATACTACAAACGGTTTAAAACAATTTTAACATGAAAAATATACAAGAATCAAATAAAAATAATGAAAAAATATATACTAAAAGTTTTATAATATTACTCTGTATAGTACTATAAATTAGACCATTAAACACTCAAGCTTCTAATAAATGTATACTTATATGTTTTTATAAATGAAAAATATAAATAATTGTTTTGTAAATTAGGCTTGATAAATAATTTAAAATAATACTTCTTATTTCCATAGCTATAGGTACCTTGATTATATGTTTCTTATTTTTCATAATTTTTATATACTGTTTATTATATGTATTAGACGGTAAAAAAACGTGTCTACAACTATGGAACGGATAGAGTATTAAAAAAAAATGTGAACATAAGATTAAGTTAGTACTCCAATTACCAATTTATCATGAAATTTTCGTCCAGACTTTCAAGTAGCCACCCTGACAAAGCTTAATTGAATCCCACGTTTATGTTGGGAATTTAATTGAATGCAGATTAATAATTAATAAAAAAATAATAATTTTTTTTTTTTGTCTATGTCAATTGCAGTGTCTTGGGATTCGAACCAAGGACCTCAAGCCCCTACTTCAAGTGCTCAACCAACTGAGCTAACAATCCTTGACTTAAAAAAAATAAAAAAAAAAAAAAAAAATAATCATAATCATATGCACATGCCCATTGTCATTTGATTTGATATCATTTATATTTACCCCATTTTCTTATTTTTTTAATGTGTAAAAATTAGTAATTTATTATCATCAACAAAAATTCATTATTAATAAAAATACATTTTAATTATTTGAATTGAGTTATATCTCGCACCAATTTGACTTTGACTCGGGGCTTGGTCAAAATAAAGTGGCTAAAATACTTTCCTTTCTAATTTTTAATTAAGGCTAAATTCCGACACAAGCAACATGCAATAAAATAATTAAAAAAGGATCGGAATCAAATGTAATCTTGAATAATAGTAGAATCTACTTATTTAAGTTAGTAAATAAAGTTGATTTTTAAATTAAAAGTATTTTTTTTTGTAAAAAACGTAAAAATATTTTTTGATGTAATTATATATTATAGCATGACATTAATTAAAAGAAGTGCATCTATTACTACTATTATAGAACCAAGAGAGTACATATTTGTAAAATATTTTACAATCAAGTGTATTTCAATTTATTGTTTTGTCATATGTATATTTATTAGTTTTGTGTACTTATTTTATTTTTATTTAAGTTGAAAATAAAATAAACGCGTTTTATCAAATGATTCAAATGTGGACCGACCCCCCTACCAATCCTTCCAAAAGAGAGTCATGCTTTGGATGATTGATTCAATGACTATTTTTGTCCATGAGCATGAAGCATGATAATTTGATTCTTCATAATGAAAATTCACATTATTTGTACTTTTTGAAAAGGTTGTCCTTGGTTTGACATTATAACTCTTAATAAATTAGGTGAAAGAAAAAAAATTATAAATACTGTATTAAAAACAAAAATTGACTTTTTTAATTGTCAACTTGCAATTCATTTCTAGATGTTGAAAAATATTTACAATAGACATTTTTTATAAATATTTTAAAATATAAATATTAAAAAATAATACTCCTATAAATTTGAAAATTTTGGGCCAGCCAAGTCGACTGGGCCAATATTGAGTGTGGCCCACTTAGCAGGTCGACCCTTTTGTACCGGGCCAAAAAAGTCCACATAATTGGGCCATAAACTTTTGGCTCTCCAAATCTGCCAAAAATATCAACTTAGGCTATGATTTTTTGTACTTAGTTTTCGTATATTTCAGAGTAGTTCAGATCGTTTCAGTTCAGTTTTATGTTCAGTTTCATTAAATTCGTTTCAAAATAAATTAAAATAAATTAAATAAAAAATATTTTGATTCTATAATTTTAGTTATACAATCCGGTTAATTTTAGAATATTATTAATATTTTTTAAAAAATATTTAACAATTTATAATTTTTTTTTTATTTTTATAAGAAAGTCAATTCAGTTTAAATCAATTTAGTTTAATTTTTTTCAAATTCATTAAGTTAAGTACAATTCAGTTCATTAAATTCCAGTTCAAGAGAAAGAGACTTAATCACAATAATAAAAATATTTTTTTAAATAGAAGTTTACAATATTAGTTATTTTTTTTCAATTTGAAGTACAATTTTAATATTAAAATTTTAAATTTACTAATAATTAATATTTTATTTTGTGACCTTAAAATAAATTTGTATTTTTATTTATTTGTAGTTTTCTCTCCGTCCCTTGTCAAATTAGTATGGACACAAGTTATAAAATAATATTATTATATTGTTTTTTTTGTAAAAGTCAATCACATATAAAAGAAAATTTTAAAATAAAATAAAGGGCATAGAGAATAAAAACCCTATTGCATTAACTCTACAATCTACCAACAAAGTATAACACCAAATTATTATAAAATTATTATATTGTTGTTGATCAAAATAAAGGTGTAATGTGAATTTTTTTAGTGAGAAATTAATTTTTTCTGTAAAAGTGATTTAATTGTCACAGTACTATTTTTTTTTTATCAATAATGAAGAGTAATACTTCATCTTTTTTCAAACTAATTGACCAATTTCTTTTATAAATTACAACAGAAATAAAAAAAAATGTGATAAATACTTTTGGTGGGAGTAGTATTTTTCTTTACCATCTATCTATACATATATAATTTCAGATTTCAGGTTCCACTAATGCCAACCAATAAGAAAACAATAATAATATTGTGTTCACACTATAAATTATAAATAAAAAAATTATAAATTATAATTAGTAATATTATTAAGTATATTTAAATTATTATATATAAATTTTAAATAGTAATTTGAAATTATATATTTTTGGTAATAATTAATTATAATCTTAAATATATATATTTTTATTTTTTTTCTCAAAATTCTTTTTTATTCCATTAATATTAATTTAATTCCAATTAATATCTCATAAAAATCAATATCTTCCTATTCCTTAATCCATTTTAGTTAAAAAAAATCGATTAAACTTTTTAAGTATATTATTTTATCTTGCTATAATCTGGTTTCGTATGTCCTTTTTTTTTTTTTTCTGAATATTGAATCGAGTTATTAATTATGTTCGACTAGATTTTTTTAAAATTTTTTAGTTTATCCCTAATTCAGTTATGTTAAATTTGTTTTGCAGGTTAACATACATTATATTAATATAATTGCATTTCTGTCATCTCGTCTCCTTCATGTTCACCAGGTAAATTCATTTTTTTTATATTTCTATTTATTTTCCAGTTTTATAATTTTTATTTTCCATTTATTTAGATTTTCCCCCAACGGTTTTATGTATTTGTTGGATGCGTTTGACACTCGAGAAATGCAGAGAAGAGAAACTCCTCTTCCACCAGATCAATGCAGAGAAGAGAAACTCCTCTTTCACTAGATCAGAGGCTTCTCGATCGGGTAGGATGAGACGAGAAACTTCTCTTCCACCAGATCAAAGGCTCCTCGATCGGGTAGTATGTAAGATCAATGCAGAGAAGAGAAACTCCTCTTTCACCAGATCAAAGGCTTCTCGATCGGGTAAGATGAGACGAGAAACTCCTCTTCCACCAGATCAGAGGCTCCTCGATCGGGTAGGATGTGAATCGAGGGATGCGCCCGAGTAGCAGACACATGTGGGAGAGAGCCAATAGGTCTTATCCAAGGATTAACTTCATAATATTTAAATGAAAATTTGTCATATCCGAGATTCGAACTCTGCGTCGTCGGGGAATTACACCAACATCACCACAGACCTTACCACTCGGGACTCGGCTATGCCCCAAGAAGCTTACATACTATAAATTATATCAAACATGCATAGTCTTTGAAAATAATAAAATTTTCATAATTGAGATAACGATTAATACGAAATTACAAATTTAAGTGAGAGTTCGATTATTAAATAAAATAATTTATTAGTCCATTAATAAATTTTTGGCGAGATTAAATAAAATTTTAGATTGTTTCAAATAAATAAATCAAGATATACTTAGTTTTTTTAAAACAAGAAAACGATATAACCGGGTCGGGTCGGGTCGGCAATGACACTTGTTCCTTTTCAATTTGTTCCCCGTGCGTGCAAGGGTATTCTCGTCATTTCACAAAAAGAAAGCCAATCATAACTGTCCTTTCACACAAAGCTAAAAGGCGGCTTTCTTCACGAGCATTGTCGTCTCTCTCTCTCTCTCTCTCTCACTCTCTCTGTAACGTTCACGCATAAAGTATTTTTTTTCCCTGATACGTTTATGGTGGAAACATATATAATTCGTCACTCACTCAGTTGAGTTTCTTCACGGGGGTCTGCTGCAACTATCGATTCCCGTGATCAATTTCTCGCCACGTCACCTCCTCGCGAAGATTTCCCCCCCCCCGATTTTTTCCCCGAGCTTTATAGGGAGGGGGGAAATCAGCTTGTTTTCATGGAGCGGTGATCGGGAATTCGGATCGATCGGCGCCGGAGGAGTCATGGATTTGCCGATTATGCACGACAGCGACAGGTACGAGCTGGTGAAGGATATCGGGTCGGGTAATTTCGGGGTGGCCCGGCTCATGAGGGATCGCCAGACGAACGAGCTCGTCGCCGTCAAGTACATCGAGAGGGGAGAGAAGGTAATTTTGACCTAGGGTTTTTTGGGGGTCACTGATGAAATTGACGAATTTAGGGAATGTTGAATTGTGGTACAGATCGATGAAAATGTGCAGCGAGAAATCATCAATCACAGGTCTCTCAAGCACCCGAATATCGTCAGATTTAGAGAGGTGGAAATTAGAAATTGATTCTGTTTTTTTTTTTTTTTTTGTTTATTCCCCCCAAATCCATTCGTGTTTTTTCGATTTTGAAAAGCTTAAATTATTCGAGTTATTGAAGGTCATACTCACGCCGACTCATTTGGCTATCGTCATGGAGTACGCTTCCGGGGGAGAGCTTTTCGAGCGTATATGCAATGCAGGGAGGTTCAGTGAAGACGAGGTACTTTATATTCTCGATTTCACCTGTGTCAAGTTAACGAGTGGCGAATTATGATCTTCGTAATAGATGGGTTAACTTGTGGTGCAGGCGAGGTTTTTCTTCCAGCAGTTGATATCAGGGGTCAGCTTCTGTCACTCCATGGTACTTGCCCAAACGATTTTCTTCTAATCACCATCGCGTATGTTTATTGTAACACTTTTTTTATTATTCTTTGGGAAGCAAATATGCCACCGCGATTTGAAACTGGAGAATACGTTGCTCGATGGAAGCCCAGCTCCTCGACTAAAAATTTGCGATTTCGGGTATTCCAAGGTATGTGTGTGAACCATCTTAATAAAAAATTACTTAATTTCATCTGCGTAAAAGTAAAAATCGCGCGCTCGTGTTATTTCAGTCCTCGGTTCTTCACTCACAGCCGAAGTCAACAGTTGGTACCCCTGCATATATTGCTCCCGAAGTGTTGCTTAAAAAGGAATACGATGGAAAGGTGTTTATTTTATAAAAACATGTATTGTTGAGTCGAAATCGAACCGTTGCTATAATATTTTTGTCTTGAATTTGTATTTAGGTTGCGGATGTGTGGTCCTGTGGAGTGACTTTATATGTGATGTTAGTCGGTGCATATCCATTCGAGGACCCAGAGGACCCCAAAAACTTCAGAAAAACGATACAAGTTCGCTTCTATTTGCTGTGTTTTGGGATTATGATTTCATGATTAGTTACCTTTCTTTCGTATCTACTTAACTTAGTCATGTATGTGTCTTGGCAGCGAATCTTGAACGTCCAGTACTCGATCCCAGATTATGTGCATATATCGCCAGATTGCCGTCATTTGATTTCAAGAATATTCGTGGCAGATCCCGCAAAGGTCACTTCTTAACCCGTTCACGAATCAATATATTACTGTACATATGCAGGTGTTGATTTCATTAGAAAGGAATGAATATCAATTTAGTTTTGAAAGATAACTGGATTCTTTTTTGGGGTAATTACAAAAAATACCACAGGTTTGGGTTAATTACAGAAAACCCTGATATGTTTTCAAAAAGCTTTTTGACAATTTTTATAATTAACCTAAACCCAGGGGTAGTTTTGTGTTTTTTACTAAATCAAGAATGTTCTTCATAATTCATAAATCCTAGTTCTGAGGGGTAATTTGTAATTTATTTTTTTCAAGGGTATCTTTTGTAATCATCCCTAAATGTAATTCAAAAGATACCTATATACTTTGATTTTTGTAATTTCATTATCAACTTGTGTTGTTGGGCAGAGAATCTCAATCCCGGAAATAAAGAAACACGAATGGTTCTTGAAGAACCTTCCCACGGACCTTATGGACAATAACACGGCAGACAATCAGTTTGAAGAGCCCGAGCAACCTATGCAGAGTGATGACGAAATCATGAAGATAATAACAGAGGCTACTATCCCACCTGCCGGCACAAACAGCCTAAATCAATACCTCACAGGTAGTTTGGACATTGACGACGACATGGATGAAGATCTGGAGAGTGACCCTGATCTTGATATCGATAGCAGTGGAGAAATCGTCTATGCCCTGTGAATCGATTAAGCTACATAACTTACATGTATTTTTAAGATTTGTTTTTTCAAGTCGGGAAGAAAAGGGTGGGGGTTGTAGATGTAATTTGTGTGATATATTATTCTGTAATTTATGATTCTAATATCAGTAGGGCACAATCTGAAATTTAAATAAAGCTGTTTATATTATATCACAACAAAATTCATGTTTATTGAACATAAGCTGTTACCATGGTAAAAAAAAAGTCAAAACTCGCAACTAAGGTTCATTAAAGTACCGTTTTAAGGAAACAATGGAACAGAATGGAGCCCAGTGTTTTCCGGAATTCCCATCATCAAGTTCAGATTTTGTAATGCCTGACCAGATGCTCCTTTCACGAGATTATCGATCTGCACATTGGTCACTTGGAGGTTAGGGAAAAGAAAAGAAAAGGTTCATAGTAAATCCAAATGTACGAAGAACTTACAACAGAGATAATTATTGCTCTTCCCGGGATCCGATCTGGAAACACGTTCACCAAGCAATAATTGGATCCTCTAACATGTCGAGTGTGAGGGATTTCGTTCTTGTTTAGCACAATGACAAATTCCTCATTCTGTAGAATAAAATGTGTGTAAAATAATTGAAGATTTTCGACTGTAAAATTGATATCATAGAGGAAAACAACTGGTTATTTACCTCGTAAAAGCTCCTCAAATGCTCATATAGATCCTCAGTTGATGCTCCATTGGCCATTTTTACATATATAGTAGATTGCATTCCACGGCTCTTGAAGACAACGGGGTAAGAGTTAGATAATTACAACTAGAATGAAATCAACTTCGTACAATTTGAGAGCAGCTATAAGTAATGTTATTACCATTGGCATTAAATGTGGGGTGAAGCTGACGGTAACTTTAGAATTCGCAGCCTCTGATAATCCTTGTTCAATTTCTGGCACTGGAATTTACCAAGTCACTTAATTAGTTGAAAACATTAGGCTAAATACGGTATAATTTAACAAACCCCCCTCTTTTTTAAGGGCATTTTTACAATTCCTAAATCCAATAAAGTTACCTCGTTGGAAGTAAATTGTACCAAAATTCAATAATTACTAACCATGGCGATGCCTGGTTACACCATAAGAATGGATTCCTTCTGCTATTTCAGTGTACAAATTTGCCTCCTTGGCCCCACGTCCTACATGGATAATCAGTATGAAAAAATATTCAGTTACAATCGAACCAAAACTTCTTTTTTTTTAATCAAGGGCTATGAACATTAAATTCATAACCTGCTCCGCTAACACCAGATTTTGAGTCGATGATAATATTCTCAAGTTCAATGAGATTGGCCTGCAAGCAAAAGAAAAATGGATTATTACGAAAAACTACCCCTAAATTTGTAGTATAGTATTTACTTCAGGGTATGGTTCTGTTCACATTTTGTCCCCAAGAAAGACGAGTGATGTAAATGTAAAATGCGAGGCAAAAGTTGGGGGTAAAAATTGTGAAGTTTAGAGAAATTGCAGGACGTAATCAAAATCAACCTTTATCATTAAAATTTAAAACAAAGTAACTATTTAGTGTTTGTAAAGCAAACCTTTATCAAGGGGATAAGAGGAAGCTGAACAGAAGTTGGGTAACAACCGGGATTCGCAATAACGCGGCCACTTTGAATTTCGGATCTAGATATCTCCGTCAATCCATATATACTTTCTTTCTGCATTTATCATTACACATAAATAGATGTAAACAAAAAAAAGGGCATTCCAAGTGTATAAACGAGTTGTGCCATGCAAAATAAAACTCGGACCTGTAATTCTTGGGCCTTGTGAAGCTGACCATACCATTCCTTATACTCATCAACATCTCGGAGCCGAAAGTCCTACATAAATATACCGTCGTTGAAAATTCAGAGTAAGATAGCATGTTTATGGTAGGTAATATTGAATTACTAAATACCGCAGAGAGGTCAACTATCTTCAAATTACTCGGGAGACCTTTGATAATTTCCTGTCGGAAAAATATTTACGAAAAATGTTACTCCACTTCAAGATACTAGGATCAAAAACACGTGATGGAAAATTATATATAAACAAAACCTGAGTCGTCCCATGAGGCAAGCAACAAAACACGGCATCAACATTGGTGAAATCTGCATCCTTGATTGCAATCAAGTCCGGCAAATCCTACAGAGTCGCATGTAATGAAAAGTTTGAGACATTGCTCGATAAATTTAGGGAATGACAAATAATACACGTTACATACTTGCTTGAACAAATGAGGAAAAACTGATCCAATCGACAACCCAGCTTTCCTATCGGCTGTCATCAGAGTTATTCGAAAGTTGGGATGACCCGAGAGTAGCCTAATTATCTGAAACACGAAAAGGCACTCACGGCTAAATCACAAGAAACACATTTTTCATACACAAATGACACACAAATGCTTGATAGATACCTCAGAGCCAGTGTAGCCACTTGCCCCGAGAACACCGATTCTGAACTTTTCGGATTCACGGGTCTTCGATTCTTCCGATTTCAAGCTCTGTGGTATCGACGTTGTAACCGAAGCTCTTGTACAGAGCCTCCCAACATTCAAATTCCTGACAGAGTCCTGCCGAAAAATAAAGAATCGAATAATTTGTCATATATCTCCATTATCATCCAGAGAATTTCACAACCCATGTGCTAAAATCTAAAAAAAAAACATCTTTGATTGATTTGATACATAACTAAATAGCCCAGAAATCTATTACTGGAATGCGAAAAAAAAATAAAAATTATAAATGAAATTATATGAATCAGATTTCAAGTAATCACCTGGCGTTTGCCTCGATCAATGCCGATTGAGATTGAGTTAAAGGATGATAAAGAACCCATTTTTTAGGGTTTTAGTAGAGAATTATCTGTCGATTGTATCGCGAGTGAAATATTTGGTAACGGTGAAAAATTGAGGAAACACTAGGAATACAACTCTTGTCGTTGCGACTTGCGAGAGCATCTACCTTGTATTTACATTTCCTAACATTATATTTTGAAAATATTTAAAATCATTAAAATTTTATTTTAAAATACTTTATATTGGTAAAAAAGTTTTTAAAATTATTTTTAAAACACTTTGTAATCCTTAAATAGTTAAATGGTATTTTAATTTTTTAAACACTTAAAATTATATTATTATTTTTTAAAATATTTAAAATTATTTGAAAATTATTTATAAAATTGAAAAATATGAGTTTTATTCAATTTATAAAAAATATGAGTTTTACTCAAGTTATTCAATTTATTCAATAAAAACTCATATTTTTCAATTTTATGAATACTTTTAAATTTATAAAATTTAATTGAATATTTATAAAATTTATTCAATTTAAAAACTCAATTTATTCAAAATATTCAATTAAATTTTAATGAATTAAGTTGTGAATTGTTGAAATTTATCCTAAAACATTAGGAACGTTAAATTTTATTAATCTAGATAGGTTATTAATTTATCGAGTTTTTTTATTAAAAAAATCAAGTCGAGAATGAAAAATTTTATAAATTTAAAAAGGTCATTATTATATATACTCTTATTAATTTACAGAAGTTTTACCGTTATTGATACGATATTTGGGAAAAGGCTACAGTTACACAAGTGTACTGAGCCTCTGGTACACCGTCCATCAAAATATGACACGTGTCATTATTAAATTAATTAAATAGATAAATAGTATTTTAATTATTATTGTATTGAATTATTAATCAGGAAAATAAATTATAAGAATCTTCTAAAAAGTTCCAAAATAAAATTAATATAATATTTCCAAATATTAAATATACTACAAAATTTATGAGATTTTTCTCTTATAATATAATAGTAACTAACAAATAAAATAAAATAATATATATACTAAATTGACAAAAAAAACGTACAAAAATAATTTAAAAAAACGTAATTTTTTATAAAAAAATATTTATATTTCATTTTTTAAGTAAAATTAATGTATACTTTATTAAATTTTATATACACTATTTTAATTATTTAATTTATAAATAAAGATATTAAATATATGAATAATATATGTGTGCATGATAATTATTGTTTTAAAATTACTGATTTATTCAATAAATAAAATTATATGTGTAAATATGAAATAAAAATAAATTCATAATTAGTAATTTATATATTGAACAAATAATAAATAATAATATTCATTTTAGTATTAAATTTTTTAAGAACTAAAAAATTGAATCAAATCTGGAATTGAGTCAAATTTATATTAATTTTTCATTTTATCGTTATTTATATACAAATATCAATGATTAATTTTATTTTTAAGATTAATGGTAAGATAAACTATTTTGCATATAAGCATGTCAAAATATTTTAATATTATTACTAAAATGAAATGTGATATTATGTTTCTTATTTATTTAAAATAAAAATAATATAATTTAAATAAAAATAATATTTTGATTTAAATATTATAGCTCAATTTTCAATATTATCTCACTTTTAATTATATCTTTCAATAAAATAAGAATGTCATAGTATTCAATTCAAATATTATTATGTTCAATTTTAAAATATTGTCGCAATTGAGATACACGCGACAACTTATCTATATATTTGCTAAATTTATTTATATTCTTATTCTTTGATTTCTCTTTTTTTTTTTTGAATTAGACAATAACATGAATAAATGTCCTACAAAGAACACAACCTTGATTCTATTAAACCTTTAAAAATACCAAAGTTCTTCAAAGCCTAATTTTTCTAAGAAAACAAAATACTAGTACTATAATATTTCACTAGTAACAAATGTTTGTAATGGTGAGAACACAAACGACGATGAATTTGAAAATCGAAAATCATGGTGTCGCAATATTTCAAGAGGTTCAACAAATATAGAAATTAGAGCATCATGTAATTATCCTTCAGTGAATATGTAGTCCATCCGAAATTGCATGGTACATAAAATTTGATAAATCATTTCAATTTACATATTTAAACCTGCTATTTCGCCCGCCATTCGCCCGCACCCGTTTTGGCCCGACCGGTTAGAGTAAAAAACAAGGACATGTACGGTTGATAAAATTGACAACCCGCCATCATTGAGTCGGTTCATTATTTAGAGATATACCCGTCCAAACTCGCCCGTGAACACCCCTAGTATTTGATTTAAATATTACTTCGATCAATTTTATATATTATATATTATTATTATTATTATTATTATTATTATTATTATTATTATTATTATTATTATTATTATTATTATTATTATTGTTAAGTATATATAATTTTTTAAAAATAAAATATGTTTTTTTATTTTAAATATTATTTTTTAACGAACTGACATTTTTTAAATTTAGTGTGAAATATAATTTTAATATAAAATTAATTTTTTTTATTATGTTATATCATTTTATTTAAAAAAATGAAATATTTTTTAATATTTTTTAATGTTTTTTTACGCTATTTTTTTATTCAATTTAGTAATAATGTAATGGAAAAAAATATCATAGATTTTATAGTATATTTAATATTTGGAAATATAATATTAATTTTATTTTTGACTATTTTAGAAGATTTTGAAGATTTATTTTCCTAATTAATAATTCAATTTAATAATAATTAAAATACTAATTATTTAATTAATTAATGTTATAATTTCACGTGGCGTATTTTGATTTGCGGTGTACCGAAGGCCCGGTCTATGAGATGCTACTCCCGAAGCATTACTCCTGGTGATATCTTAACCGTAGATGCATACACCATACACGTCGAGTGTGATTGATTACGTGTATATTTAATATAATAATATTAAATCTACGGTTAAGATATACATGGTATATTCCACCAGGAGTAGCATAGATAAAACCTGGAAAAGGCTACAGTTACACGAGGTGTACCGGGCCTCCGGTACACCGCCAATCAAAATGTGACACGTGTCATTAATTAATTAATTAATTAATTAGATAAATATTATTTGAATTATTATAAATTAAATTATTAATTAGGAAAATAAATCATGAGAATCTTCTAAAAAGTTCAAAAAATAAATCAATATAATGTTTCAAAATATTAAATATACTACAAAATCTATGAGATTTTTTCCTCTTATAATATAATATTAACTAACAAATAAAATAAAACAAAATAATATATATACTAAATTGAAAAAAAAAACTTAGTATTTTTACAAAAAAAAAACCGTAACTTTTTAAAAAAATATATTTATATTTCATTTTTTTAAGTAAAATTAATTTATACAATATTAAATTTTATATATGTTGATAGTCGAAAAATCGTGTTCTCCAATAATCAACTAAAAAATAGAGATTTGGGGATTGGGTGTTGAACAAGGCTTTTATGCTCTCTAATAATTTTTTGGGGAAATGTGTAGATATCCCTAAATGGAAAACTACATCATCTATTTATAGAAAATACAAATTAGGGTTTCCTAAGTTGGTTAATGGGCCAAGCCCATCAAATAAGTCCATCATTAAGCCCATCCATTCTGACAGGGCCCAAGGGGTATGGTTGTCTTTGAGTAATTGTTCATCTCGTCTTTGCTCTGCTCGGATACCTCCCGAAATTTTTCATCGGTCGAGTTGTGAGCTCGTCCTGTTCGGCTCTGGCTCAATTCGTGGGATGACGAACATAAGCATTACCCGCCTGCTCGTCTTTTTCTCTGAGGCCGAACTGAAGACGTCTTTTCTCTGTTTCGAAAAACGGGTACTCCTTATGCTCGGGAACCAGTCGATATTTTCCCGCATAACAAATGCCCCCCGGGACCGTTCTGGTCGGGAGAAGAGATCGGTCTCGGCATGCGGACCGTCATCGACTTGTCCGAGCATCAAACCTGACTCGACGATTCTGGCGGGTCATTAAATGCGGTATGGCAGTTATTGCCACTTGTCACCTCCTAACTGGTGCTTTCCTGACATGACGCCTCGGGTTCCGCTAACTGTCCTTTCGAATTCAAATTTCAAATTTTTCCGCCGTTTCTCCCCTATAAATAGCCTCCGATACCCTTCATTTTACACTTTTCCTTTCCGAATTGCTAGTTTCCAGACATCCAAAATCACCTGCTTGGCTTCCATCAAGAGTGTTCGGCTTCAAACTCCACCACGTAGGTTTCCTTGTTTAATTGTCTTTTCCATCGTTTATTCTGGGGATTTCTTAGCAATAGGGCTTGCTTGTTATTTGTATACGTCGATTAAGTACGTGATTCAAGCGCGAACATGAGTGATCACGATAGTTCTGCCACTCTTTCTGATGTTCCCGCATCGTACGATTCATCCGACTCCGGGACCTCCGCTTCCTCCTCATCGGGAGACGACGTGGCGCCCGTGGTCGGATTTTCGGATGCGGAGAAACTTGAGCTGTTCGCTGGCGGGGTTAGCGACTGCTACCGTCGCTTTATCGACATGATGGGCGAGATACGGGGTCCCCCATCTCCTTTCATCTTCACTCATTACCTCCATGAAAATCCTTACGTCTTCGTGGAGCGTACGCGGTTTGGTGCTCGCCCTGGCTCTGACCAAACTGGTATATACGCCAGCGATCGAAGCTCGACCATTCTTGACGAGGCCGAGCTCCAATCTATGAGGTCGGTCTGGGGCATCCCTTCTGATGTCCACATCTACTGCCCTACTCCGGATGAACGGGCGAACTGTCCTCCGCCGGGCATGGTCGCTGTGACGAGCATGATGATGGAGGCGGGGATCCGATTCCCCATTCATGATTCTATCGCTGCTGCTCTACAAGCGTGGGGGGTTGCTCCCATGCAGCTTCATGCAAACTCTTGGGTCTTGCTCATCAGCTTAAACATCTTGTTCGGCCATTATGGCCTATATCGTCACTTGTCCGCTTCTGAAACATCCTATCTTTTAATCATCAACCATCTCAGAGGAGGGGATCATTATTTGCGAGCCCCGACCAGGCTCCTTGAAGATTTGAAGAGTAAAAGGACGGCCTGGTGGGCCGACTGGTTTTATGTGGATGGCGCCTGGGCTTCTGAGGCGTTTCAGATTCCGACTTCGTTTGCTCGGAAATGTCGTCGTTAGTTATTCCCCTTTCGTTCTTTTTCTTTTCGGATTTCCTTTCTTGGTTCGATCTGACTTCTTCCTGTTCGGTCATTTCTTGGTCGGCAGGTCCTCCTGCACCGCATATTTCCGAACTCAACTGGGACTTTGCAGCGGTTTGTGAGCGTGTTCGTTCTCTCCCCGACAGCCAACTGCTCATTAACACTGTGTTCACTAGAACTCGTGTTAGATCCTCTCGTTTTATTACTATTCCTCGGCATGTTCGGGACCGATATCCCTGTGAGTATTTTACTATTCGCACTTCACTTGACTTATTCGCTGCTCATTGCTTTTCTTTCTTTATTACAGTGGTTAGGTTTCCTTCCTTCCCCGATCCTCCAGAAGACATGGTTGGAAATACACCTCGGGCTCGGATGGCTGCACTCGCCGAGCGTAACCGACGGGCGGCTGAGGCAGCTGCGGGCAATCAGGTCGTCGTCCCCCCTGCCCCGCCTGCCCGGCCTACTCGCTCGGTCAACTCGGAGGCTCCCTCAGCTCGTCCGACGACGAGGGCTAGCTCGCTTCCTCCTACCAGCCCGAGTGATGCTCCCGAGGGGCCTTCGGAGGCGGCGCCTGCTCCTGGTCGGATGCCTAAGCGTCGTCGCGGCAAGGAGCCGATGCAAGAGGTTCCCGAGAGCATTCCCGAGAACATTCCTTATAGCCCGGTGGCCACCATTGACGAAGAGATCTTTGCTCGGTATGTCAGTTTGTTATGCCTTCTCACTCTTTTCCTTTTGCGCCTCCCCGTCTTCTCTCGATTTTCCTTATCCACATTTCTTTATTTGATCCAGCTTGGGTGGGCGCCCGACTATGGCCGCCAGCTTAGCCCAATTTCTTGCTGCTCGTCCCCATGACATCTCAAGTCTACCCCCGCTGATGCGCGAGGCGATGGAATGTGTCCCCCGCTCTTGGACCACTCAGGCCGAGCTGATTAGTCAGCGACCAGAACAAGCCGAGCAAGTGGCTATTTTGATGGCTTCTCGTGTGCTCATGCTTTTAGTTTCTCTAAGCAAGGTTCGCCCGAGCTTGAACCAACCCATGGTTTCTTCGGCTGGTGCTCCTGATGGCCTCGTGGACAAGGTTGCTGAGCTTGAGCTCGAACATACCAGCATGCGAGCTCTAGTGGACCAATATCAAGAGGATGAGGGCAAACTGAAAACCCGAGCTGAGCAGGCTGAGACGAGTGCCGCGGGAATGGCCAGGGAGCGAGACCAGGGGCGTGAAGAGTTGATTCAACTGAGGAGTGAGATGGCTGCTGAGCGTGATCGGGCATCGGAGCTGGAGGAAAGGGTGCGTAGGGCCGAGGAGAATCGCCGGAACATGGATCTCTTGATCGATCAGTTGAATGCTCGGATCGAGGCGGTTGAGAAAGCTGATGCGGAGCGCAAGGCCGATGCTATGCAGGACTTGGACCAGAACAGCTCGTATTCCTATTGTCTAAGTCACTTTGACTGTATCCGCCGTCACGTTCGAGCTGGATTGCCATATAACCTGATCATGGACGACCTCCGCACTCACCGTCTGGGGGTTAATCTTGACACCCGTTTCCTTTTCCCGGTTCTCGATCTGGTAGAGCTCCATGGGGTTGACCTGGCCTGGTGGCCCGATCCGAGCCAGCTCGTTGCTGCCGAGCCCGAGGCTGTTGTGGAGAATCCGATTCCTGTCGAAGATTGAGTGCTTGCATGCCTGCTGTTACTGAATTTCTGATTTCTGTTCTTTCTGTTTATCTCATTTAAAAACTTTTGGCGATGTACTTATCCGAACATGAATTTTCTTCGTATGCTTATGGTGCTACATTGTTATGCTCAATTTTTGCTGATCTGTTTGCACATATTTTACTGTTTATCTCAGCATTTTTCTTTCTCGAGTGTTATTCATTTTATTGTTTGATGCTCGTGAATATCTTTTGTGACAAGTTTTGATTCTACCTTGGCCAGCTGAGCATGTCTCGCTTGGTCGTTCGAGACCAGTATTGTTATGTCGATCAAGCTTTCAACGGAAGATGGCATGGTCGCCGGTTCCCCTTACCAGCTGCTTTCAGGCGGGCCGTCCGTTCGCCTCTTGTCCATTTTGTTGCCGTTCGAGATTCCCGGGGCAACCCATGGTCGTTTGCTCTTGCTCGGCATCGGCGGCAGCTCGCTCTCGGTGGCCCAGCATGGGAGCGTTTCGTTCGCGAGAAGGGGCTTTATCGGGGTTTGATCGTCCGCTTTCTTTGGATCGAGGATGAGGGCTTTTCCATCCGGGTGTACGACGAGAGGGGCTTTCGCTTAGTTGCTTAACTATCTCTATTTCGTTCTTGTTTCGAGCTTTAAACTGATGTAATGTTGCTTGCTTTAAATGCTTATGCGGCCTGTCTGTTCGCATTTTTACTCATCTTTAAGTGGTGCTTTTGTTAGACATTCAACGCTGTAATGTGTTATGACCTTCGCATGATCGGGGCATTTCGTATCTAGTTACGTTCGGGATATTCATTGTTTTCGTGCCCTTGTTCCTGTTTCATTAGAGGCTAATTTACCGTTTAAAGGTAGTTGTTTGGTACAATATGCTTTTACATGTTCGTCCGATTTGATCGTGGGCGAGGTTAACCAGCTCCTCGCTTGCTTTCCTCTCGGGGATTTTGGGATGCTCGTATTGTTCGGGACTTCTGACTAGTAAGGATTTTTGCTGCCGAAAACGCCCGTATCTGCAGCTCTTCCTGCTTTCCCTTGTGCGTTGTTTCGTCTCATATTTTTGGGCGGACTGACCTGTTCGCCCAAAAATGCCCCAGTCTCCTTCTGAGATCATGTTAATGCGTCTTGGATCCTTTTTCCCCGTCGATCCTCGGGGATTTCTGTATCGTGTTCGGCCGCCCCGGACTTTGTCAGCTTTTCGTTTGTCGTTTTGCTTACTTGTTCTGCCTTGATGTGACCCTTCACTGCCGACGTCTGCATGCCTTGTCCTTTCCCTGGCGCGCCTTTTCGTGTAAGGACCGGGTTTATAAATATGCCTGCAGGCTTATGACCTGGTATTATTCGAATCATATTTTCACTCTCTCTGCTCGGCGTTGCGACGGGCGGCTCCTTCGATGGTGCATATTCATGTGAATCCGAACGGATCCAAGTGGTTCGAGCTTCCCTTCACCGATAGACGTTATCGGATAAGGCTGCCCTTGCCCGTCGAATTTACCGCCGACCTGGATCATGAATCCGCGCTCCCTCGATTTCTTCCGTTGGTGGACTTGAATGGTGATCGGTGGGTGATGTACGTCTCTCGCCGCCGGGGGCAGTATTTGTTCGAGGGTCCGATGTGGAGGGGTTTCGTTCGTCAGTTCGATCCTCAACCGTCGAATTTCATTCGCATTCGTTACGACGCCGATCGCGGGTGGGCTGTTGCGTTGTTCGACGCTGACAACCAGCTCGTTACCCTCCCCGTGCAATTCAGGCGCCCGAGGCCTTAATGCGTGCCTTTTTCCTTTTGCTTGTTGTGTTCGGGATTTTCGGCGGGGGATTTTTTCCTCGCCGAAAATGCCCCAGTCCTTGTTCGGACATGACTTATCATGTGTAATAAAGTTTTCCCCCTTGTGGTTGTGTTATAAGAATTGTTTTTATCTATTTTTGGGCGGGATGTTGTTCGCCCAAAAATGCCCCAGTGTGCTTGTCTAATCTTGTTTTCGTTCGCTCTTTATTTTCTCGCATCGGGCTCAGGGGGAGCCGAGCTCTACCCCTTGGGATAAATTTTAACTCTCCCGGACTCGAGGGACGCCTGGTCTTTGCTCGGTCGCATCGGGCTCAGGGGGAGCCGAGCTCTACCCCTTGGGATAAATTTTAACTCTCCCGGACTCGAGGGACGCCTGGTCCTTGCTCGGTCGCATCGGGCTCAGGGGGAGCCGAGCTCTACCCCTTGGGATAAATTTTAACTCTCCCGGACTCGAGGGACGCCTGGTCCTTGCTCGGTCGCATCGGGCTCAGGGGGAGCCGAGCTCTACCCCTTGGGATAAATTTTAACTCTCCCGGACTCGAGGGACGCCTGGTCCTTGCTCGGTCGCATCGGGCTCAGGGGGAGCCGAGCTCTACCCCTTGGGATAATAAGATTATGACGTGCTTTTTCCGAAATTTCTTTATTATTAGCGCAAAAACGATCATAGTACAACGTTAAAAGCTTACTGATAATATTTCTTGAGGTGCGAGGAATTCCAGAAGTACTGGTCGGCCACCCCATTCAGCTGTTCCAATTCGTATGATCCGTTCTGCAGGACCTTCCTTACCCGGAGAGGCCCTTCCCACGAGGGTCCTAAAGCTCCCGAGTTGGCTCCTAGGATCTCCTTCAGCACTAGATCCCCCTGCTTGAATTTTCTCACCCTTACTTTCGCATTGAAATACTTCTCGGCCCTCTGCTTAACTGCTGCATTTCGGTACACCGAGTTGATTCTCCTTTCTTCTAATAGGTCCAATTCGACCCGCATCATTTGGTCATTTTGATCAGTCAGTTCCTGCGTTGTCCGGTGGGTCGGCACCTCCACTTCAGAAGGCACTACGGCCTCGTACCCGAAAGCGAGGGCGAATGGTGTTTCCCCCGTGGCTACCTTGGTCGTTGTTCGGTAGGCTCATAGCACATTGGGCAGCTCGGCCGCCCATCTCCCCAACCTTTCTTCGATCCTAGCCTTCAATGTATGTTTCAGAATTTTATTCACCGCCTCTACCTGCCCGTTCGTTTGAGGGTGGTATGGCGTAGAGAACACCTTCCTTATCTTCCATTTATCAAAAAACTTCATGATCTCCAACCCTTCGAACTGCTTCCCGTTATCCGAGGATATGGTGTGAGGTATTCCAAATCGGCATATGATGTTTTTCCATAGGAAACGGATGATTTGAGGCTGGTCGATCTTGTTTAGCGGCTCGGCTTCGGCCCACTTGGAGAAGTAATCCACGACCACTATTGCATATTTGACTCCTCCTGGCCCTGTTGGCAAAGGCCCGATCAAATCAATTCCCCAGGTCGCGAACGGCCAGGGGCTGTATATGGAGTTTAAGTACTCGGGTTGAGCCCTTATGACTGGCGCCGTTATCTGGCATCGATGACACCTTCTCGCGTATTCGATCGCATCCCGCCTCAAGGTCGGCCAATAGTAACCTTGTCTGATGGTCTTGTGTGCCAGAGATTGCCCGCCGGCATGATTCCCGCACACTCCATCATGGATCTCTCCGAACACCCTCCTTCCTTCATCGGGGGTTATGCATCGCAGCAGTGGCAGAGATAAGCTTCTTCGATAAAGCGCTCCCCTAATCAGCGTGTATCGCGATGCGCGTATTCGGAGCTGTCGGGCTTCTACCTTATCGTCGGGCAACTCACCCGTGTGCAGATAGTTCAGGATGGGTCCCATCCAATTCTCTCCTCGGTCGATCAAGTCGACCGTACTGATCTCGGCTCTATCCAGTGCTGATCGACCCTGGCTTAGCAGAATCACATTAGACAAATCGGCTGTCCCTTCCGAGGAGGCCAACTTGGACAGAGCATCCGCCTGAGTGTTCAAGTCCCGAGGAATCTGCTCGATTTCGACTCGGGGGAATTTGCCTATCATCCTCATCACATGTTCGTGATACTGTTCCATCCTTGTGCTCCTGGTCTCGTACTTTCCTTTTATCTGGTTCACCACCAGTAAGGAGTCCGTGAAAACCTTTAACTGCTCGGCCCCGACCGCCATATAAAGCTCCAGCCCGGCTATCAATGCTTCATATTCGGCTTCATTGTTGGTAGCATCGAATTCAAAGCTCACTGCATGCGCGAAAGATTGGTTTCCCGGTCCGACCAGCACTATTCCAGCCCCAGCGCGGGAGCTCGTGGATGACCCGTCCACATACAGTTTCCACGGTGGGACAGGGAGCGAGGAATCAATCCGCGGAAAAGTGAGTTCCACAATGAAATCTGCCAGTGCCTGACCTTTGATAGCCGTCCTCGGTGCGTAAGTAATGTCATACTGGCCTACTTCCAAACTCCATTTCAATAGACGACCCGTGGTGTCCGGTCGCTGTAACACCTGCCTTAATGGCATGGTGGTTAACACTTCGACGGGGTGATCGAAAAAGTATGATCTCAACTTTCGAACACTCATTACCAAAGCATACGCCAACTTCTCCAGAGGCGTGTATCTGGACTCGGCGTCCTGCAGGGTCTGACTAACATAATAGATGGGCTTGTGCATCTTATCCTCTGCTCGCACCAGGACCGAGCTGATGGCATGCTCGGACGCTGCTAAGTACAGGAACAATTTCTCTCCTCTAACTGGCTTCGATAGGATCTGCGGATCCTGTAGGTGAAGTTTCAATTTATCAAATGCTTCTTGGCTATCCTTCTTCCACTTGAATTTCTGGTTCTTGATGGCCTGAAAGAATGGTCGACTCTTGTCCCCCAGCCGGGGTATGAATCGGCTCAGCGCCGCCAGGCAGCCGGTCAGACGCTGGACATCCTTCAAACAACGGGGCTCCCTGAGGTCGACTATCGCCTGTATTTTGTTCGGGTTTGCCTCGATCCCCCTGGTGCTCACAATGTGACCTAGGAACTTTGTTTCAAAAACTCCGAAGTGACACTTTTTCGGGTTCAGTTTCATGTTATACTTTCTCAGAATTTCACAGGTGGTTTCCACGTCCCTCACGTGGTCTTCCAGCAGTTTGCTCTTGATAATGAGGTCGTCCACGTATACCTCCATGGTTTCACCGATCTGCTCGGCGAACATCTTATTCACCAACCGCTGATATGTGGCCCCTGCGTTCCTTAACCCGAATGGCATTCGTTTCCAGCTCAACACCGCCTTTTCTGTGTAGAAGGAGGTGTGTTCGATATCTTCGGGAGCCATCGGGATTTGATGATAACCTGCATAACAATCACATTTGGAGAGTACCGCGTAGCCCGACGTGTTATCCACGAGGTGATCAATATGAGGCATGGGAAAATGGTCTTTTGGGCATGCTCGATTGAGATCGGTGAAATCCACGCACAATCTCCAAGCGTTCCCCGTCTTCTTTACGAGCACCGAGTTGGATAGCCACTGAGGTTCTCCTCGGGCTTCTATCACCAAATCGTTATCGATCAGCTTTTTCACTTCTACGGCCAAAGCCTCATACTTTTCCGGGCCCATCCTACGGCGTTTTTGTGCCACGGGTTTTTTCATCGGGTCAATCTTCAGGTGATGGCACGCGTGTTTCGGATCAATTCCCGTCATGTCTTTGTGCGACCAGGCGAACACATCCATGTTCCTTCGTAAGCAAGCGAACAGCTCTCGCTTGACGTCATTGGGTAACCGTGCCCCGACCAGCACCACCGTTTCGGGCCTGCGCGGGTCCAAACAAACACTTTCCAAGTCATCTACTGCCGAGCACGATGAAGGCCCTCGGGGATCAACGATCTCTTCGTCTTCGCCTATGCGAGGTTCCACTTCTTCTTCGGCCTGTAATGCCTCGTCCACTTTTGTGATCCAAAAGTCGGTTCCTCGGGCTTCTCCCTCTTCCCACAGTGCGGCCAGGTAATCGCCGTCTTCTATCTCCATCTCTCCTGCGGGATCGATCTCTCTGACTTCAATCCTGCCATCCTCGGTTATTTTCCTCGTCGTTTCGATTATAGGGGTGTCGTTAGTTTTATACGCGTATCTCGCGATATTCTTGTCCGGACACAAATCGTAATCAAAACATTTCTTAGCCATATATTGGTCTCCTTTCACGGTCCCAACGGATCCGCTCAGAGTTGGGAACTTAATACAATAATAGTGGGACGAGGCTACGGCCTCGAATGCCTCCAGAAACGGCCTACCTAGGAAAGCATTATAAATGTTTTCAATGTCGACCACGACGAACTCTGTAGTTCGGGTAATCCGAACTGCTGCATCCTGGTAGTCGACGAGCTCCACAGCCAGCTTGATCTTTCCATAGGGCTTCACCTCTACATCTCCAAAACCCCTCAGCGATCCTTCATACGATTTGAGGTACTCAGACATATCTCCCAGCTGATCAAAAGTCCTCTTGAACAGTATATTGCAATGAGCGCCATTATCGATCAGGATACGAGCTACCTCTACTCTTTGGATCCGAGCTGTAACGACCAATGATTCCACTTTTGGATATCTGACCCCTGTCCGATCTTGATCGGTAAACTGGATGACGATGCCTTTAGCGATGCCTGGTTCCTTCAGGGGGATGACCGCGTTGATGCTCTCCCATGCTCGCAGCTCGGCCTTCTTCTGCCTTTTCGACCTCTGGGTTCCGGGGGCAATTCCGCCGATCATATTGATTCTCCCGCCTTCCCTCATCGGGGGTATGTCCCTGTTTCCTCTTGCTTCCACCGGCGGTGGGGGAGGGGGCTGCTCGATCTGCAATCTCTGGGGCTCCGGCAATCTCTGATTATGTGGCACATATGGTCGGTTATGATGGCTGTTCCCTCTTCGGCCCCTTCCTCTCCCCGGTCTCCTCAATAGCTGCTCGAGCCTCCCTTCTCTGAATAACTGTTTCAGCTGGTCAAGCAGCTGCCTGCATTCATCTGTGGGATGTCCAATGTCCTCATGAAATTCGCACCATTTATTCGGGTTCCTTCTCTCTGGTGGCCCGATGAGTGGTGGCGGTGGCATCAAGGCGAACACGTTGTTATCCCTGAAAATTTCCAGAATCTTCCCCGCAGTCCTTCCGTGAAAAACCCCATTCTCTCCTGGCTCATTCTGCTGCTCTCTTCTCGGACCATTGAAATTTCTGGGGCCAGTGTTCTTTTTAACCCACTCTTTCTTCTCGAAGACGGGCTTCTCCTTTTTGATCTGTCCATCAACTTCCTTCAGCCTTTGTTCGTAAATCCGCTGTTGCATGATCTCCTCCCCGGCGCGCCGGCGGAACTCCGCATAAGTCCTCGGGTATTCCCGCATCATCGGTTTGAACAATTCCGAGCTGGGTTTTAAACCTCCGACCACGGCGTGCACGAGCACATCATCACTGATAGGCTCCCCGTGAGTCACTATCTTTTCTACCCGGTCCAGATATTGTTCGTCGGTCTCCTCGTTTCCTTGTTTAATTCCCATAAGCCTCTGCCTGCTTTCCGGACGCTGGATCTTCGCGGCGAAGTAGGTGACGAACAGATCTCCTAATTCTTCAAAACTGCTCACTGATCGGTTAGGGAGGCTGGTATACCATTTGTGTGCCGCGTCCCCCAAGGTGAGAGGGAAAAGTCTGCATTTGGTAGCATCGCTGGCGCCCCGCCCGATCATGTAGATGTTATATTTGCTCAAATGGATCTCATGATCCGTCTTCCCCTCATAAATCATGTTCATCATAGGCGCGATATCCACTTGGGTTCTCGCGCCCGCGAGCCGGCGGGACAAGGGGTCCGTTAGAATCGTCCTTCGAGGCCCTTCGCCCTTTTGCAAAGCGATCTGCTTCTCCATTTCTTCTAGCCTCTTGATTATTTCCTCGCCGGGACGACCGTGGGGTTGCCTCCTCGCCTTCCGACCTCGTCTAACGGCCCGAGGTGGAGTTCTGACATCCCTCTGGTCATCCCACTCTTCATAAACCTCATCTGATTCCTGTGATTCGGTGGAATCGCCATCATACTCCTCTTGTCGAATCAATCCCAACCTGCGACCTTTCTTGCGAGGGCGTGCAGGTGAGATCGCCCGAGCTTCCAACTCTTCCACGAATTCCTCTTCTTGAAAGTCTCCATCTAGGTTCCTCACTATGGGTCCTTGGGCCGGACTCTTGTTCGCCCTTTCCATGCGAGCTGACTTCTCCTGCAGCAGCCGTATGGTTCTCTTGATGTCCTCCGGAGTTTGGAGGCATTCGAGGTTCAGGTCGGGTAAGCTCCCGACAGCTCGCCTGTTTCTGATGGCTTCCCTCTTCTTCTCTTGAAGTACCCTCTGCTCTTCCCTGATTTCTCGCTGCTCAGCTCTCAGCATCTCGATGTGGTCGAGCTGCTCTCTCTCAATCTGGGATATCTCTGCCCCTCCGGTCCGGACATCACTCGGCTCCTCGGGACCCTTTCCTTTTTCTGCCGAGGTCAGGCCCGAGACCCCGGTCGTGGTCAGAAGACCCGTTGTGATGTTCGAATAACTCATGCCTATGCTCGTTCTAATTCACTCAACGCCCGAGGATCACCCCTCCTTCTAGCGCCAATTGTTGATAGTCGAAAAATCGTGTTCTCCAATAATCAACTAAAAAATAGAGATTTGGGGATTGGGTGTTGAACAAGGCTTTTATGCTCTCTAATAATTTTTTGGGGAAATGTGTAGATATCCCTAAATGGAAAACTACATCATCTATTTATAGAAAATACAAATTAGGGTTTCCTAAGTTGGTTAATGGGCCAAGCCCATCAAATAAGTCCATCATTAAGCCCATCCATTCTGACAGGGCCCAAGGGGTATGGTTGTCTTTGAGTAATTGTTCATCTCGTCTTTGCTCTGCTCGGATACCTCCCGAAATTTTTCATCGGTCGAGTTGTGAGCTCGTCCTGTTCGGCTCTGGCTCAATTCGTGGGATGACGAACATAAGCATTACCCGCCTGCTCGTCTTTTTCTCTGAGGCCGAACTGAAGACGTCTTTTCTCTGTTTCGAAAAACGGGTACTCCTTATGCTCGGGAACCAGTCGATATTTTCCCGCATAACAATATACACTAATTTAATTATTTAATTTATAAATAAATATATTTAAAAAATATGAATAATATATGTGTACGTGATAATTATTGTTTTAAAATGAATGATTTATTCAATCTATATTATATATGTAAATATGAAATAAAAATGAATTCATAATTAGTATTTATATTTTTAAGAACCATGAAAATTTGAATCAAATATCAAATTGAGTCGCATAATTCTATTAATTTTTCATTCTATGTTATTTATGTACAAATGACAATAATTAATTTTATTTTTTAGGATTAAATTGTAAGAAAAGTATTTTGCATATAAGCATGTCAAAATATTTTAATATTATTACTAACCTGACATGTGATATTATGTTTCGTATTTATTAAAAATAGAAATAATATATTTTAAATAAAAATAATATTTTGATTTAAATATTATATTTGATAGCTCAATTTTCAATATTATCTCACTTTTAATTATATTTTTTAATAAAATAAAAATGTATTCAATTCCAATATTATGTTCAATTTTAAAATATTATTGCATGACTGCATCAATGTTAAGTAAATTGAGTATGGTTTTAAAAGTTAATTTCATGTCAAGATAATTAATGTAAATAATTTATAGTCACGCAAAATTATCTCACTTGATTTGTTGTCACGCAAAATTAAATTAAACAACTTAGTAAAATATCAACGTGTGAAATTAAATAAATATATTAAATAAAATAAATATTGATTTTTCACAAAATCAAAGAATTCATGTTGTATTCATAGTAAGTTTAGAAAATTACATATATTATTATAATTTTAATACCTAATTATAAATTTTAAAACATTAAAAAATTATTTTTCTTAGAACAAATTCAAATTTTCTATGTAAATGTAGATAGTACAAAAATAAAATAAAACATGACTATATTTATTCAATGAATAAATTGTCTGTTTTTAATTTTATAATTAGGTGTTAGCGGAAAATTACATTTAATTTTCAAATATCACAATAATATTTTAAGAAAATTAAATTTATTCAATTAATGTAACATTTTCTAAAGATAATACAAAAAAAAAACTTATAAAATCATTTTTACTCAACATTGATACAAGATAAAATGATAGAGATAATTTGATAGAGATAATTACGATAATATTTTAAAATTGAAAATAGTATTTGAATTGAATATTTTTTTTAAATAGAAAAAATAATTTAAATAAAAATCGCATAATATTTGATTTAAATATTACAATGATAGCTCAATTTTTAATATATATATATATATATATATATATATATATATATATATATATATATATATATATATATATATATATTATTGTTAAGTATATATAATTTTACAAAAATAAAATATAATTTTTTTTACTTTAAATATTATTTTTTAACGAGTTGACATTTTTTAAATTTAGTGTGAATTATCATTTTAATATAAAATTAAAAATTAAATTATGTTATATCATTTTATTTTTAAAAAATAAAATATTTTTTAATATTTTTTCCTTACGTAATTTTTTTTTCAATTATATATATATATATATATATAATCTATTTTATTTTGTTAGTAATATTATAAGGGGAAAAAATCTCATAGATTTTGTAGTATATTTAATATTAGCAAATATAATATTAATTTTATTTTTACATATTTTAGAAGATTTTGAAGATTTATTTTTTTAATTAATAATTCAATTTAATAATAATTAAAATATTAATTATTTAATTAATTAATTTAATAATTCCACGTGTCGAATTTTCATTGGCGGTGTACCGGAAGTCCGGTACACCTTGTGTAACTGTATAATCTTCCATAAAACCTTGTATCATCTTCCCGATATTTGAAATATACTTCCGGTACACCTTGTGTAACTGTATCATCTTCCATAAAACCTTGTATCATCTTCCCGATATTTGAAATATAATAGATAACACATCTAAGTAGAATTAGGAGAACATTTCTAAATTCCAATAGTATAATTATTGTGAAACCATCCATAAATAAAAGGCAAAACAATCTTTAAATTTGTTGTAGAAAATCTTTATTGGGGTATAAAAACTAAAACAATAAAGATGTTTGTTTCTTAATTAAAAAAAATAGGTAGGAATATATAATAAATGTATATTTCCTCTGAGAAAATAATGAAAGTCCCATATGAAGTATATAATGTACTTTTGTTTTATCAAAATTTATTAAAACACACCACCATATATATACCATTAATTCTTGATCCATTAATTAAGATGGCAAAACCACTGTATATTTCATTTCCTTCTTTTATTATTTTCTTCATGTGTCTCATCATTGCAGCTGATTTCTCAAGGGCAATATTGCCACCCCAAAAATCCATGGGCTGGACCTATACTCTATCCACATGTATAGACATTTGCTATGAAGTATATAAAAGCAGTACACCAGTGTGCGTGAAAGGACGTAAATTCTGGAATCCTAAGCGCTATACATGTCGTTGCTATTGTGTTTTCTTAAGAAAATAAAAGAGCTGCTATTGTGTTTTCTTAAGAAAATAAAAGAGCGATGACTATATATACACAAGGCTGACATACCGTATCGTACCGTACCGTACCGAAATGACCATATCGATACCGTATCGAAAATTTCGGTATCGAAAAAATCCATACAGATATCGTATCGAATCGAAAATTTCGGTATCGAAAAAATCCATACCGATATCGTACCGAATATTTCGGTATACCGCGATTATCGATATACCGAAATTTCGATATCGAAAAAATCCATACCGATACCGTACCGAAATTTCGGTATACCGAAAATATCGATATATCAAACCATATCGAATTTTTTTTTATCGAATTATACCGAAAATATTCAATATACCGACTTATACCGGTATTTTTTGGCATAAGTATATATATACCGAAATATCGAATTATATCGACTATTTTCGATATATCGGTATATAGCGAAATACCGAAATCTCAAAATTTTCATATCGATACCGTACCGAAATTTATCGATACGGTATCATACCGTACCGAAAATTTCAATATACCGAATTTTTTTTTCGACATTTTTCGGTACGATAAGTTCGGTATTTCGATATTTTGATATTTATTCCCACCCCTGTACACACTGGAGTTGAAATATACATAAAGAGCGATGACTATATATTTGAAGCAAATAATTAGAGAGAAAAACAAACACACGGTAAACAATTTAGCTTATAGTAATAATTTATATATATTTTTAAAATATTTATTTATATATGAAAATCAATTACTCTAAAAAAATCACTTCCATTGTGCTGTTTCCAAATTCAAATAAATCAGATAAATATCAACGGCTACACTTTATATTTTGTTCTAACATATTCAAATAATTCAGATAAATAAGGGAGATGATACGTTTAGTACCGTCCTCACTCCTCCGTAAACACAATCAAAATGCTACACGTGACATTATTACATTAATTAATTAAATAAGTATTATTTAAATTATTATTAAATTAAATTATTAATTTGAAAAATAAATTACTAAAATCTTCTAAAATATTAAAAAAATAAAATCATTATAATCCTTCTAAATATTAAATATTATGCAAAATCTATTAGATTTTTTTTCCTATAATATAGATAACAAATAAAAATAAATTAATACAATTAATGTATATACATATTAAATGTAAAAAAACGAAAATAAAAAATAAAAAACGTAAGTAAAAGATTAAAAAAATATATATTTCATGTTTGTAAAGTATAATTAATAAAAAAAAAATGTATACATCATTTAGTTTAATTATAAAAATTACACATTCGAGGTGAATAAGAAATAAAGTAAAAATAATTAATTAAATTAAGTAGAATTTCACAATTTATTATTATTAATTTCAAAACATTACATAATCAATAATCAAAATAAATTAAAAATAAAGTAAAAAATAATTAATTAAATTAGTACTCATCAATTATCAAATTCTAAATAATAATAATTGGCCTAGTAAATTTATATTTTTTATGTAATTGTGTATAATAAAATTAACGTAATTATGTATAATAGAACTTGTTAAATTTTATTGTTTAATGTAATTTATTTAATTAATAAATCAATTATTTAATTAGTACATATTAGTGCAATTTTTTAAAATTAATTAAACTTTAATTTAACTTTTGTTATCTATTTGCTATATTAATTATTTTTTACCATTTTAATAAATTTTATTAATTTTATAAAAATATTTTATTTTCATGGTAATTTTGCTCAATATCTATTTATTAGTAAAGATTAGTTTAATTGTATTTCTCACATATTTTAAAAATTATTAATATTTATTTTCATAATTAATAATTTATTTTAATAATAATTAAAATATTATTTATTTAATAAATTAATTTAATAATGCGCATTTTGATTGGCGATGACAATTTATATGTACAGTCCAGAGGTACAAAGCATTGTAGACTTTGTAGTTGATTAATATTTAAATTTTAAATTTATTTATTTATCTTTTTTTCTTTATTTTTTTTCCTTAGTTTTCTCTCCATAATTTTTCAATTTATACGTACAATACAAAGCATTGTACATTTAGTTGATTAATATTTAAATTTAAATTTATTTATTTATATTTTTCCTTATTTTTCTCTCATATTTTTTTGCATAATATAAAAATTATTTTATTTATTCAATTTAGTTTTTTGCATAATTTTTCATATTTTTTTAATATGAGAATTATTTTTCATATATTTTTTTTTTGGAAATTGTATGAAGATCTTAGGTACGAATAAAGATTGTTGTATTACGATTATAAAGAATTTTGTGTAATATAAGAGTTATTCTTCATATTTTTTTTTAATTACAATAATTAATATTCCTCATATCCTCAAAACAAGTGCACAGCTACTTTCTACGGCATATTAGCCTACGAGCCAGATTGGGTTTTAATATTTTATTCAACACCCATTCTTTTTCGCATCATACTTTTTTTTTTTGTAAAGGTCAATTACATAGAAAATTAAAAAGTATAATACAGTACTGCGCATAGGGAATGAACCCCACCGCATCACAGAGCTAACATGCTAGCTCTCCAACCAACAAAAAAATATATAGCGCTAAAGGTACAAACACAATCACCAGGCTATATGTCATACCCTCTTCAATGCCCGTGCCTGAAGAGAATCAGATAGTCGTAACGAGAGTATCCTCTCTCGTATGATAGAGAGCGCCTGAGAAGCCACCACTCCAGACGACACCGACCGAGACTCATATATCCTCGTGTTCCTCTCGAGCCAAATATAATATATCAGAGAAGCGAGAAGTCCACGATACGCACAAGATATCAAGTGCCTCCCACGCCATCGACTAGCAGCCCGTAGTACAGCACTATGCCAACCTCCACGTGGCCATAGAAAACCCACCTCCACATGTAATCTCTGCAGACAGTCCTGTGAGAAGGGGCTCAACGCTCTCACCACCACATAGTACACACGAGTCGTCCCCCCGACCAATCCAATGCTTATCCCGAGTCGGCAGCCGACCTCGGATAGCCATCCAAAGAATGAAGCAATGACGTGCTATACGTCCCGGTCCAGTCAAAAGGGCAGCCCACGGCACCCTGGGGCCCTCCGGGTAAAAAAGAGTATATGCTGAATCGGAGGTATAGGTCCCTGATCGATGCAATGTCCACCGCACTGTATCTGTCCTCACCTCTATACTCGACAAACCATCCATAAGATCAACGAACTCCGCCGCAAAGTCTGTTGGCCATCTCCACACCCATCAACTATGATTATATTTAAGGGTTGATCATACTTAAGGGTTGATTATATTTAACATTTTTAATTATAATGGTTTTTATATTATGTAAATATTAACTTAGGGCATTTTTTAAGATGTGTAAAGTCTAAATTATCCTTTCATCACACAAACCATAATTACTTCAAAATTTCATCGTGTTCCATAGAAAGAATATTTCTTCTGTCTCTTATTTCGATACGCCTCGAATTTTCCCCCACTCGAAGAAGGTGATCCGATTACTGATGCATCTATCTATTAACTATCTATTAGTATTATCTGTGGTGATCTGATTACTGATGCATCTATCTATTAGTATTATCTGTTTTTTGACACGAATTACCTTTTTTTATTTAGTTTGCGTTCGAATGATTCCCAATTATTTGGGGATATGATCGATGGTTTGTTTCTCAAGAATTTGTTTTTTCAAATTTTAAATATGTGTATCTTCTGCCCTGCATTAAATTTTTTTTTTTTCTCTTTTTTCTTCTCAGATCTTCAATGGCCGTGTACAATTTGTGGCTCGACCGAGCCAACTGTTGGCTCAACCGGAACCAGAGGCAGCGACAGGTACGCTGAATGAGACAGACGCAAAAGTGGGCCTTACTTTTGTCAAAATTGATGCATGCTTCTCCACCAGGCCGGATTTGTGCTCGGCCCAATACATCGAGGAGCTTTCTCAGTTGCAGGTAGAAATCTTTATTTTCCTGTTGAATCCCGATTGATGCTATAAATGGATGAAATGGTTTGCTTGGACAACTTATGATGTAATTGAAAATGATAATTGTTTTCTTGTTATTCCGTTTTCTTAATGCTGTTTTTTTTTATTTGGTCAGTGTAGGATGATTTGCGAGCATTCCAAAACGCAGAAGCCATTTACGTTTGTTAGGCTTATCAATTCTTAAGTTCTTAACTCCTGTTATTTAGGTTAGTTATTGTACATGTATGTGGAATTTTTTTAGAGTCTGAGCCTAATAAACTCAGATTCAAGCACATGTTTGTGGCAAACAGTGCATTGTTTTAGCCTAATAAACTCGGATATGTACAAGGTCACGAGCATATTGGTAATGAGCATGGAAACCTCATTAGTAAATTTTTGTGATTGCTAATTGAGACAGGTTTTTTGATGACTCGATAAAGAAAACCAATATGATTACGATGATGATGATGTTAAAGAAGGCAAAAGAGGAAACTTGGCGTTGCTTCCCTCTTGACGTTGCAACGGATAGAAGGATCGATCGTCTGGCGATGAAGGTCGGCGACAATCGATTCAAGTTTATGTAGTCTTTTCTGGGGTGTAGATGAATCAAAACTGGATGTGTCGCATAAATATTATAGATTTTGTGGTTTATGTAATATTACATTACAAATTATCTGATATCTATAACATATTCCTGAATTAGGCACACTGATTTCTATCAGCTTCTAAATATCTATGATAGATTTTTAGTATTTGGAATTATCTGATATCTATGACATGTTTGTGTATTTTGGTTTTTGATTTCTATCTCTTTTTAATATCTATGCTAGATTTCTGTTAGTTTCATAATATTTATGTTAGATATATGTTTCTTGTATTATTTTTATGAGAAATTGTTATTATCTATATATGATGAATTGACTATTATGAACAAATAACTAAAATTTAACAACCATCTAAAATGATAATAATATTGAATATTTAGTATTTTTTCTTTGAAACAAATAGTTATATGAAAACGTATTAAAAATGTAAATAATTGTTTCGTAAATAATAGTTGATTTTTTTTTTTTATGATATAAGTTGATATTGTGTTATTTTTTGAATGATATTAGACATGGTATGGTAAAGAACTAGCTAGAGGAGTTGTTCTTGGGGTTAAAGTGATTTGTATCGTGACTTGAAATGGTTTGTACAGCGTTTTGTTTGTCGGAAGCTAATATTGGGTCTTGCATTCATGTGCAGAGCCTTACTTTATCAAACGAAGCACCTAATAAGCTTAGATTCAAATGAATGTTAGTGTTTATTTTTTAGACATGTACTCCATATTGATGTCACATTCATAACAAACAAATATAGGGGTGATAATTATTTTCTGTGTTTGCAACGTTCATACAAAGAAGTTATTAAATAGTACAACTTAGGTCACAAAGCCCATGCACAGTCCATGAGTCGACTAAGGTCTAAATAATGTCCAATAGCCCCTTCAAGTTGGAGCATGCGGATCACAAATGCCCAACTTGCGAAATAGGTGAAGAAATTTTCGTTTGCCCACCGTTTTTGTAAATATGTCAGCAAGTTCATCATACAACCCCATCAAACGACTATAATAATCCTCAATAGACATGGTTTTAGACTACTTACACTCGGTGATATCTGCTCGCCATTGTTGTAGACGAGGACCATTAACCACGCAAAATCTTTTCGCGAGATAGTCCCAGAATGGCTTCGCTTCATCGTGATAAGGAATAGATACCACAACCTTAGGATCGATACTCCGTAACATCCATGAAACGAGCATTGAATTGACTGTGTCCCAGTCAAGTATTTTTTTCTTTTCTGTGGGTTTGTTGATCGTCCAATCAACAAACACGAATTTTCGACGAGCTTTTAAGGCTAAAGTAATCGCCCGTGCCCACGCCACATAATTGTCGCCGTGTAAAATCACGTGTGTGATCAGATTTTTGGGTTGATCTCCAGACCCGAGATAATATGGTGAGGTAGGTTCAATCTTTTCGTCTTCCGTCATGGTTGAATCCTGCAAGAACACGCTGGTGGTGCAGAGAGCGGCGTAGGAAGATGTTTGTGATTTTTAGGGTTTGCTATACTGCTAGGGCTCTGATACTATGATAAGAATTTGATAATTATTTTTTGTGTTTGAAACGTGCATACAAAGAAGTTATTAAATAGTACAACTTAGGTCACAAAGCCCATGCACAGCCCATGAGTCGACTAAGGCCTAAATAATGTCCAATAACTCTTTTTGCTGCTACTGCGAATTATGCTAATTGTGTGGTACATGAATAAAACCTTTATATTACAATTGTTCTATCATCTGCTTATATTTTTTCATTATGTTTGATTATGTGTATAATTAAAGACAGCTAGACAATATCTATGACAACATTTGAGAGATTTGAATTATGTTTGAAATCTTGCCCTTTAGTAATTTTACAACCAAACATACATAAAAATGCCAAAACTATCATAGATACCACAATAATCTTTTTGAAATATGACATCTGAGTAATTTAACAAATAAATAGACATCAAAAGATCAAAACTATCATAGATACTGCACAAATATTGTAATAGTTCTTAATTGTATGTTTGAAATCTGGCACATGAGCAATTTTACAAATAAACATTCATAAAACTAAGATAGATGCATCATAGTTACAACACATTCAACATTAATTACATATAAAATGTGATATGCCAGAAATTACACATCAACGTAAACTGCAACATTGATTTGTAATTTTCTTCTATCAACATCGTTGTGCTTACTTCTTCCCTCGAAAATGAAAGTGCAAAACCTGTGAATTAAAATTTTAGCAATTCAGTGGAAAAAATATGTTGATGTATGATTCCAAAAACAACAATTAGGAGAACATTTTCATACATGTGCAACAATATTTTCATAAAAATATTTTCATAAAAATGCATAGACTTCTTGGACATCCCTCAAAGCAACAATATTTTCATAAAAATGCAACATATATAAAATATAAATATTTATCTATCAAATATCTATCATAGAGAAACAATAATTTCATTAAAAAAAACTATGTTAACCAACAGAATCATAATTTTATTATGTGGTTTATTCACAACATCTACACATAAGCTATTATAGATCTCAATTCATCTAGAATAAAAAAATATATATATCAAGTATCTATCATAGATAAACAATAGTTTCGTGTGTAAATAAAAATGTGTGAATAACTCGATCGTCAAGAAAATAATTACTTCACCAAATCATTTCAAATACAATATCAGTAACTGTGAACAAATACGTGCTAAAAGTATGTCAATATCAGAAAGCATACTCATCTTGTTTAGATAGAACATGAATCAAGTGTCTATTCAATATCAACAATAGATTTAAGGTATAAATATACAAAATCCTTAACAAAAATCCAAAACCACAACCAATTATCAAATATATAAATAACTTTATACCAATTTAAAAGCAGGGTTAAAATATACGTGATTTCTCTGGTGTTCTAATTGAGATGGCGATAACCGAGACGAAAGCGATTCCTTTTTTCAAATGTGTGGAACGGCGACAAAATTTCAGAACAAATTACAACCATGCTTTCACCACGATTTTCAGAACAAATTGCAAAGTTGCAGGGAGATAGTTAGTGGGAGGGTGTACACTACATTATTAACAAAACAAAGTGATGGCCGTAGCACAATTGACTAAAAAAAATATTTAGCATAAACCCATGAGAAAAAGACCACAAATGATCAAACTGCATGATTTTTACCAAATTTTAACTAACCTATTTGTAATAAATTTATAGATATCGACAGTAGAAAATATTTAGCATAAACCCATAAGAAAAAGACCACAAATGATCAAACTACATGATTTTTACCAAATTTTAACTAACCTATTTGTAATAAATTTGTAGATATCGACAGTAGCACAACTATATAGAATGAATTCATATAAAACAGATGTTTAGATCTGCAATTCACAAAAGATTTCTCACCTTATCTATCTAAGTGCTACGGTAGGAGAGACCTTGGATTGTCCGCCGATTTGTTTAAGTGATTTCGAAACACGTACGGATTAATTTTGTGGGCGTGATGTCCAACACTAGCTTCGATAGTTAATCGCCAATCAATAGTAGTATTTTACCGTCGTTTTGATGAAAATTTGAACGTGTTTAGATATTTATTTTAATTAATACATTGAAAATTTAGTTAGTATCGGTAGTATGCCCCATATAATAATTAGGAAAAAATATAGGTAGTACTTATAATAGTACTGGTAGAACTGCCCTCATCCATAATTCTCCCTAATTTCTAATTTACAAATGAGTTGTGCACTGTTTTAGGAGATAGAGAGAGTATCTTATTACTAAGATGATTGAAGATTGTTGTATTAGGTGATAAAGATTTGATTGTTGTATTTGATTAATTTATTGAAATTGTTGAAAATTATATGAAAATTTGATAATGAAAATTAATATTTGATTTTATAATTAATATTAATAATATAAAAATTAAATAATTTATTCAATTTCTTTTTTTGGATAATATTTTTTTTTGTAATATAAGATTATTTTTCATATTTTTTTCATTACATAATGAATAAAATTATTGTATTTTTTTAGTAATATAAGAATTATTTTTCATATTTTTTTTATTACGATAACAAGATTTTATATAAGATGAATGAAGATTGTTGTAATACTAAGTTTTTTGGGTAATATAAGAATTATTTTAGATTATATAAGAATTATTTTTCTATTTTTTATTAGATAATGAAAATTTTATATAAGATAAATGAAGATTGTTGTATTACGATTTGATTTGATTTGGTATGATTTTATAATTAATATTAATGATATTAATATAAAATAAAAAATGATTTGTTTTATTACGTAGAAATAAAGTTTTATTTTATTTCATATAAATAACGTCAAATTAAAATTTTAATTTTAGTTTTTATTATCAAGAGTCCAGGGCTAGCTTATTTAAAAGAGCTTATAAGATATTACGTTTTATATTTATTTTAGGAGCTGATGCTAGCTTATTTAAAAGAGCTTATAAGATATTACGTCTTATAAGTTATTTTAGGAGCTAATAGCTTATTTAAAAGAGCTTATAAGATATTACGTCTTATAAGTTATTTTAGGAGTTATAAGTGTTATGTCTTATTTTGTTAAACCGTTGGGATAAAATAGATATATAAACTTATAAGATTTTAATTTGTTTGGCAATTTAAGATTTATATAAACAAAATTATCAAAAATAAATTGTTATATATGAAAAAAGTATTTAAAAATAATTATATTAATTAAATAATAAATTTGGAATTTTTTATATATAAAAGCTACTCCCTTCAATACTTTTTAATTGTTTCTGTGTTTTTTATTTTTTTCATTTTAATTGACATTTTACATTTTTTGTACTTTTTTACCCTTATTTAATGAGGTTTATTAATTGTGAAAAACAAAAAAAAACATCCTGAGTGTTTGTAGGGAGAGAAGATAAAGATGATTTGTGTTTATTTATTAATTTTATAATATAATTAAATAAGGTTAGATTAGGTATACTATTTTTACATTAATAACTGTATTAATAACTGTGCAAATCACTAAAACGACAATTAAAAAAAATTGGAGGGAGTAATAATTTTAAGGGTATTTTGGTTTTTTATTGTTTAAGTTAGAAGAGCTTATAAACTGTTTAAAAAAGTATTTCCCCTTTACTTTTTTTAAACAGCTTATTTTAAAGTTTTTTAAGATCTTTTTTTAAATGTTTACCAAACAAATTTTAGGAACCTATAAGCTCTTAAACAACTTATAAACTGTTTTAAAGAGCTTACAAGCTCAGTCAAACAGCTTGTAAATGTGCTGCAAGTACTATGTATTGTAGGGATAGAATTATATTTAGTCCCTTCGAGAAATGCTATTTTCATAAACGGACAATAACTTTTTTTTTATCCGATTTGGTCCTTTAACTACTGTTCCGGCGAAAAATGGGCCGGAACAGTGCCAAAACTGGATGACGTGGCAATGCCACGTCATCTTTCCGGCCTATTTTTCGCCGGAACAGTAGCCAAAGGACCAAATCGGATAAAAAAAAAAGTTATTGTCCGTTTATGAAAATGACATTTTTCGGAGGGACTAAATATGATTCTATCCCATGTATTGTATATCTAAGTAGTACGGTGTAAGGACTCGACCACTATGCACTTGGTGTGTAGCCTTTTTTGATAAAATATCAATGGCCTATACTTTACTTTATATTTTGTTCTTACGTGGAAACAAAGCAATATTGCTCTTTATTTTTATCATTGAAGTTATTCTTATTTTTTATTGTTGCACTATGATCACGATCAGTTGGAAATTTATAATAAATTTTAACTATTATGAGATTTTTTTTACATTTAATTTTTAGTAGGAAAATCACGTCTTCATGCCAAGTACACAATATTTGTCTTAAAATATAGTACTACCAATCACCACACACTCAACCTATTCATTTAAAGATAATAAACAAATCAATAAGGATTTTCCTTTCTCTTTTTCTTCAACTTATCACACTGAACCGCACTCAACAGTACACCATATTATGCTATGTACGGAAAACAAACATATTCTGTGTCTCGTTTATCCTTTTTCTTTTTCTTTTTCTTTTTCTTTGGTGGGCTTGCGTGGTAGTTCAGAGTTCTTTATACTGTAATTCTTTTTATCTCAACAAAAATGGTAACAAAATATTTGGTTTGATATTGTTGGAATTTTAGCATGATTTTTTTTAATTTAACGATTAAACTATGGGCCCCGCACGTTGACGGAATTGCTAATTCTTCGAGTGTTTTATTCTACTATTTGAGTAGGTGTTACTTGATCAATAATTACTAAAATCCATGTATTGGTGAAAGAGTAATTGATTGTACATAGTATGGTAGTTGAAAGTTTAAATATAAAAGAATGAATATATGAATATTGGGCCCCGCACGTTGACGGAATTGCTAATTCTTCGAGTGTTTTATTCTACTATTTGAGTAGGTGTTACTTGATCAATAATTACTAAAATCCATGTATTGGTGAAAGAGTAATTGATTGTACATAGTATGGTAGTTGAAAGTTTAAATATAAAAGAATGAATATATGAATATTTGTTATATTCTGTATTGTTAAAATGTTAATTAAAAAAAAAGAATTTCTAATTAAAAAATAATTAATTTTATTAATTAAAAATTAATTGGCGTAATATATTATATATATTATATATTTTTATAATATATGTATATCGAATGTGTCAAGCGTGTGCTTGTGAAACATGTTATGACAATTGCATGTCCATGCAATTTAATTACGTGAGTGTATGCATGTAATGTACACATGTTAATCGACATGTGTAAATGAGTGAAAGGGCGGTTGCATATGTCAAAAGACATATTAGTTGACAACGGGTGTGTGACTCGTTGCGAAGAGACTCAAACACCTATTCAGATTGGGTGTTTCGATTCTATAAAAGGACCACTTTTGTTCACTTCAAAAACACAAGTAAGTTCAACACCGAGAGTTCAACACCGAGAGTTCAACGTGAAACGCAACACACAATGTTTCGAGGACACAATTCGAGTTATCGATATTCCTCCCGTTGTTCCTTTCTCTTAGTGCATAAAATTCCTCCTGTTTCTTGTTCGTCAGATTCAGTATCGTGTGCTTCGATATGATTTTATTTGCTGTTTCATCTTGAGAGACATTTGTCTGTGATTCAGTAAAGCACTAATACGGGGCAAATTCGTCTTAATGACAGAGAGTCATCTCTCGACTCAGCAGTGTAATATTCGAAGTCTGTACTAAAATAACCCCAACAGATATTTACTACTACCTATGTTGCATTTTAATAGTCATACTTCCTTTGTTATTTGTGAAGAAAGTGTGACTATTGTGTTGAAACAGAAGTAATAATTTTTTACGGCTAATTATATTAATTGAAATTTTGAATTAATTTGTTGATAATTTTCTACGTAAATATATAATTATATTACTTTATTTCGTCCGATTTGTCGGTAAGTAAGAAATAAATAATTGAATTAACCAAATGAAAAAACATTACTAAATTAGATAATTAAATCTCATCCCATATTGAAATGTGATAGACCGATAATGAGTTTGTAAGAACTGTTATAAAACGTATTGTTTATTGATTGTAGAGAATGTGAAAAATCACAATTTCACATCGAACATGGTGAGAAAATCAATACTTTTGTGATGTTATATGAGAAGTAAAATTAGTTGGGCTTGACTTACCGCCTCTTGCCTTTGAGCTGAGTAAAATTAGTTGAACTTGGTTTACCGGCCTTTGAGCGGAGTAAAATTAATATGAAATTTTTAATTGAGGTTATATGAAATTTTTAATTGTGGAGAACTGCCAATAAGAACTCTACGGGTCCAATAAGTAAGAAAGACGTCCGCAGGGCATAGCCGAGTGGTAAGACCTGTGATGATATGGGTGAGATATTCTCCGGCGACGCCGGGTTCGAACCTCGGGTGAGACAAATTTTCATTGAAATATTATGAAAGTTTGTCCAGCTGGAGTTTGACCGTTGGTTCTCTCGCACAAGTGTCTGCTACTGAGTTTCTCGTCTCTCCTCCTAACAAAAAAAAGTAAGAAAGACAAAAAGAAAAAGAATAAAGGAAAATATTTACGACAAATTATGTTTTCCGTACTTAGCATGTTGTGTTCGTACGGTTGAGTGCGGTGTCTTTATAGGAATATTAAATACACATGCAAAATTAAATATATACTTTATATTTTTATAATATTAATACTGAAAATCATACTTTATTAAGATTGAGTATAAAAATCACGAGTGTTACAATTAATCAAAATATATACAGTACATTAAAAATTAAACTACTGTATTTCATTCATTTTACAACAAATAAATTAACAACGTAAAATTATAAGAAATCATGAATTGGTTATGATAAAAATTCATTTTTTGGTCATCGATCTATGCAAGTTTTTTTTTTTTCTGGTTTGGCTTTGATGATTGGTGTACGTGTTGTGCAGTTAAGGGATTGCAAGCTTGATTGTGTGTCCTGTGTATTGATTGCGGTGTGTAATTTTACTGAATAATAAGCAGTGCACATCTGCACCGTTAAAATTTTTTCGTTCAGTATCACTGCACCGCTCCTCAATTACGTGCATATATATGCCTTTTTTTGTTCTTTATTATGCAAGTAAAGTATACATCCTGATATCCGTGCCTTAGTTGTCGATTCTATTGTATGTCGGCACTAGGCAGCAATAGAAGCCGTACGTGAGATTTTGGCGCTGGATGACATTTAAATTTCAAATTTACTAAAATTAATGATTTTGACCGGAGGAGATGCATCTTATATTCTTATGTCCTTTCTGAGTAATACTGTGGAGTTCTAATTGAGAGACTTTCATTCTCAATTTCCAATCCTTTTCATTTTTAAATAAAAATTACAGTAATATTCACACATGTGTGATGTGTTAAAATAAACAAATCAAATATTTACACGTGTTAAAATAAACCTACCGACACTGTACGGATGTAAAAACATACATTTGCAACATCTTTTGATTCTATTCCTGTGGGCTTAGAGCATCCACACAAAGGAGTGCCAACATGAGCCTCGCGACCCGTATTTTGTCTTGTCCACACAATTCACCCAATTTGCACCGTTTGAGCAAATTCTTTAATTTTGGTGGGTGCCTCTATTGTAGCACCCACCCAAGAGCAGCCTTTTTACTTTTATTTTTTTTTCTTATATTTTATTAGTGAAAATACTATACAGATGCGTGATAAACGGGCACATCGAAAACTCCAAAATGACTTGGTTGAACATATCTTTCAATTCCATAATAATCGTTAGTTTGTTTTATCGTAATAATTTAAATTTTGCGTTTTTCCAATTATGTAATGTAATTTGAAATTTCATGTACTTTTGTTTTATTTTTTATTTTAATAATGTTTTTATCGCAATGTTTTTTAATAAAAATTTCCGGTGGGTAGTAAATTTAAAAACTTATTCGCGTTTGTAAAAAGGCTATTCGGGTTTGTAAAAGGGTATTCGGGTTTGTAAAAGGGCCTATTCAGATTTTAAAGAAAAACGTTCAACTATTCGCGATTCCGTAAAAACACATTTCGGTGCTTTTAAAACACATATTTTCACAGGTTGTGTGTTTTGAACACGAAACACAACACAAAAGAACATACTATATATTTTACACTACTTTTCCACCCGTGGACGACTTGATCACAACAGAAATGTGTTTTAAATCTTGAATACGTGTTATACGCAAAAGGCTGATGTAAGTTGAAGTGGGTCTACGCATTGTATGAAATTGAACACTTTTATCTCAAAATCACTTTTTGATGACGTGTACGAGGCACTCATTTTATGTTTTAGCATTGGAGATGCTCTTACAACACCTGACGTGGACTCTGCCATTGTACGGTAGAACATTTTTTTCAACACGGAGTAACTTTTTTAATCAATTATTTCCCTCTCAAAATATTTATTAGATTAGATGAGCAAGGCAATTGCAAGCAAGAGGAAATCAACACTCAAACAAGAGGCATTTAAAATCCAGACAACGCGTGGGATTGGGAGGAGCTGCTCCTATGTGAAGGGTTCAAGATGGGTCTCGATCGGAACTGCTTTACCTTTATTCCTTTTCCTTTTCTTTTTCTCAGTATATATGTGCGGTACTTGTAATTCATTAGTCACTCTACACACTTCAATCCTTGAGGAATCTACATTTCATTCGATTTGCAATTCAAATTCAAATATAACCAAAAAAAAAAAAAAAAAACAAACAAAAAAAAAAGGCTAAGCACAATGTCTGCACCTGATCCGATTTCGACGGTTATCGGGACGGCTGTTGTGACGGCTATCGTTACGTCAGCAGTAGAATCCATAAGAAGCCTTCTGCTCGAGGAAGTGAAGACGATGATGGGCGTCAATAGAGGCCAAATAACTCGCAACCTGAACACAATACACGCGTTTTTTATCGACGCGGACAGGCGGTCCGTCAACACTGCCGCCGCTCAGAATTGGATTGGCGAGCTCATCCAGCTGGGAACTCAGGCGGAGAATCTGCTTCTTGAGTTCGACCACGGGATGAATTCCCAAACAGGCAAGTTTTTCAATTCTTTGAGAAGGCGTGCGTGCTTTCCGGTGACTCTTCACCGTGTCGGCATTGCGGCTTTGGCCATCAATACCGAACTGAACAACCTCATCACGAGGTTGGAGGCAATCTCCCTCGGAGAAAGCAGCAGCATTAGCCATACCCAGAGTCGTAATGAGTTGAGGATAACTTATCAGTTTGAAACTGAAAGGAATTTCGTGGGTAGGGAAGAGAATCTGAACAGGTTGATATCATTTGCTAAGGATGAAGCCAAGAAAACTGTTGTGTATGTATACGGTATGGGGGTTTAGGAAAAACCTCACTCGCTAGAAAACTGTTCAACAGCGAGGAATTGAAATTTTCATTTCAAGCTAAAGCATGGGTGTGCGTAACCCGAGACTTCAATTACAAAACTGTCTTGTGCCAAATCCTAGATGGGCTAATCAAGAGTCAAAATAAAACCGACACAACTTCAAATTTGGTGGAATATGAATTAGTGGACAAAATTCATAATTTTATGATGCGGTCAAGATCGTTGATTGTGCTTGATGATATGTGGGAGACCGAGCAGTGGGACATCTTGAAGAAGGCGTTTCCTGTTATCGAGAATCGATGCAAAATCATCATTACAACTCGGAACCAGAAGCTCATTCCGACGCTTGAAGGGTTCCCTTATAGAATGGACGTCCTCACTGAAGATCAAAGCTGGGAGCTCGTCAAAACAATTATACTTTCTACGGATCCCACACCAGGTTAGATTTTGTAATGTTATTTCATTTAGAGTTAATGGGAATTTAGTTATTGCAGTATTTTCTTTTATGAATCATATGCAACACTCCATCAAAATTTCACTATCAGAATTAACTTGTTCATGCTGTGCACATATTTCATAAATTAGCTAGTGTGTTATGTCTTTGTCATACATGCAGAGAAGGAAACAGCACTGGGTAGTTTGGAACCCGTAGGAAGAGAAATTGTCAGAAAGTGCAGTGGGGTTCCGTTGGCGGTTTCAGCGGTTGGAGGGATTTTGCAGCAGAAGCGAATCCAGGTAGATGAGTGGGAAATGGTGAGAGAGGACATTGATCTGTACCTGAGGCGTGGGGAAGGAGTTGGAGAAAATACGAGAGTGAAACATATTCTGGACTTGAGCTACGACGCATTGCCGTACGATCTCAAATACTGTTTCCTGATGTTGGGATGCTTTCAAGATTACAAGGAAATAGTTTTAGAGGAACTATACATGATCTGGCTTGGGGATGACCGTATTTCCTGTAGGAACAGAGGAAATAAAGAAAGCATCAAAGGCGTTGGGGGGCGTTATTTGGGTGAGCTTATTTCCAGGAGTATGGTTCAGTTCTCGCAGGACAATCCCCACATATGCACTCTCCATGATTTGATGCACGGTCTTTGCATCTCAAAGGGGAGAGAGTTGAACTTCGCTAGGGTTATTGACGGCTGCCAACAAAGAAGATTCGATGATCATCGAAGAAGCGGTCATGTAGGGAGATTATCAATTTTCAATCTTGCTGGAGTTCAAGACGACTATATCATCAAGGCAGAGAACGAACTCAACAGCCTACGGTTTCTTTCACTCCGAGGAATAGGTTCATCTCATGGTGACAATCCATGTACTGTTGATGCCCAGGTTTTCAAGATGTTGAAGTCCCTCCGGACACTGATTTTGAACAACTGTGCCTTCAAAGGTAAGAGCTTGCCTAAGAGGGTAGGCAAGCTCTTGTATTTAAAACACCTTAACATACAAGGATGCTCGGTGGATGTTATACCTAAGTCGATTTATGACCTCCCATGCCTCCAGATTTTTGATTTCTCACGTACACACTCTTCTCCTGATATGGGGCCCGTTAGAGTGTATAACAGATTTGGTAGGATGAAGAAGATGAGGCACCTCTTCTTCCCAGTTGAAATCCAGATTGCAGGAGGGGGTCGGTTGGCACTCGAGGGAATGGAAAACCTGGAGACGCTACATGGATTTGATAGCAGTCAATTTTGGGCTAAAGACATCCCTACTTTGACACGACTCTTAGAACTGCGTGCTGCTTTCTACGACATTGTCAGTTTATCGGCGGTCACTGATTGCATGAGCCGATTAAATACAACATATTTGACGGTTCAAGGGTGCGATTTCAGTGTTGAAGAAGGACCAGAAACACTAATGAAGGTCCTAATGAATCGCTCATTGGTTGATTTAACTTTAGCAGGTTCTTGGATCTGTAGGTTTCCAGTGGAATCATTGTATCTGCAAGTTTGCGGGGAACTCGAGGGCGATGTAATAGAAACATTGGGCATGTTGCCCAGTCTAGACAACCTCGTTTTTAACGAAACCAAAATCTCCAATGTTCTGATCACTTTCCGAGCTGGATCATTTCGACGGTTGAAATTTCTTAGCCTTTATGCTATCACAAATTTAGAGAAAATTCTTATAGAAGATGGAGCTTTGGCAAACCTCGCTGAGTTATCTATTTGGCTATACTCCTCGCAATTTGAATCCATCCCAGACGGGATTCAATTTCTCAGAAGCCTCGATTGTTTAGATCTTCAGGGCATGCCCACACCATTTAAAGACAAACTGAGGGTTGTTGGCGGTGAGTGTGGGCGGGACATGCACAAGATAAGTCACATACCAAAAGTGTTATTTGAAGGTTAGCAGAATGAATTTACAGTGGCATAGTTGTGCCTCATATTACTAATTTGTTAACTTAAACATATTTATAATTAATATATCTCTGCTACATTGGTGTTTGAACAGATCCTAGCTATACAATCTAGGTACGTGAATGTACGTAAGTACATGGTTGGTATGTCTCTCGTCTGAATCTGATGGTTCTGATCACAGAAGAGCACGCTGAAGATAGACCAGGCACCGACCACATATTGCTGTACGTTGATTTTTCGTTTTTTTATTTTATTTTATTTTCTTTCGATTTTGTTATTTGATTTTGATCCTTAGTTGTGCAGAAAATTAACAGTAGGAGATGAATTGATGATTCAACTATTTGCCTTGTGATCATCGAGAAACCGGTCGGTAAGCACATTTACAACCTTTGTGTCTTCATTAATTGAGCTTTAGAATCAATTCATTAAACGAATTTCTTCTATATATATTTCCTTTTTGACTTTTTTAGGACATGGGATGCTTTGTATCGACTGGTGGAAGGAGAATAGTCGTGATGGCTGGGCAAGAAGCTTTGACAATTACAAGAACCAGACACATAGCATGGTTTTTTTAATTGTCCTAAATCTGTTTGTTGTGCCACTAATTACCGTATGATATTAATGTTGCTTCAGTTGTTTCCTGCAGGAGGTTCGACATTGAGTGATCTTCTTCACAATTTAGAAGATAATTTTCCAGTTCCTATGGGGTTGGTTAAAGATTGTTATTATTCAGTATTTTAATGTGCTTTACTAAAATGTATGTGCTTTGAATGTATTCTTCTCATCTGTCGTCGATTGATGTTTTCTTAAAGGCTGCTGGTTACCTTGATCGTGATGTGCGACACACCTTCCCTCAGATGCCAAACGGATTCAGGTTTCTTCTTGTTAATTATGTGTTTTTGCTTATTGATTTAGAGTCGTGTTTTCTCGATTTTTTAAGGAGGAATCTGCCTGTGGACCTTTCTGAAGGAGCCCTAAGAGCACTTTGTCTCCAAGCGCTAAGACATGTACATATTGACACTGTAGAGTAGACATTTAATTTGGCAGCAGGTAACAACATAAAATTTGGGTCTCCTGATGTTCTTTCTACGAGAAAGCCGACAAGTGTCAATAAGAGCATTCATTTCGTGTTTTTCATAGGCCCAAGATAACATCACAAACCTTCCACTAGCGAATGGAAGTTCATTGAAGCAAAGGTACAACCTTTTACAGCAACAAAATTTCTAAAGACTATATTTTTCAAAATGTTAAGTTACAACGTTCAGTGATTTTTCAAAATGTCCAATTTCAAAAGACTATATTAGGCCAAATTGCTTTCAAAAGACTTTCTGAGTTATATAAAAATATATTCGGACAGCCACATTGAACAAGGTATTCTTCAAATAGTAGTAAATAAAATGTCCGGCTAACTTGCTAACAGTCGATTAGAGTACTAAATTATTATATCTGCGTAACTTGGTAAAACAAAAAGGCCTTGTAGTGTTTCAAGATGGTCTGTTGTGGCTGATTTCTTTAGAATGGACTTTTGACACTAAATAATATATATCTGAGTAGTTTTCTTAAAAAAAAAAGTTTTTAACTCCGCCCGTAATCATCACACGGCCGGTCCCAAGCCCGGAATAAGGAGGAGGGTTTTTACTTATGAAGGTTAATCTATGCTTCGTTCTCTAGTTTAAAAATTGCAGGTTCTCTGTATAAGATGGCCAAATAAAAAGAATCTAAGATACTCATCAGTGTAGGTTTCCCACCCCTTTGCATGGGTTCAGATTTAAGTCCCATCCCCTGCATGTATGTATGTGCAACTGACAAGGGAAAATGAAAAATCCAGATATCAATTAATCTACAAGCGCTAGGACAGGTATATATTGATGCTTTAGAGTAGACAATTAATCTACTCTCTTTCACCCTCTTCAGGATATTCAGCTTGGACTCGCTATCGACAGAATTAAGGCAACACTAGCTGTAAAGAGAAGACTTGCCTGTATGATGGTCAAATACTGGCAGCAGCAGGTAACAACATAAAATTTGGGTCAACTTCTGATCTATTTGTTCTTTCTATGAGAAAGTCGACAATAAGAGCATTCATTTCGTTTTTTTTTTTTTTTTTTTTTGTACAATAGTCAATAAGAGCATTCATTCACTAGCAAATGGAAGTTCATTGAAGCAAATTACCACTTTTTAAAGGAATTTGACTCATTTCCAGTAGATTAATGGCTCTACTGCGTAAGTCTATTACCAATTGGCTGCAGCACAATGCATACTACTACTATCACGGTCTAATCCTTGACGAGGGAAAGTCCCATGGAATGGCTGTTGCTGCAGATGAGTATCTCAAAGACGGCAAGAAGTCGTACGTGTAGGTAACCACTGCCTTTGTTCTTTCAAATTATTAATGTCACCCCCCCTGTTTTACTGAATCTTTTTTTTTTTTGATGCAGGAATCCTCCTCAATGGGAAGTAGTATCTGTCCGAAAAAATCCCCAAGGGCAAGGAGAGTTTAAGCTAGGTGCCAATCAACAAGGGTCTTTACTCTCAAGAAAAGTAAGCTGTACAATACATTTAGAGCATCAAACAAATATTGAGCATTATACATTTCTTGAATATTGAGGATAATTATTATTTCATCTACCACACTAAATAATGTGTCTAAAATTTTCCATTACAGCTTCTTGATATTGTGACCCTTGTTCAAGAACTCCAAGGCCACGTCTCAAGAGATGATAATACCATTGCACGGGACTATCAGTATCATTGATCAGACCACAGATGCAACAGAACTTCCTTTGGAGTTTTCTCGAATAGCTACAACTTCTTACTCACTTACTTTCTTCTCATTTCCTTTGGAGTTACTTGCTTTGTGCTTCCTTCTCAACTTCAACTTGAAAATCTTCTACGGTCTCCTTCCCTCATTCCCTTTCTCTGTAGAGCCCTAAATCCTACTTCAAAAAACAAAACAAAAAAAACAAGCGTCTTTCATATAACAACTGAAGCCATTTATTCTCTCGGAGCCGAGGTCGTGCTGATTAATCATCTCCAACCAGAAAGTTTCAAACCCAGAACACATAGCGACCGTCATCATCAAGATCAAACAAATAAATAAATTATACATCAACGTCTGATTACCTTGATTGTGCTGTACCACACGCCCAAACGAACTCTGGTTTCTTCTTGTTACGTCCGCCATTATTAATTTGGTATTAAAGGAGTGAATGAAATAACAAAATTCAACAAGATTAGGGTTTCGAGTTTGGGGGAATCGATGTAACGTACATCATTTCTATTTTTTCTATTACACATCTGGAATATAATTTATTTTTAGGTTTTATTAACATCATCCAATCAAAGAGTTACATGTCACATTGAATTAAATTATTGCTTTTCCTCAATTGAAAGCGGTTAATCTCAGTGACCTAATTTCGGCCCCAATTCAGCCTCAAACGACGTCGTCTCGACGCCCTAGTTTATTTAAATCATTTCTGTAATTATTTTGTCTCCTTTGTACGGACAATCAGCTAGGGTTTCTTGTGGTATTTAAGTCCCAATTATGGGAGCCACAATCCTTATGCGCCGCATAATCTCCATCCTTTTCTCAACAAGTGCCTTATAATATTAAATTAAAAGTCCCTCTTAGAACGTCACAGTATTTTGGACTTCGAATTTTGATCACTCCATAAATTTTTTTCATATGATTTTTTGTTTTTAACACCGATCTCAACAACCTTATCGCTAGGTTGGAGGCTATCTCCCGCGGAGAAAGCAGCAGTAGCCATACCCAACGGTACAATGAGTTGAGGATCACTTAATTACCAGTTTGAAACTGATCAAAGGAATTTCGTGGGTAAGAGAATCTGAACAGGTTGATATCATTAGCTTAGGAAAAACTTGCCTCGCTAGAAAACATCACGAACCTTCCACTAGCAAATGGATGTTCATTGAAGCAAAGGTACCACCTTTTACCACAACAAAATTTCAAAAGAACATATTGAACAACCGCAATCAAGGTATTCTTCAAAAAGTAGTAAAAAATTGTCCAAGATGGTAACTTGGTAACAGTCGATTAGAGTACTAAATTATTATATCTGAGTAACATGGTCTGCATAAATAATATTATATTCGGCAACAACGGCAGTAGTGCAGATAACCATAAAGGAACTTATTGACGAAAGCAATAAGACATTTGCGACAAATTACATCCAGCACAAACTCCCTCAATACGGAAATAAAAAGCTTGTTAATGCCAGGAAATCAAGCAACAATTGTGAATGCAATAACAGCAAATAAACAAGTTAAAGTGACCAAGAGAACGCGTGAACGATAGCAGTACACCACTTATCAGAACAAACATACAACTAATTTCAGCGATAACAACGATATTGAACGATAACAAAGCACAAATCACAGGAGAAAGGGAAAAAATAAACCTCAAAAGTAGGGTCGGAGATCAAGATCTTACAATTGTCTCACCCTGTGGTGTCCGATGAGACTCACTGCAAATAAAACCAAACATCATCTATAAATGTTTTGGCAAAAGAATAACCTAGCCAAGAAGAAGAAGTAGAAACACGTGTGCCAAGAAAATAAACTCAAATTAACAGTCGATAATGAACTTTAAGTTTTTGAAGTATACATGACACATTATGTTTAAAACTTGAAAAAGAACCCTTATTTTTAAAATTATGAATTTGATATTTCGATATCTGAAAAAAATACAAATAAAACAACAACTTAGTATTGAAAAAGGATAGATTGTTCTGTTTGTGAGAATTTCAAAATTTGTTAAAAATTATCTGATTAAAAACCTATTTTGATAGAGTGTGTACGTAGGCAAGCTTACGATAACAGATTTTCTTCAGCTAGGATGAATTGTGCGGAAAGCTTTACTCAACCTGCTGGCAACATTAATTAGACACCTGTTAGAGTCAGAATTAATTAAATTAATTAATTTGACTTTAACTAATTTTGACTTTCTTTGTTGGAATATTTATTTTGGGAATAATTATTATTGGGAAGAGAATCCAAGATAAAGAGAGAAAAGATATTCAAGATCTACAAGATAAAGATAAGGTACAAGATCTTCTAGTTATGGAAGGAGTCTTTTTTACCATAGAAGACTTATTACTTGGAGGAGAAAACATGTCCCTTATAAATAGAAGACTCACGTGGATTGAAGATTGAGAGAGCTGGAGCGCCATATTTTTTAGAGAGAAATATTTTCAGCACACGTTTTTATTTTTTAGATATTTATCCGAGTAGTAACTATTCAATCTCGTGATTGTTTAGTATTTATTTCTTTTTCTCGGATTATTTTGTATTCACGATTATAGTGAAAGTTTATTGCTTTTGAAGCAGCTTGGTAGGTTGTATTGATTAATACAACTTACGAAGATTATATCCTTGTTCTTTACGATTTCCAGTTGCTGTACCTTTTACTATTTCCGCTGCATAACTGAATCTGCTGTTCTGTGACAGCAGTACTCAATTTGTTGTTCTCTAGACAGCAGAACTTAAAACTCGTTACAGTGACTGACTTTTCTGTTTCAGTACGTGAACTGCGAGTCGACCTCTTTTTCAACACCTTTCCCTCCAGCAACATGAATCTGCCTGGAGAGTATTACAAAAAGAAATAATATTAATACTATGTTTCTTAGGAGGAAGACGAATAATGAAAAACCTACATGGCAGAGTTGATGTAGAGGTCTTTCAAGTGCAAGTGATTATGGAGAATAATTAAGATGGCAAAAGGAAACACAAAATCAAGTTTTTATTGCGTACATGAACATTGCTTAATTATAAATTCAACACCACATATAAATACGATTCTGTAGACTTGCATATTCGTATTAAATTAAATAATTACACAAGTAAATGCAAGAATATGAAAAAAGCAAATAGACAACAATATGCATAAAGAAATCTAATGTATTTATTAATTGACCCGGGTTATATCAAGTTTTGTTAATTAAAGTAGTCGATTATTTAAGTGAAGATGACGAAAATGTTGATGTTTTAACACGCAATGGATCCAGTGAGTAGAGCATGACTACAATTATTGTAAAATTTACAAAGGACAAAGGAAGACAAATCACATACGACCTTAGAAGGAGGCTCTCCATTGTTGATGATGATGTTGTTCGACCTAGAAACACAGAACTCAACCTTCAGATTAGAAAACATGAGTAAAAATATAGGGATGGTATATAGGATGGGAAAATAAAATTAGAAAACATGAGAAAAAATAATATATTTTCAGATTGGCAAAAACAATATAGGATGGTATTCACGGTAAACATGCAGAATAACATATAATCAAACATAGTTCTTCTACATCTAACAATTATACTATATACTATTTTCTGTAGTTAATGTGCAGAATTATAAGTAAGTCACAAGCTATAGACTATTTTCTCTGACACTATGCTAATGCCCGCTAAAGCCATACCCAAAAATATCACTTAACGGCTAACGCATAAATCAAAACAACGAATGTGGCTGAGATAGGTACATAAAAAAAAACACCTGCTCCTTGAAACAAAAAGGAACAAGCTTGAAACCAAACATATAAATATAAGAATATACTTTCAATCTTAGAACTATTTCCTAAAGTAGAGCTTGAAGCTTCTATTCAGCTTAAACATAAGAGTATTGTATCTTATACTTTGAACACTAATAGTACGCCTTTTTGCATATTTCGCGTTGTAGGTTTAACGAGTTGTATGGACCTTCGTCTTGCACTGCAAGACGAGATCGCCACTAGTCCCTATATATTGTATGTGTGGGATTTATGGAGATGGCGAAGAACAGAAACAAGACGAGGCTCGTGTTAGACACGATCTCCTTAAAACAAAATTCGACCTCTACCGATCGTTTGTTTCCCAGGATACAACGTCTCAAGCAACTACGTTGCACGTCGAACCGAGAGTTGCCTGAAAGATTTCACCGGAGGGCCAAAGAGAATATGGAAGAAGAGGATAAAGAAGTAGCAGATTGCTGGAGTGGTTTTGGTGTGTTTTACTTTCAGACATGAGGCTCGTTTATATAGCCGAGCACATAGGGTTGCTGAGGGTTCATGCAAGAACCTGGACACTGTTGACCGTAACGGTCAAGCCATTATGGCTCTGCATTAAGGACTCTTTAATGGCCATTTCAAAATTCAAAAATATAATCAGAATATAATTTTTATTTTATTTATTTATTAAATAAAATCACAATTACTTATGAGTCATATAACCGTTACTTTGTAACGGTTCGGAAAAGAAAAATCGCAAAAAGTAGCTTGGTCGACTGCCCCCAAATCGAAGCGACATTCGTGTACACAGGTCGCGTTCGCACACAAGTTCGGGGTTCGTAGGCTATTTTCGCCAAGTTTTGCACCCCCCTGCGCGCACGTAGGAGGCGGAGCAATACTATAATAATTGATTCATAAGCTACTAAAGGCCAAGCATCTTATATACCCACTTGCCTTTTGATAGTTTTCCAATGTGGGATAACTAATATCCCTTTCATTTTATTTTCTTTTTCCCTCTATTTTGATTATATTTTAGAAATTAATTTCTCATTCATTTCAACTCCGATTTGAGCGAATGAGCTATCGTTTCGAAGCTCTCTTCGAGCTCTATATTTTCCAACAGTCCCCCCCATGAATGAAAATTACACATAAACCAAAAGTAGTTTGGTGAAATCAATCAACGTTAGAAACGTGCATAGGATAGGTAGGTGTTACCCTTTGAACCTTCCCTTGTGAAAGCATACCAACTTTACTGATTAAATAGTAGACATGATGTCTTTGAACTATTCACCATTTGTGTAAACGATAATATACTCCACTCACGTTCTTTCTAACAATTCTCAGTTCTCATGATTATGTTCATTTTGGCCCTGAACATCAGCCTGGTTCTGTAAGAGTGTTTAAGAATATGCCTTACTGTATTCTCTTCGAAGCGGCCCCACTTCTCTCTTACATAGGTGATTTCTTTCAAGAGTATTCATAATATCTCTTATGAATCATTAATAGCCATTTGCTAATCCTCACACACAATCACTGTAACATCTTTTAGGCAATGGACTTGTAAATGTTGATTTTGGCGACAACGAATTTTTGCCTTCGTGTTTTTGATTTCAGGATTACAGGTTAGGAATCCGAAGTCATCAACTTTGCGCATGGAAATGGAGACTAGAGTCTCCACTTTTGGACATACATGAAAACGGCGACCAGAGTCGCCGCTTTTGAAGATGCGCGGTTTTGGCGACTCGTGTCGCCGAAAATGGAAATGGTGAAAAACGGCGACCAAAGTCGCCGCTTTTGGTGACGCGAGGAAACGGCGACTCGTGTCGCCGCTTTTGTTGCATGACAGGATTCCAGCGACAACTGTCGCCGTTTTGGTTGCTGCAAGAAAACGGCGACTGGAGTCGCCGTTTGTGGTTTTGTGCACTGGATTGATTCCAGCGACTGTGGTCGCTGTTTTTGGCACGCGACATGGAACCGGCGACTGGAGTCGCCGGTTTGGACAGATACATGAAAACGGCGACTCTACTTCATGATTTGATTTTAAGACTAAGTACTTACTACGTGATTTCTTTCACCAGGTATTCAGTTCGAGGAAATGAAGAATTGTTCCAAGTTTGCAACTTCAACAAGATCGACGACCATGAAGACGATGAAATTCTGAGGCTTCAACACTTAGAGATTTTCACAAGAAAATGAAGATGAAGAATTGAGATCGATGGAGTCAAGATTGGAATTGAAGTTTGTTTCTGAAATTGAAGATTCAAGATTCAAGGATTCAAGAATCAAAGATTCAAGATTCCAAGATTCAAGAATCCAAGTTCTACAATGATGATGTCATCCATGGAAAAGTGACATAGGCCAAGCATGCGACTAATGAGAACGTGCCACGTCATCACTCTCACATGTGCGACTCTACTATAAATACCCATGGATGTTCATTTCATCATTTGACGATTTTGAGAGAACGAAATCTGATTTTTAGAATCGTAGTCGAGCTTCGAGTTTGTGTAGTAGCTTTTGCGCCGTGTGCCAAGATTAGAGCTAGGAGATTTAGCTTTAGGTACTCGTGTGCTAGATTGCAAGTTAGTGGGAGTTGTTGCGACACTCGGGAAACTTCTTGTAATCGTTTTGCCTACCATACTCTACAAGTGTAATAGTTTAAGTTTTGTGTTCAATGAAATGAAAACTATTACATAACTTTGTCTCCACTTTTTATCTACAAATTGTGTGAGTGTTTACTTTGACGGAAGCTGCTGTCTTGAGTTTAAGTCCAACTTCACGAAAAGTTGGTATCCTACGCTGAAGGCGTAATTTCAATTGGTATCAGAGCGGGACGTCATACGTATAAGACGTGATCCGTTACTTGACTTCATATTTCCGCTACAATGGAGTCGTCTATGTTTGTTCAGAAACCGATTATGCTTACTCATCAAAACTACTCAAATTGGAAAGCCAAAGTTTCGGCCAGAATTAAGGGTTATGACTCTAGAGCTTGGATGGCTGTTCTTGAAGGATGGGAACGTCCTTATACCGAAGACGCTGAAGGTATGAGAACTCCAAAACCGGAACGTAGTTGGACGAGAGAGGAACATGACTTGTCTACAGCCAATAGCAAAGCGCTCCTCATTATGTGTGAATGGTTGGACCTTAGTATGTATCAGCTGGTCAAAAATTGCACGTCTGCCCGAGATGCTTGGGAAACTTTACAACGAACATGTGAGGGAAGTCATGCAGTTAAGCGATCGAAAATCCGAACTATCACTGCCCAATTCCATCAACTTCGGATGAGAGAAGATGAAGATATAAATGACTACTTGGACAAGATTATGAGATATGTAAATGAGGCATATGAACTTGGAGAAATCTTTCCTGCCCCCATGGTCTATGAAAAGGTGCTATCCAGTGTGAGTACTAGGTTCGAAAGCAAAGTGTTAACTATCGAAGCGCGCAATGACGAGAATCAAAACTGGGATTATGCGGACTTGATGGCTGATTTGAGAAACTATGACTTGACTCTCAAAGTTCGAAACAACCCAGATATGTCGCTTGTCTACGAACCGATGACTGCGCTAAAAATTTCTGAGAAGGGTAAAAGTTCAAGAAGTCCAAAACCTCAGAAAACTCCTTCGAAAAATGAGAGATCTGAAAGTAGTTTCTCAGCTGATGTGAATGAATCTGATGACGATGAAGCAGAAGACATTGAACGGTTGATGAACTCAAATAATCCAGACAAACTTGCTGCACTGACTGAAATCGTTACATATCTTGTGAAGCAAGAGTTTAAGAGAAAGAATCGAGCCCGAAATTTTCGAAAATTTCAGAAGAATTCTAACTCATTTCAGAAAAACTCAGACAACCGAAATCAAACTTCTTTCTCTGACAAAAGATTTAAGGGGACGAAACTATCTCCTTATTCTTCAACTAGCAAGGATGTTTCTAAAATGCAGTGCTTCGAATGTAAGGGATTTGGACATGTCAAGAATGAGTGTCCCAACTTGCATCGTAAGAAGAAGCTGCCTGTGAGCTATGTTGTGTTTGATGATGATAATGTAATCTCAGAAAGCGAGGAGTCTGAGAATGAAAATTCTGATGATGAGGAGGACAACGCTCTAGTTGTCACTTTTGATGATAATACTGACCTCTTGAATGTGGAGGTTGAGAACTTTGTTTTTGATGGCTTTCTGAAAGATACTGCAACTGCAGATAACATCTTTCGTGTAGCTTCAGCAAACCGAAACTTCTGTGATGACGATATTTTTTCGGATGTTGAATCCGTGACTGAATCTGTGGAAAATGAGATGACACCTAAAGTTTCTAAAACTGAATGTGTAAGTGCTGAGCTGCTTGCCTTGAATGAGAGTCACACTGAACTCTCAAAATCCTATGATCTAGTTATCACTGAGAATGGTGCACTTGAAGTGTCTTTAAAAGTTCTTACAGAATCTTGTAACGAACTCTCAACTGCTAACCGGAAGATGTACGACGAAGTTGTAGAGTTGAAAAACTCAGTTGAAAAGACGACAGACGAGAAAAAGAGGTTAAACAACTCTCTGACAATTCTGAAAATCAAATTTGATGTTTTGTTCGAAGAAAAGCATAAGTATTACAAAGAAGTTATCGAACTGAGAGAAGTTTGTGAGAGGTTGAGTTCTGAAAACTCAAAACTGAAGATGTCGCTGAAAAAGGAGTCAACTGAAGTTAAGAAACTGCAGACTCTGTTTAAGAACTCGGATGCTGAGAATGATGAACTGAAGTCATCACTGGTGAAAGCTCAAACTGACCTTGCCATGACTGACAAGGAACGATATGTCTTGAAGGAAAAACTTCATATGACTGATGAGCTATTGAGAAAAATGAACACGAACTCTTCTGTGTTTGACAATGCTGCTTCATATATGAATCCTAATCGTTATGGTCTTGGATTTCAGAAAGTTTTTGAGTCTATATACTCGACACCAGAAAAGAAGAAAGATGTGACTTTTGTTAAGGCATCGAATGATCAGGCTGAGGATAAAAGTAAGGATCAAGCCGAATCATCTAAACGGAAGGATATTGCTGAAGGGAAAAAGATTGTTAAGTCTCCTGAATCTAAAACTCAAAAGTCGGTCTCGACTTCGAACTCTGAATCTGAGACATATCAATTTCCCAAAAATATTGTGAAACATCCTCGAGGAATCCTGCCTTATGAGAAGACTTTGATGAAGAAGTTGGAAAATTCTCAGAACTTGAAACTAAACCGAAAAACTTCTCACTCCAAGAATGGTTCTGTTAAAACGCCAACGAAAGTTGAAACTCGTCAAAAACGAAAATATGTCTGCCATTACTGCAATGTGCTCGGACACATAAGACCGTTTTGCTACAAACTTAAAGCTGACATGAACCGTGAGTTGCTGACTAAGGATGACAAATCACAAATTGAGAAAAATCTGACAAACTCTCGAAACATTAATGTGAAAAAGGTTGAAGTTGCTAAGGACTTGAAGAAACCCATTTCTCCAATCTTGAAAACTAAGACACATCTGAAGACTGTGACTGAGAGAAATGTCCAAATTTCGAATGACAAGAAGATGTGGGTGCCTAAGTCTCAAAAGAGTAAAGTTGAACTTAACTCTAACTCCAAAAGTTGTTGGCAACCAAGAGAACTCATTTTCTGCAACGTCGCACTTAATGCTTCAGAAACTGGAACCAAAGGAATTTGGTATTTTGATAGTGGTTGTTCCCGCCATATGACTGGCACGAAAAAGTTTCTAAAAAATTACGAGCCTATGACTGGAGCTCCCGTAGTGTTTGGAGGGGGAGCGAAAGGTGTCGTAAAGGGAAAGGGGACTCTACAAATCAAAGGATTACCTCCTATCAGAAATGTAGTCCATGTAAAGGGACTTGTTGCTAATCTTATCTCCATCAGTCAATTGTGTGATGAAGGACTGAACGTGAGTTTTGATAAGGAGTCGTGCAGAGTTTTTGATGGTGAGGGGAAGTGTATAATGGAAGGTCCACGTGCTAAAAATAATTGCTATACAACTGAGTATAGTTGTTTTTCTGTGACCGTTCCTGATGAAGTTGACTTATGGCATCAACGGCTTGGGCACACTGGCACTCGAAATCTGAGTAAACTGGTTAAGGGGGAGATAGTTCGAGGAATCTCTCAACTCCCCAAAATTGAAAAACGAGTGTGTGGTGACTGTCAAAAAGGCAAGCTGACAAGAACTTCTCATCCTGCACTGCCAACTTTAATGAGCACTTCGGCTCCATTTGAATTGCTACACATGGACTTAATGGGTCCAATGGAAGTCAAAAGTATAGCAAAGAAAGAATATGTGTTGGTTGTAGTTGATGATTTTTCTCGCTACACTTGGACTAGATTTCTGGCGACCAAAGATGAAACTTTTGATGCCTTCAAAGGCATTGTGAAATGGATCAAAACGAATCATGAAGCTAAGGTAAAGAGGATCAGAAGTGATCACGGAACTGAATTTCAAAATGCAAGCTTCAATGAATTTTGTATGATAAAGGGAATTCACCATGAATACTCGGCCCCAAAAACTCCTCAACAAAATGGGATTGCCGAACGAAAGAATCGAACGCTACAAGAAATGGCACGTGTGATGTTAATTTCAAAAAGTCTTGCACGAAATTTTTGGGCAGAAGCTGTCTCGACTGCTGGTTACATTCTAAATCGAATCAGTATTCGGTCCGGTACAACGGCAACTGCCTATGAACTTGTTAATGGCAAGAAACCATCTGTAGCTCACTTTCGTGTTTTTGGCTGCACCTGCTATATCCTGAGAGATCGTGATCTTTTGAAAAAATTTGAAGCGAAGGCTGATCGTGGTATCTTTGTTGGCTATAGTCAGAATAGCCATGCCTACCGTGCGTACAATCTTAGAACCAGGAAGGTCATGGAAACTGTGAATATTAACTTTGATGAGCAAGACTTCCTTGGAAAAGATGTGAATGAAGACTGGGTAAAGGAAGGGATTTTAGAGTATCGAACCTTTCCTACAACACCCCCAACTGAAGTTCCAGAAATTGTCACACCAGAAAACTTTACTCCGAATACTTCACCTGAAGTTGGAGAGTCTAGCAACCAAAATGATGACACTTCAGTAACTGAGGATGAGGATGACGATCACGTTGAAAACCCAGCTGACGCTCCTAGGGAAGCTCCTGGTCATATTCAAAAACGTCATCCACCAAATCAAATGATCGGAAGTCTGAATGAGCGAACTACACGCTCAAAGAAACTGTTGAATTCTCCTAACGAACTCTACAACATTTGTACTTCTGCAATATGTAATGAAATCGGCATCACTTGTTTTCTTTCCGAAAATGAACCGAAAAATTACAAGGAGGCTATGCAAGATGATTTTTGGATCATGGCCATGCAAGAAGAGCTGAATGAGTTCACACGAAATAATGTTTGGTCCTTAGTTCCTAGAACCTCAAATATCAATGTTGTTGGAACTAAAATGGATTTTCAAGAATAAAACAGATGAGCATAACCAAGTTGTCCGAAACAAAGCTCGTCTTGTTGCCCAAGGATATGCCCAAGTGGAAGGCATAGATTTTGATGAAACTTTTGCTCCGGTCGCACGAATAGAGTCCATCAGACTCTTGATTGCTATTGCATGCCATCTTGGCATCAAACTTCGACAGATGGACGTCAAAGCTGCCTTCTTGAACGGTGTGCTAGAAGAAGAAGTCTACGTCGCCCAACCTAAGGGTTTTGAGGATCCGAAAAAGCCAAATCATGTCTACAAGCTTCACAAAGCTCTATATGGCTTGAAACAAGCGCCTCGCGCCTGGTATGGATGTCTCACAGATTTTCTCCTAAAGTTCGGCTTTGAGCGTGGATCGGTGGACAAAACTTTGTTTATCAAGCGAGATGGCAAACACATGATTGTTGCCCAAATTTACGTTGACGACATTGTTTTCGGAGCTACTTGTTCTAAACTCGTGACTGCATTCACAGAAGCTATGTCCTCAACTTTTCAGATGAGTCTTGAAGGAGAGTTGCATCAATTTCTTGGACTCCAGATTTCTCAACGACAAGATGGGATATTCGTGTCTCAAAGTAAGTATGCTAAAAACATGGTTGAGAGGTTTGAGATGCATCATGCCAAACCAGCAAACACTCCTATGGCAACTACGGAACGCTTGTCCACGTCAACAAAAAGTCGGAGTGTAAACCAAACTCTTTATCGCTCTATGATTGGGAGTTTACTTTATTTAACTGCCACTCGTCCTGACATTATGTTTAGTGTTTGTATGTGTGCCAGGTACCAAGCTGATCCGAAGGAAGACCATTTACGAGCTGTGAAACGGATCCTCCGATACGTCTCTGGGACTTCTCAGCTAGGTCTTTGGTATGCACGCGACTCTTCATCCAACCTTGTCGGCTATTCTGATGCCGACTGGGCGACGGACACGGACGAAAGAAAGAGTACCTCCAGATGTTGTTGCTTTCTCGGCAATAATATCGTTTCTTGGCATAGTCGCAAACAAAATTGCATAGCTCTCTCAACTGCCGAGTCTGAATATGTCGCAGCTGGAAGTTGCTGCACTCAATTGCTATGGTTAAAACAAATGTTGAATGACTATCTCATCGAGAGTGCTCCATTGGTGCTGTTTTGTGATAATCAGAGTGCTATCAAAATCAGCGAAAATCCTGTCCAGCATTCAAGAACTAAACACATCGACATTCGACATCATTTCATTAGAGATTTGGTTGATCGTGATATAGTCAGTCTACAGCATATTTCAACAGAAAAACAGCTTGCTGACATCTTTACCAAACCTCTTGACTTTGAGAGATTTAAAAAACTAAGAAATTCTCTCTGCATGTGTTCTCTCTAAGAGTTCACGAAATTTTTGAAGTCTGAAAGAGTAGTTTCTTTACTTCTGAATATGCACTCGGAATGGTTGTGGATTAGTCTAGTCAGACAAACATGGATTCGAGGCCGCTTTAGTCTTTGGACCCAAGTGTATTTATTCCGCTGAATGCAAACATGTGAACTTGGCAATAAACTCCCATAAGCTATCATCTGCATAGATCCATAATACCAAGTAACGGAGGACGCCGGATCACTTTGTCCGCCGGCTCCCCTCTTCGAAAGGTAGCACATGGACGCTCTAATTTAAGATGCTCTATCATCACACTTCGGAGATGCAGGATGATCCTTGCTCCCCTCTGACTGCTGTAATGAGCATCTGTTGCATTTCATTTAAAGCTTAAACTCGTCTGGAGGACGCCGGGTCACTTTGTCCGCCGGCTCCCCTCTGATGTAGTATTGCTAAGTCCCAAGTGGAGTGCCATAAAAGTTCACCTTGCATTCATGAATTAAAATCTCTTGTGCGGTGCAAACTCTGCCAATATGTTTCGACGAAACACAACTGCTTCCTTGTGATTGTGACGAAGGACAAGTAAACATGTCTATCAACTTACTTCGGTCCATCTCACCGGTTTTTAATATGAGAGATTCTTCATATACCTCAAAGTTGCTATCACCTCGTGTGAAAATTTTTATTTGGTTTTGGAAACTGATGAAAATGTGGACTCTTTTCTGGGAAAATATTTGCTCTTCATTGCCTTTATCACCCCTCGAATCTCCACTAAAATGGTTTTGAATGTTTGTAGTGTGTTGAACACTTGAATGACTAACTCGGGATGTGTTGTTTTTGATTTTGCATTTTTGTAGTTCATATCCAGCGCTACGTGGGTTGCCATCTCTGCAATCAAAATTTTGAGTGTAGCGACAACCAACTTGCAAATTTCACAGTGACAAGGTTTGGGATGTGCAATACATGGAGACTCACCCAAAACTGGAGATTTGAGTCGCTGGTTTTTCGCCTTGTCCCAAAACGGCGACAGCTGCCAAAACTGGCGACAGCTGCCAAAAACGGCGACAGCTGCCAAAAACGGCGACTAGTGCCAAAACGGCGACTCTCCTAAAAACGGCGTCTCTCTTTTCTGCCTTAGCCAAATTTTCAGCGTCAACAAAAATTCGACAACTCACATTTCTCAACCAATGGCTCTCAACGTCGTTTCTCAACCGATAGCTCTCAACGTCGGATTTCATGCCTTGGTTTGATTTTCATTTTTTTTTTTTTTTTTTATTTTTATTTTGTTTATTTATTAAATTTGAAAAGTATTATTTTAATAATATTTTCAAAATTAATAAATATTTGTTCGTCTCCTAGACCTAATTTTTCTTCTTGAGATGAGCTGTTTACAGGTTTTGGACTGGGCTTTTTCATTCCGACGGGCGGCCCAAATTTTTCCTATAAATAGGCCTTGATGAAAACCTATTTCATTTACGCTTACATCAGAATTCTCTAACTCTCAAAGCTCTCGATCTCTAGACTCTCAACTGCAAGTTCAGCGTCCGAAATTCTTAGTTCTTAGGTTCTTGTTTTTCCGTTGCATCCGGCAACTCTAGCTTTGCGCATCCGGCGTCCTGTTCTTGCTTTCGTGGTTGAACTTCATTTTCGTGGTTTCCAAAACTCACAGCTGCTAACTGTCAGTTACTCTTCTTCATTCGAAATGGCCAAAAATTTCGACGACATGATGGCTGACATGACTGTCTACCTTAACGAGCAGTTTGAAAACGCTCCCTCTCCTAAGTCCAAAAAGGAAGCTTATGCTGAACTGAAAGCTCACTTCGACAAGGTTGAGCGACGTTCTGGCTTGACTGTGTCTACCGAACCGGACTTAACTAAAACTGCAACTCCTGCTCACTCTTCTGCTCGTCATCCGGGCAAGGATTCGAAGTCAGGGACTTCTGGAAAGGAAAGAGATACGTCGCTTCGTATCTACAAAGGCATAGTCTCTAAGGATGAATATTACAGGTTACTCGCAGCTGGCGAGATAACTAAAGATGGAAAGAAAGTGGTGAAAATTCCAGCAGCCGTGACTGTGACTGCTGGTAATGCTCCAAAGAAAACAAATCCTCAGACTCCAACTGGGAGTGCTGCAGGAAAGAAACCAACTACCAGTGGAGGTGGTGCGAAAGTATCAACTCCGAAAAACTCTGGTGAAAAATCCAAAACCCACAGCTCACATAAACCTCCTTTGGCTCCTCCATCGTCAGGATCAGCTGGATCCCAAAAATCGACTGACGGCTTCAAGTATGTTTCGGATATTTCAGAGTGTCCGAAAGCTCATTCTGATGACTTCTTCACCCCAACTGCTGAACGTCGTCACAAACTAATTCAGAAGTTACCCATTCACACTGATCGAACTATTCGTAAGGATAACTATGTCAAGCATGGCATTACGGATTTCCTGACTAAGATGCACCTGCTCAAATCGGTGAATCTAACCTATCGCTATTCCATTCCCATACTTAACAAATTTTATGCTAGTCTGTCTCCCGATTTTGCTGATCCGAAGAGTCGGATGTTTGGCTGCTTTGTGTTTCGCCGAAAGTTGTACAAGTTCCGTCCGTACTACATCAACAAATTTTTGGAGAGATTGGAAATTGACTCCAGATGGACATCACCGACAGCTGAGGAAAGGGCTGAAGACTTGAAAGTTGGCACTTTCATCACCCAGAAAAAGGTTAAGTCTGAACTTCCACCGCCGTCCAAACTCTCAGCCTTCTATGGCATCCTGCATCGTCTTGGGATGTCAAACTGGATGGCACATCAGGACTCAACTGAGATGAACCCTGATTTGATGCATCTCATTTTTCGTCTCAGCTGCGGCGAACAAGTTAACCTTGGCAAGATTATTTTCAATGACTTGTGCAAAATTGCCAAACTTTCAGATGAGGCCATCATTCGTCAAGCTGAGCTGCCTGAACAGAAAAAATTTCATCTCACGCATCCGTGTCTCATCTACGGAATGCTTCATGACCAAGAATTTGTTCCTGACACTCCTCTTGAGAAAAAGATGAAGAAAAACGGGGCTGTTAAGATTACGGGCAAGTATCTGAAACCGAACAAGAGAGTCATCGACTTACCCTGGACCGAATTGTTCGACAGGAATGCACTTCCAGAAATTTTGACTCCACCTCCATCGCCTCAGTCGTCAAGGAAGCGAAAGCCTGCAACTCAGAAAACTAAGTCACCAGCTGCAAAACGACAAAAGACACAGACGACAGCTGCTGACAAAGAAACTGAAACTGAGGGTGTTAAGTCACCAAGAGTTGTGCCTCGAGGTTTTGGCCCGACTTCCGGAATCCCATCTCATCAAAATCCTTATCACCCGATCCATAGTCACCGTGCTGTGGTTCCTTCAGCTGTGGTTAAGGAATTCTATGCTGCATCTGAGTTGGTTGAAAAACGCCAAGCTGAGCACGTCACTGCTTACAACAGGATGGTTGAGGCGCAAGAACTCCAAAAGCAAGCGTTTAAGAAGCTTCAACGGGAGATCCAACAAGGGGGAGGACTCGGTGATGTTGGAGCCCCCGATGCAAGCTTACAGGATACTTTTATTCTAAAGATGGTCAGGGACGCAATTCAGGAAGCTCATTCGCAGCTGTCCAAAAGCAAGCTGATAGAAGTTGTAAAAGATGACGGTGAAAAATCTGATGATGCTGAGAAAACAGATGACGATATCTTTGATGGAGTCTTTGCTGCTCGTGACAAAGGAAAGAGGAAAGTTGATGAAACTACAAATCCAGGGGCGTCGTTCGCGATGCCGTCTGATGGTCTGAGAGACGAAGATGATGTCAACGTTTTGGATGTTGACGATGATGCTGGTGATGGTTTGGGTGAGCGTGATATTTTTGGAGAACCGCCAACCGAATCTGATGAAAGTGACGACTCTAGCTCCGATGATGGCTTCAGCTATGAGGATGATGAAGAAGAGACGATCGGAAGTCCGGAACGTGATCTATCTCCCACAGCCTCACCTGAAGATTGAAGTTCAAGTTCAAGTTTTTTTTTTTTTCAAGTTTCTATTTCCTGTTTTTCATAACTCTTGAACTCGTGTTTTTTGTTTTGCATGCATACAACTCTGAATTTTTCTTCCATGCATGGTTTTTCATTTTTGGTTAACTCTTGAATTCTTGTTTTGATACATTGGTTTATCCTTGAGTTGAACTCTTATCTATGCTTTAATTATTTGGTTTGATATTTTGGCTAAGCCTTTTATGGTTTTTCATTGATTGAATGATTGATGTTTTTCCATCTTTTACTTAGCTTATTTTTATGAATGATTTATTGGTTGAGGGGGAGTTACTTGTATCTCCTGTTTACTTGACTTTGTTTTTATGAGTTGTGCCAAAAAGGGGGAGATTGTAAATGTTGATTTTGGCGACAACGAATTTTTGCCTTCGTGTTTTTGATTTCAGGATTACAGGTTAGGAATCCGAAGTCATCAACTTTGCGCATGGAAATGGAGACTAGAGTCTCCACTTTTGGACATACATGAAAACGGCGACCAGAGTCGCCGCTTTTGAAGATGCGCGGTTTTGGCGACTCGTGTCGCCGAAAATGGAAATGGTGAAAAACGGCGACCAGAGTCGCCGCTTTTGGTGACGCGAGGAAACGGCGACTCGTGTCGCCGCTTTTGTTGCATGACAGGATTCCAGCGACAACTGTCGCCGTTTTGGTTGCTGCAAGAAAACGGCGACTGGAGTCGCCGTTTGTGGTTTTGTGCACTGGATTGATTCCATCGACTGTGGTCGCTGTTTTTGGCACGCGACATGGAACCGGCGACTGGAGTCGCCGGTTTGGACAGATACATGAAAACGGCGACTCTACTTCATGATTTGATTTTAAGACTAAGTACTTACTACGTGATTTCTTTCACCAGGTATTCAGTTCGAGGAAATGAAGAATTGTTCCAAGTTTGCAACTTCAACAAGATCGACGACCATGAAGACGATGAAATTCTGAGGCTTCAACACTTAGAGATTTTCACAAGAAAATGAAGATGAAGAATTGAGATCGATGGAGTCAAGATTGGAATTGAAGTTTGTTTCTGAAATTGAAGATTCAAGATTCAAGGATTCAAGAATCAAAGATTCAAGATTCCAAGATTCAAGAATCCAAGTTCTACAATGATGATGTCATCCATGGAAAAGTGACATAGGCCAAGCATGCGACTAATGAGAACGTGCCACGTCATCACTCTCACATGTGCGACTCTACTATAAATACCCATGGATGTTCATTTCATCATTTGACGATTTTGAGAGAACGAAATCTGATTTTTAGAATCGTAGTCGAGCTTCGAGTTTGTGTAGTAGCTTTTGCGCCGTGTGCCAAGATTAGAGCTAGGAGATTTAGCTTTAGGTACTCGTGTACTAGATTGCAAGTTAGTGGGAGTTGTTGCGACACTCGGGAAACTTCTTGTAATCGTTTTGCCTACCATACTCTACAAGTGTAATAGTTTAAGTTTTGTGTTCAATGAAATGAAAACTATTACATAACTTTGTCTCCACTTTTTATCTACAAATTGTGTGAGTGTTTACTTTGACGGAAGCTGCTGTCTTGAGTTTAAGTCCAACTTCACGAAAAGTTGGTATCCTACGCTGAAGGCGTAATTTCAGGACTTTTGGTGGAATTCAAATTCCCCCCCAGGACAGTGATAACGGAGTTTAGACGGTTAGGTTGTCCTTTTGAACCTAGTTCTTGGGATCTCCAGTCATATAGGTAAGGTTTTCCATCGTCTCAGCTCTCTTTCTTTAAGGCTTTTAGTCCCATTCCTGTAGATGACGACAATACTAACTCTCGATTTAACCCTTTGGTTAATGGATCTGCGATATTATCTTTAGATCTTACGTAGTCTATTGAGATAACTCCAGTCGAGAGTAGTTGTCGAATGGTATTATGTCTGCGACGTATATGTCTAGACTTACCATTATACATATTACTTTGTGCTCGTCCAATTGCAGATTGACTATCACAATGAATACGAATTGGAGGCACAGGTTTCTTCCATTTTGGAATATCTTCTAGGAAATTCCTGAGCCACTCGGCCTCTTCGCCACATTTATCTAGAGCTATAAACTCGGATTCCATTGTGGATCTAGCAATTACTGTTTGCTTAGACGATTTCCAAGAAATAGCAGCTCCACCGAGAGTGAAAACATATCCACTTGTGGACTTGGATTCTTTTATGTCAGAAATCCAATTTGCGTCAGTGTAACCTTCAATGACAGCTGGATATCGAGTATAATGCAACCCAAAATCTCGAGTATAGCGTAAATATCTAAGTAATCGTACAATAGCTTTCCAGTGGCTTTCACTTGGATTACTAGTGTATCTGCTTAGCTTATTTACTGTATATGCTATGTCTGGTCTTGTACAACTCGTTAAGTACATTAGACTGCCGATCACCCTTGAGTACTCTACTTGACTCACTCCTTCACCTCGATTTTTAGCGAGGTGTTGACTTGTATCTATTGGAGTTCTAGCAAGACCCGTATCATCTTTGCTAAACTTCTCTAAGATTTTGTCGACATAATGAGATTGACTCAAAGCAAAGCCGTCTGATGTTCTATGAATTTTAATTCCAAGTACAACATCAGCCTTGCCCATGTCTTTCATGTCAAATTTTGAATTTAACATATTTTTCACTGATTTGACCATATTATCGTTACTTCCAACGATAAGTATGTCGTCAACATAGAGGCACATGATTAAATAATCATCGTCCGTATTTTTTATATAAATGCATTTATCACATTCATTTATTCGAAATCCATATTCTAACATAGCATAATCAAATTTTTCATGCCATTGTTTTGGTGCTTGTTTTAATCCGTACAAGGATTTCACCAATTTACACACTTTATTTTCTTGCCCGGGAGCAGAAAATCCTTCTGGTTGATCCATATATATTTCTTCACCTAGATCACCATTTAAGAAGGCCGTTTTTACATCCATTTGATGTATTTCAAGATTCCTTAGCGTTGCTATGGCGATAATTAATCTAATTGACGTAATTCTCGTCACAAGAGAATACGTATCAAAATAGTCAAGACCTTCTTTTTGTCTATAACCTTTAATTACAAGTCTTGCCTTGTATTTATCGATAGTCCCGTCGGCTTTCATTTTCTTTTTGAAAATCCATTTAGAACCTAGGGGTTTACTTCCCGGAGGAAGGTCCGCTAATTCCCAAGTATGATTTTGCAAAATAGAATTAATTTCACTTTGAATTGCCTCTTTCCATTGAGGGCCATCAGAAGAGTTTACAGCTTCTTTAAAGCTTTGAGGTTCACTCTCTAGCATGTACGTTAAAAAATCAGGACCAAACGATTTTTCTATACGAGCTCGTTTACTTCGTCTTTGTTCAACATTTATGTCATCAACAATTTCTGTAATTGTTGGGTTTGCATGCATGCGCGAGGAACTAGCTTCATTGCTATTATCAGTGCATGTCTTCCATGGAAATATATGTTCAAAAAATTGAGCATTTCTTGATTCCATAATAGTATTTTTGTGTATATCGTCGATTTTTGATTCGTACACAATAAATCGATAGGCACTACTATTATGTGCATATCCGATAAATACACAATCAACAGTTTTAGGGCCTATTTTAACCTTTTTCGGTAGTGGAATTGCCACCTTTGCTAAACACCCCCATACTTTCAAGTATTTGTATGACGGTGCTCGACCAAACCATAATTCATATGGAGTTTTGTCGATTTTCTTTCGGGGCACCTTATTTAAAAGGTAGTTTGCGGTTAACAACGCTTCTCCCCACATGTTCGGAGGTAGTCCAGAATCAAGCAACATCGCATTTAACATTTCTTTCAATGTTCGGTTTTTGCGTTCGGCAACACCGTTTTGTTGAGGGGAATACGGTGCAGTAGTTTCATGCATGATTCCATTTTTTTCACAAAAATCAGCAAACGGAAACTCATATTCGCCTCCTCGATCACTTCTTAATCGTTTAATTTTTCGATTAAGTTGATTTTCAACTTCTGTCTTGTAAAGTACAAACTTTTCGAAAGCTTCGTCTTTACTTTTTAGGAGATATACATAACAATATTTTGTGCTATCGTCAATAAACGTGATAAAATATTTATTTCCACCACGTGTTTGCACGGTTTTTAAATCACACACGTCTGTGTGAATTAAATCGAGGGGTTCACTATTTCTTTCAATAGTTCGAAAAGACGATCGAGTCATTTTCGCTTCTACACAAATTTCGCATTTGTGATTTGTATCAATTTGGAGTGTGGGTATGCTTTTTAAGTTCATTAATTTTCTTAATGAATTAAAGTTTACATGTCCTAAACGGCCATGCCAAGTTATCGATGACTCAAGCAAGTAAACGGAAGTAGAAGCAGTCTTATTCATGTTCTTGTTGATAGTCATTACATTGAGCTTGAACAGCCCATCATTCTCATACCCCTTACCCAGATACACCCCACCCTTATTACATTGAGCTTGAACAGCCCATCATTCTCATACCCCTTACCCAGATACACCCCACCCTTGGATATTATAACATTATCCGACTCGATTACAATACGAAAACCATGCTTATTCAAAAGAGACCCAGACACTAAATTCTTACGAATCTCAGGCACATACAAAACATTATTCAAAGTTAATTCTTTTCCAGAAGTTAACTTCAGCATTATTTTTCCTTTCCCTTTGACATCAGAAGTTGCTGAATTCCCCATAAAGAGCTTTTCTCCAGTAGCACTTTCATCAAGAGTGTGGAACAGCTCCTTGGATGAGCAGATGTGGCGGGTAGCACCTGTGTCGATCCACCACTCACGTGGGTTAGACCCCACCATGTTCAGTTCTGAAACAACAGCAGCAAAATTATTATTATTTTCAATAACAAGTGCATTGTTTCTTTTTGGTTTCCTGCACTCGGAAGCCCGATGACCAGGTTTGTCACAGTTGTGACAAATTCCAGCAAACTTCTTTTTGAATTCTCCCTTTTTCGGAGCAAGCATCTGGTCAACTTTCATTTTGCCTTTGTCTTTGTAGGTAGGCTTGGAGCTGGCCTCGACCACATTTGCCTTGGGTTCATGGCCATAGAGACGAGAATTCTTCTTGTTGTCCTCTTCGATGCGAAGGCGAACAATCAGCTCTTCAACGTTCATCTCCTTTCGTTTGTGCTTCAGATAGTTCTTGAAGTCTTGCCACCCAGGGGGAAGTTTCTCGATGATGGCAGCCACTTGAAAGGTCTCGCTGATCACCATCCCCTCGGCATGGATGTCATGAATAATGACTTGAAACTCCTGAACCTGAGACATTACAGATTTAGTATCAACCATTTTATAATCAAGAAATTTCCCAACAATGAATTTCTTGGCACCGGCATCCTCGGTTTTGTATTTCTTATCCAGAGTCTCCCACAACTCTTTAGCGGATTTGACTCCAATGTACACATTGTACAGGTCATCTGTAAGACTATTCATCAAATAGTTCCTGCACAAGAAGTCACAATGCTTCCATGCATCAAGCGCGTTCACTGCTTGCATGTCCGGATCTTCCGGTAGGCGAGGAGGGTCTTCTTTCAAGAACCTCGCCAGATTCAATGTTGTCAAGTAGAACAACATCTTCTGCTGCCAACGCTTGAAGTTCAAGCCGTTGAACTGAAGGTACCGGTATACCGATCCGATCGATATACCGTGTGTGCGGAAGCGTGTAAAGTAATAGATCTACTATGCCATGATCTTAGTGCACACTTACTGTGTATAAGAACACATATAAACATATATATATACACATCCAATATATATATATATATAAGGTTCAACGATTACTTACTTATGGTGACGAAGTGATTCGTTGATGTCGTTGAGGTGGTGTTGAGTCGATTGAACCACCTCAAATGGATCAGCCTCTCGAAGCTCTCCTTGTGAATGACCTCGTCACTCCTCTTGTCTAGATCTCCCGGATGTTGAAGCCGCACAAATGGCCCGGCCTCTACGTGTTGCACACGAACCCGGATGACGAACACTTTGCTTGATCGAGTCGGTTCTCCAAGAACACTCTCTCCTTTCTCTCTTTTGTGTGGATTTCGAAATATGTGATTAAGTTGTGTGAAAATCTGATTTTCACCCTCTTATTCATCTCATTATGGTCACATAATTGTCCCATTATTAACCTTGTAACCCCCCACCTTAATGTGTGTCATAAACACACATAATGGGGGTGGTTTATGGTGAATATGAATGGTCATGCCACATCATCATGCCAACTAGCATAAGACATGGTCCCACTAGCTTGTGTGGAATGCCATGTCACACTATGTGACATGCATCCATGCAAGCCATGCATCCCATGCATGTGAATTAAATCCACGTAAATATTGATTCTAAATCAATATATTTATCAAGCAACGTACATCATCTTTGAGTCCGTGTGTGACCCTGTAGGTATGATTTATCGATCAATATTATATTGTTCCCAACAAATAATATTATCAAATAATCATTTAACATCCATAGACGACCTTATGACTTTATCGATTGCACACGTAGGATCGAAGGACATATCCCAACAATCTCCCACTTGGCCTTCAGAGCCAGTGTGCTGCCAACTTCCTGTTGTCACTTTATGTCTAAGTTTGAACTTGAGGCAAGACTCGAGTCATCCTCAATCGGTTCAAACCTTTCTTGGACTATGAGACAGACTGTAAAACCAGATTTATCACTATGATACGAATCTGGACGTGGCCACGTATTTTCCACAGTCTCGACTCTCCAAGTGGCCGGTAAGACATGTATCCCATTATAAAATGGAGGACAATCCCATCTTGTCAATCCAAGCTCTCCCACTTGCTTCCTGATATACACAATAACAAGTTTTATAACCTCCTTTTACGAAAGGCGTTTACTTGTATCAAAGTACACCATTTCACAATGGAATCACTCTGGACTACTCAGGTCAGAGGAAATTGCTCGACAGTCAATGAAATAGTATTATGACTCGAAATCTTAAATACTATTCCAGTCGGGTCTGTTCGATCATTAGCTCCCAGCTAATATCTATGTAATTGTACTTGATGTCCCACATCACTAGCCCATGAAGCGGCGCTATAGTACACATTACAAACTAGTTCATTGTATTATCGGTTTGTCCGTACTCGATTATACGAACCAGGAACAACTATATGATTTAAGTATATCAGTTCAACCATTGGGACTTCATTATGCGGTAAGTCGACCTCATAACCCAATTGATATCACTTAATCATTTGGACAATTCATATAAATTAAACCATATTTATATGAAGAAACATGTATTATACATATGAGTGAATGTTTACCAAATCTCCAAAAGTATCTAATACAGTAATAGAAATCACAGCCCATCTCTAAGATGTTTGATCTCTATTGCAGTTGTGAAAGCCTCAAACTTAAACTGCTGGAGAGGTTTAGAAAGCGGGTTTGCAACCTTACCAAAAGTTGCAACTTTATTATCTCGATGTCTCCACAAAACTATCTCCCAGATAATGTGGAACTTCCTGAGCACCAGTTTTAGACTTGTGGTGCTTCCTAGCTCATTGGCTTGCGCGATAACTCTACTATAAATAGAGAATTATCGGATGGGCTAAACTAGTTATGCCACCTAGTTCATTCAAGAACTTTCAAATCTTAACTGACAACATTACTGCATCCAATGCAATACTGTGCTCAGCTTCTGTAGTTTAATCAGCTATATTGCATTGCATGGAACTATTCCAGCAAATTTCACCTCTAACCAGACAAAAGATATAACCAGATTAAAATCGGAAATTATCTTAGTCTGTTTTGAAGTTAGCAGTCAAACTGCTTGTTAATATCAACTCTTTTTGTCTTCCAAAGACAACAAAATATTCTTTAGTCCATCTAAGGTACATAAGAATACTCTTGGCCGCAGTCTAATGCGTCTCACCTGGGTTTCCTTGAAACCGAATCGTCATGCTCAAAGCATACAATACGTCCAGTCGTGTACATATCATGGCGTACATTATAGACCCTATTGCCGAAGCATAAGGAATGTTTTCCATCCTCTTTTGCTCATCAATACCTGTAGGGCCTTGAATCTTGCTAAGAGATGTGCCATGAGTAAATGGAATGAGACCCTTTTTGACGTCTTTCATTCTGAACTTATCAAGCACCTTTTCAAAATAGGTCGCTTTACTAAGTCCAAACATCCTTTTCGATCTGTTCCGACAGATCTTGATGCCCAATATGTACTGTGCTTCTCCAAGATCCTTCATTGAAAAACAATTTCCAATCCATTCTTTAATAGAATTAAGCATAGAAACATTGTTTCCAATAAGGAGTATGTCATCGACATACAACACAATGAATACAACGTAACTCCCACTGACCTTCTTGTAAACACAAGAGTCTTCCATGTTCTTTTGAAATCCAAACTCTTGTATGGATTCATCGAACCAAAGATTCCAGCTCCGAGATGCTTACTTTAATCCATAGATGGATCTATTAAGCTTGCATACTCTCTCAGCCTGATTAGGATCGATAAAACCCTCTGGTTGTGTCATAAACACATCCTCTTCTAGAATCCTATTCAAGAAGGCGGTTTTAACATCTATTTTCCATATCTCATAATCATAATGAGCTACAATGGCTAAGAGAATCTGAATGGATTTAATCATAGCAACTGGTGAAAAAGTTTCATTATAATCCACCCCGTGAATTTGATTAACTCCTTTTGCCACCAACTTTGCATTGAAAACACTATGTTTTCCATTCATGTCTGTTTTTATTTTGTAAATCCATTTGCATCCAATGGGCCTAGCCCATTTAGGCAAATCGACCAAGTTCCAAACTTGAGTTTCAGACATTGATTCCATTTTCGGATTTCATGGCACCCTGCCATTTCTCGGAATTTGGACTCGTCACAGCTTGGATATAGGTCGAAGGTTCATTGCTTTCTAAAAGCATGACTTCATAGTTCTCGTTTGTCAGAATACCTAAGTATCTGTCAGGTTGAGTTCTAATCCTTCCGGACCTTCGAGGGTTAGGTGTGTTTTCCAAAACCACTGGAGCACTCTCGACTTGTTCTTGAGTGTCCATCTCAGTTTGATCTTCTTGAACCTCGTTCAATTCAACTGAGCTCCCACTTACTTTCTTGGAAAGATATTCCTTTTCAAGAAATACACCATCTCGAGCAACAAAGACTTTGTTCTCAGATTGGTTGTAAAAGTGGTACCCTCGTGTTTCTTTTGGATAACCAACAAAGAAACATTATCCGATTTGGGTTCAAGCTTTGTTGAGATATTTCTCTTCACATAAGCTTCACATCCCCAAACCTAGATATAAGACAAGTTAGGGACCTTCCCTTTCCATACTTCGTATGGTGTCTTATCAACAGCTTTTGACGGTGTCCTATTCAGTGTATAAGTTGAAGTCTAGAATTATGTGTTCCCAAAAGAGACCAGTAGTTCATTTAGACCTCTCATCGAATGGTCGAACTATATCTAATATAGTTTGTTTTCTCGAAACATAACCTTCATGTGCTTGTGAACTGATAGGTTCCACATACATCAGTATGGATCATCCCTAATAAATCACTTACATGTTCTCCTTTCTCCAAGAAAGATGACATTGTTATCTTGTCCATCACACATCATCCACATGTATCAAATGACTCCAAGTCAAATGAATCTAGAATGCATTCTAAAAGAAGATTCGTTACATATTTAGATGTTGATTTGACCTAATCAACAATGTTATAGTTATGTCTCATTGAGACTTATTCGATTCGGCCTTTAGTGTTAATGTTATATATGATTTGTCAAGTTTAAAGTATACATAAACAATATAATAATCGTACCAAAACAAAGAATAATTCACAATTAAAATAGTTACCAAACTATTTAATAGTGAAAAACTAATCCATCAGTATCCAATACTGAACCAATATTCATTGTTTATTGAAGGTACGAAATTACATAGTTATAATACTAAAACAAGGCCCTAAGGCAAAACAACATCATATGATCATACGGCTAATGCAGCGACCTTCGCTCCATTTCTTGCCCGTAGATCGACATCTCTATTCACCAAACTTATACTTCTATGTAGTTCCTCCACATAAAAATGTGAGAACCACATTTGGCATCCAATACCCAAGAAGTAGAATTTGTGAAGTTTAATGTCTATATCATTAATACTTGAAGATGAAGCAACCCCGTTCTTCACATCTTCTTTGAACTTTGGGCAAATTCAATTATTCCCAATAATTGAGTCTCATTCAAATTTCCCATTCAAAATTATCTCAATGTCAAAACGTGATAAATCGTAAGTGAAAAATCGAAGTTTTCTAACCAGCGATATTATCATGCAATTGAAGCCCTATCTCTCATAAAATATGAGGGAGCCAACCAGACAATCGATTCACGCCATCCAATGGCTCGAAAGTCTCTAATTTGTGTCATTGATGAACTTAAGTGTTTTGGATTAAATCACTCCCCGAGGTGTAAATAATCATAACCTTAGAATCCATCATATGAAAGACAAATTAGGCATTTGTTTTGAAATTGAATAAAATATGAACTTTTATATATTTGCAAGTAGTGTCCAACACTTTTCCAAAGACGCATTGAGATTCCCTAGGAACCCTAGTAGCCTTCTTGCCCCTGCTCTTTTGAATACCCTATCCCATATCATAAGAATTTCCCTCTTAGGGTCCTTCTCTATCGCCGGCTCAGCAGCCTTGAGCATCCCGTGGAGCTCACGAAGCGATTTCTTCAAACCATTCATATGGAAAATTTAACCTAAAGGCATTATAACCATCATGAGATTGAAGTATGAAATCGGTTGCCAAATAATCATCATAGGAAAAATCTGGGCGGTCACTTGAAACAAATAATCCAATCATTTGTTGCACATGTGATTCCATAGATTTCCATTTTTCCAGCCTAGCTGAAGCGATGACCCTGGTCATACCGAACCGCTCAATCATAGTATGTTCCCCGAACATGCTATTGAGTTGTTCAATGATATCATAGGAATTGGTAATCTAACACATTCTCTTTGTATTCGTATTTGAGGACCATCCTCAAATTACGTTGTCAATCAAGAAAATTTGTGTTGTTCAATTTTTCACAATCAAGAATTGAACCAAACTTGAATTGAGTTGATATTTAACATGATAAACTACAAAAGAAAGATAACTAAAGTATGTAAACATCCACAAAGCGGTAAACAAATAAGGTTGTCTATCAAAATTACTTATTTGTTACATTTTGTTCAATCGATATCTAATATCGTTGTTCCCTTAAACAAAGCAATCCCAAGACCCTCATCTTGCGAATCCTTAAGCCGACTGAGTCCGCACTTAAGAAACTCCAAGATAGGTAGACATCCCATGTCAATGACATCTAATGTCACTCTCGGTCGATGAGAGTCCCATTCTCATCTCATGTCTCGATAGCCACGCCTGTAGTGGATCTATCGATGAGAAAACCAAACTCACGTGTAAGGGTCTAACCCTTACTCCCACTTATCCCAAGATAACAAGTAGTACCCCGCTGAGACGGACCTACCAACTTATGATCGAGGGATTTATGGGTGTGATGTTTTGGACAAGACATTATACTCATTATTTTGGGAACTTGCATGCATAGGTTTGTTTATATGTAAGTTGAACATTTATAACATAAAACAACCTATAACTAGCAAAGCAAATAAATACGAAATCGAAAGGCCCCTAGAACCTCACAACTCTCAAACGAAAAGATTAAAATAACAACAAAAGCCTTGAACATCTTCTGGTCTGGTCCTCGCCCTCCGTTTTAGTTCCGTGCCCTCCGATTTTGGTCAAATCTATTCCGTACCCATAAAACCACGAACAGCGCCCGCCGTTTCACAACCAGCGGTCGCTGAACACCACCGGCGGTCGCCGTTTCCAAAATGGCGCCCGCCGAAAGGTCCGGGAACAATCTGCCAAGAAAAAGGGCTTTCGGCGGTCGCCGTTTCCAAAACGGCGCCCGCCGAAACAAAACAGCGCCCGCTGGAGCTACAACGGCGCCCGCCGTTTGGCTCCAGCAGCTCGGTTTTGTCCGTTTTGCTTCGTTTTGCTTCGTTTCTTCTCGTTTTCGCCAGAGAGCCGAGATCCTCCATCGAACCATGGACTAAGTCCATCGCTTACAAGTAGTACAATACAAATATAATAGAAAAACCTATCTATTACAATTGATTCCAAGGGACGCAGCCCTCAAAAGACTATGGTCACATAATTGTCCCATTATTAACCTTGTAACCCCCCACCTTAATGTGTGTCATAAACACACATAATGGGGGTGGTTTATGGTGAATATGAATGGTCATGCCACATCATCATGCCAACTAGCATAAGACATGGTCCCACTAGCTTGTGTGGAATGCCATGTCACACTATGTGACATGCATCCATGCAAGCCATGCATCCCATGCATGTGAATTAAATCCACGTAAATATTGATTCTAAATCAATATATTTATCGAGCAACGTACATCATCTTTGAGTCCGTGTGTGACCCTGTAGGTATGATTTATCGATCAATATTATATTGTTCCCAACAAATAATATTATCAAATAATCATTTAACATCCATAGACGACCTTATGACTTTATCGATTGCACACGTAGGATCGAAGGACATATCCCAACATGAACTTCTCCGGTTTATCGTGATGATTCACGACCGGAAAAGCCATCTGGTGTGGCGCACCACCACCAGGTCCCGAAGGAGGCACAGTCATAGAAGGTCCAGTAGGGTTAGGAGTGATAGGGATCGTCTCCTTGTGAGCAGTGGAGTCAGATGCTTTCTCGGTGATGATGGGAGAGTCAGAAGCAGCCATCTCGTAGAGATTTTTGTTTTAAGACTGTATGTGTGGGATTTATGGAGATGGCGAAGAACAGAAACAAGACGAGGCTCGTGGTAGACACGATCTCCTTAAAACAAAATTCGACCTCTACCGATCGTTTGTTTCCCAGGATACAACGTCTCAAGCAACTACGTTGCACGTCGAACCGAGAGTTGCCTGAAAGATTTCACCGGATGGCCAAAGAGAATATGGAAGAAGAGGATAAAGAAGTAGCAGATTGCTGGAGTGGTTTTGGTGTGTTTTACTTTCAGACATGAGGCTCGTTTATATAGCCGAGCACATAGGGTTGCTGAGGGTTCATGCAAGAACCTGGACACTGTTGACCGTAACGGTCAAGCCATTATGGTTCTGCATTAAGGACTCCTTAATGGCCATTTCAAAATTCAAAAATATAATCAGAATATAATTTTTATTTTATTTATTTATTAAATAAAATCACAATTATTTATGAGTCATATAAACGTTACTTTGTAACGGTTCGGAAAAGAAAAATCGCAAAAAGTAGCTTGGCCGACTGCCCCCAAATCGAAGCGACATTCGTGTACGCAGGTCGCGTTCGGGGTTCGTAGGCTATTTTCGCCAAGTTTTGCACCCCCCTGCGCGCACGTAGGAGGCGGAGCAATACTATAATAATTGATTCATAAGCTACTAAAGGCCAAGCATCTTATATACCCACTTGCCTTTTGATAGTTTTCCAATGTGGAATAACTAATATCCCTTTCATTTTATTTTCTTTTTCCCTCTATTTTGATTATATTTTAGAAATTAATTTCTCATTCATTTCAACTCCGATTTGAGCGAATGAGCTATCGTTTCGAAGCTCTCTTCGAGCTCTATATTTTCCAACATATATATAAAGAGAAGATCAATGCCTCACGTGTCATCCAAGTTATGTACAATTCTTGTATGTATCAATTTTTATGCCTTCAAAAATTTCTGCAAAAATTTATGTATGTATTGTGTAGCTAAATTTCATACTCAATAAATAATTTCTGTATGTATTGTGTGTAGCTAAATTTCATATTTAATAAATGTTAAAATAAGGGACAATACGTGTAATCAAATACTCCGCTATATACTAATTACTGAAATAAATTAATTAATAAAACATTACATTATCTCTAACCCGCTAAAAAATTGAAGATGTCTTCTTCATCGTGGCGACCGGCGGATCCTCTCTCTCGCTCTCTCGCTCTCTCGCTCGGGTCTCTCTCCCTCGCGGTAAATCCCTGCAAACAAATCAGATTCACAATCAGGTACACGCCTCCTTCTCGTACCCCAATTTATTCACGGGCGAATTTAGAGTTCTTGTCAGTTTAGTGTTCTTGTCTGCTGTTCCTCCAATTCATACTTCTAGATTTCTTCGTTTTTTTTCCCGTTTCTGGCTGCGATATTGTTGAAGGTATGTTTGAAACTGTTAACCATTGGTATGCTGAAACTTCAACTTGATTTTTTTTCTTTAAAGCTTATTTTTGTTAATGAACAAGCGGTGGTAGAGAAAACAAATGAAAACCCAAGTGAAATTTGGGACAGAGTATTTTTTGGTGCTGATGGTGGCTTCGCTTCTGGTGGTTGCGCTGCCGCTGGCGGTGGGCTTAAGCGATGCCATTTTGCCTTGTTTGCCGATTCATAGCTTCACATGTGTGAGGTGTTACAGTCTTAGGGAGCATTTGCGGAGATACTCGTTCAAGAGCTCGCTCGCGAATATTCCTCTTGTTTTGATAGTCAGCCATCATCATCTGTATGTTCCCCCTTTTTTGTACTTGTGATTCTTGGTTTGATTTAGCTGTAAAGAGTTTGTTTGATTTTGGTACTGCTCTGTGATCTTGTGTTGAAGTGAATACAACTTTAATTTTTTTTTTTAATTGAACTCATCCAGAATCATATAAACGTATCGAGTTAGTATGATAATCGTTTTTTTAGTCGTAGGCGTTAATCGGTCTGTTATATAATTGTCTGATGAGCAGACATGTGTATTCAGTTAGTGACGGGCAAGCACTGTCACATGGACCCTATCTAGGAATTGTTACCTTCACCTCCTTGCCTTATATACTGCTTCTTTCCTTTAAGGCTTTTGTTTTCACTGTCAATTCTCAACTACAGGGTGAAGCTTTCGATTTCTCTCTCGGGGAAGAGGCTCCATCTCAAGAAGTCTTGGGGGATACCCGTCTTGTTTCTCTCTTCTGTTCTCTTCTCTCTCGGCCCCATTGTCGTGGACTACCATACCAGGTTACCAGCTACAAAGCTAGGAGAAAACTTATTCTTCAACAGATTGATCCAGCAAAATTAGACCATGTTTGTGTGAGTATATATTCTTGTTTTCCTTTTTCCCATTTTATAAGAAAAAAACATCTCTTCTCTTTTTTTGGGGGGGGCTTTACGAGTGATGTGGTTTCTCGATTATTTTTCAAGCACAAGCATCTGCTGTGTTGGGGAAATCTATCAGGTGGTGGGAAAAATCCCTTCACCCAAACATGGCTGAGACTGGTTCAACCCCAGATTTGGTTGATCCTTTGTTGAAATCGGTTGATAGATTGGTTGGCGGCTTTGCATCCTAAGATAATTGTAATATTCTTGACAATTTGCGGCTTTGCATCCGTAGGTAATTGTAATATTCTAGACAGTTTTTATTTGGTAATAATTGTCTTATTTATTGTTCTTTGGCTACATGTGTGTGTGTGTGTTGGCTTTTCAAAGAATGGTTTCTTTAGTACTAATTTGTATCTTATGTGTGTGGTGACAGTTGGTCAGCTTGTTGAAATGAATCAAAATGCAATTTCCCTAAAGGTTAACTATGAGCAGCACAAGGGCATTTGCTATGCCGACCATGTTCGTGTTCTGCCCTTCTTTAGGTTCTACATAGAGTCACATTGGAAAGTGTGTAACTTTAGCTTCACCAATGCCACGGTATGCAGATCTCGATTATTTCGCTTTCTTGTTTGTTTGTTTGTTTGTTTTAGAATGAGAATGTCTTACTTAGTTATGGTGAAATTATCTCTTCTTGATGACAAATCAATAAATTTAAGGATGTGTTGGCAAAACACGGGCCTGAAAGGTGTAGTCTTGGCCCGACTAAAGGGTTAGAAGAATCGGAGCTGCTGGCGTTGGCCTCCATTGGGCTGATATTGAAAAATTTGGTCCCAAAGCCAACTAAAAAAGAGAAGATTGATGAATATCTTTATATATATAAAAAACGAAGGGGAGAAGTGCCACTACTAAATTGGTTACCATGCCTATATGTCTGCACTGTTCAAGTTATCTATGAAACACAAATTATTGCAATTTAAATAAACCAGCTGCTCATTAATATCCCCATGGTGATTCTCTTGTGCAGCTCTTTTGCATATTTGTGTGATTGAAAATTTGCTTAACTGTTGGCTAATGAATACTACTGCTGCATGCCTGCATTGCATGCCTGCATTAATTGAATTAGGTAAAAGAAGATGGCTAAACATGCATTACAGCACGCAACGAGTTAACTCGAGATCTTATCTTGTGAGTATATGTTTTAGCACTTACTCCCTTCCCGGTTTTATAAGCATGTTGATGGTCTACATGAGTCACATGACTGCATGGCATGTTTATATCGTGTTTAAATTGTTAGAAACTGAATATCTAAACCCAAGTGTAAGTATAGGCTAAATACATGTGTTTAAAAAAACTTGAACTGATACCACGTCTCACCCCCCCTATGAACGTCTCTTTAAATAAATAAAAAATAAATCTAGATTTCGTCTTCTTCTTCTCTGCAAATTTGCTTTTGCCCACGAATTCTAGGTTCTTCTTTCTAGTAAGGTACACAAAATCTTGATTGCTTTTTTATAATTGATTTTGCCGTTTACTTTAATTCTATAAAGATTTGATTTTTATTCATGTTTTAATATTTTTCCGTCATGCTTTATAGGTCTGCGATTCCACTTAGCATCGACGATATACCCGATAAGCTACTTTCTACTTTTATCGTGTCCTTTTGCAAACTATAATGTGCATTTACAGATTGTTAAACGAAAAAGAGAGGAGTCCAACGCAGTTGTAATATTTTGCAGATATTGTTTAGGGTTTCACTTCTTCATACATTGCCCCATTTTTGCAACATGTTTTGCACTGTGGTTGTATAGAGACGCATGGGCTTTCGTCTTGCGAAGCAAGACGAGCCCCCACTAATATATATATATATATATATATATATATATATATATATTATTTGTGTTGTAATACAACTCGAATTAAATTTATCTCCAACCAATTTACAATAATTTTACTCCAACTATAATAAATGAATATATTTCGGCTGACAAAATAATGAAAGTGGTAAATTTTTCGATCAGCAATTTATATAAATAATGGAATCGTTGGTGTAAGATATTATCATGAATGTCGATGCTATTGTTTTCTTAAATAATTAAAGCAATTTTTGTAATGACTAAAGTTGACAACGTATGATCAAATAATACGAACGAGCTGAGGATTTAATCAATTTTTGATCAAGAAAATGTATTTGCAAACTGCGACATCTTTTGATTCTTTTCTTTTGGGATTTGGTCTCTGTACATACAGTATATTGTATAACTTTTAATATCTCTTCAATTATTTTTGCGCATTTATTTTCCTCTCAAATTATGCTAAATGGTCAAAATCTGTCATTGACAGAAACACTTTAATTTTTATTTTTTATAGATATAATAATATTTTAATTATTTTTTGACATTTATTATGATTAGTTATAATATATGAGATATATATTGTAAAAAAAATCAAAAATATTTTTTTTAATTAAATAATGAATATTTTTATATTTATAATAAAAAGTTAATTAAATAGAAAAAATATATTGTAATATATAATAGACTATAAGATAAAAATTTCATTTTAATATATTTATTAAACTTATCATATTTATAATTATATAAAAATAAAAAATAAAAAATATAAAAATATAAAAATTTGAACATATGTAGAAGCTGGAGCTAAAACTCCAATAATGGATTCAATGGAATTGGAAGAGAAGAGAGGAAGTGGATTTGGGGAAAACCGAGAGCGGGAAAATTATTTCATTCAACTTGAAATTTCACATTACACAATAATCCCTCCAACAGCTAATATATATACAAAAGATATTTACATATAAGTCCCCAGACTTCTATTATTAACAGAAGAACCCCTACACACCATATAAACGCGCAACTGCATGCTTTCTTCTATAACAGCTCCTCTACAACATAGAATCTGTCCACCTAGCATTATCGTTAATTTATTAGTGGTCAAATTCTTTTGTGAACTCCTTTACCTTTATTCTTCTTTTTGTCTTTTTCCCAGGCAGTTCTTGTTACTTACTCACTAGTCACTACCCACTTTAATCTTCAGAAATCATCTACTCTACATTTCACTCGATTCCATTTGCAAATTCAAAACAACCCCCAAAAAAAATTCAGCACGTACAATGGCTGCACCTGAACCTATCTCGACTGTTATTGGGATTGCAATTGTGAACGCCATCGTGACGTCAGCAGTAGAAGCAATAAGAAATCTCCTGCTTGAGGAAGCGAAGGCGACGATGGGCTTCAATAGAGCCCAAATCAATCGACTCAACCAAAATACTCAATAGTTCTTCACAATGTTGATCGTGAAGTTTGTTTTTGTGTCTCACAATAATTGAAGTGGCAAGCTTCGGTGGAGGCAGAGACGTTTATAGTGGTGGTGGTGGTGGTGGTAAAGGCAGAGGCAAGGGAGGCGTTTATGGTGGTGGTGGTGAAGGCGAGAGAGGCAAGGGAGGTAGAGGAGGTAAGGGAAAATTAAATGGGGAGGAACTCATTACTAATCTGAGTGTGTTGTTATTCATCAATTGAAAAAAAACTAATTTACACGCTTTTTTATATATATATATATATATATATATATATATATATATATATATATTAAATTTGTGCGAAATTCGTGCGAAATAAAATAAGTAGGAGTCGCTTGAGAGACTTGGTTTAGGTTTAGTTTCAAGCTATTGAGGTTGCGAGATGGTGATTGCGATTTTGATGCGACTGTGAGATGGTCTTTCTTTCACATTTTGCTTTCGATTATTTTCAGGAAGATATATATATCTGGTGCAAAATTTGTGCGAAATATGAATTCTATTCTATACATATATATAATTACTGAATCTCTTCGTGTACTAATGGAAGATGTTTAATATTTTTGTGTTCACACTACAAAATTATAAATAAAACAAAATTAATTATTTTTATTATTTAATATATATTACCAAAAATTAACATCAATAATAGTATAAATTAATATCAATAATAGTTTAGATTAATTTTAGTAATAAATTAATTTCAAATTTATTGTATTAATTAAATTTTGATAATATTTTCAATTAATTAATTATTTTTTATATTTTTTTGAAAAATCAATCAATTAAAATGTTTAATTGAATAAAAAATTAATATTGAATAATAATAATAAAATAATAATAATAATATTACCGTCTAAATTTCTAGGGGAGAGAGCTGAACTTTTCTAGGGTCCTTGACGGAGGCCAACAAAGAAGAATCGATGATCATTGAAGCCGTCATGTGCCAGCTGAGGTGACGACAGATGTCGCATAGTTAAATTAACTATTAATTAAAATTAAATAAATATAAAATTTACAATTTTCATATTCATTGGAAACAAAGGACACTTAGGGGTAACATTCCAAAAGGACCCTGTAAGTTTAATTGATTCCATAAATTATACTTTAAGTTATCTGAAAATCACGTGAAAATTATACTTTAAGTTATCTAAATTATAAACGCACGTAATCTCATTACGTGCGTTTCTCGTGCTTTTTTATAAGTTGTTTTCGCCAGAAAGAACTGAATATGATTTTTGGCTAATTTAACAAATATGGAAGCAACTAAACTTACAAAACCTTTTCAATTATTTTCTTGTAATTGCAATTATTAGATTAGTACTCAGCAATTGCAATTTGCAAACAAGAGGAAATCAACACTCAAATTCCACAAATTACAAACCTGTGTTAAGACAAATCCCTAGATGGGCTAATCAAGGGTCCAAATAATAAAAACAAAATTGATGCACCTCCTCCAAATTTGGGGGATAGTATGAATTAGTTAACAAAATACATAATTTTATGATGCGGTCAAGATCGTTGATTGTGCTTGATGATATGTGGGAGACGGAGCAGTGGGATATCTTAAAGAAGGCGTTTCCTGTTATCGATAATCGATGCAAAATCATCATTACAACTCGGAACAAGAAGCTCATTCCTCCACTTGAAGGGTTCCCTTATAGAATGGACGTCCTCACTTAAGATAAAAGCTGGGAGCTCGTCAAAACAATTATACTTTCTACGGATCCCACACCAGGTTAGATTTTGTAATGTTATTTCATTTAGAGTTAATGGGAATTTAGTCATTATTTTCTTATATATGAATCATACTTAATACTCAATCAAATTTGTGCGAAATTCGTGTGAAATTAAATAAGTAGGAGTCGCTTGAGAGACTTGGTTTAGGTTTAGTTTTAGGCTATTGAAGTTGCGAGATGGTGATTGCGATTTTGATGCGACTGTGAGATGGTCTTTCTTTCCCATTTTGCTTTCGATTATTTTCAAGAATATATATATATATATATATATATATATATATATATATATATATATATATATATATATATATATATATATATATATATATATATATATAATTACTGAATTTTTTCATCACACGTGAACTAATTGGAGAAGTTTAATATTTTTATGTTTGCACTACACAATTATAAATAAAAAACAAAACTAATTATTATTACAAAAAAATTAACATCAATAATAATTTAAATTAATTTAATATCAATAATAGTTTAGATTAATTTTAGTAATAAATTAATTTCAAATTTATTGTATTAATTAAATTTTGGTAATATTTTCAATTAGTTAATTATCTTTATATTTTTTTGAAAAACCAATCAATTAAAATATTTAATTGAATAAAAAATTAATATTGAAAAATAATAATAATAAAATAATAATAATAATATTACGTCTAAATTTCTAAGTAAATAATTATTAGTAGTATTAAATAGTTAATAAAAAAATTAAAATACTCGATAAATTAATAATCTCTTTAAATTAATAAAATTTCATAGTGTAAAGTGTAAAGGCTATTAATTTATAGATGTTTTATTGTATAAAGATTTTGGTTTCTACAAAAATTAGGTCTAGGAGGATTGAGGAGGCGTCCAGTGCAAAAATTAGGGTTGGGCGCGGGCCGGGCCCAAAATTTCTAGGACCCGGCCCAAAATCCGTTTTTGTCGGTCTGGGCTTTTTGAAATTAAGGCCCGGCTTGAGACCGAACCCGACGGTCCGAACCGGGTTTTCGGGCTTCTCGGGCCTAATTTTTTTAATTTTTTAAAAATTGTTTTTAATTATTAAAAATAATTATTTATTTATTTTTTTAATAAAAAAATAAAATTTTAAATTTTAAATAATACTATTGTATACTTATATTTATAATTTAAGTTTTTACCGTTAAATTATTAATTAAAATATTAAAAATTATATAGAAATATATAATATTTATTAAAAGAAATAATTATATAAAAATTAAAAATCGGGCCGGTCCTGGGCTTTCGGTCCCAAAAGTTTTTGGGCTCTGGACCGGCTCTTCCTTTTATTTTTCGATCCGGGCCCTGGCGGGCCGGTTCCAAAAAAATTTGAGCTCAGCCCGCAACGGTTTTTTTTCGGGTTTTCGGGCTCAAACGCCCAGCCCTACACCGGACAATAAGCAGTGCACTTTATTACCGTTAGATTACGTATAAAAATATCTAATTTGGGATTGAAATTATGGCGCAATTATGGCGTGAAAACGGTGTCGTATCCAGTTATGATTTGGGGAAAATATCCAGCCTTCAAATTTCAATACACAAGACTTGCTCGGTAAAGGATGGTTGCAGCCACGTACGGCGGAATTAGAAACTCCTTATCAAGGAATGGTCGTAAGAAATACTGTAATTGCTATTGTATACTTAAAAAATAAAAGCAAATTTTGTAATGACGACTCAAGTTGACAACGTATATGATCAAATAATACGAGTTGATGATTTAATGAATTTTTGATCAAGTTAATAAATGATCCGCGTTAATATTATTAGTATTATTTGTGTTGTAATACGACTCGAATTAATGTGCAATAGTATATTTTCACCCATACATACACACTGGAATTGAAACCGAAATCTCCAATGTTCTGATCACTTTAATTTCGAGCTGGATCGGTTGACATAACTTTGCCTTACTTAATTCTATCAGAAATTTAGAGAAAATTCTTATAGAAGATGGAGTTATGGCCAATCTCGTTGTGTTACTTATTTCAAAATCCTTGAATTTGGATGGGATTCAATTTCTGAGAAGCCTTGATCGATTGTTTAGATCTTCATGTCATGCCGACACCCTTCAAAGACAAACTGAGGGTTGTCGGCGGTGAGTGTGGGCTGGACATTGACAAGATAAGCCACATACCAAAAGTGTTATTTGAAGGTTAGCCGAATGAATTTACTGTAGCGTACGTAGTTGTGCCTCAGCTCGCATTACTAATTTGTTAACTTATAAACATATTTCTAATTGACATATCTCTGCTACATTGGTGTTTGAACAGATCGAATCTAGGTGAATGTACGTACATGGTTGATTCGTCTCTCATCTGAATCTGATGGTTCTGATCAGAGCAAAGGTGACTGATCAAGAAGAGCACGCTGAAGATGGACCAGGCACCTGACCATCTTAATAAAAGATTACTTCATTTCATCTGCATAATAATTGTGCGCTCGTGTTGTTTCAGTCCTCGGTTCTTCACTCACAGCCGAAGTCAACAGTTGGTACCCCTGCATATATATATATATATATATTGCTCCTGAAGTGTTGCTTAAAAAGGAATATGATGGAAAGGTGTTTATTTTATAAAAACATGTATTGTTGAGTCAAAATCGAACTGTCATTTGAATATTTTTGTCTTGAATTTGTATGTAGGTTGCGGGTGTGTGGTCCTGTGGAGTGACTTTATACGTGATGTTAGTCGGTGCATATCCATTCGAGGACCCCAAAAACTTCAGAAAAACGATACAGGTTTGCTTCTATTTACTGTATTTTGGGATTATGATTTCATGATTTGATACATTTCTTTCTTTCTTGGCAGCGAATCTTGAACGTCCAGTATTCGATTCCAGATTATGTGCATATCATATATCTCCAGATTGTCGTCATTTGATTTCAAGAATATTCGTGGCAGATCCCGCAAAGGTCACTTCTTAACCCGTTCACGAATTAAGTTACTGTGTGTATATGCATGTCTTGCTTTCATTAGAAAGAAATATCATTGAAGTTTTGAAAGATAACTGTGTTCTTTTTTGGGGTAATTACAAAAATTACCACAGAGGTTTGAGATTATTACAAACAACCCTGATGTGTTTTCAAAAAGCTTCTTGACAACTTTTATAATTAACCTAAACCCCAGGGGTAGTTTTGTGTTATTTACTAATTCAAGACTGTTCTTCATAATTCATAAATCCTAGTTCTGAGGGGTAATTTGTAATTCAAAAGATATCTATATACTTTGGTTTTTGTAATTTCATTATCAACTTATGTTGTTGCCTGTTGGGCAGTAATCTCAATCCCGGAAATAAAGAAACACGAATGGTTCTTGAAGAACCTTCCCACGGACCTCATGGACAATAATAACACGGCAAACAATCAGTTTGAAGAGCCCGAGCAACCTATGCAGAGTGACGACGAAATCATGCAGATAATAACCGAGGCTACTATCCCACCTGCCGGCACAAACAGCCTAAATCAATATACCTCACAGGTAGTTTGGACATTGACGACGACATGGGTGAAGATCTGAAGAGTGACCCGATCTTGATATCGATAGCAGTGGAGAAATCGTCTATGCCCTGTGAATCGATTAAGCTACATAACTTACATGTATTTTTAAAATTTGCTTTTTCAAGTCAGGAAGAAAAGGGTGGGGGTTGTAGATGTAATTTGTGTGATATATTATTCTGTAATTTATGATTCTAATATCAGTAGGGCACAATCTGAAATTTAAATAAAGTTTTATATCACAACAAAATTCAGGTTTATTGAGCATAAGCTGTTACCATGGTAAAAAAAAAGTCGAAACTCGCAACTAAGGTTCATTAAAGTACCGTTTTTAAGGAAACAATGGAACAGAATGGAGCCCAGTGTTTTCCGGAATTCCCATCATCAAGTTCAGATTTTGTAATGCCTGACCAGATGCTCCTTCCACGAGATTATCGATCTGCACATTGGTCCCTTGGAGGTTAGGGAAAAGAAAAGAAAACGTTCGTAGTAAATCCAAATGTACGAAGAACTTACAACAGAGATAATTATTGCTCTTCCCGGGATCCGATCTGGAAACACATTCACCAAGCAATAATTGGATCCTCTAACATGTCGAGTGTGAGGGATTTCGATCTTGTTTAGCACAATGACAAATTCCTCATTCTGTAGAATAGAATGTGTGTAAAATAATTGAAGATTTTCGACTGTAAAATTGATATCATAGAGGAAAACAACTGGCTATTTACCGCGTAAAAGCTTCTCAAATGTTCATATAGAGATCCTCAGTTGATGCTCCATTGGCCATTTTTACATATAACGTAGATTGCATTCCACGGCTCTTGAAGACAACGAGGTAAGAGTTAGATAACTACAACTAGAATGAAATCAACTTCGTACAATTTGAGAGCAGCTATAAGTAATGTTATTACCATTGGCATTAAATGTGGGGTGAAGCTGACGATAACTTTAGAATTTGCAGCCTCTGATAATCCTTGTTCAATTTCCGGCACTGGAATTTACCAAGTCACTTAATTAGTTGAAAAAATTAGGCTAAATACGGTATAATTTAACAAACCCCCCTCTTTTTTTAAGGGCATTTTTACAATTCCTAAATCCAATAATCGTTGGATGTAAATTGTACCAAAATTCAATAATTACTAACCATGGCGATGCCTGGTTACACCATAAGAATGGATTCCTTCTGATATTTCAGTGTACAAATTTGCCTCCTTGGCCCCACGTCCTACATGGATAATCAGTATGAAAAAATATTCAGCTACAATCAAATCAAAACTTCTTTTTTTTTTTTTAATCAAGGGCTATTAACATTAAATTCAGAACCTGCTCAGCTAACACCAGATTTTGAGTCGATGATAATATTCTCAAGTTCAATGAGATTGGCCTGCAAGCAAAAGAAAAATGGATTATTACGAAAAAACTACCCCTAAATTTGTAGTATAGTATTTACTTCAGGCTATGGTTCTGTTCACATTTTGTCCCCAAGAAACACGAGTGATGTAAATGTAAAATGCGAGGCAAAAGTTGGGGGTAAAAATTGTGAAGTTTAGAGAAATTGCAGGACGTAATCAAAACCAACCTTTATCATTAAAATTTAAAACAAAGTAACTATTTAGTGTTTGTAAAGCAAACCTTTATCAAGGGGATAAGAGGAAGCTGAACAGAAGTTGGGTAACAACCGGGATTCGCAATAACGCGGTCACTTTGAATTTCGGATCTAGATATCTCCGTCAATCCATATATACTTTCTTTCTGCATTTATCATTACACATAAATAGATGTAAACAAAAAAAAGGGCATTTGAAGTGTATAAACGAGTTGTGCCATGCAAAATAAAACTCAGACCTGTAATTCTTGGGCCTTGTGAGGCTGACCATACCATTCCTTATACTCATCAACATCTCGGAGCCGAAAGTCCTACATAAATATACCGTCGTTGAAAATTCAGAGTAAGATAGCATGCTTATGGTAGGTAATATTGAATTACTAAATACCGCAGAGAGGTCAACTATTTTCAAATTACTCGGGAGACCTTTGATAATTTCCTGTCGGAAAAATATTTACGAAAAATGTTACTCCACTTCAAGATACTAGGATCAAAAACACGTGATGGAAAATTATATATAAACAAAACCTGAGTCGTCCCATGAGGCAAGCAACAAAACACGGCATCAACATTGGTGAAATCTGCATCCTTGATTGCAATCAAGTCCGGCAAATCCTACAGAGTCGCATGTAATGAAAAGTTTGAGACATTGCTCGATAAATTTATGGAACGAAAAATAATACACGTTACATACTTGCTTGAACAAATGAGGAAAAACTGATCCAATCGACAACCCAGCTTTCCTATCGGCTGTCATTAGAGTTATTCGAAAGTTGGGATGACCCGAGAGTAGCCTAATTATCTGAAACACGAAAAGGCACTCACGGCTAAATCACAAGAAACACATTTTTCATACACAAATGACACACAAATGCTTGATAGATACCTCAGAGCCAGTGTAGCCACTTGCCCCGAGAACACCGATTCTGAACTTTTCGGATTCACGGGTCTTCGATTCTTCCGATATCAAGCTCTGTGGTATCGACGTTGTAACCGAAGCTCTTGTACAGAGCCTCCCAACATTCAAATTCCTGACAGAGTCCTGCCGAAAAATAAGGGATCGAATAATTTGTGTTAGAAAAAATGTAGACGGGTTAGTCCAAAACCGGAATAAAGCAAAGAAAAAACGGAAAGTAAAACTGAGAGGATCGATGGCAGCCGCCACCTGAAAGGACTCACTGATCTTCATCCCTCCAGAGGCGATGTCATGCAGGATCAGTTGATACTCCTGGACTTGGGAGATGACAGATTTGGAGTCGACCATCTTGTAGTCCAGGAACTTGCCGACGACGTACTTCTTCGTACCAGCGTCCTCGGTCTTGTACTTCTTCTCCAAAGCTTCCCAAAGGGCTTTGGCAGACTTGTACGTGCTATACACATTGTACAGCTCGTTGCACAGCCCGTTCAGGACGGTGTGCCGACAGAGATAATCACTCTGCCCCCAGGCTTCGAAGGCATAACGCTTCTCAGCAGTGTCATTGTCAGTTATGGTCATAGGGTCCTCAGTCAGATGCTTCTGAAGGCCGAGGGTGGTCTGGTAGAACATCATCTTGGACTGCCACCTTTTGAAGTCGACACCAGTGAACTTCTCGGGCTTCTCAGCATTCGGGATGGTCTGGGGCAGTGGCACTGGGATCTTACCGATGAGAACTTCTTTGTTGTTGACTGGTTGTTCGACGTTGATGACAGGAATCTCCTTGTTCTTCTGGGCATCGTTGTTGGCTTCACTTCCGGTAGACATATTTACTGACTTGCGATTGTTAGAAAAAATGTAGACGGGTTAGTCCAAAACCGGAACAAAGCAAAGAAAAAACGGAAAGTAAAACTGAGAGGATGCTGCCGAGGAGCTTGCACTTTCCGCAAGTCAGTAAAGCCCCGTGTATGCTACGGTTACAGGCTCTCTGACCCCAAAGATACAACGGCTAGCGGGGCTCGAACGATCGCACACTGAATCGAACCCTCGGTGAACAGAAACTGGGAAAACAGAGCACTTATGTGAATGGTATGATGAGATGAGAAAGGCAGAAATTTCGTACGTGAAAATGATGCATGCTCGTTTCTACTTATAGACCTCACCCGGGGAAGTTATGCACCACTATCAGTGTGGTGATGGGCAGCAGTTACGACGAGTGGAGGAAAGCACCACTCCACCTCCAACTGCCCCATGTTCAGCAATTAAAACCGAATTAATTAATTCTGTAATTAATTAATATCCAAAAGTCGAGCCCAATTAATTAATGTACACAGGCCTTATAAACGATCATTCGGACCGTGTCCAAAAAGATAGGTACAGCCCAACCCAAGTGATCCAAGTGGCCCAGTGGGCCCCGGGAAGCCCAGGTCCAGCCCAGAGTCCAATTGACCAAATCACCAAGGAGCCAGGACCAAGCCCACGTCCAAGCCCACGTCCAAGCCCAGGCCCAGGCCCGAGCCCGGGCCCGGGTCGGGACGGGGCGGGCGCGTGTGGCCCTTGCCATGTACCGCTAGGGGTGCATGGACTTAGTCAACTTGTTGAACACTCATACTCTCTTATCACATTTAAAGAGAAATGACTTTTGGTATTCTTTCTATGTGGGATAACATATTTCCCAATAAAATAATAATTGCTTCCATTTACCAAAGTAGTATTTATGGCAATCTTTACACATTTATTTCTCACTCACCGATTAACGGATTTTGACGAAATAAAAACTCATAATTACCTCGTAACACGTAGATAATTATAGTAACGATTAAACTCGAAATCGAATACATTTTATAGCCATTAAAAATTACAAACTTTGGACAAAATACATGAATTATTAAATACAAATAATAATAATTCCAACAATTTGTCATATATCTCCATTATCACCCCAAGAATTTCACAACCCATATGCTAAAATTAAAAAAAAAAAAAACATCTTTTAATTGATTTGATACAAAGCTAAATAGCCCAGAAATCTATTACTGAAATGCGGAAAAAAATAAAAATTATAAATGAAATTTTATGAATCAGATTTCAAGTAATCACCCTGTTGTTTGCATCGATCAATGCCTATTGAGATTGAGTTGAATGATGATAAAGAACCCATGTTTTAGGGTTTTAGCAGAGAATTATATGTCGATTGTATCGCAAGTGAAATATTTGGCAACGGTGAAATTTTGAGGAAACACTAGGAATACGTACAACTCCTGTCGTTGATCTACCTGTATTTTACTAATAAATCTTTTTAGTAATTTAAATAATAAATTTACGCAAGTATTTTATTAAATTTGTTGTCTCCTTATCTTTTTCTTTACATTTCGTTTTTATTAAATTTATTAAATTTGTTGTCATTTAATTAGGTTCGAACTTAAATCTTTAGTCTTTAATTTCAACTCTGAGTACTCAACAAACTGAGCTAACAATCATGGATTATTTTTTTATTTTTTAGTTTTAGTTTTCGTGTACAAAATACTGTCAGAGACTTGAGAGTAGTAAAGAATGATAAAATTATGGTAATGGATTCAATATTTCCATTTGAATGATGAATAAGTAAGCAGAAAATGAGTTTATTATAAGAATCATTTATTTAAATAAATAAATTATTCTTATAAATGGTAATAGATTTTTTTTATTTGGCCATCCTTATACAAAGAACCTGCAATTTTTAAACTAGAGAAAGAAGCATACATTAACCTTCATATTAAATCCTCGCTGAGAGTTTGAAATAAGTAAAAAACCTCCTCCTTATTCCGGGCTTGGGACCGGCCGTGTGATGATTACGGGCGGAGTTAAAAACTTTTTTTTTTAAGAAAACTACTCAGATATACTCCTATTATTTAGTGTCAAAAGTCCATTCTAAGGAAGTCAGCCACAACCCACAACAGACCATCTTGAAACACTACAAGGACTTTTTTTTACAAGTTACTCGGATATAATAATTTAGTACTCTAACTGACTGTTACCAAGTTAGCCGGACATTTTTTTTACTACTATTTGAAGAATACCTTGATTGCTGTTGTTCAATGTGGCTGTCCGAAAATATTTTTATATAACTCAGAAAGTCTTTTGAAAGCAATTTGGTCTAGCTAATATAGTCTTTTGAAACTGAACATTTTGAAAAATCACTGAACGTTGTAGCTGAACATTTTGAAAAATATAGTCTTTAGAAATTTTGTTGCGGTAAAAGGTGGTACCTTTGCTTCAATGAACTTCCATTCGCTAGTGGAAGGTTTGTGATGTTATCTTGGGCCTACGAAAAACACGAAATGAATTCTCTTATTGACACTTATCGGCTTTCTCGTAGAAAGAACATCAGGAGACCCAAATTTTATGTTAATTAATTGTCTACTCTACAGCGTCAATATATACCTGTCCTAGCGCTTGGAGACAAAGTGCTCTTAGGGCTCCTTCAGCAAGGTTCCACAGGCAGATTCCTCCTGAAAAAATCGAGAAAACACGACTCTAAATCAATAAGCAATACACACATAACAAGAAGAAACCTGAGGGAGGATGTGTCGCACAGCACGATCAAGGTAACCAGCAGCCTTTAAGAAAACATCAATCGACGACACATGAGAAGAATACATTCAAAGCACATATATTTTACACATTAAAACACTGAATAATAACAATCTTTAACCAACCCCATAGGAACTGGAAAATAATCTTCGCATTCTAGATTGTGAAGAAGATCACTCAATGTCAAACCTCCTGCAGGAAACAAGTGATGCAACATCAATATCATACGGTAATCAGAGGCACAACAAACAGATTTAGGGCAATTAAAAAACAATGCCGTGTCTGGTTCTTGTAATTGTCGTAGCTTCTTGCCCAGCGCCATCACGACTATTCTCCTTCCATCAATATGCGATCGGGTGCCTGGTCTATCTGCAGCGTGCTCTTCTCGATCGGTCACCTTCGCTGTCAGAACCATCAGATTCAGACGAGAGACGACATTCACCTAGACTTGATCTGTTCAAACACCAATGTAGCAGATTAGTAATACGAGGCACACCTACGCCACTGTTAATTCATTCTGCTAACCTTCAAAAAACACTTTTGGTATGTGTGCATTCCCTGAATAGTAACAATATTCTTTAACCAATAACATAAGAACTGGCAAATAATCTTCTAGATTGTGAAGAAGATCACCCAATGTCTAACCTCCTGTAAGAAACAACTGATGTAACATTAATAGCATACGGTAATCAGAGGCACTACAAACAAATTTAGGACAATTACAAAACCATGCAGCTGTGTGGTGGTTTTCCGTCTGGTTCTTGTAATTGTCGGAGCTTCTTGCCCAGCCATCACGACCATTATCCTTCCACCAGTTGATACAAAGCATCCCATGTCCTAAAAAAGTCAAATTAAAAAGGAAATATATATATATATATATAGAAGAAAGTCGTTTTATGAATTGATTATAAGCTTAATCAATGAAGACACAGAAGGATGTAAATGTGCTTACCTACCTTTCGTTTCTCAATGATCACAAGGCAAATAGTTGAATCATCAATTCATTTCCTGCTGTTAATTTTCTGCACGAACTCAAAATAAGGATCAAAATCAAACAACAAAATCGAAATAAAATGAAAATCAACGTACATCAATATGTTTGAGTCGGGTGCCTGATCTATCTTCAGCATGCTCTTCTGTGATCAGAACCATCAGATTCAGACGAGAGACAAACCAACCATGTACGAACAGTCACCTAGATTAGATAGAATCTGATCAAACACCAATGTCGCAGCGATATATCATTTAGAAATATGTATATGGAGTATATGTTTAAGTTGATAAATACAAAACGTACCTAGAGTTAATTCATTCTGCTAATCTTCAAAAATCACATTGGGTATGTGACTTATCTTGTTCATGTCCCGCCCAGATTCACTTCCGACAACCCTCAGCTTGTCTGTGAAGCTTGTCGGCATGCCCTGAAGCTCTAAATAATCCAGGCTTCTCAGAAATTGGATTCCCTCTGGAATGGATTCCAATTGAAGGGATTTCGAAATCCCTAGCGAAGTGAGATTCACGAGAGCTCCATTTTCTATCAAAATTTCTTTTAAATTTGTGAAAGAAGAAAGTGCAAGATCTTTCAGCTCTCGAAACGAACCGGCTCGGAAAATCAAAACATTGGAGACTTGGGTTTCCTCAATAAGGAGTCTTTTTAGACTGGGCAACATGCCCAATGTTTCTACTAGATCCTCTTCGAGCTCCCCACAATTAATAATCTCCAATGTATCCAATTTAAGACACAGTCCTTGCTGGAATGCTGGAAACCTACAGCTCACAACATCTGCCAATCTTAAATAAACCAAAGACCGACTCATCAGAACCTTCACGAGTGTTTCCGATCCTTCTCCATCGCTGAAATCACACTCATAAACCTCCAAAAATGTTGTATTTAGTTGGCTCATGCATTCGGTGACCGCCGATAAACTGTTGATGTCGAAAAAAGCACCACGCAGTTCTTGTAGTCGAATCAATGTAGAGATGTCTGCAGCCCGAAAATGACGGCTGTCGAATCCATGCAGCGTCTCCAGGCGTTCCATTCCCTCTAGAGACAACGGACCCCCTCCTGCAATCTGCATCATGCCCGGGAAGAAGAGGTGTCTCAACGTCTTCATCTTATAGAATCTGTCGATCACTCTAACAGGCCCCGAATCACGAGACTCTGCCTGAGAGAAATCGAATATCTGCAGGCACGGGAGTAAATAGATGGACTTTGGAATACAGTCCACCAAGCATCCTCTTATGCTCAGGTGTTTCAGATAGAAGAGTTTGCCAACCCTATTATGCAAACTCTTGCCTTTGAATGCACAGTCCCTTAAAATCAATGTCCGAAGGGACGTCAGCTTCTTGAAAATACTTGCACTGACCGTGCATATGGGTCCCTCAACAAGAGGTGAACCGCTTCCTTGGACTGAAAGAAACCGCAAGCTGCTGAGTTCCTTCTCCCACTCGTGGATATAGCCGTCTAGAACTCCAACAATATTGGAAATACATATCGATGCAGAGATTGTGCATCAAATCATGGAGAGTGCATGTTTGGGGATCGTCCTCTGATAACTGGACCATGCTCCTGGCTACCAGCTCACCCAAATAACGCCCCCCGACGTCTTTCACGCTTTCCCGAATTCCTCTGTTCCTCGTGGAAATACGGTCATCCCCGAGCCACATCATGTATAGGTCATCTACACGTATGTTGTTGTAATCGTGAAAGCATCCGAGCATGAGGAAGCAATACTTTAGATCGTAAGGCAGGGCGTCGAAGCTCAATTCCAGAATCTCTTCGAGTCTGGTATTATCTCTGACTCCTTCCCCACGCCCGAGGTACATATCGATGTCCTCGTTCACCCTTTCCCACTCATCTAAACGGATTTGCTTTTGTTGCAAAATCCCTCCAACCACCGAAACCGCCAGCGGAACACCGCTGCATTTCCGGACTATCTCCCTTCCTACTGACTCCAAAAGAGCCACTGCTGCTTCCTCATCTGCACCAACACACATTGCATTGGGGCAAGAACCACATTTCAACAACAGCAGAAGAAAAGAAAAACACACTGGAACAATAACAAGTAAATATGGGATTATCAGTTTATTAATATGAACCTTATTTCTCTTTTTCCCACATTTGAACAACAACAAAATAACAGAAAAACACACTGAAACAAGAATAACAAGTAAACACGGGATCGGGATTATCAGTTAATTAATAAGAACCCCATTCTCTTTTTACCTTTTCTTAACAACAAGAACAAAAGAAAAGTAAAACATACTGGAACAAGTATAACAAGTAAATACGGGATCGGGATTATCAGTTTATGAATAAGAACCCCATTCTCTTTTTACCACATTTCAACAACAACAAAAGAAAAGAAAAACACACTGGAACATGAAGAATAAGTAAATATGGGATTATCAGTTTATTAATAAGAACCCTATTTCTCTTTTTACCACATTTCAACAACAACAGAAGAAAAGAAAAACATATTAGAACAAGTATAACAACCAAATACGGAATTATCAGTTTATTAATATGAAACCTATTTCTCTTTTTACCACATTTCAACAACAACAAAAGAAAAGAAAAACACATTGGAACAAGTATAACAAGCAAATACGGGATTACCAGTTTATTAATAAGAAATACGAAAATGATGACAAAACTCTAACCTTGTGTATGCTCCGTAGATAGTAAAATTTTCTTGACCAGCTCCCAACTTTGATCTTCGGTCAGGAAATCCATTTTGAAAGGGACTCCTTCCAACGGAGGAATAAGTCTCTTGTTTCGAGTGGTAACGATGATCTTACACCCATTTCCGATAATCGGAAACACCTTCTTCAAAATATCCCAGTGATCCCTCTCCCACATATCATCTAGGATAACCAAGGACCTTGACTGCACCATAAATTGATGGATCTGGCTGACTAATTCACGCTCCCCCAAATTCGAAGTATCGATTTTGTTGGTAAAACTCGGGCTGCGGATTAGCTCATCTAGGATTTGGCGTAAAGCATTTTCGACATTGAAGTCTCGGGTTATGCAAACCCACGCTTTAGCTTGAAAGTCCCCACCGTTGTACACTTTCCTGGCCAGGCAAGTCTTTCCTAGCCCCCCCATGCCATGCACAAAAATAACAGGCTTTTCAACATCATTCACCAATGTTATCAACCTGCTCAGATTACCCTCCACGCCCACAAAGTTTCTTTCCGTCTCAAACGGATAAGTTATCCTTAACTGATAACGTGGGACGTGGATTCTCTCTCCTCCTCGGGAGATAGATTCCAACCTCGCCATGAGGCTATTCAGCTCAGAATTGATGTCCTTAGCCGCCATCGCAAAACGGTGAAGACTCACGGGAAAGCAAGCACGCCTTTTCAAGCTATTGAAGAACCTACCTCTGTGGGAATTCATCCCGTGGGCGTGCTCTAGAAGTAGGGTCTGGACGAGGTCGTTTATCCATGCCCGGGCTGCAGCAGTGTTGATCGACCACCTGTCAGCGTCGATCAGGAAGGCCTGGATTGTGTTCAGATTGCGAACCGTCTGCTCTCTGTTGAAGCTCAGCAAGAGTTTGCCTTCGTCGATCAGTATAGTCTTCAGTGCTTCTATTGAAGAAGTAACGATAGATGTCACAATAGTTGTCCCAATAGTCGTCCCAAGAGAGGTAATGTTCAGATCACCTTCGGAAATTCCACGATACACCATACAAGGATCGCCTCCCGGAAACAACATAGATCGATCGGATTCTTCAGCTCCATAAAACAACATAGGGGAATCGGATTCGATACGTCCCGACATTTTCCGATTTTTTTTTTAAATATATAATCAGTAGAAATAAAATGTATATTAACAACTCTCAAGAAGAAGAAGAAGAATTATAGAGTATTTCTCTAAGATTTGATGTATAAAATGTAAATAAGAACTCTGAACTCGCAAAGAAGAAGAAAGAATGAGAATTGTGAGAGAGAAGGGTGGTGCGCGCACAGAATAAATAGACGAGGAGGAACAACGGCTTGCTCTATTCTATTTCAATTCACGTTGCTAAAGATAAAAGAAAAAGAGGGAGACAAAGTGAAAAAGAAAATGGGAGTACTAATATTACTTTGTTTATTTTTTGAAAGCACATACGAAAAAGAAAATGAATAAGGGAAAAGCAGTTCGATCGATACCCATCTGTTGAACACTTCACAGAGGAGCAGCTCATCCCAATCCCCCGCGCTGCCGTCCACCGTCGATTTTAAATGCCTCCAGATCTAATAGTTTGAGTGTTGATTTCCTCCGCTCTTGTTTACAATTGCCTCGCTCATCTAATCTAATACGGAGTACAGGTAAATAATTTGAGAGAAAATAAATGGATGAATTTCTGCAAAAATATTAGTATTATAAGTAATTAATTGAGGAGAGAATAAAAAAGTTACCCCCATGTTAAAAATAAAATAAAATTCTACCACATGTCAGAGTCCACGTCAGGTATTTTTTGATGTTGCAAATATGTTTTACATCCGTACAGTGTATTTGATTTGTTTATTTTAACACATCACACATGTGTGAATATTTGTAATTTGAATCTGGCAGAATGAAAGTGGTTTTTTTTTTCATCGGTACATATTACTGTATATTTTATTTTACGATGAAAAGATTGGAAATTGAGAATGAAAGTCTGTCAATTAGAATTCTATTTTATATTACTAAAAGTTTTTAAGGCTTCTATTGCTGCCGAGTGCCGACACACGATAGAATCGACAACTAATTAAGGCACGGTTATCGCCTTATCTGGATATACACACTTTGTTTGCGTAATAAAGAACAAAGAAAAAAAAAAAGGAAAGCATATGCACGTACACAAGACACACAATCAAGCTTGCAAATGCACAACACTTGCATAGATCGATGATGATGACCAAAAAATGAATTTGTATCATAATCAATTCATTTCTTAATCTTAGTAAAATATGGTTTTAAGTATTAATATTATAAAAATATACTATGAAAGTAAATATTATACTACTACGTACGTATGCAACTATATATTTAATTTTGCAAATTTATTTAATCTTCCTTTAAAGATACGTACACAACATGCTAAGTACGGAAAACATGTTTTGTCGTAAATCTTTTCTTTTATTCTTTACACAACTAATTACGGAAAACATATTTTGTCGTAAATCTTATTCTTTTATTCTTTTTCTTTTTGTCTTTCTTATTGGGCCCCAAGAGTTGTGATTGACAGTTCATCCTCGGTTCTTCCACTCTCAAGTCTCAATCTGCATTTAAATTTATCTCTAATTAAATATTTTTGAAAAACATAATGTAGGGACGGAGCCGAACCTATTGTGCCGTCTATTGTGTCTTCGGCAGTAGAAGCACACACACTATGCTTCGTTGTGGAAAATTTTGACTAAACAAGAAATGTGTGTTCAAAAATGCTAAACCAAACATAACTTTCATATGGTGATTTATCCCAACAAACGGAGCACATATCAAGTCATATCGTAACTTGAGAGCAGATTATTACACTCCATTAAGCTCAATACCTAAATAAAAGAAATAATATTTAGAATATTGTAGAGTAATTTCTAGTTCCAAAATTCATTTCTCAATTACTGTTAAAATTAAGAGACAACACAAAGAAAAATAAAAGAGATCACTTAAACCTTAATTTTATCACAAATTTTGTTTATTGAAAAAAAACAGAGAAATTAGTAAAAATGAAATAAAAATTGATTTTTACCTCAACATCAGATAATGTATTAGGTTCGTAATCCTTCATCATTCTTGAGTTCATCTTCTAAAAACAATGCAAAGAAAAATTACGAAATTCATCTCTTTTACAAATTTGAGTTTTGACGTAGTGGAGTGTTTTTTTTTCTTGGCACCAGATCTAAATGGTCTCCATAAGTTAACCCTAGTTAATTATTAACTTTAAAAAAATAGTAAAAATAAATAATTTAATAAGGAATAATGGATTCCACGTGTCGAGTGTATAAAGTGTGTGGGTTGTGCCTACAATCACAACTTCGAATTAGCCCCATTTGAAACATGTTTGTTTCAATTGAATATGAAAATTGTAAATTTTATATTTATTTAATTTGAATAGTTAATATCTCGTAGTACATGATATTTCAACCCCCGACATTTGTCGTCACCTCAGAGGCAACCCCTTGCTCCACTTTTTTTCACTTGCTCGATCTTTCTCTCAATTTCTCTCTTGATTCATGCCAAAGTTTTGTGTCCATTCATTCTATTTAATTTTTGAGTCAAAATATTATGACTTACTCCGTATTTAAATTTTCTATTAATAATTTGGTTTTTGAACTTCCAAAAAATATGTATTTTTGTACAAAACATCATTGATATTCAAGACACTTCACACAGCGGTAAAGTGGATCGGAGTTCAAATTACATTATACGTACATGGTGAATGAGAAAGAAAGCCAAAAAGAAATATAAAGAACTTTCATCTACCACGCAAGCGCATCAAAGAAGAAAGACAAAGAAAAAGAAAAGGAGAAAAAGGATAAAGGAAAAGACACGGAATATATATGTTTGTTTTCCGTACAAGACATAATATTGTGTACGGTTGAGTGCGGTTCATTGTTATAAATGTAATGAAAAAGAAAGGAAAATCCTTATTGATTTGTTGAGTGCGGTAATTGGGTATATTTTAAGACAAATATTGTGTACTTAGCATTACGATATGATTTTTTGTTTCAATTCTAAAAACTAAATGTAAAAAAAAATCTCGTATAGTTAAAATTTACTACTATTATAAATTTCTAACTGATCATACGAGCAATTAAAAATAAAAAGTAAGAATAAGTTTAAAGATAAAATATAAAAAATAAAGAACAATATTGCTTTGTTTATAAATAAGAACAAAATAGGGAGAATTTTTTTTTTGGTCCCACAAAGTTGGGTCATTTTCGATTTAATCCTATGTAGTTATACATTTTCAATTTAGTCCCATATAGCTTAAATTTTTGTCCGATTTAGTTCTTTTTTGCCGAAATCTTCAATTTTGACCGGTCAACTGATGACGTGGCCGCCCGGAAGATGATCGCCGAAGCCTTGGCACGCGTCTTCTCCTGATTGGCGGTTGTAATCAATTTTCAAAAAATAAAAAATAAAAAAATGCCACGCAAGTAAAACCTAATTAATAAATAAAAAAGAAAATCAAAATTCGAATATAAAAAATGAGAAACGGGTATTTATCGGTGGAGAATTACAGAATCAAAAATTTTTTTCTCCTCAATTCCTATTCATAATTCTCAAATCAGAAGAACCCTAATTCTCTAATCCACCCAATTTCTCCCCAATTATCCAAGAACCCTAATCATATATCGCACTGAATCAACAAAAAATTCCGTCTTCTTCGTTCTCTATTCTCAAAGTATCAATTTCTCTCCCCAATGTCTCAGTCAAGTGGAAGACACAATTCAAAGTTCTGTTATTGCTCGAAGATAGCTATGAAGGAACGAAGAAGACGAGATTTTTTGTTGATTCAGTGCGATATATGATTAGTGTTCTTGGATAATTGAGGAGAAATTGAGTAGATTAGAGAATAGGGTTCTTCTGATTTGGGAATTAGGGATAGGAATTGAGGAGAAATAATTTTTTGTTTATGTAATTCTTCACCAGTAAATGTCCGTTTCTCAATTTTGATTTTCTTTTTTTATTTATTTATTAGATTTTGCCGACGTGGCATTTTTTTTTTTGAAAATTGATTACAGTCGCCAATCAGAAGAAGACGCGTGTCAAGGCAAATCGGCAATCGTCGCGGGCTGCCATGTCATCAATTGACCGGTCAAAATTGAAGATTCCGACCAAAAAGGACTAAATCGGACAAAAATTTGAGCTATATGGGACTAAATTGAAAATGTGTAACTACATGGGACTAAATCGAAAATGGCCCAACTTTATGGGACCAAGAAAAAAATTCTCACGAACAAAATATAATTAAAGTATAGCCGTTGATCTTTATCTGATTTATTTGAATTTGAATTTGGATATCAAAGGAATGGAAGTGAATTTATTAAAGTAATAATAATGATTTTCATGTATAAATATGTTGAGTTTTGTCACGAGAAGGAAGGAGACCTGATCAATTCCGCGATCGCTGGTCTCAAACAGCGCTCGCTGGTGGACGTCCGACGAACGCTGGATGACATCGTTTTTCAAATCGAAGGTCTGAACGAATTTCAGGTGTTTCAGCTCTAGCTGGAGTACATCCAGCGACCGCAAATGTAATTTTATTGGGCCTCCACATCTAGAGTGCGAAAATTAAAACCCTCAATTTCAAAACAAATTCATAAACATCAATTGAACTGAATATAGTGGAAAATTGAACAACAATTAATTACAGTGAAATGGCCATTAGAGAAGAAGAGCTGTGTACCTGGGTGACGACTCCTTAAATATATTTACAGGAGTCCGATTATAGATCGGTCGACCCATATATAGATCTTTTTTTTTTTCTGGTAAAGATAATGTAGGAATTTATGAAATTATCAATTCAATAATTAGTATATATACTTACCACTTATCTTAACAATGTGTACATAGAGAGTCATATGTGCCCTTCTCCCCTCAATTGATTAGAGATAATGGGCAAATTAATAAAATGACTTAATTATACAATTAGTCTTTACTTACATGATACATACATATGGGTAAGAAAGAAGGAGGTGACACGTGGCTCGTTGAGTAATATTACCTGAGGACATGTACAATAATATTACTTTAATACATGAATGTCATTATTTATATATATGTCAATTTTATCATCTTGATTTGATCATTCTCATTGCCACCATAGGCTCACACAACATTTGTTTACGGGGAAAACGGTGGTGGTGCATGCAGCTGAGAAGTTCAACTGCGAAAGTGATGTTGACATTTACATATGCACTCTGAGTAAAACTGCAGGATGCTTTGGAGGATTCATTTCATGCAGGTAACAACAGCTGATTGCTGGTCTATTTTAATGTTTTTTTTGGGATCAATATTTAACTAAATGATTGTGCTGATGTCTAAATTAGTGATAACTTCTTTCTTTCTCTTCCTCAACCTTGAAATTGTTAGCCCTTTTTCAATAAGTTTTATTTTACGCCTTTTTAAAAATCCCCCATTATTAAACATTTGCGACGTTTATATATATAGAGATATAATTAATGTGAAATCATCCAATAAATAAAAGGCAAAACAGCCTTTACATTTTTTTTGTAGATAATCTTAAATACTACTCCATCATAGACCATAACATAATTAATGTTGGGGTAAATAAGAACATAATAAAGATTTTGGTTTCTACAAAAATTAGGTCTAGGAATATATAATAAATGTATATTTCCTCTGACAAAATAATGAAAGTGCAATATAGTGTACATTTTTCAATCACCAATTTATTTATAAATACTTTTGTTTTATCAAAATTTATAAAAACACAACATATATAATACCATTCTTGATTAATTAAGATGGCAAACCCCTCTCTTATTATTTTCTTCATGTGTCTGATCACTGCAGCTGGTTTCTCAATGGCAAAATCGCCACCCCGAGTATACATGGGCAGCACCCCTCATTTATACGCATGTAAACGCATGTGCTCTAAAACATACAAAGGCAGTACAGAACGGTGCATGACCATCCTAGGTCATCGCGGCTTATCATGGAATCGTTGGAGAAAGACATTTTATTGTCGTTGCTATTGTTATCTAATTAAAAAATAAAAGCATTTTTTGTAATGACTCAAGTTGACAGCGTACATGATCAAATAATACGAGCTGAGTTGAGTATTGAATCAATTTAATTTCGATCAAGTAAATCTTAGTACTCGATCCGCGTTAATATTATTAGTATTATTTGTGTTGTAATAAGACTCGAATTAATGTGCAATAGTATATTTTCATCCATACATATATACACACACTGGAATTGAGATTAGGATATATACATTGCATAATGAATCTAGTTGTGCCGGAAAATATGGACCTGCATCGACTCTTGCTCGACCAGATCGAAAATGCAGACGTCGCCTAACTCGATCGTGTTCACAGTCTTATTTCTTATTTCGAATATGCAATCAACTCGATGACTCGCTGGTTGATCCTGCAACTCATGATCTGAAAGCGAAAGTAGGATTTTTTTTATTATACTTTATTTATGTGAAGTATTGTTTTGTTGGTTCAATTTTCTATTCAATTTAGGAATAAATTTATAAGTGAGAACTTGGTATCCAGGGACTTGATGAGATTCTGAATCCCCACTAGATCACTTCATATCGCCAGAATATCATCTACGTATAGGAAGCATCAGCCTTGCTGCAAGCAAATTAACCCCAAGTTGAAGAGAGTATGTTTGAGCTTATCAGACCAGGCTCTAGGGGCTTGTTTGAGCCCATATATAGCCTTGGAAAGCTTGCAAACATGAAGTGTATCAGCCTGAAAATTAACCTCAAAGCCAGGAGGTTGAGTCATAAATACCACTTCTTGTAGGTCTCCATTTAAAGTTGCCTGATTTGCCACTTTAGTGTAACTGCAATAGAAATGACAAGTCTAATAGCTGTTGCTTTGACTACAGGACTGAAAGTCTCAGTGAAGACAAAGCGTTGCACTTGATCATATCCCCTAGCAACCAACCCTTGCTTTGTATCTTGCAATGCTCCCATCTGCTTTTGTTTTAACCTTGAAAAAATCCATTTGCACCCTATAAGCTTGCTACTGGTAGGAGGGTGACACAATGTCCAAGTCTTGTTTTTCAGAAGGGCCATGTACTCATCCTCCATAGCTTTCTTCCATAAGGGGTCCAAAATAGCCTCTTTGTATGACTTTGGAAGGCATATTAGCACTACATATATTGGCAAATCCATACTAGAGGAATTGTGGAATTGCTTGAGGCTGAGGGAGAAAGGGTAATAGGAGTATGATGTGATGTGGAGGAGTTTGTAGAAGGAGATTGATGAGAGGTAGACTGAGTAGGATTAGGAGACACTGAATGAATGGAGTACTCAATATTACTAAATGATGATTTTTTAGTAAAAACATTAAGCAAATTTTGTAATTAATTACTTTTAAAGTTGGATCAATACTTCTTGATTCATTTTCAATGAACCAAATCAAATTATTTTTTAATATCCACTTCATATTTGTAACTATATTCGAGTATTTTTATTTGAATACAATTCAAATTAAAAATTCAATTCATATTCTATATTATTCAAATTTATTGTTTTAAACATTCGAATATATTATATAACTTAAGATTTTATACAACAGCAAAATAGGACAAATAAACAACAATACATTTCAATATTTCATTCTATTTTTTTCGAAAATAAAATACAAATATTTTTTACTTATCATTCTCTTAATTTTTTTATTTCTAATTGTTTAAAAATTAATTTTGAAAAACAAATAAGACTACTAATGTAAACCGAGTCAACAAAAAAAAAAATCAAATTAGCATTGACCTTATATAAATAACGATAGAATTGTCAATTAATCAAATTATGACTCTGATTTTAGATTCAATTCAAATTTTGGTACTTCTTAAAAAATTAATATGAATACTAATAAGAATTTTACTATACATTATCATATTTATAATTTTCATTCTATATTTGTAGACTTCATTTTTTAAAAATTAATATTTTTTAAAACAATTATAGATGAAAGTGTTATTATAGTTTTAGTACAATTTTTATAAATATAAAGAATAGGGAGTAGTAATTTTGATGATAAAATAAAATGAGATTTAATGTTAATTAATTTGATTTTATTTTTTTGAATTTTAGCGTATTGAAAATATATTTATTTGATAATATTTTTACATGATATTAATAAATTATTTTTTTATATATGATAAATAATATATATATATATATATATAAAGGTTGATAATCTTTGCTAAAGATGAAGCTGAGAATATGTATACGGAATAGAGGTTTAGGAAAAACCTCCCTTGCTAAAACACTGTTCAACAGTGAGTAATTGAAGTTTTCATTTCAAGCGAAGTTTTCATTTCAAGCGAAAGCATGGGTGTGTGTAACTCGAGACTTCAATTACAAAATTGTCTTTTGCCAAATCCTAGATGGGCTAATCAAGAGTCAAAATAAAACATACATGGCTGCAAATTTGGTGGAATATGAATTAGTGGACAAAATTCATAATTTTATGATGCGGTCAAGATCGTTGATTGTGCTTGATGATAGGTGGGAGACAGAGCAGTGGATATCTTGAAGAAGGCATTTCCTGTTATGGAGAATCGATGCAAAATCATCATATATATATATATGAGTGTGTTGTTATCAATCAAGTGAAAAAAACTAATTTACAAACGTATATATATATGTATATATATATATATATATTGTGCAAAATTCGTGTGAAATTAAATAAGTAGGAGTCGCTTGAGAGACTTGGTTTAGGACTTGGTTTAGGTTTAGTTTTAGGCTATTGAGGTTGCGAGATGGTGATTGCGATTTTGGTGCGATTTTCTGTTGAAAAAAACGTAAAAACGCACGAGAAACACACCTGATCCCACTACACCTGATCTCACTACGTGCGTTTTTCGTGCTTTTTTTAGTTTTTTTCACCGAAAAGAACTGAATATATATGATTTTTAGCTAATTTAACAAATGTCGAATCAACTATGAGCTACGACGCCTTGCCGCACGATCTCAAATACAGTTTCCTGATGCTGGGATGCTTTGAAGATTACAAGGAAATAAATGTAGATGACCTCTACATGATGTGGCTTGGGGATACCGCAGACAAAAACGGCGTTTGAGACGCTCGCCTTCTAGCCATGTCAGACCTTGAATTTACTCTGTTGAGGTTTGTGGCCTGATCTCGGACAATCTATTCCTTTCGTCTGATATTCGATTCTAAACAAGATAAGAAACATAAGATCCAGAAGTCGATCAGTCTACAACTCCGCCAAAACCACAAAATGACAAAATAAAAATTTGTGTACCTTGAATTATTATTAATATATATATATATATATATATATATATATATATATCAGAATTCTATATATAATCTATAAATTGAAATATTATTTGTGTACCTTGAATTATTTGTTCGTGTATTTTACAAATTATTATTTGTGTACCTTGAATTATTATTAATATATATATATATATATATATCAGAATTCTATATATAATCTATAAATTGAAATAGAAACATAGTACTATACATAAACGCTTATTAAATAAATAAATATATTAAAATCTAAAAAAAATAAAAAAATTATAAAAACAATATTTGCATGCATGCGAAATAAAAACTTAAAAATACTACTAGTAATCTAGTATTAATATATATATAGTGTAATTAGTGAGGTGGTGTGAGGTCTAAATAGTAAGGTGCGCCTGTTCCCGGCAACCAATCCTGCCCGGAAAGAAAGACTCTGGCGGTCTTCAGTGATTGCCTTGAAATGAGGGAACACACGAGTGTCCCTCTGATCAGTGTTAGTCTTCGGCCTGTCGTTGGCGAATTCGTAAAACTCGCATGTCTCGTTGTTTGTCGAGTTTTCCCACATGTTCCATCCCTCTGGAGCAATGACGAACCCCAAGTCACTCTCCATCACCATCGTCAGAGCCGCTTTTCCCATGGTCGTCCTAAGTATGTTTTGTGTTGTTTTAAGGTAACTAATAAGGAAACCGAGTAACTAAGATTAATGATTATGTAAGGTGATACTATTTCATCTAGATTTTTATCTATCTAATTTGAATGATTATGGAAAGTTAATCTATATTTTTTATCTAATTTGAATAATTATGGAATGTGATACGATTTAATTTACATTTTTACTTGATTAATTTGGATTATTATGTAAAGGGACAAGATTTAATCTAGATTTTTATCTAATTAATTTGATTAATTATGGAAAGTATATGATTTATATTCTAGATTCTTATCTAATTTGTGGAATAATTAAATTTGCCCGGAAATTTTTCATTAGGGAAAAATAACTAATTAACGACCATAAGTTTAAGAGTCTAAATTGACTAAATTTTAATTTTAAAAAATGAATTTATTTAATTAATTAATTTTTTGCTGCCAAATTGAGTATGCTTTATAAGGAAATTAATAATTCCTACCAATTATTTCTTGTTTCTAAATTTATTAAATTTAATTATGTTAAAAAATCACATTAGAATCTTCACATCAAATTTATTTCTTTTTATATGACTCGATGATCTGATCGATTATCCGAAAGCGAATTAGGATTTTTTTATTATACTTTATTTATGTAAAGTATAATACTTAATTCATCGATGATCTGATCAATTAATAACCAATAGAATATAACTTGAAATAAATTGAAATTATGTGTATGAACAAACATGTTATTTCTGAAGGCATTTACAACATCCAGTAAATAATGTACATTCATTCATATACTTACACAAACAAAGCTAATAGTAAGTATTTAAAGAAATTTTGAAATTTCTGGACTACATTAATATGGTTAGCAAAATACTAACTAATTTGGCCAACATCATCCTAACTGACTTCACCTGTCTAATGCAGACAGAAACGACGTTTGAGAAGCTCGGCTTCTAACCACGTCAGACCTTGAGTTTGGCTCCGTTGAGGTTTGTGGCCTGAGCGACAATCTAGTCCTTTCGTCTGATATTCGATTCTAAACAAGGTAAAAAATATAAGTCAGAAAGTCAGTCTACAACTCTGCGAAAAAGACAAAATAAAGATTTATGTTACCTTGAGTTTAGCATCTTCAAGTTCCATTTCGAGCGTACCGACCCTGTTCTTCAGCTGCATTAGTGCCTCTTCAGCTACCGATAGACTTATCTCGGATGTCGGTTTTGAAATTCCAGCAGCCTGTATTTTTCGATTCATAGAATAATATTACATTAGTCGGTAATACTTTTCCTTTGAAGTACTTCAAAACACCCTTAGGGTGTCACTAACTGACCTTTAGTACTGTAGTACACAAGCCTACTAACTTCTGAGCTAACTGCAGTTTCTCTTCTTCCGTTTCCTGTATCAGATCAGACATCGTTATTTACTTATTGCATAACCTTTTTCGGGTGTTTTTGTTTATGATAAAAGGCTTGCTTGACAAACTAACCTTCAACTTCTTGTCCAGCTGTTCTTCTGCATCAAAATTAATGAACGGGTTCTTACCGTTTGCTGCTCGAAACTCTGCTAGCTCATCCTTGACACGTGAAAGAATGGATTCTGTTTTCCGAAGCTTAAACCTAAGTTCTTCGTTTTGATACCTTAACGAATTGTTTTCTTCCTGCAACAATGTGTACAAAATATACCGAAGATAAGCATAATAATAGATGGCAAGAGAGATTAAAATTTTGAAATATCGTTTTCTTGCCTTGATTTTTGCATGATGATGAATGCGCTGTTGGATATTGTGTTGACCGGACAACTTTGTGACCTCGACTTCAAGTCCCATCACTTTCTTCTTGTGATTAGCATTCTCCATCTGAGAGAGTAAGGATTCATTTTAGTTATACAATTGCAGAATACCGAATACCAACATAAAAAACGCATTTACCTTTAACATCTCGTTTTCTGTTGCTAACAATTGTTCTTGATGTCTTAGTTTTTCCAATGCCACATGAGCGGACATCAGTTCAGTCTGCTTTCTTTCGATCTCCTCTAACCATCTAAAGTAGAAACAATTTCATTTAGAGATCGAAACGGAAAATAGTTACAAATCATTTTCTATTTTTTTTAAAGCAGCTAATTACCCGCTTCTCTCTTTCACGAACTCATTTATCTGTAGCTTCAGATTTGCCACTTCTTGGTCCTGAAGAATAAATAAATCCATTTTAAACGACGAAGCTAAAGTAACCCGGGCTTCCATTACACACAAGTACGAAACTAAAATTTTAAGAGTTTTTTTTTTACCTTCACTTTGTCATCAACATTATGGTGTTGAGCCTTCCCCATTAACGAATGAATCTGCTGGTTATCCATTAAGTTCTAGCAACGACCCAAAAAAAGAGAGAGTAAGTTTGTGCTTGCATATAAAACAATATTTACAGCTGACAAGAAAACTCACAGCATAATTCTTCATGTTCAATTTAACGCCCAGCAAGTCCCGGATCACATCATGAGTCATGCTTTCGGTGGAAGCCAGTCTAGCTTTAAGCATCAATATCTACAAAAAAGGAATGTAAGATATCTTCGTATAAAGCTATGTAATTCCTTGTAGATTCATTTTGAAAAGCTACCTCTTTTTGCCTGCTTGTAGCTAGGTCCTCGAGTTCTTCAATTCGTTGTCTTCCAGCTGTCAACTCTTCAACCTTCTCGGATTTAATTTGCTGAACCAAACCTAACCCAATGCACTTGAAAGGTGATCCAGAGCCTCGAGATTTCGAAGGGAGTTTTTCCAGTTTTTTCGGGGATGAAGTGGTAGAAACTTCAGATTTTAGTTGTTCTACCATAGCTTCCAATGCCTTGAACTGTTTCAGAGAAATAGTATTGTTAATATTTAAAACTTGATAAAGAAAAAAAAAATCAACTTTGTGATATTACGAACAACGAATAATAACCCCACCCTCTGCTTGTGCTCACTAGCCTGTGCTTCGGCATACAGATTTAGCTCACTAATATGATCTTTGCATTGAGAAATCTGTTGGAAAAAAAAAGGATTTATTTTTCTAAGTCTTATGAACCGAAAGGCAAAAAAACCTTTGATTCGGAAATATCAAAGAATGTCACCTCGGCATCTCTGGCAGCTATTTCTGTTTCGAGAAGTTGCACCCGTTGAAGTGCTTCTTTAAGATTCTTCTCCTTTTCATCTGCCGCAAATAGCAATTTTCTAAAATGATCTCTCTCGAAACTTTTTAAATCGGAATCGTTGTTTTTGATATTTTGCATTTGTTCTTTGACACCAAGAAGCTCCAGCTCAAGTTCCTCTCTCTGAAGACGTTGCCTCTCGGCTTCTCCTTTGACAATATCAACCTTTTGTTCAAGCACATTAATAGTGAATTCCAGCTCTTCGATCGACCTCTCCAATAGTCTCACTTCCACTTCCTTTTCCTCAGCATTGACTTTCTGGATTTCAGCCGTCTGTCATGGTCATGTCAAACATATAAGATCGAAATAATTACAAAAAAAATGTAAAAAAGACGTAAACATAAAAAAAAATAGTATAGTTGGTGTACAAGCCATGATTACCTCTCGAGCTTCAATAGCAATTGCTTCGTTTTCCACAGCAAGAGCTCTAACTGTCTCAAGCTCTTTGCTTAAAACAACAACTTTGCTCCCCATCTCATCCCTCTGACGCGCAACAGCATCCAAGTCACCCTTTAACGACTCGGTTGTTTTACTCATTTGACAAAGAGCCATTTCCATGTCAGCAACTTCTGTCTCTAAATCTTCAATCTTGATCCTTGCCTCCGAAATCTCTTTCTCCATCAAATTCTTTGCGTCCAATGCCTCTTTCGCGCTATCCATAACCTCTGCATTTGTTCCAGATAGGGAGTTTATTGCCTCATGGCCTCTCGAGAGTTCCAACTCAAGTGCAGATATTTTTTCCATCTTTTCTCGAAGCTGAGCCTCGAGTGATTGACCTTCAGCAACAGATTTTTCCAATTCCAACGACTTCAGCTCAAAATCTCTTTCCAATACGCTTAAAGAAGCCAATACTTTTTCCATCTCATCTTTTTGATCCTTACTATTGGAAGCAGACTCCTGAAGCAACCTCAAATCAAATAATAGACCCTTTAAAATATCGTCTTTTCGTGACAACTCCGTTTCAAGAGAGGGAGTTTCAGTATCCAACTTCAACGCAATATTTTCCACGCATTCAAACTGATCCAAAATTTTGTACATGTTATCCATTTCGTTAACTATACTCTGAAACTTATCTTCCACTTCAACAAATTTAACCTCAAGTAGATTAATTATTTCGCAGCTTGTTTTATCTACACTTTCGGCCAAATTCGCATTCTTCAACATTTTCAAATTCAGAAGGTTGAGGAATTCAGACTGTTTAACCTCATAAACTCTCAGTTCGTTCCTCAGCAAAGTGTTTTCTTCTTGCAAGGTGTTGATATCATCATTGAAAGTACACTGAGAAACATTGTGATTTTCAATTTCCACCTTCGCCAGAGTAAGCTCTTCTTCTAACCTGTCAATGCTATCTCTTTGTTCTTGATTTTCAATATCAAAACTGGCCTTTTTATCTTCCAACTCCTGTGAAAGTGCACTGTATCTATCCTTGCTGTTTTTCAATTGAACCTGCAGTTCTTCATTCTCCGTCTCAACGCAGCTCATTCTTTCAAATTCTACATTTTTTATATCCAACTCGTTCTGCAACTTTCGGGTTTTCTGATAGAGCTCAGAGATATGACTAGAAGAAGTCTCAAGAGACGAGTCCTTCATCTTAAAATCCCCGAGTAATTCCTCATACTCGTTTTCCTTCTCAAGCAACATCAGCTCACAAGAAGCAGCTTCTAAGCTTTTAAACAATATATCCTTCTTCAAGTCCTCGAATACTTCGTAAGTACTTAAACGAGCTTTCTCTGCATCTTCTTTCAGGAGAGCCACCTGCCTTAAATCACTTGACAAAATCAACAATTCAAAATCCTTTGCAAGTAATTCTAACATGAAACTCTCTTCCTGGTATTGAATTAAATCATCTTTCTCCTTCAGTAATCTCTCATGATCCATTATCGAAGCCTCAGTGTACTTATTGCAGAGATCAAGCTCCTTCATAATCGCTGCCAGCTCAGACCCCATATCATTCGACCTCTGCAACATCATCTCCTCTTGACACTGCAGATTCTGAATCTTCTTTTCAAAAGATGCAAGCTTAAGGGAAACCTCCCCGTTTTCATCCACTTTACTTGATATCCGGTAAAACCCTCTCTTTATATCCGCCAACAGCTTACCTTTAAGTACTCGGCACATTTCAAGCTCTTTTCTCGATTTCAAATTATGCTCCTGAAGTTCAGAAACAACGGAGTTCGACTCGCACAAGCCACGCTCAAGAAGACTGTTTTCTGCATTTAACCCATTTGCAGTTTCTAATAAAATCCCCATGTGGCATAAATGCAATACAGACATCGCACAGTCCTTGGCTATAATCTCCGACCAGACATCCTCCAGCATTGTCCTAATCATCTCTGTGGATTCATGAAACAGCGACTTCATGCTGAAGAAATCACTAGACACGGACGTCCACTCTTTTACAGAGACAGTTTGCATTTCGGCTATGACATTCTCGAGTTCTGAAAGGGACCTCTTCATGAGGTCAATATCTGAGCAATACTGATTTTTCAAGCCTTTGACCTCTTCTGTGAGAACGTCTCTTTCACTGGTTAGATTGCTTTCCTTTGCTTTGGATTCATGTGCAGTGATCTTCAAGACTTCATTAGCTATCATCAACTCGTTTATCATTATGTCTGCTTCTTTTACAGTATCTTGAACCTCCTCAAATTTGTCGAGAATGCATGAGGCTTCGATGGTTTTTTGGGCAGCCATAACTTTAGCACCATCAAGTTCATCTTCCAGAAACTGCAGCAAATAAGGATTTCAATGCAAAGTGTTAAAACTTAAAAAGGAAATTAAAAAAACGATGAACAGTATATAAGCATTTTAACTATGATACTTGAAAAATATGAGTTGAAATATATCCGACCTCTCTTTCTTGGAACCAGGAAGCGAACGATTCCTTTATCGTCTCTTCTAACTTCCCAATCTTACCCTCCATACCATCAACTTTGAGCTCAAACTCATCTTTGAAGTTATTTATAGCATCGCCTAGAATAACGGCTTGATTGATCGTAGACTCAATGCTCTTCCGACCCAATTTCTGAGATGCAGAAATCTCTTCTTTCTCAAAACGCAACCCATCCATCTCAGCTTTCACTTCTTGTAATCTCTTGAGGCCGAATTCTATCTCTTTCTTTAAAAGAACCATGGAATCATCACTCCCATTCACAGCTCTTACAGACACTAATTTTTCGTCATTAATATCAGCTGTGTATTCCTCTATTCTAGTGCCTGTCTGCAACAAATTTAAACTAGTCAATCAGAAAATGTATGTGATTCATGGAGGAAGTTAAACTAGTAAAAACAGTTATTTAAACTTAAACAGAGAAATCAGAAGTCAATAAACATACCCTTGATGATTTACATCCACTTTGCTTCACGTAATCGTTTACACTTAACTCTACTGCCAAGACTCCGGAATTTAGCTCCTTCACTTTTTCTCTAGTTTCCAAAATTTCGTCATTTTTTTCTCGTTCTATTACCAAAGCCCGATAGTTACTGTTCGACTCCCATAATCTATTCACAACTACAAAAGCAGCTGTAGCACAAGATGAAGCTATTTTAAGCTGTTTTTTCCCATGCTCGATTAACCTCTGAAGCTCTTCCTCAGTTGAGACCTTGCTCTTTAACTCAGATGTCAAAAGGAAAATTTCTTTATCCTTCTCACAGCACTCTTGTTGGTGGGCCTCGGTCATAACCAAAGCTGCCCCTCTCAAAGACCTCAGCATGGAATCCATGTCATCTCTCCTGTCCAAAGCATCCTTCAAGCATCGACTAAGCTCCCCAATCAATGTTTCCTTGTCAGAAATATATTTCTTCATCCTTCCAATTTTTTCGGAAACCAAACTCCTTTTACTAGGGATGGAATTGGAAATAACATCAATCTGGTCAGCCGCATCACTCAGAGACTCATCCCCACCAGACAGAATGCATTCCATCTCACTCGTGATTAAATCCCATTCCTCTTTCATTGCCTCCAATAACACGAGCCTTTCTCTACTCTCCGTCTCTTTTGCCTTGCTATCATAAACTTCCTGTTGAAGGCCTGAAAGCTCTTCCTGCAAACAGACAATCACTTCCGCGGTCTCGGCCTCAACCTGCTTCCGAACTTCGTCTGCTTCATTTTCATTAGACTCTTGAGATGCGAGATCACTTTTATAAAACATGTTCAGTTTCTTAGCCTTTTCAAGAGATCTATGCATTTTACTCAACTTTCTTTCTAAAGGAGAATACTCGCTCTCCGCATGCTTCAAATTAGAGATTTCGAGCTCCTTTTCTTCTATCTCGTTGATCGTCTGGATTTGTTGAGACTCAAGTGCCTCAATGACTAATTTCGCGTTTTCGAGCTCTTCCAAGACTCGTTCATAATCTTTGTTCACAGAAATAACCGTCTCTTTCGACAACTGAAGTTCTGTTTTCAAAGATTTGGTCATCTCCTCGGTTGCAGCATGAGACGACCTTTGTTCTTGCAGAATGATTTTAACAATGTCCAACTCCAGCTGTAAATACACGATATCTTCTACATTTATCGTTGGAACTTCCACTACAGATTCCTGAAATTATAGGCGTCCGTTAGTTAAAAAACTAAAATTAGCGTTTAAATTTTCTGTAACTAATATTAGCATACTCTTACAGTCTTACTTTTGTGACTTCTGCACTGCAATCATGCTCCTGAGTCGGGACACTTAACAATGCACGTAACTCTTCTATTTCTCTGCAGAAGATTATCATGACAAATGGTGAAAAATAAAACTTGGAAATGCGACTATATTGGAATATAAGAAACCAGATTAAGTCATACCGTTGGAGCTTCGTATTCTCTTCCAGACTGCAGTTTAGTTTTTCTTTGCTGTCCTCAAGCTCAGAAAGAGTTATTGTCAACTATTTTAAAGAAAAATACAAATTAAAAGGTCAAAATCATAAAATACTAATCTGCCTCAAAAATATACATATACATATATATTTCTAACCTCGTCATGAAGCAAATCATTGTCATTGCGGCTAGATTCATTAGAATCCTGTTTCAAAGTAGTTGTAAGAATTATAAGCTGGGCAGCTTGTGTACAATTTCCATTTTCCCATTACCAAAAAAGGTGGAAAATAAAAGGGAAAATTATGGTTGTTTATAAGCTACCTTCGTATCAAGATGATTAATATGCTTGAGATTTCCGTCGAGTGAGGAAATAAGCTGTCAACAATTAAAGAAAAGGTAAATAAATCTTTTGACACGTTCAAATGATTTAGAAAAAATGAGAAACATTAGAAGAATGTAGTTATTAATATACCTGATTTCGCAGTTCACATACTTCACTCATCAAAATTTCTTTCTCCCCTTCTTCATACAAATCTTGAAACCTATATGTTTCATCGTAAAATAATTATATATATAAAGAGAGCTTTTAAAAGTAGAACTGCACAAGCGTTTTCTAAAACTTACTTCCGAACTTGGTCTAAGAGCCTGATATTTTCAACGGCAAAACGAGTCACTTCGGGATTTTTATCAACTCTTTCTCTCAGGAGCTGATTTTCCTCAGAAAGTGCTCTGTTTTCTCTCACTAAATAATCGTCCATTGGCATCATCCCCCCAAGAACAGACTCCATTCTTTGAATTTTATCTTCCCTAAACTTCAACATCATCTTCCTGCATCTCGTGTCCTCTTCTCTTTGATTAACCTACAATGTGAAGACAGTAGAGTTCAAGAAAAAATGTAAAAATAAATCATGCCTTCTTTTCTATCACTACGAGAGAGGCGAGAGAAATACCAGACGATTTAACTGCTGGATCTCAACTTGAAGCTGTTGAACCGTAATTTCTGCCATGCGTTCCCTCCTTAAGGCCCCAGCAAGTGTAGTTTCCAAGGATTTTAACTGCAAATAAAATAATATTACCGGAAAAATAAAGATTGCTCAAGAAAACAAACAATGAGTAAAGTGGGCCACGTGTTACCTGTTTATTCGACACTCTTACAGCTCCATTTTCTTTTCCAGGTGTCCTTTCACTGTAATCATCATCATCCTCACCCTTGAAACTTGAATCTATAACTGGCCCACCAAAGGACAAGGATCGAGTAACCTTTTCGCTTTTGATGGCAGAAAGCTCCTCCTGTACCAACAAGAAATACAAGTTTCAGTACAAATTTCTACAGTATATATATCAAAACATACGAAACTATGTTTACCTTTAATAATTGTATCTGACGTTTCAATGCCACGACGTCCCCTGATGAGTCCTCGTTAATGACAGCCTGGAATAAGTCCATCCCATATAAATGGTAAAATATATGAAGTGTGTAATGCAAAATATATGGATTTTTCAATGTAAAATATAAAGAAGCTTACATTGTTTTGAATCAGTTTTGCACGTTGAGCGAACTTTAAAGTGTTCAACGTTTCAGCTGCTGAGCTGCAGATGATGTAATCAGAGTTAAAGTGCACACCAAAATGAAAAAAAACAAAAGAAAACGAGCGAGTAAAAGTATTATATACTATACCATATAGAAGGGCTGACATTAGCTATTATCATTGTTTTTGAGTTCCCGCCCAGAGAGTCCTGTTAGTTTTAACCATAAAAGGAGTAACTACTAACTACAATACTCCTTGTGATAATATATTATAGATTTACAGAAATTAATAATGCACCTGAAGGAGAAATGTCAATCTCGAATCTCTGTAAGGAATGTGTCTTGGTTTTCCGTTTGCTACGTCGACTAAGACCATAATTACATGACTGCAGGAAAAAAACAAATAAGTTTGAATGTCGATTTATAATTGAAAGTGAAGAAACAAAAATAAAAAAACAAGGATGCAATATTTCAGCAACGTCAGTACCCCAACGTCGACAACGATTTATTAATATTGGCAGCTTCTTTAAGCCGTTCACCCTCAGCGCCAGAAGACTTTTGCCTATAAGAAATGACAAAAAAGAAATGATGTAACTCCTCCGGCAAGTCATGTTTCTTATATCTGAAAGTTGAGCTATGTAATAATACTAATAACAATAATACCTTTCGGAGCCAGCAAGATCAACAAGGTTCAGCCTCGCAAACCGGAAGTTTGTGGCAGATTCCTTTTCCCACGTGCTCTCAATCACACATGTAAACACACTGTGTGAACGACTGCTTTCTCTGTTCATATTTGTAGCTGCAACTTTTCTGTTCGAAGCACCCTAAAGCATACAAACAAAAATATAAACAAGAATGAATGATAATCACATTACACAAGATTAAAGCTAAATAGTCACCTGAGTCAAAAGCTGAAGAATGTCTCCCACTGTGTGAACCTCGAATTCTGATAGATTCTCGACGTAGACTCCTTTCTTCATATCCTCACGCAACTTTAATAAATAGAGAAAATTCATGAACATGTGAGAAAATGGACTAACGAGATAAAATGCTGGAGCAAATTCACTTTATTAGAGAATGGAGGTAATTACCATCAAGTTTGTGGACGAAGGATCAAGAAGATCGGTTATTTGTTCATTATAAATCTCGAGAAAAGAGCACTTGCAATTGTACTTTAAGTGTTCATCTCGCCGGGTTTCCTCTTCCTATAAGAGAAGTGGAAAGCGATTATGATTCGCATCAGAAACTTGATTTCACCGAGGCAAGTAAACTAGTAAAGAGAATCAAAGATTACCGCTCTAATTCTTGCAAACAAATATTCAAATATTCGAGGAGTCATTCCACGGTTAGGACTAGGCTTCACTTCAAGTTCTTCTATCTCACCGAGCATCGTATGAGTCTTGCCACTGCCTGTCTACATTACATCAAATCTTAATCGGTAAAGTTCAATACCGAGAAAAGACAAATAGGAAACTTCGCACACTCTGTGTTTTTAAGCATTTACCTGCCCATATGCAAACATACAACTATTGTATCCCGACAAGCAATTCTCCACCATGGGCAGCCCAACCATCCTAAAAAGCGTCTCCTGCACAACGTAAAAGCATCAGTCGGCTCCGCTCTATCACTACTCACTAGCAAAATAAATGATGAAAATTATATACACACCTGGTCTATAGCTTCACACGCTACGTGATCATACATAAACCGAGTCTCCGGTTGCCCAATCCAGGTGATGCTTTGTCCACTATCCTGCTTCAAGCATCTACTGTATCCAAAACTGCTCTTCTCCATGCTATTCAACGGCCTGACTCGTATCAAAACCTAATAAAAAGACAAAATTATTTCGAAAACGAAAGAGGCCACATAGACAAAGTCTTTTATTTTTTTACATGTTAAAAAAACTCACTTGCACATTGTGTTCCATCCAGAAAGATGGATCCTCCTTCAGTTCGAAACAAGGAACCTCGACTGTATTCACTACAGCTGGCAGATTACCGGAGCTCGGTATCCCTTTAGACAATGCAGCATAGTTAGCCATTCGGGCACCCATGTTAGACACTGGCCTCGACACGCTGCTGAAACTAAATCCTGGGTTCGGAGGCTTGCTCACGCTCTTCGTCGGGGTGGTTTGGGTCGAATTACACTCCTTCGATCCTCCCCTAGCAGAACCCGGAGTGTTGACATTCGAAAATAACCTGCCCTCCTCCTCCTTCTGAGCTGCCCAATTGTACCTGTGCTTCGACATTGTCCCTTGCTTCTCGGGCGTTCGGAGGGGGGTCGACGAGTCCGAGTATTTGGGCTTCGGGTGAGTCGGGGTTCTGTTGACTTTGTTGGGCGGCTTGAACCCACTCAGGTCGTGGTCCGACATTCTCTTTGGGATTCGGGAGGGTTCCTGAATCGTGTTCAGAGGGGGCCGGGAGGGGTCCATGGTGATTTGGGGGTTCGGAGAATCCCTAGGGTTTGGGGGTAAATTCTCGACTTCCTCTGCGTTGCTCTTGGCCGAGTTTCGGCGCATGAACTTGAAGTCCCTCAACATTCTGATAAAAAAAATAAGAAATTAATTTAGGTCAAAAAACCGGAAAATCGATGCTTTATTTTGTTTGATCGGAAATTGAATCGAACCTGACAGAGGAAGCGAGTACGAGAATCCCAGTACCGCGAAATTTTGAAATGGTTCCTTCTTTTCTGAGTTATTTCTGGGTTTTTTAGCTGAAATCTCGAATCGAAAGCATCTGCTCGGATAATCGCGTCCTAATTTTTCGATAATTTTCTGGGTCTCGAATCCTCTCAGACTCTCTCTCTCTCTCACTGACACTAGACAGTTTCAAGAGTGAGCTGAGTGAGAAGAAGAAGAGGAATGGACGGCTCAGATTGGATCTGCAGATCGCGCTACGATGTTTTGAATTTGATAGGGGTACTTTTGGCAAATCACAAGAGGTGTAATACTTTAATGTTTTTTTTTTCTTTTTAATAAAACGGCTATGTAGTTTGAATTTTTGAACTATCGTTGGTGAGCTAAATAATCACTTTATTGAATATTGAGTGAGTATTCAATACAAATTCAAAATAGTTCAATTTAGTCAAACTTGTACTAGTATTGACTTTGTATAAGGCATAAAAACAATCAAATTATCTGTGAAATTTTATGTTAATATAATGTGTTTATAACATCAACCATTTTAACTTTACTAACAATCTAGCTCAATTTAAAATTATTTTATTTATTTTATTATTTATTTAAATACATACAATTAATAGTTTAATTTATAAAAATTAGACATATATTATAAAGAACTTATTGTAAAAATAACTTTAAAAATTAAACAAAAATAAAGTTACAAAATTAAATTAGAAATTATAAATAAAAACTAAGTTACAAATTAATCACGAAATGGTAAAATACAAATCGAAAATATATCAATATTATGCTCTATTTAAAAGTAATTTTAAATTATGAATTCTAGAATAATTTATTTTAATTTTTAATAAGATATAAATATACTTATGTGTCATTTAAATTTTGTAAAGCAAAATATGCATAATATAAAAGAATTGCATGGCCAATAAAGGACATACAAGTGGCCGTGATCTCTCCCTCGTCCACGCGAACAGATTGCTCCCTCTTTATCAATTTCTCTTTTTCTTTTAATTTATTTTGTTTTGTCTTATTGGTGACCAAAATTTGAGAGTTACCAATAAACATAGTTTTAAGGTGTATTGGTTTTGGAGTTTATAGGATTTTAATGGACTTTTAAAATAGGAGTATTCAATTCGGATTTTTAAAAGTTCATTAAAATTCGGAAGTATTCAATTAAGATTTTAAATTTTTTTAAAAAATCCATAGGTATTCAACACTAAAATATTTAATTATGATTTTAAAAAGTCTTAAAAAATCCATAGGTATTCAACACTCATGTATTTTAATAGATTTTAATAGTTTGTGGATTTTGATGGATTCTCTTTAAAAATTAGGCGAGATTTCGACCGACTTCTTTCCAACACGAAAAGTAAAAAAAAAATCGTCATTTAACAAGAGTATTATACAAATCTTTAAAAAATAATCAATATTATATTTGAGAAAATTTATCTTATCATGTTTTCGTTAAAAAAAATTATTTATATATTATATTAATAATAAATTATTTTGTATTTATTATGTAAAATAATATGTTTCTCAATAAAAATTCAAATATAATAAATTTATTTATTAAAATTATTATTAATTTTTTAAAAAAAAATTATTTATGATAATTTATTTACAATATTGTATTGTTTAATATTCGATAGAATATGATCAAAATTTACCACGACACTAATGATTTTTTTTTAGAAACAATTGATATTTCAAAGTCAACTAATGAAAGTTTATAAATGGAGAACAAGTATTGCTAAAGCGAAAGATGTAAACAATGAATTCTAAGTATAAAAGTTATACCATAACCTTGAGGTCCTTGGTTCCAATCCCAGGACATTGCAATTGACCTATACCAAAAAAAAAGTATAAAAGTTATAAAATAAAAATAATAATTTATTTATTTTATTTTTTTTAAAAAAATATTTTTTTATATAAAAGTATGTTTATATACATTGGATAAATGGAGAACAAGTATTGTTAAAGGAAAGATAAACAATGAGTTTCAAGTATAAAAATGATAAAAAATAAAATTAAAATTAAAATAATTATTTATTTATTTTATTTTTCTAAAAAAAATATTTTTTTATTATATTCTAATTATTTATTTATTTTTTCTAATTTTTTATTATTATATTGATTTGTATTTGAAGTCTTTGAAAGTGGATATAAATCAATAAAATTATGTTTTACAATTTTTTGAAATTTATAAAAATCTATAAAAATCAATCATAAAGTCAGTCAAACTCTGCATAAAGTCTATGGACTTTACAAATCCATAGAATTTTTAAAATCAATTAAAATCCTACAAAATCTCAAACGAATACACCCACCTAGATAAAGTAAAAAGTAAAATAAAATAAATCAAAATTCATGAAGCATAAATTTACATTTTACAAAGTCAAAATACTAATTTGTGACATGCTGACAAATAATATATTTTAATGTGTGTAATAAAGTTAAATTTTATGTGTTTGATCAAATTTGTGTTTAGTGATTAGAAACATTAGTAATATTATAAATTTAATATTTTTTAGTATAAATGATTATTTTCAAAGAAGTTGTAAAAAATTGAAATATTTTCAATTGAAAGTATTATTTACTTCATTATTTTAAAGTAGAATAAAATAAATCAACAATGCTTTGAGAAATAGTTGAAGTTGGTAAAGTGAAAAGATTATCTACTTGAGTCAAAATAAATATTTATTTTGAGTTTGAATGTCAAAACATAAAAAAAAAAATCCACATTAAATTAAGAAATACGAGATAATAATTGAATGTCAAAACATGAAAAGTACACATTAAATTAAGAAATACGAGATAATAATTAAAATATGATGAAACATCAAATGCTTCTATTTTTGCTTCTATTTTTTCCAATATATAAATATAAAATCAATTGGATGAATTAGATTGGGCCTTTTGATCCGGAGATCCAGAAGACACTTCAGCCCCGGTCAGCCCATAAATTACGATGAACTTGACCTACATTATTGGGCCTCACCTCACGCCCTAAAGAAAGAAGGCCCATAACTACTGTATACCGACCCGCAATCTCAAGAACAATAAAAAAAAACTTAATAATAATAAAAAAATAAAAAATCAGGGTTTAACACTGGCTTTCAAAACCTCACATTTCTCTGAGCAAATCCCCAACTCGCAAGGTACGTTAAATCCGACACTTCGTCTTCTTCTTTCTCTCGTCGATAATTTAGGGTTTCATTTCGTGTTCCTTTCAATTTCGCAATTAATTCCACGCGCCATTTTACGCTCAATTACTGACTTGTTGTTTTCCAGCTAAATTCGTTGCTGTGTACACGGAATTATTACTGCTAATTGTTTGCTGGAATATTATATTACTATCCCATTTGAATCAGGATTCAGTGACGATTATCATTTTTTTGTTTTTTGGGCATCGGAAAAGATGTTTTCCGGCAATGGCTCTTATGTATGCTCTGTGATTGTACTTATCAAAAGTTTCTGCTGCCCTAATTGACCTTCTAGAAAAAGCCGAACCTCTCCGATTTTTTAATAATTATTGTATTGCAGATGGCTAGGTGGGATGAGATTCTGTCCCTGCCCGTGCAAAGCCCTCCGACCTTGGAGTTTGCTTCATCTGATCTTGTTTGGTCCCACGTGGAAGGCTGGCGTGATAATATCGATAGACTTGCTTTGATCCCATTTGCCAGGGTGGACGATTTCCTCAGGGGGGAATCAAACAACAAAGAGTGTCCAACAAGATTTCATGTGGAGGCGAGGAGGAGACGAACCACAAAGACGTCTTACAAACCTAAAGTAGATGGCATTCTTGAATATATCTTGTATGTTTTCTTCGCCTTTTTCATTTTATTTTACAAAATTATCTGTTAATATTACTTGACTTACCTTATAAGCTCTCCATATTTCTTTGGTACTTTCTTAAAAGGTCTTATAATCACTACTTTTTTTTTCAAAAATATTTTTTTCAATTACGTTTTTGAATTCTGATTTAGTTATGTAACTAACATCTTATAACATCCAACAAGTTTTAGTCTTTGCACTTAACAACTCATAAGTCGCGGAACTGTTAGTAGGCTGAGAGAGCGCCATGTAAAGTCTTATTATTGTAATTGCTACCTTCTTACCGCCTTTTGATTCTCATTCACACAAAATATATAAATTACTTCTTGCTAGGTACTGGTGTTCCTTTGGTCCGGATGATCATAGAAAAGGTGGTATTGTACGACCTAGTAGGACGACTTACGTGCCAAAAAATAAGCCTTCCGGGCGACCAAACACAAAAAGGGGATGCACCTGCCACTTTATTGTGAAACGTTTAATTGCAGAGCCTTTGGTGGCACTAATCATATATAATCAAGATAAGCATGTGGATAAGAAAGGATTACCGTGCCATGGCCCACAAGACAAGAAAGCTGCCGGGACCCGTGCTATGTATGCTCCATACATTTCAGAAGAGCTTCGTCTCCGTGTCTTGTCTCTTCTTCATGTTGGGGTTTCTGTTGAAACCATCATGCAAAGACACAATGAGTCAGTGGAGAAACAAGGAGGTCCGAGCAACAGGGATGACCTTTTGACCCACAGATATGTTCGTCGGCAAGAGAGGAGTATACGACGGTCCACTTATGAGCTCGATGAGGATGATTCAATTAGCGTTAGCATGTGGGTTGAAAGCCACAGAAATAATGTCTTCTTTTACGAGGATTTCTCGGATTCTGATCCTTTTACCCTTGGGATTCAAACGGAATGGCAGTTGCAGCAAATGATTCAGTTCGGTAATGGTCGTCTGCTGGTTTATGATTCCAAATTTGGTTCGAATAAGTTGAAGGTATGCCTTATCCTTGTGTTGAGTTATCAAAGTATATTATAATGTTAAGATGATTTATTATGTTTTTAAAAAAGTACTCTACTAACACACTCACTTTTTTGCACCATATCAATTCATTTTGAAAAGTCCAATCGATAACTATTGTCACACATTTCCCCCTTACATTTTCTAATTACCAACACACATTTTCTTATCATGAAGAAAGATTCATAAGTGAATGTGTATCCAGTAGCGCTTTCAATATCATTTCCACTCACTCTATTTTTCTGTTCCAAATATAACAGTATCCTGTTCATAGCCTGGTTGTTTTCAACTCTGAGAACAAGGCTATTCCAGTAGCTTGGATAGTCACCCCTAGATTTGCTAGCGGAGATACGCACAGATGGATGCAGGCCCTCTACAATAGAGTCCGTGCAAAGGATCCAACGTGGAAATTGGCTGGTTTTATTGTAGACGAGCCTTCGACTGATACCCTAATAATCAGGTGACTTATTCTATCTCACAGCATTTAAATGTAGAAATGATGGATGGAATTGTTAGTTCTTAGTTCCTGTTAGATTATCAAGAAATTGATGGTATAGGTTGTTTGTGTTTGTTGGTTTGTAGGGAAGTCTTTCAATGCGCGGTGCTTGTATGTTTCTGGCGTGTTCGTCATGCATGGCATAAAAACTTGATGAAGAGATGCCCGGATTTGGAAATGGGTGCCGAAATATCAAAAAAACTCGGTGAGGCAGTTAACAAAATCTGCAAAGGATCTAGCACTGGTAATGCATTGGAAGAAGTCATGTTAGAATCTGTAGATGCTGCAGAGTTCATGGACTACTTCAAGGCAATTTGGTATCCAAGGATAGGTAGGTTTTGCTTTTATAGTTAAAATTACGACACTGAGATATCTGCTTTAAAAAGTGTCATTGAAGTTTTACCAAAAACTAATTAAGCTTTAAAATTACAAAATTGCCCCAGTGATTTAATTTAGTCTTACATTTATTCTGATAGAGTTCTTTTTGACAAGGTACGTGGACACGGGCACTCAAAACCCTTCCTCTTGCTAGCCAAGAAACCTGTTCAGCAATGGAGTTCTATCATGAAGAGCTGAAGATAAGGTTATTCAGGAACGAAAAAGACCATAGTGTGTGCCAACGTGTTGATTGGGTCGTGAATAAGCTATTCACGAAAGTCCATTCTTATTTCTGGTTAGACGAGTACTCAGGGAAAGAGGATTTCGCACGGTACAGGAAGGACGAATGGATGGGTGGTCCTACTGCTTGGCGGAAATCATTGGAGATCCCAGATACTGATGTAGTCATGGAGAGTAAATACGCTAAAGTTAGTGGCCTAAAAGATGGAGAAACGGCCTATTTAGTACGGAACCCTGGTTCGGAGTACGCAGTCTGCGATTGCCATTGGGCGAAAAATGGGTACTTGTGCGAGCATGTTTTTAAAGTGATTAAATTTTGCCGTGATAAGAAGCTTAGTGTCCCGTCGGTGAGTATGTTTCAGTACAGCAAGGCCTTGATCGATATGCTGCACTGCCCACCATTTGATTCTTTAGTTCGTGACCATGCAGTCTCCTTAGCTGTCTGGGTACAGACACAGTTGAAAGCGCAAATCGGACTCAAACGCCCTCAGGACAGTGAATGTGTTTCAGAGCAGCCAACTGTGAGACGTAAGTGTACAGGCAGTGAAGCAGAGGGTTGTGATCATAGTCCAATTGACCATCACGAGCCTGAAGTTCCCAGTGATGGCATGGATGCCGATTCATCGTTTTCCGAAAATGGGAACGCGTCTATCGGTCGTGATAAAATGGCGATTCCTGGAATTAGTGACGTGGAATTAAAGAATACAGATTGCTTTGAAAATCCAGAAAAAGACCAACGCTGTGATAAATCTCCAGGTCAGTGATGATTTTGGGATTGATAAGCCATGGATAACTTTTGAATTAAACTCCTCCGTGATGCATGTGGTATGAAGCTTCCGGAAAACTAACTCCTGCAATAGTGCCTACCGGATGCTGATGGAAAGTTTGGTTTTATCCATTAAGAAAGGGCCGCACGGATGAGCGGAGGACAATGCAGGAATGAATATATGTGGTTGCAACAGAGTGATAGTGACCTCAAATCCTCGGAAGCTTGCGATGAACAGAATCTCTCGAGATATGCTTTTTGGCACTAGCTGCCGGAAGGGGGGTTATCGATGTTCCTTAAAAGAGTAGAGATCATACAAGTACCAAGGGACATTAGTTGATTAGCCAGATAGAGTGCTTATTTGGAACAAGGCTGACATGGCTTATTTTGGCTAGAATATTTTGTTTTACCTTTGTAGTGATATTCTTACAATAATAAGGTTTGTCTTTGTTTTATGGATCTCTCTCAATAGGATAACAGATTATTTGTGACTAGAAAAGAAAAAGATTAATCATTTTGTTATTATAATTTTTTATTTTTTAATAAAATTGTCACATTATCAAAGATAAAATATTGTTGTAATATTTTATTGTTATTTATAGATGAGTAAGGTAATATATTTTAAATTCACTAATTTTTTAATAAAAAATTAGTATTATAATTTTATAATAGTAATTTTATACGGTAAATAAAAATTTTGTCCTAACACTAAGACCACCGCAGAAGTAATTAATCTAAGTGAATTTTAAACAAAGAATAATGAAACCAGGAGAGTGAGATGTTATACGTAGCAAAGCTTGAATAACTAATCACATGTCCTTGGATAAATTCTTTTCCCTACAATAAAACAGGGGAGCACAAATAGCTAATAGCCAAATGACAGCATTTCCAGTTTATGTAAGTGGAAAGGTTGAAACAAAACGAGTTTATAACGATAATTTACATATAAAACTCGACTACCGAATATTGTCTTTCTGTAGTGTTCAAGCAGCAGCAGGCATCGAGGAAGAGAGAACCAAATAAGTCAAATACTGAAGCCCATCCTTCATTTTACCCACAGCTGTGTCATGGTCTGCACGAAGATGTTCCATAAAGGTACTGACCTTTTCCTGGACAGAATTTTGAGGAACTTGTGAGTCAACAGCACCACCTTTGATTGCTGCTTCATATGCTTCTGCTACCTCTGATATGCCTGAACAGATCACTCAGACGTTAAAAAAAATCTGTGAATTCAAATTTGTCGATACAAATTTACCAGCAAAGTAAAGCCATCGTGTGAACAAAATTTTGCAGGTATTAATTTCTTTTTCACTAGTATTTTTTTAGGATTTGTTTTTCCAGAATTTAATTATTGAGAAAGCTGTTCTTTGTTTCGACCTCAGGCAGAAGAAAACTGAACATATAATTAACAAAGATAAGATATAGTATGAGATGAACTCTACCAGTAATGAAGCTGCTGGAAACTGCTTCCATATTTCCAGTCATTAACTGTGCCTTTGTTCTGATTATCTTAGCCTTTTCTACAGAATCCTCAGGCCAATCAATTCTCATTTCTTCCTCAATCTCATGATCCTCAACTTTGTTTGCCTTGAATGTGATAGACTTCCCAAGCATCAGTATTTGAGTTACCGCGAAACAGCACATTTCAGAAAGCCTCTGAAAAGAAAGAAAATAAAAAAAATATATACCCATAACTTAATAAGTGATTTATTCGGTGTAAAACACATTTTTGATGTGATTAGAACAACTCATCTGCATACATGAACACCCTCAGAATGAAGAATATCAAGCCTTCCAGAAGTTCTCTGGATTATGTCGGTCGTTGACAATCCAGCCAAAGCACTTGAAAAACTGCAAAAGACGGGGCTTTTTTAGCACAACATAGCTTCAATTCTTGTTTGAATGAACAAAAAATGCACACACAGGATATAACATACCTAGGAATGGGGCACAAAATATGAGGAAAGGACATAGGAAAAAGGGCAAACAGATACTAAACTTTTTGAATTATTATATATCAAATGACCAACAAATAACATATCAAATCAATTGCAATTTCCAAATTATTTGTTAAAGAATTGACCTGAGGGACTAGATTGCTACAAGTCCTAAGAATTATATCAGAGAGTTTACATGTAAAACAGAAGAAAAAAAACTCAAGGCATATTTACCCGGCAGCCAAATCAGCAGCCTTAGAAAGACTGGAGTCGTGCAACTTTCTAAATTCATCAATGCTGTCATCATTACCAGCCTCTGTTTTCTTCCCTTTCTCCGAGTCTGTAAAATTCTCACCAAGTTCAGCACCCAAGTCTAATATGTGTTGGACTTCTTTAAGCTTTCCATCATAAATAATTTTTTCTTCAGAAGAGAGTTTAGCCTTTCTCCGGTTATATAGAAGCGCATAATGGTTGGATAATGCCTCTAACTCCTGCAAGCATATGTGGCATAAACATTTTAAACACTAAATTATAATAAAACGCAACTGCAGATAGTATTTTAAAACTAGTATTTACCTCCAGCTGCTCTGGACCTCCATAGATATAAAAGCATCTGTCAAATGTAACTTCCTCAAATAACTGATCTTCGTCTATACTTCCACCAGAATTCTTATCGACTTGAATCCCAGTTTCTGAAATTAATAGATCCATTGTTTCTTTACTAACTTTCTCAAGCACTTGCATACCCTTTGCTGTAAAAGCTCTTCCAGTCTGCATATAACATAATCAAGATTGAGAAATCGGGCCCAATCTCTTGAAAGGTGAGATAATAGACCATAACCTCTAACAAAGATGGTGCAGCAGAACTAGTTGCCTCAGGACCACCGTGTTGAATTGAATTAGCTGAATCCTCAATCCTAAGAAAAACAGAAAATAATTGAGGTTAAATATTCCAAAATAGGACACAAAATTATTTGATATGATGATGCAATAAATGATGGATGAAATAAATATCAAGTAAACAGCCATCATATATCTTATTCACTTTAAATCTCAACAGACAGACAAGCTAAAACACAATTGAGGGTGACAACTGAAAGCCATCAATTTCCCATTAGCCCTCTATTCTTCCAGTGGTTGCGTGTTGTTCAATTACATAAGATGTTATTCTTGTTAGATCCAAAGAGTTTCTTCAATACGTCACCTAGGTTATATTTTATATAATTTATATTATTTTATTCCAGGAATGATTTTGTAAACACAGACAACCAAGAAAGTTTTAAAAAAACACCCCGACATACTTTTGAACAAAAGTGGCTCCCCCTTTCAAAGCAGTTCCGAGGGCTTGCCAAGCTCCTGATGCGAAAGATTCTACTGATGTGTCAAAAGCCTTCAAACCCTGCATGTAAAATATTATAGCTCACATACATATATGGGAAGTAAAAACTGGCACACTTGTGCACAGATTTACAAAGTCCAACATAATAAAAAAATCTTGAACATATACATTTGGATGAGGAAGAAGGAAAGAGTGAATTAACAACTCGTGTATTTATTCCATATGAACTACCTGGCTAAGTAAGGATTCTTCGCTAGCTTTCTCTAATTTATCCAGTGCTGTTTTTCGCCTCTCATTATCCTCATCATCAGTTTCCTCTTCAACTAATTTTGTATCTACTTCCTTAGGAGACTCTGAATCTTCAGCTATAGTCTCTGAAATGGTCTTTGCTGCCGTCCTCGCAGCTTCAACAGCCTGCATTCACAGAACCATATAAATTGAACAAACATCAACAATTGGTGGGTCAATACCACGTTTGGTGATAGTATATCAGGATCTTAAAACCACATTTCAATATAAATTTTCTAATACATTCAGACAAACATATGTTAAATTACATGCTTTTAAAGTGGTTTGCTACTATGCTTTTAAATCGTCATGGAATTACATGGTAGATACCATCCAGAGTTTTTCAATTTATCGAAGGACCGAATTAAAAACTAAATGGGTACTTACCAAAATATATAGAAAATACCAAATAAGGAAGTCTCAACCTAAAGAATCCAGTTACACTTCTGCTCTCGTATTTGCTTCTGGATAAAATCCACCATGAACGAATATTGAACAGTGCAACCACATTTATGGCACATAGTTTCGATATCATTGCGTAGTAGGCCAATAAACACAAGTGAGGCACTAAAAATACTTCAGAGATATACATATTTATAACCCTAACGACGAGTGTTTCGATAAACTTGATAAATCAAGCCAATGCAAATGCGCAACCCAAATGAATTTACAAAAGAAACTACGTGGCATCATCACACATTTATGAGCAGCAACATCCCACAGATAATACGGATTCAAAAAATGGAAAAAGAAAAATTACGCTGCGAGATATCTCTTCGGCGGCGACATTAGCAGCTTTTTGAAGATCTGAGAGATAAGAGAGTGGAGAAAATCCCCACCCGCCCCAACCACCGTCGTTTCCCTCTGGATCGGGCTTTTCTGCATCGGCGTCGGGCTTTGCATCGATTACGGGCTCGATTTCTGAATCGGAGGGCTTCGCCGAGTTGCCATCCATCATGACTCAGTCACTCTGAAATTTTTAGGTTATGGAATGTGAGATTGGATCCCAGAATCTGGTGTTTTATTTTCGAAACGAAAATGCCCTTTTCTCCATATATCTGATGGGAGCTACTTTTGAACGAAGAAACAGGGTTGCGAACGGCGCCGTTTTGGCTCAACTATAATTGCTCGTTTAAAATGCGACTTCGCGTCGGAAGCGCGCTTTTCCAGGTATTGATTGTACATTTGTACGTGAAAATGATTTTGTCGATTTGAATTATGTAAAATAATAAATTATGTTCTTGAACTAATTCATAAATCACATGAACATAAATCTATAATATTTTTAGAAAAAAATCATAACTCAACTAATCCAAGGAACAATATGAAGAGAACTTGTTATATTAAATGATAATACTCATAAGAATTAAAGTAAGAATTAAACAAAAACTTTATTAGTTTTATAAAAAGCATTTTTATTACTTTATTAATTTGGTTTAATTTAAGTATAAGCACATTTTTGCATTTTTATTAAAAATTAAGCCTTTTTATTACTTTTATAAAAATCATTTTTATAATTTTTATTAATTTAGTTTAATTTGAGTATACGCGGACATAAGATACTATAATATTATTATTAAAAAATTATATAAATAAATATATATATGAAATTTAAAATATATTATTATTAAAAAATTATATAAATAAATAAATATATATATGAAATTTAAAATATATTAAACGAACACATGCAGAAATTTTGTTTGCATAAGCCTAAAAAATTAAAAAGTGGCAGGACAAAACTCAGGAAATGTGTTTGTTTGTACATTGATATTTGGATTACTAAAAGATGAAAAAGAATATTAAAATGACCAACAAGAGTTAGCTATTTAGTAGCCCGTGATGACAGGCGGAGGTGGAGATTTATAACTGGCGCCCAATGGTCCCTCGACTCTGAACGGCGGGTACGTAGGTGGTGGTGGAGGGGAAGGTGGTGGTGGAGAATTGACCGGCGGCGGTGGGGAGAAGACCGGTGGTGGAGGAGGAGGTGATTGCTTAGGTGGCGGTGGTGGGGGTGGTGATTGCACCGGTGGTGGTGGAGGTGATTTGTATGAACCACCAAAAGTTGGTGGGAGTGCTGTCTCATGTTTTGGTGAAGGCTTAGGTTTAGGCGCCGGAGTCGGTTCGGGCTTGGGCGCCGGAGTCGGACGCTTCGGCCCGTGTCCGCCCGAGGGCGACCTGCATCCGGAAGCTTCGCAGTCGACCTTCTCGCTCAGAACCTTCTCGCACTCCTTCTCTGATCTCTGATTCTTCGATCGATCATCAGCGAAACAGTTCTTCTTGTCCTCGATCACGAGCTCCGGCATCGCTTCCGGAAGGCACGCCCCGTCCCTCGCCCCAAAATAGTTATACGAGATCGTCAACTTCTTCAAATTCGGAAGCGTGCACACGTTTTCCGGCAAGTTGCTCCTGAACTCGTTCGTCCCCAGGTCGAGCACCTCGAGCCCCTGCAGGTACTCCATCCCTGCAGGGGGGTCCCCGACGAGCTCGTTCGAGCTCACGTCGAAAACCGCGGTGGTGTTCAGCAGAGTGATCTCCTCGGGCAGGCAGCCGGAGAGGCCGTTTCCGGAAAGCACGATCTCGTCGAGCTTTCCGGCCATTTTCCCGACGCTGCCCGGGATGCATCCGGTCAGCATGTTGTCGGAGAGGACGACGACGGAGGCAGGGGAGTTGCCGAGGCTGCCGGGGATTTTGGAGTGGAAGCGGTTGCTGTTCATGAAGATGGCGTCGAGGGGCTTGTCGAAGAGCTCGGACGGGAGCTCCCCTTCGAAATCGTTGAACCGGATGTCGAGGTACTTGAGCTTCGGGAGGCGGAGGAGGACCTTCGGGAAGGGGCCCACGAAGCGGTTGTTGCTGAGGTCGACCTCGTGGAGGAGCTTGAGGCGGTCGAGGGATTCAGGGACGAAGCCGCAGAAGCGGTTGGAGTTGAGGTGGAGGAGGCTGATGTCGGTTAGGTTTCCGAGCTCGTCGGGGAGGTGGCCGGCGAGGTCGGCCTGGTTGAGGTCGACTCCGGCGACGACGGGGAGGGAGGGGTCGTCGAGGGAGGGGGCGCAGAAGACGCCGTGGTAGGAGCAGACGTCGGGGCCCACCCAGTTGGAGGTGAAGTTGGTGGGGTCGGATTGGATCACCTTTTTCCAGGCTTGGAGGGCATCGTAGGCCCGGGCGAGACGAGGGTTGTCGATGCTCGGGTGGACGTACGAGTAGTCTTCGTGGGTGGAGGACAAGAGGTGCCGCTTGGCGTGAGAGACGGAGACGAAGAGGAGGAGGAGGAGGAGGAGGAGGCAGCCGAGAGGCTTCATTTTGAGAGGGTTTTTAGTCTTTAGACCCTCTTGTGATTGAGCCCAAGGCTGCTTATAGTGAGGAATATTGGTGTTGGAGTGGGAAGCAGAATACGGAGGGTGGGTGTGTTATATGGGAATGTAAGGAGGATGGAGGGATGCCTTGTTTTGTGGAGAGTGGGATAGAGATTGGAGGAACTTATTTGTAGGAGAACTTTGGCCACCACAGGATATTCAAGGCCCTTTCTCAATTCTACACAAATTGTCAACAAATATGTCATAACTGTTTTTGTTAAGGTAAAAATGTGTGTAAAGTTGCATTGTTTTGTAAGATGGGGAATATATTATACAACTATTAATTTGAAATGGATACAAATGAAAAATATAACTATTGTTACCAGATGGAAAAAATATCTCCATGTTTACTTAGATCATGTTTTTTAAGACTTCATTTTAGTTGGATTGAGTTCAATTCAATTTACTTCGACTCGATTCAAATCATTTCAAAATAAAATTACACTATAATCCAAGTTAGAATATTATTCATAATTTTAAAAAATATTTAATAATAAATAAAATTTATTATTAATTTTATAAAAAAATGTAATTCTAACTCAATTTATTTCAGTTCAATTAAAATTATATTAAGTTCAAATCGACTGAGGTCTATTCAAAACAAAACCTTAATGTTGTAAAGAACTAGTGTTAAGTTCACTACGAGTACATGTAGCAATAAAAAAAACAAGATGCTATACTAAATAAACACCTCCAATTAAAATTTGACAATTTCATTATTGACTATAGTATAAACATACATTATCACATACTCCCTTTGTCCCAGAGCTATAGGCAATTGTGGTCAATGTTGATTTTTTTTGTCCGTCCAATACATATCATAAACAATATAAAATAATTATGAAAAAATAACTAAAATATAATTTAACTATTGAATTTTATATTAATTATTTTTTCATAATTTTTATATACTGTTTATCATAAGTATTTGACGGACCCAAAAAGTCAACGCTGACCACATGTGCCTATAACTCTAGGACTGACCGCATGTGCCTATAACTCTAGGACAGAGGGAGTACTAGTTTCGTCTCAGGCTCGGGTGCATGATTTTTGTATGAGTCGACGTTTCGATTTTATTTCGAGTGGATCGGGACATTGGCTAAACGGGCCGAGAGAGGTCTAAAATCAAATGTCTAATTATCTAACTAACCTCTCTATAGTCTCACGAGTCTAATTGGGAATTTGGGGCTGGACTCTTGAAGGGTACATTGGTCAATTTAATACCGACAGTACAACAAGGCATGACTAATGGTATCATCATGTGCAAGCATCAAACGGCGTCGTCGGACCTTCCCTCCCCAACGTGGATTCTCGCTCTCTTTCTGTTTTCTTCGCAAACAAAACAATAATACCGAGTAACAATCACTGGAAATTAATTATAGAGAAACCCAGAGAAATAAAAATAGGGGGTAAAATCCATTCGAGCGAGCATCAGAAAAGACTCTGAAACCTGAACTATCTTTTCCCCAATTCAACAATTTCGAAGAAAGTTTTTCAGTGTTTTTTTAGTTTCTGCCAAATTATATTTAGGTTATCGATTTTTCAATACCTGTACAGCAAAGGATTTTTAGGGTTCGAGAATTATGAAAAAGGCCATGGACAGTATTCAAGATCTGATCGAAGAAGCTAAAGTTCGGACGGTGTGGTGGATTCTCTGTATATTCGCAGTGTCTTACTTCTTGACGCGTAAGCTCTTACACTGATTTTTGGGCATGGCTATGTTTTTGTGTGTGTTTGTGATCGTGCTTGTTTATTCATCTTGTTGAAATTGGAAGCTTGAATTGATTTGGTTCAGCTTATGTGTGAATTTGTTTTTTCGAGCTACGTAGTTCGATTAATGTTGTTGTTGTTGTCCAAGACACTTGTTGTATTACGTATATTGAATATAGAGGGAATGTTTGTTAGTTGATGTGTAACTTGAGAGAGAAAAACGAGCGATGAATATTTGGTATTGGTAATCTAGATGCATGGTGTCAACTTAATCCGTAACAATTTATCCCGGAAATGTCGTAAAACCTTTCAACAATTTTATTTATACTCGTCATGAACTCTTGTTATAGTGCTGACAGTCCCTGTTTATATTTGTTGATTGCAGATACTAGTAAATCGATGTTAATGAACATCCCTATAGCCATACTCATGGTCTCTGGACTAAGAATATTATTAAATGAAGTGGAATTCCGTTGGAAGGTTTGGAATAACAGACCTAGGTCCTACTTGTCACACCTAGAGAAGAAGAAGCTTTCTGTGAATGATTCTCGTCTTACTACCCTTCCACCCCCTTCAAAATGGAAAAGGAAAATAGATTCTCCTGTTGTGGAAGCTGCTATTGAAGACTTCGTCAACAAGCTTGTGCATGACTTTGTCGTCGATTTGTGGTATTCAGAAATTACGCCTGACAAAGAGGCACCGGAGCTAATACATGCTATAGTCATGGATGTTCTTGCCGAAGTATCTGCAAGAGTCAAAGAAGTAAACCTTGTTGATTTGTTGACACGGTATAATTTATGTTGTACTTAAATGAAGTTTTACAGTGGTGTGAATTGAATAATTGGTGATGTTAGTAATAAACCCTGGTTTTTCCGATTCTTCAGGGATGTAGTAGACTTGATAGGAGATCACATTGATCTCTTTAGAAGAAACCAGGCTGCTATTGGAGTGGATGTTATGGGTACATTGTCTTCTGAAGAAAGGGATGAAAGGTTGAAATTTTATCTCATGGACTCTAAGGAGCTTCATCCAGCGTTGATATCTCCAGAGTGTGAGTACAAGGTGTACAAGTGTTCTAATTCACAATGAATCAATTTTTTTGTTTTTGGGGTGGGGGTTAGGGGGGAGAATATTTCATGATATCTAATACATTTTTTGATGTATAGTATCTTCAGCGGCTCATGGGTGGACTTATAGCTGTTGTGCTGAGACCGAGGGAAGCCCAATGCCCCTTAGTTCGATGCATAGCTCGTGAACTCTTAACTTGTTTGGTAATGCAGCCTATTATGAATTTCGCAAGCCCCGGGTAAGATCCTGTTTCCTAAGCTCTTTATTTTCTAAGAATAGTTAGCTTCACTGTTTTTTTTGTAAAGAGAATCTAGTACTGAATGGTTTATGTTGGTATCCAATATGATTTATGATATAGAAAAGGCCGTATTGTATTTTGTTAACCACAATACCATTCAAAGCATAAGAAAAATAAAAGTGAAATCATTGCATATGAATTTCTAATGCTATCAAGTGTTTATAAAACCATATGCTTACTAGTATTTGTATTGTTTTGGATAGAGTTGAATCTGACTTCCTATTTCATGTGCCATGTAGCCCATGTCATTGTTGATGTTTTTATTGTTGCAATCCTCGATCATCTCTTATTACTCTCATTGCATCCCTTCAAATTTCCGCTATTTCTTCTTTGCAATTGCCATTCAGGGAATTTAACTATTTTCAGTCTTTTACCCAGGTATATTAATGAGTTGATTGAATATATTATCCTTGCTTCAAACAATGAAGGGTTCAAGGATGTCAATGATCAATCGCCTAATGGCCGTCAGCAGACAACATCTGGAGAACATGACCAAAATAATGAGTCTGATTTGAGGAAAAATACACCTAACAACCAAGAGATCAATTTGTCTTTGTCTCAATCCGATTCGAAAAGAAAGACACTAGAGTCAGTAGATCTCTTAGCTAGTACAATGCAGGATGAAAACATGCTCACAGGACATGCTGAATGGGCTAAAGTGTTTGAAGCAGCGACACAGCGAAGAACAGAAGTCCTTGCACCTGAAAATCTCGAAAACATGTGGACAATCGGAAGAAACTACAAGAAAAAACTTCAAAAGAAGGCCTCTTCAGGACTTCATACTTCTGAAGTTACAGGTTTGGTAAATGACACAAATGCCACAAAAAACTCGGTGACTGAAATACCAAGACAGAAGCCCGAAACTTATATTCGGGCTGAAGAAAAAGTTTCTACGCAGCTACCACCCAGGCCCCAACAAGATATGCGACCCACTGATCTCAGTGCTGATGCTTTAAGTGATTCTCAGCAGCGTAGCAAGGATGTTTTTGCAAAGGGCAGCTCCAGTTTTGATGAAATGGATAATATTACTGCTGCTGTTGTTACCCGTGAAAATAGAAACAAGCTTAAACGATCCAACAGCACGTCTGACTTGAGAATTCAGCCAAACCTGGAAAATATGCTTGTTAGCAAAGGCAGTGATTCCATCATTAATGAATACTATAGTGCAGATATTAATAACCTTAATGTACAGAGCCTGACTAGCAGTTCAGACATGGTAGTACGCCGTGAAGGGCAAGCTCCAAAGCTTAGATGTCGGGTAAGACCAGTCATGTCCTCTTTCTGATTCACAGTAATAGGTTATAACCTGATTGCAGATATTGCAAAATGTTCATATTATTGAAGAAGAGCTGTTTGTTTCAAGATTATGACGTAACCTATTTTCTGCTATATTATTGTCTGATGAGATTCTGTTCTTTGGTTGAAAATCCTGATTTGCAGGTTGTTGGAGCATACTTTGAAAAAATTGGTTCAAAGTCTTTTGCAGTATACTCTATTGCCGTGACTGGGGCTGACAAGACCACTTGGTTTGTGAAAAGAAGGTATTTGACTCAAGTTTGAATGAAAACTATATCAAAGGATCACAATTCATATACTACTTTGGAAATACTGTTCACCAACAGTAGTTTTCTGATTAGATTTAGGAGATGTATCTATTTGCATTAATTTTTGCTTATATATATACAGATATCGAAACTTTGAGAGATTACATAGGCATCTTAAGGATATTCCCAATTATACATTACATTTGCCTCCAAAAAGGATATTCTCTTCAAGTACAGAGGACGCCTTTGTCCACCAGCGCTGTATTCAGCTCGACAAATATCTTCAAGTATGATTAACGCTTCTTTGTAATTCTAAATAGATGGTTTCTTGTTTCTGTGTTTTGACAGTACTATCTTTACCAGGATCTCTTGTCAATTGCTAATGTTGCTGAGCAACATGAAGTGTGGGATTTTCTGAGTGCCTCCTCCAAGGTGTGCTTTTTTTTTTTTTTTTTTTCCTGTCTTGTCCTCCTTTTTTTGGTTGTTAGAAAAATGTCTTGATTATATTTTTTTTCTCTTCATCAATGAAGAATTACTCATTTGGGAAATCTCCTTCGGTGATGAGGACTTTAGCTGGTATGTGACTGCTCTTCTCGGATATCATATTATATACATTCATTGACTATAATCTTGGTTCGTTGAATTATTTATTAGCATACATGTTTCCATGCTTCATGTCAGTTGTTGCTTACATTATTAGTAATGTCATTGGATGTTTGAAATATACATCTATTAGGCCTTCCCTGCAGAGTGCAGAGTAAAGACCTGTGCTTAAGTTCTTGTTATAGCTTCAGACTTTGTTTGATTTAAAAAAAAAATGACTTTTGAGTTTTAGAGAAAACTAATAATCGTTGGGAACTCTCTCCCTTGATCAAAACAGTTAATGTGGATGATGCTATGGATGACATTGTACGACAATTTAAAGGGGTTTCTGATGGCCTTATGTGGAAAGCTGGGACCTCACCTTCACCTTATTTTGAACAAACATCTTCCATTACAAACAAAAACTTGTCTTGGAATGCTGATGATATAAACAAGCTTGTTTTGAGGGAAAGTATCTCAGAGTCGCTCAACAGTTTCTCTGAAAATGATGATGGTGATAAAGATGCAAGCCATGAACAAGAAGTAGAGGCTGTAACCCAAGATAGTAGCTGGCAATCGGATTATGAATCAAACTCAAAGGGGTTACCATTGAAGATGGTTAAGCGCGATGAAGATGTCAATAACTTGGATCCAGAGGAAATTCGTAGTTCAGGGTTGAACTCTGTGAACAGATATCTGGAACCAAGTTTGGCATATACTCCTCAAGAGGACCCAACAGGAGTTCCTCCCGAGGTACACATTTAGTTATGTACTTATGCTTATTCATGATTTCCAGACTCTCTTTTAGCAATTTAATATTTAATTTATGTCTTTTTGATTCCTAGTGTCACCTCAAGTTAATTTATTTGTCATTTTTTAGATGAGACTTTTAGGCTGTTTGGGAACTCTTAATTGTTTCTTGATCTTAGTTATCTTATTCTAATTTAGTAATGATTTTCATTGCAGTGGACACCGCCAAATTTAAGTGTTCCAGTTCTGAATTTAGTTGATAATGTATTTCAGCTCAAGAGAAGGGGCTGGCTAAGGTGACACTTTCATTCATACTTGTAATGAACTTTTTTAAAAGATTAATGATGTACTATTATTTGCTTATGTGTATAATTGTATATAATATTAATTGATCAGAAGTTTTGATTAATATGAAATACTATCTTTTTGTTTTTTAATATCTTCTGGGTTCTTAAGTTAATGATTTAAAACAGTGTATTAGTGGCACCCTTTTAGGTTGATAAAAATAATCTATTCATATCTGCCTTGCAAGGCTTTTAGCCTTTTGTCCTACTTCTAATCACACCAAACAGGGTGTTTAGTCAATGTGAAACATGGGTATTTAACAACAACAACAACAAAAAATAAAAAAATAAAAAAATAAATAAAACGGTATAATTCCAGAAGCATAATAACAGTGTTCGTTACTTTGATTTTATTCAATGATTCATGGAAGCCTGCTTGTTTTTTAGAGAAATCATTTTGAGACTTGAGTCATTTACTTTTTTTTTTTTTTTTTTTTTATCTTTTCAATTGTAGGAGACAGGTGTTTTGGATATCAAAACAAATATTGCAGTTAGTCATGGAAGATGCCATTGATGACTGGCTGTTGAGGCAAATCCAAAGTCTCCGAAGAGATGATATCATCGCGCAAGGGATTCGATGGGTCCAAGATGTAAGTTTAAAGTATTATTCTCTCATGAAGCTTGCATCCTCCAAAATATTCCCTCATTCTAAATCTTCACGGGAGTCAAGGGGCCGTAACCGAAAGATAATGGCAAATAATATTAAACCCTAGAAAACCCTAGTAATTACTTCAATAAGCATCATTAAATATTTATAAGAAAATAAGTTAGGGCTGATCGATATGTAACCGGGTATTACAATTGATTTATATCTATTTTCTGAGATGGTTTTTACATGTTCGACTTGTTTCCTAGTATTCTGATCAGTATCTTCTGAATAGGTTCTGTGGCCCGATGGAACATTCTTCCTGAGATTGCGGGCTCAAAATCAGCAAAATGATTGTGAAGCATCTACTCAGAAAACTACTACAAAGCAACCTAGTGGAACAAGGGTCGCTCAATCTGAGTCTTTTGAGCAACAGCTTGAAGCTGCTCGCAGAGCTAGTGATGTTAAAAAGATGATCTTCAGTGAGTATCTAAGTTTACCATAAGATCTCAGGGAGTTTCCTGATGCGCTAGTGCATGTGTTCAGCATAGCTATTCACTGTTTCTCTTGATTTATTAATATTTGAAATCTATCTTTTTTCGTACCTTGCAGATGGCGCCCCTACCACATTGGTCAGTTTAATCGGTCATAAGCAGTACAAACGTTGTGCTAGAGATATATATTATTTTCTTCAGGTATATAACAATTAACAATCATCAGAAGGCACTTTGCCAAGCATATAAACTCTCTCGTCTATCTTATTCATTTGATTAATTTTCCAATTTATTTTGGTTAATGCCTTGCAGTCCACCGTTTGTTTGAAGCAACTTGGCTATGGAATACTGGAACTCGTTCTAATATCAATTTTCCCCGAATTACGTGATCTTGTGTTGGATATTCACGAAAAGATGCTCGCCCAGTCTGCGCAGCTCTAATTTATTTTTCTTTTATTTCTAATTTTGTCTATCAGCAACTGGTTTTAGGGTGAACGCCAAATCTTAAATAACCGAGTGTGTTTTTCGTTTCGCAAGAGTTATTCAGACTCGGTTCTTACGTCTTTTCCTTTTAGCAACTCTATTCTTCATGTACAAAATGTACAGCCAGTCTTAAAATTTTGTAATTATTTCCACTCGGGTATTAGAAACGCTGTTGTGTTTTCCATTGTTCGATTTTCGCTGCTGAATTATAAAAAAAAAACACAACAAAGCTTATTGATGTCTAGTAACAATACAATAGAGGGAGATGTTTACATCAGAAAAAAACATGATCTCAAATGAGGCCATTGAAAGGACTGGTAAGAGAATCCTTGACATCAGAGTAAAGGGCATAAAGGGAATATTGCCTGAGGTTTGCCACCTCGTACCATGAGTTGAGCACATTATCATTCCTGTCCGTACCAGAAAAGGCCAACTGCAAGCCCACATCACACCCAATAGTACCTCCATTGCTCGTGCACTTTGAATTCACGATTGCACAGTCGGTGTTGTTGAGGCACACGAACGAGCTCCCAGTGCACGAACCGCACCCAAACTTCTTCCAGAACAAGTTTTGAAGAGTCCCCTTTTGGAATTCAAGAACCTAAAACCGGACAGAAAAAAAAAATCAAGATTTTTACCAAAGTCTGCGAGAAGGCCGAGCTGAGTGATCAAAGTTACCAGGGTAAAGCTAGTAACAGTGTGAGTGCCGTCAGCTACGAATGCAGGAAACGAGCGAGCCGCATACTGTCTTCCGGCGAATGCCACCATATATCCCCCGGTCTTACTCTGAAAACAAAACAAAACAGTGTTATCGATAGATAGATTCTGCCTCTAACCGAAGCAATATGTAGCGCTTGCTTACTGGATCGAAAGTGGAGGCATTGAGAGTGAGAAGAGAAATCTCGTCGATTTTAGGCCTGAAGACCGCGAGCTGAGCACCGCTACCCGAGAGGGCGAGTCGACGATCGCAAGGCGAGAGCTGAGTTTGGTTGAAGAAGAAGGAGTCCCTCGATGAGAATGCGAGCCCGAACGTGAACCCGTCCGATCTCTGGACTTTGGCGTCCGTGCATGGGTCGAACACCGGATTCGTGTCGTCCGATCGAGCCGAAATTATCATCGTCGCCACGATCGAGATCAAAAGAATCCGACCCATCGTATTCATCGATTCCTTCCCCTTGTAACATATTACGAGCATTAACATCAATCGCCATGGATCAATATCAAAATTAAATTAAAAACAAAAAAACTCACCGAAATCTAATTTATTCTGGAAGGAGGTGGTTCCTATGTTCTTCAGCTTTCTAAACAATTTTCTAATATGTATTTTGAAATATTAATTAATCACATAAGAAATAGAAGAAAAAAATGGGGCTGATGAAAAACGGTTTTCAAGATGGAACGATTGATACATAATTTTTTAATTTTTTTTTTATTTAAATATAAAAACGGTTATGTAAGTTGATCTATTGGGCCTTTTCTATTCCCGTTGGAAGATGCTCATGCAGCATGTTTATTTTTTGCCTAATGAAGTAATTTAATTCTTAAAAAAAATACAAAATTTTAAATAAAATAGATATATAAAATATTGATATATTAGAAATAAATTGAAATCTAAAAACAATGCCTATTGAATAAATAAATATTAAAATCTAAAAACAATGCATGCAAAATAAAAAGTTAAAAATACTACTAATATTTAAAAGTGTGTGGAGTTAGTGATCGATCAGGTGGTGTGAGGCCTAAATCGAAAGGTGCGCCTGTTTGCGGCAGCCAATCCTGTCCAGAAAGAAAGACTGCGGCAGTGAATGGAGTTGCATCCGTTGCCTCGGTGATCGCCTTGAAATGAGGGAACACATGATCAACGTTTCTCTTATCAGTGTTAGCCCCGGGCCCGATGTTGTCGAATTCGTACAAGTCGCATGTCTGGTTGTTTGTGGAGTCTTCCCACACATGCCAACCTTCTGGAGCAATAAGGAACCCTAAGTTGCTCTCCATCACCATAGTCAGAGCTGCTTTTTTCCATGGTCGTCCTAGGTACGTCTTTACCTCCGAGCCCAATAACTTGTCCCCGACGATAGTGCACTTCTGGAGAACCAACCCCCCGAGAGTACTTCCGATGTTCTCTCTCCCGTCTGCTGTCAGCGTGTTGTATTGTCCCGACAAAGGTCGCCTCACGATTATATTGCAGTGTTGGACCAAGGCTCGACCCTGCCCGAATATGAAATCGATCGTACCGTATATATCGCAATCTCGATAGAACTGGAGATTAGCTTCGTAGCACAAGGTGTCTTGGTAGCCCTCGAAGCTGCACCGGTAGACGGCCGACTTGTCCCCGCTGCACCTGAAGGCCACTGCTTGCATGCCCTCGGGCCCCGCCGTGTTCCGGAAGGTCATGTCGTGGGCCACGAAGCCGGCTGCCTCGTTGGCGAACGTGGCAGTGAGGCTCGTCTCGATTCCTTGCTTCCCCTTGTTCTTGTCTCCCGTGACGATGGTTTTGCCGATGCCGTCTCCGTAGATGAGTATGTTGGGCTTCTGGGAGTCGATCACGATGTACTCGTCGTAGACGCCCGCCTTCACGTAAATCACAAACCTTCTTCCTCCGAGGGGGAGGGGGGTGGTAGGGTAGGCGGCCACCCCCTGGCCGATGGTGGTGAACTGGCCGCTGCCGTCCTTGGCAACCACCACGTCTGGATTGACATTGTCGTCGCCCGCTACCTCCACCCATGCGGGGTATCCGCCGGACGACAGCTGCTGCTTTTCTTGATCCTCTATCTTCATCAATTGATAGTATACGGTTTTTTTTTTTTTTTTTTTATTGTTGATGTGTTGTTGTATTGTGATGTTTGCATGGATGTTTGCATGTGTTATATATAGGGTTGTGAGGGTGTACGGATAATTATGTATTTTAAGGTAACTAATAACAAACCGAGTAACCAGAATAATTATGGAGGGTGATAGAATTTTATCAAGATTTTTTTTAATTAATTTGAATAATTATGGAAGGGGATGATCAGATTTAATCTAGATTTTTGTCTAATTAATTTGAATAAATATGAAAGAAGATAAGATTTAATCTAGATTCTTATCTAATTTAAATAATTATGGAAGGGGATCGTACGATTTAACTATACCTAGAATATTGTTATCTAATGTCAAAAATTAAATTTGGTTGGAAATTTTTCATCGGGATAAATAATTAATTTACCATAATTAGTAAAAAATACTCACTTTTATCCTTTTTTAAAAAAATATAGAGGGAGTACTTAATTAACGATGGTAATGTTAAGAGTAGTAGTATACAAATATATGCAATCCCATAATTTATTTTGTAATATAAAAATAATATCCGATATAAATTATAGTAGTAGTAATTGACGGTGTATAATTTCAAATACCGTAAATATATATTAGCCACTTTTAATTAGTCTTTCTTTGCGACTTGAACCAACATATCGCGATTGGGGTTTCAATTATTAAAATTCAAGCATCACCAAAGAAGAACGAGTTCCTCATGAGAGTCGACCCGGAACGTGAACCCGTCTGATCGAACCAAAACCATCATTGTCGCCACGATCGATCGAGATCAAAACAACCCAGCCACCCAATCGTCGTCACTCGTCGCCCTCGTATTCATCGGATGCAACGTTTCTCGGTTCTTTCCCCTTGTACACTATGATCATGAAGACCAAAATCAATCTAATAAAATCGAACCAACAATTTATTACATCCACCGTGAACGTGAAGGGGGCTCTTTCCTTTTTCCTTTGTTCAACTTCAAAACAAATTTCTAATATTTATTTGCAAATATTAATTGTTGGAAAATATAGAGCTCGAGGAGAGCTTCGAGTCGATATCTCGTTTGCTAAAATCGGAGTTGAAATGAATGAGAAATTAATGGTTGAATATAATCAAAATTATTGAGGAAAAGAAAAGAAAAGTTATAAAGTGGGATGCTATCCCACATTGGAAAACTATGTAAAGTCAAATGGACATATATAGTGCTTGAATTTTAGTAGCTTATGAATGACTTGTTAATAGGAGTATTTAATAAATTGACCCAAGTTTGATGAATTATATTATTTAAAAGTATTTTTGATTTAAATATATAAACGGTTATGGAAGTTGATCTATAATTGGGCCTTTTCTATTCGGCCCAACGCATAAGGAAGGCAGTCAAAGCCTAATTTCAGAGCCCCTTGATGCGCAAGTTATTTTGTACTAGAAATTAAGAGCAAAAAATCATAGATGATTAATTGTAGGGGGGGTTTTGAAAAAAGATAAGTTTAAATAATTATAGTTAAATGAATTATGTTTTCTTAATTATAAATTAAAGTAACATTAATTTTTTTTTATTAAACATAGTAATTATTTTACTCTTTTTATAATTATAAAATTAATAATGCTCCAATTAATAGGATTTGAAATGTAAATTGATAAAACAAATTACTTCTTTTCTTAAATACTTATTAATTGTACGAGTTTGTGGAAATTTGAATGTATGATATTGACTTGTATTTAAAGGTGTGTTTTGTTGTAGAAGGATCGAATACTATTAAAGAATTGTTTTATTAATTTAATGATGAATTTGTAGTATTTTAACAATTGTGTGTGAGAATTTTGATTTTGATAATTATTTAGGTGTGATTGTTATATTATTATAAAATATATTAAAAAAAAGGTTTTAAAAAAAATAAAAAAAAAAATCACATCAATTCATCGTAACTCAAAAATAACATCTCTTAAAAATTAAAAATGATGTACAATAAATTATTAAAATCGGTTAAAGATGTCATTTATTCACATGTGAATTGTATAAAACCTTTAATGCTACCATAGTGTAATAAGTGATGTGGATGTGTAATTTAGAGGCCTAAATTGTAAGGGACGACCGGTTGCCGGCAGCCAATCTTGTCCAGAAAGAAAGACTCCGGCAGTGAATTCAGTTGCCTCCGATCAGTGTTAGCCTCGGCCCCCCGTTGTCGATTTCGTATATCTCGCACGTCTCGTTGTTTTTCAACTTTTCCCACACACTCCATCCCTCTGGCTGGATGAGATCCCTCAATGTGCTCTCCATCACCATCGTCAGAGCCGCTTTTTTCCACGGTTGTCCTAGGTACGCCTTTACTGGGCCCAAGGAGCCGATTGCCTCGTTGGCGAACGTGACTGGCCGTGAGACTCGTTTGGAATCCATTAATCCAGACGGGATTGTGTTGAGGTTGCGATTAATTTGTTCTATGTTGGCATTGGTTATGAACTTGGCCGCTTCATCGATCAAAATACCACGCATGCAGGCTTCTTCTATGGACGACACAACATAATATATGTGATTTGATCCCTGCAGGTATATATGATCGATCTATCGACCGTATTAAAAACAATGAAATTATTATATATATGAACTCGTGTGTGTACTTACGTGCCGCAACACGTGAGTAGTGATCGAACATGACTTCGGCTTTGTTGAGGTCGACATACATAACATGACCGGGAAAAGTTATAAGAGATCAGGCAAGTAAAAGAAGCAAGCTATACATGAGCTTATATAGTATGTATATAGGAGGAGTTAAATGAAATGTTGATGCATCTCAAATGAAATTCATCAAATTCAAATTCAATATTCGATTCGAATTAATTTTAATTGGTCCGTGGCCAAGTGGATTCGCTTTTGGTATTTAACATATATTCTCTTAAAATGATAGTATCAAATTCGATCTCTTTTTGCGATAAGTTTTACTATCAATTTCTTATTCTGCTATAAAATTAAACCACTTACGTCCACATATATATGATTTGAGTTAATTCCGTTTCTAAGAAATATTGGGTTTGCTAAACCAATGTCGAGTTACCGCAACAAACGAGTATTAACAAATGAAAATTATGATGTTTTTTATTTATAATTTTCATTTTCTAGGACCTTTTCTACCAAACAAATCAAAAGTAAAAGACAAAAGAAAAAGGAAAAAGGAAAAGAAAAAGTAAAAGGAATTTACCCTTGTGCTTTGACAAAATTTGAATTTATAATACAAAAAATAAAAATAAAAAATAAATTGAATTTATTTATTTATTTTATTAAATTATAAATGGACTACTTAATATAAAAATAATTATTTTAATATTATTAAATTATAGTAATAGTACAATATATATAATCAAGTAATTAATTAGAATATTAACTTTTATATGATATATATAATTTTGATAGTAAAAATTAATCAAATTTTGTTTAATTTCTTACTATTATTAAATTTAATAAGAATATTTTAATTAATACTCTAGATTTGGAATTAAATAGTTAAATTGATTAAAATTTAAATTAAATGAACTTATTAATTAGATTAGTAAATTTATTAATTAGTTAACTCTTACTAAAAAGATTTAATTAAATACGTACTTAATTCAATTTAATAATTAAAGTTTTATATTTCATTAAACTGATTAATTAGATTTGTTAGAAGATTTTATGTATCAAATTTTAATAAAAAATGTGAGTATATTTTAGTAGGAAACAATTATTTTACGTAGTATAATGAATTTGAAGTATAATGAATTTCGTAAAATTTGAAGCAAGTGCTCTTAGGGCTCCTTCAGCTTAGTAGTGAAACTGCTTTCGATTCGAGATTTCAGCTAAAAAAACCAGAAATAACTCAAAAAAGATGGAACAATTTAAAGATTTCGCGGAACTGGAATTCTCGTGCTCTCATTAATACGTTATAGTAGTACAAAATTAAATTATATCAAATGAATGCAGGTTGACTTGAAAACAGTTTCGGAAAAAAATCAATTGCTTAGTGAAATTGTGATAAAATTAACTAAAATAGGGAGATCCTTCAAATATTAATTTGTTTTTTATAAACCAACATAAATTTTTCTCCATTAAACCAACATAAGTTTTTTTCTTTATTACCGAATCAACATAATTTGTTTACTGAATTAACAAGATTTTTTTCTTTATTACTGAATTAACATAATTAGTCTTTATTATGAATTAACATAATTAGGCGAACCGATGTTAAATGTCTTTTTTTTAAGAGTTGTTAAAGGCTTTTTTCTCACCCATTTAATTTTGATTGTGTATAGAGTATTCATTTATTTATTTATTTTAAAACACAAACACTAATTTAAATTCAAGCATGGCATGTATTATCAAAGCAAGTCGCAAATTATAATTCTTTAACGGGCAAGGCGATCCTAATCCAAAAATATATAAGCGCATTTCAATTTTGAGGCTTTTTCCGAAAAATGGAAATGAGGATGTTAGCCAGCTTGATGCTCGTTTCGTAGAATCGATCAACATCCGCATTGTGAATTTGGTTTTCATCAAATGCATTTTTGCAATCACTGAACCGGACCCCGCTAAGATATATCAGGAGTTTAGAGGTTTGGTCATTTTTCACGAGGTCGAGGTCGACGCACTGTTGAAAGTAGTAAATTTGATTATCGAGCCCTATTTTACAAACTTTAGCTATGCCTTCTTTCCCGCGTGGCAGCGCGTTTTTTGTAACCCGTTCACCAAAGGTTTGGCCTCAATGCTGATTTGGATCGCGGCTTTGATGGCGTTTGTCATAGCATTCGGCCATGTTTTTGCGCTTTCAACAAATCTCGTGCAGCTGGCTTTCTCGTCCGATTGGAGTGCTTCGTTTGTGCAGAACGGGCTGATCACTTCATTCGCTATGGATGTGGTGGAGAACCAAATGAGAAAGATGAAGAGGAATGGGAGTGAGAAACTAATACTATTATTATTCACGGTTGCCATTTTCTTTATTCTTTGAAACATAATATAATGAGGTGAATATATATAATGAGGGGATCACTTTAGGGTTTAGAAATTATAAATTACTTAGAAATTAAATATTAATATAATAAGAATTATTTTCATCAAAAATTAAAATCTATATAAAACCTTTTTTTTTTAATTTATATTTATTTTATACATGATGTATTTTAAAAATGTTGAAATTGAAAAAATATTTGAATTTAATTATTCATGTGTGCATATATATAATTTGTCAATACATAAAATTTAAAGTATAATACACAATAAAAAATAAAAATAAAATATTTTGTTTTATTAAATTAAAAATGGGCCACTTCATTTTAAAAAACAAATGGGCTTAGTTTGACGGGCCCAACTCTTATTAAAGTGTAGCAAATGCCAAATGGGAGTAGTAGATAATGTAGCCCATAAAACCGAAAGTAAAAATTGGAAGTAAAAAACAATATCATATGATGATGGGATTCGAACCAACGACATTTCGGATCAAAACCTTAATTTTTGAAGTAAAATTTAGTTTTCAAATGTAATCCCTTTTATTTTGCCTATTTTGTGCAAGCTACATTTAATTCAAACAATAAGTTAATCTATCTATATCTATCTATACATATATAATTTCAGGATCCACTAATGCAACGTGAACCAATAGAAAATCAATAATAATGTTGTGTTCACACTATAAATTATAAATAAAAAAATTTATAAATTCTAAATAGTAATATTATTAAACATATTTAAATTATATATATATATAAAAATCTGCTAGTAAAAATTAAATCAAATATTTTTTAATTTCCCACTATTATTAAATTTAATAAGAATAATTTAATTAATATAGATTTGGAATTGAATAGTTAAATTGATTAAATTTAAAATAAATGAAATTTAGTAATTAGATTAGTAAATTTATTAATTAGTTAACCCTTACTAAAAAGATTTAATTAAGTACGTACTTACTTCAATTTAATAATTAAAGTTTTATATTTCATTAAACTGTTTAATTAGATTTGCAAGAAAAATTTATGTATTAGTGAATTTTAATAAAAAAATGTTGTGAGTATATTTTACTAGGAAACAATTATTTTACGTATAATAAATTTGAAGTATAATGAATTTCGTAAATTTGAAGTACAGTATAATGAATTTCGTAAAATTTAATCTGAGTTAGGTTTTGAGTCCATTTCTTCTATTGTTGGAGCTGAAAGTGGTGGGCAAATTGGACATTTGAGTCCAAATTTATATATATATATATATATATATATATATATATATATAATGCGAAATTTGTGTGAAGTTATATAATTTTGCACGAATTTCGCACAAATTTAATATATTTATATATATAATATAATTATATCAATTTCACAAAACAAAGGGCAAAAGAGTAATTTAACTTTTTGATAAAGGAGATCAAAAGAGTAATATGGTTTGAATTTTGAGAATGACAAAATATGTTAATTCAACAATAAAGAAAAAAATTGCATTGATATCTCTCAAAATAAAAACAATTAATTACATGAATTAACACTAAAAATACTATTTTTAAAAAGGGAAGAAGGAATAAGAATAGTAGCATCAGACAATATCCTTAAATTCATCCATGAATAAATTGAGATACAAGAAAGGGAGTACCTGATTTTATTATTTAATTAATTTATGAAAAATAATTATTTAAATATTATTTAAAATATGTGAAAAATATGGCAGCAGACAATAATTTTACGGTGTGAAAAATATTATTTAAATAATTTAAAGTATTTTTAAACATTTATCTTGACCCAGTCAAAATTATTTAAATCGAATTGGACAAAAGGGGAAACCTAACCTATTGGTTGTATTAGCCCTGGGGCCGTAGTTGGGGAACTCTTCACCTGGAATCGGACCGGATCCAAGAACTTGTGTTGGTGCCCCTCGAAGCTGCACTGGAAAAAGGCGGACTTGTTTTTTGACTTCCGAAAGGTCATGCTAAAAATGCATTTAACAATAAAAACAAATAATTTTTAATATAAATATTATATTATATTAAAATACGCAAAAATTAATTGTTATGTTTTTTATATAATAAATTTATTTGTGTAATATATGCATTTTTTATTTTGTGCAATTTACGTGCATTTTAATATAATATATTATTTATATATTAATTAAGTGTGTATATTTAGTTATACATGAAAACTAATAAAAGTATAATAAGTATTTTTGATAAATTTTGTTTTAAGAAAGTAAGTAGACCAGCACATGCTCGTTGTAGACTCCCGCCTTCACGTGGATCACGAATCGGCCTTGGTGGTTCGGAGGGTAGGCAGCCACCCCCTCCACGATAGTCTTGTACTGCCCACTGCCATCCTTAAATCCTTTTCATTACAAAATAGAATAAAATTAATTAACATGTACATTTAGGATTTTTGTTCATAATTTACACATATATTTCATACAATGTATTCATTTCTTTTGCCTATTTTGTGGAACCTATATTTAATTCATACAATAAGTTAATTTTATTATATATATAGGTGTTAGCAAAAAAAATTCGTTTCTATCAAAATGGCTTAAAACAAAGGAATCACTCCACTTAAGGATTAATTCTCATTTACTATTTGTAATGATTCCCTCCTAAACTATATTTATTAATTTTTTGCATTTTATTTTATTTTATTTTGAAATAGAATTCACCCTACCTAGCTAGTAAAACTAAATATGTACAAATTATACATAATAGGTGGTTAGTCAATTTCTTTTCCATCTAAATACCACCCTTAAATACATATCATTACAAAAAAAAAATATTAAAATGTACATTAATTAGGATTTTTGCTCATTAATTTTCACATGCATGCATCTACCCCTCTCTTAATTAATTTGACTTTTAATTCCACCCTTTAATTGAGAAATATTTATAGAGATTTTATTTTTTATGAAAAATATTTATTATATATTTTTAATTTTTAAATTATAATTATTTTTATTAAAATTGTTTATCAATGATTTATTTATTCATTCCCCTTGTACATATGATCCAAAATTAAACTCAAAAAATTTAATAGAAACAAGTTATTACATCAAATGCCATTTCAATTAATGATCAATATGTCAAAATGAAAAATATTTTACTTCAAAAGAATCTTGTTGATTTTTGTAGGTATATGCTAAACCAGTGTATCCGAAAACGGTTATTGAAGTTGAAAAATGAGCGCGTAAAAGGACCTATGTATAATTGGGCTTCGATTTTTATTCGGCCCAATCGAAAAAAATATTACACAGTCAATAGCCCAGTTTTCGAGCCCATTTAAGAAAGTGACCGTTTGATTCAAAAACAAAAAAAGAAAAATGGACATTAATTTTTTGTTATTTAATCTTTAATCTTTTTGTAATATATGCTTTATATTTTGTTTTCATTTGAGGATGATTATAGTTGATTAATAGTGAATAAAATGAAAATTACATTTTTAAATTAATGACGGAGGATGTTAAATAAAAATGAAAACAATGTTAATTAAAATGAAGTTTGATGTGAATTGTTGTTTCTTGTGATATCCGCCAACAGCCTCCTTTAAGTACTCGGCACATTTCAAGCTCCTTTCTCGATTTCAAATTATGCTTCCCTTGAAGTACTCGGCACATTTCAAGCTTCTTTTACGGTATCTTGAAACTCCTCAAATTTGTCGAGAATGCATGAGGCTTCGATGATTTTTTGGGCAGCCATAACTTTAGCACCACCAAGTTCATCTTCCAGAAACAGCAAGCCATGATTACCTCTCGAGCTTCATTAGCAATTGCTTCGTTTTCCTCAGCAAGCGCTCTAACTGTCTCGAGCTCTTTGCTTAAAACAACAACTTTGCTCCCCAGCTCATCCCTCTGACGTGCAACAGCATCCAAGTCACCCTTCAATGCCTCGGTTGTTTTACTCATCTGACAAAGAGCCATTTCCATATCAGCAACTTCTGTCTCTAAATCCTCAATCTTGTGTCCAAGGCCACTTTCGTGCTATCCAAAACCTCGGCATTTTTTTCAGATAAGGAGTTTATCGCCTCCTGACCTCTCGAGAGTTCCAATTCAAGTGCATATATTTTCTCCGTCTTTTCATGAAGCCGAGCCTCGAGTGATTGGCCTTCAGCAACAAGATTTTTCCAATTCCAACGACTTCAGTTCAAAATCTCTTTCCAATATGCTTAAAGAAGCCAACACTTTTTCCATCTCATCTTTTTGGTCCTTATTGTTGGAAGCAGACTCCTGAAGCAACCTAAAATCAAATAATAGACCCTTTAAAATATCGTCCTTTCTTGACAACTCCGTTTCAAGAGAGGGAGTTTCAGAATCCAACTTCAACGCAATATTTTCCACGCATTCAAACTGATCCAAATATTTGTATATGTTATCTCCATTTCGTTAACACCGTCTCAGACCCCATGTCATTCGACCTCTCCAACATCATCTCCTCTTGACACTTCAGATTCTGAATCTTCTTTTCAAAAGATGCAGGCTTAAGAGAAACCTCCCCGTTTTCATCTACTTTGCTCGATATCCGGTTAAACCCTCTCTTTATATCCGCCAACAGCTTCCCTTTAAGTACTCGGCACATTTCAAGCTCCTTTCTTGATTTCAAATTATGCTCCCGTAGTTCAGAAACAACGGAGTTCGACTCGCACAAGCCACGCTCAAGAAGACTGTTTTCTGCATTTAACCCATTTGCGGTTTCTAATAAAATCCCCATGGCATAAATTCAATACAGACATTGCACAGTCTTTGGCTATAATCTCCGACCAGACATCCTCCAGCATTGTCCTAATCTACCCTTTGGATTCATGAAACAGCGACTTCATGCTGAAGAAATCACTAGACACGGACTTCCATCTCATTCTCCCCTTCTTCATACAAATCTTGAAACCTATATGTTTCATTGTAAAATAATTATATATACAAAGAGAGCTTTTAAAAGTAGAACTGCACAAGGCACATTACGTTTACGTACCAACACTTACTTCCGAACTTGGTCTAAGAGCCTGATGTTTTCAACGGCAAAACGTGTCACTTCGGGATTTTTATCAACTCTTCCTCTCAAAAGCTGATTTTCCTCAGAAAGTGCTCTCACTAAATAATTGTCCATCGGCATCATCCCCACAAGAACAGACTCCATTCTTTGAATTTTGTCTTCTCTAAACTTCAACATCATCTTCCTGCATCTCGTGTCCTCTTCTCTTTGATTAACCTACAATGTCAAGACAGTAGAGTTCAAGACATGTATAAATATATCATGCCTTCTTTTCTATCACTAAGAGAGAGGCGAGAGCAATACCAGACGATTTAATTGCTGGATTTCAACTTGAAGCGGTTGAACCGTAATTTCTGCCATTCGTTCCGTCCTTAAGGCCCCAGCAAGTGTAGTTTCCAAGGATTTTAACTGTAAATAAAATTATATTACCGGAAAAATAAATACTGGAGTATTTGTCAAGAAAACAAACAATGAGTAAAGTGGGCCACATGTTACCTGTTTATTCGACACTCTTACAGCTCAGTTTTCTTTTCCAGGTGTCCTTTCACTGTAATCATCATCATCCTCATCCTTGAGACGTGAATCTATAACTGTCACACCAAACGCCAATGATCGAGTAACCTTTTCACGTTTGATGGCAGAAAGTTCCTCCTGTACCAACAAGAAATACAAGTTTCACTTATGTGTTAGTACAAATTACTACTGTATCATCAAAAAAATACAATACTATTTTGACCCTTAATAACTGTATCTGAGGTTTCAATGCCACGACGTCCCCTGACGAGTCCTCATTAATGACAGCCTGGAATAAGTCCATCCGATATAAAAGGTAAAATATATGAAGTATGTAATGCAAACTATATGGATTTTTCAATGTAAAATATAAAGAAGCTTACATTGTTTTGAATCAGTTTTGCACGTTGAGCGAACTTTAAAGTGTTCAACGTTTCAGCTGCTGAGCTGCAGACGATGTAATCAGAGTTAAAGTGCACTCCAAAATGAAAATGAAAAAATCCGAGCGGGTAAAAGTATTTATACTATACAATATAGAAGGGCTGACATTAGCTATTATCATTGTTTTTGAGTTCCCGCCCAGAGAGTCATGTTCGTTTTAACCATAAAGGGAGTAAATTTAATACTCCTTGTGATAATATAATATAGATTTATGTAAATTAATAATGCACCTGAAGGAGAAATGTCAATCTCGAATCTCTGTAAGGAATATGTCTTGACTTTCCGTTTGCTACGTCCGCTAAGACCATAATTACATGACTGCAGGAAAAACAAATAAGTTTGATTATCGATTTATAAAGGAAAGTGAATAAACGAAAATATATTTCAGCAACGTCAGTACCCCAACGTTGACAGCGATTTATTAATATTCGCAGCTTCTTTAAGCCGTTCACCCTCAGCGCCAGAAAGACTTTTGCCTATTGGAAATGACAACAAAAAAATATTGTAACTCCTCCAGCAAGGCATGTTTTTTGTATCCGAAAGTTGAGCTATGAAATAATAATAATAATAATAATAATAATAATAATAATACCTTTCGGACCCAGCAACGTCAACAAGGTTCAGCCTCGCAAACCGGAAGTTTGTAGCAGAAACTTTTTCCCACGTACTCTCAATCACATGTGTAAACACACTGTGTGAACGGCTGCTTTCTCTGTTCATATTTGTAGCAACAACTTTTCTGTTCGAAACACCCTAAAGCATAAAAACAAAAATATAAACAACTAAAACAAGAATGAATGATAATCACATTAAACAAGATAAAAGCTAAATAGCCACCTGAGTCAAAAGCTGAAGAATGTCTCCCACTGTGTGAGCCTCGAATTCTGATAGATTCTCGACGTAGACTCCTTTCTTCATATCCTCACGCAACTTTAATAAATAGAAAAAATTCATGAACATGTGAGAAAATGGACTAACGAGATAAAATGCTGGAGCAAATTCACTTTATTAGAGAATGGAGGTAACTACCATCAAGTTTGTGGACGAAGGATCAAGAAGATCGGTTATTTGTTCATTATGAATCTCGAGAAAAGAGCACTTGCAGTTGTACTTTAAGAGTTCATCTCGCCGGGTTTCGTCTTCCTATAAGAGAAATGAAAAGCGATTATGATTTGCATCATAAAAATAATTTCATCAAGGCAAGTAAACTAGTAAATAGAATCAAAGATTACCGCTCTAATTCTTGCAAACAAATATTCAAATATTCGAGGAGTCATTCTGCGGTTAGGACTAGGCTTCACTTCAAGTTCTTCTATCTCACCGAGCTGAGCATCGTATGAGTCTTGCCACTGTCAGCCTACATTACATCATTTATTAGTCGGTAAGGTTCAATGTCGAGAAAAAAAAATAGGAAACTTCGCACACGCTCCATTTTTAAGCATTTACCTGCCCATATGCAAAAAAACAACTATTGTATCCCGGCAAGCAATTCTCCACCATGGGCAGACCAACCATCCTAAAAAGCGTCTCATGCACAACGTAAAAGCATCAGTCGGCCCCACTCTATCACTACTCATTAGCGTAATAAACAATGAAAATTATATACACGCACATGCTACATGATCATACATAAATCGAGTCTCGGGTTGCCCAATCCAGGTGATGCTTTGTCCACTATCCTGCTTCAAGCATCTATTGTATCCAAAACTGCTCTTCTACATGTTATTCAACGGCCTCACTCTTATCAAAACCTAATAAAAAGACAAAATTATTTCGAAAACGAAAGAGGCCGCAACGATGATGTCATTTTTTTTACATTTAAAAAAAAAAAATCTCACTTGCACATTGTGTTCCATCCAGAATGATGCTCCCTTTAGATAATGCAGCATTGTTAACAATTTGGGCACCCATGTTAGACACCGACCGATACACGCTACTGAAATCTCAAATCGAAAGCAGTTTCACTACTGAGCTAAAGGAGCCCTAAGACCATCTCCAATGGTGGCAAATTTGGACTCAAATGTCCAATTTGCCACCAGTTTCAGCTCCAACAATAGAAGAAATGGACTCAAATCCTAACTCAATTTAAAGTTTGTGAATAGTATGCCCTTGGGGCCTGCCGTGTTCCGGAAGGTCATGCCTATTGCAACAAAGCCGGCTGCCTCGTTGGCGATTAATGTGGCAGTGAGGCTCGTCTCGATCCCTTGTATCCCTTTGTTCTTGTCTCCGGTCACGATGGTTTTTCCGATGCCGTCTCCGTAGATGAGTATGTTGGGAGTCTATCACGACGTGCTCGTTGTAGACTCCCGCCTTCACTTGGATCACAAATCGGCCACATCTGTCTTCATCGAGGCTGCCAGAAGCTCCTGGTCGCCAGCCTCCAACCACGATGGATATCCCGCCGCCAATGCTCGATCCGATGAGGAGTAGAATTTTCATTCAAATTCTAGTAAGCTTTATTTTAATTTAGTTTGATATATTACTTAAACTTTCTTATTCAATTGTTCTTCTATTTCAATAAATATCTTCAACATGAATTTTTTGCTTTTTGATTGCTTGTTCTTGTTCAATATCAATATGAGTAGCTAATTTTCTCGCTAAGTTAGGGGTTCAAACATGAACTAGGTTAGAGATTTACGATCACATTCAAGGTGTTCAATTAAATGTCAACTTGATTTTTAATGCTCGTATGAGGCTTAAGGAGCAATTACAAGACTTAGGAAATCGAATATCCTAAAATCTACCGGAGACGGACGTTTTAGTTTTGAATTGCATCTCGTAAATTGACGACCCAATATTTGTGTTTGATGAACCCGAAACCTTAGTCTCTCTCTTTATTAATTAAATCTAGTTAATTGTTTCTTGATATTTTTAGATTTTTATTTTTTAGATAATTTAGTTTAAAACAAAAACTCAAACTTTGCATTATGCTATATCTCTTTTCTTTCCCTTGTTGCAAACATAAAAACATTTGTACTTGCCGATAGTAGTGTTGCTCGTGAGATCGACTCGGGCGAATTAAGTTCGAATATTTTTATTTGATTTTTGACGCACTACAACGTCCTAATCAGATGCTGTAAAATAAAAATGAAAACAATGTTAATTAAAATGAAGATTGGTGTTCTTTTTGAAATCGGTAATGCACCTATATAATTATGTATTTATCATTCTAGTGAATTATTGGTGTAAATTTCATGTGAAATTTAGGCGTTTAAATAATATGTTTAAATTATTTTATGATTTTTATTATATTGTTGATTTTAAGTTTGATTGAATTGTTTTTTCTTGTGATATCCGCCGACAGCTTCCCTTTAAGCTACAAGGCCATCAGCCTGTAGCTTAATTATCAATTAGTACTTATATGGTTATCCAAACATATAAACATATAAATTATAGTGCGCAATAATTTTTTAATTTGAGGTTTATAAAAACTTAATTAAATAAGATTTATTAATTTAATTAATATTTGGATTTTTTTACCGTATCAAATATTTTAATTTTTTATTTGTATGCGTATTCTAAGTATTCATATTCTTTTGAATATATATTAAATATCAATTTGTTTTTTTTAATTAAATATTTCTATTAAAAATGGTAATGATAACACTGTATACCATTAAAGGGAAAAATGGTAATAAGGCCAATTTTTAATATTTTTTGACCAATAAGGCCAAGTTCCAATTTATGTGTCAATTAGGCCTTTTTGTTCCAATTGGGCCAAAAAAATGTATATGGAATAACGAAAATACCCTTACTCTATTTCTACTCAACCCACCCCACACCTACCCCACCCCACCCCTGCCTAGACACTGAATACCATGAAAAAACACTGAACGTCAGATTTTTTTTTTCTACTCAACCAACCTCACCCCAACACAGACACTGAATGTCAGACACTGAATACCATGAAAAGAAACTGAATAACACTGAATAACACTAAATAACACTGAATAACATTAAAAGACACTGAATAACACTGTATACCATTAAAAGACACTGAATAACATTAAAAGACACTGAATACCATTAAAAGACACTGAATAACACTGAATAACATTAAAAGACACTGAATAACATTAAAAGACACTGAATAACACTGAATACCATTAAAAGACACTGAATAACACTGAAAGACACTGAATAACACTGAATAACATTAAAAGACACTGAATAACACTGAATAACATTAAAAGACACTGAATAAAAACACTGAATAACATTAAAAGACACTGAATAAAACTGAATACCATTAAAATACACTGAATAACATTAAAAGACACTTCATAACACTTAAAAACACTGAATAACACTGAATAACATTAAAAGACTCTGAATAACACTTAATAACACTGAATATCATTAAAAAACACTGAATGTCACTATTTTTACACGAAATATTATAATAACACTGAATGTCATTAAAAAACAAAGAATGTCTAAAAACTTATACTTAGAATATTATAAAAACAGTGAATATCATTAAAAAACACTTAATGTTAGATTTTTACACTGAATATTATAAAAATACTGAATATCATTAAAAAACACTTAATGTCACTAAAAAATAATGTCATATTTTTACATTGAATATTATAAAAACACTGAATCTAATAAAAATACACTGAAATAAAATATATATTATAAAACCACTAAACCTCCCCCGACAAACGCAACAAGCAGTCTTACTTTCCACCCCATTTCTCGTGTGCCTGTTTCGGGTTTCCTTGAAAATCACGACATGAAATTCCCTTCCCATTATTAACTTCAATTTTCTTTCCTTCCCCACTAATATACTAATATGGTTCAGTCGAAAACCTGAGATTCGTAGTAAAGCCCAGCATATAAAGAGGCGTAGAAATATTCGCTCTCCTGCCCACCTAAAAATGCTGCAGCAAGCTGTGAACAAAAACTCGGTTACTTATTGTTGAGGATCTTTAAAATTTACCAATTAATTCACAAGTTCAACACAAAAAAAAAAAACAAAAAAAAAACGAGCAAGGCAGTGTAGCTACTGGTCGGCCGTGTGATCATACAATAATCAGAAGACTACTGAAGTGCAGAAACAAAGTGTTTGAGTGAATACAATGCATTTTCCTCCAAAAAAAAGTTTTAAAACATCACCTAAAAGTATTGGTTAGCAAATGTTTCAAAAAAATGTGCGGGGAAATAATTACCACATAAGAAAATTTTATTTGAGTGCTTCAAAAGTTGTGAATGCATGTCGTTTCCAGTCTTTGGATGTAACCATTCCTGGAAGTCATAATACTCATTAGATAGTGTTTAAGCACCGAGAAGACAATAAACAATTGTTAAAAAAAAAGAAACAACTACAGGATTCATCACTAAATCAAAAAAACTACATAACTCAGTCCAAAATAAACACAAAAAAGACCAACAATTACCCAAAAAAGAGTCGATTGATCTCGTGTTCGCGACCGCATTGTCCCCGATCAAAAGTTGATGGTGGCGGAGGCGGAGGCTTCGGGGTGGTGGTGGCGACGGGGAGGGATTTCGTTGTCGGGTAAGGACCTGATGCTCGACTTGATAAGGTTTATTTTCTCGGTCGATTCACACGAGGAAGGATCAACCTATGAGCGGATCGATCAAAAATGAATCGAGTAAAAAAACCGTAAAAAAATACGACATTACGACTACTGAATCATCGCCATAAAATGTATGAAAAACTCAGTTTGATTCAAACACATAGTGTGTGTATCACATAACCATGAAAAGGTAGAGGATCGTTACCAAAAAGATACAGTGGTGGAGAAGAGGAGGAAGAAGAGGCGACGGTGGTCGTGGAGGAGGAGGAGCTGTTCGCGGTGGCCGTGAACAATGAAGACGAAACGGCGTCGTCCTGTGACTCTCCCTCGTTGTCGGCGGCCGCCGTGGAGGACGCGGCTAATGTACGCGGAGGCGGCGGGGAGACAGCGCGATGGATAGGGAGAGGAGGGAGACGTAATTGTCGGGGCGTGAGAAGGCGGATCGGTCGATGAGCTCGAGCCAGGGGCGACGCTGGGACAGGCCGTTGCGGACGGTGGAGTTCAGGCGGGATATGAAGGCCTGGAAGGCGGGCGTGGCGATCGGAGGCTAGGATTCCGATTGGGGGTGAGGCTCCGACAACCGACGAGGATTCGGATCTCCCGAGGTGGCTCGGCTCGTCGTCGAGAATGTTGACGACGTCGTAATTAAGCTTTTGGCACTCTGGATTTTTCGAGTTGCGGTGGCCTGACGGCTTCGAGCATGTTGGCTCGGCTATGGAAGCGCTCGATTGCGTCGGGGCGGTCGATGATGACGGTGTTAGGGTTCCGAGATTCGAAGCTTCTAGGATTTGTCTCATCACGGATCTCAAATTGAGGGACGGAGGCGGAGATGAGGTAAGGTTTGTTGGGGGCGACGTAGCGGCGGAGGAATTGGAGCGGGGTGGGGGTGGGCGGGGGAGCGGTTTCTGGAATCGGGAGAAGGGAAGAGAGTGGAAGCGTGGAATTTGGGGAATAAGGGTAGTACGGTCTTTACACATTTTAGGCAGCCTAATTGACACACGTAATTTCTCGAAAGCCTTATTGCCGAAAAAATGTTGAAAATTGGCCTTATTGCCATTTTTCCCGTTTATATTTATAAACATTAAAAAATAATAAGATAAGAAAGATGTATTAAAGGTATAAAAAATTAAATTCTCAAATTTTTTGTAATAGTGTTCTTTATCTCCAAAACTATAATAAAATGCATGAAATTCAAAATTTTGATAAAAAAATGGACTTTGGTCAAATTTTATTATTTTGGCATCTTTAATTGTTTTTCCTGCTTAAATATATTGACTCGAATATTTATGATTTATACACACTTTTTTTTCAAAGATTATATTGAAATAAATGTCTCAAATTTTGTAATACAGTAATACACCTTAAATTCTAACACTAAAATTTCCTCAAATATATATACACCTCCCTCTTGTAACAATATATAGAAAAAAATGGAGATCAAGAATAATAATAATAATTGTTTTTCATCGGTCATACTTCTTCTTCTCTTGATTTTGTCCCCCGCATCGAATGAAGTGAGCCCGTTCTGCACGGACGAAGCAATGAAACCGGACCAAAAAGCCCTCTGCACGAAATTTGTTAAGGGCGCAAAAACATGGCCAAACGCGATGACTAACGCCATCAAAGCTGTGATCCAAATAAGCATCGAGGCCAAACCTATGGTGAACGGGTTGGAAAAAAAGCTACCACGCGGGAGAGAAGGCGTAGCTAAAGTTTGTAAAATAGCGCTCGATGATCAAATTTCCTACCTCCAACAGTGCATCGACCTCGTGAAGAATGACCCAACACACGCACTCGGGGTATACCTTGGAGGGATCATGTTCAGTGGTTGCAAGAATGCATTTTAGGACGACCATTTGGATAATCCGGCCGGATGTTGATCGATTCCTCGACACCACCATCAACTTTACCGAAATCCTCATGTACCTTTTTCGGAAGAAGCCTAGAAATTGATTCAAGCACAAATAATATTTGTTACTGTATAATTATGCCTAATAATTGATTACAATTTCCATGTGCTGATAATTATTTCAAGATACTTATTACTGTAGTAATAATTATTTGGGAGTTGAATTTTTAACTAATTAAATTTGATAAAAAATAATTTAATTATCATAAATTTAGTGAAAATACTACATTTACTTCGGTTGTAGAGAAATTTCTTTCCACTACCAATATAATTTTGACAAGTATATTTTTTTTAATGTATTATATATATTATTAAGTTTATATAAAAATCGTATATATATTGATACTTTCTATTTATATATATAATCTATAAATTGAAATAGAAACATACTATATATATATTAATTAAACGCTTATTGAATAAATAAATATTAAAATAAAAAAACAATAGCATTTGCATGCGAAATAAAAACTTAAAAATACTAGCAACTAATAGTACTGTAATAAAAACTTAAAAATACTAGTAACCATTAATAGTGTAATTAGTCATGAGGTGGTGTAAAGCCTAAATCGTAAGGTGCGCCTGTTTCCGGCAGCCAATCTTGTCCAGAAAGAAAGACTCCGGCAGTGAATGGAGTCGCCTCCGTTGCCTCTGTGATCGCCTTGAAATGAGGGAACACTTGATCAATGTTCCTCTGACCAGTCTTCGGCTTGTCGTTGGCGAACTCGTACAACTCGCACGTTTCGTTGTTTGTGGACTTTTCCCAGACATGCCAACCCTCTGGAGCGATAAGGAACCCTAAGTTGCTCTCCATCACCATCGTCAGTGCCGCTTTTTTCCAAGGTCGTCCTAAGTAGGTCTTCACCGAGCCCAAGTTCCCGTCCGCGAATATAGTGCAGTTCTGGAGAACCAACCCCCCGAGAGTACTTCCGATGTTCTCTCTCCCGTCTGCTGTCAGTGTGTTGTATTGTCCAGGCAAAGGTTGCCTCACGAATATATTGCAGTGTTGGACAACTGCCCGACCCTGCCCGAATATGAAATCGATTGTACCATATATATCGCAATCTCGATAGAACTGGAGGTTGGATTGGTAGTACAATGTGTCTTGGTAGCCCTCGAAGCTGCACCGGTAGACGGCCGACTTGTCCCCACTGCACCTGAAGGCCACGGCTTGCATGCCCTTGGGGCCCGCCGTGTTCCGGAAAGTCATGTCGTGGGCCACGAAGCCGACTGCCTCGTTGGCGAACGTGGCAGTGAGGCTCGTCTCGATTCCTTGTATCCCGTGGTTCTTGTCTCCAGTGACGATGGTTTTGCCGATGCCGTCTCCGTAGATGAGTATGTTGGGCTTCTGAGAGTCGATCACCACGTGCTCGTCGTAGACTCCTGCCTTGACTTGGATGACGAACCTTCTTCCGAGGGGGAGGGGGGTGGTAGGGTAGGCAGCCACCCCCTGGACGATGGTGGTGAACTGGCCGCTACCATCCTTGGCAACCACCACGTCTGTGTTGACCATGTCGTCGGCTGCATCGATCCATGCGGAGTATCCGCCGGACGACAGCTGCTGCTTTTCTTGCTCCTCTATCTTCATCATGAAATATGTGATTCTTGTTTTGTGATGTTTGGATATTGTTTGCATGCGTTATATATAGGGTTGGGAGGGTGTACGGATAATTATGTATTTTAAGGTAACTAATAACAAACCGAGTAACTATTTTAATTATGTAAGGTGATACGATTTTATCAAGATTTTTTTCTAATTAATTTGAATAATTATGGAAGGGGGTGAGGTTTAATCTAGATTTTTATCCAATTAATTTGAATAAATATGAAAGAAGATAAGATTTAATCTAGATTCTTATCTAATTTAAATAAGGGAGATTTTGGATAAAGTGAAAAATTTAAAATTTTGTTAAAATTAAGTAATTTACTTTTTCTTAATTAGAGCATTATATTTAATATTATTTTAATTTTATTAATTTAAAATTATTAATTATTATTTAATATTTAAAGCACACTGTTATTACACTATTATGTAATTATAATTTTCAATTACTCTAATAAATAGATAATTTATTAAAATTAAACATTAAATCAAAACAAAAATTTTAAGTAATTAAGAATATTATAAATTATAATACTCCTTTTTCCTAAATACTTCTTTAAATAATTATAGAAATTATGGAAGATTATCTAATGTCATGGAATAATTAAATTTGGTAGGAAATTTTTCAACAGGATAAATAATTAATTTACCATAATTAATTAAAATTTTAATCTAGATTTTTATCTAATTCGGTGGAATAATAATTAATTAAATTTGGCAGTGTGGAAAAAGTACATACGTAAATATTAAATTTTAATTTTAAAGAATGAATGAATTTATTTATTTAATTAATTTTGTTCTACTAAATTTCTTGATTTTAAATTTATGAAAATTAAATTAATTATGTTAAAAAAATCAAATTAAAATCTTCACACCAAATATGTTTATAGTATGATATTATATATGTAATCCCATAATTTTTTATAATATAAAATTAATATCCGATTTAAATTATAATTGCCATTGTATAATTTTAAATACCGTAAATAAAATTTGTTATATAAAATATTCATATTTTAGAACTTTATTTATATTTGTTCCTGTCCTGAATGCATTCCTACATTCCTAATCCATGTTTCGGATATGTCCTTACATTTGAGGGTAAATGCATTCCTAATCCATGTTTCGGATATGTCGTCCGAAGATAAATTACTCAATACGAGAGTCCTCCTAACATCAATGATATTGTCAAAGTTGGGTCAATATAAGGTGATAAAGTAATTTAACTTATATGTGAGCTCAAGATTCTTTAATCAACCAATATAAGATACTCTAACAGATATATTTCTCTGTATGGCACTCACGGAACAGGTGATGCAATTGAAAAGTTAGTTGATCATAAGCCAATTTATGCTTTTACTTTGCTTGATCTAGAGGAAGTAAACGCGCAGAAGTACTCTCAAAAGACGATGGCACGTGGATCCCGCAGTCGTTGGATTTGATATTAGATGGTTCACATTAACAGGGACGGATCTACTATGGGGCCAAGGGGGGCACTGGCCCCCCTGAAAATTTGAAAAAAAATTAGGGGTATTTTCGTAATTTAACATTTATTAATTAAAATAAAAAATAAATAATAATGATAATAAGTATTGGTCGAGTATTGATGGGTTCTTAATTCTCGGCCCATCACTACTAATGAAAGTCCACTTTTGTAAACCTATTTGTTTTATATTGTTTTTAAAATTGTTTGTTTAAAAAATAAAGTTAATTTTTGTAAATAATTATCATACTTTCTCTTGATACTCCACTTTCAACTCTCTATCTCTTACTCCCTTAATCTCTATTTTTTTAACTCTTTTTTTCTTATCGAATCACTGGCAAAATGCAAAATACCAAAAAATATGCTTGGTATCTAAATATACAATCGAGTTAATACCAAAAAATATGGTTGGTATCTAAATATACAATCGAGTTTCGAAGTACGATTCTTCTAATTGGGTCAATATTTTATTTTATTTATAACTCGAGGGTGAACGTGAGGATTATCAAAATTATCACCGCCACCTCGTCGGCCGTTTTATAACTCGAGGGTGAACGTGAGGATTATCAAAATTATCACCGCCACCTCGTCGGCGTTTTATAACTCGCCGGCGCCGACGGGTCTTGAATCTTAGCCACAAAATTTGGGGATCTCGTACTTGTGTTTTTTATTTTGTTTTTAATTTATTTTTTTATTTTATGTTATTTACTGTATCTTTTATTTAGATTTAATGGAAAATTAAAAATATTAAAAAAATGAATACCACATGTCAAACATAGATTGGTTAGGACCACCAAATCATTCTTTTGAGGTGGTATACTGGGTACAAGCAATAATTCCTCTTTTTTAACATAGTTAACTAAATTTTGTAAAATTAATTTAATTATCATAAATTTAGAAACGAAAAAATTTGGTAGAAAAAATTTATTAAATAAATAAATTCATTCTTTACAATTAAAATTTATTATTTACATATTCACTTTCTTATTTCAAGATCTTAATTAACTTATGTTCGTTAATTAATTATTTTTACTAATGATGGTAAATTTATTTTTCCCTAACGAATCGTATCATTTTCCATAAATATTACTTAAATTAATTAGATAAAAATCTAGATTAAATCTTATCTCTTTCTATAATTATTCAATTACTTGGATAAAAATTGGAAGATGATACAGTTACACAAGGTGTACCGGGCTTCTGGTACACCATCAATCAAAATGCGACACGTGGCATTTTAAAATTAATTAATTAAATAATTAGTATTTTAATTATTATTAAATTGAATTATTAATTAAGAAAATATATTACCAAATCTTGTAAAATGTTAAGTAAATAAAATCAATATAATCATACCAAATATTGAATATTCTTCAAAATCTATTAGATTGTTTTCCTTAAAATATAGATAAAAAAATAAATAAATAAAATATATATTAAATCGTAAAAAAACATTTAAAAAAACGTAAGTAAGAGATTAAAAAAAAATATTTTATTTTTCTAAAGTATTTTGATAAAAAAATTAATTTATATATCATTTAATTTAATTATAAAAATTACAAATAAAAAATAAATTAAAAATAATTAATTAAATTAATAGAATTTCACAATTTTTTATTATTAATTTAAAAATATTATATAATTAATAATCAAAATAGATTAAAAATAAAGTAAAAAAATAATTAATTAAATTAGTATAAAAATTTATTATTTTTTTGAATTAATTTTAAAACATTAAATAATCAATAATCAAGATAAATTAAAATAAATAAAATATTCAAAATATATATATATTGAAAATTGAGCTATCATTGTAATATTTAAATCAAATATTATATGATTTTTATTTAAATTATTTTTTCTATTTAAAAAAAATAAAAAAATAATATTTAATTCAAATACTATGTTCAATTTTAAAATATTATCATAATAGAGATCTACGTACAAATTATCTCTATCAAATTATCTCTATCATTTTATCTTGTATCAATGTTAAGTAAAAATGATTTTATAAGTTTATTTTTGTATTATCTTTAGAAAATGTCACAATTATTAATTAAAAAAATTTCTTATAAAATTAAAAACAGATAATTTATTTATTAAATAAATATAATCCTATTTTATTTTATTTTTGTACTATCTACAATTACATAGAAAATTTGAATTTTTTCTAAGAAAAATTGTTTTTTAATGTTTTAAAATTTATAATTAGGTATTAAAATTATAATAATATATGTAATTTTCTAAACTTACTATGAATATATCATGAATTCTTTATTTTTGTGAAAAATCAATATTTATTTTATTTAATATATTTATTTAATTTTACACGTTGATAATATATATTTGAAAATTAAACCACATCTTACTATGTTGTTTAATTTAATTTTGCGTGACTACAAATCAAGTGAGACATTACTAAAAAATGAATAAATTTAACGTTATTTAATGTTATTTTTGTTTGACATGAAATAAACTTTTAAAACCATATTCTATCTACTTAACATTGTAAAAAATGAATAAATTTAACGTCAATTCGTTATTTAATGTTATTTTTGTTTGACATGAAATAAACTTTTAAAACCATACTCTATCTACTTAATATTGATGCAGTCATACAAGATAGACTATAAAGATAAGTTGCAAAATTGAACATAATATTCGATACTATGACATTCTTATTTTATTGAAAAATATAATTAAAAGTGAGATAATATTGAAAATTGAGCTATCAAATGTAATATTTAAATCAAAATATTATTTTTATTTAAAGTATATTATTTTTATTTTTAATAAATACAAAACATAATATCACATGTCAGATTAGTAATAATATTAAAATATTTTGACATGCTTATATGCAAAATAGTTTTTCTTACAATTTAATCCTAAAAAATAAAATTAATTATTGTTATTTGTACATAAATAACGAAAGAATGAAAAATTAATAGAATTATTTGACTCAATTCCATATTTAATTCAAATTTTCATAGTTCTTAAAAAAAATACTAATTATGAATTCATTTTTATTTCATATTTACATATATAAGATAGATTGAATGAATCAATCATTTTAAAACAATAATTATCACGTACACATATATTATTCATATTTTTTTAAATATATTTATTTATAAATTAATAATTAAATTAGTGTATATAAAAAATTTAATATTGTATAAATTAATTTTACTTAAAAAAATGAAATATAAATATATTTTTTAAAAAAGTTACGTTTTTTTTAATCGTCATTATTTTTTAAAATCGTACGTTTTTTTTTTCAATTTAATATATATATTATTTTATTTTATTTTATTTGTTAGTTACTATTATATTATAAAAGAGAAAAATCAAATAGATTTTCTAGTATATTTAATATTTGGAAAGATTTTATTGATTTTATTTTTTGAATTTTTTAAAAAATTCTCATGATTTATTTTCCTAATTAATAATTCAATTTTATAATAATTAAATAATATTTATCTAATTAATTAATTAATTAATGACATGTGTCATATTTTGATTTGCAGTGTACTGGAGGCCCGGTACACCTTGTGTAACTGTAGCCTTTTCCATAAAAATTTGATTAAACCTTATCATTTCTATAATTATTCAAATTAATTAGATAAAAATTTAGATTCACCTTACATATTTATTCTAGTAATTACTCGGCTCCTTATAGTTACCTTAAAACACATAATTATCCGTACACCATCCCACCATCCCAACCCTATACAGTAGAAACTCTATATAGTAATACTCTATATAGGAATAAACTCCCTATAGTAATAAAAAGTTCAAGTCCCAACTTGGGACCAATTATAAATAGGAATAAACTCCACATTGTCATAAGTCATACATTTTGGAAGTCCCGTCTTAAAGATTTATGCCTCTATATAGGAATAAATTATTAATATATAATAAAAATATTTATTAATAATATTTTTATTTATTAAAATCAATAACATGTTTAAGATAACTTAAAATATTTATCGAAATTAATAACATATATTATATGGTCAAAATTTATAGTACTTAAATTCATTAATATCTTATTCAATTAGTATGTTAAATACAATTTTTAAACATATATGGTCAAATTTTATTATTCAAAACCATTAAATTGATTTTGTGAATTTAAAGATAAATAATATTGTATGTATATTATTTTTATAATTATAGTATTTTTTATACCAAAAAATTATTTTTATTTTGTAAAATCCTGTATAAGAATAACTCTCTATAGTAATATTTTTTCCCGGTCCCAACGATATGACTGTACAGAGTTTCTACTGTATATAACACATGCAAACATCCATGCAAACATCACAATATTACAACAACACATCAACAATAAATAAATAAAAAACACGTACTCAATTGATGAAGATAGAGGATCAAGAAAAGCAGCAGCTGTCGTCCGGCGGATACCCCGCATGGGTGGAGGTAGCGGGCGACGACAATGTCAATCCAGACGTGGTGGTTGCCAAGGACGGCAGCGGCCAGTTCACCACCATCGGCCAGGGGGTGGCCGCCTACCCTACCACCCCCCTCCCCCTCGGAGGAAGAAGGTTTGTGATTTACGTGAAGGCGGGCGTCTACGACGAGTACATCGTGATCGACTCCCAGAAGCCCAACATACTCATCTACGGAGACGGCATCGGAAAAACCATCGTCACGGGAGACAAGAACCACGGGATACAAGGAATCGAGACGAGCCTCACTGCCACCTTCGCCAACGAGGCAGCCGGCTTCGTGGCCCACGACATGACCTTCCGGAACACGGCGGGGCCCGAGGGCATGCAAGCAGTGGCCTTCAGGTGCAGCGGGGACAAGTCGGCCGTCTACCGGTGCAGCTTCGAGGGCTACCAAGACACCTTGTGCTACGAAGCTAATCTCCAGTTCTATCGAGATTGCGATATATACGGTACGATCGATTTCATATTCGGGCAGGGTCGAGCCTTGGTCCAACACTGCAATATAATCGTGAGGCGACCTTTGTCGGGACAATACAACACGCTGACAGCAGACGGGAGAGAGAACATCGGAAGTACTCTCGGGGGGTTGGTTCTCCAGAAGTGCACTATCGTCGGGGACAAGTTATTGGGCTCGGAGGTAAAGACGTACCTAGGACGACCATGGAAAAAAGCAGCTCTGACTATGGTGATGGAGAGCAACTTAGGGTTCCTTATTGCTCCAGAAGGTTGGCATGTGTGGGAAGACTCCACAAACAACCAGACATGCGACTTGTACGAATTCGACAACATCGGGCCCGGGGCTAACACTGATAAGAGAAACGTTGATCATGTGTTCCCTCATTTCAAGGCGATCACCGAGGCAACGGATGCAACTCCATTCACTGCCGCAGTCTTTCTTTCTGGACAGGATTGGCTGCCGCAAACAGGCGCACCTTTCGATTTAGGCCTCACACCACCTGATCACTAGCTAATAACACACTTTTAGTAGTATTTTTAAGTTTTTATTTTGCATGCATTGAATTTACATTTTAATATTTATTTATTCATTAGGCGTTTATTTAAATATGATATATTAATAATATGTTTCTATTTCAATTTAAAATATGAATATTTTATTTATCAATTTTATTTAAAATTTTGTATTAATTTTTTCTTTGCATAAAATATATATATATATATATATATATATATGTAACAAACGAATTGAAGAATTAAATTGGATATACTCCCAGTCCCCGGTGTATTTAGGCATTTAGCACAGCCCAACCCACAAAATAATTAAATATTATAAATTCACAGCGCGAACATTAAGCTACAATTACTTCCGATAAATTTCTCGGCGACGCGAAAAACCCCAATCGCGATGTTGAAGACTTAACTGTGTGTGAGAGAGAGATATGCGGCGGAGATACGATGCAAGGCCTCCACCAACAGCAACAGCAACTCGTGGCTCTCCTCACGGCGGCGCTACCCAGAGACGACTCCTCCAAAACCGCGGCTGCTTCTCCTTCCGCCGCCTCTCCGTCTGAGGAAGACGAATCGTCGCGACTCGCCGCCATCACCTCTCTCCATCGCTCCATACTTTATCCACGCAACTCGCTCCTCGTCACGCAATACGCGTCCTACCTCGCCCAAGGCTTCTCTCAGCTCCTAACCGATAAGTAAAAATTCTCGTCTCTTATCGAATTCGCTCCCTTGTTACACGTGTATGAATTTCTCAGTTCTCACAGTCACTATTTTAGCATCTATTGCGCCGATTAGTTCTAGGAGAAGCGACGGCAGTTTGAATTGCGTTTGTTTAATTTTGTCATATGGTAGAGGCATAAGAACTGTAGTTTGAATTGCGTTTGTTTAATTTTGTCGTATGGTAGAGGCATAAGAACTGTAAGTAGAAGATAGAAATTTAGAAAGAAGAAATGAAATTCGGAAATAAACGAGAAGAAATACTTTGATCTTTGTGGTACAGTAATTGTTAATTGATGTGGAATGAGTTTCTTCAAACTGTAATATTTTGCATAAATATATGTAGTTTTTTTTTTGTCTTTCTGATAATTTTGTTGCTTTGAACTTGTCCTGTAGATCGTATTCTGTGCGTCGTGCAGCAGCTGCAGCATATGGGGCTCTGTGTTCATTCTTATTATCTGCCAACGGAAGGCAGAACCGCATTATACCTGGTAGTCTGATCGATCGGTTTATAGGGTGGTCGTTACCGTCTCTTAGCAATAATGTCAATGGAAATGCAGAACTAGCTTTAGAAAGCCTCCATGAGTTTCTTAATGTCGGAGAGCTTGGAGCTGTTGAGAGATATGCTTTGCCGATTCTTAAAGCTTGCCAAGAACTTCTCGAGGATGAGAGGACCTCCATGAGCTTACTCCCTAGGCTTCTTGGTGTGTTAAAAATGATTTCGTTGAAGTTTTTTAGATGTTTCCAGCCCCATTTCATGGACATTGTTGACCTACTTCTGGGGTGGGCAATGGTTCCGGATGTTGCGGAATCCGATAACCTTGTTATCATGGATAGTTTCTTACAGTTCCAGAAACATTGGGTAAATAATATGCAATTTTCACTGGGGTTGCTGTCAAAGTTTTTAGGTGACATGGATGTGTTACTCCAGGATGGAAGTCCTGGTACTCCACAACAATTTAAAAGATTGCTTGCTCTGTTGTCTTGCTTTTGTACAGTTTTAAAATCCTTGGCTTCTGGTTTACTGGAAATAAATTTACTTCAACAACTAGGTGAACCCCTTTCACAGATTGTGCCTGCTCTGCTGGGATGCTTGTCTATAGTTGGTAGAAAATTTGGATGGTCAAAATGGATTGAGGATTCTTGGAGGTGCTTGACACTGTTGGCAGAAATATTAAGTGAAAGATTTTCTAGTTTTTACCATATCGCAGCAGATATATTGTTTCAAAGCTTAGAAGTGGCAGATGCAAACCAAGTTTATACCAGACAGGTCTCTTCATTCCAGGTTCATGGGGTTCTTAAAACTAATTTGCAGTTACTGTCACTCCAAAAGTTTGGGCTTATGCCATCATCTGTGCATAAGATACTACAATTTGGCGGGCCCATTTCTCAATTGCGTTTGCATCCAAACCAACTAGTGACCGGAAGTGCTGCAGCGACATACATATTTTTACTTCAACATGGGAAAAATGATGTTGTCAAAGAAACAATGGATTCTTTGTTTGAAGAGCTGCTGTTGTTGAAAATCAAGCTTAGAAAAGATTCAGGTCAAGGGGGTGAGCTTGAAAAAATAGCAGCTTCTAAAAGCTATTCTGTATCTGAGTTGGTGGTGTTAATAAAGTTTAATTTGGAAGTATTATTAAGCTGTGTTTCTTTAAGAAAAACCGATAGTTTGATTGATCCAGCGGAAGTTGACGCGTTGCATGTTAGCAGGGCAGAAAAATTGTTAGTGTTTTTAACGGACAAGTTTGATCCTTTTCATATGCCAATCCAAAGTGTAGAATTGCAAGTTACTCTTCTAAGAGCATTGGAAAGGCTAGCAACAATTGAGTTTAAGCGCAAATGCTCCATAAGAAAGCTGAGTAGTGGGATAGGTTATCCTGAAACACCATCTGGGACTCATGTGGAGGAAAATGCAAGGGCTATGTATCCGTCTATGGTTTTTCGTTATCTGAGGAAGTACTCGGGGTTCCTTGTAAACGCCCTCAAAATTTATTCTCCTTTGGCAACTAAAGTAGAGGCCCTAAAATGGATGCATAGATTTTGTGAAAATATTATTGATTTATACAGAAATTTAAAGGCTCCATTTTACCCTTGTCAAGCTGTTGCATGCTGGAAAGTTACCCAGGACTTGCTTTTCTCTATTCTCGTTGCTGCTTCAGACAGGGAGCCAGAAGTGAGAGCACTTGTGGCAACAGTTCTTGAGATGCTTTTGAAAGCCAAAATTGTCGAGCCCGAACACTTTCCTATTCTTGCTGAAGTGATACTTGAAAAACTTGGTGATCCAGAAAAGGATGCTAAACATGCATACCTTAAGTTACTTTCTCAAGTGTTACCTATGGCGATATATATCTGTGGTCTTCGTGATAGTCGAGCAGTTATCACATGCCAGCCTCAAATTCCTACAGTGACTGATAGATCCTTTTTGCACTGGAAGCAAGTATTTGCACTTAAGAAACTGCCTCAGCAGCTCCACTCCCAGCAGCTTGTTTCAATTATGAGTTATATGTCACAGAGATGGAAAGTGCCCTTATCTTCATGGATCCAGCGGCTCATTCATACCTGCCGGAGCAAAAAGCATCATCTGTCGACTCAGCCAGAGGAAGCAGAAACTTTTGATGCTAATGTATTATGGTGGGACATCAAAGTCGAGGAAGACATTCTTGAAAGAATTTGCTCAGTTAACTACCTTGCTGGTGCATGGTGGGCTATACACGAAGCAGCTAGATTTTGCATTACTACACGTCTTCGGACTAACCTTGGGGGCCCAACTCAAACTTTTGCTGCTTTGGAGCGCATGCTGCTCGACATTTCTCATGTGCTACAGCTTGACACAGAACAGAATGATGGAGCCTTGAATATCATAGGTTCTTATGCTCATTTGTTGCCAATGAGATTGTTACTAGAATTCGTTGAGGCCTTGAAGAAAAATGTATATAATGCATATGAAGGGTCAATCATCTTACCTCGTGCTTCCCAAACAAGTTCCTTATTCTTTAGGGCAAATAAAAAGGTATGTGAGGAGTGGTTCTCTCGAATAAGTGAGCCAATGATGGATGCTGGACTGGCCCTCCAGTGCCATGATGCTACTATTCATTACTGCACTATACGTTTGCAAGATATCAGCAACATTGTGTTTTCAGCCCTGGCAGACACATCACGTATCCAGGTGAGTGAAAATCTTCAGAACATAAAAGGCAAATATGCAGGAGATGTTCTTCGAATCTTACAAAACTTGGCGCTGGCTTTGTGTAAGAACCATGAACCAGATGCACTGGTTGGGTTGCAAAAATGGGCTACCACAGCATTCTCTCCCTTGTTTGACGACTCGAAACAAGGTCCAAAAGATAATAGAAACTGGGGACATTTCTTATTCATTACTGGGCTTGTGTTTCAGGCAGGAGGCCAGCATGAGAAGGCAGCTGCTCACTTTATTCATATGTTACAGACTGAAGAATCACTCACTTCTATGGGTTCGGATGGTGTGCAGTTTACCATTGCACGCATTATCGACAGTTATACAGCTATTTCGGATTGGAAGTCCCTAGAATCCTGGATGATAGAACTTCAAACTATTCGTTCCAAGTATTCTGGAAAAAGTTATTCTGGTGCTTTAACCACTGCTGGAAATGAGATCAATTCAATCCAAGCCTTGGCTCACTTTGATGAGGGTGATTTCCAGGCAGCATGGTCATACCTTGATTTGACCCCTAAAACTAGCAATGAACTCACTCTTGATCCTAAGCTGGCTTTGCAAAGGAGTGAACAAATGCTTTTGCAGGCAATGCTTCTCCACAATGAGGGAAGGGTGGAAAAAGTGCCCCATGAATTGCAAAAGGCCAAATTAATGTTGGAGGAGACACTCTCTATTTTGCCACTGGATGGACTGGTCGAGGCAGCACCACATGTCAATCAGTTGTACTGCATATCTGCTTTTGAAGAGGGTTGTAAAAGGTTAGGAGACAGCCAGGATAAGCCTTTCCAGTCATTATTAAGTACATACATCCGAACTATGCAGTTTCCTTGTAACAAAGTTCATCAAGATTGCAGTTTGTGGCTTAAAGTTCTGCGTGTTTGTCGTAATAATGTCCCAACTTCTCCTATGACTCTTGAACTTTGTAAAAATTTAGTGATTTTGGCACGGAAGCAGAAGAACTTCATGTTGGCCACTCGTCTCAACAACTACCTAAAAGACCATGCCTCACTTTGCTCCAATGAAAGTTTTCATGATTATTTCATCTCCAGTGTGGAATACGAGGACATTTTACTCATGCAAGTTAAAGACGTGCCAGAGGATTCTTTAAAAAAACTTTGGTCATTTGTGCATCCTTTCATCATTTCTTCTCCAAATGCAGGATCCGACCCTCGTGAGAATGTTTTGAAGGCCAAGGCATGTTTAAAACTTTCTAAATGGTTGCAAGGAGGCTGTTTAGTTGGAAACTTGGAGGATATTGTTCTTGAGATGCAAGCCAACTTCAGACACAGTGAAATTTCTTCTCCAGGAAAAGAGGCACTCACCTCTCATGATGGTAGTCAGCTTCCCAGCTCGGGAGTCAATCTTATTATCGAAGAACTTGTCGGCACCTCTAGAAAATCATCCACAGTGCTTTGTCCAGCGATGGGAAAGTCTTGGATTTTGTATGCCTCTTGGTGTTACTCTCAAGCCAGAGCATCTGTATCCTCAAATGGAGAGGCAGCTCTTCGTTCTTGTTCATTTTCTCCCATTCTTGCTCCTGAAATCCAACCTGACAGATTTTTGTTAACCGAAGAAGAGAAATTCCGTGTAAAAGAAATAATTCTAGAGCTAATTCTAGAAAAACCTGACAAAAAGGAGTTGCATGAAGAAAGTAATTTTTGTAGTTTGCCACTTGCTGAATGCACTGATAATGAGAATGAATTGAAGCCTTTATTGCAGAAATCAGTAGATCTTATTGAAGCTGCGGCTGGAGTTCCCGGGGCAGAGGAATGTAGTAGCAATCACCTATCTGATGTACTAACCTCTCAGTTGCACAACTGTTTTGTATCTGCTAACATTAGCTTAGGTGAAGCCATAGTAGGATCTGTGGTGGCTGATTTGGTTGATGTTTGGTGGTCTTTGAGGAGGAGAAGGGTTTCCCTCTTTGGTCAAGCGGCTCAAGCTTTTATAAATTATCTTTCATATTCGTCTGTGAAAAGATTTGATGGCCAAGTAAGTTGCAGTGATGTTGAGCCAAAGTATAAGTCTGTAAGTTACACCTTGAGGGCCACGCTATATGTTCTGCACATTCTGGTCAACTATGGAGTAGAGTTAAATGATATCCTTGAACCTGCTCTTTCAAATGTCCCTTTGCTACCCTGGCAGGTTAGATAATATTTTTTTGAAATCTTGCAGGATTAAAAATACTATAATGCTGATCTTATGTTCGAAAATTGAAGGAAATAGCACCCCAACTGTTTGCTCGCTTAAGCTCTCATCCTGATAAGGTGGTCAGGAAGCAGTTAGAGCAATTGCTTGTCAAGCTGGCAAAACTTTCTCCATGGTCTTTAATTTACCCAACCCTTGTTGATGCAAATTCTCTTGAGAAGGAACCTTCTGAGGAGCTTCAGAAAATTCTCGCCCACTTGGTAAGCACATGTCTCTATTTTGATGTCTAGCTATTCTTTTATTTAGTGATATCTTACCACATCAATCTTTTTCATTTCAAATCTGGTAATGCTTGTTTATCACACCGTGTGCAAAATTGCCATTTCATTCAAAAGTGATTTTAATGCTTCCATGTTATCAATTCTTAACCTGGTGTTTACTTTCTGGCTTGTAACTTGTAAGCCGTCTCTGATAATCTAACTGGTGTTGAGTGTCTATTTTGATGTACAATCTGTGGAGTCAGTCAACGACAACTTGTTGAGAAGTCAAGAATGTGATTATATCTTGCTTTACTCTAGTATTTTGGCATATACTTTGCCCTATTAATGTTATGAATAACTTATATGAAATGCAAGTTTTAATCCCTAGGTCAGATATAGGTTATGTATGAGTTCCACTCTACTCTAATTTTTACCAAAACGGATTAATTATACATTACACTCATCAAATTTGACTGTGAATCTTTGTTACTGTTCATGAAGTTTTCATTCTTTTGATATGCAGAATAAGCTTTATCCAAGATTAGTACAGGATTCTCAACTGATAATAAAAGAGCTTGAAAATGTTACAGTTCTTTGGGAGGAATTGTGGGTTGGTACACTCCATGACCTTCACGCAGGTGATTTGATTTTGTTTTTGTTTTGTTTTGTTGGTTTGGTTCTGATCTGACTTGATGCATTATAACACGTTGATATTGGCTATTAGATGTAATGAGGCGCATAAATTTGTTGAAAGAGGAAGCTGCGAGGATTGCAGGGAATACAACTTTGACTCATGGTGATAAGCACAAGATCAATGCTGCGAAGTACTCGGCTATGATGGCTCCCATTGTTGTGGTCTTAGAGCGTTGTTTGACTTCTACGTCTCGGAGACCTGAAACGCCTCACGAGTTGTGGTTTTTGGAGGGGTATCAGGAACAAATAAAATCAGCAGTCATAAAATTCAAGACTCCTCCTGCTTCTATTGCAGCATTAGGGGATGTTTGGCGACCATTTGAGGCCATTGCCACCTCTTTAGCATCATATCAGAGGAAGACCTCGATTTCTTTTGGAGAAGTTGCTCCACAGTTGGCTTCACTAGTATCGTCTAATGCTCCAATGCCTGGTCTGGAGAAGCAAATTATGATATCAGAACTAGAGAGCGGCTTAGATAGCCTACACCAGGAAATTGTAACAATTGCTTCTTTCTCTGAACAATTAACCATTTTACCAACCAAAACTAAGCCTAAAAAACTAATTATAGTGGGATCTGATGGTCTTAAGTATACATATCTCTTGAAAGGACGAGAAGATTTGCGCCTTGATGCCAGAATTATGCAGCTACTGCAATCTGTAAATGGTTTTCTGCAGTCATCATCTGCTACACGTAGGCAGTCACTAGGTGTTCGTTATTACTCCGTAACTCCTATTAGTGGAAGAGCTGGTCTGATCCAGTGGGTGGACAATGTGATTAGCATTTATAGTGTTTTTAAAGCATGGCAAAACAGGTATCAGTTTCAACAGATTTCTGCATTGGGCGGTGATACAAATAATGCTGTGCCTCCTCCTGTCCCTCGGCCTAGTGATATGTTCTATGGAAAAATTATACCAGCACTTAAAGAGAAGGGCATAAAAAGAGTAATATCGAGAAGAGATTGGCCGCATGGTGTTAAGCGAAAGGTTCTTTTAGATCTCATGAGCGAGACTCCAAAGCAACTTCTTCATCAGGAACTCTGGTGTGCCAGTGAGGGGTTCAAGGCATTCAGCTCTAAACTGAAAAGGTGATTTGTGTTGATCTTAAAGACCAACTGAATCTATTTTTGTTTCATGCCCTCTGTATTTATATTTTTGGTAGCTGTAGATTGTATAAAAGCTAAAAGAACTTTTATAGAATAGTACTGAGTGAACTAAATTGAAAAATATTTTGCAATGTTAGCCAGTTGTTGGTATAAGAAATGTAATGAGAGGAAACTTTATCCATATTGGTAAAACTGCAATATTGGCAAATATCTAAGTAAAAATCAATAGTAAGGGAGTCAGCAATCAGCATATGTGTTACAGTAGTAATTTACTTCTACAACAGTTTGTAAAATAATTTGTCAGGTACTTTTGCTGAATATGTTAAATTATTCCATTGTAACCATAAGGTGTATAAATTCATTCTTAGAATGCAATCTTTGATTACTTACTGAACATTTTTACGAGAATATGGAGAAAGGGCATATTTTTCTCTTTGGAACGTAGAACCCTTAAGATGAATGAATTACGGTTTTGAATTGAAGCATGACATATCAAGTGATACGATTAGTGTCTCTAGAAAACCATTGTTGTACTTTACTTGATAAATCGTTCAAAGTTCCATTTCTTTAATTTGGTTTTTATGCAGGTTTTCTGGCAGTGTAGCAGCCATGAGTATTGTTGGCCACATTTTGGGCCTAGGTGATAGACACTTGGATAATATCCTTATAGATTTTTGTACTGGGGATATTGTGCATATTGATTACAATGTGTGCTTTGACAAGGGTCATAGATTGAAGATCCCTGAAATTGTTCCATTTCGCCTTACCCAGACAATTGAAGCAGCATTAGGGCTGACAGGCACTGAAGGCTCTTTTAGGGCAGACTGTGAGGCTGTTTTAGGTGTTTTGAGAAAGAATAAGGATATAATATTGATGTTATTAGAAGCTTTTGTTTGGGATCCACTCGTGGAATGGACACATGCAAATTTTCATGACGATGCAGCTGTTGTTGGTGAGGAAAGGAAGGGTATGGAGCTTGCTGTGAGTTTAAGCCTGTTTGCATCACGTGTCCAAGAAATTCGTGTTGCTTTACAGGTATTTTATAGAATAAGAAACTTTACTATCAAGCTGGATCATATTCAATAGCATACTTAGTTTTGGATCTATGTTTCTACCAGAGGCATGTTGCACTGTTACTATTTATTTTTAATTGAAGCTTATAGTATTCACTGCATCTCAATGAGTATTGTTATTCAGACTGAGCCACGTCATGCATGTTTGAATAAATATTTGCTTATTTTGATGAAGATATTTCACTTTGGTATTTTTGAAGTGTCTACAATAGGAAATTTAAATCTTCAATTTGTTTATGTTGTCTAAAGAATCTTTACTTCAATATTTTTGAAAAAACTTGTTCTGTCGGCGGGGAAGTTTCTTGATGTCTGCAACTCTGCATCAAATTGCTTTCCGTAAGTTTGACATCCATGCAGGTACTTTTATCATAATCTCAAAATGATTCACTGTTTTTAAAATTTTGTCCAGGAGCATCACGATCAATTACTGTCTACCTTACCAGCAGTTGAATCAGCCATGGAGGTTTGTTACAATAACTCTCATATCGGTCTTTCTCGAGTTCTTTAAAAATTGCAACTCATATGACCTTTTTAAATCATGTGCAGAGGTTTGCTGCCATTTTAAACCAGTACGAAATTGTCTCAAATAATTTCTATCGTGCCGACCAGGAGATATCTAACCTTGTTCATCATGAGTCATCTGCAAAATCAGTTGTTGCTGAAGCTACTTGTAATTCAGAAAAAAGCCTTGTTTTATTCGAAATACAGGTTCGAGAAGTCACTCAAGAACATGCCATAGTAATGGAAAAAAGTAGAGAAGCAGCATCGTGGATTGAACAGCATGGGAGGATTCTTGATGCTTTAAGAAGTAGTTCAATTCCAGAAATTAAATCCCGCATTATGCTGACTGGTTCAGAAAAGGCTTTGTCTCTTTCATCAGCTGTTTTAGCTGCTGGAGTTCCATTGACTGTAGTTCCCGAGCCCACCCAAATTCAATGCCATGATATTGATAGGGAAGTTTCTCATTTAGCAGCTGACCTTGATAATGGGCTTTCTTCAGCAGTTTCCGCGCTTCAAATGTATTCATTAGCTTTGCAGCGGGTCCTACCATTGAATTACCTTGCAACCAGCCCAGTGCATGGTTGGGCACAACTCTTGCTTTCTTTGAATACTCTCTCTTCTGACGTTATATCAATCGCCCAAAGGCAGGGTGCTGAACTTGTGAATAATGGAAACACTGATAGATTTGGATCTGCTAAGGGCAATTATGATGATCTTTGCCTCAAGGCGGCAAGGTATGCTGCAGATATAGAGAGGTTGGAAGAAGAATGTGCAGACCTTGTGAATTCCATTGGCCCAGAGACTGAATCAAAAGCCAAAGAACGTCTTTTGTCTGCTTTCATGAACTACCTGCAGCAAAGTGGTTTCAAAGGTAAAACTGAAGGAACAGTGAATCCGACATCTTGTTGGCAGATTGAAGAGAAGAAAGAAAGCTTTCTAAATATATTAAATACAGCAGTGATCAATTTGCTTACTGTTGTTAAGCAGAGAATACAAAGAAGCCTTGATTCTTTTGTAGGGGAAAGAACCACAAACAGCCGCCCTCTGTATGATCTTGGATCTTTTTACTGTGAATTTGAAGAACAAATAGAAAACTGTGTACTTGTAATAGAGTTTGTTGATGAGCTAAAACGCCTTGTGGGCCTAGATATCCGCGAGTCTGAGGTTGATGGTAATAGTTCAAATGCCTCCTGGGAAAACTGGGCTTCTGTTTTCAAGACCAGTTTTCTATTTTGTAAAAGCCTTGTTGGGAATGTGGCGGAAACAGTTGTTCCCAGTGTGATAAAGTCTATCATTTCATTTAATTCTGATGTCATGGATGTTTTCGGATCAATCTCCCAAATACGAGGATCTGTCGACACGGCTGTCAATCAACTTATCCGGCTTGAGCTAGAGAGAGTTTCTTTGACCAAACTAGAGTCAAACTACTTTGTGGAGGTAGGGCTCATTACTGAACAACAGTTGGCTCTCGAGGAGGCTGCTGTCATGGGAAGAGATCATTTATCATGGGAAGAGGCCGAAGAGCTGGCATCTCAAGAAGAGGCTTGCAGAGTGCAGCTTGACAGACTCCATCAGACATGGAACCAGAAAGACTTACAATCTTCGTCACTTCAGAAGAAAGAAGCAAGCATTAATAGTGCTTTAGTTGCTGCTGAAATTCAGTTACAATCTCTTGTTACTGGTGAGCCAGAAAATGAACTACCTGTCTTGAGAAGGAAAGCTCTTCTGGCAGAATTATTTGAGCCATTCTCCGAGTTGGAATCGGTTGATCAAGCATTGATGTCATCAGTTGGTCATGTTTCATATAACACTAGTAGAATTTCTTATCTTGTAGACTCGATCAATTCAGGATGCTCAATATCTGAATATATTTGGGGGTTTCCTGGTTTATTGCACTCTCATGCTTTCTTTGTTTGGAAGGTCATTATGGTGGACCTTTTGCTCGAATCCTGCACACATGCTGTTGCTACATCTTTCGATCAAAATTTAGGATTTGATCAGCTTGTTGATATAGTTAAGAAAAAGCTTAGAAACCTATTTCAGGAGCACATCAGCAAATACTTGAAAGATAGAGTTGCTCTGTTTTTTCTTACTAGGTTAGAAATAGAAATTGATATTTTGAGGCCAAGGACTGAATCCGGTAATACAACAGATCATGATCAAACAGATCTTGCGGCTGTCAGAAGAGTACAACTCATGCTTGAAGAGTACATAAATGTGCATGAAACTTTCAGAGCAGCGAGGTCAGCGATCTCTATGATGAAGAGGCAGGTTAATGAACTTAAAGATGCACTTCTCAAAACCAGCTTGGAAATCGCTCAGATGGAATGGATGTTTAATATTCCCTTGAGACCCATGGAAAGTATAAGGCTGATATCTCTTAAATTTTTTGCAAATGGTGACGATTTTCTACCAGTTATATTGAACACGAGTAGGCCAAATTTGCTTGAAAGCATGCGGTCTTCAGTTGCAAAAATAGCTAGGTCACTGGAATGCCTGCAATCTTGTGAAGGAACTTCTGTTACGGCAGAAGGGCAGCTTGAGAGGGCAATGAGTTGGGCTTGTGGGGGTCCGAATTCTAGTTCTGCTGGAATTGTTCAAGCTAGAAATCTGGGAATACCTCCTGAATTTCATGATCATCTGATTAAGAGGCGGAATTTATTGCTGCAAGCACGAGATAATGCATCAGACATAATGAGTGTTTGCATATCCATATTGGAATTTGAGGCTTCAAGAGATGGCATGTTTAGGACTTCAACTGGGGCAGATGGTGGAATGTGGCAACAATCTTACCTAAGTGGAATAACAAAATTGGATATTGCCTATCATTCTTATATACGTCAGTTTGAAGTCTTCCTTGTTCTGTATTATACTGCAATTCAATACAGGTGTACTCTCTACTCAGTCAAGATCACATTGTTTGTTGTTTTTGCTTCAGGGGCTGAGAAGGAGTGGAAGCTTGCACAAAGCAATATGGAAGCAGCTTCAACTGGTTTACTTTCTGCAACTAATGATCTTTCAATTGCTTCAGTAAGAGTGAAGACCTCATCAGGTTACATATCTTTCCATTAATGGCTATAGGTGCAACCAACTTTTCTGATAGTCAATACTTGAAATCTATGAATATTAATCTTACCCGTTTTCTGTGTCAGCCACTCTACTTGTATATTGTTTAGAATTGTGGTGTTTTTTTGTTTTCCTTTTAGTACCCACTAGTATTATTTTCTTTGGCATATCAAAAGGCACTAACTTTTGGTTGATTATTCTCAACTTCTGGTGTTCCAATCTTCATTAGTGTTGTGAAAAATCCTCACACTCTTGTAAATTTGATGGAAAAGTGAATTTTTAATTATTTTTTTCTTAAATCAAAAACTAGTATTAGCCTAGTGATGTTGGTTTTCAAACAATTGACATTGCTTCTAGTAAGATGATATCAAATGCTTAGGTAGGATTAAATCTTATTAAGTGCAACCTGGAGCCACTGATTCAAGATTCGTTTCCTTTGTCACCAAGAACTTACATTGCTGAAGCGTATTTTCAGAATTTTTAGGTCTGAAGGCACTGTATGAGTTATTAGTGGCTTTAATAATATCTATTATGCAGGTGACTTGCAGAGCACTCTTCATGCAATGAGGGAATCTGCCTACCAAGCCAGTCTTGCATTGTCCTCATATGGGCGCACCATTGGAGGCCATAATGCTCTGACTTCTGAATGTGGCTCTATGCTTGAAGAGGCATGCAAAGTTTTCATAATATTCCCATGTGCTAGTTTTACTCTCCTTATTTTCACTTGACAGATGGAGACTAAAGGATTACCACGCACACACACAGACACACAAGTGCGAGCGCACACTTAGAGATTTGTTCACTAACTTTCCAGTTTGTGTGCAGGTCTTGGTTATAACAGAAGGAGTGCATGATATTCACGGTTTGGGGAAGGAGGCTACCCTCTTACACTCTTCTCTCATGGAAGATCTTTCAAAGGTTTGATTTTGTGATTATTAAAGTTTTTGTCTATTTAGTTGTACATTTTATTTGTGTGATCCCTTATATCTGAACATGTTTTCCATAATGTGAATAGGCTAATGCTGTCCTTATCCCGCTCGAGTCTCTTATGTCAAAGGACAGTGCTGCTATGGCTAGAGAAAATGAGACAAAATCTGAGATGGCCCTCATTCACGGCAACTACATATTCCAGTCTTACCATAATCGAATCAATGAGGCTTTACGAGTGTTCAAGCCTTTGGTTCCTTCTCTTATGTTTTCCGTCAAGGGTCTTTACTCACTATTGACCAAGCTTGCTAGGGCTGCAGGTCTTCATGCAGGCAATCTCCATAAAGTAAATGAACTTCGTTATAAAAATGTGCAAATGACTTTATTTGTTATTTAGTATATATCGATACTAGTTTTTCTATCTTTTTTTTTCCTTTTCAGGCTCTTGAAGGAGTAGGAGAAAGCCTGCATGTACGGTCACAGGACATGAATCCCTTGAGGGCTGATCTTGCTGGTTCTGGTGCTGAGTATGTTACACAGGAGAGTGAGATATCCGTCAAATCTGATGAAAATGATGGGATTTCTGTTTGTTTGAAAGAACCAGCTTTACTGGATAGTGGATGGTTGTCTCCACCATCAACCATCAGTGGTAGCAGTGGGGAATCTGGTGCTACATGGGCTGAGGCAAGTATTGCAGATAGCTTTAGTGGCCTTGATATTACTGGACCATCTTCGGATGGCTCTAATAGCCAAGAGAAAGGAGATATTACGTTGAGCGTAACTGAAGTACTCCTGGAATCACACCTTGAGGAAACAAAATCGGATATTAAGCAGGTTTTTTATGATATACTCTACTATGAAGTAGTGGTGTTATTTTTTATTTTATTTTATGTATGTTTGATTTTCTCTTCTTTTTTTTCTCTTTATCAGGAAATCTCTGCTGTACATTCTGTACGCAAAGAGGAAGCATCAATTTTGAACCAAGATAACTCTGAGGAAGAATTGCGGAAGACTTCCTTCACCAATGTAGAGACTGTCAGCCAAGTGCGCACAGGTAAAGTAAATTTCTTTCAACTGTGAAGTAGTATGCTTGATATTCTGCACGTTGGAATAATGGCAAACTTGAGACTTTATGTTGTACCAATCCGAGCCTTGAAAAAAAAGGAAGAGGAAAAAATAACAAAAAAAAGATTTGCACCTGGTGTTGCGAGTAAATGCAACTTCAGTCCAGTAAAAGTAGCATTGAGATTCTTTAAAATTGAAGTTTTTACCTGCAGGCAAAAACGCATATGCAGTGTCACTCTTGAGGCGAGTGGATATGAAACTCGATGGTCGAGATATCACTGATAGCAGGTATCTATATGTCCCTGCTGTAACAAATATAATAACAAAATGTATCAGTGAATCACATTTTTGACATTTCTTATATCTCAGGGAAATTTCCATTGCGGAACAAGTAGATTTTCTTCTAAAGCAAGCAACAAATATCGACAATCTTTGTAATATGTACGAAGGCTGGACACCTTGGATTTGATCTTGTGAGGAATTGACTATTTATCTGCCCTGTCAAGTACTACTTCACCATGGAGCACCCCCCAGCAGATGCCTTCTTAATGGAACAAATTGTTCAGAAAATCGCATATCCCAGGTAGACTTGGTCATATGTGGGGACAACACAAGCCAGGATATAAGACCTAAGGGCTCTCCATGACACAAAGTCAGGTCATTTTCAGCGCGAAATGTTTTTATCAGATTCTGAATACAAATTCATCAGTTGAATGTGTAAGCCATGACTGGAGACTGAAGTGATTCTCGGGCAGTTGCTTCGCAGTTGGTTTGTTGACGAGGTGGCCGATTGGGTGCTTGCAGCCGTTGATTTCATCATTTTCATGCTTCAATGTGCCAGCCCTCGGGACCCTTGGTGTCCGGTTGAACAGGTCGAATGCAGTTTGATGTGCCAGAGTTGATTGAATACTTGAATTCAAGTGTACGGTATTTTGCTCATGGCTACTTTTTCTTGTCCTGCTGCACCATTGATGCTGCTTTGTTCTTGATAAGAAAGTTTGTACGGTAACTAAAGATCCTTATTCACGGATGAGCTTTGTTGTTTTGTTTTATCAATTGAAGTAGTAATATTTGGATGATTTATTTCTATTTGTTTGTGGCATCTGTGATTTTTCAAGTAAATTCACAATTGCACACTTTCTATCTTATTTTTGTTTTACATCTATTCTCATTTAATTTGAACTCCAAAATTGAAGCAAATAATGTGAAAATTATTTACTTGCAACTATAATCAAGATATATTAATAAAGATATGTTACAAATGAAAAAATAAAATTAATTTACTAATTTTCATCCATTCAGATTACTCGTCTTTTCAATCCTTGACAAAACTTCTCACAATCAGATACCCTCCACACCTTCACGCTCTTATCCAAGCTCCCACTGTACACGATCCACCGATTCCCATCGTCTTCATCATCATCATCATCTTCCTTCTCAACCGCCAGGCACTTCACAGGCCCACTATGCCCCGTCAGCACGGCCAAGCAAGTGTGGGCCCCGCCCCCTTCCCTCCGCCACACGCATATGCTCTTATCCGCGGACCCGCTCATCACCAAATCTCCCCCCACCGCCATACACAGCACCGCCAGCTTGTGCCCCCTCAGAACCCCTCCGTACGACATGAAGTGCTTCTCCCTCTCCCAGAAGCTCACGAACCCGTCCGACGAGCCCGCGTACAGCCCGCCGCCGCTCACCGCCAGCGACGTCAGCGCGCTGTCCTGCCTCAGCAGCGTCTCCACCAGCACGTGCTCCGTCGACCTCCCCACCAGCTCCCGCCGCCACGCCTTCACCGTGCCGTCCGCAGATCCGGTGAAGACCAGCCCGTCGAACCCGACCACCACCGCGTTCACGGCGTCGTCGTGAGCCAGAATCGACTCCGTACACTTGGAATCGGAGATCCGCCACACCTTCAGCGTCTTGTCCCACGACCCGGAATACAGCAAACCCTGACCCGAATCGACGCTAAGGCACGAAACGGCGTCGTAGTGTTTCACCCACGGGACGTTCCGATGCCGCCGAACCTCCACGTAGCTTCTCGGGTTTATCGATTTTAACAGCAGATCTCGGGTCGTGGGTAAATTCCCGACCCGTTTATGAGTTTTCCTCTTTTCCCCCAAATACCTCCAGACCCGGATTTTCCCGTCCTGGTGACCCGTGAAAACTTTATCCCCAAATACAACAATCGCTTTCACCAATCCGCTGCTCGATTTGAAACCGGAGAACTCCTTCAGATCCTTCCAGACCCTCAGATTCTTACTCTCCGATCCGGTGTAGAGCAAACCCCCGGCCGCCGCGAGCGAGTAGACGTGGCCTTCTTCCCGGAATAGCGACCCGATAAGGCCGTCCTTGGCGTACGGATTTCCCTCGAATTCCTCGTCCGGTCCGGGGAGCGACGACGGCACGATCTGGTGGATCCACGGCGATTTTGTGTACGGCGAAGGCTGGCTCCACGGCGACATGAGGCTGTTGTGGTACGGAGATGAATACGCGCTGCTTGGATTGGAGTAAAAAGGTTCGGCGGCGGCGGCGATGGTGGTGGGGGAGGCGGCGTTGCTGTGACGGCGAGGGGAATAGCAATGATGATTCACTTCGTTCTCTTCCGTTTCGTGTTTGGGAGTTTCGGAGAGGATCGCTCCAAATTTCCGGCGTCGGTGGTTGTTTTTCTCAGGCGAAATCGCCATTTCCATGTGTGTGAGAGAGAGAGTGATAGAGAGTTTAATTGATTTTCGTGGGAAAAAAAAGTAATTAATTAATAATTCGAAAAAGGAATGAAATAGTGGGGTATTTATAGAGCGGGTGTGATCTGGTAGGTGAACTAAAAGATACGAGATGATGACACGTGGTGGGAGGATACGTAAGGCTCACGAAGGATGAAAAAGCGCACGACTACAGGTAGGAACGAATATTTATGTTTTAGGTTTAAAATATTTAAATTTAAAAAATAAAACTGAGTGTAATCTAAATGTTTGGGTGTGAATGTGAATGAATGAAATTTCATTTCTGATTTTATGTATTTGCGTGTGAAAATTAATTTTGACAAATAAGGTTAAAGTGTGAATAAATTTTATTATTCTAGAAGCGTGAGATGTGGTAAAATATTTACCGGCCATTTAAAATTTATATATGATCGATATAATAATATCATGTACATGTTGCATTGGTTGTGGTTGATAGTCATTCGATTTTCCATATTCTTAATAAATAAAATTCACAATTCATTTCAGTTGGGATAAACTATTTTTGTTCATTATGTTTTATGTATATTTTGATCATGCATGGCTCGTTTATGTTATGTTCAAAAATCAGCTAATCGTTGATATAAAATCCGAAAGTACTATGAATATGTCTACAAATTGAATGTTGAAAGCATAGCCATTCAAACTTTGAATTTAACCTTTTGAAATTATTTTGTGTGCTTTACAAGTATGGTTACAATGCAACATTGAGATCTAATAATTATTGTTTGTAAATAGAAGTCCTACTTCACACGCATTGACTTATCAAGTATTAAAAAACATTTGTGATTTGTGTGTTACACTTTAGAAGAATCAAATCCAGAATATGATATTCATACTAATTAACAAATTGATTTCTAAATGAAGACGTGGAAATTAAAATATTGATTTTGTCAATTAAATAATAATAAGTGCATGCTACTTTTCAACAGTTCGTTGATTCCCCGTAGCTAGCATTACGGGCACGTTACATTGATTACCATGACTTGTGACTTCATTTTACTAATATATAAATATTATTTATTTTCATAAATTAATAATTAAACTCGGCAAAATAAAAATCAATGCCTCTTCGGAGGAGGCAACGGGAGAGACAGTGATAATTTAATCTAAATCACATGTGGAATACGATGATTAATAAGAAATCGAACTAATTTTATTTACAAAGAAAGTGTAGAGATGTACGTGACATAAGATACTCCTAGAATTCACGGTCAACTATTTACGATGGTCGGGGCATGAATTTACATGTTCGATTAACACTTTACCCGAAAAGTTGATATGGATCAATTCCAGACTTGTTGTTATATAACATGCGTTTTGACGAACACAACACGCGAACGAAGCATGTGACTGATCGAGCTTAACGGTTATTAGGTTCGATCGAAAGCTACTACACGAAGAAAATATTGAAAGATGACCGAGTAAATGGATCTAAAAGCGGGCGGTGGGTCCACCTACGGAAACGAAGCCACCGTTCAATTCAATTGCCGCCGCGTGACTTGATTGCCCGTTGACTTGACCGTTTGAGCCACGTGGGAAATCACAGCCAGTCAAAGGCCGCCACCGCGCGCAACTAGCTAGGGTTCGGTACAACGTATGCCGTTATTACCCCTGGGAAAGTCAACGGATCATATAAATTAATTTGAGGAAAAAACTGGAAGGCTTACGTGGGTCGACGACATTGGAAATCGAAATTTATTAGTTTGGCAGATTTCTAAAAAATAATGCTAACAAATTAATTGATTTTAGTTAGAAAGAAAGATTAGTAATATAATTATTGGCGATTTGGCGTATGTAAAAAAAGTGTATTTTTTCCCGAGACGCAAAAGAAAAAATGTGAAACGGTAAAATTTATTATAATAATTTAATTTTATGATAATAGTGTGTCATTTTACAAAACTTAATCAACTTTTCCTATTCTGTAATTATTGATAGGATGAATTATGGAGTATTTAAATTAATTAATTTTCATTCGGACATATAATGACTTTTGGGAGATCTATTGAAACTATTAGTATCCGGACCAGTACGTAATCAAGGTCATAATAAAATTAATTAATTCATTCATTCATCCTTTTTAATTAAACCGAAAATTAACTACATACACTCAATTATGGCGTCTCAACTTCCACCTGTCAAAATTGTATAGTAATTATTTCCGATAGGCTTTTGATTGATTGATTTCGATTGATATTTATAGTTGTGTGTGTTGAAAATAATTGCAAGTTTTGTCTGCTACGTATATGGATAAACCGTTTCTTTCTTCACACTTGTCTCAACTTATTTTTAAAGTCTTTTTTCTTCTTCTTTCATATCTTATCTCCACCCTAACCACACACTCAAATTCAAATGAGTGATTAATCTATCGTTTAATCGTAATAGAATTGAGATCGAACACTCGAGTTTATTCAAGTTACGTGCAGTGTTCGTCGTTGTGTGTCGAACATCAGTCTCATTATAACTGTAAATCGAACAATGCACAATGAAGTTGCGTCTCCCATGTACAATTTGCATAGGTATAAACGTGTTACATAACACAAATAATTGAAGTAGCTATATAGCCCCACAAAATGCCAAGTGCAAAGTTAATCATATTAATTTTAGATGATTGAAATGTCAATTTCTAAAGTGGATTATTGTTATTGAAGCCTTGGTTAGTAAAGTTCCACAATGTTACCCCACTTTCATTACAAAATTAATAAGGAGTATCCATTTATTTGGATGACACATGTCCCCTATTATATCGTGAAGAAAACCAAACACATAGGTGCTAGATAATTTATTAATTATGTATATATTGTTTCAAGTGAATGAAATTTCAAAGAGTAGTTATAATTAGTCCTATCTTTTGGAAATTATTAATGGGGATTTCATGTAAATCCATAATATTAAATTTTGTTTTATTTTCGTAAATGAAATACAACTATTTGAATAGAACAATAAAAAATAAAAATGTAACACTTTTTTTCACTAATTGATTCAACTAATCATGTTAGAGTGTTAGACCTATTCTTAGGCTGCGACCTCTCAAGTCTCAACAAAGAAAAATTAAGAGCCCAACAAATTTAAAATAACTCCCAAGATATGGGCTGCTCCGGCCCAGTGAGAAGGTTTTGGGCCTATAACGAATAATGAGCCTAATTGTGGGCTACAATTGTCAATTAGTAGTAGTAATTAAGAAGATACGAATCCAATTAATAATTTCCGCACACCGTCCATTCCGCAAGCACATGCAATCAAATGTTTTATTACATAGTATTAGGTACAAACCACACCTTAATTACCTAATTAAAATTTGTAGCCTTAGTCAACGATTTGACCGTTACGGCGTATCCTAGCGCCGGCAACTTCTTGACCTCCACATCAAATGTATCATACCTTAGAAACAACTCCACCACCATCAACCTGCACAAAATTACAATTAAGCCCTTCCCGGGGCATTGCTTGTTCGTCTCGGTGGCCTCCTCGGTCTCCAGCCCGTTCGACCAATAAACGTACTCGACCAAATTCTCCCCCTCCCCGACGAACCTATCCGCAACGAACTCCTCCGGGTTCTCGAAAACCCTAGGGTCTCTCGTCGCGATCGGTTGATAACCGAACAACATCTCCCCTTCCTTAACCGAGAACCTCGACTCATGGCTCTCGATCACAAAGTCGTGTTTGGCCTTTCCGTATTGGTACGGGACGGGAGGCTCGATCCGAAGGGCCTCGTACACGACCGACTTCGTTAAGGCCATGCGGTCAAGGCCCGCTAGATCGACCCCTCCGTTTTCTTTGACCACGGCCCGAATCTCGTCCGCTAGCCGCCGGTGCAGGCTAATACCTGCACCGGCGATCCACCGGATCAGAGACGGGAACAAGGCCTTCATGCCTCCATACGCGTTGAAACCCGCAAGAAAAACGAGGTTATGGCATGCCTCGTCTCGTTTGAGCCCTAATGCCTCGACTTCGTCTAGGAGCGACTCGGCCGACTCGCGGAAGGCGTCGAAGAGTCTTTTGTACCCCGATTTCACGAGGAGAAACGGCAAGGGGAACGTGTGGAGCAAGAAATCATCCATGAAGTTCGGGAGGAATCTCGACCCCGAAGTCGCGAGGGGAGCTAGCTGGCAAGCGAGCTACCGGTCGACGATTTTCGGGCCGTCGAGCCCGATGCCGGTTTCGTTCGGGTTTTTTCCGCCGCACAACAATCGGAAGACGAAATCGAACGACATGGCGTCGCTCGAGTCGTTGAAGCTCGAGGCGGCCTTCGCCGAGACCTCCTCCTCGAGGCCCGAAAAAAGCCCGTTCGCCGCATGTCGGAACAACGGGATGAATTTGTCGTGTTTTCGAGCGAGGAAAGATAGGAAGAAGCCCTTGAGGAGCGAGTGGTTCGGTTCGGACGGGTCGAGCTAAGCGCATGCGCGATAGCCGCCGGTGAACGAGAGGGACGGCATGTAGGTCCCGTCGAGCACGTTTTTCTTCTCGACTTTGGAGGTGTCGAAGAGGGTTCGGAAGCTGAGGGCGTCGAGGAGGCAGATGACTCGCGGGTTTCGGGCTATGAACGGGCCCGGGGGCATGTTGCATCGGAAGATTGTGGATTGATACTTCTCCATTCGGGATTTGAAGAAATCGACCTCGCCTTGGCTGTAGTAGTAGTTGTAGCGGTCTTTGATCGGGCCGAAGAATGGGAGCCCGTACTCGCCGGGGATTTTTTGGGCCGGGCGTTCGGATTCTGGGGAAGACATTTTGATCGAGTTAATATGGTATGTAGTAATGTATATGTAGAAATGTGATGTGATTCCATGAAACAAAAAGTGATCGAGTATATATAGAGATATTTAGGACCTGTTCTTTTGGACTAAAACTTGCTGAACTGAATTGAACTTAAGCGATCTGAACTGAACTTAAGCAAATGAACTGAATTGATTTTTTTATAACAATAATAATAACTTTATAAATTAGTAAATATTTTTTTTTTAAATATTAATAATATTGTGACAATAACTAGATTGTATATTGAAAATTATAGATTGAAATTATTTTTTATTTATTTTATTTTAATTTATTTTGAAGCGAACTGAACTGAACTGAAATTAAGTCCAAAAGAACATGTCCTTAGGTCGAACGAGTTCAGTTCATTTTAACATCGATTGAATTTATTTTTAAATATAGAAAAATATAAGATTAAAAGCAATTAATATTAATAATTTCATATATAATTTACTGTTTTTTCTAGAAAAACATACAGTATCTATTAGTTCATTATCACATTATTATTTAAAATTAATTTGCATATCATATACAAATAAATGCTATTGTCGTTTTAACCAAAAAGTTTCACGTGCCGAGTATATATATACACTCCATAAGCAATATATAAGTTGCGTAGACGTAAAAATTTCTACCACAATTGCAATATATGGATACTAAATTATTGCAAAAATAATGAGTGCACATAACAAATTAGTACTATTTTTTTTCATATTGTAATTTTTTATTAATTTATGTGAAGAAAAATTAAATTAACAAGAGACAAAAGAGGGTACTGTTTTGTAATAGTAATAAAAATATTTATATTATATATTCACAAGTAGGTTTTATTTGAATTCCACAATGAACACATTCATTATTTAATTTACTTATTTACAACTAACTTTTACAAAAATATAAAACAATAATTTATACACCACCATGTTACATGCAACGATGATTATTATATGAACGAATATTAATTTCAAATTGTCACCTGCTTCTATACCTAATGTATAAATAATGAATGAAAGTCAACTTAGGACTATATATAAGTTGATCAGAAAATCATAAATCATGTCACGTGACAATTAATATTGAAACAAAAGTAGTTAAATAAACGTACAATAATTTTGTTAACGGTGAAAATTTGTTAACTATATTCTGGGATTTTTGAGGACTAGTTTGGTAAAGATTTTATGTTCTTAGCTGGAAATGGAAAATGAAAGAGTGTATATTATAAGAGTTGGAATCTTTCTTGTAGAATGTGTCTTTTCCTTTTACAGCTTTTCCTATTTATAGAGCTACTGCTAGGGTTTACAAAAGGAATTGGGCCTTTCCTTATTGGGCCTTGACATGTGACAACTCACAACCCTAAAATGGTAAAAAGACTGTTGGGCCCTTTATTACGCCGCCTTTCCCGAGCCGAGGAGTCCGACCTCCAGCCTTCTTTTATCGACACTCTAATCTGGTGGCATCCGGGCGAGCAGGCTCATTCTTCGAGGAGGCATATCTTCTGATCGGCACCCAGTTGTCTGCTCGGCTGGCTCTTGCTTGACTGGTACAAACTCCTGGTCGGTCTTCTCTTGGTTATTGGGGGCGGCCTCGGTGTGGGGCCCGTGAGAGTGGGGTCCATCGCTTTGACATTATACGTATTAATAAAATAATGAATAACCATGAAAATCATTAACAGTAATAATAATCGAAAATGGGGTACAACAAATGCCCCCCGCGAAGGATCTGGTCGGTGATAGCCGGGCGGGTTCTTCGCGGCCGTAGTCGCTCCATTTTCCTTGTCGAAAAATAGGGTGTGGGCCATGCTGACACGTTTGACGACACGTGTCGTGAGAAGGCCTTCATCTCCCGCCTACAGCTGTCCTTTCAGTTGTCCTTTCAACTTTGAAATTCAAAAATTAAAAAAGGAAAAAACCGCCGCCTTTTCAGATATCATATATTACTTCCAAAAAGGATCTTTCTCACTTTTCGAAACCCTTCTTCTTCCAAGTTTTCCGGCGACCAATCTTCTCTGAGATCCGGCGATTATTTCCGGCGTCCACTTCTCTTCCTTCAGGTACGTGCTCTTCTCCCTCTCCCCGTGCCGGGTGGGCTTTCATTCTGGGGGTTTTCATAGGGCATTTGCTCTCGTCTTCTTTCTGGGATTTAGAGATTCGCCGGCGAATCGCCCTTTTTTCCGGCGATATCTTTGTTACTTACACCGTTTTACTTTACTTTCCGACCGTGGGTGTACCTCCTCGTTAGAAACCAGAAACTGGTGATGAGTGAAGAGGAATCCCCTCGTCGCGAATCGTTGGGCACTTCGCCCGCTCAAAATCCGGTAGATCCAACTAAATTACCCTCTACTTCTTCTCCTCATGAGGGGTCATCCTCCGATGCCTCTTTGCCGTCCGGGCGCTCGCTGAGATACCCTCTCTCGGCTGACGAGAGCCGTGAGATGCTGGGAGGCGATGTCAGCGATGCCTATCGCCACCTGTGCAAGGTTATCGCTGACTGTCGGGGTCCTCCCTCTCCATACACATATGAGCCTTACCTCCTGGAGCGGCCGTATCGCTACGTCCCTCGCGATATTTTTCGGGTGGTCGGAGATCGACCAGGGATTTTTGAGGCTAGCCGGAGACCGAGTAAAGTTACGGAGTCTGCTCTTCAAGGAAAGAGAAGCGAGTGGGAGATTCCTTCGGATGTCCATATCTATGCCCCTATTGAGGGTGAACGGGCGGATTGCCCACCCACGGGCATGGTCGCGATGAATTACTCGATGATGTCGAGCGGCCTTCGCTTTCCTATTCCGGATTCTTTTGCCCATCTAGTGCAGATCTTGGGCGTGGCCCCCATGCAGTTGGTGCCGAATGCCTGGGCGACCATGCATGACTTGAATGTCATATTTGGTTACTACGGCTTGTATCGGGGTCTGACCGGGCTTGAATTGCTGTTTCTGCTGGGGATATGTGATGCCGGCAAAGGTGATTACTATCTCAAACAGCGAGAGACCATTATCACCGACCTGACAAGCAAGCAAGCCAAATGGACTGAGAGATGGTTCTTTGTGGCAGGAGAGTGGAACTCCAAGGATTTCCCTTTGAGCGTCGAGTACCGGTCGACATCAGAACGTTAGTTTCTCTGACCCTAGTGATATATATCCCGGGCATCCCTTTTTCTCTCTCTCCCCCCTTTTTTTTTTGTTTTTCTGCCCCTAACCTGCCTTTCGGGGATTCTCCCCTTCTTGTCCTTTCCCCTTTTTAGGCCCCAAAGCTCCTGGTGCCGGGCTATTAGGATGGGATTTCCTGGTGATCCTGGAAAGGATAAAATCACTCTCGTATAACCAAAGGAAGCACGATAATTGGAAAAGCAAAGAGAAACGCCTTCGCGCTCGCTTTATAGTTACTCCCCGGGATGCTATAGATATATTTCCGCGTGGGTAGTCGTTATTATTATTACGTTTCCTCGTCCTTCCTCGTCCTCTGACACTTTTCTCGTTTTCAGCCCGCAGGTACTTCCGAATTCTCAGGCCGGCCGAGATGCCTAAACCGGAGACTCCTCGTGAACGGAGGAGAAGGGAACTCGCCGAGGAAAAAGCGGCGGCGGAAGGCCGGGCTTTGGCGACCACGGTGACCGTCGCTACTTCCCCTCCGAACGCCTTTCCCATGCCCCAGCCAATCAGCCAGATCCATGTCGAGAATTCCTCCTCTGACGAGGAACCACTTTACCGGCCGACCAAACGATCCCGGGCGGACGGCTCCGGCGCGTCTGGGACGAGGAAAGATGGACCCCAGGGCCCTGCTGGGAAACCTCCGACAATTCCGAGGAAAGAGAGGGTTCCCCTGAAGAAGAAAACGGTGTTGGCCGGATCGGGTGGTGATGATCGTTCGGTCGAGTTAGGGTCCATTTTTGGTGCCGGCGACGAGGATTTCTCCAGGTACTATTTCCTTAATTTCTTTGGCCATATTTCTTTATCCGGATTCTTACCGTGCGGAGTGTGAACCTTCAGGGCCTTCAAAGAGGATCCTGGGCTCCCTTTGGCCGTAGCTCACCTGACAGCCGAGCAGAGTCCTTACGATGAAAACTCTCTGCCAGCACATATCACCCAATCCCTCGAGGACGTTAACCATTCTTGGTCCCAAGAGATGGAGACTGCGGCGTCCCGGCCGGACTTCTTGGAGAAGCTGTTGCGAGTCAGCGCCGCCCGCAATCTGATAATGGTGAACCGTTTGGCTCAGATCCGTGCCGAGCAGGAGGATAAAGCTGCCAAGTGCCCACCTAATCTGCCGGACGTCTATTTGGAGCTGCGGTCTCGGTTCAACAAGTTGCAGGAAGATTTCAACCTTGAATCCGGGCTGAAAGCTTCTCTGAGCAGTGAACTGGACGAGGAGAAAAAGGATAAGATGGCCGTGATCCTCAAACTGACCGAGCAGGGGAAGGAGTTAGAGGGATTCAAAACCCGAGTGGAGAAGCTTGTCGAATCTTATGGTCATGCCGAGAAGCGCATGCAGGAACTGGAGGAATTGAACCGGCGGATATTTAAAGAATTGGAGAGCGCGCAGGCTGCCGAGGCCGCACGTCAGGCCGATCCGGAGGAGGATATCGATCTGTACAGCAATTACTCCTACTACTGCGCTTACTTCGATGGTATCCGGGCACTCCTGGAAGCCGGTCAACCGGTGACTGCCATGGTGGACTTCCTTCGCCAATATTCTGAGCAGAGCCCTCTTCATGCTCACTTCCAATTGTACGTGCTCGATCTGGAGCAAAAGTTCAAACTGGATCTCTCCTGGTGGCCTTTGAAGTCACAGCTTCGGATGCCCAAACCGGCGGAAGCGGTCGACCAGGGCTCGGCGGAAACGGTTCTTACCAGTGAGGTTGATCCGGCTGTCAAGTTTGCGGACTCGGTGCTCAAAGATGATGGTGGTGAAGGGTCGGTTCCCGATGATCAAGAATGATGGTGTTTCGCTTCTTTTTCTTTCTTTTAACTTGCCCGGTGGTGATTGTTGGGATATGTCCTTCGATCCTACGTGTGCAATCGATAAAGTCATAAGGTCGTCTATGGATGTTAAATGATTATTTGATAATATTATTTGTTGGGAACAATATAATATTGATCGATAAATCATACCTACAGGGTCACACACGGACTCAAAGATGATGTACGTTGCTTGATAAATATATTGATTTAGAATCAATATTTACGTGGATTTAATTCACATGCATGGGATGCATGGCTTGCATGGATGCATGTCACATAGTGTGACATGGCATGCCACACAAGCAAGTGGGACCACATACAATGCATAGTGGCATGTGTATGTGGCATGACCTTTCACCTCCTTTGTAACTCCTTTTGCATGTTAATGGTGCATAATTGATGCCCATTATGTTGGAGGTTACAATGGGGTGTTATGGCATGCATAATGAGGCTAATATATGGATGAAAATCAGATTTTCATCATACATAACATCAGCCACGAAATTCACAACTAAAGGAGAGAAAGGAGAGAGTGTTCTTGGAGAACCGACTCAATCAAGCAAAGTGTTCATCATCCGGGTTCGTGTGCAACACGTAGAGGCCGGGCCATTTGTGCGGCTTCAACATCCGGGCGATCTAGACAAGAAGAGTGACGAGGTCATTCTCAAGGCTGATCCATGAAGGTGGTTCAATCGACTCAACACCACCTTCATCAACATCAACGAGGCACGCTACACCGGTTGTAAGTGTTCTTGTTAATCTCTCTCTCTCTCTCTCTCTATATATATATATATATATATATATATATTGGATGTATATATATATATATATATAAATATGTGTCTATACATATATATGTGTGCACTAAGATCATGGCATAGTAGATCTATTTCTTTACACGCTTCCGCACACACGGTATATCGATTGGATCGGTATACCGGTACCTTCAATTGGTATCAGAGCCTAGGGCTCGTGCACACTTTTGTGTTGGACACGAAGGTTAAATCAACATAATTGGATTTTTGGTTTAATTGTGATTATGTGATTAGATGTAAGGCCGGCCACCGTTAGTGGTCGGGTGAATGATTTCGTCGTTTTTTACGTTTCGATTGGCCATAGTCTTTTGAGGGCTGCGTCCCTTGGAATCATTTGTAATAGATAGGTTTTTCTATTATATTTGTATTGTACTACTTGTAAGCGATGGACTTAGTCCATGGTTCGATGGAGGATCTCGGCTCTCTGGCGAAAACGAGAAGAAACGAAGCAAAACGAAGCAAAACGAAGCAAAACGGACGAAACCGGGCTGCTGGAGCCAAACGGCGGGTGCCGTTGTAGCTCCAGCGGGCGCTGTTTTGTTTCGGCGGGCGCCGTTTTGGAAACGGCGACCGCCGAAAGCCCTTTTTCTTGGCAGATTGTTCCCGGACCTTTCGGCGGGCGCCGTTTTGGAAACAGCGACCGCCGGTGGTGTTCAGCGACCGCTGGTTGTGAAACGGCGGGCGCTGTTCGTGGTTTTATGGGTACGGAATAGATTTGACCAAAATCGGAGGGCACAGAACTAAAACGGAGGGCGAGGACCAGTCCAGAAGATGTTCAAGGCTTTTGTTGTTATTTTAATCTTTTCGTTTGAGAGTTGTGAGGTTCTAGGGGCCTTTCGATTTCGTATTTATTTGCTTTGCTAGTTATAGGATGTTTTATGTTATAAATGTTCAACTTACATATAAACACCTATGCATGCAAGTTCCCAAAATAATGAGTATAATGTCTTGTCCAAAAACATCACACTCATGAAGCCCTCGATCATAAGTTGGTAGGTCCGCCTCAGCGGGGTACTACTTGTTATCTTGGGATAAGTGGGAGTAAGGGTTAGACCCTTACACGTGACTTTGGTTTTCTCATCGATAGATCCACTGCAGGCGTGGCTATCGAGACATGAGATGAGAATGGGATTCTCATCGACTGAGAGTGATATTAGATATCATTGACATGGGTGTGTCTACCTATCTTGAAATACTTAAGTGCGGACTCAGTCGGCTTAAAGATTTGCAAGATGAGGATCTCGGAATCGTTTTGTTCTAAGGGACAATGATATTGGATATCAATTGAACAAAATGAAATAAATAAGTACAATTGTTAGACAACCTTATTTGTTTACCGCTTTGTGGATGTTTACATACTTTAGTTATCTTTCTTTTATAGTTTATCATGTCAAATATCAACTCAATTCAAGTTTGGTTCAATTCTTGATTATGAAAAATTGAACAAATTTTCTTGATTCACAACGTAATTTGAGGATGGTCCTCAAATACGAAGACAAGGAAAATGTGTTAGATAACCACATCCTAAGATATCATTGAACAACTCAATATCATGTTCGGAGAATATGCAATGATTGAGCGGTTCGGTGTGACCAGGGTCATCGCTTCAGCTAGGCTGGAAAAATGGAAATCTATGGGATCACATGTGCAACAAATGATTGGATTATTTGTTTCAAGTGACCGCCTAGATTTTTCCTATGATGATTATTTGGCAACCGATTTCATACTTCAATCTCATGATGGATATAATGCTTTTAGGCTAAATTTTCCATATGAATGGTTTGAAGAAATCGCTTCGTGAGCTCCACGGGATGCTCAAGGCTGCTGAGTCGGCGATAGAGAAGGACCCTAAGAGGGAAATTCTTATGATATAGGATAGGGTATTCAAAAGAGCATGGGCAAGAAGGCTACTAGGGTTCCTAGGGAATCTCAATGCGTCTACTGCAAAAGTGTTGGACACTACTTGCAAACTTATAAAAGTTCATATTTTATTCAATTTCAAAACAAATGCCTAATTTGTCTTTCATTTGATGGATTATAAGGTTATGATTATTTACACCTCGGGGAGTGATTTAATCCAAAACACTTAAGTTCATCAATGACACAAATTAGAGACTTTTGAGCCATTGGATGGCGTGAATCGATTGTCTGGTTGGCTCCCTCATATTTTATGAGAGATAGGGCTTCAATTGCATGATAATATCGCTGGTTAGAAAAATTCGATTTTTCACTTACGATTTATCACGTTTTGACATTGAGATAATTTTGAATGGGAAATTTGAATGAGACTCAATTATTGGGAATAATTGAATTTGCCCAAAGTTCAAAGAAGATGTGAAGAACGGGGTTGCTTCATCTTCAAGTATTAATGATATAGACATTAAACTTCACAAATTCTACTTCTTGGGTATTGGATACCAAATGTAGTTATCACATTTGTATGTGGAGGAACTACATAGAAGTATAAGTTTGGTAAGTAGAGATGTCAATCTACGGGCGAGAAATGGAGCGAAGGTCGCTGCATTAGCCGTATGATCATATGATGTTGTTTTGCCTTAGGGCCTTGTTTTAGTATTATAACTATGTAATTTCGTACCTTCAATAAACAATGAATATTGGTTCAGTATTGGATACTGATGGATTAGTTTTTCACTATGAAATAGTTTGGTAACTATTTTAATTGTGATATATTCTTTGTTTTGGTACGATTATTATATTGTTTATGTATACTTTGACTTGACAAATCATATATAACATTAACACCAAAGGCCGAATCGAATAGATCTTAATGAGACATAAATATAACATTGTTGATCATGTCAAATCAACATCTAAACATGTAACGAAGCTTCTTTTAGAATGCATTCTAGAATCATTTGACTTGGAGTCATTTGATACATGTAAATGATGTGTGATGGACAAGATAACAATGTCATCTTTCTTGGAGAAAGGAGAACATGTGAGTGATTAATTAGGGATGATCCATATTGATGTATGTGGAACCTATCAGTTCATAAGCACATGAATGTTATGTTTCAGAAAAGAGAAAACAAACTATATTAGATATAGTTCGACCATTCGATAAGAGGTCTGAATGAACTACTGGTCTCTTTTGGGAACACACAATTCTTGACTTCAACCTATACACTGAATAGGACACCGTCAAAAGCTGTTGATAAGACACCATACGAGGTATGGAAAGGGAAGGTCCCTAACTTGTCTTACATCAAGGTTTGGGGATGTGAAGCTTATGTGAAGAGAAATATCTCTACAAAGCTTGAATCCAAATCGGATAAATGTTTCTTTGTTGGTTATCCAAAAGAAACACGAGGGTACCACTTTTACAACCAATCCGAGAACAAAGTCTTTGTTGCTCGAGATGGTGTATTTCTTGAAAAGGTATATCTTTCCAAGAAAGTAAGTGGGAGCTCAGTTGAACTGAACGGAGTTCAAGAAGACTTGAACGAGGTTCAAGAAGAACAAACTGAGATGGAGACTCAAGACTTGGTTGAGAGTACTCCAGTGGTTTTAGAAACCACACCTAACCCTCGAAGGTCCGGAAGGATTAGATCTCAACTTGACAGATACTTAGGTATTCTGACAAATGAGAACTATGAAATCATGCTTTTAGAAAGCAATGAACCTTCGACCTATATCCAAGCTATGACGAGTCCAGATTCCGAGAAATGGCAGGGTGCCATGAAATCCGAAATGGAATCAATGTCTGAAAATCAAGTTTGGAACTTGGTCGATTTGCCTAAAGGGGCTAGGCCCATTGGATGCAAATGGATTTACAAGATAAAAACAGACATGAATAGAAAACCTAGTGTTTTCAAAGCAAGGTTGGTGGCAAAAGGATATAAACAAATTCACGGGGTGGATTATGATGAAACCTTTTCACCAGTTGCTATGATTAAATCCATTCGGATTCTCTTAGCCATTGCTGCTCATTATGATTATGAGATATGGCAAATGGACGTTAAAACCGCCTTCTTGAATGGGATTCTAGTAGAGGACGTGTTTATGACACAACTAGAGAGTTTTATCGATCCTAATCAGGCTGAGAGAGTATGCAAGCTTATTAGATCCATCTATGGATTAAAGCAAGCATCTCGGAGCTGGAATCTTCGGTTCGATGAATCCATACAACAGTTTGGATTTCAAAAGAACATGGAAGACTCTTGTGTTTACAAGAAAGTCAGTGGGAGTTACGTTGTATTAATTGTGTTGTATGTCGGTGACATACTCCTTATTGGAAACAATGTTTCTATGCTTAATTCTATTAAAGAATGGCTTGGAAATTGTTTTTCAATGAAGGATCTTGGAGAAGCACAGTACATATTGGGCATCAAGATCTGTCGAAACAGATCGAAAAGGATGTTTGGACTTAGTAAAGCGACCTATATTGATAAGGTGCTTGATAAGTTCAGAATGAAAGACGCCAGAACGGGTCTCATTCCAATGAGTCATGGCACATCACTTAGCAAGATGCAAGGCCTTACAGTACTTGATGAGCAAAAGAGGATGTAAAACATTCTTTATGCTTCGGCAATAGGGTCTATAATGTACGCCATGATATGTACACGACTGGACGTATTGTATGCTTTGAGCATGACGATTCGGTTTCAAGGAAACCCAGGTGAGACGCATTAGACTGCGGCCAAGAGTATTCTTATGTACCTTAGATGGACTAAAGAATATTTTGTTGTCTTTGGAAGACAAAAAGAGTTGATATTAACAAGCAGTTTGACTGCTAACTTCAAAACAGACTAAGATAATTTCCGATTTTAATCTGGTTATATCTTTTGTCTGGTTAGAGGTGAAATTTGCTGGAATAGTTCCATGCAATGCAATATAGCTGATTAAACTACAGAAGTTGAGCACAGTATTGCATTGGATGCAGTAATGTTGGCAGTTAAGATTTGAAAGTTCTTGAATGAACTAGGTGTCGTAACTAGCTTAGCTCATCCGATAATTCTCTATTTATAGTAGAGTTATCGCGCAAGCCAATGAGCTAGGAAGCACCACAAGTCTAAAACTGGTGCTCAGGAAGTTCCACATTATCTGGGAGATAGTTTTGTGGAGACATCGAGATAATAAAGTTGCAACTTTTGGTAAGGTTGCAAACCCGTTTTCTAAACCTCTCCAGCAGTTTAAGCTTGAGGCTTTCACAACTGCAATAGAGATCAAACATCTTAGAGATGGGTTGTGATTTCTATTACTGTATTTGATACTTTTGGAGATTTGGTAAACATTCACTCATATGTATAATACATGTTTCTTCATATAAATATGGTTTAATTTATATGAATTGTCCAAATAATTAAGTGATATCAATTGGGTTATGAGGTCGACTTACCGCATAATGAAGTCCCAATGGTTGAACTGATATACTTAAATCATATAGTTGTTCCTGGTTCGTATAATCGAGTACGGACAAACCGATAATACAATGAACTAGTTTGTAATGTGTACTATAGCGCCGCTTCATGGGCTAGTGATGTGGGACATCAAGTACAATTACATAGATATTAGCTGGGAGCTAATGATCGAACAGACCCGACTGGAATAGTATTTAAGATTTCGAGTCATAATACTATTTCATTGACTGTCGAGCAATTTCCTCTGACCTGAGTAGTCCAGAGTGATTCCATTGTGAAATGGTGTACTTTGATACAAGTAAACGCCTTTCGTAAAAGGAGGTTATAAAACTTGTTATTGGGTATATCAGGAAGCAAGTGGGAGAGCTTGGACTGACAAGATGGGATTGTCCTCCATTTTTATAATGGGATACATGTCTTACCGGCCACTTGGAGAGTCGAGACTGTGGAAAATACGTGACCACGTCCAGATTCGTATCATAGTGATAAATCTGGTTTTACAGTCTGTCTCAAAGTCCAAGAAAGGTTTGAACCGATTGAGGATGACTCGAGTCTTGCCTCAAGTTCAAACTTAGACATAAAGTGACAACAGGAAGTTGGCAGCACACTGGCTCTGAAGGCCAAGTGGGAGATTGTTGGGATATGTCCTTCGATCCTACGTGTGCAATCGATAAAGTCATAAGGTCGTCTATGGATGTTAAATGATTATTTGATAATATTATTTGTTGGGAACAATATAATATTGATCGATAAATCATACCTACAGGGTCACACACGGACTCAAAGATGATGTACGTTGCTTGATAAATATATTGATTTAGAATCAATATTTACGTGGATTTAATTCACATGCATGGGATGCATGGCTTGCATGGATGCATGTCACATAGTGTGACATGGCATGCCACACAAGCAAGTGGGACCACATACAATGCATAGTGGCATGTGTATGTGGCATGACCTTTCACCTCCTTTGTAACTCCTTTTGCATGTTAATGGTGCATAATTGATGCCCATTATGTTGGAGGTTACAATGGGGTGTTATGGCATGCATAATGAGGCTAATATATGGATGAAAATCAGATTTTCATCATACATAACATCAGCCACGAAATTCACAACTAAAGGAGAGAAAGGAGAGAGTGTTCTTGGAGAACCGACTCAATCAAGCAAAGTGTTCATCATCCGGGTTCGTGTGCAACACGTAGAGGCCGGGCCATTTGTGCGGCTTCAACATCCGGGCGATCTAGACAAGAAGAGTGACGAGGTCATTCTCAAGGCTGATCCATGAAGGTGGTTCAATCGACTCAACACCACCTTCATCAACATCAACGAGGCACGCTACACCGGTTGTAAGTGTTCTTGTTAATCTCTCTCTCTCTCTCTCTCTATATATATATATATATATATATATATATATATATATATATATATATATATTGGATGTATATATATATATAAATATGTGTCTATACATATATATGTGTGCACTAAGATCATGGCATAGTAGATCTATTTCTTTACACGCTTCCGCACACACGGTATATCGATTGGATCGGTATACCGGTACCTTCAGTGATGACAATTTTTATGCCCGTATTTAGTTTCCTTTATTTCTTGCTTTTTATTGCGCCCGCGCGGGCTTAAACAGCGTCCCTGACATTACCTGCCGTTTTCTGTTACTTTTGGGGTAAAAAAGGGGCTTTTGCCTTTATTGTTTTGTTTATTTACTTATCTTTATTACTTCATCTTTAACGCGTGTAACGTACGGATTTAATACAGGGTTCCCCATCCCCGAAAGACTTTTGGCGGGTGAAATTCCCTCCGAAACGGTTCTTAGTGGGCCCCCCCCCCCCCCTTTTTCCCCTCGTGGATGCACTTTCGCGTATAAATGTGTCCCTATTAGGTCTTCTCGATTTCCTCCCAAGGAAAAGAGAGAAAGAAAGGAAAAAGGGAGAAGAAAAGAAAACAGCAAAAGATTCAAAAAAGGAAGATGAGCCAGAGCAAGAAACTGCGTCCGAACAAAGGGAAAAAGGTCTTCTTCGGTGCGTCCGCAGCTACGGGGAGTTACCACGCCATCTCCATTCATTCTGATGGGTGGCGCAAGCTATCCCAAAAGTTTGACGGCAAATGGCACCGTAACAACTTTCCGCTACCCCATGCGTTCGTGCAGCCACTGGAGAAATTCTTGGGTGAAGAGATTCCCTTTCACGACTCCAACGAGCAAGCCTGGGTTGCCACGAAAACCAAACTTAGGCGGCAGGTGGCGTTTGGGGGTCCAGGTTGGGCTGATTTCGTTCAGCATGCGGGCATTCAAGCAGGATGGGAGGTCTGGGTGATCTGGAAACCCGGGTTTGGGTTTCGCGTCAGCCTTTTTGATCTGGGGGCCTCAATGCTTCCTTTCCAAAACAAGTCCGGGCACGTGAGGAAGCTGATTCCCTCGGTCATCCTTATGTTGATTAGCGTATCTTTTATCTGTACTGTTCGGTCGTGAATAATCATTCCCAACCGTTTCGGCCTCTTTTTGCTTTCATTTAATGCGAAATCCTCGAAACTGTCATCTGTTATTAATGCAATCAATTTACTGCTTTAATTGTTTTCCGATTTTCGAAGAAATGAAAACCTCTATAAATGGGTTGTCCTTCTGTTTGTGTATTGCCAAAAGGTAGAACTTGGGACATAAGAGATTATCCCTCGAAATATGACAACGAGAGTCGAATTTTTGGAAGGTTTGCATTTTTTTGAGCGTGCGTTCAATGGCACCTGGCACAGAGAGGTTTTTCCAGTTCCCGTGGCGTTCCTCCGCCCGACCGGGATTGAGACGACGGACGGAGTGCGGATGGTGGATTCCTTGGATCAAGAATGGTGTGTCCCCTTTACTCGCTTCCGCAACCAGACTGCATTCTACGGGCCGGAGTGGGAACGCCTTGTGAGCGGTTTTGAGATACAAGAGGGTTGGTCCGTGCGGATTACTTGGTCCGGCGGGACGGGCTTTTCAATCGACGTCTTTGATCGGGACCATCGTTCGGCGGTGCGTCCGGTTGGGAACCGCCCCTGGTTGTATCGACGCGGGGGCCGCGGTTCCAGGGTCAGTCCTTGGCCTCCCCGACCTACTCACGATCGTAGGGGCCGCCCTCTTTTTTGATGTTCCTTTCGACGTGGTGTTCCTTAGTTTGTGATTTTCATGTTATCTTTTTTCTTAATCGATCCATATTTTCCTTAGTGAAATTTTATGTTTTTGGCAATTTTTACATTTGGGGCGAGACGTTTTGTTAAATACTCATGTCCCCCGACGGATCAGGGTGACATGACCGAGGATGGGACTTGTCCGGTCCTCGGTCTTAATAAAATTTTCCTGTTCGATCGGTCGTGCGACGGATCGCCCGACTCATCTCAGGCTCGGGGAGAGCGGACTCTATCCCCGGTTAAACATTCATGTCCCCCGACGGATCAGGGTGACATGGCCGAGGATGGGACTTGTCCGGTCCTCGGTCTTAATAAAATTTTCCTGTTCGATCGGTCGTGCGACGGATCGCCCGACTCATCTCAGGCTCGGGGAGAGCGGACTCTATCCCCGGTTAAACATTCATGTCCCCCGACAGATCAGGGTGACATGGCCGAGGATGGGACTTGTCCGGTCCTCGGTCTTAATAAAATTTTCCTGTTCGATCGGTCGTGCGACGGATCGCCCGACTCATCTCAGGCTCGGGGAGAGCGGACTCTATCCCCGGTTAAACATTCATGTCCCCCGACGGATCAGGGTGACATGGCCGAGGATGGGACTTGTCCGGTCCTCGGTCTTAATAAAATTTTCCTGTTCGATCGGTCGTGCGACGGATCGCCCGACTCATCTCAGGCTCGGGGAGAGCGGACTCTATCCCCGGTTAAACATTCATGTCCCCCGACGGATCAGGGTGACATGGCCGAGGATGGGACTTGTCCGGTCCTCGGTCTTAATAAAATTTTCCTTAGAGAAAGAGTCAGAGACAAGTGGTTTTCACACAGCAAGTTTTTATTCCAACCGTAAAGAGTTTCGAGATACAAAAGATTACTGATGGTATTTTTTCAGGTGGAGCGCGTTCCAAAGATACTGGTCGGCTACGCCGTTCAGATGCTCCAATTCATATGACCCTTTCTCCACGTGTTTTCTTACTCGCATTGGGCCTTCCCAGTTCGGGCCCAATGCCCCAGTGCTCGGTCCGAGCACGCGTTTGAGGACTAAGTCCCCGGCCTTGAATTTCCTGATCTTAGCTTTAGAGTTGTAAAAGCGTTCTGCTCTCTGCTTAGCCGCGGCGTTCTGGAAAACCGAGTTCAGCCTTCTCTCCTCCAAAAAATCTAGTTCTAGGCGTAAGGCCTTGTCATTGTTTTCATTCAGCTCTTGGGAGGTTCTGTGGCTGACGACCTCGATCTCGGAGGGTATTACGGCCTCGGCCCCAAAGGCCAGGGCAAAAGGGGTTTCCCCGGTGGCGGCCTTGCTAGTCGTCCTGTAAGACCACAACACATCCGGCATCTCGGCTGCCCATCTTCCCTGTCTTTCTTCCAGTTTAGCCTTGATGGTATGTTTCAAGATTTTGTTCACCGCCTCTACCTGCCCATTCGTTTGAGGGTGATACGGGGTGGAGAAAGCCTTCTTGATTTTCCATTTGTCAAAAAAGTTCATGATTTCTAGGCCGTCGAACTGTTTCCCGTTATCCGAGGTAATGGTATGCGGGATCCCGAAACGGCATATGATATTTTTCCAGATGAATTTATGATCGCCTTTTGGTCGATGACTTTTAACGGCTCGGCCTCGGCCCACTTCGTGAAGTAATCAACGGCCACCACCGCGTACTTAACTCCACCCGGTCCGGTCGACAGAGGTCCGATCAGGTCAATTCCCCACGACGCGAAGGGCCAGGGGCTGTATATTGAGTTGAGATACTCTGGCGCTGTCCGGATAATAGGGGCGGTCACCTGGCATCTATGGCATTTCCGAGCATAATTTATCGCGTCTCGTCTCAAAGTAGGCCAATAGAATCCTTGGCGCGCCGTCTTGTGGGCCAGCGACTGCCCTCCCGCATGGTTCCCGCAGACGCCATCGTGAATCTCGCTGAACACCCGGTGGCCTTCGAGCGGGGTTATGCATTTCAAGAGTGGAAGGCATAAACTCCTCCTGTAGAGAATATCTCCAATCAGGGTATATCTAGCCGCCCGTATGCGAAGTTGCCTGGCTTCCGTCTTATCCCTGGGTTGAGTCCCGTCCAAAAGGTAGGAGCGAATAGGGTCCATCCAAGTTTCTCCACGATCGATGGTTGTGATTAGGTTTTCCTCTTGTGATATTGCTGATTTCGCCTGGCTGGTCAAAATCACGTTAGCCATATCCGCACTTCCTTCGGAGGAAGCTAGCTTGGACAACGCGTCTGCCTGGGAGTTTAACTCTCTAGGGATTTGCTCGATGAAAGCTCTCGGTATCTTCCCGCACAACGCCATCACGTGTTCATAATATTTCGCCATTCGGTCGCATCGGATCTCGTAATCACCTTTGATTTGGTTAACCACAAGCAAAGAATCCATGAAGATCTGTAGGTGTTCGGCACCCACTGCCAAAGCCAAGTTTAGTCCGGCGATCAGCGCTTCATATTCTGCTTCGTTGTTTGTCGCAGCAAATTCGAATTTCACAGCGTGTGTAAAAGATTGTCCGCCCGGTCCGACCAACACTATTCCAGCCCCGGCGTGGGAGGAATTGGACGAACCGTCGACGTATAGCTTCCATGCCGGGATCCTGGTCGACGGGGTAGATTCGGGGAAAGTCAGCTCCACTATGAAATCTGCAAGGGCCTGCCCCTTGATTGCTGTTCGGGGAGCATAACTGATGTCGTACTGTCCCACCTCTAAGCTCCATTTCAACAATCTGCCATTCGTGTCCGGTCTCTGCAGGACTTGCCGTAATGGCATAGTGGTCAGAACTTCCACCGGATGATCGAAAAAATAAGACCTCAACTTCCGCACGCTCATCACCAAAGCGTACGCCAGCTTTTCTAGTGGAGTGTACCGTGTTTCGGCGTCATGGAGGACCTGGCTAACGAAATAGATTGGTTTATGCAGTTGCCCCTCTGCCCGGACAAGAACCGAACTCATGGCGTGCTCGGACGCAGCTAAATAGAGGAAAAGTTTTTCCCCGGGGACCGGCTTAGAAAGGATGGTCGGGTTCCCCAGGTGCTCCTTCAGGCGTAAAAAAGCCTCTTGGCTCTCCTTCCCCCATTTGAATTTCTGGTCTTTTATCGATCTAAAGAACGGGCGGCTTTTATCCCCGAGCCTGGGGATAAAACGGCTAAGCGCGGCCAGGCAGCCAGTTAATTTTTGCACGTCCTTCAGACTCCGGGGCTCCCTCATATTTTGAATGGCCCTGATCTTCTCCGGGTTGACTTCGATTCCTCTCTGGCTTACGATGTGGCCGAGGAACTTGGTGGCGTATACTCCAAAATGGCACTTCTTCGGGTTTAGCTTCATGTTGAAAGATCTGAGGATTTCAAAGGTAGTCGTCAAATCCTTGATGTGGTCCTCCTCGGACTTACTTTTTATAATGATGTCGTCGACGTAAACCTCCATCGTTTCTCCGATCTGATCGGCAAACATCTTGTTCACTAATCTTTGATAGGTTGCCCCTGCGTTTTTCAGTCCGAACGGCATTCGTTTCCAACACAGCACTCCTTTCTCCGAGTAAAACGAGGTGTGCTCGATGTCTTCCTCTGCCATGGGAATTTGGTGGTATCCCGCAAAACAATCACAGTTGGAAAAAATTGCGTGTCCGGCGACACTGTCGACCAGGTGATCGATATGAGGTAATGGGAAATGATCTTTCGGGCAGGCTCTGTTGAGGTCGGTGAAATCAATACATAAACGCCAGGTGTCGTTCGATTTTTTCACCAAGACGACGTTTGCTATCCATTGGGGCTCTTCCTCGGCCTCTCTTACGAGGTCATTTTCTACCAACTTTTTGACCTCGACCGCCAAGGCTGCATACTTCTCCGGCCCCATCTTTCTTCGTTTCTGAGCAATGGGTTTCTTTTCGGGGTCAATCTTCAGGTGATGGCAGGCATGCTCGGGATTTATCCCGACCATATCCTTATGCGACCAAGCGAATGTGTCCGTATTTTGTCTTAAGAAATCGATCAGTTCTCCCCTTAGCCGGTCCGGGACTTTTCTCCCAATGAAAACTTCCAACTCTGGCCTGTCTGGATCCAGGCCTACTCTCTCGACTTCATCTACTGCCGAGCATGCAGAAGGTCCTCGGGGGTCGGGAATCTCGTTTGGTTCGAAACCGATCCGGGGATCAAGATCTTCGATGCTCACATGTTGTATATTTTGCGTTGAGTCGTTATCTTGGTCGGCCGGTACTTCATCAATGAGTATGTGCAAAAATTGGGCTTCGAGTTCGGGTAGGACGACCTCTGATTCTTGCGGTTCATGGATCTCGACGTCGTGGGATCTCGACTGCCCGGACTCGCCCTCTTCCCATAGAGCGGTCAGATATTCCTCATCGTCTGGATCTATTCTCCTCGCGGGGTCGATTTCCCTTAATTCGATTGTGTCATTTTGGCTTACCTCATCTCTGGGGTCATCTCCCTCCGGGGACAATTTACGACCGGGCATTTGGGGGTCGCTTCCCCCTAATGCCCCAGTGTCGGTGGTACCGTCATCGTTTATACAGTTGTTTGTATTAGGACACAAAAGATAATTGAAACACTTCCTTGCCATATACTGGTCACCTCGAAGGGTGCCGACCGCACCGCTCAGGGTGGGAAACTTAATACAATAATAATGGGAGGACGCCACGGCCTCGAAGGCATCGAGGAACGGCCTCCCGAAAAAAGCGTTATAAATGTTCTCCGCATCCACAATAACAAAGTCAACCAATCTAGTCATGTTGATGGCAGGATCCTGCCAATCCTTCAGCTCTACGGCCATCCTGATCCGTCCTCTGGGGCGAACCACCACGTCTCCGAAACCTTTCAGGACCCCTTCGTACGGTCGAATATATCTTGTGAGGTCGCCGAGCTGGTCCAACGCTGATTTGAAAATCAGGTTACAATGGGCCCCGTTGTCAATCAGAACCCTGGCCACTTCGATGCCGAGGATCCGGGCGGTTACCACCAAAGCGTCCTCTTTTGGATATCTTATCCCCTCCCTGTCTTTTTCTGAAAATGAAATGACGATTCCTCGGGAGATGGTTGATTCTGCGTGTGGGACCACAACGTTCACTCCCTCGAACTCGCGAAGCTCCCCCTTCCTCTGTCTTTTGGATTTATGGATGATCGGCGTCAGTCCTCCGATCATATTTACTCGAGCCCCACCACGGACGGGCGGATCTGGGTCCTCGGGCTGAATGGCCGGGGGAGGAGGTAAAGCTAGGGGGTTTTGGCCGACCGGGCCTTGCTCGAGCCTTTGCTGCTGATGGGGTCGGCGATTCTGATCGTCTTGATACCCCCGGCCTCGGCCTCGGCCTCCTCTTCCACGTCCGGCGCCTCCACGTCCGGCGGGTCCGCGACCGGCCATCGGGCGTGCCCGCTTTGGTGCCCGGAGGAGATCGGCCAGCCTCCCATCCTCATACAGTTGTCGGAGCTGGGCGATTAAATCACGACACTCGTCAGTCCTGTGTCCGTTCTCCTGGTGGAAAGAGCACCATTTGCGCGGATTTCTCTCGTCAGGGTGGCTTCTCATGGCCTGGGGAGGAGTGAGTACATTGATGTCCCGCTCGTAAAAGATTTGGAGGATCCGAGCGGGAGTTTGTCCCAGGAAGGTCCCATCCTCGGGGTATTCCTCTATGGCTTCGATCTTCTTGGGCGCATGGACGGCTCCCTGGTAAGGTTTATAAATAGGCTTCTTCTTTCCACTTTCGTGGTACTTCGCCGTTGGGGGCGGCTCCGTCCAGTAATCAACGGTTGCCGGGTTGACATTTCCTTTTTCGGGCTCCAGCTCCTTCATCCGCTGATCATATATGCGCTGCTGGGCAATCTCCTCGCCTGCCCTCCGGCGGAACTCGGTGTATGATTTAGGGTATTCTTTCATCATAGGTTTGAACAAACTAGATGTCGGCCGTAAACCGCCTACTACGGCATGGACGAGGATCTCGTCGCTCACCCGATCTCCCTGCTTGGCTATCTGCTCCACTCGATCTATGTAGCCCTCGTCGGTCTCTTCTTTTCCCTGCTTGACCCCCATCAGACGCTGGCGACCTTCCGAATACTTTACTTTAGATGCAAAATAAGAGACGAACTCGTCCCCCAGCTCTCTGAAACTGTTGATCGACCTGGGTGGAAAATTTGTGTACCAGCGATGGGCCATGTCGCCGAGGGTGAGGGGGAAAAGACGGCACTTCGTGGCTTCTGTGGCACCTCGGCCGACCATGTATGTGTTATACTTGTTTAGGTGAACATCGGGGTCGGAGGCTCCATCGTAAATGAAAGTCAGCAGCGGGACGATGTCGGGTTGAGGCCGGGCTCGCTCGATTTTCAGGCTGAGAGGTTCGGCGAGGGCTGATCTTCTTTTCGGGTCGCAAGCTTGTTCGGCTAGCCTTTTCTCCACCTCATCCAAACGTTTCGCGAGATCGGGATCGGCCACCACGACAGTCCCTGGATTCATCATGACTGGGTCGGGCCTCACCCCCTGCGCCTGTTGAAATGCGATCCGGGCGGTTTCTTCGTGTGCCTCCTCTTCGAATTCTTTCTCAAGGCAGCGGCGGTTAGGGTTTGGACTTTCGGTGGCAGGTCTCTTTTCCAAGAACCGGGATCGAGCCTCTAACTTCTGTATGGTGCGCTTTATCTCCTCCGGTGTGTTGAACCGACCTAAATCCAAAACCGGCTCCTCTTCCAGGACGGGGGGTAACAACTTCTCAGCTTCGGCGACTTCTTCACGGAGGGCTCTCTGCCGCTCCCTGATCTCGGCTTCTTCGGCGCGTAGCGCCTCTATCATTGCTAGCTGACGCCCGATTTCGTCCGAAACCTCCGAAGGTGTTGTCCCGGCGCCGCCTTCCGTCGTAAGCGCCCTCCCCGCGTCGCCCTCGCGGCCATCAGCTTCGCCGGCGAGAGTGACGGCGACGCTACTGGAAGTACCTGCAGTTTTCATTGCCGGAAATCAAGAGAATGAAAGTTTCGACACCGAAACTAGCGCTCGAGGTATCCCCCTCCTTCTAGCGCCAATTGTTAACGGGTGAAAATTTGTTAACTATATTCTGGGATTTTTGAGGACTAGTTTGGTAAAGATTTTATGTTCTTAGCTGGAAATGGAAAATGAAAGAGTGTATATTATAAGAGCTGGAATCTTTCTTGTAGAATGTGTCTTTTCCTTTTACAGCTTTTCCTATTTATAGAGCTACTGCTAGGGTTTACAAAAGGAATTGGGCCTTTCCTTATTGGGCCTTGACATGTGACAACTCACAACCCTAAAATGGTAAAAAGACTGTTGGGCCCTTTATTACGCCGCCTTTCCCGAGCCGAGGAGTCCGACCTCCAGCCTTCTTTTATCGACACTCTAATCTGGTGGCATCCGGGCGAGCAGGCTCATTCTTCGAGGAGGCATATCTTCTGATCGGCACCCAGTTGTCTGCTCGGCTGGCTCTTGCTTGACTGGTACAAACTCCTGGTCGGTCTTCTTTTGGTTATTGGGGGCGGCCTCGGTGTGGGGCCCGTGAGAGTGGGGTCCATCGCTTTGACATTATACGTATTAATAAAATAATGAATAACCATGAAAATCATTAACAGTAATAATAATCGAAAATGGAGTACAACAAATTTTAGGAATTTTAAACAAATGACATCTCACAACGTCATTTATTGTTGGGGTTTACATATATATCAATGTGATTGAATATAATAACGACATATAATAATGACACAATTAATATATACGATTTCAAAGATAATGGACGGTTGAAACAAAAATTAAAAAGAAAATAATTTACTCCTATTTCAGTGTGATAAATCACTTCGAGTTGGACTATGAAATGCATGGGCTTAAGGATGATCAAGCCCATATCATTGACTATAGGCCCACATTCTCGTCTTTCGGCCCACATGCATTTGTAATATAGTTCAAGCCCATATCATTCTATTTTCTCTCGATTTACTTGTCGCTCGATTGAGGAGCCAACGATCCAGTGAGGAATTGTTTTTTTCAATAGAGTGACTCGAGTCTAACTCTTCCATTCCTTCGATTTCTACTACAATAGTTAATGTCGACAAGGAATTGGGACCGTACGTAGACAACAAATAACTAGCAACATGTCTTTCATTTTCCCCCTTTCCATTTTTGTGTGTGTGCCGACCTCACACCCATGGTCATCCACAAATTATTCGACAAGCTGAGCTGTTATTTTTTTATTAATTATTATTATTTTAATATTGTCATAAGTCTCAAAGCACATGTATTAATTTTAGTCCCAACGCTCGACACCTGTCCTACCACGCACAGCTGGCAACAGTTGTCTCAAAAAATAATAATTCATGGAACGCCACGTGTCATCCCCAAACCCCAACTAACAAAATACATCAATCAGTTATTTTCATTATAAGATGATTGACCGATAGTTCCCACTCCCCCATTCCATAACATCTTCTCTATTTATCTTCATCTACAATTTTATCTAGAAAATTACCAAAAAAATAAAATAAAAAATGGATCAAGTGATCGGCGGAAGAAAGAGTTACCTGGCGATGAAAACCGATTACGCGGCGACTAGCGAATTGATCGGTTCGGATTTTAACGATATCGGGCTCGCCGTCCAGAACCTCGCGGCCCATGCTGTCAAACTCGGCGGTCTCGGATTCGGGACTTCGTTCCTCAAATGGGTTGCTGCTTTCGCTGCCATGTAAGTGTTTTCCCCCCTTCAATTTATGTGGTTTTTTTCTATTGAATTTGGGGATTTTTTATGTTGACTTTTCAGTTTGTTTGATAGTATATTCGACAAAGTAATTACTCACTTCTTACTTTTTTTGGTACATATATTAATGTTGAATTTTGGATTTTTAGTATAGAATTAAAAGATAAAAATGGATATTTAATTTGAAAATCGATGAATGAAATTACCTAGTAAATTTGTATTTTTTTAGGTGCAATTTACTTAAAAGAAAGAAGTGTAACTGCAATTTTGTTGGGGAATTATTTGTTAGGATTGTTTTGGATTTTGACTGAATTTTGAATTGTGAGTGTTTATATTTTACCTTCTTTTTTTTTTAAGATTATGATCTGAATTGAGTTGAACTGAATCGGTGCAGACCAGAGTGAATCGAAACGAACTGAAATTAAGTTCAAACATTTCAAAAAAACGCGCTTTAGTTTGTTTCGACTTTAGATTTGTTATTGATCTGCAGTTACTTACTGGTACTGGACCGCACGAACTGGAAGACGAACATGCTCACATCCCTCCTAATCCCATACATTTTCCTCAGTCTCCCCACCTGGATGTTTCACCTTCTCAGGTAGCTACTTAACTAATCAGTTGTTTGATTAATTGTCACGTACAAAATCGATATAATTTTTGACTAATCAAATTGCAGGGGAGAGATCGGAAAGTGGATTGCTTTAGTCGGTGTCGTAGTTCGCCTCTTCTTCCCTCGACACTTCCCAGGTATACCACATTCTCTATTCGACGATTGTACACGAATTTATATATGATCGACTGATCTTCGATAAATCGCGGATGCAGATTGGTTGGAATTGCCGGCAGCATTGATCCTCCTCATAGTGGTGGCACCCGGATTTTTTGCCGACACGATAAAGGGAGGATTGATCGGCATTGTGATTTGCTTGGTGATTGGGTGCTACTTGCTGCAAGAGCACATCCGTGCTTCCGGAGGGTTCAGGAACTCGTTCACGAAGAGCAACGGGATATCGAACTCTGTCGGGATTCTTCTGCTGTTCGTGTATCCCGTCTGGGCACTTGTGCTTTACATTCTGTGAAGGGCCTCTAATTAAGAGAGGGGCTTTGTTGTGTTTGTTAAAAGAAAGCTATTGCCTTTCTTTTTTTCCCTTTTGGAATATCTGTTTTTCTGTGTTTGTTTGTTTGTTGACTGTTTGAATGATCCATAATGGCTGGCTCTGTTTGCATCATGCTAAACTGATCTGCTTATTGTGATTTTCCTTTTTAGCCCTAATTTCCAACATTATTCAACAAATTAAAAAGAAAAATGTGGATGATAGTTGATTTTTAGCGCTGTGATCGATCGTGTATTCATGACTCATCCGATTTTTGTAGTCAATTTTGGATAGGGGTCGGATTTGTGGAGTTTGTGAACACATAAGTAACCTGTTGTAGGAGTGGGTGTTTGAGCTCCAAACTTGCAAGTCTAAAAAATTCCTAAAAAGAAAAAGAAAAAATTCAAAAGCTATCACAAGTTTAGCTAATTTTTGTTTTTTTTTGAATTAGCTAGAAAAAAGCACTAAAAAGCGAAAAATAGAAAAATTCAAAAAATTCAAAAGCTATCAAAAGCTCAATTTTTTATTGAACTAGCCCTAAAAAACCTTAAAAAACCCAAAACAAAAAAAAAATAGAATTGTAAAGCTCGATCAAACCAGACCCAGCACTTTGTATATTTAATTTTTTTACATTCATTTTGATTAGTACTCCGTATTGATTTTTAGAGTATGTTTTATTAAGGCTCATAATATTTTATTTTTTACTAAAAATAAATACTACTAGTATATTTTTTACAATATTTTTTATAAATATTTTATTTAATTAATAATTTAAAATATCTCACCATCATTACTTTCCACGTATTGTCGAGTTAATTTTATATCTTAGAGACTACGTATCTTATTATATTGCCATTATGTTGTGCCCTTTGTTAATTTCTTCTTCATTCTCATAAAAGTTGCACTACTTTCAGTGTCAATAATAATTGATATCCAAAAAAAAAAAAATTTATACATTTTCATTTAAAAATATAATTTACTACTATTTTATCTACTATTTTTTAAATTTCACGCAAAACTATTTTACTTTTCAATTTAAAAATACATTAACTTTTTTACTTTTTCTTGTCGAAAATCAAAAAATAATTTTTTTTAATCTGTGCAAAAACAAATATTGAATCTTTTATGAACGAGAGAGTACATTTTATATTATTGTCGAAGTTTTCACGCCATTATGTAATTATCCTTAGACACCACTCTCTGGGCAATGCGGAGTTCACGATTTCAAGTACAACGGTGACACGTCGTTTGACGTGGTGATTTTCGACAGAGACGAGAGCGCTAGAAACACTCCTCCACCACCACCGGCCACCATCGCCACCCTGGTTCGATTTCATTTCTTCTCGCCCGTTTTTCACTCATATCATCAAGAAATACAACATCGACACGAGTAAAATTATAGTATGTTTAATTGTTTATATATAGAATGAATGAATAAAAGTGGTAGTAGTTTCTCGATTATTTAAATGTCTTGATTTTCAGGTTGTTACGAACAAAATTCAGAGGAGCAATCTTCCACTGCCGACACAGACGATCACTTTACGGGATCCAAATGGTATCTCTTGGCCGGTGAATATGACCCTTCTCAACGCCAAATTTATCGGCATGTGCGGAGGGTGGAAGGCCTTTGTGAATGGTAACTCGATCAAGTTAGGTAACGTCTACATTTTTTAGCTGGTCGAGGAAGAGTTTTGCAGATCCATATCTTCCGCGCAACTACTATATCTAGTTTCATTATGCAAATGTCATAATAGTCTAATGAAGCTGTTTTTAAAGTAATTTTCTATGGAAAATTTATGTACTTACTAAGTGAGCGTCTTAAGATAGAGTTCCGTAGTGGAATGCACTAAGCGCGTTATGTGGAGCGCGCGTTATGTGGAGCGCACTTAACGATCTTTTCACTTTTATATATATCATCATCTTCCTTCTTGAAGACTAAGTATCGTATTTTCGATTTGTTGCGACAAACGATCTTTTTCACTAAAACTCTAGGCATCGGAGTTGGCAAAAATCGTCCGGGCGACGACGACAAACAAATCGTGTAATGTCGTTTTCTTAGTTTTAAAAATAAATATATTTTGTTTTGTGTAGATGTGTTGAATTTAGTTATTTCTTACATAATAAATAATGCAATTAACAAAGGACAAAACTATAGTAATTTGTAGTATTTTTGTTTGTATAGTTGTGTGTTTGAATTTGATTATTTTTAATATAATATGTAATTAACAAAGAGCAAAATTATAGTACTTAATTTGTGTGATCTCATTGTTTGTATAGTTAAATTACTCTTTTGCTCGTGTTATGGTTTGAAGTGAAATGGCACAAGGAAGTCCGGACACAAGGTCATATTTTTACAAAATCACGAAGTTTGCCAACACCAACGGTTTGGTAATTTTTCGACCGAAAACCAAAAACTTTTCCATTGTAAAATGAAAAAAATGAATTTTTGAATAACTTTTTTGAGTCGAAACATGCATGCAATCCCACTGGACATCTAGCACCACCTGTCGCGTATCCATTTTGAGAACCCATTTTGAAAAGTGAAACTTTTTTATACTATTTTTTATAAAAAAATTGAAAAGTTAAATTTTTTTATATTTTCTTTAAAAAATTCATTATAATCCTTAAGACTATTAAAATTTATACACTTTTGAATATATATTAATTTTTTAAGATTTTTTAAAATTCTAATTTAATACTTTCAAATTTTAATAATTTTTTAAAAATGCTAATTGAATATACTTATACTTTAAAATTTTATTAAAATCTTACCAACTCTCAATTGAATATAATAATAAATATATTTACCTTTATATAATTTTAATATTTCAATTTAGAGATTACACAAATAATACATATTTTTATATAATTTTTGATATTTCAATCGAGAGATTACACATAGTACAGTATTATTTTATTTTTAATATTTAAAAACCTAGAAAAAATAGAATCGCGGAGGGCCCTACGAAATATTGAATCTTCGAATAGTGAGCCGTCGTTATTAAACCCTAATTAAATCAAATCCTAGCAAAAGCGGAATCTTTTGAAATCGACGGTCCAGATTCAATACCAATATCGTTGCACAGAAAGGTAGACCACCATACTCGGCGATTGAGCAGCCTCCCAGTTCTATTATCATTTCACTTTCTGAGTTCAGCTGCACACAGACACGCACAACTATGTGTGGAATCCTCGCCGTGCTCGGCGTCTCCGACAACTCTCAGGCCAAAAGGTCCCGGATTATTGAACTTTCCAGAAGGTATGGATTCTCAATTCCGTTCTTTTTTGGCGGCGATGAATACACTGCATTGTTATGTTCTCCATTTCCATTTCCATGGCCGTGTGCGATGCGATGTATGTTTTTTACCTTCATTTTCATTTGGATTTAGTGATTTTGATGTTCATCAGAAATTTAAGCTTGGACTAAATGGGAAATGAAATCGTTTCTGCCTGTATTGGTGTGTCTATATGTGGGATCGAAAATGCTGTGCTACGTCGGAGGAATTCACTTGAATGCTGATTAATCGAAATGATATACGTAGAAAATTTAAATCGAAACAATATGTTTGAATTATAAGGAGATTAATATACCTGGTATTTATTGTAGATTCATAATAAATAACAGTCTAGCATTTCTGAGTATGCGTTTTTTCTTTTTTTTTTTTGAAAACTGTAGGTTGAGGCACAGAGGGCCTGATTGGAGTGGATTGCACCATCATCAGAACTGCTATCTTGCCCATCAACGTCTAGCTATTGTAGATCCTGCCTCGGGAGATCAACCACTTTACAACGAGGACAAAACAGTTGTTGTCACGGTAAGTGACCTCTTCTACGAATATATTTGATATTTTCTGAGTAGTTGCTTATAGAATGGTTCTTGCTTGATCGTAGTCCCGATTTCCTGTTAATGATGACTATTTTTGGAGCCCAAATATTATTGGGTTTTCAAATAATAACTTCGGAGTACTTGAGTTTCTCTGTTCACAGATATATGCTTAGAAATGCACTCCGGAACTTGAATTTTTTTGTTTTTTATTTGGTTCTTTCTTTGTGCTTTTAGGTTAATGGTGAAATATATAACCATAAAGAACTCAAGGAGAAGCTTAAGTCTCATGTGTTCAGAACAGGAAGTGATTGTGAAGTTATTGCTCATCTGGTAAGTACTTACAACTCTTTGATAAACCATATATTATCCTGGAATTTTCGAACTTAAGAATCCTAGTGTTAGATAAAGTTTAGTGAAAAGTATTCTCTTATATTTAGCTGTTCTATCCGTTAATTTTCTGAATCAACTATTTCACTTTCAGTATGAAGAATATGGTGAAGAGTTTGTGAATATGTTGGATGGAATGTTCTCTTTTGTTCTTCTTGACACCCGTGATAACAGTTTCATTGCTGCTCGGGATGCCATTGGTATTACTCCCCTTTACATCGGCTGGGGTCTTGATGGTATGTTACATATGTTCCATTTACTGATTCTTGATGGCTTTTATATTCCAACTAAGTATGCGACAACGGTGTTCCATAAGGCCAAACACTTATATGTTAATCGCTTTAGGTATTTCCTTTTAGTTTTGTACAAGTACATCAAAATACTGCACTTTCGGCAGGTTCTACTTGGCTTGCTTCAGAAATGAAAGCTATAAGCGATGATTGTGAGAGGTTCATGACTTTTCTTCCTGGACATATATATTCAAGCAAAAATGGTATGCACCCTGGAACTTGTAATTGTCAAAGGTCACATTTAAGTTTATTACCAATTCTGCTTCCTGCCGTCGTCTTGACTTTTTTTCCTTTCTTTTCAGTTTGACTGTTAGTAGAAGTAGACATGTATTTAGTATTTAAAATATTAACAAGACTTTGATCACTTGTATCTTAGCTGTACTGGATTTTCTCCCCATCTTTTTTGAAAAAAAGGAAAATTAAAGAGTTGGAGTTAAGTGTGATAAGTAATTGAAATGTTCCGGGTTCGATCCGTGATCAAAATCCGCAATACCACTTGAGCTACAAGGCTTGTGGTGACTGGAAATTGATTATGATTCAAACGTATTATTATGTTCTCTGAGTCTCTGTTTTGCATAGTCTACTCGCAAGCAGACTCAATTTTAAATTTATTTTATTAAATGATGGACAGGAGGGCTCAGAAGATGGTACAACCCACCATGGTTTGGAGAACAGATACCTTCAGCTCCTTATGACCCCCTTGTACTGCGAAAGGCCTTTGAAAAGGTTAGCTTGATCAATATTTTCTTATCAGCAGAACGTTGAATTGCTTGTTGCTGCTCCCTGATGGCCACTTGTGCTGCATAATTTGAAAATTGTTGGTGCACTTTATTATCCCACTTACATTATTGTTGTAACATTTAATACTTTCTGTTTTTTTTATTTATTATTATATGATTATTAATGTTCAGATTTTATTAATACTCCTCTTTTTCAACTGAGCTATTTTCTTGATTTCTGACCTCTTCTATATCTTTTCTGTCCCCTACAATCTTGGTTACTATATTATTTTATCTGCTTTTATTCTATTAGTTCTTTCTCATCTTTCAATTGCTTAACACCATTCAATGCTTGATGCGATTTAATGGATACTCATCATTCAATGCTTAGAACATTTTTAGGAATCATTTACAAATCTCATCTTTCACTGCATTATTTTTCATTTATGTTAGTGTTATTTTATTTTTTTATTTATATATTACTCTTCATACTTCACAGGCTGTTGTAAAGAGACTTATGACAGATGTGCCATTTGGGGTGCTTCTATCTGGTGGTCTCGACTCCTCTCTGGTTGCCTCCGTGGCTTCACGTTATTTAGCTGATTCTGCTGCCGCCCAGTGGGGGACACAATTGCATACCTTTTGCGTTGGTTTAAAAGTAAGGACAGTCACTTGAACTTTTTTTCCCTGAAGGTTGTTGCCTTTGCATCTCTACTACAATGTCTTCTTCTGTTTAACCGTAGTTGATATGGTTCTAATTTGACTCTTCTACCTCAACAAATTAATGTTTTTGGACCTTTTAAAATTGCCTTTCACCTGAGCGATCTACAGATGGTGATGTACTATAAGGAAATAATCTAGGGTAGCTATTAATGTTAATATCGATTTATTTTCCCTGACAGGGTTCTCCAGATTTGAGAGCTGCCAAAGAAGTGGCAGACTATCTTGGTACTCGTCACCATGAGTTCCATTTTACAGTTCAGGTAATGTTTTTGACAAAATGAAATAGTTAAAGTAACTTAATCTGATCTTGAAGTAATTTTCTAATTCATCATTTTCTTTCTAAATCAGGAAGGTATTGATGCTCTAGAGGAGGTCATCTATCATATTGAGACATATGACGTGACTACTATCAGGGCCAGCACACCCATGTTTCTTATGTCCCGAAAAATCAAATCTCTTGGAGTTAAAATGGTTCTTTCTGGCGAAGGTTCTGATGAAATATTTGGCGGTTATTTGTATTTTCACAAGGCACCCAACAAGAAGGAGCTTCATGAAGAAACATGTAGAAAGGTATTTTGGACATCATGTTTGTGTAGAACACTCAAAAAAGCATTTGCTTTGCGATGTTTTATAAGTGTTTTCCCATAAAATATCTGTTTTTTCATCCAGATCAAAGCCCTTCATCTGTACGACTGTTTAAGAGCTAATAAATCAACTTCAGCATGGGGTCTTGAAGCTCGTGTCCCCTTCTTAGACAAGGAATTTATCAATGTTGCAATGGATATTGATCCAGAATGGAAAATGGTAAGATTGGGATTTCTTATCTTGCTGGTTCTTTTCTGCCTCCAACCATGACAGTAAATAAACATTTATAAATGGAGTGGTTTTATTTTTTTACAATTGTGACACTCCTGAAAATTGTTAAATCGTCAATATTATCAACTCGCCTGGAGAAAAAATACAGCGAAAAACTATAAAAAAATATTGTGAATAGTAAAATGTGCTAGCAAGACCTTAATTTTCCAATAGAACTAACAAATAAAAGTTGGAGTTTGCATTTCCATAAGATAGATTTTGATCGCTAGCAATTTTCTTGATACACTTTTATTATTATTGCCAACATTTTTTTATTAATTCTTGCAATGGCAGATAAGACCTGATCTTGGAAGAATCGAGAAGTGGATTCTGCGCAATGCATTTGATGATGAGGAGAAGCCATATTTACCAAAGGTTTTTCTAGCTTTGCGCAGCTTGAATTTACTCCCACTTAACATCTTGCCGTCTATGTTTCTTACAATTACACTTGCATTTTATTTTTAATTTTTAATTTTTAAATATTTATCAAAAGAGTTACTTTTGTCTTTTCACTCTTTTGTGATTTCAGCACATATTGTACAGACAGAAAGAACAGTTCAGTGATGGAGTTGGGTACAGTTGGATTGATGGCTTAAAAGATCATTCTAACCAACAGGTAGTTCCTAATTTCATGATGGTTTTCTCTTTTACGTTGATCCACTCCACGTGAAAATGTATAATCTATTAATCTTTGTTCTTTACGGGGCAGGTTACTGATGCAATGTTGGCCAATGCAAGTTTCGTTTATCCTGAGAATACTCCAACAACAAAAGAGGGGTACTACTACAGGACTGTCTTTGAGCGCTTCTTCCCTAAGGCGAGTAGCTACTATTTTTCACCCAGTAAACCAAATCTGGACACAAATTTTGAAACGTTAGAAATTCAAATAAATGTTCGTTTATTTTTTAAAACAGAATGCTGCAAGGTCGACGGTTCCAGGGGGTCCGAGCGTGGCCTGCAGCACCGCAAAAGCTGTAGAATGGGACGCGGAGTGGTCCAAGAACCTCGATCCTTCTGGACGGGCAGCCCTTGGTGTTCACGTTGCTGCATATGACGAGGCCAAGACAGCTGTTGAGGAGTAGAGTGTAGTATTAACTGTTTGATTGTACCTTTAGTTGTGGTCTGAGACAATTCCAAATTCCTCATGTAAAATTATTTTGTGATTTGTTTTCTTGAGTTTAAAACTGTAGACTCAGCAATGTCAATGGAAAAAATAAATGAGTATTTTGGGAATGGATAGTTATTTACCAAAGCTACTATTGAGGCTTATGATAATTGCAAAAATACTCCCTAAGGATTGATAAACACCTCTTTCAAGCATAGTTTTGGAGTCGTTAAGTCTGTTGTTGGCTCATCCGTGATTAATTTCCCATTCAAGAATAAAAACAATATAGTATAAAAATTTATGATTACAAAGTCGTTTTGGGCAATATCTTTGAGATGAAATTATTTAAATTGTTTTATGATTACAAATAATATATTTATATACATAAAATAATACCACTGAAATCCTACAAAAGGCGACTCCGTGGCCCAATGGATAAGGCGCTGGTCTACGAAACCAGAGATTCTGGGTTCGATCCCCAGCGGAGTCGTCAATTTTGTAAATATTTTCTTCATTATCTTTTGTATAAATAAATTGAGCATTGAAGTTCTCATAAATTGACTCCGTGGCCCAATGGATACGGCGCTGGTCTACGAAACCAGAGACTCTGGGTTCGATCCCCAGCGGAGTCGTCTGTCTCTTCTTTCTTATATTTTTGATAACCCCTTATTATTACGTTGAGGAGTACATCAGTAATTTCCTGAACTATTCTTGTGATTAAACAACGAGAAAAATAATAATTAACAATAACCACAAAACTATGCCCTAATAAACTACATTCCATGTTGATGTAAATTATTGACTCATTTTTGTACTCATTCATTAGAGTATAATCATGCCATATATTCTAATATATAAAGTGTTGATTAATAAATACTTGAAGTGAATCATTTTTGTATAAAATATAGATTATCCTCAATTTAATACAAGAAACCTTTGGAATTCTTGAAGGCCATTTTTATGGAAGATATGATCATATGACTAATGTCTTAGCCATTACCCACTATCTTGGGTGGGAATTATGATTTATGGGCCACAAACAATAGATTTGATGCAATTATTAATTAATAAATGTATCAATCTAATTGTAGTATATTAATAAAATTGGAGTATTATTTATGAGAGTGAGTGGACCATATATGAAGTGAATCCTTGTACACTTTTGGTTTGATTATTGGTTTTATGCAACAACTATTGTTGTAGTTGAAGGGGTTTCTATTTTCTAACCCCTACTAGAAAAACTCTTGAAATATTTGAAGGGTTACAAACCCATATTGGCAAGAGTAGAGTAATACACTAATTAAAATAAGTTATATGTAAAGTTTGATCATTTTTATAGAATAGAGGCGGTATTTAATAATTGTGATATATACGTATCACACAATTACAATAATTATTCATATCAAACTTATAAACTTTTCAGATAATAATTAAATTAGAATTAAAAATATTGGGCTTCCTAAAATATATTTTTAACATTATAATTCAAATATTATGGTGCAAATATACACACTTATTATTGTTAATATTTTGACACCATTAAACAAACAAAATACTTATTTTGAATGGGATAAAATATTACTACTATTCCTTGTTTTAAATTTATTCGCAGTTCTGTTCAAACCTATTAAATTTAGTTGTTCAGAATTATTAAGTTCAATCATTTAATTTTTTTTGTTTATTTTTATTATTACTATTTCAATATTTTAAAATTAAATTCAATTGAACTTAATTTCAGTCCAATTCATATCTATTCAATTTAGTTCAAAATCTATTAAGTTCATTATCCATAAAAAAAAAGACATTTCAATTCGATTGGAAAATATATTCTCATACATTGATATTTCATTCTCTATACTCTCAAAACACTAACAAATAAATGTACAAAATCCCATAACCTAAAATGCTTCCAAAGCAGCCTCAATTGCAAAAAACGCATACTTCACACATGTCTTACAACCACAACGTTCATCCCACTCGTTCGTTCCCATAACAGCCTCTCCACGCTCTTCAACTTTCAACTCAATCAGCACCGCAGGCGGTTTCACGACATCATCGTAAACGCGTGATCCGTTTTTCGTGAGTTTCGGGGCCATGACGACCCACTTCTCGATCTCTGTATTCGACCCACTGATCACGAGGTCGTTGATCGACATCTCTGCTCTGGCTAGTAATTTCGAGCCACTAGTCATCATCATGCCTATGAACGGTGGAGTCGACCTTCTTTGGCGGAGCTCGAAAGTGATGGACCCCAGCTTCTTGAGGCGGTCGAGGGTGTCGTCTGTGCCCGAGCAATCTAGTGAAAAGGTTTGGTCGAAAGTGAGGTTGGATTTTGATGAGATTTGTTTGGTGTCTAGCTTGACTATTTCATTGCTTCCATCTGAAATATAGCTTCTGAGGAAGAGGTCATGAGATGAGTTAAGATTGATGTTCTTAACTCTTGCTATCTTTAGTTGGAGGGTCAGGGAAAAGGAGTTGCATTGTGGTTTCATTTTGAATTGTGTGTGTGTGAGAGAGAGAGAGAGTGCTTGATGGAGAGAAGTAACAATGGAGGTGCTTATATATAGATTATAGTTGCACTAAATTTTTAAATGTAATTTTGGTGGGGTGTAAAGTGTGTGTTTCTTTAGTGGTGGGGGAGCTGCACAAGTGTGTACACTTGTTCAATGGACTACTAGGATGGTAACTATACGATTAATCGAGCAAACCACGAATAATTCAATTAAACGCGATAAATAATAAAGTTATACAAAGAATGAAAAATATAATTATATCAAGTAATCGAGTATGTTATGCATGATATAATATAAACCCCAATACATGGTTATATTACAATATAACCGATTTGAGTGGGAGAATATTCGATATTTTAGTTGATAAGTTCTCTTAAGTTTATTAAGAGAAATAAAGACAAGTTGGAAATTGTTTAAGGGATTTTTTTCACTTTTGATGTAGGATGCAACTCATGCCTTAGCACTTATCCACTGGCAGTACAATACAATAAACTCTTGGAGTTGTTCTAAGGGTTTTGAATAAGTGAATTTAATCTAGAAAGAAAGAAAAAATGGATATGATAAATAAAAGTCGACTGATTATCAAATGCTTCTACAATAGGAAGGAAGGGCAGAGGTTGCAACTTTACATAGTTTTCTATATATACCAACTAAGATTGCTGCATTCCTTATCTCATCAACCAATTGTCGAAAAAAAAACGAAAAATAGATTTATACTCCATATACGTTTCTGCTGAAATTTGCTTGTTTATTTTTGGATTCACAAACAATAATTGGAACAATGTTCTGACTTTTTTTGTTTTTGCTCGTCAACCATATGGTTTTATTTATGACGTCAAGGGAGAGCAAAAGTGGTGAAGTTTGCCCCAACTATTATCATTAATATATATATGTACCAGGGTTATGCTGTAAATTGTGAGTGAAAGGCAAACTGGAAAGGAAAAAAACATCCTTCTTAACTCACTGGTGAATTGTACGGAGTTCCCATTTACCCTCGCCATCGATTAACCGCAACTCCACCGAGTGGAATGGTATCAAAGCCGGACGCTGAAAGAAAGAAAAAACAAATATATCAGCCTCAAAGTCAAACAAAATATAGTCCTTCATGACTCATGAGTAATCATTTTCCTCACCTAATTAATTATGCGAGTGTAATTTTGACTTTTATCTTCGTATATGGACTAATGATATATGTGTTTGTGTGTTTTTGTGTGTGTGTGTGTTTATTGATAAAATGCACCCAGTTGATCATGTGGGTACTTGTAATTGAAAGAATAAAACTGGAACCCATCTATAATTAAGCTAAAACTCTCGAGTAGGTTTTGCAACAATTGCAAATAAGGGTGAAACTGTAACAGCAGAGCAAACGAATGGAAAAAGGAAAATCTAAGAAAGATTGAAAAGACAAGATGATTAAACTAATCAGATGCTCTCATCTACCTGGGAGGATGTTATAACCGTGATCCCTGAGTCTCTTGCAAGCCTGTAAAGGTGCTCTTCAACATCAACACTGGTAGCACTGCGTTTACAAATGGCAAAGGAAAGAATTAGAAATATTGAAACAAATCTCCCTCGAGGTTGACCCCATTAAATAATTAGACTACAAAGCCCCAAGGGTATTTTTTTTAATTAGTGCAATGTTTTTACATCCAAAGCAAAGGAGGGAAAGAAAGAAGAGAGGATTTATATTACTTGGTGCACTCGTCAAGGACTCCGAACTGGGGCTTGTGAAAGAACAATCGCGCCTTGTAGAATAGTAAATACAATGTCAGAAAATCAATTGTGCACAATTTCTGGTAATTTAATTCTCAAATAAAGTTATTTGGAAAACATGTGTGACTTTGTATGTGAACTTACCATGCCCAGCCGTTGTTGTTCCCCAAGAGACAAAATGTCTTCCCAGTTCTGAGATGTATCCCATCCACCTTCTCTTTGCAAGAGATATAGTAATTTAACATTCTCCAGAATAGTTCTCAGATGCGTATCCAAGACATTTGCAGCACCAAAGGATTCTTGACCTGGTTTCCAAATCATGACATTAATTAACAGAAGTCTGTAGCTTTGTAATTGTTCTACACTACCAAAATACATAGAAAGGTATATTTATCTTTTATCAAAAGATTTCAAAATTTTCATGAATTGGACATAAAAGAATAAGGGAAACCATTCAACTTTTTAAAAAATTACAAAAACTAGTATCTCTTAATTTTCATTTTGGCATGCATTTACCCCTTCAGACGCAAGAAACGTTAAAAAGATAAAACATAACACATTTATAAAAACTGTAGTCAAGGCACTTCATTTTTACAATGAAACAGACCTCAATTTTTTTTAGTTGGCTAGATTTATTCTAATTATATCAAACCTCCAGGCTGATTTTTGTAAGTAACCCTTGCATTTACCTTCTTGTAACAATTGTAATGTCCTGTTCTCTGCTTCCTCAATCGAAAGAGGATATATTATTTGATCTCTAAGGGTTCCTAAGCATGTATATGGTCTCTGAGGTACATAAAAGAGACGAGACCCAGATTCTGAACCGAATTGTTGATGTGGTCTAATAAGCCTTCCATTTACAACAGGCCAGAGGCCTCGAAGGACTCTGAAAATGGAACTCTTTCCACTTCCATTTGGACCTTGAAAAAAAAGTTCCAAGAGTTAGTTACATAACATTACACTATAAAATTCATGATCTCGAAGTGATTCATTAAGTTATGGCACAAGACAAATCTACTAACCAGTAACAAGCAGGCTTTTCCCTGGAACAATTTCACATGTTAACTGTCTAGCCAAAAGTTTCTGAGTTGGTGTAATGACATCCACTTTAGAGAAAGAAATAATATCATCCGAGTGAGATTCCGTATTCACTGATTCTGAAGAATCTGCACAAAATAAATAAAAAATTGACAGCCTGAACTATAGCTAACTGAAGCCCATGAACTATCAGTACAAGCAAGAAATTCAGAAGCATCTCATCATTGATTTAGATGGTGTTTGACTAAGCTCATAAGCACCTAAAAACAGCTTATAAAATGTTTCAGATCTTATAAGTTCTCATGATTGCTTGATAATCTTTATTTTTTTTAAAAGAGAAGAGATTGTTCTCAGTGAATCAAGAAAACTAAAACAGACCATGTTGAGCAGCATCCAAAAGCTCATCAAGTTCAAGAATGCGGTTGATTCCACCGGAAAGCTCAAGAAACTTCCTATGCAGCTCAAGAATATCCCCAAATGCCAAAAAGCTTTGAGAAACAACAGATGCTAAGAATCGCAATGCATGCGCCAATTCACCTGAAAGAAAACGGTAACTAGCGAAAACTTAAAAAGGAAAAATAACAAAAACATTATAGTTGAAATTTTCTGGAAATTGGCTTCACAACCTTGAGTTGAAGTCGAGGCTCGGTCACCTTTGTGATCCATGGCATACAACAAGCTCAATCCCCATGTTACATTGTGGGGAAGTTGTTTTGTGATGAAGTCGTCTATGATACCAAACATCCATTTCTTCTTAAGGAACAACACTGAATGATTATAAAGGTCTCCATACCTGGACTCAATCATCTGGACGTAGGAGAGGAATTATTAGAAAACTCAAGCACGTAAACTATTAGGGAGAAATACACAACGGTTGCATTCAGTAACTAATAGCCTTATGATATCTCTTTTACAATAATAAATAAGGACTGATATCTCTCAGCGACAAAATATTAAAATTATAATACAGGTATATTGTGCAGTGGAGTTTTCCTTGTGCTCTTATCCAGCAATCACAATAATGAACACGTGCTTTAATATATAAACGATGAAAATGAAGGTCACTGATAACACTATGATAAATACCTCTTTCTCTCTAGCACCGCCACCGAAAAAAGCAACTGATTCTGCATGTGTCCGCAATCTTTCATGCATGTACCTAATAAACAAAGTATTGAATGAGGTTGCTGGTTAAAATTGAGCAAACAGGGATCTACTTGGTTCTTCATCCAAACAGTTAGTCTCCATTGTACAATTTTTTATATAGTCAGAAATTAAATTAGGTTTACAATTACAATTCCATCATTATAAAATATGTATAAGCAGAGATAATTATACTGATGTGACCTTTGACATAAACCGTAAGTACCAAACAGAGCTTTCCAAGAACTCATATCTCTACTAAAATAAATCATCTGTCAGTTTGATTTTTTTTTTAAATGTCCAGGTAAAAAGTGTTCAAATGAGAGATGACCTAAAAGTTCCCTCCAGTTGTTGTTCACGGCTTGTTAAGTCACCAAAGTCAGGTGTAGCAATCCTTAGAAAACCTAAACCAAGTAACATGTAAGCATACAAAATAGCAACTCCTCTCCGACCAGTCAATAGCTTCATTCTCCAGGTGAACCTGAAAATGAGAGGCAATAATATAGGTCTTTATATATGCCGATGTGAGGAGTCATGACCGGCATAGGCAATTGATGCACACTTACCATAAAATATCAACAGTTGGTTTAACCATTCCAGTGACTAAACCAGATAGATCAGTAGTTAACTTCTCCAAGTCCTGAGTTAATCTCTGATCCGCATCAACATTTCCCCGAGACATATGAAAAACCTGTCAAAAAGATTCTGTGATATTATTTCCACAAATCAATAAAACTCATTTTTTAGGCAATAAAGCAATAGACGCATCATATACATAGGGAAGAACACAGTTGCTACTAGCTACCATTGTTCCCATCACTCATAAATCCTCAAAATCGACTGGTGAATATCTATTGTGAGATGAATTACTTTAATACTTTAAACTAAACTTCTTTCTATTTTATTGATAGACATGCAAAACTTTATCATCCATCATATTGCTGCTTTTGATGTCTAAAGAGTTCATCTCTTTTAGTAATGGCCAAAAATAAAATGTATTTTTCATTGGAGAAGTGTGTTGGTTACCTTGAATGAAATAATCACCACGCCAACTCCCAGAGTAATAAAATATGTCAAAATATAAATATGCAATTATGAATTCTGGAGGGTTACTGAACGTCTAGAACTTGGTCAATTTGTTGGGGAAATTACAACATTTCCAAAATATTCTAAGACTCAAAATCGGCTGATCAAAGAAATGCCATCCAACCAAATTCATATGATAATATTCACCTTATAATATGCATTCTTTCTTAAGTAGTTTCTAAGTAAGTGCTTGGTCAAACGAATTCTCCATCCAAGTGCAAGCAAAGCTGTCAGGTGCCTGTTAACACAGGAAGATTCTGTTTTCAACAAATTGAAATCCAATTAAAGCGAAAAGCTGCATTAAATTTGGAAAATCCTACAGGGCACTCAAAAAATAGTCATTAGATTGTACATATTAAGTTGTCGCGGGACTCCTAACAAGTATACTTAATTTTGATAGTGACTGAATTTAAATCCAAAATCTCCAGTACCTCACAAACAACAACCTGTATTAATCAAAATTAAAACTCAAAGCAGTAGGACATCTGATGGTGCAAATAATACCTCAAAGATGGTGCAACAAAGGAGGAAGCACCACTTTGGAGAACACTAACACCGATCAACCTAACGAAGGCAGCTTTATCTTGCTCCAGAACATACTTCACAGTTGTACCTGAGAATCCCATAGCAATTTATAGCAATTGCACTCGACAGCAAATGAAGAAAAGGAGTGTTAAATAATGATAATACCATTTAAAGAAGCAATGCGGTCTGATATCCATGTCCTGGATAAAACTAGTGTAGCAACTGCAAGGAGTTGTGCACCTTGCTTATCAAACACTGTGGGTACCTACAACAAGCAATAAGTCAGCATGAGACCTTCACACCAAGAGAATAACCCTAATAAGAATCTAGCCATGCTTCCATGGAGGACTTTTGCACCAAGAGACAATGTATTAAATAGAGTCACAAAAATCAAAGGAATACATTTTGAAAACATACAGCAACCACAATTGAGGCAGTACAACAAAAGAGTTAATTGATACTAATATAAGTGTACACGGTGAGCAAGAACGAAACACATCCATGTACTTATTTCTTCTCTCAACTATATACCAAATTACCATCTTATTTTACTCATTATTTCCTTTTGGATTGGTGATGACCAAAGGGAAATCCACATAAAAGACTAAAATTTCAGTAAGGAAATATCATGCAAATGGGTGACTGGTGCCTGAGCTTTCCTCCTCCAACAACATAAAGGCATATGATCCACAATGACAGCAAGTTTGAGCCCTGGGCACTAGAAAGGCTTTTTGGATGTAATGAGCACTTACTAGTATCTTAAACATGGAAGCTACTCTCAAAGGTAACATCCTTGGAACAGTTTGTAACTGCGGAAAGGCAGGAAGCGAATAGCCATCTTCCTCAGTCAGAGATGCTGCTATCAACTCTGACGAATGTGACCTAGAGACTGAGAATGCTGGATCCTGGAAAAATGGTACCGAGAAAGTTCAACAAGGGGATGCATCAAGACAAACATTTATCATAAATTAGAAGATCGCAAGCACTACTAGACCTTCTTTGTACTAGCAAATGCGCGCTGGACAGTAAGGGCGTCACTTTGGCGCTCTGTTTCAGAATCCCTCCTGTTTACAGACTCGGATTCCATAAGAGCTGGAGAATCCGTCCTACATATCAAGGATATTGGTAAAAATGTGATAATTCACAATCCTCACACAAGTTAGAAAGTGGGAACTGATGCTAATATAAAATACCTACTCTTTATAATGAACATTCCACCCCCCTTCCCCATCCAAGGACAGGACCACGTCATGAAATGCAACTAATGCAGGTCGATGGGATATTGTGATGCATGATGTTCCCATAGCTCGTACTTTAGCACAGAAACGTTCCTCCATATCAGTTGTCACCGCACTTGTGCATTCATCTAAGATAGCGAATTTAGGTTTATGGTAAAACAGACGAGCCATTCCCAGTCTTTGCTGTTCTCCTAGGGACAATTCATCACCCCAGTTAACCTCCTTCTCAGGTGGGTACCGGTCCAGAAGATACTCAAGATCCACCTAAAATAACAAAATTGAAAAAAAAAATCAGAACCAATCCAAGTTGACGAGGTTTCGCTGCATCATATGATAAATTGTCCACCGCAAATTTAATCATTACGAAAACCTGAGGTCTGTGATATTTACACAAAAATAAAAATTACAAAATCCACCCTCGAGGTTTGATTCTACTTGCATTCTGACAGCCCTTTCAGACATCATCAAATATATTACAATATCACCTCCAGGAGTGGTGTAAATGTACAATGTAAGAAGAAAATTTGGGGTTACTTGTAAAATTTAGAAAGTCAAGGAATGAAGGATATAAGTGGAATATATTTGATGATCTCTCAACTGAAGGTACAAGATGTAAGATGGATGTAATAACAAGGGTGGCTTTTGTAACTTTCAAAATTATATAATTCTTTTTTTGTGTAATTTGGTCAAACCTCAAGGGTCCTTTTTCTAATTGTTCAACACTATTAATTGAGAATCTCACATTTTTCAACAGCTCAGCCATTTCGCTTTGTGTAAGGGCTTCGATCTCCTGATCAACTGTCAGAGGATATATTAACTGGTCACGCAGAGTTCCAACTGCTGTATATGGCCGTTGAGGTACATAAAAGATCTCCTTGTTTAGGTCAGAACCAACACCAGGTTTCACAATATGACCAGACACTAACGGCCAGAGACCACCCAAAACTCGAAAGAGAGAGCTTTTTCCACTTCCATTTGGACCTTTAAATGGATCAAGAGGCATTGTTATAATTTCAAAGTGCTACAAAAAAAATATATGCAGTATCTACCTATCTTCTAGGAGCCACAACTACTTCATACACAAAACAGTTAATTGTCGTGGAACTAAATTATAATAAACTATTGATAGAAAACAATGAATATGATACAAGGTTCCTTGCATTAATTTTTACAATTATCACATGCAGATTGGTGAATTGTATCACAAACATATTCTCCTATCTTTAGCTATCTTAATAAAATTGCTAGAATGGGTTATAAATGTAATTCGTAAGTGACTGAATAAAATAATTAAGCACACTTCAAATAAAAAAGTCAATAAAAAAAAATAACCTACCTGTTATCAAAAGATTAGAACCGGATTCCACCCTAAGACTCAAATCTTCTACCAACACATTACCAGTGGGGGTAACAACCTGAAATATCCAATGTGCTTCAAGGGTCCTGAATAAGAAGAGAATAATAAAATAAATGTAAGCTCAACATGTCTTTCTACCTTGACACCATCAAACTGGATGTAATTTGCCTCGGTGACATAGTTCTTGCTCCCATCAGCCTGCTGAGTAGATGCATCTCTTGCGGATAACTCTCTAGATACACCCAAGAGTTCATGAATACGATCCGCGTAACCACTGCAGATCAAAAGAAGGAAACAACTGGATAACATATGGAAGACAATCTATCTAGAAAATCATTTTTAACCCAAAACAAGTCACAATAATAGGACCCATCAGGCTATTAACCCTAAATTAATTAAAGCAATTCACTTCACAGAGTGGTGTCCGAACTTCATCAGGGCTCCACGGCTCCACCACCAATATTTAGAGATACCAAGTTATCTACTAATTCTAAGGTGAACTCAAATCTTTGGCAGTGTCTACGCCAGTTATACAAAGTTATAAATTGAAATATAAATGAAACAAAATGAACAATCTAACCAAAATTTAGCAACCGAGCATGACAAATATTTAGGTAACAAAAGAACCCTGCTTAAGATTGAACACCCCTTCAATAACTTAAATCGGTACAGACACTCTCAAAATTAACAACCAATACCCACTTAGGTAGTGATCTTAAATTTGACAAGTTGCGAATAAAGTTAAACTTAAATATGAATAATTTGAACAAGAAATACCTCAGGCGATTGAGCCGTCTTGAACTTATAGAAAGAGTTCCCAGAGATTGGAACAATGAGATTATAACACTTGTATGATATCTTAAATTGCTTAACATCTCCGCACGTCCTAATGTTGAAGAGTCGGGTCTTAAATTCCCAGAGAAAAAAGGCTCAATAATCAGGATGACGGCAACGGTGGCACCAAGATACTTGAGTAAGAAATCCTGAATCATGCCAAACCACCAATGGTCATGAAGCACAACCCTCATGTGCCGCACAAGAGTCTGAAACTTATTCTGAATGTGAGACTCTTCTCTAGTTTCCCCACCATAGAGTGCTATGGTTTCAGCATGGGTCCTTAACCGTGAATGTAACTGCCTATATTCCCCTTCCAGCTGCTGTTCTTTGGACATAAGTTTTCCAAATGCTGGTGAGAAATTTCTAATTGTGGTCCCTGCCCCCAATACGTAGGCCTAAAAATCAATAATATACAGAAAGATAAAAACTGCTCAATAATATATAACAATGACCTGAAACAAAGTGTCAAAGTACGAATGAGAATCTAGTGTATAGATTATAAAGGTAAGTTGCAAATTTCTACCAGTATCCATAAAATGTACTTTGGGCTTGCATATGAACATAAACGCCAAGTATAAAGCAGCCCATCAGTAACCGCAATTAGATCCTCTTGCACAAGGTCACTCAATTCTGAACAGAACTTCGGGATATCACTTGCAATTCGCTGTTCAGGATTGCTTATCCGACCATCAACATGAGATATCTTGTAGTACACCATATTCTGAACCAAACAATATAAATATAAATAAATCAATTAATAAACTAGTGCATACTGTTACTGTCCAAGGTGAGACTGGTGTGGTACGTGTTGAAAGTTGAAACACCCCAAATCCACCAAGTTACTCAAGTTCAATAAAATGCTGAGACTCTTCCAAGGGTTTGCTGGAGTATTCACAAAAATAGATAGACCGGGTGACATTTTTTCTACAACTAGAGAAAGCTAATACAAAACTAGAAAAATCTACTCTGACTAAATAATCTTGTTGTACTACAAAGAAGGATGTTAACATAAATTTACATGTCCAAGTATCATAGGAAACAGCATATGCAAAATTATCCCCAAATAATGATGAATAGCAAAATGTTTGTTGTCGACTGCAAAATAAAATAAGTATCAGCAGAACAATTTTTGTTATTTTGTTATCATTGAGGTTTGCCATCTAGTGAAAATAACAGATAGCAGTTTTAAGATAAAATAGAAACAAGTAACACCAAAGCCATAATGAGGCTACCCTGTCAGTATAGGAAGCATTAGTAATTACCTGGAAATATTGTGTGTGCGTAAGCTTCGTTAATATTTTTCGGAACCGTAAGCTTAAGGTCCCCGTTATGTATTTAGAGGTGGAAGTCAATGTTGATAAGGCAAAACAAAGAAATATATTTTCAATAATAAGACGAAGAAATGCTGGTACACGCCGCAGAAAAGCCGAACGGAAAAGGAAACCTTGCACTTTAGCTAATCTGTTGCTTACAGCAGTTCTAGAAACCTGCAAAGGCAGAGCGGAAGCCTTAAAACAAATATCACAAATGATTCAGCTTGCAGAAGCAATGGATGTCTATTGTTCTGGAATAAAAAATGCACCATGCATTATAACAAGAAGGGTCAAGCATATCCTATGGATGAAGAACCCACATCTGGTTATATATCAAATCAACCAAATTCAAAAACAACTGATAATAATTGAACTATTGTTGACAAATATAATACACAAAGGGTGGATTCAGTTTTTAAAATAAAAACAAAACAAAAAAATTAGACTAGAGATCATAGCAGCACCTGCTATCAAGAAGATGGTTATATATATGAATCAAAGTTTGCCTTTTCTGGAATGGAAGAATTACCGCAATAGCCACCAGTGATAGAATATCTATTGCACCCATTCGGCCCATACGAGATAACAGAATAGCAGCCAAGACTTGAAGGGACCTCAAATTCCCTTTCTTTTGCCTACTCTTTTTCACATTTTTATCATTTCCAATTAATTGGTCCGGTTCATCTTTATCCTCCTTGATTCCATTAGAATGACCAAACGAATCATGCCCTTTACTGCCATTTCGTGACCGCGCATATGCAACGGCGGCGGCAGTTCCACCAACAGACACAATACTAGTAGCAATGAGTAAAGCTCTCCTGCAATAAGATTTTAAACATAAAATAAAATAGAAGGAAAAAAAAGGTTAAGGCATCACTGACAGCCACTTAATAAGATTTAATTTCAGGAATAAATACCAGAAGAGACATCCAACCTCCAAGGGCAAATAACTACTAAGTGAAAATGAGAAGAAAGATGCACCTATTCTTCATAAAATCATCTGACAAATCTCATTATCCAACTGTATTGTATCATCGAATTGTTGTTTGCTAGTTTTTTATCCAAACCATTCTCTTAGAAGCTCATTAAATTTTGATCTTAGAAGCCTATTTGGCCATCAGTGATATTCTCTTGAGAAAAGATACACCAAAAGGGAAATAACAAAAATAAAAAATATGACCATCCATGTGCTGGGCAAATTATACCCAAGGAAAATATTGAAAGATTTTGCAGAGATCAGACGATTAATATTTCTGAGCATCCCTAAACTAGTTGAGTAAAAACCGATAAGAAACCATTAGAATTGAATTGAATCCTACTGATATAGAAGCAACAAGGCTTTGAGGTAAAGCATCACTGATCAAATACTACACTGCCCCAGGCAGAATAACTATCAACACCTTTACCATTTTTTGTTAATTGTGAACATACTTTTCAGATTCCATTTTTATTTTCCTATCCCACCATCTAACCCCTCCTTGTCATCTCATTCATTTTACCAGTATCTTCACACTTGGAAATATACATAAAAAAATATATATGATTGTTTCAAATTTAGCAAACACAACAATTAAAAGTCCAAAATTTAATTTTCGTTGTACACTTATTAGAGATCGATATGCAATTTTAACAGTATAAACAAAAGAAATATGAGTTGCATTGAAAATCCAAATGAAACATTATTATATAAAGTGCAGCTAATACAGAGAAAGCATACCAAGTGAAGTGATTCATTGCAAGAAAGAGTGAAGAATATTCACCTTCTCGAGGTCAAAAGTCCTCGACCACGTTCAGTCAACTGTAGAAGCTGAAGGGAGGGCATGTTTGAGTGCACGCCCCAGTAGACAACAACTATCAGTAGACTTCTAGAGATGTTGATAAATATTATTTCATGCTGCTAATGCCTGGAGAATGCATTAAAAAACATGATATTATAGATGTAATTTTATATGAACAGCGCTCCATCTAGTACAAAATTTAGAAATATATTTATTTGAAATAATAGAAAACATGCAATATATCCTCACAAACCATCATAAAAATTACACACAAATACATCAAGTTCATAATTTTCATCCTTTTAGGTTCTTACCTATATAGAAGTAGAACAAAAAAATCATTTTTACCGAGGCAAAATGCAAATATCTATGAAAGTTCCAACTATAATATGTACGACAGTTCAGCTTAATGCAGCGAGTTGGCTAAAGATGTTTAGATGGACAGAACAATTAAAAGGTCAGTCTGATCACTGTTCTGAAATGCAAAATAGTCACAAAGAAAAAACATAGGAAATTATTGATTCCGTAGAATCCCAGTTGCAATGTTTGACTTAATTCGTGTTAGTATCATACTTGGTAGGATGGTGTGTACTGAACAGTGATAATAGTTTCTGTCAACAATCATTATATCATCGTTCAGGGCAAAAACGTTCACTAAATCTTCATATATCCTACATCAGCCAGGGATCTCATGCACGTAGAAAAACTCCATAATATGCACAGATAATGTATCTGATCCAACTTCACAAATGCAATGATCATCTTCCATGATATCACTAAACACCAGAATCAATTATTCGGCCGACAAAAACACTCTGTTACTTTTTGGGCATAATAAGTCGATGAACTACACCGGACAAAGTAGAAGCAACAAACACTACTCTATCAAAACAAAACAGAAACAGAATCGGATTCTTCGACAAAAAGCAGCGCTTGTCAGCTATCACACAGATTAACAAAAATCGAAAAGCACCGAAACATCACTACCCTCAACATCAAATAATTAAATTAAAAAAATTAATAAAAAAAATCTAAGCTTTGTGCTTACCTGATTAATAATCTGAGCAAAAATGCATCGGCTTCGTATCCTCTTCGCCTTCAATAATCAATCACGGCAATTTACACGAGCTTTTAACAACCCCGAATCAGGTAAAAAATCAACTTCACACGCAAAAACAAAATACGAAAAATAGCAAAACCCTAATTATTATCCTAGCTGCACCGTAGCTGATACGAGCAAGTAACTGTACCGAATCGCGATAAAATTAACTGTACGGGGATTTTTTGCGCGATGGAGAAGGTGGGATAAATACTTTTTTTCTATTTTTGTTTTTTCTTAATATGATGTGGATAATCAAATGAAGGGTTTGTAAATATATTTACGTGCAATCTATTTATAATTAATGAATAAATATATTTATTATTATTATCATTATTATTACTGATTATCGATGATTATATTTTAGGAGGGACTACCTACACCGCGAGCCGATCAAGTATCAACGCACCTCGATTAGCGTGAGGATGCAAAAAACAAAATATCGCATAATATTATTTAAGTTATGTATTAATTTAACATTTTTATTTTATGCATTTATTTCATTATTTTTCTATTTAAGTTCTCTAACAATTATAGTATTATTTTTAAACTGAATTACCAAATTACTCTTTCAATTTTCAAATGTTTAAAATGTTTATTTACTCTTTCATTTTGTCTAAGTTTACTTTTTATTAAATGCACTTATTTATGAGTAATAATTATAATTTTATTTGTAAAAACCACACATAAAATATTAAACACTTTCGCACACTTATAATATGGGAAATTATTATTTAAATAAAATACAAAATAAAAATAAAAAACTAAACTACAATGATGTTGGCGATGTAGTATAATGTTTTTTTTTACTATTTTACCCCTGTCAACGCATAGGTCGAATCGGTCAGCTCATCTTACCCTCTTCTCCCCCCTCCTCCAAATAAGCCTTCTTCCTCCTCTCCGCCCTACCCAAGAGACAAATCACAACGAAACACATGGCGTAAAGCCCCTGGGCCCTCCAGCTGCTCTTGGGCTGCTGGAGCAGCAAGGCCCTGTGAAACACCGTCATGTAATAATGAAGCCCAACCGAAAAGCCCACCGCCGTCTGGCCCAGACCCAGCGCCTTCGCGGGCAGCCCGGTCTCCGTCGAGAACACAAGCACCAGGTACATCAGCAGCAGCAGGAGGTACAACGCGTACCCCAGCGACTGCACCACCTGCACGCACACGTACCTGGACCGCGAAGCAGAGTAGAAAAACCCCAGCGGCTCGAGCCCGGTGACGAAGCAAGATAAGCCCAGGATCGAAAAATAAATCGCCAGATAAACCTCCGCGAAAATCAGGATCCTCCGGATCGAAAAATGGGTCTGGATCTTGTTGAAGACGAGCGAGACGACGATCAGAGGGATGATGATGAATCCGAAGAGCAAGTAAGACGCGAACGCCGCCGCGTATTTACCGCCGACGTAGGGTTTAACCCCCCTGGTGAATTCTCTGTTGTACCGGGTGAGGTAGATTTTGGAGGTCTCCGAGATCTTCGTCAAATCGGGGACGATCGATTGTTGGAATTTCGACGGGAGGTCTCTGAATCCGGAGACCAGATCGCCGTCGGCGTCATCGGCGTCGATTTGGTCGGGCAGCTGTGGGGCCTTGTTGGGCTTTTTCTTGGGCGGAGCTGAATTTTTTGGAGTGTGTTTGGGTTTTCTGATCTGGGTTTTGGTTAGTGGGCCTGATTTGATGGGCTTGGATGAGGGGTTGGAAGTGGGCTTGGTGGTGGGCTTTGTTTGGTTGTTGTTCTTGGTGGATTTCTTGATTTTGATTGTGATTGGCTGCGGGTCTTCCTTTTCTCCAAGCTCTTGCAAGGATTTTGGTGTTGTGCCAGAAGAGTAATTTTGTATTTTCGAATGGTCTGCAGAAATGAAAGATGGAGAGATGAAAAGGAGGAGGGAGAGGGAGAGGAAGAGGGCACTCCTTATCAGACAAAAGTCAACCATTTCCTTCTTTTTTTGGTTGACCAAATGTGTGTATGAGTGTGTGAGAGAGCGAATATTTCAATGTCTGAAATTGTATGAGAGATTCAGAAGGTGAGATGGAGATTGCAAAGAATGTATTTAAAGGGTAGAGTTAATTAAGAGTGTGTGAAGTATGAAATGAGTGGAATGAGGTAAAAGAGCAATTAAGATTTTTCAATGCTAAGCAAAGGAGAGATCAGCCGGTCAGTCACATGGTGATTGATTATATAGTGTGTGTATACTCAAGTGATACTATTGTGTTTCACGCGGTTTTGCACACTTGTCTCCCTCTACTTCTCGGATTTAGATTTAAAGGCGTTCAATGTCAAAATGAATCGATAATAAGATACTACGCATTTTATCATCATTAATAGATTATTTATTTTTTAATTTGTAATTTAACGATGGTAAAATAAACAACTTACTGTTCGGGCGAATGAGTGTCACTAAATCAAAGACAAAATCATAACTTTGCATCCTCGTAACTCGCTTCAGTATGGAGCACTTCGACATATCTAGTGTATTGTATGGTAGTTTTAGTGCATGAGTATTATGTATAGTCCATATTTTTACTCATTTTTTGGTGTTTTGTGAGCTAGTTTGTTAACGCTTCTCCGCGATAAGTTTTGTGTTTTTTATTTCATTTGTTAACTTTGCCCGTTGCGATAAAATTCGTCTTTATGCACTTGTTTGTACTTTTTTTATGAATTTGATTTTTACATTAATGCATGCCATTAAGAGTGTCTATAATGTGTAAAAAGTAACGAAAATTTGCAATTTATTTATGTATTAAAAATAAAAAATGTAGTCAAAATCGACAGTTTTTGTCCCTCTAAATTTAGGACGGTTTGAGTAAAAACTAAGTCTTCCAAAATTAAGACAAAAATTAAACACAATCAAACTAAAGTGTGGACAGTTTACTCTTGGTCAACTTGATTATTCAAAAAAAAACTTCGATTTGAAGATTTGAAGACTCGTTTGATCCATGATTACATAATACAGAGTCAAAGTCAATGCAAATGTTTCAAATAAGTGCATGATATAATTTCGTTGACCGAAATTTAATGTTTTTTTAATGGCGTCATATAATCAACAAATAAAGAAAAATAACAAATTTATTTATTTATTTAACATACTGTATACTGTCGGTGTATGAGTTCTATTGAACAAGAAAATATGCCCGCAATTGCAAGTCCAATCCTTATATTTTGCTTGTCCATCTGCGATGAATCAAAGGCTAGTGATATTTACACCTCCAACTTTAATTTGTACACCACCCAAACTAAATACATCTACCCAAAGTTCCTATTATACCCTCCTACACATGAAATCAATTTACTATCCGCACCCCTCTATTTCGTCACCGCTCACCGCCTTGCGCCTCGGAGAAGGAAGAGACCGCCGCTGTTGTCCTCCCTCCATTGCTCCGCCGGATCTGAAAGAACTCGTCGGATTGCGAGCAATTCTCAAGCATGTCAACGATTTCAGACTTGGAATGGGAGGCGAGGAAGACAACCTCGATCTCGTCGACCAGAGAGGGTTATCTCCAGCAGGGGCACAAAATTGGTTGCAAAGTGTAAGCGCCGCCTTGCACCGGGGAACGACGCTCTTGAACGACACCTCCCGGGGCTCGATCTCAAAGCCGCCGATCTCCTCATTTTATTTGTCTAATATCGATAAATAATTTTATTTTATTTTTATTTTTTCTTGAATATAAGTACAATTGCTTGAAATTGTGGGTGAATGAGTCCTCTTCGGTTGATTTGATCACCATTTTGTGATGTAGAGATTTCGGAATGGAAGAACTCGTGTGTTCTGATTTCAGCCGGAGAGAGAGGAGAAGAGAAGGGGTGCGGAAAAAATATAATAATTTAATTATTAATATAGGGGTAAAATAGGTACTTTAAGTGAAATTTGATAATTTTGGAGGTGTGTAAATGAAAAGAAGAGGTGTAAATATCTGTAGCCTGAATCAAATCATATGTATTATGGGCCACAGTTGGGCCAACTCACGCTATTTGAGCCCACAATAATAGCCTAATATCCGCGCTTTTAGTTTAGCACATTTAAAATTTTATTTAAAAATTAAAAGTAAATTAATTGTTAAATAATAAGGTAAAATTGTAATATAAAAAATTTCGTGTTGTTACAAAAAAGCATCCAAGTATCTTTCAAAATTTACAGACAGGCCCCTCTTATCTTAGGGACAAATTTGTAAAAATATAAACGTATATGGGGAGGTATTCGTAAAACAGAAAAGTATAGGGGGTGTATTTTAGATTAAACCGGTTTCTATTTCCTGTGATGAACTTTAAAATTTTGGCTCACTTGACAGCAACCCCATCTCGTCGGAATCCAACCGACCGTCCACTTCGTACTCCACATCGATCACGCTCCTCTCCTTCCGTTCCAATATCTCGAATTCCGGCAAAGAATCAGAGCCGTCGGTTTCGACCCCCTGCATTTCCAACTCGATCAAGGCGTCCATTCTCGCTCGATCCCTATCTCTCGGGTAGGTGCAGTAGAGGAACGAGTATATGGCGCAGCAAACCGCCATCGGGATGCCTATGGCCGTGTACAGCGCTTTTCCGAGCGAAGCGGCATTTTCTCTGTCCGCCTCGATCGCTTCCGAGCCGTCGGATCCTTTTCGAGGAGGTTTGTAGCCGTACACGCGTTGGGCTAATATTCCGACGACGGGCGGAGCGAACGAGGATAGTATGGACTCGAATGACCTGTCCAAAGCGTAGATGCTCGTCCGGGCTCGCTCGGGGACTATTTCTGCGAATATAGGACTGTTTCGAAAGTTAGAATACACGAAAAAATCGATCATAGTACCAAATACGCTAAAAATCGATTCGACGATACAGTCAGGGCATGTTTTTTTGGACACAATTTCAGTTCAATGCAATTCAGACTAATTCAGTTCAATTTCATTTCAGACTATTTCTGTTCATCTCGAATGAATTATTTCAAGCCCGTAATCTAGTTAAATTCAGTTCAGTCGTTTAAAATCAAAAAGTACAAATCAATTAAGTTCTTTCCATTTCATTTCATTCAACTCAGATTAAATTCAGTTCTTTTCAATTGGTTTAATTTCAGTTCAGTTTAGCCATTTAAGTTCAGTTCAGATTAAATTCAATTCAATTCATTCGATTTAAGTTTAAAAGAACATATCCTTACTTGTTAGTTGCCGGAGAATTCCAAGAGGTGAATAACCCCATGACAAAGAACATAAACCCGTGCATCCCCGCAGACGAGGGGTCGTCGGGGAGTCCGAGCATCAAAATCCCGGCCAAAGGGATAGCCGAACCCGAGCTTATCTGCGACAAAATAATCCTCCCCGAGTTCGGCAACCTTCTAGCAAGAACATCCCCCATCTTCCCGCCAAACAATCCTCCCAACGAGGCGGCAACACCAAACATAACTAGAATAACTGCCATCGTCTCGTGAGAAAACCCCATTAGCTCCAACCACATCGGAGCGAACGAGAGAGCGGACCAAGGGAATGAGCCCGAAACGCCTTGGGCGACGAGGATTCGAAACGTCGGAACTCTCATGACGGCTTTCGCTTCATCAAAAAGATTTTTGATTTCTTCGAGGAACGGTTTGGGTTGAGGATCGGAGCGAGGGTCGTCTGCGAAGAGACGAACCAAGACCCCTATGAGCACGCTCAATAAACCGACGAGAACGAAAGCTAATCTCCAACCGGGGATGCCCACGAACGAGGTTGAGCTCAATAAAACGGATATCACACCACCGAGAATCGAACCTAGGTTCGCCGTCAGCTGGAGCCACCCGAACGCCGTGCCTCGATTAGTGTCGTCGGTGGAGTCGGCTACGAGTGATTGGATCGCCGGAGTTACTACGGCCAGCCCGATTCCGTTCAGACCTCGAGATATCGCGACCTACAGCCGAAACGAAATTTATAATATATGCCCAGATAAAAATTTATTTGGACCCAAATGAAATATTTGCTTTTATGGAACCAAATAATTTTTATTCTCTATTTTGGGTAAACAGAGAAATTAGAAAACTTAATTAAAACGGATGATCACCTCTGTGAAAGTCGAAGAAACCGCCACGAGGAAAGTGGCGGCGGCCCACAGGAAGGCGCCGAGGGCGATCACGTGGGCCCGGTTGTGGCGGACGGCGAGGTAGGCGGCGAGTGGGTAGCAAAGCGCCTGCACGATCGATCGGAAGAGCGTGAGCGAGCCGAGGCGAGTGGGGTCCGCGTGGAGCTCCGCCCCGATCTCCCTGTAGACCCCCGGGAGAAGGGCTTCGTCGGCTCGCTCCATGATTCCGGCGAGATTGACGAGGACGAGGGTCGCCGTCTCCGATTGCAGCACCATCACTCCGATGGATTTGAGCAATGCTGCTTTGCCTGTGTTTACCCTTTTGAATAATAAGAAAAAAAAGTTACATTTTTTTCCAGTTTTTTTCCTTTGGTCGATTTTTTCCTCCTTTTGAGAAAAAATCACCACGTTTTGTGATTCTCTTATTTCATTATTCCAACCTCCTTTTTTTTCTCTTTTGAGAAAAATACCAACTTTTGCACTGTTGAAAATGCACGAAAAACACCACGTCAGACAGTATATTGATGACATAAGGCCGTCTTCGAAGATGAATTCGTGTCACCGACGGCCTTATGCCATCTGTATCTCTGTTGTCGATCACAGACGAGACCCTTTGCCCATCGATAAATTCATGTTCTTTCAACACCAACAAGGCTAGCTCAAGAGGATGGTATAAAAACAGTTCATTAAACACAAAAACAAGAATCCGAAGACCTGTGAAATCGAATCACAAAAGAATGGTCTTCGTGGAATGCAGGGATAGTTATGTAAATTAACCCCGAGTTCGTTTAGTATAATTAAGAGAAAGAAAAAAAAATCAGCATTCGTTCAAAATCTCAAAAACCTGTGAGCATCTATTTTCAGTCAGATGGAATCACAAGGGTGTTTCCAGTAGGGATGAACTACAAAAACTAGCCACAAAGATACTCCCTGATCACAAAAGGCGGTTTGATTCTGTGTGGAACTTTTTCTTTCGTAGGCGAATGGCGTTTCTGCACACTCACTTTACATGCACAGAATCAAACCTCGTTTTTTTCTGAAATTTTTTTGTGGGTATTTTTGTAAATCATCCCTACGATTTCGGCATGTCTGATAATGTAACCTCGTGAGACAGCAGCCCCTCCTCGTCGTTCTCGTCGAAATACACCTGTTCATCATCCCCTTCATAGTCTACATCGATCACACTTCTCTCCTTTCCAAGCACTAAATCAGAGCCGTCCGTTTCGATCAGCTCCATTTCCGACTCGATCAAGGCGTCCATTCTCGCCCTGTCCCTGTCCCTCGGATACGTGCAGTAGAGAAACGAGTATATCAAGCAGCAGATCGCCATGGGAATGCCTATGGCCGTGTACAGCGCTTTTCCGAGTGAAGCTGCGTTTTCTCTGTCTGTCTCGATTTGTTTAGAGCCGTCGGATCCTTTCAGAGGGGGTTTGAAGCCGTACACTTTTTGGGCCAACAACCCGACAACTGGAGGTGCAAACGAGGATAGTATCGACTCGAAAGACCTGTCTAAGGCGTAGATGCTTGTTCGGGATCTCTCCGGAACTATTTCTGCAAATATCGGACTGTGAAAATCGTAAGGAACAAATAAATAAATAAAACGAGAAACCAAATGAAAAACGCGAATCTCCGAAGAAAAAAGAAAACTATGTTACTTTTTAACTTACTTTTTCAGCTTACTCAAAACTACTCTAATATTTTTCTTTTTTCAGTTTTACTCACAACTTCTCAAATTTTCAACTTAAAAAAAACATTTAGGCTTTACTCTTTTGGACTTAATTTCAGTTCAGTTCAATTTGTTAACTTAAGTTTAGCTAGTTTTAATCCAAAAGAACAAGCCTTATACTTTTTACTTTTTAGTCAAAAAATAACATCAGTTCAGTTAACTTAAGTTAAGTTCAGCTCAACTAGTTTCAATTCAAAAGGATATAGGCCTTATACAATTTACTTTTTAGTCATATATTTACAAAACGAGAGAGTAATAAAAACGACGTACTTGTTCGTCGCCGGAGCATTCCAAGAGGCGAAGAACCCCATCACGAAGATCACTACCCCGTGGCCCCACCCGTTCGAGGGCCGATCCGACAGCCCCAGCAGCAAAACCGCCGCCAACGGGATCGCCGATCCCGAGCTTATCTGCGACAAAACAATCCTCCCCGCATTCGGCAACCTCTTGGCGAGAACATCCCCCATCTTCCCGCCAAAAAGTCCCCCCAAAGACCCTGAAACGCTAAACACAGTCAGAATCGCAGCAGTCGTCTCGTGAGAGAACCCCATGAGCTCCAACCACATCGGGACGAACGAGAGGGCCGACCACGGGAAAGAGCCCGAGACCCCCTGGGCCACGAGTATCTGAAAAGTCGGAACTTTTACGACGGCCTTAGCCTCTTTGACCAGGTATTTGACTTCTTCGCGGAAAGGTTTTGGTGGGCCCGGGCCTTGGTTTTCGAACCGCGGGTCCTTGGCGAATAAACGGACGAGGATTCCTATGGCGACGCTGAGAAGGGCGACGAGGTGGAAGGCGACTCGCCAGCCGGCGATTCCGTGGAAGGAGGAGGAGGCGAGGAGGACTGAGAGGAGGCCGCCGATGATGGAGCCGAGGTTTCCGGTGAGCTGGAGCCACCCGAAGGCGGTGCCGCGATTGGTGGAGTCGGTGGAGTCGGCCACGAGGGATTGGATGGCCGGAGTCACTATGGCGAGCCCGATTCCGTTTAGGCCTCGGGATATCGCTACCTACGGTATAAGAAGCAAAATTCGTCAGGAAGCACAACTATAAATCGAACGAAAAAACGAGGCAAGTCGATGTCTATGATCATTTGATGAACACTCATTCCAACACAAATATATATAATGATCAATTCAATGTTACTACATCTAAAATAATAGTAATAATTTTGATGTTCGAAAAAGATTTGATTTTTATGACTTATTCAAGATACCAAACAATGCCCAGTTGATGAATTTATGAAGAAGGGGGAAAAACACATTCTTTATAAATAAAAACACTCTAGAAATCGACCGAAAAACCGAGGAACATCGTCTATGATCATTGATGAATAATCATGTCTATGATCATTGATGAATAATCATTCGAACATTATGTATAACGGTTGAGTTCAATATTGCTAAATATGATCAATTCAATGTTACTACATCCCAAAAAAAAAATGAAAAAGATTTGATTTTTATGACTTATTCAAGATACGAAACAATACCCAAATGCTGAATTTATGAGGAAGGGGGAAAACCACATTCTTTATAATTAAATTTCTATATTTAAAAAAAAATTAGGAATTTTTTACTACCTCTGAGAAAGTGGACGAGATGGCGACGAGGAAGGTCGCGGCGGCCCAGAGGAACGCGCCGAGGGCGATGACGTGGGCCCGGTTGTGGCGGACGGCGAGATAGGCGGCGAGAGGGTAGCAAGACGACTGCACGATGGATCTGAAGAGGGTGAGCGACCCGAGCCGGGTGGGATCGGCGTGGAGAGCCGCGCCGACTTCCTTGTAGACGCCCGGGAGCAGGGATTCGTCGGCGCGCTCCATTATCCCGGCGAGATTCACGAGCACGAGGGTGACCGTTTCCGGGGACATCATATTTCTCAGCTTCTCCATGTATCGTGAACTTGGCTGCGCGGGGCGGGAAGGAGAGTCTAAGCCGGCGGCTATCGGCGTTGACTGGGCGTGAAGTGGAGCGCGACGATTTTTTGTTAGATTTCTAGGGGTGTTTTTGTAATTTTAGCTGAAATTTTATTGCCATCAATTCATATTTGTAATTTTAGCTGAAATTTTATTTCCAGCTATTCATATTTCTAAATAAGGAAACATATCTTTTAAAGTTTGGATAATGATCAAATACGGGTAATTACATCTAAAATTAATACTAGTAGTTAAAAAATCTGAGATAAACAAGTTACTCTTAATTTCCTAAATTCTTTTATTGATTTTAATGTCATTTTAGAAAAAACTGCTTACATCAAAAATTAACAACAAAATCCCAGAAAGTTCGAATTGAATCGAGTCGAGTCTACGAAATTTTATTTGCTTTTAAAAATGCTTGGATCGTAAGCATTCAGAGATCCGCAAGTACCCACAGTCAAAAGTCGAGGCATTCTGATTCCGAAACAGTGGGCTGTAGCGGGTGACGAGCCCATGTTCGGAGGCCCATATCCAGCTGTAGGGTAAATTTTGAAGGCCGTGGGCCGTAGCAGTTTGTTGGATTGCAAGCCCAAAATCCTTTGCCTTGTGTTGTGAGGCCCATATCCAGTTATTCCAATAAGATTAAGGTCAATTGATTTATGAGCTTTGGTTAGGCTTTTCCAATATTATCTTGAGAATATACGACTTGTGTAAAAATCAAACATTTTTTCTTACATAAAGATTAAAGAATATTACTACTCACTCAATATGCTTTTATTTTTATATTTCTCTATTAACTTGAAATTTATTTTGAAGCTATATGAGTGCGACGAGAACCTGAGAGAAGTACTTGAATTGTTACATCATAAAATTAATTGTCAAGAAGATCTCATGTGAATTAAAATAGATGAATATAATCTATATTTGGATGTAAAAAATCTACTCGTAATCTTTATTGCCCATCATCATTTCAAAATTCAAAAACAAACAAGGGAGTGTGAATAAAGGTTACAACCTTTTTTCAGAAACAAATCATTAGACACTGCCGCAAAGAATTTCCCAACGATGATCTATACACATCGATATCGATCCCGCTCAATGCGTTAATTAATTAATTACGATAAATTAGAACGAATTTTGCCGACCTTTACTCTCTGTTACAGTCTCGTTGGTCTCGTTGACAGGTGAACAAAACTAAATCCACACCTTAAAATCAATTTCCTATTGGAAAGCACAACATTTTGATAAGGTTTTTTTTCTCAACAAATTCGGTCAACGGTTACAAATTGGTTTGACTTTTGTTATTGCTCTTCTTTATTATTGCCTTAGTGTTTTTTTTTTTAATCTAATATTGGAAATAGGCAAATACGTAATGTTGAACAACTAGGGAATCAACGTACTATTTTAAAAAAACAAGCCTTCGAAAAACAATTAAAAAATTTTAATTTTGAAAAATCTTGTCACAAGTGATGACAAAAATACGGTGTTGTCCCCTTGTAATTAAGTTAAGCACGTTGATTGAAATCGTATAATACAAATAAATCGGAGTGAAATAAAAATAGTAATAATATAAATAAATAATTAACTAAATGATGATGGTGATTAGATAATGTTTTTGACTATTCAATGATTTTGACTAAATTTTAATTTGGACAAATCCCATTGGGGTTGGTTTGCGCCATAGCAACGCAACCTATTTTTACTGTCGGGAAAATAATTGTATTTTATAAAAGTTAATTTAATATTTTATACTTATTAATCAGTGCAAAAAATGCAATTAACCAAACCTAAAGTAATTAATTATAGTGAGACCACCCTAATTCATAGGGATTATAAATAAACTAATAAATTAATTAAAAGTTGGGCGGGAGTTGCTAGCTAGGGATTGTGATAACATTTAGGTAAAGTATAGTTGAAGTAGTTTGGCTGTTTTTGTCCATTACCTATGTCTATAATTAATCCTTCAAATATATGGTTGTAGTTTGAATACTCTTGGATCGAGAGTGCTTAATGCTAGTAATATTTTTTCGCTAATTATATATGGGTAGATTCTGGCCATGGACAGAATGCTCAAATTTATTTTTATTTTTTATTTTTTATTTTTATATAATGATAAATACAACTAATTTAATAAAAATCTTAGAATTCAATTTTTATATTTCATTATTATATATTAAAATATATTTTTTCTATTTAATAGATATTTTTTATATAAATAAGTATAAATATAAAGATATGCATTATCTTTAATTTAAAAAATTATTTTTTTATTTTTGTTGCGCGATATATGTTTTATATACTATATTTAATTATAATAAATATAAAAAAAATAATTAAAATATCATAATATATTTAAAATATATTTTTTAAGGGAGTTCTGCTCATAGGCAGAATCTGCCCATTTAGCAAGACCCATATTTTTTTTATCGAAAACAATTGTAATCTTACATTATTTAATAAAAGAAATGAGCAATTGACATTTGTTTGATTCGATTAATTCTTGTATGTTTAGCTAACTACTACATAATGATATTGTGTACTTTAAATTCAATTGAATTGACTGATTATATTTTGATCGAGTTGTGTTACTCCTCAATAACAAATACATAAATTATAATTCATCTATCCTATTGAAAAATTGCAACTTTTTAAGATATTAGAAAATATTGTTTCTCTGAAGTTGTTATTTGGAACTGAAGCCGACTCACATAAACCGAAGGAATTTGAAGATTTTTTTTTATAATAATAATAATAATTTTTTATTAATTATTACATATTTTAAAAAAAATATTAATAATATTGTAATTTTAACTAGATTGTATATTTTAAATTATTATTTATTTATTTTAATTTATTTTGAAACTAAATTAATCGAGAAACAATTTGAACGGAATTAAAACGATTTGAACGAAAATGAAGTATAAGTCCTTAGTACTCCATAATCTTCCATAGTTTTTTATTCCATATATGATTCCTACGTCGTCTATTGATTCTAAATTGTTTAATAAAAAACATTATTGATCATGAATGAATGAAATCAACTTCATTATTCTACAATGTTTGCCCACGTGTTAAAAAGAAATATATAAATATTGAATGAAATAAAATTTATTATATAGTTTATACGTGGTATGTAATATTTTTATTTTATTTTTATGTTGCGGCGCCTAATAAATCCCTAAATCTCGCCTCAATTTACTCCCGTTAATTGTAGCTACACATAAAAACAAGACTTAAAACTATTATTTTATTTGAACTTAGCTAATAACTATCTCCTATATATTCACAATACGCGTCATTACATAATTAAAAATAGTAGTAGTATTATTTATTTATCTTATTTGTAATGAAGAAATGTCACTTCAAGTTACAATTCAAATGTAATAATAGAATAATCATTCCTAACTTAAAAAAAAAAAAAAAAAAACTAAGAAACCCAAAAAAAAGATTGTATAAATATTATTTACACATAATTAAGCATGGGTAACAATACATCGTAGCAATGAATTAATGATAAATTTTAGAACCTCAATGGATCGAAATCCTCGTTTAAAATCAAGAATTTCACCACTAATAAATAATAAAATTTCCCAAAAAACAAAAAAAAACTAGTTTCAACATTATAATCATAACCCTCAATATTCATCATCATAATTACCCCATATCACTCACAATAATTTCTAAAGTTGTAATCATTTCTACTCTGAAGAATTAATCCACGATTCCACCATACCTTGATTCTCCGGGCCCGAGCCCGATTGATCCTTCTCCACTTGAAATCTCGACGACGTCGAGCCCGAATAATCATAACCGCCTCCGTTCACGGGCTTCAACCGATCAACATCGGCCTCCCCGTCACTATCATTATCATCGTTGCTCCTCCTCCATTTCGCCGCATTCCCATTCGGGCCCGTCTCGTCGTCCTCCCGCTCGATTCGGGCCGGGCCTTGATCGGAGGAAATCAGGTTCGGGAGGTCGCCGAGTGTCGTCGAACCGAGGCCGCCGCCCAACCCGAACTCTTCCGGGCCCGGCCCGATATTGATACCCAGCCCGGCCCGGTTATGGGGTTTCGGCGCGGAGAAAGTGAACTTGGAAGGGTTTGACTGGATGAGTGAGCTGAAGAATTGGTTTTGATTATTATTACTATTATTATTGGTGGCGTTGATACCGTGAGACGAAAACGTCGGAGGCGGCGGTTGGTGGTAGTTGATCATCGGGTTGGAAACTAGAAACTGAGTCGGCGGCGGTGGTTGGGGCCGTTGGGCGGAGAAGGTTTGCCGGAAGAAGTTGGGGCCCGCGGAAGAAGATTCCATGGGCCCGCCGCCTCTGGTCGGGCCGAAAAGGGTGTCGAGCCTGTTGGGCCTGGGGAAGGACGGGTGGCTGAAGGGCGGGGCCGGTATGCCGGTGAACTCTTGGACCATGGCTCGGAAGTTGGTGGTGTCCGTGGTGAGGACGGTGGTGGGGGCCCGTCGGGAGGCTCTCGACCTTTTCCGAGGGTTTCGAACCGAACCGCTCGTGTTGGGGTTGTTTTGATCGGTTGTGGGTTGGGGCTGCTGGGAAGAGGGGGTGAACGGGTCCGGGTTGATGAGGGCGTGCGGGTCCGGGTTTGGGGCGGAAGCGGGCCAGGGATTGGTGGTGAAGGTGTGGAGGTTTTGGGTGTAGTGGGAGAAAGGGTCGAAGAGGGGCTGAGGCGGGTGGTGGGCGGTGATGAAGTCCGCGGTGGCGGCGCGGGAGTCGTAGTCGTCGTCGCGGCCGCTCGATGATTTTGGGCTGCTGCCGGTGTCCGGAGAATCCATTAATGAATAAATAAATATGCTCTGATCGCTTTGGGAAATTCTTAACTCAAAGAAACAAAACAAATTCTGGAATTCTGAAAAAAAAATAGATATAGAGATTAGTACAAATAAATAATCAAACACGAGTATTAAAAAAAAAGATGAATAAAAGGAAATTACGTACTCCATGGGCTTGTTCAGGTTAGAGTTCGATTGAGACGATGATAATGTAAGAGAATTAGGGTTTTGAGAGAAAGAGAAAGAAAATGAAGGAGGTGTTGTAGTTGGGAATTTATTCAGAGATGTGAGATGAGAGAGAAAGAGATGGAGATGGTGATGATGAGGATGATGATAGGAGTGGGGTCGCCATGAAAATGAAATATGGAGGAGACCTGTGTTTTGAGAGAGAGAGCTATGAGCTATAGCTAGTGAGATACGACCCGTTTTTTAATGCTAATCAAAATTAAAATGAGTTTATAAAAAACAAAAAAAAATAATAATAAAAAATTCTAAAATTTCATACTTTTTTTCTCTTTTGAATACTATAATTTTAACCAATTATAATTAATTTATGATATATTCAATTCACTTCAAAAAATCATTTCAAATTTAATTAAATCAAGAAAGAAATAGTATAAATATTCATATTAATTTAATTAATGCATTAATAGCATTAATATTGTTCATAATTTTTTTTAAATATTAAACAATGTATAAAAATTATTATAATTAATATAAAATAAATAAATTAAATCAACTATCCCTGCATTCCACGAAAATCTTAAATGAATTAATTATAATTTATTAAGATAAAATATAAAATAATTTAATTTATTAAGATTAAATTAAGATTATAATTATAGACGTAAATAATTTAATTTAATATAAAATAAATAAATTAAATTAAGATTTTATTAAGTTCATCGGATGTTAACTTAAAAGAATAAGTTTTAATATGCACACTTTAAAATATAATTTTATATCTTTTTTTTCTATTTACAATTATTTTTTCTTGTAATATTTTTTTAATATTTGATTTTGATATCAGGTATATTTTTACACTTTAAATTTTTATTTAAAAAAATTTGACTATTTTTTTAACTTGATTTCGGTTTACTTGTTTGGTTCAATTCATTCTGTTTACTCGGCTTACTTTTATAATTACTACGACACCCACTTTCAATATTATATTTTTTCATGAGATATACATAACTAAACACAAAAATATTTTAAAAATTCACGATAGTAATTTTTTAAAATTATTCACAAAAATTAATTTATTTAAATTTATAAAATTCAATTTAGTTCAATTAAATTAGTTTTGATTCAGAATAATAAAAACAAAATAGTATTTCATTGCAAAAGACACTTTTGCCCCTTATTTTTTAATTAAAATTAATAAAACAATATTTTATCTCCATACTTAACTAAGCGCGTAATTTGAATGTAATTGTAAAACGCAGAGGTATAATTAATTGAACGTATCTCATGGATGAAGATTTTACAGTGGGAAAGGTTGAAAAACGAATCCACCCCTCAACAACATATCTCTAAAAGGATTTTACTACTGATTCTTTATTTATTGTTTATTTGTTTTATATAAGAATACATTTTCACTTTTATAGAGTATTAAATTTTTTTTTTTTAAAAAATACTCCTTATATTTTTTTCTTTTCCATGTGTCTGAAGTATATTTTCACACTTTTTTTTATTATTGACCTCAACACAAATTATACATTACTTACTTTTTTAACTTAAAAATTCAATCATAAATATAAATAATATTTTTACTTAACTTATAGTGATAATTTATGTGTCTAAAAAATATAAAATAAAATAAAATGAAATGATAATGATTTTAAAATTGAATTTATTTTACTGGTGCGGTAAAAGAGAATATGTAGGGTAATTATGAAGAATGATTGACTGTATCTCGAGCAGTCCACCATTGCTTAATTTGTAGGAACAGAAATCATTGCTTGATCGATTCCTTGTGGCATAACCGTAATTTCGGCCCATACTAACTTTGACCCTTTTATTTATTTATTTTATTTTAATTGAAGGATACTACAATTCATTTATAATGCTACTCCGTATTTAATTTTGGAAATTAAAGGAAATAGTAATCATAAAAAAAAAAACTTAAAACCCAAGATATACTTAAATAATTTAATACGTTAATTAAGTTTACCTAACCTTAAAATAAGTTAATTTTAAATTATACACACACGTTCTTGATTAAAAATGATTAGACACCACTAACCTTTTCATGATTTATTGTAACTTATTTATAAAAAAAATCTCATAATTAATTTCATCATTAGAATACTAATTATTAATTTGAAAATGTTTACATAAAATGAAGGTCAGGGTCACGGATTGCCGCCCAAGTCAACATTTGAGAATTGCCGTAATTCAACTCTCCTCTAGTATTCAAATTCGTATTCGTTGTTCCGTTTATTCGGAGTGTTGTCTCGTACTGTATTAATTTACGAAATTAAAAATATTTCATTCCTTACATAATCGAGTCATTGTTCCTCTAGATTGGTAAAAGATAAATTTTGACTTGACTTCTAAATTTCTAATACGTGCACAAAGCGAAAAAATTTAGAATTTAAGATTTTGAATATATCAAAATGAAATAGAAAATTTGTTAAATCCTAGTATATGAATTTTATTCATTTTGTACCTAAAACGTGTTTTTAATATACATCGACAACGATCACACTACGTTTCTTAGAATCGGTCGAACAATAATTTCGAACGGCAGTCAGCCGGCGCGGCGGTGCGCCGGCGGCCAACCACTGGTCGACCGGGAATTGTTCGTGCGCGCACTGCTTGTGGACCCCGGCCACGGTGGCCTCCACGTAGTCACAGAACCATCCGTGGCTTGGGCCGGACCCATCGGACGTCAAATTCATCTTACAAATGGGCCGAAACAAACATGGGCCTCGTCCACTGAATATGTCCAAATTCCCCCTCTCGAAATAATTGTGGGTCGGGCCCATGAGCCCACCCCAGGCCTGAAGGTCGTTGATCCGGATCCCGTACCCGACCGAGTCGTAGAGGGTCAAGCTGATGACGGAGTCGGTCCCACCTTTCACGACCGGGCCGGTTCTCACGTACACCGTGTACACGCAATCGGGCTCGTCCTACACAAACGCAAGATCAAAACGCAACGTACATTTCGAAAAATAAAAATAGACTTACAGATGTGCACGTTGTGACGATTGAGAAGAAAACGAGGAGATGTGAGACGATGTTCTCGATTTCCATTGTCTCGTTTTGGTTACTACGCTTAGTGTGTAAACATAACAAATGTAAATTGATGAAGGATTGTTGTGTATATATTGTTGATCGTTTGCGCGTGGAACACGTGTTACAATAGTGTTTGATCGATTTATTTATTGCATACGATCAATATTTAGCATATAAATGCGATTTAGGAAAATGTTGAAGGTATAAGTACAAATTAACATATTATCGATATCATCGGCTTCGAATTGTTCCTTCGATTTACGACATAGTTACGCGTGAGCTAATTCGATTCTACAAGGTATGAGCATACTTGTAAAACGTCTAAACCACAGGCAAACAATTGCTGTTAAGTAAGGAAAAAAAGCTTGCAAGAAATGGGCCTCAACTTTAGCCCACCACATTACATCATGTAAAATAATCTTGCAAGAAATGGGCCTCAACTGTCTTATTTTAAAAAAAGCTACTACTTGGTAGTCCAGGCTCAACCACAATATGCCAATGTATAGGCCCGGAAATGGGCCTCAACTTTAGCCCACCACATTACATCATGTAAAATAATTTCATCCTTATTTCGTTAGTTAATTTGATGATTTTTAGTTTAATTTTGCACGCACTCAACATATATTTATCTGACATTATTCTAATGTTACTGTTAAATATGTATCTTACATCTACAGCTTTAAGTTAACATATATGGATAACAACTTTATCACTTTAACAAAGTTTTTAAAGCTATTATTGTTTTAATTTTGACATGGAATCAAACCAAATCAATACGACGTGTGAGTGCACCTGCCAATGGAATTAATTTCAAGCCATGAGTAATTTCGATAGAATTTTCGGCTTATTGTGAGAAGTAGTTTAGATATATCCCACATAAATTATTGGATGAATTGAAAATTTTTATGATGACATATAAGTTGGACAACCTTATTAATTTAACAATGTTTTTTTTAAATATTATTGATTCAATTTTGACCGTTACAATATCTTGTGTACGTACGTGAAGGCAATTCATCTAAATTAGTACCACGCAAACTTACTTTATTTATTCATGTTTGTGTAGCACATTGTGTCACACATATATGTAAGTATCACGCACGATCAATGTTCGAAATTCAATTAAAATTATCATACATTTTCATATACTAGGAGCAATAATTTTTCATAAACTTAAAAGATTAAACGTTAAATATGTTTTACACGATCTTTTGTGACATGTAATGACTCCACCCCACATTGAAGGGGCAAATAATTGGATGCACAAAATGATAAATATAGATTTAACTATTCCATCACCAACTTCTCTATTTGGACATGGCCAATTATTAAGCGGTTGAGATCTGTTCAATGTTTTTATTTTCCTTCAATTTTCAAACATGTCAGACTGGATTCATGCAGACACCCTAGCTATACCTCATTCATGTGTTCCCCATAACAATGGCATCTCTGCTCACATGCTCCTCCCACGTGATTGACACTCCTACACACTGCACAATCCATTAAATACATACACATATTATATATATACACACATTTATGCAAGCATAATATTGTTCATTTTGTTTCTCTAACAATTATATGTATCTCATGTGGTTTTAATAATATGTACTTTCATCGAACGCAAAATAATTGTCGAATTCTGATTGATGGATTGTTTTTTTTATCGAAGTTGAACGCGTAATATTAGATACATGACTCGATATTCGTTGAAAATTTTACGTCTGATCTCATAATTTTATTTTAAAATTAATCGATGATAAGATAAAACGACTCGCGGGCTTTGACCAACCTCCATGACCAACCCATGCCTCCCAATGCCCCCACCCTCCTTGAAACTTGGAAATCATACACATGCACAAAATTAATTTAATATATATATACACAAAATAAATGATAATTTTCATTATTATTATTTAAAAAAATGAAGTACTATATATTAATTTAAGTGTACTTAAAAATATAATGCTGAGTCGCTGAACCATCTCCAGTATTGGGCTCGGCCCTCAATGCAGGACCGAATCCCAATGGATAATTCAAGTACATATTACGTGTATTGTGTGTATATCTTTGATTGGTGTTTTATTACCCAATAAGAGTTTCTCACCGGGCCCAGTAAAAAAAAAGGTAATTTTATTTGTGCAGATTTTACATTTTAATCTCAACCATAAGTAATATCAATACATTGTACAACGGGAAGAATATAATCTACAAATGGTGAACATTTTGTACAATGTCTAATCAATTAAATTTGTGAAATTTGTGCGGTGGTACGTAACTTGGGGCATCAACTTCAAACCTTTTCCGAAGATAAAATTCTCGGTCGACGAAAATATAATGTTCTTTAGGTGTGATATGCCCTCTTGACTGACCTTGCGAAAATCGATCATGTAATTGATGTACGAAGATATATACATGAAATTTTGTTGGTGATTTTGGACGGACGACGTTCAATTTATTTTTATTTTTGTCTCGACATATAACTAAATTGAGAATCAATAAAAAGTGGCACAACTTTCATCTTTGCCAGATTCTGATTTAGTACAACTTTGACGGAGGAAAAGTTATACGAACATTTTCAATTTGTTTATTTATTAAAACAAATTAACTCATGATCATATTTATATATTTTCCCACAATATAAGTAAAATTTAAAAATGTGGTAATCGAACCTAATTGATATTATTGTACATATATGCTGGGAGCACGTGACCGAAGAAAAATTCTGTATGTGGTCAAACTTAATGTCCATATTCCTTATAAATAAGCAACCACCAATGTTAATATTCTAATTTTTCTAAAATTCCCGTGGGTCCTACCAACAACTGATATGTTTGAATTAATTTGTCTGTTTTAATTATTTGATAAATATATTTAAATAAATAATTAAATATTGATTAATTAAAATGGATGTTGAAAATAATAAGTGAGAATAATAATAATAAAATTATATTATTGAAAACACTAGAATTACAAATTTTCCCTCAATAACATAATGTACAAGAATTTTGATAATTAAAAAGCTAATTCCTAATTCGCCAACCCTAATTTCCCACTTAGAAAAGGTTAATTATAAAGCAAGGTTACATAAGCCTTTCTTATAATAATAACAATAATATAATAATAATAATAACCCGTAATTAAAAACAAAATACATAATATGCTTCTTAATCAATTAACCCTACAAACAATTAACCCCTCTCAAGTTGATAAAGACACTTTGATCTCCTCAAACCTTCTCCTCAACCTGAACTGCCTCCTCAACGACAACTTCTTCCAGTCGACTAGGCGTCGTAAGAACGCCATAACCTATATATAGCACAAAACACAAACGATCGATTCAAAATTAAACAAACTTTTATATATATATATAATTAATCTCATGATCGAGCTTTGTATATATATTTCGTACCTCGGACGGCTCTTGAAGCGAGTAGGCCGCGCTCGTGTCCTTTGGGGTCGTGGAAACGAGTATTCCAAAACCTTGACCCCTCTCCCTAAGCACCTTGAATGCATCCTCGTCGGTTTTGTCGTCTCCTATGTATATAGGGAAAACATCGTTGCAGTTAGCATAACCGAGCGACTCCAAAAGAAACTCTAGAGCCTTCCCCTTGTCCCATTTGATGGTGGGCCGGATTTCTAACACCTGCATATATACAACAATTCATTAACATCCACAAATTAATACCACACATATCACAACTCAAACTCTTTATGGCTAAGTAAAAAAACAAAAATTTCTCCAAAGTACCACCAATTTGATTGTTGGAACGTACAACCCACTAAAGCTTTGTCGTATAACTTAAAATCATAATAAAATTAGACCAACGTACCTTTCTTCCTTGGGTCAATCGGAGGTCGGGGTAGCCTTGCATCACGGACTCGACTTTTTTCGCTAACTCGGTCCATATCTAAGACGAGGGCATTATCGTAATAAGCACAATATTTTCGAGAACAAGATATAATAACTAGAAAATGGCCGAGAAAGAAGTTTGAATTGAATTACCTTCTCATCAACGCATCGGAAATGAACAGAGCAGCAGTATTTGTTGTTTTCCACTTTTGCCCCCGGGGTGTCTTTTGTCACCTCCGACAGTGCCTTGTACACCTTCAGTTCCGAAAATACAAAATTTTAAAAAAATGTATTTTTTTATTAAGTTAAAACAAATTAAATTAAATAAATATAATAAAAAAAAACTCACCTCGTCCATCATCGGAAGGTATTCACTAGCCGCCTGGAAGAAAACAGCTTCGGCACCCTGATTATTAAACAATTTAAATATAATTTGTTAATTTAATTAAAAATAATAATAAATTAAAATAAAATAAATAAATAAAAATAATAATTACTTTGGTATGTTTGGAGCTTTTGGACGGGCCTTTAATGTCCATTCCATGGCTACCAGCGTAATAAAGCTCCGCGAGACGCACAAAGCTGTACACCTGTCATTTATTTATTTATTAATTTTTTTTGTAATTTTAATAAAATAAAAAAAAATAAAAAAAAAAAAGCTCAAACCTTGTCTCTACATCTCCCGCTAACTATGGCCGTGGGAAAATATCTGGCGAGTTTCTTCACTGTTTCTCTCATCGCGTCGGACATGAAAGCTCGATCGGGATCATCGACGATCGGAGAGAGCGTGCCGTCGTAGTCGAGGAACATCACGATTTGCTTCCCCTTCGACGCCTTAGTGATCTCGTCGAACATGTCGAGTGCCGACGGATGTTGCATCTAAAAATAAATAATAAAAGTTTATTTATTATTTTATAAAATTAAAAAAAAAAAATTGATGTAATAGGGACACGTGTCCGCGCACGAGGCTCTGCATGTTTGGTGCACATGACACGCAAGGACACGTGTGTGCAAACTAAAGGAAGAGTGGGTGTGTGTTTTCGCTTACGGTCCAGGAGCTCCGGCGGTCGTCGACGGCGGGTGACTTCACGTGGGTCGGGGAGGAGGCTCGCATCGACTCGACCCAGGCATTGATGCGGGCGCCGCCGGCGGCGGCGCTGATGTCGAGGGTGTGGAGGAGCTGCTTTTTGGAAATGGTGATGAAGTTCGACCCGGGGGACGGCGGCGGCTTCGCGCCGGAGACGGCCACCGTGATCCCCAATTTCCCGTCGGAGACCACCACATTTTGGTTCGTCATTTTTTTTTTTTAAATTTAATGAGAGAGAGAGTAAAAATTACGTAGAGTTAAAAACAAAAAAGAAAAGGGGGGGTTAGAGAGAGAAAGTAGGAAGTGGTTTGTTTAGAGTGTGTGTTTGTGTGTGTGAGTGAGAGAGTAGGGATTTGGGAATTGGGAGAGAGGGTTTGTTAGCTAGGTTGTTATATAGTTGAAGGCGGTCACTAACGGACGAATTCAAAGTCTCTGGAGTGGGGCCCACCACCTCGAGAGTGCACGTGGGCCACCACGCGACCGGTGGTGGGGTGGGGTGGGGTAATTCCGTTCTCCGTCGCAGCCGATCGCCAGATGTAGGTCGACGGTTAGCCACGTGGGGAGCACGAGGATGGACCATGGCACCGTTATGGGGTTTCGGACACGTGGCACCACCACAATTATTTATTTATTTATTTATTTATTAGTTTCGGGGTTGAGTGAAAAACTAATTTTACTGGAAGAAAGATAGCAAGCAAACCTACAGTATTTACGTGGGGGGGTGGGGGGCCCACTCCTACTAATAATATGCGACCTTCCCCAACATGGTAAATAGTTCTTCCTCCACTGCGGGGGTCGTAAAAACAATAACTGCATGCCCGTTTTACTTTTACCATTTTGGTATAATACTCCAAATATAAGTGAGACTTTATCATCTTATAAGAAATTTTTAAGCCTGTGTTATTAACTTAGCTTTGACAGTTCTGTTCGACATAACAATTTTCGATCAAAACCAACTTATATAAATTTAGTGACACAAGAGAGCAATTTCATTCTACTTTGAAAAATATGATGTAGTGCAATCAATTATGAGTGGCCAAACCTATGGAACTAGCTATCTACTTACAATTATCCATGAAAATGTGTTCCCTAAATTGGGTGGTTGAATCATATATAGTCTCAACAGCCGCTACCATTTTGTAGCCAGTTTTATCTAGTAATAGTATACATTCCCACAATATATATTTGGGTGGTTGATTTTAGTTCCATTTATGTATTTCAGAACTTATCAATCATCTAAAACTTAATGTGGGTCAATATCTCGGTATGCTTCACGTGAAACTTTACCTTCTCCTAGCCTAGTGCACTCATATAATTAGTCATATTGCCCTTTAAATCAAGTACATACTTATGTTAGAATGGTGTGTACTATCTTAAGTTTTTGAAAGAGACACCCCTAATTTACATTTTATTATATGTCACTTCTTAAATGATCTTAATATTAATAATGTGTAAGACTTCGTAACCAAAAATAAATTTTTTATTCGGAGAATGAATGAATAAACTACAAATATTCTGGGTTTCTTTCTGCGCTAGCTCGCACTCAGGTAAGGTGGAGCATTATAAGTTCGATAAATTAAGCAAGTTATTAATAAACTCATACTAGTATATTGTTGTATTGAGAAATACTATCACACACACAAAAGTAGTAAAACAGAAAGCAAATCACAGAGAGTTTTCCAGGGCAGTTTGACGTAGGAAGCAATGGGACATTTTTGTTTGGTAGTAAGACATGACTAAAGTAGTGTTGATAGGCAGTGAGTGACTCATGTATAAATTGTACACTGCATTTTATTTTTTATTTTTTTGCAATTTCTTGCGTGGCGAATGCAAATTTGGATTTTCCCATAAATAGATTTCGATTGATCGTTCGCAATATTCGACAAATTCTTACTATACATTTATCGTTCAATGATCATAATTTTTTTTTTGTTGTTGTATAAAATTAAATAATTGAATAGAACAATTAGTTAATTAAGAAACCAAACTTTGACAAGGTCTCTTGGTCCAAATTATTCCAACCATAATTAACTAATTCAAAATAGAAGACTTAGATTCTTGTCCAAACATTGCCTTGTCATTTCCATATTGATCACATGCTTATGCGTTTTATGCGGAAAAGGCTACAGTTACACAAGGTGTACCGGGCTTCCGGTACACCGCCAATCAAAATATGACACATGTCATTAATTAATTAATTAATTAGATAAATATTATTTTAATTATTATAAAATTGAATTATTAATTAGGAAAATAAATCACGAGAATCTTTTAAAAAGTTCAAAAAATAAAATCAATATAATCTTTCCAAATATTAAATATACTAGAAAATCTATTAGATTTTTTCCTCTTATAATATAATAGTAACAAACAAATAAAATAAAATAAAATAATATATATACTAAATTGAAAAAAAAAGTACTTTTTAAACAAATAAAATAAAATAAAATAATATATATACTAAATTGAAAAAAAAAAACGTACGATTTAAAAAAAAAACGGACGATTTAAAAAAAAACGTAACTTTTTTAAAAAATATATTTATATTTCATTTTTTTAAGTAAAATTAATTTATACAATATTAAATTTTATATACACTAATTTAATTATTAATTTATAAATAAATATATTTAAAAAATATGAATAATATATGTGTACATGATAATTATTGTTTTAAAATGACTGATTTATTCAATCTATCTTATATATGTAAATATGAAATAAAAATGAATTTATAATTAGTATTTATTTTTTTAATAACCATAAAAATTTGAATCAAATATGAATTGAGTCAAATAATTCTATTAATTTTTCATTCTATCGTTATTTATGTACAAATGACAATAATTAATTTTATTTTTTAGGATTAAATTGTAAGAAAAACTATTTTGCATATAAGCATGTCAAAATATTTTAATATTATTACTAACCTGACATGTGATATTATGTTTCGTATTTATTAAAAATAAAAATAATATACTTTAAATAAAAATAATATTTTGATTTAAATATTACATTTGATAGCTCAATTTTCAATATTATCTCATTTTTAATTATATTTTTCGATAAAATAAGAATGTCATAGTATTCAATTCGAATATTATGTTCAATTTTGCAACTTATCTTTATAGTCTATCTTGTATGACTAGATAGAGTATAGTTTTAAAAGTTTATTTCATATCAAACAAAAATAACTTTAAATAACGAATTGGCATTAAATTTATTCATTTTTTAGTAATGACTCACTTGATTTGTAGTCAAGCAAAATTAAATTAAACAACATAGTAAAATGTCGTTTAATTTTCAAATATATATTATCAACACACTGAAATTAAATAAATATATTAAATAAAATAAATATTGATTTTCACAAAATTAAAAAATTCATAATATATTCATAGTAAGTTTAGAAAATTACATATATTATTATAATTTTAATACCTAATTATAAATTTTAAAACATTAAAAAATTATTTTTCTTAGAAAAAATTTAAATTTTCTATGTAAATGTAGATAGTACAAAAATAAAATAGGATTATATTTATTCAGTGAATAAATTATATGTTTTTAATTTTATAATTAGGTGTTAGCGGAAAATTTTATGTAATTTTCAAATATCACAATAATTTTTTAAGAAAATTTAATTTAATTAATGAATGTGACATTTTCTAAAGATAATACAAAAATAAACTTATAAAATCATGTTTACTTAACATTGATACAAGATAAAGTGATAGAGATAATTTGATAGAGATAATTTGCACGTAGATCTCTATTATAATAATATTTTAAAATTGAACATAATATTTGAATTGAATATTATTTTTTTATTTTTTTTAAATAGAAAAAATAATTTAAATAAAAATCGTATAATATTTGATTTAAATATTACAATGATAGTTCAATTTTCAATATATATATATTTTGAATATTTTATTTATTTTATTTTAATTTATTTTGATTATTGATTATTTAATGTTTTTAAATTAATTCAAAAAAAATAATGAATTTTTATACTAATTTAATTAATTATTTTTTTACTTTATTTTTAATCTATTTTGTTTATTGATTATATAATATTTTTAAATTAATAATAAAAAATTGTGAAATTCTATTAATTTAATTAATTATTTTTAATTTATTTTTTATTTGTAATTTTTATAATTAAATTAAATGATATATAAATTAATTTTTTTTATCAAAATACTTTAGAAAAATAAAATATTTTCTTTTAATCTCTTATTTACATTTTTTTAATGTTTTTTTAATTTAATATATATTTTATTTATTTATTTGTTATTTATATTTTAAGGAAAACAATCTAATAGATTTTGAAGAATATTCAATATTTGGTATGATTATATTGATTTTATTTACTTAACATTTTAGAAGATTTGGTAATATATTTTCCTAATTAATAATTCAATTTAATAATAATTAAAATACTAATTATTTAATTAATTAATTTTAAAATGTCAGAGCATTTTGATTGGTGGTGTACCGGAAGCTCGGTACACCTTGTGTAACTGTATCATCTTCCGTTTTATGCACGTCCATTTTTTTTTTATTCATCTAATTTTCACTAAAGAAAAATTACTATATAATGCAAAAGCATATTTTTGTTATAAAGGTAAATGCTTTTGAAAAATAAATATTAAGATTTTCATAAATTAAATGTCGCCTTCGCCCTCTTACTTTTTCCTTTTTCTTTATTTAGTTCCGAAATCTTCATGGCAACTTGATCATTGATCACTAGCTATTAGGTTCACCGACTCATTTTGATGTACACGTGGCATCGTATTTTTGTTCGTATATCAGAAAAATCGAAGTAATTTCGACTGAGGTATATATACGTCATTGTTCCAAGTGTCTTACTTTGAAGGTCGACAACGCACATAATTTTTCGATCGAATCGAGCCATTGTAAACTATTACTCGGTCAAAACCAGGGGCGAAATTGGTCGGGTTAATACCTTAAAATATAAAAGACTTTTAAGACATTTTACGAGAAAAGATTTAGGGATTGTAATGAAAGTACGAAAAAAGAAATGTTTTTTTTTTTATATATTTAGATATAATAATAATAATAATAATAATAATAGAAAAAGTGATTCCGTTTTCTGCGCCTAAATCATCGGATTCACACTCTTTTATAATGTGATTCCACGATTATTTTATTATTGTGTTTTTTATTTATTTATTTCAAGTTTAATTAATTAATTAATTAATTAGTGTGTATATAATTGATGTTTATTTTGATCCTCAAAAGTCAAAAGTCTTCCTTGTGATGCTGTGATTGATTCTTTGCTCACTTCATTCATTGAAACTGACCACTATTACAAGTAAAGAATAAGTAAAGAATAATACTACAACCAACTTCCTTAAAAAAAAAAAAAAAGACTTACGTTAAATTACAATTTTAATAAATCGAAGAACAGAAAAAAACTACAAATTAGTGTTCAAAAATTAATTTTAACATCGTATTGTTGACTAGGCCATGTAAATTTCATTAATACATCATCGATACATGATTGAGCAGTTAAAAATATTCCAAATCAAACTCAAAACCAGACACAAGAATGATAACATCATTCCCATGTTGAAAGCACACCTTAATTTTGAAAACAATCCAACGAATCCATAGATTAACTAGCTAAACCAACGTGCTTACATTTGTTTTTAAAAATAATTTGAGAAAGATTAAAAATTTAAAAGTTGATTAACAAAAGTCCAAAAAAATAAAAAATCATTCAACACACTCTTTACGAATAAAGGGATTTTAGGTATAAATCCACTCTTGATACGCCTACTTATGATGGTATATATATTCTACATTTCGTTTTATTTTAATATATTGCAGGTACGCAATTATTAAGTTCATGCGTTGATGCCATATGCTATTTATCAAATTATAACATTTTTGTACACGAGCATTTATCTAACTTTATACGACAATAACTGATATGATACAAAAAAAATATTAATTATATTTCTTTGATTTTGCTTGTTATAAATTATCAATCGCCAGTCGTGTGCTATTGTGCAGCAATATTGTCGACGACGGTGAATATATGAATATATGCGATTGACGAAAACAAATTTTGATAATCGAATGTAAATGTAACAGTGCCCCCGACACGTAACATCTACACATATCCTAGGACTTTTGTATAACACTTACGTTTGAGACAACACGCCGAACAACACGTGTGACTCTATTTGATTTATTTTTCTTAATTATTTTTATTATTATTTGTATATTATTATTTTTTTTTAATAAATATTCATTGATTATTTAATTAAATATATTTATTTTTTATTACGTGGCTTGTCGTGGTGGTGGGCCCTCACAGGGCCACGCTCAGCCACGTGTTCGCGCCAGTGCTGATTCGGTTTCTGGTCGGTCGGTTAGATTCTTCTAAAATAATTAAACTGTAATTATTTAGAGAGGGTATTTAATTAATTAAATTAAATAATTAAATTAATTGTGGGATGATATTTTAAATTAAATAATAAATTATATTATTAGGAGAATCAATTCAGTTGCGGATCTTCGTTTGGATACGCTTTGCTGTGAAAATATTTTCTCTAACTGCACTAATAATTTGAGTATTAGCTCATTTATTAGATTAGTGTTTATTAACAATAGCGAAATAATCTAAAAAATAAAATATAGCCCTAGTTTCTAAAAATAAAATATAGCCTAGTATCTAGAAATATAGATGTGTGGTTTTATTTTATTTTCAAATAAAAAGTCTTTACAAAAATATAAAAAAGTCAATAGTACATAATGTATTATTGTTTTATGTATACTTAATAACTTGTTATAATTATAAATTAATTTTAATTGCATATAGTAAGTAATCTTCATCGAATATACAATATTACAATTCTCATGAAAATGATCACAATATACTTTTATCCATCTAAATAATATAAGCATAATCCTTCAAGTTCCTGCATTACAAAATTTGACTGAATTTTAATTTTTTTGATAAAAAGTTTTGGAGTAAAAATAATATAATAATTTTTTAACTGAAGTTATAATACTTTTTCAGTCTCATAGAAGATGATATGTTTTTTTGTAATTTATAAAAAAAAAAAGTTTTTTTGTATGAAACAAAAGGAGTAATAATTATTATTTTTTAAAATGTTGTTGTGAATGAATCATTTAAAAAGGTATGATTAATTTTTTGAGTCGAAATCATAAAAAGAGAAATGAATATATACAGGATTTCTTACTTTATTTGTGTTGTGATATAATTGCCCACACTTATTGCAATCTTAGTCGCAATATTATTCCTCAAACAACCAATTGATTCTTTGACTATTTTTCCAATTGGAGAATTTCAATGCATTCATTTTCAAACCGCCCATATATTCTTTAAAGTAGAATCTGTATCTAAATTTTAAAAAAGTGGGATTTGTCAAATATATTTATTTTTTTCGTTAATTCTAATTTAATTTTAATTTAATTTTAGAAGCTACTGCTACTTGTGTTAAAATTAATAATTATAAATAGTTTAATACGTGTTGTGTTGCTTACGCCCAAAGTTTCGATTTAATTATAAAGTTGGTCAAACGTAACGTGACCAAATAATATTTCCAACGTAAGTAAATTAAATATGAATAAATTGTCTGCAAAAACTATGGCTTTGTTTGTTGGAAAGTGTAAGAAAAATAATAAAAGCATTTTTACGAAGTTCACGAGAAGGCACAAGAACCCGACTGCCGACTTTGGTTGTTGGGAAAAAAATAAAAATAAAAATAATTATTTTCCTCATTTTATTTTGACATGTTTGATTGGAATTTGACGAGAACATCTGATCGATGTACACGTCAAAATGTCGCAACATTTCATGTGTTTCGATACTAAATCAATTTATGTTGTTTGTTCTCAATTTGTGTCTATATGTTCAATAAATCATATTAATTCAGATCATTTAAGTTCGATTCATTCTTTAAATTATAGTTTAAGGCTAGTAATTAAATATATTATTATTGCTAATCGGTCCCTCGTTGACATTATTAACATCTAATTGGGTACAATGTGTATTTAAAATTAACATTAGGTATGTGGGAAAACAAATATCACACGTCTTCAAGTTTAAAAAATGAAAATTTTACGTCATTGGTGACGTCATCCTATTTTGTAGACCTCGTGAATTGCAGATTACACGTCACTTTTTTTGTTTACTGGTTTTTTTTTTTGGGCAATGAGAATGAATAGATTTTATTCACCATTGTACAAATAATTAGAATAAATAACAATAAAATATATCAGGATTTAGGAAGGATAAAAAATAGAAAATAGATTAAAAAGAAATTCCGTTGTTTGTGTAAGTCGGCCCACAGTAAAGTAATGTATGTGGATGGTTTAACCCATTTTGGACACCCCACCTGTGTTGGAGAAGTCAAATCAATAAATATGTATTGTGAAAAAAATGAATATGTTTCTCTTTTAGACAAAATAAATACTCTTATTAACTTATTACGAAAAAAAAAACTTTTTTTTAAATAACATTATGTCTTTTGTAAAATATTTACTAAATAGAACTGAATTTTTAATTTAACTGAACTGAAATATATTGAAATTAAGTTCAATATAACAAGTTCATATGAATATAAACATGTTAATTTCACAACTAAACATTAGTTAAATTTGTCATTACTAGATCAAATGGACCACGTTGACTATGGACGACGCCAAATTTATGTCTTGCTTAGGAAACATGAACACGAAATCAAATTGAATACACAATAAACAACCGTTTGACGGGTTCATCGTAGCTCATAAAATACAACACACTTACACATCTTAAGTTTACAAAAGAAAAAAAAACATTGAACTCGTAGAAAAAACAAGAAACAAGGTCTATTCATTGTGAGATTGAATGAATTGAAAGAGAGAAAAAAAAGAGTAGGGATTTAACCATCCTTTTGTTTTTTCCTTGACACGCGTGGTTTAGAATCTTGCATGGCCCAAAATGTGACAACTAACCAACATAACTGCCGCTTTAATTTATGAACTTTCGGTCTTCATGTGTCCCTAAATGACACCGACATGCATCGATGTCGCACCCATGGCTCGACACCGGGGCGAACTTGGTCCCCTTCGGTGATCATGGTTTCATAACACGAACTTAATCACAATTGATTGATGAGATTAATCAAATTAAAACATGTTTTTAATTTATATTTTTCATTAGAGATAACATATATATTAATCTTAACATCATTTTTTGAGATCTCAATGTGTATATAGATGATTAGATATCAAAATTTTAAAAAAGGATAGATAAACGTGATAAACATATATGCATGCAATTCCTTTTTACTAAAAGTATCATTATTTTATATATATGTATTCCTTATCTCAAATCCATTTATTATTTTTAGTGAATTCTTGCTCTTTTTTTAGCTCACGATGAGTCATGAAAAACTAAATAATTGGTGCAAGAACAAGAAAATATTGCCAGTTATATTACCCTTTACCCCCCTTATCTCTTACAAACTCACATGCCCAATTAGGGTTTTGTTGTCCAATCTTCATTATCCTACCCAAAGCTCCAAATACCTCTTTTCCCCTTTTTATCTTCATGTTTTGTATAAATAACACTATTTTGATAGATAGAGACATAGAGTATGATTCAATATATCTATATAATTAGTTAGTTTGATTAGATTCGTTATCTTCGATCATCATTAACACAAATCTAACAATCTTATCTTGATCAGTATCATGTCCGAAACTCAATCAACTCAAAAATCGAATCAAATAACTCACTACCACGTCGAAAAGGGTCGTGCAAAGTCATACACATAGATTGGTTTGTAGAAACGAAAAAGGGCCTTTTGGGCAATATCTATTTTTCACTTATGAGCCTTTTTTCAACCGAAACAGTTGTTTTGTTGATTTGAAGGTGATGGGGTCTTTCTTACAAGGTTCCAGGTCAGTGTGATGGACTTACACGAGGGCATTACATCAATTTCCAAACTTAATTGTTCTTAGAATTAAAGTAGGACGTTTCCTTTTAAAGGTAATATATTACATATTCCATCTATTTATTTATCTCTTTTTAGCAAAGATGGCCCATGAGTCTTATTGTGCAATTTGCAACCTTCCCTCGATACATTTGGAGGGATAATTTATCAAAGGAACTAACGAATGCATCTGACGTGTATAATGTATAAATTTACGATAAATAAAAAATTCTTTGAATAAGACCATTAGTATTTAGAAAGCCCATATCATTACTCGCGTGGCCCAACATCATAGGCTATAGAGGTTTTAGGTTCTGGGACCGTTATCGACTTATTCGTTCAAGCATTCAATTCGAAATTTGTTCGTCTCAATGTATGATCAATGATTTTGACGATCGATTCTCCAATATGCTTTTCGTGAGTATATGAGTAATAACATGTTCTTTTGGTCGTTTCCAGTCAATTTCAGTTTAAATCGTTTCAATACAATTTAGTTCAATTTAGAACCATTCAAATCAATTTAATTTAAATTCAATCAGTTTAGTTCAGTCAGTTCCGGTCCTATCAAATTGAAAAAAATATTTAGGAAAAATCAATACAGTATGGCATAATTTTTATTTTTGCTTGTCTCAAACCATTATATTTTTAATTTTTAATCTTCGAATATCATTGATTTAGCTAGGGCCTCATTGAGTATATGATATGAATTGTGAGAAGCTAGTTCTCTTGTTTACATGTGTAGGTACTTAGTTGTCTAGTTTTGAATGGTATTAAGTTCATTCGAGATTGAAATGGCCCCCTACCCCCACCGCGCATGTTATCACAGACCAACGTGCAATCTAATCAGTTCGTACAATTAAAACACTTTCTTTCTTGCCTTTATTCACCACACCCACTATTTTATTTTACTCATACAATGAATTTATATTTATAATATATGCATGAATTTCAACTCCGAAATATTAATTAAATTGTGAAAAATAATATATACAATTAAGCTTCACACAATCTATATAGTATATTATTTCGCATGTTGTGTACTAAACTTTATTCACACGCCCCATTTAATTAAACAAAAGTTATATCTCAACTCCTCACTTTTTATAGAAAATATTATCCCTAAACAATAAGTTAAAAAGGATTAATTGGATTAGATGTGACAATTATAATTAGAAAATTCAAGTTACATCTTAACTAACTCGTTAAATTAGTTTTTAAAAATTAATTAATAGTAAATAAAATTCACATATAAAAACAAGACTGAGAAATCATACAAAAAGTCATCAACTTTACATCAAGAAATGAAGCATGTTGAGTTCAAGATTAGGTTAGATTTTGGAAAGTTTTTTTTTTTTTTTTTTGCTACAAGTTCGTGGGATTTACAAGTGTACATACCCAATGTGGTGGTGGGACAATTCAAAGTGGTAACATATAAAAAGATGATTTAAAAACAAAATGATTTGACCTTATAATCCATTGTAATATATACTTTCAAACCGAAAGACGAAAATTGATAATTTAATTTTATATTAACTAATAACCGTGAAGTTGTTTGAAAAATAAATGAATTGTTTTAAAAATAAAAGGTATATTTTGAGGGTAAACGTTGTTGATTTATCGAAATATAAAGTATTCAATGTGTTGATTGAAATGTAATTTTTTTTTGTCATCAATTGTGTTCATCATTTCATTCACATAATTCTCAATTAATTTAGATGTGCAATTAATTGTTAATGTTGTGAAGTGGGCTTTTGAAGTTTAACTCGGCAAATGCTCGTGGGCTCTAATAAGTGTTATTGAGGCCCAGTTTCTCGGGTACTTGATTTGTGACAAATTGTGCGGATCAGGCCCAATATTTAGGCTACTCGATTTTTGAGCCCATTTCAGTTTGCTGATTTAAAAATCGTAACCAAATCGAAAACTAAAATTTCTAATTTACTTAGATCTAAAATCGAATCGAAATCTAACCGGTCCGAATCCGAACGGAACTTTCTAAATTAAGAACATCCCTAGGCCAATTGGGGTGTCGTGATAATCACTTTCTCATTGCCAAAATATGTTTTTGACAATATTTTGAAATTGTGTTTTCATACTCTACTCCATATGCTAAAAAAGAAAGAAAGAGGGAATGTGTATATTGATTTGGACTTTTGAGGTGATCATTAAATAGGAGCCCATCAAATTATCTCATCGTGCATCTTTCAAATACTAGTAGTATAAGATAAGGATGTCATTATTTTTACATGTAAATAACTTGTTTTTTTTTTTTGAAACTTAATTTACCATTTATTTGGCTTTATGAATCATGAATCTTGAATGCGAATGTAGTTAAGTTACTTCATGGAAATAATCCTTCATTAAAGCATGGATCTTGTAAAGTATCATTTTTTTCTGAATAATTTAGGTACAAAGTGTCAAATTGATAAAAACTACTACTACTTTGAAGAAGACAATTTTGAGTGGACATATTAGATTTGTGCTATTATTACATTTCATTCATCGGAAAAAAACACTAATGAAATTGTAACAACTTTGTAGAAAAACTGATTAAGCGGAAGCAATAGAACAAATATTAGAACAAATATTAAGACTCGTTGATTCTGAGAATACCCGAGAATTAAAACATCAAAGTATCGTTGATTCCGATGAATACCGAAACTTGATAAAATCCTCAACAGATAAACCTTTTTATTTCATATCAAAACAACTACTGAATAAATGAAACAAACGAAATATAAATACTAATTCAAAACCCTAAAGATTATGGGCTTTATTAAAAACATAAGTGATTAACATAATTAAACAATGGGCTTAAGTATCCACATCAAAAACCATGAGATAATCTTTGCTCTAAAACACTAATGATTTTTTCAATTTGTGTGGCTAAATATGAATACTAAGTTGGAATAGTGATACTACAATTAATTCACAAGAAGGGATATGAGTGAAAAACAATTCAATGAAATTGGTTGCTCCTCATAATTTGTGTGATTGGTTGCCCTTTCTTGCAAGACCTTGAATGAATATAGATCCAATAATTGAGGTATTCATAAACGTTCGCCAACCTTAATGGCAATTTGAACAATTTCTTCACAAATAACAAAAGAACTATGATCATTAATTTGAATGTAAGTGAGTAGGTGACTTGGATATCAAATTTGCTAAAGATTAATGTTGTAGGCAAACATTTGTGTGATAAAAGTAGCAATAAGAAAAAAAGAAAGGCAATATTAATAATTTAATACTGAATACAAAAGCTAAGCAAGAAAAAGAGCAGGTAAATTACAATAATACCCTAATCCCCCATTGGTCATCTGGCATGGACAAAAAAACCAGCCAGAGACCAACATGAAGAGATGAACATCTGTACATAAAACTCACTCCATTATTAAGCAAAACTACACATGTCAAAAACTCCATTGCAGCTTTGCTATATATCTATCTATATAAACATAAACTGTAAGTACATCATTCATCTACAGAGCTGCCCAATCAATCTCCACAGAAGGAAACTTGTGCAGCAAGTATTCGTCGAATCCCTCGAAAAAATCGGAATCCGACGACACGGGCGATCCCGACGAGGCCTCGTCCTCGATCTTGATCGGCTCTTTCTCAACTTTCTTCTCCTCGGCCAGGCTCAGGCAGATTGCCTCGAGCTTCGCGTTGACCGCGGACTGCAGGGGCTTAAGGGTCAGCAGGCTGTGCCTGAGTTCCGGGAAATTGAGCCGCGCGTTGTCCCCACGCAGCTTGTACGCCGCCGCGTCGTAGGCGAGGGCGGCGTCCTCGGCCGTGTCGAAGGTCCCGAGCCAGAGCCGGGTCCGGTTCCTCGGGAGCCGGATCTCGGCGACCCACTTGCCCCAGTGCCTCTGACGCACGCCCCTGTACAGCTTCCCGGGCCGTTTCATCTGGGCGGGCTTCGGGCGGAGGAGATGGGCCGAGAAGTGGGCAGGATCGTAATTGAAGGTGAAATTGAATGGCTGATGACGATGATGATGATTCACATCTAGTGTTGCAGGGGCAAAAGGGTAATAATTACATGAAGAAGAAGAAGAAGAAGGAGAAGCTGTTTTCATGAAAGGGACAAGGGCTTGCAGAAGCTCTTCTCGGGTCGAATCGAATGTATCTATAGCTGCCGCCATTGTTCAAGGATTGATTTTCGAATTAAAAATAAAATTAAAAATAAAACCCTGTTTTTTTTTATCTAAAATAATTGAAAAACAGGGGTGAAGATACAAAAGGGATCTTGAGGTTTTAAAAAGCAACCTTTTTTCCCGTACACAAGATGAATCAGGGGTAGAAAAATGAACCCACTTGTTTTTTTTAATCTGGGAAACTTAAAATTAAAAAAATAAAAATAAAAACAAAAACTGGATCTTTCTGTACTGAATCACCTGGTTTCAAGATAATAAAATTACAGAACAAAATCAATTGTACTGAATCACCTGGTTTCAAGATAATAAAATTGCAGAGCAAAATCAATGGAGAAAAGGGGATTCGGAACGGGGAGTAATTAGAGAAAATGGGGGAATTGAAACTAAAAAAGAAAAAAGAAAAATTAAAATGGAAAACGCTCTTTTGATTGTGGACTCTCTGTTTTTTTTTTCTCTCTGAGAAGAAATGGTAGTGGTGCTCTGTATTTATATAGGCCAACTGGCCAATTCCTATGTTCATTTTTTTATTAGAAAAAAAAAAACTCCTATTTTACTTGCTTGAAAAAAAATTCCTATTTTATTAAAACACCTATTGTGATTAAATTTGGTTCGATTCGGTTGGGAGAGAGACGATTTGCCCTCCTAATTTACTCGGCAATTTACAAAGTAATCATCTTTGTTCGTAATGTGATGAAGTGGTGCTTGATCATCCTCCGAGTCTAGTTCGAGCTGAGTTGATTCTCGGCTCCACTCTTCTCACCTGATCTCTCTACATGTTAGTAATTTTTTTGGAGGGCATATGGATTTCGTATTTACATAATTAAAATAAATTCAAATTCAAATCGTATTTTAAATGATGAAATACCAAAATAATATATGAAAAACAAAAAGAAAATTTGAATTACAATTTCAAAACTATATCTCCGGGCCCACTTTCCGCGGCCCGAACAAACAATTCGGAGTTGCTTTCTTATCTCTACAATACCAACAACTCACATCTATTTTTTTATCTACCTTATCTAACATTGCCACATGTTAACCACAAAATGAAGTTTGATTTTTATTATATTATCCACAAATAATATTTATTATTAATTTCATCTATGTTTTCAATTATTATTAATTTCAATGTTCATTTGGGACAGATGACCTGTTGTTTTGGACGGGCGGAACTGAATTGATTTTTTTATAATAATAATAATAATTTTTATAAATTATTAAATTTTTTTAAAAAATATTAATAATATTATAACAGTAACTAAATTTTATATTTAAAATTATAGATTGAAATTATTTTTTGTTTATTTTATTTTAATTTATTTTGAGACGAACTGAACTGAATCAATCTGAACTGAATTGAACTAAACTGAATGGATCTGAACTGAACTGGATTGAAATTATGTCCAAAAGAACAGGTCCAAAGTTGTTTGTACTATATTTTATTCTTCATCAACAATTCTTCCAACGGTTGGTAAAACACAATCTCGAATGAAATTTCAGTAATTTGAGATCTGACGGCAATGGGGATCTATGCATTGGTTGACTTCAAAGTCAATGCTATTAGTGTATTATGCACGAAAATGTTTGTTAATCATGCTCTTCATTTCAATTGAATGATTCACAACAAATAGTAAGTTTGAATAAGGAGATCTGGCCCAAGTACAAATGCAAGCCCACTACAGAAGTATTCGGCCCGCTTGATCTAGCGGGCCACCCACAGAGTCAGGATATTCGAGTACAAGGGGGAAAGAGTCAAAAGGAGGAGAGCATGCGTTGCGTGTGAACGACGTCGTTTGGGACGTGGACCCCATTTTGATGTCGATTTCACGTAGAATCCACGGGAATGTGGGCCCACCACCGCCGTTATTCTACTTGCTTAGTGGACCACGTTATTATCCAATATTCTTTTTTTTTTCTTTCTTCTTATAAACTTCTAATTTTCTTTATTTTTTATTTTTACTTTTGTGATGAAATATATTATTACCACGAAATAATTTTTGCTATATTCGAGATTACGTTGATTAGATTTGGACACCATTCAATTTTATCAAATTTAAACTTATTTATACCACGAAACTTTGTTCTAAAAATGAATAAAATGACTGAAATATGCTTACTCTCATCTTCTGGGACAGGTGACTAAAATATGTAAACTTTTACAAAGGAAAAGGGAGTGGTTTTTAGTGCACCAATGCTAATTTCTAAGCAACACAAATGGACAACCACTCATAGACTTATTTTAATAATTAGTATTAAATAATTAAAATAAAATATACTCCGTAGTAATTCACAACACATTCTTTTAACCTAATTAATATCCACACTTAGAACAATAACAGAATAAAAACAAGAGCAAGTACATATTGTCAAAATAACCATAAACCATAGAATTCTTCAATATGTACTTGCTCTTCAATATCACCAGAGAAGTTCAATTCTTGTTTTTTAAATATCACCAGCGAAGTTCAATTCTTGTTTTTTTAAATAACCATAACCATATTTAAAAAACCTCGGAAACTAGCGTTTCAGGGCCTTTTCAATTCTTCACCAGTCATCTCCGAATCCATTTTGCATCCGTCTCTCAGACCATTCAGTTGTAACAATCTAGCTTCCTGCAACAGCCAGAAGATAATCAGACTCGACGATATCACAAAAAACTCAACCCATATTTAGTGTGCCCCAACTTACGAGCTGAATACTCTCTTGTTCGTTTACTTCTGCCATGCGTTGAAAAAGCGACCTCCACCTGAACATCAGATCATACTCTGACTCGGAGAAGTATTCAACACTACCGCTATGATTCCAGATACTCCTCTCGGCGGCTATGGTGGCTTCTTTCCGACTCTTTCTCAAGGCTAAGGATTTTAATTTAAGGCCAACATACAGATGAATAAATCTCACAATACATCAAATTTGAAAACTGTTTACGACTCTCGCAGTCTCGCTCACCTGAAACTCGAGCTTTGATGTCCTGGTAGTTTAGGTCCAGCCATATATATGCAGCTAAAGATCAAACAACGCAAAATGAAGATACAATCCAAAAACACAGAAACAATACACAGCGAAAATAAACTGTGGCAGTGAATTCAAACTACCTTTCGTGCAAAAAGAACAAGAGCAAGCCTTGATCAAATCCGAGTTCGACCCACCATCCGTTTCACAAGCACACTCATCCCCATTCTTCGATTCCTGAGACTCGGGTACACCCGGGAAGTCGACCGATCCGCATTGGCTCAACCCCAGATCATGAGTTCCCTCACCGCTCAATTCGATTCCCGCTACCTCCTCTTTCTCCTCCGTTTTTTCCCTTCCGAACAAATTATCAGATGAAACACGGACGCGCTTGTGTAAATCTGTGCCGTAGAAATTGGGGGTTTCTTCTTCCTCAGGAAATTCCCTCTTACCCATACGATCGGCGAGGTCACCGGGAACGATATTTGATTTATATTCAGCAGCCATTAATTATCAGAAGAAACAAAATCACAACGGTGATACCTAATTTCTCAGAATCCTGATTCAGACATTAAAAACCCTAGGTTATTGATGATTTGGGGGAAATTCAATCGATACACGCACATAAACATTCATCCAACTATCTCTTCCATACACATAGTAAAAAAGTGTAAACACACACATACACACAGAGAGAGAAACGGAAATTAGAAAATCGGACTAACGGAAGAAGAAGAAGAAATTCGCCGGACTGACCTTGTTGTGGATGGACTCGGTTTTCTTCCGGTGTGGAAAATGAAGTCATTTCAGATAGATCGAGACGGAGAAGATAAGGAAATGAAATGAGTTTGGGCGGCGGCAGAGGCGCCCGCGCATTTTCCCGCTCCTTTTCTAATTTCTGAAATTTGTGCGCCAATACAATGATTTTTGAGTGATAATTAAATCGTAGTAGTAACAAAAGGTGAGGTCACGTTTTTTAAATTGAATTAACTTTTAATTAGTACCAAACCGATTCGAACTTGTTTGTCGAGTTGATTGTCCGATCGAACTTGCGTAAATCATCGATTCATCTCGATCAGTGCTTGGAGACAATTGTTACTTATCCACACTTACTAGAATAATCGAATCCGAGCCATTGTTCTCGGTGCTTCGAAGGAATTCATGAATCCTTTTAGTCAATATGATTGTAGCACCCAAGTCAAAAACAAAATGAGAGTAGCAAATCAATAGCCAAAAGGAGGTTCATGCACCCTTATGCACATATCTTCCTAGTCAATGAAAAATCTCATCTGGGTTTTGATGGTTTTGTTTCAAAACTTCTCAATCATAAGTCAAAAATCAAAGATCAAAGGTGACGACAATTTACCCTAGTCAAAAAATCGAGAAACAAAATGATGACCAGATATGTAAAGGAGATTCATGCATCCTTGGAATTCAAGGTACATGAATGTTGTTCTAAGGATTCACTAATCTGCGCATAATAAATACATACACCGCCACCATTTTTTAGCACAAGCCACCGATTGATCTTCCTAGTGGCAGAGCACGAGATACGCGTGTTGAGAAATATGACAGAAGAGTTAGATAGAGAAAAGATATTCCGATTTGGAAATTAGTTAGATAGAGAAATGAGCGCCGATAATGAGAACTCCGGTGTTGCGCACCCTCATTATTAGCACCCATTTCTCTATCTAACTAATTTTTATTTTTATTTCAGACGAGTCTTGTTTCTCTATCTAACTCTTCGGCCTTATTTCTCATATACAAGCCTCTTGTTTTAGTGCCGAGTATCAGCGCCAATGCATCGTCACTCGTCACACAAGGTACAAGCGTATCGTGTGTTGTTTTGTTTCACATCTTGCTTCGGTTTTAACAACAATAGAAAATTTTCTACTGTTTCATTGCAATTTGCAGGGAAGGATGTATGTGCTGAGAAGAAGAAAAACAGCATTCATCAACTCAATTTGTTCAAAAAGAAAACAATCGTGCTTCTTTCATAGTTACCTATGTTTCGGATCACTCTTTCATTTTGCGAGACTTCTTGCTATCCATTTCAACATCATCAATCGATGCGAATGCACCGGGGGCTTATGCAGGAGAACAATGGGAGGTGCCAAGGAAATTGGATATGAAAGAGTTCGAGGCGGGTGGGTTTCATGTTTTTTAGTCGTATGAAATCTAGCCACGAGTAGTACGACCGGTAATTAATCACAATAATTAATTGTTCTCATACGGTTAATTAAGGTGAATTTGATGATTAATTGATGACATAATTTAACGCGGCTTCGCAATTTTAGTTTTAATTGTTGGTTCCATTTTATTTGTTTATTATTAAAGTGGTTAAAATTATATTGAGAATTAGTGAATTGTTTTTTCTTTTTCTAGAAAAATGTGTGCGTTCATTTTTTATGTATATTTTTATCTTATATATATCTAACTTTGCAAGAATGACTTTTTATAACAAATATTCATACACGGACATATATATATATATATATATATATATATATATAGAATTGATTTTGAATTTTACTTTTAAACATAAATTATTAAATAAGTAAAATAATATTGGACTTATTTATATTTAATTTAAATGATATTTTAATTTTATTTAATATTTTAAAATAAAAATGTTAGTATTTCTAAACACAAATTAAACAACAAATATTAAATTATTTTGAAATATTATCAAATTTTAAAAATATACTTAATTTAATAATAATTTTAATTGAAAGTATGATTAATATTTATATTTTATTAATTTGTTTGAAAATATGAAAATTATATTATTATTAAATAAATTATCGGGACAAGAGGCGATTAACCAAAACAAACAAGGTAATGGTTTGAGATAGATAGAAACGAGTTCAATCTAAGCAAGCTTAGTGGAGGAGACGGAATAGAACGGGATCGTTCAGATCCCGTTATGAAAAATTTAAAACGGGACGGGATGAGACGGGATTGTCCTTTTCAAAAGTGATCCGGTCCCAGTCCCATCCCGCTAATTTTCGAAATGGAATCGGGACGGAATCGAGATTCCGGGACGAAGTGCCCACTCCTCGACAATGTAATTTTCAGGGTCATCAAGAGTTATTTGTAAATATGAAATTCATTCGAGTCTTTCAAGTGAAATCGAACCAATGATACATACTATATATTTCTAAATTCAAATTTACGATCCAACAAAATAAAAGTAGGTTCGGGTAATATGATAAATACTGTAGGAAACAGAAATGAAAACTCTCTCAGTCATCAGTCATCGGATTCGTTGTCCACATACTGCTGCATGAGTTGCGCGCAGTTGGTCAAGGGAGTGGAGGTAGGGCAGGACAGGGGGTTGGCTAGCCGCTGGTTAGTGGCCAAGCCACAGTTGCGGGTGAGGATCACGAGGGACCGATCTGAGCTGCTGGTGCTCGTTTCTGCGCAGTCAGGGTGCCAACCGCTCAGCCCCACCTGACACAAGTTATTACCCTGGTCACCATACACTTCCACCAAGTAATTTCCACTGGAGTCGGTCTTCGTCAGATTTGAGTAAGTGATAATCGAAGTGTCGTCCCTCTTTGTGCATATGATTTTAACGGTGGCATCTGCAAAATGCCAACGATTTCTCGGTTATTTTTGTTTTCTGCATTTCCGACTCATTAAATCATCCACATCGCAATCAAATTCAGCGGAATTAGGGTTTCCTACTCTAAAACTAAAACAGATCGACACGAAAATTTCCAGATCTAACGCAATATCAACAATACGAATCGGATCGAGGTAGATCTGGACGGGAAGAATACTGAATGTACAACTCGGCAAGAATACAGGTACAAATCGGAAAGCACGCGAGTGAGTGCGCGTGCGAGAGAGAGAGAGAGAGGGGGGGTTACCGGCGAGTGGAGTCGAAACAGCGGTCTCAAACCCAGCATTGCAAGTGTCCAAGTAGGCTCTTCCATTGAGGGTGAGCGGCTCATCGACCGGCTTATCGACCAGCTTCGCGCGGGCGGCGACAATGGAGGGTACAACACATAAAGCAAACAGTACAAGCAGCAATTTCACCATTTTTTTTTCTCTCGTCCGAGCTTTGTTTCTAATCTGTATCCGGTGCGACGAATCTGAGAGTGACGAGAGATGTTATATGGGGTTCTCTCGCGCGTGTGAGCTGGCAGTGGAGAGTCGCACGGGATTTTGGCGATCTATGAAGGAAAATGAAAAACGCGTAGTGTAAACGCCGTTAATTTCGGTGCGGCGAGTGGGCCCCGCATCATTCATTTTCACGCGGAGACGATCGCGGAATTGTTAAATGAATAAATATTTTAATTTTATTTTTAAACAGTTGGAATTATAATTTTTTTTCTAAATAAATAAATTTAGGGAAATTTGGAAAATGATCACTTATAATTAGTTGTTTATAATTAAATAGTTTTCCTTAATTATAAAAAAGAGTAATATTTTCGAAATTATCATCGCTTAGTAATACACATAGATGGGTGGTTACAAGGTATAATATTAATTAATTTACTCTTTTTTATAATTATAAAATTAGTATTACACTTATTAATAAAATAATTTAAAAAATATTATTCTTAATTTTGAAGTGTAATTTATGGGGTATGAATTATAAATTAAAAATCCAACATACCGTTTTCCTTAAATACTTCGTAAATTTAATATTCAAATCGACATCTATTTTATTGGTAGATATTATGTATTAGTATTTCTATTAAATAATAAAAACGAATAATGAATGTCGGTTCGGATGGTCATAATGGTCAACGGGACAGATGCATTTGACTTATTATTCAGTAAGAAATGGCGTGATTTAAAATTAATAATGTCCTGTAAGATTGCATACCGTCTCGGACGTCGGACCATACTCCTCTGCTTCTGGACCCGGTGACTTCTGGGAACGGGTACAAGGCGTGGTTTCGGTTTGACAACCACATTACTGATATGGAGGATTTTCTACCCCAGACGAGGCGTATCTGGGAGTATGATATTCATGGTCTGCCTATGTATTCGGTGGTTAAGAAGCTTAAGCTTCTTAAGGGTGTTTTCAGGCAGATGAGAAGGAGACAGGGGCACCTTGGGGCTAATGTGACGAAGGCTAGGGAGTTCCTGCTCTCTGTTCAGACATATTTGACTATGGACCCCACTTTTGAGCCATTACTTGTTTTAGATGGTATATGTCGTCGCTTATACGCACGGGCGGTTGAGGCGGAGCAAACTTATTTACGCCAGAGGGCGAAGACGTCATGGCTTCGAGACGGGGACCAGTGTACAGCCTTCTTCTTTAGGAGTATCGCGGTTCGACGGGCCCGGTCGCGAATACTCCAGGTTGAGACAGCTACAGGGGATCTTGTTCATGATTCCTCTCAGATTAGTAGTACAATAGTGTCGTTCTTCCAGGGACTGTTGGGTACTTCTACACATCCCGTGGTAGGAGATTTACGACATTTCGTGACTCGGAGGTTGACTACTGAGATGGCTGAGCATATGATCAGACCGGTGACGGCTGCAGAGATTCAGAGTGTACTTTTTGCATTTGATGATGATAGAGCCCCGGGTCCAGATGGTTATTCTTCGGCCTTCTTCAAACAAGCCTGGCCGGTGATTAAATCTGAGAGTCTCAACGCTATTTCAGATTTCTTCCGCACCGGGAAGCTTGTTAGAGAGATTAACTCGACGATTCTTTCGCTTATACCGAAGGTTGCTGCACCGAAGCATCCTAAGGACTTTCGCCCCATCTCGTGCTGCAATGTGTTGTACAAGGTGATAGCGAAAGTTATTTCGAATCGTATGGGTTCCAGTATGGCATTATTGGTTGACAGATCGCAGACAGCCTTTGTCCCTGGCAGACGAATTGGGGATAATATCCTTCTTGCACAGGAGCTACTGCAGGGGTACGGACAGAGACGACTTCCAGCTCGATGTGTGCTGAAAGTCGATCTTATGAAGGCTTATGATACGGTTGAGTGGAGCTTCGTGCGGGCGACGCTGGAGACCATGGGTTTCCACCAGGTGTTCATTGGTTGGATTATGGAGTGCCTCACTACTCCGGCATTTTCGGTGAACATCAATGGTTCGGCTGAGGGTTATTTCAGAGGTTCTCGAGGATTGAGGCAAGGGGACCCGATGTCACCCTTTCTTTTTGTCCTAGTGATGGAGGTATTACATGGGATTTTGGAGTGGCATATTCAGGCTGAGCCGGAGTTCCAGTATCATTGGAGATGTGAGAGGACCCAGACCTATATGCTGAGTTTTGCTGATGACCTTCTACTTGCTTGTCACGCCGACCCTGTTTCTATCGCTACACTTAGACGAGGAGTGCAGCTTTTCTCGACTTACTCGGGTCTACATGAGAATGTAGATAAGAGTAATATATATCTCTCCCTCCAGGCGCAGGATGATGTGTCGATACTCCAGCCAGTCTTTGATTTCCCGGTCGGGACCCTACCGGTGCGTTATCTGGGAGTCCCTCTGATCTCTTCTCAGTTGAGGCTGAGGGATTGTGCCCCCCTGCTACAGAGGATTGTTGCTAGACTGGGCTCTTGGACCTCTCGTACCCTATCTTATGCAGGGCGATTACAGCTGATCCGATCAGTTCTTGGTACTTTACATATCTACTGGGCCAGTGTTTTCATTCTACCCCAGGGGATTATCGAGGAGATTGAGAAGAGGCTGAGGAGATTTCTTTGGTTTGGGTTGGGCAACAAGGGGTATGCCAAGGTCCGATGGGTTGACATTTGCCGCCCTACCAGTGAGGGTGGTTTGGGTATCCGGGATCTCACTGCCCAGAATCGGGCCCTTATGACTAGACATATCTGGGCTATTCTGAGTCAGGACCCGGAATCCGTTTGGGTCAGTTGGATTCGAGAGAATCGACAGAGGAGGAACTCTTTTTGGAGTGCTAAGGTGCCGAGGGCATGCTCTTGGAGTTGGCGACAACTTCTTAAGATACGCCCGGCTGTGTTACCAGCTATACAGATGCAGGTCGGGGATGGGTCGCAGTTTTACCTTTGGAGGGATCCGTGGCATCCCCTTGGTCGATTAGAGGAGGTGTGTCAGTTGAGGCCATGGCTTAGGAGGCTCCCGCGGGCTGCATCGTTGAGTATGGTCATAGTTGATGGGGTGTGGAGGTGGCCATCAGACTTTGCGGCGGAGTTCGTTGATCTTATGGATGGCTTGCCGAGTATAGATGTGAGTACAGATACAGTGCGGTGGACATTGCATCGATCAGGGACCTACACCTCTGACTCGGCATATACTCTTTTCTGCCCAGAGGGTCCAAGGGTGCCGTGGGCTTCCCTTTTGACTGGACCAGGACGTATACCACGACACAGTTTCATTCTTTGGTTGGCTATCCGAGGTCGGTTGCCGACTCGGGATAAGCGTTGGATTGGTCGGGGGAATGATTCGTGTGTCCTTTGTGGTGATGAGAGCGTGGAGACACACTCCCACCTTTTCTTTGAGTGCCCATTGTCACAGGACTGTTTGCGGAGATTACGGGTGGAGGTGGGTTTTCTATGGCCACGAGGAGGTTGGCATAGTGCTGTACTACGGGCTGCGAGTCGATGGCGTGGTAGGCACTTGATCTCTTGTGCGTATCGTGGACTTCTCGCTGCTCTGATCTATTATATATGGCTCGAGAGGAACACTAGGATCTTTGAGACTCGGTCGGTGTCGTCTGGAGTGGTGGCTTCTCAGGCGATCTCTATCATACGGGAGAGGATTCTCTCCTTACGACTCCCTGATTCTATTCAGGCACGGGCACTGAAGAGGGTTTGGCATATAGCATGGTGATTGTTTTTGTATTTTTTTAGTGTTATATGTCTAGTTTGGTTGGTTGGAGAGCTAGTCTGTTAGCTCTGTGTTGCGGTGGGGTTGTTTTCCCTATGCGCAGTTCTGTATCATACTCTTTATTTTCTATGTGATTGACCTTTACCAAAAAAAAAAAATTATAATCCCAGATTTCTTTAAATTGAACTAAACTAAATTAAGTGATCCGAAAAGAATAATTAAACTAAAAGAACTGAACTTAATTTATTTTTTATATAATAATTATTTTTATAAATTTTTAAATATTTTTTTAAATATTAATAATATTATGAAACTAATTAAATTGTATATTAAAAATTATAAATTGAATTATTCTTTATTTATTTATTTTAATTTATTTTAAAACAAATTTAATCTAGCTAAACTAAAGCATATGAACTGAATTAAACTACACTTGAATTAAGATCAATAGAACAAGTCTTTGTCTTATTTATCTATAAAGAAAAAATATATTTATACATATATATATATATATATATATATATATATATATATATATATATATATATATATATATATATATATATATATATATATATGAACTGAATTAAACTACACTTGAATTAAGATCAATAGAACAAGTCTTTGTCTTATTTATCTATAAAAAAAAAAATATTTAGACATATATATATATATATATATATATATATATATATATATATATTTATTTATTTATTTATAAAAAACACTTTTTTTTTTTTTTTCATTTGTTTCCGACATATACTATGATAGTACTATTTTATTTATTTTTGTAAAATACTAAGGAAAAAATATCAATAAATGTATAAGTAAGGAAAGTATTTATTTTTTGGTAGGAAAATAGGGTTGGAAATGAACCGAGCAACTCGTGGACTGCTCGAGTCAACAATCGACTCGAGCTTGAGTCGAGTATTAATTCATATTAGCCGAGCTCGAGCACCATTTATGAAGAATCGAGAGCAACACGTATATATAATTTTTAATTAAATATCCTTAATATGTGTATATATATCGAGACAAGTTGAATTTTTCGAACAATTTGAGTCGAGTCGAGCTCGAGCAATATGAGTTGAATCACTCGAAAGTTGCACTAATCGAGCCGAACTCGAGCATGAAAAAATTTTGCGTGTCGAGCTCGAGCACCCTCTCGGGCGGCTCGTCGAGCTCGAGCCTGTCAATTTTTTTTTCAAACCAGCTCGATAAGCTCAAAGCTCGACTCGTTTCCAAGCTTACGTAAATTTAAGAGCTTGAAATTGTATATGCAAATTATTGAGACATGACGTGTAATTGTACTATATGTTGAGACATGTGGATTTCAAAATACAGTTGTTATTACAAACTAATTTAAGATATATTACTATTTAAATTATCATTATTTCAATTTTTTATAATTAAATTAGAAACTATAATTTTGTTTATCGATGGACCCTGCATAACTTTCCTAAAATCTTCAATTATCATCCCTTGATAGGGTTATCCTTTACCTTACCCACCGAATCTTTTTTATTAACGGTAATTAGAGCTCCAAGTATTAAGGCTTGTTCACTTTAATTAGAATTTTTCTATTTGTATCCATTAATATTTAAACGAATAACTTATGATCATAACTAAGTACAGTAAACCTCTTATCTCAACGTAATTTTTTGCCTAAATGTTGTCTGTCGATAACCATATACTCCGTATATCATATGTTTCATAAAGATAACACAATGTAGTATTTGGTTTCCTTTTCATATGTTTTTATCTATTTGAAGAAATCGTTACTAGTCGTAATCAGCAAGAAAGACGATAAGATCAAGTTTCATTCGATTTTTCGGACAGTAGAGTAGGTATAATTAATTAATAATTAATTTTCATTAAAAGGTAAAACCCAAAAACATTTTATTTAAGTGTGTGAATAATATTAGGAGACAAGATTGGAGTAATTATGTATTAATATTTGAACGTACAAAGTTCTTCAAAGGGGAGAAAACCAATTAAGTTAGTAAGAGCAACTCAAGGAAAGATAAATGACGCTGGCGTGGACATATCACATAACGGGCATCTCAATCCGACGGCTAAGATTAAATCTCTCAAATCCTTTTTAACCCCCCACACACTCGCACTCTCCATTGTCAAGAAAACACTAACAACATTAACAACAAAAAAAACATGACGCTGGGAAAACGTGGTCGGAAAGCTGCCGGAGCCACCTCCGAGGCGGAGGCGCGCCGTCTCCCGGCGGCCACAATGACCGTCGAGACGGGCGGCTTCACGTGGAGCTGCGCCCTCTGCCGCCGCCCGCTGCCCGTCGGGGTCGACGTTTACATATATAGGTACAATATTATATTTAATTAATATATATGTTTTCGATTTTTTTTTTATATATTATAAATAAGTAGGATAATGTTTGTTTCTTTCGACAGAGGCGACACCGCGTTTTGTAGCCCGGAGTGTCGGGAGCACCGGATGAACTCCGACGAGAGAAACGAAAGCCGGCAGAAACAGCTGGCAGCCGGAGGTGGCGGCTGCCGTCGGTAAAATTATGTGTATATATATGTGCATGGAGTGGGATTTGTGTAATTAGATAATGTAAAAAAATATGTAATTAATTTTAATTTTTTTGTATATAATTGCATCCAAGCCCTCGAACTTTCACGGTTTTTTACAAATGCCCCCGATAAAAATTCACGGTCCCTCTCATCGAAGTAGCGATTTCGAATGCTTCAAGAAGTTGTTGAGAGGCTGACTTTTGGTGTAGGAAAATATATTCTTCACTCTATCCGTCATCTGTTTCATTTTACAAGACAAGCAACGTGTGATGGGTTAATTACAATTTGACCCCTGATGTTTAGTTTATTTGCAAAAGAGCTCATTTTGTCTATAAATGGGAAAACTTGCTATAAATAGAAACCTTTCCGAGGCTTTCTCTTGCGTAAGGCACCGGCCTCTGATGAGAAGTGGACGACGGGGGCGATTTTCGGCTTCGTTCTTCCCTGCCGTTTGGTGATCTCCCTCCAAACGAGCTACTATCGGGACTAGTCGATTGCTGTGAGAATATATCACGTTGATGATTAATGTCATTCTTCGAAATGCAAATAAATGTAAGGGTGTGCTTGTGATTTTAAGAAATCTCAGGGGTAGTTTTGCAATTAAAGAAAATTAGATTGGACTAACTTACAAGTAAGCTTCTGCTTCTTGTGGTTGCAGATGGGCCATTCTGCCATAGCCCATTTAAGGCATTTGGTGGCAGGCTTGATTCCTATAATCCAATTAAGCCCATTAGTATAAGGCCATGTATCTTCAATTAAATTGTGAAAATTGATAAGAAAAAATAAATAAATATAATTATATATAATAATTTACCAAAAGAAGTACAGTTGCACAATGCTTCAAAACTTCCAGATTCATTCTTACATCCTCCAAGCTCCTAATCATCATAAACAATAATATTATTGCATTTTTTATTATTGTATTAATAAATAATAATTAAAAAACGATATATATATATATATATGTATATTTTATTCATTATTAATTATTAATAACATTATACCTATGTTTTTGCTGACCAAGACCAAAATAATCTGCCAATGTTGCCATCTAAACCAACAAAAATAAAATCATTAAGAAAATAAACCATTTTATTTAATTATCAATATATAATATTGGAAATTAATTAAATATGACAAACCTTCATATTCCCAGCCCTCCTTCCAAATTTCTGAGTTAGCACTCCCAAAGAATCTATGATCCCAGCCGGAGTCGGGCCAGGCCGATTAATCAGCGCAAACGCCTCTCTAATCCGAACGCAATCGAACCGTTGGATATTATGGCCAGCCCATACCCTTCCATCGAGCACGTCGAAAATCTCATCGGCAACTTCCTCGAACGAAGGCGCATTGGCTATGGCACCGCGGGTTATCCCGTGGGACCGGCTGGATTTCACGGGCACAATCGACAAGTCGTGAGGCCTGATCAGGGTGCAATAGCTCTTGAGCTCGACTAGCTTTCTCGGACAAACTACGATCGCCCCAAATTCAAGGACGCAAAATTTTTGTCCGATTTTGCTAGGGACAGTAGTTTCTAAATCGAAGAACACGATTTCGGAGATAGTCATTTCAAAGAAATTTGTTCTAATTAAATTTAGTATAGAAAGGTTTGTGAGAAGAGATAGTTAATTTGGTGAACATCTTTGTTAGGGTTTATATGTATATATAAATGGAGGGGTGATCTTTATTATTATGAAAGATAAATTTGAACAATGGCATAAGAATATTCTTTAATTTGGCATGCATGCATAGGAGGTAGATTGTCTTGTAATTCAAGTTATATATGATGTTTCCTTGTCAAGGAAATTAAAGACACCCTAGCTAGCTATTTGTCGAATCGAATGAACGAAATCGATTTATCGACAATTTTATTGCGCGTGCCGACAAATCGATAAAAGATTCATAACAATATGTCAATATGTATATATATAGTTGTTTAATGAATTTAAAAATGATAATTATAAATTGAAAACTCGATTTTTTTTAATTTTTTGTATAATTAAATTTGATTTTAAATTCGGTTAAATAAAAACATTAGTTTTGATTGTTATAATTTTTGGTTTGTAGATTCTTGAGAAAGGGAAGTGATTCAAGAAAAGTGTGGTTAACACACACAAAAAAAAAAAAAAAAAAAAGAGGGTTTTATAAGCACACGTTAACTCGTTCTGACTTGCTGTGTTGGGCCACCATTTTATTATTTATTTACTATTTATTATTTTCACATTCAAATAATTACTATTTAAATATATATGTTCATATAAAATTTGGACTTTACCGTCTTTACCTTTGTGTGTTGAAAAAAGTCCTAACGGCATTTCTGTCCATCACTTGAAAAATGTTTTACACAAGGGCTAACTATTTCCAAAGGAGGATAGAAAATTAAAGCCTCGACATTTCACTACCCATTCGTTAATTTATAATAATATTAATTAAATTGTTTCTCTCACATTTTTTTAATATTTTTTTATAATTACATATATTTCAATAAGTTTATAATTGCATATATATAATTCACATTTTTTAAATATTTTTTTATAATTACATATATTTCAATAAGTTTATAATTGCATATATATAATTCACTCATGTATAATTTATTGAAAATTCTCGTTGCAGATAGTGTAAGGGTCATACATAGTACATACTGACAATAGGGGAAAAATATTAAAACAAAAATTCAAGTGAATCGAATTCAAATAATTACTTGATTTTTATAAAAATGTATTTCCTCATACTTTCCATAGTGTGAATACGATAATAATGATAAAAATCCAAATACAACGAGTTTGGATTCAAACAATAATTACTACACAGAACATAATTTTATTTTTCTTTCAAAATCACCCATGTAAAAAGAAGGAACAATATATATCCCGTATCTATGGCCATTAAAGGAGAGCTTATCCCCATTTCAAATTGACCTAAGCTATAACCAAACACAACACCAAAGTGCCAATTAAATACAATGAAGTAATTCATGACTTTCTATCCCAAGACCTTTAGAATCTGGAGCAATGGATTTGCAAAAATAACTACCTTCATTATTGCCCAACGGCTTATTTCAAGGTCATGTTTGGCACAATATTTGTGTATAGTTTCCAACATTTTTTTTTTCTTTTTAATGTTTACGATAATAAAAAAAGGTACCTATGTCTCAACGTGACCTGATATCTCATAAGAGAGCTCGATTATTGTCTAAACATCGATCGATTTTTCTAGTTAGACCTAACTCATATTCTAACATCGACTAGTCGACGAAAGTTACAAAGTCATGAAAAACGAAGAGAGTCTATATATGTAAGTTCTAAACATGACCTTATAAAATATGTGCAATGTGAATAATAGTAATAATAATTAGCATTCCTCTTTTTATTTATTTATTTTATTTACATAATATATATAAAAAAAGAAAAGAGATTCTCAATAATAACTAGGTAATTAATGTGTGAATGTTAAGCGCGTGCAATACGCGTGTAAGATAAAAACAAATTCTTATTACCACTCAAAGTCATTGTAGGATATATAAAAGCCCTCCTCTTATGTTGTGTGTTTTCACCAAAAATCATTTGTACTCAAAACAATTGAAATATTTTCTTTGCTGCTTTTCAATTCTCACTTTGAGTACAAACAAGAAAGAAAGAAAGAACAAAAATGGGTCGTAAAATCGACATGAAAAAGATTGAGGACATAACAAGGTGTCAAGTAACATTTTCGAAGCGTCGAAGCAGCGTGATGAAAAAGGCCAACGAAGTTTCCGTGTGCTGCGATGTGGATGTTGCGTTTGTCGCGTTTTCACCATCCGGTCGCATCAGCAAGTTTTGCAACCAAAAGAGGTTTGTTTAATTATGTATTTATATACGTGTTTTATTTATTTGAATAATTTTTTTATGAAGAAATTAAAATCAATTTTTTTTTTTGATTATTCATTTCGCTTCTCAGGATTGAAGATGTGTTTCGTCGTTACATCGATCTACCGGCTGACCAGAGATTGAAGTAATTTTATTCATTTCATCGATCGATCTCATAATTTTTTTTTTTGTTTTTAATTATTTTAAAATTGAAGCCTTGATATATTTGGTGTTTTTGATGGTGGTGATTTTGTGACACAGACATATAAGTAATGTTCAGGTGTGTTTTCTTTTATTTTTCTTAGATTTAATTATTATTCTCAATTTTTTTTTAAAAATTAATTAATTGATTATTTTATTTTATTTTATTTTTTTGAAGGAAAAAATGGAGAAGCTGAGGCAGCTTGGCCATATCAATGGTGACATCAGCAAGCTTCAATATCTAGACAAACAGTTAGTTCTCTTTTGTTCATTTCTTCATTCTGATTTCTGCATACATACATTCAAGGGGACAAATAATTTCATCTAATTTGGAAACCTAAAAACAAAATCTTCAATTTGTCGCGTAGTTAACGATAAATTTGTCGCACTCGACGCATTTGATACGTTCCTTTTAATATTGGTGAAAAAATCTTCGGTTTGTCGTGTAGTCAACTCTAAATTTGTCGTAGCACTCGATACATTTGATACGTATTAATGATTAATTTGTTTCTGTCGCGCATCGATCTCAAATTCATCCAATGCCAGAATTGAGGTACGAACACGTACAATCTCTCGTTACCTTATTTTACGACACCCCTTGTTCGATTTTTGTTGTTATGCATAACTAAAAACTTCGTCGTGTCTCATCAGAACCTCGAGCTTCAGATCAAGAAGAGTAGTCTAGAGTTGCAGATCACTGAAACTGATCTCAGGTAAAACTATCATAGTAACACTAAATTTTTATAATTTCAAAAACCAAATTTCTCTTTTTCCTAATAACCTTTTAAATATCTATAGGGATTATGAACTTGGACCAGAACAAGAACCTTCTCTGCATCAACTCTCTTGGTGTGAGAGGAACCTGCAGCATTCCCTAGAGAAAGTCGTCACGAGAAAAGTGGGCCCGCTCGAACGAACATCTCTATAACTAATTTACTACTAAATGTTTATGTTTCTTGTTAATAAAAATCTGATCTTTTTCATTCAGAGTGCTCTGGCTGTTAAAGCCTCTGCCATCTACAAGCAGTCGAGCGAGAATGCGAATGATCAAATGGGATTAGAGAGATCGAACCTCAACGAAAACCAAGCAGTGAACCCTTTCACAGGCCAAATCTTGATGCAACTCGACCCTTGGATAAGCCCATACACCTCGAGGATCCGCGAGAGCATATTTCAGGATCTGTTTGACCACACAAAGTACGACAAATCCGGTCAGCAGTCGAACACGGTTGACTTTCCGATTCTCGACTCTCAGAACATGTTGGATTCAGAGGTGATGCTTGCTCCTAATGATCATCATCAGCCCTTCCTCATGAATGCCGAAGCCTGGAACGACGCCTCTTCTGTGCCTATGATTATGATTGATTCCCAGAGCTCGGATTTGAACTCGACGACTCGGTACTTTAGTAATGTCGAGGAGCAGGAGCTCGACCCGAAGCTGAACATAGATTACTGGAACAGCGGCTTCAATGGCAACATCGGGAAGACTAGGATCGATGACTTGGGAGATGGAGATTACTCGGAGGCTCCTTATTACGTGCCTCGACCGAAGGAGGCTCGGGAGGAGCCGAAGTTCGACAAGTTTTTCCAAGAGGTGAGTAATCGTTCTTACTTTTTCATTTAAAAAGACATATATACCCTTACTTTTTCACCTGCTTGCTTTATCGATTTAAAAATAAATTTTTACCCTTAACTCGTAAGGTTACTGTCGGAGATGGGGTTGCCTCAACTTCAGAAGTGGTCAAGAAGAAGAAGAATCGGAAGGACAGCTTGAGCGAGTGGGACGACTTGCTGCTCGATGAGAACCTCAACTTTCAAGAGATATTCCCCGAAAACAACGAGAAGGAGCAGGACTGAATTCATGGGTCGTTCAAAGGTCTTCGTTTTTAATTTGAACTTTCCGGTTTTTTTCGACATTATTACGCTTTGAACGATACGATATATGTATTGCATTTGAACCGAAAGCGATAAAAATCGAATCTTTATTATGATTATTATTACATCATGGAGCAAGCGTTTGGGTTCTCGTCGCTGAACATGTCAGCGACGTCGAATGCAATACCTATACCATGCACTTAAGTGTATGATCTATTGTGCACCTAGTTCAAATCTTCATTATAAACATATAAAAACATCATCGAAAATAAATAAATCATCATCAAAAACATTTTAAGAAATATTCATTAGTAACACTAAAATCATCATTACACAACATTTAAAAAAAATATTCATTAAGTAATACTAAAATCATCATTATAATTGACACCGAGAGAAAGTGGGTACACAATTCTCCTTTTACTCCCGGGTGCAAGTTATAAGTTGCCCGTCGAATGAGCCCTCGTCCGGAACTTTCCGGACGAATCCAGGTGGGGCCTTCTTATCGTAAGCTCCTGGAGCGTACGGGCGGGCCACGAGGTTGTAGGGAATGTAGGGCCACATCTCGGCACTCTTCTTTCCGGTCGAACGGGCCTTCTTCAGAACTTTCTTTGGGTCGACATATCCAGTTACTGTCACCTTATGTTGATTGCGATTTATCTCGACCGATTTCACCCCTACAATCAAAAATTCGGTTTCGGTTTTTTATCAATCGAGAAAAGAGATTGAAATCGAAGGTGAGTGAGTACCGGTTAAAGAAGACAAGGCATTCTTGATTTTGAACTCGCAGCCATCGCAATCCATCTTGATCTTGAGGTTGACTGTCTGAATGTGCTTTGACTTCTTCGTTTTCATGCGTTCGTGTCGACTACTTATCGCCTCGGATATGAACTCCAATGTACCTCTTACACCCATAATTGAGATATGCAGCAGGGGATTTAAGCTCTTATGAGTTATGATTATATATATATGTTGAGGATTCGCACAACAAGGTCCAACCAACCGAATAAATTCGATCAAATTGGACTTTCATAAACCACACGATGTGAACAACTCAAAACCGAACAAATATGATTTGACTCTCCAGCTCACAATCACTCACGTATATGTGAACTCACAAGAATATAAAAGCACGATAAACAACACACACAAGACAAGATTTTACGAGCTTCGATTTCGTGCTGCGCAGCAGCAGAAACCTACGTGCTCGGGGAGAGGGTGTTTCTTCTTTATTATATGAAAAACGAGATTACAACTGTTCCTAGTAACCCTAGAACCAACAAGGTGTAAGCGATTACAAGTTTAATCTCTAAAGAAGAAGTATAGAACTCGGTTCTTTCTCTCTCGCGCTACATCGCGCTCCCCCTTTGCTCTTCCTCTCGATGCATCTGATCGAGCGTCCTTTTATAGAGGACCTGGACGTCGATTTATGGTAGGAATAGGTTCCTTGTGCTCCAAGGATTCCGTAGCCTTTTGAATCACCTCAATCGGATAAGTATGGAAAGAGATATTCAATTTTTGGTTTATTACCAAAAATAGAAGATGCTGCATCCTGCCAGGAAACAGCCTGCTGCGCAACGCCCTGCTGCGCAGCGCCCTGCCTTAGAATTTCGAACATATTTCCACAATATAACTAAAAAACTGAATTTTGAAATATTTCATAATGTAGTCCTTGTACTTCTTGGTTATTACATAGGGGTCCCCAAACAAGATCTTAGGTTTCTATTTTAAGTAATTCTGTTTCTTCGGTGATAAAATGTCAACATGAATGTCATCATATTTGTGTTTCTCCGGTTGGGCACGTGCGAGAGGGCGGAGACGAGGGTCAAATAAGTAACATGCAATCAGTGTAGTCGATGAATGTGTTGTGATATTTCACTCGAAGTGAATCGAATCGAGTCTGCCTCTCCCGTCTTTGATCCGCTATCCGAATAGCATGTCATATGGGCTCAGAGCCCACTCTTCCCATTTTAGGCTTTCCAAAAGCTAAGGCCCAAAGAAAACTATGACAAAAAAAATGGCTGGCCCAAAGGGGTAAAAGAGTCCATTACAGTAAAACGAGGCAGAGAAGGGGTATTTCGGTCATTTACAAGCCCGCTCATTCATATCTCCATCTCTCCATTAAATACCGACCTGCTATTTCTCTCTCTTTTTCCCGATAGACGAAAAACCTAGAAATTGATTTTGTTGCCCCAAAAATTTCTTGATTTGTAGTTTCATTATTTTTTTTGCGTATATTTTTGTTATTGTTTTTTTTTTCTGTGATATATCGTTTCATTTCCCTCTGATAACTATTTTGTGCTGTATGAAACTAGGGTTTTGTACGCGTCCGCACCTTATTTCCTCGTAAAGTGTGGGCTCCGTCCGTTATCCGCTCCGTGGCTGCAGAAAATTTTCATCGACTGGTGAGTTATGTTTCTTTACATTTCACAGCAGCGCATTTTGGGTATGTTTTTATCTGGTCAGTTCCGAGGTTTTCGTTGGTTTTGATGGAATTTGGGGGCATATAAATTTGGGTTTTTTCTGCAGTTGTGTTTTGATAATGTGTAAATCCGTGTGATTTTTTATGTGTTTCTCGGTGAGCTATATGGAGTTGGAGTCATGAAAATGATGTTATGTTGTTTACATAAATCTTAAAGATTCTTACTTGTCAAGAACTCTTTTGTCATTTGACTACTGGGTCAACTTGTTCGTCTTTCTGTCTAGCAAGCTAATTGTCGAAACGGTTGCATCTGTCGATGCGAATGGAAAATACCTACTGGCCTGTTACTTGCAGTGTATCACTGAGGAAGAAATGTGTTTATTGACATCTTGTTCATTGCATGGATTTTACAACATGTTCTAAACTTGTATTATGTTAATGTACATCTTGTTTGTTGCATGGATTTTACTACATGTTCTTAACTTGTATTATGTTAATGTACTTCCATGAAATGATATATTATTGTTGTTTCTAGGTAAGGTTTTGATAAAAGGGATAATTTGGAATATACAAGAAGATGTCATCACCATACGTCAAACTAGGCAATAAATCACTGGAACAGTGGAGGGTCACTGAGCTGAGGGAAGAACTCAAGAAGCGTAAATTGACCACTAAGGGATTGAAAGAAGATCTGATCAAGCGTCTGGATGAAGCTGTTCGCAATGAGCTGGAAATCTCCAAGGAGAATGAGGAAAATGATGAAAATGACACCAACCAATCCGAGTTACCTTCTGAACAAGCAAAGCCAAACTCCGATGTTCCTGAAGGAGGCAAGGATTTTATGGACGTAGGGATTAGCATGGATGAGAAGTCGGATGCGAAGCCTGGGCATGAGAGTAATGATCCCAGATCGTTGTTTGAAGGCAAGGTTGAAGTGAGCTTAGATCAAGGAGACAAGGTTGCTGCTGATCTGGAAGCGGGGCATGATGCTCAAATTCCTGATGTAGAAACTACTGTCGTGATCAATGAGACAGTTGAGACTGTTGTGATCAAGGAGACAGTCGAGACTGTCACAGTTGTGACCAACAATGATGGATTTCCGAGTGTGGAGGAGGGTGCTAATGTTGAACTATCTGATACCCAAACCCAGCTGCATGTGGCACCTGGTGGACCAGACATAGAGGACAATGGGGCCCAGGATGAAGACGTCTTACACTCAACAGATCAGATTCACCAACCAGATCCCAGTGACCACCCATTGAAGAATCAGGTATCTGAGGTTGCCCCTGATTTAGGGTTTCAAGTATCGTCTGATTCTGTTTCTACTGAGTCTATCTCCATTATTGAGAAAAATGAACTAAAGGTAAATGTAATTACTGATAATGTACAATTAGACTTAGATGTTAAGCATGAGACGGCACAGACTTTACCGAGCAGTGCCATCCCTGAAGGTGATGAATCACATCCCTCTGAAGAGACTCTTGACAAAAAAGCCTCTGAAGAGCCCCTTGACAAAAAAGATTTGGAAGTGTCCTTTGAAAAAAAAGACGTTGAAGGGTCTCTGGGAGATAAGGTGTCTGTTGAAGACACTGGTGGCAACAACGTAGAAATGGATGATAGCCCCCAGAACCTGGATAGGGAAGATTTGGGTCCTGAGAAGTTAAATTTAGACAGGAGTTCTGGTGATGATTCCATGGAAGAGGACAGTGTGGAAGATAAGCCATTGGAAGACAAGTCTGATTCTAGTAAAATCAGTGAAAATGTCGGAAAATCTAGAAGGTCTATTCTGAAAGAGGAGGATCATGTTGATGTAGTTGGTCGTGATAAACCAGTCGAAACCAAGCCTATCAGTGCTGATGAGACTGTCTCTGCATCGACATTGGTTAAAAGGAAGTTTCCTGGTAAGAGTTGCACACGTTCACACTTATTTAATTGGTCACATTGCATTTACAGGAACCAACTATATCCCATTGATGGTTTTATTACACATGTTTGGGTTCCGTTTTGAACTGCTTTTCAGTCTTTATGAGAGAGTAGTTTTTAGTTTCAGTAGATGCATGATTGCTTACTCTTGTTCTTTTTTTTATTAAGAGAAGAATAAGAACATCTGTGGTCCTGGATTAAGATATTTATGTTTTTGGTTATTTGATGACATTGAGGATCTTTATCATGAACAAAATATATGGCAACTTACATAATACTATCTCCTCCATACAAACGTACTTGAATTAGGCCCAGACCATATTGCTAAGTATAGCTGCCTTACTAAAAAATAGTACTCCGTATTTGATTTTAAAGTATATAAGAAGAGGCTGATCTAAGCTAGCTGTACCTTTGTTTAAGACTTACTTATCAAGGAAATATTTAATGTTGTTTTGAAGTTATCAACTTGATTACAGCTGTTTGTTGTTGTGGCTAATGTCGTTTTTCTCTCTCCCCTATATCAATGATCGTAATCATTTCAGATAAAGTAGCAGTTGGGAATAGTGACACTGTGAAAAAGGCACGCAGGTGGAATGCTGAAGGCTTAAAAGGCTCTGACCCGAAAAATAATATTACTGTGACTTCCACAACACCTAAGGGTTTGTCCGAACCTACTTTGAAGCCCTTCTCTGGAACCATTTCTGCTATCAATGTAGTAGGACCCAATGAGCGTCTTGGTAACTTCCAGAACACCTCAGTTTTTTTGTACAGTTTATTGTTTTCAGTACCATTTCATTTTTTGAACCAGAATAATATATTTGCTTTTGACCAGTTCCACCACCAGCATGGCCCCCCACTAATGCCCTCAGAATTGACCGCTTTCTGCGCCCTTTCACTTTGAAACAAGTGCAAGAGCTTCTTGGAAAAACAGGCAGTGTTACAGGCTTTTGGATGGATCACATCAAAACCCACTGCTATGTCTCAGTAAGTTTTTGAAGTTTCCTTGTTTGCAATTATTCAAACTTGAAACATAATTTTTTGTAATTACCACTTTATAGCTTTTTTACTCCCAAGATATCTAATGTCACTTTCGATAAACTACTTTGCGTGTGCAGTATTCAACAGTCGAAGAAGCTGTTGAAACTCGTAATGCTGTATACAACCTTCAGTGGCCAACCAACGGTGGCCGCCTTTTGGTAGCAGAGTTTGTTGATCCACAGGATGTTAAAACACGCGTGGAGGCCCCTCTATCCTCCCCAGCAAATCCTACTACAAGCATTCCCCAAAATCAGCAGCCTTCCCCAAGGCAGCACCTTCCCCCACCACCACCTCCGCCACTCACCCGCGAACGCCTGCACAGGGAAGCTAGGGAATATCCTATCCCGGCCAGAGATCGTCTGAATCTCCCACCACCACCGCCTTTGCCGGAGAAGGTTGAGCCGCCGATCGTCACCCTGGATGACCTTTTCCAGAAAACCAAAGCCATCCCGCGAATCTACTACCTGCCCTTGACCGACGAACAAGTTGCTGCGAAGACTAGGGCACAGGAGAACAATATTGTTAATCAGTAGGGGAAAGAAAGAAAATATTAGGCTGTGTGTCTTACTTAAACATGGCCCAAGGTTTAAGATACTATTGGTTAGTAGTCCCCTTATGGTAAAACTGTCAGAAGTATATTATGAATTACGTCTTTGCAGGTCTGCAGGTGTTCGGTTTTAAGATTTTGCTGGTGGTGGTGCCGGTTTTCATGGGCTGTGGCCGCTGTGTTTGATACAATCAGAGTTATTTTGTCGGTTAGACTTAATTCTTTGGTTTTGTTAGAACCAGATCTCGGGTGAAATCCAGGAACCACATAGACCTTTTCAATTAGATGGATGAATGACTTTTTTAATTAGCTCGTGTTTTAGTGTTGCATTGTCCGGGAACAAAATAGATGTTCTGTTTCTATGAGCTAGACTTAAACTGCGTACTTGTGTTTTGAACCGAGTGGAGTACTTCGATTTATGTTTGCTTGTATGATCTTAATCCGAACCTTTAGATGTTTTGATTTTCTGCTCGTATGTTTTGATTGTTAATATCATTTATCACGAGTTTTAAAAATGTTACTGATGTTTGACATTATGATGTGCTAATTTCTTCAACCACATTTTTATTTTATTTTTTAAAAAAAAATCTATGAGTTACACAACCCAGGTCGATTATACAAAATATAAATTATTTATTCCAAATCTATGAAAAAAAATGGTTAAAAAAATAAAAAATAAAAAATGGTTTCTGAATAAAAATAGTATTTGTCAATTAAAAATAGTAAAAGGACGTAGTTGCAAATAATCAAACAAGTGTGCATTCTATATAAAAAGTGAAAAACCCTCATTCGTCCATAGTGCAGCTAGGGTTTCATTCATCGCCGCCGCCGTCGCCGCTTTGTGCCAAGGAATCTCCACTGACTCAATCAACCATGCCTCCGGCGAAGAAGACCGTATGAATCTCAGTATCCCGACTCTCGATTTTTTCCAGATCATTTCGTAATAAAACTTTTTCTCTGTGTGATTTGCAGAAGAAAACCCATGAGAGCATCAACAACAGGCTCGCTCTGGTGATGAAGAGCGGCAAATACACCCTCGGCTACAAGACGGTGCTCAAAACACTCCGCAATTCCAAAGGTACCTTCGCCGTGAAATTGTTCTGATTCATTTTCCACGTTTTGGCTTAAAATGTATGTATCTGTATGTGTATGTATATATGTGTTAGTGTTTTAGATTTATTAATCCGTTGATTTGATGTGATAGGTAAGTTGATTCTGATCTCCAACAACTGCCCGCCTTTGAGGAAATCTGAGATTGAGTACTACGCCATGCTCGCCAAAATTGGAGTTCATCACTATAATGGAAGTAAGCCGCTAATTTGATTTTTTATTACACTTAAGTTAACGTGTGGATCGATTATCCTCCCGCTCCTTTTGATTATCCGTATCAATATCCCGAATGTAGTTTAACACTGACATAGAATATATATTCTGTTTCAAATGCTTGATTGCTTTAAAGACTATACCTTTCCGTCTAAAAGATTGTTAATAACCTGCTAATCATTTAGTTTTATGTGTATTGAAAATATGTTCTCATTGATTCTTTAATTCCAGACAACGTCGACTTGGGAACTGCTTGTGGCAAGTATTTCCGCGTGTCGTGCCTCAGCATTGTTGATCCAGGTACTAGATAAAACCATTCTCTGTTGAAAAAATGCCTACACAGTTTCTCTTTTATGTATTTGTTTTTAAAATTATTTTATGCGCAATGCAGGTGATTCGGACATCATCAAATCGTTGCCAGGGGATCACTAAGAAGAGAGGGATAGCTATTATGCATTTCTGTTTTTGCATTCTCATTTTCAAATGTAGAACAAGATTTTTGAATTAAATGTTTTTTTTTTGTTTTATGTTGTTTCTTTGTTGTTTCGACCTCAGTCGATATCAAACATATTTTTGGTCATGAATTCTGAGTTGCGAAATTTTCTGTTAATGTTCGTTTTGAATGGCAAATTATGATTGTGTTCTACTTTGTGTTGATCTCCCCTCTAGTTTCCAACACAAACTTACTTTCATCTTTATTGTAATCAGAACATTAGTATTTCATAGTAGTTTTCACCTCAGTTTACATCTTATTTACACTAGCATATAAAAAATATGGTTTTTTACATTAAAAAGCGTTGAATGTCCCAATTTGCTCTTAAATATGGTTTTTTACACTAATTTTACATTAAAAAGCGCTGAATCCCAATTTGCTCTTAAATATGGTTTTTTACACTAAAAAGCGCTATGATCCAATTTGCCCTTAGAGATGATCGAATGAGTTAAAAAAACCGAGTCCAATTTGCCCTTAGAGATGATCGAATGAGTTAAAAAAACCGAGATGATCCAATTTGACAATATTCTACCGTTATTTTTTTTTATGTTAAATTTTTCTAACTTTTCTGGAATGGTAAATTATTGTTTATCGAATGAAAATATTTTCTTTATAGAATATGTTTATATTTATTTGTCAATGTTTTTATGGTTTATCTGGTTTATCAAATATATCTGTTTTATGAATACAATTGTTTGTCGAATATGTTTTAATGTTTATCTAATATAAATTTGTTTCGAATATGTGATATTTATTTATCGAATATGTTTTTAATGTTTATCGAATATAAATTTGTTTTTTCAATATGTTTTTATTGTTTATCGAATAATTTGTAGAATACATTTATTTTATATTTATGTGTCGAATATGTTTTTATTGTTTATCGAATATAAATTTGTTTCTTCAATATGTTTTAGTGTTTATCGAATGTAATTAGCTTGTCGAATACATATATTTATATTATATTTATGTGTCGAATATGTTTTTATTGTTTATCAATTATAAATTTGTTTTTTCAATATGTTTTAGTGTTTATCGAATGTAATTAACTTGTCGAATACATTCAGATAGCTTGTCGAATACATTCCTGAAATAGGATTCAATGGTTTTTTGAATCGAATACATGTTTGCATTCAATTCATGATAAATTAACTGAATTTGTAATAATTTCTCTCCGTTTACAATATATTTGACAAATAAAAATACTTATTAGATGCGCAAAAACAATATATTATAACAAATAAAAATATATAATGCGCAAACATTAAAAACAAAAAATATATAATTCGCAAAAATAAAAAATTTGCGGAAACAAATAAATTTAAAATAGTGCAAAAAAAAATTAAAATAGCTTACGCAAATAAATCTAAAGTAGCGCTTGCGCAAACATATTCATTCAACAAATAAATATTCATTCGGGAATAATGGTTACGTGTATTCGATAAACATTAAATAACATTCAATAAGGGTTAATCTCATTCGACAAGACTTACATCTCATTCAAAAAACATTAAATATCATTCGACAAAGGTTACCTACCATTCGACAAGGACTTAAATATATTGACAAACATTTATTGAGAAATGGTTCTGTAAATGTATTCGATATAAAAAAACAAATATTCGACACAGAGATAAGTCTATTCGACAAAACATTTATATTCGATATAGCTAAACATTTCTAATGTAAACAAAGGGAAAATGCCGGCCTTATTGTTACTTAAGGGTATATCCGTCCTTTAGTGTAGAAAAGCATAAATTTGTATATGCTAGTGCAAATAAGATGTTTCGCTATCTACTTAAGGGTATTTTTTAACATTTTCACTACATTAAATAGCCATTATATCTATAGTTTTTCTCAAGTATAAGTTCATAAAATTTGTTTAACAATCAATTTGGAGTTTTCTCAAAATTAATTTTTTGTAATTAATCCTAAATTTAAACCTCCCACAAATTTCCATTTAATCACTTGAAAGTACAGGAAACAATCTTCTAATCCTAAAAATTATCCAGCAAATACCAAAATGGTTAATCCTTCTAAGCTGATAAAAAAAGAAAGAAAAACAGAAAAAAGTTTACAACAAACACAAAACCCCAAAATCACAACCCAGTCCCTAAGAACATCACCACACCAAGAACCAGCACCACTGCCTTCTCCACACACCCAGACCCAATCCTCCCCGCGGCAGCATAGTACGGCTTTATCATCACGTTAAAAACGCAGTTCCCGATCGAGGGGTTGGCCCGCGTGATCGTGGCCAGCCCGTTGAACTTGCAGGCCTCGTCCATCTGATTGTTCTTCTGGTAATAGCTGTTAAACGCGTACGAAATATTCCCCTGCGCGTCCAGCCCACCGCAAGACGTCTGGTACCCCAACGCCGTACAGTCAGCGAGCGAGCACGCGTAGCTCACGCTCTCAGCCACCTTGGGGTCCTCGACCCTCGCGTTGGGCTTCAGTATGCACCACTTCTGCTCCAAGTAGCTGTAGTTCCTCGCTGGCACTATGGGGCCCGCCCCTAGGTTCAGCTGGTACTTTGGCTGCCCGTCGTACCTAAACACCCCCCAGTGCCTCTCGAAGTTCCCGGGCTGTATGCTCTTCGCGTCCTCGTCTATCAAGCTGAAAAGGTACGCGTCGAGCGGGCCGGGCCGAAGCGGGGTCCCCTTCCCGGCGGTTATTCGGGCCATGACCCCTTGGTTGAACCGCTGGGCGTACTCGAGGTTGGCGTTGCGGTCCCCGTCTGTGGGCCAGCCGATCTCGCCGACGACGATGGGGAGGTTGGAGAAGCCGTTCTTCTGTAGGGCCCACACGAGGGTGTCGTGGTTGGCGTCGAACATGTTGTAGTAGCTTGTGCCCCCGTCGGTTATAGGGGAGGCGCTCCCGTCGAAGAAGGCGTACTCGATGGGGAAGCTGGGGTCGGTGTAGAGGCTGATGAAGGGGTAGATGTTGACCGTGAAGGGGGCTTGGTTGTCGTTGAGGAGTTTGACTATCGGCATCATGTAGTCCTGGATGTCTGGCCGGAAGTTGCCGCCGGAGGGGAGGCCGCCGGAGCTGGAGTAGACGTCGGCGTTCAGGGGGACGGTGACCTTCACTGTGGCGCGGTGGCCGGCTTTGGTTAGGGCGGCTTGGATGTTGCGGAGGGCGGGGAAGGTCGTGCGGAGGAAGCTTCCGTTGTAGGTTGCGAGGAAAGGTTCGTTTCCGACAGCCACATACCTATAATACGGGAGGGGTAGTTTTGTAAATTTAACTGGAAGCTAGCTCGTTTTTTTGAAATTTAAAGCTCACTTGATGATGACGTTGTTGGAGAGGTGAGAAGAGACGTTTTGGGAGACCCATTTGTCGGCGGCTTTGGGGCTTTGGGCGAGAGTGGAGAGCATGTCGTTGGGAATGCCGACCATGACCTGAATGCCGGAGCCTCGGAGGGCTTTCAGAGTGTCGGAGTCGGCGTCGAAAAGCTTCACCTTTTGGATCCGGTTTTGTCGAAGCATACGGACCACTATATCGGGAGGGAGGGTGTGGGACGACTGTAGGCCCCAGTTGGCACCGATCCCACCGGCTGACATGGAAACTTAAATGTTACTATGATCGATATATATGCAACGAGACAATACGAATAATTCTTTTGCAACTTCACTTTTTGAAGGAATGACCCCCTTTTATGAATTTATTTCATGGAAAACACAATAACTCAAGAATCGACCGTAATAATTGAAAAGAATTTAGTAAGTAAAATGATGGAGATTCTTAGCAAGATGCATCTAGAACACAAATTACCTGCCACGTCATGACTCACGGCGCCCATTTTGACCGAGTCAGATGATATGCTCCCGACTTCTGCACATATACACACTCCAAGAATTCAAAGCGAATTAAAACCCGTACACACACACACACACAATTATGAGTTTTTATGAGGTTCCTAAATAGAGAACAAGAATCGATCATCATTGGCAATGTTCAAAGAAATGAAACACGAGAAACCGTGTAATTAAAGTCCAACTCCACAAGGCAATACTCGAAGAATTATCAACGGTGAACTATAAGAAGACATAACCATGTAAAGAAAGTACCTGCCTCGAGAGCAATCGCTTTCTTCGAACGCAACGATGCAAAACCATAGCCATCTGTACAAGTCATGATATATCAGTAAAACAAGGTCACAACTCTTGAAAAAGATGAACAAAATTCTGGGGAATAAACGGAAATGCTGATCTACCTCGGCCAGCGATGGGCTTGCTCCAGAACCCGTTCGACCCTTGCGCGAACAGCTGCGACAACACCCATAAGAAACAATTGAACAAATTAAACTTATCATGAAAAGTACAAACTAAGAGCAAGACCATGAAAAGTTGTCGCTTTTCTTTCCATGGAAAAAGATTGAGACAATAAATTCTACAATTAAACAAATGACTGAAAACCCGAGCTTTATTCAAGAAGAACCCACAAAGCAGAAGTTCAATACGGGCAAAAGGGGAAATCGGTTTTGTATTTGGGGTAATTTTAGTTGTAAAAATTAAATCTTTTTTTACCCAGAAAGCAAATGTTGCAATTACTTGGGGGTGGGGGGAATCCTTTATTTTTTAAAGGAAAAAGTGATTGAAGTAAAATGTTCAGAGAAGTTTCTAGGTGCTTGACTATTACCTCGAGGAAGATGAAGAAGAGCGAGAGACGAAACATTTGCAGCAGATCTCTACCTCAAAGTTCCAAGAACTATTTCTTTGGAGAAGATGAACAATAAATAAATGTACAGAGCTCAATATTAATTAAAAAAAAAAAATTTGAAAAGTGAAACTCGCAACTGGGCAACTGTAAAGAGTGTACTCTAATTTCTAAGATATTAAGATAGATCGAGAGTGCGTGTGCAGGCCTGACAAATGGATCGGGTCGGGCCGGTTCGTCCGAAACCCCTCGGGTCATTTCCCATTTAGGGGTCGGGTTGGAATTGGCCCGATTTTATCTGGGCCGAAATGTATGAGGCCCAACCCAACCTTCACTGGGTTGTCGGGTCTTCGGGCTTAAACGGCCCATTTTATTTTACAATACGAAAAAAAATCGAAAAATATATTAATTAATTAATTATTAAAGGTTAATTAATAGATTTTAAAATGTCATTTAATTTAATAGACAATTTTTCTTAATAGAGTATATACTTTCACGGATCAGATAAATTTAGACATAAAATCCTTATTATAATTTTAAATGACTTTTATACACATTATACAAAAATGTAACATATATTGTAGATAATCAAGCCATATGTGTATCAATTCCAATCTCTCTAACTAATGAGAGTATCATGGCTGAATCTAGAGATTATACTCATTGTACCGTATAAGCTTACCGGCACATATGATCACTCGTGTGTGTATATATATATATATATATATATATATATATATATATATATATATATATATATATATATATATCCAAATTATCAACAAGAATTCACAAATTCATAAATTGTCATTGCATCATTAAAAAAAAGATGAATTCTATCTTAGGAAAATGTCTCATAATTTTTTTATTTTTCGTATCATTTTCATCTCCGACCGTACTTACAGAAGAGCAAGAAGTACATAACACCAACTTTTCGATTAAAGCTGGTGTTAATCCTCTCGAAAAGTATACCATCACGATCATCAACAGCTTCCCGGAAGTCGGCCGACCTCTGTTGTTTGCGAATTGTAGATCTAAGGACGATGACTTGGGTCAACACATACTGAGCCCCGGAGCAAGCTTTAGTTTTCAATTCCGTTTGAATTTCTGGAAAACGACTCTGTTTTGGTGCATGTATGCTATCGACGGGAAGCCCACGACTAGGCACGACGTTTTCAACGCGAAACGAATCGCTCCTTATTGCGCGACTCAACAAGGCAGAGATTGTGTTTGGTTCGTCAAGCAAGACGGGTTCTATTTAAGCAATTCTGTATCGACTACTAAATATGATTTTTATGCCAAGACTTATAGTTGGTGATTATAATTTCTTTTATAAATAAAATTAATATTATCGTGTTTTCTTGTTTTTTTTTTTTTATTGAATTTCTACAATTGATGTAACTAAAGGGATGTATTCAATTTAGAGTTTGTAAGATTTTAATAGATTTTAAAAGTTTAAGTGTATTCAATTAGGTATTAAAGTTTATGAATTTTAATAGATTTCAAAAGTTTATGTATTTTAATGATTCTCTTTACATAATATAATTAAATTTTTATTTTTTAAAATCTCATATAATTATGAAAAATTTCTATTGACTTCTTTACCACACAAAAACTTAAACACAAAAATAAAAATAAAACAATTGTTGATAAGCTGCACAAATCACTCAATTAAAATAATTAAAATTATATTTAATAAAATTGAACTTATAGTATTTTTGTTAAAAATAATTATTTATACAAAAATAATTATTTATAAGTGATATTAACAATAAATTATTTTGTGATAAAAATAAAAATTATAAAAATTAATTAGAATAATAATTTATTTATTTTTGTTTTAAAAAAATGGTTGTTTTTATACAAGTACGTTCATATACATTTGATCAAAATAGTTGAAGTTTATAAAAAATTATGTAATTCAATAAAAAAGTATGTTTTACAATTCTTTAAAATCAAATGAAAATTCATATAAATCAATAGTAAAGTCGGTCAAACTCTCCATAGAGTCTATTAATTTTCAAAATTCATGAATTTTTAAAATTTTAATCGAAAAATCTTCCTAAACAAACAATACAAATGTGTAGATAAGCTACCCGACTTATTTTACAATGATTTTATAAAGTGTGATCCCTAAATAATTTTTAAATAATTTAAAATATTCTATAAGCATTAAAGTATATTAAAAAGATTTGAAATGAATTTGAAAGATTTTAAATGAATACAAATAGTTTTTGTACGTATATTTTATTCGAATTTTTAAAATTCTATTAAAATTCGAAAATATTCAATTGAGATTTTAAAAATTCTTAAATTTTTTATAAGTATTCAAAAGTTTTTAAATTTTAATAGATTATTTTAAAAAAATATAAAGAAATTTCTCGTTTCAAAATATTTGTTTAGAATGAATGATTTTGATAGATTTCGTCTTTTTTTCAACAAAATTACTAAATAAATATAATAATAATAATAATAATAATAATAATAATAATAATAATATATGTTTCTTTTTTTTTTATTGAATTTTATATGTATGTTTTCTATGATTGATGTAACTAAATAGACAATGTAAATAAGCTACCTCGCTTATTTTAAATGATTTAAAATGAAGCATTTTTGTTTATGAGACTTGAAATAACTTTCAAATGAATACAAATACTTTTCATATATTTTAAATGTTTTAAAATAATCTTTACTATGTGTAATTATAATTTTAATGAATTAACTATTAATTTTCGTAATGTATCTTAAATTCACATGTGAATATGTATGAATAAATATTATTACTACATTGAATAATTTGTGCACTAAATTACACACAATACAAAAAAGTTACATACTATCCATATAAACTTAAACACACACGTATATAAGACTTCACGAATTCATAAACAAATAATTACAAAAATGAATTCTAGCACCGGAAACTACTTCTTTATCTTATTTTTCTTATCGTTTTATCTTCATGTTTTGACAAAAGTTCGTTCGTCTCCGATCCTGTCTCCAGAAGATCAAGTTTCGATTAAGGTAAAACCCCTCGAAAAGTTTACCGTCAAGATCATCAACAACTTTCCGAATAATGGTCCTCAGTTGTATGCCAGCTGTAAATCTAAGAACGATAACATGGGTGACCACACACTGAAACCGGGGGAACTTTTTTATTTTGAATTTCGTCTGAATTTCTGGCAAACGACTCTATTTTGGTGCTCGTTTGCGATTCCCGGGCAGAGCACTAGCCACGATGTTTACAACGCAAATCACATTGCTCCTCTTTGTGCTACTAAAGAAGGCAACTTTTGTGTTTGGTCCGTCCGGCAAGATGGTTTCTTTTTGATCAATAGTGCATTCCCTACTAATGACAAATCAAAGAAGATGTATGATTGGTAATTATAAATTTTTTGAGAAATAAAATTAAAATTATATGCCTTCAATGTTTTTTGTTCCATGTATATAATTTAATAGAAAATGAATAATATTTTAAATTCCTAATTAATTACAAAGGAAAAATAAATTAATTGTAAAAAATACTCCAATGAGTACCTCTAGTGTGTGAGAATTTGAAATTAAAAAAAAATATTACTTAATCAATTATTAAAGGTTAATTAATCAAATAAAAAGTGTCATTTGTTTTGATTTTCTAGAGATATATAATTTGCCAAAAAACCTACATTTACACTCTGCATAGAGCTTTTTATACACAATCAATAAATATTCCGCCAACTGTTAAATTTTTTATATAGTAAAAATATTATGATGGTTTCTTATAATATAAATGTGATAAGAATAAGGTAATTAGATTTTACTTGATTTTAAAGAATAACTAAATTTTAGAAGAATATTTTTATTTATCGTAAATAGGTTTGGAAGTATAATATTTTAATAAAACTAAATGTAGTTATCAATTAAATTAGATAAATTATTCTACTAATGAAATAAATTAATGAATTACAATGTTAATAAATTTCATGTTATATTTGAATAGCATAATATAATTAAAAAATTAAATTAATGATTTTTTAAAAGATATTTTTCTATTAATTTTTTTATGCATAAAATTAATTTTACACAATTTATTATAATTTAGTATTTTTTATTAAAATATTAAATTTCATTTTACACAATTTATTAAAAAAAATTAAGATAATTTTACTAAATTAATTAAAATATAATCCGATTAATTAATTTACTAATATAACTAATAAATTTAATGGATTTAAAATATTAAAAAATGAATTTACTTCAAAATCTACAATAATTAAGATATTCTTACAAAAACTTTAAAATATATAATAGTTAAGATATTTTTACTAAAATTAATAATGGTATAAAATTAAACAAAAATTAATTTGATCTACCTACCAAATTTATAAATATTATATACATTCCCTCCAGACTCCAACTCTTTAAACATACATTAGATTAAGAAAAATGTTGTTTTTTTTGACTTTTGACAAAAAAATAAATAATGATAAAAATGTGTTTTTAAGTTGAAATATAAAATATTTGTGAGTAGAGTTTATAGAGTAAATGGATAAAGTAAAAGTAAAGTTGTATTTTAAAGTGAAAAAGTAGGAATATATATATATATATATATATATATATATATATATATATTGTGTATCAACTATTATGGAACACCTCAAAAAAGAATCCAATGCATGACATTAATTCTGTGTAAATGTAGCGAGTACTAAATATGGTATGGAGTATTATCTTTACAATTTAAAATTTATAGGTATTATAATTTTATTAACATAAATGCAACATACCATATAAGCTTACAAACCCTTACTATATATGATCACTCATATACACACATATATATCTATATTATTAATAAGAATTGACAAATTCATAAATTCTTATTGAATGATTAAAAAAAAGATGAATTCTAGCTTAAGAAAAATATGCCTCATAATTTTGTTCTTCGTATCATTTTCTCTTCAGGTTGTGATGAAAGTTTGTTCATCTCCGATCGTACTAACAGAAGATCGAGAAGTACATAACACCAACTTTTCGATTAAAGTTAATCGGCTCGAAAGTTATACTGTCACGATCATCAACGGCTTTGTGAACGATGACCGTTTGTTGTTTGTCAATTGTAGATCTAAGGACGATGACTTGGGTGAACACATAGTGAGCCCTGGAGCTAACTTTAATTTTCAATTCCGTTTGAATTTCTTGAAAACGACTCTGTTTTGGTGCTCGTTTGCAGTTGACGGAAAACCGACTGTTAGCCACGACGTTTTCAATGCAAAACATATAGCTCCTCATTGCTCGTCGAATCAAGGTAGAAATTGTGCTTGGTTTGTTCAACAAGAAGGTTTCTATTTAAGCAATAGTCCATTGCCTACTATGTATAACCATTTTGTCAAGATGTATGATTGGTGATTATAATTTCTTTGAGAAATAAAAATAAAATTATACTCATACATGTTTCTTGTTCCATATTGAATATGGATTTGCCAAGATGTATGATTGGTGATTATAATTTCTTTGAGAAATAAAAATAAAATTATACTCACTTATGTTTCTTGTTCCATATTGAATATGGAATATATAACTATTTGGGAGATTTAATAGAAAATAAATAAACTAATCATTAAAAAATTAAAATTGTCTGAGCCCGGGTTAGAACCGGAGACCTCTAGCGTGTGAGACTAGCGTGATAACCGATTACACCACCCAAAAGATGTTATTTTGTTTACGTGCAAGTGTGTAACAAAATATACAGTATAAACTCTATATAGTAATACTCCATATAAGAATAAACTTCTTATAGTAATAAAAAATTCAAGTCCTTGAGACCAGTTATAAATAAAAATAAACTTACATTGTTATAAGTCATACATTTTTTAAGTCCCGTCTTAAGGATTTATACCTATATATAGGAATAAATGATTAATATATAATAAAAATATTTATTAATAATATTTTTATTTATTAAAATCAATAATATGTTTAAGATAACTTGAAATATTTATCAAAATCAATAACATATAGTTTATATAATTAAAGTTTATAGTCTTTTGATTCATTAATATTTTATTCAATTTGTATGTTAAACATATTTTTTACATATATATGGTCAAATTTTATTATTCAAAACTATTAAATTGATTTTGTGAATTTAAAGATAGATAATATTGTATGTATATTATTTTTTATAGAAAAAATTATTTTTATTTTTTAAAATTCTATATAAGAATAAATATCTAGTAATATTTTTTTTCGGTTTAACGATATGAATGTACGAAATTCTACTTTATACTAGTATTGAATTGTATATTGAATGAACAAAACGAAAGATTAATTCCTCCATATTTTTTTATTCAGAAATATTGCAGTTGGACTCGTCTTAGATTTAGGTTTTTTCGGCCCATAATAAAAAGCCCAATATGGCCCACTGCCTACTTCTCCTCCAGTACTACTAATTTATCTCGTCGCCGCCGCCTCCTCCACCCTCCACCTCCCCATCCCCCTCCCACCTCCAAGTTTCCAACTGCGATTCAGCTAGATCCATGGCGAAAACCAGAAAGCGAAGGCTCGTCAAGAAATACCCAACCGACAATATTCCCCCTAAAACCGAGATACAAAAACCCAACAAGAAGCACAACAGGAAGAACCATAAAATCAAGCCCCCCAAACCCGCATCCCCCGTTCCGGACTCCGACTCCGACCCGCAAACCCAGATCCAAACCCTACTCGAACCCTTCTCGAAGGAACAGCTCGTCACCCTCGTCACCGACCTCTCTCTCTCCCACACCTCCCTCATCGACCTAATCAACTCCGCTGCAGACCAGGACGTCTCCCACCGCAAGATCTTCATCCACGGACTCGGATGGGACGCCACGCAGCAGCTCGTCGACCAGATTTTCGGAGCCTACGGTGAGATCGAGGAGCTCAAAGTCGTGAACGACCGGGCCACCGGCAAGTGCAAGGGCTACGCCTTCCTCACCTTCAAAACCCGCAAATCCGCCACGAAGCTGCTGAAAAACCCTAGGGTCGAGGTCGGGAATCGAATTGTCGCCTGCCAGCTGGCAGCCGAGGGACCCGCGTCCGCCTCCGCATCCGTCGCAGGTGGCGTAGCCGGACTTGTCTCACAGCAGCACTTCCCGACCTCCGATTACCCGCAGAGGAAGGTGTACGTTAACAACGTGCCCGCCGGAGCTAACGCCGAAAGGCTGAGGGATTTCTTCCAACAGTTCGGAGAGATCGAGAGTGGACCCAAGGGTTTTGACCCCTTGACCGGGAAGTTCAAAGGGTACGCGATATTAGTTTACCGGACAGTGGAAGGCGCTCGGAAGGCTCTGCAGGAGCCCTACAAGGTGTTCGACGGAATTCATCTGCACTGTCAGAAGGCAGCCGAGGGGAAAAGCAATAGCCTGACTGGCGGTGCTGCTTCGATAACAACATCCCTGCTGCCCGTGCAGCCGCAGATGCTGGCAGCTGCTGCTGGGCAACAGCAGCAGCAGAGTATGTCTATGTTCGGACTGAGTCCATTTTACGGGGGTGGGATGATTCCGAACCCGAACTTGAATGCGTTGATGGGAGGGTATTATGGGATGATTCCGAACCCGAATGTGGGTTTGGGTTCGTATGGAGTTTTGGGTGGTGGAGGGGAAGGCGGAGGGATGCTTCAGGGGTTGCAGTATTTGTACCCAAGCGGGCAAGGGCAAGCTTCAGCTTCTTCGCCTCTTCGAAAGGCACATGGGAGCAGTAGTGGTATTGGAGGATACTCGCCTATTTGGTATGATCATTTTTTTCTTATGTATATAGATATATACTGTAGATGTTAATTTGGGGAAAGTGAGTTTCTAACTTAGAAGGTTCAAGTCACTTTCACATTACTATGAATTACTCCGTTTGGGACTAGTTTTCTTGTTGTGTGACGTTTATTCGAGAGTGGGAAGGGTGTATATAGGTGAATCAGATAGTCAAGGTTAAATTCTTTATGAAAAATCTGCCGGCTTATGGATTTAGTGATAAAGGTATGCTAGTATTGTTCGGGGTGTTAGGTTTCTTGAGATAATAACTTGCCGTGTTTTTTGAATGTTTATATAATGGCGTTGAATGTTATTACGTGATGGGTTTTGATCAGCTTCTGTATGCTCGTTCTTGCAGAGGCTGATAGCAGAGATGGATGGACATCATTAAGAACGGTGATTTTTTCAAAGGCTTTGTCGTGAATATCATGGTTACAGTTTTGAATTTCGACTATTTAGTTTTCTCTTAGTCCTTTTTTATTGTTTAGGCATTTGGCCAATCTTTTAAAGAAAGTGTGTGACCTTTCAGCTTATATCATTAAAAATTTATGATTTTCTTTTGGGTCTCGTTGATTTTTATATTTCACTTTTAAGATTTGTTTTCTCACTATTGCTATTTAAGTTTGTTTTTCATTTTTTATTGGGTTCTGAGTGTTTAATTATATCTTAATTTTGTTTGGGCTCTGAGTGAATGTCTATTTTGTTTTGTTTTCATTTTTTTTCTATTGGTTCAAATTTTACGTTACTCTTGGAATATCGTGATTTGTTTGTTCCATGGATGTATGAATATCGTGATTCGTTTGGTCCACGGATGTATGTTTTATTTACCTTGTGATTCTCAACAAGATCTTTACATTGATTTTCACATTTTCTGTTTTAGTTCTTAAAGAGCTGTATTTCAGTTCTGTGAATCCTTTTTACTGCTGCTCATGGTTTTGATTCAGTTTCTTCACACATCACCTTTTTAATCTTTTTTCCATCACCAGTTTCCTTACTTTTTTTTTTGTTCGTTATTCATCTTTTTATTTATTTTTTATTTTTTATCTTTTTAATCTTGGTTGATTTATAATTTATTGGCGACAAATTCCTCCGTCTTGGATATCTTTTGGGAGCTCAATGCATAAATATATTTTGGACACTTTAAAGTTTGATGTCTTTTCCCTCTGTTTTTGTTTGTTTTTATTCAAGAATCTTACTCATAAAATCCCAATTTAAAATGCTCGAGATTCTGGGGCTTTGTTTTGTCATTTGCTAATATGAGTATTTGTCGGTGAGAGTGATAGACTCATTTCTGTATGCTTGCTCCATTCACCCCCCGCTAGATTCATCCTTAACAAGGTAATTTTATTTAATGCATTAACATTACTCGTCTTTCTTAGTTGTAGTCCACGGCTGTCCATGTTATAGAGGTTTTCATAGTCTTGAAGTGAATGTATAAGCATTTATAGGGTATGTTGTTGTAAAAAGTTTTTCTAGATAAAAGATACAAGTTGATGTTGTGTCGATTAGCCTTAAAACAAGCACACGAAATAACTGAAAGAACCTTCTTTCTTTACTTTCTGGTGATGTCTCTCAATATCGTCTATTGTTTACATCTTCATTTTCATTGTGTTCCTCTCTCGTTTTTCATCGGTTTGAGCGTTACTTTCCTTGTCTCACGTGAAAGTTTCACTTTCTTTTTTGGGCATTAAAATACAAGTCTGATTTTCTCTTTTGATTAATGATAAAATACTCGTTATTGTTATATAACTAAAACTACGGTTTTATCTATGATACTCTTGGTGGAGTACACCGTGTATATCTTAACCGTAAATTTAATATTATTATATTAAATACACACTCAATTTTTGAGTGTATAGTGTATGGATCTACGGTTAATACTCTACCGGGAGTAATGCTACCGGAGTAGCATCTCATAGACCGTGTACTGAAATGCTCAGCGCACAAAAATAGTGGAAAAAAACTCGAAACAAGGTATTTCAATCTTAAAATCAATTGGTTATATGAGTACCTCATTTTTGAAATTCAGTGTAATTACGTATGAAACTATCTTATTTTTTTCAAAATATCCCAAAAAAAAAAATCCATATAAAGACCAAAATGTGAATGAATTTTATTCTTTTCACAAAAGAATTGAGAAGAAAAAGGCACACATATCTTTTAGATTTGAGGGCATGCATGTGTTCTCTTTCACCTTGAATAGTTGCATCCAAAAACATTGGAATTTTTCATGCAAAATAATGTTTTGAATCTTCTTTTTTATGATGACGCATTAGCCATCCCTTGTGGGAAAAACACTTTACCATTAACACACAATTTCAAAATTATGAAAAGGAATATCACTTTAGAAATGAACCAACCATTTATATGGTGTCCTTTTTTCATGATAAAGTAATGGATACTAATTAAACTATTCTTTGCAAACCTAATCAAGCTTATCCTCTTAATTTAATTTCTTCCTAAGTGGATAACTTAGTAAATATTTAGTTGATGTGATATGATTTAGCTTATTGCAATTTTTTAATTCAAGTGTATACAAGGATTAGGTTTAAAATTAGGTTTGTGTGTCTGTCTGAATGCGCGTACGATAGCTTCATCATTATCCAAAGAAAATTGTGCAGAAAGCTTCTAACAAATTAAACAAGTTTCAGTTTTAATTTACCAGCTGCTTGTTTCCTGCAGCCAGCCTGCAGGTTTTAATTTGAACTGCAAAAAATGAGAGTTTGACTTGAACAGGTCGAGACAGATAAAAATATTTTTTCGAAAACATTTTCCAATTGAGTTCAACTAACATAAGTGAAACATACCTAATTGTTGTATACAGTATTGTTCACTACGTGAGTATCAATAATTTTGAAGAACACAGTGACCTCACTAATTGTTGTTCACATAACAAAAACACAGATTGTGACATCCAAGTAGAATAATGATAAACACATTATTCCATATTGGGTAAAAAAGATTCGCAATATAAAGACATTTGATGATGAATTTAATTGGAATTTCATATTCTTAAAAACAAAGTTAGAGCCAATTACAATCGTATTTTCGTATAGACATTGCAATCGTACGTGTATTGTGAAATAATCGACGAATTTTCAAATGAAAAACAAATGAGAATGTTTAGCACTTTTGATGAAGTTGTGCAGTGGGCACCAAAAATCATTCAAAAATATTCCAACAATCTCAACCATTTTGTACTCCTATTTTCTAAATTTTTAGTAATTTTTTTTTTCAATCTCGTAAAAAGAATTATTACACCGCTCTCGATGCACACCACTCCCGATGCGTGTGGCGTGCTGAAATTATTTTTTATATTAATCAGAGCTAAGACACAACTCCAATGTTAGGGATCTCGAATCTCACACGTGCGGAAAAAGAGATGAGTTTTTACAGTAGTTCGCTTCCACGTGCGGAGAAAGAGATGAGTTTTTGTAGTTTGCACACCTCTTTTTTTAATAAAGAATATGATATGTATACAAAGACACATTTTTTTTTTTTGTTTTAAAACTTTTGTTTCGATAATAATAATTATAATAAACCCCCTCTTGATTTAGTTTGCATTTAGATTTTTGTGTGATTTAGTTTGTTTAAAAACTACTCACTTGGTCAAAAGTTTTTATATATATTAGGCTTGAAAATAAGGTTGCTCAACTATATAAGATACATTTGTTCCAATGTAATTTTCTTAAAATAATGCAAAGACTCTGAGCTGTGACAGCTTTTTGGAATATATAATATTTCTATTTGTATGTATATTACTCAGAAATACTACTATATCTAGAAAGAAGAGAAAATTGAGTAAAAACTAAAAAGTTACGGGTGTTTAATTATTTTGGTGGACATTATATATTTTTTTTAATAAAAAAGAGAGACGAAAAACTTCATTCCACTAGATTTAAATCCTTAAATAATATTTCAATAAAAATTTGTCTCACTCGAGTTCCGAACTCGTCGTCGGGGAATCGCACCCACATTATTACATGCCTTACCACTCAGCTATGCTCCTGAGGACTTGGTGGACATTATATTACATTGTATTTATTTAATTGATTTAAAATTTTAAAATTTTTTAGTATAAATACACACATCCTTTACATAAGTCACATGAGAATCCAAAAAAGAACCATATGTTGGGAAAATTTATATGTTATGAAGGGGCGGAGCTAGAAAATTTAGACAGGAAGGGATGAATTATTTTTTATGTACGGGCTAAACATATTTTTAATATAATTTTATAATTTTTTAAACTAGAAAAATGATTAAAAATTCCAATTAGGGGGGGCTAAAGCCCCTGGAGCGCATGTGGCTCCGCCCCTGGTTATGAATATAGAGCAAAATATTCCAAATTTATCTTGTGTGACTTTTATCTAAATTTATTTAAAATTATTTATAATCACATTTTGAAAAACCATATTATAACCTTCCTCGTTCTTAGGACTTTACCTACAATTGTATATTTTTTTAGTTTATTCAATGTTTGACTTTATTCACAATCTCCATAGTAATTTTGCAAAATCATGGTTCATTCAACAACAACAACAACGAGAGAGACAACAATTCATACGATGACTAAAACAAGATTTAACAAAAATATTTACAAATATCGCTGGATTCACTCGTGATTTTAATTCATACGTAGTTGATTCAGAAATACTGCAGTTCGTTTCACCCAAGCTTCGTCTCGATCGGTTTTTTTCGATTATATTATGAAGGAGCGATGTGGGGTGACCTGGTGCGCATATTCAACGTTTTATTTGCTTGTTTTTTTCCTTAGTGGATATGTGACAAATAATTTATTTTATTTTATTTTTATTTTTATTTATTATCTTAATATCATTTGACTATTACTCATCACGATAACACACACAACAGACACTAAGTCACTAACTACAAATTAGTCCCTTTCCCCCACACATTTAATTTATAAATAATAGAGTATGCTACTAAAATCCAAATGCAGATGTATTTTAGACTTTTAGTTGTATTTTATTTATATATATTATAATATTTGTCTAGTAAAGTTATGCACATAATTTTTTAGTGTCCAAATAATATATGCACATATTTTAAAAAAAAATTATTCACGATTACTTTTCTTTCATTTTTTCCTTTGATTTTTGAACAAAAAAAATGGAAATATATTTTTTAATCGTAATGATCATAACTCATTAAAAAAATATTATTTTTACTCTTTTTGCAATACTGTAATTTGAATTTAACTTATTATAATTATTTTATTTTATTAATTTAAAATGATATTTTTACCTTTTATTTTATTTGTATAAAAAATTTAATAAAACATTATTTTCTTAATTTAGACTTCACATATTGTACTATCAATGGTTCGAGAGGGAAGAAAGTATATACGTATTTAAATACTTTAAATTCCCACTTAAAAAGAATACTAGTACATTTTTTTCAAAAGAAAAAAAAAGGGGGTGTTTGCGTTCATAATCATATTCGATTCTTGTTCTTCTTCACGCATTGAAGATGGATTTTTGATATCAAAAATGGGTTCTGTTATCCATTTCTAATAAAAAAGGTTTCGCCTTTTTTCTTCCTTTTCACTTCCAAGAATGTCTGAAATCATTTTCGGACACGAATTAATATCTGGGATTTGATTTTCAGCTCACGCTATTGCTCTATTATTTGACCCTTTTCGTTTTGAGATCTAAAAATCATTGCTTTCCCATATGTGTATGTATGTGTATTTGAGTGTTATGTGTCTGTGTTGACTGTGTATATATTTTAATTCTGTTTTTTTATTTGTGTTGTTTAAGAAAGATGTGCGGTTCATGATCAAGAAATGTTGACTTTGATTTCAATTTTTGGAATAAAAACTGGTGCAAGAAAGTCAAGATTATTAGGTGCTGTTCAAGATTTTCCGAATTAGATTATACGGCCGCTTCGTCGATTTAGTCCATGTTTAGATATCTGAAATCTAATTCCGATTCCTGACTTCTTATGCATTTCAAGCTGTTAAGCACAACCAGTTTTAACCACCATGTGCCCTTGTTAAAACCGTGGGGCACGTATTTAGACTCTGTCTATTCTCGCTTTCTTGGCTTCTTAATGCATACATATATATAATACTCGCAATTTCCCCTCTAATTAATCCGAGAGTTTGCGTGTTTCTTGATTGTTAAATCGTTTATCTTGTCAGCAAGAATGAATTCGGGAACAACACAATTCGTCCCGGCTAGGCGGATGGGCATATACGAGCCCATCCATCAAATGGCCATGTGGGGAGACTTCAAAGGCAAATCTTGCTTGGATGAATCTCCGCAGTTGATTCTAGACGTCGATACTAAACCCGACAACCAGGTGATTTTTTTTTTCTTTTTAAAAGATGAAAAGTAAAAAAAAGATCGTCACTTTTTGTTTCTTTCATATTCTTTGACTCGTTTTTACATTTTACATGTCTAGTCGGAGGACACTTCACACGGAACTGACGGGCCTTCTGATAAATACGACCAAGAAGCAAGTAAGCCCGAGAAGGTAAGACTCGTTTTATCCCATCTGAAAATCTATTTTTAACTTTCTCAAAACTTTATGAGATTTCGGAATATTTGTTGTTGAAGGTGTTGAGACGGTTAGCACAGAACCGTGAAGCTGCTCGTAAGAGTCGTCTTCGGAAAAAGGTATAATGAATTAGTTTTTTCTTTTATTTGAAAATGGTTACTAAAACGTAAACGCGACGATGTTATGCAGGCCTATGTTCATCAATTAGAAAACAGTAAATTGAGACTTATTCAGTTAGAACAAGAGCTTCAACGTGCCAGGCAACAGGTATATAACAAATTCACCGTTTTTATAAAGAAAACGGACATCTAAAAGGGTGTACTTTGTGCAGCAGGGGTTGTACGCTGCTGGCGGTTCTATTGATACTAGTCAGATAAGTTATGCTGGAACTATAAACCCAGGTTTGTCTTCTTGTTATTTCTAAAGCTATGCATGATTAAAGAATGTACCTTGAGTTTTGATTATATTCCGATAAATCGAAGGGGTAGATGTAACAGAAAAGTGAAATTTCAGGGGTGTTTTTTGTAATTAGGCTAAAGTTTAAACCTCAGGTGTAAGTAATTAACCCCGTAAACTTTGATCAAAACGCTGTTTTCCTGCCGTCATTTTTCTCGGGAAAGAGACAACTGAACTTACAATAGGCGATTCAATGGAGCTTTATTACTATCACCAATCGAAGCATGCAAGCATTTTCCGTCTGTAATATCTCAAACTTTGAGGGGTCATTTTTTAATATCTAGAAATTCTGTAATCGGCAGTCATTGCTACATTCGAAATGGAGTACGGGCATTGGGTCGAGGAACGAAACCAGCAAATGTCCGATTTAGGTAATGCCTTGCAATCGAATATCGGAGACATGGAGCTACGTCAGCTCGTGGACAGCGGGCTTCGGCATTTCTTCGACCTCTTTGCGATGAAATCAACAGCAGCAAAAGCCGACGTGTTCTACATCATGTCCGGCCTCTGGAAGACTCCGGCCGAGCGTTTTTTCCTATGGATCGGGGGGTTTCGACCTTCGGAAATTCTAAAGGTAATTAGCCGAATCCTTGAGGGCTTCTTTGCAATTTTCCCCATCTTGTTTTCTGAATTCTTGACAACAGGTTCTCTTGCCTCATTTGGATCCGTTGTCGGAGCAACAAAACTCGGAAGTTTGTAATCTAGCACAATCGTGTCATCAAGCAGAGGACGCCTTATCGCAGGGGATGGAAAAGCTCCACATAATTCTCGCTGAGACCATAGCCGGAAGGAAGCTAGGCGAAGAAAACTATGTCCCACATATTCGGTCGGCTATGGATAAGTTGGAAGCGCTCGTGAGGTTCGTTGGCCAGGTAATAATAAATAACAGATTGGGCTCGCTCGTTTTTTCGAGTTCTTGTTTTCTGTAAGTAACACACTAACGCGTTTCTTTTTTGTATAAAAACAGGCGGATCATCTTCGGCAAGAAACACTGCAACAGCTTCTGAGAATTCTTACCACTCGACAAGCAGCTCGGGCCCTCTTCGCCTTTGGGGAGTATCTGAATCGTCTCCGGGCTTTAAGTTCGGTTTGGTCCTCGCGGGCCCGTGAATCCTCCTAAGTTATACAGCTCCCTGCCCATTTTTTTTACAGCCATTTACAGAAAAATGTAAATATGTTAAATATGTTTCTGTAGTCTCTATTAGTTTTTTTTTTTTTTGGTTTATACATTTGTTTATTTGTGTTTTAGTTTCATTTTTAAGTGTCTCTTTGTAATATATAAGTTTCTTTTTCATGTAAAACAAACAGCTTTACAATGGAATATTAATTTCCATCTGTTATTTATGTAATGTTTCCATAATCTTGATTCATATTTAATAATTTCACAAAATATTTAATAAACACGATTTTACGATTCTATGATAATCGAATAAATGATCATTATTGTGCTGTTTTTCAGTCATACATTCCATTCTGACAATGAAATTGTAAGATGGAGCAAACACTCTTGAAGGAAAAGAAAGGAAAAACGAAGTTCTTCAACACTTTGAACATCGAGGACAAAGTTCACAACTTGGATATGGCATAGTCCATCGCATCAACCAGGAAATCTGCAAAACCCGAAAGAGTTGGGATGACTTTGTGTGATATATACCGTTCTATCTATGTAGTTACACCGACACACGAAAAAGAAGAAGTGGTATTTCTTAGAAGGAAACAGTGAGGAGTGTGTTTGAAAAAAATATTTTATGAGATGCAAGAGAAAAATTAAAAAACTATCCCTGAGGTTCGGGTTATTCACAAAACACTCTACTAACTTTTCAAAATTAAAAAAAGCACCCTGGTATTGATTTCGCCTTACACTTTGTCGCAAGTACAGTACACACCCTTGCTATTTTGTAATGTCTAAGAATTCTAAAGGATCAAAAAATGTAAAATGAAATACAAATTTGGGGTCATTTGTAATTAAAAAAATGAAAATTAGGCCCCTAATTGAAAAGGGTTAAACTTTGGGGCCTAAATTGAAATTTTCCCTAAACCATAATCATAATAATATTGAAATACATTCATTACTATTGATATTTTTTGGGTCCAAAGAATAGTACCTGCATCATCTTTAGTAAAACACATGGGAGGTTTTACTCTGAAGACATTCCCATGAAGGCCGCCTTTCCCGACCAAAACACCGAGTTCTAAGATCACGAAAACATGCTTTGATTAATTTTTAAGTAATAGCTAAAGCACTGAAAAGCAAAGGATATAAAACAAACCTCGTAGAGTTTCAAACAACACAGCAGTTTCTGCCTTTGCAGGTGTCTTGTCTTTCCTGTCAGTGACAAGTTCTATTCCGACCATCAAGCCTCTGCCCCTCACGTCCCCGATTACTAGCACATTTTCAAGTTATTCTAAATCAATATACATATCACTCCAAAAAAAAAAACAAGCCCAAACACCAATATGAAGATGAGCAATATAGAGTGTAAAGAAAAATTACTGTCGTGCTTTTGTTGGAGCTCTCTGAGACGTCCGATCATGTGAGAGCCAACCTCAGCACAATGCTGTTGACGTTTTTCCTTATCGAGAACTCTGAGCACGGCAAGGCCACCTGCTGAGCACACGGGGTTGCCTCCAAAGGTGTTGAACTGTATTTTCTGGGACAGCACGCTTGCTATTTCTGGAGTTGTCACGACTGCACCAAGAGGCAAACCGTTGCCTATGCCCTGAGTATTTTTTGTAATTACTATTGATATCAGATTTCAAACAAATTAATCGATCCATGCAATAAGTTACTAGAAATGTCCCATTTTTTTGAGGGAAATATATTATCAAGAACTCGCAAATCCGACCAATTGCCACACCTACTCATAGAGTAGAGATACACAAGATGAAAAAAAATGCTACACACCTTAGCCATGGTAACTATATCGGGAATCACCCCTTGTGTCTCAAAGCCCCAGTAATGGCTGCCCGTGCGACCAAATCCTGTCTGCACCTCATCGGCAATGCATACACCACCAGCTGAACGAACAATGTCGTAAACCAATTTCAAGTATCCTGGTGCTAGTTCAACTGTTCCACCAACTCCCTGTGGTAAAAGAACTTAAGAAATGAGGCTCAAGATCAAGAGTATATATATATGTAATGCCTGTACTAACACATGGGAGCAAATAATGATTTAGAAAGGGAAAAAGATACAAAAAGACACTCCATTCGTTTAGCCTAATTAGAAAAGAACAATGAAAATTACAAAATGAAAAAAAAAAAAACTTGAGTTTTGATTCTGTAACACTACTCTCTTCATAAGCAAAATATACTTCTAACATCCCCTTTGTAAAATTTTAAATTTAACACAACAGCAAAACTCGGGTAGTTTAATTTTTTCAGTAATTACTAACAAGAAAAAAAAATGCATAAGCAAAAACATTTCAAACATCCCCTTTAATTTTGTAATTACCAAAACCTCGGGAGTAACTTTGTAATAGACTCTAATTACGAATTACCTGAATTGTCTCTGCAATAAATCCAGCAACTTTTCCAGAAGTGCCGTGATCAATGTGTTCTTGTACATCTTCTGCATATCTTCTCGCGTCAGAGCCAAACACTCCGCGATATGGATTTGGATTAAGAACATGGTGAATTTCACCCTGCATATATTATAAATAAGAATGAGAACAAAACTTTTATATAAGCCATGAAATTAACGGAAAATCCAGAAATGGATATATACCGCATGTATGCAGACTATTACAAATCAAGTGTTTCTAAACCTGAGGAATCGGATATTTCCACGTGTTAAGTGCGGTGAGTCCTATTGTATTAGAACTTCCACCGTGATATGCATTTCTCAAGGCAATCATCCCAAGGTTTCCACTGTACAATCGCGCCATTAACATGGCTAGTTCGTTGGCTTCAGTCCCTGAATTTACAAAATACACAACCTGCAATCGCAAGAAACACACACACTCACTCACACATAGATTCAATTCATTTGAGATATGCTTAAAGAACATATGAATCACAGGGGCAACCTTTAGGTTTCCGGGCATTTTAGAAGCGAGGCCCTCCGCGAAATCGCCTATAGTATGGTTTAGGTATATAGTGGTGGCGTGCTGAAGAAGCTTGCTTTGTTCGATTATTGCATTCAAGATGTCCGGATGGCAATGGCCACACGAGACAGTCACGATTCCGGCAAATGCATCGAGATAACGCCTCCCGTTTTCGTCGAACAGGTACTGCATTTTTCCTTCGACAATATTGAGCTGCCCGGATAGAAAATACACATCGAATTACAGTCACCACAAAAACCCCCTTTCAATAATTTCGATTTGAGAAAACCCAAAATCATAAAATCGGCAAAAGTAAAATTACATATTCAGAGATGGCAACACACACACACACACACATTGAACGTGCGAGTATAGATTACGGGCTTACGGGCTTTTTGTAGTAGTAAAAGAGAGACGGGCCCAAATATCTCTTGCGCTTTTCGAGGACCTCGTCGGCGGAAGGGCCCACGTACGGCTTGGGCTCGTAGTCGAAAGGGGGCAGCTCCGGCTTGTTAGCCGAAGCCGCCGAGAAGCGACGCACAGTGCCACCGCAAAGCCACCGCCTCGTGTGGCCCAAAAGCTTTTTCTGCAGACCCATGAAAACGGAAACGATTATTAGATTAATTCGCACACAGTTAGTGTGTGTGTGGCGACTGTGATTATTGGGTGTTTATGGAGATGCAGATGATGATGATGACGGAGATTACAGTCAGCTTCAACTTAAAATGATTTATTTGCGGTGTTTTTTATGATTTGTTTTCCTAAACGACAAATATATTAGTATTTATTTAATAAAAAACATTAAAAAGTAAATAAAAAGATTGGATTTGAACCTGACGTGAATCGAACACGCAACCTTCTGATCTGGAGTCAGACGCGCTACCATTGCGCCACAGATCCACATTAAAAGAAATACGATACTATAATATTTATTCAATGAAATAATAATGGTATTGTATGAGAGATTTTGCAGATAAATAAATATTACTGTGATTATTTATGCATACTTTCAAGGAATTTGCCGAGAATCTACTGCAATTATTTTCGTGAAACAATGTAGCACAGATCAATAGCTTCAAATACATTCATCCGTACAACAAGAGATCGAATGTCTAACGAGTTCCAATCGTCTTTGAAAGTTTACTGATGACTTGTAACATCTCTTTCAGAAAGTGCCATCACACACAGCATCTTCCGTTGTTCAAATATTGCTCTACGCCGAGAAGAACTACATCTCTGAAGATCCCAAAAGGAGGTTATCGTAAACCCCCTGCATTTCTTTACCATCGTCCCCAAACCTCAAAATATAATTCTTCACAAATTTCTTATCCGAAATGTGTAACACTGTAATAAGTTTTGGCTCTTTTTTCAAAAGCCCCCTCGACTTCAGCATCTTCATCACCGCAAACCTCGGGACCATTCTCTTTTCAATGCTAAACCTCAAAAGAAACGGTGACCCCACAATCACCGATTTATCAACCGCAAGAGTCTTCGTGAAGAACTCAATCCCACGTTTCAATCTCGCCTCCGACATCTTAAAAAGAGTCGGAACTTTCATGAACATCAAATCACATTCGTCCCTCGAGAAACCAAAGTCCATAAACACCTCGAACCTTCTATTTATAGCCTCGGCACTATTGCAATTAAGAGCCAAGACACAGTAAACCAGCATGCTCGAACCCTTCTTGAAACCCATTTCTAGAGCCCGCGAGACAAGATTTTTAAGCTCTTCATGTCGTATGAAGAGAAGCCTAAGATCTGATTTTATAAGCATGATAATTTGTGAACTAACAACCCCACACTTCAACAAAAATGTAATGTTCGACTTCAGTCTCGATTCACTCGCAATGACCCAACCACACCTTGCGAGTGCACGGAATATTAGGCCGTTAAGGTCTTCCTTATCTTTTTTACTTCCATAGAGCTCGATGAATTTCCTCAGAACCCCTATGCTGGGCTTTAGAGTTTTGTCCAGGCTGCTTGTTAAGAGATTCGAGTTCTTGGAAATGAGGATTCCGATTTGAGGTCCGTGCAGACCCAGTTCCTGATAGAACGCGATTTTGGGCTTGAGTATCTTCTCGACGTCGGCATATAGGAGTTGGGGCTGGCATTTGATTGCGGACTGCAGTTGTGTGCTGGATAGGCCGAGAGACTTTAGGTAACTAACTGCAGCTTTGGGCCTTTCAGTGGAGTCTGTGGTTGAAAAGCGTTTGGAGACTACAAGGGCTTCGGTTTTTGGAAAACTCAGTGTGTTTATGAGATAGTCGACTATAATGGAGTTGTTGGAGGTTAGATTCGAGGCTGAGGTGTGGACCCTGTTCTGGGATGAAGGGTAGGAAGAATTGACGAAGAATGGAAGGTGTTCATAGGGTTCTACTTGACAGTAGAGTGGTACAGAAGAAGGTACTAGAAGAGACCGGAGTCGATGAGTTGAATTAGATTTTAGCATTACGCTTCACAACCGCAGAATGCCGTACGGCACACAAGCTTTCAAAAACTAAGGAAATAGCTCTTACACTGCAGAAAACCAAAAAAAGAAAAAAAAAAGTGATCAAAACCTTATTTTATAGACTATTGAAACAAGCAATATTGAATACGGTAAATCAACGCAGAAAGCGTGATAGAAAAATATCAACTTGTGCCATCGAATGTGTAAGTTCATCAAACATGCCAGCAACACTACCTTCATAACTCATTCATTCATATAAAAATCAGAAAGCTTAAAATAAGGGATAGCTATCGAAAGTCGAAAATTAACATTTTTCAATCAGGCTACAGAAATCCACATCGAACAATCGATCACACAAACCAAACATCAAACAGGTTGTGGGCACTCCTACTAAGCCCACTACGAGCAAGCACTTTGAAGCCGCATTAGCCTAGTCCTGCATTTCTATACACCACCACAGAACAAAGAACAACATATGCTGACGTCGAACATACATCACAATCGCACATTCGAGAACTCAAAGACACGGTCGGATTTAAAGAGAAAATAAAACATTTTTCTCGATTTAAACAAAAGAACAAAAAAATCAGTAGGTTTAATTCAAGAACAGATAACAGTATAAGATATGTAAAGCTGAATCAAATGAGCGAGTTTACCTTCAAAGAAGACGAAGGTTCAAAAGCCCCAAATTTTGACTCTCGCAGCCGCAGATACAGTGCGGAAATCTAAGTAAAAAACAGGGCAAAATTAAAATCTATGGAAATCTGAGTTTATATTTCATACTAGTATAAGAGTACTACAGTATTTATTAGTATTAAAAAAACAATTTGATAAAAAAATAAAAATTAAAAATGAAATAACAGTAAATAATAAAATAACATATTTATAAAAAATATAGTATTAATAACTCAATAATATTAGAAAAAAATATTTTGAGGCACCGGTATTTGTCCCCGACTCCCCGGTGTTATCTGAAAACTCGAGACAAAGCAATTTTATCGACTTCTTCCAAAATGTAGAATAGAGTGAATTATTCACTACAGTTATTTTCTCATAACATTTTTTCAGCAACTAAAATTGTACTGATAAATGTAGAAATCATTTAGTGTCAAGGATAATCAGTATTCAGTAGTATCAGGCTATCAGCATTAGAATAGAAGGACAAATACATAAGACTGCTTCATTCGCAAAATATGATACAGAAAGTACCACCCGAAAAACACATCTTCACTTGTTCTAATATTGCTCTAACTCTAAGTCTCTCTAAGCAGCATCACAAAGTACCCCGAGAAGAACAAAAAATATAAGGACCCAATATAACTAAAACTCTGAAGATCCCAAAAGGAGGTTATCGTAAGCCACCTGCATTTCTTTACCATCGTCTCCAAACCTCAAAATATAATTCTTAACAAATTTCTTATCCGAAATGAGTAACACTGTAATAAGTTTTGGCTCCTTTTCCAAAAGTCCTCTCGACTTCGCCATCTTCATCACCGCAAATCTTGGGATCACTCTCTTTTCAATGCTATACTTCAAAAGAAACGGTGACCCCACAATCACTGATTTATCAACCGCCAGAGTCTTCGTGAAGAACTCAATCCCACGCCTCAATCTCGCCTCTGACATATTAAACAGAGTCGGAAATTTCGTGAATATCAAATCACATTCGTCCCTCGAGAAACCACAGTCCCTAAACAACTCGAACTTTCTGTTTACAGCCTCGGCACTATTGAAATAAAGAGCCACGACACCGTAAACCAGCATTCTCGAACCCTTCTTGAAACCCATTTCTAGAGCCCGAGAGACAAGATTTTTAAGCTCTTCATGTCGTATGGAGAAGAGCCTGACCTCTGATTTTATAAGCATGGTAATTTGTGAACCAACAACCCCACACTTCAACAAAAATGTAATGTTCGACTTCAGTCTCGATTCACTCGCAATGACCCAACTACACCTTGCGAGTGCACGGAATATTAGGCCGTTAAGGTTTTCCTTATCTTTTTTACTTCCATAGAGCTCGATGAATTTCCTGAGAACCCCTATGCTGGGCTTTAGCCTTTTGTCCAGGCTGCTTGTTAAGAGATTCCAGTAATTGGACATGAGGATTCCGATTTGAGGTCCGTGCAGACCCAGTTTCTGATAGAACGCGATTTTGGGCTTGAGGGTTTTCTCGACGTCGGCGAATAGGATTTGGGGCTGGCGTTTGATTGCGGACTGCAGTTGTGTGTGGGAAAGGCCGAGAGACTTTAGGTAACTAACTGCAGCTTTGGGCCTTTCAGTGGAACCTGTGGTTGAAAAGCATTTGGAGACTACAAGGGCTTCGGCTTTGGGAAAACTCAGAGTGTTTATGAGGAAGTAGACTATAATGGAGTTGTTGGAGGTTAGATTCGAGGCTGAGGTGTGGACCCTGTTCTGGGATGAAGGGTAGGAAGTATTGATGAAGAAAGGAAGGTGTTCATAGAGAGGTACAAAAGAAGGTGCTAGAAGAGACCGGAGTCGATGAGTTAAATTAGATTTTAACATTACGATTCACAATCGCAAAATGGCGTATGGAATACAAGGTTTCAAAATTTTAAGAAAACCAACGGATGAGCTCCCACCCTGCAGAAAAGATAGATAAAATACAATCAATCGAAGCAGCCAGCAGAAAGGCTGTTGGTACGGAAAATAGGATATTGCATAACTCAATATTCATACAAAAGTTCAAATAAGGGATAACTACCAAAAGTCGAAAAGTATAGTTTTTCTTTTTCTTTCGATTAGGCTAAAGATCCATCACACAGATCAAAAATCAAACAGGTTGTGGGCACTCCTAATAAGCCCACAACGAGCAAGCAATTTCAAGCCGCAGTTACACTATTCCTGCATTTCCATACATCACACATTCGAGAACTCAAATAAACGTTCGGATCTAAGAATATATAGAAAAAAACATGTTTTCTCTCGGTTACAAAAAATAACGTATCTTCTGTGCAGCTTTAATTCAAGAACAAAACATATATAACAAGATATGTAAAGCTGAATCAAATGAGCGAGTTTACCTTGAAAGGAGACGAAGGTTGAAAAGCCCCAAATTCTGACCATCACAGTATTCACAGACTCGCAGTCGCAAAATTAGGGCAAAATTAAAATCTATGGAAATATGATTTTATTCCATTTCATATTATTTTTTATTAAAAAAACAAAAATTAAAGAAATTTTAAATTAAAATAAAATAAGAGTAAATAATAAAAATATTAATAACCCAATAATATTAGAAAAAAATATTTTAGGGCACAGGGATTTGTCCCGGCAAGAGTGTAAACAAATTCGAGTTGAATATGTATTCGTACAGGAAAAATCTATAGTTACACTACTTACACCTGTACTAGGTGTAACGGATGCCCGGTACACCGCTAATAAGTGACACGTATTATTATTAAATTAATTAATTAAATAAATAGTATTTTAATTATTATTAAATTGAATTATTAATTAAGAAAATAAATTATACGAAATCTTTTAAAAAACTCAAAAATAAAATTAATATAATTTTTCCAAATATTAAATATACTAAAAATCTATGAGATTTTTTTTATAATATAATATTAACTAATAAATAAAATAAAATAAATTAATATATATACTAAATTGACAAAAAAAATACGTAAGAAAAAAATTAAAAAAAAGGTTTTTTTTAAATATTTATATTTTACCTTTTTTAATAAAATTAATGTATACTTTATTAAATTTTATATACACTAGTTTAATTATTTAATTTATAAATAATAGTAACTAACAAATAAAATAAAATAAATTAATATATATATACTAAATTGACAAAAAAAAATGTAAGAAAAAATAAAAAAAAAAGTTTTTTTTAAATATTTATATTTTATTTTTTTAAATAAAATTAATGTATACTTTATTAAATTTTATATACACTAGTTTAATTATTTAATTTATAAATAAAAATATTAAAAAATATGAATAATAAATGTACATGTGATAATTATTGTTTTAATATGATCCATTTAATAAAATAATTATATACGTACATATAAAATAAAAATGAATTCATGATTAATAATTTATATATCGACAAATAATACATGATAATATTTATTTTAGTATTTAACTTTTTAAAAATCATGAAAATTTCAATCAAAATCTTGAGTCAAATAATTCTATCAATTTTTTATTTTATCATTATTTATGTTCAAATATCAATGATTAATTTTATTTTTTAAGATTAATGGTAAGAAAAACTATTTTGCGCATGTCAAAATATTTTATTATTATTATTAGTATGACATATGATGTTATGTTTCTTATTTATTTAAAATAAAAATAATATAATTTAAATAAATATAATATTTTGATTTAAATATTATATTGATAACTCAATTTTCAATATTATCTCACTTTTAATTATATCTTTCAATAAAATAAGAATTTCATAGTACAATATTCAATTTTAAAATTTTATCGCAGTTGAAATCTACTCCGCAACTTATAATACAATATGGTTTTATAATATTTTATGTCAAACAAAAATAACATTAAATAAAGAATTGACGTTCAATTTATTATTTTTTTAGCAATAACTCACTTCATTCATAATCACGCCATATTAAATTAAACAACATAGTAGAATGTCCTTTAATTTTCAATATATATTATCAACCGATGAAATTAAATAAATATATTAATTAAAATAAATATTGATTTTTTTACAAAATTGAAGAATTTATGAGGTATTCATATTAAGTTTAAAAAACTACATATATCATTATAATTTTTAATACCTAATTATAAATTAAAAAAATTATTTTACTTAGAAAATATGCAATTTTCTATTTAAATATAGATAGTACAAAAATAAAATAAAATATGACTATATTTATTCAATGAATAAAATGTATGTTTTTAATTTTATAATTAGGTGTTAACGGAAAATTAAATGTAATTTTTAAATATCACAATATTTTTAAGAAAATTAAATTTATTAAATGAATGTGACATTTTCTAGAGATAATACAAAAATAAACTTATAAAATTTATTTTTACTTAATATTGATGAATAACCATAAAAATAAAATGATATAGATAACATTATCTCTATTACTATAATATTTTAAAATTGAACATAATATTTGAATTAAATATTATTTTTCTTAATTTTTTTAAATAGAAGAAAATAATTTAAATAAAAATTGCATAATATTTGACTTAAATATTACAACATTAGCTCAATTTTCAATATTATATATATATATATATATATATATTTCTTATTATTATTGTTAAGTATATATAATTTTACAAAAATAAAATATGGTTTTTTTTTTTACTTTAAATAATATTTTTTAAAGAATTAATTTTTTTTTAATTTAGTATGAAGTATTATTTTAATATAAAATTAAAATTAAATTATGTTATAGAGTATTATTTTACTTTAATAAAATTAAATATTTTTTAATATTTTTTCTTTTTACATTTATTTTATTTTGTTAGTAATATTGTAAAGAATTTTTTTTTTATAAATTTTATAGTATATTTAATATTTGGAAATATAATATTTATTTTAATTTTAAACATTTTTTAAGATTTTGAATATTTATTTTCCTATTTAATAATTCAATTTAATAATACATCACACAATCGATAGATCACACAAACCAAACATCAAAGAGGTTGTGGGCACTCCTACTAAAGCCCACACATTCGAGAACTCAAAGATACGGTCAGATTAAAAGAGAGAAAAAAAAAAATTCTCGGTTTATACAAAAAAAAAGTTTTCGGTAAGTTTAATCCAAGAACAGATATATAAGATATGTAAAGCTGAATCAAATGAGCGAGTTTACCTTCAAAGAAGACGAAGGTTGAAATTTTGACTCTCGTAGTCGCGGCTTGGGAATCAGAGTAAAAAATTAGGGGCGAAATTAAAATCTATGGAAATATGGGTTAGAATCATATATCGTCCTGCCGAGATGGGTCATTTACCTAGATGTCCTCTAAGTTTGATTTTTATCAGCGGATGTCCTTCGGCCTCTTTTTCCGGCCAAAACATCACATGAAGCGCACGTGCGTGCCTAGTGGCACCGGAAAGCTGACGTCAGCATGCCACGTCAGCAGGATTTGCCACCTCAACACTTTAGGAAAATTCAAAAAAATGTTTGGATGGCATGAGATTCGAACCCGCGCACGTGCGTGCCTAGTGGCACCGGAAAGCTGACGTCAGCATGCCACGTCAGCAGGATTTGCCACCTCAACACTTTAGGAAAACGGCCAAAACATCACATGAAGCGCACGTGTGTGCCTAGTAGAACCGGAAAGCTGACGTCAGCAGGATTTGCCACCTCAACACTTTAGGAAAATTCAAAAAAATGTTTGGATGTCATGAGATTCGAACCCTTGATCATTGTAGATGAAAATAAGAGCATTTACCACTAAGCTATATACGCTAGTTGGGAAATTATATAACAAATTTATATATATACGTTATATGTTGTAGTATAAATTATGAATTACATAATTAATTAATAATTATCATATTAAATAAAAAATTATTCTTTACATAAAAAAAAAATCAATAAAACATAAATAAAAAAAAAATTATTTCGCTTAATTACCATAAAAAACAACAAAAAAATTATGTTTCATTTAATTTAGTATAACATATGTTTCAACTTAATATTAATACTTTATAAATAATTTTTTATTATATTTTTTTAATTCAATAGTAAATGTACTTTTTTATATGTTTTATTGATTATTTTTTATTAAAAAATATATGTTTACTATTAAAAATTAAAAAGTAAAAATATACAAATAATAAATTATTTCTTTTGATAAACATATATTTTTACTTTTTAATTTTTAGTAGTAAAAGTTTATTTTGAATTAAAAAAATATAATAAAAAATTATTTATAAAGTATTAATATTAAGTTGAAACATATGTTATACTAAATTAAATATGTTATACTAAATTAAATGAAACATAATTTTTTTGTTGTTTTTTATGGTAATTAAGCGAAATAATTTTTTTTTATTTATGTTTTATTGATTATTTTTTATGTATAGAATAATTTTTTATTTAATATGATAATTATTAATTAATTATGTAATTCATAATTTATACTACAACATATAACGTATATATATAAATTTGTTATATAATTTTCCAACTAGCTAATATAACCTAGTGGTAAAGACTCTTATTTTCATCTACAATGATCATGGGTTTGAATCCCATGCCATCCAAACATTTTTTTGAATTTTTCTCAAGTGTTGAGGTGGCAAATCCTGCTGACGTGGCATGCTGACGTCAGCTTTCCGGTGCCATTAGGCACACACGTATTTTCCTCAAGTGTTGATGTGGCAAATCCTGCGCCATCCAAACATTTTTTTGAATTTTTCTCAAGTGTTGAGGTGGCAAATCCTGCTGACGTGGCATGCTGACGTCAGCTTTCCGGTGCCATTAGGCACACACGTATTTTCCTCAAGTGTTGAGGTGGCAAATCCTGCTGACGTGGCATGTTGACGTCAGCTTTCCGGTGCCATTAGGCACACACGTGCGCTTCACGTGATGTTTTGGCCGGAAAAAGAGACCGAAGGACGTCCGCTGATAAAAATCAAACTTAGAAAACATCAACATTTTTTTGAATGGCAAATCCTGCTGACGTGGCATGCTGACGTCAGCTTTCCGGTGCCATTAGGCACACACGTATTTTCCTCAAGTGTTGAGGTGGCAAATCCTGCTGACGTGGCATGTTGACGTCAGCTTTCCGGTGCCATTAGGCACACACGTGCGCTTCACGTGATGTTTTGGCCGGAAAAAGAGGCCGAAGGACGTCCGCTGATAAAAATCAAACTTAGAGAACATCAACATTTTTTTGAATTTTCCTCAAGTGTTGAGGTAGCAAATCCTGCTAACGTGGCATGCTGACGTCAGCTTTCCGGTGCCATTAGGCACACACGTATTTTCCTCAAGTGTTGAGGTGGCAAATCCTGCTGACGTGGCATGCTGACGTCAGCTTTCCGGTGCCATTAGGCACACACGTGCGCTTCACGTGATGTTTTGGCCGGAAAAAGAGGCCGAAGGACGTCCGCTGATAAAAATCAAACTTAGAGAACATCTAGGTAAATGGCCCATCTCGGCAAAACGATATATGATTTTAACCCATGGAAGTATTTGAGTATATTTCATTTCATAATATTTTTTAAATATATTATTTTTTATTAAAAAAATAATATGATATAAAAATTAAATTAAAATGAAATAAAAGTAAATAATAAAATAAATTTTATTTATAAAAAAATAAAATAAAAATTAATAACCCAATAATATAAGAAAATATATTTAGAAAATATATTTTGGGGCCGGACTCCCTGTTATCGATGGAGTGAATAAATCTACTGTAATGATAATTAGTAGTATCAGCATTAGAATAGAAGTTCTATTTCATAAACCCTACAAATACATCGACACTGCTTCATTCGCAAAAATATGATGATCCAACGTCTTACAAAAAGTATCACCAGAAGAACACAACATCTCTTCATTAATTCTAACCAGTATCACAAAGGCACAAAGTACCCAAGAAAAACTAAAAATATAAGCACCCAATAACTAAAACTATGAAGATCCCAAAAGGAGGTTATCGTAAACCACCTGCATTTCTTTACCATCGTCCCCAAACCTCAAAATATAACTCTTCACAAAGTTCTTATCCGAAATGAGTAACACTGAAATAAGCTTTGGCTCTTTTTCCAAAAGTCCTCTCGACTTCAACATCTTCATCACAGCAAATCTTGGGATCATTCTCTTTTCAATGCTATACCTCAAAAGAAACGGTGAGCCCACAATCACTGATTTATCAACCGCAAGAGTCTTCGTGAAGAACTCAATCCCACGACTCAATCTCGCCTCCGACATATTAAAAAGAGTCGGAACTTTCATGAATATCAAATCACATTCGTCCCTCGAGAAACCAAAGTCCCTAAACAACTGGAACTTTCTATTTATAGCCTCGGCGCTATTGCAATTAAGAGCTAAGACACCGTAAACCAGCATTCCCGAATCCTTCTTGAAACCCATTTCTAGAGCCCGCGAGACAAGCTTTTTAAGCTCTTCATGTCGTATGGATAAGAGCCTAAGCTCGGATTTAAAAAGCAGGATAATTTGTGAATAAACAACCCCACACCTTAACAAAAATGTAATGTTCGACTTCAGTCTCGAGTCACTTGCAATGACCCAACTGCACCTTGCGAGTGAACGGAATATTAGGCCGTTAAGGTTTGCCTTATCCTTTTTACTTCCATAGAGCTCGATGAATTTCCTGAGAACCCCTATGCTGGGCTTTAGCCTTTTTCCCGGCCTCCTTTTTAAGAGAGTCGAGTTCCTGGACAGGAGGGTTCCGAGGAGAGGTCCGTGCAGACCCAGTTCCTGATAGAACGCGATTTTGGGCTTGAGGGTTTTCTCGACGTCGGCGAATAGGATTTGGGGCTGGCATTTGATTGCGGACTGCAGTTGTGTGCTGGAAAGGCCGAGAGACTTTAGGTAACTAACTGCAGCTTTGGGCCTTTCAGTGGAACCTGTGGTTGAAAAGCGTTTGGAGACTACAAGGGCTTCGGCTTTGGGAAAACTCAGAGTGTTTATGAGGAAGTCGACTATAATGGAGTTGTTGGAGGTAAGATTCGAGGCTGAGGTGTGGGCCCTGTTCTGCGAGGAATGGTAGAAAGAATTGATGGAGAAAATAAGTGATTCATAGAGAGGTACAGAAGAAGGTGCTAGAAGAGACCGGAGTCGATGAGTTAAATTAGATTTTAACATTACGATTCACAATCGCAAAATGGTGTACGGAATACAAGGTTTAAAAATTTTAAGAAAACCAACGGATGAGTTGCCACCCTGCAGAAAAGATAAATAAAATACGATCAATCGAAGCAGCCAGCAGAAAGGCTGTTGGTACGGATCTTGCATAACTCAATATTAATACAAATATCAGAAAATATAGATTTAAAAGTCTAAAAGTATCATTTTTCTTTTTCTTTCGATTAGGCTGAAGATATCATCCATGTCAAATAATCCATCACACAGATCAAACATCAAACAGGTTGTGGGCACTCCTAATAAGCCCACAACGAACAAGCAATTTCAAGCCGCGATTACACTATTCCTGCATTTCCACACATCTCACATTCGAGAACACATATACACATTCGGATCTAAGAATAAATTCAAGAAAAATATATGTTTTGTCTTGGTTTAAAAAATCCTTGTTTTCTCTCGTTTAAAAAAAACTTAACTTTAATTCAAGAACAGATGTAATAAGATATGTAAACCTGAATCAAATGAGCGAGTTTACCTTGAAAGAAGACGAAGATTGAAGAAAAGCCCCAAAGTCTGACCCTCGCACTCGTATATACAGAGTGGAAATCAAAGTAAAAATTAGGGCAAAATAAAAATCTATGGAACTATGAGTTTATTTCATTTCAGGGCTTGTTTGGTAGCCCAAATTAGCAAACTCAAGTTAAGTTATTTTGTTGGGTTTGTTTATGAGAGTTAAAATCGCAAATGGTCCCACTTAAAAAACTCATTCTCACATTAACTCCACAAGTCACGCAATTTCAACTGTTCATCCTTTTTCCACTGTTCCGGCAAGGAAAACTCACGTGAGAAGCACGTGCGTGATGATTTGGCACTGGAGGCTGACCTGGCCACTGGATATTGGCGCGCAACTCTTTCTGTGGGGCCCACATGTTTCAGAAATAAAAAAAATAAAAAATACGATTTGGAGGGAAAACCTGCCTGGTTTTCTTGTAATATTCGTGTAAAACAGGGTTTTAATTAAAACTGATAATGAAACTCGATTGTAACAGTCCTTTATCATCAATACCCAACACAAATTGAAAAACCCTAAGCTGATTTCCCCAATTCCACTCCCAAATCGAAAGAACCCTAAAATTTTTTCCAACGAAAATCTTGAAATTCACCCGTTAAACCTAAAGAAGGAGACGAGCCTTACCTGAAAATGGGTGCAGCGGAGAGCACCGACGCGAATAGCTCACCTGCAAGGGGGAAACTATATGCGAAGAACAACAAGATTATTTTCTACTCTTTGCTTCTGCGATATGGAGGTAAGTTTGCTGGGTCAATATCATGTATTTACTTGGGTGGAGATCATGTTCTGTATGACTTTGTGGACTTGAAAAAAAATGCGAAGTTGGAGAGATTGGACCTGTTTTGTGAGAATTTGGGGTTAACAGGTCAGAAATCTTATTGCTCTATTGTAGACAATAAGAAAGTATATTTCAAAACAAATAGGGAGTTACTGGCTTGGGCTAGAGAACCAGTTAGATTTAAGTTTTTTGAGATATGTGTTGAAACTGGGGTGGAAAAGCCTGTGAATTTGAATGTTAGTGAGTCTGTGGTTGAAGAAGTTGTGAATTTGAATGCTGATGAGTCTGTGCATGTGGTGGAAAAAGGTGAGAGTTCAAAAGTTAATGAGTCTGTGCCTGTGGTTGAAAAAGGTAAGATGTTGGATGTGAATGAGAGTGAAGATAGTGGAAATGATAGTCAAGATAGTGATTTTGTGTTGAAGGAAGTCAGTGGAGATGAAGATGAAGATGAAGGTGAAAATTCACATAGTTTTGTGCATGAATGTTACAAGGTCAGTACCTCCAGGGATGTGTATGCTGACTCAATACTACCTATCAAAGGACAAGTGGAGTGGTCTGAAACATTGTACATACCTCCTATGCCACCAAACTTTGGGAAGAGTAAGAGAGGGAGACAACAGAGGCTGAGGAGAAGGGACATTACTGAGGAGAAGAAGACTGGAAAAAGAAGTGAAAAGAGAAGCATGCCTGTTGTGGCTTTGAAAAGGCAAAAGCGCATACTGAAGTGCTCCAAGTGTGGTGTAGAAGGGCACACAAGAAATAGATGCAAAACCAATGTGGAAGCTGAGGTGGACCCTGGAGTGCCTGATGAGATGGCAGATGAGTTGTTTGAAGAAGTTGTGGGACAAGCTGAAGCACATGAAAGCACACTTCCAAAATTCATTCTTGAATTTACAGAGTTAGTCGACATTTCCCTGTAAGTGTAAAAAAAAAATCCAACTTTCATTCAGCGACGTGCGCTTAGGTCAGAAAGAAGAACGATTTACCTGAAATAATCGACGTGCTTAGGTCGAAAATGTCAAACCTGATTTCGATCCAGCAAAAGTTGCTAAGAAATTGGGGTTCTCAGACGGTCGATTTAGGAGAATTGCGAATTGGGGATGAAGAAATGAAATTAGGGTTCTGAATTCGCGTTTTTCCATTTTATAAAAAAAAAATGTATTACGCGTGGGCCCCACATGACGTGGCAGAAGAAATGAGTTGCGTGATTAGACGTTTTTCGTGGGTCTCGTCAAAATCCGAGGTCAATTGTAGTTGACTCGGTATCAATCCAAGGAAGCGGAAGAGTTAAGTTTTTGTGTATGAAAAGTGTCAGATGCATAAATCATTAAACTAAGTCCTAAGTTCAAGTTCGATTAACAAGGAACATAAATAAAAACATGAAAGAAATAATTTAAATACTTGAATTGAAATGCGATAATTGAAAAGACTCAGACGATAATAATCAAAACTTAGTAATAAATTTGTATTTCCCCTTTTTCGGTTTACACGATTAAACACACGAACGTCAAGTTCCCGGTCGGGTTGCTTAACTCGTAAAATACATTTAATTCACTTAGAGATTCGCTCCCGGTCGGGTTACGATTCTAAGATCGTGTTAATCGCATCTTAACTTTCCGGTTTGTACAAATCAATTACTTCGTTCATCATATATTCATCCGAGTTACTACTTGGTTCATCATATTCAAAGTAATAACAAAAATAAAGCATAACAAAATAAACGAGAATGACACTACGATATGAAATCAAGGAAATGAAAATGAAAGCAATTAAAAGCATAATCTTAATACATATGAAAACATTCTAGGAATTATTTGAAAATCTTAAAGTTCATCATTTAACACTTGTAACTTTCTATTTATAGCCTCGGCACTATTGCACTGAAGAGCCACGAGACCGTAAACCAGCATTCCCGAACCCTTGTTGAAACCCATTTCTAGAGCCCGCGAGACTAGATTTTTAAGCTCTTCATGTCGTTCGGATAAGAGCCTAAGCTCGGATTTTATAAGCAAGATAATTTGTGAATCAACAACCCCACACCTTAACAAAAATGCAATGTTTGACTTCAGTCTCGAGTCACTCGCAATGACCCGACCAAACCTTGTGAGTGAACGGAATATTAGGCCGTTAAGGTTTGCCTTATCCTTTTTACTTCCATAGAGCTCGATGAATTTACTGAGAACCACCATGCTGGGCTTTAGCCTTTTGTCCAGGCTCCTTGTTAAGAGACCCAGTTCTTGATAGAACGCAACTTTGGGCTTGAGGGTCTTCTCGACGTCGGCAAATAGCATTTGATTGCCAACTGCAGTTGTTTGCTGGAAAGGCCGAGAGACTTTAGGTAACTAACTGCAGCTTTGGGCCTTTCAGTGGAGTCTGTGGTTGAAAAGCGTTTGGAGACTACAAGGGCTTCGGCTTTGGGAAAACTCAGAGTGTTTATGAGGAAGTTGACTATAATGGAGTTGTTGGAGGTTAGATTCGAGGCTGAGGTGTGGGCCCTGTTCTGCGAGGAATGGTAGAAAGAATTGATGGAGAAAATAAGTGATTCATAGAGAGGTACAGAAGAAGGTACTAGAAGAGACCGAAGTCGATGAGTTAAATTAGATTTTAACATTACGATTCACAATCGCAAAATGACGTACGGAATACAAGGTTTCAAAATTTTAAGAAAACCAACGGATGAGTTCCCACCCTGCAGAAAAGATATAAAAAAAAAATACGATCAATCGAAGCAGCCAGCAGAAAGGCTGTTGGTACAAAAAATAGGATCTTGCATAACTCAGTATTAATACAAAAAACATAAAATTTAAAAACATCAAACAGGTTGTGGGCACTCCTAATAAGCCCGCAACGAGCAAGCAATTTCAAGCAGCAATTACACTATTCCTGCATTTCCATACATACCACATTCGAGAACTCAGATAAACGTTCGGATCTAAGAATATATAGACAAAAATACATGTTTTCTCGGTTTATTTTTTAAAAAAAACTTATCTTCTGTGCAACTTTAATTCAAAAACAGATATAATAAGATATGTAAAGCGGAATCAAATGAGCGAGTTTACCTTTGGAAGAAAACGAAGGTTGAAAAGCCCAAATTCTGACCCTCGGAGTCGCAGATATAGAGGGAGAAATCAAAGTAAAAATTTGGGCAAAATTAAGATCTCAAAACATTTAAATTAAAATGATTAATTTGTTGTGTATTTTTTTACGAGAAAAAAATTAAAGTATACTCTGTACATCTTATTTGCACTAAGCATGTAAAAAGTATGCTTATTTACACCAAAAAGCGCTGAATGCCCCAATTTACCCTCACAGTGGGTCGAGTGCGTAAAATGTCATTCAACAATCCTATTCGATACACTCATTAAGTCTTAGTTCTTTTTTTTTTTTCGTTTAACTTTTCGAACTGTTAACGAATGGTGTAATATTACATTTGTCGAATATGTTTATATTCTGATATCGAATTCAATTGTTTGTCGAATGAACAAATTGTTTATCGAATGAGAATATTATTATTATTGCGAATGAAAATATTGTTTGTCGAATATGTTATTATTGCTTGTCGAATGTTTTTATATTGTTTATCGAATGTAATTCCTAGTTTGTCGAATATGTTTCCAGAACCAAATAAATGGTATCGAATGAGAATATTAAATGTCGAATATGTTATTATTACTTGTCGAATGTGTGTATATTGTTTATCGAATGAAATCCATAGTTTGTCGTCGTTTAGCGAATTTACTCTATAGTTTATCGAATAGCAAATCTCACATTCGATAAATCAAATCTCACATTCGACAAATGCTCACATTCGCCAAATGCTCTTTTGTTTGTCGCTGCTTTTGAATTATTGAAGAATTCTTTGGCGCAGATTTCTTTGGCGAATGTAATATCTCAAAAGTTTGTCCAATACTGCTTTTGAATTTCAATTTTTTTTTTTTAAAAAAAAGTTTGTCAAATATTGCTTTTGAATTGTTGGAGATTTCTTTGGGGAATGTAATTATCTCAAAATCTTTTGGTCAATTCTCTATCTCAAAATTCACTCGCTAAACAAGAAAAATTGGACAAAAAATAAACAAGAAAAATCCGAAAAAAATACTCCTCAAAAAATTACATGAAAATATTTCCAATTGGTATTTCTCGACAAAACAAAGGCGATGTCCTGGATCCCGTCGACGAGGATCTGGAGGCCGTACAGATCTGCAGCGCACGCGGAGGGGATTGCCGCCGTGTTGCGAAGGTTGTTCGTTATCATCTCGCGAGCCAGCATCACGAACCGGGTCACATGTCGATGTCGTCTTAGATCCCGTCGACGAGGATCTGGAGGCCGTACAGATCATCGGCGCACGCAGATGTGATTGCCTCCGTGTTGCGGAGGTTGTTCGACAAGATGTTGAGGTCGACTTGGAGCGAGGCGGGCACCACGTGGTTTGAGACCTCCATCCTCGAGCGAGCGGCGGCTGCAGAACTGGAGAAGAGAGCGAGAGTGGAGACGGGAGGAAAAGTGGTTGTGAGATTTGAGAACGAAAATTAGGATTTACTAAATGTGAGAATCGATGGGAGGATATACAGAATATAAAGCATATAAAGCACTAGTATAATTTGGAGATAAAAAAAATTTTGGTTCCATAAATATAGCTTTTTTTTTATTTAGTCCCACATAAATCCGCCTTTTCAATTTAGCCCCAAATATATCGAATTTGGTTTCAATTTAGTCCTTTTTGTACGGAAACTTCAATTTTCGACGAAATGTGTCCATAAATGCTGACTCAGTGCCACATGTCAGCATCTCATTGGTCAACGACTTTTTTCTTTTCTTTTTTAAAAAGTCGTTGACCAATAGGATGCTGACACGTAGCGTTGAGTCAGCTTTTATGGGCACTTCGTACAAAAATGACTAAATTGAAATCAAATTCGACATATTTAAGGCTAAATTGAAAATGCGGATGTATGTGAGACTAAATAAAAAAAAAAACTACATTTATGAGACTAAATAATTTTTTATCTCCATAATTTGTATATGCTAGTGTGTATATCATGTTTAGCTATCTACTAAAAGGCATTTTTTAACATTTTTACTTTTTTTATTTATTTCATTTCGTAATTAGTAGTACAGTATTATTTTTATTTTTTCACAAAAAACAATATAATAAGAAATATATTATTTATTTAAAAAATTGTCTTAATAACACAAGAATATTAGAAAATTTATTTTTGTGGTATCCATCTTTAGCAATAACTCCGAAGAAAAAAAACTAGTTGATTAACAAGGCAAATGGATTATAGATTTATAGTTCATTTACATTCAAATTCTAAAAAAAAACTGAAGGGAATAAACAAGGCAAATATAAATCAAAACAATAATAAGAATAAAAAAGAAGAAGTATTTAGGAGGGTAATTCACTTTTAAATCAAGGATAATACAAAGGCACAAAGTACCCAAGAAAAACTAAAAAAATATAAGCACCCAATAACTAAAACTCTGAAGATCCCAAAAGGAGGTTATCGTAAACCACCTGCATTTCTTTACCATCGTCCCCAAACCTCAAAATATAATTCTTCACAAATTTCTTATCCGAAATGACTAACACTGAAATAAGCTTTGGCTCTTTTTCCAAAAGTCCTCTCGACTTCAACATCTTCATCACAGCAAATCTTGGGATCATTCTCTTTTCAATGCTATACCTCAAAAGAAACGGTGACCCCACAATCACCGATTTATTAACCGCAAGAGTCTTGGTGAAGAACTCAATCCCACGACTCAATCTCGCCTCCGACATATTAAAAAGAGTCGGAGCTTTCATGAATATCAAATCACATTCGTCCCTCGAGAAACCAAAGTCCCTAAACAACTGGAACTTTCTATTTATAGCCTCGGCGCTATTGCGATTAAGAGCTAAGACACCGTAAACCAGCATTCCCGAATCCTTCTTGAAACCCATTTCTAGAGCCCGCGAGACAAGCTTTTTAAGCTCTTCATGTTGTATGGATAAGAGCCTCACCTCGTGTTTAAAAAGCAGGATAATTTGTGAATTAAGAACCCCACACCTTAACAAAAATGTAATGTTCGACTTCAGTATTGAGTCACTCTCAATGACCCAACCGCACATTGCGAGTGCACGGAATATTAGGCCGTTAAGGTTTGCCTTATCCTTTTCACTTCCATAGAGCTCGATGAATTTCCTGAGAACCCCTATGCTGGGCTTTAGCCTTTTTCCCGGCCTCCTTTTCAAGAGAGTCGAGTTTCTGGACAGGAGGGTTCCGAGGAGAGGTCCGTGCAGACCCAGTTCCTTATAGAACGCGATTTTGGGCTTGAGGGTCTTCTCGACGTCGGCGAATAGGATTTGGGGCTGGCATTTGATTGCGGACTGCAGTTGTGTGCTGGAAAGGCCGAGAGACTTTAGGTAACTAACTGCAGCTTTGGGCCTTTCAGTGGAGCGTGTGGTTGAAATGTGTTTGGAGACTACAAGGGCTTCGGCTTTGGGAAAACTCAGAGTGTTTATTAGGTAGTCGACTATAATGGAGTTGTTGGAGGTAAGATTCGAGGCTGAGGTGTGGGCCCTGCTCTGCGAGGAATGGTAGACGGAATTGATGGAGAAAATAAGTGATTCATAGAGAGGTACAGAAGAAGGTGCTAGAAGAGACCGGAGTCGATGAGTTAAATTAGATTTTAACATTACGATTCACAATCGTAAAATGGCGTACGGAATACAAGGTTTCAAAATTTTAAGAAAACCAACGGATGAGCTCCCACCCTGCAGAAAAGATAAATAAAATACGATCAATCGAAGCAGCCAGCAGAAAGGCTGTTGGTACGGATCTTGCATAACTCAATATTAATACAAATATCAGAAAATATAGATTTAAAAGTCTAAAAGTATCATTTTTCTTTTTCTTTCGATTAGGCTGAAGATATCATCCATGTCAAATAATCCATCACACAGATCAAACATCAAACAGGTTGTGGGCACTCCTAATAAGCCCACAACGAACAAGCAATTTCAAGCCGCTATTACACTATTCCTGCATTTCCACACATCTCACATTCGAGAACACAAATACACATTCGGATCTAAGAATAAATACAAGAAAAATATATGTTTTCTCTTGGTTAAAAAATCATTGTTTTCTCTCGTTTAAAAAAAAAAAAACTTAACTTTAATTCAAGAACAGATGTAATAAGATATGTAAACCTGAATCAAATGAGTGAGTTTACCTTGAAAGAAGACGAAGGTTGAAGAAAAGCCCCAAAGTCTGACCCTCGCACTCGCATATACAGAGTGGAAATCAAAGTAAAAATTAGGGCAAAATAAAAATGAGATCTGTGGATAAATATGGTCAGATTTATAAGGTTTGCCTGTTTTTTGACCTATTTTCATAAGAGTATGAGTTTTTTTGAACCAATTCTAATAAAAGTACCTATTATAGCTTTAAAGTAAAAAAAAAGACAAGAATTAAAAAAATAATTAGTCCCCACTTTTATTTTTTTCTCTTTTCTTTCTCCCCGTAATCCACCGTCGCCCCCATGATTTTTTTTTTCCGATTTCGAATCAACCGAAGCAAGCAATGTCATCTGAATCCGAACATGAGGAGCACGAATCCGAACATGAGGCGGAGGAAGAACCGCGGCTCCAACCTCCGGTAATTCCCGAAACCCTTTTTTTTCGATTTTTTTCTCTTGAAAATTCGAGCAACATGATGGATTATATGGTTCTTTAGATGTTTGTTTGAATACTGTCTTGTGTTATACTTCATTTAGAACTGTAATTTTCAGTTGAATTGAATTAAAATCCATTTTCTGAAAACTGTTCTTGGTTACTCGAAAGTGTTGGTCGATGGCAGTCCATTAGTGCCATTCGACCAACCCTGTCGACTAACCCATTCGATTAACCTCTTCGAGCAGTCAGCTCTTGATTAGTCGATGATGTTAATCGAATGGGGTTAATCGACATGGTCGAAATAGGTTGGTCGAAATGGATTGGTCGAATGGAGTTGGTCGAGTGGGGTTGGTCTATTTACTCGATCGTGTTACACTTGCACTTGTACTTGCACTTGCACTTGCACATGCACTTCTTTTGCCTAAAATCATTCTCAAAAGATCTAAAAACAATATAAAAAGCTAATTAATTCAAGGAGATGTGAGGCCAAAGCATAGTCTAAAAAAAATGTAAAAATTATATATAAAAAACTAATACTATTTAAATTAATTAGTACTAATAATATTTGCGGAGAAGTCTTGAACTGTAAAAAAAATTAAAAATTAAAACATAAAAATAGTTGCTACAGCCAGGAGATCGATATGCTTCTGGAGTCTTCTTGGGAAACGTATGTCTAAAAAAATATAAAAAAACTAATACTATTTAAATTAATTACTACTAATAATATTTGCAAATAGTTGCTAAGTGTATGTCTAAAAAAATATAAAAAAACTAATACTATTTAAATTAATTACTACTAATAATATTTGCGGAGAAGTTAAAAACGAGTAAAAAAAATTAAATATTAAAACATAAAAATAGTTGCAAAAGAAATAGAAAAGAAAGAGAAAAGAAGAATAGAAAAAAAAAAAAGTATTTACCTGAAGAAGTTGAGAAAGTTTTGAGAATTTTTTTTAATTTTTTGTTTTGTATTGATTATTAATTTTGATTTTTTGTTTTTGTATTGATTATTTTGATTTTTTGTTTTGTATCGATTATTGGAGGAGAAAGGGAGAGATAATTGGAGAAGATGAAGTGGTAAATATGTGTAGGGTTAAAGAAAGAATATGGAACCGTAATTATGGTAAGAGCTCAATATGAAGTTTTTTTTAATAAATTATCGTTTATTTGGAAAAATTAAAAATATTTGATAAGGATTAAAAGTTCGGATAATCCAAGTAAAATGGCGGATAATCCGCATCCGCTGGATAGTAGTAAACCCATATCCATTACCATATCCGCCGGATATCCGCATGAGCAATATCCGTATCCTCATCCGTATGCGGCGGATTCATATAATCGACGGATAATCCGCATCCGCCGGATAATAGTAAAACCATATTCATTACCATATCCACCGGATATCCGCATGGGCAATATCCGTATCCTCGTCCGTATCCAGCAGATTCATATAATCGCATTCCATATCCTTAAAAATGGGTGCGGATGCAGATTCAGAGCGGAAAATATTCATACCATTTACACCCCTATTCAGTAGTATCAGGCTATCAGCATTAGAATAGAAGGACAAATACATAAGACTGCTTCATTCGCAAAATATGATCGAACCATCTTACAGAGTACCCGAGAAGAACAAAAAATATAAGGACCCAATATAACTAAAACTCTGAAGATCCCAAAAGGAGGTTATCGTAAGCCACCTGCATTTCTTTACCATCGTCCCCAAACCTCAAAATATAATTCTTCACAAATTTCTTATCCGAAATGAGTAACACTGTAATAAGTTTTGGCTCTTTTTTCAAAAGCCCTCTCGACTTCACCATCTTCATCACCGCAAATCTTGGGATTATTCTCTTTTCAATGCTATACCTCAGAAGAAACGGTGACCCCACAATCACTGATTTATCAACCGCAAGAGTCTTTGTGAAGAACTCAATCTCATGTCTCAATCTCGCCTCTGACATATTAAACAGAGTCGGAAATTTCATGAATATCAAATCACATTCGTCCCTAGAAAAACCAAAGTCCCTAAACAACTCGAACTTTCTCTTTATAGTCTCGGCACTATTGTAATGAAGAGCCAGGACAACGTAAACCAGTATTCTCGAACCCTTCTTGAAACCCATTTCAAGAGCCCGCGAGACATGATTTTTAAGCTCTTCATGTCGTATGGATAAGAGCCTGGCCTCGGATTTTATAAGCATGATCATTTGTGAATCAACAACCCCGCACCTTAACAAAAATGTAATGTTCGACTTCAGTCTCGAGTCAGTCGGAATGAGCCGACCAGACCTTGCGAGTGCACGGAATATTAGGCTGTTAAGGTTTTCCTTATCTTTTTTACTTCCATAGAGCTCGATGAATTCCCTGAAAACCCCTATGCTGGGCTTTATCCTTTTTTCCAGGCTGCTTGTTAAGAGACTCGAGTTCTTGGACATGAGGATTCCGATGTGAGGTCCGTGCAGACCCAGTTCCTGATAGAACGTGATTTTGGGCTTGAGGGTCTTCTCGACGTCGGCATATAGGACTTGGGGCTGGCATTTGATTGCGGACTGCAGCTGTGTACTGGAAAGGCCGAGAGACTTTAGGTAACTAACTGCAGCTTTGGGCCTTTCAGTGGAGCGTGTGGTTGAAATGTGTTTGGAGACTACAAGGGCTTCGGCTTTGGGAAAACTCAGAGTGTTTATGAGGAAGTCGACTATAATGGAGTTGTTGGAGGTAAGATTTGAGGCTGATGTGTGGGCCCTGTTCTGCGAGGAATGGTAGACAGAATTGATGGAGAAAATAAGTGGTTCATAGAGAGGTACAAAAGAAGGTACTAGAAGAGACTGGAGTCGATGAGTTAAATTAGATTTTAACATTATGATTCACAATCGTAAAATGGCGTACGGAATACAAGGTTTCAAAATTTTAAGAAAACCAACGGATGAGCTTCCACCCTGCAGAAAAGATAAATAAAACACGATCAATCGAAGCAGCCAGCAGAAAGACTGTTGTTACGGAAAATAGGATCTTGCATAACTCAATATTAATACAAATATCAGAAAATTTAAATTTAAAAGTCGAAAATCATTTTTCTTTTTCTTCCGATTAGGCTGAAGATATCATCCATGTCAAACAATCCATCACACAGATCAAACATCAAACAGGTTGTGGGCACTCCTAATAAGCCCACAACGAGCAAGCAATTTCAAGCCGCGATTACACTATTCATGCATTTCCACACATCTCACATTCGAGAACAAAAATACACGTTCGGATCTAAGAATAAATAGAAGAAAAAAAATGTTTTCTCTCGGTTAAAAAAAACTTATCTTCTGTGCAACTTTAATTCAAGAACAAATGTAATAAGATATGTAAACCAGCGAGTTTACCTTGAAAGAAGACGAAGGTTGAAGAAAAGCCCAAATTCTGACCCTCGCACAGTCGCACTCGCATATACAGAGTGGAAATCAAAGTAAAAATTAGGGCTAAATTAAAATCTATGGAACTATGAGTTTATTTCATTTCATAATATTATTTTTTATTTAATTAAAATGATACTACGAGAGTAAATAATAAAATATTAATAACCCTTGCCGAGCTGAGCATTAAACCTTATCGAGAATGATCAACAAAATTTTAAAGGAGCTCCAGCGCAACGAGTCGAGCATTTTCGAGATCGAGCTCGTCTCGTTAAAAAAATTGACTGCTCGCAAGTGGCTCGTTGAACAGCGTATGAGCGACTATATTATTTAATAAAATAATATTTTTAATTAATTAAATATTATTTAAATTAAAAAATAAATTAAAATATATAATAATTTAATGAGCGGCTCGCGAGCAAAAAATGATTCTCGTGCTTGGGATAACAAGCTGCTCGGGCTCGAGCTCAAATTCGACATTTCTTGGCTCGAAGATCAGGTCGCAAGGCGCTAGATTCGTTCGCAGCCCTAACTCTCCGGAATCATCTGAACAATATAGCAATAGAAAGCCAAGTGAAAACTCGAGGCGAAGCAATTGATAGACTTCTTCCGAAATGTACATGTCCGACTGCCCGTTGTACTCGTCATACAACAAATTCTACTCGGTTATTGATAGAGTGAATAAATCTAGTGCAGTTATTTTTTTGGCAAAATATTTTTTTCAGTAGATGAACATATATATAAGCTAAAATTGTACTGATAAATGAAGAAAACATTAGTGTCAAATACTTAGTAGTATCAGCATTAGAATAGGACAAATACATTGACTGCTTCATTCGCAAAATAAGATCGACCGTCTTACAGAAAGTACCAGCCGCAGAACACAACATCTTCATTTGTTCTAATATTGCTCTAACTCTAAGCCTCTAAGCAGCATCACAAAATACTCAAGAACTAAAAATACAAGCACCCTTTACCTAAACCTCCGAAGATCCCAAAAGGAGATTATCATAAGCCACCTGCATTTCTTTACCATCGTCCCCAAACCTCAAAATATAATTCTTCACAAAGTTCTTATCCGAAATGACTAACACTGAAATAAGCTTTGGCTCTTTTTCCAAAAGTCCTCTCGACTTCAACATCTTCATCACAGCAAATCTTGGGATCATTCTCTTTTCAATGCTATACCTCAAAAGAAACGGTGACCCCACAATCACCGATTTATTAACCGCAAGAGTCTTCGTGAAGAACTCAATCCCACAACTCAATCTCGCCTCCGACATATTAAAAAGAGTCGGAACTTTCATGAATATCAAATCACATTCGTCCCTCGAGAAACCAAAGTCCCTAAACAACTGGAACTTTCTATTTATAGCCTCGGCGCTATTGCGATTAAGAGCTAAGAGACCGTAAACCAGCATTCCCGAATCCTTCTTGAAACCCATTTCTAGAGCCCGCGAGACAAGCTTTTTAAGCTCTTCATGTTGTATGGATAAGAGCCTGACCTCGTGTTTAAAAAGCAGGATAATTTGTGAATTAAGAACCCCACACCTTAACAAAAATGTAATGTTCGACTTCAGTCTCGATTCACTCTCAATGACCCAACGAAACCTTGCGAGTGCACGGAATATTAGGCCGTTAAGGTTTGCATTATCTTTTTTACTTCCATAGAGCTCGATGAATTCCCTGAAAACCCTTATGCTGGGCTTTAGCGTTTTGTCCAGGCTGCTTGTTAAGAGAGCCGAGTTCTTGGAAATGAGGGTTCCGAGGTGAGGTCCGTGCAGACCCAGTTCCTGATAGAACGCGATTTTGGGCTTGAGGGTTTTCTCGACGTCGGCGAATAGGATTTGGGGCTGGCATTTGATTGCGGACTGCAGTTGTGTGCTGGAAAGGCCGAGAGACTTTAGGTAACTAACTGCAGCTTTGGGCCTTTCAGTGGAACCTGTGGTTGAAAAGTGTTTTGAGATTACAAGGGCTTTGGCTTTGGGAAAACTCAGAGTGTTTATGAGGAAGTCGACTATAATGGAGTTGTTGGAGGTAAGATTTGAGGCTGAGGTGTGGGCCCTGTTCTGCGAGGAATGGTAGACAGAATTGATGGAGAAAATAAATGGTTCATGGAGAGGTACAGAAGAAGGTATTAGAAGAGACCGGAGTCGATGAGTTAAATTAGATTTTAACATTACGATTCACAATCGCAAAATGGCGTACGGAATACAAGGTTTCAAAATTTTAAGAAAACCAACGGTTGAACTCCCACCTGCAGAAAAGATAGATAAATTACAATCAATCAAAGCATCCAGCAGAAAGACTGTTCGTACGGAAAATAGGATATTGCATAACTCAATATTCATACAAAAAACAGAAAAGTTCAAATAAGGGATAACTACCAAAAGTCGAAAAGTATCGTTTTTCTTTTTCTTTCGATTAGGCTAAAGATCCATCACACAGATCAAACATCAAACAGGTTGTGGGCACTCCTAATAAGCCCACAACGAGCAAGCAATTTCAAGCCGCAGTTACACTATTCCTTCATTTCCATACATCACACATTCGAGAACTCAAATAAACGTTCGGATCTAAGAATATTTAGAAAAAAAAAACATATTTACTCTCGGTTACAAAAAAAAAAAACGTATCTTCTGTGCAGCTTTAATTCAAGAACAGAACATATATAATAAGATATGTAAAGCTGAATCAAATGAGCGCGTTTACCTTGAAAGAAGACGAAGGTTGAAAAGCCCCAAATTCTGACCATCACAGACTCGCAGTCGCAGATACAGAGTGGAAATCAAAGTAAAAATATATGGGCAAAATTAAAATCTATGGAAATATGATTTTATTCCATTTTCATATTATTTTTTATTAAAAAAAACAAAAATTAAAGAAAATTTAAATTAAAATAAAATAAGAGAATAATAAAAATATTAATAACCCAGTAATATTAGAAAAAATATTTTAGGGCACAGGGATTTGTCCCGTCAAAAGTGTAAACGAATGAACGAGTTAAATATGTATTCGCATATTCAACTATTTATAGTCGTATTCGTTCGAATATTAAATTTTGATTCGTATTCGTCGAATAATTGAATATTTGTTCGAATATTCGAATATATATTAAAAAATCATATATATATATATATATATATATATATTATAAAATTAATAATATATATTATGTTAAAACTTTAAAAATCTCAATTATTATAGATAAAATATAATTAATTGAAAAACAAATTATTGATCTTAAGAATTATTATACTGTATTATTGTACATAAAAAAATAAAAATCTAAGACAAAAAACAGCTAAAAAAAAATTATTAAAAATTATATATGTATATGTACTTTCTTGTGTCATAAGAATAGTCATATTTCATTTTTAAAAAATATTAACTATTTTTATCGAAAAAATATAGTACAATATAATATATTTCGAATAAACTATTCCCATATAATATTCGAATGAAATAATACACTATTTATATTCGTATTTTTAAATATTCAAATATAAATATTAAAATATTTATATTCGTATTTGAAAATCGAATATGAATCATCAAAAATCAAATTTATAATCGAGACAAAAAAGTTCATTTCGTTTACATCTCTAGTCTCCAATATCATCTGAACTATAGCTTGCGAGTCTTCTGACTCTCTTATGGCAATAGAAAGCCGATTGAAAACTCGAGGCGAAACAATTGATCGACTTCTTCCGAAATGTACATGTCCGACTACCCGTTGTTCTCGTGATACAACAAATTTTACTCATTTATTGATAGAGTGAAAAAATCTACTGCAGTTATTTTTGCAAAACATATCTTCAGTTAATGAACATATAGGGAGTATAAGCTAAACTGTACTGATTAAATGTAGAAAATATATGCGTCAAAATATAATTCTTCACAAAGTCCCTATCCGAAATGAGTAACACTGTAATAAGTTTTGGCTCCTTTTCCAAAAGTCCTCTCGACTTCGCCATCTTCATCACCGCAAATCTTGGGATCACTCTCTTTTCAATGCTATACCTCAAAAGAAACGGCGACCCCACAATCACTGATTTATCAACCGCAAGAGTCTTTGTGAAGAACTCAATCCCACGCCTCAATCTCGCCTCTGACATCTTAAACAAAGTCGGAAATTTCATGAATATCAAATCACATTCGTCCCTCGAGAAACCAAAGTCCTTAAACACCTCGAACTTCTTATTTATAGCCTCGGCACTATTGCAAAAAAGAGCCACGACACCGTAAACCAGCATTCTCGAACCCTTCTTGAAACCCATTTCTAGAGCCCGCGAGACATCATTTTTAAGCTCCTCATGTCGTTTAAATAAGAGCCTGACCTCGGATTTTATAAGCATGATCATTTGTGAATCAACAACCCCACATCTTAACAAAAATGTAATGTTCGACTTCAGTCTCGACTCACTCGCAATGACATGACCAGACCTTGAGAGTGCACCGAATATTAGGCTGTTAAGGTTTTCCTTATCTTTTTTACTTCCATGGAGCTCGATGAATTTCCTGAAAACCTCTATGCAGGGCTTTAGCTTTTTATCCAGGCTGCATGTTAAGAGAGTCGAGTTCCTGGACAGGAGGGATCCGAGGTGAGGTCCGTGCAGACCCAGTTCCTGACAGAACGTGATTTTGGGCTTGAGGGTATTCTCGACGTCGGCGAATAGGATTTGGGGCTGGCATTTGATTGCGGACTGCAGTTGTGTGCTGGAAAGGCCGAGAGACTTTAGGTAACTAACGGCAGATTTGGGCTTTTCAGTGCAGTCTGTGGTTGAAAAGTGTTTTGAGATTACAAGGGCTTTGGCTTTGGGAAAACTAAGAGTGTTTATGAGGTAGTCGACTATAATGGAGTTGTTGGAAGTAAGATTCGAGGCTGAGGTGTGGGCCCTGTTCTGCGAGGAATGGTAGAAAGAATTGATGGAGAAAATAAGTGGTTCATGGAGAGGTACAGAAGAAGGTACTAGAAGAGACCGGAGTCGATGAGTTAAATTAGATTTTATCATTACGATTCACAATTGCAAACTGGGGTACTGAATACAAGGTTTCAATTTCTTAAGAAAAGCAACGGATGAGCTCCCACCCTGCAGAAAAGCTAAATAAAATTCGGTCAATCAAAGTAGCCAGCAGAAAGGCTGTTGGTACAAAAAATAGGATCTTGCACAACTCAATGTTCATACAAAAATCAGATAATTTGAAATAAGGGATAGCTACCAAAAGTCGAAAAGTATAATTTTTCCTTTTTCGATTAGGATAAAGATATCATCCATGTCAAACAATCCATCACACAGACCAAACATCAAACAGGTTGTGGGCACTCCTAATAAGCCCACAACGAGCAAGCAATCTCAAGCCGTAATTACACTAGTCCTGCATTTCCACACATCACACATTCGAGAACTCAAATACACGTTCGGATCTAAAAAGAAATAGAAAAAAAAAACATTTTCTCTCGGTTTAAAAAACCAAACTTATCTTCTGGGCAAGTTAAATTCAAGAACAGATATAAAGATATGTAAAGCTAAATAATGAAATGACCGAGTTTACCTTGAAGGAGGACGAAGGTAGAAAAGCCCCAAGTCCCCACTCTCGGAGTCGTAGATTCTCAGAGTGGAAATCGAAGGTTATCTATGCGCCCACTGTGCGTGTCAGTCAAAATTAGGGCAAAATTAAAAAGATTAATTTGTTCGTGTATTTTTTTATTTATTTCATTTCATTTATTTTTTCACAAAAAAACAATATAATAAAAAATAAATTAGTTATATATATTTAAAAATTGCCTTAATAATACAAGAATATTAACATCTCTCTACATTTTTTAGAAACAAGACAAATGTAAATCAAAATAAGAATAAGAATAAAAAAAATAATTCTAAGAAATAACCAAAGGGTGTTGCTATTCGCACCCCTCTTCTTTATAAGTACACCGCTTTACTTAATACATCTCTATATAAAATATAAATTTTATAATTTTTACTTAGTACACCTATCAATCTACCTAATATACCCTTATATTAAAAAAACAAAAATACATTATTTTTTTACAAAATAAAATAAAAATCTACTATAAAAAAATAAAGCGTTATAAAAAAATCAAACAAATTCGCGAATAATAAAAATAAAAATTGAAAAACATTAAAAAAAATGAGACAAATCTCTTATTTTAAAATAAAAATAATTATTAATAAAAAGACAATAAAAATATAAAAAAAAACACATCAAAATTAGTTGGAAAAAATTATAATAAAAAAATATCATAAAAACAAATTGAAAAAATCATAATAAAAAAAACACAATAAAAATAAAAAATAAAAGCTGAAAAAAATTTGAACTTGAGGAAAAAAAATCTATTAATAAAATGACAAAAAAAATAAAAGAATACTAGTAAACTTTAAATTTTTACAATTTATATTTCAATAAAATACTTTTGAATTTGGATATTTTAATATTTTTAAACTAAAAAATTAATTAGACATAACTTAAACTTAAATGTATAACAAAGATTAAAAGAAGAAATATAAAAAAATGTGCGCAAAATATAAAGTTATAAAAAAAAGTTATTTGCGCAAGTAAAAAAATAAATAAAGGGGTGTATGATAAGTAAACTATGTAATTAGATTAGTAAGGTTATAATTGTCCTTTAACTAAATAGCATTATTGTAAATAAAATTAAGTTGGTGTACTTATAACTTTTGGGGGTGCAAATAGCAACTCCCATAACCAAATCCCAGAAAAAAGAATTACAACAACATCAACATCACACACACAACACACACATGTACAAGAACACACCAAAAATCACACAGATATCGACCGAATATCATCGAACACTTGTCTGATGTTCGGCCTCTCGTTCGCCGGAAGCACGCACCTTATCGATATCCCGAGCAACTCATCCATCCCCGTCGAGTCTTCTTCCCCGCCTGCAATGTCTCTGTCCACACAGCCCATCCCCCTCCCTTCCCGATGGCAGAGCCTCACCCAATCCGTAAGGTCAACAGATCCCGAATGGCCCGAGATAATATCCCCCGCGCTTCGCCTAGTCAGCAGCTCCATCAAGATCACGCCAAACGCATACACGTCAGCCTTAAACGAAGGGAAGGGTTTGGACACGTTCTTGAGCTCAGGTGCACGATAGCCGAGCGCACCCAGATTCAGTATCTGCTCAGCGACTCCGGCTGGGGTCATCAGGCGGTGGAGCCCGTAGTCGGTGAGTCGGACATTGGGCTCGGGGCCCACTAATAGGATGTTGGTGGGCTTGAGGTTTCCGTGAGGCAAGCTTTTGTCGTGAAGGAACATGAGAGCATAGGCAATGTCTGTAGCCACTTTTAACCTTTGGGTGAATGACAATGGCTTGTACCTACTCGGCGTAGTCTCTGAAAATAGTCGAGAATTTAAAATGAATATTCAACTTGTACCATACAAAAAGATAAGAAGAAACGCTTACCGTAAAGATGCAAAGCCAAGCTATCTCCGACGATATAGTCTGCTATAATAAGCCTTTCCTGTTCTCGTGGGCCCCAGTAATAAGCCCGGGAAGGAACAACGCTTTGATGCCTAACCGCCCCGATCTTCTTTGCTTCTTTTGCGAAATCCTTCTTCTGTTTGACCAAGCCGACCCGTAACCATTTCACAGTCAACATATGCCCGTTGCCCAAAGTCGCTTTGTATAGAGTGCCGTGACTGCTCCTGCCGAGCACCTCTGCTGGGGCCCGCGATAACTCCTCTGCACTGAACACCAACGAGGTATCGAGGAAAAAAAGCTCGCCTACAAATCTATCCGGCGAGCACACGTCGAGCATAATGGGTTCCAACGTGTCGGAAAATCTCGACGAAGAGGAAGCTTCGACTGGGTGATTACTATCTTGATTCACAGGTCCCTTGCTAGCATCTGCCGAATCAATCTGCTCCGGAAGAGATCTCGAGTTCGAAGAAGTTAATAAATTGTCATTCGAAAAGCTTAGAAATCTTCCCGATTTGATATCTCTACCGCCGCTGGCTGCAGCGGGCCCACAAAATCCTCCCCGGACAGGGAAATCGTGAAACCGGGCCCGGCGGTAGGCGAAGATGACAAAGGCAATCATCACAGCAGCTCCAATGGAAGCCAAGATAATGGCTACCCTGATACTGGATTTCGAGCCACGGTGGTGGTTCTTTCCAGAATCTTGGATTTGTTCAGGGACACGATTAGGATGATCACGACGGGGCTCGAGATTATTTCCAGAAAACGAAGAATCAGGGAAATAATTTAGGTTTTTGGGTATTTCACCCACTAAATTATTGAATGCCACGTCGAGAAACTTCAAACTTGATGGCAGTTTGTCGGGAATATTTCCAACAAAGTGGTTGTGAGAGAAATCAAGGTACTCTAGGGCAGTGAGTCTGCTCAATTCGTTTGGGAGATGCCCAGATAAATTGTTTGACGCTAGATTCAACAATTTGAGCCTGACCCATGTACCTATACCGGAAGGTAATCCGCCCGTCAATAAATTACTCGAAAGATCAAGAGATTCCATTGGCGGGCTAGATGACAAAACTAGTAACTCGCTAGTATGTGAGCCATCGAGCGGAATTGGACCGGTCAAAAGGTTACCAGATAAATTCAAATTTATTATGGTCGTTGAAGTAAAGATGTTATGTGGGATTGGACCGTCGATCCTGTTAGAGCTAAGATCAACGGTGATGAGTTTTTGCAAGGAGCTGAATGCCGAGGGCAAGTTTCCGTTGAGGGAATTGTTCTGAATACTGATAGAAATCAACTTTTGGAACTGTGATAAATCCGGGATGGTTCCGGTCAAGGTGTTGGAGGTCAGATCTAGAATTTCCAAATCGGGATTCCAATTTTTTAGGACAGTGATGTCACCTGATAGCCCATTCTTGCTAAGATCAACAATATGGCATTTTCCGATTGAAGAGGGCAACGAGCCTGAGAATCTGTTTGATGATAGATTCAAAGTGGCCAGCGTTGTTGAGTTGATTTGTGGAATGGGACCTGAATTGTAGACGGAATAATTAGTGCTGAATCGAAGTAAAGGTTTGACCTAATTTCACATAAATATGAAAATGTTCCAACGATATGTTCAAAACAAAACTAATTACTGCAGTGCGTAAATTTAGCTCAACAGATCAAGTGACACGTTTCGTGAATCAACGACAACATAACAGACGACACGACATCAAAGTGTAAGCAAAGTAACTCAGCTTCAGCATTTAAAACACAATCTTAGTCAATGTAACTCGATTTTCCACATATAAACTAAAACTCAAAATTTCAAACCTAAGACGTAACAAAATTCGTCGCAGATTTACACAGCATACAATAGTTATCAACAAGTCTACCATAAACGGCCTAAAGATTCAGAAATTTCCAAACAACATTTTCTAACTAAAGACTGTATAAAATGGAGCGAAATTTATCTTCCGGCAGCCTCACAATAACCTGAATCGCCATTGAATTATATAAACTAACATTAAGTCATTGAAAACAAAACTCACCGGAAAACCCGTTGCCACTAAGATCCAACTCCACCAATGGAACCTCCCCCTGCAACAACCCATCTTGAACCGACCCGGAAAAACGATTACCCCTCAACCTCAGAATCTGGAGATTCGGCAACCGGCCAAGATCAGGAAGCTCGCCCTCGATGGCATTATCTCCCAAATTTAAAACCCTCAAATTCCTGAACAAATTCATCACACCACTCCCCCAAAACCCTCCCCCCAAATCATTCCCACTCAAATCCACATACATCACTGTATTCGCCAAACTGGATACATGCTCCACACTCAACGATCCGACCGACCCGGAAAACACATTCCCACTCAAATCCAAATACTCCACATTCCTCAGCTCAGGAATCAGCTCCGCAACATCCCCTTCAAGCTGATTCGAATGCAAATCCAGCACCTTCATCTGCTGCAGCTTCTCCATCCCCGCCGGAAGAAACCCGGAGAAATTATTGCTCGACAAATTGACGTAATGCAGGGCCCACAAATCAGTCAGCCGGGACGGAATCGGGCCGTAGAACTGATTCCCGGAGAGATCGATCACTTGGAGAGACGACATTACGCCGAGCATCGGGACGACGCGCCCGGTGAGCGAGTTGCCGGCGAGGGTTAGGTTTTGCAGGGATTTCAGCGGGATGAGGGTGCTGAAGTTGAGGTCTCCGGAGAGGCCGAGGCGGTCTAGTGAAATGGAGACCACGGAGGAGGCGGAAGGGTCACACACGACGCCGTGGAAGGAAGCGGGGCAGGCGTCGCGGCCGTTGGGTGGGTAAATCCAAGTGGATGAGATTTGGTTGGAGGGGTCGGACTTGATGCCCTTCCGGAATTCGAGGAGGGACCGGATTTCTTCGTCGGATGCGGAGGCGTGACGGTGGTGGAAGGGGAGGAGAAGGATGAGACAGAGAGTGAGGAGGAGAGCCATGGCGGAGGTGGCGGCACTGAGTGGGTAAAGTGGTGGAAACAATTATTTTATTGACTCCCCCTTCGAAAAAGCTTCTTCTTTTTCTTTTATTTATTTACTCCTATTTTTCTTTTACTATTTGTAACAAATAGTAATATTTATTGATACTCATTAGTATTAACATTAAATTAATATCCAATTTAATGAAACATTACATTAATTTTTAGGTAAATCAAGACATCTATAATATACTTAATCTCAATGAAAAATTTATCTCATATAATTATCAAAATTGCGTAAATTTTCACTCACATCACCACATATTATTACTCTGTTTTTATAAATAAAGTGGAGTAGTACATAAACAACAAAAATAATGAGATGATAATTTCAAATTAATATGTCTCAATGTGAACATTGATGTGCAATTTGTTTGTGTGGAACCAATAAATTGGAAAAAGATGAAGACAAAAATAGTAGAGGCAAACTTTAGTTTGGATGCTTTAAATCAAAGGAAATATGACAATATAAGGTATTAAAGTGGTGGGGATGAACCAAGAAATTTTAGGCCTAAACCTTGACAAGGACTTGGACTTGGATAGATTGTTTGTGTATACGAAATTCGCCAAATTAAACGAGCGTTGTATGAAAATAGAGTGTAGTGTTGATGTCCGAAAAAAGAGAATGATCGAGCAAAGAAAGTGCAGCAATTGTTTATAGTTAGATAGCAGCAAAACACAGCTCATGAATTCGTAATGACAGAATATAGTAACATTCTTTTCGGTTGTGGCCATTACCGAACAACTCAGATAATACAAATTGAGGATCTTAGGCTGTCACCAAATGCAAATCAATATTTAATCTAATGATTAATGGGCCGGACATATCTATCACTTTTTTGGGCTTCTTCTTTCGTGTTTCACAGGTTGGGCCTATATACGGGCCTGGCTTTATATAGGCCCACCCGATATAATCATTTTTATTTTTTGAAAAAAAAAATAGAACAAATTAATTTTCAACAAATACTAGTACTATTTAGATAAGTCGCAATAAATTCAAAATCTCCCAAACTGAAAACCCTAGATTTTGACAACCGCCCAACTTTCCTCACTGAGAGAGCGATTCCATGGCTAAGAACCGGCAACCCGTGGTACCCGACACCCAGTCCAGTGAGGAAGAAGATGACTTCGTCTCGTCTGAGCTGCAATCCGACTCTGAATCCGACCCGCGTGAAGTCAGCAACGGCGCCAGGAAGCCCAGATCCAAGCCCGTCCCCGTCGCAAAACCAGACGCACCGGAGAAATCCATCAACGGCGCTACGAAGCCCAGATCCAAGCCCGTCTCCGCCGCAAAACGGATCGAGGAGGAAGAGGAATCGGACGGCGAGAAGTCGAAGGAGGCCGTGGCCGATACACCCGAGAAAACCCCCACCGCCAACAGCGCGAAGAAACAGCTTAGGTTATGGAGTGAGGACGACGTGATCGCGATTCTGAAAGGGATGGTCGATTACTCCGCCGAGAAGAAAGCCAACCCGGTCGACGACTTGGACGAGTTCCTGGATTTCATCAAGAACAACCTACAAGCCGGTGCCACGAAGAAGCAGTTGCAGGATAAGATCAGGAAGCTGAAGGGGAAGTATGAAGCCAACAAGAGGAAAGAGAGGCCGGGGAAAGAAAGGATCTTTCCGAATCCCTACGAGCAGATAGTCTACGAGCTGTCGAAAAGCATATGGGGGAAGAAGGATAATGGAAACGAAGGTGTGGTTAGGAGTCCTCTGAGTAAAAGGAAGGGCAGTGAGAGGGCTTTTCCAGTGGTGGGGAAGAGAGCGAAAACTGTGGAGGAGATGGTTTCAGTGATGGGGGACAAGTTGTTTGAAAATGGGGAAGGGGATGAGGAGTGGAATGAGCTGAAATTGGAGGCCATGGAGACCTACCTGAGGCATCTGGAAATCGAGACGAAACGGACTAAGCTCGTCATCGACAGGTTGAAGTCTGGCGGTTGTGAGGCTGAGAACGACGGGGGCATCTTCTGAATTTATTAGTGAAGGCTGTTAAGTGTAGTGTTTTTTTGGTTTGTAAGACTTTGATGTGTATGTTACCTTAAGCTTAGTGTTTGTATTGGCTTTACTTTGAGCTGGAACGAGTTATGTTATGCACCATTAACACCTTTCTAAGTCCGTAGTATGTTTGAGCTTATGATCTTGATTATTTGTTTCGAATCACATACACAATCGATAAGTGGGAATCGCCCTGAGATTTTCAGCTCTAGCAGTCACTATACCAAAATGTTCAGACATGTCCAAATCACCAGGCAGCATACCATCCGGAAGCTCCCAGTCGAAGCAATGCACCAATTGTGCCACCAGCAACTTCACTACCGTCAGCCCGAGTTGCAAACCGGGGCAGCTCCGTCGACCCGACCCAAACGGTAAGAGCTCGAAGTCTCTGCCCATGAGGTCTATATTGCTACCGATGAACCTCTCGGGCAAAAAGGCTTCCGGGTCGGGCCACACATTTGGGTCTCTGCCAATGGCCCATACGTTCACTAGTATTCGCGATTTCTTTGGAATTTGAAAACCGTCGATGGTGCAATCTACAATGGACTCGTGCGGGATCAACAAGGGTGCTACTGGGTGGAGCCTCATCGCTTCCTTGATTACAGCGTTTAAGTATTCGAGCCCGTGGAGATGATGCTCCTCGACTTTGTGATCGAGGCCCACCTCTGATTTTAATTCCTCTTGGAGTTTGTTCATGATTTTTGGGTGCCTGATAAGCTCTGATAGTGCCCATTCTACTGCTGCCGACGAGGTATCCATTCCTGCTACCATCAAATCCTGAACGAACAAAAAAATCAAGACAGAAGCTTACGAACCCTATATATGGGTCAAGATTCAAACTTTATGCACCTGACATCAAGATTTGATCATACCCTTCTTAACCCGATAGATTATTCCAAGACATATTACGATTAACACGTGCAATGTTCTTACCAGAAGCACAGCCTTGACATTCCTTCGATCGAATTCGAAATTAGCATCACCGGAGTCCACAATAGACATCATGGTATCAACAATATCCTCCTGGTTCCCATGATCACCGGCTTTCTTGTTCTGAACATGTTCATCGATGATTTTTTCCAAGAACCGATCGAAAATCTTGCTCAGGTCGTTGAACCTGCGGTTCAGGCCCTGCAGATTAAGCGCCCCGACGTAAGGAAAATAATCGGCGAGATTGAACTTGGCGGCCAATTCCATAGTTTCCATCATTATAGCCTTAAACCCCTTCTCGTCCAAATCCTCGTCCCCGTATTTCTTCCCGAAAACCATCAGACAGTTCATGTCCCCACTCAGGCCCGAAACGCAGGCGCTGATGTCCACGGTTTCGTTTTTTCGTGCGGCCCATTTGAGCGAGTCGACAAGAAGCCCGAGATCGGCCCGTCTCATGGCCTGGAACTGACTGATCTTGTGGTTGCTGAGGAGCTTCAGGGTACAGAGTTTTCGGACTTCGCGCCAGTACGGGCCGTACGGCCCGAATACAAGGTTCCTCTGCCCGTAGCTCATGTAGTTAGAGACCTGGCTTTCGGGTCGGCTTGCGAAAACGATGTCATGGGTTTTGAGGATGAGCTCGGCGGCAGCAGGGGAGGAGATGACGACGGTGGGGACGAAGCCGAAGCGGAGGCCCATGATCGGGCCGTGTTTTCGGGCCAGGAGGCATAAATCTTGGTGAGGGTTTTTGCCTAGCAAGTGGAAATGGCCTAAGATGGGGATTGATCTCGGGCCCGGAGGAAAGTTGGGTTTCGGGCTTATGAGTTTTCCAAGGAGATAAACAAGTAAGATCACTGATAAAATTGTAGCCCAGATCCAAGCCATTTTCTTTCTGTGTTGTGGAGTAGTGTATAGTAATCAAGTTTTTCGAGAATATTGTTGATCAGTTTTTCGTCTAAAACTGTGTTTTTCAAGAATATTGTTGATCAATTCAACGTCAACTTTCACACGATGTCTTTGTTTAATTCTACAGAATCAAATCGAATAAAAAGAACTAAAAACAAAAAAAAAAAACTTTTAGACTAAGTATAGTACTAGTGATTTTCCATTGATTCTATCAGATTATTCTTGACTTTTAAGCTATGCTATTTTTTCATAGTTTGAGGGTGCCTGATGAGCTCCGATAGAACCCATTCAACTGCTGTCGAAGAGGTATCCATTCCCGCTACCAACAAATCCTGAACGAACAAAAATCCAACGTCGATTACTAGTAAAGTTTTAAACTTTATGCAAGATCACGAGTAGAGAGTAATTTTTATATTTTTGACCAAAAAAAGAATGATATATATTTTTAAATTAGAAATTAAAATAATTATTAATAAAATTGAAAATTTTAATTTAAAAAATAGAATAAAATTGTAATTAAAAAAAATAAGAGTATTTAATTTTTAAAAGTGATTATATTAAAGAATTACTATAATTAACGTTTATTATGCACACTTTCAATTTCAAATAGTAAATCAATCCTTATTATGCACACTTTCAATTTCAAATATTCCAACTAATTTATTAACTACTTTAGAAAAGAAGTAATTATCTTAAATTTTCTTTTCAAAACATAATTATAAATTTATTTTATAAATTCATTCACAATTATTTATTTATAAAACTATTTTAAAGTAGTACTATTTTTTAATACGTGTTTCAAAATGTCAATGTATAATCTTTATTGACATGAGAGTAGTAGCACTACTATTTTTAATAATGCCAATATATATGTTTAAAACAAAATTTAGTCGAACAAATTAATTTATGACAAATAAATTATTAAATTCAAAATCTCCCAATCTAAAACCCTAGATTTGAGCTACAGCACAACTTTCCTCACCGAGAGAGCGACTCCATGGCTAAGAACCAGAAACCCGATACCCAGTCCAGTGAGGAAGAAGATGACGTCGTCTCGTCTGAGCAGGAATCCGACTCGGAGCCCGAGCAGAAGCAGTTCTCTCCGACGTCGGCCGCTGCTGCTAAGAAACCGCAACCTCGCTCGGCCTCGCAGCCCGAGCCTTTCTCCTCCTCCTCCGACGAGGAAGACTCCGACTCTGAATCCGAATCTGAATCCGACCCGCAGGAAGTCAGCAACGGCGCCAGGAAGCCCATATTCATGATTACCTCCGCCGGCGTACGCGATGTTCCGGTGAAATCCAGAAACGGCGCTACGAAGCCCAGATCCAAGCCCGTCTACGCCGTAAAACGGCCCGAGGTGGAGGAGGAAGAGGAATCGGACGGCGAGGAGTCGAAGGAGGCCGTCCCCGAGATACCTGAGAAAACCCCCACCACCAACAGCGCGAAGAAACAGCTCAGGTTATGGAGCGACGACGACGTGATCGCGATTCTGAAGGGGATGATCGATTACTCCGCCGAGAAGAAAGCCAACCCCGTCGACGACGTGGACGAGTTCCTGGATTTCATCAAGAACAACCTACACGTCGACGCGACGAAAAAACAGTTGCAGGATAAGATCAGGAAGCTTAAGGGGAAGTATGAAATCAACAAGAAGAAAGAGAGGCCGGGGAGAGAAAGGATCTTTCCGAATCCCTTCGAGCAGATAACCTACGAGCTGTCGAAAAGTGTATGGGGGAAGAAGGATGATGGAAACGGCGTTGTGAGGGCTTTTCCGGTGAAGAAGAGAGCGAGAACTGTGGAGAAGTTGTCTGAAAATGGGGAAGGGGGTGAGAAGTGGTCTGAGGTGGAAAAGGAAGAGATGAAGACCTACCTAAGGCATTTGGAAATCGAGGCGAAACGGATTGAGCTCGTCATCGACAGGTTGAAGTCTGGCGGTCGTTGAGGCTGAGAACGACGGCCGACTTTTTGTGAATTGATTAGTGAAGGCTGTTAAGTGTAGGGATTTGGGTTTTGTGTATGTTTCTTGAAGCTAAGTGTTCGCCTAACTTAGTTTGTATCGACTTTACTTTGAGCTTGAACGAGTTATGCTATGCAGGATTCGAAGTATGTTTGAGCTTATGATCTTGGTGTGCCTTTAAATTCAAGAGTTTTAATTCGATACATTGATCTGAATCACAACGATATCACCACAAACACCGATGATTTCAATGTTTCGAATTTACATACACAATCGATAAGTGGGAATTGCCCGAAGATGTTTAGCTCTAGCAGTCACTATACCGAAATGTTCAGACATGTCCAAATCACCGGGCAGCATACCATCCGGAAGCTTCCAGTCGAAGCAATGCACCAATTGGGCCACCAGCAACTTCATCACCGTCAGCCCGAGCTGCAAACCGGGGCAGCTCCGTCGACCCGACCCGAACGGCAGGAGCTCGAAGTCTCGGCCCATGAGGTCTATTTCGCTACCAATGAACCTCTCGGGCAAAAAGGCCTCCGGGTCGGGCCACACATTTGGGTCTCTACCGATGGCCCAAACGTTCACCAGTACTCGAGATTTCTTCGGTATGTGAAAACCTCCGACGAAACAATCTTCCATGGACTCGTGTGGGATCAACAAGGGTGCTACAGGGTGTAGCCTGAACGCTTCCTTGATTACAGCGTTTAAGTATTCGAGCCTGTGGAGATGATGCTCCTCGACTTTCTGATCGAGGCCGACAGCTGATTTTAACTCCTCTTGGAGTTTCTTCATGATTTTAGGGTGCCTGATGAGCTCTGATAGTGTCCATTCTACTGCTGCCGACGAGGTATCCATTCCTGCTACCAACAAATCCTGAACGAACAAAAAAAATCAAGACAGAAGCTTACTACACAAGTCCTATATATGGGTAAAGATTCAAACTTTATGCATTTGACATCAAGATTTGATCATACCTCTCTTAACCCGATAGATTATTCGAAGACATTACGATTAACATATGTAACGTTCTTACCAGAAGCACAGCCTTGACATTCCTTCGATCGAATTCGAAATCAGCATCACCGGATTCCATAATAGACATCATGGTATCAACAATATCCTCCTGATTCCCATGATCACCACCTTTCTTGTTCTGAACATGTTCGTCGATGATTTTTTCCAGAAACCGATCGAAAATCCTGCTCAGGGAGTTGAACCTGCGGTTCAGGCCCTGCAGATTAAGCGCCCCGATGTAAGGAAAATAATCGGCGAGATTAAACTTGGCGGCCAATTCCATAGCTTCCATCACTATAGCTTTAAACCCCTTCTCGTCCAAATCCTCATCCCCGTATTTCTTCCCGAAAATCATCAGGCAGTTCATGTCCCCACTCACGCCCGAAACGATGGCGCTGATGTCGACTGTTTCATTTTTCAGTGCGGCCCGTTCGAGCGAGCCCACAAGCAGCCCGAGCTCGGCCCGTCTCATGGACTGGAACTGGCTGATCTTGAGGTTGTTGAGGAGCTTCAGGGTACAGAGTTTTCGGATGTCGCGCCAGTACGGGCCGTACGGCCCGAATACCAGGTTCCTCTGCCCGTAGCTCACTTCCTTCAAGGCCTGGGTTTCGGGCCTGCTAGCGAAAACGAGGTCGTGGGTTTTGAGGACGAGCTCGGCGGCAGCAGGGGAAGAGACGACGACGGTGGGGACGAAGCCTAAACGGAGGCCCATGATCGGGCCGTGTTTCCGGGCCAGGCGGCATAAATCTTGGTGAGGGTTTTTGCCGAGCAGGTGGAAATGGCCTAAGATGGGGACTGATCTCGGGCCCGGAGGAAAGTTTTTCGGGCTTAAGAGTTTTCGAAAGAGATAAACGAGCAAGATCACCGATAGAATCGTAGTCCAAATCCAGGCCATTTTCTTCTTGGTTGTTAGTACTGATAAGCTTATATTTATGGTTTCATTTCTCGTGCTCTCACAAATGATTGGTTGAGAATTTATTTTTGAGATACAGAAATATCACAAAATATCTTTATATAATGAATGTGTTCTAGTTTTCAAAGTCTTATTATAATACAAAACGATAGAGTGAGCTGTATCTTTCATTTGTAATGCGAATAACAATACAACCAAAAATCTTCAAATAAGACAAATTGTAATGCCAATACCATGCAAAGTTCAACCAAAAATCTTCAAATAAGACAAATTGTAATGTTATTGAAATATTTTGTTTTAGTGTGTTTTGTCAAAGTTGAGGTGATGTTATTGATCAAACTTTAACATTTTAATGAAATTGTTATGGATTTATAACTTCTTAAAAGTTACTCCCTCCGTCTTTTAAGAAAAACAAATTTTGCTTTTTTTTTTGTATGAGTTAATGGTCACACCCTCTCCTTCACTATAATTTACCTTTCAAATTAAAAAAAGAAAAATACAAAGCTAAAATGTGTTTTCTTAAAACCCGTGTAACCCTCTTCTATCATTAAATTGGGTTAGAGGGGTTAGTTCATTTGTTCGGTATAGTTAACTCGTTCCATAAATGTTTGCCCACATTTCTTCGCTAGCTATTTTGGGATGATGTAAGCCTTTCACTTTTCAATCAGTTAATGAAAACCTACCTATCTGGTATTCAGTTACTGTATTCACTTCATTGAGAAATCAACTTTGATTTCTTAAGATTTTTAGTTGAATTTCGCGGTGAAGTTTATGTGTCATCTAACTTTAGCATTCTGTCTTGTGTGACTTCTGTTCAACAGAGTCATGTCGTGAAAACATGACTTAAAAACACAAATGATATTGAAAACACAGACGATTTCTATGTTTCGAATTACACACATAATCGATAAGTCGGGATCGCCCTAAGATGTTCGGCTCTACCCGTCACCAATCCAAAATGTTCAGTCATGTCCAAATCACCGGGCAACATACCATCCGGAAGCTCCCAATCGAAGCAATGCACCAATTGCGCCACCACCAACTTCACCACCGTCAGCCCGAGTTGCATCCCGGGGCAACTCCGTCGACCCGACCCAAACGGCAAGAGCTCAAAGTCTCGGCCCATCAAGTCTATATCGCTACCGATGAACCTCTCGGGCAAAAAGGCTTCCGGGTTGGGCCATACATTAACATCTCTACCGATGGCCCAAACGTTCACCAGTACTCGCGATTTCTTTGGTACATGAAAACCGCCGATGACACAATCTTCCATGGACTCGTGTGGCATCAACAACGGTGCTATCGGGTGGAGCCTAAACGCTTCCTTGATTACGGAGTTCAAGTATTCGAGCCCGCTGAGATGATGCTCCTCGACTAAGTGGTCGAGGCCCACGGCCGATTTCAACTCATCTTGGAGTTTCTTCATAGTTTGAGGGTGCCTGATGAGCTCTGATAAAACCCATTCAATTGATGTCGACGATGATTCCATTCCCGCTACCAACAAATCCTGAACGAACAAAAATCTAATGTCGATCACCAGTAAAGATTCAAACTTTATGCAAGAACATGGGGTAAAGATTCAAACTTTTGCAAGATCATGGGGTAAAGATTCAAACATTGGTAAAGATTCAAACTTTATGCAAGACCATGGGGTAAAGATTCAAACTTTTGCAAGATCATGGGGTAAAGATTCAAACTTTATGCAAGACCATACATGGGGTAAAGATTCAAACTTTTGCAAGATCATGGGGTAAAGATTCAAACTTTATGCAAGATCATGGGGTAAAGATTCAAACTTTATGCAATGTTCTTACCAGAAGCACGGCCTTGACATTCCTTCGATCGAATTCGGGACCCGCATCGCCGGATTCCATAATAGACATCATGGTATCAACAATATCCGCATGATCACTGTCGACGTTCTTGTTCTGAGCATGTTCGTCGATGATTTTTTCCAAGAACCGATCGAAAATCCTGCTCAGGTCCTTGAACCTGCGCTTCAGGCCCTGAAGATCGAGCGCCCCAATATACGGAAAATAATCGGCAAGGTTGAACGCTGCGCATATTTCATTCGTCTCCATCATCACTGCTGCGAATCCCTTCTCGTCCAAATCCCCGTCCCCGTATTTCTTCCCGAAAACCATCAGGCAGTTCATGTCCCCGCTCAGGGCCAAGACTCTGGCGCTGATGTCGACTGTTTCGTTTTTTCTGGCGGCCCGTTTGAGCGAGCCCACAAGAAGCCCGAGCTCGGCCCGTCTCATGGCCTGGAACTGGCTGATCTTGAAGTTGCCGAGGAGCTTCAGTGTACAGAGTTTTCGGATATTGCGCCAGTACGGGCCGTACGGCCCGAATAACAGGTTCTTCTGCCCGTAGCTCAGGTAGTTGCAGACCTGGGCTCTTGGTCGGCTGGCGAAAACGATGTCGTGAGTTTTGAGGACGAGCTCGGCGGCGGCAGGGGAAGAGACGACGATGGTGGGGACGAAACCGAAGCGGAGGCCCATGACCGGTCCGTGTTTTCGGGCCAGGAGGCATAAATCTTGGTGAGGGTTTTTGCCTAGCAAGTGGAAATGGCCTAAGATGGGGATTGATCTCGGGCCCGGAGGAAAGTTGGGTTTCGGGCTTACGAGTTTTCGAAGGAGATAAACGAGTAAGATCAGTGATAAAATTGTAGCCCAGATCCAAGCCATTTTGCTTTCTGGGTTGTGGAGTAGTATAGTAATCAAGTTTTTAGTTTGCAACGTTTTATAAACATGTCAACTTGAAAATAAATTAATAATTTTTCCTTTAAAATAATGTTGATCAATTCAACGTCAACATTCATGATGTCTTTGTTTAATTTTATAGAATCAAATGGAATAAAAAAGAACTAAAAACCAAAAAAAACCTATTAGACTAAGTATAGTTGTAATAAAGTAGTACTACGAGTGATTTTCCATTGATTCTATCAGATCATTCTTGACTTTTAAGCTCTAAAAATTCACAGACCCAAAATCTTCATAACCAGAGAGTACAAGTTTTGGGTAGAAGAAGAGCATGAAAAACGAATTTTATTTTCACTCAACTTGCCAAAAAACAAACACAGTCCATGAATATTTATATTACAAGGAAAAAGATAAAAGTGCTACTATCTCCTTAACTCTTTCTCCACATCACACACTTCATCTTTCATAATACATCCATTTCAATAAGCTCTGCTATTTTTTCAACAACTCATTCTAAATTTCTTATATTTCAATCGATCACGTCATTACTCGCGTATTAGTAGTTTCTAAACACGTGGTGGAATTGAGTTTGCGACGATTCCTTTACTCGTTGCAATGAATCAGTCAAAAAATGTAACTCTTGAAGTGTGACGAATTGATCTCAACAATAGACTATAGTATAGATTTCTTATTAACTCATGAGGTTTAATTAGTTCCTTGCAACGGTAGCAAACTAGCAATGCACCGAAACACTGACGATTTCTACGCTTCGAATTACACACACAATCGATAAGTCGGAATCGCCTTAAGATGTTCGGCTCTAGCCGTCACCAAACCAATATGTTCGGTCATTTCCAAATCACTGGGCAACATACCATCCGGAAGCTCCCAATCGAAGCAATGCACCAATTGGGCCACAACCAACTTCACCACCGTCAGCCCAAGTTGCAAACCGGGGCAGCTCCGTCGACCCGACCCGAATGGCAAGAGCTCAAAGTCTCGGCCCGTCAAGTCTATATCGCTACCAATGAACCTCTTGGGAAAAAAGGCTTCCGGGTCGGGCCACACATTAGCATCTCTACCTATGGCCCACACGTTCACCAGTGCTCGCGATTTCTTGGGTATGTGAAAACCACCGATAGCACAATCTTCCATGGACTCGTGTGGGATCAACAAGGGTACTATCGGGTGGAGCCTAAACGCCTCCTTGATCACAGCGTTTAGGTATTCGAGCAAGTTGAGATGATGCTCCTCGACTAAGTGGTCGAGGCCCACGGCTGATTTCAACTCCTCTTGGAGTTTCTTCATAGTTTGAGGGTGCCGAATGAGCTCGGACAGTACCCATTCAATTGATGTCGACGATGTATCCATTCCCGCCACCAACAAATCCTGAACGAACAAAAATCCAATGTCGATCACGAGTAAAGATTCAAACTTTATGCAAGATCATGGGGTAAAGATTCAAACTTTATGAAAGATGATGGGGTAAAGATTCAAACTTCGGTAAAGATTCAAACTTTATGCAAGATCATTGGGGTAAATATTCAAAAATTTTGGTAAAGATTCAAACTTTATGCAAGATCATGGGGTAAAGATTTAAACTTTATGCAAGATCATGCAGTAAAGATTCAAACTTTATGCAATGTTCTTACCAGAAGCACGGCCTTGACATTCCTTCGATCGAATTCGGGGCCCGCATCGCCGGATTCCATAATAGACATCATGGTATCAACAATATCCCCATGATCACTGTCGACTTTCTTGTTCTGAACATGTTCGTCGATAATTTTTTCCAAGAACTGATCGAAAATCCTGCTCAAGTTCTTGTACCTTCGCTTCAGGCCCTGAAGATCGAGGGCCCCGACGAAAGGAAAGTAATCGGCGAGGTTGAACTTTCCGCACAATTCCATCGTCTCCATCATCACGGCTTTAAACCCCTTTTCGTCCAAATCCCCGTCGCCAAATTTCTTCCCGAAAACCATCAGGCAGTTCATGTCCCCGCTCAGGGCCAAGACTCTGGCGTTGATGTCGACTGTTTGAGCGAGCCCAGAAGAAGCCCGAGCTCGGCCCGTCTCATGGCCTGGAACTGGCTGATCTTGAAGTTGCTGAGGAGCTTCAGGGTACAGAGTTTTCGGACTTCGCGCCATTACGGGCCGTACGGCCCGAATACAAGGTTCCTCTGCCCGTAGCTCATGTAGTCAAGGTTCTAAAAGGCGCTAGGCGCTAGTTGGGCGGTGACTAGGGGCTTAGCGCCTAGAGGGATTAATCGGAGACTAGGCGGGTATTAATCGTTTTACTTTTTTATAATTAATTAATTAATATAATATTTAAAAAATATTTTTATGCATAATAAATCAATATTTTGAACAAAATAATTAATAAATAATCTAAACATAGTATTAATCACAAGTTCAATATAGTAAAATAATCAAAATAGTTTGTAAATTTAAAATTTTAGATTATTTTCATTATATATTTAATATATTTTTTTCAAATTTTGATGTCGTACCTCAAAATTTATCATAACCTCATTTATTTTATTTGATTTATCAAGATTTGCATATAATTTAATTGTTCAGTTAAATCTGCTCAAGAACTGTCTAAGTAAAGACAAAATTAATTGAACTTAGGCGGTCCAAATCGGATTTAGGCGGGTCTGGGCGGGTTTAGGCGGTGCTTAGGCGGGTTAGGGGCCTAGAGCCTAAAATCGAGGCGGTCGAGTACAGCCTAGAGCCTAGGCGGGGATTAATCGGAGCTAGGCGGGGATTTTTAGAACCATGCATGTAGTTAGAGACCTGGCTTTCGGGTCGGCTTGCGAAAACGATGTCGTGGGTTTTGAGGATAAGCTCGGCGGCAGCAAGGGAGGAGATGACGACGGTGGGGACGAAGCCGAAGCGGAGGCCCATGATCGGGCCGTGTTTTCGGGCCAGGAGGCATAAATCTTGGTGAGGGTTTTGTTGAAAAATGAGCGTCTCGTATAGAGCTTCGATATCTCATACACTCATTTTCGTATGAATGAAAAATTATTTTTCAAAGATATAACTAATTGGAAGAGTATTCCAAAAGAATTTATATCCTAAGTGGGAAAAATAAAAATATGCAAAGTGTATACACATTTGCTAGTATTTTATTTTTCTAAGTAATAATAATAATGGTATTATTATTATTTTTTAAGAAATATTTTAATAATAATAATATGATATTATTATTATTATTATTATAATAAGTTACATTTGAATTAAATAATGAAATAATGGTCATTATGTGACATTATAGTGGTTTTGAATGGTGGTTTTGACCGTCCACATTCAACGAACATTCGTTTTCAACGTCTCTATATAAGTGCATTCGGTTTTGCATGAAAAAACACTCGAAAAAGACTCGACGACTTGAAGAGAATCGAAAAGAAGTATGAAAATATTGGAGAAATATACAGACGCATTTCGAGCAATCGCTCTCGTCTTTCTTTTGTTTACCCCGTTTCTTTGACCCTCCGGTGATATTATTTCAGGCAACATCTTGGTTCGCCGTAAGCAAATGTTTTGCTTGTAATCGTTGTATCCTGGGAAACAATCGTACCCGTAGAGGACGAATTTGTTTTAAAGAAATCGTGTTGAACACGAGCCTCGATTTATTCGATTTTCTTTTCTTCCATCTTCCTCTAATGGATACACACACCATATACAAAAGATATTACAGGTTTTTGCCTAAGCAAGTGGAAATGGCCTAAGATGGGGATTGATCTTGGTGAGGGTTTTTGCCTAGCAACTTCACATGATGTCTTTGTTTAATATTAAACTTAAAATAAGAAAAAACTTAGACTAAGTATAGTATAAAGTAGTACTACCAGTGATTTTCCATTGATTCTATCAGATCATTCTTGACTTTTAAGCTCTGCTATTTTTTCAACAACTCATTCTAAATTTCTTATACTTCAATCGATTACGTCATCACTCGCGTATTAGTCGTTTCTAAACGCGTGGTCGAATTGAGTTTGCGATGATTCCTTTACTCGTTGCAATGAATCAGTCGAAAAATGTAACTCTTGAAGTGTGACAGAATTGATCGACAAGACTATAGTATAGATTTCTTATTAATGCAGCGAAGAAGAAACTACAATTTCAATGTTTCGAATCACACACACAATCGATAAGTCGCAATCGCCCTGAGATTTTCGGCTCTAGCAGTCACTACACCAAAATGTTCGGACATGTCCAAATCACCAGGGAGCATACCATCCGGAAGCTCCCAGTCGAAGCAATGCACCAATTGCGCTAACAACAACTTCACCACCGTCAGCCCGAGTTGCATCCCCGGGCAGCTCCGTCGACCCGACCCGAACGGAAGGAGCTCGAAGTCTCTGCCCCTGAGGTCTATCTCACTACCGATGAACCTCTCGGGCAGAAAGGCCTCCGGGTCGGGCCACACATTTGCATCTCTACCAATGGCCCATATGTTCACAAGTACTCGCGATTTCTTTGGTATGTGAAAACCGCCAACGGAACAATCTTCCATGGACTCGTGTGGGATCAACAACGGTGTTATCGGGTGGAGCCTAAACCCCTCCTTGATCACGGCGTTCAAGTATTCGAGCCCGTTGAGATGATGCTCCTCGACTAATTGGTCGAGGCCCACGGCCGATTTCAACTCCTCTTGGAGTTTCTTCATAGTTTGAGGGTGCCTGATGAGCTCCGACAGAACCCATTCAACCGCTGTCGAAGAGGTATCCATTCCCGCTACCAACAAATCCTGAACCAACAAAAATCCAATGTCGATCAGGAGTAAAGATTCAAACTTTATGCAAGATCATGGGGTAAAGATTCAAACTTTATACAAGATCATGGGTAAAGATTCAAACTTTATGCAAGATCATGGGGTAATTAAAGATTCAAACTTTATGCAAGATCATGGAGTAAAGATTCAAACTTTATGCAAGATCATGTGGTAAAGATTCAAACTTTATGCAAGATCATGGGGTAAAGATTCAAACTTTATACAAGATCATGGGTAAAGATTCAAACTTTATGCAAGATCATGGGGTAATTAAAGATTCAAACTTTATGCAAGATCATGGAGTAAAGATTCAAACTTTATGCAAGATCATGGGGTAAAGATTCAAACTTTATGCAATGTTCTTACCAAAAGCACGGCCTTGACATTCCGTCGATCGAATTCGGGACCCGCATCTCCGGATTCCATAATAGACATCATGGTATCAACAATATCCCCATGATCACCGTCGACTTTCTTGTTCTGAACATGTTCGTCGATGATTTTTTCCAAGAACCGATCGAAAATCCTGCTCAGTTCCCTGAACCTACGGTTCAGGCCCTGAAAATCAAGCACCCCGATGTAAGGGAAATAATCGGCAAGATTGAACATGGCAACTGTTTCCATAGTCTCCATCATCACAGCTTTGAACCCTTTTTGGTCCAAATCCTCGTTTCCGTATTTCTTCCCGAAAACCATCAGGCAGTTCATGTCCCCACTCAGGCCCGAAACGCTGGCGCTGATGTCCACAGTTTCGTTTTTCAGTGCGGCCCGTTTGAGCGAGCCCACAAGAAGCCCGAGCTCGGCCCGTCTCATGGCCTGGAACTGGCTGATCTTGAGGTTGCTGAGGAGCTTCAGAGTACAGAGTTTTCGGATGTCTCGCCAATACGGGCTGTACGGCCCGTATATCAGGTTCCTCTGCCCGTAGCTCACCATCTCCGAGGCCTGGGTTTTGGGTCGGCTGGCGAAAACGAGGTCGTGGGTTTTGAGGATGAGCTCAGCGGCGGCAGGGGAAGAGACGACGACGGTGGGGACAAAGCCAAAGCGGAGGCCCATGATCGGGCCGTGATTTCGGGCCAGGCGGGCTAAATCTTGGTGAGGGTTCTTGCCGAGAAGGTGGAAATGGCCTATGATGGGGATTGGTATCGGGCCTGGAGGAAATTTTTTCGGGCTTACGAGTTTTCGAAGGAGATGTAGGAGTAAGATCACTGATAAAATTGTAGCCCAAATCCAGGTCATTTTGTTTTGTTCTTGTTGGATGAAAAGAAGTGTGGTTCTTGTTAATCCGAAGCGATAAATATCGTAGCTAAATAGGGACTTTGGTGAACAACATTTTCCAGTGCTTTTTTTAAAAAAATATTTTTTCATTTGACGTAAGCGACTGGTGAAGCACAATGTTGGGGTTAGGGATGGGGGAATGAGATAGGCTACCTGACGGGGCCTACCTACTAAAGATTGACTCGATTCGACTCGTTTATTAAACAAGCGGAGCTCAAACTTTGTTTTTTTTTTAATCAAACAAACCAGACTTTGAGCTTTTTTTAAGCTTAATAATATTAATAAAAATAATAATAAATAATAAATAATTATAAATAAAAAACAAACAATCTTTTCAACTTCCAAATCTCTATTCCAAATCACTAATTATCACTTATCAACTTACCTATATCTAGTAAGCACTTTTCTCTTCCTAAATTTCCATACTCCATAATTTGGGTTAAAAGTTTTAAGTGTCAAGTTTATTTTTATTTTTATTTTGATCAGTCAAGACTTTATTTATTTATTGATGTACAAAGGTTTTTAAAAGACTTTCAGGCTCAGGCCTATTTATTAAAAAAACCGAGTCAAGCCTTTAAAAAAAGTCTTTGACAGGTCATAGACTAAGCTTGAGCCTAAAAATTTCATATCAGGCTCAGCCGCTCAGGCCTATTTAAACAAAGTCCGGCTGTCTCGGCTCATTCCCACCACTAGTTGGGGTGAGACTTGTTCGTGGCTCTGAAGTTTTTCTGAAGCGAAACATGTTGGCTCTATTCCACATATGTCAACAATCCCTCAATTTACATCTTATTTAACCTTATTTAACGATCGAACGATCGAGTTATTCGTCTTTTTCTCTTTATAAAAGCATTGTTTTTTCTAACTTTTTGAAATTTTTAATGTAAATTGTAAATTGTAAATTTTATTTTAAAGTTTTTTCATACTATTTTCAATAGTCTCAAAAAATCTTAATTGTTTTTTTGAATTTGCGTGTTAAACAATGTGCGAGTGTATATTCTCAGGAGACATAATTTGTTCTACCATTGGTGTACAAAGAGTCAGGTCAATGCCTTTTATTTTCTTTCTTGGAGTAATATTTTAAGCTTTCTTTCACCACGCGATGAGATTGTGTTTGAAAAAATGTTTTGTTGAATCATAAATGGACAAGACTATATAAGGTACTGTACTTTTTGTTTACATGAATTTTGCACTTTTTGTTTGTATTTCGGTATTCTGTTAAACTGAACGAGTTTGAACTGAACTTATAGAGCAATATCAATATTAGCATTCACAAGATATATTTGTTCAATTTTACAGAACCAATGTTATACTCCTACATAATCAAATGGAGATTGCGATTGCAACTGCAACGAACAATTTACAATAATTTTAATTTAAAAAAATATATAAAAAGTAGTAGTAGTGATTTTCCATTGATTCTATCAGATCATTCTTGACTTTTAAGCTCTCCTATTTTTTCAAGAATTCATCTAAATTTCTTAAATTTCAATTGATTACGTCGTTACTCGTGTATTAGTCGTTTCTAAACGCGTGGTCGAATTTTGTTTGCGACGGTTTTTTGACTCGTTGCAATGAAAAAATCAGTCCAAAAATGTAACTCTTGAAGTGTGACAGAATTGATCAACAAGACTATAGTATAGATTTCTTATTAACTCATGAGGTTTAATTAGTTCCTTGCAATGACAATCTCAATGTTTCGAATCACACACACAATCGATAAGTGGGAATCGCCCTGAGATTTTCCGCTCTAGCAATCACTACACCGAAATGTTCGGACATATCCAAGTCACCGGGCAGCATACCTTCCGGAAGCTCCCAGTCGAAACAACAACTTAATCGTCGTCAACCCGAGTTGCATCCCGGGGCAGCTCCGTCGACCCGACCCGAACGGCAAGAGCTCGAAGTCTCGACCCATTAGGTCTATATCACTACCGACGAACCTCTCGGGTAAAAAGGCTTCCGGGCCGGGCCACACATTGGAGTCTCTGCCAATGGCCCATACGTTCACTAGTACTCGCGATTTCTTCGGAATGTGAAAACCGTCGATGGTGCAATCTACCATGGACTCGTGCGGGAGCAACAAGGGGGCTACTGGGTGGAGCCTTAACACTTCCTTCACTACAGCGTTTAGATATTCGAGTCCCGGGAGATGATGCTCCTCGACTATGTGGTCTAAGCCCACCGCAAATTTTAACTCCTCTTGGAGTTTGTTCATGATTTTTGGTTGCTTGATGAGCTCGGATAGTGCCCATTCTACTGCTGTCGACGAGGTCTCGATTCCCGCTACCAGCAAATCCTGAACGAACGAAACAAGAAACAAGAAATGTCATTCTTGATTATTTATAATGACTCTCAGGATCAAGAAAACGATGAAGCTAGGGCCGGGTAAAGATTCAAACTTTATGCAAGATTTGATCATAGTTAATTATTATAACAACCATTCACATCCAATGCCGATCACGAGTACGCACAGGGGGTCAAGAAAACGACGAAAGGGGTAAAGATTAAAACTTTATGCAATGTTCTTACCGGAAGCACGAAAATCGTCGTTCTTGATTATTTATAACGACTCAGGATCAAGAAAACGGTGAAGGGCCAGGTAAAGATTCAAATTTTATGCAAGATTTCATCATACTTAATTAATTATAACAACGACTCACATCCAATGTCGATTACGAGTAAGAACATGGGTCAAGAAAATGACAAAAGGGGCAAAGATTCAAACTTTATGCAAGATCATGAGGTAAAGATTCAAACTTTATGCAAGATCATTGGGTAAAGATTCAAACTTTATGCAATGTTCTTACCAGAAGCACGGCCTTGACATTCCGTCGATCAAATTCGGGACCCACATCGCCGGATTCCATAACAGACATCATGGTATCAACAATATCCCCATGATCACCGTCGACTTTCTTGTTCTGAACATGTTCGTCGATGATTTTTTCCAAGAACCGATCGAAAATCCTGCTCAGGTCCCTGAACCTGCAGTTCAGGCCCTGAAGATCGAGCGCCCCAATGTAAGGAAAATAATCGGCAAGATTGAACATGGCAACCGTTTCCATCGTCTCCTTCATCACAGCTTTGAACCCCTTCTCGTCCAAATCCACGTCGCCGTATTTCTTTCCGAAAACCATCAGGCAGATCATGTCCCCGCTCAGGCCCGAAACGCAGGCGCTGATGTCCACGGTTTCATTTTTTCGGGCAGCCCGTTCGAGCGAGCCCACAAGCAGCCCGAGCTCGGCCCGTCTCATGGACTGGAACTGGCTGATCTTCAGGTTGCTGAGTAGCTTCAATGTACAGAGTTTTCGGATTTCACGCCAGTACGGGCCGTACGGCCCGAATGCCAGGTTCCTCTGTCCGTAGCTCACTTCCTTCAAGGCCTGAGTTTCGGGCCGGCTGGCGAAAACGAGATCGTGGGTTTTGAGGACGAGCTCGGCGGCAGCAGGGGAAGAGACGACGATGGTGGGGACGAAGCCGAAGCGGAGGCCCATGATCGGGCCGTGTTTTCGGGCCAGGCGGGCTAAATCTTGGTGAGGGTTTTTGCCGAGAAGGTGGAAATGGCCTATGATGGGGATTGGTATCGGGCCTGGCGGAAAGTTTTTCGGGCTTACGAGTTTTCGAAGGAGATGAACGAGTAATATCATTGATAAAATTGTAGCCCATATCCATGCCATTTTCTTTTGTTCTTGTTAATCCGAAGTGATAAATATCGTGGCTATATAGGGACTTTGTGAACAACATTTTTAGTATTGTTATTTTTTTTATTTTTTTTTACGTAAATTAAAATTTGTAGTGACATGGGTGTAAGAGCGTCCCCACGTTCTACATTTTGTGAGCCCCATTTATTGTCACATCATAATTATCCTAGAGTGGCAAAACTCTATAATGCAAGAGCTCACTCCAAACATTTTTTAAAATCCAATTTTATTAATTAACTTTTAATATAACACGCAGAAAGTAAAAAAAATCAGCCCATATGTCAAAAGTAAGCATGGCACCATAGAGGACATGCCCAATTTTTTCATTGTTGCTCCATTGTTAAATTTTTTATTTTTTGATGTCCAAGTCCACACTTCTTAACAAAAATAGATGTTGGGGTGAGATACGCCTTTCCTATGTGGCTCTTGAAGTTTTTTCATGTGTAAGACATGTTGACTCTTTTCCACATGCGTAATAATTACTCGATTTACATCTTTACTTGATCGATAAGCTAAATATTCGGCCGATGAAACTATTCGTTTTTTTCTCTTTATAAAAAAATTGTTTTTTTTGTAACTTTTTGAAAAAACTATTCGTTTTTTTCTCTTTATAAAAAAATTGTTTTTTTGTAACTTTTTGAAATTGTATTTTAAATTATAAGAAAAAAGTTATAATTTTATTTTAAAGGCTTTTCATACTATTTTCATTAGTCTAAAAAAAAAAGGTTTTTTTTTTTTATGAATTTGCGTGTTAAAAAATGTGTGGTGTATATATTCTTAGGAGAAATAATTTGTTATATTCGTGTACAAAGTCAGGTCAATGCCTTTTGTTTTCTTGTGTACAGTAATATTTTAGGCTTTCTTTTACCACGCGATGAGATTGAGTTTGAAAAACGTTTTATTGAATCATTAATCGACAAGACTATAAGGTATTTTTTGTTTACAGGAATTTTGCACTTATAGTTTGTATTCCTGTATTCGTTTAAATTGGACTGAACTTGTCGAGAGCAGTATCAATATCAACATTCACACAACGAGTTTGAACTGAACTTATCGAGGAGTATCAATATCAACGTCACACGATATATTTGTTCAATTCTACAGAATCAATGTTATACACAGTCTATTTCAAAAAAGACCTCGCTTTTTTTTAATTACAAATAAAGTAGATTATGATTACACAATTAAATGGAGATTGCAAAGACAAATTACAATAATTTTTATTTAAAAAGAACAACATTCACGCGATATATTTGTTCAATTCTATAGAATCAATGTTATACACATTCTATTTCAGAAAAGACCTCACTTTTTAAAAAAAAAAATTACAAATAAAGTAGATTATGATTTATGATTACACAATTAAATGAAGATTGCAAAGAACAAATTACAATAATTTTAATTTAAAAAGAATAGAAAACTTTTAGACTAAAATAGTGTAGTACAGAAGTAGTGATTTTTCATTGATTCTATCGTATCATTCTTGACTTTTAAGCTCTGCTGTTTTTCCAACAACTCATTCTAAATTTATAATATTTTGATCGATTACATCATTACTCGCGTATCAGTCATTTCCAAACGCGTGGTCGATGTGAATTTACGACGATTTGTTTACTCGTTGCAAGGCAATGAATCAGTCGAAAAATGTAACTCTTGAAGTTTGACGAATTGATCAACAAGACACAATATATATAGTATAGATGATTTCTTATTAACTCATGAGGTTTAATTATTTCCTTGCAATGACAATTCCAATGTTTCGAATCACACACACAATCGATAAGTCGGAATCGCCCTGAGATTTTCGGCTCTAGCAATCACTATACCGCAATGTTCGGTCATGTCCAAATCACCAGGCAACATACCATCCGGAAGCTCCCAGTCGAAGCAATGCACCAATTGCGCCACCAACAACTTCACCACGGTCAGCCCGAGTTGTATACCCGGGCAGCTCCGTCGACCCGACCCGAATGGCAAGAGCTCGAAATCTCTGCCCATGAGGTCTACATTGCTACCCATGAACCTCTCGGGCAAAAAGGCTTCCGGGTTGGGCCACACATTTGCGTCTCGGCCTATGGCCCATACGTTCACCAGTACTCGCGATTTCTTCGGAATGTGAAAGCCTCCGAATGCACAATCTTCCATGGACTCATGTGGGACCAACAAGGGTACTATCGGGTGGAGCCTAAACGCTTCCTTGATCACGGAGTTCAAGTATTCGAGCCCGTTGAGATGATGCTCCTCGACTAAGTGGTCGAGGCCCACGGCTGATTTCAACTCATCTTGGAGTTTCTTCATAGTGTGAGGGTGCCTGATAAGCTCCGATAGAACCCATTCAACTGCTGTCGACGATGTATCCATTCCCGCTACAAACAAATCCTGAACGAACAAAAATCCAATGTCGATCATGGGGTAAAGATTCAAACTTTATGCAAGATCATAGAGTAAATTTAAAGATTCAAACTTTATGCAAAATTATGGAGTAAAGATTCAAACTTCATGAAAGATATGGAGTAAAGATTCAAACTTTATGCAAGATCATGGAGTAAAGATTCAAACTGTGGTAAAGATTCAAACTTTATGCAAGATCATGAAACTTTACGCAAGATCATGGGGTAAAGATTCAAACTTTATGCAAGATCATGGGGTAAAGATTCAAACTTTATGCAATGTTCTTACCAGAAGCACGGCCTTGACATTCCGTCGATCAAATTCGAAACCCGCATCACCGGATTCCATTATAGACAACATGGTACTAACAATATCCCCATGATCACCGTCGACTTTCTTGTTCTGAACATGTTCGTCGATGATTTTTTCCATTAACCGATCGAAAATCCTGCTGAGGTCCTTGAACCTTCGCTTCAGGCCCTGAAGATCGAGAGCCCCGACGAAAGGAAAGTAATCGGCGAGGTTGAACTTGCCTACTATTTCCATCGTCTCCATCATCACGGCTTTGAACCCCTTCTCGTCTAAATCCCCGTCCCCGTATTTCTTCCCGAATACCATCAGGCAGTTCATGTCCCTGCTCGTTCTCGAAACGCTGGCGCTGATGTCGACTGTTTCGTTTTTTCGGGCGGCCCGTTTGAGCGAGTCGACAAGAAGCCCGAGCTCGGCCCGTCTCATGGACTGGAACTGGCTGATCTTGAAGTTGCTGAGGAGCTTCAGGGTACAGAGTTTTCGGATGTCGCGCCAGTACGGGCCGTACGGCCCGAATACCAGGTTCCTCTGCCCGTAGCTGAGGTAGTTTGAGACCTGGCTTTTTGGTCGGCTGGCGAAAACGACGTCGTGGGTTTTGAGGATGAGCTCGGCGGCGGCAGGGGAAGAGACGACGATGGTGGGGACGAAGCCGAAGCGGAGGCCCATGATCGGGCCGTGTTTTCGGGCCAGGCGGGCTAAATCCTGGTGTGGGTTATTGAGTAGAAGGTGGAAATGGCCTAAGATGGGGATTGATATCGGGCCTGGCGGGAAGTTTTTCGGGCTTACGAGTTTTCGAAGGAGGTAAACGAGGAAGATCACCGATAGAATTGTAGTCAAAATCCAGGCCATTTTCTTGGGTGATTCTTGTTGATTAGAAGAGATAAATATCGAAGCTATATATGGAGTTGTGAACAATACAGTACTACTTTTTTTTTGTAATTTTATTCACTTTGATTGATATCAAGATTAACAAAATGTTTGTTTTACTCTTTTTGTAATTCTAAAAGAAAAAAGTAAAATAAGTAGCTTCTTTTGAAAAATGTTTTTTTTACTAAGAAGCTTCTTTTGTACTATATTTTTGTAAAATACGAGTAAGTAGTATGGGAGAGACTAGAGAGAGTACTATTTTTCAATGGTCTAAAAAAGTTCATTTTTATTTGTTCTACAATTTGTGTACAAAAAAGTCAAGGTCAATGGTTTTTGTTAAGGCTTTCTTTTAGCACGCGATGAGATCGAGTTTGAAAAACGTTTTATTGAATTCCGTTAAACTGATCGAGTTTGAACTGAACTTATCGATATCAACACTCACACAATCTATAGAATCAATATTATACATAATCAAATAGAGATTGCAATTGCAAAGAACACAATTTACAATACTTTTAATTTAAAAAGGATAGAAAAAATACAACAAAAAAAAAAAAAGAAGGCAAAACCTATTCTATATCGTCGTCGAACATCATGAGATCCGAAGCCCGTGAGTGAAAATGCGCACACCACTCCCGCGGGCCTGCGAACGGCATAAGCCCGCACATCATCGGCACAAACAACAGCGCAGTGAAGAAAACCAACCTCCTCGCCCAGTAGGCGAAGATAACAGGCCGGGCCCTTTCCGCAACGACAGTGACAGGCCCATTGAGGATAAAATACAGCGACGAATGGAACGTGTTGGCGAAAAAGTGGAGCCCGCAGAGGGCTTCCCAGTAGATCAGCCAGTGGGTCCCACTTCCGCCCAGAGTCTCCACACAGAATTTTCCCGCGTATCCGCAAGCGACTCCTAGGAGTAGGAGTATGAAAGTGACGGGCATTGTTTGGTGAGAAGCGGATGATCGTTGGACGAGTAAGAGGGCGATTGCCCCAATCATTAGAGCTCCGAATAGCATTCGGCTCAAGACTTGGATCTGGCATTTTAATAGCTGGATGCCTGTGTTGAAAGTCGACATCGATTTTGGCATCCACCAAGACGACTTCGATTCCTGTCATGTGTAATGATCCATTCAGTTCAATTCAGATACATTCAGTTCATTTCAGTTCAACACTAACCCTGTCTAAAACTAATTATTGAATTATAATTTACTCCCTCTATCCCTTAACACTATATCCATAGAGAAAATTACACATGGATTAAGAAAAATGGTTTTTTTATGTGTTTTATAATATAAAGTATTTAGTTGAAAAAGTAGTGGTATAAGGGTAAATAAATGTGTATCGAGAGGATAAAATTGTAAAAATACATTCAATTTATGGAATGTGCACTGTTTTAAGGGATAACAAAAAAAAAAGTATGCATTGTTAAGAGGTCAAAGTATGGATAAATCTTACCGTATAAGGAGAGCAAGCTTCGGTAATCTCAATGATCCTCTTGTGTGAATAGACGAACGTCCCATAACCGAGCGAGAACAACATGATGAATAAACCTGCAACTAGAAAATCCAAGCACTTCTTCAGAAGCTCAACCTGTCTCGAGTCTTGTAACTGAGTCTTGAATTTCTCGGATTTGAACGAAGCTTTAGAAACACCCATCGACAGTTTCCACCTCTCCAGAAGATTCGAGCTTGACTTGAGTTCCAACTGTTTTTCCTTGAGCTCCATTTTTTTCATGATAAGCCCAATCTCGAACGTTTTCAGGTCGTTCGACCGGGTTTGCTCCATGACAGATTTTTCTATTATAGAAAATCGATCAAAATCGGAATTAGACGAACAAGTCAACAGATGCTCATCTTTCTTATTGTGTAGAATGAGCTCGCGACCCGTTAAAAAATTCGAACTTGTATCTTCCTCGGTATGTGAATAAGTTGGGCCTGACACAACTTCTTGGTGTTGTTGGATGACGTTTCTAGAAGGGGGAGGTGCCAAGTCAGCTGTAGTCTCGGAAAGGCGGGCAGGGATCTTCGGTTCATCCCGAGATAGAGAGATTCTTGCCGTTGAACAAGAACACTTTCTAAATACGGATCTTTGGGCTCGTTCATCGATATTTTCAGATGAATCGCTTATCAATCTCAAAGTCATCAATGTACTCTGGAATGATTTTTCGAAGTTTGATACGAAATTTTCAAATTTGTCGCCAAATACCTGTTTCGGACAAGAAATACCATAAATAAATATAAAATAAATGAAATTGATGAGTGCTAAAAAGCAAAGTACAAGATAATCAAAAGGTTAGAATAAAGCTTACATTTCCTAGAGATTCTCGTACTGCCAAAGTACATATCTGAAATCGGGGGCAGTGTGAGATGTTATTAGCTTACAAAAACAGAAAGAATAATACGACTACGAGAAAAAGGGAAAAAGAAATGATCTTTAGGATATAAATGATAGATTAAGCAACAGATATGATAATATGTTATTAACACAAGGTTAAAAAAGCATACCCCGGAGAGATCGTCCACAGACATGTTCTCTGCAGCTGCATTTTTTCTCTCCAAAACCTAAAATAAACAAGCAACATATGCTGCATTAAATGATCGATTTTGTTTCCTTTAAATTCATAAAAAAAAAATTGCAACTTGGACAACTAAAGCAAATGTTCTTTCTATCCTTTTAGAGGACGGAGTTGAAGACGGCGTTTTTGGTAGGCCCTACCCTTACTGTCGAAAGAAATCACTTATTCAAGTAAAAAACGCAGTCCCAAAATAAGAAACGATATTATCATACTACGAGGAGACGTGAATGCTGTTAAAAGTTTTATTAAGATCAAGTATCTAACCAATATGTAAGCAATACATGTAAGAGTTTGCCTCATTTGGATAAGCTTTATTGCAGTGTGAAATGATTCCATTAAAAATAAAAAAATAAAAAATACTCATAACCTATTCTTCTGGTTCAAGAATTCAAGTCTTGTTTTCTTTTGGTTTTCGGATCCATTTCTCAATTTCCAAGCGTCATACGACTCATACATAGTCTATCATGCTAAAAATCTGAATTCTTCTATAATCAAAGCCATATTAATCTACCAAAACACACTTTCTCAGTTTAATTCTATCAAACAAATTTTACAAATAATATAAATCCGAAATTCAGACCCCATGTCCATATAACTAGACTAGAAATATTAAGAAGAGATGATTAACTATTACAACCGAAATAATCTCTCTCTTATTAGATTTCATATTTACAAATAACCATCACAGTTCAACACCGCTAACATGGCATTGATCACATTTCAACAAACAACACGAATAATTTGATTAGATGCGAAAATGGAACCAAACACATTATCTCCTTCCATAAACTCTAAATCCAAATATTCGGTTCTTTCCAAAAAAATCCAACACAATAGCTATTAAAGTATCGAAATTGAACTCATAACACCTCATCAAATGTTGTCAAAATTAATTCTTTATATCATTCGACTATCCACCCCATTGAAAAAAACTCGTGTATGGAACCGCATACATAACGCCATACATATGACGTGTTAAAAATCAAACCTTTGTTGCAAAACCGGAACAATGCACACAGAAAACCTCATCAAATGATGTGAAGTTTTCTCAATCGAAGTCACCGAATAAATTAAATCACGAAATATATCAATTATTTAGTTCAAAGAAGTCACCTTTAATCCAAATAACACTAAAATTCCAAAATTAAACATATGAACAATGAAGAAAACACCATAAAAAGAAGAAAAACCTGAGCAACGAAAGCGGCAATCGACATTCCCAGAGGAAGCCCGAGTGCATCGACTTCACTCGGCCCGACATTTCTACGGAACGGGCCGACCCGGATTCTTTTAGGGTTTCTCGACATTTTGATACCCTTTTTCGAAAACGACGTCGCACAGCTGCAATTGTTCGAAGAAGCTGACGACACGGTGTCTGAATCTAAAGCTTTTTTCTTCTTTTTATTCCTTCGTTTGATGGGCGCTGGGGGTTGTGGGCCGTCGATCGGCGGGGCAAGAGTGATTTCTTCCGACAAATTCACGGCGGCCGGAGACTTGGGGCGGTGGTGAGCAACCATGGTTCGATTATTGGGATTATCGGATTTTGACTATTGGTTTTGACTATTCGTTCGTTTCGTAGTTTACTAAAAAACAAATTCTACTGCATAATTTGATTACATCAATATCCTAATTTTAATTTTAAATTTAAATAATTTAGTGGGACCAATCACATTTATTTTTAGGAATAATTACGTAACCCTAAAAAATTTAAAAGCTTAAAAGAATTGAATTTGCTACTCATTTAACAGATACATCTTCTTTTCTGGGCATTCTTCTATAAGAACTCCAAAGTTAACCGTGCTAGCTCTGGAGTAATTCTACGATGGGTGAGGACAAGGTGCGCTACAGTGGGGCCAGAATATCACTCTCATGCGCTAGATTAGACACGTGTTGGTACAGTGGGCCAGAATATCACTCCCGCTAAAAAAGATATGTGTTGGTACAGTGGGACCAAAATATCACTCCCAACTGTAACCGAGCCGGCCCATTAAGGTCGGGCTTCGATCCCTCAACGGGCCGGGGCATTACAAATTAAGGAATAGGGTATAATGTTTTCATTATTCTAAAAATCTCTAGTTTTTTCACTTAAAAGAAAAAAATATTATAGTAACTATTTTAGAGTGTTTTTTTTTAAATTTGCTTTTATTTATAGTTTGAATTAGTACACTTAATTATATAATATAATTAGAACTTCCCTTAAATCAAAATTACCTTTATTTTATTTAAATAAATCAATTCATTGTTTTTTATTTAAATATAATTAATTCCATATATTTAAGCATTTTGATATACAGTATATTGAATATAGTTTGATATCATGTGTAATGCAAAAAAAAATTTGATATTACATTATGACTTTTTTAATTACAACACAATAGTAATAAAATAAATAAAATAAAAAATTAAGAGCACGAAGATATATGATAACATCTCCCTTTTAAGATAAATGTGAAGATATAAATTAGACAGATGGAGTATATATTACAAAAAGTATCCTCAAATTCATTCTATTATGACATTATGACATAAAATTTGCATATGTTTCTAAGAGTAAACAAATATCTCCATTCATTTTGTTAGTTAAGAAAAATAAATCAACACCCTATTCAAAACAGATGGACAAGAAGATTAAGACATGGCGGAGTATGGAACAAAAGGCAAATGTGCAAAAACCACAAAACGAAAAGGAAGAAGAGAACAATGGAGTAGTTACCAAACGAAGAAAAAAAAGCACAAGAAAACAATATCAGCTTCTCAATTATGAGATGGATTTGGAGCCCATTAGCATTAGTGGATTATGTACCGAAAACAAGAGACCTAATTCTGAGAACAAAGACTGCAAGTATGTTCGCCCGTCAGCTAATCATCATCTACTATGTGCCTGCAGATTGGATAAAATGACAAAACTTCTCGTCAAACCAGAGGAATGAGATAAACTTGTATGCAGTTCAAATGTAAGGGGGAGGGGGGCAGTTCGACTTGGATCCAATAGTTTTACCGATTCTCAGTTATGACCGTCTCTATTTAAAATGCCCACATTCATCAAAATAATACAGTTACAGGCTTACCACCTCAAATTCTCAAATTTAAGGCAGTCATCAAACCCAGGGATATTTTAGTACACTTTCGAAACTCTTTTTTATATTTTTGTAATCATCCCAAATTGTCGGCGTAGTTCCTGTAATTATCTATTTTTAGCATTAGGACAGTAATTGTAATTATCCTCAACAGTTGAGTTGTTTCTAATGTGCACGTGTATTATCTTTATGTTTGAAAAACAGAGATAGAGAAAGGATGTGAGCGTACATTACTCTCGTTTTTCATGCCTTCTGGAAGGCTCAGAGCTAGGATCCAAGCCAAAACACTTGAGAAACGCTCTTTTTACGTGGCCCAAATAGTTGCAAGGGTGGTTTGAAAATCGGAATATCCTAACAAAAATGGAATCCTTCAAAGGAGACTCCTCTTCCTCACTTCGATCTTCTTCTACTATCAACTCTCCAATAGTTTCTTCATCTCTCCGGACCCTCTGGTTTACCAGCTGCCACAGAAAAAACATTGTATGATTATTAAAATTTCTTTACACGGGTTATAACTTCGAACTTCTAAGTTTCAACACATTAACTATTAAAACATCGAATGAGGCCTAATTTCAAGGGGTGGGGGGGTGGGGGTGGGGGGTGGGGGGGGGGGGTGGAAGTCAGCCAGCCAGCTTTTTAAAATCACGTCTCTAAGTTTTCCTAAATTTACAAATAACCAAAAATTAGCAAGATGAGAAGTTGGGGCATTCTGTAATCTTTAGAAAATTTTGAGGAGTGTAATCATGATAAGAATAATGGTCTCAGCAAATCCCTATCATATCAACTGACAGTTGGGGCAAAAATGTAAGTGGAATCAAACCTGAAGGGCGTTTTTGGGATTCTCAAATATAAAACCTCGAGTAGTTTTGTGAGTATCCCTTAACTATAGTGCAATTACATTGCCTCAATTAATCAAGTTAGTAAAAAACAAAGAGGAAAGAATAGGAAAACTGTCTCTGAGGATCCGAATTTCAACTAAAACAATCTCCTCTAAACTGGGCAAGTACGGTAAAAAGCTCTATACATGTCGTAGTCAAGTTGGAACGAAAGCAATTAATCGATTATTGTTTTATCGAGGAGCTAAGACTGTACTCAAACCATATCCCTCTTTCCACTAGACGCCTGATCTCGGTGAAGAGTGATTTGAAAGCTCTAGATTAGAACTACAGTTAGCAAGGATTATTACACTAGCAAGATGAAGATCATGATGCTAAAATTAGCCAAATAGAGGAGTATTAAGCAAATACAGTTGAAATGCCTTGGAAAAAAAAAACTCCCCAAATTTGGTCAAAATTTCAAAATACCAAATTATGTGAATAAATATTTGGATCACCATTTAATGAAATAAAATAACTTAAATTAAATCCAAATCATGCTTTCAACCGGAAAAAATTACTAGAGAGAGGGAAATCGTACATTTGCCCTTCTGCGGGAAGAACTGGGTTTGGGGAGACGGTGCGTCGGCGCGGCGGAGGCAGTTGACGGAGAGGCGGAGGAGGAGGTGGATGTAGGGTCCGAAGTGAAGATGCTGAAACCGAAGAAAAGAAGAAGAATCAAAAGAATCGTGATCACGAGTTGGATCCATATCAGCCATGGAACTTTGAAGCTTTCTATGATGAATTCGTCCCCGAAATCTGCCATTTTTCCAACAGAAGAGATGAATCGAAGCTCTGTGAATTTCTTCGAAGTTTACAGAAAAAGGGGGAATATGATACAGAGGAGGAGTAGCGAAGAAGAAGAGTTGAGAGAGGGCGGACTCTGATTCTCTCTCTCTCTCCACCGAGAAAGTTATGAACAAATAAAAAATTGAGATAATCATTTTTAATACGTTAATTAATTAATCATAATTTTCTTTAGTTGAACTTGTTCTATTCTATTTTTAAAGCTCATATTTATGTTTTGACTCTTACAATTTTAAAAAACCAAAAATGTTCAAATTTATTTATCATACGATTGAATAAAATATTGATTTTTAAATACTAATTTTTAATACATAAAAATTGATTTGTGATATTATATTTTTAATTATAGTCAACCCAAAAAAAATATGTTTTGCTAAATTAGGCCACTCAAAGACCATATTCAGATTTTCTTGGTCTCCCTCAAATTCCTTCTTCATCAAAGGTATTTATCTCTCCTAAACTACACACATAATCAAAATTCATTCATTCATTCTTTCATTTATTCATTCGTTCTCCCATTGCTGATTCATATCCACCAATCAGTAATGGGAGACGACCAATATTCATCGAACGACGAGGACGCCCCTCAGCTCGCCTCCACGAAGAAGACGAGATGCCACCGGCCCATCAGAATCTTCTGCAACATCTTCCGGAACATCTTACGCTCGTTCCCGGTCATCACTCCGGCCGCCTCCAAGCCCTCCCCCCTCGACGACGTTCGACAGAGGGGCTAGCTCCGCCGTACGTAGCCAGAGTTTAGAATAGGGATATGAATATATATATGCATTATATATATGAAAATATAATGTTTGATTAATTAATTGATTGTAGTTAGCAATACGGGATGAGAGAATTTATGTAACACGTTCGGGAATAGTATTGTTAAATTATTATTTAATCAAATATTTACATGAAAAAAATTATATATTGCTGTATTTACATTTTTGCCCCCCGAAAAAACTCGAAATATCACACGGGCCATCGTCATCCTCATCGGATAAACCAACAACACGCACAACACGTGCATTTGCCGACGAATCTATACTCCGATGGCGATCCGGAGCGCTCTCTCTATTTTCCCCGCCCCTCCGAAGCCCCTTGTTCCTAATCCCAATAGCGTCAGAGTCCATTTCAGAAACGTCGGGCGGTTGTCCGCCGGCGAAGACTTGCCGCTGGAATACGAGAGCTGGCTTCCGGAACGAGACCTCAGGAGTCGAAGGAGGGCGGGTGTTCTTCTCCATCCGACGTCGTTTCAAGGGCCGTACGGCATCGGCGATCTCGGACCCCAAGCTTTCCAGTTCATCGATTGGCTTCACGACGCCGGCTGCTCCCTGTGGCAGGTTCTTCCTCTGGTTCCTCCGGGGAGGAGGGCGGAAGAGGGGGGATCTCCCTACTCTGGACAGGTTGAATTATTGTCTGTTATCTTCATATTCATGATTAGCTTATTTAAATTGGTAAAAAAAAAACTAGAAATAAAGGCGCGATTGCACGATTTCAGGATGCTAATTGTGGCAATACACTGTTGATTTCTCTCGAGGAACTTGTTAATGATGGTCTATTGTCCGAGGAAGAACTTCCGAAACCATTGTAAGGATTCGGTTGTGTTCTTACTTCGTTATGGAGTGTGAAGCTATGGGTAGAATCATGCCTGTAATTTATCTGTCGTAATGCTTTGCAGAGACATGGAGCGTGTGAACTTCACAGCTATTGCTGATGTCAAGGATCCTTTGGTGGCTGAGGTAAAGTATTGCCATTATCATCTTTCGGTTACCGATACGAACGTATTCTTCGAATTAGTTCTGTACATTCTTTTTTATACATGAACATTCTAAGGCCCTTTCATATTAATCCCATTTATATATTAGTAAGAATTTTGACGAGTAAACTAAGACGAGTAACTAAAGAAAATCAACAACTTTGGATCTTATTAAGCTAAGCTTATAGCTTGGGAGAAACATTGAACATTTATAGGCTGCAAAGAGGCTTATTCTGAGCGAGGGAGAGCTAAAGGATCAGCTTCAAGAGTTCCGTAAGGATCCAAATATTGCAGGTGAGATGTTTGTGTTTATTTTTCTAGTAAATACGGTAGAACCTTTGAAAGAAGTTTCCAACGTTAAATGAGTAAAAAATGGTTTCCAATGTTTATTTTTCCCATTTTATTGCTTCCAGATATTGAGCAAATATAAGGCACCAATCTAGTTGCTTCAAAACTGCTCAGAAATAAGTTTTCCGTATTATTTTCCTGATAGGCATTTCTACTTCTTTTTCCAATTTCAATTTTTTTTTCTTTATGTCAGGTCATTTTTTTAATAATATTTCTTATTGCATGAATACGAAGGCATATTGTTTAAGTATAAAGCCGCATAATTGTGCAGGTTGGCTTGAAGATGCAGCTTACTTTGCTGCCATTGACGACACTTTGAACACATTTAGTTGGTATGAATGGCCTGAACCATTGAAGAATCGCCATCTTTCAGCTCTCGAGGAAATTTACCAAAGCAGAAAGGAATTCGTAAGATCTATTTGACGCCTTTTCCCTTTCAGTATTGAACTTTCTGAAATCAGATAGAAGAATTGATTATTTTAAAAAAAAAAATGAAATTTTGAGAGTGTGTGAATGGTATGGGACAAAAATGTAATTAGTAGTATAAAAATTAGTAAAAAATGATTTGTAGTTAGGGTTATGTGAGTGACAGAAAAGTGAAATGTATGTCAAACATGTAATTATGATTAGTACAATTGAATGATTGTTTTTGAAAAATAGGTTGAGGTTATATTGGTGAAAAAAAAAACGTGAAAAGTGAGTACATACTGTATTTTAGAAGTTTATTGAAAATTATATAGATATAAAAAATCAACTGTTTTTTAGTGGAATGGTAACCTAATGTCACCTAAAAAACTCTGATGCTAGAGGATCTTATGACTGTTAAATCACACGTCCCCTGCAGATAGATATATTCATTGCTCAGCAATTCTTGTTCCAAAGACAATGGCAGAAAATTCGTGATTATGCTCAAACAAAGGGAATCAGTATTATGGGAGATATGCCTATTTATGTTGGTTATCACTCGGCAGATGTTTGGGCTAATAAGAAACAATTTCTTCTGGTGAGTTCTCCCTTTATTACATTAAAATTTTCCCCTTATTCCTGTAAGATTTCTTTATTCAACTCACTTCCATTGTTGTTGCAGAACAGTAGTGGCTTTCCTCTTCTAGTTAGTGGGGTCCCTCCTGATGCCTTCAGTGAAACTGGGCAGCTTTGGAACAGGTAAATACTATATTAGAGTAGAGATTGAGCACACGTTATCTGGAAAGTGTTTTGTTCTCTTCACGAAAAAATTATTAACCGGCCCTTTTGGTTCAAGAAAAGCCCCTTATATGATTGGAAAGCCATGGAAAGAGACGGGTTTTCATGGTGGATACGGCGTTTAAGACGTGCACAGAATTTGTTTGATGAATTCCGGATTGATCACTTCAGAGGATTCGCTGGTTTTTGGGCTGTCCCGTCTGGTAAGATGACTTTAATTTAAACAGTTTTATTATTATTAATGTTATTTGTCCACAAAAAATAACATGTCACCAATCTCATGTGCAGAAGCGAAAGTGGCAATGAAAGGCCGATGGAAGGTCAGATTCATCTTGTATAATCTTTTTGACAATATCTGCTACCAACAGCATACAGAAGAATTTCTAAATGATGTTCTGATTGACAGTAGGTGGGGCCTGGAAAGGCCCTTTTTGATGCCATCTTTAGAGCTGTTGGAGATATCAATATCATAGCCGAAGATTTGGTATGTTAATGTTTCATCAGATATCACCTAAAAAAATCTGAAATTTTGGCAGGAAACATTTTCTCACTCCAAGTGTATAGTAGGAGAAGCTCTCCATTTTTTTTCAATACGAGGAAAATAATTGATTTCCATTTTTCACTCTAACATTATGTCTATCCTAAGTTCTCATTTTTTTATACTGCTGCTACAGGGGGTAATAACAGAAGACGTGGTGCAGCTTAGGAGATCCATTGGGGCACCTGGAATGGCTGTCCTTCAGTTTGGTAACTAATAGTATCTGTTTTTTCTTTTGTGATATTTTGAGCATCAATTGAAGATTCATTCCTTCAACTGCTTCTTCTTTTTTGCATTTCGCGTCCAGGATTTGGAAGCGATGCTGTAAATCCGCATTTGCCTCATAATCATGAGACAAATCAAGTGGTATACACTGGCACTCATGACAATGACACGGTATTTTTTTTCTGTTCCTGTTCACTCGTATTGATCCAATTTGCTTGATTTGTTTTAATTTTGTTAAAAACAAATTATTACACTCTCAGATTCGAGGATGGTGGGATACATTGCCACGAGAAGAGAAATCTAATGTGAGTATGGATCGACTAATCTCTCTGACATAAATTTCTGAAAGTGGGTTGTAACTCGAAGCTAAAGCCATTCAACAGGAATTTTATCTTATACACTATACATTAATTTTCTGTAAGGTGGTAAAATATCTCGGTGCTACTGTTGAAGAGGATATCTCGTGGGGGCTAATCCAGGCTGCACTTTCTTCAGTTGCGCAGACGACTATTATACCGATGCAAGATATACTTGGATTGGGAAGCTCTGCGAGGATGAATGTTCCCGCGACTCAGGTATGAAAGCTTCACATGCATGTGCACACATATATGATAATTAAAACATCCCTCTTTTAACACGCAGCACGGAAACTGGAGTTGGAGGATACCCAAATCGGAGACATTCGAAGGCTTAATATCTGAAGCAAACAAACTAAGGGATATGCTTGCCATGTATGATCGGTTATAATGTGGCAAGAAGTGAGCTCAGATTTTCAGAATGTGCAACGAAAAAAGTAAGGGATGAGAGTTTCGAAGAGAGATGATCGGAAAAGAGAGGAGCAACCAAACTCTGCCCAGAAGTTGATTCAACAAACTTACAAATGTAGCAATGTAGTAAAGATAAGATACATTCTGATGCACAGACAGTATAAATAAATCTTTCTCTTGTATCAATTCATCAGTTTCGTCTTTCACTTTTTCTTTTCGTTTAATTTTGTGGGATCTTCTTATCTACTTCGAAAATCGTATTCTAATGGAACAGTGCAAAGAAAGAAAGAAAGAAAAAAGATGGATCAAAACTCATAAATCGTAACATATCTGCTAAACTCGACTCAAATGACGAAGAACACTAATCAATCCCCCTCTATTAAAAGCGAGCAATACCACTCGAGCTACCACCGTACTCGATGGATTGATTCGATTAGTGTTACACTAATACCCCAAAAACCAGAGAAAAAAAAAAAAAAGATCCAAAAACATAGAAAGTGAAGAGACATTATATATTATATATCCCCTCTACATCCATATAGCATTAGCCTTGATGAGCAAGGGCTTGAGCTTGCCCTTGATATTGAGGCTCATGATCTCGTTCGAACCGCCCACAAACTGGTTGCCGATGAACACAGCCGGCACGCCCAAGTCGCACCCAAACCCCATGAGGGCCTCCTCCATTTGAGGCCCGTACGGGAAATCGTCGAGCTCATACACCACCGGGCTCGCCCCAAAGCTTCGTATCAAGTTGACGATAGCATACGACATGCAACAAGTCGACTTGCTGAAGATCACCACCGGGCTTCTTGTACCTAGCTCGATCAAGTAAGCTTCCATTTTTTTCAACTCAAGAAGTGTGGGAAAAGAACAAAAAAAAAAGTTTGTTTTTGTTTTTGTGTTTGTGTTTGTGTTGTGGGAGATATTTGCACTTTTTTTCAGTTTCATTTTTTTCAAACTCAATATATAGAGGAAAAAAACATGACAATCCGGGAGATGCGCATGAATTGAATGCAGAAAAAAAGATTGAGATAGCATGTGTATATGCATACTCTGTATTTTGTACTTTTGAATTTTAATTTTAAATAGTATGTGATTTTTTAGTGTGTATTTTGAAAAAATGAAAACGAATCCACATGGATCTCTGCGTGACATGTTTGTGGGCCCGGCATGGTACGAAGTGTTTGAATGTTTCGGACTAGGGCTGGAAGTTCGGTTAACCAAAACCGAACCGAACCGAATGACCGGTTAACCGAACCGAAAAACGACGAAAATGATTAACCAAAACCGAACCGAATAATTTATTGGATAACCAATAACCGAACCGATTTTTTCGGTTCGGTTATCGGTTAACCAAAAAACCGATTCGAAAAAAAATAAGCTGATTTTAAAAAGAATATCGTGGAAAAAAAAGAAAAAAAAATCAAAATATAAACAAATTTAAATTAAAATCCAACTTATTCAACCTAACAGGCATAAATCCAACAAAATACAAAAAATTCGAAATAAATAAGGAAGTGTTGTCATACAATCGTCCTTAAAGATATATATAATATGTAATATATATAATATATTTCGGTTATTCGGTTTTAACGATCGGTTATCGGTTAAACCGATAACCGAATATATAAAAAATTTCTTACCGATAACCGAACCGAAAACCGAATTTCTTATATTTGGTTAACCAAAAACCGAAATTTTCGGTTCGGTTTCGGTTTTAACCGATAACCAAAACCGGAATTCCCACCCCTATTTCGGACCGTGATTCGTTTAAACTTAATTTTGGATACATTTTAAAGTGATAAACTTCATCACAACTCATTTTTTATTTCAAAATGTTAATAAAAAGTAAAATAAAAGAAATTACTATTACACACACTTCTTTTGTGAATACAAATAAAATATAATTGATAATTTCATGCAAACAATTTATTTCATGGAGAATATTGTTCGTAATTTTTTATAATAAAATAATATTCTATTATCTCTCTATATTTTCTTCCTTGTCTCACGAAATAGTCACATTTTTTTATAAATTACTAAAAACAAATGTGATCATTTTTTAGGAGATAAAGTAATATATGAAAAATCTTATTATTATAAAAAAAAAAAATCATTCGAATCAATTTTTTCATATAGTTCAAATTCATTAAATTCAATTAATCGAATCAAGTCCAAACATAAAGTAGTACAGTACATGCTTCCAATCACAAATATTTCAACCTTAAATATTCCTGTATCTTCTGTGCTGCATCTGCATGCACTAATTGAGGGGAGGTTAGTTAGCTTCATCATGGGAGTGATCAATTCTAGTATCAATTAATAATTAATAGTAGTATAATTTTAATTGGCATTTATTTATTACTCCTTATTTATTATTCTTATTACAAAGGAGTTGTATACAAACAGTTGAGTAACAGATTGAAGTATGTTTTAACTTAACGTTTTTATTAAGCTTAATTGCCACATAAATATTGTAAATTTGTAAATATTGATATTTAGTCGAGTTTAAGCTCAGTGTTCCGGCGATTATTTAAGCACCATAATCCGACACAAATCATCATTTGAACTCATAATTCACAATATTGTAATTAGTGAAATGCATAGAATGACATCATGCAAATTAATTTATTAAAAGGAAAACATTTGACCGAGTCTAATGCGATTGTTCTTTTGTGAAATTCTATTTTTTTAAATCGTTTTGAGTCTTTTGACTATAAGCTTAATTTTTTTTCCGTTTTTTATAGTATATTTTTCTTTTCTAATTAAAAAAAAAAAAACCAGATTAGGTCGTTCTAGGTACGAAGGAAATAAAACACAAAGAATAATTAATTATATTATTGTTTTGGTTGTAGACTGGTAGACATCATCGTCCTGTGATCACTTTTAATTTGATTCTCAATATCCAAATGTTTGAAAGGAGAGTTGCATGCAACTGGGAGTGGGCCCGGTTAGATATGCTTACTCTAGTCGGAGCTTGACCGTTTCAAGCTCTCATCGCTTAGACTTGCGTTGACCAATCTCGTCTGTCGAAAAAAAAAATTAGACGAATTATTCAAATTAGTACTATTGCCCGTGCGATCCATCCACGTAAATTTTTTTTTAATTAATAAGTATGAAATAATCTATTAATTTTATTCGATTCGCAATTTATTCGGCTAATAGTTTATTAATCTTTTAAGAGTTTATTTTATTTTATAATCGAACCCTCACTCAAATTTGTAAACTCGTATTAAATCTCATTATCAATCTATGAAATACTTATTAAGATTGAAAAGTTATGTCTGTGTAAACTCGTATTAAATCTCATTATCAATCTATAAAATACTTATTAAAATTGAAAAGTTATGTCTGTTTGAAGTAATTGATAATATAAAATGTTTATTAAAATTGAAATATTCCAACGTTTGATAAAGATTACTCATGGCTTTGATTAATGGTCATAGTCATATGATATTATAATTTTATTTGGGGTGTTTCATTTTTATCGTTCACTTGAATCATACTAACTTGTATCGAATACTTATAAAGAGTGAATGATTATATAACCCGATGAAATATAAAAATTGAATAATTTTATAACTACTAAAATTAAATGTACTTGTAGAAATGCATTATTTTAGTACTTTCTTTCTTATGACTAATTGTATTCAATTAATTTATTAGTTTATCATAAAAAAACAAAAATATTTTTCTTTTAATTTTATTTTAATATTTAATGTTATATTCAAGTATTTAACGTAAATATTTAAATAAATTTTAATTATCAACTATATATTCATATTTAAATATTTAAAATCTAAAAGTAAGAATAAATATTTAATTTTTTTTAAATATAGCATTTTCATTTTAATATTTAATTTTATTAATTATTATATTAATTAATTAAACATACATTAAATAATTTCAAAAAAAAATAATAGTACTACTATTAATTATTATTATTTATTATTTATTATGACACTCTAAATCCTATAATTAGACCTTTAAAACATGGATAAGTTTGAAGAGTGAATTACAAAAACTACCCTGAAATTTTTTAAACTACAACTAAAAAAAATTACAGTATATATGTCAATTGAGAGTTATTTATATAATGTATTTAAAAAAATAGAAGGCTATGATGCTAAAAAGTCTTAAAACACATTTTGGATGCCAAATTTTCTTTTATAAGCAAAAGATAATGACACAATAAAATTTAATTGATTAGCATAAGTTTAAATGCAAAATCTAAAGTCTCTTGACACAAATTCGGTACAAAAATACGCACTAAAAGCCAACAAACTATACCAATAAAGTTCATATACACAATCTGAAACAATTGTCATCACCACACCACTAAAGCAATATAAACCGCCTCCGGCTCGAACTACTAAGAAATGGGCCCAAGGAAATCCCTGTGCAGACTAACGACCTCCTAAAAATAAAATATTTCATTAAATACTAACCTTGATTGTCATAAATAACCAAAAACCGCATAAACAATTGATGAGTCTAACATCATATTTAATTTATCTTTTACAAAAATCAAACGGCAAATAGACCGTTCTGAAGACACCGACATAAATCACACCTACATAGCATCGATAAAAAACTTTTTAGCTATCCTGGTTCCTACATTTCCTAGTTCTCCCCTCTTTATATTAATGAACTAAACAACTACATATAGAGTCATGCGATTTCGTAAGCTATTTGCTAGATAAAGATCCGCTAAGAATTGACGTGCATCGACGATGGGTGAATCTTTAAGTGGAGAAGAAAGCACATAGGATCAATGCGAGACTGGAGGTGGAACGCAAATATATTTCTCGTTAATATCAAATATTGATGATGAATAATTACTATTTCCAAAAATAAATGTAAATAAATTAATTATGAAATTTTATAAAATCATGATAAGAGTTTTAAATTAAGAATTTATAAAAAAAATATGTGGTCGCTAAAAGCCTTTTTTTTTTCTAGTAGTGTTAATATAAGGAGTATTAATTTATAGAGATTTTACTATATTAAAACTTTTCAATTTATCCACGTGGGATTAAGAAATTAAAGAATTATTTTGTACTAACAAATATAAATAAATATAAATTAATTGATTATTATGAATATTACTACCAAATATAAATAAATAAATTTTTTAGAATTATTGAAAATAAAAACTTTTTAAAATTTAAAATTTATAAATATTTTTATTGTTTTTATTTATAATTTATAGTGTGAACAAAATAATATTAAAGCTTTCCTATTGGTCCATATGAAATTGAGAGATTCAGGAATTATATATGTATAGATAGATAAATAGATTTGATAATATTTTTATGAATAAAATGAAATTATGATATATATATATATATATATATATATATATATATATATATATATATATATATTATAATTAAAAAAATGTGAAAAATATATATCCATTAATTGTGGTTTAGTTAATTTCATCCAAATGATATGCTTATTTGTCTTTGTTCACCTAACCTCTATCCATTTTTTTTTTTTAGAATAAGGAATATGTGTGATGATTATTAATTATTATTTTTTACTCAAAAAATTATGCATATTTATTTTTAAATATAAAAAATATCATAATAATCAAAAACACTTTTTCAAGCATTGAAAAAAAAAATCTACTACACCAGTCAAAATTAATTATGCACTAAAAGTGCATAGTTGATTGAGACAGAAGTAGTAATGCTTAAAATTTTGTAAAATAAAAAAAATACTTTATCGATATTATATTTTCATGTACTGATTATTTGTAATTTACAAATGATCGTAGTCCGTAGAACAATGCTAGTAATTTTTTTATGAAGTTTGATTATTAATTTGAGATAAACGAAAGTATGTATGAGAGGCTCAACGGAGAGTGGACGTGCGAGATTATATAGCTTATGAAGACTGACGATCGATGTGTCGTGTTGTGTACTGTGATATCTGAACAGACTGTTTTGTGCTATACATCCTGTATGTATAGTAATTTTCAATTAATTTGCGCGATTTATACGAACATAAATTAACAAGTGGTGATTCATTAATGTACACGATTTGCGCGATTTATAGTACAAGTGTATTTATAAAAAAAGAAGTAAAATTATTATTTTATGAGTTGTGATTATTAATTAGTTTGAAACAAAATAAATTAAAAAGTATGACTATTAATACGAGACAAAGACAAGAATAATAATTTTCTCTTATATTTATTTTATTAATTAGTTGTGTTATCCCTAGCTATTTCATCTATTAAATTAATGGTTGCTATTATATATTTTATTTATTTATTTTAATAATAGGGATTGATCCACATTAAAATATTACCATAGTAGCTTGTACCAACCATACGACATGAACTGCTATTAGATAAGGAGACAAAAAGCAACATACATATTCTTTGTTTAGTTTGTTGTACATTGAATAATTGATACATTAAAGATTTTTCCATGATAACCGTTTAACCGAAAATTAAATTAGAGAATTATTAAGATTTATTGAGAAATTTGGTTTTAAAATTTATAAAAAATAGTAAAAATATATAATTAGTGTGATAGAATATTATACAAAATAGTAAAAAATATAAATAATGTGATATAGATACTATTGTATAACTATAATATAAATTAATCATTATGTATCCATTTAAATATTTAAATTTAAATTATTATACTAAAATTTGCATGCCTCATTTTCAAAATGACCCAAAAATAATAATAGATGCATATTAAAAATAAAATAATTTAATGTCCACTTTTTTGTTGTCACGCGGTTGAATTGTATGCAAAAGTGAATGTACGTAACATTTTAAAAGTCATTAATGGTGTAGTTGTTTTCACACTAGATTGATTGATTGAATAATAGTATATCCTTAATTATACATGGTTTTGATTATCAATATTTAATTTTTTTTATTTATGAAAACTGACCAGTTCTTTCGAAAAATACAAAGGAAAGAGATAATAGTAATTAGTAATATCACATATATAGAAGTAAGTGTATAAATATTTTCAAATATCTTTCAAATATATTAAAGTGTATTGAAATAATTTTAAGTGATAAATTCCATTTATTTTTTTAAAAATGTGTTAAAAATATCTTTCAAATTATTTAACAACTTTTTAAATATTTTTAGTTGCATTAAAATATTATTTAGTTGAGTAAAAACAATTATCGTAATTTAAAATAACTTTTAAGCATTTTAAAGTATCTTTAAATAATTTTAAATCGATTTAAAATACATTTACACTTTTTAAAATAATTTAAATTACCTTTTAAAAATAAATTTTAAATACTTTTAAAATAATTTAAAGTGGCTTTAAATAACTTTCAAATGATTTCAAATATTTTTAAATATTTTAAAATGTAATAAAATAGTATTTAAAATATTTAAACTATTATTTAAATATTATTAATTGTCTTTAAAATAATTAACAAATAATTTGAAATACATTGAAACTTTCATTTTAAAGTTTTTTAAAATAATTTTTAAATGATTTGAAATACTTTTAAAAACATTTTAAACTGTCTTTTAAATAATTTCAACTGATTCCAAATATATTTAAAATATTTTAAAGTGTTTTAATATTATTTTGAAGTATTTTTGAAAAAGGATTAATTTATTAAATTACATTTAATATCTCATAAAATATAATTTTAAAATTTAGTATTTATTAGTTTTTCATTTTTTATTAATTAAAGTATTTTTAAAGCTATTATTATAAACAAAGGAATTAACTAAGCATGTTATTTGTTTTTTTCTTAATGCATATTATTAACTTATTAATTAAATTACCATTAATTTATAATTAGGAAAAGAAGAATTATTTAATTCTAAACAATCATAAAATATTATTATTTAACTGGTTGAAATACCATTTAAACACTCAAAATTTGTCAAAAATAATTTTCTAGTAATTTTTATTTTTTAATTAAATTATAAATTATTCTGATATTATATTAAATAAGTATATTTCATGTAATCTGTGTAATTTATGCAAAAAATTTCACTTTTAATGCTTGTAATTATAACAAAAATTACATTTATACTTTATGATAAATTTTTTCTACTATAAAAATGTGAACTCAACTCGATTAATACACACCTTGAAATCGAAAACCAAACCAAATTGCAATGATGAATTTCAGCCCAAAAACATGTCTATTGATCGTTTTATTTTCCCTTCTCATCGTAATCAAAGTTTGTTCGTCTCACCCTTCGATCAAGGTCAGTCCGGGCAATAAATTTCATGTAGAAATTATCAACAATTTCGCGAAAAACAGCCCTCCCCTCAGAGTTCACTGTGCTTCTAAAGACGACAACCTCGGAGACCACTCGTTGAGTCCCGGACAATATTTTGATTGGGTTTTCCGTCTCAACTTTTCTCAAACTACGTTGTTTTATTGTACATTCGAAGCCTCGAATAAGCGGAGCACCACCCACGACGTCTACAACGCGAACATCGCTCCTCAATGCGAAACGAGCAATGTGAAAGACGGCAACAATTGCGCTTGGTCCGTTCGGGAAGATGGTTTCTACTTGAGCAACACTTTTCCTCCTGTCAATTTTACTAAGTTGTATGGTTGGAATTGACGAGTTGAATAAGTATTAAATAAAATTGAATAAAAAAATATTCATTTTACATTTTCCTACTTTGTCAGAAATTTCGTAGTACTGCATCTTGTGTTTGATCAAGACAAATATTAAGTTTATCAAATCAACAGTTTAATTGAAGAATATATTCAACCCATTAATATAAAATTTATGAAGTTATCATAGCTTTAGGATGTCTTGGGTTCGACTCCACTCGAATTAAATATTTATTAATTTGTTGAGCCCCTCCAAAGAGGTTGAAAGAAATCGGTCCACTAACGGTTTGAAAGCTTATAGTCTATAGATAGATATAATGTGGGTTCTAACAATTTTTTGTTACTTGATTCAGAGCAAAACAGAAAAATACAAGGAACATTTATTCTTTTATCATATTAACATACACAAAAACATACATATATAGTTCAAGTATTTTTCTCCTTAGCTCCAATGAGCCTTATATATCTTAGTGAAATTGGTAGGAGGAAAGTGATTGCTGATGTAGAACCCGTCTTCCCTTGTGGACCAAACGCAGTTGTATCCGTCTTTGCTCTTGCAGTAATGAATAAGATCCTTGTCGAAGAAACTGTCACTGAACAAAATGTCGTTGACTTGGCACAAACAGTTATAGTCTTCCGTTTGTCCCGGCTTGAGTTGAAAACTCCATTTGAAATAGTCCCCAGGGTTCATCAGAGCCACCTGCGGAAATTGTTTTGCTTTCCCACTGCAACCGATGTGCAAAGTTTGTGTAGTTTTGGCGAGGTTGTTTATAATGTACACGGTGTATTTAGTGCTGCCGTCGGCATGTTGCTCGTTGGTCAGCAAGGTTTGAGCTTTTGTCGACGGGACGAGGAAGTTGAGTGCAAGGGAGAATAGAAGAAATGTGGCTTTGTTAATGGTGCTAGAAACCATTGGTGTGTGGGTGTATGAATGTGTTCTCTAATGGTATGGATTAATGGATGATCACCCTCTTTTTTTATAGTGAAAATCTTCATCAAAAGTTCCAAGTCACAATTAATACATATTATGTGTATCAAATTTTGCATTAAAAAAATGAAATATTAAAGCAGTACGTCTATAAATAAATAAATAAATAAAATAAACAAGAGATAGAGATAATATCTAATTTAAGTAGTCTTCCACTATACCACTCAAATCAAAATTGGCAATTTATAACGTGTACTTAAAGAATAAAATGAGAATTATGTACCCACTTATTATTATAAAAAATAAAATAAATTATTTCTAAGTTTTTTTTCTCTTTCTAAATATTTTTTTTTCTCTCCTCAATATTTTTATTCTCTCTATCAGTCTATATGTATATTTCACAACCTAAATTTTTGATTAAAATCAATAAATTATTTTGAGATTATATGTGGTTTAACAAGAAGTATTTTAATAATACTTATCAACTTTGGTTGATAATCGAAAATTTATACGAAATATATTAATGATGATTTATTAATTATTTGATGAAGATTATAATTAAATGTATGGAGGATTTGATATGTTAAACAATTTTATTTAATTTTAATGTGTAATTTATTTATTTTAAGATGATTACTTACTTATGTAATTAAATAAATAATTTTATTTAATTTTAATGTGTTATTTATTTTTGTAAAAGATAATTACTTACTGTGATGAAGTTTCTAGCAACACGTTGATTTTATGTTGTTGTGCTTAAGTTAGTGATTTTGTTATGCTTAAGTTAGTGATTTTTATTAGTGCGATAAAAGCATCTTCAAGATGATGATTTTATAACTTCAAGATGATGATTCTATAGCATGAAAATGAAGATTTTAACTACCAAGAATGATGATTTATATGATGATTTTTTTTCTTTTAGACAATGAATATTTAAGTGATTAATATATTGATTTTGGGCTTTATTGATGCACAATAACAAATTATGGTCTCGGAGCATAATATATGTATTGATCAAAATTGACCTTTAAATAAATATGTACTCTTTTTTCTTTCTTAACAAATTTTGATTATTTGATAAAAATAAAATAAAAATTATAAATTATAAATAAAAATTTTTAGTTAAAAAAAAATAACAATGAATAAAATTGAAAAAATAAATTAAAAATTAAAGATAAAATTGTATTTTAAAAAGGTACATATTTTAATTTTGAAATACTACATAAATAACAAATTATTCTCAAATCCATAATTTAAAAACATGGATTAAATTAAATTACAAGGATGAGTCGCGGGCGGCGGGCGGTGGGTCGGCGGCGGCGTAGTCGTGGCGCAGTTTTCTGGAGAGCTGGTAGAATCCGGTGCAGGACATAGCAGTGTTGACGCCGAAGAGATTCCAGTTCCAGGGCTTGATGACGAAGCAGTAGCGGGACCAGATGATCCCGGAGACGGCGATCACCGCCTGCTGCGGGTACGAAACCTCATCCGGCGGCTTGGAGAAATCGGAGATGTTGGCTAAGCTGAGCCCCCATTTGAACGTCGGCGCCCAGAAGTGGATCGTTTTCGGGCCCGCCGGGTGATCCCACACGGCCCGCAGCTTCGATTTCATCCCCCTTTTCTAGCTCCTGTGTTTCGCGAGAGTGAAATTGGTGGTGTACGCCGCGCTACAGGTGTGGTACCTCCAAACTCCTACAATATATATCGGATTTATTATTATTAAAAAGGTCACTCTTTTGTCGTTTAGCTGAAAAGCATCATCAAACCTTATCTTTCCTTCAACTTGAGGAATAAATATATACATATTCAAACGGCTCATATTATTGATTCTGAGATCTAATTATTTTGTATTTCGATTTGAATTTTGATGATTAATAATAGAAATAGTTGGTATTGAAATATACTAGTACAGTATACTATTATTAATATTAATACAGTATATAATTTCATATAAAAAGTGGTTGCTGTTAGTTAATTAACGGGTAAGCTGCCGCCCTAATCTACAACCAATTTCCAGGCTACAAATACACCCCCCATAATTTACAATTTACAAATCACACCCCCAAAAAATTAAAAAATTTAAAAAATGGTGTCCCTAAGTTACATTGAAATCTCCCTCTCAATCCTCCTCCTCTGTTCCTCCATTCTCCTATGGCTCCGAAACCTCAACCTCAACGGGCTCCCGTGGAACTGGCCCGTCCTCGGCATGCTCCCGAGCGTTCTCCTCCACGCCCACCGAGTCCACGATCGCTGCGTGGACCTCCTGGAACTCTCCGGGGGCACCTTTCTCATAAAAGGCCCGTGGCTCGCTGACATGGACATCCTCGCCACGTCAGACCCCGCCAACGTCCACTTTGTCATGAGCTCCAACTTCCCCAACTTCCCGAAAGGCCCCGAGTTCAAGAAGATCTTCGACCTCCTCGGCCACGGCATATTCAACTCCGACAACGAGGCCTGGAGTTCGCAAAGAAGGCGGGCCCGCGCCCTCATCTCCCACGACCGCTTCCGGAAGTTTCTTATCGGGACGACCCACGAGAAAATAGTCAACGGGCTGGTGCCGGTTCTCGACCGCGCGTCGGAGCAGGGAGTTACGGTGGACCTGCAGGACTTGTTCCAGAGGTTCACGTTCGACACGACTTGCAAGCTCGTCACGGGGTACGATCCTGGGTGCTTGTCGGTCGAGCTTCCGGAAGTCCCGTTTTCGAGGGCGATGGACGAGGCGGAGGAGGCGATTTTCGTGAGGCACGTTTTGCCCGAGGCCGCGTGGAGGTTCGGGAAGTGGGCCCGGGTCGGGCACGAGTGGAGGTTGAGCCGGGCCCGGGTCGTATTGGATGATGTCATCGGGAAATACGTTTCGATGAAGCGCGAAGAGTTGAAGAAATCGGACGGAGGGCTCGATTTGCTGACGTCGTATATCGAAGGGGAAGTGTTCGAGGACGATCGGTTTTTGCGGGATACGATTCTGAACTTCATGATCGCGGGGCGAGACACGACGAGCTCGGCTCTGACGTGGTTCGTGTGGCTCGTGTCAAAGCACCCGGAGGTCGAGAGGAAGATACGAGACGAGCTGAGTTCGGTTGTTGTAACCGAGAATCGGAGGTTGTTTCGGGTGGAGGAATTGAGCAACCTAGTTTTCTTACACGCGGCTCTGTGCGAGTGTCTGAGGTTGTATCCTCCGGTTCCGTTTCAGCACAAGGCTCCGGTTCGAGCGGTGATGCTTCCGAGTGGGCATCATGTGGGCCCGAAGATGAAGGTTCTGTTTTCGCTGTATGCGATGGGGAGAATGGATTGGGTCTGGGGGAAGGACTCGAAGGAGTTTAAGCCGGAGAGGTGGATAAGTGAAAGGGGGACGATAAAGTACGAGGCTTCGTATAAGTTCCCGGCTTTTAACGCAGGGCCGAGGACTTGCCTTGGGAAAGAAGTCGCGTTTACTCAGCTGAAATGTGTAGCTGCGGCTATCATACAGAACTATCAGATTGAGGTTGTCGAGGGGCACGTTGTCAGCCCTAATGTGTCTGTTATACTCTACATGAAACACGGGTTGAAGGTTCGGGTTACAAAGCGATTGATCGACTACTAGTCGTAGTCGAGCGAGCTCGGGTCGAACGATCGTGATATTTGAGTTGACTTCATCAAACTTTTACAACCTTTCCAACTACTTGACTTGTGATCACTCACAAGAAAGTTGCAATCTTTGAGCTCAATCATTCAACTGCAATTTTCTCGTTTATTTTATAAAGGAAATGTGTTAAGTCTGAGACGAAGAAAGTATAAATTAATCCAAGTTTAAGCTGTCAAACAGACTGTTTTTTCCCAGCAAAGAACACAGACATGGGATGCACGATTCATTTTTTTAATTTTATTTTCATTCGGTTTAATAATTGAGCTTCATATATATCAATTATCGTAGCAGAAGTATATTATCGAATGACTATGACGAAAAGAAGTCTTCTGAAGATCATCCTCCTCGGAGACAGCGGGTACGTAATGTTTCTCGTCCAGCTTACTTACGTGACGAAAGTCGAGAATAACGTTCCTTGTGTTGTTTTTTTGAACTCAGGGTGGGAAAGACGTCTCTGATGAATCAGTATCCTTCCTAGTTATACGAATCAGTTCTGTTTTCGATTTTCGCTCTTGTAACTGTGTGTGATTTAACCACTGCAACACCAGATACGCGACTAAGAAATTCAGACCGCAATACAAAGCGACGATCGGGGCTGATTTCGTCACCAAGGAACTTCAAATCGATGACGACAAATTAGTCACCTTGCAAGTAAGCAAGCTCGTTCGATTACGATTAGGCGTGTGCGTTGTTTTCATTATTATTACTGTGTTCAGATATGGGATACAGCTGGACAAGAGCGATTTCAGAGCCTAGGCGCCGCGTTCTACAGAGGCGCGGATTGTTGCATTCTCGTCTATGACGTGAATGTGCTCAAGTCATTCGAGACGCTTCAAAATTGGCATCAGGAATTTCTCAAACATGCAAGTGTTTTTTTTTTTTTTCGTTCTATTTCTCGAACACTCTCTATAATACGTTCTCGTTTCCAGGTAGATCCATCGAGCCCTGAGACGTTTCCGTTTGTACTCGTCGGTAACAAGGTGGACCTGGATGGTGGCAACAGCCGAGCTGTAAGCAAAACTAATAATCGTATTCGTATATATTTACGACGAGTCAAAAAGAAAAAAGTTTCGTTTTTGGCCTTGAAGGTATTGGAAAAAACCGCTAGAGATTGGTGCGGTTCTAAGGGCAACATACCTTATTTCGAGACGTCGGCAAAGGAAGACTATAATGTAGATGCTGCGTTCGTCAGTGTAGCTGAAACCGCGCTTTCTACTAATCCAATAAACATGTAAGGAATGAGCCGATCGAATCTATTCGGTCTCGCCTCGTTTGGCACAACTGGACTAACTCCGTTTTTTTTTTCGATTGTTGCAGTTGGCCTCTGGATGAAGACTTGCCATCCAATTAGTGAGCATACTGATATTTTTTCGATTATGCAAAAGTTTGAATCATCGATACTTGATCGATGTTTTCTATGTGCAGTGATCTTCCGAGAATATCAGAGTCGATATCTGGGATCGATCAGCCGAGAGGGGGAGGATGTGCTTGCTGATAAAACCAGCTACTCTCTAATGAACCAATTTGTATCTATATTTTTCAAGAAAAATGTTTGTATTGTTCATATTTTTGTGTAACATAAAATAATTTCTATGTGGATAAAATTCCGTCAATTTAAACAATTTTTTATTGTCAAATGCAGATCATTACGTAGTGATAGAACGAGTAAACATATAATCCATGTTATCTTCATCGAGTAATCACACAACTAATATTAAATTAATCAGTAGGACCACACCACCGAATGCAAACAAAATCTCACCTCTTTTCCATAAAATGAAAAAAAAAAGTTGGGGAAGAAGTGAAAAATCAAACCCTTATCTTATCAATGAAAAATTGTTCGGAGATTCGGCCAACGGATTGTGGTTCTCGTCCCGGTTAGTTCGATTGCGCCGCCTCCGTCTTTCACGATCCGAGTCAAATGGATTACTTTTTCTAGGTGGGGGCCAATAATTTACAGTTACTCTATGTAGTAGCGAATCCTCAAAACTATCGACGAACTAAGATTTATAGGCGAAGACCCATTTCTTCAATTGGATCGTTTACTGGGCTGTAGGAGCTTGCTTCAATGGCTGGTTCGAAGGTTTTTTCAGTGGTGTTGACTGCGTGTGTTGTGTGTGTTTTGGTGGAGTGTAAGTACATGGTCTACGATACTTCGCAAGGTGTAGTTTCTGGAAAGCTGAATGTGCATTTGGTTCCTCATACTCACGACGATGTCGGCTGGTTGAAGACTGTCGATCAGTACTACGTTGGATCCAATAATTCTATCCAGGTATAAATTCATGTGTTTATTCATGTTCCGATGCTCTGTTAATTTTGGTATGTTTATTGAAATATGAAGAAACAACACTATGTGTGTATTAATAACTGAAAATACGAGGTTGATCAGATTGGTTGTGTATAGGTAGCGTGCGTGCAAAATGTGTTGGATTCGTTGATCCCCGCATTGCTCGCTGATAAGAATCGGAAATTTATTTATGTTGAACAGGTAACGATTTTCGTCATCGTTTAGTCAACATTTTTAACGAAGACACGTGCTCATGTGAATGTCTTTTGTGTATTGGGTTAGGCATTTTTCCAGCGGTGGTGGAGAAACCAGAACAAAAACATGAAGAAGATAGTCCATATGCTAGTCGACTCGGGTCAACTTGAGTTCATGTAGTAATTCACAGTTACACTTGGGATGCCAGTAAAGAGATGCTGCTGTTTATTTATTTGTATTCCAAGTGATTGTGTTGTAGTGTGACAGTTATTTTTTTCTTTTATTGTTTTTCCGATAATGCAGAAATGGGGGTATGTGCATGCATGACGAGGCGGCAACGCATTATATTGACATGATTGATCAAACAACACTCGGCCATAGATTTATTAAAGACGAGTTTAATGTTGTTCCAAGAATTGGTTGGCAAGTCGACCCGTTTGGACACTCTGCTGTCCAGGCGTACCTTTTGGGGGCGGAGGTAATACTTTTTCTTATTTTTTTTCCCATGCCCTTTTTACTACTATTATTATTATTAGCTGCTGATTTTTTGCACTTCAATAAAACATTAATATGATAGGTTGGATTTGATGCTCTGTACTTTGCTCGTATTGACTACCAAGATAGAGAGAAAAGGAGAGAAGAGAAGAAGCTCGAGGTTATATGGCAAGGTTCCAAAAGTCGTGCTTCTTCCTCTCAGGTTAATGTCAAGTCCCAACAATTTTTAATATAGCATTCACTATTTCTTATTTCTTCCTGCATTTCAAATCAACCTCCCGATTTTCTGTTTGGTTACTTTAGATATTTACTGGTGCTTTCTACGCCGGGAATTATGAACCTCCGACTGGTTTTTACTATGAAGTTAACGATGACTCCCCTATAGTCCAGGTAATTAATTATATCATATGAAGGAAAAGAAAATGTCCCTTGAACTTATGATTGTGGAGATACTGAAATAGTCTTAGTGTTTTTGAATGAAGGATGACATCAATTTATTTGATTACAATGTTGAAGAGCGTGTGAATGCTTTTGTAACTGCAGCTTTATTGCAGGTAAATCACTTTTTACTTGTTCATCTTTATCCCTTTTTTCTTCTTGAATAACTTTTGTTTCTTGGTGCAGGCTAACGTTACACGTTCAAACCATGTAATGTGGACTATGGGAACAGATTTCAAGTATCAATATGCCGAGACATGGTTCCGAAACATGGACAAGCTCATACATTATGTCAACCAAGTTAGTTTTGTTTTCTCAATCTTTCCATCATATGAGAAACCCGGTTGACACATGTTGAAGTTTATTATTTTTGTGCTCAATTAACGAGCGATTCCCATAATGTTGCCAAAAAATACGTTATATTGTATTTTATTTTTGTAATATTTATGTCTAACTGCTGGCTTGTAGGATGGTCGTGTCAATGTCTTGTATTCTACTCCGTCTATATACACTGATGCCAAATATGCTTTAAATGAGTCCTGGCCACTTAAAACAGATGACTATTTCCCGTGAGTACAACGTTTTAATTTCCTCTAATATATCAACAAAGTGCATTTTTCTTCTTGTTAAAACTTGCTGTAATAATTGAGGTAACTTGTTTGTCAGATATGCAGACCGTATAAACGCATATTGGACTGGATATTTTACAAGTAGGCCTGCCATCAAAGGCTATGTCAGATTGATGAGTGGCTACTATTTGGTTTGTTTATTGTTTGTTTTTTCATTTCTTATTTCGACTATTATTAAGGTGTCTGAAATCTTGCCGTATTTTTATACTTATTTAGGCAGCTAGGCAATTAGAATTTTTTAGAGGAAGAAATAGACCGGGCCCCACGACCGATTCTTTAGCTGATGCTTTGGCGATCGCACAACACCATGATGCGGTTACTGGTACAGAAAAGCAACACGTCGCTAATGACTATGCAAAACGACTTTACATTGGTTACAAGGAGGTGAGATCTATATTAGTATTTTTTTTTATCAGTCATCACCAAACATGACCTATCTGGTTTCTTTTATTTTACTAATGTCTTTCCCTTGATGGAAAATTTATGCAGTCTAAGGATGTTGTAGCAGCTTCCCTTGGTTGTTTGACACAGTCATCATTGTCTTCAGCATGCAAGAATCCAAACACAAAATTCAACCAGGCAAACCATCCGATACCTTCCATTCTGTTTGGCCTTAATTTGTTTTGCCTATGGGCATGGAATAAAAAGTACAAAAGTTCTAAAAGATTCCGGGTTTGCATTTTGTTTTTTACCTTCTCGAGCTAATAACTTGTCTTGGTTACAGTGTCCACTTTTGAACATAAGCTATTGTCCTGCAACAGAAGTTGATCTTTCGCTTGGGAAAAAAATAGTATGCCACATAGCGTCTTCATTTCATTTGAATGTATCTCATTCGACAAAAAACCAATAGGAGTTATATATATCTTACACAGTAAATATATATGCAGGCTCTAATAGTGTACAACCCTTTGGGATGGAAAAGAACAGAAGTTGTCAAAATTCCTGTGAGCATTTTGCATTTGCTTCTACTTTTCATTTTATTTGCGGCATAATCAGAAACAAAATATGGTATATTAAAACACTTGAAACTGCTACTACTAGTACTATGACGACGATGCCTATTTTTCTTATCCAAAAGATAACTATAGCTTTGTTATATTTGCAAACACTCCCGAAAGTGATTAATTAATAGTCGACCGACTAAGATCTTCATGTTACTTGATGCAGGTAATTAGTGAGGATGTCACTGTTACAGACTCTTCTACTGGAAATGTGATTCTGTCACAGCTTATTCCCATAGTAACTGATTCGATTTACAACAGAAAATTCTATGTCAATGCACATACGGGTGAAATCCCTTCAGGAGGCCCCACGTTTTGGCTTGCATTCACGGCGGTAGTTCCACCTTTGGGTTTTAATACTTACGTGATCGCAAGTGGTAAATGTAAGTCTGCTGTACATTTTCCTTGATGTTGCTAACAAGCCAAGTCTTCTTCTTATTTAACGTAATGCAAAATATGTGTTGAAACTGGGTAACATTTTGCATTTGCAGCTTCTAATTTGATTAAGCCGATATCATACTGGTTTGATGGGAGTCAAAATGGCCCTATACAAATAGGGTCTGGCAACTTAAAGATTCTACACTCTGGAAGTGATGGAAAGCTTTCACGATATATTAATAGCAGAAGCTTGGTAAGACATTTAGTTAACTATGAATATCCCTTTTTTAAGTTGTCCCATTTGGTTATCCCATATTCTTTCATGTAAATATGTTTGAGTCACAAGCATACTAGTGTACTCTTAGTCGTCAATCCTCGTTTCCTTACTTTCCAGTTGATTCACTTGTCCATTTCTTGTACTGTAGGTCAACGTTTCTGTAGAGCAATCATATATTTATTATACTGGGGATGACGGGAGTGCTGATTTAAATAATTCTCAGGTAAATACTATGGAGTCGTTAGATTTCCCCTCATGTTGGTGAGTGAAAGTTGAACTAAATAATGAATAATTTTATTTTATTTTTGTAGGCATCGGGAGCATATGTTTTCAGGCCAAACGGCACATATGATATACAGTCTGAAGAAAAGGTATTTACAATCCCTTCAATGTTGACCCTCTTATGGAGTTCCATTTGCATGATCAAGCAATGACTTTTTATTTTGAATTTTAAGGTTCCACTAACAGTTTACAAAGGGCCACTTTTCGATGAGGTTCATCAGATGATTAGTCCATGGGTATATCAGGTTAGTAACTTCTCGATTTGCATAGAACTAGTCACTAGAGCTGTAAAACCAGTGAATACAAACACATACTCCTTTATTCTAATTTGTGTTTGCACCTTTAGCGCGTATTTGTTAAGTAAATACAAACACCAAGGGCCCTTTATACTATAATTTGATAGTGTTGTTTTTAATAATGAAATATACCTTTATTTTCTTGGTTACTATGCTAGTCCTCGGGGTAAAATTTTTATTACACCCAGATAATTATGTAATACGGTACCTAGATGATTTATCTTTCTGAGGCTCACTGATGTCTTGGTGAACAAAATCTTCAAACCGAAACCTAAAACTCATGTGTGCATATAGCGAATTGTATTTCTTGAGTTTTTGTGTTATTTTTTATGATGAATGCCTAAATGGTTATCCATAGATTACAAGAGTGTTCAAGGAGAAGGAACACGCAGAGGTTGAATTTATTGTAAGTTGATCTTTTCTATCACATAAGTATTTTATGTTCTCCATGAACTCATTTTTATTATTTGTCTGCTCAAAAGATTAAAAAGAATATGAATGTCAGGTTGGTCCCATACCCGTTGATGATGGACTCGGAAAAGAGATTGTAACTCAGATAAAAACAAATATAGGAAACAACAAAAAGTTTTATACGGACTCTAATGGACGTGACTTTCTTGAACGGGTATGTAACTTTTTTTATACAAATCTGTTTTTATTCTTTTGCTGACTGCAAAAATTAGAATTTCCATCGATGACCTTATATGGTTTTCATTACATTGCTTAGACTCGAGACTACAGAGCTGATTGGGACCTTCAAGTGAACCAACCGATTGCGGGAAATTACTACCCTGTGAGTTCAGACTTCAGACATTCCTCTCCGTAGTTTGGAAGTGTTTGCAAAGACTTCTACTTTTTGAGGAAGTGTTTTTTTTACTAAATGAAAGTGATTTAGAAGCATAATAGTAAATATATTTAAAATGTTTGCAAATACTCGATTATTATGACGGCAAAGAACCAACCTTTGCCATTACTGTAATAGAATATTATAGTCGATTATAGAAATATTTTTTGTGAGCTTTCGGTGGATTTATTCAGTTTTCTCATGTATCTTCTCAGGTTAATCTTGGAATTTACATCAAAGATAAGAGTACAGAACTCTCGGTTTTGGTGGATAGATCAGTTGGAGGATCAAGCATTGCTGATGGCGAAATAGAGATCATGCTCCACAGGTTATTCTGTTCGCTATATATATTGTTTGTTTCTAATTGTAGTCCTCTGCTATTTATTTTTTTTTCATTTTTCCTTTTCTTTCTCTTTTGTACTTTATTACCCACAGATTTAAGATGTTAACACCAGGCATTATTTTGTAGGAGATTGCTCCATGATGATGGTAGAGGTGTTGACGAGGCTCTAAATGAAACAGTTTGTGCTCTTGATACGTGCTCCGGTTTAACCGTAAGAAAATTTATGTATCTAAGTGACATCTGGTTTATTATTATTTTTATTTTTCTTAAAAATGGATTTTGAAATAAAGTAATGAGATTTTGTAGTCACCTACAATATCAATCAACTAATGAAAAATAAATCTGTTAATAATGTATTACTTTTATACTGAAAATATACTTACCTATATGTGCCAGCAAATGAATATACTTACCTTTGTACAGGTCCAAGGAAAGTACTATCTAAGGTTTGATCCACTTGGAGAGGGATCCAAGTGGCGTCGATCGTTCGGACAGGAGATATACTCACCATTACTTTTGGCTTTCGCCGAGCAGGTAACTAAGTATGCACTTTTTGTAAATGCTAAATTTATTCAACTATTTTTAACTCAATATTGTTCGTATATCCACAGGATGACAAGACGACAAATTTCGCTGTACCAACTTTTTCTGCCATGGATCCTTCGTACAGTCTACCTAATAACGTCGCAATATTAACTCTCCAGGTAAATGACCAGATGGTGACTGCATATTCTTTAATTTTGTAACAATAAGTGACTTTCGAAAAACATTTATTGAACGCGTGGATACTGTCTCAGGAGCTTGAAGACGGGACTGTTCTCCTTCGCTTGGCACATCTATACGAGGTTGTGTTGTTAAATCATGCAATAAATTACCTTATATTTTCAAAACATGCGCCCATAAACAATACTCCCTATAGCTCGTAGCAAAAAGTAACACGAAAAATTAAGACAATTATATTTTAGATGCTATATATTGCACCAATATACAGAGATATTTATGTTTCTGATTCTTTGACCTTAGGTTGGAGAGGACAAGGATTTATCTGTTATGGCAACCGTAGAATTGAAAAGAGTTTTTCCAAATAAGAAGGTGAATAACTATTAAGTCACATTTTTGTTAGTCTCGGTTAATGTAGTAACTCACTGTACCTAATTTTGAAACTTATGTTTTTTCCCTATCAGATCAATAGAATCAAGGAAACAAGTCTTTCTGCCAACCAAGAAAGGCAAGAAATGGAAAAGAAAAGATTATCTTGGAAAGTCGAAGGCTCCAACACTAAAAATGAAACTGATTTTAGAGGAGGCCCGATCAACCCTGCAAACATGGTGGTCGAACTTGCCCCTATGGAAATCCGTACGTTCATCATCGACTTCAGCTCGAGTCTCGTTAGATACCGATAGATGGAGGTAACAAACTAATGCTGATATATGTGTTTTAGTGTATTACAATTTTTCACAAAATGTTGCATGCATTTCTCTTTCTTACACGATCAAGTGACAGGGCTGTGATGAATGGTCCTTTGTGTCGGTGGATAAGTTGAATAAATCCGAAGGCTCGTCTGATCATGGGAAGATAGACGTATCTCAGATTCTATGAGCAGTTTCGACTGTTTGGTTCTACGAAAAAATGTATGTTGGATGATTCACTGTTTTGAAAGTGTTCAATGTATTATTATGGTCGCGAATCGTGAGTAAGGAATGTAATAACATGGCCTTTTGTTGTACTATATCTGTTGTGTTTATCAGATGCAATTTCATATTAACAAAGAATGTTAAATATACCTTTGTCCCATAGAAACAAAAGAGAAGTTTTTGTTATCCGAATTAACAAACAGATAAGATTTTTATTAAAAAATCATTTTTAATAAAATCGATCCTCAGCAGCAAAGCAAGAAAAATGAAAACTTTATCGGTCAAAAACAGCGTCGTTTTTTCGCGGTAAAGACACAACTAAATAAGTAAACCCTATTTATTTCGGTAATTACCTTTTAAATTATCCATGAACCAATCGCGCCACCTTCTCACCAAGCTCCGCCATTTCACAGACCAAAAACAGCTCAGCAATGGCAGATCTGTCCACGCCCACCTCCTCAAGTCCGGCGAATTTCCGGCCTGTGCATTCCTTTCGAGCTCTCTCCTCACCTTTTATGCCAAGTGCCGCTTGTTCTACGATGCCCGAGACGTGTTCGACGAAATGCCGAGCAAAGAAAACGACCCCTATCCGTGGAACATCCTCATCAACTGTTACTCTCAGGAGGGCGTCGCCGGTAGCTCCTTTTCGGCTCTCCACCTCTTCAGACAAATGCTCCGGCATCGGTGTCCGCCGAGTTCACATACTTTCACCGGCGTCTTTTCCAATGCTGCCATTCTGGAAGACGCGGCTATGGCCTGCCAGGCGCATTGCTTTTTGGTGAAGATGCTTGGGTCGGGCGATGTGTTTGTTTACAGCTCGATGCTGAACGTTTACTGTAAGTTGGGTTTTCTGGACGACGGGCGCAAGGTGTTTGATGAGATGCCTGAGAGAAACTCGGTCTCTTGGTCCACTATGATTTCCGGCTATGCATCGCAAAGGCTGGCGAATGAGGCCTTGGGGATTTTTAGAGAGATGTTATCCGGAGGAGATGAAGGGTCCAACGAGTTTGTTTTCACGAGTGTTCTGAGCGCTTTTACTTTGCCCGAATTCGTGAATGGAGGGAAACAAGTTCATTGTTTAGGTATTAAGAATGCGTTGACCGAATTTGTGTGTGTAGGGAATGCTGTTGTTACAATGTACACGAAGTGTGGTGACTTAACGAATGCAGTTAAGGTGTTTGAGCTTTCCGATAAGGATTCCATCACTTGGTCTGCCATGATTACAGGGCATGCACAGAGTGGGGAAGGTGACAAGGCACTCGCATGGTTCCAAAAGATGCACTTGCGTGGTATGGCTCCGAGTAAGTACACATTTGTTGGGGTTCTTACTGCTTGCAGTGACATCGAAGAGATCAATGTGGGAAAACAAGTGCACGCGTATTTGGTAAAATTGGGATATGAATCTCAGATGTATATCATGACTGCTTTGATCGACATGTACGCGAAATGTGGCTTTATAGTCGAGGCTCAAAATGGTTTCGACTATTTAGACGAGCCTGACCTCGTATTGTGGACCTCCATGATTGGAGGATATGTACAAAACGGAGAAAATGAAAGTGCTGTCAATTTGTACTGCAGAATGCAAATGGAAAAGGTGGCTCCCAACGAGCTAACCATGGCGAGTGTCTTGAAAGCTTGTTCGGGCCTTTCGGCCTTAGAGCAAGGGAAGCAGATTCACGGCCACGTGATCAAAAATGGATTCAGTCTTGAAGTCCCAATAGGAAGCGCCCTTTCGACCATGTACGCGAAGTGTGGGTCCCTCGAAGATGGATATGCCGTCTTTAGAAGAATGCCCGCTAGAGACGTCGTATCATGGAATGCGATGATTTCAGGGCTTTCCCAAAACGGGCTTGGATTGGAAGCTATTGACCTCTTCGAAGAGATGCAACTTGAGGGTGCCAAGCCAAATGATGCCACTTTCGTTAACATTCTCTTCTCGTGTAGCCACATGGGATTGGTCGATAGGGGTCGGGAGTATTTCGAATCAATGTCCGAGAAATTCGACGTTGTCCCGAAAGTCGAGCATTATGCGTGCATGGTAGATATATTGGGCCGGGCCGGAAAACTGGAAGAAGCCAAAGAATTTATAGAGTCCGCGGAAATTGACCACGGCCTCTATTTATGGCGGATTTTACTAAGCGCATGTCGAAATTTTCGCAACTATGATTTAGGAGCTTATGCAGGAGAGAAGCTGATTGAATTGGGGTCGCCGGAATCTTCTGCTTATGTGTTGTTGTCGAGCATTTATACGGCTATGGGAAGATTAGATGACGTGGAACGAGTGAGGAGGGTGATGAGTGATAGGGGGGTTAATAAAGAGCCTGGGTGCAGTTGGATAGAGCTGAAGAATAAGGTCCACGTGTTTGTTGTGGGAGATATGTTGCATCCTGAGATCAAGAATATACGCGATGAGCTTTTGAGGCTTAGTAAAGTGATGATGGAGGAGTAGGTTTTCCAGCTTGATTGCTGGTGTTCATTTCTGGAAGAATGAGTATTTGAATGTTAGTGTAAGTTTTTTAGAGAAATATTTGCCTTGGCTGTTTTTTTACGAGCAGACGACCCTTTTGGTGGAGCTTCAAGATTGCAAGGGGACGAGGAAATTTTGGCTATAAAACGATGTATGGTGTCACAATCAGTAGCATTAGAGTGGAGGAATAGGCAGTCGATGTAAATGTAAACACACGAAGGGGACGATGAAATTTTATACTCCATATATTTGCAAGTGAAGGATCTATTCTTGGAATGTTATACAGTAACTGTTTTTTGAAGGGTTAGGTATTTCTGGTTTTGTAGAATTTAATGTTGTTATGATAATCATTTTTTCATAAGGTACCTACTGATAGTGTATATGGTACGTTCCCTTGTAGTATAAGCTTTAGATCTTGAAAATTGGATTTAGACAGAAATTCGAAATTCCTGATTTGCCCTTATTTAGGGTTTTAATTGCAAAGTTGTATATAATGAATAATATTGGGATAACTCAAAAAATAAATATTGAAAATTAACTTTTTGCTCAGTAATCCCTTTTCTTCAAACTTTTGTGGATAGCATGTGTGATGGAGAAAAACACAAATTGAATAAATAATTTTTAAAAAAAAAAACCTAAAAAAATTCCCCACGTGCCGCACGTGCTCTCTTCACAAACACACAACTTTCTCCAATTTTATTGTCATCGTCTTCTTGCTGGGTACCTGAAGCTGAAAGTGGTGTTAGGTTGAAGAAAATGGCTTTCTCTCAGACTTTGCAGTTTTCATTTTCTCTGAATAATTTCTCGAGCCCCTCTCGATTCTCACCTTCTTTTTCGTCTGTATCTTTTCGATTTTCTCCTTCGTTTCTCAACCGCAAGAAATCCCTTTTATCAATTAGGTCGGCCGCCGTCGAAGGTAAATTTTTAAAATTTCCCTCCATACGAGCAATTCAATTATTTTTTCCCTTGTAGTTAGCTATAAAATTAGTGTTACTCGTATATTTGAAGAAATTATTCTCTGGTGAATGAGGTTTTGATGTTAGCTTTGATAAGTAATGGGTGAATTCAATTGGGAAATATTTAAATTCAATTGATATCTGCTTGAAGTTTAGAAGGTAATGATCAGAAAACAAAAATACAGTAAATAACCAGTTGAGTCTTTCTAACATCCTCTAACCCCGTGAGCACCTCCGACATCTCTCGTTAATCCCCGCATGGGCTACCATCGAAGGGAGATGGGCAGGAGATGACTTGCAGAAAAAATGCCTTTTAGGTTTAGTTGAGGACTAGAATGAAATATGAAAAAAAACAATGGCTGAAGTGTTCTCTTCACAATCTGTTTGCTTAATTTCGAGTGTTTTAGATCCCCTCTATTGCGAAATATTATCGGATGTCATCAAAGGGTGACGAAAATCAATTACTGTACGCCGAAGGATGGAATATAATGTTGGTAGTTATTCTTTGACTATGTTTTTACTATCAATGGATGGAGTATGTTCTATCATTTGTACAATTCATTGCATTCCATGTGAATTTATATGATGACCACAATCGTGTGTATACTAACATGTGTGAGGCGTTCCTTTTTTTTTGGGTATTAGCACCCTCAGCAGCTGGTGGGATCTCCCCCGCTATTGCCCTTTCAGAAAATGCGCTTAGTCACTTGAATAAGATGAGATCCGAACGAAATGAGGAATTGTGTCTTAGAATTGGTGTTAAACAAGGTGGGTGCTCTGGAATGTCATACACTATGGAGTTTGAGAGCAAAGAAAATGCCAGACCTGATGACTCGGTCATGGAGTACAATGGGTTCAATATAGGTACGGTTTTTTGTCTTTGTTCGTTAATACAAACTATCTTGTTGAAATTTTTTATAATCTAGGGGAAATGGAGTGATTTTTTTTTTTTTTTTTTTTTAAGGTTCTCTTTGGTTGTTTATTGTGAAATGATCTTTTGAAAGGTAAAATTACTGGATGAGGGTAAAAATTGTTTCTTCCGGAATGAAGCTAAATGCAATATAAATGTTTTGGGTACTGACTTTGTGCTGATCATTCTGATGACAATGCAGTTTGTGATCCGAAAAGTCTCCTCTTTCTTTACGGTATGCAGCTGGACTATAGTGATGCGCTCATCGGAGGTGGGTTCAACTTCAAGAACCCTAATGCTACTCAAACTTGCGGTTGTGGTAAATCATTTGCCGCAGAGATGTGAAAATGCAACGTACTTTATCTGGATACTCTCCTATTTATAGACAGTGTTACAGTCGATTTGGACTTTTAATGATTAATGTTCCGGACAGTTTGGGGTTTGTAAAGACATTAAGAAACATATGTTGAATAGTAATAGCATGTTAATGTTTTGGAGTGTTCTTGGATTGATATGCAGATTTGTTTTTTTGTTTTTTTTTAATAATTACTGAAAAAAGTAAAATAAATCTGTGTAAAATCTGAGTTATTGAAATTTGAAACCATGTATTTTAACTTGCTTAAATAGTGATGAAACTTTGTTTGATTGTTGAATAAATATAAATAAGCAAACCAAAAATCGGAAATATATCAACTAAAATTAATGTTCAAAAAGTGCTGAGTTTCAAATAAGGTGTGATTTCAAATGTCAATAAGTAGAGAACATATATATAATTTTGTCAAGACTTTCTCTTCTTGTTCGACTTGGAACTATGGTCGCGTTTGCCTCTCTTCTTTTCACTGTCTTCGTTCTCAGTTCGTTTTGTGCGCTTCTCAGTCTTTCTTTTGTCTGATTTTACGCTAATTACACCGCCCGATAGTACCTTCCCACCGCTAGTTTTCAAAGCACTTTCAAAGTCATCTTCTTTATCGAGAATGGCGTATTGTCGAAGGAGTTCTGGGTCAATAGAAGCTTCAAGCTTGGATCTCATGTTATCCTGCATACAGAGTCCCAAGCAAGACCATGTAGTTTAATTAGAAAAATCAAAACAATACAAGAATAGTATCTGTATATATATACACACCTGGGCTTGTTTTGCTCCATCATTCAGATCATCTTCAAGAGATATGGGATGAGGTTCCATTACAATCTGATTCGAAAAGACAATATTAGTTAAAAACAACTCGGTTATAGTTATAAATTACGAAACCTCGAGGAGTTTGTAACAATATACGTGGGTATTAAGCAATTTCAATCATAACAGATTTTTTTGAAATTAGGCTAAGCCTTGGGGGCAGTACTGCATCCATCCTCTTAATATTTTATTAGATCACTTACATCTTTTAGGCGAGAAGAAGTCGGGTTCTCTTTAGATGAAAGACCCTTGAGGTAATTATAAAACTTCTTCATAACTTTCTGATATAGGGACATTATCTGCTGCCTCTCCACCTTGATCTCTTCCTACAGAATTAAATAATCATGGACAGATAAGTGATTAAGCATTCAAGTGCTCCCAGATAAATAAATAACATGTCTTCAAAATTACTAGAATTAGATGATATATTCGTCTTATGATACTAAATAGCAACACATTTATATGAAATACATTACGAGGCATTACATATTACCACCATAACATTTTTTACTGATGCCTTTACGTGGCGTCACATCATACCACCATAACTGGTTGTGGAATGATTACCTGAACAGTTGAGATATCTTTCCCCTGCAAGCCTATGCAGAGCAAAACTGAAGCCTGTACATATGATAAGCTAACTGGAATCTTCTCCCAGAAGTATGAATGGGCAAGCTCATAAACAAAGTCTTCCGTCTGCATGCAACAGGCGAGGAAGTGAGAGCCTTTTTCAACGATGGACAGATGAAAAATATATTGTTATCAGCAAATGTGATGATCATACCATGTAATGTTCTACAAGATTGTTGGTATATGCTTCCAGATGCTCCATGGCATAGGATGCTAATGATTCACTGATTGAACTCAAATTTGAAGATGACAAGGCAGCGTCCTCATCTGAGAAGTGGATCTTTGGATCCAATACACTGGGAATAAATAAATAAATAAATTTAGTGAAGAACCATTTCAATAGATGAAAACCAAAAACCATAGGCATACCTCATAGCAAGCTTGTATTCCATTTTCCTAAATGAACGACCTAAATATGTAGTAAACTTCTTCCTGAAGACTGATAGCAAGATTAAAATAATTAATCTTTGATAAAAAAAATATGTTTTAGGTAGAAAATAAATTGACTTCCATGAGAACGAGTTGTACAAACCTTGATAGTAGGGGCTGAGAAAGCCCAACTCATCGGATCCATTAGATTCAATATCATTATCATTTTTTAATGGTCTCAAAAGCATACAAGAGTGCTCACCAGTCACACCATTCTGATTATTTAAATGACAAATAAATTCATAAGCAAAAATGAGGTAGGCAAAAGAAAAGGATAAAGAAAAAAAAAGATAAAACTTAACTGCAACTTGGCTAATGTAGAATGGAGCAAAATTATGTTTCCTCCAGAATCGGAAAAGGTCAAGAGTAAGCCCAAAGGATACTCCAAGGTAGTGGAGTCTTTCTGGTCTCCGCTCACGAAGAGGTACAAGTAGTGGGGGAAGATCAGTTCTGGGCTTTATATTTTCTTCAAGCAGGGACGCCTGTGGAAATTGTATAATTTATAAGTTGAAATAGAGGCAATTAAATGATTGAAGCAAGCAAAAGTTGCAAAACTTTTCCTTGTAAACAAAATGTCTATTTTGTATGTTCGCAATTTCCTCTATGAAGTAGGGTAAACATAGGTTGAGGCAAAGTTATTATGCTACATTACTAGGAAAATAGATAGCATAACATATTTTAATTTTTTAATAAATACAATTGTGAAATGCACCTTCTCAGCAGCCTCAATGACTTTGTCTGGAGAACTTTCAGGAATATCTTCATCATCTAATTCAGAGATTTGAGTCAGTTGACCTTCAAAGTACCTACAAGTAGCACAACTTTACTGTCACACATCCAACAGATATTACTATTACAGTATTACTGGTTGCAAAACTTGTGAAATTGACTCCATAAATTCATTTCGAAAACATGATACATGGCCTGATAACAAGAAAGATAAGCCTAGGGGTACATACCTTGCCAAAATTTCAATAGCAGCCGAACCATATCCAAGCTGTAATATAAAAAAAATTGTTTTTGAGGCAGGGGTGAGGTGAAGGAATAATCTGCATGCTTTCATTAAATAAACATTAAGTATATTTACCCTCATTGCGCTTGGGTGTGTGGCAATGCGCACAATGCGGGCACCAGAATAGGAAGGGAAATCTGAGTTGCGGAACTGTTCACAAAATTTCCATGGTATTTGATCTCCATGCGGCTGACGACCATCACTTAAGCTTTTCAAAGCAGAGTTACGGGAAATTTGTCCCTCAAAGGAGATCTGCACATAAAATAATGAAATATATCAAAAGTCTGACAAAGGATATCATTTCAAATTTTAAAGTGATGAAATATATATCACTAAATCATCAAGACAATTACTTCCAATTAAAAGCATGCCATGGGCAAATGATGAATATAATTTAAACTTTAAAGCTATGCACTTGTTTTATACAATTTAAAGCATATGCCTCAATTAGAGAATTGTATCTTATAAATCAAAATGCTCCATTCACACCAAAGACTACTTCTGCCTATATATTATAGGAACACCCAGTACCAAATCAACACTCACATGACTCTATTTTAGGAGTTAGGACAGTTGTGGTATTGATTTATGGTCAAAAAAACAAATGTTCTCCAATTACATCACATAAGAGAAAAAGACATACCTGGATTACACAAAGAATATCCGGAAGGTGGTTCTGAGACTCGTCAACCGGACCTGTACAATGATTTAGTGACTATACTTACAGTAAAAATTATGTAAGAAAATATATTTTTTATTAACAGATATAATATGTACCAAGTAACACAAACAAGTGGTGGGCTGGAGCATCAGCCATCAATTGCAAATCATTTGGAGTGTTTTTATAGTGAGAAGAAATGTAGAGCGCCATCATCCTCTGCCCAAGTAATGTTGCAAACCAATACATGGAGCAAATTAGATAAGTTATAAGTATAATTACATGTGTTTACATATATAAAAGTTAGGAAGATATACCTGTAAAAACAATTCACTGTCCTTGTGATAGGAGAAAAGAGTGTCCCGGTTCACATAGTAGAGATCACATTCGCCGGGTGGGGGTAGCCTAATGAGACAGAAGATAGGTCAATAAAAAGTGGATATTGTTCAAGATTTCTGCAACTAACAACTTAATAATGTGCAACCTGCTGATACTAGGGATGTAATTGGCTACATCCAGACATAGTAAACCGTTAAGCCAAGATTCAATAGGGTCACCCGACGCATATCTAATAGATTCATTCAATTCAATCTTTTTGAAAAGCTGGCCTGCAATTAAATTAGTCATAGCAGAGGAAAATGATCATAATGAGAATCGAAGACCATACGGAGTATGAAATTTATCATTGGGATGAACCAGGTATCATGCAACATAAGATAAAACACTAAATTTGATTCCATGAAAATCAGCTTTTCCCAGAGATATAGCATCTATCAAGACTGAAATAACAGAAAACATGGCAGAACATACTTTCAGAAATTAGTCCCATACTTAGAGATAGACCTTTTTTGTTACAGTTAAAACAGATTACATTATTTCATTGAAAAGAGTATTGCTAAAAAATTCCCTGACAAAAGAGTTTATGATGATGGGTATAAGAGGGTTACTAATCAGATAATACATACTTAGTCTACTCCCGTGTTGTTACAGAAGGTAATGAAAACTCAGAAAGTCAGAAACAGATAAACTGACGAGAGATTCTGAACATGGAAATTTATGCAAAATATTATAAATATACTGTTGAAAAGACACCGGGTAAACATGGTACTAGACACCAATAAACCCTCTCATGAAGTGCTTAAAGTATTAAGAGATTCTGATTTTAAAGTTGACAAGTCAAGATAAAATGAGGGCTTCAAACCTGAAACAGCAATCTGTTTTCCTTTACTTGACTTCTGGTTTTGCTCCTCAAGTTGCTGCAGCAGCTTTAGAGATAAAGACCTTCCTGTACCTTCATACCTTCAAAAAAGGAGAAAATTTGAGAAACATAAATGATAAATTGAATGATCATCATGAGGCACTGCCAAAAACTAAAACCAAAGAGGGAGCACAAGTGAGCGATAATAATTTGTTTAGAAAAGGAGAAATTCAAAAGGGAAATGCAGTCTGCATACAGTACAGGCAAAAAAGCAAATTTGCATAAGAGTTTTACCCATTCACGGTTGATGAAAGGAAGACAAGGAAAGGACCAAGCATTGACTTCACTATAGGCAAAGGTATAGCTGCAGCTTCATCAATAACCAACAATTCCACTTGCGAGAGCTTTTCGTGTTCATGTGGATGTATGAACTGCACAAGGAATGGGGAAAGATTATTCTAATTTCCATGCTAAAAGGAAAACAATATCATTTTCACAACCATCCCCACTCACAACCCCAAGGAAAATAAACATTATTCAATGAGAATACAACAAAAATAACACTAAAAACATGACGCAATGAATAAAATGATTGGGTTTTTTCTTCCTTAAGATTCCACATAACACGGATGAACAGTGCAGAAATGCTACTCTAGGAACCTCGTCCTCCATTAAACGGCAAGAAGTCACAAGAACTTTTTAATCTTCTCCTCCAAACCATCTCTTTTCTCTCAAAGACTCAGACCATCAGCATGGAAAAAATATAGCAAATATATGCACAGTTCTAGAATGAAAAAATGAAAGAACAAGGCTTTTTCTAATCATAATCGATTGACCCAAATTATATGAGATAAATATGAGTTGGTCCAAAGAATATATGTAATTGTGAAACTGACAGTAAACATGTAGGTTTCCCTAAAATTAAACTAATATTAGAGCAGTATCAAATGATTATATTAAAATAAAGAAACGGAATCTGACCAAATTCTTGTTACCTGAATAGTCTGTCTGTGATTTTTGGTGATATTGATCTTGACAATTGCTTGTTTATAATCAGGGTTAGTGCTTTTCACCACATCAAAATCATGGTGTTCCTACAAGAGATATGACAAATAGGTTAAGATTGGAATACTATGCTCTTACATATGGGTTCCCATGGAATCCCAATACCAGCTATATTAGGTTCATTCAACTTGAATAAAACCCTGGTATCATATTGTGGAATCAAAAACAACCTAGCAAGAGAATCTGAGAATATGAATTATAGTTAAACAAAACATGTTTCAAAGGGTAACATGTCAAGATCATAAAAGGAAAATCACCATACCCTGAATTCAAGCAAATCAAATCCTTTGCATATGAATTCAAACAGAGTTTTCACATTTTCTGGGCTTGGCGCAGTCACAAAAATATTGGAATATCTGTCAAATCAATTTATTCTGGATCAGCATCCACACATGACCAAGAGATAATGACAGAGGTTTTAAAAGAGGCATTTTAATTTCCAAAATTACCCTGCTGCAACAGCACCAGCAATAGCTAGACCAAGGGCAGCCGACTTCCCACGGCCACGACCAGCGAGTAAAGCTACCGTGCTCCGAAGGTTCTTGTCCAGAATTGAATCAAGGAATGTAACAACAGCTTTTCCCTGTTTGAAAGATAAGACCGTTATATAATCAAATTACAACAGTACTAAATTGATGCTTTAAACCAAACAACAATTACCTGGTCCATTGTGCAGGTTTTTTTAATTAGAGGACCAACAGGGAAATCGTCATTTAACTCTTCCTTCAAATCCTTCAGTTCTCTTTGAGCTTCTGAAAGCCCTTCCGAATCCTTTCAACCCATTGTGCACATTTTTTCTTAGTAATTGCAGTGTATTAATAAGGTTGATGAGTTTGCACTACAGAAACTCTTGAGAGATGCTAATTGTTAAGCACACAATAAAATGAAACGAATATAGTGCATGGCTGAGTCTATTCTCATTTCTTTATATTATTATAATTATTGAAGGAAGGCTACCTCTTGAACTGGAATTTGGGTAATTGATTTCATATGGGAAGAAATGGGGAGAATGTTTAGTTCATCATCCATGACGATGCAAGCTTTGCATGACGCGAGAGAAAGTAAGAAACGTTCATTAAAGCGAGCAGTAGTCTGTGAATGAGATTCTGTACGAAACCTCTCGTGAACATCCTGAGATTAGAGGAAAATCTAATAAGTGACAAAACCTACGGTGCAAACACACGAAAAAGGAAAAAATGTAGAGAAAAGATGAGTTTTCAAGAAAAAAAAATACTAAAAGTAGTATTTGTTTCAGTACCATAACCATAGTGCAAAGACTAGTGAGAGAAGACAAAGAGCGAATCAGCATCACTATCAATCCACCACCTTCAACAGTTTCAATAGTCCTTGCTAGAATATTTGGTGTCAAAGCTTCAAAATCCTTTTAAGGGATAAACATAAAATTAATCCAAAATCCAAGAAAATCGCATAGTCGTAATATAAGAAAAAAATTGAAAATTATTTAACAACCAATAGTGATTTCGCATTATACCTGCAATATACACATGCCGAAAGTGTTTCCAAGAATTCTTTCGGAATCTTTGTATAAGCAATATGTTATTCCAGCAGTTTCGAGGAAAAGTGACAAAGGGTCAGCCTTCTCAGGATCCAACAGCCCCCTCTGCATTAACTTCTTGACTTGCTTGACACGCTTCTTTTTATGACTAGATTACAAAGGAATCAAAATGAATTAACAAAAATCTAGGAAGTAGATTACAATTTACAAAGGAATCAAAATAACTATATACATAAAATGTCTGGAGACCTATCAAGTTAATTATAGTCAGGGCAAGACCTAGTAAAACCTGAAAAGGCATGCTCGTGATTCTTATTAACAGTCTAACATATAATCCTAAGTCCATATCCACAATAATAGACCTAATTTAGCTTCTAACTCTACTCGACATTTTCCCTTACATCTCAATGTAAGCTACATTGAAACGAAGAATCGATTAATCCATATTTCAAGAACATTTCCAACAACTGCGTTGCTTCAAAACAATCAAAATATTACTGAAGGGATGTTGGTACTTGAAGGGAGATTGAGGTACCTGCTAAGCTCGAGTTTGTCCCTGTAGCACCACAGCACGCTCGGCCTCGACTTCACAACCGATTTGCTCAGCATATAATGCAAGTTCACAATCTGTTTCCAGAAAAATAAAGATGAAACAAAAACAAAATAGATAAAACACGCGCAGGCACATACACTTGTATACATATACATACCTGGTCGCGTGACTTGTCGCCGATGATGACGAACATGGAGCGATGGCGGGCTTTGACGCCATTCTCAATGAGAGTCCGGATGCGCTCGTCCACTTTTTTCCTCATATTTCCCCTGAATTGCTGGTGTGCGGCGGAGGACGAGCGACGGTGTTTTGTGATTTTACTTGAGATTGATGGTTGTGGCGGGGCGTCTATGGGGATTCAGGGTTTTAGGGCAAGGGGTTAATGAACCAGGTATAGAGTTGAACCCGGTTTAGTCATTGGGTTTCACGCCCAATAAGGGTAAAAGTGTTTTTAAAATAATAAATTGATAAAAATGATGAACCAAGATAGAAAAATGGGAGAAAAATAAAAGTACTATAAATAAGATAGTAGACATGCTTATTTGCCCATCATATAAAAAATGTGCTTATTTACACTAAAAAGCAGTGAATGACCTAAATTGTTTTTACCTTCGGTAGAATACATGTTGGTAGAATGAATGTAAAATTCGACAAATACATTCTACAAACACATTCGACATGTCGAATCACATTCGACAAACATTTTATATTCGACAACACATTCGACATGTCGAATCACATTCGACAAACATATTCGCCATGTTGAATCACATTCGACAAATATTTTATATTCGACACACATTCGACATGTCGAATCACATTCGACAAACACATTCGACATATTAATTTTCATTCGACATGGATTCGACAAATCGAATTTGAGATTCGACATGGCGAATCTCATTCGACATGGGAAATCCCATTCGACGTAAATATTCGATATTCACCCACCAACCATATTTCTACAAAATTTTGCATTCGACATTCACCCACCACAAAACTTGGATTAGACATCCACTTAACACATTCCTCTCCTCAGTAGACATCCACTTTACACATTCTTTCTCAGTATTTGATTTCTCAAAATTTTAATTTGACTTTCATATTTTAATTTTAACATTAATTTTTTTCAATTTCAAATTTAAACAAAATGAACACAAATATTAATTCTGATCTTCACATTTTAATTATATTATTAATATAAATGAAAATTTATATATCATATCTATATATATTAATAAAAAAAAAAGTGTCGATCAACATATAGATCTAGATCTGTACATCTCTCGACCCGGAGAAGGTCAATCTAAAAAAAATGAATTTGTACAAATATGTACATCTTTCGACCATTTTTCACTAACACCCAACATCGGAGATGGATTTTCGCCATCGTCAGGGGCCACCATTCACAGCCGCCATCACCACGAAAAAGCTTTGTGTGATCATCGACGTCGGCCAGGACCGAGGTTGAGGTTTGAGACCCATCTTCAAGCTTCAAGGTGCTGGGTAGGAAGATAGTCTGAAGCTTCAAGGTGCTGGGAAGATAGTCTGAAGCCGAAGAACGGATGTTGAGAGGATAGGTGAAAGCGGAGCAGAATAGAGCGAGAGAACTAGAGATTAGGCACTACAAAAAAACAGGTTTTTGCTTACGGCCCGATCCGTAAGCAAATCCGTAAGTAAACGACTTGCTTACGGATTTGCTTACGGATTGGAGCCGTAAGCAAAAGCTTCGTCAGTAAATTTTTTGCTTACGGATTTCAGATGCCGTAAGCATTTACTTACGTCTTTTCTTTACGGCCTATCCGTAAGGAATAACCGTCTGAACACTACGAGAGATGAAAAATTGCGGACGCCTTTGCTTACGGATTTGTTTACAGTCCACGCCGTAAGCAAATGCTTACGAACACTGCCGTAAGCAAATGCTTACGGATTGTTCCGTAAGCAAATTCTTAGCCGTAAGCAAATCCTTACGACTTGAGCTGTAAAAGAATCCGTAAGCAAATGCTTATTATTTTTTATTTTTTATTTTTTTTTGAAATATATATTTTTGTACCTAATTTAATCAATTTTTATTAATAAACAAATTTAATTACAATTTTAATTAATAAACAAATTTAATTATAAATTTTCAAAATATTCTTAAATAAAATTTAAAATATCGTAACAATCTAAACAAAACAAAACCAACACTAATAAAATGCAAACAATATCATAATGTCTAACTAAGAGGCCGATCCCAAATATGCGATTCTTCTGATTCTTCTTCTTCGGGACAACACTGGCGTAAATCTCGTCAATGTCGGGCTCGTCCTGTGTCGCTACGCATCTCTCATCCACGGCAGCTTCTACATTCGAAAATCAATTTAATAATTTCAAATCAAAACTAAAATTACATACTAACTATATAAATAAGTACATATATAAATTGTTTCAAAACTTACAATAACACGCGCAGCTCGCTGAGACGTTGTTGTGTCGTCTTTCCTCAAGTGTAGACGTTTGGCCACGTCCAAAGACGTGGCCTCTCGACCAAGCTCCTGAGACTGTACATATACAAATATTAATTAAAGATTAGTTAAATTGGTATCTACCTCCTCTTTCAGTCGAGCTTCAGATATGTGCGGTTGAAGAAGCTTAATATTCTCGGTGAATATACTGCAAGTGAACAATTTATAGCATATGTTAATTATTAATTTCTAATTACCTCACAGAAGGTTCAACCTCTCGAAACATAAGTTAAAACTCACAAAAGGTTCAACCTCTGAGCAATTCAATTCAGTAGCACGTATATCCTCGCAGCATTGTATTCTCTCGAATCTAAAAACCGTTTCTTAGATGCCCCAAAAGGTTTTACAATCTTCTTAAAAGACAACGGAGCATCATCATCATCATCATCATCATCATCATCATAAGGGAGATGCCATACCAAAACTTGAAAGTTCATCACACAAAGTACTTATTACCTAACAAATTCCATATATATTTACACTCTCAAACTGTCCAAATTTCAAAGTACAGAAACACTAAACTCAAACAAACATGTTCTAGTGACTGTGCTACACATGTTTTTACCTTTTTTTGTTTTGTTTTTACAATACAAACATTTAATTTTTCCTTCACAAAAGTAATTGTTTTTACAAGATTAAAAACTCTTTCAGCTGCGAGTGATAAATATTCGGTCGATTAAGACATATTCGTGAATCAAACCCCTTGAAATCGAGTTGCTCGCCCTTTCATAAACAAAAATCCCTCAATTTCACCCTAATTCACCCATTCAAAAATCCCCAAATTGTAATTGAAAATCAAAACAAAGCAAGAAAGAGGCTGGGATGGACATACATTGATGCTCTAACCGCTGTTGTCGCTCCTCGAACAAGCTGCTTCGCCGGACTCGTCCCCGCCTCACTGCTGCAGCCTCCTCGTCGGAGTCACGAAGTGAAGAAAAAGAAAACAGAGGCAGCCAACCTTAAACCAATATATACAACCCGAAACCCTAAATACAATTAATCGAAAAATCAAAACAAGAAATAGGTTGGGGTTGACATACTGTGGTGCTCGTCTGCCTCGCCGCCTCCTCTTTACCGCTACTCAAAGTCACTCGAACCCTAGCTCGTCGGCCTCGCCACGTGCGTAGTTCGTCTGCCCCGTTCCCCTCCTCCCTGATGCAGATTCATCGCTGACTCGCCGGAGCTTCGTCGCGGTCGTAGTCTCCTGTAGTCTCGCCGGAGCTCGAAGAAAGAATCGCGCAGCCGGAGCTCGAAGAAAGAAAGAAAAGAAAGATGAAAGTGAGAAATGAAATTTCGTCGGCCCACTTAAGTTATTAGGGTTTTTTTCCCTTACGGACTAGCTTACGAAACCGCTCCGTAAGCATTTAATTAGGATCGAAACGGCACCGTTTACCATCATCACGCGTTTTCTTACGGTATGTGCCGTAAACAAATGCTTACGGAATCACTTCCATAAGCAAATGCTTACGGAATAACCTTAGCCGTAAGCAAATTCGTAAAATATCTTGGAGCGAAATGTTGGCGCCGATTTCCCTTACGACTTTTGTGTCGTAAGCAAATGTTTACGGCCTATCCGTAAGCATATCCGTAAGGGAATTTGGAGGGAATGATGTGCGCTCAAAGGCTGACGGATTTGCTTACGACAATTTGCTTACGTACAGAGTCGTAAGCAAAGTCGTCAACAATTCCGTAAGCTTGAAAATCCGTAAGCAAAGTCGTAAGAATTTGCTTACGGACACAGGCCGTAAGCAAAATCCGTAAGCATTTTCCAATTTTCTTGTAGTGAGGGTTGAGAAAGAAGAAGTAGAGATGGGTTTTATATTTTTTTTTCTTATTAATGCTAAGGGCAAATTCGTCCTTTAATGTATAAACATGTTTTTAATTAAATGTGATGGTAAATAAGCATGTGGACTATATGTATAATGGTATTTTTTAACATTTTCACTAGAAAAAAGCCTATGTTTATATGTAGGGCTCTTATTATAAGTCGTGTTGTGAACATAGTATTATTGTTGAGGTTAACCATTCCTATGTTTATATGTAGGGCTCTCGACTATGTTAACTTCAAATTTCTACTATATATTAAGAGTGAATTAGTGTTTATGTAAGAATATAAGAGATGCTTTGATTTAAGTATAAAAAAAACTATGCACGTATTGATGGTCAACATATTAGTATATTCATATATCTTTTTGAGTTCAATACATTGTTACATCAACGAAATAGCAAACATCGTAACATGTCGAATGAAATTCTAACTTCCTAATTTAATTAAACTACAACATTTCAAAGCTTTGATATTATTACTTTTTTAGAGTTTGATCAAGATCTAATGTTACTCATTTGTGCAATAATTCAACAAAGGTAATTTGATACACACATAACAACCACAAGTATTGATATGATCAATAGATAATATAGAGTGCATAAGTATATTAAGATTTAATTGACACTCAATCACATGAATTTAATTATTATATGCAACAAGACATTATGTGAATATATAGAATTTTCTTCATAATTATATAAATTAAATATTATGATGCCACACAACACTATTACCCCACTAAAAACAATAATAATTGCAAAACAAAGTAGACATAGATTAATGTGTGTAATTGAAGAGATCATATATAAAAAATAATTAATTATATGGTTATTGGTTTGGGACTTGAGACATGAAAAAAAATGGTGGGTAGAAGTGGGGTAGAAAGGGAGTGGTAAAGGTAACAATCTTTCATTTTTTCTTGAAAAAAATAAAGTCAAATAGGGTCCTCCTAGCATCACAAATGATACTCCATCTCACTGGTGATGATGGAGAGATGAGGGGATTTGCAACCAAGAATCATTATCATTGCTATTTGATATAAATTTTATTGAATGAATTATTTTCTTGTTGGTAGGGTCCAAAAATAACCCTATACAAACTTATATAGTAGACTTTAATTAAATATTTGAATGACTTTGATTCGTTTGGATACGTGTGTCTAAACTACGAATTGTGCGGATACGCGTATTTTAAAATTTTAATAAATAAATATTTTGTAAATAATACCCAATGATGCATATTAATCACATTACATGTGTTATTTTCCAATGAACTGAATGAAATATGCATGATTACAACATGTGGAGTATATTTTAAAGAGTTTTAATTGAACTTTTTTTGAGTGATCGATAAAATTTGAAATTAATTAATTAAAAATATATTTTTATATGTTACTAGGTTTTATCAATAATTTAAAATAAATATAAATTTAATTGTTTTGTAATATGTGTTGCATGATCCATACAAAATCACACACATTCCAATATCATAGTATTATTGATTTTGTCACTATGTTTTTTCCCCTTCATTTGTTGTTGACTTTACAAGTACACAAAAGTCATTTAACTACTAGCACTACTATTTACCAATATTTACCAATAACCACGAACACTTCGCTTCATAATTTTCCTTCCTTTTTTTTTTCTTCTTTCAATGCACTTTTACCATTTTCCAGTATTTACCACTCAATACAAAGATCAAAACTATCCAAGGTGTTTGAAATTTTACTTCACTTTTAATCTATGCACATGTGCTTAAATTTGTATAAATTAATTTAAAAAAGACAAACAAAAAAACAAGTAGGGTTCATCTTGTATCCACATGTCAATTATGACAGCTCTCAATGATGGGCTCAAATATATATTTCATTTCAGATTCGACGTATGTAACTCTCTCGACTCAATCTAGAACTCTGTGTAAAAAAAAAAACCTTGCGACGACATATACGTTTGGAAAAACATTTTCTTCTTGCTACAGCACGAGCGTCCCACACGAGTAAAAGAAAAATCCAACCACCGCATAACTTTCATAAGAACCCCTTTTTATTTTTAACCTAGATTAGTAGCATAAGTAGACATGATATATATATATATATATATATATATATATATATATATATATATATATGGAAGATTAACATTCTTCACGCACACTCACACACACTCAAAGGTGAAAAAAAAGTGTCTTCTGCCATGCTGAATCTGCAGGGCTTGTTTGAGGAACAAGATTTGATTAATTATCCATTCCATAATCATCATGCACCTTCTTATAATTACAGTTTACCATCATCCCATCAAATCTTGAATACCCTAGTTGCTCCTTTTCCGCTGTCAGACGACTCGTCTCACCTAACCCCTAATTCCGATCAGTCGTCGTCTGTCATCACCAAGCAAACAGATCAAACTTGCTCGCCTCAATTTGGTGGGCCCCAGATCGTACCCTTGCAGAGATCACCAAATCCCAACAACCGGTGAAGAAAATGAATACGATTTTTCTTTGTTTTTAATTTTTATACTACATACATATTTTTTCATGCATGATGCATCAATAGAGATGATACATTGATTTCTTTCATTTTTCGATGAAAAATGGTTTTAGGGCTTGGACAGAATTGAGTGACAGCATGAGCATGAAGAGAATCGGAGTCGAAGATCACATAAGCGTATCGAGGTCAACGAAGAAGACTAAGGCTGGCAGACGAAAGATTAGAGAGCCGAGGTTTAGCTTCAAGACCATGAGTGAGGTTGATGTATTGGATGATGGCTATAAATGGAGAAAGTACGGGCAAAAAACTGTCAAGAACACACAACGTCCTAGGTAAACACAATTTTTTTTTTCAGTTTAATTAAATTTTGATAATATTTATTCATTAATTAACCAAATTAATTTGAATTATTATATTAATTAATCTCATATTCATCATCATCATCACCACCACCATTTGATGATCATCTTCTTATCAATGTCATTAGTACTCAGATAAAAAGAAAGGCAAAAAGTCAACTATAATTGCTTTGTTCAGATCATCAATTAAAACAAAAAACTTTTTATATACGTATTAATGATAATTAGTTAATTTACCTTCTATTTGTATTGCCTTTTTCATGGTGTTTGCTTTATTAAGGTTACCAAATACATTAAAAAAATCAATATTTTTGTTAATTGTCAAATGATTACAAATCTTGATTTTGTAATCTGATCGCAGGAGCTATTATCGCTGCACGCAGGGCAGCTGTCGCGTCAAGAAACGCGTGGAGCGACTGGAGGAAGATCCGAGGATGGTGATAACGACGTACGAGGGAAGGCACATACACTCTCCGTCACTAGATTACGGGGATGAGTCTCGAGCTTTGGCCCAACTCAATAATTTCTTCTCGTAGAAATTGAACATATATTATATACGTATATATAAATCAGAGAGACCTAATTTTGGTTTTATACAAAATTAATCGAGAAGAACAAACCTTCATGGTGACTTGTAACACTTAATTGCTCGATTCGTTTATCGTTTTAATATATCATCACGCATGTCCGCAGATCATTATATTGAAGTGCACAAAAAACATGGGTCCGAGGTAGTATTTTAAATGTATAGTGAAGTGGCGCCAGTCGACTAGTCGAGGAGTATCATATACTGTATTTGGGCTCATTCTTATATTTCAAGCCTTATAAATTTGGGTCATAAGGCGGTTATAGGCCCACTTATAAAAACAGGAATTAATTATGAAAATATGAAAAAATCAAATAAAATTAAGAATAATTAAGGTTGCATTAATGAATAATTTATGTTTCCTTCACGCCTTCAAGATTCTTCTTTAACCTCACACTATCTCTCCACCCACAGAGGAAAACACAGAAACTTGTATACCCAATTTCCCAATTAGGGTTTCTGTGAAAATAAAATACTAATTTAATTCCTGAATTTCACACACACACACACACTCATGGGGAAGAAGAGGAAATCCGATGCGACGCGGTTGGATGAGGTGGATCGAGGGATGTACACCACTTTCTGCAGCGCCGCCAACTCCCTTTCCCAGCTCTACACCCATTCGATGCACCAGCAGCGCCTCTCCTTCCAGGCCGGAGAACGTCACTCCCTGGTTCGTTCGTGTTCATGGATTGTAGATTGATTTTTGAGATATTTTATAATCAAATTAGTTTCTTTTTTCTTCGAAATCAGGGTTGTATTATATCGTTAAATTGATGGGTCGGACGTGATAATTCTGGTTTATGTTGCGAAGATTTTGATGGGCAATGACCTGAAATTTAATCATGCTATGTGAAAGTTTTGTTTTGTTTTGATTGTAATTTGTGAAGGTGAATATAGTAGTATCAGTGTTTCGAGCTTCGTTGCAGAACACAGTTTTTCATTTTGGGTTTGTTTCGTTGTAGGAAAAACTTTATACTTGGATGTTGAGACAGCAAGAAGATGGAATTAGGGTGATGGCTGTGGACATAATCGCGCATATACAGGTTATTTTCGCTTACATGACAGTAAACTTTATCCGTATATATGTGTATATTTACAGCCACATTAACCGAGAAGTTTAAATTTAAGTAAGAGTATCTGCGTGTGAGTTATATTCTACGAAACAGATAAAATTGTTTGTAATTGCATTACTATAATCTCTTGCAGAATGAACTTGATCGTGCAACGGACGAGCCTCCACCATCTCTGAGGCTTCCACTCCACCACCACCAACAACCGCCTCATTCGGGAGTTCTAGCATCTTCTAACTCATTTAGTCCTTCAACAACACCACTCGGACAAGGACAGCGTTTGGGGAATTCAGACCAAACTAAGAACTCCGTTTTCTCAAATGCCCTGTCGAGTCCTGTGCGTCAGAGTCTACAGAACTATCACCTATTGCAGGGAGGTTTGGGTTACTCGTCGAATAATGCTACTACTCGGGGTAGTGAGAACACGGCCAATCAAGTTACAAGAGATATTAATCCTCCGAGTTCAAACGATACTTTGATGGATATGCACGCAGATAGTCCGGGCCATGATTCCCCTTACTGAGCTCTTTGTCATTGTTGCTCTTTTCATATTGATGGTGAATTATTATTCTTACTTGAAGACTTCTTGTTTATCATTGAAATTTATACACAATATATATACTGTATATAAGATGTAGTTGACTTTACATTATATCTTTGGTGATCTTATCTTGAAAATTTTAAATTAAATTTAATTTAAATTTTAAGAAAAATTAAGTAACAATATATTCATATTTTAAAACATTACCATATTAGAATTTTGATGACACTTAATACTTATAAAGAGTTTTTCCAAAACAATATTTAATTATTTTGTAAAGACCTTAATCCAAATTGAAAATTTTATTATTTTAAATATATTATTAATTTATCGAAAATTTACCATATTTTGTTACAAAAAGTAAAAACAATACTAATAATTTTAATACGAGTACTTTAATATTTTTAATTTAGGGGGCTAATATAAATAATTACTAATATACAAATTAAATACTCCGTATTTACTAGCGAATATAGTATTGTTAAATGTTAATAAAAGCCTAAAATTGAAATTGAAATCGAAATATGAAAAACATTTGGCGGCGATTTCCTCCCCCGTAAATTCTGTTCCCGCCAAGGCACCGTGAAAAAACTCAAAACACATACCAAAACACGCACACAAACGGATCTACGGACTACGGTTGTTGCTGGCCGCCGAGATCGCGATTTTTATTGTAAGTCTTCTGTGCGTGTGTGTAAATAAATTTTTGTGATTTTAGGTTTTTGTCAGTTTTTACGCCGCCTTGAAATTGAAATGCCGAAGGAATTAGAAGAATCGATTTTCGATTGAACCGTATAATTTTTGTTGTTATCGTAGTTGGTCTTGATTTTTGTGATTTTGCGATTCTAATGTGAAGATGTTCATATTTCGAAGCTCAATTTCACAAAAAAATTGTCGCACTGGTGAATCATAGTTCGTATCACAAGATTCACAACCCTTGAATATTCTTATGTATATACGCTTCAGTTTATGAGTAAGTCGTCCCCAAAGAAAGTATAAACCTGATATCGTTTTATAGTTGGAGCTTGATATAAGGTTGAATTTACATTTGTATGAAGTTGATATGGAATAAGCACATCTTTCAAAGGCCTAAGTCATCCCTTAAAATCTGTTGCTTCTACTTTGACCATCTTGAAGTCATTTTCTCTTTTTTTTTTTGAAGTTCTTTAATTAGCTTTAATTTTGGGTTGAATGTCTTTTCATTTTCTTTTGTAGTCATCTATATATTGGTGATACAGTTGTAAAGAAAAGGCAATCAATAAGAATAATATTTATCAAATTCTTTCGTAAGAAGATCGTTTGTCTTCTACGCAATACTCCCGTGTCAGTTGGTATCAGAGCCAAGCTTTCCTTGGCAATGGCTAACGAAGACGAACCCAACCTCGCTGACGTGATCAGGGAGATGCAACGTCTCACGACGGCTGTTGAAACTCTATCCACACGTGTTGAATTAGTAGAGGAAATTCAGGCTGGTCCCCGGGCGCATCAAAATAACCAAGAAGACGAAGAAGACAGGAGACTTGCTCGTGGCCCTCGACATAACCCAAGAAGGCAAATTTACGTGGATGATTCTTCTGATGAAGAGGCTGCACAAATATTTCAAGGGAATCGTAACCTTGGACGTAGGAACAATCATCAACCCAGGCATGATGAATTTCGTTTGAAAGCGGATCTCCCTCCCTTCAATGGAAATTTTAACATTGAAGGATTTCTTGATTGGGTTGCTGAAGTAGAAAGATTCTTCGACTTTGCCGAGATTTCAGAAGATAAGCAAGTAAAACTCGTAGCTTATCGTTTGAAAGGGGGAGCCTCGTCATGGTGGGAGCAAGTTCAGAATCAACGCCAACGATTAGGAAAACAACCGATCCAATTATGGGCGAAGATGAAGAGGATGATGATGGCAAGATTCCTCCCTCCAGATTATGAACAATTTCTATTCCAGCAATACCAGACATTAGTTCAAGGGCATAAGTCAGTAGCGGATTATACGTCAGATTTCTTACGTCTCTCTTCACGAAACAATTTGATGGAAACGGAGGGACAACAAGTGGCGAGGTATATTAATGGATTAAAGCATATAATTCGCGAAAAGATTGGATGTCAAATCATCCTAACCATTAGCGAAGCAATCAATATGGCACAACGAGCAGAATCGATGGGGTTTCGGAGTTCCAATGCTAGAGAAGAACATCGTAAGAACTTTGGTGACATGCCCAAATTCAATCCCAAAACAAACTTTGAAGCTTCAAGTTCTATGAAGCGCACAGGAGAGAAAGAGGTTCCACAACGGGGAGAAAATCCTTATGCAAAACCAACGGGTGACAAGTGTTATAGGTGCCACGAAGTTGGACACCGATCTAACAATTGCCCCAAACGTCGCCCAGTCAACCTCGTCGAACAAAACGAAGAAAATAATGATAGTTCGGAAGGAGATGATGGAATTTGCGAGCCCGACGGTGAGGATCACGAGGAGCAGCATGTGTTGGTGGTTCGTAAAATCTTGTTGGCCCCAAAGATGGATGATTCCCAGCGAAACGCGTTATTCCGAACCAGGTGTACTATTTCTAATCAAATTTTTGAATTGATTATTGATAGCGGTAGTTGTGAAAATATTATCTCCCAAAGTTTGGTTAAAACTTTGAATCTACCAGTAGAGAAGCATCCCGAACCTTATAATATTGTGTGGATTACTAAAGGTGAAGGAATTACAGTGAAAGAAAGGTGTCGGGTCCCCTTGTCTATTGGAAAGTATTATAAGGATGAAGTTTTGTGCGATATAGTAGACATGGATGCTTGCCAAATATTGTTCGGTCGACCGTGGCAGTTTGACCTTGCAACAACACATGATGGAAGAGAGAACACTTATCAATTTTTCAAGGATGGGCATAAGGTAACACTACTGCCTTTGGGATTTAAATCAAAGAAAAAAATCTGGAAAATTCATAAATCTCACCAGATCTGAGAAAGAGTTGATTAATGATGCGTATGCCACTAAAGAGATACATGCGTTAGTAGTAAAGACATCATTCATGGTTGGCGATGTTGAAGTGAAGATTCCCAATCGTGTTCTTAAGTTACTTAAGGAATTTCAAGAGTTGGTGCCTGAAGAACTCCCTGCCGAATTACCACCAATGAGAGATATACAACATGCTATTGATTTGGTCCCAGGAGCTTCGTTGCCAAACCTGCCTCATTATCGAATGAACCCAAAAGAGAGTGCCATTCTACAACAAATGGTGGAAGAATTATTGCGTAAAGGCTTGATACAAGAGAGTATGAGTCCTTGTGCAGTCCCTGCGTTACTAACACCAAAAAAGGACGAATCTTGGCGTATGTGCATAGACAGTCGAGCAATAAACAAAATAACTGTACGTTACCGATTTCCGATTCCTAGATTGGAAGACATGTTAGATAATCTGTCTGGAGCTAGAATTTTCAGCAAACTAGATCTGAGAAGTGGATACCATCAAATCCGTATCAGACCGGGAGACGAGTGGAAGACAGCTTTTAAAACAAAAGAGGGATTATACGAATGGCTTGTTCTACCGTTCGGGTTGTCTAATGCACCGAGCACGTTCATGCGATTGATGAATGAGATTCTAAAACCTTTTTTGGGCAAATTTGTTGTAGTATATTTCGATGATATCCTCATCTACAGCACTAATCAGGAGGAACATCTGGACCATTTGCGCCAAGTTTTGGTTGTGTTGAAGGCCAACAAGCTTTTTATCAATCAGAAAAAATGTTGCTTCATGCAAGCAACTCTACTATTTCTTGGATTTGTGATTGGAGGAGATGGCATACATGTAGATGAAGAAAAAGTTCGAGCCATTCGAGATTGGCCGAATCCAAAATCTGTGACCGAATTACGAAGTTTCCATGGGCTTGCTACCTTCTATCGACGATTTATTCGGAATTTTAGCACCATTGTAGCACCGATGACAAATTGTTTAAAGAAGGGAAGTTTTCATTGGGGATCGGAACAACAACGGAGCTTCGAAACGATTAAGGAGAAATTATGTTCTGCTCCTGTTCTAGCACTTCCTTGTTTTGAGAAATTGTTTGTGGTAGAATGTGACGCATGCAAAGTCGGAATAGGTGCTGTGTTATCTCAAGAAGGCAGACCTATCGCATATTTTAGCGAAAAACTAAGCGACTCGCGTCAAAAATGGTCCACCTATGATCAAGAATTTTATGCCATTTTCAGAGCTTTGAAGTATTGGGAACATTACCTCATCCAAGACCAATTTGTGCTTTACACAGATCATCAGGCCTTAAGATACATTAATAACCAAAAGAGTATAAGCAGGATGCACGCAAGATGGATCGCGTATTTACAACAATTTCCCTTCATTCTTAAACATAAAGCTGGAGCTCAAAACAAGCCTGCAGATGCTCTCAGTAGACGTGCAACTCTACTCGTAACAATGAGCCATGAAGTAACAGGATTCGAAGTTCTTCCGGAATTATACTCCACAGACGAGGATTTTGCAAAAATCTGGAATAGTCTTCCCTTTAAAGATTTTTATGCGTATGATGGGTACCTATTCAAGGGAACTAGACTGTGTATTCCCCGAACATCATTAAGAGATAAATTAATTCGTGATCTACATGGTGGCGGATTAAGTGGACATCTTGGAAGGGAGAAGACCACGGCTAGTTTGGAAGAGCGATTTTATTGGCCGCAATTGAAACGCGAAGTGAGAAAGTTTGTGAGTCGGTGTTATGTTTGTCAAACATCAAAGGGGCATAATCAAAATACTGGTCTCTACATGCCGTTACCAGTACCAGAAGCCATTTGGGAAGATTTGTCTATGGACTTTGTCCTTGGATTACCACGCACGCAGCGAGGTGTCGATTCCGTGTTCGTGGTGGTAGATAGATTTTCGAAGATGGTACACTTTATACCTTGCAAAAAGACTTCTGATGCCTCCAATATTGCACGACTTTTCTTTCGAGAAATTGTGCGGTTACATGGCGTACCAAAATCTATCACTTCGGATCGTGATAGTAAGTTCCTGAGTCACTTTTGGATTACTTTATGGAAGATGTTTGATACGTCACTCAAATTTAGCAGCACAGCGCATCCACAAACTGACGGCCAGACTGAAGTCGTAAATCGGACTCTTGGAAACTTAATTCGGTGTATTTGCGGGGATCGACCAAAGCAGTGGGATTATGCCTTGCCCCAAGCAGAATTCGCCTTCAACAATGCAGTTCATAGTTCTACTGGAAAATCCCCATTCAATGTGGTTTATCAAAAAGTTCCATGTCATGCTTTGGACCTTGTAAAGCTACCAGATGTTAAAAGTATGGCTGTTGAAGAAATGGCTAAAGATGGGTTGGATGTTCAAGCGGAGGTTCGTAAAAAGTTGATAGAAACTAATAAAAAATTCAAAGCAGCGGCAGACAAGCATAGACGAGCAAATATATTTGAAGTTGGGGACGATGTGATGATTTTTCTTCGTCGTGAACGTTTTCCTGTTGGACAATACCACAAGTTGCAGCCGCGGAAATATGGACCTTACAAAATTACTCATAAGATCAATGACAACGCTTATGTAGTAGACCTGCCAGATTCAATGGGAATCTCGAAGACGTTTAACGTAAGTGATCTCTATCGTTTCTTTCCTATGGAACCATCTTCTTATCCGGATCACTCGAGGTCGAGTTCATTTCAAGTGGGGGAGACTGATATGGAATAAGCACATCTTTCAAAGGCCTAAGTCATCCCTTAAAATCTGTTGCTTCTACTTTGACCATCTTGAAGTCATTTTCTCTTTTTTTTTTTGAAGTTCTTTAATTAGCTTTAATTTTGGGTTGAATGTCTTTTCATTTTCTTTTGTAGTCATCTATATATTGGTGATACAGTTGTAAAGAAAAGGCAATCAATAAGAATAATATTTATCAAATTCTTTCGTAAGAAGATCGTTTGTCTTCTACGTAAGAAAAGTGCACGGTGATGAGCAAAACATCTCTATTTGATATTCATGCCGAATATGAAATATACAATTTTTTTTTTCATTTTATGAAAAATAATGAAAAATCTGTATACATGCAAGTGCAAAACTTTACGAGAGGTAGTTTCTTGTTGGATTGGTTTTCTGTTTATTGTTTCCCGTTTCTGGTAAAGATGCAAATGACGGGTAAAATATTGCATTGAGTGTAATTCCATGTGGCAGATACATAGGCGGCTTATATATATGCAGTTGTTTCTGCTGTATTACGTACTCATGAGTTTAAATGTTTATAGAGGAGAATCTAAATATGCAATATAAGATGTCTGAGATGATGTGCTAATAAATTTGTGTTTTGTATTGAGAAATTTTTTTATTCAGAAAGTCTTCCATGAAGTCCTACAATGAAAGAAAGAGAAATATAGTTGATGTTAGCAGAAAGCAAGATGATTGTGTGGTTATGCCTGTGAAGAAATCTGCAAATGGAGCTTGTCGAGGCTATCGGAAAGTTACAGGTTGGGCAACTGAGTTGGATTATTGTTTTTTACTACTGAGTTTATCTAACTAAACATATATACATTTGGGTGTGGGTGGGTCAGGTGCAAAGCTCACTTATAGTAGTGTATGTTGTGTATTGCAGAAAATATAAGGATGCCTCAGTTGGAACCTCAAATTCAGCTTGAGATTTCGCCTGCAAAGGTTAAGCTACAGCTTTTCCCAATAAATGAAGAGACACGTGCGATATTAGAGAAGGTATGGAAAATATCCGCTCTCCACTAGTAACCTGAAAAACAGAAAATGGACAAGTAAATGACTCTCTTTGTTGGGTTCATTATTCACAGGATGATCACAACCCCTTTCTGGAACTCACTTTAAGTGCTCGGAAGAAGATATCATCGGTGGTTAAGCACCTGAATAATAAATGGGGGAATTCAACTATAAATTTAGGACAACTTATGCTTTTTCCCTACAATACGAAGTTGGAACAAGCAGCATCCAGCAAAAGATGGACCTTAAATGATAGTGCTATTACTGCATGGGAGGTTTATGTTGATGTGGGCAGTCCTTCCATTTTCCGCCTAAGGTTTGAAACCTGTAACATACATTTCCAGTGACTGTAATATCGTGCTCTTGCAGTATAACTTACATGTTTTACTTTCTAGGTATGGCTGGTGCTCTAATTTTCAGCATGTGATGTCTGACTTGAGCCCAAGAACTAGTCTTCTTGAGGCTTATGCGGATTCTGAGGGATGGAAGAGAACCTGTGGAGTATTGGATATCTCCAATCATCAGGATGAAAAACCAAATGAATCTTGTGGAACCTTGATTAATCAAACTGAAGTGAATGAAGCTTTGCATTCAGATGTGAACGAGCAGAAGGCTTTGGACGTGCCTACTGGTTTTGTGGTAATTTTGATTCCATCCTCCTAAATCGATTTGTCTAGCCACTTTTGTGCTTTTAGAAAATGGAATGGTAGATGACATGATTATAGATCATTTATATTTGTAGATGTTGCATTTGTTTTGTTTAACTTCTTGAATTTGGACGTTTGGATACTTTCTGGTTTAGTATATATATCGCTTCTAACAGCGATTACTCAATAATAAACATGTTTACTTGTCTTGCTAGGCGAGTGAAACAAATGAAGCTGTCTCAGTACACTCATCTGTCCCTTGGGATGAAAATTTGACGAATTTGAGCATCGGAGGCCTCCTATCTGAAATATCAATGCAGGGGAAAATTAACAGCTCCGATACCAAATTTGGCATGCATCCAGTCGGATTAATATCAGATATTAGCATCGGTCATCTTCTGTCTGAAGCATCTCTGTTTGGTAAGATGAGTACTGACAGCACGAGACTGGAAATTGGGTCATCCTTTCAACATATCTTTGGGGCATCTAGCGATACCTCTCTAAGAGGCGTATTGCCTGATGCATCTCTACATTCAAACACGAACAAGCTGGCGGGCCAAGCACAAATCGAATCTCCTTGGTACGATGATTTAACCGCCTTAAGTATTGGAGGCCTGTTTTCCGAGGCATCCTTGCAGGCAAAGGCCCGTGGGGAGTTGGAATTAAAAGAGGATAAATCAAGTTTGCACTCCTCTGATTCTCTTATTTCTGTTCGACCGACGGCTCTGTCGATCTTGGATGCTGAAGAGACATGCCATGCTTTTCCTGTCAGGAAGATTCAAACAGATGGAGATGCCACTACTTCAAATATTCAGTTTCCTAAAGAATTTTCTTCTCAAGAAGTTAAGAAGAGTCATTTGCCTCGTTCTCCAGGTGCCTTTAACGAGGACAGAATTCTTAAGGTAGCCAGTCATCAATCCGGTTTGTACTCTTCTCAATCTCACTTTCACATATGACTGGAGTTCTGTTGTGAGTAAAACCGGCAAACTAATAAACTACATATTCTTATGTCAGGTGTAGAATGAGGTACATGCTGTGGATCCTTTACTAAACGAAAAAATTCACCTGCTGGAGCCGGAGGGATGAAGTTTACTAGATTTTGGATGCAACAAAGAATCTCACCATTGTGAATTAATACAAGAAAAGCTTTTACTTTGGCTCCTATTCTCAAGGACCTAGCAATTATTTTTACCCGAAGTGCATACTTGAACAGAGATTTTAGATGTTTGATAAATTGTGATTTTGCAATATCGATTTGTAGTACTGCAGTAAAAGAATATTACCAGACATATTATGTTTTTTAATTAATCACATAATTTTGAATAAATCCATAATCTCAAAGGATTTTAGATCATACCAGTACAAAAAAACATAAATAAAAAACAAAAACAAAATCAAAAACAACTTTGGAGTAATCACATTTTGGTCAAACATTTTGGCATTTTTCTATCATTTAACTATAATACAGGGGTCAGTCTGCAAAAATAAAATAAAATACTTCCCTTGTAATTCAAGAAAGGCAGTCGTTTTGAGAAAAAAATATTTTTATTTATTTATTTATTTATTTATGTTAAAATAAATCGCGGAGTAATTCACCGTTCAACCTGTCTCTCTATCTCTAGGGTTTCAAATTTTCAATTTCGTAGCAGAAAAATCCTCAATCCGAACACAAAAATGGTGAGTAATTTTCAACTGTGGGTGTAGTTTGTTTTTGTCTGTAGATTTAGATCTCGAGCTGAGCTGAAACTTAATTTCGGGTTTTTTTTTCCCTTTTTAGGAAAGTGACGGAGGAAATCTGGATGCGCAAATAGAGGCGCTGCTGAACGTGGAGAAGCAAATGAGGCAAGCGGGTGACGTGGCAGGGACTCGCAAGGCCGTCACTGATATTTTGCAGCTCTGCATTGACGCCGGCGCGTGGAAGACGCTGAACGATCAGATTGTTCTTATTTCCAAGCGCCGCGGACAGTTGAAGCAGGTTGAGTTATTTTTTAAGAACACGTATGTGGTGTTAATTTTACATTTACATTTTAATGAGTTAAATTCACAAAAACTGGAAAAATTGTTTGCTTATATCTTTCTCCGTGGTCTGTAAAAGTATCTGATCGTCCGGCAGTTGTCTTTCGTAGAGGTGATATTACATGTTTACTCTGACCTAAATAGAACTAGTGTTGATTCAAGCTCTATTTATTCGTTGTTACCATGGGTTTGATGGAAAAATTTAAAAAGATGGTGTTTTGTGGGTTGTGAGAACGGCCATTTGCCCTCGTTAAATCTTTTGGCTCTTCTGATGCAGGCTGTACAAGCAATGGTCCAACTAGCGATGCAATATATTGATCAGACACCAGATCTCGATACTAAAATAGAGCTTATAAAGACGCTTAACAATGTATCTGCTGGCAAGGTGATTCTCGCTCTTAATTCATACTGGTCCTCTAAGTTGTGAAACTTGACTTTTTTTTTTCTTTACTTTATTTCTCAAAAATTTATATCGTTTTTAAGATATACGTTGAGATAGAGAGGGCTAGGTTGATTAAGAAACTTGCAAAGATCAAGGAAGAACAAGGGGACATAGCTGAGGCCGCGGATTTGATGCAAGAAATTGCGGTCAGTATTATTATTATTACTCAAATATTTCTTTTCTTGTGTGGAAGTTGTAGAATATATTTGTTCAGGAATTTTCTGACGACTTTGTGTTATAGGTCGAGACATTTGGAGCAATGGCAAAAACTGAAAAAATAGCTTTCATACTTGAGCAAGTATGTGGTTTCTTTCTTTCCATTTCTATTGGGACTATCTATGTAGGAATGGAGTACATTGCGTAATCTGATATGGTATTGATCTTCTATTTCTGTAGGTTCGTTTGTGTTTGGATCGCCAAGATTATGTACGTGCTCAGATACTCTCAAGGAAGATAAGTCCTAGAGTTTTTGAAGTTGATACTTCAAAAGAAAAGAAGAAGCCAAAAGAAGGAGAGAGTCTCGTTGAAGAGGCTCCTGCAGATATTCCATTGCTGTCTGAATTGAAGCAGATATACTACCAATTGATGATTCGGTACACCATTTATCTCCATCACTTCTCAAATAGCGATCAATATTGTCATGGGACTTCCATAATGATAGCTAAAGTTTGTTTTCAAATGCTCGAATAGTTAGTCCATTAAATCTGGATGCAGATTTATGTAATTGTTTGTGAGGTGTTAAATAATTCTTGCTGCCTCACCCATTATTTTCTAAGGAATGTATGGTTAATATCTTAAATTAAACGATGTACTCCCTTACTGTGTAGGTATTACTCACATAGCAATGATTATCTTGAAATATGCCGATCTTGCAAGTCAATATATGAGATTCCATCCGTGAAGGAGGACTTAGCTAAGTGGATTCCGGTAACACATCGTTCTTGTGGCTCTTCGTTATTTATTACCTGTGTGTAGTTATTTTAGATTAACTCAAAATATCCTTATGGTATATATTTATCATGTCTATGCAGGTTTTGAGAAAGATATGCTGGAATTTGGTCCTGTCACCACATGATCCTATGCAGTCTAGCCTTCTTAACTCAACCCTGGAGGATAAGAACCTTTCTGAAATTCCTCATTTCAAGTTTGTTCTTTACAAAACCTTTTTCGTTATATCAATCCAGCTGGTTTTATATTGTTGGCATATATGGTAAGTGACATTCTCGTTCTCTTCTCTTCACTGTCATAGGTCATTGTTGAAGCAACTTGTTACCATGGAGGTTATTCAGTGGACTTCTCTGTGGAACACATTCAAAGATGAGTTTGAGAATGAGAAGAACATGCTTGGTGGTTCCTTGGGTGAAAAGGCAGCCGAGGATCTCAAACTAAGAGTAATAGAACATGTAATGCTCCTCAAGCCCAGATTATATTATGCGTTATTTTATTTATTTTCAGCTATCTGCTCTGTTGGTAGCATTATTATGTTGTTTTATATACACTTATGTATTTTGTTTATTTGTTTTGCAGAACATTCTTGTTGTCTCAAAATACTATTCACGGATAACCTTGAAGAGACTTGCAAATCTACTATGCCTTACGTTCCAGGTTGGTTCCGCCCATTTTGGTTACGTATTTTGATTTTAATGTGTCCATTCGTGAAGTAACTTGAACAACTTTACTTTATGCACCCTACATGTCGTTCTCACAGATAAATGATCATACTAATAAAGCAATTTCAGCCTGAATTCACAATTGTCAATTGTGTGTTACTCTTTAGTGTTTATATTTTTTTAGTAATCGATTGTTGAATTTACTGTACATTATGGTCAAGTGCAACCACACAAGTCCTGGTCAAATATATGATGTTAGAAAAAGTCCCTAAAAATAATTCTAAAGCCAACAAAATATAAAATAAATAACTCTCAGAAAACTAAAATAACTAAAACAGATTGTAGGAAACAAAATTAAACGAAGAGGAAGAAAATAACAAAAAAAAACAGTAATTAGTAGTAATAAAGAATTAATCAAATACGAAAATATTATTTTAAATAACACTAGAAAAAATTAATGAATCTGAAGAACTAAACAAATGGTCTCCAATCTGTAGGAATTTCATTAACAGATCCTTGTCAAGTTCTTATGTATTTATATACACAATTTTTTGTTCTCATGGAAACTCTCTTTAACGCAGGAAGCTGAAAAGCATCTCTCTGATATGGTTGTCTCGAAAGCACTGGTGGCAAAAATCGACCGACCTTTGGGTGTAGTGTGTTTCCAGACAGCAAAGGATAGTAATGAGATTCTAAACTCTTGGGCTGGCAACTTGGAGAAGCTGCTTGACCTTGTCGAAAAGAGTTGCCACCAAATCCACAAGGAAACAATGGTTCACAAAGCAGCATTGAGGGTTTGAATATGTTTGAGGTTGTGAGAAGATAGATTGTGTGATGAAATGTTTGCCCGAGTTAGTAAGGATATTATGCCTTTTTATCGGCTTGGGCAATGTTCATGGACGGACAGCCATTGCTGCTGTTGAAACTCACTTCCTCAGTTTTCTTTTTTAAATTTGAAAGTGGTTTGTTTGCAAAACCACGCACTTCTAATGTTTGTTAAATATACTCAGACTAGTTCATTTATTAAAAAGAAGGTAAAGATTTCGACTTACTATTGATGCTGAGAAAGATTGCTTGTGTTTAAATGTTATCAAATGCTGTGGAACTTTTGAACCACTGTTTTATGGATGAAGTGAAGTAGATGTAAACAAAACCTCTCGTATTTTAAACTAGGAGTATTACTACTATAAAAGAGGAGGTTTTTAATAGAGGAGGTTTTTAATATGAGAAAAAGAATTCAACATGCAAGATTTGGGTTTTTTTTTTGTCAAAGCCAATATTTGTCTTTTGAACTTGTGGTAAAAAAAAAATGGGTTGTAAAGCGTGCATTCTCTTTGAAAAATATTACTAGAATTGCTAAAGTTCCCTTATAATCCTATTTTATAAATTTAAGGAGTTGAAAAATATTACTAGAATTGCTAAAGTTCCCTTATAATCCTATTTTATAAATTTAAGGAGTTAGACTTGTTCTTTTAAAGGTCTGAACTGAATTAAACTTGATATGCTTGAACTGATATGAATTGAATTGAAATTAACTTCAATTGAATTTAAATTTAAAATATTATGAATTGAACTTAATAGGTGTGAACGGGTATGAATTGAACTGAAATTAAGTTCAATTGAATTTAATTTTAAAATATTGAAATAATAGTAAAAAAATAAAAAAATAAAAAATTCTGAATTGAACTGAACGGAAGAGATTGAACTGAACTGAAATTAAGTTCAATTGAATTTATTTTTAAAATATTGAAATAATAGTAAAAAAATAAAAAATAAAAAATTCTGAATTGAACTGAACGAAGAGAATTAAGAATAAGTCCAAAAGTACGTTTACAAAAAGGTACTCAGCCGTTTGGACGAGCTTATTTAAAAGAGCTTATAAGATGTTACATCTTATAAGTTGTTTTAAGAACTGATAATCTGTTATGTCTTATTTAATAAATAAGTTGTTAAATCGTTTGGATAAAATATATATATAAACTTATAAGATTATAATTTGTTTGGAAATTTAAGATCTTATACAAATAAAATTACCAAAAATAAATTGTTATATATATGAAAAAAATAATTAAAAATAGTTATATTAATTAAATAATAAATTTGGAATTTTTGTATATATATAAAATGTAATAATTTTAAGGGTGTTTTGGTCTTTTATTGTTTAAGTTACCTGAGCTTATAAGCTGTTTAAAAAAAAGTACCTCCCGCGTACTTTTTTTAAACAGCTTATAAGCTTTCAAATAGCTTATTTTTAAGTTTTTAAAGATTTTTTTTTAAAGTTTATCAAACAAATTTTATGAACTTATAAACTCTTAAACAATTTATAAGCTGTTTTAAGGAACTTATAAGCTCAACCAAACAGACTTATGTTTATAAAATGGGAAAAAAAGGGTGTAATAGAAGACATAACTTTTATATAGATTTACTTTAACTTATGAAAAATGTACTTATTTTGTACATGTAACTGTTATTTTTGTAAAATCTTATTCTCTCCTCCCTTAAAAAATCTTGTTTTTTACATCAAAATTAAATGTCTTATTTCTTTCCTAGCTAGTAAAATAATTAAATAGTATAATATGTCTCTCTTCACACTATATATATATAATATGAAAAAGGAGTATTATATATATGTAAATTGAATTTGTGTTGTGAAATTTTAATAATTATTTAAATTGTGAAAAGTAGAAAGTGAGATGTACGGAAATAAAGAAAAATGTTAAAAATTAACCACTAATTGATTACTTTTTAATTGGATGGCGAGATTACATTTTGTAATTAGAGTATATAAATGTATATATACAGGTATAATTTTTTTTAATTGTTGCACAGTTCTATTATTAATTGATTTTTGTAGAATATATTTTTATATATTAAATAAATTGCTAATTAGTTAATATGTTCATCATGGATAGTTAATAGTATAATTAACACATCAATTTTTTTCTTCAAGCAAGTGTTGGAACTTGGAATTGTGATAAAAAGATTAGAAAATAAAAATTAAAATGAAAGTTGAAGTTCTGGCCGGTGTTCCAAATTATTCAAACATAGTTGTAATACATCGATCGATGATTCATATTTGATGTAATACCGTACTTAGTGATGATACAAAAACAAGAAAACTAACAATGTGCGATCTCTTGATCACTGATCAACTCTTCATCAATCACGTAGATCTTCCAACTGCAAATGATCATATTATATAAATAAGATTAATAAAGAGAAGCATTTATTTAATAATTAATTTGTACGTATATATGTACCGTACGTACCTAGCAGGTGAATAAGTTGTTAGTGTCGTTGAAGTTGCAGTGGGTGGGGATGACGTTAAGATTATGTAAATCGTTAAACAGACAACCGCAGAAATGAGTATGAAAATCCGCACTTCCATTTTTCGCTATTATCTTAGCAGCTTTGCAGCAACCATCCTCAGCCGAAATCCGACTACCATTCAGCAGATAGCCGGCGCAGGGATTCATCGGTTTTGCAACATCCGGAACACATTTAGTTTCCACATAACCATCAGCATGAAAATAACATGAAATCATGAACAGCATCATGAGTACAAACATTAATAATGTCGATGGTGTTTTCATTTTTCTTGATTATATATATATAATTGATATGAAAAGACTCTATGTGATTTGTGAATTTATTAATGCGTGCATGCGTTTTTTATAGTGATAGTTCGGGCCGGGCCGGGCCGGGCCGGTAGGGTACGTACTACGTACGCCGGTACGTGGTTAAAAAACTTTTCAATAGAGTATATATACTTTACTACCAACCGAACCGCAGAATAAAATGTTTTGACTATCAAGGTGGCCCGTCATTTGCGGTACAAATTTATTTTGACAAAATAAAGGTTTTTAGTGTTGAAGAGTTGTTTTAAACAGTATACATGACTTCTTGAACTTTAGAATTTTATTAAATTTTATTTTAGTAATTTTTTCATAATTTTTATATATTGTTTATCAAAGGTATTGAACAATAAAAAAAAGTTAACATGACTATTATTAGTGAATAGAGGGAGTATTTATTATATATATATAAAGATATTAATTTATGGTGTATTAATATCTAATTGATGGTTAAATAATTAATTAAAAAATAATATAAGTATGATAATTGGGAATTTAATTTATTAATTAAATTAAATTTTAATACACGTTGATAGATCGCGTGTCTTCTCCTTTAAGATTTTGGTCCTCTCTCCGCTTATAAAAGTCCATTCACTTCAGATATTACTTCTATCACCGAATGGACAAACCTGAGATTTGAAGGATTAACGTAAGGTCAAGAGAGAGAAATCAATTTCTCTCATATTCGAGATCAAGTCCAGACGAATCAAGACGAAGGACTTTGCGGATCAAGGTTAGTACTTAGGACCTGTTCTTTTGGACTTAATTTCAGTCCAATTCAGTTCAGTTCAGATCGCTTCAGTTCAGTACGATTGAGTTATTTTCAATATAAATAAAAATAAAATTAAAAAAAAATCTATAATTTTACATATACAATCTAGTTACTGTTATAATATTATTAATATTAAAAAATATTTAATAATTTATAAAAATCATTATTATTTTTATAAAAAAAATCAATCCAGTTCAATTTTTCAGATCGAAAAAAAAAATCTATAATTTTACATATACAATCTAGTTACTGTTATAATATTATTAATATTAAAAAATATTTAATAATTTATAAAAATCATTATTATTTTTATAAAAAAAAATCAATCCAGTTCAATTTTTCAGATCGCTTAAGTTCAGTCCAGTTCAGTTCAGCCGGTTTCAAAAGAACATGTCCTAATTGATTGAATCTTATAATTTTGAAAATTATGAATTTCAAGATCCATTTATAAATATTGATTTTGTGTTTATGATTACGTGAAAACTTACATTAAAATCATCAAAATCATTATTAAAAACAGTTGGTTACTAAATAAAAACATTATTAAAATCAAATTTTGTTTTGGCAAGTCTTGAGGAATCAAACGAGCGGATTTATTTATTTATTTTTTTTTTTTGGTAAAGGTCAATCATATAGAAAAGAGAACATAATACACAGGTCAATCATATAGAAAAGAGAACATAATACACAACCGCGCGTAGGAGATAAAACCCCCCACCGCAATACCGAGCTAACAGACTAACTCTTCAATCGGCCCAACTACACATAAAATACTAAACAAAATACACAACTAAGTACAATCACCAGACTATATGACATACCCTCTTCAGTGCACGGGCCTGAAGAGAGTCTGGAAGACGTAAGGATCGAATCCTCTCCTGGATAATAGTAATCGCCTGAGAAGCCACTACTCCAGACGGCACTGAACGGGCCTAAAAAAACCTCGTGTTCCTCTCGATCCAAATAAAGTATACCAGAGCCGCGAGAAGTCCACGATAAGCGCAGAATATCAAATGCTTCCCACGCCATCGGCTAGAAGCCCGTAACACAGCACTATGCCAAATACCACGTGGCCATAGAAATCTCACCTCCACCTCTAGTCTCTGTAAGCAATCTTGTGAGAAGGGGCAATCAAAGAAAAGGTGAGCGTGTGTCTCCACACTCTCCCCCCACAAAGCACACACGAATCATCTTCCCGACCAATCCAACTCTTATCTCTAGTCGGCAGCCGACCCAGGATAGCCATCCTGTTAGAAATAGGTGTGCCAGCAAAACCGATTTTTGCTTTTGGTGTCGGCCGACACCATATATTGTCGGCCGACATCACCTCCCCAGCTCGTGGCGAATTCAGGAATTCTTCTGGGGCAGTAGCACGTTCGTGCCAATTCCTGTCGGCCGACAGCCTGGACCCGTCGGCCGACACCGCCCAGAATTCAGTGCACGTAATTTTGGAAAAGTTTCCAAATTGATGGGAATTAATTCCTACTCCTTCTAGGACTCTTATGGGCGAGAATTATTGTTTCCATAAAATAATTAGGACCTCCCCCTATATAAAGAGAGCTGCTCCATTGACACAGAAGACACGAAAAATACCGATTATAATTCTATAGCTATTGCGTGAGATTTGAGGGTTTAGAGCGTATATCATCCTTGTAATCGTGAAGCAATATTATAGTGAATTGTTCGTCGTTCCTCCCGTGGTTTTTACCGATTTGGGTTTCCACGTAAATTCTTTGTCTTCTCTATTTTCTTGTTGATTTCTTTTCTTCGGTATCCCGTTATTCTCATACTATACTGTTGTGGATCGTGCATGTATACGCAGCGGAAAACAAAAATTTTATGAAAAACCGTTTTTCATTAATGTAAACATTTTACATTATATTTATTTTATTTTATTGAAAATCATATTTTCAATATTACACATTTAATTCAAATCGAATCAATAATTCACCATTTAATTTAATTATCAAATAATTAAATATTTAATTCATGCATCCCATATTACACAAATTAAATCTAGCGCAATTATATTTATCATATAAACATACTACACAAATTAAATCTAGCGCAATTATATTTATCATATAAATTAATTACTTCTAGCGCAACTATATTAATCATATTAATATATATATATTAATCTTATTGCAGACATAATTAATTTGCATCAAATTGACAATTAACATAATCTTATTATTTAATTCTAATCAACTTGAGTTTATGTAAATATCGCACATAATTAATTTGCATCAGATTGACAATTAACATAATTATATTATTTAATTATAATCAACTTGAATTGTGCAATTAAATTAATCAAATTAATTAATTACACATATATAATTAATTAGTGCACATAATCAGTTTGCGTCAAATTGACAATTAAGATAATCATATTATTTAATTCGAATCAATTTGAATTTAATTGACATTTAAATTAATCACAATTAATTTTTCTTTATCAATTAAAAATCCCATAGCGCAAACATTAACAGTACATAGCGCAAACATTTAACGCAAACAATTAAATCTAAATTTAATCGTAAGTACCTCAGGGATTCATCGGACGAAACGAGGTTCGTCGGAAGTCGCGCGGATGCGACGCGGGGACGGCACGGGTCGTGTGCGGGGAGAGCCGAGCGAGTGGCGGGGCTCTCGGCTGACTCTTGTGTCACGGCTGGAGCGCACGGGCGCGACTCGGGCTGTGCTCGGGCGTTCCTTCGGCGTCTCTCGTCTAATCAGGTTTCACCTCGTATAGGTAATCCAACTTACGTATTGCACTAGAAACACGTAAGGAAGAATACGACGGGAAAAACGGGCCGGAAAAACGGTGCCGGAATCGGATTCCGGCGAGGGGAGGCGGCTGCCGGCGGCGGCACTAGGCGGCGGCGGGCGGCGGCTCCGGTTGTCGGCGGTCCTCCATGGGAGGAGCCGAGGGGGCGGACGAGAGGGAGAGAGGAGAGGAGAGAAAGTGAGGCTAGGGTTTTGAGCTCTTCACTTTGGTGTGTTTATTCTCATGCCTATGGAGCTCTTTTTATAGGTGAAGAAAGGAGCTTGTTGGGCTCAAACCCCAATGGATTGGATCCATTAACCCTAGCCGGCCCAATACATTAGCCGTCATTACGTTTCTCCAAAATTGACAATCAATTTCATCTCCGAAAAATATAACGATTATATTTTCTTTCTCGTTTTAATTTTCTCATCAATATGAGATAAAAATAAAATTTTCCAATTTCACAAAATCGGAAAGCCCATTTCAGGGGTACTGCTAAATCGGGAAATTTCCTAAAATAGAAAGTGTACACCATCGTGTCCGTTTTCTTTAGCTCATTATTATTTCCAACTCATAATCACAATTATGAATCTCGGATTCAATCATATTGACCTCCGACTATATGTACTTAATTAACAGTTAATTAATACATGATCGTATTCAAGGATCGGTTTACACGAGAATGTGACCCTCAATGGTTCAGGTGTATAACTAGCCGTGGGCTCACAACATATTTTGATTCGAACAACATATTGTTCTTATTTCAACTACTCACAAGAGTTTTAGATTAATAATCATATTATTTAATCTCCGAACAAGTCGGTGCCCAACGAATCAGTGACGAGCGTCTAGCAGCCACGCTTCACTAATTCCCTAGATACAAATGAAGTGCCTGCAAGAACCTTGTAATATAGTTAGCGTACAGTACGATCCCTCCGATACATATGTCCCGATCAAACTAGAGATATTGGTTAATCGAGATCTCTTGTTGAGTTTGATAAATGTGCGTACGTTCTAGGTTTCGTAAAATCCATTCGTGATTGATTCAGAGAAACACGTTTCTCTAATCACCTCACTATTCAACTCTGGCCAGAGATTCCGGGACTACAAACCATCAGAACACACAGGACATCCATGATCTATATCAAGCGATCAGATCCCCTACTACCATGCACAGACTTCACATCAGATTTCGAACTGTACGAACATTGTCTCCTTTTTCGACTTACTCCCTTTCCAGGGAATCAGAGACACGTCACGATACAGCTAGTCCTCTGATGAAGTCACGGTGATGTCTGGGTCTTAAGGATTAATTGTGTACAACTATATTATGAAATTCTCTACTCGATCAGTGATAACCACTTAGAGATTCCAGGGAGAGGGGGTTCAGTGAACTCATCAACAGTGAGCACCCACTCAAGTATGTCGATGTCCCAACACCGAGGCTCGAGATTAGCCCACATACACTAAGTGCTAGTCTCAAGGGGAAAGGCCGGGTATCCTTGTTATTGGTGTAACCCATCGACTAGGAACTGAGTTTGACCAGTTACGTTGCGTTAACAGAATTATCTCTCGGTTTCCACAAAACCGAATTCATACAACATGTGTAACCGTACAGGACTATATCTATGATTCAACATTGGGAGCAGATATAGTATATGCCATTAATAAAGGTTTCATTAATTAACGAAATAAACCGTTATATAACGGAATACGGTTAACCGCTCGGCCAACCGTTGGCTCGCCGGTCACCTATTCCAACATATACATCGTCCCGATCGTCAACAAGTGGTATCAGAGCTAAGGATCTATGACGAGCGTGAAGTATGACATACCGATGCTGGATCTCAACACAAGGTTCCCAATTTGGCAATACAAGATGAGGTTAGTTCTACGATCCTTGAAGCAAGAGATCGCTCTCAATGGTATTGACAACATGCCGGTTCATATGGAGCATGACGAGCGTGTGTCGCTCGATCAGATGGCTATGGCGACCATAGGGCTGCATGTATCGAACAGTTTGGCGGAGGACATCATGGAGATGAAGACAGCGAAAGAATTGTGGGAGAAGCTTGAAGAGATGTGCATTACCAAGACGGTGTCAAGTAAGCACAATTTGAAGAGGAGTCTTTATTTCCTCAAGATGGCGGAGGGATCCTCGATCCAAGCGCACGTAGCGAAGTTCAAGGAGAAGGTTGCCGACCTCGGCAACATTGGCGTGAAGATCGAAGATGATGATCTTGCGTTTTGGCTCCTAATTTCTCTACCCCTTTCTATGGTGACCTTCCGTGATACTCTCCTATATTCCGCTCGATAGAGTCTCGCGTTTAAAGACGTTACTTCGGCTCTCTCATCTAGAGATAATATTATGATGATGGAGAATCCTAATTCGGGAGAGACGTCAAGCGAATGGTTGAATGTCCGTGGGCGGACAACTCAGAAATCGAGCCAGAGGTCTCGATCGAAGTCACGACATAGTAGTAAGGTTTGCAACTATTGCAAGAAGAAAGGTCACATCAAAGCCGATTGCTACGCCTTGAAAAATAGGTTGGAGAGAGAAGGTGGCAACAACAACAATAATAATTCCGGTAAGAGTTCCGGTGAGGTTGGTGTAGCCGAGAATTATTGTGATCTCCTTATGGCTTTGGGTGAGGTCTCCAATTCAAGCGAGGAGTGGACTCTAGACTCGGGATGTACGTTCCACATGTGCCTGAATCGTGACTGGTTCGAGACTTTTGAGAAGGTGGAACAAGGTGCGGTGACTATGAGCAACAACGCGTCATGCAAGATCGAAGGGATAGGAAGCATCCAGATCAAGATGTTTGACGGCGCGATCCGCACCTTAAGCGAGGTTAGATACGTTCCCGGCTTAAAGCGGAATTTAATTTCGCTTAGTACTTTTGAGCTTAAGGGTTATTCGTTCACCGGAGAAGGTGGAGTCGTGAAGGTTACCAGCGGTTCGTTGGTAGTTATGAGAGGCGAACGTAAGTCGAATAGGCTCTACGTTCTTGAAGGCATCACGGTGAAAGGTGAAGTAGCCGTGGGCGATTCCAAAGTCCCGAATGTCGATACTACGAGACTTTGGCATATGCGTCTAGGGCATATGAGTGATTCCGGAATGGCCGAGTTGAGTAGGCAAGGGCTTCTTGGGGATAAGGGCTTGTCGAAGTTAGAGTTTTGTGAGCAGTGCGTCTTTGGGAAGCAAACGAGGGTAAAGTTCACCACTGACGCTCACACGACAAAAGAGATACTCGGGTATGTCCATTCCGATCTGTGGGGACCATCCCCGGTCCCCTCCACTGGAGGTTCTTACTACATGCTTACCATCATCGATGACTATTCCCGAAAGGTTTGGTCGTTCTTCCTGAAGAACAAGAGCGACGTGTTTTCTACCTTCACAGATTGGAAGGTGATGATAGAGAAACAAACCGGGAAAGTCGTGAAGAACCTACGTACGGACAATGGCCTAGAATTTGTGTCCGACGAATTCAACCAATTTTGTAAGGGTTCGGGGATTGTGAGGCACCACACTGTGAGATACACGCCCCAGCAAAACGGAGTAGCCGAGAGGATGAATCGCACGATTATGGACAAGGTACGTTTCTTGTTAGCAACTTCTGGGTTGAGTAAAGGTTTTTGGGCTGAAGCGGCTTCTTTAGCATGTTACCTTTGTTGGGATATGTCCTTCGATCCTACGTGTGCAATCGATAAAGTCATAAGGTCGTCTATGGATGTTAAATGATTATTTGATAATATTAATTGTTGGAACAATATAATATTGATCAATTAAATCATACCTACAGGGTCACACACGATTCGGAATTACGTTGCTTGTTATATTGATTTAGAATCAATACGTATGGATTTTCACATGCATGGGATGCATGGCATGCATAAGATGCATGGCTTGCATGGATGCATGTCACATGGTGTGACATGGCATTCCACACAAGCAAGGGGACCACATCTAATGCCATTTGGCATGGTGATGTGGAAATGACCCTTCACCTCCCCATTATCCACCATTACTTGTGCATTATGATGCACATTATGGTGGGGGTTACAAGGGAGGTTAATGGTGATCAATATAGTGATGAAAACATGTGTTTTCACAACACTTTTGATCAGCCACGAAAATCATACACAAAAGAGAGAGAGAAGAGAGTTCTTGGAGAACCACTTCAAAACAAGCAAGCAAGTTCAATTCCGGGTTCGTGTGCAACACGTAGAGGCCGGGCCATTTGTGCGGCTTCAACATCCGGGCGATCTAGACAAGAGGAGTGACGAGGTCATTCACAAGGAGAGCTTCGAGAGGCTGATCCATTTGAGGTGGTTCAATCGACTCAACACCACCTTCATCAACAACGAGGCACGCTTCACCGTATGTAAGTGTGATCGTTAATCCCTATATATATATATTGGATGTATATATATATAAACGTGTCTATACATATCATGTGTGCCTAGATCTTTATGTTGTTCGTGTTCTATTGTTTTACACGCTTCCGCACACACGAACAAGGTAATCGAGCGATTGGATCGACGTCGAAAACCTTCAACCTTATCAACCGATCCCCTTCCATGGCGATTAACAAGAAGACTCCACAAGAATTGTGGAAGGGATCTCCGGCGAATTATGAGGACTTGAGGGTGTTTGGGTGTCCGGCCTACATGCATGTCAACGACGGGAAATTGAGTGCACGTTCTAAGAAGTGCATATTCGTTGGCTTTAAGGAAGGAGTTAAAGGATACGAGCTTTGGTGTCCAGAGACGAAAAAGATCATTCTAAGCCGTGATGTAGTCTTTGATGAGGCTTCTATGATTGGTGATCGGGCGTCTAAAGGGAATCTCGAGGTTCCAAGTACTCCTATTGAGGTGGAGCCGGACAGGGTGCAAGATGAAGATGATGGGTCAAGTTCCCCGACCGATATGACGAGTAGTTCGACTACTCCGGAAGATCCAAAAGAGGTGGAGCCGCAATGCATAGCACGAGATAGGCCAAGGCGTGAGACTCGACCACCCAAAAGGTTAGCCGAGTATGAGTTAGTTGCCTATGCTCTAAACGTAGCCGATGAAGTTGATTCGTATGAGGAGCTTTCCTCATATGACGAGGCGGTTACGTGTGATGACTCAAGTAAGTGGGTCTTGGCTATGCAAGAAGAGATGGAGTTTCTTCATAAGAATGGCACTTGGGAGTTGGTTGATCTCCCTAAAGGCAAGAAGGCCATTAAGTGCAAATGGATCTTCAAGAAGAAGGAGGGCATCCCTGGGGTCGAGGACGAGAGATATAAGGCGAGATTGGTGGCTAAAGGTTTTAGTCAAATTCCCGGAGTAGATTTCAATGATGTGTTTTCACCGGTGGTCAAGCATAGCTCGATTCGAGCAATTCTAGGCATTGTGACAATGCATGATTTGGAGCTTGAGCAAATGGATGTGAAGACGGCCTTTCTACATGGGGAGCTCGAGGAAGATATCTACAAGGTGTGTTTTCTCAAGAAGTCCTTATATGGTTTGAAACAGTCTCCTAGACAATGGTATAAACGTTTCGACACGTTTATGATCAAAAATGGTTTCCGGAGGAGCTCATACGATAGTTGTGTGTATTTTCGGAAAGGCCGTGATGGGTCTTTAGTTTATCTTCTCCTCTACGTCGACGATATGTTGATAGCGGCTAAGGATAAGTCGGAGGTGGAGAAAGTCAAGGCACAACTTAGCAAGGAGTTCGAGATGAAGGATCTAGGTGCGGCAAAGAAGATCCTTGGAATGGAAATCACTAGAGATCGAAGAGATGGCAAGTTGTATCTTGGCCAAAAAGGGTACATAGAGAAGGTGCTACGTCGTTTCAACCTTGAGAATTCGAACCCGGTAAGTACTCCCCTTGGAACAAAATTTAGACTTACCTCTGCTTACTCTCCGACGACGGAGAAGGACATCGAGGATATGGCTCGAGTCCCTTATTCCAATGCCGTTGGGTCCTTGATGTATGCAATGGTGTGTACTCGTCCGGATTTGGCCCACGCCGTGAGTGCCGTGAGTCGGTACATGGCGAATCCCGGAAGAGAGCATTTGAAGGCGGTGCAGTGGGTGTTGCGCTATTTGAGAGGTACGTCTAACAAGAAGTTGGTGTTCGGGAGGAATTAAGATGATGTGCGAGGGTTCGTGGATTCCGACTATGGCGGTGATCTAGATAAAAGAAGATCTCTTACCGGGTATGTTTTTACCATTGGTGGGTGTGCTATAAGTTGGAAAGCTATCTTGCAAAGTACGGTGGCCTTATCGACTACCGAGGCGGAGTATATGGCGGTCACCGAGGCTTGCAAGGAGGCGTTATGGTTGAGAGGTTGGTTTAGAGAACTCTCGAAGAGTTCGAAGACGACGTCAATCTTTTGTGATAGTCAAAGTGCTATTTGCCTCACAAAAGATCAAGTGTTCCATGAGAGAACAAAGCACATTGACATTCGTTATCATTTTGTCCGTGAGGTGATCGCCCGAGGCGATATTAAGGTGAGTAAGATTAGTACTCACGACAATCCGGCGGACATGTTGACGAAAAGTTTACCCGCAACCAAGTTTGAGCTTTGCTCTAGCTTGGTTGGACTTCGATCGAGAGATTAAGCCCTTAGGGGCTTTTGGAGGAAGACGGAAGGCGAAGGAAGTTCGCGGTTTTGTGTCAAGGTGGAGATTTGTTAGAAATAGGTGTGCCAGCAAAACCGATTTTTGCTTTTGGTGTCGGCCGACACCATATATTGTCGGCCGACATCACCTCCCCAGCTCGTGGCGAATTCAGGAATTCTTCTGGGGCAGTAGCACGTTCGTGCCAATTCCTGTCGGCCGACAGCCTGGACCCGTCGGCCGACACCGCCCAGAATTCAGCGCACATAATTTTGGAAAAGTTTCCAAATTGATGGGAATTAATTCCTACTCCTTCTAGGACTCTTATGGGCGAGAATTATTGTTTCCATACAATAATTAGGACCTCCCCTATATAAAGAGAGCTGCTCCATTGACACAGAAGACACGAAAAATACCGATTATAATTCTATAGCTATTGCGTGAGATTTGAGGGTTTAGAGCGTATATCATCCTTGTAACCGTGAAACAATATTATAGTGAATTGTTCGTCGTTCCTCCCGTGGTTTTTCCCGATTTGGGTTTCCACGTAAATTCTTTGTCTTCTCTATTTTCTTGTTGATTTCTTTTCTTCGGTATCCCGTTATTCTCATACTATACATCGTCCCGATCGTCAACACATCCAAAGAGTGAAGCAATGACGTGGGATGCGTCCTGGACCGGTCAAGAGAGCAGCCCACGTCACCCTTGGACCCTCCGGGCGAAATAAAGTATATGCTGAGTAAGAGGTGTAGATAGTTAGGATTCAAAAATATAGAATATATTTGTGTGGGATAAGTCCTTCCCATATCAGGCACTAATCCATTTTTAACCTCTAATTAGATGGGGAAATTATTCAAATTACGAACATAAGCTGGTTACTTTTTCTTTCTAATAAGGGATAATCGTAGGCTAGTAGCTGACCTATAGGCACTTTTGTACTTTGGTTACTCACCTTGTATTTTGTACATCCGAGTAGCTGAGCTTTAAAGAATTTGCACTTTCATGCAAAATCGGGCGGAATCCGGCGACACGTGACTTATAATGGCATTTTCGTTATTATACATTGATTTGATAAATGTGTAATTACACAAACACCCTCATCTTCTTCCCCTTTCTATCTTCATCTTCATCCCTCAATTAAATTATTTAATTTTAGAAAAATAAAAAACAAATAATTAAAACAACTTTAAAACTCAATCCACGCTCTCCCGTTTCTCCTCCTAGTCTTTCCTTCAAAAACCCAGTTCGGGTTCGGATACCCGTTTCTCGTTCTCTGCCCCGAAATTGAACAAAACTCCATTTTTGGGCCAAACTCTGTCGCTCAGAGAAAATCGCAAACCCCGGTCGAACCCCCCGACGACCCGTTTTGTTCGTTATAAGCGCTGGCATCGTGAAGAGACGAAAGGAGCTTCCCTCCGACAGCGTGATTCAAAGGGATAAAAAGCTCAAACTGGCCTTGAAGATCCAGAAGATCCTGATGACCCAGTCGGACCGAATCATGCCCCTCCACGATCTGGGCCGCTTCAGAAAGGCCCTAGGGCTCGAGAAGCGCCGCCGTTTCATAGATCTGTGAGGACTTTCGTCAATCTCGATTCTGCAAATTTCGGTAATCTCGATCTGTGCAAATTTCGGCAATCTCGATTCTGTGTTGATTATTCGGTGAGGACTTTCGTCGAACGGTTTCCGGGCGTTGTCGGAGGATTTGCTGGTCATTAAGCTTCAAAAATTACTGATGATGTCGATGGAGGATTTGTAGTTCTAATTAATTTTTATTTTTATTTTTCTGCAATTAATAAATTTAATTGAGGGATGAAGATGAAGATAGAAAAGGAAAGAAGATGAGGGTGTTTGTGTAATTACACATTTATCAACATCAATGTATAATATCGAAAATGCCATTATAAGTCACGTGTCGCCGGATTCCGCCCGATTTTGCATGAAAGTGCAAATTCTTTAAAGTTCAGCTACTCGAGTGTACAGAATGCAAGGTGAGTAATCAAAGTACAAAAGTGCCTATAGGTCAGCTACTAGCCTACAATTATCCCTTCTAATAATTAATTGAAGCTCTAGGCCCCCTATTCATTTATTAATTCGATCCAACTTTATTTTATATTGTTCCAAGAATTCGAACAAGATTTTGTGTCGATCCGCCTGAGCGGATTTAGTTATTGACAAATAACACTTAAGCCCCGTCATTTATGGTACAAATTTAACAAATTAAAAACACGCTGCTACGACTTTTATGATACTACATGTTTCGTATAATTATGCACTGAGATGTGGGTTAGTTTTTGAAATTTTAACAAATACAAGATCAAAATATATTTTCAAGTTAAAAAGTTAATTAATTGTTAATTAGTAACTTAATTGATGAGTCCAACGAAATGCTTGGCTCAAATAAAAGGATGTTGCGGACTTGTGGTCCCGACAATTAGTGGCTCCAATAGGTGGTCCGACAAGGCGTGGTTTTATACTGAGCCTATGAATGTTTGGTGTTTGTAAAATAATTAATTAAAGAAATAGTTTTTTATTTTTTATTTTTTATTTTTTATTATGGTTAGCACTGATCGACCTTTTATTATGAAATAATTAAAAACATAATTTTAAATTGGAGTATTATCTGTGAAAGGAAAGCAATAATATATGATAAAATAACGAGGCTATGATATTTCAAATTCAAATTCAAATACAAGGATAAAATAAAAAGTGGTTAATTGGTGCTGTTAATCAAGTCTAAGCATGCAAATGATGCAATTGCTCAATTAATTAAGCAAGCTAATTATTCAAAATTAAGAAAAACATAACACGCGCTACGTGATGTTGCATGCATGCAGTGCGTCGCGCACGTGCCACGTACATTCATTATATTTTTGATCTTTAATTTAAATTCATTCGGTTCAATTCAGTTTAGTTCTAATTTTATTCAATTCAAAATAAACATATATAGTCCAAGTCCAAATCCAAATAAAATAACTTGTATAATTTGTATAATCTTGCAAAATATAAGATGCAGGTGGTTAGAGCATGTACAATGGTACCAATTTTTTTGAGTTTGAACTCATTTATTTGAACTCTAACCATTGCAAGAGTGAGTTCAGTTTAATTTATTCATATGGCCCACTCTACTGCAAATTCTGAAATGAACTGAGTTCAAAGGTATGAACTCAACTTTTTTATTTATTTTTTACAAATATTGACACATGTCCTTAGTTAATTGGTCTGCCACAAGAAAGTGTATCACACTCTCCATGTTGGCAAGTAAAGTTTTAATTAAAGTTGCAATTTTTATTATTAATATTAAAAAGTAGTGGGCTCATAAAATGAGTTCAAACCGAAAAACCAATGTAAATGATAAATAGTACAGTTCATTTATTGATTAAATTAATTAAAAAAAAATATTAAAAATAGTTAATTGGTATGAACTGAGTAACCATTGTACATGCTCTTATGGAATTGCCAAAGTAGAAAACTCGTTCTTTTTTATCAAATGATTCAAATCAAGTGATTTCACGTCCAAATAAAAAACACGTGTTAATCAATTAAAGATCGAAAAAATTATATATGCAATTAGGAATGTGAAATACTGAAATGTCTAAAATATGATTGTTTTTTTTTTCACAAATAATTTACAATTTTTGTAAATGTTATAACACTTAAAATCAATTTTTTCCATTTTCCAACACGCATTATAATCTCATAAACCCTAATTTATTTTATTCCAAGTAATTGGATTTCAACGAATACGATTCCAACCATCCAAAGGGACCGGAGCAAGCTTAACCATCTCCGCAATGGATTTCAACGAATACGATTACCTGGAGAAAACGGTGGAGGAAACCAACGGACCGGCGAAGGAGAGAGAGGGGAGCGAGAAAAGGCACAGAAGGAGAGACAGAAGCGAAGACAATGAAGAAGAAGAAGAAAGGGGAAGAAAGAGCAGCAGCAAGAAATCTCGGAGCGAAGAGAACGATAGGGATCTGGATAAGGATAGAGAGAGAAGCTCTAGGCATCGGAGTAGAGATCCCGACAGAGAGAGACGACGCTCGAGGGATAGGGAGAGGGAGAGGAGAGAGAGAGATAGTGAGAAGGATAGAGAGAAGGAGAAAGAGAGGGAAAGGGAGAGGTCAAGAAGGAGCCGGAGTCGATCGAGGCTGGAACATGATAGAGAAAGGGAGTCGACGAGGGAGAGGGGTCGCGAGGAAAGCAGGTGATGTCTAGAACCTTCTTGTCGCTCGTTTATGGATTGGGTTTCTTGTCAATTGGCTTTGTATGTTTTGATCAGTTGTTGAAGATTATCAATGTTACTGTATTCCTTTGTTCCCCTTTCCCTTACTCCTCTCATTGAAGCAATTAAAACTGAAATATGGTTTTGAGATATACTTGAAATGGTAGGGTTTGTCCATTTTTCTCAGCAATTTATTGTTTGCATAATGGTTTTGAAATGCGATAATAGGTATGGTTCTCCACTTATATTAAGACTGTGCACAAAAGAAATGCATTGAAAGGGTCTTAGTGCAGAAAATTTAAAATTACGAAAATATAGTTTTCTAACTTGGGTTGAAATCGTAGATGGATTGTTTGCATCTTAATGGGCTAGAAGGCTTGTTCACACAAGAAACTGGATTCCAACGTTTTGAGTTTGAGAAGGTCTGTTATGTTATTTGTTTTGGGATTTTGGATTTGACTCAAACCTCCCTCCTTTTATTGTTTTTGCATAGCTGGATTTAGGCATTACATTTTAGTCGGGATGTTGACCTATGGTGTATTCAATTTTTAGGTTGGCAACGCTTGTGGTGAAGCTGTATCAGTTTCCAACCTTTTGTTCACTTCCAAGAAGAAATGCTTTAGCTCCATAAATGTGGCTTTCCCTGTGATTAAAATATAAGATAATCATCATTAGTTTTAATGCTTAACTTTGTCTTCTTGAAACTTGAATTTCATTTGACTATAGATATTGATTCCTGAATTTACAGGACAGAATATGCAGAGTTCCAAAATATTCTTACTGTTACATAGTAATAATGTAGTGGAGAATGACATATGTATTTGCCCTGTTGCAACTTCACTAGAGATTTTTCTTAACAATCTGTATTTCTTAGTTTTTGCACTCGTTTTGCTCAAATTAAAAATCTCAGGGTTTATGTATACTTTTTGAATTGTGAATTTCTTTTTCTTTTCTTGATTTACTTTGTTATGAAATTACTGCTTTGATTTAAGAATAGCCTTCTAATTTGGACCTCTAACAAGGGTGGCAGGAAGGAGTTTGTGGGGGTGAAAGGACATGAACTCCTGGGGATTATGAGAATGGGTTTGAGATTATATTTTATATTAAGCTTCTAATAGACTAACAAGGCCACATTTATTAGAATGCTGACCTTTTCTCATTCCTGGATTTATTCTCATTTTACTGTGAGCCATTAATGCAGGAGATTCAAGGATAAAAAAGAAGCTGTGGAGCCCGAAGCTGACCCAGAAAGGGACCAGAGAACTGTGTTTGCATATCAGGTATGGGCACTTACATTTAGATTTCTATATTTCATTTTTGATTTCTCTGTTTAAAATGCTTCTTACATATCATTAACAACCATTCACCACTGTTCTTACTGTAGATGCCGCTGAAGGCAACTGAGAGAGATGTCTTTGAATTCTTCTCAAAGGTTGGAAAGGTTAGTGAGGGTTATGAAAAGTTCTCAACCTGTTATTGGTAACCATTTGAATACATGTAATAATTGTTTTTGGTGGCTTTTATGTTTTTTGTTGTTTGTTTCATATTAAATTATTTTTTGTGTTTTACTTTCGTTTCCCTCTCTAACTATGAGCAAGTCTTCTGGAGATGCCATTATTTATTATGAATGGGTACTTCAGTTCAATGGCATGTAGTAGTTCCTTTCTTTTTGAAGTTAAAGGGAACTTATCGTCTTTTTTTACCTTGTTTTAAATTTGTGTTCTCCATTTTTGTGCCTTCAGGTGAGAGATGTAAAACTAATTATGGATCGAAACTCAAGGCGATCAAAAGGCGTTGGGTATGTCATGCCTTCTTTGTTTTATTAATACTCATCCACTGCCCTCTCAACATACTTACATGCTGGATAGGGTTAGCCGATTGATATTCCATTCCACACCATCAATGTGAATTATTTCCTATTTTAGTGGTGTTTTTTTCTCAAGGTTTAACCCATGTTCTGGAGCATAAGTGCACCTGTCAGTATTATATTATTTATGATTATCGCTGTATGCCTGTATCTGCCGCAGCTCTTACATTGTACACTATTACTAAATGCTCCGAGCATCTTTCTTCTATGCAGGGTGGAACTTAATTTTTTCTATATGATGTTTGCTGTTCTGAATATTTGTGTTTTTTAGTCTTTGTGGCCTGCTGTTCTGTCTATGATTGCCTTTTTGTTCTCAGTCATTATGTATCCTGGTGACAGGTATATTGAGTTTTACGATGCTATGTCTGTACCAATGGCTATTGCTCTATGTGGCCACCCATTTCTTGGACAGCCTGTAATGGTAAAACCTTCAGAGGCAGAAAAGAATCTTGTTCAATCAAATACCTCTGCTGTTGGTTCAGGAGTTCCTGGACCATACAGTGCAACTGAGAGGAAGCTCTATGTTGGAAATTTACATTTCAACATGACGGAAGCGCAACTAAGACAGGTATGCTGCTCTGGGTGTAACTATCTGGCCTGCAGTCAATTGTTATGTGATTACCTACTCTATGCTTTATTTTGTACTGTTGGATAGTGAAATAACAATTTTGATTTGGTTTCATACCATACACTTCAATGTCAATAAATTGTGTATTTACGAAGCTAGTTCCTATTAAGTCTATCTGATGTATTATGGTTACACCATAAAGCATAGATGTTATTTTGTTTTTTAGTTAACTATGGAGTGTCTTTTTAGTAATTTCCAGCTAATTCAGAAGTTGATTTCTACCTTTTTCTCTAGATTTTTGAACCATTTGGGCCAGTTGAGCTTGTTCAACTTCCTACAGATCCAGAGACAGGACAATGCAAAGGTTTCGGATTTATTCAAGTCGGTATCTCCTTCGTTGCTAGATATAATTGTTTCTTAGTCACCAAGACATTTTATGCTTCCAGTACCTGCTATTAGTTTCATTATGGCTCTTTTACAATAATTGCAGTTTTTACAAATTGAACATGCAAAGGCTGCACAAAGTTTGAATGGAAACCTGGAGATTGCTGGTCGTACCATTAAGGTACTGTGCTCACCTTGTAGTTTCCCACTCAGTCGTATGCCCATTCTTTAATGTTTAATGGCTTGTTCTAATCTACGAGGTTATAGGTTTTTTGACTTACCTCTTTCTCTGCTTCAGGTTTCTTCTGTTACTGACCATGTTGGAGCACAAGATTCAGGAGCAAAAACTGCTGATTTTGATGATGACGATGGGGGTGGTTTGGTGAGTGTTATTTCCGATCAGTAATCACATTACTATCTTTATCACCTTAAAGATGAAGCATAATATGATTTGATTCTGAGTTCTATTATGGAATAATACTGTTGATCCTTTTATAGTAGAAGAGTACTTTAGAGTTGCGTTCAAGCAAAAAAAAAAAAAATCTGTATGAATTGGGTGTAGTTGGTTTACTTCTTTGCTTGTGGTTGTGTTGTGAACAAGAACAAAAAATGCAATGTTTATTGATAAAGTATGATTATTGATATTGATTATGTTCTAACATGTGAGCCTTCAATCTTTGCAGGCTTTAAATGCTCAGTCTAGAGCAATGCTGATGGCGAAGCTTGATCGTAGGGATCCAAGGTCTGTGTATAATTGGACTCTCTCTGTTGGATCCATAATAGTATTGTCAATATTAATTGTAAAGCTAATTTTGGCATGCATATATTTATTGTAGTGTCGCGGGTCCTCTTGGGATACCTGCACTGAATGGAATAGTTCCTGCACGACAAGCCATTACGATTCCCATCATTCCAACATCAATCGTGCAAAATCCAGTTCTTCTACCACAGGTTGTTAACATGGCTCCTGAACCTATTGGAATCCCCAGTGAATGTTTACTGCTGAAGAATATGTTTGATCCAACCGCTGAGGTTCGTGTTTGTTTGATTCCTGGTGCCTGCAACGAAGGGATTTTTTATTTTTTTTTCCTAATGAAAATAATGATCATATCGCAGGTGGAACCTGATTTTGACCTGGACATTAGAGACGATGTACAAGAAGAATGCTCCAAGTATGGAGTGAAGCATATCTATGTTGACAGGTTAAGGATGCTATGATATCTTCTCTTTTTTTTTTTTTTTGTTCGAAATCGAAATACGAAAAAGATCAACTAATGATTATTCTACTGCTTGCAGGAATAGTGCTGGCTATGTTTATTTGAGGTTCGAGAGTGTGGAAGGTGCAGCACGTGCTCAACAAGCAATGCACAAAAGATGGTTTGCACGAAGATTGATCTCGGCTATATTCTTGGTAATGTACTTTAGAAAATGGGATAAATAATGATGTGTTGAATGTGTGTCATAATAATGTCGAGTCACTATTGTGGTAAACTGTTCCAGAGATCTAATGTTTTTTCCTTCTGATTTTGCAGCAACCATATGAATATGATGCTAAATTCAAAGGTGCCGCATGAACGAGTTTTATCTGAGAGACGAGTTCTTTCAATTCTCAGATGTTGCTTCATATGTATGATTCTTATGATATGATTGCTTTAGTTCTAATAGTCTTCTTCTAGTCTTATTTGTATTTGTGTATTTCTCTGTTCTTGCTTTGATATAAATGATCTGAAACCATTCAAAATTTAGAAAGTCTATTTTCTTTAAAATAGAATCTTTATTTTTTTATTCAGTATTATATACTCCATTACTACTACATACTCTTATTATTGTATATTTATAAAGAAAATAAGTTTATAATATATTTATTTTGTCTCAAAAATTTTAAATATTAGTATTATGAAATGTTACACAAAAATGGAAGTGTAAATATTTATCTCTCTAAAATTATGCAATTTTTTCTTTTAAAAACGAAATAATTATTTTATTTTTTCTTTAAATTTTCAAACTGAATTAAATTCAAAAATTAGTCGACTAAAAGAATGAACGGTGACAGCCATCGGCATGGCTATTCCGATATTCAACCGATCTTCAGTTGCCACGTGGAATTCCTCCATAAGGCAAGCAGTCAACGACGGCGACTTCCGAGAGGCCCTTCTCCTCTTTCGCCGGATGAAACAGCAGCAGCCTCCTCAACACCCCAACAACTTCACATTCCCCCTCATCGCTAAAGCGTGCGGAAAGCTATCGAACCACAAGCTCTCGCGAACAGTCCACGCCCACGTCGTCAAAACCCCGCACGCTTCTGATCTATACGTACAAACCGCGCTGGTCGGTATGTACGTCAAATGCGGCTGTTTGGAATGCGCCCACCAACTGTTCGATGAAATGCCTGTGAGAGACGTAGCTTCTTGGAATTCGCTCGTTGTGGGTTTCGCTCAAGTGGGTTCTTTAGACAGAGTATCTTCGTTGTTCAGAAGAATGAGGGCAGATGGTTTGTATCCGGACTCTGTTACCCTCATCGGGTTAACGCAGTTGGTGTCCGGAATGAAGGATGGTGGGCCCTCGTTGCTAAGGGCCGTTCATGGCTTCGGGTTGAAATGTGGGCTCGGAGAGGATGTGTCGGTCTCTAATACTTGGATATCTGGGTACGCGAAATGCGGCGAATTTAAATCGGCGGAGATGGTTTTTCGTGGCATTGCTTTGTTTTCTTTGAATGCCGTCTCGTGGAATGCCATGATTTCGGGGTTTGCTTATTTTCAGGAATCGGAGAAGGCTGTTGAGGTTTATCGAGAAATGCTTTGTAATGGATACAAGCCTGATTTGAGTACTATTCTAAATTTGCTTTCGTCGTTTGCCCACCCTAAGTTGTTGTATAACGGCATGGTAATTCATGCGCATGGAGTGAAGTTTGGTTGTGATGTGGATATCACATTGCTCAACACCCTTGTCTCTATGTATTCAAAGTGCGGAGATATTAATTCGGCTAGATATGTTTTTGATTTCATGGCCGAGAGATCTTGCGTAACGTGGACAGCCATGATTGGGGGATATTCGGAGAAAGGTGATTTGGACGAGGCTTTATCCTTGTTCCGCAGTATGCAAGCCTCTGGTGAAAAACCTGATTTGGTTACCGTTGTCCATTTGATATCGGCATGTGGAAAAGTAGGGGCCGTCGAGGTCGGAAAATGGATGGATGATTACACGATTTCAAATGGGCTGAAGAAAAATTCAAGGGTTTGTAATGCATTGTTAGATATGTACGGGAAATGTGGAAGCATGGGCGATGTTTTAACTCTTTTCCACAAAATGGACGAGAAAAATGTTGTGTCATGGACGACTTTAATATCGGGTTTTGCACTGAACGGGGAATCTCAAGAGGCGTTGGATCATTTCAATGGAATGTTGAAGTTAGGTTTAGAGCCAAATCACATAACATTCCTTGCCGTTCTTCAAGCATGCACTCACGCTGGTTTGCTTAAAAAGGGATGGGAAACTTATAACACAATGATTAGAAAATATCAGATAAGTCCCGGGTTGGATCATTATGCTTGCATGATGGATCTTCTTGGCCGATTAGGAAGACTACACGAAGCTTTGGAGTTAATGAAAGAAATGCCTATGAAACCTGATGCTGGGATTTGGGGTGCTTTGCTTAGTGCTTGTAAAATCCATCGGAATTTAGAGATTGGTGAGTACGCTGCTGAACATCTTCTGCGACTGGACCCAGAGGCTGCGGCTCCTTATGTTGAGATGGCGAATATTTACGCGTGGGAAAAAGATTGGAAAGGAGTTGCAGGCATGAGGAAGAAGATGAAGAGCAAGAAAGTGACGAAATCGCCCGGGAAAAGTGTCGTGCAGGTTAACGGGAAGTGTTGCTCGTTTACAGTGGAGGATAGGTGCCATTTAGACGGGTATTCGATATTTGAGGCGTTGGATGGATTGGTTTTGCAGTTGAAAGATAACATTGATCTTTTTAATGAAGAATTTGAGTCATGATTTTTAGTCTTTTATATATATATACACACATACATATAACTCAGAGCTATAAATAACTAATAGTACTTGTTATTCCCTTCCAAGAAAGTTACTGGCTTTGTTGCTATGTAAAGACTATGAATGCTCCTATACTTTCGGATCTTCGTCGGTCTCTCTAGGGTGTAATTATTATCAGCACCACTGAGCTTTTTCTTCTTGGCCTTGACGGAGGTGGGGGATGATGAGGAGTTTGCTGCATTAGTCGGAATATGATGATTGTCGATTTTATCTTCTTCTCCGAATAACTGCATCATTGTCCTTTCGATTATACCATTCAATTCGCCAAGGCCCTTCTCGTGATCAGGCAGCTTGTTTTGATCCGATGTCGGTTTTGAAGAGTACAGAGCCATATGAAAAACAAAATATTCAATTTCTGAGAAATGAGAATGTGTGTGTTTATGAAACATGTTTTTATGGGGTTTTCAGAATTGGAGTAAGCGCGTTATGAGCAAAAAGGTGCGTGTAGTTTGTGTTTTTTTACACAGAAATATCTGTGTTCTTGCTCAGGAAGATGATAGGAAGTTGCATATAAAGATACATTATTTGTAATGTATATGTAAGTATTTATAAGGTTGAATAAGTATACATTTGACTTATTACAATTAATAAAATAATTAATTAATTTATAAACTCTTAGCTTTCCTCACAATTAATAAAATAATTAATCCAATGGCCTTCTCTTCTTCCCAAAACTCATCAAAATTTTACTATAAATACCACTTGCAACATCATATTTTTCACAATCACAAACACACACAAAAAAAACTACTACTATTAAAAATGTATTCCACTCACAAGCTACTCACAATAGCTCTTCTTCTCCTATGTTTTTCCCTATCGAACTCGGCCCGACTACTCGATCCGAAACCGATGTCAAGAACGAGCCTAATGGCCCGCCTGAAGCTAGACGAGGCTGATCAAGGGTCGTCGAATTGTTGGGAGTCATTGTTTCAACTTCAGTCGTGTACGTCTGAAATTGTTCTCTTCTTTCTCAACGGGGAAGCCTATCTCGGGGATGGATGTTGTGATGCCATAAGATTGATTCAGAATGATTGTTGGCCGAATTTGCTCGGCTCGCTCGGCTACACTGCGGAAGAAGGTGACGTTCTGGAGGGATATTGCGATGCCAGCGAAGTCAGCCCGGTCGTATCGACCCCACCGGCTCCGCCGAAGTTGGCTCACTAAATTGAGATGTTCCATGATTTTAGAATAATAACAATAAGCCCTTAGTAAAGAGCTTATTTTGCCACTATATTATATGAGTATAGTTTTTCTCTGTAATTGATATGGATCATGCACAATAAGCAAGATTGATTTAAAAATTTCCATGGCCATGGGGTACTTAATTACATTCTTATTTTGTCTATTTTTGGTTGTTGCATTTTTTTTTCCAACAATTGAACTTTTAATATCAAAATTACAATGAAGGAATAAATTAATTTAATTAATAAAATGCATAAGCCACACAAATATATGATAAAATTATCAAAGTTTACCAATTAATACAGTATATATGATAAAATTAAATAGAATCTGAAACAGCATATACATACACATCATAATTTAAATCTTAATTAAATTTCATCAATAAACACTATTATCAGTTATAAAAATCTCTTAGCTTTCCACACAATTAATTAACTCAATATCGTCCCTTCTCCTTCAATTCAGTATCATCATATCATCTATAACTGCAACACATTACACATATATGATACCACATAATAAGAAGAAAACAAATTTAAAACCATGGATTCCACTTTCAAGCTACTTATAATAGCCCTACTATGTTTCTCAATATCAGACCTTGCCACGGCCCGACTACTCGACTCACGACTGAAATCAAGAATGACACTAATGGCCCGTCTCAAGCTAGACAAGCCCGGCCAGGGGTCGTCGAAATGCTGGCAATCCTTGTTTCAACTCCAATCATGTACGTCCGAGATTGTTCTCTTCTTTCTCAATGGCGAAACCTATCTCGGGCAAGGTTGTTGTCGTGCCATAAGATCCATTCAGAATGATTGCTGGCCCAATTTGCTTGGCTCGATCGGCTACACTACAGAAGAAGGTGACATATTGGAGGGCTATTGCGATGGTAGTGAAGGCAGCCGCTCGACTGTGCCTACTGGCCCACTGAATTAGGCACCACTGAAATATTTTTGCCACTGTTTAATTTGGTTTGCTTTTACTAGTGAATTTTCTAATAATTTCAAGAAATTTTTCGGTATGTCATTTGATCCATTTTACTGCATCGAATTTCAAGCAGTCCTAGCAAAATGTATAGCAGGAATCGAATTTATCGAGACGAAACACGACGAATATAGAGTATATCCCGAAATCAAACCGAAGCAAATAAGAATCCGACCGAGTAACCAGAGATTTAACAGCCCATTACTCATGAAATTTTGCAGTACTCAGCAGCAGCTAGTGAAAGAACTAAATTGTTCTTTGTTACTAATTTCACCCCAAATTCTAAGAAGAATTACAGTTTGCCCCAAGTAAATCTCAAAAATTACAGTAAAGCCCCATATTGCTACCGATACTGCAGGATAGGTAATCTACAGGTCCTCAAGGGAACGGCGGCGGTGCCCCCTATGGTTCCGGCGATGACAGGCCCGGTCTCTGCGGCTGCACATCCCCTGAGTTTTCTTCTTCTTCCCGGCCGAAATCTTCTCCGCCTTATCCTGCAAGGCCTCTGGCGGCGGCGCCTTCTTATTCCCGCCCAAATGGGTAGTCGGCGCAGCTGTGGCATTGATCGGGTGTGGAGTTACCTTCGCCGCAGAAGTAGATCCGGCGGGTGCGAAAAGTTCCGATCCGTTGTGATTACGGTCGAATTGGTGGTTCAGGTTGAGACCTGTCAACAGTATCCCGTCGATTCCGTGAACCGCGATTCTCGACCCGAGGAAGAGATCCGGATTGGAGAGGCGCACCCCGTCCACCATCACTCCGACGGTGGCGTTGTCTGGCAAATTGCGGCGGCCGCCGCCGCGGATTTTCCCGACGATGACGGAGTAGTGCGGGAGCAGAGTCTCGAGGAACGGGGACGATAAATTTCGGAGGTCGTCGTAGGTGTGGCGGCGGTTGGGGATGACGTGGTACCTTAGGGTTCTGACGTAGGCGTCGGCGTCGGAAGACATGTCGAGCGCGAATAGGAGCTCGTCGATCGGCGCGAACAGAGTGAAATACGGCAGTGAAATTGGCGTCTCCACGGCGGAGGCGGAGGATAATTCGGTGGCGTTGGCGGCGGAGGCGGCGAGGAGCTGGTACTGGAGGTCGGAAGTGGCGATGGCGTTGGTGAAGAGCGTGTAGCCGTGAGATCGGAGGATTCGGAGCATCGCTTCGTGTTCCTGGAATGTGGCGGCGGCGGTGTTGATTCCTGCGGCGGCGGAGGCGGTGGTTGTGAGGAGGAGGAGGAAAATGAGAGGGATGAAGGATTTGGACGCCATTGGAGAAAGGCGCATGGTCCGCGTGGTGACTGTAGAGAGAGAAAGTAAAACCGAGAAGATGCTGTTTCTGTTGCGGTTTGTTAGCGCTCTTTGTAAATTCATTTGGGCGGAAATAATTTCTATTTATTTAATATTTAATTTTATTAAAATAAGATTGGAAAACCAAAAACAAATTTCAAAATTTTGGATAATACATCCTCTAATAGGTATACCTATAGCTCTGTCAAAAAAAGCGGTTATTCGAATACAAGAACACGATAATCATCGATCATCACAGGAGAGAGACGAGGCTTCGCTTGAAGCTACAGACCCCAGTCGAGGACTTGGGCGTAAAGTTGGTCCCAAACATCTCTCGACTCGGAGCTACTCCCGGCTCGATCAGCCCAACCAGCTTCGCAACAAGAACCGCACTCTCTGTAACATGGTTTATATCCTCAGCTGTCTTGCTCCATAGGCGATGCGCCAGCTGTAACCTCCTCAGCTTCGTGTTGACCCCGACTCCCCACTCCATGAAGAGCTTCTCTCTCTCCTGCTCCGAATACTTCTTTGACATCTGCTCGCTCAGCATTCGCCTCTCCCGACGAAGAGCCTTCGCACTGTTTATCACACAAAAAAAAAACATGTTAACCGATAAAAAAATAAAAAAATTGGCGAACTTTGAAATATAATCTGACCTCGAAGAAAGTGTTAGATGTCGCCCGTCCACGACTGTCTTGTCCCCACGGGAAAATTTATCTTTCAAGAACTTCATTCTCCTCATCTCGATCTCTAAATATATAGCGTCCGAAGGGTCCCCTTGGAAAAGCAGGAAGAAGTAAGTCCGATGGGCGAGTGAGATGTTGCAAACGTGCCAAAGCTCGATTATTTCCCTCTGCAGTCTTCTGAATTCGACTGGCCAGCTCGTGAGACCTTTGCATTCGTCTTCACTCGGATCTAATCCGATATCGATTACATTTTCCTTATGAGGCTCGTCCACTTTTTGTGCTGTCTCCTTCTCCTGTTCATTTTGGAGCTCGGTTTTCTCGGTTGAAAGCTCGGTTTTAATACCGGAACCATTTATTCCTTGAGAGTCTCGGCAGTCTTTTTCTGGAAATATTCCGACACTGTCGTCAAAGTCCATCCCACCATCGGATTCTTTCTCCGATCCAACAGCAGGGGTATTTTCGTCGTATTCCAACGTTTCCTTATCCGAATGATTCGCGATATCGAGATATTGAACAGTGCTAAAATCATCAGCCTTCTCAGTTAACTCTTCCTTCGTTTCACGAGAATCCGACTCTATTTCTTGCCTGCCTCTGAGTAGATCACCGGAGGTCCGATCAGATTGTTGTTTTCCGACTTCAACCCATGCGTGATAAGAATCGCTCACGGAAGAGTTGGAGCTGCTTAGAAGGACTCGAGGGGATACATAGCCATGTTCAAAGCTGTCTTCGCAAAACGGAATCCTCACGGAAAACGATGTGCTGCCTGTGTCCGAGAATGGGTCCTCATCCAACGAAGAGGTTTCCCGTTTTTCAAAGTCGGAGTCGGGAGAATTTTGGACCCGAAAGTGAGGGTAATGTCCGGATGCTACCTACGAAAAAAAAACAGAAATAATTCATACAAAAAAAAAAGAAAAAAAAAAGTAGAGTTATCTATAAACGTTATATACCCTCGTCATGGAACGAGCTTCGTCTCCAAGGATTTGTTTGAATTCTTTGACCTGCGACTGAGCAATATCCCTCTGCAGAATTAGATCCTTAATCTCCTTCTCAAGCTTTTCGATCTGAACATCTTTCTCTCTCAGTAAGGCGCGATAATTATACGGGCCGAGGCCGGGCCGGGTGTTCCTCAGCTCGCTTTCAAGACTTGCCAGTTCCTTCCGCAAATGCATTACCAATGCCTTGTCGGACATGACTAAGTTAACTCGGGCCTTGGTGGTCACTTCTTTAGCGCAGCTCGCGAAGAGAAGAGTGTTCCTCGATTGCTCGACTTGAGAACGGGCCGGGCCCATCGTGCAGATGATGGCCGTTCTAGCATTTCCTCCCAGTGACGTTTGCAGGATACGAGTCAGCGTGGAATCTCCGTAAGGAATGTGCCCGTTTGGGTCCTTGCTGTAAGAAAGAATCGTCAATAATTTATAAAAAATAAAATGTGGGTTAACATTTAACAAGACTAATAACTACCTGAGTTTGCGAATCACGGCTTCCAGTGTCAGCAAACTGTGATTTATTTCGCCTGCTGGTAATGACTGTGATGCGTGTTCGTTTCCAGCAAGATCAACAAAATTCTGTGACATACGAAAATATCGAGTTTAAAATAAGAAAAGAATCATGTTTGCCACTTTTTTTCAATTTTTGCATATATTTCCGTACCACAGAAGCCGAGAGAAGGCTTGTATTGTTTCGGCCTAAAAACTCTTGAGAAGAGCTTTCAATTGTCTGCCACATGAAACAGTGATTAAATCACATGAATTAAGAAACAAAAACAAAAACGAGAAGCTTGCGAAATTCATTTAGTTTTTCGTTTAAATAATAGTACCAGTCGAATAATCTGGTTTGCGTTTCGCGCCGTCTCTCCAACAGGTCTTTGAGCTGCAAATATCAGAAACAAATCTGATTGCCATTGAATTTTGAGTTGGAACGTAAAAAACTAAATGTGTTTCAAATGATAATAAAATCCTTGAAGTTCATTTCTTCCCCCTGTAATCAAAATATATGAACGTTTTTCTTACCTTTACAAATAGAAAAAAGCTCGGAGGCATGATTTCTGTCCCTCAAAACTTCCTCCGTGATATTTTCTACTACGGTTCCTCTCTACCAAATTAATTAATACCAAATCATTCAATTTAAAAACAACCAAAAAACGAAAAAACTATTATTTATAAGTTAACAAAAAAATAAACCTCTGGATCATCTATAAGTTTTAATGATGTGATATCCGGACTGAGCAAGTCCCGGACGGATTCATTACAGACCTCCATAGCAGAGAACTTTAAAATAAAATCTCTTCTGGAATTCTGAAAAACACTTTTATTTAGAATTAATAATCAAGTGAAATAATTTGATCACACACATAATTAGCAATTGAAACTTTACCTTATCTATATAATCATATATATCTGCTATTGTATATTCGGTGATTCCGGTCATTGTATATGTCTTTCCACTACCCGTTTGTCCATACGCAAAAACAGTTGCTGCATAAAAAGCTCATTACAGTTGCCAACAATATGAACTACGCTTAAAATCGGATAATGGATATTAGGAAACAAGGTGAAAACTGCATTTACAATTTATTCCACGAACGACCGAAAGCGCGACATCCTTGGCTCCGTGCTCGTACACCTCTCTCGTGGAGCAATCACCATCGAATACCCTATCTACATAAAAATGACCCGAAAATCTTTTTCATAAAATGCCACTATAGGAGTGTTAAATAATAGAATCAACCTCGATTCGAGGAAATCATAGCCATCAAAAACAGAATATTACCAACTGTATAGGCAGTGGGATACATGAGCCTCTCCGAAGCAAGAAACCCAACATTCTTGTAAACGATAGTATCATCGTTTATGCACTCCCAATCGGAAATATGATCGGTATCGATACCCAAAGGCTTAACCCTCACTGACACATAAACCCTTTCTTCACCATCTCTCATGTCCACCTTCACCCCACTTTCCGTTATTTCCATTTCAGTCCTCGAAGCTCACGGTAATTAAAAATTCAACCTTTAAACGAAAAAATCAGACAAGGGTCTCAAAATCTTGGAGACGATGAACATGGGAGCTAAATTAATTAATTAATTAATTGAGAACAATAATCATGTCGGATATCAGGGAGATAAAACCAGGAAAAAAATTACCTGATTTTTTTAGGAGATAATCAGGTGATGGGTCGTCTCATGGAATGTCGGATGATAATCAAGAAATTAACAATAAAATAAAAATAAATTGTGTGTTTCTTTCCTCTATGAAAATATGATTTCACAGAGGTCAAAAACAGGGGTGTTGTTGATTTTGACAGAAAATTTAATGGAATTCTTCTGCCTTTTGATTTTTGTATAAAAGTTGGGGTCTTTTTCCTTTTCAGTGTTTGATTCGAATTCAATTGATAAATTTAATGATCAGGATTACGAAGATGATAAGGCTTTTTTGATTTATTTTAATTAAGCAATTTATTTATTTATAAAGTAATGTTTTTTTTTTCTTTTTAAATAAGTCAACTACAACGTACTATTATTTTTTATTTTATTTTATTGTGACAATTATATGTAGTGTTTAATATAACAAACTTTTCTGTTTAATCTTTGTTATGGAGATCACAAATTATGATGCTTAGAACATGTAATGTTTCGTCATCTTTCACGCCACTTAATTTAGTCTAATTGCAAAATAGCCCAATTTTTTCAATAATATTTCTTGAGAATAGTCTAACTTATAATTCTCCAAAGATGACCGGTGTTTTGTGTAATTTCACATAAATTCGATGGTGATTTTGTAATTTTATGCTTAAATATTCATATAATGTTTGATTCTAACCAAAAAACCAGTGGTTGAAGATGATAAGTTCAACCGAGTTGAATAATGAATCCGCAAAGGATTCATGATCAAGCTACAGATAAAAAAAACTCGTAAATTGAAACCTAAATGTCAAAACCAATGTAGCTTAGTAACTGAGACCGTCGATTCCAAGCTTCTCAGCCCTTTGAGCATGGGCGGCAATGCGGCATCACAGAGATCATCAAGAAAGTCCCTATAGCCAGAATAAAGCTCAGTTAATTATCCGAGAGTCAGAGATATCAATCAGTTTGCAGTAACTAGTAAGTTTTACCTATAAAAACGAGTGTCTGGTTGGATAAAAATGCGACTTTATTCAAGGAGCTCAATCAAAGGGTTTTGTATCATTATAGCAAATATCCCAAACAGCTTCCATTGCATCCTTTGATGCTTCCTTCGAACAGTACCGGTTCCCATCCATTGATTTCAACACCCTCCGCCTCACGCAACTAAAAAATATCATCAAATCAGACATGCCCAAGAAAACACTAGTTTTGTATGAGAAAGAAACTGACCTGCTCGTGACCTCTAAGTTTCATATGCCCACGAAGTAACTCCCTTTTATAATGGCAATCACCACTAAGATGACAGGCTCGAATCTAAGACCAAAATCGTAGTTCATGGGTGAAAATTTGATCAGTTTCCAGAACGGAACGAGTTATAATATCTAACCTCGCTGCAAGCATGATGAGCTCGTGAATCATAACTTGGGTTACTTCATCTTGCATTTGCACGTGATTACTACACACAACTATCTATCTTACAGCGAAAATAAAAACGAGCAACAGATTCAAGAACAGAAGCACAGAAATCAAAACGGAATATCAATGAAGATTTTACCCACCCCTTGCTTCCGATCCCGCACCCGGTTTTCTCCAGCTGCTCCGTCAGAAATCTAACCATGGGAGCTGCATAACAAAAGAAACTAATACTTCAAACCCCCAAACCCGAATACATAAAAAGGAATTCGAAGGTTTGTTGTTACACTCACTTCTGAAACTTCTCCGGATCATATTCCGGCATTCGTCTACCGCCATGCCGCCGGGATCCGCCATGACTCTGTACGAACTAATGACATAAAAATTGAGGTACTGACATTAACACAAAGAACATAAATGATCGGAAAAAAAAGTGATGTTCGATATATTATCAACTGAAATTCTCAATTCACCGATTCTTCCTACAGTACTTGTAAATTTTTTTATTCAGATCCTCAACTAATAAAAATGCAAACAATTACCAGTACAGAATTTCAAACCCTAAAAAAATAAAAAATTGATTCCTCGAGAAAAAAAAATGCGATGCATAAATTGAGCAATTAATTACTACTGTATTAATGAGAGAATTAAAAATACGCAGATGAAGGAATTAAGAAGAGAAAAAAACGATGAAGTACCTGAAAGCAGAGCGGTGAATCGAGGAGAGTACCGACAGAGACGATGAAAAAGAGTTTTACTTGGACGTTTTGGATACGATTATAATATTATGTTGTTGAAGCTATTAACAAATCCGTTGTAGTCTAGTTGGTTAGGATACTTGGCTCTCACCCGAGAGACCCGGGTTCAAGTCCCGGCAACGGAATTCTTTAATTTTATGTATTTTTACAATTTTATATACCAAAAGAAATGTATTTTTAATTTCTTTGCAAAAAAGAAATGTCATTTTTTCAACCAATGAACACTTTATATTCTGTTGTTTAATTTTATGTATTCTTAAAATTTTATTTACCAAAAGAATTGTATGTGAATTCAGCTATCACTTTTTATTTTGTGTAACTTTGTTGGGTTTTTTGTATTCAAATATCTTTGAGATGAGCCTATTACCATTGCTTTCAACTATGAACAATTTGGATTTGTGAATTCAATGATTCATCCACAAATCACCAAAATCACAAACAAGCAATTTAACCAACTTGGATTTGAAGGACATTGTATTCCTTCTTAATGCAGTACAAACCAAATTTCACCAATGTACATTGGTCTTTACCTACACAACATTCTATCATCAACAACAAAAAACAAGTAGGAAACAAAAGTGGTACCACACACAAATTTACATGTTTATCCTCCAATTATTCAAGCCTAAATGCAATGCATGGTCACCATGCCCAATACAAGCAACATGCATTCTCACCCAGAAAATCACATATAAACACAACTGCCAACTGTTGGAATATTGTATTGTCAACTCTAGTGTTTCGATTGGGTGTAGCTCGATTCATCGTTCAAGTCCGATTAATCATAAAAATCGATTCTTTTTCGCAAAACACTAGTCAAGAGTATACCAAACTAAACATGCTCATCTCTAAATTTCTATATTAATTGTAGATTATAATAACAGTAAATATAATTAAAAGTGCCTCTGTTTCTCTTGCATTTTTTTCCTCATTCCCTGCAGACAAAAAAACAGACAATTGAGAACACGGGTTGATATTACAAATAACACATTGTACAGCGACAAGACCATCCACATACATACACTGTCTTTCTTTCTCTCTCTCTCTCTCTCTCTCTCTCTAGGATTATTACATAGAGTTGTTTTTACCAAGAATCTAACACACACACACACACACACACACACACACACACATGGATTTGAAGGTTTTTTTTGTGTCTGCACTAGTGATTGTTAGTATGTTGTTGATGAGTACTGAAAGTGCAAATTCCAAGAATCTAAAAAAGCTGGGAGTTAGAAGCTACTCGAACTGGATGAGGCGCGTTAGTTCGCGTAACCATTCCGACTTCACAGAAGCCAAGAACAAATTCCAGCCCTGCAAATTCATTAGAGTCCGCAAGAACCCTAAAGCAGGAGACTTCACGTCGATCAAGAAGGCCATCGACTCGATCCCACTTTTCAATCCGTGCCGAGTCGTTATTTCCGTTGGCCCGGGCACTTACAGGTATGTACGCGACAAAAATCAGTCGATAAGATGTTTTTTCTCCGTAAAAAAAAATGATATTTTTTAACAGGGAGAAGGTAGAAATTCCTGGAACCATGAGTTACGTCACATTGGAAGGAAGTGGTGTGGGCCGGACCATAATCCGATGGGATGACACGGCTGACCGGGCTGGGCCAAACGGCCGGCCCTTGGGCACTTTCGGCTCTGCTACATTTGCTGTCAATGCTCCATATTTTGTTGCAAAGAACATCACCTTCAAGGTCATCTATCTTTCTTAGATATATTCGGGCTTCTTGGCCCGGCCCGTAATTTCAATTTTCTCTGTTTTTTTTTTCTTCAAAAACAGAACAAGGCCCCGCCGCCTCCGGCAGGAGCCACCGGAAAGCAGGCGGTGGCACTGCGAATCTCAGCCGACACGGCGGCTTTCGTAAACTGCAAATTTGTGGGAGCTCAAGATACTCTTTACGACCACAAGGGACGACACTATTTCAAGAACTGCCATATTCAAGGCTCGGTGGATTTCATATTTGGAAACGGGCTTTCTCTGTACGAGGGGTGTCATCTTCATGCGAAGACCAACACTTATGGGGCATTGACTGCACAGAAAAGGGAGAGCATGCTAGAGGAAACAGGGTTCTCTTTCGTCAACTGTAAGGTCACTGGATCAGGCGCGCTCTATTTGGGCCGGGCCTGGGGCAGTTTTTCGAGGGTGGTGTTTGCTTATACGTATATGGATAAGATTATCACGCCGAGAGGCTGGTACGATTGGGGTGACAAGCAGAGGCATATGTAAGTTCTATTTCCTGTTTTTGTAATTAGACTAAAGTTAAGGGTAGCTTTTGCAATAACCCTTTCTTCTTTTCTGATGTCTAAGGACTGTATTCTACGGGCAATTCAAGTGTTCGGGGCCAGGGGCAGAGTATGGAGGAAGGGTGTCATGGGCAAGAGAGCTAACCGAGAAAGAGGCTGAGCCGTTTATCTCGCTTAGCTTCATCGATGGGCATGAATGGATCTCAAGCTTGTAACTACAATAAGACCAAGATCAAATTAATATTCGATCAATTAGTAACTCCATTCAATTCAAATAATACATTTCGTTGAAACTGTGACTTGGCTACTACAAGCTTATATAACAATTGTTAGGGTAGAAGTCGAGCTAACGAAGAACGAATATTTACAAAAACAAATTATACAAATTTCAAGAGCTTTGCTGTACAAGTTCAAACACTTCCATCATATGTACAAATCGGCATGAATTGGCAATGTAACCATTACGACTGGAAGAGAGTTACAGTTGCAATGTAACCGTTTTTCATGACCTACAAACATCAGATTTATGTCTAAATCAACAAACAGGAAAAAAAAAAGGAAAAAAAAAGGTCGAGAAAAGAGCAAATGATTCACCTCCAATGCAACATTTGGGTAACCATATACGAATGTTGATCCGAAAGGATTGCTGGTAGAGCCTTGTGTTTGAATTGCAGCTCGACCACAATCCCCGAGAATCTCCTGCAGAATTTTTAGACCCGTTATTATAATCTGCGTTGGATGAAAAAATAAAGTGCAGTAATTAATAATATATCACCTTAACTTGCTCCCACTTTGTGTTAGGGGTTATGACACATTTAGAGGTACTCACATCGTCGTGCAAGGACTCATCAACTGAAAGGTGATAATCGAAAAAGTAATTATTGGAATATATTAAAATATATATATAAATCCCTTCACCTTACGGCTTGAATGACATGAATTATAAATGGTGAGTAACTTACAATCAGAAGTGCGTATCACAAAGTTACACTTCATATACGAGTTGAAATCTGCATGCCCGGGATAGTTGGTATGCAGGACAAACTTTTTTATTTTGTGGGTCTGGAAAAACAAAAAATGCCTCAAGAATTTAATATTATTTAAAACGGTTTGTGTGAGGGAGGTGGTGGGCGAGAGTAAGTACCTGCCCATCAAATAAAATGTCCAATCCACGGGTGAAGTAATTGTAAAAGTAATCTCCACAGAGGGTTGTCCGTGGACGAGGATCTGAGGCAGAATGGATTACCATTTGGTCCACCTGTGCCACACAATTTCATCAAACCGTATTGCATAATTTTTTTTTAAATCCCGGAAAAAAAAAAGGATAGTGTTCCTTGCAAAGAGAAATAGTTACAAAACCCCCTTGAAGTTTGGCCTAATTACATAAAAGACCCAACAATCTTTTAAAATAAAAATATCCCATTATTGGGGGTGGCTATCGTAAAAAAGAAAAAATAAACGAGGGATAGATGGGCTATCGTAAAAAAGTAAAAACATTCATGAGTTTCTAAGACGGATTGTTCACTAGGTTATACCTGTTTCTGATGAATTCCACATGGACGGCCCAATTCAGTCCATACATCCTGAATATTTAGAAATGAGTAAAAAGGGAGAAAATGCTTATAATAAAAAAAGGGGAAACATTCACTCTTTGAAGAGAAAAGAAATTGAACCTGTGGCGATGCACCAAATGGGATATGCTGGCCCCCAACTGTAAACCATACTTCTTCCCCCAACTAAAAACACGAGATAAAAAAAAATAGGGGTGAGTTCAAATAAAATGCATTTCTCAGTTCCATAAAGAAGTTATTACCAGAGCTCCTATAACATGAAAAAAGGTACGAGAAAAGTAACAAGATAAATGCATATCGAAATTGTAATGTCCCCCATTAGAAAATTTGCAGTTACGATTTTTTAGGTTTAATTGCAAATACTACTACCGAGGTTTAAACTAATTACCGGAAAAAGAAGAAGTCCTTCTAAATTACAAAGACCATAATGAAGTTAATTTTTCTGTTTTTTATCACACCTTTAAAAGGGGGTATACTTTCTGAAAAATAATTGGAGTTTCTGTGATAAGATAACCTTATTCCCGGATAGCAGGAGAGGCTCAAGTTTTAATTTTCTCACTAGTCAAGACCCAAATTGTCAAAGCTCCAGATTCAGGGCCAAGTTTATTCAGGGCTTGGATTTTGTATTTTTGTATTTAGCTCTCATATCACGATCCCATCACAATTCATTTACATCAAGGATCAAAGTAAGCCTTCAGAAACAAAAAACATACATTGAAGGGAAAACGAAATTTCAAGCCTAAAATTGTGAACTTATATACAATTAATTCCCGGATTGAGAAAAAAAAGGGCACTCTACTGAAAATTTTCCTATCCCAAGTTATTTGAAGCAAACACAGTTACACGGATAATGATATGCCAAAGTGACAAATTAGATACAATCAAAAGTAAATATCTAACCTTCACTTGCACTTCTTCCATATAGAGACTTCCAGCTGGCAATGGAGGTACACATGCCTTGGCCATTGAGGATCCTACTCCAACTTTACTATCTGTGGAAGAGTCATATACCGAGACACGGCAAGTTACTGGAGTTGTGCCATCGGGAAATTCCAAGGGAAGTTCAGCTTTCAAAGACAAACATTAAGATCACGTTTAGATTTTAGACCCAGGAATGAGACTATGAGAGTTTAAAAACAAAACGGTGAATAATTTAAATCAATACCTTCTCGGTTGTGGCAGCAGTCTGTATACTGTGATGGAATAGGAAAAGCAAAGGACAAACCCTGCGAAAATAAAGAAAGACATCAACAGAGGTATATTTATAAATGGTTTGCACATAATATTTAGGAATTATGACAAAAACTAACCGAGGTATATTGCAACTATCTCTAATTTTATTCCAGATATTGTAACAAGAAATTGACAAACATACTGGGTAAAAAAGAGTGTAAATGCCTCGTTCTTTGTCATAGATTCCAGGATATGTTGGCCCAAAAAGAGCATATACAGCTACAAAGGTTGCAAGAGTAGATGGTCCCCTGAAAGTAGAAAAAATAAACAAATCAAAAAATCTTGAAAACGTAAGAGAAAAATGCGTCGGGTAGAGGCTGAATATAGTACCCGATCAAAGCAGTGGCATATCGCATTTGGAGACGTTTCACATCAAATATTTCAATAAGTCGCAACCTCTGATATAGTACAAAGGTTGAAGTTAATATTTTATATTATATGAATGGATAACCATTAAAATATATGGAGCGTGTTATTTACATGCTCGAAGAGTATACCTGTGACCAAGGATCAAATCTAAGATGAAACCCATGGTCAGGAAAGCTAATAACAATGTCGAGCTTAAGGGGTTCCTGGACAACATTAGGAACAAAGAATTCAAAGGAAAATCAAAATTGTTAAAACGCAGGACTGTAAATTAGAAACAATTAAAACGAATACAATATATAAGAGGCAATTTAACAAAAAAAACAAAGGCATTAACTCATGAAGGAAAAACAATATTCCATCTACACGACAAATTCAAAACTCAGCAAGTGGAAACTCGTAATGGATTTCAAGGCAATGACCATTCAAGCAATCTCCCTAATGTTACACGCAGTTCACACAATTGCATGCATGCAGAGATTTGAAAGGACACCGTCCCAAACTATTGACCCATTTTAATAGTCTACTCTCTCATTTCACACAACCACACATTTATATATGTAGAATCGAAACAAATACCCAATGTTTCTGTAATACCCTTTGAAATATGTAAAAATGGTGAGAATATTGGAGCCAAACCGAACCTCATCGTAGTACTTGACATGAACAACATCGTAAACAGTTGGCTGCTGCTCGATTTGTGCAAACGCTTCGCATATAGGCATCCCTGAAATTCAGCATGAAAATTCACAGCTCAAAACTTCTCCAAGATTTAGGTGTCCGTCGAAACACAAAAACTGGGTTAATTCAACTCCCATTCAATAATAACTTATTAATCAAGCTTAATTTTTTACTTGTTTATAAATCCTGATCAAACACGATTCGAAAACTGTAAAGAATCGGAAACAAAATAAAAGGGTAAAAAGGGTTTTTTTTTACCGAGAGAGAAAGGGCCGATGCCGAATCCGGGGCGGAGATCGAGCACGATCGAGCCCATGGCAGTGCCCTCGCACCTGCGCCGACTCCTCTGCATCGTCTTCTTCGTTTTCAAGCTATAATCTTTCAGCTCGTAATCGAATTGATTACACGATTACTGAAATGATCAGGTCCGAAGATCCAAAATTTATCGAAAATTTGATTGACGTAAAGACCTAATTTTTCTCTCTTGCTACTAGATACAGAGGTTGAGTAAAATGAATTTTAACGTTTCTTTATTTCTTCTTCTACTATTAATATTATAATTATAATAAAATATTTTATAGAGTATTTTATTTTTAATTTTCATTTTCTACTTTTCCCCTATAATACGGCGTCGTAAACGACGTCGGTTTTCCGCTGAAACCATTGAAACAAATGAACAGAGCAAATGCCGGGAACTCGTCATGTATTGGTATACAATTAGAACTGCAAAAATTACAAATTTAATTAAATACAAATAAAATTAAAAATGTCATCTTCAACTTCGATGTTGACGGCGACGCAAAGGAGCACCGCCGGAGCCCTATTCTCGGTGGCCCTGCACCAGGCTCAGATCCAGCAGTGCCAGCCGTTGGGCACTCCCTCCACCGCCGCCGGCGACGGAGTCTCGTCGGTTGATCAGCCCAGTTTCAGAAGCATCGACTCCGTTTCCGATCATCCCCGAACGTGGGTCCACGAATCCACCGGCCTCCTTCGCCCAGTCTTCAAGTAATTAAATCAAAAAAAAATGTCATCTTTTTATCACTCCAACACCGTTAAGGAAAATTAAAAGCTGGGTTTTTTAGGGTTCTTGAAATCGATAGCATTGCATGGAATGGACTGGAGGAAACCGCAGGGAAATCCCCTGCAAATCAATTTGTTGGATCTGTTGGTTTTTTTTTCACGAAAATTATATCTTTCCCCTGAATCTTTGTGAGAAACTGATTTCTGTTTTCCAATAATCATCAGTTTATAAGGATGCTTGCGGAGGAAAGTTGTGACAACGAGTCGCCGGACACCACCGAGAGGAAAAATGCTCTGATAAACGGTGTGGACAAGCTCTCCTCGGCCTTGGAAAAATCTCCGGCCCAGAAAGATTCCCGAAAGGAAAAACAGCGCGAGTACGAGAATGTCTGCCGTCAGAAATTCACGCCGCCCGAAAGCCAAGAATCGGGTCCCGCGGAGCGGAATGTGCCCAAACAAGAAACGAAAGTTGCTACGTCTAATGTCGAGCAGGACAGTCACGATGGGAGAACTGTAATGTCTCGATCGGGTGGGAAAGCAATGGAAGAGGCGGAAATGCTTAGTTACCCGACGAAAGTGTTGGTTCTATACAATCTGCTTTCGGGGTGTCTGGCGGATATCCCCGAGGAAGAAATGAAATCGAGCAAGAGAATCAAAGGTTATGACGCAAGGCATCGTGTGGCGTTGAGGTTGTTGGCGACGTGGTTTGATATCAAATGGATAAAAATGGTATTATGTGAATGATTTTTAGTTAACTAACCTCATCGGTAAATTTCTCAACAAGATTATCGTTTTTTTTTTCGTAGGAAGCCATTGAGACCATGCTTGCTTGTTCAGCCATGTCTCTTCTGGAGGAGGAGGAGTCGAAAGGAGAAGGCCATCCTCAAGATAGCTCGTGGGACGATTGGAAACGAGGAAGTATTATTGGTGCTGCTGCAGTAACTGGAGGTACTTTGATGGCGATCACTGGAGGTATGTTATTGTTTTTCGGTTTGGTCAAATTACAGAAAAAGATACGAACTTTGAAACATTGTCGTTCTTGAACAGGTTTAGCTGCTCCAGCAATAGCTGCTGGGTTCAGTGCGTTAGCGCCTACAGTCGGGACTATCATCCCTGTTGTCGGGGCCCACGGGTTAGCTGCTGTTGCAAGTGCTGCCGGAAGTGCTGCTGGTTCTGTTGCTGTTGCAGCTTCCTTTGGCGGTAAGTACTGCATTTTTTCACGTTCATTTTCATATCTAACCGGCTTTGTATTTCGTGCAGCTGCCGGAGCTGGACTTACTGGAACCAAAGTGGCTAGGAGAATCGGGGATGTCGATGGATTTGAGTTCAAGGCAATAGGGGAAAACCATAACCAAGGAGTGAGTTTCTGGAAATTCTGAAATTTTACGGGGTTTTTTTCTGTTTAACGTTCGTTACGATTTTCTTGGTCAGCGGCTAGCGGTTGAGATCTCGGTTTCGGGGTTTGTTTTTGAGGAAGAGGATTTCATAAGACCTTGGGAAGAACAGAACGATAACTTGGAAAGGTAAAAAATTTATGCAGAAAATTCTAAGGGTTTTTTCAATAGAGCTTCACGATTATGTTTTTAACTTTAGGTATGCACTGCTGTGGGAGTCGAAGAATCTAATTGCTGTAAGCACTGCTATTCAAGACTGGCTTACTTCAAGTAAAGGATTTTGTCTATGCAGCAGCTAAATATATATATGTTCTGTATACACTTGCTTTCTATTGAAAACATTTGTCGTCTCTTTTCTTCAGAAATCGCCATGGAAATGATGAAGAGAGGTGCCATGCTTACTGTACTGAGCACTCTCATGACTGCACTGACTTGGCCTAGTACATTACTTTCTCTCACTGATTTTATCGACAACCAATGGGCCATCGCCATCGATAGGTTTTCTTTTCTCACTTAATAATGCGAAGCAGTTTTTATGCTGAATTATATTTCTCGTCCATATTTGTCCCTTGTGTGTGCGTAGATCCGATAAAGCTGGGAAAATGTTGGCGGAAGTGTTACTAAAAGGGTTGCAGGGGCATAGGTATACTTTATTTCATCAAGAAAAATCGTAATTCGACGAATATTTATTTTTTAATATCTCGTTGCCCATGGTTATTTATTCTCCAGGCCTGTGACTCTAGTAGGTTTCTCACTCGGAGCAAGAGTAGTTTTCAGTTGCCTCAAGGTTTTGGCTGAAAGTGAAAACAGTGGTAAGCACTACACTCGTTGTTCTTCCTACATTTTCAGGATACAAACGTTGACTTTCTTGATTTTCGTCAGCTGGACTCGTGGAAAGAGTTGTCCTTCTTGGAGCTCCTATAGCAATACAAGGCGTTGACTGGGAAGCTACTCGAAAGGTAGTTGAATAGTAGTAGTACATTTTATAGTGATCAAATCTCCTCGATGTAGTTTCCGTTTAATTTGTGTATTCTGCAGGTGGTGTCCGGTAGATACGTGAATGTATATTCCTCAAACGATTGGATGCTTGGAGTTGTATTTCGCGCCAAGTATGAACTCTGCATAGATAAAGATCCTCTTTTAATGCATTAGCATAGTCGATTATTCGTGGGATTCTTGATATAATGTTACCTTGTCTTATGCTCGACTTACAGCCTTCTTTCCAAAGGATTAGCCGGACTTCAGCCCGTTGACGTGCCAGGGATCGAAAATGTAACAATGCTTCAAATGTTTTTTTGTGGGGGAAATTACAATAAACCCCAGATGTTTGAGGTATTTACAAAAAAAATTCCAAGGTTTCCTGTTTTTTCACAAACCTTTGGGTTTTTTGTAAATATCCTATACCTCAGGGAGTTATTTGTAATTTTTTTCCTAGAACTCTTTCTATGGTGACATACACATATGGATTCAAACTCTTACTTTGCCCTTGTCTCTCATCTTGAATAATCTATACAGGTTGATGTGACTGAAATCATCGATGGTCACTCGTCTTATCTATGGAACACCCAAGAGATCGTAGACGAGCTCGACCTAGATAATTATTACCCTCTAAGCAACCGAAAACTTGTCAAGCCGTAGTAGGTGCTGTTATCGGTCATTTCGTTTTCGTGGCAGAATAAGGCAAATGCTTCTCGTCGCCGATTGGTGAGAGAGAACTTCTTTTCGTGGTGTTCGACTAGTAATTGGTTTAGAGAGAGCTGTTGTAAGGTTAGGTCCTTTATACTTGAAAGGGAATAACAAAACATCAATATGTCATCTGAAGATCAAATTTATGTTCTTGTAATCATCTGACACTACTGGCAAAATCCGTCGAAAAACGAGTCAATATAAAAGACTCCACAAGTGAACAAATAACATACTACTAGTACAAAATTTACAAATGAAGAAGAAATCTATTGGGGTAAATGGGGTGTGTAAATTTATAATACACCCACAGTTTCTTCAACAGTTTTTTTTTTTTTTCACAATTCTAAACTTACAATATCGACCACCACGATTAAAATTCGTTGATTCTAACGAATACCTGAGAATCAATCAAAAAATTTATAAACTCGTTTTTTCGTGTTAACTTTCAACAAGTTACACTAGATATATATAACTGTTACACAAAACGCAGGTTCACTAGAAGTGCGAACCTGGTTGCAAACGGATTACTAGTGTTACACTAGATATATATAACAGCTTATACTTATAAGCTGTTAAAGAGCTTATTTTTACAAAAAAATTTAGATTTTTTTTTAAATTTTACCAAACAAATTTTAGAAGCTTTTAAACTCTTAAACATCTTATAAGCTATTTTTAAGGAGCTTATAAGCTTACTCAAACAGATTCTAAGTGTCTTAAAACACTTTCCCTCGATTGGTTCATCCCTATGATTAACGATACGTATTATCTTATATTCTTTAGCATTATCACAGCCTTCAAATGGATAATAACATAGCCCGACGCATGTCCTTAAAGCGGATAACTGATTGACTTCAAGACTAGGGGCGGAGAGCATTAAGACGGTTTTTGTCATCGGGTTCCAAAGTGTCTAATGTGTTGAATTAGGGAACTCGACTGCAAGTAACAGACCATTTGGGATGCTTATGAATTCTACGTGGCTAATTCTTTCGCTACCCGAATAAGAAGGAAAATTGTATAATGTGTTTCATTCCTCATCTAGTGACCCGTATGAGTATAGCACTTGGTCATACGCAGTTTCTAGGTAAGCATTGATTAGCATACAAGGCATGGATTTGGACAGATGCAATCTTACAAATTCGGGCGTTGAAGTTGAGGCTCTCCACTCCTTTGATAGTTCTTTCCGGAGTCGGCCCAAATGCTTCACGGACAAGTATATATGAAAATACATTGTATAAAGGGTGTTCCGGTAGTCCATCAAACACACGTCGAGCTTCAATTGAAGTTCCCAATTTGGGCAATTATATTCTATCAACCTTGCCTTCCAGTAGCCTATGACCACTGCATTACAAGGCCTCGAACCTTGATCCATAAATAAAGACCTTCTTCACCTGCTCCGTCCCTCGATATCATACACAATCAGCTTACTACCTACATCCAGCATCCCCCTATCGTCACCGAAAAAGCTACATCCAACAGCACCCTATCGTCACCGAAAAAGCCTGCTATCATCTCATCCACTTCCCGCGTCCTTTTTATTTGACTGGTCCACCCACCAAGACCCTATCCTTTCTTCGTCCACAACACCAACATATGATTCTCATTTAACCTCAATGAATTGAGTTGGTTATCAGTATCATCTTATGTGTTCCACGGAAATTCTTCTTCGTGGAAGGAGTCGACCATTGAAACAAGCCAACGTATTCAATGGACCATCGATGTTTTGAATGTTTCCCAATAAGGGGTCTCATCTACCATGATGCATTGTACGTCACTAAATTCTTAGCCTTAGAATCGGTAAAATAAAAAGAAAAAAAAAGTGGAATCTGAAAGTACTTGCATGAAAGATCGAACAGGCGGTCCACCCGTATTGTTGTTTGGTAGTGACAGCAGAGATACGATCATATTCATATGTTATATGTTGACTACGACGCGTTTTGAATTTTTGAATGTTTGGTCTCATCTACCATGCTGCATTTGTACGTCACTAACTTCTTAGCCTTATCCTCCTGTAACACTCTCCATATCCCACTACACGGGAGAGAATTTCTACTTCATCGGGAACATCATCAAAACCTTCAGATATAATTAGCCATTTGTTTTACTCAGTTATTTCTAGAAATACATATTCATAATGAATATAACTATTTAATGAAATACATACTCATAATGAATATAACTATTTAATGGGTTGTTTTGACAACTAGGATTCGGGGATTTGCCTTCAGATTTTCTGTTTAGTTGATTTGACTTTTGGGGTTAGAGATTTATATGTAGCAAATGTATGGAAATAATGGCAAAATAATAATTATTTGTGAATAATAATTTTGAAATAAATTATAATTTTTATTTAAAAAATATTAAAATAAAAATAATATTACATATTTATATAAAAATAAATTATATATAATAAACAAAAACAATAAATATGTGTGGAGTACAAAAATAATAATTCATGCTTTGTCTCGCTGGATATTATTTATGCATTAAAAATAATGACAAAATAATAATTATTTGTGAATAATAAATTTAAAATAAACTATAATGTTTTATCTAAAAAATGTTAAAATAAGAATAATATTACATATTTATATAAAACTAAATTATATATAATACATAAAAATAATAAATATGTGTGGAGCACAACAATAATAACTCATATGATTTGTGTGAAACTAAATGTTAAAATAATACATTTAAACTATAATAAATTTGAAATAAACTATAATTTTTCATATAAAAATGTTAAAATAAGAATAATATTACATATTTATATAAAACTAAATTACATATAGTATACAAAAATAATAAATATGTGTAGCACAAAAATAATAATTGTGTGGAGCAGAAAAATAATTTCCTTGAGAATGATTGGCCATCGCCGATATTTATAATTACTAAATACAATATTATAACCTATCTCAACAAAAATTGAAGATTTATTTATACTATTTGATATTTTATTAATAGTTTTTAAACATGTTTTACTCATTTACAAGTTACAACTCATTTCAATCTTATTTAACTTATTTAATAAATAATTAAATGATAAATGACACTTCTTTAAATAGTTACTGGATTAAATTTATACTAGCAAATTACACAAATTAAATCTTATTATTAGTTGTTATATATATATATATATATATATATATATATATATATATATATATATATATATATATATATTAAATTTTAGATAAAAAGAGAAATTGCACTTGTGAATCAATTATCCCAAAAAGGAATGGGCTCGAGACTACACTCAAATTTTGATAAACAGAGAAATTCAAAAGGAATGGGCTCGAGACTACACTCAATTTCGATAAACAGAGAAATTCAAACGAAACGGGCTCGAGAAATTATTGTGCTGTTGTGTTTTAAGCCCTGAAGTATACTACTCATGAATTAGGTTTCGCCGTCGCCAGAAGTTTCCCCTGTGATTTCACAACTCCAATCCAGGTATGTTTGTAATGTGTGGATTTTACATTTTATATTTTATGTTGTTTTCCGCAAGTTCCAGTTGAGAATTCGATCTAGAAGTTACTGATTTGGCTTTGCTCGATAGTTCTATGAAATTAAACATTCACTGTGATGTCAAACATATATAATGAATTTTTCGGGGGAAATTCAACCCTGGAGCGTGAATTTGAGGTTATACACGGTTCTTGTGGAACCTTACATTCAACACAAGAATGTGTCAATCTCGAAGCTGAAGAGACGTTCATGACGAACTGGCTCATGAGGTCAGATGTTCAGAGCAAATTCAAGACTTTGTCGAGTTTGATAGTTTAGGTTTAGTGTTTCTGATTGGGGGTGTAGGCTTCTTTTCTAAAGAAAATGATATTTTCGAGAAAAGATTTAAATGTATTAATAATTATAAACTAAGATTACATGCCAATATAATCACTTGTCTTTTACAACATTACAAACTAAAGTACTAAACTTTAGGTTTCTACTCTTACTAAAATTTCTTCAATATAATTTAGTGTGTGTTCATTGGCGAGTAGTGCATTTTGATGAATTACGGGTAGAAGATAGATGAATAATATCAATTGTCTTACTTTTGATCTCAATCTCCCCTCTGCGGGACACTAATCAGTAAGTGTGCTTTTTTTTAAACTCTTTTTAGAAAGAAAAAAATCTTAGTGCAAAAGTGATGTAATTAACTTTTATTGAATTAAGTGATGTAATTAACTTTTATTGATGCAAAACTCTTGGTTGAATTTTTGAATTATTCACGAGAAGTTCTTATTGAATTAATTGATGTAATTAACTTTTAGACTTACATCTCCATTGAGTAAGACTTCATGGGGAGTTCAATGTCACAAGATATCACGGTCAATTGTCATAGTCAGCAAAAGGCAATAGTTCGGTCTAATAATAGAGGAAGAAGAATGTGTGTAATTTTGGAACATTACTCTAATTTATAATTACAAAAAACTAATATCCTAAATTATATACTAACTTCTAAATTTACTCTTTTATAAAAATCACCCATAAATAAAAGAGAAGGATTGGTGTCTATTTGTCACAAAGGAAAGAGTAAGTATATTTATCAAATAAAATAAAAGAGAATGTCAGTAGTTCATTTGGCAAGATATATGTTCATATGGTTTTAGAAGATGCTAAGGAGGATAAAAATAATATTGTTAAAACACTGTACAGTTCAAAGTTCACATGTTGACATCATACAATTTCAAGCTGAAAATTTAGAGTTTCTAATTTCAATTTTGGTTTTCAATGTGAAATCATGTAAATTTGTTTCACAATGCTATAAAGTCTCAATTTATGAATTTCTCGCTATAGAGTAATAATATAAAAAATAAAATAAAAAACACATATTTTGAGCAATAAACTACCACTTAATTTGAGCTAGCCACATCTTCAAATATTCTCACACCTGACACATAAAAGGGTGTTCAAACAAATATTCATAGAGTATTGCAGTGTCCTTCGACATCCATCCATTTACTAATGGATTCATAAATTCTCTATTATACTTTGGACTAAAAAAAAAATATGTTAATTGCATCCTTGAAAGTACCATGACTCGAAAATTATGTCATGACCTGAAAAGAAGGAACTGAAGTACTTAAATAGATGAACATGGATTGCCGAGACGTGCGGATAATTTTTTGAGCAGGCAAGAATTTATAAATAAGCATGATTGGTTTGAGAGTTGATAAAGAGCGTGTCAAACAAAATAATCTACGACTAATACTGTAGTCGCTTATTTATTTCTTGGTTAAATTGTTCGTGAATGAAATCAAGAAGAGCATTGAAGATGATCTTTATCCCCACAGAAGACTACCATAGTAAGTAAGGAGGCAAATGGATCCAGAAATTGCTGCTTTTATAGAGTGAATCCTAAATAGATGTGGTTGAATCACAGAATCATGGATCATGAAATATGTTTTGAACCTGTGAATTTTGTGTTATAAGATAAGAGACTACTACTGAATGTGTGATTGCATTCTAATTTTCGGCCTTTAGCTAGAAAAGTTTTTATTCATGAAATGTATGTAAAACGAGGTACAATATGTAATATTATTAGATTCATCGATTAATTAAGAGGTGTTTTTTGTTGATCACATACCAACTTACCAAGCATTTAATTTTTCATTCTCATTTTCATTTTAGTGATTTGGATCGTTCACAAGAACAGATCACCGGGACCCGTCCGAATCGCGAGATTATTGTCCCAATCGACTAGCGATCTAGCTCGCACAAACTAGCTAGCTTTGTACGTACCATTGTGAAGTTGTGATGGTAGCTGGAGTGGTTGTGATTGCTTACTTGCTTTTGTTCTTTGTGCAATTTCTTTTCGGTTGCAATTGCTTCAAGAAAACGATATGTATTTTTCTCTAGCTCTTTTTTTTTCACATCACATGGAAGATAATTATTGCAATATACTATAACATGCATATACATAGTGTATATACCTAATTATATATATGAAGCGTGCATGTCACCATTTAATTAATTTCATCAAATTAAATCAATTGATCTCAATATATATGTAGTGGACCGAATTGCCCATCACACTTATACCACTTTCATACCCCTTCTCGCGATTCAACACCATCATTTTTCGACACGATAACTAAAATAATATTCTATATATGTATTCTAATATTGTTTTTTTTTAATATATAGTTGTAACAGAAAGAGTATTATTTTTATCCCCTAACAATTGTCAAATATCATGTTCACATATGAAAATTAAAAATAAATTGTTTTATTAACTTTTCTATCAAAAAGTTGAGAGTAAAATTTATTTTTAAAATTAGTAAAATAATTAATTGAGCAAAAGTTTAAAAAATTAAGTGAAAAAATAAAAAAAAAAATTATATTTTTAATGAGGTGTGTGCGACCATTGAAAGTGTGATCATACCACGGGAGAGATGGAGTATTATATTTTATGAATGTATTTCGTGGAATAATAATTATTTGATTGAGTGAGTTTTGTAGTTTGCAATTCATTAAATTACATTTTACAGAACATGTTAAAAAAACCATGACAATTTAAATGAGATACTCAAAATAAAATATTTACTTTTTTTTGAATTAATTAATATACTCTTTTCATCTCAAACTAATGGTAACATTTATTTTACAAATTAAAAAAATATATATATTTATTAGTTTGAGACAGAAATAGTTTAATTTATTAAGGCCTCATTTACAATCCTATCCTATCATTAGTTATAAATTATAGTCCAATCCCATCCGGAAAAAACAAAAAGGAAAAGTTTAGGAAATACAATTAATAAATGATATTTTCATAGTTTTCAATTGTAATTTAATGTATTTATATATTTGGACAAATGGCATGCTTGAATCAACGACAACATATAATAAGGTGGTGGGGACAAAATCGCATTGACAAAAAAGGAATTGATTGTAATTTACTACAGATATTTTATCCACAGCTGTATTCACAAACCAAAATAATAAATAGCTAGCCCACTATATAAACTGCGAATTTGTGTGTGTTCTTCTCATTCATAATTTCACAAATATATATTCCCAATTAATAACAATAATAATAATAATAAACATGGGTACTAATTTAGTGATGTTTATTTTCATTTCCATAGTGATCATGTTGAGCCCTTTCTTGATTTGTGGTGTCAATGGCGTCCATGAAGATGGTACTGGTGTCGAGATTAAGGAAGAAGAGTTTATATCGAGGAAGTTACTGCATGGGGAGGTAGTTAACGTCAGCATGACCGCCGGTGGTGGTGGTGGTGGTGGTGATGGTGGTGGTAGAGGAGATGGTCATGGGAGAAAAAGAAAGAAAGCGCATAAGAAGAAACATGGAGGGAGGAGTGGTGGTGGCGGTGGAGGGGGTGGCGGAGGTGGCGGTGGTGGTGGTGGAGGTGGCGGTGGTGGTGGTGGTGGTCGAGGAGGAGGAGGACATGGATGGGGTGGTGGGAGTGGTGGAGGTGGCGGTGGAGGAGGTGGTGGTGGTGGTGGAGGTGGTGGGGGCGGTGGGCGTGGAGGAGGATGGGGATGGGGTGGAGGAGGAGGAGGAGAAGGAGAAGGAATCGGAAACGAAGGCGGTTGTTGGGAATGTAGCGGTGGACAGCCTCACCCATAGAGTTGCATGATCTTTCATGCATTTTTCATTTGTTTCAAGTGCTATTATTATTATTATTATTATTATTATTATTATTATCTCCGTTTCATAATATATGACTCACAAAAAAAAATGTGTTAAACTTTTTTGGGACAAAAAGAATACTATTATTCACCATTTTGAGAATAATTCATATGCAAATGTTGTTGTGTTTTTTATTATATTATTATTTCTTCCACAAGCTTGTGGTGTTAATGCTTAATTGATTTATATTTCTTAATCAAGTGTGTACTAGTGTTTTATGCACTCTTGATTTCTAATTTGGTTCTCATGGAGTTAGATTCATTTGGGCATAATCGAACCGGCCCAAATCAAGGCCCAACACATTTTATGTGTTTAAAAACCCAAAAAATTGAGTTGCTCGTGCACATTCATTGTAATTTGCATTTTGCAACTATTTATTGGAGAGTATGATTTTACTGAAAAACTCAGAGGAAGAATGCATGTTGTTTATTACTTTCAACCTAAAACAAAGTTTCAATAATTTACCAGACGGCCAAATTTCATTTTAATCCAATCGACAAAACTTTACACTACAAAATAAAATTGTAACTCTTGCGACCAGAGAAAACGTCAAGAGACGACCGACCAAATAAAGACGAATCGACGAGGTTGGGATGGTCAATGCCAACCTCAAAATTCAATAGTGCCGGCCTAACCCTAACCGACTTTTTTTGTGAGCAAGACTAATGACTACACCTTTCATCAACACCCATTAGGGCAACCCTAATGGTCATGAAATGGCCCTTGCCATTTCCAAAATTTGGCAAAAACCAAAAAAAACCTACCCCAATGATGAAAATGGCAAGGGCCAAAAAATAGTCATGGCCAAAATTCTAGCCATTTATCCTTATTATTTGGGTGGAAAAATGGCTAGAGCTATTCTTGCCACCTCACACTACACATAAATTAATTAATAAAATAGTACATTTTTTGTTTATTTAATTATTATTAATAATAAAAAATAATTACTTTTCAATAAATTCAATAATTTCACACACAAAGAAAAAATCACACAAAATTTACGTAAAAAAAACTATATTTATTTAATAAATTATTTTAGATTTTACTATTGTATATATAATTTAAAGATATGAATATGATAGACAATTTAATTTGATTGTTGTAGGGTTGGTTGAGTTGTTCAAGGTGTAGGTTGGTAGTTGATACTTGGTAGGTGATCAATTTAATAAATTATTTTAAATTCTAATATTGTATATATAATTTATGAAAAAAATTATATTAAAAAAATGTCAAAAAGCTAAAAATATTATTTTTTTAATAAAAAATGGCCTTAGCTATTTTTATACCATTGGGATATATTTTAAAAATGCCAAATGACAAGGGCTATTTTTTGGCCAAAATAGCAAATGGCAAGAGCCATTTTGGCAAAACCATTGGGGTTGCTCTTACAATTAATTAAAGAAGGGTTTGAGCCGGTTTAACTGTATGAACCGACCGGTCCACGCTTGTGAATAAAAAAAATTGTTTTGTTTAGTTTTGATTGGGCCGGATGAAAATGTCCATGACCCGAGGCACATTGGGTATGCAAAGCACGTGACTCATCACAGTCACAGGACATACAAACGCTTTTTACATTTTTTAATCTCTGTATTAATCTAAATTCAAGGCAAAACCCCTAATCAACCTTTGACTTAACTCGATCATCATTTGTAAGGTTTTTATTATTAATTAATTTCTTTGTACGGTATATTATAAACACTATCTCTCCCTCGGTATATTATACTCTGTTTCACGAAGAAAGTGAAAATTTCGAAAATCTTGAATCAAACATGTAATTTGATCAAGGATTCGAATCTCTTACAAAATTATACTAATGGTCCTAACTAATAAAAGTCCCACCAAATGATGCAACTAACTTAAAATGATTTACTATATGGTTGGATTTATTTAAAATGTGGGCATGAGATGGGTAAATGATTAATGCCATTTACCCCCTCCAAAAAAGTAATAATATCAAAAAGTACCCTCTTCTCTTTTCTTCTTTGTCTTTTCTTTTGTCGTACGTACCTCACAAAGTCCTCTGCATCTCTCACTGACAAAAAAGAAGGAAAATAAAATACTCCAAAGTACATTGGGTATTTTTTTTTTCTCTAGAACGGAATTAGTACTATAATCAAAATAATCGGATGTAGTGTATATAAGTTAAGTGTCATCACAATTTTGTTTTATCAACCAATTCCAACCTAAACCCCTTGATGAATTATGCGAATAAAAATCGACGAGTAGTATCTAATACTTCTTTCGTTTTACAAAGAAAGTTTTATAAAGGAAGTGCGCAGACTTTTCTGAAACAGAAAGAGTACTTCGATTACTCTAAAAATGAAAAAGAAAATTATCGATTTTATCGGTCCATCGTCGTCGTCGTCGCCGTTGATGGATGCTTAGAGTTCACGCCATGAGCATGATGTTGTTTTTAATTTTTGTGTACCCAACCAACAAAACCCATGTGAGATTTTCTTTGTTAGCTTGTGGCGTGCACCCAACTCATCCTTCCTTCTCATAACGTTTTCTCTGCTTTTCAACCGCCTACTCCAATTCTAACCCCACACTAACAAACCAATTATATTATGTTTATACCTTTATTTTATTGTATTTATTCTTACTACTAAAAATTTCAATGATATTATCTATGTCAACAAGAGTGAGTAAAATCTAACTAATATATAAAAATATAATAAAACTTTAATGATATGTGATCCACAAATATCCATAATTAATTGGATATGCTTGAAATTAACCACAAGATAATTACACAATAATAGAACAAGAATCAGAGGCTCAATAAATGCACAAAATAGAAAAAGGACAAAATTAGGGCTTTAAAAAAGTCGAAAACAAGATTCTACATAATTAATTAAAAGTTTCATCCTAATCAGTTACACCTGACCTGCCTAGGTAACCTACCTCACGAACCATGGTTCCTTCGAAAAAAATATACACTAATCCGGCGGAACCCTAAATTTACCCGAACCGGCCGGTCCGGTTCGGGTCTCGCTACTCATTAATAAATTAAAATGCTTAAAACCTCTCAACTTCTTCTAAAACTCTTCAAAAACTCTGAACCGGATGAGGCAGACCGGCAGCGGGCTCCACCTCCGACTCCTTTTTGCGCCGCATCTCCATGACTTTCCGGTGGTTGTTCGAGTGCACTTCGCTCGAGAAAGTCGGACTGCAGGCGGGCCGGTATTCGGGCAGGAGCCGACCCGACTTGAATCTGACCCCACAAGCGTTGCAGAGCGTCTTTGACCCGTGGGGCCCGGCCCGCCACTGTGGGGTTTTCGTCACACCGCAGTGGCTGCACCTCCGCGGCTGACCGACGCCGGCGACGGCGTCGGAGATTTTCTTCCTCTGTTTCTTAGCCGGGGCCGGCTGAACGGCGATGAAGAACTCGCCGGAGTGGACCGGAACCGGAGGCGGCGGAAACAGAAACGACGTCGCGGAGGAGGTCGAGGAAGAGGACGAGGTGGATGACTCGGTGAAAGACGGCGACAGAACCGGCCAGACTCGGACCCCGGTTCGGGCCCTCTTGGTTCGGGCCTTGGTTTGGACGGGAGTGGAGAAACATGCTTGCTCCTTCGCCGGAGTCTCCGGTTTAGCCCGGTTCACCGGCAGCGTAGACGTCAGTTTTCCGGCTAGCGAGTAATCGGAGAACGAGTCCTCCACGAAATGGGATAACCATTCCAAACTCTCCAAACCCTCGGCCTGCAGAAAAATTAAATTAAATAAAAAAAACAGTTTCTTTCGCTTCAATTACCCATAAAAAACGTTTCTTTTCTGGGAAGAAAAATCAAATCCCACATACCGGAACGCTTAATTCAGTTTCTGGGAGAGGCCCGAAATCGGAGACGTCGCTTTTCTCCTCTGGCACCGGCTTAAAAGAGCAATTGTTTTCCTTTTCCTCCGGTTCGTCCAGTTTCCGAGGCTGTTCTTCCTCTGTTTCTTCTTCCTCATTAGAAAAGTCAAGCAGTTCGTCTACGAACAAGTCGTCGTCGGTAAACAGCGCCGTTTTGGTGACCGGTTCCGACCCGAACCCACTTACCAAAGCGCCTTGAACACACTCCATTTTCTACAGAAACAAAAACACCCACATGCAATTTCATCAAAATTACCCCCAAAAACAGAGCACAATAAAAATCAGATTTTTACTAAAAATTAACAACAACCCAAAAAAATTGAAGGTAAAAGAAAATAAAACCTGTGAAAAAAAAGAGATTTTGTTGGGGGAGATGAGGAATTAGATGGGGTGATAAAGAAGAGTGGGAAAAAGGGTTGAATGTGCAGAGAAAAAGGGTGGTGGTGAGTTCGGTAAAGCATTGAATGGGAGAGATAAAGTCACCTAAATATATACCGTATAACTTAAATAAAATTGAAATTTTAATTTCATTACTTGTAACAACTATAAATAAATGAATAAATAAATATGTGTAATATCCTCCTTTATTTGTTTTTTGACTTTCTTTGTCACGTGATGCGTGGGATTGGGATTATGATAAGTATATGAGAATATCTTTTCAAATGTTCAAAATTTGCATTCGATATTATATAAATAAATAATTTTATTTAAGAAGTTCGATGGGTGATTTAATTTGCACTCAAAGTGAATTGAATGTTGTGATTATTTTTTTATTTATGTTATGGTCAATCCGTGATAAATATTTTTAAATTTGCATGGAAAATTGTAATAAAGACCATTCAATTAGTTGAGAAAAAAAATCAATTTTCTTTTTTTGATTTCTTCAAAACCAAATATTCAATATTTATCTCTTATTTAATTTTTTAATAGTATTTTGTTTGATTATTATCACCACAAAAAAGTGTCCCACTATCTTTGCCATGCTGCATTCAAAATTCAAAAACGTGGAATACAAAAAAGGCTGTTTGAAAACGATTTAAGTATTTGTTTTGGCCCAAGATTATTTAAAAAAAAAAAAGTGACAAAAAGGTATTTTATTTTATTTATTTGAAAATTAAAATTTGAATATTGAAATAATTGGTGCAAATTCATTCTTCCTCTGGCAAATTGACATTTGGAAACCTACCGCATTAATCCACACATTTCACACTCGTGCCTTTTCCCGCTCTACATTTTTTAACTTTCACTAATTTATTAAATATTTTTTAAATCTAAGTATTGATTACTAGTATAACCTAAATTAACTATAATTATTTGTGTTAATAATTGTTTCCCTATTCTAATGTCATTAGAATTTAAGTACTTGCTATGCCTATCTAAGCCCCATTATGTGAATAATTAGACGTAATTTGAAGTCTACCCTATACCGATATTATGTAATTCGTATGTACACTTTTTCTCAAAATGTTTCGTTTATTTTGTCCAATCAAACACCCGATGGGCAAAACAGAACAAAAAAGCGCGCCTGTTTATACAAATACTTAATCTTTTTTAAAGAAAATATTGTTGATAATGTGTTATGATTATGACATGCCTTTGAAGCAAGGAAGTAGTCGATGGCATGATTAAAGATATCAAAATGACATCCGGACACAAATGAATGAAATGATTAATTTTCGCTAGAATTTGGTCATCGATACTCGATCGATTCGCATTACAACAAACCGTGAGCAGCTCGACCCGCCTCAAGGTCGTGTTTCCGGGTGGGCCCCACAGTACCCATGGGCATGGCCCCCCAGCTACACGCCCTCACTCAGTTCATCAAGCTTTTGGCACGTCACTATTCGAACAAAAAGATTTTTATTACGGAAAGAAGCCGGTCCAACAACTTTCCCCAAAGACAAAAAAGAAAAAAAAAAAGTAGTTTTGAAAATTAAATGGGGTTAATTTTACTTTTTGAAAATTGAAAAAGTGATGCACCAGCCGGGAATCGAACCCGGGTATGTACCGTGGCAGAGTACTATTCTACCACTAGACCACTGGTGCTCGCTGATATAACTTTCAACTCACAATATTCTATAGTACAACTAATTACTATTTACAATGATTTTTTTGCAACTTATTCTGTTCTGATAACTGACAGTTGACTGAAAGATTCTTTTTAGAGCAGCAAGTAACTTGTGCATATCTGTGCAGTACGTCTCGAAAACGAAGCTCTTACCCGAATATAGTAAAGAGTATCCGAGAGAGAATTATGCACTGATCCTTACTAGATAGTTTGATCTTCCTATTGTACCCCCTGTATGTGAAATTAAAACCTCATCAATTGTGAAATTTTCCAATTTGTGTATTTTGAACTTATACTACAATTGATATTATTCAAAACTATGGGTGATTCATGTTGATTCCCATTACACATTTCGGTATATATATAATCATTAAAAAAAAAAAAAAACTCTGCTTCCTCTGCTTCTAGCTCTGATCATTTCCATCATTGATCAAGATCGATCGGCGTAAGAATCCGGCCGCCAGCTGGACTTCTGCGCTGCGAGTATCCCATCTTGCCTCTTGGGAAAGTGCACCTCCCAATGCATGGACTTAAGGAACTCGTCCACTTCCCCTATCGTCTCAGAGTCGTCTCGCACGATCAATATCCCTCCGGGCCTCGCTATTCGATCCACCTCCGCCATCACCATCACCATCTTACACCTCTTCTTCAGAGTCGAGAAAAGATGATCCGCATGCAGGAGGTCGTACGTCCTCGGATACGTGCTGAACGACTCGCACCAGTCGTGGTAAATCCCGAAAAGGCCCCTCTCGTATATCAACGGGAGCGTGTCCGGCGAATCCACGTTCACCACGTTCATCACCCACACCTTCAAATCCTTCAGCGCCGCAGCAAACCTGCAACACGATATTTCCAACTGTCAGAGAAGTTGAACAACTTGACATTTATATTGGTGGGTCGAATATGATCTCCAATACTCGATCCCCTTCACTTGTGGACTGATTCAACCTTCGCTTGTGGGCTGATTTCAACTTAACAAGTGGTTAAAACTATGAGATAAGTTTGATAACTTGACATTTATATTAGTACTGGATCGAAAATGATGTACAATACTCGGCTCTCTTCAACCTAACAAATGAATAATTAATTCTGGTGAGAAGTCGAATCCAAACGCTCTGATACTATATTAAAAATCACATAATCTATGAGTTCGAACTGTTAGAGAAGTTGAGCATATATTAGTGAGTCGAATATATTCTCCAATAAGCAGTGTACTGTACTTACCCTCCGTAGACAGCTCTCATGTCCATGACGTTTCTTACGTGGGACCAGCTAACGCCGAGCCCATCCATGTAAAGCTCGCTGACCATCTTTTTCCAGTGTTTGTAATCCGACACAAAATCGTCGGAGGCCGGCTTCCCGTAAACCCCTGTCTCCGTTTTGTTGAGCCAGTACGGCGGGGTGAGGAGGCGGTCCGGCCACTCCTCCGGCCACTGGGACCCCCTCTCGTTTTCTTGGAGAGGAACTTTATGCATGCACGACTGCAGCGGTATATACCAAGCCGCGTTCGGGTCATCCTCGCTCTTACACATGGCCGGCTCGTTCTGTTTCCTCTGCTCGTAGCACTCGTTCGAGTCCGGCTTCTGGTAAACAGCCGCTCCTATCGAGTTCAACGCGTCTTTCTTTATCGTCACTAACTCCCAACACATGGCTGCGGTTAGGTTCGACATCTCGTTCCATATCTGCACGTCTTCCTCGAGCTTCTGGTAAACCGGAGTAGCCGACCACACGAAGTACCCGCCCGGTCGAAGGACTCTGTTCAGCTCGAGCAGCAAAGCCCCACCTTTATATATATATATATATATATATATGATATCAGAAGTAATTATATATTAGAAAAAAGTTGAGGGACTAAAATGTAATTTCAGGATCTTATTACCGTCTGCGTGCCAGGGGACTCTGCATCGGGCGCAGTGCACCACGTCGAAGACTCTGCTCGGGAAGGGGAGCCTCTGAGAGCCCATGACAGCCGATATAGCCGGAATGCCTCGTTCGAGCGCCATCTGGACTTGAGCCTCGTGCTCGTCTTTCGGAGCAAATGACATGGCGATCACGTCTCGTTCGAAGAGGTACCCCCCGAGGCTGGCTACTCCGCACCCGACGTCGAGCACTACTCGTGTTCGCTTTCCCCAAGCGATATCCGGCACCGCCTGTTTATATGGTCAGAGACTACCTATTTGTAGATAAGGTGAACTTCAGGGGTGAGTTTGTAATTAATTGTTTTTTATCTTACCTCTTGTACGAAATCGATGTAATGCAATGCTCCGTGAATGAACTGCGTCCCGCCTCCGGGGAAGGTGAGGAACTCTCCGGTCACCTTCACCCAATTCTGATGTCCCTTGACTTCGGCTAGCATCGTGTGTGGTACGTTGTGTAACCATATCTGTAAATTTCAGATAGTTAAGGGGTCAAAAAGTAATTAATAATTTCGAAACTCTGATATTAATTACCTTATCTCTGCTTTGAGGCCAGTCGATTCGAGTCTTGTAACCCTGAGGCAGGGGAACTAAGCAAGTCGGAGCGTCTTCGGGGCAATGCCTCTCCCGATGCTCGTGGTGTTTCCGGCTGCGTAGTTTCGATATCGCCTTCTCGTTGTCGAGACAGGGTATGTAGTCTGCCCCGGCTGTCACGTTGCAGAGGCGCCACGTGTCGTCGGTTGATTCGTTGGATTTCCGTCTCTCCTTCTCGTGGTCCGAGTGGTCGGCTTGCGTCGACCATGCCTTTTTCGTCTTCGCCTTTCGTCTCGGCTTCGAGGGCTTCGGCTCGTCGTGTTGGTCGTGGCTGATCGCCCCGTGCGTGTCCCTCGACTGCAGCTCGTGTTTTTCCTTATCTTCGTCTGTCGTCTCGTTTTGCTTTTCGTCTTCGGGGTCCGTTTTTTTGGGTTCTTGATCTTGAGTAGTCGAGCTCTCGTCCGAGGCCGGCTCTTCGGTTTTGACCATGTTGTTGTTGTCTTCGGTTTTCGGTTCAATGTCGTCGACGTTGTTGGACGTGTTGTTATTATCGTCGGTTTTCGGTTCGGAGTCCTCGTTGGAGGATGACATCATCGTGTTGTCATCGGCCTTTGGTGTTTCGTCGGTTTTGTCGTCCTTGTTGGACGATGATTCGTGGATGACGACGGCGTCGGGGATGTGAGTTGGGATGTCTTCGTGGTCGACGTGGTGGGCCTCGTGAGTTAGGGCTTCGTGGGCTCCGGAGGGGTTATCGGGCTGGCTGGATCGAGAGGCGACGGGCTTTACGGGAGTTGTTGGGCTTTTCGTGACGGAGGCCCGAGAGGTGGAGTGGGGCGGGGCGAAGGTGTTGGATGTGAGGAGCCATAGGAGCAAGGCGGATAAAGCGAGGCAAATGAAGATCGTGGTTGTCGACGAGCCGGAAGAACGTTTCGTGGTTCTTGATTTGCCTGATGCCATCACAGTAAAAAAAAAAACAGTTAATTCTGTTATTGGATGTGTGAAGTGAATGAAGAGGAATTGAAGATGTGTTTATTTGTGTTTGAATGTGTGTATGTTCAGATTAGAGCAAAGATCCACAAGAGTAGGACAAGGAAATTTGTTATACTCCATAAATTTGTTATTTCAAGGCCCAGTCCAATAGGTTTTGGGCTTTGGCCCACAAAGGATGGAAGTGGTAATTTTATTTAATAATAAAAATTAAAAAAAAAAGTGTTTGATTTGGAGGAGTCTAAAATGTAGTAATAATGAGGACTGACACGAGCATGAGGTCATATATTTTGTTTGTGTATTCCGCAACCATGATTTGCGTTACTACTTACACTACACGTATAGGTGAAGAGGTCAAGATTGTGATGAAGAAAATGCAAGTGAAAAGTCTAAGATACTAATTCGACTTTTGACACTAAGGGGAAACGAGATATTGTTTTTATTTATAGTGTGATCGAATTTCGATCGATCGGTATCTTTTTGTGTTGTGTTTTGTTGTGTTTGTGTTGTCATACATATGCGTGTCTTTAAAAGTCTCCTCTTGCAAATACAATGAAAATGGAGTCAACTCCTAGGTGCAAACTTTTACGTATCCTATGTTGTATTGGTTGCCACTAAACTAAATCTCATTTGCAGAAGATTATACAAGTATAATAATATTTTTGGGTATATACTATACTAATCATCCTTAATTGAAATATTGTTCTATATAGTTTGGTTACAAAATCTAAAAAAGAGAGAGGGGCATGGAAGATTAGGACACAATTTTGACCTGTCTAATAAATTAAATGGGTATCAGCTGCACCTCGCTCGCATAATTAAACTCTAATTAAAAGAATACAAGATAGAAGATTATCTTTTTAATTCTTTTAGTTTTGAAATTTAATTATATTTAATTTATTTTTGATAATTTTCTTTTAATTTAAAAAAAAAAATGACAAACAAAAAATGTCTATTAAGTATCTCAGTACTTTTTTTTTTCTTTTTAGACAAATTGGAACATTAATTAATATGGAGTATGAAGACCACACTATGGATTAGCAATTAAATGAATGCGATTAAGTTAAACTTTGTGCCTAATTAATTTGGTTGGAGTACTTATCCTTAATCAAGTTTCAATCCCCCTGCACCTGCTTAGTGATTGACTTTGTTGACAAATTTTGCATGCCAAATCTATCACTTTCATGATGGAGATAAAACTTTTTTATTTCACTTTCGTTAATTAATTAATATAATTTTCATAAATTTTATTTTTATAATGAATAATTGATCCAAAAGAATATGATGTAAATTTTATTTTTATTTGAAAAAATATCGCTTTTCTTAAAATTGCTTATTAAGCTGTCACACAATTTAATTGAATTGTTAAATTAAGTTGTCGAGTACAATATTTGAACTGTGATACGTGACCATTAATGACCAACGTGTAAATTTCAACAAAAATTTATCAAATAATTAAATCGAGTATTAATCTAATGTGATATTATAAATTGTGTTCTTTAATTGACTCGTTACATATTTAATTATAATTATAATATAAATTTAAAAAATTGAATTAATGAATAATCAAAAAATATATTTAATTTTTTTCGATTCCAATGAATTAGTTAAGCTTAAATTTGTACATGCATGCATGTTAACCGATTTAGGGGCAATACCTAGAAAAGATGATTATATATATATATGATCCAAAAAGAATTTGAATATATATAAAGCTAGATACTAGTTGTAACATATAATAATTAGTTACTAGTAGCAGTAACATTATGAAATTACTAGCTAATTGAATTAATAATTATTTGCAAAATAAAAAAAATGTGATCCAATTTTAGGACCTGGATCATAGACCCATAGTGCCCTTTCTTTCAATTGAATATATTGTTTATAAATTTCATAGCAAGTGTAGTGTAGTATTTTGTATGTTCTGGAAAGGTACATCTAATTTTGACTATTTGGAAACCTTTGACCATGCGCATCCATATATATACTATATGGATCTTTATTGGTGGCAAACGCTCATCACGCTAAAAGGAAAATCAAATTTAAACAGCTATAGAGTTTGAAAATATTCTTTATATAATTAATATTTCATCCTTAAAGTTCATGAAAAAAAATTCAAGAATATTTGTTAATTTTTTTTATAAAATATATAATTTTGACCTATTCACGTTTTTATCGTCCAATCAGGATATATAAAAAAATAATAATTTTATACACAAATTGTGATTTAAAAGTAAAATAAAAGTATAACATCAAAAAACGTATTATCAGCTAGGTGCACAATAGCCCGAAATTACAAGTAGGGTAGGTGCGTTTTTATAGGCCGGGTAAAGTAATTGTCAAATTTCGACAAATAATTTAATGAGTGCAATTACTATATGAACTCAAAAATCAACAAAATTTCCTACTTATGGTTGGAAGAAATTAAACATCTCTCGTCGCTTAATTAATGGTCTAATTAATCTCTATAAGCCTATGTATACCTTGTTAAGCAATGCAAATTATAAACTTTTCAAGTTAATTGATATAATAAAATTACAAAAGCATGATACATAGATCGGTACCATGACATTCTTTCTGGTGGCCATTTGACAATCACGTGAAAAAAACGCAACTTATGTGACCTACTTTTACCTTCATTATATTACCCTCTTAATTAGCTAGTGGTTTTACATCACTTATGTGACCTATTATTACCATATTGTGATTTAGGTAAACAACTAATCATTTCCTTGTGCGACCTAGCTATATATATAAGAGTTGCAAGCATCGAACACATAGTAAAACTCTAATTTGATAGGCCATACATGTAGATTTCTCACTACACTTATAGTAACAGTAATTACCTCTCAAACACAACCAATATTCCACAATACTAGCTTAAATATATAGTAGACAGTATAGTACGTAGTCGAGATTTAGAGCGAACTGATTTATTTGCCTTGATACCCATAGTATATGTTAAAATTATAGTGTGATACTACGTTAAATGTACAAGACGAGAAGGATTTCGACTTCATTTTTCTCGTCTTTGACTTGATGAGTTGTGTTAGCTTTTTGGCAAAGTACTTATGCCACACGATATTACTTGTTGTCGACTCGACGATGTATAGTACGATAATAATTAACGAGAATCGAATAATAACTCAACAATAAATAAAGAAGACAAGAAATTTACGTGGACACTCAAATCGGGAAAAACTACGGGAGAAACGACGATAACTTCACTATAATATCTCAATAATTACAAATGATAGATATCCACTCTCAACCATCTAAAATCTCTCTCAATATATATGTGATATAGTTCTCTAATATGCTAGTGTTCTTCGTTTTTTCAGCTCACTTAATTGTGTCCATTGAGATCCTAATTTATAGATGTAGGAGACCCATAAATTAAGTAAACAATAGGATTATGAAAAGAATCTTTTTACATAATATAACTCAATATTCTCTAACTAAGAAAATATATTATGACTTGATCTTCAGCCCAAAAAAACTGCAAATAGAGTCCAAAAAATGAACAAGGACCAAAAATTAGTCGAGCACCCAAAAAAACGACGACGGGCTCCGGCAAGCCGGGCTTCAGAGACTTCGGGCTCGGGTGAGCCGGATGGGCTGGGTGAGCCAAGCTTCTGAAACGTAACCTCGTTTCCTTTCGTCCGTAAACCATCAACTCCCATCAAATAGCGATTTTGAGTCATATTTCAACAAGTTGGATTCAGCTTATGATAAATGATGTGATCAATTTAAATGATGAATTAATCGGATATGATAAAGTAAGTGTAACTAAAATTCTATTATTAATCTATTTATTGGTGTAATATTTGGCTAATTAAGTCCTCAATCTTGATTGAATTAAATATTCCTTAGTTTTAGTGTAATTTTATTATAAGGTTAATTTGAGTGTACTTGAATATGAGAAACTTGAAAAATGTGGGGGTCCAACACTTTAAAATATACAGGAAAATATCCCCATCATAGGTGGGCCGGCCGGAAACCGATATATAGCCGTGTTAATCACTCTTTTCAAATGTTTATACTTATTTTAAGAGTAAGTTTAATAAGAATATAATTATAGTTATAATTATTTAATACGAGTATTATGTTTATTTTCATAAGATGTTATGCTTTTACGATGCTCTAATATCAATTTTTGATATATTAAAAACTAAATCGTTAACGATTCTTGAAATATATATGAGATGCGCAAAAAAAAAAAACGAAAAAAAAACACACTAATTTACGTGAAAACCCAAAACACGAAAAAACCACGTTGAGACTTACAATAATCCATTCTATAAGAACCCAATTTATAAGTGTAGAAAACTATTGGAAACAATTAAAATTAAGAATATATCATTTTTTTACTCAATAAAAATAAATTAATAAGAAATATAATTATATTCAATATAATTCTAATTTACTTGATTAAATAAATAAAATCACACAAAAATAACTCATGCGAATAAAGCTGCGCAAATTGGGAACAAAACAACGCTGTTGTTTTTGGATCTTACCGCATCTCAATGTTCTGTACGGATTTTCACAATTTCCGCAGCGGTCGCTGCCCGTGATCAGCCCCGCGCTGGTCCATCCTAGAGACCGCAGATTTTTCCTCCAGCGATTTCGTCCTCTTTTGTGTTTCGATTCAAGTCATACTTAACATAAGACTACGTTTATCAGCACTCACCTTTTTCAATATTTAATTAATTTTTCTTTCAATTTTCTCTCTTCCACATCATCAACCCAACCATACTCTATTTTTTAAGTTTATCAATGACCACCCAACCACCCACCTTTTTTATATATTTTTTAATAATAATATAATTACTTTTATTTTTTAGTTTTATATTTTTACCTCAACATAAAAAAGAAAAAAAATTAAAATTATCACTTTAATTCCAAGATAATTGAAATACGAAATTGAGAATACATCAACAGTGCTTGAAACAACTAATTAAATTTTGGGAAACCGGAAGGGCGGATTTCATCAACTAACCAACCTTGGTCGAAGAGAGAGAAATCTAAAAATCTGTATTTTCATTTTATTTTTTTTTTAGTTTATCTACGTGGCGCCCAACCTAAGCGCCGATAATCGTAGTCTAAGAGGTAACTATTTGGTATGAGACTATGAGTCGATCACCGGCACTAAAAATATGAGTGTATATTTTAATCTCTTAATTACATCATCTCGTTTGTAATTCGGATATTCAATACTCACTTTTGGAGTTTTGGGTACGTAGTCGGGTCGGGTAATTGAGTACAAAATTACAGTACATTATATTTTTGGAATACAAAATTTGACAAACATATTTATGGTTTACAAATTTAAACATTGTTCATGTCATGAAAGTATTTGTTTGTCCAATTGAAAAAATGAACTTTAGTATATTGATCACAATCAGTTTTATTGAATTCATTAGTTTTATAAAACCCAAAAAAAAAAAATATATATCATACAGTTTTTATATATTTTTTAAATAATCACATTATTAAATGTTAAAATTACAATATTTTAAGTTATTTTATTTTGAATTAAATTTCAATTAATTTTAATACAATTTAACAAAGTTCAATCAAATTTAATTCAAAAGAAAAGAGTGTTGCAACATGGCTAAGTGGCTCACTATTTCACTCCTTAATTTATTGAGCTAGATACCTCTAATCACTTAATTATGCCCACTTCAATTTTAACAACCCTAACTAATCTAACCCTAAATTCGATCAAACAACACTAATTATTGAAAAATTTATTATTCTAATGAAAATAATTCATTGAAATTAAAACAAATGGAGTTTTTGTGTTACATAATAATAATAGAAGCATGCATATGCATGTTAATAAATTAAGTTTGTGTTTATGTTCATGAATTGACGAAAATTATGTTGTCATATATAATTATTGAACCCTCTGCACAACTTATAAGTCGGCTTTAAATGTACGTACTCTCTTCATATTATCTAATTATAATACTAATAAAAGTAATAATAATATAGCGACCACAATTAATTAATCAATTAGCTAGTGATTTTAATTAATTATATCTGCATATTAATTAATTGATTCTCAAATTAATTTTCATTATCACACTCTTATATATACCATACGTCAAGGGAATTTAATTAGTCATAAGTCATACTAATAGTGTATTATGCATTCTAATTTAATATTGTTAGGAGAAAAATGTTTCATTTTATTTTATAATATTAATAGGAGAAGACTAGTTAATCATAATGTATGTATATTATGTTTTAATTAGCATATAGTAATTATTAGTTTATATCAATGGTACATTATGTATCGATTAATGACGCTTGCACACAAAATGAAATTATGAACGCGAAATATTAAACAGTTAATTATTTTTTAACCACATACGGTATTTATAGTTAAAATACTGTTAATAATTGAAGAAGGCGTTGTTAATTGATTAATTAAAATTAAATTGCGTTACTTTTATTGAGATTTTACGCACTCACAAAGTCGGCTTTAAATGCTCGTTCTTTAATTACTGTCATAAGAAATTATTAACAAGTTTAAAATTAATTTCAAGGAGAACAATTCGATCGTGATTTTTAAATAAATTACGTATACATTAATTACGGTTCACAATAAGTCAATAAAAATAAATAAATAAACAGATATATAAATTGAATTTAACTGCAAAATTTAATAATACACTACGCACATAATTATTCTTATATAATAATCAAATTATACATAATTATATATAGTACTATACTATTTTTACTATAAAAATTAATTACCGTGGGAGTTGGGAAAATGATGTAAAGGTAAATTCATGACAACGTAGAGCTTCAAAGTAGCTTATACTTTAAAATTCCAAATTAATTATTTTGTATTTTTACCATTAGATCATGGAAATAATTACTAATAGAATATACCGTATATCACATATATAGTTGGTTAATTTGTCAAACGTGAGTATGATTATTTATTTTAGATCGATTTTAGTCAACCTTATAATTATTAGTATTAGCAGTGCAACCAGTATTTCAAAGAGCATTGCATAATTTTTGCAGCAAATATATGATCAATTAATGAAAAATATAGCAATATATTTATTCTGTAAACCTAATTAGTCAAAATTCAATCCAACAATAATTAAAAAATTAATCGTTAATATTAAAATTTCAAAAAGAAAATTATAATTTTGAGAAATAAAAAAATAATAAAGAGGAAGAAAAATAAAAGGAAGGGATACTGACAAAGAAAAGAAAAAGGAGCGGGTTTTGCGGTACAAAGGACGAGGTTTGCAAAAGCAGTCGAATGACAGGTGGCATGCTTCAGAGCCGTAGATGATGATCAGATGAAGTCAAAATGTCAAATGCAAAGCGTGTGAGTTGTGACTGAGTGAGCATCGCGGTAAAAAGTAAAAAAAGAAAAAGCAGCAGCAGCTGCCTCCCTCCGGAGTTTTACTTTTACTTTCTTTACTTCTTATCAACAGTAAAAATAAGGGAGCAGTTGGCGGCGTGGCAGAGCTGTAATTCTGCCTCTTTAATGCAAACAACAGAGCCACAGAATTCAATTCTCTTCTTCCTTCGATTTTATTTTTTTAAAAAAGCTGTCAATAATAATAATAATAAATAATACTAATAATCTGTTTTCTCTCTCCCAAAAAAACACATATAAACACACACAGTGTGAGACACTCATTCTAAAACCTTTAGATCAATTTGTTTTTTGTTGTTGGGTGACTCTCAAAGAATCCCCAAGAACAGTTAGTACGGATAATAATATATATATACGATGATGATGTAAGAAGAATAGCCATTTTTATTACCATATATCGAATTTAATTTTTGTGCTATGGATTGTCACTCATCCAAATTACTACAAATATGGCTGGCTTTTTCTCACTAAGCGGCGGCGGAGGCGGGGGAGGGAGAGGCGGCGGCGGCGGAGGGCGAAGCAACCACGATCAAGAATCCAGCAGCCACAACAACCCAGAGAACTGGTTTCTGTTCAGGAATGAAGATCAGATTCAGCAGTACAACAAGGGGTTCGAGCTCTGGCAGCCGCAGCCGACTCCGCCGCCGCCCCCGGCGGAGAATTTCCTCCAGCGCGCCGGCGGCGGCGCCCTCAACCCTCTCCAGGACCTCTACGCCTCCGCCGGGGGGCTCGCCGTCGGTCCCAGTCGCGGCAGCGGATTCCACATCTCCGACCAGCAGCAGTCCCCGCGGTCGAGCTTCCTCATGATGAGGAGCGGCGGCGGCGCCGGCGTCGGGATCGGCGGCGGGATCAGCTGCCAGGACTGCGGGAATCAGGCGAAGAAGGACTGCACCCACATGCGGTGCCGGACCTGCTGCAAGAGCCGCGGCTTCCAATGCCAGACCCACGTGAAGAGCACGTGGGTCCCCGCCGCCAAGCGCCGGGAGCGGCAGCAGCAGCTCGCCACCGTACAGCGCCGATCCGCCGAGAGGGAGACCGGAAAACGGCCGCGGGAGAACCCCAACTCCGCCTCCAACAACTCGCTCGTCTGCACTCGTATACCCACAAACACATCCGCCGGTAATCAATTTATTTTATTACAAAAACCCTAATTTTTTTTATTACCAAAACCCTAATTTTTTTTATTAATTATATATATCTAGGGTTAGAGTTGGGGCACTTCCCGACGGAAGTTAGTTCGGAGGCGGTTTTCCGATGCGTGAGAGTGAGCGCGATCGACGACGCGGAGGATCAATTCGCTTACCAAACGGCGGTCAACATTTCCGGGCATGTGTTTAAGGGTATCCTCTACGATCAAGGGACGGAGAGCCAGTACATGGCGGCTGCGGCCGCCGGAGAGACCTCTTCCGGCGGCGGAAGCGTCAGCGCCGGCGGAGGGCAGCTCAATTTGATAACGGGGACTCCGGCTTCGACATCTGGCGCTTCGACGTTTCTTGATTCGTCGGCTTTGTATCCGGCTCCGATTAATAGTTTCATCGCAGGTACACAATTCTTCCCTCCCCCGAGATCTTGATCGGTCGTATTCGGACGTGCGTAGTTTATGTCGAACGAACCCTTTTTTGACTTTTTGATTTTTCATGTAAAACACAAAAACGTAGTACTAGTATGTTGTGTTACAGTGCTGGAAAAAAGAGATGGAGCAGGAAATTATGGATTGTGTTTGATTTTTTTATTTTTATAATGTTTAAATTTCGATGTACAAGTTGAATTATTCTTCGTGTTCTGTGTTTGGGAATACTACCATAAATCAAGAAGAAGAACGAGAAAAAGAGAGGGAATTCATTTGAATTTTAGTTGTTACATACTATCATTTCATATAATTTTATTTTGTGCACCAAAATTTAAAAAGAATACTAAGTAGATATTTTACCTGTAAAAAAATATAATATCGAATATATATATTTTATATAAATAAATTACACATAGAATCTGAGTTAAGTCATTTCAGGATATCGAGGTTGCTTGTTTGGTTGGCAAAAAGTATGATATACAGGAAAACACATTTTCTCAATTTTACAGCCATGCAATAAATTATTTTACTATTACTATTAATTAAGTATTAATATAACACTCCTATTTGACCAATGGAAATTATTCCCTCACTTTCGCCAGAATTTTATTTAAATTATTTGTTCATGACTTTGAAATTAATTATAAGGAGACTTAATTAAAACCAAATGTACTCAGAATTTAATATATATATATATATATATATATATATATATATAATTAAAGATATATTAAATTCTGTTAGCCAAAGGTGGAAATAAATGATCGACATTTCACTGGTTTTGTGTTGTTTCTTGATAAGTGTGTGTTTGGAGGATTTACGGATCGATCCAGTACAGCTGGTTAGATTTTCAGAGGTTTCATAACACAAAAATTTACCACGGCCTCTATTTCAGAAAAAAATGAACAAATTCCTTTGTAATTAGTGTTGTTGGTAAGTTTTAAAAGTAGAGTAAAATTATAACAATTTCTAACAGCTAACAATTTCTTTTAAAGTCTCTCACAATAGTTGATGCACAAAAAAATTTAATTAATTTTTTCAAATTTTTACTTCAAATATAATTTTACTTCTATTTTATTCACTTATTTTCTTAAATTAATATTTAATTAACTACTTTATTTTTTAATTTAATTACATTTTTAAAATCAATAGTAAATTTAAAAAAAATAAAGTCTCATAATTTTTTAAGACGAAAAAATATTTTATAATTAAAAAATTAAGCAATAATTATTATTTTCTTTTTCCAAAATACATAATAGTAGGAGATTTACAAATATTGAAAATATGTTTTTAAATACTTCACCACTTTATTATTCTAAAAATAAAATAAACCCAAGCTAAGTTTTGATAAGGTCTGTGGTAATGTGCAGTACATTTAACTTGATTTATAAATTAATTTATTTTTATGTACACTATTCCTACAAAATGATTTACAACAATTTAATAGTTTATTAATTTATAGAACATTCAAAATAATAATTATGATGCAAAAATTATGAGATGATTAGAAAGTGTGATTAATATGTGGAATCGTATAAGTTTGAAATATTCTTGTATATACATAGGACAAGTACATGAATCTAATTGAAGATGTTTTATTCTCTTTTATGTATATCAAATCCCGTAAATTAGGAAACAAGATTGCCCAGAATCTTTCTCTATTAAAATAACCAAGTACTGAATCAACTACAATCATTCCTTATAGATCGATGATATATACTTGTACAAAATACTTGTATAGATTTTTTGAAGTTTGAACTCTTGTTAGTATCAATTTATTTTAAGGCGAAACCTGTCGATTTAATTTTCGGTCACGGGTAATTTTGAGTGTTAGAGATACTTTTTCGACCACGAGTAATTTTGATGGAAACTTTTGCCTTACTTTTTTTTGGTAAAAGTCAATTACATTTTAAAAGAAAAAGTATTGTAGTACAGTACAGCGCATGGGGAAGAAACTCCATCGCATCATCAAGCTAACAAACTAGCTCTCCAAACAGCAAAAAAAAACATATAGCAAGAAATATACAAAGTGCATAGTTACTAATTAAGCTATATGCCACAACCACTTCAGTGCTCGTGCCTGAAGAGAATCATGAAGTCGTAAAGAGATGATCCCCTCCTGTATAATAGAGATAGCATGCGTAGCTCGACAATGCAACTTTTGCCTTACTTGTAAGAGGAGGAATGTTAAGGTGTTATTGGTTTAAATTTGACATGTTTTGAATACATTAATTTATATAGTTCGATCTGAGTAGCTACAAGCCTCGTCTTTGTTAGGACATGGATGGCATGAGTCGTATAATTATTTCTACACATCAGAGGTATACAACAAAACATCCAAACACGTACGATGATCTGAAAATTAATTAATAAACCAAACCAAGAAAACATTACCACCCCATTTGAAATCAGGAAAGAGCAAAACAAACCGTTCCTAGAAACGAAAAATGTTGGGTTCGTTCGGTTGAAATCGAAGCTCGATCGATCTTCTCATAACATCCTCATACACGTCAGTCCCGGTTGTATCTATAAAACCTAATTTCCTATCACAAGCACTTCGATCACACGCATTAATCCGAAGGGCCGGAGCAAACTGCCTCAACCGATAGCCGTTTCAACACATCGGAGCATGGATCTCCAAACAAATCAGTCGATATCTTGACCGTGCAATTATTCCGGCCAAGGCAGTTCTGCATGCAAGAATATATATATTAGCCAAGTTCGATTGATCAGCATGCATGTAATGAAAAATAACATATGTCGTACGACGTCACCTCCTTCACGATTTTGCGTGATGCAAACGAATGGCAATCCCCTCGCTCCAAGCTCCCGCACTGCCCTTGAGGAGTCCCGAAGCTCGCAAACTTGATAGCCGTAATCATGTCATCCCTTCCACATTTAAGCCGGACCTTTGCCGACCGATATTTCATTGTCGACGTTTTATTACTACTATCACCATAATTTTCGGTTTCCAAATTCTTGAAATAATTCGGGTGATATTCCGAAACAGTCGAGCAAACGGAAGCCACTTTTCTCTTGACGAGACGAACTCCCGAGATGTCGCCTCCGAGCTCTTCGATGATCACCACCAAGTTCCCGGTCGGTTTCAGAAACGAATGCGGTATAACATTACTGAAACGATATTTTAATGAATTCTCATTTTCAACACGAAAAATCGTAAGTAGTTTTAACGAAAAAAATAAAACACTTACAATCTTTGAGTCGGTTTTCCACAACCGGTTTGACACTTGGAAGGCCGGAAGTTGGTTGTGTATTGGCATATTCCGGTACAATTACCCTCGGCTAGTACAGTCCAATATCTCCCGAGACTATTCCCATTCACCCATACTTGGCCTCTCGTCATGCTTATCATGTCCAAAGCCAATGGCTCGTTAACCTTCGGTTGGTCAAAATAAGCCTTGTACCATGTTAAGTGATTATTCGAGCTCGAGGCTTGTAGCGAACTTCGAGTCCACTCGACTTGAGAGTAAGCGTCTGGATAAGGGAGTCTCATGAATTCGCCCTTAAGCCCTACTTGGTAGTTCCACATCGACAATTTCAAATCTCGTGTTCCTTCGTTAAGTCCGTGCAACTTCACGTTTGTTATTCCGGTTTTTCGCTCCGTGTAATCTGAACCAATGTTCTGTATTTGGAAAATATGTTACTTACAATTATTCATGTATACTTCAACTGAATGAAAATGATGTACAAGTTACTAACCGCTAATCCGGCTGTCACACTCAGAAGACTAATAGTATTCCATCCGGCTCGTAGCCCGACTTTTTCCACAAACGAAACTCTCGTGTTTAGCCTCATCCCAGAAATGAAATCTAGATAACGACACACATAATTTACATGAGAGAAAATTTACGAAAACCCGAAAAATTGATTGAATTAATTTTGTACCTTGATACATTCCACTCACAAAAACATGCAATTGGTGTCCATCTGATTGAACAGTGAGAGTCGGCTTCTCTCCGCGTTGGAGGAAGGACTCTGATGGATCGATATATACTCTGCAACCAAAGAGAAGGCGAATTAATGAATTAATATATATACTGTCGATCTCTCTATATATATATGCTTAATCACATAATTGGACTTACTGGGTTGTGTACCAAAGATAATCAGTAATGTCTTTAGTAACGCTTATCTGTTCCAAGAGACCGTAAGCCGGGAATGTCGACTCGTAACTCAAAGAAGCTAAATCCTCATTATAAGCTTCCCACTCGAATCGTTCGTTAGTGGGAATCATTTCCATATGCGATGTCTGAACTTTAACGTTGGCTGTGTTGAAGATCACGTGCTTGCAGTCGAGGAGAATGCTGACGGACTTAGCAGGCAAGTTGTAGTGCATGTTATTGAATAAAACTTTCACTGATTTATCGTCGTTGTTGGAGAGAAAGGCGCATTGCTTCCTTTTGTAACTAAGGAACATATAAGCCTGTTGAAATTTTCCTAACTCGGTGATTTTGGGATGGCCCGCTAGTAGAGCTTGCTCGCATTTTTTGAGAGATAAATGTAGTTGTCGAAGATGGCCGTATTTGGGTTCTCTGAGAAGCCCGGTCTCGTCGATTGGAGCGTCGTAATCGTAGCTTGTAGTGATGAAAGGGCCTCCGGAAGTCCGACCGAAATTAGTCCCACCATGATACTGTTAGCAATGCACTCGATTGGTTATAAGTAACTAAATTTGTGAAGAAACGATAATCGGAAAAGCGATACGAACCATGTAATAGTTGACAAAGGAGCCACCCTTTTGTATGAATTTAGCTACGGCAAATGCCAAATCCTGAACGGGCCTCTGAGGTAGCGGTTTGCCAAGTTCAAAGAACCTAACGATCATCGATGAAGTTATTAAGATTTTTCTAATTCGTTTTACTCGTACATGTAGTAGCTAGCTAGTATTTATATACATACCAGCCAGTCCATGCCTCGGTCCACATCTTGGGCTTCTTCAGACTGTTTGGTCTAAAATTGTCACAATAGAATCCATTGCATGTATTAATCTAGCAGAGGTAAAAGTAATTAGTATTAGAAATAATAATAATTATGTGTGAAGAATAAATGAAATTACCACTGGGCCGGGTGCGTCTGGTTCCTTGCACATGACCCATGGGACCCCAGTGTTCAAGGAAAGGGCCATATGTGCAGCCCACTTGACGTATTTTTTTCCGGGAGTGCCGAACTTTTGGGAGAGAATGCCGTACTCGTTCTCGATCTGGCAGAGGATGATGGGCCCGCCTTCAGGTTGGAAGAGACGCTCACTCTTCATGAGGTCCACGATCTTCCGGGTGAACCCTTCCATAGCCCTCTTGAAAGGCTCGTTGTCTGTCCTGAACCTGATTCCGGGTATGTCTTTCAGCCATACAGGAAATCCCCTGAAAAATTAAAAGAGATTAAATCGAAAATGAAGGAAGTGATAATATATATAGAGAGAGAATTATACATATATACATACATACCCAAAGTTCCATTCAGCACAAACATAAGGGCCGATACGGAGAACAGCATAGAGGCCGGCTTTTTGAATGGTTTTAATAAACCTCACCAGATCATTTCTTCCTTCAAAATTATACTGAGAGACATCATCCATCCACAATTATTTCAACACAACTTTATTTAAGAAGAAGAAAAAAAAAAAGATTGAATCTTTATGTATCATGTATGTACTTGGTCGGCTCAGATTAATGGTCAGACTTCCTTTGTAATTTATAATATGAGACAGAGGTAATACTCCTATATGATAATCACTTACAAGGCCAGGGTAAGGCTCGTGTTGATTCCAAAAGACGTAAGTTTCGACAACGTCTAAGCCTCCGTCTTTAGCCTTGTTTATCAAGTCTTCCCACATGTCGGGAGTGCTTCTTGGGTAATGAATGGAACCGGAGATGAGGAGTTGTCTCTGGCCGTCGATGATTAATGAGTGGCTGTCGTATGAGACACTGCATTGTCCGCACACCACCATCAGACTAATGCAAATCCACCACAACATCTTCTTTAATTTCCTTCTTTCTTTCTTCCTGATCACTCTCTCTCTGTTTCTCGATGATATTAATTACAGTATATAAACACACACACAAACACGTGAAAAGTGAGATTTTAACACAGAAAGAAAGAAAGAATTGGGGAAGAGAGAATATTTGGATTTAAGGAATGTTTGATTGATTTGTTTTATTATTGTCTTTTAGTTGAAGAAGATGAAGAAGAAAAAAGGAAAGCAGATTTCTTTTAATTATTGAATTAATTAACAGGTGTGGAGTGGAGTAATTAATTACTTTTACTCCTAATTTGGAATTGCGGACTTAAATGAGATTGTCGTGTCCCTCACGCGCCAACGGAACCGTCCCCCGGATTCAACGTTCAACTTTCTACTGTTTCTTCGCATGGATTGTGGAATATATATAAGTATATTATTAAAGTTTATTAGTAATTCACACAAACAAAAATAACACTACATTAATCATAATTTAATAATTATTATTTTTAGGGTAAAAGAAAGAAAATTGAATGTAATTAGTATCCGGTCCGGTTCGTACTTTTGGTCGGAAGCAATTACATTCAGACACCATTATTGATAGTGTGTCAAAATGTGATTAACCTCTTAAGGTTTGACTTTATTTTGTGTATATAGTACTGTTTCAATTTTTTTAGTTGTTAATTAGTATTTTATTTGGGGTCAAGTGGACCGCCGAAACGAAAAGCATATAATTATGATATATACACACCATACTCAATTTTTATGAATAATAATAATAATAAAGTAATATCTGCCAAATATTATATTCTGATCGATTTATTTTCTGGCATGATTTAAGGTGCTTCAAATCTTTTTCCCAAAACTACTTTATTTCATTAATTATTATTATTATTAGTATTTTGTATGCTCCACCAATTTATTATCATCATATTAACGGCGCGATTGACGGAAAATAATACTCACACTACCCTAATTATATTAGGTGGGTCATGAGAATGTAAATGGGTCGGAGAAAATCCACCAAATCTTCTTTCTTATTTTATTTTATTTTTCACATTCAATTTCAACATTTTGATTATGAATTATTGACCGGAGGAAAAGGAAAGAAAAAAAACACTTGATTGAAAATTTGGCCATGCACCAAAAATATTAATTCACGATTTTCAATAAAAATAAATAAATAAAATCAATCGCCAATGTCAAAGGGATTAGAATCTTAGACCGTTGATATATGCAAGGGTAAATTGGTCTAAGTGTGTCACATTTTAATTCCCTAAATACATACACAACAGAGGGAGTATTAAGTATTTATTTTGGCTACATATTTATTCAACTTATACACACAGCACGTACTGCATGATCAACCAAGAATTATTCCTAATTAAGACTTAGAATGAGGTAATTACAATGTGAGTATGTGACCGATCCTAGGTCGACTTAAATAACTCCATTGCGAGTGATATGAAGAAGTGGTGTCAATATATAAGGGCTTTCATATCGGTTAAAAGTGGTTATTTACATCGGTTTTGCAACTGATACCTAATGCTGATGTAAATAAATTGGTTTTTTAACATCGTTTTAACAACCGATATAAATTCAGTTTTATCAGTGGGTCGCCCCAATCCGTCACAAAAGGGCTCGCTCGAAAGCTAGGGGTACTGGTGGTTGATTGAAGATGGTTGCGAGTGATGGGCTAGAAACGAGCCATGACTCGTGTTGTTACCCATATAAAAATAAGAACATCAATCAACTCTGTTAGTATATATTTATATTACTTATTATTATATTTATAGGATTATAGTTTACCTTTTGTTTATAGGATTAGGGTTTACCTTTTGTTTTGGCTATATAAAGTCTTTCTCTTGTATATTTTAGATATCGCTTATTTTGTTCTAATAACACAAGTTTTCTACGTTTATTTTTTCTTTTCCTTTAACCCTTGTTGGATTATATAAATCCTAACATGGTATCAGAGCCAGGTTTCTTTGAGCGACACAATATATTAATGTTTTGAGCGACACAATATATTAATGTTTCTTTTGGTTTAAGGAATAGAATTATATTGGGAATATAATTCTATTATTTGGTATTTAGGATTTGAGTTTTATTTGGCGTTTTCGGTTTCGCTTGTTTTCTAATGGCTCTTAGTGAGAACTCGTTGCAGTCAATTGGTGTTCGTTTGGATGTGGCTTCTTCTCAGAATACTTCTATGGATGCTCTTGCAGAACAGTTTCAACGATTCCTTGCTACTCAGTCTTCGTCCTCAGGTCAGACAGTCCCCCCGCCTCAGCATCTTGCCATGACTACTCGTTCTCCATCAGGTTTGCCTTCATCAAATACCTCAGGTATATCATCATCTCTTTGGGTCTTGGACTCTGGGGCTTCATTTCATATGTCTCCTGATCCATCTAAGTTTACATCCTTGTCTTCTGAGTCTTGTTCCCCTACTGTTGTTACTGCTGATGGTTCATCCTTACCATTAGTTGGCGTTGGCACTATTAACACTCCTCACGTGTCTCTCTCAAATGTCTATTGTATACCTAAGCTTACTCTAAGTCTTGCATCTGTTGGTCAATTATGTGATTCTGGATATTCCGTTCATTTTTCTTCCACTTCTTGTTATGTAACGGATCCCGACTCAAAGAGGCTGATTGGGACAGGCCGTAGACAGGGGGGTCTCTATGTTTTGGATGAGCTGCGCACTCCTGGCTATGCAGCTGCCACCTCTGTTGATTTATCTTCCTTTCATTTAACCAAGTCATCCTCTGAGTATTTTTTATGGCATTCTAGACTCGGTCATGTTTCACACTCTCGTTTAAAATTTTTGTGTAATACTGGCGTTTTGGGTGATTTAAAATCTCATGATATTTCTGATTGTCGTGGATGTAAACTTGGGAAATTTTCTGCTTTGCCTTTTCCTCATAGTTCATCAAAATCTTCTGCACCTTTTGATTTAGTCCACTCTGATGTTTGGGGACCCGCTCCTATTCCTACTAAAGGGGGGTCTAGATATTATGTGTCCTTTATTGATGACTATACTCGTTATGTTTGGGTGTTTTTGATGAAAAATCGTTCTGAGTTCACTAAGATTTATACAGATTTTCAAGCCTATGTTAAAACCCAACACTCCGCTGTTGTTAAGTGTTTTCGTTCTGATTTGGGTGGGGAATACACTAGTGGGACTCTTTCTGATCTTTTTTTGTCTGAAGGTACTGTGCATCAGTCCTCGTGCACTGATACCCCTCAGCAGAATGGTGTTGCTGAGAGAAAACACCGACATATTGTTGAAACTGCCAGGTCTATGTTGTTATCCGCTAGTGTTCCAAATGAGTTTTGGGGAGAAGCTGTCCTTACCTCCACTTACATTATTAATCGTATTCCGACTGCTCATAACTCTGGCACTTCTCCTTATGAGCAGTTATTTGGCCAAACACCAAATTATTCTGTCTTAAGAGTCTTCGGTTCCACTTGCTTTGTTCTTCGTCCACATGTTGAACTGTCCAAACTTTCCTCTCGGGTTGCTATATGTGTTTTTCTTGGGTATGGTATAGGTCAAAAAGGTTATCGTTGTTATGATCCCTCCTCTAGAAAATTATATGTGTCTCGCCATGTCTCCTTCCTTGAGCATATCCCCTTCTTTACCATTCCCTCCAACACACACAACTTGACTAAATCTGATCTTATTCACATTGATCCCTTCTCTTCTGACTCTTCACTTCCTACTGCACCTATTGTTGACGACTCTCCGACCCCTGACACGGCTACCCAATCACCGCTTGTGACTACGGATCTTGCTGCGCCACGCTATCCAGTACGCATACGTAAGTCTACTCAATTACCTGATTTTGCATACTCTTGTTATTCTAAGTCCTTTGCGTCATTTCTTGTTTCCATTGATCCAATCTCTGAGCCTTCCTCCTATAAGGAGGCTGTCCGATCCCGTGATTGGCAAAATGCTATGGCTGAGGAACTGTCTGCCTTAGACAAGACTGGTACTTGGGACCTTGTTGATCTTCCTGCCGGTAAAAAGGCTATTGGTTCCAGATGGGTGTACAAAGTTAAGACGAAATCTGATAGTTCTATTGAGCGATACAAGGCCCGCTTAGTTGCTAAGGGGTTTGCTCAAGAGTATGGTTTAGATTATGAGGAGACTTTTGCTCCGGTAGCCAAGATGACTTCAGTTCGTGTCCTCATTGCTGTTGCTTCTGTTCAACAGTGGCACATATCTCAGATGGATGTTAAAAATGCTTTTTTGAATGGAGAATTGAAGGAAGAAGTGTATTTGGTTCCCCCACCAGGCGTCTCTCATGCTCCAGGACAGGTTTGTCGCCTTAAGAAGGCGTTGTATGGTCTTAAACAAGCCCCTCGTGCTTGGTATGATAGATTTTCTCGAGTTGTGATTTCCCTTGGTTTTGTCTCTAGCCCTTATGACTCGGCTTTATTTGTTCGATCGACTTCTGCTGGCCGTGTTCTCCTTCTGTTATATGTTGATGATATGATTATTACGGGTGATGATGTTGATGGTATTCTGGGTTTGAAAGAAACCTTGTCCCGTTGTTTTGAGATGAAAGATTTGGGCCCTTTACGATACTTTCTGGGAATTGAAGTTGCCTCTTCTCCTCGAGGTTACCTCCTCTCTCAGTCCAAGTATGCTGCTGATATTCTTCACCGAGCACGACTCACTGACACTCGCACCACTGACACTCCTCTCGAGCTGAACGCAAAGTATACTCTAGATGATGACACTCCTCTACAAGATCCCACTCTGTATAGGTCCATTGTTGGTAGTCTTGTTTATTTGACGATCACTCGCCCTGATATTGCCTATGCTGTTCACATTGTTAGTCAGTTTGTTTCAGCACCCACGACTGTACATTGGGCTGCTGTTGTGCGTATTTTACGTTACCTACGGGGATCTCTTTATCAGAGTCTTTTGTTTCCATCCACTTCTTCATTGGAGCTTCGTGCATTTTCTGATGCTGATTGGGCTGGTGATTCGACTTCTCGGAAGTCCACTACTGGGTTTTGTATTTTTCTTGGTGATTCTCTTATTTCTTGGAGAAGTAAGAAACAAGATGTAGTTTCCCGTTCATCCACCGAGGCAGAGTATCGTGCTATGGCTTCCACTACGGCTGAGATTATATGGTTGCGCTGGTTACTGGCTGACATAGGAGTCACTCTTTCTGACCCCACACCTATGTACTGCGATAATAAGAGTGCCATTCAGATTGCACACAACACGGTGTTTCATGAGCGTACCAAACACATTGAGATTGATTGCCATTTCACTCGGCATCATTTGGATCGAGGAACCATTTCTCTACCGTTTACTCCGTCGTCCTTACAGCTGGCTGACTGCTTCACGAAGTCTCATTCTATCAGCCGTCATAGATTTTTCGTTGACAAACTCTCGATGTTTCTTGCTGTACCATCGTGAGTTTGAGGGGGGGTGTTAGTATATATTTATATTACTTATTATTATATTTATAGGATTATAGTTTACCTTTTGTTTATAGGATTAGGGTTTACCTTTTGTTTTGGCTATATAAAGTCTTTCTCTTGTATATTTTAGATATCGCTTATTTTGTTCTAATAACACAAGTTTTCTACGTTTATTTTTTCTTTTCCTTTAACCCTTGTTGGATTATATAAATCCTAACAAACTCATAATCAAGAAGGAACAAAAAAATTACACATCATTGATAGATATTTTACATCGCTTGAACAAAAAAATTTGGGCTCAAATTTAAGTTGAACAATCTTATCACATTTAATGTCTTTCGATGCCCAAATTATGGATTAATATTTGGATAATTAATTAATGGCTTGAATGTACTTGTTGAGATACTTCTTTCGATTGAGATAATTTTATTGATGATCATGTGTATTTTCGATTGGATCACTCTTATAAGAAATAAAGAACACATTGTAACAATGCTAATTTGTTGTCGTCCTCTAGCTCCTTGCAAGCGAAACTAGTTTTACAACAAACTAACAATGGGATCAATCGATGAAAGTTATAACTAGCTAGCTTGACTCGATCGTACCCCTCAATTCTTATTTGACCCTTTGGCAGTGTTTCCGAATCTGTCCTTTTGATCCTGTGAGTACAGAGATACTTCCCATCTTAATCATCGACTTTGAAAACTGCTTGAAGAAAAGTCCATTGTTCGCCGCGTATTGCTGCACTAACGCCAGCGTGTCTTCGCTCTGTGTCACCAGGGCTTCGTCCGAACCAAACAGCCCCTTGAAAGTCAACAAGTTCTTGAAGTATGTGTTGTCGAATTTTGTCGGGCTGACCAAGTCCATCGGAAACAGGTTCCTATCACCGCCCTGCCTCGGGCATTGGGCCCGCAGTTTGCGCGCGTAGTTCACGTCCAATGTGGGGTCGGGAAATGTGCCGTTTACTGACTGGTTGTACAACCTTTGTTTGAAGGTGAAACAATGCGCATTTCCTATGGTGTGGCTGCCTGAAACATAACTATAATTAATCAAAAGACGAATCTGCACTTAAAAAAAAACCGGCAAACACTTGCTGATTTTACTTATTGCTAAAAAACTGTCAGTAATTTACCTACTGATTTTTTACAGTAGGTAAATACCGACTGATTCACATAATGATTTGTCTTGTATTTTTTTTCCTTCAAAAAATGGATACTGAAATAAAAACAGCCGGTAATTACCTACTGTTTTTTTTTCAGTCGGTAAATTTCTTGCAATTATTATTATTATTATTATTATTATTATTATTATTATTATTATTATTATTATTATTATTATTATTATTATTATTATTATATATATATGATGTATTTTTATTATTCACCGGATAATGCGACGAGATCAGTGATGTTGAGGCCTTGAAATTTGAACTTGGAGATTAAGGCGTCGATTGTGTTGTTAGGAGCCGGAAGCAGAGTATTTGAGCCGTTGATACTTGCGTTCGTTGAATCCCTTCTTCCCAAGGGAACAGACCAGTAAGGTCCCCCAGCTTGAAAAGTGGAGTCTCTAGCTGCCATAGCCAATATGTCGGCACATGAAACCGTGTTGGGGCACGCAGTCTCAAGTGCCCTTTTAATCCTGTTTATGACAGTGAAACCGCGAAGAGAGAATTTGTTAGGGCCCGCTCCCTTCTCGCTGATTATGCTCGATTTCGCGTTGTCCAAGAGCAGTGATGCATCACATCCCTGTAGTAATTAATTGTAACTAATGGTCACATGTTCTTTGTGTATATATATACTATATATTGATCGAACTAATTAATTAATTACCTGAACAAAGCAGTCGTGGAAGTGAAGCCTGAGTAGGGAAGCAGCCATGCGCGCGTCTTGTTGTATGGCATCTGCGACAATTGACTTTACAATCTCCGTTGCATTGGGGCATGATTCGTCGTAAAAGTCTGGGTTTAAGCTCCTCGTATTTGTATCCGTGTCTGTATCAGTGTAGTAATTACACAAGCTGAGAAGCGGAGCAAAAGCGAGGAGAGTTACTAAGACCAAGCGAATATGGATGGAGTACTTAGGAGGAGACATGATTATATTGTAATAGTATTTAGGATGTTAATAGTATTTGTTTTTTGATGAATGAATCTGAATTTCTACCACATTCATTATTTATAGAGACTGATTAAATAAGTCATTTTTATATAATTTTGGTTTGTTTGTTTTCAATTTGGCGTGCGCGAGTATTAGTTGTACGTAGAAAATATTTATACACACTTCATTAAAAGTTTGTATGTAGAATTGAAGAGGAAGGAGAATGAAGAATAAGTCTATAAGACAAAAATATATCATCACATGGATTTATCAACAAGCTATGAGAGAAAATTTGGATGTATAGATGGTATCTCATCTCATCTGATCGCATCCACATTATTATTATAAATTATTTATTACTAATTAGAATCATTTATTAATTAATTAATTAGATATATAAGGGGTTTAGTACATAATTACTCCTGGATTTGTGGTTAGTTACTTTGATACCATATACTGTACTGTATTATACACTACTACTATTAATTGTCGGAGATCGCTGGCACAGGCTGTTAAAACAAAATTTTGAAGTTTTTGGTCAAAAAAGGCAAAACGAGGTCATAAGTTTTCGTTTTATAATAAGTTTTTTTTTTAATATATATATATATATATATATATATATCTGAAAAACATTCGTTCGACCTGAAAAAACTTGAAAAATAGGATATCGTACTAAGCCGAAAATGATAAATGTTGATCAACTCTAGCTAAATTGATGTTTTGAGATAGAAAGCTGCAGGACAATTTGTAAAGTTGTAATTAACCTACCTGCACTTTGTACATTTCATTAATAGGTGTTGAAATTTTGGACATTTTTTTTCAAACTATGTTATTATTTTTGTATTTTTCAAAGGTAACGAAGTGATGAATTTTATAGTTAATTTGTCTTAAAATGTTACGAGTAGAGTCGACAAAATCGAGGCTACACGTGAAAAAGCGGACGTGTATTTATATATAGTTAATTTGTCTTAAAATGTCACGAGTAGAGTCGACAAAGTCGAAGCTACACGTGAAGAAGCGGACGTGTTAAATATCTCACATCTATTAAAAAAAGATTATTAAACTCAAAAATAAGTTAAACAACATTATCATATTAACAAGATATTTTGAGGTGTATATTACCATCCATCAACTTTAATATTGTCTTGATAAAGTTATAAATAAAAAACAATATAGTAGGAATAAATATTAAAAAATTATTTGTATTCTATAATAATATTAATATATTTTTATATGTTTTTGAACTTTAAATTAACAACGTTCACCAACCTGTTAATTTTTTGTCAACTTTTGTTTGACTATAAGATATTAATTAGATGGAGTCTCTTTTAGTGTTGGATGAAACCTATATTAAGTTATTAAAAAACTGAGTAATAACTTAATTGCAACAAAAGTGAAAATCAAATTAAAGACCAATTCTATGTCTCTCATACCAATTGTGGCACTTACATGAGAAGCGTGACAGCTGTATGAGCAAGAGGGAGTACATTAATTAATAGTGAAGGAAGTTGAAGAACACAATAGAATCAATATATATTGATCATACTAGTATTGTTTAATTAAACAAAATCAGGTGAAGAGAAATTAAACACAATTAATAATCAAGAATTGATCTTTCGGCAGTGTGTTCGGATTTCCCCGTTGGAAGAAGTTGGTTGCTCGATAATGTTTCCCATCTTGACCATCGACTTTGCGAATTGGTTGAAGAAAAGGTTGGTGTCCTCTGCGTAACTCTTGACCAGATTCGCCGATTCTTTATTATCCGCCAGCAGCAGTAGTTGGTCTGAACTCAACAGCCCCTTGTTCTTCAGCAAACCCTTGAAGTAGCTGTTGTCAAACACATTAGGACTCGTGGGGTCCAGAGGAAACACTATCTGGTCTCCACCCGACCTCGGGCAACTCTCCTGCAGTTGGGCAGCGTAGACTTTATCGAGCGACGGCGATGATGATCGGCTGTAGAGCCTTTGCCTGAAGCTCGTACATCTCGCCTTTCCAATGGTGTGGCTTCCTGAAGAATTAATTGGTTATTAATACTTATAACTTCGTTTTGTTTGTTATATAGTAAATTTTCAAGTTGCCCAACTTCTTTAACAGTTCGAGCTTATTGCATGCTTTTAGATGAAGTATTGTGTTTACCGGATAATGCGACAAGATCAGTGACGTCGAGGCCTTGGTTCTCGAACTTATTGAGAATGGTGTTAAAAGTGTTGTTAGGAGCTGGAATGTCGTTGTTTGACTTGCTTATGCTCGCACTTTTCGAATCTTTTCTTCCCAATCGGACTTCCCAGTTCGGCCCACCGGTCTGTGTGCATATATACACACATTACTTAGTATTGGATAATATATTCGACTTCACTAATTAATATAAATATCAATTGTTGTCCAACTATATATTCTCTAACGTGAGTTTGATCTGTTAGATGAAGCAGCTTCTAACAATTAGTATATATAGTATAATATTGTTAAGTATGGCCTCACTAGAACAGTGGAGTCTCTAGCAGCAATGGCCATGATGTCAGCACAAGAGACGGTGCTAGGGCAAGCTTTCTCGAGGGCTTCCTTGATCTCGTCGATCACTTCAAACCCTCGAGTTGAATTAATGTTGGGGTTGGATCCCTTTTCGCTGGTTAGGCTTCTCGTGCTGTCCAATAGGATCGAGGCATCGCACCCCTGGATCGATCATACATTTATATTAATTAATTACTATATATACAATTAATTGTGACGAATATATTTATTTATATATATGTGTGTGAATTAATAATTACCTTGACAAAGCAGTCGTGGAAATGAAGCCTGAGAAGAAAAGCAGGGACGCGAGTCTCGTTTTTTATAGCGTTTGCTACGATACGCTTGACAATGAGTTGTGCTTTTGGGCATGAACGAGCGTAAAAGTTGGAGTCGTGAAGGTACTTCTCACCCACATTGCAGGGCTTCTGAGACGAGGATAACACAATGAAGCTCAACTGCAGGCTTATCAAAAACATGAAAATAGGGATGGAGGACGACATATTATTGAAATATATATGTTGTACTAAGAATGTTTTGTTTGTCTATATATATCTACGAACAAATGTACGTGTAGTATTTATAGATGGATGATAGATCAGATGAGTTGAGTTGAATGAGTTATCATGAATTAATTAATATAATTAGACCATTAAATACAATACGAACAGTATATATTAAGCATTGAAAAACATGTACTTAGTCTTTGAGAAACCGTGTCATATATATGGGTTTATTGCATGCATGCATGTAATGTATTCTAGATGTTGAAAAAATATATTTTTTTTTTGATAAGGAGGAGAGACGAGAAACTCTATCCCATCCGATCGGAGGTCTTTCGATCGGGTAGGATGTAAATCGAGAGATGTGCCCGAGTAGCAGACACTTGTGCGAGAGAGCCAACAAGTCGAACCTCAGGACAAACCTTCATAATATTTCAATGAAAATTTGTCTCACCCGAGGTTCGAACCCTGCGTCGCTGGGTAATATCTCACCCACATCATCACAGGCTTTACCACTCGACTATGCCCATGAGGACAAATGAAATTATTTTCCCGTTGAACCAAGTGAACTAGATTGAAAATATATTAATACTCATGTGATAATCGTCTAAAATCAATTATGGAAGATCTTGTTGGCCATCAAAATTAGCTATCTAATTAATAAATTAAAAACGTCTAAATGTACTTTGACCATTTCTTTTAATTAACTCTTAAGTCTTCATGTTTGATTCCTTCAACATACATTGATCCTTCCTCACTCGGAAAAATATTATATTGATTTTTTAATAAAAAATTGAAAAAAATATATATAATTTTCAACTAATAAAACAAATATTGTTGAAATTGAATAAATAACACCTTAATCTATACCTATACAATTCTTGAATCTATTCATGCCAAGTGGACCAATGAAAAAGCTTTATTAATACTATGTTCACACTGAAAATAAATAATAAAAAATAAAAAATATTTATAAATTTGAATATTGAATAATTTCTTTTTTGGTAATTGTACAAGATTTAATAATTAGTGTATTTATATTTATTTATTTATTTATAGTAGTGACAAACTAATAATTACTAATTTTCTACGTTTCTTATTTTCTCTCCAAAATCCTCACACAAAAATATATTTGTCGTCCTCTTCGTCCCGTGCCGCGTTAATCCGAGGAAAAACTCTATCACACGAAAAGCATACGGGTCTGTCCTCTTTTTCCAACACCGCGTTGATCCGAACACTTTCTTTCACCCATCCAGTTTCATCAAACATCCATAAACATCAATCAATTTGTAGTGGATTTGTCATCCAAAAATTCGACGTCTTGAATATGTTTGTTATTCAGATACAGTATAAGTTTTAAGGGCTTTTATATTTTTTTGTTTAACTTCATATTCACCTAACTAAATTTGAATAGTATTAATATTATAATAAAACGTTAACGATCATGATGCAAACAGCGGCTAACGTACAAGAAGAGCATAGCTATGCCAAGAAATCCAATCAACACCGTTTCGTCAATACTCCAGGTAACTACTTTACCGGATCCGATTCTTTTTTTTAACCTTTTCCCTATAATTTTTAATTCGTAAGTTTTGTTTTGAGTTCGTTATTTGTTCCGGTTCAATTAGTGAATTGATATCTGAATTTTGTTAATTTTGTTACTGTGTTATTGACTGTGTGTGTGACTTCAAAATTGTAGTATTTTTGATAATGTTGATAATTATTTTATGTTGTTACATTTCTTGATTCAAACTAGATTCTGATCACTCTAAAATTAATACGAGTAGTTATTTTGAAGAAAGATCTCTGTTGGGGATTTGTTCTACGGGTTAATGTTATATTTTTAAATTGGATATATGTTTGTATCATTCTTTGTATGCTTCTCTTATTTTGTTTTTGTTTGTTTAGTTTGAGATAAGAAAAAAAATATGTCCACTATTTTTTTTTCTTCGTTCAATCGTGCCTATATTTCTTTTAAACCATTTTTATCTTTTTTTTCTCATGTTTTCAGGTTGTGGGCCGGTTTGCGCTGCGTCAGGGTCGTGGTTTTTTTACAGGTGGTGGACCATGGGATTCCAGGAGCCGTGTTGTTTGAGATGCTAGAGGGGCTGCGCGGGTTCTACGAACAGGATCCCGAGGAGAGAAAGAAGTGGTACACGAGGTATATGAAGATAAGCCTAATTTACAATAGCAACTTTGATCTATACAGACTATAGCGCATCAGCAGGTGCGAACTGGAAGGATGACTCCCCGTTTTCTAAGCCCTGAGGAACTGCCTATATTTCTCTACTATAATTCCGTGTACCGGTATTTTTTTTGTTAATTTGTTCTTTTTAAATGTCGAATAATAAGTTTAATTTGTTAATTTCGCTTAATTTATTAGGTTGCCTAATTAATTTTGCATGAAGTTCATCACATCGTCCAGCCCCTCGCCCGGTCCCACGTCACGTAGTGCGCCACCTCAGTAAGGTTTGTATTGTTGTTCTAATACATATAGTAATCATACCGAGATTATGTTTTTTTAATTACATGCGGGCATTGATGTTAATTTTAATGTTGCAGTCTTGCAGTCAACCCAACTTATCTTCCAGCTACTCCTCTAGCTACCCCAAGCTCCAATGGATCCTCTATAGGATACATTGTTTCACCCATAGTCGAAGGTATATACGTGGAAAATTAAATCACTTGGATGATCCACGTGTCGTTATAATATCTATTAACTCGGGCTCTTTTTTCATATACCACAATTGAGTTTAGTGGTGCAAGTGAGGTTGTACATAATGCTATAGATGATTTTGTACCCCGCATCATTCAAGTTGACAGGATCGCCTCCCGCACCGTGCGATGCACGGAAGCACTTTCCACAGTCACCATGAGTGGCTATGATGCTTACAGTTTAGTTTAACAGACCATCTTCTAATCGCACGGAAGCACTTTCCACAATCACCATGAGTGGCTATGATGCTTACAGTTTAGTTTAACAGACCACCTTCTATACTTATGACGTTTGAATTATAAAAAAAATAGTTGGATTATAAAAATAATTATTCAACAATTTAATTTATAAATTTCATGGGTTATATGATTTAAGAGATCAATAAACACGTTGAAAAATTGAGTAAGGAGATGTCATTCCATCTCGATCTCAACCCGAACTCAAACGAGATTGAGACATGCGAGACAAACTTTTTAAACGTCGATCATGTCCCGAATATAAATTATTGAGACGGGATGAGATTCCCCCTAATCCCGTCTCATCCCGTCCAATGCCCACCCTTACAAATTAGAGTGAAAGTTCGATTACAAAATAAAATAAAATTTTCATATACATCAATTTTCAAAAAAATAAAATAAAAAATACCACGTGCATCGCACGGGCAGTGGTACTAGTTAAAAAGAATTTACTAATGTGCTAAGATTCTTAACTCATATTTGAGCTTTTTCTATTTTTAATTGAAGTGGAATGTTTAACACACCCCTTGATTCACGAGTAAGCTCGGCTTTATCGGCTATATACTTAGGGGTGTTCACGGGCGGGTTTGGGCGAGTATATTTCTAAATAATGAACCGACCAATTGATGACGGGTTGTCACTTTTATCAACCGTACTCACCTTTGTTTTTACTCTAACCGTGCGGTCGGGCCAAAACGGGTGCGGGCGGATGGCGGGCGAAGTAGCAGGTTTAAATATGTAAATTGAAATGTTTTATCAAATTTTATGTATCATGCAATTTTGGATGGACTATATATTCACAGAAGCATAATTACAAGATGCTCTAATTTCTATCTTTGTTGAACATCTTGAAATATTGCGACACCATGATTTTCGATTTCCAAATTCATTGTCGTTTGTGTTCTCACCATTACAAACATTTGTTACTAGTGAAATATTATAGTACTAGTATTTTATTTTCTTGGAAGAATTAGACTTTGAAGAACTTTGGTGTTTTAAAAGTTTAAGAGAATCAAGGTTGTGTTCTTTGTAGGACATTTACTAATGTTATTGTCTAATTAAAAAAAACAAAAAAAAAAAAATACAAGAGAGAAGTCAAAGAATAAGGATATAAATAAATTTAGCAAATTATTATATAGTATTTATTTATTTAATATATATATATATATATTTAAATATATATATATATATATATATATATATATATATATATATATATATATATATAGTTATAGGGGCGGGTCGACCTATATGCAGGTAATATCTAACGAAACTGCTATCCACCAATTTTTTTGGCGGGTGCTAAAATTTCTAACTGACGAGTTTGAACGGATTTCGGTCAATTTTGCGATTTGACGGTTTTTTTAACACCCCAGCTATACTTGTGGAGTAAGTAAATAATATTGTAATACATTCTTAAAATATTTAAAACATATTTTATATCACTTAAACATCATGCTAAGAAACTCTAAAATGATTAAAATATTTAAATTACTTAAATTATTATCAAAACACTTTAAATTATTTAAAAGTGTTTTAAATAATTAAAAAATTATTTTAAGATACATTAAAATTTTAAAAACAATTATTTCAAATTACCTAAAAATATTTAAAAATTATTTCAAATTATTTAAAAATTTTAAATATTTAAAAATTATTTAAAATTACTTCAATTTTATTTTTAGATAATTTAAATGTTTAAAAAGTAGTACCTATATATATCAAATTACTTCAAAATTACTTTAATATACTTCTAAAAGTTTAAAATATATTTAAATCACTTAAATACTATTTCAAAAAATTCTAAAATATCTACAAAATATTTCAAATATTTAAAATTTATTTTTAAAATACTTTTAAAATATTTAAATGTACTTAAAATTATTTTTAAAATATATAAAATCTATTCATTATACTATAATTAAAACAAAAAATTTAAATTTAAAAAACAATATTAATTACAAGGAATATTTGTTTCTTTGTATTGTATTGTATTATTTCCTCATATTTTTATATATATGAATAAGTAAAAAAATTTAAAAATAATTATTATATTTAGTGTAATTTTGGTAACAAATGTATACTTTCCCAATTAATCATTCAAAAAATTATAATTATAGATTTTTTTTCTGATTCTCGTTTTTAATTGCAAATATATATTATAATTAGTTACTCTATTTTTGTAATTTTTTTAACTAATTAAATATTAAATATTTTAAAACTCATCTAAATCGATTTAATATAGGTATAACTGAATTAAACTAATTTTTCTTCAATATTACCGACGTGGCATTCAGTGCTAAAAAAATTTACAGAACACGCGTCCTCAGTTTTTTTTTTCCTTCAACTGCCAGAGAGAGAAATTGGGGCTGAGATCTGGTCTCCGATCATCCCTAAACTCCAAAGCTCTCCCTCCACCGCCACCAACAACTCCCTTCCGCCGTAGACACCTCCTACGACAAACCATCAACCATGTCAATCAACATGAAAACCCTAACCCAGGCCTTTGCGAAGGCGTCGGCCGTCATCGAGAAGACCGTGCAGAACACCGTGCAGGAAGTGACCGGTCTACCTAAACCGATGCAGGACTACGAGCTCATCGAACAGATCGGCTCCGCGGGCCCGGGCCTGGCCTGGAAATTGTACTCAGCCAAGTCGCGTGAGCGCAACGTTCCGGCCGTCTACCCTACCGTCTGTGTTTGGGTTTTGGATAAGAAGGCGCTGTCGGAGGCGCGGCAGCGGGCTGGGCTGTCGAAAACCGCTGAAGATGCGTTTTTGGATGTGATTCGGGCTGATGCGGCCCGACTAGTGAGACTGAGGCATCCTGGGGTGGTTCACGTGGTACAGGGTCTCGATGAAACGAAGAATTCAATGGCGATGGCTACAGAGCCGCTCTTTGCATCAGCAGCTAATGCACTGGGTAATGTGGAGAATATTTCGACGGTGCCTAAGGAGCTCAAGGGGATGGTATGTTTTGCTTTCAATTCGATTGGGATTTTAGTTTGGTTGGTAATGTTGACTTTTATGTTCTTTAATTTGAATATTTTCTGTAAATTATTTGGAGCTAGCATATTATGATATCAAGGAAAATAGAATGAATTTTGACCATCTATCTTGAACTAACAATACGGAGAAGGAACCCTTACGTAGAGAAGTGAAGAAAGTTAAGATCTTTATGTGTAATTTTGTTTTATTGGTATTGAGGCTGATGATATTTAGAATTTTTATGCATGTGTGTGTGAATTGGCTATTGGGTGTTTATGTGCCTGCACGACTGTATGGTTTCAAAATAGCGACCATTGTAAGTAATGTTTGCTGTGACTTACCAATAAACTGAGAAAATACCCCCGATTCTGACTTAATAGAAGGATTTGAGCATAGCAACATCAAAATTGTGTATTTTCTGTTTTGATTGCATCTCTCGATTAGGATTTTAAAGCAGCACTCTCCTTGGTGCTTGATTTGCCGAATTTCTATTTGAGTTGAGTTGGGAAACTATGTTCTTAAATTATATTCCAAATTTTGGTATAAGATTCTGAAAGACTGACCAGTCTACGCTGTAGGAAATGGGATTGTTGGAGGTGAAGCATGGCCTGCTCCAGATAGCGGAGACATTAGACTTCCTTCATAATAATGCCCACCTTATCCACAGAGCTCTATCACCCGAGGTAATGATTTCAATTTTAAGGTTTCAAGTTGAATAATATTCATTCATTTTGATTATCTTTTTTTATTCTACTCTTGTGTCTCCCCCCTCCTTCCCTTAATATGATCATGTGACATTGTTGTCCCTGGCCCATTGATTGAGGGATAGCAAATCCGTTTACCTGAGCTGATTGTCTTTATGAATTGCATTTTTCCTTGGAGGGCACACTGTATCATTATACTAATCTGATTTCACGTTTGTGCGGTGGTAGACCATCCTCATTACTGCTAATGGAGCTTGGAAGCTTGGTGGTTTTGGTTTCACAATTTCAAGCACAGATCAGTCCAGTGATTCTCTCAGCGTGCAGTCATTTCATTATGCTGTGAGTAATAGTTTTGTTGAGCCTGGCGAATATACATGTTTCTATCTCACATTTTTCTTGAATCTTCTTTTAGATTTTGATTTTGTTAATTTTCCCTCTAGATTTGCTGTTGGTTAGTTTAGTGATGGGTCTATTTCATAATATCTTATGGTATCCTTATGAATGGATGATAGCAAGGATCCAAATACTGTTGATAGAAATTTGAGTATTATTGTAGTGTACCTAACAACTAGGAATAAATTGCATGCTGTGATATAATTCCTATTAACATTGTTACTTCACACAATGAGCCATTGATTGCATCCACCTATTAGTTTTTTGTTCACACATAATTTCGATGTTTTAGTGCAAATTAGAGTGATATGTTGTAGCCAGATGTGACTTGCTTTGACTTAACAGGAATACGATGTAGAAGATTCAATCCTGCCTCTGCAGCCTTCTATAAACTATACTGCTCCTGAATTAGTTCGAAGCAAAGCATCTTCTGTTGGGCCTGCCGCTGATATTTTCAGTTTTGGATGCCTTGCTTACCACTTGATAGCTCGGAAGCCATTATTTGATTGCCACAACAATGTAAAAATGGTATACTTTCATTCTCTTTGAATGTTTTCTGGTTTACGTTCTTATATGTGAAATAGCTGAACGGACTTTATAAAATATTATTCTAATCATATGTGTCTGTATTATTTGCTTTGCACTGAATGCCCTCTTGTAACATTCTACTCCTTTGGGCTGAATATTTCAAATGGATTTCGCATATTAATTTATTTCTTGTCCATTTTTCTCCTTTTAATAGAATAGATATGATTTTTTTCTTCTTGATTCTGATTTTGTTAAGCTATCTATAGGGTATAAATGATTTAAATGTTATTTGCCTGCCAATTTTGTTTTGCAGTATATGAATAGTCTGACTTACCTAACCAGTGAGGCATTCTCCACTATTCCAAGGGAGCTAGTTCCAGATTTGCAGAGAATGTTTTCTGCAAATGACACTTCGAGACCAACGGCAATGGATTTTACTGGTTAGGATTGCTGCTTGATGGTTATAGCGCTTTTCACATTTTATTTGCAATCACTAGACATGTGATTTTTCTGTTATGGGTGTATGGTGACTTTAGTAGGGATAAAGATAAGTAATATAATTTCCAAAATTTTTGTTGATCTGAGTCTTTAGTTGCCAATTAGGTTGTTTCCAATGTTTTAGTAATCTTTTTATATTTTAAATACTGTATATGTTTCCCATTTGCAGGTTCATCATTTTTCCGTCAGGATACTAGGTTGCGAGCACTTCGTTTTCTTGATCATTTGCTTGTACGCAATTTTCTTATTTACTCAGTTTTGACATATTTTGAAGGCACACAATATAACTCTGTGAAATATGATTTTGTTTTATGTTGCCACTTCTTCAGGAGAGAGATAACATGCAAAAAACTGAATTTCTGAAAGCATTATCAGACATGTGGAAAGATTTCGACTCCCGTGTTTTGCGATATAAGGTTTGATTTATTTTTTATTACCATTGATCAAATTGAGTCTCATTTGGTGAATTTACTTCTTATATACTGTATTTATTAATGCTGGTTGACTTGCTATTTACTGTTTATGCTGCTTTTGAGAAGGAAAGTGAACATTAAGTAGATGAGAAATCATTCAGTTTTATTACAATTACCATAATGATGCCTTAAAAAAGCCTTTTATCTGGTTTATGATATTATCGTATCTTTATACGTTTTCTAATTGTATTTGTCATTGCCTTGGTAAAAATTTAGAAAACTGAACTGTGACATTATGCATCCAGGTGCTCCCCCCACTTTGTGCAGAGCTACGGAATTTGGTAATGCAACCTATGATTCTGCCTATGGTTCTCACAATAGCAGAGTCCCAGGTACTGTGTTATTCCATATACCAATGAGAAAAAAATAGGAGTATTTGGTTTGGTATGAATCATGATAGACCGTGTTGCTTCAATGCTTTAAAAAATATGCATATGGTGCAAATATTTAGTTTGGGACTCTTCATTATGATGCACGAGAAGTTAAAGTCGTGACATAGTAATGTAGTAATAAATTCCCATGTATATAGCATTGTCATCGAGTATTACAAGACTACCTACCATCAGGCTTGAGTAAGTCATTATTGTATTGCAGGACAAAAATGATTTTGAGCTATCGACTCTTCCAGCTCTTGTTCCTGTCTTGAACTCAGCTGGAGGTGAGACGTTATTGTTGCTTGTGAAGCATGCAGAGCTTATTATCAACAAGGTAATGGAATTATCCCTCTTGAAATGGAATTGTTTTGAGTAATGAGAATCTTATAGCCATGAGATCTTAATTTTGTTTTTTCGTAGCAGGCTAGTCAAGAGCACCTTATTTTGCATGTACTTCCCATGCTTGTTCGAGCCTATGATGATACTGATGCTCGCTTGCAAGAAGAAGTTCTCAAAAGGACTAAACTACTTGCAAAACAACTTGATGTTCAGGTGATTGCTAGTTGCACTCTGGTTCACGGACTTTCTAATTTGAGCTTCTTGAGCCTGATATTTGCTCATCGCTGTTCCCTTTTTCTTCATTTCTTTTTGCAGCTAGTCAAGCAAACAATTTTGCCTCGTGTTCATGCCTTGGCGCTTAAAACAACAGTTGCTGCGGTAAGTTGCCTTGCTGGTTAGAAAATACTGACTATCAGATGTATACATATGGAACTGAGTATTATTGAAAACGTTGTGAAAATCGGTACTTTACCTTTCATGAGCTTTGAAAGGAGAACTAATAATAATCATCTGTCAAAGTTTTTACTCACCCAAATGCCGCCACTATTCATTTATATACATTGCCACAGCCCCCTCCTCACCCAGTGACCATTAAAAGCTCACAAGTGTCAATATTTTTTATTGGGCAGGTGAGAGTGAATGCACTGTTATGTTTCGGTGAGATGGTTCACATACTAGATAAGACTGCTGTTTTAGAAATCCTGCAAACTATCCAACGATGTACTGCCGTTGACCATTCAGCTCCAACTCTTATGTGTACCCTCGGGGTTGCAAACTCGGTTCTTAAGCAGGTTTGTGTGTTTTTTTACCCTTGTAGGTAGTTCTGCAAGGGTTTTGGACTATCATCATATGATTCATATAGCCACTTAATTTACTGTGGACATTTTATCTTTCTTTATTCCCAGTATGGCATTGAGTTTGTAGCAGAGCACGTTCTTCCACTGATCATACCGCTTCTCATCACTCAACAATTAAACGTGCAACAGTTTGCAAAGTACATGCTTTTTGTCAAGGATGTATTAAGGTAGGATTACCCCATCTTCCACACAATAATTAACATCTCTTGCAGTCTTGGTTCAGATTTTCTAGTGCAATTTTGTATATGTCAATGTGTATGAATAGTGACAAAAATTTTGATTTTCATTAACAGGAAAATAGAAGAAAAACGAGGAGTAACGTTGACAGAGTCTGGATTTGCTCCGGAACTAAGACCACCACAGGCTACAGCAGTTGATCTTACATCTGGACAAATGAACAAAACTGTTTCCGTCGCCCCATCTATTACGAAGAGCGGTTCATCGTGGGACGAAGATTGGCTAACTTCGAGGACTGCAACAGCTCCAACATCAACTCTGCAGCCTGCAGTAAAACCAAGTCAGCCTGCTCAAGGCAACACCCTATATTCCACGTCATCCGTTGCCTCCACTCAACAACTGCCTTCCTCGTGTCCTGCAGTTGACGTCCAATGGCCACCTCAATCCTCATCAAGTGCCACTAATCAATTAAGCGACTCACAAAACCTAAATGGAAACAAATATGGCTCGTCAGATTCCAGTTTAGACGAAATAGATCCTTTCGCTAACTGGCCGCCGCGCCCTAATGGCCCCCCAAGTGTTTCCAACAACGGCACGATGACATCATCGTCGAATTACAAATACACGCCCGGAAATAGTATGAGTAGCACCAATACTTTGAGCTACCAGACTCAAGGACTTAATAGTAATAGTGGTGGGATCGGTTCCCTGAACTCTCTTGGGTATATGCCGCAAAATATTGGCATCACATCTTCGAATGAGAAGGCTACAGATTTGGGATCGATATTTGCTTCTAACAAGAATGATAATATCGCACCAAGGCTTGCTCCACCTCCCGCAACAGCCGTCGGTAGAGTCGGAGGACGAGGGAGGGGAAGTCAAGGGAAAACAGGGTCTAAAACTGAGAAGCCCCCTCTATTGGACTTGCTGTAGGTGCCGACCGCATTGATTGTTATATCCTTGGTTGGTGACTGAATACAATTTGCGTCGGAGGTACAGAACATTTACAGAGCAGTCATTTCGGTTTATTATCTGCACCAGACGAGACGAAAGTTGACATTTTCAGTTCTTGATATGGAATGTCTTGAGCTTTGGTGAATAGCTTGTAATTTATTTTGTAGCATAGTGTGGTATAGACTACTTTTTTTTCTTCCATTCATTGTATTCTTTGACACAGGCAATACCCAATATTGGGGACAAACATTTAATAAATTTAGTTGATTTTGTGAAGTACTCTCTTTCTCCCTCTCTCTCTCCCAGACCAATCTTCACATTTTCTTTTTAATGTGACATGTGACCATTGGTACGGGACAAATGTAGTATCAAATTACTGTGTATTATACTCGTAACATCGATTCCTTCGTTGAGTATATATCTCTGTGAGTTGGGTTAATAGAAATGCGCATGAGGTTTGAACTGAAAGCAAGAAAAATGAAATCATGTAGCTTCTCATTGAGCATATATATATTAGTCTGTTGTATATTGAAATCTGGTTTGCGACGTATAAGTATATATTCATCTTAATCCGCAGGTAGTGAAAACAGAGAAGATGTAAATCATGGCCTGCTCATCGTGTGTTGCAGAGCCGTCATTTGTCGAGACTGCTGGCTAACGATGGAGCTCGTCGATGGGCTCTCAGGCAGAACAATATCATACCCGTCAGAATACGATCCCATCCCTTCATCCAGAATCTGCCAAACCAGCCCGCCTCCGATTCCTCCACCTCTCGCGAAGCTATAGATGCTACTGTAAACGGCACTCAGGTACGCGTCTCTTGATGCTACACTAAACTCCTTGTCTTTACTCGACTTTCCGAACTCACTGAAAACCATCGGTTTCTTCAAAAGGGTCTTCGAGTCTCTCCAGTGACTCGTCATCCACCTCCTCATAAACACCATCTGGGCTTCCTCGTTTTCTGCAGGTAGCCACGCATCTGGATACGCATGGATAGTCGTGAAATCAATCTCCTTTACAAGGTTGCTGCTGATGAAATCAGTCCCGACTTGATACCCAGGGTTGTACTGCTTTCGATCTGGGATTGAGTCGCCGTAAAAGCCTTCCATGCCTACTTCCAGAAGGTGTTTCTTGTCGATGGATTTGACGAACGAGGCCATTTCCTTCACCCATGCATTCACGGTGTTTCCAGAGTAGTCCACTTGGCATCGAGGCTCGTTTATGAGCTCCCAAGCCATGATCGTAGGGTCGTCTCTATACGCAACCCGAGTAATCGTGTTGATTCTAGTAACTACTCTCTGCAGCGCGCAGTCAAAATTAATACGGTAATTAAGTCGAGTTAATTATATATCTTGACAACGTTGGACTAATTTATATACGTACGTACCTGGACATTGTTCTTGTAGTATCCCTTGACGACCTCGTTGGTGTAGAAGTCGTCGTCTGATCCGTTTGTGTGGGCCCCAGAATCGCGGGCCCACTTCACGTACTGGGCCCTGCCTCCGAAGTCTTGGTAGTTGTTGGTCAGACTCAAGATCAAGCGCACGTTGTGCTTTGCTGCTTCGGAGACGACGAAATCGAGGGCCTGGAAAACGTACTCGTTGTAGACTCCGGGCGACAGCTGGAGGGCTTGGGGCCCACCGTCGCTGAAGGCCCACGTCCGGCAGACGGTGAGACCGGCTGATGCAGCCTCGCGGAAGACGTTTGAAACTTTGGACCTTTGGGAGGGCTGAGAGGCAACGTTCATCATCCAGTACGCGTTGAATCCGTTGAAGAGGAAAGGGGAGTTGTCGGACGAGAATTGTGTCCCTCTCGTTTGGATGAAACTGGAACCTAGGATTGTTCTCGTTTGGAAGAATGCGAGCACGATGATGATGATGAGTACTATTCGATTAGCCATAATATTGGTAGATATATGTATGTATGTATATATGTATATGATGAGATATGATGAGAGTGTTGAGGAAAGTGAGGAACATATGAAGTATATTTATAGGTTTTAATGAGTAGTAGTGTTTGTGTGGCGGGAAAGTTAAGTTAAATGGGGACTACTACACAGAAAACATATATGCATGGAATTAAATTATTAATTGTAACTAATAATTAGTATATTAATTAAATACTTATATAAGTACGTAGATGCATGCATGTGAGGTTGTCGGGTATGGGCCGGGTGAGTAAAATTTAAGGAAATGATCGAAATTTCAGGATCTGATCATAACAGAATGAAAACTCTTGAGTCGTGCATGAAAAAAGGTGGTGCTACATGTTTATGGTTGCCGGCGTACGGGCATGTGGACTTATAGTTAATTAATTATATGTATACTCGATTAATTTCAACTAATTATTATATGTATATGCATATATGTGTATATATATGCCCATGCTTCAATTTGATCAGCTTGGCGCGCAGCTTGTTTCCTGGATAGTTCAATTTCCCCGAAAAACCGACTTTATTATGTTTTCTTGTCCAGTTATAGTTATACCTACTGAATTTATCGAACAATATGACACCTAAGTAGTGGTACAAGCAAATTAAGCATTACTCAGCTCATGCTGTTTTTGAGTGGTTGATCGATATCATGATCAGTAGATATAGGATCTTGATCACGATCGATATTGATCGAACCTAGCTAAAGGGGTAAGAAAATTCAATACTTATGATAATTGATAAAGAAGCACGAATCAACGAAAATAACGACAACTTATGTGCATGCTTTGATCTTCGAAAAGTTAAATTCATGTATCTTGAATATTTGAGAAGCACATGTTTGTTATCAAACATGTATATATCAAGGAAGAAGATATAAAAAAAACAAGTTTGATCACTGCAAGTCTACAACCCCACAAAAAAAAAAAATAACGTTGTTAAGAAAAATGTTGTTTTTTGTTTTTTAAAAAACTGTAAAAAGTAAAAATATATTTTTAGGTTGAAAATCAAAATAAATGTTACTAGCAAAATTTTTAAAAATATTATTATAGGAATAATTTTGTTTTTTTGTGAACCGTGACTATTATTGTAGTACGTCTCATTATTGAAAGGGATATAATAAATAATTTTGTTCACTTTTCAACATTTGCTAAATTTGAAATATTTGTGTCCAAGAGAATGCATTGCTGCTCATTTATAACAATTAGACACAGTCATTGATATTATGAGATAAGTTCTTTAAAATATCACATTAATGCCTTTTGTACCATATACCAATATACGTGTATAGTTTTGAGTGAAAAAAAAACCATGAAAATCAAGGAGAGTGGCCTTTTACCCTATTTATTGTAATATCATGAACAAAGTTTATCTTCAAAAATCGATTCACAACTAGTGCATATATATTCTCTATTGGTGATCATTTGTGATGAACTTTGTAGGCATATTGATTTGAAGAAGCAACTTGTATATAGTATGACATCACAAATTTAGGTTTGTAGGCATATTGATTCTTCAATGCCCTGCGCCAATCGCCATCAACTGCCACACCAGACTCCCACTCATCGTACCATCCGTTTTCGCATATCGGTATGTATCTTTATACATGCTCCATATGTACAAGTCCCTCTCAGCCTAATTGTACCCCAAATCTCTAGGCACGATTTTTCGAATTCCGCAATCCATAACGTTTCTTAAATTGATCTTCGATTAGTTATGTATATATCTTGAATATTTGAGAATCACATGTTAATTTGTTATGTATATATCAAGGAAAGAACATATCAAATTAAGTTCGACATTGCGCTGCAAAATAAAAAGAAAAACAAAAAAAGAGCGACAAAAAAACTAATATTGTAAAGAAAAATGTTATTTGTTGTGTTTTTGAAAATTGTAAAAGGTAAAAATATATTTTTCAAAACTATGATTAATTGTATTTTAGAGCAAATTTAAAACTAGGAATAATTTTCTTGAATTATATATTGTGGTATATCTCATTAATGAAAGTGTGATTATTAATTTTTTTTTTGGGACGAAAAAAAATATAATAAGTATAATTTTATTTAATTTTCAACATTGGCTAAATTTCAAATATCAGCTATGTCCAAGAGGATGCATTACTGCTTTTGTAACAATTACAAGTCCTCGTTGATATTTTGAGATAAGTTCTTAATTTAAAATATCCAAAATGCCGTTGTTTTGAGTGGAAAAAACAACCATGAAAATAAAGAGCTAGAGTGGCCTTTTGCCCTATTCTTTCTTGGTTATCATTTCTGATGAACTTTGTACTTAATTTGTAGGCATGATTTGAAGAAGCAACAAAATATATATGACATCTCAAATTTATTTTAGGTGGTAAATATATATAGAATAAATGTAGAAGTTTTGTGAAATTAATCATTACATCAACGTTTGTTGCAAGTAATGAACTTGTTCACCCAATCATCCATATTCTTATATTCTAATTAAATTATATAAAAAAAAAAATTGTAATTAATTTTTAATTCTATCATCTTCTTCACGGACTCATCGTGGCATCATCATTTTCATTTTTATCGGTACTCGCCATAAACACACGAGACAAGGTGCTCATGGCATGTGATTGTCTCGACATAATCCCAGCAGTCGAAGGGCTTTGAGCTAAGACGATCTCGTAACCATCATTGTATTCGTCCATGCCTTGCGCCATCAATTGCCACACCAAGCTCCCACTCATCGTACCACCACCAGTTCTCGCATATCGATATATGTCTCTGTACACGCTCCCCATGTACAAGTCCCTCTCGGCCAAATTGTACCCAGAATCTCTGCACGATTTTCCGAACTCCGCAATCACTAACGGCTTCTTCAGTATGTTCCTCGCGTCCGCCCAATGATTCGACATCCATTTTTCCATGAACCCCATTTGATCGTTATCACCTTTCCCGGGCAACCTGCAGTTAGTTAATCTATCGTTATATTATACTATATTAATTAATGTTTGCGTCTTTCCCGCAAACTCTTGCTTTGTAACTTTTTTCCCCTAACTGTCAGCATGAACTCAAAAGACAACTAACTAACTAACTACTCTCTCTAACTCTTGATACATGCAATAATTTGTTTTGCAATACTTTATTTCCTTTTTTGGGGTGTATCATCCCAAAAAGGAAAGTATTGCATTTTTTATAAGAGGGAGAGAATAACTAACTAACTAAGTAACTAACACAAGAAAAAAAATGGAAACTTTATATATATATATATATATATATAGTACCAAATATCCGGGTAAGCGTGTATGGTTGCGAAATCGATCCCTTTGACGAGGTTGTTGCTGATGAAGTCGGTGCCGACTTGGTATCCCGGATTGACTTGTTTCCTCTGCGGCATCGTGTCTCCATAAAATCCTTCCATCCCGATTTCGAGCAAGTGCTTGCGATCGAGCAATTTCACGAAACTTGCCATTTCTTGAACCCACCTCTGCATGCATGCACCCAATCAGTTGTTAGAAAAATTGGATAACTTGACATTTATATTAGTAAGTGATCAGATATATATGTATTCTTCAATATAATCAATCGATGAATAAGTAATGAATGAAAGTACGTCGTACGTACATTAAGTGTTTGTCCGGAGTAATCGGTTTTGCAGCGGGGCTCGTTGATGAGTTCCCAAGCCATAATTGTGGGGTCGTCTCTATAACGCACTTCTTGTTATGGTGTTAACTCGTGTAACTACTCTCTGCAATTAAATTAAAACAACATATATGATGATACTCCTATATACGTGCATTAATTAATTAATTAATTAATTAATTAATTAATTAATTACTGACCTTGATGTGGTTCTTGTAGTAACCTTTGACCACCGGATGCGTGTAAAAATCATCGTCTCCGTTGATCCTCGCTCCTGCGTTTCGAGCCCACTGAGCATACTTGGGTCGACCTCCAAAATCGTCGTAATTATTGACGAAGCTCAGAATCAAACGAATCCCATACTTTCTCGCTTCGGAGACGACGAAATCGAGTCCTTGAAAGACTCGTTCGTCGTAAGTTCCGGGCGAGACTTGAAGGGCTCGATCGCCTCCGTCGCTGAAAGCCCAAGTCCGGCAGACGGTCAGGCCGGCGGCGGAAGCTTCTCGGAAGACTTCGGAGACTTTGGGCCTTTGGTTGGGATCGGAGGCAACGTGCATCATCCAGTAGGAGTTGAAGCCGTTGAATAGGAAAGGGGACCCGTGGAGGATAAAGTGGGACCCACGTGTCTTGACGAAGGCTAGGTTTCTGGGGGCGCCAGCAGTTATGCCGACACCGGCGGTTAGTAAGAAAAGCAGCTGCATGAGAATAAATATTATTATTATTGTGTTGTTCATAATAGAAGCCATTTGGTGTGTGTGTGTGTGTTTGTGTTTTTTATATATGAATGAGTGAATTTACATGTATAGTACATTAGTATTTATAAGGGTTTTGGAGATGGCAAATATTGTAGCGGGAAAGGACGGGACGTGGTTTTTCGGTGGAGTAAAATGGGTTGCCGGGGGGCATTTTCGTCTTTTGTGTTTTCAATTCGTTATAGAGAAAGGGAATAAAAGGTCTGTTGGGGAATGAATTGCGTCTAGGTAGGGTTCCAGACAAAAAAAGAAAACGAAAAAGGAAAAGGGAATACTAATAATAATATTGTTATTAAGATATTATAAAGTTAGTTGAAAGTTGAAGTAAGAAGAGGTTAAAGAAATCATGGAATTGGAGAGGAAAAAGGGAAGAGTTGCTAAATATAGATAGATAACATGTGAATTATCCATGTGGGTTGTTTTTATCAATTTAAGGAACTCACATAACTAGTTAGCTAGAGATAACATAAATAAACAAGCTCCTATATGTGTTACTGTATTTTTTTTACTTATCATACGTAAGTGCAATGTGTATTCTTCAATTATTGATGGATTGATTGATCGGAGATTTGTTGAAATATAATCGTTACTTGCATTTTCATTTGTTTACTTATATAAAGGAGTGTCTAGTTAGTTATTTGAAAATAACTAATTTGTGTGTCGTGCAATTTAGTGAATGCACACGCAATCAAATTTACGTGTTCTAATGTGTTTTCAACCTCATGCAAGTAACTACTGCTCTACTAGTACAAGGCTTGGGCTTGGGCTTTAGAAAGTTGCGATTTGGGCTTACTTATCAAAAGGCTGAGATGGGTTTGGTAATGCATGGCTCATCGACTCTGCACAACCCAATAGCATTTAATTAATTAGTAGTAATAATAATTAAATGCATTGCATATCTGCATTGCATGAAAAGACACGTAAATGCTTCATATGCACATAATCTTCTGACCATTTTTTTTAACGCAAGGGCGCGCGCGCTTCTAAGATTATTAGTTGCTTTTCGAGCAAACAAGTTATCCATAAAAAACATGCATAAATATACTGAATATATAGACCAAATATAATTATTACTGTATTAATTATATTACAATTATTATTACTTAACCTGGATCTCACTTTGATTTAAATTTGAACTCTAAATTTTGTTGTTGGTAATTTTGTTCATGACCATTAATAAAAACAAAGGGTATACTCTGATACTCCAATTAAGTAGATTGACTAAAAATGACATTTCTCCGAAATTAAAGTTAATAGTATCATCAATCAAGGGAATTAAAGCAAACAAACAAAAAGGTCGAGCGAGCTATATATATATATATGATGGTGTTCTAGTGGATCTTTTAATGTCTCGAGATTACCAAATTAAGGGGAACATGTCTTAATAATCAAACTTGGTTAGTTCCTCAATCAGTGGACAATACAATACATATAGATCGGTAGCCTATATCTGTCTACATATGTACACATGAGTATTTTGAAATTTCAAATTAAGAAAGAAATCAAGAAATGACAAAATCTCGAGCAAAAATATACTACCCTATCAAAAAATGAAGAAGAGTTTGTCAAGTTAATAAAGAGACTCACCACGTAGTAGGAAGCTTTTTGAGAAAGAATTTCAAAGTGAAAATCGCCAAAGCTTTTCCAGAAATTAGACAATATCATATTCTAATGCGAGGTGGCGGGTAGACCCAACAATCACACTTCCTTTTTTATTATAAAATAAGTGAAGTGATACTAGTATTATTTGTAGAGGAGATAGATATAATTTAGGATGGAGAAATTAAAATATGGAATTGGTCAAAAGTAATAACATATCGTAGGAATAGGAATATGAATAGGATCTCGAGGTATATCTTTTAATATTAGATTACGTTAGGCGCCGATGGACCAAAACCTTAATTAGCGCAATCCGGGGAGGATTTATTCCATAATACAATCCTTAATTTGACGGAGTATTTATTCACTATTTCCTAATATATAACAGGATAGCTAGTGTGAGTGGATTTTGCTTTGATTGTTTCCCGGTTTTTCAGTTTGTTTGGTTTAATCCTCATGTGTGTTATGATTATAAGGTGGGGTACCTTAGCTTAATTAATCCATCACTCAACAAAAACAAAGCAAAGCGAAAGCATGCAAGCCCACATAAAGTTTATATACATTAATATATACGTACCCTACCTATTAAGTACTATTTATACTTAATTAATTTATTAATTACTAGTATTAATCATGCATATTATCGTTATCATTATTCATTAGTACATGCATAATATTTTTAGCAAGTACTATTTACACTTAATTAATTTATTAATTACTAGTATTAATCATGCATATTATCGTTATCATTATTCATTAGTACATGCATAATATTTTTAGCTTATCTTAACAAACTCTCAACTCTGACATAGTATTAAAGCAAACCAAAGCAAACAAGCTCTATTTTGTTTTCTCATTTTATTTTTAATTACATTCTCGTGATCGATCAAGTGTATATATACACTCATAAGTCATAATGGATCGATCGATCCCGTGTGATCACGTACTCGATCACGATCGACCAATTTATATTTATTGAGTTTGATGGGCGCGCGTGATCATATTAATTAATATGGATTGTGTTTGTGCTGGACTGTTTGGTGTGGAATCAATAATCATGTCATGTCTCCTTCAACCCAAACTCCTTAATTTAATTCCACTCTTTAATTTGGCCTTATTTCACACCTTAATATATCGTCGATCTTTCCATTAATCAATATATACTTTTTCTATATATGTTGAGTAATTAATAAAAAAGCCTAAATTAACGGCCAATTAATATAATTAAGTAACCGGATTTGGGTATAACCGTTTATATAAATTAACCCCAATTAACCCTCTGCATGTCACCTCCCTCAACTCAATTCATGGCAATGTCATCGTCTTGTAATTATGCCGCGGCCGCAATTATAATAATCTTATTCTTCTGTAGAAACAGTAACAACTTCAAACTACATGTCCAAGGAGGCAGCCAGCAAAATTACAGAGATGCCCTCGCCAAATCCATCTTATTCTTCCAAGGCCAGCGCTCCGGCCGCCTCCCTCCCCAACAAATCTCCTGGCGATCCAACTCCGGCCTCTCCGACGGCCGGATCGCCGGAGTCGACCTAACCGGCGGCTACTACGACGCCGGAGACAACGTGAAGTTCAACTTCCCGATGGCCTTCAGCACCACCCTCCTCTCCTGGAGCGCCATCGAGTACGGCAAGAAGCTCGGCCCGCAACTCCAGCCCACCCGGGCCGCAATCCGCTGGGGCGCGGACTACCTCTTAAGGTGCGCCCTCGCCACCCCCGGCAAGCTCTACGTCGGCGTCGGCAACCCCAACTCCGACCACCAGTGCTGGGAGAGGCCGGAGGACATGGACACCGACCGCAGCGTCTTCTCCGTCTCCCCCTCCAACCCCGGCTCCGATGTGGCCGGCGAAACCGCCGCCGCCCTGGCCGCCGCCTCCGTGGTGTTCCGGAAAGTCGACCCGAAATACAGCCGGCTGCTCCTGAGGACGGCTAAGGATGTGATGCAGTTCGCCATGGACCACAGGGGCTCGTACAGCGACTCTCTCGGGAGTGTCGTCTGCCCTTACTACTGCTCCTACTCTGGCTACAAAGACGAGCTCTTGTGGGGGGCGGCTTGGCTGCTCAGAGCGACGAACGACGTCAATAAGTACATGAACTTTATCGGCTCGTTAGGGGCAAATGATGGAGCCGACGTTTTCAGTTGGGATAACAAATATGCCGGTGCATATGTTCTGCTATCAAGGGTAAGTTCAGTTCAGTTCAGTTCATACATATTAAGTTCAGTTCAATTCATACGTATTAAGTTCAGTTAAGTTTAGTTCAGTTCATACTATTAAGTTCAGTTTAGTCAGTTTTAGTTCAAAAGAACATGTCCTTAATTAATTCTGTTTAATTTTAATTTCGCAGCGAAATTTGGTGGAAAACGACTTAGGGTTCCAGTCGTTCAGACAAAAGGCGGACGAGTTCATGTGCAAAATACTGCCGAACAGTTATTCGCGAACGTCGAGCACGCAATACACGCCGGGAGGTTTGATGTACAAGATGGACGCGAGCAACCTTCAATACGTGACATCCACAACAACCTTGGTCACAACGTACGCTAAATACATGGCGGCATCGAAGCATACTTTCACATGCGGAGGCTCTCCGATCACTTCGAGCATTTTGCGGGGCCTAGCGAAGAAGCAAGTGGACTATATCTTAGGGGAGAATCCGATGAAAATGTCGTACATGGTTGGGTACGGGACGAGTTATCCGAAGAGGATACACCACAGAGGGTCCTCTTTGCCGTCGGTGAGCGTGAGACCGCAGTCGTTTGGATGTGACGGTGGGAAGTCGTATTTCTACACCAAGGATTTTAACCCGAATACGCTGACGGGTGCGGTTGTTGGCGGGCCGAACCAGAATGATTTCTTTGCGGATGAGCGGACGGATTATAGTCATTCGGAGCCGGCTACGTACATCAATGCTGGCATTGTAGGGCCATTAGCGTACTTTTCGGGGAATTTGTAATATAAGTAGTACTGTACTAGTAATAGATAATATTGTAAGTGTGTATGATCATCGATCGATTCGATCAGTTATCAATAGGATCGAATATGTATGCCTGATCAAGGTTGTTGGGCAGTACCAGAAAAATGTTTGATGCAATATGATTATGAATTCGGACATTCAGTCTTAAAAAAAGTCAATTCCAGTAAAGAAAATTGAATGAATTGAAGTAAATATAAAGAAGAAGATTCAAAATCAAGAATTTTAACAACTAATTATAAGAATCTAAATTCTAATATCAAAACGAAGTGAGAATATACAAAAATAGAAAGGACCGAGGAAATAGGCGGACCAAAATACTTGAAAAATTGGGCCGGACCCAAATACTTAAAATAATGGGCCGAACCAAAATACTTGAAACAATGGGCCTTTAGAGAATGCGAGCTGGGCCGAACTGCTACAAAGTCTGTTAGGAAACCTGGTTTTATTACGGAGTACACTTTTCCTTTAATTTTGACTTTCATCTTTACGGAAATTCTGATTCATTAGGCAACAGCAGCAGCAGGAGAGAAGGAAGAAAAGAGAGTTAGGGTTTATCGAATCAATCGAAAAAGAAAGATGAGGCCGATATTGATGAAAGGGCATGAGAGGCCGCTTACGTTCCTCAAGTACAACAGAGAAGGGGATCTGCTCTTCTCCTGCGCCAAGGACCATAACCCTACCGTCTGGTTCGCCGACAACGGCGAACGCCTCGGCACTTACCGTGGACATAACGGCGCCGTATGGTCCTGCGACATTTCCAGTTATTTCTTCTTCTTCTTCCCCTACTTTATTACTATTTGTTTTTTTTGTTTTTTTGTTTTCAAGATGTAATTTTTATCTGTTTGTTTGTTTTCAAGATGTAATTTTTATCTGTTTTTTTTCAGGGGACTCGTCGTTGCTAATAACCGGAAGTGCAGATCAGTCCGCAAAGTTATGGGATGTGAAAACTGGAACTCAGCTTTTTACATTCAATTTTGATTCACCAGCTCGGTCTGTTGATCTAGCAGTTGGTGATAAGCTTGCTGTCATAACCACAGATCCTTTCATGGGCCATACCTCTGCTATTCATATTAAGACCATTGCAACTGATATTGATAACCGTGAGTCATTCAAAACCTCCACTTTTGTTTGCTTTTATTGAATTTGGTGCCCCTTGTCAATATTCAGATTTATGTCCAGAACTAGTCGTGTGAAAGTTCTTATTTTTGCATTTATACTGTAATTCTTGAAGAGGGAAATAAAATTATTCTGGTCAACTGCCAACTATTGTAGAACAATTCATTGATTTATTCGATTGCAGTAAACCATTGAGTTGATATTTGGCTTTCTAAATCACTTTGAGTTGGATCTTTTTTTCTTTCGAAGCCACTTTATTGCCACCATCTGGATAAAGAATATTGTGTTTCGAATTTCACAGAGACTGCGGAGTCGGTCCTCACTCTTAAGGGGCCGCAGGGAAGAATCAACAGAGCAGTTTGGGGACCATTGAACAGAACAATTATCAGTGCTGGTGAAGATACAATAATTCGAATTTGGGATTCAGAGGTTAGTATAAATCTTTGGAGTTGGTTTGTTCACATGCCAAGAATAAAGCTTATTATTTTCTTTCATTCTGTTTTCATTTTCAATTTACAGACAGGGAAATTACTGCAAGAGTCTCACAAGGAGGATGGACACAAAAAGCCCATTACATCCCTATTAAAATCACCAGATGGTTCACATTTCCTAACTGGTTCCTTGGATAAATCTGCCAAGGTACTCCATGTTGATGTTATGATGTCTTTTTTAATATTTATTCATGTTCAACCATTATCCATTATCCATTATTAAATATTGTTCACGCGTACAATGATCTGCCATCATTTCTCAGCTTTGGGATTCAAGGACATTGAAACTTATCAAGACCTATGTGACTGAAAGTCCTATTAATGCAGTCAGCATGTCTCCACTTCTTGATCATGTAAGTCTGAGAGAGAGAAAAATTCTTAGGAAGTGCAGTTACGAAGTTGTTACTTCTCAAAGATCACACATTGTTTATCCTTTTACCTGATTTCTCACGTTCTTTAGATAAATAGTTTTGTTTTACAAAAATGATTTACTTATTTAGATCATGTAGGTTTTAAGATCTGTTTCAGAACAAGTTCAATATGCAGAATGAATTAGTGACACTATTGTCTTTGATTATGCACATTCTTACATATCCAACTCCATGGCATTAATAGGTGGTCGTTGGAGGTGGTCAAGATGCGTCACAAGTTACCCAAACTGATCATCGTGCTGGAAAGTTTGAGGCTAAATTCTATGACAAGGTAAAAGTGTTTAAACTTAAGTTATTATGGAAATACAGTGTGAGATAAATGGCTCTTTTGATCATCTTTTTGGGTTTCATCCTTGTGTAGGTCCTCACAGAAGAGATAGGTGGGGTGAAAGGTCACTTTGGACCAATAAACGCCTTGGCATTTAATCCAGACGGAAGGAGGTAAATTTATCCCTTTTGCATATTTTATTTTCTACTGAATTTGGAAACAAAGTCATGAATTAACTGCAGTGCTTATCTAACTACATGTGAAGTTTATGTTTGATGATATGTTGTTTAGAAGTTGCATTTGTTTTTTACTTGTCATTTAATGTGCTCGTTTGTGAAGTAACAATTATATTCATGTTTGCCCAAATGCAGTATAAGATTGTTCTCTAAATACTGGGTTTTAGCATAGAATTATTTGTCTAAACTGCTTATAATCATCTTCGTAAGACTTTTCAGCCTTCTAACATGTTATAATTTGTTTTGCTTTTCCCTTTAGTTTTGCAAGCGGAGGTGAAGATGGGTATGTCAGATTGCACCATTTTGATCAAGATTACTTCAACATAAAGATGTGAACTTGAAGACGAATAGTTTTGCCGCAGAGACCGAATTTCATGTGATGATTTTATGAATTTGGAATTTATATATTTTTATATTTGTTGGTGAAATTAAATTATGATTGTTGAGATGAGATATTACATTCATGATGCTCAATGTTAACTCTTTTTAAATAGAATTTTGAATACAAGTTCTATTTATCCAACCTGAAAGTGGGCCACTAATCTAGTTATTCTATAATGTAAAATGTAATTTTAATTTGTAGTATCATCAAATAAACTCCATTTTTTTTGTTAAATAATACTCCTATGGGATTGTGGCAGTATTAAAATTTTCAGAAATGTAGCTGACAGTCTCAACAAACTTTCACACCTTAAACCTGCCATTGATTAGTAAGTACTCCAAAACCTGATCACAACTTAATCAAGTGTAGTCATATGAAGTGAATGAACCAACTGTGCCCTCCAACTCCAATCCATAAATTATCTTATTCATATCACTATAAAAAAAGGTACTGTCTCATCTCCATCCATATATCAACAGCAGTAAAGTTATTGGCAGTTAAAAAATAAAATAAAATCGAACTCATGAAGAGGAAAAGCACCGCGGTGTTGATGATGGTAATGACAATGTTTAGCATTGGTTCAATCACGGCTCATTATCCGCCCGGAACCTGCGTTAGGCGTTGCCTAGCAGAATGCAGAATCAGCGGTATAGATGTTGCAGTCTGCATCAGATACTGCCCGGTTCATTGCCTTCCGCAAGACACCTCAACAAGAGGGCAATACTGTAATCTTGGATGTATGCTGGATAATTGCGCTAAGTTCACAAACGGTAAGCCCTTTTCCTGATTTTCGATTTTTAGTTTCCTGCAGAGTTTTAAGCTTTGCTAGTAACTGTTTTGCAGATGACAAGAACATGACTGCCTGTGTCTCCGAATGCAATAGATCCCAATGCAGAATCAAAGCCTAATATTACTCTCCTTCGGTTCGAGAGGGATTGCTTTCTCTTTGCAGAATAAACATGGCCCCTAATAATGCTTCTTTTGGTCCATATAATGTAGCATATTTTTCTCTGTAGAAATTTACATATATATAGTCACCAATAGTCATTGCAAGAGCAGGCTCCGTCCTTAAAATGATGAAAACGATTAGCATCTCTGACAACGATCACTTTCTGAACAAGTCTCGAAGCTAATCTCATGAAATTATGACAGTCTAAACAAATGCGAATGTTCTTGATTATTTTAATGACACCCCCGTTGCAATTAGAGTCACCTGCATTCATCAACGAGAAAACCAACGCCAGCTTCTCACTGTGGTGATATAGTTGCTCCTCCTTATGCTCGTCTTCCACATCAAACAAAACAGAACTTATATCGGGAACATACCCCATTTTCTTCAACTGTCTCAATAGCACATCCATATTCGCACGTATCTCCTTTAGCAGCGGGTGCTGTTGGCCCCCAGAAGCAAACTCGTGAACTTTGTCCCCGACTTCAGTCCAGCTCAGACCTGGTTCTTTTCTAACACCTACCCGATTCATTTTCGTTCTTATGAAACCTCCTTCGTTAAAAAAATTAGCTGAGCAGTACATATTCGAGATCAAAACATACCCGAGTGAATTTTGCGGATCCAATTCCTTCAACTTTGATGAAGCAATTTTGGCTGCCCTCTTGTCTCCGTGTTTGTAACACGCTCCTAGGAAAGCACTCCAGACAACGTTATCCGGTTCCATAGGCATTCGCCTTATGATTTTCTCAGCCTCTGATAGATGTCCCGCTCGGCCTAGAATATCGACCATGCAAGCGTAGTGATCGAGCTTAGGAATTATGCCGTATTTCTCTTCCATTGTATCGAATATAGCGGTTCCTTCCTTCACCAATCCGGAATGGCTGCATGATGAGAGAAGGGCAACGAGGGTGGTGTCATCGGGTCCCACATCCATTTGTCGAAAGACTTTCATCACCACTTCAGCCATACCGTGCACTGCATAAGCCTTCAGCATTGAATTCCAAGAGATGATATCCCTATGTGGCATTTCTTCAAACACCTGCTGAGCTTTACATATCGAGCCGCACCTAGCATAAGCATGAATCAAAGCATTTGCAAGCTCTACAACACCAAGAAAACCGGCTATAATCACTCGACAATGCACGGACAATGCAGTCCTTTCTGTCACCAGGTTCGCACATGCTTTCAGTATTACGGAAAATACATAGCAATCCGGACTTAAACCCTCAATACGCATCTGATTGAAAAAGTTCACAGCTTGATCAGGGGCCTTGTCAGCAGCGACCGTCATAATTCCGGTCCACATAACTACATCTCGATTATCACTGCTCGTTTCCAAGAACAACTTGCGACAAACACTGAATTCTCTTGCGAGAACAGAATAGCCTTTGATTAGGGCACTTGCCACCCCAACTTCCAACCCCAAGCCGGTCTTAATGCCCGAACAATGCAACTGCAGACAACACGTAAGCCCCACAACTTGAGGATCAATGCTTTCATTATTAAGTCCGCATAACGAAGAGACTAATGTCAAGAGGGTAGTGCGATCGAATCCCACCCCATCACGGTGCATTCTTATGAATAAAGCCATGGCCTTTTCACCATGTCCGTGCATGCCAAGCCCCGCAATCATGGAATTATAAGTAACGAGATTTCGGAAATCCATAGCATGAAAAACCCTCCAAGCTTCCACACCGATGTCGAGGCTATGCTTCTTCTTCTTCTTCCAGTACATGGCCACCAGAGCATTAGCGACGTAAATCCAAGAATCGAAACCGGTTTTCAAAGCGAGGCCATGAACTTGTTGGCCACGGGGGTGGTCGCAGGCAGAGAGCAGGCTTGCGTAAGCGAAATCGTTTGGCCTGTAATGTGATAGCATTTGAGCGAAGAGGTGGAAGCATTGGTCCAGCTTACCATGTTGGGCGTAGCCTGAAATGAGTACAGTCCAAGAAACGATGTTTCTGTGGGGCATTTTATCGAACGATTGGTGTGCAAGTTGTAATTGGCCTCGCTTGGCCAGCACGTTGACGTAATTGTTAACGGAGTACATATGCTCCGGTGGGCCGGCGGCTGCGGTGTTGCGGCGGAGCTGGCGAGTATGACGGAGGAGAAGCCATTGATTTGGAAGTAGCGAGGTGACCACCGTTTTCATCAAGAATTTAAAATTTTAAATTAATATAGTACAGTATATATATATTCTAACGAAAAAATAGTGTTAATAAATAGACGGATTATTCGAAGCTAACTAAAACCAAGACTCCCTCGCCTTCTCCGCCTCCCCAATATTACACACACTCAACGCTCACACATCCACACACTCACTCACTCACTCAACGCTCAGTCGCAATGGCCTCTCTCCTCCATTCCAGAACCCCCTCCATCTCATTCTCCTCCTCTCTCTCCTCCACCACCCCCCAACTCCTCCGCCCCTCCAACGTCCTTCTCCGTCCTCGATCCACCTCTCGCCTCCCGGTCGTACGCGCAAAGATCCGCGAGATCTTCATGCCCGCGCTCAGCTCCACCATGACTGAGGGAAAGATCGTCAGCTGGATCAAATCCGAGGGCGACGTCCTATCCAAGGGCGAATCCGTCGTCGTTGTCGAGTCCGATAAAGCGGACATGGACGTCGAGACCTTCTACGACGGCATATTAGCTGCCATTGTCGTGAACGAAGGTGAATCGGCTCCCGTCGGCGCCCCAATTGGACTTCTAGCTGAGACCGAGGGCGAAATCGCGGAGGCCAAGGCGAAAGCCGCGGCACAGTCGCCGTCAGCTCCGATTTCTATCGAATCCGCTCCAGTGGCTGCGAAAGAGAAAGCAGCTCCAGTTCCTGCTGCAGCTGTCGCCGCTCCAGCCACGCCGGGGAAGGTGGTGGCAACGCCGTACGCGAAGAAATTAGGGAAGCAGCACAAAGTGGATATCAATAATTTAGTGGGCACGGGTCCGTTTGGAAGGATTACACCAGAGGATGTTGAGAAGGCAGCTGGGATTACCCCTGTTCCTAAAGCTCATCTGGCGGCAGCTGCCCCTCCTGTGGCTGCGTCTCCGGCGAAAGGTGCATCCAATTTGCCTGATATTCCGGGATCACATGTGGTGCCATTTACTGGAATGCAGGTTGCCGTGTCGAAGAATATGTTGGAGAGTCTGAGCGTGCCGACTTTTAGGGTTGGTTACCCAATCGCCACCGATGCACTTGATGCACTCTATGAGAAGGTACAATTGTTTTAATGTTGATTGATTTCAATTTGTTGGAGTTGATGGCTAGTTACAGAATTCTAAGGATAAATGACCTGATATTCTGATAATTTTAAATTACAATATGTTGTTTTTCACTCACATATATTCTCTTTTCCGATTTGAGAGGGGGATAAAGGGCGAGAGATTGAGTCGAGTAAGAATTTGTGGTATTAACCATGTGCATGTCATATATTATGCAAACTTTGTGTGAGGCTATGAGTCGTTCTAACTTACCATACCACCAATTCCAAAACTTTTTCATGTTTAGATGTATATCCTAGTTTGTTGTTGCCAATGTTGAAATAAGCATAAATCTTCCACTGTGAGTATAAATTTGTATTTACTTATTGTACAATGTTTGTAGCATAAATAGAGACCATTTGTCTTAGCTCTTAAAGTGCAGCATTAACTATACGTTATTTGTCAGTTATGTCTCAAGTAGATATAACACATTCATTTGGTTAAGTTAAGTACTAGGATTTCACCCTCCTCTGAAACTATAGGTGAAGCCGAAGGGTGTTACCATGACTGCGTTGTTAGCGAAAGCGGCAGCCATGGCATTGGCGCAACATCCAGTCGTGAACGCTACCTGTAAAGATGGGAAGAGTTTTACCTACAATAGCAGTATAAATATTGCTGTGGCTGTCGCTATTAATGGTGGATTGATTACCCCTGTTCTTCAGAATGCTGACAAGGTACAAATCTAATATAAATGAAGTACATAATATAGTTGGTTAACTATACAAGTGATCTAGAAGTTTGAACTATTTACAAAAGAAAACATCTATCCTCAAATTATAAAACTACCCCTATGATTTTAGCTCGTCTTGCATTTGCCCCCTTCGCGAGGAATAATATTTCAAGAGTCTCTTCACAGTTATAAATATGTTGTGGTTAACCTCTTCGTTGTAATACTGAATCAACCTCAATGCTATTTGTCTACTTTTTTGTAATATGTTAAACCTGGAGGGTACTTTTTGTAATTTACCCTATTATATTTTCCTTGCATATACTTGGTTGTTAGCATAGTAATTGGATCTTTTAGACAGTGGTGACTTTTTTGGTTCTTGGTTGTAGTTGGATCTCTATCTGTTGTCTAAAACATGGAAGGAGTTAGTTGAGAAGGCTCGGGCTAAGCAACTTCAGCCCCAGGAGTACAATTCAGGTACTAACCAGTGAGCTGTAATATTTCTGGAATATATAAAATGCATTAATCTTTTTGGCTGCAAGATCATAACACAACTAATATTTTAAGTTTCTTTTTTCATTTAGGAACCTTCACTTTATCAAATCTGGGCATGTTTGGGGTGGATAGATTTGATGCTATTCTTCCGCCAGGCCAGGTGAGTATTTTTTGTATTTGTTTTTGGATATGACAGGCCAGGTGCGGGATCGGTCCTACACTTTGTGAAAAAGACATTAATTATTTACGAAAACACGATATTACTTTGCTAATGTAATCTGGACTACCAGGGTGCTATTATGGCTGTAGGAGCCTCAAAGCCGACTGTCTTGGCTGACAAAGATGGATTTTTCAGTGTAAAGAACAAGATGCTGGTAAGTTAATAGCCTATATAGTTAACATCCTACTGATATTGAAGGGCTCACTGTTTGCTGTGGTTGATAGAATATTTAAGTGCTCGACATCTTTTAGATTAAGTTAATCACTTGCCTTGGTCTTGTTTGTACATGTATTACAAAGGGGGTTCTCTAAGTGCATGATAACGTAGAAAATCATGTGCCTACAACTGTATATATGCTCAAAATTTTAGAAATGGCTATGAGAATACCATCAGCAATGAAGATTGATTGTTCTCGGGCTCAATCTCTAGAATGAAATGTACTAGAGTCTAGAGCTTCTTGTCCTAAGAAAATTAGTTAGTCAGACAGGGTCACACCCTTGTTTTTTTTTCTTTCTCTCATTTTTTGTCAACACACTTAGATGAAGTTAAATATCATCTGCTTGAAGTATTATCAGTTTGCTAACAGTATTATCAAGAATCAAGAGATGGAAAAATTTGTTCATAGTGTATTAAATTAAATGATTTCAAAAATGCGTATCAGGTAAATGTGACAGCTGATCACAGAATAATTTATGGAGCGGACTTGGCTGCCTTCCTCCAGACCTTCTCAAAGATCATTGAAAACCCAGAGAGCTTGACAATGTAAATATGAAGGGAGTGTAAAATTCACTGCACTGAGAGGATGTGTCCAAGAAGGGCTTGTTTCTAAGCACCGACGGTTTCTGGCAGTGTTATCTCTCGCATTCAATTCTTTCCGGTTTTTTTCGTTTTCACCCCGTGAAATTACACAAATTAAGCATAGGCTTTTGTTATGGTCTGTTTTGAAGAGTAATGTTATTTTTCTTCTTCTAGATTCTCCATGTTTGAAGTAATTAGAATGTTAACTCGATTCAATGTAAGCCTCTCCTCCCTTCTACACAAACATTATGTGATCGTTGATTTATCTTTCGGAAAAAAAAAAAACAATTTTCAATTCAGGGTACATGAACCGTACATCTAGAGAAAAATAGACAAAATGAGATATACATAGATATAAATAGTAGTATTAGGGTAAGAAAGAACGATGAAACATTTTGATACAGTATTTCAAGTGACATTAATTGCCTTTACTTACAAGTTTTCCTGGCAAAATTATTATGTACACGAGCCACTCTTGATCTACATTTACATACTGTAGATGAAATTCTGGTATTGGACACTATAAATTATGCCTTCAAAAAATTAAAAAATTCAAATATATATGTATAAATTAGCTATTGGAAACCAAATGGTCAAATCTGGACTGGATTAAAACAAATATCATGGGAGTATGATCTCCTAAAGTCTCTCCAAGCGAAGGACGGAAACCAACATCAAAAATTGATTTATTTTGACAATGAATGTAGTTTACAACTTACAAGTATTAAACATGTCAGGTGTTTACGTTCTTTATTTTCAACTATTATGTATTTGTTGAATGAGGTTTTGCACAACTCCATTGGATTTGGTCTGAAATTTGAATTATCTTGTCAAATTGGTTGAGGTCTAATTTCAATCACGACAGACAAGATTCATATAGGTGTTTCAACATGAATATTGAATATCGTGAAATTACAAGTCATAGAACTACCCAAGGGATGTACGGTGTATATTGATCACTCAAATTTGTAATGCTTATCGACAGCTTTAGATCGAGACATCCCAAGTGCAGCTCATTCCCTTGGGGAAGACGAACAAGTCACCTGCGCCAATCTCGACTGCTTCATCAAATCCACCTTTTCCCTCCAATAGGTAGCATGTCTCTTTAGAGGAGTAAGTCCATGGAAATTTGACCCCACTTATTTTGAGATATAATAGAGCTAGCATATAAAGATTCCCAACTACCTCATTGTGTGAAACTACATTTCTTTACATTTCCCATGTGAAACTACTTATATAACTGTGGCACTTAAATCGCCAAATAATAAAGTGTTGATTGAGCTAGTTTGATGATTAGTTAAACAAGAAAACACAGTATTTACTTGGGCCAGGAGCGAAGGTCGGAGAGTATAGATTCATCTCTATCAGTATCGAGAAACAGCAATGCTACTTTATTATCGAGAAACACCAAATATCTCTCGATCACTACATTGAACTGCTCGTCTCTTCGCCTTACATGCAAACATAAAAGCATTAAAAATTTAGAATCCTACACGACTGTAACATTCATCAAATATTAAACACACTTGAATAATTGTACAATATGACCTCAACCAGCGGCTTTTTTCCGTAAGCACCTCATCTACATTCCTTTCAGTCTGAATGAAAATCTATCATGCACTCGTTGGTTCATCTCATAGGACAGAGAATGAGTCATGTATTATTTGTAAAAAAATACACTTAAAATAATTAATGAAGTTAGAAGTTAAGTTTGTAAATGATTAATCAATTATAATTTAAATTTCTAAAATTTATTTTATAATATAAATAATTAACTATGTTGTATGATTGAAATAATTATATTTATTTTTATTGTCCGCATAAATACGCATACTCTGATTTAGGCTTATTTTATATAATAAATAAATAATTATTATTAGTAAAAGAGTTCAGTTCAACCCTCATCACCAAGGGCAGTGAAATCTTACAAATACAAAATTTATGTCTTAGAATTATAATGTAACGTTGGAAGCAGTGCAGAGGCGGTTGATGAGCATACGTCATCATGTCATCATCGGTCCATTTTCTTCGATTGCATTCCAAGCCCAAGGTGCTTCCTTCTTCTTCAACATCTACACACATTTACATGAAAACTACATCACTTCTCAAACTGTAATATATATATTTACCAACTGTAAATAATCCTAATCTTGGATATTAATTATTTTACTTAATTTAATTTGGTCAATTTACATTTGTTTTACCTAGTTTTGTTGTTGTATTATTGTTATTAATATTTTTGTTACTTGCACAATTTACACAGATAGTCGGCTGAATTTTGCAGCAGAATAAGCTGGTTTATCAACCGCAGTGGGCAGGTGAGTAAGTGCACCGACTCAAGTCACAACTTTTCTCGATTGGGTTGGATGTTGAAATCGGCCAAAATTTTCTTCTCCACGTCCCACCTACATAACCTAAATACCATACCTAACTACCTTCAAGTCATTCAGGATTAGACCAACACTAATATACAAGGACCAGAAACACACACACACATACACACAAACTAGACAACATATGCATGGACGAAATCTGCTGAATCCCCCTGATAAGATCAAGGCTAAGTGAACGAGATAATATATACTCTAGTTTACAGCTCAGAATTCGAAGTCTCAAACAGATTACACACAAAAGCATAGAAATGTTTTTACCAGTCTGAATATAAACCACCACAGAAGACAACAACAACAAACTAAATAGCTAACTGTCACTAAATGTATTGGTGCTATACCATGTGCAACACCACGTACCATTCATACAACAACATGGGTTAGACTATCAAGGCCGATCTCTCTACCCAGCCAGAATTAATAAGATTTAGTAAGAAGGATTATAATTCATTGAATCACGCCTCTCATAACGTGCCGAGCTACTAGTGCGACTAATACTATCCAATACATCCCCAAATACTCTTCGACTGTAATTGTTATCCATGCTGTCATGGTGTGATCTATACCCATTAGGTTGGTGCATAGATACATCAGACGGAACTGGCGCTGAATCAAAAAAACATAATTTGTTAAATAAAACAAAAGGTCTCCCAAAAAAATCAGATAGGAAACAGAAGCTTCGTCGTCGAAAGGCGAAGCACTGCATTAATAAGCATTAGTCGACTACCTTGTGCATGATTTATATTGTTCTCTGACAACCGGGATGATGAAGATGATAACCTTGGAGATTGTGAGGAAAAATCAGTATTATTGTATGGGACATGGAATGGCCTTGGTCTGAGTGAATTGGGTAAACTCGCTGAGGATTTGTCTTGCCCAGATATCTGTTTTCCAGAATTGACTATCTTTTTAAGAACGAATAACGAAAAAAAAGTATAAAGAATGAAGGTCCTATCCTAGTTCCACTCCTCAACAAGAGTTCAAGTTGCCAGCCCACAACCATAAGAATGGATGACCACTGAATAGCATCCGGTTTACTCTTAATATAGATGGGCTCTAACAGGCCACCCTTAAAGAAGCAAGGAAGTTGATTATGATTCCATAGCATCTATTAAAGGGGCTGAGGAACCATTGATAAAAGTTGAGGAGCAAACGAAAAACATAATTATTTCGATAATGGAGAACAACAAGTCTTCTTTGTTAGTTGTTTACCGCAAATTTAAGTGTCCTTTTGTAGAGTGTGACTAGTCCAGAGAAAAGCTTGACAGCATAAGAAGCTACGTCTTCTGATTCATATTCAGCGAATGCAAAACCTTTAGGCTTATCGGTCTCCCTGTCTCGAGGAATATGTAAATCTACCACCCTACCCGCTTGGATGAGAATGTCATACAGTATCCTATCGGAGACCCTCTCGTCCAGGTTGCCTGAAGAAAGAAATTTGAATATAAAGTTATTAAATATTCAATCTATATGACGTGTATCATGTATGTGTATCTACAACAACATGAGTTGCATTGTTCTTTCGGGCGAATACAACAAAAATCACAGAAATAGAAAACCCCTAAAAATTTCTAAACAGCAACATTATTATCAATCAAATTTAACAATGGAGTTCTCTGAATCTATTATGATTATTAACCTACAGACACACAAACAAAATCAAAAACATCGAATCGAAAAACGAAGATGAATCCTAGATTAAATCAAACCCTCGAAGCCGAAATCTCCATATTCCTAGGTTAAATCCGAAAAAACAAAAAAACATTGAAAGCCGAAAGAAATAAGTGAGAATCGAATCCATACATACCAATATAAACAGAAGAATTAGACTTCTCAGCCATGAGTATCGACACAATCGCAGGTTAAGCTGTGGCCGCCGGCAACAGGGGTTTCAGATAGAGAGACTTTTCGGGAAATTCAAGTATCGAATTTGGGGATTTTAATACCGTCACAAAGCTGTTTATACATAGTAGTGGGTTGAGTCTAGGCCGGCCCAATAAGCATACAGAAATTTATCTGAAGCCCGGCCCATCAAATCCAGCTCATCTTCTACTTACCAAATAGGAGTAGTATTACAAAAATCAAAAACTCAATCTCCACCGCTGAAATCATTTTTACTTCAAATTTTAAATTACGAAACACTAATAAAATTACCAATACAGTATATATATAGTGAGTAAGAATATGATGATGAGAGCGATCGAGGGAGAAGAGACCGGACACGCGGCCGGCGCCAGCTCACAAAGCCGTTACAATAAAATACTCCTATTCCTACTTCTACTTCTACTACTGCTGTAAGACACACATATTTCTATATGAAATTACAAGATTTCTTTTTGTAAAAAATATTCTTAATTCGTTACTGTTCTTGGTTGGTTATATACGGAATTCAGGCGAGCATTTTTTCATTGTTTGTTTGGATCTGTAAATTCAATTTTATTTATTGCACTTGTGTTTGTGTATGTTTATGGATCTTACTTGCAACTATCATTCTTACTTTTGTTTTGTTAAAGTTTACATTTTTAATACTTTACGTCACTGCTAAGTTTTTTGTTTTTTGGGGGGCTCTTGAATTGACAACTGGTGTGGGTTATGAGTATTTTGACTTTTTCTATGATTGCAATCTTTGATTGGAAGCAAATTATCATACTGTGCTTTGTTTAGACTTTCTCTGTTTCATCATCTGATACTGAAAATGTAGGAGGAATTGGATATTTCTTTGCCTAAATAATGTGATCTTGGAATCGTTTTCAGCTTCGGCTACTTTTGTTTGTTTGAACTTGTTCCGTGATTTTGCAGACCACGCCGTTGGACTGATGCACGATGCAGAGATCATGTAGATCTCTTCTGCAAAGGAGAGCTTTGGAGGATGCCTTTTCGGGCAGGAACTGCTTTTACAAGCTCTCTATTTCTGTTGCTCTTCTTCTTTGGGGCCTCGTGTTCCTCTTGAATACGTGGATTGGCCATGTAGATGCTCAAAAAGGTCAGTCTTTCAGGCCCCCAAGTACCATTTTAATAAGAAAAATCTTTATCGAGTACTACTTCCCATTTGCCAAGTACAGTACTCTCTACGTTATATTGTTGGCTTTGGTGAAAATTCTTTATTTATTTTTTGTACTTGAATCTTTCAGACAAACATGAAGATTATTCTGTTAATGCAATGAGTTGGGGTGAAGATGGAGTCTCATTTGATAGTCCCACATTATCTGTGGATGGACATCCGTTAGAGACAATTTTCTCTGAAGAAGATTCTTCTGCCCAAACATCCTTACCTAATGTCAGAACAGATATTAGTGACATTGAATCTTCTGCTGAGGAATCTCCCATTAAGAGTGACTCCCCTGCGAATACGGAAAATGAAAATACAAAAACCGACAGGTTATTGTCCCGTGGAGTACCACCCGGACTTGACGAGTTCAAGAATAAAGCATTTAACTCCAGAAGTAAATACCTAACGACCCAGGCTGGGGGCATTATACACCGAGTAGAGCCGGGTGGGACCGAATACAATTATGCCTCCGCTTCTAAAGGGGCAAAGGTCTTGTCCTGCAATAAGGAAGCTAAGGGTGCTCCTAATATTTTGAATAGCGATAAAGACAAATATCTTCGGAATCCTTGCTCCACCGAAGAGAAGTTTGTTGTGGTAGAGCTTTCCGAAGAAACCCTCGTGGACACTTTTGAAATAGCGAATTTCGAGCACCACTCGTCTAATTTGAAAGAGTTTGAGCTATTAGCCAGTCCTGTTTATCCCACCAACTCATGGACAGAACTCGGGAATTTTACTGCTGCAAACGTGAAGCAGGCTCAGAGGTTTGTTCTCCCGGAGCCAAAATGGGTGAGATATCTTAAACTTATCTTGCTGAGTCATCATGGTTCAGAGTTCTACTGTACGCTGAGTGTTATGGAAGTGTATGGGGTTGATGCTGTTGAGAAGATGCTCGAGGACCTGGTTTCGGATCAGGATAAGCCCATTTTAAGCCAGCAGCACCTGACCAGTGAAGGTGATGGCTACGAGGATCTTGTGGAGGATCAAGATTTTGAAATGGAGTCGTCCTTTGAGAGACGTGGGAGGGTTGGAATTGACTTTCCCGACCCAGTTGTAGAAATGCGTCATCAGCAGGTTAATAGGATGCCGGGGGACAGTGTTCTTAAGATTCTAATGCAGAAGGTTGGTTCTTTGGATTTGGATTTGGGTGTTCTCGAGCGGTATTTGGAAGAGTTAAATTCGAGGTACGGTGACTTATTTAAAGAGTTTGATAAAGAAGTTGGAGATAATGGTATGGTTCTAGAGAAGATCGTGTGGGATGTTAGGAGGCTTTCAGAAAGCAAAGAGGACATGGTTTGTGAAGTTTTTCATTTTTTTTTATTTTGTTTGTCTCGTTATTTTCTAAGTTTCTGCAACTTTTGCAGAATAAGGAGATTGGTGATCTTTTGTCCTGGAAATCTTTTGTTTCTACGCAGCTGGACACTATAATCAAAGAGAACTCTCTTCTCAGGTAGGTTCTTTTATTTTCTGTCGGTGGACTAATGTTTCGATTCACCGGATAAGAAAACTACAAATGATTGAAACTGGAACACCATCTTAATGTGATTTAAATTAAAGGAATGAAGTGATAAAAATCTGCTTGTTGTTACGTGCAAAGCGCTTGTTATTCAGTTTTATGATGGTTTGCATGCTTGTTAATGCCTGCAGATTGGAGGTTGATAAGGTGAAGGGGAATCAATTACATATGGAGAACAAGGGAATAGTTATTTTTGTTGTGTGCGTAGTTTTTGGATTGTTCTGTGTCGTAAGGTCATTTGCGGAAATGATTGTTGTTAATTTGAAATTTTGTGAGGAGAAGAAGATGAGGTGCAGCAGCAGCTGGTTTTGCCTGCTGCTTTGCAGTAGCATCATTATACTCATCCTCTCCTTGTAATTAATTAATATAATTTATATATATTGTAGTATAATTAAGCAAAAACAAACCTTTTAAAATTAATATATCTATATTACATAATGAAATCAACGTGTGAGAACGAATTAAGAAATGATTTAAATGAAGGAATCAGTACTATATCAATGTATTGATATTAGTTGCAGTTTATGGGATCAAAGTGTGCCTCAAGTTCGTCAAACATAGCAGCAATATTCTCCATGGTATCGAATGCAAAACAACCACACATGTGCCAAAGTGTGTTTATTATATTTGTACTCGTAAATGATGAATTTGGTCACCACTTCATTTATCGGAAATGTCCGGTTGCTGCGTTACATTATTTGGAGGCCCATGATCATATCTTCAAGCCCAAGCTTTAATTATTTTTATTATTTTTATTATTATTATCTTTTAATTAAATTCCTAGTACATTTTTTAGGTTTTGGATGCTTATTTAAAGTATCTTCAATTCATACCAAAAACTCACTTTGGAGTAAGAGAGATGTTTTGACCCATACTAAAACATAAATCTATTATAAGTTTTGCGTACCTCACAAAAAAAAAAAAATTTAAATCTACGTTTACCTCAAACTCAAACTAATAACTATTATTTATTTATAAAAGAGTCTTTATATTTTACAAATAAATGAAAATGATCTATGAAATTAATTTTTTTTTGTAATGTAATATTTTTTAAAAATAATATTATTAATAATTGAAATAAATTTAATAAAAATATTTTTAATAATAAAATAAAAATACATATCACAATATAAAATTTTAATAAAATATATTTATTTAATATTTTATTATATTTATTATGTTTGAAATTTTAAATTAAAAATAATATTTATTAAATTTTTTAATATTAAAATTTATGAGGTTAAATTGTAAATTTGTAAAAATGTTGGTTATTTATAAAAATAGTATAAAAAGTGATATAAGAAAAATATTTCGATAATATTCTTTTAAGTTTGAGTATTGGTGTCTGAGTTGGAGTTAAATTACTGTAAACTTAAAATTAAACTTATTTTTTAGTTTAAATTTTAGTGTTCGGTCGGAGATAACCTTATATTTCATTTAGTTCATGTAATCCACAGTCATTTTTAAATATGAAATAAAAAAGTTTTCTCTCTCTGTTTATCAAATATTGATATTCGAAAGATTCAACGATCTTTGATCGATTAATTCTCGGTATTCTGCGAAATCAACGAGTCTTAATTGTTTGTTTATAGCTTCCGCCTGCAACCGTTTGTCACTTCAAACCAAATAATAAAACCAACCAACCCATGATTCAAATTTAATTACTATAGTAAAATATCTTAATTATTACTTTGTTTTTTGTTTTGGTCCTATGAATCACAAAATTTAATATATATCTATGGTTGTAATTGATTACTAATTAAGTCATACATGATACATAGTAGGTAGTAGTTAGTCATACAGTCCATAGTAGGTAAGTAGTATACAGAATACTGGAAAATCAATACTACATAAAGTAACTTGTGAGAATTATTAAGAAATTATTTTAATACATGAACCAGCAGTAATTATTACATGAATGGAATATTATATATTATTAATATTAATTATTGGAAAAATTGTATATAAAGGGTCCAAATTTTCACATTTATAGTATTAATTTATTTTATACAATGGTGATGCTGAAGCAGCACAGCCTTACAGCAGTACTTGTGATCCTATGTTGTCTCCTTGGCGCAGGTAATTAAGTATTTAATCATCAATTAACATAGTAGCTACTGTAGTAAATAATTTATAATTACATGATGATGATGATGAAGCATTACAATGCAGGTGTTGATGCGCAATTGCACGATTGCGAGTATGTATACCCAGCTCGGTGTGATATTTTTGGAATCAAAGTGTGCGATGTGTGTGTCAGACAGAGCAATCTCTATTCAATCTCATGTAACAGAGCCACAAAAGTACCAAAGTGTGTGTGTTCTTATCATTGTTCCAAGCTTTAGAAGTGGCTTAGCCATTCATACAAACTAATTCCATCGAGCTAGATCAGTGACCTATACATATCTATACATGGAATGGAATGCATGGAATACTTACCTACCTATATATTTTTTTTAAATTCATTTTTCATGAATATATACATATACACACACATAACATGACATGACATACATAACATGAATGATGGATTTGGTCACCCTAAATTAGTAAACCTACCCAACTCGGCCGCAGGCATCTCTAATTAGATTACAGAAGAGGAAATGGCCTGTTATTTTTGGGTCACCTGGTTTTTCATTTCAAATCAAATAATTAACCCAACCCAAGATTTGAATTGAGTTAATACAATTTGTAAACAGTTTAACAAGTCAAACATAACAAAAGGCGTAAATTTGTAATATCAAATGTTCTAGAATTTCTGTATACGAACTAGAAAGCAAGAATACGAACACTGAACATGATATGAAATTTAATAGACGTACATATATTGACCTATAAGGCACTTACTCAATGGAGAACTTGATGCATCCAGCAATCAGCAGAAAGTGACTGATATTCTATTGGAGAGGGCTACTTCGATCAATGAATTTCTATAATAGTCAGTCTCATTAAGGCAATCAAAGTCTAGTAATTAAGTAGTAACTGCCCGTTCAAACTAAAACAAATTTGACGCGTTGAGTTTAGATACATTGACAAGTTTGTGGTTTCTACTATTTAACTGAATTGAGATAAAAAAAAATCAGTTTTTAATATCTTACGGCACAGTAATCAGATAAGTAATTCTTGACCCAAGACATGAACAAAGACTGGAACAGAGAAATATTTTAATACCCAGCTTTATTTCCTAGCATCAAGTTGTCTAGCATCTTTACCATTTTGAATGTTGCCCCTATTCTTTACAAACACACGTATTTTCTCTCACTACAACTGCTAAAATTATGCCGAGAGGAGATACATCCTTATAATTCCTATGAGAATTGTTTTCCTTTGTCATCTGTATAGTGCATGTCAGGCTCATACATCCAGCTTAACAATGTAATCCTCACCACAAGAACACCTAACCGTGTGTGAGATCTCCTGAAAAGAAAAACGAAAATATTTATTAAATTGATGAAATGTTTTCCTTTGTCATCTGCATAGTATTTCAGGGAACTGTTTCCCCCTAATTACTATTACTGCACTTCGCCAAGATCGGAGGCCATCAAAGTAAAAACTCATCATAACAATATATCCAGAAGAAGTAATGCTATTAGCATAGTAGACATATAGAAAGCTAGTTCATTATCTAAACTAAAAAACAACATAAAGTGAGAAATGATAGCTTACTTTCAATCTCATAATCTGGAGTTGCAGAGTTTGCAAATACTCAGCTTCTCCAGATTTGTCAGATAGTAGTGCTTGAAGCTCCTCTTCCAAGCTTTTCTCATCCATTTCCTTAAGCTCTGGCTGAAATCCCACAGCCATCATAAGAAATGTAAATTTATGAGTACACTCAGAACTGATGAATTTAGTGTTACCATCTGAAACAAATAGGGCTAAATAGTTAGAAACTCATTTGTTCTTCATGGAGTTGCAAATTTCAATGATCACAATTTGATGATTTTTATGCCTTTTGAATATCGAAATAATGCAGAAATCAAGAGTGTCTGTTGTGTGTGAGTGTATATAGCTTTAAACAGGATACTGAAATAAAATGCTCAAATAATTGCATTAACAAGCACATTAAGTCCAGAAATATAAATAGATACATACCAAATGGAAAAGACAAAATGAATAATACTTTAGGGATTATTATAGGTCACCTTAAACTCGTTCATTTTAGTCTTCACTACATCGGCAGATTGCCTCAGCTGTTGCACCAAAATAGTCATGGAAAAGTATAAAATAATGTTGCTTTGATAAACATATGAGTTCATTTTCTTCTACGAGCTTTTTCAAGAAAGATATCGATAGGAATCACTCTTTGAAGGGTGAAAGAAACTCCAATGGAACCAAGAGTCATAACAGACTGCCCAGAGTACATCTCTAGTTCTATTAAGTATCTGTACCTAAATTATAAGGTATGATCATTTCTCAAATTGAAATAGGAAATAGCGAGTATCTACGATATATATACAAACCTTAGTATTCTCCAAAATAAGATTTGATTTTAGTTGTTCCATTTGATCATACTTGGCTTGAGCAGCTTGAAAATCCAACATCATGCTTTGACCAAAGTCCTCCTCAAACTCTGTGAAATGCCAAGGCTTTTGCTATTTTAGTTCAACACAAGCAAGAAAAAAGAATGGTCTCCTCAGTGGTTCAAATATTGCTCATGGAAATAACGAATCAGACAAATCTCCAACAGTAAAATTTGAAAACTATAGGCTTATAACAAACACAACCTATATTCCTTATAACAGACCAAAAGATTAACCAAATAAATTGATTGCCCAACTCATAAAAAAACTCAGGAGAAGGGAAGGTCCTGCATCATGCCAGTGGGAGTTTACTTCCAAGATTGAAGTGTACGAGTTGGCAGTTGCCATGATTTGAAGTTTAAAAAGTGCTGTAGAACATTTATTGTTCAATATCTTAGTTTCTAAAATCATTAAATGGCAATGAACAAAAAGGATAACTTATCATAGAATGGTAATGGAGGGAATTTATAATTTGTTACCTTTAGTTCCACCTGCCGTCTTGTTTACCTGCACAGTAACTCAATATAGTAATTGACGATAAATATCTTCATAAAAGACAAAAGTGGTGGAGAAAACAAACATAATTCAAGCTCCAATCACAAACTTTTATAACAAACAGAATCTGACATAAGAGTCTATTTTTTTAAAATAAATTTGTATTTCTCATATCTAATTGTACTATGTAGACGATAGATGAAGCAGAGAAGGAGAATCATTCAGGATAGGATCACAGACATGTTATTTAGATCAAAGAAGCAAATGAAATCCCTAACAGAGTCACCCTTTTAAAATCTCCAAGCTTTAAGACAGAGTGAGACCTAATACTTGGTGTTGACATGTGTGGACTTTCATGGATTTGATAGTACAAGCCTAAAGTGTCGAAGCGGATTGTTAATCACAATTGTGAATGACAGACAAAAAAGTTCCTGATTTACAAGTTTCCATTCAATAATGCAGTTAGTTTAGCAGGTACTTTATTATGAGTAAAAGACTATATTGGCTAATGTTGGAAAGAATGGGGTGCAATTAACGCAAGCTTCATGTCTAATTTAATACAATTTTTCCTAATAAAAATCCTATGGCATCTCGAACAGTGTATTTGTAAGAATTAATATTTTTAAATCTTAATCACTTGCAAAACTTTGATGCTTTCCAAAAAGAGCATCCAATCATCATCATCATCAATTTGACACCTTATATAAAAAAAATAAAAAATTGACACCTTAAGTATGATTCACATTATTAAGGAACAACAACAATTTAAGGAATTACCAAGCCATCTTTAGTCTGCGAGCTGAAACTCTGAGCATTGGCCAACTCCTAAATAGTAAATTCAAGTCAAGTAATAGAGACATGTACTGCATGCAAAATCTGGATAGTTACGAAACAAGATCTCAAACCTGTTTTTCTTTCAGTTGTAAACTGATAGCATCACCAACCTTCTTATAATATGCACTGTAATGCAAGGCAAATGTTCAAATGACAATATATAATGGATTATTGATGCATTATTCACATAGTACCTACGATCCACAAGTTTCACTGACATGCTCAGCTTTTCTTGTTGCATTAGCTCCAATGTCTGCATGTAATAGGAAACAAGACTGAGTGAGACTAGTTTGATGCAGGGGAAAGAACTAAAGTGCAACACCTTTCTCCAGCGTTGTCTTCTAATTTCTATATAACATGACTAATAATATATAACAAAAAAGACAAATCATGCAGAAATAATACATATCCAAATTTCTTCATTTCAAATTGCAATTGATGATTTAAAACGACATAAAAAAGGATGATCACTTCAAAAGCACAACAAGTTTCAAAGCCAGGTTCATACAATGAGACAAATCATTAGAATAATGTGGAATTACTAGTCAATTGTCAGCAATACAATACAATAAGGAGCATGAAGATTAACTTATACACAAGGTATGGCCTTCCAAAAGTGATCAATACAATTATACTCTAATGTAAACTTCTTAAAAAAAAAAAGAGATATAGGCATACTTATCCATGAACCACAAGAACACATATAAACAAAGATCTCTATATACCTGAGTGAGGGTGGAAGAATCAGATTCCAAACAAGTGATTTTCCTCTGTTTGTCCGAAATCTGCAAACAAATCTGGTCCTTAGCTTTGATCATCTGATCAGTTTCCTCCTTGACTTTCGTCATCTCATTCTTAACTGCAGTTTAGTTACGAAGAATTAAGAAACAATGTATGCACACTTTTTATTGAAAAATTATTGTCAATCTGTGAGCTCAAGCATCACAAAAATAATTAGAAAGAAAAGAAATCCAGAAAAACTAGGGGGAATGATTGTTGATAGAACAAGCACAATAACAGAAGAAAAACAGAAAGAGAGAGAGAACCTAAATCTAGATCCTTTTGGAGAGTCTGAATAGTGGTGCATTGCATATGATCTTCAACTGATATCTTCGCCGCTTGATCCGCCGCATCTGCAAATTTAGCGAGTTATCTCAGCCGCGCATTTGGTTTAATGAGAAGAATAAAGCGAGAGAGAGAGAAACTCACCATTGATCTGAGAGCGAAAGGTCTTCATGTACTGAAATAGCTCCTCCATTGACACTGGTAAAGTCACTCACACTACTGACTACTCAAAGCACCTCACTTAAAACCTAAAAGAGAGTGATGAAACGGAACGGAACAAAGTTTTGGAGGGAGAGGAGAAGAAACTGGGGAATATGTAGATGATAATCTGGTGAGGTGAGGTGTATGATAATTATCACGGGGTCACGTGGCAGGGGCAATTTTGGAACTCCAATTTGGGCGACAATAAATAAATTATTTAGAAAAAGAAGAAGAAGGCAACGATGATCTCGCGATGGGATCGGCAACGGAGGCAGCTCCGGCTTCAAAGACGCGGTGGAGGTGGTCTGTCATTTTCGAGGAGAAAACTCGTGAGAATAATTCTCATAAGCCTGGCAGTTATCGCAATCCTTCCTCCTCTTTACTTCCATTTCAGCCTCCGTCGCTTCAATCAGGTCTTCTTATTTATCTTTCCAAACCCTAATACTGTACTGTATATTAATTTTATGTTTTTGTTGTGCATACATTTTACCTGGACCTAGACACTCAGCTCAGCTCAACACTTTATGTAGTGTACTGGTTTTTACTTTTACTGCTAACCTCCCTTCCCTTGTACACAGCCAGTTCATCATATACATGATGATTAGATCATTCTTCCTGCATTGGTTAGCTTTGTGAATTTTAGGAGTACGTCTGCTGTTTACATTATATTGTCTTATGTGCAGATACAAATACGGAAGTGCGGTTGGATGAAAAGTCCTCCGTTAGTTTGTGCTCATGGGGGTGACTCCACCAACGCTTTCCCCAACACTGTACGCAATCTATATCTACTTTATATTTCATTTTTGAAAATTTTCTGTCAGATATACTCTAGGAATTGCTCAAATTGTTGGTCCCCCAGATTTATATTTTATATTGTAAATGTTGCTCTTTGCTTGTCACAGATGGATGCTTATAATAATGCTTTAAGTTCTCAAGTAGATTGCATTGAGATTGATGTTTCTCGTTCATCAGATGGAGTATTGTTTGCTCTTCATGACAGGTACTATCCAACATACATGTTCTTTGGACTTTAGCTATTCATTGATCTCTTCTTGCTTACCGAGATGTTTCTCCTTGGTAATAATAAAGAAAGTAATACAACTCTCTTGTGGCAAGCTAAAAAGGTCTTAGAACTTGCGTGCTACCATTTGAAGTGTATATTCTCTCTAGTATGACCAAGTAGTTGCTCAAATCCAGTTGAGCACGGGGGTGGTAGAACATATCTTTTAAACAAAACTCAAAAGGTGCAATATGAATCATTATTCAAAAGAAAATAATATTTCTTCTATTTAAGAATATTCAGCCATAAATCAGATAATGAATCATATGACAGGCTTAAGATGGAAGCACGTTTCACATTTTCCTGAGTTTCACTGGTTCAAGTTGTGAGTTGCTTTTAAAATTTTGTCTGTAATGTTGATTCTCACAAGTTACAGTCAGGGATCTGCAGCGAATATCTGGGAATAGTACTTCTAGAGTTGGTTATATGAGTATGAAAGAGGTGCGTTGCCCAATATTTACAACCATTGGTATATTTGAGTGTTGATGAAAATTTATGATCTAGTTTCACATTATGGCTATAGATTGTAGATCTCGGTTCCAGTCATCAGCATCCACTGGGGCATGACGTAAATATTCCTACCATTGAAGATGCATTGAAGGTATGCTGCGGCATTACGTCTCTTTCTTTCCAAACAAAGCTGCAATCTTGCACATTGGACAAGATTAATAGGCTCTTTTACATGCCACTAGAATCAGTCTTCTGTTACAGCCATCTTGAAATAACTGAAATAAGTTGGGATATAATTGAAATTGAAAAATCCATTATCATTTGCTCCTGGATATATCTATGAGAAGATTCTCAGGTTTGTTTTATTTTGTATCAGTTGGTATCAGGCTCTGTCAGGCAGGTTATTCTTGATGCTAAAGTTGGGCCACCACTATATGAGAAAGGACTTGCAAAGGATATTCTTACTGTTGTAAGTTTTCTTTCTAGTTGGCGAAGCAGAGTATTTATTATTTTCCTGAGTTACTAAATAAATGTTTTGGCTTTGAACTTTGCATGTTTGGTAATTAAGTTATATTTGGATTGGAAATGACTTAGAACTGAAACATGTGTAACGTTTGCTTCCACAAGGAATGAAAAGGGATTTTTTACCTCCTGGCTCCTGCTTGCCTCCAAAGGCCAAGTCATAAGATTTGACCTGATATGGAGACATTTAGTTAGTCTTCTATGCTCTGATTAATATGTCATTTAGGCCTTCAAAGGATCATGAATGCTAGTGTAAATGACAATGACAATGACAATGCTAGACTAAACTATAATCAGCTCATGAATCATGAATGTATTTCAAAGGAGGATGCAGATTTTGTCCATTTGATTTCAAGGGATGTTTGTTCATGTAAGCAGTGAACTTTTAGTTAAACTACACAGAGCAGCTTGTGAAGAATATGCTAGTGTAAAACTAACACATACCTCATGTTTTTTTTTTTGTTTTTTTTTTATTTTTTTTTTATTATTTTTTTTTTTTTTGCGTTGAATGATGAAGGCTTACTTCAAAGCATTTTTTACTGGAGAGTTGTGCTTACGATTATTTTCTGTAAAAAAGCTGTCTATTTGAGCAGTTTTCTATTTACACCTGGTCAAAATTATGATAGTGTTGACAGTCAGTATCTGCAATATTATCCCACCGTGTTATTGACTGTGAACTCACTACTATGATTTTGCAGGTGGAAAGAACCAAGTGTAAGAACTGCCTTGTGTGGGCGAAAAGTGACAGTCTGGCAAGGGATTTGATTAAATTGTCCTCGGATACAGTGGTAAAAGCAGGGTTGTCTCCATTTCACTCTTGATGTTTTTATAATTCATGTTAATGTTGTTAAACTTATTTTATTAAGGTGGGGTACATCGTAATGATAGATCCATCAACTGGGAATAAGATGAGATTGTTAAGGATGAGAGATGCTGGGGTGGTTGGTGTTTACCACCCTTTGATTGATGAAGAACTCGTGAAAGTCCTCCACAGGTACACGGGGGAAACATTCAAGTGTAGTAGTTAATAAATACTACGTATATAGTATAATTGATGGCTGAAAGCTGGTGATATAACAAACAGGAGGAAGAAGAAGGTGTATGCGTGGGTTGTTGATGAAGAGGACGGGATGGGGAAGATGTTGTTGGAGGGTGTGGATGCTGTCGTCACAAGTAATCCTTCTCTGCTACACCGTGTTATGCAGGATGCGAGGACACGATGCTTTGAACAAGGTTTCTCAGTGAATTCTTCTTGAGAGCCTGATTAACAAGACAATTCATCTTATTGTTATACTCAACTCAATACTATCTTCGTGGATTTTTGTATACGAATCACCATTGCACATTAATCGGGGCTACTCCATAATCTCATACCATTACAAATTTACAGGAGCAATGAAAAAAATTCACAGCTATTTTTGTTTTTGGGTGTACTTTATACAGTATATTTATATACTTTAAAAGCAAGCAATACCTTACTCCTGGGTACACAAATTTTGTACAAAAATTTTTTAGACAAAGATTTACTGTACAAAAAAAATTGGTAATCCATGTTTCATGTGAAAGTAACAAACAGAACAGATGCACTTGCACGCAAGGATAAATTCTAGAGTAATACGACGCCGTTTGTTGCCTGGTTTCTTTTTTGAGCAGTAGGCTCTGCTTTCAATAGTCAATACACATCAAATTCACCATTACTATCAGATGCGCCAAATTTTCGACCAAACTTTATAATCCAAACAAACAACAAAAACAAAAAAAATTGTAAAACCCACTATTGTAGCAGGGTTGAAATCTGCGTGATCTGCACAACAAACAAACAGCCGTTATAGTCTTGAAGATTCTTCATATTCAAAGATTGAAGCTTTTTGGTTCTTGAATCATGCTCGGAATCAACTTCACGTCATGGGTCCGTATCAAAGTTGTCGATCCTCTCCTCCAAATTCTCCGCCGGTAATTCTTCACCATTTTCACCCTTTTTTTCTTTTTCTGATTGTAAATATTTACCCTTTTTTAATATAGGGGAGCCGAGCCGAAGCAGCTGGCGTTCTCCGCATCGCTTGGCCTCACCATAGGAATGTTCCCCATTTGTGGTAATATTATCACTTCAGCTGTTATCATGAACTAAAAGTATGATCTTTGTTTATTTCTCTCTGTTTTCTGATTGAGGTTGCAGTCAATTTGATGTTAGGGTCTAAGATTGTAAAAATCACTTTTTTAGAAATGAGCTGACAGTTATGCTTGAGCCTTCACAAGCTGGTTCGTTTATTTTGGAATCTGGAAAAAAGAATACAACTTGTGCTGTATATGTTTTGTATTCGGAGTTGACAAGCTTATATTCTGTGCTTGTTGATCATCGATCGTTACAAGGGGTTACTGTGCTTCTATGCGGGGTAGCAATTGCACTACTTGGATCTCATTCTCATGCCCCAACAGTAATGCTGGCCAATTTCATTGCTACTCCTATTGAATTGAGGTAAATCTTTTTTTTTTCAAGCTCAAAAAAGACGTACACCTATTATGTATTGAATTTCCGCCACCACCGTTGAGTTTTTGAAGAAGAACTCTGTGTTTCTGGTCTTCTTTTAGTCTGATGATTCCATTTCTACGGCTTGGGGAATTCATTACTGGAGGGCCTCATTTCCCTTTAACCTCTGATGCTTTAAAGAAGGTATTCACTGGACAAGCTTCAAAGGAAGTCGTACAGAGCATCTTCCATGCGGTATGTTTCGAGCCTTCATTCATACTTCATACTCTAATTTGAATGCTCAGGTTAGGAGAGGTCAACACTCGTAATATCCAAAACCTTCCTTCCTAACTGAATTTGAAATCATGCAGTGATTCATTCATTTTACACTTGAAAAATAATAAGTTGTATATATGCAGTTGTTGGGCTGGCTTGCTGCTGCTCCATTTATATTGGGAGGCCTGTATTTATTATCTCTGCCATGTTTCAAGATCTTGGTTCGAAAATTCAGTTCTGCTGCTGTTCCGGCAAGCCCAAGAAAGCCCCTGAATTCTATTTCAAGCCCGAGAAGACCTCAGCCCCATTCCCCTTCTGAGGTCAGGCTAAAAGTAAGGGATGTATAGCTTCTTTAAACACACTACTAATGTGTTTATTGGCATGAAAAGGGAGTCCCCCGGGAATTTGTACATTGAAACTTATCATAAAACAACTGTATGATGTACAATGTGTATCTTGACTTGATCTTCTACGTGCTGAATCAAACATTAAAGAGAAATTCTTCAGGTGATGTTTGCTTAGCATCTTCCTCTCATTCTGCTTGTGTTTTGATTGGCAGTAGTGTGTATCGTTTTCTTTTGGTAGAACATATTAGGAAATTCACTAGGATCATTTTCTTCAAGTTTCTTCTTGCCTACTTTCCCCTTGTGAAACCATTCAACTTGGGATTGGAGGACCCAAAAGAACTGAAAGAACAATGTATTGATTTGTTTTATGTTTTTCTTTCTTTTTAATTTATTTATATTTGATTATTAATTAATTTATTATAAATAATGGAGTGTCTGGAGTACAACTTTTCACAAATTATTTAACTTAGGGTAGTACCCTCACAAATTATTTAACTTAGGGTAGAGTAGCATAGAATAAATCGTTTATTCTATGCTACCCAATGTGGGTACTACCCTAATCCATACACAATTTAACATGTGGCCACTGCAAATGTTTTAACCAATCACATAAATGAAAAAAAATCAAATATTTACACATGTAATTGTGTGTATAGAATTAGAGCACTACACTTAGGGTGACATAGAATTAACCAGAACAAACCCTTAGTTTGATGTTGATATATATAAAAAAGTTATTTATAACAAGTGTTTTTACAGTCACACTTTCAGTCTCGTTTCGATTGCTTGGATGCTTCAATACCAATTGCTAGATGATAAAGATGTTTACACTTTACAGGTTAAATACTTGAAACCCTGCCTTTTTTTAAAATGTAAAAATGTAAAACTGATTCTGATCATGTGCATGTGCATATTCAAATCTATGCATGTACAACAAAACACACTAGCTAGACCTTGATCCTATTTACTTGTATTTGCTGATGCATATGAAAATCGATCTCCCGGCCCCGATAATTCAATATCGATCACAAAGCATAATTAATAGCTATCCAGTGCACCCATAACCAAGAAAATAACAAACATAAATGAGTTTAATTGTTTTCCTAGTTTACAATTACATACCATACATACGTAGACTGAATAATAACAACATAAAGAGCGTCAAGTTTCAGTTTCAAAAGCAATTAAAGTTGTTCAGTAATTAAGCAACAGAGAAAGAGATAAGCGAGAGATTGTGAGAGCACACAACTGAAGAGACCTGAGACCTAACCATGGTTGGTATGATTGTTAGGGGTAGAGGAAGATTTAACCCACAGACAGTGACCAAATATATCCAAGGGTATCTTCTGATCCACTGAAGAAACTCCACACCCATTTGATGGAGCTTCTTACGAGCTAGTACTAACTGACAGACGGTCGAGCTAATTATATATATATAACACTTAACACTACATATCTTGTTGCATGGCGCACCAACTCCAAAAGTTTTGCCCATGATTTTATATTTATACATACCGCCTGAATAAGACGACTAAAGAGAGTACCTTTTTGTCAACTAAAAGGATTGCAATTTGCAAACACAAAAAACTATTTTACCAGTCAGAGTTTTTAAAATCCTGAGACTGACAACGACTAGGTTCGTCACAGTGAACAAAATCTGGGGCATCCCCTGCCCTGATTCCCTAATCAAGGGTCGTCATACTACTACTACTAACTAACTAACTAACATCTACACTTATCATAGCTAAATGGTGAAAAGATTAGCCATTTCAAGATCAACATTTTGAAAATGAAATCCCAATTTTTGTTTTGAAAAAAAAAAAAAATAATATTTGACAAACATGAATAAAAATAATGTTTGCATATGTACCCTCTTAGGGAGGGGCATATAGTTTCAAAATGATTTTGTCTTGGTTAGCCATTCCAAAGGCTAAAAAGAGACATAATACGACCGACCAACTTGGCCTTGGTAAATGAGGCTTGGGTTGGGGGGGTATGATGAGATGCACATGCATGCGAGATTCGGTTTAATCCTCTCTCATGTAGGAACCTTTTTCCTAAAAAAGAGATCGACTTGTAGTCCCTATGGGAGACTCTTAAATGTGTGTGGATAGAGAGGTAGGAGGAATAGAAAGACATAACCATGGTAGGTCAAAGGTACTCTTCAGAAATATGGAAGTGAAAGAAATGATGATGGCGATGATATTGAGTACTACTCCATCTCTTTAATCTCAATGATTTGGTATTGGTGCGTGCAGAGTAGTCATGGTCACGCCTGTGGCACAGCAAAGCAAACTGTACGTCAAAGATAATAACAATTGTTATTAGTAGCAAATCATAAAGAGGTAATAAAAATAAAAAAATCTAGCAAGGTGATTGATTTGAACCTGACTGAAGCGGAGTAGGGGGTGCAAGAGAAACAGTGGTGCCGTAATGTGGGGGGTATATTCCAGTAGAGTTGAGGGGTGAATACTGATAGAGGTGTTGGGGGGGATAGTGAACACCATAGCCTCCCTGGGCTGCAGAGTAACCTGTTAACGCTCCTCCTCCTCCTCCTCCGCCTGCAGTCCCCTGATGATCACTGAAATTGAGATAAGGGTTGTAAAAAGCAGCAGCAGCAGCAGCAAGTCCATTGTTCCCTGCAGATCCATACAACGGATACTGTGCAGTGTTCCCTCCTCCATACACACCGTAGTAGCTCTACATGTACAAGACAACCAATTAATTGAACAACCATTGATAGAATATTAGAATGTATTAGACACGCACGTGTGTGGGTTGAAAAAGCATGCATATCCGAAAAGAATACATTGGAAAAACAAAAGACACACACTCAGAGAGAGAGAGAGAGAGAGGTAAGTAAGGACAAACCGTGGGGTAAGCATATTCCGCCGAGTATGGAGAGTACCTGATGAGTTTTTCACAAACAAGACACCACAAGTATTAATTAAGTAGCATGAGAATTTAATTAATGGAAAATGAGTTGTTGTTTGTTTTTTCCTTGTGGAATAATATACTATACTACAAAGTAAAATATGGAAAGATAAGCAAAGCAGCTAGTTGCCTAAGGATGATGCAACAAATTAAGAATTATTGGTTGGCAATCAATCAATGGCTCTTTCAAACATGTGTGGGGGTGTGTGTGAGTGTGTTGTACTCTTTTTTTGAACGTGACATGTGAGTGTGTGAGTGTGTGAGAGAGAATATAACAGATGATGATTATAAATATTTTTAAAAGTAAAAGCTGGTAGCATGCGTGAGAGAGAGAGAGAGAGAGAGGAAGAGAGAGAGAAAGATATGCACGTGTAGAAACAGTAGTAGTAGTAGTAAGAAAGAAGACTGACGTACCCATAAAGATTGTAAGAAGGAATGCCTTGTTGAATGGAGTAATGGGGAAAACTTGCTGCCGAAGCAAAAGCTGCAGCTGCCTGAAACCCTCCTCCTCCTCCCTGAGGATAACCTCCTACTACCCTTATGTTCCTCCCTCCTCCAGCTGCTAAAATTTAAATATAAATAATAAATAATTCAACATTAATTTATAAGTGGTGTTTGTTAGTAGAATTAACTAATTAATTAACCAGCTATAATTAATGAACTTAATTAATTGTACAGCTGGAAAGAAATGAAAGGGTGGGCCACACCCCACCTCAATATATATCATAATGACTAGGGCTAAATACACTTTGCCACCCCTGAATATAGGGTTTTTACACTTTGCAACCTCGTCGGAAAACTTTTGCCGATCAGTACCACAGGATAAGCAATATTACACTTTGCCACCTGCCGGCTGCCGGATCGGAATATTCCAAAGAATATTCCGTTTTGAAGAGTGTTTTGGTAAATTTTAAACAAAAAAAAATCTAATTACGTATTTGCCCTTCTGTCTTCTTTACTCAATATTTGTTTTCATTTATATTTAATTTAAAAACAAATAACAAAAATACACGACTCATTAAAATCCTAATTTTACCCATTTTCTAAACATTTCAAAACCCCTAATTTTCAGCCTCTCAATTTCTGAAAAAAAAAAACATTTTTTTGTCTCTTTATATGCTGCGACTCGATCTCGGATCTGTCAATCTCCTTATAAGCTTCGATCGAGATCTGTCAATCCCTCCGGCTACCCGCAGCTTCAGAGCGAAATACTCGGGGCGGCTGTACACGCGGGACGAGGGGGTGGTGAGGAAGGTGAGGGGGCTGATGGGGGTGATGGCGGGGGTGGAGGTGATGAATTTTCCGGAATATCCGGAATTCCTGACTCGCCATTTTTTCCCCCAAATTCTGAATTTGTTTTTTTTCTATGATTTGGGGGTTTCTCCGATTGTCGACAATCGACATTTTAGAGCAATGTTGGTTTCGATCGAGCTGTTTTGTTTATTGATTCTGGTTTATTTTCTACGATTTGGGGCTTTCTTCGATTGTCGACTATCGACATTGGGAATAATCGATTTTTTTCTCTGTTTTGGGGGTTTCTTCGATTTCAAAATTAGTTTCAGATTTGGGATTTGGGAAACCTGGGGAATTGACATCGGGATGTATATAAATACCGAGCTGATTTTGTTTATTGATTCTTGTTTTTGTGATTTGTTCATTGAAGGGAAACAGCTGCCGAGTCTATATACAAAGAAAGATGTATAGCTGTAGACGGCTACCCGCAGCTTCAGAGCGAAATACTCGGGGCGGCTGTACACGCGGGACGAGGGGGTGCTGAGGAAGGTGAGGGGGCTGATGGGGGTGATGGCGGGGGTGGAGTCTCATGATCGATTCAAACCAATTTGATTTTTCTTGATTTTTTTGTAATCGGAATTTAGGGTTCTTGAAGCTAGAGATTAAAGATTTGTATTTTGTGTAATAAATCGATGTAATGAATCTTCATCTGTACAATTTTTTTATTTTTTTTTAAATTAATTTTTTTATAAATTAATTTTGATTTTTTCATTTTTTTTATTTTATTTTTGTTTAAAAATTAATTTACTAAATTAAATATTATAAAGATGTGCAATTACAAAACTATCCTCAAAAACTTCAATATTGAATGAGACTCACACGCTAAATGGAAGGTGAAATACACTCTCTCGGAATATTCTACCGAATATTCCGATCCGGCAGCCGGCAGGTTGCAAATTGTAATATTGCTTATCCTGTGGTACTGATCGGCAAAAGTTTTCCGACGAGATTGCAAAGTGTAAAAACCCCATATCCAGGGGTGGCAAAGTGTATTTAGCCCTAATGACTATAGTGTACATAAAAAGCAAAAAGTGGGGGGAATGAAATGAGCTGTACTCATCATGCTTTTCTACATAAAACATGTCCTGTCGCTACTCCGATCAATTTCATTTCATGCCCCAACTATACTATCTATACACTAATTCAATATTTTCATTTCTTCTTTTTCCTTTTTAATTACTGCAGACACAAAGCTAACAAGCACTAGTATTTCTAATAATAATAATACATAATAATTATTGTGCCATAAATAATTTTACATTTTACATTTTCATGCATTAAGAAAAAACAACAAATTAAGAAATTAATTTATGCCTAATACTAGTATATATTGAAATGTAATTAATTAATAAATTAAAAAGAGAGAACAAGAAGAAGAAGAAGAAGAAGTAATTGGTTACCATTGGCGGCGTGCTGTTTGGGCGTAGAAGGCTTTGATCTAGTAACGCCCAAAGAGGCAAGATTACAATTAGCCCTTCTTCCATCGATGATAGGAGTTGCATCAACGCAAGCTCTCATAGCCGCATCTGCTTCCCGAAATGTTACCTGCCAATTCAGAGTTGTTGATGTTGTTCGATTTACTGTGAATTACTAAACTCGTGGAATTGAATTGAATTGAAGAAGAAATCATCAACTTACAAATCCATATCCTTTAGATCTCCCAGTAGTCTTATCAGTGATGACGACAGCCTCGAGTATATCACCAAACTGCTCAAAGTATTTCTTCATCGTCTCCTTTTGAGTCTCCCACGCCAGCCCTCCAACAAATACCTTCGTGTATGTTGTGTCTCCAAACTGCCCTGCCGCCGCCGCCGCTGGTGTCATCTTAACTTGATCTCTGATCCAAATATATATATATCAAATTAACTTAAGGTAACTTCAATTCATTCCGATCGATCGGGATCAATTGACCCATTACTCATTAACACACATAAATATAAATATATATATATATATATATATATATATATATATACAGAGGGAGAGAGAGATCAATTGATCGACTTACTGATTTCAGAGATCTGGATGGCGGTTGAGGAGACAATTAGGTCAAAGTACTGTATGGAATGGAGGGAAGAAGGAAATAAAGTAAAATGTGAAAGCGTTTGGAGGGAAGGGGAAATAAATACTCCTCCTACACTATTATTAGCCAGCCGCGAAAAAAGTTTTTTTTCTCTCTCAGTAAATGACACAATAATACTGTACATACATACGGACATGAAATTACTATTTAAAAAATCATCAGCCCCCAACGCAACTTTTCTTTCACGCGGTTTTCCTTTTCAAATTCATTTTTTAAACACCTACTAGCCTATTAATTTACAATTTTTTTGAAGTTAGTTACTACTATTATCAAACGAATATTTTTATTTTTTTTTAATTAGTGTTTGTTTTTGCTTGAAAGAATAAATAAAAAATGCCCTCACGATTTGTGATATTAACAACAAAACCAACAGATAATGAATAGTAGCATAAACGGAATGGTTGGTTTTGGTGATCATGCAAGAATATTGTTGGGGGCCTTTAAATTTAATTTAATACACGTACCAGAGTATTTGTTCATATTATGGATACTACCAGAAGATGTTCAATCAATAACTTCAAAAGGAATCACAATTTTGTTTTTCAGTTTTCACACGAATGCAGATTCCACTATATTTGACCAGATTAGATTAGTGTAGTGGGGTGACATACTGTATTATTAATGTGGTTGGTGTTAACAACCAAAACCAAACCAATGTTGAATATCCAAAAGTTCCATCTTTTACAAAAATCACCTGTTGCTTAATGCTAAACCTCACCTTTATTATTATTATTATTATTATTATTATTATTATTATTGTTATTATTATTATTATTTAAATTTTTGGTGAAATGAAAAAAACAAGTGGAGGTTTAAAGTAAAGCTGGCAACAACTTGTATAATTGTTTTTCTTCTTTTGACCAGAAAGTGATGTGCCCCCACCAACTGCTCTGCAACTCATTCTCTCTTCACTCTGTTAATTTGCCACTTCACACTAATTTCTTGGATTAAAGTAGATACTCACTCATCAACAACAAAATACTAACTGCCAACACCATTCACTATCTTCCAATATAAAAAGCTAGCTAGCTAACTAACTAACTAACTAGTGATTGAAACACTACAAATCAAGCTTAGTTGATAAGTTTTCCACCAAGTCTATTGTAGACTACTACTAATCCAAGTCTTGATGATACAGATGAAGTCCTAGCCCCAAGCGAGCACAAGCTCTACGAAATGCCATTGCCTCTGCCTTCTGCACACCATCATCATCCCCACACCCTCCTCCTGCTGGAGCCGTCCCTGTTGATTCCCGGAACACCTACTAGTCCCATCCCATATATATATATATATGGAAACAAAAAGAATCAAGATGACGTTTTTTTGTCATTTTTTGATCATAAAACAACAGTAATTTGCAAACAACATTGTAGATCGTATCTGCTTGAACACAAGTTTTGCTAGGACTTGAGGAATTCAGTTAATGTAAAGCATCCACATTCATTCACTTAGACTCTCTAACCAAGTAAGATACGCGCGCAACTCGTCTTCTAAGAGAGTTTGATAATGATCCATTCACTTATAATAGTATATCACTAACAAATAATATGACCTCAAGAACCTCAGTAGCAGTGCTAACAATTTTCCATCAGCAGAGGTTGGTTTCAATTTAAATGGATGCATATATTGTACAGATAATCTGAAATAAAACGGCACATCAAAGTATATAGTAACTAGTCTAGTAGTAGTACTACATACCTCAGCATCAGTCCCATAGAGCGTAACACGATAGACAACAGATACATATTTCCCATCAGCTGAGTAAGTTATGCTTCGAACCTCACCGGACCATTCTACAATTCATTATAACAAAGAATTTCACAAATCTCAATAACATATCTATCTAATTGATAAAAACGTGTTGTTTTTATGGTTGGCTACAAGCACAATATCCATTATCCATTATCAATACCTGGAGCTTGTAAGTTCAATATCCTATTCAATGTGTGCCTGCAAGCAGAGTAGTAGAAAATTGGAATTCATTACAACCATGGATATAGTTTCTCTTTTACTCATTCCAAACATCACACTTTCTCGATTTATTCAAATAAATAAATGCGATTAGAAACAAAAATAATAATAAATCGAAGGAAGAAAGGAAGCACCAGGGAATGAATTTAGCGTCAGGTGGTTGTGTGCGGAGCCTGAGGAGGGATTCCGGAAGCTTCTTGTTCAGCTCTTTCAGAATATGCGAAATAGGTTTACATCCGTCGTCGTCGTCTTCAACATTTTCCAAGTGCTGCTTGTTGCTCGTGGAGTAGTAAAAGGGGTTGCCGGAGAAACCACCACCACCACGACGGCGCAACTGATAAAAGCTCAACCAACTTCTCGCTGCCATTAATTTTAATGGTAGAGCTTCACTTTTCACGTCTCACAAAGAGAAATGAGAACGAGAGAGAAGCAGGCAATTTTGTAATAGTTGCGAGCTAGGTCACCCAAATCAAATTTATACCAGTAGTATGTTTTGGGCAGAAAATGAATAAAAAGAAGATGAACCAGAAACATTGCTTTGCTTTATTATGCTAATGCCCAAAAGTTACTTTACAAAATATCACAATGGCCCTATTTTTAGGAAAGGGTTAACAACTTAATCCCAACACCTTAGGGGCAGCAATCTGGTGTAGTGCATTGTGAATTGGTGATCAGGTGAAATTAATAAGAGCCAACTGGTGAACGTTGATTGGATGAGCGTCGGAAGGAGGTCCGGAATATGCCCTGTAAGCAACTATAGCATCGACAGCTTGTATGGGATGGAAAGCATCCCAGAAGACGTAGTCGGTCCTGGTGGGACAAGGGGTTGCCCCTGGCAGGCACGTGATCTGTCCCTGATTCCTCCCTATCCCGCAACACGCTCTGTCTCTCACTTTAAAACCGTACTTTCCAGGGTTGTTGAGTATATCCCCAATCGCAGCGTATGTGTTTCCGTACACGAACATGGACCCCGGGTGGGTCCCGTTGTTCATGATGTCGACCAGTGACAGCAAGCCCTGATTGAACGGCCCGAGGATTTGGTTGACGTAGTCCAGGCACCTCCCTGGAGGGGCCTGGCCCGAGGCGAGCTGGCTGGGGATGCAGCCCAGTGGGCCCACTCCGGCTATGAAGAACTTGCGAAGGCCCAAGCTGTAGAGGGCCACGAGCTGTCTGCCGTAGTGGTTGAGGAGAAGGTTGGCGAATTGGGAGGGGTTGTAGTTGAAGCTCGATGGATACATGCTCGGCAATAGGTAGTTGTTGATGTAGTCGTTGCTCCCAAACACGAGCAATGCTATGGATTTAGACAGGAACTTATTGCTCAACTCTGCTGGGCTCATCATTTTTCTCAATTGGCCCAGCGTCGTCTCGAAATTAATCACCTGCTGACTCAAAGAGTACCTTTGTCCCTGTATACATACATAATGATTCATTAATCCATACAATACAATACTAATAATTAAGTAAATACATAATATAATATGCATACATACATAGTGTTGGCCTGTTTCATCAAGGATACCCGCAGCTGCAGACGCGTAATTAACTCCACCGAGAATTCTAGATCCATTTGTGGTGGGATTTGCAAACGGAGGAGGCGATGCAATACCCAACCAAGCTCCTGATGACATATCACATCAAGTTATAACAGTATATATATATATATATATATCGATCAAGCTGACATGCAGTTCAGTAATCAGTACATACCAAGGTAATCAACAAATATATCTCCATTGGAGAATTTGCCAGAGGGTCCTCTGTTGGAGTCTACGCCGTACGGAAAGTAGTTTGATTTCGCAATAGAACTCAGGAAATTGTTATTCCCATTATCTACCAAAGAGTCGCCAAACACAAACAATGCTGTGGCCTGTTGTGCCGCCACCACTGTTGTCGAACCATTATTATCAATAGTACTAGAAATTGTAGTTAAACTGATCATGATCATGATCATCACTACTGATTTACCCATCTTCGCCTCCTCTTTCAATCAATTTTACAATTAATTTTCTAGTGTTTGGATATCTGCCATTGTCAATGTAAGACATGCATACATATACTATGATACATACATAACAGACAAATTAATTCATATTTGTTGCAACGGCTTATTTTGTATTTTTTCTCCTTAACTTTAGACTTTCGTCTGCCATTTTTTATGCAAGCATGAATCTTGTTCCAGCTGCAAAATTCATGTGAACCTTATATACAGACAACATTATCCGACCCGGTCCCATCTGATTCAACTCAACTTTATAAAAAGCAAATTCAAAACCACAACTTAATTTGATTCTCACTTAATTCCTTCTTAATGCAGCACATAGTTTTTATTAGCCTATAGTATATTATTTCAACTTAATTTTACCACAATAATTTAAATTCTTTAATTCATATGTCAGCTAGTTTACATTTCCATCTCACATTCTTCAATTGGTTTAAAACTCATAATGCACTAGTAATTACTACTTGATCACGTAAGAAACAACAAATAAACAAAAAAGTCAAACTTAATCGACAACCCTTCCCACTCACAAAGTGCCAATAATGATGCTGCTGCTGCTGCTGCTGTGAAAATGTCATATGGCTCACTTAGTATTCATCATCAACTAAAGCGAGTTTTGTTTTAGTGTTAAATGAATTTTCAATATTTATGGATAGCGATCTGCCTGGGCTGGGAAGACCTTTTCTACCTCAACTGAGTTACACTATATAGGTGAAAAATATTTTCAGTTCACAAACTGTCAATAAACTTATATAACAAGAGTAGGCCAGCCGGCCCACACGCGAATCGACACAATTAGTACGGTTAGAAGAAGTCATTTGAGAGATTTTGAGACAGGATCAGGAGACTACTGTCTGTGTGTGTGTGTGTTTATCTATGATGATGGTGGGGTCTGAAGGTGAATTTTGTGGCAGGTGGGCAGCCCCCACTACACAAAAGTCAACTAACTTAATCGATGATTGGCAAACAAGGAAAGCTGGATAAATACATAGGATATAAATAGTGTATATGTGTCGTCTGTCTCAAAATTAAGAAACTTTTTATGTATGAAGGTTATAGGTAGCTAGCTAGGCTAGATAAAAAGTATTTGGTGTTTACGTATGGATCATAGGGAAGAGACAATAAGAGACGAGGGTGGTGGTGGTTCCAGAGGATCAGAAGAAGAATCTGTTGTTGATAATGATAGACATGGTGGAATGACGGCTGCCGTTTTTGTATTAGGTCCATCTCTTTCTCTATCCATTTCACAAATACCTTATTATAACTTGCTACTTAAAAGTTACATGCACCGTGGGCTATATTATATCTCAGGGCTCCAAGCCTTTGAGATGATGGGAGTTGCTGCTGTTGGGAGTAACCTGATAACATATCTGTTCAACGAGATGCACTTTTCTCTGTCAAAGTCTGCAAACACCGTCACCAACTTTGTTGGCACTGTGTTTCTTCTCTCTCTCTTGGGCGGCTTCCTCTCTGATTCTTATCTCGGAAGCTTTTGGACCATGCTCATCTTCGGATTCGTGGAGCTTTCTGTGATGATTTTTATTTGAATTCTCTAAGTTTTGAATCATATATGGTAGCTGTATTATATAACAAAAATAATTAATTAATGTGACAGGGATTTATATTGCTGGCAATTCAAGCCCACTTTGAAGATCTGCGGCCAGCCAAGTGCAGTACAGGCGGTGATTGCGAGGAAGCCAATGGCTACAAGGCGTATATACTGTACGGAGCTCTATACATGGTGGCCTTGGGGAGTGGGTGCTTGAAACCCAACATAATCGCTCTCGGTGCAGATCAGTTTGTTGGCTCTAACTATAAGAAGAAGCTATCCACTTTCTTCAACTGCGCATATTTTGCCTTCTGCAGTGGTGAGCTAGTCGCCCTTACTCTGCTCGTATGGATTCAAACTCACTCCGGTATGGATGTTGGGTTTGGTGTTTCTGCTGCTGCCATGGGTGTCGGCTTGATTATCTTGATCTCTGGATCCTGCCTTTACAGAAACAGCCGTTACCACCCTCGTGGGAGTATATTCACACCAATAGCCAAGGTATATACGTACTAATTAGGATATTCAATTTGGACTATACTGCAAAGATTCATTCTTTTTGTTTTTGCTTCTTGAAAAGGTTTTTGTAGCAGCAATTTCAAAGAGAAATCAAACCTGCCCGTCAAATCCTGAGATGCTCAGTCACACTGACAAGTTCAGGTTCCTTGACAAAGCCTGCCTGAAAATCGAAGATGGGAGGGAAAGCTCATGGAGGCTGTGCAGTGTTTCACAAGTGGAACAAGTGAAAATACTGTTGTCTCTAGTACCGATATTCGGTTGCACCATCATCTTCAACACTATATTGGCTCAGCTCCAGACGTTCTCGGTCCAACAGGGGACTTCCATGAACAATCATCTCAAGATCCCACCCGCGTCTCTCCAGGCAATACCCTACATCATGCTCATTTTTGTGGTCCCACTTTACGAGATGGGATTTGTTCCACTTGCACGGATGATCACGCGAAAGGAGTCGGGAATAAGTCCTCTGCAGAGAGTGGGGACAGGGCTGTTTATCGCGACTTTTTCAATGGTGGCAGCAGCGTTGGTAGAGCAGAAGCGAAGGGAGTCGTCAGGGCTGAAACAAGTGTCCATATTCTGGATAGCACCGCAGTTTGTAATATTTGGGGTGTCGGAGATGTTCACAGCGGTGGGGCTTATAGAATTCTTCTATAAAGAATCATTATTATTATTATTAATCCAAGGGAAAGGTATAGGGATGGGGATGCAGTCGTTCCTAACAGCGATGACCTACTGTTCTTATTCGTTTGGATTTTATCTGAGCTCGGTTTTGGTATCGTTAGTGAACAGAGTTACAGGTTGGCTGAGTGAGAATGATCTGAACAAGGATAGGCTTGACCTGTTTTATTGGATGCTAGCTGCACTCAGCCTTCTCAACTTCTTCAATTATCTGTTTTGGTCAACATGGTATTCTTCTTGCAATCCTAATATCTGTATCGCACGCGCCTGATCTATCTACATATCGATTTCATATATAATTGTAATTTGTTTTCACTTAATGCATGCAATGGCCTACAACTTTATATATTTTTTTGGCATATCCTTTCTGATCTGGATCATATATATACACTACACTGATGATTGATTATTAATATATTGAGTGTTAAAATAATAAGATTTGGGTCCCAAATGATTAAAGGAAGGTTAGGTCTAAGACCATCCATCAGTAATCGGATTGATTGCTTTTTACATATGCGGGTGGGCTTAATCATGATATGTTTCTTCTTCGTGATCATGATAAATTATAAAGGGTTTCTAAACAATCTTTTTTGACACACTAATAATGTCAATGATTATATATATATATATTCTAGATTAGCTAGCTAGATCCAACCTTTTTTGCTAACTAATTAAGTAATTTGTCCCGTGTATATTGTAATTTATGATCCGCATGAGGATGTACATGTTCAAGAAATTAAAACAGTACTCATCATCAATGCCATATATGTTTTTCAAACTAAAAAATGCGTTTTTCTTTGAGGGAATTCTGTATGCAGATGGTGTTTGAGGGAATTAGGCACGCTGCAGTTTGTAACTGAGATCGATAAGAGTAGTGAAACTGATATGATATATATATCCATCATGCTCGTACACTTCAAATGCCAATTGTCGATCTTAAGCAAAGTTGGTGATGTATCCATCTTGGTATAAAGCTAGAAATAAAGCAGTCGAACAACACGCATATATAATAATGGCAATGAGTAGTACTATATAGTATAAAACAACCACCAAGTACATTGTAGCTAGCTAGAATAACAAATCAAATCAAATCAAATTTGAATGATCACGTCATGGTCTTCTCATCTCCAAACATGAACTGATCAATTGAAGAAGCTTTTGGTCACATTGACACCCGGCCAGACTGGCCAGTGTCCAGTACTTAATTCATATATATCTCTAATTCTAAGATGCATGATCAATTTAGAATATGCATATGCCACATATGTTTATAACTAGCTTATAAGTGCACACGTACGTACTGCTCGTATGCAGAGTACTACTGAAAGACGACTCTCCTATGGAGCTTTTTATATTCTTGGAATCTTCATCTCGATCTCTTGCATGTTAGTTAATCAATCAATTGCGATCCGTGTGTGTTTGAATCTCAAGCTACACACTTAGAATACTAGTGAATAGTAATTAATTAATCGATCCCCATTGAGAACTGAAGGTCTTATGGTTTTTGTTTTGCTTGCTTTACGATGGAGCAATCAAATAATTTATTTGTTCATACCCCTACTACAACCACACTTTTCATTTACTAGTATTAATTTGTTTAGTATTTAATTTCCTCGGGATTAATGTTCAATAATTTAATTTACAACCTTTTTTAATAACCATGCATATATATATTTCTGTCATATAAGTATCATATCGCATGCTTATTATATGCATGGGTTTGACTTTCATTTTCATTTTTTTTTTGTTATTACAATTTACAGCGAGTAATATACTGTATATATACCCCTGCATATAATAACATACATGTATTAATTATTATTTTATATATATACATGATCAGTTGGGATTATTATTATTATTATTATTAATATTTAACTTGCCTTTTACGTTAGCTTTTAAGCATTCCCGACGGCGGCGTCACCGGCCGTACTCAACTCATCTACTACCTCTACCTAGCTACCCTGTACAATATTACAATAACCTCTCTCATTCAAACAGTTGACGATACAATATATATACGATAATTATATATTATATACTTCATATGTATATATATGTAAGCAACTTTACCCAATTACAATCACCCTGGTGGATACAGTACTACAGTAGTGTCTTAATAAGAAACATATACATATATATATATGGCGACGGCTGGCTCATCATCAGGAGGAGGAGGTGGTGGTGGAGTTCCTCCTGGATTCCGGTTTCACCCAACAGATGAGGAGCTTTTGCACTTTTACTTGAAGAAGAAAATCTCGTTTCACAAGTTCGACATGGATGTCATAAGAGAAGTGGATTTGAATAAGATAGAACCTTGGGAACTACAAGGTATGTACGCAAACACGTATATACAAATCAACTAAATGCATGATCAATCGTATAATTAACTTCATTTTGACGTACGTACATACGTTTGTTCTTGCAGAGAGGTGTAGGATCGGGTCAACTCCACAGAATGAATGGTACTTTTTCAGCCACAAGGACCGCAAATATCCAACAGGTTCGAGGACAAACAGAGCCACTGGTGCCGGATTCTGGAAAGCAACTGGAAGAGACAAATGCATAAGGAACAGCTTCAGCAAGATTGGAATGAGGAAGACCCTTGTTTTCTATCGTGGTCGAGCTCCCCATGGACTCAAAACTGACTGGATTATGCATGAGTACAGGCTTCATGATGATGATGACGAAGATGATCATGATCATTCTATTCCTGCAGCAAATACTAGTAATAATAATAATAATAATAATTCATCCCATAATAATGATCATCCTCAACAACCCTCATCTGATCCTCATCCTCATCATCATGTACGTACGCTATTAATTAATTAATCAATTAGCTAACTATATCTAGCAACTCGATCATCAATATCAGCATTAACTAATACTACACATACCTGCTATCTGATATTATCATCTGTTCTCATGATCTGATTTGCAGCAGGAGGATGGATGGGTTGTTTGTCGAGTATTCAAGAAGAAGAACCTTTTCAAAGCTGCTGGGAATAGTAGTGGAGGAGGAGGAGGACATGTGACGACTAATGGGAATATTAATCAGTGCGATGATCATCAGCAGCTCACATCATCATCCCGCTCCCTCTTCACAACAATTAGAGACAATAACAATGCCAGTATTATTAATCAATATAATTTGTTGCACCACCCCGATCTAAATTACACTATTACTCATCATGATGACCATCATAATCATCACATCCCATTATTGCCGCCCCCAGTACACCATCATCAATATCCACATCTTATTGAAGCTCAAAATCTCATCATCTCCCCCGACCAAAATAACCAAATGATCAAGCCATTAATGCTGAGTACCAGCAGCACTAATAATGATAATAACAACTACCATCATCATCATCATAATTTTTTGGCCGATCACCAAACAGTAATGATGACGAGTAGTATGCAGGTGAAACAGTTCATGTCATCAAACACCAACACCAGAGAAGATTGTGAGAGTGCAAGTCCCACGCCAGCTGCTGCAGATTACCAAGCCTGCGACCAATCAAGAAATCCTATTGCAGATGACCGTGGTGATCAGAACATGAACGAATGGGATCGTCTTGTGGTTGCTACTTCGCATCATGATCAGCAGGCCTCAAATGCCACCTCCTCCATCAACCAAATCAATCCATTATCTCTACCAAGTGAGATGGACTTTTGGGCTTATGGGAAGTAGCTAGGCCATTCACGACCACGTACACATAAATTTCATGGCACGCTGTGTAAAATTATTTTTTCCCCTTTCATTTGACTGAAGAGATAGATTGGTAATATCGGAGAAAGATATATATATAGTAATGAAGCCTTGTTATTTCATGACTACACTATTTGATTCGGTTTTTGTCATTCAACATATATAAACAGGCATACCCTAGTCGAGCATAATATTGTACTAGCTAGAGCTTACAACCTTTATCCCAACCTTCCTTCTGCCCTGTCTCAAAGAGCCCAACAAAAGTTTCTACCAATCATAATTTTGATTAATTATAAGGACCTGTTTGTAATTCTTTGGGCAAATATACAAAAAATGTTCATATGTTCTCAAAACCAAAATTAATTTCTATAATGATGCTAAGTAATAAACAATTACGTGTGATCTAATGATTCGCTTTGCAAGCAATAATAATATTGGTGTAAAAAATTATACAGAGTAGGCTGCAGGAAATTACAGAGTAGGAACTCTCTCAACTGATCCAGAGATAACGGTGAGCAAGTTGTTGCCAAAAGGATCACTCAGGTGTGCTGCAAGGTTTTCAACAGGGCCTTGTCCAGTGACAAAAGCCTGAATGAAGAAACCGAGCATGGCAAACATGGCTAGCCGTCCATTCTTGATCTCCTTCACCTTCAACAATGCAGCTTGGTCGGGGTCATTTGCAAGCCCCAATGGGTCAAATGGACCACCAGGATGAAGCTTGTCTTCCAGTTCCTATGTATATATACCCCCACGGCCGAATAATTAACCATAAAAAATTAGTCTTGGTAGTTGATAACAATAAAATTCAACACACATACATACCAAGCCATTAGTTATTCTGTAGTATTCAGCACCCCAAGGAGTACACCTCAGCGATAACAGCAACAACAAGGTTAATTGGGATGTTCTTTCCAAAATAGTTTAATGTGTTTCCGTCCAGAAGCAGAGCACTAGTCTTCAACCGACCATTAGCCAAATTCAATAACAATTATAAATTAGTTGTATGTATTTTCCAGTTACATTTTATAAACACACAGCAACTACAACTACGAACGCACATAACACTGGTTACAACAATAATATAATTAAATTAATATACCTTGAACCAAACAGCTTCTGGGCCACAACTAGCTCCAAATTTGTTGAAGGCCTCAGGGATGAAAAAACCAGCAGCACCAAGCATGGGCCATCGAGCGTGAATCAGCTCAAATGCTTGATATCTACTCAAATATTAAACTCCAAAAATCTCATTACGTAACCATGCAAGTATAACATATATGATTGATAGAGATAAAATCACTTACTTGGCAAAGTCTTCAGGTTTCTTGCCGAGACCAAAGGGATCATATCCGTAACTGCATTCGATAGTATTTTGAAATTATTTAATTGGTAATTCAAGGACCTACAATATTGTTTTTAGCAATCATATTATTGTAATACTGATTATTCAAGGAACTATACATATATGAGAACTACTCTCCGGGAACTTCTCCTGTGAGGTATTCCGGTATTTCTGACCTGTTCAATAGTCCATCGGGCAAGAAAATTCTCTTGTCAGGCCCTGAAAATATATAATAATCTGATCACATTATCACATTATATAGGAATTATTTATTAGAATGATATATGATGGCGGTGTACTTACCATACCATTATGCGAGCTCCTCGTTGGCTGGGGACACGGCAGAAGCTGGCTTAGACTTGGGTGATTTCTTCTTGGAAAAAAGTGCCACCGTTTTGAAGGTGGTTGGCTTTGATATTGGAGTTGGAGCCGAGCTGCAGGCTGCACCGCTGAAGCTCAGAGGGTTGCCCAGCATCTCCGACACTCCAACAACAGAAGAAGCAGCAGCCATTTATTTGAATGCTAACAGAACTCAATTCAGACTGTTTTTTTATTTTTCATCTTCAACGGAACAGTCACTACTGACTAACTACAAAAGCTAGCTATCTAGCATTTGTGGATGTAGAATCACCAACTGGGATTCTTTTGATTGATCTTCCCATCTGATGGAGATGAGGTTACAGATTAATGTACTGACATAGCCTACACATGTTGTTGCTGCCCTATCCACATTCTCATAGTCATATATATGCCTTCCACTTCTTCCTTCCTTTCTCTATTTACTAGTACCAGTTAATAGTTCCTGTTCACTTTTAAAGTTTAATTTCAAAGATTTGACAAGATATTATTCCAGTTTGAAGCATACCCACCTTTTACAACATTATTCTGAAATAAAATTTGCTCCATTAATATTCCAATAAGAAGTTCAGATTATTCTACCAACATAATAACTCTTAGATGTCTACAGATTTCATTTAATAAATGAACAGATAAAATGAGGTTTTTCCAATAAAACGTCCATGGTAAAGTAACACATTTTACTACTGCAGTGCAACAACTTGATCCACATCCACTCGAGGAAAGGAGAGGACAAACAAAGGAGTTGACATTTACATGATCTCGCACTAATCTGGAAAGACAAGTAGAAGTAGTTGGAGGCAATGCCAATGCATCAGCTGCTCAGCCAAATACTTGCACAGGTGAAACTACTAAGAAATGTTGCAATCTTGCTATAGGCTATAGATATAGAATGATGTAAATCGATCAAATAGCAACCACTCGTCGATCTCAGCCTCTTCTCCACTTGTCTACCTCCTTTGATGTTGCTTGAATGAGCCTTTTTGTATTCACTACTAGCTCATCAACAAGATCATCAATTTCGTTCCTGAAGCAACATCATTATTCAAAAGAATTGGACAAAAGAAAAGAAAAAAACAGCAGAACTACATACATAAAAAACTTAATTCTGTCACGCTTATGCACAAAGTGGAATGGCTCCCCTTCACAACACAACTACAGAGTAGCATATGATGACAATCATCCTTTTTAGTACAAATATAAACTAAATCATGTAAAGACGACGGGACCCTAAAACACATAGAATAGCATGATGAATAACAACTACGGAGTACTATTTAACTGGAGAAAATAGTTAGAAAAGTGAAATGTTCACAAAGAAAAATCTATTCCTTGACTTTGGGGTGGTTTTACTCTCACAACTTTAGGAAATTCTTCTAGTTCATGAACACAGCCTGATAGAAGTTCTTTCTTCCAATTCTACTTGGACTACAATAATGAATAAAGACAACAACAATTTCCAAATATAAAAGCTGCAGTAGAGTCTTCCTTGATTACATCAACACAGATATAAATCAAAAATTGAAGTTGATATACTAAAGCTGAATCTAAATAAGACAACATGCATGATTAGCCCAAAGGTTCAACGTCAGACCCAAATTCAAACAAAATTCTTTGTTGTTGAAAAACTTCAATCTACTCGTTTAAAGATAACACAAACAAGTTGATTGATGTTTTTCAACAATACAGCATAAGAATATTTGCTCCTTGATGCACACAAATCACATTTAGTAGAGACTCATAAATGTCACTTTTTTCCTTCGTATATTCTGAATGTAAAATAAGGAAAAAACCCCCAGTCCAGAGTAGTCAACAATCATTAATGGATATCTGCGAATAAACATCAACAATCTGAACGAATAATCAAAAGCAGAGACAGACACTTACTGCAGATGATTGTTATTAAAAACATTGCCAACATTAGAGTATCTGCGAATCCCATCATATGCAATCCCCCTTCCCACACCGTACCCAAAACCCAAACCAACCCCACACCCAGCTCCAATTCCAAATCCCAGCTGTAAACCAGGAATTCCTGGACCAAAGCCCGTACCTGTAACAAAAACAAGAACAACACGATGATAAGAATCCGATGGAGAAACCAAAAAAAAACAGAAAATCGGTGGTGGGACTGTGTTGTAATGGAATAAACCTAACCTCCAATGAGTCCGATGGCGAATCCAAAGCCGCAGCCTACTCCAACGCCGAAAGCAGGTCCGATCTTTCCCAATTGCTTGGATTTAACTGACGGTAGCTTCCATAATAGCCCCTTGTCTTCTTCGTCCCTGCCGCTCCGCATGCTCATCCCTCAAGCTTTGGTCCTACCCTTTTCTTAATTCTTCCCTTTTTATCATTTAATCACACCCAACAAAAGCCTTTTTTTTTTAAATCTATTTTCGGCCCAATAGTACGGGGTATTTTTGCAATTAATAAAAGTAGATAGGTAAAACTTGTAATTATCGCTTCACTTTATATCCCCAAAATTTCTCGCAGAGGACATGTCAATGGCATTTTTATTCTCTGCGGCTACTTTCCCAGCTGTCATCCGATTACGAGAACCAGTGGCGCTGAAGAGCAGCAGCCACCTCTGTCAATCTTTTTCCAGTGTCAGCAGCAGCCCTACAATTGACGATGATATCCATTCACTGTTGCAGGTACACTACTACTATTTTATTTTCACCTACCTCTCTTATTTTAACACCGGTGGTTCTTCCATTGATAGATTCTTCCCCATGATGTGCGCGATAATCTTTTGTGCGACTCTAATCAAGACCAACTTTTGGAGGTATTACAGTGCTGTATGATGTTTTTTCTTCAATGGGACTTTCACTTTATTTGAAAAAAGTTGCCTACTTTTTTCCTTTGGCAATAATAGGTAACTTTGGATCTAGGTCGGCTGCCACAAGCATGCTATTTTGGTGATTCTGGCAGGCGATTCCTCAGGAACACGGAGGTATAAAAGTACTTCAATTTATTCTTATTCACTAACAAAAACGGTTAAACCTCAATATCCGGAGAAAAAATGGCTGTCAGGTATCAATGGAAGAGCTAGAATATGCTCAAAATGCACTCGGGCAACTGGGAGGAGACAATAGAGCTAGCATTGCAGGAACCTTGCATCGAATATCTGCTATTAGGAATAACAATGGGAAAGTTGTTGGGTTGACTTGCCGAGTGGGCAGGCCTATTCAAGAGAAATTTGAAATGATCCAAGATTTGCTTGAGTATGGTAAAAGCATCTTGTTTTTGGGAAGGTAAAAGCTTGCATTTAATCTCTTAATGTCTAAGTGTTAGTGATATGCCACCTGCTGAAATGGAGAATAAGTTCTCTACCACATTCGTTTTTACCTTTTGTCTTCATGCATACTGATATGACTTATATGATACGATTGTCTTGTATAGTAGTTTCACTTCAACCGTCTTGCTTTTGGTTGCTGAAATGCTAAAACCAACTTCATCATTTGCTTAATATCACTCAATCTATGCGCTTACAAGGTTATGTGTATTTGAATTAGGCCTACTAGCATTCTATATGTTTTGTTGTCCTGTCTAGCTAGTGATCTACAGTAGCTTTATCTTTCAAATGTCATGGAACAAGTTTCATTTGTATTTGCTTATTGTTCTGACGTCCAAAAATTTGTTGCGATTTTTGTCTGGTTTTATACAAATCTTTGCCATTCCCCTCAAATTAGTGGTGTAATCATTGACCTCCGAAACATAAGTTCTTGGGATACCTACATGAAATACTTAGTGGTGGCTTAAGTTTAATTATTAAAGTCATTATTGTTGTATTGCAAAGATTCATTTTTCTTGCATAATTGATTTTACCTCAGTTGAGCAGGCCTGGTGTCGGCAAAACTACAGTCATGCGAGGGATATCTCGTTTGTTGTCTGACGAGCTTCATAAGAGAGTGGTTTGTGTTTTAATGGCGTCCTATTCATCTCATAATTTCATAAATATTCAAAAACTAAGCTTCAGCTTTCCAATCAGTTAGATTGTTGTTGATTCAAGCAATGAAATTGGTGGTGATGGAGATATTCCACATCCATCAATAGGGAAAGCACGGAGGTTACAGGTCCCAAAACCATGCATGAAATATAAAGTCATGATTGAGGCAGTAGAAAATCACATGCCTGAGGTGATCATTGTCGATGAAATCGGCACAGAAGCTGAAGTTGATGCTTGCCGTACTATCGTACAGAGAGGCGTTATGCTAATTGGCAGTGCTCATGGCAAGAAGCTGGAGAATGTTATGAAAAATCCCATTCTATCTGATTTGGTTAGTGTAAATTTTTATCATGAAATAAAAATACAATAAAGTTTTTCTGAATTTACTACATTAACTTTAATTGACAAATCTGCAACTAACCCTGATGTTAGGTTTGAGACAAGTATATCTGAGCTACAGTCTAGTGGTTTCTGATCGATTTCTAAATGCAGATATCTGACATTCTTGTTTTTCTATTACCTGATTCTCTATTTTACTTGTCTTCCAAATACAGATTGGAGGGGTTAAGACAGTTATCTTGAGTGATGAAGAAGCTAGAACCAGAAATTGCCAGAAAAGCGTGCTCGAGAGAAGAGCTGCTCCAACATTTCCTTTCCTGATTGAAATGAGGGAAAGGCACCTTTGGGTCGCACATCGAGTTAGTTGGTCATTTGTTTTTACTTCATTCATATTTGGATAAAATGAAATTTAATACATTTATACAATGGTGGGAGGTAAAATTTCATCTTTGAGTACTTTTTATGTACAGCGTGAAATTTTTAGCTACGTGTCTGTCCTATTAGATGAACCAACCAAGTGCATGATAGATTTTCATTCATCGTTTTTTTGCATTCAGACTGAGAAGAGTGTGGATGAGGTGCTTCATGGAAAAAAGCCACTGGTTGAGGTCATAATGTACAATTATTCAAGTGTGTTTAATATTTGATGAATGATACAGTCATGTAGGATTCTAATGCTTTTATGTTTGCAGGTAAGGCGAAGAGACGATCAATTCAATGTAGTGATTGAGAGATGGAAAGTAGAAGACTAATAAAGTAGCATCTCTGTTTCTCGATACTGATAGAGATGAACTTGCGGACTTCACCAGTGAAATTTGTAAAAGCCACGCCTAAAATGTGGGGCTAAACGTATGTTGCCCCTAAAGTGTCTTGAGCTAACAAATGGTATATATGAATTATGTAGTAGCTATTTTTTATGATTCTTGAACACCTTAATACATGATTAGTTGATTATCGATAAGCTTATCACCTTATTATAGTGTGTTGCACAACATTTAGCACATATCTTAATTATTTACTATTTGACATCCATCTCAAGTTTTAAACACTTTAGTTACTATCTGAAAAATTATTTCTTAACTTGCCCCTTATGAAGTTAATTTTCAGTTGAATAGTCCATTAGTATTACAAAAATCATTTTCCCTTGATAAGATTTTTTTGGAGCTATGCTTGTAAGCCTGGTCTATTAGACATTCAAATTTCAAACACACCTTTTATCATCAACAATGTGTGGAGGAAAAACACAGTGGATTTTAGTATCTCATCCCCTCAACTAGTATAGTCATAAAGTAGCAAGTCACTGCACTGGTGCAAACAACAGACAAATGGCTGCAGCTGCAGGTACAATAGGAGCATATTTCCATAACAATCCCAACCTCATTGCAAAAACTGTCCCGGTAAGGGTAAGCAGTTTCAGAATCCGACGTCAAATAGTGGCGTCGTCCTCGACATCAATAGAGAAGTTGGGTGTTAAGATAGTTAAGAACCCATCTGAATCTATACTCTCCAACCTCGGCGTTCGCTCCTGGCCCAAGTAAGTACTGTTTTTTCTTGTTTAACTAGTCATCCAACTTATTAGCTCAATCAACACTTTTTAAGTGATTTAAGTGGCACAATTGTAAAAAAAAAAAAAAAATGATTTCAAGATTCTCAAGTGCCCCTTTGTAAATATATCATATTAATTCTCATATATTCTTGATATGCTTTATTATATCTCAAAAATAGGTGGGGATGCCCTCCTAGCAAATTTCCATGGACTTACTCGTCGAAAGAGACATGCTACATATTGGAGGGAAAAGTGGAAGTCTACCCTGATGGATCTGATGAAGCAGTCGAGATTGGCGCAGGTGACTTGGTCGTCTTCCCCAAGGGAATGAGCTGCACTTGGGATGTCTCTAAAGCTGTCGATAAGCATTACAAATTTGAGTGATCAATAACAGTCAATAAGCATTACTACAAATTAGTGATCAATATACTGTAAATTGCATCTTCAACCCAACTACCCTCTTAGTACATCCCATTTTTAGTTTCTATGACTTGTAATTTCATGACATTTAATATTCATGTTGAGCAGACCACATATATGAGTTCTATGAATCTGTTGTGATTGAAAGTAACGAATTTGACAAGTTCATTCAAACTTCAGACCAAATCCATTGGAGTTGTGCAATACCTCATTTCAACAAATACATAAATGTAGAAAATAAAGAATGTCAACACATGTTTATTACTTGTAAACTGGAAATCGATTAATTTGCATTTTCCTTGTAAATTAAAAACCGATTAATTTGGAAATCATGCAAAGAGAAGCAACGATTAATTCAAGGAAGTGATTTAGAGATGGAAAATAGAAGACGAAGTAACAAGATTGGGTCTATAATGTCTTGAGCTTACTAACGGCATATGTAAATTACAACTATTTTTTTTTTTAATTTTTGAACAGTTTAATACGCGTTTATCCTTACAACTCAATCATGAGAAAACCATAAGAAGGTTAAACACATGTTAGCAGCTCAACACATAAGAATGAAAAGAGAACGAATAGCAAAATCCATTCACATAAGTGGGTTAACATACCACTTCAAAACATGAAATCATCATATTATTAAACATTTTAAACATGAAAAAATTTTAGGAAAAAAAGAAAAAGAGCTTTTTCAAAAAAAAAAAAAATCTCCCGGTGCGCGCATGAGTAAAGACAAAGTGCGTTGGAAAAGACACGTGTTGATATAGTGGAGCCAAAATATCACTCTCGACGGCAAATCATTGTTAATCGAGCCGGGCCATTAAGCTTTACACAAAGAGTCCTTATATTTATAGAACAGAAGGAAAGGAGTAAATAAAATAAATAAATTAATTTATGTGGTGACTGGTGAGTTTAATATCAATCTATTGAGATGTAAACATGTAATAGAGCAGTTCCCCGCGAGTTGCGGACCAACTCATTTGAAAAATAAACTTAGTCGAGTCAACACAATATTTCCACAGCCCACATTCATTCCCACCAGTCCACCACCGACAACATTTCACTTCGCACATAATTAAATTTGTAGTACAGTAATAATTGTTAATTACATCTGTCCAAAACAAATTACCATGAGATTAGCAGCTTCTGTTGATTGAATGAATCCCTATTTTTCCACCCACAAATAAAATAAAATAAAATAATGAAATCACCACCGTGGACCGCCACTCTCCTCCTCCTTTTCACCCTCGGCTCCGCCGCGACGCCCCAAGAGTCCGATCCGGAATCCGACTGCACACAGCGATGGATCCACATCCGGCACCTCCCTCCCGAATTCAATCTGGACCTCCTCACGAACTGCTCCGATTACCCACTGTTCGACAACTTCTGCCCTTACATCTCGAACTACGGGCTGGGGCAGAAGACCCACAATTCGTCCCATAGCTGGTACCGGACCGACCCCTTCATGCTGGAACTGATCTTCCACCGCCGCATGCTCGAATACCCCTGCCTGACGCCCGACCCCAAACTCGCCGACGCCGTCTACCTCCCCTACTACGCCGGCATCGACTCCCTCAAATACCTCTACGGCGGCGAGGTCAATTCCAGTTTCCTTCACGGCCTCGATTTGTTCCAATACATCTCCCACTCCGACACCCCTTCGATCTGGCTCCGAAACCTCGGCCACGACCACTTCCTCGTCACGGCCCGGCCCGCTTGGGATCTGAGCCAGCCCCTCTCCAACGACCCGCCCGTCTTCGGGACCTCCTTCCTCGACCTCCCCGAGTTCTTCAACGTCACCGCCCTCACCTTCGAGGCCAGGGCCTACCCTTGGCAGGAGCAGGCCATCCCCTATCCGACGTCGTTTCACCCCCCCAATCTCGCCTTCTTCGACTCCTGGCTCAACAGGGTCCGCAGATCCAGGCGGACCACTCTGATGCTCTTCGCCGGCGGCGGCGGGATCTCCGCCAATCCCAACGTCCGGCGCAGCATCAGGCTCGAGTGCGAGAACGTCACCACCGCCAGCACCAACGGCACGGGCTACGGCAAACTCTGCGAGTTTGTGGATTGCTCCAACGGCATATGCGAGCACGATCCGATCAAGTTCATGAAGCCGATGCTTCAGGCGAGCTTCTGTCTGCAGCCGCCGGGGGACACCCCCACGAGGCGGTCGACCTTCGACGCGATACTGGCGGGGTGCATACCTGTGTTTTTTGAGGAGTTGTCGGCGAAGAAGCAGTACGGGTGGCATCTGAGGGAGGAGGAGTACGAGGAGTTCTCGGTGTTCATAGCAAAGGAGGATGTGGTGTTCAAAGGGGTGAGGATCTTGGATGTGTTGATGAGGATTCCTCGAGGGGAAGTGAGGAGGAAGAGGGAGAAAGTTCTCGAGATGATGGGCCGAGTCATGTACAGAAAGCACGGGAGTTCGTTTGGGTTGAAGAGTAAAAAGGATGCTTTTGACATTGCTATTGAGGGGACTCTGCAAAGAATTAAGTCAAGAATGAAAGAAAGAACCAATGAATGAACGAACTAGTTCGTTTATTATTTTATTTACATGTGATCTTATTAACTTGAGGAGATGGTAGTGCCAGTACAAGAAACTCAATGGACGGCTTGGAACGAAAGTGTATGATGGTTACCAGTTCTTCGTCACAGACTCTGCTTTCTGTGTGTTATAGGGTCCTTCTCTTTGATGAAAATGTGAGGAGAATCCTCAAGGTATGGTGTCCACTCGTATTGGAGAAGATCGCAGTTTAGCTTATCAAAACTCTCGAGTCAATTATTATTATTACACAATTCAATGGTATTATTTCACATGTTTCTCAAATTAAATAAATTCAAATTCTCTATGATTGAAGGTATGTTTGATGGATACTCAGTCCAGATCCTCAATCAACTTAATGAATCGATAACAAATTGTGCCTCAATAGGAAGGGAAATTTTGGTTATGTTTCGGTTTTGAAGTCTTTTTTCTAATGTTCTCAAACAGAAGTTAGAAGTGTTTAATGAATTTGTCTGCCAAAAGGCCCTCTGGATCCCACCTTCGATTCATTTTGTTTGACGTGAACAATTGAATGGCAAGCTGATGTTTGTCGAGTTGATAATATTGTGATCGTCACTCGACATCAGAAGTATATTAAAAAAAGATGATAACCCCTACCTTAAGAGCTTAGATGCAGCCTCTCTCCTGTCCTGTGTCAAGTCAATGCGAAGAAAGTAAATCGCAAGATGTGTTTTTGCAGTCAGAAAACATAAGAGTGTCTTTTATCACTCCAACACAATGTTCTGTCCCTCTAAAGGACTAGAACCCACACCGGCCGCGGGAGAAGCAAGCAGATCTTCCCTTAAGTTGTTAAGGCTGAGCTATGCACCGGAACACATCAGAAGTATATTGCTTGGTTGTCTCGTGGTATATAACCATTATTTTAACAGTAAAATACTAAAATAAACTCAATTTATGGACAAAATATTATAATTCAATATTCTACTACAGTATTTTACAGTTTCTTAGTGTTGTAAAACAAAACCTTCCAACATTAAGAAACTTCAAATTTTTAACCTTGTGAACGGCTGTTTCTGATACCTATTAACTGCAGTTGAATTCTCTAAGCTTCATAAATTTGATGACATCATCTGCAAAGTTGACCGGAAGAAGTGTGGCGTCTGGGAGAGCCAGGCCATTGTAAAGGGAAAATATAACTCATGTTTGATGGAGCCAATGAATATTTGCTCATTTAGCGCCATTCAAGAAAAATCTCTCCATCATTGTCTTTGCATTATCTACTGTGAAAAAAATCATGATCAATATAAATGTTCATTTACATAACTGTGAAACTTACTTCTTCAGCCATTTCAATCACGACATCTGCAATTTTTCTTGTTTCACTCCCTTTATATTAGCAAATAAGAAAATGCAAAAATATTTTGGATTCGAGCCCGGCCCGATGCCTGGACGGGTTGTGCGGGCTGGGTTGAACCCGGTGCACCTTTAGAGAGATGTAAAAAATTAACAAATAGTATGAGACATGCTTTAAGGCCCACTCAAATAATCACGAGCACGACCGCATATTAATTAGAGTGCGTACGAACCGTGTACAAATTTTCGGACACTTATTCCGTTTCTACTCCGTTTGGAGTTATACTTTAACAAAAAACGATATCCATTTGGAGAGTTTGAGCACGCCTTAACCATGCCCCATGCCTCACACATATCTTTGTCGCTCCTTAACTCGAGGACTCAAGCACCCAGCACATGATGAGATGATATGAAAATTAAAATTTGAATAAATTTGGAGTTATAGATAAAATCAATATAATGTATCTAAAATAGTACTAGTAATAGTAGTAGTTGAACATTTTACAAGTGGTAAATGATAAGAAAGCAGGGTAACACCGCACGCGTGTTGAATACCAACAACTCTCCGTTGCCTCCGCCCACGGAATCGTACCCGGTTTCGGCGTTGACATTAACCGAATCGAATTTCAGCTGATTAAAAACCCGACCCGCTATGACCCGGCAAACCAGCATCATCGCTCTCCCGGTCCTCCTCCCACCACCTCCATTCTCATGAGCCAAGCCGCTTCCCGAAAACGTGCACGCCCTCCTCGTGGCCTCATACTCGTCCGCGAGGCAATAAAAGCGCATCATCTCATTCCCATCCGCAACGCACCTCGCGTGGCTGCTGGACCACCGACATTTGACTGTTTCGCGGTACTCCTCGAACCTATTCAGAGTGCGGGTTGAGTTTTGGATCTTCAGAACCGTGTCGACCCGACCCGGGAACTTCTTCACCCCCCAACTCCTGTGGAAGATTATCTCCACCACGTTGCGCGAGGGGTGGCCTCTCGGAAGCGACGAGAAGCACCAGCCGGCACCCGATTCGAGTTTTCTCGGAAAGGGCAGCGGCAGTTTCGGGTTTGCGGTCTTAATAATTACCACATCTTTGAGGCTTCTGCAGCTGCTGTGATTGTGAACGACGTCGTCAGATGCTTTTGACTTGCATTGGAGTACTGACTTCATCCATCCAATACCCATTTTCTACTATATACCTCTCTCACTCTATTTCTATGACTACTGTATCTGTATGAAGAGGTTTAATTTTTGAGCTGGAAATTAAAATAATGTGGAATGAATGATCGATCCGTATTAAATGACAGCAATTAACAACAAAATGGGACTTCAATACTAAACTAAAATGAGAGGGCGTGGGGAATACCAAAAGTACGTTAACATGCTAAATTTCATCAATATCATTACCACCTCTCATAGGGAAATTAAATGTTGAAAACAAAACAAAAAAATGGGTAATGCTACGTGGCCGAAACTGTTCAATTTTTTTTTTTAATTTTTTAAATATGATAGATTTCTTAAAATGAAAATTTTATTTTTTATTATTATATATTTAAAAAAATCTATTTAATTGACTTTTTTTAGTATAAATATAAAAATATGTATTATTTTTAATTAAAAATGTTGTTTTTAATTTGTTATGTACAATATATATTTTATATATTATAACTAATCATAATAAATGTCAATAAAATAATTAACACTAATTATTAAATTAATTTTGAAATTCTACACATGAACTTCCCGTTTATTGTGAATTCTACACATGAACTTCCAATATGTTGTATTCACATTGTTTGAAAAAATAATTTCGGCTCTCTTCAAAAGTTTTTGGATCAATAACACCTTAAAAGGTCTTGTTAAAGTGATAAGGTTGTCTAACTTATATGTGAGCTCAATAATCTATATCCAACGGTGGGATTCTCAAATGTAAGTTTGGCAATTTTATAATATTTTAATAAATCTTTTTAAGTATATATATATATATATATATATATATATATGAAATTGGTATATTCTAAAGTTTTATTATTATTACTTGATTAAAATATTATTATTTTGATAATTAAAAATAAAGATGAGAATAAAAATTCATGTAAATTCATAAAAAAATGTATTACACAAATAACTCAAGTCTATTAAAATTTATACAACTAAATTCAAAATAGTCAAATTCGGTATAGACCTCACGAGTTATCTATATTCAATGGTTTTTTAAAATTCAAAAAATTCAATAAAATTTCAATTGAATATATCCTATTTAATATGAATAGAAGAGAGTATTTTTTTAAAGAGAGTATTTAATTAAAGAAAAGTATGTTTGTTCATCGTATAATAAGCTCTAATATTGGATGGAGTGTTGCCAAATTTTCATTACAACACTCCTATTTAAAACCATAAATTTTATAATTCTTACAAAAAAAAACATTTTGACTTTTAAAATTATTTTCAATTTAACCCTCGTTTTAAATTTTAAAATAATAAACGAAGTTTAAAATAGAGAGTTAATATTTTTTTTACTATGTGTAGTTGAAATTATAATAACTTAAGTTTTAAATATAAGAGCATTTCTTTTTTAAACATAATGTTAAAATATGTTTATACAAGTAACTAATTCTTGAAATAAACAAATAATTTAAATAAACTCTACCTAAATAAAAAGGCTTATTTGTGTATTCAATGAAAATGAAGCTTAGTTGTGTGGTAGTGGGTGAGAATATGAATATGTCTTGCAGCCTTTGGCTTCACGCCGGTACAAATACAATCTCTTGGTTAATGTACTTACTTTGGCGTGCTTCAATTACTCTCTCTCTCTCTCTAAAAAACCGCTAATTTCCATTGAAGCAAATATGAAATCTTAACAGTTTTTGGGAAGCCCACTAACATGTTTGAACATATAGTATTTTTGGGAAGCAATGAAATTCGGGAAGAGTTTTTTTTGTATAGGTGAATTGCAAAAATTTAAATAATTACTACACACATGCTTCTGTTGGAACCTTGGATCTTACGGTCTAAATTCAAATGCTCATTCAACTTATCTAACAACCCTTGACGATTCGGAAAGAGTTGATTCAGCTGAAAATTGTATTGTTTCGTAATCATTTAAATTCAAGCAAAATGGAAAAATAATAAGTTTACAATTCTTTTAAATAATTAAGGATTATAAATTAAAAAATTACCATCTCAAAATAACAAAAATCTTTTTTTTTTTTTTAATTTTAATTCGATTGAAATAAAATAAACTTATTTGAGCTGAATTGAATTATTTTATAAAATTAATAATAATTTCTATATATTACTACTATAAAAGATTTTTAAAAATTATGAACAATATTTTATCATTAACTTTATATGTTTGTTTTAATCATTAATTTTAATTATTTTTATTTTATTTTTTTAATTTTATTATGAAAAAAATTGAATCTAGAATTGAATTGATCCGAATTTAATTGAATTTAAACCAAATTTAAAATAACAGTCTAAACATAGTCTCTACCACAAAAAAAAAGTAAAAAACAATCTAGGAGTAGTGCCAATAACGGACAAAGCTTATGATAGACAAATTAAGAGAGTCATAACAACCTCTTAATTGAAGAAATTAAATTCACATTAAGCGGGTCAGAGAATTTGTTGTTGGAATTATTATTAATTGTAATTTAATAATTGACGTATTTTGACTTAAGTTGTGTAATTTTTATGACTCATAAAATGTATTCGATTTCGAGTTTAATTATTACAATCATAATCTATGTATTACGAGTTAATTATGATATTTTATTTTATTAAAATTCGTTAATCGGTGAGTGAGAAATAAATGTTTAAAGATTGTCGTAAATATTAATTTAGTAAATGTGAGCAATTATTATTTTATTGGAATTTGTGTTATCCCACATGGAAAACATATCAAAAGACTTGCTCTTTATATGTTACGAGAGAGTATAAGTGCTTTCAACAAGTTGACTAAGTCCATGCACCATTATATTTAAATGGTGTTTTATTTAAAACGGTAATTACTTGTGGCCAGATTCTGGGCAGCCCAAATTTATTATATTTTTTATTTTTATATGATTATAAATATAATTAACTTAATAAATCTATTAAAATAATTTTTTATCTTTCATTTTTATATATTATAATAATTTTTTTCTAATCAATTGATTATTTTAGTATAAATATAAAAATATTCATTATCTTTATCTAAACATTTTTATTTTTTATTTTTTTTGTAAAATATATATTTAATATAGTGTACTTAATTATAATATATAACAAAATAATAATAAAAATATTTTAATAATTTTTAAATAATTTTATAAAAGAATTCTGACCATGAGCAGAATCTGCCCATTTAGCACGTCCCTATTTAAAATTAGCTTTTGTTAAACCACTATATATTATTTTTTAAAAATTCTACATATCACTCAGAAAGCCTTGTGGTTATCTTCCTCCTCTTCACTCATGAGGTCCAGGATTAATACGAAGAGGGTTGGGCTTGGGTTGGGCCTTGGGTTGTTGGGATATTGCTGGACGAGTTTCCCAAAGGGCTCCCCTACGGCTCTAAAATGCCCGTAGGGAATCTGTTCCCTACGGCGTGATTCCCGTAGGGGATGCCGTAGGGAACAAGGTTCCCTACGGATTTTTTAGGATTTCCCTACGAGAAATGCTGTAGGGGATTCGCGAATTTTTTGTAGTGGATCTGTATCTATTTTTTTGGACACGGTCCGATTCCGACCCAGGTCTGGGACTGACTCCTTGGTGATTTGGTCAATTGAACTCTAGGCTTCACGGGGTCCACTGAGCCACTTAACTTAGGTCGATCTGTATCTATCTTTTTTGACACGGTCCGATTAATATTTTGGGCTCGTTTTGATCGGTCCAGTTGAACATGTTTTATTAAGCTTCAACTTTTGGATATTAATTAATTTCTTAATTATTAATTAATTAATGACTTAGTAATTGCTTTAGTGAGTGGTGTAAATCTTACTACTCATTAATACTCAAATTGTAAATAAACATCTCAATCAAGTGCAAGAGTAGCAAATCCCACGAAAAAAGCCTAAGAAAACGAGGACGGCTAAAGAACTTGGAGATAATATCACAAATGGTCATGTTCGGTGTAAAAGAGTCCATAAGTAGTCCTTTATTTGTAATTTTTTTTAATAATGGTCTTTTTACCTTGTATAGCAAGTTAAAATCTTACTTTGACTAGTCAAACCATACTAGAAATAATCTATAATAGTATATTATAATAGTACAACACAATTAATCACAAAAACATAATTTATTATTTTATTAAAGTACAATTAATTACAAAAATGTAATTTATTAAACTAAACGATAATAAAAATAAAATGTTTATTTAATTTACATTTATTATTTAATTAATCACTTAAACGACTATTTTTTCAATAATATAACTCAAATATAATTTATTACATATCAATTTAAATTTAGTAAAATATTATTCAAAAATATTTAATTATCAATAATATAACATTGAAAAAAAATTACACATGGAGTTTTAATTTATTAATTAATTAATCAAAAAAATTAATTACAAAAATATAGTTTACATAATTTAAATTTAACAATTAAATGTTCAACAAACAATTAATGATGACTAATATAAAATAAAAAAATAATTCAATACTAATTTATTTATTTATAATTAATTTATTAATTTTTATTAGTAATTTATAAATGCAAAAACAATTAATTAGAAAGATATAAGATGAATTAATTAATCAAATATTACATAAATAAAATTTATTTTTATATTAATCAAAAAAATAAATAATTATAAATAATATAACATAAAAGTAGTTAATTATAAAAAAATATAACATAATTAATTAATAATTAATTTGAGTTTAATTATTATTAGTTAATTATATAAAAAATGAAGTATTTAATTACTAAGATAAAACTTAATTATTTAATACATATAATGAAAAAATATTTAATAAAATAATAAAATAGTTAACATTTATCCGTAAACGATCAGATAAATTTATCGATCTTAAGAAAAATATAAATTAAGAAATTTAATTTTTGGAGGTCCAGTGTTGAATTTCTAATTTTTCCAATTTTTTATTATTTTTTTAATAGTTAAATTGTCAAAATTTACTTGTTTGACCGATCAAAATAACTGACTCATGAAACTTTGACCCGCTACATTAGATAATAGGACTATTATTAAAAGTTTTAATAAATAAAGAATTACTAATGTACTTGTCTACAACGAAATAGGATAATTTGTGATATTATCTTAAAAGAACTTATGCTCAAAGTCTCGCAAATTAAAAACCCCTTCGAAACAATTATAGTACTATTTGTAATAGTAATGTGAACACAAATAACGACATGAGATCTGATCTCTCACAAAGGATGACATATATATGTATAATATATCTGACTTATATTGTAAAATAATTAATTAGCCGGGCAAGTTGCAGAATTTAATTTGAATTTTTACGTTGGTATATATATCTACTTAAAGTGATATTAAAAGTATTTTAGTTATATACTATATAATATAGGAGTATGTACGTAGTTATCCACTTATCCATATATGTGCACTTTGTTGCATCTCTGGCATATAAACTCCCCCGATGAAGAAATACCTGCAGATTATTGATCGATACAAATTGTTGATGTATGTACTTTATTAGGTTTTCAACTAGCTAGGTGTGTTGTTCATTCAAGGTTCTAAAAAATCGATTGTTGTCTTTTCGCGCTTCTACGACGAGCCTCGAACACTTACAAAACAAAAATACTTAACCTAAAAATTAGGTCAAGATACATACACAGCGGAATAATCAAAATAAGAACAGAAGTAGAGATTTGAGTTTCGGTTCAGGACTGAGAAATTTCCGTCACGACAGGGATCACCAAGCACCACCAAACAAGGAGAGAACCCTCAGAGACCTTGTCAACAACACCCAAAGCACAGTCCACTCTCACTCTCACTCTCACTCACAACCCTCGGCTCACACAGATCTCATAAGAGTCAACACCACATCAACACCACAGTAGATGATGAAAGTGAAAGAGACAGACTTCGCACACAGTGAAGGTAGAGTTTACACACAGTAAGTAAAGAGTAGAGTGAGTGAAGTTGTGGGTGACTCAGATTACAAAAAGGGAAGGCAACGATTCAGACAGAGCTAGCCACAACAATACCATACATAGATCAATGGCCAGAATAGATCAACTGGTCCATAATTAAACTTAGGGTTTAATATGGATTGGGCTAAGGCAAAGGGGTCAATACAAGAGCTGGTAAATGGGCTGTATTTACCATGGGTGTTGGGCTGCCTCATATTATTGCAATTAGGCTAGCACCAAAAAATTGGGCCAACACACGATTAACAACATCGGCGCCTAGGCCCGCCTAGGCACTAGGCGCAGTCTTCATTTCGGGCAGCTAGGCGGGTCTGAGCGGATTTAGGTAGGCTGGGATTAAGCGGGTTTAAGTTGTTTTAGATAAAAAAAATATATATTTTTTTTCGTTGCGAATTTAACATTTTTGTGTGATAGAGGTTAAAAAAATTACTATATTTTAAGTAAATTTGAGATATGATGAAAATTTGTGTAATATTTTAATTTTATTTTATCTATAAACGAAGATGATGTCACTAATTGTTTATTTATTCAAATATATATATATATATATATATATATATATTATATTTAAAATATAATACTCTCTCCATACACAAATAAATGTCATACTTTTTTGAATACAGAGTTTAAGCAAAATGTTAAAATAAAGGTAAAATTATATTTTAAGTTGTGAGTAAAGTTTAAAAAGTATATAAATAAAGTAAAATAAATTTGTATTTTAAAATAAAAAAAATTAGAATAATTTTTTTTTTTGGGACTGCCAACTATTGTAGGACACTCCGAAAATGATAGTATGTCAATTATAGTTTCATATTTGACACACTAAGTTTTCATCTCATTTTTAAAATTAATTTTTACACAATAATTATTAAAAAATAAAAAAAAATAAAAATACAATTATATTTTATTTTATTTTTTGTTATCTAAAAATATAGTGTAGATTTGTGTCCTTTGGACACCAAAAAAGATCACGTTTTTACTCTTATTTTTCACTTTTTTTGTGTGTCCGTATTAAAAAAATATTATTACTTATTATATCAAAATATTATGAATTTTCCAAATTATTTGTTGTCAAATTTATTTTATTTTTATATTTGATAAATTATTTATGTAGTCATTTTTAATTTAATAATTCTATAAATGAAATAAATAAATAGAAATAAATAAATAATATGGTGGGTATAGCTAGAATAGAAAGATGTAGAAGAAAAAAAAAATAATTGACACTCGAATTACACTCTGATGTGGCTAATGCTGAAAAGAGGGTGTTAAACTGATGTGGGAAAAGAGAAATGTTAAATTTGACACCCGTTGTTGTATATAGTCTAATTTGCGTCTGACTGCAAAATAAATATGACCTTCGTCCCATCTATTATGTAAACTTTATTTTTTAAATGTTTCAACTAATTATGCACATTCTTAAAATTAAAATAAATACTTTATTTTTGCATTTTAAATCAATTTTATTTGTATTTTTTAAAGGTTTTCACAACTACTTATTTTTTAACTTAAACATACATTTTTACTTTCTTTTTCATCAAAATATTAAAAATATATATTTTTCTTTGTCGGTCAACTAGTGCATAAATAGTGAGACTTTTCTTTGTCGGTCAACTAGTGCATAAATAGTGAGACAACTGTAGTAATATATAGATTAATTAAGAACAAATAAACATGAATCAAGCATACAAATATTATTCTCACGGTTTTTGCATGAACGAGAGATAGAGAATGCTTATGAGTGTATGTAGTCGGCAATCATATATGAAACAAATTAAAATTAAGCTTGCCATTTATTTTTGTCAAAAAATAAAAAATAATAATCGTGTGCATATATACAAGAGTTCATTAATGTATAAATTGACAATTCATATCTCGTTTAGATTATATAGAAGTATATTTGTGAAAATTAAAATCTTAAACTTGTGTCCAGAAGTGTACAAATTATACATATCATATATCTCGTTTGACAATTTTGAACGTTACCAAGGATAGAGTTTAAGGTAAAGTGTTTCGGGCAATTAATAAAAACAATAAGATATCTCGTTGGTTGAAAATAGATTTCAAATTTCAAATATAAGTTGGACAATCATATTATTTTAACAAATACTTTTAACGTGTTATTGACTCAAATTTAACAAAAACTTATGTTGCAAGTGTTATTGACTCAAATTTAACAAAAACTTATGTTGCAATAATGGATCTAAATCGCTCACTAATAAAAAAATATACTATTTTAGTCCAAAGAAATTATACACATTTTCTTTGTAAATTATAAAGGAATTGTGCATAATTTATTGGGAGGAAAGTAGTATAAAATTGCGAAAAAAATATACAAAAGATAAACATACATATTTATGTGAAAACTCAAAATTCGAAAAAAAAAACACGAGAAGAAAGAAACTATATTTTTCACTAAATTAAATAAGCTAATTCAAAAGGACTTTAAACTAGAAAAAATCACTTAAAATGAACAAAAGAATTTGACTTTTATATCAGGCAATCAAAATATTTTTCTGGCGAGGGGTTTTTGCATCCAATATACCTTAAATTACATGCTTGAATGAAATATAATGACTTGTACTTGACGTTTCATACTTGCATAAGTTATTCCCCAAACAATCAACCAACCTTTTTGTCAAATTATAATAGATTTTTTTATGAATGAAACATCATATTCATCAAAACTGTAGCAAGTTGGCAACTAGCTAGATTTTAGTCACATGAGCATCAGAGCATGAGAAAGTTGCAGGGCATCTAAAACAAAGAAAACAGCTGTGGATTATATTAATTATAATTATAAGAATGAATTATGATATTGGAAATTACAGTTATATGCCATAAGCACGACCTTCACCGCATGTGAACTTAACAATTGTGTTATTTGCCGTTTTGGGAAGTCGTAGGTAGGAAGTGAAATTAAGTACGTACATGCTTATATTTATTTTATGTGGCACGTGCGGAGCCTAATGGCACACATCCACATTCATGGTACGTACTTGTTCGATCGTCGCACATGATAAATCTTGTGGAGTTGTAAAAAATTACTCATCCTTAATTCTCAATATTAATAAAAAAAATCCGTACATTTATAAAAACAAATTTGTATGAACTAAATTGAAGAAATGGTGATTTTAATTCTTGTGCAGTCGATTTCTTCAAATTACGAAATGCACGATTTAGGAAATGTTTAATCGACCTCGTAAGATAAAGATTGAAGTGAATAAATTGATAATAGTCCGTTAAACTAAATTAATATTTTGAAAATCGAATTTCGAAAGCTAAAGCTACAATTAATATTTAGGGAGATATTTTATTTTTGGTCCCATAAAGATTGACGATTCTCAATTTTGTTCCATGTAGATAAATATTTGCAATTTAGTCTCATATAAAAAAAAGTGTCAATTTGGTTTTTTTTTTTGCCGAAAAACTCAATTTTGATCAGTCAACGCGTGACATGGCAGCTCATCAGAATGACGATTTCCGATATGTTTGTACATGTGGCGTTTTATGATTGGTTGACGATCAAAAAATTAAACCAATTTAAAAAAATAATTTCCACTCATTTTAGCAATTATAAATTTTCACGTCGTTTTAGTATTTCTAAATTTGTTGGTGTGTGGTTGACTATTGCACGGATATTTCACTAGAATTTGTAGATTTCCCTTGATTAGCCTAAACTGGATCGATGATCAATTCAATTGTAGTTATGAAAGATTGATCTAATTCACTAGCTTGTTTTTAATGGTTTTAATTGTTTTTGCTTGTTCTTTTATTAATTTGTTTTTCAATTACTAGAGTGTCAATCAAACATGTTGAGGATTCTAACAAATTCAAACCCGATCACGAACTGTTAGAAACCGCTTCACCTAAAAGCTCGAACTGTTAGAGAAAGACATTTATAGTGGAATGAATATATTCTCTGATACTCCCTCACTTGTGGGCCGATTTCAACCTCAGGAGAAGGCTCCAATACTCCCCCTCACTTGTGGGCCGATTTCAACCTCAGGGGAAGGCCCAACAATCCAATGACAAAAAGAAACAAATTATTAGTCTCTTTTCACTTTTAAAATTAAAGTAAAATATAGAAATATTTTTCCCAACTTTGACACGTTTCTAGCAATATCCTCACTTGTGGGCCGATTTCAACCTCAGGAGAAGGCTCCAATACTCTCCCTCACTTGTTGGCCGATTTCAACCTCAGGGGAAGGCCCAACAAGTGAATAGTTAATTCGGGTGGAGTCGCACATGGCGGGAGTCGAACCCAGAACCTGCCACAAGGCTAGGCTCTGATACCATGTTAGAAACCGCTTCACCTAAAAGCTCGAACTGTTAGAGAAGTTGGGCAACTAAACATTTATAGTGGGCATATTATATTCTCCAATACGAACCGTACACTCAAAAACTTCAAACTCGAGTTTCGAGCTCAAAAATGGTGAAAATAGATTCGAACGTTAAACATGCGATCAAACACACACTAAAGTACCTACGAACTCGTAAGAGTATAACGCAATTGTAATCACAGAAAATGACAAAGGATTTTATGTGTTTCGATTGAATGAACTTGATCTACATGCACGGGGAGGGAGATGATTCTTTTGTATTATTCGAGCTCTCAAGGCAATCGAAATGTGTTCAGTTACTACTCTAGATCACCCACAACTCGTGAATTGATCCAACATATACTCACGCGATTAAGCCTAAATCTCGAACGCATATGAACCCTATGATCAACTACGATTAGGCGAATCTCCACCACAGATTTCTAACTAAAATTGTGATGCACATGTTGTGCGTGAGCTAGGGGTGGACACTTCGTCCCGAAATCTCGATCCCGTCCCGATCCCATCCCGAAAACTAGCGGGATGGGACGTGATAAATTTTAAAAATGATAATCCCGTCCCGTCCCGTTTCAAATTTTTTATAACGGGACGAGACGGGACCGAAATGATCTCGCTTAATCCCGTCCCGTTTATTTTTTAATATCAATAATATTTTTATTTTTTCACACATTAATAAAAATATCAAAATATTAATTATATTTTCAATTAAATTTATTATATTTTTACATTCTAATAACTTTCAAAATAATTTAATTTTTATTTATATATTTTTCTTGAAAAATATTAACATTTCTACTTTAAAAAATTTTAAAAATTAAAAAATTATTCAAATTGAATAAAAATAAGTATTATTTAACTTATTTAATAATTTATTTTTAAATTTTAAATCAATTCAATATATATAGTGTGTCAAAAAACTTGTCATTTTTATTTTATTTAAATTTTGATTGTTTATAAGTTGGTAATATTATTATTTTATCTAAATTTTTAATTTTATTTTTTATTTAAAATTTTGGAACTTCTCGATTCTGACCCGAACCCAAACGGGATTGGACGTGCGAGATGCATTTTTAAAATACAAATTCTGTCCCTTCCACTCCCGAAAATTTATTTTCGAGATGGGATGGAATTTTTCTAATCACGTCTCACGCTCACCCCTAGCATGAACTGACGAGGATCTATAAGCACTTGAAAGCATGGTTTTTCATCAACAAACACGTGAGAAATCGTTCCATCAAGGTAGCGCGACATTCCTGAGATTCCTGGTGAAATGACGTCGTTTGGTGTCAAACGACGTTGTTACTGGCTTGGCGGCAGATTCAAAATTGGTGAAATGACTTTTTTGCCCCTACATCAAAAACGTATAATTATGTGTAAATTTCAACAAATCATCTCTTCATTAACATGAAAATGAAGGAATGGTATCAGGGCCGGCCCTGGGCATAGGCCCAGGATGCGACGGCCTAGGGCCCCCATTTTTTAGGGACCCATTATTAAAAAAAAAAAAATTTATATATATTTATGTTTTTGAAAAATAATATTAATACATATAATTAAAAATGGTTATCTTAATTATTTTACATTTTTAACATTAAAAATTTTAATTTTTTTATAGTAATTTATTTATTTTTTAACAAAATTTTTTAACAATTTTCAAATTTTATTAAATAACATAAAAAAAATCTTTTATCTTAATAATTAATTAAAAATAACTGTCTTCTATTTTTTTTATTACTACGTATTTTAAAACGAAAAATAATTAATTCTCAATTTATTTTATAATAATATGTTTTAAAATAATTAATTTTCAATTTTTTATAATAATATGTTCTATTGAGAATTATTTATTGTTTTAAATTACGTAGTAATTAAAAAAAAATAGAATAAATTATTGAAAAAAAATTGAGAATTAATTGGTGAATTTTTTTATATTTTTTTCCAAGTTTTTTCTATAGTTTTAAATTTTTGAAAACTTTTATTAATTTTAAGAAAAAAATTCATTTTTTTTTTGAATTGTAAATTTTAGTTTTTTTCATACTATTATAATAAAATTATATCATCCTCTTCATAAATTTGTTCAAAAATATAAAAATTTAAATGAATAAATTTTTTTAGTAATTTAATGTGAGGCCCGATATTTTGCCTAGGGCCCCTCAAAACTCAGTAACGGGCCTACGGTATAATTATATAATGACCTCAAATCTTGTATTTCTTGAGAAGAATGGGACGAGTCAACCGTATCTATTGTTACTAATATTTTGTGTTGTTGAAAGAAATTAAATATTCGCAACATATATATTTTCTGTCACTCACGGTGACATATCCATTGTTTTTAAAATAAATTATATTAATATTTGTGTTTAAATTTATACTTTTCATATCTCATATAAGTATTAAGACTTAATTATTTTATTTTTAATTATGTTAATATCAATATAATTTTTTTTAAAAAAATTAAGTGTGAATACTTATATGAAATATATAAATTTAAACAAAAATATTTATTAATATTACAATAAATACAAATTTTATTACTAATATATAAAATTGTTAAAAATTTATTCAGAAAATAATATATTATAATTTAATTTAATATTTAAATGATTTTTATAATATTTTTTTAAAATTGAAAGAATTTGAATTGAAAAAGAATAAATGAAAAAATAGAGTTCATATTTTAATTTTTTATAATACTATTATAAAATTGGTATTATCTGCGTCCTTCCTCTGTTTTGATATCACAATTCACACTTCTAAAGGAAATAAAAATATTATTTTTAAGTTAAAAATACAATTTTACTCTTAATCTATTTATATTTTAAATATTACTCACAAATACTTCACTTTTTAACATAAAAATACATTTTTAATTCTTAATTTTTTGTAAAAAATAATATTTTTTTAATCTACATATCAGTGTCCATAAATAATTTGGAGGAAAATAGTATAAAAAATAAAATTTAAATTTAAATTGAGGGGTGCGATACCACATTTTGGGACCATCTAGCTAAATACGTTCTTGGTCAATCATCGCCTACTTTTTCTTCTCTTATTTTTTTTTCTCAATTACATTTATTAATGATTAAAGCGGGCGTAAACCCATAAAATTAAAAAATAATAAGAAGAAAAAATATTACTCCTCCCAATTATTTTGATATATTAGTAATTTGCGATCGTAGGAGGAGCAAAGGCTGCCTTGTTGGGCACGTCGCTCGAACTCAATAAATACACTTCGCCTTTTCACCTCTCTCTCTCCTTACTTTTTTGTCATTTGCAGTTTTCTGTTGATAAAAGTTACCCCATTTCTAGGGTTTCCCTAAACCTGCCGTTGTTCGTTTTAAGGTACGGCAGATTTCCTCCTCGGACCTTTTTGTCCTTTTCCGGTTTTTTTAATTATAATTTTAATTTTGATTTTGATTTTGATTTTGATTTATTAGAGCTCTCATTTTCAAATATTTAATGTCCCGTCCTTCCTTCAGGCTCTGAAGAAAAATCGAATCCTTCGTCGCTGAAAAAACGAAAAAGAATCAGCAGGTAATTAAATATTGTTTTTTATTATTCATAATTAAAACCCTGTGTAGGAATTAATAAAAAAATAAAAATCTACCTCAATGCCATTGCATTCTCATTGCTCGACTCATAATTTTTTTTTTCATTTCATATATATATAAATATTGGTGATTTGACGGAAGCATTTATTATTTTAGGTCCTTTTTGCATTGTCGGTGAATTGATTTCGTCGGTTGATGGTTTGACGGACGTTGAAATGTTGGTTGTGTGTCTTTTCTTAATCACCTGATTTTTTATATATACAATTCAATTTTGATTTTTTTTTATGAATGCCATAAACGTCGTTTCCAGATCCATGGGGCCAATACTAAAATGCATGTCTAGCTCGCAATACATCAAACATTTCAAGTTAAATCGAAAATATTCAGTAAATATTACTACCTCTGTCCCTCTGAAAACGTTTCGTAATAAATTTAATACTTTACAAGTGCGTTGGATTTTCTGTGTAACTGTAATTAAAGTAAGATCATCTCAGCCAGAAATATCATGATTCAGTAGGAGTATATCTATTTAATTGTAAGTAGTTGTTCTCTTCTTTGAATAATTATATCTTTTGACGAAAACAAAATAATAATAATAATAATAGTAATGTGTTCCTTAAATTTGTAGTTGATGGATCCATTTTCTGATAAGAGTCAGAAGTGAGGACCATAAATATACAGTAGTAGTAGTAGTGCTGCTGCTCTTGGAAATTAATTAATTAATATTCTGAGGTGATGACAAAGACTTTTAAAATAGACCTCCCATGTGGTTCATTTTTCCTCCAATTTATTTTTAATGCTTGGTGTGGTGAGGTGGGGTTGGGTACTCGATCAGAAATTTATATATATAAATATATCTACTCATGAGCTCGTGTTTCTCTAAGCCGTTCATGCATTATGTGTAAGATCACGAGTATATATTAATTGATCGACCGTATTTGATTCCGCCCCATCGAGTTAATTAGTCTACATTACTGGCATATATATACTTTCTTCTCTTGGCTATTATGATATTTTCAGTATCCAAAAACTTAATTGTGTTGCTTTGATGAGACTTTTGAAATGAAGGAGATGGCATACATTGGCTTTTCTTCTTTGAGCTTTTTTTCTTTTCTTTTCCATTTTTCTCAAAAGTCCGTCTCGAAGGCAGAAAAGTCAAATAAGTCACGTAAGCGCACTATAGTAGCCGGCCCTATTTTTCCGCGATTGTGACCGAATAAAGGACTGCACCGCGAGCGTTGCATACATATTTTCTGGCCACCTTTTGAGCTTTGCAATTATTATTTTATTTGGTTTACCAACTTTAACGTGTGAAATCTTAACTCGACCTGCTTTATTTATCGGCAGGATTTGTATCATCCCCTTTCTTTACGCAGCGTAATCCCATTATGTTGCTTTTTCGATTTTTCCTTCTATAAAAGATGGCAAACTCCGCACATTGAAACCACACACATTCATAGATCGATCTTAGCATATATTCGTAAGATCATCCTTATATATCAGATAAATATTTCCTACAGTTTTTTGTTTTTTTTGTTTTTGTATCTGAAAAATATGTATGTTCAATTCCTGCGTTGATCTCGATGATGCATGGTGTGTATGTATTGATTTTGATTTATTTGGAATAATGTTTTTGTTTTTTCTTATAATTTCAGGAGAGGAAGGAAGTTGAGGCTGACTACCCACAATCTCACTTACAGGTTATCAGATGAAAATGGCTGTTTTCCTGTTTAAACGCTTTGCGTCTTTCGAGATATAAGGTATATATCATACTCTTCGACGTTTTCCTCGTTCAAAAAAATTTTTCATTTATTTGGGTGATATAATTGCCATACTTTATTATATAATCAGATTTCATGAATCCTCATCTCGCGCAATTAACATAGAAGATCGATAAACAATTGATACGCATTTTGTCGTAACGCCTAATTTTAATCAAGTCAAATCACCTGAATCTTGATGGACTTGAAGTCGAGATTGGGGATCCGTTCTGGTCTAATGCCGTGCTCACAGTCTGGGCCATCACTCCCTACAAGCAGCATCCCCACCGTAGCGAGGAAGAAACCAGGGAAACTCGAAGATGTTCGATCCAACGGATGGCTGGAGGCGATGAAATCATCCTCTCCTCCTCGCAAGAAAAATCAAAAGGATTTCAACATTGCTGATTTTATGTCCGATGATGCAGAGATCTCTTACCTGACTTGGATGGTGCGTGCGTTTTAGTGCCCGCCTTTTTTCCCAATAAAAAATTTGATGTTAATATTATTACTTTCTAAATTTGTTTTCAGATTAAGTATCCATCAGCCCTCGATTCATTCCAGAAAATACTGGACCGTGCGTGGAATAAGAAGATAGTCGTGTTCTTAGACTATGATGGAACACTTTCCCCCATTGTGGATGACCCTGATCGAGCTTTTATGTCCATCAACGTAAGCAATTGTTTGTTCGGCTTTTTATTTACAGTTAATACTTTTTTCCAAATTCGATCTCCTGATTGTACTGTGAATTTCCAGATGCGTTCTGTTTTGAGGAGCATCGCAAAACATTTCCCGACTGCCATCATCAGTGGCAGAAGCCGTGATAAGGTTGATTTAAGATTCAATCCTACTGTATGTTGTATGTGCTATTTGAATTTTGCGACATTTCCTATTTTTTCTAAACATTTGTTATTTCAGGTTTATGAATTGGTAGGCGTAAGTGAACTCTACTACGCCGGTAGTCATGGAATGGACATCATCTTGCCAACAAAAGACATGGTTCCGGGGAATAAGTTAAATTGTGTCAAATCTACTGACCAGGAGGTATTAATTTCATGAAAATACGTTTTCTTGTTTTTGTATTTTACTCGTGATACTTGACCAATCGCGTGTGACCGAATTATTACTGATTTTCCCATTTCGCATGTGCAGGGCGAGGAGGTTAATTTATTCCAGCCGGCTAATGAATTTCTACCCATGATCAACGAGGTTTGTTGTTTTGTGCGATCCGATTGAAGAATATAATAATGTGTCCCTTAATTTGCTTCGATTAAATTTTCAGGTTTTCAGGAAGTTTGTTGAGATTACCAAAGACATACAAGGCTCAAAAGTAGAGAATCATAAGTTTTGTACCTCTGTACATTACCGCAATGTTGACGAGAATGTAAGCATTGATCTCATTCACTCTCCTTGATTAATCACATATGCCATTTTTTTAATGCATATTCTCTTATATATAACTGATATGTTTTGGATTTGAACTCCAGAGTTGGCCTGTAATTGCTCAGCATGTTCATGACATTTTGAACGATTATCCTAGACTGCGTCTAACTCATGGACGAAAGGTACTAGTTCTTGAAAAGAGAATATATATATATAACAAAATTTTCTATGCAAGGTTTAATTTTATTTTTCTTGCTTTGTTCTGAATTAATACATATAGGTTTTGGAGGTTCGTCCTGTGATTGATTGGGACAAAGGGAAAGCAGTTGAATTTCTTCTTGAATCTCTCGGTTAGTATATACAGTACTATTCATGATTATTGGTGAAACTGAATTTTCCAACCATACCAATTTAATCGTGTAGGATATAGTAACAGAGATGATGTGCTCCCTATTTATATCGGTGATGACAGAACAGATGAGGATGCATTCAAGGTAAACTCAAAAACAGTACTGTTGATCTTTTATCTATGATTTTATAATATCGTTGTGATTTGTATTGGTATAATTTGTATATAGGTTCTAAGGAACAATAACAGTGGCTACGGCATACTTGTATCCAGCGTCCCAAAAGAAAGCAATGCATGTTTTTCTCTCAAGGATACTTCAGAGGTAAGAATTATGGTATAGACGACCAATGTGATTTTAGTTTTAGGTTTATATTTATGCGTCGAGATTTAATTGCAGGTTCAAGAATTCCTGGAATCCCTGGTGAGGATGGCACAAGGGGGTGGTCAGGTCGACGAAGAGTCATGTGCAACAGATGATGCAGAGTAACCTGATACATAAAAATAATGTGGTTAATTGTAATATGGTCCCTTGATAAAATGTTATTTACAGCATTGTAAATCTTAATATGGGTCTTCCTTTAGTTTTTGGTGGTAAATTATGTGTGGGTATTTCAGACTCCTACTCCTACAGATGTATTTATATGATATGATTATATGCTCTACTAGTAATTTGTTTTATTATTCTATTTTTCAATTGTACAAGGAATTGTATGCCTGATCGAACACTCTGAAGACATGAACGAATGAATCTTGTTTATATTCTGTAGCTTCGAGGCCCGAGAACTTAAAGCACAACTAGATGCCCAAAACAAAAAATCTTTAAAAATGAATGAACTTAATATTTCGCTCATTGAATGAATTAAAAACAAAATCTTTAAAAATGAATGAATTAATAATTCGCTCTGCCTTTGAATGATCACAAAATAATACTGTAGAATATTGTTGTCTTGCCCGACATGAAAAAATTATAATTGCTTCTTTTTCACATATATATATATATATATATATATATATATATATATATATATATATATATATATATAATGATTAAGTTTATATAAAAATCGTATATATATAAAAAAATATCTCAATTGATATTTCAAAATTATTTACTATAATTATATTTGGTAAAAAAATAAGAAGAATATAAATTAATATATTATGAAAGATTATAGGAAAAAAGAAATCAATCTAAATGATTAAGTTTATATAAAAATAGTATATATATAAAAAAATATCTCAATTGATATTTCAAAATTATTTATGTTTTTGCCGTTTTTGTTCGGTATATTATATTATTATTTGAGCTGGGTAGGGTTTGAAGACGACGCAAAAACACGTATATATGTAAGTAGAAAGGGAGCTGTAATGAAATCACACCGAGACTAAGCTTAAATGTCCGAGATGATTTCTCTGTTTATTCATTATTATTTTCAGGTAATAATAATGTGGACTTAAGGATGTGGGTGGGTATCAGATCACTCGTTCAGGATTCTCCCTTTACTCCGTTTCGGATCAAGTCTATTTATAGACGAATTACACAGAATCCACATGTCCATTATTGACACGTGATTCTACATGCAAAAGATAGAGACGTCTTTGGTTTGAGCACTTCTGCCTGATCCAAGTCGTATCTGAGCGGCGTCCGGGACCGGGACCCGAAACTCGAATGTGGCGGTTCCCCACCCATAGTGACTCCGTGATCCTCCCGTTGTAAGATATTCTCCTGGTGGTCTACCGTGCTTGGGGTTCTGGGTTGGTTCCAGAGCACGATGCCCGTCGTCCTCATCATCGTGTGCGCCGAGTTGTTAATGTCCATGCCCCAACATAGATTTTTTATTTTCATTTTTTATTTATTAATTAAACTTTGCTGACGTGACTTTTTTAATTATTATTTGTTTGAAAATTATGTACAACAACCAATCAGGAAATGGCGCGTGTCAAAGCAAATCGGCGATGTCGTCCGGGTTGCCACATTATCAGTTGACCGGTCAAAATTGAAGATTCCGACAAAAAAGACTAAATTTGACAAATTTGTGAGCTATATGGGACTAAATTAAAAATGTGCAACAACATAAGACTAAATCGAGAATAACCCAACTTTATGGGACCAACTAAGAAATTCTTCTTTTATTTTATTGACGGTGTAAACAGGCATCTCTAGATAAATGTAACATCTTTCTGATAAATCTCTTAAAATACTCCTTCAATTTCTATACACTGTTTTTAAATAACTTCCCAAAAACAAAACATTACACCATACGCCTTCTAGGAGTGGACGCGGGTCGAGCCGAGCCCAAAAATATCAAAACTCGACTCAAAATCCGACCTCTGCGGTCCGAGCCGAGCCGGATTTTTCTGAGGTTGGGGCCCGGCTCAAGACCGAGCATGACGAGCCCGAGTCGGATTTTCGGTCCCAAATTTTATAGAGTTTCTATTATAAATTTAATACAATTTATAATTCAATAACAATTTAAAATATTTAAATCATATGATATTAAAGTGAAAGTTTAAAAATAAAAACAAAAAATGATTTTCTTATTGTTTGACAAAATGAAAATTCAAACATAAAAATAAAAAGGTAATTTTAAGGAAAAGGGTTTATTAATTTTTATTATTAGATTGAAAACCAATTCTTTTTTTATTTGTAGATTAGGACTTTATACTTTTAAAAATTTTTGAGCGGAGGGTTTTAATAGTTTTTTATTTATGCACTAGGGCACTAGTTGTATTTTTTGTTGACTATCATATTATAAATTTTATATTAATATAATTACAAAAATTAATCACATAACCGCTTCTTTTATTATTTATTAATAATAGTTATTATTTATTATTTGTGTCATGTTGTTTATTATTTATTAATAATAATAATTATTTATTATTTGTGTCATGTTGTTTTGAAATTGATGATAACATAAAAAAACTGATAAATAATAAAACAAATCTTAAAAAACAAATTTGATAAAAATGAGCGTGAATAAAGTGAGTTTTTTATTTAATTAATTAAACATGTATTTATATTAATTTAGTTATTATTATTTTTTGTAATTGAAAAGAGTATTTCGGGTATGGTGCCTTAAAATACTATTAGCCTAAACAATGGGAAGAAAATATAATATAAGAATTACCGTTGCCCCATATATGTATACCCCAAAGAAAAATGTAAGAATAACAATTAATTAGCATCACTATTTTCATAAATGATTTACAATAAATATATACAACACATTAGCATTAGAAAAATTAAGTATATTTTCAATTATTGTCTTCCTCTTATTAGAGGTGTAGTTTAGTTTTTTTTTTTTTTTTGGTTTTTTTTATAATGATGTGCACTGTGAATTGTTAACTTGTAACCAAAGAGATGGTAAATTGAAAAACTTAAAATGAAAACCTTAATAGTAATTATAACATGTACATGAAATATTTTTTTACTTTATATATATATATATAATGAAATTGACGGTCCGAGTCGGGCTTTCGGTCCTAAATATTTTTGGGCTTGGGCTCGGACCACATGTACACTTTACGGGCCGATCCTATGACGGACTGATCCTTAAAAAATTGAGCTCAACTCGTGACGAGCTTTTTTGACGAGTTTTCGAGCTCAAACGCCCACCCTTGACGCCTTCCAATTGTATATTCCACATGACAGTTGTCGAAGGGAATAAGTAGTGTAGGGAAATTACTCATTTGCTGACAGCAAAAATGAGTCATCGGATCAGATATGTACAAATTGCAAAGACGCATTTTGACAGACTGTTTTATTCATCCAATCAAGAAAGACTGTTAATTCATTTAAAAAAAATTACAAAAAAAATCTTAAATAATTATGGTGTCCGGCATCTATGCACATGCACTGCATCTCTACTATACAATGTCTCACTTCCATGTCTCTTCTATTAATATTACTAGGAAATATTAAAAAAAATGAGAAGTCTAAACGAAAACAAGCAGATTGAACTTGTACAGAAAGAGAAAAACAAATAGAAGAATCGTCAATATTACGTTCCAAATAAAGTCATTAAAGAATGATGATAACAAATCCGAACTTAAACAAGGTGCCCGGTAGAGAACAAAAAAAAAATAGAGGTTAACATCAACCATATCAACAATAACACTACAATTACTTCATAATCCTAAAATATGACAAACACAACAGTCCTCACTAAGCAAAAGCAATGCTCCCGCACAAAACAACATCGACTGGAACTTATCAATTGAACATGGAAAACAGCACTGACATCACCAGCATTAAGCCGAACAAGAATTTCTTATCCTGGCCCTTGATTGATGTTGCAGGAGATATGCGTTGTGGCCTAAAATTGATTTAGAAAAACAAAGAGAGGAAATTAAATCAAAGATAGAAAGCTAAAGACGAAAATGAGACTGATAATAGAAAGGTGGGACGATGTGGCCTAAAAGTGATTTAGAAAAACAAAGAGAGGAAATTAAATCAAAGATAGAAAGCTAAAGACGAAAATGAGACTGATAATAGAAAGGTGGGACGAACGTACTTCTGCAGTTTGCTTAGCGCTCCACAGAAGAGAGCATTATCCGGTACTGGAAACTCTGTTTTGTTATTGGGCTCTGGATTCACAACCCTCACGTATGTTTCCTGACCTAGATACCATGAGTCGAGGTTTTCTGTTCTCAGGTTCCAGACTCCCACGTTGTCCAGGGAGATTAGAATTGCTGTCCAAGCTGCAGGATAAACCTAGAAGCACAAATGAAATAAATATAAATAAAATCAGACCTTAATCTACGCACGAGAGATTTGAATATTTTACTTCACACGCAAGACTTGAAAGAAGCATGAATTATCTTCCTCGTGTTAAACGATAAATATCGGTAATGATATATATATATATATATATATATATATATATATACCTGAGCTGTAGTTCTAGCAACTCCATCCCACTTATTGTAAGTGCCCCTACTATTTTCCGTCCACTCACCAAAATCCATACTGAAAAAGGTCCAAAATGCAAGACAAAGTCAATTTAAGAGAACACATCTCATTAAAACAAAAGATATGGTAAGAGTAAGTAGGAATTTTTATATGACAGTACCCAACCACAAAAAAGGCATATCCACTCATGTGGTACGTTTGAACCTTGGTATCATTGTTCTGCAATATCACTTCCATAAACCCTCTATAAGTCCCGTTGATGATCGATGTCTCCATCCGAGGGGCTCCCGTAAGTGGCCGCGTGGGGAAATTAAGCTTGTACACTCCCTTCACTTTATGTTCGTCGGCAAGCCGTATCGGGGTCGTGGGGTTCACAAAGGAAACCCCACTAAGCGTATTTCGCCTTTTCCCACCAATCATTTCTGGGGGCTTGTTTCTTAGAACATAAACCTCAGTCACGTTGATCGAACCATATCTGAATGATCCTTGTGGGTTTGGGCGGGCCCCACTAGCAGTGACATTCCATCTGCATTATATAAAATGGGGTCTTGACTGGGAAAAATAAAGAAATTCTTTGTGGGGAATTTATGAAATGCAATATTGATTTGATATATAAGTATAATACATCACCACATAAGTTACATGATAAAAACAACTAAAATCACACACATCTGAGGACTATTATTAGAATGGATTGCAGGACGTAAATAATTAAAAACATGTTCTTCTGATTACTATCAAATTTCAAAAGGAGCTAACTCTAATATTTTCTATAAATGTGAAGGAGGAAATGTAAGAGAACTAAGATCAAAGCAGTAGTGTTTAAAACTTTTAATGTTTTATTTAGTATTTATGTAATTAGGTTGAATCGTGGGGGTGCATTTTTTCTTTTCACTTTTGGGCCATGAAGAATAGAGGAACTCCTTTTGAATATCAACATCAGCTTTGAAATTCGAAAGAGCAAAGCTCACCTGATAGATCTCGCCTGGTTCATTGAGAAGGTCTTATCAAACTGGTCTTGTGGCGCATCGGGTAGAGGACCAGATGCCTTTCCTTTGGAATTGGTATAATGTAAGATACCGACACCAGTGACTCTCTGCCACGTGGTTTCGTTGACAAATCTGGCACTAGCAACAATGTAATAATCACTGCTTGCATTTTGATCCATGGTTACTAGAAAGGAGTAAGATTGCCCGACGTGAATGTCTAAGCTAGTATAGTTCTGTTGCACTGTATATGAACCCTCAGTTTCTGCGAGAAGCAAGTTGTGGTTCTGGATTCTGAAGTTCAAACTTGTTGAGATCCCAACATTGCTAACACGAATCCGATAAGTCTGGCCTGTGGGAACATCATAGCATGTTAGCTATTTGAAATCATAGGAGGAATTTAGTAGAGGATCATTTCATCTTAAACTACTAAAGAGGATGCTTTTACATTACATGTGATTACTTTTTGTTGTTCCTTTGACTTTTGAAGAAAGAGCTTCACAATCAATATAATATATAGAGTCAACATATTAATAAGTAATTCAAATGTACGTCAACTCAAATCTCAACCAACTCAAGAGTACAATTTAAAGATCTTTTAAGCATAAAATCGATCAGAAGATAATGTCAAATTGTCAATCTATATTACATAATAATCTCACACATACAACATGCATGTGCACATGCTAGTATGCTACAATAACAATAATCGCTCACCTGGGTGGACTGTAATTATCTCCGGGTCGATTCCATCAGGAACAATCGTGTCATTGTACCTATACGGCCCTTTCCCATTAATCAAAACTCCATCCGGCATCCCGAGATCTCCCCCACCATTAAGTGTTCTTCTCAATGCCTAAACCATAAATCATTAATAAATAACTCTTTTCAAAATCCAACAAATTTCACAACTGATCGATCGATCGATAGAGCACGTACAGTGTGGTTCTGGGTGTACCAATCTCCAATGACAAGGGTAATATCACCATAAGGGGTGTCAAAAGGAACAGGAATAATGGCCCTATTATTGACAATGATGCTGCCGAAACCTCCGGAAGCCTTCTGGAAGTTGAGGGAGGGGAAGTAGTAGAAGCTCCCAACCTGGTCCTTGACCTGAAACTGGTAAGTCCAATTCCACCTCGGAGGGATGGGGCAGTTGGTGCCGAGTAAACCGTCTTGCCACGAGCACCTCCTCTGCTGTATACCAGACCTGAATCAAAATCATCACCTCAAAATTAGTTTCTTTATTTTTTTATTTAAAAGCACTCTAAAACAGTAGCTGTAGATGTAGCTGCTGAAAGAAAATGTTACCAATGGATCAAGAGGCCTTCGTCTAATTTGTTTTTCACATTGACAACAACGTTGTAGTTAGTGGTGAGGTTGAGAGTGGGGCCCGGAAACTTCCCATTTATAGCAATCACCTGCAGGATAGGGGTAGTGGAGGAGCATTTCAATTTCAAGAAAATCTCAGCATTCATTCAAAAACTAAAACCCAATTTCGAATCAAATCTGTAAACCACATTCCCAGATCTGAACCTTAAAAAATCGAGAGAAAGAAAAAAAAAAAAAGCAAATCCTGAAGGGAATATAAAAGTGAATTCAAAAGTTAAGAACCAAAATTGGAAAGAAAAGAAAAGAGAGAGATTGAGGGAAAGGGTACGTACCTGTTGAGGAACACCAAGTGGAGAAGCAGTAATGTATGAGACCACAAAGTTATAGTTAACCCAAGGATCGTCGGCAAAACCAAAGCCCAGCAGAAGGAAAATGTGGATAACCAACACCCAGAAAAGGCTCAAACTGGCCATATCAACTTCTTCCCACAAAAAAAAAAAAAAAAAAGAACTTTAATCCAGGGCTTTTTTAAGCCGTGATTTACATCATCAGAAAGAGAAGAGGAGGAAGTGTTTTTGTGTGAGAGTAGAGAGACAGAGAGAGAAAAGGGATCTTGAAAGGTGTAGTAGTGGTAGAGTGTTTGCTTTTATTGTGTGTTTGTTGGGAGGATAAATGGTGTGGTTAAAAGTTGGGAGGGATGATTTTCTTTCTTTGTTGGTTCGTAGGTGGCCACTGGTACAGTGCGAGGAAAAATACAAACATAGTTCAACGGTAGGAAAAAACAGGTGTCATGAGAGAGAGAGAGGTGGTGGCCGGTGGGGTTCTTTGACAACCAATAGCCAGTTCATGTGCTCTTGAATCCACGAGTATATATGCCACCCTTTTATTTACAATTATTGTGGTGTGTCTACACTTTTGTGGATGGGTGTTTTATGCTATGCCCTCGGATGGGATTAAGAGGAGAATTCCTATACAATCAATTCTTATATTTCAACTTGATTAACATGGGACTTGGCTTGTGCTAGTACATTTGGTATTGATTTTTTTTTTACAAGGAAGAGAGGCGAGAAATTTCATCCCACCCCAACAGATTTGTCTCACTCGATGTTCGAACTCTACGTCGCCGGAGAATTACAGCCATATCATCACAGACTTTACCACGAGTGTAATGTAAGTTTCAAACTACTAAATGCACACGAAGTATTAATTACATTTGGTTTTGCCCTAATAACTTTTTAATCTTTACTATGTATGTCATTTTAAAGTATATACACAGAACCTGTTAACCAATGAGACCCGAGAATCTCAGATGTGAGACTGAATGAAACGTTGGATAATGAATTTGTCGATTGGTTTCGAAAATATGTGAGTTCTAACATATCACATTTTCAAACAATGAGCTTGAATCACTAGCTAACTTGTTCCTTGTTTAAATGTATAGGCAGAAAACCCGTCAAACAATGTTGTTAACGAAGACGTTCGAAGTTTAGCAATAGGACCATCACATTGTGTAGCATCATATCCGGGCTGCAAAGTAAATGGATATCAGTTTCACACTGTTGAATAGGGGTCCCATAGGATGTCGTCAAATATGGGTGTTTGTATTCGAGAAAGTAGCTACTCATCTGAAGATGATGACTACAGACTACTATGGACTTCTAAACGAAGTTTTATATCTCGAGTACACGGAAATTCTTCAAAACCGTGTCTTGATATTCAAATGTGAATGATTTGACCCTACACCATCAGGCACGAGACTAGATCCACGATACAAGCTGATCAATATCAATCACAAACGACGATTCAAAGTTTACGAGTCGTTCGTTCTGACATCACAAGCCACATAAGCTTATTACTCAACTTACCCAAGTACTCATATGGACAATAAAGATTTGTGGGCAACATATAAGATAAAACCAAGGTCTTCTATAGAATATATTGAACCTTTGTCAGATTTTTTTCAAGAAGAAGTAACTGAAGATCACTTCCCAGGATAAGCAGACGATACGTTGATTTTGTTAGCAAATCCAAATACCAATAAAAAAGATATATAAATGATAGATTATGATGATGATGAACTAAATGATGATAGTGATGATACTCTAAGATCGTTTGATGAGAACGATAATGATGATAATATAGTGTCATCCTCAGGTAAGATTAAAATGATGTGTAATGTTTTAAAATATGTATGCAATGAAATCGTGTATTGTTATTATACTACATATGGGTCGAGGTAGACGAGGTGGTCGAGGATTGGAAGAAGGACGGTACACCGACATTTCAGCGAGCACATCAGTTCATTGTAAGTTTATAACTTTTACAATTTGACTTTTTTTCTAAATAATTTAATATATTATCCTTACTGCCTCACCGTAGTTATACCCCTACGACTATCAAAACATTCGTAGAAAAGAGTAGAAAAGAGTTTACCTGCTAGCGCAAGCCCTACCGAGTCAATCCGTAGGGACGCCGTAAGGAACCGTGAGTGATCTCTATTGACCCTACGAGAATGACCGTATGGAATCACTGATTTTTTTTGTAGTGTTTGTCTACGAAAATTACTACTAGTTGGTTTTTTCATATATATGTGTACTTAAAGAATTAGTTCGTCATTGAATTTGTTATTTAGGCATTGAATTTCTTATAAGTTAATAGTCATTTCAGGATACTGAGTTAAGAGAATAATTTAGTTTGATCTTTGACATCAATCATTACTTTGGGTTGATCTTTGACATCAATCATTACTGTGATGCATATTTCCTTCATAAAATAATTATTAAAAAACATTAATTTTTAACTATTATTGTGTTAAAATCTTTCATAAAAATTAATCAAATCTTCATTAATTTATACAATAAATATCTTTTTTTACACCGAATGCATATTGTCTAGAGTTGTGACTTGGGCCGGGCCAATCAAACATATTGGGCCCGGCCCAGCCTGAAAAATTCGACCTGGAATGTTTTATATAATTAAATAAATATTTTAATTATTAAAATTAATATCTTTTTATATTTTTAGCATAAATTAATTACTAAACTTATTAAAACTATTAAATAAATGTATAATAAAATTTTATTTTGATAAATATAAACAAATTTGTATAAAAATAATAAAAATAACGATAATAATAGGTAAAATAAATAATAAAAATATTAATAAAAAAATTAAAAAATTTGGGCCGGTCCAACCCATCGGACCAAACTCAAGTCTGACTCATTTGACCCGTCAGCTCATTGGGCCAGGCCAAAAAAAGCCCGAATGTTTTTGGGCTGCAAATTGCTTGACCCAGCCTCGCTCATTGGTCGGCCGGTTGAAAGTCCGAGCTCTAATATTGTCATATACAAACACATGATTTATGTGAATTAAAATTCATTATTGAACCTTTGAGAATTGATAAATCTTGAATAAAAAATGATCAAAGAATATTTTTATAAACCTTGATTTTAGAAATATTTATGACGTAAATAGTAAACATTTTAATTACTAATATGTTGTTTAATAGAATTAAAATAGACGATATATATAATGAATGGAGAGAGAATAACTTTGAAAGAAAAAAAAATGAGACTGAAAAATGAAATCATTTTTGTTTTTTGAGATATTTTATATACTCATAAATTAGGTATACAATTAGAATCCTACTTACAAAATATAAATTGCCGATATAATTCCTCGCAAGAGATTTTATTTGGGAGTAAAATTAATTTACAGTTTTAAAATACAGTAATTACTCAATTAATTATAATGTAATTATTTATTTAATTATTCGAACATTCCAGAAACCCTTTTTCTTTGTGAATAGTCCAGATCTCGGAGAGTCTCGGAACTCTCTGGTGCCTTCCCCTCACCAATTTACTTATTAAAAACCTTGTTATAAATTTATAATCTTTCCCAATTATTTCTGCATCACCCCCAAACAGTTTCAATATCTCCAGTTTTCACTAAATCCTAAACCTAAATTTCTTCGATAATGGCCGACGAAGCCAAGGCCAGAGGAAACGAGGCGTTCTCCGCCGGCAGATTCGACGACGCCGTGCGCCACTTCACCGAAGCTATCACCTTGGACCCCACAAATCACGTCTTCTACTCCAATAGATCCGCCGCCTATGCTTCTCTCAACCAATTCTCCGAAGCCCTTTCCGATGCGAAGAAAACAGTCGAACTAAAGCCCTACTGGGCCAAGGGCTACTCTCGTCTTGGCGCGGCGCACATGGGCCTCCATAACTACAAAGACGCCGTATACTCCTACAAAAAGGGCCTCGACATCGACCCCACTAACGAAGCCCTGAAGTCCGGGCTCTCCGATGCGGAGGCTGCCTCGGCCCCGAGCTCCATGCCCCGTGGAGGGCCGGGCGCCAGTCCGTTTGGAGACGCGTTCGGGCCTGAGATGTGGGTTAAGCTGACGAGTGACCCGGCAACAAGAGGTTTTCTTCAGCAGCCCGATTATGTGAAGATGATGCAAGATATTCAGAAGAACCCTAATAATCTGAACCTGTATTTGAAGGATCAGAGGGTTATGCAGTCATTGGGGGTGCTGTTGAATATGAAGTTCCAGACGAGGGATTCTGAGGATGTAGAAATGTCGTATGCATCAAATAGTGGGTCCCCAGAGAGGAAGAGGCCCGCCCAGGATGAGCCTTCTAAGGAGGAGAAGAGACAAGAGAAGGAGCCTGAGCCGGAACCCATGGATGTCAATGATGAGGAGAAGGAGAAGAAAGAGAGGAAACAGCTTGCAATCAAAGAGAAGGAAGCTGGTAATGCAGCGTATAAGAAGAAGGATTTTGAGACTGCAATTCAACACTACACCAAGGCGATTGAGCTCGATGACGAGGACATTTCTTTTGTTACTAACCGGGCTGCTGTCTACCTAGAGATGGGCAAGGTAACATCTGTTATGGTCTATTGCTATTTTTCTTTTGGTGTTGATAGATGCTTTATCTGTTTATCATTCGCTTGAAGTTGGCATATGACATTCTCTGATATATTACTGAGTAACCAATGTGTGTTTATCTAAGCTCTCAGTATAGTAGGGCATTTATGCAACCATAAGATTTTTCTATTTACCCGCAAACATAAGTGCAGATTTGGTTTTAACTTTTAATGAAGTTACTCAAGTTTGTAAGTTTCATTGTATTGTCAATTGACATGAGTTGAATCCGATTGAGAACTGAAATTTTATAATTTTTGTCCTGTGCTGCCACTTTAAAGAGTTCACCTTTATATTCAACTCAGTAAACATGCTTATAATGGTGCTTATGAAATGTTGTTTGGTGTTATTCTTTTCTTTGAGGCAAGTTTGTGTGTAGCATATGTATTTCGTTGAATGGTATTTGGTTTCCCTTGGTGCCTCTGATGTTATGCAATAGCATGAAATTGGTAGGAAGCTTGTCCTTTTTCCTGGATGGTGGGCAGGTTCAGGATCTTCCTTTTTTCTGTGTTAAGTCGTGTCCTACTATCTTTCATCTGTCTCCAGAGGTTAATTTAGGTTTGATTTGGTTTTTTTATGTTCTTTTTCTTCTTAAGACTTGTTCAGGGGTGGTTTATAAGCATTGCATTCATAAGACTTGTTCTGGAACAATTTCCTGATTATTTTTCCCTCTCATTATCAGTTTTTTTTAAGCTTGAAAGCCCCACCTCACTTGGGTCAAATATTCATTCCACCTTTCTATTGGTTTGGTAAATTAGTTTTCAATGTCATCTGTATTGAAGGTCTTGAAGTAAAGCCCTTTTCAATAAATGATATTTGTTTGATTAATCATAAACCCCCACCTTGTTCAGTTCATACCTAGCCTTGTGTTCAATTTGGTGACCACAGCATGTTTAACCATGTAGCTGACTTGTTTTTTCCTTAAATAGAATGTGCAGTTTATTATTTCATTCCTTTGCATCTCAAGGCTAATTGAATCAATTACCTATACATGATAGCATGCCATATTTTCTCAATCAGAAATTAACCTGTGTTGCTGCCAGAGTTTGATATTATTGTATTGGTAGTATGTTTTATTGTTTTATATATACACGCGTTTATTTATATTTAATTTATATTTACTTATTTCAGTATGAAGAGTGCATAAAAGATTGTGACCAAGCTGTAGAAAGGGGCAGAGAACTGAGGGCAGATTACAAGATGGTTGCTAGGGCCTTGACAAGAAAGGGATCTGCCTTGGTGAAAATGGCAAAGTGTTCAAAGGATTATGATTCTGCCATTGAGACTTTCCAGAAAGCCTTAACAGAGCATCGGAACCCAGATACACTGAAGAAGCTCAATGATGCCCACAAAGCAAAGAAAGATTTGGAGCAACAGGAATATTATGATCCGCAAATTGCTGATGAGGAGCGTGAGAAAGGTATAACCATTTTTTACATTATGTTATATAATACTTATAGCTGAATGGACATTATGAGTATAATGAAGGACGCTTTGGTCATTAATCATAGGCAATGAGTATTTTAAAGAGCAGAAATACCCTGAGGCCATCAAGCACTACACTGAAGCAATTAAGAGGAACCCAAAAGATCATAAGGTACTTAATTTATAAGTTTAGATATTACTTGTGATTGCAGGCAGACTGAAGACCTTGTTTCATCTTGGTATTTTTGAAATTGATTTATTCGCAGGCATACAGCAACAGGGCTGCAAGTTACACAAAACTCGGAGCTATGCCTGAGGGACTCAAAGATGCTGAAAAATGCATTGAACTTGACCCAACATTTGCTAAAGGTTATACTAGAAAAGGTGCTGTCCAGTTTTTCATGAAAGAGTACGAGAAAGCCTTGGAGACGTACCAGGAAGGTTTAAAGCTAGATCCCCACAATCAAGAATTGTTAGATGGTGTCAGAAGGTAATGCAGTGTTTAGCTAATGATTTCTTCTGTTTTGTTCTAAACTGAAAACATAATTATTTCATTGTATCCTGCTGTATGTTTGCAGATGCATTGGGCAAATAAACAAAGCAGGCCGTGGAGATTTGACTCCAGAGGAATTGAAAGAGAGACAGGTTTGATATACTCCTTCGGTCCTATATATCTTCACTTTTTTTTTTCCATGTATCTTAATAAAATTATACGAGTGATAATATATCTTCTCAATCTCCTTACCCGGGTAATAATGAAAATATATTTGGGATGGAGCGAGTAGTATGTACTAATTATTGGAGAATATATTCGACCCACTAATATAAATGTCGAGTTTTCCAACTTCTTTAACATTAATATTAGTGAGTCAAATATATTATCAATACTAATATATGCGATGCTGTACTCTTCTGCTTTAGCTATATTCATTTGTGATATTTACTCTTGTTTCAGGCCAAGGGAATGCAGGATCCTGAGATTCAGAATATCCTTACGGATCCAGTAATGAGACAGGTACATGATACTACTATATTTCCAATTGTTCCTACTTTACATTTTGTTGCTGGTGTTTCTCGATTCTCATGTTGAATTTCTGTTCCAATAGGTATTATCCGACCTCCAGGATAATCCAAAGGCTTCTCAGGATCACATGAAGAATCCTCTTGTTATGAACAAAATACAGAAACTCATCAACGCAGGAATTGTTCAAGTTAAATGAGCAGTTGAAGACTACTTAGACAATGTTTATTCACACTCCTTTTGTGGAGGCAAATAGCAACATTTATTTGAACCCCTTGTGCGGAAATTTAATGTTTTATTGACATTGTGACTGATAATTTTGGGATTTGGTTGTTTCACGAGTGCATTGCTTGACTTTTTTCATTGGCTATTCATTTTTATCCTGATATTTGTGGTGTGATGTTACATATTTTTGGTAGACCAATAATAGAAAAGAAAATTGTCCTGATGTTTCTGGTTTTACCAAATTATATAAGAAAGGTTTTACCAAATTATATAAGAAAATTAGTTTGATAAAATTTAATTGTAATTAAGGAAATCATGAGTACAAATTTAGTATGATTATTTTTTCTGGTTGGAAGATTAAAGAATAATTTTGTTGAAAAATGTATGATAAGAAAACGTATATCTATATTGATAAAAAGTAAAATAAATTTTTAACAACTAAATAGTGACTATAAAAACCGAATTGGAATTCAAATAAAATTATAAATGTAACTGGGTTTAGTAAATGATAAATCACTCTTTAGGTGAACTAATTCATATTACTATTTTTATCTTAAATTAATGGCCACATCTCTTTTGTAATTTGTAAAGGAAATGTGACCATTAGTTTAGGATGGAAAGAGTATATATATATATATATATATACATACGTATTTTGTATTATAATATTCATTTCCTATTTTGTTTTTATAGGTGAAATATTTTTAGCACATTATTTTTTATAAAAAAAAAATTATTTTATTTTTTAAGAATTAAACTGAATGTTTAATTTAATTTAATTTAATTATAACTAATAGCTCAATTTATTTTATTTATGTTTGTGTTCAAAATGTAATGGAATGGGACGAATTAAATAAGAGAATATAACTAATTTGTTAACTCGTTTAAAGATTTTATCTAATTTGTTTTGAACTTCATGTTGAATATTATCTTGGTCTCAGCTAGAGCATGTTCCTATTTAAATTGAGCTTGCTTGTCTCCGCTCGATTCATTTTTTCCAACTCTAGTTATGAGCGAACATTAAACAGAACTCATCCAGGCAAATTCACAAATAAAGCACACATCTGAAGCTTTTTCTTGTGAATCATTCTTTCCCAAAGTGATTTAATAAATAAAGTTCCGCACAAAAAACAAATAAAAAATAAACCGTACAATATAGATTGTGTTTTAACTAGTTATCACTAACTGGAAAATCACATCAAGCAGTAACGGTCTCCTCCTTTGTGGCCAGCTGGTTCTGAATATGTTGTGGGACGACGTCGAATTTGGCCAACTGCATTGTGTAGGAAGCTCTCCCTTTTGTCATTCCTCGAAGTGTACTCACGTACTGAAACATCTCAGCAAGAGGCACCAATGCATCAACCACCTGCAAGAAGATTACGATCAACAGACCATTTTAGTAAAGATTAAATTTATCTGGCTCTGACAGCAAAGTTCAGAACACACTACTACCATGATTTTTAAAACGGATTTTAAAGAAGCAGAATGGACCCTGAAATTGTGGGAAATAGTTTTCAAATGGTTGGAGAGTCATAGACTCATAATAACAAAAACTCAAGTCTTTGTTAAACTACCAACACCTTCTGAGACTTGTTTCTGTTATACATAGTGGACCTTCTGGAGGGGTTATTTCTAATTTAAAAAATAAAATGAACTTTTTTTAAGCAGAACATCGACAGTACTGTTTGTAACTAACCCTAAGCTTGATATGAAACATTTTTTCTTTCTTCTGGTTTTAGACAAGTCATAGTAAAGTTAAAAAGTAACGAGCAGGTCCTATAAGAATACCAGATCCTGTTGCATTGATTTAATTTATTTTTTCTTTATCCAAGATCGAGTAAAGAAAAGTACCAGAAACATGAGATTCTAATTGTCCAGATAGAATTAACATACCTTCAAGCCACCAGGTTTATCTCCAAAGTTGTTGATCTGACCTCTTCTTGAGTTGAGATCGCCTATCACATCTCCCAAATGATCTTCAGGCGTGATGACTTCAACCTTCATGACTGGTTCGAGCATCTGTGGGCCAGCTTTCCTAATGCCTTCTCTAAAAGCTCCTCTGGCCGCCAACTGGAAGGCCAAAACACTTGAATCAACATCATGGTAAGATCCTTCCACTAATACTGCACGGACATCAACTACAGGGTAGCCAGCCAGCACTCCATTTGACATACTTTCTTCTAATCCTTTCATCACACCCGGAATGTATTCTCTTGGCACTGAACCTCCCTTGATCTCGCTTTTGAACTCGTATCCACTTCCGGCTTCCAGAGGCTCAAACCTAATCGTGACATCAGCGAACTGACCTGCACCACCGGATTGTTTCTTGTGGACATACTTCACTTCTGTAACCTTGGAAATGCTTTCCCTGTAGTTGACTTGGGGTGCTCCAACATTGGCTTCCACCTTTAAGCAATAGTAATCAAGTTATTATGGGTAAAAAAAACAAGGATAACACAATGCAAAAAGAACATTTACTCTTTGTAAAACTATAAATTTTTGTTCGCAAAGTATGAACACATTAAATTCAATTGGTGGATAATTAATTGCACTCAGACCTAAAGTACTCATCGAATCAAACAACATTGTTCATCACTTCTTCTTTTCCTTAATTTTATCAAACACAGTTTAAATTTCTCATGATAGAATTCTCTTATTCTTTTAGATAGATCTGGGAGTCCGTAGATCAAATCCTCGAAATGTGTCCTTAAATGAAAGTTTGGTTGTGAAAATTGAAAAGCATTAGATTCTAAAGGAAAAAACAAACCAAAAATATAGAAGCAGGTGATGAAATAAGAGTTTGAGCAAATTAGCAAGTGGTTATAAATATTTAAATTTACGGGCGAAATATATTAAAATGCTAAAGAGGTTCAAAGAACAGACCTTATATTCTCTCTTGAGCCTATCAACAATAATCTCAAGGTGCAATTCCCCCATCCCTTCGATAACCGTTTGGTTGACCTCTTCATCCCGCGAGAAGTGGAAAGATGGATCTTCTTGAGCTAGTTTAATCAATCCAACTGCCATTTTATCCACATCAGATTTGGTCTTGGGCTCAATAGCAACCTTAATCACAGGATCCGGGAAGTCCATCCGTTCAAGAACGATTGGCTTCTCTGGATCACACAATGTCTCCCCTGTAATTGTGTCCTTTAAACCAGCAAGAGCTACGATATCTCCAGTCAAAGCTACTTTGGTATCCTCTCTGCTGTTAGCGTGCATTTCCAGAAGCCGGCCAATTCTCTCCCTCTTCCCCTTGTTTGAATTCAACACATAAGACCCAGCATCAAGCTTCCCAGCATAAACCCGTACGAATGTAAGAGAACCCACAAAAGGATCACTCATTATCTTGAAAGCCAACCCAGCAAAAGGCGCATCATCACTGGCTTCCCTTTCGATTACAACTTCCGGGTCATCCGGGTCGGTTCCCTTCATGGGCGGCAAGTCCATGGGACTAGGAAGATAATCCACAACAGCATCAAGCAGCGGCTGAACCCCTTTGTTCTTAAAAGCTGATCCGCATAAAACTGGAACAAAACTATTTGAGATAGTTCCTATCCTGATTAACTTTTTAATAGTGGCCTCGTCGGGCTCAATCCCTTCTAGATACCCCTCCATGGCTCCATCATCAAGCTCAACTATATTCTCAATCATCTGGGCCCTGTACTCCTGAGCCAACTCCTGAAGATCAGCCGGGATTTCCTCGTACGAGAATTTCGCACCTAATTCTTCTCCTGACCAAAGCACAGCCTCCATCTTCACGAGATCAATAACACCCTTAAAAGTATCCTCAGCCCCAACCGGGATTTGAAGCACGAGCGGTTTCGCACCCAGGTTGCTGACAATCATATCCCTAGTTCGGAAGAAATTAGCCCCGAGACGGTCCATTTTATTGACAAAACATATTCTCGGGACTCCATATTTATCAGCCTGCCTCCAGACGGTCTCGGACTGAGGCTCTACCCCAGCAACGCTGTCGAACAAACATATTGCACCGTCCAAAACACGAAGGGCACGCTCTACTTCCAGGGTGAAGTCGACGTGGCCAGGAGTGTCGATTATGTTGATGCGGTGCTTGTTCCAGAAGGTGGTGGTGGCTGCGGAAGTAATGGTGATCCCTCGTTCTTGTTCTTGCTCCATCCAGTCCATGGTGGCAGTACCCTCGTGGACCTCCCCGATTTTGTAGTTTCTTCCCGTGTAGTACAGAACGCGCTCAGTGGTAGTTGTCTTGCCTGCATCTATATGCGCCATGATGCCAATATTGCGGTAATCCTTCAGTGGGACAGCTCTCCTGTCATCTGTAGATATTGTAGAGCAAAGATTTTACGATTCTAGTCGGAAGATTGAGCGTGATATTTTCGACTAACAAATGATGCAACAAGACTGATTATCTCGAATATTCAGCAACAACATTAACGAGCATTCAATCAACTCACCAAACGGAGAAACAAGAGATTCAGTTCCACCATCAAATATTTAACAATAATTTTTTACGAATAAAATGACCATTGAAAAATAAAAACCTACCACTAGCAGCAGCCATGGCAAAGACTGAGAAATTCCTTGTTTGATGTTTGTTCTGAGAAATTGAGAGGCTCGTGGGAGTAGAAGCGAAACCTAGGCTCCCGAGGAAAGAAGAAGAAGAAAGAGCTCGAATCCTCCGAGAAGAATAATTGCACTTACGACGTCGTGCGGACTGAGGGGTGGGGGGCGAAGGCCTCCTCGAAGAACCATTTAAGTTACATAGAACATTAGATGAAATCTTCATCATTGCCTCCGTTGATGCTGCCGCCATTTCTATCCTTCACACACTACTAGTGTGTGTTTTAATGGGGGCGGAGGAAGAACTAAAGGAACAGAGGAGCAGTGGCGTTTATACGGAGGGGAAAGGGATAACAGAAGATGGGGATTTTTTTATTTATTTTTTGATTTTAGGGGAAATTGAATTTTGTGTGGCAGAAAATATATTGGAAAAAATCCATGATAATATAAAAAAGGGAAAAATGGCGATAAGGCCATTTTTCAGCATTTTTTCGGCAATAAGGCCAATCTCCAATTTTCGTGTCAATTAGGCCAAAATGTTCCGATTAGGCCAAAAAATGTATTCGGAAAGACGAAATTACCCTTCCATATTAACTTCACAATCGAGCCGAGGGGAAATTCATTCACGACACATTCAATTCCCAAAACATTCTGCTCTCTCTCTCTCTCTCTCTCTCTCTCTCTCTCACCTCCGATGCCGCTGAAATTCAATTCCGAGCCGAGGGAATTCATCGCCGTCGCCGCCGCGTTCAAGCTAAGGAGAGGGGGAAGATCGCCACCGGTGAGCACCTTGAATTCTCCGCCGCTAAGGAGAATCGATTTCATGCAGTCCGTCTCCATCGGCAACGATCGATCGATCGATTTCATCGCCGCCGCCGCCGTTCCTGGCACAGTTCAAATGTCAGATGCGCCGCCGCCTTCCTTGCCGGCGATTTCGAATCCAGGTACGTGATTTCGAATCCACGTACCCAATCAGTGCTTAAATGTGTGATTCAAGGATTTTAATATACATGTTAGTGTTTTTTCGTTGCATTCAGTGCTACTCAGTGTTTTTAGTGGTTATACAGTGTGTTAGGGGTTGTCAGTGTTTGTATGTGCTGTTCAGTGTTATTGATGGTTGATCAGTGTTTATATCTGCTGTTCAGTGTTTTAATGTGCTGATCAGTGTCTTTAATGTCCTGTTCAGTGTTTTAATGTGATACTCAGTGTTTGTATGTGCTGTTCAGTGTTGTAATGTGCTGATCAGTGTCTGTATATGCTGTTCAGTGTTTTAATGTGATACTCAGTGTTTGTATGTGCTGTTCAGTGTTGTTGATGGTTGATCAGTGTCTGTATATGCTGTTCAGTGTTTTAATGTGATACTCAGTGTTTGTATGTGCTGTTCAGTGTTTTAATGTGCTGCTTAGTGTCTTTAATGTCCTGTTCAGTTTTTTAAAATTGATACTCAGTGTTTGTATGTGCTGTTCAGTGTTTTAATGTGCTGATTAGTGTCTTTAATGTCCTGTTCAGTGTTTTAATGTGATACTCAGTGTTTGTATGTGCTGTTCAGTGTTGTTGATGGTTGATCAGTGTTTATCATCAACAGTCAGTGCTTTTAGTGACATTCAGTGTTATAATGTCCTGTTCAGTGCTCATATAATTTTATTTTCTGGCAGACTTCCCATTGTCATGGGACGTCATGACAACCAGAAAATGTACCAAACAATCACAGATAAGATCCCGTGCGTGCGAAATGGGATTATACTTTTCCCGATGGTGTCGCCTGGGATGAGTAGAACTTCAGCACCTAACCATTGGACGCTGCTCGTCTGCGACTTCGTCCAACGGAAATGGCGATTCTACAACTCGATTCAACCCAGGAGGGCGAAATCGAAGGACTATTACATGGCGAATGCAGCGGAATTGGTACGTCTACTGTATTTTAGCCGATTTGTTTTTTTTTTTTTTTTTTTAAATGTTCGCTTTCTAACGGTAACTGATAAACTGTTCGCTTTCAGAAGGAAAATGTAGAAACCAACGTAGGCCAAATGCTGGAGAAAGCGGGGAAGGATGGTTTCCCGATACATGAAATCGAGGCCGTGAAGCCTCTCCCACAGCAAGCCCCAACTCTGTATGTATCTATCTATCAGTGCTTATTAATTAACCCATTCAGTGTTTATGTGTTTCTGTGTTTCATTTTATGCACTCAGTGTTATATTTATGCATTCAGTGTCAGTGTTTCTTTTTAACTTTAACCCCTTTTGCGTCTGTGTGTGTGTGTTCAGGAATGAATGTGCCTTGTACGTATGCTACTACATGGAGAAGATTCTGAAGAAAGAGGCCATTCCGGACAAGGTCAGGACGGAAGAGTTCCATGATACGAACCATCCTGACCATGAAGGAAAAGTAGCGATCGTGGGGCTGTGCGCGTTTTTTGTTTAGTTTTGGTTGGAAAAAAAACAAGAAGTATTTTTCTGTTATTCTATGAACATGAATCATGTGATTGTGTTTGGATTTAGTTTCTGTAAAAAAAATTGTGTTTTTTGTTCATATTTCTGGGCAGTTTTAGTTGAACTCGGTGCTTATAATATCTGTTCAGTGTTAATTCTGTCTGTTCAGTGTTAATTCTGTCTGTTCAGTGTTAATTCTGTCTGTTCAGTGTTGGCAGTGTCTATTCTTCCAATTCAGTGTTATCAGTGTTAATCTTGTCCACTCAGTGTCACCAATTAAGACTTGTTGAATTGAAACATTTTAAAAAACAAGCATATGCAAATATTACAAAATACAAGAAACAATTAAAAACACCCCAAGAGCATAACTGAACAAGAAACAAATCACATAATGTTAAAATCCCGTGTTTTTTTTAGATGACAGTCAGTCAGTGTGATTATGAGCCAAACAGTGCCTGTCACTGACAGTCAGTGTTTTTTCACCCCATTCAGTGTCACTAATTACAGAAATCGTGTCGAAAAAACACAACAAAAATCCAAATAAGAAAAAGCCTACTAACTAGGGTACAGGCTCCGTGCACGTTTTCTTGTTGTGATTGCCGACACGTCCGCACCTCCCACACTTCATGGCTCTCGGGATGTGCTCACCCCTGGACGGAATCCTCTTCTTCTTAGGTCGCTCTTTTCGGGTGTTGAAGATGTTCAACCTCTCATCCTTGATGCTCTTGAACAGATGGTAGAACGGGGTCTTCACCAACTAGTTATCGTGGCTCACTTTCATACTGCCCTTGATATCATCAAAAGTCCTGATGATGGTGAGCAAGTTAGACCTCATCTGCTCATAATACCTGGAAAACCAAAACACACACTGATGTGAGTACACTGAATGCACACACAAAGCACTGAATGGCACATAAAAGGACTGATTACACTGTGGCATGCAGAGGCACTGGAATGGCATGAAGAGGCACTGAACAGGCATATACAACACTGAACAGAACATTTTAACACTGAACATCCACCAAAAACACACAATCAACGCTGAGTGGCCATGCAATGGCACTGGGTGGCATGCAGAGACACTGAACAGGCATATACAACACTGAACAGGACATAAAGACACTGAACAGCCACCAAAAACACACAATCAAGCCGTTCAACACATAATCACACCGAACCTCCATCAAAACACATAAAGAAAACACTAGACATTCATTCATGCAAATGGAAATTAACAGATTGAAAGTGAAAATCGAATTAGGGTTCGAAAACACTTACTTCCTCTCCTTCTTCTCGTCGGCGGCAGGCTGAGGGCTCTCCTGCTCTTCACTCGACGGAGTGTACTGAACAAGCCTCCGTTCAGTGTTGTCGGAAGCAGCAGCGGCGGTTGGAGTCGATTTCTTCCCGGCGGTTTTCTTCGCGGCGGCGGTTTTCTTCGACGGAGCCATATGAAAATCGAAAAGCTAGCTTGAGATGAGAAGGAAAAGTGATAGAGGATTTCGTGTTGTTGGTGGTGGTTTCGAAAGCTTGGTATTCTGAGTGTTGTAGCGGGAGCGAGAGAAAGGGAGAGGGAGGTGTGGGTTTCGTGACTTCGGTGCGGGGAAAAGAAATAAATGAGGAACCCGTTTGTTCAAATGTGTATATATGCGAGGGCAACGACGTCTTTGCACATTTTAGGCGGCCTAATTGACACGCGTAATTTCTCGAAAGCCTTATTGCCGAAAAAATGCTGAAAAATGACCTTATCGCCATTTTTCCCTATAAAAAAAAATGTAACAATACTGGATTTTTAGTTTTTAATTTCACGCTCTAAATTGAACACGCATTCACTTGGTATTGATGTGGTTTAAAATTGATTTGATTACACTGCTGAAAATTAGTGATTTTCAAACAAAATATCAAATTTATGATTTCATCTCAATTCAAGTACTCAAACAACTAACTTATGTCTTGTTAGATGTTAGTATCTTTTTTATTGAAAGATTTTAAAATCTCATCCTTAGCTAGCTTGCGTTCCTCTTCACTGACAGCCTATAGTCTTTCAACCTTTTACCTTGCTCATAATCCAGTATAACATCAAAGAACAAACACAGAGCTAGTTTGACTGCTACATTACAAGGGAGAAGATTCAACAATGCAGCATCAAACTTCTTCACATTTCTACCTCCGACCCGATTTTTGACTGGTTAACTGACACCACTCTTTTCTCTGCTATCTTGAGGGAGAATTCTTGAACTGTTAATCAATTAAGTGGATAGTTTGTTAATTATTTATTTCCCTTGTAGTAGTACTAATTACATTGAAAAGATTTATTCTACTTTCAGAATATATAAAAAGAAGACATTTCCATTTTATTGCCCCTTAATATTTCATTTATTATAATCTCAATGGTATTCCAATGCTTTCTCAAAAAGAAGTCTCATAATTGAGGCGAATGGAGTCCTAATTTAATCAGGACAATGCAATCGGGGCTCACCGAGATATAAAACTTGGTTCCATTCATTATTCAATTATAAACTCATCATACAATCTACCGAATATTGATTCTGTCACCGAACAATTGTATACCACTCTTCTCTTGTTAGACAACCAAACTAAGAAAACTGAAAATGCTGTGTATGTAATATCTGGTGCGCCAATCAAATAGTTATATACTTAAGCATAGCCCAGCGTATCTTTTCCATATATTCTGCTGCTGGTGCCTGCATCATAAAATTGATATGGGTTACAATGATAAAATCAAGGTCATTAAAATCACATACTACCAAATATCCCATCATCGAAAAATTACACCTTACTAAAATTTGTAGTTATATTTTCAACTATTAATCTAAAGATCATTAGTAATTCTTAGTTCCAAGTCGTTTCAATCAAAAGCCTTCAATCCAAACGTTACATAAGGGCTTCTTTAGAACTCTTGATCGGTACAGCTTCATTTTGACAGAACAAAACAAAGAGCAATAAGATGAAAATTCTATTTATGACTTCTCTCACCTGGTTACCCTGATATGCATTTGCAATATTTTCATCAAGAAGAGTCAACAAGGACCTATTCAACTCGTTCTGCTCAACCAGGTCTAACAGCTGCATGTCATAAAAAAGAAGCTTCCAATAAAAAAAAAAACGTACCAATGAAAACACAATGTATATTCCAAACGAATCAGGCCAGTTCAAATAGTAAAAATAATTAAATAAAATTTTCATACTGTTGCCTTGACATCATCTGATGTTAAGAGTTTCATCAAACTCTTCCTTGCTGTTACGAGTTCGGATTGCATCTTGTCATATGCTTCTGCAGAAGGATGTTTGCAAGAGGGTTGGCAAAAATAGTTAGAAGGTTATTCAACATAACTAGTACTCCGTAGTAGTTACTATTTTTTACTTGTATTTTTATGTTACCTATTCCTTCCTCCAGAGCTTTTTCAAGTGATTCCAGCTCGATTACTCTGTCTTCCGTATCCTACAAACATATTCATTTGATATGCACTAAGTGCTTCTGCTCATTCATCAGGTGAAAATCAGTACCCCAGGCCCCAGGGCCCAGGGGCACAATATAAATTATATAATTACAAACCTGAGTCTTGGACACAGAAAACCTTAGTTTTCCCAGCTCAAGCTTCAGGTGAGAGAAAAATTCTTCATTTAACCTGATAGCAATTGTCGGCGATATCAAGTTAGTTTGCTGTTCCTTTTAACAAATAAAATTATCCAATCCGAAAAATATTTATATCAAAAACATATGCAGGACTTATTACTACTCCTATTTCTTTATTGATCCTTCTCACAACAATATGCACACCAAAAAATAAAAATTATTTTAACACTTTCCACCCTATATGCACTTATTTTACCTCATGTCATCCAAATTATTTTTCCATTTAAAGTTCGACCAACTCTAGTTATCTCATTGAAAAAACAAGGACAATAGTGTTTCTAGGACACAACAGTTTAAACAACATAGACTTAACATGTATGAAATAAAGAAACTAACCGAGGCCTTAATCTTGCAATCTCGAACTCAATCTCCTGAGCCTCCGTATCTAGAAGATACTCGACCAACTCGGCCGAAGTGTCCGGTACCACCCGAGACTAATATATTAATGGGCACGATTCAGAAACAACAGATAAACAACAGGCACAGAAAATGCAACAACTGATTAATAATGCAAGGCCCACTACTACCTCACGAAGAGCCCGCATGCGCTCCTTCTCTTCGCGGACTTGGCGTTCGAAATCTTCTCGAGCAGTTGCATCTTTGTCGAGGCGTTGCTTGAACTCTAGCCTTGCTATGTGTCCAGGCTTGGGAGCTCCTAGTATGCCTTCCGGGTCCTTCCTTCGCGCACAAAACAAAAATTCAATCAAATCAAATAAGAAGTTTTAAAATCCATTCAAACAATTTATCGAACATTTGGTGTGCCTAGCAATGAGGCTCTTACCCATCCTATGCAACGGATTTTAGTGCTCTTGTTTCTGGGCTTCGTCGAAAAATTAGAGATGGTGATTGGAATAGCAAGGCTGGCGCCGAAAGATGTGGCCATGGATGGCCGCTTATAGTGATAAGCTAAGATTTGTTGATTATCCGGTTGAGAAATTTTCACAAAGATGTCAGCCCTCTTATAGTTGGGAAAAAAATACTAAAAAAATACTCCATCGTGCCAACATGTCATACTTTTTTTAGCAAAAGTATAAGAAAATTGCTAGAAAATTGTTAATTTTTTATTTTTTAATTAAAATGTAAAAGTTAAAATTTATTTTTAAATTGAAAAATAAAAATAAAGTATAAAAATTAACTAGATAAAGTAAAATAAAATTGTATTTTAAAATTAAAAAAATTAAAATAATTTTTTTTGGGTGTGTCAACTGTGAACTATTGTTAGACACTCCGAAAAGAGAAATTTGTCAACTTTCTTTGAACTGAAAGAAGAAATAGGGTGGGATAATCTTGGACGAAAAATAGTTTAATTGAAAGGAATTAAATAGACATGAACTATAAATATATATATTGATGCAAGTGAGGGATTAACTATCGTTACATTAGTGGCTTAAGATTTTTATTTATTTCTTTCAATTAAAATATGTAAAATTACGGTTATACCCCTTGGGTTTTTTAAAAAAATTGCGGGGCTCAATACCCCAGACTTTAGTGTGGCTAAGTCTCTGGCTGCACCCTTCTTAGAACAAACCCTAATGGTTTTGCCAAAATGGCTCTTGTCATTTGCTATTTTGGTCAAAAAATAGCCTTTGTTATTTGGCATTTTTAAAATATACCCCAATGGTATAAAAATAGCTAGGGCTATTTTTTATTAAAAAAATAAAATTTTTAGCTTTTTGACCTCTTTTTTAATATAATGTTTTTCATAAATTATATATACAATATTAGAATTTAAAATAATTTATTAAATTTATCACCTACCAAGTATCAACTACCAACCTACATTTTGAACAACTCAACCAACCCTACAACAATCAAATTAAATTGTCTATCATATTCATATCTTTAAATTATATATACAATAGTAAAATCTAAAATAATTTATTAAATAAATATAGTTTTTTTACGTAAATTTTGTCTGATTTTTTCTTTGTGTGTCAAATTATTGAATTTATTGAAAAGTAATCATTTTTTATTATTAATAATAATTAAATAAACAAAAAATGTATTATTTTATTAATTAATTTATGTGTAATGTGAGGTGGCAAGAATAGCCCTAGCCATTTTTCCACCCAAATAATAAGATAAATGGCTAGAATTTTGGCCATAGCTATTTTTTGGCCCTTGCCATTTTCACCATTGGAGTAGGGTTTTTTTTTATTTTTGCCAAATTTTGGAAATGGCAAAGGCCATTTCATGACCATTTATAAGCAAGAGGTATTCGACTCATCATGTAAAATTGAGTTTCCTTGTCTACTCCATGAGTACGTTCAGCCATTAAAATATGTTGACCAAGGGACCGAAATTTTATTATTAATTCGGTATTCGGACAACATTTTCGATATCCGGACAACATATTCGATCTTGAAACTCTTTTACAAAATAAATCAATTTTCAATTAAAATGTATTTGAGATATTTTATGAATACTATCTCAGTATGTATATTTTTTGAAGCATTTTATAAATTATGTCAATATGTTTATATAGATATATTATCACATAAAAAATTTACATATACATAAAAAAATAAATGTAGTACATTTTTTATTTTCATTCTAAAAAAATAATGAAAATTTCAAATTATTTTCCTTTTTCTGCAAAATTATATATTAGTAGTATATAAAAAAGAAAAACATTTTCCCCCTTTCTCATCTCTCTCTGTTGATAACCCTAACAAACCCAAGAAATTCTTGTGCGATCTTCGTTTCGTCTTCAATCTTCTTGAAAGAAGAGATTTTCGCCGGGCTCTAACAACCCAAGAAAATCTGGTACGTTTTCCTTTCTATTTTCCCTCAACCTTCAACGTCTCCTGTCAGATCTGTCCGAATCTTAGACGGTTCTCGCACCGGTGTTGGTGTCGTACCTTATCGCACTCGTGTGATGGCCGTCTCCGGGGATTCAGTTGTCTATTTGTTACTATCATTATCTTTAGTTAAACATCAAAGTAGCTCACATTTTCTTGCTAAGTAATACCTTCCATTTTTATTCTTTATTTGACTGATAAAAACTACTACTCCGTTAGATATCCTTTTCATATGAGTTGATACGCAGACAAAGTTTGAGCATTTCAGACATAAACAAGGATTTTTTTATGTTCTTTATGTAGTGATTTGGCATCTATTGAGATACATTTGGTGGATTTTTCTCACAATTTAAGGTCATTAGGCTAAAATAAGATTAGAACAAAATTCTACCTCCATCCTGTGCTCGATAATGGCTAGATGATATAGTGCTGGACTGTAATTTTGTGTGTATGGTTCAAAGAAGTTTTTCTTCAGTGTAATTTTGCTTTAATACTAAATGATTCTGATGTTCATAAGCCTTCTTGTCTTCTTTTTTTCTGCCTTCGGAAAAGTTAAAGACAGGAGGTTTTGTCATGTCAGAATCTGTGTGCTCTCTCTCTTTCTTCCTCTCTCTGATCATGCTTTTTGATGGAGAATTAGGAACAATGCATTTTGTTGAAACTCCACGATTTTTTTACTGAGACCAAACCAAATTCTTAGATTTTAGGATTTTGGTTTGGTATGATATTTCTCTTCTGTTCATGAACCCGAACCGATGACCTGCTATTTTTGTATTATTAGTTAGTTTTTCATTTAGTCCCATTGAGTTCTGATAAAGGGGATGATGGAAAATCACTCTCGAGAAAACCAATTTTCATATTAGAATTACTTCATTCTTGTCAGCATTTCCTTGTCCATCCTTGTAAGGCATCCATAAATTCATAATAACTACCTATCTAGTCAGGCAATGGTTATAGTTTATACAATTCTAGATTCTTTTTCTGTAAGAAAATCCCAATATTTGTTTTTAATTGATTAATAAAGGTTTTCCTGTAAGAGTAATCTATAATTATTCACAGTTGGAGTTTAATAAATCACTTAAAATAATCAATCTTGAGTTTGTCGTAAACATTAGAAAATGATGAAAGAATGAAGCCTTTCATATTTTTCCAGTCTCTGATTTTATAAATAACTGCAACCCAAATTGGATAATGAAGCTGCAATTTGGTCATCTTTTCTATAGATGCTTGCAATCTATATTTCTCTAAAACTTCTAAAATCATTCCTTCACCCTTATTTTTTAACAAGAGCACAAGAACTTGGGCACCAAGTTCAACCCAAACCCGTGTGCACCTCTGATTTCCAATGGCAATATTTTGGAAGTATGAACCATGCCATAGAAGTTAGAATTCATCTGGAAATATAATAATATATGCTAGAATCAATAAATGCATCGAAGTATGGGGACTGGTTGATTTAATTTTAATGAATAGTTAGAAAGATGTATGAGGAGGCCGAGTCTTTGTTGCTTTTATATAACTGTTTTTTTTTTCATTCACTTTTGTATTTTATTTTATCTTACCTCAAACCTTTCAGTATAAGACCTTTCAGTATAAGATTAGTCAATGTAGAACAGAGAAAATGGATTTGAAGATGAGAACATAAAAAGAAATTGCGGCTGATTTATTTGTCAGGAGTTTGTAGATACTAGAGAGGGAAAATAGACATATGAAAAAACACAATAGGCAGCAAATTTTATTTTGTAGGTTATTCGGTATTGAGCTGGATGTTCCTAAAATAAATTCTTTTTAATTATGTAAACTAGTTTTTTAATTCGGACTTAAATATTCATGTTTTATATCTTTATAATAAGTAAATCACAAAACATAAAATTACATTGCAAAGTGAAATATTATATTTGCCTTTTTGTTGCACAAAAAAAATAATCTCAAACTATCTCATAAAATACTAAACATTATAAACTTTAAAAAGAACTAAAACAACTAATAATAAAATAAAGTACAACTATTAATATATGAAAAAAATCACAAAAATTGTTAATTATTGTTGATTTATTATTATTATTATTATTATTATTATTATTATTATTATTAATTATTATTATTATTATTATTATTATTATTATTATTATTATTTTGAGATGTTTATTTGTTTCTCATTTCAAAAAAGTTGAGGCATAATGCTTCGAATGCGAGTCTTGCACTTTATAACATTTGGAATAATTCTGTCATTAATAGGACAAGCCAGAATTGAGACAGGATTAAACAGAAGAAAGCTCCAAAACATTTCCCTATTCGTCCTTTTTTCTTTCATTAACTTTTTTCAATAATCTTCCAGTACAGGCAAGTCACTGTCCCCTAACACCTTACATCGCCCGTTGACGTGTTCTCTTAACTGAGCACATAATAATGCCATTAACAGAACCTTTTAGGTCCTAAGCACTCCCAAATCCCAATCACCTCTCCGTTTTTTGTCCAGAAGATTGCAGCAGTTGGTTTGCTGATCACAAGTAGAATAATTATCTATACTACATTTATGTGCAAACCATAATTTAGAATTACTGAACACCATCTTTAATTGCTTGTGTTATTGGCAAGGTAATTGCTTGTACAACTTGTTGACTTTGATCTAATTATATGTTACTTCCTTTAATTGAAAAGTTCTCCTTAATATGCTCTTTTAAATATTTTATTTTATTTATTTTTCAAAATAACTTTATAGGTAATGAGTCTAATGACTCAATTTTAACAATATAGAAGAATTTGATAACAGTAGCAATGATACATTGGAGGGATACAAAATAAAGCTGGGATTATGAGAATGCATTTTTCTTAGTCCAAATTTTCGTTTCTGGGGCTTGTGCTCTATGCATGAGAAGAGATGGGTTCATTATTTTGATTGTTAATAGAATCTAAATTGACCCCAAGATAAGATCCAGCAATTTTAAAGTTACACTAAAACCTTGTTTCAAACCAAAAGTCAGAAAAAAAAAAAAAAAACTTGTTATGCTTTTATAGAGTAGAGAATGTATCTCGAATTATGCCCTTTCAAAACTATTGATGCCTTTTTATGTCTTTTGGAATAATATTGTGAAGATATTTCAGGTGAGGTAGAATTGCCAGTATAATCATGGGTGAATCATTTACAATTCAAATCAGTAATGACTTAGTCCGGCAACTTACTGATGATGGTGAGAAGGTCAAAAAGAAGATGAGGAAGTCAAAACCCAAAACCAATCGTGAATCACAACACTCTGAAACCGCACATCATCCGAAGCAGCTCTTGGATGATTCAAAGACACTTTCAACTGGGTGGCCAATTCAACCTCCTTTGTACCTTCCACCAACTTCTCAGAAAACCTCAAATGCAGAGTTGGATGCCATCTGGTCTGTTCTTGATGCAAGCGAGAAGGTTGTGGAGAGGCTGCAGAAGCGAGAGGAGGACATGTTGAAAGAGGTCACTCAGAGAGCAAAGGATCTTCATGACAAAGAGTTTAAGCTTCCAGATCCCATGCTTATTCCCTGTTTGGACGAGAAAGATGCATGTGCGAAGTGCTACAAGGAAAACACCAAGGACCCCTTAAAATGTGCCCGCTTGGTTGAAGGTTTTGCAGAATGCGCACGCAGGTTTAGGCAGCAAGTTGGTGGGGAGAAATAAATAATTAGGTATCCTGAAGAGCGGTCAGCAGTAACTAGATGCTGGCATCAAAATATTTTGCCCTCATTAAAAAATATTTCTGGTTAAAATATACTACTATTGAACATCTTTTGTTGCATATAAAGAGAGCTATTTTCTTGACGTTTGCTCCTCAAATAGGTTTTCAAACAGATGAGCACTTGGTGGGGAAAATTCATTGTAGATTTTCTCATTTTTGGATTCGATGATGCTGAACTATGGTTGGTTCTCTCTCTCTCTCCCACCTTTCCTTTTGCTTGTTTTTTTTTTTTTTTAATATTTGAACTGCATTTTGAACGCAGTTAACAATTCAAGATGTTTTCAGCCCCCATCAAATATTTGAATAAATACATACCCGTTTTTTGTGTGCTTGTATGGGAATGTGATGGGTTACATTTCACATTATTTTGTCTTCAAAGGCTCGAACATCAGGTGTGATAGTTAGGTAATTTATATGCATCATCAACATCACATTTACACTTTGAATTACACGAGACCAGTTCATGGGATCGAAGTGGATTTAGAGAGTAGCAAGCAGCAACTTAGGCAAGTTGAACAACACAACGGATCTCGGGGTAACCTGTTGAGTCTGTACTGGTGGTGACGATGCAAATCGACTTAGAATCGACTCGAGAGAAAGCTAACAAGATTTTAACCCCTTATGAGAAATGAAATTATATATGAATGAAATATTTTTCCATTCAAGGATCGAACGCTTACATTACCACAGACAGGCTTTATCACTCGTTTATGCTTCTAGGACCTACACTTCTTTCACATCTTTGAATCTTTCCTAATTCTTATCTCCAATTTATATGGCCTACGATGTCTCTATTCTCTCTCACATTTTCCACTGCAGAGCTAAAGCTTTGAACAATGATTAACCCGTGGTTGCAGAGCTACTGCCACAACCTCGTCGACCAACCGCTCATCGTTCTCATTGTTACCGTAGTAATATGGATCCTTGTTCGTTCACTGTTCTTCCTCAACTCCCGGAATAGGAATATTCCATCATTGCCACCGGGTCCCGCGGGGTTGCCTCTAGTCGGAAACCTCCTCTCCCTGGATCCTGACCTCCACACATACTTCACCCGCCTCGCCCAATCATACGGCCCCATCTACTCTCTCAAACTCGGTCGAAAAACCGCCATCGTTCTGAGCTCCCCCGACATGGCGAAAGAAATACTCAGAGATCAAGACACCACTTTCGCCAATCGAGACGTGCCTGCAGCAGGCAAAGAGGCCACATACGGAGGCATGGACATCGTCTGGAGCCCGTACGGGCCCCAGTGGCAGATGCTGAGGAGAGTCTGCGTGCGCGAGATGCTCAGCGGGCCCACCATGGACTCTGTTTACGCCCTCAGGAGAAGGGAAATCCGAGAGACTGTTCGATTCTTGTACAGCAAAAGGGGATCCCCTGTCGACTTTGGGGAGCAGATGTTTCTGACTGTTTTGAATGTGATCACGAGCATGATGTGGGGAGAGACAAGGGAAAGTGTCGGAGCTGAGTTTAAGGATGTGGTCGGAGAGATGACTGCACTGCTCGGCATGCCTAACCTGTCTGATTTTTATCCGGCGTTGGAGAGGCTCGATCTTCAGGGGATTCGGAAGAGGATGAAAAGTGTGGCTAAGAGATTGGACAAGGTTTTCGAGAGCGTAATCGAGCAGAGGTTGAAAACCGGTAGCGGATCAGAAGGTGTGGGAAGCAAGGATTTTCTGCAGCTTCTGCTCGAGATGAAAGATGATGGAGATTCCAAGACACCCTTCACAATGGCTCATCTTAAGTCTTTACTCATGGTATCATGAAATTAAACTTTTATGATTGACTTAGAATGATTTCATCAATTTTTTAAATTTTACGAGACAGGATATGGTAGTAGGCGGAACAGATACGACATCCACCACGATGGAGTTTGCTCTGGCTGAGATGATGAACAAACCAGAAGTTCTTACCAAAGTGCAGAGAGAGCTCGATTTTGTCGTGGGCAAAGGCAACACAGTTGAGGAGTCCGATATTAAGAAACTTCCGTATTTAAACGCGGTGATGAAAGAAGCAATGAGACTGCATCCAGCTCTCCCGCTCCTCGTCCCGCATTGCCCCAGCAAGAATTGCAGTGTGGGTGGATACACTATTCCGGAAGGCGCTCGTGTCTTCGTCAACGTGTGGGCCATCCATAGGGACCCTTCCATATGGGAAAACCCTTTGGAGTTTTGTCCTGAAAGGTTTTTGGATTATAAAGGGAATGATGAGTTCAGTTATTTCCCGTTTGGGTCTGGACGAAGGATATGCGCGGGGATAGCTATGGCTGATAGGATGTTCATGTTCTCGCTTGCTTCGTTGGTTCATTCGTTCGACTGGAGCATGCCTGTTGATGGGGAAAAGCAGCTGGACTTGGATGAGAAGTTTGGGATTGTTTTGAGGAAGAAAACGCCGTTAATTGCAATCCCGACTCCAAGATTGTCCGATCCGAGGCTTTATGATCAATGAGATGTAAGTTGTTGAAGATGTGTTGATAATCTAATACTGTATGTAATTTTTTGGAAACTGTTCTCCTGATGAACTCAATTAAGTACTTGGAATAATGTATGTATGGGCTGTAAAATGCATTTCTAAATTACTACTAGTAACTTTTAAGTTGTCAAATCAACGTAGAAAAGGAGTGAAAGGAAAAGGAGGTGCAATGATGAACTAATACTTCTATGGTTCTGCATGACATGGAACAGTAGGAGAAGGCAGACTAGTGGGATTGTCACAATGTGTTGAAGTTCATATGCGGAATTGTTGGTAGAGAAATACTCCCTCTTTCCGCACAGAGAAATGAATCAAATGAAAGTATACTTATTTCTATGTAGAACGGTACGTAGTTGTTAAACATGAGAAAAAATATCATCATTCAGGTACTATAAATTGAACACCATTATCACTTTATCATTAGCTCAAAATTAACATCAATGATGGAAAAAGGGGCCTCTAAGACTTGAATATTAAAAATTATTTAATATGACCGCTTTTAAAAAAATGTTTTACAATAATAAGAGTAAGACTTTTAAAAAATAATAAAAAATATTTTAAAATATAATTTGTCCCACACAAAAAAAGTCATCACCTTCAAACTGCCCTGAACCTTTTTCAAATCATTTTACAAATCTCCCGCACATAGCAAACTTATTGAAATAGTGTAAAACCATTTAATTTGAATTTTAATTTAGTTATTGTATAGCTAAAAACTTTTATGTTTTTCATAAACCCAATCAAACTATTTTTATTTTCTTCATAAAAATTGTTCTAATAATATGTTCTAAACTTCTAATAATATGGTGTAAGAAAAGTTTTCGTGAAAAAAATTGTTTTGATAATATGATGTATAAAAGTTAATGAGTTACTAGGAAATATTGTGCTCGTCAACTCTAATCATACGGAATCATACACACGAGCTGCACATGTTCTATCCTCCCACCTAACCTCCTCGCATTGCCTTACCATACCCCCTCTTTTATAAAAAAAAAGTTTAAAAAAAAATATATTAATACATGTGGCTGCTGCCACTCCATTACTTTTCTTCAATTTACGGAGTATATTTTTCTTTGGCTGCTCGGTGAGTTGGTGGGAAAATAAATTAAGAAAAATAATATTTTTAATTTTTTAATTAAAAATTGAATGATAAAAATATATTTTTAAATTATAAAATAAAATAAATTTTGAATAAAGTTTAAAAAATAAAAATAAAATACAATAATAATTTTTTTAAAGTAGCTTATATATAAATATAATAAAAGAAAAATATATATAGTTAATTTGAATATATAGAGAAAAAAAATTACGGAATAATTATTTTTACTAAAGAGTATAATTTCACTTATTGTTTTAATTTTTTTAAAAAATTATTCAAGACCAATTTTTTTTTAAAATATTTTAATCTTTTATTTTTAGTGAATAAATAAATAAATCTCTCTTTCTCTCTGTTTTCTTTCTTGGTGTTCCAAAAAGAAAAATATATACTCCTCCCAATCAAATTAATATGTATTTTACTTTTGTGTCGAAAAGAAAAGGAAAGATCTAATAGTGATTAAAAAAATTAAAAATCTATCGAATAACAAAATATTTTGTTTTTAAGAAATTCATTAGTCATTTTGAATGAAGATTTATTATTTCCAGTTTCCACACGACCAAACACTGAAACACCTCAACTCACCTACTCAATAATGCAAGACTACTTGTGGAGTATATAAGTACACCCCCAAACCAATCACCCACCAAATACTTGCAATTAAAATGGAAGGAAAAACTCTGCTTCGCTCCTTGTTCCTCACCCTCTGCGCCGTCTTCCTCATCCACTTGATCGTTTCCAACTTCCCCTCTTCCCTCCCCACCTCCGCCGACCTTCTCGAGTGCGCATCCAACTCCGCCTGGTGCACCTCGAAGAACCGCATCCTCCGTCCTCCGTCCTCCGCCGCCGCCTCCTCCCGAGACCACGTGTCGGACGTCCCCCACCACCCGCTGGATCCGCTGACCCTCGGAGAGATCAGCAGGGTCCACGGGGTAATCAAGTCCTCCTTCGACAAATCCGCCTACAGCGTCCACTCGCTCGTCCTCGAGGAGCCCGACAAGGCGGTGGTGCTCGCGTGGCGGAAGGGGGACCCCCTCCCGCCGCGGCAGGCCTCCGTCATGGCACGATCCGCCGGGAAGAACTACCTTCTGACGGTGGGCGTGGAGAGCGGCGTTGTGGTGAATCACGACACGAGCCACATCTCCGGGTTCCCGCTGGTGACGCTCGAGGAGATGCAGGGCGTGATTAGGGCTCCGCTCGTGAGCGCAGATTTCAACCGTACGATCCGAGCCAGAGGAGTCGATCCGAGCGAGGTCGCTTGCCTCCCTCTCTCTCCCGGATGGTTCGGTACGAACGAACAAACACCCACACTTAAATCAAAATCAATCACTTCTAATTTAAGTAGTTTTGATTTGATTTCTTATTTAGTACTAAAAAAATATCCCAATTCGACTTGTTTGTTAATTGTTATTGATTGGTATGTACAGAATTGGTAATTTTCGATTGTTTCGACTTGTATCTCAGGTGAGGCTGAGAATGGAAGAAGGATAGTGAAATCAGAGTGCTTCATCGCCACAAACACCACAAACTTCTACATGAGGCCAATCGAAGGAATCATCGTAGTCGTTGACTTAGATACTTTAGAAGTCGTTGAGATCGTTGACAAAAGAAAGCACATCCCCATCCCTAACGGCGCTGGCACCGACTACCGGCTGTCTGCTGCCGGAAACGGCCCCATCATCAAGCTAGCCAGCCCGATATCCATGGAGCAGCCCAACGGGCCAAACTTTGTGATTGAAGACGATCATTTCGTTAAGTGGGCCAACTGGGAGTTCCACATCAAGCCCGATCCCAGAGCTGGAGTGATCGTTTCTCAGGTCAAGTTCCGTGACCCTGATACCGGAATTTTGAGGAGTGTGATGTACCAAGGATTCGCGTCTGAGCTGTTTGTTCCGTACATGGACCCTGAAGAGGCTTGGTACTTCAAGACTTACATGGATGCGGGTGAATACGGGTTCGGGCTTCAGGCCCTGCCCCTTAACCCGCTCAATGATTGTCCGAGGAACGCTAAATATATGGATGCAGTATTTGCAGCTGGCGATGGCACACCGTATGTTAGGGAGAACGTGATTTGCGTATTTGAGCGATATGCTGGGGATGCAGCTTGGAGACACACCGAGAACCCCGTTTTAGGATCAGAAACGGTAAAACAAGAATTAATAATTTCATGACTGATCAATTTTAGTTAGTGGGACTGATTTGTTATTTTTGTTTATAGATTCGTGAGGCGAGGCCCAAGATTTCACTAGTTGCGAGAATGGTGGCATCGGTCGCTAACTACGACTACATTGTCGACTGGGAATTCCATGCCGATGGACTAATTCATGTTAAGGTTCGTCACATTCTGAATTCATTCATGTAAATAATTAATTTGCCTAATTGTGTAATGAGATTATAATTTTCTTCTACTGCAGGTAGCGCTCACCGGCATAGTTATCGTGAAGGGAACAACTTATGTGAACATGAACGAAGTGAAAGAAGACGAAAACCTGTACGGCACTCTGTTATCCGACAACATAATCGGAGTGGTCCATGATCACTACATCAACTTCTACCTCGACATGGACATAGACGGAGAAGACAACTCATTCCTAAACGTCCACCTCAAGAGGGAGTACACCAACGGAAAGTCCCCTAGAAAGAGCTACATGAAAGTTCACAAGACGGTTGCAAAGACGGAGAAGGAGGCTCAAATCAAGCTGTCCTTGTACGATCCCTCGGAATTCCACGTCATCAACCCGAACAAGAAGACCAAAGTGGGTAACCCCGTCGGGTACAAGGTGGTCCCCGCTGGAAATGCAGCAAGCTTGCTAGACCCAGAAGACACTCCTCAGAAGAGAAGCTCGTTTACCAATAACCAGATTTGGGCGACGCGTTATAACAAATCCGAGCGCTGGTCTGGTGGCTTGTTTACTTACCAGAGTCATGGTGAAGATACGCTGCAAGTATGGTCTGACAGGTAAAAATAAATATAAAGAAACAGTAACTATCTTCACTGGTTTTTCTTGGGAACTATATATTAATAGGTCTGGAACATGTTTTTCCTTACAGGGATCGGCCGATTGAGAACAAAGATATTGTGCTATGGTACACTTTGGGATTCCATCATGTTCCTTGTCAAGAGGATTTCCCCATGATGCCAACTGTGTCTTCAGGATTCGACCTGAAGCCGGTCAATTTCTTTGAGAGAAGTCCCGTTCTGAGGGTTGCACCGTATGTGGAGAGCGATCTACCGGTTTGTAAAGCTGCTGCCTCAGCTTAATGGGGGGCGCGAGTTTATGGATAGGCAGAGGTAGAAGATGTATCGGATAGAAAGGGCAAAACCAATATTTGATCGGAAAATGAATGGGCGAGGAAAGGCTTGATTATTCCTCAAGTGTCCATGTCTAAATTATTTGGAGTAGTTGAAGGATTTTACTCCATTGTAATGTATTTTTTCAGTGGGTGAAGGAAGTAATTGATTTGAAACCAATATCCCACTTTTAGTTAATGTTATCCTCTAATAATTTTCTTGCTTCAGAGTTTTTTTTTTTTGCATTTGGTTGTGGGAAGTTTTGTAAACAAAATACAGTACAGTATGTTGGAATGAAGATGCATAATGCATTTAGTCCTCATGCTAATACTAAAAACATGAATTTAAGAGACGTGAGACTGCAACCAATGTCTCGAGTGGTTTTGGAGAAAATATCTATCATCAGTTACTGATTTAGACAATACTAAAATTTATCAGACCTTCTTGACAGTCAACTACAGATGCAAACACACATTGTATCTACTGTATGTTTCAGGCTGATTATGGTGACTTGAATTTCGTTAGCGGTTCGACTCATTTTGGAACTCTGGCTGATTTTCGGGACTTGGATTCCCATAGCGGATCAACTCATTTTGGAACTAATATAATAAATGTTGATACTAAAATTTGGGCATAGTTAAATCGATTGCAGGACCGGCGATGTAAATTAACCATGTATAGTTAAAAGGTAATTTTAAGGATATGGATTCATTAGTTTTTCTAATTAAAATCAACTCCCAAATTGACGTAGCGGAAGCTAAAACAAACAATTAAAACTCGTTGATTCTGAGAATACCCGAGAATTAAAACATCAAGACTTTCGTTGATTACTAAGAATACCGAAACCTGATAAAAACCTCAATAAAGTAACCTTTTTATTTCATATCATAACAATTACGTAATGTTGTGCCCCATTTTCGTTTATTATTATTATTATCATTATTAATATTATTTATTACCGTTACTTATTGGAAGCGATGGATCCCACGCCAGAAGCCGCCCATGACGATCGGGAGAAGGCCGATCAGAGGATGTGCCGAGCAAGCAATAGTCAGCCGAGCGGGTGATGAGATGCCGGTCAGGGGTACGCCTTCCCAAGGACAAGCCTGCTCGCCCGGATGCCGACCAACTGGAGCGCCACAAAAGGAAGACTCGAGGTCGGTCCCCCCAGCTCAGCAAAGGCGGCGCATTAAAGGGTTCAACAGTCCTTTTACCATTTTAGGGTTATGAATTGTCACATGTCAAGGCCCAATAAGGAAAGGCCCATTTCCCTTTTGTAAACCCTAATGGTAGCCCTATAAATAGAGGGAGCTGTAATAGGAAATTCAGAGATATTCCTCAAGAAAGATTCCAACCCAAAAATACTCTCTTTTTTCATTTCCATTTTCAGCCAAGAACACGTTGAATCTTCACCAAAGCTAGTCCTCAAAAACCCCATAAGAGAGTTAACGATTTTTCACCCGTTAACAATTGGCGCTAGAAGGAGGGGGTCACCTCGAGCGCTAGTTTCGGTGTCGAATTTTCTTTTTTCGTTTTTCTTCTTGCGATGAAATCTGCAGGTACCTCAAGCAGCGCCGCCGTCGCCACCGCCGGCGAAGTCGACGGACGAAGAGACGGCGCGGAAAGAACGCCTCTGCTGAAGGACGGCGTCTGGACGGCTCCTCCAGAACTCCCGGACGAAATCACTCGTCAAATAGCGATGATAGAAGGACTACGCGCCGAGGATACCAAGACGATCAGAATCGCCGACCTCATCAGCAGCCAAGACTCGAACAGGGTCCGGTCGGCCCTTTGGCTCTGCCTCCGCCCCCGGTCGAAAGGCCCGAAAATCAGGATCCACCTGTCCGCGATGGAGCTCGGGTGAACATGATCGGGGGGCTGACCCCGGTCATCCACAAGTCCAAGAGGCAGAGGAAGGAGGAGCTCCGCGAGTTCGAGGGGGTGAACGTCGTGGTCCCGCATACGGAGTCAACCATCTCTCGGGGAACCGTTATCTCCTTCTCAGAAAAGGACCGGGAGGGGATAAAGTATCCCAAGGAAGATGCTCTGGTGGTCACCGCTCGGATTCTCGGCATCGAAGTGGCCAGGGTCCTGGTGGATAATGGGGCCCATTGCAATCTGATTTTCAAATCGGCGCTTGACCAGCTCGGCGACCTCACAAGATATGTTCGACCCTATGAAGGAGTTCTGAAAGGTTTTGGAGACGTGGTGGTCCGCCCCAGGGGACGGATCAGGATGGCCGTGGAATTGAAAGACTGGCAGGATCCCGCCATCAATATGACCAGGCTGATTGAGTTTGTTATTGTGGATGCTGAAAACATTTATAATGCTTTTTTCGGGAGGCCGTTCCTCGATGCCTTCGAGGCCGTGGCGTCCTCCCATTACTATTGTATTAAGTTTCCCACCTTGAGTGGCGCGGTCGGCACCCTTCGGGGTGACCAGTATATGGCCAGGAAATGTTTTAATTATCCTTTGTGTTCTAGTACAAACGATCACGTAAACGATACCAACAACACCGACACTGGGGCATTTGGAGGAAGTGATCTCCAAATGCCCGACCAGGAACCATTCCCGGAGGGAGACGACCACGGAGATATTGTAACCCGATATGACACGATTGTAGTGAAGGAGATCGACCCCGCAGGGGAGATGGATGTAGACGACGAAGAATATCTGACCACTCTATGGGAAGAAGGCGAGCCCGAGAGGTCAGGGGCTCGCGAAGCCAAGATTCGAGAAGTGCAGGAATCAGAGACTACCCTGCCCGAACTCGAGGCACAGTTTCTGCACATCCTCATCGATGAATTACCGACCGGCCAAGACAATGATCCAATCCAGAATATCCAGTACGCAGGCGTCGAGGATCCCGACCCCCGGGTTGGTTACGAACCGGACGAGATTCCCGACCCCCGAGGACCTTCGGCCTGTTCGACAGTCGACGAAGTAGAGAAAGTGTGCCTGGATCCGGACAGACCCGAGCTGGAGGTTTTCATTGGAAAGAAAATCCCCGAGAAACTGAGGGGGGAATTAATCAATTTTTTAAAGCAAAATACCGACGCGTTCGCCTGGTCGCACAAAGACATGGTGGGGATAGATCCCAAGCACGCTTGCCACCACCTGAAGATTGATCCCGGGAAGAAACCTATCGCCCAGAAACGTAGAAAGATGGGGCCGGAGAAGTATGCAGCTTTGGCGGTCGAAGTCAAAAAGTTGGTAGAAAATGACCTCGTGAGAGAAGCCGAGGAAGAGCCCCAATGGATAGCAAATGTCGTCCTGGTGAAAAAATCAAACGATGCTTGGCGTTTGTGTATTGATTTCACCGACCTCAACAGAGCCTGCCCGAAGGATCATTTCCCATTACCTCACATCGATCACCTGGTCGATAGTGTCGCCGGGCATGCAATTTTTTCTAACTGTGACTGTTTCGCCGGATACCACCAGATTCCCATGGCGGAGGAAGACATAGAGCATACCTCGTTTTACTCGGAGAAAGGAGTGCTGTGTTGGAAGCGAATGCCATTCGGTTTGAAAAACGCAGGGGCGACCTATCAAAGGTTAGTGAACAAAATGTTCGCCGATCAGATCGGAGAGACGATGGAGGTATACGTCGACGATATCATTATAAAAAGCAAGTCCGAGGAGGACCACATCAAGGATTTGGTGACTACCTTTGAGATCCTCAGAGCTTTCAACATGAAGTTGAACCCGAGGAAGTGCCATTTTGGAGTGTACGCCACCAAGTTCCTCGGCCACATCGTAAGCCAGAGAGGAATCGAAGTCAACCCAGAGAAGATCAGGGCCATTCAAAATTTGAGGGAACCTCGGAGTCTGAAGGACGTGCAAAAACTAACCGGCTGTCTAGCCGCACTTAGTCGTTTTATCCCTAGGCTCGGGGATAAAAGCCGCCCATTTTTTAGATCGATTAAAGACCGGAAATTCAAATGGGGGAAGGAGAGCCAGGAGGCGTTCTTACGCCTGAAGGAGCACCTCGGTAACCCTATCATCCTCTCCAAGCCGGTCCCCGGGGAGACGCTTTTCCTCTATTTGGCTGCGTCCGAGCATGCAATGAGTTCGGTTCTAGTCCGGGCCGAGGGAAAACTGCACAAACCAATCTACTTCGTCAGCCAGGTCCTCCATGACGCCGAGACACGATATACCCCCCTGGAAAAGCTGGCGTATGCACTTGTGATGAGCGTGCGGAAATTGAGGTCTTATTTTTTCGATCATCCCGTAGAAGTTCTGACCACCATGCCACTACGACAGGTTTTGCAGAGACCGGATACGAATGGCCGATTACTGAAGTGGAGCCTAGAGGTGGGCCAATACGACATCACTTATGCTCCCAGGACGGCGATCAAGGGGCAAGCTTTAGCAGACTTCATAGTGGAGCTGACGTTCCCGGAATCCACCCCGTCGACCAGGATCCCGGCATGGAAGTTATACGTCGACGGTTCATCCAATTCCTCCCATGCCGGGGCTGGAATAGTGTTGGTCGGACCGGGCGGGCAGTCTTTCACACACGCGGTGAAGTTCGAATTTGCCGCAACAAACAATGAAGCGGAGTATGAAGCACTGATCGCCGGGCTGAATCTGGCTTTGGCAGTGGGAGCCGAACACTTACAGATTTTCATGGATTCTTTACTGGTAGTTAATCAAATCAAAGGAGACTACGAGACCCGATGCGACCGGATGGCGAAGTACTATGAGCACGTGATGGCGCTGTGCGAGAAGATACCAAAAACTCTCATCGAGCAGATCCCCAGAGAAATGAACTCCCAGGCCGACGCTCTGTCCAAACTCGCGTCCTCCGAAGGAAGCGCCGACATGGCTAATGTGATCCTAACTAGTCAGGCAAAATCCGCAATATCTCAAGGAGAGGTTATGATCACGATCGTCGATCGTGGTGAGACTTGGATGGATCCTATTCGTTCCTACCTTGTGGATGGGACGTTGCCCGGGGATAGGACAGAAGCCCGGCAACTCCGGATACGGGCGGCCAGATATACCCTGATCGGGGATGCGTTGTACAGGAGAAGCCTATACCTCCCCCTTTTGAAATGCATTACCCCGCTAGAAGGCCACAGAGTCTTTAGCGAAATCCATGACGGCGTCTGCGGGAACCATGCGGGAGGTCAGTCGCTGGCCCACAAAACGGTGCGCCAGGGTTTCTACTGGCCTACATTAAGAAGAGATGCGATAAATTACGCTCGGAGGTGCCACAGATGCCAGGTGACCGCCCCTATCATCCGGACGGCACCAGAATATCTTAACTCGATATATAGTCCTTGGCCTTTCGCGTCATGGGGGATTGATCTGATCGGGCCTTTACCGACCGGACCCGGTGGGGTTAAATACGCAGTAGTGGCCGTGGATTATTTCACAAAGTGGGCCGAGGCCGAGCCGCTAAAAACCATTGATCAGAGGGCAATCATAAAATTCATCTGGAAGAATATAATATGCCGTTTTGGGATACCATACATCGTCACCTCTGATAACGGGAAGCAGTTCGACGGCCAGGAGATCATGAATTTTTTCGACAAATGGAAGATTAAGAAGGCTTTCTCCACCCCCTATCACCCGCAGACGAACGGCCAGGTGGAGGCGGTGAACAAAATTCTGAAACACACCATCAAGGCAAAACTTGAAGAACGACAAGGGAGGTGGGCGGCCGAGCTGCCAGATGTGTTGTGGTCTTACAGAACGACCAGCAAGGCCGCCACCGGGGAGACCCCTTTCGCTCTAGCCTTTGGTGCTGAAGCAGTAATCCCCTCCGAGATCGAGGTTACGAGCCATAGGACCTCCCAGGAGCTGAATGAAAACAATGACAAGGCTTTGCGCCTCGAGCTGGATTTTCTGGAGGAAAGGCGTTTGAATTCGGTTTTCCAGAATGCGACGGCCAAACAGAGAGCAGAGCGCTACTACAACTCTAAGGCCAAAATCAGGAAATTTAAAGCCGGGGATCTAGTCCTCAAACGGCTGCTCGGGCCAAGCACGGGGGCATTGGGCCCGAACTGGGAAGGCCCGATGCGAGTGAGGAAACACGTGGAGAAAGGGTCATATGAATTGGAACACCTGGACGGCGTGGCCGACCAATACCTTTGGAACGCACTCCATTTGAAGAAATACCATCAGTAATCTTTTGTATCCCAAAACTCTTTATGATCGGAATAAAAACTTGTTTGGCAGAATTTGCATGTTTGACCATTTCCAAGGAAAATTATTAAGACCGAGGACCGGACAAGTCCCATCCTCGGCCGTGTCGTCCCGATCCGTCGGGGGACATGTACGTTAACCGGGGATAGAGTCCGCTCTCCCCGAGCCTGAGATGAGTCGAGTGATCCGTCACTCGACCGATCGAACAGGAAAATTATTAAGACCGAGGACCGGACAAGTCCCATCCTCGGCCGTGTCGTCCCGATCCGTCGGGGGACATGTACGTTAACCGGGGATAGAGTCCGCTCTCCCCGAGCCTGAGATGAGTCGAGTGATCCGTCACTCGACCGATCGAACAGGAAAATTATTAAGACCGAGGACCGGACAAGTCCCATCCTCGGCCGTGTCGTCCCGATCCGTCGGGGGACATGTACGTTAACCGGGGATAGAGTCCGCTCTCCCCGAGCCTGAGATGAGTCGAGTGATCCGTCACTCGACCGATCGAACAGGAAAATTATTAAGACCGAGGACCGGACAAGTCCCATCCTCGGCCGTGTCGTCCCGATCCGTCGGGGGACATGTACGTTAACCGGGGATAGAGTCCGCTCTCCCCGAGCCTGAGATGAGTCGAGTGATCCGTCACTCGACCGATCGAACAGGAAAATTATTAAGACCGAGGACCGGACAAGTCCCATCCTCGGCCGTGTCGTCCCGATCCGTCGGGGGACATGTACGTTAACCGGGGATAGAGTCCGCTCTCCCCGAGCCTGAGATGAGTCGAGTGATCCGTCACTCGACCGATCGAACAGGAAAATTATTAAGACCGAGGACCGGACAAGTCCCATCCTCGGCCGTGTCACCCCGATCCGTCGGGGGACATATATATACTTAACCAACGTTTCACCGCAAGTGTAAAAATTTCAAAGGACATAAAATTTCACTAAAGAAAATGCGGAGCAAATAAGAGGAAAACAACATAGAGGTCGTGAACTAGGGAACATCACGTGAAAAAGAAACATCAATAAAGGGGGCGGCCTCTGCGATCGTGAGTTGGCCGGGGAGGCCAGCGGCTGACCCCGGATCCACGCCCTCCACGTTGAGATGGCCTGGGCCGATTCCCAACCGGACGCACTGCCGAACGGTGCTCCCGATCAAAGACGTCAATCGAGAAGCCTGTCCCGTCGGTCCAAGTGATACGAACGGCCCAACCTTCTTGCATCTCGAACCCGCTTACGAGTCGCTCCCACTCCGGTCCGTAAATTGCAGTCTGGTTGCGGAAACGAGTAAAAGAAACACACCATTCTTGATCCAAGGTATCTACCATTCGCAAGCCATCTGTAGTCCTGCCCCCGATCGGGCGAAGAAACGCCGCGGGAACAGGAAAGATTTCTTTATGCCAGGTGCCGTTAAACACACACTCAAAAAAAATGCGAGCCATCCAAAAATTCGACTCTAGCCGACATATTTCAAGAAACGATAACTGATACCTTTGTTTAATTTTAATAGTACGCAAACGCAAGGGACTCGTTATTTATAGGGGTTTTTTCCTTTTTCGAAAATTGAAAAGCAATTAAGGCAATAAGTTGACTACATTAAAGGAGAATGACGGTTTCAAGGAGTTCACATTAAATGAAAAGCAACAACATAATTATTCATCGCCGAACGGGTTCAAATAAATACGCACTAGTCCACGTATGGATGGCCGAGGGAATCAGCTTCACCACGCGCCCGGATCTGTTCGGGGAAGGAAACGTTGAGACGCTCCCGATCGAAAAGGCTGACACGAAACCCAAACCCAGGTTTCCAGATCACCCATACCTCCCATCCAGCTTGAATGCCCGCATGTTGTACGAAGTCAGCCCAGCCCGGGCCCCCGAATGCCACCTGACGCCTGAGTTTCGTCTTCACAGCGACCCAGGCCTGTTCGTTAGAGTCATGGAAAGGGATCTCTTCACCTAGGAACTTCTCCAATGGTTGCACGAACGCGTTAGGGAGAGGAAAGTTATTGCGATGCCATTTGCCATCGAACCTTTGGGTTAGCTTGCGCCACCCGTCAGAATGGATGGAGATGGCGTAATAGCTATCCTCAATTGCAGACGTGCCATGGAAGACTTGTTTCCCTTTATTTGGACGCATTTTCTTGTTTGGGCTCATTTTTTCCCCTTTTTTCCTTCCTATCTCCGGTGGCAAATTCTTTCTATGAAAAGAGATACAAAAAGAAGAGAGGGACCTAATTAAGTCACATTTATACACAGGGGGGCATCTGAAGAGGCCCCACTAAGGACCGTTTTGGAGGGAGTTTTCCCGCCAAAAGTCTTTTAGGGATAGGAAAATCCGTATAAGTTCCGTACGTTACATACGTTAAAAGTGAAGGAATAAATGCGTCAGAGATGGAATAATAAGGACGAAAGCTTTTCTGTCCCAAAGACAGTAAAAAGATAAAGTAACGTAAAGCACCAGATATTGTCAGAGATACAGTTCAAGCCCGCACGGGCAAAATCCAAAAAACAAAGAAGAAAGGAAACAGGATTGAAGATAAACACAAGTTTTTCAATAACCGGGCAGGCTTTAACATCCAACGCCATCACTTCTGATCCCCGGAAGCCAACTCTTCACCATCATGATCTTTAAGTACCGAGTCAGCGAACTTGGCGGCCGGATCTTCCTCGGTCGTACTAACCGGCTCCGCAGAATCCTGATCGGCCGGTTTATCCGGCTGAGGCATCTTAAGCTGCGATTTCAGAGGCCACCAGGACAGATCTAGTTTAAACTTCTGCTCCAGGTCGAGTACGTACAGGGAGAAGTGAGCATGAAGGGGACACTGTTCGGAATAGCGGCGAAGACAGCCCATCAAAACATCTGCTGGCTGACCGGCCTCCAGGAGTGCCCGAATACCATCGAAGTAAGCACAGTAATAAGAATAATTACTGTAGAAGTCGATGTCCTCTTCGGGGTCCGCCTGGCGCGCAGCCTCAGCAGCCTGCATGCCTTCCAGCTCCTTAAAAATCCGCCGGTTCAACTCCTCCAGCTCTTTCAGGCGTTTCTCGGCGTAACCATAGGATTTTTCAAGACCCTCCACCTGAGTCTTGAATTTATCTAACTCCTCTGTCTGCTCGGTCAGCTTGAGAATCACAGCCATCTTATCTTTCCTCTCCTCGTCCAGCTCACTGCTCAAGGAAGCTTTCATCCCGGACTCAAGATTGTAGTCCTCCTGCAGTTTGGCGAACCGAGTTCGCAGCTCCAAATAGACATCGGGCAGGTTGGGTGGACACTTAGCCGCTTTATCTTCCTGCTCGGCGCGGATTTGAGCCAAGCGATTCACCATGATCAGGTTACGGGCGGCGTTGACCCGCAGGAGCTTCTCTAGAAAATCCGGCCGGGATGCCGCACTCTCCATCTCCCGGGACCAAGAATGATTAACGTCCTCGACGGACTGAGCAATATGAGCCGGCAAAGGATCTACGTCGTAAGAACTCTGCTCGGCCGTCAAGTGAGCAACGGCCAAAGGAAGTCCGGGGTCCTCTTTAAAAGCCCTGCACCTCACAAGCCCTATTTTTGTAAGAACCTGAGTGTTAGGATGTAATCAAGAAAACCCGCGAGAGAATACCTGGAGAAGTCCTCATCGTCGGCACCAAAGATTGACTCCAACTCCCCCGTGCGATCATCATCTCCCGATCCGGCCGACCGGGACTCTTTCCTCTGGGGGGCCTTGCCTTTCCTAGGGACCGTGGGAGGTTTCCCGCCTTTCTTCGTCCCAGACGCGCCGGAACCATCCGCCCGAGATCTTTTAGTCGGTCGGAAGAGTGGAAGCTCCTCGTCAGAGGACCCCTCCTCAAAGCCGACCTGGCTGATCGGTTGAGGCATGGGGAAGTTAGTCGAAGGCTGAACAGCTACGGTCACGTTGGCCGCCAACTCCTGGCGTTCCGCCTCCGCTTTCTCCGCAGCAAGCTCCCTCTTCCTCCGTTCGCGAGGAGTCTCCAACTTCGGCATCCCGACCGGTCGGACGATCCGAAAATATCTACGAGCTGCAAACAAAAAGAACATTAGGAACACGGGGAAGACGAAGTCCAAATTAACTATGAATAAACACTCACGCGGAAATATATCCTCGGCGTCCCGAGGGGTAACTATAAACCGAGCACGAAGACGTCTCTCCTTGCCCTTCCAATTATCATGCTTCCTCTGATTATACGAGAGGGATTTTACTCTCTCCAAAATCACCAGGAAATCCCATCCTAATAGCCCGGCATCTGGAGCTTTGGGGCCTAAAAAAGGATAAGAAGGGGAGAATCCCCAAAAGGTCGGTTAGGGACGATAAAAGGATATCTAGGATAAAAAGTACTAAGGTCAGAGAAACTAACGGTCTGAGGTTGTCCGGTATTCGACACTCAGGGGAAAATTTTTGGAGTTCCACTCTCCTGCCACGAAAAACCATTTTTCGGTCCATTTGGCCTGTTTGCTCGTCAGATCGGTGATTACGGTATCTCGTTGTTTCAAGTAGTAATCTCCTTTACCGGCATCACAGATGCTCAGCAGGAACAACAATTCAAGGCCTGTTAGGCCTCGATACAACCCATAATAACCAAACAGGACGGTCAGGTCATGCATGGTCGCCCAGGCATTCGGTACCAGCTGCATCGGAGCGACTCCAAAGATCTGCACTAGGTGAGCGAAGGAGTCCGGGATGGGGAAGCGAAGGCCGCTCGACATCATCGAGTAATTCACCGCGACCATACCCGTCGGAGGGCAGTCTGCCCGCTCACCTTCGATGGGGGCGTATATATGAACGTCCGAAGGTATCTCCCATTCAACCCTTTTCTTCTGAAGAGCGGACTCCGTGATTGTACTCGGCCTCCGGCTAGCCTCAAAGATCCCCGGCCGATCTCCGACCACCCTAAAAATTTCGCGGGGAATATAGCGATACGGCCGCTCGAGAAGATAAGCCTCATACGAATATGGGGAAGGGGGACCCCGGTTATCGGCGATAATTTTACAAAGGCGGCGGTAAGCTTCGCTGACATCACCCTGCAGCATCTCGTGGCTCTCGTCGGCCGAGAAGGGGTATTTCAACGAGCGCCCGGACGGCGACGAGGCATCAGGGGATGAACCCTCATGAGGAGAAGAAGCAGAGGGTAATTTAGAGGGTGTTAAGGGGATTTGAGAGGGCGAGGCGCCCGACGATTCGCGACGAGGGGATCCCTCTTCACTCATCACCAGTTTCTGGTTTCTAACGAGGAGGTACACCCACGGCCGGAAATTTGAAAAGCAACGAGGATATCAGAAAGGTCGCCGGAAAAAATGGCGACTCACCGGAAATTCTTAAACTTAAGGAAGAAAGCGAGAACAGGCGCCCAGTAAAAGCCCCGGAAAAAAGAAACTCACTCTACACCAGGAGAGAGGAGAACGCGTACCTGAAAGGGATGAGATATTCGCCGAAAGAGGTCGCCGGATTTCACGAAGAGAAACAGCCGCCAGATAACTCGGGGAGAAAAGGTTTCGAAAAAAGTGAAAAAAGTCCCTTTGTGAAGATACTTATAGTATTTGGAAAGGCGGCGGTTTTTCTCTCCTTTTTTAACTTTTTAATTTTTGAATTTCAAAATTGAGAGGACAACTGAAAGGACAGCCGTAGGCGGGAGATGAGAAGGTTTCATGACACGTGTCGTCCACGCGTCAGCGTAGCAAAGAAACCCTATTTTTCTGATAGGGGAAATGGGGCGACTACGACCACGAAGAACCCGGCCGGTCTCTACCGACCAGATCCTTCGCGGGGGGCATTTGTTGTGCCCCATTTTCGTTTATTATTATTATTATCATTATTAATATTATTTATTACCGTTACTTATTGGAAGCGATGGATCCCACGCCAGAAGCCGCCCATGACGATCGGGAGAAGGCCGATCAGAGGATGTGCCGAGCAAGCAATAGTCAGCCGAGCGGGTGATGAGATGCCGGTCAGGGGTACGCCTTCCCAAGGACAAGCCTGCTCGCCCGGATGCCGACCAACTGGAGCGCCACAAAAGGAAGACTCGAGGTCGGTCCCCCCAGCTCAGCAAAGGCGGCGCATTAAAGGGTTCAACAGTCCTTTTACCATTTTAGGGTTATGAATTGTCACATGTCAAGGCCCAATAAGGAAAGGCCCATTTCCCTTTTGTAAACCCTAATGGTAGCCCTATAAATAGAGGGAGCTGTAATAGGAAATTCAGAGATATTCCTCAAGAAAGATTCCAACCCAAAAATACTCTCTTTTTTCATTTCCATTTTCAGCCAAGAACACGTTGAATCTTCACCAAAGCTAGTCCTCAAAAACCCCATAAGAGAGTTAACGATTTTTCACCCGTTAACACGTAAATGAATGTAAAAACAGATTATAAATAATACTAAAACCTTAATTAAATAAATTAAAACAAATAAATAAAATAATAATAATGTCTTGTTCAACAAGACACAATCTTTTTTTTTTTAGTATTCGCATCATTCTCCCCCTCTACGAGAAGGTTCGACCGCGAACCTAAAAGACCGAGCACGGAGATACCGGGATCAAACACCAATCGTTGGCGATCCTGAGGGCACGACGCAAGAGCAGCGACACGTTGACGTGGCGCAAGGGCAATGGATGGAAGAACGGTAGTAACTTGAGAAGGCGACGCAAGGGCATCGTCAACGACATCGAGATGCCGCGCAAGAACAGTAACATGCGAGACAAAGGCAACGTCATCGGGATGCGGCATCGGGGCAACGACGTGGTGAAGCAGCTCGTCGTCCCAAATCGGCTCGGCAACCCAAATCGGCTCGGCATCCAAGATCGGCTCGGCGGACTCGGCGTCCCAGATCAGCTCGGCATCCCAAATTGGCTCGTCATCCCAGATCGAGGCCGATTCGTCTTCCGAATCATGGTATGGATCGAGTTCATCAACAAGGGTGCGCTCAAGCGCGGGGATCGGTCGGCGTGGAGGTGACGATAGCTTGTTGGAAACAGCAAGGCGGAGCTCCTCGAGATCGACGGCGAGGGCTGCGATTTGGCGGCTTAAGGCGGCGACGTCGGCGTCGCGACGGGCTGCGGCCTCAACGGCGGATTCGCGAGCATACTGGCGACGAGGAGGCATCGTGCCTGGAACCTGATACCAACTGACGCAGGGAAGCAAGAACACACAAATAAAACTCGTTGATTCTACGAATACCCGAGAATTAATACATCAAACTTTCGTTGATTCCGAAGAATACCGAAACTTGATAAAAACCTCAACAGAGGAACCTTTTTATTTCATATCAAAACAACTTCTAATTGAATGAGAAAAACGACATATAAATAAGTATTGAAACCCTAATAAAATAAATTAAAATAATAAATAAAATAATGTTAATAGCTTGGGCAAGAAGACACAATCTTTTCCTTATTTCTCTCTGCATCATTCTCCCCCTCTTGGAGAAGGTTCGACCGCGAACCTGAAAATCGAGCACGAAGATGCCGGGATCAAACACCAATCGTCGGCAATCCTGAGGGCACAACGCAAGGGCAGCAGCTACACTTTGACGTGGCGTAGGGACAATGGCTGGAAGAACCGACGCAGGGGCAACAACTTGAGGAAGCGACACAAGGTCAACGGCAACGACATCGGGATGCAGCGCAAGAACATGAGCATGCATATATGGTGCAGGGGTAGTATCATATCCTTTCAGCGCAAGAGCAAAAACATGTTGATGTGGTGCAGGGGTAACAACATCAAAACTCAGCACAAGTGCCACGGAAATTTCCGAAAAGGGCTCTTCATCAAATTTAGGGGGACCACCATACGTGGATGACTCTTCATCCACACATAACGTGTGAGGGTGAGAGAACGGACAAGTCTCATGACGGGGGCTAGTCGCGCCACACTCAAAGCAGCATACTACGGTCGAGGTCGATGACGACTCCACGTTGACGGCGGCGTCGGGGATAGCCTGACGACGAGAAGGCATCGTTTCGGCTCTGATACCAACTGACGCAGGCAGAAGCGATAAACACACGATTAAGACTCGTTGATTCTGAGAATACCCGAGAATTAATACATCAAACTTTCGTTGATTCCGAAGAATACCGAAACTTGATAAAAACCTCAACAGAGGAACTTTTTTATTTCATATCAAAACAACTTCTAATTGAATGAGAAAAACGACATATAAATAAGTATTGAAACCCTAATAAAATAAATTAAAATAATAAATAAAATAATGTTAATAGCTTGGCAAGAAGACACAATCTTTTCCTTATTTGTCTCTGCATCACAAATTTTTTCATAAGATATATAAGTGCTCGTTAGTTTTTATGTTTGTTTAGTTTACGTTATTAAGAGTTTTGTAATTGTTAATCAAGGCACTACGTGTTATTTATGTAGTCGATATTACCATTAGCATAATATTTGCATAATATGAACTGTTATTGCGCAATTCTTTATTTGCATAATATTTTAATTATTTTAATTTGTTAAAATGATTTGTATTGTTTTATTTATTTTATTTTTTAATTAAATATAAATATTTTACTTTATTTTATAAAATATTTTACAATTATTATATTTAATAATTTTGTGTATTTGCTGTGTATAATTATTTTATAGTTTATAATACATGAATAAAAATTAAAATAAAACAATACAAATAATTTGTAACAGATTAAAACAATTAAACTATTACGCAAATAAATAATTGCACAATCACCCTTCAAATTATTAAATGTATACTTGTATGGTGCAAGATTGCACTGCTTATTATTCAGTGTAAAAACGCACGCCCCAAACATTTTTAATAAATAATTGATAATAAATGTATATTATAGAAGCATAAGAGTAATATTAGTAGTAACCTGTAAATATGATGAATGAAAAGTTTTGAAGTTAGGTGTAATCTATATATTTGATTTGCCTCCATTAAAAAATACCCCTAGTTAAAATTGGATCCAAGCTTAAAGGACTAATATTGAATGCTATAAATAGACATTGGATACTTGGAACGGAACACTTTTGATATATTTTAAGAGACGACAAGAGTCTAATTTTCTTATACGGTATGTTATATCATTGATATAAATTTTACTTCTTTCAACTTTTACTTATATAATCATATTTTTTTTAATTTATAAAGAAAAATGTGACCATTAATTTCGAAATTAGTTTTGGAAGAAGGAAATAGTAGTATAATTTTATTTTACATTGGTCATTGGTGTCACTTTTATTTTAATTAGTTTTATAATTTTTAAAGGATACGCGTGTAAATTAAAATTTATGCAAGCAATTAAATATATCAGCAAAACTATTTAATAAGTACATCAAAACATTTTAATTAAATATGCTGTAATTTTTTAATGTAATATTACACAAATAATATTGTACTACTATGTGACATAATAAATTACAAAAATAGTCAACTCCAAATCTCCAATATATCGTGCAAGTATGAAATATGAATATTATTACAAAAAGAATACGCAACGGGTTGTTGTTGCTTCAAAAGGTAATCTAAAATTAACATTTTTATACATAGTAATTTATATAAATTTGAATACAAATTTTGGGAATAAATAAAATTTTGACTATTTGGTGGGATTCTAATTTCTAATCCGAATCCCACCGCTTATCCTCCGTTAGACAACACACAAAAACCCTCTCTTCCGTCTGTTTACCAATTACCCCCAATTCACAAATTTGCAGATTCATCGGTTCCGATGACGCAGCTGAAGCCCATTCTCTCTCACTTAGACCCCGTCATTCCTTCCTCCACCGGCAAAATCAAGTCGCCACCGGCGTTCGCCTTCCACCGCCTCCGCTTTCACCCCAGGCTCACCCTCTGGTCTTTCCTATTCCTTTTCTTTTTGCTCCTTTTCTTCGCTTGCTCCCCTCCCGCCGCCTCCTCCGCCGGCGGAAAGCGCCGCAGCCTCAAAACCACCGAGCGGGGCTCCAATTGGGAGGTCAAGGCCCGCAATTCGGCCAGACCTCAGTCCAACTCGGGCCTCACCGTCCTGGTCACCGGCGCCGCCGGCTTCGTCGGAAGCCACGTCGCCGCTTCTCTGAAGAAACGCGGGGACGGCGTGGTCGGGCTCGACAATTTCAACAATTACTACGAAACCGGGCTGAAGAAAGCCCGAAAGAGCCTCCTCGAGCGGCAGGGCGTGTACATCATCGACGCCGACATCAACGACGCCTCGCTGCTGGGGAAGCTTTTCGAGGTCGTGCATTTCACGCACGTGATGCATCTGGCCGCCCAGGCCGGAGTCCGGTACGCGATGCAAAACCCTAATTCCTACATACATAGTAATGTGAAGGGCTTTGTCAGCTTGCTGGAGGCCTGCAAAAACGCGTTCCCTCAGCCGAGCATCGTTTGGGCCTCGTCGAGCTCTGTTTACGGGCTCAATTCAAAGGTGCCCTTCTCGGAAAAGGATAGAACCGACCAACCGGCTAGCCTGTACGCGGCCACCAAAAAGGCTGGCGAAGAAATAGCCCACACTTACAATCACATTTACGGGCTTTCCATCACCGGGCTTCGCTTCTTCACGGTCTACGGGCCCTGGGGAAGGCCCGACATGGCCTACTACTTCTTCACCAAGGATATTCTGAGAGGGAAGGAGATCAAGATTTTCGAAGGGGCTGATCATGCTACTGTGGCTAGAGACTTCACCTACATTGATGATGTGGTTATGGGTTGTTTGTCGGCTCTGGATACTGCGAAGAAGAGCACGGGAAGTGGGGGGAAGAAGAGAGGTTCTGCGCAGTTGAGGATATATAATTTGGGAAACACGAGCCCTGTTCCTGTCGCGAAGCTCGTGAGCATTTTGGAGAAGTTGTTGAGAGTGAAAGCGAGAAAGAAGGTTCTGCGTATGCCGGGAAATGGGGATGTGTTGTTCACGCACGCGAATATTAGTTTGGCGAGGAAGGAGCTCGGGTATAAGCCAACCACTAATCTGGAGACGGGGTTGAAACAGTTTGTGGAGTGGTATCTGAGTTATTACGGGTCCAAGAAGAAGAGTGCGTGGTGAATTAATTCAGAAGGAACGAACGAACGTTGTTGTTGATGTGTTTGTTGTCGATTTGTATGTTTTGAAGCTTTCATTAGTGATTGACAGATTTTAATTTATGTGGTATCGCCGTATGTGTATTCTGTGTTTGAACTGCTGAGGACTGAGAAGCTTTCATTTGCTAGATGCTTTGTACTCTTATGGGAGGGGGGTAAATAAGTTATCCACATCGGTTCTGTTCTTTTTATTTAACTATATTTTCTTTGAAGGTTCTGCTTACTTAGATATTTTCTTTCATGCTTACGGTTTGTGAAGTATGTTGGCAAATGTTGTTCAATTGGTATATCACGTTGTTTCGGCGCGGTAAATTAAAATAAAATTTTATTTTTTTAAAGAAAAAATGTACTTAAGTTGAGGAAAATGAAAGTTATTAGTTGTTTGAAACGTTAAAAAGTACAAATTATTTTTTTAAAAATAAAAATATAATGATAATTAGTACTCCTATATAATGAAGAAAGAAGAATGTGTTTATTAAAGTGGGCAGTGAGCCAGTGACTCAAAGAGAGTAAATACAGTATGATTTACCACAACATAGTGACTCAAAGAGAGTATTTAACATAGTGACTCAAAGAGAGTAAATACAGTATGATTTACCACAACATATCTACATATTAGGATACTTAATTAAGAATTTTCCTTTGGATTACAATTTTGACTAATTGAACTAAATAAGTGATTGAGTTTGAATTGAATGAGTTTGAACTTAAATTAGGGGTGTATTCAATTCGAATTATGTTGAATGTTTATAGATTTTAAAAAGTGGTGAACTTGAAAAATACACAAAGTTTATGAGTTTGAATGACTTTTTTTTTATATATATTTTTATAGATTTATTAGAAACTTAAATTTAAAGTGAAAAATTTAATAAATTTAAGACGGTAAACTTACCCGTCAACCTCTGCTTGTAAAAAGTGAAATTTAGAGCTTCCCCAATGGTAGGTACAATTCCTACATGGCATGGAATTGTACTTAGGTACACCATTGGGGACAGAAGTACAATTAGGTGAGAGAAAAATTGAGTATCTAAACTTTGATACCCGGTACAATTGTAAATGTGGGCCCATTTTCAATTTTTTTTCATTTTGTTTCATTTCATTTTTAATATATGTATGCAAATAAAAATAAAAGTGGTATAGTGGTGGGACCTACAAAGTATAATTGTACCTTGTATTGTTGGGGAGTGTAGGTATAATTTGATATGTATAATTTATTTTTGATGTGTCATATGATATGACACAAATTTGTAACTATAGAGAGGTACACCATTGGAGATGCTATTAGCGTGAACAATTTCTTGTAATTACCAATTACACTAACACAGTAAAAAGTGAAATTTAGCCTGAACAATTTATTGTAATTACCCATTTCGCTTGGTAATTGTTGAACAAGTATTTAATTAATTACTATGACTTTTCTACCAAAATGTGACAACCTTGTAAATTTTAGATTGTTTGCTGTGAACTCTTGGGTAATTGCTCCAGCAACAAAATAAAATCACATAAAACATGAAATTAAAAACAAAATTAAAAAAAAAAACACATGAAAAATAAAAGTTTAAATAAGAATATGCGTACGTAATAGTCAACAAAGCATGAATTAATAAACTAGTCTCCCCATTTCAATTATAGGCGTTGAACAAACTGTTTGTACTATCTTCAGTCAGATTAAGTACACAATAGAGTAGGAATACTTAACAAAATGAGAGATTCTAAAAGAACTTTTGTATTAACCTTGCTCAGTGCACAGTCATTTACAAAAATACCTACAAAATTCTAACAAATCTTGCAAAAAAGTCACACAACCAAAAATCTACGACTACGAAGACTAATTCTAGCGAACGTCCTTCGCAGTCTAAAAATACAAAAAAATTAGCAAATACTCCTGACTTTACAATATTTATCTCTCTAAACATATCTAAGTAAAAGTGTTAAAATCTACAAATGATCTAGCGAGTATTTATAGACTTCATGTGGAAATCCTAATTGGGTGTTCGGAAATTTCGCTAATGGGCTGAGCCCAAACTATTTTCTTTGGAATATTCGAGATTTCATTTGCCCACAACGTGTTTGATAAAATGCTCAAATGAACTTAACTTAATTTTAAGTGTAATTTCTTGAACCAAAATCGATCGTAATCACCGTGAGGCGGGTTTAAGGTCAATTTTAGATTAAATCGATTAGTCGCCGTGGTGCTGGACTTGTCTTCTCGAGGTTCGGTTATTACATTTAACCGAACAATTGATATTCTTGAGCATTAGATCATTCATATTGCGGTGCTACCTTGATTTCATCTCCGTTTCTTTCCTATTTGATACACGTTACTTGCTTTAATTGATTACTTGAACGAACTTGTTATTTGACATGAATTGAAATAGAATTTTCTACGAAAACCTCTCACTCTAGTCCTCCCTCGGATTGATATTCCGAGTGATCACTCTCGATTTTTGAAGCGAGGCTAAACACGCTTATTCTTTTCTGTTGATGGTGGAAAAATCGTGCTCTCCAATGATCAACTAAAAATAGAAATTTTGGGGATTGAGTAGTGAACAAGTCAATTATGCTCTCTAGGAATTTTTGGGGAAAAGTGTAGATGCCTTTAATAAAATATTACACCTACTATTTATAGAGAATACAAACTAGGGTTACTAAAGTAGTTTAGTGGGCCTAGTCCACCAACACACCCTCTTTTAGGCTCGTCTTTTATATTTAAAGCCCAAAGACGAATACATAAATCCTGACGAACCGAACATGCGATTCCTGCTCGCCCCCACCTTCACTTATTTCGACCGAGCTCGCTCCTATGCTTAAGCTGGACACGTCCTCGATCAATCCTATTGTAGCTCAGGGAGGCGACCTTCGATATCCCTTTTCCTATTCAGCTCGCTCTTCTTTAAAGAGCGAACAAAGGAGGGAGCCCTATGCTCGGGACAAGACCAGAAATTCGTCGCATAACATTTTCTTTGAGAGAAAAGTGCTTCTTCACCTACGACGTCCAAAAGTGTTTTTCTGAGTATGTGCAGTTACTACAAAATATAGTGCGTAATTCAAACGAGTTCAACAGAGTTAGTAACTCTACATTGAATTAGGAAAAATTACACACTAACGCAATAAAATTTCAATATATGCTTACTTCTTCCATCAAGCCTTGCTTTTCTTTTCCAAAAGTACCCTTGAGCATATGAGCATCCAGATCAAGGGTCCTTGAGCATTGATTTTCTTTGAATCCTTTGCATTGGTTGAGCGTAACACTGGATAGCTAGGTTGTTCGTTACCGTCACACTTGGGTTCCAATAGCACTCAATCGATGAAATTAAAATTGTTTATCTGATCTCATAAATAATGAAACAAATCAATAATTTCATTTACAACTTAAATATAAAAATTACAAACAAAAGTTCATTTAAAACACCCCGAAAGTTAAAAAAAAAACAAATTAGGGTTATACATGTTCTACAGAAACATGACTAACTTTTTTCATAAATTTGAAATTACACTTTCTCCATTTTGAGAATTTTTATTTAAAGCTGTTTTAAAAGTGATTATGAAAAGTGCTTTTTGACTGCTGCACAAATGCTCTTATGATTAAAGCTCCAAGAACATTAATTAGGAGTATTATGCTGTTATACTACTATTAGTAAAAGATAATCCCATATCACCATACAAATTTTAAAGCTTCTAGATTATGTATTTATGTTTTTAAATATCTAACCTTAGACACATATATTATAATTAATAAATATATTTTTAATTTTTAAGTAAATAATTTTTGATTTTTAAGTGAACACGCATATATAAATGTAAAATCGGTAACTATCAATTTTACAATAAGAATTTGAGGCCGATTGAAAATGTAAAATAATGACGATGTGCAATATGAAATAAGTTGTTCGTAGATTATAATTTTGAAAAATGTAAAAAATACTTGTAATAATCTTTTTTGGGATGAAATTATTAATTATCAATTTTTTGAAAAATCTAAAATAGTAGGATGAACGATAAAACAATATTTTTCACCTTGAAATTTACTAAACACGCCGCTTTATTAAAATTTAATTTTATAAGTCTTGATAAAATATCTATATTTACTCTTATACTACTTACCGAATAATATTAATATTTTTATCAATATTCAATAAGTATATACAGTGATTTGAAACCAATTCATTCCATCTGACTCTTCAAAAAATAAATCGGCCATTGATCCTCAATTTCTGAGCAAAAATCGACATCAATTACTTGTATATACAGTGATTTGAAATTTTATATTTTTGCCGGATAATCAGGTATGTATTAGTATCCAGTTGACAAATGATTAGAAAACTAATAATTTTTCTTTTTTATTTTCAATTGAGGAAGATGACTATGAATTTAATTCACACGGATAAATTTAAATTCACCATGTTTCTCCATGTTGTTACTGCTTTTAAATGAGTTTTAAATTACTGTTTTTTAGGAGAAAAAAAAAACAGAGGAAAGCATATGACTAATTTTGGATGGGAAAAACAAATGCAATGTGAAGCAAAGGGGTTACTCGTCTTCGTCTCCATTAATTCATATTTGCAAATTAAAGCGAGTTTTTCGGGTGAGAAAAGGAGCAGAAACTTTTTTTAATGAGGGTAAATTTGGTATTACAGGGGTGTAAATAGTAAAAGGAGGGTTGAAAGTCGTAGGCAGTAAATAAACGCAGTGAAATGCGCTGCCTAGACAAGGCAGTGTTCTGCGGCAGAACAGCGTATGCCGCAGCACGATGCCTTGTACAGAAAAATCGTTCGTTTTACGTGATTTACTTGATTTAAGTATTTTATCCAGATTAATCAGATTGTTTAAGTGATAAAATTATATATGATATATGTATATGAATAGCAGCGGAATTAATAAAAATAAATCACTTCGAACGAACACACACACACGTACGAAAAAGTAAGGAACACGAATTTAAATCTTTGTATGTGTATTTAAATTATACACATACGAAACGGCCTTACGGCCAGAAACTTTATTAAAGAAACGAGTCTTTACAAAAGAAATACTCTTGGATTTACAAATGATTTTACCTAAGGCTATACACATGTATGCCTCGGTGTTTATCGTATCCGAAGAGTATGAACAATCAACAACAAATGAAACCTAGCTACTGGATAACACCTATTCTAAAGTCACGATCATCAGCACTACAAAAGAACTCTCTTAGAGACGAGAGAACATATGGCTCGACGAACTTCACAAGTGAAGTCGCGGCACTAAAGGCGTGATGATCGATCTAGAGAGGAAATGTGTTTCTGGAGGTGTAAAGATGTTGTATGAGTGTTGAGTAAATGCAGCTGGGTCGTCCTCTATTTATAGGTGAGAGTCTCCAACTGATTTCCTCATTTTGCTAGGTCAACAATCGGTTGAGATATTCTAGGGCAGGCTGTTTTGACCACTGCCGCAGGAATGCCTTCTGAAGTTCTTCTGGAATGCTCTGCCGTACTGCACTGCCTTCCATACTCTCTGGACTTCAGCAATCCTTTGCCCTACGCTCATGCTTCGCTCGATATCTTGACTCAACCTCTTGTCCAAGCCTTGCACTGCTTGCGGCATGACTCTGCCTGGCTGTGCTGCGGCAGAAAGCTTCTATGTTGATTGTTTTTCAAGCACGTTCCAACTAATGAACTATGCTAAATCAAATCACCAATATGACAAGTGATTACAACAGTATAAATTGTGAAGAAAGAAGAAAACAAATAAATATGTTAGCAAAACAACTTCTGCCTAGGTACATTTAAGGCATTGTAATGCCCAAACATATTTATCCTTACAAACTCCCCCTTTTTATCTTTCTTCACAAAACCATGAGGCAGCAGCGCAATGAGCACTCCCCCTCAATGAAATACATCTGACTTAGAAGTATATGACATTTATCTTGACAAACAACTAAGGCAATAAAACTCCCCCTTAGTTGATACTTCCTAAGTAGAACAAAAACATTTATTTGATACCTAACTAATAAAACAAAAACAAGTTAAACTAAGTAAGCCTCTAAATAACACACCAATTTTTTTAAAGGAAATAAATACTTAAATTAAACATTGTTCAAACCAAATAAAAACTTAAACAAATTGTTCAAAAAAAACAAATAACCAAATTAAATAAATTGTTTAGAGTAAATAAAAACTAAAAATCAAAAGAAGAAATAATATTTCTTCAGGTCTTCAGAGCTTGCTTTGAATCTTCAAATCATCAGGTCTCGGGCTCGAGTGACGAATCACGATCAGTCTCCATCAATCTATGCGGCAGTCTCTGCAGCAACCTTCTCTGCTAAGGCAGCCTCCTTCTCTGCGGCAGCTTCTTCAGCATCAACTTCCTTGATGTGCTCCTTCAATTTATTCAACAGTTGTCTCTTTGCCTCTTTGAGGTCTGCTGCTGCTGGTACTCCCCCTTTTTGTGGAGTAAAGCCATTTTCTTCAAAAAACCAGGCAATACCATTAACAATGACCTTGGTCATGTACTCCTGCATGACGACAATATGATTTGCAGCACATTGTTCGGCAAAAGCTTGAGCTCGAGCATGAATACTCGTCTACGAAGCTAAGGAACGGAGGACATCAGTCTGCGCTTTTGGAGCTTTCTTTGGAGTTGGGATTACGGCAGTGCAATGAAAATATGTCCATGGAAGATCATTGGGACCGCGGATGCTCAACTTGTATGATGTAGGCAGTAGTGTCTATATCAGCATCGTTGTATGACAACCATTGTGCCTTTATCATCTCCCGGATAAAAGAGCGAACGCAAGGCTCTGCGTCTGTGATGCTGCGTAGCCATTTTGTCAAAAATAAGCTGCCCAAAGTTCACCTGCCTTCCTGCGCCAAGGTTAAAAAGAACCTCTGCCATCGTGGTGTGCACAACGTGCATTTTGGACGTGGGAGTCCAGTTGCCACGAGCAATGGTAGATAGCAGATAGTAAAAAGAGGTTAGTTTGGAGGCAGGAAGGTAAGCAATGTCTGGTGTTGAGCCAATCAGGCGGCGAGTAATTGCGGCAGTGTTCGGTTCAGTGACTGCGGCAGTATAATAAATATCCAAAGCGGTCGAGGAAATCATTGACTGCGGCAGGGCTGATAGTGAAAATCTTTTTCCGGAGATACACTTTGCCGTAGCCTTGAAAGCCATCATTACCAAAGCAGTGGTGCATTTTGGCATAAATATCCCATATCAAATCCTCATAGTATAACTCTACGTAGGTGATTGTCATGATCAACCGCATCTTCTTCAGAGATTTGTCAACTTTATATTTGGCACAAACTGACATGTCGATGTTGCGGTCAGGGATGAATGGCTTTGCATCATAGTATAGAGATCCAAGGATTGCACGCCTTTAAGACCAAAACCTCTTTGAGGTAAGCCTCTGTCGCCTCCATGTCGGATTCATAATCCTACTTAGGCGCATGGACTGCGGCAGCAGTGGCATTACCCTTGTCCTTTTTGACAGATGGAGGTACTGCGGCATCTCCACTCTGAGAGTTGTCCGTTTTTGATGTGGCAACTTCCTTCCCTTTGCGGTCCTTCTTCGCAGTGGCTTCCAAATCAATTGGATTGGCCGAAGAAGTGGGTGGCAGCCTCTTGCCTTTTGCTGAGGCAGCAGATCGGGTGAATGAATGGCGGTGAGTTCCCAGTGGTCTGCGGCGGCGTAGGCATGTTGTCGGCGACGCGGATGCGGTAGATGGCATCCATATATTCTGCCAACGTGACCTCGAGGCGAACCTTTCCTGATGAATGCAATGAACCGTGGGTCGCCGAAATAAGGAGTAAAAGGAATATAGTCGGCCATTGAAAATTTGGAGAGAAGGAAAAATTTTGGCAAGAAAACAGAGCACAAATTCGACACAAAGATGTGACTTTATGTGCGAGAGAAAACATTCGGGGTTTCAGGTTCAAATTAATTCAAACTCTTGATCAAATATTATGAGAGAATTGTAGTCGAAGTAAGAGTTTGAAGTAAATAATAAAGAAAAATAAGTAAAAATCAGATGGTGGTTTGATGTAACGCAAAAATAGGCAACGATTACGTTTCTGTGACCTGAACCGTCGCCTGCCGCACACTTGAGTGCTGCCCAACGGTCAAGTGGGGCATTGCTCTGCGGCAGGTCGTTGCCAAAAATCAAAATCAAAATCCCCTTTTTTTTTTTTTTTTTTTTTAATATTTGATTTTTCTGTTTTTAATATATTTTCTTTTTCTATTTTTGTTAATATTCTCTTTTTCTGTTTTTGGAATATATTCTTTTTCTATTTTTCATTTTTCATTTTTTTTTTTTTTTAAACAAATAAATAAAAATATTTTTGTGGTGTGAAAAATCAAGGCTTACAAAGCAAAATTAGGAAAAGATTAACAGCTATCTAATCCTAATGGAACATCATGCTGCATCATAAGTACTTAAACTCTACTTGGACATAATGCCATGTCAAAAATGAAATTATTAAATACTTAGTTCACCTAGTACATAGTATCTCAACCCATTGAGTATTAATTACATGTATATGGGTTTGACCATGTTGCCTAAAGTGGTTTGGGTATTTTCTCTTCCTTCGGAAAATTTTAATCTCATAAATTGACTAAGGCAGAATGCTGTGGCAGAGGTTCAGTAGGCATGACAATGCGGCAGCATGATGCAGATCAGCATCTAAGGCATGGTGCACATGCACAAAGAATTTCTTAAGGCATTGAAGCGTTTTGAGTCCAATGGCTTGGTGAAGATGTCAGCTATTTGCTTCTCTGTAGGAATGTGATCAATCCTTAAAAGACGTTTTTCCACCAAATCTCGTATGAAATGATGCCTTATGCTGATGTGTTTGGTTCTTGAGTGCTGCACTGGATTATGACTGATATTTATGGCACTCGTATTGTCGCAGTAGAGTGTAAGACTATTGCTATCCAGGTGGTAGTCATCAAGCATGTGCTTCAACCAAATCAGTTGGGTACAGCAACTCCCTGCGGCAATATATTCTGATTCGGCAGTGGATAGAGAAATGCAGTTTTGCTTGCGGCTTTGCCATGAAATAATGTTGTTTCCAAGAAAGCAACATCCTCCGCTTGTACTCTTGCGTTCCTCCGTGTCTCCTGCCCAGTCGGCATCTGAAAATCCGACTAAATCGGTGGTGGTATCTTTGGTATACCAAATGCCTAACTCAACTGATGCGGCAACGTAGCGTATGATGCGTTTGACTGCCTTCAAGTGTTCTTCCCTTGGATCAGCTTGAAACCTGGCACATAAACAAACGCTATACATGATATCTGGTCTAGTTGCCGTAAGATAAAGCAAACTCCCTATCATGGATCGGTAGAGTGTCTGATCCACTGCGGCAGTATCGGTGCCTCGGGAGATTTTGTCCGTTGAGCCCATAGGTGTTTTCATGGGCTTGGATCCTTCAAGTTGGAATCTCTTGATGAGATTTTTAGCATATGAAGCTTGTGAGATGAAAGTTCCAGTTGATGATTGCTTGATATGGAGCCCTAAAAAATGAGTTAGTTCTCCTACCATGCTCATCTCAAATTTTGATGCCATGGCAGAGGTAAATGCCTTAAGCATGTTCTCACATGTGGATCCAAAAACAATATCATCTACATAAATTTGAGCAATTAAAATTTTGGAAGAATTGAATTTGACAAACAGGGTCTTGTCGGCAGTGCCTCGGGTGAATCCAAAACTGAGTAGAAAATCAGTTAGGCAGCCATACCAAGCTCTAGGAGCTTGTTTTAGGCCGTACAATGCCTTGTGCAGTTGATACACATGGTCAGGATGTTTCGGATCTTCGAAGCCCTTTGGTTGTGCAACATATGCCTCCTCTTCAAGTATGCCGTTGAGGAACGCTGCCTTCACATCCATTTGATGTAAGGTGATGTTGAGGTGACATGCAATGGCAATGAGTAGACGAATGGACTCCATGCGTGCTACGGGGGCAAAAGTTTCATCGAAATCGATGCCTTCAACTTGCGTATAGCCTTGCGCCACCAGCCTTGCCTTGTTGCGTACAACCTGCCCGTGCTCATTCGACTTATTCTTAAATATCCACTTTGTCCCGATGATATTTTTGTTTTGGGGACGAGGAATGAGCTTCCAAACTTTGTTTCTTTCAAACTCGTTCATCTCTTCTTGCATTGCCATAAACCAAAATTCATCGGCCAATGCTTCTTTGGCATTCTTTGGTTCGATCGTTGAGAGGTACGAGGCAATGCCTATTTCAATACATGTGGCAGACATGCTTACATTCTTGGTCATGTTGCGGTAGTTGATGTATGGACGAGCTCTCATGCGTCTGGCCAACATTTGACTCGAAGGGTGGTTTCGGACAACATGCCTTGGGGGATCCCTTCGTCGTTGGTTTGGTTCCTCTTCACCATCTGATGAATCTGATTGATGTGGGGTGCTATCATCGTTTGATTGCTCAGGAGATGCTGTCGAAGGTTGAGCATCATCATTCGAGCCAGTAGGTGCGGCAGTAGGCTGCGCAGGTGTGATACTGCCTTCAACTTCTGCTACTGCGGCAGGCTCGAGCAAACCTTTCACATCTTCTTCTTTAGGTTTCCTGAGTCGACTAAGATCATCAAAATCAACATTCACAGATTCAATGATGGTTCTAGTTTGTATGATAAAAATACGATAGGCATGACTATTCCTAGAGTATCCAACAAATAATCCTTTAAGGGATTTTGGATCAAGTTTCGATCTAGGTTCCCTATCATTTAAAACATAACAAACAGAGCCAAAAACATGAAAGTATTTCAAATTAGGCTTTCTATTGTTAAGAATTTCGTAGGCCGTCTTTGATGTTCCTGAACGTATGCTGATGCGGTTCAGGATATGGCATGCGGCATTGAATGCTTCTGCCCAAAATTGCTTGCTTAGGCCCTTGGCGATCAGCATGGTACACGCCATTTCCTTGAGGGTTCGGTTCTTCCTTTCAGCCACGCCGTTTTGTTGCGGTGTTATGTGGGCAGAAAATTCTTGGGCAATGCCATGCGCGTCACAAAAACGAGAAAGCCGTTGGTTTTCAAACTCGGTGCCATGGTCACTTCTTATTCTCTTTACTGAGGCTTCATGATTGGTCTTTATCCACCTGATTAGCTTGGACACCTCATCAAATGTCTCACTCTTGTCTTGGAGAAAACGCACCCAAGTATATCTTGAGAAATCATCCACTACGACAAGTACGTAGCGTTTTCCAGAGTGGCTCCTTGTCTCTATTGGTCCCATTAAATCCATGTGGAGGAGATCAAAGCATTTGGTTTGCTTTTGATACAGCCCTGCCTTGGAATTGGCAGGTCCTGCGGCAGAGGCATCAGACTGTCCTGCGGCAGGTATTGCTGGATGACTTGTACGAGTCATTTTTCCTTGTTTGCAATGCCCACATGTTGTCTTCTGGATTTTTGGGAGAGATGGAAGTCCACGAACAGCATTGAGCTTGATTAGACGCTCTAAATTCCCAAGACTTGTGTGTCCAAGTTTTTGATGCCATAGGTCAATGTCATCTTTGACTTGTGCAGAGAGGCATGTTTCTCCAATGGAGTAGCAGTTGTTTGCCTTGGAACGCTCCCCCTGAATGAGTGGGTTCCCTGCACTATCAAACACTTCACACATTTGGTGAGTAAACTTTACATTCATGCCTTCATCGCATAGTTGACTTATGCTTATGAGATTCGTGATGAGGCCTTCAACATGAAGCACTTGTTGTAGCTTCGGCAGCCCTTTCACATTTAATGTGCCTCGGCCAATTATTGAACCACTGGACCCTCCTCCAAATGTGACCTCTCCTCCGTGAAAAACTTTGTAGTTGATGAGGTGATCACTATTTCCGGTCATGTGCCGCGAGCATCCGCTATCGAAGTACCACTTATCATCTTTGGTAGCTTTGAGGGCAGTGAAGATAACATTGCATGTTTCAGCACTTTGGATGGCATTTGATGCGGCAGAGGAGTCATTGGAGGGATCTGAAAAACAAACATTAGAAGAGAGTTTAGTTTTGGGCACCCATTTGCGTATCGTCGTTGCCTTCTTTTTGATAGAATATCGTGAAGACATAGAGTGTGCGAAAAATTTGGGATGACGTGGTCCAGCGTTGGAGTGAAAGTAAAATCCTCTTGCTTGGTCCTCTTCGCGTCTCCAACAGAAAGGTCGAATGTGACCAGGTACAAGGCAGTAGTGGCAAACATATCGTCTCTTCGATTTAAAATGTTGCTTAGGCAGGGGCTTCCTTGTCTTCATTCTGCCTGATGGTGCCTGCCTTTGCTTCGGCCTTCTGCGGCAGTCTTTTGCTGGGGCAGTGGCCTTGCCTTCGGTTTGTTCATCCTTTTTTGGAGTTGAGGATTGTGCGGCAGCGTTTGAATCGTCATTTGATGCCTTTACAAATGCCATGTCCGTTGGGTTTTTCTTTGGAAAAACGGCATCTACAACCTTTTGATGTCCGAGGCCTTCCCGTTCAACATGTGAAATACTCATTATTGCATCTAATTTTGTTGTTGCCGTGTTCAGTTTTACAAAAGTATTGTTTGCAACTTCGAGTTTTTCATTTACACGATTAAAATCAATTTTTAGTTTTTCGGCCTCTAAATCTTTTCTAGTGAGCTGAACATCTAGCTTCTTCAATCGTTCTTCAAAGGTGTTCTTTTCTACGAGCATTTGTTCAATTGCCATGGCCTGCTTCTTCACTTCTTCTTCATATCCGGCTTTGGTTGATGTAAGCATCTTCATCATCTTGGTCTGTCGGGCAAATTTCATGCGTAGCTCATCGAAACTTTCTTTGAGCTCGATGAAAATATCAATGGGAATGGTCTCCTCTTCGGATTCATAGCCATTGACTGAGGCAGTGAGGCACAGGCAGTTCTCTGCGGCAGGGCTTTCTGTCGTTTCTGCGGCAGAGGCAAAGAATGCAACATGCCGTCGTGCATTCACATTGGATGGACTGTCATCTTCATCGTCAGATAGGGTTGTGCCTTCGAGTTGAGCAGTAAGCGCGGTGGTTGATTCTTCAAGGCAATATTGTTCCATATCTTCTTGCGCAACCATGGAATTCAAAATTCCAATGCCTCGATCTTTTGAAGGGCATTCGGTTGAGAAGTGTCCAATCCCTTGACATACGTGGCACTTGATCCTCGACCAGTCCTTTGAATTTGGACTTGAACTTGAGGTGGATCCCGTGCTTGGTTGGCGGATCACAAGTCGTCGATCTTGAGTTTGTGGTGACCTTGCCGGGAACTTCCTTCGTCGGGGATCGTACGGCATGGAGCTGTCAATGACACATAGTCCTCCTCTGACATGGAGCTGTCTTCTATGGCAGTGACCTTCGGCAGAAACTTTTTACTCATCGATCGCATTATCTTACTACACACTGCCGGGTTGCTAATGGGTGAACCAAGGTCAGCACATTCAGTAACAATGGACATTAATTCTCCAAAGTACTGAAGGCACGTCTCGTCCTCGTTCATACGCAAGTTCTCGAAACGAGACATAAGCATACGGACCTTGGTTTTCTTCACTGTGTTGTTACCTTCACAATGAAGAGCCAGCAAATCCCACACTTGTTTGGCAGTAGTACATTGTTTGACAATTCTGTACATATTGCAATCGATGGATTCAAGGATGGCACACCTTGCCCTATCGTTGGCAGTAGCTGCGGCAGTCTCTTCGATAGACCACTTCTCCGGAGCTTTTTCAAGCTTGCCGCCTTCAGGGATTTCCTCCTGAGGTGGTTTCCATCCTCGAAGTACGGATAGCCACGCACTGCGATCAATTGATTTGATCCTTGCTTCAATGCGGGTTTTCCAAAATCCATAATTACTACCGTCAAGAACAACCGGTGTTCGTACGATGTAAGATGGATCTGCCATTGTAAGTGTGCGTGATCAGACGGACCTTAAACACTAAGTAAGTCTAGTGCCCGCTCTGATACCACTTGAAAGTCGTAGGCAGTAAATAAACGCAGTGAAATGCGCTGCCTAGACAAGGCAGTGTTCTGCGGCAGAACAGCGTATGCCGCAGCACGATGCCTTGTACAGAAAAATCGTTCGTTTTACGTGATTTACTTGATTTAAGTATTTTATCCAGATTAATCAGATTGTTTAAGTGATAAAATTATATATGATATATGTATATGAATAGCAGCGGAATTAATAAAAATAAATCACTTCGAACGAACACACACACACGTACGAAAAAGTAAGGAACACGAATTTAAATCTTTGTATGTGTATTTAAATTATACACATACGAAACGGCCTTACGGCCAGAAACTTTATTAAAGAAACGAGTCTTTACAAAAGGAATACTCTTGGATTTACAAATGATTTTACCTAAGGCTATACACATGTATGCCTCGGTGTTTATCGTATCCGAAGAGTATGAACAATCAACAACAAATGAAACCTAGCTACTGGATAACACCTATTCTAAAGTCACGATCATCAGCACTACAAAAGAACTCTCTTAGAGACGAGAGAACATATGGCTCGACGAACTTCACAAGTGAAGTCGCGGCACTAAAGGCGTGATGATCGATCTAGAGAGGAAATGTGTTTCTGGAGGTGTAAAGATGTTGTATGAGTGTTGAGTAAATGCAGCTGGGTCGTCCTCTATTTATAGGTGAGAGTCTCCAACTGATTTCCTCATTTTGCTAGGTCAACAATCGGTTGAGATATTCTAGGGCAGGCTGTTTTGACCACTGCCGCAGGAATGCCTTCTGAAGTTCTTCTGGAATGCTCTGCCGTACTGCACTGCCTTCCATACTCTCTGGACTTCAGCAATCCTTTGCCCTACGCTCATGCTTCGCTCGATATCTTGACTCAACCTCTTGTCCAAGCCTTGCACTGCTTGCGGCATGACTCTGCCTGGCTGTGCTGCGGCAGAAAGCTTCTATGTTGATTGTTTTTCAAGCACGTTCCAACTAATGAACTATGCTAAATCAAATCACCAATATGACAAGTGATTACAACAGTATAAATTGTGAAGAAAGAAGAAAACAAATAAATATGTTAGCAAAACAACTTCTGCCTAGGTACATTTAAGGCATTGTAATGCCCAAACATATTTATCCTTACAAGGGTGTAACTGTAAATAAACTCTCTGAAACAATTACCCAACTCTTTGGTGGACCGCCCATGCTTGAAAAAAGCATTGGGATTATAAAACCAATAAAACCGAATTAATATTATTATGTTACAATTTTTTTTTGAAGAAAATGATCAAATATCACCACTGTTGAATGTGCATGCTGCATGTGTAATTGCCTTCCAAAAGTCCAACTTACATCACACCCTTTTTCACACATTCACACACTAATCTCCAAGAATTGATTTTTGAAAAATTCTTGTTTTTTTTTTCACACTCTAAAAAAAGTCTTCATTTTTGAAAACAAAACACACCCAAAAAGCTGGCTCCACATTCCAATTATCTCATCAGAAAATGAAGAAGTCAGGAGATTCCCTCATGGTCCTCCTCCTCCTCATCCTCCTCATCAGTGTTACCCCAACTGCTGGAAGTTCGGTTGAGCTGGAGGCGTTGATGGCAATGAAGTTGTCTTTGGACCCTGAACAAAAGATTTTGATTTCGTGGAGGAAAGACGTAAAACATTGCGGTGGCAAATTCGTCGGAGTCGCCTGTAACACGCAGGGGAAAGTCAGCAACATTTCCCTTCAGGGCAAAGAGCTTTCCGGGAAGCTTCCTGCTGAGGTGGCGGAGCTCAAGTCCTTGACTGGTCTTTACCTGCATTACAATTCTCTGAGAGGCTGGATCCCTAAGGAAATCGCTAATCTCACCCAGTTGACCGATCTGTATCTCAATTTCAATAATATCACCGGGACTATACCCTCTGAAATCGGAAGCATGTCTAGTCTTCAAGGTCTTCCTCTGTTTTCCTCTGTTTTTCTCTGTTTTGTTTTCCCTTTTTAACTGAAAAAAAAAAACACAAAAACCAATGCAGTGGTGCAGTTAGGCTACAACCAATTGACTGGGAGCATACCTCCGGAAATCGGGTTCTTGAAAAACTTGAATTCTCTTGCATTGGAAAGTAATCAACTAAGTGGACGAATCCCTGATACCTTAGCTAATCTGAGGCTGCTGAAAAGGTTGTATTTGAATTCCAACAAACTCTCCGGCCCGATCCCTCCCGGATTCGCCAACACTCGTTCCTTGCAAGCCCTTCATCTGGAAAACAATTCTCTTTCCGGAATCGTCCCTCTTGGTAAGCTCGATAATCGACGAATAACACATTCTGCTCTTTGCTCATTCTTGTTTACGATCTCGATCTGTCTTGCTTGAAGGTTTGAAGAGCTTGAACGAAGGGCTCCGATTGGAAAACAACCCCAACTTATGCGGCGCCGGATTCTCCACCCTCAGAGCTTGCACCTCCTTCGACAATCAAAACATCAACATCAACCGCTCCTCCACAAACATGCCTCGATCAGCAGCCTTGCCATTACCCTCCAAGTCCGAGTCGAACTTACCTCAGATCGGGGTCGTTGTCGGCGCGATCATGTTGACTATCGCGTTGACCGTTTCAGTTTCCGTGGGCATCATTAGATACCGCCGGCAGAAGCAAAAGGTTGGAGACAAATCCGACAGCTCCCGAGAGGACGGGCTCAGCGTGAGCATGAGCATGAGCACTGATCAGCATAAGGGCTCGTACAAGAGAAGTCCTTCGGTTGGATGGGACCTGGCCAATGTGGGCCCGGATTGCGAGGGGGCCTGCCCCCCCGTCGTGTCGAGCAAGTTCAATCTGGAGGAGGTGGAATCGGCCACTCAGCATTTCTCGGAGGCGAACCTGCTGGGGAAGAGCAAGTTCTCGGCTGTCTACAAGGGGGTACTGAAAGATGGATCGGAAGCTGCGATCAAGAGTGTTAACAGGACTAGCCGGAAGTCGGAGGAGGACGAGTTCTTGAAGGGGCTGAGCCTGTTGAATTCTCTGAAGCACGAGAATCTTGTTGGGCTGAAGGGGTATTGCTGCTCAAAGGCTAGAGGGGAGTGTTTCTTGGTTTATGATTTCGCTCCCAAGGGTAGCTTGGCTCGTTATCTCAATGCCGACGGAGAGGCTCTTGATTGGCTGACTAGGGTTTCCATCATCCATGGGATTGCTAAAGGTACTTCCTTTTCTTCTTCTAAATGACTGTTTTCTCAGAACTAACAAAAGAAACTGAACACAGGCATAGAGTACCTTCACAGCAGCCAACCGAACAAGCCTCCAATCGTCCACCAAAACATTTCGGTTGAGAAAGTGCTCCTGGACCAAGAGTTCACGCCGCTGATCTCGGATGTCGGCCTCCTCAAGCTGCTTGCTGACGACGTTGTCTACTCAGCTCTTAAAGTCAGCGCTGCTTTAGGTTATATGGCACCTGAATACATCACCACCGGCCGCTTCACTGAGAAGAGCGACCTTTACGCCTTTGGAGTTATCATCTTCCAGCTACTCTGCGGGAAAACGAAGATGCCAGGGACCACGAGAGTGGCAGCTGAATCCGGGAAATTCGAGGAGTATATGGATTCAAAACTTGAAGGAAAATTTGTCAAGAGCGAGGTTACTCGGTTGATCAAGATCGCCTTGGACTGTACGGGTGAAGTTCCGGAAAACAGGCCAAGCATGGAGTCGGTCGTCCGTGAGCTGAATAGCTCATTGTGATGTAAATCTGTAAGAGAGGTCCATGGACCATGGATGATGGCAAGTTTTAGGAAGCAATATACTGTTATGTATTTACATCTATCTACAGAATGCTACTCCACAAGTTACAAGTTATTATGTACACTGAATTCTTTCATTCCTAATTCCCAACACAAAATAAACAATGTCTTTCGATTCCGCGGGCTTAAACCCCCAACTCTCAGAAGTGTAAAAACTTTGACAATCGAAATTATTTTTCATTAGCACTGTCAATCTTGTGAACTAACACAGCAGTGTTTACAGCCGTCTCATACATACACGAGTTTTGATTTTGTAGTCGCATAGCAGTGAAAGGAGTTGAAGAGAAATGTTAAAAGGTTTTTTCACACAACAGTTGTACATAATCTAAGCAGCTGCACTCTGCTCTTGGCGATCTAAAGCCCACTCGGACGGCCACCATTTTGGTCTAATGGTCTCTACTTTGATACCTTCTTGGCCTTTTATGGTCAAAGAGTCCGTCCCTTTGAAAACTTCCTCCAAGCGAAGAAGCCCCATACCACGAGCTCCAAGTGCTGTAGTGACTGTGCCAGCTTTCTTCTGAGATGTCTTCTCAATCACTTCTGAACCGGGAGGTACTTGTTGCTCGACCTCTGAATTACACAAATAAAAACATGTTTTATGATACATTGGAAAAGAGGAAGGGAAAAAAAATATATCAAAGCGCTTTTGACCTTTTCCGCAATCATCCAAAAATTTCAAAGGAATCAATCGCTTTCGTATTACTCCACGGTGATGAGTACGAGCAATGAGTTCTTGGCCAATATAACATCCTTTGTCAAAGCTTATTGCATTTAGACCAGCAAGATTGTACTCTAGTGGTATTGCCTCTCCTACAGGAGAAATATGAGCAAATTTTCAATTTATTATAGTTTAAAATTGTAAAAGTTTGATTCCATTTAATAATAATTTTGTGATATCGACACAACACAATCATTGTCAATCAGCCATTAGATTTGAAAATTGAAGACAAAAAGATGGCAGAATAGAAGATGATGTATGCTAAAAAATAATGATGATTTAATTGATTCTGAAACCTTTACAGCTATAGGAAATGACCGAGATATCACATTCAGCGATTTTTTAACCTGACTAATGATATGGTCAAGGGTTTGATGATAAAATATAAGAAGAAAATATAATTACAGAGAAAATAAAATGCGATAACATACTCCATATTCATCTCCATACTTATTCTCCGTATAATCTCCCGACCAGCTTATTCCCAATAAAACAAAAATGCCAAAGTATCCAATGCAAAATAACCCCCCGACCTAAACCACATTATTTACTTATATAATGGGATAAAACGAAATAAACAACAGCTAAGGAACTGAAATACTGAAGTTGCAAGCATATAATTCGCCAAACCTTTTGGGATCTCAGTTGAGCCTTCAGCGACTCCTTTCTCCAATCTCCAGAGAAGATAATTCCCTTCATCGGTCTCTTTATCTGCCTCAACAAGCGGAGCTGCAATAGATCGGACGTATTTATTGATATTAATACTTGGGTAAAGAGAAAGTTAAATGCAACAAAGAAAATCAATTAAAGATATCAGCCAAGTTACAACTTACAATTCACAATGTTGAATGCTTAATGGCTGATGAAACAACTGAAAAAGAAAGGCGCTGAGGCACAACTGATGAAACAACTAAACTTACGTATTTCATTGGATGGAAAGATGCCCCTGTACCCGAGACAAGCCAACCTTGGATCCTTATTCCAATTCCAACCGAGAACACTACCTTGTGAAGCTGATATGCCAGCTACATCAACAGAAGCACCCCTGCCAACAGAATTAGCTTCTGAGTCTTCTGGAAGGTTCCCACCAAACCGTTGCCAGCATGAGAAGTCATCTGCCACATTCTCAATGTCAACCTTAGACCTCAAACGGTATCTGATAAAGACAGGGTTATGCAAAATAATTAGAAATGGTGATCAAGACAGTCCTAACAGTAAACCTCTATGTTTAAAACATGCCATAGAAAACAAATGGCGCAACTTCCTGAGCTTGATATAAATAAGAAATGCTAAAGGGAAAAGCAATTTTTACATGTTTTGAATTATAATTAGGAGTGAATGATAGTAATCAAACAAGATAGTTTCAAAGATCAACTTACCCTTCAATAGAAGTTTTATATACATATTATACTAAACATGATCCGCACAAACTTGTAGTGTATTATTATAATCTATTTTAAACAATGTATTTATTATGATGAGAACATTTTATATCATAATCTTTATAAAAAATCACAAAAAAATGGCAGTCTTGTAGGTTGTAACTACTTTATTAATTACTTTAGTTTTCAGATACTATTATAAATTTAAATACTAATCATTTTATTTATCCTGTGACGAGTTTTGAGATATATTTTTAAATGTATTACATTGATATTAAAATGTAGATTAGAATTTATTTGTAAATTATGAAGATAGAAATTAATGAATCTTTTATGTAGATAACTTAATCCAAAAACAAAATAGTCATCATCAACTGTTTGAGAATCGTTTGATTCATAGGGAATGAGAGGAAGAATTATCCTACCTTCGGTCAATAAGAATTTTCTTGGCAACTGAAATTACTATTACTAAATTACATCAACCATGTAAATGAGAATAAACCTGGGGAATGCAGATTCAAATTCAAGCTCTTTCCAACATCCAAATCAAGTGAAAACAAATTAATTTCTTAAGAACACATGCAAGATTCATGCAGGAATGATATTGTGATAGGATCAATTCTTCGGTGATGAAAGTCCTTGCCATCCACACACCAATTATTGGGAAAGCGCAGATTCCACATTAACATGATAACCAGATATTAAAACATCATTGATATATCCCTTTGTTTTGTACTATGGCTTGCAATCAGATATTATATTTTCACTTTAATAGTTCCAAATTTCTCTGCAATAATTATCCAGTTTCCAATTGTACGGTTCACTTCCCTTAAATCAGAAAGTTCAAAGACACATTGTGTGACCTTTATTCATAGGATGCACTCTGATGCATAGTGATAAATGAAGACAGAAACTATCAAGGAAATACAGCGGCCAAAAGTCTATGCAAACCCACATTAAGAATTATGTTATTATTTCCATGTTGAATCTGCACAAATGGTATCTTTTTTTCCTAGAATGGCAGTTTTAAGCCAATTCCAAATGCAATCAATAAAGGAAATAGAGTGAACCCATTTCAATCACGTCTTTCGATTAAAATATGAAAATACCAAGACGTTTCTTGTAAGCTCATAAATAATTTCATACTCCAACGCAAACATGGAGATCCATAATTGACTAACATAGTTATTCCTACCCTTGTCCCAAATTGCAGCTCTAGTTGCCACAGTAAGAGTTTGGTTCTTGTGAAGTAACAAAATCATATTGGTTCAGAAACCTAGTGAATTTATGTAACGTGTTCTATTGTGCAATAAGGTCCACCTGGCAATGTAGACCTTAGTCCATGAAGTATAAACTGCCGTAAACCCATCTGCCAAGTTTCAGAATTAAAATCTACTCTAAGATGGAGACTTTGAAGAGTTTTACAAGAAGCAATTTGCAGCAAAGAATGATCCTAATCTAAACTTAATGGATCAACACTTCCATGCAGTGGCAGGGTTATCCACTGCAAAACAACAGTGTCGACTAATTTACGTATGCCCACACTGTCTTGGTAATGGAATATAGACGAACAGAACCATTTCCCGACCTATGCCGAATTTTATGAGCTAGGCAGAGCAGGAAAAGCTTATACATTAGCAAGTATAATACCTATAAGAGATGCATTCCAACTTCAATTCATGAATTTGTAAATTCAGACCAGCAGAAATTCTTGACATATGTTCTATTGTTTTCATTTGCAACTGTAAAATTGTACTGCACACACATTCTTATCCCAAATTACATACGTTTCAGCAAAAAAACTCGATTCAAATAAACAGCCAGTAGAAAAACAAAAAGAAAAAAAAAGGAATCATGACCTTCTTAAAGTTTCCAAGAGCTCATCCACGACAGACCCATCGACATCAGCGAAAATCTCCAGCTCACCGGAGTCGGGCCCTGGCCCCGAGCCCGTCCGATCCAGTTTCTCATCAGACCGGGGCGGCCTGTAAAGAAAAAAATCGTAAAGAAACCTTCCTTGCGGATTCAACATGGCGGCGTACACCGGAGGAATCGAAAGCACCGGCATGTTTGGAGTATTGCTGTTGTCGCCCTCGGATTCTGGGTCCTCTAAGCTCCGCACGTCATTGGTCACCAGTCCCTGGAGGAATTTGATGGTTTCGGGCCCTTTGAACCGGATCACGGACCGGGTTTTGAGAAGGCAGGACATGGGGCCGGCGGACTGGAGAGGGGTCTGAGAGGAGAAGAGTTTCCGGGAGTTGAAGACATTGGATTTGAGGAAGCGAAACATGATTCGTCGGAGGAGGGTGAAGGGCGCGGTGGCGCGATGGGGTTTATGGCCGTCGCGGCGTGTGTGTGCATGTGTAGGAATGAAGGAGAAGGGAACACGTGTGGCGGTGCAAGAGCGGTGGCAGTGCGTCCTTTCTGTTCGATGAAATGTCTTAATATGGTTTTAAAGTGGCAATGGTAGACTTATTAAACTGATCAAATAATTTAATTAAATATAATGATGAATAAAGGATGGAACTTTGACCTGTATAAAAACAACCAAAGATAAATCCACTGCAACAAAATTAAGAATTGGAAACCTTTACTTTATTTGTACTATTCAATAATGATAGTAATATTAAATAAATAAATGATAAAAGTAAAAAAAAATTAAATAAATAAATATTAGAGTATAAAATAAAACAAAATAAATTATATTAAATATAAAAAAAAAATTACAAATTATTTTAATATTATATTAAAAATTTTAAAAAAATTATCAAAAAAATTCATTTTTCATGCCCTTTTTTTATATTATAATTTTAATTATTATTTAAATAATTATTGAACAATGATTAATTAATTAATTAATTTTAAAATACTGAATTATTTTGAATTATTTTTAATGTTTTAATTTCTATTATTAGATTTTTTGATTAAGAGCATCTCCAATAGGAGTGAGGATTATTACTCTTCACCTAAAAAATTTTATGGTAAAAGAACTTTTGGTTAAAGATAAATTATATTATTATTTTATTATTATTATTTACTATTATTAATTTATTATTATTATTTACTGTTATTAATTAATAAAATTAATATTTCCTTTGTAATTTTTAACGGATTATTATTTATTTTATATAAAAATTATTTAAAATTAAAATTTTTGAAATAGATTAAAATTTAGCTTATTTTATATTTTAACAAATTATTTTATTTTGTATAAAAATTAATACAAAATAAGAATTTTGAAATAATTAAAGTTTAGGGTTAAGAATTATTTATATAAAAATTAATTAAAAATAAGAATTTTAAATAGTTAAATTTTTAGTTTTACAAATTACTTTTTATTTTATATAAAAAATAATTAAAATTAAAATTTTTAAAATAGTTAAAATTTTAAATTAATTAAAAATAAAAATTTTGAATATAAATAATAAATAATAAATATATAATAAGACCAAGTTTTTTTAGGTAGAAGAAGAAAAAATATGAGTTGGCACGCACAGCGTGACCTACTCATTATCCGAAACTTTTACCCCACCACGAAAGATGCTCTAAAGTAAAAATATAAGTTAAGGGTTGTTAGCTCAGTTGGTTGAGCATTGGGGACTTGAGGTTCTTGTGTTATATTATATTAAAATATAATATATATTATTTATAAAATAGATTTAATTCATAAAAATATTCACCTTAATAACACAAAACTAAAAAATATTAACTATTATAAAAACATGTAAAAGAATGTCCTAAGTCAATGAATTGATTATAATTAATTCATATGATAATTCATTATTTTACCAATCTTAATAAATTTAATAAAATTTATTACGATATCTTCTAAATTTATACTCTTAAAGATCATAAAAATCTTCTTTCAAATATAATCATTAACAAAAAGTAAAATTTAATCAAAAAAATCTTACTTAATTCATGATATTATTATAAAATATTCACAATATATATTATATAATAAACACATGTCATAATATAATTGATCAATATATTGAAAGTTTTATACAACTGTAATAACTGTGGCGTTTTCGATCAACTCACGTTCGCACGCGTTTTGCATTCATGCGCGCACGCAGGAGACGAAAAAACTTCATTAATTCATCATAAGCTACTACAGTATAAATTATTTAAATTTGATTTTTAGTCATTTTTTAAAGTGAGATTCTAAATTTCCTTTTTTTTTTTTTTTTTTTTGTTTTTTTCTTTTTCCAACACTTGATTATATTTTTAAACATTAATTTTTTATTCATATCTATCTTAATTTGAACGAATAGAATATTGAATTGAAGCTATACGCGATCTCTTTATTTTACAACAAAATCTTGATCTAATTCTCACCCATATTAAATACAACTACATCAATTTCACTCCAAACCGGCTTCTGGAAAGAAAAACTTCTTTGCATTGTTGGATTGAATCTATTTTTTATTTTTTTTGCATCGTAATAATATTGCATCACCTTTGCATTGTTGGATTGAATTTATTTTTTATTTTTTTTGCATCGTGATAATATTGCATCACCGTGCCGAAGGACACTCACTATCACATTGAATGTGACAAATCAGTTCCGTTCCAAAATAGTAAATTGTACATGTACAAATAATTATGCAAAAATCTAGAAAAGAAATTAAAAACATTAAAAAGAAATCTCAAGCAAACCTTAGTACAGTATTAACAATTAGTGCTCCGCAAAAAAATGTGATCTTGATCATAAAGTAAATATTTTTGTTTGGGTTGGTTGCTTTTATTTTATGAAATTTTGTTCTCCAATGTTTTTTTAATTCTATTTTGTACAGCTGTATTTTTTTTCTAAAATTATAATTATATATAAAAAATTTACTTTTTCTTATTTGTAATATACAGTAGATGGTTTTGACTTTTCAAATTTAATGTTTAATTTAGATTTTCAAAAATAATTTAAAAATGATAAAACAGAGTTGATATTTTATTTTATTAATATGATGCATGAGTTTATGATGAATTATATTGTGAATAGAATAAAATATATTTAAATACCATGATTTCTTGTATTGTATACTACTAGTAGTATATTACCCAAATTAAGTTGATCAACTTCATATAAATCCTACAAATTATAGCGGTTTGTATTCTTTATAGGTTTTTTTGTAATCAAGTCACCTCTTTGCAATATGGATGAAGGTCAACACGTCACCGAAAACGATTCAATTGAATTCGTACGATCCGAGTTTCCATACAAATCTCTTTGTTGGATGATTTGTCAACGCTTTTGACATGTACACAAGTTGCCTTCTTTTAAAACCTTATTTCGGACACACCTAATTTCTTGCACCATAATCCACACTCAAACAAAAGAACAACAACTTGAACACAAACACAACACAACTCGCATTCCAGAAGATCAAGAGAATTGAAGAAGAAGAAGAAGAAGAAGAAGAAGAGATGAAGCTTGTTTGGTCTCCAGAAACAGCCTCCAAAGCTTATATCGATACCGTCAAATCCGTAAGTACAATCCATTTTTCAATTCGAGTCGATCGATCTTTCAAACAAAGTCAATGACCCATATTCAATTCATGTGTAAACTGCAGTGTGAGCTTTTCAAAGAATCGGGTGTAGCCGAGTTCGTGTCGGCCATGGCTGCCGGTTGGAATGCCCAAACGGTGGTTGAAACCTGGTCAGAAGGTGGGCCCATCGCCACTAGCGTGGGCCTTTCAGTCGCAGCAAACCACACGGGAGGAAAGCATGTTTGTGTAGTCCCTGATGAAGATTCTAGGTCTGTGTACATAGAGTCGATGAGGAAACACGGCCAGACAAAAACAGCCGGCGAAGTCATAGTGGGGCCGCCGGAGAAAGCCATGGATGGGCTGGAAGGAATCGACTTCCTGGTGGTGGATTGCCGGAGAAACGACTTTGCACGAATGCTGAACGTGGCGAAATTAGGGCAGAGAGGGGCTGTCTTGATATGCAAGAATGCCAGCACACTGCAGGCAGCCTCGGATTTCAGGTGGCGTAGTGTGCTCAGTCAGAAATCGAGGATCGTCCGGTCGGTGTTTCTTCCGGTTGGGAAGGGTTTAGACGTCGCTCATGTTGGTGCCAAGGATGGGAAAGGTCCGAGCCGGTGGATCAAACACAGAGATGAAGAGTCTGGAGAAGAGTTTCTTATCAGGAAATGACAAAAAATGAAGGATAACTTTGTTTTGTAAATACAGTATTTGAGGAAATGCCATGTTTTATACAACTTTGTCATAGATAATGCATATTTCCATCGTTTTAATTGACATAAAACCCCATATGAAAACACAGACACCTATATATTAAAGGCTGTTCAAGCACGAAACATTCCTTCAATTCGTTTTTCCAAACCGAAAATATGTCTGAGGACTCGCCCTCTATATGCACCGGATCTCTGCAAAAGGCAGAAGCAACAGGCATGTTAAAGAAGGAAGCCTCAAATCATGGAAAACTGAATACAGGTAGTCTCTCCTGCCACGTAAAATTTAAAATAACAAACTTAGTCCATATCTGTAAGTTATGTGCTTCCAAATATGATGATACTCAAGAAGGTAGGGACCACGGGGTGGGTTTTCTTTCTTAAGCAATATCAGCTTACGTAAGAGCTGGAAATGGTAGTAAGTGGTTTAATAGATTGTTGCAACAAAACTTACAAAAGGGTGCCTCCAGAATGTTGTTGGGGATCACTACATAGCTTACTCTTTGTAATGTAATTAAGCTAGTTGAAGACTTATTGTTTATATAGACATACATATCAGTCCCAACTATCTCGGCTTCTCCGTTGGGATTTCTTTTGTGACTGGGCTTTCTTCTTATCCAGTCGTTTCTGTTCCCCAGCAGCAGACCTTTCATTGTTGAAAAAAAAAAAGTCAATTAATTCACAAAATTGGCTATGGATAGTAAAAGATTCATTTATTAACACATGCGAGAGAGGGTGAAACTTTGAAAAGTGCATTTCGATAGAGAATTCTTACAATTTAGCAATCTTTTTTATCGTCTCCTCCGACGGAGGTGGTGGGACATATGAAGCAGCATCAATAATAGCCTGCGTCATTCATTATCAAATGTCACTAAGTACACATCTTGTGAGACCACATGATTAGGTCATGGCATGACTATATGGAGGTAAAGGCCCATTAATCCAGTCTTAAAGAAACTAAGACAGTAATACTTTTAAGGTAATGCATGTGCATATGTTCTTATTATTTCTGTTTGAGATCATTACAAGAACTAACCCCTGAGGTTGGGGTGTTAGTGAGTGTTACAAAAACTCAGAGAAGTCTTGAAATTACAGAAACCCATTGATGTTTGACTCCGTTTACGTTTTTCCCTTCCATTAGAAAACAAGAATCCAAACTTTACAGTTAAACCCTTAAAATAGACAACAATCTCAGGAAGTTCAATTAATTTTAAAATATTCTTTGGATTTTTATCATAAAAATATCTAAAAGGCACAAAACTTCAGGTACACCATGTATATATTCCTTTCATTTTTAAGTAAGTGAATACCTGTAATTTTGCCAAAGCATCTTCAGTGTTACCCCTAACAAGATTACCATGTGTTAACAATTGCTCCAGCAATAACAACAAAGAGAAAACATAAGAGTAGCAGAGAAGCCGTACTTCTGAGTTCTAGTCTTAGTTGACGAAATTACAAGTTCCCCATCTTTATTGATCCGGTTCTTCTCCTGCGAACAACTTTTTTCATTTAAAATAAAAAAGGCAGTCGTAATAACCGCAGAAGGAGAATATAGGGATGACCTTTCACATAACTTCACATAACCAAACAATACATATTCCAGAACAAATATATGTATTTAAACCTAATAATGATACCAGAGTAGGTACATTTGGTTTATATGTTTTTGGTAAAAAACTAGTTCCTGAACGGATAGCATGAGAAATTGAGGTTGTTCAATAATAGAGTTGTACAGAAGTGATGAAAATGCAGAAAAACAAAAACTTAGGTTACTAGTTCTGTAAAGCTGGAAGCAATTGTGTTGCTGACTTGCTGCACATTAATTTTGAGAGTTTGAGACCAAGCAGTTACTATTCTCGGAAAACAAAAGAAATGAAATACAAAAACAAGTTAATATTGCACTACAATGTCAACAGGCTCATATCAAGACAAGATAAAACAGAAGGCTTCCATTCGATTAAAATCAAAGGCATTAAAAGGAAGCAAACTGCCTTATACTAGCAACTCCACGTCTTTCTTGCTTTAGGGAAAATTAAAAAAATTACCCCAATGTACAGCCTAATTTTTTGTTTTTTATTAAAAAAGTTATTTCAAAATAAAAATTAATCCATTGACATTTATACATGTAAAAAAAACTATATTTAACTAGTGAAAAAAAACACTCATACACTGTAAAGTGCAAGCAAATCGCCAAAACATTCAATATTTACATGATACAGTACAATCTTTGATGATTCATACACGTGATGATACAGTGATGCTGAAATAGTAACAACATATAGAACAGGAAGGTAGGCAGACCATGTATTCCAATTCCAAACCATATGCAAACTTAAAAATTAGAAAAACAAAACTCACCATTTGAATAATCTTCTCCTTCACTCTTTCACTCAACCAATGTGCATTTTGTACATTAAACCGCATATCAACCTTGGTGTTTACTGCAGACATTGAAAATCTGATTAGTGCTTCCAACACAAAGAAGATTAGGAAACTGAGAAAAGGTGGCAACTATCGATGAAATGAGGCACCACACACCTTTATTAACATTTTGCCCCCCTGGCCCGCCACTCCTAGCATAGCTTACGGTAACATGATCTGCATGAAGATTTAGAAGCTGAAAAATCTCAACCAAGTCGTTTATTTTATTTTTACCAGGTAAAGGCGTTAAGCAAATAGTTATTTTGAGTGCTTCCTCGTCTCTATCAAATATAGTACAAGAAGCATTGGATACCTTTGTGTTAAATGAAAGGGTAAAAAAAGGCAGCAACCAAAAGGAAACTTAAGTACTCGTTAGATGACCCATATTCTCTAAAACCAATTTCATCCTCACCAAATAAATACTCCCTCCGTCTTGGCAATGTTTGCCAAGTGTAACGAAGTTTAAGAAAAAATATTTTTTGTGTTTGAAATAATATAAAGTAGGGGTATATATAATGGGTATCGATTTGTAATTAAATAAAAAAAGTTAGTTGAAAAAGTAGTGGTATATGTGTAAATAAAGGTGTATTGTAAGAATAAAGTAAAGAAAAAACTTTCCATTTTAAGGTGTGCAAACAATTGTGGGACAACAAAAAAGGGAAGTGTGCAAACAATTGTGGGACTGAGGGAGTAATAAACAAACTCTTCTAACTGAATGACTAAATTAAAATGCAGAGAAGGCAACTAAAATACAAAAACATGTGTGAAAGAAAACCGCCAAAAAATTTAGTTAATTATGTGAGAGATGCAATAAAACACAAAAGCATCATAATTCATTATTGTCATGATCACCTTTCTATTCCACCCATAGATGAAATCTATAAATATAAGATGACAGTATACCACTAAAGTTGCTACCACATGGAAATAGCGTCTTTATTTTAACTATTAACATTAAACTCTTTCCCTTTTTCTTATTTTCCCCTTACTGTCTACCCTTTAGATTTTAAAACGATAAACCTATCAGGCACAGATAAATATGCCAAGAAATAATGCATAGCTTATGTCTCTGTTTGTATAATTGAATGACATCGCAATAACCACCGGGAAACAGAAGGGCTGACAATCTGACAGTGGTGGATACGATAATGATGAGCAGTTGCAGATATTATGAAATATCATTCTAACAGATAACTTTTTACACCTAAAGCTAATAATACCCCTGATTAAAGAAGGCAACAAGTGGATTATACTTTAGTTACACGGTTATTATAGGTAACAAGTAAAAGGAAGTTGGGAAAACTGCAGACCTAGAAAGGGAAGAAGATCAAAACAGTGCACTGATGTACTATCTCCATTAAATATCAGTTTTAACACCATTCATAAATATATTTAAATTCAGCATAAGTTTACTACATAACCGAGCAATCCGATTAAGACAACTACATTTTCTAAGTTTTGCAATAGTTAAGATTCGTCCATAACACAAAACATCATAATAACTCCATTAGGCCTATCCATGTCAGTAGTAATCCTTCTTCAGCACATTCAATCTAACTGCAAATCATATACCGGAAACCATCACCACAACTGAAATCAAAAGAGACATTTTTGTTTACTTCCAGATACTTGAAAAGCACATATCAAATGAAAATGTACCGAGAGTTATTTGGGGAATAGGCTCCACGCCACCTCCGGCAGCTTTATATAACTCCTTGGCGTCGTACAAACGCTGATGAATCTCAGCCATCCGCGCCGGAGGCTTCTTCTCTCCGGCGCCAGGTTTCGTCGAGGCGCACCTCACGGCACATAATTGAGCCGGCGGTCGTAAGTAAAACCCTCTAAATACACAGACCGACGAGGCCGGGCGAAACGAAATTCGCAGAGGAAGCGTGGGGGGGCGGAAGATAATTGTTCGTGCAACCGTAATCGAGCTGGTTGCGATTCTGATTGCAGCCATTACTCTGCCTAATTACGGAACTGGTTTTTGCTCTTCTTTTTGAACAAAGAGGTGGATTTCTATTTCACTTGTAAATGTTCCTCCTTATTAAAAATAAATAAAGTAATTTTCACTAAATATTTTTGGGAAAATATCACAACCCGATCATTTTTTATAAATAATTTAAATAAATAAAATATTGAACAAGGAATCAAACATTTGACCTATTCAAAATTAGTTACCCATAAACTCACTACACCATTAACACTAAATATTAACATTTTGAACCATTAAAATATTTGTACTGATAATTAATTATACTAATATTAAATAAATAAATAAATCATAAAAATTAAAAAGAAATACTTAAATAAATAAATATTATAGTATAAAATAAAATAATAAAAAGTTTAAATTAAATACATAAATAAAATAAATTATTAAATTGTAAATTAAACACATAAATTATTTTAAAAATAAATTAAATATTAAATAAAATAACAAATTATTTTAATATTATAATATTTTTTTTATAATTTTGATTATTAAATTTAAATAATTAATTATTTATTAATAAATTTAAAATACTTAATTATTAAATTTAAATTATTTTATTTTTAATTTTTTTTATTTTTTTAATATTTTTTAATATTTAAAAATAAAATAATTCAAATTTAATAATTCAGTATCTTAAATTATTAATTAATAATTAATTATTTAAATTTAATAATCAAAATTATAACAATAAAAATAATTCAAATTTAATAATTCAGTATCTAAAATTATTAATTAATAATTAATTATTTAAATTTAATAATTAAAATTATAACAATTATTTTTAATTTTTAATATAATATTAAAATAATTTGTTATTTTATTTAATATTTAATTTATTTATAAAATAATTTATGTGTTTAATTTAAAATTTAATACAGTAATTTATTTTATTTATGTATTTAATTTTAAATTTATATTATTTTATTTTATACTATAATATTTATTTATTTAAGTATTTCTTTTTAACTTTTATGATTTATTTATTTATTTAATATTAGTATAATTAATTATTAGTACAAATATTTTAATAATTCAAAATATTCATATTTGGTGTTAAGAGTTTATGTGCAACTAATTTTAAATAGGTAAAAGGTTTAACCTATAGTAGCAGGTCAAATGATCAAATGTGATAAATTTAGAAGATAAATGACTATTTATTGAAAATGACACCTAAACAAGACTAAATGTGGTATTTTCTCAATATTTTTTACTCACTCATTTTTTTGTGAAAAATGTTATTTTTGATTTAAAAAAAATGTGAAAAATATAAATATATTTTTAAAATATAGATAAAATTGTATTTTAAAGTAAAAAAATAAATAAATATTTATTTTCTTTAATAAGAAAATCTTATTATCGTAAAATGTGTATTTTAAAAAAGTGGTCAAGTTATTATAAAAGAGAGATAATATAATAAGTATTATTTTCGTCCCAAGAAAGTGCAAACTTTCTTTGTAATTTACAGAGAAATTGTACATATTTTCTTGAAATATAATTTAGGACTAACTGTTTATGACTAATATTTTGGATTAATTTGTTCCATATCATAATAATTATGTATATAGAACTTTTTAATTTGAAGCACAATATACTTTATTTTATTTTTATGAAAAAACCCACAGTTTCATATAAATTCTTCATCCAAATTATTTAAATTATAATAATTCATCAAAACCATAATAATTCTACAAAAATCTTATTCAGAAATATTTGGCAGTAAGTTTGCTATAGGTTTGCTCGTTGGAAATTTGTGACATCGACAAATGAATCACAACTGGTCATAATTCAATATGTGTCAAATGTTTTTTACTTACCTTTTGTAAAATTCATTCGAGAAATAGAATTATCACCTTACATGTAATGTGAAAATAAAATAAACCTCTATAATAACTAATTCATAAGTCATGGCAATGAGAATCCTCGTGCTCATAAGAAAGAGTACAACTTTCATTAACATTATCGTTAGTAGATTGATCATAAATTCATTGTCTTGCAAATTGTTTTAATATTCAACATTTTAGAAACAACTATCTGGTCTATCTTATTAAAGTTGACACTGTAAATTTTAATTGTCAAATTTTATTGGTTTAGGAGTCAACTTTAGCCTTCTTAATGAACTTTCCGGTAGGACGGAAAAATGTGTTGGTTTTATTTATGTATTTTAATTATACCGTTATTGAGTCGGAAACAAATTTACTTTGTAATCGAATTAGTGCATAACGAAATTATAGACATAAGCCTATCGAAATCAAATAAAACATCAAATAAGAAAATCCAACGAAGCACTTAGGAGTACTAAATTTGACGAAAAGAACAGATATAATATTATTCAAAAGAAAAAAAAAAAAAAAGAGATTATCTATAATTTTATGATTTTGGACGGTCCAGAATAGAATTATTTCAATAAATAAACTACATCAATCTAATCTACCAAAGCTACATGGAGAGAATCCGAAAGCTACATGGAAACAATGTAATCTCGGACCGTGGGTAGCTCTCAAAGCCTCGGAACACAACATTGGAGTCCTCGATATGAAAATTTTAATCCGATTTTCGAATCATGATTTTACTTTAGTTTTGTGAATAAAACCACCCTATTTAAAGCTATATCAAGCTTTTTTTAAAAATAAATGTAAAACTTAAACTGCAACTGATTTGAAAAATAATAAAGTTAAAGAAGAAACATAGAGAATACACAACATTTGTATTGTGTAGGCTTTCTGTTAATATGATCACAGAAGATTATCATATATAAGCTCAATTGTACGAAATCAATGATATTCTAAAGAGTTCAATAATTCGACATACACTTACATCACCAGCAACGAAAAGTTTAATAAGTTGCGCTAATAATGCCTTCCACCACAACAAAACAAAAAAAGTTAAACATGACCGCACAAACATACCCTGAAGATGGCATGACTAGGTAATATACAGAATTAAAACCATTTTTTAACTAGAGGTGGTATATATTTTCCCACTCTCGTGGCATGTGAAATATCGAGATGCACTCCCCCCATCAGCATGCGTCCTCAAATTCTCAACACCTATTGGCACGAGTACTGGAGCCACCTTCGTTCGATCTAAAGCGTAATGGACGACCATCCGTAACATTAGTTTTTGCTTTCACAGAATGCTGTGGGGCGCCTTCCATGTCTCCAATGTCTTGTTTCAAGCTTCTTGCTGGATTGCTAGATCTTTCAGCTGAAGAAAGAGCCCATCCACCTCTATTAAGCCTGTGTTGACTAGTGCTTCTAGTTCCAGTGCCTGAAGATTTTAATCAAAATAGAGTCTCCGTCAAGGTAACAAAAATCAGATTCAAACACATAAGACAACATCACAAGGATTGATGAGCAAGATAATTAAATCAGCAGCAACTACTACATGTTAAAGTTTTCACATTCAAATTTTAAAGGAAACTAGCGAGAGAACACCCAATTAGGCAAAAATGATTTAGCCCTAATAAATGCCCGATCACATAAGATCTATCAAATAAAAATAAAGGCAAAAGGATTAATAGTAATTTGCGAAATAAGTGTGCTTCTTTCTTCCAAGTATGCCAAACTTCATAAATAGTTTTCGTAACAAACACCCAATTTTATTTATAGCATCACATGAAATTACGAGCGCCCACATCCAATACCAAATGTAGGAAGTTACAAGGTGAATTAGGCAATGAACGTATTTCAATTGATCATAAATCAATACGCAATTACAAAAAAAAACACGGGGCTGTAGAATAGGTGTGCTACAAAATAAGTCCCAAGCAAATAAATAATTAATATATTTCGATTGATCACAAATCAGTTCAAAATTACAAAATAAGCATTGGGCTGTAGAATAGGTGTTCTACAAAACAAGTCCAAGCAACATAAATAATTAACATACCTGAAACATCTGGACCCAAACCAGGGAGATGCTTTCTAGCATTTCCTCTCCATGCGTCCTCAAAACCAGTGAGTTCATCTAAGCACAGAAGATATATATATATATATATATATATATATATATATATATATATATATATATATATATATATATAAATGTAATTCTTTGTCATAACACGTGGACTAAACTAGTAGAAGGCTTTAAGCATCAATAGAAAAAACATCAGGCTACCTTCATTAAGGTTGTACAGAGTCTGCCTTGTGTCAACATGCCCATCAGCCTTCAATTTACGGGTTACAGAATGTCCCTAGAACACAATGAAAATCCGAATTAAGACATTCCAGAATTAAAATAAGTAGGACATCATAGAACAATACCTTTTCATGTATGCCCCTCGAGACCCTGTGAGTTGCTTGCCGAGTTAATGAATCAGCTTCTTTGATTTCTTCAAACGTCAACTAGATGAAGGTAAACGTAATATAACAAATGTAAAAGACAACATACCCAATTCCGCACATTATGAGAATATAATAAATTCAACAAGAAATTGCAATCACTACACAAGACAACCCAAGCCCACATATTGTAAGGAAATAAAACAATTGAACGAGAAATTGCACTCACTCCGTCGCTCCCTGATCTTTTAGTCATTGAAGAAGTGTAGTATGCACCATTTGCACCACCATATGACATAGTGCTACTTTGGAAAGTGAAGCTACGTTTCTGAGGCTGTGAACTGGAACTGTACATCTGACAAATCTCATTTTGTTGAGCCTTGCGCTTAATCTTTTTCTCTGCAAGAAAAAAAATTGTATTAATTTTAAGCCCTATCAATGGTAACAACATGATCAACCACAAGAACTGTTTCACACAAATAAAACACAACACACCAGTAGCTTCATCATCAGGGTCCTCCACAAAGGGTTCTTTTCCAGATCTTCCATGCTTTCTTGGGTTCTCTTTTCTCTCATTTCCATCTTTTTCTTCATCAATTTCGTAATCACTATCAGGGTTCAGTTCCTCAATCACTGGTCCCCTTGGCGTGTTGGGCTGAGCAGGCTGATGTTGAAGAAACCCAGAAATGTGTGGGTTCATAAATGGACCTCCGTTAGGCCCAAAAAAGCTACTAGAATCTAACATACTTCCAAAGGGACGCGTGAAAAATGGGTCGTCAAATGGATCCCTTCCCCCGAAAAAGCTAGACATTACACTCCTTTGGCCACCAAAGCCTCCAAAACCACCAAAACTACCAAAAGGGTCACCGAAGCCTCCAAAGAATGGGTCTCTACCCCCTTGCATTTTATATGTGATAGCTCTCTGGAAAACCAAATGAAAGAAGCAGGACTTTATTACAAATTTGCGGAAGGCTGAAGCCTTATCAAAGATAAAAAAATACATGACTGTCAATAACAACATAAGGTGGAAACAATGAGTCAGGTATTCATTAATGAAAAAACAAACATAACCATCGTCACTCGTGTCAATAACCTAATAAACCAAAAAATGGGTACTACTTCCCAATGCAGTGAGAATTAAAGTATCATGAAACCCACCACCAGCTTCAATGAATCAATTGCTAATCCAAAGAATCTGATTCAACCATTTCAAGAAAATCTAATGAGTAGTGGATTAAACTATATTCATTCATTGGACCTAGAATTGAATACAATCAAACTTGGTAGTATTACCAATTAAGATAATTCATTAGCCTCACAAATGAACAAACAAACACAAACAACATTCATTCGGATGCATTTTACCAACGAAATTCAGCGTGCTAAACTTATTAAATTTACGGGTAAAAAGGCCCCAAAACCAGAACAACCAAATGAGCACAAAAGACCTACTGCTAATTAAGAATAGCGTTAGGAAGTAGAATGTCAACTACAAATTTGCGTTAGAACAAAACTCAATTTTATCTCTAGAAACCTTCCATTGAATAATCTTCTTCACCAAGTAAAACCCTAACCCACACGCTCGCGCGCATAAATTAAAATATAAAGGAAAAACCTGATAAATGCTAAATTGGTTACAAACCTCAAATCGACAAGAGTCTAAGTTTCGCAGCTCGGAGTGCAGAAGAATTTGTGTACGATGAGAGATGATCAAGAATATATCTTCAAGCTTTACACACAGAGAGAATGTGTTTTGGAAACTTCTGGAAATAGGTTAGATGGGCTCTGTAAGGTAGGATTGTTTGGACCAGACTTTACGTGGGCGGTGGGCTTACAACGACCAGAAAAATGGATTTGGGCTTTTGTTGGACATTGTAGTCAAACCCTCCAATCCAATCCAATCCTACTCACGTGAGCGTATAGTATACGCCGTATACATTTGACTTGAGTCCAAATTTGTCACGTTGGACTTAGGCTCTGTTCTTTTGGACTGAAACTAACTGAACTTTACTGAACTGAATAGATCTAACTGAACTGAACTGAATAGATCTGAACTGAATGAACCTGAACTGAAATTAAGTTCAAAATAAAAAACTTAAAATAATGAAAAATTAAAATTAGTATTGTTAAAATTTCAATATTTTATATATTATAAACAATTTGGAAAGATAACAACACCGAAGAGCATGACTATGAAGTACAACAAAATAATAAAGAAGTAGATCATATGGAAGTAGATTGACCGATTATTTAAATTTTGTATTTTTGTGATTTTTTTCAATATTACAAACATTTAATATTTATTTACATTAATTTTTTTATTGTTATTATTATTTTTATTATTATAATAATAATAATTATTATTATTGTTATTATTAAAAATCGAACTGAAACTGAACTGACCGGACCTGATCTGAATAGAACTGAAATGAACTGAAATTAAGTCCAAAAGAACAGGGCCTTAGAGCTGTAAAAATAGGCTCAATTTTTTACACTTACATAGTAGTACTAAATAATTGGTGTATTTAGTAAAGTTCAAAAGTATATTATTTGATAAATAAGTGTATTTAGTAATCGGATAGTTGAAACGAAGATGATAAGCAAGAAATAGGATATAATGAGCACATTTCAAGTATATAACGAAATGCAACCGTAGACTATGGAGAAGAATACAAGTGGTCGAACCCGGAAATACCATGCCGTAAAATATTGTTTCAAACGGAAATTGTGGATCAATGTATTTGGTAACTCCACACTTTCGACGCTAAAACTAATAACCAACGAGCAAATAACAAACTTTCATACTTCCCATGAATACCCAAATGGTTTGTTTTATTTACACATTATTCCTTGAAGTCGTCCTTGTCATCGACTGAAATTGGTTGGTTCCTCCAATACACTGCAAGACCACTTCCTCCCAGCTGTATAACCACAACACCATGTAAGGAAAAGTAATTTAACAAATAAATTACTTTTGAATGTCATTTAGGCTTTCTTTACAACAAGGTTAAACATCAATGTCATTTTTTTTTGTCATAATAACATTATTCGTAATTATGTTTAAAGCCCAGAACAGTTTTAGTACACACAACAGAAGTTGAAGGACATACCGCCATGCATACAACGCTTACAGCAGAAGGTACAGCCACGAGTGGATTTGTGAAGTGCTTCTGAGCTAGCAAAAATCCAAGTGCAGAACTCTGAACAAATATACAAAGAAGACATATAAGTAAACATTTTCATATTACAGCATATGGATAAGCTTCTGTTTTATAGTTACATGCACTTTCCTTATTTTGCTGCACAAAATTTTGAAAATAAAAAAGAAACATAATAAACTGAATACAGTTGTGCAGTATTAACAACCATATGGGTTAATCATTATTACTAACGTTTCTGCATACGTGTTGGATATGTTATGTACCTGCATCCCACATTCGATAGATATGGTCCTCGAAGTTGATTCGCCAAATGAAAATTTTGATATCCAATAACCAAGAAAAAAGGCTGCAGCATGTAAGAGGGCCACAGGTAACAATAGCTGTGCACCCTGAGTTTTCAGGACTTCTGAAACTTGCCCAATCTGATGGAAGAAACATATTTTTTCTTGTAAAAGCACAGAAGGGAGAAATAAAAATAAAAAAAGGAGGATGACAATACATTACGGTTTTCTAGAGCAATATGAAATTCATTTATTGTTCCACAATTTGAGAACTTACCGGACTTGCACAGAGAAGGGTGGTCAAGATAACTCCAATTAACGGTGTAATAGTAATTATTTTTGACGTGAACTTTGGAAAAAACTCATTAGATAAGACTGCAAAAACAGAGGAAAAGATAATCAATAAAGACTAGTATTAAACTACCCTCGGAGAGATGTAGAAGACAAAAAGGTAAAAAATCAGATGAAAAACTAAATAATTCTCATCCAAGACAACATAATAGAGTAAGATCCAATTATGCATCTTACCACCAATAATTGTTGGAACTAACACAACCTGGAAAGTGCTAATAGCTAGGCCCTGTAAGAACAATAAAATGAAAGATTAATCAGTCACGCAAAAAGTCCTTAGTAGAGGTAAATTTCACGATATATAGTTGATAAATGAGACAAGTGTCCTTTAAATTATAGTAAAATCAGAGAGAGGACTATAACAATTTTTCCAGCCCACATAATAATAATATATTAATATACAGTTTACAAACTGGATAGAGAATTTTCGATTTTATTTTCTAGCGTAAAATCACCACGGAATATAGAAACTTACGGCTGCATCAACTGGCACAAGTTGACCTGCTAGAAGCTTTGTCAAGAGAGGAGTCATCACAATAGCCCCAATGGTTGAACAACTGCAGTTCAAACAGAATTGCCAGTTTAGTTCACCTATACGGTATAGGCTATACCGATACTCTTTAGGTGAATAACACACATGTCCCCTGAAGTTTAAGCCTAATTACAAAAGGTCTCTCCCTCTCTCTCTCTAAATTAACCTAAAGTTTTTGAGACCGAGGAATGAGAAATCGTCAGTTGAAGCCGCTGGCGACTACAAAAACCTGCTTGTTGGTGTGTACAAAATGTTCTCGAGTGGTTACCAAGCAGGCATCAGATCGCTAGCAGCTTCACAGTCAAATATGTTTCTAAAACACACAGTTTCATTATCTTACGGTTTCATAATCATCCAGGGACGTGAAGTGCAATTGTGCAAGGAAACCAATATGTATGGAAAGAGTCCTACACAGACAAAAATCTACTCCAAAGTAAAGAGATTCAACCAAATCTATACATACATATAGAAGGGATCTAGGACACTCTGCAGATCCCCATAAGGGCCATAACCCTTATTTACTAATAAGTAATAAAATAGAAGCCATAAGCCATCATTAATCATCTCATTCACCAGAAAATACGTTTCGAACATAATAAAATGAGTATAAGTAATCACCCTTAAGCCCAGGTAGCCCCTGGCAATTCATTGTGTTCTTTACCTTTCGAAGGCGAGTAGGCGACGAATCAAAATAAATTCCACTCAATATAAATTAATTGTTCGTTAGTTGAATTCATCCTTTGAATCCAGCACACAGTCCATCCTCAAAATTTGACAAACAACAGAATTAAAATTCAAACTAAAGAAGGCCGCACAAGGAGCAAGTGGGCAACTATTGTCCCATAGGGACTACAGTGGAGATATTAATCATTTACAACATTAACCATAAATCACCGGAGTCATATATCCAGGACACATGTAAAAGCGCATAATAAAATGAGCCATTGGACTACTGCCTCTTCCAGATTCTAACCCAAACCACCCAGTAAACATGAATCGGACTTTTCTTTGACTCTATTTATAACTTAGAGTCTTAGACATTAGGAGAGTATAAAAATTCATAGTATCATAACATGGAAATTGCAATTAAATGGATTGAATCTTTCTCCCCATAACAGAAACACTCACAAATCCACAATTCAATAAAATATTTAGATGACAAAATGTTATTCTAACCAAAGATTTTTTTTCTCCACCAATTGATACATTCACACTAAGAACATTAAAAGCTACGAGAGAACCACAAGATAATTCTCCATATCACTTGCTTCAAACACAAGATTTTCCCAGGCTAAATGAATAAAGATTTTTATTTTCTGAAGAGGGCTCTTGTTAGTAAAATTACATAAAATTTTCAGCCAAAGTTTGGTTACAATTCCCAGCTGATTGAATTAATGACAACATCGGCCATCCACAATTTGACAAATGTTGACACTATGTATTATCGATAGTCTATCTCCAGAAAATCCACCTATTAAGCTTCACTTCACCATTTACTCACACTTATTGTCATCAGAGATGGCCAACTAGTTATCTTTTGTATATATTGGTTATTTACAGAAAAGGTTGAAAACAGAGTCCAAGTGTAAGTTTATATTCCAGACTTCTTCTATTCCATCTCTTCTGGCTCTCTTGTTTTTGCTAATGTTTCTATCTTTATATGACACTTCTTTCTCTTTCTTTTCTGATTTGTATTCCTTAACCCAATATATTAATTTTCATCAAGTAAAAGACATTATAGTAAGAATTCGAGTGATTAGTATATGTGCACAAACATCAAGTATGCAGAGTCTGCCAATTCACATGAAACTCAAATTATGTTATTAATTAAAATCATCCAGAGTAATTTCACTTCAACAAGAAAATTCAAAAGCATCATAACTTAAGCTTACGTGGTCATGAGAACTGAAAGTGCGACATTTCCCTTAGAGATATATGTAGCAACATTTGATGCTTGACCTCCAGGACAGCATGAAACCAAAATAAGGCCAGTTGCTAGAGGAGCAGACAGTTTTAGTGTCTTTAAAAGAAAGGAAAAGAAAAAATAAGCATCCTTGGTGCAGCAAATCATACTTTACAATCAAACATGACGGCCATATGCCAATAAAACCGCTTCTTCCAGTATTTGTGAAACAACTAAAGAAGCGCACTTTAGCTTTGCAACCTAGAGGATAATATGGTGTACTAGAGTGTTTCATGTACACAAATTTTAGTTAGAACTTAGCAGTTAGCAGTAACAACAATCAACACAGAGTTCGCAACCAACATGTAAGAAATCAAATGGCATACCATTGCAATGAAAAATCCCAATATTGGCTTGATGAGGTATTGAGCCAAAAATCCTACACCTACCTGAAGATAAAGAAATGACTCCACTCAAAATGATATTATAATAATACCCCATTTCCATGTGAGCAATAGTTTCCAAGGTTTTACTAACGAGCTACTACTTACAGTCCATGGATTGCGCAAGCATCTTCTAAAGTCCTCAAATGTCAGAGTAAGACCCATTGAAAGCATGAGGAAACCCAAACCAACCGTAAAAAGGTCTGTTTCTAACCAAGTTACCTTCAGGAAAATTGAAGAATCGACTAGTTAATTACCATCCATTTTCAGCCAAAGGGTCTTAGGTAACTTACCATTGAAGGTTTGTAAATACCAATTAAAGTACCTAAAATGACCTGCAATGAGCAAAAGAGTGGAATGTGAATTTCTTCTTTAAAACAATCTCATTCGTGGGAATGTGTCGCAAATAAGTACAAATGATGGAGACTTACCCATACTGGGAACAGAGTCGTCAAGGTTTCAATTATTTTCTCATATTGGCTCATTTCACTAGGAACACTGCTAGGAAAATCTCCTGAGGTGGATGCCTTGCAATTAACCCTAGAGTTCCTAATACAGTTATCAAAATATAAGAGTTGCTAATAATTAATTGATAATCGCGGAAAAATAAAAACCTCAAAATCATTCTAATCGAAAAGTTAGGTTGGCTCATAAATCAGCAAGTTTTGCAATTGATCTTAATATAATGGGGATAAAAAAGAGTTACATGGAGATGCACGGCTTCATGGGAATAAATATTGGTAAGAGTGATTTGCATACTCTTGTGGGATATTTAAATGTTGATTTTCAGAAAAATAATAAGTATATGTATACAAAAACCCCAAGTTTCAGAAAAAATAATAAGTATACCCCAAGCTTTAAGTTTCAAGAAACTGTAGAGTTCAAACTACCCTATATTTCAGTTTCCATAAAAGTAGAAAACTTCGAAGTCTTCTTAGTATGGCCAAACCCAAATTTAATTTATCCACGAAATCTCATCGCGCAACAAGAATATCTTGTCAAATTAGCCTTGAGTTTCTTCATTTATTTCATACGAATTTCTAGGTTGATTCCAAGATTTTTGAACAATATCTCCAGAACCAATGTATATGCTTTACAAGCATCTTGGAGGCATTTCTGAATGCTGGTCCAGCAAACATTAGTAGAAATTTTCAATCTGAAAGTGAAAATGTGAATTCTAACCAAGTTATATAGAATGTTATATTACATGTTAGCAGATTGTGACCAAATTTCCTGTCATCTCTACTCAAGCCAAAAACACTAGCTGATGATAAAAACACTACGCTAAGGTTCCCAATTCAGATACCGTGCTAGGAAATACTGAGGATTCAAAATAAGTCTTTAGTTACACATTTGGGTGCCCCATAGAAATTGGAAACATTATGATATATACCTGTATAAAGTATAAATCCAGTTGGGTGTTCTTGCATCTATCGGCTTCTTAATCCCAAGAAATCCAGCCCCGTTCTTATCACCCTTGTCATTATGTGGGCTATTTATATGAAGAGACACATTTGAAGCAGCTATTTTCGTTTTTTTGGCAATTCTTGGCTCCTTCCAAACAGTGCTTCTCATAAAAGAAACTTTAGGTATGAATAATCCATTTGCCTCTCGAGTAAAAGGGTATCTGAAATAACTGAGAGAGGTTCAAACATGGGCTCAAATGTGTCAGAAATATGCACAAGAATTGCATCCATCGCGTAACAACATAATTATGATTTACCATGAAATTCACTTGATATAGTTTTTGTTTCATGAGCACGCTTACCTTGATTGCATGGATGCAATAGGGAAAACCACCATTGTTCAACAACTTGTGCCCACTTCCACTATCTACCAATTTAAGAGGTTCCTACAGTGACTGAGATCACAACAGTTAGTAATATATTCTTTTCAATAAATTATTAATCATTCACTTGACCACTTTACCTTCATTTCCCTCACTATTTGAGTATACATAGAACTTTAGATAAACATAACTATTGTATCAAACAAAATGTTAGTCCGAATAACATATGACATTTTACAATAACCAATAAAATGTCAATTTTCCGGCTAAAAGTTGATTAACTGAAGCAGAAGATGCAATTCCCAAACAATAAAATGAGACTTCTTTCCCATCAATTTGTTTTACAACCTTATCTTCTACCGATAAACTATACACGATAAAGAGACGTAGGTGGAAACACACATAGCTTGCCCAAGAATGACTTGATTCATGCATCGCGCCACAATCAGAAAACAAGTAATCAGCATGAACTCATCAAACATTGAAGAAAATCAGCACACACAAGATTATTGGATTGTATTATTAAGGAAAAAAATACTATGAGAACTGACCTCAGGTAAGCAAGCAAGCAAACACACACACCGCTTTCACAGCCTCTATCTCTAATGATGAACCAAAACGGCTCGCGATATTTCGAAGGCATAAAATGATTTTGCCAGGGCCAGGTTCTGCTTAAATGACATGTTTGCCCCTATTGGACCACAGACCCTCACTGTTTTACCATTGTCGCCGTTGAAGCTCTTCAGAGATAAACAGATTTCACGAGGGGCGATAGGTTTTGATAAGCCGTACTCAGAAATCACCCTGAAATTGCGAAGAAGAAATCGATTTTCCCCCTTTTTTATCCCCTTTTTTATCCTCAGTTTGATCAACCAAGGTCAAGGGTAAAACCGGCTTATCATAAAAAGATGATCTGGTAGAACGAATAAAAGCTCTAACATAGAGTAAGTGCTAATGGTCCAAGGCTAAGGACCTGTTTTTCTTTTTTTGTTTACATAATTTCAATTCATTTCGTTTTAGTTAGTTATTATTTCAGTTCAATTTAGTTCAGTTCATTTTATTAAATTCATTACAAATAAATTAAAATAAAATAAATAAAAAATAATTTGAATTAATAATTTTTACTATACAATAGTTAATATCACATTATTATTAATATTTTTAAAAAATTATTAAATAATTTATAAAAATTATTATTATTTTTATAAGAAAAACAATTTAGTTCAGTTTATTCGGTTCAGATCGATTGAGTTCAATTCATTTCATTTCAGTTCAAATCAACTAATTTCAGTACTAAAGAACAAACCTTAAAGCTTAAACATTATGTACTACATAAGTTGGAGATTATTATTATTATTATTAATAATAATAATAATAATAATAATAATAATAATAATATTTTTTGTGTAATTAAGATATGAAAAAAAAAAGCAAACAAACTTGGCCAATTTATTTACACCTACACAATTAATGTCCAAATTTGTAAACAATTTAAAATTTAACTTTGATTGAGAGCTGAACTTGTGTCGGACCTTGGGTGATGCAATGTGTTGGCCTTGGATTGTGAGCCGGGGTGGGGCTCAAAATATACATAACTCAATCTGGAAAAAAAAATTGCACTAATTTAAATTATGGACAAAGAATCAATACAAACGTAAGCAAGATTTCACAATTTCAGAAATCGAAATATGTCAAAACAACATAATTAAGATATGAAAAAAAGAGCGAAACAAACTTGGCCAATTTATTTACACCTACACACAGTACTGTCCAATTTTGTAAACATTTTGTAAACAATTTAAAATTTAAACAGGATGAAGAAGATGAACGAACAAAAGGTTCCAAAAGAATTCAAACAAATTCAGCACAAAAATTCTTTTCGCTATGTATGGTCCCTGGGTAAATAGCATCCATGGGCTTTCACAACCGGGTCATAGTAGTAGTACTTTATAAATATTGGTCTTCCACAACCACAAGCGCGTGCGCGTTACCCTCTGAGCCCGCCCGCTGCTGCATTTAATGTTCCTCCTGCCTGCCCTGGCATTGGATTTTGGGGTAGATGGCATTCAAATTTACATATCAACGAAAAATGAAATCCAGATTAGTAAGTACAACCAACGAAGATGGAACATTGCCCGAAAAAAGAAGTAAATAAATTCATTCATTAATTAATTAATTCATAGGGCGTTGAATTGAAACAAAGCGAATCCGCCTGAAATCAAGATTACATACAACAACCAACCAAAAAAAATCTCCATGGCCGAGCTCGAGAAAAAGCTCAACAACCTCCCTCGAAATCTACTGCCACGTCATCAATACTCCCGCGAGAAAGAGTGATCGGCAGATGGGGAAGGTATGCGATCGGATATCTATCGTTGGAGGCCTTGCTCAACAGGGCATTGTTCCAGGATTTCGAGTCCAATTTCGCAATGTTCACTAGACTACAGAAGCTGACGTGGGACGAGATTCTGAGTAAAGGGACGAGGCATTTCAGCAAAGAGTTTAGCGAATGAGTGAGATTGTGGGTATGCTGGGCTGGAACCGGGCCGCTGTTGCGAGCCTTTTTCGAAGGCTGTATGGTTGGTGCAGGTCTTGGCTAATTCGGTGCACCCCCATTTTCAGAGTGGATGCAGGGGTTGGGTTCGACTCGGTGTACATGGAGGATCGATATGAAGGCTAAGAGGCGGCTTCCTCCTTCCACGGTTCGGATCATCGTGCCTCCAGGGTTCTATGTCTACGACAATGTGGTCAAGTGCAAGGTGCTTTGCAGCAGGTATTACAATAACCAACAAGGAGTATTTCATCTCCTAAATATTTATCTCCACATTATCTTTTTTTTATTTATACATAATCAAATATTCTCACTTTATTTTTCAAATATCTCATAAAATACAATAGAAAATATTTCAAAAATTATTCTATTTTCTCTCTTTCTCACCTCATTTTCTCTTTCTTCCACATCATTATTATATTTCAATATATAATTAAAAATTATATCAAAATAAAAAATATTTGTAACGACCGAAAATATTACACTAATTATTAAGTAAATTTGGCCCAATTAATTTTGCATATGAAATAATTATCTCCTTGCAAATAAAGTAAATTAAGTGAAAGTGCATATGTGTATTTTTGGAGTCAAATTTTTTAGTCATCAATTTCATATTTTAATTACTCGTTGCATAGTCACTGTTGCATTTTAATTAGAATACATTATGCATATAATAGTATCCTCAAATACTAAATAATAATAATAATAATAATAATAATAATAATAATAATAATAGTATGTTTTCTTATTCCCGAACCCTAGAATACCCTCTTTATAAACCTATTAAACGCCAAGCAATTTACTTTCGTCCTTCACCCGTGAGCGATCGTCTTCAATATCGTAGTAAGTAATGTTTTCCTTTGCTTGTTCATCTGTTACCGTTTTCATCCGTTTCCCTTATTATCTGTACCCCTACTTATTGAGTCCAAAATTGATTTATCTATAGTGTTTGAAACTATTTTAAAAACCCAATCGGATACCACTTCTGTTTCTTCACAGCAAACTTGGGATTAAGATTTTACTTCAAAAGTTATTGGCCATAGTATGAGTGGGTGCGTGTGTTGATGAAGTTAATTAAGAGAAGTCAAGTTAGGTTTGATAACCAGACCTTTTATAATTGAAAATTTATTTGGGGTTAATGATTTTGAGGACAAATTGGGTAGTGAATTTGCAGCACAACAAATATTAAAATATTGGTTGGAAATGATGACTAAAACAAGGGTCTTTTATGTTCAGACCCAAATTTGAGGCTAACACTAAATCTGTCGTTTCTCCAAGTCTGTAGTTGAATTGTTTATCTTCCTGAGAGTTTGGTTTTATTTTATTTAGATCGTGAGTGGTCTGGGGATTGATTAATTTTGGGACTTTTAAGCCCTGTCAGTTATAAAAAAACTACCAGTTAGAGCCTAAAATATTTATTCTTTAATTCACATTAGAGTTAGTCTAACCCATATAAACTTTATATTAAAATTTCTTCTTAGGAGTTACGGATTTTGAGGATTAGGTTGCACGCGCATTCATTCAAGCATCATTGTCTTTCGTCGATAGTAGTAGCAACAACTATTTTAAAGATATTATTTTTCCTTTTTATGTTTTTCGCTTTTGAAACTATGCACATTAGTATTTTATTTAAATTTGACTATTGAGAATTTATTTTTAACTAATGAGTATTTTGTGATAAAAACGTTTTGGATATTTTGTTATATTAAATGCGTCAATTTAATTTGAAAAAAATAAGAAAACTTCTCTTTAGTCTATTTTATGAAAAATAGGATGTTACAATATTCAATTAAAATTATATTATAAATTTAAAATTAATATTATTCGATTAAAAATTTGTCATTGAAATAAAAATAATCAATTAAAAAAATAGAAATATATATATATATATTTTATTAATTAGTACTATTAAATAAATAGAGAAAAAAAAACTAGTCAAAAATTAACTTGTATCCAAATTAAACAAACTTAGTTACTATTTATAAATCTTAAAAAAATAAAAAATATTAATTTAAAAATATATAAATTTATTATTAATTATACATGAAAAATATCATTTATTAAAAAAAATGAAATTTTGCCAGCAGCCCTACCCGCCATGGCGCCATTGCCCGTCTTGCCCCCTCTACCAATTTGCGCTCACTTTTTATTGCTTTTTCACTTTTTGTAGAATAATTAGAAAATTATTCAATAATTCTTTAATAAGGAATAATTGGAGTGGTATTTACTTCTAATAGGAAGTATTTGACGGGGTAACTTTTTTTCTATTTTTGTGAGAATTATTCAATAATTTTGTATTTATTCTGACATGTTTCACTAAAAAGTGTTATCTCGTTTTATAAACCCGTGTGTCGTTCTCGAGAGGAGCAATACTATCGGCCTTGTGTGTCGTCTCAAGAGAATTTATCTTGCTCAAGGGAAGAGAATAAAATAACTAAAATAAACAAACAATCCACGGAGGGGGGTTTTGTAAGAGTGAAAGCTAGGATAACTAAAGCAACATGTAGCATGCAAAGACAAACTAAAATTAAACTATCTAAAATGCAAATTATCAAGTGAGTGAAACGTTAGGGAATGAGATCGTAGTAATTGGAATGAGTTCAATGCAATACATGAATAACAATGATAAGTGAAACTACACTAACTCGTGATCAACTTCGACCATACCCAACCGAGATTCAAGTCTAAATATCAAAACGAGGTTATATAGAGTCACTTCACACGTAAAAACTCTCATAATCGGAAATCACAATTAATCGAGTTAGGCCATACGATACCACGATTAGGCCGGCCATACGTAACCACGATTAGGCCGGGGATAATTGATTATGGTCTAAAACGTATAAATCAAACAATAGAAGCATACCAAGAATGAGGGATTTGGTCCATCTCCTCAACAAGTCAAAATATCAATTATCCCCAAATTCATGTAATTACATATCAACCAAACCTAATTACTCATCACCCAATTCCCAATATGCAATCTAGCTAAACATATTCATAAAAAGCACACAAACATTCATCAGCAAAATTATAAACAAGCAATGAAAAGGGAGATATTACTAAAGAGCTTCAAATCGAATATTGTTTACATCAATGTGTTCCTTGAAGCAATCTAAACAACCTTCTTCAAATGCTTGAATACAAAATCTCAATGGATGATGGAGATAAAATTGGAACTAAAACTAGATCTAAGAACATGAAAATATCTAAGAGAGAGAAAATGGGGAAAGGTGGGTGTTGGTGAAGATGGAATGGATAAGATGCTTTTAGTGCCCACAAAATCCTTATATAGTGCTCTCTATCTTGGCCTTGAATAGACGAAAATGCCCCTCCAAAAGAGCTCCAAAAGGCTGGTCAAACTTGGGTCATCGTCATGTGGCGCAAATGCGCCACGCTCCCAGCCGCTTGACGCAAATGCGCCACGCTCTCAGCAGTTTGGCGCAAATGCGCCAGGATGGCGCAAACGCGCCAAAATTCTGGTTTTTGCTGCTTCCGTCTGTGCGCTATATCTTTGTCTTAGACTGTTATTTCGACAAACCCACCGTTCATATTGTAGCTCTAAAAGTCTTCTACAGTCCTGGAAAATTTGGAGACGATCCAACGGTGGAATTGGTCGGGATGAGGATTCTCCCAACGATGCGAAAGGCTGGACACCGGTATGAGTCGATTCGAACATATCCTTCTCGTTTTTACTCAATTCTCGTCCAAATCCTACAAAACCACAACCATAACAAAATATACACAAACTCACTTGAATAAGATGAATATAAGCACAAAAACATCACAAAAAGGTCACACAAAACAATAGAAAAGTCGCACAAAAACGTGCGAAACAACTCCCCCACAATTAAACTTTTGCTTGTCCTCAAGCAAATCCAACACTAACCGAAACACAAAAGCAATGGATGACATCATGAATACACTCTTATGCATACAAGAATGAGATTTTGGTGTATAGAAATGAATAAGTAAAAGAACAAACACGAGCTCCATGAACATGCAACACTTAGGATCATACAAATGCAAATGAGTGTCGGGCCAAACCACATTCCCTCACTAAGGTTCACTCTTTTTTTTTTTTTTTTTTTTCACTCGAAGCATGGTATTCACTCAAAATTATATGCAAGTGAAAGATTATAAGCAATGAAGAACTTGCATATGCCAAGAAATAAACGAATAAAATGAATGTATGGAAATGAAAACCTCAAGTAACAACAATGAGCATCATAGAACAATAACCATAAGCTTACTCAAGTGATAGACTCCACAAATCAAATTTAACCATCTTAAGAATCATGGAAGGTCGTTCAAAGGGTGTAATGGGGCTAGGCTCAAGGTATTCGGGATTTTTTTGGGATAAGTGGACTTAAAATACGGCATTTCATTGCCCTTCCTTATCACTCCTTGCCCCGGGTCGGATTTTTACATGTTGAACCTTTTCTTCATTCTTAGAAACACAATCAACTCACTCAAACTACAAATACTTGACACCAAACAATGAATCATATACATTTTTGTGCTCTTTATTCTTCTTCTTTTTTTTCATTTTTTTGTTTTTGTTTTTTTTTTTCATTTTTTTTTTTTTGGAGCACATTGACATTACATTACACATTGAAGCTATTAGCACCTCTTTTTTCTTCACATTCATCATTTCACAAGGATTACAACTCATATGATCTTCAAAACAAAATCCTCCAAGATAGAAAGAATTAAGGTGATGAATAAAATGGTTTAAATGTAGGCACAAAGGGGCTACTAGGGTGTCCCTCGACGGGCTCAAGGTCGAAAAATATTTGGCTAAGTGGTTAAATCCTAAACGATCCTTCCAATCATATTCGAAATCAAGTAGGTTATGACATAAAGCTTTGAAAATCAACTTGAGCAAGTTCTAGTTTTCTCTAGTTCATAGTGACACACACGTTGTTGAAACAAAGAAACATGAGGTTCATGCTAGCACAACGAGTCTATCAAAAAGAATATCGCTCAAGAAGAAAGCTTAAACGGCTCAAAATCTCGCAAGGTACAATGGTAAGTGGATGAGCCACAACAAACATGAGAATCATATTTCACCCAATGCTCATGAGCACGAAACAAGGATCATTCACAAAAAATTTCACCAAAACTCAAGCAATAGAGGTAAAACATTTAGGCATCCAATGAACAACACAAGACACAACCATAAAACCCGAAACACAAAAACACAAGGTGAATTCCAATAAACCTCCCCCACACTTAAAATACAAGCATGTCCTCAAGCGAAAAATAAAGGGAAAAGAGACGAAGAGGATAACGAAACTTCCCTAGAATGGAGAGAACCGGACATGGCAAGTCGAATACTAATCAACGGGGCGGCAATAGACATCCAACCTCAAACGAAAAACATCAATCCTTCATGGTTTGTGGTCGTGGAATGGTAGACTTAGTCGAGAAGAGACAATCATCGCATCGAGGGCTTGGGCATCGGGCATGGGGATCCACGTACTCTCTCCTACAAAAAGAAAACAAAAACATAAAAGAAACCTTGGGTTGCCTCCCAAGAAGCGCTTATTTTACGTCATTAGCTTGACGTCCGTGGGCTCGCCCCCACGAGGCACTCGTTTCACGTCCCGAGCAAACACCATCCACGATCTACCACCTCGACACTAAAAATATAGAACTCCACCTTCTCAAGAAAATCATCTCGGCCAAGGGCGCTCGGTTCTCAAGAGAAGGTCCATCGAGAGCACGCAAAGTGAGACAACGAACAATAAGCTTTGATAAGGACGTCTCCCCCACACTTGCGTCAAAAGGTAGATAGTAAATATCTTCCAACTCGGCCGCTAAAAAGATCGAGCTATACTTCCGGAGATAGAGCGTTTCGGCCAAAGGGACTCGATCCTCCAAATAAGAATGAGTGAATGATCGATCGAGGAAACAAAATAAGTCCAATAAGACATTCCTACTCCTCTCCTCCACCCGAATCTCTAAAAATATCGAACTCAACTTTTGGAGAAACACCATCTCCTCCAAAGTCCATTCAACCTTGTTAGAATCGCAACCGAGATCATCTCTTTTATCATCATCAATACCCATCACGTCCTCAACACCTCGGGAAAGTCCAATATCAACTCCAAAATCAACCAATCCCGAAATTTTCTTACCGAAGCTCCAACCGAATCTCATCTTGTCTACACCGGACTCAAGCGACCTAGGGACTTGATAAACACAACTCACAATCGGCTTCTCACAAATTAAATCAACCGAATGTAAAAGAGGAGGCTCGAACAAATGATCCAATGAGAGAGACATATCCTCAAACTCGGCTTCTTCGGGGCTCGTGTCATTAATGGGAGGACTCTCGACCTCAAGAGTAGCATCTATCATTGACGTCTCGTCTTTTCGGGCAACTAAAACATTATCTTCCTCGATGCACGTGCCGGGCTCTAACTCCCACTCGTCCCCGTTGGAATGCTCCTCAACAAAGTGTGAAATCACCTCAACAAGCAAGTGATCAATCTCGGCCTCTATAACATCCATCAATATGTCTATAGAAGGAGGAGGTGACATAGGAGACCGTGGTGGTGGCCGAAAGAAACGAGCGATAAATACGTCGAAGAGATTTTTCCACGTGTGCACGAATCTAGAAGACAATGACAACACCCAATCACGGGCTCCATCTCTCATGCAATATTTGAAACACCATACTCTCAATTCATCATTCTCAAAGCCGTCCAATGGAAGTGTCTCAACTTCAATGATAAAATTTTTAAGAAACAAAGTAGCGTCCTCATTAGGCAACCCGGAGAATGACGGTAGTCGAGCTAGATGATGCGGCAAGAGCTTGTCGTCTTGGACCCTCGGAAAACGGCTTTTGCAAGAAGGGTTGGATGAGTACCTCGTTCGATTGAAATCCCCAATTTCACGTCGTGGAGGCAACACATGGTGAAGTTTCGGCTTTGAGAAATCCTCAATAGTTCGTCGCTTTGGCGCTTGCACCCCGGTGTATTGACGACAATAATCATATCCATTCCCAACAAATCTCTCTTCACGGTAGTTTCCACGGTTAAGGTCCCGAGGCGGCTCCCTTTCTCTTCGGTCTCGACAAGGAGGCGGTGACATGGAATCCCTCTCGGTGGATGAGTAATCAAGATCTTGGTCGCGGTATCTATGATGCTTTCGGTGGCGTGGAGGTGAGTAATCTCGGTCATCATAATAAGAAACATCGGCATGCCGAGGTCGGCAATATAAATCATGAGCTCGGCGGCTTGAACAATAACTCGGAGAAAAGTCCCTCTCGTATGGAAAATCGGAATAATCATCGTCATAAGCCCGGTTACCGTTGCGTCTAGCCATGATATCACCTCGGTCGTTGTAGTAGCGATGGAAGGATGAACGTCTTCAACCTTGCATACACAACACTAACGCACAAAATTACACATACCGAGTGGAAAGGAAACAATAACACAAGCGGACGAAGAAAAAGTAAACAAGAAAAACAAGTGCAAGACAAACAACCAATCAACAAACACACAAAAGCCTAAATTGCTCCCCGGCAACGGCGCCAAAATTTGTTTCACTAAAAAGTGTTATCTCGTTTTATAAACCCGTGTGTCGTTCTCGAGAGGAGCAATACTATCGGCCTTGTGTGTCGTCTCAAGAGAATTTATCTTGCTCAAGGGAAGAGAATAAAATAACTAAAATAAACAAACAATCCACGGAGGGGGGTTTTGTAAGAGTGAAAGCTAGGATAACTAAAGCAACATGTAGCATGCAAAGACAAACTAAAATTAAACTATCTAAAATGCAAATTATCAAGTGAGTGAAACGTTAGGGAATGAGATCGTAGTAATTGGAATGAGTTCAATGCAATACATGAATAACAATGATAAGTGAAACTACACTAACTCGTCATCAACTTCGACCATACCCAACCGAGATTCAAGTCTAAATATCAAAACGAGGTTATATAGAGTCACTTCACACGTAAAAACTCTCATAATCGGAAATCACAATTAATCGAGTTAGGCCATACGATACCACGATTAGGCCGGCCATACGTAACCACGATTAGGCCGGGGATAATTGATTATGGTCTAAAACGTATAAATCAAACAATAGAAGCATACCAAGAATGAGGGATTTGGTCCATCTCCTCAACAAGTCAAAATATCAATTATCCCCAAATTCATGTAATTACATATCAACCAAACCTAATTACTCATCACCCAATTCCCAATATGCAATCTAGCTAAACATATTCATAAAAAGCACACAAACATTCATCATCAAAATTATAAACAAGCAATGAAAAGGGAGATATTACTAAAGAGCTTCAAATCGAATATTGTTTACATCAATGTGTTCCTTGAAACAATCTAAACAACCTTCTTCAAATGCTTGAATACAAAATCTCAATGGATGATGGAGATAAAATTGGAACTAAAACTAGATCTAAGAACATGAAAATATCTAAGAGAGAGAAAATGGGGAAAGGTGGGTGTTGGTGAAGATGGAATGGATAAGATGCTTTTAGTGCCCACAAAATCCTTATATAGTGCTCTCTATCTTGGCCTTGAATAGACGAAAATGCCCCTCCAAAAGAGCTCCAAAAGGCTGGTCAAACTTGGGTCAACGTCATGTGGCGCAAATGCGCCACGCTCCCAGCCGCTTGACGCAAATGCGCCACGCTCTCAGCAGTTTGGCGCAAATGCGCCAAAATTCTGGTTTTTGCTGCTTCCGTCTGTGCGCTATATCTTTGTCTTAGACTGTTATTTCGACAAACCCACCGTTCATATTGTAGCTCTAAAAGTCTTCTACAGTCCTGGAAAATTTGGAGACGATCCAACGGTGGAATTGGTCGGGATGAGGATTCTCCCAACGATGCGAAAGGCTGGACACCGGTATGAGTCGATTCGAACATATCCTTCTCGTTTTTACTCAATTCTCGTCCAAATCCTACAAAACCACAACCATAACAAAATATACACAAACTCACTTGAATAAGATGAATATAAGCACAAAAACATCACAAAAAGGTCACACAAAACAATAGAAAAGTCGCACAAAAACGTGCGAAACATGACACAAAAGTAAGGTGAGTGAGGTTGGTTGGTGGGAAATTTCACATTTAGCTGTACCGGCATAGTATCATAGTATGTAGCAGGGTAGAAATTTTATATTTAATTAAAAAACTATTTTTAAATGATATTTTAAAACTATTATTAAAAAAATGTTTTTTTATATCAATATTTTTTAATTTTCAAGATCTTTAAATAGAGATTAAGTTTGTTTAATTTGGATAAAAAATTATTTTTTCAATTTTATATATTTTTTTATTGTATATTTTTTTTTTATAAATAGTGAGGTATATATTTAATTATGAGAAATAAAATAAAACTTAATTAAGTGAGAAAATTGAATAATTTTTTGAAATGTTTTTTATTGGAAGGTATGAGATATTTTAAATATAATTTTGAAAATATTTGGTGATGTGGAAAAGAAAAAAATGATGTGAAAGTAAATATGTAGGAGATGTTTTCATCTCCTACTAGAGATGGTCTTATAAAATGTACAAGAAGTTACAACCTTGGAATAACTCCTACTGGGTAAAATTATCCTCTCAAATAACTGCTGCTGTAGTTGGTCTTTACCAAGTGTCGCACACTTCTTGGGACCAGCTTGATTATATATTATCTAATCCCGGCTCATACAGCAACAACTCGATTTACACACTAATCTTTGCATCCATATATCAATGATTAATTGAGCATGTTTGCATCCATATAAAAATGGCTCAACTTTTTTTTTTCTTGTGGAAATAAATTTGATACGTAATTTTCAAAGGGGCTTGGAGGAGGGAAAATTAGCCCGATCACTCATATTAAATGTAAATAAGATGTTTTTTTTTAAGTAAATGTGTATTAATATAAGAGGTTATCTTATATGAATAGGGGTAAAGTGATCCATTTACCCTTTTATACAGATATAAAAAAACCCAAGTTTAATTAGACAATCATTTACAAATAAAATAATTTATTAATACAAAAATTAATACCATTTAAAATCTATGTTATAGTGGTTAAATTTAATCCTTTTACTAACTAAGTATATAAGCTTGTAATTTTTTTCTTTTATATTAACTGCTACTCGATCATTAATTTTGAATTTAAGTTTTATGTTAATTGCTACTCAGTAATTGAGGTTAATTTAAAATTGAAGTATAAACTAACAAAAATGTTTTTTTGGTAGGGATTGAAGTCCCTAGTGAATAGTGAGGGAAAAAATGTATCTGCTCCTGTTATTACAATTGCAATATACTTACTAAACTTATCTCAAAACATCCATTTAGGACGGATTTAGAGTAAAACATTTATTGCAATATAAAAATAATATTATTGTGTGTATATTAATTATAATTTAAGTTTTTATATATTCAAATGTCTAGGAGAAAATTCAATAATCCATGATACAATATACAATTTTTGTCTAAAATTAATGGTCAAATCTGTTTTATAATTTGTAAAATAAATAAATGTGACTCTTAGTTTGAGATGGAGGGAGTACTACATATATAAGAATTTTTATTTCATGAATTCACGACCACTTTAAAAAAATGAGAAAGTGTTTTTTTTTCAAGCGGGTACTTACAATTTTCAGCTTTTAAACGTTAAATTTACATTAAATTATATATTATGAGTATAATTTACAAAAAAAAAAACGATAAATTATTTTAATCAAATATAAACGAGTATGAGTTACATTTGCTTATACGTTGTGAAAGTCTATTAGTGTTTATTAATATAGTCATAAGTACTATTCAATAATTAATGTAAAAGAAATAATATCTAATAAATATTGTTAAATATTAATGACAATTTATAACGTTAAATAATTAAACTATCGAGATTGATAAAAAGACATTTTATATAAAGAACTACATACTCTTATTTTTGTATGTACACATACAATCCATTTTCAATATTCATAGAAAAATCAAGAGATATGAAATTTAGAGTGGCTTTCTTAGTTATTTTTTGCATCTTCGCTTTGGCAGGTTATAATCTATTCACTATAATATTTTATGCTTAATTACTATTTTTTCTATATGGCATTGTCAAATTCGTTGAATGATTTTGCAGAAAAGATTCAATCTCAAACTCAGAATTCAAAGGATATTGATGATGAAACACCTCTTTATTATGATTATGATTGATGTTCTAATAAATGCGAGAACAATTTCTACGGCCACAGATATTGTGGAAAATATGAATGCGCAAAATGTACTATAAATGGAACCTGCACAAGCGATATATGAATGGAACATATACACAAGCACAAATTTTTTGTGTGTTATTTAATATTATTGAAAAAATTAAATCTTGTTTGATACAATTGAGTAATCAATAATAAATAAATATTTTCTCGACATTTACTACTACTACTATAAGGTGTAAATTATAAATTCAAAATCAATTCTCCTTGAAATAATTTGTATCATAAAATACAATGATTAGTATAATACTGCTATATTTTTTTCATGTCATTATTTGTTCAACAATTATTATAAAATTTCATTGTATAAAGTCGTGACGGAAATAAAGTACTACTTCCTATTTTATTTATAATTTGTTTTGGCTTTTCGAAATCTTTTCAATTAGATATTTTTTTAGAAATTTTCAATGTAAATTAAGTATGGTTTTTCTAAAAATGAGATTAACATTAATTAAATATTAATTAATTTAATGTTTGATTTAGATTTTTAAAATAATTAATCAATAGTAACATAGAGATTTTTTTTAATTATATGTGTTTATAAATCTAAGATATATAGTTAATGACATTCCCGAACTTCACATTAAACAACATCTTCTTCAACGGTTATCTAATTATCCAAATTGTTGTAGATCAAAACGAAGTTGCCCCGTATAAGTGCTTTACGGAATCACAGGCAAAAGTCTCCAAAGATAAAACAGCTATTAAACAGTTATCGAAGCACTCGATATTGAATCTGACGAACAAAGATAGGAGAAATATATGCACTGAAAGAAATGAGAGAAGTAGAGAAATACCGATAACTCGAATTGTGTTCTCAGAAGATGAATTGAATTGTGATTGTGAATGAATACGACAACTTCTTTTATAGCCCCAAATGGCTTTTCATGAATAATTACACACCTATTCATATCAAAAGGAATTTTATTTAATAATAATAATAATAATAATAATAATATAAAGTTATTAATCTATACATATATAATTCCTGAATCTCTCAATCGATAAAAGAGCTTTAATATTATTGTGTTCACACTATAATAGTTCAAGGCATCGCGTCCGGCCACTAGGCTTCCTGTACTTCCGATGATAATTTACTACGGGAGGTTTAAAGCCGCAAACTACTTTTCCTGAAGCAATAAATTCTCTTGAGAATCGAGCACTAGGTTTGCATAGTTGACATGCATTCATTTCCACTCATTTGGGGGATTGTTGGAAAAATTGAAATAAAATATCTGGTTTGACCAATATTTGACTGATTTTTTATGGCTAAATATTAATTCAAGTTGGAATTAATTTATTGATAATTTTTTACGATGTTGAGTAGTTAATTATATTATTTTATTTCGTCAAGATCCGATTTTTCGGTGAGTGAGAAATAAACGAATGAATTAGCCAAGTGAAAAAACATTATTGAATGAGATAATTAAGTCTCATCCCACATCGGAATGTGGGAGATAATTGGTTTGTGAGAACCATTATAAAAGGTCTTGTGTATTGATTGTTGAGAATGTGAAAAGTCACAATCTCACATTGAATGTGGAGAGAAAATCAATACTCTAGTGATGTTATATGAGGAGTAGTGAAATGCTTCAACATTGAGTAAGTCCATTAACCTTGAATTATTATTCTCGGAAGAATGACTATTAAAATGGGACCGAGGTAGTAACATGTTGGTTATTATGGCTTGGCTTACCAGCCTTTGGGCTGAGTAAAATTAGTTGAAATATTTAATTGAGTTAAGCTTGTTGGGCTAGCCTAAATGGGTTGTACGGAATTTGAATAGTTTTCCGGCCCAAGACTTGAAAAGTCATCATAATTATATTTATATATTTAATAAAATATATAAATTATTCCTCATAATTGAGTGACCTTTGAGTTGCTTAAGACCTTTGAGTTGCCTTTTGTCTTTTGGTACTCCTCCTTGATGGAAATAAATAGGAGCTTTTAGTTGAGAAGAGGATATAACACAATTCAAAAGAACAACAATTTCAATATAATTCTCTCTAAAGCTTATAGTGCATTCTCATATAGTTAGAATATTGTGTAGAGAATATTTAGTTCCTTGCATTTGCATATGCTCGGTTATCTCTTTTTCCTCGTTCGCCGGAGCTTCTAGCTGGTGTGCCTCAGACTAGAAGATGATTGAAAGTCGTTGTATTTTTGGGGACTAACGTCGCAAAACCGTAGCATACACGGCGCGTTTTAGTCTTGCGGATAGCGAAAGCGCCTCGACTACCCGCAACAAGTTTATGTTTGAAGCCCGATAAAAGATAATTTATTTAATTATTTTATTTAATTTTATTCTGGAATTGTAAAGATCAGTAGTACTGTTCTAGTCCAGATGTTATTTTATTTTATGTTTCGGATTTAGACATTTAGTACAAAAATAATCAACATGAGATAGAGGGAGTGCTACATATATAAGAATTTTTATTTCATCAATTCACGACCACTTTAAAAAAATGAGAGTGTGTCTTTCTTTCAATCGGATACTTACAATTTTCAGAGTTTGAACGTTAAATTTACATTAAATTATATATTATGAGTATAATTTACAAAAAAAACGATAAAACATTTTAATCAAATATAAACGAGTATGAATTAAATTTGCTTATACGTTATGAAAGTCTATTAGTGTTTATTATTATAGTCATAAGTATTCAACAATTATGTTAAAGAAATAATATCCATAAATTTTGTTAAACATTAATGATAATTTATAACGTTAAATAATTAAACCATCGAGATTGATAAAAAAAAAATTATATAAAGAACTACATGTTGGAAAATCTCAAAGTCAAAGTTGGTTTTTTCCAACGTTTGATTGAGTTGAAAAGTCAGGCCTGAATAAATAATAATAATAATTATATTAATATTATTATTTTCTGAAATTAAATCTTCAACGGTCAGGTCATCACTCCTGAACCGTTACATGGTTTTGATGGGGCTGATAATGGGTGTTTATTGCACAGGTATCAATGCCCATACTGAATGCCTTTGACCCCTCACATGCAGGTGGATCACTATAAATAGTGAGTCCTAGGCTGCATTTCATACACAGCAAATAAAGCAAAACAATTCCCAGCATTTCATAGTTCATACTCCCTGCTCTTTCTCGTTCGAAAGTGGTTCGGCTCTGGTTGCTTCAGAGACGAACAAGACAGTCGTTGTATCTTTGGGGGCATTACGTCTGAAAACCGTAGCATACACGGGACGTATTTGTCTTGCGGATAGCGAAAGCGCCTCGACTACCCGCAATCCAGTTCTGACGCTCGATCGAAGTTGAAGACCTGTTCGTGTTTCATTCTTTATCTTCATTTCTTTTATTTAAGTTTATAGTTTCTGGAAAAGTGTAAATATTCAGTAGTACTGATTCTAATCCAGAAACAAGCATTGTAATAGCTACGAATACCAACAACGCAAGACAAATAACCGTACTAAAAAATGACAACCGGAGACAATACTGGTGCTGAGAAAAACGGCCAATCTAGCACTGTTCCACCGATGAACTTGAACGTTCCGATCATGCCTTCATCGGTGGTTCATGCTGAGAAACCTGAGAAGTTCAATGGGACTGACTTCAAAAGGTGGCAACAAAAGATGATGTTTTACCAGACCACGTTGGGTTTGGCAAAGTTTCTCAAGGATGAGCCTCTGGCCATGGATGAGAATGAAACTGATGCTAATAAGCGTGCGGCTTATGAAGCATGGGGCCAGGGTGATTACCTGTGCCGGAATACCGTTTTGAACGGTCTGAGTAATGACCTGTACAATGTGTATGGGAATATGACTTCTGCCAAAGCACTCTGGGATGCTTTGGAGAAGAAATATAAAACTGAGGACGCCGGAACTAAAAAGTTCGTCGTCGGGAAGTTTTTGGATTTTAAGATGGTCGACTCTAAGTCGGTCGTATCTCAATTCCAACACTTCCAGCTGATCTTGCATGACCTTGAGAATGAAGGCATGAAAATCAGCGAGTCATTTCTGGTGGCTGCTGCTATTGAGAAGTTACCCCCGAGTTGGAGGGCTTATCAAAACTATCTCAAGCATAAGACCAAGGAAATGACTATTGACAAGCTGGTTGTCAAGCTTCGTATCGAAGAGGAAAACCGTAAGAGGTTTAATCCTGGGAGTGTGCCTGAGGAGCCTCGTGTGAATCTGATGGAGCAACCCAAAAGGAAGCTGCCTCCTCCTCAGAATACCTCTAAAGGGAAAGAGCCTGCCACCAAGGTCTGGAAGTTCATGGGAAAATGCCATAACTGTGGAATAACTGGCCACATGGCTAAAGATTGCAAGAAGCCTAAACAGCCTATTGCACAGTACAAGGGGAAAGGGAAGCAATCTGCTAACCTTGTTGAAACCTCTGGGCAGGAGCTGACTGAAATGGATATGTCAGCAATGGTGTTTGAAGCCAACTTGGTTGGTAATCCCAAGGAGTGGTTCATTGACACTGGAGCCACTCGCCATGTCTGCTCTGATAAGGATGCATTTTCTACCTATGCTCCTTCGACTGGCCGAAAGCTCCACATGGGGAACTCTTCCTCGTCTGCTGTTGCTGGAGTTGGGAACGTGACCCTGAAGCTCACCTCTGGAAAGGAGCTGCTGTTGAAGGATGTGCTGCATGTCCCGGACATCCGCAAGAACTTAGTCTCTGGGTCTCTCCTAGTTGAGCATGGTTTTAAACTTGTATTTGATGCTAAGAAGTTTATTTTGACTAAGTTTGGAACCTTCCTTGGTCGGGGCTATCTCGACAATGGACTGTTCAAAATGAATGTAATGGCTGTGCGCCGTGTACCCTCTGTTGCCTCGAGCATTAATAAAATTGATTCTGTTTCGGTTTACTTGCTTGAGTGTTCTGATTTGTGGTATATTAGATTAGGACATGTAAATCTAAATGCGATTAAAAGATTGATGAATTTGGAATTATTACCAACTTCAAAAATTGATACACAAAAGAAATGTGAAATTTGTGTTGAAGCCAAAATGGCTAAGTTACCTTTTCCCTCAATTGAAAGGTGTACTGAACCTCTTGGTTTAATCCATACTGATATATGCGATTTGAAATTTGTACAAACAAGAGGTGGAAAAAAGTACTTCATCACGTTTATTGATGATTGTACTAGATATTGTTACTTATATTTATTAAGTAGCAAAGACGAAGCCTTAGAGGCTTTTACCAAGTATAAAGCTGAGGTTGAAAATCAACTTGGTAAACGAATTAAAATAATCCGAAGTGATAGAGGTGGAGAATATGTAGCTCCGTTTGAAAAATTATGTTCTGAAAATGGGATAATTCATCAAACGACGGCTCCTTATTCACCACAATCAAATGGTGTTGCTGAACGAAAAAACAGAACTCTTAAAGAGATGATGAACGCCATGTTGATAAATTCGGGTTTACCTCAGAACATGTGGGGGGAAGCTATTTTGACAGCTAACCACATTTTAAATAAAATACCACTTAAAGGTAAAAATGAGACGCCGTACGAATTGTGGAAAAATCGTAAGCCGTCTTATAAATATCTTAAAGTGTGGGGGTGTTTGGCTAAGGTATCTGTTCCTGAACCAAAGCAAATGAGAATCGGACCTAAGACGGTCGATTGCATTTTTATCGGATATGCATACAATAGTATGGCTTACCGATTTTTGGTACACAAGTCTGATAATCCAGACGTGCATAAAGGTACCACGATTGAATCGAGAAATGCTTCATTTTTCGAAAATATATTTCCTTGTAAAGAAAGAGAAGAATCAAGTTATAATAAAAGAACTTATGAACCTGATGTCGACACAACACCTGTTGGTGACAATCAGGTAGAAGAAGAGGTTATTGAACCTAGACGTGGTAAAAGTATAAAAACGGCTAAGTCGTTTGGACCTGATTTTATTACGTATTTATTGGATGACGAGCCAAAGTCCTACGGGGAAGCTCTATCCAGTCCAGATGCACCGCTCTGGGAAGAAGCTATTAATAGCGAAATGGAGTCTATTCTGCAAAATCACACGTGGAAGTTGGTTGATCTTCCACCGGGTTGTAAACCTTTAGGATGTAAATGGATCCTAAAGAAAAAGTATAAAGCAGATGGAACAGTCGATAAGTTTAAAGCTCGTTTGGTAGCCAAAGGGTTTAAACAAAGAGAAGGATATGATTTCTTTGATACATATTCACCTGTAACCAGAATATCGTCTATTCGGGTGCTTATTGCGATTGCTGCTTTGCACAATCTCGATATTCATCAGATGGATGTGAAAACTGCGTTTCTGAACGGTGAATTGGAAGAAGAAATTTATATGGAACAACCCGAGGGATTTGTAGCACCTGGACAAGAGAAAAAGGTGTTCAAATTAATAAGGTCGTTGTACGGACTTAAGCAAGCTCCTAAACAATGGCATTTGAAATTTGATAACATTATGATATCAAATGGATATAAAATCAACGAGTGTGACAAATGTGTGTACATTAAAGGTACATCTGACTCGTTTGTCATAGTCTGTCTATATGTAGACGACATGTTAATCATGGGTAGTACTCGTGAATTAATCATGAATACTAAAGCAATGTTAAAAAGAAATTTTGACATGAAAGATTTGGGTGTTGTTGATTTAATCCTCGGGATTAAAATTGAAAGAACCCCAAATGGAATTGTCTTATCACAATCTCATTATGTTGAGAAAGTGTTAAAGAAATTCAATGCCCATGATGGTCCTACGAGTAGGACGCCGATTGACTTAAGTATAAATCTTACTGTCAATAAGGCTGAAACTATAGCTCAGTTAGAGTATTCTCAAGTTATAGGCAGTCTGATGTACTTAACAAATTGTACACGTCCAGACTTGGCCTATCCTGTGAATAAATTGAGCAGGTATACGAGCAATCCAGGTGTTGAACACTGGAATGCTTTGAATCGGGTTTTAAAGTATTTAAAATACACCCGAGAGTATGGGCTATACTATACGAGATATCCTAATGTACTTGATGGATATTGTGATGCTAGTTGGATATCTGATTCTAAAAGTTCACATTCCACTAGTGGTTACGTCTTCTGTATCGGGGGCGGAGCAGTTTCTTGGAAGTCAACGAAACAAACGTGTATAGCCAGATCCACCATGGAATCTGAGTTTATAGCTTTAGATAAAGCTGGTGAAGAAGCAGAGTGGCTTCGTCACTTTTTGGAAGATATTCCATGTTGGAAAAAGCCTGTGTCTCCCGTGATGATTCACTGTGATAGCCAAGCAGCTATAGGGAGAGCACAGAGCATTATGTATAACGGTAAGTCTCGACATATTCGTCGGAGACATAATACTGTTCGACAATTGATCTCAAATGGAGTAATTTCCTTAGAGTACGTAAAATCTAAGGAAAATCTGGCTGATCCTTTGACAAAAGGAATAAATCGAGATCAATTGGGCGTGTTGCTAGAGGGAATGGGTTTGAAAAACCACAATCCATCGAACGATCATAACGGTAACCCTACCTTGATGAATGGAGATCCCATGAACTTGGTTCAAAGGGAAAACTAAGTTATGAAAGTTCAATCGAGCACTTGTACTCATCCCTAAAGGCAATTCAAGTGTTGTTTCCTGACGTGTGGTAAAAGGTTAAGTTCTCGAGGAGACTTTTAATGAATCCCTACCTTGAAAAGGTTAAGTAAGTCAGGATACTTATAATGGGAGGTCACCTATATAAATGTGAAGTGAGGGCCGCTTCAAATGTAAACATTTATGAATCCAAAGTGTTGTCCATGGCCAAAACGGACACAACATAGAACGGGAAATTGAACGGAATTTATTGCGTGAAGAGCATTGACTCGTTGTACGTTGTGGGGGAATAGTTCAAGGCATCGTGTCCACTAGGCCTCCTGTACTTCCGATGTTGTTCACTACGGAAGGTTCAAAGCCGCAAACTACCTTTTCGGAAGCGATAGATTCTTTTGGGGAATTGAACGAAGAGTCTGCATACATGCATGCATTGATTTCCACTCATGTGGGGGATTGTTGGAAAATCTCAAAGTCAAAGTTGGTTTTTTCCAACGTTTGACTGAGTTGACTGGCTATATAATTAATTCGGACTGGGAATTAATTGGTACGATAATTTTCTACGTCGTTCGTAGATAATTATAGAATTTTATTTCGTCAATATCCGATTTTCGGTGAGTGAGAAATAAATTATTAAAGATAGCCAATTAAAAAGGCATTTAATTGAATATGTATAAAGTATAAAAGACTTTATTACATTGAAATGTGTAATAGTTATTACATCCCACATTGAAAGATGTAATAAAGTTATTACACTTAATAAGTGATTGGAGGATTAATGTGTTCAACAAGTGAGTAAGACCATGGACCGTTAAGGTACATTGCAATCGCCACACGCGCGTCCGTCCGTCCGTCCGCTCGGCTCGTGCTCGTGCCCGTGCCCGTGCCCGTGCTCGTGCTCGGCTCGGCTCGGCTCGGCTCGGCCCGTCCCGTCCCGTCCCGTCCCGACCCGACCCGACTCGCCTCGTCCTTGGACTTGGACTTGGATCTTGGCAATTGGACGTTGGGCTGGACTTGGGCTTCCTGGGGCTCCTGAGCCTGGCCAGCGTAATAGTTTTGCTGATGGGCTGAACTATGGTTTTGATTGGGCCTACGTAGGGTGGGCTAGAGTTGAACATATGTGGGCTGAAGATGAAAAGTCAGGCCTGAATAAATAATAATAATAATTATATTAATATTATTATTTTTTGAAATTAAATCCTCAACGGTCAGGTCATCACTCCTGAACCGTTACATGGTTTTGATGGGGCTGATAATGGGTGTTTATTGCCCAGGTATCAATGCCCATACTGAATGCCTTTGACCCCTCACATGCAGGTGGATCACTATAAATAGTGAGTCCTAGGCTGCATTTCATACACAGCAAATAAAGCAAAATAATTCCCAGCATTTCATAGTTCATACTCCCTGCTCTTTCTCGTTCGAAAGTGGTTCGGCTCTGGTTGCTTCAGAGGCGAACAAGACAGTCGTTGTATCTTTGAGGGCATTACGTCTGAAAACCGTAGCATACACGGGACGTATTTGTCTTGCGGATAGCGAAAGCGCCTCGACTACCCGCAATCCAGTTCTGACGCTCGATCGAAGTTGAAGACCTGTTCGTGTTTCATTCTTCTTCTTCATTTCTTTTATTTAAGTTTATAGTTTCTGGAAAAGTGTAAAGATTCAGTAGTACTGATTCTAATCCAGAAACAAGCATTGTAATAGCTACGAATACCAACACTACATAATCTTAATTTTTTTATATACATACAATCCATTTTCAATATTCATAGAAAATCAAGAAATATGAAATTTAGAGTGGCTTTTGTAGTTATTATTTGCATCTTTGCTTTGGGAGGTTATAATCTATTCACTATAATATTTTTATGCTTAATTACTATCTTTCTATATCGTATTGTCAAAATCAACATAATTTATTCATTATATTATTTTTATGCTTATTTACTCTCTTTTTTATATCGTATTGTCAAATTCGTTGAAGGATTTTGCAGAAAAAGTTCAATCTCAAACTCAAAATGCGAAGGATATTGATGATGAAGCACCTCTTTATGAGGATTATGATTGGTGTTCTAATATTAATTGCGAGAACAATTTAACATATACTGTGGAAAATATGAATGCCTAAAATGTACTATAAATGGAACATGCACAAGCGATATATAAATGGAACATGCACAATCACAATGAAATTTTTTTGTGTGTTATAAAAAAACATAATAATAATAATAATAATAATAATAATATAAGTGTAAATTATAAATTCAATATCAATTCTCCTTGAAATAATCTGTATCATAAAATACTATTATGATTCTTATAATACTGCTATATTTTTTTCATATCATTATTTTGTTCAACAATTATTATAAAATGTCATTGTATAAAGTCAGTGATGAAAATAAAGTACTCTCCAATTTTATTTATAATTTGTTTTGACTTTTCCAATTCTTTTCAATTTAGATGTTTTTTTGAAGTTTTCAATGTAAATTATGTATAGTTTTTCTAAAACTGAGATTAACATTAATTAAATATGAATTAATTTAATGTTTGATTCAGATTTTTAAAATAATAAATCAATAGTAAAATTGAGATTATCTTTTAATTATATGTGTTGAGTATAAATCTGAGGTATATAGTTAATTACATTCTCGAACTTCACATTAAACATGTCTTCAACGGTTATATTATCCAAATTGTTGTAGATAATATGTCAAACTATACAAAATAATCAAATTGAAAGCAATAAATAATTTTAAAATATTCTTTATATGATATTGACTGTTAACAAAAAAAAACGTTTGAAAACTTAAATTGAAAAAAAAAAGACAAATTAAAAATCTTTATTTATCGGCGTTAGATCTGATGTTGTTGGAGAAACTGGAAACGGAGGGCATGAAATCTGCACCAAATTGATCTCCCTGACATGTGCCCTCAAACCCGCTGCCGAAACCAAACTGTGGCGAAGTCAAACCGCGGACGGAAACCGTTCTCCCAGTCGCCGTCGTCTCGAGGCATTCCATTTCCAAGAGGCGGCTCGAGCCGAGCCCAAGACTCTCCGACAACAACTCAAACAAGGACCTCCCGAATTTCATCACTTCCTTGGAGTATTCTATCATGATATTAATGCAATGGAATTCAACCAAGCCCATTACGAAAAATTCACACAATATATATGATGCATCAAAGCTATGAATTTTTTTCACAATGCCGATTCGCTTAAAGTATATGCTCAAAACGAAACGAGTAAATCGGAGATCCAACTTCTCCCAGTCGCCGCCCGTCTCGAGGCACGGCGGGACCGGAAGGAGGTCGGAATCAGCTCTCTCGGCATGGGAGCTGACGGGAGATGGGTTGGTGTCCGAAGTCGCCGCCGCCGTGGGATGAAAATGGGGCGGAGGAGGACGTGTGGCCGCCGGAAATCAAAGTGGGGCAACCCTTCATCTAATTATAAAGAAGAAAATAAAAGCCCAAAAAATCCACAGCTTTTTTCTCGTATCCTCCCGCCGAGATTTCAACACCGGCGCCGGCAGCTTAAAATTTGTTCTTCAAATTGGGGAAAGCCCGTATGTATTGGATCGTATGTATTGAAATAAAAGAATAAGTATATTTTGTTTTATAAATAAATTTGATAAATAATGGAAATAATAAAAGAGTAACTTGTCCCCAGGACATAGCCGAGTGGTAAGGCCTGTGATGATGTGGGTGAAATTCCCCGGCGACGCAGGGTTCGAACCTCGGGTGGGGCAAATTTTCATTGAAATATTATGAAGGTTTGTCCTGGGGTTCGACCTATTGGCTCTCTCGCACAGGTGTCTGCTACTTGCACGTGTGGCCGGAATCAACCGATTCAGCCACTAAAGTGTAATTAAGCTTTAGTTCAGATACACACACTTCCTAATCACATACACACCTATTGCATAATTATAATATAAATATATAATATGTATATATAAGATTTACGTACTCCGTAACATATAGTTACTGTACATATATATATACATTAATACATACTTATTATATATAATATATTATTTAATATTTAATATGCAATATGAGTATGGACATATTATATATATATAATATTAATTCTACTAATTAATCTTTAATTAATTAAATTAATTAATTTTAAATTAGTTATTTCTTATTTTCATTTTAGTAAAATATCATTTTTTATATTTAAACTTTCCTACTTTGTACCGTTATTAATTCTTTCACCACTAAATGGATTTTAATAATATTGCTCAAGTAAAATCTACTCAAATAGTAAAATAACACTCGAAGAATTTAGCAATTCTGTCGACGTGCCAGTAGTTTAATTTGTTAAATTAAAGAAATCATGCTAAAATTCTAAATCACAATCACTTTAAAGAAAATGATAAAATGTTTTTCTTTCAAGCGGCTAATTACAATTTTCAAACTTTAAACTTTAAATTTACATTAAAATATATATTATGATTATAGTTTACAAAAAAAAAACAATAAAATATTTTAAAGCCTGTTTGGCAGAGCTTATAAGCTCTTTAAAACAATTTATAAGTTGTTTAAGAGCTTATAAGCTCTTAAAATTTGTTTGGTAACATTTTAAAAAAATATCTTAAAAAACTTAAAAATAAGTTATTTAATAACTTATAAACTGTTTAAAAAAAAAGTAAGAGGATGTACTTTTTTTTCAACACACTACAACAAAAAACTAATTTAGAGACAAAGTTATTTGCCACAAACTTTCATTTCTCCCTAAAACCATTTTTTGAGAAATAAATTTTAAATATGCGAAAAATTAATTTCCTAACAAAAAGTTAGGTTTAACATTAAATTAAATAAATTGCACCTCTATCTGGGGGTGGGCGCGAGTCGAGTCGAGCCCAAAAATATCAAAACCCGGCTCAAAACCCGACCTTTACGGTCCGAGCCGAGCCGGGTTTTTCTGAGGTTGGGGCCCGGCTCGGGACCGAGCATGACGAGCTCGAGCCGAGTTTTTTGGTTTTCGATCCCAAATTTTATAGAGTTTATATTATAAATTTAATGCAATTTATAATTTAATAAAAATTTCCTACTTTGTACCGTTATTAATTCTTTTACCACTAAATGGATTTTAATAATATTGCTCAAGTAAAATCTACTCAAATAGTAGAATAACACTCGAAGAATTTAACAATTCTGTCGACGTGCCAGTAGTTTAATTTGTTAAATTAAAGAAATCATGCTAAAATTCTAAATCACAATCACTTTAAAGAAAATGATAAAATGTTTTTCTTTCAAGCGGCTAATTACAATTTTCAAGCTTTAAACTTTAAATTTACATTAAAATATATATTATGATTATAATTTACAAAAAAAAAACAATAAAATATTTTAAAGCCTGTTTGGCAGAGCTTATAAGCTCTTTAAAACAGTTTATAAGTTGTTTAAGAGCTTATAAGCTCTTAAAATTTGTTTGGTAACATTTTAAAAAAAAATATCTTAAAAAACTTAAAAATAAGTTATTTAATAGCTTATAAACTGTTTAAAAAAAAAGTAAGAGGATATACTTTTTTTTCAACACACTACAACAAAAAACTAATTTAGAGACAAAGTTATTTGCCACAAACTTTCATTTTCTCCCTAAAACCATTTTTTGAGAAATAAATTTTAAATATGCGAAAAATTAATTTCCTAACAAAAAGTTAGGTTTAACATTAAATTAAATAAATTGCACCTCTATCTGGGGGTGGGCGCGAGTCGAGCCGAGCCCAAAAATATCAAAACCCGGCTCAAAACCCGACCTTTGCGGTCCGAGCCGAGCCGGGTTTTTCTGAGGTTGGGGCCCGGCTCGGGACCGAGCATGACGAGCTCGAGCCGAGTTTTTTGGTTTTCGATCCCAAATTTTATAGAGTTTATATTATAAATTTAATGCAATTTATAATTTAATAAAAATTTCAAACATTTGAATAAAATGATAATAAATTGAAAGTTTAAAAATAAAAATAAAAAATGCTTTTCTTGATTGTTTGCCCAGATAAAAATCCAAAAATAAATTTAAAAATAAAGTATAACTTTTAACTAGTCAAGATTGAAAAAAGTAAGAGTAATAATTAATTAACATCACTAATTCATAAATGATTTAAAAAATATATATAGACCAGCACTAAGTATACTTTCAATTATTGTCTTCCTCTTATATGAGGTGTTGTTTAATTTTTTTTAATCTTTTTACAAAAATGTGGATTGTGAAGTATTAACTCGGAACGAAAGAGATGATATAAATTGAAAAACTTGAAGTGAAAATCTTAATATAATTTTTTTTTACTTTATATATATATATATATATATATATATATATATATATATATATATATATATATATATATATATAATATAGAAAATCAAATTGACGGTCCGAGCTGAGCTTTCGGTCCTAAATATTTTTGGGCTTGGGCTCGGACCGCATATACACTTCACGGGTCGGTTCTATGACGGGTCAGTTCTTTAAAAAATCGGGCTCAACACGTGACGAGCTTTTTTGACGAGTTTTCGGTCCGAGCTCGGGTTTTCGAGCTCAAACGCCCACCCTTACCTCTACCTGATAAATTAGTGTCCCACTTTATCCCACTCCTCGCGAATTTGTGATATTTATTTGGGTTAATTAATTAATATCGTTTAAATAGTATTTGGGTTAATTAATTATGATATAGTTTGTCGTTAAATAGTATTTGTTATGCACTATTAGAGACAAACTTAGAAAAAACAATTTTTTCACATATACTCATGAGTGACAAAATTATATCAATTTGTGACAAAATCATTTTGTCTTTAACTTGGTTTTTTCTTGCAGTGGCTTATAAGCTCTTGCAACTTAAACCATAAAAGATCAAAATACCCCTAAAATTATTATATTTTATATATATACAAAAATTCTAAATTTATAATTTTGTTAATATAAATATTTTTAATTATTTTTTTCATATATAACAATTTATTTTTGGTAATTTTATTTTTATAAGATTTTAAATTGCCAAACAAATTAAAATCTTACAAGTTTATATATATATTTTATCCAAACGGTTTAACGACTTATTTATTAAATAAGAGATAATAGCTTATTAGCTCTTAAAACAACGTATAAGACATAACATCTTATAAGCTCTTTTAAATAAGTTCGCCTAAACGAACTCTTAATCAAATATAACCGAGTATGAGTTAAATTTGCTTATACGTTATGAAAGTCTATTAGTGTTTATTAATATAGTCATAAATATTCAACAATTAATGTTAAAGAAATAATATCTGATAAATATTGTTAAACATTAATGACAATTTATAACGTTAAATAATTAAACCATCGAGATTGATAAAAAAAATTATATAAAGAACTACATAATCTTAATTTTTTTATATACATACAATTCATTTTCAATATTCATAGAAAATCAAGAGATGAAATTTAGAGTGGCTTTCGTAGTTATTTTTTGCATCTTCGCTTTGTCAGGTTATAATCTATTCATTATAATATTTTTATGCTTGATTACTATTTTTTTCTATATCGCATTGTCAAATTCTTTGAATGATTTTGCAGAAAAAATTCAATCTCAAACTCAGAATCAAAAGGATATCGTTGATGAAACACCTCTTTATGAATATTATGATTGGTGTCCGGATATTAAATGCTCGAACGATTACGACGGCTACAGATATTGTCTACAATATGAATGCATGCAATGTACTATAAATGGAACGTGCGCATTATTGAACAAATAGAATATGAATATGCCTACAATGTACTATGAGTATGCATTAATAAATCAGGGGTGAAGCCAAAAATCTGAATCATTTTCAATGCATATATTATCACATTTTAGTAGGGGCTGATAACATATTAAAATGATTTTAAAATATTTTTTTAATAAAAAGTAAAGAAAAAAAATTGTTGGGAGGCTTAAGCCCCAGCGGAGTGTTAGAGTGGCTCCGCCCAATAATAAATAAATCTTCTCTCGACACTTACTAGAAAACATAATAATAATAATAATAATAATAATAATAATAATAATAATAATAATAATAATAATAATAATATAAGTGTAAATTATAAATTCATTATTAATTCTTCTTCCAATAATCCGTATCATAAAATACTACTCTTTCCTATTTTATTTATGATTCATTGTATAAATTATAAATTCAATATCAGTTCTTCTTGGATAAATTATAAAATTTCATTGTATAAAGTCGTGATGACAATAAAGTACTCTTCCTATTTTATTTATAATTCTTGTAGATTTTTCGAATTCTTTTCAATTTACATGTTTTTTTCTTTCTGAATTTTTTTATGTAAATTAAGTATGGTTTTTCTAAAAATGAGACTAACATTAATTAAATATTAATTAATTTAATGTTTAATTTAGATTTTAAAAATAATGAATCAATAGTAAAATAGAGATTTTCTTTTAATATGTGTTATAAATCTGAAGTATATAGTTAATGACATTCTCGAACTTCACATTAAAGCTTCAACGGTTATCTAATTATCCAAATTGTTGTAGATCAAATGTCAAACTATACAAAATAATCAAATTCAAAGCAATAAAATAATTTAAAAAACATTACTTAAAAACCTAAATCGAAAAAAAAACAAATTACAAGAATTTCGCTATAAAATAGCACATAATTTCAAATGATTGATATCTCTCAAAAATCCTTTAAATATTCTCAGTATGTGTAAATATTCTCAGTCTGCGAAAATCTTACCGAGTTCGATCGTTCGATCCAAAAGGTCCCATAAGATGGTATTGAACGATCCGATCCCTTAGGATCAGTGTTGGAGCAAGAAAAAATACGTAAGAGCTAAATTATTTTATAGTATATTTTAATTAAATATATATCGATGTTGTTAGAACCTGTAGACACAACTACCAGTACCTGTACTAAATAGAAGCAGCGGAAATTAAAACGACAACGGGGATTAAAATTCACGAGTTGTTCTTCACTCAAACAACTCGCGACAGCCTCAAGGCCACAAAATTTACTCATAAATGATTACAATATTCGCTCGAAAATACCAAGACTACAATACAGTCGTAGTACTTGAAATAAATTTTCACGAAATGATAAAGAAGAATATCGAAAACTTTTCACTCGAGTAACTCTATTTTTCTTCTCTCTTTTGCTTCAATGCGGAAAGTGTATCGGCTCTCAAAAATGATAAAGGAAAATATCGAAACTCTTCACTCGAGTATTCTCTATTTTTCTTCTTTGATCTTCAATGTTGGAAAGCGTGAGTTGTGAAATGAATCTTCAATATATGCTTCATCATTCCTGTGTACGTTGTAGAGGAAGATCATGGGCACCCCACTTCTCACTTAACTCCTCCAGCCACTACTTGGAGTTGTAAACCGCCATCCATGATGTAGTAAAGACCAGCCCACTATTTCATTTCTTTGTTCAGCCCAACTAACTCCACAATAACAGCCCACTCCTTTGACTTGTCCAGCCCACTAATTTGATATGCTCGTTATTTTTCAACTCCCGTAAACTCCTGAAACTTAGACAAAAAAACACAAACGTAAAATGCTTATTAATTTAAAGACGTTGGCAAAACCAACCCCAACAAACTCCCCCCTTTTGCCAACCGTCTTGAAACCGATGTCCATCCTTCAATGTTATTCCTGCAAAAAGGAACAAGCAATACAAGACAAAAGACAGACACAATCCAGTCTCAAAACAGCAGTAGTCAAAGAGAAGTTTAAGAACATCAAAAGCATTTAAACATAAAGTCAGGAGTTTTAAAGCAATAACATAGTTCCAAAACAGAAGCAACCTTTTGTGTTGTACCAACACTCCCCCTGAAAACGTATTTCCAAGTGAAAAGGAACAACATGTTCAAGTTCTGAAACTCATCAAGCAGTATCTGGTTCTGGGACTCATCAAGCTGCGTTTATGTTCTGGGACTCATAAAGTTGCGTTCATGTTATGGAACTGACAAAGATGCGTCATCCGAACCATAGAACATTCTCCCCCTTTCGGATACGCAGTGTCATCTGAACCATAAAACATTCCCCCCTTTCGGATACGCTGTACAATGAGCTCACCCTTAGTCTCATAACTGTTACACATCTCAAAGTACACAATAAAAAATATAACAAGTATTGTGTGCACAACATCCGATCAAAAAGTCAATCAGATAACAAGATGGGAGAAAATAATCATGTAAGAATAGAATCAATCGAGAGACAAAAGTGATTATTTAAACACGGTTAAAGTGAGAGAGAAATCACAAATCTGATTAACAGATGAGGAGTCAGCAGACTTTTGAAACGCGGTTCTAGTCACAAAACATCAACTGGATTTCTGTTTCTGTGTGCACTGCAAGACCAGAACTTTCTAGTTCTGGAACTTTGAGTAACTTCCACACGATCTTTTCCACACCATGCAGTCATGAACCTGGTCAACAAGTCAAATCCACCACAAACCATGTCTTCCACACAACAAAGTCAGTCAACACATCATTGAAATTCAAGATTGGAAGATAAAGGAATCATACTTAGAGTATATTTCACATAAATAAGCAAGTGATAATTCCAACACCATGAAGTACAAGGACCCAACCACTCAAGAAAAGTCACCTGACTAAGATGCCCACAAGTCCCCACATGTTCAAGCCATGATCACACCCGAGACCAACAAATATTACCAAAATCACTAAATGTATATCCAGCAAGTACAAAACTGAAATAGCAAGTCAAGTCACAGAACTATGCTCATCAAAACACAACATTAACCCCTGTTAAAAGGCAATTGAGACTGAAACCTACCAAGGTCTACAATCAATGAGGCCACCTAGTCGCAGTCGAGAATGAACCCAATCAAGAATCCAAGTCAACGATGCCAATCTACACAAGGCAAGCGAGAAGGAGATCAGTCAAGTTCCCATATCAACGCGTACCCCCTAAGTATTTACACTAAGTAGTCGAGACCGAGATCAACCAAGTTCCCAAGTCAACGAGTACTCTACTGCTAAGTAGTCGAGACCGAGATCAACCAAGTTCCCAAGTCAACGAGTACTCTAATGCTTAGTAGTCGAGACCGAGATCAACCAAGTTCCCAAGTCCACGAGTACCGTTTTTTTTTTTTCTCCTTTTTTTTTTCTTTTTTCTTTTTTCTTTTTTTTTTTCTTTTTTTTCTTTTTTTTCTTTCTTTTTCAATTTTTTTTTCATTTTTTTTAACTACACAGGGGATGTGAAGTGAAGCAAGATAGACATAAGCAGTAAACAAAATGACTCTCTCATCACATTGAGAGTATAGACAGTTATGACTGAAAGAGGATAACATAGTGACAGTAACCACAAGTAAGAACAATAGTCTCAGGACCAGATCACGACCCGAACAGACATTTCATATGGTACCCAGAAAAAATGACTTTTTAAAGGAAGTGTATCACTCAAAATTCAAGGGTTTTGTAAATACATCAGCAATGTGTGTTTCATTATTAATATACTCAAGTCTAATTACCTTATCCACAAAAATATTTCTTATGAAGTGTTGGGGTAAGAAGTAGATGACATTCATGCATTATTAACCATATCTCTATAGTTAAGTTTAGATTTACCTCTTGTTTGCATCTTGTCATTCACACCTCCTATCACTTGACATAGCAGATGATTTTTCCGAATGTGCCCTGGTGTATCTCTTCTCACACTATGTAGAACATCGTCAACTGGATCTGCACCTTCAGTTTCTTGCTTTGTTTTGGATCTGGAGTCTCTGTACTGACAGGTTCAGTAACTGGTTCTGGTACTTCAACATCAGTTGAGTCTGTCTTAGCACTTGTATGGTCAGCTGCAAGTTCTTGACTTTGATTTGGATCTGGTTCTAGAACTGCAAGTTCTTGACTCGGTTCTATGACTGCTTCTGTGACAAGTTCTGAGACTCCATATGTGGAAGTTTCTAGAACTGGTTCTGGAACTTCATCTGTGGAAGGTTTTGTGACTGTATCTGCATTGATTGGTTTTGGAACCATCGAACGTGGAGGAGGTTGATCTTGTACATCGTCACTATATGAATCACAAACAACAAATGTTAGAGGAATTGATGTAGAGTAATCATTGTCATACCTTGTCGTATGTCCATCATCTGGATATGTTGCGACTTTTCTACCCAACTTCCTATGGGTGTTGGCACACTCATTTGCGAAGTGTCTGAACCCTTTGCATTCATTGCACTGAATCGTGGAGTAGTCTCTGGAGTTTGATCCCTCATAGTATGACCGTTTCCTGCTGGTCTCTGAACTTCTGTTGGTTCCTTCAAAATGGTTCTGCAACTTGTCCCAAGCCTCCTTTGTTGACTTTGAGTCCTTGATCAATCTGAACATATAGGTGTCGACCGAACTGTAGATTACGGACAACGCATTCTCGTTTGCGCATGCAGCCTCTCTTTCCTCTTTGGTCCATAGACTTGATGGTTTGTGGATTGTACCACCACGACCTTCGTGCATCGGATTTTCCCATCCATCTTCAACTCTGTCCCATGCTCGCGTGTCGATGGACTTGATTTTGCACCTTGTGTGAACTTTCCAATGTGAGTAATTTGTCCCGTCGAGTACGATAGTACGTAGCAAGTAATTGGAATCCATATCCATCGATCAACACTCGGCCAGTTGAGTGCACCGCTCTGATACCGCTTGTTAGAACCTGGAGACACAACTACCAGTACATGTACTAAATAGAAGCAGCGGAAATTAAAACGACAACGGGGATTAAAAATTCACGAGTTGTTCTTCACTCAAACAACTCGCGACAGCCTCAAGGCCACAAAATTTACTCATAAATGATTACAATATTCGCTCGAAAATACCAAGACTACAATACAGTCGTAGTACTTGAAATAAATTCTCACGAAATGATAAAGAAAATATCGAAAATTCTTCACTCGAGCAACTCTATTTTTCTTCTCTCTTTTGCTTCAATCCGGAAAGTTTGTCGGCTGTCAAAAATGATAAAGGAAAATATCGAAACTCTTCACTCGAGTATTCTCTATTTTTCTTCTTTGATCTTCAATGTTGGAAAGCGTGAGTTGTGAAATGAAAGATGTCTTCAATATATGCTTCATCATTCCTGTGTACGTTGTAGAGGAAGATCATGGGCACCCCACTTCTCACTTAACTCCTCCAGCCACTACTTTGAGTTGTAAACCGTCATCCATGATGTAGCAAAGACCAGCCCATTATTTCATTTCTTTGTTCAGCCCAACTAACTCCACAATAACAGGACACTCCTTTGACTTGTTCATCCCACTAATTTGATGTGCTCATTATTTTTCAACTCTCATAAACTCCTGAAACTTAGACAAAAAAATACAAACGTAAAATGCTTATTAATTTAAATATGTTGACAAAACCAACCCTAACCCCAACCCCAACCCCAACCCCAACAGATGTATATCAGTAAAGGCTGAACATTTATTTTTACATGTTATGATTTTTTATAATAAAAAATAGAGATGATTTTTTCTTTAGTGAGGGTTGAAGCCCCTCTAATAGAGATGGGACCGGATGATCCGCATCGTTTTTTAGCTCTTACACATGTGATCTATTTTGTGTCATAATTTCAAAAAAACAAAATCCAAAAATTATAAAATTGAGACTGCTCGAACATGTATATTGAATATAAGCACAAGTAAAACAATTATATTAACAGATGTACATAAAAATGAAAGAAGAATGAGCTCGACAGTGTAACTTAACTCATGAGCAGCTGTCTATAATTTACCTACTAACTAAATCGGTCGACGGTTTGAATGAATTGAATATCATATATGAAAGTGGAAACCATTAATATGGAGATACATTAATGGTTATTCTTGATTATTTCGAATCATAAATAAGATGACATACAAATGTCTGCCGATGATTATATATTACAGTGTATGTATACGAATGGTCATCCAATTAACTTGAGGCATTTTTGGATAAAAGCATCTTCATCAAGAATAGAGTCACAATAACGTGGGATGTTGTGCTGCGTATCCATGTATTGGAAACCATTGCGATCAAAATACCATTCTCCGATCGCGTCTGCAATTGTCTGCAAATTTAAATTAGGTCAAATACAAGTACATAAAAGAAACTAACAAATACATGTAGTTTAAAAACACTTACTTTATTATGAACTACCATGTTCGATACGCAAGAGCATTTCCAATATCGTCTCCTGTAGATATGACCATGTTGATAGCAAGAGTGCACAAATATTCCTCTTGAAGAAGAATAATCCAAATCATGCAGTGCATGAATAAAAGATTCATGAAATTCTGAAATTTGACAAATAATGAAATTGGTTGTGAAAATAAAATTTGTTGTTAGTAAAGAGAAAAAACAACTATAACTAATTTGAGAACCTACCTCGCAAAATCCTCAACTGCGTTGAATTGCACAACTTAAAATTCAAACTCACATTTAGACAGTCATGCCATTCTGCCTCACCACCACCGATGTAGGGTGCTATATTTGTTGAAATCTTCAAAGACAAAATTAAGTTGATCAACACCCAAATTTTCATATATATACAAACAAAAAATGAAAAATGGAAAAAACAATTCACTTACTTGATACATATCAAAAGAAGATTCAAGCAAAAACAAGGGTGTTTGCACATCGTCTACCAAATTTTCAGGGAACATACACTGCAAAATGTGTGTAAATAAATTAAAATCGAACTAAGTTCTTATGTATGAAATTCATCACTACACAAATTATAGTCCCTCACCAAACTAAGATTTCTCTGTCTTGATGTGCATGACTCGGGCAGAAATCTTTCTAGATCCTGCAGTGCCATCAAGAGATTTATTTTTATAGAGAAACATGTATACAAACAGAAAAAAAAACCATAGATTGTACAGGAGAATACGTATTACATGTAACTTTATGACTCTGTAGAAGTAATCTTCCCTAGACATGGCTCCGGGTAGATTGGGTCTGTTCAAGCGATTATTTATACAAACAGAAAAAAATGAAATTTTAGAAACATGATTTTATTCTAGCTATAGATTTGAAGAGGTGTTGCTCACGCATGAAGGAAGAAACCCGAATCGGAAAGGCATTTCACACGCTGAGCATTAGGCAGCAGCGCTCGGAATCTATCACAGTGCAGAATGGTCGCTAACCCCCCGGCGGAAGTACCGGAAAGAATAACCTGTTTACTAACTACTTAGTTTCCCAAATATTAAGATTTAATAAGAGGGGTCAGAATTTGCACACTTACGTTTTCTGCAGTATCCATTCCTTTAGAAAGCAACTCTTCCATTATCGCATCAAACACCCTTGAGCCCCTGTAGAAGAGCTTTGTTTCCTGCAAATATTATTGTTAACTAATATGAGTACACCAATTCACAATATAATGGTTATTTGAAACACATAATTAAAACATATATAATTTACACCAAACTTATAAGATTATAGAAACTAAAATTCCACGTACATGCCCATTCTTGTATTCATTTACAGATTGTTCACAAATTGAATTACATGTTTTTTGTTGAGAAAAAACAAAATTCAATGTTTACAAAGAAAGTACACAAAAGCAGGGAACGAGAATTAAGAGAGGACTGTCTTACCGGATCAACCTCTTCAACATCTCCCAGGAATGATGAACCATCACAGTAAATTAGAGAAACTCTATTCCAGTTATAGAAATCTGTTGAACGATGTATAAAACAATAATCAAACTAATTAAATAATTAATTTTAATGTTATTACTTGTACATGCATGAGTTTGTACATACCCGGATTGAAGGTTTGGTTTTTGTCGAGTATTCCAGAGAAATACATGCTGGTCGTTCGTAAGCTGCTCCCAGACGTTTCGTTCTTGGCTCTTTTATCGCACTCAGCTGTTGTGTCGCACCATCCGCCTCCCTGAAATCCACAACGAGTAAAATTAAATGTATAGAAATGAATTTTAATAATAAATATGCCTAAAGAAATAAATAAACTAAGAGTCACTGGCCTTTAAATATATCACCCAATTGTTGGAGCCGCAACCTGTCCCCGGAGCCATGGCGTAACCCGGTGGGCTCCCGTCCAAACAAACTATAAGCGAAGGAAGAAAATATAATTTAAGGGGATAATTCATTCATGCATATTTTGATTAATTGTATATTTACCTGCTCCCTTTGGTACAGCAGATTGCACCAATGTCACATTGATGTAGTTGGTTTCTGGAACCTTATCGCCTATCGTGTGATGTACAAGAAACAACACAATTAGCAGATTCAGCCCCATAGTCATGTACTGAAGAGATTCAATTTCAGTGTGATTCAGTTGAAATGAGATGAACAAATATATATAAACTTAAGAGGTGAACAAATACACTACGTACTAATTAATAATTACAATATTTAATGCAGTAATAAAATATTTAATGTGAAAGCTCATCCCATGTGATATGTAATTTCCCATATTTCCCATTTATAGAATGTTTTTTTTTTTTCTACCTATCTCTGGTGTCATGCTTTTTCAAGAAAAATGTTGACAAACAATGTAATGAATATCTCTTTAGTGCCATATTTCTTCTATTATAATTATTTCTGGAAGCTAATTATTACATGCTACAGAAGAATTAAAAGAACATCCACACCTAACTTCTTACGAGTAAAAGAACATCCACACCTATCAATTAGAGAAGCTGATGGTTTTGAGGTGTTTATATTTTTAATTAATATTCAATAAAAAGCAGATAAATTACTCTCATATAATAAGCACTCTTAGAAAACAAAACTTTGATAACAAACAAGATTAGTGTCACTAACATACAATTAATGAGATAAAAATTTTATTGGTCCCTTAAATGTTGCCATTTTTCGATTTAGTCCCACAGACATACGCCTTTTCAAATTAGTCCCAAACAAGTCGAATTAAGTTTCAATTTAGTCCTTTTGGTCGAAAAATTCAATTTTGGCCGGAAAATGCCCACGTGACCTGCACGTGATCGGAAGACCCGCCACGGCTGCTGACTCAGCAACACGTGTCAGCAGCCCATTGGTCATCAACTTTAAAAAAAAAAATCTATATACGGAAATACATTAATTTCTGGATTAAAACAAATGCTAAATACACTTGTAATACGAGGATTAATACAATGAATAAAAAAAAGAAAAAAAAATACAAAGATTCTCCGGCGTAGAGTCCCAGGAGGAATCCAAGCGCAACCTGAAAGAGCCCATTCACGCCGCCGATCACAACTACGCCCAGCATCTGGAGGTACACCGCGCCAAGAAGAAGCTCCCCGACCAATTCTTTCTGCGCTAAGAACTACAACGTCGATTCCCGTGCCGCCAAGTACGTGAATTGAATTCATTACACATCTTTGTTGCAATTGAGGTTTTTATCGATCGATCGGAATCTACTGTTGGTGCGACGATGTTTCCGATTGCGATGTTCGAATTTGGGGCAAATATGAGTACGATTAGGGTTCTAGGGTTTCAGCAATTTGGAGTTTTTGTAAATCTATTAGAATTGAACATATTCATTTTTCGTTATTACATTTTAAAACTCATTCATGTTTTATTTCTTGAAAACATCCTTCGATTTACGTTCTGAAAGTGAGTTTTTTTTATTCACTGTATTAATCTATTCTGAAAGTTGAAGGTTTTTAATTTTTTGTTTTTTCTTTTTATTTTTTTATTCATTGTATTAATCCTCGTATTACAAGTGTATTTAGCATTTGTTTTAATCCAGAAATTCATGTATTTGCGTATTTAAATTTGTATATTTTTTTAAAAGGTGATGACCAATGGGCTGCTGACACGTGTTGCTGAGTCAGCAGCCATGGCGGGTCTTCCGATCACGTGCAGGTCACGTGGGCATTTTCCGGCCAAAATTGAATTTTCCGACCAAAATGACTAAATTGAAACTCAATTCGACTTGTTTGGGACTAATTTGAAAACAGGTATATCTGTGGGACTAAATCGAAAAATGACAACATTTAAGGGACCAATAAAATTTTTATCTCTACAATTAATACCTATCATAATTCACATTTGTGTTTACATTTGGGAAAACAATATATGGAATATGGTATTCACTAGCTTACATTTTTATTACAATCAGAAATTAGAAAGAAGAGAAGCTATTTTTTTATGGAAACATATTAAAAGCTCACATGGGAGGCTACATACCTTTTTCCGCTTATGGGTTGGTTAAATGGAAATTAATGGTTGATGTAGATTTTCATTTAATATACTTTGATCAAATATATATTAATTGTAAATGTTAATTTATTAAAGTACATTTCCAGCAATTTACACTTTTTCTAGTCATTTGAATTATTTATCATCGATTTATGTCATTTTTTCTTTTATTATAATTAGTTTTAGAAGCTAATTATTACATGCTACAAAATTAAAAGAACATCCACACCTAACTTCTACTGAGTAAATTAGCGTCACTAACATACAATTAGATAACAAACAAGATTGGTGTCACTAACATATACAACGAATATGTATCATAATTCACATTTTGTTTACATTTGGGAAAAGCAATACATGGTAGTATTCACTAGCTTAGTGCTTATATAAACAATATTCATTGTATTGAATAGTTATATGAATCGTGTATAACTCTCAGAAAGTTTAACTACATTTTTACAAGAGGAAACTATAAGAATACATGAAAAAAAAAACTTTCATACCTGCCAAGGTCTTTCCTAGGTTAAGCAAAATAGACCTCGCACTAAACTAAGCTCCAATAATAACTACATGTGCATGGTAAACTGTTACCCATAAGGAATGAACCAATAAGCAACTTCAATAGGTTGCACACACCATAAGAACCAAAATCTTAATAAGTTGAAATATATTTTTTTGGCATCAAGTACATGGATCGCTCTCCATTCAGGTCGTTTGATCAACTCTATAGGTATTTAATGGATTTAGTGAGTCAAAATAATGTAACTACTTAGTACTAACTATGTAGTTGCTCTAAAATAATCGTTAGCAAAAGGGGGGAAAGAAAGTGGTTGTGTGACACTAACCCAGCAGCCCATTCCAGGAGAAATAGAAGTTTGTGGATCGACACTTGCCAACAGGAAAAATTAAATTTTAGGGTTTCAAGTCTGAGGCAATGTATACTGGATTTTCAAAAATAAATGACTTAAAACACATAACCATACTCACACGAAAAAAAACATACAAACTCATTTACCAAGCATATTATTGTACCTCGTCCTCGTTCTTTTGCCTTCAAAAACCTGAATCAACACGCCAGGAACACGTGGAGAACACTTGTTCCTTTCCTTAAGAAGGTCCTGCACCTTCTCATTGCCTTCTACACTTCAATCCTGGCACGGGTAATGGAAGTGTAAAAGTCGGTGCCCTCGTATAAAGAGCCGACTCAATGGTAGTTTGGGCCGCTGATGAAAGAGTCCTCTTAGCCCTTGTAGGAGACTACAATCATGGGCTTCTTGATGGGGCCATTAATCACCTTGAACGGCCACTGTTTCATTTCACTCCGGAAGGATAACCTTCAGTCAATCAACTGCTCTGCATCTGCATTTAAAGAACACTCTAAAAGTTTAAAAAAAACCAAAACTCACTTTCATCTCATCTAACAATTCATTTATATATGGTTTCCCACCATTGTTGTTACTTGTTAACGAATACTAGTCTAGGTGTATATACCTTCAACGGATCGGGACTACCACGAAGGTAATCGTCAAGAGTTTCATCTTCAAGAACGCCGGCACTAGTAAAAACTACAATCATGTAATTGCTAATATTGTTGCCAACGAATTTTCTCAAGCTCTCGATCACACCTTGTTCTTAATGGGTATAACGAGTCCTCAATGATAGGATCACAAGGAAAGCATGTATACCATCGTTTGCCATATGGATGCATTTCACAATTTCAATTCCGATATAGTCCACGTCACCAGAATAGTGAAATAAACCTGATCATTGCAGTTAAACAATAAGCCAATAGTAATATCTAGATTCAACAAATAAGAAATACTCCAATTAATCAGCATATATACCCGGCGTGTTAATGGCATTTGTCATCTGTATCTCGCAAGTAGTGGTAACACCAGCACAGCTAAACTTTGACTTGAAGGCCTTCCTGCCGATTATACAGTTCACAGTCGAGCTTTTGCCATTTCCCGTTTTCCCAAGTAAAACCACAGTCCGGGTGTGGGCCTCATTTCCAAGAGATGTAGGGAACTCACATTCATCCTCGAATGAAACACCTCTCATTTCTTACCCTTAAAACAAGGGCTAAATAATAATACCTGGCAAATGAAACCAACAATATCGACATAAAAAATGAAACTTCAGCAATAAACATCATAAAGTGGAAATCAGGAAAAACAGAACGTAAACAAGACAACCATAATTCTCAAGTGCTAGCAAGAATGCAAGAGTAAGCCGGAGAAGATGAAGTGAAGTTTAACTAGACTACAAGAAAGATGAATTTACAGTGAAAATGAAGATCAAAGGTTATATTGTTGCTGAGAATGTCAAATGTCACATTTGATTAATTGATTAATTTTTAGGTTTTTTTTTTGTCCATTTCAAAGTAATAAAGATGCTAATTTCTTAGTATTTGGTTGTTTAAAAGAAGATGAAAATCAGGAGTTGCGAATAGGGAAAACCGAGTAGAAATTAAAAGAAGATAAACATTACATGCGAGTTTGAAAAACCTATTCGGACAAAAATCGCAAAATCAAAACCTGAATCCGTAATTTGAACAACAGAACAGAACCAGATTTGATTTGCTATGGAATATCAAATTTGAGAATTGCGAATCGATTTCTTTTCTTTTAAGTTGTATTACCTTCTTCTAATCAACCGCTCTGCGTTAGGGCGATTTCCAGAACTCAAAAACAAGGCTATTGGCTGAACGGCGGATAGTCTTCATAGACATTTACTCCGTTTATTACATTTTCAAGCTTTATACACATTTGCAATACTTTTATATATATATATATATATATATATATATATATATATATAGAGAGAGAGAGAGAAAAAATCACAAATGGTCCTCCTCAAAAGGTCAAATCCATAAATAGTCCTTTATTTCTATTTTTTCCGTAAACAGTCCTTTAAACCGGTTGTGCAGGTTAAAATGGTGATGTGTCGAGTACTGCCCACCTATTTAATTTTTATTTGATATGTAAAATGCCAATTTGGTAAATTAATTTTTTTCCAATTAAAAAAAATATATATAAATTCTGATTTTCTTTTTCTGTTTTATCTTCTTCTCACTTCCTTCATTTACTGAAACTAATTCTCCAAGTGCGCATAATTCTTTTTCTGAAACTAGTTCTGTGCACATAATTCTCTTAGTTCACATGGAGACCTTAGATTGAAAATGTGTGTGTAATTTCATCAATTTCTTTAATTTGAAATTAATTAATTTATTTTAACTAAATATAACAAAGATTTGAGAAAAAAAACACACACAAATCATCCCTCGAGAAAGAAGCCGACTCACTCATCGCTCAAATCGGGGTCATCCAGTATGAACACGATGAGCGTGTCGCCTTCACAGTGAGCAGCGACTGTTACTGCTGTTCCTCACCCGCGCCGCTCTGCCATGAGGGTGTTAGAGATCGGCGGCCTAACTTCATCCCCGACGCGGCAATGGAGAGGGTGATTAGATTTGGGGTCGGACCGGATGCACGCTTGCCGGAAGTATCTGACGACAAGGAGAGGAGGACTACGACGTGCAGCGGTGTCGTCTTGCCGTTGTTTTGGCCGGCAGATCTGGAGGAGTTGGGGTGGGATCGGATGCACGCTTGCCGGAGGTATCCATACGGCGTGGAAAGGGGGACCACAGTGACGTACATCGGCTTCGTCTCACCGTGGTTTCGCCAACAGATTCGGCTATGGGGCGGTTGAGGACGGCGGTCGGGTGAAAGAGGATAACATGGAGTAAAATCAAATAATACTGTATTTTTTAATTGTGATAAATCAAATATACTTAGGTTGACCTGACACATCACCATTTTAACTTGTGAACCGGTAGAAAGGACCATTCGCGGAAAAAATAAAATTAAAGGACTACTTACGGATTCGACCTCTTGGAAAGGACCTTTTGTGATTTTTTCTCATATATATATATATATATAAGTATTATCATATTTCATATATAACCATTTAATTAAACTTGTTGTAGTATAATTTTTTAAATTTTTTTAATAAAATATCTTATAAAAATATTTTTTAAATTTAATATAACTTGTTATAGTATAATCATTTTTCATTAACAATGAGTCAATGACTACTCTGCAACTTCAAATTTCAGTAAAAAGGAAATTTTTATAGTCCAATAAAAAACTCATTTCTATATTGTTTTTTTAAAGAAAATTATAACCTAATAAGCACATTTTTTTTATATTTCCATAAAAATGTATTTTAAAACTACAAAGTCAGACAATTATGAGTAAAATTTAGAATGCAATTAAAAACAATTGTATATTGATTAGAGGTAATATACTAATAAAAATTTTGAATATAAATTTCATATACACATACAAAATGTGAATCTCAATTTGTACCAACATTTATGAATGATGTACTGTCTAACATTCAAATATGAAGTAAAACAAACCAAAACTCAAAAGTATTTCAAACCTCATAAATACAAACACCTTCTATAGTCTAAATAATACCACTAACAGTAAGTTCATCTTTGTTATCAATCACAACCAGGCATCTATGTTTTCCGTAGCTAGCGTCAAACCGATACAACCCAATTCAAATTCGTGTCCTCTCTCGACCCTTTTCCTCTTGAACAAAACAATGATGGGGAGCATCGTCCAATGACTCAGCACGAATATCCCAGACTACGCACGACCACAGTCGAATGACTCACCCATATTATGGGTTTTGCTTTCTTAGTGACAATGTTTTGACATAGACTCCCACTTTGCTTATGGTGGGCTCCATGGCAATAGGAAAGACAATGGGTGTTCCAGCTCAACATATTGATGATGTCATCAGTTTTCCGATGGTGTCGAAATACCTGGGGTCTCGTAGAACTAGATAGTGTGTCTTGTCTGGGGAAACTGAGATGGCCCTCTTCAACGACGTTTTCGTGGTGGACGTCACTGTCTAAACACGTCCCCCCATCAGAGGCTCCTGTAACAGGAGAAGAAATCGCATTGGACATATACAGACGAGAAATCCAAGAACAGAAAAAGCATAAGAAAATAGGATGATCTAATGATAAAAGTGAGGTGTTGCTTTTTCTTATATATCATTGATATGTCAATGGCTGAGCAAACACTGTGAGATGGACTTAATTTGTTCAATGGATATTGTAATTATTAAAGTACTAATATCATAGGAATGACATATGTAGACTTTGAATCAAATCTATGCACAGTTTCAGTCTCTCTCATCACGACCGCAGTATCTCTTCAAAGATACTTACACCTACAATGAAAACAACAACTTTCGACAAGGATCAACAGCAAAGTAGTAATGTCCTGTAAATGGCATTCAAATTTTGATCAGCAGACGTAACTTCGCATATATGTGACACCATTAATTTCTAAAGTAAAGAAGGAGAGTAACTGAGTAAGTTGAGCCATGAAAACAGATAAATAACTAAAGCTTCATTAATAATCAAAAGGCCACCATGTATATCAAACACTGCCTTATCAAAATTACAAAACAAACACTAACTCGTCAAGGAACTAAAAGGACCCAAGAAAAATAAAAGGAAGCCTTACACAGAGGATGTATCAACAAACACCTCATTGAGAACGTCATCCTCCCCGTTCTCCAACCCAAAAAGCTCTACATTGTCCCTCTCTTCCTCCTTGTAAGAATCTCGTTTCGAATGAGCAGAAACAAATATCAACTTCTCTGCCCTCTCCATCCCCACCCTAGACTGCGTATGTGCACCCGCCCACTTCATCAAACTTCGATTGCGTTTAAACCCACATGAAGTTGCCCGGAGGAATATTAGCCTAACCGCTACTTTCCCCAACGAATTGAACTCGTTCAGGTAAGTCTCCCAAACAAGCCTGCTGCTTTGCGGATTCACAATCTTCATTTTCCCCGTGTTAAGATCCCTCTGCTTCAACTGCACCGCCTGAGCGTAAACAGGGTCCAGCCCTTGCGTTCTCCACTTCATAAGCTCCATAAGTGCAATATGAGCTTCCTCTCTAGAAACAAGCCGTGTAATAAGCTTATCCACGTCCTTCTCTTGCTCCGCAGTCAGGCACTTGAATGGGGGCAAGTATTTCCCACTAGCATCCCTAATCAGATACATCGGGTCAAGTATGAAGGCAGCAGCCCAGGACGGGTGGTAGTTCTTCTTGAACCTGCCGTCGATTATTTTCTCCACTGGCCCCTCGGCAATGTGGAATTTGCAGCACCAGCTCTTTACTTTGACCCTGAGCTCCTCCCACAGGGGCAAGCACTGCCCGACCCTTGGCTTCTCCTCCTCAATCTCCTGAGCCATTGATTTGATTAGCTTCACCAGAGAATGCACGGCTTCTAGTTCGTTCCAGAAATGAGGGTTCCTCACCATGTCTTCTATCTCTCTAGCGATGGGTTCCTCCATAGATGCCATCTTGTAGACTTCGTCTACAATTAGCAGCTGGAGTGCCCGAGCCGAGCTCAGTACATCCTCCACCATCTCATAACCTCGCAGCGGGACCCTCAGCGGGCCCGTGTGCCCATACTCCTGCAACTGGTACTTGCGGAAGCAATGCCGGATTAGTCGAGAATTGTTGACAAAGTCAGAAAGCCTGTAGCAATTCTGGGCGGCATTCTTGAAAAGGGGAAGCTCCTTGACGAAGTCCTTGATCAGGCTATTGAAGCCTTGGTACTGACAGCAGATATTGACCATCCAGTGATGCTGGCATTCGAGGTTCCTCAGTGCCTTGGCCTTGAACTTGTCGGAAACTATACCCACGCACTTGTGCAACGAGTTCCCACAAATATCGACAATGGTGTCCCACAGTATCTCTTCCGCGTATTTGGATGGAACATAACTGCTAGTGAAAACAGCCCTCCTGAAGACGTTAGTCCCATTAGGAAGGTTCACTGCCAACTGCAAGATATTTTCTTCGCCTTTCTGATCAGTGCTGCTATTATACTTTGGTTTCCAATCGGCGTCGATCTGAAAGAACATGGCATCTCGGATTTTGGTTTCGGAGTCGGCCTTGGCTTCGTCGTATTTGGCGTCTAATCTGGAGCTTAGAAGGTCCCTCCTAGAGAGGGGTGGAAGGCCGACCTGGTTGAGGAATGCCTTGAATTTAGGGTGCTCGAGGCTGGAGAAGGAGACTGACCCACAACACTCGTAGACCCAATCGGCTAAGAGATCGACGGTGGAGTCGATTTGGGCCTTGTTCAGTGTCGGGCCGGGGGATTGTTTCGGGCTTTTAAGCCTCTTGACGCTGTCTTCCAGCATTGCAAGTGCCCCCAAATCGTCTTTTCCTCCTGACAGAACCAGCTGCTCGTGCAGGTGGTGCTGGGGATACATATCGCCGCCACCGGCCGACGGGTAAGCTAAATCCAGTGTGAATCTAGAAAGTTCCGCAGTGGGCAGTGGCTGAGCGGGGTGTTGAGCCGGGAACGACGTCACAATGCCGCCGGGATTCGGGGTTTCGCTGCCGTTTTCGGCGCGTCGGATGCGCTTCCGGGGGTGGGAAGGAGGGGAAACGGCAGCGGTCTGCGGTGGTCCGGCGATCGAGACGGCGGAGGAAATGGGGTGAGGTAGGGCGGAGAAATTGGGGCAGGTGCCTCGCTTGAGATGTTCGGAGGCGGTTCGCGAGGGGTTGGAGGCGGAGAAAACGGCGTCGCAGAGGGAGCACCTGAGCTTGACGGCCCTGGGCAAGCCGGAGTCGGAATTGTGGACGAGGATGGGCTCGAGGTGGGCCCAGTACCACGCGCCCTTGCCCTTAATTGCCTTGGTACGTACCATCACGAGGCCCTCGAACCTCTTGTGGACCGCCTTGGCAGCGAGCTCGTCGGAGGAAGAATCCGCCGCCGCCGCCGCAGGGTTTTTGGCTGCCATTGCGGGATGAAATACAGTATGGAAGAGAAGGTAAGAGCTTTGGAGATGTGAAATATTACATGGGATTTGGAAGCTGAGGAGTGATTGTGGTGATGTTGGAATCTGGAGAGACTGAGAGAGACATAGCCAGAGGAAGAGGAAGAGGAAGATGAAGAATGTGGTGGGTGTGGTGTGGTTGAGTTTGGCTGCTCAAGTGAGACAGTGGAAACACGCGCTTTTACACACCCAATTTATTTACTACTTTCACACCATTTTCTAGCATAAATAGTTACTATAGACGAAAACAAAAGCATAATTGAATCATTTGATACCCATTGAGCAATTGAGCCTAATAAAAACTAAAATGTGTAATGTTAGTGTTATTGGTTCAAATTTAATATGATGTGAAATTATGGTTGGGTGTTTCTATGGATGAAATTTTTGGTTTGTTCAAAGATAGCACACAAGTTCACGAGTAGAGTCCACAAGACTGAGTCTGCTCATAAAGAAACGTGTAACACTTGGATTGAAAATGATTTTAAAAAACTCAAATACAAGTTGAATGGTCTTATCACTTTAATAAAGTATGTTAATTAAGTTTTATTGTCACAACTTCAATACTTGTAATCTTTGTAACCTTCAATGTCAAAAATTGGAAGAATTGTATATTGTTGATTGATAAATAACTTATAAAAATTAAAGTTACACATTGTAATTATTCCATCAAAATGAGATATTTTAATCTTTATTGACAAACAATTAAAATATTTTGCTTGAAAGCAGCCGATTTCAATTTCAGGGGAAGGTCATGTCACAAGGCTAAGCTCAGATACCATGTTAAAGTTGGGACAATAACACATTAAAAGGCCTTGTTAAGGTGATAAGGTTGTTCAACTTATATGTGAATCCAAGGTTTTTTATCCAACCGATGTGAAATACTTTAATAGTTGCTAATAAATTTTTAAGAAAATTCTAAGCCACTGATGACTTGTACTAAATTAGAAGTCAGACCCTTTAATTTTTTTTGCATTACAAGCAAGCTACTCCATTAGCTATTGATATGTTACCAATTACCATGAGTTGATCACCTCCAAATGTGGATGCATATATTCCTCAAATTGAAACTCTTTACAACCAGTACTTACCCAGTAAATAACTCGGTTTTCTAATCAATTCGGTCAAATGTTATTTCAAAATGGGTTTTGAAATGATAAAAATTTGTCAAGGCAAGATTTTTGGTAGTTTTTGCCATATTTTTATAGTCAACATCTCATTTAGTACAACGTATTTTATATGCTATATAAATTAAAGGTCAATTCTACCCTATACATATAGACAAGAATGGGCTATTCTTGTTAGGGTTTTAGGGTATCGATTGAAGATCAAATTTGGAGAAGATTTACGATTGCCATCTTTTCATCACCACCCATTGACCTACTTGTGCACATCATTATCATTACTTAATTCATGAATTAAAGGTAACTTTATACTAACGTAGACAAATTATTATTCATTTTTAACTTTGGAGCAATATTAAAAATAAAACTTAATTGGTAATTAATTGATCTTCAAAGAAACAAGGAGATATGGTTTTGCACGTACGTAAGTTTTAAATTCTCGCACATGAAGTAATTATAAATACACACACTTGTTACGCAAGCAATTGATTAGTTGAGATGATTCAATTATAGCAGTAATAATAAGTATAAATGGTAGGGCCACTTTTTGAATTTTAACCCTTGGGAAAAAGGTGTGGAACGAATTACTACCACCTTTTAATTTATATATTTATTTATTTCCAGTAATGAGAAAGTCGTGTGGCAACTGGCAATGAGGTGTACTCACGCGATCTGAGGGTTGATGCCACTTACACTATCACCATTTCTTGGTCTTTTCACTTTCGTATCCTTTCTTGGTTGTGGTCTTCGTGTGGGGTCAACTCGTAAGAATGCTTTATTATTTATGTTTGCTTTATTTAATTTTATTGTTAATACCTAACTACTGTAGTATATTAATTGTGTTTTGCCTTTCTTCTTTACTAGTATAGATTTTCAATGGTGAAAAACAATTGAAATTGCAATAGTCCATGTGGGCCTGTGGCAACAATTTGCCAATTTTTTGTGTTAAAATTTACATACAAAATCAACCCCGTATGATATTTTTAGTCAATTTGAACAGTCGGGGACATTTTGGTAGCCAGAATTAGAATTCAATATGTCGGAAAATTGAACGTAAGGCGTCATTTTGAGTGAAATCGCACGTTTTGTTCAGCTGAATTGCAACACGAATAATTTCTTTCTCGATTCTTAACTATAAATCACATGCTTCTTTTTATGTGTCATCTATGCATGTCAACTCATCTTCATTCACAACTTGGAATTATTCGATTTTACTGCACGATTTTAGAAGAAAGTATCAGTTGCAGGTTTAAGAGCTCGAATCGTTCTCAATTTTTTACGTTTTTTACTTTAGTTTATAGCTCGACCGTTACGGTCAACAGTGTCCAGGTTCATGCATGAACCTTCAGCATCCCCAATGCTCGACTATAAATACGAGCTTCACGTTTGAGAAAAAACACATCAAAACCACTCTTAGCAAATTTGCTTCTCTTTCTCTCGACTTTCTTTCCTTTGGCCTCGATCTGTTGAAATCAGGTAGGCAATATTTCGGAAAACAAACGATCGTTAGAGGTCGAATTTTGTTTTAAGAAAATCGTGTTGAACACGATCCTCGTTTCTTTTCCATTTTGTCATCTCTAAAATCCGATCCCTACAATAACATCTATACTTTTCTACAATTTGTAGGTTTTTGGATCTCATAAAATACACATCTTTACAAATTGTACAGTAGGTTTTTCCCCGTTTGGTACACTATAATGAGATTCATAAAAAATCGTTTCATTTTCTACATTTTATTTCATTTGTTCAACATTACCTGTCGCATTTCATTTGTAAATAAAAAATGAATTGCGACAAGTGTAGTGTGTTGTTAATTGTTATTTGTATTCTCCCTTACTCTCAAATAATTTTTCTTTTCAATTTTTCTGTGATTTTTTTTATCGGAAGGTGTTTTATTCTGACATTTATATTCTTTTCAATTTCGTTTTACATTCTATTACATTTTCTGACTACCGTTCGTAAGTTTATTAGATCAAACAATAAAACCACATAAACTTACATAGTGAGATCGTACTATTTATCTTATTTGATATTTCATCGTGGGCTAGGCCCGTTGGGGTTGGGGTGGTGTGAGTAAAGTGAGATGTTCGACTAAGTCAAAGCTACAACATGTTAACCAGGCCATCAAATTTGAAAATCTTTGAATACGTACGAGAAGCCGTTTTAGTTGCTAATTACTGTACTTAATTTACTATTCTACTCAACAATATATTTGTGTGTGATTATTGATTCCATACACAAATTAAATGTGGGGCATTTGAAAAGGGCAAACTAGGACTAGACTAGGAGGAATTGAATTCAACGAGTACGTACGTTTCACGTTATTCTTCGTTTTTCTCATGGGACAGCTGTCACTGTTGACCAAAGTCCAAACAAAATTACTAGTAGTAGTAGCGTTGAATATGACTCGAATTGGATTCAAATTGGTACGAGAACAAATATTACGGTCGAGAAAATTGCACACCATGGTTGATTAATTTTGGGTGATGTCACAATGACATCATGACCAACACAATTAATTGTATCGTATGTTGAGTGGTGGTGTAATGTGTCATTCACGCTACAGGGACGGACCGAATCGGTGCGCGTGAAATGTGATTTTTCCTTGCGATTGAGTTGCTCTATTTGTTTTGTTCCTTTTGATTTGTTCATTTGTTTAAAAAAAAAATTATATTAGAAATATTAATAATTATATTCTCTATAGATTTAATTTATTTATAATTTTAATTTTTTTTTAATGTGATAGGTTTACTAGACTTATAAATAGGTATCTTCCGGTGATAGACAAAGTATAGAATGAATTATTGTAACATCAACGATGTATTGAAATTCTCTTTCTTTTCGTGTGATTTTTTTCATGTTTTGGGTTTTCACGTAAAATTGTGTGTTTCGATTATCTTTTTTATTCGTCATCTTATGTATATTTCGAAAGTCGCGAAAGATTTATATATATTCAATATCGCAGCAAGTAATTTCAAAACCTAATTTAAGATTCTTTGGCGTGAATATCACAACAAGTAGTAATATACAAACAAATAGTAATATACAATGCACATAAGGGGTGGGAACGAGTCGAACCGAACTTTGCTTAAATAGGCCTGAGCCTGATGTGCAATTTTTGGGCTCAAGCTTGGCCTATGAGGCTATGACCTATCATAGATTTTTTTAAGAAGTTAAGCCTAAGACTTTTTAGTAAATAAGCCTGACTTAAAAGCCTTTTATAAGCTTTTTTAACCACATTTCGAACATCAACTTAGTTGAATAGATAAGTCGAAATTTTTATTAAAAATATTAACTTTTAATTTTAAATGTTATTTTTGACTTTTAAGTAATTAATAATAAAAGATAAGTGAACTCAAAAATATAAAAATTGTTTAAAATATATTTTTCGATCAATACGTGATAATCATATTTTACTCTTCAACTATAATTTTTTCCAAAAAATGTAGAATAGCATTGGTTAATAAATAATAAGTACTTACAAAAAATAAGTCTGGCCTGATAGGCTTAAAAAGCTTAGAAAAACTTAAGTATATCCTGTTTGTATAAACGAGTTTTTAAAAAAGCTTGAGCCTTGCTTGTTTATTAAACGAGTCGAGCTGAGCCGAGCTGAACCGAGCTGTTGTAGGTCGAGTCATAGACCCCTGTCGGGTAGCGACTCATATTCCCACCCCTAAATGCACACACCAAATATACGTATTTCCCAAACTTCGTAGAGGCTGTATAATGGCTTCGTGGGGTACATAATTGTATTTCGTATCAGCTCATGCAAGGGCATTCTCGTCATTTCGCAAGACGTACGTCCATAGAGATATTGATTAACAGTCGACGAGAAAATATAATTGGGGATCAAATACTATAGCCCGTGTTTGCCTACTTTTCCAAAATGCATGTTAGTAATAAATATTCCCAACAACCACTCACTATGATTTCACATGATTACAATTTAAGTATATGTGTTTAATATTTGGATGATAATTAACCACTAAAACCATCATATGTTTGGTAATGCATTACAAAATCAAAAATATTTGTGATATTTGACAATATTTAATAGTGCATGTATGAGCAGATGTGTATTATCTTGAATATCCCATATTAAGAAAAATATTTTTTTTTAAATAAATTTTAAAATTTATTTTAAGTAAAAAAATGCAGATAAAATTTAAAACATAAAGAAAATTTTTAGTTGTATTTTAAAGTAAAAAGTAAATTTTTTTAATCTTTGAATGATATCCATAGAAGGTACCATTCGCATAAGGAAACTGTGCAGTCTTTTTTAACATGGGTAATCTATTTCAAGATGTATTATAAGTTTTTTTTTATAGATTGAGTATATTTCCTAATATGAATTGGTTAAATTGAATAAAAAAAATGATTAACAAAGACCAAATAATGCAGAAAACTGCCGATCGAAACACTTGAGAGTAGAGGGGTAAGTGGATTTGTTCGGTACTCATTGTCTCGATTGAGACCCTACACCGCGAAAGCACATGGCTAGCCGAGGTACGTACAATGATGAAATCCAAGGATTGATCACTCTTCGATTAATTGATTTCTTGGTTAGACGAATTGAGCTCTTTCTCATCTTGATACTTGACTTGTTGATAGTTAGGTTAGTTGTTAATTAATTTAATTCACCTGCTTGCTTTCTGCTCCATATTTGATCTTATTGGTTAATTTAGCTTCTTAGAATAATTTTCCTCAACCAAATGATTTAGTGTTTATATAGAGAGAGATTTTGGATAAAGAGTAAGTATGTTTGTTTAGAATTAAATAAATTATATTTTTCTAATTACAAATTCCGTAATTTAATAGATGGCGGTTAGATAATAGGGGTAGTTAAGTAATTAAATGTATCCTTTTTATAATTATAAGTTTAGTAATAATCGAATTAATAAAAAATAATAAATACTAAACGTCAAAGAATATTTTATGAAGTACTAAAGTTAATTTAATAAATCAAAATGCTTTTTTTTTTTTTCAAAAATAATCTTATGTACAGTATATATTGTTATGCACACGATCGAATAGACGAGATATATATTAGAAACCGATAATATTGCTTCTCGATAAAAACAACTTGGTTAATCTTTCCGCTCGCGCGCTACTAGGAGCTACTGAATCATGGCACTCAAAATCCATAAGATAATTCAGTTTGTTATTTTAAAAATAATTAAGTTTGTTATTTTATTAGATGTGTTAATTGTTGAAACATAAATTTAATTTAATAAATAAAATAAAATAAAGATTGAAACTGCTTTGAATAAACTTGATTTAATAAATAAAATAAAAATAATATGTCTGAACACGAATTTGTGAACTTAAATTAAGTTAATTGAATTAAATTTTAAAATGTTGAATTAAATGTATAAATAGTTGCTATATATGTTCATGGTATTCTAATTCACACGCACGAGAAAAGGCACAAATGTAAACGAATCGAGTCGAATATCTAACTATTCGATTCATATTTATATTTAAGTATTCATATTCGTAATTGTTCGAATATTAAATTGTGATTTTTATTTGTCGAATATTCGAATATTTGTTCGAATATTCGAATTAATGTTAAAAAATCCAAAATAAAATAAAATATAAACTCTGTATAATATATATTGAGTCATTTTATCATAAAAACGTTAAAAATCTCAATTATAATAAACAAAAAATAATTAATTGAAAATAAAGAAAGTGTTAAAAAAAGTGTTAAAACTTTGAAAAAAATTACATTTTAATGTATTATTGTGCCAAAGTAAAAACTACTGTATAAAAGAAGAAAAAAAATTAAAAAATATTTATTAGGAATTATATATATATATATATATATATAATCAAACGCATACTATTCGAATCGAATAATACAATATTTATATTCGTATTCGTAAATATTCAAATAAAAAAAATTATTTATATTCGTAACAAATAAAAATCATCAAAAATCGAATCACGAATCGAGTCAAAAAAGTCCGATTCGTTTACATCCCCCGTACAATAATCCATAATTTACACCCCTCATTTATTTTCATTTGTATTAAAAATTAACACTTATTGTAGGACTCTACCAAATAACTATCACACAAATACACAATACATACTAGGACTCTACCAAATAACTACTATCACACAAATAAACAATACATAATACTCCAGTAGACTAAACTCTTATATAAATAGGATGAACCAACCAATTCATTTAATTAGAATAAAATCAATTAATATCAACTCAATAAATTCAGTTCAATTTGATTAAGTTCATTCATTTTATTTATAATAATAATAATGATAATAATAATAATAATTATTATTATTATTAAAAAAAATATTATTTCCTTCCTTTTCAAAGGATTACCAAATATATTCTAAAAAAAATTCTCACAAACTTTCTATTATATTTACATAAAAAAATACACATTTTTTAAGCACATTTTCCAGTTTCATACTATTTTTATTTTGTATGAATCAATTGTTTTGGTATATGCCGTGTCCAAAATCTAGTGTCCGAACCATTCACTACATACTATAGACATAATGCAGCTATATAAGCAACAAAAACTCAGTCCAGAACCAACAATAACAAGCCATTGAACAGATGTATAAAGAACAACACACTGTAAGAGTTTGAAATGGCATCTCGGTAACAACCTCATGCGCACCAATAAAAGTTCAGTACTTACCTCATCTGGATTGATAAGAAAGGCGAGAAATGGAGGTAGAGACGAAACCTAAGACTTGAGCTAGTTGTTCCTAATAAGAAGCATTGTAATGAAGACCAATATGATACTAGAGACAACTATCTAGTCTTAATCCCAAAATCAGTCCACTTTCTAACCTTGCACAGAGTGACTCTGCAAGACTCCAGTTTGGGACACACCCTTCTTTTGCTCCTCGCGCAACTGGAGGATGAGGTTTTTGTTTTCAATTGTTAGATAAATAAGCAACTTAGGACAGGTAAGTTCAAAAAGGGAAAAAAATGCATGTCAGGAGAGCCTAATTATTTTCAACAAAAACCATCACTACCAGACTAATAAACAGGACGATCATTTTGGTATAAAAAATAAAACATACTATATAATATCATATGAATCGAATTATAGTTATATAACCTGCTGAAGGACCTTCTTCTGATAGCGGTAGCCCTACAAGTTAAGCAAGAAGTAAAGTTTAAAAACCATAGTAACCAAGTTCTGGCCTTCAAAGTCAGCATATTATACAATTAAGCAATTACCTTGTCAGTGCCATAAATGAAATCACAATAGGTAAATACGGATGCGAAATTACTTTGACTCTGTCCACCAACATAATGATGGTAATCATGGTAATCCGAACCACCATTAAAAGGAATACACTTTGTTGGAGTCCAAGGGAGATCATACCTGCAGATATTACAACTTGAGATGCATTTTATGATCATAAGCAGCTGAAGAAAAATCCCTCACATTTCACTATAAAGATGCCAATAAGTAACTAAAACCATCATACATAAATCCTCTTTCGGAGAGGCATTTAGGAAATGCAAGATGATTCAACAGTTAAAAGACTTGAGTGAAATATATGAAGTTTAAAGTGACAACAGTTAATCGAAAATACTACTACTACAACAACTACAGATAAAACAGATGAGTAAAGCATTATTGCAAAGGAAATCAGTACCAACTACAACAAGAGTACAAGACTAAATGATTTATATAGCTTGTTAATATGTTGATGAATTGTAAATAGAATAGTACTGTAATAAACTAATACTGTCAATAGGTCGATAATATTCATATATACCATTCATATTGATTATAAATGCCTAACTCTACTGAACTAATTTATTTTGTGTCTAATGTATAATGAAATAGGCATCAACTCTAAATGCTAGTAATTATAGACAATAAAATCAGATAGGCAAGCATATCACCACTCGATTTGGTCAACAATAAAGTCTCTATAACCATGGCACCCCTTGAAAAATATAAAAGCTACACTAACAAATAATCTATTAAGAGAATATTCAATCTGTAGATCCGTGTCATTATACTATATTACACCTGGTCATTGAAATTTAAATGCCGTGAATGACAATGCAACAAAACAAACGACTCTCTAATGAAAGTGGATAAAAAGAAGATTAAAAAACAAAAATAGAAAAATAAAAAAAAAGTTGGTTAGGGAGAAAGTGAGGAAACACACTCCTCCTCTTGCACAAAAGCTAATCCACTATTATTGACCTCATCCCACTAATTCACTTACTTTCCAGAGGATCAAAGCAAAATCAACAAAAGCAAACAGTTAAAAAAGCATTTTAAATAAAAAGAATAAGCCGCCGCGACAGATTAAAAGGACACTAAATAATCAATCAAAGAATGCATTAAATCAAATGATGAGTACTATTTTAGGCATGCCAGAGCGCATCACCCTGCATGTGTACTCCTCAGGGAAAAACTCCTGCAGATTACAAAAAACGATAGTGATCAACATGGATGAGACATCAAAATAGGACCCACAAATAGTTAAAGGATTGGTACAATTTATTAGACATCAACATGAATAATAATAATGTTATGTACGTAGCTAAACATAATGCATAACAATTAGAATAATCTAATAGTTGCAAAATGCCTCTCTCCATCAAAAGTATTTGTGCTTGAAGATAAGAAGTTATAGTCCAGCTGAAGCTTAGTTATTAATTATTAGTTAATAGTGCGCATTACCTGGTGCTAGGAAGATGGCCGTAGGTTCTCCTGGGCACGGTGGATTGGCCTTGAGAAGAATTGCATAACTTCCAGCTCTCGCAATAGCATCAGCATCTGAAGCAGACACAACTTCCAAATGATCAAGTCCTATCCGTCTCTTGATATGGTCTGAGTTTTCCTTCAGAACTGCAGATTCATTAAATGGCAGACTCACATCTAATGCATGGATCCCAATAGTCTTAGCCTCGTTTTTCTTAAGCCTCAAAAAAGGCATAATACTCCGCTGTAATTGTTTGAAATCACCTTCCTTTGACCAACTAGCCTTTTTCTGCAATTCCGAAAGGATGTCTTCATCAGGTGGAAAACATAGGGTTGCAGGATCAAACCTGTTCTGGAGTATGATCAAGCAATCCCTTCTCAAGCCTTCAAACTGTTCATTCACAAACAAAACACCAATTGTTGGCTTTTCTTGCCTACTTGCTGCATGTACATTACCATTTTTCGAACCTGTGATCTGCTTCTGAAAAAGCTTACACATAGATTTGACTGTACGTTCCAAGTATTTGTCGGCTTTACTAAGTGTGAGATCAGGTGCATCAGCATGAGGCCATCCAGCTCGCACGATGTACCCATCTTTGTGCAACAACTCCTGCCAGACATATTCAGCATAATGTGGACATATAGGAGCAATAAGACGTGTCTGAACATCCATAAATCGCCACATTAAGTCACGGTTCCTGTTCCCTGATCCGCAAAAATCCGTATAGTGATTCCTTGCAGACTGAAGATGGTAGAATCCAGTTTTCAGAGCTTCCCGAAACATGTACTGACTATAGTTCTTCTCAGTCATCTTGATCGCTATATTCATTTCATTCGCAAACACTCGGTCTGCATAAGTTGAAGGGGGGCCCTTCCTCAAAGATGACTCAGTTGCAAAAAGCCTCTTCATCCGCTTGATCTCATTGTCCAAATATAAAATTGCATCGTCTGCTGTGTTAGAAACAAAGTTGGCGACATCAATCCCATCCCCCGCATCAGCAAGAGCGAATCTTATAGCATCTGCTGAATAATCCTCAATAGCTTGACGAAGTGTCTTGAAGTTGCCTGTGGACTTGGACATTTTAGAACCGTTCAACGTTACGTGCGCGTTGCACCTGAACCCACGAGGCCAATGATGCTTAGGCATTATTGCTGTGTGATTATATATGCAGAAGGAAAGGTGATTCTGAATGAGGTCCTTGCCAGAAACTCTGAGATCAAACGGATACCAATACTCAAACTCTTTCTTCATCTTATTTAGTAAAGAAGAAGGTATATCTGATGTTTTGGGATATGGTCCACCAACAAATAAGAAATCCCAAACCTCGTCCGTTAGCTGCTCCGGTTTTACAAAGGTGGATGACTTGCCATACATATCACCACTTTGCAATAGATGTGCTACAGTATAATATGGCATGTAAAGGGTTGAATCAGACAAAGACTCAACTAGGAAGTCCTCGTCCCAGGGAATACGAGTTCCTAACCCAAAACTACGTGAGCACGCCCATTGGTCCAGCCAGCATAAGGCATGCTTGAAGCTATTCCTTGCCTCATCTGAGTACAGGTTCATGCCAGCCAAACACTCCTCAGCTTGTTTCTTCCATTCTGATTCCCCATAAGTTATGTACCATTGATCTGTCAGTGCCACAACACATTCATCCCCGGATCTTGATATCACCTCCTTTTCAGGTTCACTGTACACAACTGCCTGACCAAGCTGTAGAAGCCTGTTCTTGATTAGTGTTTTCGCTTCTTCAACTTTCATACCAAGAAACTCTCCAACAAGCATTGTTCCCTCATGGAATCCTTCATTATAGATTACTTTGTTTGCTTGGTTAATCTTTTTCCTATCATCCTCCAGGCATACAATCTTTTTCTCAATGCAAATTGTCTCTGTAGATTTATCTCGAAAATTAGGGTGGTTGATGATGGGTATGACCTCAAAGGGCAAAACCCACTCATCCTTCACATGAAATCTTCTTCTCAATGCGGGTTTTGACTTCAAATCGTGGAACGCCTTGCAATCATCAGTAGAATCACTAGGAACACATGTAACAATCCCAGTACCCTTGTGAATGAGCAACGATAACCTAGGCAGAGTATATATGATATCATTAAGTGCTAAAGGAGATCTCAATGCCAAGCCAACAAGATCTTGACCAGTTAATTCAACCAAACAAGTTGGCTTATCCGGAATGCGTGACATCCTCTGATAAGATAAATTCAGAGCAGCCCTCTTTGTTAAGATAAACACTTCTGAGTCATTAACCTCAAAAGCTCCATATTTCCCATCGGGCAATACCCAACAATTTGTTTGCCCATACATGGTCTCAGGTCTTAATGTAGCAGCAGCAAGGTAAACCTTCCTTCCTTGCAGAACACTCAATTTTTGTGGGAACGGTGAAATAACCTCCATTTTAATGAGAGTATATTCCTGAGGATTTACACCTTCACCTGAAGCCCGGTCATGATCAGCACAAGGCTGCCCATCCAAAGGTGAAAATATAGTATATCGCAAGTCATTAACAATCCTACCCATTGATTTTAACTTCCTCATCTGCCACCGGACGAAGGCATCAAAATAAGGATTCACGTTGGTGGTTATGAATGTTCTTCTCCAATCACAACCCAACCCGAAAGCCTTTAAATCCTCCAAAGCAAGTGCTGGAAAAAAAGTCAGCCAGTGATGAGGGTTTCTGAATTTTTCAATCTCATCATCACTCAAACCATAACCCCGTAAGATCTCCCATTGGTACTTGACACCACTAGACCCAGCCATAACCTTCGATTTCCGACTCCTGTTGTTACATTGATGGCTTCCTACTTCAGAAACTTCTTCCCATTTTTCAACAGGAAACACAGGTGGGAACCCAAACATCTTCATCTCTCTTTGAATCTTATCAGCAGATGCTTTAATCGGCATCCCAGTACAATGGAAAGCAAAAGGAAAAAGCACATTTTCACCTCTTAATCTGTGGTATGCTGCCGCAAATTCAACTTTTGAGAAAGTAAACGCATGACCTACATGCAGATAACCATTCATATACGGAAAGGGGAAATTCCCAAAGAACTTTTCTCCTTTTTTTGGTGGCGTATCCTCGGCATCAGCCCTGAAAACACCAGCTTCTTCCCATAGTTTCTGTACTTTAGATTCAATTTCCTTAAACTGATCCCGTATCACAAAACTTTTCCCAGCTGTTTTGTCACCAGAAACCACGCAGAAACTGTACAAAATGAAAGATACAAGTTTTAGTTAAATTTCACATCACTTTCAAGAGAAATTAAAATCAACATAGAGAGGTTAACACATTCATCTTCACCCCAACCAAACGCAGAAACTAAGACCAAAAAAGATAATCTATTGGTTAATTTAATTTGTTCCCCGTGGAGAAAAATAATCCGTGTCCACAACTTATTTTAACACAATTAAAATAAAATAAAAATTCATTATGTACCTGAATTTATTCCATCTAGACAGCGATAAAGAATAGCCAGCCTTGATCCATGGCTTGGGTTGCTGGAAGAGAACAACCATTGTGACTGACAAAAATAGAGGTTATATCAGAGAATTTCTCGAATTAAATATTCTTATTATGCACATCCAATTATATTATTATAATTAGTTCCTATTGTTTTCGCTAGTTATAAATAAGGACATTTTACCCAAAATACCCTTACAAATCAGAAAATTATTACTCCACAATTTTAATAAATAAATAATTTACTAAAATAGTATCTAATTTATTCACCACAGTAACCACTCTTCAAAACTTCCAAATCTGAGTAATTACCACTTCAATTTCAAAACTTCCAAAATCATTGGACTTGCACAAAATCAAATCACAAATCAAACTCAACCTCTACTATAAATAATCAAAACTTGATATCAACTGCTATTATAATAAATATTTTTTCCGAAAACATTTCATAAACATTAAATTAGCTATTATAGATATACATGAAATTAAGGTCTAACAACATATAAATACTAGATATGCAAAACATAACATGTACTAAATCAACACTAAAATACTCAAAAAAAGGTTATTATAAATCCATATGATTTTGAGATCTACCAACACAAAAAACTGAAATAACTATTCTAGCTAATATGACAAAATAAGATTTATAAATCAAAGCTAAAATAGCTATAATAGATCTATATGGATTTACGACTTTACCAACATAAAAAAACAGAATTAGATATTCTAGCTAATATGACAAAAACACCTAAAAAGCTATCCTAGTTATAAAGAGATTACACGCCTAAAACAAAACATTCTTCAAAATCAAAATCAAAATCACTAACACCACATGATCTTGTTTGAATGATATATGGTTGAGACAATGTGCAAGATGTGGACAGTACGAGTTAAGTTTTTGTTTTTATTGTATTTTCCAACTCCTTGAAATGTTGTTAGTTTAGGACAATCGAACTGGGGGAGGCCAACAGTGTCAATTTCTTCAGAAAGATAGTTGCCTGCGCAATTGACTGTAAACTATCCGATCAATGAGTATGTGTAAAAGTAAAACGGAAAAAAAATATTCTACTTATTGTATACAAACTTGAGAAAAATTATTCTTCAAGTGCACCAAGCATGTGTAGATATTTCAAGGAATCTTCGTACATGAGAGAAAAACTAAATATCAAATATTCCTCTAGCTATTATGCAGAAGGGACTATTCTCCTTTAAAATGAAGATTGTCTAAGAAATCATATTTAGAATGAAGAATCATTCTCAAGTAGGATAAAACTGAAATGTTTTCTTAGTGAAAAAAAAACATAGGACAACGAAGCTTGTGAGCTGCAAGTAAAAATCCGAAACGAACGAATTAACAAATTTGGTGGCATCGACTAATCCCAAATGCACATGGAAAAGAACTAGCATGCTCAATCAGATTGAGTCAATCTGGACTTTCGATTACTAGCATCGAAAAACGAACAGAGCATGAGAAATACAAATGTAACATATTACACACACCATACAGTACATATAGAAGGAGTTGGATAACACCCGATTCGATTGTTATTGTAGAAAATTAAACAGATGAAACGTAAACGAAAATATAATCACACATACTACACGGTTATTAATGCGAAACTGAGCAGTGGAATTTTCACAAACACTTAGCGATCATGACGAAGAAGAAGACCAAAAAAGCAATAAAGATAATTAATGAAGCGAGAGCGGTGGTTTAGTTACCGGGAATGTCCCAAGGCTCGCACTTGTTGATGTCAAATTCGAGCAGCAGCGGCTAGGCGGCGCAGCCGCTCACCCATTTCATCAGGTAATCGCATATCAGTTCTTCGTCTCTCGGGTGGAATTGGAATCCCGGTGGAAGATTCGCCTTCACGATCCTAAGGCTGCTAAATACGTATATTTTTTCACGGTAGTTGTGCACTTGTGCTGCAATTAGAGGTGCGGTGAAAGGCGGCGGTTTTGTCAGTGTAAATAATTAATAACAGAGCTTATGAATTATAAAAAAAAAAAAAGTAAATAAGAAAAGGGAGTATAATTTACCAGTACCCCTAAATCTAATTTAAATCCATTTAAAACCTGCGAAGGAAAAAAAAAATCAGCCCTTAAAAATTAATGAAAAAACATTAAAAGTTATATTTAATTTAATAAATTAAGAGTCCTTTTTATTTAAAATTACCTATAAAATAATAATATTTTTTACATTATTATTATTATTATTATTATTATTATTATTATTATTATTATTATTATTATTCCACAAATTAAATATTCATATTTTATGCACTAAATTACTATTTTTCCTTTTAACCGACTCTTCTTCCAAATTGATTGCATATTTGCATTAGTTACTTACTTGTATAGATATTTTCTTTGTGCCTTATTAGAATTTAGAAATGTGTATTTAATTAATAGTTATTAGTAAGATTTTTTCTTTTTGGAAAAGTACGTGACTATTCAATTCGATTTTTTAAAAATATATTAAAATATTAATTAATTTAATAAAATTTTAAAAAAATTTACAAAATATTAAGTTATTCAAAAATTAATAATTTTTTAAAATTTATGAATTTTTTTTGATTTTATAAAAAAATATTTTAATTTTTTTTTTGAATTTTCTGGTAAATACATTTATTTTTTCAAATTTCTAATTTAATTGACTAATTTATTTTTAAAAATAATAAAATTTTAAATAATTTATATAAATAATACAAATGGAACGTTGAACTAACAATTGCATCAACATAAAAGCATCTATAGAGTCTCCGGAACACAATTCAATAAAAAAAACATAAAATGAACAAATATTTTATGTGTTTCAATGAAAGAAATTTCGATCTACATGCAAGGAGAAGAAGACATTGATCAACTATTATGCATGCTTTCTAAACGATTAAAAAATTGTACATGGTTCTAATTCACAAATGTACTAAGATATTAGCACATTAAAGACTAAAAAAAAAAACTCTCAAATCCGAGTATCATATGAACTTTACGAGCAACTAAGATAGAGCAAATCACATGCATCCAATTATAACATAAATTGAACGTCATATGATGTTCTTAAATCGACAAAGATTTAAAAACACTTGGAATCATCCAAATTTTTTGGAAAAACACGTTATAAATTGAAAGAATCCAATTACAAGATAATTTTTAAAATTATCTCAAATTTTTAGTGTTATGTTAATCTTACAATTGAAAGTGTCCAATTACAAGACAATTTTTTAAAATATTTATCGGGCACATTCTTCGATTTACATCGATCGAGGGACCTACGATCGGGTGGGGTGGAATTTCTCGTCTCTCCTCCTTATCAAAATTTTTTTTTAAAATATTTCAATTTTTTAGTGTTATTTTGTAAGAGAGAAAATCCATATCAACTATTTTAAACAAGTATTATTATTATTATTATTATTATTATTATTATTATTATTATTATTATTATTACCCTTTCCTTCCTTTTGAAAGGATTACCAAATATATTTACAAAAAATCTCACAATTTTTTTATTATATTTACATAAAAAATATTCTCACCTTTTCGAGCGTTCTAAATGCTTCTGTGAAGTTAAATAAAATGAGTGCGTTGTCCAGGCAACCCGCCCAGGCATTATCTAAACACATTTTCCCGTTTCAAACTATTCTTATTTCATCCGATAGAATTGTTCTGGTACATGCCGTGTCCAACATCTAGTATCCGAACCATTCATTACATACAATAGCCATAATGAAGCTATATAAGCAACAAAAGCTCGGCCCAGAACCAACAATAACAAGCCATTGAACTGATGTATAAAGAACAACACACAGTAAGAGTTTGAAATGGCATTCTCGGTTACAACCCCATGCGCACCAAGAAAATTTCAGTACTTACCTCATTTGGATTGATAATAAAGGCGAGATATGGAGGTAGAGACAAAACCTAGGACTTGAGCTAGTTGTTCCTAATAAGAAGCGTTGCAATGAAGACCATGATACTAGAGACAACTATGTAGCCACAATCCCAAAATCAGTCCACTTTATAACCTTGCACAGAGTGATTCTGCAAAATTCCAGTTTGGGGCAAACCCTTGTTTTGCTCCTCGTGCAACTGGAGAATGAGAATTTTGTTTTCAATTGTTAGATAAACAAGCAGCTTAGGACACATAAGTTCAACAAAGGGAAAAAAATGCATGTTGGGAGAGCCTAATTATTCTTAGCAAACATCACCTCTACCAAACTAATAAACAGGACTATCATTTTGCTACAAAAAACAAAAAATATAATTGCATATGAATCAAAGGATAGTTATATAACCTGCTGAAGGACTTTCTTCTGATAGCGGTACCCCTATAAGTTAAGCAAGATGTAAAAGTTTAAAAACCATAGTAACCAAGTTCTGGCCTTCAAAGTCAGCATATCATACAATTAAGTGATTACCTTGTCCGTGCCATAAATGAAATCACAATAGGTAAATACGGATGCAAAATTACTTTGACTCTGTCCACCAACGTAATGATGGTAATCATGGTAATCCGGACCACCATAAAAAGGAATATACTTTGTTGGAGTCCAGGGGAGATCATACCTGCATAAATTACAACTTGAGATGCCTTTTATGATCATAAGCAGCTGAAGAAAAATCCCTCTCATTTCAGTATGAACATGCAAGTTAAGAAATGTACGATGATTCTACAGTTAAAGATTTGAGTTAAAATGAAGATACTATTGCTACAACCAAAAAAAACAGGACAGATGTGTAAAGCATTATTTTATAAGGAAATAATCTCTTCAGTTCTGCAAACAATATTTTATTCTAATATGCTGTTTTTAAGTATCACCAATCAGTACCATCTTTAACAAGACGAAATGATTTATATTGCTTGTTAATATGTTGATGAATTGTAAATAGCATAATACTGAAAAAGTTATACTCCGTACTGTTTATAGGTCGATAATATTTATATATACCATTCATGTTGAATATAGATGTGTACCTCTACTGAACCAATTTATTTTGTGTCTAATGTTTAATCAAATAGGCATAGACACTAAATGCTAGTAAACGTGGACAATAAACGCTGATAGGCAAGCAAACCTAAGACTTCCAAACATAACATATCACCACTCGATTTGGTCAACAATAAAGTCTCTATAACCACGCCACCCCTTGAAAAATATAAAAGCTACACTAACAAATAAAGTAATAATCTATTTAAAGAATATTCAATCTGTCGATCCGTGTGATTACACTATATTACCCTGGGTCATATTGAAATCTCAATGCTGTGAATGATAATACTACAAAATAAACGATTCTCTAATCAAAGTGGTTAAAAAGAAGATTAAAAAACCAAAATAGAAAAAGAAAAAAAGTTGGTTAGGGAGAAAGTGAGGAAGCACACTCCTTCTCCTTGTGCACAAAAGCTAATCCACTATTATTGACCTCATCCCACTAATTCACTTACTTTCCAGAGGATCAAAGCAAAATCATCAAAAGCAAACAGTTTATAAACGCATGTTTAATTAAAAATAAATAAAAACGCTGCAGCAAATTAAAAGGACACTAAATAATCAATCAAAGAATGCATCAAATCAAATCAAAATGATGAGTACTGATTTAAGCATGCCAGAGCGCATCACCCGCTATGAGTCTCAATGGCCTCAATCTGCCTCAAAGCAATCCACAGCCAGAAAGTAATGATATGGCCCGGGGCGATTGAGGGCCCCAGAAAAGATGGTATTCCGAGAATCAAAACCTCGGCCCAGTGAGCGTGAGGGGCGGCAAACCCAATCGGCGCGGGGTATTCATGATGCACCTTGTGGATATTCTCGTACCCCCATTTGCCGTGGAGAAATCTATGGATCCAATAGTTCGTGTAGTCTTCCACGAGGAAATAAACCCCCAATTGCAATAGAATTTCCCACAGTGAAGGGAGTGGCAAGCTTGTTCTTACTCCTATCAACTACATTCAATAACAGAAGATAATAATTAAAAATAAACAGAATCAAAATCTGTTAACTATTATTCCATTTGCAGAAAACGAGAAATAGGGATTGAAACCTGAATGGAGGGATAGGAGACGAGTTGGAGTGGGCCGACGACGAGGACGAACGTGCGCATCACGGACGCGTAGCAGCGGATGGTGTCGGAGAAGGAGAGCCTGACTTTGGGCTGGATTTTGTAAGGGGTGATGGAGTTGGTGAAGAAGTGTTCGAGAAAGATGTAGTAGAAGGGGACGATAGAGAAAACGAGGAAGAGGAAGATGATGTTGTGGCAGTAGAGGAAGTAGTCGGACTTGGTGGCGGAGTATTTGAGCCACAGCGTCTCCGCCGCTGTGAGGGATCTGCCGATGGCGGTTTCCGCCTCTTCGACGGTGGTGTAAGGCAGCATTGATGGTATAGGCTGAGCGTGGCGTGTTTGTAGTTCGCAGTTTGTGAGGGTTTGGTTTTTGTTTGGTTTTTGTTTGGTTTTCGATTTTGTCAGCTACTCAAAGTCTCTTTGGCGAGTGGAGCGTATTCTAAAGGGACCAGATCGGAACAGTTGGCTGGTTTTGGATTTATTTAGTTTGAAAATTATACTTCCTGATGCTCAAAAATAATTTTCATTTTTTTTATTGTACTCCATTTTAACTGGATTGTTGTATTGTTGTGTCCACCGTATAATAATTTGTTCACAATTAATATGTCACTTATTTCACTTTTATTTTTGTGCTCAAACGAACCTGAACCTGAAATTATATACATTAATAATAAGAAAAATTATATTATAGAATAATAAGAAAAATTCAATTTCATAAAAAAGAATCATCACTAATTTTTTTCTAAAATGTGCTAATAATTATATTACCTTCATTACAACTATATATGCATATAATATTATTTATTTATTTTTTGGATGTTCACAATTTTATTTATAAATGTTTTGTATATATTTTGACACTATACATAATTATTTTTCACTTTAAAATACAATTTTTCACATATTTTTTTACTATTTTATTTAATATTACTACTAACTATTTTTACCTTTACAATGTCTTCAGGAACATAGCCGAGTGATAAGTCATTTGACATGACACGAAACTTACACGACTCAACCCATCGAAAACTTGCTTGATATTTACCCTTCAATTTTTACTTCACGAAACACTTTTAATTAATTCATTTAAAATAATATTGTAAAATACTTATATTATCATTTTACTAAATAATATCTTCATAAATTGCTCAATTTTTTTTGTGTGAAATTAAAAGTTTTATCCGTGTCAAATGTTAATTAAATTTTGTTCTAAGAAATTCAAAACATTTCAATTCTAAGTTCTAGTTGAAAATTTTACACTCCTGTATCATAATTATAACAGATAAAGTGAAAATTTGTAATTTGTAAAGTTTTGATTGATCTGTCCATTCAAGTAAAGAATATAGTATGAAAATTTAGTTTAAACCTCGTTTTGAATTCAAACGAATACTCAAAATCTGTGCATGAGGTCACAGTTTCCCACGATAAATAAAACTATGATTTGTTTCATTAAACTATGATAAATAAAATCCACATTTTTTTAGAAAATAATATCTCCATCAAAGATATTATATTCGAACACCAAAATTAAAAAATATATGTTTTATTTTATAAAGAATTAGTAGTCAAAATGTATATTTAATTAATAAAATAAGCAAAATTTTATACATACAGTATGGTTTATAATATAGTGCAAAAGTATGTAAGAATGAAAAAAAAAAAGTTTTTTTTATTTTTTTTATTAATTAAAAATACATTTTAGGAAAATAATAAGAATAGTTGAGATACATACATCAACGGGGTTTCCACGCAAGCATAAATCAATTAACCTCCCGCGGCAAGCATCTTCCTCTTCCTCTTCACCATATATACACGAAAATAAAAAAAACACTTTGGCTGTATCTATTTTACACCTGCAACTCAGACTGTTCATATATGCCAGAGGGATATTTTAGGAAAAGGAATTTTCCGGCGAATCTGTCAGGGACAGGGACCAGTAGGAGCAGAGCACTTAGACCATGGCGAGCGACTGGCCACAAAATCGATTCGAATAGGAGAGGAAAGTGGCGGAGTTCTTCGGAAATCGCTGGGATGCTGAGGCGGAGCAATTCAGAGCCATCGCTCGTTATCCTGGCGCCGGCGCCGGCTGCTGCTGCAGAGGAAGAAGATGAGACATTGCTGTATCAGACGCGGACATGCACGGACCTCTTTTCGCCTCCCGAGGGCTCCAGGTCACAATTGCCGGTAATTAATTTAATTTGAATTATCTGGGAATTCTAATTAAGATTTTGTTTTTTCGATTAATCGGACAAATTGTCAATTTATTCTCATGGCCTTTGATCTTGTAATTGGGAAAATTGGTACAAGTTTGAGAAGGTCAACATTGATTCAACCCACATAGTTAAATTTTCGTTGCGATTAATGATTAATTGTGCCTATTTCTTGAGGATCACACATATATAAGGATATTTAAATTCGATAATTTGTTGGGATGCCCATGGTAAAACAATCCGATAGGGGTTCAAGAGTTGAGTACTTGTTATCAGGTGTACAATAAGGATGCCAAGGTTGTCGTCAGTGTCACGGTCGAGGGAAGCGTGGGACCAATTCGAGCTATGATGAAACTAGGATCCAACATTGACGATGCAATAAAGCTCGTGATTAACAAGTATAATGAAGAAGGCAGAACCCCTCGTCTTGATAGAGATGCAGCTACTACATGTGAACTGCACCACTCTTATTTCAGTCTGCAGAGTAAGTTCTATTTTCCTTAATATACGGTGTCCTTCGTTGTATGGGTTGGGTTTGAATGGTTCTATTCTATGGTGAAAATTGTTTCATATGCGTTATTGCCATTTTCATTCTTCTTTTTCATCAGTGATTTTCGTTATATTATGCTAGCTGATCATACCTAATATCTTAAGCATTTGAAGATTAGGGTCTAATTTTTGTTCATGTTAATGCCCTCAAGGAGTTGACTTTAATTGTGCCCACCCCACACAACATTAGACACCACACATTACTAAAGTATGGTGTAATGAACGTGACTTTCATATGTGTCTTTGTCACTTCGTTGACTCAATTGTTAACGTTTTCTGAATAATTCAAATACAAAAAAAAAATACAGGAACGAGTTCATTATTTTTGTTAGAACAAGCTAGCTTTGGTGATTGACAAGATGAATATCAGTGCAAGGCCGTAGGCCCGTAAGAGTAAATGAGTATTGATCACCAAACACGTTTGATCTTGTGTTATCAGGCTTGAGTAGATCGGATTTGATGGGTGAAGTTGGTACCAGGAGCTTTTATCTCCGCAAGTGCAGTATTGATAAGAGTCGATCAGAAGGCGTATCCACTTCCTCAAGTCGACCACCAGCCTTGTCCTTTCGTTTTCTTCCAGGCTTCATAGCTCATAAGATGAGGAAAATCATACGAAGAACGCAGAAATTGTGGGCATTGTTGTGCTGCATTCGCTGAAGTGAATGAGCTGCAAGACCTCCAGAGTCCAGACCGAAGTAACATATTATTATCTTGTTGCTCGGTTTTTGTTTCTTCTAGTAACTTAATATTCTTCTACTTATTTTACAATAGTGTTGTGAATGTAAATTTCATCCCTCACTTCACTATTGGGAAAATATCAGAAAACATTTAGAACTGAAAATCCGGGGATTAAATTGTATTTTTACATATTGTGAAAGCAGGTATGATATGAATGGATGTTGTTTTTGAAAATAAAATAAATGGAAGTTGGGGGTCCCTACTCTATATAGTACTCCTAGTCCTACTACTACAATAATTCAATTATGGGCGGCAAATAGATGCACTTGGATAGTTGGATGGCTAAATCAAATTGATTTTGACACTTTTATATTATATTCTAGAATTATTAAAATTGCAAACAAAATATTTGAGCGTTGAGTCTCTTCAATGTCCAGATACAGCGGTTGCTACATGCCTAATAATCGTATTGGATCTTAGCTTGTTCCACATTCAGAGCGAGCGGGCCTAATGATCCAACATAAGTGACTTAATTCCGAGTCGATATTGAGTCATGGAGTTTCTTCTCTAATTTTGATTTGCCAGTTCAGTCCGAGGGGTTTGTGTGGTTGATAGTTGAGAAGATGGCTCTTTTGTAACGACCTCGAAAATGATCTCTGATCGATGCCCGCTGGAACTTGGCCCGTTTATACCTTTTGGACCCCTTGACTTTGATACCTCTTTCGAATTATTCAGAACTCCGAGGTTGAGTTGCCTTGGAGTCGTGAAACTAGCTCGTCCTCCAATTGTGTGTGAGCTGCTTACCTTTTGTTACTCGAAACTCATTTTTGTGTTGTTGAGTTAGAGGAAGGGAATTCCAAGTTGAGGTGAAAGAACCAGAGAAGATATACAAAGACTCATGAGATGATCTGTGGATGATTGGTTCTGATCCGTGATCTAAATCGTCAGGTTTCAAACAGTTCGTTACTCTGATCGATTATTTGCTCAAGCCCAAAGTTCTTGATTTACTTCAAATGTTAATGATCTTAGGTCTCGAAAATTCTCAGTGAGCACACAGGTTTTAATTGTTGTTGTTATTATTATTATTATTAGCCTTTCTAGAAAGTGATGCATTTATTATTGATTATTCAATAGTATCAAACAAAAATTATTTGTTTCAATAATAATAAAAAATTCACTCGCATGTTCCATTTTGAGTACATGCTCGACACACATGTTGCCAACAAGATGCGCCATAATCGCTGTTTGGCACGCATTTAATCGAAGGACAATGACTATAATCGTAATATTCTTGAGGCGATCATTGTTTGCATTCTGAGCTTGAGATTGAATTTTTTCAACATAATCAGAATTTGACAATCCTATATAAAGAAATTAGTAGTAATTAGAACATATCAAAATTCAAATGTAATTTAAATTCCTACAGTTTAAATTATACTTTGAAAAAAAAAAATTGAAAAAATATGTATCTTCACCTTAAAAAGAAATTTATTTTTCTTTTAGTAATCAGAAATCATAATGTATGAAACTATTTATTTACATATTGCATGTCGGCATATATATTATTGACCGTCTTACCAACATAAAAATATTATAGCGAAAAGATCATAACCTGTGGAAATGAAGATGCAAAGAACGATTAAGAAAACCATGGTAAGCTTCATATCTCTCGTTTTTTTATGATTATTGAATATTGAATATTGATTGTACATAATAAAACCATATTTCTTAATATCATAGCTTTATATAACATTTTTTCCAAAGATGGTTTAATTACTATATGTTATAAATTTGTCATTAATATTAAAGCCTTATTTATTGAGATATTAGTTTTTTCTAACATTAATTGTTGAATAGCTAATTAAATTAATAAACACTAATTAATAGACTTTCATAAGTATAAATAAGAGTTTTAACTTATCATATTTCTTTTTATTCCAACTATAGGTCATAATAAACTCATACACATATATTAAGAAAATTAATATTTATGACTACGAATATTTTTTAGAACAATGTGAAGTGTATAATTGTGTTAATCTAAATAATTTTGATGAATTTAAATACTTATAACAATGTTTATTATATAACACTAAGAATATGTTCTTTTGGACTTAATTTCAGTTCAATTCAGTTCAGTTCAAATCGGTTAAGTTGAGTTCAATTCAATCAAGTTTGGTTCGCTTCAAAATAAATTAAATTAAAATAAATAAAAAAATAATTTCAATCTATAATTTTCAATATAAAATCTAGTTATTTTCATAATATTATTAATATTTTTAAAAAAATATTTAATAATTTATAAAATTATTTATTATTTTTATAAAAAAAATCAATTCAATTCCGTTCAGATCGCTTCCGTTTAGATCTAAGTTCAGTTTAGTTTATCGCTTAAGTTCAGTTCAGTTCAATTCAGCCGATTTCAGTAAAAAAAAAACAGGTCCTAATTCATAATTAAACACATTTTGTGTAATTATTATTATTTTGTCAATCAATTTCTAATTAAAATTTTTTTATCAAAAATTACTATTTGGAATTGTGTGATACCAAAATTATGGGTACATATTTTAAATATATATATATATATATATATATATATATATATATATTGTTATTAGTGAGATAATATTTTTTCCCACTCATTTAATAAAAAGATTTTATAATTTATATTATGCCTCAAATACTCTTTTAGCAGGTTAAAGATTGAGTTAATTAATAAAAAAAATCGGAGATCGAATATGTGTTCAGAGACCGAATATGTTGATTGAGAGATCGAAAATATTATAATTAATTCGGTCTTCGAGCATACACTTTCGGTTCTCGGACAACAATTTCAATTCACAGTAAATATTTTTGATCTCCGAACAACGTATTTGATCTTGGTTTATATATTCGGTCTCCGGACAAACCTATCCAGTAGTCCACATAACTCAGTTACCAAATAAATTATTTTTAAAACAACTGAAAAGATATTTGAGACATTTTATAAATTATATGTATAGAAAAATCTATAACTGAAAAGTGAGTGTATAAAAAACATGTGTATTTTTAAATTTCTCCCTTGTTATTAGATGCATAATTATTATTTGAAAACTAAATTTCTCCCTTGTTACAAGATCACGAACAAATTGAATGTCAAGCTCAACATGTTTTGTGCGTGCATGAAGAACTGGATTGCTAGCTAAGGAGATGGCACTCTGATTGTCAACCCAAAGAGTGGGAGTTCAGCTAGTAAGGCACATAGCCATGTCATTTCAGAGGAGGCATTTGCTAGGCTATGGTACTTAGCCTCGGTGCTTGACCTAGAGACAGATGGTTGCTTTTTGGATGACCAAGACGCAATGTTAGATCCTAGAAAAGTACAGAAGCCAGAGATAGACTTTTCGTCATCAATATCAGCTCCCCAATCTGTATTTGAATAGCCCTGGAGGTCAAGCTTATGAGAATATGTGAAATGGAGACCTTGATCAAGAGTACCAGCAAGATATCTCAATATGCGCTTCACCGCTTTCCAATGAGAACCCAAAGGGCAGTGCATGTATTGACAAACTCTATTAACACTATAGGCAATATTTGGCCGTGTTAGAGTAGCATATTGAAGGGCTCCAACAATGCTTCTGTAGTAGGTCGCTAGGATCAATGGTGGGATCACCTTGTTCTTTTGGCAATTTGAGAGAGGCAACAATAGGTGTATGAGATCCTTTGGCTGTGGCCATGTCAGCTCTATGAAGAAGATTTCTAATATAGAAACTCAAAAAGAGTCTGCTTGAGCTTATCAGACCAAACCCTAGGGGCTTGCTTGAGACCATACAGGGATTTTGAGAGCTTACACACAGGTAAGGAAGAATCAGGAGAGGGACTTCTTACTTCAAAACCTGGTGTGGTTGGAGCATAAAGACAGTTTCAGTAAGATCTCCATTGAGAAATGCATTATTTATGGACATCAAGTTGTCTGATTTTCCACTCAAAGTAAACAGCAATAGCAAGGACTACCCCTGATGGTGGTAGGTTTTACCACAGGACTTAAAGTCTCTTGAAAGTCAAAACCAGCCACTTGATCATATCCTTTGGCCACAAGTCATGGTTTGTATCTTGCAATGGAGCCATTGGTATTTGTTTTGGTTTTGAAAACCCACCTACATCCAGTTATCTTCTTGTCTGAAGGAGCTGAGCATAAATACAAAATGTGATTCCTCATAAGGGCATCATATTCACCCTGCATGGCGTGCTTGCAGTGGGGATCCAAGAGTGTTTCCTTGAATGTGGTAGGTTCAGCAGGAAGTTCATGGAGAAAGGCAAAAGATTTAGGCTTGAGAGAGCCTGTCTTGGATCTTGTAACCATTGGATGTAAGGGAGGACCTGCAACTGGAGAGCTAGGACTTGTACCTGCAACTTGAGAGTCATGAGTAGTAGAGGCAGCATGTAAATGGTTAATTATATCATCAGTCACTATTGGTAATTACACATGCAAAGGGACAGTGGAGGGACTAGAAGCAGAGGAGGGTATTGTTTGAGGAGTATGGTGAGAGGAGTGACTGTGAGAGGATATGCTTAAATGAGATGAAACAGGAGAAGGAATAGAGAAATCAGCAGGTGTATGAGATGAGATGAACGAGTGTTAAAAGGATTGAGTGAGGAAGACCTACTGGGAGGAGATGAGTGTAATGAAGGTGGTGGTTCAAGAATGGATGGAAGAGAGGATGAACTTTTTTGAGAAACTGCAGTCATTTATTGAAAAGGGAATTTCTGTTCGTCAAAATCAACACTCCTATAAATTATAATTTTCCCAGTAAGTAGCATAACTTTGTATCCCTTATATTTGTTGTGATACCCAAGAAAGGTGGATGGTTGGGATCTGAAATCCAACTTGGACTTATTGAAGGGTCTGAGGTAAGGGTAGCACAAGCAACCAAAGACTCTAAGGTGAGAGTATAGGAGGGTTGAGTGTTAAAACAGGAGTTCAAAACGGGATTTAAGGTGAAGGACTTTAGTTGGCAGTCTGTTGATGAGGTACACTACAGTAGAGAAGGCATCATCTCAAAATTTAATAGGAACACTAGAGTGAGCAAGGAGAGAGAGACCAACTTCAACTATATGTCTATGTTTTTTCTCCGCCAATCAATTTTGTTGGGGAGTATATGGATAAGAATTAAGATGATCTGTGAATTATACCACGGTCATGAAAGGTTTTGGTTAGGGCTGCAAATTCTCCCCATCCATCTGTTTGAAAAGCTTTAATGGTGCCATTAAATTGGGATTAATAAGGTTTAATAGGTGATGGTAAGCAGGAAGAACATCAGATTATAATTTAAGCGAGTAAAGCCACAAGTGTATCTGCTGTAATGATCAATAAAAGCAACATAATAGTTAAAGCCATGGTTAGAAAGTGAAGTGTAGGGGAAGGTCCCCACACATCAGTGCGAATCTACCCAAAAGGCTTAGTGTATTCAGTAACAGAAGATGGGAAAGGATACTGATTTCTTTTTGATTTCAAACATGAGTCACAAACAGGATTGTTAATAGTTACAGGAGACATATTACAAGATTTAAATACATCTCCTACAGCTGCACTAACAATCTTATTAGAGGGATGACCTAATTTCTCATGCAAAGGAAGAGTAGCACCAAAATCTTGAGCAAGAAGAGTTGTGACCTTGGGTGAACTTTGACAGAAGCTTGGGAAAGGAACACGACTGAAATTATAATAGAAGAAACACTACACTAGAGATATTCAATTACAATTACATTGTTTGTCAACATTTTTCCTCAAAGAACATGACACTAGAGAAAGATAGAAAAATAAAACTCTCTATAAATGGAAAGTGAATAATTACATGTCACATGGGATGATCTTTCACATTAAATTTTATAATTATTAAGTTTATATATATATTTGTTCATCTCATTTCAAGTGTATCACACTGAAATTGAATCTCTTGAGTACATCAAGTTATATGTACATGACTATGAGACTGAAGCTGCCAATTGTGTAGGTTCTTGTACATCACAAGCTAGGCGGTCAGGTTAAGGGAGCTGACTACGTCAACGTGACTTTAGTGCAAACTGCCGAACCAAAGGGAGCAGGTAAATATATATATAAGTTATACAGTAGTATATTTTTAATTAGTTATAGCATACACAATTAATCAAAACATGCATGAATTTTCCCCTTAAATTATACTATTATCTTCCTTTGTCTTTAGTTTGTTTGGACGGAATACCACCGGGAAGAAACGACTGGGAGCAGCTTAGGAACGACCAGCTGCGTCTATTTCTGTGGAATGCTCTACAAAAACCAAACATTCAATACTTACATGCTCCCTTTGGTACGGCAGTTTGCACCAAAGTCACGTTGACGTAGTTGTTTCGCACGTTTTTGTGCGACTTTTCTATTGTTTTGTGTGACCTTTTTGTGATGTTTTTGTGCTCATATTCATCCTATTCATGTGATTATGTGTTTATATCGTTATGGTTTTGGTTTGGTAGGACTTGAACGTAAATCGAGCGAAAACGGGAAGAAATGCACGAATGATGCCATACCGGCGCCCAGCTTTGCGCAGTCTTAGGAGAATCGTCATCCCCGCTTATTCAGCCGTTGGATCGTCTCCAAATTGTCCAGGCATGTAGAAGACTTATAGAGCTACAATATGGACGGTGGGTTTCACGAAATAACTATGGAAGACAAAGATATAGTACACAGACGGAAGCAGCAAAAACTAGAAGACTGGCGCATTTGCGCCATCCTGGCGCATTTGCGCCAAGCTGCTGAGAGCGTGGCGCATTTGCGTCAAGCGGCTGGGAGCGTGGCGCATTTGCGCCACATGGCGTTGACCCAAGTTTGACCAGCCTTTTGGAGCTCTTTTGGAGGGGCATTTTTGTCTATTCACGGCCAAGATAAAGAGCACTATATAAGGATTTTGTGGGCACTAGAAGCATCTTATCCATTCCATCTTCACCAACATTCATCTCTTTCACCAACTTTTTTTTCTCTTTAATATTTTTCATGTTCTTAAATCTAATGTTTTAATATTTAGATTACTCTTAATTGATTTATCATCTCACAAAACTCCATTCACAAACGTTGTTCCCCTCGCCGAGCCCGTCGTTTCTATCGGAGCAATTTCTTCGGGTGACACGTAGAAGTTCGGCTCGATTGGAAGCACGGCTCATTCTCGCCCACCTCTCGATTTCTCGACACCCTTTGTGAGCTCTTTTCTATTATGAGTTATCTATATGCTATGTACTTGATTGATTGCTTGATTATGAGTAGCTAGTCTTTTAGTTAGGGTTTTAGAGAACTTTGCTTAGGGATTGGGTTGACATTGATTTGAGGATTTTAAATGAATCGAGGAGTCGTTTGATTTAAGTTGTGGGGTCTCGTGTTGAACATCCTCTCCGAGGAACATCACTAGTGGACCACGCACTCGAGTCGAACGACGTTTAGGTACGGTTCAATGTCGTCTCGTGTTGAGGACCTCATCGAGGTGCATCACTAGTGGACGACGCGATCGTACCTAAACGACCTCGTTTATAAATTGAGGAATTGTTAGGTGCAAGTTGTGGGGTCTCGTGTTGAATATCCTCTTCGGGGCACATCACTAGTGGATCACGTGCTTGTGTCGAGCAATGTTTAGGTACGGTTCAATGTCGTCTCGTGTTGAGGATCTCTTCGAGGTGCATCACTAGTGGACGACGCGATCGTACCTAAACGACCTCGTTTTTGTGAAAATCAAAGGTTTTGTTATGTGTCAACCCATCCCCCGAAAGAAAAGGAACCTAATTCCCTAACCTCTCTCACATTTGATATATTGTCTCGTTTGTTATTCATTTTAATTGCTTGCTACTTTGATTTTAGCTTAATTGATCCCTCACTTTGAAAACCCCCCATTTAGTTGTTAATTATTTGTTTTTATTTTTATCTCTTTTTAAAACTCGAACTAAACACAATTATGCAATGAGAGACATGTGCCGATAGTATTACTCCTCGAGAGATCGACCCGGGAAATCTACTTTCGTAGGTTTTTCGGTAAATATATAAATAACTTTTTGTTGCAAACAAAAATGGCGCCGTTGCCGGGGAGTAATTTAGGCAACGTGTTTTGATTTGTGTTCTTGTGATTAGTTTTAGTTCGGTTTAATCTTTTGTTTTGTTGTTGTGTATGAAAGGTTGAAGACGTTCTTCCTATCATACTTTCATCTCTTCTACAACGACCGAGGTGATATCATGGCTAGACGCAACGGTAACCGGGCTTATGACGATGATTATTCCGATTTTCCATACGAGAGGGACTTTTCTCCGAGTTATTGTTCTAGCCGCCGAGCTCATGATTTATATTGCCGACCTCGGCATGCCGGTGTTTCTTATTATGATGACCGAGATTACTCACCTCCACGCCACCGAAAGCATCATAGATACCGCGACCAAGATCTTGATTACTCATCCACCGAGAGGGATTCCATGTCACCGCCACCTTGTCAAGACCGAAGAGAAAGGGAGCCGCCTCGGGACCTTAACCGTGGAAACTACCGTGAAGAGAGATTTGTTGGGAATGGATATGATTATTGTCGTCAATACACCGTGGTGCAAGCGCCAAAGCGACGAACTATTGAGGATTTTTCAAAGCCAAAACTTCACCATGTGTTGCCTCCACGACGTGACATTGAGGATCCCATTCGGTCGAGGTACATTTCCAACCCTTCTTGCAAAAGCCGTTTTTCGAGGGTCCAAGACGACAAGCTCTTGCCGCATCATCTAGCTCGACTACCGTCATTCTCCGGGTTGCCTAATGAGGACGCTACTTTGTTTCTTAAAAATTTTATCATTGAAGTTGAGACACTTCCATTGGACGGCTTTGAGAAGGATGAATTGAGAGTATGGTGTTTCAAATATTGCATGAGAGATGGAGCCCGTGATTGGGTGATGTCATTGCCTTCTAGATTCGTGCACACGTGGAAAAATCTCTTCGACGCATTTATCGCTCATTTCTTTCGCCCACCACAACGGTCTCCTATGCCACCTCCTCCATCTATAGGCATATTGATGGATGTTATCGAGGTCGAGATTGATCACTTGCTTGTTGAGGTGATTTCACACTTTGTCGAGGAGCGTTCCAACGAAGAGGAGTGGGAATTTGAGCCCGGCACGTGCATCAAGGAAGATAATGCTTTAGTTGCCCGAAAAGACGAGACGTCTATGATAGATGCTACTCTTGAGGTCGAGAGTCCTCCCACTAATGACACAAGCCCCGAAGAAGACGAGTTTGAGAATATGTCTCTCCCATTGGGTCATTCGTTCGAGCCTCCTCTCTTATCTTCGGTTGACTTAATTTGTGAGAAGCCGATTGTGAGTTGTGTTTCCCAAGCCCCTAGGTCGCTTGAGTCCGGTGTGGACAAGATGGGATTTGGTTGGAGCTTCGGTAAGAAAATATCGGGATTGGTTGATTTGGGTGTGGATATTGGATTTTCCCGAGGTATGACGGATGTGTCGAGAATTAATGAAGATAAAAGAGATAATTTTGGTTGCGATTCTCGGAAAGTTCCATGGACTTTGGTGGAGGTGATCTTTCTCCAAAAATTAAGTTCGATATTTATAGAGGTCTCGGGGGAAGAAAGGAGTAGGGACGACTTATTGTATCCATTTTCTCATCCCGGTCGAGTATTTACTTCTTCCCATCTAGAAGATCGACCTCCCATGAATGAAAAGTTGTTCTTGAGAAAGTATAGTTCGATCTTTTTAGCGACCGAGGTAGTCGACGTCTACTATCTACATCTTGATGCAAGTGTGGGGGAGACTCTCTTATCTAAGCTTATTATTCGATGCCTCACCTTGTGTTCCCTTGATGGACCCTCTCTTGAGAACCGAGAGCCCTTGGCCGAGATGGTTTTCTTGAGAAGGTGGAGTTCGATATTTTTAGTTTCGAGGTGGTAGATCGTGGATGGTGTTTGCTCGGGACGTGAAACGAGTGCCTCGTGGGGGCGAGCCCACGAACGTCAAGCTAATGACGTAAAATAAGCGCTTCTTGGGAGGCAACCCAATGTTTCTTTTATGTTTTTGTTTTCTTTTTGTAGGAGAGAGTATGTGGATCCCTATGCCCGATGCCCAAGCCCTCGATGCGATGATTGTCTCTTCTCGACTATGTCTACCATTCCACGACCACAAGCCATGATAGGATTCATGTTTTTCGTTCGAGGTATTGCCGCCCCGTTAATTAGTCTTCAACTTGCCATGTCCGGTTCTCGCCATTCTAGGGAAGTTTCGTTATCCTTTCGTCTCTTTTCCCTTTATTTTTCGTATGAGGACATGCTTTTATTTTAAGTGTGGGGGAGTTTTGTGGAATCCATCTTGTATTTTGTTTTGTGTTTATGTGGTTTGTAGGAATGTTTCCATTTTATTTTGGTGGATATTTTACTTTGGATTGTTTACTTTTTGTGTGACGTTTGTTATTGTGGGGGGATTTTCCGAAACCTCGATGAGTTTGAAATGATCGAAAACATGAAGTTTTTTCCGGTATAACTAATTTTTTTGAGAAATGGTCGGGTGTTACAAAGTTGAATGTTGTTCGAGTGATTGTGTAATTGTGACATTTTAACAAAGTCGAATTTTCAAAAAGCCGACATTGTGAGACTTGAGCCTTTTAACTTCGTTTGATGAGTGATAATTCTTTCGATTTCGATTTCTCGTTGATTCTTGAGACCCGTGCTTCCTTGTTCTATGACTTGGTGTGTAGACGATAAGAGATAACTAAAACATGTGCATTTCGGTTTTCAAAACTCATTAGCATAACTTTCATGATCTTGAAAATGACGGGAACTAATCGCTTAGGATCTTAGCCGTTCAAGGAGATTTTTGAAACCCCCGAGCCCGTCGAGGGACACCCTAGAAGCCCCTTTGAGACTACGTTTAGCCCTTTTATTCATCACCCTATATTCTCGATGTTGGAGAGTGTGTATAAAAATATATGTTGAGAAGAACTCCGTGTTGTGTGATGAGTGCTTCGTGCCTCGAGTTGTTTGCTAGTAGCCACCACATTTTGATATTTCCATTTCCATTCTATGTGTGCGAATAGCCACTTTGTACTCCCAAATATTGCTCTATGCTTATTATTTCTATCTATGAGAAAAGAGAGAGATAGTTGTTGTGAAAAGAGAGCATCGTTCATAAATATAAAGCGTGAGTACTTGAGCTTTTATGTTCCTTGATGACCCGAAAAATAGGTTAAGTGTTTCATTATATATAAAGTTGATCCTTGAGTGTTATTTGAGAGTTGAGGGTGAAGATAAGGGTGAAGGGAGAAGGAGAAATAAGGTTGGAGCCACAATGGCTAATGAGTCCAATTATCCATAAATTACCTGAATCTCCCTTAACCTAGCCCCATTACAACCCTTTAACGATTAGGAGTTCCCCGATTCTTGAGATTGATGACTTTGTTGAGTGGAGTCTTCCGTGTGTGCATGCTTATGGTTGTTATCGTCACATATTTTTAAGTCATTACATGTGGTCTTTTCCTCATTATGTTCCTTGTGTCCTATTCTTTCTTATATATGCAAGTTTACCTTGATTTGATTCCTTTCGCTTGCATATGACTATTTGGAGTGCACCTTATTTCGAGAGGTAAAAGAACGAGTGTACCATTTGTGAGGAAACTTCGGTTTGTTGAGATTAAACGATTGCTTTTTGAACTCGCTCGATATGATCTTTGTGATGTTTGAACTTTTCTCGGTGGCTCATATTTCTTGATTGATTGATGACCGGAATGAACTTCTATTTCTTTTGAGGAGAATTTGTCTTGTTTTCGTTGTTTGTGTGTTCTTTTGTTTGCTCGAGGACGAGCAAAGTTTAAGTGTGGGGGAGTTGTTTCGCACGTTTTTGTGCGACTTTTCTATTGTTTTGTGTGACCTTTTTGTGATGTTTTTGTGCTCATATTCATCCTATTCATGTGATTATGTGTTTATATCGTTATGGTTTTGGTTTGGTAGGACTTGAACGTAAATCGAGCGAAAACGGGAAGAAATGCACGAATGATGCCATACCGGCGCCCAGCTTTGCGCAGTCTTAGGAGAATCGTCATCCCCGCTTATTCAGCCGTTGGATCGTCTCCAAATTGTCCAGGCATGTAGAAGACTTCTAGAGCTACAATATGGACGGTGGGTTTCACGAAATAACTATGGAAGACAAAGATATAGTACACAGACGGAAGCAGCAAAAACTAGAAGACTGGCGCATTTGCGCCATCCTGGCGCATTTGCGCCAAGCTGCTGAGAGCGTGGCGCATTTGCGTCAAGCGGCTGGGAGCGTGGCGCATTTGCGCCACATGGCGTTGACCCAAGTTTGACCAGCCTTTTGGAGCTCTTTTGGAGGGGCATTTTTGTCTATTCACGGCCAAGATAAAGAGCACTATATAAGGATTTTGTGGGCACTAGAAGCATCTTATCCATTCCATCTTCACCAACATTCATCTCTTTCACCAACTTTTTTTTCTCTTTAATATTTTTCATGTTCTTAAATCTAATGTTTTAATATTTAGATTACTCTTAATTGATTTATCATCTCACAAAACTCCATTCACAAACGTTGTTCCCCTCGCCGAGCCCGTCGTTTCTATCGGAGCAATTTCTTCGGGTGACACGTAGAAGTTCGGCTCGATTGGAAGCACGGCTCATTCTCGCCCACCTCTCGATTTCTCGACACCCTTTGTGAGCTCTTTTCTATTATGAGTTATCTATATGCTATGTACTTGATTGATTGCTTGATTATGAGTAGCTAGTCTTTTAGTTAGGGTTTTAGAGAACTTTGCTTAGGGATTGGGTTGACATTGATTTGAGGATTTTAAATGAATCGAGGAGTCGTTTGATTTAAGTTGTGGGGTCTCGTGTTGAACATCCTCTCCGAGGAACATCACTAGTGGACCACGCACTCGAGTCGAACGACGTTTAGGTACGGTTCAATGTCGTCTCGTGTTGAGGACCTCATCGAGGTGCATCACTAGTGGACGACGCGATCGTACCTAAACGACCTCGTTTATAAATTGAGGAATTGTTAGGTGCAAGTTGTGGGGTCTCGTGTTGAATATCCTCTTCGGGGCACATCACTAGTGGATCACGTGCTTGTGTCGAGCAATGTTTAGGTACGGTTCAATGTCGTCTCGTGTTGAGGATCTCTTCGAGGTGCATCACTAGTGGACGACGCGATCGTACCTAAACGACCTCGTTTTTGTGAAAATCAAAGGTTTTGTTATGTGTCAACCCATCCCCCGAAAGAAAAGGAACCTAATTCCCTAACCTCTCTCACATTTGATATATTGTCTCGTTTGTTATTCATTTTAATTGCTTGCTACTTTGATTTTAGCTTAATTGATCCCTCACTTTGAAAACCCCCCATTTAGTTGTTAATTATTTGTTTTTATTTTTATCTCTTTTTAAAACTCGAACTAAACACAATTATGCAATGAGAGACATGTGCCGATAGTATTACTCCTCGAGAGATCGACCCGGGAAATCTACTTTCGTAGGTTTTTCGGTAAATATATAAATAACTTTTTGTTGCAAACAGTAGTCAGTTCCCTTAACCTGACCGCCTAGCTTGTGATGTACAAGAAACAACACAATTAGCAGCTTCAGTCCCATAGTCATATACATATAACTTGATGTACTCAAGAGATTCAATTTCAGTGTGTGATACACTTGCAATCATGTATATATATTTAACAATAAAAATATTATTTAAGTAGTTCGATTATTGTTTTATGCAAATTTATAATGTTCAGTAGAGAGAGGAAGATCCGCCCTAAAGTGATTAAACCATTGAGATTGAGAAAAATATATAAAAATTTACCTGAATCAAGTAGCATCGACAAAAATCGAGCAGATGGAGCAGTAAAATTAAGTCGGTGAGTCTGGATCGAGGTTAATTGGGCCACTGGGATCTCGGCTACGAGTATTCAGAAGGTTGAATGCGGCAAATCTCCGGTGGGCCGGGGCTTCGAGGTGATGACGTCACGACTCGCAAAGGAGCACCAGGACTTCGTCTTCGATCCGGTAGCGGCAGATCTCGAAATGGCCTTGACGAGGATTGAGGTGTGTCGAGAGAGGGCCAACATGGAACTCCGGCGACCTGGGCGTGCTTCTTGGTGGTTATCTCCGACGAAGAGAGTGTTGTATGTTGGTGGTCGATATTTCACATTAATTTAAAAATTAAAATTTTGAAAATTTTGTAAATAAACTCATCCAATAAAAATTGTTCCGAATAGAAAATGGACGATTTATAAATTGAATGTTGATAAAAAAAATGAAGTGTTCAGATTCATGTTCATTAGAACACAATTTGAATCTATTCGTGTTCTTACAATAATCAAACTCACATATTTTTAGATTGCGATCTCTAGTAAAATGTTGGTGATGGTTTTTCATTATATGCCTCTCTCTCTACTAATGCAAGGTTTTTATATTTTTTGAATTTGGAAATGTTGCTTGTTGTGTGTTTGATTAAATGCCTGTATCAAAAAACAGAGCAACTACTGCAGAAAATGGACTACGGTGGTGTTTGGAGTTTACGAATGAATGCTATAATTGCTTGGAACTTGGATTGCTCATCTTTCTTCAATGGCTGGAAAAGGAGGCGAGGGACCTGCAATTGGACTTTGCAGCAAGAACATTAGAGAATCGATGTATTTATTATTGATTATTCAATAATACTCAATATCAAATAAGATTTATTTGTTTCAATAATATTAAAAAAACCAGCTATTTGTGCATGTTCCATTTATAGTACATTGTACGCAATCACTTAGTAAACAAGAGCGATCGCCGGAGTGGTCGCCGGGGTAGCTACTGTATACACATGTAACCCCAGGACACCAACTATAATCATATTGAAGAGATCCAACATCATTGTTGTGATTTTGAGCTTGAATTTGAACCTTTTCTGAAAAATTATTCAACTAAATTGAAAATTTGATATAAAAATAATAATAATTATAAATAAAATATTATAGAGAATAGATTATAACCTGTCGAATTGAAGATGCAAAGTAAAACTACGAAAGCCACCATAAATTTCATATTTCTTGGTTTTGTATGAATATTGAATATTGATTTTACATAAGAAAATTAAGATAATTTAGTTCTTTATATAACATTTTTTTTCTCAATTTTGGATGTTTAACGTTATAAATTAATTAATTGTCATTAATATTAAATGATTTTATTGAAATATTAATTTTTTAACATTAAATGTTAAATAGTAGTAATGACTATATTAATAAACAGTTAAACACTAATAGAGGTGAAAAAGAAACGCTCTTTTTTTTAGTAATGTTAACAAATTGATTATTTATTGTATTTCTCCTAAACATTTTGAATACGTAGATAACTTAATATCGGATTCAGGTCATTTTCATAAAATTATACTCCCTCCTTTTTTTTTTTTTAATGTCTTTTTAGCTTTTTATTTATTTTCATATTATAAATCTTTTGGCTTTATTAAATTATGTAATAACATTAATTCATAATTTTTCAATTTCCTATACAAATGTTTTTTCTTTCCACCAATCACTTTTCATTGTTTTTGTCATTTTAATTGAATTTAAACACTCTATTAATTTGTGTGTAAAAGCTTAGGAAGTCTTATAAAAAAAAATAAGAGGGAGTATATGTTTAAAAGTCTCGTTCATAAAATTATATATTTTCTAGGCTATTTCCACGCGAAAAATTTATAATGCCCTTATTTTTAATAAATAAACTTTAAATAAAAAATAATAATAAAATAAAAAGTGTGATGACACCACTTTGACACAGTATACTTCACTTTGTCACATTAATATATCACCGTGACATACTACTGTGACACAATGTGACACCGTGTACTTTACCGTGTGTCACCGTGACATCGTGTACTTCAGCGTGACATACAACCGTGCAAAAGTGTAGTCCACCGTGTGTCATCGTGACACTGTGTATTTCACTGTATCACAGTGACATACCACCGTGCCACAGTGTACTCCACTATGTGTCACCGTGACACAATGTACTCCACCGTGTGACACAGTGAACATACAAAACGAAAACTCACCGTGCTTTTCGATTTGAAAAATCAGAACAAGCTTGGCCCAAGTCCATCATCCCATTGGATTGGTTGTGCCGGACTGGGCCAAAAAAGCTCGACTATAATTGGGCATTTATATTTGAGGCCCAGTTACGATCGGGCTAACCCGATGGACCGGGCCTCTTTTTCCTTATTTCTATCCGAATTTACCTCTCCAACATTACTAAACTCACCTCTTTTTAATATTAATTTTTAAAGCATTTGAGAAATATCTATTTTAGCCTTATTGAAATAACCAAATATTTTTCATGGCCTTCTTCATATACATAGCTCCAAGTCCCCCATTGGGGGCGCGGGGAGCTTTCCGTGCGATCGATGCGGCTGCGCGTAGGCTTGATGCATCCTTCATCAAGCCAAGTTCTTCCCAGGTTCCCCATATTAAAATAAAATAATTAAACCACACACATTAATTGCCAGTCTTAAATTTTCATTCTCAAATTATTATTATTATTTTGAAAAAAAAAAAGAACTAAAAAATATACTAAAATCACTGATATTATTTCTTGAACCAACCTCCGCCCACCCCGCTTGGATCTCCCCCAAAATTGAAACGTCGATTTATCACAACCTCGACTTTAAACGTCAATTACAATTTCTATTAATCATAATTTATTTTCTAAAGTCAGTCGTCTTAAAAAAACGACTTCAACAAATGTCACGAGTTGTTTGATGGGTAGAAATATATTTTGAATATTTTGAAATAGAGTTGTAAACAAGAAAGCAACTAAAATGATGTTTTACTACTATTGTACTACCTTTTTATTTTCGTCACACAATATAATGCAGTACATACATGTGTAATGCATTCTCATCACGCACCATAAATAACACACTCATCCTAACTAACACCCCATTGAAGAATCCCCTCCCCTGCCCTGCCCTGCCCTTGTGCTTTTTTATTTTCTACAATCACTCAGTCACTCAATTTTAGTAATTTATTTATATATAATGACAAAGCTCCCACTTGATAATTCACAATTCATTTCCTCATCACCAATGTCGAATCAGCTCCTTCTTCTTCGGTCGGAGCTGAAAACGCAATGTCGAATCACAGCCCCACTGATCGCCATGAATCTGACATGGTTCGCCAAGATAGCCATCACCACCGCCTTCCTCGGCCGCCTCGGCCACATGGCACTCGCCGGCGGCACCCTCGCCTTCACCTTTGCCAACGTGACGGGCTTTTCCGTCCTCAACGGGCTTTGCGGGGCCATGGAGCCCATTTGCGGGCAGGCCTTCGGGGCCCGTAACTTCAAGCTCCTCCACAAGACCCTAATCATGTCCATCTCCCTCCTCCTCGCCACCTCCATCCCCGTTGCCTTCCTCTGGTTCAAAGTCGACTCCATACTCCTTCTATTCGGACAGCAGGAGGACATCGCTCTCCTCGCCAAGAACTACCTCGTCTACCTCTGCCCTAATTTGATCATCACCTCCTTCCTCTGCCCGCTGAAAGCTTACCTCAGCACGCAGAACGTGACAGTCCCGATCATGGTTTGCTCTGCTCTAGGGGTGGCTCTTCACGTCCCGGCTAATGTCTTCCTCTCTCGGACAAAAGGGCTTCAGGGTGTAGCGATGGCGGTTTGGATAACTGATTTCGCCATCGCGTTTTCGCTCGGGATTTACGTGCTGGCGTCGGAGAAGTGGGAGGAAGGGGGGTGGTGGGAGCAGGAGAGGAGCGACTGGGCCCGGCTGGTCCGGCTGAGCGGGCCGTGCTGCCTGATGACCTGTCTCGAGTGGTGGTGCTACGAGGTTTTGGTCCTCCTGACGGGCCGGCTGCCCGACCCGGCCCGGTCGGTCGGGGCGCTGGCCATCGTGCTCAACTTCGACTACCTGGTGTTTGCGGGGATGCTGTCGCTCGCGACGTGCGCGTCGGCCCGCGTGTCGAACGGGGTCGGGGCGGGGCGGGCGGACTCGGCCCGGATGTCGGCCCGGGTGAGCCTGGGGGCGAGCGTGGCGCTGGGGGTGGTGGGGGGGGCGGCGATGGTGGGGGCGAGAGGGGGGTGGGGGAGGCTGTACACGAGGGACGAGGGGGTGGTGAGGAAGGTGAGGGGGCTGATGGGGGTGATGGCCGGGGTGGAGGTGCTGAATTTTCCGGTGGCGGTTTGCGGGGGGATTGTGAGGGGGACGGGGAGGCCCGGCCTGGGGACGTATGCGAATGTGTGCGGGTTTTATCTGGTGGCTTTGCCGTTGGGGGTGGTGTTGGGGTTCAAGGTGGGGATGGGGTTGACCGGACTCGTCATTGGCTTCTTGGGAGGGCTGATCGTTTGCTTGATCATGCTTACCGTGTTTGTTGCGAGGATCGATTGGGAGGATGAGTCCGACAAGGCACGGTTACTGGTAACAACAACAACAACAACCTCTCAGCAGGATCAACTGAATTCGGTTGGAGAGTCTCGTAATCAATTCAAACCAATTTGATTTTTCTTGATTTTTTTTTTTTTTTGGTAATTTGTTCCTTTTAGACTCTCGGATTAGTATATTTTAATTTACCATAAAGTACTAAAAAACAACTACACAAGAAAAAACAAATAAGAAACCAGTTTTGGTAGTGGTTTCTTTAAAGAGCAATGTACATAAAATTTAAAATATCATAACTTATTCAATTATTCTTTTTTCTTTTCTTACTTCAAGATAGAGGTGCATGCAGGCCAGGTCCGTGCGGGCCGGGCTGAGTCTGATGGGTTGCGGGCTACAAAATTCAGACACACAGACCGGCCCGTGTCTAAGCGGGTTGTGAGGGCCGGGCCTCAGGTTGGAATTGTACCAACCCGGAACCAGCCCGGACAAATTGTGTGGGTCGGGCGGGCCTGAGTATATATTTTTTTTACTTTTTATTAATAATTAATTATTATTTTTGAATTTTTTTAACTAAATGTAATGATATATTTAATGATATGTAATGCATTTAGTGTCATTTATTATTAACCTTTTTTGTGGGATTTAACATAATAATTGGCGTGTTTGATTTTTGTTTCAAATTAAGTACAATTAATATATATCTAAATTTACAACAGAAAAATAATTAAGATCAAATTCTTAGAATTGACAATAATAAATTTAATTTTTTTTACAATCAATTTAATTATATATATGGTAAAGTATACATTTATTAATTTTAATTAGGTTATCTTACCAAACAAATTAGGTATATCATAAATCAGTACTATATAATATAATTGGAAATAAATTAATACTAGTAATAATTAAAGTAAAATAATCATATAAGATTTACATTGTTTGGAGTTTTATCATTTGAAGTAATAAATTAAGTGAGTAAGTGGGATAAAAATTACTCTCTCTTTCTCAGAGCTATAGAAACAAGTGGTAAACGTTGACTTTTTTTGTCCGTCAAATACATATGATAAACAGTATACAAAAATTACGAAAAAGTAACTATAATAAAATTGAACTATTAAATTTTATTTTAGTTATTTTTTCATATTTTTTGTATAATGTTTATCATATGTATTGAACGAACGAAAAAAGTCAACGTTGACCAACTTTGAAGTCGAGTTTCGAGTCATGGGATGGGCGGGTTAGTCGGCTGGCGGGCTGTGTGCGGGTAATTCGAGCCTGGCCTGAGCCTTAGCCAGACTGTGCGGGTTTGAAGGTGGGTTGGCCGAGCCGGGCTAATTCCAGCTCGGAGAGCGGGCGGGCTGGATCCGACCCGCACATATGTGCACCTCTACTTCAAGATTACATTTCAATTACAGTACAATGTAACTCTTGCTGCCAAGGGACAAAAATCATTGTTGAACTAGAGTATCCGTTAGAGCATCACTAATGGTAAGTACAATTTCTACATGATATAGAATTATACTTAGCTACACATTGTTGATAGAGGTACAATTAGAGAAAGAATTTAGAATATCAAATATTTGATACGAGGTACAATTTGATATGTGGACTCAAATTGTATTTTATTTTTATTTTTTTATATCCTTTTTAATATATATATTGGAAAATATATTCGACTCATTATAAATGTTTAGTTGTCCAATTTCTTTAACAGTTCGAACTGTTTGATAAAGTGATTTTTAACATGATATTAGAGCTTAAATTTGTGTTAAGTCTTGGGTGGACACGAGAATCACAAGAGTACCACCATTGGAGATGCTACAATTATTCCAATCATTAATTTCTAACAAATCAAAAAAGGAAAAAAACAAAAAAAGTTGCCGGGTGGGGAGAGAGAGCCCTAATTGATTTTAGCACAACATGCCGAAATGGAAATCCTAGTAGGAATCCAGAATGGGAATTAAGTTTTACACGTTACATCAATTAAGTTCAGTGGATGAATATCATCGTCGTGTGAACCAATAATTTATTGCTTTTGAGGATTTTTTTTTTCTTTATAAATTAAAACCACTCATGTTCAAAGTTGTACTAAACCAGGCATTCACGCAAACATATTCAAGAGACGTTGTTTTAAATAAATAAATAAATAAGTTAAATTTACATATGAAGATTAAAAACTTGTTCTTTTAAATTTAATTTCAGTCCAGTTCAGTAGATCGCTTCAGTTCAGTTCAGATCGCTTTAGATCGCTTTAAAATAAATTAAAATAAAATAAACAAAAATAATTTTAATCTATAAATTTAAATATAAAATCTAGTTATTGTCATAATATTATTAATATTTTTAAAAAAATATTTAGTAATTTATAAAAATTATTATTATTTTTATAAAAAAAATCAATTCAGTTCAGTTCAGATCGCTTAAGTTCAGTTCCGTTCATTCAGTTTCAGTCCAAAATTAATTGAAATTTACTTTAATTTTTTTAGAATTTAACTTGTATTGTTTATCAAAATATCTTGTAAAATAATTTAAATTTGTAGATTTAATTAGATTATAAAAGAAAACGACATTATGTCAAAACTATCACCATGCAAAAACCACTCTCTAACTTCATTTTGTTGAAATAATTATTTCTTGAGATGTACTCCTCTCTCGTCATACAAATATCTTCATATTTTCTTCTGCACATAAATTATGAAATATTATTATTTATACTATGTGCCACAAGTATTTTTAGTTCCTTTGTAAATTAAAAAAAAAAGTAGTTTTTTCTTATTATAATTCACTATATATACGAATTTAATTAATTAATTAAATTATTTTATTCTAAAAAATAAGCTTTAAAAGTTATTTAGACCAAAAATTTTCCAAATTTATGATATATAAATTATTCATATTAAATTTAATAATCATATGAAATTATGTAAAATTTAATTAAATTGTTTTTAAACTTTTAATTATTATAATTTTTCATATTTTTTATATGTGTATAAATATTTGTATATATATTCATGCTTAAATATATACTCCTATTATGAGTTAGTGGATCACAATTGATAATGTGGATTTCTCATTTTCTTTTTTTTGGATCACAATTGATAATGTGGATTTCTCATTTTTTTTTTTAAGTGTAAGATTGATTTACTTTACCATTATTCTTTTCCACCCACTTGTCAAATTTAAACTTAAATAAGAAAATAACCAAAGTGAAAGGGAAGATATACATTATGAAAAGTAATAACCAATTTAAAAGTCGATAAAAATTCAATCGCTCATCGAAAGATAAGATTATCAAAATATCTAGATCAACTATGTAGATACAAGGTCTAGAAATAGAGATTGAGGACCCGAGCTGCAGAACAAAACATGGAGCTGTAAACGAGCTTAATCAATGATCTGATTTCCTTAACCATATCTACGTGAATCATAACTACTTTATCTATCTACACATCTATGGAATTTTAAACACAATTTATAGACATATTCAAATTTATTTTTTTGAACATTCAAATTTGATGTTTATGTTTTTTGCTGATGCGTTTTAATTTACTGTACTCCAAAGATTCAATCAAATCTAACTTATGCAGAGAGGAGATTCAACAATGCTAAAGAGATAGTGTTGGAAAGAGAATGCTGTCAGCGTCAAGCTTCTTCTTCTTTATGAAACAATTGCAGCCACGGTTAAAAACGTACCACCGAACAGAGCAAGCTCTGATTGTAGTAGGAAAGATAATGTGAGGATCTAGAGTTGGGAGTTGTATATTCTTCCAACGGATGTAAGATCCTTGCCTTCTAAAAATATGGTAGAAAAATGGATAAGCGAACGAGCCCAGTGGTGGATGGTAGGAGGGGACGTAAACAAGAAACCAGTGCTTCAGTAAAATCTGTTCTTCAAACTTTTTTATACAAATATATAACTGACTACAAGGCACAAAGGCATCGTTCAAGTCATCAACAGAAACAAAATAAATCGAAAATCGAGCAATTCACAATCCACGAAACACAATTTAACCTTCAAGTCAAGTGAGCAAGCAATCACACTACTATTTCTCGATTTTAAAATTTAACTGAAGTCAGCAATATGAAACGGCTTTTAAGAACTCAACAATTAAGCAAAGTCATACCCTTGAGCCATATAAACAGCGAACGGACAGCAAGAGTCTCAAGGCTTCAAGTCACCTCAGCCAAGATCCTGGCTTAGCAAATTTACTCGCAAATCATTTAAAAAGTAGATGTATATATGGTCAAATAAAAGATGAGAATCGTCAGCCAGTAAAGTAGTAACTAGGGTGATGCTTTCAATAAAATTGAGTAAACAGTATTTAAGAGGGCTTCTCATATGTGTTCTGCTCTCGGAATTCTGCAATCGCACTTTTGATCATGCCAGCCATGTCTGAGCGCACGAAGAGATGAGTGTTATCCAAGACATGTATTATAAATCTGCGTGACTGAGGCATTCCAGCATTCATATTGATGATGAACTGGGCCATTGGAATGTCACTGCACAAAGAATGTCATTTTGAGTGAGATGTAACAATGGAATCTTTTCGTGTTTATAAAATATATATTCAAGGTGAAGAAACCCATCCATATCATGGTTTCCTAACATATATTTATAATTCTTAAGGAAGATCTCAAAGAAAACTCGCTCTCTATCATCTACAATTCCTTAGCAAGTCATGCCCACATCGCATTCAGACTGAAAATTCTAAATATTGTCCAACACTTTAAACAGTACAATATTTACCATGAAATGTACAATCCTTTGATTGCATTCACCATGGTGAACAATGTCTTTTTCAGACCTGCAAAAGGAAAATTGAAGTCGTAAAAGAATGATGATGGTGGATCTAACAGAGTTCACAAGACAAGTCAGTCAAGTCAGTATGGAGAATTGTTCTATAAACTAAGATTGATATCCACAAACAAGAGTTGTTGCCTAATTAATCATAAAAGATGAAATCACTGCAAAGCAAAGGATTACATTCTACAAATGCTATCAAATAAGTCAAAAATTAGAGTTTGAGGGTAAAATTCTAGGGATTTTAGACCAAAACAAAAAACACACCGGCATCAACACTACATACGGTAATTTTAAGATTTAAAAAAATGAATTGTTATAATCATCATTTCATGAATGGTTACATAAAAGATTTTCTTTTGTTATTGAACTTGTGATTACGGTCGACCAGAGAAAAAACAAATTCGTGTTACTGAAAGAAAAACCCTAGATCAATGTAAACAATCCCTAAAATTCAGAATCGGAATAAGATTATCTGAGGACGAACCTGAAATCAAGACTCTCGGCGGAACAAGATTCAATTCAATGGTATGTTGAGGAAAAATTGGGTTTCGGTGGATAATTCTTTGATTGGATGCCTCAGGTGTTCGACGAAATGTCTGTCAGACTTGGGGTGAGATTTTTCACGAGGATGAGTTATAAATATGGTGCGTGAGTGAGTGAGTATTTTTTTAATAAATGGTATTTATATCTTTTATTTTAAAGCTTTTTTTATTCTATTTTCAATTTTCATTCAATCTATTTATATTTATCTCTAAATAATCATACAAAAAATAAATTTACAACTAGTCGTGTGATAAAATCCGGACCAAAATCCGAGTTCGTCGGTCCGGTCTGCTCCGGTCTTTTAGAAGTTGGGGACAGGCTCGGGATCGAGCCCGGCGGGCCGAGCTGGGTTTCAGGTTTTCCGGGCTCAAGATGCCAAGTGAATTTCTGGAATTTGGAACACAAAATCAGCCGCAAATTCAACTTAAAATTTTAATAATTCAACCAGCTTCCAACAAACAAACCAAAATAAATTAATATTGCTGCACGCCAAAAACCGAAAAAAATTGCAACAGATTGTTAAGAATATGTCTTCTTAGTTGAAATTTCACATAAACAAATTTAAAAATTCATTCAAATTTTAGAAATTCTCGATGGCCCGTCCTACTTTCAAAAAAAATATCCAAAGTTCGTGTTGAACTCTTATAGATCGAGAATTTATGAAATTTGAATGAATTTTTAACTAGACTATAGATTTATCTGCAAAATCACCATATAAAATACACATAAAATGAATTTCTATAACACGAACTTCATCTATCAATTCATACACATAAACAAATCATACTATGTATATCATATTGAATCAAGTATAAGAATTTCTCCAACATCACACAATCTTTCACACATAAATTTCTCCAACTGAAATTCTTAAGAAACTAAACTCGTATCGTTTAGTTTATCAATGAATTGTGATTATCAATGTCCAGTAGAAACAAAATCCAAGTTGTCTAGTCCAAAATCTTAAGAAATAAAATATTAAAAATAGGAATAGGAATTGTGATTATTAATTTTTCTTTTGATTTTTTGACAAAATATGAAAAGAAAAATATATTTTTAAGTTAACAAGTAAATTGATTATTAATAAAATTTAAAAAGTATGTAAAAAAAAATTAAATTGAAAAAATAAATTATAAGTAGTTTTTTAAAGTGTATATTATGTTGAAAGTAAAACAATTTTTGCATGTTAAGTTGAAAGTTAGAAAATTATCTTCTTCCTAAAGGTGTGCATTTCATTTACAAGTGTAAAAAAAATGTGTTAAAAAGGATTAATATAAAAAAAAAAAAAAAAATAGTCTGATTCTTGGAAAAAAGACCAGATCGATGAACTAAAATCAAACCTGCAAAACTTCCGACAAATGCAAGCAAAAAAACACGACACAATAACAAGATTTAGCAAATGGAATTTAACATTAATCAATGATCCGACAATCCACATTACAAAACTCGGAAAGCTATATATATAGAGAGAGAGCCTTAGGCGAAGGGCCTACTACTACTACCACCGGATCAAATGATAAATAACGAATAGCACTTTTGAGTTCATCCGAGTATGTGATGTTCCAAGAGGGTAAAACTAGACATCTAAACCATTCTACAAATAAATAATAATGTCGGGCCTAAAGAAAAAGCCGACCTAATATGATGCTACAGTTCACTGCACAATCATGACGAATGCCGCCTGGTTTTCCATGAACTTTGATCCACGAGTCCTTTTCTCACTCATCCGGCTAAGGTGACATTAATGTCTGTGTGCTTATTCCTAGAGTCAGGAGGCATCGAGGACCAACTATCTCCTCGGAATAAAGGGGAAGAAGTATTATGGTATGTGTCTTCTATCCCGGCATTGGAGATGGGGATAGAAGCTGCAGATATAATAGTCATCGACTCGGGTTTTTGTTTCTTGGTCTTTTGCTCGATCTGGGCCTGGTTACCCGCTACAAAACTCCCCACAACAATCTGATTCACACAACAAGAAACGATTTTTATGGATTAATTTGCAATGCATGATGTGTGTGTGTGTGTGTGTGTGTGTGAGAGAGAGAGAGAGAGAGAGAGAGAGAGAGAGAGAGAGAGAGAGAGAGAGAGAGAGAGAGAGAGAGAGAGAGAGAGAGAGAGAGAGAGAGAGAGAGAGAGAGAGAGAGAGAGAGAGAGAGAGAGTGTGAGAGAGAGAGTGTGAGAGACCTGCACCGGGCTGGCAGCAACTAACAGGCCCGCCACTCCACCCCCAACAACACGCCCATCTGGACTAGCCAAAGAAACACTCATACCACCTGATCTGTTTCTCATCCCTCCCGTCTCCGAAGGCATAAAGGATCCAGTCAATGATACTATCTCAAACCGACCCTAAACGACAAACAATAATACTTTGTTAATTAAACAATCGTAAACAAATCTTTACACCTAAGCAAATTACTTGCATTGACAAAACATTATATGATTGCAGATTAAGCACGTCAAGTGTTAAAGTTATGACTTGTCCAAAACAAATTCAGGCCAAGACAAAAAAGCAACACAAGGTCATAGCCATTGTCAACTAAATAATATCCATATATACGACTACAATAATACTTCGCAAATTATAGGTCTTCCCAAATAAACCTACATCACCAAAAAGTCTGCTCTATATATGCTTTTCTTTCACGGATTTCAAAATATAGTTTCATGCAAATAAAAAGAGTAGATTTACTAAACAATAGAATATAAATATATTTATTTATTTATAGTCAAAGCATGAAAATATTATATACTTCACAACATCTACAAAATCTGATAATTTGAAAAAAAAAACGAGGAAAAAGGAATTTTCGGTGACTATTTCATATTGACAAAGTACTTAAAAGAAATAGGACCCGAAATATAGCATTATTCCATTTGCACAATTATAGCTACATAGAAATTAAGAGATGTATAATTCACCTCATATGTCAATGTGCCACCAGAAGAATCAGCTTGACGAAGAGTAACACTCGAGATAACACCATTGGCCGAGAGAATGCATATCGCTCGCGGCCCTTGTTGGGAGAAAGATATAATCTTCATTGTGACGTCCTAAAACCAGTAACCATGCACCAAGAAAAGATGTACTCCAATATTAATGCCCTGGGTCTTGTTCCATTTTACACAAACAAACAAATTGATAGAATAAATATTGATAAATTAGACAACCGAACGATGTATTACCTCTCCAGCATTGACAGTGATTATGTGCGGGGTAAAATTAGCCCCAACAGAACATGAAACCAAATCGCCTGAAATTGGAAATATTATAAATATTGGAAAGAAACCCAATTAAACTTTTTCCAGTATGAAATTAGGATTGTTAGTGATTTCACGTTTCTGTTTTCACATGGAAATAGGAAATTCCAACAATTAACCGACCATATTTTCATTTTATATACACAAGAACCCTTCATTTTCAAAATGAGTTAGTTTCATAGCTGACCTTTGTCAATTTGTTCGAAATTGGGACAACCCAACATAAGGAGATCCACCACTACTTAGTAACCAGTTAAAGATCATCTAATCCATTTTAGTTTTGAAATTATTCTATTTCAACCCTTGAACACAAATTGATGACATGGCATTTGCACATGTGGCACAAAATAAAGTAAAGATCATTTTCAAGATCTCCTCTTTTCTTCCCCACCTCTCTCACCAACCCAAGACACCACCTCACTTTCAAGAACTACCCATTTGCAAACAAGATCTAATTCAAAGACCCCACTTTTCTTGAATGCATGCAACTACAATTTTACACACACAAAATAAACAAAAGTAGAATCGAAATTTCGTTTACCCGAACCGTCGGCCTCCGCTCTGAGCGGCTGCATCTTGGCGGCAGAGGCGACCGGCCGGACCTTCCCTCTCTTGGCGACGGCTGAGAAGTCGATGACCGGCGGCGGGGCGGAGGAGGAAATCGGCTTAGGGGAGAGGGCTTTAGCCGCCGAGCCATCTGGGCCGTACTTCCTCGGCCTGCCCCTTTTCTTTTTCACGGCCTCCGGCTGGGCGATGACGGGAACTGGTACTGGAGTTACGGTCACAGCTGCGGGTGACGCCTGAGATGGGTTTTCATTGGTCGTTCGAGGTGCCAGTTGATACGCCGAGGGTGCATCTGATCCCACAACTGTTACTCCACCACTGTTAGTACCTTCCATACTCACAACTACAAGAAACAATTTATTTTATTTTTTTTTTCAAAATCCCATTTTTCCCCTCTTTTCTATGGAATACGAAAAACCCAGAAGGAAGAAGTAAACAAGATTCAACCTTTTCACTGAAACAAGCTTTGTTTTGACTGTGGGATTGAGATCAAAGTGAAAGAAAAATTCTGGGTTGTTTTTTTATTTTATTTTAAATTAATCTGAAAATTCAAAACAGAGAAAAAAAAGGAATTGATTTTGATTTGTGATGTGAAAATGAAAAAAAAAAATGAGGTTTTGGGATTTAAGCAAATTTGGTGTGTGAGATTGTCCGAATAGAGATTTATAAAATAATGGCAAATAATTGCAGGGAATTATTTAATACTGACTCATTAATTCTTAATTATTTGAATGCAAAGAAATTATGAATTTTGGTTAATAAAAATGGTTGGAGTCCGGAGAAAATTAGTATTAGAAAAAGAAAATAAATAAATAAAAGGTAATTGTAGTTGGGAAAAGCAATATTAGGTTGCCAAGAAGCATGAAGACAACCATCACTCTCCTTTTAAAAAAGAAAAAAATACACTATAATAATTATTACATTAATTAATCATTATTATTATTGTTATTATTTATGAATTTATGTCATAGACTATATATTAATAATTATTAATTGGGTGCCTAACAGACAGATGATACATAAAGCAAAGTATGAATCAGACAATGTTATGGAAAAATATGAGTGCATTTACCTTTCTTTATTCATTTTTATTTTTATTACTTTTTTATTTATGGGGAAATGTCTTTTTCCAAATGAATTAATGTTCTCTATTTTACTTTTTATTTTTTTATTAACAAATTGATTATTTCTCTATTTTATTCTAAAGTTTTGTTAATTACTCTATATCAATATTTAACGTGTCATTAATGTAGCATTAACGTCCTTAATGATTTATTCTCTACAATATTTTTTTATATTTTAACATTAAAAGTTTAAAATGGTAAGAATTGCATTTTAACTCAAAACTTTTCATGAAATGGAGTACTTAACATTCAAATTTTTGAAAAAATTGTACTTCCCAAATATTTTAAATAAAAATTTAAATTTAAAAAAAATTAGTTAAAAAATATATATTACCTAAAATATACATAAATAAAAAAAATCAAATTAATATAATTTTTTGGGAAATATGGAAAAATAACTAATCTAAATATTTGTTTATAATTAAATATTTTAGTTTTTCTTATTTATAAAAAAAAAGTAACATTCCAAAATTATCGTTTTTTTAATTACACGAGTTGTGGTTACCTAAATATCAAGGTATTATAGTAATTAATTTACCATACATATATATATTGTTAAAGTTGGACTAATACTTTAAAAAAGCCTTGTTAAGGTATTAATGTTGTTCAACTTATTTCTGAGCACAAGGTTCTTTATCCAAACGACGTGGGATACTCTAACACTCCCCTCACGAGTAAGCCGGAATTTCCGTCGGAATTACTCGTGGCCGTAAATTTCATCGGCAGGGGTGCCCACAGTCGGAAATTCCATCGGGACCCCACATCGTGTTGGGCCTGCTCTGATATCATGTCAAAGTTGGATCAATAACACCTTAAAACGCATTGTTAAAGTATTAAGGTTGTCCAACTTATATGTGAGTTCAAAGTTTTTTATTCAACAGATGTGGAATACTCTAACATATATATATATATATATATATATATATATATATATATATATATATATATATATCAATTATAATAATACACCATGCATATATATATATAGTTATTTATTTTTTTAAACTCATTTGGACAAGTTTATTAAAAAGGGTTAATTATATGCCCCAATTGCACTACCCATATTGGGTAGCATAGAATAAATCATTAAAAAGACCAATGTTATGTATTCTAAGTTGTTTTAATCTGTTATAATTTATTTAATAAATAAATTATTTAATAAATAAGTTGTTTAGATAAAAATAGATATGTAAACTTATACAATATTAAATAACTTGTTTGTCAATTTAAAATCTTATATAAATAAACTTATCAAAAAAAAATTAAAAATAATTGGATAACCAAAATAATAGTTTTTTTATATATATTTTAGGATTATTTTAGTCTTTTATTGTTTAAATAACAACGCTTTAAAAGAAAATTACATTTCTTTATTTTTTTAAAAATATCTTATTTTTAAGTTTTATAAGATTTTTTTTTAAATTTACCAAATAAATTTTTATAACTCTTAAATAGCTTATAAATTTTTTAAATAACTTATAAATTGTTTTAAATTAAACCGTTTATAAACTCTTTAAACTAACACGCTTTGAAAAAAAAAAGATTGAATAAATAATGTTAACTATTATATTGAATTAATAATTTAAAATAATAAATATTTATAAGATATAATTAAAATTTTATTTTTGAATTCTTATATATATATATATATATATATATATATATATATATATATATATATATAAATAAATAATGAGATATGAAAAAAATATTCCTATGAAATACTAATATAGTAATATGTTCACTATTAGGGGTGTTCATCGGTCCAAAACCGGACCGAATCGGACCGGAACCGGATTAGACCGGAACCGGAATCATGAAAAAGCATGACCCGGAAACCGGACCGGAATGATACCGGTCTGGACCGAACCGGACCGGTAAATTCGAGTATGGTCCGGTTTTGAACCGGATAAAACCGGATTAATTTAAAATTTTAATAAATTAAATATAAAATAATAATTTAATTTAATTTTTATATTTATAAATTTTAAATTTTATTCAATAAAATAAAATATCAATTTTAAATAATAATATATTATAAAAATAAAAAAATATATTTTTGTTTAATTATTTATAAATTATTTTGTTATATTAAGTATTAATAATTTAATATAGAGTGAAAATTTTAGTTAATACAAAAATTATATTTAATAAGTAAAACAATTTTATATTAAAATATAAATAATTGATCAAGTTATTTAATTATTTTTATCAAATATATAAATATATATATATTAATAAATTAAATCCGGTCCGGACCGGATTTTACCGGTTTTTAACCGGAACCGAACCGGAAACCGGAATGTCACTTTTAGTCGAACCGGAAACCGGTCCGGAATTTTACCGGTCCAGACCGAACCGGACCAACTGGTCCGGTTCCGGTCCGGTTTCCGGTCCGGGCCATTTTATGAACACCCCTATTCACTATGTCCCAAAATAGACTACAAGAAAAATTGAAAATACTTACGGAATTTTGCTTACGGACCGTGTCCGTAAGGAAATGCTTACGGATTTGCTAACGGATTTTTCATGCTGACGGATCTACTTACGGACCATGTCCGTAAGGAAATGCTTACGGATTTGCTTACGGATACACCATAAGCATTTGCTTACGACCCTTAAGTCATAAGGAAATTCGGCGCCAAAATTTCCCTCCAATTTTGCTTACGAATTTACTTACGGATGCGACGTAAGCATTTGCTTACGACCCTTAAGCCGTAAGGAAACTCGGCGCTAAAATTTGCCTCCAATTTTGCTTACGAATTTGCTTACAACTTATTAGATATTGTTTATTTTATAATATATACATGTATATCAAAAGTATTGAATTTATTAAATATAAATGTTGTAGCTCAACGGTTTCTCCCACCTTCAGGTTGCTAGGTTCGAATCCCACACATCCCAAGTGTGGGTTACCGACCCTCATACGGGCCGGGACGGAGGCTGGTGGCGGGCGGGTCGAGGAGCTTGGAGAGTTTGGTTGCGGGCCGGGTCGGAGGTTAGTGGCGGGCGGGCCAGGTGTGCCACAAATTATTTTAATAAAAATATTGGTCCGAATTTTCTTACGGCCTTTGTCCGTAAGCATTTGGCGTAAGCAAATTCGTAAGCGATTTTGGTCTTTAACTCCTTACGGATTGGCCGTAAAGAAAAACGTAAGGAAATGCTTACGGCGCTATAAAATCCGTAAGCAAATAATTACCTACGAAAGGTAAATTCGTAAGCGATTTTGGTCTTTAACTCCTTACGGATTGGCCGTAAAGAAAGACGTAAGGAAATGCTTACGGCGCTATAAAATCTGTAAGCAAATAATTACCTACGAAAGGTTTGCTTACGGCCTCAATCCGTAAGCAAATTTGTAAGTAAACAGTTTGCTTACGGATTTGCTTAGGGATTTGGCCGTAAGCATTTTCCAGTTTTTTTGTAGTGATATAATATTTTAGTGTAAAGAGTTATGAAGAATATATAATTACGTTTTAGTATAATTAAATATATTTTTTCAATTTACTAAAATAAATTCTTTGTAATTATAAGCTAAATTATTTATAAAATTAATTGAAAATTTAAAATAAAATAAAATAATATTTAATTAAAAAATATATTTGTTATCAAATGTTTGGAAAATATAAAATTCTTTGCTTATATAAAATGTTTGGAAAAAGTGTCATTATTAGTCAAGTTTCGATAGTTTAAATCTTAACCTTTTTTTTTTTTTTTTTTTGCTTTTCGTCCATTTTCACAAATCGAAAATAATGGTCGAACTACTTGATAAGAGCGTGTAGTTTAATCGACAGAATAATAAATTTATGTATCATGGGAAATAATTTCTTATTAAAAAAAATCAAGATTGATTAAATGAAATCACCTAAATCTATACGGAGTAGTACGTAGGTAACGTAGCTATTTGATCAGTCCCAAAAAAGGAAATTGAACTTTGGTCGTAAATCGTAATAGAAGAGACGCGATTCACTTAATCTTTGGCGATTATCATGATGTGCGTGTATTCTTAATCAATTAAGTGATTTGTCACTGGTACGTTAGACTTATATATTTGCACGGCATGGTCGATCGGCAGTACAAATTTAATCTTAGTAGAAATTGAGACTATCTATTCTTTGATTTAAAAAAAAGATAAAAAATAAAAATATATTTTTAATTTAAAAAGTAAATTGTTTAGAATAAAAGTTGAAAAAGTAAGAATAAAATTGTATTTTAAAATAAAAAAAAATATAAAAATAACAATTTCATTTTTCGAAAAGTTTTAGTATTATTAAACATTCATTTAGAAAAAAATGATCATATTATTATAAAACAAAATAACCAAAAAATTGTCGCAACAACAAGATTCCAAAAATAATAATCCGTTTGTCCATTGTTAAAACATATTCTTTTAGCATGAAAAATAAGAAATAATATATATGTTATAATTTGATATTTTTATTAAAAAAACTGTATTATTAAGTTAATAAAATTGTGAGTCAAAAAATGTTGAAAAATAGCTTTATCGCCATTTTTCCTAAATTTAAAAGTAATTTAATAAAAGGAGATTTTGAAATAAGTGTAAATTTAATAAATTGTTTATAATCAAATGTATCGCTTATCAAAAATACTCTTTCTTATTATAATGAGAGGGTGATTATTAAATAACCGTCAAAGGTATTTTTGTAATTTTTTATTCTTTTTTATAATTATAAAATTAATAATACCTTAATTAAGAAAAAAGTAAAATAAAATTATCCTGAAAGTGAATTTTATGAAATTTAAAATATAAATTAATTAACTAATCTACCTCTTTTTCTACCTACAGTACTTATTTAATAAAGTAAAATTAAAATTATATTTTAAAATGAAAAAAATTAAATATTTATTTAATTTTTTCAGATACAAGTAAGTATTATAAGCAAAAAAAATGTTTAAATAGAGTACAGATTATTTTAATGTTATATTAAAAAATGTAAATTAATCACTTACAAATTATAGGAGTGTTATTTTTGTTAATTAAAATTTTGTGGTGATTAATTAATTTGTGCCAATTTAATGTTTAGAATCTTCGCACTATATTTAAAATATTTGATCGAAAGTTAAAAAGTATAAACGGTCAGAAAAATAAAAGTTGCTTAAAATTGAGTAATGCTCCAGGAGTAGCATCTCATAGACGGATTTAGGGGGCGTCCAGTGCAAAAATGCACCGGACAATAAGCAGTGTACTTTCTCACCGTTAGATTAAGTATAAAAATATCTAACGGTGAAAGATATATAATGATTTCTGCCCCATTGCCCATATTTTTAACCCATATTTTTAATCTATAAATTTTTATTAATTTTACAATTTTTGTACGCAATCATTTTTATTAATAAAAAAATAAGTTAATTTACACATTTTTAATTTTTAATCTACAAATTTTTATTAATTTTAAAATTTTATTTTTACGCAATCATGTCTATTAATAAAAAATAATTTAATTTACACATTTTTTATTTTTAATCTACACATTTTCATTAATTATACAATTTATTTTTACACAATCATTTTTATTAATAAAAAATATAATTTTATTTAAACATTTTTATTAATTGTACAATTTAATTTATTTTATACAAATTATTTTAACGCGATTATTTTTATTAAAAATAATATTTGAATGATATTACATTATTTTTTTATTTTTTATTTGAATGATAATATTTTTTATTTTTTTATTTAAATGATAATATTTCATATAAAATATATATATAAAATAAAAAATATAAAAAAAAATATTAGTAATATAATTTTTTTGTAAATTATTTAGTAGTTGTATAACATTTTACAATTATATGATTTTTATTATATTTTAGAATATGATATTTTTAAAATTTTAGAATATAATTTATAATTATTTAATTAATCATGTTTTAAAAGTTTTAATTATAAATAAATATATCAAATAATATGTTGAAAAATATATAATTGGTGTGATTTTTTTTATATAAAATATATTTTGAAAAAAAATATTATTGAATGTTTTTATATAAAATATAAATAAATATAAAACAATAATTTTACAAGAGAAATAAAATCACTTAGATATTAAAAATGTGTAAATTGACTTATTTTTTTATTAACAAAAATGATTGCGTAAAAAAGAATTAAAAATGTGTAAATTAAATTATTTTTTATTAATAAAAATGATTGCTAAATTATTTTTTATTAATAAAAATGATTGCGTAAAAAATAATTTATACAATTAATAAAAATGTTAATAAAAATGTATAGATTAAAAACATGGGCAGTGCGGGCAGAAATTAATATATATCTTCCACCGTTAAATATTTTTATGTGTAATCTAACGGTGAGAAAGTGCACTGCTTATTGTCCGGTGCATTTTTGCACTGGACGCTCCCTCAATCCCTCATAGACCTACTCATTACCAGTATATAATTTCACTTACATTAAACGCACTTAAACTTACCATATACAGTATATTAAACTTTCCTTGTTAAAGGAAGTTACTTAGCCCTCAAGTTTCTTTTAAGTAACCGCACTCCGATTATATATATATATATACCCGTTCTTCACTTCCCGTAACCCTATTCAAAAATCAACACCGTACCACATCACATCAATCTGCCACTATGCAACAGTTCGATTATTTTGTTGTTCTTGATTTCGAAGCCACCTGTGATAAGAAACAATATCCTTGCCCACAGGAGATTATCGAATTCCCGTCGGTTATCGTAAGTGCTACGACCGGAGACTTGCTTTCTTCCTTTCAGACATACGTCCGACCCACGTGCAACCGCATCCTCACCGATTTCTGCAAGGATCTAACCGGCATTCAACAGGCTCAGGTACGTACTCGCTCAGATCGATTTATATATAAAAAATTGATTTATCTGTACGTTGTTGGCTTTTATAGGTCGATAATGGAGTCAGTCTACAAGAAGCCCTCCTTAAACATCACCGCTGGCTCTACAGCACCGGAATCCTCAACACCAGATTCGCTGTAGTGACGTGGACCGATTGGGACTGCAAAGTCATCCTCGAATCGGAATGCCGTCTGAAGAACATCCCCAAACCATCCTATTTCAATAGGTACGTACACACATAATCTTACGGACATATAAAAAAGCATATTGTATTAACACGTACGGCTGTTTGTCTATATATGATTTATCAGATGGGTTGATCTGAAAGTTTCATATAAAGAGGTCTTTGGAACGGCCAGAGGCAACCTGAGGCAGGCGGTCGAGAGGACGGGCCTCGTCTGGGAAGGCCGGGCCCACTGTGGCCTGGATGATGCCAAGAACACAGCCCGTCTATTGTCTTTGATGATGCGTAAGGGCTTTAAGCTCTCTATAACCGGCTCGCTCGTTCCGGAGACTCTTGGTCGGATGCCGCCATTGTGTTATTATCGGGTGATGAAGAAACCTGTAGCAGGGCCCGTATACTTCGGATGTGGGATGTGGAGACCTACTACGGGCCACCCTTGCTGGGGCTTTGCCTGATTAGAAATCTGTCGTAAAATCATTTCAACAGATGTAAATCTTGTAGATCGATTGGATTTGGGTATAAACTTTGTTTTACAATCTATCCTTGTAATTTTGTCTGATCTAGTAAACAAGCATTATGTTAATGTGTTTCGTAATCTTCTTGAAGACAAACGGCCTAATGAACAAGGGAACGTCAAATATGTATACAAATGACCAGTAACGTAGATAAAAACAGTAGCAGCATCTGATAAACTAAGCCAATAGTAATACCTTTAAGTGTAAGTAATAAGCCGATAGTAATACAGATAAGTGTAAGTACTTGCCGGTGCCTCACTTACATTCGGAGCAAGATGATCTGGCCTCTGAATCAGAAGCTGAAATGTAGGGTGTATGTAGCTCATAACACTGTTCAAACAGAAAATGACGACAGAAAACATAATTTAAGCCCCAATCGAGCACGCGAAATATCATGGCTCATAGCCCTTTTAAGCCTCTCTAACCTTAATCATCCCTCACCTAAAAGCTTAATGAAATTCTCTCAAATGTATCTCCTTGCCTGCCCCTTTTAAAGCCTCTAAAACCAGAAACAACATGATCTAACACACTGACAAGGCTTTTGAATCTCAGAGCAGGCTATCTTTTTATTCTTTTCTGTTCTAATTCTAGCTAGGATCTTCATTTTGCCTAACAGCATTTTATGAATATCTCCGTACAAAACAGATGTAGCGACTAGCAAGCCCCCTCCCCATTCCCAAACATACATACATATATGAAAAGAAAGCAACGCATAATGTAACCATAAAACGTCCGACTGTAAAGCATCATCATCCATCAATTCTGATCTGTCCTGCACTTTTTCCTAGAAATCGAACATAAGCAATAAGAAGCTTACCTTGCTCAATACTAGCGTTACCTGGTGAGGGTGGCGTGCAAGCGTTATACCGATCTGCCATTTCAACAAAAATACAGGACATAAACCCCTAAATGTATACCACTATGAAAGTGCAAAATTACCAATTAACAGCGAATAGTAACTTGAAATCCCAGTAGCAAAGGAGTGAATACGTGCGAAAGTCTGGCAAGAAAAAAACAGAACCTGGAAAATTTTAGTAATACCCAGTTCTGCTGAAAACATTACTACTGCACTCCACTAATAATATTCGAAAAAGCTTCCCAAAATCGAACTACAGTACAAAGGTTTAATCAACAGGATAGAACTAATATCTTAACACAGTTTCACCAAAACAAAATTTATGATTACAAAATAATAAATGCAATAAGAGGAAGCTGAAAATGAGCACGAGACAGAGATTGTTCATACGACAATCTTAAGAATTCTTCGAGTGCATACTTAATTCCCGGAATTTGGGTTTAATAAGTGCTTCCTCCATCAAATTCAGATTCTGCCGATTGAGGAATTAGGGCTCATAGGAATTTCATTGTGTGATACTGAAATTAGTACAGTGGAATCAACCCACACTGGCTAATTAAATGGGATTTTAATAGATTCTATGAAATCTAATTGTATTCTGTTTATATTTTTCTGCTTCCATGAACTTTTTTAAATGATAATTTAAAAAAGAGAGAAACATTTTGTTACTTAAAAGGTGAAGTTCATTAAAATGGGGTCAATTTCAAATATATTCCTTCTTATTTATTTTATAAGACGTTTTAAGTTTTAACACAACTATTAAAAAAATATTTAATTTCAATTAATATTTATTGAAAAAAATAAAATGATAAAAATAATGAAATTTGATTGGTGGAGAAAAAAAACATGTGCATAAAAAATTGAAAAAAATATAAATTAATATTATTACATCATTTAATAAAACTAAAACGTCTTATAAAATAAAAATAATTAAAACTCTTAAACGTCTTATAAAAAAAGTGTAGTCAATTTAATTAAATTTGATCGAAAATTTTTTGCTTCAAAAATAATGTTTAGATCGAACATGTTCTTTTTCCTAAAAAAATTCAACTAACTAAATAACTCATTACAATTAATCATATTGTTAATATATACTTTTCTCTAGAAACAGTCAAATATCGTAACGATAAGTTTTCGCCAAGTTTTGTTGAAACCGTAACGATAAGTTTTCGCCAAGTTTTGTTGAAACCGTAATTTTAGTGGGGACTAGTTTTGTTGAAACCGTAATTTTAGTGGGGACTAAATCGGTCAAGTCTTATAAAAAAAGTGTAGTCAATTTAATTAAATTTGATCGAAAATTTTTTGCTTCAAAAATAATGTTTAGATCGAACATGTTCTTTTTCCTAAAAAAATTCAACTAACTAAATAACTCATTACAATTAATCATATTGTTAATATATACGTGGGGACTAAATCGGTCAAGTCTTATAAAAAAAGTGTAGTCAATTTAATTAAATTTGATCGAAAATTTTTTGCTTCAAAAATAATGTTTAGATCGAACATGTTCTTTTTCCTAAAAAAATTAAACTAACTAAATAACTCATTACAATTAATCATATTGTTAATATATACTTTTCTCTACAGGTAGGAGGCGGAGCAATACTATAGTAATTGACTCATAAGCTACTAAAGGTCAAACATCTTATATACCCACTTGCCTTTTGATAGTTTTCCAATGTGGGATAACTAATTAATATCCCTTTCATTTTTTTTTCTTTTTCCATCTATTTTGTTATATTTTACAAAATAATTTCTCATTCATTATTTCAACTCCGATTTGAGCAAATGAGCTATTGTTTCGAAGCTTTCTCCGAGCTCTATATTTTCCAACAAGATTGACATAAACAACCTCTTTTTCATCTTTGCTGTAAATGGAAACAAGAAAAGATGTGAATTTTTTGTGCTCGAAGACAACAATCTTTTCCAAATTGAGATGATGTTTTTTACAAAACTCTACCCCTACGAGTGAAGCAAATATATATAATCTGAAAAAAAAAAACTCATGATGTATGCACATTCCGCATTGAGTCCATTTTTTGAACTCAAATTATATAGTTTGACCCACTAAGTACTCGTGTGAATGTGCAAAATCACCATTTACTCATTACAACTCTTTGAAAGCTAGACAAGTGAAAATTTTCCAATATCTATTGTCTGCCATTTTTAATATGCATACCATGCTTGATGAATTGAAGATTTTTGAGAATTTTACTTCCGTTTTTAATATGCATACCATGCTTGATGAATTGATGATTTTTGAGAATTTTACTTCCACTTTCCAAGCGGCAAGCGCACATGATTTACCACCTATTTGATTTGAAATACTCCACCAATTGCTTAACCCTATCATGTCGACTCTTTTCATATGCCAAATCCACGTACATATGGTTCAGTCATGTAAACTCTTCATCGAGAGCCTCGAATTGTCGATGGTTACTTCATTCACCGTTTTATTTAACTTGATTTAATTACTTGTATGCATACATCATAGTTAGGCGGACTCTTAGACCAAGAGTCGAGAATTGGCCTTAGTTTAATTCTTTCACCACGCCTTGTTTGATGACATATATAAGATCATTCAGCCTTGTTTTCTAACTAGGTTACATATTTTTGTTAACCTTTCGAATTGTCTTTAGATTCGGTATCAAGTTCAAGAAATTCATTTCTATTCACGTGATTGTTTAGATCGAAGAGTTTGCACCGGAAAACACGCCAATCATAATTTTATATCAAATTAAATCTTCTTTTAAGCATATAATCACAAATTCATAAAAGAAAAATTCGTTCGGCTCGTTATTACGTAATACAACACTACAAAAGGTCAAAACATAATTTGCTAGATGCAAGGAACATCATACAAAAATGAGTATATATATAATGCTTTGAAGACGTAACTTGTGAATGATTTATATCATTTTTTTTTTTTTGTTGCACAATGGATTTCTTTTGTATGCCATCCGGTGTGGGAACACACTTCGAGGCACATCAATCGACTGATCATCGACCGCACAACACATATATTAATTGCTGCTAGCTCTTTGGTTAGACTAATTAAGTATTGATAAATTAAGAAATACATACATGTATCATTAATCCTCCGACATTCAACAGCAGACATGTGGTTTTTAATTTTATAGAGAAGAGTTTGAACTATATAGGGTTGATATGATCTAGTTAACCTTAATTTGTTGTTTTTAAAAATGGATAAGCTTTACATAAAAAAAGGAGTGTAGTGAAGTGGTGGTGCATAAATGCATATGGGATGTTGTAAAGGAAGCAACAGAGTGATGAAATAAAAATATAAAAGGGTTTTATTATTCATCAATTCAAGGAATCTCATCAGATTTTGGTCTCCTCGTCAACTTCTTGATCCAACAAATTATTATATTAATATAAATAATTGAATATGAAGAAAGAAACCCGCCGGAAATAACGCTCAACGCACAGCCTGCTGCCTGCTGCCTGCCTGTTGTTGATGCCCTCCCCTCCCCTCCCTTTATTATTTGCCTCGAAAAAGAGCTTCTTTTCTTTTCACCACTATGCACGTGTATCCCCACATGTATATTTCTATTTATTTTATTTAATTAATTAGCTACTGTGAATCGATCGGTAATGAATTCGACGATCCATCCATCGATCTTGAAAAACAGATGGAAGAAACCCATACCTCTTTGCCCATACACACATATACACTCACTGACTCGCTCATTGTTGATTACAATGAAAATAGCTAGCAACTTTATTGCAAAAATTAGGGTTTTCTATGCACTAATTGATAAATTGATTTTCAAAATGATACTACTGTGTTACTCAAATTAATTAATTTAAGTAAATGATTTCTATATATACTACTCATTACAAAATGATAAGTGAACCGATGGAACAAGAATCAGAGAAATTAAACCCTAAATGCATTACCATCAATTAAATATAACTGCAGCTAATAGCAGAAATGATCAACTCATTCAAACAAGAAAACAAACAAACTCGAATTTACGACTCAAATATTCGGGGGAAAAAACGGATTTGAAATTAATGTAAAGAACAACAAATCCATCTATAGATCTTAATTAATTGAATTTATTTGGTTTGATCTAGAGATCTGTCGGGTCGGGTCGAATCTAAATTAAAATTAAAACTGCTGCTGCCTGCCGCCGCCGCCGGTAGCCCAGAAGTCCTGGTCATTATTATTGGGCATCTGAATGGAGTTGAGCAGATTGGGCGGCATCCCTTGGAACAAAGCCGCCGCCGCCGCCGGGTCCCCCCCCATCATCTGCCCCTGCCCCCCGGTCTGGGGCGGCGACCCCAGCGAGTTCCCGCCGCCGCCGCCGATCCCCTCCTCGTTCTCCAGCGGCAGCCTCTCGTACGCGGCGTTGCTGAACGACGCCGCCATCACCATCACCGGGCCCGCCGCCATCAGCTGCCCGACCACGCTGCCCCCCACCACCTGCCCCTGCCCCCCCGCCAGGTATATCGTCAGCCCGGTGGCGGCGGGCGGCGCCGGCGGCGGCAGGAACGAGCCGGACAGCGAGAGGATCTCGAACCGGCCGTGGAGGGTGACCACCTGGCCGGGGGAGGCGGGCTGGCGGAGGGTGACGTTGGTGACGCTGCCCGTCCCGCTCATGATGCAGACCCCGCGCTGGCGGCTCCGGGCGAAGCTGGCCACGCTCTCGAGGACGTCCCGCCCGTCCGAGATCTCCATCACGTGGGTCCTCAGGGCGTTGGCGCTGTCGCGGGTGATGATGATGGGCGGCTTCGGCTTGTTCTTCGAGCCCGCGGGGCGGCCGCGGGCCCGCCGGTCGCCGCCGGAGGTCTCGCCGTCGCCGCCCGTGCCGCCGCTGCCGCCGTCCTTGCCGGAGTCCGTCTGGTGGCCGCCGTCGTCGCCGCGGCCGCGCTTGTTCATCATGTGGGCGGCCGCGGCGGTGGTCTCGCTCTGCTCGTCTTCGGAGGTTTGGGGCTGGTGGTGAGGGTGGTGGTGGTATTGGTGCTGGAGGTTGAAGTCCCTTGTGTGGAAGGGGGGAGGGAGGGAGTGATTATTATCCATTCTTCTAATCAATTAAGGTGAGAAATTAAATGATTAGTAGTGGATAAAAAGGAAAGAAGGGGAGTTTGATTTTGGAGTGTAGAGTGTAGTATAGTCTCTCTTTTCTTTTGCTAAACTTGTTGGCTTTCCTATGTTTCTTTTTCTTTTTGGGGTTGTTTATAATAATGTGAGAAAAACCAAGTGGAGTTTTTGGGTGTAACCCACCTAATAAATCTAAGCTCTATGTTTTATAGATAGATGAATGAGTTGTTAGGGAGGGCATGTGCACATGAAAGGTTTTTTTGTTTGGAGTGTGTTAATTAGTTTTCTCTTTCAATGGTTTTGGATTAGGGTTTCATTTTTGGTTTTGGTTTGGTAGGTAGTGAGGGAGGGTGGGTGGGTTGGGTGCTACCTAGCTCTCTCTCTCATGTCATGTGTACACACGTACTACTCATTTAAGAAAAATATGCATCTCAAAATTCAACTTCTCTCTTTGTCAGTATGTATCACAAGGCCGGTCACAATCGTTTAAGAAAAACAATAGAAAAATGGAAAGTGACATTTTCTTTTGTCTCCGTGTATCATGTTTAAGAGGTTGATTTGTGATTGGTTAAGGTTTCCTCTAATTGGGCATCTAGTTTTTCAAGTGTGATTAGTATACTTTTGTATATACTCCCACAAAATTTTACTTCATTTTTCATGCATAATGATTACTATGGAGTATTTGTTTTTATAGAGTGTGGAGCTTAACAAATATTTATAGATAATGGGAGAAAAAAAAGGTTTAAAAGAGAGAAATAGGAGTTAATTAAATTATTATTTTATTTGAGACTGACCATATGTATACGAGTATAAATTAATTAGAGAGAGCTGGTTGTTTTTCTAGAACTTTGGTTATTGAAGAGGAAACTCGACTATATATATGTGCGCAATTATATTTGGTTTTACCATTATCTTTATTATTAACTAAAGATGGAGGCGAAATCAAATATTGTTGCGATAGTAGAAACTATAAAAATTCTAGAGAAGAATACCGCACTAAGCGGACCATCAAGTTGACCACCCGCAACCCACTGCATATAACATATCCTAATTTCATGTGTAGAATAAAGTATATATACTTAAATCTTTAATCATTCAAATATTATTAATCACCAACATCATTTTTGTATTGACACTACAAAAATTTCTTTAATAGTCCAATAGGATAAATGAGCAAGATAACACTAATATAAAACTTTCTCACGTGTTATATTAAACATAACTTGTAAGAAATAGCCTCATCACTAAGACAAAATAATACGCAAAATAGAAGTAACTGCAATAATCTATACAGAAAACCATGTCGATTATTGTCTAATAATTAATAGAGATGTTAATGAAAAGGCCGGGCTGGACCGGCCCGACCCAACACACTGGGTCACGTCAACTGTTTGGGCTGGGCTGCCCGACTCAATTCCTGATGGACTGGGCTTGATATTTCACTAGATTCTTGTCAGTCCATCAAGTTTTTTGGCCCACTAATAATAAAAAATAGTGAAAGATATTACACTTCCTATTTTACTTACCATCCCTCTTTTAATTTTTATTATTATTATTATTTTTATTTTTTTTGATAAAGAGGAGAGACGAGCAACTCCACCCCACCCGATCGGAGTTCCCTCGATCGGGTAGGATGTAAATTGAGGGATGTGCCCGAGTAGCAGACATCTGTGCGAGAGAGCCAACAGGTCGAACCCCAGGACAAACCTTCATAATATTTCAATAAAAATTTGTTCCCACCCGAGATTCGAACCCCAGGACAAACCTTCATAATATTTCAATAAAAATTTGTTCCCACCCGAGATTCGAACCCTGCGTCGCCGGGAAATATCTCACCCACATCATCACAGGCCTTACCACTCGACTATGCCCCTGGGGACAATTTTTATTATTTTTATAATGCGTAAAATACCTATGTGGCTATGTTACCTTGTATTATAGTTCACTACACACTCTTCTATCGGAGAAAAAAATACAGTAACAAGCCATGATCGAGTAGAATAACATAATTTGGATAACTTGAAAATATTTGATTAAAAGCTACATGCTGGCTTAAGAGTGAACCAAAATTTAGGATTGTGGTTAGTAAAAATGTAGTGTTTAATGAGAAAATTACATAATATATAACCAATATAATCACATAATATATATTAATTCACAATTAGATTTATTAGAAAATTAATAAATATCTCCACAATCCAGTTACCAAACATAAAATTTAAAATCATTCAAGAAAATTTACTTCACTTACCAAACATAACTATCAACTTTGGCTATATAAACAACACAAATCCTTGGCCTGTGTTTGTACTTTAATTCACGAAATAATAAAAAACAATGTCTGCTGCTAAGTTTGTCCCAATTTTGCTATTCGTGCTTATCATGTTGTCATCAGGTTTATTTTTTTATTTTTTCGGAACTAAAATTCAAACAAAAAAAAATCTGAAGTGTTTATTAACATATAATCACCGATGTTCGATTTTTATGATATATATATATATATAACATAAATATAATGAAAAATATATATGATTTTTATGATATATATATATATATATATATATATATATATATATATATATATATATATATATATATATATATAACATAAATATAATGAAAAATATATATGATAGTACGTAGTATATCATGTTATAAATTTATACAATAATTATTCATTCTATTTAGAGTTGTTAATTTTTTTTTTCCAGATATGAATCCAGTTTCTGTTGAAGGAGCTTTGAAGTGCTGCTTCGACAACCACATCAATAGATGCATTCCGGAATTGGACAACGAAAGATGTGACAAAATGTGCAAAAATAACTGCTCCAAAGGAGGCTTCTGCAAAGTTTTCTCGTGTTAGACTCCACGATAATAGCCGACATTTTGTTAATATTGATATACTATATTTATTTTGTAAATCTCTTAGGCTTAATTATAGGTAATTAGTTTTGACTATCTTTGTATTTATACTCTTGGTTTGTGAATAGAAAAGCACGATTGATTCTCTATTATGGTATCAGAGCCCCAACCAATCCTAAAAAACTTAAGCTTCCGCCGCTTCTATCTTCTTCTTCCTCCCCTCTTTTTTTGTTCGTTCCAAACCGGCAGCCATGACGGAATCTTCTTCCACAAAATTCCATCCCGCCCTCGCCGTTTCGAACATCAAGAATTCCATTCCTATTCGACTGGAACAGGAGAAGGGACCGTATGCTCCTTGGGCTGAATTGTTCAAAACGCATTGTCGTGCCTACAATGTCTACGAACACATCATCCCCAGCAAGCCATTAACGGAGAAAGAAATCGAACCAGACTTCGACAAGGAACTCTGGACCCGTCTCGATGCCGTCGTCCTCACTTGGATCTACGGCACCATTTCACCAGAACTCTTAATCATGATCTTGAAGCCCAATTCCACCGCCACGGCTCAATGGAATCGACTTGCAAGCATGTTTCTTGATAACAAGAATGCCCGTGCGTCTGCCTTGGAGAATCGATTCTCCAACGTTTTTCTTGACGACTTCGCTGACATCTCCTCTTACTGTCAGGAATTAAAAGATTTGGCCGATCAACTCGCAAACGTGGACGCTCCGGTTTCAAACCATCGGTTAGTTCTTCGCCTAATCAACGGTTTGAATGATAACTATGACACTGTTGCTTCTAACATATCTCAACTAGATCCATTGCCGGATTTCTTTGCCGCTCGCTCTCGTTTAATCTTGGAAGAAACGAGGAAAGCGAGACCGTCTGAGGCACGCACACCCTCACAAGCAATGGTTGTTCAGCAGACAGCTAATGGCACCCATCAGCCTTCAAATAATTCCTCTACCCGTACTCCACAAAACAAGACTCAAAATAATTCCTCCAACCGTAACCAGTCCTCAAATCGTAACAAAGGCAAAGGACGTGGTCGAAATAACAATGGCAACAATGGTGGAAATGGGGGCGGGGGATCACATAACAATGGTGGCCGAAATCAGCCTTCTCCACAGGCCTGGCATAAACCTTCAGCGCCTCTACCTTGGGCCGCGCCTTGGGGCCAAAATTGGCAATATCCCCCCTGCCCTTACCCCACTAATTCATGGGCACGTACCCCGCCCCCATCCGGGCAGTCCGGTGGCATTTTGGGAAGTCGTCCGCAACAGGCTTACAATACTCAATTTCAACCGACGGGTTTGGAGCAGGCTTTTCAAACTATGACGTTGAACCCTCCGGACAACAACTGGTACATGGATACGGGTGCTACTTCACATATGACAAGCGAGGGAGGTAATCTTACGTCTTATTTTAATTTGAGCAAAAACAATAATATTATTGTCGGTAGTGGGCAGGAAATTCCAATTCATGGATATGGACAAAAATCCCTCCCCACACCCTACCCTCCTCTTCGTTTAATGAATGTGCTTCATGCCCCGAAACTAATTAAAAACCTTGTGTCTGTTCGTCGCTTTACATCTGATAATAATGTATCAATAGAATTTGATCCTTTCGGTTTCTCTGTAAAGGAAATTCAGAATGGGAAGGTGATAATGCGATGCAATAGCACGGGCGACCTCTATCCAATTACCACCACCTCACGTCATACAGCTTCCCCCGCTTCCAGTTTTGCTGCTTTGTCTCCCAGTCTTTGGCATAGTCGCTTAGGACACCCGGGAATTTCTATTTTGCATTCGCTTAAGAATAAAAGAGTTATTGATTGTAAACCAATTTCAAACACCAGTTCTTGTCAATCTTGTGTTTTTGGTAAACATGTCAAACTTCCATTTTACTCCTCTTCTTCGTGCACTTTATTACCTTTTGATATCGTGCATAGTGATTTGTGGACATCACCTGTGTTGAGTTCTGCAGGGCATAAATTTTATGTGTTCTTCCTTGATGATTATAGCGATTTTTTGTGGACTTTTCCCATAGGCAAGAAGTCACAAACTCTTCCCATCTTTAAAGCTTTTGGCACTTTTATTCAAACCCAATTCCAAAAGCAAATAAAAGCATTCCAATGTGACAATGGGACAGAATTTACGAACAACGCTTTCAAACTTCTTTGTCAACAAAATGGTCTTGATTTCCGTTTCTCTTGCCCCTATACATCCCCACAAAATGGAAAAGCCGAACGGAAAATACGCGCTATCAACAATATCATGCGAACACTACTTGTTCACTCATCCTCACCACCTAGTTTGTGGCATCACGCCTTGCAAATGGCCACATATCTTCTCAACATTATCCCTCACAAATTACTTCAAAATCGTTCTCCGACAGAAATTTTGTATCATAGGGTCCCTACCTACACCCAATTACGAGTGTTTGGTTGTCTTTGTTTCCCTCTCTTTCCTTCCCCAACTATTAACAAACTCCAAGCACGTTCCACCCCGTGTGTCTTCTTAGGTTACCCACCTAATCATAGAGGGTATAAATGTTATGATATTTCCTCCCAGAAAATTGTCATTTCACGTCATGTCGTCTTCGACGAAACTCGGTTTCCATTCGCCGAAATGAATTCACCCCGACCTTCCTCCTATAATTTTTTGGACGCTACATTACATCCTAATGTCCAGCATCACTTTGGCTTTCCTAGGCCCACTCCTCCTCATGGGCCACTCCCATCAGCGCCTCCAAGCCAGCCACAACCTTCTGCCCAGATTTCCCCAATGCTTGAGCCCAGCTCTTCCTCTGGTCACACAAATTTCATCCCTGAGCTTAGCGTCTCCAGTCCATCCCAGTCCGTTCCCATAAATTCCCCCAGAAATTCACAGTCACTTCGTTCAGATCATTCAGTCCAAACAATTCCCAATCAACTAAACTCGGTCCGCACTGTCACCACTAGAAGCATGCATGGGATTACTTGTCCCAAACGTCAATTTAATTTGATCTCCACCACACCATCACCTCTTCCCCGTAACCCCAAATCCGCATTGTCCGACGTGAATTGGAAATCCGCCATGAACGATGAATATAATGCTCTTATTAATAATAATACGTGGGATTTAGTACCACGCCCATCTAATGTGAATGTTATTCGTTCTATGTGGATTTTTCGTCACAAAAAGAATTCTGACGGTTCTTTTGAGCGATATAAGGCTCGTCTTGTAGGTGATGGCAGGTCTCAGCAAATTGGCGTGGATTGTGACGAAACTTTCAGCCCCGTGGTAAAGCCCGCAACAATTCGCACTGTGCTCAGCATTGCTTTATGTCACTCTTGGCAGATTCATCAATTGGATGTAAAGAATGCGTTCCTCCATGGACATCTAAATGAAACAGTGTACATGCATCAACCACTCGGTTTCAGGGACTCCACCCGCCCCGACTACGTATGTCTCTTGAAGAAATCTCTCTACGGTCTAAAACAAGCACCACGTGCTTGGTATCAACGGTTTGCCGATTTTGTTGCCACTATTGGGTTCTCTCACAGCAAATCTGATCACTCCTTGTTCATCTACAAACAAGGACATGACTTGGCTTATCTACTTCTCTACGTGGACGACATCATTCTGACCACGTCATCCCCGACACTTCGTAAGTCGATTATGTCTCTTTTAGCTTCGGAATTTGCTATGAAAGACTTAGGGCCACTTGGTTACTTCTTGGGGATAGCGGTAACACGTAACTCATCCGGTCTCTTTCTCAGTCAATCGAAATATGCGGAGGAGATTCTCGAAAGAGCTGGAATGACTACTTGCAATCCATCACATACACCTGTTGATACAAAAAGTAAACTTAGTCATGCTTCGGATCCTCTATTCGACGATCCCACGCATTATCGAAGTTTAGCAGGTGCATTACAGTATCTAACATTCACACGACCGGATATATCATACGCCGTCCAGCAAGTCTGTTTACACATGCACAACCCCAAAGCCGCCCACATGAATGCTCTTAAACGCATACTCCGGTATGTCAAAGGCACACTTGATCTTGGTTTGCAGCTTTATAAATCATCAGTTTCTGGACTTATATCATACACAGACGCCGATTGGGGTGGTTGTCCTGACACACGCCGCTCAACATCCGGGTATTGTGTTTTTCTTGGCGACAATTTGCTCTCTTGGTCCTCGAAACGACAACCTACCCTTTCCCGTTCCAGCGCCGAGGCTGAGTATCGAGGAGTCGCAAATGTTGTTTCTGAATCGTGTTGGCTGCGTAACTTACTACTTGAGCTCCATTTTCCGATTCAGAAGGCTACGATAGTTTATTGCGACAATATTAGTGCTATTTATCTATCCGGTAACCCAGTTCAACATCAACGTACTAAACATGTCGAAATGGATATTCATTTTGTACGCGAAAAAGTTGCTCGCGGCCAGGTTCGAGTACTTCACGTTCCATCTCGGTACCAAATTGCTGACATCTTCACCAAAGGGCTTCCCCGAATACTTTTTGATGATTTCCGAGACAATCTAAGCGTACGCAAACCTCCCGCTTCGACTGAGGGGGTGTGTTAGACTCCATGATAATAGCCGACGTTTTGTTAATATTGATATACTATATTTATTTTGTAAATCTCTTAGGCTTAATTATAGGTAATTAGTTTTGACTATCTTTGTATTTATACTCTTGGTTTGTGAATAGAAAAGCACGATTGATTCTCTATTATCTCGCATGTCCCTCCGAATCATTTTTGCCATTGTTTTTGTTGATCTTCTACGTCATGCAGTGTTATATGCCTACAAGTTTTCAATGAACAAATAATTGTTTGCTAGACTTGTAATTTTTCTCCAAATAAAATATTATGAGTATCAATGTATGTATTTCGTGGTATACATGAATAATTTAATTTTGATTTTAGAATTTTAATATAGTAGTATATATTTGTAAGATATATAACAATTAAACAATTAATATTCTCTCCCATAGTATTTGACATATTCTTTGTAATTTGTAAAAAAAATGTGACCATTATTTTGAAAGTAAGTAGTATACAAGTGATTGATAGTAAAAAACAATGAAAACGAGGAATTGAACCATAGACTTCCAACATACAAAATTAGGGGTGGGCAAATATCCCGATTTTTCCTGAACCGCTCCGAATCGATATGGTCCCGTTCTGAAAAATAGCATATTCGTTCGGAAACACAATTTATTGTTCCGATCTCGATCCCGTCCCGATTGAAGTAATATCATTATAGGGTTCAAATATTTTTGTCCCGTTCCGGACCGATTGTCCCGATTGAAAAAATTATTAAATTATTATATAATATAATAAATTAATATTTTATATTAAATTATTATTTGAATTCCTAAAAAACTCAAACCCTTCGTCATTTCCTTCATCTAGGTATTTTTTAAAATTTGTTTAAATTTTTAGATTTCTTTTTAGTTAGCTTAAATTTTAAACTTTTGGATGTTTTTATTTTATTTTTCAGATTTTGATTTTTTTATTTGGGTATTAATTTGTTTGAACTTCTAAATTTCTTTTTAGTTGGTTTAAAGTTTAAACTTTTGAAATGTTTTTATTTTATTTTTTAGTTGATTTATTTCTTTATGATATTCCGAAATAACATTGTCCCGAATTGGTCTCAAACCATTTCCGAATAGTACAATGTTTAATTGGGACTATAGTCTAAACCGGATCGATCCCAAACCGATATATATAACCGGAACTTGGAACAGGACACCCTTAATCCCGGACCGTGTCCCCCTATACAAAATGATACTAACCAACAACACTGCGCCAATCAAGAGTTGTTAGCTCAGTTGATTGAGCACTTGAATTGGAGACTTGAGGTCCTTGATTCGAATCCCAAAACATTTGCAATTGACCTATAAAAAAAAAAAAACACTACACCATATAAATTAAAATTTAATTCTCAAATGTACCAACTTAAAATATAAATTATGTTCTTATTACTATTTGGTTTAAAAAATACATAAAATATTAAAAATCATCAATTATAATTAATCATACATAAAAAATTAAATAATAAAGTTTAATTTTAATATTTAATTAAATTGCATTTAGTATTAATTAATCGTAAACATAAAAAAATATATACTCCTTTTGTCTTAAAACTATCTAGTTAACGTTACTTTTTTATTTCTAACATTATACAAAAATTATGAAAAAATAAATAAAATAAAATTTAACTATTAAATATTATTTTAGTTATTTTTCGGTGCTATAATTTTTTCTTATTGGACAGAAAAAGAGTATAATTAATTTAAGGAAAAATTATTGTTTCCATAATCGAGGTATTACACGATATGACAATTACACTTGTAACCTAGCCGAAAAATTATTGACGATTACAACACAATGTTTAACACTTTTACAATTTACTACCCGCTTGAAGCCGAACAGAATTTTCCCAAGAATATGACACGCTTACTTGGAATTTATGAGATCAATTTAAAACAACAAAAATGAGCCAAACCCGTCCGTTTCCGATTGAAATAAGAAGCTTGCCTTGCCTTTGATGGATTCATATGAATTGAAGTAGTAGTGCGTCTAAAAGTAAATACCTGAGCAGTAGCCGCCGGTCCCCTCTCTTTCCTTCCATTCCCTTCCCTTCCCTACAAATGAAGTAAAATGAAATGAATAATACAGTCCACACGAAAAGTACTGTAAGTAACTTTATCTCATAACTGACTTTGTAATCAGACTTCCAAACACGTTTTCCTGTAAATTGATGTATTGTGAGAAATAGATAGAGAGAGAGAGAGAGAGAGAGATATGGCCGGAAGAACAAAGAAGAAATTGAAGTTGGACTTGAAGGGGGCTTTGGAATCGCTTTCGTTGTTGGTAGAGCAGCAGCCTTTGCTTCCATTTGCAGTTCCTGTTTTGGTGATTCTCTGGGCTTTTGAGACCTGCTTTTTTTCTCTCTCCAATTGGGTTCTTCTTCTTCTTGCTGTTTCCGCTACTATTCAGGTTCCTTTTACCCTAATCAATTCTTTTTATTTTTATTTTGTTCCTTGTGAGGTTTATGCTTTTCTTTTCTTTTTGGTGATTCTCTGGGTAATTTCTATGTGTATGTTGTAAACAATGGAAATGGTAGTAATGCAGGAAGACAACATATAGCCAACATACACATTCAATCGGAATGAATTTCGCCCTTGTAATCGGAACTCTAATTTGCGATCGATGCTTTATCAAAATCAAATTATGTTTTTTGAATTTAGGAGGTTGTTTTTATAAAACATTGATAGAAATTCTCTTCAAGAATTAACGAAGTACAGAATAGTACCTACCTGATATGTTAGAGAACATAGTTGGTCTGGATGATTTAAGGCCCTGCGAACTTCCAGCTAAACCATTCTACAATGTGCAAATGCAGAAACTGCATAGAGTTCTATCAACATACTTATCCCTTTGTTTTGTGCAAAAACACACAATGACCGGTCACCGGTGCATGGTTTAGATGGCCATAACATAGACTAACCCGTACTTGTCTTTTGGCAGTATGGAAGTTACCAGAGACGATATTTAGTGGAAGACTTGAATAAGAAATGGATGCAACTGACACTTCAGAATTCGGTATTTGCTTTTTTTCAAGATTGTTTGTATGCTCAAACTATCTATCATATTTGTTTGTTTGTTTCGTTTTTCTAGTTACTATACATGATTTAGCCACCTTCTATTCTTAAATTATCCATACAGCCAATAACACCTTTAGAGCACTGTGAATGGCTGAACAAGCTATTAATTGAAGTGTGGTCGAACTATATCAACCCTAAGCTCTCATTGCGGTTTGCATCTATTGTTGAGGTAATTATTATTATGTTTTTGTGTTATATATATAGTTTCAAGTAAAAATATCATTACTAATTCGTTAGAACTTGTCATGGATTTTTTGCTTATGTACTATGTATATATATACATTATTACATACATATATAAGAGATAGTTTTAAGAAGTACCCTCGAGGTTGGACCTAATTATAGAATAAAACAGCTAACTTTCGAAATACATATTTACCAGATGTTTGATTTGGTGTTATAATTCAGGGCTACCGTAATATTCTTGAGTGGGATTATTTTTAGTGTTTCTTGCTTCTAACCACCTTGGGAGTGGTGTTTTGTAGTTTTGAAAGTCGTTTTTTTGTTTGCCGTTATTTTTGCTTATGACATACACATTTTTATGCATAGTCGTGAGTCGTCTATGTGTTCACTGATTTAAAGGACAGTTGCAATAAAACATTTTTGTAGTTGAGTATGTTCACGAATGTGGTTCCCGTAGGAGCTTCTTCTTATGTTTTGAAAGAGATATTTCTTTGTTTTGGAACTGTACATTAACATTAAAATATGATACGCCTATTACATTCAAAATAATTTGGGTAATGTGTTGCTCAAAATAGGCCTTAGTTTACTATTACAGTATTATTCAAGTTTGTCCTTTAAAAGGTTTTCTAGCATTTACTTTTTTATTTTATTTTGGAGAACAAATGGTTATTAGTTATTACTTACACCAACACATTCTCCATGTGTGTATTTCATTCACCCATCTAATGTACTTTGATTAGCATGGTTTCATTACTCATTAGATAGTGTCTTTGGTGTTTGCAATTTTTAATTATTTTATAAACACTGCAGACATTTTTTTCTGGTTCTACATCTCTAATGCACCAACACTCACACACAGATCTTTTCGGGTTGAGATAAATGGTTGTTTATCTGTTGATTATTTGCTTCTACTATTATGCAGAGGCGCTTGAAGCACATAAACTCGAAGCTGATTGTAAGTCTCCATTCTCAAATTTAGCAAGTGATTAAATTAATTGTCACGAACTGCTAATATGTATATTGATTATTGACTGATATAATGTGTACTTCTATAGGAAAAGATCGAGTTACAAGAATTTTCTCTTGGTTCACGCCCTCCTTTATTTGGGCTGCATGGGACCCGTTGGTCTACTTCAGGTGATCAGGTTTGATACTTTTACTTATTATTTTAAACTGTTATATGTTGGCATATTATTTTGATTAATTTATATTTTAACATTAATAATATTTATTTAAGCTTCTCTATATGTACTCAATCAGTCTGGTTGTCTGTGTCATTTGAGCTTCTCAAAACGTTATAATAAGTTTTATTTTTATGCAAATAATCATTCGACATACCATTTTACCTTCTTTATCATGTTTTGGGATCACAAAACTTTACCCTACACTTTCATTTGTAACAGAAATACATGCGCTTGGGTTTTGACTGGGACACGGATGATGTATATATCATGTTGTTTGCAAAGCTGGCTACACCGTTAATGGGAACAGCTCGGATAGTTGTCAATAGCATCCACATCAAGGGTGATGTATGCATTGATTATTGTTTCTTATCCTATTGTTCTCTTCGGTCAATGTTTACAATTTTATGATCCTTTGATATCACTTTAGGTTTTATGTTTGTGTTATAGCAGAGTGATTTAAACATTACATATCGTTACATTAGCAATAGTCAACCCTAGTTTTCAGAATATCTTACAAATACACCCCTCAACATTTCAAAATATTACCCAATAGACCCTGCTTTTTTTGTAAAATGTAAAATGAGAGACAAAAATTGGGTTGGTTGTAATACTTATAAAATCTGAGAGGTGTAATTGTAAAAATATTTGATTATGTCTCCAATATCTGTTATAACTACCAACAGCTGGGGCAAAGTGTAAGAAGTACGTAAATGTTATGAATTTGTTTTTACAAAGTTGCAGTTTTCCATTTTCCCTTTTTGTAATATGGCCAAACGTACTTTGTTTGTTGATCATCGCATTTTTTTCTTTTTTACTTCCTCCTACCAGTTATTAAATCTTTAGAGTTACTGACTTAAAACCTTATTTATTGTAATTGTGACACAACTGATCTGTAGGGAATCTTATGAACTTGATCATGTTAACTGTGCACAATATTTTTCTTCTGAGACAGTTTCGTTTTTGAAATTTCCAGCTTATTTTGATGCCGATACTAGAGGGGAGAGCAATAGCATACTCATTTGTATCAACTCCTGAGGTGAGACTTGGTGTTGCTTTTGGAAGTGGTGGAAGCCAGTCTCTACCTGCGACCGAGCTACCAGGTGTTTCTTCATGGCTGGTATGATTTGAATTATAATAATGTAGCAATGCTAATTAATTCTAGCTAGCAATGATAATTTGTAGGCAGCAATGTTGCTAATGGCATATGAAATTGAATTTGAAACGATTATATATACAAAGTAAGTTCTGGAATAGATGGTGATCGTCTATACTTTTTCTATATTTTATTGAGCAACCACACTCCACGTTTAATTTCAAAACTTCGTATTGCCATTAGTTTGTCTATATTAACTTTGTTCTGTTTTTATCATCTCATCTGTATTCTAAATTTTTCTCTTTATCTTAAAAGGTTGCCATTTATTTGAAATAGATTTTTTTAAATAGAACTGCTGAAATCTTGTTATGATTTTGACCATTTTCCCTAATTTACTTCGTTTGTTGTGTTTTTTTTTCTCTAATTTAGTTTTTTGCTTTCTCATTTTTTTCTCTTTTCAAGGGTTTTCTCGTCTTTTTAGTTACTTCCAATTTTTAAGCTAATCTAATTTTCAGAAATTTTGAAATTTATTCCTTTTTATAGTTTCAAAAAAAAAAAAAAATTGTAATTTCCCCATCTTTATTTATTTATTTATTTATTATACAAGAGCTCAAATCCTGTTACATATAAATACTTTTATTCATCTTGATGGTCATGTTATCAGGTTAAAGTTGCCACTGACACATTGAATAAGAGAATGGTCGAACCCCGGCGCCAGTGTCTTGCTTTGCCAACCAAAGACTTGCAGAAGAATGTTGTAGGTGGTGTATTATGCGTCACTGCCATCTCTGCTAGGAATCTTTCGTCTGCAAATACTCAATCGGAGGGCTGTGTTGAAACCAGAGAACTTCAGACATTCTTGGAGATCGAACTCGAGGAACTAACAAGAAGAACAGATGTGAGAGGTGGGTCTTGTCCCAAGTGGGACACGACAATCAATCTGGTCCTGCATGACTTTGCTGGAATTATCAGATTCAATCTATACAAACGCACTCCTGGAAGTGCAAAATACGACTTCCTTGCAAGCTGTGAGATTAAGGTACTGTCTGTTGTTTATATAAAAGGGTTAAAATAGATGTTAGATTCTCAGCACCTGATGTTTCTTTAGATTGTATGTAGCACTTCACAAACTTTTTCCACCAATGCAGGTGAGGTATGTTCCAAACGACTCTACAATATTTTGGGCCATCGGACCTGATTCGTCAGTCATTGCGAAACATGCTGACATATGTGGAAAAGAAATCGAGATGACAGTTCCTTTTGAAGGGGTTAATTTAGGAGAGGTATTTCTCGTCATCCGTCCTTATTAATTGCAACAGCTCATTTTGTTGTTTTTCATTTTATTTTTTTCTTAAATCATTTTTTTTTTATGTATTATCTGATTGAAATCATTATCTTATACTGTAATAAATGTTCTCTGAAATCTCTTGGTAGTTGACCATGACGCTTGTACTTAAAGAGTGGCAATTTTCTGATGTCTCACATGGCTTCAGTCGTTTCGGCCTGGGTTCCGGTCTTTCAATGAGTGGGCCGTCAAATTATTTTCCCAGAACTGGAAGGAAAATCTGCATAACCGTGGTAGAGGGTAAGGGTCTGGTTGTTAAAGACAAAATCGGGAAATCCGACCCTTATGTTAAACTGCAATATGGCAAGGTGCAACTCCCTTTTTACCATTTCATCTAGACTCTGATGATTTTTCATATGGTCATAGATGTTTTCCCCATAGTATGTGGACATTTTTATGTGCGTACTTGGGTATTTTGCACTTTTTATTGTATTTACTTTCTTATCCAGGCCATCAAAAGAACCAAAACCGTCTCGCATTCTTCGAATCCATCTTGGAATCAAAAGTTTGAGTTTGATGAAATAGGAGGTGGGGAATATTTGAAAATTAAATGCTATACTGAAGAAACGTTTGGCGACGAGAGCATTGGGAGTGCACGTGTGAATCTTGAAGGGCTTGTGGAAGGTTCCATTAGAGATGTTTGTATTCCACTGGAAAAGGTCAATTCTGGGGAGTTGCTACTTCAGATAGAAGCAATCAAAGTTGACGATAATGAAATCTCGAGGGTACGTATATTTTGATTCAATTTTATTTATTTTTGACATTTTTGTTGAGAGCTGAGACTAAATTAAGCAACCAATATTTAAAAAACAATGCAATCATTTTGTGTTTATAAGATATAGACAAGCGCTCCAACTCACAGGAAATGTTGGGGGGTATTTGGTTATGGTTCCATGTACTAATTGTTAACTTTCAAATGAATACAGAAAATTATTAATTTTTCTGTTGATTATGTATGGATAGGTAGTTTTGTATAAAATGGTAGATGGTGGACCCTTGAGAGTGATTTGATTTGAAAGTAATAATATTTGAAGTAGATATTGTAGGACCCACGTTAATATAGTACTCGTCCATCCCACCTAAATGTTACGTTTTCCATTTATGGCGTTCCACGCAATATTTTGAGTTTCATAAAATAGGAAATAGAAATATTAAATTTTCATTTCATTATAATATTTGTGGAGCTTAGTGTACATCATTTCACTTTATTTATAAAATAATAATAATTAAGTATTCTACATTACAAAAACACTCACCACACTTCACTATATTTAAAACATACTTATTTTTTTAATTTATGTGCCGAATAAAAAATGTAACATTAGCGGAGGGACGGAGGGAGTACGATTTAATAGATCAGTGATGTCAGTTATGACTTGAAAGTTGAAATAGATAATTTTCAACGGATGAGGTTTAAGCAAGCATGTTTATATATTTATGAAATAGTTAAAAATGGAAATTGATGTTCGGAAACATGTCCAAACATACCTTAGATTGTGAAATTATTTGTTTGGGATTTATACAAAGCTCGCACTAGCCACTAGGTAAAAATAAATTTTGTTTTGTTGGCATTGTTTAGGGTTCAAACTCAAGTCTATGTAATGGTTGGATAGAACTTGTTTTAATTGAAGCAAGAGATCTTGTTGCTGCTGATATCCGGGGGACGAGTGATCCTTTTGTGAAGGTACACTATGGAAACCTCAAGAGAAGCACTAAGGTTAGATTTTTTTGTATGCTGAAACACATTCTATGTATAACTACGATAATGCTTTGTAATTAGTGTCTTATATCTATGAAATCTAGTGTTGGTATGAAAATTCACTTATGATATTACTAGAGTTGGATTCGAATAAAGCCGAGTTCTGGAGATTTTGAATTTAACTCGATTAATATCAAGCTTGAACTAAGTTTATCAAATATGTAATTACTCTCGAGCTTCTTGGAGTTTAATCAATCTTGAAAGGCTCACTAAATACTAATTATAAATAATCCATTCTTTAATTTATTACAATAATTAAGTAAAAAAATTATAGAATGCAAAATTAGAATTAACATCAATAAATATTAGTTCTAACGAGCCTGCTCACGAGCTAAGTTACCATTAATCTTCAGTTTGGTTCACTAATTTTGACGAGCTTTTATCATGAGCGGCTTTGGATAATTTGCAGCCCTATATATAATACCTTTCATTATTTGCATATTTTCTACAAGCATATGACTTTCATGTAACAAGTGGCATTTGTTTAAACATTAGGGCAGTAATTTTACTTTTGTGAAAATAGTGAGCATTGCATTTAATAAGTTGGACAACAATTTCACTGCTATTTTACCTTTACTTGTACATATCTTTACAGGTCATGTACAAAACACTCACCCCAAAATGGCATCAAACCTTTGAGTTTCCCGATGATGGTAATAGCCCCCTCACATTGCACGTAAAAGACCACAACACTCTGTTGCCCACATCCAGCATTGGTGACTGCGTCGTGGAATATCAGATGCTACCTCCCAATCAGATGGCCGACAAATGGATACCTCTGCAAGGAGTCAAACGAGGAGAAATCCACATCCAAGTGACGAGGAAAGTCCCACAACTGGATAGAAAAGCAGGAGTGGATTCTGATCAGTCGTCCCCAACTGATGTTCGCCACCAGGTTTCCAATCAGGTGAAGCTATTCTCTAAACAGGATTAGTTATGAAAACTCACCTCTCATTAATTTCAAAATTATCCATTCTTCTTTCAATACAAATTACCCCTTGTGAAGTGTTGCAAATGTCCCTCTTATGGTGTAAGAATTTAAATAGAAAAACGATCCCAATATCTCTTCAATTTTCGCAATTTCATCCCTTCATACACTTTGGTGCCAACAACAGTTTTGCCATTTAAGCTTCACATGTTGAGTTTAATTAGATTATATAGAACAGACACTTCTGTCTCATAAACCGTTCAAGTTTAACCAAAAAGAAAACATATTGAACAAAATGCTAATTTCTTTCCATCCAATGTTATTGAACTTGTTCTGGCAATCGCAATTGCCAAACATGATGGTTCTCCTGTGAAAAAGTGTTTTTCTAGAAAACCTAGGGATGAAACTGAACAGGAAGAGTTATGGTATCATTTTGCCATTTCAAGATTAGTTTCAGAACAAACTGCCGCCTCCCATAAGTTATGGTACCAAAATTGCAATGTTCTCTTTCTATAACTGAAAACTTGATTGGGTTTTCTTTTGTAATTAGACTAAACCTTGAAAAGATAGATTTTGTAACTAACCATTTCCTTATTAAATCTCCAACTGATGTACTTACTTGTTTGATGCTTATCTTTGATCTCAAACATTCCAAAGATGATTGATAAATGTCAGTCTCATGTTTCTGTATTAATTATTTATTCGGACCAGATAAAACAAATGATGATGAAGCTTCGGTCCCAAGTGGAGGATGACGATCTTGAAGGGATTTCAAAGGCACTGGTTGACCTTGAAAGCCTCCATGAGAATCAGGAAGAGTACATGGTCCAACTTGAGACGGAGCAAATGCTGCTCCTCAGCAAGATAAGTGAGCTTGGACAAGAGATATTTAACTCGGCATCTCCCTTGACTAGAACTGCTACCATTCCTTGATGACAGAATCTTGAATACAACAAGTTTGATCATCCGGTACTGCTGCTTGTGTTATATAGTATAGTATATATATATACAGAGAGAGAGATGTACGGAACCAAATATAAGAAATAAGTTGGTTATCACTTATCAGACCCCATTAACATGGATTCGGTCTTGCCCATATCAGTGTTCCGGTCTTGCCCATATCAGTGTTCCGACCATTCGAAGAAGCGTAGGATATATTGCCTAGAATAAGATGATTTTCACGTTCCAAAGAACAGAGTATCAAATTTGTTCTCTCATCTTGTATAGTTTCAAGAGTTGACAAAATACCAATATTTTGTTTGGACTCATTCTACTAAAATCAGTTATTGTCAAATTCATTGTGATTAGAAGTTAAGATATTGTGGTATTTAGATTCGAGACAATTTCAGTACACGAGGTTTTCAAGAACATAGAAGAATGTCAAGTGCTGAATTTTTATTTAGATGGAGTACAATAATTGCCCCAAGTCCAAATATTCATAATTTTTGTCTCATTAATTAAAATGTTTTTTTTTTAAATTAATTTGACTATTAAGAGTTAATATCATATATTAATCCAATTCTGAATCAATACATGTTTTTTGTAATTTACAAAAGACATGATCATTGATTCGAAACAAAATGAGTATAAAATATTCAGGTCAGAAGGAGTATAATATCACACACGATGAAGGGCACGAGACTAAAGTGAATCATGGAGACACATGACGATAAACAATGATAATTGCTAGTATAACATTTTTCGAAGAAGAAAGTCAAGTGTCTTGAATATTTGTGTTTCGCTTTTGTCAAATCATAGACGGGGATCCTTAAACGAACACGACACAAGATGTTGCCTTCAAAACTCAACTTCCTCCTCCAATCTAGTTAAACAAGCAGACGCGAACAGACAATCAAAGAATAGGTGAGAGTGAGTCTCCACCAAAATACACTCACAACAGACACAAGTATCAACCAACCCCCACGACCTAGAGGATAAACGATTTCATATAGTCAACAACAGTATGAGGCCATGAAGCGGAACTCAAAGAATTAATGTTATAGTCATTCTAATTATATTCTAATTTACATCAATTCATTCATTCTATTTTTTTAAAATGAATTGAATTGAATTAAATTTATTTAATTTGAACTAAATCAACAAGAAATTAAATTTAAGAATCGAACTCAAATACTGGACTAATTAGGACTTGTTCTTTTGTACCAAAATCGGCTGAACTGGACTGAACTTAAGCGATCTGATCTGAACTGAACTGAATTGATTTTTTATAAAAATAATAATAACTTTTATAAATTATTAAATATTTTTTTAAAAATATTAATAATATTATGACAATAAATAAATTGTATATTGAAAATTATAGATTGAAATTATTATTTATTTTAATTTATTTTAAAGCGAACTGAAAGATCTGAACTGAACTGAACTTAAGCGAACTGAACTGGACTGAAATTAAGTACAAAAGAACATGTCCTAATTGAACAGAGCTTTTGTTAATTGCTTAATTTAGTAAACATCACCTTAACTAAAACAAGCAAGAGCAAATTAAATGTGTACCTAATTGAAATAAATAGTATAGCCTTTAATTCCCCCAAGTTGTAATGCTATTTTATGTTATTTGGAGGTACTGTACTTTGTAAATTTTGTGAAATACTAAATTCATTTTTATTAATTAGGATAATATTAAATTTATAATGTGAGTTGTGTGACTTGTGTCAAGCGTGTCTAGATTAGTTTTTTTTTTTTTTTTTTTGACGAATTAAATTTTAGATTTATTTTAAAAACTAAAAAGGTAATTATTGTATTTATGAAAAATTGAGTTAATCTAAAAAATATCACTAAGAGTTACCCCTTATTTATTTTTTTAATTTTTCAGGAGCAAGACTAATTATTTACTTAATTTTAAAATTTTCGTGTGAAAAATTAGGTGAAATTTTCCGGGAATCGGACAGAATTTGGGAATGGAAAATTAGTTGCATAGATTTGTAATGGAATAGGACATCCTCCTCCTCCTCCTTCTCCTCCTCCTCCTCCTCTTCCATGTCCAAAGCCAATAAAATTTAAATACATAGTCCATATCCAAAAAGAATGAGTGTCCATGGCAGCAAGCTTCTGCACCACCGACATCACTTCCGTTCTTACCCCCAACCGGATTATCTCCCCCTCTATTCCTCCAATGTCTCCGCCTTGAATTTGGGTTGCTCCCATTTCCCAGGTAATTTTCATCTCTTATTTTGGTTACTAAAACTAAAGGAATTCGACCTTTTATTTCCTGTTTTTTAATCGGATCGTCTCTACTGCAGCTTTGCGCCTATCGATCTTTCCGCCTTATCGGGGTTCCGGTACGTTTCTTTTTTACAGTCTCTTTTGATTCAGTTTTGACCGAATTGGCTAATTTTTGTCGGAGCCTTAATGCACTTATTGGATTTGTATATATTGTTGTTTTCGGATTTTGGGTTGATCAAGTTTAAGGTTTAGTTCATAGTTTTATTCTTATGCACTTAATGGGGTTTAATGTAGGTGGAATTTCAAGATTATTGTTGATCGGAAAGTGTGGGTCGGACAAATTACAATCGGGATGGCCTTCTGATCATGCTTCCGAACCTGCTAAGGTATCTTTACTTTCTTGGGATTTGCTTATCTGAACCACGTGGTTTGGTTGTTTATTTTTCGAGATTATGTGTTCATGGATTGGATGATGTCCTCTCGATTACAATTCTCTTAACAATGTAAACGCAAAGTTTGTATATAAATGGATGATATCCCTACACTGACTTTCACTGACTTAGTAATTGGGGCTTCTGCATTTTACCGTCTGTGTGTTTGGATTGAAATAGACATTATACTTTCATATACCCAAGTCTCTGTATTTCTTTAAGTGGCATCTTACATTGTTATGTTTATAATAACTAAGTCTTTCTAAAGTCATATTTGAGTCTATTTGTTTCAGATTCAGGAAAAGATTTCCTTGGCGGACATTTTAAAGGGATCAAGCTCTTTTCTACCTCAAGTAGTTCTAGCAAGTACAGTGTTGGCTCTTATACACCCACCTTCATTCACTTGGTTCACTAACAGGTTCAGTTATCATTGCTCGATCAGGATGTTTATCATTACGTTGTTTATAGTGTAAAATGAAAATGTGATATTAAACTTTATTGCCAATTCAGTGCTGTCTTGAATAATTCTGTTTTTGCATTCAGGTATTATGCACCAGCATTAGGCTTTTTGATGTTCGCAGTTGGAGTTAATTCAAGCGAGAAAGATTTTCTTGAAGCATTCAGCAGACCAACAGCTATTCTTGCTGGCTATATTGGACAATTTGTCGTGAAGCCCCTTCTCGGTTACCTTTTTGGCACAATCTCAATGACTATATTCGGTCTCCCGACTTCCTTAGGTGAAATTAATCTTCTCATAATGGATCGATTTCATGAAATATTATTATACTAGTTGACAATATCCCTCCACTTTTATGCATTTAGCTGTTGGGATCATGTTAACTTCTTGCGTCAGTGGGGCCCAGCTTTCCAACTATGCCACTTTCCTAACCGACCCCCAGATGGCCCCGCTTAGCATAGTCATGACTTCTATATCCACAGCAACTGCAGTTTTTGTCACCCCATTCCTGTCCTTATTGCTTATCGGCAAAAAGCTTCCTGTTGACGTCAAAGGAATGGTCTCCAATATCCTGCAAATCGTGGTCACGCCTATTGCAACCGGGTTACTCTTAAACAGGTATATAGCTACTTTTACATTTACAGCTACAAAAACAACCCCTTGGTTTATCCGAATCACAAATAAGATCAACATCGTGACTTTATAACCACAGAAAATCTCAAATCAAATGTAGGCTTAAGTGATTTTTTTTTTGCCATTAAGCTGTTTACTCAGGGTATCATTTGTCAATTAACCAACTTTTATATGCTTTCAGCTGATTCACGACTTTGGTTGTATGTCACTTGTAATTATAACAATGCAACTGGATTACTTTTTAATGTGTACTCATCTACTTTTATAAGGACAATTATAAAATTACCAGAGGTTTAGCGTAATTAAAAAGAAACACAGTTTTCGACTTTTCGTTTCAAACTGAAAATAACTTGACATTTTTGGAAAAGTAAATCCTCAAGAAAAGACAAAAATGGAATTTTTATTAGGTGAATACAAAAACAGTAATTTGCAATTTTAAAAGAGAAATGTTTTTTTTTTTGTAATTAGTCTTAACTCGAGTCGGGGGTAATTTTTGTATTTAACATAACTTTTATATGCATCTAGCTCAATCACAAATTTGTTCGTGCTTCACTTGATAATATTGCAATTGGATTACTTTTAAATATGTACTTAGCTACATTTATATGCATAACTAGTTACAAAACTGCGAGGTTTTAGCCTAATTACCAAAAAAATGTTATTCGTTCATATCAACGTGGCATTTAATTTCATATTGTAAAATTGCACACACCCTCTAGAAAGGTCAAAAGGTGATATATTTGTATGGTAGATATGAACCTCAAAGGCTATATGTAATAAGTAAACTGCTGATTTTTTGAAATTGAAAGTAGGCTAAACCTCGGGGTTACTTTTTGTAATTATGCATTAAGTTCAATCAAGATCTTGGTGGTCTTAAATTATACTAATAGTGTCTCTTGCGCCTTCAACTTGTGCTTGCAGATTCTTTCCCAAAATCTGTAATGCGATTCGGCCAATTTTGCCCCCTCTCTCGGTGCTTGTGACGGCTCTATGTGTTGGTGCCCCACTTGCTATCAACGTGGATTCAGTCCTTTCACCTTCCGGGATTTCAGTGTTGCTTCTGGTTATCGCATTTCATCTTTCGGCATTCATATCCGGATTCTCATTCGCCGGTCTTATTTTCCATGACGCGCCTGACGTGAAGGTTCTGCAGAGAACACTATCCTATGAGACGGGTATTATTAACCACTATCGCTTCTGTTGATGTTTTTATAATGACAAGTAGGATGAAAGTGTTGTTTTTGAGTTGGAAATTTCCCTGTTGTATTCTCTTGTAGGCATGCAGAGCAGTCTTCTGGCTCTTGCGCTTGCCAATAAGTTTTTCCAAGACCCACTTGTCAGCATCCCCCCTGCTATTTCTGTAAGTCAGTAATTATTAATTTCCCAGTTTTTCAAAATAAAAAAAGGTTTATCGTCAAGTGCTCACCAAATTATTGATTAAAAAACATTGAAAAGTATATATGTTTGTTTCAATGAAACAAATGAAAATACTACAGCCGGGTTGAATGACAGAACCAAGAGAAAGAAATCGACCACCAAATTTTGGTTGATTTTTCTAATTTTTACATTTTCTCATTCAGGGTCTTAATATAACGTTATAACCTTAATTGTTTTGCACCAAAATCCATGTACTATTAAATAAAAAATAAAATAAAATCTCGACAGCCCGGGTCAGCTGATCTTTGGCACCGCCCCTGATTGCTGTTTAACTTGTGTGGAAGTATAGTATATTAAATGAATAAAATTCTTTCATTCATGAAATACTTACAAACTCCGTATATATTTTTTCTCTTACTTTGCAGACTGTAATAATGTCGTTGATGGGATTCTCTCTCGTAATGTTGTGGGGTAAAAGGAAAGAAACTGCTTTCTAATCTGATCTGTAACATAATTTGTTTTCAAAGAGATTTAACTTCTTTGCTGTTTTCAATTTCATCTTGGCAATGGAGTGGAAATGCAACGCTCGTAACCACAGAGAGGTTACTGGTGAATCAATTTGAGGATTGCCAGTTTCAATACTACATTGATCTGTTGAAACTGGAGAAATCTGTTCATAACTCAGCAAGGAGACTGGCTAATTATTATATAGACAATGAATTTGTGCGAAAAGGCAACGAGCCTTAAACAAGATACAAGCACGATTAATCATATAGGTTTGATGTTTTGTTAGTTTAATCCCAACATTGGTTGGGAGGTTGATGAACCATTTGTTATAGGCACATTGAGATAGTAAGTACATTTAGGCCGTGGCTAATTATGTATTCTGTAGAGTTTACGTTGACAAGTGGCCTAAGTGAAAGAGATTTCCCCGTTTGATTTGTAAAAGATGACAGTTCTAAGGAAAAATAATTCTTACTTTCAATTTGAATTTTTAAATTATTATTACATGTCTGCAATTTATAAACTCTTCTGCATTGACCTCAGAATAAATTTGGATATGTGTGCTAAGCATTTTAGCTCAGAATACTATTTTTTTTTTTAATTTTTTTTTTGCATATCACATTGCATGAAAGTAAATTTTCAAGCAAAAAATTTATACTTATAGAAGTTATAGTGGACTTGAAAAATGCTTGCTTTTCTCAATATCACTATGCGTGCTTTGTGTTACTACATTAGATATGCTGTAGAGGCTACACATACTCTTGCAATTTATTAATCAGTATGTGGCAAGAAGAGTTTACACGATAATTCAAGTGGGATGCCTAGATATCTTTCGAGCATTTTCAATATCTTGGTTATCAGTTATCTCGACAACATGACCAATTCGTTCTCACAGTATTCATTTGTGATGCTTAAATTAAGTTTGATGTTAACTTATATTTTCATGGAGGTTGTTCAGGAGAGAGGGGTAACATTTTGTCTTATAAACAGTAAGATTTTATCAAGGGTCGTTAGCTCAGATGGTTGAACAGTTGAATTGAGAATCAAAGTTCCTAGGTTCAAATCCAAGACATTGCAATTGACCTAGAAAAAAAAAACGGTAAGATTACTAGTTCATCTTAAATCTAATGATTAAAATTGTTTTAGACCCGGACCGACCGGACAACACCATCAATCGAACACACAAAAACACGAGCATGAGATGCAAAGCTTAATAGATGTACAGAAAGGTCTGTGCAATACAATAGTCTCATCAGCTATATAAAACCCTCTGCAAACTCAACTCTTTGTACTTGCTATGTACTTGCTAACTAACCATCTACACCGCAGTAGGATACCAAAAAAAAATTTGTTCTCTAGTCTACGAGTTCAATAGTAATACTCTCCGACACTTCGATTCCTGCATAAAACTTCACACGCCGCAATAATTCCATCTAAACAGCTGTTTACATAGCTACTCCCACCACCTTATTTCTTTGCCGCCCGTTTCTTCTACGTGATCTGCACACCAAAAAATGAAAAGGAAAATTAGTGCAATAATGAAGACGACTTCATCATGAGATCTCTAGGCAGCAGGAGAAGCACTCTTCTCAGCCTTTTCACTTTGTTCCTTCTCTGAATTGTCACAGGCAAAATGTCAGTACAGTGCCCACAAAATAAGCACACTAAATAGACAACAAATACCAGTAGATTATTAGTATAGTACAGAAAGTATTGAGGTTGACAAAAAATAGTCCCTCAGATTTTAATTTGTCCCAACATTTACCCGTTCGTAAGCAAAAAAAAAAACTTATAAAACTATTACAGTTAACCCCCACCTTAAATTTATACTAAAAATCAAACCTTGGGGATATTTTGTAAATTTACAAGCTAGCTGTTTTTCTTTGTAAATAATCCACCAAATAGTGCAATACTTCAACTCCTAAAACATTCAAGTGATAGACAACACATATTAAATCTATATAGTACTGTAATACGTACCACTTGGGCTTCCACTTCTTTCCATAGTAGATTTACTCTTCCGCTTTGCTTTTGTTCTGAACGTTTTCGTGAAATTCTTTTTCCTCCTACTTTAGATGATGGAGATCTGCCAGTCAATCTGATCCACATTAGCTAATTACAAGAAATTATATAAATTCTCAAGTCTTTTGAAATTGAATTGGAAAAGCTAACTCACTTCACTTCCAGTTCTTTATCTTTTCCTGAACCTCCGGTGGACTTCCACCTCTTCTTGGCAGATGATCTACAACTAGGCCGGCAGCAAAGCATACATGTGATGAGGTAAACAATCAACTAAGACACATTTTCCCTTTTCTATGGCTACATGGATTGCTTCAAACAACACAGTTTCCTAAACATCATCATTTCAGAGGCTGCAGGTAGCTCTATATAATTAGTATTAAAATCCCAGATGCATTTTAGTGGACCCCAGGTTAATTTATTGTTGTAAAGAAAGATATACATATAGAGTTCATAACAAGAATTAAATCAGATTTAGAACCATTTTTCTAAACACGTATATGCACACACATCAAGTAAAGGCAGCACTTACCCCACTTGAGGACGAATGTTTTTTGACGAACCAGATCTCTGCAAATGACGTACTGACTGACAAATATTATGCTACATCAATAAGTAAAAAACAAAAAATTCTAAGAGTAGAACAAAAATTTGGTAATACTTAGACCACCTTGGATTTTTCGCCATTATCGGAAAACTCCCAGCGTTCTTTGTCTAAGTCAAGAACTTCCACATCGCCATCAGTATATAGGATCTATGAACATTAAAAAAACGCAAAGAGAAATGAAAATTTTTAAGAGAACAAGATTAGTTTAAAAATCAATAACAGTGAAAACGATGGCAGCATACCACGTGCGTCCTTTTTTCATCATCGAAAGATTGCACTATACCTGTATAAAACCTGCATACCTCAAAACTTAGTACTGTACAACTTAAATTACAACGGACCATCTCAAAAAGCACTTACATCTTATCAAGAGGCCACCACACTTTTATTTGGCAACCAATTAAGTCGGAGGTGGGACTTCCGTTATCCATGGCTGTGCACTGTAAGTAACAATAGCAGGGAATTCGCATTCACAAGCTCAAAGATTTTGCAAGAAACTTGGGTAAAAGAATAACAACGCAGGACTCAACAGACGAATTGATTGAACCCCTATGCACACAACAAAACAAGTGTTGAGAAAATCAGATACCTTTTTCTCAATGGAAGCATCAGTAATATCCTGGATTAGTTTGGTAGGCCTAAGTTTGGGAATGGGAAGCTCCAACGAAGGCACTGATTTCCTCTTCTTCTGAAGTTTATTGCTGATTACTTCATCATTTGCTTGATTACTATAACAAACACATTTACTGTCGATTAATCATCTGGAAAGAAATAAAACCCTAATTCCGAAATACTCTACTAATAAGGGGTGTATGTATTGTTGACGTTACCTAGTGCAGGCGGAGGGGAGGAACGATGTGAGAAATTTCGAGAGTCCGCTGTAGAGATAGTTGGTGTAGAATGACAACGTTGGAGAACGCTCCATTGCGGTGGCGTGCCGACGACGCGAAATCTCAATCTATCTGAGACTGAGTCACTGAGAGAGGGTGGTTTTAAAGAAATACTACTGGTTACTGGTTAGTATGACGCTTGTCCGAGATTATGGTATCACAGCCACGGGCCGGCTCAGGCCCGCCGGGCTCCGGCCAAAAAAATTGACACACAACCGGCCCGTGTATAGGCGGGTCGATCCGGGCGGCCCGCGGGTTGATTCTTTTGTTTTTAAATTTATTTAATGATTTATTATTATTAGTACAAGTATTTATTAATAAAGGTTATAAAATTACATTAATTATTGGACTTTAAGCTGATTTTTTTTTATTTAATGATTTATTATTATTATTTATTAATATGCCATTATTAATAAGGCTACACCTCTAAACACTCTAAGTACACGTAATCTTTATAAATTAATAGACTCGTGACCGTAAAATTTTATTAATTTAGAGAAGTTATTAATTTATCGAGTATATTTTTTTTTATTTAAAAGACCAAGTCGGGACCGAAAGATTCTATTAATTTAAAGAAGTTATTAAAATATGAAACAATTTCGATAATGAGTAATTATTATTATTTGTTTATAATTCAGTAATTTAGTTTATCTTAATTATAATTTAAGGAATTCATACCCAAATTACCTTTTTTATTTTAAATTATCAAATTAAAAAATAAAAATTATATAACTTTTTTTTGTTTAAAAATACTGAATATTAAATTCTCAAATTAAAAAATAAAATTAAACAAATTAAAAAATAAAATTACACGCAATTCTCAACATTTAAATGTTAAAAAAAATTAAATATTAATTTCCAAAATTAAAAAATAAAATACACTTTTTTGTTTTAAATTATTATATTAAAAAACAAAAATTAGCAACTCCTTTTAAAAAAACTAAATATTAGTAAAATTTTAAATTAAAAAACAAAATTATACAACTTAAAGGTAATATATTATATTTTTATAAAGGTAATATAGTAATACAATTTTTAAAAATGTATCTTTTATTATAATTATCTAAATTATAATACCCTAATGAATAAATAACATAAAGATTCTTTTCAAGTGAATTTTATGGAGTTTAAATTGTAAAGTGAAAAACTTAAAGTTACCTTATCCTAAATACTTCTTAAAATATTATTATCAAATTCTATGGTTATAAGGTCTATTAAATGCTACACCCGGTGTAATACTCTTGTGGCATATTAACCGTAAATGCATATACCATACACGTCGGTGTGTGTGATTGTGTGTGTAGCATAGACTAAACCATGGTTATAATAAAAGTAAATTTTAATTAAGATCTTCATACTAAATTAATGATTATTGTATAATATTTCAATAATATACTTACATAATATAAAAAAATGACACATTATAGTAGTGTATAAAGGATTGAGGGGCCGTGCCGTGCACTTTTGCACTGCACCATAACAAGTGTGATCTTACACCGTACATTTAATTAGACATAATTCTCTACCTTTAGATGAAGTTAAGCATTTTATATGTTAATTTCATATTTCCTTTGAGATTTATCTTATCTAATTTAAAATAAAAATAAAAATTATAAATATATTTTAACGCAAAATACACTTATTATAAAAATTACAACAAGTTAATAAAAATTAATAAGATTGTAAAAGGTAATTTTTAAATTATTATATAAAAATCTATAAAAACTAGTAATTGTAAAAAATTATTTTTATATTACTATATAGAAATATAATACTAACTATACAGTATGCGAATATGCGATTATATAAAAATATTTTATTAAATGTATTTTTTTCTATGTTATTTAAAAATATTTTTTCTAAGTGTTACTAATACTAATCATTGAAAAATAATTTTATTTTGCGTTAAAATATATTTATAATAATTATTTTTGCTAAGTATTACTAGTGATTGAAAAATGATCTTATTTTGCGTTAAAATATATTTATAATTATTTTTTTATTTTAAATAAAATTAAGATAAATTTAAGAAGCTATAAAAAGTGAACAAGTAATGCTTAATTTCATCTAACGATAAAGAATTATGTCTAATTAAATGTATGGTGTAAGATCACACTTGTTATGGTGCAGTGCAAAAGTGCAGTGCACGGCCCCTCAATCCGTGTATAAACTGTATAATCTTCTCCTTTTCGATATCACCATACTCATTATTTTGTCTAAAACGTAACTCTTCTTGAATTTAAGGTAAATATCTAGGAGAGTTTTTTTATTTTATTTCCATAAACTAACGAAAAAAGAGGTTTCTTTTGTTGGTTGATTATAAATAAATTGGGGTTGTCTTAATTAAACTAAAAACCCTCTTCACTCGATTATACGTATTCGTACGCATACCTAATTCCCCTAAAGAAGAATCGATTCTGTTGTTAATGTTATATCCAGGGTAATTTCAGAGTGAGGTTTAAATTGACCTGAACACAAAGATCGTGTCTTGATGACTCACAATGCAGCTGATGACGATCTTCGGGTGGGGGGAGATTACATGAAATTGGAAGAGTGCGGTGCTGGTGGTGGGGCCAGATGGCAGGCGGAAGCGTCTGCAGCCGGCGGCGGAGGGTGGTGGTGGGCGAAACTAGTGCTCGTAATGCTATTCGGTGCGGTGCTGGGTGCGGTTTTCCTCAAATGGATCGGGCCCTTTTTCATGGATAAGGTTAATTTTGTTCTGAATTGAGTAGTTTTACACGTTCTGCTGCTGTTCCTATAATTCAAACCGATTTCCTTTTTTTCATTTCTTTTGGTGGGGGGTATGATTCGTATTCTGGTGATGTGTGGGGGCATTGTCTCTGATAATTGTGAATATGTGAGTGCGCTTCCCTCGAAATAATGGAATCAATATCAACCTTTTTTTTTTCCATGTTACTGCCCTTCTGACCGATGAAAACAGTCGCTTTCGAGTTTTTTTATTAAGCGTGAGTGCGTTTGCTGTGATAAGTGAAAATGATATCTTGTCCATATTCAGGGGAAAACATGTATCTTTATCTCCCTCCTTGTGTGGATTGTTGTCTTTCTAGGTCCACAGTATTGGTGGCCTGAATCAGTGAGATATAGACAAGAGAATTTAACGAATTATGGAATTTTGGCTTATTTGCTTTTTGTTCTTACTTATGGAATTAAAGTTTTTGACCTTGTATGTTTGGATATGCGCGTCTACGCATTTTAGCTGAGAATACTCAATACTTCTTTTTCACATCACATTGCTTTGGTGACCAACTGACGCATTAAAGTAAAATTTCAAGCAAAATGCTATACTTATAGTGGACTTGAAAATGCGTGATTTTCTCAATATCACTATGAGATGGTCTCACTCAAAGTCTGTATTTTTATTTCAAAAGTGTGACGCCTCATAGACTGTGTTACTACATTAGATATGCGGCAGTGGCTACACATACTCTTGCAATTTATTAATCAGTATGTGGCAAGAAGAGTTTACACGATAATTCAAGTGGGATGCATAGATATCTTTCGTGCATTTTCAATATCTTGGTTATCTCGACAACATGATCAATTCGTTCTAACAGTATTCATTTATGATGCTTAAATTAAGTTTGATGTTTACTTTTATTTTCTTCTTAGGAAATCATTCCCATAATAATTTGGGGGAGGGAAACTTTCAGCCCAACTATGCTAGCACTCATAGTCTTTGGTTCTCTAGCAATATTTCCGTCCCTTCTTATACCTTCCTCGCCGTCTATGTGGATTGCTGGGATGACTTTTGGATATTGTTATGGATTCTTGCTGATCATCGGAGCTGTGTCTATTGGTGTCTCTATTCCGTATTTCACTGGTTCGCTTTTCTGCTTTAGACTCCATGTATGGGAATCTTACTATCCATAATTTTTTTTCCTGATTTTGGTTGTGTTGGGATTTTATTAGTGAACGATAAACACACTTTATATGTCTTCCTGCAGGCATGGCTAGAAAGGTATCCAAAGAGAGCTTCTATTATAAGACTAGCTGGTGAAGGGGATTGGTTCAATCAGTTCCGCGCTGTCACTTTGATTAGGATTTCTCCTTTCCCTTATATTGTATATAACTACTGCGCTATGGCTACGGATGTGAAGTATGGTCCTTATTTATTGGGGACAATAGTAGGAATGGTGCCAGAAATCTTTGTTGCCCTTTACACGTAAGAATCCTCTAATCATTGTGTGTGTGTGTGTGTGTGAGAGAGAGATCTAATAAACTAATCAAATGAATCAAATGTTATTGTTGTTGGATTTTGTAAGAACTCATTTGTTAATTACTGGTTGTTAACCCGCCATTTTTAACTATTTCTATCTAGATCATTATACTTTAAAACAGCATGTAAAAGTGTCAACGGAATTTACTTGATATTTTTCGCTAGGTTTATGTTGATGTTGTTTTGGATGATTTATCTTTACTGGTATTGCCCTTCCTGAATAGCATTTTTATGTTGTGACTTGTGGGGTACTTCATATGCTGTTTCCTTCTTGCACCAATTTTTTCTAAAATATTTGATGCTAAAGAAAAGAAAGTGAACTTTATATTTAAAGTTAGTTGCATTTTTCTTTTGTGCATGTCTGTCCCCTCTTATGATCCCCATTAGAAGTTATAAAGGTGCAAGTGTAAAAAGATTCTTAACTTCATGTAATGACGTAAAGTTGTACTCTGGAAATTTGTTTGTCGTTATATTTGAATTTTATTAATTTTTTCATAATATATATAGGGTGAAATGGATGTTTTGAGTGATTGGGTGTTGTTTGATTTGTAGGGGAATCCTGATTAGAACATTAGCTGATGCTTCACATGGTCGCCACTCAATGTCGGCTCTTGAGATTGTTTTCAATGTGTTTGGCTTTTGCGTTACTGTGGCGACAACCGTGACAGTCACGGTATACGCAAAAAGGCGACTCAATGAACTGCAGACACAAGAGGAGCCATTGTTGAAGTGATATTATAATATTGTTCCCGGAATCGAACAAGCTTTGGATGGCATCCATACACTCCACGGTAAGATTAAAGAAAAAGAAATCGTTCGAATACTATTTATATACCTTTAGTGTAGTCTTTATGTATTCGTCTGAATATACATTTTTTAATTTTTTAATTTTTTTAATTTTTTAAAATATTTCCAAACAACAATGTTAGTCATTTCAGCCGGACCCAAAATTTACTGAGTAGTGTCAAGTTAGAGCTCGATTTCATAATTCTTTAACGACAAACGGACGTGGCCGGAAATGCCAGCCTGTCATGACTCATGCTCAAACACCATAAAATAGTTCATAGTTGTAGTGGTATTTTCTTAATGAGGGCAAATGAAGCATGAAGCATATATCTGAACATATGAAAAAATGAAATGGTGTCCATTGAATTCTTTCACCCACCCCACCCCACCCTCCTTACCTGGTCCTTAGGACTCCTCCACTATTCATGTCTCTATTTCAGTCTTTTTCTTCCTAGTCAGAGTGGCTGTGGCTTTGGTTGTTGGAAAAGAGTAAATGCAATTTTCATTAATTGCCAACATTTTCAGCTCAAAAGACAAAATAGTTTCTTTCTTTCTCAACTTTCCAATCATTTAGTACACACAATTTCAAAATTTGACATAAATACATAAAAACACTTAAAATGACAAAATTTACTACTTTATTTTATGTGAAATAGGACACTAGTGTTCTTATATACTTCTATATGCAATTAATCATTTTTGTAAATACAAAAGTACCCGATGTGAAATTTGGAACAATTGATTTAGAGTTCGATAGTTTTAGCCGTCCAATAATGATCAATTTTCGTTGATTTGATATTTACATACAACCAAATAAAACAACCATTGAAGCATTCTATTTACCACTTACTGTTAAATATAAATTTGATTATTATAACACGAATATTAAATTTATAATTTTTACAATTATATCAACTCACCATACTTATTCTATTTTTCAATTAACTATTTACAATTTTAAACTATTATTTAGATATTAAATATAACAGAATTAATATGTATGGCACTTAAACCCCACAAATATATAATTCTTTCATTTTTCACTTGGTTGAGTGACACATTATACTTTAATGGTTTAATTAACAACTGTAATGTGCCAATATAATGATAAGTATCAGCTTAATTGGAAAGATCATAATTTCATAATTATGTATATAGTAATACGAGTCATGACATTTATAAATCATTTACTAAAATATATTAATTTTGTAATTAAACATAAATACTATTAAAATAAATTAATAGCAAGCAATTGTTTTCAACAAATATTAAATGGCCATAAAATTTATTTTATACGAAGTACATGATTCTAAGTACAAATAATTTAATTTGAAAATATAATTGTTTAGGAAATACTTATATGTACACTCTTATGGCCTAATTGTTAAAGTTAAAATTTGTAGTGTGTTTCAAGTCTGTTGACCACTTGAATTGATGGTTCGAATTTGAAACATGCAATTGACCTAAATTAAAAAAAAAATCATCAAATATAAAAATTGATGATAAAAATATATTTTTAAATTAAAATTGAGAGTATTGTTTAAAAAATTAATTAATTAAGTATATATCTAATTAGATGAAAAAATAATTAGTTTTTCTTTAAACATTGGTCTCACGAGGTCGGAGAGAAGAACATTTCAACTCCTAGAATGAGTGTGGCAGTAGTTTGAAATAATAAGACTGTAAGACACATGCCTCCTGACTATAATTAACTTAAGTGTACAAAGTAGTCATTAATTAAAATAATAAGAGTACTGATTATGATGTGGGAGAGAGGAAAGACCATAGTATTCAACACTTAAAACTTTGAACCTCTCTGTCTCTCTGACTTGAGAGTTTTATAAAAGCAAACCAGATTCAACTCAAGAATCAAATCAAAAGGAGGAGGAGAAGGTTTGTCTAATTAATTAATTAATTAATTATTCTGTCACAACACAGCCTCTTCTTTCCAGCACTACCCATCAATTTTTCCATTTATTCATCTCAGATCAAATCACTTTCAATCCCCCACACCCACACCCCTCTCTCTCTTTCTTGATTTTCTTGAAATTTTGGAAACTGCCCAGATCACCAAATTTACCCCCCTCACCAAACATACCATAAATACTCAATCTTTACCATCAATGCAATGCAATTCAATTTCAAGCATCGCAAATGCTGACCTGGAATGCATACACCATTCTTGTTCTGTTCGGAGAGCTGAAGAAGGAAGAAGGAAGAAGGAAGAAGGAAGAAGAAAGAAGAAGAACTGGATCCAAGTATAAATAATGCTTGGCTTATTATGTTCTTCGGACATTAATAATCACGATGAGAATAATACTAGGTACAATCCTTTGCTTCTTCTTTTCCCTTGACCTCGTCTCCCCCATTTCCGAAAAGGAGATTCTGCTTCAGTTCAAGGGCAACATCTCCGTCGACCCTTTCGGCTGTTTGACCAATTGGGACCCCACCAAAAGCCCCTGCTCCGATTACGGCGGCGTCTCCTGTAATTCCTATGGCCAAGTCTCCAAGATCGTGCTCTGGAACTGCAGCCTCGGCGGGGTCCTTTCGCCGGCGCTGTCCGGATTGAGATCCTTAAGGATCATTACATTGTTCGGAAATCAGTTCACCGGCAGCATCCCTTCCGAGTACGGAGGGATCTCTGCCTTGTGGAAAGTTAACTTGAGCTCCAACGCCTTATCCGGACCCATCCCGGAATTCCTAGGGGACCTGCCGAACTTGAGGTTTCTTGATTTGTCTAGAAACGGGTTCAGCGAAAGGATCCCCTCGGCATTGTTCAGGAATTGTGATAAGACCAGGTTCGTCTCTCTCGCACGTAATAACCTCTCGGGCCCGATCCCGGCGTCAGTCGGTAATTGTCTGAATCTCGAAGGGGTAGATTTGTCGTTTAACCGCCTGGAAGGCAAACTTCCCTCGGATGTTTGTGACCTTCCGGAGATGGCGTACTTGTCGGTGAGGAGCAACATGCTTTCGGGAAACGTTGAAGGGCTTTTCTCGAAGTGCAGGAGGTTGGAGCTTTTGGATCTCGGTAGCAACGTGTTCAGCGGGGGCCCGCCGTTGGAGGTTATCGGGTTTTCGAACATTACCTATTTCAATGTTTCTTGGAATATGTTTTCAGGGGAGATTTTGGGTTTGGGGGCTTGCAATCTTGGGTTGGAAGTTTTTGATGTGTCGGGGAATGATTTGTACGGAGAGGTCCCTTTGAATATCGACAAATGCAGCGGCTTAAAGTACTTGGATTTGGGGTTTAATCGGTTTAATGGGAGCATACCAGTCGGCATTGCTGATTTGAAGAGGCTCCTGGTAATTAGGCTGGCGAATAACTCGATAGAGGGTGCGATTCCTACTGAATTCGGGAGCATTGAATGGCTTGAAGTTCTCGACTTGCATAACCTTAGACTTCATAGTGAGATTCCTAATGAGATCACCAACTGCAAATTTCTTCTTGAGATGTGAGTCCAATCAATCCTCATCTACTCTATAATGTACTTCTGTTCGTAATTTCGCATCGACATTTCGTATACTTTTTAGGAATTATTACAAAACTATCCCTTAAGTTCAGCCCAATTACGACAAGCCCCGGTTTAAACCCCTTGATGTTTGTTTTTGCCTCCCAAAAGTTCACCCTGAACAGGGAGAGGTAAAGAGGGTATTTGCTATCTATTTTTAGTTTTGTAGTTAATCTTTTTTTGTAATCAGGCTAAACATCATGTGTAATGCTTACAGGGACTTGTCTGGAAATTCACTGGAGGGTGTAATCCCGAGAAGTCTCGACAACATGACCTATCTCGAAATTCTCGACCTCCATCAAAACAGTCTCAACGGAAGCATACCGTTCACCGTTGGGAACCTCTCCAACTTACACACTCTCGACTTCTCACAGAATTCGCTTTCCGGCCCGATCCCTTCCACATTCGACAATTTAAAAAACCTAACACACTTCAACCTCTCCTACAACTCCCTCTCCGGGCCAATACCTCCTTCCCGAACCATCCAAGATTTCGGCTTCTCGGCATTTTCCCACAACCCATCTCTCTGCGGGCCCCCGTTAGAAAACTCTTGCTCTCTGCGGGCCCCCGTTAGAAAACGGAGATTGAGTCCCTCTTCAATCGTGGCTATAGTCGCGGCCGCTTTAATCCTCGCCGGTGTTTGTCTAATAACCGTCGTCAACATGCGGGCCCGTGGGCCCGCAGAAGACGAAGCCGTGGCTTTAGAGAGCACGCCGTTAGCTTCGACGGATTCGTCGAATCTAATAATCGGGAAACTAGTCCTCTTCGGAAAAAGCCTACCCTCCAAGTACGAGGATTGGGAAACAGGCACCAAAGCCTTGCTGGACAGGGAATGCGTGATAGGGAGAGGCTCGATTGGGACGGTCTACAAAGCCACATTGGAAGGCGGTGTGTCGATTGCTGTCAAGAAACTGGAGAGCCTGGGCAGGATCAACGGGCAGGATGAATTCGAGCACGAGATCGGACGGCTGGGAAGCCTCCGGCACCCTAATCTAGCGGCGGTCCAAGGTTACTACTGGTCGTCCAGCATGCGGTTGATCCTGTCCGAATTCGTCCCTAATGGGAATTTACACGATAATTTGCATGGGTCCGGGAGTAGTAACTTGAACTGGGGGAGGAGGTTTAAGATAGCGGTGGGGATAGCGAGAGGGTTGGCCTATCTCCACCACGACTGTCGGCCTCAGATTCTCCATCTCAACATGAAATCCACTAATGTGCTTCTGGATGAAAACTTTGAACCCAAGATTTCCGATTACGGGTTGGAGAAGCTGATCCCTTTGCTCACGAAAGTTCACAATGCGGTTGGTTACATTGCGCCTGAGCTGGCTCAGAGTTCGAGGATTAGCGAGAAATCTAATGTTTATAGCTTTGGGGTTATTCTGTTGGAGTTGGTTACAGGGAGAAAGCCCGTTGAGAGCCCGGGTGGGAGTGAGGTGATTATATTGTGCGAATACGTGAAGGGGTTGATAGAGAGGGGGAAGAGTGTGGAGTCGTTCGATAGAAGTATGGGTGGGTTTTGTTCGGAGAATGAGGTGATGCAGGTGGTGACGTTGGGGTTGATTTGTACGTGCGAAAGGGCTTCGAGACGACCGAGCATGGCTGAGGTGGTTCAGGTTCTTGAGTCGATACGGAACAATGGTTTGGAATCATAGTGAGTGAGTAGTGAGTTGGAACAATTCTTTTGAATTAATTCATTTGGTACTGTTGGTTTATGTTGTTGTTAAAGTGAATAATAATGTTTTTTTTATTTTTTTATTTTACACGTTAAATAAATAATAAAAATTAAGATAAACTAGGAGTATTAAATTAAGCTACTCTTTAATAAATTAAAGAGAAGGTTTTACATTATTTTAATGATGTTTTTTTATACTTGAGAAAACAAGACAACAATAAAACCCATTTGGTTATACAATAGTTTCGCTATTTGAGTTTTTTTTTTTTTTTTTTTTTCTTTAAGTTTAACTTCTGTCAAATAATTCAGTCAATAATCTTGATTTGGTTTTATTAAAGTATGTTGGTAGTGTTGAAAATCAAACATATTGTGAGTTACTAGCACTAAAAGAGTGAATGATGAATATATATATTTTTTAAATTGTGTAAATCACGATGCTCCATTTTTAATACAAAATTTACCGCCATCAATAGTACCATATTTCTACACACAAACAACTTAACACAACTGAGTATATGAAACAGAGAGAGTATGTAATTGTTGTATTTAATTTGTTTACCATACTTTGTTAAATTAGGTTTTTCTATTTTTTTTAACGTCTTTGATTAATATATACTTAAGTATATTTTCTTACTTTAATTTATTTATATTTTTGGGGGTTGATTGAGTACATTTTTTTTTATGATTTGTTGGAAAATATAGAGCTTAGAGAGCTTCGATTCGATACCTCATTTGTTCAAATCGGAATTTTAATAAATAAAAAATTAATGTTTGAAATATAATCAAAATAAAGAGAAAAATGATGAAAAATTTAATGTGAAATGTGCAATCCACATTGGAAAAATATCTACACTTTATAATATTGTTCAGCCTCTTACGTGCGCAGGGGTGCAAAACTTGACGAGAATAGCCTACGAACTCCGAACTTGTGTGCGGGCGCGACCTGCGTACACGATTTGGGGGCAATCGACCAAACTATTTTTCCAAATTTCTTTTCTCAAATCGTTACAAAGTAACGATCATTGACTGATTTCTTTGCCATTAAGGTAACCGTTACTATATATTTTTGATTATATTTTTTGAAATTCAAATTGAGCATTAAGGAGGCTTCAACAGTGTCTGGGTTCATGCATGAACCTTCAGCATCCCTAATGCTCGACTATAAAAACATCAAAACCACTCCAGCAAATTTGCTTCTCTTCTCTCGACTTTTCTTTCCTTAGGCCTTCCGGTGAAATTTTTCGGGCATCTCTCGGTTCGACATGCAACGCTGTTGCGTGAAACGTTGTATCCTGGGAAACAAACGATCGGTAGATGTCAAATTTTGTTTTAAAGAAATCGTGTTGAACACGAACCTCATTTCTTTTCCATTTCTTTGCCGTCTAAAATCCATTACATACAAACTTTTAAAACTACCCTTTAAACAAAATCACCATTATTTTTAATTCCATCATCCAAAAAAAAGAAAAACATTTAAACATGTGCATCCTTCAAACAAAATCACCCTTATTTTCAATTCCATCATCCAAAGAAAAGAAAAACACTTAAACTTGCGCATCCAAAGCAACGTGGGTTCTTACACAAGATGCCCCAAATGAAGGTAGACATGGACAAATAGTTGACTGTGTGTGCTCGCTCCTACGCAATATGACCGACTATTAATGGCAAAATCGTTGATTTTAATGGCTGATGTCACCAGGAAGAATCCAATGCTGCTTTAGAAGAAAAGGATGTTTCGTTCGAGGGTAAATTAGTGATTTCACATTTTAACCCGAGAATCTATCCGACCCGCGCCGGAATTTAATTGTCCTTAAAGACAGTGCTCGAGTCCCCCGAGACGAAACTCAAACCCCAATGACAAGTTTGCCCCTCCCGCTATATACATAAAAAAAAAGCTCCCATATTCAAACTTTTGAAAAATCAAATAATATGACGTCCATGTCACGGCCAAATCAGATCAAATTAGACGTTCTGTGATGAGAGTGATTTCACACTGCTGCGATTTTATCAAACTAGATTCTCATTAATTGTATTTCATGAAAATAACTACTACTCCATTAGATATCATATTCCACCCGTCCCATTTAAATGTTTCGTAGTGTTGGCATAAAAAAAATTAATAAAATATAGTACTCCTAGTATTTCAATACTCTAATTTATTTTAGTGTAAAAGTTAGAGGTGGAAAAATATAATTTGTTTTAAAATGTAATTCTCTATGTGTTTCAAGTATCACTCTCACTATTTCGTGCACTAGGAGTACTAAGATTACACTCACATACTTTTGATTGTGTACATGGTATGAGAGTCATGTCTCTTCTATTGCAACCCATCAGTTCGATCACCCATTGTTACGACGTAGAGTGCGTGTGGTTGTTCGGTCAAGTGGTTGACTATTGTTTGAGGTGATACTGATTTGTTTGAGACTCACAAGTAAGTGTGTGTTAAAGTTACGTTGATGTGTTCAAATGTTTACTTGTAAGTTGTCTCGTATTGAATTTGCTTAAAAATTGACCATTTTATAAGTTTAGGGACTACTAAAGCTATCACCAATTGATATGGAATGAAACCTCATTAAGTGCCTCGGGTCTACATCTTTCGTCTTAACAAAGAGGAGGATCGATCTATTCCTGATGATATACCCCACACACGCTACACTAATGATGTTATTTTTTTTCTTTTCTAGTTTCCTTCCTTGAATTAGCTTTAATTATTAATTTTTTTTCAACAAATATGTAATCTAAAAACATTTTTAATAATTTTTTTATGAAATTTAGTTAATAGTGTATTATTTTAATTTATTATAAATGATAAAATAGCGTGAATGCAACATCAAATTGTGAACAATATAATGTTAAGTTATTATTTTTGAATTTATAATTTAAAACATTCCTCTTCTATGTTAATACACTTAAAAAAAACTAGTAAGATTCTACATAATTTCATCTTTTTGATTAATATTTTTTATGTCTGATATATATTTTAGTACTAAAAAAAAATCACTTTTTTTAAATATACAATATATACTATCAATTTTTACATATTTTTTTACTTTCAAATACTTATTTATTACCTTTTCACTTTAAATACTTTATTACTATTTTATATTTTTGCAAAATAATATAAAAAAATATTTTTTCTTAAATTATGTGTTAAAAAAAATATGAAAATATTTTAAGCAAGAGGGAGTACTATTTATTACTTATTTCAATATATTACTAGATATTTAAATTTCAAATTATAAAATTAAAATTCAATTTAATGAGAAGATTCTATATAAACACATTTGAAATTAGAATATTATTTGACTATTGGACATTAATGATAATTAAAAAAATATAAAAATAAAAATGGAAACGTGATCCGTGGGAAACCCATATCCGTCATTTCCCCTCTGCATTCAAATTTCCGAATCCGAGTCTTGATCTCGCCGCTCACTCTCTCTCATCTTTCTCTACTGAAAAAAAACAAAATATTCCACAGTGTCCTGTCTCTATCGTACGCACCCACAATTCTCATTCTCTCTCTCAGCCCGAGACTCTTTTCACTCTATAGCTACAAGAAAAAATATCTGTATCCGAGGGAAAATAATGGAAATGGAGGAAGAAGATGATGTGAATGAAGAGGAGGTAGAATACAGTTTCACGGTGTATGAAATTGATCTCGACTATGAGTTTGACGCCGCTCGCTTCTTCGACTTCAGCCGAGACGAGTCGCCGCTGGAGGCGCGCCAAGCAGAAACCTGGTTCCTCTCCGCCGGAAGCTACCCTCCATCTCGTAATCTTCGTTTTCACATTCCCACAATTTTAACAATTTTTATTTTGAAATTTTATTGATCAGTGCTGAAATTTTGCCCCTCGGTCAAATACTCGTACCATCGGTTTGATACGCTTTTTTTTCATTCTCAAAATTTTTCTTTACTTTTCTTCCTGGTCTGTTATGAAATGTTGATTTGTCATGTCACGGACTGCACCGAGAAATTGTATTGAAATATGCATGTGCCATTTGATTTTGGGCTTCTTCACTTTCAGCAATTTATTTGTTCCGCTGTTGCTCAATTCATTAGGGCTGTGAAGAATTAAAAGTCAGTTGCTTAGTAATTGTGGTTTTTGACTGCTGTAAATAAATTATTTGTTGATAGTCGAACGAACGGTATGTGTTTGTTCTTTGGGAAACAACACTGTACTGTGACACAATTGGAGATTTCTTGGAATCACAGATTCTGCAAGATATAATTGAAGTCACGTTGAAATCGTTTTGTTGTGTATAAACCACGGGGTAAAAAGATGAATGAATAGAGAGTGTGAACTGCTACATGCTGTGTAAGAGGAAAACAACTGAAATATGACTATCAATTAGCAAATTTTTGTTTACTATTTTACTCATTGCTCCAATGTCAGTTTGTAGACCCAACTCATTTATGGTTTTGTGCTCTTTTACTTTCTTAGTTGGTCTTAATTAAACTTACTAACAAAGGTTTGTTTCAGCTTTTGTGGCGAGGTTAGTTCCAAGGGATGAGATGTTAATGGGAAATGTCAATATCTCCCCGAAATCTAAAGGCGTAGAGACAATGAGCATGTGTACGAGTGACTCAGATTTTGAGGCAGATAATGAAGTTTCTATTATGGAGATGAATTATAGAGGTACTAATAATTATGGAAATGTCACCATCTTCTTACTTTCTTTGCCAAAATAGTAATACACATTTATAGCACTTCTAATTATGCAAAGCATAGTTGCATTAACTTTTAACAATTGCTAAGTCATAAAGGTTCTTAAGATTGGACATTGGTACCTTGATCTCTATTTGAGGCAATATTTAACCATACTGTATTTTCAAAATCTGTCTCACATTTTTTTTAATTTCAATTATATTACCTTATCTGTCAAAAGATTTTAGGAAAGTGACAACAACCCCAAATCTGAAGTAACTTTAGCTTTTTGAATACGTTTATCTTGCTAATTTTGAATGGCTGAATTTCAATAATCTGAAGTTCACAGTGACTTCTAATATGCTTCCATGCAACTGTTTAGTTGATAACGAATATATTAGTGATGGCTGTCTGACATCCCAAATGAAACATTCTACATTCGTCTTCTTTTGGAAACAAGCTTATGACTATTAGTACCATAAAAATATCAAAGGAATGTTTTGCAATTTTGCAATGAGCATTAGGTTATATAGTTAAACATGTGTTTATGCTCTTTCAAGTTCTATAACCAGACAATAGTGACCTCCAGTTATTGTTTTTATGCTAATATATTTTATTAGAAATTGGTAATAGGGGAGACTATGAAATCATTTCTAATGGATTTGGTGTGAAATTGAGATCCGATTGCAAATGATACATGTATAAATTATAATAAGCCAGAGCCTACGAATGGGTTATTCCTGGGGCATTTATGACTAAATGTCAAGACAAACGAAATATTGTGTAAATAATAAAAACATTGTGCTTTTTACGCAAATCTCATAGGGTTACTTGGTTCTGTATTTTCCTAAAGAAATGATGGTGCACATATGTATCATTAGATGTTAGATTGACCACTGATATTATTTTCCTGACTATATGATTATTGTCCATGCAAGCTACAAATATGTTACGGGTGCTGAAGCTTTAAATATCACTTCTCGGAATATTTTGTTTGAGGTCCTGAGTTGGCTTTAAGTTATTCACACAAGAAGTGGCAAAGTCAATGAAAGTAGAATAAAACTAGTTTGAAGAAAGAGTGGGAAAAAAAATGCCATTTCATGAAATAAACTATGATAGTTGTCTGGGAAAATGATTTGAAGATTTGAAATTATTGACGATTGTGTATATCTATTAATCTGTTATTGTAGTTATATGAGGTATCATGAAGGTAGATATGTTGGAAAGCATTTCCCTGTTCTGTCTGTTTATTCTCTTTTAAGGCAACTGAGCTGCTTGTGGTTCTTCTTAAAACAGAATGAGTTAATATATTAGTTCTGTTTTACCTTTTTAGCAGAATCAGGTTATTACTGATTGCAGAGTTTTAATAGGCTAGCTCCAAGTGATATCACTTATTTGCATCTTATAGGTGAAGGAAACAATAAGGGAACTTCCTCCTCTGTACATAATGGTACTCAGCAAATATTTCAGAATCAATCACAAAAGTTACCCTCAGGTCAGCATTCTTGTTGGTTTTCAAGTAAAAAGGTTGAATATCATTTCATTAAGTTTCTGTTTCTTGACATCTGCTTTACTGTACTCATTTTAGTTCCAGTATGATGTTAGTGAGTACTTGTTCTGGGAGGCTGCTGATATAATAAATTGTTTCACTGTAGGATCTCATCTTTGAAAATTTCCTTCCTAAAAATATAAAAAGTCTTTAATCCTATTTGGTGCAGGGCTTGCCTTTCACAATCACATGATGAATACTGTAAACTCAGAAAATCAGGCAAAGCTGTCCAAGAAGCCTGCTTTTCCAAGGACTTCAACTCTTATGAAGCCAACAGCGAGTCAATTGGCCAAACAGAATCGCCCTTTCCAGTCTAGCCAGTCTAGGTGATTATCTTCATTGAGCATATTATAGCTTATGCTGTTTTATTTAAGGCGATAAAGTTACCATTATATTTTGTTTTCCCCTTTGGGCAAAAGGTATTTATGAACTATCAATGCCTTGACAATCAATAAATAATTTAAATGATCACTGTTACTTCAAATGCTAGGTCATGTATGCCTGTGTTAGATAAAACATCTAAAAGCGCTGCTAGCCCTTGTGTGATTGAGAATCAAGCTGCTAAAAGGCAAAAACTAGAGGGTGGTCTTCTCCGGAAGGTATTGTACATGGTTCTTGATTTTTATCATCAGCTGTATTTGATTTATTTCTTAGATTTTTTTAATAGCATCTCTCTTACGAGCCAGTTGTTTCTGAATGGGTCTTTTCATGACCTTTGCGGTGTGACGATAACTACTGAGCATTTTTGTGTGTATATATATATATATATATATATATATTCAATTCTCTGCTTGATTATTTTAATGGCCGATTTATTTTTGTATGTTGATAACTGAAGTATCCTGGCAATGGAGACTATATTATTTAGTAAGTTATCTCAGAACAAGATGTATGATTTAGTAGCAGAAGTAGCGTGTATTCTGTTTGCTCTGGTATCCTGCTTCCTATTTTTTTTTCTTCTTATGGATGAATTGCATAGCACTTTACTGGTTGTTGTCGGTTGAGTACACGTAAGTTATTTTCAATATTTCAGCAGAAGAGATTTCAGTTCATGAATGTATGCTCTTATCTGTTTATACAAAATTAATCAAGTGTTGTAGAATTTCCTTTCCCATTTTACTGTTTCTTAGAAACTTGTTACTCTGCTTCCCAGGTTATGGGTACAGTACAGCTGCAGCAGACTAGTTTTGTACATAAGGCATCCAAGCCGGTATGTTAAGTACTTCTGGAACCATGATCTTATGGGTTGAAATGCCCGTTGATTTTATTTTTCATCCCAAAGCAGTTTTAATTTTTTTAATCATTATTGTTATAGATGGGGAAGTGGGGAACCAATCGGAAGGCTTTACAATTGAATTTATTGCACATACGTAACTCAGCTCCTTTAAATTTGTTAGGATGGACTCCTTGATAGAAACATGTTTCACACTAAACCAAGGATCACTATTCCTAGAGATCCAGATCTTGAAACATCCCACAGGGCCCAGAGGACAAGGTTGGTTTTATGCATCCATTGGCGTTCAGTTTTGACATGGTGTAACATACTTGGTGCATTTGTTTTGCTGTTAATGGCGTTTGGATTGTCTTGCTTGTTTCAGGGATAGAAGTAATAATGATAAAAATGAGACTTCAACTGTTCGTAGATTCAGGGCTCTTCCACTTAATCGAAAAGTTAGCATCAAACTTGCTTCACTTGAAGTTATAGTATGAATCTCAGGCCTAAGTCGTGTTTTCTTTTGCAGATTCTTGAAGCACCATCATTGCTTCCAAAGAGAAGCACTCCTCGTGTACCAGAATTTCAAGTAAGTTTAATTTGAGATGGGTAATAATTCAGGGATGTTTCAATTTAATATTAATCTTTGCTGAATTTTCTTTGGTAAATTTGGTTCCAGGAATTTCATTTGAAGACGTTAGAGAGGTCTCTTCAACATAGCTCAGCATCATTAAAGTCAGCAGTCCCTTCGAATCATTCCAATAAGGTTGCTTATTAATTTTTCAGAAATGATTCTCATAAGGTTCATAGTTTGTCTATTTGACGCCTGAAAGACACCATTATAACTTTACTGGGTATTTGAATTACCCTGCCTGTGTGAATGTGGTTAGACACTTAGACTCATTTTAATCTAGTATGACACTGACTCCAACTAGTCAGTAGCTGTTGATGATATTTCTTGTCTTCTTTTTATCTTGTGCAGGACTTCCACAAGTTTACCCCTAACTTAACCACAGATCGTGGAAGCAGAGAACCTGGAAGGTAATGTTTTTTAAGATGCTGATCGCTGATTATGCTCAACTTTCCATGGTTTTCACTCATGCCCCCTTGTATTCATTTTCAACATGCAATCCTGTGATTAACCCCCCACGTGCCCTTTATTCTTTTAGTCTCTAACCTTTTCGTACTCATCTATCAACATATTTTTTTTCTTAGTTTTTGTTATCCTTGATTATAAGTCTGGTATTTGCTTTAGTAATTTCATTTTTCCATGACAAACAGTTGTCCTCCCTTTTCTCTCTCCCCTAACTTGTTAGGCTTTCTTCTTGTCACAGACCAAGCCTCTTGAATAACAATACTACTTCTGGCCCAGAAGGCTGCCAGTCATCTCACAGCTTCAAAGCTCTTCCCCTTAATAAGAAGGCAAGACATCAAAATCATAACATCCGAACTCTTTATGACAACATTACAAACATAGCTCACTGTATTCCCAAAATGCAGATTTTATCAAGCAAGGGGGAAATTGGAGTTTTCCGGAATTATAAAAAGGAAACCACAGTGCCACTGGTAGTTGACACATGAAAACTATTTCATAGTTTCTAGTATTATAAAACTATATTTAAAAAAAAAAAAGTCACAGTAAGTTTCCTTTCCTGCTTCACAGGAATTCAAGTTTCAAACAGAGAAGAGATTTGATAATAATCCTCCTCCAGTCGAACTATTCAACAAGGTAATAGTATTGCCTTCTGGTTTCTGCTTGATATATCATTATTATAGTCTTATGCCAAATGTAATGTACTATTTTCCAAGAACTTACCTCTATATGGGGTTCTAGTTTCATTCCGAAGCATCAATATTTGATAATTAAGGGAAATTTCATTTTGTGATGTCTCTCTTTTGCTGAACTTAGCTCTCTCTGACGTGTGAAATGCAAGCTAACCCCAAAGTACCGTGGACCCTCAGCACACCAGCGAAGGTTCCTCAAGACTCCTTTCATTTTAAATCATTTTATTTTGGGGTGCTTATTTTGATTTTTTTTGAAGGGGTCAAAAGAGAACAGATGGGGTTTCTTTCAGCAACGGAATGAGGTAATGGGTTGCTTCATCAATTGTTTCAGCTCAAAAGTCTTATTTTAGTCCTTTTAAGTTTTATAATTGCACAATTTTCTTCTTACTTTTCAATTGGTGGCAGATGGAACAAACTGCAAAAATAAAACTGCCTGTATTCGGAGGACTGCACCAAACCAGACTAACCAGTGCCAATGAGGAAAATTTTGAAGTCAGTTTTGCTAGTTGGTAATATATTATTCACCCTTTTTTTTTCCGACAATCATTCAACTTTGTTCGGGTTAACCTGATATACTGTTTGTTACAGGAGTAGGCCCATTCATTGAAAGTTCACAAGGTGGAGTATATCAATTATATATTGATGAAGACCATCAAATGATTTTCATGTTTTTCGTGCCATTTGGTTGAGTTTGGCAGTGATGCTGGGGCATTTACAAGTACATAAATCTGCATTAAACATCTAGCGAGATTTTTGGGATATATCCGAAGATCTTGAATCTCTCAAGTATAATCATAGAAGCCATTATAATACAAGAAAAGCTATCTCTCTTCACATGTGCATCCCTTAAGTTGGAATGCAAGTTAGATTTGATTCTCTGTTGATTAATAAAATAAAAGTGTTATAGGCTACTAACTGTATAGTAAGAACAGTAATGTGTTCCATATGAACCTATGATTAGAACTTACAAGGGTTTTCTCCTCTATCCAACTCAAATTTTTGAACAAGCATCAACATTTGGGGTATAAAAAATTGGCCTTTTATTGAAAGGTAATTGGCCAATAAATACAAGTTACTAGATATTACTGGATAATTCTCTCTATAGCACACACTCGAACTGTGATACCATAAGAGAAAATCTTAGTCACTTATTAAGCTTAGAAGAGGATAGGGAAGAAGATAGAAGAGTTTTGAATTTGCTCTTCATTATGTTCAGTGTCTGTAATAATCAGGATTTAAAGAGATGTGAGGAAGGATTGAGATGCTTACACAAACGTCACATGAAACTCGTTTACACAAACACACTTACACACCTAAACATTCACTAGGCTATTTATTTTTTAATCCAAAGATGTCATACATGCTATTCTCCCTTGCCACTATTGATCTCTCATTGGCTCTTCTAGATCATTCTTTGGTTGTGTGTAGTGAAATGGTTTGAGCCTTGTGTTCTAATTATACCTTAGTAGCCATGACTCATGAGTCATGAGCACCCTATCAAGCACTATAGGGTTGAGTCTTGGCCTAGTGAGTGAGGTGCGTTGATCACACAAGTCATGTTGGTTGAGTAATAAAATTGATGGGAAAGAGCCATCACCCGCAAAGAATCTTCAGGGACAATGTACTCAAGCGTGAATTCCATTTAGGAGGGTGTATATTTTATAGGATTTTTTTGCATTTTAAAAAATCAATGAATTTCGAAAATTTATAGACTATATGGAGATTTTGACCGACTTTATTATTGATTTATATGAATTTTCATAGATTTCAAAGAATTGTACAACATGGACTTTAACTATTGATTCAAATGTATATGAAAATACTTGTATATAAAAAAAAAACCAAAATTTTTTAGAAAAACAAAAAATAAATTATTATTCTAATTTTTATAATTTTTATTTCTATCACAAAATAATTTATTATTAATATAATGTATACATAATTATTTTTAAGGAAAATATGATAAAATCAATTTTCTCAAATAAAATTTTAATTATTTTAATAGAGTGATTTGTGTAACTCATTTTTATTTTTCGTGTTCGAGTTTTTGTGTTGTAAAAAAGTCCATCCAAATCTCTCATAATTATCAAAGATTTTAAAAAATCAAATTTAGTTATATTTTGCAAGAGAATCATCAAAATCTATTAAAATCTATAAACTTTTGAATACTTACATATTTTTTTAAGACTTTTTAAAATCCTAATTGAATATATTCGGATTTTAATGTACTTTTAAAAATCTGAATTGAATACACATAGACTTGAAAAGTACATTAAAATTTTACAAACTCTCAATTGAATACATTCTCTCAGAGTATGAATGTCTTAATTAGACAAATTTATAGGTATGCTTGAATTGCATATTAAAATTCTAAATTAAACCCATTAGACAAATTTATAGGTATGCTTGAATTGCATATTAAAATTCTAAATTAAACCCATAAAAAAAATGGATACTCTTTGTTGTTAATTTTGAGCAGAAGTACGTACACTTAAAATTTGTAAATGATTTTTTTAAATGGTTTTTGACGTGACAAATAAACACTGTTAAGATGAAGTCGTGTGTGAATTTCAAATTGAAAGTATGAATTCAAAATGGAATAAAATAAATATTTGTTTAGAGTTACTTTTGAAATATAAGTTAAATAAATAAATTTAAAGAAGGTACATTTTACTTATTAGAGTGTATTTAATACACTCTCAATGACAAAAAACTATACCAATAGGATGTCACACTAAAAAAATAATTAAGGTTAGAAATTTAATTAATTATTTATTACTGTGGAGGCTATTAGAGTATATTTAATACTCTCAATGACAAATAAATATACCAATATGTCACACTGGAAAATAATTAAGGTTAGAAATGTAATTAATTATTTATTACTGTGGAGGTGCAATATTATTATGGCTACAATGTATTTAACACACTTTACAAATTAAAATGATAATCGAATTGTTCATTAAAATTTGATGAATAATGAATGGTTTTGTGAATGATAATTTATTTTTCATGTAATTCTATTTCAATTTTGGTGAATGCAAATTTAATTTTTGTAACACAATTTATATATATATATATATATATATATATATATATATATATATATTTATTTATTTTTATTATTTAATGATAATTATTTATTTGTATACTAAATATTTTAATGTTTATTTATATTTAATTGAGTTGTGTGTATTTATCGAACCAATGTTTTAAAAAACGGTCGAGGGGCGTACGCTTCGAAGCGCGCTTCGTATCGCTTCATGAGTTTCGTGTGATGAGGCGCATGAGTCAAAGACGTTTTAGTTTTTATACGCCTTTATACGTGAAGCGTACGAGTCGAGGCGGTACGAGTCGAAGCGTCTGAGGCGGCCGCCTCATCAAATTTTTGTATTTTTTTAAAATAAATGATAGAGTAATTTATTAATTTATTATTTTGTATTGATCATTAATCATAATGTTCCATATTTGTTTAACCTTACAATTTTTATCGTCTCCATTCTTCTCCCACTAAAAAAATCAAAAAAAATCTCAAAAATTTCTAGTACACATTCTTCTTTCTTCTCATCTTCTTTTATTTTTCTTGTAGACCTATTTTTATATTTTTATTTTGATATATTTTAAAATCCAATTTTTTAACTTAAATGCAAAAATCCAACAATTATGAAAAAAATACATGAAAAATAATTATATATTCTAAGGTTCATTCTTATATGTTTATGAAATTATAATATTTAATTTTTTTTCGTATGATTGATGTACTTTAAAACACTATAAGTTTTTTATATAGAAAAGTGGGGATACCACTTTTCATACACAAATATAAAACATCTACTCTTTTTGAACCCACATATAAAACTACACCCATTCTACACAAATTGAAAAGGAAAAGCCTTATATACCCTTACTTTTCTTTTCTCTTTTTTAATAACATAAAAATCAATTAAAATACATTAAGAAAACAAAAAGAATTTCTGTGGGGCCCACCCCTTACAAAAATCAGATTTTTGAGGTTGGTGGGGGTGTAAATGCGTGCATCATATCTTCTCCCACCTCCAATCTTCAAACCATATCAAACCCATTTCAAAAAAAAAAAAAAAACTCTTATTTCTCTCAAAATAAAAGCTAAGATCAGTCGGAATATACGTGAAAAGAGCTGATTTCGACGGGAAAAAAGTTAGTTGCACGCAAGGATTCCTCGCACGTTTTTTTTTTAATTTCTGGGCCGATTTTTTCTGCACTCAGTCGAAGCCCTTGGTCGAAAATATGACCAAGTGCTCGACCAAGTGCTGCTGAGTTCTTGAGCACTCGGTCAAAAAAATTGACCGAGGGCCCTCGGTCAACCGACCAAGTGACCGAGCAGTACTCGGCCCTCGGTGACCGAGAGCTCGGCCAAGTGACCGGATAGTCACTCGGTCACTTGGTCGACCAAGTGCACTTGGTCATTATCGACCAAGTGCAAAAACTATTTTTTTTAATTTGTATATTAATGGCTTATTTTATAAATTTGTTTAGATGCATATTTTTGATTTCCTAATCGAATTCAATTGTTATTTTTAATTGTAGATGTCGAATCAACGAATCACGGTACGTTACGGTGGTCACCACCAAGTGCACTTGGTCGTCGGTTAACTAACCGAACAATACTCGGCACTTGGTCAAAGTGACCAAGTGCACTTTTTTACTAATTTGTAAAAAAAAAAAAACTAATTTATTTTATTTTATAAACCAAATCAAACAAATATATGAATTTATAAAAAATATTATTTTATAAAAAATATTTAAATTAAATATATAAAAAATATAATTAAATTAAGTATATAAAAAAATATAATTAAATTAGGTATATACAATTTTTATTTTTTTTTTGCACTTGGTGGCTGCACTTGGTTGCTGGAAAAAATAAAAGATTCGGCACTTGGTCGTTGCACTTGGTCACTTTGACCAAGTGCACTTGGTGGTGACCAAATGCAGAGGCCACCAAGTGCACCACCAAGTGTCCCACCAAGTGCACGACTAAGTGCCTAAGAATTATTTTTTTTTTAATTAATTTGAGACCAACGAGCGATAACTAAGTTGTTACGTTGACATTAAAGATCATTTGAAGCCTATAAACATCGATTCAACATGAAAACAAAGCCAAATTAGTACTATTAAGTTGAAACGTAGAAGTTTAACAATTTTTTGAACTTTCTAGTAATATTGTTACAATGTTAACAACATGCTTTCCAATTTGTTCACGATCCGAATGCGTAATCAATTAATTCACTCAATTCAACGTTTGATCATGTTTTTTGAATTATTTTGACTATGAAATTGATGTTTAATTTAACACAACAACCTTACAATTGAAAAAAAGATTTAAAATCAATTAAAATGAATTTATGTTCTAAAGCACTTGGTGGGGCACTTGGTGGTGCACTTGGTGGCCTCTGCACTTGGTCACCACCAAGTGCACTTGGCCACTTTGACCAAGTGCAACGACCAAGTACCGAATTTAAAAATACTTTTATTTTTCTCAGCCACCAAGTGCAAAAATAAAATAAAATTGTATATACTTAATTTAATTATATTTTTTATATACTTAATTTAATTATATTTTTTTATATACTTAATTTAATTATTTTTTCATAAAATCATATATTTGTTTGATTTGATTTATAAAATATTTTTTTTACAAATTATATTAAATTAAATAGGTTAATATATCATAAGATTAAAAAGTTTTTTTTTTACAAATTATATTAAATTAAATATATTAATATATTATAAATAAATTTAAAATATTTTTTAATATATTATAAATATTTTTAAAATATTTTTTTAATATATTATAAATATATATGAGACGGGATGAAATATTACGAGATTTAACACCTACAAATCAATTCAAAATAAATTCAAATCTCAACTAAATAATTCCAAATACAAATCAAATTAATTCAATATAAATCAAATGCTATTTGATGATTTAATACTCATCCAAAAGATTTTTATGCTTATATACCATCAAAGCGTCCAACCCATCCTGCAAAAAATACATTAAATTAAATAAATAAACATAATTACAATTATCATATATTAAAAATCAAAAAAAAAAAAAAAAATTTGCACTTGGCGGTGACCCTCGGTCACTGCCCTCGGTCACTTGCTCCACCAAGTGACCGTGTAAATCTCGGCACTTGGTGAGTCGCCCTCGGTTGTTAGAGCGACCAAGTGACCGGGTTCTACTTGGTCCCTCAGTCATGAGTGCCCTCGGTCACCGGCTTCCTCGCGATCGAGGGTAGCCACCGAGGGCAGAAGAACACAACATTTTTCAGAGAATTTCATGTTCAATTCAACACTCAGTTTCGATTTAAAATCAACTACAACATAATAAGAAACTCAAATACACTCAAAGGCAAGCAATTCACGCATGAAATTGAACACGTTATTGAAAGAAAATCAAAAATGAAAACCTAGGTTTAAGGACACATACCCGAGCTTGGAACAGTAATTGTTGCTCTTCTTGGTCCTCATTATCATTTGATGCTCTTCTCGCCGAAATTAAAGGTTGCCGGATTTGTGTGCTTTGATTCGAAGTTGGGTGGGTGGGTGACGGGAAAGAGAGAGAGGGAGAGAAAGAAAGAAGTGGATGGGATGGGGGGTGGGGGGTGGGGGTGGGGTTGACGGGAGAGATAGAAATTGTTTTTGTTTTTGTTTTTTATTTTTTTCTTGTGTTTTGAAAAATGGAAGGTAAATAGGTATTTTCCAATACAAAATGTGTAGTTTGGGTGTATTTTTATTTGAGGGTTTAAAATGTGTATATGTTTTATATTTGTTACCATTTAAAATTTTCTCTTTATAGAAAAATTAGTGAAAATAGAGAGGAGATCAACCAAGAAAAACGCCTCAAATACGAGTGTAAGCGATCCTAAGCAAACTCGTTAGCCGCTCCGATTGCAGACACGAAAATGAGGGCTGTTTATTGTTTTCCTAGTGCCGTCAAAATCTGGAACCCGCTGCTTTCGAAACCGACCCATATTTCCTCCCCTCGCATTACTAGTACTACTCGACTTTGTAAAACCACTTTAATATTCTCTGCAAAAATGGCCTCCGGGTCAGCCTCATCCCAACTCACTCACACCATCAACCTCCCGGGTCAACTCGGCCAACCCGTCACCGTCGTGGCCGCTTCCGGTGTATCAGATTCTGATTTCAGGCAAGGCTAATCACCTCATTCTTATTTTTAAATTTTGTGTTTACATATATGAATTGATGTTATTATCTTAGCGAATGTTTATTTTATTATTATCATTATTTTTGTAATTGAGGGCTTATAGAATTAGTATTAGTGGGCGTGGTTTCTTAGCTGTGGTGCTTGTCGAAATCGAATTCTTTGATTTTAGTGTGATACATTTAGGTGTAATGAATACATACCAATGAGGGAACGCTGTGTAATACTCAAATTCATACAGTGGGTTTTGAATGAATACATACCAATGATCAGGGACTCCTAATTTTTCTGGAGTACATATTGTTTTATATGTTTTTTTTTAATTCCTTAATTTCGCTAGGAGAGCACTTCTTGCTTTTATCCTCTTCCCCACCACAATTAAGAAGTTCCGATACGACCCATTGTGACCTATTAATATACTTACTTTCCTGTGCCTGTCCCTGCAAAACAAATATTACTAGTTTTTTTTCCTTAGGATGATAGATATAAATAATTCATTGCTATGGAAGGTGCACTGCATGAATATTTTTGATGAAAGAATGACGGTCTGTTATCATTGTCAACTAATCAACAATTGATTACTGATCATAAACAAGAAATTGTCTAGCAACGTTGAAGGTTTTTAATGTCATATTTTATATTAAGCTAAATTAGTAAATGCCAAAAATATTCATGTTATATTAGAGACTTATGGCTCATGAGCGTATGCGAAATTGATAAATCATGGGTTGTATAATATTGTTGCGTATTTACACGTCTTGTTGTGAAGTTTAAAGAAAGCAGGTGTTTTCCAAATGAAATTGCTCTTTACCCTCTTGCATTGTGCCCCATATGGGTGACAATGTTTGGTAGAGTAGAACACCTTAAAGCTAGATGCACTTTTAATGGCAAGTATTCACTTTTATATTATGCAATCTCATTTTTTTCCAGTGAAATTTAAGCAAAATTTATGTTGTTGAAGATGCAAAAACTACTGCTAGTTTTGACTCAAACTTCCAAGTTCATCATTTCTTTAAAAATGTGTAGGTACAATTACGATTTGATTGAATGCACGAAATATCTTAATATAAAATTCGAAACTTGCTTCTTGAAATAAAAGTATGCTGTCAAACCATGATTGTCTTCCGATATAATTTTTCCTCACGGCTAGTATCTTTTTGGCTCAATTTAAAAAACATACTGTATATCGCTGTTGCAGGAATGCCATTGAATGCACGCTGTTCAAACAGTGGCTCAAAAACATTCAAACTCAATCAGGATTGCTGTCTAGTGGATCCATGTCTGTTAGAAAAGTCATAATTCAGGTTAGTCACGGTACGTTTCAGTGTCCTCTCAATATTTGCTTCATTCAAGTGGCACTTGTTTTTTTTTTTTATCCTTTTTGTCTTGCCAAGATATAATACAGTGAAGTTGAATGTGTCTTTTTCTGTATTGAAGAGGATTTCAGTTAATTCATATTTACATTTGTTTCTCATTTGTACTTGGTCCTGATTGTTCATCTTGGTTGAATGGATCGAGGCTGATCTAATTACTTTTATAGTTTTATTTTTACTTGGTTCTAATTACTTGGTCTTAGCGAGAGTATGAAAGAGCTTTAATGTATATATTAAGGCTTTAATTTATGTTCATTTATTTCTGCTGTTTGGTTTGAGAAATTAAGATGACCACGCCTGAACTCAAAAGTGTAAATATCATCCAGTGTAAATATCTCAAAAGTGTCTTATCATTAGAATAATTCTTACATGTAACTGATACATGTAAATTCTAATCATGACATCTGAAGTTTTAAGTGATGGATGATGCTATTAGAAACCACCTAAGATTCATTTTGTTTAGTTGTTTTACATTAACAAGAAGCTTAATATTTTTTCCTTTTATTTCAAAGGTTATATGATTAATTATGTTTGTGTTTGTATCATGTTAGTGTGAAAAAAAGAACGCATGATGAAGGTGTCAAGCCTTGTATAGTTGTATGGAGCTGAATAGTGTCAGAAATTGCACTGTTTTTATTCTTGGAGTTGTCTGACTTGTTTTATTATTGCTGTAAAAGGGCGTAGATATGTTTGGCAATCGTGTTGGATTTCTGAAGTTCATAGCAGATGTAATTGATAAAGAAACAGGGAACAAGGTCGGTATTTTGCTTTCATGTGTTGTTATGACTCATATCGTTTCACTCAATTGTATGATGCTGGAAACTTTTTTCAATGATCTTCATCATCTCTCTTTTTTATTTTATTTTATTTTATTTTATTTTATTTATCCGCTCTGTTGTCTGATTGAGTTTTTTCATCAAGTGAAAGTAAACTCATTTGTATAAAAACATGGACAGGTTCCAGGCATTGTTTTTGCACGAGGGCCAGCTGTTGCAGTGCTAATTCTTTTGGAATCGGATGGAGAGACCTATGCTGTGCTGACTGAGCAGGTAATACTTCATTATTTTTGAATATTATTCCCTCCATACTTCAAAAATAGGTGGAACATCATTGACATGTAGTTTAATAAAAACGGTATATTTGCCTTTTAGGTGAATAAAGTGAAGGGTAAAATTGGTAATTCAACTTTGTGACAATGAAAGATTTTTTGAGTTGTTATAAAATAAGAAAAAAAAAAGTATTAAACATATAGCATAAATAAGTGTATATTATGAGGGTGAAAAATGTTAAATTATTTCCATTTTGAGAAGTGCAAATTTATGAGATATAAACTGAAAAGAAATTATGCATAAGTGTGGGATTGAGAGATTATTATTATTATTATTATTGTTGTTGTTGTAGTTGTTGTTGATGATGATGAAAATATTCAACATAATCAAACAATATATTATATATATATATATATATATATATATATATATATATATATATATATATATATATATATATATATATATATATATATATATATATATATGTATAGCTTCTGGCTCATGCAGCTCTGATTGATTAACTTTCGTGAACTTTAAAGGTAAGGGTCCCTGTTGGAAAGCTTGTATTGGAATTACCAGCTGGAATGTTGGATGATGACAAAGGTGATGTAGTTGGAACAGCTGTTCGTGAGGTCTGTTTCTCTCTAAGAATTGATCACTTGTATTATGTATCCAGCTACATTACACTAGCAAGATCCTTAAGGATCTCTCTAATGTTTTGGTTATTCATCAGTACTACATAGTATGTGTTTTATGCATAAGTATGTTTTGGTTGCTTTTCTGTTCTATTCATTATACTGGTTTATGTGGAAAGAGTTCTCATGCAGTTAATATGATATTATGAAAATAGTCTTAGTTTCAATATCAGATGTTTATCCTGACAGGTTGAGGAGGAGACTGGGTTGCACTTGAATGTGAACGACCTCCTTGATCTCACTGCCTTTCTACATCCATCAGCTGGATCAAGAGTTTTTCCTTCTCCGGTGAGTGAACTATTATTATCTGAGCTTATTTTATTATTCTGATTTCTGGAATTATATTGTTGTCAAATGGAACATATGTATTGTGTACATAGTAAGGGAGTGACCAGATATATTTTTGCTATTTGTTTTTCCACTAGAGAACAATGAGGTGGAAATCTATGTAGTGGAGTAATTTATAAAAAAAAAGGGATTTTCCAAATAGAACTCAGAATACCATTTTTTGTTGAAATCGAAGTGAGTTGAAATTATTTTCTACTTCTGCCCTAGTGTTGATTAGCTCTCATATTCTTGCTGTTATTGTTAAGCAATTCAGACAGATTATGTTCTGAGCAAAACTTTAAACTAAATGTACCTTATTTTCTATCATTCCCTTCCCCCCCCCCCCCCCCCCCCCCCCCCCCCCCATATAATCGAGTGAATGTGCTATTGATGTTTGTTCAGCGCAACAGTCCAAGCATAATTAATCGATTCTTTTTTTTTTGGGCTATTCAACTGATACTTTGGATATTAATTAATTAGGGTGGATGCGATGAAGAACTTGGCCTGTTTTTGTACAGAGGAAGTGTGGATAAAGAGATTATTAAACAGCTTCAAGGGAAAGAAACAGGTCTTCGAGATCATGGCGAGCTGATACGGGTGCATGTGGTTCCCTATAAAAACCTGTGGCGGATGACCCCTGATGCTAAAGTCCTCATGGCTATTGCTCTCTACGAAATGGCCAAGAAAGACGGGCTTCTGCCGCTTTGAAAAGATGGACTTGCCATTTCGTGTTATAAGAGGATCATTTTAGTGTTTTTTTTTTTTAATTTTCGGTAAAAAAATGTTTATTGATCAATAGAAGACATGCTACTAAATGTATGTAGTACAAGCTACAGAAGTGTTATATATATAGGAAGTAGCAGGAAAAATATAATTAAAACTCATCACATTTGTATCGGAGAGAGGTAGTATAAATTAACAATTCAAATTTCAAGAAAATAACTCAAATACTCAATACACAAGATCAAAGAAAGTTTTAATCAAGTCTTGATATTCAAGAAAATAACTCAAATACTCAAAACACAAGATAAAAAAAATGTTTTAATTAAGTCTTGATCAATGCAGCAATGTAAATTTTACCGTAACCTTCATTTTAGCCTTCTCACCGAATAATTTATGTTTCCTAAAATAATAAAAAATAAAATATAATTTTCAATATAATATTAATTAGTCTCACTATATTTATAAATACAAACAAAATACTAATCGAACCTTCATTTTAGCCTTCTCACCGAATAATTTATGTTTCCTAAAATATTAAAAAATAAAATATAATTTTCAATATAATATTAATTAGTCTCACTATATTTATAAATACAAACAAAATACTAAATAATCGTGTCATCGTGCCAAATACTGTACTCTTTGTCTCGTGCCAAATATCGATTATTATTGGACAAGTTATTTAAGAAATAACGTATTTTTATATGTATAGTGAAGATAATTGTCAATAAAGTGAATTTGTGTGGTTGTAATTATTTAATAATGTAATATATTGTATTAAGATAAAAAAAAAAGGAAAGCGAGTACTTTTGACTTTTGAGTGGGACATCCACAAACAAACGAGGGAGTTTCAATTTTTTTTTTCAATTTCCGTAAAAAAGAAAAATCTAAAATTTACCGGGAGAAGAAAGGAGTACATACGTTCTCCGGCCACCTTTAAAATGCATCAACTATGTACGTACTTGAGAAGCCGTTGTTGGAGCTATCTGCAGCGAACTAGGACGGCGGGCCAAACCGGATTCATGTAGGATGGTGTTATTTTGGTCCCTAAACACCGATTCTCTATATTTATATGAACCAACGGATTAATTACTTTCGATGAGAAATCTCAAATAAAAGCCGAGCGTTTAGAACAGAAGCATACTTTTGTATCGAGCGCGGCTAGTCGGTGATGATACCATTAATACCCATAGAGACATGCGTGTTGATCTCCACTGTGGCATCGGACAAGTAATCCCATGCCTGAGATATAAACTCCATTCTGAACAACTGCACATACACCGAAAGGCCAAAGCCCTTCAGCAGCGAAACAATCTCTGTCCCGTTGATTATAAAGCGGTGTCTATCCAAAGCAAACACGGAGTTCTTGGAGAGAACCACGGAACTAACGAAAGTACTTATGTCAGAGATGTTGGTTTCGAAAGCTGGGGGGTCACGTGACTCACACGTTCCTTTCTTCAAACTGCTTTGTTTTGCCCGGTAATATAACTAGGTCACATATATAGTATGCCACGATTTCAAACTACGTTGACCAAACATGTTACTAGATAAAATGTTATACCTTTCGTCACTTCAAACTACTTTCGACAATAAAATGCATGACCACCACTCTCCGTCATCGCATGATGTACCATTGCAATCATGGCACACACCAAGAAAACAAAATGTTAAGGTTTCTTAAAAACCAACAAAAGAATTATACTGTACAATTTTTTAATGGGCCAAGTTGAAGAAGAGAAGGCAAATATACATGGTTATTATTGTACAGGTTCTCTGCCACATACACTGACAAAACATGGAAGTATTAAGGTTGATACAACAAGGAATTTATCAAGCATCGGCTTCAAGTTACAGACCAGTACAACACCGATTTGGGAATGTCCGTTGCCTTTCTTAAGAAGTTCAAAAGCAAAGGCCACTTGGTCGAGAAATGATAATACATCACATGATGTTACAGCACAAACATGATACCTAATCAAAAATGAAAAAGCCATTCGATTTGCACAAAGAAAGCATTCATCATTCAAGGGATTGGCTGTAAGTCCTCTTCTTTGAACTGCTGGCCAATTGGCTGTTCAATATAAAGAATCAGGTTTCAATAAGTGTTTTATTATTTTTCTCCTGTCTACATGATTAATTCTCATAAATGAAAAGTGGTCATACTTACGAATCATCAGAACGTTCTTTACTAGACGATGACTTCTGCAAGCTCATGGATCGCCCAGCAGCCTATGAAATAAGCGTCAATCTCATGTTAGCATAAATCTCGCACATATACACATCAAATTAAATGAACTCTTTAAAAGTTCAAGAAACAGGCAGCCATCATATTGCGACACCCAAGTTAAAGCTTGGGGTTTTTGCGGGAATAATTTTTTCTCAAAATTATTCTTTTGGGTGGGGGTGAGGCAGCTGTATTACTTTTTCGTTTCATTTTTTTCCTTTACTTGTACATAATAGTAATAGAATTACTTAACACCCACACAGGGCACACACCAACCTGGCTTGCAGAATAAATAAGACTATAGCATCGACACTATATTAAAATAAGAATTCAGAAATTTCTTAAAACAAATGTATAACTATGATTCGTGAGTTAACTGTATGTCTAGCAGGGATAATAGTGCAAATGCAACTCATGGAGTAAAACTAGCTAGTCAGAAGTCTATTCATGATGATTATTCAGACTATAGAGTAGGCTATATCCTATGTAACATTTTGCAACATAGTTCTAAAACATAATTTTGATCATCTTGTTTCTCCAACACTAATTATAAAACAAGATGTGTATTTTAAAAGATGCAAATCCATTTGCTGTTAAATATTCCTTGTATCTTAATAAGAATAAGAACCGAGAATTATGCACTTCAAAATCCACGTGGTCCAGTGAGAATGTCTAAATACAAATTATATTTTCAGTTTTGACCCATCCTCGATTCAAAAGAGTGAACCCGTAAAGGAAATACAGAAAATAAAATAATGAGCATTCAGATAAGCTACAATTACAATTTTATCTAGCTCCCAAAATCTGATTGCACATCATCACATGTATAAGGCACTTTGAAAAAATTTAAACCAGGGTATGCGTGTGACCAATGTGGACACATTAAATATTATCCTACTGTAAACGAAAATAAAAGTCCTCCCTTGAACCCCAAATGTCATTAAATGCTACGGAAATATATATCATGGTTTCTAAATGAGGTGATTATTCATCTTTTGCTATGGAAGAATTTAATGTGGTAAAACAAATACTCCCTCTATCCCACAAAGATACGCTTGTTTCTTTGTAACTTGGAGTGTAAAACAAATACTCCCTCTATCCCACAAAGATACGCTTGTTTCTTTGTAACTTGGAGTATATGTTTGACCACATTAAATCCTGTCATTGCAAAAGATTACAAAGAAACAAGACTATCTTTGTGCAACAGAGGGATTATATACTTTGTTAAGCAAATAAAAAGTAGCAATTAGAGTATACGAAAAGTAGTACTAAGCATTAACTATACTAACAGAGTGGTGACAATTTCTGCTGCCTTGGCTATGAGCTTCCAGATATTCTTCATATGTCTGCATCATGAGATGGAAATGGCAGCCATCAGCACAAATATAAATTGTAGCATAACTGTAGCATTAATGATTTACTCAAGATTGAAAAATAAAAATTGTCATCTCTCAAATAAAATAAAAAACATAGAAAATAGAAATAAGTAGCAAAAATATCCTGAACAGTTCTATTGCCAATAGGATGAAAAATTCAGAGCAATCATTTATGAAAGCAGACACATATAATTCAGTTTTCTATTGGCTTCGATAGAGCGAAACTAAGAAACTTCAAAGAAACAGCCTTAATTCGAGGGCCGCGGAAACTACACAAGGATCCTGATAAACACCACAACTTTCTCTAGTTTGACCACTTTGGTCAAGCTTTGTATTGTTCTAAAAGAAAAGGCGCGAGTCTTGAAGATTGAAATTCTTATTTCAACACCAAGTAAAATATTCAGAGCCATCAACTGGTCCATCATCAAAAAATCCTTCGCATACTAGACTACATATGTCTACATGGTTGTAGTTCTTCATCTATATTTCCAAATTTCAACACTTAACAGTCTTACATATAATTTTGGCAATCAATACATCCGCATAAGTATTCACGGGTAAATAAGCAGTGCATAGGCCAAATACATGTAAGTTTTACTCAGCAAAGTGATATCAAATATTGATCCTACTACTTTCTACCTAACCTGAAACTTCAGAAAGAAGTTCAATTAGCAATTTAGCATTACTCAGGTGGTCAAATTATTTCCTCTCTATTAATATCACCTTATATGCAATTATGCGTTAAGATCTAACACAGTATTTTGCAATGAGAGCAATGAAGCATGAAAAAACACTTTATATATAGTCCATAAATGTACTCTATCGGTAAACTATGGATGTCGCAAGGAATGTGTCTAGCCAGAGAAGCATCACATTAGCACAAGATACATGTATGAATTAATAGCCCAAACCTAAGTTGCGATTGGACATTTGCATTTGTGCAAGGGAAAAAACTACTGAAGAATAGTAACATTTGCATTTGGAAGAAGAATGTCTAGGAATGTTGATTTGATATAAGAATAATAAAATAAAATATTGACATGATTAGTAATTAGAAATATGTGAGGCAGCCCAAGCAGTAACTCATCCACAGGAGAAAACCCTATATAGCATTTACAAAAACATGCAAGACAAAACTGAAAAGAATGCATCACTGAGTCGTAACATAATTTATTTCCAAAAACATTGAACCAATTAAAGAAACACTGATATCTAAGCAATAAAATGGTAAATAAATAATTGAAGATCAAGATGAGACATCGATACCATTTCCAGAATATCATCTTCTGTGAAAATGCCCATAAAAGGACTCCTATCTGCTGGAAAGCCCCAACTATTACTTCTATTAGCAGAGCTTCCATTGACATGACAACTCCTAGACTGATTTTTTTTTGATGCCTCGGGAACACATGGAGAATTATTAGGTAATGCACCAGGTTTATGGTGAGGAAAGTGAAACCTACTTACATCAACTTGATATTGATATATGGAAGATGGGTAAGGAATAGGTGCCATATTGCCCATATGCATTGGGTGCATAATAACATTCTTATCTAGATAAGGTCTTCTTGCAGAAAACTCACTTCCAGCAACTTCATCCCTTCAAGAAATAATTCATTAAGAAATGTGAAGTTTTTATTGCATACATATTAATAACTGACCAAAAGTTGTACCTCTTCAAAGTAATATTCATATCATAACCCTCGTCAAGAAGGTCACAAAGAGCTTCACCAATATCCCCCGGCAACTCCTGCAAAATAGATAACCAAACAATCCCTTTGTGAACTTGTATAGCCACACATCAGAAGGCTCTTAAAAGCTGGGACAGTGGATACCTGACAGTCTCTGCTGATTTTGACAGGTTTGAAGTCATTCCATGGATTTTTCAAGTGAAGAGTCTTCTGAAAAGGTAAGTCATTTAAACGTAGCCATTTGACCTTAAAACTACGTCCCCAAGGATTGTTTTTCCCACTGCCTTGACTCCAAATGTTATCCCTTCTCCACCCAACTGAAGACATCATTTGAGCATACCCTTGGAAGAACCCACTCATGTTGACGCTAAATATAAGAATTACCTTCCCAGAATTCTGCATAATCACTTTAATTGTATTATTTGTTGGCTTACTATTCATGACAATTTTTAGGTGGAAACCACACTAGCAGTCTAGTAACTAGGACAGCAGTCTAAGCTCATACTTATCTACAATTCAATAAATATTACATAAAGATCCAAAAGTTGGTAAAGAATCATATTACATGAATAAAATAAAAAAGAAATGTTACTTGAAACGCTTCTTCGAGAATGGGCTCATTCATTACTTGAGTGGCCCAAATTCCCTTCTCTATAGACATTTGAATATTTTGATGATTCAAGCTCTTGATAATAAAATATCTTGTACTATTCAACTTATCCTCCTTCATTTCACTTGACAGTCCCACTTGGTTACAAGAATGCACTCTCTCTTCTGTCCCCGAGCGGCATATTTTCTCATGTGATGTACCCCTTGGAGACTCTACAAATATTTCAGAGATTTCATTCAGAAACTCCATAATGTAACTCAGGCATTACGATTCAAAAATAAAATAAACAAGCCAAGAGTAAATATAATGCATCCTCACCATATCAATAATTGAAATATTTCATTGCACACACATTCAAACATTCATAATAAAAAAATATCTACCACCTATGCAGTTTCCATTAAAATCTCCAAAACCCCATACAAGTCTGTTTGCTTATTCTTTTCTGTCAAGGTCGGTGGTGGTATATCATTGAAATTGAGAAATAAAACTAGAGATCAACAGTCCAGCCATTTTACTGGATCAATGCCAAGTCGACAATGTTTTTCCTCATGTCGGACAAGAGATTATGGAGGATAACACCAGCAAAGAAGCATTGAGGATACCTCAGCTGGATATAAAGTCCACTTCCCCTAAATGCATAAGTCGGTTAAACTATAGCCTCTAGAACAGCATAAGAAAATAGACATCTCCTGGAACTTAGTTTAGTTCATAACTGAGCTAAATACAATTCTACAAGGTCACTTGCAGAATACACGTATGCCATATCTAATCAATTTCACAAAATCAACATTTTACACCAAATTCGGTGTACTGATATAATTTTTCAGAACCATCTCCAACCCATTACAGTAAAACTTACAGCAAATTAATATTTTTTTCCTCTTCTTTTTCATTTAAAAACAAATAAATGCATATATATATATATATATATATATATATATATATATATATATATATATATATATATATATTATGCAACTATTTCATTTACTTATATATGATTACAAGGAGTTTAACTACCTAAATGGTTAAGTAAAATTAATTAATTATGCATAAGAAAATAGAAAAATGAATACCAAAATAAACAGTAATAATACTAGTCATTTTAGTTTACGATTAGATTTTAGTTAATTGTTACTCCCTTGGTTCCCTACTTGATACATTTGTCAGAAAAGTCATAACATGACAATACATTTTTCTTAACAGAAAATAAAACAAGAAACCCATCTTTATATATCCCTTTCAAACATTTCAAAATTACACGATTGTCATTATTTTTTCCCACTAACCTACTTTGATTAGACATTTTTTTAATAAAGTAAAATGTATTATTGTACCCCTAATTTATCTTTGAATAAGCAACTTTCTTTTAATAAACGTGCAAACAGTAAATGTATCATCAAGTAAGAGACGAAGGGAGAATAATTAGGTTAAATTGTAGTAATAATTTATTGGTAAATATTAATTATTCTTTAGTTATAAATAATAATATATTTATGTAAATGTTCATTCAAAATAATTTCTCCATCTGTCCCTTTGTAAGGGTTACGGAAGGTTGTTGAGAGAGAATTAGAAATAATGTATTTTATTGTGTAAAGTGAGTTTGTGTGGTTGTAATTATTTGATGCAAATATTTATGTGGTTGTAAATGAAGTGTAACTCTTTCAATGAGAATAAAAAATGAAAGTGTAACCCTTGCAGTGGGACAGAGGGAGTACTATGTACCAGATTGGTTACTAATGAATAGTGTTGCCCCTACAGAGTATTCTCCATATTTGATGTTTTAGTGGTGATTTTGACGTTGGGTTGCCCTTACAGTAATATTTCCAGACAAATTAACTGCATATGTGTCTCATACAGAACAAGAAAATTACATGTTTGAAGTTTGAACTATGTTGACACTAGTTGATAAATTGCATATGCAAGACACTATCATCAGAAATAAAGACTACAGTATAATTTTTATGTCTAACAGTATCTTAGTGTGCTAGTTAAGCAGACCATAACAGTCTATAAGTTGTCTCAACTCAAACTTCTAATTTGACTCACTTCCTCATTTCCGCTGAGAACCCTACTTCTCTCATTTCTTTTATATATATATATATATATATATATATATATATATATATATATATATATATATATATATATATATATATATATATATATATATATATATATATATATATATATATATATATTTCTACTTTATTGGGATGACTAGAAACTACACCCTCTCGTGAGGAAGCATCTTAAAAACACCATTAAACATTTACTCACATAAGTCACACATTGAAACTCTTCTTGTTAAACAGTCTGCAGTCAATGAAAAAGGCATTAATCCTACACAGAAATATATGCAGTAAAAATAATCTCCTGCTTGTTTTATTTTGTTTATTGGGTCAGTGTTCAGTGTCCAAATAACAATTTGATTCATAGATGAACTGCATTACTTTAAAAAGAAAGCACAGTTCCGAATTCTCATAAAGTAATCCAATCGTCTAAAATTTATTAAGGAGACGAGTAAATCGGTACAGAGAAACAGCAACACACAGCAACACTCTTACCTGAATTCTGCACTTTCGCCATATCTTTTTTGCAATCAGTGAATGATGAATCAATTATCACTGCAACGTTTTTCGCAGTGTCAGACGTCATGCCTTGATAACCTCCAAATCCTATAAAATCAAAATAGAGGCAAACCATAGTAAGCTTTTCTCAGAACAACAAACTCCAAAATATTAAGGAAAATGAAAAAAAAAAGTGTAAGACACATAATTTAAACATACAAGCCCAGGTGTCTCATAACCATTTATAGGAAACAAATTCTGAATAAAGAACAAAGTGGGGAAGGTGCATTGCTTCCAGATTGTAACACTATAAAGCATTGTAACATCAATGTAGAAGATTTAAAAAGCAGTTAAAAGAAGTTAATAAGATTTCAATACAACCACACACAATTATGGTAATCGCAACGAAAATCCAAAATTAAAGTTGAATCCTATGAAACAAGACCCCAACTTGAGAAAGTCTTCAAATCATTTTATTTCACACTGCAGCCTAACAAGACAGCCCATTTTTTTATTTTAAAAAGTCTTTTATTATTAGATTTGTTTCAGTATCAAGAATGATTTTATATATTATAATAACCATTTTAAGCACAAATTCCTTCAACCAAAACCTAAGGAAGGAGTATAATAAGAAATAGACAATCGAGTTCAAACCAACTAACACCAGAAAGCGTCTTCCAGTATTATGAGCTAAAGAAAGTTGAAGTTGTTGATAGTTCAGATGATCACAGTGTTCGAGAAAACCCAATGTGGTTATGTTTAAGACCAAGATGACATTACATAATGCACTATTGCAGTAACACAGCACTGCTAAAATCCAAAACTAAAGTTGAAATATAGAAACAAAAACTTCAGAAAGTATTTCAATAGTTTCTCCAATAACTCACCAAGGACCGAGAAATATCTTTACAAAAATCAGCTGGATTTTGCTTTTACACAATCTCTCAACTAAATTATTGATGCTTTCTTTTTAATGTTTTGCTTTCAGACAAATTAATATTAATAACAATAACCTACACCATCTGTGTCATATCTTGCCACATAATGTTTCGCGCTTACAAATGACCAATTATGTGCAAGTATAGCATGTCAAAAAGAGGATCTATCTGCCAATTTTCCGACAAAATAAAAATAAAATAAATAAATGTCTTCCAATTACGAGAGCCCTCACAAAATGATAAATTTAAACTAATTAAATGAAAAAGATTACCATAGTCAACATCTCAGTAACAGTCACGCATTGATTATTTACTGTTGAAAAAAGAAACGAGCGAGGGGAATAAAAAAAAGTGCTCCCAGTCGCTATACGAATCTCAGGAATTCAAAATTCCAGAAGTAAAACATGAAAAATAAATATAAGTAGAGATTCACATTCACAAACTAGAGATAGAAATATTTACATCGTTTGTACATAACAAGAATTAATCTTTACGCCATTCATCGGAAAGAGAAAGCGGCAATTAGCGAAGAACATACCTTCTTCTAGAGAGAGGAGGAGAATTTGGGGAGAAATGAGACGAGTTTTGGTAGGATCTTCTGCCCTAGTTTTGGTACAGATGGAAATTCTTAATTTTTTTTTCTTCGTAGATTTTAAAATAATGTAAGTAAATTTATTATGAAATTCCTTTTATCCAAAATTACTTAATAAAACAAATATTACGCCATACAAAATCTAACATGAAAACTTCTCATTTATATAAAATCAGATTATTAATCCTTTATAAAAGGTAGAATCAACATGAAAAATGAATAACATTCATTGACAAAATTTCAATGAGATTCAATCTTTGCGGTTTAACTCTTGAATCCGAAAATGAAAGTTGATACTATACTAATCCAACAACTAAATTCCAAATATAAGTTGAAGTATAGAAAACAACAAGTCCTCACAATAAAAGGTCGCTAAATTCTTATATTTCACTACAACCTGATGAGACTAATCACTTCTCTTTTGTCCTACACTGTTCGATGTATTCCAGGCTCAACAATGATCTTAGGCATGTCAAAGTAAGCATTCTTGGACAAAACAAAAACTAACTGAGGACCATAACAAGAATAGTAAATAGTACGAACACGCTTCAACCTACAGAAACACCAAAAACCGTGTTCGCAATACAGTAAGCCAAAGACGCAGTTGTAACAACTGGATTCGCTATAACCTAAAGAGACAAATTCAATTCTCTACTTAAAAAAGTCTTCATCAGGTCTCTCTTTATGTAATCCAATACCTTTAAATACTCATAGTCATTCGTATACTCCTTTTCTGACTCCATGAATCATGTATTTGCTCATGCTTATAAATACACAATTCACCAACTCCACTGAGATTGACGCGCTGATTAACTAATGTATAAACTATCTAAAACTAAACTGAAACGCCAAAAATTCTCCCGTTCACCGCACAACCTCGTGAACTCAGAAAATTGCAACAAGGAAAACAAATAAATAAAATGAAATTGCAAATACAAAAATATTTTTTCATGAAATTGTGCATACTCAAAACAGTAACTTACGACATTAATGTAACCGAGAAAGTGAGAGGCAGCGCATGGTTGGGGGAAAGAAACATCGCAGATAAATGAAGCGTGAACATCTCACATACCTTCGCCTGCAGAGAGATGTGGATGGGGATGGAGGTGGAGGGAGCATTTGGAGGGAGAAGAAAGTGTCAAAGTGGAAGATTTTGATAAGATCTTCTGCCCTAACTTTTACTCAACTCATTTGCACAGCACACTTTTTTTCTGCAATTTCTTTTATATCGAATTCGAACCAAAAATATAGTAGTATAGGAGTTAGTAAAAAATATGGATTGATGGACACATTAATCGGATGATTAAAAATAAACCATGTTATCGAATTAAAATAATATCACAAATCACCACGTACAGTATTTGTAAAATTACATGATTAATTGTTCCTACTATAATTATTTTTAAAATTTTGTAAAATTATATTTAGTGGAAAAAATATATTGGATATGTATAGCAATTGTAAAAAGAAGTAAATTTGGTTCAACAAGTCAATTTCAAAATTTATTGCTTCTCAATTGGAATTCAGAATTTAATTTTTTTGGATGGAAAATCGTTTCGAAATTAGTTTTGTCATTTTGGAGTCTGGTGAGTATTAAAATTAATATAAATGAATAAAAAATGTATTTCATAATTCTCTAAATTATATCAAAATAGTTAAAGGTTGTTTGCTTAGTTGGTCGACACATTGAATTTAAGATAGTAAGGTCCGAAGTTCATACTCGATGAAGTTCATATTCGATGTACGTGTGTGTGTGTGAGTATTTAGATTTCTTCAATTGACCAATTGACTATTGACTAGTCCCACAACAAAAAAACTATATCAAAATAAATATAAGTATAAAAAAATCAATCAAACTTTGTCGAATTCCATAAGTTTTAAATCCAAATACTTTTTAAAGTTCAAAAACTTCAATATCTAGAACCCAAATTGAATACAATTCCAAAATATTACTAATGATCAGTGCATAATTTTCCGAGACAGATGTAGTAATATTTAACAAACATAACTTAAAAAATACAAAATTATTGTATTAATCACTCTTGTTACTTGTTTTCATTTTGATTGTTTTGTCAAGTTAGAGATTACTCTTATTATTTTTATATGTTTTAATTGTTGTATGGTATTAATCACTATTGTAGATTAATGTATTAATATAAATAATTATTAGATTATTACTATACACAAATACAAAATTATTGTATTGGTCATTTTGTTATATGTTTTTATTTTTTGGTTGTTAGGGGTGATTATTCGGGTTCGGGTATTAGGGTTTGTACCGTAATATCCGTACTCGATTGAGTTTTCGGGTACTCGTACCCAATAAATATGGGTAAAGGTAGGGTTACGAAATATTTTTAAAAATATTGGTATTTAGGTACCCGATTACCCGTTCAGATATTACTCGAAATACTCGATTAATTATTTAAATTAAAATAATAAATATATTAATATATTATTAAAAAATCTAAACCATTATATATACATAATAAATAAAACTATAGTCTATATATAATAGTAAAAAATACAATTCAACAAGCTAGCAATAGAGAGCAACTTGAATAAAATGAGGAATTATACATGGGGTTAGAGGATGTGCAAATAAAAAAAGATAGAAAAATTGAACAAAATACGAAAAGCTCACGTCGAAATATGACATTATTTCAAAATTTGATAGATAATTAACAATTTTTGTAAGCTAACTGTAGATTATTAATAAAAGCATTTTTTAATATATTAGAATATTAAGTTATCATAATTATATTATTAAGAGTTTTTAGAAACTTTTGGTGAGGTCTAAATGAAAAATATGTGAAATAGTTTCTAGAAACTTTTTAGGAGATAATCATAATATATTTTTTCAATACAAATTTTACTTATTAGAAGTTATTTTAGTACTAGGGCTGCAAACGAGCCGAGTCGATCTTTGGACTATTCGAGCATGCTCGAAAAATTATTTACTGGGCTCGAGCTCGAGGAGCTTTACTAAACGACGCTCGAGCTCGACTCGTCAGACAATTGCCATGCTCGAGCTCGAGCTCGGCTCGGTACGAGCAATTTTTTTACATTTTTTTTTGCAATAAAATAGAAAGGAGGAGTACTAACCAGAGCTGTAGAAAAGTAAAAATAAAATAAAAAATCATTGACAGAAGAAAGAAAGAAAGAAATAAATGATGAAGCGTAAAGGGAGAATTGAGTTTTGGAAGAGACTGAAGAAATAAATGATGATGTGTAAAGGGGGGATTTGGATTTTGGAAGAGGCGGCGGTTCAATAAAGAAGACATTTAGGTTTTAATTTTTGGCTTTGAAAATGAGTTTTAACTTTGGGCTTTGCCAATTTGGGCTTTGAAAATGAGTTTTAACTTTGAGCTTTGCCAAAATACATAAACTGATATACATATAGTATTATATAATGTATATAATTTTTTTTTATAGATATATAAGAGCTGCTCGCGAGCAGCTCGATTGCTCACAAGAATGGCTCGAGCTCGGCTCGTTTTGAGTAACGAGCAGCTCGAGCTCGACTCGAGCTCGAGTTTGACCGAGCTCGAGCTCGACTCGAGCTCGAATTTGACCGAGCTCGAGTCGAGCGTTGACCGAGCAGCTCGCGAGCAGCTCGCGAGCAGCTCGTGAGCCGCTCGACTCGTGTGCAGCCCTAGTACTGTATTATAAATATTAATTGTAGCTAATGTCAGGTCACATATAATTAAACTGTCAAATGTGTCGGGTTGAGCCAATCCAGCCCAAGTGAAACGATTTAATTTTGATGGGCCGAAAATTCTCTATAAAAGAAAAAAAACTTACTAAAATAATTTTAAACAAAAAATTAATAATTTATTATAATAAATATAATATTTATACAATAAAATTATAGACGGATTAACAAATAAAATATCCTTTTTAATCTTGATATACAATTATTAAATCCAATGAAAGTAAAAAATATCAACAATAATTAAAATAAAAGTTTTATATACATAATATTTAATTATATTATTTAAATATTGAATGAATGAGTATACAAAATTTTAGTTAACGTAAAAAAAAATCCGTTAGCTTTATGAAATCGCGCCACACCCAAACGAAGTCCGATCAACCAATCAGCCCAATGTGTCAGGCCCAAGTTGGACAGCCCGTCCAAGTAGTCTGTTTCTCTTAAAAGTGTTGTTCTCTCGATTTGTAAATTGTTCTCAAGAAAAATAATGCTATTGACACTGTAATGAGTTTGAATTGATTATCAAAAGCATGAAAAGAAAGCAAATTGTTCAAGTAGTAACCGTGATTAGGCTTCAGAGTAGTCGTGAAAGGCCTAACTCGTGCTAAAGCAAAAAGTCTACCATTTAGGGGGACTTGGTCCGTCTCCCCCTCGATAAATATTACCGATCACCCCGCTTTTCATGCTAGAGCCCGAGCCTACACAACAAATAATACTAATCCACCCCTGACAAATACTCTAGCCAAGCAACATCATCATAATTATGGAAACATCAAGCAACATACTCATAGACAAGCAAGAAATAAACATATATTCAAAAATAGTCGAAATCGAAATAAGTTATACCATAACGATCCTCGAACGACCACGAATATCGTTTACACATGAGTCGAATGATGAATCCCAATAGATGATGATGAACAAGAACCACAATATTTAAAAACCTTGCTAAATCCTATAGAGAGAAAATAAAATGGTGTGTGTTGTGTGTGTTAGCTGTTAGGTGAAGGTGATGGAGAGAGTGTGTGTGTTGTCTTCTTGTGCAAACCTCCAAATAACCTTCAAATCCCCACTTGAGGCCGATCCGACAGTAGACGAAAGTGTAATCACTATTTCCCATTAGCTGCGTGATGCTGGAATTCATTGGAAAACCTTCTTCATTCATTACTAGTTTCTTGGCCATTTTCGCAAGTTTTCTCTCCCCGTCTCGCCTACACCTGTCCATACGATGAAATAACAAAATGAAGTGAAAAAATGTACAAAATGACTAAAACATAAACACAAAAATAACTAAAAACTACACAAACGCACGTAACAAAAACATCAAACGCACGTAACAAAAACGTGCTAAACATATGTGTTTACACCTCTTGATTTAATTTAAACACCTTACTTTTTTCTTTATATAAAATTATAAAATATCTATAATAACATTCTCTATTATTATTACTTTTTACACTCCCGTCTATTAAAATATCTATAATAATTTTCTTCATTACAATTAGTTTTTTAATAATTAAATATAATTATTTTAATAAAATATCTTTTTTCCATTATTAAATAATTATAAATTTAAAAATAAATTTATATTTAAATAATTTAAATTTAATAAAAAAATAACACATATTCTAATTAATCAAATATAATCTTTTCATATAATTAAATATTTTAATAATTAAATAATTATAACTTACAAAAATAATTATGTTAATTTTATATAATTTATATTAAATTAACAAAATTAAGACAAATTCTAATAAATCTAATATAATTAGCTTAAATAATTATATTTGTTTTAAATTATTTAAATTTGATTAAAAAATCAACATAAATTTTAATAATTCATATATTATTAGTTAAAAATAATTATATGAAATAATTTTAATAATTTAACTAATATAGACATAAAATGACAAGATATATTTAGATGATTGTGTTTTCATGGTAAGTACTACCAAATAACCTAATAACAAAGAAAATGCGACTATAAAAATAGAATAAATATGGTATCTATGTGTTCCACCAATTTTATTTCAGAAAAATTATATTTTATTTTTTTTAAAAAACCATATGTAAAATCAGCATATGTTACTCAATATTTTAATTTAATTGTGTAATGGACTAATCTTTGAAATTTTGAATTCACAAAACACCTTGAATAAAAAAAAAAGAGAAATACAAAAGGATTTCAGTAGCTAAAAGACAAAAGGAAAAATAAAAAAGAATAGTAGTATTGATTTTGATATATTTATCACACACCGGCAGAGACTTTTGGTTGAGTAAAACAAGATTTACATTTGTAGTGGTCCATTTACATCATCGTCATCATTTTCAATATTAAAATTAAAATAATAAATAATACAGTAATAATTGAATACATTTTCTCTGTTAATTTCTTAGACTGTACTGTTCAACTGCTCTGTTAATGTAAAGCAGAAGGTAGGAAGGGTCAATTTAGGTTTGTTTCCATCCCCAACCTATTTCCTCTTTCCATTTCTCTCTATCTCTCTCTATATATAAATAATTATATATTTTGTACGAAAACAACCACCACCACTACCGCCGCCGCCGCCATGGACAATATTGGTTGCGGAGGAGGATACGGCGGGGGTCAAGTTTTCTCGGCCGAGCAGAACCACCACCAGCTGAAGGCGGAGATCGCCGCCCACCCCCTCTGCGAGCAGCTGCTGTCGGCACACGTGGCGTGCCTCCGTGTCGCCACGCCTATCGACCAGCTTCCCCTCATCGACGCTCAGCTCTCTCAGTCCCACCATCTCCTGCGCCTCTACGCCCAGAACATGTCGCGCGCTCTCTCACCACACCAAACCCAAGAACTCGACGGCTTCCTGGTAAATTAATTTTTGTTTTTTTTTTCTTTTTGTGAATTTTGGGGATTTCATTTTGTTATCACTGCACAGGCGCAGTATTTGGTGGTTCTGTGTTCGTTCAAAGAGCAGCTGCATCAACACGTCAGAGTCCACGCCGTCGAAGCAGTCATGGCCTGCCGTGAAATCGAGCACAGCTTGCAATCTCTCACGGGTAACACTCGATTGGATTTGATTTATCGATTTCTTACAGTTAATAATCACGCATAATTGTACGAGTTTTAGGGATTTTCCGAGTGAATAACAAAATCGAATTTCTAATGTGGCCGGAAACCACTTGGTCGAAAGAGCGAGTTTTCGTATTTTGTGATGAGTGTGAAAGTATGACATACATGGGGGTGGGTGTAGTGGATTCCTTTAGCTTTTAGGAGTAGTGCATAGTAAGTAAGTTTGGAGAGTTTTGTTCCTGACCTAGTTAGGTACATAGGTGATGGAGGAAACAACAAGCAACAATAAACCATGATCAAATCTACCATTAACAAACTCGTAAGTAATCTACGGTTGTTATATACGTATATTAGAACACACTTATAAAGTAAATGTGAAGTCTTATGAAATCTCGACTCATTATGTATAGGTGATGTTAAAATTGTACACATGCTTTGTTGGATCCGCCGGAAAAAATTCCTTATTGGTAGTAATTAGTTTGTTAATTTTTTGGTATCCTGCTATTGCTCTATTTTTCAAAAAAAAGGTGGTTAGAGTAAACTTTTTTCTTACGTTTTATATTTATCTTCCAATAAGGTGATATATATACATTGGTTCAACAACTTATTTCTTCATTTTTCAGTATTTATTGAAGAGAAATCACTGTTAGACCTTTTACATAAGAAAAGCTATATTTTCTTTGAACTCGGAATGATAAATAGTAGTAACAACATCAAACATCACAACACTTTTATGTTTTTTAATTGTAATCAAATCCTTCATTCATCTTACAAGACACAAATCAGTCACTACATGACAAAAAAAAATAAAAATCAATTACAGTACAAGATTATTAACAATGACCGACCCATTCATCATAAAAGTCAAACTTTGTGGACTCGCCCTGGCTGAACAATGGCTCTGGAATCTGGATCCTCTACTTTAGATTCATGGTTTATAACACGCTTGGTGATTTGTTTTCTTCCTTTCTAAGTAGAGACCCTGAAATCTTGTTCTCATGACTAAACAGAGGACGGTCCCACTATAATTTTCTAGCATTTTTTTCAGTCCTTTAGTATTTATTCTGCATTGTAACTTTTGGGGAATAGTTTAAATGGTTTGTGTTGCCTTGCTTTCGTAAGTTATAAGGATCTAACGAAGCTCAAGCATACAACTAAAAATTCGACCTTCATATAATGGAATAATTAGCGTAGCGAGAGTTCTACTATTCCGTCTGACTGCTCTTATAAATATATATATACATATATGTAGAAAAACTCGCATTGGGTTTTCACTAACTTATTTAGAAAGTCTATATTTATTATTCTTTTATTTCATTGTGCAGGGGCAACACTAGGCGAGGGAACAGGTGCGACCATGTCAGATGACGAGGATGAGCTCCAGATGGATTTCTCAATCGATCAATCTGTAACTAATGATCATGATCTGATGGGATTCGGTCCATTGCTTCCTACAGAGTCAGAAAGGTCCTTAATGGAGAGAGTGAGACAGGAACTGAAAATCGAACTTAAACAGGTAAAATAAGTTTGATTTTTCAGTAAGCATCACATTATGCCTACTGTCCTGATTTTTAACAATTTGATACATACGAGATAATATTCCTTTTACAGGGATTTAAGTCGAAAATTGAAGACGTGAGAGAGGAAATATTGAGAAAAAGAAGGGCCGGGAAATTACCAGGTGACACTACCTCCGTGCTCAAGGATTGGTGGCAGCAACATTCCAAATGGCCTTATCCGACTGTACGTTGCCCATTTTTACTATCAAGTCTTTGTTAATCATTGATAATTATTTACAAACTTGTTGTTCATGTGCATTTTTTCTAATAAATGTAAAACCATCCAACAAATCAAAGAAAGAAATTTGGTTTTTGTTTTGCACAATCAAAGTTATAATAAAGTGACAATGATGTTAAACATTATGTGTGCAGGAAGACGATAAGGCGAAGCTGGTGGAGCAGACAGGCCTGCAGCTGAAGCAAATAAACAATTGGTTTATCAACCAAAGGAAACGTAACTGGCACAGCAACTCACAGTCGGTCACCCCTCTCAAGTCCAAGCGCAAGAGAGATACAAAAAATGTACCAAACTAATTCGATAAAAACTCATTTTTTAGGTTGATGCATGCGGTCGGGTTTTTCAGCACAGTTTGTTAGAAAATGGCAGATACATACTACGTTCGTCTGTTCCTTCTCGATTCTGCCAAAAACACATTAGAATATTCTGAGGGATGGGGTTGGAAACTCAATTTTTCATTACATTTTGTGTATTATTCGTTCTACCTGCAAACAAAACAGTAATCATGTGCTATTTGACTGATTCAATTTGTAGTTTTGCACTACCTTACCTTCATTTTTTCAGATGCAGTTTTTTCTGTTGTTTTATCCAATTAATTACCTATATTTGTTTCCGCATAATCTCCAACAACAACGCCTCACCAAAGCAATTCCCTACTTTTGACTTGCCCAAAATCCATCCTCCTCTCATATTCCAAAACACCTAAAAAACAATCCAGCATGTCTGATTCGAGTTTGTACGATTCGATGTCGGAGGGCATGGAGTTCGTCCCGTTCAGCACCTCCAACGAGGCCCTAAAAGTCCTCCTCCTCCACGGCAACCTGGACATCTGGGTGAAGGAAGCCCGGAAGCTTCCGAACATGGATCTCCTGAACAAAAGCATGGGCCACCTCCTGGTCAACCTTTCCGGAAAGCTCCAGACGAGCGACCCCTACGTGACAGTCGCCATCTCCGGCGCCGTCATCTCGCGGACCTACGTGATCAAAGACGACGAGAACCCCGTGTGGGCCCAGCACTTCCACGTCCCCGTGGCCCACTACGGCTCTGAAGTCCAGTTCGTCGTCAAGGACAACGACATCGTGGGGTCCGAGATAATCGGGGCCGTCGGTGTCCCTGTCGAGCAGATCGTCTGCGGGATGAAGATCGACGGGACCTACCCGGTCCTGGGTGCAAACGGGAAGCCCTGCAACCACGGAGCTGTCCTCAGCCTCTCCATCCACTACTTTCCGATCGAGAAGATCTCTCTGTACCACCGTGGGGTGGGGTCCGATGCGCTGGACCCACGCGGGGTGCCCGGGACCTACTTCCCGATGAGGAGAGGTGGGACCGTGAGGCTGTATCAGGATGCACACGTGGAGGAAGGGTTGCTTCCGGGGGTGGGGTTGGGGGGTGGGGGGGTGTACGAAAACGGGCGGTGCTGGAGGGATGTTTTCGATGCGATTTCTGAGGCGAGGAGGTTGGTGTATATAACGGGGTGGTCGGTTTATCATTTGGTGCAGCTTGTGAGGGATGATCCATGGGTGGGGGATAGTACTCTGGGAGAGCTGCTCAAGGTGAAGTCGCAGGAAGGTGTTAGGGTGTTGCTGCTCGTTTGGGATGATCCGACTTCGACGAGTATTTTGGGGTATAAAACTGTAAGAAAACTACTCTGCCTTAGTCACATTTTTCTTGTTTCACGTTTTTACTGATGTTGATTAGTTCTTTACCAGGAAGGTGTGATGAATACGGGGGATGATGATACGAGGCGTTATTTCAAGCATTCGTCGGTGAAAGTACTTCTGTGCCCGCGGATTGCTGGGAAGGGTAGCTGGGCGAAAAAGCAGGTTAGTTTTGTTGTTGTTCGTCGATCTCAACTCGAATGCAACGTACACTAACTAGAAAACGTGTGCTATTAGGAAACGGGCACAATCTACACTCACCATCAGAAAAGCGTGATTGTAGACGTGGCTTCGACTGATTACGGAAGAAAGATAGCAGCGTTTGTCGGAGGGCTTGACCTGTGCAAGGGGAGATACGATACCCCGCAGCACCCGTTGTTCAGCACCTTGCAAACTGTCCACAAAGACGACTATCACAACCCGAATTTCACGGTAATACTGATATCAATTATACTGAGTACTGTTACTTTTTTTCTGAATAATAATTACCAGGGAACGACGACGGATTGTCCGAGAGAGCCGTGGCATGATTTGCATTGTAGAATCGATGGCCCAGCTGCTTACGACGTCTTGAAAAACTTTGAGGAGCGCTGGCTTAAGGCTTCGAGGCGACATGGGGCTCACAAGATCAAAAGCAAATACGAAGATTGCTTATTGAAGGTTGATTGAATGCCTGACATAATCGGGATATCCGATGCTGCTGAAGTCGCAGAAGGTGATACAGAGTCTTGGAACATCCAGGTAAGGTAGTTAGACCTTATTGACGAAGAAAAAGATTTATATTGTGAATGTTGACAGAATTTATGATAGGTTTTTCGTTCCATCGACTCCAACTCAGTCAAAGGTTTCCCAAAGAATCCAAGAGAGGCTTCCGACAAGGTAAGAATATATGCGTCTTCTTACTATCAAAGCCTTTCGTATGGTTGTAATTGTGATTTTGTAATATTAAACAGAATTTGGTATGCGGGAAGAACGCATTGATAGACATGAGTATACACACGGCTTATGTGAAGGCCATTCGCTCGGCTCAACACTATATCTACATCGAGAACCAGTACTTCCTCGGGTCGTCGTACAACTGGAATAGTTACCGCGACTTGGGTGAGGAGGAACTATTCTGTTTTATGCTTAATACTGCGACGTAATTTTTTTTTTTTTTTTGGTTTTCAGGTGCAAACAATTTGATTCCTATGGAAATAGCACTAAAAGTTGCGAATAAAATCAGAGCAGGAGAGAGATTCGCCGTATACATTCTGATTCCAATGTGGCCGGAGGGAGTTCCCACGAGCACTCCGACTCAAAGGATTCTCTATTGGCAGGTGTAGTATATCGAACTTCTTCTTCTTTATTTATAATTGATAATTGTGAATGTAAGAAAATCTTGCATCATGAAAAATTGCTTCTACCAGTATAACACGATGCAAATGATGTACGAAACCATCTACAAGGCCTTAGTCGAGGCAGACCTTCATACGGAATACGAACCCCAGGATTACTTGAACTTCTTTTGCCTCGGGAATCGCGAGCCCGATTACAGCAGGACCGGGTGCTCCAACACCAAGACTTCCAGTGGAAACACACAACAAGTAAGTACAGTAACTACTGTATACACTCGTTTCAACGAGTTGATTTATTATTTTGTTTCATGCATCCAGTCTTTGTGTAAGAAGAACCGGCGATTCATGATCTATGTCCACTCAAAGGGAATGATAGTGGACGATGAATACGTGATCATGGGTTCTGCTAACATCAACCAACGCTCGTTGGAAGGGACGAGAGATACGGAGATTGCCATGGGCGCATATCAGCCGAAATACACATGGGCAAACAAGCATGATAATCCACGCGGGCAGATATATGGGTACAGGATGTCACTGTGGGCAGAGCACACGGGCACTTTGGAGCAATGCTTTGAGCAGCCGGAGAGCTTAGAGTGCGTGAGGCGGGTGAGGTGGATGGGGGAGCTTAATTGGAGACAGTTTGAGTCGACGGAGATAAGTCTATTGAGAGGGCATCTGCTCAAGTATCCTGTGCATGTCGATAAAATGGGAAGGGTCACGTCTCTTCCGGGCTGCGAGACATTTCCAGACATGGGAGGCAAGATAATCGGGACGTTTACTGGGATTCAAGAAAATCTCACTATATGATATGATCATCATCATCATTTGCTTCCTTTTTCTCTTATACAGAATGTTATAGTCATCATACATTCATACAACAACAACAACACTTTTTTTGGTAGTTTTAATGAGTAGATGCTTTTTATGGTAAACCATAGATGCTTTTTTACTTGTTGTCCTGTACTCTATGAAACACTTTTACATCCTTCCGAATTCGCCCTAGTAGTGATGGTCTCATTTTGGCCACAGACGACGACTTCTCCGAGTAGAGATTGTAAGGAGAGCCAGGGATATAGTTGTAAACCACCACCGGACTCCTGACGACGTGGGCCCCATCCGTCCACGTTACCCCACCCGAGATAACCGGATGCTGCGAAATGGCGGGCCCACTCACTGTCACGACAAACCCTTTCCTTTCTCCAACCTTCTCGAACGTAAGAACCGATGGCTCGACAGTAACACTGATCGATGCAGGCATGTTAGAACTAGCTCTGTAGGTCGAGTTCGCCTCCCCAACATTCATCACTTCTCGTGGGAACCTGCCTTCAATCTTCTCCCCATCTCCAACGTAGAGCGAGAACGACGGGTAGTTCAGATCCCACCCTCTCCCCAGCGAGGTGTTGGTACAAGTTTTCTCATCTCCCGTGACGAGCCTGAGAGTAGTCGTGTTGTAGCCCTGTTTGCATAGGAAGTCAACGTAATCATCTTCCGATGCGTTGAATACCAGCCCGGGGTCTCTGGCAGAAATCGGATTTATCTGGCCCGACCCGTAACTGAATTCGAGGTCTTCGTGTTTGCTCGGGTCCATCACATGTGCTAGTGAAGAAGTTTTTTTCGATTAATGACTTGAAAAACATGTTAATGTTATATTCGACTCGTTTTTACCTGTGGTCATGAGGGCAGACTTAATAGCAGCCGGCGACCAGTCGAGATGAGCTGCCTTGACGTAGGCAGCAGCACCGCTGGCGTGCGGACAAGACATGGATGTTCCCGATATGATATTGAAAAGCGTGCTCCTCGTGTCTCCGTCGTAGAATGAAGGCGACGACAGCGGGGACCACCCGGCCAGAATATTCACTCCGGGGGCCGTTATATCAGGCTGTGTACGTGTAACAAACATAAAAAACTGTTACTAGTAAGTAATACTACTACAACATAGTACATATTATGAGTGCAGCGAATCAACCTTAAGAATGTCTGGGGAGATGGCGCTCGGCCCTCTGGAAGAAAACGAAGCGACGATCGGAGCAATGGGGTCTTTCCATTCGTCGCTGGCGAAAATGGTTGCAACGGGGTTCCTGGGAAGTAGTAACTACTTCAGAAAATGTACCAGAATCAAACAAAGGAAGGATATATAAGAGATGGTATATATACTCTGTGCTTTGGATGTATTCCATAACTCGCTTTCCATCCTCTGAGCTTATCAAAGTCGAGGGTAGCGGCCAACTGAAGGCAGAGTCGGGATTGACGGAGAGTACATCAGACATGATGTTTCCGACAGCGCCAGCGCTCAAAATTCCAGAACCGTCCCTGATGTTCTCGCAGTAAACAATCTTTCCCGACACCAGGTCAGCATTCATCGCACCGGGCATGCAGTATCTCGCGGAGTTCGAGTTGGAGCCGCTGGTGTAGTTCGCTGCATCGCCTCCCCATATTAACGGGTACGAGGTCTCGTTGAGATGAAACGCGTTAACAGCGATTCCGACAAAGACTTGACCGTTTCCGAGCTCCATCCTCGCGACGAATTTCCTGTCGATTGTGGTTGCAGCCACGGTCAGAGTCCAAGGAGCGAGGCTCGTGATGGTGACGAGGTCAGGGCCGTTATTTCCGGCTGAAGTCGAAGTGAGTATTCCTTTCCTCATGGCGTGGAAAGATCCGATGGAAACGATGTCGTTGAAATAATCGACCGGGAAGTTTTTCCCCAGGGAGAGTGAGATGATGTCGACTCCGTCGGAAATCGCGTCGTCGAAGGCTTTGAGGATGTCGGCCGATCCACACCCTGTTGCCCAGCACACTTTGTAAACTGCAATCCTCGAGTCGATAATGCCCCTCGCTACGCCCTTGGCTAGGCCAAAGTAACTTGCTTCTTCCACTTTTGCCCCTGAAGCAGTTGATGCCGTGTGGGTCCCGTGCCCGTTGGTGTCTCTTGGAGATGGGATGTCCCCGTCGTAATAAGTTTCCTCGCTGTTGTAGTAGCGAGCTCCGATGATCTTGCTGCGATGATGAATATATATTAATATATATTATTTTCGACAAATGTAAAATGTGCTTACTTGTTGCAGGTGAAATTTGTGGTTGTGCAGGTGCCGTTCCACTTGGATGGCGGAGGGCCAAAACCGTCGTCGATAAAACTCGGATGTTCGGGCCAGACTCCTGCAAATGTAGACACATCAATATCTGAGAATATCCGAAGAAAATTAGTGTAATTACGTACGTACCACTGTCTAGAAATCCAATAATGACGTCTGATCCGTTTGGAGGTCCAGGTAATAAGTCTAGGGTGAGATTCATGAAGTCCCACGATCGGGTTGTGTGAAGTTGGTGTATGCGGTTTGGATTTACCGAGACGACTCCTTCCATTTCTGTCAGCCTAATTGGTAAGACTTGTGATTTGTACAACTTGGAGAAAGAAATGAAATGAAAGTGATTAAATCCACCTGAAATAGTGGCAGCTTCCTCCTTTGTCAGCTTGGCAGCAAACCCGTCGAAACTTCTCCAGTAGCTGTAAACGAGCGAGTCCTTGGTTGATAATGTGCTGAAATCACGACGAGAATGTAAAGTAATTGGTACAAAATGAAGCGTATATTTATATGCACCAAAGGCAACGAGGGGTTGTATATATATATTATTGAAACCTTCCGAGTACTTTACGCAACATCGAATGATGTTTGGCTGCAACCGATGCATCTTGCTGAGGAGTCCTACCACCACCCATGTAGACAATGTAAAGCTGCACATAAATTGAACATCATCATCAACTGTAATTCAGACAGAGGGAGAGAGATGTGTGCATGCATGCCTTTCTTTTTTCTTGGCACTGGCAGTTGAGAAGAAGGGCTGAAAGCAACAAAGGATAGAGAAGCGAAAGTAATCCGGTTCTCGACATCATGGATGAATTGTACGAATGTCAGATCCCGTTTGTTTCGAGAGGGAGTTGGGTATATTATAAAGAGAAAGGTGCAGCTTAGGTGATTGATTAGTCCTGATCATGATTTGGTGAGCTTATAAGTTAACTGCAGTTTTGGTATTAATTTGACTTGTGTTGTAATGAATTGATCCCACGCCAAGTAATATTATTAACAAGAGTTAGATAAAAATTCACTTACCTGATCAGAAAGATGTTACTTGTACGTCATGTATTAGGCGACTCATATTACTAGGATATATTGTGATTCACTATCATATTCGTTTGTACAAGTGTAAATAATATTTGATATGTAGAAGCATGAATATGAATATGCTACAACACATCCATTGTATAATGGATAAGTGGTTCATCTGCAATAATCCATACACAAGAGAGGAAAACTAGAAGAAAATATACTGATAAAACTGCAGATAACTTTTCATCTTGCCAAACAAACTCGAGGCTAGTACCAAACAATCAAAATCCAATTATTATTGTTTTCCCCTACGCGTTAAGAAGAACTAGGAACAACATAACTTTCACAGCTGCATCATTTGGGCTGATCGAGCCTCCTTCAGTGGCCGTTGGCAACGCCACTATCCTTGGCAGCCTTCTTCGCGTAGAATCTGCGGTACTTAGAATCCACCTCAGTGAGATAGTATGTGCCCGGTGCAAGAAGGCTACAATCCTTGCTGGTCACAAAGTCCTTGTTTCCGTATCTGTGCTCCATTAGCTTCATGATCTCGACGAATTTTTCTGGTGGGAACTGCACACAATACAAACATATTCAGAAGGTACCAAATTCTGGCCGTACACTTTTCGTTTTCATATTTTCATCTAAGCTTATAAAATCATAATCATAAACATAATCCAGGACATGGGTTGGTAGACAAGAGTCACAAGACAGACACTGAATATCAAAATAGTTCATGTTGAATGTTATTATAAGCGCAAACACACATATATTATGCATGCATAGATAACCAACAAACAGAAATTGAACATAGTCCAAAATTCAGATATAATAAATGAAAGAGAAAAAAAAAAAAAGCATACCTCGTGTCTCGATTTCAACTTCTCAGAAACATTCATGACAGTAGCAATGTTGGATAGGCTGAAAGGATGCTGCCCCTCCGTAAACCGGAGAGAAAACATGGTGGCTGAAAGACCACTGCCGTAGGAAAACAGTATCACCCTTTGCCCAGCCTAAGGAAACGCAAGAGGTAGAAAAAATAACAATCTTTTAACAAAATGTAAAGAACTCATGAAACCAAAAGTCCCAAAAAATAATAATCTTTTACCAGAGTGCTACTTTTGTTGTGGAGAAGTGATGCAAATGCAGCATAGAGTGAGGCCGTGTACATGTTCCCCACTTGTTTCGGGATAAGTGTTGATGGTTGCACCTTAGAGTCATAAAATGGCTTCGCAACTTGTTGAGACGCCTGTAGGTACAGTAAAATTAGCCCACAGATATTTGTATATTGGCATTAGGAATTTTGACCTTTTGTGTAGTAAAATAATGCCCAAGTAACAATATAAACCAACCATGGATAAATCCAAGCGAGTGCCTGATGTTACATTCCTAGATATCTCTAAGTATCTAACCAACAGATTATTCTGGTGTTTCTGTACTGACAGATTATAAGGGGAGGTTCAGGAAGTTGCACTTTGGGTCCCACAAGATTGAAACCCTGGAACTTTTATTCTCGTGTTTCAGTTGTGTTGTACTTTCAGGACTACGGAATGCAATAATTGATTCTTATGGTAGGTTTTCTGCTCAATGTTTTCATGTTTGGGACTATAATTGTAAATTATCTTGATTATAGGGAATGTGGACATAATATCTGAAATGGAGTAAAACAAATCAAAGTATTCAAACCTTCTCAAGATCGCGACTCTGGTAGCTTTCATCATTTGTTAACGATGAAAAAGGTGCCAGCTTCTCTTTGGCAGCCTCATCAATGGAACTGAAATCATTCATACATAGTTATTTCAAACATATCCTCATAGAAGTAAAACTGGTGTTACTAAAAAACAAAATTCACCTGGCATTCCTCGAGAAATCATTGAATAACAATCTGGAGAAGCTCTTCTGTACTAGCTGCAGGTTTCACGGAAAAATGTAAACCAAACTTATAGTCAGGCAATTCATATATATAAAAATATACTATCATACTATGCCTCTGTTTTTCTTAAATTTAAATACCTTGTTATAAGGAGAGTGGAATACAAAGTACTCGGCATCATTAACAGAAAACTGCTTGCCCTCCTGCTTCTCATACCTATTATGGATTATTAAAATAAGTATCAAAAGAGAGAAATTTAAATACGCAATAAAAATTCAGGTAGCTTACTTGTCAGATAAGCTTTTGTAACAAGAATCGAGTGCCATAAGGTAACAAGTCTGAGAAAGCTTGCCATCAACGACCTGCAAGCACAACCCAAACCATATTATATTATATAAGTTGTTCATTCAAAATGAGCACATTTTTTTTTTTCGTTTAAACAAAGATCACAACTCATGAGTCTATGTTCTCATTGATGATAAAATTATAATAATTAGGACAAACTATGACTAGCAGAGTAGAAGATTAAGAGAAGAATTACTGGATATTCACTGGCAAGGTCAGGCTTGTAAAAATCATAAACGTGAGACATATGGCTCGCCCTAAGCTTGCTTTCGAAAGCAATAGGAGCATTTGGTCCTATCAGCATGGCAACAGCCGCGGCTCCTCCAGTTGGTCTAGCAGGTCCCTCGGCATAGACCTAGTATCATACAAACATATAACTGGTAAGGACTTAGGAACCACAAACAAACATTTAATGGTTTGTTTTCATAATCTACAATAAAAAAAAAAAACCACAAAAAAAAACCACATGTTAATAGATTAACAGCCATGATTTATAAGGAAAACAACACCAGATAACTTTTTAGTCAGATAATTTATTTATTTAAAAAAAATCGAGAAATGTAAATCATACCGCACTGTCTGTACAGACAACAAGCCCATATCTTCCATCCCATGAGCTACTTTCGACCCAATTCACACAGTTAAATAAGGCAGCAGTGCCCCCATAACACGCGTTTGTTGAGTCAACACCTTCTATGTCAGTATTTCCACATTTCTGGTTATTTACATGAGGAGGAAATGGGATGAGTACAAGTCTGAAGACATAATATAGTGGTGGCAGTCCAGAGTGAAATGAAAAGAAAAACAATACGAATCATCAGTCACATATGCCCTGTAGGAGAAACATTTGGCTAACTCTAGTGTGATCATTGTTGCTGCTTGTAATGATATGCTCAAGTAACCATAAATCATAAATCATACTAATTCTAGGAGGAACATGTAATTCAATTCTCTAGGTTAAAACTGCATAGGAAACAATATTTACCTCAAAGATTGGCATTAAGAACGTCTTAATGGATTTGCTTTTATCGAGCACGGTCTCACTCCCAACTTCAAGGCGCCCAATCTGTTTTGGGTCAACCCCGTACTTCTCTAGGAGGGAGGTGACAGCTGTCATACTGAAAGTTCAAAGGGTTCAACAACAATTGCTGGAAAAAAGTTACACTTCTAATGAACATTTTTTCAAATACTGAAAGGGATACTAGCATACATAAGATTCTTAAATTATGATTAAGTTAATGTGATAGGTAGAGCGGATAGATTTATTTCCGAAATCCATTGGGTCGATTCGACTCTTCTCTTGCTTAATTTAGAAAAGCCCGATTTCACAGATTGAAAACTAAAGTCAGAATTAAGTGTAGCATCAGTAAAAACATTCATCATCCATAATTTGTTTCATAACAATATAGCATCATTCACGGAATCCACACGAACGAAACTGATTTACCTCATGGAAATGACATCTTCGACCTCATCACAAAAGGCCATGCAATCTTGTCCAAGCCCAATTGTGTACTTCCCTTTGCTTGCTCCATCATGAGCCTCCAGCACTTCCTGTAACATCCATACCAACATTTCATCAGGAAAACAAGAATTCTCAGAGACACGAAATCAGCGGTCAAAAACAGTATGCAATTGAGCAAGAGGGTTCTGAGATCTGCTATCTAAAATTCGTTTAGATTGAATCTGAAAAAAAAAAAATGCCCTCCCCATCATCCCTTACCTTAGTCTCCGAAAAATCTGGGAAAACCCCAGAAACCCAGAAAAACACACACAAACACGCACAAAACGCTTGAAAGAAATGTTAACCTGCTGGATGCAAGTGGGGGGAAAGTAGATTTCCATGGCGAGTATTCCCACGTTCTTCGCCATCGATCTCTTCTCTTTTTTCTTTTCACAGATCAATGAGAGAGAGAGTGAATAAAATGGTGTTGAGAGAGGGTGAGGGAGTAACAGAATATATAGCACAAGAAAAGCAAGCAACGTGTATGATGTGAAATTAAAATGTTTGTAATTTTCTTAGTTCCACAGCGCCCCCAAACGCAGACTTCATGATTTTCCACCAACTAACAAATTTTCCGACTTCCATAATTTATTCTTTTTCTCTCTTTAAATTTGGTTATATTCATTCAATTAATATTAAGAATTTCAAAACACTTTTGGAACGAAAATTAAAAAAAATGTATTTTAGAATGAAGCGTGATTATAGATTTTGAAATTTGAACAGAGATATTTTTTGGAATAGAATTAAATATTTCACTTTTTTTGAGTATGTGAAAATGTCAAATTTTCTATTTTAATATTTTAAATAAATAATTATTTCGGCAAGGAAAAAAAAACTTTTGTTAGACACCGAGAAAGAAAGTACCACTACCTTGTTGTTAACGAAAAATATTAAATTAAATAAGTATTTAAGGAACAGGTATTTTGGTTTTTTTATTTATAATTCATACCTCATAAATTACACTTCAAAATTAAATACCCAAATTATAAATTATATCCTCTCCTCCTAAAATATGTGTCATTTTTTTTAAGAGAATTGATTTTAAAAAAATGTTAGTTTTTTTATTTTTTAACAAAAAAATAAAAGTAAAAATATATATTAAAATAAAAAGTAAAATAGTTATAAATAGATTAAAATATGTGTCATTTTTTTCAGAGCGTTGACTTAAAAAAAATGTTAATTTTTTATTTATTAACAAAAGAATAAAAGTAAAAATATATATTAAAATGAAAAGTAAAATAATTATAAATAAATTTTAAAAAGTATGTGGATAAAGTAAGATAAAATTGTATTTTAAAATAAAAAAATTAAAATAATTATTTCATTTTTTAGGTTTGTAAACTATTGTGGGACACCTATAAAAAAATGTCTAAATTATTTTTGAATTGAAGGTATTATTTATAATTATAGCTAATTTAAAATTTAAATAATTGTCATTATTTAAGGTAAAATGTTTAATCATAACAAAAATGTTTAGTGAGACATACAATGTTTGATACGAACGTACTAGGGACCATCGTAATTGACATTACGTAGTTATGCCTAATAACAAGTAATCAGCCAAACTATAACTTCAATTGCCATCTTAACTACTTTAGTTAATAAGGGCAAAATTGATATCTTACTTCTAAGAGTACCTACCATACACGATACTCATCAATTTTGTAGTAAAAAAGCTTTAAAAACGTCACTTTTTTTTCTTTTTTATACATTCGTTCCAAACTAATAATTATATCTCTTATTTCTTTTGTACTTTGTAAAAAAAACTTGACTATAGTTGTAAGATGGATGTAGTAAATTTTTAGTATATCTCTAAATTTGTCTATTCAAGTTAACATTTTTTTTTTAATTTTGATTTGATCAATCGATTATAGATTAAAAAAATTATAGTAATTTTTTTATCATCTACAATTAATTATATTTGTTATGTGTTTTTTATATCCATGTAAATGTTGGGTTGGAATTTTAAGATCACCACTTAAACTAAATTGTTAAGGATTTCATTTTTCACAATTTTTTTAATTGACATTTTGGTACTTTGCACACTAAAAAATTATTTACTTTTACCTTTATTTAATGCTATAAATGTATAATTATATATTTAATTTTATCTTTAATCTTTTTATTATCTTTTCAATTTATATAATAAAAATAAATTAATTAATTAGATAACACAAAATTAAAAAAACGAAAACACAAATTTGTCAATTTAATAAAACAACAGGGAGCATCAAAATTTGCAATGAAAACATTTTCAAATTGACGATTAAACATTTGAGCAATTTTTAAAAAAATAAAATTACTCTTAAATAATTCGTAAATAATAACATTTGAATAATTTTTAAAATAAAATTATCCATTCTCATTCAAAGTATTTGTCACATTTTTTTTGTAAATAAAAAAGAAGTGTAATTATTACTTTGAGTACAAAAAGAGAAAAAATTAAATTAATTTTATTAAATACTCCGTAAATAATAATATTTGAACAATTTTTAAAAAAAATTATCCTTTTTCATTCAAAGTAATTATCATATTTCTTTTATAAATTAAAAAGAAATGTAATCATTATTTTGAGTGAGATAAAGTAATTGGTATTAAATACTACATAAATAATACTCGTATGAGTATAATTTAATAATACAAAAATCAAGCCCTTAGATTCCTTTTTTGTCACTCTTGTCATTAAAATAAATTGTGTGGTACCAAGTCTTTTGAAGATCTGTAAGCTTTGTCGTGTCATATTAAAAAAAAAAAAAAAACACACACACAAACATAAACATACACTCAATTCCTCCCACAGAAATAATCATATGTCTTCAAAATTGATTTTTTTTTCTGACTAATACATGATAAATAGTGTACAAAAATTATGAAAAAATTACTAAAATAAAATTTAATAATTAAATTTTATTTTAGTAATTTTTTCATAATTTTTGTACACTATTTATCATATGTATTGGACCGACAAAAAAAGTCAACGTTAAACACATATGACTATTTCGGTGGGACAGGGTACTTTCTTTTTTGGGTGTCCCATAATAGTTGATACACTAAAAAAAATGAAATTTATATTCTTATTTTTTCATTTTTAAATACATTTTATTCATATTTTATATCCACTTGCTTTTTAATCTCCACTCACAACTATTTTCCAATTTAAAAATACATTAAATCTAAATTTTTTTGTCAAAAACTAAATAGTAGAAATATATTTTTAAATTAAAAAATAAAATAGTTGTGAATAAAAATAAAATTGTATTTTTTTAAAGGTGTGAATAATTAATTCAGACATAAAAAATAAAAAGTAATTTAGACGGAAGTAGTAATATATAAATTTATATTGTATATCATTAATTTATAATTAAATAAAAAAAATTATTAAGATCACTCGTTGTTAGTCGTCATATGTCACATAGTGTTGCGGTGGTCATGGCTTGGAGTGTTCTCCATAGCATGTCCGTGCCTCATGATGCACTGGCTCGTAGCGTGCAAGCGTAAACTCGAGAGCGGGTGTTAGACTTGAAATACAAAAATTTGGTTTAGTTTCATCGAGCTATATGCCCATATATATGTTAGCTTTTAAAAAAATTCCATTATGTACCAAGGTTTGAAAAATTCGACAACGTGGTGAGCTTGGATGGATTGTGAAGCTTGTTCATATATAGGTACACGAATCATAGGACGATGTTAAGTGACAATTAATCAACCAAAAATATAACAAATTAAAATTACAAAATGTTGGAAGTTAATTGTACTCTTTTTTCCTTCTTATTTTTACATGGATTGTTTTCTTAGGTAATTTTGGAATAGATTGAATAATGAGTTTCTCTGCATATATAAAAAAGAAATCAAACTAAAAACCCCAATTCGGATTTTACAAATTGTTAATCCATTTTTAGAATTCTTTTTGTCTCTCTTCGATAGATATTTGTCTCATTTAGGTCAACAATAATCATTGAGCCGTGCACACTCCAATCGTAGGATGGTGTATTGATTTGAAATTTCATTGGATTCTTTAAATTTTTTAAAGTTTGGAGGTTCAGGTACTCAATCATGATTTTAAAAAGTTCATTAAAATCTTGGGTATTCAACCTGAATTTTAAAAAAGTCAATTAAAATATATAAGTATTTAATAGTTTATGGATTTTTAAAAATTTTAAAAGTTTATAAATTTTAAAAGATTCTCTTTAAAAAATAAAAATGAATTTCACCATCCAAAATCTCTCATAACTAAGAGATAGATTTTTACGAATTTTTATTTAATCAACTAAATTATTTTTAAATAATAATAAAAAATTTAAAAAATATATAAACTTAAATAAAAAAGACAAATAGGAAAAATATGTTTTTAAGAAAAAAAAATACATTGAAGAAGAAAAAAATTAACATTTTAAATAACAACTGTGCTTTAACTATCAATAAAATTTCAAAAAAATTAAAAATATTTTTTTGTGATAAAAATAATTAAAGATATTTTTAAAAAAATTTAGTGATATAAATAAAAGATAAAAATGATACTATATTAATATTTTTTTGAATAATTTGAATTTTTTTATACGAAAATGTGTTTCGGTTTTATCAATAATTAATGTCGGAAGTTTATGAAAATTTATGTAAATCAATGAAAATGAATAAAAACGTATATTTCAAAAAAATTTAAAGTATATGAAAATACATATAAATCAATAATAAAAGAAATGCGAAACTCTACAAAGACTCTCGTAAATTTTCAAAATTCAGTTACTTTTTTAAATTTATAAAAATCCAAAAAAATCTGAATTGAATATACCCTATTTATATACGGAGTACCTTATGCTTTATAATACAGATGACACACTTTTTTGTAAATTAAAAAAAATAAAAAAAATTCTGAAACTAGAAAAAATATTAAATAGTACCTATATTAATGGTCATACAATAGTGAGTATTTAACACTTTCTGCAAATGAAAATAAAATAATTCATCTATATATATACAGTATATACGGAGTATATATGATATACAGATAACCACCTAATAAAGTTGAGATTGAAACTTTTAGGAGAAAGTTGACTAGTACTTCTTGTTGTTAGGCATGCATGTGGTCAAATAATGCCGGTATTATTTTTGAAAAAAATTATACCTTACTTACCATTTCAACACTTTATGTAAACATAAGGAACATTTTTTCTATAAAGTTGGCTTTAATAGGTAAGGTAGTTATTAATATTTATCTATGTTCATTACTTAATAATAACATACTGTATTGTTTTTAATAAAAAAAAAAGTAATTATATGTTTGAGATTGAAGTAGTAAATAATTTTAACATTACAGTATATTTTATATTTTATATTCGAATATATATTTTATAAAAATCTATGTTCAATTTTGAAGCCGCCGAAAAAAAAGAAAAAGCAGGGGATCTTTAGTTCGATTCCCCAAATGGGGACTCTAATTTCTTTAATCTTTACCCAAAAAAAAAATGAAAAAAAGAAAAAAAAGTATATTTTGTAATTATTTTCTAATTACTACGAATACGAATACCAAACCTATTCTATTGGAGAAAAGAAAAACCTCATTGCCCCCTTTTTTTCTGCATCACGAAGTCTTCACTCTCTTTTTCCTTCATTTCCTTTGTACTCTCGCAAGCCCCATTGTTCCTTCTTTCGGACTGCATTATTGTTTCTTGAAATCAAAAGAAAAAAAGAGAAGAGATGGCGAAGAACGTTGGAATACTCGCCCTGGAAATCTACTTCCCCCCCACTTGCATCCAGCAGGTTAACATTTCTTTCAAACGTTTTGTGTGTGTGTGTTCTGGGTTTTTTCGTTGGATTTTCTGAGATTGAGTGATGTTGATATACAAACCATGTTCATTATTTTTCAGATTCAACCTGCACAAATATAATTTTAGATAGCAGATCTCAGAACCCTTCTGTACACTTGTGTATTGATGAATTTTGACCGCTGATTTAATTTCTTTGAGTATGTTTGAGAATCCTTCTCCTCGATGAATGTTGAAATGCCGTGTTACAGGAAGTGCTGGAGGATCATGATGGAGCAAGCAAAGGGAAGTACACAATTGGGCTCGGCCAAGATTGCATGGCCTTTTGCGACGAGGTCGAAGATGTCATTTCCATGAGGTAAACAAATTCTCATTATCGTTGTAATTGTTATGTTTATGTGGATGAGTTTCCTTATCATGATGATGACTGTTATATGTCAATTAAGCCAGATTCTTAAACTAAAAACTTTAGTTGTCAATCTATGATATCAGCAAGGCAGAGTAGAATCAACTTCCTTTCCTTCTATTGGAAATGAATCCATCTGCTCTTCCTAAACCATTCACTTATCATAATTTATGACTTTTGTGTGTTTATTATATAATCTTACAGTGTAACAAAAAAAGTCATCCGAAGTTTAGCTTTCACCCATCAATTTGTTGAACTCTTTGAACATTCAGTATGACAGCTGTCACGTCACTCCTAGAAAAGTATGGGGTTGACCCGAAGCAGATTGGGCGCCTTGAAGTCGGGAGTGAGACCGTGCTCGACAAAAGCAAATCCATTAAGACGTTTTTAATGCCAATTTTTGAGGTAAATGTTTTCCCCTCTGCATTTTTAACACAAATGATTGAATTATACCATTTGCTTCCTATGAATTATGGTTACATGAGGTTATACTAGCAACAATTACCACACTAAAGTTAGCTATCAGATTCCCTCATACATGGAAAATGTGACTAATGATTCATGTTTTCGTTTTACTCTGGATTTTGTGTGTTTAGACTTATACCCATCCCCTTTTGCCCAATGTGAATAACCAGAAATGCGGAAATACTGACATAGAAGGCGTTGACTCAACAAACGCATGTTATGGGGGTACTGCAGCCTTATTTAATTGCGTCAATTGGGTCGAAAGTAGCTCATGGGATGGAAGATATGGGCTTGTAGTCTGTACAGACAGTGCGGTATGATGTTCAGTTCTTGTTTTTATTTATTTAAATAAATAAATAAGGTGGAGCTGACTAATAGTTCTCTGATGTTTTTTTTATTTTTATTTTATATGATACTAGGTCTACGCCGAGGGACCTGCTAGGCCAACTGGAGGAGCCGCGGCCGTTGCCATGCTGATAGGACCAAATGCTCCTATTGCTTTCGAAGGCAAGCTTAGGGCGAGCCATATGTCTCATGTTTATGATTTTTACAAGCCCGACCTTGCCAGTGAATATCCAGTAATCCTCCTCTTAACTTTCTACTCAGTTAGTCTTAGTTTTTCCTAACGATTATAATTTTACCATCAAGAAGAAGTAAGAACAAAGTCTCGTGATCGTTGTTTGGAATACAATATATAAAACAGTTATGTTCCATTGGAATTAACAACACTTATAGAATATTAGAATTTAATATGGTTATAGTTGTGCTTCTAGGTCGTTGATGGCAAGCTTTCTCAGACTTGTTACCTCATGGCACTTGATACTTGTTACAAAAGCTTATCGGACAAGTAAGTTACCTGCTTGTTTATTTGCGCCTTTGGGTTTTTCTATGTGGGTACTTATTTTAATAATCCGTATTAGGTACGAGAAGCAGGAAGGAAAGAAGTTTTCTGTTAACGAGGCCGACTACTTTGTATTCCATTCTCCTTATAACAAGGTATTTAGAATGTAAAACAGAATATACTATGATATATATGTATGTATATATACATACATATATATACACACACACACACATGTCAATTGCCTGAACATAAGCTTTGGTTGACATTCTTACGTGAACTCTGCAGCTTGTACAGAAGAGCTTCTCCAGATTGTTATTCAACGATTTCTTGAAGAATGCGAGGTGAATTTTAGCATTTTTTTTTATTGAAGACCAGTTTTACTTATATGTTGGATACGTTTGCAATAACTGTGTATGAATGATTTTCAGCTCCATTGATGAGGCTGCCAAAGAGAAGCTGGCACCTTTTTCATCATTAACAATTGACGAAAGCTACCAAAGTCGCGATCTTGAGAAGGTTTGAATAATTAGATTTTTTCTTCTTTCAAATATTATGTCCATATTGCTTATAATCAAGATGATTGTATCCCACAATTTTCAAAAAACATTGAGCATAAACCAATGGGAACAAAATTTAACCATGAGACTAAAAGTGCAACTTTCTCCTTATAATTTGTCACTACGAAACGCCAGATAGTCTGTTGGTTAGATATCTAGGAAAAAATGTTTCAGCGGGTAATTTTTGGATTTATCCTTCGTCGTTTTGCGTCGTTACATCTGATTTATTTAGTTCTCAAAATTCTTAATGCATTCAAACATATGTGGTCTAATTTAGTGCATCTATAGGCATCTCAACAAGTTGCGAAACCGTTATATGACTCTAAGGTGCAACCATCAACACTTATCCCAAAACAAGTGGGGAACATGTACACTGCATCGCTCTATGCTGCATTTGCATCGCTTCTTCACAGCAAGAATAGTACTCTGGTACAAGATTCTTAATCTTATTTTGTTCAGCCCTTTTAGTTTCACGAATTCTTCAGTTTGTTAAAAGATTGTTAGTATTTTTTACTGCCTTTGCTCAGGCTGGGAAGAGGGTGATTTTGTTTTCCTACGGCAGTGGTCTTTCTGCCACCATGTTTTCTCTCCGGTTTACGGAGGGGCTGCATCCTTTCAGCCTATCCAACATTGCTGATGTCATGAATGTTTCTGCGAAGTTGAAGTCGAGGCATGAGGTATGCTGATTTTGATTTATTTTCTATTATTAGTGTTTTTTTTTAAATTTTTTATACTAAAAGAAAAGGTTTTCAGTTTCATACTTGTATGAACATTTATATCGCAACACTTTTCTGTTTGCAGTTTCCACCAGAAAAATTCGTCGAGATCATGAAGCTAATGGAGCACAGATATGGGAACAAGGACTTTGTGACCAGCAAGGATTGTAGTCTTCTTGCACCGGGCACATACTATCTCACTGAGGTGGATTCTAAGTACCGCAGATTCTATGCCAAGAAGGCTGCCGAGAATGCCAATGGGCACTGAAGGAGGCTTGACTCGAATTAACTATCTCGTTCCTAGTTGTTTTAGCACATGGAAAAATTATTATAATTAATTGAATTCAAAATTATTGTTGGGCAAGAGTAAGTAAAAATCAATCATATTCATGTGTTTCAAAATCATTTAATTTATTGGGGTTTTCTTGTAAGGACAAAACACATCCTTTTCTAGCTTCTCACTGGTCGACCAGAGACAGTATCAGACGAGATGATGAGAAGTAATCCAACATTGATGGATGTGATTTAGTTGTGGTCGCGGAAGAGGTTGGCCTTCCACAGAATTTTCTCATCAAATCTCTCACTCACCATGAAAGTAAGAATTTGGAATCCATCAAAATTTGAAAAAAAATAATTGGACGACTACACATGAATGCTTAGTCGTCTAGAGTCGTGGACGAATGGTAGATGAAAGCAAAATCATCTAGCTTGTAGTATAGAGTGACACACGAATGCTAGATGAAAATGAAGTCCTTAATTGTCCAGTTTGACGAATAACTTTTTCTAAATGATTTGGCATGGACGATTGGTTTTTGGAGGAAAATAATCAAACGACCTATGGACAAGCCTGGATGACTCCGAATGAATAATTTTCTGGACGACTCACCTTTATCATTGTTATTGAATAGTAGTATTGATGATGTCGTAATTTTAGTTGTTCACGCTAGCGGTAGATGAAATATTCCCCCAAATAAAATGTCCAATGTATATTACTGTACATGAAGAATATTAACATCACCATCACCGTCTACAGCTCAACCGTTGTCTGGTTGAGAGCTGTGTAACGCCACCTCTCTTTCTCCACGAAATCAGCATCCAAAAACCTCGCAACGAAACCCCAAATTCTATACACGTCTTCAAAATCGCTCAACATTCCCAGCGAAATCGATACCGCATACACGCCCACATCTCGTTTCCCTTTCTTCCTCACCTCCGTATTATCTTCCAACACCGTTTCTCTCTCCTCCTCAAAATCATCGGAGAAACAGATGTTTTTCAGGAACCCGATACTCAGAGAGATGTTGTTCCGGTCGGCTAGCTTCTGTACCAACACGGGGTTCACCCTTTCCCCTTTCCAATCGAACACATTGAACGCCAACGCCGGGCCTCGATCGACCTTGATTCTCGGCCCGTAGATTCTCACCAGCGGAAGCCCGTTCCCGGAATGCGGATGCCGAAGGGTCGTCAACGCGTTCACCACCCAATTTATCAGGCACCTCACTCTCCTGCTGATCAGAACCAACCCCAATTCGTCGGCGTGATCCAGGCCCCGACATTCGAATTTAGGGTTTGATCCCGAAAACGACGCCGTTTCTTGGTTTTGGGTTATGCTGATAATCCCCACGCTCCTCGTGTTCGATTGGCTTAAATCCGCCACGCACGATTTCTTGACGAACAAGCAGCAGAAGCCCGACGGGTTTTCCCCGAAAATCTTGAAGAAAGAGCAGATCAGAAAGTCCGGTTGAAACAGAGAAAGGCCCAGAGTCTCCATGTCCTTCGCCCCGAGCGCTGACGCGTCGAGCAGCACGTGCCATCCGTACTCCCTCGCCAGATTCATCCACTGATACGAATACCTCGACCCAGTCATTCTCGACTGAAGCGGGAACGCGAACAGCCCTCGCCTTTTTCTCGACTTGTTCACAACCATCTTTCTCAACTTCCTAGAGTCCACTCTGAAATCGGGCCACGAGAAGCCCGCCGAACGAACCCAGGCTCCTCTTCCTGCTGCGCTATCAGCCATGGCCCGCACAGCCTCGTCCTCGTGATCGTACACAGTCAGGAGGGCCCGGTCGGGCCGAAAAGGATAAGATTCCGCCAGTATTCCGAACGCCGACATCTGATTGGCTGTGAATACCATCGAGTAATCCTCTTCTAGAAGGTTCATGTGGCGGGTGACCCTCTTTCGTATTCCCGACTGGAATTCAGTCTCCGGGCTCTCCCCGAGCAAGTGGGACTTCAAGCCAGCAGAGCTGGGGGAGATCTCGAAAAATGGGGAATTTTCGATTTTCTGGGAGAAGGAGAAGAGGCCATGGCCGATGTAGTCGAGGCAGACGCGGCTCGACAGGTGGCGGTACTCCTGGCCCCGGATTTGGTCAGGGAGGGGTGTGTCTGGATAGTGTGGGATAGCTGTTGTGAAGGCGGAGAAGAGTTGGGGTGAGGGAGGGAGGGATTCGTGGTTGGTGAAAACGGCGTTGGGTTGTAGTGAAGATAGAATGGATGAGAGGAAGTTTTGGCGGGTGTTACTGTTATCGTTATTGTTATTATTGTTAGAAGATGAGGACGAAGAAGTTTGAGGGTTTAGACAGGAAGTGTTGAAACAGGCTTTGGATGCCTCTGTGATGCAATGTGGTTGCATTTTTTTTTTTTTTTTTTTTTGCTTTGGATTGATTATTCAATGTTGAAGAGTTTTTGTGTGAGTGATGGAGCTTGGTTGACAAAGTCTTTGAAGAATCGGATTATTTGGTTTGTACTATTTAATACTCCTACTAGTATTAGTATGAATCACTCACTCTTAACACGGCAGTTTTATTGAGGCTCACCAATTCAACATTACAGCTATTATATGATGTGAATGGTGGTATGTTTGTGTGTGTAGTTTATTCGCATCGATGCAAAAGACCAACGAGAAAAGGGCAAAACTGATGTGGCTACCACTATCACAAGTCTCAATTTACGGCATCGGCAACAGCAGCATTCAACGAGGGTGTTATGGTAATTTTCTATAGTTAGAAGAAGAGATTGAGGTTCAGATTCGGAGATGGAGTGAACCAAGTATTGACACTTACCCCTGTCCTAGAGAAACAGAATTAATTCTTTCAGAAAATACAAGGGAGAGGCTCCTATTATCTTGGGATTGAATTTACAAGTCAACAATCAAAATATAATATTCAAGAAATGATTATGACCCAAAATATAATATAATATTACCTCCAAATAACTTTTGGTGTTCAATAAGGTAAAAATATGAGAAAAATGAGTATTGGAATGATACACCCAAAAAAAAATTCTGCCATGGGTATGGAAGCAGAGGAGAAAAGTTGTTGGCCTTTCGAAGTACTAAAATCTGAGACTAAAATAAAAAACAAAAAAAAAACATCATTATCATACATAGCACGACTTCTACCTATTTTACACATAAGTTAACTAAGATACACAAATCCGGTTAATTTGAATACTACACTCCCCGCCGCCGCTCAACCGATCCAAACGGGCAAGAAATTATACCTTTGAAATCACGCCTAGTGTTCTCGATACTTTTTTCAGTTTCCTTCAGTTGGTCCGCCAAAACCAAAAGCTCACCCTCTTCTTTCTCTTTCGCTGACTCAGCCACCGAAAGCCTCTCCTCCAGCTTCCGGATTTCTTCTTTTATCCCATCCATCTCTTCCTCGATCTTGTCCTTCTTCTGACGGCGCTCAAGGATCCTGTCGTTAAGCTCGTTCACATCGCCCACCAGATTCGCCTCTTTCTCTTTCACCGCGAGTAACTCAGCCACACGATCCTGTACGGGCCTCACGTTAAACCCGTGCCTCTCCAGCTCTGCAAGCGCTTCCATCATCTCATCTGTCGCGTCTTTGGAGTCATCAAACTGCAACTCGGAAATCTTTCTCACAACGCCAGCGAATGTTACCATGTAGCCTATAGCCTTGCCTTCGCGGAGGCACTCTTTGATGTCTTCTAGAGGCTGGAAATGAGGGCTCTGTGGTATCCTTTGGAAAGCTTCCATGGTTTCAACTGTCTTCCAGAGAAGGTTATTCTTCACGAAGGGCAATTTTTGCGGCTCAACCAGCATTGCCGAATGTTTATCTACCATCGCAGGAATCGGGGCTTCACTAGCTTGGTGCTTCTCACTGAACTTATCAAGCACTTCAATGTCCATATGATTCTTCTCTCCATTTTCAATGGGTTGCTCCGCAGCACTCACGGGAGACTTTTCTGCTGAATATTGAGTATTTTCAGGCCAACTATAAAGTAGGATTAAAAAAGAGGTAAATATTTTTTGTAATTTTTTTAACTGTAAAAATTTCAACTATAATTTACTTGAGACACCAACTGCAGATGGATTGTTCATAATCCCCTCGATCCACTTTGAAAGTGGTTGGTTCTCAAACTCATAGTCATGGCTAGGTGCTTCACAGACAATATTGACTTTCAATGAGGAGTTAACTTCCATCGATTTCCCTCCAGATGCACCAACGAGGTCTTAAAAGGCCAAGAAAGGAGACTGATCATTATCCAAAACTCAAGAATCATTTTTCAAAGGGATATAGTTATACCTAGGAATTAAAGATAAGCAGGAATTATGTGTCCTTCAAAATTATATTACACAATTACAGTAAATATATTATTCGGGACTTTCATTTGTCATCCTAATAGATAGTTGGAGCTTTTTTTAATTACACTAAATGTCAATGATATTTTTATAATTAATATTTCCTTGTATACAAATAACCAATCCAATCAAATAACTGTTACACGAGAAGAGTACTGTGTAAATAATATAGCATGACAAAAACATAAAAACTGACCTTGAGCTTGGAGAATTGTACTACGTCTTCTTCCTCTCTTAGGCACATGATTCACCTGAGGGTTGGTCGACTCTTCAACAACCACTTCTCTGCGCTTTCTACTGCAGGTTCTAATTGTATCGTTGGTATCAGACCGAAAATTGATTGGTTTGTCCTTGTTTAATGGCGTCTTCTCCTGATTATGCACTTGTAAGGTTTCCATAACTATTGCCTTGACTTCAGGAATTATACGATGATCGTCATCTTTTTCGTTCAGATCATCTGAACCAACAAATCCATTTATAGAATAATTGATTCCATTCATTCAACCTATGGGGGTGGGGGTGAAGAGAGTAGCAGAAAAAACGAACCTGTTGCCAGAGTCTCAATGCTTTTAATTGGGGTCTTTCGAGTCCTTCCCCTCTTTTTAGTCTACAGGTGGCACACAAATAAGTAAAAAACAAACAAATATCATGAATTTAAAGAAAACAATCAGGTCTTTTGATCATCGAGGGTGAGTGAGTGTACAGTAAAATGAGGCGTACAAGAAACAAAAACCCTGAACATCACTCTTATTTTAAGAACAGAAAAGGAAAAGGGGGGAGCTTTAAAACAAGACATAAAATAGTATTCCCTTCCTCGTAAATTTATTATAAGATCAAAGTAGTGCAAGAAGTATAAATTCAATTTCAAGATGATAGCAATTAGTAGCGCACTTACCCAGGGACTCACATACCCTTTTTTCAAATCCAAATAATCCTCAACAGATCTGTTAGGTGTTCAAATAAAGTTTCGTAAAATTACCACATGGTTTCTCACGTGAGGCGTTTTCTGGAACCCAGGCGAGTCATCCACTTGATCAGACACTTTTCCGCTACATGGATCTTTTCCATCACCCAAACTGTTCACTGGAACAGTTAACACGGAGGCACTTGGATTTTCACAAGTGAGCTGTTCATGCACTCCACCTTCAGAAGATGGGTTTGTGATGTCCTGCAAAAAAAGTAATCACTCAGGGAGGGATTTGACTACTTTCTTACAGCACACTACACATGATAAATAGTCTCTGGTATGAAATTTGAGGGTACAAAGCCCTAAATTCAGGTCAAAATTGCAAATTTTATGGCCTAACAATAGAATATTGAAAATTCAACACCCAATACGGACGAGGACATCCTTTGGCGCCAAAGACTCAAAGAGAACTTTGTTGTAAGAAAAAATGTTAAAGCCCAAGATTCTGATATGCCTAAGAAAACAAATGTTATTCTCTGTGTTCATCCACTGATACACACACAAAAAACAAGTGTAGCTGTGTCATTCAGTAACCCAACAAAGATAGTAAAAAGGGAAATTTCTTAGGCACCTGTCCTCTAACATAAATGTGATGATATTGCATACGAAACAAAATAAACCAGTTTCAAAACTACATGTGGGTAATGAAAGTTCACTTTAAGATATAGAAAAATGATACAAAGTCGTATCTGAAAGCAAAAAAGGAGAAATTATGGAGATATTAGAAAATAGAAAGAACCTGTGAAGAAGTGAACCATTTTTCATCTTTCCAGTCCATATGAGGTCTCAATTGTGACTGATTGAACTTCTTCTCCGTATTCAGTTTTTTACAGAAGACAAGATATATACCGTTCTCAAATTCTTGCTTAATAATTCCACTCCACCAGCCAAAATCAAAGAATGCATCAACTTTTCCCAATAAAACAAATTTTGTATACTTGAAATTTGGAGGACAAGGTCGAAGATAGAGGGAATCAACTATTTCAGTAGTATTCACGTCTGAATTTGCAGCACAACACTCTACCAGATAAGTTTCATTTCCCAAGTCTTGGTGAATTGATCCAGGAAACCAAGCACCCTTATGATTTTCTTTGTCAAATGATACTTCTACCTTTCTTCCCACGTCAAAAATCAATCCTGCTATACTCTACCAGAAATTCAAGAACAAATGTAGTCATATAAAAAATTATGGAAACATGAAAAATTGCATACAACATATTAACTTCAATTACCCAATTCACAGAGCATTTCATGATGAATAAATGAGATCTCATTACTAAAAAGGTCTCTCAACATGGAAACTATAGCTGACCATAAGTTCTAAACCAATGAAGGTACAAAAGATACAAGAGCAATTAGCAAATCAGCCACCATAGACACCAAAGATGCACCTTCTCTACAAGCCTCAAAGTTAAAGCATCTCCAAGCTTAAACAACAATTTCATTTTTCATTCCACTTCACACGAAAGTTAAAGAGACAAAAAAAACCCATCAAATTCAACTAAAGGAAAACACTGAAAATTTGATGTACCTGCCTATGTGGCCGAACCCAACTTCCATTAATCCAATCCCAGTGAACCCTAAGTTCCGAAACCCCGAACTCACGCTCGTCCGGCGGGTGATTAAACGTCACAGCGTACCTCCTCTCTTCACCCTCCACTACTCGTGCCACGGCACCAATCCACCAGGCATCCTGGAAAAACGCGTCTACGGCGTCTCCCGGCTCGAAACCCTCGAGAACCTCCTCCAACGGCGGCGACGGCCTCACGCAGCGGACGGGAACTTTCTCTTTCAATCGCTTCGATCCGTCCACCCCTTCGAACAGTTTGTGGTACTCAACTTCGATTATCTTCGATTTCTTCTTATTCCCCTTTTTCGGGGAGACTGCAACCGGCGAAATCACCGTGGCGGAGAAAAATGTGAATCTGAAATCTTCCTCATCAGTGCGGACTTCGACTGTAGATCCTGCCGGGAATGGATTGGAGCGGGCTCCGGCGCGGCGGGGTGAGTGAGTAGTACCTGCACCGCCCATGGTCATAGGGTGAGCGAGAGGTTTTAGCTGAGGGGCTTAATGGTCACTTTCGCAAAGTAAAGTTTGGCAAAGCCAAAGTGTACTGTACTTACTATTGGGCCGCCCAAATGGCCATATCAGTTTTCACAAATGGTGCAGAAGTGCTGCTGCCTAAATTATGCACAGCCAGTTGAATCAAAAGAGAAAGTTGATTAACTATTTTTTACATTTTCCTTTTATTTTGTAATGTGAGGGTTAGTTTGGTTAGGTCAAGGTGTAGTTGAATTACGACTCGATTTAAGTAAATCTCTACTTTAATAAATAAGTCAAGTTTAAATTTTTTTAGAAGCTCATTTAAGTAAAAATGTCATGCCTAAACACTTGTTTAAGCATTTTAAACAATAGACTAACCCATTTGTGAAGAACATGTCAATAATTTTGTTAATATGAATATGTTATAATTTAAAATTTTAATCAATAAAAATACCATAAATATATTTTCTCCTATGTAATTTAAAGATTTAGAGAAAATTAATGAACCGATTTGGGATGTATAAGAATAAAAAAATAATTAGAATGCATAATAATAATAATAATAATGTAACTGGAAAAAATAATTAGGATGCATAATAATAATAATAATAATAATAATAATAATAATAATAATAATAATAATAATAGTGAAAGGTAATTAGTCATAAAAGCCAAGTGAACATGCTCATATTTTTTTAGCGATTCTATTTGTCCAAAAATTATAATTTAATATTTATTTTTTATGTGAAGAATAAAAAATGATATTTAATATTTCAGAGTAATATTTTCTTTATATTCGTGAACAACAAACTCAGAATTCAATTGTAATACAATTTGAAATATCAAAAATATAAACTTAAGACAAGTTAAAATATGTATGAGTTAAAATAGATAAAATATTTATCTTGAATGATGTAAGATTAATTTATTTAGAAAACCAAACAATCACTTAGTCATATTTTATTGGATTAGCTTTTTGAACAATTCATAAAGTTCAGTCACACCCTTATAATTTGCGGTTGACTAGGGAGTGACCACTTGACTTCGCCCTTCACAACAAACACTTACCGACCACCTTCATCAACAAATAGATGTACTTTTTTACACGCACTTCATAATCATAATAAATCACCACACCATCAAAAGAATTAAAATTGATGTAATGATTTAAATTAGATTAACACCCACAAGTAATGAATAAAATTTGATAGACAAATATAAATTACTTCAACATTGCACGTGATTTATTAATATTGTACTCTATATATAATTTACTTTTATATAAATATGTAAAATAATTGTAATGATAATTAATTTAGATATAAAATTATATTTTATTTTCAAATTTTTAATAAATAATAATTATTTTTTGCTCCACATATTTATTATTTAGTGATATATATATATATATATGTAGTTAATTTATAAAAATAACCACTTTTTGTAACACAAAAAATGAAAAATACTCACATCTATTAAAACATGTAAAAAATACCCACTTTTAATTAAATAAACTAAATTAACTTTATTTAGATACTTTTATAAGTTTATGTTCTACTATTAATTTTCTGATTATTTGTCGGGTGGTTTTTCATTATTTTTGTGTAAAATTTATTTATAAAAATAGTTATGTTATATATTCAAATTGAATTTTAAATATTAATCCAATGTATTTTGTAAAATTTGAATACGGTTTTTAATATTTATAAAAATATTTAAAAAATTCAACACGTACCTAACATAGAACTCTTTAATGTTTTTTTTATGAAATATGTTTAATTCTCGTATATTTTTTTTTTATTTTAATATAAAAAAAAATCTATAAAAACATATACTTTACTACTAAGTACTTTAATAATTCAAAAATATTTTTTTATAAATAAATAGAGTGCACATTTTAGAAGAATATTTTTACACCTTTTGATTCAATTTACAAAATAACATTTTTTTTATATAATTTTATATTGTATTTGTATATAGTTGATTTTTTTATTAATATTTTGATACAATAATACACTAACTACTCATTAAACATAATAAGTAATCGTTTTTACATAAATTGATATAACTCATTCAAAAAATAGGGCTATAATTTAGTCAATTACATAAAAAGTTGGTATTTTTTACTTGTTATTATAAAAGTGGCTAATTTTAATTTTTATATTATAATAGTGGGTAAAATAATTATATATATATATATATATATATATATATATATATATATATATATTAAATTCGACTGGAGAAAGGGACTTAAATATGAGTTCCCAACAATGATATTGTATCTTGAACATCATCGTGAGAATTACTAGCTAAAGTCATAGAAAAAATACTGAGATAAGCAATTGTGTTTGTAAACTCCCCGGAATCGATTATTGAGTATTCTAGTGAGATCTGCAGAGGTAAGTGGATGTAGCCTTCGTTAACTGGTGAACCACTGTTAATTTCTCGTGTTCGTTTATTTTTCTCGTTTCGTTTTCTTAGCGACGAAATTGAGCGCAAATCCCCACATTTTTTTCCAAATGTAATTCAGTTCTACCTATGTTGAACCATGGCACTAGATATTTTCCCCAAATGTAATTCAACTCTACCTATGTTTGTGTTAAGTATCTCACATCGGTTGGAACAAGGTCCTAAAGCTCAAATATAAGTTGGATTACATTATCACCTTAACAAGGCCTTTTAAGGTGTTACTGACCCAACTTTGATAGTTTGCATTTGAATTCACAAATTTCAACAAAAATATTTTAATTGAAAGAAAAGACCCCAAATGTAATTCAATTGTACCTATGTTTGCATTTGAATTCACAAATTTCAACAAAAATATTTTAATTGAAAGAAAAGACAATAGATATAGAGTTACATTTCAATTCATACAAACTTTTTGCACTTGAAGCAGTGCAATCCTTATTTTCATCACAAAATAATTCTTCAACACCCAACACATGCACACACTTGAAGCAATTGAATTCTAGCATTATTTCGCCTTATCGTTCATCAATCTCTCGCGTCTTATTTTCACCCCCATGTACCTGTACAACGAATACTCATGAAATATATAGCTAGATATTAACAAGAAAGAAAGAATATAAATCAATATAATAATCTTGAATTTTACATACCTTCCCATCATCATAACCGTTGCTTGAGGATTAGTCCCCGGGGAGTACCTGAAAGTCGACCCGTCGACAACCCTCAACCCGTCCACCCCAACAACCTTATAATCCGAATCCACTACCTTTCCAACTAGACACCCCCCGTGATAATGCCATATCGTAATCACTGTGTCCTTACAAAATTGCTCAAATGACTCTGTCGTGTTCGCATGCTTTGGCCGGAGGTTCACCGGGGCCCTCGCAGTCATATTCATCAGCAACGAGAACGGGAGGAAATCGAACCTGAATGGGCTGAAAGCCTTGGACTCGACTACTCTCTTCATCACCTCGAGGCCACGCACACACTTGTTCACGTCTCGTTGGTCTTTGAAGTAGTTGAACGAGACCGACGGGTTGTCGTTAGGGTTTTTGGTTTTGAGGCGCAAACGGCCCGTCGAGAAGGGCCCGTTGATTTTTTGTATGATGAAACCGCCCATGAAGACGGGAGGGTCGAGGGCTTCGACCGGTTTTGATAGGTGTCCAATCTGCGTGCATGATAGTAATTAATGCACTGGTTGATCGACACGCGTAGATTAAAAAAATTACTTTTTGACATGTTGACCAAAATGTAAAGGTAAAAAAGTATTTGTAAGTTAAAAAGTTTAGTAGTTGTCAATAATTTTTTTTTAGGATGATAATTAATTGAAATGTTCAGATTAGAAGAAAAATATGTATAAATAGTTGGGACGAAATAAGTATTTAATAATGAAACGCACCTTAGGATAGAACATTCTAAAGTCTAACTTAGTCGGTAATGTCACGACAAAGGATTGTCCACCGGCAGCTTCGATGTAGCTTCCGAAGTTTGTTATCCCGACGGCCTGAATCAAGGAGACGTTCACGGGAATCGGGGAGGGCACAACGACGCCGTTCATTGGGTTGTCCGACATGGCTTTTCCGACGAACGGGTGGTCCAAAACAAGTGGTATGTTATGGGCCTTGAGGTGGTCCGATGGGCCCACTCCGCTCAACATCAACAATTGTGGGCTTCCGAGTGCCCCAGCTGAAAGGATGATCTCATTCTTGGGCCCAATGTTTAGGTAGGCCACGTGCTTAATTCCGGACGCGTCTCTGAACACTACCCCATGGGCTAATGGCCTCGTTCTCCCTGTACGTGCGTGCGTATTTGTTCACGTGGTTTTCATCAAGTAAAATAAAAATAGTATTTTAAAAATATTAAAAAAGTAATTACATCACATCCAAAAAAAGCAAAACACTACTAGTATACCTTTAATTTCGAACAAGATTGTATGGACGGTAGCATGCAACAAGACCGTAAGCCCCTCCGGGTTGGCATCCTTCAATAGATCCGCCGCCGTGTGCCTCCTCCCCTCCCCGTCGAAAATGGTGCCGCCGAACTTAGTCCCGACTCGGTGCTCGTACGTGAACCCGTTGTCGGGCCCCACTCCGGCCTCCAGCAGCCCTTCCTTGACCGCCGCCTGCCACTCGTTCGCCGGCGGCTCGAACGCGACCCTCCTCTCGACCCACGCGTACGACTCGTTCACCAGCCGCCCGTCGTCCCACCGCGCGAAGCCGGGCTCGGCCCGCGTGTAGAAGCCCGCGTTGAGGCAGCTGCCCCCGCCGAGGACGCGGGCCCGGGCGTTGACCACGCCGTCCTCGGAGACGAACGGCTGGGCGGGGGAGGAGGGGGTGGGGTCGGAGAGGTGTTTGCCGAAGGCCGCGAGGGAGGTGATGTCGGGGTGGTTGTAGGGAGAGCCGCCGCGCTCGAGGAGGAGGACGGAGGCGGTTTTGGAGAGGGTGGCGGCGAGGGGGCAGCCGGCGGTGCCTCCGCCGATGATGATGTAGTCGTGGTGTGAAACCGGTGGGGCTGACGTGGCATTCTGCATGAAACTATACTTTGGAGTGGGACCTATATTATATATATATTATATATACAACAAATTAAATTAATTGTGAGGTAGGAGTAATGAGACACCGGCCGGCCGATTGAATTATCGAACAATCGATTACCATGATCATACGAAGAGGAGAACGGGATGATGATGATGATGATGATGAGAAAGAGCAATAAGCTTAATGCAGCAGCAACGGATCCTAAACCCAACATTAATTATTTGTTTGTATTGTTTATACTCCGTATTTAAATAAACAACCTTCAAATGTGTATATATAGCCTATAGGGGGTACGTATGTATTAAAAAGATTCTGTTTTTAGGTGGGAGTTTTAAATATAAACTTATTATAACCACGTCATAAAACGTGCACTCACCCCCAACTAACAACAATGCTCTTTACTCTTTACTAGATTGATGTGCTTCGTAAATCGACCTTTGCATCATGGACAATGAATTAATTTTATTTTTTCATTCCGAGTTATAACATGAAACAATACATATATAGTGTACTCTTAACTTGAAAATTTTCATAGTTAAGGCTCTCAATTTTCCTAATTAAGGGGTGATAATTTTAGGCTTATTAACACTACTTTGAAAGATATGTTATTGATTTTATGCATTATAACCAAATTAAACATACCAGTGGGGCAATGTTGTTGATCGATTGTTGAACAGATAATCTGGTTACAAACCATATACAATACTCCTATAGCCAATTCACATTCATGTATAAATATTAATGTGTGAGAAAAAAATACATTAATAGCAGCGGATATCAATAAAGTTATTTATTCGTACTTGTTGACTATTGAAACAATTTCAATTGAATGAATAATTTAAATTGAAAGAAGACAAAGATACGTGAGGTGTGGTGATGCCGTTTGGTGTGCTTTAATTAATTGTGCTCTTAATAAGTGGGCCCATAATACATAATTAACCCGTAGCAAATTTTGGGTATACAAAAATGTTGATATAAAGAGTGTTATATCGATTTTTTAATATTAAATTATATGGAAATGTGGATTTTGGACCTAAATTGGCTGAATTGAACTAAAAAATCTAAACGCAACTAAATTGATTTTTAAAAATAATAATAATTTTTATAAATTATTTAATATTTTTTTAAAAATATTAATAATATTGTGACATTAACTAGATTGTATAATTAAAATTATTAATCTAAATTATTTTTTTATTTTAATTTATTTTGAAATGAATTTAAACGGAACCGAGTTGAACTGAATCGATATGAACTGAAATAATTTGAAATTAATGTTCCACCATAATTTAGGGAGTGGGTTGAGAAGACGAAGATGATGATGAGTCAAATTACACGAGGCGAAAATAAAATTTTGAGCCTATTTTGAATAATCCACAACTGTCTTGTATAGCTAAGGATAAACCGAGACGAGATATTTGAGTTTTAAGAAGAGCTTAGTCGAGACCCGGTTTAGTGGTTAATGATTAGGCCATATTTGTCAAATTTCATAAAAAAAATTAAAAAATGGAATACCAAATTTCCAATACAGTATTCACTACAACTGTCTGCAAGTCTACAACAAGTTCGGTACGGTACTGTAGTCTGTAGGCCACCCGCATAAAACCCGTCAAAGAAAAAGAAAAGTGCAACCAAACTTGTAGTAAAATATCAACAAGATTTCATTCTACTTCAAAAAAAATATTGGACTACATTCCTTCATTATTTATACCATCCATAAAAATGTAATAAAAAATAAATGATAACTACACTAGAAATAATAAAGAATGAATGAATAATAGTTTTCAACCTGAGAAAATATTGTCATGGATAAAGAAAGAGGCTTAATAAATTTATCAGTACAGAGAGTTGTACGTACAACATGTGGCAACAATTGAGCCTATGCAAATCACGAGCGAAGGCAGAAGGGTCACGTTTAAGAGTTTACTCCGCCCCAAAAACCCTCCGAGTGTGATGGTTACATCCGCAATAACTCGAGCAAGCGTCCCAGCTTCTGTTGACAAAAGTCCGCCGTTGAATGTCCCACGAGAAAGCCTAGACGACATCACTCTCGATAGTAGTGATAGATTCACCCCTGTAATAATTTTTTAAAGAGTAAAAAATAGAGTAATTAATTGAAATCAGTAAATATATTACTAGTATTACCTTCCAATACTTCAGCAGCTACAAACATGACTAGACCTGAGCACACGTATTGCGGCACAGAATATGGGATTATAAGCTGAAAGCTGAACAATATACCCAGCAACACCACAATTTCAGCTGCCAGTAATATTTGCCTGCAAAAAAGTTCCGATAATTATTGCACCACTACTGTTAATAATATAATTAAAGCCCGATTGTAATTACCTGTCCTCATACATATTGCTTATGTAACCTCCGACAATAATGTTTATTGGAAGAACTGTAAGCCCGAGACAGGCAAGAAAAACTGACACGTTGCTTGTTGTCCAACCAAAATAGTAAGTTGTGACGACACTTGATTCCGAGAGTAGAATCTCCATTGCGTATTTAAGCATGAAGTAGATCAACAATTGAACCTGCACAAAACATGAGAAAGTAAATTAGAAAATTCATTCTATTTTGAAAACAAAATAATGCTTCGACTTAAAGCAAAAATTACCTTGACAGAAGGTGTAAGTAACCTATAGGCAGCTCCAAGAGAATTGGCTGGTTGGCGAGAATCCTCAGGAGCTTCTTCACTCGCATCACATTCTTCATCCGCGTCATCGTTTTTTTCATGTTCCTTTGATGCAAGTAACGGCTGTACAAGGCCCTTCTCCAGCTTATCACTTTGTGCTGATACAATATAAATTTTGAAAGTTTATTTCATTTTCATACTGTAAAACTCTTACAGATGCAATAATAAAGAAGTCAAACGAGGAAGGGATTCAAAACTTCACTTCCATTCCCTTCATGACAATAGCGATTTATTAAAGTTTATACAAAATGAAACAAGGCGAAACAAAAATAAACAAGATACTTTATAATGAGATTCAATGTACTTACCAGCACTAGATTCCTGTGGGGCATGGTTTTCTTCAGGATGACGAGCAGGTTCTCTGAAACAGAACCACAACCATATCAAATAGACCAACCACGAGAAAGCCATCACCCAACCAGGCAACGTGTCTTGATTTAATGTTATGTTGAATATTTTGAAATTCGTTTGAAGTAGTCCAGCAAGTGCGGGCCCACATGCCATCCCCAAAGCACTTGCACTAACGAAACCTGCTGAGGCTTGCATGCGGATTTTAAGCGGCACGCAGTCGCTAATGTAACGCCGATTCACCGCTCTTGCAGAACCCAAACTGCGAAATTTCATGGAGAAAATAAAAATCATATTTTCAAATCCTGTCCAAATAATTTTCTTAAAGACGCATTTATAAGAGAAAAAACAGGACGGAAACACACGAGCACACAGAGTCGAGAGGGGGAATTACTAACCCACAAAATATTCGGCCCATCAAAAGGACTGATATTGACCTGAGGTCAAAGGCCAAAGCATACATAACATTCCCAATGAAGAGAACTATGCTGCTAAACACCAAAGGTCTGAAGTAGGACTTGTTAGACCAAGCACTAAAGTAGACAGACGAAAATATCTGTGCGACTGCCATTGCCCCAATCACGATTCCACACACTGTTGCCGCTGCCCCAAGGCTCATAGAGTAGTCATCTGCAGTCGGGACGATAATATATGTGTTGATCATGTAAAGAAAAGTGTTTGCCAGGTTCAGCATAAGCGACATAAAATTGTATCTCTCCTCATCAGAATGTTCTTCGATGGGAGAAGGCAATTCCTCTTGCATGATGAGCGCGTGTTGGCCCAGGAAATTCAGAAAATTCGTCGAGTGGGTTAATCTGTCGGCAGCTGCTTTAAGTGAGTCGACAACAGGATCCTGCAGGATATTTTGTTCAAGGGAGTAGTCAGTCGTAAGCAAGGAAACTTGTAATGGGAATATTATGGAATACCTGCAGAGGAAGTGAAGGTTCGTCATAAATGGATAAGTAGCTTCCCTGTCGATCCTGAAGGTCCGCAAGATTTCGTGTTATAGCTCCAACTACAGCTCCGAAACCCTTCAGTAATAATCAGTTAAAGTCAGGGTTATATAGTCTGTTCTGTTTTCATAACGTAAAGAAAGCTATATGTATATTACCACGTGCTTGAATACTTGCTGAAGCTGGGAATAAGGATGATTGGCACGAGTTTTGACATAGTAATCCGTGAATCTGTACCCGAATCGCTTATCAAACTTCTTAAGAATCTTCCTGAGACCAATGGCGTTCATTTCGACAAAAAAGAGAAGCTTCAGAAGATCCTGTCCGACTGTCCTGTAAGATTCGCGTAGGTCAGACATTTTGGATATGTCGGGCTCTTCCTGAATAGAATCTTGTTGTTCGTTCAGCTGGGCAATCCTGCTCGCAATTAGGCCTTGCTGTTCTAACATAAAGAGGACGATTGTTTCTATCTGCAATGACAGCAACACAATCAGTATAAATACGAAATCGAAAACGTTTAAACTTGATGCAATTTATTGCCTGTTTATCGAGCATTCTCGAGAAATCCTTGAGAACGTGTCTACGGTCTAGTGCTCCAGCTTCAATTTGATTCCCATATTGCTTCACTTTTTTCTTCATCAATTTGTAGTTGATGTAATACCTGCATTTTACCACCAATAACTATGTGTAAATCAATTCGTATGTGAAAATTATCGGCATCTCCTACTATGTTCCAAAACAGAAGTTTGTTTTTTAATCCATAAGGGTTTATAAATAAAATTCACACTGTCATAAAAAGAGATACTAAGTGCATTACCCTTGCCATTCTTGAATCTGCCTTTCCTTGAGCTTTTTCCCAAAGGCAACCATCTTTGCCTGCACTATATAAATATAAAATCCGGATAAAACTTAATAAGCAATTGTATTATCTTCACACACATACAGTACGAATGCTAAATTGAAAAAATAAATTCAAAAGTATCAAAAATATATAAATATGATCGATAATCACAAAATCACTCAGGATCAACATAAGCTTGGTATGCAGAAGACAACATCACCAAATATTTTTATGCCACCAACGAATAAATCCGATTACCTTCCGATACAAAGTTGGCAAAACCTCGATTAAACAACATATCTAATTCTCCAACCCTTTTTCGATTGATTCTTTATAGGATAAAGACAAGAGTTAATGTTGCACATATGCATTGCAATAACCAAATAGAACCAAATCTTAGCGAAAAGAAACGGAAAAAATTACCATTACATGCAACAGAGAAAAAAAAGAGTCTCGGAGGACGATGAGAAATTGAGAAGCAGGGCATTACCGGAAGATTTGTCGTCGGCCGCCGGAATCGACGCAGGAAGAATTCAGATTATTCTCCGGAGTGTACAAGAGTACGAAATTTCAGATCTTGGACGAGGATTCGAAAATTATTAACCTGAATTCGTTAGACAGCCCACCGAGAACAAAGGGTGACACCAACCAACACAATAACACGCGGACAGAGTTGGAAATATTTGTAATTTTTTGTCATCAAATTTGTATATTTCTAGATTTTTTTCTATTTTTTTAAGTACATTTTTAAATAAAAGCTTCTAAATGTTTTTCTTTAAACTAGATCTCATATATGAACCAAAATATATGGTAATTTTGTTTTTTAATGTCTCAATTTAAAATACACATTTTTATAATATTAAATAATTATATAAAATACAATGTTACTAAAGAGTGTTTGTCGGTACAAAAGTAAAAAATCCTTTAAAAATCATAACCCAAAAACCGAATAAAACCCAATAAAACCCAATAAAACCCAAACAATTTAAATAAATTATATACATATAATAATAATTAAAATTAATTTTAATATTTATAACTTCTTAAATTTATTCAATAAGCACCTAATATCAATCTTTAGTAAATAAAATATTTAATAAACTTAAATTATTTTTTTATAATATTGTTACATTGACTAGATTACATAGTTAAAATTATTGATTCAAATTATAATTTATTTATTTTATTTTAATTTATTTTGAAACTAATTTAATATAATTGAACTGAACTGAAAAAATGAAATTTAACTGAAATAAAATGAAATTAAGTTCACAATGTCCTAAGTATATAAAGACAATCTTAGTTAATAACATTTTAATAATATACATAGTCATAAAAATCTAATTTTATACCTTAGTGTTTGAAAAAAATCAAAATAATATTTTTAAAATATACATGTTCATCACAAGATTGTAATTTGATATCATTCCATAAAGACCGGTCACAAAATTGTAATTCAATATAATTCCAGCATTAGTTTTTCCAAACCGTCAGAAGAAGAAGATCTTGACAACTACATTAGCTACAAATAGAGCAAAGTAGGCAACAAAGTACATTCTCTTCTTATTAGAATAAACTGAATGAGTTCAAATCCCCTCGTTTTTTTACCACACAAAAAATTTGGGAGGATAAGCACCGCATCCAATAAATGCATGTAACATGTGCTGAAAATATCATGAATGTATTTTTTGTATAGGAAGTCATGATATCCGATTTACAAAAGGTATGCATAATTGTATTCTTACAAGAATATATGTCTAGATATATTTGATTCTTGTTAAGTAATGCGAGTGATGCCTTTCTCGACATATATTTTTGTTAGGGAAAATATATTTTACAAAAGGGGAATCATGAATCTGAGGCATTTGTAAAAATACAATTACATGTACTACCTATATTTTCCCTAATTTTTGATATATGGCAGTGTTATATTATTAACATTTTTAATGTTTATTAATTAATATACGAAAGTACGAGGAATACTTATAAGAAATGATACTATTTGAGAATAATATTATAATAAATTTTATTAAATGAAGGGGGAATCATGAATCGGGGCATTTGTAAGAATACAATTACATGTACTATCTATATTTTCCCCAATTTTTGATATATGGCAGTGTTATATTATTAACCTTTTCAATGTTTATTAATTAATATAACTACGTATCTAAACATAAAATACAAAAAAAAGAGATATTTAATATATATGAGCATATACGAATTAATATGTAAATATATTTACATTCTTACACAAATATATTAATATTAGTGAATATTAAATAAATTAATATGTTAACGTTATTGTAGAGATATTTACAACGCAAATATATTAATATTAGTGAATATTAAATAAATTAATATGTTAACGTTATTGTAGGGATATTTACGACTTTATACATTTTAAAAAATCATCTATTTAGTATTTAAAGAATACAAATATCCTAATAAATAAACAATTAAAAAATATACAACCCCTCAAAATGAAGTAAAAAAAAATGGGTGTTCAAAATAATATTAAAATGTAATCTGCCCCATACCCTAATATTACCTTAAATGAAATATTACCTTAAATGAATGTCTTGTTTCCACCTAGCAAACACTTACACTGGGTGGGTAAGTGATTTAAAAAACTAATTTCTTATATTTACATATTTATATAAAAGTAAATCATGTATAGAATTTAAAAATAATAAAATAGGTGTGGAGCATAAAATAATAATTATAAGAGAACAATAAATTGAGAATGAAATATAATTTTGTAAAATGTTAAAATAACAACCATTTTAGAATTATTGTAAAATATTCATATTCAATATATATATATAAAATACAAACAATCATTTTAGTAAATACTTGTTTGTTTATTTATTTATGTTTTGTTTTGTTTTCACAATTATATATATACATATATCAATTTTTAATAACATCTTTTTATAATTAAAAAAAAAGTCATAAAATACCTAATAATTGACAACATTCAAAGATTATGTAGTATAATAAATAGATTAATATAATAATTGTCTAATGTTTTAAAATATGATAAAATATTGTGAGATTTGTATTAGAATATATTTATATATTTTTATATTTATTTTTCTAAAATAAAAAATCACATAAAAATAGCATTTACATTATTGACATTCAAAGATTATGTAGTATAATAAATAGGTTAATATAATAATTGTCTAATGTTTTAAAATATGATAAAATATTGTGAGATTTGTATTAGAATATATTTAAATAACATTTACATTATTGTTTATATTATTGTGTACCATTATTGTTTTATAAGTACATAACAATATTTTAAATTCAAACATGAAAAATAATTATGAACTTTTTTTTTATTCAATATTTTTTAAAAGTAAATTATTAATATTAGTACCACTGTGCGTGCGATGCACGTGGTATTTTTTATTTTATTTTTTTGAAAATTGATGCATATAAAAATTTTATTTTATTTTATAATCGAACTCTCACTCTAATTTGTAAATTTGACGGGATGGGAAGGGATTAGGGAGAATCTCATCCCGTCTCAATAATTTATATTCGGTACAGGATCGACGTTTAAAAAGTTTGTCTCGCATGTCTCAATTTCGTTTGAGTTCGGGTTGAGATCGAGATGAAATGATATCTATTACTCAATTTTTCAACGTGTTTATTGATCTCTTAAATCATATAACCCATGAAATTTATAAATTAAATTGTTGAATAATTATTTCTATAATCAAACTATTTTTTTATAATTCAAACGTCATAAGTATAGAAGGTGGTCTGTTAAACTAAACTGTAAGCATCATAGCCACTCATGGTGATTGTGGAAAGTGCTTCCGTGCGATTATAAGATGGTCTGTTAAATTAAACTGTAAGCATCATAGCCACTCATGGTGACTGTGGAAAGTGCTTCCGTGGATCGCACGGTGTGGGAGGCGATCCTGTCAACTTGAATGATGCGGGGTACAAAATCATCTATAGCATTATGTGCAACCTCACTTGCACCACTAAACTCAATTGTGGTATATGAAAAAAGAGCCCGAGTTAATAGATATTATAACTACACGTGGATCATCCAAGTGATTTAATTTTTCACGTATATACCTTCGACTATGGCTGAAACAAATTATCCTATAAAGGATTCATTGGAGCTTGGGGTAGCTAGAGGAGTAGCTGGAAGAGAAGTTGGGTTGACTGCAAGACTGCAACATTAAAATTAACATCAACGCCCGCATGTAATTAAAAAAACATAATCTGGTATGATTACTCTATGTATTAGAACAACAATAAAAACCTTACTGAGGTGGCGCACTACGTGACGTGGGACCGGGCGAAGGGCTGGACGATGTGATGAACTTCATGCAAAATTAATTAGGCAACCTAATAAATTAAGCGACACAACGTCCGAGCAATAAAATCGAAAAATTAAACTTATTATTCGACCTTTAAAAAGAACAAATTAACAAAAGAAATACCGGTACAAGGAATTATAGTAGAGAAATATAGGCAGTTCCTCAGGGCTTAGAAAACGGGGAGTCATCCTTCCAGTTCGCACCTGCTGATGCGCTATAGTCTGTATAGATCAAAGTTGCTATTGTAAATCAGGCTTATCTTCATATACCTCGTGTACCACTTCTTTCTCTCCTCGGGATCCTGTTCGTAGAACCCGCGCAACCCCTCTAGCATCTCAAACAACACGGCTCCCGGAATCCCATGGTCCACCACCTGTAAAAAAAACACGACCCTGACGCAGCCCAAACCGGCCCACAACCTGAAAACATGAGAAAAAAAAGGTAAAAATGGTTTAAAAGAAATATAGACACGATTGAATGAAGAAAAAAAAAAATAGTGGACATATTTTTTTTCTTATCTCAAACTAAACAAACAAAAACAAAATAAGAGAAGCATACAAAGAATGATACAAACATATATCCAATCTAAAAATATAACATTAACCCGTAGGACAAATCCCCAATAGAGATCTTTCTTCAAAATAACTATTAATTTTAGAGTGGTTAGAATATAGTTTGAATCAAGAAATGTAACAACATAAAATAATTATCAACATTGTCAAAAATACTACAATTTTGAAGTCACACACACAGTCAATAACACAGTAACAAAATTAACAAAATTCAGATATCAATTCACTAATTGAACCGGAACAAATAACGAATTCAAAACAAAACGTACGAATTAAAAATTATAGGAAAAATGTTTAAAAAAAAAGAATCGGATCCGGTAAAGTAGTTACCTGGAGTATTGACGAAACGGTGTTGATTGGATTTCTTGGCATAGCTATGCTCTTCTTGTACGTTAGCCGCTGTTTGCATCATGATCGTTATCGTTTTATTATAATATTAATACTATTCAAATTTAGTTAGGTGAATATGAAGTTAAACAAAAAAATATAAAAGCCCTTAAAACTTATACTGTATCTGAATAACAAACATATTCAAGACGTCGAAGTTTTGGATGACAGATCCACTACAAATTGATTGATGTTTATGGATGTTGGATGAAACTGGATGGGTGAAAGAAAGTGTTCGGATCAACGCGGGGTTGGAAAAAGAGGACAGACCCATATGTTTTTCATGTGAGAGTTTTTCCTCGGATCAACGCGACGCGGGACGAAGAGGACGACAAATATATTTTTGTGTGAGGATTTTGGAAAGAAAATAAGAAACGTAGAAAATTAGTAATTATTAGTTTATCACTACTATAAATAAATAAATAAATATAAATACACTAATTATTAAATCTTGTACAATTACCAAAAAAGAAATTATTCAATATTCAAATTTATAAATATTTTTTATTTTTTATTATTTATTTTGCAGTGTACATAGTATTAATAAAGCATTTTCATTGGTCCACTCATGGGAGAGACTGATGAAAGTTCAATTACACATTCAAAGATAAGTTGAACAATAATAAATATTAATAATGTATAAGTGATTTTTTTTATAATTATCTGTATATTATTTTTTTAAATTCTCATACAATTTAAAATTTATTCAAGTACTACAAGAATTCGTCCCTAGAGTTCCAATAATATGAATAAAATTAAAATTAAAATTAAAATTAAAATTAAAATTAAAACAAAATAATTCTAGTTCTATTTTATTTTCTTTTGGTTGGTGTGTAATTCTAGTTTAAGCTCAAATTAAGAAAAACTCATGATTGAATTAAAATGGGAGCATTGGGAATGGAAATTTGTATTCAATAATAGGTAAAACTTGAAATGAAACATGCAATAATAGCTTGTCCAATTGAGATTGATTACATACTTCAATGTGTGTCTTACATAGGAATACTTCACTTGAGAAAACTGACATTCAATTTATTTTTAAGCCTAAGATTATTAAGATTAATTCCCTTGGATTTCCAAACAAGAAAAAGATTCACAAAACCAAAAACAGACCTCATAGTAGGTAAGAACAAAACACAGCTTGATTTTGATCACCAGGGCTCACCCGCCATCTGCGTAAACAGGTCCTCCTTAGAAGAATTGTCCATAAGCCCATCAATATCGTCATTAAACTTCATCACCAACCTCTTAATGGCCACAAGTCTCATCTCGAGTCCTCTAGTTAAATCTAACGCTTGATTTCTCTTATTTTTCATGATCTCAAGTTCCTCTTCCAACTCCCGAGGAAGACTCAACAGCTTATATATCCGGGCCCGCAAGAATCCGACCACCATACCTAAATCCTCAAAAGCCTTTAAGATTTGATCGTACCTCTCCAAGTCAGCAAGGCCCGTGCTGAGGGTAGCAGCCTGAATAGCATCAGATATGCTGATCATCTCCGAGATCATTCCGGAAGCAATTTTTCCATAAAGGTCCTTCATTAAATTCTCATGAAGGAATCTCTTCTGACTACAACAAAGCTCGTAGTACTTCCTCTTTAGATGGGTCGGCATCTCAGAGTCTAGGATCAGACCGTTGACTTGGATCATGAAATGGTCAAAGGTTTCCACGTCCTTGAAATCGAGAGGAGATTCAGAGAGGCTAGTTGGGCCATGTGAGGTTATACTTGTCTCCATGGGGTCGGCATTGACTTCTGGTAATGAGCTCGCATCATAGTCTTCTTCAGTCAACGCGTTTTCTCTAACAATGTGTACCTTAAGAAAATGAAAAAAGAGAAAAGACTTCAAAAAAATGTGAACAAACACTCGAAAAATAGCACCATCTATAAGACTTAGTATATTTCTTCTTCTTCTCACCACATGAACTATACAAACTCAATAAATTAAATTGACGAGATTCGTTCGTTACCTTAAACTTGAAGGGTTCAATAAGTTGAAAAACACAGACGTCTCCTTCGGCCAATTTCTGTGAAATGGAGAAACCCCTCCACCCGGCACTAAGCCCGCGTTTATCTGCCAAATAACTTGCCTTGTGCTCATTTTCTTCATTCTCAACCACCAAAATTATCGTCTCATCATGCTCCGGCATATGCTCATCACAGAAGTTCTTCGGTAGACCCTATAATTAAAAAGTATTCAAATAAATCAATTTTTTCGTTGTTCATTAGAAAAAGGAAAACAAAAAAGAAAGAAATTAACTAACCAGCCAGAATCCTAGGGTAACGTGTGATCTGAGTAAATACTTCAAGAAACTAGGGGAATTTGGTGGGAGATTGTCTTTGATTTCTTGTGCTCGATCCATAGTTGATCTCTCATTTGGTTGATTACTGTAAAAAATTTAACTTACAGTATAAAGAACAAACACTCATATATATGGTCACTTTTCGACCTTTGTATTCACAAGAATTTAGAGCTAATCACACTAACCAAATGATGTGCTTATCAACCAACACTTCCTGCAGCATAATCAAACCGTAATTCCAAAGTGAAAAAAAGGCATTCACAAAAATAACATATTGTTCGAAAATTCAGATTAAAAAACCAAAAAACGAAAATAAAAATGTATGATACTTACATCGTTATTGTCCACAAAAAATCCATCCGCCATATTTCCTATAAGAATCTCTATCTAGGGTTTTTGAATGAAAAAAAAAGGTTAGGGTTAAAGGGAATATAGGTTGAAAATGAATCAAATATATATACGTATTATGCTGCAATTAATGATTAATGATTAATGATTTGGTGGTTACTTTTAAAAAATAAAAAATAAATGAAGTTTAACTCTCCTTCACTCTTATTTAAATAACATAAAATAAATTTAAATTTAAATAATTTGGTGGGACTTCATGATTTTTGGTATTTAAATTTATTATAGCGTATTATGTGTATCAGAAAATAAAAAAGAAAAAAACTAAAAAATATTTATTAAAAATCAAATACATATACCTATGATCATAGGTAATGAGATTGTTATGCGTCTGCCGGGAAAATAAAAAAGAAAAAAACTAAAAAATATTTATTAAAAATCAAATACATATACCTATGATCTTAGGTAATGAGATTGTTATGCGTTTGCCGGGAGTCAAACCCGGGTCTATTGCTTGGAAGGCAATTATCCTAACCGTTGGACTACAAACGCTAGATATTAAAAAATGCTAGCGTTTAATATAAAAACTTAATCATAGTAAGTTAGTAACTATGTAAATGTTGTTGACCGAATCGAAAAGAGTGCGACATGAGCTGGTTCATATAGTTTAATAATTAAACTACAAGCTATAGATCAATTGCTAATTTAATTTAAATAAAAATTTGGAGGTCGAAATTTAAAGAACTTGATTTTTCTTATTTGTGGAGGAGGACTTCTTGTTCAGAGGTGGAATCATTTATCGATTAATCGTACATATTGTCAGCTTACTTGAGACGAGTCGTTTCTGACTGTGCTCGTTTTGTTCATTAGTTTTCGAACAAATGGAAGACCGATAGGGATTCACTTTGCCATGTTTAGCTATCGGTTTTGCTCGTGTTAGGATGATCATAGGCTTCTCCCCCGCGGGCTCGAAATCAACTTGAATTACTTTATGCAGATTAACAGCTTTGCATCTCAATCAAATCAAAACAACATTTAGGAATTCCATAAAATCCTGTGCGTAATTTCTTATATAATTCAAAAATACTAATCTCTTCATCTCACTGCAAAATACTCGCAAGTGCTTAAAAAAAATGAATGTCTTTCGTACCAATAAGCTGTAATCGTTAATTATTTTACATAGTAATTTAGTCATTTACCTCCTAAAATTTTGAGTTTTTCACATAATTTTTTTGTCTCTTACTTTTTGTTTCTTGATTAATTTATTGTACTATTTGAGGTCGGTTTGCAACGAAGCTTAACTGCAACACTCACTGCAATAGACTATCGATTTGACAAATCCAACAAACTCTAGTTATAATAATTATCAACTCCTGATAATCATAAATAAGAAAGGTATAAAATCTTGTAAATGGGTGAACAAGTGATTGGTGCATCAAATGTGTTTATTTGGTGTGCATTTTGTGTATTCTTTGGATTGTTGGTCTTTCTTCAACAGCTTAATCCTACGAGTTTTGAGTAAAAATGTCTATTAATCGTGCGAATTTATTGTTTGAATCTGGCGCAGGCAGTTGTGACACTTCTGTGGTAGTGTTTATGCTTTACAAAGTATAAACTCGATCACAAGATGAATACTTAAAAACTCTGAACATTGACTATCACACAGCTAAAAGCTGTCCACCAAAAAGTAAAAGTGAAGTTACAAAAAAAACAAGTAGTACTCATTCAGTTTCATAATAATAGGGCTGTGTTCTTTGTATTTTTGTGACAAAAATGTATCTATTATTATGAAATAGAATGAGTAGTATAGTACTATATTTTATACCCTCCTAATAATCTAATTCAATTTCAAGAATTTATTAGACCAGTGGCCTTTCCTCTTCACCATCTCTATTTCCCTTTTGACCCTTAACTTCTTTTGCACGAGAAGCAACGGGTCGATTAGGAGGTTTACTATCAAGAACAATCTTGAGCACGATCCCCATGGCTATGAGAAGCAATCCCGAACCGTGTTGCTCCGTAATCGGCTTTGTGAAGATTAAGAATGACAGCAACAAAGTCACCGCCTTTCTTGCTGTTGTTACCTGTAACACACAAGTCGACAGCAAAAACAAACAAACATGAAATCTAACTTTTGTTTATGGAGATATAATGGGATTTTGGGGCGTTATTACATCCCTCAATTTTTTTTGAAACAGACTAACGAAAAGTTGAGGAATGTAAGACGGAACTAAAACAAAAGGAATTCTAGTACAAATGGATGTACCATAGCAGTGGTGGCAGCCCCGAAAAGAGCAATAAGTGACAACACAGAGACTTGGCCTACGAACGTAGCCATTGCTTCAAAGACAAGCACGCCGTAAACATAAGGATGCTGCAAAAAAAAAAAAGGTTAATCGATATTCGATGCAAGCAACTTGCAAGAAGATTCTATTACAATTTCAAGAAATACATGTAGATTTGATCCGGTTCATAGTAAAATAATATGACAGCTGGGTAACAACAATTATCAAATATCAAGAAACAGAAGTCTTGATGCAGCTGGTGGTCCTGGAAAATTGAAAGTCTTTATCTGTTTCCTTGCACGTTGCTTAACACTTAAAAAAGTCAACCATTAAATAATTCATAAGAAATAGAATTAATAAAATAAAAACTACATTTGGCTTCTTATGAATTTTATAATTGTATAAAAATAGATTTATTTTTCTCTGTTTTTATAAACTACATTTGGCTTCTTATGATTTATGAAAAAAAAAAAAAATACAGATGCAATTCGTACATTGCTTACAACTTACATTAATCTAAATCATTATGATATCACATATTTTCCTCCATTTTCACCACTCGGGCAATTGACCAAAGGAAAACATTAATAAAGAATTAGTGTGTAAGTACCTCAGAACAAGAACTCCATGCCCTGAACAACTCTCCTGTCAATATCATGGGTGCCAATAGAAAAGGCAAACCGACCACCGTCGAGCAAAATAACATCTCCATCTAAACCGAGCAAGATACAAACAATTAGAATTCTTTTTTGTTTTTAATCATGTACATACGGAAGGAAATAAGATAAAAGGGAAAGTACCTGAGTGGTATCGGGATTCATAGTAAAAATCGCTTCTTGCAAGTTACCTAGAAAAGCATCCATGACTAGAGCACCCGTAATCATCACGACACCAATTATATTAAAATTCGGGGAAGTGTTTGCGTCTGCTAAGGTGAAAATAATAAGTCCAATAACCAAGAGCATTGCCGATATATATTCATGCACCGGATACTTTCTTCTCAGACCGGGTATAAATGCTCCCATCACCATCACAGGTAACACCTGTACTCGCCAAAATTGAAAAAGTCTACTAGTTAACTATAGTGCACCAAAATTGAATCGGCCTAAATCTAATGGACAAAAAAAAGTCAACATCTGAATACAGATCCACATTAGTTATTATGTATACCTTGGTGGATTTGAACATGATCTGTGCAGGGTAGTTAAGATAAGCTAACGATCCTTTTGTCAAACCGTGAGAACCCATAAGGACGGCTGAGAGCTTGATGTACGTTTTCCACGGGTTTACCATTTGCTTGGTGGTGAACCCTTGTAAGTATATCAGAACCAAATACACGAATCCTTGTATGAAGGTAAAATACCAGCCATAGCTGCAAAAAGGAAATCGTGATTTTTAGGGGGTGAACCCATAAAGAACATCATAATTTCAACGGTTTGCGATTAGAAACGTGGACAAACCTGAAGCTTAGGCGATTATATACGTACTCCTGCAAACAGATATAAAAGAAATGCAACCATTAGTCAACTTAGAAACTCCATTATTCACAGTTGAAGGATCTGAGAAATCATGAAACCACCAACTAATTCAACCACACACACAGCTAAAAAATCCTGAATTAAATTGGAGTCCAACAATACCCAATTCAAGACCTAACCCTACACAGAATTACATGAATCAAAACAAACCCATTTTTTATTTTATGTGAAGAGGCCAAAAAATACAGGAAAATCCAAAACAGAATCAATCAGACGGAAGAATGATTAATACCTCACAAATTCCATTGACGAGATAGCCGAAGAAGAAGCCAGATGAACAAATTAAGAACTGCTGCCACGTGGGGCGACCAGTCAAAGATATCCCCAATAGGGACCTCGATTGGTCTTCCTTCTTCATCTCTCTCGGTGCATGGAACGAACTGCCGAGAGACTGAAAAGAGAAGTCTTGATTAGCTGGAGAAATGGGTTTTTGTTTTCGTGGGCAAGAAAAGTATCAGAATTTCAGGAAACGTCTCTCTGTGATATAGATATATACATACAGATATGGGTGTATATATATCAACTCTGTTTTTTGTTTTGTTTCGAAGACTGATTGAGAAAGGAGGAATTTAAGGGTGAGAGAGAGAGAGACGACGCAATTAACATTTGGTACACAATTTTAATTTAAGGGCGGTGAAGTTAAAAGCCAAAGCTAAAGCAAGCGACTTAGATTAGAAAATTTATTTTGAAGGTATAATACCAAATTGACTATCTAACTTCCTCGTGCACGGTGGAATTGTCCCAAATAATATCGAAAATATTAAGTTAGTTATATGCTCTGCACTATATTTTGTTACGATATCATTATCGATTTATCCTACCAAGAAAAATCAATCAATAGGTCATATATAATGTTAGAAAATTATATTATTTCTACATATTTACTACTTCACATAATTAAAAGTCACGCATACTTTGAAAGTCACGGATTGTGTTTAATTTCAAGTAGTGGGGTTAAGGATTTTCAGAATAACATTTAGGATTCGGGTTCTGGCTGGGTTCTATGTTACTGCATATATAGCCTAATAACATTTATTAGTCGGCTTGGCTTGGCTTGGCTTGGCTTGGCTTGGCTCTGCAGAATTCGATAAACATGGAAATAGTCTTATGAAAGCAATAGACCTACCAATTCAAGAATCAAATTTCTCGAGAGATATATGATCAATCAAGATCTCTGTTTATTATTAGATCTAGAATTTAGTATTAGTAAGCTCAAAGCAACCATTAAAACGACAATGCAGAGCATGTGAATCCATTTTCCAACAAAAAAATTAAAAACTAGTTTGAGAAGCTTTATCATTGTAAAATTCGATTAAAAGTTGACTTGTCGGAGTTTCATGGTCAATTACAAGCGGATGAATTTCATTATTGGCTAAGTGATATTTAAAAGTTCTTTGAATTCATAAAACTCCAAAGCTCACAAGGCAAACCAAAGCTCGTTGCAACTAGAGGTCCACATGGGTGCGGGTTTAATATTGGGTTCGAATTTATTTTCTCTTGGCCCGAAGCCAGCACAACCTGGCCTGCCCTTTTAACCTGCCCAACCCAACCCTGCAAGCTGCAACCCGCAGGCCCAGAAAACACCCAGCCCAAAACTTACTTCTTGCAGACAACAGCCCATCCTAAAACTAACCCAAAGCCTAACCCAAATTATTCATTCCATTTTTAGCCCAACCCACTAAATAATCTCTCAGCCCAAACATAAAACATTTAAGCCCAAATTCAAAGTCCACACCAATAAATATTAATACCAATTTACATAAAATCATGTACTTTGTTTATTTAATTTATATTGCATTATTGCTTGAATATTTGATTGAGACGTTCTTTTTTGAGCTCGAGGCCCGCACAGCCCAGCCCGACTACACGACCCGGCTTACAGGTTTGATTATTCAGCCCGAAACAAAGCAGGGCCGGCCTGCACTAACCCGGCCCGTGAGCACGTCTACTTAAGAATTTAGTTGGATAATAGTCTATAATAATTTAGTCAACAAGACTTCGTGGTTAAGCGTAGATTTAGTTGGATAAAAAACACAAAAGCTACGCTTGAGAAAATAATAGTCTATAATAATTTCATGGGAAAAGATGAAGTCGAGGCTGTAAGAATTTTTTCTACACAAATTTTGAAAAAAGTATTTTCATTTTAATTAATACTTTGCAGCAAGGCAACAAAATTTCCACGGACTATACGGAAGAGTTCTATAAATTGGCCGCAAGAACCAAAAACCAAGATTCATAAGAATAAGACCAACTTTTCCAAAGATATGGTAACATTGGGTTTAAGACAACCACCAAAGATGAAGTTGAAATGCAACAATCACTTAGCAATAAAGGTGGTATCAAAGTTTCAACGACATGCATGGCATGAAGAAGTTTGTTGATGTACAAATTAAGCCTTTATCCTCCTTTAATTCAAAGGCAGAGTCATCAAGTGAAGTTGTGCCAAAGAAAAGAAGGGAAATCTCATGTTATAGAAACAAATTGAACCTTGTTTATGTCGTGTGTAACTCTTCAACTACAATATTAAATATGATAAATACTTATCATATTCTAGATACATAACTTTTCATATTCCTCTAAGAACTTACATTCAAGTTTACTACATTTATAATTTCAACACTCCTCCTTAAACTTGAATGCTCGTAAACTTCGATGCACTTCTTCGAGATTTTGTTGATCTTCAAGAATGGATCGGTTTCACCCTTTGGCACATAAAGAAGCAAAGCTCTTGCATCGGCTTGTTACCTTTACGATTGTTTTTACGCTACAATTGTTGTGCAGCTCCTCCGAACTCTTCCTTTTGTTTTTACTCCCTCTTTGTTATATCTCATTTTGATTGAGATACGAATGTCTCCTGCTTTGGAACACTCTCATCCAAAAAGGATTACTTTGCAAACTTGTTGGGAAGACTAGTTTTTACGATTTTCTAGCCTTGAACCAATTTTGGCAATTTTGAGGGTTTTTAGAAAAGCCGACTTATAGTCGTCATTGAGAAGGAGAGTAAGAAGGGTTTTTAAACCAAAAGTGGCTCTGATACCATGTTAGATTTTTTAGGGTGGCCCGTATAGTGATTCTTGAAGAGAGGGGTAAGCCATTATAAGATATTATTCATGTGTCGAATGACATCCCTAAAGAGTTCTTATTCCACACGACTATTTATAATGTCGTGTGTAACTCTTCAACTACAATATTAAATATGATAAATACTTATCATATTCTAGATACATAATTTTTCATATTCCTCTAAGAACTTACATTCAAGTTTACTACATTCATAATTTCAACAGTTTCAAGTGTGGACGTTGTCTCCCAGCCTGTTAACCCGTGCCCACCCAGCCCGCCTGTCCTAGCCCATGCAAACTTCCTACTCAAGGCCCAAATACTTGCCCTCTCAACCCAAACAACTCAATTAACATTAAATCCAATTCAATAATACTCTATTTTTTTATTGGCTCAGGTTATTTACACCTCAGATATTACTGTACACACCACCTCGATTAATTCACACTCCCAAAATTAGCGTATTATTTAGTACACCCCTAATTAATTACCTATATTACCCTTAATTATTAGTATACAATTAATTATTTTTATTTCACACAATTAAATACGAATTCTTTCCAATTATTTATTTCAATCTTGAAAGATAAAAATCAATAGACAACTTAAAAATTTCCAGAAAAATTAAGAATATGAACACGAGTCCCAATTAGAGAAAATTCCACATTCGTAATTTGTCTAGGGTTCATCAAATCCTTCATCGCAACTTGAAATTTAAGGAGATGCAGCACAAGAAATTGTTCAACACTCACGCCGGAGACCAACACGAAGTCTAAGCATCACACCAGTTTCGCCACCATTGCGACGGCGAGAAGTGGGGTCCTCGGGTCGGGGATTCAGCGGGAGGGGGAGGTGATTGTACAACTGCGAAAGCAGGTCAATCTGGCAATGAAGACGACGGGGACGAGATTTGCGTTGACGGAATTGTGGTTGAGCTTCTTCTGGCTGTTCTCAAGGAGTCGAAAACTACAACCAATGAATGGAAACTTGTTGCTTAATGATTTTTTTATTGCGAGAAAAATCAATTTTTGATTTGTAATTTTGAAATTGATTTACAAAAGATAAAAAAACAGAGTATTGGTGATGGATTTTGAGCAAATCGGAACTATGATGGTGGTGACTGGTGAGTCACTGGAGAACGTTGCACTTCTCAAGCACAAGATATATTTAATTTTAATTATTAAAGAATAAAATGTATTCTATATTTAATGAATTACTAAAAAGGATATTATAGACATTTCATTATATTATTATAACAAAAAAATAAAGAAGGGGTGTGTACAGTAATATCGGAGGTGTAAATAACTTGAGCTTTTTTTATTTTATATAAAAAGTAAAATATAGATATAAATGATAAATATTCACAGTCACGAAAGAGTTCACGCTGTCTCACAATAATTGACACATTATTAAAAAAAAAATCTTAATTTTTTTAATTAAAAATACAATTTTACGGTTAATTAATTTATTCATTTTTAAATTTCACTCAAAGCTATTTAAATTTTTAACTTAAAAATAAAATTTTATTATTGATTAAATAAAAAAATTAAAAATATATATTTTTTAATTTTCGTGCTTTGAAAAGTTTGTGAACTCTTTCAAGACAGCAAGTATATGTATGTATATATAGTGGGTCGAGGTTGGTTATTAAATGAAATCAGTTGAATTGTTGAACATGAAGTGAAGCGAAGTGAATTGAATTATCATGATCATGAAGTGAGCTAAATTGTACTAAATTGTTTTTTTGTAAATAATACTAACATTGTTAGATATTTTTAAACATTGTTAAATATTTTACTTAACAGAACTAAATTAATTGAATGCGTAATAATTTCTCTACATTGTTATATATTTTTTAAAAAATATGAATAATATTCTAACACTAATTAAATCGTATAATTAAAATTATTGGTCTTAATTATTTTTATTTTTATTTATTATGAAATAAATTTAATCGAGATAAATGGATGTGAATTGAATAAATTTTAAATAAATTAAATTAAAATGAAGTAAAATTAAATTCAAACGAATTGGTCTTGAGTCTTAATAAATTTGAAACATGAAGTGTAAATAAATGAAGCTTTTAATTAACTTGTTTGCTATTAATGAATCTGATCGAGCCGAGCCCATTCCAATTATATGTCTACAAATGTCCCATATATTGTGATTTGTGACATATTCGAATTAATATTATATTTTTAATGTACTTTTTACGTGTTAATATTGTTTGATTTTTTTTTAAACATAACTAGAAATTAATCATTTGTGTACATTTGTATTCACAAAAATTTATGCATAACATCTGACACATCAATTAACTCTATTAATATTACAATCATATTTTAAATACGGTCTTCAAATTCTAATTTGTGACGAAGACGAATATGAATACTACTACGGCTACTACTACTACTACTAATAATAATAATAATAATAATAATAATAAAATATACGACATAACCACGGGATCGACGAATAATATTCAACTTGCGGCAATAGTAGTAAAATAGGTACACTTCCGTTCAAAATTAATAATCACACTTTTTTATAATATATAAAAGAAGTGTGATCATTGGTCTAGAAAAGAGAAAGTATTTGTAAGTTAATTAAAATCAAACGATTCGTTTTCATGATTGAAATTCAAATCATTCACAATAATAATACGGAGTACTTTTTCTCTAATTACTAATTAGTACTGTATGTTTATTCATCAACGTTATTTAATAAGAATCTGAAAGGAAAATGGAGGAAAATAAAAATTCACAAGGATGGTGCATGGCGACGACGGTTGGAAAAGAAGATTAATACGTGTTGGTGGAGGTCGGTCAGGTCGACACATCCCGAAAGTTGTTTATCCGTGTTGTCTGAATTCAATGTGTAATTATATACCGACTCCAAATATTTAGTTTAGTGTCATATGAAAATTAAAATGGAATATAATTAATTTAAAGAAGTATTTAGGAAAAAAGGTATTATAATTTATAATATTTTTACTTACGCTGCATAAATTTTCGCTTTGAATAAATTTTCGCTTTGAATTTAATGTTTAATTTTAATAGATTATTTATTTTTTCGCTTGAATTTAATGTTTAATTTTAATAAATTATTTATTTATTAGAGTAATTAAAAATTATAATTACATAATAGTGTAATAACGTGTGTTTTAAATAATAAATAATAGTTAATAATCGTTGTTTAAATTAATAAAATTAAAATAATATTAAATATACTGTTCCTATTTATAATTAGAAAAAGGTGAATCACTTAATTTTAACAAAATTGTAAAATCTTCACTTTATCCAAAATCTCCCTAATTTAAATACAAATACGTACCTTGTTTTTAATAACGGTGGGTCGTTAAAATCTGACGAGAAAACTAGACGAAGAAAGCCGGAAATTGCTTGTGTTATGTTCGAATGATTGCGAGAGGTCTTGTCCTTTGACCGTATAATAAACAACAAAAAGGAATATATTTTTAATGTTTTTTGGCCGACATCAAATGTACGTACGTACAAGTTGAGTGTCTATAATAATTAGGATTACGAGTAATGTTTATTGTTTTGGTGTTGTGGGACCCTTTCATACTCGGTATAGTATGTGTTTAGTTGAATAATTGTGTGAAACGTAATTAAAAACCAACGGTCCGAATCTTGATTCCCAAATATGGCCAACTGAAGTGATTATGACAATTCAAATTGTTTATTCTCAATATTCCATTTCGGGAATAAGCTGAGAACATGAAATCAACCAACCTCCTCCAAATTTAAAATATTCATATATATGTATTCCTTGTCCCACAATTTGGATTAATATATGATTTATAGTATATTTAATTTATGGAGTATGTATAATGAGTTAAGTTTTAGTATGATGAATGAAATTTTAAATTTTAAATTTTAAAGTTATAAGAAAGAGCACAAAATGTTTAGATATTATGACACTTGTAGATAACTAGCATAATATATAACTACTGATAAACTATATAGCGTGCCTCTATTTCAAAATGATACATGAATTAATTTAATATATTTGGTCATCAACTACCTTAGATAAATCTTTTTTTTCTTGATACAATAATTAGGAATTCTATGTGGCGGTGGGAACCGGATGCATCAATGAGTACATATGCAATATACACAATAATTTATAAATTTGATAAATGATGCCTAAATCTGAATAAAATAAAAACTACCTTAATATTATTGTCATAATTTAATTTGCAATTTGTTTGTGATATGTTTATTTAATTTTAAATGAATGAATTTAATTACTTCGATTAATACAAAGTTATACAACAAAATTAATGCTATATATGTTGGTCAACTAGAAGTGGAAACTCCACTACAATTAAAAACGACCTTCGCGAAAATACAAATGAAAACAGAACAAAATTAAAAATTGAAAGCCAATCATTGAAAACATTATCAGAATAATAGACAAAAAAACATGGGAAAAAACACCAAAAGCGGAAAAATAGATATCTATCGGTTTTCTCGAATTCCTGATTCATAAACATTGTAAGCACTACAAGAAAAAACCTTACATATCGAATTGATTGACAAACTCCATTCGTAGGTTATTAGTTATTACCCACTGTTTAAATAAAAAGTATGGATCTTTTTTTGTTACTTAGGTAATTAGTGACGGACGAGTTGGTCAACGCTAAAATTCTTATTGAGTTTCATGATATTTCAGAGAAACCTCGTGATGCAGCCTGCATGTTGATGATTATTTATCATAACTTACGTGATTTCGCGGAGGATCGAACGTGCAGTAGTATGGTTTGATCATATCACTTACCTTAAGTAAATTAGTAGTAGGAGTAATATATAATCAGTCTTATTTATATTTTTTTACACATTTTTATTATAAACGCTCTAATTAATTTGACTTATTTGTAACTTTAAAATATAATAATACTTTTATACTTTCACTTATCTTTTTAATTTTATGTATTCACTTTAAAATACAAAATTAATACTTGAAATAAATAAAACTGTAAAAATTATTCTAGAAGTATAAAATATTTAAGACATAATAAATAAAAAAATTAAAAATATAATAAGTTAGGCCATTAGGGCCCGTTTGTTGGGTCGATTTTTTCTATGCTACAGTGAGTATGCCCTAATCCATGCAAAAAATGTACATGCGTCACTAAAATATAATCTAACCAATAATTCAATAAAATGAAAAAAACATTGAATGTAATTAACGTCACATGTTAATATTTGTGTCATTGTGTGGAATTAAGGTAGCATAGAATTAATATGTTGAGTGTCTAAAATTGAGCACGTTGTTTGGCCCGTCAGGCCTAGACAAAAAGCCCATTTTGTATGATATGACACTTTAATTACAAAGTGAATATACAGTACATAGTAACATGTAGTAGTATATATGTACAGTATGACCATTTAATTTTGTGTATTACTCTATATAAATGAATAAAACATTTTTTAGTACTACGTACATTTTTCAAAATTCAACAACTCAATAATTTTAAATATTATATGAATTCATAAAAAAAATACATCAATCTACAAAATATAAGAATTGTTTTACTACTTTTATCCCAAAAAAATATACACATGTTTATATATATATTTTTAAATTTTAAATTTCATTTTCTTGTGTTAGTTACCGTGCGTAACTGTGACTTATATAAAACTACAATACTAATAATATTTATGTGATTTATATAAAACTTCTATTTACAATTATTTTGGGAAGAAAATTAAACAAATGGCAACATGTGTATAATTAAAAGACCAATGGTGGAGCGAGTAAAGAAAAATTAGAAAACCATGATGGATAAAAGCTCATGCAATTCTACAATACAGCTATATCTACGTGTGTGTGTTTCATGAGCTGTACATCTTAAACACATACTGTGGTACATGTTTTATCCACGAATTCCCCACGCCTTCCTTTCTCTCTTTTTAATCCCTTGCATTAATTAATTAAAATGTTACTTATATATACTTTTATTAAATACTAGTAACAATACAACATTATAGTATTAATATAGTACATGACCAATATATATAAATAGACATCTCACACTCTATAATTCTAACATGAGTCAACCACACCCCAACCAACCACCGCCGGCGGCGGCTCCGCCAATGCCGCCACCCAAGGATCAATCTCTCCATCTTCACCCTAACACCGGAATAAGCGAAAGCGAAACACTCCCCTCTCCGAAAAAGGTCAAGAAAACAGCCACCCCTTCCGGCAAACACCCCACCTTCCGAGGCATACGAAGCCGCAGCGGCAAATGGGTTTCCGAGATTCGACAGCCCCAAAAAAGCACCCGAATATGGCTCGGCACTTTCCCCTCCCCCGAAATGGCGGCTGCCGCCTACGACGTGGCGGCCCTGGCCCTCAAGGGCCCCGCCGCCGCCGTCTTGAACTTCCCCGATCGCGTCCCCGCCTACCCCGTCCCGGCCTCCCCTTCGCCGCCGGACATCCGCCGGGCGGCCGCCGGAGCGGCGGCGCAGATGAAGGCGGCGCCGCATGAGGTGGTTGTTAGTCCGGCTTCTAACGCGGAAACGTTTGCGACGAGCTGCTGCCGGCATTATGATGATCAGTTTGTTGACGAGGAAGCCCTTTACCATATGCCTAATTTGCTCAAGGATATGGCGGAGGGAATGCTCGTCAGCCCGCCGAGAATGGACGCGCTGCCGTCCGATGACTCGCCGGAAAACTCGGATGCGGAAAATCTTTGGAGCTATTTCTGATCATGATCAAGAGATATATTTTTAGGAAAATATACGTACTATAAAATTAAGAATAGAAAATCAGATAATACTCTACTATATAATTATATATATTGTGTTATTAAAACAATAGATACAAGAAATTGTGGTAAAAACTACCACAATCACTTTATTAGTTTTGTGGCATTTTCTTAAAAAAATGGAATTGAAGTTATTATCTATTAATATATAAATCCTGAACAATCATTCCACATGGCCCAATTAAAATTCTTCTATTGTACACGTGGACCAATTAAAAACAAGATTTCAACTTTGCGTTCACACCATTCACAATATTTTCTCTTCTACCTAAATTATTATTATTATTATTATTCTTATAAAATTAAAATCCCTCATTCACTCCCCGATTATAATTTGCGTTCTGCGTTTTTTCGCCTTCGTCTTCTCTAAAACTTGGTTTTTCGCCTTCGTCTTCTCTAACACTTGGGATCTGCTCTTGCTCTCTTCCTTCATCTTCTCCAGGTATTTTCTCTTTTTTTTATTAATAATTACAATTGAAACATGTTGATTCCAATGGCTAATACGCTATCAATTATTTTTTCAGATTCATAAAACTTGGATTTGCGTTCACACCATTCTCAACCATTCTCAATTTTTTCTCTTCTACTGCTAAAATTTTTAATTATTTTTTTTAATTCCGAAATTAATAGATACGCATTCATTATAGGGTTCTCACATCCATCGGTCCATCCGTCGTCTTTTCATTTTTTTTCTCTGTTTCTTTCTTCCTTCATCATCTCCAGATTCACATAGAGAATTCAGCCTCATAATACCCGGCGACGGCTTTCCTTACAAGGTGAGTTGTGTTTCGATTTTAATTTTGATTTTAGTGCAAGGATTGGATTGACTATATTTCTTTTTCGAGGCAGCGGATTTATCGGAGGAGAAGAAGGATTTTCCGATGAAAATTGACGTCGCGATGGTGCTGCACCGCTGGATCTTCCTTGCCACAATCGCGTTCGTATTCGCTGCGCATCTACGACTCTACGTAGTCCAGGGGTTCTACATCATCACGTACGGTCTGGGAATCTACATCCTGCAGCTCCTGATAGCATTCCTATCGCCGCAGGTTGACCCCAAGATCCGGGAGCTATCCGATGGCCCTGCCCTTCCCACGCGCGGCTCCGACGAGTTTCGCCCCTTCGTGCGCCTCCTCCCGAGTTCAAATTCTGGTGAGTTTTCAATCACTATATGGATAGATATTTCAACTCTGTGCTGTTGAGTTATGCGTTTCAATTGGATTTTGAGTTTAGGTATTCTGATTTAGCAAATTTTATTTTTCTGGCTAAGAAGTGAATCGCATCTTTGAATAGAAAACAACTTGCATCTTTGATTGAAAGGGGGGCATTGGGCCTAAATTTAGATAAATTTTAAACTTATCTGTTAATGTGCCTAATTGACGGGCATGTAATCTCAATGTCTTTTGGGCGAATCTTTGTATAAGAATGGTTTATAGGGACTTTCGGGCTGAGTGATCTGAATATTTTTAGAACGTCGAAAATGAAAGTAGGGATTTGTTATGAAGAAGTTGTATTTTCACCTTTAAATTTTGGTTTCTAATCAGCTACTTCAGGATCCACGTGTGATGAAAATTTTGTGTCTGTCGAGAATTATGATATCTTCTTTATTTCTTATCCATCACTAAATTGTTTTATTTAATTCTTGATTTGTTAGAAACATTGAAACGTTTCTCTTCTCAGTACCAATTGTGGGTGTAGTCATTGTAATGATAATGCCTATCAGTTGTTTTGTTTGAGGAGCTTATGTGTTGCTTTTACTTAGGACTGGAGACTCTAGGATATTTGCATTTATGCGGTATAAATATCAAGACGAGAAGCATTAGGATGTGTAGAAGCTAGACGGTAAGTTGTAATTAGAGTTTGAATTGTATAAAAAGTAAACAATGATAATATTTCATGGCGTCACTCGCAGGAATAATTTTGAATGGGAGAGAGATAATGGTGCAATTTGCTAGGTGTGGCCCCAATGCCGAACGAATGTATGATTGCTCACTACTTTGAACTATAGAAACTTATTTTTTTAATTAATTTATCTACTGCTAATTACATGGTTTAGATACTTTTTGAATTTTAACTATATACATCCCCATGAAATATCCTTTTTCGTATCAAATTTGAATGGTTTTGTTCAACTACAAAGGCAGAATTGAAGAACCTCTTGAAATGCCCAAAATGAGGTACAAGAGTCGCAGTCCCAGGAGAAGGTTGGCTATGAGACTTTGCTCTTTTTCATGCAGTCTATTTTGTTTGTGTAATAGTAGTTATTTCTATGCTTACTGCCTCACATGTGTACATCCACCCGTGTCTCTGCGTCATTTTGTATTGTGTGTGTATATATGCATGTAATCGACTGTTAAATCGATTAATCCTAATTTTATTTATTTTTTTGCAGATTAAAGTATATAAATTTTGATTTTGAACCTAAATATCTGATTAATAATGTATATAATTTATTTCTTTATTCACTAAATATATGAACTTTCATTCCATATTTCATCTCGCTAATATTTGTGTGATTTTTTTTATATTAAATCGATTGTTAAATCTATTACCCCTTATTTATTTATTTTTATTTTTTTTGTAGAGATTCAAGTATGTAATTTTAGATAAATTCGAATTTCATCTGTATATTTTTTATGGCTCACGATATAACAAAAATCGGCCATCATATGCGTTTATATGTTTTTTTTCTTCTTCTTTTAGGTTTTTCAATGTTTGGACTTACATGATCCTTTCGAGATAAATGATGAGGTACTTTGTATACATATTATTTTGCAGATATCTATAAGTCTTCTTTATCTCAATTTTTTTTATAATCCTTCACATTAAATTTAGTTTCGATAGGGAAATAATTTACTTTTTATGTTCTTTAGGCCAAATGCATGCTCTATGTTTTACCCGAGGCTATTTACTTAGTAGTAAATTGATCATTATATATTTTTTTAAAAATTGTGTTGGTTATCTGCAGAGTTCTTGCTTGGTGTGGGAAGTTGAATACATTAGCATGTGCATCATAAACATGTGCAAATATCCCAAGTTAATATCATCAGAGTTGAATTTTTTTCGTATTATATTTTTTTTCAGGTATGTAATTTTTATCGCACGTACTTAAATCGTGTGGGTACTTAAATAGGGGATACTTGAGCATGATTATCGACCCCCTTTTTTGGTGTGCCTATCCAAGATAAACTTGGGTAAGTCATTCTTAAATACTTTAGTTTCGGTATTTTTTGGTAAGTCGGTCTTTTGTATCGTTGAATACTGTTTATTTTTGGATTTATGTAAGTTATAATTATGACAACCTCTTCATTTTGCTTACCTTGGAATTTCCTCGGGAGGGTGTTTATGTGTGGGGTTATTGTCTACGAGGTCTGCACATTTGATTGCAGTGAAACATACTACTACACCGCTGACTTTGTCTATTATATTTACTGGAGGTCTGCGAGCAATCTTAACATATCAGAAGCTCAGGTAATGTATATAATTGATTTTTGGTTTCTCATAGAATAATTATTTTCTAAATATCTATTACAAGAAGTTATATTTCTTTATTTTGGGGCTGTTGACAAATAGAAAGGCGTGGTGGTTGCAATTTGAGGTGTCTCCAAAACAATTACAAGGTTCGTTATACACATTAGTCTTTTAACTTGATTATATTTGACTCATAATAAGTTAACACGATTCTCTAATAAATATATTGAATAGACACTGGTAGAGTGTTATAATAAGTTAAATCTTTGTCATTAATAAAAATTGTCTTTGTTGATGAAGCTGTGTCATTAATAAAATTTGTTTTTGTTATTTATCTACAGTATATCACACAACTATTTTATCTTTAATTAATCTATTTGCAACTGAGAGTGTTATTTTGAATGCAACATTAAGATAAAATACGAGCAGTTCCCAATAACAAAAGGTTCAAGTCACCTTTTGGTACTTGCAACTGAGAGTATCTTGGATGTATGTACGCTTGCAGTTTCTTTCCGAGAATTATGATGTGCCACGTGTTTTTGTTTCTAGAAGTCAAGGTCTCATTTTTGTACTTATGGTTTTTGTTCAATTTTGTAAAACTATAGTCTGGATTCGATGCTTACCTGCATATGTTATTAGTCCTTCAAAAGTGAAGTAAGCAATTATGCACTGTCCAGATTTCGAGCATTCTTTGTCTACTCAAATAAGTTTATGTTTTTTTTTCTCTTTGGATGATTTTGAGGTTAGTTATTTTTAATTGATGCGTTTTTATATTTTCCAGGTTTTTGATTTCGAATCTAAAAATGATTTGTGCAACTATCGATTTTGATTTTTTTTTGTTTTTTTATTAATGATTCTGATTGTTTTTGGAGCAGACACAGGGCTTTCGAGTAACAGACATTCTCCTTCATCATAACATTGTAGGAACTTACGAAGTGATGCTATGGACCTGAGAAGTTCGGCTACATCGAGGTATTTTTCACACATAAATATCGTTTTTCTTTGAATAATATCAATAAATTTGTACGTGTTGATTTGTTTGTTCCATTGACATTGGTACATTGCTGTTCCATTTAAGTTCGGGCCATAGTATGAACTGCATCCAAACCGCTTACTTTCGATCATGACTACGAGATGCAACTTTTCTTGGTTCAATACTACCTCAGTATGAACCAACTACCTTCTCGAAGATGAATCTGACAATACGTTTTTTTTTCTTCGTTGTTCGTGGTTAATATTATCATTTGGCATATTATTTTTTTTCAGCTTTAAATTTCTTCTCATTAGGGTTTTGATTATTATAAATCTAAATAGAGGATATGCAAGTTATTCGATGTTTTATTCCATATTTCATCCCATAAAAATTTTTGTTCAATGTTTATTGAGTTTTTGTATATTTAATCTATCGTAAAATATATTAATTTTTTTTGTTGATTCAGGTATATAAATATTGATTCTGAACTTAATCCCTTTTTGATTCATGTTATAATTTATTTCTATATTTATCAAATGTCAGAGATTTTATTTCATATTTCATGTCAGGTCGAGTCCATTTTGTTATTTTTATTACGGGCTGCACTCTATTAACAAAGAAGCTTTGAGGTCATGAATTTGAAGAAGATTTGATGATATTATTGATGTTTGTATCTAGACATGTTATACTGAGTGTTGAAGTTCAATTTCTTACCCATTTTGTTTATTTGTTATTGTGTATCCTTTCATTATTTATTAAGTTATTGATGTTTGTCTATTTGTCAATTTCTCCCATCAGCTTGCCAGCAATATTTGTCTTCTGAAATTCGCAAAACAAAATATATCAAGGGACAAGATTAGAAAGAATTTATGGGACTAATGTGCAAATTAATTTGTCAAGTTCATTACTGATACATCATATATTTGGTTGAATATTCCCATATTCACCTATTAATGATTGGCCTACAACAAATTAATTAGCATACTGGTCAGTTATTTTTAAGCACATCCCAATGAAATTGTCTATATATGCTAAACTAAGATTATGGGACTAATTTGCAAATTAATTTATGATTTTCATTACTAATACATCAGTCACTTATATATTTCTATATTTAACTATATAGATTATAAATGTCAGACTGCTACAATGTCGACTATTTAGTTATTATGTGATTATTAATATTTTATTGATGACATTTTGTAAGTTGGAGTACCAATTATGTTATTACGCAATATCGATCATACGGTTGGATTATGTAATGATACACAATTGGTGATAACAAAACTAGGAACCTATGTTATTGAAGCGAAGGTATTAGGGGGCGAACACAAAGACGAGATTGTTTACATTTCAAGGTTGTCACTTACTTCCTCAGATTCTAAATTGTCATTTCGCTTTCAACGTAGATAATTTCCTATTGTGATTTCGTATGCTATGAGTATTAACAAGAGTCAGTGACAGTCTTTATCAAAAGTGGGAATTCTTTTGAGACAACCGGTTTTTACACATGGACAACTGTATGTGGCAATTTCAAGAGTCATTGCCAGAGCAGGATTGAAATTGTCATGTTGAGACGAGAAGGGAAACCTGAGAAATAAGACCACTAACGTAGTTTACAAAGAAGTATTTAGAAAATTGCAATGAGATGTAACAACGTTTCTTTATTTGATTGTTTTCTTTTTGGAGTTTTAATATTTTTAATAATTTGCAATTTAAGAGCAATTGTTTTCCGAACATTTTTGAAAAATTTATTATTATAAATTTAAATAACAGGACACTCCTCCAGGAAATATCCCGGTGCATCGCACGGGCTGAAGAATTCTAGTTTACTCAAAAGTCATAAAAAACTGCGGGCGCACAATAAAATAAAATTAAAATAAATAAAAAAATATTTTATATTCCACTTAAATTGGGTTTTCACTTTTCTGAACGGGAAATAAGGAATAATGTTAATACTGCTTTCACTTTTCTGAACGTTAAATAAGGAATAATGTTAATACTGCAAGAAGTATTATTTGAAATGTGTAGATTTGATCTCACTTACAGATTTGTTTTCTATATTTGAGTGTTGATATTAAAAGGATTTATTTAATTAAAACACTATATAATTTTTTGAATTTTTAAAATTTAGATGTATTAAATCTGAATTCATAAAAGTTTATTAAAATCTTGAGATATCTAATACACATTTTATTTTAAAATCTAATAGGTATTCAAATTAAAAGTTTATGATTTTTTTTATTTAAAAATATAAAAGAATTTTATTTTTTGATTTTTTTTAGTAAATAAATAAAATTTCTACTAATTTCATTTTTAATTAACTAATTTATTATTAAAAAATAATAAATTTTAAATAAAAAAATAAATAAATATAATAGAATTACGTAACATAAAAAAAGATAAAAAAAAATCATCTTCAAAAAATAATTTATTATATATATATATATATATATATATATATATATATATATATATATATATATATATATATATATATATATATATATATATATAAATATTTAATAAAGAACTTTTTGGGGCATTATAATTTATTAAATTACATCTAATACCTCATAAAATATATTTTAAAATTTAGTGTTCATTAATTTTTAATTTTTTATTAATTAAAATATTGATATGTTTATAATTATAAATAAAGGAATTAATTTTAGAAGTATTTATGAAAAGAGGTATTTTGATTTATAAATTAACATGTTAAACCTTATAAAATTTAGTTTCTAATTAAGGATAGTTTACTTTTTATTTTTTAATTATGTAGGGTATTATTAATTTTCTAATTATAAAAAAAGGTAAAATAATTACTATTATACCCTTAACGGTTAATAACCACCTTTATGTTTAAATAATTAAAAAATATTTTTGGAATTTTACTTAAATTTATAATTAGAAAAAACTAATTCATTGAATTATAAATAATTATTAAAAATTACCCTTTTTCAAAAATCACCCTTAATTTTATTTATTAACTGCTCATGTTATTTGTTTTCCGTGCATGTTATTTGTTTTTTTTTTCTTAAATTGATTTTATTAATTAAATTTCACTTATTTATAATTAGGAAATGGTTGTACATTTAATTATATACAAATATAAAAAAATTACCATTTATCCAAAATTACCATTCAATAAAATAATATTGTATATGTATTGTAACAATGTTCTTATAATAAATTAGTCATCTGGTAAAAAAAAATCAAAACACAGTGTAGCGTAAAAATTCAAAACTATAAGTAAGTTTTTTTAATATCAGGATTCAAGTCACATAAATGTAAATAAAATCGATTCAATTTTTTAAACTATTACCGTAGTCGTAGTATGTTACAGTATATTTTTTACCTATACAATATTAATATTCACGGCGGGAGGTGGAGCAAAAATAAGTCCAATAGGGCACTCTCCTATTAAAACCATTTTTGCACTTTCCATTTGTTCACTGCGGGCCCAATTTCACACCAATACTCAAATATTAAATATTAAATTTCTAATTCAATACACCAAATACAAATACAGAGACAGAGGAGGCACAGCCAAGTTTTTCATTCTCATTTCTGAGTTTTGCAGATTTTTGAGAGCTTATTGGATGTCCGTGAAGGCGTTGGATGTGAAGAAGGTCTTCTAGGACATTGTTCTATAGATCCTGTGATCGATCGGGTTCGTAATCGAAATCCAAATCTTGATGATTTTATTATGATTTCTGGGTTTTGATTCTTGGAATACGTCTGATACTTTTGAAAATATTGGTTATGTATTGTACTTGCTTCAAAACAACATTAATTCGATTTACGCAGTTTTTAGTATTCCTCTTAGGGGATTCGTCAATGGTTAGTGTTAAGGACATATATGGAGGCATAGGGTTTCAATTTTTGTGTGTTGATCTCTTTAGCCAGTTGAAAAATCCACATTGCTAGCTCTGAAATGAAGATATATACTTATTGGCTCGATGGATGAAATTGGTTTACGGATGAAATTGGTTTACGGATTCCATTTGAGTATGATGAATTTGGGATTTTGTTTTTGGATATATTTCTTTACTTCTGGTTTTTGGATACTCGTCTGATGATTTTGTTGGATATAATTTTTTATGACATTGCATATATAGTTTTCATATACAATTTTGCCAGTTTTTTCGAACATGAATGTTCAACTAGCTAGGCCGTATCCTTTGATCAATATTTGAGCTAAACTGTAATTATGATGATAATAACAGCTGATCATGTGAGGATCGATATAACATTTGTCAACATATATTTTAGCTGATAAGGTTCGATGGTTCGACTCGAGGACCCTTTTTGTGGTTTCTTGAGGTGGGATTCAGTGGGCTAGTGGGTTGTTTTTCTTAAGAAGGTACTGCTCGGGCTCACGAAATCAGTAGGCTTTGAAATTTTGATTTCGTGGCTTCGCTTGAAATCACACTGATTCTGGTTTTGAAAACAAGAATAAAACTGGTTTTGAAATTACAATAACTTTTCTCTAGAGCAAATTTCACATCTTATGATCACTTTTCTTATCTTTCTTACTTTGCTTGACCAACTTCTTTCTCAAATTGAAGCTTCTTCAGTTTGTCTTTGACTTTGAAAAGCTTCGAATGCACTTCATCAAAATAAGAGTTTGCTGGATTCTTTGTATCTGTCAAGTGTCAACCCGTTTCAATAAACTTAATTATGACTAGTTATCGCTGACATAGTTGCTGCAAATTCATAAGTTTTATAAATTTATTTTTCGTTGTCAACAACGTCAACCATCCAGTCGTTGATTTACCATTAACATTATAGGTAATTAAACAGTTTTGATTAACATCGCTAACATTTTGACGCGTTTTTTCGCAGTTTAATATTTGGACGGTAGTTGATTAACATCGCTAACAGTTTAATACTAACACGTGACGAGCTTTGGCATATTGTAATTCACGACAATTGAATATGCCTTTTCACATCAATATTCGATCCTGAGAACACCGCCAAAGGTTTATGACCTGCCAAGACATGAACATAATAGACAGAATTGAGAAAGTGATCATATCTTTACCGTTAAGCATCAGCCATGTACTATTGTCTCCACCGGCAACTAAATCCACCGATGAGCAAAGTACATGGCAGATGATTAACGGTCAAGATATCACTCAAGACAAACCATTAACAAGCCTAAGAAAGATCCTTTCCACATGTGATATGATCATTTTGGGATCCTATATATTTATAGGATTTTTAAGTTCAAGGAAAAGCTTAGTTCAATGTATCATATTTTTTGAAAAATTAATTAATTTTTTTTAATGACATATCACATATGTAAGTTATCCAATATATTGCTTTTTCCAGAAATACCAACACTATTATACCTAAATTTACATTAATTTGCTATAAAATATTTTTCATTCCCTTGCTAAGAGTGAGATCCTTGTTTGTTTAATATCCTCATTCCTTCGTTAGTACTGGGACTCATATATCAAAACTCAGTGTGAAATTCGAATGAGATGTCTTTTACTTAGTAATTGAGGTTACATAATATCGGAGCAAGAAAAGGAAATCGATCTGCCAGAGGGTCTTGAGCTTCTTCCTTGAAGAGGCTTGATGGGAAAGACCTCAAAGGTATTTTCATCGAATTCTCCTGATGACCAACCGGAAAGAGATATTTTGCCTATTTCAACAGAATCCGATTTGAGGGCAGAAGTGCTACATAGTAGTAGATACTCGGAGAGAGAGAGACAAAGAGGGGACTCTTTTATACCTGCTAACTCCTAGGATGAGAAGTAGGTCCCTTGTTTTTGGCAGGAAAAGTTCCAGCCTTTGTTGCCCCTCAGTATAAATCGTAATCTGGTCCTGGACCATTATATTAGGTTGCTAGTGTCATTTCATTTAACTATAGGTTCAAAAAACACTTTAGAGACGGATGGAGTATTATTTTTATCCTAAAAATTATGTACTTTTTTATTTGGGACATTTCATAATATTACTCTATGTTTTATGTACAGTATACCAAAACATTATGTACTTTTTTTATTTGGGATGTTTCATAAATAATTATTTTATTGTTTTACTTTAAAATACAATTTAACTTTATTTTTTTACATATTTTTTAAATTTAAGTTAGAATTAATTTATTTTTTAACTTAAAAATAAATTTGCATCCTTTATTTTACTGGTTAAAATTCGAAAGATAATTTTTTTTATCTACATGGCAAAACATGTTTGTATTGAGATAAAATTCGAATGATAAATAAATTTTTTATTGGGACAAAGACGATATTATTAAATTATTTATTAGTTGAATTTGAGAGTAATTGTTGACACATAAGAATAAAGCATAAAAATACCGTGATATAAAAAATACATTTTTTTAAATCAAGGTTATAAAAATATGAGTTTTATATACCAATTGTAATTGAATTGTCTCATTTATTCTTTAAAAAAAAAAGATTTTGGTATCACTTTCTTTTTCTTTTCTCTCTCTTCTTCAACCTGTACCACCTCCCCCTTATTTGTTTTCGATTTCAAATCTCTATCACCGGAGCAATGTCATCGGAGTCGACGTCGGCGTCCGAACATGAGGAGGAGGAGCACTAACACTACAAAAAGACTAGGGATTCTCTACTGCTTGCATCCGTAGGAAAATCCTTACGATATTTCCTACAGGAAATCATATAGGGATATCTCTTACGGCCACCCTTACTACCCCAGCCGTAGGGGTGAATCCCCGTAGGAAAAGAAGCGCAATGACTTCCCTCCAATTTATTGAAGGTCCCTTACGGGCAAACCCCGTAGGGAGTAATAAATCCCCTATGGCTATTTTTTTCGTACGGGATTCCTACGGCTATTTTCCTGTAGAAAAGTATTAAAAATATTCCTTACGATCAATGTTGCAGGAAAATTGTTTTTTTTTGTTTTTTATTTTTAATTTTTTTATCACTAATTTATATAATAATAATAAATTAATTAAATTTTATTATAAAAATATATTTTTAAATTTATAATTTTTACATACAAAATATACTTATATAATAAAATTACAATCAAAGTTTATTTTAATTAATTAAAATATTATATTATTTGTAGTATATTTAAGTTTATTAAAATTTTAAATTAATTAAATAATATATTATTTGTAATAAATAAAAAATGTTAAAAAAGTATTTTATTTTTAATAATCATTATAATAAAATGTTTAAGTGTTATTATTTTTAATAAAATCCAATAAATATTTAAAATATATAATTTATATTTATAATTTGATATATATATATATATTATATTTTATATTATTATTACATTATATTAATAATTATAAGTTAAGGATACGGTATATATAATCATTGAAATGCATCTTATTCTTACTTGATTTTTATTTTTGCAAAAAACAGATTCGAAGTGGGCTGGAGGTGAAAGGATATTTGGGCTTACAAAGGTGTTGGGCTGAGCACTCAAGAATACTGAGCCAACTCATATCATATGGACTGACTTAGGAGAGTGTATTCAATTAGAATTTCATTGAATTTTTTTGGACTTTACAAAGTCTATGGATTTTCGTGGATTTAAAAAATCCACATAGTCTATATAGAGTTTGACCGACTTTTATATGGATTTTCATAGAGTTTGAATGACTTTTTTATTGATTTATATTAATTTTTATATTTTATATTTTTAATTTTGAAATTCAAAATTCGATTTTTACTTAAAAATAAAATGTTTAATTTTAATTTTTTTGTTCCTTTTTAGAAAACTTAAATTTTTAATTTTCGACTAAATTTTAATTTTGAAATAATAAATTCAAATGTAAACTATATATATATATATTAATTACAAAAAGTATTTATTTTTTTAAAATAAAATGTTAAATAATTTTTTTTTATTTTTACAATTGTTATACAAGTATAATTTTTCACCGAATAAAAAATTATTAATATATTCAATAATTTTAATATTATTTTTATATATATCAACATATACTAAACATATTATTTTTTGAAAATTTTATTTTATTTTATTTTATTATTTTTTTCATGTTTTTAATTGTATTATGTTTATTTATATATTTTTATGTTTTATTATTTTTTAATAATAAATTAATAATTAAAATAGAAATCTATAGAAATCTCACGTAATTAGGAGAGATTTCAAAGACTTGAATTCTTTTGTATTTTGAAAATAAAATCCATAAAAATCCATAGACTCTTAAAATCCATTGACTTTTGAATAACTGTAGATTTTTAAAGACTTTTTAATATCCGTATTGAATACCTGAAGATTTTAATGGACTTTTAAAAATCCGGATTGAATACCCCTAAACTTTAAAAGTCCATTAAAATCCTATAGAGTCTTGAATGAATACACCCTCCTTAGTCATTCAGCTGGAAGTCAAGAAGTGGAAGAAGTGGAAGTAGTGGGCTGTTGTATGAAAGTCATGGATAAGGAAGTTAAAACCCACTACCTGTGAAGAATGATGAACTATAAATTGAAGATTCAAGATCATCATTTGTACGACTTACACAGAGAAAATCGAGAAAAAAAATATTCAACCTTGAGTGAAAAGTGTTGGCATAGTTTTCTTTATATTTTTGCAAGCATCATTGTATGAAGTGCTACGACATTGTGTAGTCTTTATACCGAACGAATTTTGTAATTATATATCAAATCAGAAAGTTTGTGGCCTTGAAACTATTGCGAGTTGTTCGAGTGAAGAACAACTCGTGAATTTTTTTATCCCCGTTTGTCTTTTTAATTTCCGCTGCTTTATTTAGTACAGGTACTTGTAGTTGCGTTTCCAGGTTCTAACAGTGCATATAATTCAGATAGCTTAGCGGTTATCATCCTTCTCTTCACTCATAAGGTGAGCCCTCGAGCATTAGTTCCTCTCGGGGGTCCTCTACGGCGTGATGCCTCTGTTCCCTACTGCTCACGCTGTAAGGAATCACAATGACAGATTTTCTTGTTGTGGAACCCAACAACACACGTCCGGTAATTCCTTAAACCCTTTTTTCTCTAACATCTTTTTGTTTGTGTACAAAATTATGAATAATTGCCATGTTATTTTCATATTTTTCCAAATATAATGTGATATAATACTTATTTGATTTCCAATTTTTTTAAGTTCAATATTTTTTTCAATTATAATTTTTTTATTATATAATTTTTGTATTTTGCTAATGATATTAATAAATGTAAATTAATTGACTTGAATAAATACTAACTAGATTTAAGAATAATTAATTTAAAAAATATATTAAAAGAATGGTTCATGTTTATAGGTTTATATGGTTCATGTTTCATGTGCAAGGCAGGTCGGGTAATAGCTAGTGTATTTTTAATTTGTTGATCACGTATAATTCAATAATTTGAAGAGTGGAAGTATTGTTCGCCATTTAATATTATAGTAATATTCGTTACAAACTATATTTCGAGAAGGAAACTTGTGCAATATTGAAACTAGAGATACATTTATAAGTAGAAACGTGTATTTGATGAACTTAAATTGACGAACGAGGGAGTTGTTTTCCAGCAAGAAAATGGTTAACAAGAGAAAGAGCTCTTTGGGGTTGATAAGTTGGTACTTCATGTCCCGACCCTCTAACGGTCACAAATGTTAATCTTTCGAACTCTTGAACATATCCACCGACCTGATCGATAAAAGAATAAGTCATTTAGTCTTATGGTTATTTTCTTCAAAAAGATCTAGCACACATTTTAAACAAAAACAAAACACAACCTTAATTGGGATATATCATATATGTATGTGTGGCAAAAACTTACCTCATTCAAAAGGTACCAAGGGCGCCAAGAGCTCGTAGTTGGAATGTTCATCATCTTGATGGATAGTTTTGTTGAAGTAACCGGTACATTTCCATCGACATCTCCACTGAAAATTTTGAGTCATTTTGGGTCAAAATTCAGTTACATAAATTTCCCACATTGATACAAATATCGTGCAAAACCTATAATTATACGGATACCCAAACTCATCGTGTTACTATGAATAGGGAACAAAATGTTGATGATTACCTATATATCCAAACTCGAATTCCTTTGTCCATCAAGTCTTTGAGAATTGGGAGAATAGTGTATGGACTATCTGTCCATCTCAGGCGCCTTCAATGAAATACATATAATTACGAAAACAATTTATCCAACTATATAAAACTAGTTTACACACATTTCAATTATACACTTAATGTCAAAGTTGAGTCAATAACATCTTAAAAGGCCTTCAATTATACACTTAATGTCAAAGTTGAGTCAATAACATCTTAAAAGGCCTTGTTAAGATATTAAAATTGTCCAACTTATATGTGAGCCCAATGTTCTTTATCCAACCGACTTGAGATACCCTAACACTTAATTTTATAAAATGTATTATATACCGAATAGACACTTTGCATTTTGAAATTGATTGAAAATATTACAATTGATACGAGACATGTAAATAATCAGGTACAATGTCCTATGATAATCACGTTGTAAGAAATATATATAGTTGTGTCATCGATGTACCATAGTATATTATATATATATATATACATATAATATATTAATTTATGATTTATTAATATTTAATTAATGATTTAAATAATTAATTAAAAAATAAGATAAGTATGATAAATTGAGAATTTGATTTATTAATTAAATCAAAATTTAATACATCTTGATTCTTGATAGACATGTGTCTTTTTCCTTCCGGATTCTGATCATATAAAGAATGAAAAGAATGTGTCTTCCTATTACTATTATTTTATTTATTTCAATTTATTCTTTTAGGATTTTAGTACTACTTTTGACATTCATTTACGAAGTCGTTTTTGATATAAAATAAAGAGTTTATTATACTCTTTCAAAGTTTTCTCAAGTTTTATCAAGTTTCAGTATTTTTAGAAATTAACGATCTTTGATCTATTAATTTTCGACATTCTTCGAAATCAACGAGTATTAATTCGTGTTCATAGCTTCCGCTACATCAATTTTATAATTATGAAAATTATGAAATTCAAGATCCATTTATAATTATTGATTTCACGTTTATGATTACGTGGAAACTTACAGAGTTGAACTGCAATGTTGCCAGTCACGAGGAATCTTGGTGACATTAGCATGGAGTGCCTTTTGTACGTCGGGCCTGTTCAAGTACCACCATACATATACGTAGTCGCAAGGATCAACCTCAAGCAGCTGCAAATAATAATATTCAAACAATGTAAAGTATATTTCGATTAAACATATTAATAATATTGTAAAATATAAAAATAAAACCAAATCAAAATCATGCATGAGCTCTCTACTCACTGAAGTCTTCTTGGGCTTCTTCGTGAGGACGAAATCAGAGCACTCTGGAGCATAGATGTTATTTATGTCGATATCGTAAAGTTCCTTATTGTAAACTTCGTTAAGAGTATTGTTGCAAATAACTGATGGAGGATTCCGGAACGACGGGTTGAAACGCCTGAAATCGCAGTTCTTCAAAATACTATTTGAAGTGTCGTCGGTTATCAAAGCGTGGCTCGCGAGATATTCCCACCCCCCTCTATTGTCGGTCTCATCGTTGATCACCGCGTTTCCGATCTGCATTAATGTTTAATTAATTTGGCTAAACATGTTTATTATAAGAGAAAATGGACTTATATAGATTATTAATAATTACCATAATTCCTTTAAGGTTGATAATATTGTTATGTCCTCCATTTTTATTTAGATGGAGAATGGTTTGAGCCAACTGAGGGGCATAATGACCGGCGTAACTCTCGCCGGTGATATAGACATCCCTGTTTTTGTACTCTGGAAATCGTTGCAACCAGTTTGCCAGAAAAACATAATTATCAGCTGCTGTTTTTCTATCTCCACCGCTATTATTATCATCGGTTGTGTTTGAATACGAGAACCCAACCCCAGCAGGAGATTCCAAAAACAAGACATTAGCACCTAGGTGATGAGATTGGAAAAACGAACCACGCGCGATTAGTGTTATTTGTAACGAAAATTGATATATTGATTGAATTGAATATATATATATACACCTTGGTTCCACGCATAATCGTTAATGTAAAGTGTTTTGCCATCACTGTGAACCCGAAACGGGCCGAGCTCCGACATTGCTCCAAAACCAAGAGAAGAACAACCAGGCCCTGTCCCAAATAAATAAGACCATTTACTTCACAAAATACAAAAGAGAGTTTTATTTTTCTAGAGCAGACTGTATATACACTCAAAGCATACCTCCATTAAGCCAAAGAATAAGAGGCGATGTGTTTGGAGATTGTTGAGCTTCCACAAAGTAATAGTACAACGCTCGACCGGCATGTGGATCAACGGTAACATATCCAGCGTACTGATTGAATGCGACTTTTGGTTGTCCGGGCAAAAATTCAACCTTGTCCTCCTTTTTTCGTCCGATTTGAGGTTCATCAAATCGTGTCGTATCAATAAGTAGTTTGCTTGCATCGAAAACCCTATTGTCGATAGGAGTGTCTGATTTTCTTAGTTTATTTTGGTTAAAACGCCACAAGGCTTGAGTTTGCTTGCTTTGTGCTGTTATAAGTGGTGATAAAAGTATAATGGATGAAATTATCAAGACAATTTTCTTGTTCTCCATTGAGAAACTATGAAATGGAAATGAAATTACCAGTTGTTTGTCTCAAACTATAGTTCTTTTATATATATCTCGAGTGATATTTTTTGTCTATTTTAATTTGGCTCATTTTTTTATGTTACTAATTTAAAATAACATTATAATAAAATAAAGCATATTGACTTTACTGGATTATATATTTCTTTTATAAAAAAATTAAGAGATATTTAGAAAAAAAGGAAGGATACGAATATTGACTTTACTGAATTGCACGTATTTTTCTAATTACCCCTAAAACCTATAGTACGAAATATACAGTTTTTAAGAATGTTCCTAATATTAATTATAAATTATAATATTTAAATATTAATTAATTTAATATTTGATTTAAATTTATTATTCACGTGCTACATAAAACATTAAATTTATATATTGATCGATTAGTTCTTGATATTTATTCTTTCTTTTGATTAGTATCTTTGAATTATTCTTGTTCATCATGGTATATTTAAAATAATATAAACACTTTTCACTTTTATTTTTAATAATTATTTTCACAATTTTTTTATTTACTTTTATCAATAACCTAAAAAAATAATTATAGTAAAATTTGAATTATCAATTTAACTATTTAAGCACTTTTTTTTATTATTATTATACTCTCTTCATTTTATAAAAGTTGTACTATTTTTCATTTGTAATTTAAAAAAGAAGAAGTGCAACATCTCTAAAACAGAAGGAGTAGATTATAGGATTCAATTTTTATAATTAATGTATCATAAAAATGCTTTAATCGTCAAATAGAAATACACATTTTTTAATTTGAATGTCTCATATAAATCGACTAAAAATTAATATATTCTTTACTTTTAATACAATACTAGCCATATTTTTTAACTTAATTTTAAAACGTTTTAAATATTCTTTGATTAATATCTTTATATTATTCTTTTTAATATATGGAATATTTCAATTTAAAATAATATTGACATTTTTCACTTTTACTTTTAATAATTAATGACACAATTTTTATTTACTTGTTTATCAATAATCTAAAAATAATTATAGTAAAATTTGAATTATCAAGTTAACTATTCACTTGAATCACGTGATAAATAAAAATATTAGTTTTTATTAAATTACCTGTTAATAATGCTTTAATATACTTATCTCAAATTATCTTCGTACTTTGCTTAGTACAAAGATTAATGATTTTTTTTTATGTAGAGCAAATTTAAAATAAGTGTAAAATTATATTTATAGTGATAAGGTAAAAATAGTTGCTAGTGAATTTGAAAAAGTAAGTGAAAGGTAAAGTTATAATATATACTTCAAAACAATGATATGCAATTAGTTCAAAAAATTGTCATGCAAAAATATGTTATACCGTTCACGTTTCTTTTGTATTTTACAATAACAAATGTGTCTATAAGATTTTGAAAAGAAAGGAATTATGCTTATATTTTTATTTTTATTAATTAGAGTATAATATAATATAATTATCATTAATTTATAATTAATTTACTAATTAACCACTGATTTTTTAAAAAGTGGTTCATTTAGTTTTAATAAAACTTAGGAAACTATACTTATATCCAAAATCTCCATATATATATATATCATCTCAACTCTCAAGACTTATTATTTTTTAACACATCCATTTTTCTATCATTCATTAAATATTATTATTATTTTGTTCATTATGTTTATATTTTTTTATTCAAACAATTTAACAATGTATGTTTTTAAACAAAATATAAAAACTTAAAATAAATTATAACCTAAACAAAATTAATCTCTAAACCTAAACAACCTAAAATTAATCTTTAATTCTTAATTATAATATTTAAATATTAACTAGTTTAATATTTGATTAAAATTTATAATTCACGTGTTAAATTGAACATTAAACTTATATATTAATCGATTAGTCTTTGATATTTATTCTTTCTTTTGATTAATAGCTTGATATTAGTTTTGTTAATGTTTTATTTCAAATTAAAATAATATTAACACTTTTCACTTTCACTTTGTAATTATTTACATAGTTTTTTTTATATAATTTACTTTAAAATTTTGCTTTATACTCACAATCAACATTCTACAAATACTTCAGTGCCTTCAATTTGAATTCTCAAATCACACCAACAGACTAAAATCGTGTTGAATAATTAAAAAAATCATTTTTCATTTAAAAATTATAGTTGAACGTCAAACATTTGCTAACAATTCGTCAAACATTCGACAAAATTAATATATAAAAAACATTCAACAAACATTCATAATTAATATATTTACTTAAATAAAGACAATTTACAATTTCATTCGACAAACATTCATAATTAATATATTTGCTTAAATAAAGACAATTTACAATTACATTCGACAAACAATCATAATCAATATATTTGCTTAAATAAAGACAATTGAAAATTACATTCGACAAACATTCATAATTAATATAATAAAGACAATTTACAATTACATTCGACAAATTTTTATAGACTCAAAAAAATTCGATAACATATGAAATACTATTCGACATTCCCGATGGTTTTTTCACACTATTGTCGATGGTTCTGACATTTGATGTGTCAAAACAATTTACCAAATTAAGTTTTTCCAATGATGCAACCTAAGTTGTTGATATCAATTCGCACGTCTTTAAGCGATTCGACAAAAAGAAAAAAGCAAACCATTTTTTATTGTAGAAAATCACATTTTAAAATTTTAAAATGATCATTTAAAAATGCATCTTATATCTCCTATTTTTATTTTTCTTTGGGTGTATAGTTCTTTCCCATACAAAAAGGTAGGCTTATCAATGGATCCATATGGTTGGGCTTTGATTTGCTCTGACTTGGTCCATGAAAATTTAAGGGTTATGAGCTTCGAGCTTTAGGGGGTGTATTCGTTCCAGAGTCTGTAGGATTTTAATGGAGTTTTAAAATCCGTGGGTATTCAATTCGAATTTTTAAAAATCCATTAAAATCCGGAGGTATTCAATTAGGATTTTAAAAAGTCTTTTAAAAATCCATAAATATTCAAATTTTTATGCATGGATTTTAATAAATTCTCTTTACAAAATATAACTAAACTTGACTTTTCAAAATCTCTCATAATTATGAGAGATTTCGACGGATTTCTTTACGACACGAAAATTCTAACATGAAAACTAAAAAAAACAATCATCATTTAACAAGAATATTACACAAATCTATCTATATAAAATAATCAAAATTTTATTTGAGAAAATTGATCTTATCATATTTTATTTAAAATTAATTATTTATATATTATATTAATAATAAATTATTTTGTATTTATTATATACAATAATATATTTTCTCAATAACAATCCAAATATAATAAATTTATATTATTAATATTATTATTATTATTATTCAATTTATTTAAAAAGTTATTTATGATCTTTTTTTACAATGGTGTATTGTTTAATATTTGATAAAATATGTTCAAAATTCACCCGTCTCGACATCAATGAAGATTTTTTTTAAAATATGACGAGAGAGAGGTAAACAATACGTATATTTTATATATACGTATATATATGTCGTTGTATAATAATGATATAAATGAAAATGAAAATAATAATATAAAAAATGAGATTAACGTATAACAAATGATTTAAATGAAAATTAATAATAGTGATAGATAATAATTTATTTATTTTAAAATTTTGAATTAATGTATTTTTCGTTTTTTATTTTCTAAATAATTTACATTTTTTAAAAAATTTATTATTTTTTATAAATACAAGTCTATGAAAATTAATGTTAATAATTAAAAATATATTTCACAAACTCTATGAAAATTCATGAAAGTCAATATAAAAGTAAGTCAAACTCTTCATAGACTCCGTGGATTTAAAAAATCCATAAAAATTCACGGACTTTTAAAAGTCCAAAAAAATCCTTTAAAATCCGAATTGAATACACCCTCCTTAGTCTTTGGGCTTGAAAATTTCAAGTCCAAGCTTAGCCTATATGAATATTAGGGCTTCGGGCCTAAAACTGGCTAAACCCTAACATCTTAATCTAAAATTATTTTCACAATTTTTTCCATAAATGTTTAAAAAAAATATTATGATTGATCGAGTAGCTACAAAACAAATACAAATCAATAATATTATCAAAAACAAAAAGAAAAAATTATCATATTTCAAATCTTGTCCGCATCAAACCTTGTAATGTTCGTCAAAACTTCTACATAGAAGTATCTGAAAAGATAAATATTCAAAAATAAGTATTAATAAAATTATAAAAATAAATATAAACAAGAATAGAAAAAATAAACTTATTACAATAAAAATATTATTTGTACTAAGGATAAATAGTGTTTTTAATCATAATTTTAAATTTATTTTTATTTATAAAATTAAAATTAAAATTAATTAAAATTAATTATTAAATAGAGTCGGAACTACACGAAGGAACTTACTATAGCTCACGCTAGACCTATATATAATATGGGCTTAAATTTTCGGCCCCAAATTTGACTCGGCCCAAAATAATACTAGTACTAATAGAAAGAAGCTTTTCTTAAGGCTCAATGAGCCGAGTTGGCCGACCCGTTTGACAGGCCAACAGGTGTGCTTTCGACGCCCATCTCTTCTCCTCGCCAATGTTTCTACTTTTTCTCTATTCTTAATTAATCATTTGTTTTTTTGGCCAATTCATATGCAAACTAAATTGTTGATATTTGTTTGTACTGAAATTGGGGTTTTGAAATCATAGACGTATTTTGCTGCATATTCAGTCCAATCGATTGAAATTTAGACTTTGGATTTTACGTATGGATTCACTTATATATATATGGTTTTTTTTTTTTTTTTTACTTATTTTATATGTTCCTTCCTACCTCTCAATTAAAATTAGGGCAAGCTAATCGTGTCGAAATCTTATTGATATGCAGATTTGTTTTAATGCCTTTGAACTCAATCATCTATTTGTTCTGTTGTTTGTTTCTATTTTCCTTGCTACTGATAACTGGTTGATGATATGCAATTTATTTTGTAGTGCAACAAAACCAACCAATGGATTCTACAAGTAACAAGCGTGCAAGAACATCACCAGCACCGTCGACCCAACTCGTGGTGTGCTTCATGCACGAACAACAAGATGACAGCGTTTCCTACTGTTTTGAGTTCTTCAGAATCCAGGATCTACTCGACTCCAATACTCTGCTTAAACCTACACACACTCTCCCTTGGCCTGATAATAAGGAGTTTTCAAGTTTAACTAATAATATTTATGTCAAGTTCCTTCATTCAAAATCATTGAATCATCCTGATGATGATGATGATGCTCGTCTAGGGGTTCTCTATGCTGTTGGTGGTCTCACTCCATCTGAATTTCGTCCTTGCCATCCTATTCCAGAAACCATTCCCAATGCATCCTTCACTCGCATCTCTCTCTCAGGAGGACGCAAAATGTTAGATTATTATGATACTCCAATGAATGCGGGTAAGCTTTTTCCCCTCGTAGCGGAGATTGATCATCGCATCTATGTTCTATCTGCACCCCCCAACCATTTCCGTGAATGTTATGAGGTACCCGACAATTTTGAAGTGTATGATCCTCGAGACTTTTCATGGAAGCCTTTACCTGATCTTCCTTTTATAAATTATCCTGAATATACTCACACCTATTTCTTTGGTGGGGACGGATACTCTCGTCTCGTGCTTGGCCAAAAGTTATTTGTTTCGGATTTACTAGTTTCATCTGTGTATGACATTACATCCAATACTTGGAGTGCTTGTCACTTGTTTTCCGACTGCTACATCCCATCTCGCTATGAATACTACGGCTCTGAATCATTGCCAAAGAATTGCGGTCCTGGATTCCCATTTTTAGGGGAAGCTTTACTCTGGAAGGGCGAATTCATTTTGTGCATGATGCCTGATCGTGGTCAGCGTAAACCTATAGCCGCGTATCGCATTGAGAAACTTGGGAATGATCAGGAGGAGAAAGCACGACCTCTGGAGCTTGGGTATGACTATGAGGGAACACCTTTTCTGAATGGAGGAGACGGACGTAAACTTGTTGATATAGGAGACGATCACTTTGCTTTCATCATCCTCACAAGAGAGAATTATGAAGACTTTATGAATATCTTTACTTTCAAGCTGGAAACTGATGCAACAAATCAGGACCGTCTCCTTGTCAAGGATCTGAGTAAGCGTTATTCCAAAATAGACGAGTTGTGCTCTAGTTATTTTGTCTATTCATTCGCATGTTAACTCGATCTGCTTTTGTCACTTTTTCTTTTTTTTTTTTAAAGTCTTTTTTCGTTTTGGATCTTGATTTGGAAACTTGGAATCCTTGAAGTTGTTTTGGGTAATTTAACGTAACTACTCAATGAGATCAGATGTGATTGAGGTTTTATCTTTCTTGGAAGATAAAGAGTCGTCTGTCGTTACAGTGTGCCTTATTGTTATGTAGACTTCAGTCATAGATCACTGATTTCTAGTCTTGGCTTTTGTAATATACTTGTGTGTGTGAGTTGAATATTGGTCGGGACTAATCGATTGATAATGAATCTAGCTAGTGTTTGATTCAATTTGTGGAGTCCGAGACTATCTAAAATGAGGCCTGGGACTATATATATATCTTAATCGCTAGTTGGCTATATTTTCTCTGGATTTGATATATACATTTACCTGTTCACTCTAATCACCCCAACAAGATTTTAGGTTTTAACTTTTTTGCTCTCATTTATTCTAATTCCTAGCTTTTATCTTCTATTCTAGAAATACACACACATTTGTTAGTTTGCTGCAACAAATGAATTTTCCCCGTACTTGGCCAAAACAAAGCTCTATAGCCTATAATGACAAATAAATAATGTCATTTTTAATTACGATTTTTTTTATATAATTTAAAATTCTATTACTCTTTAATTATTTGCTCCCAAAGAAATGATTTTTTTTTTAAATCAAATAGCAGATGACAATAGTGTAAGGGCATGTTTGGTAGCCCTTATAATTCCTAGATAGTTAAGTTATCAGTATATATCTTATGTTTGCTTAGAAATTAGTGGGCCTGCGTTAGATTGCAGGCCCGCTGTTAATTACTGTTTCACTTCTGCATATGTAACGGCCCATTTTGATATGATACATATCTTGTCTGAGTAATATTTTATTTTTTATTTTTTATTACATATTTACCCTTCATACATATAAAAGCAAAAAATACTTTCATTTGTTTTTCATTCTTCATTTGACGACGAAGAGGCGAAAATTAGGTATATTTTTCGATTAATCATCTCTTCTATTTATTTATTATTTTTGAGTTTTTCAATTGATGAAAAAGGTTGGTGCTTTACTTTTTTTTTTTTCCTTTTTTGTCAGAATGGATCTAAAACTAATGAAAGGAAACTAATGTCTAATTCGTGATTTTTTTTGTTCCTTCTTCTATCAAAATTCAGAAGAAAGAAGATGGGAGAAGAAAATCATGGGGAAGGAGATGAAGGGACCCACCTAAATGAAATTATAATTTTTTAGAAAAGGCAATTTGGTCATTATAAGTTCAACAATAATTTCTCTTTGACTATCTGAAATATCAGAAGTAATACCAAACACTAGAAAAAACTTTTTCATCCGATAAATAATATCAAGATAAACTATTTAAGTTAATTAAAGATAACTTGTCGGGTTTCACGGGCCACGGGCTGGAGAATCTTGACCGCAGCCCAGCTCGTGTGGGACCGGGCCGGGCGGGCCAAGCCTCGGGTTTGGATATAAAATAAATTAAAAAAATATTTTATATTCCACATAATGTATTTTAATATTGTAAAAAGTATTATTTCAAATGGGTAGATTCGATCTCAGTTAAAGATTGGTTTTTTTATGCGTGCATTTTTTATTATGAACTTTATTTTGTACAATTTCTAAAGGTTGTTCATCTCAAAAAAATTACAGAATTAGTGTTGATTTAATAAATTAAGATGATGTTTTAATGAGTTTATTTAAAATAATTTTTGTAATATTATTTCTTATAAGTTATTTTTAGTCTTATTTTAGAGCTTGAAGAATAGTTTAATAACAAATTGTAAAGATAAAAAATAAAAAAATATTCATGTCTCAATAAAGTTGCAACACTTTTCTTATTGAGTTGTTTCTCAACAACTCAATATGTTGACTCAAAGCCTAAAAATAAAATTATTTTTTTACTTATTTTATTTTAAAATTTAAGTTTACAATTACATTACTTTTTAACAGAAAAATATATTTTTCACGTTTTGGTCAAAAATTCAAAAATTAAACCATATATTCATACCAAAAAAAAATTCTAACATGTTTTTGTTCTAGTACAAAATTATGAATAATTGCCATTTTTTTTTTTTTCATATTTCTCCAAATATAACGTGATATAATACTTATTTGATTTCTAATTTTTGTTAAGTTCTTTTTTTCAATTATAATTTTTTTATTATATAATTTTTGTATTTTGCTAATGATTTTAATAAATGTAAATTAATTGACTTGAATAAATACTAACTAGATTTAAGAATAATTAATTTAAAAAATATATTAAAAGAATGGTTCATGTTTATAGGTTTATATGGTTCATGTTCATGTGCAAGGCAGGTCGGGTAATAGCTAGTGTATTTTTAATTTGTTGATCACGTATAATTCAATAATTTGAAGAGTGGAAGTATTGTTCGCCATTTAATATTATAGTAATATTCGTTACAAACTATATTTCGAGAAGGAAACTTGTGCAATATTGAAACTAGAGATACATTTATAAGTAGAAACGTGTATTTGATGAACTTAAATTGACGAACGAGGGAGTTGTTTTCCAGCAAGAAAATGGTTAACAAGAGAAAGAGCTCTTTGGGGTTGATAAGTTGGTACTTCATGTCCCGACCCTCTAACGGTCACAAATGTTAATCTTTCGAACTCTTGAACATATCCACCGACCTGATCGATAAAAGAATAAGTCATTTAGTCTTATGGTTATTTTCTTCAAAAAGATCTAGCACACATTTTAAACAAAAACAAAACACAACCTTAATTGGGATATATCATATATGTATGTGTGGCAAAAACTTACCTCATTCAAAAGGTACCAAGGGCGCCAAGAGCTCGTAGTTGGAATGTTCATCATCTTGATGGATAGTTTTGTTGAAGTAACCGGTACATTTCCATCGACATCTCCACTGTGAAAATTTTGAGTCATTTTGGGTCAAAATCCAGTTACATAAACTTTCCACATTGATACAAATATCGTGCAAAAATCAATTATTTTGTAAAACCTATAATTATAACTTATAAGGATACCCAAATTCATCATTATATATATATGCTCATCGTGTTATACTATGAATAGGGAACAAAATGTTGATGATTACCTATATATCCAAACTCGAATTCCTTTGTCCATCAAGTCTTTGAGAATTGGGAGAATAGTGTATGGACTATCTGTCCATGTCAGTTGTCTTCAATGAAATATATATGAAAACAATTTATCAAAAACTATATAAAACTAGTTAATTACACACATTTCAAATACCGAATAGACACTTTGCATTTTGAAATTGATCGAAAATATGACTATTGATACGAGACATGTAAATTATGAGTAACAATTAATATCCTATAATAATCACCTTACCTGCAAAATTCCCACTCACGAGGAATATTGGTGACATTAGCATGGAGTGCCTTCTGCACATCGGCCCTGTTCAAGTACGACCATACATAAACATAGTCGCAAGGATCAACCTCAAGTAGCTGCGAATTAATAATAATATTCAGAAAAAGTAAAGTATATTTCGAATAAACATATTAATAATATTGTTAAATATAAAATAAATTAAAACCAAGTCAAAATCATGAGCTCTACTCACTGAAGTCTTCTTGGGCTTCTTCGTGAGGACGAAATCAGAGCACTCTGGAGCATAGATGTTATTTATGTCGATATCGTAAAGTTCCTTATCGTAAACTTCGTTAAGAGTATTGTTGCAAATAACCGACGGAGGATCTTGGAACGATGGGCTGAAAAGCCTGAAATCGCAGTTCTTCAAAATACTATTTGAAGTGTCGTCGGTTATCAAAGCGTGGCTCGCGAGATATTCCCACCCCCCTCTATTGTCGGTCTCATCGTTGATCACCGCGTTTCCGATCTGCATTAATGTTTAATTAATTTGACTAAACATGTTTATTATAAAAGAAAAAGGGACTTATATAGATTATTAATAATTACCATAATTCCTTTAAGGTTGATAATATTGTTATGTCCTGATCCATTTTTATTTTGTTGGAGGATGGTTTGAGCCAACTGAGGGGCATAATGACCAGCGTAACTCTCGCCGGTGATATAAACATCCCGGTTTTTGTACTCTGGAAATCGTTGCAACCAGTTCGTCAAAAAAACGTAATTATCAGCTGTTGTTTTTCTATCTCCACCGCTATTATCATCATCAGTTGTGTTTGAATACGAGAACCCAACCCCAGCCGGAGATTCCAAAAACAACACATTCGCACCTAGGTGATGAGATTGGAAAAAACGAAATGAACCACGATTATTAGTGTTATTTGTAACGAAAAATAATATATTGATTGAATGAACAAGTTAACGAATTGAATATACACCTTGGTTCCACGCATAATCATTAGTGTAAAGTGTTTTGCCATCACTGTGAACTCGAAATGGGCCGAGCTCCAGCATTGCTCCAAAACCAAGAGAAGAACAACCAGGCCCTGTCCCAAATAAATAAGACTATTATTTATTTCAAAAAATACAAACGAGAGAAAGAGTCAATTATTTCTCTGAGACAGAGTGAGTACGTAGTATTATTATATATACACACACGCAAATTAAACATACCTCCATTAAGCCAAAGAACAAGAGGCGATGTGTCTGGAGAGTGCTGAGCTTCCACAAAGTAATAGTACGATGCTCGACCGACATGTGGATCAACGGTAACATATCCACCGTACTGATTGAATGTGACTTTTGATTGTCCAGGCAGAATTTCAATCTTGTCCTCCTTTTTTTGTCCGATTTGAGATTCATCAAATCGCGTCGTATCAATAAATAGTTTGCTTACATCGAAAACACTATTGTCGATCGGAGTGTTTGATTTTCTTAGTTTCTCTTGGTTAAAACGCCACAAGGCGTGAGTTTGCTTGCTTTGCGCTTTTATAAGAGGCGATAAAAGTACAAAGGAAAAAATTATCAAGGCAAATTTTTTGTTTTCCATTGAGAAACTATGAAATGGAAATGAAATTACAAAGTTGCTTGTGTCAAAATATAGTTCTTTTATATATATCTCGAGTGGTATATATTTATTTATGATTTATTTTAATTTGGCACATTTTTTTATGATACTAATTTAAAATAACATTATGAAATAAAGTATATTGACTTTACTGGATTATAAGTATATAGTTTCTTTATAAAAAAAATTAAGGGATATTTAAAAAAAAGTAAAGATGCGCATATTGACTTTATTGAATAAAAGATATTTTTCTAATTACCCTTGAAACGTATAGCTAGTACGAAATATACTTGCCCACTATAAAAATATCTATATAGAATTTTTTTAAGGGTAACAGTTGATTGGTCAAATATAGTGAAAATTTCACTATAATATTTAAATATTAATTAATTTAATATTTGATTTAAATTTATAATTCACGTGCTACATAAAACATTAAATGTATATATTGATGATTAATCCTTAATAATTATTCTTTCTTTTAATTAATATCCTTGATGTTATTCATGTTAATGGTATATTGAAAATTAAAATAATATTAACACGTTTCACTTTTAACTTTAATAATTATTTACACAATTGTTTTATTTAATTTTTTTTATCAATAATTTATAAAATATTTATAGTAAAATTATGAAATTAACAATTACCTATTATCGCATTGCTGGCACTTCATTAGGTTCTCGGTATTTTTTTTTCATAATTACAAAAAAAATGTATTTTGGCAACCAAAATTTTCATTATTATTATTTGACATTTTGTATTTCATAATTACAGTAACTAAAATGAAATTTTAGGCAAGAAAAAGTACTTAAGACAAAAAAAATTTAATATAAAATTTTTTATATTTTTTTTATATTAAAAAATATTAAAAAAATTTAATATTCAATTTCATATAGTAAAAGATAAAAAAAAAAAATAATAAAATATTCAAATTTTGTAAAATGCTTATGTATTGATGCGTATAGAGAACCATACATTTCTTTTAATTTTAACCATTAGATATTAAAATTAAATATTGACTTTTAGATAAAATGAAAGTCCATAATATTGACGTGTAGTATGATACATGTAATTTTTACTCAACAATTTTTTATATATTTTTAAATTCAATCCTATAATATTTTTTAAGAATGTTCTTAATTAATATTAATTATAATATTTAAATATTAATTAAATGATTTAATATCTAAACAGTTTAACAACTTATTTATTAAATAAGATATATCAGCTCTTAAAACAATTATTAAGACATAATATCTTATAAACTTTTTTAAATAACCTCTTTCAAATATATAACTATCTTATTCTTTTTTTAAGAATGTTCTTAATTAATATTAATTATAATATTTAAATATTAATTAAATTAATGTTTGATTTAAAGTTATTAGTCACGTGCTACATAAAACATTAAACTCATATATAGATCGATTAGTCCTTGATATTTATTCTTTCTTTTGATTAATATCTCTATATTATTCTTCTTAATGGTATATTTCAAATTACAATAATGTTAACACTTTTCACTTTGACTTTTAATAATTATTTACCCCATTTTAATTTACTTTTTTTTTATTAATAACCTAAAAAATAATTATAGTCAAATTTTAATTAGCAATTTAATTGTATAATAAAAATTAATATTTTAATATTTTTAATTTAAATTCATTATAAAACTTATTAAAACTATAAAATAATTGTATAATAAAATTTATATTAATAAATATAAACAAATTTGTACAAAAATAATACAAATAACTATAATAATAGTTAAAATAAGTAATTTAAACAATATTATATTAATAAGAAAAATATTTAAAATAAAAATATTAAAATTAAAAAAAATTAAAAAAATCGGGCCGGCTCAGCCCATCGGGCCAAATAGGCCCGGGTTTTTTTGGACCGCTAATTCTTTGGCCCAGCTCGACCCATTGGTCGGGCTGGCGGGGCTGGCCCATCGGGCCGGACTGAAATTTCCAGCTCTAATGATATCGATTGTCTGGTGATCATAGAGTTTGGTGGTACTTAAGGAACCTTCATGTTCTTGTACAAAGTTTGGGTGCGGTTCAAATTTAAGTTGCTCATGTTTTGAGTGATCCTTACGAGGCTGGGTGGAAGAAGAAAAAATGGTCTATAATCATTGGAGTTGGGTGGCTTGGAGTCGTGAAGATTCTCGTCAAGATGGACATTTGTTGAGAGGTGACTCGAATCCAATTGTTATAAAAGAACTAGAAATAAAACGTATAGAGACGTATGATGTAGCGAATGAGTCGAAGACGCTGGCTTGGGAATTAATTAAGGTGATCTTCTTAATTATTTGTGCGAAATAAGTTGTGTAATAGGAATTAAATTAATGATTTGGCAATTGAGACAGGTCCACCAAGGTATGGTATGTACTCGAGTTCGGTGATTTACGGCAAGAAATTTATCGGTGGTCGTGTATTATTATGGAGAGCAAAATAATTATTACTTTCTCTCCTCTAGACTAAGGACCTGTTCTTTTGGACTTAATTTCAGTCCAGTTCAGTTCAGTTCAGATCGCTTCAGTTCAGTTCAGTTCAGTTCAGTTCAGATCGCTTCAGTTCAGTTCAGTTCAGTTCAGTTCAGTTCGTTTCAAAATAAATTAAAATAAAATAAACGAAAAATAATTTGAATCTATAATTTTAAATATAAAATCTAGTTACCGTCGTAATATTATTAATATTTTTTAAAAAATATTTAATAATTTATACAAATTATTATTATTTTTATAAAAAACCAGTTCAGTTCAGTTCAGATCGCTTAAGTTCAGTTCAGTTCAGTTCAGATCGCTTCAGTTCAGTTCAGTTCAGCCGATTTCAGTCCAAAAGAACAGGTCCTAATAGTCACATTTTTTCATAAATTAAAATACAAAGAAAGTGTGACTATTCGTTAGGTTGGGAGGGAATATTTTTTACTTGAAATAGGAATAAAAGTATTTTATTCTTAATTTTATTTGTTTTCAATTTGATAGGTTTGCTACACCTATAAATTGGGGTTCTCCGTAAAGGAAAATCATAGAGTAAATTATTGTAAGCCTCAACGATGTAGTGAATTTTTATTTCTTTCCGTGGTTTTTCCCGTGTTTTGGGTTTCCACGTAAATTTGTGTGTTCGTTCTTTCGTTTAATTTTTTCTTCGCATCTTATATATATTTCGAGAGCCGCGAACGATTTAGTTTCAATAACGTAACAAGTGGTATCAGAGCCTTTGAGGTTTTTTGACGTGGATATCACAACAATAGGTATTAGAGCGTCGTAAAACGCTAACAACCGCAATATGTCGAGCTGTCTGATTATCACAATATAATGAAGTAGATGTCGATTGTGGGGCTTCCAAATCCTGAAGTACGTAGCCAAAGAAGCCATACTATAGTTCACTAAAGGTGTTTGCCATGGATCTATACCCGGCTTCAGCAGTCGGTCGAGAAACGACTGATTGTTTCTTTGTACGCCAAGAGATCGGCGAGCCACCTAGGGAGATAAAATAACCAGTGCGTGATTGTCTAGTTTAAGGACAACTACCCCAATCAGCATCGCAATATGCCTCTAAACTAAGACTTCTAGTAGATGGCAAAAATAGACCTTGTCCTGGTGTCATCTTTAAATAACGAAGTAGGCGGACAACCGCATCCATCTGTGTTCAGCGTGGGTTGCTAAGGAATTGACTAAGTTGATTTACTGCAAAAACGATATCCGGTCTTGTGACAATGAGATAAAGTAATTGGCCAACCAAACATCGATAATGAGATGGGTCTACCGGAGGGCTATTATCGTCCAGTCGAAGTTTTAAAATTTGTTCCATAGGAAATGAACATGGCCTACCAGCCCGGACAGACCCGAGTCATACGACCACATCTCCAGCAACATGTTGTACTTCGCGGACGCCCAGTCTCCCAGTCGCGTTGATCCACGTACTTGTGTGTTAGGCAAGTCGGGGTTCCCACTGGTCATTGTAGGATTGCCCAAGTCCCTAACATCCTCGATATACTACCCTGTTGAATCGGGAACAAAGCTAAGCTAGTTGCTGTCATCAAGAAGCCTCACAGTATTTTACACAGCAGCCTGATCAGGATCAGAACTTGACCAAACGATGTTAATTCAGCAACACATAATTAAAACAAATAACGAAAGTAAAAAAAAAAACGAAATTAAATAACTGAAACAAAAGGGAAATAAATTAAGAAAAACATAATATACAATTTCGCCCAAACGGGCTTCCCAAAAGTGCGGTGTTCCTCCTCACTCGACTCTCAAAACAAATACATATAAACTCTCATGAATTTCGTGTATTGTTTTGTGGAACTCGGGTTGTGTGTTGCTGCGTTCAGCTCTCTTTTTCGTGGCTCCTTGTGTTCTTCACGTCCTCATATATTTATAGATGATAGGAGTCTTGGGTAACAAGTAAAAAATCGCTGATCTTGATTGGATAAGGATTCTCTTGAAGACTCCTAGATTTTTAGGATTCTGGACAGCTGCCTGCCCATGCTGACGTCTTGACAGACTCGTGTGTATATATGACTATGATTTGATAGAGACGTGTTGGACAATGACTCTAAGATTGGATGAGAGTCCTTCTTTGATACTTCTCTGAATCTGGTCGCCTTTGAGGACTCAATGATTCCAAGGATTCTTCGTACACTGCTTGCTCAACGTCCGTCTCTAATCAATTGTCTCTCTTGGCCAATTGCTTTATCTTCGATAGCCTTCTTCATTTACGAGGTAGTTGTTCATGCGCGGTACTTGGTCGTGCGTCGGTCTTGCTCCACTTTCTGACTCTGTCCCAACTTGCTCAACGGGACCTAGATGTTCCAGTCAGACCAGCTTGCTCAACATGCACCCTTGACCAGGAAGATGATTTCCTTGCCTCTTTTACACCTCGGTCTTTTCTTTGCCTTGGTTAAGTAATGGATCACGTGGGAGACTTTGGAAGTTGGGATTCTCCGCAAAGTGCCTTCGCCCATAATGGTTGCTTGCCCAAGTAGGCCTAAGTGTTTGAGTCACTGTTGCTTTGATTTCTTGACTTTGGTCTGAGAGACTGGTTCCCTTCATGCATGCGGTGTATGCCCATAGTGGCTGCTTGCTCAACTGTCGGTGATCAGTCGAAAGTGAGTGTTTTGCCTACAGTGGGTGATCAGGCCAAAGTAGGTGTTATGCCCAAACCGCCAACTTGTGTTGTCTTTTGCCCAATTGTCAAGACTTCTTCATCTTTCACGTAATTCACTCCTTTTATGCCCAATGTGTCGCCTTCTATGCCCTGCATCACTCTTACTCCAAATGTGTCCCCCCACATAATAAAATAATAAAAGAGAAAATAAAGACTCGGTTACTTGACTCAAAAGAACTAAAAATGAGGCAAAAAATATGGCTCATCAGTAGGTCTTCACATATGTGATGTGCTCAATATTATTACCACCAAGTAAGACATCATCAACGTATATCAAGACGGAGACGTAAATGGTACCCTTTCGATAGACGAATAGAGAGTGATCAGCCCTTGACTGACGAAAACCAATGCGAAGAAACGCTTGTGTGAATTTATGATACCAATTTCGAGAGGCTTGCTTTAAATCATAGAGAGATTTTTGCAATTTACAAACAAGATTATCTCTTTTCTTCGCAAAGCCTTGAGGAATTCGCATAGACACGTCTTCCTCTAAATCACCATATAAAAATGTGTTGTTTACGTCTAATTGATGAACATGCCAATGTTTCTTTGCAGCAATAGATAATAAACATCTAACAGTGACCAACTTGTCAACTGGAGCAAAAGTTTCATGAAAATCGATACTTTCGATTTGTGTATAACCTTTCACCACAAGTCGGGCTTTATAACGCTCAACCTCGCTTTCTGGTTTGTACTTTATTTTTTACACCCATTTCGAATTTACTTCTCTTTTTTTAGGTGGTAGATCAATCAACTTCCAAGTCACATTCTACTCTAGGGTGCGTATCTCATTTTCCATGGCTTTACGCCACCGGAGGTGTTTAATAGCCTGCGAGAAATGTTTAGGCTCATCACGTGTCGTGATGGCCGCTAGAAATGCCTCATGCGAGGGTGAAAATCTATTATAAGAGACAAATTGAGACAAGTGATATAGTTTCGAGGTACCTTCAAAGTTTGGTCAATAACACCTTAAAATTCCTTTGTTGTGGTGATAATGTAATCCAACTTATATTTGAGTCAAAGGTTCGATGTTTAATCAATGTGGGATATATATATATATATATATATATATATATATATATATATATATATATATATATATATATATATATATATATATATATATATATATATAACACTCCCCCTCACGAGTAAATCGAAAATACGTCGGAATTACTCGTGGTCGGAAATATATCGACTAGGCAGGGGCGGAGCCACTTGAGTGGCTCCGTGGGTTTCAGCCCCTACTGGAAAAAAATATTCCCTATATTTTATTAAAAAAATTGATAAATACACATAAAATTTATGTTCAGCCCCCCTAATATATGTATATATATGTAAATAAAATATATAAAATAATTCAGCTCCTATTGCGCCACTGCGACTAGAGCACACACGTGGCCAAAAATTGCGACTAGAGCACACACGTGGCCAAAAATACACCGACTGACGAAAATACGTCAGTTGAGGCATCCATGTGGGATATATATATCTTCTAACAAGACGAGTACAAAAATATGTTTTTAAAAAAATATTACCTTCTTCCCAACAAAATATGCACACTTTGTTTGTGCAATTATTTAAAGTTGCACATAATTATATTTTGAAAGAACAAATTTAAAAGAGTAATAAACATTTAACTATAGTAACTCTTTCCTATAACTAAAGACAAAATACCATCTTTTCTACACTAAACATAGAAAAACTACCCAAACTACCCGTATTTAAACAAAACAAAAATCTACACAAGTCCAAATACACGGAGGATTGTGGCAGAAGCAGAACTCTACAATCTAATTCATGGACGAGTCGCAGACGAATAGTACTATAGCTGTCCGAATTCATAGGCTTTGGCAAACGATTTCCCCTGGACGATTTCCCATGGACGACATCGTCTTCTCTCCTCTTCCCTCTTCCAATGAAATTGTAGTAGCAGTCAACGTTAATTCTAATTCTAAAATTCAATCAAAATTTCAAAACTATAAACTCGACCAAATTGCTACCCGTGTTCCCTCCGCCTGCCCTTTCGCTTCTTCCCCCGCCGACGATGCTATTTCATCTACTGTCCTTGTTGCGTCATCACGTTGCCGTCGAACGAGGCCATTCCAAATGTTTCCGGAATTGAGTCGCTAGATTTTGCCTCTCCAGTCTCCATTGTCGATCGAGAAGTATGATTTTATTGATATGATATAAAACGGTTGGTTTTTATTTTTTCGTTTTGTTTTTTTACTAACTGCGTTTTGATTACGTTCCTGCAAACTCGATATTTGTTTGAAATCATTCGTTCATTTTCTCAATCAAAATTAGGGCAAGCTAATTGTGTCGAAATCTTATTGATATGAAGATTTGTTTTTTAATGCCTTTGAACTCAATAAATCATCTGTTATGTTTTTTTTTTATTTTATATTCTCCTTGCTACTGGTAACTGGTTGATGATATACAATTTATTTTGTAGTGCAACAAAACCAACCAATGGATTCTACATTTAAATCAAGTTCATATTCATGTCAAGTTCCTTCATTCAAAATCACTGAATGATCCTCATGATGACGATGCTCGTCTAGGGGTGCAATTATATTCCAGAAACCATTTCCCAATGAATCCTTCTCTCGCATCTCTCTGTCTCAGGAGGATACAGAATGTTGGAGCATGAATGAGGGTAATTAGCTTTTTCCCCTCGTAGCAGAGATTGATCACGACATCTATGTTCTATCTGGTAGGCCGCACCACTTTTGAAGTGTTTAATACTCGAGACTATTCATGGAAGCCTTTACCTGCTCTTCCTTTTATAAATACTCACACCTATTTCTATGGTGGGGATGGATATTCTCGTCTAGTGCTTGGCCAAAAGTTATTTGTTTAGGATTTACAATATATATTCATCAGTGTACGACATTGCATCCAATACATGGAGTGCTTGTCACTTGTTTTCCGACTCCCACATCTCACCTTGCTGTGAATACCACGGCCCTGAGCTGAGCCTTTGCTAAGGGATTGCGGTCCTAAATTCCCATTTATTGGGGAAGCTTTACTCTGGAAGGGCGAATTCATTTTGTGCATGATGCTTACGAGAGAAATGAAGGATTGCCTTTAAACTTTCGGGAATACAAAGTAGTTCAATTTGTTACCTGAACAATATATTTGCTGAAACGCGAAAGTGTCCAGCAAGAGATGCTTCGTATCAAAAGGAAACATATCATCTAAAGAGTGGAATAAGAATTGCAATGATCTGCAGAACAAGAATACCGTAAGCTATATCCAAACAAATCAGTAACCAATCCAATCAATAACCATAAGTGAAGTCCTTGATTATTTCAACATTCAGCATTAAGTCTCAAAAGAAAAAAGGGTGGGGGCGTTGAGAATCAGAAACATAATCCAATCCAATCAATAACCATAGGTGAAGTCCTTTACAAAAATAAGTTACAATATATGCTGTTTATTCTAAAAGGCATTGAGGGACGAAAGAAAAGATCAATGCAAGTAAAATATTAACATTAAATCAACAAGCCTAGGGTAGTAACCTGATAATTACTCCATGTGTTAGCTTTAATATATGACCTGTAACCAATTCAAAAAACACGATTAACCAAAATAAACCTGATAATCACACAAGCTAAGGGCCCACTTACACAATTTTGAGACTTAATGCTGAATGTTGAAATCGGGAAAGTGAGAATAGTGTTGTAGCTTGTGCCAAATCATGGCTATATGCTGTTCAAGAAGCGCACAAATATCCCGGAGACCCTCCGTCTGAGGCTGCCGACGCCATTAATTTTCTTCTCAAATCGAATTCCTTAATTAAGAGGGAAATGAAAATGATCGATTTCGTTACGACGTCCGATGAATACAGAATAGAGAAAGGGCAGAAACAGAGCCGACGACGAAAAAATGAAGGTAGGTGCAGGAGAAAGGTGTGGAAGTTCGATTCGATAGGTGTTTCCGCCTCTAATCTTTTAAAATGTGTTTGGAAGGTGATAGTATAGTACTACTACTAAACAAGGGCCAGTATAGATATTTTACACTATAAAAATAATGAAAATATTGTAAACCAGGTGTAAATATCTTGACTCAGAAAAAAAAAACTACAGCACACGAAATATTTAATGTGTACAATACAGTGTGATTAAAATTTAAAACCATTGGAGTAAATTGAGTAATATTCAATATTTTTTTATAAATAAAATGGAATAAATTAGATGATGTCTAGTGGATGCTATAAATAAATTATCCTAAAAATATTAATTTTGTTTTTGTTATTTTAAAAAGTAGTTTTTCTGTCCAAATTATTACGTACTCTTTCGTTTCATAATAACATAATCAATTTTTTTAAATTGATATTTCACAATAATATAATAGAACTATAAAAAACTCAAATAAATATTATAATTTTTTCACTTTAAAATAAAATTTTACTCCTATTTTATACACTTAATTTTCAACTTTACTCACAATTACTTATTTTTTAACTTAAAAATACATTTATACCCTATATTTTTTTGGTCTAAAAGTCAAAAAATATTCTTAATATTCGTTTTCGAATAAAGGTTCCTATATTTATGAAATGGAGTTAATACATTTTTTTTTTATTTTTAACTTTATTAACTTAATATGCACACTCTAAAAAAGAAATAATATATTTATTTTTCCACTTTAAAATATAACTTTAATCTTATATTATTAAATAGTATTTTTTAACTTTTAATTAAAAACTAGTAACACTGCCCGTGCGATGCACGTGATTTAATTGTTTGAAATAATCTAAAATTTTATTTAATCTCCAACTATTTTGGCCAAAAATTTATTAATGGACTAACAAATTATTTTATTTAATAATCGAACTCTCACTTAAATTTGTAAATTTGTATTAATTTCATTATTAACCATTATCTTAATTATGAAAATTTTATTATTTTTAAAGACTACTTAATGTGATTTATACTCCCTCTGTCCCATAACTATAAGCACAAGTGGTCAACGTTGACTTTTTTGATCCGTCCAATTAGGAGTGTGCAAAATAAAACCGGACCGGAAAAAAGACCGAAACCGGTCCGGACCGGACCGGAATCGGACCGGACCGGTTGCATCCGGTCCGGTCTTCGGTCCGAGTATAATTAATAACATCGGTCCGGTCTTCGGTCCGAGTATAATTAATAACATAACTGAATTAGGAATAAACTAAAAATTAAAAAAAAATCTAGTCGAACATAATTAATAACTCGATTCAATGTTCAAAAAAATAAAAAAGACATACGAAACTAGATTATAGCAAGAGAAAATAATATACTTAAAAAGTTTGATTTTTTTTTAACTCAAATTGGTTAAAGAATATGAAGAGATTGATTTTTATATTAATTCAAATTAAATTAATATTAATAGAATAAAAAAGAATATTGAGAAAAGAAATAAAAATGTACTCCGTATATATTTAAAATTAGGAAAAAATTGATTTTTATATTAATTCAAATTAAATTAATATTAATAGAATAAAAAAGAATATTGAGAAAAGAAATAAAAATGTAAATATTTAAGATAATAATTAATTATTATTACAAAAATATATAATTTTAAATTATTATTTAAAATTTATATATAATAATTTAAATATGTTTAATAATATTACTAATTATAATTTATAATTTTTTTATTTATAATTTATAGTGTGAACACAACATTATTATTGATCACGTGATATATCTTGAAATTATATATGTATAGAAAATTAATATTAATAAAATAAAAAAATATTGAGAAAAGAAATAAAAATGTAAATATTTGAGATAATAATTAATTATTATTACCAAAAATATATAATTTTAAATTATTATTTAAAATTTATATATAATAATTTAAATATGCTTAATAATATTACTAATTATAATTTATAATTTTTTTATTTATAATTTATAGTGTGAACACAACATTATTATTAATTTCTTATTGGTCAGGTGTCATTAGTGAATCTGAAATTATATATGTATAGATAGATTATTTAATTTTTAACTTAAAAATATATTTTTTCTTAAAAAAATCAACATTTGTTTTCATATTACATGCTAATTAACCCATGTATAAATATTAGAACGAAAATAAAATTTCATTTACAATGAAACTATTAAAAAAATAGAATATATTGTGAATCATTTTCAACTGGTCAAAACATAATACTCCTATTAATTTCAAAATTACAGAGTTCCTATTAAGAGATTACATTCAAACAAAATTAAGTGAATATGACAAATCTGCCAACCGCACCATTTAATCCACAAATCTTATTATTACAGCAATATTAAAGACAAAATCATCTCAAAGCAATTATACTTGACTGATGAAATATTAGTAGTATTTAATCTCCGTGCATAATTTAACAAAAAATAAATAGGGTTACATGAATTGTGAATTAAATCCAAATAAATTCTAAAATTAATAAAAAAAAACAAAGTGAAACTTTCACTAATTGAAAATAATAAATAAAATCAGTCTCATTAAAATCTTTAGAGTAAATTAGAGAAAAAAATAGAATAAGTTTATAATTTAAAGAATAGTATCCTAGTTTACCTTCCTAATAAAAAAGGTAATCAATTTATTGTATATATATAATTTAATATATTTATATTAATAGTATTCATAATGTAGATAGGTTTTTCATATTTGATTTGTCTATTTTAACCTTGGTACTATAGTAATGTTATATGATTTTAATTACCTACGTTATATAATTTATTACATAGGAAATCTTAAACGTTTTAGCTAAAGATTTTTCATATCAATCGCCGAATCTTTTTTTCGTAAGTAGTTTAAGTTTGAGTTTTTTTTTTCAAATTTCTCAGTAACCCGCAGGTAGTGTTTCTCACTGGCCGTAGTATTTCTCTCAATCACGGAATCGTTCTTCTTCTTGATCCCGTTAGTGTTTCGTCTTTAACCCGCATGTAATTCAAAATTTTCATTCTTTTTGCTTGAACCCGGTAGTGTTTCTAACTATTCGAACAATCAACCCAAAAAGTAACAAGAAATTAAGAATTGTGCATTGGCTTTGAAATTTCAATTCAAATTTATGAGCAGTGTTTTTTTTACATTTGTTTTTTTCCATTTCGATCATCATATGTCAACTTTCTTATATTTTTTAAGCTCGTCATAGTCTCACCAACACGATGACTTGTAATTTTCAATCTTGTAATTTATTGGGTTCCTGTTTAGTACTAAATACAATGGGTATAAGTTTTCATATTTTTGTTGCTTGTTATTTGTTGGTTTCAGTTGTAGGTCGTTAGGATAAATTCTTCTTGGAGAATACATTTGTGTTTGCATAGTGTATTTGTTTGTTTAAGCTTCTAACCGTCAATTTTTTTTGGAATCACTGTAACATTTTCACATGGATGTGTATAACAAAGGAATGTTTTCCCAACAGGAGATATGTTCGCATATGTGGCTAAGATTATCTACTGTGGTGAGGGAGCTACAATATCATTTGGAGCCAACCTCTCTTAGACCGAATTATGCGAAAATATTCGTTTCCAATTCTCGGTTTTGATTGAAAAAGCTTTACAACTGAAATTCTCGGTGCTTCCTGATTCAACAATCTATCGTTTACGTAACGACGTCGACATGTCCATATGTTGTTTATTGTACTTGCCCAGCTGAAGCTGTCTTGGGTTGATATTAATGTTTCAACACTGATCGAAGCCACGACTAGGAACAACCAAGCTCATGCGTCAGGACCTACCCAGTCGAGCTTTTCAGTTTCATTTCTTAAGGAGTTTATAAAATCGATCAACATTTTTCAATCACATATGCATGCATGATTTATTTCTCGTTTTAGAGTCTGTAACACACTACGATATAATTGTGTCTTGATTCTATATTATTGTGTAGGTCCCTAATTATGGGAAGTAGAAATCTATTTCTTTTGGCCCATTTAGTTGTTCACTAATAATCTCTCGTCTACAACGTTGATATCTTGGTTACAAATGTGTTTGTCATAGTGTAGTAAATTTCTTAGGCTTGCGACTTCTTCTTGTATATTGCCTTAGGGTTAGTTTAAAAAAGTAGTAAACACATAGTCGATACTGATACTTGTTCCAGTAAACAATAATTCTGGAAAAATGTGTTAACTCCAAATTAATATCAGCTTAGGCTTAGTAAAATGATTATAACATAAGGTATGTGATGATAGTTTACTGGTGTTAAATACACGTCTATATCGTCCCTTGACATTCACAAGAACAACTCTTGCACTGTAGTTTTTTTTCACTTCATTAAGAGACACTAGTGTATATGTAGAAAATTTATAGTTTTCTTTCGTGATCGAAAAGTCTAAGTTATATACCTTCTGTGATTTACAAATATTACAACTCATGTTCCTATCAATGTGTTACTATATGAAAGCCATCTTTTTGTGCTTCTTGTATATTGCCTTAAGGTTAGTTTAAAAAAGTAATAAACACTGAGTCCATACTTGTTCCAGTAAACAATAATTCTTTATGAAAGTCTTAACAAATCCAAATGCTTCGGTCACAAAATCTGACACTGGGGTATCTTTCTCGATTATGTATTCTGCGGCAACATGCGCCCAAGAATATCTCCTACATCTTTCATAGTAATTTCAAACTGACTACTTCCGAAGGAAAATGAACAATCCTCGTGATTGTAACAGTTGAGAATTATCCCAAGCTGGTTGTTGAACTTTGAAACAGTCAATTTTCCACTGAAGAAGTTCTCAAATATGGTTGCATATGGCGTCTGAGCAATAATCCTCCTCACACCGTCTGTAATGGGGCTGTTTTTTGGGTCGTAAGAAAGAACGGTGCTCCTAAACTGGACAGTCTGAGACAAAAAAACAAGTAAGTATTAGTGAATAAACTATTAAAACTTTAAATCAATATTGAATAAATTTTTTATTAATTCATATGACAATCAAGCAATAATTCACACTACGCACAAAATTACATATTATGGAGTACAACATATAAACACAATGCATTTAATCAGTTCTTGACAACCTGATTCTGAAGCACAAAGATTTATAATTTAAGACTAAAGATTTAAACTGCTTACCAAGTCACCCTTGAAATCAATGTTGAACTAAATATTAGTAATTACTAGTGTAATGTCATTGATAAAGTATGTGTTATAAACTACTCGTACGTAAACTATAGTGATATAATAATTTGAATAATATAAACTATTAGTTATTCAATGTTTATCAAATTGTTAATTAATATAAATTACTCGTCAAAAACTAGAGTTATATATGTATAATCAGTGTATGCAATAGTGTATGCGTATAAACTAACTGTACCTAATGAGTGTTACATATATGAAATAACAGCTTTATTGGTTATCAACATCTACACATTAAACCTATTAATCATATATATATTAACAATGTTTGCGAATAAATACACTAGACAACATAGTGTGTGCAATTGAAACAAGTGTTTGTAAAAATGAGCAATGATTGTAAAAGATTCCTAGATATTACAATTGAAACAAGTGGACACTTGTTAATTAGCTAATGTCTGGGTATTAGTTTGCAATTATAACTAAAATATACACTGCCAAATTAGGGTGGGCAGTGTACACTTTATACATTCAGACCTGTACCTAGATTAACTGTACCTAATGAGTGTGATATATACGAAAAATACACATAGCTTGTGTATTTTGAAGCTTTATTGATTATGACCATCTACACTACCAGGTAGACTATGTGTAACATCACACAAATTATGTTTAATCTAACCTATATACTATCCACCAACAGTGTTTACTATGTGTAAAAGAAATAAAGATGTAATCTTACATATACACTGCTCATACATGTAATCTAACATATACACTACCCAAGCATGTAAGCATAGTGTTAGAATCATGCGATTAAACAACTAAATAAAGCATAGGCAACAACAATATGAAACAACCCACAAGCCGATACTCGTGATGTAAACCACTCACCTGCTGCCAGCCTCTGTAAAAGTAATTTCAAATAAATCCATATGCAACTAAACACGAGAAGTAGAAATTCTAAGGTCTACAATACCCAAATGAAGTATATAAAAAAAAACCAACGTACAACAATAAATTCACATGCTAAAGTAGAAAGAGAAAAAAAACATAAATATAATCCATCAATATGTCCCAACTAGGTCAGCAGCTTTTACCTTAATAAATAATGAAGAAAACATCACATAAAATAGCATAGAGAACATGAATAAAAAAAACTCTGAGCATAAAGTGATAAAGATCATGTTTCATAGAGCCCTCAATGTGAGCTTCAACGCTTAATCAATTTGAAAAAATATACAAAGGAGATAAAATGATTCTACCTGCTTAAAACACAACAGTAAAATACAAAAATGTGCACGAAGAAAGGAAGCATTATATTACCTTCACAAGAGGAATAAACCAGTCGACCAAATCATTTTCTCTCATCTGTGATTCAACTCTGCACAAGGACTCGACAACTTTGTCCCTCACACAGGTCTCCTCCATTGTATAGAGAGTTTCCAGTGTAAGGAGCAACACATGAGCATGCTCGACACCTCCTACATTCGGAATGAACACACCCAATTCATCGACCATAGCAAGCAACACCTAATCATCATTGTCATTGTTTTCGCTCAAAAATGGGATCAACTCCTTCTGAGTCCTCTCCTCCCCAAGTGCGCGTGCTATGGTGGATAGTCTTCTTATAGAGTTCAGCCTTAGTTGAATGTTGTCATTCTTTAACTCATCTATTAGTATATGTAATCTTACATATACACTGCCCATACATGTAATCTAACATTAACACTACCCAAGCATGTAAGCCTAGTTGTTAGAATCATGCGATTAAACAACTAAATAAAGCATATGCAACACACTAATATAAATACTAAACTATATGTAACTATATTCTGTGGACAAAACAATGGGGATTTTTGTAAAAAAAATATCAAAATCAATCAAATTAACTACGCACTTTTGTTGATAAACCAATTGTTTTGAGTAACAGGTTCACATATGATTATACTTTTCAACCTACAACAAGATGTTGAAAAAATGTGTCGAGATTATGCTTTGAATTTGAAAAATATATACAAGCTCAATCTACAGTGCCACACACCCACGAATTTGACTGATAGTTTTTATTGGGTCAAGAAGAAGATTAAAGGAAATGGATTTATGAAACGAACGACATGAAAATATTTGTACTGGTACACAATATAAAATCCAACATAAAAATTACAACTTTTAGTCGATTTAAAACAAAAATTTAAGAACCATAAATCAGACATGCAATCATTTCAACTAGTACACTAGCTATGTCAATTCAAACCTAAAACTAATAATTTGGGTAGAATCAAACAAGAAATCCAAGAACCCTAAAATCTGATTCGGGCATGGCTAGATTTCCACCATTTCCCCCGAAATTATACCTCCTTCTACGTCTCTAACCGGAGCCTCGGTTCTGACCAGATTAATCTTCGGTTAATCTATATGGATCTATGGTTTGTTGATAAACCAAATATCAAAACCATACAAGTTAACTACAAGTCTTGTTCATAAAGAAATTGTTTAGAGTAACAGTTTCCTATAAGATTTTATTTTTCAACAAAAAACTAAACAAGATGTTGCCCATATAATGCTCTGAATCAGGATGAAACATAGATACTGCCACTACAGTTCACCTGCAAACTACCTTTTCTGATTGTGTTCTTGGGTCGACACTGAATTTCATGAAATTCTCTGTACTGGAACACAAAAAAAATCCAAACTAAAAATTGCAGATTCGAGACAATTATAAATTACTTTTAAAACATGCAATCGTTTCGACTAATACACTATGTCAATTTAAACCTTCAAATTGACTCGAATCTGGTAGATTCAAAACAACATTCAAAAACCCTAAATCCGGTTGGGAATCTATTCACCAATTAAATTCAAGAACAGTGATAATGATTTCGGAAAACTTACCTTAACAATAAGAAGACGCTTCGAGGTTTGATCGTTGACACTATCACGTAGACGCCGGCGAGAGAATCACAGAAGTGTGTATTGAAGAATTTTGAAAACCGTTTCACGTATCGAAGAATATAGTGCATTACACAAGCTTTGGGTATGCAATCTATATTTAATTCGGAAACCTTTTTTTTTGTAGTGTATAACCTTTATATGGTAAGTGTATATATAATAGGATTAATTAAGAGAAATCATATAATCGGTTAATAAAGACATATATTACATAGTGTACAACAATTTAAAGGGCTTTATAGGTAAATCTTGTTTTTTTTATAAATAGTGTAAACATTGGTCTTAGAGTATAATTCACCTAAAGATATTTACCCTTTTTAAAAATCTCCCAAATCTTTACACTTATTTTTTGAGTGTCTTATACATATATTTGTACCAAAAAAAAGTTACTTTTATTTTTTCAATTTTAAATACAATTATACATAATTTTTCATTTTTTTTAATTTACTAATAATTAATTTTAATTTTTTACTTTAAATAAAAAAATTGTAATTTTTTAAAATATAATATATATGCTGATATATTTTTTAATTTAACAATAGTACAATATTTTTTTTTAATTTGAGTACAAACAAGGGTTGATACTTGATAGTAAAACAAAAGAAAGGGAGGGGCACCAGAATTTGTCAGACTCTCACACACGCACCGCTTACCACGGTGACGTGTCAATAATAGTCACAGCAACCGGTGCTAACAGGTCAGTAGTACCCTATTTACCGGCACAAAGCGGTCACTCCTTCTTCCCGCGAACTCGTATAAAAGAAGGCGTTTCATGTGTTCACCGTCAGCTCGGCTATACCCACTGCGCACGCTAGTTCAGTACGACATGACGAACGATTTTCGGCTCTTCAATTTCTGATGGTACGAATCACTAATCGCTACTTCTGCGTGTTTTTGCGTGCTTATTTTAGTAAATTTTGCGTTGAATAATGTATAGGTTCCCGATTTTATCTTCGATTTTATCTATTTTGTACCGTGAAATAAGAAAAAAATTAAGAAGGGGGAAAAGAGTTATTTAAAAAACTCTGAAAAATAAAATCGAAGGGTTTTATTTTTATTTTTTTGGATGATGTCGAAAATTGTTTTTGCATGATGTTCATTTTATTTTTATTTTTATTTCATTGTTTTGTCTGGCGAAGTGTTTTCGTTTCCGTTTGATGGTGTGTGTATAATTTTTCAGTTTTCTAATGATAGTTATTTTGGGGATTCCATTATCCCACATGTGCTTTTATATTTGGGATGGCATTTGAATGCTTCGGTATCGATTTCGATCCTGCGCTATAAAGTTCAATCATCTTTTTTTGGGGGGATGGGGGTGGGGGAATGAATTTTCAGACTTGTGTGTTCATATCTCATCTATCTGTGTGCTATCTCACCTTTTATATTGAATGATTATCATTACTGTTCATGTTGTTAGTTGATATCTGCGCTACATTTTCCATTTTTTATTAGACGACATTTGGGTTTCCATAGTACTCTTGTGCATATCATGATTTTACAGCTAAGCTAGTTCAAGTTCGAGCCTTAAATCATGCCGAGGCAAATTACTTCATATAGTTAGTATTGGGTTTAGAGGATTTTCTATATCCGAACAGCCAATTTACGATATCTCTAACACTACTTTATAACGGGGCTTTAACATCCAACAACTCACTCACTTAACAGCTTGATTTTCTTGCTTATAAAGTTTTGACTTCAAGGTTCCCAAGAAACTCTTCACTGCCAAGATATATGGAGCAGGGGTCGTTTTATAACACTAATACGGACCATTACATGAGTCTGCCCTCGAACGCTGTGTCAGTTTCAGGCAACAATCCTATGATAGAAAATCAGCAATCAGAAAACACTAGGGAAGGTCCTAAATCACGCAAGACCAAATCACCAGCTTGTCGGTCTGATAAAACGAAAAAGGAATCCAGCAGACTTTTGCCGAGTCCAAAGAAACCGAGAGTCAATGTTATTAATCCAGAGAATGTTCCAAAGCAGCAGATTACTGAGAAGTTAATGATGGATAAGATACAAGAAAGGAATTCACAGTTAATGGCTATGGCAGAGAAATACGGGGTCCAAAATCAGCTGCAGAAGCCAATTTCATATATGGATCCTCATCAGCTCAGAGGGTTTAACATGCAGCGACTGCCGAAAGAGGTGACCAGAAGTGCTTTTCAGCAGCAGGGCATTCTACAAACCACTTGTGCGCCTTTGCTTGATGTTAGTATTTGTTCAAGGCGTTTGAAGAAGTACCTATTTCATCTGAGGAACAATACACCGGTCAGTTACTTTTTTCCTTGTTCGAGCTAGTGAAAGATAGCTGTTAAGTGTATTTTCAAAATATGTTTAACTTATCAAGCCTTTATTTTATTTTATTTGTTTATTTTGTTCTTTTAATATTCATGCAGGACAATGGGATTGCCTATTGGAAGATATTTGTATCTGAGTATTATGCTCCTGGTTCAAAGAAAAGGTGGTGTTTCTGTAAATATGAAAATATTCAGCTGCAATCTACTGGTGTTTTCTACCCAAAAACTATGGTCAGTCTCTTTATAGCCGCATTGCTTTCTTATATTACATTCATATTTCCTTGAATGTATTCATTTTGTTGTTTCAGGAGTCGTGGTCTTGTGATTTGTGTGGTTCAAGATCTGGCAAGGGACTGGGTAAGCAGGGAACACATTAATTGTGTTTTTTTCTGAATGTGCATTCATTGATGATGATTATATGTTTGTAGAGAATATATAAACTGAAGCAAGCTTATTCGTGGCCATGCCATTTTCCTGTGTAAACAAAAACTATAGCAGAATCTTTCCTGGAAAAAAGTTTTGTTCCTTTTGTCTCTTTGTGGTTGGGATTGAGCTCAGATTATGTGTAATCACCAATTTTACGAGGACTTAATCTTTTTTTGTTGTGATTTGGTAGAGGCGAAGTTTGACATATTTCCTAGGCTGTTGATGACTAAGTTTGAGAGTGGGATGAGGGATGAGATTTTGTTTCTGGATTCACCTCGATCATGCAATGTTCCGTGTGGGCTGGTGCTCGAATATGGGAAAGCCATTCAAGAGAGTGTCTATGAAAATTTGCGTGTTGTTCACGAGGGTAGACTTCGGATTGTTTTCAGATATGACTTAAAGGTTTTATTTAATTTTTATGTTCAAGATATAAATATCGTATTTTCTTATCATATATATAGTATTATTAACTTGGGGCCAAGCTTCAACCCAATCACTCGACTTGTATTCAATCTTCCACACAGATATTGTCATGGGAATTTTGCGCTCAAAATCATGAGGAATTTCTGCTTCGTAGTTTGATTACTCCACAGGTATCTACTTTCTTATTCTTCGGGTGTTTTATTATTCTATATATGCGATCTATCTTGTTCTCACTGTTCTCATACTTTTTCATTTTTCACATGCAGGTTAATCAACTGGTTCAGGCATCCAGGATATTTCAGAATGATGAATTTTCCAGGGTCACATCAGAGGATTTGCATACACTTTGCGATGCGTATGTTTTCCATAGTTCCTTATTCAGCATTTCATTATGAAATATTTCATCAAATGAGTAATGCTATACTTATGGTGCAATTTTTTGAACTATATAAAACTTTTTAAATTTTTGGATGTATTAGTTTCAAGTCTTGTAATATTTTCGTGGGCTTAATTCCTTTTTTCTTTGGTCGATGAATTTCTATTGTGAAGGTTTATTTCAGCAGGGGATCAACTTGTAAGAAATATGGAATCGCCACTTGTGAATGACTTGGGATATCCCAAACGGTTTATTAGATGCTTGCAGGTAAAAATATCTAAATGAAATTAATTTTTCAAGTTCAGATTTCTGCAGCATGCATCCATCTTTTATGGTTTAATAATGTTTACAATTCCATGGTCCGCAGATAGCTGAAGTCGCCAATAGCATGAAAGATATCATGGACCTAAGCCTTCAAACCAATATGGGACCTATCGGTATGTGTGTGAGGGTAGCTTATATTCTCGACTTTTAGGCGAGTATTGTACTAATCTAATATCAGCTCTCTTCACACTAATTTGCTTGTAGAATGCTGGGGCAGTATCTCATCTCAAGTCAGCAACATCCATAATAATCAGGAAAAGGAGAAGCAACAAATGGAAATATTAAGGCAATTCACCGAGCAGCCCGGCCCGGGATGTCATGGCAGTTTCCGCCAGATGTCTGAAAACAGTGCTATGCGTGGCTCAAGAAGCTCGGACCTGTCTTATGTTAATCTCAACCCTTCTGCTGCCTCCATGAGACGTATAGGGCAGGATTCGGGCTTAACTGATCATTCCATCTGTCCCATGGTCTCAACTCATTTATGCCCCCCCAAAGAGGCCCGTCTCTATAGCCCGCTGACATCCCAAGCTTTTGAGCATGGTGGAGATCCTCAGCAAGCTTTCGTCGACAAGTTGCTTCGTGAGATGGTGTCTGCCGGCATGGGAACGAGTTTGAACGATAATTACAAATCTGACCGAATACCGAATCCAAATTGTGGGACAACAAATCAGATGGGTAATGGAGAAAGCTCTAATTCGGCTTCTGTTCAGAGGAATTCAGATACTGCAACAAGAAGTGATATTTCTAAGGCTGGACCTCATGGGAACTCAATGGCTGTTAGTGTTGGTCGGAGCATAACTGTCAAAGCGGAGCAGTGTTCACCTGAGCATGTTCCGGAAGCTTATCAAATTTCTGGATTAGGCTTTCCAAAGACTGAGGATATGAGTTGGTGAGATTTGTAGGGTATAAAATGCTTGAGACAATTTCTATTATATGCTTAATAAGAAAGCTTATATTGAAAGCGATGAAAAGTGGATTTTGTATTTTCTCAGATAACACTTTTCATTGATGAAAACGATAATGAATGCGGCGTACACGAGGCACTATTAATAGTAAGAGACGCAGCTCTCAAAACCCTAGCTAAACCCTATTAAATTAAAAGAAATAGAATAAAGGAAATGTTTCAGCGGGTCACGTGAGTTGCATCTGCCAAGTGAGGGCATAGTGGATATTTCACAGCTTTAATATAAACGGTGTCGTTTAAGCTGTAATCAAGTCTTCAATTTGGGGCTCAAATTAGGGCAGTGAATTAGGGCAGAAAAACCCTAATTGCATGCATGATTATTACCCCCCGCAATTCGAGCTCCGGGAGGGAAGTGATATTGAGCTTCCGCTTGAGACGGAGGAAGGATTGGTGAGATAAAGCTTTGGTGAAGATATCCGCAGCTTGGTCGACGGCTGGTATGTGCTGGATATTAATCTCCCGCCGTTGAACTTTTTCACGAATAAAATGAAGGTCGATCTCTATATGTTTTGTGCGAGCTTGAACAACGGCATGATGTGACATATGAATAGCACTGGTATTATCTACCCACAACCTTGGGGTGGAGGAAAGAGGGAATCTGAGTTCTGTAAGTAGGGATTTTAACCAGGAAACCTCAACTATAGCAAGAGCAATTCCTCTATACTCAGATTCAGCACTGGATCTTGAAACCGTATGCTGCTTTTTGGAACTCCAACTGAGAAGGTTTGGGCCTAAAAAGACACAAAAACCATAAGTGGATCGCCTATCATCTGGATCTGATGCCCAATCTGCATCAGAAAAGGCATGAAGGGGTAGGGAATGTGATCTGGAAAGTAATAGGCCTTGATGAGAAGTTCCTGAAACATATCTGAGCAACCTCTTAACAGCCCTGAGATGGACATCACTGGGAGATTGCATAAACTGACTCAATTTATTAACAGCAAATTGAATATCAGGTCTGGTAAAAGTAAGGTATTGCAGCCCACCAATTAACTGTCTATAGAGTGTAGGAGTATCCATGGGAGTGCCATCTGTCTTGGAGAAAGAAACAGAACTGACCATGGGTGTTGGGGTGGATTTAGCATTTGTCATGCCAGCTCTTTGAAGGAGCTCATGAGCATATTTGGTTTGAGTGAGTAAAAGACCCTCTGAGAGATAATGAACTTCTACTCCAAGAAAATAGTGTAGAGGACCTAAATCCTTGAGAGAGAAAGACTTTGAAAGTGTATGAATAACCTGATTTATCACAGTGATAGAGTTTCCAGTTAATATAATGTCATCAACATACACCAATAGAAAGACAGTGGCTTCTGGTGTGTGCTTGATATATAAACTGGAGTCAGCCTTGGATCCTGAAAATCCTATGTTGCAGAGAGCCAGTTTTAGGGTATCGAACCATGCTTTAGAAGCCTGCTTGAGGCCATAAATGGCTTTGTTTAACTTGCAAATGTGATGAGGCTGGGAAGGATCTTCAAAACCAGGAGGCTGTGCCATAAAAATTGGAGTATTAGAATCCAAATTCCCATGGAGAAAAGCATTGTCCACATCCAGTTGCCTTAAAGGCCAGCCTCTGGATAGAGCCAAGGAAAGGATAAGCCTGATAGTGGTAGGTTTAACCACAGGGCTAAACACTTCTTGATAGTCAATTCCTGCCAATTGACTAAACCCCTGAGCCACTAGTCTGGCCTTATGCTTGAGAATGGAGCCATCAGCATTCTTTTTGAGTTTATACACTCATTTTGAACCAATGAGATGATGCTGTGGACTGTGAGGGACAAGGTCCCATGTGTGATTGGAAATGAGAGCATTATATTCTGAGGTCATAGCAGCTTTCCATTTTGGATGTGAAAAGGCTTCTTTATAGTTTTTGGGCTCAGTGGTAGATAAATCAGGGGGAGTGGTAGTGGATAAGAGAGCAGAAAGATAAGATTTTGGTTTAAAAATTCCAGCTTTTGCTCTTGTTGTCATATGATGCTGATTCTCAGTTTGAGATGAAGTAGGAATGGCAGGGGCAATAGGATTTGAAGATCCCTCAGTAGAAACAGACTCATTTAAGTCATCATGAAGAGGCTCATTGGGAGGGTGAGCATCAGATATTTGTTGTGGGAGAATGAGATTATTAGAATCATTGAAGGTTGTGGAGGGGGAATTTTGTGGTGAAGGTTGGATTGAGGGTTGTGGTATGGGAATGGTATGAGATAAAGGGCAAATGGACTGATTGTTTGTAGAGGTATCATCAGAATTTGTTGGTCCAGTAGACTGTTTGGCAGGAAAATTGTTTTCATTAAAAACAACATGCCTATTAAAGATAACTCCACCATCAGGTAAAAGAAGCTTATATCCTTTGTATTGGTTGCTATAGCCAAGGAATATGCAGGTTTGAGATCTAAACTCCAACTTATTAGAGTTATAAGGTCTCAAATATGGATAAGCTTCACAGCCAAACACTCTAAAATAAGAGTAATCAGGTAACTTTCCAAAAAGCAGAAAGTAGGGTGTGTTGAACCTGATAGAGCTCTGTGGAATCCTATTAATGAGATGCACAGAGGTTGAGAAGGCATCCTCCCAATAATCATTGCTGAGACCAGAGTGAGAAAGGAGGCTAAGACCAGATTCAACAATATGCCTATGCTTCCTTTCTGCAGCTCCATTTTGTTCAGGAGTATATGGGCAAGACAACTGATGTTGAATGCCAGAAGCAGTGAAAAGATCAGTCAAAGGCTTATACTCTGAACCTCCATCACTTTGTATGATTTTAATCTTCTTATTAAATTGATTCTCAACAAGAGACTTGAAGTGTTTGAAGGCCTGTTGAGTTTCTGATTTGCACTTCAAGAAGTAAATCCATACAAATTTAGAATAATCATCAATAAAAGAAACATAGTAGTTACTGCCATTAGTTGATGTTATAGGTGCAGGATCCCACAGGTCTGTGTGAATTAAGTTTAAAGGTGTAGTTGATTTAGAAGTGCCAGGTGAAAAGGGAAGTTTATGAGACTTTGCTTGTTGACAGTTTGAACAAAAACTGAATGCATCTTTATTGACATAAGGAATTTTACATAATTGCAGGGCCCTTTTGGTATTATCCAAGGATGGATGGCCTAACCTCTTATGCCAGAGTTCAAGACTCTTAGATGACTTAGAAAAACAAGCAAAACAACTACAAAAACTGGAAGAAAAAACAAAAATAGGAACACTGGGAATATTTGGCTTGTACTGGTGTTGACTCTGTGATTCAGGGACCTTTGATAGCTTGAAAATGTAGAGTCCATTGCTAAGAGTGCCCTCCAGAAGTACTTGCCCTGTTGTGGGATCCTTAACAACACAAAAAGTGGGGTGAAACTCAAAGAAAACCTTGTTATCCTTTGCAAATTGACTGACACTAAGCAAATTTTTGGTTATGGCAGGTACATGTAAAAGGTTTTTCAGGTGGAAAGTGTGTAAAGACTGTGAGGAATTTGGTTGTTTAATGGCAGTAACTACTGACTTACCAGTGTGATTGATGTCCAATCCAGCTCCATTTCCCACAGTAAGCTTATTACCTCCACCATACTCAGAACCAATGCTCAAGTTTGACATGTCATTGGTGACATGATGTGTTGCTCCAGAATCAGGATACCATGATGCCTCAGAACTGTTATCAGCAGATGTGTAATGAGCAGAGGAGTGTTGAGAAGCTGAACTCCCATTCTGAGATCCCTGATTCTGATTTGAAGGAGGTGGATTCCTCACATACTCAGGATCAAATCTGTGGTAACACTTCTCTGCAGAATGATTTGAGTAGCCACAGATTTGGCAAAACACTCTATTTGCATTGTAGGTTCTTCCACCTCTTCCTCCTCCTCTATTTGATCCTCTTCCTCTGCCATTAGGGTTTCCCCTACCTCTATTGGACTGAGAGTTATCACTGCCTCTACCTCCCTTCTGGTAGCTCAAATTGGCATTAGGAAGAGTGTTTGCTGCAGAACTGGCTTCCAACCTATTTTCATAAGTGAGAAGAAGTGAAGTGATGTCTTTCATAGTGAAGCTGTCACCCTTGGCTGTAACAGTGATGACCACTGCATCATATTCACTCCCCAAACCACCAAGAACATACATGACCTGATCCAGTTCTGACATTCTTTCTCCTGCACTTGTTAAGGCATCACAGCAAGCTTTAACACGATTCAAATACTCTCTCATGGTCATACCTCTCTTCTTGAGGTTTTGAAGCTCTATTCTGTACTGCATTTTCCTTGCAGTGGTCTGGCTAGAGAAACTGGTTTCAAGTGTTTCCCAGATCTGCCTAGTGGTGTTCAAACCAACAACTGATATAAGAATAGACTCAGAGAGTGATGAGAGAATCCAGCTGGTGAGGAGCTGATCTTGTCTTTGCCATAAAGCATAGTTTGGGTTGAGCATGTAGCTGCCTTCATCTTCTCCGGCAAGATACTTCTTTGGCTCCGGCAGTGAGCCATTAATGAAGGGCTCTAGCCCGTGACCTCTGATAGCGGCCATAATCTGTTGTTTCCATATCAGGAAGTTGTTGTCATTAAGCTTTATGGACACCAGCTGATGGTTGAGCTGGATTGGTGTGGTCAAACTCTGATAATCTGAATCCGCCATTAATGCCTGTGAGAGCGTGGCCCGGATCTGTCAAAAAACAGACATTTTTAGAGCTCTGATACCATAATAAGAAAGCTTATATTGAAAGCGATGAAAAGTGGATTTTGTATTTTCTCAGATAACACTTTTCATTGATGAAAACGATAATGAATGCGGCGTACACGAGGCACTATTAATAGTAAGAGACGCAGCTCTCAAAACCCTAGCTAAACCCTATTAAATTAAAAGAAATAGAATAAAGGAAATGTTTCAGCGGGTCACGTGAGTTGCATCTGCCAAGTGAGGGCATAGTGGATATTTCACAGCTTTAATATAAACGGTGTCGTTTAAGCTGTAATAAAGTCTTCAATTTGGGGCTCAAATTAGGGCAGTGAATTAGGGCAGAAAAACCCTAATTGCATGCATGATTATTAATGCTATTCAGTTACTTGGATTTTGTACCAACAACCATGAAAAACAATGATTTGGATTTTTTGAGCTTTTCATAAAAGAATTACTATACGTAAAAAAAAGGTTACAATAACCTTTTAACGAATCATATTTCTATATTTGATTTAATCATAAACACAGTTTTTTTATATGGTTTATTTTTTAAATCATATACAGTAGCGCTAATTACTCTAAAGTAAAATCCATTCTTTTATAATTACTCCAAGTACGCATCCATTCTTTTATATATAAATGTCCATTCTTTTATATATAAATGTTTTCAAGCTTCAATGTTTTTTTTCTAATATATATATACTCAAGAAATTTCTTTCTTTTTTTAATTATGAATTAAATAAATTCAAGAATAATACCAATAATCTTAAAAATTATACAATCATTTCATGTAAAAATATGATGGATGGTGCACGCCATCTATTTTTTTAATAAACCTTAAATTATGTATAAAAAAATATGATATTTGAGGCTTTTTTTTTGTAAATGTCAATTTCATATGAAAAAAGGTAAATAGTACAAAACAATGCGTAGGGAAGAACCATACCGCAAGAACGAGCCAACATGCAAGGTCTCCCAACAACTAATCATCCATTTAATACTATAACACAAAATGAGCTACTACCAATAAGAGAGCCAACATGCAAGCTCTCCCAACAACTAATCATCCATTTAATACTATAACACAAAATGAGCTACTACCAATAAGATAGTACATCCAAGAGAATGAGGATTAAATCCTAATGGAGACAAAGCCATAAGAATGGCAGAAGGTAAATATATAATTACTTCAATTATTGGGATTATATCATTTTTAAAGACATTCTGCTACCAAAACCCCAAGAATAAACATTCTTGATTTTTTTTTTTACCATCAACTCGGAAATTCTTAATAAGAATATTCCAAACTGGTTTTATGAGTGGTGGTCAAAATTTTGTCCTTCCTTAGAAATATATCAAAAGAAATTATGGATTTATACAATCCTTGGTGTGACAATAGTTCATTATGTTGGTATATGTTCTTCGATCCTACGTGTGCAATCGATAAAGTCATAAGGTCGTCTATGGATGTTAAATGATATTCGATAACATTATTTGTTGGGAACAATATAATATTGATCGATAATCATACCTACAGGGTCACACACGGACTCATAGAGAATGTACTATGCTTGATAAATATATTTATTTAGAATCAATATTTACGTGGATTTAATACACATGCATGAGATGCATGGCTTGCATGGATGCATGTCACATAGTGTGAAATGGCATGCCACACAAGCAAGTGGGACCATGTCTAATGCCATGTGGCATGATGAGGTGGAAATGCCTATTCAAGTTCACCATAAACACACCTTAATGTGTGATAATGATGGGGGATCACCATTATGGAGGGGGTTACAAGGTGGTTTTAATGGCATTTTAAAATGTGAAAATGCTGATTTTTCACATCACTTTTTGACCCACGAAATTCACAAGAGAAAAAGAGAAAAGAGGTTGTTCTTGGAGAATCAACTCGATCAAGCAAGCAAGTCATCATCCGGGTTCGTGTGCAACACGTAGAGGCCGGGCCATTTGTGCGGCTTCAACATCCGGGCGATTCAAAGGCGTGACGAGGTCATTCCAAAGGTGAACATTTCGAGGCTGATCCATTGAGGTGGTTCAATCGACTCAACACCACCTCATCGACATCAACGAGGCACGCATCACATATGTAAGAACTCGTTGATCTTTCTATGTATATATATATATGAGATGTGTATATATATAGATATATGTGTCTATACATATTTGTGTGCACTAAGATCTATAGCATGATAGATTTATATGCTTTACACGCTTCCGCACACGTGGTATATCGATCGGATCGGTATATCGTAACCTACACATTAGTCACAAAATTAGATTCAGACAGGTTAATAGTTGGACAATTTCTTTTTCTATTTTGCAAAATTCCAAATCCCATGGATATGGAGATGGACAATTTCGATCACCTCTAATTAATAACTTTAACATACCCATGTTAGAATTTGTTTTTTCTACAAATGGTGGACTAATATGGGAGAAGAAAATATCGGAAAAATGGTCACAATTATCCGAACAACAATTGTTGAGGATAAAGGAATTAAACGCGAAAATGAGCAATGTTCTCAGCAACTCTCGCTGTCTAGCCTGAAAAAATTATTTCAGAAGAAATATCCAAGGGAATCAAAAGAAGAAATTTTGAAAAAGCTGTTAGACCATATGAATCATCAATTTTTCGACTCCTTCTCAACCGAATTAACAAAAGATTGAGATGAATCAATGAAATCGATGTCACCACGAGGATCTATTGATTCCAACAACTCTTTCAATTATGTTGTGGGAGAAGGTCAGGAAGAAGAACATACACCAGGCGATGTCTGAGATACCCTTATAGTGACTTTAAAACAACAGGCTAAAGACTCTAAAAGAGGCAAAGTCAAATTGGGATATGAATGCTCTCTTCCAGATGTTACTCGGACAAGAAAGAGTTAAAAGCAATAATGCTTTTTTGATATAAGTGCTACTTTCAGCAGAACACTCACCAAAAGCAAAGACTTTCAATAATGGGTACTTTCATCAGAAGCACTCACCCACTTTGTGTGGTTCCTAATATATGATTTGTATTATTTTTGTATTTTTATTTATCTTTACACTGTTTGCATTATATAGTGTGACGATGGGGCCCGAAGTTCACCCAACATCAATAATGTTAGCTTCTGTAAAAGTTTTTTTATTGTATTGCTTGTATGAGTGTGGTCAGAATCTTTTTACTCTCTATATATGGAGAGCCTTGTATCTTGTAACAATCAGACTTGCTTATAATATAAAAAAAATATTTTTGTATTATATTTTGTTCTTTCCATACATTATTCTCTACATTATCTTTCCTCGCAATCAACACAACTACAGTAGAAACTCTATATAGTAATACTCTATATAGAAATAAACTCTCTATAGTAATAAAAAATTCAAGTCCCGACTTGGGACTAGTTATAAATAGGAATAAACTCCACATTGTCATAAGTCATACATTTTTCAAGTCCCGCCTTAAGGATTTATACCTCTATATAGGAATAAATGATTAATATATAATAAAAGTATTTATTAATAATAATTTTATTAATCAAAATCAATAACATGTTTAGACAGTAATTACAATGCTTGAATGGATAAGAGAAAGCTTGATGGTTAGACACCAGAGAAATAGAGACAGAGCATTGAAAAAATGGAAAGGAAAAATCTGTCCCAAGATTCAGAAAATCATGAATAGAAACACTGAGAAGGTAAATGATTGTATAGCACTGAAAGCAAATGACACTCACTATCAGATTTCTTGCTTTGATAGTACTCAGTACACTGTTGACTTGAGAGCACAGAGCTGTACATGTAGGAGCTGGCAGTTAACTGGGATTCCTTGCACCCATTCTATCACTGCAATGCTTAGACAGAAGTTGGATCCCATGGATTATGTCAGTGACTTCTACTTGGTTGAGACATATAACAACACATATGCAGATTCAATATTTGGAATAAGTTATGATGTGCTGTGGGGTGATTCAATGTTCATACCTCCACTGCCTCCCAATTTTGGGCAAAGAGCTAAAAGAGGAAGAAAGCCTCATAAGAGAAGGGTGGGACCTTTTGAAGCTGCAGAGAGGAAGAACAAAGGGAAGCTACAGAAGATGAAAAGACAGTGCAATCCATACAAATGCAAGAAGTGTGGTCAATTAGGTCACAACAGCTTGTCATGTGGTAAGGAGAAAAAGAAATATGTGAAGAAAGCAAGGACTGATTCTGGGAATCCAGGAACAAGCTCTCCCCAACCTGTTGGCCATGTAATTTTCTTATCAGTTTACTCTTGCCTTTCATTTTTTGACTATTTATAACATTTTCAGTTTACTCTTGCTTTTCATTCCTTTCACATTGCAGTTGGGTCCTCCATTACCAAGAAGGGTAGAAGACTGTCAAATTGAACTTGAAGATGGAGGCACACAACAAAGTCAAATCACAAGTGACACTGCCCCAAGGCCAAAGGTTGCTGGACCATCCATTCACCAGCAAATTCTGATGGGAAGAAGCAAGAAATGAAATTTACACTGTTGTTTTTGTTGAATTCTAGTTGATGAAGTTTGTTTGTTGTTTTTGGTGAATTCTGATGTATCAGTGAACTTTGATGTTTTTGGTGATGTTTTGTGGATTTTAGAAAGTTTGCACACTTTTTAAGTTGGTATTACTTTTGTAATGAACCAGAAATTGGCAATGAACCTTATTTTGATCAGTTTATTATTGTTTGTACTTTCCTCAATGTGCAGAGAACATAAATGTAAGTAAAACATAAACACAAGCAAACCATTTTCATTCCAAAATAACCAAAACATTTCTGTTACAACACAAAATACAACTTGCCAACTGAACCCAAATGTCTAATGAACACATCTGTCTAATGAACCCAAATGCTTGCCAACTGAATAATCACTAGTACAAGAATTATTTTGTACAGAATGAGAGACTTCTTGTTATTCAATGCCTTCATCTTTTTGATCTTTTCTTTCAGCCGTTCAACTTCGAGCTTCAACACCTTATTCTCCATGTCTACACCTTCTTTCATATTGTCCACAGAATTCCCATCCACATCTCGGTCATTTAACCGTGTTAACAAGCCTGGAATTATTTGCTTCGACCTCTCACATATTGGAGGATCAATCCATCTGAAAAATTTGCAATGTCCAGGATTCTACAAAAAAAAAAAATTACATGCTCTCCAGTTGATCCCTAAAATAATGAAATGAACAATTGCTTACCGGAATTTTTTTACAACCCACAAAACGTCGACCGGGATTATCTCTCTTCCAAGTGGTAGACTGCAATGCGACTTCTTGACAAAAACATAAAGTGGGCTGCGATGAAGAAGCACTTGATTGAGACATACAGAAAATGAGATTCGAGAATTTGGGAATTTGGGAAATTGACAAAATGAGATTGAGAAATTTCAGTTCAGAGAATCAAAGAGAGAATTGGAAGAAATTGGGGAATTAGGGTTCGAGCGAATGAACCCTAGAAGAGAGAATTGGAGATTTGTGAACTGAAATTGTGATTCGCCCGCTTTTTATTTATGTATTTCTGAAATTCATTTTTTCTTTTTTTTAATAACTTGTCACGTGGACGAATCAGGCATTAGCATTTGGAAAATGTTTTTGTATTTAAACCGGGCAAATGAGAAATTTACACATGACATCTGATGTGTCAATTTCGGCCGGAAAGCCCCAAATCGAAATCACGTGAGTGTCACGTGCTCACTTTCCGGCAGAAATTCGAATTTTCCGGTCAATTAGGACGAAATTGACGAAATTTTGATGGTTTACATGACTAAATTGGACGTGGCCTCATTTGGTGGACTGAAATGAAACTTGACTACTTTTAAGGGACCAACAAAAAAATTTTCTCTATAGTATATGGTCAAAATTTATAGTTCTTAGATTTATTAGTATTTTATTAAATATATATGTTAAACACAATATTTACATATTTATAGTCAATTATCCATAGTCAACATTATTAAATTGGTTATGTGAACTTAAAAGATATATAAATACGATGTGTTTTATTTTTATATTTATATTAATTTTTATACGAAAAAATTATTTTTATTTTGCAAAACTCTATATAAGAATAACTCTCTAGTAATATTTTTTCAGGTCCCAACGATATGAGAGTTTCTATTGTATATACATAAGGGTGTTAGGCCATACTTTTATATATATATATATATATATATATATATATATATATATATATGACGAATTTGCTTACGAAAATAACAAAAAAATCCAATAAATGTATAAATTCAATATTCATTTTTCTATATATATATATATTAAATGTGTATGACGAATTTGCTTACGAATATACCAAAAAATTCAATAAATGTATAAATTCAATATTCATTTTTCTACTCCTCAATGTATAAATTCAATCATGGACTCGAAACCCCATGCGATATATATATATATATATATATATATATATATATATATATATATATATATATATATATATATATATATATATATATATATATATATATATATATATATTAAATGTATATGACGAATTTGCTTATGAAAATAAGGGAAAATATCACAAATGGTCCTGTACGGATGTCATTTTCCGTAAGTAGTCCTGTATTTTCAAAAGTTATCACGGTTGGTCCTTTTGCCCGGGAAAGTGACGCGTTATTGTCACGCGCCGCCAAAAATCTGACATGGCAATCGGAAATTACATCCGTACAGGACCATTTGTGATAACTTTTAAAGATACAGGACTACTTTTGGCGGCGCGTGACAGTAACGCGTCACTTTCCCGGGCAAAAGGACCAACCCTGATAACTTTTGAAAATACAGGACTACTTACGGGAAATGACATCCGTACAGGACCATTTGTGATATTTTCCCTGAAAATAACAAAAAAATCCAATAAATGTATAAATTCAATATTCATTTTTCTATATATATATATTAAATGTGTATGACGAATTTGCTTACGAATATAACAAAAAATTCAATAAATGTATAAATTCAATATTCATTTTTCTACTCCTCAATGTATAAATTCAACAAACATGGACTCGAAACCCCATGCGTGTACATTTATTTCTATGTAGGCAAAATTAATGTAACAAAGCAAATTTAATTTATAATTTGTTTGAACAATCTATCTATTTTTTCAAAGAAAGTAACATATTTAATTGCATGCTTCCATTTGCGTGGAATTTAAGCCCTTTATCTAGATGCTTCATAAGAATCGTTTATTTCGTACGTTAAAATATATGTCAAAGTTGAGCCAATAAAATATATGCCTTGTTAATGCCTTGTTAAGATGTTAAGCTTGTCATCCAATCAGACTAATACTTACATTTTCTTTATATTTTGTGAAAAAATGTGTGACTATTAATCTGAGAGTTGGAAAATATATATCTAATTTGTTTTGGTCGAACCGGTCCAAAAAGTTTGATGGGTAATCCAGTAGTTGAAAAAAAATCTCGTGTGTTAGGACTGTTGATTAATTTATTTCTACATTTACAAAGCAAATTTAATTTATAATTTGTTTGAACAATCTATCCATTTTGTTCAAAGAAATTATCATGCTTAGTCCATTTTATTCAAAGAGTATCACAGTACTGTACTATTTAATTGCATGCTATTTCTAGAATGCTTTATGATACGACATATAAATCCTTTATCCAAACGCGTCATAAGAATCCTCGTACATTTAGGACCGTTGATTGGATTGATCCGGCGGTTCTGATTGATCCTAAGCCCTTCTTTTGGAAAGCATTCAACCTAAAAATTCTATAAATAAGATCACAAAATGATCATCATTTCATATATACACACAAACAAAGAGCCGGAAATTAAGATGTGGAGTCTTCGATCCTTGTCAGTCTTGTTATGCTCTGTCGTCCTACTTTGCTCGTCTTCGATGGATATAGTTTCCGGTGGAGGCAATAGTAGTAGTACATGGCTGACGCGTAACGGTAAACATATATAAATCACTTCCAAATTTATTATGTGCCTATAAATAATTAGTTTTTTTTTTTTGTTTTGTTTGGCAGGTGATAAGCCTGTGGTGATAGCAAGTGGTGGATTCTCCGGGATGTATCCGGCGTGCAGTGAGTACGCCTATTCATTAGCGATGAGTTACAGCCTCCCAAACTCTCTCGTCTCGTGCGACGTACATCTCACGAAAGACGGATATGGAATCTGCTTCCCAAATATTAATCTTCAAAACGCATCAATTGCACCAGACGCTTATAAAAACCGCCAAAGGACCTATAACGTTAATGGTAAATCGACGACCGGCTGGTTTTCTTTGGATTTCAAACTTGACGAGCTGCGAAAAAACGTGTTTTGTAAGTTTACGTAGACTCATCATTTCGATAATAATTCATGTGCCTGAATAGTCGCGCGGTCTCATATTTACACACTTGAAATTAATTACAGTGGCACAAGGGATTTATTCTCGAACACCCATTTTTGATGGGCAGAATATGACCACCGTTGACGACGTACTCAATCTACAACCAGCTGGAGTATGGTTAAGTGTACCGGTATATTATATATACATATACATGACTCCTACTTTCAAAGAAACTATATATTATCATCCAACTTTTAACTCAATTAATATTCGTTACATCTTTGCTCGCATGCAGTACGCTGAATTTTACAGCCAACATAATCTGAACATGACGGAATTTGTTCGTAATGTATCTCAAAGTAGCATTATTGTAAAATACATTTCATCACCGGAGGTGGCCTTTCTGAAGAATATTTCGTTGTATAAGCTACAGAATCAGCCAAAGTTGGTGTTCCAGTTCCTAGGAGTCGATGAAGTGGAGCCCTCGACGAATAAAACATACGGGGACCTAAAGAATGAGCTCGGGTATATCAAGGGTTTTGCGAATGGGATTCTCGTTCCTAAAGAATACATACGGCCGATGAACAGTAGTAAATATTTAACAGGCCCCGACAGGAATCTCGTGTCGGATGCTCATGGGATCGGTTTAGATGTTTTTGCGTCTGGTTTTGCTAACGACGACATTTATGAGTTTGCTTACGATTACAGCTATGATCCCTTGGTTGAGTATCTAGGCTTCTTTGACAACGGCCGATTCGCCGTGGATGGTGTGCTCTCTGACTTCCCAAATACTCCGTCGGCAGCCATAGGTATAGAAACAAAAACTGTTATATAATTAATTTCAACATATAATTAAAAATGTAACATGTAATTATATATTCTACTTGCAGATTGCTTTGCGGGTATAGGCAAAAACGACGATGATCGAGGTTAATTAATTCATTTGAATAGTTTGGATAGCCTCATACATATATGCCGACGATAACACTTGTAATGTTGTTTTTAATCCAGTAAATTTTGTGGTTATCTCGAACGAGGGAGCGAGTGGAGACCTCCCGGGTAGCACTGACGCTGCATACAACAAAGCCGTGTCAGACGGTGCAAACGTAATCGACTGCTCCGTTCAAATGACGAAAGACCTAATACTTTTTTGCATGGGCTCCTACAACCTCAGTGAAAGAATAGACTCCACAATCAATCCATCAACTCGGGGTAGAGTTTTTGCCTATAATCTCACGTGGAACGAAATTCAGGCTTTGACTCGTAAGTTAGAATGTAATTAATTAATTAGAATTCTACTAATAATTAAATAAATTAAATACACATCGAAATGCAATATGCATGCTTTGTATAATTGCAGCTACCGTGTACAATCCGTATGCAAATAATTACATTATGTTTCGAAATCCTCGTGGAAACGGTGTTGGGAAGTTCATGAAGTTGGATGAGTTTTTGGGATATGCCGAGAAACAGTCTTCCCTCTCAGGGGTCTTAATAAGCATCGAGGTGATCTATCTATGTATCAAAGCTCTAGTCTTTTCTATTTGTTTAATGTTATAGCATAGAGCTGAAATTGAAAAACGGCCCGGTTCTTGATGGATCTTTCTTGCAGGATTCCCCGTACCAAGCTAAGCATATGAGTTTGACCGATGCGGTTTCAAAGACATTAACCAAAACGGGATACAACAAAAAAGTGATGATCAGATCCAGCGAACCCGCAGTTTTGAAATATTTTCAAAATAATAATAAATACGAGAAAGTGTATGTAATCGATAAGAATGTGAGTCACGTGACGCAACTTTCGAACTCTACCATCTCTTACATAAGTACTTTTGCTAGTTCCGTGGTCCTCTCCAAAAACTCCTTGTTTCCTTTGAATAGACACCTCTTCATAAACACAGAGACGAAGATTGTTTCACAGCTGAAGGCCAATGGCCTTTCGGTGTATGTGCAGTTGTTCCGAAACGAGTTTATATCTCAGGCATGGAATTATCTCTCCGATGCCACTGTTGAGATCAACACTCATGTCTCTATGGGTATTAATGGTATCATCACCGACTTTCCCGCTACAGCTGCTCGATACAAAAGTAAGTTTGTTTGTTTTAAAAATTAATTGATCGGATCATATTTTTGAAAGTAATTATTAATCTGTTTAGTTCGTATAAATTATATAGAGAATCGATGCTTAGGGATGAAGCCTAGACCATCATACATGACTCCGGTTTGGCCACCCAACCCGTCCTAGCTAGTTTGCAGCCAACTCGACAGGGCTAGCTAGCTAGCTCCATCAATTGCTTCCCAGGTATGTGGTGAATTAATTAATTTTTTTTCGTTGAAATTTTCTCCTTTTTTAAATTACAAATGAAGTGGATTGACTTTAAATGGATAGAGAGAATATATAACTATATTGAAAAATTGATTAATTTTTTGGTTATGTTTAGGAAACTTAAATTATACTCATGGTTCAACTAGAAGGCCAAATTTTAGGCTGGGATGTTACTTTGCTGGCGCTGCTGCTGCTTTGATCAAGACCAAATTAAAACTTTATCTTGTTTTTGTGTTATTTGAATAATTATAATTATCTATATTATGTGGTTTTGTAATTTATACATTTTGGTAATTTTCTTGAAATTTGAATAAATGTTGCTTTATATATAATAATTTATCTTTTGTTTTCGCGGGTTGCATTTGGCATGCCTATTCTGGTTTTTAATTTGTTATTCTGTTACGTACGCCATAACTCCTACACATAATAAGAGGTTCAAGAATGACATTAGAAAGATTTCAGAATTCATAGGCATGTGTGTATGGATCACATCTATTAGATTATAATTAGATATCGCTCGATATTGAAAGAGAGCAATCTCAACGAATTACGTACGTACGTAACTTACATTTTCCAATAACTCATAATAAAAATAATATTTAAGTTGCCAGATTCCAGCCCTCGTCGTCGAATTGGAAGAACTCCACCTTGCTACCACTAGAAGTGCACACCCGTGCGGGTTTGACCCAGCCCGTACAGGTCCGCCCGCCTCTCGGGCCCAATTCAACACAACCCGCTAAACTCGAGACCCGGACCGCCCGACCCGGTATATATGCGGGTTGGGCTCGAATTCATATTTTACTGGCCCGCAACCTGCACAACCCGGCCCGCCTCTTAACCTGCCCAGTCCAACCCGCATGTCCAGCTGCATGCAAACTCGAGTTAGAATCACAAATAGTCCCACTGAAAATAGTTATTCTCACAAAAGCCCCATAAGTCAGTACTTTCCAACTGTTCATCCTTTTTGACACTGTTCCGGCAGGAATCGCACGTGAAAGTCACGTGACTGCTGACGTGGCGCCAGAATGCTGACTTGAATTGGCGAGGTTTCTGCCGGAACAGTGTCAAAAAGGATGAACAGTTGGAAAATACTGACTTATGGGGCTTTTGTGAGAATGACTTTTTTCAATGGGACCATTTGTGATTCTAACTCATGCAAACCCGACAAGCCACTTAGTGCCGCTCCTTTTTTTTTCGTCGCCTGAAAACCATTTCTTCAGTCCAAGGAGTTTGAGTGTGATGAATTTAGGTGATTTTTACTTTGAATTTGATAATTAGGGTTCGTGGGGAGAGTATATTTGGGGTTAGGGTTTTCTGAACGATTTAGGGGGAAATGAATGAAGCGCGCCTTCTCTCTCGCTTCTTTTACGTAATTTAATTTCATTTTTGTTTTTTTATTCACTTAATATCCACCTGGAATATACAGGTGGATTTTATTTTATTTTTCGTTTTTTGAAACAATTACAGCCAATCATCTTTCGCCACGTGGATTAATGTGGATTTTATTTTATTTTTCGTTTTTTGAAACAACTACAGCCAATCATCTTCGCCACGTGGATTAGGTCATCGGGAATTCCTAATTCAAATGGCGCGTGGGACTCACGCGCAGAAATTCCGGCGGATTATGAATTTTCAAGCGAAAATTGGATGTAATCGACTCTATTAAAAACTTTACTGGATTAATTTGAGAAAGTGTGAGTTTATGGTACCAAAAAGAAAACAACCCATCTTTATGAGACCAAAATGACAATTTTTTCAAATTCCAACAAACGTGAGCTTAAAAAACGAGTTGGTCCTATTGAAAAAAGTCATTCTCACAAAAGCCCCATAAGTCAGCATTTTTCAAATGTTCGTCCTTTTTGACACTGTTCCGGCAGGAATCGCACGTGAAAGTCACGTGACTGCTGACGTGGCGCCGGAATGCTGACTTGGATTGGCGAGGTTTCTGCCGGAACAGTGAGATTTCTGGCGGAACAGTGTCAAAAAGGATGAACAGTTGAAAAGTACTGACTTATGGGGCTTTTGTGAGAATGACTTTTTTCAATGGGACCATTTGTGATTCTAACTCCTTAAAAAACCCATGCGTGGTACATTAATTTCTACATTCATGGGTTAGAATCACAAATCGTCCCATTGACGAAAGCCATTTGCGTAAAAGCCCCATAAGTTAGCAATTTCTCACTGTTCATGCTTTTTTCTACTGTTCCGGCAGAAAAGTCACGTGAAAGTCACGTGACCGCTTACCTGGAGCCGGAGATCTGACGTGGAGGATGGATATTGACGCGCATCCATTTTTTTCGCCACGTCATGTGGGACCCACAAGTGTATTTCAGAAAAAAAAAACGCGATTTTAGAGGGAAATGGGAGCTAGTATTCTTGTAATATTTGTGCATAACAAGTTTATGATTAAACTCCATTGAAATAATCGATTATAACTCTTCATTCATCACTATAATTGAAAACCCTAACTTATTTCCCCAAATTTTCTCCCTAAAATCGATAGAACCCTAAAAATGTTTCTGTCAAAATTATTGAAATTCACCGTTTAAACACGAAGAAGGAGACGAGCTCTATCTGAAAATGGGTGCTGCGGAGAGCACCGATGCGAATAGCTCACCTACTAGAAGGAAATTGTACGCGAAGAACAAGAAGATTATTTTCTACTCTATGCTTCTGCGCTATGGAGGTAAGTTTGCTGGATCATCATCCTGTATTTACCTGGGTGGAGATCATGTTCTTTACGACTTTGTAGACTAATGCTATGAATTACCAAGTACAGTGCCCTGGTGGAGAACAATTTGATGTGAACTTACAGGAGTGGACTTGCTCTTGTATGGTGTGGGATTTAACTGGTTTGCCATGCAATCATGCAATGGCTGCAATATTGCATCAAGGTGAAAGTCCTCAGAGTTTTGTGCATGATTGTTATAAGGTGGCTACCTACAAGAATGTGTATGCTGAATCAGTATTACCTATCAAAGGACAAGTGGAGTGGTCTGAAACATTGTACACATCTCTTATGCCACCAAACTTTGGGAAAAGTAGGAGAGGAAGACAACAAAGGCTGAGAAGAAGGGACATTACTGAGGAGAAGCTAACTGGAAAGAAAAGTTCAAAGAGAAGCATGCCTGTTGTCAGTATGAAAAGGCAAAAGTGCATACTAAAGTGCTCCAGGTGTGGTATAGAAGGACACACAGAAAATTGATGCAAAACCAATTTGGAAGCTGAGGTGGACCTTGGAGTACCTGATGAAGTGGCAGATGAGTTGTTTGAGAAGAAGTGTTGAGACAAGAAGAAGCACATGAAAGTGTGATTTTGCCTTTCCTTGATGTGGCATATGCAACAGATGATACCCAGGGAGTTCCATCACAAGAACATGTGATTTCACCTTTACCTGATGTGGCTGATTTAGAAGTTGGGATTCCGGAAGTTCCAACACAAGAAAGTGTGATCAGACATCCACAAACATCCCTTGAGGTTTTGATCTTTTTTAGGGTTTAGTCATATTACTGGTTTGTGCAATTTTTTTTGTCTGACTTGTTTTACTTTTGCACATAGGTAAGGAGAACAAAATTTTCTATCAGGGCAGCATTGAGGAGGGAGAGAGGAAGTGGTAGGGCTACTTCTGGAAGTAATAGATTACATAGTGAGATTGATGAAGTTCCAACACAATAAAGTGTTGCTGAAGTGCCTCCACAGGTTTATAGAATTTATGGTATATTTATATTCCTTGAATCATGAATATTCTGACTTGTTTTGGTTTTACATATAGGTCAGGAGAACAAAATCTTCAATCAGAGCAGCAATGAGGGTGAGAGGAAGAGGTAGGGCTACTACTGGCAGCATTAGAAGATTGTAGGATGAAGATGATACCCAATTTGAAGCTCTACTAGATCAGGTCAACAGTGGCATTGAGATGGTTTCATTTCTTCAAGGGCCTACATGTTGGGACCAGCTAAAAGGATCAACCTCTACTCGATCTAATGTTCTTAAATACCCAACAATGCCACTGACTGGATACAAGCCTATGTTCACCTCACAAACAGGAGGAGAAGCCTCCAAAAAGCAGATTTTCATGACAAGAAATGATAAGACCAAGTAGGGCAGTTTATGATATGGTATTTTGGAATATTTGTGATTACCAAACTGATTATGTGATGTATTTTGTGGGCATCAGAATGTAGTTGCCCTTCTTTTGGAAATATTATGCTATGATGTTTAGTGGGCATTAGTTATTTAGTTGCCCTTCTTTTGGAATATTTGTGATCACCAAACTGATTATGACATGTATTTTGTGGGCATTAAAATTTAGTTGCCCTTCTTTTGGATCAATTTATGCAATTGAGGCTTTGGATCTGTCTGCACTTCTTTTGGTTCAATTGATGTTGTGGGCATTACAATGTAGTTGTTGAAATTACATGCCAAATGATTCATGTCAAAATAAAACAGCTTTAATACATAAAAAATCAATGGCTATGAATCCATATTCAATACATAAAACATAACAACTAAATACCAAGTTTTGCTAGGAATACAATCATTCAAATTACATCCTAAACAACACTGCAATCCCAACAATCAATAAACACAGAAAAACTTTAATCAACTGTGACATTGTTTCCACTGTGGCTTTCACATCCTTTAGCATCTGCACAGATTCTTCACCTTTCTTCATATAATCATCAAATGTTTCCACTATGGCTTTCATATCCTTTAGCATCTGCAGAGATTCTTCAGCTTTCACATCATCAACATCATAGCTCTCACAACTTTGATTATCATTAATTGGATGACACCACCCCTGGAACGTGTGTTCTTCGCAATAATAGAACAGCTTCTGGTAGTTTTTAGTGCTACCAGACACAATGCGAATTTGAAGCTTCTTTTGGCAGGAGCTGCAAAGCCTGTTCTCATAGGTAAATCGACTCGCACTTCCAAAATTCATTCTTGAATTTACAGAGTTAATCGACATTTTCCTGAAATTGAAAAAAAATCGAGCTTTCTTTCATCGGTGTGCTTAGGATTTCATTCATAGGTGTGCTTAGGTCCGAAAGAAGAACGATTTACCTGAAATAATCGACGTGCTTTTAGGTCGGAAATGGCAAACCTGATTTCGATCCAACAAATCTTGCTAAGAATTAGAGTTCTGAGACGGGCGATTTAGGAGAGTTATGAATTGAGGAAGAAGATATGAAATTAGGGTTTCCAAAATCGCGTTTTTTTTTTCTTTGCTGAAATACACTTGTGGGTCCCACATGAAGTGGCGAAAAAAAAACGGATACGCGCCAATATCCATCCTCCACGTCAGATCTCCGACTCCAGGTAAGCGGTCACGTGACTTTTCTGCCGAAACAGTAGAAAAAAACATGAACAGTGAGAAACAGCTAACTTATGAAGTTTTTACGCAAATAGCTTTCGTCAACGGGACGATTTGTGATTCTAACCCCTACATTCGTGCATGTAGGCAAAATTAATTTATTTCTATTTGTGATTAAAATTCATAGATCTGAATAAATCAACATTCAAAGAAAGTATCATAGTTAATTGCATGCTTACGTATGGAATGCTTTTATGATATGACAAAAATCCTTTTATCCAAACACGTCACAAAATTAATTTATTTCTATTTGTGATTAAAATTCATAGATCTGAATAAATCAACATTCAAAGAAAGTATCATAGTTAATTGCATGCTTACGTATGGAATGCTTTTATGATATGACAAAAATCCTTTTATCCAAACACGTCACAAGAATCCTCGTACGTTGAAATACACTTTAAAAAAACTTATCGGTTGGACCGGTCCAAAAAGCGTGAGTTGAAAAAAATAATAATGATAGGATCGATCGGACGGTTCATTTGCGGTGGAGTCTTCGATTTTTCAGTCTTGTTATGCTCTGTCATCCTACTTTGTGGAGGCAATTGTAGTAGTACATGGCTGACGCGTAACGGTAATATTATATACTCACTCCAATTTTTTTTAAGTGTCATTCTATGATTTTTACTCACTTCAATTTTTTTGAAGCGTCGTTCTATGATTTTTCACAGTTCTTAATAAATATTTTTTTTTACCTAATATAACCCTATTTTATTATAACCTTATTTTTTTAATGAAATATTTAACAAAAAGGGTAGTTTGAGTTATTAATTTAAGTTTAAATCCTCGTAAAAAACACTTTCTAAATAAAGATAGTTTTTACTAACTGTTTTTATTAATTGGGGCATTATTGATTTTATAATTATAAAAAAAAATACATTTTGAAAATGTAAATTACTATAATATCCTTAATAATCAATCAACTTCATGTATAATAAGTAAGGGTGATTTTGGAATATTACACAATTTTATAATTAGGAAAAACTAATACCTTAATTTACGTACAAACTTTTAAAATTACCCTTTAAGAAAAATCACCCTATATTAATTTACTATTATTTATTTGACTTTATCTCTCTATCATCTCATTCTTTTTTTAATTTATATAATATAAATATAAATTAATTAATTAAAATTAATGAGATAATGATTAATGAGGGATATAAATGGATAAAAACACTAGGACGACAATTAAAAAGAAAATTCATAAAAACACAAAACGTCAATTAAAAAAGATAGGAGTGAATATATAATATGATATCAAAGCCTCTGACTATGCCGAGGTCTTGGGTTCGACTCCGCCATGAAAGATTTCACCGCATTAATTATTTACTTGTAGGGCCTCCTTAAAGAGGTTGAAACCGACTGAAATCAACCCACGAGTGAAGGAGAGTATTGAAAAATATATATTCGATCTACTAATATAAATGATAAGTTGTCAAACTTTTCTAACAGGAGCAACTTATCATTTATATTAGTGGTTGGGATATATATATTCTCTAATATATATATTATCTATGACACATCGACCACATAAATATTAATGAGTTGAATATATTCTTATATAAATATTAATTAGTTTATAAAATATTCAATTTTTTTAATCATATGAAAATATTTTTATAAAAAGTACTGGTGAAAATATAATATATCAATAATTTAAAAAATAATTTTTTTGAATTAATTTTAACCAATGTTCAATATATATTACACATAATTGATTTTGCAAATTATAATAATAAAAGTGATAATTTATTTTGTAATATTAAAAATAATTAGTTTATTTTGCGGAGTACTGTAAATATTGTGATTTTATATGCTATTAACATTGATTGTTCTACTCCTAAATGTATAAATTTAATAAAACATGCATGAGCTCAAAATACCCATGCGTGATACATTTATTTCTATATTCATGGAAGTAGGCAAAATCAATTTATTTCTACTTTCATCACATGTTACAAAGCAAATTGAATTAGTTTATAATTTGTTTGAACAATCTAATCCATTTTATTCAAAGAAATTATCATGCGTAGTCCATTTTATTCAAAGAAAGTATCGTAGTTAATTGCATGCTTATTCTATTTGTATGGAATGCAATTTCATGATATGGCATAAATCTAAACGCGTTACAAGAGTCCAAAAAGTGTGATGGAAATTAGAGTTGAAAATAAAATAAAAATAAAAAAAATGATCGGATCGATCAGACGGTTCAGATTGATCCTAATTAAGCCCTTCCCTGGAAAGCATGCATTCAACCTAAAAATTCTATAAATAGGATCACAAAATGATCATTTGCAGATACAAACAAAGAGCCGAAAAGATGTGGAATCTTGGATCCTTCTCAGTCTTGTTATGCTTTGTCGCCCTTTGCTCGTCAATGGATATAGTTTCTGGTGGAGGCAATAGTACATGGATGACGCGCAACCGTAAAGATTTATCACTTCCTCTTGTTATGTGATAATTAAACCTAATTAGTTTTTTTGTTTTTGTTTGGCAGGTGATAAACCTCTGGTGATAGCAAGTGGTGGATTTTCCGGGATGTTTCCCGCGTGCATTAGCCGTGAATTACAGCCTTCCAAACTCGCTCGTCTCGTGCGACGTCCATCTCACGAAAGACGGATATGGAATCTGCTTCCCAAATATTAATCTGCAAAACGCATCCACTGCAGCAGACGCTTATCCAAACAATCGTAGTACCTATGACGTTAATGGTAAATCGACGACCGGCTGGTTTTCTTTGGATTTCAAACTTGATCAGCTGCGAAGAAACGTGTTTTGTAAGTTTACGTAGACTCATCATTTCAATCATTCATGTGCCTGAATAGTCGCGCGGTCTCATATTTACATACTTGAAATTAATTACAGTGACACAAGGGATTTATTCTCGAACATACCTTTTTGATAGGCAGAATATGACCACCGTTGGCGACGTACTCAGCCAACAACAACCACCACATGGAGTATGGTTGAGTGTACCGGTATATACACATATATACACTCCTATTTTGAACACTATTTATTATCGACCCTTTGCTCAAATATTCGTTACATCTTTCCTCGCAGTACGCTAAATTTTACAAACAACACAATCTGAGCATGACGGATTTTGTTCGTTCTGTATCTCAAAATAGCATTGTAAAATACATTTCATCACCGGAGGTGGCCTTCCTGAAAAGTATTGCTTCGTCGGATAAGCCAATTAAGAATAAGCCAAAGTTGGTGTTCCAGTTCCTAGGAGTCGATGACATGGAGCCCTCGACGAATAAAACATACGGGGACCTAAAGAATGACCTCGTGTTTATCAAGGGTTTTGCGAATGGGATTCTCGTTCCTAAAGAATACATACGGCCGATGGACATGAATAGATATTTAACGGGCCCCGCCACGAAACTCGTGTCAGATGCTCATGCGTTCGGTTTAGATGTTTTTGCGTCTGGTTTTGCTAACGACGCCGCGTCTGATTTTGCTTACAATTACAGCTATGATCCCTTGGTTGAGTATCTAGGCTTCTTTGACAACGGCCGATTCGCCGTGGATGGTGTGCTCTCTGACTTTCCAAATACTCCGTCGGCAGCCATAGGTATAGAAACAAAAACTGTTATATAATTAATTTCAACATATAATTAAAAATGTAACATGTAATTATTCTACTTGCAGATTGCTTTGCGGGTATAGGCAAAAACGACGATGATCGAGGTTAATTAATTCATTTGAATAGTTTGGATAGCCTCATACATATATGCCGACGATAACACTTGTAATGTTGTTGTTTTTAATCCAGTAAATTTTGTGGTTATCTCGAACGAGGGAGCGAGTGGAGACCTCCCGGGTAGCACTGACGCTGCATACATCAAAGCCGTGTCAGACGGTGCGAACGTAATCGACTGCTCCGTTCAAATGACGAAAGACCTAATACTTTTTTGCATTGGCTCCTTCAACCTCAGCGAAAGAATAGATTCCACAATCAATCCATCAAATGGGGGAGGAGTTTTTGCCTATGATCGCACGTGGAACGAAATTCAGGCTTTCACTCGTACGTAATTAGAATTCTACTAATAATTAAATAAACAATATATACACATAACACGTCGATATGCATGCATGCTTGTTTGATTGCAGCTTCCATGTACAATCCGTATACAAAATACATTATGTATCGAAATCCTCGTGGAAACGGTGTTGGGAAGTTCATGAAGTTGGATGCGTTTTTGGGATATGCCAACAATCAGCCTTCCCTCTCAGGAGTCTTAATAAGCATCGAGGTGATCGATATATATATATATATATATATATATATATATATATATATATATATATATCAATTGAAATTGTTTGTATTCTATTTATATTAATTGAAATTGAGAAACGAGGGTTCATGATCGATCATTCCTGCAGGACGCCCCGTACCAAGCTAAGAATATGAGTTTGACCGATGCCGTTTCAAAGGCTTTAACCAACGCGGGTTATAACAAAAAAGTGATGATCAGATCCAGCGAACCCGCAGTGTTGAAATATTTCCACAATAATAATAATAATAATAAATACGAGAAAGTGTATTTAATCGATAAGAATGATAGTCACGTGACGCAGCTTTCGAAATCTAACATCTCCGACATAAGTGCTTTTGCTAGTTCCGTAGTCCTGTCCAAGAATTCCGTGTTTCCTCTGGATAGTAACCTCTTCATAATGAACGAGACGGAGATTGTTTTGCAGCTGAAGGGCTTTGGGCTTTCTGTGTATGTGCAGTTGTTCCGAAACGAGTTTGTATCTCAGGCATGGGATTATCTCTCCGATGCCACAATGGAGATCAACACACATATCTCTAAGGGTATTGATGGTATCATCACCGACTTTCCCGCTACAGCTGCTCGATACAAAAGTAAGTAAGTTTGTTTAAAAAATTAATTGATTGGATCATATTTTTGAAAGTAATTATTAATCTGTTTAGTTCGTATAAATTATATAGAGAACCGATGCTTAGAGATGAATCCTCGACCATCATACATGGCTACGGTTTGGTCACCCAACCCGTCCTAGCTAGTTTGCAGCCAAGTCGATCGACCATTAATTGCTTCCCGGCAGGTATATATGTACGGACGTACTTCATGCATATTTTAAACGTCGTGAATTAATCTTTTTTATCTCCTTGAAATACTTCTTTTTTAAATTGCAAGTTAAAGTGGATTCACTTTTTTGACAGAAAGAATATATAATTATATGGAAACATTAATTTAATTTTTTGGTTATGCTCTTAGGAAACTAAATAATTATTCGGTTCAGCTAGAAGGCCAAATTTTAGGCTGGGATGTTACGTTGCTGGCGCTTCTGCTGCGTTGATCAAGACTACATTAAAACTTGTATCTTGTGTTATTTGAATAATTATAATTATCTGTGTTATTTGGTTTTGTATTTTATATATTTGGGTAATTTTCTTGAAATTTGAATAAATGTTGCTTTATATATAATACGAATTTGCGACACAAGATACTCCTATGTGAGTGTTTTGTCCACATTTGTGAATTATGGTCAAGGCCCGAGACGACCGGAGTAGATTCACCCAAAGTACTCATTCTCTACAAAGTGAATGGCAGTTGGCAAAGGTAAGATCATGAACTTAGAATATGATGTTTTTCAAGTTGCAGGTAATAATCATATACAGTATAATTAATAAAAATATTTATAATAATAAAATAATACATATCACGTGAAATTACATGAAATACTAAATTATTCAATTAAAATTAAAAATAAAATAACATGATATGAGATACTTTAAATAATATTTATTATATTTTTTTAATTTTATAAGTTAAAAGGTTAAATTATAAATTTATTAATATATTTTTTATTTATAAAAATAATATAACAAGTAGTGTACGTAAAAGAAATATTTTGAGATTTTTTTTTTTGAATATTTATTTTTAAATTAAAATTAAATTACTATAAATTTAAAACTAAACTTATTTTGAGATGACCTTAAAATAGATAATTCCAAAACAGTGATTTGGCTTACATAATTAATCAACCCAACTTGTCAACTTGATTCAATAATAAATTTCCAAATTATACGTACTTCTGGTCTACTATTACGTATATAGAGTATTAATTCTTGTAACCGAAACTCGTAAGGATAACCGAAACTCCTAAGGATAATGGAGTTGGTGGATCGGAAGAGAGAGAACAATTATCTCTTAAAAGAGAGATACATTCTTGTATTAACACTTTTTCTATTGAGTTTGTCATGCACAAATAAATATATCATAATACAACTTCATTTAATAAAAAAATTAATACTACAAATCACTTGAATCACGTGTATTTTTTAATTACAAATAATAATTTAAATCACTTTAATTGCGTTTATTATTTAATTAAATACATTAATTTTTAATTCAAATGACTTGAATCACGCGTATTATTTAATTAATATATAAAATTTTAATTCAAAACACTTGAATCACGTATATTATTTAATTAAATATTATATTCGTCACAACTACTCGAGACAAAATTAATATATAATTTGTTGTTTATAATAAAACACTCTCGTTACTATGCCTACTTCACGTGCTCTGACACTCTCGTATTTAAATTGCACAAAATATATAAATTTTATTAAGTTTGAAAATGATTTATAATTTAATTAATAAAAAAATATCAATTAAAATTTTATAATACTAAATAATTAATTATCACAATGAATTATTTACAGATTTGAGTTTGAATTTTTATAAAATAAAATAAAATAAGGTTAAATTAATTTAAATAATTCATTTAAATCGAGAATTAAAATAAATAAAGTATACATAATAAATTAATTTTTAAAATAAAATATAATTTTGTAACTATGAATTATTTTTTTAATTATATTAATTGCTCAATTATGCGGGTACATCAAATAACACTTTATTGAATAAAAATAGACTAAACTATTAATAAATATATTTTTCTAAATAAAATTTAATTTCATAATAATTTCTATATATATATATATATATATATATTTAAAGTTTAATTTAAAATAATTAAATTAATTTGACTATTATGGATTCTTAATTATAATTTTTACTAATAGAATATTAAATACATATCATAAAATTTTAATTCAAAACATTTGAATCAAGTGTATTATTTAAGGGATAATTATAGTTTAGTACCTGAACTATAGGCACTTTCAGGCTTTAGTGACTGATCTTTTTTTTTGGGGGTTTGGTACCTGAACTTAGGCGAAATTAGACTTTAGTGGCTGGAGTGGCGGATCTCGGCGACACGTGCAAAACACGTGCTTATTTTAATGTCAGCTGCAGATTTTGATGGGTATTATCGACATTTCCATACATTATTAATATATAACAAATTAATATATATTTTTAAAAATCATATTACACGTATATATTGAAAAAAAATGAATAAATAAAAATCAGACCTTTGAAATCAAGAACTCAACTTTCATCAATTATCAACAGAACAATTTTTTTACAGAAAAAGAGTAAAGCAAAAATGTCAAAATATCGGGTTATGTTTTGAACTCGACTTTCAACAATTTTGAACTCGCGAGTTATGCTTTCTCAGGCGCTCGTCCTCGCCGGGGACGCAGCGGGCACGGACGGAGACCACCGACATTTCGAGCCGAAGGCCGACCACCGAGGCATCTCCTTCAAGTCGACCGCTCATCCAGTCGTTGGGCCACCTCAGGTCCTCAACCGCACCGTCGCTCCTCCCCACAGATCAACGACGAGGGTGGTCGGGATGGCGGGTCGGGCTGGACTTGTAGGAAGGGATCGGGCTCGGGAAGTAGGAAAATCAAAATAGGGCGTAAACCCTAATTCCCAAATTCGACAGATCTAAAGATCAACATAATTCGAGATCTGGCCGGCTTCGGAGCAGAGAGCTTTCAGAACCTCGTTGTTATCGCAGCGTTTGGGGAGATCGTAATTGCCCTGAGCCCTCAAGCCGGCGTAAATCTTGGCCGCAATCCCTCTCCTCCGCAGCTCTCTCTCTCTCTCTCTCCCTCCAGGAGGGCTTTCTCCGGCCTCCGTCTCCGCCGGATCCTCCTGCTCCGGCCGCCGAGAAGACGTCGTAGAGCCTCCGGCTTTCCACATCATTTTCTGCAATGAAAATCTGGCTAAAAGAAAAACAATCTTTTTTGTTTTTATTTTTTGTTAATTTGTGTACAAATTTTAGCGTGAACAAGAGAGGATTAATCGATTTGTTGTGCTATGAAAATTGTACTGCGTATTATTCTTTCGAATCTTTGTATTTTTTTTTTTAAATTCATTTTAAGTTTATTATAAAGAAAAGAGAAAAAAATGGAATTGGAAAGGATGAAAGATTTTAGGGATAAAAATGTAATTTCACTCTTGAACCAATGAAATATCGCCACTTGGCATTAAAAGTCACGTGTTTTGCACGTGTCGCCGAGATCCGCCACTCCAGCCACTAAAGTCTAATTTCGCCTAAGTTCAGGTACCAAACCCCAAAAAAAAAAAGATCAGTCACCAAAGCCCGAAAGTGCCTATAGTTCAGGTACCAAACTATAATTATCCCATTATTTAATTAAATACTATATTCATCCCAATTAATTATATTTTTTAGTGCATAATTACTTGAGACAAAAGTAATGTATAATTTGTTGTTTATATTAAAAAGGATAATTATAGTTTAGTACCTGACCTATAGACCTTTTTGTACTTTGGTACTTGACCTTTAACTTTTTACGATCTAGTGTCTGAACTATCGCGTTGTTGCATTTTAATGTCAAAAGTGGTGGTTTCCGGCGACATGTGCAAAACACGTGTGTATAAATGCCAGATGTCGTTATTACATTGGCTTGAATATGGATATTACATTTGTGTCCCTGAAGTCATTTTTCAACTGAAAATGCGATCGACTCGCAGTTCACGTACTGAAACAGAAAAGTCAGTCACTGTAACGAGTTTAAGTTCTGCTATCCAGATAACAACAGATTGAGTATTGCTGTCACATAACAGCAGATAAACTTTCACTATAAGACTATCTACAATCGTTTCAACATTCAACACCCTACTTTATTACTCCACATCATCTTCTCTCTCTTCCACCTAATCATTCAACACATATTCAACTTTTATACTCTACAACAGATTTATTTAATAAAATTCAACACCCTACCCCACCATTTTTATTTCATCTTTTTATTTTCTTTTATAATTTTATTTTTATTACAATTCAATAAAACAAATATCAATTAATAATAAAATAATATATATATGTTTTTAATTTTAAAATTTTAAATTAAAATAGTGAATAGTAAAATAAAAAATATTTTTTTCAAGTAGAAAAGACGGAAAAATAGGGATAGTCATTATTACACCAAATTACAAAATACTTATGATGCAATACAATATATTAAGCACAATTTTTTTTGGTGTACAAATCAAATGAAACTAACTTCTATTTATAGATAAAAAATGATAAATTTTCGAAAAAAAATAAAAAATAAATTTATTATAAAATAATTAATTTAAATAGATAAGATAAGATAAAAATATGAAAAATTAAAAAAAAAAATGTGGCAAAAGTGATAGATAAAGAGTGGGTAAAATAATTCAATCCGTATAATTTATAATATAATTTATAGGAGGTGGGCCCATCAATTTATTTTTCACGCTGTTGAAAAAATTCAACAGACAAATATTCCACTTGGAATCAACGGGTCATTCAACAACCACTGCATTGATCCAACAGTTGAATTTTTGTTTTCAACATGTCCATTGTAGATGGTCTAATCGTGAATACAAAATAATCCGAGAAAAATAATAAAAGACTAAACAGTCACGAGACTGACTCGAGACTGACTGAATAGTTATTACTCGGATAAATAATTAAAAAAATAAAAACGTGTGCTGGAAAATTTTTTCTCTTCAATATGGCGTCGCTTCAGCTTCTTAATCTTCAATACATTCAATACACGTGAGTCTTCTATTTATAAGGGACAAGTCTTCTCCTCCAATAATAAGTTCTATGTTAAAAAGACTTCTTCCATAACCAGAAAATCTTATACCTAGATTTAAAATATTTTTATCTCTTTAACTTGAATTCTCTTCCCAATAATAAATATTTTGTTAAATATAAATATTCCACCAAAAACAGAAAGTCAAAATTAATCAAAATCAAATTAATTAAATAAATTAATTCGACTTCACCAACAACAATCTTTAACATTTAATATACAGTTGTCAACTTGTTATGATACATCACTTCTCTATTATTACAATTTTTTTCATTTTTTATTGTTTTGTAATTACTTAAAATTAAAATAAAATAATATAAAATATATTTGAACTTGAACCTACAGAGAGAATTCAAGTGGGTATCAGTTTTTAGTTAAAAAACGGGTATGATTTGAAAGATGAATTCAAGTGGGTATCAGTTTTTAGTTAAAAAACGGGTATGATTTGAAAGATAATGGAGTATCTTTTTTGTCTTGCAAAGTACTCCTAGTATTCATTATCCTTGCTGGGCCACTCAATGAAAATTATCAACTTTATAGGACTTTTATTTTTTCATAAAATTATATTTAATAATTACAATTTTAACTATAAAAAATATAAGAGATTAAATGATTGCATATATTATTCATACCAACAAAATACATATTCAATTAATTTAAAAACTTACATCAAAATTATTTAATTTAAACTTACACTCCATAATACATATAAAATACAACATTTTTAAATATCAAATCAATATTTATTGAGTATTTTTCTATATATATATATATATATATATATAAAGTTATTAACATAAAAGAGTAAAATGTTAATTTAAACTATATATGCATTAGTTTATTGGGAAATATATATTAAAAAAATGTTAATTTTTGACTTGTTGATAAAAAAAAATAAAGAGTAAAATGTATTTTTAAATTTAAAAATAAAATAATTTTGAATAAAATTTGAATATTAAGTGAAATATGTAGGAGATAAATAATATTTTAAAATAAAAACGTAAAATCTGATGGAGGCGTGAAAGAAGAAGCAAGAAGCATGCTACTTGCAAATACGAAAACCACAGCAGATAAATTAGTGTTGATCGACACCCTCGAGCGTTTAGGAGTCGCTTATCACTTTGAACTAGAGATCGAAGACCAACTCCAACAAATCTTCAAATCTGATGAAGAAGAAGGCCATCATGATTTGTTCATTACTTCACTTCAATTTCGTCTCTTGAGGCAACACCGCCATCACGCTTCTAGTGGTAAGAGTTCTTGAATTCTCATCATTACATGCGTCATATATGTCAATGGTTATATGTATAATTTGATTTAAATCATCTATTTGATTATCTATTACAAGGTGTATTTGACAAGTATAAGGGCCAAGACAACAAATTCAAAGAAACACTTGAAAGTGATGTGAAGGGGCTTCTAAGCCTATATGAAGCGGCGCATCTACGTATTCATGGAGAAGAAATCTTAGATGAGGCTGTGACCTTCACTGTTGTAAGGATAAATATGTTTGGGCATTACAATGCCTTAAATGTACCTAGGCAGAAGTTGTTTTGCTAACATATTTATTTGTTTTATTTCTTTCTTCACAATTTAAACTGTTGTAATCACTTGTCATATTGGTGATTTGATTTAGCATAGTTCATTAGTTGGAACGTGCTTGAAAAACAATCAACATAGAAGCTTTCTGCCGCAGCACAGCCAGGCAGAGTTATGCCGCAAGCAGTGCAAGGCTTGGACAAGACGTTGAGTCAAGATATCGAGCGAAGCATGAGCGTAGGGCAAAGGATTGCTGAAGTCCAGAGAAGTATGAAAGGCATTGCAGTGTGGCAGTGGATTCCAGAAGAACTTCAGAAGGCATCCTGCGGCAGCGGTCAAAGCAGCCTGCCCTAGAATATCTCAACCGATTGTTGACCTAGCAAATCAAGGAAATCAGTTGGGACTCTCCTCCTATAAATAGAGGACGACCCCAGCTGCATTCATTAGCTATTCCAACACCTCAGAAACATCTTTTCACTTCCAAGATCGATCATCACGCTTTTAGTGCCGCGGCTTCACTTGTGAAGTTCGTCGAGCCATATGTTCTCTCGTTTCAAAGAGAGTTCTTTTGTTAGCTGATGATCGTGACATTAGATAGGTGTTTATTCAGTAGCTAGGTCTTTTACTGTTGATTGTTAATTATACTCTTCGGATACGATTATCACGAAGACATACGTGTGTATGATCTTTGGTAAAATCATTTGTAAATCCAAGAGTAGACCTTTTGTAAAGACTCGTTTCTTTAATAAAGTTTCTGGCCGTAAGGCCGTTTCGTATGTGTATAATTTAAATACACATACAAAGATTAAATTCTTGTTCTTTTAATTTCCGTATGTGTGTGTGAGTTCGTTTTTACAAGTAATTTATTTTTAATTAATTCCGCTGCAACGATATACATATATAACATATATAAACCTTAATCTGAAACATTAAGACACACGCTAAAATATATAAATTACGAAAAACGAACATTTTCTGTGCAAGGCATCGTGCTGCGGCATACGCTGTTCTGCCGCAGAACACTGCCTTGTCTAGGCAGCGCATTTCACTGCGTTTTATTTACTGCCTACGACTTTCAAGTGGTATCAGAGAGGGCACTAGACTTACTTAGTGTTTAAGGTCCGTCTGATCACGCACACTTACAATGGCAGATCCATCCTTTTACATCGTACGAACACCGGTTGTTCTTGACGGTACAAATTATGGATTTTGGAAAACTCGCATTGAAGCAAGGATCAAATCAATTGATCGCAATGCGTGGTTGTCCGTACTTCGAGGATGGAAACCACCTCAGGAGGTAATCCCTGAAGGCGGTACGCTTGAAAAAGCTCCGGAGAAGTGGTCTACCGAAGAGGTTGCCGCAGGTACTGCCAACGATAGGGCAAGGTGTGCCATCCTTGAGTCCATCGATTGCAATATGTACAAAATTGTCAAACAATGTACTACTGCCAAAGAAGTATGGGATATGCTGGCTCTTCATTGTGAAGGTAACAACACAGTGAAGAAGACCAAGGTCCGTATGCTTATGTCTCGTTTCGAGAACTTGCGTATGAACGAGGACGAGACATGCCTTCAGTACTTTGGAGAATTAATGTCCATTGTTACTGAATGTGCTGACCTTGGTTCGCCCATTAGCAACCCGGCAGTGTGTAGTAAGATAATGCGATCGATGAGCAAAAAGTTTCTGCCGAAGGTCACTGCCATAGAAGACAGCTCCATGTCAGAGGAAGATTATGTTTCATTAATGGCAATCTTCAAGAATTATGAGCTTAACCATGAAGATCGTGAAACTCACGGGAAATCACGTTCACGAAGCGACGAGAAGAATCTTGCCTACACCGTGACAGAACCTTGCGGCAGGGAATCAGGTAACAGCTATCAAGGCAGCAGTCCTCCCACCGCAAATGATTTGACCGATGAAGAGATCTATGAGTTGCTTGGATCTGATGGTGGAGAAGACAAGTTTGCATTCCTTTCACAAAAACTGGATGCAGTACTTGTCCGCTCGTTGAAGAAGCCGTACGATCCCCGACGCATGAAGTTCCCATCGAGGCCAACAAAGAATCAAGAAAGAAGGATCGTTGTACGCCACCCAAGCACAGGAGCAAATTCAAACTCAAGTCCAAGAGACTGGTCAAAAATCAAGTGTCACGTGTGTGAAGGAATTGGACATTTCTCAACCGAATGCCCTTCAAAAGATCGAGGCATTGGAATTTTAAACTCCATGGTTGTGCAAGAGGATATGGAACAATACTGCCTTGAAGACCCCACCACTGCGCTTGCTGCTCGCTTTGAAGGTATTTCCCTATCCGATGCAGAAGATGACAGTCCATTCCAGGCCCCTCCACGACGGCATGTTGCTTTTTCCGCCTCTGCCGCAGACAAGACAGTAACGCTTGCCGCAGAGAACTGCCTGTGTCTCACTGCCTCAGTCAATGGGTATGAATCTGAAGAGGAGACCATTCCATTGATCTTTTCATCGAGCTCAAAGAAAGTTTCGATGAGCTACGCATGAAATTTGCCCGGCAGACCAAGATGATGAAAATGCTTACTTCAACCAAAGCCGGATATGAAGAAAAATTGAAGAAGCAGGCCATGTCAATTGAACAAATGCTCGTAGAGAAGAACACCTTTGAAGAACGATTGAAGAAACTTGATGTCCAACTCACCAGAAAGGATATGGAGGCCGAAAAACTAAAAATTGACTTTAATCGTGTAAATGGAAAACTCGAAGTTGCTAACAATACTTTTGTAAAACTTAACACGACAACAACAAAATTAGATGCCGTAATGAGTATTTCACATGTTGAAAGGCAAGGCCTCGGACATCAAAAGGTTGTAGATGCCGTTTTTCCAAAGAAAAACCCAACGGACATGGCATTTGTAAAGGCATCAAATGACGATTCAACAGCTGCCGCACAATCCTCAACTCCAAAAAGGGTTGAACAAACCGAAGGCAAGGCCACTGCCCCAGCAAGAGACTGCCGCAGAAGACCGAAGCAAAGGCAGACATCATCAGGCAGGATGAAGACAAGAAAACCCCTGCCTAAGCAACACTCTAAATCGAAGAGACGATATGTTTGCCACTACTGCCTAGTACCTGGTCACATTCGACCTTTTTGTTGGAGACGCGAAGAGGACCAAGCAAGGGGATATTATTTTCACTCCAACACTGGACCACGGCATCCCAAATATTTTTCTCTGCCTTCACGACGCCTTATCAAAAAGAAGGCAACAACCATACGCAAATGGGTGCCCAGAACTAAACTCTCTACCAATGTCTGTTTTACAGGTCCCTCCGATGACTCCTCTGCCGCATCAAATGCCATCCAAAGTGTTGAAACATGCAATGTTATCTTCACTGCCCTCAAAGCTACCAAAGATGATAAGTGGTACTTCGATAGCGGATGCTCGCGGCACATGACCGGAAATAGTGATCATCTCATCAACTACAAAGTCTTTCACGGAGGAGAAGTCACTTTTGGAGGAGGTTCCAGTGGCTCAATTGTTGGCCGAGGCACACTGAATGTGCAAGGGCTGCCAAAGCTACAACAAGTGCTTCATGTTGAAGGCCTCATCACAAACCTCATAAGCATAAGTCAACTATGCGATGAAGGCATGAATGTAAAGTTTACTCACCAAATGTGTGAAGTGTTTGATAGTGCAGGGAACCCACTCATTCAGGGGGAGCGTTCCAAGGCAAACAACTGCTACTCCATTGGAGAAACATGCCTCTCTGCACAAGTCAAAGATGACATAGACCTATGGCATCAACAACTTGGACACACAAGTCTTGGGAATTTAGAGCGTCTAATCAAGCTCAATGCTGTTCGTGGACTTCCAGCTCTCCCAAAAATCCAGAAGACAACATGTGGACATTGCAAACAAGGAAAAATGACTCGTACAAGTCATCCAGCAATACCTGCCGCAGGACAGACTGATGCCTCTGCCACAGGACCTGCCAACTCCAAGGCAGAATTGTATCAAAAGCAAACCAAATGCTTTGATCTCCTCCACATGGATTTAATGGGACCAATCGAGACGAGGAGCCACTTTGGAAAACGCTACGTACTTTTCGTAGTAGATGATTTCTCAAGATATACTTGAGTGCGTTTTCTCCAAGACAAGAGTGAGATATTTGATGAGGTGTCCAAGCTAATCAGGTGGATAAAGACCAACCATGAAGCCTCAGTAAAGAGAATTAGAAGTGACCATGGCACCGAGTTTGAAAATCAACGACTTTCTCGTTTTTGTGACACGCATGGCATTGCCCAAGAATTTTCTGCCCCCATAACACCGCAACAAAACGGCGTGGCTGAAAGGAAGAACCGAACCCTCAAGGAAATGGCGTGTACCATGCTGATCGCAAAGGGCCTAAGCAAGCAATTTTGGGCAGAAGCATTCAATGCCGCATGCCACATCCTGAACCGCATCAGCATACGTTCAGGAACAACAAAAACGGCTTATGAAATCTTGAACAAAAGAAAGCCTAATTTGAAATACTTTCATGTTTTTGGCTCTGTTTGTTATGTTTTAAATGATAGAGAACCTAGATCTAAACTTGATCCAAAGTCACTTAAAGGATTATTTGTTGGATACTCTAGGAATAGTCATGCCTATCGTATTTTTATCATACAAACTAGAACCATCATTGAATCTGTTAATGTTGATTTTGATGATCTTAGTCGACTCAGGAAACCCAAAGAAGAAGATGTACAAGGGTTGCTCGAGCCTGCCGCAGTAGCAGAAATTGAAGGCAGTTTCACACCTGCGCAGCCTACTGCCGCACCTACTGGCTCGAATGATGATGCCCAACCTTCTACAGCGTCTCCCGAGCAATCAAATGATGATAGCAGTCCTCAACAAACAGATTCATCGGATGTTGAAGAAACACCGACCCGACGATGAAGGGATCCCCCAAGACATGTTATCCGAAACCACCCTTCGAGTCAACTGTTGGCCACACGCATGAGAGCTCGTCCATACATCAACTACCGCAACATGACCAAGAATGTAAGCATGTCTGCCACATGTATTGAAATAGGCATTGCCTCGTACCTCTCAACGATCGAACCAAAGAATGCCAAAGAAGCGTTGGCCGATGAATTTTGGTTTATGGCAATGCAAGAAGAGATGAACGAGTTTGAAAGAAACAAAGTTTGGAAGCTCATTCCTCGTCCCAAAAACAAGAATGTCATCGGGACAAAGTGGATATTCAAGAACAAATCGAATGAGCATGGGCAGGTTGTGCGCAACAAGGCAAGACTCGTGGCACAAGGCTACACCCAAATTGAAGGCATTGATTTCGATGAGACCTTTGCCCCCGTAGCACGCATGGAGTCCATATGTTTGCGTATTGCTATTGCATGCCACCTCAACATCACCTTACATCAAATGGACGTGAAGGCAGCCTTTCTCAACGGCATACTTGAAGAGGAGGCATACGTTGCACAACCCAAAGGCTTCGAAGATCCGAAATTTCCTGACCATGTGTATCAATTACACAAGGCATTGTACGACCTAAAACAAGCTCCTAGAGCTTGGTATGGCTGCCTAACTGATTTTCTACTCAGTTTCGGATTCACTCGAGGCACTGTCGACAACACACTGTTTGTTAAACTCAATTCTTCCAATATTTTAATTGCACAAATTTATGTTGATGATATTGTCTTTGGATCCACATGTGAGAACATGCTTAAGGCATTCACCTCTGCCATGACATCAAAATTTGAGATGAGCATGGTAGGAGAACTAACTCATTTTTTAGGGCTCCACATCAAGCAATCATCAACTGGAACTTTCATCTCACAAGCCACATATGCCAAGAATCTCATCAAAAGATTCCAACTTGAAGGATCCAAGCCCATGAGAACACCTATGGGTTCAACGGACAAGATCTCCCGAGGCACTGATACTGCCGCAGTGGATCAGACACTCTACCGATCCATGATAGGGAGTTTACTTTATCTCACGGCAACTAGACCTTATATTATGTACAGTGTTTGTTTATGTGCCAGGTTTCAAGCTGATCCAAGGGAAGAACACTTGAAGGCAGTCAAACGCATCATACGATATGTTGCCGCAACAGTCGAGTTAGGCATATGGTATACCAAAGATACCAATACCGATTTAGTTGGATTTTCCGATGCCGACTGGGCTAGAGACATGGATGATCGCAAGAGTACAAGCGGTGGATGTTGTTTTCTTGGAAATAACATCATTTCATGGGATAGCCGCAAGCAAAATTGCATTTCTCTATCCACTGCCGAATCAAAATATGTTGCCGCAGGGAGTTGCTGTACCAAACTGATTTGGTTGAAGCACATGCTTGATGACTACCACCTGGATAGCAATGTTCTTACACTCTACTGCGACAATACGAGTGCCATAAATATCAGTCATAATCCAGTGCAGCACTCAAGAACCAAACACATCAGCATAAGGCATCATTTTATACGAGATTTGGTGGATAAACGTCTCTTGAGAATTGATCACATCCCAACAGAGAAGCAAATCGCTGATATCTTCACCAAGCCACTGAACTCAGAACGTTTCATTGCCCTAAGGAATTCTTTGTGCATGTGCATCATGCCTTAGATGCTGATCTGCATCATGCTGCCGCATTGTCATGCCTACTGAACCTCTGCCACAGCATTCTGCCTTAGTCAATTTTTGAGTTTAAAATTTTCCGAAGGAAGAGAAAATACCCAAACCACTCTAGGCAACATGGTCAAACCCATATACATGTAATTAATACGAAATGGGTTGAGATACTATGTACTAGGTGAACTAAGTATTTGATAATCTCATTGTTGACATGGCATTATACCTAAGTAGAGTATAAGTACTTATGATGCAGCATGATGTTCCATTAGGATTAGATAGTTGTTAATCTTTTCCTAATTTTGCTTTGTAAGCCTTGTTTTTTTCACACCACAAAAATATTTTACTTATTTTATTAAAAAAAAAATTAAAAATGAAAAATAGAAAAAGAAAATATTCTAAAAACAAAAAAAGAATATTAAAAACAGAAAAAGAGAAAAATTAAAAACAGAAAAATAGATAAACAAAAAAAAAAAAAGATTTTGGATTTTGATTTTTGGCAACAACCTGCCGTAGAGCATTGCCCCACTTGACCGTTGGGCAGCACTCAAGTGTGCAGCAGACGATGGTTCAACCTTAGAAACGTAACCGTTGCCTATTTTTGCGTTACATCAAACCACCATCTGATTTTCACTTATTTTTCTTATTCTTTACTTCAAACTCTTAATTGGAATGCAACTCTCTCATAATATTAGATCTAGAGTTTGAATTAATTTGAATTCCTGAAATCCCTAATTTTTCTCTCGCACATAAAATCCAATCCTTGTGTCGAATTTGTGCTCTGTTTTCTTGCCCTAAATTTTCTTTCTCTCCAAATTTTCAATGGTCGAATACATTCCTTTTACTCCTTATATTGGCGACCCATGGTGCATTGCGTTCATCAGGGAAGGTTCGCCCCGAGGCCACGCTGGCAGACATTCAAGTGCCAGAATATATGGATGCCATGTACCGCATCCACGCTGCCGCAGACTACTGGGAGCTCACCGCTGTTTATTCACCTGATCTACTGCCTGAGCAAAAGGCAAGAGTCTGCCACTCACTTCTTCGGCCAATCCAATTGATTTGGAAGCCACTACGAAGAAGGGCCGCAAAGGAAAGGAATATGCCGCATCAAAAATAGACAATTCACACAGTGGAGATGCCGCAGTACCTCCATCTGCCGAAAAGGACAAGGGTAATGCCACTGCTGCCGCAGTCCATGCGCCTAAGTAGGATTCTGAATCGACATGGAGGCGACAAAGGCTTACTCAAAGAGGATTTGATATGGGATATTTATGCCAAAATGCACCACTGCTTTGGTAATGATGGCTCTCAAGGCTACGGCAGAGTGTATCTCCGAAAAAAAAAATTTCACTTTTAGCCCTGCCGCATTCAATTGAACCCAGCACTGCCGCAATTGCTCGCCGCCTGATTGGCTAAACACCAAACACTGCTTACATTCCTGCCTCCAAACTAACCTCTTTTTACTATCTACTATTTACCATTGCTCGTGGCAAATGGACTCCCACGTCCAATATGCACTTTGTGCACACCACGATGGCAGAGGTTCTTTTTAACCTTGGTGCAGGAAGGCAAAGTGATCCTTGGGCAGCTCATTTTTTACTAAATGGCTACGCAGGCTGAAGCTCATCACAGACGCAGAGCCTTGCGTTCCCCTCTTTTATCTGGGAGATGATGAAGGCACAATGATTGTCATACAGCATACAAGTTGAGCATCCGCGATTCCAATTGTCTTCCATGGACAAATTTTCATTGCAGTGCCGCAGTCTCAACTACAAAGAAAGCTCCAAAAGCGCGGACTGATGCCCTCCGTTCCTCAGCTCCGTAGACGAGTATTCATGCTCGAGCTCAAGCATTTGCCGAACAATGTGCTGCAAATCGAATTGTCGTCATGCAGGAGTACATGACCAAGGCAATTGTTGATGGTATTTCCTGATTTCTTGAAGCAAAGGGTTTTTCTCCACAAAAAGGGGGAGTACCAGCAGCACCAGAGCTCTAAGAGGCAAAGAGACAACTGTTGAAGAAATTGAAGGATGAAGTCCAAAAGACTGCCGCAGAAGTGACAGAAAAGTCTGCCGTAGAGATTGATGGAGAGTATCGTGATTCGTCACTCGAGCCCGAGACCTGATGATTTGAAGATTCAAAGCAAGCTCTGAAGACCTGAAGAAATATTATTTCTTCTTTTGATTTTTAGTTTTTATTTGCTCTGAACAATTTAATTTCTGTTTATTGGTTTTTGAACAATTTAATTTTTAAGTTTATTTTGGTTGAACAATTTTCTATTTAAGTAGTTATTTCCTTTTGAAAAAAAATGGTGTGTTACATTTAAGGCTTACTTAGTTTAACTTGTTTTTGTTTTATTAGTTAGTTAGTTGTTAAATAAATTTTTGTTCTACTTAGGAAGTATTAACTAAGGGGGAGTTTTATGCCTTAGTTGTTTTGTCAAGATAAAATCCATAAACTTCCAAGTAAGATGTATTTCATTGAGGGGGAGTGCTCTTATGCGCTGCTGCCTCATGGTTTTGTGAAGAAAGATAAAAAGGGGGAGTTTGTAAGGATAAATATGTTTGGGCATTACAATGCCTTAAATGTACCTAGGCAGAAGTTGTTTTGCTAACATATTTATTTGTTTTATTTCTTTCTTCACAATTTAAACTGTTGTAATCACTTGTCATATTGGTGATTTGATTTAGCATAGTTCATTAGTTGGAACGTGCTTGAAAAACAATCAACATAGAAGCTTTCTGCCGCAGCACAGCCAGGCAGAGTTATGCCGCAAGCAGTGCAAGGCTTGGACAAGACGTTGAGTCAAGATATCGAGCGAAGCATGAGCGTAGGGCAAAGGATTGCTGAAGTCCAGAGAAGTATGGAAGGCATCCTGCGGCAGCGGTCAAAGCAGCCTGCCCTAGAATATCTCAACCGATTGTTGACCTAGCAAATCAAGGAAATCAGTTGGGACTCTCCTCCTATAAATAGAGGACGACCCCAGCTGCATTCATTAGCTATTCCAACACCTCAGAAACATCTTTTCACTTCCAAGATCGATCATCACGCTTTTAGTGCCGCGGCTTCACTTGTGAAGTTCGTCGAGCCATATGTTCTCTCGTTTCAAAGAGAGTTCTTTTGTTAGCTGATGATCGTGACATTAGATAGGTGTTTATTCAGTAGCTAGGTCTTTTACTGTTGATTGTTAATTATACTCTTCGGATACGATTATCACGAAGACATACGTGTGTATGATCTTTGGTAAAATCATTTGTAAATCCAAGAGTAGACCTTTTGTAAAGACTCGTTTCTTTAATAAAGTTTCTGGCCGTAAGGCCGTTTCGTATGTGTATAATTTAAATACACATACAAAGATTAAATTCTTGTTCTTTTAATTTCCGTATGTGTGTGTGAGTTCGTTTTTACAAGTAATTTATTTTTAATTAATTCCGCTGCAACGATATACATATATAACATATATAAACCTTAATCTGAAACATTAAGACACACGCTAAAATATATAAATTACGAAAAACGAACATTTTCTGTGCAAGGCATCGTGCTGCGGCATACGCTGTTCTGCCGCAGAACACTGCCTTGTCTAGGCAGTGCATTTCACTGCGTTTTATTTACTGCCTACGACTTTCAACTGTACACCCCTACTTACTGCATGATCCAAATACATCCCATTAGGCTCAAGCTTTGATGATTTTATATTTTTGTTTCCTCATGTAATCGTGTGACACTTGTCAGGATCTTATTTCACCTCCTACCTACTAGGGTTTTGTCTTACCCTATTTATGCTGCTGTGAGCAGCTTTATCTGAACCTTGAACATTTGAGGAATACAATGCAGTAATCTTTATGAGCTCAGTAAATGCTAAGCTCATTCGATCCAACATTTCTTTCATGGTATAAGAGCTGCTTGGTTAATGCTAAGCTCTCTTTTTAAGCTCGTTTTAGCTGCTGTTTAAAACTTAACAAAATGAGTGTCAGCTACCTCTGGTTCTCACTCTCTCTCTTAGCTCTTTGGGTATGACATGAAATGGACTCTCCCTTCACCTTCCTTAGAAATATCATCTCGTCCAAAGTAAAAGGGACCTCTTTGTAGCATTCATCAATCAACTGAGCGTCAAAATATTCATGAGTTAGAATCACAAATGGTCCCATTGAAAAAAGTCATTCTCACAAAAGCCCCATAAGTCAACACTTTCCAACTGTTCATCCTTTTTGACACTGTTTCGGCAGAAATTTCACTGTTCCGGCAGAAACCTCGCCAATCCAAGTCAGCATTCCGGCGCTACGTCAGCAGTCACGTGACTTTCACGTGCGATTTCTGCCGGAACAGTGTAAAAAATGATGAACAATTGGAAAGTGCTGACTTATGGGGCTTTTTTGAGAATGACTTTTTTCAATGGTACCATTTGTGATTCTAACTCTAATATTCATCTTGTGCCCTATGCACCCAAATCCAATAAACTTTCACCTAAACCGCAAATAATGCCAATGAGTCTACTACCGGGACTAGGCGGCATAGGTGGATCAAAATCACCATCTTTGTCCTCGTGAATCTCAATGGACGAGGGAGAAAGCACACAAGAAGTGGAAAATCCAATATCAACTCCTAAATCCTTCAAACTATAAATTCTCCGATCGAAACCCCATGATTTTCTCTTCTCTTGTAGATCCGGAAACGAAGAAAGAATAGGCTTTCCAACCATGAAATCAAAATGAACATGCTCTTCCAAAATATTCTCCTCGTCTTTACCTACATCCTCAATAATGAACTCACGCAATCTAAGAAACCAACATCACACTCCAAAGAAAACTCCACATTTAGGGTCTCTTTAACCTCATCCACTTCCAACAACATCATGTCCTTATCAAATAGAGAGAGCATCGTTGTATCATATTCCAAAGAAATCGGAGTTTAAGAAGAGACTCGCCCGGAATATCAAGGATAGGAAAGACTATCGGGACATTTGATGTCTCTTTACTCTTATCGGATACTAGAACAACTTTCTCTTTCGGTGTAGTGATCACCAAGAAAGCTCTATCGAGGTTATCATCGGAAATCAAATCATGGTATGAGGACTCTTCCACACAATCGAGAATAATATCAAGGAGCAAGTGGTCTAACTCAACCTCATGAATCACATCTATAAAAATGTCCAAAGAAGGAGGGAGTGGCATGAGAGATCGTGGTGCCTCTCGAAAAAATCGATCAAATGAATACCTTAAAAATATCATCCCATGTAGACTTGGAACAAGGTGGCAAACTCGAGAACCAATCCCTAACTTCATTGCTGATACAATAGCAAAAACACCACACCCTCAACTCATTTTTACCAAAACCGACCAACGGGAAGGTGTCAACCACAATAGAAAAATCCTTGAGGAACTTAATGGCATTCTCACTCGACATCCTGGAAAATGAAAGCAATTGAGAATAATGTTGGGACGTGAGATTTTCTTTTCGGGCCCTCGACTTACGACTTTCGCTAGAAGAGTTGGAACAGTGTCTCTCATACCGTTCTTTATCAACGTAGGAGTCCCCAAAAATAAAGTAAAAAAATTAAAATATTTATTTTACTTTTTTGAAGTGTGTAAACTATTGTTAAAGATAAAAAAAAATAGTTACAACTGTTATTAGATAAATTAAATACAATAAATAAAAAAAATGATAATGTGTATAATTATTTAATACATTTAGTATATAGTAAATTAAATGAATTATGTTTTTTTTTGTTTTTATGTTAATAAGCGAAATAATTACTACGTAATTGTTATTTATTACTATTATTTATGTTTTATTTATTATTTTTAATATAAATAATTATTTTTATTTATATGATAATTGTTATTAATTATGTAATTCATAATTTATACTAAAACTTATAATGTATATATAAAAAAACATTACAAATATATTCAGTTAGCTATCGTAGCCTAATAATTTGTGTTTTTTTTTTTTTAAAGACCCAAGCGAATCCTGCCAACCACAAAAAAAAAAAAAATTGCAAATGATGTGATTCACGGGTTTGTTCTATGCTACTCTAATAGGGATAGTACCCAATCCATATAAATTGTAACATCTGGCCAATATAAAAAACTTAACCAATGAAAAAAGTAAAAAAATAAATATAAATACACATGTAAATGTGTGTATGGAAATGGGGTACTACCCTTGTGCTAGCATAGAAGTAATCGTGATTCACGTGCCTTGATTTGATGAAATGGGTAATGGGCGGGACCTGCCAACCACAAAAATTTTTTTGCAAATAATGTGATTCACGTGCCTTGATTAAATGGGTAATCTTATTATAAATAAGTGCATTTGTTCTTCTTGACAATGTACCAACTATCAACCATATTCACTAAGCTTACTCTCAATTCAAAAAAAAAATGGATGCTCTCACCATTGATGATCGCCCATCCATTGAGACGATCAAATATACGAAAAGCAAGTGGGCCCATGCTTTTTCTTCCTTCTCTTTCGATACTCAGGTATGTACACATTTTCAGTTCATATTTTATTGATTCTTCTACTGAAGAAAGTTTTTTGTCATCATGTGAGCAGGCACAGGAAAACTACGCGGAAGCCATGGAGGCGTTGAAAGAAGAAGCAAGAAGCATGCTACTTGCAAATACGAAAACCACAGCAGATAAATTAGTGTTGATCGACACCCTCGAGCGTTTAGGAGTCGCTTATCACTTTGAACTAGAGATCGAAAACCAACTCCTACAAATCTTCAAATCTCATGAAGAAGAATGCCATCATGATTTGTTCATTACTTCACTTCAGTTTCGTCTCTTGAGGCAACACCGTCATCACGCTTCTAGTGGTACCGTTTCTTGAACTCTCATAATTATCTATGGTTATACGTATAATTTGATTTAAATTGTCTATTTTATTATCTATAAGGTGTCTTTGACAAGTTTAAGTGCCAAGACAACAAATTCAAAGAAACACTTGAAAGTGATGTGAAGGGGCTTCTAAGCCTATATGAAGCGGCGCATCTACGTATTCATGGAGAAGAAATCTTAGACGAGGCTGTGACATTCACTGTACACCATCTAAAACGCATGGTACAACATTTAGAGTCTCCACTCCAAGATCAAGTGAAGCGAGCTCTAGAGCAGCCCCTCCACAGGGGTAGCCCAATGGTAGAAAGTCGGCTTTACATTTCCATGTACGAAAAGGACGACTCCAAGAACGATAAACTTCTAAAGTTAGCCAAGCTGAATTTCAATTATCTGCAGAATACCTACAAGAGAGACCTTTCCGAGCTTTCCAGGTAATCCGACATATTCGATCCTCACGTACTTCACCATGCACATATATATATGCTTATCTTGTCATCACGATGTTTATTTAGGTGGTGGGACGAAATGAAATCACAATTGCCATATGCGAGAAGTAGGGTGGTAGAGGCCTATCTTTGGGGAACGACATTCCAATTTCAACCTAAATACTCTTATGTGCGTGTGGCTATTGCGAAATTCATTCAAATGCTTACGATTGTCGACGATACTTACGATAATTATGCCACAGTTGAAGAGGCTGACATTTTCACCGAGGCTCTGCAAAGGTAACGTGTAGCCCAATTAATTGTTTATATCAACACAAATGCATACAATTATATTCATGATGTTAATAATATCTCAGGTGGAACATCGAGGAAATCGATCAACTCCCAGACTACATGAAAATCATTTACACGTTAGTTTTGAGTGTTGTTGACGAATACGAGAGTGAAGCAGCCAAAGTAAGAAAAGAGTTTGCTGTCAATTATGCAAAAGAAACCGTACGCAACATTATGTGTCGATTGAATCCATCACAAAATTTTATCAACTCATTTTCTTAATTAATTATAACATGTACGTACGTTTTTGTGATATGGAAGGTGAAAGAAGTTTGCCAGGCTTACAATAAACAGATCAAGTGGTTTACCGGATCCGTTCAACTGCCCTCGTTCGAAGAGTACATTGTAAATGCGTATGCAGCCAGCTGCTTGTACGCTATATGCGCAAGAACGATCCCAGGAGTGACATCTTTCTCACAAGAAACCATTGATTGGCTACGAAGCGGACCTAAAATTGTTCAAGCTGCGGTTAAGATATGCCGATATTTGGACGACTTGAGCGGCTACGAAGTAAGCAAAAACAATCCAATTTTCTTTTTCATATATTAACTAATTAACTATTTTTTTCATTTTTATTAATTGTGGTATATATATTGTATACGCGAATGAAGCGAGAGAGAAAGGATGGTGGAGTCTTAACGGGGGTGGACTTCTACATGAGGCAACACAATGCGTCAATGCAGGAGACTGCGGATAAGTTTATCGAACTGGCTGAGGATGAATGGAAGGATTTGAATGCGGAATGGATGTCGATAACTTGTGTGCCCAAGGAGGTGGTGGAACTCGTCGTGGGCTACACTCGTAGTTCAGAGATCTTTTACAGAAGCTGCGAAGATGGATTTACGAGGCCGGAGATTATGGCCCCTCATATTACTGCTCTCTTCGTCGACCCCATCACTATTTGATCGATTCTACGATGATTATATATTTTCTATTTATATTTGTGTGTGTCACATATTTTGAGCAACTTTAAGACTGGAGATTTAAGTGTTGGTGTGATATAATAATGTTATGGATTATCTCTGTAAGGATAAATATGTTTGGGCATTACAATGCCTTAAATGTACCTAGGCAGAAGTTGTCTTGCTAACATATTTATTTGTTTTATTTCTTTCTTCACAATTTAAACTGTTGTAATCACTTGTCATATTGGTGATTTGATTTAGCATAGTTCATTAGTTGGAACGTGCTTGAAAAACAATCAACATAGAAGGTTTCTGCCGCAGCACAGCCAGGCAGTGTTATGCCGCAAGCAGTGCAAGGCTTGGACAAGAGGTTGAGTTCAGAGAATCAAGTGAAGCATGATATAAGGGCAAGGGAATGCTGAAGTCCAGATAGTATGGAAGGCAGTGCAGTGTGGCAGTGAATTCCAGAAGAACTTCAGAAGGCATCCTGCGGCAGCAGTCAAAGCAGCCTGCCCTGGTTTCTCTCAACCGCTTGTTGACCTAGCAAAAAGAGGAAATCAGTTGGAGACTCTCACCTATAAATAGAGGACGACCCAGCTGCATTTACTCAACACTCATACAACATCTTTACACCTCCAGAAACACATTTCCTCTCTAGATCGATCATCACGCCTTTAGTGCCGCGACTTCACTTGTGAAGTTCGTCGAGCCATATGTTCTCTCGTCTCTAAGAGAGTTCTTTTGTAGTGCTGATGATCGTGACTTTAGAATAGGTGTTATCCAGTAGCTAGGTTTCATTTGTTGTTGATTGTTCATACTCTTCGGATACGATAAACACCGAGGCATACATGTGTATAGCCTTAGGTAAAATCATTTGTAAATCCAAGAGTATTCCTTTTGTAAAGACTCGTTTCTTTAATAAAGTTTCTGGCCGTAAGGCCGTTTCGTATGTGTATAATTTAAATACACATACAAAGATTTAAATTCGTGTTCTTTACTTTTTCGTACGTGTGTGTGTGTTCGTTCGAAGTGATTTATTTTTATTAATTCCGCTGCTATTCATATACATATATCATATATAATTTTATCACTTAAACAATCTGATTAATCTGGATAAAATACTTAAATCAAGTAAATCACGTAAAACGAACGTTTTTTTCTGTACAAGGCATCGTGCTGCGGCATACGCTGTTCTGCCGCAGAACACTGCCTTGTTTAGGCAGCGCATTTCACTGCGTTTATTTACTGCCTACGACTTTCAAGTGGTATCAGAGCGGGCACTAGACTTACTTAGTGTTTAAGGTCCGTCTGATCACGCACACTTACAATGGCAGATCCATCTTACATCGTACGAACACCGGTTGTTCTTGACGGTAGTAATTATGGATTTTGGAAAACCCGCATTGAAGCAAGGATCAAATCAATTGATCGCAGTGCATGGCTATCCGTACTTCGAGGATGGAAACCACCTCAGGAGGAAATCCCTGAAGGCGGCAAGCTTGAAAAAGCTCCGGAGAAGTGGTCTATCGAAGAGACTGCCGCAGCTACTGCCAACGATAGGGCAAGGTGTGCCATCCTTGAATCCATCGATTGCAATATGTACAGAATTGTCAAACAATGTACTACTGCCAAACAAGTGTGGGATTTGCTGGCTCTTCATTGTGAAGGTAACAACACAGTGAAGAAAACCAAGGTCCGTATGCTTATGTCTCGTTTCGAGAACTTGCGTATGAACGAGGACGAGACGTGCCTTCAGTACTTTGGAGAATTAATGTCCATTGTTACTGAATGTGCTGACCTTGGTTCACCCATTAGCAACCCGGCAGTGTGTAGTAAGATAATGCGATCGATGAGTAAAAAGTTTCTGCCGAAGGTCACTGCCATAGAAGACAGCTCCATGTCAGAGGAGGACTATGTGTCATTGATGGCGATCTTCAAGAACTATGAACTGAACCATGAAGATCGTGAAACTCACGGGAAATCACGTCCACGAAGCGACGAGAGGAACATTGCCTACACCGTGGCAGAGCCCGACGGCAGAGAACAAGGCAATAGTTCTCAAGGCAGCAGCCCCACATCTACCAATGATTTGACCGATGAAGAGATCTACGAGCTACTTGGATCTGATGGTGGCGATGACCAGTTTGCATTCTTCGCCCGGAAAATGGATGCTGTACTTGTTCGCTCGCTGAAGAAGCCGTACGATCCCCGACGAAGGAAGTTCCCGGCAAGGTCACCACAAACTCAAGATCGACGACTTGTGATCCGCCAACCAAGCACGGGATCCACCTCAAGTTCAAGTCCAAATTCAAAGGACTGGTCGAGGATCAAGTGCCACGTATGTCAAGGGATTGGACACTTCTCAACCGAATGCCCTTCAAAAGATCGAGGCATTGGAATTTTGAATTCCATGGTTGCGCAAGAAGATATGGAACAATATTGTCTTGAAGACTCAACCACTGCGCTTACTGCTCAACTCGAAGGCACAACCCTATCTGACGATGAAGATGACAGTCCATCCAATGTGAATGCACGACGGCATGTTGCATTCTTTGCCTCTGCCGCAGAAACGACAGAAAGCCCTGCCGCAGAGAACTGCCTGTGCCTCACTGCCTCAGTCAATGGCTATGAATCCGAAGAGGAGACCATTCCCATTGATATTTTCATCGAGCTCAAAGAAAGTTTCGATGAGCTACGCATGAAATTTGCCCGGCAGACCAAGATGATGAAGATGCTTACATCAACCAAAGCCGGATATGAAGAAGAAGTGAAGAAGCAGGCCATGGCAATTGAACAAATGCTCGTAGAAAAGAACACCTTTGAAGAACGTTTGAAGAAGCTAGATGTTCAGCTCACTAGAAAAGATTTAGAGGCCGAAAAACTAAAAATTGATTTTAATCGTGTAAATGAAAAACTCGAAGTTGCAAATAATACTTTTGTAAAACTGAACACGGCAACAACAAAATTAGATGCAATAATGAGTATTTCACATGTTGAACGGGAAGGCCTCGGACATCAAAAGGTTGTAGATGCCGTTTTTCCAAAGAAAAACCCAACGGACATGGCATTTGTAAAGGCATCAAATGACGATTCAAACGCTGCCGCACAATCCTCACCTCCAAAAAGGGATGAACAAACCGAAGGCAAGGCCACTGCCCCAGCAAAAGACTGCCGCAGAAGGCCGAAGCAAAGGCAGGCACCATCAGGCAGGATGAAGACAAGGAAGCCCCTGCCTAAGCAACATTTTAAATCGAAGAGACGATATGTTTGCCACTACTGCCTTGTACCTGGTCACATTCGACCTTTCTGTTGGAGACGCGAAGAGGATCAAGCAAGAGGATTTTACTTTCACTCCAACGCTGGACCACGGCATCCCAAATTTTTCGCACACTATTCTATCAAAAAGAAGGCAACGACGATACGCAAATGGGTGCCCAAAACTAAACTCTCTTCTAATGTTTGTTTTTCAGATCCCTCCAATGACTCCTCTGCCGCATCAAATGCCATCCAAAGTGCTGAAACATGCAATGTTATCTTCACTGCCCTCAAAGCTACCAAAGATGATAAGTGGTACTTCGATAGCGGATGCTCGCGGCACATGACCGGAAATAGTGATCACCTCATCAACTACAAAGTTTTTCACGGAGGAGAGGTCACATTTGGAGGAGGATCCAGTGGTTCAATAATTGGCCGAGGCACATTAAATGTGAAAGGGCTGCCGAAGCTACAACAAGTGCTTCATGTTGAAGGCCTCATCACGAATCTCATAAGCATAAGTCAACTATGCGATGAAGGCATGAATGTAAAGTTTACTCACCAAATGTGTGAAGTGTTTGATAGTGCAGGGAACCCACTCATTCAGGGGGAGCGTTCCAAGGCAAACAATTGCTATTCCATTGGAGAAACATGCCTCACTGCACAAGTCAAAGATGACATTGACCTATGGCATCAAAAACTTGGACACACAAGTCTTGGGAATTTAGAGCGTCTAATCAAGCTAAATGCTGTTCGTGGACTTCCAGCTCTCCCAAAAATCCAGAAGACAACATGTGGATATTGCAAACAAGGAAAAATGACTCGTACAAGTCATCCAGCAATACCTGCCGCAGGACAGTCTGATGCCTCTGCCGCAGGACCTGCCAACTCCAAGGCAGAACTGTATCAAAAGCAAACCAAATGCTTTGATCTCCTCCACATGGATTTAATGGGACCAATCGAGACGAGGAGCCACTCTGGAAAACGCTACGTACTTGTCGTAGTGGATGATTTCTCAAGATATACTTGGGTGCGTTTTCTCCAAGACAAGAGTGAGACATTTGATGAGGTGTCCAAGCTAATCAGGTGGATAAAGACCAATCATGAAGCCTCAGTAAAGAGAATAAGAAGTGACCATGGCACCGAGTTTGAAAACCAACGGCTTTCTCGTTTTTGTGACGCGCATGGCATTGCCCAAGAATTTTCTGTCCCCATAACACCGCAACAAAACGGCGTGGCTGAAAGGAAGAACCGAACCCTCAAGGAAATGGCGTGTACCATGCTGATCGCCAAGGGCCTAAGCAAGCAATTTTGGGCAGAAGCATTCAATGCCGCATGCCATATCCTGAACCGCATCAGCATACGCTCAGGAACAACAAAAACGGCTTATGAAATCTTGAACAATAGGAAACCTAATTTAAAATACTTTCATGTTTTTGGGTCTGTTTGTTATGTTTTAAATGATAGGGAACCTAGATCGAAACTTGATCCAAAATCCCTTAAAGGATTATTTGTTGGATACTCTAGGAATAGTCATGCCTATCGTATTTTTATCATACAAACTAGAACCATCATTGAATCTGTGAATGTTGATTTTGATGATCTTAGTCGACTCAGGAAACCTAAAGAAGAAGATGTGAAAGGTTTGCTCGAGCCTGCCGCAGTAGCAGAAGTTGAAGGCAGTATCACACCTGCGCAGCCTACTGCCGCACCTACTGGCTCGAATGATGATGCTCAACCTTCAACAGCATCTCCTGAGCAATCAAACGATGATAGCACCCCACATCAATCAGATTCATCTGATGGTGAAGAGGAATCAAACCAACGACGAAGGGATCCCCCAAGGCATGTTGTCCGAAACCACCCTTCGAGTCAAATGTTGGCCAGACGCATGAGAGTTCATCCGTATATCAACTACCGCAACATGACCAAGAACATAAGCATGTCTGCCACATGCGTTGAAATAGGCATTACCTCGTATCTCTCAACGATCGAACCAAAGAATGCCAAAGAAGCATTGGCCGATGAATTTTGGTTTATGGCAATGCAAGAAGAGATGAACGAGTTTGAAAGAAACAAAGTTTGGAAGCTCATTCCTCGTCCCCAAAACAAAAATATCATCGGGACAAAGTGGATATTTAAGAATAAGTCGAATGAGCACGGGCAGGTTGTACGCAACAAGGCAAGGCTGGTGGCGCAAGGCTATACGCAAGTTGAAGGCATCGATTTTGATGAAACTTTTGCCCCCGTAGCACGCATGGAGTCCATTCGTCTACTCATTGCCATTGCATGCCACCTCAACATCACCTTACATCAAATGGATGTGAAGGCAGCGTTTCTCAACGGCATACTTGAAGAGGAGGCATATGTTGCACAACCAAAGGGCTTCGAAGATCCGAAACATCCTGACTATGTGTATCAATTACACAAGGCATTGTACGGCCTAAAACAAGCTCCTAGAGCTTGGTATGGCTGCCTAACTGATTTTCTACTCAGTTTCGGATTCACTCGAGGCACTGCCGACAAAACACTGTTTGTGAAATTCAATTCTTCCAATATTTTAATTGCACAAATTTATGTTGATGATATTGTTTTTGGATCCACATGTGAGAACATGCTTAAGGCATTTACCTCTGCCATGGCGTCAAAATTTGAGATGAGCATGGTAGGAGAACTAACTCATTTTTTAGGGCTCCATATCAAGCAATCATCAACTGGAACTTTTATCTCACAAGCTTCATATGCTAAGAATCTCATCAAAAGATTCCAACTTGAAGGATCCAAGCCCATGAAAACACCTATGGGCTCAACGGACAAAATCTCCCGAGGCACTGATACTGCCGCAGTGGATCAGACACTCTACCGATCCATGATACGGAGTTTGCTTTATCTTACGGCAACTAGACCAGATATCATGTATAGCGTTTGTCTGTGTGCCAGGTTTCAAGCTGATCCAAGGGAAGAACACTTGAAGGCAGTCAAACGCATCATACGCTACGTTGCCGCATCAGTCGAGTTAGGCATATGGTATACCAAAGATACCACCACCGATCTAGTCGGATTTTCAGATGCTGATTGGGCAGGAGACACGGATGAGCGCAAGAGTACAAGCGGAGGATGTTGCTTTCTTGGAAACAATATCATTTCATGGCAAAGCCGCAAGCAAAACTGCATTTCTCTATCCACTGCCGAATCAGAATATATTGCCGCAGGGAGTTGCTGTACCCAACTGATTTGGTTGAAGCACATGCTTGATGACTACCACCTGGATAGCAATGTTCTTACACTGCGACAATACGAGTGCCATAAATATCAGTCATAATCCAGTGCAGCACTCAAGAACCAAACACATCAGCATAAGGCATCATTTCATACGAGATTTGGTGGGAAAACGTCTTTTAAGGATTGATCACATTCCTACAGAGAAGCAAATAGCTGACATCTTCACCAAGCCATTGGACTCAGAACGCTTCAATGCCTTAAGAAATTCTTTGTGCATGTGCACCATGCCTTAGATGCTGATCTGCATCATGCTGCCGTATTGTCATGCCTACTGAACCTCTGCCACAGCATTCTGCCTTAGTCAATTTGTGAGTTTAAAATTTTCCGAAGGAAGAGAAAATACCCAAACCACTTTAGGCAACATGGTCAAACCCATATACATGTAATTAATACGAAATGGGTTGAGATACTATGTACTAGGTGACCTAAGTATTTAATAATCTCATTGTTGACATGGCATTATACCTAAGTAGAGTAGAAGTACTTACGATGCAGCATGATGTTCCATTAGGATTAGATAGTTGTTAATCTTTTCCTAATTTTGCTTTGTAAGCCTTGATTTTTCACACCACAAAAATATTTTTACTTATTTGATTTAAAAAAAAAATGAAAAATGAAAAATAGAAAAAGAATATATTCCAAAAACAGAAAAAGAGAATATTAAAAAAAATAGAAAAAGAAAATATATTAAAAACAGAAAAATCAAATATTAAAAAAAAAAAAGGGATTTTGATTTTGATTTTTGGCAACGACCTGCCGCAGAGCAATGCCCCACTTGACCGTTGGGCAGCACTCGAGTGTGCGGCAGGCGACGGTTCAGGTCACAAAAAGTAACCGTTGCCTGATGTTTACGTCCCATCATACTACCACCCGTTTTTCTCTCCTATTTTCTTTATCCATTATTCAAACTCCTAATTCAACTACACTTCTCATACAAATCAGATTCAAAGAGTTTGAATTTTCTTGAATTCTTCAACCCTAATTTTTCTATCGAACGCACAATATAAAGCCCCATCCTCTTACGTTCGATTGTTTGTGCTCTTTTTCTAAAACCCTAATTGATTATCGAGTATTTGAAATCAATGGCTGGCGCATCTCCAATCCCAAATCCGTTCGCCCGCTACTTCGAGGACCCTCGATTTCTGGAGCTGGTCAGAGAAGTTCGCCCCAACGCAACTATGGACGACCTCAACGAAGGTGATTCGCTGCACGCCATCAACCGCCTCAAAGCTCTCAACGCCGCCGCCGCCACTGCCGCCGCGTCGCAACAGCCATCCCTCTCTCCAGAATCGCCGCCGATCGATGTCGGTGAAGGACCAGGTAAGGCTTCTCCCATGAACATCTCCCCGGATCATGATGCAGGGGGAGAAACTGCCGCAGAAGGAGAAGCTGCCGCAGAGGACGAACCTGCTGAAGAGGAACGAGTCTATCCTGAACCGACTCCACTGTCCATCATCCGCCCTGAAGATGTGGACATCTCCGGCGACACTGAGCCGTCTCAGACTCCACGACCACCGGTAGTTATTCCGGGAGTTGATGATGTGCTTGCATACGAGGCTGCCCAGAATGAACGATCATTCCACACCTCTGACTTAAAAGGGCTTTTTACTCCTGAACCCTCTGTTACTGCCGCATCATCTGCCTTTCCACAGGCAGACCCTGAAGTGCAGCAGCAAGGCAAGCAAATGCCTTACAACAGGAGGGATGATGATGATGATTTCAATTATGCCGAGCTCTACGACAACTATCCCATATCTCAGAAAAAGACCAAGGCTCGCAAACCGACTCCTTATCCATCTGCAACTCCACTCTCAGAGAATGAAGATTCTGAGCATTCTAGTCAGCAGCATCATGATGCCGCAGGATCTGAGACGGAGTCTGATCCACCACTGAGTGAACTTACTTCGAGGAAGCGCAAGACAGAGCAAGTGCCCATTCCTTCTCGCCGGCCATCCACCAGATCAGCCACCGCCTACGCAAGAGGCAAAGGTCCAGCCATGCCGCCAACCTCGAGGGAGAATCCAATTGACTTGGAAACTGCCACTGCAAAGAAATCCCGTAAAGGGAAGGAGAAAGCTGCCGCAGTCAAACCCGACAGCTCGCAAAGTGGTGATGCCGCAGCACAACCTGCTGCGAAGAAAGGTGGCAAGGCACCAAAGATTGATGCCCCCAAGGAGGATTCGGATTCTGATATGAAACCCGGCAAGGGGTACTCAAGGCGATTCTGGTCAGAACGCCGTTCAGTGATTGGGCCCCAGTTCTACTCCAACAAGCCCATTCAAACGGATCGCTGTGTGGACATGCCGACCTGTGCCAGACACAAAGTTGATAAATTCTTGAAGTTGATGAAGTTGGTCAAGGCAGTCACCTACGCAGGACCCTACTGCGAGGACTTGGTGCGCGATTTCTATGCCAACTTGCGCCCCTGTTTTGGTGATGATGGATCCAGAGGCTATGGCAAGGTGTATCTCCGTGAGAAGATCTTTAACTTCACCCCTGCTGCCATTAACGCCTTCTTGGAGCGCTCAGACATCGAGTATCCTGCCGCACTTGCTGACCCTACTGTTGCCGCAGTCTCTCACCGCCTGACCAAATCACCACCTGATGCCGCAAACAACATTCCTTGCTCAAAACTCTCATCTTTTTACTATTTTTTGTTCACTGTTGCCAGGCACAACTGGATTCCCACAACCAATGTGCATTTTGTGCATACCCAAATGGGGGAAATCTTGTTTCACCTTGGTGCAGGTCGGCAGGTGAACTTGGGAGAACTCATTTTTGAGAAGATAGAGTCACAGGCAGAGAACATCACTCAGACGCAGAGCCTTGCGTTCCCTTCCTTGATCTGGAAGATGTTGAAGATCCAAGGGCTCTCGATCAATAGTGCTGATCAACTGACTGCTGTGCCACATCCCTACAAGTTGTCTGTACGTGAGTACAATGATCTGCCGTGGACTGGTTTTCATGCTACTGCCGCAGTGCCTCCCACTCCAGCTCAAAAGAAGGCACCCAAGCTGCCGCAGGCTACTGGCCCTAGCTCATCTGCTCCACAGCCGGGTATTCATGCCCGTCTCCAGGCGTTTGCAGACCAAATTGCTGCAAACCATATGGTCATCATGCAGGACTACATGGCCAAAGCAATAGTGGATGCAATTACTTTCTTTCTTACAGAAGAGGGCTTTCCTCCACAAAAAGGGGGAGTACCAGCAGCCGAGGCAAAAATGGCAAAGAGCACTGTTCTGAGGATGTTAAAGAGGCGCATTGATCAAGACATCAAAGAAGTTGAAGCTGAAGAAGCTGCAGAGAAGGATGCTGCCGCAGCAGAGAAGACTGCAGCAGAGATTGATGGAGAGGATCGTGATTCGTCGCCCGAGCCCGAAGTTTGATGATTTAAAGGACATGCAGTTCTCAAGACCCGAAGAAATATCATTTCTTCTTTTTGCTTTAGTTTTATTCTGCTCAAGACAATTTATTTAATCTCTGTTTATTTGTTTTTGAACAATTTGGTTTTAAGTTTGCTTTTGGTTTTAACAATTTTTAATTCTAGTACTTATTTCCTTTTGAAAAAAAATTGGTGTGTTATCTTAAGGCTTACTTAGTTTAACTTGTTTTTGTTCTATTAGATAGTGTGTTTAAATAAATTTTTGTTCTACTTAGGAAGTATTAACTAAGGGGGAGTTTTATGCCTTAGTTGTTTTGTCAAGATAAAATCCATAAACTTCCAAGTAAGATGTATTTCATTGAGGGGGAGTGCTCTTTGCGCTGCTGCCTCATGGTTTTGTGAAGAAAGATAAAAAGGGGGAGTTTGTAAGGATAAATATGTTTGGGCATTACAATGCCTTAAATGTACCTAGGCAGAAGTTGTCTTGCTAACATATTTATTTGTTTTATTTCTTTCTTCACAATTTAAACTGTTGTAATCACTTTTCATATTGGTGATTTGATTTAGCATAGTTCATTAGTTGGAACGTGCTTGAAAAACAATCAACATAGAAGGTTTCTGCCGCAGCACAGCCAGGCAGTGTTATGCCGCAAGCAGTGCAAGGCTTGGACAAGAGGTTGAGTTCAGAGAATCAAGTGAAGCATGATATAAGGGCAAGGGAATGCTGAAGTCCAGATAGTATGGAAGGCAGTGCAGTGTGGCAGTGAATTCCAGAAGAACTTCAGAAGGCATCCTGCGGCAGCAGTCAAAGCAGCCTGCCCTGGTTTCTCTCAACCGCTTGTTGACCTAGCAAAAAGAGGAAATCAGTTGGAGACTCTCACCTATAAATAGAGGACGACCCAGCTGCATTTACTCAACACTCATACAACATCTTTACACCTCCAGAAACACATTTCCTCTCTAGATCGATCATCACGCCTTTAGTGCCGCGACTTCACTTGTGAAGTTCGTCGAGCCATATGTTCTCTCGTCTCTAAGAGAGTTCTTTTGTAGTGCTGATGATCGTGACTTTAGAATAGGTGTTATCCAGTAGCTAGGTTTCATTTGTTGTTGATTGTTCATACTCTTCGGATACGATAAACACCGAGGCATACATGTGTATAGCCTTAGGTAAAATCATTTGTAAATCCAAGAGTATTCCTTTTGTAAAGACTCGTTTCTTTAATAAAGTTTCTGGCCGTAAGGCCGTTTCGTATGTGTATAATTTAAATACACATACAAAGATTTAAATTCGTGTTCTTTACTTTTTCGTACGTGTGTGTGTGTTCGTTCGAAGTGATTTATTTTTATTAATTCCGCTGCTATTCATATACATATATCATATATAATTTTATCACTTAAACAATCTGATTAATCTGGATAAAATACTTAAATCAAGTAAATCACGTAAAACGAACGTTTTTTTCTGTACAAGGCATCGTGCTGCGGCATACGCTGTTCTGCCGCAGAACACTGCCTTGTTTAGGCAGCGCATTTCACTGCGTTTATTTACTGCCTACGACTTTCAATCTCATGTTTTCTTGAACGTCAGGAGTCCGGATCTTTCCAAGTTACCGGTCGAAAGTCTACTAAAAACACAAAATCCAACGTCTAAAACTAAAAAAAAAACATGAAATATATATTACTAATAAAGTATTGCAATAATACTTAATTGTATAAATAATATACTAGTATGATGATGAAGTATGTAAAGTTGTTTCACAAACTAGCCTCTTATAAGATGTTTAAAAACAAATTGTCACCATGTGCTTAGATGGTGTAATTCAATAGAGAGTTTTCGTCACCGGCGGAGGAGTCATATGTTGGGGGTTCAAACAGTCCGCACGATTCGTTTGTCCTTGATCGATAGTAACAACACTCAATGGATTTAGCCCTTCACAACAACAATTCACAAGCAATATGTATTCAACCAAACTAATACCTTTTGCAATTGTAATTATTTACTTAAATATTTTAAATAAACAAAAAAAAAATGACTAATTTAAAAGGGGTGAAAATGTTAAAAAATACCATTATACATATAGTCTAAGTGCTTTTCTGCCATCCGAGATAAAAGACATGCTTTCTTGCACTAATGGACAAAAATACCCTTACTATAACTTTTTGCCGTTATTCCCGTGAGTAGATTGAATTCTATTCAATCTTTGTCGAATCCTAATCTATTCAATCTTTGTCGAATCCTAATATTTGTGAATATTGTATCGAATCAGTTTGTCTAATGTTTGTCGAAAGTTGCGATAAATATAAAAAAAATAAAATTGAATGAGTTTGTGTTTGTAATTTGTAACGCTGTCAGATGCTTGTTTTTTAGTATTAATTTATTGTTTCTTTAGATTAAAAAAAACTTAATGATTTTATCGAATTATATTTGTATTAGTTGCATAAAATATTAAAAAAATATCATATATGATTGTCTTGTTTTTATTTAATTGTGTTAAATATATTAAAAAAACATATCGAATTATGTTTAGTTCCGTCAAATATAAAAAAAAAACATATCGAATTGTTGTGTGTTTGTCGAATGTGTGAATATTTTATCTGTTGTGTGTTTGTCGAATGTGTGAATATTTTATGAATGAATTTGTAGAATCAATGTCGAATTAAAAATAAATGTGTGTGTTTGTAGAATGTGTATCGAATGCGCGAGTTTTTTTAGTATGAATTTATTGTTTCTTTAGATTAAAAAAACATTATTTTTATCAAATTATGTTGCCTCACCTATATAGAAAAAACACATCAATTGTCATAGTTGCGTTAAATGTAAAAAAAAATTATGTGTTTGTGTCTTTTAGTATCAATTTATTGTTTTTTTTATTGTTTTTTTAAATTAAAAAAAAAAACAGATTTCTATAGAATTATATTTCTATTTGTTGCGTCAAATATATAAAAAAAATCAAATCGAATTCTCTTATTTTTATTTAATTATATCTATTAGTTGCCTCAAATATATAAAAAAAATTATACTTGTGTTTGTTGAATTTATTTTATTGAATTATATCTTTATTAGTTGCGTCAATATAAAAAACCATATCCAATTATTTTGTGTTTGTGGAATTTATCGAATGAGTTTGTGGACCGATGTCGAATTAAAATCCAATGGGTTTGTGTTAACACTACGGAATTTTTTGAGTATGAATTTATTGTTTCAATAAATTAAAAAAATTATTTTTATATCTGTATTAATTGTGTTAAATATATAAAAAAACAAATGAATTGTCTTGTATTTGTAATTTGTGAATATTTTATCGAATGAGTTTTTGAGTATGAATTTCTTGTTTCAATAAATTAAAAAAAAATTTGTTGTTAGATCTGTATTAGTTGCGTTAAATATATAAAAAAACAAATGGAATTGTCTTGTATTTGTAATTTGTGAATATTTTATGGAATGAGTTTGTCGAATTAATGTCGAATTTGTTTGTGTGTGTAATTATATAAATATTAGTTGTCGAATCAATGAAATATTTGTCGAATCTTAATTTAAAATTTTGTTAAATCTATTTTATTTATTTATGAGTTTTGGCATTTGCAAAAAATAAATTTTAATACAATATTATTTTTTTTTTTACTCTTTCTTTATCTCAGAAGATAAAAATTAAATAATCTATAATTAAAAAAAAAAATTGTGCGTAATGTTAACAAAAAAACAATAAAAGATCAATTATTATTTGACAAAAAAATTAAAATAGAAGAAAAAATTTGGGGAAGGTTTACGCTGTGGATGGACGGGGTCGGTTCAAAAACCTTAGATCGTCTTCTCCGGCTTCAATGGGAGAGATTTAAGGTTGCGGTTCCCGAAGAAAGTTCACGTGGTGAACATCTAAAATTGGGAAGATGATAGCGCCGCCGGAAGACAGCGCCGGAGAAAGGCATCAAAACCCGGAGGGAGAAGCGACGACGGTTAGAGGTCGGAGGCAGAAGATGAGGTAGTGGGGCTGTAATGTACAAGTGGAAGGCCCTGTTGTGATTCGGTGCGATTCGACGCCGACGCCGGTCTGGAAACAGATCTAGATTTGATATTTGAAACTAGATCTGATATTTGAAATGGGGTTGGGTGTGTTGGTAAACTATTTTATACTAAAAAAATTAGGTCAAACATGAATGAAAATCCTTGTCGAATTTGACTTGTCGAATTGTTAAATTATCGAATTCGACGTGTCGAATCCAGATTTGATTGGTCGAATTGTTTGTCGAATTGTGAATACGATATGTCGAATTGTTTGTCGAATCTTAAATTCAATATGTCGAATTGTTTGTCGAATTGTGTTTGTCGAATTTTATGTTTTGTCGAATCATGTTTGTCGAATTTATGTTTGTCTTTGTCGAATTTGGAAGGACAATTTGGGTTGTTCACACTTTTTTAGTGTAAGAAAGCATGTTTTTTAAATCGCAAATTTCACTATCTACTTTATGGTAGTTATATTTTTCTCCCAGGGGCTTCAAAATTGTAACTAAAACTATTAACTGTTAAATACTCAAATCTCCAGATCCGAAATAAGAAAACCAGATCCTTCCTGCTCTTCGAATTCCTCACAGTTTTCTCTTCTGAACATTATTTCTTTAATTAATTAGTTAATTCTTGAGAAAAGGAGATCGGAAATATGCTTGTACGGTTCGACGTGAATCCAAAAGCTATCTATTGCTGAATCTGATTTCGGGAGCGCCACTACCAGCGCCGCCGTATTGTTTCGACCATCAGCTGATGAAATTAAGGTGAGGATTTGTGTGTTCTTTCTTCTTCCTTTATTACGATACCTTGAAATTCTCAAACCATGAATGCTCTATAAAACATTATGCTTAAGATTTACAATTCAGTTCGACTGAGCATTTTCAGTTTATCAATCCTTCGATTTATGCAAGTGAATATCGTCCCCTTTCCGCCTGTGCCCTAATTGATAGACGAGGGAGTTCATGTGGTAGCCTACGGAATTGAAGAATAGAAGGTCCTCGGAAACTAATTTCACTGTGTGTGTGTGCTGGTTTGTGCTAATTCTAGATCTTCCGAGTGTAGAATCGATAGGCAACAGTGCGAATGTGCGTCTTGATAATTGATAATTGCTGTTTATGTAAAAAATTAATAAATGTATTCAAATTGGATTGTTTTGAAAAGTTGGTAGAAATGTTGTTCTGGAAATGTAGATGGATTTAGATTTTTAGTGATGAGTGGGTACGGTTTGCTTTCCAGAGCCAAAAGCTATTCGGCTGTGTTCTTCCAAGTTCCTTTCCAATGGGTTGGAATTGGATGCCATGAAAATTAAATGTGATGGCAATTAAATCAGATTTTTAGTCATTGGTTTGGAATTGGATGCCATGGCAATTAAATGTGAGAGTAGCAAGTTTCTTCGGTTGATCATATCAAGAATGCCAAACATGAATTAATTGCCCAGAATATATAGTCTGCACACGTTTGTTTCTACAACATTCTGTTTGACAATCTTGAAGTATGGGTATATAGTTAGGATTGAAAACCAAGGTTTAATGTATTACATTCTCAATCTCAACAAGATCTTTAAGGTACGCAATTCATGGTAATGTTCCTAGGAAATGGAGAATAAGGTATACCGCTTTTCAGTTATAAATGGATAAATGGGATGGTGGCAGTGTGCCTTTTGTAGCTTGCCTTCTTATATTCTCGATTCCATTTTGATGCACTGTCCTATCTAGTATATTCCCATCTTTATATGAACTCAGTATGTTAGATTAGATTAAAGGGTTCGGGACATAATGCTATTCAAATTGTTTTTATTCATATACCTTAATTTGCTTATCATTATTGCTCGTAGTAAGTACGAATAAAAATTAACAGCTTAATTGTAATATTTAATAAATGACATTGATTTTCTGATAACAGTGTCCTCTGTTTCTGTTAGAAAGTTTATTTCTTCAGAATACTTGGGCAGTGGCACACTTAAAATCTGCCAGCTATTCACTCTTTCAGTCAGAGGCAAAATAATCAAGGAAATCACATATTCCCTAAATCTGCCGAATGGCACTCCTTCCTTCAAAGGGAGTGGTGATTTCATTTCCAGCTCTCGTACTCTCTGTTGCATCTGGTGCGGTCCTTCTATTTTACTTGGTTTTCACACTCTCATCCTCCTCTCCTTGCAATTGCCCCACATCTGCTAAGACCACCCTCACCCCCACAAGAAGCACAGATCGCATCTCGGCTTCATCTGAGGACATAGATTGGGTGAAGAGTCAGATCGAAGCTAATGGACTACACATGCAGGAAAACATTTTGCGTAAAGGCATAAACCCCCGCACGCGTCAGCAGCAGCTGCAGGACCTCCTTCAGTTCAAAGGCATTTCACACTATGAAGGAGAAGAGGCAAATAACCACACTGCCCTTCCTTGCCCAGGCGGACTGCTCGTGGAAGAACACCACAGTAACTACGGGGAACCTTGGGCTGGAGGACGGGACGTGTTTGAATTTCTAGCTGAATCGGCTCACCTGACACCAGAATCAAGAGTTCTTGAGATTGGATGTGGCACACTTCGAGTTGGCTTGCATTTCATAAGGTATTTAGATTCCGAGCATTTCCATTGCTTGGAGAGGGACGAGCTTTCCCTAATGGCTGCACTCCGATATGAACTCCCGTCACAGGGTTTGTTGTCTAAGCGTCCCCTGATTGTGAGAGGCGAAGATATGGATTTCAGTAAGTTTGGGCGTGATACTGTTTACAATTTGATATATGCGAGCGCTGTTTTTCTTCATATGCCAGACAAACTTGTTTGGATTGGTCTGGAGAGGTTGGCAGGTAGGTTGAAGCCTTTAGAGGGTCGGATTTTCGTCTCGCATAATGTCAAGTTTTGTTCTCGTCTGGGTGGTGAGGAGTGCACGAAGAAGCTGAATAGTTTGGGGCTCGAGTATCGTGGAAAACATACCCATGATAGTTTGCTCTTCAACCATTATGAGATATGGTTTGAGTTTAGGCGGTTTAGAGCATAAATATGTTACAGAAAGGATCAAAGATGAATTGTTTATCTGTGGACTGTAGATTGAACCGAGCAAACCCGTTGCATGTTGAAAATCATTACGGAAGGAAAATGCAGATGTTGAACCACTTGCCATCCTTAACTCGGGTAATTGATTCTGTATTTTGCTTGGCCACTTCCTGAATTTTATTGATGTATTGTTTCGATTGCTTTGTATTATATAGTGCTGAAAGAGTAAATTTTATTTTGTTTCTTTTCCATTCATATTGCTGTTATGATTCTTTGTTTCTTTTCCATTGTTATCATATCTACATGTTGCCAGAAATGATTAGACTAGATTACATACTCTTAGACGGCCAGAGCTATAGAGCCTGTTAACTGGAGTTCATGCATCTTGCTTATCCCGTTGGCTTAACATTAAACACGAACGTGGAGGATGCCTTTTGTGGTGAACATGTGTTAGGGTCAAACCCCGAGCAATAATCGATCAAGGAGTCTTTAGAACTGCAATAACAACCCCTTAGCTACTCAAATATATTCCCGTTTAGTACATCCGTATTGTTTTCTTTGATTTTCAGCTGTTTCGGCAGACGCCTCCATGAATATCAATCCATTCTCCTTTGCAAAGTGCTCGCCTTCTTCGGTGCTTATGGCTCTCCTGTGAGCCAGTTCAGATTTGTTTCCTACCATGCCTATGAAAATTGCAATTGAACACGGGAAATCTAGGACATAGCAAATAAGCCACATTTGCACATTATAGATCATAAAATAAAATACTAGGTCTGTTCCCGTAAGAATAGTCACACTTCTTTCACAACATACAAAAGAGAAGAGGTGTGACTATTGTAAAAACATGGAGGGAGTACATAGTCAATTTACATGTATCTCAGGCGAAGCTCGAATAGGGAGTTTCAGCATGGTCTAATTTTATAAAATTGAACACTTTCTTTTCCTTATTTTTTTTACATAAAAAAATGTTCTTACATCAAACTTCCTTTTTAAACATTATTTACAATTGTTAATTTCATTATTTTTAAAATGCGTTTTTATTTTTTATCAATAATTTTTTTAATTTCTATATATGGAATAAATATGATTATATTGTAAATCAAAAAAAATTATATAGTAAAAATATATATAATAATTTTGTAAAATACAATTAAAGTGTGACATTTGATGTGAAATGAAGGGAGTACTTTGATCTTATCGGATAAAGAATGGTCAAATTAGATAGTTGTCAATATTGTGTGGGTGAGAAGAATCGAATCATGAAAGGAAATATTAAAATTTTGCTAATACCGGAGGATGTAATGGTTTGAAATTTCATTAGAGTTGTATAGGCTTTTAAAGTTTGTGTTATTCAGAGCCCGGATGAGATTATTTAAAATAACTTATAAGATATATTTGTTTGAAATTTCATTAGAGTTGTATAGGTTTTTAAAGTTTGAGGGTATTAAGATAATTTTAGAGTTGTTATATATGAAAAAAATAATTATATTAACTAAATAATAAATTTGGAATTTTCGTATATATATAAAAGTAATAATTTTAGGGGTATTTTGGTCTTTTATTGTTTAAGTTAGAACATCATATAAGTTGTTAAACAACTTATTTTAAACATTTTTAAGTTGTTTTTTAAGTTTACTAAGATGTTTTTTTTAAAGTTTACCAAAGAAACACCCTCTCAATCCAAATTTTAAAAAGTTCATCTAAATCATGGATAACATGAATTTTAAAAAAATTTAAAAAATTTATAAATATTCAATAGTTTATCCATTTTACATTATTTTAAATTATTTTAAATTTTATAAAATTAAAAGACTATCTTTACAAAATATAAGGAATTTCACTCTCCAAAATTTATCATGATTATTAAAGATTTTTATGGATTTTTTTTAATTAATTAAATTAATTTTGAAAAATAATAAAATTTAAAATAATTATATAAAAAACTAAATAGGAAATATATATTTTAAAAAATATATATTAATTTAAAGAAAAAAATTAATATTATAAATACCAACAAGCATTTTAACTTTCAATAAAATTTTAAGAAAATAAAAATATTATTTTTAAAATCACTATCGATAAAGAAAAATTAGAGATATTTTTAAAACTTTTAATATTTTAAATAAAAGATAAAATAATAATAATAATAATAATAATAATAATAATAATAATAATAATAATAATAATAATAATAATAATAATAATAATAATAATAATAATAATAATAATAATAATAATAATAATAATAATAATAATATAATTTTGAAGAATTTGGATTTTTTTTTTTATATACGAAAATGTATTTAAATGTACGTTTGTATCAATTGTTCATGCCGAAAATCTGTGAAATCTATGTAAATCGATGACAATGTATATATCATAATTTTTAAAGTCTATGATGTTTTGGGTTTACAGGGTGTGATAATTCTGCTGGACGTGGATTTTGTGACTACCGGCGCAAAAACCATGAATTTATTTGTGAGGAGGGATAGATCGAAGTTGTAGAAAATGAAATGAGGAAGATGAAGTTGGAGTTAGAGTGGGAATTGAGGGGCCGTGCAGTGCACTTTTGCGCTGCACAATAGCAAGTGCAATATCTCACCGTTAATTGATTAGTGTTATTTCTGTACCGTTAAATTTTAAATTTCTATACACTTAAATTTATCTTTATCTTCATATCAATTAACATTATAATTTAACGCAAACTAATATTATTTTCTAAAGCAAATTAAAATTATTTTTTATATAAAAAATTATAGAGTAATACTTAAATAAAATAATATAAATATATTTTTAATATTTTATATTATTATTTTAGAGAAATCTATATATATTTGAAGTACAACTTTTATATAAATTATTAAAAAAGTTATATTTGGTCTTATTTAAATTTTATTCCATAATAAAAAATATTAATTTGTAAAATAATATTATAAAATATTAAAAATAATAAGTATTACTCTATAATTTTTATATTTAGAAAATAATTTTAGTTTGCGTTAAATTATAATTTTAATTGAAATGAAGATGAAGATAAGTTGCGTTAAATTATAATTTTAATTGAGATGAAGATGAAAATAAGTCTAAGTGTATAGGACTTTAAAATCTAACGGTACAAAAATAACTCTAATAAATTAACGGTGAGATATTGCACTTGCTATTGTGTAGTGCAAAAGTGCACTGCACGGCCCCTCAATCCTTAGAGTAGAGAGCTCTTTCTTTCTTTATTTATTTATTTTGTGTTGTTCTTATATAATGATTCTCCTCCTCACAAGTCACAAATACACTCATTATTCTTACCTTATATAGCTGGCAAAGCATGCTACTTTTTCTGTCACAAGCTACCCTCTCTGATTGGACTGCTGAATCCACTAAAAACATCTCCAATAGGAGATATTTCAATTCCCAAATATTTTTTGGCACATCATTTTATTCAATTTTCACATCATCAAATATCTCTAATTATTTCAAATATCTCACACTCTACAATAAGAAATATTTCAAAAATTATTCTATTTTCTCTCATTTCTACATCAATTTCTTTTTTCTTCGACCTCATTTATGTACCCTCACTATATAGGAGTATTCATATATATATATATATATATATATATATATATATATATATATATATAATAATAATAATAATTTAAAAGTTTTTAAATTTTATAGTTATCAAAATATATAAAACAAATTTACACAAATTATTCGAGAAAGAGTACAACAATTATTCAAAACACACAATATTGAACACACTTAAACTAAATTAAAATATAGAAAAAAGAAAATTTTGAAAAAATAAGTTAGTATCCAAATTAAACAAAGTCTCTATTTATAGAGGTTGCAAAATAAAAATATTGAAATAAATTTATTTTATTTTTATTTTATTAATTATATGTGAAAACTAACATTTACAAAATAAATATACGTCTCTTGCCCTATCTACCCAATTCGCCAACTCACCTGTCCATTGGCCCACCACCTCACTTTTTACTTGCTTTATCAGAATAATTAGGAAATTATTGAATAATTCTGGAAAAATTGTTTAAAAAGATACAACAATAGAATATCTTCTATTGAAAATAAATGTCTTTAACATTACTTTCTATTGGAGGTGGTCTAAGAAAGCCCTCTCTCTAATTGGATCTCTCTAATTGGACCGCGCAACCCACTATAAAAACATATAATAAATTCTAATTTCCTTTCAATTACTGGTATGTTATCTCCAGGCAGTCTGTTGGTGCCGCCCGGAGATCGATCTTTCTGTTCTCCCTTTTATCTTTTGGGCATTCGACCTGTACTCTCTAGGCATTCGACTTGTACTTCCTGGGCATTTTTTTCTTTATAAAAATGACTTCGATGGCCTGGACATCTTTGTCGCCGTATTTTGACCTCTCTCTTGGTTGACTTTCCAAATATCGACGTGACGGTTGACTTGTACACATGTCGTCGGTGCTCCGTTTTTCCTGGCACAACATATGAAAATCAATATACTGTAAATCAATAAAAAAAAAAGTCAGTCAAACTCTGCAAAGACTATAAATTTTCAAAACCCACTTATTTTTTAAATTCTTTAAATATACAATAAAATCCAAATTAAATACAACCTTTTTAAATTTGACAAAAGCAGAAAAAGTATTTTCAATGATTTACAACTTTTATCAAAGAAATTTATTTTTTAAATATTTGTAAAGAAAATAGTGTATTTATCACTCTATTTTACTTTTACTTTTACCTAATTTAAAGTAACATTTATTTCCTATAGTACTTCATCCATCCCTTAAGAGCTTGCTTTACAAAAAAAAAAATCACTTAGATTTAAAAAAAAAATTATGTATTAAATAATATAAATTAAAGATATAATTAGTATTTTATAGTATTTGATTAATGAATTAGATTAAAAATAATAATATTAATGTAAATAATGAGTATTTCTGAAAAAAAATTCTGAGTATTCAAACTTTTAAAAGAGAAAAAAAAAAAAGTAAACAACTTTTTGCGGGACTGCGCGAAAGTATATTTTAAAATATTTTTCATTTTGAGTGTCTTAGAGCATTTTCAATGCTAGAGTCCATTTTTCACTTTGGGTGGACTAGTTGGACAAGTAACACCTTAAAAGCTTTCACTTTGGGTGGACTAGTTGGACCAGTAACACCTTAAAAGACTTTCACTACAAAAAATTCGCGAATCCCCTACGGCCATCCCCGTAGGGAAATTCGCAAAAATCCGTAGGGAACAGGGTTCCTTACGGCATCCCCTACGGGAATCAAGCCGTAGGGCTTGCCTCGTAGGGAACAGATCCCCTACGGGATTTTTAGAGCCGTAGGGGAGATCCCTACGGGCTGGCCGTAGGGGAATTACTTTCTGCGCCCGTCCTTTCCCGTAGGGGACGCCTACGGGGCTGTCGTAGGTTCGCCCGTAGGGGATCCCTACGGCTTATCCCCACGGGGATAAGCCGTAGGGGAATTGCTTTCCGCGCCCGTCCTTTCCCGTAGGGGACGCCTACGGGGCTGTCGTAGGTTCGCCCGTAGGGGATCCCTACGACTTATCCCCGTAGGGAATAAGTTTTAATTAAAAAACGAGAGCCCCAAGCGGCTCGAGCCACCAGCCTGACCCAGGATCCGAGGCCCGACACAAGCCCAGCCCTCAATTGAGGGCTTTGTAATAATTATTCATGAATATTGCATAGTCCATAGTTTGAACCCCTGACCGTAGGGGAATTGCTTTCCGCGCCCGTCCTTTCCCGTAAGGGACGCCTACGGGGCTGTCGTAGGTTCGCCCGTAGGGGATCCCTAGCCGTAGGGGAATTGCTTTCCGCGCCCGTCCTTTCCCGTAGGGGACGCCTACGGGGCTGTCAGCCGTAGGGGAATTGCTTTCCGCGCCCGTCCTTTCCCGTAGGGGACGCCTACGGGGCTGTCGTAGGTTCGCCCGTAGGGGATCCCTACGACTTATCCCCGTAGGGAATAAGTTTTAATTAAAAAACGAGAGCCCCAAACGGCTCGAGCCACCAGCCTGACCCAGGATCCGAGGCCCGACACAAGCCCAGCTTTCCGCGCCCGTCCTTTCCCGTAGGGGACGCCTACGGGGCTGTCGTAGGTTCGCCCGTAGGGGATCCCTACGAATTATCCCCGTAGGGAATAAGTTTTAATTAAAAAACGAGAGCCCCAAACGGCTCGAGCCACCAGCCTGACCCAGGATCCGAGGCCCGACACAAGCCCAGCTTTCCGCGCCCGTGAGCCACCAGCCTGACCCAGTAGGGGACGCCTACGGGGCTGTCGTAGGTTCGCCCGTAGGCGCGCCCGTCCTTTCCCGTAGGGGACGCCTACGGGGCTGTCGTAGGTTCGCCCGTAGGGGATCCCTACGAATTATCCCCGTAGGGAATAAGTTTTAATTAAAAAACGAGAGCCCCAAACGGCTCGAGCCACCAGCCTGACCCAGGATCCGAGGCCCGACACAAGCCCAGCTTTCCGCGCCCGTGAGCCACCAGCCTGACCCAGTAGGGGACGCCTACGGGGCTGTCGTAGGTTCGCCCGTAGGGGATCCCTACGACTTATCCCCGTAGGGAATAAGTTTTAATTAAAAAACGAGAGCCCCAAACGGCTCGATCCACCAGCCTGACACAGGATCCGATCCACCAGCCTGACCCAGGATCCGAGATCCGAGGCCCGACACAAGCCCAGCTTTCCGCGCCCGTGAGCCACCAGCCTGACCCAGTAGGGGACGCCTACGGGGCTGTCGTAGGTTCGCCCGTAGGGGATCCCTACGACTTATCCCCGTAGGGAATAAGTTTTAATTAAAAAACGAGAGCCCCAAACGGCTCGAGCCACCAGCCTGACCCAGGATCCGAGGCCCGACACAAGCCCAGCTTTCCGCGCCCGTCCTTTCCCGTAGGGGACGCCTACGGGGCTGTCGTAGGTTCGCCCGTAGGGGATCCCTACGAATTATCCCCGTAGGGAATAAGTTTTAATTAAAAAACGAGAGCCCCAAACGGCTCGAGCCACCAGCCTGACCCAGGATCCGAGGCCCGACACAAGCCCAGCTTTCCGCGCCCGTGAGCCACCAGCCTGACCCAGTAGGGGACGCCTACGGGGCTGTCGTAGGTTCGCCCGTAGGCGCGCCCGTCCTTTCCCGTAGGGGACGCCTACGGGGCTGTCGTAGGTTCGCCCGTAGGGGATCCCTACGAATTATCCCCGTAGGGAATAAGTTTTAATTAAAAAACGAGAGCCCCAAACGGCTCGAGCCACCAGCCTGACCCAGGATCCGAGGCCCGACACAAGCCCAGCTTTCCGCGCCCGTGAGCCACCAGCCTGACCCAGTAGGGGACGCCTACGGGGCTGTCGTAGGTTCGCCCGTAGGGGATCCCTACGACTTATCCCCGTAGGGAATAAGTTTTAATTAAAAAACGAGAGCCCCAAACGGCTCGATCCACCAGCCTGACACAGGATCCGATCCACCAGCCTGACCCAGGATCCGAGATCCGAGGCCCGACACAAGCCCAGCTTTCCGCGCCCGTGAGCCACCAGCCTCACCCAGTAGGGGACGCCTACGGGGCTGTCGTAGGTTCGCCCGTAGGGGATCCCTACGACTTATCCCCGTAGGGAATAAGTTTTAATTAAAAAACGAGAGCCCCAAACGGCTCGATCCACCAGCCTGACACAGGATCCGAGGCCCGACATAAGCCCAGCCCCCCTCAATTGAGGGCTTTGTAATAATTATTCATGGATATTGAATAGTCCAGGGTTTGAACCCTTGACCTTATGAATGAAGAGGAGGATGATAACCGCTAGGCTATCGGAGTTATATGTCCAATTCTTAAAAGATAATATATATGTATCATTAACTTATATTTATTATGTAAGTATAATATAAAATACAATCAATATATATATATATATATATATATATATATATATATATATATATATATATATATATATATATATAGGTTTAAAAAAAAGTAATTTTAAATAAAAGGGAATTTAAATACATTTAATTAAATAGAACTCTCAATATTTTTTTATTAATTTTTAAAGTCTTTGTTATAAACTCAAAAGAATTGAGAGAGAATAATATAGTAGAAAGATAAACAATATGAGAGGAGAATAGAATTCTTATGAATTGTTATTTCATTCATATGGGGAGACCCCTTTATATAGGATACAAAGTAGGGTTTCTGTCTTGTTCACCAAGAAAGGGTAAACTAGTCATTCACTAATTAATAATATTCATAACACTCCCCCTTGAATGACTATTTACAGGATTGTTGCCTCGTTAAAACCTTGCCAGGAAAACCCAGTGGGATAAAACCTCGACGAAGGAAAAAGAGTACAACTTGCTCCCCCTGATTGTAATCAACGAATATCTTTGACTTTGTGATCAATCAGTCTCATTAAAACCTGTAACTAATAAAATCATATAGGAAAAACTTAGTTATTCAAATATAAATTTTGGTCTTCAGGACACAACCTTCGAATTGTCGAAATTCACATTCATTTGTAGTATTGTATATTTTTCGTCCTTCAGGGACATGCCTTTACCAGACATCTATATTCACTAGAGCATTCGTAATTGCTATAACCGGCCGGTAACTCTTCTGGAGTATATTAAATGCATCTAGTGTTCAATATACATTTCTTGACAAATGAACAATAATGTGAACTTCAATTCACAATCATTTGAAATTCAGGTTTAATATCTCACTTTATCTCGAAAACAAATTCAAATGGAACATTCAGATGTCCTCATTAATTATTATCGAGTGATATACATGCCTCGTTAAAAACCTCTTTATAAAACCCTGTAGGAAAAAATACTTGAGGAAAAGAGTACATGACATTCACATGTATATTGTGGTGATTGTCTCGTTAAAAACCTTTAACTAAGAAAACCCCGTGGGAAAAACTTAGTAGAGGGAAAAAGAGTGCAATCAATGGTCTTCGGGACCAATCACTGGTCTTCGGGACCTTGTCTCAATATCAATTTGTCCATAATGACATATATAATATGATATTTTGCATGTTCTGATTTTTATTTTCTTTCATTTCAGGAATCTTAAAATTCATCCAGAATTTTCATGTATGTATCTTTCTAATGACTTCTACATGGTAAAATCACACATTCATGCATATCTATATTTATCGTTGTTGCTGCCAAAAGTATAAGGTAGCGGAACTTAATGTCATTCTTAAAAATATCGAGTTTCTGCGAAAAACTCTTGAGCAACTAATCTCGCTTTTATATCTCACCACATCATTACTCGTTTCCCGTACGAACACCCACGTATATCCTTCTGGGATAATATTCTAAGGTGTGTATTATAGAGTCAAAATATCTCTTTATTCAGCGAGTCATGCTCAACCTCAATTGCTCGTTTCTATTTCTTTGAGTGCTGCCGGCACACTATCATTAATTTGAGTTTTGGATCCAAATTTTTTTAGAGCAACTCTTGACGCAAATATGTCGTTGACGATTTTTTCCATGTTGATGAAAATTCAATATATCAACCAAAACATTTCCCATAATATTTAATTTGGTTGTTCCGCAATCCCAGTATTTTCTATTATCATGTGCACATGTTTTTTCAATGGGATTTTCATCTAACTCTCTTCCGGAGATTTTGAGGGTGACTAAATTTTATTACCGCGGATTTATTTTATATCTTAGGATCGATCTACTACGCTTCAGGCGTATATTAGAATCAACAATTGAGTTGATCTCTTTGGTATTTGAACTCTTATAGTTCATTTATCACAAATATATGTGATTTTGTCACACCTTCATTAATTTGACAGATTACTTGCTGAATATTGTAAGTCACTTATTTTCATGAACTTCAGGTTCAATTGATTGGTGCGTGGATCAAATATTGAAGATCGTTTTCATTCAATGAAATTTCTCGGCATTTAAATCTATTATATTCTTATCTCCCCCTAATGCCGGGAAATGATCTTCGTTAAATATGCAACTTAGCGTAATTGATTTAAACCGATCTTCTGGATCGTGATCTTCTGGATCGTGGACTCAAGATATTATGCCCGATCATAAAAATACACTTAAGTGGTGATATGAATATACGTTGCATATTTCAAATTAATTCGCAGATGGGAAATAACAATTTCCACGCACTTAATAATAATCATGTTACGCATCATTTTCAGTACATTTGTAGTACTCGTGGGGATAATTAGTAAAGCTCTCCCGGAGCTAATTTTTAATATGTTATCTTTTGCATAACAATATATTTTTACCAATAATCCTTCGGGGATACAATATCTTTACCAATAATCCTTCGGGGATCAAAATATTTGGGTCATTCATTGACGAATAATCAAATCAAATATTGTTCAAGAATATTTATCAAATTTAATAAATCAATTGTGTATTCTTCAGGAATAACACGTCAAACATTAAGAAAACTTTTTCGATATTCCATGAATACCCACACAATAAGATACATTTGTTCTCGATTTTCAAAAGACATCCTTCAGGGATAATTCATATGTAATCATTGTTTCAGCGAGAACAATCGATGTAACTTTATTCAACAATATTTAATTTTTGAACTTTTCTTCTTCGGGAGCCATCAATAAAAAGATTCTTTTAGAAATATTTGGTATTATTCCTTATGAATATCATTATTTATTCATGAATATCAAATCATAATGTTCTTAACATTTAAAACTTATTGCTACTACAGGAGCAATTTAATTTGATTTTCCAAACTTATTGCTACTACAGGAGCAATTTAATTTGATATTTATCGAATAATATCAAATCATGATGTTCTTCCCGAACGATCAATATAATATTAAACCAGAAGTATATGTTCTTCAAGAACATTAAATTTAATTGATTATATTAAAAATAAATTGATTTGATATTACTTCAAGAATATCATGTTCTTCGGGAACATATGATATGACTATGAATTCAGAAATATCAGATTATAATGTTTTTCAGAACATATGATATCATATCAAGAATATCAAATTATAATGTTCTTCGGAAATATATGATATTACTTCAGGAATATCATATTATAATGTTCTTCGGGAACATTTGAATTTTAAAAGAAGGGAGGAGAAGTAGATATATTTATAATTATTAATAAATATAAATATAAATATATATTCTTGCCTTTGAGTTCGGATCTTGGATGAGTAGAACTTTGATGAAGAACGCGGTTGAGCTTTCGTGCTGATAACGTGTTATAAACTCAAAAGAATTGAGAGAGAATAATATAGTAGAAAGATAAACAATATGAGAGGAGAATAGAATTCTTATGAATTGTTATTTCATTCATATGGGGAGACCCCTTTATATAGGATACAAAGTAGGGTTTCTGTCTTGTTCACCAAGAAAGGGTAAACTAGTCATTCACTAATTAATAATATTCATAACAGTCTTTTATTTTTTAACTTTTTTGCTTTACAAGTTTTACGAAAATTTAATATTATTTAGTAGTAGTTTTTGAAATTTGTTTAGACTATAATACCTTTTTATTAATTATTGCGTAATTCCAATATTTTTTTTAATTAATTATTTTTATAAAATTGCGTAATTTTTTGCCTAATTGTAATTAATTATTTTTATAAAATTATAATTGCATAATTGCGTAGTTGCGTAAACAGTTTAAAAAACTTTAATAGTAATTTTATTATTTATTAAAATAATGGTTTAAAATAATTTAACTTAATTTTATAATAATATTTAATTAATTTACTAATATATAAATTAATATTTTTTTAAAAAAAATACTCCCTACGGCATTTGCCGTAGGGGACCCTACGGGAAAAATACCCGTAGGGTTATTTAACTGCGTTTAAAAAAAAAATACTCTCCATTTATTATTCCCTACGGGGGTTTGCCCGTAGAGACAAGTTCCCTACGGCTCGCCGTAGGGGATCGGCCTCTTGGAGGGAATGTACGCGCGCGAATTCGCGCGTAGTCCCCTACGGGAATTCCCTACGGGAGTCACCCCTACGGCTGGGGAACGCCCGTAGGGACAAGTTCCCTACGGCGAGCCGTAGGGGATCGGCCTCTTGGAGGGAATGTACGCGCGCGAATTCGCGCGTAGTCCCCTACGGGAATTCCCTACGGGAGTCACCCCTACGGCTGGAGAACTCTGAATATAATTCCCGTAGGGAATTACTACGGCGCGCAGTCCCCTACGGGAATTCCCTACGGGAGTCACCCCTACGGCTGGGGAACTCTGAATATAATTCCCGTAGGGAATCCCTACGGAAAAAATGCCGTAGGGAATCCCCGTAGGGGATCCGCGGTCGGAAATTTCATCGGCACAGGGGGCTCACAGTCGGAAAATCCATCGACTGGAGCACCCACCCAGTGGGTATTGTCCGCGGTCGGAAATTTCATCGGCACAGGGGGCTCACAGTCGGAAAATCCATCGACTGGAGCACCCACCCAGTGGGTATTGAGCCTGCTCTGATACCATGTCAAAGTTGGACCACTAGCACCTTAAAAGGCCTTATTAAGGTATTAAAGTTGTCCAACATATATGTGAGCCTAGAGTTCTTAATCCAATAGACGTGGGATAAATCTAACAATTTCATACAATGATAAATCTCCCACATTTTTAAATATCAATTAAAAAAATAAGGAAACTTAATTAAATATTAATAACAAAGAGAAAAAGATAAAAAAATTAACATAAATGATATAAATGAGTTTAACCAATTTAAGTGGGAATGTCCATTTTTTGCTTTTTCCTTCAATGCTATTTTTACATTTTGGGTGCGCAAAATTGAATACTCCATTATATAGTATATTTTCACAATCCTAAACAAAATACTTCATCTATTCTAGAAAGTTGACTCACTTGAAAACTAAAATTAAGACAAATGTATTTTTTGATTTTCTTTAACAAAAAATAAGGAGTAAAAAAATATTTTTAAGTTATAAAATAAACTGTTTGTGAGTAAACTTTAAAAAATTTATATTTTAAAGTGATTTTTTTTGTGGTGTGTCACGAAAAATGTGTCAATTTACATTTTTCTTGTTAGGTTGTCAAATATCAATAGTCTCATCTCATTTAAAAATTAATTATTTTTACTTAATTTATTTAAAAAGACATATATCCTTAATTTTTATATACTTTTTTAAATCTATTATCTACTACTTATTTTATTAATTTAAAAATAAAATTTTACACTCAATTTTTTTATCAAAAAATCAATACTAATGTATTTTCTTAATTTCCGTGTTATATTCATAATTTTTTTGTAGAAGTCCCAACTAATTATATACACGGTTTCTTTTTTATGTCTCAACTAATTATGCACACCCTTAAAAATAAATAAACACCTTCACTTTAAAATTATAATTTATCGTAATTACTTTATTTTTCAATTTAAAAATATATTTTACCTTTAAATTTTAGGTTAAAAAATCAAAAAATAACATTTTTATCCTTGAACTTTTGAACTTTTGGTAAAAAGTCAAAAAATAACATTTTCCCTATTTAGTGGGATAAAGTCAGGGAGGTAGTACTATTTAGGGGCATTATAGTCTTTGTAGTTGAAGACATTTTTGTAGAGATACCCAAGTTCAGGGCAGTACTGGTTGTGGGGCAGTATTCATAAAAATTGATTTTCCTTTTATGTGTTCATCTTGCAGAAGGAAGGTTGAGAGAGTCGGTTTTCTCAAATAAATTGTCAGAAGGTAAATTTCCGTTCTTTTTTTTCGGAATATATATATAATTTGAGTTCTATTTTTGTTAATTTTTATTGTTCTGAGATGAATTGGTTTTTGATTTTTTTTTTTGGAAGTAATTTGAAATCTTTCAAAAATCATTTCCTCAAATGTACAGGGACATGAGGTGTTTGATTTTGAGCAATTTGTGGTCTCTTAGTAGTAATGTTTTTAGAGGTTTTTTCTTAACTTGATGTATCTCGAAAGTCGAAATCGGTACTACTCTACGTAATCCTGCTTCGTAATTAGTTTCTGGACGTCTCGCCCCTAATTTTGTTATGAAGGTTTTTGTTTCCTGCAAAAAAAATGATGTTGTAAACACATGTTTTTATTAGGGTAGGGATTAGTGTAGGGTAGGGATTAGATAGGATTGGCTTCATCCAGTCCGATTTTACATGGCTGGATGGGGTCCTTATGAAATCGTTGCGATAACCAAGCGAACGAATGTAAAACGAGGATCCATTTAGCTTAAGTTGATCACATTTTGGAGTTATTTCACTAATGTTTGTTCAGACATCTTTTTATTTCTAAGCACACTTTTGTTTACCAAGCAAATATTTTGGTCAAAATTTTGAGAAATCTACTCCTCACCTAAATGAGGAGTAGATTTCTCAGTCTGCAGTTTTTGGTAGGTAAATGGTTTATGGAAATAAAATCAGTCCAAATCAAAGAAATGATTATGGAATGATTTTACATTCCATCTAAACAATTTTTCCTAACCTATAAAATATCAAAGTTTTCTCATTGATTAAAACACAACAACAACAAATACACATTAAATTTTGGAATTAGGGATTCTCTATATTGTTGAATTTATTTCAAGGTTCAAGAGGTATGAGTTTTTTTTCTAAACATTTCTATTTTAATATGTGTGTGGCATGTGGATATGAAATGATAAAGATGATTCAAGTCTTACTAGGATAAGGGTCAATGACTTAAGTGTATGAAAGTTGTGGCTAGGGACATACTTTCGTTGCCCCGAAAGATTGCGATCGCAGCCCAAAAGTATTTGTCAGTAAAGTGTAAAAAGTAAAGAGTATAATTGTATTTTGAAGTGAATAATAAGTATAATTATTTCTTTTTTGTGAGGTGTGAAGTATATAAAAGAAAAGTGTGAAGATATGAGTGAGATGGAGGAAGTAGCTTGAATATAAGATTAGTGACTTTAATTTTAATGTTAATAAAATGGTGTATTATTTGTTATTATGTGAAAAATCTAATAAAAATGATGATCAACATATTAATAGTGTTTAGAAATATAGAAGTTGTGAATTGATTGCTTCAAGAGAAAATGTTTGGTTGATAATTGTTTGTGAAAGTTGAAATTAGAAGTAGAATTACTATGTAAAACAAATCTCGCGTCTTTTCAGCTAAAACCTCGTAATTCCTTTTTGTTTTCTGCCTTTTAGTGTTAGCAGGTTTCCGTTAGTTCGACATACGAAGCTCATTAGTTTATTTGGGGATAATGCACGAATGATCACTCTGGAGTCTGTAGAAGAACCTACATTCTGACCTATGAAGCTCTTGGAATTACCTAACATAAAGAGCAGAAAAAGGCCAGTACGAAAAGATAGGTTCACCTTCATCACTGATGAGTCGGACAAATTAGCCATACCATTCGGGCCTCGTTTTCAGGCTGAAGTACCACCTTGGACTTGTCCCTCTACAAAGTCTGGCCTAACCACAGAGTTGGACAACTCCAAGTGGCTAGGCACCCAAATATGGCCGGTTAAAGGAAAAACCCAAGCTTTAAAAAATACGGTCGGAAAGGGTAGATCGGACATCTGTGAATGTGCATTCCCGGGATCAACAGAATGTGTCAGAAAACACGTCTCCAGCAAGAAATTCCAATTGCAGGCCGAACTCGGCCCTATCTTCTGGAAATGGAAGTTTGATGACATGGGGGAGGATGTTTCTAGAATATGGTGTCCTGATGAAGAGGAGAAATTTAATGATGTTGTGAAAGCATCCTCGACGTCAGAAGATAGTAATTTCATGATGTCCGCCTTGGAATTACTACCGTGCCAGAACAAACGGAGTATCGTGAGCTACTATCTAAATGTGTATATCCCGAGACGAATAAGCCTACAAACCAGGTCGAGTTGTGCTACTGTAGACACAGATGATGATACAGAGGACACACCATGCGTTAAGGGGTCACGGAAAAGGTTTCAGGCTAACAATTTAACTTCTTCAAGCAGTCCTACTAAGTCCGCAAGGATGAAGTACTTGACAACCCGCTGGTGAGTCTCTTTTTTATGCTTATTTTTTTCGGTCACTCTGTAGGAAATTAAGTTGATAAGCATTAGATCAAATCCTGTGAAAACAAATCTTGGGACTGAATTAGAGGGAATGCTTGGTGGGTGATCTGGGAAAGTAAATTGCGTGAAGAAATATTGAGGGCCATAAACGCACAACACATTTCTTATTAACATATTTGCTTGATTTTTCTGTTTATTGAGGTTGGTCACCGATGGAATTCTATATGATCGTTCTAGGCCATCATTTAGAGCATCTCCAATGGTCATCTCCCCTTCTTGAGTACAAATTTGTGTGCCACAATACATATCACATCAAAAATAAATTATACCTATCAATTTATATTTACACTGCCCAACAATGAAAGATACAATTTTTACTTTTATAGGTCTCATCACTATACATAATTTTATTTTATTTACACACATATATATTAAAATAACTTGACGGACTGGCCTGCCAACTGGACAAACACCTTAATGTAATCCTCCACGGTCCCGGTCTGCTTGACCTTGGAGAGCCACTCGAATTTGTTGCCCTTAAATCGCGTGTCAAAACGCGCCACCAGTGCTTGTATGAACTCGTGCCACCTCATCCTGGGTTTTTGCGCCCTCATCCATGCCAACCAGTGCAAGGCTAGTCCATCCATGGCAACCTCAGCCGTTGCCACTTTTTTCTCCCGCGGAGTATTGTGCAATTCAAACTGTTGTTCAACCCTCGCTATCCACCCGATCGGGTCTTCCCCCTCAAACGATGGTAGAGGCGCGAAGGCAACGCCCTTACGCGTCTTATCGTCTGCGGGCTCCTTTGATGTTGCACTACCCGATGAATGATTCTTCCTCGACGACTGCAGAATTACTTCGACAGCGCAGCCAAGGACGCTTTGATCTCTGCCAATTGTGCTCTTTGCGTGCTCAATTGCTCTCACTTCGGCCTGATCGACCTCAATCTTATCCATACGATCGTTGCCTGCTTTCGTCATTTCGGCGGAAACGAGATCCGACAGGTCGGGCCACTTGATAGAAACAAAAACATTTCGTTGCCCAAAGCCAACAACTATTCTTAATATTATTAATGATGAATGAATGAAACCCTAAGTAAAGACTTAAACAGCTTCTTAATTGTCAAAATAGAAAGTATATTTTTAACATTTTTTAATCTCAAAATCACCATAACACTATATGCTTTAGTACATTTTTTAACATTTTCACAAATGAGTGAAAAATTAAAGTACACAAAAGTGGATAACAAAAATGCTTTTATGTCAATCCATATAAAATGAGTATATGCTTTTATACACTAAAAAACGGTGATCTACCGAAATTGCCCTTCCAATTCGATAAACATGATTCGACAAACATAATTCGACAAATCGAATCTCAGATTCGACCTACATTCGACAAATCGAATTTAAGATTTGACATGGCGAAACTCATTTGACATGGGCGAAAATCATTCGACATGGCGAATTCGACGTGGCGAATCCTATTCGACATGGATTTTCTACAAGTCAAAATCTTAGATCCTATTCGATAATTAATTTTGCAGGGCTCAAAATGTAATTAATTATTATTATTATTATTATTATTATTATTATTGACGATTTTTTATTTGAAATTCTAGTATCATTTTTAACACATTTTGACACACAATTTCATATTTCAAAAAAAATATACACATACATTCATATATACCGATAGAAATTTACAATATAAAATGAAAATCAATTTAAATAAACAAACACAGATATAGATCTAAATTTACATAGATTAAAAGAAATAAAATGAAAACCACAAAAATGAACCCTAGTATATGTAATATTTACACACTTGTATAGATCTGTATTTGTTCATCGTCGATGAACATAAAAATCCCAAACAAAACTCCCATCCGGATCGGTCGTTTTCATCTTCGAAAGGCCACCATTCACGCGGGTAGACGAAGAACCAAGCCATTCACCGAGATTGGCCGGCAGAGGATATAATCCCCATGGGTGAAGGTAGTACCCACGGGATAGTCAAGAATAAGACCATGAAGGTATGGTGAAAGCTAGAGAAATTGATGTTGGAATTATTAGCTGTTTTTTTAATAATTCATGTATTTTGAAAAAAGTTTATAATTTTTTATGGCTAATAAAATGTATTCGATTTCGAGTTTAATCGTTAAAATAATTATCTCCGTGTTACGAGTTAATTGAGTTATTTTATTTCGTCAAAATCCGTTAATCGGTGAGTGAGAAATAAATGTGTAAGGATTGCCATAAATACTATTTTAGTAAATGGAAGCAATTATTATATTATTGGGATATATGCTATCCCACATAGAAAGAATACAAAAAGTCATTTTTCTTTAAATGTGATAAGAAAGTATGAGTGTACAACAAGTTGACTAAGCATATGCACCCTTAGTGGAACATAACAAGGGTTACGCGCCCGCCCGCCCCGACCCGTTGATTAATGTGTTGGGCTCGTTCTGATCGGCCCAACTGAACACATTAATTATGGATTATTAATTAATTTCGGACTAACTGAACACATTAATTATGAATTATTAATTAATTTCGGAAATTAATTAATGACTTGATAATTGCTTGAGTGGGCAAGAAGTTGGAGTGGTGCCTCCCTTCACTTGCTGGAACTGCCTCAACCACCACCATGGTCTCTCATATCATCATCTCATTTGCATCAGTGCTCTGTTTTCTCAATTCCATTCAAATTGAGGGTCGTGCTCTGTTTTCTCAATTCCATTCAAATTGAGGGTTCGATTCAGTGTGCAATCCATATAAAATGTTAAAGTACTACCATACTTTGTACAAAAATTATTTTTTCATGCTTTTATGTCAATCCATATAAAATTAAAGTACTACAATACCTTGTACAACAATTACTCTTTCACCAATACATTAATTTTAGTAATTATTGATCAAGTAACACCTACTTAAATAGTAGAATAATACACTCGAAGAATTAGCAATTCTAACGTCGTGCGGGGCCTCGTAGTTTAATCGTTAAATTAAAGAAATAATGGTAAAATTCCAACAATTCCCACATGAAAGAGAATTGATGTACATGCATTTTTTCATGGGAAACGATATTGCATCTGGTAAGATAGCATTCAGTTTTGAATCTTACGTAGTTGAATATTCTCGAATTTATTTACTATGGGGTGAACGCGGTGTCTTATGTTGATAATTTAAGTGAAATCATTGTCCGTTTAATGTGATTGGAATCATTCAAGGCTTTGGATTAATCCTAGTCAATAGAATATGAATTTGGAGAAGTGTGGAGTACACGTTCATATAAAATTGATACGAATTAATACTTTGATTAAGCATGTTGATGCATGTCGAGTTTAATCTCGTGGTTGCATGGTTTGCATGGCTAAGTAATGATTTAATATCATATATTGTATGCAAATTCGAAATTGCATGAATAGCCATGCAAAACAACATGAATAGGTGCTTAGTGAAAGGGTGTGTTCACTAAAAGGTACCTATTCAACTAAAGGGTGCTTATGTTCAAAGGAAGGGGTGTCTAAAACCTATATAAGGGAGTGAAATTCATTTTCTGAACACACAACATCTCCTACGAAATTGAGAGCTTTGAAGCAACAAATAATACATAAAGTTCCATAAGTTGCTCGTGTTCTAAGCCTAAGACGCGAGTGTCGTTATTGTCTTATCCTGCGAGGGATTTTGTGATACCCAGGCTTATAGGGTCGAAATACTCTTTAAGGAAAGCGTGCTACGCGGATTCAATAAATATCCAAGCCTCTCTTCTTTCAGTAAACACCCGAAATATACAACATCTTAAACCATCAGTGTTTTGTGTAAACCAAGACAAGAATACCAACAGAATATCTTCCGATCTGTTTTGTTCTTATCGTTTTGTCCATTTTGGCCCTGGACAACTCTTGGATTCATAAGTGTTTTTACATTTTGAAGCGGCCGGTCTTCACACACTTACATAGGTGACTTTCCAACAAGGATATCCTACCAATATCCCACTTTATAAGCTTAGAAATCATTAAAAGTTTTAAACTTATCATCTACCCTTTTTGCAGGTAGCAGTTAAAGTCTTACACGATAATAAGTTGAGTTATATTCTTTTAGGGATTATAACTCGAACTGCTCTTACTTTGAAGTTTGTAGACTTCCAAAGTTGATACGAACCTGGTTTGGGGATTGATGAATAGAAAAGAACAAAGAACGAGAAAGATAGAAGATACCGGCGGAAGGTCCCAAAACCTCTGGATCTAAACCACGGAATGATTTAGGATCGATGTCCTAAACCCCAACGCGAAGTTGACGCAGCAACTCGGGGATGGTGAAAACACACGAACGAAGGGTGTTCGCTTCGTTGATTCGCCGGTTGAATTCTTTGGGATAATCGGGTAGAATTCGAACCGAAGAAAGAATTTTATGAAAACTCATGAAACATAATTTTTATTATCAAAGTCTTGATTAAAACAATGTCTTGGGGACTTTTAAATAGGCAAAACCTAAAAATAAAATAAAGGAAATAACTTGGAAAATAAGTCAAGAACAAAAGAAAATAAAATATTATAAATTTGGAATTGCTGGTCCTTGGGTTGCACCATTCCCCTCCTCTTCAAGAGAATTTGTCCTCAAATCCAAGTCAATGCCAGGCTCGAACACCACTCTCACGAACACACTCGGAACCACGTCAGTCTGATGTTCAATCTTTCGATGTAGTGGTAAACTAGGAGATACATTATCAGGGAAGACATCATGAAGTTCCTGCAAAAGAAAAAGAATAGAAGGGCGTAGAGATGAAAGATCGTCAGTGAGAAACGGATCCTTCTTGCACATCATCACCAACATCGGCTGCCCCTCTTTCACTGTCTGCGTCACTTGGTTGACATCGGTTGCACCAACCATACTCATGCAGCTTTTCGTGTGAAGAAATCCCTCGGACTCCACCGAATAAGAACCGAGGGACAAAGCGTCCCTATAACAACAACAACAACAACAGCAACAATGCTGGGAGTAAGAAGCCTACAGGCGCTTGCTGGATATGCGGAAAAGCGGGTCACTTTAAAAGTGATTGTCGTGCAAACAAGAATAAGAAGGGAACGATGAACAATCGCTCGGGACAAAGGTCTAATGACCAGGGTCCGAACACTAATCAAGGTGAGACTAAGACTCATAATTTAGTTGTTGATATAAATTATGTGCCTATAGTTTCTGAAGCATTTTATATGCAGGATGATTCGGTGGCATGGTGGATTGACTCGGGTGCAACCAAGCATGTTTGCAAAGATCGTCATTGGTTTCAGAAGTATGAACCGGTTGAAGATGGATCAGTGTTTTACATGGGAAACGAGTCAACTGCCCCTATTCTTGGTCGCGGAGAAGTGTTGTTAGAATTTAGTTCCGGAAAGTCCTTAGTATTATTAGATGTATTACATGTACCCGGAATTAGGAAAAACCTTGTATCCGGTAGTGTTTTATCCAAGTACGGATATAAACAAGTGTATGAATCTAATAAATATGTATTGACTAAGAACGGTGTGTTTGTCGGCTTTGGATATCAAAGTAATGGGATGTTCATGCTTAATATTATGAATAAAAATTCTGATTCGGTGCTTATGATTTCTTCTAATGTTAATGATTCATTACTATGGCATGCTAGACTAGGACATGTTCATTATAAGCGTATGATTGAAATGTCTAAACTTGATCTAATTCCTGCTATTAACTTAGAAGAAGATAAGTGTAACACATGCATGCTAACTAAAATTGTTAGACAACCTTTTAAATATGTTCAACGAGAATCTAGTATGCTTGAACTTGTGCATAGCGACTTATGTGATTTCCATGCTACACCTTCGTTGGGAAATAAGAAATACTTAGTAACTTTCATAGATGATTATTCTAGATTTTGCTATGTATTTCTGCTAAGTAGTAAAGATGAAGCGCTAGAAAAGTTTAAGGTATTTAAAACTGAAGTTGAACTACAACAAGAATGCATGATTAAAAAGTTGAGAACCGATAGGGGAGGCGAATATTATGATCCTGTTTTGTTTGAATCATGTGGTATTATTCATGAAATAACTGCGCCCTATACTCCTCAACAAAACGGTATATCCGAAAGGAAGAATCGTGTACTAAAGGAAATGGTGAATTCCATGTTATCCTATTCGGGTTTGAATAGTGGATTCTGGGGAGAAGTCGTGTTAACGGCTTGCTATTTATTAAATAGGGTTCCTAACAAAAGGAACAAGGTTACTCCCTATGAACTTTGGTACAAAAAGAAGCCTAACCTGAATTATCTTAAGGTTTGGGGCTGTCGGGCAGTCATAAGACTACCGGATCCCAAAAGGAAAACTTTGGGAGAAAGAGGCATTGATTGCATCTTTGTTGGATATGCTGTGCATTCCAAGGCATATCGATTCTATGTGATTGAACCAAATGATTCAGTTGCGATTCATTCAATCATAGAATCGAGGGATGCCATATTTGATGAAACTCGTTTTTCATCAATGGTTAGGCCCAAGGATCTGGTGCCTAAGGTGGTTAAAAGCAAGGAATTAACCTTGCCCGAACATGAGTCACTTGAACCTCGTCGAGGCACGAGGATAAGGACTAAGAAATCGTTCGGTCCCGATTTCCAGACTTTTCTGGTTGAAGGATCAAGGGACGAAGTTGGCTTCCAATACTCGTATTGCTATCATGTTGATGATGAGCATAAAACATACGAGGAAGTCATGAAATCGCAACATGTTGCATTTTGGAAAGAAGCCATCAATGATGAGATGGATTCCATTATGGGAAACAACACTTGGGTGCTTGCTGATTTACCTAACGGTTGTAAACCATTAGGATGCAAGTGGATCTTCAAAAAGAAGATGAAAGTCGATGGTTCAATCGACAAGTATAAAGCCCGATTGGTTATTCAAGGCTTTAGGCAAAAGGAAGGCATTGATTATTTCGATACTTATGCCCCTGTTGCGAGAATAACTACGATTAGATTATTGATAGCTTTGGCTGCAATAAATAATCTAGTGATCCATCAAATGGATGTAAAAACGGCATTCCTTAACGGTGAGTTAAAGGAAAAGATTTACATGAAATAACCCGAAGGGTTCGTTATGCCTGGTAATGAGCATAAAGTTTGTAAACTCGTTAAATCCTTGTATGGATTGAAACAAGCACCTAAACAGTGGCATCAAAAATTTGATGAAGTAATCTTGTCGAATGGATTTAAATTAAATCAATCGGACAAGTGTGTGTATAGCAAATTCGATGACTTTGGGAAAGGAGTCATCATTTGTCTATATGTTGATGATATGCTTATCTTTGGTACTGACCAAAGACAAGTGGACCTTACTAAGGCATTTCTATCATCAAGCTTTGACATGAAGGATATGGGGGAGGCGGATGTGATTTTGGGAATAAAAATCAAACGTGAGAACAATGCTATTACTTTAACACAATCTCATTACATTGAGAAAGTGTTGAAGAAATTTCATTGCGATGACTATTCTCCAGTTAGCACCCCTTATGATCCAAGTGTGAAACTTATGCCTAATACGGGTGTTGCGGTGTCCCAGTTGGAATACTCCAAGGTAATCGGATGTCTTATGTATGCTATGACTAGCACAAGACCGGACATTGCATTTGCAGTGGGGAAACTAAGTAGATACACAAGTAATCCTAGCACGCATCATTGGCAGGTTGTTAGGCGTGTATTGAAATATTTAAAGGGAACCAAAGACCTTGGTTTGACGTATGTCGGATATCCTTCGGTACTAGAAGGGTATTCTGATGCGAGTTGGATAACCAATATAGAGGATCATACCTCTACTACTGGTTGGGTGTTCCTACTCGGAGGCGGTGCTATAAGTTGGGCTTCAAAGAAGCAAACTTGTATTACGAGTTCCACTATGGAATCGGAATTTATAGCACTCGCGGCAGCTGGTAAAGAAGCTGAATGGATAAGGAATTTGGTGTATGAAATTCCTTTGTGGCCGAAGCCTATTTCGGCATTTTCTATTCATTGTGACAGTGCAGCCACTTTGGCTAAGGCATACAGTCAAGTATACAATGGCAAGTCAAGGCACTTGGGCGTTAGACATAGCGCGATCCGTGAGCTGATCACTCATGGAGTAATCTCAATAGATTTTGTGAGATCTCAACATAATCTCGCTGATCATTTGACCAAGGGATTAGCGAGGGACTTGGTAGCAAAGTCGGTAACTGGGATGGGTCTTAAGCCTCTCTGAATCTTCAAATATTGGATACCAAATTCATTTCTAATTACATTAGAACCAGAATTCAATTGGGAAGCCTATATTTGAAATTGAAAAACATGGAAATTATCCCAAAGGTATGTGTTTGAACCTGCATGTTAAGGTTGAATTTAATTCTTAATGAGTCTTTTGACAAAGTGCATTGTGCAGGTGCACGAAGAAAAGATTCACCTATATGAGTGGGAAGTATGGCAACTTCAAGAGTCGTGGTTAAGCTCTATATACGCTCATGAATGGATAGGGACACAAGGCCTAATTTTGTGTATGTTTTCCTTATGGAATTGTAATAAACTTGTGTGTGTTTTGTCTTCATGTATTCAGATGGGTTGAACGGTTCAATCTTTAAGACACCGTGATTCTCGAATATTTGTAAAGTATAATTCACTAAGATGAAAATTCAATCTTCAAGACATTTTCATTTTATGCACTAGTTTGGTTTTATTTGTTGAATTTGTATGATTCAAGAATTACACTTAAATGGGGGAGGAATGTTGATAATTTAAGTGAAATCATTGTCCGTTTAATGTGATTTGAATCATTCAAGGCTTTGGATTAATCCTAGTCAATAGAATATGAATTTGGAGAAGTGTGGAGTACACGTTCATATAAAATTGATACGAATTAATACTTTGATTAAGCATGTTGATGCATGTCGAGTTTAATCTCGTGGTTGCATGGTTTGCATGGCTAAGTAATGATTTAATATCATATATTGTATGCAAATTCGAAATTGCATGAATAGCCATGCAAAACAACATGAATAGGTGCTTAGTGAAAGGGTGTGTTCACTAAAAGGTACCTATTCAACTAAAGGGTGCTTATGTTCAAAGGAAGGGGTGTCTAAAACCTATATAAGGGAGTGAAATTCATTTTCTGAACACACAACATCTCCTACGAAATTGAGAGCTTTGAAGCAACAAATAATACATAAAGTTCCATAAGTTGCTCGTGTTCTAAGCCTAAGACGCGAGTGTCGTTATTGTCTTATCCTGCGAGGGATTTCGTGATACCCAGGCTTATAGGGTCGAAATACTCTTTAAGGAAAGCGTGCTACGCGATTCAATAAATATCCAAGCCTCTCTTCTTTCAGTAAACACCCGAAATATACAACATCTTAAACCGTCAGTGTTTTGTGTAAACCAAGACAAGAATACCAACAGAATATCTTCCGATCTGTTTTGTTCTTATCGTTTTGTCCATTTTGGCCCTGGACAACTCTTGGATTCATAAGTGTTTTTACATTTTGAAGCGGCCGGTCTTCACACACTTACATGGGTGACTTTCCAACAAGGATATCCTACCAATATCCCACTTTATAAGCTTAGAAATCATTAAAAGTTTTAAACTTATCATCTACCCTTTTTGCAGGTAGCAGTTAAAGTCTTACACGATAATAAGTTGAGTTATATTCTTTTAGGGATTATAACTCGAACTGCTCTTACTTTGAAGTTTGTAGACTTCCAAAGTTGATACGAACCTCGTTTGGGGATTGATGAATAGAAAAGAACAAAGAACGAGAAAGATAGAAGATACCGGCGGAAGGTCCCAAAACCTCTGGATCTAAACCACGGAATGATTTAGGATCGATGTCCTAAACCCCAACGCGAAGTTGACGCAGCAACTCGGGGATGGTGAAAACACACGAACGAAGGGTGTTCGCTTCGTTGATTCGCCGGTTGAATTCTTTGGGATAATCGGGTAGAATTCGAACCGAAGAAAGAATTTTATGAAAACTCATGAAACATAATTTTTATTATCAAAGTCTTGATTAAAACAATGTCTTGGGGACTTTTAAATAGGCAAAACCTAAAAATAAAACAAAGGAAATAACTTGGAAAATAAGTCAAGAACAAAAGAAAATAAAATATTATAAATTTGGAATTGCTGGTCCTTGGGTTGCACCATTCCCCTCCTCTTCAAGAGGATTTGTCCTCAAATCCAAGTCAATGCCAGGCTCGAACACCACTCTCACGAACACACTCGGAACCACGTCAGTCTGATGTTCAATCTTTCGATGTAGTGGTAAACTAGGAGATACATTATCAGGGAAGACATCATGAAGTTCCTGCAAAAGAAAAAGAATAGAAGGGCGTAGAGATGAAAGATCGTCAGTGAGAAACGGATCCTTCTTGCACATCATCACCAACATCGGCTGCCCCTCTTTCACTGTCTGCGTCACTTGGTTGACATCGGTTGCACCAACCATACTCATGCAGCTTTTCGTGTGAAGAAATCCCTCGGACTCCACCGAATCCTCCTTCTCAGACTCCACCGAAGCCTCCTCCTCGGACTCCACCGAAGCCGACGGTTCTGGCTTCTCGCCCTCTTCATCAGTCACTACTTTTCCAGCATCCATTGACGCCTAAACCAGCTCCTCTAACAGACGCTCAATATTGCTCCACCTCTCGCGCTGGATCTCAGCTCTGGACCTCCTCTGATCAATGTCAGAAGCTTTCTCCTTCTCAAAATAGAAGTCCCTATTTCTATCATGGGCTTAATGATGGCCATGCCGACCTCCTCGGTATTCTCCGCCTCTTAGATACCCTGCATTAACACGATGAGATCTCTTCTCTATGGCGGTGAATTTTGCATACATGTTCTCAAACTCAGGCGCCAAAGATTTCTTCAACCCAGCTCGAAATGTCTACACGATAAGCTTAATATGTGGGATTCATCTCACTCATCCTGCAAAAGAGTTAGAAACAAAAGAAATAAATAAATCTCTCCCTCACAGCTCTCGTGTATCTCTCAGTATGGCTTTTATCTCACTCATACTCTGCCTTTTGTCCTCTCAAATTCTCTCTTAATGAATCGAAGTTCCCAACCTATTAGCCGAATTCAATCCAACAATATCCACGAAACACACAATAAGAGGGTCGGTCGAAAGGGTGAATAAATTGGAACGAAAAATTCGATAGTATCAAATTGGCTCACAACGATGCCGGGAAGCTAAAGAATCACTCACAAAATTTTGGTGTCAAATTTTATTTTTTTATTTTTTAATTTTTTAATTTTTTAATTTTTTTTTTTATAAACAGTAATTTCGAAAATAATAAGTTTTTTTATTTCAAAAGAAAAGAAACAAAAAAGGGAAAAAGAAGAAACGAAAAAATTTAATGAGGTTACGTAATTAAAAAAAATTTAGAACCCTAACCTGGGCTCTGATACCAAATGATACGAACCTCGTTTGAGGATTGATGAACATAAAAGAACAAATAACGAGAAAGATAGAAGATACCGGCGGAAGATTCCAAAACCTCTGGATCTAACTCACGAAATGATTTAGGATCGATGTCCTAAACCCCAACGCGAAATTGACGCAGGCAACTCGGGGATGGTGAAGACACACGAACGAAGGGTGTTCGCTTCGTTGATTCGTCGGTTGAATTCTTTGGGATAATCGAGTAGAATTCAATTGAGAAACCTTTTGTTTAACATTAATCTTTCTTGAATCATTTTCTACCAGTTAGGTCAGAAAATATATACTAAAGGTTTTAGCCTTTCCAGTTCTTGTATTCCATCTATGTTCATTTTTAGAAATTTCGGTACCCTTCTGACTAGAATAAATAGATTTTAAATTACATACATCTGAACTAGTAGCCGTTTCATAATTTCATTTAACAGAAATTAACCTTTCTTCTCTTTTCGAGGATAGACATTTACAAATAATTCAACATCTCTGAATTCAATGATTATATCCAGATGGATATTCGATATCACAAACTTACAACATAAGAATCGGTATAAACTACTGTTATTGTCATATTCAATTAATATGCAATCCACAGTTTTAGGATCAATTTTAACTTACTTTGGTTTAGGTACTACAACCTTATCCAAACAACTTCACACTAAATATTTATATGACAGTTTTAAGTCTATTTTCATAATTCATATGGAATTGATCCTTACATTTGTGGGGAATTCTATTAAGAATTGTAATCGAAGTGAGTAAGACGTCGCCCCACAGATTCTGGCTTAATCATGATTTAACTATCACGGATTTAGAGTTCATTTTTGAAGTATAAAACTTCTTCAATATGAACCTCTTTTAGCCACATAAAATTATTACGATTTTCGTTTGTCCTCAGTCATCTTTTTCACTAAAGAGACTTGAACCGTCGGCTAAGATCTGAACTCAGTAGAAGAAGTCTGAGTACTAAATCTAGCGGAAGTTGCCAGAGTTCCAGACCTAACAGAATCATCCCCAGAAGAAGAAGGGAAATCTCTTGTCAAGTATCTTGAAATTCGTTATATAGAATAACGCAATTTTTCTTTCTCGTTTCTCCCCACATTTCATGAATATCAACTGTTTTGAAATCATAATCTCGAATATTCAACAATACATAAACAACATAAAAAATTCATTTTAAGATTGTTGGTGTTATTTCTGTATTTCGAATATTCCATTGCTGAGTCGAGAGATATCTCTCTGTCCTTAAGATGAATTTGTCCCGTATTAGTGCTTTACGGAATCACAGGCATAGGTCTTCCAAAATAAAATAACAAATAAGACAGTATCGAAGTGTCTTCGATACTGGATTTGACGAATAAAAAACAGGGGAAATTCTTATGCATTAAAAATAAGACGGGAGAAATATTGATAACTCGAATTGTGTCCTCGAATTATGAATAGAATGAATATTTAATAACAGACGTGCAAGTTCTTTATATAGCCACGAAAATATTAAAGGTGCCTCTCAATGAATAGGTGTAAACCTATTTATTAATTTTAAGTAATCAGTAATTAAAATTAAATCGGTACGGACACTCCTTCAAGTTGACAAGACACGTCCCTTCACTTTGATATTAACCGATCAACATTTACACATGCACGATTATTTAAAATTGGTGTTTTAACACAATCAAATTTCACGTAATTAATTGCATGCATAACATGTAAATTAACTTTCACAATTGCATTAACATGCAGGACACGATATACATACATACATATATATATATATATATATATATATATATATATATATATATATATATATATATATTATATCTATATAATATATATCACACTAAATAATCTTTAATTAATAATATTAATTAATTTTTAATTAGACACTTTCCTTTATATTTTAGCAATATAAAATAATACATATTTTTATATTTATTCTTTTATATTTAAACTTTCAACCACCATACGTTGTACAACAATTACTCTTTCACCAATACATGATTTTCAGTAATTATTGATCAAGTAACACTTACTTAAATAGTAGAATAATACATTCGAAGAATTAGCAATTCTTCGTTAAATTAAAGAAATCATGCTAAAATTTTAACATGGTGGTGAACCCACTTTTAAGTATAAATTGATGTCAAATCACTTGACACATCATAAAAAATTTATATATATATATATATATATATATATATATATATATATATATATATATATATATATATATATATATATATATATATATATATATTTCTCAACAATGCTAAGGTATAATTGTTATTTATAGGTATAATTGTTATTTATAGGTACAATCATTATACACATTTTTATTTTATTTATATTTTATTTATATTTATATATTAATAAAGAAATAGTAGAAAAAATAAAAACATAAAAATTTGCGCTCACATTCAAATTTATGTAGTATCAACAAATTGATACTATTTTTTTTTTCTTTCTAATTTGACCTCACTTCCCATTTGTGCCCATTTGTGCCCATTTGTGCGTACATGTATATGTTAGAGTATCTCACATCGGTTGGATAAAGAACTTTGAGCTCACATATAAGTTGGACAACCTTAATACATTAACAAGGTCTTTTAAGGTGTTATTGGCTCAACTTTGACATGGTATCAGAGCAGGCCCAATACGATGTGGGTGCCCCAGTCGATGAATTTTCCGGCCACGAGTAATTCCGATGGAATTTCCGGCTTACTCGTGAGGGGGAGTGTTAGGCTCACATATATGTTGGACAACTTTAATATCTTAACAAGGCCTTTTAAGGTGTAATTGACCCAACTTCGACATGGTATCAGAGCAGGCCCAACACGACGTGAGACCCCGGTCGATTGATTTTCCGACTGTGGGCACCCCTGCCGATGAAATTTCCCGCCACGAGTAATTCTTATGGAATTTCCGACTTACTCGTGAGGGGGAGTGTTAGAGTATCCCACATTGGTTGGATATGGACAACCTTAATACCTTAACAATGCCTTTTAAGGTGTAATTGGCCCAACTTTGACATGGTATCAGAGCAGGCCCAACACGATGTGAGGCCCCGGTCGATTGATTTTCCGACTGTGGGCACCCCTGCCGATGAAATTTCCGGCCACGAGTAATTCCGATGGAATTTTCGGCTTACTCGTGAGGGGGAGTGTTAGAGTATCCCACATCGGTTGAATAAAAACTTTGGGCTCACATATAAGTTGGACAACCTTAATACCTTAACAAAGTCTTTTAAGGTGTTATTGACCCAACTTTGACAGTATACCATGTATATCGTTCATCTATATGCGGTGCTCTGTGCATACGAGCTCAATAATATTAAAAGGCCCAAAAAGATTCAGTTTATGATATATATTAAATTTAAAATCCTAAAATTTCAATTTGCTCACAAAAAAATCTCTATTTTTCACCTCACTTCTCATGCTGCTTTTTTAGTATTCTTAGCGGTTTTTCGAGCACATGCGACGCACTAACTGGACGATCGAAGAGAAGAATTGAGAGATCGAGAACAACATATACGATCGAAGAAAGGAATAGAGAGGTCGATGACAACATTTTTGAGCACATGCTCGCACGAACGAGGTGGGGATATGCTTCTTCTCGGATAAATCTACGGATGCGGATCCGGATCTATCTTGACAAATCTCGGATGCGAGTTTTTTTTGTTATTGAGATGTAATTGGTTTTTTTAATATTGAATGAACATTACACGTAAAACTATATATTAGCATTGTAAATATATTATTATTTACAAATTAAATTTTAGTTTAGTTTTTAAAATAACAAAAATAATATACACTTAAAAATTAAATTTTATTTTAGTTATTTTTTCATAATTTTTGTATAGCGTTTATGGTTTGGACGGACAAAAAAAGTCAACGATGATTTAATTTTTTTTTATATATTTAACAATCGTTCTTCAACAGGCAATCTAGAAAAAAGATGTAAAATATTCATATTCATTTCGGTTAAATTGGATGAGCTGATATAATTTTGTGTAATGACATCCATAGTAAGGAACCGATGTGAATAGAAAACTTTTTACAACGGTTCTTTAACCGATGTCAACTAACTCAGGATTTTACATGCACTTATGATATCAGTTCAAAATGCGTTTTTTAACTGACGTTAAAAGACATTTTTTAGTAGTATAGATCATTTTTTATTAAAATAAAGTAATAGAAATCGATTTTGAAGTTATGGCACTTTTTGTACTACATCGTCTTGGGCCAACTGACAAACATCATCTTCTTCCTTGCATTCTTGCAAACGAGCAGATCCATAAAAGGAGTGTGGAAATAAAGCTAAACTATAACGAACAAAACATAGAAAGAAAATCAAGAAACTCTAGTGCTACAGTAGTTGATAGTATTACATACTTTGCTTCATTAAAGAAAATAATAAGAGAAAAACCAAATGGTTGAGTCAGTTCAACTGCAAAGCGTTTCCAGCATTTGAATGTGGACTTATAAGCTTGAATTTCCCAGACTTACAGTGCTTCAGGCTCCTCAACGGCGTCATGTAGAAAGGCGTTAACCCATCACCAAGGTCACCCGGAGAATATTTAGCACTCGGGTTTCTTTCCACCTTAAAGTCCTCAATGCCCTTGAAACCAAACCCACCTGCATTGTCTACACTCCTCCTACAATTCGATTCTGCGACATCACATGAATTTCTGGGGCCCACAACACTAGTGCTGCGCGTAAGCTTCCAAGCATCGTCTCTCGCTTGCTTCTGACTTCCGTCATCAATCACATTTCCTCCTAATGTTTCACATACCCTCTCACTAGTACTCTTGGGTCCTAAACCAATCACATTACGCCACCTAATAGATTTCTTCGCTGACGAATTCAAGTTACCAGCAGTTTCTTGAGTAGCAGCAGGGTTTTTTGAAGACCCAAACTTTTCCGAACCTTCGTCTCTGCAAGAGCCCAGATGCCAATCTTTCAACTCCTTCTGAGTGATCACAAGCTTCACATTTCCGTGACCAGCCGCTTTCTTCCCGAAACTCGGAACAGAACTCGACCATGAGGAGTCGGAATTCGAGTGGCCAGAACGCGATGCTCCTGAGCTACTCTCTTCCTCGACGATCGAATGCATAGTCAGTCCATCCACCGAAAACCTACGATTCTCAACCGCCGAAAACATCGGGGCCAGCCTTGGAATCGTACGAGCTACCATGTACCCATCCCACGAAGCCCTTGGCTCCTCGAATGGAACCTGACAGGAATCGACTGAAAACCTGGGCTCGTTGTCACACGATCTTCGCCCATCATGAAACAGCTTTAGATTCCCCTCGTTGCCGCTGCTGTTTTCGTGCTTCTTCGTCTTATCGGGATGATTGCTGCTGTTCCTCTGCCTCCAATTCCTCAATTTCCTGGTGAAAACAGATGCCGCCCCAAATAACAGATTTCCAGCGATTCCTCTGGGATAATTGGATTTCTTCTTGGGCTTGTGTTGGAATTCGAGATCTATGTATTCTTTCATCGTCTTGAATTCAACGGAATCGACATTCGATTTTTCCCCCAATTCGTCGCTCGAAACCCTAATTTGATCGCCGCGGTGTTCCTTCTCCGATTCGATGACTGTGTAGGTGACTTTGGAGAGCCCCGCGTTCTTTCCTACGTTCTTCGATTCGACTTTCGCCGATCCGCCCTCTAGGTCGTCGACGTCGAAGAGAGCACACAGAGAGTTCAGAGGCGAGACGACGTCGCAGGACTTGCGCCGCGGCGCGTTCAGTACGCCGGAAGAGGCTTCGCATTTGGAAATGGAAACCACAGACCTGCATCGGCGGAGCTCAGGCGACGTTGCGGTGGGGGCGGCAGAGTCGAGGCGTTCGCGGAGGCAGGAGGCGCAGATGCCGGTGAGAGTTTGGTCTGGGTGGCGGTGGCAGGGGGTGGTGCGGCGGATCCCGGAGCGGGTTCGCGGGCGGAGCGTCATTGCAGGGCAATGCGGAGTTGAAGCATTCGGTGTTTGAGGAGTGAGACTGAAGAAGAGTATATATGATTTGCCAAGTCTCAACTGCAACACATCAAGATAGTGTTGAGTGTTTCAGTCATCACTCATCAGTGTTACAGAGAGAAGAGAAAGGGAGGAGAGGGGAGGGAAAGGGGGTTGACACAGCAGCAGCAGAGTATCCTAGGAAAATAGCAGACAAGAACCCTGATAAACCCCATTTAACAAATCCCTTGTTACTTAGATGTGAGTGACACTCCTAATCTAGTCAAATCTAATTCCAAAGTAGTACTGTATAATATTTTCACAAACATATATCTTTGGAAAATACCACCGAGTATAAATGTAACATAAAGTTCTTAAAAAATATGTTATTCATATCGACAGATACAATTTTTATTTTTTATTTTTTTGACATCCAATCTATACAAGTGAGGATAAAATACGCTGGAATATATACTATGTTGAATATGTTATTCATATCAACAGATACATTTTCTTTTTTGGGCATTCAGTACGTACAAGTGAGGATAAAGTGCACTGAAATAGACACTACGTTGGTACAGTGGGATCAGAATATGACCCCCGACGGCAATCATCGGTAACCGAGCCGGCCCATTAGGGTCGGGCTTCGGCCCCTGAACGGACCGAAGCGTTACAAATTGTATCATAGCAGGTGCTGACCGGAACTGCGGGAACTAAGTGTCTTGCGGGGCCAAGTGTTCTACCAAAAGTTGGTGAAAGTACCCGTAAGAGTATTCCTGCACGGATGGTTGGTCCTGAGAAAGTAAGGCGCACAACGAGGACGTAACAATCCATATGCAAGTGCTTAAAAGAATTGAATATGCTACTTATGGTTTTTTCCATGCTACTTATACCAACATGCATATGCATCTTCTTTCCTAAGCATCCTCCTATAAGAACTTCAAAATTAAGCGTGCTTACTCTCGAGTAATTTTAGGATGGGTGACCCCCTGGTATTGGTACAGTGGGGACGAGTAATTCTAGAATGGGTGACCCCCTCGAAAGTGTTCCGAGTGCGTACGTAATTCTAGGATGGGTGACCTCACCTCCCGATGTTGGTACATTGGTGACTGTGTTGGTACATTGAGGTCAAAATATCACTCTCGGCGACAATTATTGGTAACCGAGCAGGCCCATTAAAGTCGAGTTTCAGCCTCTCAATGGGTCGGGGCGATACAATAAAAGAGGTGTACATATTTTCTATTTTATTGAATTAATCTCATTTACCATCTAGGTTTAATTGAATTGAATGTTCCAATTATTTATCCCGGCATAAATTAAGAAAAATGTTAAATTTCGACAAAAAAATCCAAGTAAAATTTTATTTTTAAAAAGTAAAATAGTTATAAGTAACATTAAAAAAAGGTATTAAAATAAAGTAGGGATAAATTTATTTAAAAATGAAAAGGTATGAAAATTATTTCTTGTTTAATAGTGTGCATATTACGTTAGACACAAAAAAAAAATGTGCTTAGTTAATTGAGTAAGGAGTGGTATTTTTTTCATAATCATATTGAAAACCCTCTATAGTTCAAATGAATGAAGGGTTATATGAATGCAGTATATCTTCTTTTTTAAGTTTTAATGTATTAATAAAATATTTAACACACTCTCTCACTAGTAAATATTTTAGCAAGCCAAAATTTAATCGATTGAACTCCTCATCATCTTATAGGGTCTCCTCTTTTACCATATTGAAATTTCAAACATCTAGAAACAAATTGGTTGGTGGTAAAAAACAATCACTGCTCTGAAAATGCTGGTGTCAAGAAGCCTAAGTCCTGAGGCGCAAACAACCTCCCAAATGAACGGACTTCGCATGGCTCGCATGATTTTGGGACAGTCCGATCATGAGTTCGACGATGGTCAGGTGCTGCGTGCGGAAAAGTGGGGCACGTCTACTCGACCCAGACACCGAAATTCAGGGGCGGAGGGAAAGGGGGGTCAAGGGGGTCAGTGGACCCCCTTTCCCATTTTTTTTAATAATGTAAATTTAAAAGAAATTAATTAGAATAAAATAAAAAAAGTAAATTAGTAAATATAAAATACAATTTTATACTCTAAGTAAAAGAATATACTCAATTAATTTTAAAAAGTAATACTAAATAATAAAAAGGATGAAAAGTTTTTTTTCTTTCAATCACACTTATCGTCCTAGTTTCTCACTTACCATGTTCGATTCAATTATTGTTTAATTTAATGGAACCCTGAAAAATAAGTTCGATTTTGAATGATTAAATTGATTTATGGTTATGATTTGGTTTGATTAAATTGTTATTTTTGATGTTGGTTTGATCGATAGAGGTATTGAGTTTTATGAGTTATGTTTTTTTATGCTACCTATAGTCTCATGATATTTGAATTTTTATGACAGATTTATAGATAAGTTTGTTATTCGAAATAAAAAATTACCGAACTCGAGTACAGTTTTTTTTTACCGAAATCTCCGAATGTTGAATATTTTACTGTTGAGAGGATTGTTGAATCTTCGAATTTGGACCCCCCTTTCTAATTTTTATGGCTCCGCCACTGCCGAAATTGATCATAGTCACTTTAAGAAAGTCAAAAGTCAAGTATATACTGTATTAACTAACGCTCGCATAGGGTTTGAACCTCAGAAATAGAAGAGTGTGTCGATAAGGGGGAGTTGATGACCTTTCCGGGTGTGGATTGAAGCATACAAAAAACGGAAGTTTGTACTCAAAAATACCCGCAACACTTCCAATACGAGTTTTTAGTGAGATGTAACCGGAAGATGATATAGTTACACAAGGTGTACCGAGCTTCTGGTACACCACTAATCAAAATGCCACACGTGACATTTAAAAAATTAATTAGTTAAATAATTAGTATTTTAATTATTATTAAATTGAATTATTAATTAGGAAAAGATATTACCAAATATTCTAAAATGTTAAGTAAATAAAATCAATATAATCGTACCAAATATTGAATATTCTTCAAAATCTATTAGATTGTTTTCCTTAAAATATAAATAACAAATAAATAAATAAAATATATATTAAATGTAAAAAAACATTAAAAAAGATGTAAGTAAAAGATTAAAAGAAAATATTTTATTTTTCTAAAGTATTTTGATAAAAAAAAATTAATTTATACATCATTTAATTTAATTATAAAAATTACAAAAAAAAATAAATTAAAAATAATTAATTAAATTAATAGAATTTCACAATTTTTTATTATTAATTTAAAAATATTATATAATCAATAATCAAAATAGATTAAAAATAAAGTAAAAAAATAATTAATTAAATAAGTATAAAAATTCATTATTTTTTTTGAATTAATTTAAAAACATTAAATAATCAATAATCAAGATAAATTAAAATAAAATAAATAAAATATTCAAAATATATATATTGAAAATTGAGCTATCATTGTAATATTTAAATCAAATATTATACGATTTTTATTTAAATTATTTTTTCTATTTAAAAAAAATAAAAAAATAATATTTAATTCAAATACTATGTTCAATTTTAAAATATTATCATAGATCTACGTGCAAATTATCTCTATCAAATTATCTCTATCACTTTATCTTGTATCAATGTTAAGTAAACATGATTTTATAAGTTTATTTTTGTATTATCTTTAGAAAATATCACATTCTTTAACTAAATTTAATTTTCTTAAAAAATTATTGTGATATTTGAAAATTACATATAATTTTCCGCTAACACCTAATTATAAAATTAAAAACATATAATTTATTTATTGAATAAATATAATCCTATTTTATTTTATTTTTGTACTATCTACATTTACATAGAAAATTTGAATTTTTTCTAAGAAAAATAATTTTTTAATGTTTTAAAATTTATAATTAGGTATTAAAATTATAATAATTTACGTAATTTTCTAAACTTACTATTAATATATCATGAATTCTTTAATTTTGTGAAAAATCAATATTTATTTTATTTAATATATTTATTTAATTTCACACGTTGATAATATATATTTGAAAATTAAACAACATTTTACTATGTTGTTTAATTTAATTTTGCGTGACTACAAATCAAGTGAGTTATTACTAAAAAAATGAATAAATTTAACGTCTCGTTATTTAATGTTATTTTTGTTTGACATGAAATAAACTTTTAAAACCATACTCTATCTACTTAACATTGTCATACAAGATAGACTATAAAGATAAGTTGCAAAATTGAACATAATATTCGAATTGAATACTATGACATTCTTATTTTATTGAAAAATATAATTAAAAGTGAGATAATATTGAAAATTGAGCTATCAAATGTAATATTTAAATCAAAATATTATTTTTATTTAAAGTATATTATTTTTATTTTTAATAAATACGAAACATAATATCACATGTCAGGTTAGTAATAATATTAAAATATTTTGACATGCTTATATGCAAAATAGTTTTTCTTACAATTTAATCCTAAAAAATAAAATTAATTATTGTCATTTGTACATAAATAACGATAGAATGAAAAATTAATAGAATTATTTGACTCAATTCATATTTGATTCAAAATTTCATGGTTCTTAAAAAAATAAATACTAATTATGAATTCATTTTTATTTCATATTTACATATATAAGATAGATCGAATGGATTAGTCATTTTAAAACAATAATTATCACGTACACATATATTATTCATATTTTTTAAATATATTTATTTATAAATTAATAATTAAATTAGTATATATAAAATTTAATATTGTATAAATTAATTTCACTTAAAACAATGAAATATAAATATATATATATTTTTAAAAAGTTACGTTTTTTTTAACTCGTACGTTTTTTTTTTCAATTTAGTATATATATTATTTTATTTGTTAGTTACTATTATATTATAAGAGGAAAAAATCTAATAGATTTTCTAGTATATTTAATATTTGAAAAGATTATATTGATTTTATTTTTTGAACTTTTTACAAGATTCTCATGATTTATTTTCCTAATTAATAATTCAATTTTATAATAATTAAAATAATATTTATCTAATTAATTAATTAATTAATGACATGTGTCATATTTTGATTGGCGGTGTACCGGAAGCCCGGTACACCTTGTGTAACTGTAGCCTTTTCCGATGTAACTCGTCAAATTAGATTTTGATATAACTTGCACATTGAAAATTTCTAATAACAGAAAGTCAGAAATGCACAAAATATGAAATATATCCCAAATAAAACCAATCATCTCTTAGGAGATACTAGTACACATTACCAAAAAACTAGAGATTAGTCATTTTCTGCCAAAAATGATGTACTAGTGTTTGTCCTCATCTCAGACAACAAACGCTTGGGTCTCAAACAACAAACGCTTCTGCCCAAAATAATGAACCAGTGTTGCCCTTGGGTTTACTCTACATCCTAAATGACAACCTGCATTCTTCGACTTGACATGTTTCCCTCGGGCCTCATGTGAATATATCTTGGTCTTCTCTGTTTTTTATTTTTATTTTTTTGTAATTTCTCGTTTTTGTTTTTCGTTGAAACGTTCTACACAATCGGTCTGGTGGTGGTGGGGAGTTACGAAGCATTATCAAGGTATATTGAATCACCAGACTTAATAGGTTCCTCACACCCATTGCCTGGAAATAATTTTGTGTGACCACTGCAAGGGACGTTGTTATGATTCTCCACCACACTACTAGGCAACCCCAGTTGGTGTTCTGGGAAAGATGTGGGCATAGCTTTGAATCTAACAAGTGATGTATGGAACTCGTCATGATCTATAGGCTTCACAAACACTAGCTCGTCATTTGGCCTTTCATGGTAGCCAAATAACTGCAATCTCTTTCTTTGCACCTCGTCCTTAACTGCCTGAAAGAAATTGAGTTTAATGCAAGACGTCATTGAACCATTAAAACTAAGCAATTTTGTTGAACTAACTATAAATCGCATATAAAATGATAGTATGTAGGATGAAGAATATGCTGTGAAAAAATCGACAGAGAATATAAATAAACAAGGAATCACATTACAAGACAAGTCCAGGAATACCAAAGGCAGCTTTTAATTATCTTCAGGGTATTAGAAACGCTGAAAACAAATCTATGTGTCTTGATTAATTTGTGATTGGACAACTCCTATAATCTTAATGTTTTTATATCAAACATCCAATCATCCATTCTCGTTATTCTTGAGTAGCTCTCAGAGATTACAAAAGCTCATCAATTTTGCCTCATATCCCTTTTAAATTAACTGAACCGAGGAAAAGCAATTTCTGCTAAGTAATAAATGAACTGTAGCAGCTGTAGACAATATATTTCAAAAGAAATAACTTTTTTTTTTCATAATCCTCCCAAAACATCCGTACCTCTATTTATAAGCTAAAGATAAATACTAAAACCCTAATGAATGACTTACTGACTAAGTAATTACCTAAATGACTATAACGTAATTTAAGAAATAAATAATAGAAAAGATAGTATATTGATCCTCCTTCCTTCATTATGTTGTTTTCCTTCTCATAGACCTTTCCAAATCTTTATCATATATGTTCTTATCATATTTCCCCCCTTGAACTGGAACCTTGTCCTCAAGGTTCAAAATTGAGAAACAATGCAAGATAAAATCGTTCTCTCCCTCTAGGAGAAAGTTCGACCATGCATCTGAAAGATCGAACACGAAGTTGACGAAGTCGCCGGGATCAAACACCAATCTTCGACAACTCTTATCAATGATGACCTTGTACGCGCGATTAAGCGGCGAAAGATGTAAGAATATGACCTGTATGAAACGAACATCATATAGAATGTTCGTGATGATGCAGCTCAGGTGCATCGCAAGGGCAGCTGCCGGAGGACACAGCGCAAGGGCCGAGACATGCTGAAGTGGCGCTGGGGCAGCGACTAAAGGAAGCGGCGCAGAGGCAGCATGAGGCAGCGGAACAAGAACAAGGGCTGCAACATGTTGATGTGGGACTGGGGCAATGGCATCAGGAATCAACACCAGGGCAGCGGGTTGATGCAGTGGCGCAAGAGCAGTAACGACAAGAGGAAGAAGCGGCTCGTCGTCCCAGATCGTGGCTGGTTCGTCTTCCGAATCCGTATCCCAAATTACGGCCGATTCATCGATGGGTTCAGCATCCCAAAGTATCGAGGGGTACTCATCATCAAATCGAGATGGACCAGCATATGGAGTGGGTTCTTCATCGTCAAAGAGCACCGTGTGAGGGCGTAGGTCGATCTCGAGGGTTCGAGAAGAGTCTGCGGGGACTACGGGCGTCGACGGGGATAAGTGTTGTTGACAAGAAGGCATCGTCTCTTCTCTGGTTGGTGAGAGATTTGGCTGGCCTCGTTTGCTTACTGCATTGTGCATTCTTTTATACTGTTGTGGACGCGACTCACGTTCTCCTCGATTAGGGCGTGTGCCGCTGTTGTACCTTCTCGCACGCTGGGTGTCCCTGAAATGCGCATTATCTTCATTGCGTCGTGGGTTTCGATTGGTGCCTTCGACCACAGTGCCATTTTCCCTCTGGCACCGATGTCCGTGCTTGGAGTTTACCAACTGCATGGACATTTTTTCCATCATCTCATTGATCTTTGAGATTGATTCTTCGATAGCTTCGAACCTCTTACGATTGGATACCATAGTTGGGTGTGTAGATCGAGCGAAGCTCGCTCTGATACCAATTGATAAGAACCTCAAGAGAGGTAATTCTAGCAACCCAAGACAAAGGTCTTGAATTATCCTAGCAACCAGCGAAATAAGCTGTAGACAATATATTTCAAAAGAAATAACTTTTTTTTTTCATAATCCTCCCAAAACATCCGTACCTCTATTTATAAGCTAAAGATAAATACTAAAACCCTAATGAATGACTTACTGACTAAGTAATTACCTAAATGACTATAACGTAATTTAAGAAATAAATAATAGAAAAGATAGTATATTGATCCTCCTTCCTTCATTATGTTGTTTTCCTTCTCATAGACCTTTCCAAATCTTTATCATATATGTTCTTATCACAGACCAAACTTCAGAATACCCAAATCATCCTACTATTTACATCAATCACATTTTATATAAAAAAAGTAGATTATAGGGCAGCCATACATGTTTGGCAATAACTTCTTACTAACTAACTGGTTGAGGATTAGGCCTGTGGGAACAAAATATTTCTTGAACATTATATTAAACGGTATGTAGAAGGAAGAGTTTAAATCCAGAAGGTGTTCGTAATTTCCCGAGAACATTTCATTTAATGACATTGTCCTTGATTCATGTTTTACCAAAGCAAAACTAAGTCACATATCTAATACCAATGTTGTCAACTTTTATTAATGTGTTTGCCAACTCCAAAACATAAGTGATTCTTGGCTTCTACTTAGATTTTTTTTTTTCATTTCAAACACTCCCTTTAGTCTAAGATTTCAGAATCTACTTACTGATTCTGTTCTGCTAGATTTAACAGACATCAAGCAGCCAAGGATGATGACTCAAGCATCAAGTGGTTAAAACCACAAGTGATCATGGTTGAAGAAAAAAGAGAAGGCCCGATCACAGGACCAGACCTGGTGCTTGGTAGGGACCCAACTTAAACACAATACACAAGCTGAGTACAAAGCACAGAGAAAATCTACATAGCAGACGTAAAAAGTTACCAAAAAGTTTCGGCATTCAGAAAGTTTAACAAGGACCTATAGTTATTATGAAACAGTGATTTTGGTTAGTTCTACACATGTGATTTATTCAACAAAATCACTCTTGGGTTGCCGAAAGCCGAATTTTACAAACTACATTATAATAAGTGAATGTTAACATCAAGCAACAAAACATAGAGAATCAAATTTTCCTTATTGAGAGATGCCAAAAACACTAACTTTACCAGGAGGAACACCTCCTTCCTGTTCTACCATGCAGCAGAAATCAGAGCAACTATAGGTGAAAAACAACACAAAACAGGACATAATCGAACAAGAGTTTAATACTGACCTGCAATAAGCCCAAATCAAATTTGGGGAGGCCAAGTTGCGCAACAGTAAGTGACCCGAAAAAGTTCCCCAACAGGGCAGCGTCCGGCACAGTCAGGTCCTGAAAGAGCCCGAAAACAAGCCCCCCGAGGAAACTATCCCCAGCTCCCGTTGGATCAACCTGCACTGTCTGGAAGGGAGCAATCTGCTGCTCCGTACTCCAAGAGTGAACGGTGCACCCATCCTTCCCATTCGTCAAGACCACACAGCACTCTTTCTTCACCTCCTCGACATCAATGTAAGGCGCCTCATCTGATGAGGCTTTCAGAAACCCGATTCTGGGAAGCAAATGTTTGAACCCAGAATCTCTCAAGTGAACGAGCCCCACCGTCCCATCGACTGCATCGAAGACCCGAATCAGTGCCTGGACATCGACCAACACCGTATCGCAGATCTCGATCATTCTCTCCAGCGTCTCGGGCAGTATCTCTCCGCCCACGCCTACGGCCAATCCGAACTGGAACCGCTGCGAGTGGGGGAGATCGGAGGGTGCGATGGGGTCGCACGCGCGTACGCGCCTGAGGATGCGATCGTGTCGCTGGACTTGGGACGAGAAAAGGGCGTGGAAGAGGGTTGTTTCGGAAGACGGGGAGACGCGGGGAGGGTGGGTGACGGAGTAGGAGAAATCGGGACCAACTTTGGATACGAAGGTGGAAGGGATGGAAACGCCCTCCAGTACGGCGGAGATGAAGGCGACGGCGCCGCCGAGGGATTCGGCTAGTACGACGTCGTCCTTCATCAGAACGTCGTGGCAGTAGTTGCCAACGACTAGGCACGACGACGAGGGCTTTCGATTGACGATCATTTCAGGTTTTTGACTGAGGAATCGGGGTCGTCAATGAAGTGCGAAATTGTGAAACGCCATTGAAATGGAAGTTGCGTGGTGGTGGTGTGGGGAATTGGATTTCATGCTTTCACACAATCGAAGCCAAATGCATTGATCCGCGAAACGATTCCTTTTTCTGATTTGCAGAATTTTGTTGTCTCGTCACTTTCGGTTTCTTTACCCAATTTTATTCATTTTCGTTTTGACTCCATTTGTTGCCAACTTCTCCTTTGATTCCAAAGTTGCTCTTTGTTTTAGGGTTGTACTCGCTGCTTTCTGACTTGTACATTCCCTTAATTTCATACTAGCTTCCGTCTCTCATAATAAAAATCAAACTTTCTTTTATTAACTTAAGAATAAAAACAGTAATGCTTTCTAATATAGCCATGTGATTATGGCATATAGCATGGTGATTATGGTTGTATTTTTTAGTGCTATATGTTTAGTTGGTTGATTGGAAAGCTAGTTAGTTCGGTGAGAAGGTTTCATTTTCTATGAGTTTTACTGTATCATACATTTTTTTTTTATATGAAGTGAGAAAGTTTCATTTTCTATGAGTTTTACTGTGTTAGTAGTTGAACTATAGACACTTTTGTACTTTGGTTACCCAACTTGTACACCCGAGTAGCTGAACTTTGACGAATTTGCACTTTCATTCAAAGATAGACTTTTTCTGGCGACACGTAAACGTGTCGTGATTTCAGTAGCTAGAAGAGAGAAATTACATAAATAACTATTCTCCAACTCTTTTTTTTTTTTTTTTTTTTCGGAAACCAAAACACAAACTCCAACCCATAATTAAAACACACAAAAAAAAAATATCACTTTTGAAACGGTTTAATGGATAATCGAAATCCATTAAACCCTAATTTTGCCCTCCTAATTCTCTTTCTTGGATTAGGATAATTGGATATGAAATTCCCCCAAAATGCAAAAGAATATTTCCATCCCAAAGAGATACGACTCGATATCACCGACCCCACCCCAACCCAAGCGTAATTTTCAAGCTCGTGAGGCTCAAACCCGAACCCGTATCTGAAAACAAGTCGGAGCTCTGGAGATCGGCATCCGAATCTAGAGTTTCCAAGATCTGCTCATGTCGCGATTCAACGCCAATTTCAATCCGTCGACTCAATCGCAGGCTACAATGGAGGAGATATTGCGTCACCCAGATCCAAGAGAAATACCAGTAAAAAATCCTCCAAAGGAAAAATTGAACATAGACGTTTTTAATTCCGCTCCGCAACGGTGAACTCCTCCGCAACCACTAGAGAATGAATAAGCATGTTTTATTAATTTTTTTTTGTTTTTTGAAAAATGTGTTCAGATTCAAGTTGAAGATGAATAGATGATGGCTTCAAGTTGAAGTTGAAGATGAATAGAAAAATGTCGTCCTCCTCCGTGCTCCAAAGAAGTGAATTTGGGAATGAATTAGATTTTATTAATAATGGAAAATGTAATTGTATTTTATGAAATTGTATTTTATGTAATTGTATTTTATTTTTTCAAAGAACTGAATTTGTGAATTGAATTAGATTTTATTAATAATAGTAAATGTCGAAAATAGTTCACGTGTGGTCGAAAAAAGTCCATTTTCGCATGAAAGTGCAAATTCGATATAGTTCAGCTATAAACCTACAATTATCCCTTTTATTTTTTACCTAAAACATAAATGATAAATGTACGAAGGTTCTTTTAACTTTTTTTCAGTTAGTTTTACAATGTTTATCAACTTCTTTACTGTTTCAATAAGGTTTTATTTTTTACCTAAAACATAAATGATAAATGTACGAAGGTTCTTTTAACTTTTTTTCAGTTAGTTTTACAATGTTTATCAACTTCTTTACTGTTTCAATAAAGTTTTATTTTTTACCTAAAACAGTAATTTACGAAGGTTCTTTTAACTTTTTTTCAGTTAGTTTTACAATGTTTATCAACTTCTTTTGTGATTTACAATAAAAATGGCTCAAATCTAATACATTCAATTTTCAACTTTAATCAATTGAAAATACTTTCTTCGTCTTATTGAATTTATGACTTTTTTGCATTAAAAAAATATTTACTTTGTCTTGCTAAATTTACTTTACTTTTGACCACCAAAATTAAGAACAATGATATGAGCACAATCGTTATTATAACAAATAAATTTTATTTTTGTCATTTTAACAAATGTAAATTTTGTGTTGGACCCTCAAAATAATATACATAAAATTTGTAATTGAATGTAAGGGATATTAATTAATATGTAGTATAATAGAGTGCTATTAGAGCTGATATAATATTTAATTATTATTTAACAAGAATTTATAATTTGTTATGAATTATAATAAATTGATTTTGTTAATTAATAGTAAAAACAATAATATACATTATATATAAAAAAAATTAAAACTAACAATTATGAAATAGTTATTAAATTTTAAATTTGTAACATTTTATATAAAAAATAATTAACATTTTGAATTTTAAAATAATTAAATTTATGTATTTTATATAAAATTAATTAAAATTAAAAATTTTAAAATATTTAAATTTTAAATTTGGACCATATTATATAACGCATGACTTTGAACAATTATGTATTATACATTTGTGCTTTTTACGATACTCTGATATTGCGATATTGAAACTAAATCACGGCTCTCGAAATATATATGAGATGCGAAGAAAAAAATAAACAAAAAGGAAGAAACCAAAAACACGAGAAAAAAATCACGAGAATAAAGAAAATCACTCCATCAGGTTTACAATAATCCACTATATTGCACTCTATGATTTTCGTAGAACTTCAATTTATAGGTGTAGCAAACCTATTAGAATTAGAAATAAATCTTTTTCCTAATATATGAATTCTAAATTAATAAGGAATAGAATTATATTCTATGTAATTATAATTCCCTAATTAAAACAAAAAAACGCAAATATATTTGCTAAAAACTTGCGCCTAGAAATCTGGACTTCCGTAAAATTAAACTCCGGCACCATAATTTGTCGGCCGACATCTCCTTGCACGAACGTGCCAACCCCGCAGAAAGTCCTCCCAAACCGGCACGAGGGTCTATGAGATGCTACACCAGGAGCAATACTCTGGTGGCATATTAACCGTAGATGCATACACCATACACGTCGGGTGTGTGTGATTGAGTGTGTATTTAATATTATAATATTAAATCTACGGTCAAGATGTTGTTGGCCTGTTGTGCCGACAATCTACACTGTGCCGACACTCCCTTTTGTTTTTTATACAAATCATATTCAACACATACAATATTCCATCAATTGAATAAAGATAACATGAGTTTCATCATATATCATACACCATTTCATCAATTGAGTCTGTGATACTGTTTACCGACCTAGGTGTACTAGCACTTTTGATCGCCCGCAAACGTACGGGGTCACGGTAGCTAGTAGTAAGTTAGCTCGGGTCGTGTTCTCAAGGAGTGTTACAATCGGATTCAAGTTTGTGTCGGTGTTTTGTGTCGAGTAGCAAATAAAAGCAAATAATAAAACAAATAAAACTATACTAAAGCAACAAGATCAACTAAAAGCTACTAGGGAGGAATAATTAAAAACGAGAATAAAACAAGTAGACAATTAGCAAATAACGATAAGAAACGGGGGCTAGGGTGTTTGGGTAATTTCTCCAAGGAGTCAAATTGGTTTTCAAACAAAACGGGCCAATAAGAGCTTCTCGGTTAAGAGTGAGCTAAGTTTGAAGGATCGAGGTTCTAGGAGGATCACCGGGTAGGTCTCTCCTCCAAAACAAACGAACAATCGACCATGATCACAAAGTGAAACGTCTCCGGGTAGGTCTCGGTTTCAACAATCGATAAAGGTCAATCACAAGAAATCATTTTCATCCAAAACAATGGAAAGGCAATCATAAAATTCCAATTCAAAACCCCAAATCAATTAACCAAACACCCAAGCACTAAACTAGCCTAGCATGCTACTACGAAAAATAAAACAAGCAAACACGTAAACATGATCCATGAAATTAAAGCTAGAAAGGAAAGATAGTACCTAGATGAGGATGTAGATCCCAAATTTCCAAACTCAACCAAATGGAAAATGAAACCGATCAAAACGAGCACAACGAAAAAACGAACAACGTTTGTGAAATGGAAAATAACAAAATCTCAATATATAAAAGAGGATCTAAATTATGAAGTGGCTTGAACAATAAGCTAGATAATATCTCAAGAACACTAATTAAAAATAAAAATAAAAATTGTTGGAAGACAAGAACAAGTACATAGTATTTCTCTCTCTACATTCTCTCTCTTAAAAGGTGGGTTCATGAATTGTGTGTGTGCTTCTTCTATTTATAGCTTTCCAAGAGCACTAGGGTCTTCAAAATGTCGATTATGCCCCCAAGGACTTCATTTTTGAGCAGTCAACACAAATGTCAACGATTTGGCTTGCGACGGGTGCGATCGCTCCCGATTGGGTGCGGTCGCTCCCACAGGTCGAAATGAAAGTTGTATCGGGTGCGGTCGCGTCCGTTTGGGTGCGATCGCTCCCACTGGTCGAAGTTAAAGTTGCATCGGGTGCGGTCGCGCCCGTTTGGGTGCGGTCGCGCCCAGTCTCTAGTCTTCTTCAACACTTCACTGTCCTCGTTTATGGCTCGTTTTCCTCCGGAATCTTCTCCTTTGAGCTTCAAATTCCTATTTCACCAAGAAACTTCAACAAAGTAAGAGATTCACTAATAATCGAGGATATTTCGCACAAATATAAGAAAAATGGGTACATTAACACACAAATCGGGGTATAATTCACACCAAAAACGAGTGAAACAGATACTGGAATACTGGAATAATCTCTATGGATAAACAAATAAAAATACGGACATCTTTTCAACTTTTTTTATTGTATTTTTATTTGGGCAAATAAAAAATAAAATTGAAAAATATTAAAATAATAACTTTAAACAAAGATGACATTAGTTAATCATGTATTATACACCATTCCATCTATTAAGTCTTACACATGACTTTAAACAAAAATGACATAAGTTTCATCATGTATAATACAACATTTCATGAGTAACGGAATTATCTCTATATAAAAACATAAAAATACTTATATTTATTTGCTAATCTTTTTGTTTTTTTTTTAATTTTATTTTTACTTGCGCAAATAAAAAAAAGTAAAAACTACTGAAAAATAATAAAATAATAACTTTGCACAAATATAACACGAGTTTCATCATATATCAATAATATCATACAACATTTCATCCATCATTCCATCCATTGAGTCGTATATATCAAACAACATTTCATCCATCATTCCATCCATTGAGTTTCGCATAGCTTGTACGGATGACTTTGAACAAAGATGACATTAGTTTCATCATTATTATTCAACATTCCATCCATGGAGTAGCGCGTAGCTTGTACGGATGACTTTGAACAAAGAGGAAATTAGTTTCATCATCATTAACATTCCATCCATTGAGTCATATGCGTAGCTTGTACGGAATTCATAACTATCTATAAACACATATACATACGGATTTTTATTTGCGCATACTTGAAAAATAAATATTTTTATTTATGCATATTTTACCTTTGTTTTTTTATTGTATTTTACTTGCCCAAATAAAAAATATCAATAAACACATAAAAATATAAAAATAAGGATTTTTATTTGCGCATTTTTTCACTTTGATTTTTTTATTTTATTTTTACTTGTGCAAATAAAAAATAAATTAAAAACTATTAAAAAATATTTAATAATGACTTTGAACAAAGATGAATAACGTATTATACACTTGTGCAAATAAAAAATAAATTAAAAACTATTGAAAAATATTAAATAATGACTTTGAACAAAGATGAATAGTGTATTATACAACATTAATCCATTGAGTGGTACGCATAACATTCCACCTACATTAAAACTTCTATAAATTAATACTCTCTCTAAAATAATAAAATTCTCCGGTCCCCGGGCTTTGTAAAAAATTGAACGAATTCGATAATATAATAATAATTTTTTGAAAACACTCTTTATAAGTATGAGTTCCCATTAAAATTTTAAATTAATAATTTGTGATCGTGTTTGATAATGTACCTTGACTAATTTTTCATCAACTGATTTTTATAATATTTTTAGTACATGATAGTCTATTTTATATTCACATAATATTTTATTCATTTGATTGATTATTTTGTGATGCCATAATTTGGTATTATAAATTAGTTTATTTTTATAAATATAATAGTTAACATTACAGAATCTATAATAATATACATAAATATATTAATTAATTGTAATAAAATTGATACATGAATCTTAATTCAATTATTTTAAATAAATATATATTTAAATTTATTAAATTTGAAAATTTTCTCTTTTAATTAATAAAATATTAATTTATCTATATATTAATACCTCTTTAAATTAATAAAATTTTACGACAATATTATAATTTATAGAGGTTTTACTGTATTAAGTTCTACAGCTTGTACTGAAATTATCTCTATATATAAACACATAAAAATACAGATTTTTATTTGTGCATATTTTCACTTTGTTTTTTATTGTATTTTTTACTTACGCAAATAAAATTGAAAAATATTAAAATAATAACTTTAAACAAAGATGACATGTGATATCTCCATCGATAAAAACATAAAAATACAGATTTTTATTTGCGAATTTTTTTGCTTTTTTTTAATTGTAAGATTTTTATTTGCGAATTTTTTTGCTTTTTTTTTAATTGTATTTTTACTTGCGCAAATAAAAAAAATAAAAACTATTGAAAATATTAAAATAATCACTTTATACAAAAATAACATGAGTTTCATTATGTATCATATAACATTTCATCCATTCAATCGTACCATGACATTGAACAAAGATGACATGAGTTTCATCATGTATCATACAACATTCCATCCATTGAGTCTAGCTTGTACGAGATTCATACCTATCAATAACATGAGTTTCATCATTTATCATACAATATTTCATCTATTCGTACCATTACTTTGAACAAAGATGACATGAGTTTCATCACGTACCATACAACATTTTATCAATTGAGTTTGAAAAAGATGACATTATACAGCATTTCATTCATTGAGTCGTACACGTAGATTGTACGGGATTCATACCTATGGATAAACACATAAACATACAGATTTTTATTTGCGCATATTTTACCTTTGTTTTTTTATTGTATTTTTACTTGCCCAAATAAAAAATATCGATAAACTACAATAAAAATAATGATTTTTATTCGCGCATCTTTTCATTTTGGTTTTCTTATTGTATTTTTACTTGCGCAAATAAAAAATAAATTAAAAACTATTGAAAAATATTAAAATAATGACTTTGTACAAAGATGAATCATGTATTGAATTTTTATTTACGCATAAATTTCATCGGAATTACTTTTGGCCGGAAATTTCATTGGTACGGGTGTCCACAGTCAGAAATTTCATCGATCGGGGCCCACATCATGTTGGGCATACCATGTCAAAGTTTGGCCAATAACACCTTAAAAGGCCTTTTTGAGTACACATGTTGTATATTGTTGTGTATAGCGTCATATACTCCTCTGAACTGAACTGAGTCTCAGGCCTTTTTGAGTACACATGTTGTATATTGTCCTGTAGAGCGTCATATACTCCTATGAACTGAACTGTGTCTCAGGCCTTTTTGAGTACACATGTTGTATATTGAGTACACATGTTGTATATTATACTCCTCTGAACTGAACTGTGTCTCATCGCTTCCATTATTAGGTTGTTGTGGCGTTTCTTGTTAAAATAATTACTTGTGGCCGGAAATTCCATCGGCAGGGGTGCCCAGAGTCGGAAATCCCATCTTCTTGTTAAAATAATTACTTGTGGCGTTTCTTGTTAAAAAAATTACTTGTGGCCGGAAATTCCATCGGGAGGGGTGCCCACAGTTGGAAATCCCATCGACCGGGGCACGATACGGGGGCCCACATCGTGGTGTGGCGTTTCTTGTTAAAATAATTACTTGTGGCAGGGGCACCCATCATCTTGTTGGGTCCGCTCTAATATCATGTCAAAGTTCAATAACACGTCCAAATTATATGTGAGCATTCTTTAACCAACCGATTTTGGATATATCTTACATTTTCACTTTCTTTTTTATTGTATTTTTTATTTGCGCAAATAAAATTGAAAAATATTAAAATAATAACTTTAAAACAAAGATAACATGAGTTAATCATGTATCATACACCATTACATCATTTAAGTCGTACACATGACTTTAGAGAGTTTTATTATGTATCATATAACATTTCATATATTGAGTACTGAAATTATCTTTATAGATAAAAACATAAAAATACAGATTTTTACTTGCGAATCTTTTTGCTTTTTTTAATTGTATTTTTACTTTTTTTTTTGGTTAACGGTCAATATCATATAAGAGAAAAAATAAAAGAGTTTGGAGATACAGTACAGTAAGAACCTACCGCATCAACGAGCTAACAGACTAGCTCTCAGAATCTCCAAAAATAAAAAGAGCAAAACAACAACAGTCACCCCTACCAAGGATATGCCACACTCGCCTCAAAGCCCTCGCCTGAAGGGAGTCTGGTAGCCTTAACGCAACGATCCGATCCCTCATAATGGATATAGCCCTGATAGCCACCCTCTCTGCCGACTCCGAGTGCGCTTCTCGTATACGTGTGTTCCTCTCCTGCCATATAAAGTAAATCAGAGCACCGAGAAGGCCACGATAGGTACAGGAAATCCAGTGTTTCCCACGCCAGCGTCTAGCAGCACGAAAGATAGCACACTCCCAATTGTATTTTTACTTGCGCAAATAAAAAATGTAAAAACTACTGAAAAATATTAAAATAATGACTTTGCACAAAAATAATATGAGTTTCATCCCGTATAGATAACATTTCATCCATTCAAGTAACATGACTTCGAACAAAGATAAGGTGAGTTTCATACAACATACATCCATTGAGTTGTACGCGTAGCTTGTACGGGATTCATACCTATTGATAAACACATAAACATACAGATTTTTATTTGCGGGAATTCATACCTATTGATAAACACATAAACATACAGATTTGTATTTTAGCATATTTTGAAAACAAATATTTTTATTCGAACATATTTTACTTTTGTTTTTTTATTGTATTTTACTTGCCAAAATAAAAAATATCGTACATATTTTACTTTTGTTTTTTTTATTGTATTTTATTTGTCCAAATAAAAAATATCGATAAACACATAAAAATAAAAACAAATATTTTTATTGGCACATATTTTACTTTTGTTTTTTTATTGTATTTTACTTGCCCAAATAAAAAATATAGCACATATTTTACTTTTGTTTTTTTATTTTATTTTACTTGCCCAAATAAAAAATATCGATAAACACATAAAAATAAGAATTTTTATTGGCATATTTTCACTTTGTTTTTTATTGTATTTTTACTTCCGCAAATAAAAAATATCCATAAACACATAAAAATAAGGATTTTTATTTGCGCAAATAAAAAATAAAGTAAAAACTAATGAAAAATATTAAAATAATATTTTAAACCAAGATAACAAGAGTTTTATCATGTATCATACATCATTTCATCGATTGAGTCATACACATGACTTTGAACAAAGATAACATAAGTTTCATCATGTATCATACAACATTTCATCCATTTATTATCGGAGTCATCTCTATAGATAAACACATAAAAATATGAATTTTTATTTGCGAATCTTTTTGTTTTTTATTTTATTTTATTTTTTATTGCGCAAATAAAAAATAAAGTAAAAAACTATTGAAAAATATTAAAATGAAAACATTGAACAAATATGACATGATTGATCATGTATCATAGCATCTCCAGTGGTGGTTTTAAGTTTTGGGTGATAAGTAGGCCACATGTGCGCCAACTCGTATTTTCACTACTTCTACCCAAAAAAACTTCTAACCCATACAACAGTTCTACCTAAAAAATAAATTTTACAGGTCCCACCACTTACTTATTTTATATTTTTTTATTTATTATTATATTTAAATAATAATAATAATAGTAGTAAAAGTAAAAAAAAATGATTTTTAGATTAAATAAAGTAAATTAATTGCGAAATAATAATAGACCGTAATTTATAAAAATAATCACAACCGATATATTGACTTTTAAAATTTAACTATTTAAAAAATTTTATTTTTAATTAATTTTTATATAAATATAAAACGTTAAAATTAACTATTTCAAAATTTTTAATTTTAATTAATTTTTATATAACATAAATCCGCTAACGTTAAAATTTTAAGTGTTTTAAATTTTTTAATATTAATTAATTTTTATATAAAATAAAAATACAAATAATCCGTTACAAATTTAATTAATTCAAAATTTTTATTTTTTATATAAAAAAAAAAATTGAATAGTTCAAAATTCTTATTTTTTATATAAAAAACAAAATAGCGTTAAAATATAAAATAATTCTTAGTTCAAAATTCTTATTTTTTATATAAAAAGAAAATTAAATAGTTCAAAATTCTTATTTTTTATATAAAAAACAAAATAGCGTTAAAATATAAAATATTTTTTAACGTTAAAATTTTAACTATTTCAAAAATTACAACGAAAATATTGATTTTATTAATTAATAATAGTAAATAATAATAATAAAATAATGTTATTTTTTACCTCTACCCGGGTAGAAGTTCTTCTACCCCAGAACTTTCAGGAAGTCCTCACTTTTACACATCAGCACACCTCCAATGACTTCTACCTTGTTTTTGGGTGAGAGGTAGAAGTACACGTAGACTTCTACCTCTCCATTGGAGATGCTCTAAACATTCCATCCAATGAGTTGACTTTGAACAAATATGACATGTGTTTTATCATTTTGAATTGTAGGCGTAACTTGTACGGAATTATCTCTATTGATAAACACATAAAATACATATATTTATTTATGCATATTTTCATTTTGTTTTTTTTTTAATTGTATTTTTACTTGCCAAATAAAAAATAGGGTGATTTTTAATAAAGGGGAGTTTTTAAGGTTTTATTAAAATTAAAGAACTCAATTTTTTCTAATTATTAACAGAAGCAGTTTATATAATTTTATTTTAATTTTGTTAATTTACACTGCGGTTATTAATTAATATTTATTATATTAGGTAGACAGTTATTACACTATTTTATAATTATAATCTTAAAGTACTTTTATTAATAAAAAATCTTAAAAAATGAAACATTAATTTGTAAGCTTTAATTTAAGCGGTAAAACTTAAAATATTATAAACTATAATACCCCTTTCGCTAAATAATTCTAAAAAATATCGATAAACACATAAAAATAAGGATTTTTATTTATGCATCTTTTCACTTTGTTTTTTTTATTATGATTTTAATTACCCAAATAAAAAATAAAGTAAAAACTATTGAAAAATATTAAAATAATTACTTTGAACAACATGAGTTTCATCATGTATCATATAATATTACATTAATTGAGTTGCACGCATTACTTTAAACAAAAATGAATTAGTTCTATCATATATCATACAACAACATTGCATGACTTTAAACAAAAATGAATTAGTTCTATCATATATCATACAACATTCCATAGTCATACATTCAGCTTATTCTGGAATCAACTCTATCAATAAACACATAAAAATAAAGATTTTTATTTGCAATTTTTTTTGTTTTTTTTAATTGTATTTTTACTTCTGCAAATAAAAAAATTAAGTAAAATTTATGAAAAATATTAAAATAATGACTTTGAAATCATGTAGTATACAACATTCCATCCATTGAGTTGTACGTGTAGCTTGTATGAGAATCATCTCTATAGATAAACATATATATATATATATATATATATATATATATATATATATTTGCGCATATTTTTCCTTTGTTTTTTTATTGTATTTTTAATTGCGTAAATAAAAAATAACACATAAAAATAAGAATTTAAATTTTTATTTGCGAATCCTTTCACTTTGATTTTTTTATTGTATTTTTACTTGCGCAAATAAATAATAAAGTAAAAACTACTAAAAATATTAAAATAATGACTTAACAAAGATAACATTAAAATAATGACTTAACAAAGATAACATGAGTTTTATCATGTATCATACAATATTTCATCCATTCAGTAGCACACGACTTTGAATAAAGATGACATGAGTTTCATCATGTATCATGAAACATTTCATCCTACACGCAGCTTGTACTAAATTATCTCAATCTATAAACACATAAAATGGATTTTTTTTAATTGTATTTTACTTGCGTAATAGTACATAAAAATCTTGAGTAATTCAGTACAGATTTTAAAAAATAAATTAAAAATTACTTGCAAAATATTAAAATAATGACTTTAAAAAAAGATGACATTAGTTTATATGTATCATACAACATTCCATTCATTGATACCATTCCATCTATTATGTCTTACATGTAGAATTATCTCTATAAATAAATAAATAAAAATTTGCTCTTATTTTCACTTTGTTTAATTTGTGTAGAATTATCTCTATAAATAAACAAATAAAAATTTGCGCTTATTTTCACTTTGTTTAATTTTTTTATTGAATTTTTAATTACGGAAATAAAAAATATCAATATAAACATAAAAATAAGGATTTTTATTTGCGAATCATTTCACTTTTTTTTAATTTTATTTTTATTTGTGCAAATAAAAAATAAAGTAAAAAACTACTGAAAAATATTAAAATAAAAACTTTAAATAAAATATGACACATGAGTTTCATCATGTATCATACAACATTTCATACACATTCCTTTGAACAAAGATGACATAATTTCATCATATATCATACAAATTCTATCCATTGAGTTATAGGCGTAGATTGTAGGGGAAACATGACTTTGGACAAAGATGACATTAGTTTTATCATATATCATACAACATTCAATCCATTGAGTCGTAGCCGTAGCTTGTACGGGATTCATATATACCTATCAATAACATGAGTTTCATTTATCATAAACAAATGAAAATTTTATTTCTGCATATTTTTCATTTTTTTTAATTGTATTTTTACTTCCGCAAATAAAAAATATTGATAAATACATAAAAATAAGGATTTTTAGTTGCACATATTTTCACTTTGTTTTATTTTATTTTATTTTTACTTGCTAAAATAAAAAATATCGGTAAACATTTAAAAATAAAAATAAGGATTTTTATTTACGAATCTTTTCACTTTTTTTTTTATTGTATTTTTACTTGCACAAATAAAAAACACATTAAAAAGAAATAAAAAATATTAAAATAATGAGTTTGAACAAAGATAACATGAGTTTTTATCATTTATCATACATCATTCTATACATTGAGTAGTACGTATGAATTTAAACAAAGATGACATGAATTTTATCATATATTATACAACATTTCATCCATTGAGAGGCACGCGTAGGTTGTACTGGAATCATCTCTATTGATAAACACATAAAAATATGAATTTTTATTTGGGTAAATTTTTGTTTTTTTTTTAATTTTATTTTTAATTTAGCAAATAAAAAATAAAGTAAAAACTATTGAAAAAATATTAAAATAAAAACTTTAAACACGTGAGTTTAATCATGTATCATACAATATTTCATCCATAATCGTAGTTTGCCTGGGAATCATCTATATCGATAAACAAATAAAAATACGGATTTTTATTTGTATATTTTCATTTTGTTTTTTTATTGTATTTTTACTAGCGCAAATAAAAAATATCAATAAACACATAAAAATAAGGATTTTAATTTGCTTATCATTTTACTCTGTTTTTTATTGTATTTTTACTTGCACAAATAAAAAATAAAGTAAAAACTACTTTAAAATAATGAATTTGAAAAAAAATAACATGAGTTTTATCATTTATCATACAACATTCCTTCCTACGAAAATCATCTCTGATAAACACATAAAAATAAAGATTTTTATTTGTGCATATTATCATTTTGTTAGTTTATTTTATTTTTATTTGTGCAAATAAAAAATATCTATAAACACATAAAAATAAGAATTTTTATTTGTATCTTTTTAATTTGTTTTTTTATTGTATTTTTACTTGCGCAAATAAAAAATAAAATAAAAACTACTGAAAAATATTGACTTTGAAAAAAGATCACATGAGTTTCATCATGTATCATACAACATTCCATCAATTGAGTCGTACGCATGACTTTAAACAAAAGATGATATGAGTTTTATCATGTATCATACAATATTCCATTCATTGAGTCGTGTAGCATGTAGTGGATTATCTCTATAGAGAAACACATAAAAATAGAGATTTTGGTTTGCGATTTTTTTTTCACTTTGTTTTTTTTATTTTATTTTTATTTGCGCAAATAAAAAATAAAGTAAAAAATATTAAAATAATGACTTTGAACAAAGATGAAATGACTTTCATCATGTATTATACAACATTCCACCGTTTTATTTATTGTATTTTTATTTGCGTAAATAAAAAATAAAGTAAAAACTACTGAAAAATATTAAAATAATGACTTTGAACAAAGATAAAATAAATTTCATTATGTATCAAAACAATATTTCATCCACTGAGTCATGAATTTGAACAAAGATGAAATGTGTTCATCATGTATCATACCACATTCTATCATTTAGTCGTACATGTAGCTTGTATGGAATCATCTTTGTATAGAATCATAAACATATAAAATAGAATTATCTCTGGATGGAATCATAAAAATATAAAATAAGTACAAATTTTTATTTGCACATATTTTTAACTTTGTTTTTTTATTGTATTTTATTACTTGCGCAAATAAAAAATATCAATACACAAACCATAAACATAAAGATTTTTATTTGCGACACAATCATTAAAAATAATTATATGAGACACAATCATTAACAAATAAAATTTATTTTTGTCATTTTAACAAATGTAATTTTTGTGTTGGAACCCTCAAAATTAAATACTCCTACGTTAAATTTGTAATTGAATGTAAGGGATATTCTTTAATATGTAAGTATAATATAGTGCTATTAGAGCTGATATAATATTTAATTACTATTATTTAATGATTAAAAATAGTAATAAAGTAGAATGATTTGTAATGAATTCCACAAATATTATTAAGAAGATTTCATGTTACTTTTGTCATTTTATAAAATATTTTATTTCAATTGGACAACTTAAAATGAAATATAGTGTACATCATTTTCAATGGGACATGAGAGTACTAAATTCTCGTGACGTTGACGAAATATATTAGAAATATTAGATAAAATGATGATTAAAATAAAATTTTAAATTATCAATTTATCATAATAAAATAAAATAAACTTTTGAATAGAATTATACGTTTAATAAAATTTTAAATATATATTAATTAAATAAATTTACAAAAGAAAAGAAAAATAAAGATATAAATTTTATAAATTTCAAAACTATAAATTCAAAAAATAAATAAAATATATATTGATATGAACCGAACGAAATTGAAACTGAATTGAATTGAAATAAAGTGAATTGATTTTTTTAATAAAATAATAATAAAATTTATAAATAGTTAAGTTCAAAAAAAAATGATGAAGTGAACTAAAATTAATTGAAGTTAAGTTCAAAAAAAATTGTTCTATGCCACCCATAATTTATTCTACTACTTTTTTAATTCCACTACAGTAAAACTTCTATAAATTAATATTGATGCATTTTAACTTAAAAATAAATTTATACCTTTCACTTTTTTTTATCAAAAGTGCTCAAAAACTTTTTGGTATCCGTGCCAAAAAAAGGGTTAGTTCTATGCCACCCTAATGGCACTAACCTAATTCCATAAACGCATTTACATGAGTAAATATTTTATTTTTTTCATTTATGTTATTGGTTAAAACATTTGTAGTGGCCCAAGTTAAGTTGTTAATAGATTAGGGTAGTACCCATATTGAGATTTGAGAGTAGCATAAAATGAACTCATAAAAAGAGTTTTATATTTATAAATAGAAAGGAGTATTATTTTAGCTTTTTGTTTTATACCGTTTCTATTATATATAATTGTGTTTATTATTGGAGTACTATTTTTTATTTTATATACTAGTAGTATCAAAATAGTTTAGGCGAGTCGCCTCAAAAGCAAAACTCCTCAAATACGGTATAACAATTTACGTTATAGTGTCATTACAAAATAGGGTAACAATAAAATACCATGTTTTACAGTCCATTAAAGTACAACATTATATACATATAACATTCCACAATTCGAGATTTATATACAAAACCAAGGAAAGAGCTTATGAATCAGAAGGACTCGTGGCCATTGCTGCGTTGTGCTTCAGCAGTTCTGGTGGTTAGAGAGGGTCTCATGGTGACAAGAGCCGATTCATTAGCTCCAGCTCTGAGGGCAGCTCTTCCGGCTTCCAGAAACCTCTTAACAGCATCCTCAGCATACCGATTACCTCTACACACACTCATCCCTCTTCCAATGTCAGGATACGAGTTAAGGATATGATCCCCGTTTAGCTGTGAAGCCAGCTGAATCAGTTCTGTCTGAAACTCAGAGAGTTTAGCGTCTTCTTTTGGTCCGTGTGTCCTTAGTGTCGTCTTAACTTCAGGGAGTTGTTCTGGACAAAGGTTCAACGACATCAATCACAATAGCTTCAACAAACACAACTCAAATACTTAAATAAAACACATTACTTTATATTACTCATTAAATATATGTTTGTGTTACTTTATATAAAAACATAACATTGACACCTCTCCAACCCAACCACCAATATTATTATTTAATCACACTCCACAAGTCTAGATTTATCAATCGATAACACTATAGACATGGGATGGCTATAGCCTATAGGGACTAGAGTCGTACCAATACCTTAAGCCATGTCGGGCACGAACATACAAATTCAAAATGCTATTTGAGTAAAGAATTAATACATCGTCAAGAGTCGAGCACATCATTTGTCCCTAAACGAGAAAGTCACTAAAAACTAGTGCAACCAGTGTCGAGTGGAAAATAAAAAATGATGGACTAGAATAGAAATTAACGATATTACAGAATCATTAGGCCTAGAATCAGCAAGATGAACAGACAGAATAGAAAGAGAAAATCAGTGTAGAAAATATTAAAGCGAATAAAGACACATTGATGATCAATACTCCAATAGAAACTTCACCCATCTAAATATCACGTATCCACAATATCCAGAAACTAGTGCCAATAATGTCTGATAAACAGACCACAAATAAGTACTGTAGGTCCCATGTAGAACACATAGATACTGATCCACGGAGAGCTCTCCAGACAAGTGAATTACAATACAGACCAAAGGCAATCATCCTAGGAGTATGCACTATGCACAGAACCAAAAAGTATAGATCAACACTTGAAACACATCAAGAGGTTATTCCTAAAAGACAGAGGTTACTTAAACTAAAAAGTGGGGTAGGCACATACCTGGACAGTCATCACGAGGAGTATCACGCATGTACAAGTATTTCTCAAAGGTTCCAGCCCATGCATCCCTTTTAGTCAAAAAGTTTGACTGAAGATTAAACAGCTTCTTCACAGTAGCAGGAATGGATGAGTGCTCATATTGTGAAGTTGGGGTTGGGCCGTTCGATTCATGAATCACTACAGCAACAACAACAACAAAGAGGGAATCAGACCAATGAAGCCACCAAAAAATGTTGATCTATACATGTTCAAGTTCATCATCATTGAAAAGAGAAAGAAGCGAACACTAAACCTTTCTAATTCTACATGTTCACCACATAGTATTTAATAATGCATGATTATGATCTCTGACATCAGCTGATTCAAGCTATGGGGGTACATGACATTATCAGAAAGTTCCATATTTCCCTGACCACCCACAACATACATAACAAATCAAGATGGAATATAGAAGTTTGATAACAGGCAGTGTTGCTCTTACGTAACAGGCAGAGTTGCTCTTACGTAAATATGTTGGATAAATTTCAGCCTAGAAGTTTACAATTTAATCAAACAGGACGCAAAAGAAATTCCCTACAATAAGAGTTCCCCCACTACAAAGGAAGAAAGGTGAGCACATGTATAGAGGAGCTTCAGTTGGATTAAACACGTCATACACAACAAGTTCATTTCTCAGTTGCAACTAGCTATCTCAGAATATCTGTCAAACTCTTTTTACAAATATAAATTAAGCCACAATATTCTGTCAAACCACAATCCCCTCCCGGATTACCTCAATTTTCAAGCATTGCACAACGCAGTGATCATGTTTAATAATTATAGTAACTATTGCCTTCATTTAAAAAAAAAAATGAATGTACTAATTTCATTGAACAGTGAACAATCCCATACCAGTGCCTTTGTCAATCCAGGGTGAAATCAAGAATGTTGGAACACGCACACCAAGCCTATCGAACCGGAAATAGAATGGATCAGGGCCGATTATCCCATCCGGGTTGGGCACACCCGAAACAGGCGTGGGCACGTGATCATAAAACCCACCGTGCTCGTCATACGTAATCAAAAGCGCCATCTCTTTCCATTGCGGGCTCGCTCTAAGTGTCTCGTAAACCTCCTTCACAAACTTCTGCCCTAGAGCCACATCGTGGGACGGATGGTCATCGTTGGCCGGAAAAAGGTCCACATCGAAGTACCTTTGCTCGATCACAACATAGTTAGGCAGCTTCCCCAATTTAGCATCAAGTTTGAACCTCAGCGTGTAATCGTGGAACTTAAAAATGTGTTTGAGCTTCCTAAGGCTCCTGAAGAACAGGGTAGCCGGGATATTCTGGTAATAGATCCCAAAACTGAGGCCATTTTCGTCCAAGGAGTCGAAAATGGTCTTCTGAGGGAACCCGTTGATGAGGTCTTTCCTGACGTTGCTGGATGCTCCGTGGGAGGTAGCCGAATGGACATAGAACCGATTCGGCTGAGTTGAGGCCGGAACCGAGGCGAACCACCGGTCCATCACGGCAAACTCGTTCGCTAGCTCCGTGTAAACCGGAAGCAGATCCGGTTTGAACCCGCTCATCACGGATTTCGAGAGCCCGTCGACCCCCATGCTCTCGGCCTGCTGAGCGAACCCGTTCATCGGAGCCGGGTCGAGCGAGGAGTCGTTGGATCCGAATATCTGCTCTCGGATGGCTTGGATGGAGTGGCCCGGGTCGGAGTCGACGAAGAAGGATTCGTCGGAGACGGGCACGGCGCGGGAGGAGGGATCGGAGGCGTTGACGCGGTTGAATTCGGAGCCGGTGAGGCCGTCGATGTCGGGGCGGAGGGTCTTGAGCCAGCCGAGCATGTGATCGAAGGAGCGATTTTCCATCACTAGGACTACAAGGGTTTTGATGGGTCCTTCGATTTTGTGCTCGGGTTTTTTGGGGAAGGGGAAGGAGAGAGTGAGGGAGGGGGAAAACAGCAAATAAACGACGATGAAAACGAGGAAATCGGTGCGCCGGAAAAGGGCCATATTTTCCGGCGGCGGATCTGGCGAAGGAGGATAAAGTAAAGGGAAAGGTATTCAGGGGTCGGAGGAGGAGTAATAGAGACGCATATTTTGCACCTTGATTTTCACGCATTAATAGTAGAGAGAAGTAACTGAAGCGTGGGATATTTGGGGCCATCCATGGAAATGAGCAGCAGCAATAAATATCCCAACAAACATGTTTGACAAAAATAATGAAAATTTGGGATATGATATGATCTTCTTCTGCTTCACCCCAGCTCGGTCTATTCGTGTATCACGCCGCCGCCCTTCCTACTTTTTTAAACCAACATATGTTAATGTAATTCTTGGTCTTCTATTCTTAAAAAACAAAAAATAAATTAATTATTGTATGGAGCAGCGGTTTGAACGGTGGATATACTTTTATTCGGTAAGGTTTCTTTACTTTTCTACTAATTGACTTATACGGAGTATAAAATACCTTGAAATAAGTAACAAAATTGTGAGTAAAAAATATTTTTATCTGAAAAAAATACAAAAAATAAAATTAAAAATTATAATATTTTTTGATAAAATTTTAAATAAAACTTAAATTTTATTTTTTTTAAAAATATTTTTTTTTAGGGTAGTTAGTTAGGACATTAAAAAATAAATATGTGCACACTTTTTTTGTATGTCACGATTATTAATACATAATAAAAAAATAATTAATTTATATTTTCACTCTAAATACAAATTTATTTATATTTTTTTCAATATATATATATATATATATATATATATATATATATAACTATATATTGTACTCCCTCTGTCCTAGAGCTATAGTCAAAACTGGTCAACATTAAATATTAGTAAAAATATGTAATTATTTACGTAATATTTAGTTACTTCACATAGTCGATTGTATAGATAATTAGTTGTGTATAGATTATTAGTTGCCTAATTATTACCTTCTTTTATTGATAATATCACGATGTATATATACATGAGTTTAGCTAATAATTAGGCAACTAATAATCTATACACAACTAATTATCTATACAATCGACTATGTGAAGTAACTAAATATTACGTAAATAATTACATATTTACTAATATTCTATCACATATGATAAACAATATGAAAAAATTATGACAAAATAACTACAATATAATTTAACTATTGAATTTTATTTTAATTATTTTTTCATAATTTTTGTATAATGTTTATCATATGTATTGGACGTACCAAAAAAATCATCGTTGAGCACCTGTCTGGAACAGAGGGAGTATATAAGATTTTTTTTCATTGACCAGATTACTCTATTTTTTAATGTGTTCATACTATATTAATACATTATTTCTAAAAAAAGCTTATAAGTTGTTTGAGAGTTTATAAGCTCTTAAAATTTGTTTAGTAAAAATTAAAAACAATCTTAAAAAACTTATAAATAATTTGTTTAACGACTTATAAGAGCATTTTCAATAGTATACCTCTACTTAGGTACAAATGTGGGACACATCATATGACACATCAAAATAAATAATACTAGTAACTATCAATTTATACTTACATTCCCCAAGTTATACTTAGGTACAAGTTATATCTTTGTAAGTCCTACCACTATATACATTTTCATTTTATTTATATGTATATATTGAAAAAGAATTAATAGAAAAATGAAAAATGATAATTTTGCCCCACAAATTGAATTATACCTAATATCACAACTTAGATACTCAAATTTCTCTTACTTTGAATTGTACCTCATCTCTCAATGATGTACCTAAGTATAATTTTATGACATGTAGGAATTGTACCTACCATTGGGATATTCTAGGCTATTTAAAAAAAAGTAAAAGAGAGTATTTTTTTTAAAAAGCTTATAAACTTTGTAACTTAAACAATAAAAGATCAAAATATCTTTAAAATTATTACACATATTATATATACACAAAAGGTCCAAATTTATTATTTAGAGGGTGTTTGGTTGAGCTTATAAGCTCTTTAAACCAGCTTATAAGCAATTAAAGAGCTTATAAGCTCTTAAAATTTGTTTGGTAAACTTTTTAGAAAATGTCTTTTAAAAGTTTAAAATAAATTATTTAACAACTTATAGGTTGTTCAAAAAAAAGTAAGGAGAGAGATAAAATACTAAATTACCCTTTAAATTATTACTTTATTTATATATATATATATACAAAAATTCAAAAATTATTATTTAGTTAATATAATTATTTTTAATTTTTTTACTATATAACAATTTATTTTTGATAATTTTATTTATAAAAATCTTAAATTACCAAACAAATTAATATCTTATAAAATTATATATATATATATATATATATTTTATCCAAACAGTTTAATAACAATTATTTATTAAATAAGACGTAAAATTTTAAATAAACTCGTCCAAACGGGGGTATGAGTTAATATAATTATTTTTTCATATATAACAATTTTATGAGCTTATTCGCTCTTAAAATAACTTATAAGATTATAAGTTATTTTAAATAAATTCGTTCAAACGAGTTTGAGTTAAAAACCTAATCGTTAATTTTTTTTCTTAATCGTTAATCTTTTTTTTTTTTTTTTTTGTCTAGGTCAATTAGAACCTAGGACCTTAATCAACCAACTGAGCTAACAACCCTGACACAAATTCGTTAATCTTGTGCATCTCAACTTTGACACTTCTCGTGCTTATACAAAATAATCATAAATTTGAAAATTACACAATAATAATTCTTTATTTAATTTTAAAAAAATACTTATATGTTAAGTAAATTATATTTTAATCATTTATAAATTTAAAATAAATAAAAAATGTTTAAGTATATATTTGAATTGGAGACAAATTTGAATTTTACTATTCATAATTCTCAATTTAAGTTCAATTTTGAATTCAAAAGCAACACAATTAAAAGTTTGGACTCCATGAATATATTTATCTCTATGGAGATAAATTTCTATCTCCATGTATATATTTGTATTATAAAATTTATTAATGATTAGGTGTAAAATCAAATTATATGTTAAGCTTTTATTTAATGAAAATATGTTTAAAAAATAAGAGTAATTTGAAAAAAATTAAAAATAAAATTAAATAACTTTTATTAAAATATTTTTTCCAATCAATAAAATTTCTCTCATCATTTTTGGTAAGTGAATTGTTATTTCATTTATTCAAAAATTACCATTTGTCATTTTCAAATTTTCAAGTACAATTAATATTACACTTAAGGATTAAAAAATTATTTCAAATTCAAAAGTACAATTTTGAATTCAAAAGCAACACAATTAAAAGTGGGTTTGGACTCGAACTAAAATTTGAGTCCAAATTTATAAACTACTAGAGATGATCTAACAACTGGGCCGGCAGAGAATCCTCCTAGTCCTTGGTCCACCGTTAGACTAAGAGGATGAACTTCACAAATTTGCACAAGGGTTAGCGCCTGTCCGACCAGCACGAGCCCCCTAAATGTTTCATCGAGATTAGATCGAGGTTATCTCTGAGGACAGTGCTCTAGATTAGTATTCAATTAACTTTTGACGAAGTTCCTGTGGCACTTGTTAGCGATATATTACGAAAAAACAATAATCGAAAAAAAAACTCAATAATAAAAGAAGACCTGAAATTTGTCAAGATATATTACAAAAAAACAATAATCGCAAAAAAAAAAAAAAAAAAAAAAATATCAATAATAAAAGAAGACCTGAAATTGATAAGATTTTGAGTGTATATCAAAGAAACGAAAATTTTCACTATAATATTACTTTATAATATTGCTCACAATTAATAAAAAAACGATACACACTTAAAATCTTATAAATCTCACACAATAATTTGTAATTTGCTGATGTTCTTGGTAGAATTCTAATGTGTTTGTGTCTATTGAGAAATTCTCTTTACATAGGAAAAAGTTCAAAATATTGTATCAAAACAATATCTCACGCCCAAAAAATTCTTAAATAGTTGAATCAAATTTGGATCATTATAGGAATCAAATAGTAGTGGTCGCTACCTCCTTTTTGGCACGAACATTGCTGAGGCCACATAAACTTCTCCCTTGACTAAGACTGAGTTTTGTTGGGACTTAGTTAGACATTGCTCAAGAGATTACACCCATGATGACGTTTGGAAGAGGGGATGCATTTGGAATACTACGGTGGAACTTTGCCATGAAATTTGTGATTTCGTTGAAATAATAAGTCAAAACTACATTTCGGAAGAAACGCAGCAGGCAATATCATATCCGTATGTTACAAGGATCGCTGCATATATATCAGGCTCAGAATAGAAAGCCCCAACCGTCTCCATTTTTTTTTAATCCCGAAAATGTGTTTGGGAATGAATTTTCCCGATCATACGATCGAACAATGAATGCATAACGGTGGGTGGTGAGCATTAATCACACTTGGCAAATGGACATTGCTTAGAATGGTTCAAAAGGCCCCGTGAACTCTGCCTTTCCACCCTTCAGTTGGCATGTGACTCGGACAGTAACAACAATTCTACTTACGAGAAATAGACACAAAACACTAAATTAATAACCGAAATAACAATAACTATAACCAGGATCAGCTTCTTATTTTCAAAGAACACTCAAGGAGGCCGAAATAAATTATAATCAACAAAAAAAAAAGTAAAAAAAAAATTCAAAACTACGGCCCTACCAGAAGTTGCATTTTCAGAGATACCAATATACGATTTGATTATTGGGCGTAGAGGTACCGTTGTTTCTACCTTTCTTGGACTGACCCAAAAATATCTTTTTTTATTTATTTATCATCGCAATTAACAATTTATTTAATTAATCAAAAGATCTCAAACGTCTTTTCCATCGATTTAATTATCTTGTATATTTAAGGACCTCACACCCCTGTTCTTTCTTGATAAGTGAAGTTCCGGCGCTGATACCCCGCTTCCTCTGTGCAAAGGGTCGAGCCTCCGACGGAGATCTCGCCGGAGTATTTCTTTCCGGTGAGTTTTTATTATGAGTTTCTGTGCCGTATCTGTTGGACTCTGTGCGTTTTTTACTTTCTTGATCCGATTCCAACGGGTGTGCGAAATGATTGCAAGAAGTGGGATTTTAATTCTTTTATATATTTAATTCCAATTTTATCAAATGGGTTTTGTTTCGTTTTTATTTAAATTTGGTGGGTTGCTGCTTCTTTTTATTTCGTTGCAGGGTTTTAGTGTTTTGAGTTTATAGCAAGAAGAAGAAAAAAAAAAGGAATCTGGGCTTTTTTTTAACCTCTTCTTCTTTTCCTCGGAGCCGAATCTGAATCGATCTTCAGAATTTTGGCTTTTGAGGGCAGAAAACAAAAAAGATAGAAGCTTTTTGTGTTCTACTTTTTCCTTGATGAAATGGGATTGAGAGTTGCTCCAGCTTCTTTACATTCCGTTCTCCAAGCTCCGTCTTCTTCTCAGACCCTCGCCTCCTCGATTTCCTCCCCGTCCTTCTCCCGACGGAGGACTTCCATTCGCGGCGATGCCGGAGCTCTCTTCTGCCGGTACGTCGACAAGTCCGCCTTCTTTTGTGGGGCCCACCATCACTCCTCCAAGCTGTGTTGGTCTCGTTCTTGTGCTAACAGGACTTCCCGGGTTCGGACTATCAGACGAGCCATGGCTGCTAGCTTGGACTCTTTTTCCGACGAAGAATTCTCCAAAAAGATTCAAGAATTGGCCGCAAGATTCCAGCTGAGCGAGGACGATGATGATACTTCTGTCGAAACACCAGTAGAGAATCTGAAGCGGTTCGAGGCTTTAGAGCCTCCCGATTTCCCTGATAGAGGGGATATAATTCCAGCTAACATCGAGATGAAGGCGAACAGTGTTGATATTCCGCTGTCCCTTAGGATGATAAAGCAGAAGAAACAATGGCAGGAGGGGTTCATGGAAGCTGGGGAGAACGCTCGTTGCTCTGTGAAGAAGGCCTTCTCGTCTATGGTCTTCATAATTCGCGAGCTCCATAGTTACACTCTGCAGATGAGGGAGATTCTGTTCTACGAAGACTTGCAAGGGATTCTCGCGAGTGTTCAGAAGGAGATGCACGCGTCTTTCGTGTGGTTGTTCCAGAAAGTGTTCTCTCAGACCCCGACTCTGATGATGTACCTAATGATACTCCTCGCGAACTACAGCGTTTATTCCATGTCGACTAATGTGGCATTAGCTGCCGTATCGCCGATGCAAGGGCATCATGGTGTTGTTAGTATAGAACAAGTCTCTATGGTGGATGAAGATTATAGCCCTTCCAAAGAAAAGTTTGACTCGTCTGTTGTTAAAGCATTGAAACTATCTTATTCGAATAACGGTGGTGGTGGTGGGAAGTACAAGCCAATAGCGAGCGGCATGGATGGAGACGGGAAGTTTGATGAATCGAATCATCAACGTACAGTTACACCCGACGAGGCTTCAGCTGTCTCTGCTAACCCTTCGAGGACTAGTGAGGAGGTGTCTGTCTCTAGGCAAGCCTCGATTGAGAAAGAGGATACGTTGTGGGATTCGTTTGTGGAAGAGGCTTCCAGAATGCAAGCCGCTTCTAGAGACGGAGCCTTGGATCAAGAGACGATTCAGAGATTTGTATCTCCTGTGCATGTGGAAATCGAATCGGATGATCATTCGGAACACATGAAAATGGAGCTGCTCTACCAAACGGAATTGGCTCAAGAGCCCAACAACCCTCTTTTGCTAGCTAATTACGCACAGTTCATTTACCTCGTCGCTCAGGATTTTGACAGGTAATATTTATTTACTTGATATTTATTGAATACTTACTTTGCACAAGTTAGATTGTTACTTAGTTTGGCCCAACGCGTTTTATGGGGAAATAAAATGATTGTTTGGGTCAAGACGATAATATGATTATGCAATGTGTGATGCTGCTTCAATCTTTCTCTTAGTGAAAAATATCATGATCGAAGGACCAAAACGAAATGGGGTCGAGTGTTGAAAGCCCCACTTCCCACTAGCGAAAAGATATCAAAAAACCTTGTCAATTTCCTAAAATGCTGTACCTGGTTGTCCTTAATATAGTTGTGAAAGATCAAGCACTTCAACTTGTTTCAACTTGCGATATAATCTTTGAGGGTGTCACTGTCGACAACTCCTTTCCTGCTGGGCCTCCTCTGCTGTTTACTTTTCTGTTATTCAATAAACGTGAAAAATAATGCAATAAGCTCGTTGTGTGATTTGAATTTAAATTGGTCATAGCATTACACTGTTGACTAAATGTTTTTATTTGTTTGTGTTGAAACAGAGCCGAAGAATACTTTAAGAGGGCCATTGGAGTCGAGCCAAAAGACGCTGAGGCATTTAACAAGTATGCCAACTTCTTGTGGGTTGTGAGGAATGACATTTGGGCAGCCGAAGAGACTTATCTTGAAGCCATTTCCGCTGAACCCGACAACTCGTTTTACGCCGCTAACTATGCTCATTTCCTGTGGAACACAGGTGGGGAAGATACTTGTTTCCCCCTGAGCCCTCCTGATTCCAGTGTTGATGTGTAACCTCCGGAAAAAACTTCCTGTTGGTCATGTTGAAACACGAAGGCACTAATACGAAAACAATCGCTGAGGTTTTACTTTGATTACTTAAAAAAAACAAAAAACTTGTTATCTTTTATTAATGATGAATAGCCCCTGCCGTTTGGTTTTGTCTTGCAAGGTGCATTCTCGCTCGGTCGGGGGCATTTGTGAGGTATAATACAAACCTTTTGGGGGTTATTTGTAAGAGATTAAAAGATAAAAGTGTGGTTCTTTTTTGTAATTAAAAGAAACCTTGAGGGTAGTTTCTGTAATTGGTTCTTCATCAAGAAAATGGAAGCTGGAAAAATGTTCTCCCCCTTGATCAAAGACTTTGTTCTGAAAATATCCAAAAGGGGAGAGAGGGTGAAGTATAGATAGATTGACTTTTCATATGGTTCTCATAATATGAGTAGATAGTTTACTTTTTTTTTATAACTAATAATAATAATATTAGTGAGAATAAGAATATGTTTTGGGGTTTTTGTTATTCCTTTGGTCAATGATTTGTGGCTCTTTGTATCGGCACCTGCCAAGAATGTAATTATGCTTCTCTTGTTCATGTAAACTACTAACATTTACTCGTATTTCTCTAGCATGTTTTTTTTAACCATAAATTTGTCAATCAATTAAATTAACTAGAAAGAAAATAAAATTGAATATTTTTTGTATTTTTAAGGTCAGGTGTCAGATAATAAAAAAGGTATTTAAGAAAAAGGGTTTATTAATTTATATTTTAAACTATAAAATACATTTTCAAATTAAAAGTGTAATTACAAAAAAAATTAATACCCTAAATTACATAATTTTTTTTTAAAATTAACCTTTAAAGAAAATAACCCAAAAAAAAGGAAGTGTTGTGAGAGTACCGAAAGAAAAAAGCAACCCAAATAAAAATAAATAAAATATATAAAAGTAGTCCTCCAATGAAAAGAACTCTTTATATATTTATTTTATTTATCTATAACACTTAAAATTAACCTTTAAAGAAAATAACCCAAAAAAAAGGAAGTGTTGTGGGAGTACCGAAAGAAAAAAGCAACCCAAATAAAAATAAATAAAATATATAAAAGTAGTCCTCCAATGAAAAGAACTCTTTATATATTTATTTTATTTATCTATAACACAACTATATAAAACCCTTGAAATTAATTTCAAGGCTAGCTCAAACGTAATATACATTCATACATACATGCTAATGCAGTGACTTTCGTTCCATTTCTCGGCCGTAGATTGACATCTCTACTCATTAACCTTGTACTCCTATATAGTTCTTCCACATCCAAATATGAGATCGGCCGTAGATTGACATCTCTACTCATTAACCTTATACTCCTATGTAGTTCTTCCACATCCAAATATGAGATAATACCTGAAGATGTATGAGATAATACCTGAAGATGAAGCAACCCCATTTTTTGAACTTTGGGCAAATTCAATTATTCCCAATAATTAACTCTTATTTGAATTTTTGTTCACAATTATCTCAATATCAGAACGTCATAAATCGTAAGTGAAAACTAGAAGTCAATATCAGAACGTCATAAATCGTAAGTGAAAACTAGAAGTTTTCTAACTAGCGTTCTTATCATGCAATTCAAGCCCTATCTATCATAAAGTATGAGGGAGCCAACCAAGACAATCGACTAATGACATCCCATGGCTCGAAAGTCTTTAATTTGTGTCATTAATGAATTAAGTGTTTTGGATTAATCACTCATCGAGGTGAAAATAATCCTAACTTTAGAATCCATCATATAAAAACAAATTAAGCATTTGTTTTGAAATTGAATAAATTAATATGAACTTCTACATGTTTACAATTAGTGTCCGAACACCTTTGACGTAGACTCATTCAGATTCCTAGGAACCCTAATAACCTTTTTGTCCATGCTCTTTTGAATACCTCATCCGCATACATATTTTGATGTTAACAATAATTAATTAAATTTGATTTATTTAATTAGGTTTTTAGAAAGACATTTATACCTTTATAAATTTGATTCAAAAATCCAAAAACTAACAATTATTTGTTTTTGTGCCTACTCACCTCTGCCTATTTTGATGGGACAGAGAGAATATAAATTTATTATTAATTATATTTTAATGAGACGAGGGAGTATAAATTTATTATTAATTATATATATATATATATATATATATATATATATATATATATATATATATATATATATATATATATATTAAAATATCATTATAATATTAAGATGAAATTAAATGTTGTACATCTCTCTCTCTCTCTCTATATATATATATATATATATATATATTAAAATATCATTATAATATTAAGATGAAATTAAATGTTGTACATCCCACCCCACTTTTTTTTAATTACTTTTGACAAAATATCTAAGAAGTTATTCATTAATTTTTTTAAAAATGTACAAAAAGATACAACTCTCAAATAACTCTTATTGAAAGGAATTATTCCCTCAAAAAACTCCTAATGGAGTTGGTTTTAGTTCGAAAGTTTGAAGCCCTAGTAAAAGGTATTTATGCTTTTTTAATAGGTATTTATGCTTTTTTATGCCACCCCGCGTTCTATTGTTTGAATTTGTAAAGTTTGCATTAACTTATTTGAAAGTATTGTCGGCCGCTTTCTTCAAGACATTTAGTGGCTCGTATTCAGGATAAAACAACTCTTCTATAAAATTTTGCACTCAAACCAACATCTTCCTCAGGATAATAGAGCTATTCAATCGAACTTTTCACTAAAATCGAATAAAAGTGCTGCAAATTGAAATTGCAAACAAGATAGAGACTTTGCACTCAAACGGACATCGTCCTCGGAATAACACATTCCCTCCATCGAACTTTGCACTTTACTCAAATGAAAGTGCTGCAAATTGAAAGTGTTAAAACGTACACAAAATTTGGATTCTAAAAGTGTTTTTACACATTTTGGAGTCAGGGACTAAGTGGCCATCTCAGGCATTTGAATTCTGCCGCCAACACCAAAACTATGTCGTATTGGTCAAATCGGCGTCGTTCCTCCTGGGGGGACGCGCATGATAGCGCGAGACATTGATTGAGCGATTTCTCACGTGTTATTTGATGTCAATCCGAGGTTCCAAGTGCCCCGAGTTCTTCGCCAGCTCACGCACAACATACGCATCACAATTTCGGTTTGAAATATGTGGTGGTGATTCGCCCAATTCAAGTGAAGTATGGTTCATATGCATGCGAATTTGGGCATAATCGCGTATGTATATATTAATTCGATTCACGAGTTGTGTGTGATCTAGAAGACTAGAACTGTATTAGATTGTATTACGAAAGCCTTGAGAGCTTGAATATCATCGAAGCTCGTAAAATCCTTTGTCATTTCGTGTGATTTCAGTTGCATTACATTCCTATGAGTTCGTATATACTTCTAGGTGTGCTAAATCGCGAGTTCGACGTTGAATCCCAAATTCACCATTGTTGATTGGAAGCTCTGATTCGAAGCTTTTGAGCTCGCGCGGTTCGATTGTTTGTTTATTACCTTGTTCGAATGTTCAATGGCGTTGTCTGTGGGAATCTAGTCCAGCTGCTGCGAAGATGAAAGGTGGATCCGCGAAATTCGATCAGGAGAAATTCAATGAGTAAAAATGACTTCAACCTTTGGAAAATCAAGGCGAAGGCTGTACAGTATTTTTAAAGTTGCCTCGCATAGTAAAAAAACTAAAAAAAGTGTTGCTAGAGTAGTAAAAGAAAGAGGCAACCGAAATAAAAAATAAATAAATATAATGAAGTACAGTAGTCCTTGAATTAAAAGAACTCTTTTTATATAGTACAACTCCCTCCGTATTTGTTTTATTTATTTATTTATTACACAATTAATTAATCCAAACGGCATACGCACAACTATATATATAAACAAACGTAATATACAATAATAATACATAGTACACATATACTCGATCGATCAATCGATCTGCAATGGGAGCGAGTCCACATAACCCTAACCCTAACCCTGAGAAAAGAAAATGGGAGGATGATTCGTGCAATATCTTTGCTGTCTTCGCCATAGGTTCGATTATGCTGGTTCTTTTAGCACTGGCAATCATCGATTCGCAAATAAAGACACCCGGTTTCCAACTAGATTTTGTCTCCGTCAACAGCACCACCGCGGCGGCGGCGGTGTGGGATATAGGTTTTTCGATCGACCGATCGGTCGGAGATCTGAGCGTGCGGCTTCAGTTTTGTGCGCGAGATCATGGATTGTCTTATGGAGTCGAGGCGGTTGGGATGGTTGGTAACGCCACCGTGTCCGTAACGACATTTGCGGAGGAGCTAACACTAGAGAAGGTGGAGTTCATGTATAACTACCAACGCAATTACTATCAGACTTCTGTGTGCCAGGATGTCACCGACGACGTCATCATCTCGTTTTCATCGACTCAATTAGGGAATCTCAATCTTATCAAAGGAGGAGCCCCCAGATTGTGTTCCTTGATAGTTAATTAGCGAGCACGAAATTATTTGTTTCAAATTATTCTTTGCCATTTAATAAATTTCTCTTTTTTTTTTTTTTAAAATTTTGAAGATATGGTTTAATTTGACTTTATGACTCAAAAACCTAACTTGGGTTAAGACTATGTGTAACGGTGATTTTCTTCAAAAGGTCATCAATACGACAAAATAAATAAGTATTAAAGAAAAATAAAAAAGAAAATAGAGGGGCCGAGCGGTTCGCCCATGCGATTCTCAATCACCAAGGATCGGTGACACATGACTTAATACCATTAGTCCATATTTTGTATTTAATTTAAATTTATTTTGTACATAACATTTTATATAACAAATAAGTTAGTTTATATTATATTAAAAAATAAAACAAAAAATTCTAAAATTCATATTTTTAAATTATCTATAAATAGAGTATAGTATTGATATATTTTCATACACATCTTATCTTTGAAATTGTTCCTCTTCGATCTTTAACCATGAATCCAACAAATTACAATTTTTTTTCAAATTCTCCAGAATATTCAAACCCTCAATATTACCCTAATGTTCAAGATTTGGAAAATTCTCAAGAGCAACCAAATTTCCAATATCAAGAAAATCCTTCATTTTCACCTAATCTCAATCAAACTCCTACCACTCAAAATTTCCAAACTTCACAAAGTGCTCAAACCGGTGCAAGAGGCGACAAATGGGAAGCTAAAGAAGATGTAGCTTTAATGTCATCATGGTGTTTAGCTAGCGAAGATAAAATTCGTGGCAAGAATCAAAGGAAAGGATCATTGTGGGCAAGAGTTCTTGAATTGTACGAAGCATGCCGAGTAGAAAATCCAGAAGAAATCAATCAAAGGAACGAAAATCAGATGAAAGGTCGTTGGAAAAGACTTAATGAAAATGCAAACAAGTGGGTCACTGCCTATAGAGAAGCATGCGGTCGGAAAAAAAGTGGAATGAGCATGAAAGATGTTGAAAAGGAAGCTCATGCAATTTATGAGGCAAGCGGCAACAAGTTTAATGACTTCATTGTATTTAATGAAGTTATGAGTAAACATCCGAAATGGGAATTACAACTGGTGCACGATACAATACGTTGTCGCACTGAAGATGTGGGTAATGAAGAAAGTGGTGGCAGCAGTACTAAAAGATCAAAGACATCTGAAGAAGGAGAGTATGTCGTCCACAAGGAAATACCTGGCGGTTCAACATTTTCCCGTCCTACGGGTAGGGATGCGGCTAAAAAAGGAAAAGGTAAGGCATCACAATCTTCAAATCCTACTGAATTTGTTTCAGAACTTCGTGCAATGAGGATTACAAAGGAAAGCGAAATAAATTTACTGGGTAAACGACTTGACTTGGAGCTCAAAAAAGAAGAAAGGGAGCTCAAAAAAGAAGAAAGGGAACTAAAAAAGGAAGAGAGGAAAGCTAAGAAGATGTATCACGTGCATCTTAATACACTGTTGGCAAAATCACATTTGACGGAAGAAGATGAAGACATGAAACGTATGTTGTTGACAATGTTGTATGGAAATTAAAGACTTTATTATTATCATTTAATTAGTGTGTGTTGTTGTTTTCACGTGCTTATGTTATTGTTATTAGTGTGTGTGTGTTGTTGTTGTCTTATGTTATTGTAATTATTAATTATCATGTAAGAATAATGTGTGTTTCATTAGTTTTAATTTGCATTTAATTTGTTTTAATGTGTGTTTCATTAGTTTTAATTTGCATTTAATTTGTTTTGTTGTTTAGTTTCACGTAAAATCAAATGCAAAAAGTAAGTAATAAAAAGACAAAATTGATGAGTCTTGTGACTTTTAAAGAAAATTTTAAAATAAAAGTAAATAATAAAAAGACAAAACATTGATGAGCCTTTTGACATGCTAAATTGATGGGAGTTGTCAATGCAAAGACAACAAAAATGACATGCTGCATTGATTCTTTAATATTACGCAGGTGATAAGATTTAAAGTTCTGCAAAGACCCACTACATCGATATGATTTAGCATTTCAAAGTCCTGCATGCATTGATTCGATTTAAAGTTCTGCAAAGACCAACTGCATCAGATAAGTCATATGTCATCTTTAAAAGTCGAGTGCGGAAACCTCCTCATAGTATAATTTTTTCAAGCAATACACTTTTTCAATATCTTCAAAAATGTCTACTACGGAAACCTCTTCATCAAATTCAAGTTCAGATTCTGGACCCTCCAATTTGAATGAATTTGACGAATGGGAAACCCGAGTTGTTGAAGATAATCAATTAATTGATTGTATCATCGAAAATGTCATCATAAACTATCCTAATCTGATCATAGAGGATCCCACCACTAAAGCAAGAAGAAGGTATCGTGATAGAGAACGCGAGAAAGGTGATGCCCGTTTGATGGAAGACTATTTTGTCGACAATCCTACATATGACGATAATATCTTTCGGCGTAGATTTCGCATGCAAAAACCAGTTTTCCTTCGCATTGTGAATGCTCTTGCTGCCCATGACGAATATTTTCAACAAAGACGAGATGCCACCGGTAGAAAAGGTCTTTCCACATTGCAAAAGTGTACTGGAGCTTTAAGAGTATTGGCCTATGGTACATCGACCGATGCAGTTGATGAATACTTAAGAATGAGTCTTAGTGTAACAAGGAAAGCTCTCATGAAGTTCGTAGAAGGTATAATCTCATGCTTCGGTGAACATTACATGAGACGACCGACTAATGAAGATTTGTCAAGACTACTATACGTTGGGGAACAACGAGGATTCCCGGGTATGATAGGCAGTATTGACTGCATGCATTGGGAATGAAAAAATTGTCCAAATGCTTGGGCTGGGCAATACGCAGGAAGGAGTGGAAAGCCAACAATCATTCTGGAAGCTGTTGCTTCATATGATCTATGGATATGGCACGCTTTCTTCGGAACACCAGGTACGGCCAATGATATTAATGTACTTCATAGATCTCCTGTGTTTAAAGATGTGTTGGAAGGTCGAGCACCCCAGGTGAGTTATATAGTGAATGGGCGTGAAAATGACAGGGCATATTATCTTACTGATGGTATATATCCTCAATGGGCTTCATTTGTTAAGTCGATTACTTCTCTGGTGCTTCGTAAGCACAAATTGTATGCTCAACACCAAGAGTCTGTTAGAAAAGATGTTGAACGAGCATTTGGTGTTCTACAAGCTCGTTTTGCTTTCATCCGACGCCCCTGCCTTATTTGGGACAAACAGTTGATGGGGAAAATCATGATGGCTTGTATAATTATGCACAATATGATAGTTGAAGATGAACGCGAGACATACCGCCACTATTATGATCCTACAGAATTTCTTCAAGACAAACCTACAAATCAGCGAATGAACAATGGCGTACCCGAAGAAGAAGAAGATCAACATTCTCAATACTCAACAGAACGAATCGCAAATCTATCAACATATATGATTAATAGAGAACAACTCCGCAATAGAGAGGCTCACATTGCTCTTAAAAATGATTTGATTGAGCATATATGGCACAAATTCGGCAATGATAATTGAATGTAATTCACATGCTTTGATTTTTATTAGTATTCGACAATAATAATTTAATGTAATTCGTAACTTTATTTTTAGTTTACAATTTTCGATTTTTTTTTAATTATTTTTTCCAATAAATTATTTAAATATTTTTTTAATTTTTAAAATTAAATTAAAATTGATTGTATGCATTTAAATAAATTATGAAATAAATAAAAATAGTTTTAGATTAGATTGGGTTGGGTTGTGAGTAAAGTTAAAAAAAGTTATTAAATGGTTGGGTTAAAGATTGGGTAAGAAAAAGTAAAATAAATTAATATTTTATTTAAAAAATGGGTTGGGTTGGGTTGCTGATAAACATAGTCTAATAGTTGGGCGAGTTTAAAAACTGATTTTATTTCATTTATTTATTGGATATATATATATATATATATATATATATATATATATATATATATATATATATATATATGTATAGAGAGAGACTACTTGTGCGCACCTTAATTACACAAGGTTTTGAATATTTTATTAATTTTAGGGGGTTTGAATATTTTATTAATTTTAGGGAGAATTCAGTATAAGGTTAATTCTAAGACTAGTATCATATACTTACCTATTGTTTTTTTTTATTATTATATCAGCCAAAGATTTATACATATATATATATATACCTATGACATATCTATGATAGATATATATTTCATATATATTTTGATATGTGATAAATTTATGGTAGAATTATTATTATATATATAATGGTTATATAATGGTTGCGCGCAAAATGAATATTAAATAAATTAATATATGTTCCGTAATGTTATCTCATTGTTTAATATTATGGTAGAGATACATTTTAAAAAATGCCACTACTTAGTATTTAAAGAATACAAATACCCATTAAAAATCAATCGACCCGTACCCTAATATTACTTTAATTTTAATTTAATACTCTCTACCCTAATATTACTTTAATTTTAATTTAATTTCGCTCCTCTTTAATTATCTCAAATCTTTTGTTCTCCCTATATATTTTGATAAATTCTCAAATCTTTTGTTCACCGTATATATTTTGATAAATTATACTTATATATTCATGGGAAAACATCAATTTAGTATAGCAAATTTAAAAGATTAATAGAGAGACAAAATCAATTTAGTATATAGAGAGAGCGAAATTAATGGATAGTATAGCAACAAATGTAAAATAAGGAGTATTGATATTCAGGATAAAATCAATTTAATATATATAGCAATTTAAATAAAGAGTATTGAATTAAAATTAATAATATATTCAAAACTTTGTTAAATATATATGGAATGGATGCAACAAACCGATTCTCTTGGCAGTTGGCATCGATACAAGCTAACGAATTCAGAATTTGTATATATCTCTAATGCTAAATCATTTGAATTAACACAATTATTTAAATCAATTAAAATAAAACAAAAAATATTGAGAGTAATATTTATAATGATTTTAATTAAGTTTATTGGTTAATTTATAAAAATAGTAATTATTATATATTATTTCTAATTAAAACAATTAAATATTTTTTTATCGAAATTTGTTTCTTTATTATTTTCTTATTTTATTTCCTATTTTTTTCATTTCCTGTATTTTTACTTTTTCTTACGATCTTTTCTGTTTATTTTTAATAATATTTGAAAAAGAATTACTTTTTTTGAATTGTATATATAATATTGGTTTTTCAATTAATAATAACCACAGCACCCGAAAAAACATGAACTTGTTTTCTCGAATTTTTTAATTAATAAAAGAGTGTATTTGGAATAATATTAAGTAAAAAATATAAAAGAGTCGTAGTTGGCGAGGAGCCCTTAATAGAATAGAATTGGTATATAGTTAAAGTACGTAATATAAAATGCTGATTTCGATCGAGACCCTTACAAATTAAATTTTCAAAACATATACACCGCAATGGGATTAAACCCTAGTATAACCCCCGTCGACGGCGGCGGCGACGAAGTCCGCAGCCGCTGCGCTCGTGCCGCAAAGACAGCGTTTTTCTTAATCATAAGTTGGGCCTTTGTTTTGTCCTATTTTTTGGTAGCATATTACTACCCCTGGGAAAACAATTTACCTCAATTCCAACTCGATTATGTCTCCGTTTCTTCCGTCAACAATACTAGCAACACCGTGGTGTGGGATATAGGTTATTCGATCAACGCTTCGGTCGGTGATCATCTCCAAGTGTGGGCTCGATTTATGTCGCGTGATTATAAAGCCGAGACGAACAACCTTGGGAGGGCGCCGGGTAACTCGACCGTGTCGATAAGCACGACGTTGTTATTGCCTCATGATCATAATAATAATGCTACTTTTCCACTAACAACATTAACTCTAGAGCGGGTGGTGTTCAAGTGTAACAACTACAAGGACGGCGTTCACAATCAATCGCTTTTGATGGCTGCGTGCGATGACGTGGGATCGTGGAATCAGACCTCGATCGAGACGACGAACATATTGAAAGGAGGCCCGAGATTGTGCCCTATAGTTTATAACAACCCTATTACCAGTGCTTAATTAATTTATTTCATCATTTTCTTTTTAATTGGATGTTGATTTAATTCATGATTAATAATATATTTGTTTCTTTAAATTTAATCAATACAAAAATCATGAGCTATCATATACATATGATAAACCATATACAAAAATTATGAAAAAATTACTAAAATAAAATTTATCTATTAAATTTAATTTTAGTAATTTTTTCATAAGTTTTGTATATGTATTGGACGATCGAAAAAAGTATATTTTCTTAGAAAACTCATTCTCAAGAGAGGTGGTGAACCTTACCTACTAATGCTCACACCTCTCTCTTTTGTATTTTGTACACTTTTCTCTTTTGTATTTTGTATTTTTGTACATCAATCAGAGTATGTAGATGTGTAATGATATAAGTATATTTTTTTTATAATTTTTGTATACTATTATGAAATAACTAGTATGAAAAATAACTATATTTTGTATACTATTAATTATTAGCTGCAACCATGAATTTTGCAGTGTCGTACTCAATATAAAACAATCCCTTAACCAAACTTTGCAATTAAATTAAATGAAAATATTGCAAAATAAAAGTGATATAAAACAATCCCTTAATCAAACTTTGCACTCAAATTAAATGAAAATGTTGCAAAATATATAAAGTGAAGGAATTGTGAAAATGTTGCAAAATAAAAGTGCAAGCAGGAATTTTGTAGCATCTTCCACATTCGTACTTATGTCCGAATTAATATTACACAACTATATATATATACTATTTTCTAACATCATAAAAATCATAAAGATAAAACCGTTAAGCCACTTAATATGCATAAACGTGAAAACACGTTTTTGCAATACATATTATAATTGCTACACTTTGAACTGTGCTTTATGACTTTGTTAATCAGGAAATAGATGTGTCAACGTCGTAATTGAACCTGTCTTGCGAGAGAATTAATAGGGTTAAGTGGGGCAAAAAATTACTATGCTATTTTTAATAAAGAGAAGAAATTTATAAGTAATAATGATGATTTTACTCTCGGTGGTTAGAGAATGTGAACGCCATGAGTTATTGGAGCTATGTGTTGAATTGAATGAAACTCTGAAGGTGAATGAAACTGTGGAAATTGATCTCTTAGATTGTTAATCAGGACCATTTGGTTTATACGGAGGTTTGTGAGTAATGAGTATGAAGTAGCTAGGAGGAGATCTATCTGCCTCAATAATTCTCTAATTATAATGACTTTGAATTGGAGCAAACATATAGTATAACTTTCTTCATGGTGTGTCACATAACTTTTTAACTGAAAAATAAAATTCAAATGGGAGAAAAAAGAAATACTATATTTTTTGGATGTCTCAACAACTTGATATACACTCTAAAAAAGAAATACTATATTGTTTTACTTTTCTTAATTTCAAAGTATAATTTTACTTAACTTTATTTACATACTTTTAAATTTTACATACAATTACTTTATTTTTCAAATATATTTTTAGCTTTTTTTTTTGTGAAAAAGTTAAACATAAGAACCAAAACGATTTTTACTGGATTGTTTCAGGAGAACGTATTTGTGTATGCGTCAGCAACTCAGCGCTGATACATTCTTCTTCGTCTATAAATACTGCTTACTATTTTTCCCGCTGAGAATCTCGGATTTCTCTATCAATGGAAACCCTAGCATTCTCTTGTCAAATTCCTCTTTCCTCTCCACGCCGATACACCTGCAGAGTCACCTTCAGCACACCTCGCACAGTCAAATGCTCCTTCTCGCCTCCATCCTTAGGTCAGTCCTCTATTTCTTCTTCATTTTTCATTTTCATTTTCGTGTAATAAAGACTTCAGTTTTTTTATCCATTTCGATTTTTACCTGTTTTTTTTTTTCTCTATTATACTTTTTTTTTAATTGAGGGTTTGGGAGGGAATTACTGATTTTTTTACCTTTGAGGTTTATGTAATGGTGAAACTCAGCCGTGCTAGCTTGAGGAACATATTAACATTTCGTATTTTTACTTTGTATGACATCGGCATCGTAAATATCAATATGGTTGCAGTGGACCAATCTGCCAAGTTCAAGGAAGCTGCTAAGCAGGGGAATTTGATCCCTGTGTACAGGCCCATTTTCTCTGACCACTTAACTCCAGTTCTCGCATACCGTTGCCTAGTGAAGGAAGATGAGAGGGATGCCCCTAGTTTTCTTTTTGAGTCTGTTGAGCCCGGTCTCAAAGCTTCCAATGTCGTAAGCATTCTATTCCCCCATTTGCATTTTCTTTAATTACCTCTTATTGGTTTATTACAACGTATAAAGTTACAGAGATTTTGGGGTTTGGTTAATTGATCAGGAATTTATTATGTTATGTGAACCTGTTAAAACTTCGATCTGTATGACCTTGTGATCAACGTCCCTCTTCATCCTACTCATCTAAAGAGAACTAGCTCCTCATAACCTATCCCAACCCTGACAAGAAATACTTAACTCCAGACCTACTGATGTTTTACCTTGAATCTTTCAGTTGTAGAGGAGTTATGTGATTGGCCTTTTTATATTCTTGCTGTTTTTATTTCTTATAGATCATCAATCTTTGAAAATAAATGTATTCCTCTTTTTAATTTTTTTGTATGTGTGTGTTGCATTAACTAATCTTCAGTAAATTTTCCTAGGGACGATTTAGTGTTATTGGAGCTCAGCCAACAATGGAAATTGTCGCAAAAGAGAACATGGTGACAATAGTTGATCATCATGAGGGAAAGAGGACAGAGGAGTTTGTGGAAGATCCAATGGTTGTTCCTCGCAGGATTATGGAGAAATGGAAACCACAACGCATTGATGAGCTTCCTGAAGCATTTTGTGGTATAGATATAACATATGTGCTGAGGTTTGGTGTTTTTTTTTTTTTATTTATAAGTATGTATATGCACACACACATTTAAATACACATTATGTTAACAAAGAAATAACCCTGATTGTGACAAGTTTTTGTAAGAAACCTCTAATAATGAGAGATAACACCTGGACTCAGGATCAGTAAAGGCAGATTGGCACTTAGCAATACCCTTTAATGTTGCACTGTGAATCTAATAAGCAGTATGTTGTTTCACTAAGCATTATCTAGTAACTATTTTTGCCACATCTTCTATGATGATATCAGTTGCCATAGGTCTAGAATGACAAAGTTCCTGACTAGATTTTATGCTATATTCTGTGCACTTGGATTTCAACTTTTTATGGTGATGGCATGACTTTGCCATCATATCTTAATTAACTCTCTCACTCTTGTCATGGACTGTTGTTTCAGCAAGGATGGGGCTTACGTTTGTTCTTGCGTTTTGATTTCTAATCTCATAAGAGACAAATTTATATCTTGGATATGAAGTAGACAACATAACTCTAGCAAGTGACTGTATTGTACATCCTTTCCTTTAGCACCATTATAGAATTTCTATTTTAACTCACTGTAAAAAGACGCAGATATGAATGCGCCATTTTTTTTCAAGGTGATCTATCATGTGTTAAAGATCATAATGTATTTAATTTATTTAATGTACTGATTTGACTATTACATATCCTGCATTACTTACATAGATGATGTCTTAAATTAAAATTGTAAGTTAAATATGTTGAAACTGAAATTTCTCTTAGATCCAACATTTGCTTTCACTTAAAACTTATAAGATACATTTGACATTATATCTTCTCACAAACAGGTGGTTGGGTTGGTTACTTTTCATACGATACAGTGCGTTATGTAGAACAGAAAAAGCTTCCATTCTCCAAAGCTCCTAAGGATGACAGAAATCTTCCTGACATTCATCTGGGACTTTATGATGATGTCATAGTGTTTGATCATGTGGAGAAGGTTTCTTCCTGCCCCCTTTAAATTATTTAGGTCATACAATGCACTAGCATTTCAGATCTTAACCTATCTCTGTTTTATATTATCATAAAAGCTGCCTTCTATCTGTTTTCTCAACTCTTCACCTGTATTTGATAGAGCTGATTCATGAAACTTTGTGGTGTGGTTAATAGGAATATAAAATTAGGGAGAAGAAAACAATCTATAACATACTTCCACCTTTGCCATATGTTATTCATGTTTTCTCCATTTGATTCACATTATCTTATAAATATATCTTTTGCCAGTAATTCTATGGGAATACCTTTCTGGCTCTAAGAATCAAATTTATTTCACCAAGTCTAATTCATGTTTAACAATAATGTAGTTATTTTTCTACGCCCTAATTATTAAGTGTTCGGTCATCTCATACTTTCCTCTCAGAAAGCATACGTAATACATTGGGTGAGGTTGGACCAGTTTTCTTCTGTCGAGGAAGCCTATGATAATGGGATGAACAGATTAGCAGCTTTAGTTTCGAGGGTGCATGACATAGTGCCGTAAGCGACCTACTTCAGTTTTTCCACTTCATTTCTGTGTTGGCCTTTTATTTTGACTTAACATTTAGGTTTCGTCATAAGAATGTTTTGTTTATATTCCCTTATATTTATATTGTTAATGCAGTCCGAAGCTAGCTGCCGGTTCCATCAAATTATACACTAGTCTTTTTGGCCCTTCTTTGAGCAAATCCACCATGACAAGTGAAGAATACCAGAAAGCAGTGATGCAAGCTAAGGAACACATCTTAGCTGGGGATATCTTTCAGATTGTGCTCAGTCAGCGGTTTGAACGTCACACTTTTGCAGATCCCTTTGAAGTGTATAGAGCATTAAGAATCGTCAATCCAAGTCCTTATATGACTTATTTACAAGTCCGTTAAGTCTTCCATGAATGTTTTTAATTCACGTGGGGCTCTTTTTTTCAAATTCACGTGGGGCTCTTTTTTTCTTTTTCTTATCATTTACAAATATATCATTGGCGATTAGGCAAGAGGTTGTATCCTGGTTGCTTCAAGTCCTGAAATTCTTACTCGAGTTAAGAAGGTAATCACTGCCCTCTAAGTGCAAAATTGTTTTATGCATTTTCTATTAGATTTCGTTTTTCTAGTATTTTCCTCTGACTTCGGTTTTTATACCAACCTGAAGGAAATCAGGCCCTTTATATATATGTGTGTGTGTGTGTATTTTTATATACCTATATAAATTTTGATAAACAATTATTGAAGTATCCACGACCACGAGGCTTAAACCCTTAATATTTACCTTCAGTTCATGAGATCAATTGGTCTATTATTTGTTAAGAAAATGACGTCCGAGCTATAATGCTCTTCTTTTAGCTGTACTATCCAACTCTTCTATTGTCAAATCCTCTTACTTCATTAGAAAAATCCCCACATTTCAATCTTTCACTATTATCTATTGACTACTAAGAGGCTACTGACTGCTCAATAAAGTTCGAATTTTCTTTTATTTTAGACCAAAATTAGTTTCTTACCTTTCATAGATTTCAAGCTGTTAATTTGTCTCCAATTTCCATCCTTCATGCTCCATTTCCCATTATTATTTTCCCCTCTGTACTTTTTGTCATTGACAGGGTAAGATTACTAATCGACCTCTGGCTGGAACTGTTCGGAGAGGCAAAACACCCAAGGAAGATTACATGTTGGAAAATCAGCTTTTACACGATGAGAAACAGTGTGCAGAACATATTATGCTTGTTGACTTAGGAAGAAATGATGTTGGAAAGGTTCCTCTCGTCTCTTATTCAATACTCCCTCCATTTCAATATTCTTGGTTCTTTAACTTTTCTCTTCTGTTTGCAATTTCAATTTTCTTGGTAGTTCAACTTTTATCTTCTGTTTCCAATTTACTTGTTTTATGTTTTCCAGAATTCCAGGTAATGTTAGGTTTATGATCCCTATTTTACCCCTATCATTTAGTCACCTTTCATTTCCTAGAAAATGAAAAAAATTTAATAAGGTAAATATTGCCATATTCTTCTATTTCTTAATTCTTCTGAACAATTCCAAATGTACAAGTATCCTAGTAACAGTGTTCATGCTAGAGTAGAATCAGAATTTAAAGTAGTTATGAATGAACTGTAAAAGAAATATTTACTTAGAAAAATGGAGTATGATTTGGTTAATGCAAGGAAGTATATTAGACATTTAGTATTGATTTTTCACATTAAATTGGGGATTTATATGGTGTTCACTTTTTAAAATTAAGGAGCATATTAATTACGAAGACTATTTTGTCTATGCAGGTGTCAAAATCTGGTTCTGTGAAGGTTGAGAAACTCATGAATGTAGAGCGATACTCACATGTCATGCATCTCAGTTCCACTGTACGTACCTTTCTTAGAAATTATCTTTTATTGTAAGCATATACTTAAAGAATTTGAGTGTCATAGGCAGAATTGTGATAAAATAAAAGTAGGTCAGCTTCCAACATAGATGAAAAATTATTGAAAGTATCTATTGGACGCCAGGATGATAAATGTTAGCTGCGAAAAGTAATTAAAATTTCAGAGATTTTTTGTGCTCTAGCAAATTCATCATTGTTTAAAGAAAATTTCCATCTTTATCTGACCTTGTATATTTACTCCCACTAATCGTTTGTATTTTCTGGTGTTGTGTTGTTTCATATTGACTAAAAGGTTACTGGTGACTTGTCCTCTAGTTTAACCAGTTGGGATGCTCTACGAGCAGCATTGCCTGTTGGAACAGTTAGTGGAGCCCCAAAGGTTGGTCAATCAACTTTCTTTAATCACAAGTTATATGCTTATTCATGCTCTTTTGTACTATTGTATATTTCTGTTTTCTAATTTGGTTATTAAACATTATTTTGATAAATGGCTATTTCTTATCCATGCTTAGTAATTATCTTTTTCAAAACTGACCACTGTCCAATCTTTTAGCTGAAGCCCTTTCGATTTCATAGAAAACGGGCTGAAGTAAATCAGTTTGTGCCTTACATTTGAATAGTTTGTTGATAAATCTTTTAGATGATTTACACCCACGCCTTTTTTTCGAAATGTAAGTTTTTCCTTTCCATTTTCTTATTCGAGTTCTGAAACAAGCTTTAGGTTTTAATTGTGGGTATCTAGATCACTTCTTGTCCCACGTGTACATTCATTTTGTATTTCTGTTCATGTATTGCATTCACCTTGTTCTTCTCCAAATTGAGCTTTACTGTAAATAAGATATTCTTCCCTTCATCTTGGAGTATTGTATCTTGATGATGATTATGAGCTCAAATTATTCTCTCTTTACACCGTACCTATAAATGTCGATCTTGATCATATTATTATTGTTATTCCAAGTTCAACTCATTTTTCTCGCTGCTTTCTGATAAAAATGATTTTGCACCCCATGTAAGTATAAGTGAACATTATGTATACAGATGTTCCTAATGAATAGTAATGTGCAGGTGAAAGCCATGGAATTGATTGATCAGCTCGAAGTTACTAGACGTGGGCCATACAGTGGTGGATTTGGTGGCATTTCATTCACGGGAGATGTGGATATTGCCTTGGCCTTGAGAACAGTTGTATTCCCAACTAATATGCGGTACGACACAATGTACTCTTACAGGGATGGAGAGAAGCGACGAGATTGGGTTGCCCATCTCCAAGCTGGGGCAGGTATAGTCGCAGACAGTGATCCGGCTGACGAGCAGAGGGAGTGTGAAAACAAGGCTGCTGCTCTTGCTCGGGCCATTGATCTTGCTGAGTCTTCATTCGTCGATAAGTAGTGCACCATAATTTCCTTTCTCTGACTTTTTTTTTGTTCAACCCTTTTGATACTATACTACATGCCCAATCCTACAGCTATTCAACTTTCCTTCCCACCTTTGTACTCCTGTTTACAATAGCATGAGTTTGCAACATGAGATTTACAGAAATAAGAAGCAAAAATAACCATAATATCCAGCTAAAAATATAAATATTGTAGATTGTTAAATTTGAAATTTTTTGCTTTCGATTTTGTTGCTGGACCATCGTAACAGAAACATTTAGTAGTTCATATTCGCGATTTAGGGTGTAAAGACCTTTTCTTTTGGACTTAATTTCAGTCTATTTTAGTTCAGATCGTTTAGATTTAATTTCAGTCCATTTCAGTTCAGATTGCTTGCTCGATTTTTTTATAAAAATATAATATTTTTTTATAAATTATTTTAATTATATAATTTAGTTAATTTCACAACATTATTAATATTTTTTTAAAAAATTTAATAATTTATAAAAAAATATTATTATTTTTATAAAAAAATCAATTTAGTTCATTTTAGATTGCTTTAGTTTATATCATTTCAGTTCAAAATAACAAGTCCTAATTATCTATAAAAATGCATTTGAGTTGGTACTTTTTCCACAAAATTCTAAAAAATGCTAAGTAGACGATATATGCATTTCAATTATAAAATAGTCTTATTTTTAGAACAAAATAATAGGCCAAGTTTGAGAGGATGAATTATGATATTATTAACATATTTTTAAATTTTATAAATTTATCAGAAGAAAAAAATATATTAAAAAGAAATCAAATATTACCTAATTTTGCACATTTAAAAAAAATTATTTTAAAATATAATTTTACTTATACTTTTTTCACATATTTTTAAAACTTTATTCATAACTATTTTATTTTTAAATTAAAAATACAATTTGCTTCGGTCAAAAAATTTATAAGTAACATTTTTTCTTTAATTTACGTGCCGACAATCAACTGATACATATAAATTTGATATAAATTTGGAGGGAAGTAATATATAGTAAATAAAGAAATTATGATTAGAATTGAGAAAAGAATAAAGTGTATGGACATATTATCACAAAGAATAATACGGAATATATAAACAATATAAAAGTAGTGCCAAAAACAAATTAAAAAATAAATCCAGAAGCTCAAAAACAAATTAAAAAATAAATCGAGAAGCTGAAAGAAAACACGTGCCCAATTACAATTAAGTACTGTAGAATGGATGGTAAAACTTAAAAGCAAAAAACGAAGCTTGACTCGTGACTCTTCATCTTCACATTTCTCACATTTTTCATTTTTTTTTGACTCACTCTTCCTGGCAAAAAAAACCCAATTTCTCAGGAAAATCCCCAAAATTTAATTTAATTTTGTCATCCTCTCATCATCAAAATCAGCTTCTTCTTCATCAGGTGAGATTAATCCTTCTGCAATTTCAGTTCTTTTCAAGTTTCCTCTGTATTTAAGCTTCTGGGCTCTCCTGATTTTGGAGGAGACTTTCATTTTTCATTTTCTATTTTTTAGTTTTTGGGTTCATCCACCGTGTTAGTATTTGGTCATTCTCCACTGCATCTTCGAACTCTTATATTGAATCTTAAATTATGGAGGTGCTTCTGCTTTGTTGGTTTTACTCAATTCTTTGATTTTTCTTTTAATTCGGGAGTATGTTTAACCTTTTCTTTTTCTTTCTTGTATTGTGTTCATGTTTTTGTAGATTTGGTAAACTAGTAATTAAGCCAAGATTATTAGCTTTTGTAGAAAAGTATTTATTCCACAAGGCTGTGTGCTTTTTTCCTAGATTTGTAGGAAGCTTTTATTTTCTCGAGTTCGATAGCTAGTTTTTATGTTCTTGATACCGATTAATGATCATCCTCATCGAAGATTTGGTTTCAAAATGTTACGCATCTTTCAATCTTTTACCAAATGCTTTACGTACTTGTTTGAGACGGCTAGTAATGGAACTGATTAATTGGTTAACTTTGTAAGCGACATTAGTTACATGAATCTGTTTTCTTTGAGGTAATCTTCTTAATGAATAGCTTATTTACTATCTGTGTACTTGATTCTTTTTATGCATCGTATTTATTGTGTTGAAACATGCTTCTAAATGTTTTGATATTTTTTCATTTTTTGGTTAGGCATCGGCATTGTGCTGGGAGAAGCTAGGAGACGGTATTCAGTATTTGTGAGAATTTCTTGAAACTTCTGTTCTAATCGAAATGGATGATGAAAAAGGCCTCGATTTGAGCTTGGGTTTGCCTTGTGGTGGAAATAGTTCCTCCCAGAAAGGAAAAAATGGCAGCTCATCTGATACTAGGCCCGATGAAGGTGACAGAGGTAGCAAGTTGATCAACGAGTTCAAAAACTTTTTAGAAGGTGGAAACCAACAGCATTCCCTGAATGTTGGGGAGAACTTCTATAATAACTTTTCCAAAGGTTCTGTTGATTTAGAAACTTCCAAGAACTCAAACACTGAAGGAATATGGTTGAAAAATGATAGCAGGTCCACCGAGATCAAAAAGGAAAACAGATCATTTGTTGGTGAAAAGCGCCAAAACCCGTTTACCGAGACTAACCATCAAAAGAAGTATCAGAGTGATGCTACCCGTGCTGATGACTTGACAGATAGAGCCAAAACATCACATATCTCCATAACCACAGACGAGGGATCAACTGCGGACAATGAAGATGTAGCAGAATCTGAAGTAAACGGTTCAACTTCAATGCATGTTCATCAGCATGATGACATGTCAAAGCGATTTGTATCCAGTGGAGGCAGCTTATCCAGGGCTCGAAAGGGGTCTCACGAACCAGCTGAATCAAGTGGTGTAGAAATTTTAGGACCCAAAAGATTTCCCATGTCATCCGAAAAAGACTACAATGCGATGAATACGACCGCTATGCCTTACAATGTTCAGTTCTCAGGTCACCTGTTAAACGTGAACACATCTAGCCCCCACCCTATAAAGGATCCTAGCGTTAGTGTAGCACCCTACACACTACCTAGCATGATTCATGGCATGGATTCTACAAATGCTCAGAAACCAGTGATGCCGGCTAATTTACCATTACTGTTTGGTTACACCCCTGTCCAGATACCTTCGCTGGACAGAGATAATTCTCGCGGGGTTGTTTCTCATCACGACCTGATGCACCCTACTTTTTCTGGAAGGAATCCGGTTAACCCTGACATCCAGAATGATAGCCGAAAGCAAACCCAAGGTCTTGTTCTTGCTCTATTTTTTACGTTTTTGTTCAAAGGACTAGTATACTTTAATACTGCGATGTGCATTAAATAGAAAGTATATAGATTACAATATTTACGTATGTCATATATGAAATAAATATACATCGGTTAACTACTTCAACGAAATTCAACTATAACATTGAATACAGTGACATTATAATTATTCATAGCTGCTTGACAAAAAAAATGTTAGTTGGATAGAGTTGCATGATATTAATGTGTTTTAGTTGGAATACGATACGACCATAGAACTTGCATGTTATGATTGATCTTCTCTTTTCATATCATACAAATATTTGCATCATGTATCTTAATAATGGCTATTTTTCTGATTATAGATTTTTCTTAGCCTTTAATATGATCGATGGGACCATAATGTTTTTTTCCTGAAAGAGAATCACCGTGTCTTTATTCATCATTATTATTTTGTGTTTTCTTTTGATTTGAGAGTTTACATCAGCTTTATCGAAATAATTGTAAGGTTTATGAGCAAACTTGTTGTATGTTTCACATGAAATACTTATGTTTAGTAATCAGATCTAAATCTTTGATTTTATGGAATGAAATATGTGCATCAGCTGAGACAGAGTTGCGACTTACCAGTAAGAATATGATATCGATACATAGGTTCTGTGATATCATAAAATTATGTATTTAAAATTGAAATCACCAAATAAAAGTAAACCGCCTACTTTCTGTTTCAGTTGGTTATTTCATATTTTAATCTTTTTTTTTTCAATCGTCAGCATCAGTAGTTAAGGTTTTTACAACCTTTTCTTCAATGCTCACAGGGTGTCATCATGAGCAGAATAAAATTTTATTATGCCGATTTTTATTTTCTTTTTCCATGACGATCCTCTTGTGTAGTTGTGTGAGCTCATCTATTTGGTTGAACCCATCTAGAGCTGATTTAGTTGAATGCATATTTCTTTTTCCAAGACATTCCATTTTATATACTTGTTTTTGCAATGCACACATATATATTTTGGATGTCATAGGAACAGATTCGACATATCTGTGCAGCAAGTTCACAATAATCTTGTGTGGTTGCTCATGCTTATTGGGTACTAAACCATACCATTAATATGTACCTGGTATTTTTCAATTCGGAATATTGATGGGCACTGAAGTTCCTAAAGATTACATTTTTGACGTGGCAGGGATTTCACACGTGTCATCTGAGTCTACACAATACGACGAGAGGGCCTTAGAACATGGAAAAAGTTATGGAAAACAGCAAGTTGGTGAAGAAGGCTCCTCTTCTCACCCAGAAGCGGATCTAAAACGAAACCCTGAAGTCCATCAGGCGAAAGATGCTTCTGATCAGCCTAGAACAGGAGAATCGAGTCCTACTGAATTTGCGGCTATAAGGCCTGGTATTGCAGCAGACCTCAAATTTGGAGGTTGTGGGTCCTACCCAAACCTTCCATGGGTTTCTACTACTGGCCAAGGTCCAAATGGCAGGACAATATCTGGTGTGACTTACAAATACAGTCCCACCCAGATAAGGATCGTCTGCGCTTGCCATGGTTCCCACATGTCCCCTGACGAATTTCTGCGGCATGCTTCTGCCTTAGAAATCAACTCTCCAGATCCTGCGACAGCTCCAGCCTCGATCCCAAGTAACTGATTCTGGAAATCAATGCATTCACTTTGTTATTTTGGAATTTCACTTGGATTAATAATCTGTGGCATATCATGGAACAGTGAATGCCCTGATTTAAGTGTGGTGTAATCTAAATGTATATCTGTGTGGTTAAAATCCTTGATTTCATTTCTAGCTACTGTACTTGCTTTTGATATTGAAATACTACAGAGGTTAATTTAACTAAGTTGATCATGTCTCATTGTCTTGGATTTGGGTATGATGATGATATCTTATGTAGTTCGGTCGGATCACCCGAGTTGATTTGAATCAACAATGCTTAGACAATTAATGTACCTAGTCGTAAAACTGGTTTCGAGGTACACTACCGAGCCACAGAAAATATGCGTAAAAGAATTATGAGAAATTTGCAGATTTGCCCCAAGTGGTGCAGAAGTATAATTATTGAAAAATAATGTAAGTCAGAGTGTCTGAAGATGATTTTTCTGAACACGAAGTTCATCATTCATTATTGCAAAACAAGCTAGAAAAGGGGTGAAAAATCCAAATATCTATAAATCAGGAAATCTGGAATCTAATCTAAAACAATGCGCTTTCTCGATCAAGTTATTATGTTGTATCCCAATTCGGAAGATTAGCAGTAGCTTCATTGATCATCTTTACGAGTGTGACCTACGAATGAATAACATCATATATAGGACAAAGAAACGCAATCAGAAACTCAAAGTGAATACGGATGGATTACATACCACACTTTCCGGAATCCCCAGAGGCGGAAGCGACAGATTTCGAGGCGGGGGCCCGTCAAGGTAGTCCCGCTTTTCAAAATGCCACTCTCCCATTTTCCCATAAGTTAGTTCACCCTGAACATGACTAGTAAAATCATATGCAATTTTCCACTGATACAGAGTAAAACAAACGAGTTCCTCCACGTTACCTTTGAGTTGTAGTCGCAAGCGTAAGTGTAATGGAGGATGTAGTTGTTCGCAGTTGACAAGTCCCAAGGGGGCTGCAATTACAGTTATACTACGATATAAGCCTTTCGATTTCTTTTTTCTTTTTTAAATATAAGGTTTTTGTATTGAGAAACGAAAACCTGCAACATGAACTCGTCCCACAGAATATGCTTCACCCCATGAAGAGCAGAGGCCACAGCATACGCGTACCTTTTTTTATGCATCAGATCAAACAACATAATCAATCAAACGACAAACAGCATGCGTATCAAAATGAAAATTTTCAATTCCCTCACATTTCCAACACCCATCCAAGGCTTTTGTCCGTCTCTGGGTCGTTTTTCATTTTTATCGATACATTCATCCACGTCGGCGCGATTTTCTCCAGCAAATCCTGAGCTTGCACGTTAGAACAAAGTCGACGCATATAAACAATGAAAGAAAGTAAGAAAAATGTAACCTTCTTAATTATGACAGGAGAGTTTCCGATAGAATCGATCATTTCAAGGGGACCCGGAAAGAACTTCCTGATGACCTTCTCGCACTCTTTCGGGTTGATGTATAAAAACGAGTACGCGGCCGGATATTCTCCATAGGCCAAATTAGGCAGCGGCTTCAAGAATATGTGATCAGGTTCAGCCATCAATATGTACTCTTCTTCGATTTCCGTCAACTCCAGCCATTGCACAAAGGCCCAAGGCCTGTTCAAGACGACATAACCCTGCATAAAAATCGATAATCAAGCCTAAGTTTAAAAATGCAAACGAGACGAAATAGGGAGAGTTCTCACAAGATCAAAACCGGGCGGAAGGGGGTCGACTACGAATGTAGGGATCTCATCCATCAAATTGTCGGGTTTTCCCGAGTGAAGGATTCTGGTGAAGTTTCCCATTTCCGAACCCGGCAAGTCTTTGTTCTTTTTAAACCAATAGTACATAATACGACACTGCCATTTGCTATACGGGCTGTCGGATGAAGTCAACGCGATGTGAAAAGGCATCCTCTGATTCCTCTGCCTCTTGGAATGCTCTGGAATCGGGAGCACCGGATCGTAGGGAAGCCGCCGGCTGAGCTCCTCGCCGGAAGCTCGTTGTCGGTATCGTATGATCGTCGCAACAAAGTTGTATGACATGAGGAGGAATGCAAGAATCAAGAACACACGAAAAGTAAGTGGTGCAAGCTTCATTTTTTTTTTTATCAAGATACAAGACTTAACGATCAAGAATGTAACACAAAATAAATCAATAAATAAATATTAACTCAAAGAAACAAACAAACAAAGAAAAAACAAGAGAGAAGTAGATTATATGACACAAAGGTAGATTTTTTAGATTTTTTTAATTAAAGCTGTCATTTTTTAGGTAAAATTGGTAAATAAGATTTTTTAGAAAATGTGTTTAAACAATTATAACTCATATTTTTCAAAATTGATAAATGAACTATATTAATTGTTAAATGTCTAAAATGTCATTGCTTTTTTTAAAAGGAATAAATAATGTCAGGGGCATTTCCGTCATCTCGCAAAAAACAAAAAAATGTGAGAATAAAAATGTTACCGCCTTTAGATTTTTCTCTCCTAGCAAATCCCTCTCCCTCAAATGCCAAAGATACTGAATTGGATTTTATAATAGACCTCAAAATACCACAGAATACCACATTGAATGTGTATTATTTATTTTTAATTTATAATTATTTATTTAAAATGTAATTATAATTACAAAATATTAATATAAAAATTAATTAATTTATAAAATAAATAAACATATCAAATATTTATAAATATATTCATATTATTTAAAATTAAATGTCAAATTAATTAAAAAAGAATTGCATTAATTATTCAACGATTTGCAACTATATTTTATGTGAAGGATTTTGGGTTGACAATTGTTCTTAGTAGTTCGGTTTGTCATAGTTGTGTTGTTTTATTAATTGGTTTTAGGTTCAACTATTTTTAAATAAATGATGTGTCACATGTGAGGTAGAAAATAAAATATAAATTAATTATGTCAATTATTTTGTGTTAAAAGTCAAAACTAGTGTGTCATTATTTTTTTTTTCTTTTTTAATATTTTTAATTCAGTCACTGGAATAATGATATGGAGATAATATTACAATTTTTTTAACATAAATCATTTTCATGTTGAATTTTTTAAGTTTTCAAAAACTTAAATACGGATCATATTTAATGATTTTTAATTGAATTTCACACGGTAATTGTAACTTGTAATTGAAACATGTACATAAGTAACAACTCAGTCTAGGGCTCTTTTTCAATGACTAAGAGTCCAAAATATGGTCTTATCTATACATTTATAATTCCTGAATCTCTAAATCCTACGTGACTAATATAAGAGCTTTAATATTATTGTGTTTACACTATAAATTATAAATAAAAATAATAAAAATATTTATAAATTCTAAATTTTAAAAAGTTTTTACTTTTAGTAATTCTAAAAAAAATCATAATTAATTAATTTATATTTATTATATTTGACAATAGATTGATAATAATCAGTTAATTTACATTTATTTATATTTAATAATAGTAAATAATTAATAGTAGTATTAATTAATAAAAAAATATCAAAATAAATTATTAAACTATCTTCAAAATATAAATTAATTATTAAAATTATTTTATACTGTAAGTTAGATCAATATGATGGTGTCAATATAGTTTAACCACAAAAAATAATAATCATTTTTCCATTCAAGTCTCAATCAAGACTTAGAGGCAATTGTATACTTATATATGCGTACTTGCTCCAGTTTTCTAATAAAAACGGATGAAAATTTTTCCAACTACTCCTTATTTTCTTTAACATACCGTAGTTCGAGCATTAATCGCTATGGACAGCTAGCCTCACAAGTTCATGTTCCAATGGTAATGATTCTAAATGCTGCAATTCACTTTAAAATGTCCGTTTTTTTTCTATACAAGTTTGAGGCTTCAATCTGTAATGGCTTTGAGGCTTGCTACTGTGCGTCTTACCATTTCTCTGAAAAATACTGAAAATTATTATTGAAAAACAATTTTAAAACATATTCTTGAGTTTTGTATTAGTTTTAATAATAATATAATGGATAAATTCCTAACAACTTAATTTAAAAAAATATATATTTTAAAATACATATAAATATTGTTTTTTCACATAAATTAATAAAATATCAAAATATTAATCATAATTTCAATTAAATTTATTACTTAATTAGTATATTTTCACAAATTTCATTATTATTTTTTTTAATAATTTTTTTAAAAAATACTTAAATACTTATATTTTAAAAATCGTAAGAAGTTTTTTAAATTGAATAATTTAACTTATTTCTCTTAAAAACTTTATTTTTTTTATTTTGTTTGTATTTTGATTATTTTATAAATCGATAATATTTAATTTAATTTTAATTTTTAATTTTATTGTTAATTTTATTTAAAAGTTGGGGACGTCCCGATCCCGTCTCGATCTCAACTCGAACTCATACGGGATTGGGATATGCGAGACGAAAATTTTAAACGTCAATCCCGTCCGGTCCGTCCCAAATATTAATTATCGGGACGAGATGCGATTCTCTTAATCCCGTCTCATGTACCCATACAAATTAGAGTGATAGTTCGATTATTAAATAAAATAAAAATTTTATCCGAATCAATTTTCAAAAAAAAAAAAAATACCACGTGGATCGCACGAGCAATAGTACTAGTACTAAGAAATACTACATATCAATTGAGCTCAACTTAATAAGTGTCACATAAAACAAAAACAGTAAAATGTCAGGCAAAATTAAACTAAAAATTATCAAATAAGATAAATATTGTTTTTTCGAACAATTAAAACATTAAATGTGATATTGCATACTAAATTACAATAAGTTTGTGATATAGTTCTTAAATGTTTATCTCGAACAACAATTCAAGAAGTTCCAATGAATAAGAAAATCACTACCTATTTATATTTATTCCATCACATGAAATAAAAAGAATAAAATAACCCTCATTTGTCTCTCAAACTAGAGTCATCGCGTATTCATGGTGTGGCTAAATCTTGATTTGTTTTTAATGGACTAAAACATTAATAAAAATAATATAACTTAAAAACATTATATAAAAGTAATACTAATACTTTAATAAATTATTTTTTTCTTATTTGATAGAGATTATATTATATCAGTTTGATGAGAAAAGAAGAAACGAACATAAATCCAGTGGACTCAAAGCTAAACAAAACATATAAGGGCCCATAATTGAAAGCCTGTTAAGAGGTCTGGGCTTGGGTAGTTGGGCTCACGCAACTGAATGATATTGTAAGCAGTAAGCTAGATTCACCACCGTCGTTACTTTTCCCCGGCTCTATCTACGGCACCCAGGAGCCAGGAGCTGTTCTTCACTCTCTCGCCGGAAATCCAGTCCGAGAACAGCGCCACCGTTGAGGTATTTTTTCTTCTTTTTTTCCTTTTTAGCATTTGAGTTAAAATTGAAAGGTTCTTGATTTATTCATGCGTTACTGTGTCAGTGTTGCTCCATTAGGATTTCTTTTCAAGAATCCATTATGTTCGTAGTGGGAGTTTTGATTTTTTGACAAAATGATTTTTTCCTTTTTGTTTGTCTTTTTCTTTATGAAGCCCTCCTTTGATTTTTTATTTTCTCTGGATTTGAGGATTGTGAATTTAACTATCAATTTGTATATCAATATTTTTTCTTTTGTATTGTTACTTCTTTAACTATAAAATGGGAATGAGTCGAGTTCCTTGCTTCTAACCGTTAGTTGATTGCTGAATTTTACCAAGTAAAAACTAGTTGAATAACCGAAAACAAGATAGCTCACTGTAAGTAGATAGAAATTTTCATTTCAGTCATGTAATTTATTTTTTTCTATTTAAGTTTTGACAATCTGTTTGTTTTTGTGTTATAAAAATCGTAAACTCGTTCTTAACTTTTGATTTTCTTGTCCCATTAACAAGTTCAGGACTTGTCCCGAGCTGAAGTAAAACCCATTTCCATTTACCAGAAATGCTATCCTCAACCAAACCCCACGCCTTCTCTGCACGTATGACATGCCCTCGACTGTGGGGTTGAGGCTCTTGGAAAATTATCTACCGCCTTTCGATGCGACGGCGGTGAGGAAGATGAGGGACGGCGGAGCTATCGTTGTGGAGAAGACCAATTTGGATGTGTTTGGAATGGGGAGTACAACAGAAGGATCTGCTTATCAAGTTAGTGTATTTTTTTTTTCATTTTTACAATCCAGTAATCAATTTTGGTTTTAGCAATAAGTGTGATAATTTTTGGATTGGTGAATGCACTTTCTTTTGTACGATTATCGATTTATCGCAGCATTACCTACATTTCGTTTGTAGTGGTTTTAGCTATCATCGTGTATGCTTGTTCTTTGCCGAGGCTTTGAAAGGATTTAGAATTGTAACCATGGATTATAGCATGATGTCATGTATCACCATTCACATGCCGAAAGATGATGAGTTATAGAAGTGATTAATAGACAATAGTCACAATACAATTTGATGCAATGAGTAGCAAGCAAGTACGTCACTCGATCCTTAATGCTGCATTCAAATCCAATTGTATTAAATCATTACATTCCTGAAATATCGAAAGGAAATTTTGGTCCAAGTTCATTTATCTAAGACAATTCATCTATTAGGAGAGATATATAGTTATAATCTTTTTGGAAGCTAAACACACATCTCAGTTTGGTGCAATAGATTACTTGGAATCTAAACCCTTAAGAGGACTGAGAGTGGGCGTTATTCGTGAAACATTCGACGATGGGGTTGATTCAGAAGTAATATCTACTGTTCGTGATGCTGTTTCACATTGGAAGAACTCGGGTGCATTGTTTCAGAGGTATTTTTTTCGTCATTTAAGAATGCTTTTTTTTTTAACAAGTCAGTTTCTTAGCACATTCCATTTGGATATGATGCAGGTCTCACTGCCTTCATATTCCCTTGGATTGCCGGCATACTACATCCTTGCTTCATCTGAATCCTCATCAAATTTGTCTCGCTATTATTATTATTTTATTTATTTATTTTATTAGGGTTTTAATACTATTTATATGTCTAAGTACTTTATAAGAAACTGACTTGTTAAAAAAAGCATCCAACCTTTCTTTTTTATTGATGTACCAAAACCATTATTTAAAAAAGAATATTACAGAAACCTACCCAAGTTGGCGAAGAACCAGAAGCGGATCTAAAAGGAAACCCTGGAGTTCATCAGGTGAAAGATGATGCTAGTAATCTATGTTGTGAACTAAGCTTAAGAGAAATTTGCAGATTTGCGTCAGGTGGTGTAGAAGTATAATTGAAGTTAGAGTTTCTGAAGATGATTTATCTTCCATTTCTTGTAACATGAAGTTCATTATTGCAAAGGGAGTACTGTAAAACAAGCTAAAAAATGGGTGAAAAATGTAAATATCTCTAAATCAGGAGATCTGGAATCTAATCTAAAACTCCACTCTCGGCCATATGGACCGTTGTTATAATGCGCTTTCTCGATCATCAAGTAATTATGTTGTATCCCAATTGGGAAGATTAGCAGTAGCTTCATTGATCATCTTTACAAGAGTGACCTGCGAACGAATTCGATTAACATAATCAGAAACTGTAAATGGTTATTATTAAGCCTTAAACAGAGTTGCATACCACACTTTCTGGAATCCCCGGAGGCGGAAGTGACAGATTTTTAGGCGGGGGCCCGTCAAGGTAAACCCGCTTTTCAAACCTCCAGTCTCCGACTTTCCCAAAAGTCAGTTCACCCTGAACATCACTAGTAAAATCATATGCATTTTCCACTGATACAGAGTAAAACTAACGAGTTCCTCCACTTTACCTTTGAGTTGTAGTCGCAAGCGTAAGTGTAATGGAGGATGTAGTTGTTCGCAGTTGCCAAGTCCCAAGGGGGCTGCAATTACAGTTATACTACCATATAAGCCTTTCGATTTTTTTTTTTTTGTTTTTGAACTTGTGGTGTGTTTGAGAAACGAAAACCTGCAACATGAACTCGTCCCACAGAATATGCTGCACCCCATGAAGAGCAGCCGCCACAGCATACCCGTACCTTTTTTATGATGCATCAGATCAAACAACACAATCAATCAAACGACAAACGACAGGCTTATCAAAATGAAAATGTTCAAAATTCCCTCACATTTCCAACACCCATCCAAGGCTTTTGTCTGTCTCTGGATCGTTTTTCATTTTTAACGATACATTCATCCACGTCGGCGCGATTTTCTCCAGCAAATCCTGAGCTTGTACATTAGAACAAAGTCAACTCATACAACACATGTTTTAAAAAATGAAAGCAAGACAATGTAACCTTCTTGATAATAACGGGAGAGTTTCCTATAGGATCGATCATCGTAAGGGGACCCTTTTCCTCCGGAAAGAACTTCCTGATGACCTTCTCTCGCTCTTTCGGTTTGATGTAGAAAAACGGGTAAGCAGCCGGATATTCTCCATAGGCCAAATTAGGGAGCGGCTTCAAGAATATGTGATCGGGTTCAGCCATCAATATGTACTCTTCTTCGATTTCCGTCAACTCCAGCCATTGCACAAAGGCCCAAGGTCTATTCAAGACAACATAACCCTGCATAAAAATCGATAATCAAGCCTAAGTTTAAATGCAAACGAGACGAAAGATCGAGTTCTCACAAGATCAAAACCGGGCGGAAGAGGATCGACTACGAATGTAGGGATCTCATCCATCAAATTGTCGGGTTTTCCCGAGTGAAGGATTCTGGTGAAGTTTCCCATTTCCGAACCCGGCAAGTCTTTGTTCTTTTTAAACCAATAGTACATAATACGACACTGCCATTTGCTATACGGGCTGTCGGATGAAGTCAACGCGATGTGAAAAGGCATCCTCTGATTTCTCTGCCTCTTGGAATGCTCTGGAATCGGGAGCACCGGATCGTAGGGAAGCCGCCGGCTGAGCTCCTCGCCGGAAGCTCGTTGTCGGTATCGTATGATCGTCGTAACAAAGTTGTATGACATGAGGAGGAATGCAAGAATCAAGAACACACGAAAAGTAAGGGGTGCAAGCTTCATATTTTTGTGAAGATACAAGATTTAACAAATCAAGAATGTAACACAAAAATAAATCAATAAATAAATTTTAACTTTACTCAAGAAACAAACAAACAAACAAAGAATAAACAAGAGAGAAGTAGATCATATGACACATAAAAGGTAGATTTTTTTGAGTTTTTTAATTTAAGCGGCCATTTTTTATTTATCTAAGTACTCCATTACAATATTTGTTTTCTGCAAGTACTTTTGGAAAAAGTATTTTGAATTACTATGAATTTAATTTAAACTATTAAAATAGTAAATTTTTGTAATATTTTAAATATTTTGTTGTAGATTTATAAACTGCTAATTTTATTTTATTTCAATTTTGTTTTATACAAAAGATTGTTAATTTTACCCAGATTTCCTCAAAAGTCAAACTCTATATAATAAAAGTATGGAATAGGAGGATGCAAACAAAATTGTTTATATATAGAGAGTAATGTAAAAATTGTTACTTATTTTGTCAAAGATTCTAAAATTGACATTTGGAGCACGCGTAATTTTAGGCTTTCATTTATAAAATCAACACAAGTTCCTTTATATTCTAACTTTACGCATCCCTATTTTCTATATTAATAAGAATATAAATTTAATTTTTACCAGTAAAACTCCTACAAATTAATAGAATCAAGAACGTGAAATTTTATTAATTTAGAGAAATTATTAATTTATGAGTTTTTTCATTTAAAAGACCGGGACCGAAAGATTCTATTAATTTAAAAAAATTATTAATGTATCGAGTATTAATTTATATAGATACATTGTTTTGAATTTGTGCTCAATTTGCATATGATGAAAATTATCTTGAGAATATCAAATGATTTGTGACAAATTTTATAAATGAGGGATCAAAATATTGTGAATGCTATGAATTTGTTTATAGTGTGTCAAATGTTGGGAGAAGATGTGTCAAAAGTTTGTCATTTTTATCAAGAACATGACATTGATGTTCCTAACATGGATGATATGTTTATTCGTGGTCGATTACTATGTAATGCTATAAAGATGACAAATTTGCATCACTATCAGGTTGAATTATTTTGTGTTACGATTAATTTGCAACTATTATAGTAAAATGATTGTATCTCAAACGTAAGTATATAATTGCTTGGTTCTGTTGCTTGTTTATCTCTTCAAGATTCGTTTTCCTTCCTTGACAATTACAAATTGCATAAATAGACAGAGTTTTATCCACAATTTTTCGACATTGTATGTTCTCATTCTTAAAGATCAATTTCAAAATTACATTATGAATGTGCTTTTTAACAATTCTTTCAGAAGTTGAAAAGACTTGATCTTTAAGAGAAGTTGATACAAAACCGCTAGGCTTTTCATTTGATTTACAAAGCTATAGACTTTGAAATTGATTCCACTGACAACTGTTGAAAGAGTATTTTATGCAATAAATATTGTGAAAGACGGATTGAGTAATCGAACGATGATTGATCGAATGATAAGCATTTTGTTAATAAATATTGTGAAAGACGGATTGAGTAATCGAACGATGATTGATCGAATGATAAGCATTTTGTTTACGTTGAAAGAGATATCTTTTTTAAAACAATTGATAATGATGTTATTATTCATAGATTTCAAACCATGAAGATAGGTATAGAACATTTGTAAGGGTACTATGTTTAGTAGGTGTGAATTGTCATGACTCATAACAAAAGGAGGAAATAAATAGTAATTGCAAATGCCAAAAGATACAAAATATATAATTCTGTAAGCGCCTTCCATTTGTTCCGTCCGCAAGCAGATTCAGGAGACAACCCGGGAAACCAACAATAGACTACTCTGCAACACGAATTCCATCCATCGTTTCCAAAAAAAACCAAAACAAAAACAATTAATTAATTATTATTATTACTACGATGACGACGATGATAGCTAGATAATGAACCACGGATTGAACGGCATAGTAAAAACCTGGGAAACAAAGCTCAAGAAATCCGGCACCTCCGCCCGCAGACGAGCCAACGGGCTGTTCGCAGCCATGTCAGTTGCCCACGTGGACGACGAAGACGACGACCCTTCGATCATCTCGGACACGGCCCACGTCGACAAGCCCTTCCCCAACGGCGACACCTACTCCGGCCCGTGGGCCCACTCCTTCCCCCACGGCCACCACGGCAAGCTCGTCTGGGCCGACGGCCACTCCTACGTCGGCACCTGGCACAAGGGCTCCATCTCCGGCCACGGCAAGTTCGTCTGGCCCTCCGGTGCCACCTACGAGGGCCGCTTCAAAAACGGGACCCTCCACGGGGACGGCATCTACGTCAACGACAGCATCTACAGAGGCTCCTGGGCCTGCAGCAAGAGACACGGAAAGGGGACCCAGAGTTATGCCTCCACCGGAGACACCTACGAGGGGTGCTTCCGGCGGGGCCTACCCGACGGGAAGGGGAAGTACAAATGGGCCAATGGGAATCAATACATCGGGCATTGGAAGCGCGGGGCCATCCATGGGATCGGGACCATGTTGTGGGGGAATGGAAACAGGTAACTCTGATATCATGTCAAAGTTTGGTCAATAACACCTTAAAAGGCAGGCCTTGTTAAAGTGATGTGGGATATATCTGACAGGTACGACGGGAGCTGGGAGGAAGGGGTGCCGAGAGGGAACGGGACGTACCGGTGGGTGGACGGGAGTTTTTACGTGGGGGTGTGGAGTAAAGATCCGAGCGAGATGACGGGGACTTTTTACCCGTCCGAGACGGGCAGCGCTAACCCGGAGTGGGACCCACAGGATGTGTACAATGTGGAGTTGAGCGATTGTGTGATTGGCTCGTTCGAGGATGTCTCGGTTTCGCCTTCCCAGTTGGGTCTGAATTGGGAGTGCGAGGAAACCGAGAGTACTCATAGCAACAGCGGTTCGTTAGACGGAGGCTGTAGCTTGGGGTCGGAGTCGGATTTCTCTTTCAATGGCAGTTCCGAGAATTTGGAAGAGACGGGAGTGCCGAGGGCGTTGACGAGGCCGCACGTAGCGTTGAAGCCGACGAAGAAGCAAGGGCGGACGATATCCAAGGGCCAGAAGAATTATTATCTGATGCTGAATTTGCAGCTGGGAATAAGGTACTATTATACTGTTACTATATAATAATTATTCAGAGAAGTCGAAAACCAAAACTATTTTTCTTGTGTTTAGGCATTCGGTCGCAAAGCCTGCTCCTCCGGCTACATCCCTTGATCTGAAAGCTTCCGCTTTCGATCCAAGGGATAAGAAATGGACGAGATTCCCTCCGGAAGGATCCAAACACACTCCGCCTCACCAGTCGTGTGAGTTCAGATGGAAGGATTACTGCCCCTCGGTTTTTAGGTGAGGTACTAACATACCTTTACGTCCTCCTGAGGTATGTAAATATGACGATTTTGTCCTTTCAGGACGCTTAGGAAGTTGTTTAAGGTGGACCCGGCCGACTACATGATATCCTTGTGCGGAAACGATGCCCTTCGGGAGCTTTCGTCGCCTGGAAAGAGTGGAAGCTTCTTTTACCTGACAAACGACGACAGATACATGATCAAAACCATGAAGAAGTCGGAAGTAAAAGTGAGTTCGGATATATAAATAACAAATAAGATTCTTCCCGACATTTTACTAAAAGTCGAACTGTGAATGACATAGCAGGTGCTTATAAAAATGCTCTCGGCTTACTATAATCATGTCCGGGCCTTTGAGAACACACTCGTGACCAAGTTCTTCGGCCTCCATTGTGTGAGGTTGACCGGCCCTGCACAAAAGAAGGTAGTTATAGTTCATACTTCATCGTAATCTGTTTACGATTACAAACATTTGAACGTCTAATTTCATCGATATGAAACAGGTTCGGTTTGTCATAATGGGGAACTTGTTTTGCACCGATTTCGCCATCCACAGACGCTTTGACTTGAAAGGTTCGTCACACGGTCGCTTGACTGAGAAATCTGAATCTGAGATCGAATCGACAACCACCCTCAAGGACCTCGATTTGAACTTCATCTTCCGATTTCCAAAGTCCTGGTTCAAGGAATTCTGCAGGTTTCACTCATAAATTCTACTCATATCTGATTTAAGAAAAAACAAAACGAATATTAGTTAAATGTTCTGAAATCTGAACTAAGCTCGTAAGTAATAATCGATACATGAAGAAAGTTTGAATGTGCAGTCAGGTAGATCGAGACTGCGAGTTTCTTGAACAGGAGAGGATTATGGATTACAGCCTCCTCGTCGGCGTCCACTTCAGAGAAATGTCTCAATCCGGAAAGCCTATTAGTAGCAACGAAAACTCTACCAAACTCCCGACACCACTCGGTAACTTTTTTTTTTTTTTTCAATTTTTACCACTCACTTTTTTCCGAAAACAATATTTCTTACCCGTGAAATCTTTTCCACGACAGAGATGGGTGTTGCTGATGCGAACCGGTAAAGCATTTCAACGATGAACTTGTAACTTTCTGTTTCTGGCACTGATAAATTAACTCATTCTTTTTTGTGGTCCCGGTCGATTAGATTAGGGTCGTGTATTCCTGCACGAGCCGAATTAACAGTGAGGAAAAACAACGGTGAGGCTGAGCTGGTGGGAGAGCCGACAGGGGAGTACTACGAAGTCATCCTCATATTTGGGATCATAGACATACTTCAAGACTACGATATTAGCAAGAAGCTGGAGCATGCGTACAAGTCATTCCAGTACGACCCGAGTTCTATTTCTGCAGTGGACCCCAGGCAATACTCAAGGCGCTTCCGTGATTTCATATTCAGAGTTTTCACAGAAGACGTTTGAAGTTACAAACTAACTGATATACATACACACACATATAGTATATATCTTACCAGGGTCACCATTCTTACGGGGCATGACAGACGAATTTTTTTAGCCCGAAAAACATTTGGTGTGCCTCCATTGTTATAGTTACCTTTTGATTTTGTTGTATTTATAGAGATACATATATAGCTAGGTTACACTTTGTTGTTTAGTTACATAACATGAATTTGAGCAGAGGCAGAAAATGTAAAGAGAAACGGAAACAGAAACGCAAAAAAGATCGGCTTAGGCCAACTTTTATAACCATTTTTTTTATGTAGTCTCAGAAAGTGAGATTAAGGCTTACACAGGGCAATGGCAATGATATTGGTCAACCCTAAAGGTCAATCATGATACATGAGTCAAGTTTCCAAGTTGACCATCCAAAAATTATACTACTACCTCTGTCATGGGAATAGTATTCTTGATTCTTTTGTAATTACAAACAAAACAAGAATACTATCTTGGAACATAGGAGTGCAACGGTTGTCTCATGATTTCACCTCAAGATCAGTTGTATGTAGCAACTTGACTCACATGTCATGAAAGAGAATTAACCTTTAAGTTTGACCAAATGCCACATAAAATCTTCGACATATAACATCACATTATACAAGTCAAATGACTGTTTACAAATCGAAGGTCGAAAATGACTACTAGTTGAAGAGGACTATTTGTAATATGTTAAGATTACACATGTTGATGTAATGATGTGTCAAAGTATCAGTATTAAGGAAGCAACATCAAACAAATAGTCCTGCACATCTGATAAATGTAATCAATGAAACTAGTTGAAGGAGCCTTTTTTTTTCTTCATATTAACATGTAGACTAAATACAATGCCCCAATTTTTTGAATAGAAGCTTAAGGTTTTTAACAACATTTTTCCTAGACACCAGATCCACAGAGACCTATTGCTTAGGCACCCGGGCTACCATGGTTCAGAGTTGTTGAAAATGTTTCTTTTGTTCTCTGGCTGCCTAGACCAACCTTCCTCCATCAAAACCAGGTTGAGTCGAAATATCATTTTTTCTACAACATCTTCCTCCAAGTCGACAATTGAAGAGGATTGCTGCATGAGTCAACGAGGATAGCAGTTATTTATCGGTAAATAATTACTACAAAAATCCACCCCTCACTCAGCTTTAGCCTAACTACAAAAAAAAATCAAGAAGAAAAACACTACTCGTTTAAAAGTACCTTACAAATGTGTTTCTGCGAGGGTGCACTATTGTAATGAAAAAGCAAATGTTATGACTTATGAGTAATTGTATTCTTTTCGTAATTAGGCAAAACCATTGGGATAGATTTTGTAAGCAATCCTAGGAAACAAGCTTATTGATAAGTACTGCACTGATTCCTATTAAATCTGGTAAAAGCAGATATTCTTTTATGAGTAATGCCTATACCTTTTCAGCCTGGTAAACCTTAAGGTACTGCAGTGATTCCTCGTAAAATCCACAATGGTACAGCAAAGCTGCATAATCTCTTAAATCCTTTGGATCAGTCTTGAGTAAGATAAGACGTTCACATGCTGCTAGACAGCAGTATGTTCAGATAGAACGGAAAAAAAAAAAGCAACTTCACAACATATTGTTAAGCAGCTGCTAAGGTTAGAAATCAATACCTAGAAGTAAAAAAACAAAAGATTCAAATATTTAATATTACAATGTATTCTAAGTCTCGGAAGTCATACTATTTGAGTGTGTTAAGAAAGTCTTGGACCAGTAATCCATGAACCCTAATATTGTTTGGCCGTGTGGACTCTCGCTCTTATTTATGTAATTCCATGATCTAATGATGATAAATTTCCCACACAACAAATCCAGGATTCGTCTATGAAAATGTCAATTAACTATTTATATTCCGAGATCATTATCCAATTATGAAAAATACTAGTAGTAAGTATAAATAGGAAGCCTAGTCTACATTAATCATTAGAATATATCGGATGCACATAGCAGCTATAAAATTTAATTCAATTTCCAATCAATCAAATCCAGTTCCATTTACACATCTTGTTAACCTAGCATACTCAGTTTTTATGTAATAGGGGTGAATTTTTCATTTTTGGGCTAAAATTGAAGATTACCAGGGAATGGGTTGTGCCCAATGGATAAATGCATGTGCACGAGGGTGTTAAATTTATGTATGTTCCTGACTTATATGCTAATTAAATGAACTCAATGATCTTTAAGTTGTCAACCTTTTTCAGGTAGCATATGCCCAATAGCAAGCAGATCCAAAATAAGGCACATTTACTGCTTAACCCACCACTTTTCTAAACTTCGTTCTATAACTTATTTGTAAATTATGCAAGTATTAGGATTTAATCATACACAATGTTCAATTGATTGTTGAGCATAGTGACCTAAAATGGCCAATTAACTTACCTGATAGCGCACGTCTCATATCCCCAAAACGAACACTAGTCCAAACACCTCGTTGCAACCGATTCTGAGCTGCCTTGGCAGAAGCAATATCCAACGCACTGAAGAGGATAAAATGTTATCACATGAAAAGAAAGAGCGTCCAATTTCAATCAATAAATCTTAATACCTTTCCTCAGTACTTTTGGTTCCAGTAAAACATTGAGCAGCTTGTGCTGCCCTTAGGAATGGGCTTCTTGTATGATCAAGTTGAAATGGCCAAAAAGCATTCTTTAAATCTTTTAATATCTGGAAGATGATAGCAGTTACCAATGGAACTAGTAATTCTAATGTGACTACATACAGAAATCAGTAGATAATGATCATGACCAGATGGCTGGAATGCAAATCTCGAACAAGATAAAACTGTAGAATCAGTTCTTCAGGATCGAGAGTAAAATTCTAATGGCAAGTACAAAATCAGTAAAAAGTACAAACCAAAGCATGATGTTCTACGAAATGAATCAAATAATTGTAGATTCGGAGGAAAATAATGTAGGGGTGAGGTCCAGAAATATGGTGGTGGTTTTTACTTAAACAAAAGGGGTTGAACTGTTGAGACCAACATTTTCCATAATGTACTACATTTGTAATGCATAAAATGTACTACCTTTGTAATGCCTAAAATTAACAGAAGATAAATTAGTAGTCATGTATAAAACGACCAGACAACAATGCAAATTGGTAATTCAATTTGTCAACAGACAGGATGATATATTAATATTGATGTGTAATGTGCACACACTTCAGTCGTTTGGAATAAGTAAAGGACAGTAAGATATTATAACTTATTTTTTCTATCCATTTCCTTCTCTCTATGATTTTCATATAATTTATCTGAAGAAAAAGAATCTAACTCTCAGCAAGCCACTAACACTATTACTAAAATAAATATTACTTTCAGATTAAGCATACAAAGAATAATCAGATAAATAAAAATACATATTCAAATTATTTTGAAACTTAAGAATTGATATTTTATTCAAGAAAGATAATTAAACGAAACATTTTCTGCTCTTGTATCAAAAATAATGAAATATAACTATATTGCACGTATCATTTGGCTTCACATGGCTGTCATTAAATTTGGGGGAATGTGTAGCGGTCCTACACATGAAGCGCACAAGTGCACAACACCAGGGAAGGAGACCATAGCCACCTAAGGAATTTCCATCTGCTATTCTATTATATAGAAAATGCAACTATATTTCGCGTGTTATTATTTGGTCTCACATGGCTAATGGTGTTAAGTTTGGGAGACTACAGTGCGATCCAACACATAAGACCAGGGAGTGAGACCATAGCCACATCCCACATAAGGAGGTTATATCTGCTCTTCAATTAAAAATAATTAAATATAACTAAGTTTGGAGGAATACGGTGCGGTCCCACACATGTAGCTCATAATGGAAATCATAGACACCTAAGGAGGTTACATCCTAAAAGCAATTGATGATAGGAGTAGTAACTCCTTAGACCTTATAATTGGATGCCTTCCCCATAAATGACTAGAAAAACTTTGAATCCAATCCACTCATATAATACACATGATATCACATTTACACTAAGATTTATCATTTTCACACAATAATAATGAAATAAATCCTTCATCGATAATGGAAAATCGCATTCAACCTTAGTATATTCTCCATGAATCTTGAAGTACACAAAACATCATGTACTACAGAAGCAGCCAAACAATCATAGATTCACTAGCTAAAAACAAGTGAGAACTGATGCCTAACAAAAACTAGTTTCTTTCATTTATAGAATAACTTAAAACCTATGGATACATCAGTGAGCCCTTATTTCTGTCATTTGATCTTGTAAGTTACATCAGGCACCATTTAAAATTAAATTAGTTGTCAACACAAATGGCTACTGCCTACTGGTCAAATCTGTAAAAGGACGAAGAGATCTCTTAAAATTGGGGTAAAGGACCGATATAGCCCAACCAAAAAGTTAGTGAATTTCCCTCAGCAAGATACCTAACAAGCATGAATCACAGTAAAGATCAGGACAAACTATGTACTGTGCAAGAGCTAAGAGGTCACCAATAGATTAATCTTTGTCGCAAGGTACAGTTATGTTACAAAATCCAGTAGAGAAGTAAAAATGTTACCTTCACCAGTAATGACTGTGACGTCATAATGTGTGCTTGATCAGAATCCTTGCTCTTTTGCTTTTGATACCCTCTTGGAGAACTATAGGGATCGTGAGGGAAAAATATCTCTACATCAAAACGTAGGACATCCAACATACGAAGCATCTTTAGAATCTCAGAGTAAATAAGAGAGAGCATAGAAACAGAACCCATTCTATGGGTCAGGACCTGCAAAAAAAAAGTTCTCCGGAGTAACTAACCATTGCTTACATCAACAATATGTGATTTAGGTGTTGTTGAATATAAGCATACTGAATGAAGATACAAGGCGCGCTGCTCTACATGGTTTCTGGCATGTGTTCTACGAAAACCCTGAAAAGGTAAGACCATGTTAATCTACAATTCGAATTAGAGACATATTAAGAGCGAAGCTTTGCATACAAGAAATATCTTCAAAGACAACATGTGCATTATGTGTCACAGGTGCAATCAAAGCCCTTAATTTAATGGCCAATGTGAGAAAGGAAAATATGAATTCATAAAATTGTGGAACTTCGATGCTTGAATGGTTGTACCAGAGAGCAAAAGAAGTTTAAAGTTAACTGAAAATTTTGAGCAACAATGTATGATTTTGCAGGTTCTGCAAAGCATTTACACAAATAGTGTGTTCATATGCATTTTCTGTCTATTCTATAATTAAAAAAAAAAACAAGTTTTCTCTCATCCAGGAGTACATGATGTCTTTTCTATTTTGAATGATCTAACTTCTACTTTTTTGGATTACTGAAGTCTTCATCAGATAATCTTAGACATGTTATCCCGAATGAACTTGTACAAAATCTGCTGTTATTATAAATCTTCTGTTCACTAAAACTATTTGTTTTCACATTGATAGAATGTATCTTCCAGAATTATAACCAGCAAAGTCAACTATGGAAAAGGTTGTCAGATGCAATCCTATGATTACAGAAGCTATCTTACTTTATCAACATAAAGATATCTTTCCAAACATTCAAGAAAATTCTCCGGGGAGGATCTCAGTGAAGAGCTGTAATGAGAGCAATAACCAAGGGAAAGGCTATCCAATCTTTCAATGAAATCATCTACCGGGAGTGGAACAGAAGAATGTGATACAATAGAGTCGTCCTCAGCTGCTATATGAAGAGCGACTCTAGACAACTCAACCCCTCGATTTACACTTATGCTTGTTTCTCTCTCAATGTTGGATAATTTTTCAATCTGTGAGCAGAAACCAACCCTTGCAGCCTGTTTAACAAATAATGGAAAGAAATATTCGTTATTTTATTCCACATGAGAAACGAACAAGGTAGTTACTTGAATAACAATAACCTTTTCGTGATGCATTTAACTAATTAAAAAAAAAACAATGTCTTCTTATGAATAAACTCTCTTCCATCCATTCACTATGCCGCATGCATATTTCTAGAAAGTAACAGCTGAGAACATAAACGAGATAGTGGAATTTTTGTCATACTCAATTTTATGTCACTTCAAACTGTGGGCATGTGTCTGCTATGATGAACTGATGATTCAATAGTTACTTTTCAATCTTCATCTAAATTAAATCTTCGTTGTAATTTGCAAGTTCCAACAAACGCACATCTAGTGTGCCCACAATTATGTTGGTTGAACTTTACAGGGAAATATGTATTCACTTCCTTGTTCTTTCATCTTTATAATATTTCAAAAGGCAGTTACTTCAAAATGATAATATTAGTAGCACTAAAAAGTTAGCAAATCTTATGATCCTCGGCATCATGTTCTCACTTTTAACCGAGATGCATATATAAGTAAAGGAGAATAATCCGGTGCACCACAATATTCCTAATGATAATGATGTGATGTTTTAAAGCATCACTTTTCAAAACACTCTGACAATATCAACAAAAGCTTGTTTCCATAAAGCATGTTACACCAACTTCCATAATATTTAGTAACCGAAGAAGATAAAACTACATCCAGCATTCGACCTTCTCTCCAGGTGCAAAAATTCCAGAAAAATTAAGACTACCAACCATCTATACTGGGTTTTCATGAATCAAAATTCTCTTTGTATGATCTCCAAGTAAGATATACATACACAACTAAGTACTGTATATTATAACTAGTCCCCACCACATATCAAGAATCGAACATAGGAATTTCTCGAATAAATTACATGAATTCATTCTGCATCCAACCTTACTCAACTGATCCACTAAAATTCGATAGTGCGATTAATCCCAATACCATGTAATCGCATGATAATATTATTATACAAGCCAATTATGTCGATCCTTTGCCGTAAATTCATATAGGTACGTGTTAAACTGAAAACATCAGCGCAATCAAAAGCAGATAAAAATCCCCATAGCGAACTGAATATATACAAGAGAACAATGAGAGAGATTACCCTCACGTGGTCGGTATTGATGCCACACAAGTCGAGCGCGTCGTGAAGAACGAAATTGAGATCATCTGTCGAAGATAATCCGCACTTGCAGCTGCAATTCAAAACTCGGGCAGGAGGGTAAAATTGGAATTTGGACAATTCCCATGAACTTGAAGTTGATGTTGAGGATGAGGAAGAGGAGAAAATGGCGAATGAGTTGGAGGAAACCGATGCCAAGGCCATTATTTCAGAAATTAGAGATTCTAGTTTTATTGAATGCGCCTGAACCTCCCGATATCAATTAGCTTTCTCTATATCTCTCTCGGCAAATTCACGAGTGTGGAACCGGTGACAAACGTTTTTTTTCTTCTTCAAATATTATACTAAGAATTTTATTGTTTAAATGTTATTCTAAATATTTGAATATAATCAGTGACGTGACGTAGACACTTGGTCCCGAAGGGTGCGATCGCACCCCCTCAACTTTTTTTAAAAAACTATTTTTATATTTTGATTTTTATATATTAAGATAATTAATTATAACTTGTTTAAAAATAATTGGAATTTAATTGAGATATTGTTGAAATATTAATATGTCTTATTAAAAAAAATAAGATAATTAACTATTTGTTAAAAAATATTACTTTTTTAAATAATCAATCCAAGATTTAGAAAAAAAAGAATATCAATGTTGATTAGTTATTAGTACTCTTAATTTATCAATTAAAATTCAATCAATAAAATTATAATTTCTCTTTTAAAAGTGTACTTCTCTTTTAAAAGTGTACTTCTTTCATAATTATATTTAATATGTGAAGTATGAAAAAAAAACAAGTAAAATGAAGATTAATTAATCACTGAAATATGTGGAGCTAAATATGTGGAGCATCATCTTTTTTTTGATGATTTATTAATTACGGAAACAAAAACCACAAAAGTGAAATAAAAATTAATTAATAAACATGTGTAGAATTATGAAAAAATAAAAAAAACTCTTAAATTAATTATTTTGAAACATGTGGAGCATCATTCTATAATAATAAATCCTTAAATTAATTATTTCATGATTAATTAATTACTTAACATCATGTGGAGCATCATTTTATAATAATAAATCCTTAAATTAATTATTTCATGATTAATTAATTACTTAACATGAGTATATGAAAAAACAACAAACCACACAAGTGAAATGAAAAGAAGATTAACTTATAGCTGAAATGGAGCTTCGCAAATCACAATTTTTTTTAAAAAAAAATTGCACCCTCTCACTAATATTTCTGCCTACGTCACTGGATATAACACTAACTGTTTTCGTTTCACGGGGCGGGGTGTTGATTCAGTAAAGTTTGGGGTATACTCCATGTTCTCCTCGGGGCATACCCCATACTGCTTCAGGTATTCATATGTGGACAACATGCTGAACCTATTACCAGATATCTCTACACACAGATGTGGACAACATGCTGAACCTATTACCAGATATCTCTACACCTGTGTGGTGCATCACCTTTTGAAGACCATCAGCATGGTTAAAAATCTCTAAAGGAGATAAGGGGGGAGTGGCTTATTAGAATCTTTGCATGCAAAGGCATAAGCGCCATGCACGCAATCAGCTGCCACAAACGATGCACAACACCCTGAAGAAAGGAAACGAAGATTAATGCCAGGTTTTTTTAATATTTTTAAAAACTAATGTTTTTTGTTAGCAATTATTTCTGATTTCTTACCTAATGAACCCTGGAACCGAGATTCTTTCACATTTTGCATATGATGTTCTGTAAGTATCCATCTCTTATTCTTGAAAAACTCCTGGGAATTTCTGGAGCTTAAATCATTTAGGTGGGGACTTACTACAATATTGTTAAAACAAATATATGATCCTATTCTATAATAGGAAAATGAACTACTTGTCCGGATGAGGAGGATGCCTCATTGGCGGACCCAGCATATAAGTTGAGTGGGGGCCAAATTTACAAGCTCAAAATCCTAAAGAAAAAACGAGTTATTTCATAAAGTAATTGTTTATATAAGCTCTTAAAAAAATGTTTAAATAATTGAATTAAAATAAGTGAATCTATCAAAAAGAATTATATTAAAATTAAAAGTTTTTTAACATGAAAAATATGTAGTACTGTCTTTTTACCTCAAAAAATTATTGAAACCTTGTTCATCAACAAAAATTAAAATAAATGATATTTTTAACCAAAAAATAAAGAGAAAATTGTACGTAAGTTAAGAAACTAGAACAAAAATAGAAATAAAATTATAATTTAAAATATAAAAAAAAATTAGTAAGGGTGCCTATTAATTAAGTAGTGAAATCCAAACAAAAAAAAATGTGGAAAAAAATTAACAAAAGATAGAAAAAAATAATGAATATATAAAAATAGTGCTATATCATTAAGAAAAAAATTGTAATTTGAACAAAAAATACAGTGCATTTATATATTGTTCCTAGTATCTAATTATTTATACTTCATAGAATAATAATAAAAATAAGATAAAGTGTTTAACAATTTTTAACTTGTTGATAAATAACAAGTTAATTAAGCGCATTAATAATTATACTAGTATATATATATATATATATATATATATATATATATATATATACTCTGTATATAATTACTTAGAAATCGAGAACAATTAATTACGGTACTACGGTATAATTTTACAATAAATATAGGAATACAGACTATGTGGGCTTTAAAATAATAAAAAAAAACTTTTAAAAATTTAAGAAAGGAAAGAATGAACTCAAACGTCTCTTGTTTATTTTATTTTTCAGATTTTTAAGCCTTGAACTTCGTGGAAAACAAAAAACTTCAGTGTGGGCCTTAAATAATTTACCTTACTATTCGTGCAAAATATACAATCTCAGTGCGGGCCGAGGCCCGCACTCGTCCAAGTGTAGGTCCGCCGCTGCTCATTATGGAAAGTTCCTTGATGTCGAAGAAACCGATTACTCATTAAACCGCCTGCAACTGAAGGAGTCATCACAACCATTACAAATAAACGGTCAACATTTATAAGAAGGGTGTAAGAAAATCTGTTAACAGCTCTTTAGTTTATAATTGATAGTAAGATTTGAAACTAATTAGAATCTGAGAGATTAAATTTAAAACAAGACAGTACCTATTCGTCCGTGTTTAAATTCGCCTTCAACTATATCCTTCTTTTGAATCTACAAATATAACAATATAAACACATCGTTTAGCATGACATATACTTTATAAAGTATAATATATTTGAAAATAAACATCACAAAATAGAATTTTAGAATTGCATAATTACCTCTGCCCCTGGTATGCCCATTGAAATCCCAATATCAGCAAAAGTCAAAGCTGGTGCATCTCTCACCTCACAGTCTTTCAGCCATTCATCCCACCCAAGCTCGAAATCCAGCAGCACGTCGTCGGGAATTGTAGGGCTTATAGGGATGTCTGGTGGTTTGCAAATGGGTGGGTTTCTGTAAAATGTCTTGAGCAGTTCACAGCATTTCAGGATCATGTTCTGAAAACATGTAACCAAATAAGTATTAGTGCAGCTTTTTATGAACGCAATTACAATATTATTGAATTACCATTTGTAGCCTCAAGGGTTCAATCTCAGTTCCAATCCTCACTGTATACAAATACTGTTGATCGGGTAACATCTTTGAGGAAACAATGATCATGGCACAGGCTGCCAGCACCGACGGCCTAAATTCTGCGAATGCTATGTCTAGGCGTAGCAAATGAACAAAAAAATCGAGAAAACAAAATAATCAACAAACATCGAGAATAACCAAAGAATCATACTAATTAAGCTAAAAATAGCATGGATTAATAAACAAATTCAACACTAATTAAACACTTTGAAGAAAGCAGTTCAAGGACTAAGTGATGCAGATACGGAAAAGATTGTTTCTTTCTGCCCAAGCTATTAGTATTATTTTATTTATTATTTTAATTTATTTTATTAAGGGTTTTAGTACTATTTATATGTGCTCTTTTCATAAAGTTAATCAGTTGTTTATGATGAAATAAAGTTCGTTCCTCAGTTGAGGTTTTTATCAGGTTTCGGTATTTTTAGGAATCAACGAAAGTCTTGATGTTTTAATTCTCGGGTATTCTTAGAATCAACGAGTTTTAATTGTAGTGTTTATTGCTTCCCTGCGTCAGTTGGTATCAGAGCCGAACGATGCCTCCCCGTCCCCGGCCTGCTCGCGAATCCGCTGTTGAGGCCGCAGCCCGTCGCGACGCCGACGTCGCCGCCTTAAGTCGCCAAATCGCAGCCCTTGCCGTAGATCTCGAGGAGCTCCGCCTTGCTGTTTCCAACAAGCTATCGTCACCTCCACCGACCCCCGCGCTTGATAGCACCCTTGGCGATTGTCGAACTCGCCAACAACACATACCCTCGTCGACGCTTGGAGCCCCTGCCGTCAACATAGAGTCGTCATCGGCTTCGACCGTAGTATGCTGCTTTGAGTGTGGCGCGACCGGCCCCCGTTATGAGACTTGCCCGTTCTCTCACCCTCACACGCTATGTGTGTATGAAGAGTCATCCACGTATGATGGTCCCCCTAAATTTGATGAAGAGCCATTTTCAGAAATTCCCGTGAAACTTGTGCTGAATTCTGATGTCATTAACTCTGCACCACATCAACATGTTTTTGCCCTTGCGCTGAAAGGAGATGATACTGCCCCTGCATCATATCCTCATGCTCATGTTCTTACGCTGCATCCTGATGTCGTTGCCGCTGCCCTTGCGTCGCTTCCTCAAGTTGTTGCCCTTGCGTCGGTTCTTCCGACTATTGTCCCTGCGCCACGTCAACGTGTCGTTACCCTTGCGTTGTTTCCTCAGGGTTGTCGACGATTGGTGTTTGATCCCGGCATCTTCGTGTTCGATTTTCAGGTTCGCGGTCGAACCTTCTCCTAGAGGGGGAGAATGATGCAGATACGGAAAAGATTGTTTCTTTCTGCCCAAGCTATTAGTATTATTTTATTTATTATTTTAATTTATTTTATTAAGGGTTTTAGTACTATTTATATGTGCTCTTTTCATAAAGTTAATCAGTTGTTTATGATGAAATAAAGTTCGTTGCTCAGTTGAGGTTTTTATCAGGTTTCGGTATTTTTAGGAATCAACGAAAGTCTTGATGTTTTAATTCTCGGGTATTTTTAGAATCAACGAGTTTTAATTGTAGTGTTTATTGCTTCCCTGCGTCACTAAGTGATCAAGTAAGTACGTACCGCATTGGGATCTGATTATCAGTTGGTACACATGGTGAAGAGCTGCCAGCGTATTTGGTGGACGGCGGAGAAATGGAATGTAGAATTTGATGAAGGAAAACGGAGTCAAAGTTCGCAACTGCCAATTCAAGCCTTCGCCAATCAGCAACTCCATGTCGATCACATCCTGGACACGATACTGCTCCAGAAGACCCTTCTCCTCCTGCTCGAATTGAAACAAAATCATTCGTGGTACATATCATAACATTCAAATGTTTATTCTCTAAACCAAAACGTAGTTTAATGCATGTACAAGCACATATTTTGATGATCGAAACCGGAAAACTTACCAGAAAAGTTGAGCGTTTGAAGCTGCTATTCCGGAGCCTCCAAGCAAGCGTGACGCAACAGATTGCAAATAGCTTTTCCTTTCCACTCTGAATATCAGAGAAATTAAACCTCAGAATAAATCTTCTGACATATTAAACAACATACAGTTACACGAAAACCAAATTAAAGAATCAAAAAACTCTACTAATTCGGAAATCTTGACAGAGAAATAAAACCTTATTCAATAATTAAAGAAGGATTCGTTGCATTATCAACGAAAACAAAAACAAGCTCCAAGTTCTGTACTCAATTTCTACTATACTCAAATCGCAATAAAAAAAAACAGAAATCTCGACAGAGAAATTAGACATCAGTATTCAACAATTACAAAAAACGAAATTAAAGAAGGATTTGTTGCATTATTAACGAAAACATAAACAAGTAGCGATCCGCTCCAGGTTCTGTTCTCAATTTAAACTGCAATCGAATCATTATCAACAAACTTAAAATTCTGTAATCTCAACAGAGAGAGATATATACGAACCGGAATTGTAGCGCCCAAGCATGAAAGGTATCGGTCGAAGTAGGTCATCGCAACGTACGGGATCAGAACATCGGAGCAATTGCTGCAGAGCTTCGCACATACAAAAACGAAAGCAATCCGATCGAAATCAAATAAACATCAATCCATTCGTAAATTTATACACAGATTTTACAGAGAATCGATTCAGCGTACCGATTCCACAGTCGCAACTGCAGTTTGGCGCAGAGCTATTATACCCTTGTCGTGAACGTATCCCGGAGGCGCCACGAAAATCTTCTCCTTGTCGAACATTCCGGCGAACAGCTCTTTCCCTGGAGATTCGAAGATGTTGAAGCGCGGATCAGTTGAGGTCGACATCGTCTTCTTCGTTTTAGAGAGAGAGAGTGCGTGTGTGTGAGAGAGAGATGCAGAGGAAATGAAAGACCTCGCCGTTTACGTGCTCTGTTAGTGTGTTTTCAATTTAAGCGGTAATTTAGTTACGAGATTTTGTTAGACGGCGTCAAGATAGAGGGGAGAGTTAACGGCGCGCGTTTGACAGCTAAGCAACCGAGTTGAGTCGCCTGTCAATTAGTTACTCAGATTTTGAATTTTGAAGGGATTCGGCTGAAATTTTTTTAGTATATACTTGTCAATTTATCATTATATACTATATAGTTTGCTTGGCATCCTCGATTGGGTTTGAAAAATAGGAGGAGAACTTGTTTTTCACAGAATCGATTGATGCGACTGCAACTTTAATCTAAACAACTTGTCTATACCGGATGAACGAAGAGTATAAATTACTTTGATGTATGATATGTAATATACCTCATACACCTAAATCGCTAAATGATTCATCAGATGAACATATCCTGAGTAAACTGAAAAACCATAAGAGAAAACATCGATTCATAAGCACACACTGATCGATGAAACAGTTCGAGTTCAAACTCATCAGTGTGTGCGTGTGTGCGTGTGTGTGTGTGTGTGTGTTTTAGAGAGAGAGAGAGAGTGCGCGCGTGTGTGTTTTAGAGAGAGAGTGCTGAGGAAATGAGAGACCTCGCCGTGTGCAGTGCGTGCTCTGCTAGTGGGTTTTCAATTTAGGCGATTATTTATTTACGGGAAATTGTTAGACGGCGTCAAGATAGACGGGGGACTTAACGGCGCGTTGGGCGATTTTTTATTTTTTCGCGTTCAATCAAATCGGGGCTTTTCTAATACTGAAAACATTTTTTGTTGATACTATCAGTGCATCCGAAATTTAGGGACAAATTTGAAAATTTTTAAAATTAAAACTGTACGCATTTTTTGTTTTTTTTACTGTGATTATTGTTCGAAAGTATTATTTATTTAAATTCTATTCATTTATTTAGAAACAAATACTACAAACAAGAAAAAAAACCATAATAAAATTTATTAAAATTATTAAAAGAACACATAACAAATCATGTAGTACAATAAATCAAATTGTAATTGAGCTCCATGTGAAATACAATATAAAATGATACTCTAAAAAATCCTCTTAAATCAGATACGGAATAGTATTATATTAGCATGTTAATTTCGAAGTAGAAAAAAATATATATATCAAAATAATGAAATTATTATAGCACATTTTGTTATTTTTTGGTAGGAAATATATATGTATATTGTTGTACAAATAATCGGAATATATCAATATTTTTAGTATATCAAAACTTCGGTATGAATATTTTTTATAAACAAAATTAAGTCATACAAAAATTTTCCGTAGAGAACAAGTTTTTAAATTATATTAATAACACAATCTAATTTTTATTACAGGGATAGTTCAATTGGGAGAGCTTTCTGAAGGTCGTGTTCAATCCACGCTAATTTAAAGATATAATTACCGTTGTGTAAATTAATAAAATTAAAATAATATTAAATAAATTGCACTTATTCATAAATAGGAAAATATAATTTACTCAATTTTAACAAAATTTTAAAATTTTCACTTTATTCAAATTATCTTTTTTAATTAAGTAAACAAATTTGTGTATGTTTTGCAAATTCATAAATTGAATTTTTTGTTTTTTCTTGTTTGCAAATTCATAAATTGAACTATTTATTTTTTATTTTTTCTATGTTGTTTGCAAATTTGTTTTTTCTATTTGTTTGCAAATTCATAAATTGAACTATTTTAATTAACTAAACAAATTTATGTATGTTGTTTGCAAATTCATAAATTCATCTATTTATTTTTTATTTTTTCTATTTTGTTTGCAAATTCATAAATTGAACTATTTTAATTAATTAAGTTGTTTGCAATATAAATTGAACTATTTATTTTTTCTATGTTGTTTGCAAATTCATAAATTCAACTATTTTAAGTAAGTAAACAAATTTGTGGGGCTTAAGTTAAGATATCATAAATCATATTTTACAAATTTTCGTGAAAACAATTATTTATTATTCAATTGTTTCATGGATTTTTATTTTATTTTTTTACTTTTTATGTGTTTTTTGCAAATTCAAACCCACGTCAAAAAAAATTGTCCACAGTTTTTTTGTTTGTTTTTCTGTGTTGCTAGCAAATTCAAACCCACATTTATTATTTTATTCAATCGTTTTATGGATAATTAATATTCATGGAAATAAATATGATAAATAATGATTTATTATATGGATTTTCTTTATTTTTTTGAAAAAGCCAAAAAAACACATTAGCCTAAAACACCATCTACACCCAAACTATAAATACACGCATCACTCTCCTTTGTGCAATCCGAACCGCTTCTGTGCTGCAACTAGTGCATTCCTGAAAATAAGCATCATCTCAGTCATTTAAAGTGTTAAAGAAAAAATGTGGATCGACAAATTCTTTTAGCTTTCTTCCCCTACCATTTTCGACGATGTTTCTAAGCATCAACGTGCCCGAGCTTATGTGCTTTAGCCTTTGCTTCCCTTAACCGAACCTTGAAATCTTTTTTCCACGTCTGGAAATGTTGTTTAAGCCTCTGTGATTCCTCCACAAGCTTTTCAGAATGTTCAGTTCCTGATTTGACATTGCCAATAGCTTGAGCTTCGTCGTTGAAGTCGTGTTGTCTCTGTTTAAATTCCTTGGCAAGAGTGATGAGTCTGATAACTGGATTTAAGGCACCATTTGTCTCGGCAGAGTCAATACCGTTGTTTCGAAAACGGGCTTCATTGCTAGCAACAGGAGTCTGAGGTCCTAAATACATATCTTCAGAATCATTCTTTTTAGCTGCAGTCAAATTCACCTGCAATCCCCAATTTTTTTTTAAATGTGTGAATAAGGATCGTTAGAAAAATGTAATTTAAGAACTTAGTAGTTGTATACACAACTTCCGTTTTGTTTTTCGAAAGAGAGAGGATCTAAGCAACTTACTAAGTTTAGTGTTTCATGTTATTAATAACAATTCCCGCAAAATAATACTCTGAAGTATGAACTTACTTGTAAAGATGCCATCTGCTTCTGCCATGCAATCTCCATGGATTTCATCTTGGAATCATATTCCGACCACCGGGCCTCGAATTGCTGCACTTGTTCTCTTAGTGCAGCATTTTCTTTTTCCATTATTACGATTGTGGCCTCTGCTACCAAGACCCGCTTTTAAAGTTCGTCAACAACCAAAAGGTGGTGTTTCTTGTGGCAAATCCTGATGAAGCGATAAAAGTTGAAATTACATCAAAATTCACAAATGGACTCCAAAATTAGCAGTCGTCGTTTTGGGCCGGGCCTAAAACGCACCTTGATTTCAGAAATCCCTGTCCCAGATTTTCGTTTTCCACCACTTGAATGTCTATCTTGACGTTTATTAAAAAGCCTCCTTATCAACCATCCACGAATTACTGCACAAGAGAATACATTTTAAATTAGGCGTCAAGTGTTAAACTCCAAATCCGCGGCTATAGCTTTATAAGGACAGAAGCTTTTACAAGATTGTATTTGCACAACTGCCATAAGCTGCACGTCCAGTTTCTTGCATGCAACCTGAGCAACAGATTATGCTCCTTTCTTGCGATCCCACCACGGATATCTGCAGATATATTTAATTGTAACTACATAAATGATGGAGTAAATCATTTGTATTTCGATAAAGATTTGCACAGAAAAGTGCTGAAAAATATCGCAAAAATGAATAAAATTGTATTTCTTGCTTATATATTCATTTCAAATAGAAAAATGGTTAGTTAATTCTACTACAACAATGTGGAAGGAGATTTTCTCACATGATTGCAATGTTACTATCCCTCCCTTGAGTTCCTTAAAATATCGAAGAGCACGATGACCACGGAAGCACTTCTGAACCTCAAGAGTACCTTGCAGAACTTGTTTTCTAACATCTTCCAGGGCACCAATCTGAGTTAATCACAAACAACAGAAGTTCAGAAAAACTCTAGCAGAGGATTATAAATCAGATGATAATTGAGTATAATCGGGGGAGGATTAATGGGTATTATTCAGAACCTAAGGTTTACGTGTGGTGAGGAAAATTTTTAATCTATCAAGGAATCTCTTTTGTTGGAGTTTAAGGCAAATAAATTTCCCGGCATATACTATTTGCCAATTTCTTCATAAAGAAAGGGTCTCTCACCTGTCCTGCTCGGAAGTATAATTTCTTATAACCAACTTGATACATCTCAGGGAGGGTACTAAACTGCTGCAGAATCACATGTGATGTACTTAAAGGATCTTGACATGCGTTATTTTCAGGAACTAGGAACCCATACCTGAAAGTCATGCCAGCATATTATAGAGATATCTAAAGCTAAATCATAAGAAGTGAACAAAATATTGACGGCACTTTACCGTTTTGTGAATTCTTGATGGGTCATAGGGGTAGGGTACCCAGATCTCGAGATCCGCACAACTTCAAGAACCCCACAACATCTAAGCTGCTCCAAAACAAGATCTTTGTCGAATGCGCCAGGGATCTTCTTACAGTTTGGCTTTATACATCGAATGAAATGTGGTGTGCTTTCAAGCTGCTGCATTAATCTAAATAGCTGGCCCTGCATCATATGGAACATATCATGCAGGCTGATAAGTTTTCGTTTGTTACGTAAAAAAAAATATTGATTAGTTCTTGTCCCATGATTATTATGTCTGAAAAAAATACTTTTGTCTGACACGGGTATTTGCCAGGAATGAGAGAGTAGGCAGTAGGACATGACTATTTACCTTGAATTTTGTGGAAATAATTTGCTTCTGACAAGCAGGAATCCCCGGCTTGAATGATGGACTTTCCAGATTCTGGGCTTGTCTAAAGCATGGAGGCAAATAACTGAGATAATTGGCTGGTGCACGAAGACCATAGTTGGATCATTTCAGAATACAAAGTGTCTCTGTTCTTTTCCAGGAATTCACTTGTGTCATAAAGAACCTAAACAAAAGATCTACTGTCAGTGAAAGCACACTTCGAGTTAGGAATTCATGTGTTGTCCTATTTCACATGTTAAATGTGCAATAAAAATGAAATTATGAAACACATGCTTAATTAAAAGTATGAACAGGAATGATACAATTCATTATTCTGTTCATACTTTCAAGGAACAATAGTCATTCTTCATAAAGGGTTCTCTATATCATTTTTCCCTCGTCTTCTACTCTCCAGCTTAAAGGGGTAGACGTAAAGTAAACGCACCTCTCCCCAGCATAGTGACGAATGCTAAATGCTCCACCACGTTCTTCTTTAAAGCATTTATTAGCATTCAAGTGATGATTAAGCTTAGTGGCAAAAGTGAGATCTGTAGCCTTGGGAAAATTCAATTCTTCATCCAGTAAAGATATTAGCCCAAGAGGTTTCTGTTAAAGCATACCATATTGAACCATAAAAACTCACAATGATACAGAATGGAAAACAATAAACATTGATAAAAATTCAATGCTATTGGTTTTAGATTCAATGTTAAAATTTTGAATTTTCATCCAATATCATTTCATTTGTTTTCAACAGTGATATTTAGGAGAAAATGCGAATAATATTCCTTCACCAAAAGTTTAATAATATGAATATCTGGCCTTGTCAAATTATAAGCGAATGACTTAGGGCAAGGCCTGTAGGAAAATAAACAAAACAGTACATTGTTGACATTTTTAATGTGGGAGAAGGTATACCTTCTCAAGGAGATCCAAACAGTCTTGGTTGTCTTCAAAATCTATCTTTGTCCAGTCAATTCCATCTAATTCGTATTCCTGGAAAATATACATACACATAATTAAATTATTATATAAACAAAAATAAAAAAATAACATAAGAATATAAACATTTAAGGATTTGGAGTGATTCCAAAACATGTCAAATAGTAGATATTCAATCACCAGCAATAAGAATGGAGTTAATTATATTGCTTCATTTGGTAGCGAGAAAATACATTTTATGGCTATGAAAAATCAGATAACTATGATGCTGCAGCTCATTTGAACATGTTGAAGATGCTTACCTCTTGTTGAAGTTTGAAAAGATGTCGGTTGAAATGTTGTTGAAGTCTCTCAATGGCATAATTTATGCATAACTGTTCAAAGCTGTTCTTCTGGAGCCCAAAAAAAAGGGGAGAAAATATGAATATGGCTAATTTACATTGTCAATAACATAAATACATGGTGCAATTTACCTTAAATGATTCGAACCCATAAATATCTAGAATGCTTATAGATTTCCCGGTGTGTTGTTTTCCCATTGCAAGTGATAAATTGATATTTTCTACAAGCCAGTCGAACAAGCTCACGTAGATGAACTTAGATAATGAGTCTCTGGTATCAATTACCTAAATTAGGGGGGAAAAAACCTTGACATGTGTATGGATCGAGTGGCTTGATATATGTTTTTTTTATACGCAATCAAGTCCCACGAGAGTAGCATAAAAAAAATTCAATTTACGGATAACAAAAGTGAACTTTTCCACACTAACCTGTTGTAGTGTCAGCCTTTAGGCAACCTTATAGAGCAAGCATTAAATCCAGAGCAGCACAGCCAAGCAAACATGCAGCATTGGTAACAACTGTAGATATGGGAAATACCGATAGTTAGGTCATAGCATCCAGATAAAGAAACAAAATACAAGTCATCTTTGTTGTTTTCATATAAAGGATTTACAAATTCTTAAGCAACAAAAATAAAAATGAGGCAGAAATAGATAGCTACCTTCACCAGGGACGACCTCTATGTGGTTTTCATTGTCAATAACACGAAATACTATGTTTCCAAGCCACAATACTGCAGCAAGAATCTCAAAGGCATGCTCCTGATCATCTTGGCAAATTCTGACAGTATTTAATGATCCCTAGAGAATAAAAGGAATTATCAATTGGTAAAGCTCTGTAACAGAAGAGATAATGTATTGAAATGAAAAACTGTATAAGTGAATAAGTGATTAAGTTCGTGAAAATGGACTCTTTAATCATAACAGTGTTCTAACCCAGAAGCGTGGTTTTTTCTCAAATAAAACTTCAAACACCCTCAGATGGAATACGTCTAGTAAATAAAATAGTGTGTGATCTAGTACATTACCATAAGCATGTGAAACTTCTGAGCATCAACTTGATGGATTTCCAAGCACTCATTTTGATTGAGATAGCTGTAGTCACGAGCGTTTTTAACCTCAGCTTACCTGAAAAGGATACCATGCATGCCCACAAGGTATTCAAAAGAAGACACTAATTTGTTGTTATACCAGACAATTATATTCACACACTGCCAATAAGAGTAAATAAATACAAAACTGGCACCAATAAGGATGAGACAAAAGCTGAAAATAGACCTCGGAGTGCAGAAGGTGCCCCAGCACATAGCTGATAGAAAACGTGGTATGACCTCTCTCCTTGAGCCAACTGAACAACTCTTGACTGATCTATAGAGATATTTTGTTCCAAAAATGTTAAAAATCAAATGAGATTATAAAAAGTAGGGAATTAGATGTTTGTCATATAACATAGATAAACTGACCTTTTCAAGTAGGACTTTAACATTAATTCAGGAATAGAAGTTCGACATATACCAAATTGGAAAGAAAAAAAAAGTCAGTTAACAGATAATAAGAAGTACAAATAGTAGCATTAACAAAGTTCAACTCGGAAAGTACAAGCATGCTTACAAGTCTGTATCTTTGCACCACATATTTTCCCAGTAGGACTGAAATGGATCTCAATTAACTTTCCCTGCAAGAAATTTGGAACATTATCAAGCCAATATTTACATGTGAATATTGACAGCTAGTAAATATTAATGTAAAATGCCAATCAATAAGGGATTCACGGATATAGAGAACTCACGAATCGGCTGGAATTATCGTTTCTGGCTGTTTTAGCATTACCAAAGGCCTCCAATACACAGCTTGATTGCATCACCTCAGCTTCTACTCCACCATCACCTCCACCAAGTGCAGCCATATATTGAATGGCAATCTTAGCCGTTTCAGTCTTCCCAGCTCCAATCTCCCCACTAGAATGAAACCATACAATAAATTCTTAACCAATAACAAATTAATATACAGAGAGCCATCATAATTAAAACGTTTAAATTTGCGAGAATAAAATAGATTAATAGCAAATTACAAGCAGTGACCGTTTTCCAGTACTAGAATTCACAATGACTGCCATGGATTTTCTATCACGATCAAACTCAAGGGTGGCAATCCGCTGTTCAAGCTTATTCCAAGTGTTCGAGCACCCTAAGATGAGCCAGTTGAAACTTGTGAATCAGTACATAAACTCAAACTGATTCCACAAAATTTTACATGGAATTATGGATAAGTAAGAACAACTTACTCAAGACGCCATCATATCCTCAAGAGATACCAGAACTTAAATCACTTGGAAGACCCATTTTTTCAACCAGAACCTGAAAGTAAAACCATGTCACATCTCCATCATGAATACATGAACATTATTGCAAACTTTATACATTGGACAATAAATGAATCAGAGCTGACATCAACATTAAGAGTTAGGGCAACATTCACAGTATATCACATATCATCCCCTAATAACCAGAACAGTTTTGCAATCTTAAAATTTATAGTTATATCTAAAACCCACATAATCAAGTATTACAGGAATACTACATAAAAATCTCAAATTTGTGATACTACCACTAAATACCTTTAGTGCAGCTTCAGTTGGCATTCCATTGGCCATATAGTGACCGGATTTATCATTGCTCGCCTTTTCCACGCCGGCGTCATGGCAAATAGCAGCAATCTTCGCAATCATTTGAAGGTTAGAATCCAACTGACCTACTGGCCAATTCTGTATTTTTCCATCCAACGGATCATAGGTAGTTCCTTGAACATCAAAGAATCTTAGAACATTTGCCTTAGAAGTCATAGCAACAAGCTTAGACACTGCCAGCTGATTGGTAGTAAGAGTGTCATAGATAAGTAACTTTAGATCAATTAACAAATATTTTAAAATAGAGTTTTCAAAAGAAAAAAACAACACTGTTGCCAATCCATGAATTTGTCTCGCATGTAAGTAAATCAATAAACATACAGAGTTTTCAAAAGAAAAACTACAATAAAAATACACTAAAATAGAGTTTAAAAAAAAGAACAATGTTAGAACTTAGAACCATAAGGTACTGTGTCCAGACCGAAATAGTACTTTGGGAGTTTCCCCTGATTTTCAACAGTGCATGGTGCACGGCCTCAATTTATCTGGTTCAATAATGATGTAATTACCTAGAGGCACCGAAAAGAAAAGATTAATACCATGCCGTATCACCCTCTATAACAAGTCTAAGATTCCATTATTCCAGGAGGTTTTATTGCAACATCCATACCTCAGGATCTGGAGATATAACAGACCGGCAAGCATAATTAAACCTTTTGCCCATCATCTTCTGTCGAAATAGACCCTGTTTCTTTTCGAGATACTCGCAAATTCCTGATATGCTGTCTTTTTTAGTTTGACCTGTGCCAAAAACAACATATAAATGCTACTGAGATCTCTGAATAGAATTTACTTGTGTAAAATGGAACTAAAAAGTAGCGAATACACATGGTCCAACACTGGAAACCTATGAAATAAAAGGCAAAAAAGTTGCATCTTAGGCACTAATGAAAGTCTATAAAACTTTGTGCACTGAAAGAATAGGAAAGCGTATTACATCATGAGATGACAATATTGATGCGAGCGTTTCCTAGAGAAATATTTGACTGAAGCAGCTTACCCAATAGAACAGTTTGAGGGTGCTCCATCACCTGAATCGAAAAACAAACATAATAAATTAACATGTCACAAAGAACAATTGATAAGAAACTACCCAGCATCAGATTCGTCATCAACTCCTTGGTTTTCATCTTCGTTCATTTTTTCGAAATGAGAATACGAACGGGTTTGTGATTTTCGATTTCTGAGAATATGCAGAGCGATGAGGGTTTGGCTGGTTTGCTATTTTTTTACTTATTTTAATCATCGAACGTACGACTTGCCCTTTAAAATGAGTTGACTCAGTCAAATGGGTAGAGTGGGCATTTGGTTTGAAACCATATTTCGTCATTGAAATTAAAAAAATGTCAATACAAACTTCATTCAAAATTATTTTTTATTAATTATATGAATATAATTAAGGATTAATTACATTTTGCCACCTCAAGTTTGAGGGTTTCAGGTTTGAAGGTTTTTCTATTTCCAATATTCATCCAAACAGATATTGACAGATGGCTGGGTTAGAGGAAATATTTTTGCACGAATACTTATTTCATGCAGTACGCGTACCACACTTTTATGTAAAGAATCAGCACAAGTGACTGAGACCTGAGCTAACATTAGGTGAACCAAACCCACATACAACCCATAGTAACTAAGAACCATACAATAAATGATTACATTAACAACAACGTGGGTAATTCCACTCATACTAACTAGGGACCCTTTACATCATAAAAACATTTATCCTACAAAAGAACATCAAATTGACCACTATCTTGGTTTCTCATTATATGGAAAAAGATCAATGTTAGACACAGAACATATTGTTCATTAGAATAAATAAGCAAAGAGGTTTATAGATGCGCACCTATGTCACAGGACTAGCTTGAATCCAGATGAAAGAAAATCATCTCTGCAAAAAGTTGAAAAACGGACTTGTTATAAACCATTTGATTTACATAACAGAAAAGAATATAACACAATTCCATGCATGACTAGATAAAAACAAGTAGTAGAAGTTAAATAAGAATAATATACTACTAGCTATCGAACAAAATTTTGTCTTAGACCTTTTCTTCTTCATCATCTTTTTCTTCCCCTTGGTGGGCTCTCCATCCTTGTTCTGTTTCTCAGTCAAGCTTTTTTCATTCCCTTTTCCTTTGTCCCAGCCATTAGGCGAGATAAGTGTCTCAACACAAAACCCAGGGCTAAATGAGAAAGGCATAGTAAAGTTTTTAACATTTAGAGTCCTTAAACAAACCACTGCGATGCCTTTACAAGAATCGTTGAGCAGAATCTTATCACGCTCCTTGGAATAAACAAGTGGACGCACAAACCTATTTGGATCAACTGCAAACGATAGAAGTGCTTTCCAAGATTCCTTCACTCTATATTCCTCCATCACCCAAATGACAAACTTTGAACTGTAATTACCCACAAATGCAAGGCAGCCATCAAACACGTCCAAACGCATAGAATCCAGACCCTTCGAATCAATCCCTGGCATCGACACTTCATAATCCTTTTCGGTCACCACACTAAAACCCATTATTTTCATATGGTCAAGTTCAGGTCCTTTTCGAACAATCGTATGAAGAGATCCATTAACATGGATGGGCCACTCTCCCCTCTCATAATAGGTACCATCAGTTCTCCTCCAGCAATCCGATTTAAGACCATAAATCCATTCCTCGGAATACATATAAGAAGAGGGTTTATCATATAACATAACCTTAACAACCTTATAACCATCATTTTTCGAATCATAGCCAAACCCATACGTAGTTTTACAGGAACTAGCTGAAGGTTTAAAACCAAGAGGACACTTGGGCAAAACCTTAAACTCTCTGGTGAAAGGATTCCACAAAACAGGAGGCTCTGGTTCCCTCTTTACAACAACCATACCATTGATGGAGTTGGAAACGGCATGAACATCACGGTAATCATATTCGAACACGCGTTCCAAAGACTCTCCCTTATCGAGCGAATCCAGACCTATACAGTAGAAGCCAAACAAACCGGATAAGAGATTGCCATTGGAACTCGTCTGCAAAGAACGGCGCAGGTGAGTTTTCGCGAACTCCTCGCTGTCGATCAGAGAAAGCCATGATTTCTCGACGGCGCGGAATCGCTTCAGGGACTTCACCGGGAGGCGGCTGAGGATGCTCTCGATCAGTTCGAACGGCAGGTATTTGCCGGAGATGGTGACGTCATTCGTGAATTCTAGAGACATTTTCGATTGCTTTAGGGTTTCAAGTTGAGGTAATGCTTAGGGTTTTTGGGTCAGCAACAAAAATGAAAGTGCTGGGAACGGATAGTAGAGCAATCGATACGACAGTGAGTGTTTTGATGAACGCCGTTTACAAGAACTTGAACGCTGTTTTAATAATTTAGTTTTTGAAAAAAAATGGAACAGTAGCTTATTTATTTATATTTTCTATGTTAAAAACATTTTAAATTTTATGATTATGTTTTTATATTTTTTTAATGGGACGTGTTATTTGGGTATAATAATTAAAAAAAAAATTAAAAATTATTTTATTAATTTAAATAATAATTTATTTATATTTAAAAATGAATTAATATATGTTATACTATTATTAATTTAGAGGTTTTTTTTAAATTAATTTATATAATTTAAAAAAAACTAAAAATATAATTTTTTAATTAAAAATATTAAATATTTTAGTTAAAAAAATAGTTAAATAAAAAAAAAATGTTTTAATTTATAAAAATAATAAGTAAAAATATTATATATAATTTTTTAATTAAAAATATTATATATTTTGATATTTTAGTTAAAAAAGAAAGTTAAATAAAAAAAAGTTTTAATTTATAAAAATAATAAGTAAATATATTATTTATATATATATATATATTAAATAAACTATATTGTTAATTTTATAAAAAATAGCTCGGGGCAACCCCAATGGTTGTGAAATGGCAAGGGCCATTGCCATTTTTTGGCAAAAAACCAAAAAAATCAACTCCAATGGTTGAAATGGCCCTTGCCAAAAAATGGTCATTGCCAAATTTCCATGTATATATATATATATATGAGCAAATATACATGAAAAAATAGCCCTTGCCATTTGTGACATGTCATCACAACCATTCATTTCAACCACTCAAAATTCAACAAGCTTTTTTTAATTATAAAATTGATATGATGACATACCAAAAAGTAACATTATAGGAGTATTATTTAATTTAATAAAATGATCATTGCTATATTTAAACCATTGGGGTAAATTTTAGAAAATGACAATTGACACTTGCCATTTTTTGGCCAAATAGAAGATGGCCCTTGCCATTTTAGCAAAACCATTGGGGTTGCTCTGAAGAGGGTATGCCATATAGCCTTGACTGTATATGTATTAGTACTATATGTTTAATTTGGTTTGTTGAAGAGCTAGTCTGTTAGTTCAGTGATGGGTGAATTTTTTTCTCTATGCTTTATAGCTAATGAAATAATTAATCAGTTCTATCACATTGAATGTATGCAATAATTTACTAATACAGAATATATCTACAGTTATACGGTTAAAACCGGTAAAACATATTACGAGAGAATTATTCTTATACATGGTTTTACAAAATAAAAATAATTTTTTCGTATAAAAAATAATATAAATATAAAAATAATATAAATACAATATTATTTATATTTAAATTCTTAAAATCAATTTAATAATTTTGAATAATAAAATTTGACTATATATAGGTAAAAATTGTGTTTAACGTACAAATGCAAAAAAATATTAATGAATCTAATAATTATAAACTTTGAACATATAATATATGTTATTGAAATATTTTAAGTTATTTTAAACATGTTATTGATTTTAATAAATAAAAATATTATTAATAAATATTTTTATTATATATTAATCATTTATTCTTGAGGTATAAATCCTTAAGACAAGACTTCAAGTATATATATAACTTATGAAAATGTGTGGAGTTTATTCCTATTTATAATTAGTACTTGAATTTTTTATTATATAAAGTTTCTACTATAATTATGATATCTCACCTTAATCAATAATTAAGAAAAATTAAGACATTTAATTATGTAGAATCAATTAATTTTTCTATGTTGAAGAAAATCCCCATTTATTTGTCATTAATCTCTTTAAAAAAATCAATAAATATTTATTGTACTTTTTATTTTGAAATATAGTTTTTCTATTATTAATTTTAAACTTTTTAAACTTTATAATTTTTCTATTATTATATATATACGTTTTAAACTTTATATATTTTGACATGTTTTATACAGTAGAAACTCTATATAGTCATATCGTTGTAACAGAAAAAATACAGAGTTTTACAAAAGTTTTGAATAATATCGTTGTAACAGAAAAAATACAGAGTTTTACAAAAGTTTTGAATAATAAAATTTGATCATTGTGTAAAAATTGTGATTAACGTATAATTAATTGAATAAAATATCAATGAATATAAGAATTATAAACTTTGATAATATATGTTATTGATTTTGATAAATATTTTAAGTTATTTTAAACATATTATTGATTTTAATAAATAAAAACATTATTTATAAATATTTTTATTATATATTAATCATTTATTCCTAAGGTATAAATTCTTAAGACGGCAATTCAAAAATGTATGAGTTATGAAAATGTGAAGTTTATTCCTATTTATAACTAGTTCCAAGTCGAGACTTGAAATTTTTATTATTATAGGGATTTTATTCCGTGGGAATACCGGATTCAGGACCACCTCATAAAATAAATAAGTTCTGAGGCCCTGTCCATAAAAGTAGAAGTTTATTAGGCAATTGGGTAAGAAAAGTCTACACTACCCTCGCTGTTTAATAAATGAAGTATAAACTGAATAGGTAATTTAAAATAGAATTTCTCTTTTAAAAATTAATAATAAAACTCCAATAGACTATGCACGATAATAAGACACCGTGAGCCCAATCACGATAATTGTACGCCGTGAGTTCATCCACGATGAATAGACACCGTGCGACCAACAACGATAAATGGACACCGTGAGACCATACACGATAATAGTAAACCGTGAGACCATACACGATAAGTAGACACCGTGAGAACATCCACGAAAGTCGCTCGCCGTGAAAGAATACACGATAAATGGACACCGTGAGACAATACACGATAATCGTACACCGTGAGACCATACACGATCAGTAGACACCGTGAGATCATCCACGAAAGTCGATCGCCGTGATAGCATACACGATAACTGGACACCGTGAGAAAATCCACGATAGTCGAACGCCGTGAGACTAATAACACCGAGATACATACACGACTAGTGGACTCTGGGAGACCAGTCACGATAAATGGACAACGTGGTACGAATACGATACACGATAATTTTTAGAGTCACGATAAATGGACAACGTGGTACGAATACGATACACGATAATTAAAAGCGAATGTGTGATAAATTTGAATGAGAATATTAAAAAATGTAGAAATTTAAAATAAATTAAAATCTTATAATTCATTATAGTAACGATTACACAGAAGATCAAAAAGCAGAACTCCAAAACTTGAGAACAATTGATGGATCAAAACTCTAAACCCTAAACACTATCGGTCAGCGGTATACTAAAAAACTAAGCAAAACAGAAAAATAACAGAGCATCATCACACCAGTCACCAGTAAATCTGCAGCACAGATTTTTAAGCCTTGAATAAACCTGGTAAATCGAAGGAGGATGACCTCCCTGGTGATTTCGACGGAGACAAGGAGCACAAGCTAACATGCACTCCGAATCATCGCAACCGATACCCCGAGTCATAAGGAGACAGATGAATACTACGGGAGGTTTTGGAACCTCGCGTATCTCGTGCAAGATGACTCAGGGAAATGATGCTTTAATTTTGGAAACTCGAGTATCTCGATAAAGTAATGCAACTGCTGTGAAATTCGAAAAAGTGTGGTGATAACTGCTCCATGAAAAAACCAGAACAAAACAGAAAAATGGAGAATTAATGGATGTAGAAAAATAGAGTTCATTCGTTCGTATTTATAGGCTTAATATTCTGATCCATCCCACCACCAGGATTTCAATCGTTCCACGAAACGATTCAACTGCCAACTACGCTTATTAATTACTCGCATTAATAAAATTAATAGTAAATCACCCCATCCGACGCTCCATATCCATTAATATGATATGACCATTCAATTCAGGGAATCGATGCGTATTTGTTCTGAGTCATCCCACCGCCGGATTTCAATCGTTGCACGAAACGACTCATCAACTCCCAACCACACCCATTAAACACATTGCGATTAATTAATTAAGAAAATAAATACGTAAAACCTTAGAACTGTGTCGCCGTGCGGTTCCCTCGGTGGATTCTAACACCGTGCAACGGTATTAGGAAGGCAGAAAACCCTAAAACCTAATGTGACGCCGTGGATATTCCACGGTGTATTGTAATACCGTGCACCCAGACACGAAAAGTGGAAACCCTGAGCCATCCACGATAGTCGTTACGCCGTGAGACCATCTACAGTTATATTACACCGTGAGACCATCCAAGATAACCCGTCACCGTGAAGAAAGGCACGGAAATCTTATACCGTTTACCTACCACGGTCCACGGTTAAAGGTGATATATTAATAAATTTAGGGTTTCAACGTGTCCAAAAGCACTGCATCCCCATTCTCCATCCTCGAACCTTCTACATTAATTGCATTTCAGCAGGTCCAACAACCACAAATAATAATTGCATTTCACCTCAACGTTAATGACACTTCAACAACCCATTGGGCAGTTGCTGTGTTGCTGCTAAAATCAATATGAGAATTTTAGAGTCAAAAAGAATAATGGTCTGAAACCAAACTCAAAACCCATTGGGCAGTTGCTGTGTTGCATTTCTCTCGAATATTGCTAGTTCATTTACACAACAAGCTCAAAACAAGTTCGTTGTCGAGTCTCTGAAGCACATCAAAGGTACGAAAACAACGAGGTAGCACGTTTCGCATTTTGTTTAATTGTTTTAAAGCACACTGAGGTGTTTTTCACCGAATGTCGTCGTTCACCGTGAGATAGAGAGCACGTTGCACGGTTCACTGAAGGTGTAATAGGTTTTCCTTAACCCCGACGTGTTTACGAAATCACCGTATTATTACCACGGAGATTTTACCGTGTTATTTATAGCGGTGGTGTCACCGTAGCACGTTGTCTTCGTTCACCGTTTGATACTTAATCGTAATAACACCGTGTGATAAAAAACATCTCGTTTACATCGTGCATACTTATTAGACCATGCATGCATGCAGGTCGTTAGGTTTTCAATAACTGTCTGTTTTAATTATCTGTAATTTTATATCACAGATGTCGTGGCAGCGTGTTTCTTTACGACATGGTGGTCACTGGGAACAGTCAGCATACGTAGGCGGAGATAGCGTGGCCATACACATTACGTGTTCAGAAATCAGTTATGTTGATCTAATCAATCAAATTAGATCTGTTTTGAATGCTCCAGAGGACAGAGATTACGTGATTTTCTACTTAGACGCGCAGAGAAGTAAGGTTAGTTTGCAAAACGATACAGATCTATTGCGATTCATCGTGCAAGGAAAAGTTACCAATCACGTGCTCTTTTTGACTGAGAGAAGACAATATCGGTCTAAGAATGCTAATGTTGGAGGTACATATTCTGAAGCAGAGAATGTAAGCATTACTCCACCTCAACCACCATCTTGTACTGAACCCGATGACGAGGAAGTATTTACATCAGATGATGAACGAGCGGAACGTGATAAAGAGTTAAACGATAGCCTAATTCAAGAGTTTAGTGATTGGCTTCAACATCCGAAAAAAAAAGAGAGGATTGTGGGATCCCGTAAATTATCATCTGATCATCAACCGATCCACGAAGAACCAGTCATGGAACATAATCTACTACTACAGCGAAAACTAAGCAACTGGATGATCCCGATGCCCGATTTTGATATTTTGCCACCACCTATGCGTTGGGTCGAAGAACGTGAACCCGAAGATGGTGAACTCGCAGTTGGTTCCACGTTTCGAAAGAAATCTGACTTGGAAATATCTTTGGGAATGCATCACTTGGAGACTCGCTTAGAATATGTCACTGATCGTTCAAACAAAAAGCGTTGTGCATTCGTTTGCAAGCACGGTAGGAAAGTATGCACGTTTAGATTGTGTGCTAGTGGGAGCGATGATACACTATGGATGATCACAAAGTTGAACTTGAGTCACACTTGTCAGACTATATTGCATCGTACTAGCTGTCGACGAATTAAATCTGTAGTTGCTGCTAGTTACTTTTCTCGTAAACTTGTCAAAGAAGGTGACGTTCTGAAGCCGAAGGACATGATAACAGAATTGCGTGAGCGTTATGGCGTTGAGATGGATTACAGTTTCACTCTCCGAGCGCGGAGCATAGCGATAGAGATGGCGTATGGCTCATATGCTGAGTCATATCATAGGCTCGCTTCGTATTTGTATATATTGAGAGAGCAGAATCCCGGCACATTTTATGAAATACAATCCACACGGAATGGGGGGGTGTTCCAACACATGTTTCTTGCTCTCGGACAGTCTATTTCTGCATTCTATAGTAATCTAAGGCCAGTGATTGTTGTGGACGGGACTCACCTCAAGGGAAAGAGCCAGGGGATATTGTTTGTCGCCATGACGAAGGATGGGAATGAAAACGCCTTCCCACTTGCAATTGGGATTGGTCCGAAAGAAAATGATGAGTCGTGGACATGGTTCCTTCATAACCTGAGCAGGTGCTTCAATAGACAAGATGGTTTGATTGTCGTATCCGATCAGCATAAGAGCATCCAAACTGCCGTTGCGTATGCATACCCGAATGCAGTGCATGGGTTCTGTATTTACCACATTAAGAAGAATCTAGTTCGCTATGGCGGTCGCGTCAGGGCCGTAATAACCTCTGCATCAAACAGTTACCGTGTTGAGACAATGCACAGACATTTAGCTGATTTGGAGAGGCTGAGCCCTGACGGGGCTTACAAGAGAATGTTAGAAATAGGGGTCGAGAGGTGGTCGAGGGCAATGTGTCCAGTACGACGATATGGTTTCATGACCTCCAATATTGCCGAGTGCTTCAATTCTCGTATGGTCTGGGCGAGACGTCTACCCGTATGTTCATTGGTCGAGGCATTCCGCGCAGTCTTGGAACAATGGTTTCAAGAGCGAAGCGAGAAAGCTGCGTCAAGAGAACATGAGTTGACTGAAGAGACGTTTAATAAACTAACTTGCGCGGTGGAGCACGCTATGCGTATGGTTGTCCGAGACACAACCACACCTGACGTGTATAAAGTGGAGGATGGTAAGCTATCTTTTCAAGTTGATCTTCAAAATCGGACATGCGAATGTCGACGCTTCGAACTTGATGAAATCCCCTGCAGTCACGCTGCAGCCGCTGTTAGGTATGTACTAATCAAACAAACACTTTCAATTTATTAATTCGACAATATGTTCGTACTTGTTAGGATCGTATCACTTCACATTGCCACCACAACTTCTATTTCTCAGACAAAGAGGATTGCATATATATGACTTCGTCAGTGGATATTACAAACAACACAATTTGATGGAGACATATTCGACTCCTATCAAAGGACTTCCGCATCCTGCTGAGTGGGTCGTTCCAGCGTATATAACTGATCACGTCATTCATCCTCCGGTTGCGGTGAGACAGGCTGGTCGTCCGAGGATGAGCCGTGCACGGTCTTCTGTCGAGGGTAATGCCCCCAGAAGAAGAAGTCGGCCTCAGAAGTGTAGTAAGTGTAATTCGACCACACACAACGCGCGCAAATGTGACCAAGTTGTTTTACCCACCCAAAGCCAGACGCTCGAAGATGATCAGAATTCTCAACCCACGGTGGAACCAATCCGACAGAAAAGACAAAAGAAAAAATGTAGCGTATGCCGGAGTGCAGACCATAACATACAGACATGTCCGGTGCGGGGGGATTAACGTTAAGTTCTGTGACCATGCTGAACAATTGTGATATTTATGTATTGCAACTAATTATGGTTTTTTTTTTTTGTATGATATTCTGCGATTGTGTGTTTTTTGGATTATTTGGGGTTGTTGGGATTTGAATGGTTTCTGTGAATTCGTTTTTTGTGTGTCACGGTGAATCTTATAAATGACCGTGTACCACCGTCCGTGTTATATTTCTAGTACATCGTGTGGCGGCCGTGATATTACGCCGTGCATCGGTTGTCCCGCCACCATCTTGGAAACTAGTACTACTGGTACAATACTCGTTAAAATTGATCTGATCTCCGCACGGTAACCCGATACGGTGATATATCACAACATCACCGTGTAAGTATGAACAATGACGTTTTTTGGTGATTATTGCTCGGGTTGTGTGAATATTTTGGTTAAAATGCTAATCCAAAGTTAATTTTCCATCTAGATGATTATATGAAATCGATAAAACTCCAAAATTATGCAAGAAACGATTGAATGTGATATATCATGTGCAATGTATGATCACACTTGAGAATAACTTGTAACAAATGAATTAGACATCTCTTAAATTTGAGACATGCATACTCCAAATCGAATCATACGTGTTTAAAATCAAATACCATACGTCTCAATGATTGAAACATATCACAGTGAACGTTAATAAAGAATTCAAAGTGTGTACAAACCATGAGAACTCGTTTTTTTGGTGTTTCACGAATTCACGATGAATGTTATAAATGACCGTGTAACACCGTAAGTGTTATGTCGTGCGACGGTCGTGATATTTAGTATTTTACACCTTGCGAAACTCCATCCCTTCAGTTTTATTTTCGATAATTTAATTAGAATTTAAAATATAAATCGGTAAAATTAACTCGCGCCTGCAAAAGCTGTTTTGAGTATAGTGCATCGGTTGTCCCGCCACCATCTTGGGAACTAGTACTATACCAGTACTTTTCTCGTTTTATTTTCAAATTTAAAAATTGATCTGATCTCCGCACGGTAACCCGATACGGTGATATATCACAACATCACCGTGTAAGTATGAACAATGACGTTTTTTGGTGATTATTGCTCGGGTTGTGTGAATATTTTGGTTAAAATGCTAATCCAAAGTTAATTTTCCATCTAGATGATTATATGAAATCAGTAAAACTCCAAAATTATGCAAGAAACGATTGAATGTGATATATCATGTGCAATGTATGATCACACTTGAGAATAACTTGTAACAAATGAATTAGACATCTCTTAAATTTGAGACATGCATACTCCAAATCGAATCATACGTGTTTAAAATCAAATACCATACGTCTCAATGATTGAAACATATCACAGTGAACGTTAATAAAGAATTCAAAGTGTGTACAAACCATGAGAACTCGTTTTTTTGGTGTTTCACGAATTCACGATGAATGTTATAAATGACCGTGTAACACCGTAAGTGTTATGTCGTGCGACGGTCGTGATATTTAGCGAAACCTCCATCCCTTCAGTTTTATTTTCGATAATTTAGTTAGAATTTTAAATATAAATCGGTAAAATTAACTCGCGCCTGCAAAAGCTGTTTTGAGTTTTTGAGTACTGTCAATACTTAATAGACCGTGCATCGGTTGTCCCGCCACCGTCTCATCAGGTTCTCCACGAAAATACACGACTAGTTAAATTTCAAATTTTAACATTGATTTTAAAACCGCACGGTCTACTGTCACGGTATAAATTGATACCGTGTGACAAAGAGACCGTGTGGTCATCGCGGAGTTGTTTGACACCGTGCCATGCTGAACTCTCACGGTGTCTAATTAGAAATTTGTTTTCGTGTGTCACGGTGATTTTATTATAGACACGGCGATGATGTGTTTTTTAGGTCTCATACATGATACAACGACCACTAATAAATGGGCCTTTTAATAATAAGTGGGATGCGTAAAACCCGAAACGGCGCCTATCACGGCGCAATTATTTATAATTATTTATAGTGATTTATGCAGGCCTAATCTCTATTAAACTCTGATAATTTCTTGGTCCTTAATCCTCATACCAATAATGGATACCCCTCAGATAGCTGATGCTTTCATTGTTGTGCTGACTGATGAACATATTGAATCTAGACGGTTTCGACTTCCCGAACGTTTCTACCGTTTGCGTGTGAGATACAGTACAGAGCCTCCGCTCTTCTACCTCCGCGATGTTCACGGTGAGAGGTGGGCAACCTTGATGGGCTTTAAAAATGGCTTGGCGTATTTCTACAGTAATTGGACTGAATTCAAACACATCCACAAGTTGAAGAAAGGCATGACCCTCCTGTTCGAGCATAGGCCACTTCCAGACGAGTTCCTGGTGCGGATATTTCAAGAGGATGGAGATGAACTCAAGTCATTCTTGCCGAGACCTGCTCCAGGAAAGAGAGCATTCGAGGATGTACCTTCGTCGTGGTCGTCTCTGAAAAAGAGTAAACCATCTTAGGGTTTCGGCGTTAGGTTTTTCTTTTGTAATTCGGCGCCTTTTGTAATTCGGATTCCCCTAATTTAGTACACCAAAATTACTCCGTATTCCTTTTTCCTTGTTTCCAAAATTATACGCTGGAATATTGCACCGTTGTTTTCACGGTTAATATAAGATTCACGGTGTACACATGGTCTTACCACCGTGTGTATTTCACCGTGTACACACCGTGTACACACCGTGCGCGATAGTATACACCGTGAAAACTAATTTCTAACCCTGCAACAGATTTTTCACAATGTAGTATATGGAGAGAATGAAGCAAACGACCTCAAATTTCATATTTCGAAAATAACACAATGACTAGTTCATTGAAAATCACTTAAGCATAACAATAATTATGATTACAAGAACCATAATTATGGAGACAATAAACAGAGTAGTCTTCAACTGGATGGATACGTCGTGCAATGACGTCTCCATCTTCTTCAGATCTTTCCTAATTTTAGCTTCTGTGGCTTTCTCTTCCGCTCTTGACATTTGTTCATGTTGTATCTCTCCCTCATTTGACGGGTTACACCAGGAATCGAATGTATGATCTTGACAATAATACATCAATTTCTGATAATTCTCAGATTTCGAGGACACCACACGAATCTGAAGTTTCTTCCGACATTTACCACAAACTTTATCTTGGTACTTCAATCGGCTTGGTTGACCAGTACTCACGGAGTTCACCGAGCCTGTAGACATATTGTTGTGATAAGTTTTTGTGTTTTGGATGATTTGAATTCAAATTTGAATTCAAATGTTTGCTTATGTTGGAAGAGGACTGCGTATGGTTAGTTGGTTAGACGTGTGACACAGCTGTCACGCAGTAACACGGGCTAGCAATCGTTTCCGCACCGTGTCACGGTTCAAGATACAGAGTGGAACCATGTACAATTATTGATCCACCGTGACACGGTAGTCATAGGAGTCTACCATTGGCTACAACACAGTACTGTGATTACACCGTGGACCTATTCATTCAGGCACCGTGTTTTAATATTCGTGCACAAAACATCAATTACAAACCAGTATTAATGAATCACAACGTGAAAACAACAAACATGTTTATACTAATACGACAATCAAAATGGATCAGCAACATCATTCAAGCTCAGCCAAAAAATCTTCAGGCATATCTGTTTCCTGACCTCCTCAATGTACCCTTCATCGATGTTTTCGTTCCGATGCATAAGAGGGTCGACAAACAAACGGTCAAGCTGCATGGTACAGTAAACCCCACAAGAGTGTTTATCAGTAACATCCTGGACGAATTGTTCGGCGTCCGGCATGACTTTCAACTCGAAGGCCTCCGTAATCGCATGGTGTTGACCCTTCTTTGCCCAGTAATCTGATCTCCTCAACACACGAGGTAAAAACTCCATTAACGGCCTCAATTCCTCCTTCCGAAATCCGTATTCAGGATACGTCGCCAGTTGAGTATGAATTAATGAGTCATACAATTCGATAGTCCAATCTTCGGGGGATATTCGGACGGTGACCCAACGATGGTGGACATTACAAATCGCCACGAGCTTTACATGCCATGTTTAAGGTTTGCGAGTTAGAATTCAGTTTCACACTAGTTAAAATGAAGCATGTATGCTTTTCAATACTTACGTGAGTAGGCTGGTCGGACTCCATTGACATCGGACCATATGTGTCATCCACTGCTTCTCGAAGAGAATCAGGCACTACCCAATCATCAATAGAGCCACGATGAATCTTATATGCAGCATCTATAGTACTCTGGAAAAAGATATTATTAGTAAAAACGAAGGTGTCCAAAATGAGAGTACTGTAAAACTTACCCAAAATTGAGTGCTCAATAAGACTGTGTTTGTACTCCCTTTAACATCACGACCTTTGCACTTCAAATAAATAATATAGAGATCTAGCACCTCAGATTCGAAGGCCCAATTGAAGTCCTCAATTTTATCAAACAATTCTGCACCCACTCTGTGGTCTATGGAGCCTCGACTGCACGAAATCAAGTCGGTAGACCCGGAATTCATCCATTCTCTGAACAACGTTTCCACATATTCGAGTCCGCTTTGGTTCGCACTAGATTGCGAATGGAAACGTTTCATGAGTTCGAAGACTTTTTTAGCAACAGCTTCCTTAAAGCAAGTGCCAGAATCATCAGCAAGGAACGAAACAATATCTGCCCTCAGTTCGGCAGACCAAATTCTACCTACCTGGCGATCGATCTCATCGTTGTCCGGCCCCTCAGGACCGAAGACACCTGCTTTTCGACAGAAAATGTCCGTCACAGAAGTCAGATCAGGTCCGGAAACACGTCGCTTAGAAATAGGCCTTTCTATAGCACGTGAAGCTTTTTGTGCAGCACGCTTGTGAGACGGCTTGGCTCGATCTTTCTTCTTAATACCTCCTTTTCGTCGAGGTGGACAGAATTCAACAGAAAATAGTTCACAATCATCTATAGATTCAGTTACAGTAACATAAGATAATGATTTGGCCTCTTCCGGTGTAGGAATTAACGATTCAAAAACTTCCATCTACAGACAAATATACTCTGTATCAACGTACAACAACAATAAAGGTCAACGCGTGTGCTTTTTAATAATGAAAATTCAATAAAGTACCTTCTCATTGAAGAATTTAGTGACATCGCACGCAGCTTGTTTCGATGCAGTAGAGTCCCACATCAGGCAACGTGGAATTCTCGTAACCCGAGCACGTTTCGCGCATAATGCTCCGATCGACGGTACGGACTCGTACATCCAAAACTGAAAAGCCCAAACCGGCCCGTAGAAATGGTAAGTAGATTTATCATCATGCATGGACGTCGTTTTGAGGTAGTAGGATAAATTCTGATAGGAATAAGCGCCCCAGGGAAATTCCTCCCAACAATCGTGGTCCTCGACCAACAACCATGCCGACTTATCGATTTTAACCTTATGGTCTCGGCAAAGCAATATGAAATAATAAATGAGGAGCTTGGCTACTTTCATATAATCCTCCGCCTTCGCTTCTTTGCCGAGATTTACATCCTCGAACTTTTGGCGTAGCTCCGATAAGCTAATGGTTGTATCTCCTTTGAAAAATCGAATAAACAAGCTATCGGGAGGAAACTCACGTGACTCAAAAATATCAAAGCCTGTGTAGTGCCCAAAATTGAGTCCCGTTACCATGGCATAAGCAGCCGGTGTGAATTTCGCGATCTTCTCACCGACATAAAACCAATGTTCCATCGCCGGTATTGTCGGACCAGTCAACTCTCTACATAGGAAATGATGCAAATAACGAGATGCGTGTGCAGCATGTCCTTTAACTAATCCTTCGTTGGGTTTTACGAATTCCAGAAAATGCTTCATATAGGAATGCTGAGCGAATTCAGCCAATGTTGCATCGCCGCCGTCGATTGAACCCATAACACGCTTTATCAAGTTTATCACGTCGAAACGGTAATACAAATTGATTCTTGGGGTGATCGACTGCAAAGCTACTGGTCTTTTCCATTCGTACCCAGCCTGAAAATATCAATCAAATTAGAGAAGATTTCACGATTCACGGTGAGTTTACTTAACACCGTGGCACGTCAAAGGGTGAAATGTACACGGTGAACATCTAAGGGTGTAGTGTACACGGAGATGTTAAATCCACGACGAGCATATACAACAGTTATCAAGGGTATACGGTGAAGATACACACGGTGATGTCAACCACTGGGATCGTGCATAACCATAAGACGGAATTACACCGTAAGAAAAAAACTATTGAATATCACGGTGTACATTCACCGTGAACATACAAAATGGTGTTTTTCCACGGTGTACAAAAACTATTGAATATCACGGTGAAGATACATACGGTGATGTCAACCACCGGGATCGTGCATAACCATAAGACGGAATTACACCGTAAGAAAAAAATATTGAATATCACGGTGCAAATTCACCGTGAACATACAAAACGGTGTTTTTCCACGGTGTACATTACACACGGTGTATATACACCGTGGATCGAGCACGTACAAGACTGTAAGTACACATACACCGTCAAATAAAACACTGTCGTGAATCGTGATCATACACGACCGTAAGTACACGCGGTAACATTACACCGTGAGATAAATCACAGTCGTGGATCGTGCTCGTACAAGACCGTAAGTAAAAACGGTGTAAGTCACCCGTGAGATATATCACCGTCTTAAACACTACCGTGATAATACACGGTGATAAAACTCACGGTTGAACCGTCGTCTACCAGAACTGACACACAACCGCATGCGAAAAAATTGCAGAGAGCAATAAACCATTAACCATTTTAAAATGTCGGAAACAAAAACCCTATCTTGAATGAATATACCGGTATCAAATTACAAATCGAATGATTTACAAGCATCAAAGCTCGAATAATCGAAAGTTGGAAAGCTAGGGTTATGGACTTACCGGAGGTTGAGCGCGATTGTCTAGGGTGTCCATGTTGTCACTGCTTGCCATAATGATGATCGCCGGAGACGGAGTTGAATAGTTGATTCGATAACGGTCGGGGCTGATGTTTCACCGTGGCGGCGCTCGTCGTGCGTGTGAATTTCAAAAGTCGAAAATTGATTTTGTGGGGCAACTTTATTTTTCTGATATTCTTTTTGTTATTTTGTAATATTCGATTTGTTTTTTGTGAGAAAAGATAACTTTTGAGGGCACTTAAGTCTTTTCATTCAAATTTGCCTACTTAACTTCCATTTTTATGGACGGGGCTTCAGAACTTGTATACTCTTATGCTTTGGCCTTTAAATGCCTCCGCCCCTTTTATTCCTATATATAGAGTATTACTATATAGAGTTTATGCTGTACAATTTTACCAACAACAATGTTTCTTAATTATTTTAATAAATACACATTATTATTTGAAATTGTTTTGAAGTCCAAGGAGTTCGAATTGAAATTGTTTTGATCTAGGTGTTTGCTCCTCCTCCTCGATCTAGTTGTTTGCTTCTCCTCCTCGATCTAGTTGTTTAGTTTGACAGTAGAGAAGATTCAAATGCTTTGTAACACAAAATGAGATACTTTGAAACTATGTTTTAGGTTGCAAAACATTCACAAGCTCTTCGAACGTGTGAAATGATCACACGACCAAAAAGAGTCTTTCTCTTGAACTAAACTAGCTCTTGTGTCGAACACTCAAACTACTACTAAAACAGTCAGAGTACTTCTCGTTCTATGATATCTAAAATACAAAAGGGCTTCGAACTATCTAGCAAAATTGTTCAAATTACAAAATAAGCTCTTGTGCTTGTTCCAGAAAAATCTCTAACATCTACAACTATTCTAGCTAGAATTTATAGACAACTCGGACTTGATGGGCTGAGCCCATGGGCCTTTGTCTGGAACATTCCATACTTGGAAGCTTTCCATACGGAGTCCTCTATTCAGTTATGTTCGAGATCTTTGCTTTGAACTCGTCTCGCATTTGGTCTTACTTAACACCTTAGAAGAGTTTCTCAAATGTTGTGATGACAACGAAACTCTATTATCTTCGAATCTCTCAGCAACAACTTCGACTTCGTTCTTCATTTCTTCCTTCCTCTTCATTGGTCAGGTTCGAAGTCTCTCAGTCTTAGAACTCTTCAGCACTTCGTTCCTCTTCAATACTTCGATCTTATTAGTGTAACAGGCCATAGATCTCGATCAACACTTGACTCAATAACCTACACATCAATACAATCAAAGCTAAATGTTGAAGTTAGTCAAAACACTAGTGATAGTGAGGTGAGCTCTTCGAAGCCTCCTTAGCACTCTTCGTTGAACTCAATCAAACTACACTAACATTATTTTTAAGATTTACTTTTTTGGTCAAATGAAGTGTAACTCTAAGTTTGTGACGGAGAGAGTATAAAATAATGCTTTCAAAGAAAATTTGTAATTTTTATTGTAATTACTCCGTAGCATAGGTCATCTTATTGATTGAGTCAAGCCCGAGCTCGAGCATGACAGTTTTTTGGCGAGACAAGGTTGAGCCTATTGATTTTTTTTGGCGAGACTGCTCGATAAGCTCAAAGCTCAGCTCGTCACGTTTGCAATCCCAGACCCTAATAACTACATTCCATTCCTACAAAATTTCATTCAATGCCAAACATGCCATTAATAAAACTAAAAAGCTGATATGTATACCATTATTTTCTCAATACCAATCATTCCTACCAAAAAACTAGAAAGCTACACTGCTACACTACTAGAACATCACCAAAAAAGTCGCAAAACTAGTGTTCCATATACATATACCAAAAACTTAGATGTAAGTGATGGAATTCAGTCCTCTGGATGAAATACAAAAAACGGTTGTTCAGTCGTGGAAATCGGAAAATTTGTCAACTCCATTGGTAGCAGCCTGCACCAAAGTGTACATCTTTTTAAGTATAAAGTATACATAATTTAAACTTTTTTTCTTACTGCAAAATATTATAGTGTGGACAGAAATGGATACAGATATACGAAACATTTTCTTCTTAGAATGTATGAATTAAGAGATTCATTAACAATTAACATGGATGGGCCATGGTTCCTTCAATTCATTCATGCCATAATAGGTACTAAAAGAAGAGAGTTTATCATAAAACATAACCTTAACACAACCTTATAATCATCATTTTATGAATCATAGCCAAACCCATACGTAGTTTTGCAGTAAATAAACGGGTCGGAACTTGTAATAAACCTTGTACTCTCTGGTGAAAGGAATCCGCAAAACAGGGGGCTTTGGATCCCTCCTCACAACAACCATACCATTGATGGAGTTGGAAACTGCAAGAAAATCATCGCAATCATATTCGAACATGCGTTTCAAAGACTGGCTTATCGAGCGAATCCAAACCTATACAGTATAATCCAAACCAACCGGAAATGAGATTTTGATTTGAATTCGTCTGCAAGGAGTGGTGCAGGTGATTTCTCGACGGCGCGGAATCGCTTCAAGAACTTCACCGGGAGGCGGCTGAGGATGTTCTCGATCAGTTCGAACGGCAGGGATTTGCCGGAGATGGTGACGTCATTCGTGATTTCTGGAGGCATTTTCGATTGCTTAGGGTTTGAGATAGTGCTTTTTAGGGGTTTTGAAAGATCGAATCTTTCAACTCGAGCTTGATGGGCTGAGCCCATGGGCCATCGTCTGGAACCTTCCAAACTTGGAAGCTTTCCATATCTGTCCAGGTATGCTCCAAATCGTTGCTTCCAACTTGTCTCGCATTTGGTCTTATTAGATGAATTTCTCAAGTCTTGTGATGAAAACGAAACTCTATTATCTTCTATGAAATTTCAGAGATCAAACACCATAACCAAACTCAATGAAGCTTCAAGAAGAGGAAACAAAATGAAATGAAGAAAATCAAGTAAAGCCGAAGTCCACTTTTTATACTCCCAGCAACTTTACATAAAGTGCTACTCCATAATTAAAGAAGTGCTGAAGGAATAAAACAACTTATTAAAAGAGCACTAGCAACTTAATGCTTTTATTTGAAAAATAAAAAGCGCGCAAAGCATTCAATCTTCCATTTCTTCAATCTTCAGTTATTCGACAATGACAATTTTTTTTTTAATTAATTGATACACGAATTCGACAAAAGAAGTCACTGAATTCGATATTCCTTGTATATGGGATAATTACAAAAAAATTAATCAATTATTGAAAATTACAAAGACGGTTTGATTTTTATTTTGAAGAAATAATCAGTTATTGAAAATTATTGTTGAAAAGATTTCTACAAAAGAAATTTTCGTCAATTTCATCAAACATTGTATGCGTCAATTTGACAAAAGATTTCTTTAAATTCAAATTACATGTAAACTCGATATTGTTTTTAATTCGAAAAAAGAATTAGAAAAATTACATGTAGAAATACAAGGACCAAAAAAGAATTGAACTCGCTTGAACGCAGTATGTGTTGTATAAATAAACTTCATAATTAAGTGTTTTATTGTGTAGGCTTAATTTCTCTAAGTCTTTTAGGACTTGATAGAGTTAGCTACACATACTGAGAAAACACTTTAAGACTTAAAAGATAGAGTATATAACTATATATGAGAGAAAGTTTTCACAAACCAACACAAACATAAGAACTTCACTAAATAATAAGCCTTTCTAATTAAAAAGAAACCTTACTTAACCTACTAAGATTCATTTCAGTAAACAGTAATTTTGTTAAGAACGTATTAAACATAGTTATGAACAAAGCATGGATTAATAATACCAAACATGAATGATAAGACATTGAGGCATTCTTTTCTCATCAAAACTTCATTCCATCATACCAATCCATCAACCATGTCATTAATACAACTAAGCTACATTACTTCACCATAACAAGAAAAGCGAAAAGTAGGGCTCCATTCACAGACCTGCTGAAACCTCAACGGTAGACGTGAACGAGATGAAATCCAAACCTCTTGACGATATGCACAAAACATTTGTTCAGTTGTGGCAGCCAGATATTTGTCAAAACTCCGTCGCTAGTAGCCTGCAGCAAAGTTTACATCTGTTTTAAGTATGAAGTAATTTTCATCACATAAAACAGTGACTTGTGCCAATTGTTTTGGCATTATATCTTCTAAATTATCCAAAAAAGTACACATACATAAGGCCTAAGTTACTGGACAGTCTGGACACGCCGACACGGTCAACAGTGTGTCATTACATAATACATACCACTATACAGTATACAATATCTTTTTAATCGTTATTTTCCATTATCATTCTTAATAATGATGTAATAATCAAACTTGGATGACAACAACATGATATTTCAAAGAAAATCAAGATTTGTTACTTATAAGTTATAGCACACAATTCGTGTATTATCATCCATTAAAAAAGAAATCCAGAGCATTCCATTGAAAAATTTCAATCCGTTAAACTTATTACTATCATCTCTTCTCGATACCTGTATTAATCTGCTGCCCAGGAACAACTCCTAGGTCAATGTTCCTTAAATTCAAAGAGAAATGTATTTGCCTGATGTTTGGATGGAACTATGTCTCCATCCAAACAGATCTTGACAGATTGCTGGGTTAGAGAAAATGTTTATGCACAAGTATTTATTTCATGCAGTACCACACTTTTATGTAAGAATCGGCACACGTGACTGAGACCTGAGCTAACATTAGATGAACCAAATCCACATACAATCACAAACAATTAACAAAAAGGCATACAAATAAAGTAATAAACTACTCCGTGTTACATTAACAAGAATGTGGGTTAATTCCACTCTATACTAACTACGGGCCCTTTACATCATAAAAATATTTATCTTACAAAAAGGACAGAAAATTGATCAATGCGTGACTCAGAACATCTTGTTCATCAGAATACAAAAACATAACCAAAAAAAGGACTAGAGATGCGCACCTATGTCACAGGACTAGCTTGAATCCAGATGATAGAAAATCATCCCTGCAAAAAGTGGAAAAGCGGACTGGTTATAAACCAGTTGATTTACATAACAGAAAAGAACATAACACAACTCCATGCATGACTAGACAAAAACAAAGTAGAAGTTATTAAGTTAAATAAGAATAATACACTAGGTATAGAACCAAATTTAGTCTTAGACCTTTTCTTCTTCTTCATCTCTTTCTTCCCCTTGTTGGGCTTTCCATCCTTGTTCTGTTTCTCAGTCAAGCTTTTTTCATCCCCTTTTCCTTTGTCCCAGCCATTAGGCGAGATAAGCGTCTCAACACAAAACTCAGGGCTAAATGCGAAAGGCATATTAAAGTTTTGAACAGTTTTAGTCATTAAACAAAACACTGCGATCCCTTTACAAGAATCGTTGAGCAGAATCTTATCACGCTCCTTGGAATAAACAAGTGGACGCACAAACCTATTTGGATCAACTGCAAACGATAGAAGTGGGTTCCAAGATTCCTTCACTCCATATTCCTCCATCACCCAAATGACAAACTTTGAACTGTAATTACCCACAAATGCAAGGCAGCCATCAAACACGTCCAAACACATAGAATCCAGACCCTTCGAATCAATCCCTGGCATCGACACTTCATAATCCTTTTCAGTCACCACACTAAAACCCATTATTTTCATATGGTCAAGTTCAGGTCCTTTTCGAACAATCGTATGAAGAGATCCATTAACATGGATGGGCCACTCTCCCCTCTCATAATAGGTACCATCAGTTCTCCTCCAGCAATCCGATTTAAGACCATAAATCCATTCCTCGGAATACATATAAGAAGAGGGTTTATCATATAACATAACCTTAACAACCTTATAATCATCATTTTTCGAATCATAGCCAAACCCATACGTAGTTTTACAGGAACTAGCTGAAGGTGCAAAATCAAGAGGACACTTGGGCAAAACCTTGAACTCTCTGGTGAAAGGATTCCACAAAACAGGAGACTCTGGTTCCCTCTTCACAACAACCAAACCATTGATGGAGTTAGAAACGGCATGAACATCACGGTAATCATATTCGAACACGCATTTCAAAGACTGTGCCTTGTCGAGCGAATCCAAACCTATACAGTAGAAGCCAAACAAACCGGAGATGAGATTTTGATTGGAATTTGTCTGCAAAGAGCGGCGCAGGTGCCTCTTCGCAAACTCCTCGCTGTCTATTAGATAACGCCATGATTTCTCGACGGCGCGGAATCGCTTCAGGGACTTCACCGGGAGGCGGCTGAGGATGCTTTCGACCAGTTCGAACGGCAGGGATTTGCCGGAGATGGTGACGTCATTCATGATTTCTGGAGACATTTTCGATTGCTTAGGGTTTCAAGTTGAAGTAATGCTTTAGGGTTTTTAGCTCAGCAACTAAAATGAAAGTGAGGGAAACGGATAGTAGAGCAATCGATATTCGATAGTGAGTGTTTTGATGAACGCCGTTTACTGGAATTTAGAACGCTGTTTTAATTTGAAGGAGTAATTTATTTGTCATTACTCGTTTTAAAAAAAAACAATAAATAAATATTTTATTTTTTAATTTAAAATTAAAAACAACTGAGTATTATCGCACGGATATTTTTTATAAACTTAAATTCTATTTGATATATTGAATTGAATATTATTATTAATGAATAAATAGTTTTAAGGTTTTTTAATTACCAAATTTTATTTATTTAATTTTTACTTGATTCATCTGTTCATCAAAAAATATAAATTTGAAGTAACTACTGTAGTAGTAACTTTTTTAAACACGTTTTAAGTGGGAAAAGTATAAAATAGAACTGAAAACTCAACATTGTTGGAATCAAACGGGCTATACAACACAACGTATAAGCCCAATCGATAAATCATCAAAGCCTGATATTGAAATATGTAGCCCACTGGCCCATGTTACCATGTAAGAGCCGACTCCACCACAATCAGTGTCCAGTGACGTTCCTCAGAAGTCAAAAAGTCAACAAAATCTAAATTACTTAGAAAGTCTATAGCATATGCGAATTAATCATGGCAAATTTTATTAACTTTTGAAAATCTAAATCATAATTTCCGAACCAAATTTAGATATTTATTTCTTTATTAAAATAGATTTTCATTAACTTTTGAAAATCCCATAATTAATTGGTAGCTCAGTGACGTTCCTCAGAAGTCAAAAAGTCAACAAAATCTAAATTACTTAGAAAGTCTATAGCATATGCGAATTAATCATGGCAAATTTTATTAACTTTTGAAAATCTAAATCATAATTTCCTAACCAAATTTAGATATTTCTTTCTTTATTAAAATAGATTTTCATTAACTTTTGAAAATCCCATAATTAATTGGTAGCATATTCCTAAAAATTAAACAAGAAAACAAATATATACATAGTAAATTAGACTACTGTAATTCACATCCTCTCTCTATATAAAGTGTTAGCAATAGTTACCAGATAATTAACCGAACAGAAGAAAAAAAAACATAATCAAAATGGAGGGCAAAAACTTATTCTCGATGAAAACATATTTTTTCATTTTTCTAGTTTTCATGGCCGTGCTTGCTAAATCATCTGGTACTCGATCTATAACATATTAATATTAATTTTAGTATTATTGTTTATATATATATATATAATAACAATTTTTTTTATTATTAATTCTTCGATTTCGGACAGCTGGCGAACAAACATACATTTTGCAAGGGCCATGCTTGAATTTCAAAGACTCGAACGGATGCAACAAATTCTGCAAGGAAAATGGATTCCGTGAACTCGGAGGAAAGTGTATCCCTAATACAACTGGAGGAGATAAAGGCACAACTTTAATTTGTGTGTGTATAACTAATTAATTATTAATTAGGTATATTTTGCATTTGTATTCGAAATAAAAAAACACACATTCGCTAATGAAATAATTAATCAGTTCTATCGACAATGAATGTGTGCAATAATTTACTAATATAATTAACCCAAAAACAAATTCAAATTAATTATAAATTAAATTATTAATTAGAACAATTAATTGTAAAAAATTATTATATTCATTTAGAAATCATTTTGTATTTGTTTATTAAAAAAATGAGGTGAAATATAATTATTAAAAAATTAATGTCAAAGTTGGATTGTACACTTTAAAACTTAGATTAGATACCATATTAGAAAAACAATACTCACTAATGGGTATAGATGGTCAACGTTGACTTTTTTTGTTATTTTATTTTAGTTATTTTTTCATAAATTTTGTATACTATTTATCATATGTATTGGACGGACGAAAAAAGTCAACGTTGAACACATATGCTCATTAGTCCGGAACAAAGGGAATATCATCTAGCAGCTAAAACTTATAATTTTGCTTACCCATTGTTATTTTACGGTCGAGCTAAAACTTATAATTTTGCTTACCCATTGTTATTTTACGGTCGTTATTTTTTATTTCATCTAGCAGCTAAAACTTATAATTATTTTGCTCACCCACCATTATTTTACGTTCGGTATTTTCTATTTTTTTTTTTTTTGCGAAATTGTAACAATCGGTAAATTCCGACAATCACAAACAGTCGGTATTGGAGTCAGTAAAACAGTCAGAAAAACGATTGTTAATATTACCGATTGTTTTACCTACTAATTGTGGAGTATGTAATTTCCTGTTTTTTGTAGTGTAAAAAACAAATCCGGAAAAATTATAAATTAAATTATGAATTAGAACAATTATTATTTTTAAATATAATAAAATAAAAATATAAAAAAGTATTGTATTCATTTGGAAATAATTTTTGTATATATTTATTCTTGACATTTATATTAGTTGGTCAATTTATATTCTCCAATAATTAAATATTTTAAATAATAAGAATAATAAAATTTTAATAAAGTGCATTTTTCTTATAAAATTTTAAAATACTTGACATATTTTATTAATTTTGTTGAGTTGGTTTTTTTTTACCCAATTTATTTTTATAGTAGTATATTTATATGAGTATATATAATCTCATTAAAATTTATAAAAAAACTAGTGGCACGTGATTTAATTGTTTGAAATAATCTAAAATTTTATTTAAACTTTAACTATTTCGGGCAAAAATTTATTAATGTACTAACAAATTATTTTATTTAATAATGGAACACTCACTTAAATTTGTAAATTCGTATTAATCTCATTATTAACCACTATCTCAATTATGAAAATTTTATTATTTTGAAAGACTACGTATGTTTGATATAATTTATAGTATGTAAGCTTCTTGGGCATAGCCGAGCGGTAAGGTCTGTGGTAAGGTCTTGGATATGACAAATTTTTATTGAAATATTATGAAGTTAGTTCTTGGATGAGACCTATTGGCTATGACTAATTTTCATTGAAATATTATGAAGTTAGTCATTGGATGAGACCTATTGGCTCTTTCCCACATGTGTGTTGCTTCCCACATGTGCCTGCTACTCGGGCGCATCCCTCGATTTACATCATACCACCCGATCGAAGAGCCTCTGATCTGCTGGAAGAAGAGTTTCTCGTCTCATCCTACCCGATCGAGAAGCCTCTGATCTGGTGGAAGAAGAGTTTATCTTCTCTGCATTGATCTTACATCATACTCGATCGAGGAGCCTCTCATCTGGTGGAAGAGGAGTTTCTCGTCTAATCCTACCCGATCGAGAAGCCTCTTATCTGGTGGAAGAGGAATTTTTCTTCTCTGCATTTCTCGAGTGTCAAACGCATACAACAAATACCTAAAACCATCTGGTGGAAGAGGAATTTTTCTTCTCTGCATTTCTCGAGTGTCAAATGCATCTAACAAATACTTAAAACCGCTGGGGAAAATCCAAATAAATGGAAAATAAAAATTATAAAGCTAGAAAATAAATAAAAATATAAAAAAATTGAATTTACTTGGTGAACATGAAGGATGAGATGACAGAAATGCAATTATATTAATATAACGTATGTTAATTACCTGTAAAATAAATTTAACATAAGTGAATTAGGGATAAACTAAAAATTAAAAAAAAATCTAGTCGAACATAATTAATAACTCGATTCAATGTTCAGAAAAATAAAAAAGGAAAGCCAAATTATAGCAAGAGAAAATAATATACTTAAAAAGTTTGATTAATTTTTTTTTAACTAGAGATTGATTTTTATCATATACGATTAATTGAAATTAAATTAATATTAATAGAATAAAAAAAATATTGAGAAAAGAAATAAAAATGTATATATTTAGGAGGATAATTAATTATTATTACCAAAAATATATAATTTCAAATTATTATTTAAAATTTATATATAATAATTTAAATATGCTTAATAATATTATTAATTATAATTTATAATTTTTTATTTATAATTTATAGTGTGAACATAATATTATTATTATTTTTCTATTGGTGCATTAGTAGATACTGAAATTATATATGTATAGACTAAAGTAATATGACAAAAAATATTACTACTAATTATTACAAAAAAACAAATTAATTAGTAGTGTAAAATTGTGCAGTATTTATACACAACAAATCAAGACATACAAACATATCTATGATCAGTCTGAACAATGGCCTCTTCTACTGCTCTTTTAAAATCTCTCTTCATGTGTATCGTGTGCATATCATTGCTCGTATGCCCGATTACACAAACAGAAAATAACACAACTTCATACATGACTATTGACTAGGCACAAATGAGAAGAAGTTAAATAAAAATATTATAGTATTAGAGCATCTCCAACCGATACCAAAAACTTATTTTGGAGTAGGGTAGATGCTCCAATCGATACAAAAACATAAACTTATTATAAGTTTTATGGTGGGACCCACGTAAAAAATACTTAGATTTACGTTTACCTTAAACTCAAACCAAAAACTATTTATTATTTATAAAATAATCCTTTTATTTTACAAATTAATAAAAAAACCTATAAACTTTTTATTTTAATTTTTTATTTAATATATTTTGTAATATAATATTTTTTAACAATCATATCATTAATAATTAAAATAAAATTTTATTTTAAAAATAAAAATAAATATTTATAATTAAATATTAAATATTTTATGTTTGCGCAATTTTGTTAATATTTAATTAATATTTTATTTTATCTTTTATATTTATTATTTTTGAAATTTTAAATTGAAAATAATATTTATTAAATTTTTTAAATTTAATGTCAAAAGTTATGGGGTTAAATTGTAAATTTGTAAACATATTGATTATTTACAAAAATAGTATAACAAATTGTATAAGAAGAATAATTTGAGAATATTCTTTTAAGTTTGAGTATTGGAATCTCGGTTGGAGCCAAATTACTGTAAACTTAAAATTAAACTTATTTTTGAGTTTACGTTTTTGTGTTCTGTTGGAGATGGCCTAAGTTATTGAACCAAATTTTAGCTTAGACCTCTTCTCTTCTTCATCTCTTTCTTCCCCTTCTTGGTCTCTCCATCCTTGTTCTGTTTCTGAGTCGAGCTTTTTTCATCGCCTTTTCCTTTATCCCAACCATTAGGCGAGATTAGTACTGTCTCAACACAAAGCCCAGACGACATAAACGTGTAAGGGATAGTAAAGTTTATAACATTTTGAGTCCTTAAACAAAACACTGCGCGCAATCCCTTTACAAGAATCGTATAGCAGAATCTTATCACGGTCCTTGGAATCTAATACACAAGTGGACGCACAGATTTATCTCGATCAGTTCGAATGGCAGGGATTTGTCGGAGATGGTGCTGTCGTCATTCGTGATTTCTGGAGACATTGCGAATTTGCGATTACTGAGGGTTTCGAGTTGGGGTTCTTAGGGTTTTAGCCGCAACAACAAAATGAAACTGCTGGAAACAGATAATTAAGAGCTTTGATGAACACCGTTTAAAAGAACTAGAACTTGACGCCGTTTTAAACAAGGCCACGGATAAATAGAATTTTTGTACCGTATTAATTTTCTGGATTTTAAATTCTCTAAAGTAATTCGAAAAATGGTTTTATCTGCGGGAATATGCTGTAATGTTAAATAGGCCATTAATAATGATAGTAAATTTAATATTATTATATTAAATATACAAATAATTACTGAAAAATTAATATTGTTATATTGAGTAAACACAAAATTACCGACTCTCGACTTGTATAATGTATACATATTCGATTAATATGTTATATGGTGTATAATGTGTACATGTACAATTAATATGTTATATTATATGATGTAGTAGAGTAAAAACAAATACAAATGTAATTTTTTAATTGGTGAGTTTATTTATACCCCATTATTATTAATCTCACTAGATAACTTTACTCCCATTTTTTTTAATTAAAATTACAAATACACCCCACATAGAATACCATTAATAAATGAGATTTTTGATAAAAAGAATATTTTTAAATTTCCTTAGAATTAAATAATTTTTCCTATTATTATTAATGCACTATTTTATAATTAGAATCTTAAAACTATTTTGATTAATAAAATACAGTAAACAATTGAATATTAAATTATAAACTAAAATTATTAAATTACGTGAATTTTACAAAAAAAATCAAGAATTATGCATTGAATAATTAACAAAAAATGAAATTATATATTATTGTAAATTATAATTATTTAAATGAATAAAAAATATAATTTTACAACAATAAATAATAATTTATGTAATAATTAAAATTAAATTTACATAACCCAAATTTATGTAGATTCAAATACAAATCAAAATTTATGCAATGATTTACTCTCTCTATTCAAGAGAAATTGCAACATTTTTTTTATAAATTAAGTATTGTAATTTTTTCTAGGAGAGAGAGAGAGTATATAATCATATTTTATAATTTAAAATCTTAAGATTAACTTTGTATAATAATAATAATGTTGTATCGTACTTCATCAATCCCATTGACAAAAGACGGACTTTCTAAATTAAGTTTCCGAAAAAATATGTTATTTTTTTATTTTCGACTATTTTTAATAAAATTATTAAATAATTTAAATCACACAAAATTATACGCCAAACCTAAAAATTAGTATCTCTTCGTCCAACTACGTCTTTGTTTTTGTTACATTATTTTTTAAATTATTTAAATCATACAAAATTATACGTCAAACATAAAAAATAGTATTTTCTTCGTCCAACTACATCTTTGTATTTTATATTTGTATTTTGTGATGAAAATAAATTTGTGACTTTATTAATGAGACGAGAAAGTAATAAAATGATTTTTTTTTATTCATGACTAATTCTCTACTAAGAATGTGGGTGCTTACTTATACTTGACATTCTTTAATCTACATTTCATTATTAACCACATTCCATTCCTGCAAATTTTCATTCCATTCAAACATGACATAAATAAAACTAAGAAGCTGATAGCTGTAACATTCTTAAACTCATTCCATTCTAAGCAAATTCCATTCCATCATACCAAACATGGCAGCAATAAAACTAGGAAGCTACACTACTACATAACATAATGACCAGAAAAGTCGCAAAATTAGTTCTTCATTTACATTAACCAAAAACTTAGATGTAAAGGATGGAATTCCGTCTTCTTGATGACATGCACAATGCGGTTGACCAGTCGTCGCAATCGGATATTTGTCAACTCCGTTGCTACAGCCTGCACCATAGTTAACTTTTATGTATAGGTAAAAAAAACAAAAAATTTTGCCTACTACAAAAAAATTATAGTGTGAGGAAGCCTTGGACAAAACTGGTTACATTATGATATGAAACAAAGAAGTTTCTTCTTAGAATACATAAGCATTCCTGCCATATGCAGATAGAACCGGATATACATATGCTAGAGAAACATGGCTAGTCGGCTTAATTACTCTTCGATTTCCTAGATTGTATTAGTAACTGTTCACTTCATCACTTTTTTCCCATGACGCTCAAAAAGACCCGCTTAACGCCACATGTTCAGCATGATCAAATTTAAGTTTGTGTTTAGGCTCTACTCTTCTAAATTACAAAAGAATATGAAGTTTTCTTTCCAAACATATACGGAGTAAATTTTATCTTCATTCCTAATACAGTATATTATCCCAACTTGGATGATGATAACATGGTATTTCACATAAAAATGAAGATTTGTTATTAAAACACAAAAGTTCTGTATTATAATCCAAAAAAACAGCAATCAAGATCACTGCATGTCTGCATGTAAACATTTCAAGCAACATTTTTATCAACTCATCGAGCTACATATATTACGCTGCATCTTTTTATACATACAGGTGACCGAAAGACCTATATATATCTCTCAATCCAAACAGATATAAACTGAAGGCTTGGTTAAAGACATATTTGCGCAAAAATAATTTCCATTCATACAGTACCACCCTTTTATATAAAGAATCGGCACACCGACTGAGACCTGAGCTAACACTAGATGAACCAAAGCCACATACACGCAAAAAGAGCATCGGAATAATAATTATTTTGGTTTCTCATTATCAAGAAGAGGTTCAATGTGTCATGTGTGATTCATAATAGCTAGCAGCTTCCCTAAAATAAAAAAACTAACATAAGCAATTTGGACTATATATGTGCACCTATGTCACAGGACTAGGTTGAAACCAGATGAAAGAAAACCATCCCTGCAAAAAGTGAAAAAGCGGACTGGTTATAAACCAATTGTTTTACACAATAGAACAGAACATAACACTACTTCATACATGACTAGACATAAACGAGTAGAAGTTAAATAAGAATAATATAGTACTAGTTATCAAACAAAATTTTAGCTTAGACCTTTTCTTCTTCTTCTTCTTCTTTATCTCTTTGTCCCAGCCATAAGGCGAGATAAGTGTCTCAACACAAACCCCAGGGCTAAATGCGTACGGCATAGGAAAGTTTATAAAGTTTATAACATTTTGAGTCCTTAAACAAAACACTGCGATCCCTTTACAACAATAATTTAGCAGAATCTTATCACGGTCCTTGGAATAAACAAGTGGACGCACAAAAGTATCATGAGCAACCGCAAGTGATAGAAGTGGTTTCCAAGATTCCTTCACTCCATACTCCTCCATCACCCAAATGACAATCCTGGAACTGAATTTACGTACTAATGCAAGGCATCCATCAAACACCTCCAAAGAAATATAACCCAACCCCTTCAAATCAATCTCTGGCCACGGCACCTCACAAACCTCTTCAGTCTCAACACTAAAACCCATTATTTTAAATGGGTCAGCAGGGTTGTTCTGAACCGTCGAATGAAGAACTCCATTAACATGAGTAGGCCAATCTCCCATGTCATAATTGGTACCCTTAATTCTCCTCCAGCAATCCGATTTAAGACCATAAATCCATTCCTCGGATGACATAACGGAAAAAGGGTTAGAATATAACATAACCTTCACAACCTTATAATCATCATTCTTCGAATCATAGCCAAACCCGTACATAATTTTGCAGGAAACATTCGGGTCAACGGAAGCCGAAGAAGGTCTAGGACAGCAAGGCAAGAACTTATACTGACTGGTGAAAGGATTCCACAAAGCAAGAGGCTCTGGATCACCGCACTTCACAACAACTAAACCATTGACGGAGTTAGAAACGGCATGAATATCACCGTACTCATATGTGAACAACTCTGGCAAAGACCGTGGCTTGTTATCGAGCTTATCCAAATCTATACTGTTGAATCCAAACACACCGCAGACGAGATTGCGGTTGGAATTCGTCTGCAAGGACCGGCGCAGGTGACTTTTGGCGAATCCCTTGCTGTCGATTAGGGAACGCCAGGATTTCTCGACGGCGCGGAATCGCTTCAGGGACTTCACCGGGAGACGGCTGAGGATGTTCTCGATCAAATCGAACGGCAGGGATTTGCCGGAGATGGTGAGGGCATTCGTGATTTCTGAAGACATTTTCGATTGCTTAGGGTTTTTGAGTCAGCAACAAAAATGAAAGTGCGGGAAACGAATAGTAGAGAGAGCGCAATCAAGGCCGCGAATAAATAAATAATGTGTTCAGAATATTTTTATAAATAATTTATTTGTTACACCGATTATCATCGGTATCACAGAATCACAATATTCCAAATATTCTAATTCTTTCAATTTTTAAATGCGCATCAAAATATTTAATAAAATCGGGTGCGTATAATCGCATAAATAAATTCAAAATCAATTCTAAAAATTAAAATAAAATATTTTTTGAAATTTAATTTCACTTTTAAATGTACATTTTAATATATTTAATTTTAAAATTTTAATGATATTAATAACATAATATTTTAATAAGTAACATTGTCATTTTTAATTTTTTAAATTAAAAATATTATTATTATTTTTAATATCATTTTTTGTTATTTATAAATATTTTTAAGGTAAATACTTTTTTTAATAATTATATTGAAATTTAAGATTTTTAAATTAATATTTCTGTAAATTGCAATTTTTATCAAAATTGTGAGCGTAAACTTATTTTATTAAAAGTTTGGGAACTAAGTGCAATTCTTTTAAAGTTTTTGAGATTAAATGCTTTCAACCCTTATTTCAAATTTGTTTATATAAAAAGTTCGTGTCTTTACTCGTTACTTAAAATATAATTTTTTTTATTTACGTATTACTAACAATTATTTTTGTTATATTATTATTATTTTTAATAATATTTTTTCAAGACATGCTTTTAAGTATAAATTTATTTGTTTTATTCATATTTCGTGTTATGTTTAAATTGGTTTTTTTTCTTGATTCTATTATTGTATATTTTATTATATGATTATTATTAATCCTTCTTTTTACATATTTAAATATTATTAATTGAAATTTTATTATTTTACGTTTACTATTTCTTAATTCAATCAAAATGTCAAAAAAAATTGTATAAATTTGTTGGATTAACATTTGTTCTTTACTATGAATTAGTTTTTTTTTTTCAGCACATTTTAAATCGTTTAAATGTGAAGGTGATGGCATATTTTTGGGTAAATATTACTGTAATTTATTGTTTATATTATTTTTTTGTATTTGTTATAATATTTTTTCAAATCAAGTTTATGATGCGTAAGCTGATCGATTGAAGTTTCTAATCCTCTCAAATCATATACTACACCATGGCTAGAAAAGTCGCAACAAAATTAGTCCTCCGTTTACATATATAGTAAATTTAATTTGTATTTTGTGAAGAAAAGAAAATTTGTTTCTCTAATAGTATGATTTTTTTTCCATTCATGACTAATTCTCTACTAAGAATAAGAATGTGGGTGCTTACTTATACTTGTGACATTCTTTAATCTACAGTACAAATCATTATTAACCACATTCCATTCCTGCAAATTTTCATTCCATTCAAACATGACTAATAAAACTAAAAAGCTTATACCTGTATACTCATCACCATTAATTCTTAACCTCATTCCATTCTAACCAAATTCCATTCCATCATACCATACATGCCAGCAATAAAACTAGGTAGCTACACTACTACACCGTCACCAGAAAAGTCGGAAAATTAGTTCTCCATTACATTAATAAAAAACGTAGATGTAAAGGATGGAATTATGTCCTCTTGATGACATGCACAATGCGGTTGTTCAGTCGTCGTAATCGGATATTTGTCAACTCCATTGCTAGCAGCCTGCACCATAGTTTACTTGTATGTATAAGTAAAAAAACAAACACATTTTTGCCTACTACAAAAAAATAAATTATGAGGAAGCCTTGGACAAAACTGATTACATGCATTATGATACAAAATGGAGAAGTTTCTTCTTAGATAGCACAAGCATGCCAGCCATATGCAGATGTGCCCCTATTATATAATATTGCAATAGAACCGGATATACATATGCTAGGGAAACTTGGCTAGTCGGCTTACTCTTCGAGTTACTAGATTCTACTAGTTATAATAACTTCTCACTTCATCACCTTTTTGCCATGACGCTCAAAAAGTCCCGCTTAACGCCACATGTTCGGCATGATAAAATTTAAGTTTTTGTTTAGACTTTACTCTTCTAAATTACAAAAGAATATGAAGATTTTTTTTTCCAAACATATACGGAGTACATTTTATCTTCATTCCTAATAGTATATTATTCCAACTTGGATGATGACAACATGGTATTTCACAGAAAAATGAGGATTTGTTATTAAAACACAAAAGTCAGGCATTATCATCCAAAAAACAGCAATCAAAGCACTGCATGAAAACATTTCAAGCAATTAGACACATTTTTATCATCTCATCGAGTTACATATATATTATGTTGTATTTTTTTTATACATACATGTGATGGGAAGGGCTATTTATATCTCTTCATCCAAACAGATCTAAACTGAAGGCTTGGAAAAATAATTTTCATTCATGCAGTACCCACCCTTCTATATAAAGAATCGGCACACGGGCTGAGACCTGAGCTAACAGTGGATGAACCAAACCCACATACACTTACAAACAAATCGCTAAACCATACAAAATTATGATTACATTTACGAAAATAAGGGTAATTCCACATTTCCGCTCTATACTAAACTAGGAACCCTTTACGTCATAAAATCTATCTTACAAAAAGAGCATCACATTAATAATTATTTTGGTTTCTCACTATCAAGAAGAAGTTAAATGTGTGATTCATAATAGCTAGCAGCTTCCCTAAAATAAAACATAACATAAGCAAAACGGACAATAGATGCGCACCTATGTCACAGAACTAGCTTGAATCCAGATGATAGAAAATCATCCCTGCAAAAAGTGGAAAAGCGGACTGGTTATAAACCAGTTGTTTTACACAATAGAACAGAACATAAGACTACTTCATACATGACTAGACAGAAACCACAAACCAGTAGAAGTTAAATAAGAAAAATATACTAGTTTTCAAACCAAAATTTAGCTTAGCTTAGACCTTTTCTTCTTCTTCATCATGTCTTTCTTCCCCTTCTTCGTCTCTCCTTCCTCGTTCTGTTTCTCGGTCGAGCTTTTTTTAACGCCTTTTCCAATGTCCCAACCATTAGGCGAGATAAGTGTCTCAACACAAATCACAGGGCAAAATTTGTGAGGCATAATAAATTTTGCAACATTTAATGTCCTTAAACATAACACTACGACCCCTTTGCAAGAATAGTTGAGCAGAATCTTATCACGGTCCTTGGAATAAACAAGAGGACGCACAATACTATTTGGATCAACCGCAAATGAGTGAAGTGGTTTCCAAGATTCCTTCACTCCATACTCTTCCATCACCCAAATGACAAACCTAGAACTGTAATTACACACAAAGGCAAGGCATCCATCAAACACCTCCAAAGAAAAATTATCCAGACCCTTCAAATCAACCCCTGGCATCGACACCTCATAAACCTTTTCGGTCTCAACACTAAAACCCATTATTTTCGTATGGTCAGGTTGAAGTCCAGTTTGAACGATATTATGAAGAGATCCATTAAGATGGATGGGCCACTCTCCCCTGTTATAAGAGGTACCTTCAGTTCTCCTCCAGCAATCCGATTTAAGGCCATAAATCCATTCCTCAGATACCACAAAAAAAGAGGATTTCTTCTCATATAACATAACCTTAACAACCTTATAATCATCATTTTTCGAATCATAGCCAAATCCGTACGTCATTTTGCAGGAAACAGATGGGTCGACGACGGAAGCCGGAAAAGTTCGAGGACAGTCGGGCAAAACCTTGTACTCTCTGGTGAAAGGGTTCCACAAAACAGGAGGCTCTGGATCCCTCTTCACAACAACCATACCATTGATGGAGTTAGAAACGGCATAAACATCACTGCCATCATATGTGAACAACTGTGGAAAAGACCGTGGCTTATTATCGGGCGTATCCAAAGGTATACTGTTGAAGCCATACATACCGCAGAAGAGATGGCGGTTGGAATTCGTCTGCAAGGACCGGCGCAGGTGAGTTTTCGCGAACTCCTCGCTGTCGATTAGGGAACGCCAGGATTTCTCGACGGCGCGGAATCGCTTCAGGGACTTCACCGGGAGGCGGATGAGGATGCTCTCGATCAGTTCGAACGGCAGGGATTTGCCGGAGATGGTGACGTCATTTGTGATTTCTGGAGACATTTTCGATTGCTTAGGGTTTCAATTGCAGGTAGTGCTTAGGGTTTTTGCCTCAGCAACACAAATGAAAGTGCGGAAAACGGATAGTAGAGCAATCGATAGTGAGTGTTTTGATGAACGCCGTTTACAGGAAATTAAAAGTTAGAACGCGGTTTTAAACAAGGCCGCGTATAAATAATGTGTTCAGAATACTTCTATAATAATTTATTTGTTATTCCCATTTCAGCAGTGTATTTTCTATAATTATTTTGTTTATTAATACAGTATCAGGCTAATTCACTCGCAATTTTAAAAAATAATAATTTTTTTTTGCAAATATAATTTTAGTTTAATTTAATTTTACAACTATCCTACTTTTTAATTTAAAATATATTTGTATCATTTATATAGTTATTTTACGCATTTTTATTGATATAAATCACCCCAATTAATTTTTTTTATTGAAATTCATGCTCAACCTAATAAGAAAAAATGTTAAATATTTATTTTAAATTATTCTTGATTAACTTACAAAAATTTAATATTTATTTCAAATTCATTTTACTAAATATTGAGGTTTTGTAAATTATTGAATTAGAAAGATAATGTAACAAATAAAATAATTAAATAAAATATATGTAAATGAAGATGTGTAAATTAATTAAAATAATTATTTAAAATAATATTAAATATTTAAAATTTAAAAATTATTTGATTTTTTTTTATTTAAAATGAAATATAAATAATAATAAAAATTAATATTACTTATAAATTACTTGACTTTTATCTTTTGCGATTAATTATAAATAATCAAAATTAATTAATTGGTAAAAACATAGAAAATACAAATTATGTAATATTTAAAAATATTTTTAAAAAGTAATTAAATGAATTAATTAATAAGAAAGTGTTAAAATTAATCAATCGACGAAAACATAGAAAATACAAAATATTTCCTAATCATTGATGTACGGAGTACTTCATATCTCACGTAATTGGTTGACATTTGACAAAGACTATCTAAGTCTTTAACTATCAGAGCTTATAAAACAAAAATTAAAATTTTAATATTAATATACCCAATGATTTTGCTACTTAAGAAGATGATGTTAATACTTAGTTTAGCTTACCTTTAGTAACCACATATTAAAATATACTTCCTATATTTTTTCCATTCATGGCTCATTCCTTTAGTAACCAGAAACCACATTCCATTCCAACAAAATTTTATTCCATGCCAAACATGCCATTAATAAGACTACGAAGCTGATAGTTAACTAGCATGCAAGCATTAAAACTAGGAAGCTACACTACTAGACCATCACCAGAAAAGTCTCAAAAATCAAAATTAGTGCTCCATTTACATAAACCAAAAACATAGATGTAAAGGATGGAATCCTGTCCTCTTGATGATATGCCCAAAACGGTTGTTCAGTCGTGGAAATCGGAAAATTTGTCAACTCCACTGGTAGCAGCCTACACGAATGTGTACATCGTTTTAAGTATAAAGTAAACATAATTTAAACATATTATCCTACTGCACAAAATTATAGTGTGCGGAAGCCTCGGAAAGAAATGGCTACAGATACGAAACAGAGAATTTTCTTCTTAGAACAAGCATGTCATGCGAAAATCAGTTATGCACCTATTATATTGCCATAGAACAGAACATTCATATGCTAGAGCAACTCGGTTTACTCTTCGAGTTCCAAGTTTGTACTAGAAGCTTCTCAGTTCATCACTTTTTGCCATGATGCTAAAAAAGACCCACCTAACACCACATGTTCGTCATGATCAAATTTACTGTGTTTAGACTTAATTCTTCTATTCTAACTTGGATGACAGCAACATGATATTTCAAAGAAAAGTGAGGATTTGTTACTAAAAGTCTAAAACACAATTCGGGTATTAGTCATCCAAATAAAACAGGAATCAAGAGCATTGCAATGTAAACATTTCAAGCCATTTAGCACATTTTTATCATCTCTTATACCTAAACATATTATGATGTTGCTTACACATATAGGTGACAGACGAAGCTATGTATCTGTCTCCATCCAAACAGATCTCGACTGATGGCTGGGTTAAAGATACATTTGCACAAAAATATTTTTATTTATACAGGGCCACCCTTTTATATAAAGAGTCATAAAGTATCGGCACACCGTGATTGTGGTTTGAGATAACATATATGAACAAACTCATATACATGCACAAACAAATCACTAAACCATATAAATAAATAAACAATTATTTTTGTTTTTCATTTTCAGGGGAAGGTCAATGTGTGCTTCAGAATAGCTGGCAGCTTCTTAATAAAAAAATCATAAACAAAAAGGACTATAGATGCGCACCTAAGTCACAGGATAAGCTTGAATCCAGATGATAGAAAATCATCCCTGCAAAAGATGAGAAAACAGGCTGGTTATCAAACCAGTAATAGAACGAAATATAACACAACTAGTTAATGAACCAAATTTTGGCTTAGACCTTTTCTTCCCCTTCTTATTCTGTTTCTTAGTGAAGCTGTTTTTCTTGTCATTTGTCTTGTTCCAACAGTTTGGCGAGATAAGTGTCTCAACACAAAGTCTAGGCGCAAACTCGAAAGGCGTATCGATCTTCTTAACATTATTCTTCTTTGAACCAAACACTGTGAGCGTCTTTTTCATAATATTAATTACAATCGTTTCATGCTCCTTGGAATAAACAAACGGACGCACATAATGATTTGGATCACCTGCAAATGATATAAGTACTTTCCAAGATTCCTTCACTGCATACTCCTTCATCGCCCACATGACAAACCTGGAACTGTAATTACATACTAAGGCAAGGCATCCATTAAACACCTCAAGAAAGCATAAGTCCAGACCGCTCATTTCAATCCCTGGCAATGGCACCTCATAATCATCTTCAGTCTCAACACTATAACCCATTAGTTTAATCTCGTATGCACGCCCGGTATGAATCAGTGTGTGAAGAACTCCATTAACATGGGTAGGCCACTGTCCCTTGTCATAACTGGTACTGTTAATTCTCCTCCAGCAATCAGATTTAAGCCCATAAATATATTCCTCAGTATACACAACAATAGGGTGTCCCTGACCCTCAGTATACACAAAACTAGGGTGTTGCTGGCACATCATAGTCTTAACGACCTTATAATCCTCACTTTTCGAATCATACCCAAACCCGTACGAAATTTTGATCGGATCGGTAGGGTGAAAATCAAGACTCGGACATTTGGGCAAAACCTTGTACTCTCTCGTGAAAGGATTAAACAGGATAAGAGGCCCAGGGTCTCTCTTCGCAACAAACATACCATCGATGGAGTTTGAAACTGCAAAATCATCTGTGTCGTTGTATTTGAAATCCAGATCCATAGACTCCACCACGTCGACCGAATCCAGACATGTCCGGTAGAATCCAAGGTAACCGGAGATGAGATGGCGGTTGGAATTCGTCTGCAAGGAGCGGCGCAGGTGCGTCTTCGCAAACTCCTCGCTGTCGATCAGAGAACGCCATGATTTCTCGACGGCGCGGAATCGCTTCAGGGACTTCACCGGGAGGCAGACGAGGATGAGCTCGAACGGCAGAGATTTGCCGTTCGCGATTTCGGGAGGAACAGCAGAAGGCATTCTTCGGAAATTTCTCGACTACTTAGGGTTTCAAAGTTTTGGGGGTTATGCTCTCTCTCTCTCTCTCTCTTCACTCAGGGTTTTAGTGCGGGAACCCACAGTGAGTGTGTTTTGTTCCGAAGAACGCCGTTGAAAAATATACAAAGGCGTAGTAACTTACTAACTTGAAGAACGCCGTTTGAATGACGACACGGTTTTTATTTTATTTGTAAATTATATATTACGGAAATTACACTCATGACACTTAGTTTCAGAAAATTAAAAGTTGACCCAAAAATTATTGTCATGTGTGCTTCTTGTTTTAATTGTTTAATTCAAACTAAAGAGTACTACTACTATTATTTAAATTTTAAGAAATACTATAGTAGTACTTATTTTAAGATTTTAAAACATGATTTTACATTGAATTACAAGAGTTTGCATACATTTCTTTTTTTGTTGTCTCTTAAATATTTACACATCTATAAATATAAAGTTGTTTTAATAAATTTATGCATTCAAATAATCATTTATTTACACTAATACTATTATTTTTCACTTAAATTATTTATTTACACTAATACTATTATTTTTCACTTAACTTACGCATCAATACCTAATATACTTTATTATTTTTTCTTAATCTACATGAAAATTTATCTATTCAAACTCTTAAGATACGGAAAGAATATATTTTAATTTAATATTTTTTACTTACGGCATACATTTTTGAAAGCATACTAATTTTTTTATTCAATATAATAATAAAAAAATAAATTTTAAATATTAGTGTTCAAACATTTTATTCAATACTTATAGAAAACTTGTGAAATTAAATTGCCAAAATTATTACTCTATCTCATTTTGTTTGTAATTTACAAGAAAAGTGAGTCATATTTGATGTGATCCAGAGAATAATAATAAAACTATTTATGTCATTAAGAATTGAGAGACTTTTTTTATGCATGTTAATTAATGAAAATGTTAATTTTTGATTTTTTTAACCAAAATAGTAAAAATTAAAATATATTTTTAAGTTATCAAGATAATTAGTTGAGATTAAAGTTTAAAAAGTGAGATAAAATAAATATACAATTGTACTATGGTTAAAATTTATGATTTTTTTGTCTCAACTATTTTGCCAGGATGCATTGTAAACCACTAAGTTGTACACTCTACTAGTATGTTGCAAAGTAGAAATTGCCCACTAACAACAGTATTTTGCATTTTAATTTTAAGCTTGTAAATAATAATATAAAATTAGATGGTATAGAAATTGTCGAATTTCTTTTGAAAATTAAAAAGAAAAGTATTTCTACGAAACCGAGACTGAGAAAATATGATATATAAAGTATAATATATGTAAGAAAATAATGTAAATATATAGTATTAGTTTAGCTTACCTTTTTAATAATGGATTATCAGAAAATGAATTTTTTTTCCATTCATGGCTCATTGTTAGTAAGTAACCACATTCCATTCCTACCAAATTTCATAATCAAACATGCCAGCAATAAAACTAGGAAGCTACACTACTACACCATATGACCAGAAGAGTTTGCAAAATTAGTGCTCCATGTACATATACCAAAAACTTAGATGTAAAAGGATGGAATCCAGTTCTCTTGATGATAAGCACCAAACGAGTTTCAGTCGCGGCAATCGGATTTCTGTCAACTCCATTGCTAGAAGCCTGCACCAAAGTAGAAAGTAAACATAAAAGTTAACCATTTTTTCCTATTGCAAAAAACTAGTGTGTGGAAGCCTTGGACAGAAATTGCTACAGATACAAAACAGGAGAATTTTCTTATTAGAAAGCTTCTCACGTCATCATTTTTTTCCGTTGCGCTAAAAAAGACACACCTAACATCATCATTTTTTTCCGTTGCGCTAAAAAAGACACACCTAACACCGCATGTTTGGCATGATCAAATTAAACTGTGTTTTAGACTTTATTCTTCTAAGCACACACTTTATCTTCATTCCAAATAATATAACATTCCAACATATATGAAACAACATGATATTTCAAAGAAAAATTAGGATTTGTTATTAAACACAATTCGGGTACTATCATCCAAATAAAACAGGAATACAGACAATTGCATGTAAACATTTCAAGCCATTAAGCACATTTCATCATCTCTTCTACGTACATATATTATGCTGCTGCTTATAAATACAGGTGACGGACTGATCTATATATAGCTCTCCATCCAATAGAGCTCGACTGATGGCTGGGTTAAAGATACATTTGCTCAAAAATATTTAAGATTCATACAAGACCACGTTACCACCCTTTTATGTAAAGAGTCATAAAGAATCGGCACATCGTGACCTTGGTCTGAGCTAACAGTATACCAACACACCCATATGCATGCAAAAACAAATCACTAAGCCACACAAATAAATGATTACATTAACAAAAGCCTAGTTAATTCCATACTAAACTAAACTATAAGCCCTTTAAAACAATATTTCATCACTTAAAACCATAAAAGGAGCATTAAATGAACAATTATTTTGGTTTTTCATTTTAAGGGGAACATCAATATGTGATTCAGAGTAGCAGCTGGCAGCTTCTTAGAAAAAAAGACATAAACAAAAAGGACTATAGAGTATAGATGCGCACCTATGTCACAGGACAAGCGTGAATTCAGATAATAGAAAATCATCCCTGCAAAAAATGAAAAAACACACTGGTTATCAAACCAGTTATTAGTAGAACAAAATATAACACAGCTAGTTATTGAACCAAATTTTGGCTTAGACCTTTTCTTCCCCTTCTTGTTCTGTTTCTTAGTGAGGCTGTTTTTCTTGTCATTTGTCTTGTTCCAACAATTTGGCGAGATAAGTGTCTCAACACAAAGTCTAGGCGCAAACTTGAAAGGCGTATCGATCTTCTTTACACTATTCGTCTTTGAACCAAACACTGTGAGCGTCCTTCTCATAATATTAATCACAATTGCTTCACGCTCCTTGGAATAAACAAACGGACACACATAATGATGTGGTTCACTTGGAAATGATAGAAGTACTTTCCAAGATTCCTTCACTCCATACTCCTCCATTACCCACATGACATACCTGGAACCGTAATTACATACTAATGCAAGGCATCCATCAAACACCTCAAGAAAACATAAGACTATGACTAGACCCCTCGTTTCAATCTCAGGCAACGGCATCTCATAATCCACTTCAGTTTCAACATTATAACCCATTAGTTTAAACACTGCACGCTCGGTATGGATCAGTGTGTGAAGAACTCCATTAAAATGGGTAGGCCACAGTCCCTTGATATAACTGGTACTCCTCCTAGTTCTCCTCCAGCGATCCGATTTAAGCCCATAAATCCAATCCTCAGAATACACAACTAAAGGGTTTCGCACGTTTGTCATAACCTTAAGGACCTTATAATCCTCACTTTTCGAATCATACCCAAACCCGTACGAAATTTTGATCGGTTCGGTAGGGTGAAAATCAATACTCGGACAGTCAGGCAAAACCTTGTGCTCTCTCGTGAAAGGATTAAACAGGATAAGAGAATCAGGGTCTCTAATCGCAACAAACATACCATCGATGGAGTTTGAAACTGCAAAAGAATCTTTGTCGTTGTATTTGAAATCCAGATCCATAGACTCCACCTCGTCGACCAAATCCAGACCTGTCCGGTAGAATCCTTGCAAACCGGAGATGAGGTGGCGGTTGGAATTCGTCTGCAAGGAGCGGCGCAGGTGCGTCTTTGCAAACTCCTCGCTGTCGATCAGAGAACGCCATGATTTCTCGACGGCGCGGAATCGCTTCAGGGACTTCACCGGGAGGCGGACGAGGATGATCTCGATGAGTTCGAACGGCGTGGATTTGCCGTTCGCGATTTTGGGAGGTACAGCAGAAGACATTCTTCGGAAATTTTTAGGGTTTCAAAGTATTGGGGTTATGCTCTCTCTCTCCCTCGGCTCGGGGTTTTAGTGCGGGAATCCAAAGTGAGTGTGTGTTCCGAAGAACGCCGTTGAAAATACTACGGCGTAGTAACTTGAAGAACGCCGTTTTGTTTTTTATTTGCACATTATAGATTACGGAAATTAAATTCGTGTCACTTGGCTTCCGAAAATTACATGTTGACCCAAAATTATTGTCATGTACCCATTCTTTTATCATCTTGGTTTAATTGTTTAATTCATATTTCATAATACGAAGTATTAACTTGAAGAACGCCGTTTGAATGACACGGTTTTGTTTTATTTGCACATTACATTACACTCGTGTCACTTGGTTTTCTAAAATTACTAAGTTGACCCAAAATTTAATGTCATTTAGGCATTTTATCATCTTGTTTTAATTGTTGAATTTTAAACACCAATAAAAAAATATTTAAATTAAAAAAAATTATAGTAATGTTATTTTATAATTTTAAAATATAATTTTTCTTTTTATATTTTAAATTAATAATTTCTTTACTCACCTCATACATTTTTGTTGTCTATATTTTCACACTTGTAAAAAATATTATTCTGTATTATTTATTGTCAAAATCATTTACATTAAAACGATTTCAGCTATCGAACACATTTGCTTTCGAGCATATACAAATTAGGATCTGTTCTTTTGGATTGAAACCGACTCAACTAAACTTAACTGAAACAATTTGAACTGAACTGAAACAATCTAAACTAAACTAAATTGATTTTCTTATAAAAATAATAATATTTTTTTATAAATTATTTAATATATTTTTTAAAATATTAATAATATTGTGACATTAACTTTCAAATTATTTTTTACTTATTTTATAATAATTTATTTTGAAATGAATTTAATGGAGTTGAAACTGAACTGGACTGAACTGAAACAATATGAACTGAACTGAAATTAACTGAAATTAAGTTTAAAAGAACAGGTAATCAGTGTATTGACATTCAACATCAATATTTGATAAGTAGTTCGAATTAATATTAGTAATATTTGCATTATTAAAGAGTTGAAATATTTTTCTTAAAATTATAAAAAAATTATTTTTTAACTTAAAAAGTAAGTGAGAATTTGTCCGTATACACTTATTAAGATTGTGTGTTTTATTTTTTCTAAATACTCATTTAATGAAAAAAACTTCTTTACCCATAATTCATAAAAATGTCACATTCCATTTCAGTTGGTTTGTGATTAGTTTATTTTTTAAAAGAGTTTCGAAGACTGGATATGTAGCCGCGTGGACCGAATATGTTCTATGAAGATCGAAAATGTTGTCTGGTGACTGAAAATGTTACTTGAGATTCGAAAATGATATCTAAGATCGAATTAATGATCTGGTGAATCACGTCTTATAGTTTCGGTACTCGAACAATATTTTCATAATTCAAGCAGTATTTTCAGTTCTCGAGCAACATTTTCGACCATATGACAAGGTCTTCTAGTTATATATTCAGTTGTCGAAACTCTTTAACTAAATAAATCACTCTTTAACTAAATAAATCAATCTTCAATATGTAGAAAAACATATTATTAAAAAGATGATATACAAAAGATAAAACACTATCCCAATGAAACCTAATTTTTTAACTTAATTTTAGTCCATTTAAGTTCAGTTTAGTTTATCTCGATTAAATTCTTTTCAAAATAAATTTAAAAAAAATAATTCGAATCAATAATTTTAGCTATACAATCTAGTTAATGTTAGAATATTATTAATATTTTTAAAAAAAATATTCAACCATTCATAAAAATTATTAGTATTATTTAGATAAGATTATCAATTTAGTTTAGTTCAATTCATATCTATTTAGTTCATTCAATTATGTTATTCATTTGTTCAGTTCACACAATTTCACTCCAAAATAACAAAAGAACATAGCCTCAAAGTGTGTTTTTAAATTTCAGACAAAAAATAAAAGATAAAAATGTATCTTTTAAGTTTCAAATTAATTAATTGTGAGTAAAATTTAAAATGCCATATAAAGTAAAATTAAAAAGTGAGATAAAGTAAGAAAAAAATTATACTATTTTATAGTTAAATGTACAATTTTTTTAGTGTTTCATTTATTTTGTGATTGATGGAGTACAATTAAAAAAAAAAAAAAAATTATGTCCACACAATAATGATTCTTACAGTATATTATAACAATTAAGATGTTAATATTAATACACCAAACATTATGCTATTTTACATTTTAATTTTAACCTTGTAAATAAGTAGTAACATGAAATTATATAGTATAGAAATCCTCAAATTTCTTTCGAAAACTAAAAAGAAATTAAAGTCGGATGGATCATTTTCATTTCTACGAGACTAGAGAAAATATATAAAGTATTAATATATACATGAAAATAATGTTAATATATAGTTTAGCTTATCTTTATAATAATGTATTATCAGAAAATGATTTTTTCTCCATTCATGACTCATCACTTAGTAACCACGTTCCATTCCTACAAATTTCATTCCATCATATCAAACATGTGCCAGAAATAAAACTAGGAAGCTACATTATTACACCATGACCAGAAGAGTCTGCAAAATTAGTGCTCCAGTTACATAACCCAAAAACTTAGATGTAAAGGAAGGAACCCATTCCTCTTGATGGTAAGCACAAAACGGTTTTTCTGTCATGGCAATCAGGTATTTGTCAATTCCATTGCTAAGCAGCCTGCACAAAATGTATAAAGTAAACATAACTTAAACATATTTTCCTACTGCAAAAACTATAATGTGCCTTGGACATAAATGAATACATATACGAATCAGAGAATTTTCTTCTTAGAAAACACAAGCATGTCATGTAAAATCAGATGTGAACCTATTATATTGCAATAGATCGAACAGAACATTCATACGCTATAGAGCAATTTGGCTTTACTCTTCGAGTTCCTTGATTGTACTAGTAGCTTCTCACATCATCAATTTTTTTTCCGTTACGCTAAAACAGATACGCCTAACACCGCATGTTTGGCATGATCAAATTAAACTGTGTTTAGACTTTATTCTTCTAAACTATAAAAGAATATATAGATTTTTGTACAAACACATACACGTGTCTTCACTCCAAATAAGATAACAGTCCAACATGCATGAAACAACATGATATTTCAAAGAAAAATTAGGATTTGTTATTAAACACAATTCGGGTATTATCACGTAACTAAAACAGGAATCAAGACAATTGCATGTAAACATTTCAAGCCATTAAGAACATTTTACCATCTCTTCTACCTACATATATTATGCGGCTGCTTATACATACAGGTGACATACTGATTTATCTCTCCATCCAACAGAGCTCGACTGATGGCTAGGTTAAAGATACATTTGCACAAAAATATTTTAGATTCATACAATACAACTGTACCACACTTTTATATAAAGAGTCATAAAGAATCGACACACCGTGACCTTGGTCTGAGCTAACAGTATACGAACACACCCATATACATGCAAAAACAAATGACTAAGCCATACAAATAAATGATTACATTAACAGAAGCCTAGTTAATTCCATACTAACTAAACTAAAAGCCCTTTAAACCATAAAACAATTCATCGCTTAAAAGTTAAAACCATAAAAGGAGCATTAAATGAACAGTTATTTTGGTTTTTCATTTTCAGGGGAAGATCAATATGTGATTCAGAGTAGCTGGCAGAAAAAAACATAAACAAAATGGACTATAGAGTATAGATGCACACCTATCACAGGACAAGCTTGAATCCAGATGATAGAAAATCATCCCTGCAAAAAGTGGAAAAGCGGACTGGTCATAAACCAGTTGTTTTACACAATAGAACAAAATATAACACAACTCCATACATGACTAAACAATAACAAGTATAGAAGTGACAAAAGAAAGATTATTTTTTTATCAGACCTTTTGTTGTTGTTGTTGTTGTTGTTGTTGTTCTTCTTCTTCTTCATTGCCTCTTTCTTCCCCTTGTTGTTCTGTTTCTTAGTGAAGCTCTTTTTCTTGTCATTTGTCTTGTTCCAAGAATTTGGCGAGATAAGTGTCTCAACACAAAGTCTAGGCGCAAACGTGAAAGGAACATCGATCTTCTTAACAGTATTCGTCTTTGAACCAAACACTGTGAGCGTCGTTTCTATAATATTGATTACAACCGTTTCACGCTCCTTGGGATAAACAAACGGACGCACAAACTGATTTGGATCACCTGGAAATGATAGAAGTACTTTCCAAGATTCCTTGACTCCATACTCCTCCATCACCCACATGACAAAACTGCAACCGTAATTACATACTAATGCAAGACATCCATTAAACACCTCGAGAAAACAAAAATCAAGACCCATCATTTCAACCTCTGGCAACGGCACCTCATAATCCTCTTCCGTCTCAACACTATAACCCATTAGTATAATCTCGTCTACACGCCCGGTATGAATCAGTGTGTGAAGAACTCCATTAACATGGGTAGGCCACTGTTCCTTGATATAACTGGTACTGTTAATTCTCCTCCAGCAATCAGATTTAAGCCCATAAATATATTCCTCAGTATACACAACAATAGGGTGTCCCTGACCCTCAGTATACACAGAAGTACGGGGTTGCTTGCGCATGATAGTCTTAATGACCTTATAGTCCTCACTTTTCGAATCATACCCAAACCCGTACGAAATTTTGATCGGATCAGTAGGGTGAAAATCAAGACTCGGACAGTTGGGCAAAACCTTGTACTCTCTCGTGAAAGGATTAAACAGGATAAGAGGCTCAGGGTCTCTCTTCACAACAAACATACCATCTATGGAGTTTGAAACTGCAAAATTATCTCGGTCGTTGTATTTAAAATCCAAATCCATAGACTCCAGCTCGTCGACCGAATCCAGACCTGTCCGGTAGAATCCACGGATACCGGAGATGAGGTGGCGGTTGGAATTCGTCCGCAAAGAGCGGCGCAGGTGCGTCTTCGCAAACTTCTCGCTGTCGATCAGAGAACGCCATGATTTCTCGACGGCGCGGAATCGTTTCAGAGACTTCACCGGGAGGCAGACGAGGATGAGCTCGAACGGCAGAGATTTGCCGTTCGCGATTTCGGAAGGAACAGCAGAAGACATTCTTCGGAAATTTCTCGACTACTTAGGGTTTCAAAGTTTTGGGGTTAGGGTTATGCTCTCTCACTCTCTTGGCTCAGGGTTTTAGTGCGGGAACCCATAGTGAATGTGTTTGTTCCGAAGAACGCCGTTGAAAAATACTAACTTGAAGAACGCCGTTTGAATGACACCGTTTTTTTTATTTTTTTATTTGCACATTATATAGATTACGGATATTAACGAACAAGCCCTTTAGTGCTATAGAAATTACACTCAGTGTCACTTGGTTTCCGAAAATTACAAGTTGACCCAGAAATTAACGTCATTTACCCATTTTATCATATTGTTTTAATTTTAGAATTTAAAATACGTACTAATGTACTATAACTCCTTCCTCATATTAATTGTCTAATTTAGTGCTCACATTTTCTTTATTATTTGTGAAAGAAGTCTCACAATTAGTCTGAACAAATGTAATATTTAAATTTAAAAAATATATGGTAACTACTTATTTTATAATTTTGAAACATAATTTTACTTTCTTATATTTTAGTTTAATATTTGTTTTATACTTACCACACATACATATTTTGTTTTTATTTTTTCCTCATTATAATAATAAGAAAAATAATTTTTAAATATTAGTGTTCAAATACATGAATATATGCAGCAGTTATATTGAACACTAGTTAAAACTTAAAATTATTACTCCACAATATTTATGACCCATTTTTTTAGACTTATTCTCAATTCCTTCAGTTTTAATTAAGTTAAGACTCATTCAGTTCAATTCAGTTCAGTTCAGATCAATTCAGTCAGACCAGTTCAGTTTAGTTATTTAATTTATATATATCTATATATATTAATATTTTAAAATTAAATTAAATTAAGCTTAATTTCAGTCAGATTCATACTAGTCAAGTTTAGTTCAATTCAGTTCAGTTCATACATATTAAGTTTTAAGTTAAGTTTAGACTTATTCAGTTTCAGTTCAAAAGAACGGTTATTGTTGTCAAAATTAGGGGTGTTTCATGGGCGGATTTGGGCGGGTGCATTCATAAAAAATTAACCGATCCATTGACGGCGGGTTCCAATTTTATCGACCATATCAACTCATTTTTTTACTTCAATCGTACGTTGCGGGTGAAGGCGGGTGCGGGCGGTTTGGCGGGTAAAATGACATATTTAAATAAATATGTAAATTATAAATAGAAAAAAAAAATAGAAAATTAAGAAAACAAAAAATAAAACTAACACAAATTAAAAAAAACATTCATTTAAAATTCTAGTAAAACATTACAAAATAATAACTTATAATTGCACAAACCATTGAAGATGTTGTTAATTTAAGATGTTAAAGATATGAACTTCTGAGTTGTGTCTAATTGAAAAAAAAAAAATCAAAAGCATATATAAAAAAAACTAGTTAAGAAAAATTTAAAAATTATTTCATAAATTAATACTACTATACTAGTAATAATATTAATAAAAATGAAAAAATATAGTGAAAATTAGAAAAAATGTAACATAAAGTCAAAAGTCAATTGTATTATATATATATATATATATATATATATATATATATATTATGTGCGAGCGGGTCGGTTTTATTTGTGGGTAGTCACTAACGAAACCGCTACCCACGGGTTTTAGAAATTCTAACCGTTGAATAATTTGTTCACAATAAAACCGACGTAATTTGTTCACAATAAAACCGACGGGTTCGGGCGATTTTCGGTCAGGTTGACGGACGGATCGGATTTGGCGGGTTTTTTGAATACCCCTAGTCAAAATCATTAGATATTAGTGTTCAAAGGCATTAACATTATATGCGGTTATATTGAACATTTGTCAAAATTATTACTCCATAATATTTATTGTCAAACTCATGTACGTTAGAATGTTTTATGTTAGAATGTTTTATTTGCAATTTGATAGAGCTGAGTACAAATTAGTAACGTTGTCTCATATTTGGCTGGCATCAGAATAAGTATTTCGAATTCATATTGTTACTATTTTTATTATTATTTTTATCCCGCAAGAGTTTAAAATTTTTATGTGCACATACTAGATTAAATAAATTTATATTTTGATTTTTTAATCAAAAAAAGGGTTAAAGTAATCGTACATATTAATTTATTTAATTTTAAATTTCTAATCGTACATGTCATATTATAAATTTAATTATATACAAATATTAAATTTAATTATATACAAATATAATTTAAATAAAATCATTGTGTGTTAAAATAGGAATATTTCAAAAGAATATTTTTTTTTGAGTTAAAATTTGAATTTGATGGTTGAAGATGATTTTAGTTTGTGGCAAATTTGGTGGCAAAATTTGAGAAAGTTATATTTTTGCCTCCCAACAGTTGGGAATGCTCTAACTAAATTATTTGAAAAAAAAAACTAGTGAAATTATGAAAATACAAAATAAAAAAATTACTAATAATTTTGCTACATCTAATTAGTAACCCACATTCCATGCCAAACATGCCATCAATAAAACTAAGAAGCTGATGCCTGTACCATTCTTTTCTCATCACCATTCATTCATACCCTCATTCGATTCCAACCAAATTTCATAGTCACAAAAACGAGGAAGCTACACTACTACACCATGACCAGAAAAGTCGCAAAATTAGTGCTCCATTTACATTAACCTAAAGCTTAGATGTAAAGGATGGAATCCTCTCCTCTTGATGATATGCACAAAACGGTTGTTCAGTCATGGCAATTGGATATCTGTCAACTCCATTGGTAACAGCCTGCACGGAAGTGTACATCGTTTTAAGTATAAAGTAAACATAATTCAAACCTATTTTCCTACTGCAAAAAATTATAGTGTGTGGAAGCTTTGGAAAGAAACAGATAATTTTCTTCTCAAAACAAATGTGCACCTATTATATTGCAATAGAACAGAAGATTCATATGCTAGAGCAACTTGACTTACTCTTCGAGTTCCTAGGTTGTACTACTGTACTATTTAGCTTCTCACTTCATCACTTTTTGCCATGATGCTAAAAATGACCCACCTAACACCGCATGTTCGGCATGATCAAATTTACTGTGTTTAGACTTTATTCTTCTTAACTTCAAAAAGGAATATACAGATTTTTATCCTAACACATACATTTATTGTCATTCCTAATAATATACTATTCCAAATTGGATGATAACAACACCATATTTATGCTAGAGCAACTTGACTTACTCTTCGAGTTCCTAGGTTGTACTACTGTACTAGCTTCTCACTTCATCACTTTTTGCCATGATGCTACAAAAGACCCACCTAACACTGCATGTTCGGCATGATCAAATTTACTGTGTTCAGACTTTATTCTTCTTAACTTAAAAAAAGAATATATAGATTTTTATTCTAACACGTACATTTATCGTCATTCCTAATAATATACTATTCCAACTTGGATGATAACAACATGATATTTCAAAGAAGAGTAAAGATTTGTTATTAAAACAAGAAACAAGAGCAATATTGCAAGTAAACATTTCAAGCCATTAAGCACATTTTTATCATCCCTTATACCTACACATATTATGATGCTGCTTACACATGTAGGTGACGGACGGAGCTATGTATCTCTCTCCATCCAAACAGATCTCAACTGATGGATGGGTTAAAGATACATTTGCACAGATTTTTTTATTCATACAGTACCCCCCTTTTATATAAAGAGACATAAAGAATCGGCATACCGTGACTGTGGTTTGAGCTAACATATATGAACAAAGGCATATACATGCACAAACATAACACTAAATCATACAAATAAATGTCTACGTTAACAAAATTCTGGTTAATTTCCATAAAACAATTTATCTTGTAAAAGGAGCATTAAATTAACAATTGTATTTTTGTTTTTTTCCATTTTCAGGGGAAGATCAATGTGCGCTTCAGAATATCGGGCAGCTTCTTAAAAAAAACATAAAGGAAAAGGACTATAGATGCGCGCACCTTTGTCACAGGACAAGCTTGAATCCAGATGATAGAAAACCATCCCTGCAAAATATGAGAAAACACACTGGTTATCAAACCACTTATTTTACACAGTAGAACAAAATATAACACAACTAGTTATTGAACCAAATTTTGTTTTAGACCTTTTCTTCCCCTTCTTGTTCTGCTTAGTGAAGCTATTTTTCTTGTCATTTGTCTTGTTCCAACAATTTGGCGAGATAAGTGTCTCAACACAGAATCTAGGCTCAAACATGAAAGGCGTATCGATCATCTTAACATTATTCGTCTTTGAACCAAACACTGTGAGCATCTTTTTCATAATATTAATTACAATTGTTTCACGCTCCTTGAAATAAACAAACGGACGCACATAATGATTTGGATCACTTGGAAATGATAGAAGTACTTTCCAAGATTCCTTCACTCCATACTCCTCCATCACCCACATGACAAACCTGGTACCGTAATTACATACTAATGCAAGGCATCCATCAAAAACCTCAAGATAACATAAGACCAGACCGCTCGTTGCAATCCCTGGCAACGGCACCTCATAATCCTCTTCAGTCTGAACACTATAGCCCATTAGTTTAATCTCGTATGCACGCTCGGTTTGAATCAGTGTGTGAAGAACTCCATTAACATGGGTAGGCCACAGTCCCTTGATATAACTGGTAATCCTCCTAGTTCTCCTCCAGCGATCTGATTTAAGCTCATAAATCCATTCCTCAGAATACACAATTAAAGGGTTTTGCACGTTTGTCATAACCTTAAGGACCTTATAATCCTCACTTTTCGAATCATACCCAAACCCGTACGAAATTTGTTTTGGTTCGGTAGGGTGAAAATCAATACTCAGACAGTCGGGCAAAACCTTATACTCTCTCGTGAAAGGATTAAACAGGATAAGAGACTCAGGGTCTCTCTTCCCAACAAACATACCATTGATGGAGTTTGAAACTGCAAAATCATCTTCCTCGTTGTATTTGAAATCCAGATCCATAGACTCCACCTGGACTTCGTCGATCGAATCCAAACCTAATCGGTAGAAACCACGCACACCGGAGATGAGATAGCGGTTGGAGTTCGTCTGCAAAGAGCGGCGCAGGTGCATCTTCTCAAAACCCTCGCTGTCGATCAGAGAACGCCATGATTTCTCGACGGCGCGGAATCGCTTCAGGGACTTCACCGGGAGGCGGACGAGGATGATCTCGATGAGCTCGAACGGCAGAGATTTTCCGTTCGCGATTTCGGGAGGCACAGCAGAAGACATTCTTCGGAAATTTCTCGATTACTTAGGGTTTCAAACTTCTCTCTCGGCTAAGGGTTTTAGCGCGGAACTCAAAGCGAGTGTATTTGTGCCGAAGAACGCCGTTTGAATGACACTTTTTTTTTTTATTTGCGTCACTCGTGTCACTTCGTTTCCGAAACTTACAAAGGCATTTTATCATCTTGTTTAAATTGTTGAATTCTAAAGTTATTTTGAAAAAAGGTATTTGAATTTAAAACATAAGGATGAAAAAAAGGTATTTGAATTTAAAACATAAGGAGTAATATTTAAAATTTTAAAAATATATAGTAATGTTTTATAGAAATTAAAGGCGGATCATTTCTATGTGACTAGAGATAATATAATATATTAAGTATTAATATATGCATGAAAATAATGTTAATATATATGTAGTTTAGCTTACCTTTTTGATAATGTATTATCATAAAATGATTTTTTATTAACCACATTCCATTCCTACCAAATTTCATTCAACCATATCAAACATACCATGAATAAAACTAGGAAGCTACAGTACTACTACACTATGACCAGAAGAGTGATAAATTAGTGCTCCATTTACAGAAACAGTAAACTTAGATGTAAAGGAAGGAACCCAGTCCTCTTGATGGTAAGCACAAAACAGTTTTTCAGTTGTGGCAATCAGGTATTTGTCAACTCCATTGCTAGCAGCCTGCACCAATGTACAAAGTAAACATAATTCATACATTTTTTCCTACTCCAAACAATTATAATGTGTCGGAAGCCTTGGACATAAATGGCTACAGATACGAATCAGAGAATTTTCTTCTTACAAAGCACAAGCATGTTATATTGCAACAGAACAGAAGATTCATATGCTAGAGCAACTCGGCTTACTCTTCGAGTTCCTAGGTTGTACTGCTGTACTAGTAGCTTCTCACTTCATCACTTTTTTGCCATGATACTAAAAAAGACCAACCTAACACCGCATGTTCGGCACAATCAAATTTTTTTGCGTTTAGACTTTGCTCTGCTAAATTATACTAGTAAAAGAATATATATTTTTGCACAAAGAACATTTTATCTTCATTAATTGTCACTAATATACTATTTCAAGAAATATGAGGATTTGTTATTGAAACACAATTCGGGTGTTATCATCCAAATCAAACAGGAATCAAGACAATTGCTTGTAACCATTTCAAGTCATTAAGCACATCTTTATCATCTCTTCTACCTACACTTATTATGATGCTGCTTGCACATATAGGTGACGAACAGAGTTATGCATCTCTTTCCATCCAAACAGATATCGACTGATATGATGGCTGGGTTAAAGATACATTTCCACAATATTTTTTTATTCATACAGTACCACCCTTTTATATAACACCCTTTTATATAAAGAGTCATGAAGAATCAGCACACCGTGCCTGTGGTCTGAGATATCAGTATAAGAACAAATTCATACACATGCACAAACAAATCAGGAAACCATACAAATAAACAACTGCACTAACATAAATCTGGTTAATTCCATTAATTCAAAAGGAGCATTAAATAAACAATTACTTTGGTTTTTCATTTCTCAGAATAGTTGGCAGCTTCTTCAGAAAAAAAACAAAACATAAACAAAGAGCACTAAAGATGCGCACCTATGTCACAGCCTCACAAGACTAGCTTGAATCCAGATGATAGAAAATCATCCCTGTAAACATTGGGAAAAAACACTGGTTATTAAATCAGTTATTTTACATAATAGAACAAAATATAACACAATTATATACATGACTAAACAATAACGAGTATAAAAGTGAAAACATACATAATAATATACTACATTGAACCAAAAAAAATATTAAACCTTTTGTTGATGTTGTTGTTGTTCTTCTCCATCATCACCTCTTTCTTCCCCTTCTTGTTCTGTTTCTTAGTGGAGCTGTTTTTCTTGACATTTGTCTTGTTCCAACAATTTGGCGAGATAAGTGTCTCAACACAAAGCCTAGGCGCAAACTCGAAAGGCGTAGCGATCTTCTTAACATTATTCGTCTTTGAACCAAACACTGTGAGCGTCGTTTCTATAATATTGATTACAATCGTTTCACCCTCCTTGGAATAAACAAACGGACGCACATAATGATTTGGATCACCTGGAAATGATAGAAGTACTTTCCAAGATTTCTTCACTCCATACTCCTCCATCACCCACATGACAAACCTTGAACTGTAGTTACATAATAATGCAAGGCATCCATTAAACACCTCAAGAAAACAAAACACAAAACCACTTTCAATCTCTGGTAATGGCACCTCATAAGCCTCTTCAGTCTCAACACTATAACCCATTAGTTTAATCTCGTAATCACGCCCAGTATGAATCAGTGTGTGAAGAACTCCATTAACATGGGTAGGCCACTGTCCCTTGATATGTCTGGTACTGTTAATTCTCCTCCAGCAATCAGATTTAAGCCCATAAATATATTCCTCAGTATACGCAAAAGAAGGGTGTCGCTGGCACATCATAGTCTTAACGACCTTATAATCCTCACTTTTCGAATCATACCCAAACCCGTACGAAATTTTGATCGATTCGGTAGGGTGAAAATCAAGACTTGGACAGTCGGGCAAAACCTTGTACTCTCTCGTGAAAGGATTAAACAGGATAAGAGACTCAGGGTCTCTTTTCGCAACAAACATACCATCGATGGAGTTTGAAACTGCAAAACTATCTTTGTCGTTGTATTTGAAATCTAGATCTATAGACTCCACCTCGTCGACCGAATCCAAACCTATACAGTAGAAGCCAAACCAACCGGATATGAGATTTCGATTGGAATTCGTCTGCAAGTAGCGGTGCAGGTGAGTTTTCGCAAACTCCTCGCTGTCGATTAGGGAACGCCATGATTTCTCGACGGCGCGGAATCGCTTCAGGGACTTCACCGGGAGGCAGACGAGGATGATCTCGATGAGCTCGAACGGAAGAGATTTGCCGTTCGCGATTTCGGGAGGAACAGCTGAAGACATTCTTCGGAAATTTCTCGACTACTTAGGGTTTCAAAGTTTTGGGGGGTTTGCTCTCTCTCACTCTTTCACTCTCTCCACACAGCTCAGGGTTTTAGTGCGGGAAGTTGTTCCGAAGAACGCCGTTTGAATGACACGTTTTTTTATTTTATTTGCAGATTATAGATTACAGAAATTAACGAACAACCCCTTAGTGCAATAGAATGTCACTTGTTTTATCTTGTTTTTAATTTTTGCATACAATATATGGAGTAATATTAAAAAAAATATATATCTATATATATATACTCCGTATCACTTATTTATGATTTTGAAACATAATTTTACCTGTTTTTTTTTTCTCATATACATCTTTACTGTCATACTTATTTTGTTTTTATGTTTTTCAAAGAATTTGTGAAGTTTAATTGTCAAAATTATTATTGTACGATACAAATTAGTGTTGGTGTCTAACTTGTCATTCGACATCACATCAACATAAGTATTTAGTTGTGATTAAAGTTTAAAAAGTGAAATAAACTAAAATTAAAATTGTATTTTTAATATGAATTTGTTTTTGAGATATCTCAACTATAAATATTCATATTCATATTCAACTATTTTGAATTTGATTGTATTAGCATTTTATTTAAGGTATAAAAATCGTCAAATTTCTTTTGAAATGTAAAAAGAACGTTGTATCATTTCTACTAGACTGAGAAAATATATAATTTAGAGTACCTTTTTAATAATGTATTATCATAAAATGATTTCTTTCCATTCATGGCTCATCCGTAAGTATTTAGTTGTGATTAAAGTTTAAAAAGTGAAATAAACTAAAATTAAAATTGTATTTTTAATATGAATTTGTTTTTGAGATATCTCAACTATAAATATTCATATTCATATTCAACTATTTTGAATTTGATTGTATTAGCATTTTACTTTAAGGTATAAAAATCGTCAAATTTCTTTTGAAATGTAAAAAGAACGTTGTATCATTTTTACGAGACTCAGAAAATATATAATTTAGAGTACCTTTTTAATAATGCTCATCAGTTAGTAACCACATTTCATTCCATCATTTCAAACATGCAAGCAATAAAACTAGGAAGCTACACTACTACACCATGACCAGAAAAGACCAAAATTAGTGCTCCATTTACATATACCAATAAACTTAGATGCAAAGGATGGAATCCAGTCCTCTTGATGATAAGCACAAAACGGGTTTCAGTAGTGGCAATCAGATATCGGTCAACTCCATTGCTAGCAGCCATCAGTCTGCACCAAAGTAGAAAGTAAACATAAAATTTAACCATTTTTTTCCTACTGTACAAAAACTATAGTGTACGTGGAACGCTGGAAGCCTTGGACAGAAATGGCTACAGATACGAAACAGAGAAATCTTCTTCTTAGAAAGCACAAGCATGTCATGTGCAGATCAGATGTGAACCTATTATATTGCAATATAATTGGACATTCATATGCTACAGCAACTCGGTTTACTTTTCGAGTTCCTAGATTGTACTAGTAGCTTCTCACATCATCATTTTTTTTTTCGTTACGCTAAAAAAGATACATCTAACACTGCATGTTTGGCATGATCAAATTAAACTGTGTTTAGACTTTATTCTTCCAAACTACAAAAGAATATATAGATTTTTGACACATACACTTTATCTTCATTCCTAATAATATAACATTCCAACATGGATGAAATAACATAATATTTCAAAAGAAAAACTAGGATTTGTTTTTAAACACAATTCGGGTATTATCATCCAAATAAAAAAGGAATCAAGACAATTGCATGTAAACATTTCAAAAAAAAACTAATAATATAACATTCCAAAATGGATAAAACAACATGATATTTCAAAGAAAAGCTAGGGTTTGTTTTTAAACACAATTCGGGTATTATCATCGAAATAAAACAGGAATCAAGACAATTGCATGTAAACATTTCCAGCCACTAAGCACATTTTATCATCTCTTCTACCTACATATATTATGCTGCCAATTATACATACAGGTGACCGACTGATCTATATCTCTCTCTCCATATAACAGAGCTCTACTGCTGGCTGGGTTAAAGATACATTTGCAAAAAAATATTTTAGATTCATACAATACCACGGTACCACCCTTTTATTTACAGAGTCATAAAGATTCGACACACTGTGAGTCCACGACCTTGGTCTTAGCTAACAGTATACGAACACACCCATATACATGCAAAAACAAATCACTAAGCAACACAAATAAATGATTACATTAACAGAAGCCTGGTTATTTACATACTATACTAAACTAGAATCCCTTTAAACCATAAAAAAATTTATCGCTTAAAACCATAAAAGGAGCATTAAATGAAACAATTATATTCTGGTTCTTTATTTTCAGGGAAGATTAATATGTGATTCAGAGTAGCTGGCAACTTCTTAGAAAAAAACATAAACAAAAAGGACTATAGATGCGCACCTATGTCAGAGGACTAGCTTGAAACCAGATGATAGAAAATCATCCCTGCAAAAAATAGGAAAACACGCTGGTTATTAAACAAGTTATTTTACACAATAGAACAAATTATACCACAACACCATATATTATTGCTAAACGAGTAGAAGTGAAAAAAAAAAGAATAATATTATTGAACCAGATTTGGCCTAGACCTTTTCTTCTTCTTCACCATCATCGCCTCTTTCTTCCCCTTGTTGTTCTGTTTCTCAGTGAAGCTGTTCTCGTTTGTTTTGCTCCAACAATTTGGCGAAATAAGTGTCTCAATACAGAGTCTAGGTGAAAAAGTGAAAGGCGCAGTGATCTTTTTAACATTATCCGACCTTGAACTAAACACTGTGAGCATCTGACCAGTAATATTGATTACAATCGTTTCACCCTCCTTGGAATAAACAACCGGACGCTCAGAATAATCTGGATCACATGGAAACGCTTGGAGAACTTTCCAAGATTCCCTCACTCCGTATTCCTCCATCACCCAAATTTGAAACCAGGATTCGTAATTACAAACTACAGCAAGGCATCCATCAAACACCTCCAGAAAACAAGCAACCAGAACCAGACCGTGTGATTCAATCCTTGGCAACGGCACCTCATAATCCTCTTCAGTCTCAACATCAAAACCAATTAGTTTCAACTGGTCAGCAGGGCTGTTTCGAACCATCGAATGAAGAACTCCATTAACATGGGCAGGCCACTCTCCCATTTTATAATTGGTACCCGTAGTTCTCCTCCAGCAATCAGACTTAAGCCCATAAATCCATTCCTCATAAAACGATAAATTCATGTTTCTCTTTATCATAAACTTAACGACCTTGTAATCCTCATTTTTCGAATCATAGCCGAACCCGTACGTAATGATGCACGGTTTGGTGTCCTCACTAGGACAGTCGGGCAAAACCTTGTACTCTCTCGTGAAAGGATTAAACAGAATAAGAGACTCAGGGTCTCTCTTCACAACAAACATGCCATCGATGGAGTTTGAAACTGCAAATTTACCTTTATCGTTGTATTTGAAATCCAGCTCCATCGACTTCACATCGTCGATCGAATCCAAACCTAATCGGTAGAATCCACGCACACCGGAGATGAGATAGCGGTTGGAGTTCGTCTGCAAAGAACGGCGCAGGTGCATCTTCGCAAAACCCTCGCTGTCGATCAGAGAACGCCATAATTTCTCGACGGCGCGGAATCGCTTCAGGGACTTCACTGGGAGGCGTCTGAGGATATTCTCGATAAGGTCGACCGGAAGAGGTTTGCCGTTCGTGATTGCGGGAGATACAGCAGAAGACATTCTTCGGAAATTTCTCGAGTAGTTAGGGTTTCAAAGTTTTGGGGTTATGCTCTCTCTCTCGGCTCAGGTTTTAGAGTTTAGTAACCCACATAGTGAATGAGTGAGTGAGTGAGTTCCGAAGAACGCCGTTTGGAAATACTGTACTTACTTGAAGAACGCCGTTTCAGATTGTGTTGGAGACTTGGAGTTTGAATGGCGTTACCGTAATTGTTTAAAGTTACTCTATATTTTCATTAAAAAAATTGATTATAATTGTAATTTTATTTTTGTAAGTTACTCAGGAGCTGAGTCGAGAGCCTACGACATCGAAGGGGAATAATTATTGTAAGACATGACTTAATTAGTACTTATAACATGCATTATTTTATATGTTTTCAATAATTAATATGTTCATTTTTCAGATCGATGATGAAACAGCAATCGAAGAGAGGCGAGCGTCGAAGCATTACTAACTGTCGTTCCGTCAGTAACGAGTTTTGGTCGGACCGTAGTTATCGTCGACAATTGCAGAATGAAAGAACCGTCAGAAATATTATTTGGCGAGAAAATGCCAACAGCTTAATACCATCTGTATTCTTTGGGACATCATTTGTTATAATTATATTAGAATACATGTCTACTTTAAAATTGTATTAATTATTGTCCTATAACTTAAATCATACTAACTTAACTTTCATATGTTTTAAATAGATCATAGATTTATATCATACTAACTTAACTTTCATATGTTTTAAATAGATCATAGATGCACACAAATCCAAATTTATATAATAATTTATGTATAAACAAAATGATTTTTTTCATTAATGGCTCATTCATTCAGTAACCGCATTCCTACAAAATTTCATTACATATCAAACATGTCATTAAAAACACTTATTGGCTTATGGCTGATTCATTTTTTTACCTCATTCCATTACTACCAAGCATGCCAGCAATAAACTGAGAATGAAAATTCAAAAACAGCAAAAAAAAAAAAAAAAAAAAAAAAAAAAAAAAAAAAAAAAAAAAAGGAAAAACAGAAATAAAGTCAGCCTCCATAATACTAGCTAGCATCAGAAATCATCACGTTCCCTACATCAAATTGTGAAAGCATACTTAAGTTCCTAGCTTAAGAAACTATACATCAAATGCCAACAAGGAAACTGCAAGATTGCCCCAAAAGCACAATTTCGATCCAATCCTTAAAGCCAATGTACATCCAAAACCCAAAACGGCAACAAGCATTAGACAGTTGGCAGCAATTAAAAAACATTAAACTAACAAAGGTAGCTATTTATCAGCAGGAGATTGAGTTTCCTTCTCCCAACCAGTTGCAGCAGGAGTTGATTGATCCTTATTCCAGCCTGGGCTTTCAGATCCTCCCTGGTTTCCAGCTTCATCTGGAGCAGGAGTAGAAACTCCATTCAAACTACTTCCACCCCAGACCTGGGTTCCAGTTTCATCTGGAGCAGGAGTAGAAACACCATTCCAGCCTGAGGTTCCAGCTTCACTTGGAGCAGGAGTAGAAGAATCCCTGTTCCAGTTAGAGGGGGTTCCTGCATCACCACGAGGGGGCCCACTACGTGCTTTGAAGTATTTTGGAATGAAAGTGTCGGCCTTGTCAGCATACTTTCCTCTAATGAAGTTATGCAGACACTTGATATATGAGAAATCTGTTTTCCCACCGTCGACCGAAACAGCATAGAAGCATCTGCCCTTGAACTCTTCATGCGGACTAATCTGAGACAAGAGCACCAAAAGCATCTTAGAACAAGCATAGAGAAAGAATATTAGATAGACATCGAAGTTGACATTAAAGTAAGCAATATCAAGTAAATGAAACAATTTGTAATGTTTGATCCAAATATTAAATTAGCAAGGAGTCAAAATGTTTCTATCTAAAAACTCAGAAAATGCTTTTTACTTGTACAATAATTGCATTTATAAATATAATTTGTGAAAAGTGAAACCATATACAAACACAGTGATCTTCTCAAAGAAATGTGTATCTAGTACACTATAACTAGCAGACTAGCAGGGAAAGTGTAGAGCATGAACAGGATTTAAAATCAATGCTTGCAACAGGATATTTTTTTCTACCTCTTCCTCTAACCATGAGCTAATAATGTAACTGAACAGAAAATTATGATAGGGTCTACAGAAATCCCTCAATCAATTAAAGAAAAAACTAGATATTAGATTTTTTTTTTAAATAAAATATATATAATATTAAATATCATTCATAACTTTGGTTCAATATCGAGTTGATTGGACGAATGAATTATATAAAATATATATTTCATCTGATTCTAAAATATATGTGACGAAGACAGCAGTTTCCTAATAAAAAGTAACTGGCCATACCATAATATGATCAATTCCAGCACCCATCTTTGAAGCTTTATCAGGATGATAATTGAGTACATTATCAATAACGTAAGTTTGATCATCCATAGACACAGATTCCCCATCTTTGTACCTTCATACAAAAAAATCTATTAAGTGACTTACTTAGATTAACAAAGTAAGAGTAAATCCACATTCAAGTAAACAATCTAAGCACTATTAAGTGCCTCCCTTTCCTTTCCTTTGTACGTACTATCATTTCCTCCAGAAAAATATGAGAAACCAATTGAAGTCTCAAAATTTGTATATAATAAGATTATGAAAATCATCTGAGCCAAATGATATCCGAGAAACATAAGACGGATAAGAGTTTCACTAATGCATATCTACTTTTGATCCATTACCAATGATGTTCTGATAACCGCCACATTATAAGTAGATTATAAAATGCATTTCAAATACCATGTGCAAACTAGTACTAAGACTATACACATCAAGATGAAGAAGTCTTTCTTATTTCGCGATTGTGGTGTCACTTACTAATAGGTAATGAAATAAAACAGTATACATGTTAACCATCTTGAAATGATTAGGTTGGTGGGGTCAAAAGGACAATGCGCATTTCACATTTGAAACGATTTTCAACAAATATCCAATTTCAAGGCAATGTATCAAATAAAATCAAATAATAATTAAATCAAATTACCCCGACTGATGCAGTACTCGTCTGACGCTCTTCATAATAGTTTCAATCTCCAACAGAACATCTTGTTCTTCAGCGGTGAACAGATTCAACGGCTGCTTAGTTACAGTGCATTCCTGACCATCAGTAGGATGAGGCCTCCTGTTCCTATAATCTCCATCATTAGATGGGCCCCTACCTTGTCCACCACCATCACCAGAGCGTCCACCTCGACCACGGCTCCGGCCCCGGCCCCGACCACGACCCCGGCCCCACTGAGACTGCCCATCTCTTTCCCCATCAGCGTCGAGTCTTGAAGAACCCCAACCCTGAGCAACCGCGGAGTCACTTGACTGCTGGTTTGAGCCCCAAGCATTCGAAGGAGACTCTTTCTTTTCCCCTGTAGGAGACTGTGAATCGAACTTAGACCAGTCATTTGAAGAACCCCAAGTACCAGAAGGTTTTGTATGAGTTGCTTGATCGGTACGTTTTGCTCCCCAATCATTGTCCTTAGAACCCAACACATCCTGAGGTGAGTCCCTTTGAACTCCAGCAGCAGATGCCCAAGTGTCTCCTTCTAGCGATTTTGGGGTATCTTTCCCCCAAGAAGAATTATTATCAGCCTTAGGAGTACCGACATTTCCCCAACTGTTATTCGCTTCATTAGCTGATGTTTTTGCATCATCCTTCTCACCCCAATCTTTTCCACCAGAAGTCGCACCCCAGTTGGACTGACTCTGAGGCTCTGTCGAACTTGATTTGCCCCACTTGTTCTCCTCATAGTTTCTTGCCAGATCTCCTCCATCAGAACCAACCATTTTACCCCAGGTCGAGCTATTTGGGGCTTCTGAACCGGATTGTTTGCCAATATTCATCCAATCATTTCCACTGGAATTAGCTTTGATACCCCGATTAATTTGAGTTTGTTTACCAGATTGTTCACCCGTTTTCGTCCAATCATTTTCCTTGGAATTAGATTTGCTGCCCCAAGTGTCCTGATCAGGCTTTTTTGCCCAACCATCTCCATCAGAATCCATCTTTTTACCCCAAGCTGAGGTATCCTGGGTTCCTTCAGCCGCGTTGTTTCTTTCACCCATTTTCGTCCAATCACTTCCATTCGCAATAACCTTAGAGCCCCAAGTGTCCTGGTCAGGCTTTTTTGCCCAACCATCTCCACCAGAATCCATCTTTTTACCCCAAGCCGAGGTATCCTGGGTTCCTTCAGCCGCGTTATTTCTTTCACCCTTTTTCGTCCAATCACTTCCATTCGCAATAACCTTAGAGCCCCAAGTGCTTTCCTCCGGCTTCTTTCCCCAAACTGAGCCATTGTCAGTTTCCTCAGCCTGGGTGTTTTGACTACCTATATTCCAATCATTTTCCTCAGAAATTACCTTTTTACCCCAAGCGCTTTCAACACCTTGCTCAGGTTTTCTTGTCCAATCATTTTCCTGAGAATCTACCATTTTGCCCAATGATAACCAACTATTCTGAGATTCCTGTAGAGAAAAGACAATTGTTTAAATCTAAATCACAAAGGAGATATCGAGTACATTTACGCTGAATGGAAACTCAGCCAAAATAAGAGGGTCAAATTCCCTGATTCTAACAATATTCTGGATTAGAAATATTGGAGGAACATTTTCAACCAGAGAAATAATTACTGGAGTGAATATCTCCAATGAAATCACAGCTAAATCACATCATAAAATTATACCCCATAAGGATGACAAAGAATGCTTGAATACATAGTACTGCCCCTAGAATTCAGGAGCGGTGTTTTGAACTATAATAGTGGATGTTATAGTTAAACTCCTTTTAAATACCTCTGGAAGCAATCTGATGTGCAATATGATGAAGGCACAGCTAGTAAAAAGGAACAAGGAAAAATCATCTCTAACATATGTATGAGCACTGTGTCTTAATCCTAATCAACTTGCTCATATTCCTACTGCTGAATTTAAGATATTCTTACATTTTTAGAAAATCCATCTTTATCATCTCCGTTGAGTCCAAGTTCTATCACATCTTCAAATATAGGCTTATCTTGATCAGATTCCCTAACTGGAGACAGCTCGAAATCCATATATTCTAAATCATCAACTTCTGCTCCCAGGCAACTAGTTCCAATATCTTCCTGCCTTGATCCACCACTCACCAGATGAAGGAAACTGTATGCATCAATTTCCTTTTTTGGCTTCAACTCAGCCTAAAGTAAACAAACCAAAACATGAGTCTCCTGGTTTATCTGTCAGAAAAGGTTTAAAAAATAATTGCAGACACATATACCTTTCTTGTATCCCAAAGAATCTCAAAGGGAGATCCGGTGCCAACGGTCACATGTTTGCCCCATGCACAAGAGGCCACTATGCTTGACAAATCATCAACATTGCACTTTTCTGCAGCTCTCTCGAAGCATTTTCTAGGGGTCTGAAATCATCACGGATAAAAGAATCTGTTAGTAAGATAGTTAATTGAAAGAGGAAACGGCATACAGTACATGGTAACAAAATAATAGAGCAAGTAAAGCTACTTACAAACAATGTCGCATTCATGAACGGGACTTGAACATTAAGTGATCTAGACAAAGATTTGATGCCACCAATATTAAAACCAATGAAAGTCCCAGCACATGTCATGTTATTAGCCAATAGAAGGAGATGATCCTTCAGCACACCTTTTGTAACCATCGTTACTGATGTAGATAAACGCTGCGTAACAGTACAAATGTTAGTCATTTGTTAAAAAAATGATGCATAATTAATTAACATGAAAAATAATTTATGTAGTGTATTAAGACCCGATTAAGAGCGTGTTTGGACGAGTTTATTTAAAACAACTTTTAAGATGTTATATAGTAGTTGTTTAAAGAGCTGATAAGCTTTTATGTCTTATTTAATAAATAAGTTGTTATAGTGTTGGGATAAAATAGATACGTTAACTAATAAGTTGTTAATTTGTTTAGCAATTTAAGATGTTATATAAATAAAATTACCAAATAAGATGTATTATCGATCAAAAAAATAAAATAAAAATAATTACTTGAAGAAAATAATTTAATTTGGAATCATTATATATATATATATATATATATATATATATATATATATATATATATATATTCACATAAGGTAATAATTTTAGGGATATTTTTATCTTTTATTGTTAAAATCTTATAAGCTATTTTAATAAAAAAAACACCTCCCTAAGACCCTCTGAAAATGTCTCACTTTATTTTTTTGGTGTTCCTCTAAAAATGTCTCACTTTCTACTTTTGATTATTTAAATAATTATTACAAAACTACAACAACACAATTTCACTTAGCACATAAAATACATCTCGTGTCTAAGTCGGTCATTTTAAATTTCAGCACTACTGCATAACAGGTATACTAAATGAGAATGCCTTGTCATCATATGTTGGTCAGTGAGCTAAACAATACAATGCATCAAAAGATAATAGAGAAGGGAGAGTTGGCATCAACAAATATGTATGTGAAGGAGGGAGAAGGTCAACGCAGATAGTGAGCACCAATAGCAGTTCTGTGCAAAAAAATAAATCAAGGTATACCTGAACAGCCTGCTCAAACGCACAAGAGATACCAAGCAGTTCCTGTACTTGTTTTATAGCATACGGTATGGAACGTCGGGTATCAACTAAATGGATGATTGGAAGGCAACAATCCATCAGAACCCTCCACGCATCTCCGGTCTTTCTGACAGCTTCTTTCTCCAGAACAATGTCAAGGGCCAATTCACCCTTTGGGCTGTTACCTGGGGTCTTGATCCAGGTCGCCGTGTCCTGACTTACCCAGAGAATATTTGCAGTTGATACCCTATGATCACCTGTAAAATTGTTGAATGTTTATACATAAACAATTACATGATTACATATAGTCTCTTAGAGCAAAGCATCCAGAGCAGTAATTTTTTCATTAACCACTTAATCAAACATTAAAGGCAGCAAATAGTACAGGAGATATAGATAATAAAGCACTACAATAGGATAGTACCACAAGGATACACAATAATATTTAGATTAGCTTTCCTAACAATTACAATAGAGAAGGCAAAAAGTTAATTACAATACTGTATGAATAAGCAACTATATGAAACACCTTTAATGATTGTCTGCAACAGCACAGGGCAAACTGTATCATCCAGCAATTGAGAAGCCTTTTCCAAGTCATCAATTCTCTTCTCTCGCCAAGAAAACTGGATGCATGGGACATCAGTCCTATTGCTTTTGGAAGCTTGGCAAAATGAACAACATTCACTGCAACAAAGTATATAGCTTAAGAATTCAAATGATGGTGAAACAATAAATTGACCAAGCTAGTTTGATTTTATTTATACTACAAGAAAAAAAATTATTATTTTCACCTAATCTTAACCAAACGGACATACTTGCTACACATTCAAGTTCACATATATCAACAATAATTGAATGCGTTTCTTTAAAGTGCCGTGAAATCTTACATCTTAGTGTAAAATACATCTAATCCATGGCAAGGGAAATAATTAATAGTAATAATATACAGCAAGCTTGCAGATACTGTATTCCGGAATTATGCAAAGACAGAAGATTATAAAAAAGGTAAAGCCCTTTTCTAGAGTCCTACTGAAAGTTTATGATAATATCATTGCAGCTAATTGGTTATGCCAATGGTTCTAAGAGGTTCGTTTTTATATTTCGCATGCCAAATTGCAATACATGATAAACTAAAACAAGATTTAAAAAAGATGACCATTCAAAATCAAGATTACATGAAACAACCAAAACTGACCTGAAAGATATATCAATATTTTTGAACAAGCCTCCGACCTTTTTCATCTTTTGGTGCATATTGATTGTGTCTTGACATTTTTCAAATATATCATGCATGCTAATATTTGATTGTAACAGTTGTGTCTGTTGAACCAATCGATACCAGAATGGAAAGCATTAGTAAAATATTACCGAGGGAACAATTGAAATTTAAAGGACATTTCAAGTAAACTTAGAAACCTTATTCAGATGTATATGGCCAACAGGGCCAGGATTGACCCCAATACTATCGTGCATCATTTGAGGTCTATACCTGCAATGAGATGGGGACAGTGAATTAAATCATGTATCAGTTTTGCACCTTTCTCCAATGGCGCAATACATAATTATCTGGAGCCACCACTTTTAGACAAATATCAGTGATTAAATAAAAAATGTAGATATAATCAATCTAAAGTTGGAAGAATAAAATTCATATTAGAGAGTGCATCTAAGCCCCTAATGAACCTAAGACAACCAGCTCACAGTACATGAACTCAATTGAAAGAATCCGCTCTCTTTTAGCCCAAAGTGTAAACTGGGACACACTTTAGAAATGGAAGAAAATATTTTTACCAAATTTAATTTATCCAGGCCCATTCCCTTTATCAATTTCATGTATTGAACACTGCATTCTCTTGAGCAGCCAGAAAACACAACCTAGTTAAAGCTTTCACTGCCAGGATAGGGGTCACACATAGGAAATGGATCTAAGTGGCTTATTTGAGGCCACAATACAAATTCTCAAGAAGAATGATGATTAATCATGCAGTGAATAGCCTGAGACAGAATGAATTTTTACAGCGATTCTTATCTACATAAAATTAAGGAGAGGGATATACTCTATCAGAAACTCTATTGCCGTGTCCTTTAGACTGACTTTCTTCAAATGATTCTTGACAATAAGTGCAGCACTTTCTTGACAATGTTTTCTGCCACAGTCGCAATTATTTAGATAGAGCCTTACTCGCCGGTCAGACTTATCATTTTTGAAGGTGGCTCCACAAAGCAGTATTTCCTGAGTACAAATAGAAAGGTGGGTTTATGAGAAAAAAATATTACAAATAACACGAGAGGTAAGAAGCTTCAAATTAATAAATTATATCTACTTGAATCTTAATTACCTTCATCATCTCCCAGGAGGAGTTGCTACTAGCAGAAGAGTCCAGAACAGCCTTGTATGCAGGATTAGACATGGCAGTTGCAGCCAAGACTCCAACAGGGTCACCAGCACAAAACTCGCTTGCAGTGTTAGCACTGTTAAGTCCATATTCAAACTGTATGATTGAATTGCTGCATGTATTTCTCACCGTACCATCAAAACATATAACAACATCTCTAAGAATGGCCATCAAATTCTTGAATAACGTCCCAGGTTCAGTTAATCCTCGGGTTGAGCGGACTATTACTTCTCTACTTGAGATTGAATGGACCATTTCCTGATATGGGTCCAATCCTCGAAAGAGTGTCCTACAAACCAAGCCAAATTCCTCAGCAGGAAAATCCTCACGAGAAGGATATCTCTTTCGGAACATAGATGACATCTCCTTGACCAACATCTCAGAATAGAACTTCCCCTTATCTGACAACTGCATCCCCAGGAACCCAATTTGCTGGACCACCTTGTTGAGAGCAGACTCACTTTTGGAGTCTATTAGGTGCCCGATTCTAGAAGACTTAAGTATGAAGTTGGTGACTGGGATTTTCACAGTGCGCAAGAAACTGTCTAGCTGCAAAGTAATTGATTCACTATAAGAAGAACGTAGGTGATACAGCAATGGAGAAATATCATGAATTTTTTTCTGGATACTATCCAAAACATCTCGGGGTACAAAAAAATCCCTCAAACTGACACTGAAGCCTTCCGAGAAGAGACTTTCCATCAATAACGGCTGTATGGAATTAAAGAACCTCAACACCTCCTTTGGGCCCTTCAGAAAGAAAAGTGAGGTTACTATGTCATTGACTATTGGCGCCATCACATCCCTATTAAATTCCATGCTTAGTACTTCAGTATTGGAAATTGCATGCCTCTCTCCAGAACAATCAAATGCAGGAGGCAGTGTCATCTGCAAAATCTGTGATGCAGTCCAAAGAGGACCACTGCCAGACTTTACTACTGCGGGTTTGGATAGCACATTTGGAACAAACATAGCCAACTGTTGAGCCAAAGATTTGCTTAGAAAATACTTTCTGTAAAGGATCTTGAGTGCCAGAAGGGAGTCAGTTGACAGCTGCAAATTGAAGTTCCCAGTGTGAGAGCTCAGTAGTTGTTTCTCCACTGCAAAGAGCTCCAGTACCTCTGCTTTAGCTTCAAGAGACTGTGGATAGAACAAATGGATACAATCCCCATCGAAATCAGCACTCAGTGGACCACAGATAAGGGGGTTGATTTTGACAGTATGATCATCATGAACATACACTGACAAAGCTTGTAGAGAGTGTTTATGAGTAGTTGGTGGTCTATTGATGAACACGATATCTCCATCCATTATTCTACGATGAACAACCTGACCTGGCCTCAGAAAGGTGTGCCCCTTCGACCCTTCCCTCAGTGAATATGTGGACAGACCATCCCTGTATGCCAGACACATATTCTTATCCACCAGCTTCTGTAAGAACTCCATGTTGTGCTGATTTACTCGCTCTTCGAACGTAATCTTTTGGGCTATTTCAAATGGCAACCCAATCTCAGACACCCCTTTAAATGGGTCGCCTGTTATCACACTGCGAGAAGAAAACCCTGATCCCTTTCTAATAAATAAAGTTTTCATCTTCTCAAGCCAGGCTTTGGTTGATGTCTCGTTTACTTCTTTGTGTACTCCAAAGCGAGTATCCACATCACGGGTTGCCTGATAAAGGAGTTGTTGAATGACATAAACACTAAGCAAAATTAACATAATAGTCATAACAATTGTATGAACCCTAAGGTTGGCACAGTCAACGTGAATGCCAGAAGTATAAACTATGGTTGGTTCATCACAAACAGAAACCACACTGCTCACTATTATAATCACAACACAAAAGAGTCAAGACGCATAAAGCCCAAAAAGAGAACAAGCTAATTAGATAAATAAAGTACACCAAAGTAAAAGCCAACAGCATCTACCAGGGCAACGTGCACAATATGTAGTGACCACATCAATGTAGCCAGATTCAACAAACATTAAATTTGATAGAGGATGTTAAATACAACAAACCCAAAAAGAAGAATCTCCTGTATCTTCCATTAAAAAAAGCATACAAAACGATAATGAGTACCTTGCCGGTGCCCCTAAATTGAAGATAATGTGTCACGGCTGCTTGTAAATCATTAGACTCAATTTCTTGTGACTCAAAGTTTGGCTTCCCTGACCTTGAATTTTTTATGATTTCCACTACTCTCAGCACCTTTTTAAGCAATGCTATGGAATGGTCCTGGATATTGATAAGATCAGGACAATCAGCGAGCAGGTAGATAGGACAAAAAGGTTCCGATGGGGAGTAAACTAGATAACAATGTCTAACCGTGGACATGGTGCTAATCCCATCTGATACATCAGGTACAGATAAACAATTTGGAGGGACTGGTAAGTGTTGGAGTATGTATCCCTCTTGAGGGAAGAACCCTTTCGCAGAAAGCTTTTTCCTGGTCTCCTTGGGGAGCTTTTTCAGTATTGTCATTACCTTAAAGATATCATGAAAAGAAATAAAGATTATTAGTTCATTGCTCAAGAGTTTGACATAAGAGACAAACGATAGATGACAGCTTTTTACTAAACCATGAAGAAGAAAAACTCAACCCAAGAAAGATGGTCTAATCCAGACATTAAATAGGATAAACTAAATCTACAGTGCACTTCAATCTTAGTAGTCGTCCACAGCTGTCTTCTTTGTAGTACAAGACATGAAATCCACAAATTTCTGTTAGGTAATACGTAATGTGGATTGTTTCTGAATGCCTTAGTAAGATATAACAATCCTCGCCAAGTGGCTTTTATAACAGCAACATACAAATGCGCAATGATAAAACTACTAGGACTTCCACAATGAAATTTCTTGATGTATGCATGTCAACTTGTTGGCACATAAAATTAAATGAAAGCAAATAAGGGACATTGAGAACTAAAAAAATGTTCAAGCACGACTAAAACTTCATTTATCAATTAAATAGAAGTGTGTCAAGCAGAACCTCAGAAGGAAGCAATGATCGAGAATGCATATACATATCTCCATAACGGAATCCATATTTCTCCAAGAAGTTCCAGAATTGTTCTGGAAGTGACGTTTTTCGTGGCACGTTCAACTCCAAATGGACAGCCCCATCAGTAGTCTTGACTTCACTGACTGAAATTTGTGAAACCTCCTGCAGATAAATGAATGCTTGAGAGACACCAACGATTTTCACAAAAAAATACTTATAATCAATTATTTCCACATGGTTAAAACCACACATGGAAAGATATAACTACGACATTTGCAACCCCAAAATTAATTGATTTCAAATTTCACAAAACATATTTGGTCCTCATTGATGAAACCAAAACTGACAATTTTTTACAAGATTGGACACAAGTGGGGACAAAATAAAGAATGGATGATGGTCCAAGGGTAGAAACATGCTTTCAAAAGTGTGAAGAAATTGAGATATCCCTCTACATGTTTTCCAGCAAATGAAAGGCATTTTCAAAGGCATAGAGCATTTGCAGCAAGCAAATTGCAGGAAATCTTAAGGGTTGTAATTAGAAACTAGACAGCACTCATTGTGAACAATATTAAATCCTACATACTGAAAAGGTCATCAAGAGAAGTCACCTGTAACATTCAGCGAAATTAATAACAGATATTAGGAGTAAAAAATATAATATGCTAAAATGTTGATTAGGCAGTGCCTAACTGCATATCAATATTTCTGCTTATACAATCTGTTTTATAAAATTTACAGTATTGTGACTACTGTCTAAAGTTATATACACAGCAAAACTTGGTGCAACCCCTTTATCACCTTACAGCTACACGTTGAAGTTTTTAGTTACTTATTGTACAATTTAAGTTCTTTCGGTTCAGATTGACATTATAAAACACTCTTAATCATTGAGAAGGAAATTATGTGAATTAAGAAATTTTCTCTGTTTGTACTAGGACAAAGAAGATGTATGCTTAACATATTATGGTCCAGTGAATGGATGAACTAAAATTTAAAGATAGTAGAAAACTTACATCACAGCATGCAGTCAGCCTCTCCATAACCCCGTTCTTCACCTGAAAATGAAAATAACAAATATAACAAGCTGATCACAAAGAATTAAGAGAAGTTTTATAACAAAATATATATCCAGTGAAATTTATAAACCAACAAAAACACAAGATAACAGTATTCGAAAGTGGAATCAAACTCAACCCTTCATGTACGCTTAACTCTTATTGCGGACAGAATAAGAATTTTTCCTTGTATGTAAACTAAATTTCCAGTTCATCAGAATATTTAGAAAAGGCAGAACAGTCATTTAATACATAACACTTTGAAACATATCATTTTGTACGATATAGAATCTTCATATTCCAAAGGGTGCTGGTAGAAAAGGTCTCGAAGATCGCACTAATTATTTATATTTTGTAAAGCTTTCACCAAATAAGCAATGGATATGATTGACTTGGTACTATTAGATAATCCAACCTCATTTGGAGAACAAAATATGATTCGATCAAAAACTTCGAAAGTTAAAAAAAAAAGGTAAGTAAACCAAAGTATGTCATGGGATATCATACCTTCCTGGATTTAAACTTCAAGCATTTCAAGCATAAAATGCTCAAAATTCTTTTCAACTCCACAACATGATCCGGATGGTATATGGGAGTCGGTAATTCAATGTACCCGAAGTGGCCTTAAACATCAGCATAAAAAAGGAAATTTTGTTATAAAATTGTGTAAAAACTAACTTTCTCATCTATTCCCAAAGTACTAAATTTAATTAATAGATTTGCATACCTTCACATTGTCCTGCTTCACCAGTACCACAGGACTCGCATTTGCCGGTATCAAGTGGAAGTCCAAGAAAAGGATTTGAAAGCTGACTAGCATGGCTGATGGGGCAGTCGCTAACTGATGCTTTACACTAAGAGATAGAGAGGTAATTAAACATTCTGTATTTAAAAGTATTTTAGTTATTCTCGCTTGAAGCTAGTTTTATTTTCCTTTTTAAAAGTTCTCATTCAAAAAACTCAGTTGCTTGTTGAAAAATAAGAATTACTAAACTAAAAACAAATCCCAAGTTGTGTAAGAGAAAATATTCAAGGCAGTATGAAAAATTAAGGGTGAAAGTTAAATAAACTATTGCTTACAATTTCTTGACGAGTTGCCAAACCAAATGTTATTCCTTTTATTTTCGCCTCAGAAGTTGTGAGCATAGAGTCTTCCATGTCCTCTAAAACCTGGGATACAAGACGACATATATCTTGAAATCAGCTTAAATACATATATATTAAACTATATAATAGGTTCAAACTTCATGACTCTTGCACAGAATTCCCAAACAAAAAAAAAAAAAAAAAAAAAAACCTTGACGGTAACAAAAATTGACATATTGGTTTGTATCTTGATTTGTATATTGTAGTATAACTTATCTGTCCATCACTTATTAATGCCAGAAATAATTAAATCAGTACAATACTTATTTTTCAATTATTTGTTTACATAGATGAACACTAGTTTCACCCTAAGGTGACAACTGCTGTGGAGAAGCACTATTCACTGCCAAAATTACATTTACAAACTGAGAAATAACAGAGTGACTAGAGTAATGTATTGAAGTTCAATGAAGGTGCCTTTGCATGTAGTGAATATGCAGACACAAAAGGTTTTCTGACCGTGGTCCAAATTATTATACATTTGGTTCTGATATGTTAGGCATATCCTTCAGTCACATCATCTTAGAAAAGAAACACATCTAACAAATCATGCATTATTTAAGTATTTATGATATATATATATATATATATATATATATATATATATATATATATATATATAAGGTCTTACTGCAATAAAAAAAATAACACTGCATAAATAAGTTGTAATAGTATTTTTGAAACATTAGGGTCCAAATGCAACAGACTATAAATAAAAAAATCGTCACAATTTTACTCAACGAGTCAGAAAAACATTACTTCACTCAAACTTTCAGCATCACTTTTCTCATATTTTGTTTGAGAAATTCACCTCAATTCTATAACGTCTCACAGCAATCACACGGAACTAGCAACTAGGACATAGAATGATAGATAATTACAATATCAATAATGACCTTAACACATAGATAAGCAAAAATTGGTTAATATGATACCTTAACATTCACAAAAACACTTGTTCACTCCCACGTTCAGCACCTGTGGCAAACAAAAGAGGAAACCAAAGTTTACATCCTTCAATGCAAAATGAAAAATCATTTAAGGGACAACATTGAGTGAAACAGATTCCAACAATAATATATAAATAAAAACATAGATGTATGAGCAACAAGCACAAAATTATAGTACAGCACATGTGCAGTAGGTGAGAAACTACAATTTCTCTTCTGCTATGTTTACCGTTAAAGTTTAAGACTAAAAAAAAACATATACATCAAAATACAGTGTTTCGAAAACAGAAACGGCCTCAATTAATACAGATTCATTTGAAGTTTTCAAATATTTTTTCACACATTCATGCCAAAGTTACTGGGCCCATGGGTTTGACTACAGCCTAAGAGATCAATTAGCAATGTTCATTTCAAAGCAGGAACATGCAAATAGACAAAATACATTTACATTCAAGAAAATCCCCAAACAAAAACCCCTGTTCAGAACCACCTTGAAAAACAAAACACGATCTTGAGAAAAAAGAAACAAACCAAAAAATCAAGAAGTAGGGATATGGGTGGAGTCTCGCTCAGTAAAGAGAGTTGTAGATTCAGTAAAAGAATAATGAATATGCAAATAGACAAAATACATTTACATTCAAGAAAATCCCTAACCAAAAAACCTCTGTTCAGAACCACCTTGAAAAACGAAACACGATCTTGAGAAAAAAGAAACAAACCAAAAAATCAAGAAGTAGGGATATGGGTGGGAGTCTCGCTCAGTACAGAGAGTTGTAGATTCGTAAAAGAGTAATGAATAGAAACCCCAAAACCCTAAACGAAAATTGACCGCGGAAAAACCTTAGACAGCCCAATAAACCTAAACCCTGACATCAAAACCAACCACATGGGCATGCATATGTACGAAATTTACCTCTCTCCGTAGGTGCGAGAGAAACAAATAAAATGCGGCTACAAATTCAGAGCCTGTACAAAACAGGGTACGGACTGAGAAAAAAATTGGCCCTTTTCCGCGAATTAGTGTTCGAGCTTTTCTGAGTTTTTGGGGTTTTTTGTTAGAGAGAGAAATAAAGGGCGGAGAGAGAGCGAGCCTGAGCGAGGGGTTTTAGTGAGAGACTGGTTCTCTGTTCTGCATGAAGTCAAAAGGAAATTGAAACGACTCTCTATTTTATTTTAATTTTTTATTTTATTTTTGCAATTTCTATTTCTTTTGCTATTTCTAATGAAAAAACAAAATGTATGCACTACTTTTTTTTCTTTTATAAAGTGGAACATACGGTATTTAATTTGTAATGTTCTGTACTAATTAAATGGTATTGTTGTGAGTGTAAAGTGTGAAGGTAAAAGTTTATTATAATACGGACTTACAAATTTATAAAATATAAATAAAAAAAATAGAAAAAGGGTTTTATTTTTTTTCCTTTTAAGATGGTGAAAAATCTTTACTTAGGTTAATAAAAATATAAAATAAAATTGATAGTAGTAAGAGCATCTTTAGTACTAGTTATAAATTTTGGTAGAAGTCGACACATATATAAAAATTTTACTCTTACCTAAAAAAAACTTCTAACAAATACAACGATTCTTACAACCCTTATCTTCAATTCTTCAGGTCGGATAAGTAACAGAACCACCTTGAAAAACAAAACACGATCTTCAAATCTTCAATACAATATGTTTCTTTAAAAATATTTTCTCTTAGTAATTCCTTTTCTTTTTCTTCTCAGTTTTCTTGGCATTAAATCTTCCCAAATATTGCACACCAAAATCTTCTTAAGTATGCACTAAAGAACTAGAGAACAAAAAATATACAATGAAGAAATGTGTCCGAATATGTATAACAATTTTTTTTTATTTAAATTAATTTAAGATCTTTTATCATACAATTGGTGTGCAAGTACTAAAATTAAAGTGTCAGTATTCTTAATGCAACAATTCCTACTAAATTTAAAAAATAAAACGTTTAGAACATTATTACACCAACGATTCCAATGGAACTTTGGAATCTAAGATTAATCATGTTCTCACGAGCAAGGGTGGAGCCAAAAATGATTAGGGGCTGAGATTATTTTATATATAATATGTATATATATACACATATTTTAGAAGGGGCTCACCATAAGAAAAATACATTTTTTAAAAAAAATTGTAAATAATACAAAGAGTTTTTTTTAGAGAGGGGGCTTAAGCCCCCCTTTGTTACAAGTGGCTCCGCCCCTGCTCACGAGGGTCAACCCGTTTTTTGTCAGAAGTTGTTGAGTGCACTAGTGATTATAGTTCTTTCTCTCCAATCTTTAATCACTCAGGGCATTCCCAATGCATAGGAGCCAAAAGAGGAAGCAAATTCAAATTTTGCCACAATATTTGCATCCAATCTCATTTTCACTCAAACTACATCCATCAAATTTTACCTCAAAAAAATATTCTTTTAGAATTTTCTTAATTTAATTTTTATTTATATTAAAATAATATATAATTAAAAATTTAATTTAAAATTATTTTTTAAAATAATATAATTAAACAAAATAAAAATGTAATACATTAATAAAATAATTAATACATAAAAACTAAATATAGTATAAAAATTATCGCAATAACAACAAAAACATAATTAATTCTAAAAATTAATTATTTGTAGTATTTATGTAATTTGTATTATTGTATTTCAATTTGTATGTTGTAATTTGTATTATTGTATTTCAATTTGTATGTTGTATTAAAATTTGTAGTATTTATGTAATTTGTATTATTGTATTTCAATTTGTATGTTGTATCAAAAATTATGTCAAATAATATTATTATATTATAAATATTTTTTTTCATATTTTTTTATAATGTAAAAATTATAAATTAAAATCAACAAATACTATTATATTTACATTTATATATATATATAACAATTAATTGAAAAAATAATAATAATATAATAATTTTTGCCACCATGAATAGTGTGGAGGTAAATTTGTCTTCTACTATTCACGATGGCAAATTGTCACCGTTTCTTCTAACTCCATGGTTGGAGTGGTGAAAAGAGAGTGGAAGAAGCAAAATTTGCCATTGCCTCACATTTGGGAATGGTCACATGCAATCACATTAAATGAGTTCTCAGTTATTGTTTTTTTTTTTTTTTTGCCCACTGGGAAGCAAAACAATCAAAATTTTGAAATATTTGATTCTTTAAAAAGAACTATTGTTGGAGCATGAACAAACCCGGACAAACTCTATTAATGAAAAAAATAAAATTGTGAACATTTTTAACAATTAAAAGCAAAGAAATAGAGGAAGAGAATAGAGAAGATAAATATACAGCAAACCAAAGCACACTGAGAAAGGATTTGCGAAAAGATTTGAAAGAAGTATTTTTCCTAAAGAAAATATAATGTATTTTAATAGTTATGAATGATCTTAATCGTCTAATACAATCAATGGTCAAAATTCGTTTATTAGTAAATATTAGGAAAAAAATTAATAGGAGAATCCGAATTCGGTACAAATAGTCTTACTCAAAATTAAAGTGAATTCTGAATATCTATAATAAATGAATATCCATAATAAAGATATTAATATTTTTCCTAATAACACTCATACTACTATTACTAATATACTATTCTCTTTTTAAGTCTAAACAACCTAATTTAATTTTCGCCTTTGTTCACCGCCTCGTTACCCCAAAACCACTTTACCCACGTAATTTCAAAACCAGACAATCTTTTCCCCAAATCCCAAAGCCATGGAAAACAACGACGAACCGCCGGCCGATCACAAGCTCTGCGGGTACCTCTGTGCTGTGCTTGCATTACCCGCCGACGCTTCCGTCCCCCTCAATTCTAGATTTAGAGTGGCCGGCGATCCCCCAGAGGCGTACTTCGTGTCCGAGAACACGGATGCTCCCATCGTCCGTTTGACCCCCATCGGCAAACCGGAGGCTCCCGGTTCCAGAACGACGCCGTCGTCTAGAAAGCGATGGAGCAAAATTGGAATGGTACACGGATCAATTAGCGTCGTGAACCAATTGCAAGCCCTCGTGGCTCACAAATGCTTGACAATTGTGGCGCGAATCGTGAGTATTTCTACGGTAGAAGGAGAATCGGAGGGTGAGATTCGGTTATCTAGGGGCGTGGTGTTAGTGGATGTGTTCTTGCCGATTAATTTGTGGTCTGGGTGGCAGTTCCCTCGTTCAAGTGCCATGGCCACCGCCCTTTTCAAGCACTTGAGGTGTGTTTTCTCCCGTTTTTTGTTGTAATATTTATTTGTTTGAAAGCTACATTCTTGTGTGATTAAATGGGTTTGATTACCATTGTTTTGTGAGATATGAAACGTGTGTTGTAGTTCTGCAAGTGTCGTTTTCTGTGGTACCTTCAATTCCAAATGGATAGTCTTGGCTTCACTGATTGAAATTTGTGAAACCTCGTGCAGATAAATGAATGCTTGACTTGTACAATCTGTTTTAATGCTTTATAAAAACTACAGTATTGTGACTACTGTCTGAAGTTATATACACAGCAAAACTTGGTGCAGCCCCATTGTCACCTTACTGCTACACATTGAAGTTTTTAGTAACTTATTACTACAACTGTATCTGACACTCTTTTTTGTTCATTTTTTAGCTGTTATGGACTTGGACATTTTGTGGGATTCTTTCTTAACTGTATAGATGATGAGATTACTGAGTTACAAATTTATTTATTACTGAGTATTTATTTTTGGCCCGTTTGAATGAATATATAATCTTGGCCCTGATTTGCAGCTGCAACTGGGAAGCTAGAAACTTGATGCTCACATCTCTCAAAGTCGATTGCTATGATCATCATAAAATTTGGAATGTAACTGACTGTCATGTCCTTGGATGTATGCTGCATTGTAGTGTACCTGATAATTCCAAGAAAACAAAACTTTTTGAACTCCAGGAAATTTTTGAGAGTTTACCCTGCGTGACCCAGAAGATAGACTGTGATGGTACAGGAGTGCAACCCGCAGAATCATCCTGTGACTCTGGCATCTGGGTGCTGTCAGATGATGTTTTGATTAATATTATAAGTAAACTAAGTCCAAATGACCTTCTGAAGATTTCTTTGACATGCCATCATTTAAGATATTTGGCAACATCCATCATGCCATGTATGAACCTGAAACTGTATCCTCATCAGCAGGCTGCAGTTGAGTGGATGTTGCAGCGTGAAAGGGAGCCTAAAGTCTTTAAACATCCTCTATATATGGATTTCAAGACTGAAGATGGACTGTATTTTAATATCAATATGGCGTCTGGTGAAATTGCTGAAGGTGTGGCTTCGACCACTAGGGATTTTCGTGGGGGAATGTTCTGTGATGAACCTGGACTAGGTAAGACTATTACTGCCCTTTCACTTATTCTGAAGGCGCAAGGAAGTTTGGCAGAACCCCCCAATACAGTACAAGTGATCTGGTCTAAGCATGGTGATGGGAAACATAGGCGTGGCTATTATGAAGTCAATGTAACCAGTTTGAGTTCATCAAATACTGACAAAACTTTGGGTAAGAATGTTCGTAGGGGAAGATTATCTTTAGACGAACTCACCCCAAATAAGATTTCCAATGCCACTACTTCAAAATCACCCAGATGTCTGCGTTCGGACGATAAAATGCTGGAATCCACTGGTTTACCTGCCAACAAAAGAAGTGAAGTCCTTCCGCCCGCACACTCAAGTCCTGAAACTGACACTGTGCAGTGCAGTATGTACTTGACTAATACAAAAAGAAATCTTCAGGATGCATTTGAGGAGCCATCTTCCAAATTTGATAAATGTGCTAAGAAAGGGAAGCGTGCCTGTAATGGCCGGAAAACAAGATTCTCGGGCAACCAAGATTCTCTATCCACTGGTATATCATCCAGTAGGAAAAGGAATATCGAGATGGTGAATGAAACTTGGGTACATTGTGATGCTTGTGGCAAGTGGCGAAAGGTTCCGAATATAAATGTCGCAGATACTTCCACAGTATGGTTTTGTAGTATGAACAGTGACCCAACGTATCAAAGCTGTAAGGTTCCTGAAGAATCATGGGATCTTAAGGGGAGTATTACATTCCTACCAGGGTTCCATACCAAGGGATCCTCTGGGGGCCAGGAGGAAAATATATCCTTTTTTACTAGTGTGTTAAAGGAACACTACACATTGATCAATTCTGAGACAAAAAAGGCCTTAACTTGGCTAGCTAAACTCTTACCAGATAAACTTGCAGAAATGGAAACAACTGGGTTGGTGAGCCCAACGGTTGGAACCTCTTTATTTGATACTAGGGTTGCTCGTGATTATCACAAAATCTTTCAAGCATTTGGCCTTACAAAAAGAGTAGAAAAGGGTACTCTGAGGTGGTACTATCCAAAAAGGCTTATGAACCTCGCCTTTGATTTGGAGTCCCTTAGGATCGCTCTCTGCGAGCCACATTCACTTAGGTTTTATCTGTCTACTGCAACTTTGATTATTGTTCCCGCAAATCTAGTTGATCACTGGAAAACTCAGATCGAAAGGCATGTCACGCCAGGTCAGTTGAGAGTCTATTTTTGGGGCGACCAGAAGAAAAAGCCTTCTGCTCCCATTTTGGCTTGGGACTATGATGTTGTAATAACTACCTTCAGTCGGTTGAGTGCTGAATGGGGCCCCCGTAAAAAGAGTGTGTTAATGCAAGTACATTGGCTAAGAGTAATGTTGGATGAGGGGCATACTCTTGGCTCAAGTCTCCATATGACAAACAAATTGCAAATGGCGGTTTCATTGTCTGCTACTAATCGCTGGTTGTTGACAGGTACTCGAACTCCCAACACTCCTAACAGTTAGTTATAGTTTCATTGTCTGCTACTAATCGCTGGTTGTTGACAGGTACTCCTACTCCTAACACTCCTAACAGTCAGTTATCGTATCTTCAACCAATGCTGAAGTTCCTCAAGGAAGAGACATATGGGCAGAATCATAAATCATGGGAAGCAGGTATTCTCAGGCCATTTGAGGCAGAAATGGAAGAGGGCAGATCACGGTTGCTGCAATTACTTCAAAGATGCATGATTAGTGCGAGGAAGAGAGATCTGAAAACAATCCCACCTTGCATAAAAAAAGCCACTTTTGTGGATTTTTCGGAAGAGCATGCCAAAAGTTATAATGAGTTGGTAGAAACAGTTCAACGTAATATTTTGATGGCGGATTGGAATGATCCATCTCATGTTGAGAGTTTATTGAACCCAAAACAATGGAAATTTCGAGCTACTACGATAAAAAATGTGAGGTTATCTTGCTGCGTGGCTGGACATGTCAGAGTAACGGATGCTGGTCAAGATATTCAAGAAACTATGGATATCTTAGTAGAGAATGGTCTGGATCCTATGTCACATGAATATGCTCTGATAAAGTATAATATCATGTATGGTGGCAATTGCATGAGGTAGTTGACCTTTTATCGTCCATGTTTTGTTGATTTGTTAAACTGAACATAGGAACCATACTGATTTTTGCTTCTATTTGTACTGTTAGGTGCAGTGAATGGTGTCGTTTGCCTGTCATTACACCTTGTAGGCATCTTTTGTGCCTTGGTTGTGTTGCTTTAGACAGCGAAAGATGTACGTTTCCTGGCTGTGGTAACTCATACGAAATGCAGAGTCCAGAAAAATTAGCCCGCCCAGAGAATCCTAATCCTAAGTGGCCTGTGCCAAAGGATCTCATTGAGCTACAACCTTCATATAAACAGGTACATTTAAGTTAGTTCACTCACTATATTGGATATAATTTTTAATTCTATTTTAAGTCTATCTGTATTATAGAGACATTTGTTGTACTCATGCTTAATACAAATCAATCTGTCAAGAGCATCGCTTAATACATAAGTTTACAGATCTCAGTTCATAATTGCCAGGACACAGGTACATCTAGTTTATCTCTAATAAGCAGCTTTAAATCATTTTGGAATACAAAATAATTTAACAAACACAAATATTCCCTACTGAGTACCTAAGAATAATGCTACAACTAACAAACATGTTCATCTATGACTATTATGGTACGCAATACAACAATAATTGAAAACAGAGACTGTCATATTAAAGAAGGTTCAATATAGCAAGTCCAAATACAGTACACAAGCAATGATAGACGGATTAAGAAAATAACGCCAACAATATTCAGTACAGCAATGTTCATCCAACATCAGATATAATTTAAATTTATAACAAAACAATGGCATCTTATTGATTGGTCACTTGTGTTTCCTAAACATCTCTAATAACATTTGGAGGCAATGTGTGACTCATATTTGGGTTACAGAGTTAAAGATTGACGTATTTGTAGTTGCCCCAGGTGTAGCCGTCTGAAGCAATGTGTGCCTCTTCTTATTGATTGATCACTTTCTGAAGCACTTCGCTTGAATAAAAGCCTGCAGCTAGATTGAGTGTTTGCCTGTGCTTTGATGGATTTAGAGAATAACAAATCATCTCTAGAATGCAAATATATACATGCTAGTCTTCTGTTACTTATCTCTGGTTAACTTGATAATTAATGCCTGTGTCTCTATATATCCTTAACTTGATGCAGGACGACTGGAATCCTGATTGGCAGTCAACATCTAGCAGCAAAGTTACATATTTAGTTTGCCAGTTAAAAAAATTGCAAGAAACTAATAGGAGGATAACTGGGTACCCCATCGGGGGTTGTGAGGGAGCTATGTCTAATGAATTTAACATATCCTCCGCAAGCATACTACTAGATGAGGAGGCTTGCCTTAGGCTAAGAAATGAGTGGAGTCAGATTTCTTTGGAAAAAGTTATTGTTTTTTCCCAGTTTCTTGAGCATATTCATATCATTGAACAACAGGTAAATCTTGATCAAAACATCCATATGGTTCTCATGGTTTTTTCAGTGGAATCCGTGCAATTGATACATTTATTTTCTTCATTATCTTCTCAGATGAGCAATGCAGGTATTCAATTTGTTGGAATGTACAGTCCGATGCACTCTAGCAGTAAAGTATGTACTCATTTTCTTTTGTGTTTTGGCGATTCTGTATCTTAACAATTTTGATGATTTCTCTTTTGTTGTTCAGATGAAATCACTAACAGCTTTTCAGCATGATGCAAATTGTATGGTTCTCTTGATGGATGGAAGTGCAGCATTAGGTCTTGATTTAAGCTTTGTGACTCATGTCTATCTGATGGAACCTATATGGGATAGAAGGTAGTACATCAATATAACCTTGAATCGTCATCAATTTTCTTAAAAACTTGTTCAGCATTGATTTTGCTCTTCAAATGTATCTGCATCTAACTTATAAGCCCGGAAGCTTCTAGATTCAGTTTCACGTGTTTCTGAGAGAATTTAAGTAACTGTTTTCTCTATTCTGTGTATTTATATTGACTGGGAATTTTTGTTATAAAATATTTATTAGTATGGAGGAGCAGGTTATTAGTCGTGCTCATAGAATGGGTGCTGCACGTCCTATTCATGTGGAAACATTAGCCATGAATGGCACAATTGAAGAGCAGATGATGAAATTTCTGCAGGTAGTGTGTTCCTTCCCAATTTGTCCTTTCAAATGATAACTCGTCAAGTCATCATGGTGTCCTGCTATTTGATTATTGGATGATGGGGTATATATAAATTACTCATGCCAGCTCATTCATTTGAGATATCTGCTTAAATTTTAAACCAAAATTGGCTAGCGCTTGATATAAAAAGATGATAGCAAGCCATAATATGGAACACTCAGTAGTAAGTAGTTTCCTACTCAAAGAACGAGAGTTCTAACTTCTCAGAGCAGTATGACAGATCATTGATCCATAATTCTCGTGGAAATTGTTCTTAGAACTTTTGTGCACATTGACATTATCCTTGATTTTTGTATCGTATTTGTATTTATAGTTTTAATCAACGATGCAAAAGGTAAAAGCTATATGCACGATGGAATTATTCTGAGGCTTACTTGGGTAATACTATCGTGTCTTGGTCATTTTATGTTACATGATGTGATTTATAATTTTGGTTTCCATGTATAGTTGACCTCACCATAAAGTACAAACTATTACATGTACCCAAAATGTGTGGTCTGTCTCTGTCTAGTTCCTAGAATTGCATTTTTATGCCGATAATTTGTCATTTTGTAATTTATATCATCCAACTAAATGCGGTCATGCTCTCATTAGGATGGCAATGAATGTAGAAGGCTTTTGAAGGAAGAGTATGGTACAAATGATATTGAGGGGGCACGGTCATTTCGTACACTTCATGACTTTGCCGAGAGCAATTACTTGACTCGCCTTAGATTCGTGCGAACTAATTCCATAGCAGAAAAGGTGCACAAACTGTAACTCTTTACTTTGATTTCTCTCATGCATTTTGGGGATTGACCCTCATCCATTAATTTTGTTAGTGTTCACGAATGTGATTCGTGTTATTATTACAGAAGGGTGGGGTATTCATATTGATATATTTACCACAATGAAAAATAACATTTATTTTATGGCTGTTGGGAATGACTTTTATTCTTATTGTTGTTTCCTTGAAAGGTGTAACCCCAATTGCCAAGATTGTGAAGTGCTATGGAATGTTTTCGACTCAAGAATGAATATTTATATGTTGATAAAGTATGCTTCTTGCATTCAGAATAATTCATTTGTTTTTGTGGAGATTTTTTATTTCAGTGCTATCAAACTAGAAAATATCCTGTACGAAACAAATCCAGTTTTTGGTGCTTAGATGCATTTACAGTTAAAATTTTTGTTTTACCAATTCTTGAGAATGGTAGGTTATATATGGACCCAAAGAAAGTAGTAATCATTTCCTATACTCATTTTTTGTATTTATCTGATTTTGGTTTTGGATTTTTCACTTCATTTGATGATATATGTTAGTTTCATTTAAAATTATGAATTCGTACTCTAAATTTAACATTTCTAAATTTTAGTTTTATTACACCAATTATCACCCACTCATTCAAACTCTATATACCCAATAAAAGTATACAATTGTTTTTTGTTCCATCTATAAAATCAACCAATCAGTTTTATTATCCGACCATTAATTTCACTGAGTTTTGTAGAACACGTTATAATCATCAATTGACTTAATCTAATCCCATCAAATTGTATCACCATCCTCCTTGGAGATTGAAGCATGCAAGTCATTTTGTTTTTTGTTGATTGCTTCGTGACTCCATGTATATATAGTATCATTCAATAATTAGGGAGAGTTGTGATGAGTAATAGAATGCCAAACACCGACAAATTTTCAGTTGTTCAAGATTTTAATTACGATTTTGTATTAGTTTGATTTTCGATCATACCAAATAATTCTTCACCAATTGAATAGACAAAAACATTAACTTTAACAAAGACAATTGATATAAATAAAATAATAAACTACAATAAGTACGTATTTTTATGTAAAATGTAATAAAATAATAAATAAAATAATATATACATCGTTCTCGTATTTTGTATAAAATATAATAAAACAAGACATAATTCTCAATTTTACATTGCGACCATATGCGTGTATATTATATTGATATTTGGTATATTATATTTCATACTCTCTCCGTATTGATTACCCCTCATTTGTATTTTATAAAAAAAAGAGAGATCATTGATGTAGAACAAAAATATAGTAGTATTTTGTAATCCAATGCCCTTAAAAAAACAATGTTTAGTAAGCAAGGTAAAGACAAGCCACTCAAATCCAAAAATGGTCCAACTCCAAATAAACGTTGGTCCAAATACCAGAGACTAATAAATGACCGAAATAGATGTGTTGTTGTCGCTCTTTAATTTTTATTTTTTTATTAAATAAAATGCAAGAAATGAGACTGTTTTTTTGAAAGGGAAAGATGGGATGTACATATAAATTTTCCAATAAAAATCAAACATCAAAATAGACTTGCATTCAACCAAAAGATTGGGTATAGTTCAATTTGACCAATTAGATATCACATTACAAACATGGTCTGATTTTCATGTAATGGAATAAGGGGTTGATTTGGATTTGAAAATTTCAACTCTGTTTGAATAAGTAGATCTGAAAAGCTTAAAAGGAATTCAAGATTAATTTCCGACATCATATTGAAAGAGTGCTCCAGTCCATTCATGATAATTGAAATAAGAATGCATTGAGCCTATATGATCAAAATTTGATATATGACAACAAGAATGCATTGAGCTCATATGATCAAAAGAAATATCAGGAGGAAGAATATTAAATATATGAAGTTTATCATGCTTTAAAGCGATACTTTACAAAACACTGAGAGATTGAGAGCGAGAGATCTGACTACTGTATCTGAACTAAAAACAAAAGAAAGATAACAAAACGAGGCCTACTGTTGAGATTGACCGTGTGGTGGTGGACCAGGAGGCAGAGGGGGAGGCATCCCAGAGGGAATATTGTAATTCGATGGCATTCCATGAGGCGCATTAGGATTTCCAGACTGCTGCAAGAATAAGTCAACTACATTAGCTACAAACAGAGCCAATTATGTAAAACTGAATGAGTTCAAAGCCTCGTTTTTTTCACACAACATAGATTTCAATGAAAAAACGATTTTCAAGTTTCCTTGCTAGAATCTAGGAGGGATCATGCATCCAATTTAATAAAAAGCTTAAGCTTTGAATCATAATTTGAAGAGTAGAACCAGTCAAATTAGTTTGTAGACTTTCCAAAAACTCCTCAATTTCCAACAGTATCACAAATGCTATTGTACCATTGCCACACACAATTTATTTGACAACATAGCACATATATTTCAAACTTCAAAGATGTTAGAGTCCTTACAATGAGCTCTACACTGTAATACAGGTTCACTAAATCACCTAAAACAACTAGACACCTCCGAGAAAAGATTTCTATTTCAAAGGCAACAAAAAATTTTAGTCTTGAGAACTTTGTTTTCGTAGAAATTCAATTGACAGTATATTACTTGGACGTTCACCGTCTTTCATGTATTATTTAAATCTTGATACTCCCTCCGTTCCATAACAATAGGCCAATTTTCTTAAATGGACGTCCCGAAAATAATAGGTATCTCTCAAAAAAGGAACTAAATATTCGTACTTTTCACTTTAAAATACAATTTTATCCTTACTTTTTTAACTTTACTGACAACATTACTTTTTATCTGAATACCCTAAACACATTATAAGGCTTTCAACGAATTAGATATTCAGTTGGTTATCCCAGATTCTGTGTTACTTTGATTTTAGTAATGTTGGGGTTCGATTAGCAAAAAAATAAAAATACGAGGGAGGAAAGTTTGTCTCAATGGTGATACGACACATTTGGTAAGAGATGAGTTGTCAACCCTAAAATAGAGATGTAAATTTTTGATGAGGTTTGGGATAGAAATAAGTATAAATTCGTTTTGTGGTCTACTATCAAAATGCTTTAAAGAGTAACTGTATTTCTGATGTATCTAGAAATTGGCACTATGCAAATGTAGTAATACTACTGTATGTTCTGTATTTTTTTATAGGAAACGACTCTCCATTATTTTTGTTACAAAAATGATTCTTATGCAAAACTGGCTTTATATAATTTACAATAACTTAATGCACAATTGGGCATGATTATCAGAGCAAATATAATTCAATGGTAAAAAGGGTAGACTGTCTAATTAAGGCAAGCAATTCTTGCCTTGACAAGTGTCAGAGATATGCAAATTGGACATGGCAATTAAAACATTTTCCCTTTTGTTTCTCGAGGAATGGCATATTTGAGCATGATATAACAACCTAATTTCAAGTAAAGTGTGTATACACTGTACGTTGAGAAGAAACACGTTCAGTAACTATAGACATGTATTATACAAGTGTTCAATTAAAGTTCAAATCTAATTAATAACCCGCATATCTAGTGATCTGCCGAAAATGTGGAATTATAGAAGAAAGACCTGATCATGAAGCTCTCTGGATATAATAAGGAAAAAAACTTAGGTGACACAGAAACATGCAAGTCACACCAAAAATCGATAGAGGTCAAAAAACTAACACAAGGAGCACATAATCATTGTAGAACAGAATCAACAGATACCGTGCTTAGCTGTTATACATTTTGCGAGGCAGTACAGATCACTGGAACAGTGGCATAAGATTTCTCACCTGGTAATGATTCATTCCTGGCATCATCTGCACCTGCCCCGTCTGCGGCCTGTTGAAGCCGCCGCCTGATTGATACATCTGATTACCACCTGGATGCATATTTCCAGGTGGGCCCGACACAGAAGGCATGGGATTCATCCCCATGAAGTGGCCTTGCAGTGGAGGACCAACTTGATTTAGACCACCCTGCATTCCCCATATATATGTAAGAAATTCCATCAAAAGGCACTTCAGAAATAATGAATAATTGAACAGCATATACTTAGGAGTTTTAACTTCTTACCATCGGGCCCGGCATTGATGGGTTAGGGACTTGAGCAGACGAATTAAGCTGTTGTAGTTGGGTTGGGGGGCGAGATATATGAGGATGTTGTAGCAATTGTAAATGCGAAGGAGGTTGCATCTGAGGCAAATTTGGTGGCTGCAAGGGCATTTGCTGGGGCAGTCCTTGGTGCTGTTGGACTGGTGGAGCATTTTGTTGGTAAGGCTGCTGCTGTTGTTTGCCCACAAGAAGAGACGGGTGCGGACCAGGTGGCAGAGGTGGAGCTCCTAAAGGCATTGAAACTGACATGGGTGGCTTCTGCTCCCCTTGAGCAGATGAATCAAGAGACGGGATATTAAGCGGCATTGCAACTCCAATCCCTGGGATAGTTCCTTCATTCCTAGCCAGCCCAGGTCCAAAAGGTCCAGTATTTGTGGGAGGCTCGGGCATAAGGAAGGGAACAGAAACACGACCTCCCGTAGCAGGGTTCTGGTCACTGAAGCCTGGCAATAGACGAAAAGTTATTCAAGAAACCACGAGGCATAGAAACATAAAGCAACACTTTGATTGGGGGTTGGGAAGGTGGGGGTGGGGGTGAGGGTGAGGGAGGAGAAATAGTTTCCAGATATACAAGGAACCAATCCGTCACTTTAACAAATAAGGTACACTTTGTAGCAGGAGAATTAAAACTACATTTTACAAGCAATTACAATATAAAAGTAAGAGAGCGCTTCAATGACTGTTAAAAGGCAAAATGGGTTCAAACTTAAAAGGTCCATAAAAGATGCGTCTAATATGATTACCATAGATATAAGGGGAAAATTTGGATAAGGGGTAACTCTTAATGTTTGTTTAAAATTAAATAACTCAGTTTTGCCTAATTATAAAAAAAGGTCAGGTACCTATTTTAACCATTTGAATTTACCTAATAGTTATTTTTTGACAAGGGTATTATAGACTTTACAAAATTCAAAAAACGTCCTGCAATCTAATTATAAAAAAGTCCGAACCCTATTTTTTAACAAAGTGAAAAATATAGTATTACCTTTTTTCATGATGTTCAAGAGATGGGGAGTTTTTCATTAAAAGTAAAATAAATAGTCCCTTTTCCCTAATAATACCTAGATATCAATACCTCATGCAATGCCACTTGAAATCTTTGGAAATAAGACAACTTAGAAGTATAAGAATGAGTTGATAACCTTGATTTGATCCCAAATTGAATTTATCAAGGGCTGAATCCCCAGGTCTATTTCTGCACCAAAACTTTGTGGCGTGATCATTGCCACCACTGCACAACCAAAATTTTATCAATTAATCCATCTTATTGCTTGGATTATACTTATACACATTTGGAAACATTACAACAGTGATGAAGCACCCTAACTTACTAGTATTAAAAGCTGAATGTGTACGAAAAACAACTCACTAAAACACTCCAAAGTAAAGTCACTCCATTGACATGTGTGCAACTAGTACACATAGAAACAATAATAGCCAAACATTCTTTCACAGAAAAAATAATACCTGCAGAGAAGGTATCCTATAGGATGCCATGCGAGATCCCAAACACTGTTATCATGCGCATTCTGTATCTCAACCTGGGGAGTCTCTTGCCTGCCCACAGAAAATTAAATGGTCATGAATCAGAAATTTGCTGTGAACTTCAAACTATCAATGGTAAAAAACTGTCGCTAATTTTGAGAAATTACTTGCCTCTTATAAAAAAAGGTAAAAGAAAAAAGTAAATATATTGCCAAAAAGAAGCAACTTAAAAATCAGTATGTTATTTTTTGCTTATCAACCTTATTCGGTGAACTATTTCAAAGCGAAGGAGATTGAGACAATGAACAGAAATGTTTTCAGTTATAAAACGTGGAACTGTCCAAGATTCAGCTTAAAGATTCAGATATGCGGAGATTCACCCTCTGAATTTTCTACTACAGAGATGTAGAATACAGAAGAAGTTTCAAAATGATGCCATGTACTATTGCTAAGTATTTTTCAGTTTTCTATGATCAGGTTGAGTCAGTGCATGTAGTGTGAAATAGAGAAAAAAGATATTGATTGTTCCAGATGCCTTGTTCTACGTTCTCATTTCCTAAGAAGAAGGGCCAAAATAAAGAACAATGGTTCACACTTCAAACCTTATTCAACATTTCTCATAATTTCTAAAGGGATACAAATAGGTGAGAGAATTGATGAGAAGTTCTGAACATACATGCAAAGAATTGTACTTCTACCACGTTGCGACAAATTTAATTGAGATATTTCAAAGAATAAGGCAAAAGGTTACCCAACTAGCCAATGGAAAATGGATCCATCAAAACTCCCACTAACAAAGTACTCCTCGTGAAATGGATGCCAAGCCAATGCTGTGTCAGTGAAAAAATAAATGCAACATAAGTATATCATAAACATAAAGAGGACACAGAAAAGGGAGAATAAAGAAGATCATACTAGGTCCACAGACACTAGAGAGTGCAATATAAAAGACAAATATTGAAAGTACACTGAAAAAAAAAACAAGAGTTCAGAGACTAATAAAATGTAGAAACTATCCTAAACTTATGAACAAACACTATACAGAATAATTAAATGAGGAGAAAGGCCTTCCATGATCAAAACAGTAATAAGTCATCTAAATACTCCAGATGCGGCTTCAGCTTAATTTATTGTCTTAAGGCTTCTCCCAAAAACAACCTTTTTTGATACCATAGCCGTATACTAAACCTCTCTCCAAATGTTCCAAATTTAACGTAACCAGTTAAAATCCCCATGCATCAGTCTCTTTTAATTTTCAGTTTTCAATAAAAACCATCAAACAGAAACTAAGAAAAACCTGTTAAATATATACTCTATTTCGGATGAAACCATATCCTTGCAGTTAACAGCATAATGCAAATATTTAAATACATGCATCTGAATGTCATTAAGTGATCTCAAGGTCATATCAAAGTCAACAGATTAAGTTGACTAATCATTTCTAGTAGTCTTCAGCGCCAGTTAAAAGTAGCACGCAGTATGAAACAAAAAAGAGTACCCGGCATGCAGGTAAATTTAAAAGATATCTGACAAGACAAATATAATTTCATACCAGTGACATCTTTCCGATGCCCACGAAAAGATTCAAGCTCCTTCATGGCTCGTATATCATAAAGCTACAAACAAGGAAGATCATCAAGTCCCAGGGAGAAGTTATAGTTTTCGGAGGTGAACAGTATGGGCAAACAAATAAATTCTTAATTTCGAGGAACCAAGAAAATAGGGCTACCTTGATAATTTGATCCTTCGAAGCAGTTAATACCCAGTTTCCATTTTGATTCCATTTCACATTAAGAACTGTATTCTTGTGCCCATGACTACAAAAACACAGGTAGTACGCAATTATATTAAACTAAGTAACCAGATAGTCATGAATCGATAAACTGAAAAAAGAACAATGGTTGTTACTAACAACGAACATAGCTCTTTCCCTGACTTAGCATCCCAGAGTTTGACAAGGTTGTCTTTCCCACCTACAAAACACCCATTGAAAAGGATAAACAATTGGCTCTAGAAATATAGAAATTACCCACTGTACGTAAAGTAAATTAAAACAGCACGAACCAGAAACCAATAATGACTTAGTAGGATGCCAGTCAACACACTTTACATCCCAACCATGGCCTGCACGAGTTCAAAGGAGACAATAAAACTTCTTAGTTATAATTTGCACCCATTATCATAGTAGAACCCATGAAGGAACAATTTATTAATCACAGATCATGAAAAATATATAAAAATATCACAAGGGTCAGGGATCACTAAATATTTGAAAACACAAATCAAAATACACCTCTTGAAATCGCTATCAGGGTCATATCAAAGTATAGCATCATATATACACAGGCATATTTTCTCATTTATGATTAGGGCCTCAGACTGGATTTATAACTGTGAAACTAGTTCAACTGACACAACTTAAGGACACTGACTAAAAAACAAAAAGGTATTTGCTCAAAATATCAGTGTTCTAAAGAAACGGCCTAGGCGGACGCTAGGCGGCTGCCTACCTTCTCGATTTCACTTAGGCGGACAGGGATAGGCAGGTTGGGGTCTACGCGGGTTCCAGGCGGTCCGGGCGGGGTCCAGGCGAAGAGACCATAAACTTCCCCAACCCGAAAGGGAGAAAAAATACAAACGTGTTGCAATTCACATTCTTACCTTTGTACTGTTTTTTGGTCTCAAATCCACTATCTTATTTTTCCTTTTTTTTTAACTTACTTATAGATTATTTTACTTAGGCCTGTCAATTTGGACACGACCCGATAACACGACTCGAAACCCGCACGAAATAAAGCGGGTTGAACCCGCACGATTAAAAAGCGGGTCAACGGCGGGTCAACCCGATTAATTCTTTGTTTAGAAAGATCGATTAATTCTGTTTTTCTTAGAATTAGGTTTACAATAACCTTCACGTTCTCTTACAATTAGAGTTATCATAACATTCTAATTTCTTTAATTTATGTGATTTGTGATAATGTGGAGTTTATTGTACCGAGTAACTATTTAAATAACTATCATTTACAATATATATGTCATTATATTAGAAATAAAATTATTTTATAATATTTTTATTTATAAAAAAATATAAAATTTTAATTTTAAAATTAAATGGGTTAAATGGGTTGAAAACGGGTTATAAATGGGTAACCCGTTTATAAATAGGTAGGGTTTGGGTTTAATTATTCGACACGATTATTAAATGGGTTGGGTTTGGGTTTATGTTTTGTCACCCGCGAATACTTTTGACACGACAGGAACCCGACCCAACACGACCCATTGACACCCCTAAATTTTTACTATTGATTTTCAATGATATTAATTAAAAACAATCAAAATCCACCTAGAACTGCCTAAAACCACTTAGGCGCTATGGGTTGGGTCACCGACCTCCTAGTGCCTAGCATTTTTTGGAACATTGCAAAAATATAGCTACGCCCGGATAGTCTAAAATCATAACTACATTAAATCAGTTTGCTCTTTAGCTAGGAAAAATGATAAAAGATTCTCCCATAAATGTTTCCTTTTTAATATTATAACTACAGCTAAACAAAGGTGGGAAGGAAAAAACTGAATGATATTGGGCATATAAAATACAGCCAAAACAGGTTTAATTAAAAGAAAAAAACACAGCACACAGAAGAGAAAAATATTACTGCTGAGAAATCTGACTTGAACATTAAAAGGAGTTAAAAATAAGCTGATTTAAGTCTTGGTTTCAGTTCCACTTTTACACAAGTCTTCAGCAATTCCATAGATATTGATCAAAATGAGGAGAAATGAAAGATGTTGGGTTTCTTGCAGGACTTAGCATTGTTTTCTTGTAATGAATGATATATGTGTTGATGCTCAACATTGGCTTCCTTCAATATTGGGACTTTATATGCTCTCAAATCTTACGTATTCGACACTCTTGCAGAAGCATATGAGAATTATATGTGTCCTCACTATTACCATTTTAATAACTGATAACTTAATAAATCTCTTGATTGCAGATTGTCTTGCAATGAACTATTGCCCTTTTCACCATGTGCTTCACATTAGTAAGAAAATTACAAGCTTCATTCAAGAAAGTTCTTAAATAACTAAAAGTAGAGAATCATCAAAGTGTCTTTGAATATATAAAGGAATTAAGGGATGGCGTTTAAAGTTAAAAAACTATATTAGGAATCAGTTGCATTGTTAACTCAAGAAATATTTGTCCTGTTAAGTCTTTAAAAGCTAATTTTTAATGCCACATCAGTATCAAATTTGAGATAGCTTGCAGTGAAGGTAAATGTGCAGTTCTGAACCTTATTAATCAGTATTGAAATAATTTCATCTTACCCTAAAAAAGCATTGAAATAATTTCCGTTGCATTGCAAAATAGTAGTTTTTTTGGTAAAGCCACTGTAGAACCATAGATATTTAAATTCAAAACATAGTTTTATGTTTTATGAACAACCCCTTGAACTCAAGCTCATGTTGGAGAAGATAAGAAGTGTTTTACTATCATTATGGGATGACATTCATATTATTCAAGTATCCTTGATAGAATGGTTAAGGCATTTCTTAATGAAATTTTTTCCTTTGTTCTCTCACTGAAGGGAAAAAAAACATGAATGATTTTAACATCCAAGATTTATCCTAAAACCATAAATAATCCTTAAATGAGTAAAAATCAGGACATCACCAGATAATAAGCGCTCCTCCTGACACCTAGCAAAGTCCCAAACTTTAACAGTAGTGTCATCAGAACAGGAGCAGAACTTCAAATCTGTCCTACAGAAACTGATCAAAGGTAGAAATTGTTTGAATATTGTCAAACACAAAAACAAAAACAATGTGATCTTGGAAAGAGAAAGGTTACAATGTGATATGGTATTTTAATTACAAATATATCCATTCATAGCTCGTTAATCCTAATGATAAACACGCCAAGATTGCAAGTTAATATGGAATTATACCTCAAGCCACGAATAGATTCTTTATGTGCAGACTTATTAGCTTTCACATTATTCATGTTGTTTTGCCAGTACCTGCAACCATGTAAATAATCAAATCCTCGACCAGACTATAAATTAAAACATTCATAGTTTGCCAAAAATGAAATTACTTTATGGAGCCACCATCATCCCCAGTGACCATCCAATTCTCGTTATAACTCCATACCATAGACCTGACAGCTTGTTCATGGGCCTGCATACAAGAAATATTCTTATGGATCTCTCTTGGCATCTACAGATCTAACCATCATGAAACATGTAAGTATTATTTATACCTGCAGTATCATTTCAAAATTAAAAGATTGGCCATTCCACAGAGTGAATTCTCCACTGTGAGATCCAGTAATAAGGCGTCTCCCACTCGGGGTCCACTGTTAATAGATTTTGATCCAAAATTATTAAACAAGAAGAGGAAAAACTTTGTACCAATCATATTTGTGGTTCCAAGACATGATGTTTGGGCTTAACAACAGAAAATACACAAAAGCAACTGCATGGAAGGCTGAAACATATTTTAGAAGCATAATAATTAGTATCATAAGCATTTGAAGTAAGTCATACTTATATAGCAGGCTATGATATGATAAAAGATACATTTGATTATTAGCAAAGAAACTGAACGGCTCATCCTTACAATTTGTTACATGTCCACAATCTTTTCTAAGTAAACGTAGGCTATGTAGCTCATCAAAATGAGCTTACAGCATTTTAACCTCCAATGCTTGGACTCTTCAAAGCATGTATAAGTTACGTTATCAATAGATATGATGATACATCCAAGCATAAGTAGTGTATTGTAATAGTTAAATTAATAGTACTAACTAATTAGTTTACTGGTTATTTTCATAGGTGAAAAATATGAAGGCAATTTTTGGCAATTGGGGATATGAGTCATATGAATGAAATGTATTAGTTTCCTTTATATGTCCATTCCATCTAATCTCTTTCACTCTTTCCATAGTGCAGTCTCTCGGATTTTCACACACACAAATAGTGATTATCCCATCTGATCCATTTTGTGGTCGTGTCACATGGGATCTCAGTTCTAATCATTTATATTCCCTCTTCTATACACCCTTGTTTGTAGATATACTAAACATCATGCTAATGAAGATGATTGAGGCTCCAAATGTGTCTATGACAACTTTTGTGACTCATTATCCTGTGAAACATCAGATATTGAACATGACCGTGACCATGCACATCTTTTTCCTAATTTAAACTTAAGGTTTGAAACACATCTGTTAAGCAAGATTGCAAATTAAAACTTGAAATCATTATCACTTATGGTGTAACATAAAATATGAACCTTATTTTGGCTATAGTGAGTTATGACAAGTATAATGAGTGGAACCAGAATTCCTAGAAAGAACAGAATTTAGCAAAAGCATGGTTATATTGACGAAATAGGTGGAATGTGCTGATAATTTTATTAGAAAGAGTTTTATGTAATACAAACATATTTGCTAAATAAACCAAGGAGTGTAGCCAAAAGACCGCCTAGGATAATATGATTGCACCGAGGCGAGTATTAATGTGGTGGGTGTGCACAGACAGAAATAAACAAGCACATATACAGCCAGCAAGTCATAGAGAATGGTAAGAAATGATCAAATGAAGGTCAATTCCATTAGCTCACCAAAACTCGATTGATTGAACATCTGTTTTTGTTCAATGATGTATGTACAAATTTTGTCGCAAAACTAGTGGATGGGTTATCTACGTTAGCTGCAGTGGGCAACATCTGCAATAATGAGAAACAAAGAAGAGAAATGAATAGCATCAGCTATTTACCTCAGGTAGGGGGAGAAACAGGAAATATGATTATTTCATGTTCAATTGTGAATTAGAAGGAAAGTTCATGGTTGAAAAAAATAAATGATAAAGGACATGATGCCCATATTTGAACATGTGTATGATGAACATCATAACTTACATCAATAGCTGCTGCTGGGCTAGGTTGCAAAATTGTCCTATCCCTTGAATCTCGCTGGAGCATGCGTATCTGCCAAAGAACATGACAAATGAACTTTATACCACATGCTTCAAAGATGACAAACACTAAATAAACAATTAAATTGCAATCTCTCCACCCAACTGAAACAAAATGGAAAGATCACACAATTAACAATAACTAATCCTATTCAAACAGTTGGATACTCAGACCATATGTTTCCTTATGAGAACATATCATGGCACGAAACAAAGTGCAGAAATACAAAAAAATGTCCATATAACACTCAAAAGCAACATCTACATTTCAGATATTATATTTGGTCTCAGCTCACATCACTTGTAACTATACTTCACCTACCAGTTCCAACTAAATGAAAATGTACATAGTTGCTCAATCACCTTCTTCTCCATATGCATGGAATAGAAGAATAATGAGTCTGTAGACTCTCATCCATAATATCCTTAATATCTTTTGCAGTGCTCACACCCAGCTAACAATACAAATCAGTTCATATACAATTAGAAACAGATATCTGACTGGAGGAGCTTCTCGCCAGTGAAAGAACCAGAAATTTAGTGTGGCTCCTAAAAATATTTAGTCACGTGAACAATTTGAATAGTTATTAAAGGTCATTTGTGAAAGAACAAAAACCATAAAGTGGGTGTATTTAGTGTCATTTTTTAATATATATTGGAAGTTGTAGTATTTAACTGCAAATCTGCAATATATATTAGGCTATTGTATGGAATTCCAACATTTTCTCCAAACAATATCATCATTAGGGAAGTTAGAGTATTAGATTGCTATGTTTAAAGATAATGCTAGAATTATTAAAATACAAAATTTTGATTCACCATCTATTATCTGAGACACCTAATATCGGAGACAGAGGGGAGTATATATAAATATAGATAATTTTCATCAAATTGAGGGGGTGCAGTGCCCATGCTTGTGGCCTGAATGATGAACCCCCTTTACTTCCAACCCAGAGATTTTCAGTAAAGGATCAGATAGTGATGATGAGAGCATACTAATTTGCTCAGATAAAGGATCAGTAAGGCTGACTTAGAATGGTCTTTAGTTATCAAGTACTAGAAGCAAACCATGAAAATTCTGCCACTACTGCAGCGATAAATCATATTATCAAACTAGAAGTATATGCAAAGAAAAAACAAATTAACAGCATGAGACGCAACAAACTCATAAGAGTACCTGCATATATCGCACAACAGTGCTCGTATAGTCAACTGCTCGTCTTTGTCCAATTTTCCTCATCCTTTTTGCAGCAAAACTGTCAGCATGAGCTGCAACAAACTCAGAAGAGTAAGGCCTACAAACATTATCAACAAGCCTGCATGTGGTTCAACTATATCCATCGCAAAAGTTTCAGTTCCATGAGTTTATCAATGTTAACACTTAACACTTTCTTTACCCAATAAAGTAGGTTTGGTTTGTGTTAGCAACATCACAATATAGCCATTACAAAACTTTAGTCTTTAAACAAAATTCTACAAAGAATTGCTGATCTTTGATCTGAGGAACTATTCTATCCTATTTTTGGGCTCCTAGTTAGATACCTGGAACTCAGAAAGATATTTAGGATTGTGACTGTTAAATCTAAATGACCAAAACTGGTATAATGTATTTTAAGTAGAAGATCAAAATATTGATATTCTATTTTTTGGTGTGAACAGAATAAAATATCATGAAATAATTATTCTTAAAAGTTTATAAAAAAATCCAACACAACTTTTGTGTGTTTTAAAAGGTGTAGTTCAATTCACAAAGCAAGATCTAGTTTATGATCTATGAGAAACTCCAGGACATAAGTGGGGAACAATTCGCCTCATTATCCTGGTGAGAAACAGATATGGGGCATGTTGTGGACACAAATTTCACAAAGTTCAAAGAGAGTGCATAGATGGTTGCAGGGTCACGATCATTATTACAATATTTTGGCAGAGGCAAAATCATACTGTAGTACTAATGATGACCATAATGACCTACAATACATTTCACATCAACCAAGATCCATCAATAGTTATCGATTGAAAAACCAATTTAAGGGTCCTTGTCACAATGTGGCAACGAAAAAGCAGGAAACCCTAGACACGGTTTTCGGGAAAACTCCACCCGAATGTCCTAGTTGTATATGCATATGCACAATGTCTGAGCATTCATTCAATAAGAAGTAGAGAGAAAGTAGAACTTTGGAAGGCAGTCTCTAAAAGTAACAATATTCTCACGAAAGCATTTAGGCATTTCTAGACCGAACGCATAGGCAACCCATATAAATACACTATCCCTCTACACCGAGCCCATGAGCAATCCATAAAAATAAACTGTCTTCTATACCGAATCATAAGAAATCCATATAATAAACTATCTTTAACACCCCTCTAACATAATCAATTCAGTAATTAGAAATACTACAAACGGACATAAGTATAAAATAGTTGCATTTCTGACCATCATAAGGCATGTGGCCAGGGAAAGGGGGCTGAGCAGGCGGGTGCTGCTGCTGCTGTTGGTGGTGATGATGGTGAAAGTCAGGTGGGGGAGGATTAAGTGTAGTTGAAGAAGCAGACGGCTGGCGCATAATCTGAGGCGGTGGTAGACCCGGAGGAGGGTGTGGGCCCCGAGGGTATTCATGCGGCTGTTGCTGGTGGTGGTGAAATTGGTGGGCGTTTGGATGCTGAGGCGGCGGATGCATTGGCGGTCCCTGGGGCGGCCGCTGCTGAGGCGGCGGATGCATTGGCGGGCGCTGCTGCTGCTGAGGATCTCCGCCGTACATCATTGGAAAACTATGGTGGACGATGAGCGGGAAAAGGAGCTTCCGATTATCTGAATTTAGGGTTTTACGGTTGTGAGGAGTCCAAATTTGAAAAACTCCCGTATGTGTGAGACGACGATACTGCGCTAGTAAATTTGTTATGCCAGGTAGGCAAATATATTACACTTAATTCCTAAAAGAAAATACTGAACAATAATAACATTTTTTTTAATTAAAAAAAGTGTAATTACAAAAATAATTTGCACAAATTGAGTAGAGTCTAATAATTTTTAGTTTAAAATTAAAATTAAAATAAATGTTAACAATTTAATAAAAAAAAAATTACTTTCTTCGTCCAAAAAAACTAACACGATGATTACCGTTTACTTTTTGACAATAAAAAGTTGAAATTCCTTTTTAAATAAAATATAAAGTTGTTAATCAACCCATTATGCCTCATTTAGGATAGAGAGAAAAAGAGAAGGAATTAAATCTATTTAATTTAAGAATATATGTTAATATAGAATATTGAATAGAAATTATTATAATATTCATAACTTTGTTGAATGGTGTGTAAGGGGGCTCTTTCTCTCTCTCTCTCTCTATATATATATGCAAGAAGAACCATGAGATTTGCGACTGTTTAAGTTTTGTGTCTTAATAAATATTGATAATACAGTATTTACAAAATATAAAGGGACATCAAAGTGCTACAAAATATAAAGTGAAGCCACATTTGCTACGCCTAAAATATAAATTGACGCTAAACTCGTTCAAAATAACATTCATATTATTGTGGAACAAATTTCCCATGTAAGGTTTGTTAGTTCATCTGAAACTGTTGAGATGTCGCTAAAATCCAGACGTTTGCATTGTGTTACAACAGTTCTATTTATAACAGATGTTAAGTTTTCTTTTTACAACGGTTTATATATAACTGATGTTAATTTATTTTGGTTACACCGGTTCTACAAATAACTGATATCAATATATATATTGTATTACGACGGTTCAGTTAATAACCGATGTTAATTACTTAGTCTACATTAACATCAGTTCTTCAACAATCGATGTTAACTCTTTGTTGTTAAAAGCTATTTTTGTACGTAGTTACAACTTACAACTCTTCCAATCTCGTCAAAGTTGTAATTCGTGTGTCCAAAGACCCTGTCAGACCCAGATTTTGTAGTTCATGAAATGAAAACAAGAAAATTTAAATGATCATGTTACAAGATTAATTATGAAATTAGCAATGAATACATTACTGATATTATTCTTACACGGCTGTGACATGATATTATTCTTACAAACTTTACTCGAGTATGTACTAGCCAAAATAGTCAACAAATTAAAATCACGCATGCGTAATTTGTAATTTGACATGCACACATCATGCATGATGTCGTCTTATTGTTCGTAAAAAGGAATTATGTAATTAATTTAATGGTCTTATATTGTTTGGAGACTAATATTCTCAGTTATACAATGATTATTAATAGTGTATTCCGTAATTTGAAAATTTACATGCACGCATCATGCATGATGTCAACTTTTTAAAAATTGATATAGAATATTCACATGACATCTCTTCTCTCTCGTTGAATTGTAAATATCACTTATTTGAATGCTTCTTTAAAATAATTTACTTTTATTTTGTACTTATTTACAAAATATAGATATCAAATAAATTATAACAACATAAATCATTATACTCAATAAATATTTATAACTATACAAATCCACTATATATATATATATATATATATATATCAATAAAACAACATAATTATTACATATATAATGAAAAAAACTTCAAAAGGATGAAAATATACGTTTTAGGTATTTTTTAATAAATTATAAAATTATAATTATATAACTCTTTTGTTGAATATAATAAATATATATATATATATAATTTAATAAAAATATTTATGAGTAACCTAAATATTTAGAATAAAATTCAATAAATACTAATCATATAGATTTTCTTCAAAATTAATTTTTTCGTTTTTTTAGTTTGATTCATTTAAATAAATAAAATATTTATTTATTTGTTTATTATCAATTGATAATTTAATTACAATGATAATATATTACAGAAATTTAATTTGTTTAGTACATTACATTCAATTTCACTCATGAACGTTTTCAAATTAAGTTCAAATCTACATAAATTTATGCAACATCTCAGTAATGAGCTAGTTCAAATTAATTTCACTCACAATACTGTTATTTGCCCTTATATATCCATCAAGCGTCATTGGAGGAAATCAACCATTCAACTTGTTAATATTCAACCTAGTGTCCTTGCAAAATATAAAATAATTGATTGTCACGTAAATTTTAAATGGGATTAACGCCGCGACGACGTAAAGATTCATCTCGGAGAAGTACCCTTTTAACAACATCCGTAAATAGAGTCGGAGGCAGATGACGTGGCAATGTGTATAGTAGACTCTATATTGTGGAAGCTTTCATGAAAGTCGAGAAATGAGCTTAGTTAGTTTTCGTTGGTTTCTTTACCTGAACTTGTCATTTGTCTTCAGAAGGGCTTCCATGTTTACGTGGTAGTACGCTGCTATGCTTCTCGTATCATGTTTCATAATGGAACCGTCAACTATATATATACGCAAGAGACAGTACTAACTGATATGGGATGTTTTGTTTCTTGATTCTCTGATTCTCTTTGAACTCGAAACAACTTTATTTCCGGCATTTAAACTTAACTTAAATAACTGGACCGATTATATTCTCCAATATAATATCTTATATTGGAGAACATAAGCTCTGATACCATGTTAGAAACTGCATCATCTAACAACTCGAATTTTTAGAAAAGTTAAGCAATTTGACATTAATATAAGTGAACGAATATATTTTCCAATAAATACTACCTCTCCATTGAGATGGCTTTTGCAAAAAAAAAAAATGTGTTTTCAACATCACACAACCACAACGTACATGTTATTTATTATGTATATAGATAATAGATAAATATAGTTTCAAGGAAACATAAATAATCCATCTTCAAAGTACATGTTATCTATTATATAGTGTAAAAGGTGACGCGATGATATATAACATTAATTTATTAGATTATAAATATGAAACGGGTATTAAAACGATGATATATAACATTAATTTATTAGATTATAAATATAAAAAGGGTATTAAAACGTACCGTAAAGTTGTTATTACATAAACTAGAAGAAGAAGTAAAAAAATATAATGACCGAAGCGATTATTAAAAGTTGCATTATTCATATACTACTCAGAGTACGATATAGAAACTTCAAAGTGTGATGGCGGTTATAAATTAGGACACGGGCATTCTTTAGTCGGTTTGTCGGTGATGCATAAACCCAAATTGTTTGTTAAGTTTCTGCATAACAATTTATAAAATATTAGTTTAAAAGTATATATTTATACACACATATATATAGTATAAGATTTAGATTTACTCACATTGTTGTAAGAGTCCCTGCTCCAACTAAATCAAGCACTGATGGGGGAAAGCAACCACCCAAATGGTTATCATTCAACCTACTGTCCTTGCAAGATACAAAATAATTGATCGATTGTCACGTAAAATAATTGATGTGAGATAAAAATAGTTTTTGATATTATAATACCATTTCACAGTCGCAAAAAAAAATTAAATAATGCATAAAACTATATATTAATTTATATTCTCAAAATTAAATTCACTTACAAGACTGTTAGTTTTTTCAACTTTCCCAACGAATATGGCACAAAACCAGTGAGCGTGTTATTGTACAAATCCAAACTGGTCAGTTCCGTCAAGTTTCCAAGTTCGGGAGGTATCGACCCACTCAAACGATTGTTGTATAGCTCCCTGGAGTCGTCGTGATCATAAACAAAATATAATATCACTTGGTATATAGTTATTGGAGCCCGCCTAAATCAGCCCCAAATTGGTTTGAAATAGCCAAACCTAATTTGGCCTTTTATTTAATATATGTGCATTGTCCATTTTACCCCCTTACCAGCTGGAGTTTTGTCTCTTTCCTATTTAGGGTTTTTGTGTACAGCCTATAAATGGATGTATTGGGGCAGCCGCCCAATGATGAGCTAATAATGAAAATATTGTTCTTCATCCGTTTTACATAACATCTCAAAACTTAATATGGTATCAGAGCATTAAAGGGCTAAGTCAGGAGTTTTTTTTTTCTGTTTTTGCAGAAATGGCAGATGGAGAATCAAATACAAACAAGCTCTCATTGATTCAGCTCAACAACCAACAAATTTCAGTGAAGCTGACAGATGAGAATTTCCTAATCTGGAAACAACAAGTCATCATCACTGTGAGAGGCCATGGACTGGAAGGTTTTCTAGATGGAACCAGCACACAGCCAAGCAAACTCATACCCACAGCAGAAGATGGGATCTGGAAAATGAATCCTGAATATACCTTGTGGCAAAGGCAAGATCAACTTTTAGCTTCATGGTTGTTGTCTTCTCTGTCTGAACCTATTCTGGTATCCATGGTGGGATTCAATACATCCCAAGAAATCTGGCAAAGCCTTGAAGGCTCTTTTTCCAGTCAAACCTCTGCAAGGAAAATGCAATACAAGATTCAGTTACAAAGCTTGAAGAAAGGTGGGCTCAGCATGAGAGAATATCTAAATAAGGTGAAGTCTCTCTGTGATGCTATTGCTAGTGCAGGTGAAAAAATGAAAGAAGAAGACCAGGTTCTTCATGTGCTCAGTGGTCTCAGCTCAGAATATGATTCTGTGGTGGTTACAGTCACAACACAAGGTGGAAACTACAGCATGAAAGAGCTCACCTCATTACTACTTAGCTATGAAAACAGGTTGGAAATCAACAACCTCAGTGACAAGAATTTCCCTCATGCCAACTATGCTGCTCAAAGAGGTGGTATTACTCAGAGAGGTAGAGGTGCTCAAAACCAGAGGGGTAGAGGAAATGGTAGAGGCAGAGGTGGCAGAAATTCTAATGTGAGCAAGGTTCAGTGCCAGATATGTGGTTATTCTAACCACACAGCCAACATCTGTTACCATAGGTTCACTGAAAATTTTGTGCCTAAAGTCCCTCTCAATGATAACAACAGCAACAACAAATCTGGAAATCAAACAAGCCAACCTCAACAGAATTCACAAAATGGCTCTGCAATGTACTCTGCCACTGATACCTCTTCTGATGGAAGTTGGTACCCTGATTCAGGGGCAACTCACCACATCACTAATGATTTCTCTAACATGTCTATTGCTTCAGACTATGAGGGACACAACAAATTGCAGATTGGTAATGGTTCATATCTAAATATTTCTCATGTTGGCAAAAGTTTAATGTCATCTGCTAATTCCCTAAATAAACAGCATGCTTTTAAACTCAATAACTTGCTTTTAGTGCCTGAAATTACCAAGAATCTGTTAAGTGTTGCCCAGTTTGCTAAAGACAATGATGTGTTTTTTGAGTTTCATCCTCATTTTTGCTGTGTTAAGGATCAAGCAACAAAGGAGCTACTCATAACAGGGAAGCTTAATCAAGGACTTTACCAGTTTCATCTTCAACCTCTACCTGCTGCTGATATTTCATCCTCAAAGCTAGCTGCAAAACCTGCACAACAACAGAGTCCAAGCTTTAGTACTTTTTCTTCTGTTGTTAAATCTTCTAGAACTCTTGAATTATGGCACAATAGATTGGGTCATCCCTCTATCAATGTTACTAAGAAAGCTCTGCAACTTTGTAACATTCCATTTGATAATAAAAATGACTTCAGTTTCTGTTCCAATTGTGCTAAATCTAAATCACATGTGTTACCATTTACTCATGTTCATAACAGAGCTTCTGCTCCTCTTCACATCATACATACTGATCTTTGGGGCCCTGCCCCAATCACATCAGTGTATGGCCACAGGTATTATGTATCATTTGTTGATGATTTCAGCAGGTTCACATGGATTTACTTCCTAAAAGCCAAGTCTGATACTATTAAAGCCTTCATACACTTCAAGAATCAAGTTGAACTGCAGTTTAATCAGAAAATTAAGGTTGTTCATAGTGATGGAGGAACAGAGTTTAAGCCTTTATCTAATTTATTCACTGATTCTGGAATTTTGCATCAAATTTCCTGCCCTTACACCCCTCAACAGAATGGTGCTGCTGAGAGAAAGCATAGGCACATCATTGAATCAGGTTTGAGTCTTTTATCTACCTCTGGTCTACCTGGCAGCTATTGGGAAGATGCTTTTGCTACTGCTGTTCACTTATTGAATAGAGTTCCTCAGAGTACTATCCAGTTCACTAGCCCCTATCACAAATTATTTGGCCATCACCCTGATTACTCTAACCTGAAAGTATTTGGCTGCCAGGCTTTTCCCCACCTAAAACCATATAATCATCACAAGCTGGAACCCAAATCATTACCTGGTATATTCCTAGGATATCATCCACAGTTCAAAGGGTTCAAAATTGAACTTCCTAACCACAAGGTTATCATAACCAGGAATGTGATTTTCAATGAACAGGTTTTCCCTGCCCATAAATTACCCTCCACAGTTGAACAGAGTTCAAGTCCTATTCACAATCAATTCTTTCATCCTATACCTTTCATAAATCCAGAAAACCAAACTCAACCAATTCATTTACCACCCACTGATCCACAGAATGTCTTACCACCTGTCTGTGATCCCATTAATCAGCCACACACTCCAACAAATTCCAGCCCTGATCCTAATCCTATACCAAATCAACATACACCACCTTCACACATCATAACCAATCCCATAAATGATCCCATCCCTACACCTCCTGCACCCCAAAGATCCTCACCCATTATTCCACACAACCTACCTCCTACAGATGATGTTATTCCCACTCACACCATGATAACAAGGTCCAAAGCTGGAATTTTCAAGCCTAAAACCTACTTATCAGCTTTGCTATCCAAACAAATCCCCTCTACTGAACCCAAGTCCTATAAAGATGCCATTCAACAACCTCAATGGAAACATGCTATGGACTCTGAATACAAAGCTCTACAAACTAATTCCACATGGGAATTAGTTCCACCTCCACAACATTCTAACATTATTGGTTGCAGATGGCTTTTTAAATTAAAGCAAAATGCAGATGGTTCTATACTAAAGCATAAAGCTAGACTAGTGGCTAAAGGATTCACACAAGTTGCAGGAGTTGATTACATTGATGTATTCAGCCCTGTTATAAAGCCAGCTACTATAAGAATCATTCTTACCATTGCACTTTCCAGAGATTGGCCCATCAGACAAATTGATGTTGATAATGCTTTCCTCAATGGCACTCTGGATCATGACACTCCTCTCTACATGTGTCAGCCCCCTGGTTATGAAGTCCCTGGAAAAGAAAACATGGTTTGTAAGCTGAAAAAGGCTATCTATGGCCTAAAACAGGCTTCAAAAACCTGGTATGATAAACTCAAATCTACTCTTATCAGTCTTGGTTTCTCTAGCTCTAAAGCTGACTCCTCCCTATATTTTCAACACACTGCTAGTACCATCACATTTATATTAGTGTATGTTGATGATATCATCATCACAGGGAGCTCACAACCACACATCAACAACCTTATTAAACAGCTGGCTACCTCTTTCTCCCTAAAAGATCTTGGAACTCTCCACTATTTTCTGGGAATTGAGATTTCATATACCAAAAGTGGTTTGTTCCTGTCTCAGCAAAAATATGCAGAGGACATTTTACATAGAGCTAACATGTTTGGAGCAAATGCTGCTCCAACACCCATGGTCAGCTCTAGTAATATCTCCAAGTATGATGGACACACTCTACCTGACCCTACACCATACAGACAATTAATTGGGAGTTTGCAATACCTTACCTTGACCCGGCCTGACATCACATATGCTGTTAATCGCCTCAGCCAGTTTATGCAATCCCCCTCTGATATTCACCTCAAAGCAGTCAAACGTCTCCTCAGATATGTTGCTGGAACCTCTCATCATGGTCTTCATATTAACAAACCAAACCACCTGCAACTCACTGGATTCTCAGATGCGGATTGGGCCTCTGATCCTGATGATCGCCACTCCACTTCTGGTTACTGCATAATGCTAGGAGGCAATGTCGTCTCCTGGAGCTCTAAAAAACAGCCCACAGTTAGCAGATCTAGTGCCGAAGCAGAGTATCGCAGTCTCGGGCACTCTGTAGTTGAATTACTGTGGATTAAATCAATTCTCAAAGAGTTGAAATTCTTACCCAGATTGCCTCCCGTCGTGTGGGTTGATAATCTCAGTGCTGTCCATATGTCCACCCAGGATGTCGTTCAAGCTCGCACCAAACACGTCGAAATCGATCTCCACTTCATTCGTGAACACGTTCACAACAGATCCATCTCTGTTCGCCATGTGCCTGCGCTGGATCAAACAGCTGACATTTTTACGAAGCCGCTCCCGCAGCAAGCCTACACGCGCCTCAAGAACAAGCTCAAAATCGACGCCGCCGGCTTGAGGGGGGATATTGGAGCCCGCCTAAATCAGCCCCAAATTGGTTTGAAATAGCCAAACCTAATTTGGCCTTTTATTTAATATATGTGCATTGTCCATTTTACCCCCTTACCAGCTGGAGTTTTGTCTCTTTCCTATTTAGGGTTTTTGTGTACAGCCTATAAATGGATGTATTGGGGCAGCCGCCCAATGATGAGCTAATAATGAAAATATTGTTCTTCATCCGTTTTACATAACATCTCAAAACTTAATAATAGTACTCCGTATAATATACATATAATATCACTTGATAAATAAATACTAACTACGTATAATTATGACATACAGTCTTTGTAACTTCTGTAAGTTGCCAAGTTCTGTGACTAAAGAACCACTTAAATTACAATTTCCGAGCAGACTGTGTACATGAAAAAAAAAAACGAATTGATTAAATTTGAATGATATATACAGTATATATAATCAAAAAATAATTAATTAAAACATTATTAATTATTTTAATTTCTTACAGTGATGTGACACGGTTACTGTTCGGATTTTCGCATAAGACATGGAACCATGTGCAGGGGTCAACTAAAGATCGAACCCAACTCTGCGTGACGTTATCTGGATCCTGTAACGCTTGCTTGAATGTTATCAAGGCATCAACTACAGAACAAATTAAATACATTTGTAAATATATATAAGTATTTTACTATTAATTTAAATATTGACAAAACATTACGAACCTTCATCAGTACCAACATCAGCATGTATCAATATCTGCATAAAGGGATGCATAACCAAACACAATGCCAGAAGAAAAAACTCTTCCCGTCGTCATAATTAACTTGATTTGTGTTCGTAAGTGTATTAATTAAAACTAAATGATGTGCTTGATTCTTGCATCTCCGAGCTAGCCCTTCTTCCCTTTTATATATAGTGCCCAACTCCTAAGGATATATAATACCGAAAAAATAGATAGATAATCTTTTGTTATTCATCAAACCATTGATTCCATTTTGACCAATGAAAAATTTGTATTCAAAAGTATGTTGAAAGTTGAAACCACAATCGAATATCTTTTTACTCAATTTAATACAATTAAATAGCTGGCCGCATCCTACTAAAATATAATACTATTATAAATCAACGTTAGAGAATCTTCAATGCAAAAATATAATACAAAGTGGCCAAATGTAAAAAATCTGACAATTTCATACAATGCTAAACCAACTTCCCACTTTTTGTGAAGACCAATTTCATTCTTATTATATTATATTTGCAATAAAATTATAAATTTTATAATTTATTTGTAGTTTAATTAAATAATTTTAAAATTATAATAATCAAATTAAAAGTGACTATTTTTCTAATTTACACAATACTATTATAAATAAAGATATATCTCGTAATTAAAATATACTCCTATATTATTAAAAACAATTTCAATAAAAAATGTTAAATTAAAAAATAAGTTTAAGAAAAAAATCTTACAATAAAAACAATTATGAAATTGATAGTTTTGAGAATTTAAAAATTGATATTGAGAATTTGGAGCTTGTAACTTAAATTAATATTTTGTTGGTTTGATAAATAAAAATTTGAATATGGATATGAAAATTGAGGGTTTGAGTTTTCAGCATTTGAAAATGTAAAATTATTTGTTTCCATTTTTTTATAAATGAAATTGTAATTAAGATATATCGATTTTTAGAAGAGAATAAAATGTGAAAAAACTTGATGAATGAAATTAGTATTTATATTGTTAAATTTGATAACGTTACAATAAAAAAAATAGCGTTAAAAATTTAGAGCCTGCTTGACTGAGCTTATATATAAGCTCCTTAAAACAGCTTATAAGCTGTTTAAGAGCTTATAAGCTCTTAAAATTTGTTTGGTAACATTTAAAAAAAAATCTTAAATAACTTAAAAATAAGTTGTTTAACCGCTTATAAGGTGTTTAAAAAAAAGTAAGGGGAGGTATTTTTTTTTCAACAGCTTCTTACACCATAAAAGACCAAAATACTCCTAAAATTATTACATTTTATATATATACAAAAATTCCAAATTTATTATTTAGTTAATATAAATATTTTTAATTATTTTTTTCATATATAACAATTTATTTTTGTAATTTTATTAATATAAGATCTTAAATTGTCAAACAAATTAACATCTTATAAGTTTATATATCTATTTTATCCAAACGGTTTAACAACTTATTTATTAAATAAGAAGTAACAACTTATCAGCTCTTAAAACAACTTATAAGATGTAACATCTTATAAGCTCTTTTAAATAAGCTCGTCCAAACATGCTCTTATTAATGTTACAATCACTACTAAAAAAAGTGGATTAGATATCACTTGAAAGAAATCGGTCGTTGATTCAACTGATTTCTATGACACCAATAATATCAGTCGCAGAAATAATGATACATTTGGTATCAACGAAATTTATGTTTGAGTAAACCGATTACTTTGATTTGTTTTTAAAATATAGTTTTACTTAGTAATCAGTAATAATAAGAAAACTGACGTGTTTGTTTCTGGTAATTTTTTATTAAAATATTGTTTTATTTAGTAATCGGTTTTAATAGGAAAACCGATGTCTTTATGTGTTAATTTTTTATGAAAATTTACTAATTACGAAAATAAGAAAAGAAGCTCTCCCTTCACGTCTTCACTTCACAAACCCTTAGAAAAAAAACTGTAAAATCTTTCTTCCTCCATCCCCGATTCCAGCTCCAACCCTACTAACTAAAATACTTCGTCTCCCTTCCAATACTCCCTCTAAATTTAATCCCTAGCCACTCGATAACTGAAGCCCTCAAAATTGACCTCCGATTCCATCTCCCCTACACTCTGCGCTTGACCCCGAAATCGTTTTAGATCTGAGCCCTATATAGTAATTCTATGGATGCGGTTGGAACGATGGTGAGCTCGGCGGCTGAGCTCCTGGCGATGCTAAACGAGACCCATCTGGCGCTTAAACTACACGCGCTCTCTAATATCAATGCCTTCGTCGATTACTTCTGGCCTGAAATCTCCAGCCGCCACCCCATCACGTATCTGTACGAACGTATTATTTTCTTTTGCATCTTCCTTTTTATTTTATATAATTTTATTTGAATAAAGGATTCTAGATGAATGATTAATTAGGGCTAAGTCATTTGAATTGCTTAATTAGGGTTTATAGATCTTTATCTCGAATTGAACTTTTGAAATGTGTATCAATGTTTATTCATTATTTGAGTGCAGAGAAAGTTTGTACGAAGATGAAGAGTTTGAACAGAGTCTCCTCCTCGCCGACACCACTTCGATCCCTAGATCTGTCACAGCTTCTTCCACCCACGCCATTGCAGCTTCTGGTCCTTTCACCGTTGGCGGCCGTGAGGTATTTCTAGCTTCTTCTTCCTCCTTAATTTTTGATTTTGTAATTGTTGATTTGGTAATTAGGTTTAGGCTGATTTGGATGGGGCGCGAGCCTCGGTTGCTTAAGCGGGCTCGGAGGGATGATGCCTCTTACGGACCTAGCGGAGAGCGGGACGGACAGAGCCAAGAGGAAGGCTACGACTTTGTTGGAACACATAAGGAAATCTCAGCATGTGTGAATTTGATTATTTATTTTTATGACGGTTAATTTGTACATGGTTTTTTACTGTGTGGTGAATTGGGGGTCAAAAAAGTTCGCAGGGAATTGGTATTTACAATTACAAGAGTCTTGTGATCCTGTCTACCTTATCTCAGTATCATTATTTATACTCTTAACCGCCACTTCTTCCACTTTTGTGTTGTGCAGAGGGAAAGAAGGAAGTAAAGAAAGAGACTGGTCTAGGTCTTTCGCATAAGAAAGATGAGAACTTTGGAGAATGGTACTCTGAGGTATGCTACTATGCTTATAACTGGACTGAAGACTAGTTGTTTTGTAATCCATTCCTTCGTCTTCCATTAATCTAGTGGAGAAAAAAAAATCCATGTGAGAATGATATGATTTAGTGAATTCTTCTCACATGCTGTATGCACTTAGTGTGACATTTTTTATATATTGTATTAATATCATATATTAGAATTTAGAATGAAATATTATATTATTAGAGTCTAAAAGTTCATTGATATAATTATTGATGTTATTTTTTAAAGAATATGCAGTCTTGACTCTTGATTGTTCTCCCAGTAGTCTGCGTTTTTGCATCCATTTAGTTTACTTCTCTTTGGGTAAAATGTAATTTTATCCATCACAGACTTTCTTTGATGCTGAAATCAAGAAAATGAAGATTAAGAACTGCTACTTTCCTCTGTTTGTATCCTCTGGTGTTCTTCAAAAGGAGAAAGACCATATATAGGGGTTTGCTCCTGAGGTGAGATCACGTCATTCTGGCTCATCTTTTAAACTCATGTACTTTACTTTGTTCTTGTACCAGTGTATCCTTAACAAAATATTTTAATGCACTCAATAATCCCCATACATATTTGTTAGATAAATATCTATGGTTAGCCCAAAACTAACCTTTTGAGTGTTCCAGCGTGGTGTTTTCAGGTCATATGTTCATTCACAGTATGATTTGGGAACTTGTTTTTGTCTTTTATACACTATCTTAATTTTTTTTAAATGCTTCTATTTTAATTTTTTTGAATAAGATTTACCAGTCATAAATTTTGTTGTATTCTATTTCAGGTTGCATGGGTTACAAAGTCTGGAAAATCTGACCTGGAGATGCCCATTGCTCTCCACCCAACTAGTGAAACCGTCATGTATCCATATTTCTCCAAGTGGATAAGGGGGCACCGTGACTTACCTTTGAGACTCAACCAGTGGTGTAATGTTGTTAGATAGAAATTCAGCAACCCCACTCCATTTATCAGGTGCTTATATAGTGATAGCTTTTATTTCCTGACTGTTCATTTGGTGTGGAGGTTTGGCTTTATCGATATCTGAAATGGTATAACTCATTTGATGCCACCAAGCAAAAAAGAAACGCCTGCATCCAAGTAGCACATACCTGGGAAGAATTTCCGGAAGCACTTTGACAAAAGAAGATGTTTCTAGCTCCATGATGTGACGAGGAAGTATGGCATCTATTCAGCGCAATGTTTTTTTGTTTTTTTTTTTGCTTGATACATTTCTCGTGGACCAAATAACACCCCACATCTGCATTGTTCTTTCTTGTGTACTCTAGCTACAATATTTTGTATGAATGTTTTTGATATTTTAAGCATTGTAATGGTATTTGATGATTTTATAAATTTGTGCAATTTTAATATAAAAATATTGATTATGTTGGACAAAATTATAAGAATTATGCAACGTTTAAATTTTTCTATAGAAATCAGTTTTTAAAATAAAATATATATATCGAAATCGGTTTTTAAAATAAAAATGATTATGTAATACTATATAGTTATCGGTTCTAAGCTAAATAACCGATATTAAAGGGGGTGTTAGATGTCAGTTAGTTTTGTGGGTTAGTAATAGAAATCAACCGATTTCTATGAACACAAAAGAAATCGGTTGGAAAATAAAAACTGATTTCTAAAATATACATAGAAATCGGTTAATCACCGATGTCTATAGTTGCAGACTATAGATATCGGCTCCATCAACATCAGTCCGGATTTTCATAGAAATCAGTGAATAACCGATTTCTAATCCAATATTTTTAGTAGTGAATGTCAAAAAAAATAAATACGATTATTTAAAACATGAATAGAAAGTCAAAAATAATTTAAAAGATGGGTGAATAATTAAATACTAATAACCAAAAAATGAAAATTTTGATATGAATAATAAAAATGAGTTTGACCACCACGGCATGCTCACTTTTTTTGTTTTTTCCTAAAATGTTACTCTTAGATCTCATTTGACTTTTGTGGAGAAGAAATTAAGAAAAATGTTAATTTTTTACTTTTTGATTAAAAAATAAATTGTAAAAATATATTTTTAAGTTGAAAAATAAAGTAATTGTGAGTGGAGTTTAAAAGGTAAGTAGATAAAATATGGGTAAAATAGTACTATTTTAAAGATAAAAAAGTTAGAATATTAATTTCTTTTTTCGAGTTGTATCAACTATTGTGGGACACTTAAAAAAAAGAAAGTGTTAAATTTTATGGGAGTAAGATAATTTTTCTTAAATTTTGGGGTACTCAAGTCCATTGTGTGGCAAAATGTGCACTACCTGTCAAAAACATAATCAAAAATCATCCATAAAAATTAATTACTTATTGCTTGATTGGAACGAACAATTAATATAATTAATTCACTATTTCTAAATTAATATATAAATTTACAGTAAATTACCAACCTTCATTATTTATAACCCCATCGACGCACCTCATAAGAGGTACGAGGATCACAAACAGGGCGATGAAACTAACTTTACTCGACATATCTAATTATACGTAAGTCTTGCTGCTTCACGGCACGAATTTAATTTATAAACAATTAAAAAAAAAGTCAGTTTCTAGCATGCGTAGTTTGAAAATTTACATGCACGCATCATATATACATGGCGTCATGCCTACACACGTCGTGAAAATATTCCAATTTCTGGCGCATGCGATGCCGTTCCGACTTCCATCCGCAAGCGTCGAGTTTCTTCATTAGTGTACGTTCCGATTGATGAAAACATATTTACCTTAATCTACTACTGCCATAAAGGATCGAATATAAAGCCTCACCTATCATTTATCAAACACGAGTACACAACCAAAATCTATTTAATTAGTTAATTAATTTAAAATATTTACAAAGCATAAATAATAAAAATTATCAAGAACTTTATTGATCGATCATCACTAATCTCGTCGACACCCACCAACCTCACGAGAGGTTGATCTAAATCCAAAATCGTTGGTCAATGTCCTTTTATATAAGAGGGAGTTGAAAGAGAGTTTAGGGTTGAATTTATAGGAGAAAATGAAACAATCCCGCGGCTGAAAAACACATCTTTGGCCGACACATAGGGCTGTCGGCCGACACCTTTGAGTTTTTCTACCGCACTGAAATTGCATGCCTTGGTGTCGGTCGACAGGCAAAGGTGTCAGCCGACACCTAGTGTGATTTTTGGGTCAACCTCGATTCTCGACCAAAGTTTATATACTACAAGTATACATGATTAATAGGGTCGTATGACTCATTTGGCTTGATTGTCGACTATTAAGTTTAAGTTCACAACTCGACACTTAATATCGCTCAATCGATCCATCCAAGGGCGGACTTACGTTATGGCTGGGGTGGGCTTTAGCCCACCCTGATTTTTCAAAGTTTTGATAAATATATATATATATTTTCTTACAAGTAATTTTCTTGCTGTAATGGTTAAGCCCCCCCTTCAATTCTTTAAAGGCCTAGGTACGATTCCTCTTTTTTTGTTTTTTGTTACTTAAGCTAAATTTTTAATATGCTAGCCCGCCTTAAATTTTTTTTTTCTTTACTTTAATATAGAATATAAAAAATATCTTAACTTAATATATTTTTTTTTCTTTACTTTCATATATAATATATAAAAAATATCTTAATTTACTTAACACTTTCCTAATTTTACATTTTTAATATATTTTTTTATTTTTAGTATGTTTAATATCTTGTAGGTCAAAATTCAAACCTTGATCTCATTTTTTTTGTTACTTAAGCTAAAATTTTAATATGCTAGCCCGCCTTGAAAAAAATTCCTGCCTCCGCCATTGGATCCATCTACACAGGACGCACTACATAGTTTGTTTCGGTACAACACACATGGGATGAATGACAATATTCCAACAAATCGATCTTGTACGTCCTAAGATTTAGAATAATAATAAAAAAAATGTATCGAACACTAGACAATTACTTAAAATCTACTCTTCCATTTTTTTGAATTGATACCGACTCAAACTACAATTGACTTCGAATTTTGATGAGACGCGCACAAAAACGTTGAATCAATACACTTTCAAAAGGAAAAGTCTAAACTACCTCAAACTTTTTATAAAGAAAACAAAAGGAGAATAATATTGGTCCCCACACCAAAATCTTCTCTCTCCTATCGTTTTTTTTTTCAAAAGAATAATAAATTTGTCTCCTCCGAAAAAATCGTACCCGTCGACACAGTGAAATTGAAGAGAGGAAATCCGACCACACCATAATTCCGGCGAGAAGCAATGACGCATAATGTAGACAAAGACGAGCATAAAACTCTAATTTTTAAGGTTTTTTTTTTATAATATGTTGAATTCCTAGTGTATTTGATATGAGTTTGTTCAAGGTTGTGATTATAGTCATGTAGTTGATTTTAGAAATGAAATCGTGTGTTGAATTCGTTGAATTCGTGAAAAAATGTTTTTTTTATTCGGTCGTTCTTACCTACTCTTTGGCGTACTTGGTAGGGAATAAAGCTCATAACGAGAACTCACGTTACCGAATGACTGAGTAAATCTCGATTACTTGGTGACTCGAACTATCGATCATTACCTAGTTCGAGTCACCAAATAACCGAACTTTACTCGGTTACTCTTTTGATGTCTACCGAGTAGGCCACATAATACTTTTTTTTTGTCTAGGTCATTTACAGAAATTTAAATACTCACACACATGTCTCGGGTTCGAACTTTTCACCTTATATATGGTCTTCAATTCATGTGCTCAACCAACTGAACTAACAACCTTTGACCACTATTTGATTTTTATTGATTTTAAAGCATTTTTTCGATTGTTAAGCATTTATTTAACTATTAAACACCATTTTAATAATCAAAATAATTCAAAAAATATGATCAACTATTGAATTAGATGAATTAAGTGATTACGATAATAAACACATTAATAAGTTCGAAGTTATTTTTGTAAAAATGTTACTAGTTAGTTCAGAAAACGATTAAACTTCTAAGTATCATTTTGTTTATCCCAAATTGGATTTATTATCATGTTTATAGGATTTAAAATGATGGTTATGTCAATATAACAACTTAACTATCGAAGAGAAGCTTCAAAATAATTAAAAATCAAAAAGTTCTATACTACTCGGTTGCCTACTCGATGGGATACTCGGTCACTCAGCCACCAAGTAATCGAGAAGCGACCGTTGTTACCGAGTAAACTGCTCGATTGAATAATCGAGCATCTACTCGGTGGCGTACTCGGTGGGCTACTCGGTCACTCGCTCGGTTACTTGGTGGTCGGGCCATCTACTATTCTGAAATTGCGCAAATTTTTTTAGTTTTCTTCATATCTTTTTCATACGAACTCTGAATGCCTTGATTCAAAAGCCACCGAAAACTAAACTTCACGATCTTTGCAACCAACCGTGTATGGATGGCATGGGCAAAGATTCCGAATGATTGAAATCACTTTAATCCGCGAAGTTGCTGCATTACGAGTCGGTTCATCATTCGGTTTTAACTTCATTTTTCTTACATTTTAACATGAAAACTCAACTTCGGCACATGTAGAAAATTATAAATAAATAAAATAAAATAGTATACACATGTCAATCATTCTGAATGGTGAGGTGGAGTACTCTCGTATAGCATCGAGAATACCCTTACATTTAATTTATATTTATTATTAATATAAAGTAAATTTAGATAAGCTATTGATAATTATAATTAAAAAAACCTAATATTTTAAATTATATTATTCCTACCTCCCATAGAAGTGATCACACTTCTTTTGTAATTTACAAAAGTAAATATAACCACTTTTATGAAAAGTTGAAGTACAAATTTTTAGAAGTGCTATTTTATCAAAATCAACCTATAATTAATAATACTATAAATTAATTTGAATCAAAATTTGTAAATTAATTTGAATGAAATTTTGTAAGTTTGTAGAGCTGGTGACTCAATAATCCAATTAAAGAAAAGAAAATCAATAATCCAAAATAAAAGGAAAGAAAAAATGAGAGCCCATGTCCAAATGAAAATAATATCCCAACCCCTAAAATAAAGCCCAAGTCCAACCGCGTTGTCATTGCGTGTTTTCCAACAGTCGGCGAAAGTGACTTTCACACTATCTCTGTAATCTTCCTTTTCAACAAAAACAAACAAAACTCTCCATTTTCATTTCCATTTTTTCTCTCTCTAAAATCTCATCAGCTCCCGAACGATCTCCGATCACCATATACCGCCGCACAGAACCTTCCAACCCCTTCCGATTATCTGATCGAATCATAATTCCATGGCTGATCGCTCGAATCATGGAACGGACAGCCCCGATCGTAAATCCCACACCGCCGCCGCCACCAGGACCAATCCGAAGTCTCTCTTCAACCGATCGATCACTTTCAGTCCTTCGTCTTCGACACCGCCGCCCGCCGCCGCCGTCCCCGGAAAAGCCGTGTACGGCCTCTGCGACGCCCCGACTCTCCACCGCGCCGGCTCAATCAAGAGCCTCTACAGCTCCCCCTTCGTCTCGATGGTCTCCGCCGGCCATTCCCTGAGGGGAAAAGTGAGGAAACTCTGCTCGATTTTCGAATCCCCAAAATACCCCCCGATCCCGCAGCCCTCCGCCGCCGCGAAACTCCTGCCGCGCATCGAACCCCCGATTCCCATCCCCAAATCCGTCCCCGATTCCCCCTTCCGCCTCCCCGGCACCGAGGACAGGGTCGTAATTTACTTCACGAGCCTGCGGGGAATCCGGAGGACGTTCCAGGACTGCCACAGCACGCGGATGACGTTCCGCGGGCTCCGCGTGAATGTGGACGAGAGGGACATATCGATGGACGCCGCGTACCGGAAGGAGCTGCAGAGGGTGCTGGGCGAGAGCCACGTCAGCCTGCCCCAGGTTTTCATCAAGGGGAAATACGTGGGCGGGGCAGACGTGATAAGGCAGCTGGTCGAGGCGGGCGAGCTGGAGAGGCTGACCCGCGGGCTGCCCGCGCGGGCCCCGCTGCCCTGCGACGGGTGCGGGGACGTGAGGTTCGTGCCCTGCGCGAATTGCAGCGGGAGCCGGAAGGTGTTTGACGAGGAGGAGGAGCAGCCGAAGAGGTGCGCCGAGTGCAACGAGAACGGGCTCGTGCGCTGCCCGCTATGCTGCGAAAGCTGATCATTCGTTTATTTGTGAGAGTGAATGATAATTAAAATTTAATAATAAATTACATTAGGGAAAACCTTGATACACATTACACACTATATTATTATTATTATTTTAGTTTTTGATATTATATGATGAGGAAACCTTCCTTGTAAATTTGATTTGGGTTTTTTCCAATGTAAATATATACTGAAGATTGATAAGGTTTCGACGCTTGAGTACGAGGTGAACGAAAAATAGAGGTGCGTTTTTTTATCTTAGAAATGATGTAGTCGACTTGGGAGTGATGCCATCAACGCAGAAACAACATAAACAAATGTGATAGCTCTCATATGAGTAAGAGTAACCAATGATTTTTCAATTGTTATTTAAATTTTATTGTTGAATCGATAATTAATTTCAATTTTCAAGGTATGAGATCATTAATACCCAACAATTGAGACGGATATTTCAATGTAATTTTCACAAAAAAATGTGTCATTTTTGAAGTGATAAATGAATACTACCTATTTATGCAACAAATTCAATATTTAGACAATTGTTTTTTTTAAATGATATAATTATGAACTATGACCATAAATTAGTGATATTTTTTTTTTTTTGCAATTATGAATTCTTCTTTTTAAAACGAAGTTTGACTTTAAATTTCAAAATTTTTACTTTGTTGTTATCAATTGATTTCCCATTTAAAAAGTGCAATTTTCTATGTCAATATACTGTAATATTTAAATCAAAATGTTACGATCACAACTTAAAATTAGCTTTTGCATTTTACAATTGATTCTCTCTTTCATTTGACCATCAAAATTTTGGGAAATAATTCACAATCAGCATTTTACAATTGATTATCTCTTTCATTTGACCATCAAATTTTTGGGAAATATTTTTTTAATTTGAGGATCAAAATTATAATATATATTAAAAAATTAAAAAAATTATTTTATACAATTATTTACTGCAGTAAAATACTGGTAGTGTAATATAACCCACAAATCGTTCTGTGTATAAACAGTAAAACCCCTTCGATACTGCAAACCTTCAAACCAGAGCCCTCAAACCCCCCGTACCGTATTACTGACGCTCGTTCTCCCGAATTCAGTTTATTTCCCCTTAATAAAATCATGCCGGATGTGCATTCCCTCGTGAACGAATTCGCAAACAAGCTCAAGAAACGGTAAAAATATTTTCCCCGAGTTTATCAATTTTCCAATGTCTTCTCTGATTTTTTTTTTTAATTTCGCAGTAAAATCGAGGGGTCGAAGGCCACGGCGAAGCTAACGGTGGAATTGCTCCGTTCGTTTATATCTCAGCTGAGGCTTCCCAACAGTAACCAGGCCGGTGCTCTGATTGACGCCGTTAAGGCTGTTGGAGAGAAGCTCGTTGCTGCCAATCCTGTTGGTTCGTTTTCTCTTCCTATTCTCGTTATTGAAATATATACTTATCTTGGTGCTCGATAATTTTAATTGATTTAATTCATTAATTTTGCCCCTGATTGAGAATTAGGTTATGTAGTCGATTAGTATGCCTTTGATAGTGTTGGAATGACTTGCATGTTAGAAGAAGTATGATTTGCAGATTCGGAATTTGTTTCGACCTTAGCCGATTGATTCCAAGTGAGGAATCTTGTGTAATAAACCTTTTATATGCGAAATGTTCTTGTGAATTTTGTTACCACTCTGCTTCTTAGAGAACTGGAAGAAATTATGTTGGGATCACCTAGCAACGTCGATTGTAGAGTGATTCTCGAATTTAGAGAGTGTATATGTAATCAATTTTTCTATGAAATAGTAATTATTATGTAGTATTATTGTTTCTCTTCCTATTGGGTTTAGAATCAGAGTACACCCAATAAAATCCCGTATTCTTAAGATCAGTCCGAGAGGCACGTGTTATCCTTGTTGGAATGCTCGGGTAGTAAAATAGTTTCTGGTTACTGGTTAATAGTAGAGTCAGAATAAGAATAGTTTTCTGGTTACTGGTAGTAAAAATTGTGTATTAATCGTTCGTGATGATTGTGAGTTATTGTGACTCTACCGATTCAGTTATTCGAAGGGTGTTGTAAGCCATGAATTGTATGCCACAAGAACCTACAAAGTAATTTCACTTGACAAAAAAATAACACTTTATTTGACATGTAGATTTTCTGTTGCTTGTAGATTACATTGGAACTGAAAAAACTTATGTTTCTTTTCTTTACTGTCTCCAGTTTAAAGAACCTGATGGTGTGTGTGACTTTGATTTTTACAGAGTTGGCTGTTGGAAATGTTGTAAGGCGTGTTCTCCATATCATACGTGAAGAAGATCTTTCTCTAGCTACCGCTGCTGTTGGTGGGTTGAGTTTGGCAGGTAACAGTGATGATGAAGATGGCACTGAGCAAGATGATCGTCCAACTCTCTCAGCTACTGCAGTAGCTGCTGCTGCAAGAACTGCTCTGAGGCCACCTTCGTTGCAGACTCTCCTTGAAGACATACCTCGCGCAGCAGCTGCTCAGCACACCTCTTCTTCTGGAGGTGATTCTGAAGGAAAAAGCAAATGTATGTTTTCTAGCTTTCACGTAATATAATAATCGAAAATCAGTTTTAATATATCTAATTTATGTAATGCATTCACTGTCTCCTAATTTCCATCTTTGTTTTCTGTTCATTCCAGCTACTGATAGAAATTTAATGACTCGGAAACTGAAGCACAATGTCATTGAGGTAGTTAATGACCTCATTGATGAAATCTCCACTTGCCATGACCAGATTGCATCACAAGCAGTGGAACATATACATCAGAAGTATGTATTCACATCTTATTTTATTTGTTTTTAAACAAATATACATGTCTGTGTACTTATTCGAGTTAGATATTTTTTGTGATGCCTTTGGTTTCTGTGATTCTCTTTATTATTCAAGTGAAGTAAAAAGCCTACCAATCTGCATAACCTGAAGAGAAATCGACGTTATATATTAATTTATGGTATCAAAAGACTATAAAAACTTTAGGTTATAAGAAAAACACACGAGATCTAAATGGCAATGTTTATTTTCATATAAGAAATCAATGGAACCATATCTATTACCAATTTATTCTGATTTTTTTTTAATTTCATATGAGCAATCGGTGGCACGAGACCTTCTGCTAATTATATCACATAGTACTAAACTTGGAGTGCCTAGTCATCTAAAGCCCTGTACATCCTACCAAAGTTTGTAAAATTGTTTGAATGTATCAAACATAACAATCATAATTTAAGGATGATCCTTCTGTTCGGCTATGAACTACTACAGTGCATTTATCCTTATATTCTAATCCTGTTTCAGTGAGGTGATCTTGACTTTAGGTAGTTCGAGGACAGTAATGGAGTTTCTATGCGCTGCAAAGGAGAAAAAGAGGTCCTTCCGCGTGTTTGTTGCTGAAGGTGCTCCAAGGTTGATTTTTTTAATATAGTGTGCCATTGAAAATAGAGTTGGATTTATTTTTATGCAAGTAATGAAGTTTTGCCTATTCAATATCTTGTTTTTCTTTGCATCGTCAAATTTCTCGCAGGTATCAAGGGCATGCTTTAGCCAAAGAGCTGGCTTCAAGGGGGTTGCAAATCACAGTTATTACTGATTCTGCAGTGTTTGCCATGATTTCCAGGGTCAACATGGTATGGGGATGATTCCTTTTTTTTTTTTTGTATGCAAGTAAGCCTACATTTGGAAACAAATTCCTTTACAGGTTGTAGTTGGAGCACATGCTGTCATGGCTAATGGTGGAGTTATAGCGCCTGTTGGGTTGAATATGGTGGCCCTAGCAGCGCAAAGACATGCCGTCCCTTTTGTTGTACTCGCTGGGGTTCATAAGGTATTGTGTAGCAAGGATCTATTCTCCTATGTGTTACTTGTCTATTTAACATGCATGAGTTTTGAAAGGTTGTATGTAATTTCACCATGCGATGAAGTAAAATATGCACGATCAGTAATGTCATCACATAGTAAGGATTGATGTGGGATATCATAACTGCAATAATACGCTTGCGGTGACTTTAAACTATGGTCTAGTCAGCTAGCTTTCTAATTTCTAGGTTGCTATAGTAAGAGCTGGCTAAATGCTATGTTTATGATGATAAAATCTTTCTGAATGATCATCGTAAACTTAATTATTGTATTTCTGAATAGATGACATAACATTGTTATACAATCCAAGATCCCCCCTCAATCAGTAGAGAACACAATGTTAGATCAACTGATCTACTACGTGGGACTGTACCATTTTCTCTTAAACTTTTTCTATAGTCTCGAGAGAACTTATGAACACATAGAGATCAAACACACCATTCACATAATTTGATGAGAAAGTGACCTACACTAAATATGAAAAGTGATTCACTATGTTCACAAAATTATATACTTTTTACACTGTTCAATGACTAACAGTGTTCATTAGATATGATTTAGGATTTGGAACTGGATTAATAGGTATTTAGACTTGAAATTTATTTTCACTAGTTTTACTATCCTGAGCCGAATCAGGTGGTGCGAGTGCACTTTGCAAATTGCATCATTAGTTTTTTCCAGAAGGGATATATCTGTCAACGTCAATTAGTTCCATTGCTTTTGAATGTTGATCATATTTGGTGTTAGCCTTTTCTAAAGATACAAGCAGAAGCAAGTATCCTGAAAATAATATACTTACGAGATTATAACACCATTATAACTCAAATGGAAGTGTTGAATAAATGCAAAGTTGAAAGTTGTGAACTGTAAATTCAATGACAAGGTTCCACCACCTATGAAAAATCTATCAAACCATCTCTTTGAAAGCCAACAATGCTGCCTTTAGGTCGCCAATGACCCAACAACTCCATAAATTTCCAAGAAAACTCAATCCGTCTAAACTTCAATTAGTTGTGCTCGTACGTGATTCTCAAAATCAGAAGAAAGCTAATACAATGGCAATCCCTGGTATATGATACTACACGATTTATATAATTAGGCAAAAGTATTTTTCTTCTCCTTGTTGACAATTCTAGGTCAACATAGAATACAAAATGACTTTGAACTGGAGTATGCTTCTTGAAATGAAGATTTGATATTCTACATGCTTAATGTTTCCATTATTCAACTAATTTCTCGCTGATTTAAGAAATACACAAGGAATGTGTAGATCTATTTTATATTTAATTTAATCATAAAGAAGACTTTACGAATGAGATAGTTTGACATGAGCAATTAATTAGTTGGTCCCTTCTTTAATGCTTTATCTATTTATTGAAATTGGTTCAGATAGGTTTATTCTTAGATTTCGCCGTCTTTCATATGATGCACCAATTTTATGAAACTACCCCGCAAACCATTTTTTATTTATTTCCTTTACCTATAATTTGCATCAAATTTGGGTCATTACTACAGCTCTGTGGGTCAAATTAAAGCTTCCGTGCCCTGCGTATGCCCCTGAATAACTCTTACACTTTTGATTTTATAGAGAAGTCCCTTTTTGGCATGCTATTTGTCTTTTTTCATGATTTGGTGAAGTTCCGATGGATGACTCTCATTAATGTGCTTCCTGTTGTTTATATGGAATCCTAAAAAGCATATTATGTAGACTGCTATTTCAGTTGATCCGTTGTGCTGATGATCAATACACTTATAGCTATTTACTTGAAGGAACAATCTGGGGAGTGGGGAGTGGCTCTCTTTTCCTGCCTAATTGATACACTAAGTCACTAAGTATCTTGCTGGATAGAAACAGTATATCTTGTTTTAAGAGTAGATATATATACTCCATATTTTTTAATTTATAAATTTATAAATAAGTTGGTAAATTGTGTGGATAAAAAATTGCATGAAATTAAAAGTTGTTTATAAATTGTATTTCTAGAAGAAAGTTATGTGGTTATTTTAGTTTTATTCCCAGGTAGCGAGGAAACAATATGATACGAAAACGGGAAAATGACAATTTATAAAAATCAAGATAGGAATATGCCAAAAATACATTTTATTTGTTATAATTTTATATTATACTCGCTCTGTTCCATTAGTGTTTGCACACTAATGGGACACTTTCTAAGAAAAAAGTATTTTGTGGTGTGTTGAATAATATAAAATAGGGTAACAGGTGTTAGTGTGTAAATAATTAAAAAGTTAGTTGAAGAAGTAATAGTATGAATAAATTTGTACTGTCATTTGTGAGGATAAAGTTGTGAAATAATTTCCATTGTAAGATGTGCAAACAATTGTGTGACGAACAAATAAGAAAAGTGTGCAAACAATAATGGGACGAAATGAGTCTATAATATATAATGTTAATTAGAATTTTTTATTATTTTATGATATACTGTATTAATTATTATTATATGTCAAGGTAATATTCTGTTTTTATTTTATTTTATAGTAATACATATATATATCAATGGGGTATGATATGTTACAAGTACATACAAATATTAGTATGCTCTAATCAAACTAAAGACTTCCTTAAATGAGAATACAAACCTGGTTATAAAAACGGTTTTCTATAAGCGTCTACGGAAAGTTTTATTTTCCTAAATAAAATAATTAAAAGGAAATGTCTTTAATACGCTTGGAGCCATTTCCTTAGTGTGAACGTTTCTTATCTTTATATGCTTAAAACATAAGAGAGCATATAATCTCTTAAAATATAAGAGTATGGGGAGAAGTACTTATTTCTTAGAAGCTTATTTTTATATTTTTAAAAATATTTTCTTGAAAATTTATGAAACAATTTTGAGAGTTTATATCTTTTCAAACATCTTATAAGATGGTTTTATGAACTCATACAACTTCTTTCATGCTTAACTTGAAATGGTACCAGCTTATGAAATTGATGAAATCAGTTATGTTAAAATGATAGCCAATCAAGCTCAATAGTATGATGAAATGGTATCTTGAAACTTGTTTAATGAGGATATTGAATGTGGATTTGCTTCTGGTCGTTTTTTTCCGAGCACCGTGATTTTTAAACATTGAATGCCAACTATATTATTCACAATGTAGGTGCTGAGTGGCTTATGGGCTTCATATTTTTATGTTATTGATGTGCTCTCGTGCAATAAATAGGTGTACTAGCATTACAATACTAGCTCTTTATGCATACAAAATAGTTTAACTTGCATTTGCTTCATCAATTATTGTTTTTACAATTATACAGCTCTGCCCTCTATACCCTCACAACCCTGAGGTACTACTGAATGAACTGAAGTCTCCATCTGAGCTGCTGGACTTTGGAGAGCTCTCTGATTGTTTTGATTTTGGGAGTGGCACTGGCTCACCTCTTCTTCATGTCGTCAATCCTGCTTTTGATTATGTCCCGCCCAATCTTGTTAGCCTATTTATTACTGATTCGTAAGTCCATCATGCCTCTGATTTCTTCAATTCGAATAATATAAAATTATAAAATGGGTGTCACTGCTACAGCTTGAGCTTGTTTACTTAAACTAATGTATCGAGAAATATCATTTGATGAAAATTTTATATCGATGTGCCAGATATTTATACACATTATTTTCTTCCAATATTATCTGTGCGCGACATTCATATTAATAATTTGTGTTATGCAGAGGTGGTCACAACCCTTCATACATATACCGGCTCATTGCTGATTATTACTCTGCCGATGATTTAGTGGCGCGAAGTAAATCAGATTCTTGAAGTTTGGCTCCAAATATCCCTGTTAAAAAATATGTTGGTAAGTCTTCCTATACTTTGTCTAGTTCAAGGGCGAATCAGTCCTGCCTCTGGAACATAATGTTAAGTTGATTATTTAAATACAAAATGAATTCACATTGATTAAGTGAAACTGCCCCACTGGTACAAGCCCATCAGCAAAAATATCTTGTTTATATTGTATCTTATGTTATTAAATTTATTTTTACGTGAAGAATCAAATTTGGTGAAACATAGAACCCTCTAGCTGAGATGGTCGATAGAGGAGGCTTATAAACTTTTGGTGAGATGTGAGAATGATTTTCGACTTGCAAACTGTGTAATTGTAGATTAGTATGAAATCTAAACATTAATACATTGGAATGAGAAGAGTAATGTACGTTCTATGTGTGTATTTGTGTTTTATGTAGGAGTGATCTGAGCAGTCACTGCAAATTCTTAGTTCAATGCATAACCCATAGTTGCCTATAATCTGAACTCATAAACATCCTTATTTGATTGAAATTCACATCTTGCTTGCTGTTCATGTTCTGAGGAGTTCAGCTGCTCGATTTCTTACTTCAAAGCCTTTCATATTACCTTCTCCTTTTCTGTTACCTCCTTGAATGATCTAATTTTAGTCTTTGCAGGACACTGAAAGTCAATAATTTCTAGTCGATTTCTTTCTTCTAGCATGTCACGTAATTGTGCAAGTAGGATTCATTAATTTAATAAAACAGTTACATTGATCGTACATTTTATCTGGCAGTTGAATTAGCAGGAACGCAAAAATTATGAAATTCAAGCAAGGATTGGGAAGGGAGGATTGACCTTTCAGAAGATGCTTAAGCAACTGATGTGTAGAGACAGAGTACATACCATAGAAACTTGAAAATGTTTTGGATTCCCCCCACCCCACCCCACCCCTCTTTTTTGATTGTGTTATTCACTTCCCACCGTGGGGATTAGACCTCCGATTGTCTTATTTACTCGTTGACGGCAATACAGATATAAGCCAGTTTACTCGGAGAAAGAATTTTATGTAACTGAAGGAAATTCTCTCTACTGCGTATGGGCATACAACACCATGTCTCTACTTTTCTTTGCTTTACAGACGACAAAACACATCTAAAGTCGCTGTTTCGTTTATAATTTTCGTATACTATTGAAAGAGCCCTATTGTCTGTTTCAAAGTTTAAGGTTGGTAACCAAATGTGTTAACTTGCTCATTTGTTTGGCTATATGGTTTGCAATGCATCATAGTTCCACTAATCTTTATTGGGCTACAACACTCGGTTCTTGTTGGACATTATAAAACAAGTGTATGGAACCAAGCCCGACTCTACCACAATAGAAAATCCAGCTGTCGGACTACGACCTGTCCTGTCCCAACCAACCACCTCAGTGAAAACAAAAAGTAAAAAGTAAAAAATTAATAAATGTTTTTTTACTTCTTTCATGAATACTTTTTTATTCCCACCTCAGTGAAAACAAAAAGTAAAAAGTAAAAAGTAAAAAATTAATAAATGTTTTTTTACTTCTTTCATGAATACTTTTTTATTCTACATTTAAAAAATAGATAGACATTCATAGTTTATTCCTTATTAAAAAAGTAAAAAAACATTTACTTTTTAATTTTCATACTAATTCAAAAAGTACTTTTTTTTAATAAATGATATATTTCGATTTTATGTGAATAGAATATAAAGTGAAATTGATAATTCTTGATAAATGATACCCCATAAGAATTGTTGAAAAAATAATGAAAAAATATGTTATTCATTTGAAATAAATAAACATGTTTTTCCTTTATAAACTTCCTACAACAATACTAACAATAGCAATTTCTTTAATTTACAATACAATTATTCCATGACTGTTTTAATTTGCAAAATGTGGACGGATTTAATTTTTTAAGTTTTTTTTTTTTTTTTGCAAAAGTTGGACGGGAGGAGCTTAATTTAAATTGAGAAAATTAAATAATTAATTACAAAATACACGCTGCAACTCCCGCTCGCTCTGATTCGCTCGTACGACTGTATCTCTCTGTACTACATCGTCTCCTCATATTCCCACACAAAACACACATTCAGCGTGAGAGAGAAGCAAATCAAACGAAATGGAGAACTCCATCGGCTTTCCAGGAGACGGCCGCCGGCCACCGTGCATCACAAGCATGGCCGCCGCCCCCGGCGGCAGCGCAGAGTGCCTCCGGTTCTTCATGGCGCGGCGCACTGTTTTCGAGATGCTCCGAGACAGAGGCTACGCGTCGGACACCGTGGAGGAGGAGCTCCGCCGCTCTCTCGAAGACTTCCGGGCCGAATACGGCGACAAGCCCGAGCCCGAACGCCTCCGCCTCCTCGTCGGCCGAGCTACTAACCCTTCCCGCAAGGTATCTAAAAACCCTCGATTCTAGATCTGCGCCTCGCACTGATTTAGACCTTCAAATTAATTTTTTCGTTTGTTCAGCTTTATTATTGTTGGGCTTTGAATTTTCTTGAGGTAAAAAAAAATACAAGAAACAACTACAGAGCACATTTTGTTTTGTTTTTGATTTATTAATTTGCAGTTAATAAATCCAGATTATTAATTGAGATTACTACATACAGGTACTGGTCATCTTCTGTGGAGATTCCGAGATGAGAAAACGAGACATGGTGTACACACTGGCTCAGATTATGAACAAGGAAATGTTGGACAGGGTGATCTTGGTCCTGCAAGCCAAGATGAATTCTCATGCCCAAAAGGTTACCGAGGAGTACTCGGTTAGAGTCGAGACTTTTCACGTAAGTTTTCGCCTAGCATATGTATGTAATTGTGCATGTCTTGTAAGGTGAACTGATTATGCATAGATGTGTTTAATTCCTTTTTGTTTGGTATCATGAATGAGTAAATTGCCCTTTTTCAGATAGGTGATTTGCTAGTTAACATCACCAAACATCATCTGATGCCAAAGCACGAGTTTCTGACTCCCGAGGAGAAGGAAGTGCTTCTGAAGAAACACAGCATTGAAGACAAGCAGGTATTAAATAAGATCGATCGGTCGCTAGTTTTTTATTCAGGGCTGAACACTACTATATGTATGGATTATGCATTTTAACTATTGGCAAGGATAAAAATTGTTTTTTGAGATTGATGTGAGTTGTGAAGTCCTGCTTTGAGTTTAATAAAAAAATAGGAATCGATCTTTAAACACGAGTTTCAAACACATTGATTATTGATGTGTTTTTCCTCCACTCTTTTGGCAGCTTCCCATGATGCTTGCAAACGATGCAATTGCAAAGTACTATGGCCTTGAGAAAGGGCAGGTGGTGAAGATGACTTATTCCGGTGGCATCACCGGAACACTCATCACTTATCGGTGTGTGGTGTGATATGGCTGCAGGGCGAATGCGTTTGATTTGTTTCTGATTTTATTAAGGGATAATATAAAAGCAGGCTTATTATGGTAATGCGAATTGATTGTGCATATGCGAAGAATGTTTTTGCGTTTGTTGAAGTGTCTATGCAGGATGTCAACTTGAATTGAAGTTATGATTTCATTTGGTGATATGAAGTTAGTGAATGCTAACTCCGTATAATCATATTTTGTATAGTATATACTACTTGTTAATGTTTTTTGGATAAAAGATATCAAATAAAGTAATATGTTGGTAAAATAAAATAAGAGATCCTACTTGGAAATATTCATGTTTTGAAAATTTTAGTTAAAACACTTTATTACATTATTATGTTAAAACACTTGAAAATATTCATGTTTTGAAAATTTTAGTTAAAACACTATTTTTATTACCATATTATGTTAAAACACTATTGTTTTGAAAATTTTAGTTAAAACACTTTATTACCTTATTATGTTAAAACACTTTAAAATATTCATGTTTTGAAAATTTTAGTTAAAACACTATTTTATTACCATATTATGTTAAAACACTATTTTATTACTGTATTATGCAATTATTTTTAACGGAGCATTCACTTTGTACTTTTTTTCTAGACAAATGTAAATAATTAAAATGTGATACTTAGAAAATATAATGTCTAAATGTTCATACTATAATAAATGATTATTTTGTTTATTTTATTAAGTCGTAAGAGTAATCCATATTAGAATTTGGTGAATAAATATTCCACGTGAAATATACATTTCTTTTTCTAAACCATTAATTTGACCAACTAACTTCAAAAACTTCAAAACTAAATAATAAAAATCACATCAATGTTTTATAAGAATAACACTTTTTTCTTTTAACGTAGAAAATTAAAATTTAATACAAGTATATATTTTGTGTAAAATTTTGGATGTAAATCAAAATGAATAGGTAACTTATTTATACTAATCTAATGAATTATCTACCTATATCAAGATTACTCCGAAACATTAATGAATGTTAGGGAGAATTTATTTTTCTAAAATGATACTCCGTATAATTAATTAACTCTCTACGGAGAATTATGTAGTGTCTCGTAGAAATTATATATAGAGCTGTGACTAAGGGCCTAGCGAATTAATCGAAACTAAAGTCGAAATTTAAAAATATTTTTTATACATAATAATTCAATATTTTAAACAAAATAATCTATAAATAATCTAAACATAATATTAAGTGTATTAATCACCAAGGTTAATATAGGAAAATAATCAAAATTACTTGTAAATTTAAATTTTTGAATCATTTTTATTATGTCTTTAATATTTTTTTCAAATTTTTGTTTCATCCTCAAAATTTATCATAACATCATCTGTTTTATTTGATTTATTAAATTTGCTCGAAAACTATCTAAGAAGGTAAAGACGAAACTAATCGAATTTAGACGGGCCTGAGCGGGTTTAGGCGGCGCTTAGGCGGCTTAGTGCCTAGAGCCTAAAATTGGAACGGTTAGGTATAACCTAAAGCCTAGGCGGAGATATTTGGAACAGAGCTCCTATATAATATTCAAAACTAAAATAATTAAAAAATCAGAGTATTCACACATAACTACATGCATAAGTATGAGTGGCAAGATTAGTTTTTGATAATTTTATCTTGTACACTTGAGTTGAACTTATATAAGAGTATCTCTAATGGTATACCTCACTGTAGGTACAATTTAGTTGACATATCACACATTAATTTGTACCCATCAATTTGTACCTCTTCATCCCAATGGTTTTGAGGTACAATTCTTCTTCTTTATGCATGTGGGTCCCACAATACAAGACACATATAAAATTTGTACCTAGTATCAAATATTTGATACTCCTTTTTCTCTCTCTCAATTTGTACATTGATCCCAATGGTGTACCTAGCTACAAATTAGTGACATGTAGGATTTGTACCTACCATTGGGCTCTAATAAACAAAAAGAAAAAAAAATAGATGAAATTGAAAAATATAACTAAAAGGAATGAAACAATATAAAAAAATTACAAAATATTGCTCAGTGATAACTGATAACTAGCATCAGCAGGTGACATCTACCCAGTGGATATATGCTTTTTACATTTGTTTAATGCTGGAAAAAATTTGTGTCAATATGATCTATGTGCACTTGGTTTGCTCCTTGTTTAATAATGCATAAATGGAATTATTACATTGAGTTGGTGATTTGAAATAATACTTGTGCAACTCATTGTGAAAATTGTTTTTGAGGTTTTCTAAATGTTGTTTGAATATATTTTCCCTTGTCTTGTTCATGCGTGCTAATGTTTAGTTTATTCTAGCTGCCATAGTTGTTGGTTAGTGGTTTACGTAATATTTCGGTGAAAATAGTTAACATGTATGCTGTATGCAAACACTAATAAGTTACTACAGTATATTACAATAAAATAAATTAGAAATTTTATTTCGTATTCAGGAAATGCAAACAATCACTCAACAAATGCCTCAAATTTATTAGTTATCCAAAAGTTTTATTTTATTTCATTGAGAAACTGAATTTAATTAATCCCCTTTTCTTGCAATGAGTGTGAGCAAGAAATCTCTGTAGTTTCCATTGGCTGCATCTTCAATCCTCTTGCCAAGATCCACTCCATACCTCTTGAGGTATTCTTCCTTGATTTGCTTCATGTCTTCATCCGCCCTCGTCACGATCACTCTACTCAGCCCTTCTTTGCTCACCTCATCCGCATCATATTTCAACGACAAATCCAACACCTAAAATGAAATTAAATTAAGTTAATCTAGTTAATTAAACATTGATCATAATTCATAACTGATTTCACATTTATTTTTTGTTTACCTGGCTGAAGTATGTTTGCGGCACGCACAAGCACTGGATCGCCTCTTTGACTAGGCGTGAGTCGACGCTTATAACATCCTCCTCATCCAAGTAGTTACCACTGATCTTCTTGTAGTGCTTGTACACGTAGCTAAGGTGGAGCTTACTCCTAGTGGATAATATCCGCACAACCTCCTCGTTTTCTACGAGCCCCGTGCCTCCCCCTCCCTTCACCGCATCTAAGAGGGCCTTCGACTCTTGCTTTGCGATTTCCTCGTTCACTTTTGGGCCCTCGTAACGGTAAGAGCTCAAAAGTGAAACCAAAAGCTGCGTATTCAAACATTAATATAACCAAATTAATGAAAATTTGTTACAAAATATATCTCATATTCTCTATGTTCCAACTAATTATGTAACTTTTCTTTTTTAGATGCACAAACTTAATATACATGCCCTTAAAAATTTTACCTACTTTTAAAATTTCTCACAATTACTTTATTTTTTTACATCTTTACTTCTCATTTTTTGGTCAAAAAGTAACATTTTTTTTAATTTAGTGTCGATCAACCAGAGTGCATAAATAATTGTGACGGAAGTAATAGTAGATATTATAAGTAACCTTTCGATCGGGACCATGGACGTGGAATGCAACATCTTCCTCGATCGAGTGATTGAAGAGGGAGTGATAGGCTCTTCTTGCACCGAGAAGCTCATCGGAAGATCTCGTGCACCCGATTTCAACGAGTATGTTGTACTGAGGGCTCCCCGTGTTGTACAACGACTCTTTCAACAATCGAGCATCCCTCTCCCAAGGATGCATGGTCCAGAGCACAATCGCGTCCTGAAAATGAAATATAACACAAATCAATATTTAATTTGTACATTTTTCAATTATGATTATTTGAATCAATTAATTCAAAAACATAGTACTACTAGCTATAGTATAAAATGTACCTTGAGACGTAAGAACTCGTGACGAAGCTGCGAGATATGGCGATCGTCCCACCTCTCGAATTTGCGTTCATCTTCCACGAAAAAATCCCGACTGCCCTTCCGGAAGCTTTGCCTCTGTTCGGGATGCCATTTTCCCAATATCGACACGAATGCATTCTCGTCCACGCCAAGACCTACGAATTTAGAGACGACTATTACGAAAAGAGAAAAAAAAAAAAAAAAAAACAAATTGGATTAATGTAGAGAACCTGAGAAAGCTCTGGTGAGAGATCCAAGTTCGTCAGAGGATGCCATTGATGAATTATTGTAATGAAATTAAAAACCTTTGTTTTGTTACATATGGAGAATTGATGTAATGGCAATGCGGTATTTATGCTTAGCGTGTGAGGTTATTTTAGAGGTTTCAGCCTGCGGAATTGATCATTACGAGGGGAAAAGACTACAGTGCCCCGATGAAACAGAGGTATGGCATTGAAGTCCCTATATGGTGTAATTAATGGAGTACTTAATAGTTGTATTTTATTTTTACGGTAATTAAATTTATCCGGTCAAACAATATTAGTTGCATTTTATTTTATGCATAACAGATTAATTAACAGTTACACCTCCTAAAAATGAAAATTTAATTTTGTGACTCTTTATTAATGATCATTAAATTAAGTGAAAACGCAAAATTGCAATTGTAATGTAACGCTTAAATGAAATGAAAATATAAAAAATAAACAAAAATTGTGCAATCACTCATGTATAAGATTATTAGTAAATCGAACTGAATAACATAATGCTAGCTGCGTGTTTTTTTTTTTGTCTTTTATTTTCTAACTGTTAATTAATTACTTAATGCAAACGTAGGAATATGTAACTAGTTTTGTTATATTTTATTTGTATCACAAATATATTTATATTAAATAAGTTTAATCTATACAAATAAATTTACTCAATAAAATATATCTCCGTGATTTCTATTTTCTATATTTATATTTAGGTAATCGTCGTGATTCTCGTGCGGAATAAAATCCTACAGTTAGGTGACACGACGTAACTCCCAACCAACCATGTGAGGTCGACAGCTAATAATTCTATGATAATCGATCACCACCCACGTTTTAAGAAATGGCGATGATAATGCATGTGGGGTTCATCAATTGGATAATATCAATTAGTTACTATCTTTTAAGTATTTTTTTATATTTTATTACATAAGTCAAAATAGAAATAAAATTGAATAACTGAATAATGAGATCCATGCATATGCTTAAATAAATAAAATTGGCCAGCGCGGATATTATGTGGTGATACTGGTAACTGGTGGCGTGTAGAACATAGAGACGCGAGAAAAATGATGGAAGAAACAAGTTCTTGATAAAAAATTAATATATACACTTGAATGGTTTTATTATAAAATTTATCTAGCTAGCTAGGTAAGTACTAAGTACTCGAGTCTCTTGCTCGTGTCAATAGTGCATTGCCTACTTACGCACACGCTTTCGATTTCAACATAATATCTAACGTCGTGGTGTGTAGTTACTCGATCAGGAGGCCAGCCAATGTTTGAAGTCGAATTTATTATTTTAGGATATGTTGAGATATTTACTTGTAAGTTATTCCATGTTAAATTTGTATGAAAATGAAGTATATTTTATAAAATATTATTCATATTTCTTTAATAATTTTAAAAATATATATTAATATTGTTAGATGAAATGATACGAGAGTGAGGAGTTTAATATGAAAAATAAAATAATATATATATATAATTGGATAATGAGATTATTAAATATGTTGTTTTAAAAATGCATTGATATCTAATCAGAATTAACCATGTCACATTCTCTTATTAATTTAAAAAATATTTTAGTTAGAAAATATTAGAAAATGATAAATTTATAAAATAGAAATTTTATTAAATTATATTGCGTAAAATTTAAGAAAAGTCAACATTTTATAAAACATAGTCTAAAAATATTGAAATAAAGTTAATGTTAAAATTTTAATCACAATTCAATTTAAATTAAAAAGAACATACAAAAAAGATCGAAAACAGTAAAAACAAGAAACAGTAAATTAACATTTACAGGAGCAACAACGAAACTGAAAATAAGTTTAAAGAAAACGTACAGTAAGTATCCCACATTCAATATTCTCTTAATTACTTGTTTATATTTCACCCCAACAACACAATTCCAGAAACAGAGTCATATCCAAATGGCGACAATTCGAATTCCGGACGTCCTTCCTTCCCCAGCTGAGGACTGTCAAAACCTCAACAATGCTTTCCTCGGTAATTAAACTTAACCGTATTTAATTTCTAATTCGGACAAGATTTGGGTTGTAGTTTAAGTGTTTGTTGTTTGGTTTTTAGGACTCGGAACGGATGAGAAGGCGATTGTCCGGATTCTCGGACGCAGAAACGCAGCCCAGAGGAACGAGATCAGACGAACATACCAACACCTCTACAACAAGTCCCTCCTCCATACTCTCTTCGACGAATTGTCCGGTGATTTCAGGGTAATTTCTTGAATTCACGAAGATACTACAGTAAAATCTTTATAAATTAATACTCTGAGTGACCATAATATTTTATTAATTTAGAGAGTATTTTTATTAATTCAAAAGACCAAATCGGGACCAATTTTTTTTATTAATTTAGAGATGTTATTAATTTATTGAGGTTCTACTGTATGGTAGAAAGCGGTAATCCTGTGGACATACGATCCGGCTGAACGAGACGCGAGGCTAGCAAACGAGGCGCTCAAGTCCAAGACTAAAAACACAATCACACAATTACAAGTTGTAGTAGAGATAGCATGCGCCTCGTCGCCACATCATCTGGTCGACGTGAGGCGAGCCTATTGTTCCCTCTTCGGCTCCTCCCTCGAGGAAGACATTGTAGCCAATATTTCTCTTCCCATTCAAAAGGTATATATATACTTATATATCTAGTTTTTTGGCTTTTAATTGAAGTGTAACTGGAAAAAATGAGAATTTTTTTTTCTTGAAATTATAAAAAAGGACACAAGGCCAGATGTTGTGTGGTTACTAACTTACTATGATAGTTTTCTGGCTTTTAGTTAAGGTGTTATTAGAAAAATGCCGAATTTTGTTTCTTGAAATTATAAAAAAGGACACCAGATATTGTGTAGTTACTATAATAGTTTTTTTTAGCTTTTAATTAAGGTGTTATTAGAAAAAAGGAGAATTTTGTTTCTTGAAATTATAAAAAAAAGGACACCAGATGTTGTTTGGTTAATATGATAATTTTACTAAATTGATAACTATCTTCCCTTTTTTCCAAAATGTCTTTTAATTAATCGCGATCTTTTACCGGGCTCTAATAACTTTCGAGTTTTGGACAGATCTTGGTTAGTTTGGTGAGTTCATACAGGTACGATAAAGAGTTAGTTGACTCTAAGGTAGCTTACACGGAGGCGGCTAAACTACACGAGGCAGTCGAGGCCAAGAAGCTCTGTGACGATGAGCTTTTACTCATACTGAGTACAAGGAATACCTTTCAACTCAGACAAACTTTCAAGGCTTACACAGATACTTATGGGAATTTCATACAACAGGTTTTACCCTTTTTCCATTTACGGTAAAAATAAAAAAACGACATTTCTGATGTAGATTAACTTGATATTCACAGGACATTATGGCTTGCGGAAAGGGCACTCTCGAGTCGATTCTGAAAGTCGTGGTTCGGTGCATTGAAGCCCCAGAGAAACACTTTGCTGAGGTGATTGGGAATTTTCGATTATATTCTTTTTTTCGTCTTTAATCCGAACACATTCCATTGTTGAGTTTTTTTTTTTTTTTTTTTTTTTTTTTGACGAATCAGGTTATACGAAAGGCAATCATAGGACTGGGGACGGACGAGGATTCATTGACAAGAGCTATAGTGAGTCGAGCTGAAATCGACATGATGAAAGTGAGAGCAGAGTACTTTGTCGCCAATAAATCGAGCATGGACAATGCAGTCATTGGCGACACTTCAGGGGACTACAAGGACTTCCTCATGACTCTGCTAGGAGCTAATGTTTGATTTTATTTGCTCTTCTTCCTCGTTTTTTTCAATAAATTTATCGCACAATAAACGCAGTGTATATATAGACGAAACTGAAAACAGAACTTATCTGAATTGATTGCTTGGTAAAATATTTCCAAAATTTTAACATGTAAGTGTATATACAGACGAAGTGAAAACAGAACTTATCTGAGATTGATTGCTTGGTAAAATATTTCCATATGTTTAACATGAAAGAAAATATGAAGCAAGTCACAATTTATATTCCATTACAAATGCTGGAAAGATAAAAAAGAAACATACGAATTACGTACGAGTTTTCGATTCTGCGGACCACAGGGGAGGGCGGACGCTCGACTGAGGCGGGCCCACCTTCTCCTCGTCTTCCTTCTTCTTCACTTCTTCTTCATCATCCAAGACGTCTTTGGAAAACGCATCAGGATTCGCTTGAATGCACTTCTGCAGAGCCACAAAAGGATTCACACAATCGGACCCTTTTTCCTCGGCTGTGCTCTTGAGAAAGCAAACGAAAGCTCCGGAAAACTGGGCCCCACACGGGCCTGTTCTGAGATGGGCAATGCAAGGGCAGTCGAGTGCCTTCTGAGCCTTCATCTCCGGCGAGTCGCTGTCGACCTCGTCTCCGTACGCAGCAGCTTCTGCGATCAAGGAGTCGAGCGAAGGCGGAGGAGGGGAAGCCGAGGTGGTGGTTGAGTTGGTCTCTGCGGCGGCTGCTGCTACGCTCTGTTCTTGCCCCATTTCCAATCTCCTGAAATTTCAAAGTACAAAAAGAGATTTTTTTTTTCTTTCAGGCATTTTGTCGAACACCTGGTGGGCAGTGAGACTGTATCATATAATACGATGTAGTACACTTATAAATTCATCGTAAAATAACGATTGCATCTAATAGACGCAGCGATGAATGATGTACGGCGGCAGGCATACCTTACGCTATGGAGTTTATGGACCTCAATTCTGACTCAGACCGAGACAATAAGTATAAGTATAATTTTGAGTGTGATTTGCAGAAACTAACTTTTGGTTATTGCAGAGAATATATAAATAAATTTATTTTTATTTAGTATGCATAACAAAAATAGAAATCGATGAATTTAATTCGTTCCTTAATATTTTTTTAACTTTTTTTAAAAATTTATAGTTTTATTAATCAATTTAAATTCTCACTTAGTTTATTTAAGTATGAAAACTAAAAAAAAAAAAAAAAAAAAAGTGTACTTTACACCAAATTTTGTACCACTGTTGGAGCAGCCAACTGATTGAGATAAAATTAATAAAGTTTTTTTTTTTTAATTTCGAATATATTTTGTTTTAATTTATAGTTTTATTAATCAATTTAAATTTTCACTTTAAAATAGGAAGAAGTTCAGATATATAATTTATTATTTTTTTTTAAGCACTGAATTTTATACAAATGAAAGAAGGATGTGAGGTAGTATTACTTTTTAAAAAATTATATAATCAAGTAAATATTAGTAACTCAGTAAGGAATAACAAGGTATGTTAATGAAAATCGAGAATAACTTAATTTTATACATATGAAATAAAAATGTGAAGAAGTTCAGATATATCATTTATTATTTTTTTCTGCAGCACTGAATTTTATACAAATAAAAGAAGGATGTGAGTTAGGTGTATCATTTATTATTATTTTTATGTAGCAAGTTTTTATATAAAAAAATTATTTTATTATTTTGTTAAAAATTTGTATTTACATCCAAATCGAGTAGCCTAACTTATTTATAGTCATCTAATTATGTACATACTCCGTATACCATAATTACTCCCATCAACATCCCACGCATAAAATGAACATAAAATGAACGTTGAAGAGGATTTTTCTAAAATGATATATATATATATATATATATATATATATATATATATATATATATATATATATATATATATATATATATATATATATATATATATATATATATATATATATATATATTATGATTAATTAATTCTCTCTAGAGAATTATATGGAGTTGGTAGAAACCATATACATAAACTTTTTCTAAATTAATAATTTTGTGATGACGAAATATTATTAATTTAAAGATATATTAATATATATCAATAAATTAATATTTTATTAATTAAAAACAATTATTTAAATTTGTCAAATTCAATACTATATTATTGAATATAAATAAGTTTTCATGTATATTCATTTTATACTTTAATATATATATATATATATATATATATATATATATATATATATATATATGTACAAATATATCTATTCGTTGAATTTAATTATACATGCATGTATATATATTAATTCTATTGTACTTAAAGTACATGGATGATTAATAAAATATATATTTAAAAATAAAGAACTTGACTAAAAAATAAAATAAAATATGATCATAAAAATGATGAATAAATTACATATATTCAACAATAAAAAACTTGGCTAAAAAAATAAAATAAAATCTTATTATGAAAATGATGGGATAAATTATATATACTGTATTCAACGATATGAAACTTAGCGAAAAAAATAAAATAAATTTAATACTCTTATTTGATATATGAAACATATATAAAAAAATAAAATAAATTAAATACTCTTAAAAAAATGCTAGTTGACTTTTTGAACAAAAAATAAAAAGTTTAATTTATTTTTAAATTGAAAAGTAAAGCAACATGATAGTCAAATTTCTTTTTAAATTACAAATGAAGAGTAATTATTGTGTTGGTATAGAGGTAGTAGACAATAGTCAAACTTCTTTTGTAAATTACAAATGAAGAGTAATTATTGTGTTAGGACAGAGGTAAAAGTTAGTAATTGTGAGTAAAATTTAAAAAGTAAGTAAATAAAGTATAAATAAATTGTATTTTAAAATAAAAAATTATGATTTTTTTTTTCTTACGTGAGATATCCCAAAAGAAAAGTAGTACAAGGGAGCAACTTTTAGTTCATTTCACGGGGCCTAGTAAGCTCAAATATATTGTAAATGCTCCAACATTAAATTAAAGTAGTCATAGTATTTTGCTAGTTGACTTTTTGAACAAAAAATAAAAAGTTTAATTTATTTTTAAATTGAAAAGTAAAGCAACATGATAGTCAAATTTCTTTTTAAATTACAAATGAAGAGTAATTATTGTGTTGGTATAGAGGTAGTAGACAATAGTCAAACTTCTTTTGTAAATTACAAATGAAGAGTAATTATTGTGTTAGGACAGAGGTAAGAGTTAGTAATTGTGAGTAAAATTTAAAAAGTAAGTAAATAAAGTATAAATAAATTGTATTTTAAAATAAAAAATTATGATTTTTTTTTTCTTACGTGAGATATCCCAAAAGAAAAGTAGTACAAGGGAGCAACTTTTAGTTCATTTCACGGGGCCTAGTAAGCTCAAATATATTGTAAATGCTCCAACATTAAATTAAAGTAGTCATAGTATTGGACCGAAAGCGAAGATTGAACCAAAAGAAACCAAAAGAAAGAACAGAAGTAACATTTTTACTTGAAAAGAAAGCAAACTTAATTTCCAACTCAGGTAGGCGTGCAAATGTTTGCACCTCAGTAAAATAGTACTCAAAACTACTGCATTTTTTTTTTTTTTAAATTAAAAGGAAAGTGAGTATTTTTAAGTGGCGGAATATAATTATATCGGAGCAATCGATTTATAGACACTTGGTACATGACATACTTCAAATAAAAGCATGTCGATTAATGCTTGGAATCTTTAAATATTATTATCTAAAAGAAGAAATAAAAATCCTTTATAAACTCACTTGAGCATGCATCCAATTCCCAACACAAACACAATCAATCAATTAAACATGGCCTCCTCTTACGTTCAATATTCTCTGTTCATCATGATCATCTTCAACTTCCTCCTAATTTTCTCGATCTCGATCGAAGACCTAATCGAGCCCGTGACATCGAAACAACAAACCGAGAAATCGAGCCACCTCCACTTCTACTTCCAGGACAAACTCAGCAGCCCCAATCCCACGGCAGTAAAAATAATCGGAGAAAAAGGGTCGATGGGATTCGGGACGACATTCATGATCGACGACGCGCTGACGTCAGGGCCGGACCGCGGGTCCCACGTGGTCGGGCGGGCCCAGGGAACGTACTCGATGGCCTCGCAAAGCGATGACGTGGCACTCCTGATGGTTGTGGTGTTCTCGTTCACCCAAGGGGAGCACAACGGCAGCAGCATTAGCGTGCTCGGACGGAACCACGTGTTTGATGACGTCAGGGAAATGCCGATCGTGGGTGGGACCGGGGAGTTTAGGATGGGGAGAGGGTACGCGTTGGCCCACACGATTTGGTACGACAGCGAAACAGGGGATGCAACCGTCGAGTACAATGTCACCGTCTTACACTTTTGAAGATGATCAACCGGATTTATATTCATTTTTATTTTGGTCTTTTTTATTTTTAATTTATTAATATTTGGTGTTCTATAATTAGTGTAGTCGATCGGCCTAAGTAGCATATGTGACCTTTCATCATTTTAAGGAATGCTCCTTAGTTTAATTTTGCCATTTGGTCTATCTTCTTTTGTTCTTTTGGACCAAAACAACTTAATCGAATGAACGTGTGAATTAAACTGAATTTGATGTTCTCATAATAATAATAATAATAATAAAAAAATAAATTATTATTTTTATTTTATTTTAATTTATTTTGAAACAAAATTTCTGAACTAAAATGAACGGAAGTAAAACATCTAAATTGAAATTAAATCCAAAAAAATAGAGACCGGATGAGAATGAATACAATATACTTCCATAATTATCAATTAGTACACACTTAAATATTACTATTAAATTAACTAATTGATTAAAAACCCAAATTTATTACTATTAATAATCAAAATACTTTCTTCTCTTTTTATAATTCCACATAAGTGGACTCTCTTTATTTAGCCAAAAATATGGCCATTTCCCAATTTGATACAGATACAAAAGGCGACAGTGAAATGCGCTTAATGAAGTGAAAGAGAAGTCGCCTCTCTCCCGCAGCAGTTAGCTCTGCTGAGGGTATATGAAAGAACTTGGAGTTGCCGAGTTTTTAAAAAGTTGCACTACTAAATCACGTGGAGTGCAATTTTCTTACTAATTGAATCTATATACATTTGATTGATATTATTATATAATCCACGAAAAAATATTTACATATTAAAATATTCTTAGTAATACAAATAGGTGAGTGGTTACAAAAGTATAATAGTAATTACTTTGTTCTTTTTGTATAATTATAAAATTAGTAATACACTTATTAATACAAAAAATTATCCTTAATTTTAAAGTATAATTTATGGTGTATGAATTATAAATTAAAAAAATCAAGACACCATTTTCCTTAAATACTTCTTTTTAAAATGGGGTAATTGAAATAAATTTTATATTAAAAGTTGTAGTTTTTTTAATTATATATCGAGTAGATTTTCATATTTATTTTTTTCATTTAATTCATATGTATATTTAAATTAAGGGTAATAAAGACTTTTCAAATTTAAAAAGTTAATTTTTTTTAATAAATATAATTTAAAGTCTATTTGAGACAATTTATATCTTGATAAAGTAAACCCCTATTTACCTTTTTTCTAAAAAAATCCTTTACATATTCCCTTATTTATTTTAAACACAAATTTTATGTTTATAAATTATTTAATTTTTGTCATTGGAGTGTGATCAGTTGAGTTGTCGAAGATATTGCGTTGCGATAAACATCAGTTGAATCAATCGAGAAACACGTTATAAATAAATTCGTTGGCCGAAGTCGATATTGGAAAAAATGATGAACAAATATATAGTCCCCAAAAACTTGATCGTTTTTTTTTTCACTATAGTAATTATATGCAAGCCGTGTGGTTGCAATTTATAAGGCTAATAACCTCCAAGTCAGTCTCCGATATCTCCGACACGCTCTCGTTCTCCTGCGTCAGAGGCGAGTCGATAGCCGGCTGTTGCCCGAACGACAGCTGGCAATGCTTCGGTCTCCGAACTCCCTCCATTATTATGGAGGCGAGCTTCGGGTAAGTCTTGCGATCGATCACCTTGAAATCGGCAGTGGTCAATGTGTTGATGAGGTTGAAATAGTCAACCGAGCACGTCAGGAGGCTTTGGATCAGTCGTTTGTCGGTTGCGGATTTTCTGAGGGAGGAGAGCTTGATGTTGGCTGCGACGGCTGCCTCGACGGCTTTGTCTCGGAGTATGGTGGCTATGCCGTTGGGGTAGGTTTTCAGGTTCGGTCGAAGGTCGGCTTTCACTATCGACAGGCAGAGGTCTTTCCGCCTTGTCTGCCCGCACAAGGTCTCCGCCACGTCAGCGGCTGAGTTGGCGGCTGAGATGAAGATGATGATCATGATCAACAAGGAGCTAATCATGACTTTGGTTGAAGGAGACATTGCAGGTTATATTAGTGTGGAGGGTTTGCCTCTTATTTTATAGTGTGTTCAATTATTAGTGACTATAAATTTACATAGTAACATAAAACAAAATTAGGTTAATATATAGTAACTATAATTATTACTCTCCATATCTTATATGGAGGTCACGATTCATTTTTTTTGTTGGCTTATATCAATGTCACACTTTTTTTTAAAAACTAATTATCTATATTTTTTTTTCATTTAAAAAGAACACATATACTCTTATTAATTTACTTATTTTATTAATTAAAAAATACATTTTAATCTTCAACTTTTTGATCAAAAAATCAATTAACACAAAGTCACCATTGTACTATACTGAAATCAATACAAAAATCATAACCAAATATGGAATTATAATAATTTTGATATTGTTTTCTTAGCGCGTAAATAAGGAAAACTAGAGTTTTGCATTTATCAATTACTCTCCTCCGGCCCTTAATAGATGTCATAATTTTTTAATAAAAAGTAAAGAGTAAAAATATATTTTAAAAGTGAAAAGTAAAGTAGTTGTGAGTAAAGTTTAAAAAGTAGGTTGGGTAAAGTAGAATAAAATTGTATATTAAAATAAAAAAGTTAGAATAATTATTTACTTTTTTGGGGTGTGTGAACTATAGTTGGACACCCCCAAAAAGGAAAGTACGACAACTGTCTTTGGACCGAGGGAGTATTTTTATATTAATTGTTACTATAATTTAATAATTCACTGGTGGTAGGGGCTGACGAAATTACAATGATAAATCGAAATTTTAATCTTTTTGATAAGTTGTTCGTGAGAAATATACTACTATAATTCAAGATGATAGACGTTTCTTTATTTAGTGCGGGCATTGACTATCCTTTGCTTAATCATGGAGGTGGCTCTACTAGGTTTTCTGAGATTGAGAAAAGCAGCAAGCTGAAGCTGCAGCAACTTATATTCCAACACGAACTTAGAAATCCTTCACCCGAGTAGTGAAACAAGAAATTACTTTTTTAACTCTAAACTGCACTAACGACGGCATGGATTCACTGGGGAAGTATCCTTGAATACAATTGATGCTGTGTCGTATGGACCAGAACCAACACCGTCGAATAAGTGGCTTCTCACTTGCTTAGTCTAAAATGAAGACATCAATTACTCAATCAAAGAACCACACAGAAAGCTCATTCAAAATGATCAAATAATTGCCCCTCCACAACTTCAACACTATAAGTATATATCGTATCTACATTTCCAGCACACCTCAACAGAGTTCAATCAAGAGAGCTAGCTATCCTCCGGATTTATGACTTTTAATTTAATTCATAAAGCATTTGAAGTTATAGTACTTACTTAGTCCAGAGAAGAACCCACCACCAGCATCTATCTACCTCTTCTTCACCTTCCGCTCGTCCTTCCCATCCTCAGGTACCCAAGAAGCCCAGAACACAGGCAGAACCGTTAGCCCGGCCTGCACCAACAGAGCCCGCGGCAAGCCCGAAAAGTCGTCCCCGTCCACCCCAAAGTAAGCCGCCAGGGCAACTCCCAAGTACCCACTGACTATAAACGCCAAAGCAATTGCTGACATCACAAATGCCATCACCGACCCCTCACAGCCCGCCGGACAAAGCTTTGCCATCAATACACCAAAGGGAAGAATCTTGAAAAAGTACAGAACTTCCAGCAAGCCCGAGAAAACCACGACGTAAGCGGAATCTGGAATCCCTATTCCCTTATAAACCCCCTTCACGAACAAAAAATCCGACACCATGAAAACTGCCATCGCGATCTGGACAGCCACTATCAGCTTTCTCGACGAGATTGACTTGAGACGGCTGTTGTAGATGGCCCCCCACATCAGCATGGCTGCTTGCCCTAAAACCTTAGACAGACCAAGCACGGAAGATTCGATTCTCAAATGCTGGGTTTGATAGTAGAACATGGTTCCAGTGAGTGCTGGAATCACGGCGTACGAAAAGGAAAACCAGATTATGGAGTAGAGGATTTCGGGTTTTTTGAGCGCGCCCAAGAGTTCCGAAATCTGCTTCTGGAAGCTTGTGTTTTTAGACGAGCTCTTTGGTAGATTTAGAGAGCTCTCGCGAGTGAAGGATGTGATCAGGAACTGGAGAGAGAGGATGATGCCGAAGGCTAAGAACATCATCTGAGGGGAATATTTATCTATGGCAATGCCGCCAACGAGGTTTCCCAAAACACCACCGATGGAGGAGGCCATCCAAACGAAGGACTGAAGCTCGCCGGAAGATGATTGAGATGGTTTGCGGGATTTGGAGGAAGTGGGCTGTTGTCGAGCGGTCTCGGCTACTATAGCGTCATTGGCAACCTCCACTATGCCGGCACCGAGGTTCCCGAGGAGGAGATAAACCGTGATTAATGAGAAAGAGATGTTTGATGAGGCGGAGGCTGCGATGGCTAACCATGACAATGCTTGCAGAAATGCTGCAAGAATAAAAAAAGAAAAAAATTCAGTCGATGGAAAACAAAGTGAATTTCAAAAACAACCGTAATGATTATGTTCATATAATACCACAATATTAAAGGGGTATCAGTATCTCACCATTCAACCAATACAGTTAGCGGAAATAGAAATGTAAAAGTAGCTTTACAATATAAAACGATATTGATAATATTTTGCAGCTTACGAGTTTCCTAGACTTCAAAGAGCAGTCTCATATAAAATCTTCTTTTATGGGTTTAAAAAATTCCGGACAACTCATAGCAATATGAGGAATCGAATATCCTAATCATGAACTGTTAACAAACTCCGAATTCTGCCAAGGCCTTTAGTCACACAAGTCTACAAAAGGAAAGGCTCTATAACGTTCAACTCATAAAAGGCGTTAACATGCCTCCTCTCGTATATAGTACAGTATATTCTTTACCAAATGCACACATCACAATCTAATTTCAGCAAGTAGAACTAAAGCATCTCCAAGTACATGAAAAAGTGAATGAATCAACAAAAATCCAATCAAAGAATAACCACATTTGATACTCGAAAAGACAAAGCCTATATCAAACGAGATGATCAGAGACTAAATTACCCAACCAAACCTAGAAATCCAGACACCATAATTTCAAAGCAGAGAACACACATACACATTGAATTAAAACACACAAAAAAAAGGTGGATCTAATAACCTCCGAAGGCTATATAGGGAACCCGGTGCTGGCCGAAGATGTAGAGCGAGTCGGAAAGAATGCCGTAAAAGGGTTTAGCGACCATAGGCAGATTGGCGGAATTCTGGAGGATCTGGAGGGTGGAAGGGTCCAATCTCATCCCGTCCTTCAAGAAGAAAACGACGCCCATCCATGGGAAACACCTCAGACCCTGCACCCAGAATCCGATCCCCAGCAACACCTTCCTGTTTCTCGCACTCTCGCGCTCGCTCACGCCGCCCATGGAATCTGATGATGGATTTTAACAAAAGTTTTTTTTGGTGTGTTTTTTTGTTTCGTGTTTTTATTGAAAATTGAATTAAAGTGAAATGCGAAAGTTTCTGAAGAGGGAAGCAACGTGGCGGGTATACGTGTACCTAAAAAATTTACACAAGCTCCGCCATTCAATTAAAAATAAAAATTGGGTAGACACACTTTTTTTTAATTACTCTAATAAAGAATGTGTGATTACAATTGTTATTTTATAAGTCACACAATTATCAAACTGATATATTCTCAATTGTAAGTTAATATATTATAATATGAATTAAAATAAATTCTATAATTTGGGTGTATATTATAATTTTATAAGTTAATATAAATTAAAATAAATACTAGTTATTTTTCATTTATATTCTCAATTTATTTGCACACCTAAATATTAATTTTGTTCGCATTTATTATTTTACTTTATTATTCAATTACAAAATTATATTTTATTCTCAATTTATTTATTTATTTTCTACATTATTATTTGTGTAGTTCATATACATAACTTATTTAGGTCTTAACTTAAAAAAATACAATAAACTAATATATTTAATAAATTATGTATATATAATTTAGTCTAGATCATGTTTAAAGATAAATTAAAAAAAAATACAATGAACTAAATTATTAATGAAAGATAGTAGTATTTAATATTGGAGTACTCGATGTTAAATATTAAATAAATCTGGTGAAAACTTGTAAACTAATTTTTTAAACTATTCATGTTGATTCGCTACACACTAGCTACATTTAAAAGTCTAATAAAATAGATTGTTCAACAATCCAATTAGTTCAGCAATTTTGTTTACAATAGGTGAAGCTTCCAAATAATAACATCCAAAATTATACTCTCTCCTGTTTTTATTATTTGACGTTTTGGATTTTATAATTTTTTGTTTTTTATTTGACGTTCTAAGATTTTTTTACTTCTTAGTCCCTCGTTAATTACTCTTTAATTGATGATAAGTAAATAATTTTTTTATATAAATTAACGAAAGGAGTTTAAGAGGAAAAATTATATAATTAATAGAATTAAATATGGTTAATTTAGGTAATTAAAATTATTATTAAAAAGTGTGCGAGAGCTTAGGATGAACTTTAATAAAAATAGGAGGGAGTATTAATTTCATAAAGTCGGTGAGAGAGAGTCTTATTAATCGTGCAAGTAACCTCGCTCGAGGGCAGAATCGAGGACGGGATGATAATTTTCAATATCAACCGTTTAATCACATGCCTTCCTTGTACAATTTCAACAATACAAGAATTATTTATAGGCTTACCATCAATCAACCGAAGTGGAGTGAGGAATCGCTATAATTGATATTTTATCGGGTTCATATTTTATTGAGTTCGAAGACAGCAGACTTACCAGTTCCCATGTATACTAATGCAAAACTTGTAAATTAATTTTTTAAACGACTACAGCATTTAAAGGTTTAATAAGATAGATTGTTCAACAATCCGATTAGTTCAACAATTTTGTTTAAGATAGGTTTATATGAAGAAGCTTCCAAATAGTAACATCCAAAATAAGACCAGTGTCATGAAAAGAAGAAGTTTCTATCGAGTTCTTTCTGTGAATTTGTAAGACTAGGATTTCATAGAAATTATACAATTATAATAATATAGTAATTATAAGGAGATTTAATAGAAATTATAGATAATTATATTGTCTGATAAATGTGCTACACACAATTATTATTTTTATTATTCATATATAATTTATTTTTAAATAAATGTTGAATAAGAATGTCATAGATTATCTATATAACAATTTACTTTTATTTAAATAATGATACAATTTTCTATTTTTATATAATTTTATTTTTATACTACACACATTTATTATTTGTGTGGTATATATATAATTTACTTTTAAATAAATATTGAATGAGAAATTTAATTTTAAAATGATATATAATAATTTACTTTTATAAAATAATGATCCAATTTTCCATTTTTATGTATTTTTAAATTTTCTTTTATTGCCTAAAAATGAGATTAGTATAGTGTATAGTATGCTGCATGTTCACTCATTCAATAATTTTGAATTTTTTGGCCAAATATAACTAAATTGACACACTTTTTTAGATATATGTTAATATGCTATCAATTGACTCATTCAAGTCACCCGATTAATTTTGAATTTTTTGACCAAAAATAATTAAATTGACACTAGATATTTGTTAGTATGTTGTCAATTCTCATTCAAGTGGTCGCAATTTATTTTTATTTTTTTGGCAAAAAATAACTAAATTCACACAAGTTTTGAGATATGTGTTAAATTTTTATGGGGAAAATATGTTCTTTAGCGTAAAGGCCAAAGAACAAAAATCAAAACCAAACTTGTGTATTTTATTTATTTATTATAAACGTACACACATGTGTCCTTTATATAAAAGACATATAATTCTAATATAAAATGAACTAAATTTAAATAATTGAGAAGTGTGGAGTCAAACTCTTATAAATTACAAAATGACACATCACATAAAACCCTAATACTTTAAATAGTAGTGCTATTTGCATCATTAAATTTGATAAGTACACCTCTCTTGTTATAATTATAAATATATTACACTTTTAAAAGTTTATAATATTTTTGTTAAAAAATTAAATATAATTAATATTTTTAACACGTAATTTCATTTTTGTTTTACTGTCTTTATAATTGTGTTAGACCATCTCCAATGGGGTGACAAATTTGGACGCAAATGTAAAATTTGCCACCAAATGCTCTCAAATAGTCGTATAGTTTTACTCAAATCAAGCTCAATTCGAAGATAATGAATAATACAATTTAAATTTGTCTTCAACTCAAACAATATTCATGCATTTAATTTAATTATTTTAAATTTATAAATTATTAAAATTTAATTAATTTAACATTGAAATATTTTTTAAAAATTATATAAAATATTATTTTAGTATAATTTTTAAATTTATGATTGTTTTGTAAATTTTAGCTATATTTTTAAAATTGATAAATTTTTAAAATTGTGTTTTTACTTAAATTTATACTAACTTATTAATTTATATTATTTAATTTTAATTTTGTGATTAATATTTTATATTTTAAAATTAAAGTATAAATTCAAATAAAAAATTAAATATTATAAATTATATTACACATTACAACATAAAACTAACATTAATGTCACAACCATAAATTATAAAATAAAATACATAATAATAAAAAAAACAAAAATTATAAAATTCAATATTAATACTACGATATTAATAATAATTCGGTAGATCACAACTTCTTATATCGCCAAAATTGTATTTGTTGTAATAATATTTGTGTTTTTAATTATTAATATAATATTTTATAATTTAATTTTGTATTATAATTTTTTAATTTAATTTATATGTAATATTATAAAAAAATATTTTATGTAAAATTAGATTTGTAATAAAATTAATTAAAGTTTTATTTATTTGAGTAAAAATTTGAGTTTAATGATTGGAGATTATTTGCTGTTTGAATTCAAATTTTGTGGTAATTTAAAGATTTTGGTGGCAATTTGAAAGCAAGAGATGGCCTTAGGGAATGCCTCTAATTGGCCGCCGCCGGCCTGCCGGACCTCATCAAAACGGCAGCGCAACTCCGGTGAGGAGGCGTCCAGAGTTGCACGGCTTTACACCTTCATACCGCTGTTCACAACGTCATTTGCTCACAAATTCATTAATTAAATCATTTTACGTGTAAATATACACATTAAAAATCTAATCTATTCATTTACTTTGCTTTTACATGTAAATATACATGTTAAAAATCCAATTTAGTCATTTACTATGCTTTTACATTGGCCCGGCGGTGCAATACATACAGAAGTGTGTGTGTATAAATGGTGGAAGGTGAAATTAATATTCCACAATTTGAGTATACAGAAGTGTGTAGTATATCAAGTTTGATGAATGATTTTGATGAAATTTGAGCAATTTTACTCTTCAAATGATAATTTTTTGAATTATTTTTTCTTTAATGCGAAAATTGTTTAGAATTTAATATTTTGTGAGTTAGTTTAATTTTGTTTGATTGACTATTGAAATTGACCATTTTTGTGTTTTTGGTGGTAGTTATAAAATAATTAAAAATGTATATTAGGTGTGAAAATACGGGTGTATCTCATTTGTATTTTGTAAATTTCATTTGTATTTTGGGAAGAAAATGTGATCATTGGTCTGAGACAGAAGTAGTAATCCTGAGTACCAAACTTGCGTTGCCGGGAAATTTCACTTACATCACCGCAGGCCTTATCATTCAACTATGCCCTGGGGCGGCATTTACTATATCTTCTCTCCTGCATAAGTGTATATATATAAATCGTATTTGCGTTTGAAAAAGTTTGTGTCCATTCTTCTTCTCAAGCAACTCAAAGGGAAGAAAAAGAGATAAATATCCTGTTTTAATAAAAGATTAAGGATAATCACTAGGAATAAGTCGAGTGCTCAAAGTGTTGGGGTCTATCTTCAATTGAGGTGTGCTAGCTCCATGATCTTCCTCGATGATAGGCCTGTGAAAGGAATCTAGTGATCAAAGTGTTTGGGTTTATACTAAATCTGAATTGATATTGGCTTATTCCAGGATTTTCACAATTTCAGGCTTGTGAAAGGAATCTAGTGATCAAAGTGTTTGGGTTAATACTAAATCTGAATTGATATTTGCTTATTCCAGGATTTTCACAATTTCCGACCGTACTCTTTAAGTGTTCATCGAGAAATGCAGTAAACACACTTTGTTGTGTAAAGATTTGTTTTTTATGTTATCTGGTTGTTCAACTCCTATTAAAGTTTTTTGTTGTTCTTTGGTTGTTCAACACCTATTTTGAGAAAAAGGTTTCAAGTCAAGGTCATTTAAACATCGAAGTCAATAACTAGTCATTGGTTGAAAGGGGTCACCGGACTATTGATATGACTGTATGTATAAGGCAAAATTTGAAGGGCATTTCAACCTGCAAAACTAATACAAAACGTGTGCAACTCTTCATAATAATAGTATAATCACAGTTATTATTCCCATAATTCTTGTTCAAACACAACACTTCCGAATTCCGAATCAATAAGTATCCAGAAAAAAAATATCCTTACTTTTTATGAAATGACATCTGGAAAAACCAGGAAAGATATTCAAGATTGTCATGGTCCATAATTCCTTACAGATCTAACGAGAACCAAGAATAGCATGCGCAGCTCCTGACACAAAACCTGATTGACAAGAAATTGAGTTCCAATCTGAGCTGAGACAAGTTAAAACAGTTTCTTAGCCAATAGAGTTAGTTAGAGAGTGCAAATTCATAAAAGGAGTGAAGCAGGTTAATGACAGTCGACAGATCAGCAGAGCAACTTTTTGAAAATATCATCAGTGAATAGGCTAGATATGAAAGAACAACTAATTAGATGTTCAATGTCCGGTATAACCCAACCGAACTGAGTTAAAAATAAACTTACATTTTAGAGGGAAAAAAGCATTTTGTTTTCAAATTCTTGATTCTAAACACAACAATTCTCGGTATTCTTTTCTAATGGATTGAAAGATTCCCATGATACCTCTCCAAATAATGGTGTTAAGTACTTGAGTGTATCTACAAATTGATCTCAATTTTTAAAGAGAAAAAAACTTATTTTTCCACTTGGAAGCTCATGATCTTTTTTCCTTTTTAGTTTCCCAACACTCATCCCACGAGTTGAAAGGCCATCAACTAAACCTTATCAGTTATCACACATAGGACATACGAAGGAAACACTAAGACATACCAAGGCCATCAACTAAACCTTTATCACACATAGCAGAGGAAACACTAAGTCATATATTAGCATTTTAACAATGCATCACACATTTGTGTACTGATATGTCATTTCAAGATGATCGACCGTGAACAAACAAACAAATCCATTTTAAATATACATAAAATGAATCATGTTTGAGGATGTTCTCCTACAATAAAGTCGGAACTGTATTCAAGAACAAACACACCTATTTTTAATATCCAGAAACTTAAGATCTCCTACTACTAGGAAATCAGAATTGTACCCAAGAACAAACAAACACCTATCCATTATTGAGAAGCACAAACACATAACAAAAATAGATCAAAGGAGAATTCAATACCAGAAGAATCTCTTAAAGAACAATAACAAAATCATCCGGCTTTGGCAACCACGATATTCTTAGGGGTGATACTCTCGATGATAAACCTGTCGCTCGTGATCTTCTTATTGTACACCTGCCTATACGGAAGGAAGGCGAGATACCCGGCAATCCCGATTGAATATCCACCCCTTACTTTCTCCGCCACGAAGCCCTTCACCTTCTTGTTGGCCCTCCGCATGTTCTTCAGCTCCAGCAACGCGCGGTGCTTCCTGAACCTCCGCGGAAGGAGGAGCGGCTGCTCGTCGCCGGCGACGGCGTCGTTGTCCCCCACAATGTCGTCGAAACGGGCGGCGGCCTGCTGCCTGGTCCTCGTATCTCCGGTCACCAAATCTACGAACAGCCTCTGCAGGATGAGGTTTTTCACCGGCAGATCTACGTCCGACGGGTTGCGGAAACCGACCGGGCTCGAGAACGTCTTCGGACCGGTTGATTTTGGCGGCTTGATGAGCTCGTTCTGCATTGCGACCCTCGGTCGGCCGACGCCGGCGTCGACGAGGTACATTTCTTCTCTCAGGCGTACGACTCTGGCTTCTAGCGCGTTACCGCTGCGAAGGAAGAAGCTTGAATTGGATCTCGGGAACAGGCGGCTCATGTAAACGCTCATCTTGTGTTGCTCGATCGATGGTTGATTTTCGGAATTCAATTTAGGGTTTTTGTTTGAAGATTTTAGGGCTTATGAATTAATTGGAAATTTGCAAATGACCACTCGTTTTCAAAATTTGCAGTTTAGTCTTGAAGTGTTCATATTTCCAAAATTACCCCTTTACATAGTGCACTTTTTTTTTTTTTTTGATAAAGAGGAGAGACGAGAAACTCCACCCCTACCCGATCGGAGGTCCCTCGATCGGGTAAGATGTAAATCGAGGGATGTGCCCGAGTAGCAGACACCTGTGCGAGAGAGCCAACAGGTCGAACCCCAGGACAAACCTTCATAATATTTCAATGAAAATTTGCCCCACCCGAGGTTCGAACCCTGCGTCGCCGGGGAATTTCACCCACATCATCACAGGTCTTACCACTCGGCTATGCCCCTGGGGACATAGTGCACCTTTTTTGTACTCAGCATTTGTAATTTATACCGGAGAAAGGACTAGTTCAACAACTATTTTGAAATAAAGAGAGTTGCAAAAATTATTTTATTTCGCACAAAAATAAAAAAATTTTACAATATTTTATTGTTATTTTTATATATAAAAATAAGTGATGTATAGTGAGAATTGATAATATTTTTATGAAAAAATTAATGTAATTTTCCTCATTTAAAATATATAAATTGTTAAATAGAATGCCAAAATATTATAAATAATGGAAGTTCTACATACATTTAAGGTATCATATGAAATATCAACCATTAGATTTAAAAATAATAATTGATAGCCATTAGATTAACTAAAAATTTGTAAATGTACGTAGTACCTAAATGTTTTCCTATAAATAAATGGAGTGATAAACATGAATCATGCATACAAATATTATACTACGTAATAAAAATGTAATGTTAATTTATGTTATTTTACTAAACAAACAAATATTATAATAAAAATGTAAATTATTTCACTTGTGGTGAGATATATGAAAGCATTATTAGATTTATTTACTAACTCAAATATCTATAGTAAACCACTACTTTCCCCAAAAAATTCCTCAAACATATATTAGTAGTCCCTATTTATAGTAAAATATAACTTAGAATTGGTTGATTTTGTTCATGTTATAATAAATTGAACTTTTTATAATAAATATAAAAAGAAACGAGCTTAAATATATAAGCGCTTAATTAATTAATACGATCATATATAGAAACTAACGTATATGTGCAGCATTAAAATTATTCAACTTTTGACACAAACTTCTTCTAACATTGTGAAGGTATTATATATTATGCTTGTAAATCAACATATGCCGAAATCTTTATTAGTGTAAATACTTTCTAAGATTACAAACAGAGTAAAGTATTATACATTGCATTAATGCACGCGGGTAGAAGTTGCAGACTTGCAGTAGTATTCTTTTAGTGCTATATATATAGCATTTTTATTAGTACTCTTGTCGAATCATGACGACCTATCCCACGGTGGGTATGGGTGGAAAATATTGACGGAAAAGGTAATGTTAATCGGCCTCTTAAGGGTATGCATGGAAGTGTAATGGCAGCATTGGTAATAGCTAACAATGAGAATAAGAGAAACACATGAACCCACATTTTGGGTAGTTCCATATTTTGATGAAGAAGCAAACCAAAGATTGGAACTTATTTGGTTGTGATCAATATTGGATGCAAGGTTTCCATATTTATAGATATCAATCAACTTAATTGTCATTTCTTGAAATATTAAGTGATTGTACCTTTGTTTTTTGAACTAAGTTGGCTAATTGTGTAGCTAATTAATTGAAGTTAGGTTGGCCTATGAAGAGTTTACTTTCTCTTTAAGAGTAAATTTTCTAATAAAAAAAAATATAATGTTGTATTATATCAATATTACGATATTAAAATTGATATGAATTTACTATACATAAAAAAAAAAAAAAACTATCAAAATTTGTGATAAGTATATTTAATTCTTGTCAGAGTGTTTTTAGACTTGGGCCTTGAACACTAGTATTTTGGAAGAATTGAGTAGCTCTCAATTCTTCGATGAGTCAAGCTCGCGCATGGTAAAATCTTGGCTAGCCGAGCTTTAGTTCGAACTTGCAAAAAAAATAAAAAAATCTAGCCTACTCATAAGTCATAAGCTTAAAAAAATAAAAAAAAATTGTTAATAAAATTAAATTAATAATTAAAAAACTAAAGTATAATTGTATTTTAAAACAATTGAAATTTAACAAAAATAAATAAATAAAGGACCAGAAAATAAATAAAGGGCGAGGTCTCTTGATAGTTGATACACACACAACACAATACGTACAACTGTACAAGTTGCGGATTCACCGAGGAGAAACAGAAGTTGAAACTTGAACAATACTTCGTACTACTTCTTTACTTATTATTTTGCTTTCACTCGCTCTCTTCTACGCCGCCTAGAAAAGAAGTAAATGATGTGGATTACGAGATCGCTCAGGCGGCCGTTGCTGCGCTTGCACCTGAGCCCGGCGGCGTGTTTTTCCTCGTCGGCGGCGGCGGTGGAGGCAGAAAGGAGCGTAAAAGAAGGGCCGAGGAATGATTGGGGGAGACAGGAAATCAAGTCCATTTACGATTCCCCTATTCTCGATCTCCTCTTCTACGCGGTAATTTGTCTTCTTCATTTCCCCCTTCTCTTTGAGAATTAATTAAGCTAGAAATGCTGATGATTAGGGTTGGTGTACCGTGTGCTTTACTGGCTGTACTTCCTATTTTCTTTAAACTCTTTGTTATTGACCTACATTGCATCTTTTTTTTCTCTTGCACTTTTGTTGTTCCTAGAGTTTGGGATGTTGTACTTCTTGCTTAAAAGACTGTATTTTTCATGTTAATTTTGTTCGTGCCCTGTTTCATGAAACATGGGATGAGCTTCACTGTGGTGATCTCTCCTATTTATATGCGTGGTGTGTTGAGATATTCGTGCATGATAAATATTTCTAGACCATAGTATATCTTGGAAACAAAAAATTACAATTGGAAGAAGCTGGGATAATATTTATAGCGGTCGCAATGATATCCGAAATAATGAGTTTTACCTCAAATAAATTGAATAATCAAGGACGATTTATTTGTTTACTCTCGTGATTCCATTAGTTGTGCTGCTCCAACTACGTAAAGGTTTTTTCTTTAATTGTAACGTTTCCCTCTAAAATTTATTGTTGTGTTGTCACGTTTATATTTTTACTATTGATGTTTGTGCAGGCTCAAGTTCATAGACATTCTCACAACTTCAGAGAAGTGCAGCAATGTACTCTTTTATCTATTAAGACTGGTGGATGTAGTGAAGATTGTTCATACTGCCCTCAGTCTTCTAGATACAACACCGGACTTAAAGCACAAAAGCTTATGACTGAAGACGCTGTCCTCGAGGCAGCAAGAAAGGTGAGGTTCTTTGTTGATAATCAATTTAAAAATAATGAAATACCTTTAGCAGCTGTTTGTGACGTTTTTCTCCTGAAACTCACCGTGTGTTGTATTTTGTTTAGTATGGGATTTCATTCGGGATCATCATAGTCAGACCACTAGGCTCACATAATTATCAGTTTGTTTTTTTCTGATGCACATGTTAGGTTGGGGTATAGATATCATGGTGTTTACTTGAATATCTTTTCTCCGATATGAAACAAATGAATAGCATTACACTTTACCTCATGTTCTGCATTCTAGCTTTTATTGGTTATCTAATATGCGTATACACTAGCATAAGAAAAAATAATAAAAACCACCTTTTAGGTTTAGCTTAATTACAACAACAAAAACTAATTATTCCCAACCTTGGCTTATCTATAAAAACTTCCGCTTTTCTTACCCTTTGCAACCTGAATTTTTATTTTTCCTCATATTTTTCACTTTACGATTCTGGTTAGCCGGAGGTGGAACATCCCTAAAATATTGGTCATCGACTATCTTACTCATGATATTACAGGACTATCCAGCTTTGCCCAGGTTTCAGAGTGAATAACGTGTTAATTTTAGGCTGATAGTTACAACTTACAAGAGAAAGAGATAACAGTGAACGTGTCACGGTGTATAGGGGGTTAAATTCGAGGTTGAAAATGTCTTTTTAGTTTTATTTTTAATTAAGCTGAATCTCAAGGGTAGTATTTGTAATTGTGTTATTATAAGATTAATCAGCTTGTTGCACGTTTGAGACTTATTTGTTTATGAACAGGCAAAAGAGGCAGGCAGCACTCGGTTCTGTATGGGAGCTGCATGGAGAGACACCATTGGAAGAAAGACCAATTTCAACAAGATCCTTGAATATGTGAAAGAAATAAGGTATTGTTTTTTTTATGGATAATTACAAAAAGTGACTGACCTACTTTCAAAAAACCCAGCTAACTTTATAAATTACAAAAAACACACTTGAAGTCTGTCTCGTCATACATTTTACATCAACCACCAGCTAGCTTCACAGAGGTTGATTTCATCAATTTCTTCAATTTCACACCTCAACTTTTCTTAATATTACTAAAATTTCCCCTCTTTTCATTTGAGTATTTGTAATAATTAGAAAGTTTGAGGGGTGTAATTGTAAATATAAGACAAAAGTTGTGGTTTGTTATATTTAGCAAAGTTCAATAATGTGTGTCTGTGTGTGTAAGTATTTCATGATGTCTACCATTTCTGTTAGCTCCACTAAGTCACTAACGACATGTGCACATGTTAGAGATATATTGCTTTTCTAATTATTAAAGATGGCTTTTTTTTTTTTACTTTTGGTAATTTGGCCAATCATGTGCCTACTTATTGTAAGTATCCCTATGTTATACTCTGTATTGTGAATGATATCTACATGGATCAAACTTCATGCACTTTTCGCCAATTTTATAGAAGAAATTAACTACATAATGCACGAGCTTATCAGAAGTTTTTTTTTGGGTGATAAGGGGTATGGGGATGGAGGTCTGCTGCACCTTGGGGATGATAGAGAAGCAGCAAGCTTTAGAACTCAAAAAAGCTGGTCTTACAGCTTACAACCATAATCTTGACACCTCGAGAGAGTATTATCCGAATATAATAACCACAAGAAGCTATGATGAACGCTTGCAGACCCTCGAGCATGTTCGTGATGCTGGGATTAATGTCTGTTCAGGTGTGACACTTGTTTACTTATTCGTTCTTTTGCAAGCATATATGTAAGTTGTCATGTGTTGCGTTGTGTTGGTACTAGTTTTTTATGAGTTTAATATAATGAACAAACTTTAGGCGGTGTTTACAAACACTTGCAGAATAGTGAATGCATTTGTTGCATTAAAAAAAACTTTTGGTTTCTTGCAAATATCAAATTTTGCTTTTACTTCTGTTTTGGTTAAAGTTACATTTCAAAACATTGGTTAGGTTATGGGGTGCTTCTTATTTTGTAGAACTGTTTTGTTATTTTTGTTAATAAAAAGACGTTTGTTTTGACATTCTGTATCAGGAGGAATAATTGGTCTTGGGGAAGCTGACGATGATAGAGTTGGATTGTTACATACATTGGCGACTCTCCCCACACACCCTGAGAGTGTTCCTATTAATGCGCTTATTGCAGTAAAAGGCACACCCCTCGAAGATCAAAAGGTATTTATATAGACTTAAGAAATTTTCGGATATATTACAGGTTACTTGCGAAGGGGAAAACATAGTAGGGACATTTTGAACTCTCTTTCCAACATATGTTTTGTATCCAATTATTAGAGAGAATGAGGATCACATCCACCAAAGAGAGTAAAACAAAATAAGATATTGAAGGTTACTTTTGAACAAGGATTTAGGTTTGAGAAGGAAGATTTGATGGAATCACTTCAAATGATTTCTTCTAAGATTTGTTTGAAATCCACCACATTTGCTCTAACAGAGAATATTGAACTCGGTCCCACAAGATTGAGATGGGACACTTTTGGTCTCACTATACGTATTTTTGTTGTACTTTTAGTCCCATACTTTACCTTTTGCACTTTTGTTACTTTCAACAAGTGATTCTTATAGAGTTATAGGTTGTTTTCTGCTCAATATTTATACCGCTTAAAATTTTTAAATTATGGGGAAAACCAAAAGTCCAATCTTTGCGGTTTAGTTGTCGATTTTATGAGTTTCATTTAACTTCCACAATGCTTCTTTTCTCTTGCAGCCTGTTGAAATATGGGAGATGATAAGAATGATTGCTACAGCTCGTATTATAATGCCGAAAGCCATGGTTAGGCTTTCGGCTGGCAGAGTACGTTTCTCGATGCCCGAGCAGGCACTTTGCTTTCTTGCTGGTGCAAATTCCATCTTCACAGGCGAGAAGCTTTTGACGACCCCCAACAATGACTATGATGCTGACCAGATGATGTTCAAGCTGCTCGGACTTATTCCGAAAGCTCCGGATTTTTCCGAGGCTTCGATTAAAGATTTTGAACCAGAGAATGTTGAAGTTGCAGCAGCGTCGAGTTCTGGTTGAGAATTAGTAGCATTCTTTCGATGTAGTTTTCTAGTGTTTTAAGTGCTGAGACATGCAAGAAAATGCTGTCTTATTCTTGGTGGGATCACATTTTCTCATGGCCTAATTTAAGTTCTATTGTCTCGTGGACGATACATGTATTGGGCTTGGAATGTTGTTGCAATACTAAGTTCACCCCTAAAATTAATTCACCTCATTTTATTTATAAATTTGATAATTACAGATTAGGGCTGAAATGTCGTTGACCGAACCAAATAACCAATTGATCCAACCAAAAAATGTCAAATTACTAAACCGAACCATTAAAACCAAAAAACTGATGTGATTAAAAACAGTTGCAAATTCCTAATTAATAATCTGATTAATAAACAGCAAGTTCAAACGTGTTCAAGCCCAAAACAAGTTCATCCAAAATACTAGCATTGTTCTATCCAAAACATGTTCAAAACCAAAATGAACTTCTTGTTCAATACTAGCGTGTTTTTCATAGAGCTGCAGATTTTCTTGTTCTTGTTCTTGTTCTTCCTCGAGTTAATCTTCTTCAACTTTCTTTTGAATCGAGCTCGATCTTAACCAATCCTCGGTGCATAGCAAGGCCTCAACTGCACTAGGAGATAGTGAACTTCTAAATACATCAAGAACACGACCACCCGTGCCAAATGTAGACTCAGAAGCAACTGTGGTCTGTGGATATGGGTATAGCCAAGATATCCCTTGCCATCTCTGATAAAATAGGAGAACTCACACCATGCTTCGACCACCAAACGAGGATATCAAAATAAACCTATTTCTTGTATTTCTCAGCGAGGTACAATGTCAATTCTGACTACTGTTGTTCATCAGACTACAAGAACCTTGTCGATCTTTTCGCCCTTCATTCGGAGATTGCGTCGAAGCCTGAGAATGAGAAGGCGCTGAAGTCTGAGATGGAGTAGCAGCAGCCAACATCTTCTTATAAATGTCAACCATCTCATATAGTGAATCACTACTACTGCCAATCCCAAATGATAGTCATCAGGAAAATTACCCACCACTCTCTCTGACACTTCTCTTTGGAGGAAACTAAACCAGAATAACAGAGCAAGTAAATGGGATATGTTTATGAACCCTTACCTCAGGTTCACCTACACATCCTTCCAGGAAAGGGCGACTTTCGTCTCCCATGGAAACAAAGCTCAGGGACTTGAAGCTCGAACATATATGCAGCACAATCGCCTCCGACGAAAAGCAGCACGAAACAGCGCACATCAAAAACTTTGCAAACTGCTTCAAATCAAAAGCAATAAAAAATCACTGTAAACTGTGAATCACAAAAAAATAATTCATATGCAAATTTGAATTGAGCCAAAATTAATTAATTAATTAGTACTTATAGATTATTTAGTACTAATGAAAGCAATTCATTCTTGAAAGATACAGCTAATGTGTAGTTCTCATATTGAAATTCCAACAATTAAATGAATGTGTGACAATAATACTTAAGCTAAACCTTATACTAAAATTTGCGAGCACCAACTTCTGCATGATCTACCAGTAATCACCGCAAGAGCATTTCCCACCCTGAAAATGGTGGAACCTCGATGTATCCCTAACAATAATCTCCCTACTTTCGACGTCCGAAATAAATTTTATTGCCAGGTGGCAATCATCACAAACCCTCAAGTTCTTAAAAATCCTAATCGGAAAACCAGAATCCACCTTCATCAATCCAAAGGCTATCGCCAGTTTCTCACTGTGCCAAAGGAGAAGCTCTTCTTTCTTCTCCTCCCCAACATCATGCAAAGCTGACTCAAGATTTGGAACATAGCCCGCCACTTTCATTTTCCTCTCGAGCTCCTTCAGCTTTATGTGTATGCTTCCCAACTCAGGATGAAGCCTATCTCCTGATCTAAACTCGTGAATCAAGCTCTTTATTTCAATCCAGCTATATCCTGGTGTTTTCACTGCCCTAATATCCCTCATTGATTTCCGTACCCGAGAGACGCTTTCCCATTTCTTATTCACGGCATAGACGTTTGCAAGCTGCACGTAGGCCGCTGGATTAAGAGGTTCTAGAGTGAGAAGATTTTTGGCGGCAAACTCGGCAACTTCTATGTTCTTGTGTACCCTGCAGGCGCCTAAGAGGGTCCCGTATACAGCCGAATGAGGTTGGAATGGCATTTTGTTTATCAACTCCATAGCCTCCGTGAACTTACCCGCCCGACCAAGAAGGTCAATCATACACGTGTAGTGATCGGGTTTTGCTCTGATTCCATAATCCTTTGGCATTTGCTCGAAATAAGAAATTCCGAGTTCGACTAATCCTGCATGGTTACAAGCTGACAAAACTCCTACAAAGGTGATCCAATCAGGTTGTGTTCCTTTCTCTCTCATCTCGTTAAACAAATCGAGGGCCTCGTGACTGAGCCCGTGTTGGGCGTAGCCCGATATCATGGCGTTCCAAGTGACCAAATCTCTACGAGGCATTTGCACAAACATTTTATTAGCATCTTCCAGAACCCCACACTTGGAGTACATGCTAATCAACGAGGTGCCTATTGTCAAGTCAAAATACATAGGCAACTTATGCATGAGCTGATGGATTTGTTTCCCGAGTCTCAACATGGACAAATTACTACAAGCCAAAAGGACGCTGCTCGAGCCTGAAGAGTTGGCCCGTATACCCAATTCCGACATTTTCTTGAAAAGCTTCAAACCATCCTCACCTCTACCGTTTTCAACATAGCCCGCAATCATCGCATTCCATGTCACCAAGTTCTTGTCCGACATTCTGCCAAAAATATCTTCGGCCAACTCGACTTTCCCGAACCTCATATATCCGGTTATTATACTCGTCCAGGCAATCACGCCCTTCTCGGGTGCCTTCCCAAACAACTCCAAAGCTAATTCCATATCCCCGATCTCGACATACCCCGATATCATGGCATTCCATGTCACAGCATTTCTGTTGGGCATTACAAGAAACAACTCTTTAGCTTGATCCATCCTCCGGTTCCGCAAAAGCCCAGAGATCATAGTGTTCCAGGACACGACATCTTTGACTGGAATCCGGTCGAAGAAATCCCTAGCTAATTCCACGTCAGCATTCCTGAAATAACAAGCCAGCATGACATTATACGAAACAATGTCTGGTTCAGGAATTTTATCAAACAGCTGTTGTGCATCTTTCAATTTCCCAGGTTGTCTCGAGAACCCGCCAAGAATCGAGTTCCAGGTGACCGTAGATCTCACCTTCATGCCCTGGAAAACTTCCATGGCTGATTTGAAGTCCCCGCATCGGATATAGGACGTGATCTTTCTGTTAGCCGATATAATTTCAGGCGAACGAGTCGCTGGTGAAGAAATCGGTTGTGGGTTCGAATCAGCATTGGGATGTTGAGTTTTAGGAGTTGATAAATTACAGTAAAAGCGTTGCTGTGATATTGTTGAGATTTTGAACAGAGAAATTGATGTATGAAGCCTTTTAACTCGCAGCTGAAGATGATAATTCATTTTCGAAGTGTCTCCACACTTTCGATCTTGGTTGCATCTCCTTTCAATTTTAACTGAAATACTAAAAAAAAATACTCAACGGTGGCGCTGTTCTCTGACTGAATTTCCGGCGAGAGAGTGAAGAACAGCTCCTGGGTGCGGTAGATAGAGCCGGGGAAAAGTAACGACGGTGGTAAATCTATAGCTACTACATTTGTTCAATTATGAGGGAATTGGGAGGGGTAACCCTCCCAATTGTGTTTATCGGAAAAATGCCCCTCCCATCATTTTACATTTATTTTTAAATGATAATATAATAAAAATAAATCTAAAATCAAAAATAAACTTTTAAAAATTATCAATTAACCTAAACATTTATATGAATTGCAAATCAGTCCCTGAAAATTTTTAAACCCTAACACCCGCTGCCCTCTCTTTCTCTCTTTTCTCCTTCACCAGAAACACAGTACGAACGAACGGCGGCGAAAAAAACGATCTCCGACCGACGAAGAAACTACCCTCCGGCATATCGCGCCCCGCCCTCTAACTTTTCAGGTAAGTACCCCTCTCAATTCTCTCTGCCCCGCACCTCTCTATCTCTCAGTCCAATTTCAAGTTTTGAAAAAAAATTGAAAATGCAGAATTCCGGCAATGTCGACCGCGTCAACTTCCGCGAACAGGGCAGGGAAAAGGCCTCGTCGGCCATCCCCGTCCCCAACTGCTCAGAGCAACCCGGCGGATGAAGCCCGTTCGAAGTCGATGCACGACCGCGACGACGATCGTTTCCTCGGGTTGCCGGAAACACAGGCCCGAATGAACTATCAGGTACCACTCTACTTCCCTGGCTCGAATGCAATTCAATTAACCGTCGTAGCTTTAATTTTGGGTCGAGATTAAGTTTTTTGAATTTTCTGGAAATTGTGTTCTGTGTTCTTGAATGAGGTGCGCAGGCCGTGGCTTGCGCACGGCCTGCGCACGGCGTCAGGTTTGAAGCCGTGCGCAGGTCAAGGCCGGCGTCAGAACTGAAGCCGTGCGCAGGCCGTGCGCAGGCCGAGGCCTGCGTCAGCACTGAAGCCGTGCGCAGGCCGTGCGCAGGCCGAGGCCTGCGTCAGCACTGAAGCCGTGCGCAGGCCGTGCGCAGGCCGAGGCCTGCGTCAAACCGTGTGCAGGTTGAGGCCTGCGCACCTGCGCACCTGCAGATTCCAGTTTTGACAAAGTTTTGTTTTTTTCTGTGTTTTTCAGGAGGATTATCGCCCTGTGATGGCAGTCGATATCGGTGAGTTACCCCCACGCAAATACGGCGATGTGGTCAGGCCTGGGAAGTTAACCACGCGCCACGGGTACAAGGACATTCCCGAGATAGCCGAACCACTGTTGAGGGCCTTCCCACATGTCGTGGATGATTACCCTCAGTTGGGGAAGTTCTTACTATTGGACGGGGAAGGGAACGTGCCAAATGCCGCCATCCATCAGTTGATGGCTCGAGTGTGCAGTTGGCCTGACCCGAAGAAGGTCCGATGTAGGTTCTTCGAGGTGAACAACATGATAGTTCGCCTCAGCCCCGTGGAGTTCAGTATGATCATCGGGTTGCACTTTCAGGACCTTCGCACCGATGAGGACAAGGATAAGGATGAAGACCTGAAAGAAATAGCATTTCCGGACTATGAGGAGTCCAAAAAACAGGTTCTATTTTTATAACAATACTTCGTTGTCAAAAAATATATATTGTGTGTGTAGTGTTTTAATTATTTTTTCATTTTTGAACAGGTTCCGAACGACTTGCTGTTTAAAAAAATCAAAAAACTTTTGAGCAAGAATAATCCGGAGAGGTACCCATTTGTAATCAACTTAACATTTGTTTGGTTGATTACAAATCTGTTAGACATACCTAACAGACAATTAAATGTCCCTGATGAGTTTTTCAAGGTAATACGCGAATTAAATTTTCTTTTTATTGTTTATTGAAATAATTTATTTCTTTTTTTAATTTTTGTGTTTATTACAGCTTTGCAGTAATCTCGATGCATGCCAGAACTATCCATGGGGGATAAAGGCGTGGGACGCTATCGTAGATGATTGCTTCAATAGGATAGGGGAAATCGAGGGGCCCGGCCGAACGCGCGCATGGAATGCCTATGGGTTCATTCATTTTTATGCGGTATGTTTTAAACTAGTTTTGTTGATAATTGAATAGTTGTTTTAGTGTTTAATAATATAAACTTGTTTTGGTTTTAGTTTTGGATGCTTGAGGCTTTGGAGGGTGCGGATGTACAATTGGACGCAACCCGGAGGAGAGAGTACAGGCATTCGTACCCCAGGATGCTGCGATGGTCTCTGAGTAATAACTCACCCAAGAACGAAGATTTCAGGAAGTTCTTGGTGAACGATGTGCAGGTAAATGTTTGAACAATTTTAAATTATTTTAAATTTTATTTTAAATTATTTTAAATTTATTTTTAATCACTTTAAAATAATTTATAAAAAAAGTATTTCAAAACATGAGTTGAAAGTATTTCAAATTATTATAAGACAGTTTAAAATGTTTTAAAATATTTGTAATCACTTAAAAATTACCTTAATCAATATTTTTCACATACTTTAATATAAGTCCAATGAATGAAGGTTGAAAAACTAATGTACTCCAATATATTTACATTACATAGTACTACTATTTATTTAATTTTCAATACTGCTACATATTTATTTATTTTTCAAGAAATATTATTAAGGTGATATGAATAAATAAATAAAAGGGACAAATTGACAAATTTGAAACTCTCTTTGTGGGAACATTTGTGACAAATTTGGTGCACATTTTTTGCTAAGGTGTCTTGATTTGGAACGGTTTGTGTTGTACGTAGTAAAGGTGAAGACTTTACGGATCTTTTTTTTTTTTTATTGAAAATCATGATTGTCTTCTTGGCTTAAAGCTGTTATGAATTTAAATTATTAAAACTTATAGAATTTTAAAAACAAACATGCAATGCAGGTTGTGTATCCGCGCTTGAAGCCGGACGTTGACGAGTTGCGGTCTGCGTATTTTTATGGCACCCTGTGCTGGTTCGAGCGGAAATATTTTGCCAGACGCGCAGACGCTCTACGGTTGACCGACGACGACATCTTCTGCGACGACTACGTGCAGTTCATTGCTTCAGCTCCAGCTCCGTCCCCATCCCCACCTCGACGACAGAGGACACCCTCACCTGCACACCACACGACGTACTCCGCATTTCCTCCGCATTTTCAGGATGCAGGCCAGTCGTCCTTTCAGGCTCCAGGTCATTCGTCCTTTCAGGCTGCAGGTCTACCTTCGTGGTGGGGAGATTTGCAGCAGATGAACACTGCCCGAGACGAGGCTATGTACGCAGAGATGAGAGCCCAGAGGGAGTTGATTTCTCTTCAGACTAGACAGATCGCCGTGCAGACTACTCAGATTGCCGAGCAGCATGCGATGATGACCCGGTACGGTACGCAGCTCGACGGGTATGGGGATCAGATGACCGAGTACGGCGTGCGGTTGACTGAGTATGCTGCTCTGCTGAAAGGGCACGGTGAGCAGATTGGTGAGCTTGGTGGTCGGATCACCTCACTCGAGGAGAGCTTTAAGGGGAGTTGCAACCTAGGAGATAGGCAGAACGAGGTTCCGTAGTTTTATTGTTTTTTGTTGTTTTGAACAAGAATTTGAAAATTATATTACTATTAATATTTTTTGAAAAAATTATATTAGTTCTTTAGTTTTGTTTGTTTCTTTGTGTATTTTTTTAAAATATGAAATTTTAAAAATATATTACTATTAATATATTTAAAAAATTATTTGAACTAATTTTGTTTAATTGTTCAGTTTCCTCCAATGGAGTATTACTCTGCTCCAACTTGGGGTACTCCACAACAACAACCGCTGGCGATGATCGAGTATTATCCTTCTCCAGTGCCACTCTCGCGGAGTGAGTATTTTCAAACTACACAGCCGATGTCGCCAGCGGTCGAGTGTTTCACTCCAGTCCAACAGCAGTTGAATGTAGAGAACGAAGCTTCGTCGTCGAGAGGAATGCGAGACATGCGTGTTCGTCGTCCTTCACACTTCGTGAGATCACCGTACAACGCGCCCCCCAAGATGGGGAGACCAGAAATGCCCACGTGGGATTTGTTTCAAGGTTTTTTGGAAGACAAGAATGACAACATGCGGTTAGTTCTCTATCCTTTTAAGTTTGACAATGTTTTCTACCAGAAGCGTCATATTAATCCAAATTATGCAGGCGTGATGTTGGTCTCGAATGGCCGGTGGATCGGTATTGGTTCGAGGAGATGAGTGCAGGAGAGCACGATATGAATATTTGGGTAAGTATTGTTAAAAATATTAAGGTGTATAGTTAAAGACTTATTACTTACGCGATAATTGGTTTTTTGTAAGCCGGGTGCAGGCCAAGGCCTGCGTCAGATTGTAAGCCGTTGGATCATCTTAAAATGTAGTTTTACGTGTCCCGTCCAAGTTTCGTGAAAAAATTATGTCCGGAAGTGCTCGAATCGGTAGTGTCGAGAATTTGTCGATTTTTTCGGCACTATCGAAACGAGCACTTCCGGAGATTATTTTTTCACGAAAATTGCACGGGACATGTAAAACTACATTTTAAGATGATCCAACGGTTCAAATTACATCAATTTTCCACGAGGTAGTCGAAAAATAGCATAAACCGCATCGAGACCCCACTGTCAAAGGCGCAGGTGCGCAGGCCTTGGCCTGCACACGGCGCATAATCTGACGCAGGCCTTGGCCTGCACACGGCGCACAATCTGACGCAGGCCTTGGCCTGCACCCGGATTCAAGTCTGACGCAGGCCTTGGCCTGCACCCGGATTCAATTCTGACGCAGGCCATGGCCTGCGTCAGATTGTAAGCCGGGTGCAGGCCTTGGCCTGCGCACCTGCGCCCAACAGAGGCCAGAACATGACTTTTGCCGTTTTTCTGTAATTCCAACCTGTTCAGACCACATTTACACACAAATTGAGCACGTCTAACATGAAAAAAAAAGTACAACACAAATATAAGGTCTCAAATACGAAGTCTCGATACATAATACTCTCAAAACACAAAATTAAATCCAGGTCGTCTTCTTCTTCGCTACACCGGCCTTCTACAACTTCCTCCTCTTCGCTTCACAACCTGCATAGTAAATTCCTCACAAGTCAATTTACACAAACATATATATGAAAACACACACAACTACATAAAAGTTCAACAGTGTTTACTCGGGTGGAATCGGACAAGTCTGTGCATTGTGACCCTCTCCTTGACATTTGCCACATCGATATTTTTTCTTCGAAAACCTCTCAATTCGACTCGTGAAGCGGTCCATCCTCGGCCGTCCTGGAGTTCGTTTCACCGGTGGGGGCAACACTATCATGCTTTGGACATATTCGGGAATCTCCGTCCATTGATCTTCTGAAGGAACAGGTATAATGTTCTCCTTATATGCTTGCATCATATACTCACGGGTGAAATAAAGAGAAGTCATATCATAAGCATATTGTCCTGCCCGACTCGGGTCCTTGGCACACGCTGCGGCAATGGCATGCTCACACGGCATCATGTCAATTTGAAACACACCACATTCACACGTCATTGCCTCCAAATCCACAACCCCACACCATCTAGTCGACTCCACAGTGTACATCCAAGTACTTATTTTTTTGGTAACCCATTTAGGAGCACGGTCATAACGCTCACGCAACGTTGTTTCCCTTCTCGGTGTCAATACACCGTTGAACGCCCAAGCTTCTTCACGATGTCTGCAAAACCATTCAACCATCTTATCCACAATAAACTTGATCAAGGAACATATGGGGAAGTCTTTAGCGTCTTTCATCACAGAATTTATCACTTCCACAGCGTTAGACGTCATCACCTCGTATCTATTCACACGGTGGTGGACTCTTGACCATTTCTCAAACGTGATATCTTCTAACCACTTCGCACATTTTTCGCTCTCTGCTCTAAGCTCTGAAAAATGTCGATTGAACTCGGGTACAGTGTACGAGCACGCAGCCTTCTGAAAATGACCAACCAAGTCTTTTCTTCTGTTGTACTTGGACTTGATGTTTTGCATGATGTGCCAATAGCAGTGTCCATGTTCCGCATTAGGGTAAACAGCAGCTACAGCATTTATAATTGGCTGACCTCTGTCAGACACGATTACCAGATCAGATCTATCTGGAATCAAAAACTGCAAGCACTCAAGGAACCAAATCCAGCAACGGGTGTCCTCTGCATCCCCCACACCCCAAGCAAGTGGGTAACTGTGATGCTCACTGTCAGTAGCAGAAGCAATAAGAAGCGTTCCCTTGTATCTATTGGTCATGAACGATGCATCAATGACGATAACTTGCTTCATGTACTGAAATCCCCGAATACACGCTCCGATAGCCATGAAGAAGTACTGAAATTCATCATTGGCATCTGTCTGAATACGGGTGAACGTACCTGGATTCCTTTGCTCAAGCATGTAACAATACGAAGGAAGTTTCGAGAAATTATCTTCATAGGATCCGCGAACATTTTCCAGGGCTTTCTGCTGCGCTCTCCATGCTTTGTCGTAACTGACAGTAATATTTTCCTCAGTACGCATAAACTGCTGAATTGCAGCTGGTGTCAGAGGTTTCTTTGCGTTCAAGAACTGGTCCTGTAGTCGATTGCCGATAAGAACGCTAGAGGCCTGCCTGTGCACACCGCTTCTATCAATCAAAGAACAAGTGTGGATATTGGTGTAGGTTTTAATCACAAACTCATCGGTCGCCTTCTTCCTCGTTGCACGAATTTTCCATTTGCAATTTTTTTCAACACATTTCACCACCTTTCGATTGTGATCAGATTTGTGCACAACAAATTCAAACTTGCCCTGCAATGCTACCCGACCGACAACATAGCTGAAATCGTCTTTGTTCTTGAAAGTCTGACCAACTACCAAATCGGAACCATCATACCGACCACCTCCGTCTCGATCACAAAGTCTAAAAGCAGGAACAACAGGCTCGTCCACAACAGGATTATTATAATAAGAACTACCGCCCTCATTATAACCGTCGTCACCACCATCATTGGCATCATCACCACCTCCACCATTGTGATTACCATCGTCATCAACAACATCATCGTCGTTATCATCGACTTCGACACCATCAACACCATCATCATAATCACCACCCGCACCACCATCATAATCATAACCATCATAATTATTGCATAAATCAATGCTATCCCAAATAGACACAGACTGATCATAAGTAGATGGCACTATTACTTGACTATAATATTCAGATGTTTCACCTGAAGTTCGTCGAGTTGGAAGTTTTTCTGGGCGAATTGGACTTTGACGTGCAGGACTTCCACGTGCGGGACTTTCACGTGCAGGACTTTCACGTGCAGGACTTCGGGGTACACAAGGACTGTAGGTCACAAACAACTCCATTTCATCGTGGTTTCTATAAATCCACACAGTCGTACTCCAATCATCTTCATCATTAAGATATATAGGAGGAGATTTTTCCTTTGGGAATCGAGAGATCGAAACTTCATTAGATGATGGATCGATGCCGATTTTTGCACACACTTTCTCAATCAGTGCACTAAACGAAATGCTCCTATCAATCAATGTTGTTCTCGAGTGTTTCAAATCGCTCATTATCCATTTCCAATATCCCTCCAAGAGCTGCCACTCTCCACCAAAATGTATGATGATTGATATCTTATCCATCCCTGTAGTTAAAATTAAACACAAAAATCAGAATTCAAAACTGTCATGTGACTGACGCCGTGCGCAGGCCTCAGCCTGCGTCAAATTTGACGCCGTGCGCAGGCCTCAGCCTGCGTCAAATTTGACGTCGTGCGCAGGCCTCAGCATGCGTCAAATTTGACGCCGTGCGCAGGCCTCAGCCTGCGTCAAATTTGACGCCGTGCGCAGGCCTCAGCTTGCGTCAATTATGACGCTGGGTGCAGGCCTCAGCCTGCGTCAATTTTGACGCTGGGTGCAGGCAGTGGCCTGCGCACCTGCGTCAGTCTGCGCGATTTTCAGTTTTTTTTGTTTCGAAAAGCTCTCAAATCGCAAAATTCAAGCTCGATATTGAAAACAACACACACACAAGTCATGTAGAAGTGAATGCTAACCTTTTTACGTCGAATTGTTGGTGGAAAATAGCCGATTTCGGAGCCGTTTTTTTTGGGCGATTTAGGGTTACGGGAGAGCAAAAATGGGGAAGAAGAAGAAATGAAAGAGGGGTAAAGTGCAATTATTTCTTAGGGGTTATTGTGTAAATATTTTTATTTTTGTTTCTTTTACATTTATTTTTATAAAGGGAGGGGTAGATATCCGTTTTTTATTTTGTAAGGGCTACATATCTTGTACTTAATATTTGGAGGGGCATTTTTCCAAAGGCCTCTTCAATTATGGGCCCTCATATGTTTTGTTTAGCTTTGAGCCCACTTGATTTATGTTCCTATTCTTCTTTTCTCATATAATGTTTATATGATTATTTTATATTATTTTAATATTTTATATAATTTTTTTAGTTATATTATTTTTATTAATGTTTTAGTACATTAAAAACAAATTCATGTAAATGAAATTTTGGATAATGAAATATATTTTTAAACGAGAATCAAACAAAATTTATGGGGTATTAAAATTTATAAAAGTTAGAATACCTATAAATTTTTAAGAGTTTTTAAAATTCTATTTAATATTTCAAGATTTTTATAAACTTTAAAAAATATAATTTGAATACTTCTAAATTTTAAAATTTTATTAACTCTATACCTTTCTTAATTTCAATCTTTAGACTTGTGAAATTATCACATGTATAACGGATGGTAAAATTTAATTTAAATTTATTGTACTCTTTTTGTTCAAATTAATTATCACAATTCTTTTGTAATTTACAAATAAGTTAGTTGAGAATCAAGTATTATTTAAATAATTTTTATTTTTTATATTTATAGTTGTATGTATTTGTATATGAGATTTGAATTAAAAATATAATTTAAAATCAAATAAAATTATGCAAAATAAAATTTAAAATTTTCTACATGCTATAACGTTCAAAATGATAAAAAAAATTAGCTTGGCCAAAGCTATTTTTTATTACTACAATATAAATATCCAATGTCCCTTCAAAAGGCCAAATTAAAATCCGCCCACATGATATGATCATTTTCATTGAAAATGAGATGAGATATTAAAAAAAGTAAAGTGTAAAAGTAAAGAAATATAGTTTTTTTTTTATTTTCTTAAACAAGCTTTTAAAAAATGGTGATTTTGAATCAGATGTAATTTTTAATATTTGTATAAAATTAAAAATAACACACATTATTTTAATTATAAATCAATGATAAATTGCATTCATTAATTATAAAATCAATGGTAATTTTAATTAAGAATAGTTAATAATATGCGATTAATTACTTTTTTTATAATTATAACTATATTATAATCTAATTAATCAAAAATGAAAATATAATAAATATTAAATTTTAAATTTTATTTTATAAGGTATTAAATGTAATTTAATAAATTAATGTGTTTTTTTCAAAAATACTTAAAAAAATTACTTTTATTCACATATTCTTAAATTTATTAACAATTACTTTATTTTTAAACTTAAAATACATTTATATTCTTTACTTTATGGTCAAACAGTCAAAAATAAAGATTGAGGGGGCGTCCAGTGCAAAAATGCACCAGACAATAAGTAGTGCACTTTTTCACCGTTAGATTATGTATAAAAATATTTAACGGTGAAAGATATATAATGATTTTTGCGCATTACCTATATTTTTAATCTACACATTTTTATTAATTTTACAATTTTTTTACGCAATCATTTTTATTAATAAAAAAATAAGTTAATTTACACATTTTTAATTCTTTTTTACGCAATCATTTTAATTAATAAAAAAATAAGTTAATTTTACACATTTTAATTTTTAACCTAATTTTTTTTATTAATTTTACAATTTATTTTTACACAATCATGTTTATTAATAAAAAAACAATTTAATTTACACATTTTTTATTTTTAATCTACACATTTTCATTAATTATACAATTTATTTTTACACAATTATTTTTATTAATAAAAAAATAATTTAATTTAAACATTTTTATTAATTGTACAATTTAATTTATTTTATACAATTTATTTTTAACGCAAGCCTTTGAAAATAAACAATCTTTGAAAATAAACAATTGTAAAATTTTTAATATTTGTTTGTGTTCCATATATTCATTATTTATGTACATTCTCAATTTTATCTTCATACGTAATAATTATTTTTCTCAAACATTTATTATTTGTGTGCTTACACACATTATTCAATAATCTTTATTACAAAATTATATTTTATCCTCAATTTATTTTTGAGGCATAATTATTAATTTTTGTATTTCTATCTCACACATTCATTATTTATTATTTGTGTGCTCCACACATTTATTCAATAATTTACTACAAAATTATATTTTATCCTCAATTAAAAAATTTATTGTATTCATTCACTTTTCAATTCCATACAACATTGCTTAAGATAAATTAATTTAATTATTTTTTTTGCAAAAAAGTCAAAACACACTTAAAATAGTGAAATTGACCTGAACGATTCACTTATGATCGTCACGAAAAACAACGTCGCACACGCAACTCCTTTTATATTAATAGTATCATCCTCGTTGAGACTTGGGAGGATCACCGATTCTCTGAGCATAGTTTCAGATATGATTATCGGTCCTTCTTCAACAGCTGCCGGTTCACCAACAGCTTCATAGAGCGATTTGTATGATCCGAAGAAGGGCAACTTACTTGGGGTTTTAGGATGACTTTCGAGAAGAGAGAAGGTTGGATTAAGTTGTGGTTTATCACCCTGTTCGGAATTATCTCGTAAAGGCAAGAGAGAAGGTTGGATTAAGTTGTGGTTTATCACCTTTGTTCGGAATTATCTCGTAAAGGCAACCGTACCCTTGAGCTTCTAATCCTACCAAGTAACCATCCTTCAAGCGTAGCATTAAAACACACGTTTTAGCTCATTAAAACTCCATCTTTTAGGATAATAACATTTTTACGCAATCATTTTTATTAATAAAAAAATAATTTAATTTAAACATTTTTATTAATTGTACAATTTAATTTGTTTTATACAATTTATTTTTAATGCAATTATTTTTATTAAGAATAATATTGAATGATAATACATTATTTTTTTTATTTTTTATTTGAATGATAATATTTCATATAAATATATATATATATATATATATATAATAAAAAATATAAAATAATATTAGTAATATAATTTTTTTGTAAATTATTTAGTAGTTGTATAATATTTTAAAATTATATGTATTTTTATTATATTTTAGAATATAATATTTTTAAAATTTTAGAATATAATTTATAATTATTGAATTAGTCATGTTTTAAAAGTTTTAATTATAAATAAATATATCAAATAATATGTTGAAAAATATATAATTGGTGTGATTTTCTTTATATAAAATATATTTTGAAAAAAAATATTATTGAATGTTTTTATATAAAATATAAATAAATATAAAACAATAATTTTACAAGAGAAATAAAATCATTTAAATATTAAAAATGTGTAAATTAATTTATTTTTTTATTAATAAAAATAATTACTTAAAAAAGAATTAAAATTTTGTAAATTAAATTATTTTTTATTAATAAAAATGATTGCGTAAAAAATAATTTGTACATTTTTATATTAATAAAAATGTTAATAAAAATGTATAGATTAAAAATATGGGTAGTGCGGGTATAAATCAATATATATTTTACGCCAATAAATATTTTTTATATGTAATCTAACGGTGAGAAAGTAGAAATCAATATATATCTTCCTTCATTAGATATTTTTATATGTAATCTAACGATGAAAAAGTGCAATGCTTATGGTCCAGTGCATTTTTACACTGTACGCCCCCTCAATCCCAAAAATAATATGCAAAACTGAATAGAAAATTCAAAAAAGTAATTCCACGAACAAATAATTATTGAAATATGCATTTATTAAAAACAGAAGTGTAAATAAATTCGAACTTGAGAATTTTGCATTATCCGTTTAGAGTTCATTTTTAAATAGTAAGCTTAGCTCGTTTTACGATTAAATATTTTTAATTTGCAATTATAAGATTATTGAAATTAGTCGTTTCAAATGTACTTTTTTCTCTCGAAATATATTCACTTATACAATAAAATGTAGTATTTTTTAATTCTCGTTCAACAGTTTTTGTTAACTCTTTCTAGATGTGTTAAATTATTTGATAGACATTGTGTCAAATCATGACAAAATACCTAATTGAAGTTTTGTACTTAAATCTAATAATGCATGAAAAAGACTGCACGGCAATGTACACTCACTAAAAAAATTTCTTATCATCTATTGCCTAATTAGCCTGGTAAGTGTGCATCAACATGATAATGATAATGACACAATTAACCAAAAAAAGAAACTTAATCATGCCATGGTGAATAATATGGTGATTAAATATCTAAAGAATTCTGCTAAATGAGCAGAATATTCCTATGAGCATAATTTCTTTAAAAAATATTTTATATATAATAATAATATTTTAATTTTTTTTACGTGAATTAAAATTAAATATACTATATGAAATATATATTAAACAAACAAAATAAGAATATAATATTTTTAATTAAAGATAATGCATATTTTTATATTTATACTACATAAATCGATTGAATTAAAAAAATTAGTATGTTTTATATATAAGAACAAAAGATAAAAAATGTATTTTAAGATATTTGTTAAACTATTTATATTTATAATTATATTAAAACAAAATTGGGCATTTATTAAACGCACCACTTGCACCCAATACCTATATCATGCTCTTAGGAGTACGATATAAATAGTGCTCTCAGCCTTTAAAATATAAAAATCATCATTTAATAATAAGAAATCTTCATTTCAAAAAATAATTATTATAAACATTGAATTAACATAACAATGAATATATTAGCATACCTAATGAATATTTATCCAAAAATAAATGAAGATACAATCATGGGTGTACAATTAGAATCGTGCTCCTAGGAACAAGATATAAATTGGCACTTGCACCAAGAGACCAAAAGAGTTTTTCTGTAGGATGTTAGTATACTGACTACTGAGAATCCATATAAACATTCATCACTTTCTCTCTTATCCGAAAATAATTAGTACACAATGGCTGGCAGCCTACGTGATTAAATAAGACCACCATCACCATCTACCTACCTTACATACATGATCCCTTTTCTCTCTCCTTTATATATATAATAATAATAATACAGTATATAAGTATATCTAATATTCATTACATTTACCAAAGTGCCCTTCTTAATTACAGGAATATCGATAACGCCAAAGTCAAGTCAAGTCAGCTTACCTACATTTTGACTATATAGCTTACAAGAAAAAGTATTAGTACTAGTATCATTTTTAATTTGTTGATCGAGTCGTATATAAGATTCTCTATATTATACTGTAGTCAACAATCAACCATGTGGTAAAAATCAAAATCAAACATTCATCCTAAATTGGCTGGAAAAATTATTTTTAATGATAAATTAATTTCATAAAAATATTATTTTAAAATTTTAAATAATAAATTGAAGAATAAAATTGACATGAGAATGCAAATGAATTAATTTTACGATGATAATAAAAATTATTACTTCTCATTTTATTTTAATTTGTTAGTTTTTTTTTTAATTACCCATGATAGGAATGTTTATTAAATTTTATTTTTTATTTTTTTACTATAAAATATAATTTTAAAATTAAAATTTTATTTACAATTATCTTACATTCATAATTCCATAATAATAATAGAAACTTTTTTAAAAAAATATTAAAATGTTCATATTCTTTTAATTAAAAAAGGGTATTTTTATAAAAAAAATTATGTAAAAACTATGTACACTTATATTTTACATAGAAAACAATAATACTCACACTTTGTATTATAATTGTTGTGAAACCAAATAATAGAAAACAATAATACTAGTACCATGTATTGTAATTGTTGTGAAACGAAATAAGTATTATCTCAATTTCCATTACTAATATTGTGTCACGTAAGTCGTAACCACATTTAAGAAAAAAAAATGTATTTTACTACTTTCGTTCCAACTATATATGCACTCGTACGTTAAAAAAATATTATATTACCTTTTAACTTTTTAATAAAAAAATAAAAAATAAAAATGTGTTTTTAAATTAAAAAGTAAAGTGATTGGAAGTAAAATTTAAAACTGTACAAAAATAAGAATAAAATTGTATTTTTAAGTGAAAATATATTTTGTGTTTTTTAGGAGTTTACCTAATTGGTTCAACATCCAAAAAAAAAAACGTGTATAATTAATTGAGACAAACTTACTGGAGAGTTCTATTGTTGAAAATATTTTATATTAATAAAACAAAAAAAAAAACTAAAAAAGAAAGGTATAACCACCTTACACGGCACTAGCTTAAGATTTTTTTTTCTTAAGCTAAGTAGAGAAATTGTGGATGATTAATACTCGTAACCAATTGAGTGAAAGGAAAAATCATTAGTTTCTGACTTGAGACGATAAGACAAAGTAGAGTATGATGGCCATTTGGGTGAAAGCTAAAGAATATAGGAGTACCTAATATTTGAAAACGACTATTTCATTACAAACTTGTATAGACAATTGAACAAAAAATAAAAAATGAATGATCTATATTTAGACAATTGAAAAATCAATCGAGACATATAATTAATAATTTCATCTCTATAAATAAAATTAATTATAAAGATCAATTTTGAATTTGGATCCATGTTATGTAAGTATAGAGACGCTGTAGAGTGTAGATAAGACTTAAGAGAAGTTAGAGAACTACATACGCGCGCGCATTTCAACACAAAAGTACTTAGTTATATTTTTTACTAAAAACATAAATTAATAATAATAGAACAAATAAATAAAATTATAAAATGGTTCAAAATGCAAAGTATTTTTGTATTTTAATTAAAAAAAAATAAAAATTTAAAGGTATTTATATAAACAAGTGAAAGTAATAAATGAGTCAAGAGTCAAGACCAATAAATTACTAACAATAAATTCTCACATAATTATGCGCGACAAAAGAACATTAATTTATAAAACAAATACAATATTTAGAAAAAGGTCATTCTTTTAAATGAAAATATTATTTAGCATTCATATAAAAGATTATGCAAATCCATAGTACATTAATGCCAAATTTCTATATTGTTTTGTAAATTCAGTTAATTACATTTGATGGTTTTTGTGAAAAAAAAAATCAAAATGAGTGTTTTGATTTGAAGTTAATTTGGAGGTTAGAATATATAGAAAAAAAGTAGGTAAAATGATTTCAAAATTATAGTGAGTGAATCATATTTCAAAAGTTTAAACAATTTTGTTTATTTGCATACTATAAAAAGTTTGATACAATTCAAAAAGAGGAGGTAAAATAAGTTAATTCATTTAACCAAGTACAATTTTGCACATTTAGATGTAATAAAATAATTTTTGGACATAAAAATAAAAGTAGATATTTTGTTTTAACATCATTTCGAAAGAAATAAGTACTTAATTTAGGACATGTTCTTTTGGACTAAAATCGCTGAAACTGAACTTAACTTAAGCGATATGAATTGAACTGAATTGAACTGAACTTAACTTAAACGATATGAATTGAACTGAACTTAACTTAAGCGATATGAATTGAACTGAATTGAACTGAACTTAACTTAAGCGATATGAATTGAACTGAACTTAAGCGATTTGAACTGAATTGAACTAAACTTAAGCGATCTAAACTGAATTTAATTGATTTTTTTATAATAATAATAATTTTTATAAATTATTAAATATTTTATTAAAAATATTAATAATATTATGATTTTTATAATAATAATAATAATTTTTATAAATTATTAAATATTTTTTTTAAAATATTAATAATATTACGACAGTAACTAGATTTTATATTTAAAATTATAAATTGAAATTATTTTTAAAAATATTTTTATATTGCCAACTTCTATATTTTGTATTACTTTTTCTCTCTTTTCAAAAAATAACTGTCGAGTTTAACTAGCTGAGCTAACAATTTTTGACAATTTTTACGAACTTAAAAATAATATCACACAATCAAAAAATAAGTCTAACTAATTCAAGACAACCTAGCTACAAATATCAAGTACACTGCCAAATCATTCTAGTGAACTTGTTCTAATGTACTATGCTTTCTAACGAAATTTCACGTCTTACAATATTTATTTTTCTAAAAATATCATAGTTAAAGTGTTGATTACTACAAACAATTTAACGACTATTTATAGACTTCGATGTGAAAATCTTAAAGTAGATGTTTGCTTAAGTGCAGCACTATTTGCAATCGTAATATAGATGATTTAATCATGTAGATATGCAGTACTCTGTTAGAGATCTTTAAGATTATGTTATTATTATAAAACTTTAAATTAATGAAATAATTGTAATATAAAAAAGAGGTGTATTAAGAGTTTTTAAGAGTACAAAAGTTATTTTAGACTTTTCAAATTACAGGTATAATTATAATATAAAAAATAGGTGTATTTAGAGATTTTTAGGTTTCAAATAGCGCTAATTTTTTTAATTATAAAGGGAAAACCAAAGTAAATTCAAATCGAAGAAAAAAAAAGGCGCAGTCAAAATTTCAAATACGGAATACCCCATTCATTAAAGACGAGAGATACTTTGTTATGCACATCTTGTAATTTACGTGCACCACCAGGGGTAATCTCGTCTTTCCACCTCTCCACGCATGCCTCATTCGCAAATACCGCCCACTATAACACGACCTTCTTTCTCTCTCTCCCTCTCCCCCCAAAAAACACACACACAGTGGATGATATAAAAATATACACATCACAACAAACACATTTCTCAACCCCAATTAAAAAAATACTATATATTTTTTGTTTTAAAAAAAATCCGTTTACTTTGGGTCTTTGGGGTACAGAAAGCAGAAGTCAAGAATGGTGGATGAATTCATGGTGTGTGTGGACAGGATAATAGCATCATCAACAACCTCGTCTGCAAATCCTGCCCATCCTGCCCAGAGAGAGAGTGTTGAAAATGGTGGTGGTGAAGATAATAAAGATGGGATTTTTAGCTGTTCATTTTCTTCTGGTGTGAAAGCAAAAGGGTGCCTAAGGGAGTGCAGGATTTGTCAGGAGGAAGATGATGATAAAGACATGGAGGCTCCCTGTGCTTGCAATGGCACTCTCAAGGTTCCATTTTTTGTTTTCATTATTATTATTTTTATTATTATTATTATTATTATTTTGAAAATGGGGTTTGCTTATTTGTTTGCATTTTGCTTTCTAATTTTGTGTTTTTTTTGCTTTTGTGTTTCCTATTTTTTTTACCATGGTAAAAGAACCCTTTTTAGTGCTTGTAATGGAACTCTCAAGGTTCCATTTTTATCATTATTTCCATTTAAAAAAGGGTTTTGCTTGTTTGGGTTTTGCCTTCTAATTTTTTTGTGGGTTCTTGGTCTCCCTGATTTTCTCTTGTTCATGGTTACTTCTCTGTTTTCTATTTGTATTTTTATTTTTACCATGGAAAATACAGTGTTTTTACCTTGGCTTGGGTAGTACTTTCATGGGACTCTCAAGATTCCATTTTTATTAAGTATTAGTACAGTATTTCAATTCAAAAAATGGTTTTTGGTTATTGTATGATTTTTTGCCCTTTAATTTTTTAATTAGTTTGGTTGCCCTCTTTTTCTCTCTTGTTCTTGTTGTTCAGGGTATTAATTTTTTACTGAATGCTTTTTTTAAAAGAAAGCAATTTTCTTCATTGTACTTTTTTTTTTTACCATGTCAAACAGTAAGTTTTTGCCTTTGCTAGTTCTTGGGATGTTCTAGGCTTTTGGAAGGTGTGTGAGAAAATAATTGTCTACAATAATATGTTTGAATGATTTGCACTATCTTTAATGATGTTTAATTTGAAATATTCAACTACTAAGATTTTAAATTTTGGGCGGTTGTGCATTAATTGATTTATTCAACCCCACTATGATTCTTTGGAATTTTTGTTACCTTTTGGGCATCAGAGCTATTAAATGATATTTGTAATTGTTTGCCCTTTTCAATGTTTCAGATTCTGCATTTGCTTTACATTTTCATTTGGGGTAAAAATGTACTATTTCAGCATGTGAACTTACTTTTTTCTTTCTAGCCTTCGACAAACAAACAAAAAACCCCAACTTTTTTTTTTAAATCATAGTTTATTTTTAATTTGAAACTAGGTAATGTGCATTATTTTTTTATGTATAAAAAAGGCTATATATAGTAAGTTATTCAAGGCCTAAGTATGGTGTGTGTGTGTGTGTATGTTTCTTTTCAGTAGTCCACAGCAGCTTCAATTTCCGCCGACGATTTAGTTCTGAATTTCGTTATGGTTGTTCAATGTAGTTTGCTCATAGGAAGTGTATCCAGAGATGGTGCAACAAGAAAGGCGATATCACCTGTGAAATCTGCAATCAGGTCAAAATCTTGTGTTGATACAACTGTATATATAAAAGCAATATTGTGTTAAAACCTCAAATAAACGTTTTTCAAGTTATGAATCAACAGGTTTTTTCTCCAAATTATAGCATCCCACCTCCAAGAAGCAACGCCGAAGTGGTGGCAATTGATATCAGGTAATGTGGTCTATAATATTATGTGACGAATCATAATGCAACTCCAATTGTTTCTTATTCCGACCGCAAGATTACACAATTTAGTCTCATATTCCATTTAGTTTGTCTTTAGACTCGTGTAAGGCATCAAGCCTAGTCTTGCATTTATTTTGTAAAGAACTTGTGTTAAGCTTCCTAGTACATGTTATGGAAATGATGATGAGAGGAATATTTTACATTATTACAATAATGATCAGGCTCCAAGTATCACTCATTTTTGAAGTGTTTATGTCTTAAACGAACACTGTGGTTGAATTGACTAAGGCTTGCACGACTCTGATCACCTGTGTTGTTATCTTCCAGCTTTTTTAATGTGGTAGAAATGAATGTGCGTTGATCTTAAAGATGCTCTTGGACTAGTAAGATGAGATTTTTGGTGCATTTCATTATCGAGCTGGAGTAGATAATTTTTAGGCTAAAGTTTATATTGTGTCGGACCAATTGGCCTAAAAAAAAAGGGTCAAAAGTTATTCAATGGACGGTGTTTCTCTTGCGTAATCAGGCGAGGATTATAACATTTTTATGATAATTGAATATGATCATGTAAAGATTAAGGGTATGTTGTGATCATTTTTATGATAATCGAATATGATCATGTAAAGAAATCTCTCTAACGATTCGACTCCATTGGGCTTCATCTCCTTTGGGAGCTAATAACATCTCTTCCTTTTTCTCAGACAAGCTTGGGGGTCCCACATTGATCTCCAGGACCCACGTTTCTTGGCTTTTGCTGCAGCCGAACGTCAATTTTTGCAATCAGAGTACGATGAATATGCTTTGGCTGGTAGTGGAACTCTGACCTGTTTCCGCACGGTGGCTCTCATTGTAAGCTTATACTCCAATATATGTTTCGGCTTGCCTTTATATGTTCATTTCTATATCTTCTTTTGACAATTAATAATTAAATTGTCTTTTTTTTTATCTGTAGTTAATGGCTCTCTTGTTGATACGCCAAACTCTAATGCTCACTAAAGACTTTGGAATGCTGCGAGAATCATCGGCTTTCTTCCATGTAAGTACAATTTTAACATTTTCTTCGCATTATTTCTTGAGGAATTCATGTTAAATTTGCAAGGATAATTACAAAACTACCCGCACGACCTAATCTAAACACGTTACGTTTTCCAGTATCAGATTTCCATTCTTCAGCTGGCTGGTTTTCTTATTCCGTGTTACGCGGTGGCTCGTTCATGGTACATTGTACAATGCCGGAGGAGAAGACAGGTTCGTTGAGGTTCATTATATTCATTTCCTCTGATAAAAATTTCCAGTATTTATTTAGTTCAGTGTTGAAAAACGAGCTGTATTCAAAGTTGACGAATTTCTTAAAAATCTCAAAACTTTATCTTCTTCTTTTTTTGTCGCTCAGGGTTGAGAGTAAGAGGCGTGCATCAGGATGAATTGATCTCGATTCTCGAGCCACCTGGTCTCATTCTTTGTCGTAAAATTTAATATCCTACTTGTCTCACGGGACGAACTTCATTTATATATTAAAGGGTCGAATGACCGAGCTAGTATTGAACTCTCGTGTTCGAGATAAGTAGACAATATTTACTACAGTAAGAAGTTTGTGTTTCAACCTGGTGACTCAAAGGCAAGTGTAAATGTGAATGTTGAGTTCACTTAGGCGTGTTGTGTATTAGTATTAGTACTACTTATTTTTCTTCAAATGGAAACTCTTTGATATTCATTCAACCGTTTTTATGTCAAAATCTTTTTTTCAAGTTTAATATAGATACAAATTCTTTTGATTTTTGAAATTTGTCATTTTTTTACCTTTGATGGAATTTGTTTTAAAATCACACAAACGTGATATAATTCTTAAAATAATATTTATGTTTTTAAAAATAATAGTCCGCTTTTTTTAAATAATTCACTACAGTAGTTTAGTAACCTTAACATTTCTTTTGAAAACTCAACTTGTAGTTATCTTTTATCTCTGCACAGTTCTTTTGTAAAATTACAACTTAACATTTCTTTTGAAAACTCAACTTGTAGCAGTTCTTTTGTAAAATTACAAGGAAGGATAGAGGGAGTATATCTTTTAAGACAAGATAACTATTGGAGTAGCAATATTTTATTTCTATCTTACCGAAAAAATTGCACTATTAAAACTAGGATGAACTACCAAATCAAAACATTGAATATCAAAGCATCTCAAATTTATTTCTATGTAAATCGAATATGAGAAACATGAAAGATTATTTTGATTGTAGAATATGAATTGTTTGTGTGACTATTCTTGTTGAACGAAGGAAGTACTCCCTCTGTCCCCGAGCTATAGACACAGTTGGTCAACTTTGATTTTTTTTGTCTTTCCAATACATATGATAAACAGTAAAAAAAATTATGAAAAAATAACTAAAATAAAATTTAATAGTTAAATTTTATTTTTCCAATACATACGATAAACAGTAAAAAAATTATGAAAAAATAACTAAAATAAAATTTAATAGTTAAATTTTATTTTAGTTATTTTTTCATATTTCTTTTGTACTTATTTGACGACCAAAAAAGTCAATGTTGACCAGTTTTGCCTATAGCTTGGGACAGAGGGAGTAATAATTTTCAAAATCATATTGTGAAAATATGTTAAAATTCTAACATGTCAGTAGGTGAGGTACTGCGGTAGTAAGTACTTAACCGTGAGCAGAATCAGACAAAATATGATTAATTATTGTAATTTAACCAAAATTTGAATATCTCTGTGTTGTGTACGGTGATTCAAATGATAAACAAAAATCTTGAAAGACAAACAACATAATTCTACCATAATTGGGACTCTTGAGAATCTTTAAAAGTAATTATAGAGTCGGGATAATTGTGAAAATATAATATGCAATGATATACATACACAATTTCATCCAAAAAATTCTTATTTACAAACTAAGGAGGGTAGTTTTTTTTAGATGGAGAATATATTGAATATTAGACCAATTATTGAGTTATTACAATACTTACATGACATCCGGTAGTTGTTGACAATTCACATCAGCAGAAGGTCACTTTCCTCAATAGCAAAAGTGGCCATTGTTAGTATTGTAGAGCTCCTTGTGTTTGAGGAAGAATATTAACACCCACTTTAATTGTTGTACACTTTTATTTTTCGTGATTTAAGATAAAAAAAATCACAATTTTATTATTTTGAACACATTTATTTACATTTATACGAGTATTTTTCAACTTAACACACTCTATTTAGTTACGTTAATGCCCATTGTACATTTGTACGTATCCCATCGTATTTTTTTTCGTAAAATGGCATGTCATCTTCTCATGGCAGTACAATATTTTTACTGCTCCCTCAATTATCTTACTTCCTCGGTGGCTGTATATTAGCTGTAAAACAAAGTAAATCCATTTTTTCTCCTTCTGTATATTTTCCACATCACAATTAAAACTTTAAAAATAAGACTTTTGAAAACAACATCCAACCCCTCCCCTCTCACACTTTCCCCCCTTCAGACTTTCTCTCTGTTTCTTTCTTAACATTTGTTTTTTTCCTATTGACAAAAAAACACATACATTAGGTTCATTGCTTTCAGCCTGTTTTTTTGGGTACAGCTTAGTGTGTGTTTTTTAGTCCATTTGAATACAATGGAGTGTGTGTGAAAGTGCGAAAATATAAAGTGCAAACAAGAAGGCTAAAGGTAGCTTTTTTTTGTTTCTTTGTTTTGATGATATTTGTATAAATAATCAGACCCCTTTTAATCATAAAGCAAAAAATTTAGTGTGTGTGAGAGAGAGGGTATTTTTGGATTTTTATTTTGAGGAAATCCCAACATGGGTCTTGAGTTCTTATGCAAAAGCTGAGATTTTTACTCCCATTTTTGGATTCTTGAAGTGGGTTTTTTATTTTAGAGCGATTTAGAAAGAAAATAAAAACTGTTTTTAGTATATATTTTTGATTTTGCTATGGATGGGGAGTTCTTTAGAACATGTTTCTAATCGTAATTTGGTTTCTTGATTTGTCATAACTATTGTATTAATCTCTGAATGCTACATTGAAATTGAGTACTCTGAAGAATATTGGAGTAGAATATTGCATACATTCATGCCTCATTAAACAATTACTGATAATTAGTCTTGTGGGGCCAACTACAATTAATAATGTTTCTTGATGATATGCTTATGTGTCAAGGAGATTAAAGAATACATTGTGTAGTGTAGGGATATATATATTTATATTATATATATGTATTTCTGACTAAGTTTTTGATCCTTATTATTTTGTGATTAGGTGAATAAAGCAGCAGGTTCATGTGTGCAGATTGAGTTTTGAAACTGTTTTTGGTTGTTGGATGACTTTTAACTCTGTTTCTTGCACAGACAAAATATTCTGGTGTGGACTTTTAAGGGTGGGGGATTTGAATAATATGTTGATGAATTACAATATTAAATTCTCCCCTCTGTCTGTGGGTGTGTCTTTGTCTGTTTGTGAGTATCTATTCTTAAATGAAATTAGTTTTTCTTCCTTGCTACTATTTCCCCATAAATTAAGGATGTTTAAGGGGGGTGATTATGAATTTCTTCTTCTACAAATATTATTATTATTATTTATATATTTGCTCAACTACTATTTCTTACTTCAAATTCGACCTCTTAATAAAGAAAAATGTGAAGTTTGTTTCGGATGTTCATTTAGAGACCGTCAAACATTTTTCGACTCACCAACGAAAAATTAGTCCTGTAAGGTGACTCCCTTTGTCGATTCTCATAGGAGCTTATATAGAGAGAAGATGATGCAGCAGAAGAGAAGCCCAGTTTCTTCGGATCAAACCAGCTTTATAAATCTGATGCCGAAAAGGCTAAAGACTGATGTGCCTTTATCTTCTAAGGTCAGTTTTCTCGTTACGGAAAAATTCGAAGTTCAAAAGATTAACTTTTTTACTCCTTTTATTTTTTATATCCTTTGTTTGATTTTTTTCGTTGATGATTAATTTTTCACAATACATTCATGTGAAAAATCATTTGTCTCTTTGGTATTAGAAATTTGATTTTTTTCGACGCCATGTTATTTTTTACCCATGTGTGTGATGTACGGTTTTATGCTCGAGACCAGGAGAAGAAAGAGAAGATTAGTGAACGGGTTTCTGCACTTCAACAGCTGGTCTCACCATTTGGGAAGGTATATACTATGCCCACAGACACACATATTTACTATGCACAACATCGTCGAGTAAACAAATAAGCCTCATCATTCTTGGATGCACGAGTTGGCCGATTTTTTTTGCATCTACTCGAAATGTATCATATACAATTTATGTACAAACTGAAAGTCAGTTGTGGTTTACAGAGCCAAACAAACAGCTACCTATGTGTAGTGTAGTAATTACAAAAATACCCTTAAGGTTTAGTCTAATCGCTAAAATTACGAACCTCGAGAGGTTTTTGGTAAATAGGCTAAACACAAGGATACATTTTATGAAATGATCTACATCTACTAGCTCTTATTTAAGCTCGAAAAATATTATTAGTTATTAAATCGAGCATTAAGTTATCGAGGTACAGGAACATGATTCTTACTTGTTTACTTCGTCTCTAATTTCACTTGAATTTGCTGCAGACAGATACAGCTTCGGTCCTTCTTGAGGCCATGGAATACATAGGTTTCCTTCACGAACAAGTTAAGGTAAACTTGCAATAAATACGCATAGTAAATAAAAATGAAATGAATAGTTTGAGAGCCTTCTAAGCTCACAGTTTATTTTGTTGGGGCTTTTCAGGTATTGAGTGCTCCATACCTATACAGTACACCGACAGAGTCAGAGGTACAAATTAATCGTTTACAGTACATTCAAAAACTAACTTGAAAAGTTCATCCTTAAAGTATAATACCTCATTCGTATATTTTATTTAAATTTGATACAATGAACTTATTTATTTATGTTTGTAATATTGTGATGTTTTGGTGATTTATTTATTTTTCAAGGGAGGCGAGGAACCATGTAGCCTCAAGGCCAAAGGCTTATGCCTCGTCCCGGTTTCCTTAACTGTTGGAGTTGTAAGCAGCAATGGTGCTGATATATGGGCTCCCATTAAAACCACTCCCCAGACTTCGAGAAGATTTATTTGGGACGAAGAAGCTTCTGTGGTAACGCATAGTTGATCCAAGGTTTTCAAGTAGAAAGTTCTCAACTTTTCTTCGTCTTCTTCTGAAATAAGCAAAGCTTTGGCTAATGACATTTATTTCCCATTGAGCCTAAAAGGCTTATGCATTTCTAGGTAGAAGCTAATGATACAAGATGATTAGTGTTGCATTAGAGGCAGCATGATTTGTAAATCGAACGACTTAAAAGGATCGGAGGCTTAAACTCTTCACCATAGTGCCTCGAGCGGTTTGTACTACTTCAGTTTGTAGTCCAGAATACAGTATATTCATTTGGTCTCCAAGACACTAATAAAAAGACTTTGTAATATTTATTGTTTGTCATTTAATCTTCTTTTGTGTTATTTCACTACTCACCATTTTAAGTGTAGTAGCTATCTTGGTGAAAATTGTAGACTCATATAGTATACATAATTTATCGATTTTTCTCCTACCTCTCAATCTAAGTCAACCACATCGACTTGGCTTCAAAACACCACTTACATCAGAGTATCAGTACTTCTCATGAATCCTCTCAATGCATTGCATCAGAAATTTATAACTACTTAATGACATTTTTGTGGAGTACCATCAATTCCACGATTCCTTTTAACTGCATGATTTGCAGAAACGACACGCCTATTTCCAGGCCATACCAGTAACAAAAAAATCCCAGCACCGATTAGGGTTGCTTAACTCTGCTCAAATTAGTTGTATCATGTCCAGGTTTTTTGTTGTTTCTGTCCATGTTCATTATCATCACATAACCCTAGACTAATAACAAATCAACTGATATGAATACAGTATAACCAATAGTAAACATATAAATGTTCAAACTGAATAATGTGTCGTCTTTGGGATGACAAAAAACTAACAAAATCAAGATCCACTGGCACCTTCTGCAGCCTTTTTCTCCCTTTGCTTTTCCCTTTTTCTCATGTTTTTCAGCGCATTCTTGCTCAATTCTCTGAAGTTAACAACCGAGGAGAGTCAGCACCAAAACCAAAATGCTTGAAACAAATGGAAAAACAACTAAAGCATACTTACCCGGAAGGGTTCAATCCAAACAACTGTAAACACGGGGAAAAAATTTATAATCAGTATCTGGATCCAAAATATCACGAGTACACTCAAAAACACAATTTAGCGAAACTACTTGAATTTAAAATAGGTCCCTCACAATGATGGCATGTGTTAACTGTTGTAAGTTTACAAAAGGATGATAATCTAGGATAGCCACGCTCTGTGATCGCCCAAAGCATTTTAGTTTTAGATAGCTAGCTAGTTTAAGAATCTTGTTTTCGCTGAGTCATACTAGAAGTTGACTAAGTTTGTCTCTTCTAAGTATCAATTTTGCTGTATGTATTATTTTTCTGTTTGTTTTTTCTCTTTTAAAGTTGCATCCTTTTACTTTCTCTTTCACACACATACACATAATTCATACAAACATCTAACCCATAGCCTACTAAACTTCATAAAATTCCAGAACAAGACCACCAATTTGACTCATGTTGGTATACTTTACCATGTGTATTTGCATCTTTAAAGTCAAGTTCCTAACTTGCTGAGCATTTTTCAAAACACATGCACGATTTTTAAAAAACAAAATCAAGAACATGGTTATTATGAGGCATTAGCATACAAAAAGTGGCCCATAGGCAGAAGATTTTAAGTGAAAGATTATAAAGTTGACGTATAAATAAAAGATTTCATAGTGTCTCTGAGTAGCAATAGATCTGATTTAGGCATCCAGTTATACAACTCTGGCCTAATTAATTTTGACAGCATACCTCTGCCTGAACTGCAGCAGCTGCTTTAGCATGAGGAGGACGATAAGCAGATGGTTTCTGTACTGAAGGATTGGAAGCCGCAGCTTTAGAGTTGGACTGGGCAGCTTTTGATCCTTGTCCTGGGACATAACAAATTAATTTCAAATTATGTTTGAAAAATCCAAATCTTATAGCAGTATTTTTTTTTTGTAACGGTGTGATTAATCAATGTATAACCTTGTTTTGTTGTTTCTTCTAATTTCAAGGAGTCAACAGACTTTAAAAGTTCTGCAATATCGCCAAACTTATCAGGAGACTCCGGCTTCCAGTCTACCTGTGGTCATCAAGAGGACCAAATGTCACCAACGCAAAGCAAATTAGTTTCCAGGAAGAATAGAAAATAAGAGTAACTAACCTGATACAATTTGTCAAACATCTTCTTGAAGAACAATGTGCCATTGTGGTGAAAGATTTTGATCCTTCAAAGAGAAAATAAATAGCAAATAAGTTCACAATTTTATTTGGAGCCATTAATAACTTGTCACAAAATCAACTTATCAGAACAGGTACATAAGTTATCATGACTGAAAGCACAATCTGCTTAATCACTTGACTTCCTTTTATTGGTATCAAATAAAACAGCCAAATTTGATATCAAATAACACTAGTAATTGTTATATAGAAAAAACAATGGCAGTTAACTGTTATTCAATTAGATATTACAACAGAGTGTTCCAAGTAAAATGTCGGTCTTGAGTTTTCAGAATCCCCTGATGATTTAAAAATGTTGTTTTAGCATCCCAAGACATGAAACAGAGTGCTTTGAGTTTGAGGAATAAGTGACTAGATTATGCCTTGTGTTTATAAAAAGAAACAATTGATTTCAGTCGAGATCCAACCCAAATAACAGGTAGAACAGAGATCTTTTCAACAAGAGCAAGATATATAAAGCATACCTTTTCAACATTCAAGGAAAACTTTAACGCTGGCATATGTCAAAGAAGAGAAATGATGGATATGTAAAGACGAGAAGCATACCCATTGTCAACCTGAAGTCTTGGAGCTGTTGTAGCAGTCATAAAATAACGCCCATCAGGGGACCATTCACTTGTTACTGATAATTCAGCTTTTGTAGCTCCCAATTTCTTCTTTTCCAAATAATCCCAAAACACCTGAAAGTAAAAAAAAGTAAACTGACCTAATTGATTCATAGAATCATAGCAAGTAACAACAATTATAAAACTTGATTCATATTGATTCAGCATCAATATGCTCAAAATAACCACTTAAAAATAAACTTAAGATGATGATGTAATAAAAAATTTTATTTGGTAATGAATTGTGGAACAATTATTAGTATCATACAATGGTAGAAAAAAATACTGTAGTTGATAAAGAAATGTACCATGTCACCAGGTAAATTCCCAAATCCTGCCAAACATATAACTGTACGATAGTTTTAAGGACACAGATGAATATAATAAATGGTATTCTCAAGAGGGGGGCGGGTGCTAGTGCATCAAAAATCATTATTCTATGAAGGATACATTTTCCTTTTGGATTCCATCTAATTGTATTGTATGGACCTGTCCCAAGCTCAAGTAAAGAGTTGCACTTTTTGTCAAATATCGTTGCCATTGCAGGCATAACTGATCTGAGTCAAGGAAGATAAACAATTGTACAGAACACACATAATTTATAGAACAAAAATTATGTAAGAATTGGAATATCAACATATAGATGAATATAAGTACATTTCAGGGAAATTGCTAAAATCTATAAGTATCAAATTTTCTTGAATCTCATAATCACTTAGATGTTATAACAGTCAGTAATCACTTAAAAGTTATAACAATCACAAATCACTTAAGTTACAATCACCGGGAAGATGCACCCAAGTGTGGTATTTCAATAGTAGTGGCTTGTAACCATATGATGATTGTCTTAATTTATCCACCTTAGCACCTCATTTAAGTTACGTGTCAAGCATTTTTAAAATTAGAAAGTGAAAATTTTCAACACAAAAACCAAGTAGGAAAGAGGGTGGACGCTATATATATAATGTACTCTGGCTTTAATAGGAACGCGAGGACTTCATATTGGACTTTATATATATAAAAGTGGGCTGACTCTTCACATCTCTCATGCTACACAGATTGGAGAAATGAAGCATGGGCTTTAAACATTATAAAGAAGGATACATCCATAAACAACAGCAAATTCTTTGCCAGTGAAAGACCATTGGACTTCATGCACGGGCCCTTCCTTACCTGCCAAAGTATCCAAGACCAAGATTATTCATTTATGAATGTAAATCGTACCCAATTAACAATAAAGCTTTTGCAGATTCAATTAATGAAAGGGAAAACGTACGGAGTGGCACGGTTCCTTCATAAGATCCATCTGTCGTCAAATAGTTTAACTTTGTCTCTCCATAGTAACTTTGATTAGTTTTATCAACATCTGACTGCACAATCACTAAGAGTCCTGTGGAACCATAGTTCCAATTAAATTGTACCGATGAACACCTAAAAAAACTCTTCCGGGCAACAGGTTGACTCTGTGATTCCTTTGCACAAGCAAATATTTGAACATTGCCTGGCATCCCCTACACAGACAATATAATGAGATACAGAAACACACTGATGTCCTAATCTATAAAAATACAAACACTAAACACCAGATTTATGTCAATTTTGAGTTTCTTGAGATGAAAAAAACATAATAGGCGGAAGGTTATCACCATCACATTACAATCTGGTTACAATTTTTCTCAATTTTATTTTTCAGTGAATTCAGAGTCGCACAATTTGGGATTAATGTCAAAGCTCATAAGAGCGCACAAGCTCATTCTATACAAGAAAAAAAAACACTCTATTCCTCCAAAACACAATACATTACCTTAAGTTTTATTCGGGAATTGTGTTAAATGAAACCTTTAAGAAAATCCCCAACTCAAATACTAATCACTAACTCAAAGTATAAAACACAAAAGTGATCCTGCAGCTGAAACAATCATTTTTTACACTATCAACTTCCTAACTGCAAAATTTTCAACTTCCAAAAGTGAAATAACAATAAACCTTCGATTCCGGCACAAACACAGCCACATACGACCCGGGGGTCTTAGAAATCTCAAATGCAGCAATCCCTGGCACTCTGAGCCTATGTACAATCCCTTTCGAGAAATCTTTAGGGTCGAAAAACTGCACTTCATTAGTCGCCATACGACACGCCGCAGCTTCATCCGAGCTAAATCGGATTGACGGCCTAAAAAGAAGGGAAAACATACAGAAGTATTAGCCCAAACCCAATCATTCCATATCATAAGAAAATATATCGAATATGTGTACCATGTCGTTTTGGTCATGTTCTTCTGGAACACCTGATAAACCGATTCGCCAGTGTCGACGTTCCACAAAGCCACAGTCTTATCCTGCGGAGACGAAGGCTTCTGAAAGGTCTGGACGTAAGTCCCACAGGGAGATATGGTGGCAGCGAGAACATTAGGCACTTGCAGAATCCTGATTTCAGCCAAGCTCCGCGCGTCGTAGATGCTGATAAGCGAATCGGATCGGGTCACCATGAGCCTGGATCCATCCTCGCTGAATTTGGTGGTCGTTGCGCACGGCGTTCTGTCGAGCTTCACGCGCGGCTGGCCGTTGCTGAACGGGGGGCCGTTCCAGATAGTGTAACCCTCCGGGCTTCTCACTAGTATGTCCAGGGACGGTGGAGAGTCTGCAACCGCCATTGCAGGATTGTGGAATGGGGTGGGGAGGAAATCGAAGAGCAGTTCAAAATGAATGTGAAGCCCTAAAAATTTAACTCTTTCTCTAAAGCCCCGAACAACATCAGTTCCAAGTTCTGAGTTTTTTGAGCCGAATTGATTAATCAGTAATTGATACTCCGCATCAAAAAAAGTTCCGGTTTTTATAATAAAAAAAAAAATCAAAATCAAATTTACTTTTATTTTAATAGGAAGAGAACTAGTAAGAAAGTGGAGTAGTATTTTTTTTATTTACCCAACACTACGTAAATACAGTTGCAACAGAGAAAGTAATAGATCATTCTTCTAATTGTGTTGATATACCTTGTTAAAAATCATTTTTTTATTATTATGTTTTCTCAATATGATTATAAAGTGCAGTATTTTGAGTCTATGTTGTTTTATTTTTAGATTTATCCTAGTACAATATCTTATTATTGACATCAAAATCACAATTATGTTCTAAACAATTATGCAAAACTAATTACTTTTATATTTAATTTTTATAAAAGTGAATGAAAAAAGTTCAAAAAAGTAAAATTGTACTTTTTTTAATATCAATAAATAAAATAAATACTATTTGTAAAAACATGAATACTGTAATAAGTTAAAAAAGTTATATACTTATAGTGAAATGGAGTACTATATATATCCCCTCCCTTGCGTACTGCTGCAGTGCCTGCTACAGAACACACACATGACATGACATACATAAGGAGAGATAAAAGCAGATGACCTGCACGAGACAATTAACAAATACAGTATAGTAATCAAGCAATAGGTAATCATCATAACAAAATCCCATCTTCAGACACAAATCTTTTCACCACTTAAGTCTTAACTACACTACTACTAAATACTCCTAATTATTTTTTCTTAAACATCCTTAAGATTTGACAAACTGCAGTTGCCACGAAAACTCCGACGATGGTGATAAGAACCACCGAAGCACTCGACGAGGAACAACCACGTTTCACCCGAACCGATCGCCTCTCGTAACCGAAGAATCTTCCATCATCCGTCGGCACCTTCCTGTCGAAATTATAACAAATCTTTATCTTGTCTTTCTCCATCTTCATCCTCGGGACTTTGAGGTTATCCGGATAGCAAGGCACCGATTCCGGGACAAGGCCGATATCCGAAGCTTCTTCTTCTTTTTTCTCATCGGGTTTCTTCGGTGCCCTTGGATCGGGGTACGGAAGACATATCGACATTTTCAACAATCGGAAACAGTAACACACACACACAGTACTATGTGAACTAACTATTGAGACAAATTGAAGGAGGGATTTATTAACTTTGAACTCTAGTAACTTTATTTTGACCCAACATTTTTTTTTACCGTTGTCATCGATCCACACCTTGTATAGTCCTGCCAATAAGGGAAAGCTGACTCGTCAAAGTTAGCCACGTCAGCTTTATTAATAAAAAGTGCTGGATATTTAAATGAAAATAAAGAATATTAAACGTTTCATACACTGTCCCATACAAATAAATTAACAATTATATTCTTTCTCAATTTCTCTTAATTTTATAACTCATCACGATGTCTTAGAAAGTTTAACCGCGCATTTTATCAAATATTCATCGAAATTCTACTCATCCAAGATCCGAAATTCATCCAAGATCCAAAGTTCTAATCACAAAGGATTCAACACTAGGCAAGAATTTACATTTATATTTAATAATATTTATACACATATTGTTGGAGAGAATATATTATTTGCCTCAAGTAATATGTTTTATTGATAGATGTATATATAGTACAACTAAACCAGAAAATAAGGAAAAGAGATAAGCGAGATCAAATACAAGATAAATATAAATCAATAAATATCGCTAACACCCTCCCGCAAGCGAAGCGTGAGACTGTGGTGAGACGCAGAGCTTGGACCGAAACATTTCGAACAATGGACGAGGCAGACTCTTGGTGAACACATCAGCAAGTTGAAGATTGGACGGAATAAAACGCGTGCGGAGACGTCCAGATTCAACAAGTTCGCGAACGAAGTGACAATCAATGTCAATATGCTTCGCACGCTTATGCGCAATGGGATTTTGCGTGAGAAAAAGAGCGCTCTTATTGTCACTGAGGAGGACAGGCGGCTGAGGCGGTAGAGCGTGCATTTCACGAAGAAGATGACCCACCCATATGAGCTCGGCAGATGTGTTAGCGAGAGCGCGGTACTCAGACTCACAGCTGGACCGAGAGACGGTCGGTTGCTTTTTAGCACTCCAAGAAATAAGGTTGGGCCCCAAGAAAATAGCATATCCGTAAGTAGAACGACGTGTATCTAAGCATCGTGCCCAGTCCGCGTCAGAGTACCCAAGGAGAGACAATGAACCTGGAGAGAAAGATAAACCATAACTAAGAGTGCCTTTGACGTAGCGGAGGATTCGTTTGACTGCTTGGTAGTGATCGTCAGTGGGGCGCTGCTGGAATTGGCTCACAGTATTAACGGAGTATGATAAATCGGGACGAGTAATAGTGAGATACTGAAGAGCGCCGACCAAAGAGCGATATAGTGTGGGATCCGAGAAGGGGGCGCCGGCAGAAGTAAAAGAAGCTCCGGGTGCAAGTGGAGTGGCAACAGGCTTGGAGTCCAAGAGATCGGCACGGGCTAAAATATCGCGAGCATATTTAGACTGACTGAGGAAGAGGCCTGACGATGGGTAAGAAACTTCCAGACCAAGGAAGTAACCAAGGCGACCAAGATCTTTAAGGGCAAATTCCTTGCTTAAGCGAGCCATTAAATCATGAAGGGACTGATTGTTGTTGCTAGTGACGATAATATCGTCAACATAGACTAGAAGATAGATAAGAAGGGACTGGCGTCGTAAAATAAATAGAGAAGTATCAGCTGTGCTACAAGAGAAGCCAAGTGTAATAAGAAAAGCACGAAGACGCTGATACCAGGCAAGAGGAGCCTGCCGAAGCCCATATAACGCCTTTTTAAGTCTACACACATGATCAGGATACATAGGGTCTATGTAACCAGGTGGTTGTTCCATAAAAACGGGCTTATCGAGAACACCGTTAAGAAATGCATTTTTAACGTCAAGTTGATGTAGTGGCCAGGATTGCATGACGGCGAGGGATATGACCGTACGAACCGTAGAGGCTTTTACCACTGGACTGAAGGTGTGTGTAAAATCAAAACCAGGAACTTGGCTGAAACCCTGTGCGACAAGTCGAGCCTTATAGCGATCAACAGTGCCATCGACAAGAAACTTGGTGCGATAAACCCATTTTGAACCGACAATGTTGGTGTGAGGTGGTCGAGGAACGAGTTCCCAGGTCTGGTTGCGAAGAAGAGCGTCCATCTCTTCGTTCATTGCTTGAACCCATTCGGGATGCTTAAGGGCAGTCTTGACGCCTTTCGGTTCAGAGACCGCGGTAAGAGCCGAGTATAATTGACTCGATTGTAGGAGGGCAACATCAACGGGATAACGAGGCTTGAAGATGCCGGATTGTGCTCGAGTACGCATTGGATGAGAACGTACAGGAACAGCGGGCTGCGTAGTAGGGGGGTCTGCCGGAGGTGGTGACAGATGTGCGGGCTGTTGTGGTGAGTGAGGATCCGGCGCCGGCGGAACAGTTGTGCAGTCAACATCATGTAAGAACGGGAATGATGTGGTCTGGTGGCCAGATGGTGGAAACACGGGAGAAGTCGGTGCAGGCGAGGACGTCGTGCATGCATCGAGAAATTCGGAAATGACGAGGGTAGAAGACATCTGAGATTTTCCGGGAGAGGCAAACGGAAAACATGTCTCGTCGAATTTTGCATGTCGAGTAATATACATACGACGGGTTGAAGTGTCCAAGCACCTAAATCCTTTATGATGTGTACTGTAGCCCAAGAATACACAAGGACGACTACGAGGGTCGAATTTTGTTTTGGTGTAGTCGCGGAGGCAGGGGTATACGCGACAACCAAAAACGTGAAAACTCTCATACGCAGGTAACCGACCAAAGAGTATTTCAAATGGGGATTTATAAGAAAGGACTGCAGTGGGTAGCCGATTTATAGTGAAGACCGCAGTGCTAAAGGCGTCGACCCAATGAGATAACGGAGTCGATGAGTGAAAAAGCAAGGCGAGACCCATTTCTGTTATGTGGCGATGCTTACGTTCAGCTCGACCGTTTTGTGCTGGAGTATGTGGACATGAAACGAGATGTTGGATCCCAGAAGAGGAGAAGTGTGACTGTAGGCGATGATTTGTGAATTCCGTACCTCCGTCACTTTGGAATTGTTTAATTTTCCGAGAAAATTGTGTTTCAACAAACTGTTGAAATTTAATAAAAATACCCACAAAATCGGATTTCGCATGTAGAGGATAGAACCAAGAGAACCGAGAATGGTCGTCAATAAAAATAGCATAATAGCGAAAACCAGTGACGGTAGTAACAGGCGCTGGACCCCATAAATCACAATGTATTAAATCCAAAACGGCAGCAGCACGTTTATTATTTGCGATAAAAGGCAATCGAGTACTCTTTGCCATTTGACATGTTTGGCAAAGTGTAGGTAAAGGAAGTAATGCATTAACAAATATTAACCCATTTTTATTTAATAAAGTAACAACGGATGGAGCAATATGGCCGAGCCGAGAGTGCCATAACTCAAATGAAGCATGCGATCGTGGGTTCCCAATAATAGTAGTAAGAGCATGGGCCTGGGAGTGCAGCAAATAAAGACCCCGATCACGAGTGCCGGTTGCGAGAACCTCTCTGGTGTGTCGATTCTGAATACAAAAATTAGAATCATTAAAAATAACTGTAACCGGGAGATTTTGGGTGAGCTGACTAACAGATAATAAGTTTTTTGTTAAGCCAGGAACAACAAAGACATCCTGCAAAGTCAGATTATTAGAGAGGGCAAGAGATCCAATATGAGAAATGGACAAATTCGCACCATTTCCAATCGTCACATGATCAGTTCCTGAATAAAGAGATGCATTGTCAAGGTGAGTGACGTCCGCGGCCATATGAGCAGAAGCCCCGGTGTCGAGGTACCAATCGGAAGAAGAGGATGGAGAAATATTGCAACCAGCGGAGAAGGCCTCGGCGATGTTGGCAGTGTTGTTTGTTGGACGACACGAACGATCATAAGATCGATCGAAACGCCGGGGGCAATCAAAAGCATCGTGATCTGTTTCTCGACAAAAAAAACAACGTGGAGTGAAGTTTTTACGCCCACGACCATTACCATGGTTGCTGGAGGTATTGGTATATCCCCGACCGCGAGAGGAGGATGAGCCACGTCCGCGATTTTGTCCAGATGCGCGACCACGTCCGCGAGAAACAACAGTGAAGGCAGCCTGTGAGACACCCTGAGTATTGTTAGTATAATCAATCGACTTTTGAAATAATTCATGAGATTGTGCGCGAGCGACAAGAGTCGTGAAATCGGGCAGTGGTTCTTGGGCCATTTGTGCTGCGGTGAAGCCAGCAAATTCAGGTCCAAGTCCCCGAAGGAACCAATGAGATTTGTCGGAAACATCAATAGGTCGACCGATGGCAGTGAGTTGGTCAGAGAGAGATTTGAAGTGACGCGCATACTCGACCACAGATTTGTCACCGCGTTTGGTAGATAGAAGATCGTCTTTGAGACTGAGTTCACGAGCCTTAGAGTTATGGCTGTATGCCCGAGATAGCGCATCCCAGACCTCCTTGGACGTCTTGCATCCAATGACGAGAGCCATCGATTCCTCCGTAAGCGTGGAAACAAGAAAGAGCCTGACGGTTTGGTCTCGTTGCTGCCAAGTGATAAATTCGGGATTGGGGCCTGTGTTGCCATTGGTGGTGCGGACACTTGATGTCGGAGCAGACATAGTACCATCGAGTAGAGACATGAAATTTTGACTGGAGAGCAACGGCTCGATCTGAGCATGCCAGAGGAGGTAATTAGACGACGTGAGTTTTATGTTTACCATGTGGATCATGGTAGAAAGAGGTAATGTGGGGATCTCGGGAGTACTGGTCATGGCTGTAGCACTGGCGCGCCGGAAAAAAAAAAATCAGAAAGAAAGATTAGGGGAGAGAAATCAGCCTAATCTTGGCATGAAACCTTAATTATTTTTCTCGCTCTGATACCATGTTGGAGAGAATATATTATTTGCCTCAAGTAATATGTTTTATTGATAGATGTATATATAGTACAACTAAACCAGAAAATAAGGAAAAGAGATAAGCGAGATCAAATACAAGATAAATATAAATCAATAAATATCGCTAACACATATCTACTTATTCTTCACTTCTTCGTAAATTGTTCATGTTGAAACAATTAAATTTCAAATGTTGCCGAACAACATTATAATCTGATATTCCTAAAATAATATAAAATTAATTATGATTAGTAAATCGATTAAATTTTTAATGTTCATGAATAAAATTTTGGTATGATACTTTTGAAGAACTATAAAAACTAAATGTTCTTGAAGAACATTTGTAGAGCTCGGCCCAAAACTCGTTTTTGTCGGTCTGGGCCGGTCCGGGTTTTTTGAAACTAAGGCCCGGCTTGGGACAGAGCCCGACGGTCCGAGCCGGGTTTTCGGGATTTTTGAGCCCAATTTTTTTAATATTAAAAAATTATTTTTAATTATTAAAAATAATTATTTATTTATTTTTGTATAAAAAAATAAAATTTTAAATTTTAAATAATACTATTGTATACTATATTTATAATTTAAGTTTTTAAGGTTAAATTATTTATTAAAATATTAAAAATTATATAAAAATATATAATATTTATTTAAAAAGTTATATAAAAACTAAAAATCGGGCAGGTCCCGGGCTTTCGGTCCCAAAAATTTTTGGGCCCGGTCTCGGACTCACTTTTTATTTTTCAGTCCGGACCCGCGACGAGTTTTTTTTCAGGTTTTCGGTCCGGGCTTTCGGGTTTTCGTGCTCAAACGCCATATCCTAAAATGAACTATAAGAGTTCAAATACCAAATAGATCGACTGAAATGTTGATTTTAATATACGCTTGAAGCGTAGTAGATCGATCTCAAAATATAAAATAAAATAATTTTTTTTTCTCCTGAAGAGAGTTAGATGAAAATTCAATGGATCAAGGGTTGTTAGCTCAGTTGGTTGAGCAGTTGAATTGAAGGCCATTATGTCCTAGGTTCGAACCCGAGATATTGTAATTGACATATACCAAAAAAAAAAAAATCATGAAAAAAATCGTGGGATTGCAGAACAACTAAATTAGATATTTTGGGAAATGATTAAAGATTTGGTGGATATATTGAATTGTCATCAACATGGAAAAATAAAAAGTCGTTAACGAGATATTTGCCTCAAGAGTTGCTTTATAAAAATTGGATCCAAATCTTAAATCAATAATAATGTACCGGCAGCACTAAGGAATGAGCAATTGAGTTTGAGCATGACTCGCTGAATACATATATATTTTGAATTTGTAGTACACACCTCAAAATATTATCCCAGAAGGATATACGTGAGTGTTCGTACGAAAATTTAATAATGACTTGGGGAAATATAAAAGCGAGATTAGCTGCTCAAGAGTTTTTCGCCGAAACTCTATGTTAATCAAATATTTTTAAGGATGACATTAAGTTCCGCTACTTAATATTTCTGGCAGCAACAAAGATAAATATATGTATCGAATGTATGATTTGACCATGTAGAAGTAATTAGAAAGATACATACATGAGAATCCTGTATGGATTTTAAAATTCGTGAATTAAAAGGAAATGAAAATAAAAAAATGTATAGTAGGAGTATCATATTACATATGTCATTATGGACAAAAATGATATTGAATATAAGGTCTCGAAAACTAGTGATCGGTCCCGAAAACCAGTGATTGCACTCTTTTTTCCCTCTACTAGTTTTTTCCACGGAGTTTTCTTAGTTAAAGGTTTTTAACGAGGCAATCACTGATTAGTCGTTTTTAGTACGGCGAAAATCAAATAAAAATTTTCCGAACTAGTTGCCGAAGCAACTCGCCCGAGTCGGTCTCTCGAGGAACACTACTATCGGTACTCGTATTAGTATTCAAGTGGTTGCAAGAATGACATGAAAAGAAAGTATAGCATAATGCATGGATTGGGGTTTGTTTTGTTTTTAAACTAAATTAACTAAGTACTAAAAATAAGAACTAAAATGTTTCAACGAATAAATAAAATGAGAGTAATTAATAAAGAGGAAACTAGAGTTTTGGGTTCATCAAGCTTCAAGTACGAGATTTCGATTTACGAGAAGCATCTAAAGTTAAAATGTCCGTCGCCGGTTGACTTTAATAAATTCGATTATCCTATCCCTTGTAATCGCTCCTAAGCCTCAAACAAGTGTTTTGATGTAATTAGCTAATAATCGAACACATTAGATGAAAACGTAAATCTCAACCCTAATCTAAGCTTGAATCCCCCTAGCCCTAGTTATGGAATTAGCTACTCATAACTAAGTTTGCGAAATAATATATGATGTATGAATTCATGATGACGTAGAACAAATATAGAAGATGGACAAAAAGATCGAGCAATAATAAAATCGCCACAAGTAATAAAAGCTGAAAATTAACCAAGGATGAAAAGAGAGAATTCTTACTAGATTAATCGTTCAAAGACAAAGCAAGGATCGGTGCTAACCCCGATTTTCGTCCGAGAATTGAAAGCAATAAAAAGCAAGAATTGAAAACCTAGGGAATCGAGTCTCGAGTCTTCTTCAAACGTGCAGAAAAATAAAGTAAAAATAGCGTCATTGTTTCTTCGGGTCGAAACCCTACTTATAGTACAACGATTTCCGAAGTCAAACTCGGTCAATGCTGAAAGTCGGACCAAGCGGCCGCCTGGGTACGGAGCGAGCGCTAGCGACGCCTGGCTAGCGGGCGGTTGAAGCAGGAGCGGGCGCCTGGTAGGACTGGCAGGTTTCTGGACAAGCGAGCAAGCGGCCGCTTGGTCACCGGGCGGGCGCTTGGTGACCATCGCGGGCGGCCGCTTGCAGATGGGGCGACCGGTTGCACAGGAATACTCCATTCTGCCCAAGGAAGCGAGCGAGCGCTTGATCAACGGGCGGCCGCCTGATGGCCTTTGCGGGCGGGCGCCTGGGAAGTCAGGCGGCGCCTGGCCTTGCTGGACAGCTTCCTCTCGGTTCAACTCCATTTTACTTATATTTTCGATCTTTTCCGCACAAGTACACTCAAATACCTGCACACTCAACACAACATCAAAACTACCACGAAGCATGAGGATGACACCAAAGAACGAAACAAAGAGACACGAGACGACACGAAAAACAACGGAAAAACGACACAAAAACAAATAAATCAACTCCCCCACACTTAGCATTTTGCTTGTCCTCAAGCAAACATTCATGAAAGCAAGAACCAAATCACACAAGCATGCCAACTACTTACTCTATCTCCCAAAAGATACAAGTAAACCCCCGGTGCATCCGGAAAAAGTAAAACAAATAAATCTCGACCCCAAAGTACATAGAAACAACAAAGGTCAAGTAAGAATCATCACATGTAACTACTCCAATTTCCCTCACTCGGATTCACTCTTTTCTTCTTCTCTCGAAACACGGTTCCACTCAAAAGCGTACACAAGCGAAGGATAAGCGATAAGATGTGACTTGTGTACTCGAGAAAAATAAGCATAAATGGAACAAGGATGAGCTTCAAATGATAACATGTGCACCTAAGAACATCAACCAAACACGTACTCAAGTGATACTCTCCACTAATCAAAGTCTACTATCTTAAGAATCAAGGGTGATCGATCAATCGGGTGTAATGGGGCTCGGCTAAGGGTATTCGGGATTATTTGGGCAAAAGTGGACTAATAATGTTCAACTACACGTCTCCGCCACACCAAACATCCGTCTAAACTTCACAACAACCCCAATAACTCCAAGCATGATAAACAAACTCATCTCGCCTCACAAATCTCCCGAGAAATCAACTAGTAACATTATTCGACTCTTTTTTTTTTTTTTTTATTCATTTTTTTTTTTTTTTTTTTTGAAGACTTATAACATGTCTCAACTCTTTTTTAGAGACTTATAACACGTCTCATTTATTTCTTCTTCTTTTTTTTTTTTTTTTTTTTTTTTGGAGACTAAACATACACAAGTCTCAAAATAACAAAAACATCGTATACATCAACACCTTCATACCCCCAACACTAATACTTCGCTTCCCTCCTCCTCGGAATATAGGACAAGAAGAAAAGGCTAAATGTAGGCTCAACGGGGTTACTAGGGTGTCCCACGACGGGCTCGGGGTCAAAAGTAAGCGGCTAAAAATGGCTATCCTAATCGATCATATCCCAATCACATTCAAAATCAAGTAAGTCATGATATGCTAGCCTCGAGTAACAACCTAAGCACGTCCTAGCTATCTCTAGTTCATACGGGCACACATGATATCGAACAAGGAAATAAGAAGCTCGAAAGGCAACGAATCATATATCACACAAAGAAGAAAGCTACAAAGGCTCAAACTCTCACAAGGCTTTTGGAAAATGAAATAGCTAACATGCGATTATCTCACAATTACTCCACTGCAACTAGACAAAGGATCAAAATTACTCGCATACCGACCTCTAGCACCAAGACTCTACCGCACTTCAAGAGACAAAATAAAGCAATAGGCATACGAACGCAATCTAGCACATGCTCATGATAACCATATCACATAAGTGGGAAAAAGGGGGTGATCAACACAACTAAACTCAAAGCAATCAAACGAACACAAAATCCAGACACGACAAAAGCACATACGCACATAGGACAAGAGAAGAAATAAAAACAAGATAAGGGAAAAGGAAGCAAACCCCCCCACACTTGGGCTATTCCGTGTCCTCATGGAAGTCCGAGCCTCCAAAGAAAGCAACGTCCCATGGAAAATCGACCTCGAAGTAGTCCAATGGTGTCCGGGGCGAACAACCTACACACACAAACTAAAGCAACCTCCAAAACAACCACAAGAATCAAACGAAAACAAGACAAATAAAACAACTCAGAGAGAACGAAAACTAAGACACTATATACATACCACGACCGTACGAAAGTACGGTCGATCCTCATGGCTCGGGTGGGGGCTGCTGTGCCCCTCGGAACAAGTCCATCATCTGGGCATACTGAGAAGCATGGTAGACTCGATCCTCTGCGTAGTGGGCGACGTGGAAAGCATGCTCTGTGGCCTGCTGGGTCTCGATCCTGTCGAGCCGGCCATTAAAGTGGGCATACTGAGTCGCAGCCTGGGCCTCCATCCGGCTGAACCGATCATCAATGTAAGTGCGGTCCTCGCCCGTCCAAGTCTGGAACTCCTGTCGCTGGGTGTACTCGATCTCGCGCCGACTAGTCTCCGCATCTTCGAAGCTAGTGCGCATATCCCGGAACTGAGCATGCATCTCCTGAAATCCGGCAGAATAAGAAGTATAAGTCGGATAGGCAATCGGCTCGTCATCGTCGTCACTGACTGGTGGTGGAGGAACGATAGGAGGCAAGGTGCCTGCGGCTGCATCTTTGAGGAGTCGAGAAGCGTGGGAACGGAAGAGACCGTTCTCGTCAATGAGCTTCGACCCGCTGAGCTCCCTCTCATCAATACATCGAGGTGCCGGGTTGAAGGGGAGATCATCCGGAAGATCGTCGAGATCTATAAAGTCCAGCTCATGCGCTAGTTTAGTAGCAATGTAGAAGAACGAGGCATGTGACACGTTTCGGACGCAGGTCCCCCTCATTTGGCTACACAAATAGTCGACCATTGTCGACGTTTTCCCCTGTACTGCACGATCGAGGAAGAAGAGTTCCGATCGGTTGACTTTGTTGCCCTCGTGATTCCCAGAGATGTTATAGGCAATGTACCGGTGGACCAATAAAAGAGCCGGGTCGGCTATCTGCACACTCCGCCCGGTGTGCTTAGGAACCAATGCAACGCGCTGCCACGCCTCGTCTTTGTCGATGGTTTTCGGGACATGACGCTGGACCCCAGTGGTCGGGAAGCCGAAGGCCATGCGCAGTGTATCTGCATCAAACCGGGCGTCCTGCCCCCGAAAGCGACAAGTATAGAATTTGCCGTTCGAGTGTTTCTCCAACGTACACAACATCTCTAGGCCCAAAGACTCAGAATACCCGTGCTTCTGTTTAGCAATAGTGGACAACCCTAATAACTTTAAATATCTCTCGACCTCATCGACTAATCCCAATTTACGAAGTAAATTCCAGTCAAATGGACGAGGGTACTCAATCGTAAACTTACGAAATGCGAGAAGTCGCTGACCCTCCTTGTGATCGTAGATGGGAAAGTCGGCACCATATTCATCCTGTAGGTCGACTCGATCGTCAACCGGTGCTTCAGTGGAGGGCCCTGCATCAGTTCGTGCCTTTTTGGACGGGGGAGCTCGTTTCTTGCCTCGGGTGTTAGCCATATCGAATCACAGTCAGGAGAAGCGAGATTACTAACCAAGAGTGTTCACGGGACTGCCGTGAATTAGTCGAAAGCGGAGAACGGAGCTGTCGGGACTCGGACTGTGAAGAGGACGGAGCTACCGGGACTCAGTCGACTTGAGAATTGAGTTGAGAGAGGCGGGTCTTGGCCGGAGAGGGTAGGGCTGCGAGACTGAGTCGAAGAGCCTCGGGTCGCGGTGGTCTCCGACTGCTGCTGGCGGAGCTCGGCGACGGTGGAACGGCGAGCTGGGGCGGAGCTCGGAATTCGCGGAGGAGGTCGGAACGGGGCGTGACGGGGGCGGTGTTTCACGGCGAGCAGAGGCGCAGGGGTGATGATTCTGTTCGGACGTGGTGGACGGCACTTCGGGGCGCGGTTGTTTAGGGCGGCCGGCGGGTCACAGTTCTGGAGGTGAGACTCGGCGGGTGATGGGTTGACGGAGACGAGGAGAGTTGTTCCCGGCGGAGCTCGACGGCGGCGGAAAGGCGGTGGCAGGTATGGTGGTCGACTGTGGTTGGGGTGACGACGATGGTTCTCGATTTCGATCTGCAGAAAATCAAAAGAGTAAAAAAAAAAGAGTGAAGGGGGCGGTTGAAAGATTAGGGCATCTCCCCCCCCCCCTTTTCAATTTTTTGAAAATAATAAATTAATTAAAAATACTATTTTTAAATATAAAGAGGAAGCGGGCGCTTCGTCATGAAGCGAGCGCTTGCACTGGATTCTGACATTCTGTAAGTCGCACGAGCCGGCCGCCCCGTGCTGAAGCGGGCGCTCGCGATGCATACCAAGCGGTCGCGTCATGAGCAGGCGGGCGCCTGCTCTATATTCCAGTAATCTGTTCAAGGCACGAAGCGGGCGCTCCAGGACGAGGCGAGCGCTCGCGAAGTAGGCGAAGCGGACGCTTTGTAGGCAAGCGAGCGCTTGCTCGAATTTCTGGTATTCTGACTTTTGACAAGGCGATCGTTTCAGTCCGAAGCGGGCGCTTGCAATGCTCGTCTGGCGGGCGCCTCACTATGAGGCGGACGCTTGGTACCTGCAGAAAGTTATTCTCTTGTCGGCTTAATTCGTTCCTCATCTCCTTCCACCCCGTGACAGTTATTTGCTCATTTTACGTCGTGAGCTTGAAAATTCGTGGGTAGGCTCCCACGGAGCGCTCGTTTTGGGAACCGAGTGAGCATTACGGTCCGTGGACTAGTCTCCACGCGACGCTCGTTTAACGTCTCGAGCTCGACTAATAAGCTCTATTCATAAACCACATCATCGAGTAGAATCGATTCTACTCCGATGTTCAAGGAATCTCCATCCCTATGTGGCACAATGTATGGTTTCACCCGGTGCCCATTGACTTGAAACGCTTCTTTGGACTTCGGATCGTAAAGCTTTACAACCCCATATGGAAACACCTCTAATATCTCGTAAGGACCACTCCACCTCGACTTGAGTTTTCCGGGGAACAAACGAAGCCTTGAGTTGAACAAGAGAACTTTCATCCCGGCTTCAAGCTCTTTATTTTTAATTCTCTTGTCATGAACCATCTTCACTTTCTCCTTATACATGCGGGAGTTTTCATAAGCCTCGTTCCGCATCTCCTCTAATTCAGACATCTCCAAGGCTCGGGTTCCTCCACCTTCCATTACGTCCAAGTTGGTGGCTTTGATCGCCCAATATGCTCGATGTTCGATTTCCACCGGTAGATGACAATATTTCCCAAAGACTAGCCGGTAGGGACTCATGCCGATCACCGTCTTGTATGCGGTTCGATAAGCCCAAAGCGCTGAATTCAAACGTTCCGACCAATCTTTTCGGGAGGGTTTAACCGTCTTTTCAAGAATCTCCTTTACTTGCCGGTTACTCGTTTCAGCTTGTCCGGAGGTTTGAGGGTGGTATGCCGTGGCGACCTTGTGCTTGATGCCATTCTTGATCATCAACTTCTCGAAAAGTTTGTTGCAGAAGTGTTTGCCACCATCACTGATAATGGCTTTAGGAAATCCAAACCTGCAAAGAATGTTTTCCTGCACAAACTTGAGAACCACTTTAGCATCACATGTCCTAGTGGGGATAGCTTCGACCCACTTGGAAAGGTAATCGACACCCAACAATATGTACTCAAATCCAAACGACACAGGAAAAGGGCCCATAAAATCTATGCCCCAAACATCAAAAATCTCAACAGCTAAATTAATATTTAAAGGCATCTCGTCCCTCTTACCAATACTTCCCATGCGTTGACAACGGTCACAAGCCTTACAAAAGTTAAATGCATCCCGGAAAAGAGTAGGCCAAAACAAACCTGACTGGAGGACTTTGTGGGCGGTTTTACGACCCCCAAAGTGACCTCCACTCTCATCGTGGTGGCAACACTTGAGCACATGTCCTTGCTCCTCCTCCGGAAGGCATCGTCGGATCACTTCATCTTTCCCGAACTTGTAGAGGTACGGGTCCGCCCAAAAATATTCTCGGGACAAATGTTCGAACCTTGCTTTTTCCTGAGAAGTCATGCCTTCTCTCAGAGCACCTGCAACCAAGAAGTTCACAATATCCGCGTACCAAGGTACCGGAGTCATAGCCATAGCAAGTTCATACGGAAAAGATTCGTGAATCGAATCGTCTACATTTTCATCCGAAGGCACGGGGGGTGACTCTAGTCTAGACAAGTGGTCGGCTACAACATTCTCACACCCCTTCCTATCCTTAATCTCTACGTCAAACTCTTGTAACAAGAGAATCCACCTAATCAACCTCGGTTTGGCTTGAGCTTTGGCTAGCAAATGTCGTAAGGCTTGGTGATCACTATGGACAACGACTTTAGACCCTATGATATAAGACCTAAATTTATCCAAAGAAAACACGACCGCTAGCAACTCTTTCTCGGTAGTGGTATAGTTAGTTTGGGCACTATTGAGGGTCACACTAGCATAATAAATAACCCTAAGTAACTTATCCACTTTCTGACCAAGAACCGCTCCTACAGCTGAATTAGACGCATCACACATGATCTCAAAGGGCAACTCCCAATTGGGTGCTACAACTACCGGGGCTGAGGTAAGCTTTTCCTTAAGTGTATTAAAGGCCACTAGACACGACTCGTCGAAGTTAAACTCAACATCTTGCCCTAGCAGACGACACAAAGGTTGGCTAATCTTAGAAAAATCTTTAATAAACCTCCTATAAAACCCGGCATGCCCAAGAAAGCTACGAATACCCTTAACATTAAAGGGAGGGGGTAGTCTCTCAATAACCTCGATCTTGGCTCTATCGACTTCTATACCCCGACTAGACACCATATGTCCTAGCACAATCCCACTAGTAACCATGAAGTGACTCTTCTCCCAACTCAAGGTAAGACTACTCTCAATACATCTTTTAAGAACTCTATCGAGCTTACCCAAGCAATCATCAAAAGAAGAGCCAAATACTGAAAAATCGTCCATGAAAACCTCCATAAAGTTACCTATCATCTCGGAGAAGATGGACATCATGCACCTCTGGAACGTTCCCGGTGCATTGCATAGGCCGAAAGGCATCCTCCTCCAAGCATAAGTACCAATGGGGCAGGTGAACGTCGTCTTCTCCTGATCCTCCGGTGCTATCGCCACCTGGTAATAACCTGACAAACCATCAAGAAAACAATAGAATGAGTGTCCGGATAATCTATCAAGTAACTGATCAATAAATGGGAGAGGGAAGTGATCCTTTCGAGTGGCGGCATTCAATTTCCGATAATCGATGCACATTCGCCACCCAGTAGTAATACGCGTAGGAAGGAGCTCTCCTTTCTGGTTTTCGACGACTGTGATACCTCCCTTCTTCGGGACCACGTGGACCGGACTCACCCATTGGCTATCGGCAACGGCATAGATCAAACCTTCATCGAGGAGCTTGTAAATCTCCGTCCTCACGACTTCCATCAAAACCGGGTTAAGACGCCTCTGCCCATCTCTCTTAGGGATCGATCCCTCTTCCAACACTATTCGGTGCATGCATACCGAGGGGTCGATGCCTCGGATATCGGCTAAGCTCCATCCAAAAGCTTTCTTGTTTTGCTTTAGGATTACCACTAGTGCTTTCTCTTCCTCAATCCCCAAAGTAGCGGAGATTATCACGGGTTTTTGTTCCCCGTCTTCCAAGAACACGTACTTGAGGTGACTAGGCAACGCCTTCAACTCCACTTTACTCTTCGGAGCCTCGATCTCGGCTTCCGGTGAACTAAGTCGCTCTGTGGTAGGGTCCGCTACCTTCTCTTCCTCAACCTTGTGTATTTCGGACTCACTCTCCTCAACAAACGTGGCTTCCACTTCGTCATCTACGGGATCGACGAAGGAGCAATTCTCCATATACATGGCAGCGGGAACGGCTTTCCCCGTCCGTACGGAGAAAGAAACTTTTTCACCGAGAACGGTCATCTCGAGTGTACCGTTCTTTACATCAATCACCGTGTTCGTGGTGGCCATGAATGGTCTCCCCAAAAGAATGGCATGGTCTCGCCCATTCTCGGGAACCTCTCCAACATCTAGTACCACAAAGTCGACTGGTACTATCAATTCTCCGACCTTCACCAATATGTCTTCTATGATCCCCTTGGGATATCGAATCGATCGGTCGGCGAGCTGGAGGCACATCCGAGTAGGCTTGAGGTCGCCTAACTCCAGTTGCTCGTACACGGCGTACGGCATCAAATTTATCCCTGCCCCCAAGTCGAGCATTCCTGACACCTCTCTACCATTCCCCACGGCAATCATGATGTTGAAACTTCCGGGGTCCCTCTGTTTCTCGGGTAGCTGGTGCTGGAGAATGGCACTTGCTACCTCTGACACTACCACTTTTTCGTTGTCGACGAATCTTCTCTTCCTCGAGGCGAGGTCTTTGAAGAACTTGACATAGGCGGGGACATTTCGGATGATGTCCAGTAATGGCAGATTCACATTCACTTTGGATAGCAGCTTGTAAATCTCTGCGAACTGCTGGTCTTGTTTCTCGTTCCTCATACGGTTCGGGAACGGAAGAGGGGGCTTGTATGGATCGTTAGCCTTGTGTAAGGCTGCTCTACTGGTCTCGGGTGTTGGCATCGGTTTTTCTTTCAGTTTCTCCACCGATTCCTCAGCTCGATCACTCTGCTCGGCTATCTCTGGTGTAGGAATGTCCTCCTCTACCACCTCGGTCGGCATTTCCACGTGGTTATCTATCACTCGGCCACTTCTGAGTACCGTAATGGCCTTAGCCTGATAAGGTTGGCTAGGGATTCTGTCCTTCTGAGTAGGTTGAGCAAGCTCGTTCAGTCTCCCAGCCATCTGCCCAACCTGGGTCTCAATCCTCTTGATTGTGGAGTTTTGGTTGGTCATCGATGACTCCATGCTATCCATCCTCTGCTGATTCTGCTGCATGTACCCGTTGGTCGTCTGCATGAACCCTTGGTGCGATTGCATGAAGGCTGAGAATTGCTCATCGAGGCTAGAGTTTTTCTGGGTTGGTGGTGGCTGGTATGCGGGTTGTGGTGGCTGTTGGTATGTCGACGGGCCCTGTTGCTGATATTGGGGCCTCTGGTTATTCTGCCAGTTCTGATTCCCCGCATTCTGGTAGTTATTCTGTGGCCGATTCTGGCTATTGTAGCTCGGCTGCTGGTTCTGCCCAATCTGCTGCTGGTTCTGCCCTTGTTTCCAGGAAAAGTTAGGGTGATTTCTCCAACTTGGGTTGTATGTATTGCCATAGGGTTCGTTCCTCTGATTACTCGTCTGGTTGAATCCCTGCATGGCATTGACCTGGAACTCCGGTGCGAAGGACTGATCCATCATCTGAGGTGGGGAAGGCATGTACTGACAGTTGCTCGAATAGTGCCCGATCTCCCCGCAATTACCGCACGGGTCAGGCTGATGCACCAACAACTGAGTAGGAGAAGTCTCTTTGGCCTCCATCATATGTAGCTTTCGGGTTAGCTCGGCAACCTGCTTTGTCAGTGAAGAATCAAGACTCCCGTCTACTGAAGCTGCCACCTCTTTATCCCGGGTGTTTGTATGTCGAGATCTCTCGGCCATCTCTTTGAAAAGTGCAACGACGTCATTGGTGAGGAGGTTGCTAATGTTCCCTCCGGCTGCGTTTTGCACGTCGTTCTGCAATGCTGGCGGCAATCCTGTGTAAAAGAACTGATTGAGGATCTCCTGGGATATCTGATGGTGGGGACACTGTCTGAGCAAACTCCTAAACCTTTCCCAAGCTTCGTGGAATGACTCTCCACGCTCATGTCTGAAGGCGCAAATCTGACTCCTTAAGTCAATGGTTTTCTGTTGAGGGTAAAAGTGCTTGATGAACTCCTGATACATCTTTTCCCATGTATCGATGGAATCAGGCTCCAAAGACAACAACCAGTTCTTGGCTCGATCTTTCAGAGCATATGGAAAACACTTTAATCGAAGTTGCCCGTCGTCCAGGCTACCATTTGGGAAAGACTGGAGGACTGAATAAAATTCCCTGATGAAGTTCAAGGCATCTTCTTTAGGCATCCCATAGAACTGCGGTAGCTGGGCCAAGTGGTGGGACTTCAGGTCGTACCGACGAGCAGCGGCACCCAAGACAATGCACGAGCTTGCCCCGTCCACGAGAGGGTGGGCTGAGTCACCAAAGCGTGGCCCCTGATTGACGTTGTTGTTGTTGTTGTTGTTGTTGTTGTTGTTGTTGTTGTTGTTGTTGTTGTTGTTGTTGTTGTTGTTAACATTGTTGACGTCGCGTTCGTCCATTTCTGCTAGGTCACCTTCAGGTTCGATTCCGGTAATGGTGGATTCTGATGAACTGTCTGACGAGTTACCGTCGTCCACTGAGATGTACCGGCTGATGCTCTTGCGTCTGTTAATGTTGTCTATCACGGGTGCAAGGCTGGTCTTTTGACTTCTTCTACCAAACATGCACCAACACAAACAACAAACAATCAAACGTACCTGAACAAATAAGAATAAACAAAAATAAAAGAGAAAGAAAGACGCAAACACTTAAACACTAATACTTGTGCCTAAAGTGTCCCCCGGCAACGGCGCCAATTTGATTAGTCGTTTTTAGTACGGCGAAAATCAAATAAAAATTTTCCGAACTAGTTGCCGAAGCAACTCGCCCGAGTCGGTCTCTCGAGGAACACTACTATCGGTACTCGTATTAGTATTCAAGTGGTTGCAAGAATGACATGAAAAGAAAGTATAGCATAATGCATGGATTGGGGTTTGTTTTGTTTTTAAACTAAATTAACTAAGTACTAAAAATAAGAACTAAAATGTTTCAACGAATAAATAAAATGAGAGTAATTAATAAAGAGGAAACTAGAGTTTTGGGTTCATCAAGCTTCAAGTACGAGATTTCGATTTACGAGAAGCATCTAAAGTTAAAATGTCCGTCGCCGGTTGACTTTAATAAATTCGATTATCCTATCCCTTGTAATCGCTCCTAAGCCTCAAACAAGTGTTTTGATGTAATTAGCTAATAATCGAACACATTAGATGAAAACGTAAATCTCAACCCTAATCTAAGCTTGAATCCCCCTAGCCCTAGTTATGGAATTAGCTACTCATAACTAAGTTTGCGAAATAATATATGATGTATGAATTCATGATGACGTAGAACAAATATAGAAGATGGACAAAAAGATCGAGCAATAATAAAATCGCCACAAGTAATAAAAGCTGAAAATTAACCAAGGATGAAAAGAGAGAATTCTTACTAGATTAATCGTTCAAAGACAAAGCAAGGATCGGTGCTAACCCCGATTTTCGTCCGAGAATTGAAAGCAATAAAAAGCAAGAATTGAAAACCTAGGGAATCGAGTCTCGAGTCTTCTTCAAACGTGCAGAAAAATAAAGTAAAAATAGCGTCATTGTTTCTTCGGGTCGAAACCCTACTTATAGTACAACGATTTCCGAAGTCAAACTCGGTCAATGCTGAAAGTCGGACCAAGCGGCCGCCTGGGTACGGAGCGAGCGCTAGCGACGCCTGGCTAGCGGGCGGTTGAAGCAGGAGCGGGCGCCTGGTAGGACTGGCAGGTTTCTGGACAAGCGAGCAAGAGGCCGCTTGGTCACCGGGCGGGCGCTTGGTGACCATCGCGGGCGGCCGCTTGCAGATGGGGCGACCGGTTGCACAGGAATACTCCATTCTACCCAAGGAAGCGAGCGAGCGCTTGATCAACGGGCGGCCGCCTGATGGCCTTTGCGGGCGGGCGCCTGGGAAGTCAGGCGGCGCCTGGCCTTGCTGGACAGCTTCCTCTCGGTTCAACTCCATTTTACTTATATTTTCGATCTTTTCCGCACAAGTACACTCAAATACCTGCACACTCAACACAACATCAAAACTACCACGAAGCATGAGGATGACACCAAAGAACGAAACAAAGAGACACGAGACGACACGAAAAACAACGGAAAAACGACACAAAAACAAATAAATCAATCACCATAAAATAAATGTGAATGTTATGTACTCTTTTTCTCGAATATTTTTACCTACAAGGTTTTATAACGAGGCATGTACATTACTCGATAATAATTAATGAGGAAATCAGAATGTTCCATATGAGTTTGTTTTCGAGATAACCCGAAGTTCAAAGAAAAATATAATCTTCTAAATGATTGTGAATTGAAGTTCACATTATTGTTCATTTGTCATGAAATGTGTATTGAACACTAGACAGATCTAATATACTACAGAAGAGTTACCGTTCGGTTATAGCAATTGTGAATGCTCTAGTCAATATTGATGTCTGGTAAAGGCATGTCTCAGAAGGAAAAAAAATACAATAATACAAATGAATGTGAAACTCGACAATTCGAAGGTTGAGTCCTGAAAACCAAATTTTATATTTGAATAACTAAGTTTTTCCTATGTGGTTTTATTAGTTACAAGTTTTAATGAGTCTGATTGATCACAAATAACTACTCTGAAAAATCAAAGATTTTCGGTGATTACAATCAGGGAGAGCAAATTGTACTCTTTTTTCTTCGCTTAGGTTTTGTTCCACTGGGTTTTCCTGATAAGGTTTTAATGAGACAGCATTCCTGTAAATAGTCATTCAAGGAGGAGTGTTATAAATATTGTAATTAGTTAATGACTAGTTTACCCTTTCTTGGTAAACAAGACATAAACTCTACTTTGTATCCTATGTAAAGGGGTCTCCTCATACGAATGAAATAACAATTATATTCTCCTCTCATATTCTCCTCTTGTCTAATCTATTATTCTCTCTCAATTTTTTTTGAGTTTATAACACGGAGTATATTTTTGGGTAATATATTTAGAAAGAGTTAATATCATAAATGGTCATACTCAAATGTTTGATTTCACAAGTAGTCCTTTATTTTGAATTTTTCCACATTCAGTTCTCTTGACCGCCAAAAATTATCGTATTTCGTCCTTTTGACCTGCTAAATTATAAAAATAATGATGTGGCACTTATTATATAGTTATATATTGTATAATTATAATTGAGCCAAGCATATAATTGTTTACCATACTTTAATATTGTATATTGTATAATTATAATATACTAAAATAGAAATAATTGAAACAAAAAATATTTATAAAATAAATCGTTAAAAATAATAATAAACAACACGAAATGTACTATTATATGAAATCATTATATAAATATTAAGTATATAATTTAAATTTTGTAAATAAAGAGTAATTCTCGTACATATCATAAAATTAATTAATTAAATGTTTATAAATTTACATTTAGTTATTAATTAATTTAAAAATTAATATAAATATAATATACAAAAATAACTAAATTATAAATAATTTAACTTTAGTAATAAATTAATATAAGTAATAAACAAAATATTTAACATGAAAATAATTAATTAATTATAAAATAATTTAAATTTCATAATTAATTAGTTTGAATTTATTAATTAAATATAAAAATTATTAAACTAACAAAAAATATAACATGAAAATAATTATAATTTTTATTAAATAAATTAATTTTTTTTATCATTTTTGTATTTTTTAATATTATTTACTAATTAAATTTAATATTTAATATATATATATATATATATATATATATATATAATATTTTAATTTATGTTTTGATAATTAATTATTTTTTTTAATTAATTATGTATTATGACTTTATATATATATAATTTAATAATTGGTAATATTTGAAATTGAATAACGAATATATGTCAATTTTTTTTGTTACAAACACTTTAGTTGAAGTTGTTTGATTTAGGTTTTTATTTACACGGGTACATGGTTCGATCCTTTTCGATTATTTTTAAATGTAATTTTTTATTGTTTAATGGCAAATGATCTGCTAAGCAGGTGAAGTAAAGTGATAATTATATAATTTTTAATTATATATATTATATATATAATATTTTAATTTATGTTTTGATAATTAATTATTTTTGTTAATTAATTATGTATTATGACTTTTTATATATAATTTAATAATTAGTAATATTTGAAATTGAATAACGAATATATATTAATTTTTTTTCTTACAAATACTTTAGTTGAAGTTGTTTGATTTAAGCTTTTATTTACACAGGTACATAGTTCAATCCTTTTCGATGGTTTTTAATTGTAATTTTTTATTGTTTAGTGACAAATGATCTGCTAAGCAGGTGAAGTGAAGTGACACGTCAGATTTTTTACTTACTATATCAATTTAATCAAAAAGACTATATGTGGAAAAAATTAAATATAATAGACCATGTATATGAAATCCTTTTGGGAGTACTACAATAAAGTAGTTCTACTTTCTATCTAGCACACAAATTCATTAAATTAAACAATTTAAAACACAAAATTGTACATTTTTGTAAAATCTCATTTAACTCAAATAAGTCAATTAGAGTGAGACCGTCTATCTTTAATTATATTTCTTGTTAAAACATATTTTACTTAAAAAACACTAAGTTCGTCATAAATAAATAGTACATTTCACTCTCAAAGTCCCAAGTATCAACGAACAAATTATTAAACACAAAATGACCACTTTTACTCTAAGATTTTGCGCCATCATTCTCCTCATTTTGGTAGCTGCAGGTACATACAATTTCAATCCATTATTATTTTCCATTGTCTTAATTAGTTTTGTTTTTTTTTAAATTAAGATTATCGATTGTTTATATTGCAGATAGCATAATGATGCGGAATGCTACTGTTGACGCACGAAATGTTGTACATTTTCCTTACAGATGCACGAGTATTATTGGCGTGTGTGGTGTAACTATATCTAAGGATCGTTGCTATCAGTTGTGCTACTCGTACTTTTCGGGTGCGGATCCTGCTCCGGAATGCTCCGCACGATTCGGAATAGTGGTCTTTTGCAATTGTGACCATAATTGTTTATGATCATATATATAAATATATGACATATGTATGGTTAATGTCAGTTTTTCCAAATTTTCTTGTTTTCTTTTCTATTTACATTATAATTATTAATTGGTTTATTGCGATAAGAAATTGAACTCAGTTTTCAATAATTGAAGCAAACTCGAAAAGAATAAAGATAATTAATGTAAAAAAAAAAAACATTACAGAAAATTATAAAATAGAATGGGAAACTACTCATGAACACTTCCGAAAGAAAACTAACAAAAAAAATAAAATCTCGTTTAGAAAGTGTATTTTTACTTTTTTTTTTACAAAGTCAAGTCATTCACTTTTATACTTCGAGAGCTCTTTTGAAAACAATTTAGGATGGTGTATTGGTTAGTGAGTATGTTGAATTTTTTTAGACTTTTAAAGTCTAGTTATTCAATAGATTTTGAAAAATTCAAAAAGAATTTTGAGGTATTTAGTAAAATAAAATAATATTTTAGTATTAAAATATTAATAATAATTTAGTACTACCTCTTTCATGAGAAATAATGTACACTTTCTTTTTAATTATGTTTTGAGACAAAGTAATACTACATTATTTTTTTAATCAAATATTCTTACTTCAAAACTCTTACATGCATACATCACCACATGAAACTTGTGGATGCTCATAAATTTTTTTTTTTAAATTTATGAGCATTATTATCATATAGGGAGTACGCATAGCAGTATTTTTTTTCCGTCCTCTTAGTACGGATATTAAGTTGAGACGGTTAAATATCTGTTGCGCTCTTTACGATCCTCTTGACGCCACTTGTTGCGATATTGAAACTAAATCTCTCACTGCTCTCGAAATATAAATGAGATGCGAAGAAAAAGATAAACGAAAAGAACGAACACACAATTTACGTGGAAACCCAAAACACGGGAAAAAACTACGGGAAGAAAGAACCAATCGACTACATCGTTGAGGCTTACAATTCACACTATGATCTATTGCACTCTATGATTTTTGTCTACAGGAAAACCTCAATTTATAGGTGTAGCAAACCTATCAAATTGGAAACAATTAGAATTAGAAATAAATCTTTTTCCTAATAGATGACTCTAAACTTTTAAGGAATAAAATTATATTAAATAATTCTAATTCCCTAAACATAAAAATAAATCAAATAGGACTACCAAAGGCGGCAGTAGTCGAAGTCAATAGTCGCATGTCATCTCACCGAACACACTTGCCTCAATTAGCAACTCACGTAATTGATATATCAATTAATTCCTTGGTGTCACCCTTAATTAATTAATTAATTAATTAAGAGAGTTCGTCCACTGATTATCGATCGACACTCCACCCCTTCCGTGCGCTCTCCGTCCTATTTATTTATGGATTCGAGTCGTACATTAACAATATCAAATACATTATCGATTAGAAATAAATCTTAAAACTCAAATAAACTACATTTAAATAGAGTAAGAAATTAGTTCATAGGGATGGAATCTCAGTTCAATCAAACAAAAGAAATCAATCAGAAACATAAACAATTAAGACCAATTAGTTAAGGGTCTCTTCTCTGGTACAAATACACCTCAAATAAAATCGAGTCTCCAATGAATGAACTCTAGTTTAGTTCACTTTAAACTCAAATCTCAATATGAAGTAGCTATTGTACAGCGATCAGAGGAACCGGAAAACATGAAATACGTACAAAGCCTAAATAAATAAACATATAAGCTTAAGCAAGTGTCGGAAGTCCTTCTAGGTTTGGGTGAGTCATACATTAACAATATCAAATACATTATCGATTAGAAATAAATCTTAAAACTCAAATATAATAAGTTGAATTATCTTATTACTTTAACAAGATCTTTTAGAATTTTATTAGTCAAACTTTGACATGATATCAGAGCAAGCTTTACACGAGGATAGATGTCCGACTAATAAAATTTTTGGCTTGCTCAAAAAATGTCACGAGAGAGCGTATTAAATATCTCATGTCACTTGAAAATAGATCTAATGACCAAAATATTGTCTTACTAGTTTTAAATTTACTTACACCCAATCACCTCTATAAATATACAAACACACGAAAACCCCTCATATACTTCATACAACAACATCAAATAGGAAAATGGACCCTTACATAAAATTTGTACTACTCCCGGCAATCGCAGCCATGCATATTCCTAGCTGTCTGCAGCAACCAAGTTCTCGGACAGAACGCAAGCTGCGCGATGGACTTGTGGCACCGGGCTGCCAGTCGGGCCCGTGCTCCGTGTGGCCCACCAACGGAGGTTTCGTGGCCCATATTGTGACCCACAGATTCTTTAAGTCCATTTCGCATCAAGCTGCTAGGAATATTGCTACGGGAGGTTCGATCAGCACTGTTGGCTCTCTTGATGTGCCTTTCTCAAAGCGCTTAAATCGTATCCGAGGTTCGATCAGCACTGTTGGCTCTCTTGACGATTCCAAGTGTGAGATTGCGGCCTTCATGGCGCATCGATCTCACGGACGAGACCGGACGTAAGTTTAGTTATTTAAAAAATATATTGTCTCTTTATTTTTTTGATAAAAAGTTAAGTGTCTATTGATGATTGTAGTTCAATTCAGAGTTATTCAGTTTAACTCGATTAAGTTTATTTAAAATTAAATTAAAAGTAAGTTGCATAAATAATTTTAAATATACAATATAATAAATGTTAGAATATTATTAATATTTTTAAAAAAATATTTATTAATTTTAAAATTTATTATTAAATGTTATAAAACACCGATTTAATTTATTTTACTTCACATTCATTTCAGTCATTCATTAAATTATGCGTTCAACCAGTTTCCATTCAAAAGAATAAATATATATTCACTTGGACTGAAATAGGAAACTGGGCTGAACTGAAAATAATAATAGTTTTTATAAATTGTTAAATAGTTTTTTTAAAAAATACTAATAATATTATAAAATTAACAAAATTGTATACTTTAATTATTGATTAAAATTATTTTTTATTTTTTTTAAATTTATTTTGAAAAAATCTCAATCTAGATGAACTAGTTGAGATTGAATTGAAGTGGATCACCGAAATTAAGTTCAAAAGAAAATGTGTTAGCTTTTAGGATCGTAACTTGGCTATGATATCACTTGTTACGGGACAAAGCTCTGAACGCCACACGATCAAGACCGGTGCCACTAGATACTACTTGTTGCAGATCGACGATGTATAGTACGATAATATGCGGAACCCCGAAAATAACTCAACAATAAATAAAGAAAAAGGAGAGAAGACGAGGAAGATAAGGAATTTACGTGGAAACCCAAATCGGGAAAAACCACGGGAGGAACGACGAGAACTTTCACTATAATATTGCCGATGATTACAAGGATTGATATGCACTCTAAAACCATCTAATCTCACACAATATTATCTCTCTCTATGATGGTATTAACTCGTGTTTTCAGCTCTCTTAATTGTGTCCATGGAGATCCTAATTTATAGATGTAGAAATCCATAAATTAGGTAAACAATAGGATTAGGAAAATAATTCTTTTCCTAATATAACTCAATATCTCCTAACCAAGGAAATAAATCATTGACTTGATCTCCAAGCCCAAAAACCACAAATAGAGTCCAAAAACGGAACAAGGACCAAAAACTGGTCGAGCACCCAAAAAAAAACGACGACGGGCTCGGGCGAGCCCGTTTGGGCTCAGGCGAGCCAGGCTTCAGAGAGTTTGGGCTCGGGCGAGCCGGATTGGGCTCGAGCGAGCCGAGCTTCTGAACCGTAACCTCGTTTTCTTCGTCCGTAAACCATCGACTCTCATCAAAGAACGATTTTGAGTCATATTTCAACAAAATGCATGTTTTAAGTCTTAATCGTTAAAATATATTCCCTCTCACCAGTACTAATGGTCACATGCCCTTCGTAACTTTGGTTTAAAAGGAGTAGTATTGTTGAACAAGAAATTCAAAATCAATATCATAGGCTTATTACACATATATACATTGATTAATCAACCGTAACTTCTGTATACAGACTTGTGCTACATTGAAGAGATCAACGGCCCATCTAGAGATCGACTATTGTGACGAGACTAACACACAGTATCCGTGTCTAACAACTACGGCCCGATACGGGCAATAGCATCGGCTTCGATGGTTTAAGAAACCCTGAGATCATATCTTTTTCAAGACCGCGTTTTGGTATTGGATGAAAAGTTGCCAGGATCTGATAATCTGTGGGCAAGGGTTTGGGGCAACTATTCGGGCCATCAACGGGGCACTCAAATGCGACGGGGCCAACCCCATGACCGTTAGTGCTCGTGTTGGTTATTATCTGCAGTATTGCGAATTGCGATCAGCTTCAAGTTGACCCGGGCAGCAACTTGAGGTGCTATAGTTTACCTAAATCAAATGGACTTTTGTTTATATATATGTTTAGAGTTTGGCAATAATTTATAGTATAACTAGAAGTACGCATGCGCTTAAATAAAAAATAAAAAATAAAAATAAACTAAAATTGTGTAGTTAATGGATTATTTTATTATTACGAATTCTTGAAGTGCTTGAAACTGTATCACAATTGTAAATTTTAATACATTTATTCAATTATCATATACAAATAAATAATTATACCAAAATATCAAAAAAATCTCATTTTTCTTAATAAATATTAAAAAAATCACACATTAATTATATTAATTTTTCAATTGATATTTGAAAGTGTCTCCAATTATGTTATATAATATTAATATCTTAATTATAATTTCAAACATTTATCACTAATGTAAATGTTATTTTTATATACTTAATAAGTTATTAATATTTTTATTTATTATTGTAGACAATAAAAAATACATAATATATATATATATATATATAACTATTCTAAATTATTTCTCAATTTTTAATAAATTAAATATTTTATATTATTGTAAAAAATTACACATGAATTATAATAACTTTTCTTGATCTTAAATGTGAAATAAAAACCAAATATTAAAGAGTTTCTGTGAAAAAAATATACAAAAAAAAAAACAAATAAATAAAAAGATAGTGATAAATATATTTATAACTCTATACAAAATATTATGCAATATTTAAGCCAGAATGAATTATTATTAAATCAATATTAAAAATATATGCAGAACAAATGAGATTTGATTATAGAACAAAAGATGGTGCTAAATATTTTTTGAAAATAATTTATTATTAAACAAATATAAAAAATATGTGCCAGAAAAAATACTGTATTATGCTATATATAAAGGATGAAAAAAAATACTCATCTACCCCACATCAATGGCATAGTGGTCAACGTTGATTTATTTTGTCCCACACCAATGGCATAAAATTCTAATTTAATCATTTTTTCATAATTTTTGTATAGTATTTATTATATACGGACAAAAAAAGTCAATGTTGACACATATGCCTTGTATTATACTATATATAAAGAAAAAAAAATACTCATCTGTCCCACACACATAGTGGTCAACATTGATTTTTTTTTTGTCACACACCAATAGCATAAAATTTTATTTTAATTATTTTTTCAATTTTTGTATAGCAATTGAGATAAACAAAAAAAAAATAAAAATAACTGAGTATAATTATTATTAAATAAATTATAAAATAATATAAATAATATGAAGATGAGAAAAAAATATTATTAAATAAATATTAAGAAATGTCTTTAAGCAGTAAAAACGATTCTCCTTTAATATAGTTTATATTTTTTTTAATAATTCATAAAGATTCAATAATAATAAAAAAAATTGTACACACAATATTATTTATTTTATAATGAAAATTGTGTTCCTCATTCATGCTAAACAATACAAATAAAAAATTATAATCAATCAGGAAACATAAAATCTATAGAAAGTAGTCATCAAACCCTAATTCGTGTGATTATAGTATTATACATACAGCTGTTTTTCTCTAACATTAAATTTATTTATTATTCGAGCAATTGTTTTCTTGAAATTAATTAATATTCGGTGAGAAATTGATATAGTCAGAGATGCATTGTCAACATTTGTGTACGTGCATGTGTTATTTTGACAAAGTCAAAAAGTCAAAGTCGGGCACCCATATGGCATATACAGATATACTATGAGTCTATAACCCCACAAATCCCATTATCTCTAGAAACTCTAACCCGAATCCCACGCGTTCTTCACTAACAGAAAAAATCGTTCACATGTCTATTTCACTTTATTGATTTATTGTTGTTGTGGGGGGTAAGATGCTAGCTAATTAAACTCCACCCATTATGTCGGAGTAATTAAACTCCACCCATTATGTCGGAGTTGTTAACGTGAATGTCGTTTGTAAGTTGTCTCACATCGAATAATTGTGAGAGGAGAGTCTATCATATAAGTTTAGGAGTTCTCTTACTTAATACTAATATGGTTTTGAGTTAAAATAAAACTTTTAGCGCATATCTCATATGAGAGTGTGCACAATATTTTTTAAAAAAAGGTGCTTTTAAAACATTAGTGACTTTTTTTATAAGACAAAGAAGGTAATTTAATGTTTTAAAACATTAGTGACTTTTTTTATAAGACAAAGAAGGTAATTTTTTGAGAGTGCGATGCAATTGGGAGATGTTTAAGTAGCAAATACTTATTAGATGCAATCAACATGATTTTCACAAATATTTTATTGAAAATTTGAAAAAATTGTCTCGGTGGTTCGAATATTGGTTGTCAAAAATTGAACTCATAACACCACATAACTTTTACTTTACCATTCAACTATATATCTTAAATAGCTTATTTATAATAAGTAAAATTGATTTTTAGAGGATATAAAGAAAACAAATAATTTGATTTTTGAAATTATAAAATATAAAAAAATTTAAATACTGTGATAATTTCTTATTTTAAATTATTTATTAGTTTATTAATTATTATATATTCTTAATATATTATTGTAAATTCAAATATTTATTACACTCTCAATTTTATAATAATAGATTCATTTTCATTAATTTGATGTTTCATACTTTTTCATAATTTTTTATATTGTATTACATTTAATTTTTTACTTTTAAATTATAATTTTAACCCTCCTATGTACGTATTCTTACTTTTTACAATTTTTTCTCAATTAATTTACCTTTTCACTTTAAAATAAATTTATACAATTCAATATTTGACAAAAGATCAAAATATAGCATTTTTAATATCGTGTCCAGAAAAGTGTTTTTATAATTCTAAAACTTTATCTCAAATCAAAAAAATTAATTTACAAAAATTTATAGATTATGAAAATCTTCTAATGCTAATGAACAATCACTCTCTATAATATTCACAATTTTGTAAGTACTGTATTTATTATAATTTGGGTGTATATATATAAATAGTACACCCTCTATATCATAACGTTGATTTATTTTTACCGTTCAATACATATAATAAATAATAAATAAAAATTATTAAAAAAATAATCAAAACAAAATTTAATAATTAAATTTTATTTTAATTATTTTTTCATAATTTTTGTATACTGTTTATCATATGTATTGAACGGGTAAAAAAAATCAACGCGACTATAAATATGGAACAGAGGAATACTATTTATAGTTATTGTACTATTTATAACATATTAAAAAATTAAAAGAAAAAATATATTTATAAATATGTAAAATAAGAATCATATTTTTCACCAATGTTAAGAACACTCTATTTATCATTGAGTTTTAATAAAAGAATAATTATTTCAATATTATTTTGAATAATCAAATACGGAGTACTTTTTTTTTCTAATTATTTATTAATTAAAATTTACCTTTTGCATACATTTCAAAAATCATTTATTTATTCATTATTTATTAAATAAAAATTAATGATTATTAAAAAATACTCCTAAGACAAAATATATAGTATATATGTATATTATAATTATCACACTAAAGAAATATTATAGTTTTTAAATTTTTTTTATCATTCCAACCTCGTCTTTAGCTCATTAATATTCTAGATTATAGCCAATTAAAATTTAAATATTTACAACTTCATATAATTTTGTTTAATTTTTTAGATTTTATTTTATTTTTAACTTAATTTTATTCAACTTATTTTCATGCCAGGCACGGGAGAACTATCTAGCTAGTTAGGTAGAAATTCAAAAGTTTACAAAAAACTTTAGAACCACATCTAAAATAGAATTGAAGTATTACACATCTATTTTTTTTATTACACTCTGAAAATTTTAATTTGAAATATTATTATCATTTTTTAAAATCATACATTTTTTTATGATATTATTTTCAAAGTTAATTATTTGATCAGAAATCGAGCACTAACAAAATTTATCACGTCACACCAAAAATTTGTCAAATTTTTATTACTTTGGAAAAAAATCGATCAACTCTTGAAATTTTGTTCGAAATATTTACAAATATATTTAAAAAAAAACTAAAAATATAGATTTATTTATTTCAGATTGTCGATAGTTAAATTTGCGATAACAGGTACAAATTTAGAACATATTCTGTATGTTTTGAGGTAAACAGTTTGATGTACCAACTAGTGCTTAAATTGTGAACTTGATTATGGGTAAAGCATGGTTTTTATTTTTTTATTTTAGGGGTATTGTATTATTTCGAAGGGGCTATATTATTGTTTTTTATGATCCTGTACTGAATTAATGATGATTTTTGAGTCTTTTTTCATTATCGTTTCTTGTATTTTGATTTTCAAAATAAAATTTTAATTTCTTTTCTTCAATTAATTTTTTTGTAAACTTACAAGTAGGGTTCTTCGAGTTAATTTCGTCAAACCTACATCTAAAAAGCAATATATTTATGTCATAGCATGCCGTGTTCTCTTTAATTTTTAGAGCTGAGCAAGTATATTTTTCATTGGAAATTAAATTCATGTCATAATTTTTGATATTAATACAGTAATTACCAATATAAAAAGGAAACATTGGGCCATTATTAAAATAGTCAATTGTGCGAAAAAGTCACAATTTTGACAAAGTCAAAATCCGTCACATCACACGAAACATAACATGTACCAAAATGCCACCCAATTTTCCCTTCCCATCCCAACTATAAATAACAACCTCTTCTCCATCCCCTAACAAAACACACACACACACACACAATATAACATCAAATGGCAACTAACAAAATCTCTCCCCTGTCCCTAGCCTTCGCCCTCGCCGCAATACTTCTTTCCGGCTGCAGCCAAGTTCTGGCCCAGAACTGCGGATGCGGGCCGGGCTTGTGCTGCAGCCGTTGGGGCTTTTGCGGGACCGACCCGGACTACTGCGGCACGGGCTGCCAGTCGGGCCCATGCTCTTCCGGCTCGCCGGCCAACGGCGGCTCCGTTTCGGACATAGTCACCGACGACTTCTTTAACGGGATCGCGAATCAGGCCGATGGGAGCTGCGCGGGTAGGGGCTTCTTCACCCGCTCCGCATTCCTCGAAGCCGTCGGATCGTACCCGCGGTTTGGGACCGTCGGATCGAGCGAGGATTCGAGGCGGGAGATCGCCGCCTTTTTTGCGCATGTCACGCACGAGACCGGACGTAAGTTTGTGTTACGTACTCACGTACGATATCGTGTTTTCCAAAAATATAAACATGATAAAACTCATTAATATTGTTGATATGCTTCATGTTTTAATTTGACCGCTGACTTTCTTAGTGGGTCCCTCAACGCTTGTGGCCTTTAAACTAATCTCGTGGTGTAACAAGTACCGCGTAATATTTTATTTATTTTATTACTTTCTCTATTTTCACAATATATTTGTAAAAGAAAAGTAAAAAAAAAAAATTGGAGTAAAAAAATTACAGTAATTACGAAAATATATATGAAATTTAGAATGGAGTACTAAATTGTATTACTCCCTCCTTCTAACCTACTCATATACTACTTTTATAATTCTCTTTTTAGAAAAATGATAGTTTTTTGATTTTTTTGATAAAAAAAGAGATGTAAAAATGTATTTTTGAATTAAAAAATAAATAAATTATGAATAAAAATTAAAAAGTAAAAAAGTAATGATAAAATTGTACACCATATTTTTTAAAAGAAATTATTTATATTTTAAGAAATTCAATATTACTATTTTTGTTTTAAAGCAATTGTGGCACTTTTTTTTATTATTTAATAAAGTATGTTTTCTTAGGGTTATTACATTTAAAATATTCTTTAATGCTTTTTCTAATGCTAATGATTATAGTTTGAGAAAAATATTTATATTTTAATTATTGTTTGAAATTATTTTTAAAATTATCTCACTCTCTCTTATATATCATTATTTTAATAAATAATCTCATTCTCTCTTATATATCATTCTTGTATTTTAAAACTATTGATTAAAATTATTTTTTATTTATTTTATTTTAATTTGTTTTGAAAAAAAATTAATCGAGTTGAACTAAATTGAACTGAATTGAATTAAATTGAAACGATCTAGACTGAAATTAAGTCCAAATATTATTCTATTTTAAAATTAAAAAAAAATATTAAAAAAAGATTTTTTTGGGTGTGAAGATATATTATGTGACAAATGATAGAGAGTGAGATTATTTATTTAATTATTTGTGTATGTTACTGCACAACTTTGAATGAAATTAATTCTAATCATTCTACATGCTATATCAAAAACATTAATATACCGTCCGTGTGATTAATTCAACGGAGATATACACTATTTCCAGACTTTTGCTACATAGAAGAGATCAACGGTGCATCTAGAGACTACTGCGACGAGAACAACACACAATATCCATGTGCCGCGAACCAGCTCTACTACGGGCGAGGACCCATTCAATTGTCATGGAACTTCAACTACGGGCCCGCAGGAAATAGCATCGGGTTCGACGGGTTGAACAACCCTGGAATCGTAGCCACAAACCCTGTCATATCTTTCAGGACTGCATTGTGGTACTGGATGAACAATTGTCATGACCCTATAATCAACGGCCAGGGTTTCGGGGCTACGATCCGTGCCATTAACGGGCCACTTGAATGCGACGGAGGAAACTCTGCTACCGTTACCGCTCGTGTCGAGTACTACACGCAGTATTGCGGTCAACTCCAAGTCGACCCGGGCACCAACCTGAGATGCTAGCTAGCTAGCTAGCTTGTTTTTGTGGAAATAAAGGAATGGATTAATTTCAATATGCATGAAGAAATAATAGTGTTTTTTTAAACTTATTGTGTGTAACTTAATTCATACAATATTTTATTTTATGTATAATTGATTGGGTTTGGATATATAGTTTTTTTTCTTTAACAAATAAGACTCTCGATCTGATAATTTTGGATTTAATTTAATTGCAATTCGATTAAGTTCAATTAATTTCACTTCAATTAAATTCAGTTGAGTTCATCGATTCATTTAAAAGTGAGGATTAATGCACACGACAAGTCAAACGCACAATATAAACATTAATCCTTAAATGAGTAGCGAAAAGTGAGTAAGACTAGATAATAATCTAATAATCTAATAAATTAAGTGAATAATCTGTCAAGGGTTGTTAGCTAAGTTAGTTGAGCACTTGAATTGGGGATTTGAGATCCTTAGTTCGAATTTCAAGACATTGCAATTGACTTATACAAAAAAAATAAAAATGAATAATCTAATAAATATATAGGACTAGATAATAATCGTGTGCATTAATCCTCACTTTTATATTGTACGCTTAATAAAATTTAATGGTTAATATTAAATATTAAAATCTAACAGTTGAATTAAAAAATAAAGTATGGTGCATTCAAGTCACCGTATATAGAACTCCCCTATATATATAAAATAAGAAAATAAATGGTATAACATAAAAAAGTTTGTTCTTCATTAATTGATTTTTAATCTTTATTTTATTGTAAATTTCCAAAATAAATTGGATAAAGTTTACCTAATTATTCCGTAAATTAGAATATTTCGATCCGGCAGCCCGCATGTGGTAAATTTTAAAAGATCTTATCATATGGTACTGGTCGGTAAAACTCTTCCGATTATGTTGCAAAGTGTAAAAACCCTATATCCAGGGGTGTCAAAGTGTAATTAGCTCTTTTTTGGATGTGTCACTTAATATGTATCCCTTTAAAAATAAAAATTAATTTACTTTTTTACATAAAAAATATATTTTTACTACTAAAATTTAAAAAGTAAGAATATATTTGAAACTTAATTACATAAAAATACATTTTTACTACTAAAAAAAATATATTTTTAAGTTTAAAAAAATATATATTTATTTTTAAAAGTATACATATTAAGTTGAAACCTAAAAAAAAAAAACAATAGTATGTATAATTATTTAATATATTTAGTATATAGTAAATTAAATGAATTTTATTTTATTTTTTGTTTTTATATAAATTTCATTTGATTGAATGCATACCAATCATGGCACACAATTAATTAATTTTTGAAATGAGTTTTAAAATTGAAAGTGATATTAAAGAGTTTCTGCAAATCGGTTTTTGAACAAACAACTGATGTTAAAGCGGTACTTTAGATATCGGCTATTTTCGCTGGATTCTGTATCGAGTATTGACTGATGTGCTAAAGTTAAACCACATCAGTCGGATTTCTACTAACTGATATCTAATACTGATACAGACATCGGGCATAAACCGATGTCTATAGTAGGCCTACTATAGACATCTCCTACCTAGACATCAGTCGGGAAAAATTTAGACATCGGTCAATAACTGATGTCTATTAAGCAGATTCTAGTAGTGCCACATACATTATTTATCATGATATTAATCCTTTATAACTTTTCCTTCACTCATTTAAATATTTAATAATAAATTTTGCAATATCTCATGAATTTCCATAAAATAATTTAACAATCCAAGTCTAATAAACTTTTAAATAGAGTCTAAATTTATCCATTGCTATATTAGCTTTTAAATAGTGTAAAATACAATCAATAAATTGTGAAAGACATAAAAATACTCACACAACCATTATTACGAAATCAATCTTTGAGATTTTACATTTATTATAACATCCAAATTTTCAAATTGTGCAAAACACAATTAATAAATTTTCAAAAAAATCAAAATACTAAAAAAAAAAAAATCATTATTATAAAATCTATATTTCAGATTTCACAACTATTATAATCTCATTCTCATTTTCACACAAGCACTATATAAACCCCTACCGCCATCTCATTCTCTTATACTATATTACATTTCTCCTCACATACAATCAATTTCAAATTCTTTCTGTCAACATCTTAATATTTGAAATGGCGCAACAAGGGAGAACAAATCCACCGAACCGTACTGTAGTCCTTGCCCTCGAGTGTCCAAGTCGCCAGCCTTCTGTAGCAAGAGCAAGGGCCCCTGTATTCCCTTCGGCAGATCAAGTTGCGAATATCTTTAGCCCCTGCATTCTAACGATACATGTTGGAGAGGTACAATACTAGATTTTTATTACTGTTTATAGTTGTTTGGTTTTACTCTTAATTTATTTATGTGCTTTTATTTATGAGGTTGTTTTTTTGGTTTAGTGATTTAAAATTTAATTAACCAATCTAAAACAAAAAATATGTAAAATATGACTACATCGAAATAATTAAGAAAATATTATATATATATATATATATATATATATATATATATATATATATATATATATATATATATATATATATATATATATATATATATATAAAGAAGAAAAAAGATTGTCTAAAATAAAAAATGTTTGTGCTTTATTAATTTTTAATTTTTATTTTATTATAAATTTCCAAAATAAAAATAGATAAATTTGCATATATAAATTATAAGTAGTTAAGAATAAACCTTGTATGAAATAATTATTTAAATTGAAATTTTACTAATATAAACTTTATATGATTACAAAAAAAAAAAGTTTTTTTATATAAAATAGATTTTTCTAATTTGGGCGGTAATTAAATATGGATCAAAAATTAAAATTAAAAAATTTAACTTAACTTCAACTTTTTCATACCATTTGTTGGCCCTAGAATAATTAAGTTTGAATAAAATGCGTAATAGGTAGTTATACATATGTAAACAATAATTTAAATGGCGATTTAACTCGCGAGTTATACAATAGATTTCACCCATCGCAAGTTTGTTCATTTGAGACCGATTTCTTATAATATAAATGGCGATTTAACTCGCGAGTTATACAATAGATTTCAATATAAATGGCGATTTAACTCGCGAGTTATACAATAGATTTCACCCATCGCAAGTTTGTTCATTTGAGACCGGTTTCTTATAAATAAGTCGTCAAGTTTATTTTTTATCGTAAATAGAAATTATTATAAGTACTCTTATCATCTACATTTGTTAGCGCATGTGTTTCGTTTAGGCAAGTTGTGAAAAAAGTGTCTGACTAGTTGGCCGATTTTTATTTCTTGTGTTACTCATTTTATATAACTGATGACTAATATTTTCATTACTTTAACTTTTGATTTAGGACATTGGAGAAACCATACGAGTTATCTTTGAAGAGAAGAAGCATAATATGCAATCCAAGTCAGATGGAATACCTCTAGAGGGACGGATATTTAGTGTAACGGGTGATATATCTAACCCGATGATTAAAGTCCAAGGAAAAAACACTCTTTATGAGGTGAAACAACTTCAATTCTCTTAGTTTATTTTTTGTAATTTGTAATTCAACATTGCATTTTCCATAGTAGGATTTGACATATATAATTTTCACAGACAGCGCATAGCGCATTGTTTTATTAAGTAAACATTGAGTTACAATTTAGAACTTGTTGTATTTAAAACATATCATAGAAACAAAAAAATGTACATCTTTTTGTACATGTAAACATTTACATATAACATAATCTAACCGATATATCTATGTTACTATGTATTGTTGCTTAATTATGTAGGGTACTTATTCCATTGCGACCTTGGAAGGCCGCTACATAATTAGAAGCAATGGACCTGTGCAACAGGACCACTTGAAACTGTGCTTTCAACCGGCTGATTGGGTCGTTGGTGGTTCAGTGGTTGGTCCATTGATCGCCGCGTGCGAAGTTCAGGTACGAGCTAGCTTGTGTTGTTAAAACAATTATTACTAAATAATTGTTCGTTATGTATTTATTATAAATTGAATTGAATTGAGGCTTTATTTGGATGTTCAAATTGCATAATATGGTCTAAAGTGACAAGAGTTGTAAAAGAAAAAATATTGATTAAGAGTTTAATAATATATCTATAATTAAATGAATTTTATGATATAACAAAAGTTTACCAATTGCAGGTTACAATTGGCTTTGTGAGGTTGGATGGTTAAAGGAAACGACAATCACCATTATGTATATTAATAAAACAATTAAGGTATGAAAAAAATTTATTTGTATAAAAATAAATTTATTTGGATGGGATTTTTATGCATTTTTGTTGTGATGTATTAAACAATATTAGTACATCCTATTGAATTGATCTCAATAATTTTCAACTCAAAGTTAAATAAATATGGTATTTTATTATTGTGGGGAGTTTGTGCGATGTAATCATTTGATTTAATAATTTATGTTTTTCTATTATTTGATAAATATTTTTAATAAACAAAAAAATTGACTAATTAAAAGAGACTTTTCTACTTGGTAAGTCAAATTAATTCAATTAAGGTGATTCAAAATGAATAATCTGCCCAATTTTTGTTTTTCAATAACAACGAATATCACCATCGTTTTCAACTTTAAATCTTATAAGTTATATCACATGTTATAATTAAAAACCTCAAATCGACCTCAACAAAACGATCAAACAATGGAAAAAAAATAATAATCAAGATCAATTATAGCACACAAGGAATGGGCTATTTGTATAGACCCTTTTATGATATTCAATCATCTTTAATTTCATTCTTTGATAGTGTATTACATGATTTCTCCTCACATACAATCAATTTCAATTTTTATCCGTCACAATCATAAATATTTGAGATGGGGCAACAAGGGCGAACAAACCCATTAATGAACATGCGCCCATATAAATCTTCTGCCTCGAGTGTCCAAGGTTTCAAGAGTACGGTTATACGCCCAAGTTGTCAACCTTCATAAATTATGTATTCAAAGTGAAATTAAACTTAAATATAAATTATGTAAAACATGACCCTAGTAAAGCATTTCACATACTATGCGCAAACCGCACACACCTCATTGTTTTATAAATTTATTTTTGTTGGTATTTAAACGTTTACACATAGGTACTATCACGGACGCATGCATGTATTGTTTCTTAATCATGTAGGGTTACGTATTCCATTTGGACGGAGTTGTGCGCAGAACGAATTGAAACTAAGCTTTCAACCGGATGATTGGGTTGTCGGTGGTTTAATTTAGTGGTTGTTGTTCTATTGATCTCAGTGTGGAGGTTGATCAGGTGCGCTTGTGTTTATTTGAATATTCATTTGATTGGATGCATACCAATAAAAGGCAAACACAATTAATTAATTTTTGAAATGAGTTTGAAAGGAGTCCACATATATTATTTATCATGATATTAATCCTTTATACCTTTTCCTTCACTCATTTAAATTTTAATAATAAATTTTGCAATATCTCATGAATTTCCATAAAATAATTTAACAACCCAATTCTATAAACTTTTAAATAAAGTCTAAATTTATCCATTGATATATTAGCTTTCAAATTGTGTATAATAAAATTAATAAATTGTCAAAGACATCAAAATACTCACACAACCATTATTACGAAATCAGTCTTTCAGATTTCACAATTATTATAACATCCAATTTTTCAAATAGTGCAAAACACAATTAATAATTTTTCAAAAAAATCAAAATACTAAAAAAATCATTATTATGAAATCTATATTTCAAATTTCACAATGATTATAATTTCATTCTCATTTTCACCCGAGCACTATATAAATCCTTACCACCATCTCATTCTCTTATATTGTATTACATTTTTCCTCAGATACAATCAATTTCAAATTCTTTCTGTCAAAATCTTAATATTTGAAATGGCGCAACAAGGGAGAACAAATCCACCGAACCAACGTACAGTAGTCCTCGCCCTCGAGTGTCCAAGGCTTCAAGAGTTTGTACGCCCAAGTCGTCAGCCTTCTGTAGCAAGAGCAAGGGCCCCTGTATTCCCTTCGGCAGATCAAGTTGCGAATATCTTTAGCCCCTGCATTCTAACGATACATGTTGGAGAGGTACAACATTTTATTACTGTTTTTAGTTGTTTGGTTTTCCTCTTAATTTATTTATGTGCGTTTATATATGAGTTTTTTTTTTTTATTTAGTGATTCAAAATTTAATTAACCAATCTAAAACCAAAAATATGTAAAACATGACTACATCGAATTAGTTAAGAATATATATATATATATATATATATATATATATATAAAGAAGAAAAATGATTGTCTAAAATAAAAAAATGTTTGTGCTTTATTGATTTTTAATTTTTATTTTATTGTAAATTTCCAAAATAAAAATAGATAAATTTGCATATATAAATTATATGTAGTTAAGAATAAACCTTGTATGAGATAATTATTTAAATTAAAATTTTACTAATATAAACTTTATATGATTACAAAAAAAAAATCTTTTTTTATTTAAAATAGATTTTTCTAATTTGGGCGGTAATTAAATGTGGATCAAAAATTAAAATTTAAAAATTTAACTTAATTTCAACTTTTTCATACCATTTGTTGGCCTTAGAATAATTAAGTTTGAATAAAGTGCGTAATAGGTAGTTATACATATGTAAATAGTAATATAAATGGCGATTTAACTCGCGAGTTATACAATAGATTTCACCCGTCGCAAGTTTGTTCATTTGGGACCGATTTCATATAAATAAGTCGTCAAGTTTAAGGCATTATTTTTCGTAAATGGAAATTATTATAAATACTCTTTGCAATTAGGCAATATTATTAGTATCTAAAATCCAAAAGTAAATAACGAAAATAACATTCCTATCTCTTATATTTATAATATACTTTATTTGTATGTTATTTCTCATTGTAATTTCCTAGAGTACTTATTATGTAATATACTCTATACAAATATATTATTTATAAGAAGAAAAATTAGATGACCTTAATAAAAATACCGACGGATATGTATATCCGTCGTAATATCTGCTAATATAAAATGATTACTTATTTTATTTTCTTATGCGCGTTTTAGTAATGAATTGCAATAAATACAATAAATTTGCATAAAATGAGCTTCTCTTATCATCTACATTCTTTAGCGCATGTGTTCCGTTTGCGCACGTTGTGAAAAAAAGTGTGTGACTAGTTGACCGATTTTTATTTCTTATGTTACTCATTTTATATAACTGATGATTGATATTTTCATTACTTTAATTTCTGATTTAGGACATTGGAGAAACCATACGAGCTATCTTTGAAGAAAAGAAGCATGATATGCAATCCAAGTCAGATGGAATACCTCTAGAGGGACGGATATTTAGTGTATCGGGTGATATATCTAACCCGATGATTAAAGTTCAAGGAAAAAACACTCTTTATGAGGTGAAACAACTTCAATTCTCTTAGTTCATTTTTTGTAATTCAACAATACATTTTCCATTGTAGGATTTGACATATATAATTTGCGCAAACAGCACATACCTCGTTGTTTTATTAAGTAAACATTGAGTTACAATTTTGAACTTGTTGTATTTAAAACACATCATAGAAACCAAATAACGTACATCATTTTGTACATGTAAACATTTACATATAGCATAATCTAACCGATATATCTATGTATTGTTGCTTAATTATGTAGGGTACTTATTCCATTGCGACACTGGAAGGCCGCTACATAATTAGAAGCAATGGACCTGTTCAACAGGACCACTTGAAACTATGCTTTCAACCGGCTGATTGGGTCGTCGGTGGTTCGGTGGTTGGTCCATTGATCGCCGCGTGTGAAGTTCAGGTACGCGCTAGTTTGTGTTGTTAAAACAATTATTACTAAACAATTTTTCTTATGTACTCCTCGATCTATTATTGAATAAAGGCTTTATTTTGATGTTTAAATTGCATATATGGACTAAAGTATGTCAACTAGAGTTGTAAAAGAAAATATTGATTAAGAGTTTATTCATATTATATCTATATCTAAATGAATTTTATGATATAACAAAAGTTTTTAAATTGCAGGTTACAATTGGCTTTGTGAGGTTAGATGATTGAAATGATTGAAGGAAATGACAGTCACATTTGTATATATTAATTAAACAATTAATGTATGAAAAAGTTATATTTGTATGAAAATGTCTTTATTTTGATTGGATTTTTAATGCATTTTGTTGTGATTTATTACTCAATTTTTTCATTTCAAGTTATGAATATATTTGGAGAAAAGCGTAACTTGAAATTAAATTATTGTTAATCTTACAAGGTACCAAATATTAGCACCTCCTATTGAAATGATCTTAATAATTTTCACCACAAAGTTTAATAAATATGGTATTTTATTATTGTGGGGAGTTTGTGCAATGTAACTAATTGATTTAATAATTTGTGTGTTTTTAATTATTTAATAAATAATTTTAATAACCAACAAAAAAAGTTAACTAATTAAAAGAGACTTTCGACGTGAAATTAATCAATGAATTAAGGTGATTCAAACCGAATAATCTGCGCCATTTTAAATTAATCAATGAATTAAGGTGATTCAAACCGAATAATCTGCGCCATTTTTTGCTTTTCAATAACGACGAATCTCACCATTATTTTCAACTTGAAGTCTTATATCACGTTTTAGAATTAAAAACCTCAAATCTACCTCCACAAAATAATCAAACAATGTCAAAAAATAATAATCAAAGAACAATTATAGCACACATGGAATGGGATATTAGTATAGATAATGACTGCATCTCTCCACTGTCTCAAGTATAGATCAAGTACATACCCGTGAAATCATGCGCAACTTGCGAATTCGACATCGATCTCTCCACTGTCTCAAGTACATGCCCGTGAACGCAACTTTTCGTCTGTTTAAAAATGAATTGTGCCAAAAACTCACATTCCTTGAATGACAATAGATAATTAAAATATTTATCATATCTAATGAATTTCCATAGAACTATTTGACAATTTATTCCTATCTTGCGCTATTTCTATCGGACCGCGCCGCGAGTGCAAGCTTCTCATTCTAGCGTGATCAATCATGCGCAACTTGCGAACAATTATAATACCATCTCTCCGCTGTTTCAAAATACTAGCACAATCATTATTATGAAATCAATCTTTCAGATTTCACAACTATAATAACATTCCATTTTTCAAATAGTACAAAACACAATTAATAAATTTTCAAAAAAATCAAATTACTCCCACAATAATTATTACGAAATCTATCTTTCAGATTTCACAAATTTATAATCTCATTCCCATTTTCACCCAAGCACTGTATATAACCCTTACCACCATCTCATTCACTTATAGTGTATTACATTTCTCCTCACATACAATCCATTTAAAACTCTTTCTGTCAAAATCTTAATATTTGAAATTTCGCAACAAGGGAGAACAAATCCACCGAACCAACGTACAATAGTCCTCGCCCTCGAGTGTCCAAGGCTTTAAGAGGTTGTACGCCCAAGTCGTGAGCCTTCTGTGGCACCAGCAAGGGCCCATTTATTTCCTTCGGCAGATCAAGTTGTGGATATCTTTAGCCCCAACATTCTAACGATATATGTTGGTGAGGTATTATATGAATAATAATTAGATGACCTTAAGAAAATAATAAAAATACTGACGGATATGTATATCTATCCGTCATTAATATCCGCTAATATAAATGATTACTTAATTTTTTTTTCTTATGTGCTTTTTAGTAATCAATTGCAATAGATACAATAAATGTGCATAAACTTATCACTCTAAATGAGTTACTCTTATTATCTACCTTCATTAGCGCATGTGTTTCGTTTGCGCATGTTGTGCAAAAAGTGTGTGACTAATTGGCCGAGATTTTTATTTCTTGTGTTACTCATTTTATATAATTGATGACTGATAATTTCATTACTTTAATTCCTGATTTAAGAAATTGGAGAAACCATACGAGCTATCTTTCAAGAGAAGAAGCATGATATGCAATCAAAGTCAGATGGAATACCTCTAGAGGGACGGGTATTTAGTGTATCGGGTGATGTATCTAACCGGATGATTAATGTCCAAGGAACAAACACTATTTATGAGGTGAAACAACTTCAATTCTCCTAGTTCATTTTTTGTAATTTGTAATTCAACACTGCATTTTCGCAAACAGCGCACACCTCATTGTTTTATTAAGTAAACATTGAGAGACGAATTAGAACTTGTTGTATTTAAAACACATCATAAAGAGGCATTGTACCTCTGATTTATGTCCAGATAACATGCTAACAGAGTCCTCCTGGGCTCGTATATCACGATGAAGAATACTTTTATCTCGGCTTCCGGACGGTAGGACAAATGAGAAGCTTTTACCAGTGTTACTCCCAATAGCAATGTGAGAACTACGTTGGGCCCACCCAACAGAACATACAGTGTCGTCACCTCCCAAATCACACAGCTTCACCACCTGCTAATATAAATATTCAAAAGGTCAACAATCTCGCAAGGGGCTATGGAAAAGCGGACAAACTACTACCTTGCTGCTGGTAGAAAGCCACAGATAAACAGTTTCCCAATCCCACAACCAGATAGTTGTGAGAAGACCAGTCGACAAGGTTAAGATAAAAATTATCTTGCAAAGCAGGCGCATCCAAAACCTGCGAAACGCAACAACAGTTGATATTAAGATGAATTCCAACTCAAACTAGCTCAACCGGAACAACTACGAATCTGATAAGGATGTGGAGATGAAAATTATTTTGCTCCCCTAAAGAAGTCATTTTTTCGATTTGGTCCCATTTTGTTTCACTTTCTCAATTTAGTCACGTAAAACTCAAAATGTGGTCAATTTAGTCCCTTTTAAGTCCAAAAATTCAAAGTTAGCCAGAAATCGATTGACCAATAAAGACGTGGCAGTCAATTTGGGGGAATACGACAAAAAAATAGGAAACTTTAATGGGGTTCACGTGTTAAATTGTGATTTGACGAAAGTAATTAAAAAGAAAAGAAAATAATATCCACACTTTGACACGTGGATGACAGTAATTTTTCTTGCGCTATTTCCTCAAATTGACTGCCACGTTTTTATAGGTCAACTGATTTCCGGCTAATTTTAACTTTCTGGACTGAAAATGAACTAAATTGACCGCGTTTTGAGTTTTACGTAACTAAATTGAGAAAGTTAAACAAATTAGGAACAAATCGAGAAAATGAATTCTTTATAGGACCAAAATAATTTTTATCTCTAGGGATGTGCAATTAGATTAGAAAATCAATCTCATAATCAGGTATTACAATTCAATTCACACACTCTCGTGTTAAAGAGTGGATTGCGTGTCACTAAAAGAAACTAAGTATCACATTTTTTTTTATAATCATCTCTAAATCAATTATTGCGTCCAACATTTTCATAAATCGAAAAACGAACCTGCTAGCGTCCTCCACAGTGGCTTCATACACTACTTCTTCACCCTAATTGTTACAATTGGCTTTGTGAGGTTGGAATATGGATGAAGGAAGCGACAGTCACCTTTATGTATATTAATAAAACAATTAATGTATGAAACAATTATATTTGTATGAAAATGACTTTATTTGGATGGGATTTTTATGCATTTTGTTGTCATGTATTACACAATATTAGTACATCCTATTGAAATGATCTTAACAATTTTCACCTCAAAGTTAAATAAATATGGGATTTTATTATTGTGCGGACTGCGGAGTTTATGCGATGTAATTATTTGTGTTTTTTAATTATTTGATAAATAATTGAAATAAACAAAAAAAATGACTAATTAAAAGATATTTTTCGACATGGTAAGTGAAACTAATCCAATGAAGGTGATTCAATGCATTTTGTTGTGATGTATTACACAATATTAGTACATCCTATTGAAATCATCTTAACAATTTTCACCTCAAAGTTAAATAAAAATGGGATTTTATTATTGTGCGGACTGCGGAGTTTGTGCGATGTAATTGTTTGATTTAATCATTTATGTTTTTTAATTATTTGATAAATAATTGAAATAAACAAAAAAAATAACTAATTAAAAGATATTTTTCGACATGGTAAGTGAAATTAATTCAATGAAGGTGATTCAAAATGAATAATCTGCGCCAATTTTTTAATATCAATAACGACGAACGTCACCATCGTTTTCAACTTTAAATCTTATATCACATGTTAGAATTAAAAACCTCAAATCGACCTCAACAAAATGATCAAACAATGGAAAATAAATCAAGATCAATTATAGCACACACGGAATAGGCTATTTGTATAGACCCTTTTATGATATTCAATCAACATTTCATTCTTTGATAGTAAATTTTTATCCGCAATCTTAAATATTTGAGATGCGCGCGCAACAAGGGAGAACAAACCCATTAATGAACATGCGCCCATATAAATCTTCTGCCTCGAGTGTCCAAGGTTTCAAGAGTACGTTATATATGCCCAAGTTGTCAACCTTCATAAATTATGTATTCAGAATGAAATTAAACTTAAATATAAATTATGTAAAACATGACCCTAATAAAGGATTTCACATACTATGCCCAAACCGCACACACCTCATTGTTTTATAAATTTATTTTTATTGGTATTTTAACGTTTACACAAAGGCATACTATAACGGATGCATGCATGTATTCTTGCTTAATCATGTAGAGTTACGTATTCCATTTGGACAGAGTTGTGCGCAGAACGAATTGAAACTAAGCTTTTAACTGGATGATTGGGTTGTCGGTGGTTTAGTGGTTTGTCTATTGATCTCAGGGTGCGAGGATGATCAGGTGCGCTTGTGTTTATTTGAATATTCATTTGATTGAATGCATACCAATAGGGCAAATACAATTAATTAATTTTTGAAATGAGTTTGAAACGAGTCTCCACACACATTATTTATCATGATATTAATCTTTTATAACTTTTCTTTCACTCATTTAAATTTTAATAATAAATTTTGCAATATCTCATGAATTTCTATAAAATAATTTAACAATCCAATTCTAATAAACTTTTAAATAACGTCTAAATTTACCCAGTCTAAATTTATCCATTGATATATTAACTTTCAAAGACATCAAAATACTCACACAACCATTATTACAAAATCAATCTTTCAGATTTCACAATTATTAAAACGTCCAATTTTTCAAATAGTGCAAAACACAATTAATAAATTTTCAAAAAAATCAAAATACTAAAAAAAAATAAATCATTATTATGAAATCTATCTTTCAGATTTCACAATTATTATAATCTTATTCTCATTTTCACCCAAGCACTATATAAATCCTAACCACCATCTCATTCTCTTATGCTGTATTACATTTCTCCTCACATACAATCAATTTCAAATTCTTTATGTCAAAATCTTATTAACTGAAATGGCGCAACAAGGGAGAACAAATCCACCGAACCAACGTACAGTAGTCCTCGCCCTCGAGTGTCCAAGGCTTCAAGAGTTTGTACGCCCAAGTCGTCAGCCTTCTGTAGCAAGAGCAAGGGCACCTGTATTCCCTTCAGCAGATCAAGTGGCGAATATCTTTAGCCCCTGCATAATAACGATACATGTTGGAGAGGTACTACATTTTTATTCCTGTTTTTAGTTGTTTGGTTTTCCTCTTGATTTATTTATGTGCTTTTATTTATGATTTTTTTTTTTGGTTTAGTGATTCAAAATTTAATTAACCAATCTAAAACCAAAAATATGTAAAACATGACTACATCGAATTAATTAAGAAATTATATATATATATATATATATATATATATATATAAAGAAGAAAAAAAATAAAAAAAGTATGTGCTTTATTTATTTTTAATTTTTATTTGATTTTATATTTCCAAAATAAAAATAAATAAATTTGCAATATTTTTGATGTACTTTTATATATATAAAAGTAATCTAAAAAACTATTTTATATTTATATAAATTATATGTAGTTAAGAATATACATTGTATGAAATAATTATTTAAATTGAAATTTTACTAATATAAACTTTATATGAGATACAAAAATAATAGTTTTTTATATAAAATAGATTGTTCTAATTTGGGCGGTAATTAAATGTGGATCAAAAATTAAAATTAAAATTAATTTCAACTTTTTCATACCATTAGTTGGCCCGGTGAATAATTAAGTTTGAACAAAGTGCTTAATAGGTAGTTATACATATGTAAACAATAATATAAATGGCGATTTAACTCGCGAATTATACAATAGATTTCACCCGTAGCAAGTTTGTTTTTTGTCGTAAATAGAAATTATTATAAATACTAGGGATAATTGTAGGCTAATAGTTGACCTATAGGCACTTTTGTACTTTGATTACTCACCTTGCAATTTGTACACCCGACTAGCTGAACTATGATGAAATTGCATTTTCATTTGAAAAGGGGCGGTTTCCGACCACACGTGAGATGCACATGATGTTCCATTTTTTTTAATCAGCTAATGGAGGGTAGATCCGACATTTCCCCATACTAATAAATAAGAATAAATTAAAATGAATTAAATGAGTAAAAAAAATGAATACGGGTCTCCCCCATCTCCTTCTTCATTCCCTTACACATTTATTAATCTTTATTTTTAAAAAATGTGCTTCAGTAATCTTTATTTTTTTATTTTGCAGAGGACAAATACACTCCAACCTCATGAGAATCCCCACACCTGCTAAACCCAAAGTCGACAACATCGCAGATCTCGTCTCGGGAACCGCCGTACCAGCCGTGCTTCGCATTAGCGCTGCCGCCGCGTTTCTCCGCCACCGCCCGACAAAACAGCCGGAAAGCCTCCAGTCTCGCCTGCCCCGAAGCGCCGGAATAAGATTTCCTATGGACGGCAACAACGTCGATTTCTACCTCCGGGAATCCCCATCCCGTCCAGAAAGCTTTTCCTAATCACGTCGTACTCCCGACCGTCTTCCTCCAGCCGCACCATCCCATTCGCGGCGAATCCCCGGAATCGCTCGGAGCTGAAAACCTTCGATGACTCCCCGTCGGAATCGAGGTCCGTGATGCCGGAATCCGGCGCCGTGATCGATACTTGGTCCTCGAACCCGTCAACATCCATGGTCAATTCGTCGAACAGTTTGTGCGCATGAAAAAGGAAGAAACTTATGCGTCAAGCAAAAGCGGATCGAATCGGAAGTCAAAAGCCGGAATTCGTGAAGAGGTAAATAAATAAATATACATAAATAAATTCACGAGCTGCCGACTTAAGTTTTGCCGCCATGGATAAGCCATGTGGTCACGGCACCACGACGCACCCTCTATTTTCTTTACTTCTGGAAATCAATTAATTCGTCTTTATAGTTGCCCCTTTATTAAAGAAAAGAGCCCCTCCACCATTTTTCAATTCAAACAAACCAACACTAATTCCTTCCATAAACGGATCGACCTTGATCTTCAAAAGGAGATGGAGGAGACGCGTTTTCAATTTCATTTTACTCGTTTAATTCATTTTCATTTATTTTAATTTATTAATATGGGGAAATGCCGGATCTACCCTCCATTAACTGACTAAAAAACAAGGGACATCATGTGCATCTCACGTGTGGCCGGAAACCGCCCATTTTCAAATGAAAATGCAATTTCATCATAGTTTAGCTAGTCGGGTGTACAAATTGCAAGGTGAGTAACCAAAGTACAAAAGTGCCTATAGGTCAGCTACTAGCCTACGATTATCCCTAAATACTATTTGCAATTAAGCAATCTTATTAGTATCCAAAATCCAAAAGGAAATAACGAAAATAACATTCCCATCTTTGATATTTGTGATATATTTTTTTAAATGTTATTTCTCATTATAATTTCCTAGAGTACTTATTATGTCATATATTCTATACAAATATATTAATTATAAGAAGAACAATTAGATGAACTAAAGAAAATAATAAAAATACCGACGGATATGTATATCCGTCGTTAATATCCGCTAATATAAAATGATTACCTAATTTTTGTTCTTATGCACGTTTTAGTAATCAATTGCAATAAATACAAAAAATGTGCATAAACTTCACTCTAAATGAGCTACTCTTATCATCTACATTAGTTAGCGCATGTGTCTCGTTTGCCCATGTTGTGAAAAAAGTGTGACTAGTTGACCGATTTTTATTTCTTGTGGTACTTATTTTATATAACTGATGACTGATATTTTCATTACTTTAATTTCTAATTTAGGACATTGGAGAAACCATACGAGCTATCTTTGAAGAGAAGAAGCATGATATGCAATTCAAGTCAGATGGAATACCTCTAGAGGGACGGATATTTAGTGTATCGGGTGATGTATCTAACCCGATGATTAAAGTCCAAGGAACAAACACTCTTTATGAGGTGAAACAACTTCAATTCTCTTAGTTAATTTTTTGTAATTTGTAATTCAACATTGCATTTTCCATAGTAGGATTTGACATATATAATTTGCGCAAACAACGCATACCTCATTGTTTTATTAAGTAAACATTGAGAGACAATTTAATACTCTTTGTATTTAAAACACATCATAGAAATCAAATAAGGCAAACATCATTTTGTACATATAAACATTTACATATAGCATAATCTAATCGATATATCCATGTATCGTTGCTTAATTATGTAGGGTACTTATTCCATTGCGACCCTGGAAGGTCGTTACTTAATTAGAAGCAATGGACCTGTGCAACAGGACCACTTGAAACTATGCTTTCAACCGGCTGATTGGGTCGTCGGTGGTTCAGTGGTTGGTCCATTGATCGCCGCGTGTGAAGTTCAGGTACGCGCTAGTTTGTGTTAAAACAATTATTACTAAACAATTTTTCTTATGTACTCCTCGATCTATTATTGAATAAAGGCTTTATTTTGATGTTTAAATTGCATATATGGACTAAAGTATGTCAACTAGAGTTGTAAAAGAAAATATTGATCAAGAGTTTAGTCATATTATATCTATATCTAAATGAATTTTATGATATAACAAAAGTTTTTAAATTGCAGGTTACAACTGGCTTTGTGAGGTTGGATGATTGAAATGATTGAAGGAAATGACAGTCACCTTTGTATATATTAATTAAACAGTTAATGTATGAAAAAGTTATATTTGTATGAAAATGTATCACAACAAAATTTGTGTGTTTTTAATGCATATTTTCAACACAAAGTTTAATAAATATGGTATTTTTTTATAATGGGGAGTTTGTGCTATGTAATTAATTGATTTAATAATTTGTGTGTTTTTAATTATTTAATAAATAATTTTAATAACCAAAAAAAGGTTAACAAATTAAAAGAGACTTTCTACATATGGTAAGTAAAATTAATTCAATGAAATTGATTCAAAAGGAATAATCTGCGCCAATTTTTGCTTTTCAATAATGACAAATTTCACCATCATTTTCAACTTGAAGGAAAGGACTGTCACCATTGTATATATAACACAATTAATTAATTGTCAAAGAAATCAAAATACTCACATGTTTTTTTTTAATCTATCTTTCATACCGCTTATTTCACAATTATTTTAACATCTCGTTCTCATTTTCACCGATGTACTATATAAACCCTTTTATGATATTCAATCACCATCTCATTCTCTAATAACGTACATATTACATTGAGTGCTTGTTTGGTAGGCTAGTCAAATTATCATACCTAATTCAAGATAACTATCTTGGTACTATTTAACCGGGGCAAAATAATTTAACTAATGTTTGGTTACTAATTTGATATGCAAGATAGCAGCTCTCTCCGGATAAATAAAAAATCACTTATTTCATTAAAAAAATTTACAAAATGTAAAAACTTACACAAAGATGCATTTGAGCAGACAAACTTAGGACCGAATTCATTGGACTAAACCTTAGATTTAAATATATTTTTTTATAAAAATCATATGAGCATGAATTTTTTTTATAAAGAAAATAAATAAATTGATAAATAAATGAAAAGACAAAAAATAAAGGAAAATACAGATCTTATTAGTCTGTCCATTAACAAAAAAAAGAGGAAATGAATATGATAAATAAATTAGAAAAACAAAAAAAAAACTCGACCTTGATCTGTTGAATCACATTCATAGAAGAGAAAAATTAGTAAAGCAAAATACAAATATTATTTTTTATTAAATATGAAGTGTATCGGTGCAATTAATGCAACTGCTTTTAATTTACTAGAGGATACGATATTTTATCTTACCTATTCGGCCTGATAAGCAACTTGAAGGGAAACAGTAAATAAGGACGGGCCTTATATCTATGACAGGCCCAATACAAACAAACCAAACATCAGATAAAGTAAGTTAACGCAACTAACTTGGTTTTATCTTAGCAACCAAACGGACCCTGAGAGAAAATTTTAATCGGTTAGAAATATAAAAGACATACACATTTTGAACTCATAAATAAAAACACACCCACTCTATACATTTTGTAAAGAAAAAATCACATTTGCCCTTCTCTTTTTTAAAACACAACAAAAAAAGAATAAAAAAACTCAATCGGTCCCCTTTTCTCTTTTCTTCTCTTCCTCTCTCCTTCCCTGCCTCCCATCTCTTCTCTCTCTCATTTTTTTCGATCAATCGACCGCAACACTTCAGCCTCAAAAAATTCCGGCAACGATGTCCAATAATGCGCACGAAATCAAGCTTCCCGATGCCGTTTCTCCAAGATCGACTATCGTCGACGTTGCTAGAAGACCCCTCTCTCTCCCGACGCCGCTTGAAGACCCCTCTTTCCCGCCGTCGTAAAAGCTTTGCCGCCCCTCATCCCGGGGTTTTTGCGACCTATGAAGAGCAGCCGGATCCACTCTTCGTCTCCGAAGAATTATCGTCCGTCCCCGTTTAAGACGAAGCTCATCTTCAGACGATTCGCCGGAGCACAGCCCCCTTGTGTCGCCGTCGACCACTCCCCATGCCAAGATCGGCCACCGAGCACGCCGAAATTACCTTTAGAAGCTCCAGCCGCGGCCAACATCTCTCCCCTTTGATTTCGATAAAAGAAGATTAATTGAAATTAGGGATCGATGTTTTAATTATAAAAAAAATAGTAAATAGTCCATCGGGTAGTTACACGGTTACTCGTGTTATTGTGATTATACGCATTGGTTTTAGAAGTGAAATTGTATATTGAATTGCTATTCTTCGAGTGCGTTAGTCAAAATTGAGTATTGAATTGCAATTAAAATGCTCGGGAAATCACCAGTTCTACTGCTACTGCCCTCAGTCGATCCCTCAGTCATGCCCTCGATCGTGAGGAAGAAGGTGACCGGCCGAGGGCACTTGGTGACCGGTCAAGTGACCGAGCGAGGGCACTTCTCGGTCACCCGGTGCACTTGGTCACGACTGAGAGGCCGACCAAGTGCAGATTTTTTTTTTTTATTTTTTTTATTTTTATATATGATATTTACAATATTATTTAATTTAAACTTAATTGTATTTTTGTAGTATGGATTCCCGTTGAGAGGCTTCAATTCATTTGCACGAAAAAATTAAATTTATAATTAATTTAATATAATTTGTAAAAAAAAATAAACATTTTAATACTATTTTAATATGTTTGTATTTAATTTAATATAATTTCTAAAGAAAATAAATATTTTAATACTATTTTAATATGTTTGTATTTAATTTAATATAATTTGTAAAAAAAAAATAAACATTTTAATAATATTTTAATATGTTTGTATTCAATTTAATATAATTTGTAAATAAAAACATTTTAATACTATTTTAATATATTTGCATTTAATTTAATATAATTTGTAAAAAAAATAAACATTTTAATATCATTTTATAAATTAAATTAAACAAATATATGATTTTATAAAATAAAAATATATAAAAAAAATATAATTAATTTTTTTTTTAATTTGCACTTAGTAGATTGCACTTGGTCAGCTACCAAGTGCACTTGATAGATGGGAAAAAAATAATTTTTAAATTCTGCACTTGGTGGCTGGCTCACCAAGTGCACCACCAAGTGCTTTAGAACATAAAAAAATTAAGTATATAAAAAATATAATTAAATTAAATATTACAAACATTTTTTTTTTTTGCCCTTGGTGGCTGCACTTGGTGGCGCCACCAAGTGCACTTGGTGGCTGGGAAAAATAAAAGTATTTTTAAATTCGGCACTTGGTCGTTGCACTTGGTCACTTTGACCAAGTGCACTTGGTGGTGACCAAGTGCAGAAGCCACCAAGTGCACCACCAAGTGCCCCACCAAGTGTTTTAGAACATAAATTCATTTTAATTGATTTTAAATCTTTTTTTCAATTGTAAGGTTGTTGTGTTAAATTAAACATCAATTTCATAGTCAAAACAATTCAAAAAACATGATCAAACGTTGAATTGGGTGAATTAATTGATTACGCATTCGGATCGTGAACAAATTGGAAAGCATGTTGTTAACATTGTAACAATATTACTAGAAAGTTCAAAAAATTGTCAAACTTCTACGTTTCAACTTAATAGTACTAATTTGGTTTTTTTTCCATGTTGATTCGATGTTTATAGGCTTCAAATGATCTTTAATGTCAACGTAACAACTTAGTTATCGCTCATTGGCCTCAAATTAATTAAAAAAAAAAAGTATTTTTAGGCACTTGGTCGTGCACTTGGTGGGGCACTTGGTGGTGCACTTGGTGGCCTCTGCACCTGGTCACCACCAAGTGCACTTGGTCAAAGTGACCAAGTGCACTTGGTCAAAGTGACCAAGTGCAACGACCAAGTGCCGAATTTAAAAATACTTTTATTTTTCCCAGCCACCAAGTGCACTTGGTGGCGTCACCAAGTGCAGCCACCAAGGGAAAAAAAATAAAAAAATGTTTGTAATATTTAATTTAATTATATTTTTTATATACTTAATTTAATTATATTTTTTATATACTTAATTTAAATATTTTTTATAATTTTTTTTTTATAAATTTATATATTTGTTTGATTTGGTTTATAAAATAAAATAAAATAGTTTTTTTTATAAATTTATATATTTGTTTGATTTGGTTTATAAAATAAAATAAAATAGTTTTTTTTTTATAAATTTATATATTTGTTTGATTTGGTTTATAAAATAAAATAAAATAGTTTTTTTTTTTTACAAATTATATTAAATTAAATAAGTTAATATATTATAAAAAATTTTAAAAAATTTTGACGGGATTTATTTAGTTAATATCAAAGCTAAACCTGCAAATCAATCTCAATACACCGAATCAACCGAAATAACACCGAATCAATTCAAACAACACAACAAAATACAACAAATACAACAAATACTCGACATTGGGCGGAGGGCGCAAAACGTATAAAACAATTGAATTCAATTAGAAAATCCAAAATATAAATTCCAATTACAAATAACAATTGAATTCAATTAGAAAGTCCAAAATATACATCCAAACGTATAAAACAAGCCATTAATTAATAGACAATTCAATTTAAAATAAAAAAAATTGTTTTCTCCACTTGGACAAAAATTGATCAAGTGCACTTGGCCGCTCGGTGACCGAGGGCCGAGTACTATCCGGTCCCTTGGCCGAGCTATCCGGTCACCGAGGGCCGAGAAATTCCCGTCCACTTGGCCGGTCGACCGAGGGCCCTCGGCCAAAATTCTCGACCGAGGGCTCAAGAACCAAGTAGCCCTCGGTCGTCCTCTCGGTCAAATTTTCGACCGAGGGCTTCGACCGAGGGCCAAAAAAACAGTCCGGAAAAAAAAAAAAAGGAGAATCCTTGCGTGAAACGTACCTTTTTCCCGTCGAAAGCAGCTCTTTTCACGTAGATTCCGACCGAGCTTTATTTTATTTAGAAAGAAATGAGAGCATTTTTTTTTTTTTTTTTTGAAATGGGTTTGAGTTATGAGTGGTAGAAGAGAGCATTCATGCATGCATTTACACCTCCACTAACCTCAAAAAATCTGAATTTTGTTAGGAGTGGGCCCCACTTATAAATTCTTTTTGTTTTTTTGATGTATTTTAATTATTTTTTATGTTATTAAAGGAGAGAAAAGAAAAGTAAGGGTATATAGGACTTTTCCTTTTCATTTTGTGTAGAATGGGTGTAGTTTTATAAGTGGGTTCAAAAAGAGTAGATGCTTTATATTTGTGTATGAAAAGTGGTATTCCCACTATTACATATTTCTCCTCACATACAATTGCTCACATACAATTGATTTCAATTTTTATCCACTTATCACCGATTGATTTTAGTATCTAATCTCTTTAAGTGTCTGGTCTCGAATCTCTTTCAAATTTTCTTGTGCTAATTAAGCGTGAGACTGAACTCGCAAAACTCCAATTAATTTCAACAAAAAAAACTTTTGGTACGTTCAAAAGAAAAAACAATAAATTGACATCAAATTATCACAATACTTGAATATATATTATCCAATGATAATATCATGCAACTTTATTATTCAAAATATTGATACCAAATTTATTTCACTCCCCATTTCTTGACAACCTTAGCAAGTGCTTGTGTGGATGATCCATCTTCCATCAAAGCCTTCACCGCTTCGATCTTCACATCCTTCATCCTCTTCCGAATCCGCTTCCCTTCTTCCCCTTCCATCACCTCTTTCACCGCAAACGAAATGTGTTCCCTCTCCACGATCTCGTTCTCATTCGTCTTAACCCTAATCGCAGCCTTCATCACGTCGGTCAGAAACACGGCATTCACCTTTTGCTCGTGACAAAGCGGCCATGCAACCAACGGCACCCCAAGAACCGCACTCTCGAGTATCGAATTCCACCCGCAATGCGTCAGAAACCCTCCGGTCGAGCCGTGGCTCAGAACCCTAACCTGCGGGACCCACGACCCCACCACCAACCCCCTCCCTTTAGTCCTCTCCAGAAACCCACGTGGCAGAAAATCCAAATCATCACCGTCGTCGCTCCTTTTAGATTTATCAAAGTAGGCGGCCGCCGCATCCTCTTGAGGCCTCGTCACGACCCAGACGAACCGCTGCTCGCTCATCTCGAGGCCGATGGCTAGCTCGTTCATTTGCTCTTTCGACAACGACCCTCCGCTGCCGAAACAAACGTAGAAAACGGACTCGCGTGGCTGGCGATCGAGCCATTCGAGACAGTCGGAGGACACTTTGTCTGATGGTTCCGTTCGGATCAACGGGCCGACGGGGTGAACCGGCGGGCATAGTTTTCCCAAGTACTCGAAAGCTTGGGATTCCAAGTCGTGGAAGCTGTTCACGAGGATGCCGTCGGCCGAACGCTGCTTCTTGCATAGATCGACAAACTTGGTGAAACCCTCGCTCTCCGTGTCTTTCATCGAATCAAGATAATCGTCGGGGCGTAGTTTTATCGAACCTGGCAGACAGTCTTCAAACACGACACGATTAGTGTTAGAAGTCGCATCAGCTAAAAGCTCGAACTATAAAAGAAGTTGAACAATTTCACATTTATATTAGTTGGTCGAGTATATTTTTCAATACTCTCCTTTCACTTTGCTTCTATTATCTAACAGTTCGAACTGTTAGAGAAGTTTGGCAACTTGAAATTTATATTAGTAAGTCGAATATATTCTCCAGCTTGACGTACCTGGCAGAACGATTGGATCCGATGTAACATGATCACGTGGCTTCATCCGAGCCAAATCCATGAAGAGCGACATGGAGTTAGCCGAAAAGATGCTGTAAACATAAGCCGGGAGACCAAACTCTCTAGCTACGTCGATTGCGTAGGAGGTGAAGAAATCGACGACGAGGGCTGCCGGTGGTGTTCCCAAGTCCCGCAGACGAGACAACGTTTGGCGAAGCGACGGAAGCAAGCGCATGACACGTGCGCTGACAACAACCTCGGCAGTGGCATTTTGCGGGAGGTCTTCCGTCGGAACGGGAGGGAGGAAAACGGGGGTGATCCTTTTGGGGATCCCTTGGAGAAGATGTTTTGGACGTTTCATGTCGGGTGAGCCGTCGTGGGGGATGACGAGGGTGACGGTGCAGTTGTGGTCGGAAACGAGCTTGTTTGCCAGCTCGATGAACGGGATGAGGTGGCCGAGGTACACCGGCGGAGGTAGCAAGACTATGTTGGGCAATCTTTGTGTAGCTTCCATGGCTAATTCTGATTAAATATGTATATTAATAATTAATAATACAATATATAATTGATCGGTATGTAAATAAATCATGCCAAGCAAAATACCGTTTATATAGATACATAGGCAAAGTGTTCAAGGGAATAAAAAAAACATTTATCACCTTTTGAGTTTTGACTATTCATATTTAAAAAAAAAAAAAGAATTGAATGAAAAATGGTCGAGAATATTAATACAATAATGCATCACGGTCATAGCTGGCATTTCCTATACAGTAGGCTTTGTTCTTTAAACTTAATTTCATCTATTTTTCATTTCATTTTGTGTCAGTTCACTTCAATTTAGCTCTGGTTGTTTCAAAATAAATTAAAATAAAATAAATAAAAAATAATTCGTATCTATAATTTTAGATTTACAATCTAATTAATTAATTAATGTTAGAATATTATTATTATTTTTTAATATTTAATAATTTATAAAAATTATTATTATTATTTTAATATAAAAAAATTCATTCAGTTCAAATTCATAAGTTCAGTTCAAATCAAATTCATTAAGTTAAATTATATTTCAAATCAAATTCATTAAGTTAAATTATATTCAGTTCAACAAGTTTCAATTCAAAAGAATATAACCTTAATCTATATTAAGTTTTGAGTTATGGTCTTTATGCAATTATAATTATTTAATTTAATAATTTACGTGTTTATAATTATTTAAAATTTAATTTTAATAAACAGAAAAGTTGACTAATTAAAAGAGACTTTCGAGAAGGAGATGATATTAGAGCATCTCAAATGGTGATTATAAGTTTTGAGGTGATGAATAAGTCACGTGTGCGCCAACTCATATTTTTTCAAGTTTATCTAAAAAAAAATTCAACCCATCCAACCATTCTACCGAAAAATAAATTTTATAGGTCTCATCATTTACTTATTTTATATTTTATATTTATTATTTATATTTAAATAATAATAATAATAATAATAGTAAAAGTTAAAAAAAAATGATTTTTAAATGGAATAAAATAAATAATTAATTTTTAAATAAAATAAAAATACAAATAACTTAAATTTTAACTATTTCAAAATTCTTATTTTTAATTAATTTTTATATAAAATACAGAATAATTATCTTAAAATTTTAAACTATTTCAAAATTTTTACTTTTAATTAATTTTTATATAAAATAAAAATACAAATAATTCGTACAGCTATTCTTATTTTTAATTAATTTTTATATAAAATATAAAATAATCCGCTAATATTAAAATTTTAACTATTTCAAAATTTTTAATTTTAATTAATTTTTATATAAAATATAGAATAATCCGCTAATATTAAAATTTTAACTATTTCAAAAATTTTAATTTTAATTAATTTTTATATAAAATAAAAATAAAAATAATAAAAATTTAACTAATTCAAAATTCTTATTTTTTATTAATTTTTATATAAAATATAGAATAATAATTAAAATATAAAATAATTTTTAACGTTAAAATTTTAACTATTTCAAAAATTACAACGAAAATATTGATTTTGTTAATTAATAATAGTAAATAATAATAAAATAATAATATTTTTTATCTCTACTCGGTAGAAGTTCCTCTACCTCAAAATTTTTAGGAACTCCTAAACAACAATATTTATATCATACTCCCGGGAGCACAATATAAATAGTGCTCCCACCCTTTAAAATATAAAAATCATCATTTAATAATTAAGAAATCTTCATTTCAAAAAACAATTATTATAAACATTAATTAGCATAGCAATGAATATTTTAGTATACCTAATCAATATTTATCACAAAATACATGAAGATATAACATAGGTGCACAATTAAAATCATACTCCTAGGAACATGGTATAAATTGCCCCTAAACAGGCTAAACTCTTAGAACTCCTAACTCTTACAAATCAGAAAATATTAATTTTGTTAATTAATAATAGTAAATAATAATAATAAAATAATATTATTTTTTATCTCTACTCGGTAGAAGTTCCTCTACCCAAAATTTTTAGGAACTCCTAAACTCTTAGAACTCCTAACTCTTACAAATCAGCATACCTTCAATGATTTCTGCTCATTTCTTCTCATTTTTTGGTGAGAGATAGAGTTACACGTAGACATCTACCTTTTAATTGAAGATGCTCGTAAGACTATCTTTATCTATAACATTCTCACAATCCAACCCATTAATAAAATAACCATTTAACTCTTTTTCATATCTTTCATTCAAGCTTTATTCAAATATTTCATTTTTCATGTTTTATCCGCAACCCACAACTCACTTTTATTTTTATTTTTCTTATTTATTAATTCCATAAATTATTTTTGTTATTTTTAAAAACATAAAAAAATGTACTAAATATTAAAAAAATGATATTTATAATTTAAAATTATAATGAAAATAACATACATTTAAAAATAAATTAGAAAAAATAATACTACAAACTTGTAATAAGTCAAATACAAATTAATATTTAAATACAAATTAATATTTAAATAGAGAAAAAATTGGATATGAAAATGTATTACAAAATACTTAATATTGGTCTCTATTAATAGAAGTTTTTGTTTTAATAAAAATATAAAATATATAAATTTTAAAACTAAATTAAATATAAATAAATAATTTAATATTATTTAAAATTAAATGTGAGGCAAACACGGTTGTGAATTATTTTTCCTCAGGTCATTTATTGACCAAGTCATATGTATTATAATTTTATTTTTCATTTATTTTTATTTAGTGAAGTGGGCGTGGGGTGGTCTAAGTGAAATTAATTCAACGAATCACCAATTATTTTTTCTTCAATAAGGATGACTTTCACCATCCTTTTACAACTTTTTATAAAGATAGTGTAAGTGAAATTAATTCAACGAATCACCAATTATTTTTCTTCAATAAGGATGACTTTCACCATTCTTTTACAACTTTTTATATCCCTTGTGTTATTATAATTAAAAACATCAACCCGGCCTCAAAAAATATCAACATATGAAAAACAAAATCAATTCAAGCACGTACGCATGCGCACGAATTGGCTATTTGTATAGATTAATGAGTGTGTAATTAGGGAAGCTTCTCATTCTAGTTAGAGCGATCAATCATCCACAACCTGCGAACTCGACATCTATCAATTGTCACTCTACACTTTCACAAGAGTACGTACATGCCAGTGAACCGTAGCTTCACTTTAATGAAAATAGATAATTAAAGAATTTATCAAATCTAATGAATTTCCATATAGCTATTAGCTATTTCAAAATTTCATCCTAACTTGCGCTACCACGTACTCTTTAGGATCCACCACGATTGCACAACTTGCTTCGCATTCTAGCGTTATCAAATCATGCACAACTTGCGAACACATCTCATTATTGTTTGAAAATACTCACACAATCATTATTATTATGAAATTTATCTTTTAGATTTCACAATTATGATAACATCTCATTCTCATTTTCACCAATATATACTTATAAACTCTTATCACGGTCTCATTCCCTGTTAGTGTATTACATTTCTCCTCGCATACAATAGGTTTCAATTTTTGGCCGTCACGATCATAAATATATGAAATGGCGCAACAAGAGAGAATTAAATCCATTGATGAACCTACGCTTATATAAATCTTCACCCTCAAGTGTTCACGGCTTCAACAGGTTGTAAGCCTAAGTTGTCGACCTTCATAAATGTTGATGATTTAAGTGAAATCATTATCCATTTAATGTAGTTAAAATCATTTAAGACTTTGGATTAATCCTAGTCAATAGAATATGAATTTGGAGAAGTGTGGAGTACACGTTCATATAAAATTGATACGGATTAATACTTTGGATAAGCATGTTGATGCATGTCGAGTGTAATCTCGTGGTTGCATGGTTGCATGGCTAGATGATGATATTACATCATTATTATGATGCAATTTCGAAATTGCATGTAATGTCATGCAAAACAACATGAATAAGTGCTTAGTGAAAATGTGTGTTCACTAAAAAGTACCTATTCAAGTAATAGGTGCTTATGTCCAAAGGAAGTGGTGTCTAAAACCTATACGTATAAGGGAGTGGAATTCATTTTCTGAATACACACAATATTAGCTTCGAAATTAAGAGCTTTGAAGCAACAAATAATACATAAAGTTCCATAAGTTGCTCGTGTTCTAAGCCTAAAACTCGAGTGTCGTTATTGTCTTATCTAGCAAGAGATTTCGTGATACCCAGGATAAATAAGGGTCAAAATACTTTTTAAGGAAAGCGTTCTACGCCATTCAATATTATCCAAGCCTCTTTATACTTTCAGTTATCCTAAAAATACAACATTCTTAAAGAGTATTTCCATATACTGAAAGATGGAAGCGGTTCGAGATGACCAACAAGTTTTGCAAGTTGGAGAAATTTGAAGACGTAGATTTTCGAAGGTGGCAAAAGAAGATGCATTTCATGCTAACAATCTTGAAGGTGGTGTACGTGCTAAACACTCCACAACCGGAAGCAAAGGACAACGAAACAGCGGAGGAAACTCGGAATCGATGCAAGTGGGAGAACGACGATTATATATGTCGTGGGCATATTTTAAACGGTATGTCTGACTCACTTTTCGACATCTATCAAAACGTTGAATCTGCTAAAGAACTCTGGGATAGTCTTGAATCCAAGTACATTGACAAGGACGCTTCTAGTAAGAAGTTTATGGTTGGTAATTTTATGAATTACAAAATGTGCGACGGAAGGCCGATAATGGAGCAATATAATGAATTGCTCCGGATCTTGGGTCAATTTGCCCAACATAATATGAAGATGGATTAGTCCATCTCGGTGTCTAGTATTATAGATAAATTACCGCCGTCATGGAAAGACTTCAAACACACAATATTAATTAGCTTCGAAATTAAGAGCTTTGAAGCAACAAATAATACATAAAGTTCCATAAGTTGCTCGTGTTCTAAGCCTAAGACTCGAGTGTCGTTATTGTCTTATCCTGCGAGGGATTTCGTGATACCCAGGCTAAATAAGGGTCGAAATACTCTTTAAGGAAAGCGTTCTACGCGATTCAATATTATCCAAGCCTCTCTATACTTTCAGTAACCCTAAAAATACAACAATAAATATACTTTCAGTAACCCTAAAAATACAACAATAAATAGGGAGAAATTCTATTTGGCTTGTTGGGTTGGCGCAATGGATGAATGATGGGAGGGCGAAGCATTATGAGCTGTTAGCAAAGGTAGGGAGGAAGGAGAAGAGTTTATGAATGAGCGGCCTTTCTTTCCATAACTGGATAATCCAAGTATATATCCGGTCCACGTCCTACCACGCAAAGAGGTTATTCTCGATTTAGTCCCAAGTTGATATATGAGAATTGATAATATATTTCAATAAAGAAGAAACGTGATTCTTTCATTGAGTAGTATGGTTTAATGAAAATATTTGGAGGCATGATGATGTTGATTGATGTTCCTTAACATGCCCTCGAAACGGGCGATCGAGAGAGAAGGCCGATCTTGGATAGTAAATAATAGAGTCGTGACTTAAGGAGTGGTTTGGTAAGAAAATCAGTAAGTTGGTCGTCACCAGAATTCACTCCCCATTGCTCCTCCATTTCTTGACAACCTTAGCAAGCGCTTGTGTAGATGAACCATCCTCCATCAGAGCCTTCTCAGCACCAATCTTCAAACCCGCCGTCCTCTTCCGAATCCGCTCCCCTTCTTCCCCTTCCATCACCTCTTTCACCACACCCGCAATATGCTCCCTCTCCACAATCCCATTCTCGTTCTTCTTCACCCTAATCGCAGCCTCCATCACCTCCGTCACCACCACCGCATTCACCTTATGATCGAAACAAAGCGGCCACCCTATCAACGGCACCCCATAAACCGCACCCTCCATTATCGAATTCCACCCGCAATGCGTCAGAAACCCTCCGGTCGAGCCATGACTCAGCACCCTAACCTGCGGGACCCACGACCCCACCACCAACCCCCTCCCCTTAGTCCTCTCCACAAACCCTATCGGCAGAAAGTCCAAATCGTGGTCGATTCGATTGTTGAGGTAGGAGGCGGCTGCATTTTCCTGAGGCCTCCTCACGACCCATAGGAACCTCTGCTCGCTCGTTTCGAGCCCTAGGGCTAGCTCCTTTATTTGCTCAACGGATAAACCCCCTACGCTGCCGAAGGAAACGTACAGCACGGATCGAGGGGGCTGATCGTTGAGCCAGTCGAGAGAGGGGTGGGAGAGATCGGTTTTGGGGTCGGTTCGGATCAACGGGCCCACGGGGTAAACCGGGGGGACCCCGTTGGGGACGTGCCTTTCGAAGTACTCGAAGGCTTGTGGCTCCACGTCGAGGAAGCTGTTGACAAGGATGCCGTCTGCCGAAAGCTGCCTCTTGCATATGTCGACGAACCGGGCGTAGCTTTCGCCCTTTGGGTCTTTCATGAAACCGAAGTAATCGTCGCGGCTTAGTTTGATCGAACCGGGAAGGTAAACTGTTGCACGACATGATCAACGGATATGACATATTAAAAAATGAATCAGTTCAGTTTAGTTCAATTAAGATTCGTTTAGTTCAGCTAAATTTCGTTTCAAAATTAATTTTAAAAAAAATAATTAAAATCAATAATATTTAAAATAATAAACCTATTTAATGCTAAAATATTAATTCCTCCTATTTTTTATATTTGACGTTCTAAAACTTTGCACCGATAAGAAGAGATTAAAAAAAAAATTGGTGAATTAAAAATTGTTGACCAATGGGATGCTGACACGTGGTGCTGAATCAACATTCATGTGCATATTTCGGCATTCATGTGCATATTTCGGGAAAAATTGAAATTTCCGTTCAAAAAAAAAATAAATTGAAATCAAATTCGATACAATTGAAACTAAATTGAGAAAACGGATGTATTTAGAACTAAATAAAAAAAAATACAATTTATGGGACCAAAAAAAAATTTATCTCCTAATATTAATGAAAAAAAAGTATGCCTATTCAAATAAAAATAATAATATTAAATAAGAGTATTTACGAGAAAACATGTAAAACGTCAAATTAAATGTTAAAAGAACAAAAAAGCTAAAACACATTTATAATGTATTGGAGGGAGTATTAATATATTTTATAAAAATATTTAACATTTTATAAAAATTATTATTATTTTTAAAAAAAAATGAATTTAGTTCATATTGATTCAAATTTATTCAGTTCAAAAAAAAAAAAAACAGATCATCTCTTTGGCAATACTCACAATTTAACATGCACTGTTAAATAAATAAAAAGCAATTTTTTTAATTTTTCACTTTAAAATATAATTTTACTCTTATTTACTTATATTTGAAAATAAATGCGACATTATGACAATTTTGGTATTTACTTATATTTGAAAATAAATGCGACATTATGACAATTTTGGTATAAATTAAAATAGGAGTAAGAGAAAAAACTCAGTTATAATATATCCGATGATACGAATCGTCGACATTCCTACGTACCTGGTCTCGAGTCGAGATCCGATGAGCATTCGCTAGGTTTCATCAAAGCCAACTCCATTTTGATCGACAGGGAATTAGCGGCTTGACACGGGAGTATTGCGTAGAAGACAAACGATCTTCTTACGAAAGAATTTGATAAATATTATTCTTATTGATTGCCTTTTCTTTACAACTGTATCACCAATATATAGATGACTACAAAAGAAAATGAAAAGACATTCAACCCAAAATTAAAGCTAATTAAAGAACTTCAAAAAAAAAGAGAAAATAACTTCAAGATGGTCAAAGTAGAAGCAACAGATTTTAAGGGATGACTTAGGCCTTTGAAAGATGTGCTTATTCCATATCAGTCTCCCCCACTTGAAATGAACTCGACCTCGAGTGATCCGGATAAGAAGATGGTTCCATAGGAAAGAAACGATAGAGATCACTTACGTTAAACGTCTTCGAGATTCCCATTGAATCTGGCAGGTCTACTACATAAGCGTTGTCATTGATCTTATGAGTAATTTTGTAAGGTCCATATTTCCGCGGCTGCAACTTGTGGTATTGTCCAACAGGAAAACGTTCACGACGAAGAAAAATCATCACATCGTCCCCAACTTCAAATATATTTGCTCGTCTATGCTTGTCTGCCGCTGCTTTGAATTTTTTTATTAGTTTCTATCAACTTTTTACGAACCTCCGCTTGAACATCCAACCCATCTTTAGCCATTTCTTCAGCAGCCATACTTTTAACATCTGGTAGCTTTACAAGGTCCAAAGCATGACATGGAACTTTTTGATAAACCACATTGAATGGGGATTTTCCAGTAGAACTATGAACTGCATTGTTGAAGGCGAATTCTGCTTGGGGCAAGGCATAATCCCACTGCTTTGGTCGATCCCCGCAAATACACCGAATTAAGTTTCCAAGAGTCCGATTTACGACTTCAGTCTGGCCGTCAGTTTGTGGATGCGCTGTGCTGCTAAATTTGAGTGACGTATCAAACATCTTCCATAAAGTAATCCAAAAGTGACTCAGGAACTTACTATCACGATCCGAAGTGATAGATTTTGGTACGCCATGTAACCGCACAATTTCTCGAAAGAAAAGTCGTGCAATATTGGAGGCATCAGAAGTCTTTTTGCAAGGTATAAAGTGTACCATCTTCGAAAATCTATCTACCACCACGAACACGGAATCGACACCTCGCTGCGTGCGTGGTAATCCAAGGACAAAGTCCATAGACAAATCTTCCCAAATGGCTTCTGGTACTGGTAACGGCATGTAGAGACCAGTATTTTGATTATGCCCCTTTGATGTTTGACAAACATAACACCGACTCACAAACTTTCTCACTTCGCGTTTCAATTGCGGCCAATAAAATCGCTCTTCCAAACTAGCCGTGGTCTTCTCCCTTCCAAGATGTCCACTTAATCCGCCACCATGTAGATCACGAATTAATTTATCTCTTAATGATGTTCGGGGAATACACAGTCTAGTTCCCTTGAATAGGTACCCATCATACGCATAAAAATCTTTAAAGGGAAGACTATTCCAGATTTTTGCAAAATCCTCGTCTGTGGAGTATAATTCCGGAAGAACTTCGAATCCTGTTACTTCATGGCTCATTGTTACGAGTAGAGTTGCACGTCTACTGAGAGCATCTGCAGGCTTGTTTTGAGCTCCAGCTTTATGTTTAAGAATGAAGGGAAATTGTTGTAAATACGCGATCCATCTTGCGTGCATCCTGCTTATACTCTTTTGGTTATTAATGTATCTTAAGGCCTGATGATCTGTGTAAAGCACAAATTGGTCTTGGATGAGGTAATGTTCCCAATACTTCAAAGCTCTGAAAATGGCATAAAATTCTTGATCATAGGTGGACCATTTTTGACGCGAGTCGCTTAGTTTTTCGCTAAAATATGCGATAGGTCTGCCTTCTTGAGATAACACAGCACCTATTCCGACCTTGCATGCGTCACATTCTACCACAAACAATTTCTCAAAACAAGGAAGTGCTAGAACAGGAGCAGAACATAATTTCTCCTTAATCGTTTCGAAGCTCCGTTGTTGTTCCGATCCCCAATGAAAACTTCCCTTCTTTAAACAATTTGTCATCGGTGCTACAATGGTGCTAAAATTCCGAATAAATCGTCGATAGAAGGTAGCAAGCCCATGGAAACTTCGTAATTCGGTCACAGATTTTGGATTCGGCCAATCTCGAATGGCTCGAACTTTTTCTTCATCTACATGTATGCCATCTCCTCCAATCACAAATCCAAGAAATAGTAGAGTTGCTTGCATGAAGCAACATTTTTTCTGATTGATAAAAAGCTTGTTGTCCTTCAACACAACCAAAACTTGGCGCAAATGGTCCAGATGTTCCTCCTGATTAGTGCTGTAGATGAGGATATCATCGAAATATACTACAACAAATTTGCCCAAAAAAGGTTTTAGAATCTCATTCATCAATCGCATGAACGTGCTCGGTGCATTAGACAACCCGAAGGGTAGAACAAGCCATTCGTATAATCCCTCTTTTGTTTTAAAAGCTGTCTTCCACTCGTCTCCCGGTCTGATACGGATCTGATGGTATCCACTTCTCAGATCTAGTTTGCTGAAAATTCTAGCTCCAGACAGATTATCTAACATGTCTTCCAATCTAGGAATCGGAAATCGGTAACGTACAGTTATTTTGTTTATTGCTCGACTGTCTATGCACATACGCCAAGATCCGTCCTTTTTTGGTGTTAGTAACGCAGGGACTGCACAAGGACTCATACTCTCTTGTATCAAGCCTTTACGCAATAATTCTTCCACCATTTGTTGTAGAATGGCACTCTCTTTTGGGTTCATTCGATAATGAGGCAGGTTTGGCAACGAAGCTCCTGGGACCAAATCAATAGCATGTTGTATATCTCTCATTGGTGGTAATTCGGCAGGGAGTTCTTCAGGCACCAACTCTTGAAATTCCTTAAGTAACTTAAGAACACGATTGGGAATCTTCACTTCAACATCGCCAACCATGAATGATGTCTTTACTACTAACGCATGTATCTCTTTAGTGGCATACGCGTCATTAATCAACTCTTTCTCAGATCTGGTGAGATTTATGAATTTTCCAGATTTTTTCTTTGATTTAAATCCCAAAGGCAGTAGTGTTACCTTATGCCCATCCTTGAAAAATTGATAAGTGTTCTCTCTTCCATCATGTGTTGTTGCAAGGTCAAACTGCCACGGTCGACCGAACAATATTTGGCAAGCATCCATGTCTACTATATCGCACAAAACTTCATCCTTATAATACTTTCCAATAGACAAGGGGACCCGACACCTTTCTTTCACTGTAATTCCTTCACCTTTAGTAATCCACACAATATTATAAGGTTCGGGATGCTTCTCTACTGGTAGATTCAAAGTTTTAACCAAACTTTGGGAGATAATATTTTCACAACTACCGCTATCAATAATCAATTCAAAAATTTGATTAGAAATAGTACACCTGGTTCGGAATAACGCGTTTCGCTGGGAATCATCCATCTTTGGGGCCAACAAGATTTTACGAACCACCAACACATGCTGCTCCTCGTGATCCTCACCGTCGGGCTCGCAAATTCCATCCTCTCCTTCCGAACTATCATTATTTTCTTCGTTTTGTTCGACGAGGTTGACTGGGCGACGTTTGGGGCAATTGTTAGATCGGTGTCCAACTTCGTGGCACCTATAACACTTGTCACCCGTTGGTTTTGCATAAGGATTTTCTCCCCGTTGTGGAACCTCTTTCTCTCCTGTGCGCTTCATAGAACTTGAAGCTTCAAAGTTTGTTTTGGGATTGAATTTGGGCATGTCACCAAAGTTCTTACGATGTTCTTCTCTAGCATTGGAACTCCGAAACCCCATCGATTCTGCTCGTTGTGCCATATTGATTGCTTCGCTAATGGTTAGGATGATTTGACATCCAATCTTTTCGCGAATTATATGCTTTAATCCATTAATATACCTCGCCACTTGTTGTCCCTCCGTTTCCATCAAATTGTTTCGTGAAGAGAGACGTAAGAAATCTGACGTATAATCCGCTACTGACTTATGCCCTTGAACTAATGTCTGGTATTGCTGGAATAGAAATTGTTCATAATCTGGAGGGAGGAATCTTGCCATCATCATCCTCTTCATCTTCGCCCATAATTGGATCGGTTGTTTTCCTAATCGTTGGCGTTGATTCTGAACTTGCTCCCACCATGACGAGGCTCCTCCTTTCAAACGATAAGCTACGAGTTTTACTTGCTTATCTTCTGAAATCTCGGCAAAGTCGAAGAATCTTTCTACTTCAGCAACCCAATCAAGAAATCCTTCAATGTTAAAATTTCCATTGAAGGGAGGGAGATCCGCTTTCAAACGAAATTCATCATGCCTGGGTTGATGATTGTTCCTACGTCCAAGGTTACGATTCCCTTGAAATATTTGTGCAGCCTCTTCATCAGAAGAATCATCCACGTAAATTTGCCTTCTTGGGTTATGTCGAGGGCCACGAGCAAGTCTCCTGTCTTCTTCGTCTTCTTGGTTATTTTGATGCGCCCGGGGACCAGCCTGAATTTCCTCTACTAATTCAACACGTGTGGATAGAGTTTCAACAGCCGTCGTGAGACGTTGCATCTCCCTGATCACGTCAGCGAGGTTGGGTTCGTCTTCGTTAGCCATTGCCAAGGAAAGCTTGGCTCTGATACCAACTGACACGGGAGTATTGCGTAGAAGACAAACGATCTTCTTACGAAAGAATTTGATAAATATTATTCTTATTGATTGCCTTTTCTTTACAACTGTATCACCAATATATAGATGACTACAAAAGAAAATGAAAAGACATTCAACCCAAAATTAAAGCTAATTAAAGAACTTCAAAAAAAAAGAGAAAATAACTTCAAGATGGTCAAAGTAGAAGCAACAGATTTTAAGGGATGACTTAGGCCTTTGAAAGATGTCATGTGAGATGTGCATACAGCATCACTCACTTCTTACCTAATTTCTTCCTTTCCTCTGCAACAATTTTCAGTTGATGTGATGCTCCATTTATAAAAATCCATTATTTTCTTTTCTTAATTAACCAAAAAAGTTACGCTCAAATCAAAATACGCTTGAGTTTAATAAACACAACGATAATTGAATCATCTTAGAAAGTTTCTTTCTCTTATTGGTGTAATGGTGTTAATTGATGTGTTATTAGTTTCGATTCGTTGCATCGTGGTAGACTTAGGATTTAGAAACCAAAATCAAATTCTTTCTAAAATTCGATACATAAAGACAATTGTGCAAAATTAAAATCATATCACTACTAAAACGTAGGTGCACGTCTCCCACTTATAAAAACTAAATTGACAATAAAAAAATCGATACAGAGAATTAAATCATAGAATTTGGCATACTCCTATAAGATTTCTAGGCTAAAAATAAAATTGTTACCTTCTGAATCATGAGTGAAAGTGTTAAAATTAAAGTCGTGTAAATGCGGTCTCACGAATAGAATAAGAGCCATAGTACTTGTAAATATTTCATCCTAAATCCACGAGAGAACTAAAAAATAAACATTTCAAACTAATTAACAACTTTAAAAAAAAGTAAAATCTTGATAATAATATCTCAAAACCAATGCATGCATGTTTAATTTAACAAGGTCAACATCACAATACTTGAACATCCAAATGATACTACTAGCTAGTATCATGCATGTAACTTTATTATTGATCAATACCAAAATTCACTCCCCATTGCTCCTCCATTTCTTGACAACCTTAGCAAGCGCTTGTGCAGATGATCCATACTCTTTCATGAGAGCCATCTCAGCACCAATCTTCACCTCCTTCATCCTCTTCCGAATCCGCTCCCCTTCTCCGCCTTCCATCATCTCCTTCACCACACCCGCAATATGATCCCTCTCCACAATCCCATTTTCATTCTTCTCCACCCTTATCCCAGCCTTTATCACCTCCGTCACCACCACCGCATTCACCTTATGGTCGAAACAAAGCGGCCACCCTATCAACGGCACCCCATAAACCGCGCTCTCGAGTATCGAGTTCCACCCGCAATGCGTCAAGTACCCGCCAATCGACACGTGGCTCAGAACCCTAACCTGCGGGACCCACGACCCCACCACCAACCCCCTCCCTTTAGTCCTCTCCACAAACCCACGTGGCAGAAAATCCAAATCGTGGGCCCCACTGTTGTCGAGGTAGGAGGCGGCCGCGTTTTCCTGCGGCCTCCGCACGACCCAGAGGAATCTCTGCTCGCTCGATTCGAGCCCTAGGGCTAGCTCGTTTATTTGCTCGACCGACAAACCTCCTCCGCTGCCGAAGGAAACGTACAGCACGGATTGACGTGGCTGTTCGTCGAGCCATTCCAGACACTTGTGGGGTTCGGTTTCGAGCCCTTTTCGGATCAACGGGCCCACGGGGTAAACCGGAGGGAGGCGGCCGTGTGTTTCCTGCAAGTACTCGAAAGCTTGTGGCTCAAGGTCCAGGAAGCTGTTGACGAGGATGCCGTCGGCAGAAAGCTGACTCTTGCATATGTCGACGAACCGTGCGTAGCTTTCGCTCTTTGTGTCTTTCATGAAACCGAAGTAATCGTCGCGGCTTAGTTCGATCGAACCGGGAAGGTAAACTGTCGCACGACATGATCGACGGACATATTAGAAAATATATTAGGAATTAATTTCACTTCTTTAATTCAATTAATAAAAGTTAATTAAGTTTTTTTCATGTAATTAGAAAATAAATTACTCCATATATATGTTGGAACGAGATAAAAAAACTAATTGGTTCTATAAATGTAGTCTTTAATTTCTTGATTTATTTTCACAGAAATCAACTTTTTCAATTTAGTTTTTTTTTTGGACAAAAAAATTTAAAATTTGCTGGAATTTGACCACGTGCATCTTACGTGATTAGATATCCAGCCAAACTTATGAGTAAATACTCCGTTTATGGGAACAAAAAAAAATTATCTATTCTAACTAATTAGCACACAAGACTTTTTCTTTTTGATGTCACAAACTAAGTAAGCAGTTTGTACACTATTTAAATTTTTAACTTAAAAATATATTTTACAATATAATTTTTGATCAAAAAGTCAAAAATTAATTGACGACTTGATCGAACAGGGCGGGCAAACTGTCGCATGACATGATCGACGGACTGACATGTTAAAAAAGAATTACTGTCTCAACTAATTACACACATTATATTTTTTTTGAATCTTACAACTTCATATGCACGTGCACACTCTTAAAAATGAAACGGATTTCTTTATTTTTTTTCATTTTAAAATATAATTTTGCCCCTATTTTATTTACTTATTTTTAAAAATTTACTCACAACTAATTTAACTTTTAACTTAAAAATAAATATGGTACTCTACTTTTTGGTCAAAAAGTCAAAAAATAACATTTTTCATCGTACCTGGTCTCGAGTCGAGATCCGACGAACAATCGCTAGGTTTCATCAAAGCCAACTCCATTTTGATGGACAGAGAATTAGCTGCTGGGATGTAGAAAATGTAGACCGGTAGGTTGAGCTCTCGGGCAACATCAATAGCGTATGTGGTGAAAAAATCAACGACGAGGGCTGCTGCCGGAGTCCCCGAGTCCCGAAGAGAAGACAAGGTCTCGCGAAGAGACGGAAGGGATCGGATTACACGAGCCGTCACGACGACCTCGATCGGTGCGTTCTCCGGGAGGTCGTCGGTCGGAACGGGAGGGAGGAAAATAGGGTTTATCATTTTGGTTGTGATGTTGTGATTCCCTTCGAGAAGTTCGTTTTGAGGTAACCTGTCGGGTGAGCCATCGTGGGGGATGACGAGGGAGACGGTGCAGTTATGGTCGGAAACGAGCTTGTTTGCGAGCTCGATGAACGGGATCATGTGACCTAGGAACACCGGAGGAGGTAGCAAGACTATATTGGGCAGTTTGTGTGTGGCTTCCATTGTGATGAAGGTGAAATGATGAACTGTAAAATTGAAGGTGAATGAAAGATGATGACAAGTATATATGACTATTTATTTATCATACATGCGCGTGGTTAATTTGGTATATAGTTGTAGTATACTCATCTGTCCCGGATTAATGGGCATTGCTGGTCAACGTTGACTTTTTTTGTCCGTCCAATACATATGATAAATGGTATACAAAAATTATGAAAAAATTACTAAAATAAAATTTAACTATTAAATTTTATTTTAGTAATTTTTTCATAATTTTTGTATACTATTTATCATATGTATTGGACGGACAAAAAAAGTCAACGTTGACCAGCAATGCCCATTAGTCCGGGACCGAAGGAGTATATTATTAAGACTTTTTTGGATATTAATATATTGCAAACATGTTTATTATTTACCAAAGTAAGTCGGGGTTTTATTATGGGCCCATTAGTCCGGGACCGAGGGAGTATATTATTAAGACTTTTTTGGATATTAATATATTGCAAACATGTTTATTATTTACCAAAGTAAGTCGGGGTTTTATTATGGGTTAATAGCACATAAAACCACCTACTTTATTTGTAAAACAAACCAATTTTTTTTATTATTATTTACCGTTATAAATTATATATTAATTATAAATAAATTAAAATATTAAAAATTCACACACATATATATTTTTTAAAATCTCTATAAATTAATAGCAGTAAAATTTTATTAATTTAAAAATGTTATTAATTTATCGTATTTTTTCAATTAAAAAACTTGACACTGAAAGATTCTATTAATTTATAAAAGTTTTAATGTATATGTGAAACCGTATCATTGAGTCGGATCATTACTTAGAAATATACCTGCCCAAATCCGCCCGTGAATACCCCTAGTTCCATCACATAATTTTCTAGAAAGGAAGTAATACGTTGTATTAACTAATTTATGTCACTCACCAAATCGAGTGTAGTTTAAAATTAATATTTATTTACATATTGTTACTCTAAATTTCAATAAATTTAAATTTTTTAACAATAAATTAAATAGTATATTTTGTATACTTTAAATTTCATTAAATACAATTTTATTATTTTTAACAATAAATTAAATCGTATATTTTTTGCTTACAAAATACTTATATAGTGTAACTAAAGGTATTCCCTCATTGTCATTGATCAATACTAATATCATACACATAAATGTATGATACATTATACACTATTCAATTAAATATATAAAAAAAATTTAGTTCATTATAATATACATTTTAAAATAAATAATCACCATTGTAAAAAATTAGAACACATGTATAAATTGTAAAACACAAATACAAAAAAATAAATTTTCATTTATCAACATTAAAATCATAATTTAACACATAAATCCGCATTCACAAAACATTCATCATTTATAAAAATAAATGAACAATAATCATTCTAAACAACTTCATTAATGAACAATAATCATCCTAAACAATTCACACCGCCAGTGCAATACTATGTACACATAATATGTTGTGTTTTTGACACAAAACCGAAGTTGGAGACGACTGGGCATTTTTGCGATCGCTGGGCTCAAATAGCGGTTGTCGATGGTGCATGGACCCGCGACCGCGGCAGCGCCCGCCGTTTTCCCTGTTTCGACGATCGAAGGTTCGATCGGATTTCTGGAGTTTCAACGCCCGCTGAAGGGCATTCCGGGCACGCTCCTTGTATTATTTGTTGTACTTTACTTGTTTCATTCTCTTATTTGTTATTTAATTATTGTATTATTTGTCAATTATTATTTTCATACAATACAATAATTTAGATATCATGTCAAAGTTGGGTCAATAACACCTTAAAAAGTCTTATTAAAGTGATAAAGTTGTCCAACTTATATTTGAGTTTTAAGATTCATATCCAATCGATATGGGATTTTCACTCTTATACATCTCTAGTCGTAGTTATATCATTCATAAACGAAGTTTCACTCCCCAATATTGCTCCACCGTATCAATACTCTAACATGCACAAACACCACTTGAAAACACTAAAATGAATACCGGAAAACATGCACTACTCTGTTCCAAATTAATAGTCACATTCTCCCAGACAGATGGATATTTGATATTTTATTTCATTCCATATAAAAAAAAAACACTAAAAAAAACAAAGTTCACTCCCCATTGCTCCTCCATTTCTCGACAACCTTAGCAAGCGCTTGTGTAGATGATCCATATTCTTTCATCAGAGCCTTCCCAGCACCAATCTTCACCTCCTTCATCCTCTTCCGAATCCGCTTCCCTTCTTCCCCTTCCATCATCATCATCACCGCACCCGCAATCTGTTCCCTCTCCACAATCCCATCCTCGTTCGCCTTCACCCTCATCGCACCCTCCACCACCTCCTTCACCACCACCGCATTCACCTTCTGATCGTAACAAAGCGGCCACCCGATCATCGGCACCCCATAAACCGCACTCTCCAGAATCGAATTCCACCCGCAGTGCATCAAGAACCCTCCGGTCGACACGTGGCTCAAGACCCTAACCTGCGGGACCCACGACCCCACCACAAGCCCCCTCCCTTTAGTCCTCTCCACAAACCCACGTGGCAGAAAATCCAAATCGTGGGCCCCGCTGTTGTCGAGGTAGGAGGCGGCCGCGTTTTCCTGAGGCCTCCGCACGACCCATAGGAACCTCTGCTCGCTCGATTCGAGCCCTAGGGCTAGCTCCTTTATTTGCTCGACCGACAAACCTCCTCCGCTGCCAAAGGAAACGTACAGCACGGATTGACGTGGCTGATCGTCGAGCCATTCCAGACACTTATGGGATTCGGTTTCGAGCCCTTTTCGGATCAACGGGCCCACGGGGTAAACCGGAGGGGCGCCTTCGGGGAAGTGCTTTTCGAAGTAGTTGAAAGCTTCTGACTCCAATTCGAGGAAGCTGTTCACGAGGATGCCGTCGGCCGAAAGGAGTTTGTTGCATAGATCGACGAACCGAGTGTAGCCCTCGTTCTTCGTGTCTTTCATCGAATCGAGGTAATCGGAGGGGCTTAGTTTTATCGAACCGGGCAGGCAATCTGTCGGCACGTACATACGACAATATATATGTCACAATGAAATAGAGATAATATCGCAAAACGAAATCAAATTTTCGAAATTTTGATTTTTTAATTACGTGTTAAACCTTATAAAACATACTTTCTACTCTTAAAGTATTTAGGAAAAGAGATATTTTGATTTATTAATTTACATGTTAAATTTTATAAAACATATTTTCTAATTAAGGATAGTTTTTTTTTTTATTTGTTTTTTTGTTTTTTTTTTATTATTTGAGTTATTATTAATTTTATAATTATAAAAAAAATTACTATTTTAATTATAATCAATTATTTAAATTTACATTTTTTTCAAAAACCATCTTTTTTTTTTTTTAAGTCAAGAAAAAGGAAAAAAGTGTGGGACAAGAGACTCAAAACAGGACAAAAAATGTGGGTAAGAGACTCAAAACAAGGAAGAAAAAAGAAAAAAATGTGGGTTAAGAGACTCCAAACACGGAAGAAAAAAGAAAAAAGGGTGGGTCAAGAGACTCAAAACAGGACACGTAACATTTTTCAGTTTTTTATGGATGGGCTAACCAACTCAACTCCCTAACATTCTTAAACAAAATTTATTCAAATGCATATATATATTAGGGTGGGATCTAGCCCCTGGTCTACATGAGTACCCCTGCTTTAGTGTTGTCTTAAGATATATTTAGGAAAAATGGTATTTTAATTTATATACTACCTCTTTCCCATTTTATTTAGGAAAAATGGTATTTTTAAGGTAGCAATTATAATTAAAAGTACATTATTATTTTACTTTTACTTAATTTATATTTATTATTAATAAAAAGTCAATTTGAATAAAAATACTTTAAAATTATAATTAAGAAAAACTATTATCTTAAATTACATGTAATCTTTTAAAACTGTCGATCTTGCATACCTGGCACCGATTCGGGATTCAACGAACCGTCCCTACGCTTCATCAAGACCAACTCCACGCATAGCGACAGAGAATTAGCGGCCGGAATGTAGAACATGTAGGCCGGAATATCGAGTTCTCGGGCAACATCGATCGCATACGTGGCGAACAAATCCACGACGAGGGCGGCTGGCGGGGCCCCCGCCAACAAATCGCGTAGAGAGGGAAGGGAGCGAATGACACGTGTCATCACAATGACCTCCACCATTGCATCCTCCGGGAGGTCGTCGGTCGGAACGGGAGGGAGGAAAATAGGGTTTATCATTTCGGTTGAGATGTTGATGTTCCCTTCGAGGAGTTGTTTTTGAGGTTTATTATCGGGTGAGCCATCGTGCGGGATGACGAGGGTGACGGTGCAGTTATGGTCGGAAACGAGCTTGTTTGCCAGCTCGATGAAGGGAATCATGTGGCCGAGGAACACCGGTGGAGGCAGCAAGACTATGTTGGGAATTCTTTGAGGGGCTTCCATTTTTTTTTTTTTTTTTTTTTTTTTTTTTTTTGAATGAATGAAAGACTATGTTGAACAAATATGGCTATTTATTGGTCCAAATGTGACTTTTTTTCTTGTGTATTAATTTGAATGATCGTGTGAAATCGGTCTAATATCTCTGAGATTCTCTATTTTAATCTCAAAAAATCATAATAAAAGGAGTAAATTGCAAATCAAAATTATTTGGATTTGAAAATTATATAGCAGGTATAATAAATTCCAAATTTTAGATTTTAATTAAATTTCTTCAAAATTCTCATTCCTTAAATGGTAGATAAATTCACCTTTGATTATGCAAAAAATAATCACATAGAGTATTTAATATATATTCAATTAGAGAAATAAAATAAAATATATCTTTCAAATGTTAGCAAAATAAATCATGATTTTAATTGTTATTTTCAAAATAAAAATATATTAATTATAAATAAACTCAAATATTTAAAATCTGAGTTTTACACACATATATTATTCTCTTGTGATAATAGAAATAAGAAAGATTGCCTACTTAAATTTGTGATAGTCATGAAGATAAAAATTTTTGAAAGGAAAGATACATCACCCTTAATATTTGTGATTCAAAGTGACTAAATATGATTTGACGATCCAAGATATTTGTGGGTTTTAATTTCAAGGCAAACTATTCATTTACTTTTAATAATTTTTTTTGTTGGTATTTATTTTATTTTTAGTGTGTTTTTATGGTATTCTATATTTTTTTTATAACATAAAATATGAAATTTGGTCATTCATTATGAAACAAGTTAATGAAAGTCAACACACCGAATAAGATTAAAAACACACTGAATATGAATGAAACTGAATAGAACTGAAACACATTGGATATGATTGAAACATACTATATACTGAATATGTTTGAACCACTTTTAATAGGACTAAAACATACTGGAATATGACTGAAATACAATGAATAGGATAACACTGAATAGAACTGAAACATACACTGCAAAATAAAACATGATTTTTAATTATTATTTTCAAAATAAAAAATAAAATTATATTAATTATAAATAAAGTCAAATATTTAAAATCCGAGTTTTACACACATTCTTCTCTTGTGATAATAGAAATAAGAAAGAGTGCCTACTTAAATTTGTGATAGTCATGAAAAAAAAAATTGAAATGAAAGATACATCAATCTTGATAATATCTCAAAACCAAGGCATGTTTAACAAGGTCACCATTCACCAATACCATCACAAAACAACACTTAAATATCCAAAATGACATATCACAAAACTTCATTATTCAAAACATTGATATATACCGATCAAAATTCACTCCCCATTGCTCCTCAAATTCTTGACAAACTTAGCAAGCGCTTGTGAAGATGATCCACCCTCCATCATAGCCTTCTCAGCACCAATCTTCAAATCCTTCATCCTCTTCCGAATCCCCTCCCCTTCTTCCCCTTCCATCACCTCCTTCACCACGCCCGCAACATGTTCCCTCTCCACAATCCCATTCTCATTCTTCTCCACCCTTATCGCAGCCTCCATCACCTCCGTCGCCACCACCGCATTCACCTTATGGTCGAAACAAAGCGGCCACCCTATCAACGGCACCCCATAAACCGCGCCCTCCATTATCGAATTCCACCCGCAATGCGTCAGAAACCCTCCGGTCGAGCCGTGACTCAGCACCCTAACCTGCGGGACCCACGACCCCACCACCAACCCCCTTCCCTTAGTCCTCTCCACAAACCCTATCGGCAGAAAGTCCAAATCGTGGTCAACTCGATTGTCGAGGTAAGAGTCGGCCACCTTTTCTTGAGGCCTCCTCACGACCCATAGGAACCTCTGCTCGCTCGATTCGAGCCCTAGGGCTAGCTCCTTTATTTGCTCGACGGATAAACCCCCTACGCTGCCGAAGGACACGTAGAGCACGGATCGAGGGGGCTGATGGTCGAGCCAGTCGAGAGAGGGGTGGGAGAGATCGGTTTTGGGGTCGGTTCGGATCAACGGGCCCACGGGGTAAACCGGGGGGACGCCGTCGGGGCCTTTTCTTTCGAAGTACTCGAAGGCTTGGGGCTCCACGTCGAGGAAGCTGTTGGAGAGGATGCCGTCGGCCGAAAGCAGTTTGTTGCATAGCTCGACGAAACGCGCGAAGGCCTCGTTGCTCGTGCCTTCCGTCGAATCGAGGTAGTCGTCGGGGCTTAGTTTTATCGAACCCGGCAGGGAATCTGTCGCATCGTTCGGCAATGTATATATGTTACATAATGAAATACTACAACAGATAATATCAGATAATATCAGTGTTACTTATTTAACTTACCAAATTTCACAAAAATATGAAAATATAAATAATTGTAAAATTTAAATAAATGTATTTTGTTGTTTAAAGTCATGTTTTGTTTACACTCACTCGATTAAAAATGGACTTCACACAAGTGATCTATCAAGTACATTTCAAGGTTCTAAAAGTCGCTACGCACTAGTCGGGCGGTACTTAGAGGACTAGGCAGAAATTAATCGAGATTAAGTAGGAATTTATATTTTTATATTTAATTAATTAATATTATATTTAAAACATATATGTAATGCATAATAATTCAATATTTTAAACAAAACAATAAATAATTAATAAAAATACTGTAATCACAAGTCTTAACATAGCAAAATAATTAAAATAGCTCGTAAATTTTAAATTTGAAATCATTTTCATTATGTCTTTAATATTTATTTATTTTGTCTTATACTCAAAATTTATCATAACATCATTTATTTTCTTTAAATTATCAATTTTTGCATCAAGGTTGATTGTTTGATTAAATACCGTCTAAGTAAAGACAAAAGTAATCGAATTTAGGCGACCTAAAGCGAGTTTAAGCGGGTCTCAACCTAAAACCGAGGCGGTCGAGTACAGTCTAGGACCTAGGCGAAGCCAGGAGGGGATTTTTAGATACGTTCAAAATTCCAGTATAATACTTAACAAACTAAAATTGATTTGGAATCATATCGGACTAAATATCATAATATCGTATTTAAACAACACAAATAAAGCGTACGAATCGCTAATCTTGCGTACCTGGCACCGAGTCGGGATTCAACGAACCGTCCCTACGCTTGATCAAGGCCAGCTCCACCCAAATCGACAGAGAATTAGCTGCTGGGGCGTAGAACATGTAGGCCGGGATGTCGAGTTCTCGGGCAACGTCGATCGCACACGTGGCGAACAAATCCACGACGAGGGCGGCTGGCGGGGCCCCCGACTCCCTAAGGGAAGCCAACAAGTCGCGTAGAGACGGAAGGGATCGAATGACACGTGTCATCACAATGACCTCCACCATTGCGTCCTCCGGGAGGTCGTCGGTCGGAACGGGAGGGAGGAAAATAGGGTTTATCATTTTGTTTGAGATGTTGATGTTCCCTTCGAGGAGTTGTTTTTGAGGTTTCAAATCGGGTGAGCCGTCGTGGGGGATAACGAGGGAGACGGTGCAGTTGTGGTCGGAAACGAGCTTGTTTGCCAGCTCGATGAACGGGATCATGTGGCCTAGGAGCACCGGGGGAGGTAGCAAGACTATGTTGGGCAGTTTGTGTGTGCCTTCCATGGTGGTGAAATTGAAGGTGAATGAGAGATGATATAACAAATATGGGCTATTTATTTATTTATCAACATGCTAGGGTTAGTTTGGTAAGTATTTAATTATTATCAAGACATTTTTGGATATTAATATATTGGAGACATGTTTATTATTTACCAAATATCAATAATAAGAGGAGTATATATATTGCAAATCAAAATTATATGAATTTGAAAATTATATAGCAGGTATAATAAATTTGAAATTCTACAAATTTTAAATTTCTTAAAAAATCACATAAATTCAACTTCATAATTCAAATAATCATATGAATTTATCCAAAAATTTCAATAAATTTAAAATTTGTAGAATTTCAAATTTATTATAAGTGCTATATAATTTTCAAATTCAAATAACAAATTCTCTTTCGTAGCAATGATCACACTTTTCTTTTCAAAATACAAAGGAAGTGTAACCATTTAATTTGACACGGAAGAAGTACTATATACTATATACTATATAGTATACTTTTTGTATGATCGATCTTTTATTAAAATAATTTTAATGATAAGATGAAACAAATTAAATATATATTGTTCATTTTATAATTTTGAATTTTGAATTCTTAATTAGTGTTGATTTTTTTATTTTACTGAATACTACTTTATGTATCTCCGATTGGGTAGGGTGGAGTTTCTCGTCTCTCCTCCTTATCAAAAAAAAATAAAAATTAAAAAACAATATTTTAGAGCATCTCTAAGTGGTAGGAGTAATATATAGGGTAGAGAAACTTCTACCATAATTATTTTATTATTATTATTTTATAATTATTAATTAAAATTTTTTAATATTAATTTATAATATAAATAATATTTAATTACCGTATAATTTATAGTTTGTAGTCATTTATAGTTTAATTATAATTATATTTAAATATTACTATAAATTCCATTTATAATATTAATTTATAGTATACAACTACAAATTAAATTTTAGTACTATTTATGTCCAATGGTTACATATTCTTCAGAAATAACAAAAAAAGTATGATCATTAATATGAGACAAAAAGTATTAAAATTAATATGAATATTTGAATACTATTAAAAATACAAATTAAAATCAAAATATTTTATTCAATATTCACTTGAAAACTATTATTATAGTAATAAAAATAATATATTAATTGAATAAATTCTGAAAAAAAATTTAAAAAAAAGGCTGAAAACGCTAATCATCTATTAGTCCATTTTTTTTTCAACTCTCTCTATCAGGACTTCCGGGGAATCTTCATCTGTGGTACTGACATATCAAGACATTTTTAACTGGATCCCACACCTGACCCATCTTCCTTTCTCTCCTTCATTGTGTGGTGTCCTTTTTTTCTTCTTACCTTTTCTGCTTCAAAGTTCAAAGACCCTACCCAGTCAACGTATCCTGGATCCCACACCCGTGTCAATTACTGAGAGTCCGGATAACAAATTAAGGATGCAATTACATTAGTACAGTATATAAACAAAATAACAAGGATCTTAAGATTAATCACAAAAAAAAAATATACTGTTACAGATTACAATGTTTTCATAACCTTTTTAAAGAAAAAGATGAGGAAATTAAAAAACAAAAATACAGGAGGGTAACAAAACAACATAATGTCGAAACTCAGAAAACATGGAGTATAATAATATCAAGGAGAAAAAAAAAATGGAAAACAGGCTATAACACGAAAAGAAAACAAACTGGTCAGCCAGCTAAATGGCTGGGAGAGTTGTTGAAGACGGCGTGCCACATATAGGCTTGGGAAAGCACAGTTTCCAGTTCGAGATGGGTCCAGTACTGTGTTGGAAGGTGCTGAAGAAACATTACCATCTCCTGAAACTCCAGCTTCCGCAGTTTATCTGACCACTGCAGATAAATAACCAAACTTCAGCTCATTACTAAATACCATTACTGATGAATTTGGGTCAGGGATTACTGCTGACTTATAAGGAAAGCAGTTGAATACCGGAAACTCGACAAAAAAATAAAACTCAGAGCATCTGAAGCAGACTCTTTTCATAAAGAATAAAAAAAAAACAGTTTCTTATTTATTTGAACTTTTATTAATTTATCAGTCTTGTTAGTATAGTCGATTATTTAATTTTGCAAGAAAGAATTAGTTTAAAAGTTTTTTTTACCTTTAAAAGAAAACTGGCAAAAATGTAGACGAGAAAATCTGGCAGTGCATCCCCTTCAGCAAGATAAGTGTCCCACAAACGAGTAACAAGTGGAAACGGAATCTACATAACATAAATCCATTAGGTTTCTTTGTCACAGTCAACACTAATAAGAACTATGCCACTATGGTATATTGAGAAATGCAGGCATTCAACCTCGCGAATAAGGAGACAATTGAACCAACGGAAAGCAAATTGAAGAAACTCAAGCCCCTCGTCCTCCATGTGCCTTGAAAAGGGTTCTGAATGCATTCAGGAAAAAAAAATTAATCAAGAGCAATAATTCTAAAATCAAATTGATTGAGTGAGCCAAGCCATAAACATTATGTCCTACACAATAGACAGCCATCAATAACCACATCATCTAGATTTCAAAAAAGGGGTTGTGAAGATCTAAGAAAGTAAATAAAGCCTGCAATTTAGAGATTATATCCTACCGATATACAAACAAACATCTCCTACAGCCCAAAGAACTCTTCCATTGTTACAAATTTCATAACTCAGACTCATCCAAATGATATCTCAAATAAAGCCCCCACATTTAGAGATTTTCTTCCAGTGGTAAAAAAAAAATATAGTGAAAGGATTGCCTTTAAATATGAATACTTCTGGTGCACGACCAAAAATCTTTAAGAATATGAATTTAAATGAAAAACCATGTTCTAGATAAAGCGAAAAATAATACAGCAATTGTGTGTTGGAGTGTGGATGCAGGCATGTATATACAAATACAAACTAATGAGATACATTGTTTAGACTCCCATGCAAACAAAAAAAGAGCAACTTAAAAGGAAAATGAAAACAATGAAAAACATGTATACCATCAATTCTTCTAATCAATTCCTTGAGCTTAAAGACTAGTCGCTGAATTCCAGGCTGAGCAAATGTGTAATGATCTTGCATACCATCGAGCAACTTTGACAGACACCAATAACAGTCAGCTTCCACATTTGATACCTTCTCAGGAGAAAGATGAGTCATTGACCAAGTCTCAACACTACCCTCTAAGTATTCAGACAGGAAAACAACTAAGAACGGTGTAGCCAGATCATTTATTCCTTGCACATAACCACTTGCAGGATGTCGTATAGCCCTGGAAAATGGAAGCATGACCATTAGAATCCAGACAGGGAGGATATTGGGCACCATCGATTTATTATTTAGTAAAAGAAAAATCAACAAAAGTAGAGGTGGCCATTTTCAACGCTGATACGAAAACACGATTTGAATGTAACATGTTCAAAGTAGAAAAGTGTTTAGATGGCCAGAATCTGGTCAACCAGAAAATGTCATAATAATAATAATAATCAAGTCAGTTTTGGGTGGACCTTAAATGACACGTTTAAACAATTGAACCTGGTTCCGATCAGATTGATGAATGTGACCCGAATAATAAAAGGGGTCGTGTTTTGAGAGGTGTCAATGTGTCATAGGCTCATATTTAATATAATGTCCTAAATACACAACCAGTGAACCTAAACACAATACGAATTGTCACCCTCAAGTAAAAAATCGAGAATAATTCATATTCACCCAAATAGATGCACTTTCATATGGTATGTGAAACATTCTAGGCTGTAAGTCCATTTTCCAGATTTATTCCGAATATCATAAATCCACAAAAGTATGAAAATGGTGTGAAGAGAAGCATCTAACCATATATAAAGTATTCGTTCAAGGGACTTTTGAACTTCAGCTTCTTGAAAGAAAGAGACGTCGGGGACAGTTCTAGGACAGTCAAGACCAATCTACAAGTGTACAGAAATTCACCAATAAGAAGAAAGCACAAAATATGTGAAAAGAAGTGTCAACAATCACGTAATCAAAAAAACCTGACGAAGCATGTTAATCTCTTCATCTGTGCGCTCAGTATCTGGAATATCATAATGTTGGGCAACACAATCAAGATACTCCAGCCTCTTTCTTTTCAGAATTCCCTCCCTTCTATCTGAATTAGAAGGTGCATACCCCTGTTGCCGGTTAATACTTTTATGTTCACAACAACAACAATAATAATAATAGTAGTAATTCTTAAATTCAGGAGTCCCAAAAACAAAACAGCTTTCTACGATCTTAGCCACAAACTGTCCATATTAGAGGAAATAAGGAATAAGTGAGTCCAACCAACAGCTATGCACAAAAACAGATGGTTGCTAGGTCCTTAATAAAGGAAAATGAAATCTCTTCGAATTAAGGAGCATGGGAACGGTAATATTTTACCAAATGATGTTTCACGAGATTCCTAGGATTATTTAAAGGATAGAAACCATGGCAACAAAACTACTTAGACTTTTACATTATTATGAATTATTATAACAAATAGGAAGCATAATTGTTTTATTTTTAAAATCCTAAAAGGAATAAATATATCTTTTGAGAAAAAAACAGAAGATCCCCAAACGATTGATTCAATAAGTTCTTGCTACCCGCTTGGCGGGCGGCAGGGGTAGCGGGCAAGTGCTTGGTAGGCCAACATCCCAGTGAACCGGGCAGGGCAATCGAAGAAATGGGGGCGCTTTTTATTCCCAATAAGAGGGCTCGGTAAAAAACTGCCTCTTCCAACGCGAGCCCCATTCGTTCCCGTCTCTTGGGTCGAATATTTCGTGCCTAAATCATTTTGGTTTCTATTTTCACATTTGTTTTATGCTTATTCTTAAAATTTATTGGATCTGTGGTTTGATTTAGGCCTCTTTTACAGTAATACACTAAAGATCGTTCATAAGCTTTTCCTGTAATTATATGCCTAGCACAGTAGTTTTTGCATGGTTTCATTTTAATACACTCTCCAATTTTTTATGGTTTATTAATTATCAATTTTCATTCACTATAGGTGGCAAGAATTTTTGTGTGGTGTGATTTTGAGTGAGTTTAATATGGAATGAGTTATAAAGCATTCATTGCTGGTATAATAACATTTAGAAACTGTTGGAGTAATTAAAAAAACTTTTTTTATTCAGATTGAGGTTTACAGTAGAGAGAGCATAATAATAATAGACAAACAAAACATCCAATAAGTATTTGTATTCCCACCAAACCAAAAATAATTAGTTCAGCATCTAGTTCAGATCAGATTCCTCAAGTTTATTTCTGAAATGTTTTCAATTGATTCAATAACACAATTATTTTAATTATTTTAGGTTAGGAGTGAACTAAACTCATTGTATGAAAAACAGTATGGGCTCCAAAAATAAATTCCTGTTATTAAACACATTTATTGCACGATATTCAATATGAAATTGACATACCAAGAGAAGCCGCCATACAGTAGGGCGCAAATTTGGAGGCACACCACTCCATGCTAATTCTCGTAATTTTTCTGCAAATTTAAGAGAATGGAAAAAACCATCATGTGCTTAGACCGTAAACAAAATTACAGATTTTCAACACAGACTGATTTACCATTTTCAATCTTAAATCCTCTATAAATAAATAAATAAAACAATACATAACATAAATAAATAAAAAACCAATCTAAAAAGAAAAAAAGGACAATGAACATATGGTTATGGAGACATGTCGTTCCACATAACCAGTCAGGGTACGGTCCCCTTCTCTTTGTAATTAAATTTATGTTTGTTATACCAAATCAGTGGAGAAAAGATTATCAATAACAACATTTTCCACAAGTATTCTGTTATACAAGCCTCTCAAAATTGCAAGATAAGGCTGTCCATAGAACATGATCAGTATAATATGTTCATACCCTTTTAAAAGAAGAAGATATAATAGGCATTAATCTATTATATTAAATTCCCATGTTTAAGTACCATCATGTGTGCTTAGACAAGTCACATTAAACTAGTGAAAGTGTGAAACAACAAAAATATGTATAGAAACTGCCAAACTGGTTTGCGGGTTAAAGATCGATCCAGAAGCAGAACTTAGATGAAGATTCCTTTTCATTGTTTGCTTCTTACTACGTCAAATACCCTCCTAAAAGAGTGAAATGCAAAGAATCCTCTGGTGAATCCACAAACAATCATATTAATCAGTGTAAAACCACATGAACCACGTACCAATAAGCATAAAAAATAGAAACAGCTCCACAGATATATTATACAATAAAAAAATTTACAATACCTAAGTATACAGTTGTCCCAGACAATTCCTTGGTCAACTTCGTTAACCTAGCAGAATCTGTAGCTCTAGCACCCATTGTAGGTTTCTGGGTCACTTTCAACACGTTTTCACTGCCCACATCCGAACTGTTTGAATGGCTAACAGATGACTGAGCATATGTATTGCTTCTATCTTGCGGTAAATCCTTTAATACAATCCACAACCAAGTCAGGTTTTTTACAGGAATGATTGGTATAAATCAAAGATCTGAACATAAATACCTCAGCTGATGGTGTGCCTGCCTGTTCCCCATGGTTTTCATATGAGTCTGATAACCTCTTGTGACTACTGCTTGGAGGAGTAAAAACAGGTTGAGCTAAAGGATCCAACCGTCGAGTTATTAATACCTTACCAGGAAAACTACGTCCTTTAAGCAACCTGTGCAAGTTAGAAAATATTTATTAAGTAAGAAATATTACAAGTCAACCATTTTAGTTAGATTACAGAAAGTGTATATCATGCCAACTAAAGTAGCAAGAAACATGGCGAAGTATGAGAACACACTTATCAAAAGTCACAGAAAACATATATATATATATATATATACACATATATATAGGGTGTAAAGAGAAACTACAATTAACGTTGCAAATAGAAAGACAACAAAAATATTAGACATGAATAGTTTGAATACATCGGCATATATCAGTTAAGATAGTCGATGCCCAAAATGGAAAAACTAATTAAACCGAAAATTTCGAACATAGTTAGACCGAAAGAAGATCAAGATAGATAGGGAATAGATCATATCTTTTGAATGGGAAGCCCAACAGTCTGACCACTTCACAAACAACAATCATGCAAATCTATGTCAAAAATGTAAATAAAACTCTTTCCATTTTCAATCATAAAAATTCAGAAACTTTACCAAAACCAAACTGACCGCCTGAATTTCATGACACGAAACAATTTGGCTATTCGAATCGTAACGAACGTCTACTGAAAATCTGATGTTTGAAGCTTTAATTTAAGCTAAAATATTATAACCATAACACAAACACAAAATCCTGAAGATTCATAGCCCAGGATCTTAAAATTCAAATCTGCTAACAAAAAACAGACGAAATCCATTTGAACATTTCCGATCGAATTCTCGGATGGCACTCAAATTGGGAATAGTAAATAATAATTGAAAGTATGGGTATTGCAATCGCAAATAAAGAAGTGTTAGATCTACGAGTCGGAATTACATACCCTTGAACATTTCTGAGGGTTTGGCTGAATCTTGAATCGAGAGTTGAAGACGAAGAGGTGTCTTTATTTCGATCCTCTTCTCCACCGTTGCTTGTGCTCATACTCACTTTCTTATTCTTCTGAATTTCATCGACATTAATTTAACGAGTCTCAGAGGTAGAGCGATGCTGCTGAGTTTTGGGCGAAAAATCAATTACATTTAACATTTAAAACTGCAAAATTTTGCACTTTGTTTATATTTTATCAAACTAGATGTTCTTGACAATAATAGATTAATAGTATTAATTTTAAATAAAAATGAAATTATAATTATAATTAAGCTTACAAATTATAATAATAAAATAAAATAACTTTGAAATATAATTATAAATATTAAAGAAATATATCTATAAATAATTTTTAATAATTTCTTTTAATCTTCAAAATATAAATATATTAGATAATTTTCTTTATAAATTTCACAAATAAAATAGAAATTAAAATTAAATTTCACAATTAAAATAAATATTTTATAATTGAATTAAATTTAAATTAATTATACATTATTTTTATATGAAATATTAAAATAATTGATTTAAATAATTATAAATTGAAATAAAATTTTATGGTATTAATTTTAAATAATTTAAGTGAAAAAGTAAGAATATTTATTTATTTTGTGTATCATCCCCAAACAAAAAAGTAGTGGATCTATCATCTCGAGATGATGAAGCATGTAAATATTAAAAAATAATTTAATTATTTATATAAAATTTAAATGTTTTATTTAAATTAATGTAAATAGTTTTTAATTTAAATTTAACTAAATACATTCATATAGATTGAAGTATTTAATATAATAAATCAACATATATTTATCAATTAAGGTCATCAATTTGGGTTATGAAGATGTCTCCCGTGGACCATTACACTAGTTGATACAATTATTATTTACATGATATATTTGCATAGATAAAATCATTAATTTGTATTCTCTCCGCACATCCCTATACTAAAAAATCAATTGTGTTCAATCGATCTTCGGTTAATGAATCGCTTTCTTGTGTATTTATCGTTTTCCATGTGAAAGAGTGATCATGACGCCTTCTTCATTTGATATATAGTCGTCTTTCGGTCAAACACTTAATTTGGAACTTCATCTGTTTGAAGTTGCGTTTTCATAACTAGTGCTCTTCATCAGTTTGAATCATGAATTTCCTCTTGCTTTGCCGATTCCGATGATTCCTCGTGTTGTCAACGGACCTCGTCGTCGATATTATCAAAACTCGCCAACGAACACGTCGGGTGCAGAACCGATTTCGGCGACGGTGAGCTCTGGCCGTCGACTTCCAAAGCAGCTGTTTCAGCCGTTAACTCATCGGATGGTAGTTCGATATTCGACGTTCCTTCTCCCTGATTCGCTTCCACTCGCTCCTCAACATGACTCCTTTCTCCAGAATCTTCTTCGTCCGACAAACTTATCCCTTCTTCAACAACCGAGTGTGATAACCGTCCTTGGTCGATTCTCGTCTCGACGGTAGTAACAATCGCATCGAGTGTACTCGACTCCTCCGAGCGTTGCAACGTTTCGTCGATCATCTCGTCTAAATTCGTGGAGCGACAGCTGGCGATCGAGCACCACGGGTGATCGCACTGGTGTGCCAATCTCGATTCATAGTCATTGCCTGTCCAGGAATCAGCATCGTCGTCGTCGTTATAGACGTATGACAAGTTCTCGTCGATCGTCAGCGGAGGGGAACTGAGCTCCGAGACCTCCACTTGCATGTCGGAGGCGACTGAGTCGGAAGTGACGTGGCGTCGTCTCGCCTCTGCTGTTGTCTCGATATTTCCGTTTTTGTTCTCGGTTTCTTCGTCTTCGCTGCTGCTCTTCTCGTGCACTTGAATGATTTCCTTTATCTGATCTTCTTCGTCTTCGTCGGGGACTGACGACGACGAAATCTCCTTCAAACTCCTATTGAATTCGCCCGGTAAGAAAGGGCGTAAATTGAAGCTCTCGTGCCGACAGAACATCCTCGTCATGTCCCTGCAGTGGTTTTCCGACATAAACTCCTGCTCGAAACAGCTGTCCCCTGTCAGGTCGGGTTTCTCCTCCTGCGGGTCGTAAGGGAGGTCAAACGGGTTCCTCATTTGGGTCAAAACCGACGGGGCCGACCCGGGGACAGGCGAACGCGGGCCCCCTCTGCAGCTCGGAATCACAAGCCGACTCATGTTGTTTATTTTCGGCATAGCTGCGAATAATGAACAATCCTGATTTCTGTCCTTGTTCATCTGGCTCCTCCGAACCTCGAGGCTCAGCAGCTTTCTCAGCCTTCGTCGCGCGATCAAGCTCTCGAGCCTCTTGGTCGTTTCGCTGTCTGAAATCACGACATCCATCTTGTTCTTCTCATCATCGCCTGCTACTTCTTTCCCTTCCTCGAGGTCGTCGAATTCGTGCTTCGAGCTCTGGGAATCCCATAGGGAGTTACTCTTGCTGCCTCTGACTAAAACTACTTCCACTTCTCGGATATCTTTCGGGCTGACCGTGGTTGAAATGTCGGTTTTGTCCTTTCCTTCGTCCCTCGCGAATTCTTTCGCCCTTCTTCGTCTGACGGAATGAACGCGCGTGATCGGTCTCTTGATTGAATTCTTGGCCTGTGAGTGCTCACTGTTTCGCCCTACCTCGCCCTCGTCTGTAGGTCGACCGGTGTTGAGAGAGAGAACGAGGATGGCAGTGCAAACTACGAGAGGAACGGAATAAACCAAAATCCAAAAGGCGAAGGGAAAGGCGACGTACAAGAGGAAAACGCATATCGTTGAAACAAACAGGACGGGATGTTTTAGCGTGAACGCAACACACGTTTGCGACAAAAGTTTGAGTGTTTTGCATAGGCAAACTTGAATATCGTGTCCGTTTTCAGACATTTTTGTCGTCGTATCATATAAAAATCGGGCGGGCTAGAATGACAGAAAAACAAAGTCTCATATTCGAAATGAATCCGGATTATAAGATTTGGGAGTGTGTGTTTTGTGAAAGATGTGAACATCAATGAAGAGAAATTTGGACCAAATTAAATTTAGGAATGATTGTAAGGTTGTCCAGTGTTTGAGGGCATATATATTCGACACTCTTGTTTATGGTTTTCCCGTTTCATGTGCATACAATTACAAACAACCACCACCAGAAGATGGACTATATGTAAATGTCTTGTCATTTAACCTCTATAAACATTCCATATAATTCAGTCATTAATTTTAAAGAAAATCATCTAGGAAAGTAGTATTTGGTTAAACTCACAGTCCCACTTAAAAAAATTTAAAATACGTTGACCGCTACATTTTGTCTCGGTTAAAACAGTTTTGACTGACTAATCCGCTTCGTATAATTTCACTGTTTGACTCATTCACTTTGAAGGGTCAGTAATTACTACCGATAATTACTGACTAATTAAAAAAGGAAAAAGGATTCGTTGGTAATTAATTACAAATAAACTGACAACTACAAATTTGAAAAAAATATATAGGCATATCTTCAATCACTATTTTACACATCAATCACTATTTTTAAATTTTTTACTACTAGTAAAAATGTAAAAAACTAAAAAAAAACTTTTTTAACAGTTCTAATTTAAACGAAGCCGCTTCAAATCTTCTGCCGCCCAAATTTTCAAATGGCAAACTTACCTTCTCTGACGCAGCAAATTTCGTTGTTCCGCTCCCGAATTCACGACAGAAGGTTAGGGATCTGTTTTAGTTTTCTGCAAATTTTGATTCCATCGTTGTGATTATTATAATCGTTAAAAATACGTTCGAATTAATCTGTTGAATCTTCTCTTCTCTTCTCTTCTCATCTTAGATTTGATGACGTCACCGGTCGTATCCTGGAATCGATCCTGGTCTCCAAAGATGTGCAATCGTTGAGAGGAGTCGAATCGACCTTGAAACAATTTATGAGAGATGAATCTCTTCACATTTTTCGAGAGATTTCGCAAGAGCCTGTTGAGATTAAGCTTTTGTGCGCTGATTTCCTGGTTCGTGTTTTTGCTGTGATTGGCGATGTCGAGGTATTATCTCTTCTATCGTTGTTTCTGTTGTTCGATTCGCGTGCGTTGTTTCTGTGATTGGCCATGTCGAGGTTTTATGGATACTTGGTAATGCTTTTCGTCTCTAGAAATATTTCGAGCTCTGAAGAGTGAAGTTATGAGTTTATAGAAATATTTCATAGGCGAATCTTGTTTTTTGTTTCTTAATGATTATGTTTTTATGTTGCACTTTGTTGGAACTGAATTTTCGATAGAGTTGCTTGGCCTTGAGATACGAAGCACTGGTTATGCGAGAAGAAAAGTCCACCACTCACACTGGGCTTCAAGTTACTTGTCAAGAATGGCTTACCTTTGCTGAGCATTCGCTAGAAAATGGATTCCATTCCATTGCAAACCATGTAAGATGTGAACTTTTCAGGGAGATTATATTTCGGTATTTCACTTTCGTTATGATTATGAAATTTTGCTTATCTGATATACAAAATGGTCTTTTTTGCTTTTGTTGACGCGCTCTCGTTTTGTAGACATTAGAAGTCATCTATACCTTAAAATTTAAATTGAGATAAAAAAATGTTGCCAATGTTTAGGTGGATTACGTACGTGATTGGACGTATTACATATGTGGGTGCTGTTTTTGGTTAGATCTTCATGTCCATCTGAAACTGATACACATTTTCTGTCAACAAAAGCTTGTTGGTTATAATCTAGCATCAGGATTACGTTGATGTTCTTTTATACTTCAAATCCTGACTGCAAGCTTATAACCAAGACAATTTAATCTTTGAGAGAATTTGTATTTCGTATCTTTTTGAAAAGAAATATATGCGAAAAAACGTTCATTATGTATGTGTATAGGATGCCGAAGTAAGTTATGCTATGTGTTGATTGGTTTTCTGAATATGTTTCCTGACTAGGCATGCTTTTAAATATTTGTTTCCATTTGTGAATGTCCTCAATGATTCTACACTTTTCCCCCCTATGATATTGCACTATTCTATGCATAGACCGATAGACGTATAGTAGAAGGATTGCTTATTCCTTTTTATTGCAGGCATGTGAAAAGGCACTAATGTGCTCCGGATCACATCATTCATCTCATTCCGAAACAGATGACTTCTTCCATGATGTCAATACCATTAAAGAAGTCAAGAGATTGAAAACTGTTGCTCTGTTGGAAATTTCTTCGCAATCTGGTATGATTTTCTTGTTTAATTCTTTGGAAAATGCACAAGAAACTAGCAGACCACTAAGACAATAATATATCTGTTCAGGGTGTTCAAATATCTCTGTTTAGATACATTTGATATGTGATAATGGTGATAACGATCTTAATTACTGAACATTTATAAGCTCTATTCCATAAAAAAAAATTGAGTTGTTGAATTCAATGAAAGATACAGATACTGGAAATCACAATAAATACTTCTGAATTTGTATAATGATGGCGCTTTTATCATGTGTTGTTTGATGCCTTTTATTGACTGATGTTAGTAAATTAAATAAACTTCGCATCAAGTTCCATAGACTTTCTCTAAAATGGGCCGCAACCCGCAAGAAGCATTTCAGAGATCTAGTTTGATTCATTTTTTGGCAAAAACAAATTTTGATATTGAACAAGGAGGCGGGCAGTGGGGTCGTTTAGTTCTCCCAATTTCCACATGCAAGTCATTCACTCATTCAAATGCAGAAGACTGCTACTGTTGGATTTTTGCATAAGCTTTGTTAGCTACATATTGGGTCTCTTTTAGTGAAAGCAATGTGATAATAAGGCATGAGTGCACGCACTTTTTTGAGGAAGAGAAAGAGTGTTAAACGTGATCATATATGAATTCCTGGAGTCAGAAAGTTTGAATATTACCACTCTTATTTCACTCCTTGAGCAGCATATGGGTATCAAACTTGAAGGGTGTAAAAGTCTATTGTAAATTTGAACATCTTAGAGCATAAATATCACGAAAATGCGGATGTTTCGTAGAGACACATTTTCTCCGAGTTTGATTGAAACACATTTGTTACTGTATTTCATTTGGATAGGATGTAAACATTGGCATGCACTTGAGAATCATGATGAAATCTTTCTCTACACTGGTGTTGCAGTTGTAGTTTTGCACATTTTTACCTCTTCTCTAGCCTAATTCATACATTTTGACATAGTTTGCATTTTGTAGCACGAAAATAATAAAATTAACTGATTATTTCATTATGGCATGTATGTGACGCTTCAGTCCAGGCACAGGCACAATCTTACCTAAAGCAAAAAGCAGTTGAGCAGAGCACACAACACTTAGCCACATCTATTGAAGCGAAAACTTCAGGAAGCTCTCGTTTTAGAAACGGGATCATAAAGCATAATTTGCGGAAACTGCATGCTTATCGGTGTAGATGACAGAGGGCCTGCTAAGTGCTTATCCATTTTAGGATGAGACGCAGGTGTGTTTATGCTTTAAGTATCAGTAATTACTTTATCAGATGGAAACACAAATGATAGTTATCTATTTTTTCAACGGACTAGAGATTGCGCATTTTCTGCTAGCAAAACTGTATGTTCAACATAAATTTAAGTCGAAAATACTTTGTAATTCAGCAGATTTATATATTCCTCTTGCACACGAGCGTGGCAGCAGCAATATGTAGTTCTTTTTTAAGGCTAGCAACTTGTGACTAAATGATTTTCACGGATCTGATAATGAATGACTACAATAATCCATGCAACCCGAGTGTCGTTAGGTCAGTAAACTTTCAATAAGTTCAAATCAACCAAAACAAAAGTCTAAAATTGTTGAATTCCGGAGTATTTTATGTGCTGTCTTAAAGTAAGTCAAACATTTGTTGAATGTATTATAAAATGGAATGAATGTATTACAACATGTATTGATTTCTGATTATATAATTACGAGACGCGTAGAAGCTTTGATTTTTATCTCCTTTTTGACCTGTTTGAGTATGATTCATGTTTTTATTCTAGGAAATGAACATGATCTTTGTTTATGCAAAGAGATATTGATGCGGTTACAAAGCAGTACGCTTTAAAAGAATAATCTATCATCACTGGAGGAAAACAAGCTGATATTTTTCCTGAGTTAACCCCCAGTGAACGATCAATCATTATTTATCGATGACAAGTTTTTGGGAAATGAAGAACATTATTGGGAAATAAAAAAGGAAGAAACCCTTCTGGGGGAATTTGGGGAATGTTGAGTGAATGATTAAGGAACTAATTTTTACTAAAAATAAATATGAAAAACTAATAAAAAATTATATCATAGGTACTAATTATAATAAACTTTTATAATTTTACATTATTCATATTATAATTAAAAATAATAATATAAATATAAAGTTTTTGGTATATTTCATTTTATAATCAAAATATTTGAATTACAATTATTAATATATACTTAGTACTCATAATAAAAAAGTTACATTGGCAGAGTGGTATTTAGATTACTATTTATTCTTTAGTGGGTCATTGCCTCGTTGGATCAAACCCTCTTACTACATTGGAACCATATGTCATATTTTTGATAAAAAAATTGCCGAAAAGGACTGTTTTTGATAATTTTTCTTTTAAATATAAACAAAATATTAGGAGTAGATATTATAAAATTTCCCAGTTTATGTTTTTCAAAGTATATATTACAAAGGTATATCCGCGTTTCTTTGATACGTAGTGATGTTGTTTAGATTCTATTCAACTACGTATAAAATTTTGAATTAAACCACAACATGAAAGCCCAATCGACTGTAGTGATTACAAACAGAGGATATTGTAACATATACATAGGTGTCATGGTCTTCCATGTATATATCTTGATGTATACAGTAAGAGTGAATCTGATTAATATTGTTCTTTTGTTCCGGTGCATAATTATAATTATTCGGGAAAATATTATATTTACAAGTAATCAAAGATTATAAAAGTGAATAAAGTGCATTGTGGATTGAAATTTGATAGTAACACAGCATGTGCAATATTCGCCTACCCATACCAAATCATATTTATTGTAAGTACAAGGTTCGTGACTGGTTTGTAGTGATGTAGTGTTGTGTTAACAGACTTCATTCATTCTTCAATTCATGATTCCATTTTGCTTATATATATACTGTATATATATATATATACATCATATCAATCTCAAAACCAAATTTCCTGTATCATAATATCATTCGAAATATTTTCAATATGGTATTGGTAGGTGCTTGTGCTCGTCCTCATGCTCTGGCTATGCTGCTGCTGCTGCTCATTATCAGCTTGTTTATGAAGATGCACGCTCAGGTAGCAACGAGCGAAGTGAACGTCACCCTGATAATGAGTTCAGTTTCCAAAGGGGCAGGTACGTACATACGCAGCTCGTACGTTTTTATTTATTTATATTGATGATGTGATATTGATACTTGTTGTGTATCTTTATGCATGCAGTATGTTTAGATGGAAGCCCTGCGGCTTATGCGATGGCGCCAGGATCCGGGTGTGGCTCCAACAATTGGCTGCTCTACATGGAGGTATTTTCATTTTCAGTTTTATTATATTTTAATTAATTGATTGATTGATTTTTATCACCATCAAATGAATGAATGAAATTGTGTGATTTACGTATAGGGAGGCGCGTGGTGCAACTCGCCATATTCTTGCGACTACAGAGCTAGGAATGAAACCACTGGGAGCAGTTTCAGAAGGAGCAAATTGAACTTCAGAGGAATACTCGACAACAATCAAACTTTCAATCCAGGTTATCGTGTCGTGTGTACTTAATTTCAACATATATATGAGATCGAATGAATGGTTCGATTACTGTTTTTTCAACAGATTTCTACAACTGGAACCGAGTTTATCTTGTTTACTGTGATGGCTCGTCTTTTCTTGGAGACGTTGAAGAAGCTGATCATGTAACCAAGCTTTTCATTTCTTGATTATTAATTTCATTGTTTATCGTTATCTGCCAATGATCGATTATATATACCGATGCAGGAATATAAGCGCTTTTATAGAGGCTCGAGAGTGTTTGACGCTATAATAGAGGAGCTGCTAGCTAAGGGAATGAATTCTGCAGACAACGTAAGCGTATTATATCAGTTTCTTCATTCGTTCGTCTGAATTCTAATCCCACTTTTCATTAGCTGATAATTGATAAACTATATTATTACAGGTCATATTGTCGGGTGGTTCAGCTGGGGGGTTAGCGACCATCTTACACTGCGACAGGTTTCATGAGCTGCTACCCAACGCTAGATGAGTCAAGTGTATTTCAGATTCCGGATTCTTCATTAATGCGTAAGCTATATATATATATATATATATATATATATATATATATATATATATATATATATATATATATATATATATATATATATATATATATATATATATATATATATATATATATATATATATATATATATATATATATAAATGCCTCGGTCTTAAAAGTAATTCAAAGCCTATCCATATGTTACTAACATTTTTGTATAACAGGAAAAACATGCCAGGAGCCGCGGACAGAGAAGATCAATTTTCCAAAACGGTTAAATTACATGTATATATGCTTCTTAAATACTATACACTACTCCTAATTAGCTTTTAATTAAATTAGACACTGTGCCAATACTCTTAAGCTGATCCATCGATTGATTGTACAGGGACTAGAAAGATTTTTGCCGGAGACTTGCACATCAAAACATGAAAATCTTGGTTTGGTGAGTCATTCTTTTTTTAAAAATATATACCCAATGACAAAAACTCTGGGATTATAAATGAGTAACAGTTTATAAAATTTGCAGTGTCTTTTCCCGGAAAACTTGATTGACGATGTGAAAACGCCACTGTTTTTACTGGAATCTTCTTTTGATGCGTATCAAGTATGTGCTATTATTTTTAAACTTGTTGTTTGTTGATTATTATACAAAATTTATGGAGTAATTAGAACTGATATATGCTACATTGAATTTATTGATTTGCTAGTTAATAGCGACCATAACACCTTACATCGGTGGAGGTTATAAAGAATGGCATAATTGTCTTGTTGTGAACCTAAAACTTTGCAATTCAACTCAATTGCAAATCATGCAAGGTAATTAATCTCATTATTTGATTTATTTCTGTCTAAAAAATATTCACTTCATTAATTTCATTATTTAATTTGTTATATACTATATATTTCAGAATTTCAGATGATTTTTATTCAAACATTACAATGTTTGAATTATTCTCCTAGTCGGGGAACTTTTGTGCACACATGTTACAGACACGGCCACCTCACCGATAGGCGAAATTGGAAATGCTCCGGTCTACTGAATAATGATAATAAAGTAAGAGGTTTACACACACACACACACACACACACACACACACACATATATATATATATATATATATATATATATATATATATATATATATATATATATATATATATATATATATATATTGCACTTGTTTTATAAAGTTGTAATAAATAAATTTTCAAGTATGCATGGGTGTTTATATCTTTGTTTGATGTAATCGTTTATTTGCAGACAATTGCCGAGGCGATTGGGGATTGGTACTTTGATCGAAGTTCTTTCCGACATGTTGACGAGAGTGACTTGCCAAGGAACTGCACAAGTACTCTAGAGTGCTGATCACACGTGATTAATAGTGATGAGTTTGTAATATTAAGATTGTATTAAGGTTAATGTGTGTAATATAAAAGCTAATTCTCTATGAATTAGTAGTAATTCCCTATTCATCATAAACCATTAATTATTAATACAATACTATTTCTAATCAAAGATCAATAACCATTAACCACCTTTCATTGTCTCTCTTTTCATTGATTTATGATTTAGATTGGGCCACAAATTATTTTGTCCTTTATAATCCCTCAAGCCCACTTCTTTCTATTCCAGCCCAAGTATTGTCAACCAATATAAAGCTGAGCCCGCTACTTTATAAGCCCACACAATCAATTATCCAGATCCAACACACAATAAAATTTAGTGGCGTTAATTGTGGAAGGATTGAGTGGGGCTGAGGTCGCCGAGAGAGGGCAGTGGTTGGAAGGATGAAGCACGATTATGTTTTGTGAGGCTAATAATAGTGGGGTGAAATTCGAGAAAATGATTTTATATTATATACTATTTTTTATTTATTTATTAGTTTAATTAATTAAAATACTAAAATCATCCTCACCTTTCTGCGTTCTTTGCAACAAATGTCGCATAACTTCCGATCCAAGCCTTTCCGATCCAAGCCTGTTGAAGAATGAAACATTTTCGCAAAATAATTCATCTTTCAATCCAACTAATTAATCCGAAAATCAACCTTATGTAGTACCTTTTGTATTGGTGTTGTGTATCTATTAGAGGAAGATTAACAAATGAAAAATCGAATAAATCGAAACATGTGTTCAACACGATTTTCGTAAAAAAATTGTCTTTTACTGGTACGATTATTTTTCAGAATACAACGATTACATAACACTTAATATGCTTTCGGTGAACTGAGATGATGCCTGAATAATATTACCGAATGATAAAAAAACGGGGTCAACAAAAGAATAAGGAGAGCGATTGCTCGAGATGCGTATGTGTATTTCTCAAACATTTTCATGTTGACTCTTTCTCGTTTCTCTTCGAGTTTCTACGTCTTTTTTTAATGTAAAAGTCGATTGCACGTTATATAGAGAATGTTGGAAAAAGTGGTTCGTTGAATATGAATTGTCAAACCACCATGTGTAACGTCCCATAATTTAAAACCATAATAATGATCACTTACAGACTATTATTTTAATATTTAAATTTCCAATGGTAACTACTACTACTACTACTACTACTAATAATAATAATAATAATAATAATAATAATAATAATAATAATAATAATAATAATATAATTATATTTTTATTATTTTGTTAACAATAAAATAGCAAAATTGTGTATATAATAAGGTACTCCTATGTCTACTACATTTTGGGGTTTTTCATACGTAAGAATACAATTCATTTTGAAATTCCTTTTGAAATTCTCTTCATCGGTTCAAAACCGGACCGGTATAATTCCGGTGCGACCGAACCGAAGCGGACAATTCTTGTTCGATTTTATATCGAATTAGACCGGATTATTTTAAAAATTAAATAATTTATTAATAAAATAATAATTAAAATAAATTTTGTATTTATGAAATTTAAATTTTATTCAGTTTATTTGTATTATCATTTTTTAATTGATTAAATATTAAGAAATTTAAAAAATATATTTTTTTATAAATTATTTTTATATAATTAATACAGAATATTAAAATTATTTATTATATAATATGCAATCCAGTGCGGTCCAAAATTTATCGATTTTTAACCGGAATCGAAAACAGAATTTTTTTATTTGCTTGAACCGGAAACCAATGGAATTTTATCGATCAGGATTGAACGGACCAACAATTCCAATTCCGGTCTAATTTCCAATATGGTCCAATTTGTGAACACTCCTAATTTTAATAGTGTGAACACAGATTGAAGTAGAAAAACTTAATTAAATATCATTTCTAAATTAGGTATTAATCAATGTTATTTAAGTAATGTCTTAGAAAACAGAAGTTACAATAATGTCACGGTTAAGAATCTATTTATATTTGTAGTCATAAATAACACGCAATTTCAATAAATACACGCCGTTATGATGTACAAAAATGAAACGCCAAAACATGTTATAAAATGAACAAATGTTACTTTTATATAATGTACCATCATTATTCAATTTTCTTACAATATCAAAAAACATGAATCTAAAAGTGGCTTTTGTAGCAATTGTCATTTGCATCTTCGCTTCAACAGGTTAAAATCGATTATATTTAGTTTTATATTAATCATTTTTAATAAAATATAAACAAAGTTTTGGATATTATTTTTCTTAATATTAAATTACTTTTTACTTTTTGCAGAAAAAATTCAATCTCAAAATGAAAGCTTAATCGATTGTAGTGACTACCCTGGAGGTAATTGTGACAAATACAATTGGTGTAATGGTATTCCATGCGAGACATATAAGTATGGGGATTCATGTATTGAAAGCGAATGCGGTTATTGTGGTATAAATTCAACATGTATCTACTACTAATAAAATAAAGGTAATAATACTATTTGCATCACTCTTTCGTTAATAGATCATTGTATTTTTATTTACAATTATGTCATTAGTTAAAATATCCAAAATATTCTATTTTTTTTTATATCTACACCGCTAAATACTCTAATTATGCGCACTTCAATATATAAAATAAAGAATAATATTCTTAGTAAAAATTATTTATATCTTAAAAAGTGTTATATTTTTAATAACTTTTTTATATTGGTTTATTTTTAATAATTTTTTTTAAATTCAATCTCAATATTTTATTTGTTTTAAAATGTGTTTTATCTATTTTTAATTAAATTTGAAATTCTTATTACAATTATAAACAAAAATGTATGCTATAAAATTTTATTTTAGTTTCATTTAATGAAAAAAAAAATAGCGGAAAAAAGGAAAAAAATCGAATAAATCGAGTCTCGTGTTCAACACGATTTTCTTAAAATAAATTCGTCATCTAAGGGTACAATTGTTTCTTAAGATACAACGGTTACGTAGCACGTAATATGCTTTCGGCGAAATGAGATATTGCTTAAATAAAATTACTAGAGAATAAAAAAAATGAGGTAAATAAAAGAAAGATGAGATCGATTGCTCGTAATGTGTCTTTATATTTTTCAAACATTTTCATATTCACTCTTTTTTCTTCGAGTTTATACGCTTTTTTTTATGCAAAAGTCGACTTCACTTTATATAATAATAATAATTATTATTATTATTATTATTATATTATTTTGTCAACAATAAAATAGTAAAATTGTTTATATAATAAAGTATTCTCCTATGTTTATTTATTACATTTTGCATAGGCACAGGGAGCATAGGGCACCCATTTGTTAGGGGCTAGTTTAAAAAAACTATATATATATATATATATATATATATATATATATATATATATATTTGAAAAATAATACTAACATATCTAAATAAAAATATATAACTTAATTATTTTACATTTTTAACAAAATAATATTGATTTTTTTCAAATTAATATATTTATTTTTTTAACAAAAATCTTCTAATAAATTTTAAATTTTATTAAGTAACAAAAAAAAATTTAAATCTTTTTACCTTAATTATTTTTCGTTCTAAAATTTAAATTCTAAAACACGTTGTTATTTAAAAAAAATAAAACACATTATTAAAAATAATTGAGAATTAATTATATAATTCTTGAATTTTTTTTCAAATTTTTATTTAAAAGCAATAAAACATATTATTAAAAATAATTGAAAATTAATTATTGAGTTCTGGGATTTTTTTTTTTAATTTTTTCTATATTTTAAATTTTTGATAACTTTTTTTTAATTTGTAAGAAAAAAATAGATTTTTATTTTTTTTATTTTTAAAAGTTTAATTTAATACAATAATAATTTAAGTATTTCTTAACTATAATAAAATTACATCATGCTCTTGATAAATTTGTTAAAAAAACATAAAAATTTAGATTAACAAAGTTTTTTAATAATTTAATTTGTGCCCATTGGCGATTTGTTTTTTGTAATTTAATACATATTTTGGTTTGTTATTAAATTAAAAATAAATTGCACATGATTTATTAAATTATACTTTGATCAGATTTCATACCAACACGTAAACACGAGTAAAGCGCCAAGGAACTGTACAAATACTCTTGGGCCGTACGACTTTGATAAGAATTGTCTTCAGTTGATTGATGAACAAGAACAATTATATATGTAATGAGTTACTAATTTGTACTCCATAAATAAAGATTTGTGTGTTAAGACTTAAGGATAATGTTAATTTGTGCACTTAATTTATTAAATTATAGTAAAATAAATGTAAATTGAACGTGATTTATTAAATTATAGTAAAATTCATGTAAATTGAACGTGAGTTATAGTAAAATGCACGTGATTTATTTTATTTAAAAAAGAACGTAATTACTTATTACTACTTTAATACAAAATTTTGATTAGGGTCCTTGTAAACTCTGGAATGTCTCTGTTACTCCACTCGGGGTATGTTTGTTCACACTTGTTACCAACGCGTCCATAAACCACCAAGGAAAATTGGAAATGCTCCGGTGTAAAAAACAAAATTATGAGCTATAAAGTAAGTGAAATGTATATATAGATATTGTCACACATTGTTTTTAAATTTAATAAATTAATTTTCAAATATGTGAGTGAATATTTTTATTTGACGATTGCATATGTAATAGATGACTGATACTTTGATTGGAAATCATTCCAACACGTAGGCACTAGTTACGAGCCAATGAACTGTACAAATACTCTTGGGCCGTACGACTTTGATAAGAAGTGTCTTCAGTCGATTGGATGAACAAGAACAATTATATATGTAATGGGTTACTAATTTGTACTCCATGAATAAAGATTTGTGTGTTAAGACTTAAGGATAATGTTAATTTGTGCACTTAATTTATTAAATTATAGTAAAATGCACGTAAATTGAACGTGGTTTATTAAATTATAATAAAATGCATGTTAATTGAATGTGGTTTATAATAAATTGCACGTGATTCATTTTATTTAGAAAATAACATTATTACTTATTACTACTTTAATACAAAAATTCGACTAGGGTCCTTGTAAACTCAAGAACGACACTGCTCCTCCACTCAGGGTATGTTTTCTCACACTTGTTACCAACAAGGTCATATACCACCAAGGAAAATTGGTAATGCTCCTGTGTAAAGAACAAAATTCTTGGCGATACAATAAATGATATGTATAGATATTGTCACACATTGTTTCTAAATTTAATAAATTAATTTTCTAATATGTGAGCGAATATTTTTATTTGACGATTGCAGATGCAACAGGTGACTGGTACTTTGATCGGAAATCATTCCAACACGTAGGCATGAGTAAAGCGCCAAGGAACTGTACAAATATTTTTTATTCGTACGAATTTGATAAAAAGTGTCTTCCGTTGATTGGATGAACAAGAACAATTATATATGTAATGAGTTACTAATTTGTACTTCATAAATAAAGATTCGTGTGTTAAGACTTAAGGATAATGTTAATCTGTGTACTTAATTTATTAAATTAAAGTAAAATACACTTAAATTGAACGTGATTTATTAAATTATAGTAAAATGTATGTAAATTGAACGTAGTTTATAGTAAATTGCAAGTGATTCATTTTATTTAGAAAAGAATGTAAATTACTTATTACTACTTTAATACAAAGTTTTGACTAAGGCCCTTGTAAACTCTGGAACGACCCTGCTCCTCTACTCGGGGTATGTTCGTTCACACTTGTTACCAACAAGGCCATACACCACCAAGGAAAATTGAAAATGCTCCGTGTAAAGAACAAAATTATGAGCTATAAAGTAAGTGATATGTATATATAGATATTGTAACAAATTGTTTCTAAATTTAATAAATTAATTTTCAAATATGTGAGTGAATATTTTTATTTGACGATTGCAGATGCAACAGGTGACTGATACTTTGATCGGAAACATTGCAATACGTAGGCACGAGTAACGCGCCAAAGAGCTGTACAAATACTCTTGGGTCTTAGGACTTTGATAAGATGTGTCTTCAGTTGATTGGATTGGCAAGAACAATTATATATGTAATGGGTTACTAATTTGTACTCCATAAATAAAGATTTGTGTGTTAAGGATAATGTTAATGTGTGCAAACACCATTAAAATTTGTATGACTCAATTTACGGTTTAATCTACGCTATCGGTGGAGTACACCATGCATCTAATAACCGTATATATATTATTATATTATACAAGTATACAAACAATCATAGAAACACCGACGTGTATGGTGTATGCATCTACGATTAATATGTCATAAAAGTATAGGGGTAAGCATCTAATAAACCCTCAATTTACTTCACATCCACAAGTCCTCTATTACTCTTCCCACCTAGCTACATTAATTCACCCTACTAATTTTATTACTAGTTTGAGCCCTCTTAAATTACCAATTGTTACTCTTTCTGAATTAAAAAAACAAAAAACAATTTATTCATTACACCCTCCTCTTTGGCTTTAACCTAACAATCTAAATTTATACCCCTTTATGTTTTTCGCTTCAATTCGTATTACCAAAAACTAAGTTTTTAGTTCTCATTTTCTTTCACGTTTTTTAGTAATCATTTTTATTTGAATATATTATTTTTCAAACATATTTTTGACTGAACTAGCTAGGGTGCAAATATTTCGTCACTAGATGAAATTATCTTTTAGCAGAGGTTCAATCATGGGTGGTTGAACTGGTTGTTTATGTTGGGTTGATTGTTGAAATCAATTCACATCAGTGACGACAACAAGCACTACCTTTAATTAATGAACAAATAAGAAAAACATTAAGAAAAAAATTAGAATTTTATTTTATTTTTTTTAGTTATATTTCTTTTGTCCCAAACTCACATTTTATTTGTAAAAATAATAATTACAATACTAACTGCACACTGGACACTATGAGAAATTATCTCCTAGACACGTTTATAAGCGTATTTGAAAACGGTATTAAAAATATTTATAATATCAGTCTTGAAAAATGAGAAAGTTCAACTATTTTTAAAAATTAGCGTTAAATTTTCTATTTCAAATTTCAATTTTTATTTATAACACCATCTTTTCTTTGGAAAAGGTTAATATTATTTTTATTTTTTAATAAAATTATATTTTTTAACACGATGTAAAAAAACGAATAATATTTTTATTTTTGTAATAAAATTAATTATTATTTTTAAATCTGTACCGTGTAAAAAAACTAATTAATTTTTTTTAGTTAAGCGGGAATTTCCCCTCCTCGGTTTTGACATAACCTGCAATCCGAACAAGTTTTTGGCGAAAAGTGTTCCTCCCACAAGAATTGAAAGTTTCTTCGCTCATTCAGGCTTGCGGAGGTGCAGCGTGTGGGATTTTATCCACATCTCCGCGGCGGCGGCGACTCCCATCGCGAAGATCGAGAGGAACATCCCGGCGCCCACCCTCTGCAGCGCGGTGAGCCCCGCGGATGGTCGGTCCTGTCGCGGAGGAGCGGGACGGCCAGCCTCTCGTACACGGGGACGAAGATTAGGGCGTTGACGTTGCTGATTGCCGGAATCGAACTCGCCGGGATTCTGAATTTAGGGTTAGGGCTCGGTTCATCACGTGCGCCTGGGCGACGGAGAATGTCGACATCTAGATGAGGCTGAGGGCGAGGACGATGGTGGATGCCCAGATCGGGATGATCCGCACGAACGATTTCAGCTCCTCGACCTGGGTGATCGTGCACTCCGGCAGTCCGATTGGCTTTACCTACCCTGCAGGCACTCCACATTAATGGACCCTTATTTCAGCTGCCAGGTATTTGCAGTTAAATCGGTCGTACGTGAAACAACGCAGGATTATTATTTATTTATGATCGGGCATTTGCTTTTAATTATTTCTATTTGATATGATCGATGTAGGCTACCTTCATCATCATCATGGGATGCTGCCTATGTTTCATGGTGTCCAAGTTCAGCCAGGTACTTAATTTTAGTGAAATCACTTGTGAACCGATCGATATTTAAATCATTAATTTGCATTCAATCACTGCAGGGTACGGTCATCGTCCGTGGATGCTGCCTCCTCAACTGCCTTCGTTTCATGGTTTGCAATATCTGCCAGGTACTTGCAGTGCAAAAAGTTGTGAACCATATATAGGGTTATATATGATTGGGCCTATGTATTTATTAGGGTAAGTTCTATTTTGTTGTATTTTATTGGTAAGTAGATGCAATTACTTATTTAATAGAGCTGAGAATAAAAACAAAAGTCTTGTAATGGCATGGAGGTGAAGTGATGTAAGGTTTCGAGTTATCCAAGATTTTCATTATAATATTCGTCTACTATCCTCACCTCCATAAATTTACAGTGTGAAGAAGTTTGCCGACCGGCATTAAGGAGGCGATACCGACTTTTGTCTCACATATACACACTTGACTATATGGCTCATACAAGGGGTATTCCAGTGGTTACTCCCACATTTTTTGCTGGTACTATGTTCTCATAATGAATAACAAATTAGAGTCATCATTGATGTTATAGTAATTCTAATATTTGGATGTTATAAAAATTTGTATCTTTCTACAGATCCTAAAGATTTGGAGCTGAGAAAATATGGAAGGTTATACATCTCTTCTTTGAAGATATATTATTTGGATACTTACAAAAGTACCTCTAAGATTTGGGTGATTACAAGAAAAAGTAAGAAGCTTTATGTTACAAAAAAATTATGGTATCTCGTAACTTTATGAATAGAAGCTTTTTTTGAAATGTGTTTTTCCTATTGTAACAAAAATAAATGACATAATCAACATCAGTATGTGTTTTTCTGTAATTTGAATCTTTTCGGGTTTTCCTTTTAAATATTGAAACCTCAGGGTTGATTTTTGTAACTTAACCCTATTGTAAAACCCTTCTCCTTAATTTTTTTCAGCTTATGATTTATAAATACTGCTTCTAAATTTTACTACTAGATGTCAATCATGTTGCAGCACAAGAAAAGATGAGGAATTGTATCAAACAGAACACAAGTTGCCGAAAGGAATCTGGTTCAATTTTGATTTTGAAGATACTCATCCAGTACTATTTCCTCTTTTTATTTCACAACTTTCATATTTTATTTTATATATTCAGTAGTTTATGCACTTTTTCGACATTGAACCCCCTCTTTTTTATCTCGCCTAGGATTTACCCGCACTGTATCTTCAAAGTGGATCCATTGTCCCAGTGGGCCCACATTATCAACATGTTGGTGAAGCTAAGCCGACTGATGATTTATCCCTGCTAGTGGCTCTAGACGAACACGGTAAGCTCCTTTTCTGGTGCATTCCGGTGATATGACTAGTTGTTCATAACAAAGGTGATAGCACAGTTTTTTGGTGCATTTCAGGTTTGCAATATCAATTCATCGTGAACCAGCTGCCATAAGGGTTATTTATGATCACTGCTTTCAATTAAATAGAGCTTTTAATTCTTCTTATTACTTGATCACTGCAGTTTACTATAACCATCAGGGGATGCAGCCGCCTGAAGTTCCTGAGTATTTACGTGGCCAGGCTCACCACGGTCGTCCGTCAGTATCATAAGCATCAGGTACATTTTATGAATGATATATATATTATATGGAATGTTTTAGCTTCTTTTTTTCTGATGTGTTGATGGTTGTAAGTATACTAGCTACTGTCTTCCACTTTACAGGTGATCAAGCTATTTGGCCATGTTCTATTTTTGAGTTGATGGGACGACAAGCACCTCATGAAAATCGTACATCGACTGCACACATGGCCGGGGGTCAAACGGCTACTGGGCCGAACTTTATTCCATCAACAGGTATTTAATATACATCGATCCCATTCCCACCTTCTATAAATGTTTGATCACCTAACAAATTATTGTGGTTACTGATTGAATCGTTAGTTAGTTCCTTCAAACAATATACTATTGCTTCCCTAACTTTGTCAGATGTTTAGATGAAACAATATTTGCTAGTCAAGTTTAAGTTCTCTTATTCAAGGTTACAAGAGAGTAGAAAGGAGATTGTGTATAATAGTAAGTCTAATATGTTATGCATAGGTGATATTGCCCCTTCAGAATCTAGGAAAAATAAGTATTATTGGACATTTTAGGAAAATCTTGCATTGATGTTGTCATGTTGCGTGTCACAACTCGAACCGTTTATGTTAAGATAAGTAATATATGTTGTTTATTTAAACTAAACTGTTATGCATTTATATGAATCAGTTTTGGGGCATATTTTTGATTGGTTCATGTTTTGTATTTGTTTGTGTAAAAGTCGTTGAATTTGCAGGAATGTAATGGAAAAAGGGAGGAGCATGAATTGTGTTTCTTATCAGATTAACAATATTTTGTATTGAAGTCATTGTATTTGTTTGATTCATGTTTTTTACTCAATGTTTTGTATTGACAAGTTTATGAAATACTAGTATTGTTGTTTGACAATTGTAAGCATTTGGAGGTTTGAGTATTTTGATTATTGTGTTTGGATTCCATGAAAATTGTAAGAATTTGGAGATTTGGGTATTTTCAATATTGTATTTGGATTTCAAGAATTTAATATAATTTTAATTATTGATAATTAATTAAATTATATATTTTTTTATTTTAACTATTATCAACGACACTGGTTCTAGAGTTTAAAACTAATGTTAAAAACAATCATAGACACCGGTTCTAGAGTTAAAAACAGATTTAAAAAAATCGGTCAAAAAATTATTATAGACATATGAAAAAGACTGATGTTATTACTTTTCAAACCGATTGATTTTGCTAGTTTCCATGGAACTGACCGATGTCTTTAATAATATAGACACCGGTCCAGGTCACAAAACCCGGTGTTATAAGGATTATGTTCTTTTATACTAAAATTCCTGACTAAAAGTTTATAACCAAGACAATTCAATCTTTGCGAGAATTTGTATTTCGTATCTTTTTGGAAAAAATTTATGCGAAAAACCGATTATAATGTATGTGTACTAAAATGCCGAAGTAAATTATGCTGTGTGGATTGGTTTTGTTAATATGTTTCCTGGCTAGGCATGCTTTTGAATATTTGTTTCCATTTGTGAATGTCCCCTATGACTCTACTCTTTTTTCCTTTACGATATAGACATATAGTAGAAGGATTGCTTATTCCTTTTTATTGCAGGCATGTGAAAAGGAACTAATGTGCTCCGGAACACATCATTCATCTCATTCCGAAACAGATGACTTTTTCCATGATGTCAATACCATTAAAGAAGTCAAGAGATTGAAAAATGTTGCTCTGCTGGGAATTTCTTCGCAATCTGGTATGATTTTCTGGTCTCATTCCTTGAAACCTCATTATTACTTGATATTTCCCTTGTGGTGATTAGATGTTCTATCTTGGAAAATGCACAAAAAACTAACAGACCACTAAAGCAGTCGATATATCTCTCTGTTTAGATACATTTGATACGTGATAATGGTGATAACGATCGTCGCTTTATTTGCCGAATATTTATAATCTCTATTCCACCAAAAAATTGAGTTGTTGAATTCAGTGAAAGATATAGATACTGGAAATCACATAACACTTTGAAATAAATAACTTCTGAGTTGTATAATGATGGCGGACTAAAGCAGATGGCGCTTTTATCATGTGTTGTTTGATGCCCTTTTATTGGCTGATTTTAGTAAATTAAATAACATTCGCATCAAGTTCCATAGACTTTCTCTAGAATGGGCCACAAGAAGCATTTTAGAGATCTAGTTTGATTCATTTTTTGGAAAAAATAAATTTTGGTATTTAACAAAGTGGGCAGGCAGTGCGGGAGTTTATTTCTCCCGATTTCCACAGGCAAGTCATTTAAATGCAAAAGACTGCTACTGTTGGGTTTTTGCATAAGCTTTGTTAGCTACATATTGGGTCTCTTTTAGTGGAAATATGTGCAATGTGAATATTACGGCATGACTGCATGCGCTTTTTCGAGGAAAAGAAAGAGTGTTACACATGATCATATATGAATTCCTGGAGTCAGAAAGTTTGAATATTACCATTTATAGTGTTACCACTCTTATTTTCACTCCTTGAGCAGCATACGGGTATCAAACTTGAAGGGTGCAAAAGTCTATTGTAATTTTGAACATCTTAGAATATAACTATCACGAAAATGCGGATGTTTTGTAGAGACACGCATTTTCTTTGAGTTTGAAAACAAAATTGTTATTTCATTTGGATAGGATGTGAACATTGGCATGCACTTTAGAATCATGATGAAATCTTCTTCAACACTGGTGTTACAGCTGTAGTTTTGCACAGTTTTACCTATTCTCTAGCTCAATTCATACATTTTGACATAGTTTCCATTTTGTAGCACGATAATAATAAAATAAACTGACTATTTAATTATGGCTTGTATGCGACTCTTCAGTCCAGGCACAGGCAGAATCATACCTAAAGCAAAAGGCAGTTGAGCAGAGCACGCAACACTTAGCCACGTCTATTGAAGCGCAAACTTCAGGAAGCTCTCGGTTTAGAAGCGGGATCATAAAGCATAATTTGCGGAAACTGAATGCTTATCGGAGTAGATGACAGAGGGCCTGCTAAGTGCTTATCCATTTTAGGATGAGACGCAGGTGTGTTTTTGCTTTAAGTATCAATAATTTACTTCATCAGATGGAAACACAAATGATAGTAGTTCTCTATTTCAACGGACTAGAGATTGCGCATTTTCTGCTGGCAAAACTGTATGTTCAACATAAATTTAAGTTGAAAATACTTTGTAATTCAGCATATTTATATATTCCTCTTGCACACGACCGTGGCAGCAGCAATATGTTGTTCTTTTTAAGGCTGGCAACTTGAGAGGTAAATGATTTTCACGGATAATTAATGACTACAATTCCATGGAACCCGAGTGTCGTTGGGTCAGTAAACTTTCAATAAGTTCAAATCAACTAAAACAAAAGTCTGAAATTGCTGAAAAATTCCAATCGCATCGGAGTATTTTCTGTGCTGTCTTGAAGTAGTTCAAATTTGTTGAATGTATTATAAAATGAAATGAATGTATCACAAATTGTATTGATTTCTGATTATATATTACGAGAATCGTAGAAGCTTTGATTTTTTTTCTCCTTTTTTACCTGTTTGAGTTTGAATGTTGATATATGTTCATGTTTACATGATCTTTTGTTTATGCAAAGAGATATTGATGTGGTTAAAAAGCAGTACACTGTAAAAGAATCATTTATCATCATTAATGGAGGAAAACAAGCTGATATTTAGCCTGAGTTAACCCCCCGTGAACTATCCCTCCGCTCAATCATTATTTATCAATGACAAGTTTTTGAGAAATGAAGAACATTATTGGAGAGAAGTTGTATGATGAAGTTTCTGTCTTTTGAGCAGTTGACCTCTCTAAGGAAAGAAGAGAGGTGCAATCTGAGCAGTAGATGACGACATAACGTCGGGGCTACCATATTGGAGTTATCGTTGAAGTCATTTATATATAGATCCTACTGTTTATATGATCTTGATCAAGGTGTTGCTTAGTTTCTTTATATACCCAATCAATGAGTTTGTAAGCTACAAAATGCAGGAAAATTTGTGTGGATTTTAAAGATATATAGGGAGATAATATCAAATTTAGTCTTGTAACAAAAACAGATTCCGCATTTGACCTTGTAAATATTCAAAAAATCAAAACACGTTATTTATTTAAACATGACTAAAGGAATATAATTATTCCTTATTTTTATGGTTATCATGTGGTTTTACAGAGATTAATTTGATCATTTGTGGATTGAAATTTGGTAGTAACACAGCCTATAACCAAATTTCATGTATCATACTAATATCTTTCCAAATAATTTCAACATGGTATTGGTAGGTGCTTCTGCTCGTCCTCAATTACCTATAGCTCTGGCTCATTATCGGTTTGTTTATGAAGACACACGCCCAGGCAACGAACGAAGTTAACGTCACCCTGATAACGAGTGCAGTTTCCAAAGGGGCAGGTACGTACGAGTGTAGATCAACCATGTTGTTAGAGCCACACCCGGATCCTCGCATAAGCCATATAAACAAACTGCATAAAAGATACAAGTATCAAACAAAAAAAAAAAAACGAAAAAAAAAAAAAAACGAGCTGCGTGCATACCTGCCCCTTTGCAAATTGCACTCCTTATCAGAGTGACGTTAACTTCGCTTGTTGCCTGGGCGTGCGTCTTCATAAACAAACCGATAATGAGCAACAGCATAGCCAGAGCTAATTGAGGACGAGCACAACCACCTTTACCATAGGTCCATATTGAAAATATTTCGAAAAGAAATTATGATACAGGAAATTTGGTTTTGAGATGTATATATGTGTGTGTATGTATATACATATAAATTAAGATATAAGCAAAATCGAATCATAAATTGAAGCCGGTTAATTATGAGCACTACAAACCAGTCACGATCCTTGCACATGCATGCTGTGTTACTACCAGATTACAGTACTATATTAATTACTAGCAATAAATAGTACTATGATTTTGGTATGGGCGTAATATATTGCACATGCTGTGTTACTACCAAATTACTATATTAATTACTACCAAATTTCAATCCACAAATGATCAAATTAATTTCGGATCCGGGGATGTGAGTGCATTTTTACACTGCGCCATGTCCAAGGGTAAAAAATTCAATTAATTATTACACGTATACCCGGGCCCACTGGCAAGCTTCATGCAGATGAAGGAAATTGCTAGCCATATGGGTACCCAGCCCGGATCTCAAACTCCCATCTTGATCACAGAATTATGCACGTGCCAAGCACGTGTGGCCGGGATCCGCCACTCCAGCCATTAAAATCTAATTAAGCTTTAGTTCAGATACTAAACCACAAAAAAAAAGATCAGTCACCAAAGTTCAACCACTAAACTATAATTATCCTTTTTTCAAATATAAATTTACATGTATTTGTACAGTTTCCTAACTCTCTAAACATAGTCCAGCCTCGTCTTTTTCAACCCGACCAAAACGTGCAAAAACACACCATAAACAGTGTGATTTTACAAATTAATTTGGGATCCGGAATGCACCGTAAGAGCATCTCTTGTGGTAGGTAAAGTTTTTGGGTGAGGAGTAGACAATGTATGTGACAACTCACACTTTTTCTACTTCTACCTAAAAAAATTTATAACTCCTCCAATCATTTTTACCTAAAAAATAAATTTTATAGGTCTCACCACTTACTTATTTTCTACTTTAAAATTAAAATTTAATTATTTCAAAATTATTAATTTTAATTAATTTTTATATGAAATACAGAAGTAAAAAAATTAAAATTTAATTATTTCAAAATTCTTAAATTTAATTAATTTTTATATAAAATAAAAAGTTAAAAATTTAAAATTTAACTCTTTCAAAATTTTTAATTTTAATTATTTTTTATATAAAATACAAATTATTCTTAACGTAAAAAAATTAAAATTTAACTATTTTAAAATTATTAATTTTAATTAATTTTTTTTTTTGGTAAAGGTCAATTACATAGAAAATAAAAAGTATAGTACAGTTTTTTTTAATTAATTTTAATATAAAATACAGAAGTAAAAAAAAATAACTATTTCAAAATTCTTAAATTTAATGAATTATTATATAGAATATAGAAGTAAAAAATTTAAAATTTAACTATTTCAAAATTTTTAATTTTAATTAATTTTTATATAAAATAAAGAATAATTTTTAACTTTAAAAATTAGAAAGGCAAAAGTGATTTTGTTAATTAATTAGAAAGGCAAAAGTGATTTTGTTTAATAATACTCCGTAGTAAAAAATAATAATAAATATTATATTTTATTCACAATAATTAATTAATTATTAAAAATAATATAAAACTAGTCCACTACTCCAATCATGGGTGTAAATTTTACAAAAAAACGAGTACACGGGCATTTTGATAATTTCTACCATAATTTAAATTTGGCGCGGAAGGAAACGCCGCCGTTTTTTTCTTGAATTGGGGACACGCACAGTGGTCTAGGGTGGTCGATTTCTCAGCCGATTCAACACCATTTCACATTATTCTTGCTGCATTGTGATCCTTGACAGCTCATCTATCGATCGCACGGGAAATTGCATGAGATGATCACCGCACGATCGAAAATTGCGAATCTGCTGCAGGTCGACGGTTTGGACTTCAATTTTCGATTCTGTATATAATTCCGTGTGTTAGCGATTGATATGCAACTATTGAGCTGCATATAATATTTTGTACTTGCTTTTGTACCTCAAATAATTCCAGAACTACTCTCCCCTCCACCGTGCACGCAGGTCGTCTTCCCGGCAGCCGAAGCACGTTAAATCCTCGAGTTCTTTCGATTTTTTGCTTCGTGATCGTGTGTGTGGTGTTCAGTAGTAACTTTCTGTATGTAGAGAGTTCTGGGGTTGAGCCGCGTTCGCGATTTGAGTTTTAGAGTCCGATTGATCAAATTTGAGTTTGAGATCGATTTCGCCGGAATTCGAGCTTATTGATTGAAAATTGATTTATTTTGTAAATGAGTTTCGGGGATCGAATATTTTTTCCAGGGAACAAATATGTTTTTTGGGACCCAAAAATTTTGACTGAGGACCGAAATTGTTGTTCGTGGACCGAAAATGTTGCCAGGAGATCGAATTAATTACAACATTTTCGGTCCCCCAATCAACATATATTTGATCCCAGAGATATATTCGCTTCTTGGTTTACATATTCGGTCCTCGAAATTCTTTTACTAATTAAATCAAGTGATGATTATAATTTAGTATCTGAACTTACAACACTTTTGTACTTTCATTATCGAACTTTTAGTTTTTACATTTTAGTGACTGAATTTAAGTAAAATTGTACTTAAATACTTGGATGACCGGAAATCCGGCAACACAAGAGAGTCAACACAAGAGAGTCGTGACTTTCAATCCCAAGTGGCGTTATGTCATTAGCTCTACGAGAAAAAATACGTGTTTGTCCCTAAAACCATTTATCCCTTTTGTTAGAGTATCCCACATCGGTCGGATAAAGAACCTTGAGCTCACATATAAGTTGAACAACCTTAATACCATAACAAGGCTTTTAAGGTGTTACTGACTCAATTTTGACATGGTATCAGAGCAGGCCCAACACGATTTGGGGCCCCGGTTGATGGAATTTCCGACTGTGGGCACCCCTGCTGATGGAATTTTCGGCCACGAGTAATTCCGATTGAATTTTCGGGGGGGGGGGGGGGGGGGGGGGGGGCGATTGATGGAATTTCCGACTGTGGGCACCCCTGCTGATGGAATTTCCGGCCACGAGTAATTCCGATTGAATTTTCGGCTTACTCGTGAGGGGGAGTGTGAGGGGGAGTGTTAGAGTATCCCACATCGGTTGGATAAAGAACATTGGACTCACATATAAGTTGGACAACCTTAATACCTTAAGAAGACCTTTTAAAGTGTTACTGGCCCAACTTTGACACCTTTTAATATAATCTTATTTCTTGTTCCTAAATCAGTATGAGCCATAATATCTATATGAATTTGCAAAATAAAAATGTTACTCAACTATAAAATATCAAAATTTTAATTGTGAAATAAACATCAAATTATACAAATTACTATATGAATTTGCAAAATAAAAATGTTACTCAACTATAAAATATCAAAATTTTAATTGTGAAATTAACATCAAATTATACAAATTACAGACGAGTGATGAGTGCATATCTCCACCAGATTAAGGAGGGTTTATTCAATTGGGATTTTATTAGATTTTTTTGGATTTTAGAAAGTTCATAGACTTTAAAAATCCACAGATTTCACATAGAATTTAACAGACTTTTTGTAGCGCTAATATTAGGAATACAAATGTACTTGTTTATTAATTTTTGCGCTATTTATACAAATATATTTTATTAAAAAAATATTACACAATATTCTTCATTTCTCTTTTTTTATATATAAATTTTCAAATTTTATTATTATTTTTTAAAAATAATTAACTAATAAAATTTTTAAATAAAAAAAAAAACAAATATAATTTTTTTTATAATTTTTTAAGGTCTTATTATTTTTATTAATAATATATTTTATTAGAATAGAAAAATATAAAATGTAATTTTTTTATTTAATATTTAAAGTTTTATTTTTAATAATAATTTAATTTATTAAAGTGAAATTTATGTAAATCTCTTCTAGTTACGAGAGAATTTAAAGAGTCGAAATCCTTTATATTTTTTTAGAGAGAATCCAATAAAATCTATTGAGTTTTAAAATCTATTAACTTTTTGAATACCCATAGATTTTTAAAGACTTTTTAAAATCTGAATTAAATACCTCTTGATTTTGATGGTCTTTTGAAAATCTAGATTGAATACCACTAGACTTTAAAAGTCTTAAAAAATCCTACAGACTCTCTAACCAATACACCCTCCTAAATCATATTTGATAATTTTTTCATAATTTTTGTATATTGTTTATCATTGTATTGGAGGATAAAAAAAGTTATCGTGTCTATAGGTCTGGGACAGAAGAAGTACTAAAAATGAATTGTATTCGAAAATTTAAGTATAGATCCGTACATATGATGTGTAATATATACATAAATCACATAATTTCCAGATGGCGATGTCATCAAGATCGAGCCGCAGAGTTGCCGTTCTACGGAAAAGACGCGTGACTGTGAAAATGTTGGATCATTAATTGAGCTTTTTTGATTTTATTGTGATCTTTTTTAGAATTTGAGATGGGTTTTGTAGAAATCAAATTAACCCGAGTAATTATGTGTTTTCATTTGTGGCAATGAATGGAGAAAGAAATTTTAGGATTAAGCATAGTCTATTTTGGTATGATTTTTTACTCTAATTTAATTTTCTGTTTTCTAGGTTTTACGTAGATTTAAAAATTTTAACAGTAGTCTTTGCCCTGTTTTTACTACATGTGATAATTTTTGTAATTAATTATTTTTATAAAATTGCGTTAGCGTATAATTGCTTAATTTTTGTAATTAATTATTGCTTAATTTTTGTAATTAATTATTTTTATAAAATTACGACTTATTTTTGTAATAATTCATGAAAAATCATGTAATAGTATCTCCATTGTATTTTAAATTTACTATTATATTTATGCAATAATTCTATTTTTGTAATAATTCATGAAAAATCATGTAATAGTATCTCCATTGTATTTTAAATTTACTATTATATTTCTGCAATAATTCTATTTTTGTAATAATTCATGAAAAATCATGTAATAGTATCTCCATTGTATTTTAAATTTACTATTATATTTCTGCAATAATTCATGAAAAATCACGTAATAGTATCTTCGTTAATCTGTATTTTAAATTTGTGAATTTATTAAGTAATATGCAAATAAGGGGTTAGTTTGACATTTGTTGTGCATTCTGATTCTAGTATTTTTGAACTTAAACGTGATAGTGACATCATTGTCTTAGTTCATGTTCATGAAAGACAAAATTCTGATTTTGTTGATATCAGTGTTCATGAATTGGAGGGAATTGAATTAAGGGAAACGTCTGAATTAGGGAAACATATAAACCAAATTTGAACCATAATTCTATAGTTTATCAAACTTCATATGAATTTTAGCAATTTCAAATTCTGAGTGATCTGCAATTTTTTTCATATTCTTTTGTCACATAGAGAAGTTTGCGTGTACAACATGGAGCTTTCTTTCTGATTTTTACAGTTTTTTTAGAAGATGGTTCATGCTAACGTCTAATACGTATTTAAATCAATTTAATTAATATATAAATAATATATTATAACTACATTAGGGTAAAAATGGCAAAGCGCCCTTAATTTTTATGTACGAAAAGTATTGGAGGGAGATATAATATTTGTATTATAATTGTCCTTATAAAAAATTACCTCTATCTTCAATCACTAATTTACACGTCAACCACTATTTTTTATTTTTTAGTAAAAAAGTAAAAAAGAAAAGTCTTTTTTAACAGTTCTAATTTAAACGAAGCCGATTCAAATCTTCTGCCGCCCAAACGCAAATCTTCTGCCGCCCAAACGCATTTTTCAAATGGCAAACTTACCTTCTCTGTCGCAGCAGATTTCGCTGTTTCGCTCCCGAATTCACGACAGAAGGTTAGGGATCTGTTTTAGTTTTCTGCATATTTTGATTCCATCGTTTTGATCATTATAATCGTTAAAAATACGTTCGAATTAATCTGTTGGATCTTCTCTTCTCTTCTCATCTCATCTCAGATTTGATGACGTCACCGGCCGTATCCTGGAATCGATCCTGGTCTCCAAAGATGTACAATCATTGAGAGGAGTCGAATCGACCTTGAAACAGTTTATGAGAGATGAATCTCTTCACATTTTTGGAGAGATTTCTCAAGAGCCTGTTGAGATTAAGCTTTTGTGTGCTGATTTCCTGGTTCGTGTTTTTGCTGTGATTGGCGATGTCGAGGTATTATCCCTTCTCGTTGTTTCTGTTGTTCAAATCTCGTGCGTTCGATAGCCATTTTTTATTTATCGATCAACATCATTTAACTGGAAATATTGTTATATGGATACTTGGTAATGCTTTTCGTCTCTAGAAATTTTTCGAGTTCTGTTTTGAAAGAAGTTTCTGCATTATTTCTAGTCCGAAGAATGAAGCTATGTGTTTATAGAAATATTTCTTACGCGAATTGTGTTTTTTGTTTCATAATGATTGTGTTTTTAAATGTTGCACTTTGTTGGAACTGAATTTTCAATAGAGTTGCTTGGCCTTGAGATATGAAGCGCTGCTTATGCGAGAAGAAAATTCCACCACTCACGCTGGGCTTCAAGTTACTTGTCAGGAATGGCTTACATTTGCTGAGCATTCGCTAGAAAATGGATTCCATTCCATTGCAAACCATGTAAGATGTCAACTTTTCAGGGATATCAGATTTCATTATTTCACTTTCATTACGATTATGGACTTTGCTTATCTGATATAAAAATTGGTCGTTTTTTGAATTTGTTGAGGTGCTCTCGTTTCGTTGACATTAGAACTTATCTATACTTAAAATATAAATTGAGATAAAAAAAAATGTAGCCAATGTTTAGGTGGACTATGTGACTGGATGTATTACGTATGTAGGTGCTATGTTTGGTTAGATCATCATGTCCATTTCATTTGCTTTCAACAAAATTTACTGTTATAATCTAGCATCAGGATTATGTTCATGTTCTTTTATACTTCAAATCCTGACTTCAAGTTTATAACCAAGACAATTCAATCTTTGCGAGAATTTGTATTTTTGTATCTTTTTGTAAAAATATATATGTAAAAAACCATTCATTATGCATGTGTAATAAAATGCCGAAGTAAATTATGCTATGTGTGGATTGGTTTTGTTAATATGTTTCCTGGCTAGGCATGCTTTTGAATATTTGTTTCCATTTGTGAATGACATATAGTAGAAGGATTGCTTATTACTTTTTATTGCAGGCATGTGAAAAGGCACTAATGTGCATCGGAGCACATCATTCATCTCATTCCGAAACAGATGACTTCATCTATGATGTCAATACCATTAAAGAAGTCAAGAGATTGAAAACTGTTGCTCTACTGGGAATTTCTTCGCAATCTGGTATGATTTTCTGGTCTCATTCCGTGAAACCCAATTACTACTTGATATTTCCCTTGCTGGTGATTAGATGTTCTATCTTGGAAAATGCACAAGAAACTAACAAGCCACTAAATCAGTCATAGGATCTGTTCACGGTGTTCAAATATTCTCTGTTTAGATACATTTGATATGTGATAATGGTGATAACGATCATCGCTTTAATTACCAAATAGTTATAAGCTCTATTCCATCAAAAAATCGAGTTGTTGAATTCAGTGAAAGATATAATACTGGAAATCACAAAATGCTAAAAATTAAATAACTTCTGAGTTGTATAATGATGGCGTACTAAAGCAGATGGCGCTTTTATCATGTGTTGTTTGATGCCTTTTATTGGCTGATTTTAATTAATTAAATAAAATTCGGATCAAGTTCCATAGACTTTCTCTAGAATGGGCCGCAAGAAGCATTTCAGAGATCTAGTTTGATTCACTTTTTGGCAAAAATAAATTTTGATATTGAACAAGGGAGTAGGCAGTGCGGGCGTTTTGTTCTCCCGATTCCCACAGGCAAGTCATTCCAATGCAAAAGACTGCTACTGTTTGGTTTTTGCATAAGCTTTGTTAGGTACATATTGGGTCTCTTTTAGTGAAAATATGTGCAATGTGAATAATAAGGCATGACTGCATGCGCTTTTGTGAGGAATAGAAAGAGTGTTAAACGTGATTATACATGAATTCCTGTAGTCATAAAGTTTTTAAATATTACCATACCACTCTTATTTTCACTCCTTGAGCAGCATATGGGTATCAAACTTGAAGGGTGCAATTGCAAATGTCTATTGTAATTTTGATCATCTTAGAGCATAACTATCACGAAAATGCGGATGTTTTGTAGACACACATTTTCTTTGAGTTTGATGGAAACATTGGCATGCACTTGAGAATCATGATGAAATCTTGCCCAACACTGGTGTTGCAGTTGTAGTTTTGCACATTTTTACCTCCTCTTCTCTAGCCTAATTCATACATTTTGACATAGTTTGCATTTTGTAGCACGATAATAATAAAATTAAATGACTACTTAATTATGGCATGTATGCGACGCTTCAGTCCAGGCACATGCACAATCATACCTAAAGCTAAAGGCAGTTGAGCAGAGCACACAGCACTTAGCCACGTCTATTGAAGCGCAAACTTCAGGATGCTCTCGGTTTAGAAGCGGAATCCTAAAGCATAATTTGCGGAAACTGAATGCTTATCGGAGTAGATGACAGAGGGCCTGCAGGTGTGTTTATGCTTTAAGTATCAATAATTACTTTGTCAGATGGAAACACAAATGATAGTTCTCTATGTCAACGGACTAGAGATTGCACATTTTCTGCTAGCAAAACTGTATGTTCAACATAAATTTAAGCCGAAAAAACTTTGTAATTCAACAGATTTATATTTTCCTCTTGCACACAACCGTTGGCAGCAACAAACCAACAATATGCAAGTAATTGTAATTATAATTCAACCATATAAAAAATAATTTAATAGTGAATTGTTTTCATTTTTTTCATGATTATTTTTTCAAAATTTTATGTTTTATTTTTAATTTAAATAAATATTTGTAATTTTTTTTAGATGTATAGTTACTTTTTTAGGTGTTTTTTTATGAAAGGTTTATTAAGTAAAAATAATAATTATAATTTTTAATAGAGAGATAAATATAGTAATTGGGTGAAACTATAAAATAGTGGGTACAAATAACATTACCTTGTTAATTTTCATTACCTTTATTTAAGTGTCTTATGCACAATTACTTGTGAAAAAAATGCACACATAGGATGATGGGACTTGGCAGCATGGAACATTTAATTCCACTCTTTCAATTCTTGATCTTTTACTGGGGTTTAGATTTTGACATAATCCTACTATTTCTTTTCTTCTTTTTTTTCTTCAAACTTTTAGTTTTGTTTTTTGAACTTTCCCACGAAACTGTTTTACTTATCATAGAAACGTCATTTATCACTACTGATTTTTGAGATTTTGTTAAAAAAAATATATGTTTGTAATTTGGGAATTTGTTAAGAAATTTGATTTTATTTGAGATTTTCCCGTGTAAGAAAAATTGTGGTAATCACTACAAAAGGCGAAGAAGCATGAGACAAACATTGAGGGATCTAAATCTCTTCCTTTTATTACATGCCGATTTATTCTATGTTAGTCTAAGAGTAGTACTCACACATTCAAACATGTGGTTCGATCATGTAATCAACCACTAAACAAAGTGTACAAAAAGTTCTTTCATAAATAAAAGTACTAAAGTGCTAAAATTCAAACATTAAATTAAATATTACTCTACAGTCCAAAGATAGTTGATGTGCTTTCCTTTTCGAAGTGTCTCACAATAGTTAACATAGCCTCAAAAAAGAAAATAATTAACTTTTTATTTTAAAATACAATTTTACCCTATTTTATCTATCTACTTTTTAAACTTTATTTACAACTACTTATTTTTTACTTTAATATACTTTCTCTGTTCTAGAGCTATAGTCACAGTTGGTCAACGCTGACTTTTTTTTACCGTCAATACGTATGATAAACGGTATACAAAAACTATGAAAAAATTACTAAAATAAAATTTAATAGTTAAATTTTATTTTAGTTATTTTTTCATAATTTTTGTATACAGTTTCTCATATTGAACAGTAAAAAAAAGTCGGCGTTGATTATATGTGACTATAACTCTGGGACAGAGGAAGTATATTTTTACTTTTTACTTTTTGGTCAAAAAGTAAAAAATTAACATTTTTTTTTTAACTATGCACTAAAAAAGTATTACATTTATTTTGGGACCAAAAGAGTAATAAAATTAAAATCCCTATAAAAAAAACTTTCACAAAAAGATTTACAAAAGAGTAATAAAATTAAAATCCCTATAAAAAAAACTTTCACAAAAAGATTTCACCCAAGATAGTTGTTAAAATCAATAAGTACATGTGTTTTTTGATGTAAATCGGTTGAATTAATTTATTATTGTATAAAAACAATAATAATTTTTATACATTTTGTTAATATATTTTTGAAAAATTATGAATATATAGTATTATACTAGTATTAATTAAAATTTATACAAATTATTAATGATAATCTTATTTTATTTTAATTTGAAAAGATTTGAATCAAGGGTCTAACTGTAAATGAACGAAAGTGAAAGGGGTAAAAAATTAATTCAACCGGTATGGGTACCCATCACCTTCTGTATAAAATTTAATTTTAATAATTTATAGAGTTTTTACGGAAAATAGTAGTTAATAATTCATCTATTTGTGTCTACTGTCGAGTGAGTATGAGTACTACTAATGCGATTGCATTAATACCCATATATACTTTCAATAATTATTTTCTAGTCCTCCGAAAATGTTCAAATTGAGTTTCAGTAGATACTCATTGCCTTGTATATATTTCCCTCCTCTGTATCATAATTTCTTATAATTTCTAAATATTTTCGATATGGTAGGTGCTTCTGCTATGCTGCTGCTCATTACCATTTTGCTGATGAGGACGCAAGCCCAGACGAACGAAGTTAACGTGACTCTCATACAAAGTGCAGTTTCCAAAGGGGCAGGTACGTATACGTATACGTATACGTATACGTATACGTATACGTATACGTATACGCATCTTGTGTTTTTTATTTCAATGTTTTTGATATTGATACAATGATACTTGTATCTTATATTTAATTCCTTGCAGTTTGTTTAGATGGAAGCCCACCGGCTTATGCGATGGCGCCAGGATCCGAGTGTGGCTCCAACAATTGGCTCATCTACATGGAGGTATTTTTATTTCCATTTTTTTAATTATTTTAATTAATTGGTTGATTGATTTTTATCATCAAATGAATGAATTAATACGTACTTACAGGGAGGCGGGTGGTGCGACTCGCCATCTTCTTGCGACTACAGAGCTAGGAATGAAACCACTGGGAGCAGTTTCAGAAGGAGCAAATTGAACTTCGCAGGAATACTAGACAGCAATCGATCTTTCAATCCAGGTCATCATCGTGTCGTGTCTACTTAATTTCAACATACATATATATAAGGTCGAATGAATATTGGTTCGATTATATTTTTGTTTAGTCAACAGATTTCTACAACTGGAACCGAGTTTATCTTGTTTACTGTGATGGCTCGTCCTTTCTTGGAGACGTTGAAGAAGCTGATCCGGTAATCAAGCTTTTCATTTCTTGATTATTAATTTCATTCTTTAATCGTTATCTGCCAATGATCGATTATATAAACCGATGCAGGAATATAAGCGCTTTTATAGAGGCTCCAGAGTGTTTGACGCTATAATAGAGGAGCTGCTAGCTAAGGGAATGAATTCTGCAGACAACGTAAGCGTATTTCTATCAGTTCGTTCGTTTGTCTAAATTCTAATCCCACTTTTCATTAGCTGATAATATATTTAATTAAACAGGTCATATTGTCGGGTGGTTCAGCTGGGGGGTTAGCCACCATCTTGCACTGTGACAATTTCCGTGAGCTGCTACCCAATGCTAGACGAGTCAAGTGTATTTCAGATTCCGGATTCTTCATTAATGCGTAAGCTATATATATATATATATATATATATATATATATATATATATATATATGCCTCGATCTTAAAAGTAATTCAAAGCCTATCCGTGTGTTACTAACATTTTTTTATAACAGAAAAAACATGCCAGGAGCCGCGCACAGAGAAGATCAATTTTCCAAAACGGTTAAATTACATGTATATATGCTTCTTAAATACTACTCCTAATTAGCTTTTAATTAAATTAGAAACTGTACCAATACTCGTAAGCTGATCTTGTACAGGGACTGGAAAGATTTTTGCCGGAGACGTGCACATCAAAACATGATGAAAATCTTGGTTTGGTGAGTGATTTTTTTTTAAAATATAACTGTGGGATTATAAATGAGTAACAGTTTATAAAATTTGCAGTGTCTTTTCCCGGAAAACTTGATTGACGATGTGAAAACGCCACTGTTTTTACTGGAATCGTCTTTTGATCAGTATCAAGTATGTGCTTTTTTTTAAACTTGTTGTTTGTTAATTATTATAGAAAATTTATGGAGTAGTTAGAACTGATATATGCTCCATTGAATTTATTAATTTGCTAGTTAATAGTGGCCATAACACCTTACATCGGAGGTTATAATGAATGGCATAATTGTCTTCTTGTGAACCTAACCCTTTGCAATTCAACTCAATTGCAAATCATGCAAGGTAATTAATCTCATTATTTCTGTAAAAAATATTCATTTCATTAATTTCATTATTTAATTTGTTATATATATATATATATATATTTCAGAATTTCAGATGACTTTTATTCAAACATTACAATGTTTGAATTACTCCTCCAATCGGGGAACTTTTGTGCACACGTGTTGCAGACACGGCCACCTTATCGATGGGCAAAGTTGGAAATGCTCGGGTCTACTGAGTAATGATAATAAAGTAAGAGGTTTATATATTGTGCACTTGTGTAATACAACTTTAATAAATTAATGTTACCCCTATTTTTTTTTTTTAAAAAAATTTTAATAAATTAATTTTCAAGTATGGATGTTTATATATTTGTTTGATGTAATCGTTTGCAGACAATTGCCGAGGCGATTGGAGATTGGTACTTTGATCATCGGAATTCTTTCCAACACATAGACAAGAGTAACGTGCCAAGGAACTGCACAAGTACTCTAGAGTGCTGATTGGATGAACAAGCGCAATCATACATTATTAATAGTATTAATAGTGATGAGTTTGTAACAATTAAGATTGTGTTAAGGTTAATGTGTGTAATATAAAAGCTAATAAGAATTAATTCCGTACTCATCATAAACTATCAATTAATGCAGTACTATTTCTAGTCTGAGACAAAAAAAAAAATATTGGTAACTATAAATATAGATTTTTTTCGATTTGATCTCTATAATCACTTTTTCAATTTAGACCAAAATATCTCAAAAATCGCATCAATTTAATTTTTTTTGGCCGGAAATTCAAAATCAACCGGAATCTGGCGACATTTGATGATTTAATTTTTTTTGGCCGGAAACTCAAAATTAACCGGAATCTGGCGACATTTGATGAGTCAGCACACCATTGGTCGAGCCGTAAACAAAAAAAAATCCATGTCATTTTGCCACGTCATTTCTAAGCAATAAAACAAAATAAAAAAAATAGGAAATTCAAAATTAACCGGAATCTGGCGACATTGGATTAATCAGCACACCATTGGTCGAGCCGTAAAAAATCTAAGCAATAAAACAAAATAAAAAAAATATAAAAAAAAAGGAAAAAATGATTGAAATAGGGTATGTGGTATCGAACCAAGTATCTCTTACATAAATGAAAGATCAAGAAAACAACCACACCACCGAGCTTTAAATGAACATTTCAACATTTTTAATTTATTTGAAAATATAAGATTTATATATACCTTAAAGCTATAATTGTATTTTATAATTTTGACTTAGAACTATATTTATTAATTATTATGTTTATATTTAATTAATAATTTTATTATTAAATTTAAAAAATAAAATTTAATAATAAAATTATTCTTAAAAAATAATAAGATAAAATAGTTTTATTAAAAAACTATTAGTAATTTATATAAATTATATTTATATAATTATGCATATCTTATTAAGCATGAAGATTTAAAATGGTAAGCTTTATGTAATATTTTTGAAAAGTATAAGTAAATTGTATTTAAAAATTTGAAAATAAATTAGTACTATAAATTATGTAATAGTTAGTATTTATTTTATACTTATTACATAATATTAATTTATTTCTAATTTTATTTATATCTAAAATTATTAGCTATAAAATTAATATTATTTCAATTTATTATTTTTAAAGTTATTTATAAACGAAATGCTTACAAAACGTTATAAAATGTTTTATTTATCAAAAATCTCAATGTAGTCTAGTTGTTACGGAAGCCTCATTTCCCTCCGGGGTCTTAGGTTTGAAATCTAAGCATCTTTCTCAGTCTTTGGTTTTTTTATATATTTTTTTGATTTTTTTTATTGTTTAGAAATGACGTGGAAAAATGACTTTGATTTTTTTTTAAATTTTTTTTTATTTACAGCTGGATCAATAGTGTGCTGCCACATGGAGCTGACTTATCCAGTACCACCGGATTCCGTTTAATTTTGAAATTTTTGGCCAAAAATAATTAAATTAACACGATTTTTAGGATATTTGAGATTAAATTAAAAAATAAACATTAGAAGAAACAAATCGAGAAAAAATTATATATATAGTACCAATAAAATATTTGTCTCATTACTAGTCAAAGATCAATAACCACCATCCATCGTCTCTCTTTTCAGTTTCATTGAGATATGATTTAGATTGGACCGCGAATTATTTTGTCCTTTAATCCCTCCAGCCCACTTCATCTATTCTAACCCAACTACCCAAGTATTGGTCAACAAATATAAAGCCGAGCCTGCTACTTTCCATGACAAGTCCACAAAATTAATTATCATTAAATTAATTTTGATACAACTTTTGAATTATAATCATAACTTTATAATATTAAAATAATTATTTTAATAGTGTGAACGCAAATTGAAATGGAGAAACGGGATGAATTATAATTTCTAGTTATAATTATTAATCGATGTTATTTATATAATGTCTTAAAAAACCGAAGTTATAATAATTGTCATGGCGATTAAGAATTTATTAACATGTGTAGTCATAAATAATACACAATTTTAATAAGCATATGACGTTATAAAGTACAAAAATGAAACGTCAAAACATGTTATAAAAATGTACAAATGTTACTATTTATCATGTACCATTATTATTCAATTTTCTTACGAAATCAAAAAATATGAAACTAGAAGTGGTTTTTGTAGCAATTGTCATTTGCATCTTCGCTTCAACAGGTTAAAATTAATTATATTTTTTTTATATTAATCATACGTAATAAAATTACAGAAAGTTTTGGATATTATTTTTTTAATATTAGAATTATTTTTTTTTTCCAGAAAAAACTCATTCTCAAGATGAAAGCTTAATCGATTGTAGCAACTATCCCGGAGGTTATTGTGACAAATACTATGAGTGTAATGGTAAACCATGCGTGATATATAGCGCTGAGGATGGGGATTCATGTACTCAAGCCGAGTGCGGTGTTTGTATAAATTCAACATGTTTCTACTTTTAATATGAAAAAATAATAAATAAAATAAGGATAATACTGTTTGCATCACTTTTTTATCAATAAATTATTGTATTTTTATTTATAATTATGTCATTAGATAAAATATCGAAAATATCCTAATTTTTTATATATTTTAAATCTCTAACTACAGTACCCCTAAATACTCTTAACTACCCCGTGCACTTCAATCTATAAAATTAAAAATAATATTCTTAGTAAAAATTATTCATATCCTAAAATTGTTATATATATATTTTAAGGGATAATATCACAAAAGATTCGATAAGTTAAGCTGATTCCACAAACTGTCGTGTAGTTAGACGAAAATCTTCAATAAACACATATGTGGCGTAAAATCTCCAATAAACACATAGTGTGTTTATGTAGAAATAATCTCAGTTTCCTGGATGAAAAAACCAATAAATAATTTTCAAATTTCAAATCCTAATTAATAATTCCAGACTCTTCTCTCTCAAAATTACAGAGCGATTTTCATCTCAATATTACACACGATTCAAAGTTTCCACATTTTAAAGGTAAGTTGTTTCTCTTTGACTGAAAATCTTAATATTTTTGAAAAAGTTTTATTCTTCGACTCATAATTCTTATTTTTTGTGCTATCATCATCAAGTTTTTGATTTCGTTTAGGAAAATTTCAGTGAATTCAGTGAGCTATGGGCAGCCTAATAAATTGATTTTTGATGACAAATGTTGTCGATATTGTGCAAGGAAACTGCAAATTCGAGTTGTAGGAGCTTGATTGTAAACGAAACTTTCACAAACTATTTTACTGATGTGATGAACACAAGTTTGAATCATGGTGCTACCGTACAAATGAAGCATGCTACCAGTGAACCGTTGGATAAGAACATGCATGGATGTCAAATAGCCGATGAGCTGAAAGCGAGTAAAGAGTTGAAAAAGTTGAGAGCTTCATATGGAACTTTCCACGTAAGCACACTCTGACGAGATTTTAAGTCGTATGAGATCACGTGCGTTTCTCGTGCTCTTTCTATGCTTTTTTCACTGCAAATGACTGTACGTTATTTTCGTCTAACTTGCAGGACAGTTCGTGGAATCCGCTTAAATTAGAGGACCTTTTGTGATATTACCCATATTTTTAATAATCTATTTATATTTGTGTATTTGTAATAACTTTTTTTTCTAAATTCAATCTCAATATATTTTTTTATTTTAAAATGTGTTTTATCTTTTTTTTTAATAAATTTGAAATTCTGATTACAATTATAAACAAAAATGTATGTTATAAAATTTTATTTTATTTTCATTTATGTGTTTACTTTATGTTTTTCTTAAATTTTAATGTTATTTTTCTTCTTTTTTTAATATATTGTAGTACTTGCTTTGAAATATATTATATTATTTAATTTTAATCATTTGTGTACTAAAGCATCTCCAACCGATACCAAAAACCTATTTTGGAGTAAGGGAGATACCAAAAACCTATTTTGGAGTAAGGGAGATGGTCCAACCGATACCAAAACATAACCTTATTATAGGTTTTATGGTGGGACCCACATAAAAAATACTTAGATTTACGTTTACCTTAAAATCAAACCAAAAACTATTTATTATTTATAAAATTATCCTTTTATTTTACAAATTAATAAAAAAGACCTATTAATCTTTTATTTTAATTTTTTATTTAATATATTTTGTAATGTAATTTTTTTTAATAATCATATTATTAATAATTAAAATAAAAATAAATATTTATAATGAAATATTAATATTTCATATTTGCGCAATTTTGTTATATTTAATTAATATTTTATTTCATATCTTTTATATTTATTATTTTTGAAATTTAAATTGAAAATAAAATTTATTAGAATTATTTAATTTAATGTCAAAAGTTACGGGGTTAAATTATAAATTTGTAAAGATATTGGTTGTTTATAAAAATAATATAAAAAGTTGTATAAAAAGAATAATTTGAGAATATTCTTTTAAGTTTGAGTTTTGGAATCTCGGTTGGAGCCAAATTACTGTAAACTTAAAATTAAACTTATTTTTTAGTTTAGGTTTTTATGTTCGGTTGGAGATGGCCTAACTTTGTTTTAAAAAACTAAAATAAAAAAAATATAAAATTTTATTGACAAATTATAAATATATATATAATGTGATTCTTGTATTAATAACATTAGTAAGTTATATTTTGTTAAGTATTTATTATTTAAAAGTGTTGTACGGGGTTTAGTAATTTTATGGAGTAATGTATAATTAAAGGTATATACACTGTATTGAAAAAAAATCGATTTAAAATTTGTAAATTTCAAAATTCCATGATTAATTCACTAAAATATTTACTTTTGTCTCATATACACTAGTTATTTGTTATTTAAAAATAAGAGATAATTTCAAAAAACATTTTGTAAAATTTCTCAAATCCCTTCTTTTAATTTATGAAATTTCAAATGTCGTCTTATTTAACGATTTTTTGTGGAATTTCGCAAGTTAGTTGTACCCGAAATTTACGTGTATGGTTAATCTCTAGTGTTTTATCTCTACTGGTTAATCTCTACGTATATGATTAATCTCTAGTGTTTTATCTTATTTGATAATTATTGAATCAAGCAAGTGTGACACTAATATGAAAAATTAAATTGAATCAATTTTGTTTCTCAAATCACTTTTTTGTGACACTCACTCGATTGAATTGAATTCACATATGACAAAAGCTGGAGTCTGCTATCAAATACACTTTAGATTCGACCACCATTTAAAATTATACTAGAAATCGTTAAATATGACGAGATTTGATTTTTCATATAAATTTAAAGGACTAAATGTGAATTTTAACTATATTACAGGAAGTCATATTGTCTCTAAAAAGAATGGGAAAATATCAGATATGGTTCTCTCCGGAAATCAAATCCCATAAGTAGTCTTTTATCTTTAAAAATTATTAAAATTAGTCCTTTTTACTGGCCAACTAGATCATTTTGCAAAAATAAAAAATTGTTCTCCTTGGGGTTTGAACTCAAGTTTTTACTGGCCAACTAGATCATTTTGCAAAAATAAAAAATTGTTCTCCTTGGGGTTTGAACTCAAGTCTGTTAAAATAAATAGAACACAATTTACTGATGTACTAAACATTTGAATTAACTAATGTAAAATGTTAAATGATAATATACTCTAAGCCTTTATAAGATAAATTAATAAAATAACTTAAATTTAGTAATCAATCACAATAATAATTAATCAAAAAAACCTAAATTTAATAATCAATCACAATAATAACTTAAATTTAATAATCAATCACAATAATAATTTAAATTGTATAATCCATTAATTTATATTTATTAACTATTTGATCTTACAAAATATATTAATCAATAAAAATTATAATTAAATACAAAATAATTCATTAATTTTAAAAATAATTAAATACAAAATAATTCAAATTTAATAATAATTCATTATTTTTAAAATATCCTATTTATTATAATATGAAGTACAGTAATTATTTTTACTTTTTTTTAAATTATAAAATTAACAATATTTCAATTAATAAAAAAATTACACTTAATTTAAAAGTGTATTTTATGAAGTTTAAAGCCTTTCAAGAGCTAAGAGCATACGGGGAAATTTAATAAACTAAACTATTTTTTTCTTAAATATTTCATTAATTAATCATTAAAAATTAATTATTTAAATTCATTAACTAAAATTATAACATTAAAAACAAGGCATGATTTTTTTTTTAAGTTGGTAATTATTTTTTATTTTTAATATATTATTAAAATAATTTGTAGTTTTATCTAATGATTAATTTATTTATAAAATGAGTTTCTCGTATTTAATTTAAAATTTATTTTATTTTATTCATATATTTAATTTAAAATTTAATTAATTTAATTTTATATTATAACATTTATTTATTAATCTTATTTTTTATTTATTTATTAAATATTGTTATAATTAATGAAGAGTACGAATAAAGTAATCGTTCATATTATTCACCTTCCGTGTGCATGGCATAGTGGATTTCTCCTCTCTTTATTTTGTATAGGTCAAAGGTTCGATCCCTCATCATTTTAGTTATTTAAATTATTTGGCACAAATTACCCGTTTAGCAAGTCTACCAATGTCAATTTTGTATAGGTCAAAGGTTCGATCCCTCATCATTTTAGTTATTTAAATTATTTGGCACAAATTACCCGTTTAGCAAGTCTACCAATGTCAGAAGACTAGTTTTAATAATTTTTAAAGATAAAAAACTACATCATTTTAGTTATTTAAATTATTTGGCACAAATTACCCGTTTAGCAAGTCTACCAATGTCAGAAGACTAGTTTTAATAATTTTTAAAGATAAAAAACTACTTATGGGATTTGACTCTACATTTGAAGAAAAAAACCTTGTGGGATCTGAATAAAATCGCCGGTCTTCCTATTTACGGCCAAGTTTACTACGAGTATACTCCTTGGAATGAAGAGTTGTACGGCTTCGACGAATCCTGCCACCTTTCTTGTGGATCATCCTGTGTTCGGATGATGGGTAACAAAGCAAAAATTTTGAAATGAGCACGAAATGTCAATATATGAATTGTTTCATTATTCGTTATTTCCGGGTCTTTTCGTACAAACGTTTGGACGAGCTTATTTAAAATAGCTTATAAGATGTTACATCTTATAAGTTGTTTCAAGAGCTGATAAGCTGTTATGTCTTATTTAATAAATAAGTTGTTAAATCGTTTGGATAAAATAAGTATATAAACTTATAAGATGTTAATTTGTTTGGCAATTTAAGATCTTAAATGGTGAAAATTACCAAAAATAAATTGTTATATATATGAAAAAATAAAAATAAAAAAAATATTATATTAACTAAATAATAAATTTGGAATTTTTGTATATATATAAAAAGTAATAATTTTAAGGGTAATTTGGTCTTTTATTATTTAAGTTGGAAGAGCTTATAAGCTGTTTAAAAAAAGTACCTCCCCCGTTACTTTTTTTTTAAACAGCTTATAAGCTGTTAAACAACTTATTTTAAAAAAAAATTAAGATCTTTTTTTCAAATTTTACCAAACAAATTTTAAGAGTTTATAAGCTCTTAAACAACTTATAAGTTGGTTTAAAGAGCTTATAAGCTCAGCCAAACAGACTCTATATCTGATATTTTCCCAAAAAGAATCAACGGTGGGTCGAAAAAGTCCTAAACCTGGCTCGGACAAGGTATCCAATTCGGCCTTCCTCTCAAAAATTTCGACTTCACTGTTCACTCCACCGAAATACTTTAATATTGGATAGAGAGTGAGACTGCAAATTTTTTGGTGCGGGCCTACGTGCTCACTCAAAGTACGCAACTTAGTACACATTGATTCTAATGATAGATCGAGTTTTGAGGAGACAAATAACAAACTTTGTAGTGGGGCCTCAAGGCCCAATATCAAACAAGCCCATTTCCAACACAGACGCGAATACATGATCACATAGTAATGTGACAAGAAACTGTAACTCTTGAGGAGTACAATTTTTCTTTATTTTTTATTTTAAAATTACAATTTTACTTTTTAAATAGTACCGAGTATAATTTTTCATGGGTAATGACAAATTCAGTCATATATGTAGTTATACTCAAATCGCGAGGCATGCACGAAAGAACACGCATCACTCTCCGTGTCCATTGACCGAACAATACCAATAACACATCTTTGGGAATTACTGTTCGTTCACTTTATCTTATTGCATTGTGTTTATACGCAAACTTTTTTAGTATGATGCTTATTTTATGTGGAGCTTTTTTACGTAGCTTCACTTATAAAGTTTATTCAAAAAGAAAGAGATTGTTAGTGAGTGGTTCGCTCTAGTTTAACATAGAGTTACTTACTCTTAAACTCGTTTGAACTATGCACTATGTTTTGTAGTAACTTTATTACTAAATCTTTTTGTGTAAGTTGAATTTTTCTAAGTCTTCTAGGATTTGGTAGAGCTAGCTACACATACTGGGAAAAACACTATGGGACTTCGAAGACTTAGGGGAAGACTTCGAAGGCATGCTGAACCCAAACCTAACTGAGAGTTCGAAGTCTTACGAGAGGACTTTGAGCCAGCGTTTTATCTTACCAGACGCATAGAAACGGCAGTTGAACGTAGAGGTGGGTGAAGCCCTGCTAAGGGATGAAGCCAGTTGCGGAGCCTATCGTTCGAAGACTCGCAAGAGCTAGAAAACGTAGAACTGCGTTTGGAAAATAGAATCTCAAATATTGCAAAGAAAATGATTTGGACTCGACCCATTAAGCACGAAAAGCGAAAACTCAATTAAGGTTCCCACATGAAGCTAGCCTATAAATAATCGATAGATTGTTTGTTGACTTTAACACTTTCACTTAGATAATTTTGGAGAGAGAAATATTGTAAAGTCGTGAGTTTTCCCTAGAAAGCTCCGGCTATTCTCTCTGTTTAGACTACGTAGGACGTTTCGCTAGAATTAGTTTTCGTAGTCGTAGTTTTTTGTCGTGTACTTTTTAGAAGTTCGCTAGAATTGCTGAATTGGTAGATGTTTTTGTAAGTGAATGTGAGCGCAACATGTTTAATATATAAATCTCTGATTGTGTTAAGTGTTCCTACTCTACTTTACATTGCTTTTTATTTTGTCTAACTAAAGGAAGACCAGAGTACAAATTACATAATTTCATTTTCTCGAAAAACCTGATTGATGATGTGAAAAGGCCACTGTTTTTGCTGAAATCGTCTTTTGATCAATTATGTGTTTTTTTTACTTGTTGTTTGTTGATTATTATACAAAAGTTACGGAGTAATTAGAACTGATATATGCTCCATTGAATTTATTAATTTGTTAGTTAATATTAACCATAACACCTTACATCTTTAGTTTTTACTCGATCACTTCTTATGGACTTGTTGAGAATGATTCGGTGGAGGTTTTAAATTTTAATGAATGGAATAATTGTCTTGTTGTGAACCTAACACTTTGCAATTCACTCAATTGCAATCACGTTGATTAATTTGTGATGTCATAATGACATGAATTAATTGCACACGCGAGTGGATGGCATCCATGTGCTTTCATTCGTATATAGAGTATTTGGGAAAATTCTGGAATGGACCAACTTTTTTTTATTTTTGGGTATAAAATTGTATTAGTATATAATTCTATTATTAACGAGATTTAGAGTATTATTAAGAATATATATCTATTCATAATTCTAATTGTTTTTAATTGGAAGGGTTTTTAATTGTTTTCAATTTGAAGGGTTTGCTACAATTATAAATTAAAGTTTTTCAGTAGACGCAAATTATTAAGTGAATTATTGTAACTTCACGATACAGTGAATTGTTTCTTTTTTTCTGCGATTGATTTTTTTTGTGTTTTGGGTTTGTATGTTCATCGTTCGTATATCTTTTTTTAGCTATCTCCAATAGGTGTCTGGTACTTTGATCGGAATTCATTCCAACACGTAGACACGAGTAATGCGCTAAGGAACTTTACATCTCTCGTTAGGCCTACAGCGTGATTCCTAGCATAGGCACTAGGTATTTTTTGCGCGATGGCGTCCGAACATTGATCATCCCCATTTTATTCACCGTGGGATCGTCTCAAAATTTGAAGTGTGTCAACTTCCATGTGAACGTCTAAATTTTGAGATAAGACCCGAAGTAGGAGCTATATATTACCCTCCGAACGCGGCAGCAGCTTCTGTGTCGTCAACATCTTCTTTGTTCTTCTCGATTCTCTCCATTGTTTGCCTCGATTTCCCTTCTCCATTCTCATTTAAGATTGATTTGATCAAAATGTATTGAAATATATTGGGTTGGCCACGAATGCAAGGAGTCTTATGTGCACAAAAAATATATGAAAGGAGTTCTATTTACGTACATATACTCTATTTTATATATTGTGCTTGATTTCACTTCTTTCTCCCGCAACAACCAAAGCCGCAACAACCAAAGTGACACTTCGGCAAAATGAGTGACAACATATAAGACAAACAATAGAACATGACATAAACTACGTCTCAAAATCAAACAAAAATACGACTAAAAAACTGACAAAAACAATCAAATCAAATTAGATATTATTGTCAAGGGTTGTTAGCTCAGTTGGTTGAGTGCTCGAATTGAAGATCAAAGATCCTAGGTTCGAATCCAAGACATTGTAATTGACCTATACCAAAAAAAAAATTAGATATTATTCGATTTGAATATTATGCGAATAATTCTATTCAAAATTTATTTATTAATTAAAATAATAATACTTAATAATTTTATTTAAAAAAAACAAGTGAATTAAAAAATGGCAAATTAAAAAAAAATGTATTATATAGAAAATTAATTGTATATAGTGAAATAAAATTAGATGCGTTCTATTTACTATGCACAAAATATATCAATGTTAAATAAGATGAAAATTTAAAAAAAAAATTGAAAAAATGTAATCTAAAGTTGAGGGAGTATAATGAAATTAATTTTTTTAATGTATAGTTACTTTTTTTAGGTGTTTTTTTATGATAGTTTTATTAAGTAAAAATAATAAATATAATTTTTAATAGAGAGATAAATATAGTAATTGGGTGAAGTTATTATAAAATAAAAGGGTGCAAATAACACTACTTTATTAATTTTCATTACCTTTATTTAAGTGTCTTATGCACAATTACTTTTGTAATAAAATAAATGCACACATGGGATGATGGGAGACCCATGGAAAAATTACATGTGTGCATTTAATCCCACACTTTCAATTCTTGATCTTTTACAGGGGTTTCGATTTTGACATATCCTACTATTTCTTTTCTTCTTCTTTTTCTTCAAACTTTTAATTTTGTTTTTCGAACTGTCCCACGAAACTCTTTTACTTATCATAGAAACCTCATTTATCACTACTTACTCTTGAGATTTTGTTAAAACCTCATTTACCAAAGATAAATGTTAAAATTAATAAGTACACGTGTATTTTGATGTAGATCGATTGAATTAAATTGATTTTTGTAGAAAAACAATAATCATTTTTATACTATTTGTTAAAATATATTTCACAAATTATTAATGATAATCTTATTTTATTTTACTTTTGAAAAGATTTGAATCAAGGGTCTAACTTTAAATGAACTAAAGTGAAAGGGGTAAAAATTAAAGTCAACCGGTACGGGTACCCATCACCTTCTGTATAAAATTAAATTTTAATAATTTATAGAATTTTTACCGAAAATACTCGTTAATAATTCATCTATTTGTGTCTACAGTCGAGTGAGTATGAGTACTACTAATGCGATTGCATTAATACCCATGTATGTATACTTTCAATAATTATTTTCTAGTCCTCCGAAAATGTTCAAATTGAGTTTCAGTAGAGTCTCATCGCCTTGTATATATTTTCCTCTTCTTTATCATAATTTCTTATAATTTCTAAATATTTACGATATGGTAGGTGCTTCTGCTAAGTTGCTGCTCATTACCATTTTTCTGATAAGGACGAATGCGCACGCCCAGGCAACGAGTGAAGTTAACGTCACCCTAATAACGAGTGCAGTTTCCAAAGGGGCAGGTACGTATCCCTTATATATAAGCTCTCCCTTATATATAAGCTCGTGCGTTTTTTTATATATTTTTATTGATATATATACTTAATTGTGTATCTTTATGTATGCAGTATGTTTAGATGGAAGCCCTGCGGCTTATGCGATGGCGCCAGGATCCGGGTGTGGCTCCGACAATTGGCTGCTCTACATGGAGGTACGAGCATTTTCGTTTTCATTTTTTTTTATATTTTTTATTAATTGGTTGATTTATTTTTATCATCAAATGAATGAATTAATACGTACGTACGTGCAGGGAGGCGCCTGGTGCTACTTGCCATCTTCTTGCGACTACAGAGTTAGGAATGAAAACACTGGGAGCAGTTTCAAAAGGAGCAAATTGGACTTCACAGGAATACTAGACAGCAATCAAACTTTCAATCCAGGTCATCGTGTCGTGTCTACTTAATTTCAACATACATATATATAAGGTCGAATGAATATTGGTTCGATTATATTTTTGTTTAGTCAACAGATTTCTACAACTGGAATCGAGTTTATCTTGTTTACTGTGATGGCTCGTCTTTTCTTGGAGACGTTGAAGAAGCTGATCCGGTAATCAAGCTTTTCATTTCTTGATTATTAATTTCATTGTTTATCGTTATCTGCCGATGATCGATTATATATATACCGATGCAGGAATATAAGCGCTTTTATAGAGGCTCCAGAGTGTTTGACGCTATAATAGAATGAATTCTGCAGACAACGTAAGCGTATTTCTATCAGTTCGTTCGTTTGTCTAAATTCTAATCCCACTTTTCATTAGCTGATAATATATTTAATTAAACAGGTCATATTGTCGGGTGGTTCAGCTGGGGGGTTAGCCACCATCTTGCACTGTGACAATTTCCGTGAGCTGCTACCCAATGCTAGACGAGTCAAGTGTATTTCAGATTCCGGATTCTTCATTAATGCGTAAGCTATATATATATATATGCATCGATCTTAAAAGTAATTCAAAGCTTATCCGTATGTTACTAACATTTTTTTACAACAGAAAAAACATGCCAGGAGCCGCAAACAGAGAAGACCACTTTTCCAAAATGGTTAAATTACATGTATATATGCTTCTTAAATAGTATTACACTAGTACTCCTAATTAGCTTTTAATTAAATTAGAAAGTGTGCCAATACTCTTAAGCTGATCTTGTACAGGGACTGGAAAGATTTTTGCCCGAGACGTGCACATCAAAACATGATGCAAATCTTGGTTTGGTGAGTGATTTTTTTTAATATATATATATATACCCAATGACAAAAACTGTGGGATTATAAATGAGTAACCATTAATAAAATTTGCAGTGTCTTTTCCCGGAAAACTTGATTGACGATGTGAAAACGCCACTGTTTTTACTGGAATCTTCTTTTGATGCGTATCAAGTATGTGCTATTATTTTTAAACTTGTTGTTTGTTGATTATTATACAAAATTTATGGAGTAATTAGAACTGATATATGCTCCATTGAATTTATTAATTTGCTAGTTAATAGCGACCATAACACCTTACATCGGTGGAGGTTTTAAGGAATGGCATAATTGTCTTGTTGTGAACCTAAGGCTTTGCAATTCAACTCAATTGCAAATCATGCAAGGTAATTAATCTCATTATTTATGTCTTAAAACTATTCACTTCATTAATTTCATTTGTTATATATATTTCAGAATTTCAGACGACTTTTATTCAAACATTACAATGTTTGAAATATTTTCCTAGTCGGGGAACTTTTGTGCACACATGTTATCAACACGGCCAACTCACCGATACGCGAAATTGGAAATGCTCTGGCCTACTGAATAATGACAATAAAGTAAGAGATTATATATTGTGCACTTGTTTTAATTATAAATGAATGTCACCTATTGTTTTTGTAAAGTTTTAATAAATTAATTTACAAGTAGGCATGGGTGTTTATATCTTTTTTGACGTGTAATCGTATGCAGACAATTGTTGAGGCGATTGGGGATTGGTACTTTGATCGGAGTTCTTTCCAACGCGTTGACGAGAGTAACGTGCCAAGGAACTGCACAAGTACTCTAGAGTGCTGATCACACATGATATGAGTTTGTAATAATTAAGATTGTATTAAGATTAATGTGGATAATATAAAAGCTAATATGAATTACTAGTAATTCCCTACTCATCATAAACCATTAATTAATACAGTACCTATTTCTAGTCAAAGATCAATAACCATTAACCACCGTTCTTTCTTTTCATTGAGATATGATTTAGATTGAGCCAAATTATTTTGTCCTTTAATCCCTCAAGCCCTCTTCTTTCTATTCCAGCCCAAGTATTGTTCAACAATCAATATAAATCGAGCCCGCTACTTTCCATCACAAGCCCACAAAATTAATTATCCCAGATCCAACACAATAAAATTTAGTGGCATATTTAGTAAGGGCGATGATATTTAGAGGATATTTAATAAATACAATTAAATTGTTTTTGATACAATTGAATTATAATTATAAGTTTATAATATTAAAATAATTATTTTAATTAGAAGTGTTTATCGGTCAAAAACCGGATCAGACCGAACCAAAACCGTATAAAACTGAAACTGGAATTGTGATTCGGAAATTTGATCGAAATAATTTTGGTCCGATCGAACTGAACCGATAAATTTCGATCTAATCTAGTTTTAGACCAGATTAATTTAAAAATTAAATAATTTATTTATAAAGTAGGGAAAATTACCGATCAGACATTTTTTCAACATTTTTTGTATTAAAATAATTAAAATAAATTTTGTATTTATGAAATTTTAATTTAATTTAATTTATTTGTAATATTATTTTTTTAGTAGATAAAATATTAAGAAACTTAAAAATTATATATTTTTTATTTTTTATAAATTATTTTTTACATAATTAATATATAATATTGAAATTATTTAATACTATATAATATACAATTCGATCTGATCTAATCCGATCCCGATGGAATTTACTGATTTTTAACTCGAAAACCAAATTTTTTTATTTGCTTGGACTGAAAAACGGTTTAATATTTATCGGACTATACAAAATCAGACAGCAGGTCCCATTCCGGTCCAAATTTTGAACACCCCTAAGTGTGAACGACTGAACGCATATTGAGATAGAGAAACTTGATGAATTATCATTTCTAGTTTTACTTATTAGTCCATGTTATTTAAATAATTATGTCTTAGAAAACAGTAGTTATAATATTTGTAGTTAAGAGTTTTTTTAATGAATACTAGTAAAACACAATTTCAATAAATATACGCCGTTATGATGTACAAAAATGAAACGTCAAAACTCAAAACACTTATAAAAATAAACAAATGTTACATTTTTTTTTATCACGTACCATATCATTATTCCAATTTTCTTACTAAATCAAGAAACATGAAACTAGAAGTAGCTTTTGTAGCAATTGTCATTTGCATCTTGGCTTTAACAGGTTAAAATCAATTATATTTAGTTTTATATTAATTATATGCAATAAAATATAAACAAAGTTTTCGATATTTTTTTTCTCAATATTATAATTAATTTTTATTTTTTTCCAGAAAAAGTTCAATCTCAAGATGAAAGTTTAATCGATTGTGATAACTACCCTGGAGGTGTGTGTCAAATGTACCGTTGGTGTAATGGTATTCCATGCGTGAAATATGATGATGAATATGGAGATTCATGTATTCAAAGCGAGTGCGGTTATTGTGGTATAAATTCAACATGTATCTATACTATTTTATAACATGAAAGTAATAAATAAAATAAGGATAATACTATTTGCATCACTCTTTTTTATTAATACACTATTTTATTTTTATTTATAATTATGTTATTATTTAAAATATTCAAAATATCCTTACTAATTTTTTAATATCTTTTAAATTTACTAAACCCTAAAGACTATAATTAGGCCATCTCCAATAGTTGGCTTTAAATTGTCACTAAAATCATCAAATTGCCACCAAATTTGAGTTCAAACAGTAATTTATCTTCAATCATCAAACTCAAATTTTAACTCAAATAAATAAAACTTTAATAAATTTTATTACAAAAATTATTTTTATATAAGATATATATTTATAGGGAGATATTCTATAGTCCATTCAATGTATGATTCAATGTATGGTACATTACTTTCAATTTTAACTACTAGATTTCAAAATGAATTAGTGACCATTAGAATTAAAGAGAGACTATGATAGTAAAATGGAGATTAGCACATGTAATTATTATTTTATATATTTTCAACTTATTAAATATGTTACAAATTCAATATATTTTTTAGAAAATAGAAAATAAAATATGTTTTAACAATAATAAATTATTTAACCATTAGAAATGGAGAAAAAATTCAAACAATTTTTTAGCTTTCAATTACAATTTTTCTCATTCATAACTACTAAAAATTAATTAATTAAAAAAATGCTGAATTTTATTTGTAAAGATCAATCAAATAAAAAGAAGAAACATATATAATACAAGTACTGTGTATAGGGGATGAAGCTCCACCGCGTTATCGAGCTAACAGGCTAGCTCTCCAACCAACTAAACTAAACATATAACACTAAATAATACAAACACAATAATTCTCAACTGACACTCCTCCTCCAATCGACCTAAAGATTGTCACGGGTCCCTCCAAAGGTAAAACTGCGATCCGACATCTAAATTACAAATAAAATTTTAGAAACAACTAATTGACAAAATTAAAATTTGTAATTATTTCATACAACTTATCCTTTAATTATGTATTACACTATTTATTGTAAGTTTTTTTTTAAAATACTTATATTATCTTTTTTTTTATAACTGAATTTCAAAAACAAATCTAGAACTCATTTATTGATAAATTTTATATATATATATAGGAGGCTTCTACAGTGCAGTCAAGGCACGGTACTTTGTTTTTATTTCAACCATTAGATTTAATTAATTAATGTGAACCGTTCAAATTTATTACAGAATACAATAGTTAGCGTAGAGATTACAACACACAATTATTATTCTATATATTGACTAACTGTTAACCGGTAATATACATAAATATTTTTCAGAATTAAGAACAAAAATTTGGCGGCGTGTTTCAAAAATAGAGGGCGATCTTTACTCACGATGCCGACACGATGTAAAATTTTCAAATCTCAATTGAGTTTCTCTATAATTTTTTTTATTGCGGATCAAGGAAGAAGATATTAGAGTATCTCAAAGTTTTGGCTGATAAGTAGGCCATAAGTGCGCTAAATCATATTTTTACTACTTCTACCAAAAAAACTACTAACCAATCCAACAATTCTACCCAAAAAATAAATTTTATAGGTCTCACCACTTACTTATTTTATACTTTTTATTTATTATTTATATTTAAATAATAATAATAATAATAATAGTAAACATAAAAAATGATTTTTAGATAAAATAAAATAAATATTTAATATTTATATAATTCATAATTAAATAAAATAAATATTTAATTAATTTTTATATAAATATAAAATAATTCATAATGCTAAAAATTTAATTATTTCAAAATTTTTATTTTTAATTAATTTTTATATAAAATAATTCCGCTAATATTAAAATTTTAACTATTTAACATTTTTTAATTTTAATTAATTTTTATATAAAATAAAAATTATTTTTAATTAATTTTTATATAAAATAAAAATACAAATAATCCATTCAAATTTTAACTATTTTAAAAAAAAAATTAATTTTAATTAATTTTTATATAAAATAAAAATACAAATAATCCAAGTTAAAAATTTAATTAATTCAAGATTCTTATATTTTATTAATTTTTATATAAAATACAGAATAAAGTTAAAATATAAAATAATTTTTAACGCTAAAATAATAATAATAATAATAATAATAATAATAATAATAATAATAATAATAATAATAATAATAATAATATTTTTTATCTCTAGTTCTTTTACCCCAGAATTTTTAGGGACTTCTAATGTCAGCGCACCTCCAACAATACCTATATCATGCTCCTAGAAGTACGATATAAATAGTGCCTTTATAATATAAAAATCATCATTTAATAATAAGAAATCTTCATTTCAAAAACTAATTATTATAAATATTAAATTAACATATATTAGCATAATATTTATCCAAAAATACATGAAGATATAAGTACAATTAGAATCGTGCTCCTAGGAACAAGATATAAATTGCCCACCTCCAACGATTTCTACCTCTTTTTGGGTGAACGATTTCTACCTCTTTTTGGGTGAGAGGTAAAAATACACCTAGACTTCTTCCTCTCCATTGGAAATGCTCTAAGGAGAAGGACAAAGATTTGCGTGGACAAAAATTAATAATACAGAGTAGTACATGTTTCTTTTTCTAATCATTTTTTTATAAAATATAATTATTTATTTATTTATTACATATAAAAATATTAATTCAAATCAAATTATTTGTATAATATATGAAGCAAATATTAAGTGATTCACATTTGTATTCAGTTTTTTTTAATACGTATAATCAAAAGACTTAGTGAATCACAAATGACGTCGTTTTTTTTATTCTGCAACTCTATCGTCCAGTCTTCACAAAGTCGATTTTTGATGGAATCAGACCAAAGCATTTTACATCAAATATGAAGTCTCATCTAACTCAACTTTAAACTTAGTGACTATATCAATGATTCACACTTGTTTATTTCCCAAGTCGACTATTTTTGTATCAATTATAATCCCAAACAAGCTCATTTCATCAATATGCTGAGAAATTCTTATAGCCTCTTCAATAATTTTTTTTTTGTACACTGAGGTTGGTCCCTCTATTATGGGAACTTCTCTTTCTAGTATTCACATGGATCAACAAATTAAATGATCTATAATCTCTTTGATATAAGTATGATTGAAATTAATCGAATTGTTTTATGAACAAACGAAAACACAACAATTTCTAAGTAACTAGAACAAAATTTACAAAACAATATAAATATTTTAATTAGTTTCCGTCAATGAACACTATTTTTTTTTGTAGAAATGTGATTTTTTATCAAGCTTCACTAATATCTATTGCTTCATTTGTTCATGAATTTTGCCTCATCTATTCGGTAAAGAAAAAAATTGTTGAACTCAAAAGAATACGTAGCTCTTGGTGGGTCATTTCCGAAACAAACAATTCTATTTTAAAATTTATTTAAAAATCAAATATGTTCAAAAATTAATTTATTGTGTTTTTCATAGTTAATAATAAATTATTTATTTATAAATATTAAATGATATAAATTAATAATTATGTGAAATAAATTAATTGCATTGTGTGTAATTTTAAGTTGTTTAAAAGAAATATATAAAAATAAATATTTTATTTTTAGAAAATTATTAGTCAATTATAAAATATTTTTTTAGATAAATGTATTTTAAGTGTATTATTTAATGTAATTTTTTTTGTTTTAAATAATTTAATTTAATTATATAGGAATATAAAAATATAGTTTATTATATTAATAAAAAAATAAAAATAATTGCTATAGCAGGTAACAGGTCATAATTGTTTTTAAAGTTGTAATCAGGTGCATGCTAACAAAATGAAGTGTCAAGTTTTAATTGGTTAAAAGATAAATGTACGGTACATTCAATATTAACAAATGTACTGTAGTATTCTCCTATATATATATATATATATATATGCGTCGGAGGGAGCTATGCGTCGTGCGTAGTGATAATGCGTCGATAGCGAAAGGCGGTGATAATGAGAGTATTGTATGAGAGAACACAATATAATATGAAATAATTTTTCTATTCCAAATCAAGTCTGAAAAATACAACATACAAACCTCTCCTTATATAGAGAGTACAAAGGTTCTAAAACAGAACAAATTCAAACACTACGGACAATACACATGACTTTTACAGACCACTATTACAAAGCTACCATTATAGATGTCGGGTACTCTTTGGGCCCCATCGTCACATCATATAATGCACTATGTAAAGAAACAAATATAAAATTACAAATTATTAAGAACCACGTATAGTGGTTGAGTGCATCTGACAAAGGTGACACTAATTCCTTGAGTGCTTCTGCGAAGATAGCACTTGTAATGAGTGCTGCTGCTGAGAAAGCATCATTGCTTTTAGCTTAATTAAACTGGATTAGGGCATTCTTATCCCAACTTGGCTTTGCCTCGTTTAGAGTCTTTAGCTTGCTGTGTTAATGTCACTATTAGGGCATCCCAGACGTCGGCTGGTGTAGGTTCGTCTTCTTGTCCTTCACCCGCAAAATAATTAAGGGAACTGTTGGAATCAATAGATCCTCTTGGCGAAGCTGACTTCATTGATTCATCTCCGTATTTTGCTATCTCGGTTGAGAAGGTGTCAAAGAATTGGTTTTTCATGTGATCTAAAACTTTCTTCATTATTTCTTCCTCCGATTCCCTTGGATATTTTTTCTGAAAGAAATTTTTCAAGCTAGACAGTGAAAGTTGTTGGGAGCATTGTTCTTTTTCTCCTTTTCTTTTATCTTCAACAATTGTTGACTGGATAGTTGAGGCCATTTTCTCTATATTTTCTTCTCCCATATTAGTCCACCATTTGTAGAAAAATTTTCTTTTTAGCATGGGTATATTTAGTTTATTCGAAGAGACTGAAATCGTCCATCTCCAAATCCAAGGAATTTGGAATTTTGTAAAAAACAGGAAAGGACATTGTCCAACAATCAACCTGTCTGAGTTTAATTTGGTGACTAATGAACTATTGTCACACCAAGGATTATATAAATCCATAATTTCCTTTGGCAGTATTTCCAAAGAAGGGCCAAATTTTGACCACCACTCATAAAACCAATTTGGAATATGCTTATTAAGGATTTCTGGGTTTATTGTGAAAAACCAAGAATGCTTATTCTTAGGGTTCTGGTAGTAGAACGCTTTTGAAAAAGCCTGGATATAATCCCAATAATTGAAGTAGATATATTTACCTTCTGCCATTCGGATGGCTTTGTCTCCATTAGGGTTTATTCCCCACTCTCTTGGCAGTAAAACTTTGTTAATATGACACTTGCTGAAGTTTATAAAACTTTCAGGGTTATTATTTTGATAGTGATGAGTAATGGTTACCGATTCGGTAATTTTTAGGAGGACTTCATAATTTGGCCTTGTTTTTCCATGTAGACCGGCATACCCTCTTGATTCAAGATACCTTGTTCTGATTGACCATCCATCATTTGGCGTCATTTGAATATCTTCATCTTCTATGTACAGAACATCTTCTGTGATTGGACTTTCAAAGTACTCTTTTTCTTGTTGTACTTCATTGGTAACGTCTTTATAAGACGTTTTATTAGAAGAGGAGGAAGGTATATCTTCCTTTTTTGGAGGAGGCAATTGTGGCACAATTTTGCCTCTGCTATGGTATACTGTCCAATCCCCTATTAGGGGAATCGTCGATTCTGTCTGGGATAACATATTGCTAATCCCATATCCGCGGCCTCGGGAATATCCACGACCTCTTCCCCTATTAGGGGTTGTCATTTCCCTGTAAAAATTCACGGGTTAAGAAATCAGCAAGAGAATTATTTTCTCCTTTTATGTATTCAATATCAAATTCAAAGGCCGATAACTGAGCTTGCCAACCTGCAAATATTTGCTTAGAGACAAGATTTTTTACATCTTTTTCAACTATTGATTTTGCAGAACTACAATCAATTCTCAGTAAGAATTTTTGATTTAATAAGTCATCTTGAAATTTTGAAATACACTTTATAATAGAAAGCATCTCTTTTTTAATGGTTGAATACTTTGACTGCGTGGGATTCCATTTTCCTGAGGTAAACCTAACAAGATGTTCTTTTTTGCTGTCAGGATTTAATTGTTTTAAGATTCCGCCATAACCAATATTTGAGGCATCAGTTTCAACAATTTTAAAGTATTTAGGATTAGCAAGAGATAAACATGGCAAACATCTTACTTTGGACTTAATTTTTCTAACAGCTTGTGAATGCTCTTCTGTCCATGGTGAGACGTTTTTTCTTAATCTAGAGTACAAAATTTTTGTGTCTTGGGCTAAATTCTTATAATAATCTGAAATATAATTTAGACTTCCAAGAAATCTTTGAAGCTGTTTTGTATCGGTGATATTATCTGGGAATTTTGAAGCAAATTCTATACTTCTTTCAATTGGGATTATCTTTCCTTGCGAAATCGTATGTCCTAAAAACCTAACTTGGACTTGAAATAATTTCATCTTAGGGGCGGAAATGACTAACCCATTATTTTTTATTAAATTTTTAAATATTTTTAAATGTTTTATATGTTTTTCTATCGTTTTAGAAAATACTAAAACATCATCTATATAAACAATTATAAATTCTGTATATGGGTTAAATATTTCATTCATGATATTCTGAAATTCAGAAGGAGCATTTTTTAAACCAAATGGTAAAACATTCCATTCATAATGACCAAATGGAACTGTAAAAGCTGTTTTATACCTATCAGACTCATTAATTTGAATCTGCCAATATCCTGACTTCATATCAAATTTTGAATAGATTAGAGCATCGTTTAGTCTATCTAATAAATCCTTTTTATTGGGAATTGGATATCTAATCCATTTCAATACCTTATTAAGGGGTTTATAGTTTATGACTAACCTTGGAACTCCTCTTTCCTTTTCAGCAGCATTATTTACATAGAATGCTGTACAACTCCAAGGAGATTTAGATTTACGAATTAAACCTTTCTTTTCGAGTGAGCTTATTTCTTTTTTGCATAATTCTAAGTATTCATGGTTCATTTGAGCTGGCCTAGCTTTAGTAGGAATTTGATTTTCTTTGAATTCCTCTTCATAAGGTAGAGAAATAACATGTTTCTTTCTGTTCCAAAATGCATTAGGTAGTTCATTGCATACTTCTTCTATAAACTGTTTTTCAATTAAATTAATTTTTTCTTGTATTTCTTTTTTCTTTAGCTGATCATTTATATTAAGAATTTCTATTTCATCTTTTAAGAAACATATTTGTTTTTCTTTATTGAGAAGAATATCTCTTACTTCATTTAACATTCTTGTGTGCGGATCAGTTATGAATTTGAATAATACATTTTTTCCATTTATTATTGAAGAAATACCATTTTGGTCAATATTATTGATTGGCATAATTTTGTGGAGGAAAGGAGTTCCTAAAATAATTCTGTGAGTAAGATTTTTTACCAAGATAAAAGATGTTGGCAAACATATTTCTCGATTGCAAATATTGACGTTTGAAAGTTTATATTTAACTCTAAGTTTATCACCACCTGCTTGGGTTAGTGATTGTGTTGTTTTGGAAAAATATTTTGTAGGAATTATACCTTCTTGGATGCAATTTAAATCAGCACCGCTGTCAATAAGCGCTACCTCATTTTCTAATATAAAATCCCTATTAATAATTAGAGTAATCTTTACAAACCATTTTTGTGATGTTACTTGATCTAAAAGATTTAGATACTCCAAATTATTTGTTTTTTGAGGAATTTCCTCTATTTCTTCACTTTTGAAAGGTTGACTTTCTAATGTTGTAAGTCTTTGTGATAGTACAGCTTGATTTTGTTTTAGCTGTCCTATTTCTCCTTTCAGAGAACTAATTTCTCTTTTTAAATCACCAATTGAGACTGGAGTCTCTTTAATTTTTGTCTGTTGGAATCTGTGTAGTACTTCACTTAATTGATAAGGTGCCTCAACTAGTAAGGGAGGTTCTGGTTTGTCTTTTATTAGAGTTTCAATTATTTTCTTTTTTAGACCGGAGTCTGTAATTGATTCTAGTACTTTTAATATTTTATCTTGATCATCAGTCAGGACATTTAACCCATTCATGTCAACAATGGATTTCCAGTAATTATCTTCATTACATTGACAATCCTCATTGTCAGTATTTGAAGATTCAGAGGATGTTCCATATATAACTCCTAATTCTTCTTCATTTGAAGATTCAGTATCAGTTTCAGAGTTTATTAATACTTTTTCTAACTGCAATCTTAGGTTTTCATCTTGTATTTCATTAAGAGCTCTGATACCAGTGAGAGGTTTGCGTACGGAGGGAGCTATGCGTCGTGCGTAGTGATAATGCGTCGATAGCGAAAGGCGGTGATAATGAGAGTATTGTATGAGAGAACACAATATAATATGAAATAATTTTTCTATTCCAAATCAAGTCTGAAAAATACAACATACAAACCTCTCCTTATATAGAGAGTACAAAGGTTCTAAAACAGAACAAATTCAAACACTACGGACAATACACATGACTTTTACAGACCACTATTACAAAGCTACCATTATAGATGTCGGGTACTCTTTGGGCCCCATCGTCACATCATATAATGCACTATGTAAAGAAACAAATATAAAATTACAAATTATTAAGAACCACGTATAGTGGTTGAGTGCATCTGACAAAGGTGACACTAATTCCTTGAGTGCTTCTGCGAAGATAGCACTTGTAATGAGTGCTGCTGCTGAGAAAGCATCATTGCTTTTAGCTTAATTAAACTGGATTAGGGCATTCTTATCCCAACTTGGCTTTGCCTCGTTTAGAGTCTTTAGCTTGCTGTGTTAATGTCACTATTAGGGCATCCCAGACGTCGGCTGGTGTAGGTTCGTCTTCTTGTCCTTCACCCGCAAAATAATTAAGGGAACTGTTGGAATCAATAGATCCTCTTGGCGAAGCTGACTTCATTGATTCATCTCCGTCTTTTGCTATCTCGGTTGAGAAGGTGTCAAAGAATTGGTTTTTCATGTGATCTAAAACTTTCTTCATTATTTCTTCCTCCGATTCCCTTGGATATTTTTTCTGAAAGAAATTTTTCAAGCTAGACAGTGAAAGTTGTTGGGAGCATTGTTCTTTTTCTCCTTTTCTTTTATCTTCAACAATTGTTGACTGGATAGTTGAGGCCATTTTCTCTATATTTTCTTCTCCCATATTAGTCCACCATTTGTAGAAAAATTTTCTTTTTAGCATGGGTATATTTAGTTTATTCGAAGAGACTGAAATCGTCCATCTCCAAATCCAAGGAATTTGGAATTTTGTAAAAAACAGGAAAGGACATTGTCCAACAATCAACCTGTCTGAGTTTAATTTGGTGACTAATGAACTATTGTCACACCAAGGATTATATAAATCCATAATTTCCTTTGGCAGTATTTCCAAAGAAGGGCCAAATTTTGACCACCACTCATAAAACCAATTTGGAATATGCTTATTAAGGATTTCTGGGTTTATTGTGAAAAACCAAGAATGCTTATTCTTAGGGTTCTGGTAGTAGAACGCTTTTGAAAAAGCCTGGATATAATCCCAATAATTGAAGTAGATATATTTACCTTCTGCCATTCGGATGGCTTTGTCTCCATTAGGGTTTATTCCCCACTCTCTTGGCAGTAAAACTTTGTTAATATGACACTTGCTGAAGTTTATAAAACTTTCAGGGTTATTATTTTGATAGTGATGAGTAATGGTTACCGATTCGGTAATTTTTAGGAGGACTTCATAATTTGGCCTTGTTTTTCCATGTAGACCGGCATACCCTCTTGATTCAAGATACCTTGTTCTGATTGACCATCCATCATTTGGCGTCATTTGAATATCTTCATCTTCTATGTACAGAACATCTTCTGTGATTGGACTTTCAAAGTACTCTTTTTCTTGTTGTACTTCATTGGTAACGTCTTTATAAGACGTTTTATTAGAAGAGGAGGAAGGTATATCTTCCTTTTTTGGAGGAGGCAATTGTGGCACAATTTTGCCTCTGCTATGGTATACTGTCCAATCCCCTATTAGGGGAATCGTCGATTCTGTCTGGGATAACATATTGCTAATCCCATATCCGCGGCCTCGGGAATATCCACGACCTCTTCCCCTATTAGGGGTTGTCATTTCCCTGTAAAAATTCACGGGTTAAGAAATCAGCAAGAGAATTATTTTCTCCTTTTATGTATTCAATATCAAATTCAAAGGCCGATAACTGAGCTTGCCAACCTGCAAATATTTGCTTAGAGACAAGATTTTTTACATCTTTTTCAACTATTGATTTTGCAGAACTACAATCAATTCTCAGTAAGAATTTTTGATTTAATAAGTCATCTTGAAATTTTGAAATACACTTTATAATAGAAAGCATCTCTTTTTTAATGGTTGAATACTTTGACTGCGTGGGATTCCATTTTCCTGAGGTAAACCTAACAAGATGTTCTTTTTTGCTGTCAGGATTTAATTGTTTTAAGATTCCGCCATAACCAATATTTGAGGCATCAGTTTCAACAATTTTAAAGTATTTAGGATTAGCAAGAGATAAACATGGCAAACATCTTACTTTGGACTTAATTTTTCTAACAGCTTGTGAATGCTCTTCTGTCCATGGTGAGACGTTTTTTCTTAATCTAGAGTACAAAATTTTTGTGTCTTGGGCTAAATTCTTATAATAATCTGAAATATAATTTAGACTTCCAAGAAATCTTTGAAGCTGTTTTGTATCGGTGATATTATCTGGGAATTTTGAAGCAAATTCTATACTTCTTTCAATTGGGATTATCTTTCCTTGCGAAATCGTATGTCCTAAAAACCTAACTTGGACTTGAAATAATTTCATCTTAGGGGCGGAAATGACTAACCCATTATTTTTTATTAAATTTTTAAATATTTTTAAATGTTTTATATGTTTTTCTATCGTTTTAGAAAATACTAAAACATCATCTATATAAACAATTATAAATTCTGTATATGGGTTAAATATTTCATTCATGATATTCTGAAATTCAGAAGGAGCATTTTTTAAACCAAATGGTAAAACATTCCATTCATAATGACCAAATGGAACTGTAAAAGCTGTTTTATACCTATCAGACTCATTAATTTGAATCTGCCAATATCCTGACTTCATATCAAATTTTGAATAGATTAGAGCATCGTTTAGTCTATCTAATAAATCCTTTTTATTGGGAATTGGATATCTAATCCATTTCAATACCTTATTAAGGGGTTTATAGTTTATGACTAACCTTGGAACTCCTCTTTCCTTTTCAGCAGCATTATTTACATAGAATGCTGTACAACTCCAAGGAGATTTAGATTTACGAATTAAACCTTTCTTTTCGAGTGAGCTTATTTCTTTTTTGCATAATTCTAAGTATTCATGGTTCATTTGAGCTGGCCTAGCTTTAGTAGGAATTTGATTTTCTTTGAATTCCTCTTCATAAGGTAGAGAAATAACATGTTTCTTTCTGTTCCAAAATGCATTAGGTAGTTCATTGCATACTTCTTCTATAAACTGTTTTTCAATTAAATTAATTTTTTCTTGTATTTCTTTTTTCTTTAGCTGATCATTTATATTAAGAATTTCTATTTCATCTTTTAAGAAACATATTTGTTTTTCTTTATTGAGAAGAATATCTCTTACTTCATTTAACATTCTTGTGTGCGGATCAGTTATGAATTTGAATAATACATTTTTTCCATTTATTATTGAAGAAATACCATTTTGGTCAATATTATTGATTGGCATAATTTTGTGGAGGAAAGGAGTTCCTAAAATAATTCTGTGAGTAAGATTTTTTACCAAGATAAAAGATGTTGGCAAACATATTTCTCGATTGCAAATATTGACGTTTGAAAGTTTATATTTAACTCTAAGTTTATCACCACCTGCTTGGGTTAGTGATTGTGTTGTTTTGGAAAAATATTTTGTAGGAATTATACCTTCTTGGATGCAATTTAAATCAGCACCGCTGTCAATAAGCGCTACCTCATTTTCTAATATAAAATCCCTATTAATAATTAGAGTAATCTTTACAATCCATTTTTGTGATGTTACTTGATCTAAAAGATTTAGATACTCCAAATTATTTGTTTTTTGAGGAATTTCCTCTATTTCTTCACTTTTGAAAGGTTGACTTTCTAATGTTGTAAGTCTTTGTGATAGTACAGCTTGATTTTGTTTTAGCTGTCCTATTTCTCCTTTCAGAGAACTAATTTCTCTTTTTAAATCACCAATTGAGACTGGAGTCTCTTTAATTTTTGTCTGTTGGAATCTGTGTAGTACTTCACTTAATTGATAAGGTGCCTCAACTAGTAAGGGAGGTTCTGGTTTGTCTTTTATTAGAGTTTCAATTATTTTCTTTTTTAGACCGGAGTCTGTAATTGATTCTAGTACTTTTAATATTTTATCTTGATCATCAGTCAGGACATTTAACCCATTCATGTCAACAATGGATTTCCAGTAATTATCTTCATTACATTGACAATCCTCATTGTCAGTATTTGAAGATTCAGAGGATGTTCCATATATAACTCCTAATTCTTCTTCATTTGAAGATTCAGTATCAGTTTCAGAGTTTATTAATACTTTTTCTAACTGCAATCTTAGGTTTTCATCTTGTATTTCATTAAGAGCTTTCTTTGTCCAGCATCGATTTGCATAATGACCAATTTTGCCACATTTATGACAGCTTATATCTAGTTTTTTAGCTTTCCTTTTTCCTTTATTAGGCATATGTGGTTTATCTTTTCTTAAGAATTTTTTATTATAGTAATTTCTTTTGTAATTCTTTTTATAAGAATTTTCTTTGATATAATTCTTTCTTCTTATCTTATCGAATTTATTATTTTTAATATCTGGCGGCCTGAGAGGCTTTCCTAGGTCAAATGATTCTGAACCAAATGATATTAAAAGTCAAACAGATGAGGTAGATCAATTAACTGAAATGTTTAAAGGTCATAATATGAATGAAATAAATCCTATTTATATGCCAAAACCTCTTGAAAAATATTATTACAAAAGACCATCCCCTCAGGATCTTCTTTTCGAAGAACCTGAACCTTTTCAAAATTCATACTCAGGAAAGGCTATATACGAATGGAATATAGACGGTTTAAATGATAAACAAATAATTGATGTTATACATAGAATCATTATGTACTCAACTGTCTGTAAGCAACATGGAAATAGTGACAGTTCTATAGCATCTTTTATAACTACTGGTTTTGTTGGACAATTAAGAGGATGGTGGGATCATTATTTAACAGAAACACAAAAAATAGAAATTCTAAACCACAAAAAATTAATTAAGCCAGAACCAAATAATCCAAGTACTAGTATGGCTACAACAGGCGAAGAAGACGCAGTTTATACACTGTGTTTATCGATCCTACAACATTTTGTAGGAACTTCAACTCCCTTAGGAGAAAAAATTCAAACTCTTCTTCAAAATCTAAGATGTCCTTCCTTAACTCATTTTAGATGGTACAAAGATACATTTTTGTCAAGAGTTTATCAACTCACAAACCCCAATTCAATTCATTGGAAATCTAAGTTTATAGACGGCCTCCCTCATCTTTTTGCTGAAAAAGTTCGGCAATCATTACGAGTTAAAAATGATGGAATCAATATTAATTACTCAGAATTGACTTATGGTCAACTAATAAATACCTGCATAAATGAAGGATTGAACCTTTGTAATGATATTAAATTAAAGAATCAACTAAAAAAGCAACAAAAATCGGAAAAACACCAGCTTGGTGAATTCTGCGAGCAATTTGCTTTTGACCTAGGAAAGCCTCTCAGGCCGCCAGATATTAAAAATAATAAATTCGATAAGATAAGAAGAAAGAATTATATCAAAGAAAATTCTTATAAAAAGAATTACAAAAGAAATTACTATAATAAAAAATTCTTAAGAAAAGATAAACCACATATGCCTAATAAAGGAAAAAGGAAAGCTAAAAAACTAGATATAAGCTGTCATAAATGTGGCAAAATTGGTCATTATGCAAATCGATGCTGGACAAAGAAAGCTCTTAATGAAATACAAGATGAAAACCTAAGATTGCAGTTAGAAAAAGTATTAATAAACTCTGAAACTGATACTGAATCTTCAAATGAAGAAGAATTAGGAGTTATATATGGAACATCCTCTGAATCTTCAAATACTGACAATGAGGATTGTCAATGTAATGAAGATAATTACTGGAAATCCATTGTTGACATGAATGGGTTAAATGTCCTGACTGATGATCAAGATAAAATATTAAAAGTACTAGAATCAATTACAGACTCCGGTCTAAAAAAGAAAATAATTGAAACTCTAATAAAAGACAAACCAGAACCTCCCTTACTAGTTGAGGCACCTTATCAATTAAGTGAAGTACTACACAGATTCCAACAGACAAAAATTAAAGAGACTCCAGTCTCAATTGGTGATTTAAAAAGAGAAATTAGTTCTCTGAAAGGAGAAATAGGACAGCTAAAACAAAATCAAGCTGTACTATCACAAAGACTTACAACATTAGAAAGTCAACCTTTCAAAAGTGAAGAAATAGAGGAAATTCCTCAAAAAACAAATAATTTGGAGTATCTAAATCTTTTAGATCAAGTAACATCACAAAAATGGTTTGTAAAGATTACTCTAATTATTAATAGGGATTTTATATTAGAAAATGAGGTAGCGCTTATTGACAGCGGTGCTGATTTAAATTGCATCCAAGAAGGTATAATTCCTACAAAATATTTTTCCAAAACAACACAATCACTAACCCAAGCAGGTGGTGATAAACTTAGAGTTAAATATAAACTTTCAAACGTCAATATTTGCAATCGAGAAATATGTTTGCCAACATCTTTTATCTTGGTAAAAAATCTTACTCACAGAATTATTTTAGGAACTCCTTTCCTCCACAAAATTATGCCAATCAATAATATTGACCAAAATGGTATTTCTTCAATAATAAATGGAAAAAATGTATTATTCAAATTCATAACTGATCCGCACACAAGAATGTTAAATGAAGTAAGAGATATTCTTCTCAATAAAGAAAAACAAATATGTTTCTTAAAAGATGAAATAGAAATTCTTAATATAAATGATCAGCTAAAGAAAAAAGAAATACAAGAAAAAATTAATTTAATTGAAAAACAGTTTATAGAAGAAGTATGCAATGAACTACCTAATGCATTTTGGAACAGAAAGAAACATGTTATTTCTCTACCTTATGAAGAGGAATTCAAAGAAAATCAAATTCCTACTAAAGCTAGGCCAGCTCAAATGAACCATGAATACTTAGAATTATGCAAAAAAGAAATAAGCTCACTCGAAAAGAAAGGTTTAATTCGTAAATCTAAATCTCCTTGGAGTTGTACAGCATTCTATGTAAATAATGCTGCTGAAAAGGAAAGAGGAGTTCCAAGGTTAGTCATAAACTATAAACCCCTTAATAAGGTATTGAAATGGATTAGATATCCAATTCCCAATAAAAAGGATTTATTAGATAGACTAAACGATGCTCTAATCTATTCAAAATTTGATATGAAGTCAGGATATTGGCAGATTCAAATTAATGAGTCTGATAGGTATAAAACAGCTTTTACAGTTCCATTTGGTCATTATGAATGGAATGTTTTACCATTTGGTTTAAAAAATGCTCCTTCTGAATTTCAGAATATCATGAATGAAATATTTAACCCATATACAGAATTTATAATTGTTTATATAGATGATGTTTTAGTATTTTCTAAAACGATAGAAAAACATATAAAACATTTAAAAATATTTAAAAATTTAATAAAAAATAATGGGTTAGTCATTTCCGCCCCTAAGATGAAATTATTTCAAGTCCAAGTTAGGTTTTTAGGACATACGATTTCGCAAGGAAAGATAATCCCAATTGAAAGAAGTATAGAATTTGCTTCAAAATTCCCAGATAATATCACCGATACAAAACAGCTTCAAAGATTTCTTGGAAGTCTAAATTATATTTCAGATTATTATAAGAATTTAGCCCAAGACACAAAAATTTTGTACTCTAGATTAAGAAAAAACGTCTCACCATGGACAGAAGAGCATTCACAAGCTGTTAGAAAAATTAAGTCCAAAGTAAGATGTTTGCCATGTTTATCTCTTGCTAATCCTAAATACTTTAAAATTGTTGAAACTGATGCCTCAAATATTGGTTATGGCGGAATCTTAAAACAATTAAATCCTGACAGCAAAAAAGAACATCTTGTTAGGTTTACCTCAGGAAAATGGAATCCCACGCAGTCAAAGTATTCAACCATTAAAAAAGAGATGCTTTCTATTATAAAGTGTATTTCAAAATTTCAAGATGACTTATTAAATCAAAAATTCTTACTGAGAATTGATTGTAGTTCTGCAAAATCAATAGTTGAAAAAGATGTAAAAAATCTTGTCTCTAAGCAAATATTTGCAGGTTGGCAAGCTCAGTTATCGGCCTTTGAATTTGATATTGAATACATAAAAGGAGAAAATAATTCTCTTGCTGATTTCTTAACCCGTGAATTTTTACAGGGAAATGACAACCCCTAATAGGGGAAGAGGTCGTGGATATTCCCGAGGCCGCGGATATGGGATTAGCAATATGTTATCCCAGACAGAATCGACGATTCCCCTAATAGGGGATTGGACAGTATACCATAGCAGAGGCAAAATTGTGCCACAATTGCCTCCTCCAAAAAAGGAAGATATACCTTCCTCCTCTTCTAATAAAACGTCTTATAAAGACGTTACCAATGAAGTACAACAAGAAAAAGAGTACTTTGAAAGTCCAATCACAGAAGATGTTCTGTACATAGAAGATGAAGATATTCAAATGACGCCAAATGATGGATGGTCAATCAGAACAAGGTATCTTGAATCAAGAGGGTATGCCGGTCTACATGGAAAAACAAGGCCAAATTATGAAGTCCTCCTAAAAATTACCGAATCGGTAACCATTACTCATCACTATCAAAATAATAACCCTGAAAGTTTTATAAACTTCAGCAAGTGTCATATTAACAAAGTTTTACTGCCAAGAGAGTGGGGAATAAACCCTAATGGAGACAAAGCCATCCGAATGGCAGAAGGTAAATATATCTACTTCAATTATTGGGATTATATCCAGGCTTTTTCAAAAGCGTTCTACTACCAGAACCCTAAGAATAAGCATTCTTGGTTTTTCACAATAAACCCAGAAATCCTTAATAAGCATATTCCAAATTGGTTTTATGAGTGGTGGTCAAAATTTGGCCCTTCTTTGGAAATACTGCCAAAGGAAATTATGGATTTATATAATCCTTGGTGTGACAATAGTTCATTAGTCACCAAATTAAACTCAGACAGGTTGATTGTTGGACAATGTCCTTTCCTGTTTTTTACAAAATTCCAAATTCCTTGGATTTGGAGATGGACGATTTCAGTCTCTTCGAATAAACTAAATATACCCATGCTAAAAAGAAAATTTTTCTACAAATGGTGGACTAATATGGGAGAAGAAAATATAGAGAAAATGGCCTCAACTATCCAGTCAACAATTGTTGAAGATAAAAGAAAAGGAGAAAAAGAACAATGCTCCCAACAACTTTCACTGTCTAGCTTGAAAAATTTCTTTCAGAAAAAATATCCAAGGGAATCGGAGGAAGAAATAATGAAGAAAGTTTTAGATCACATGAAAAACCAATTCTTTGACACCTTCTCAACCGAGATAGCAAAAGACGGAGATGAATCAATGAAGTCAGCTTCGCCAAGAGGATCTATTGATTCCAACAGTTCCCTTAATTATTTTGCGGGTGAAGGACAAGAAGACGAACCTACACCAGCCGACGTCTGGGATGCCCTAATAGTGACATTAACACAGCAAGCTAAAGACTCTAAACGAGGCAAAGCCAAGTTGGGATAAGAATGCCCTAATCCAGTTTAATTAAGCTAAAAGCAATGATGCTTTCTCAGCAGCAGCACTCATTACAAGTGCTATCTTCGCAGAAGCACTCAAGGAATTAGTGTCACCTTTGTCAGATGCACTCAACCACTATACGTGGTTCTTAATAATTTGTAATTTTATATTTGTTTCTTTACATAGTGCATTATATGATGTGACGATGGGGCCCAAAGAGTACCCGACATCTATAATGGTAGCTTTGTAATAGTGGTCTGTAAAAGTCATGTGTATTGTCCGTAGTGTTTGAATTTGTTCTGTTTTAGAACCTTTGTACTCTCTATATAAGGAGAGGTTTGTATGTTGTATTTTTCAGACTTGATTTGGAATAGAAAAATTATTTCATATTATATTGTGTTCTCTCATACAATACTCTCATTATCACCGCCTTTCGCTATCGACGCATTATCACTACGCACGACGCATAGCTCCCTCCGTACGCAAACCTGGTAAATATATCTACTTCAATTATTGGGATTATATCCAGGCTTTTTCAAAAGCGTTCTACTACCAGAACCCTAAGAATAAGCATTCTTGGTTTTTCACAATAAACCCAGAAATCCTTAATAAGCATATTCCAAATTGTTTGTTCAGGAGGAAAAGGTGCAGTTATTTCACCTTGATTAGTTTTCCATGTTTTTTGTAAAACTGAAATTTGATTATTGGTATTATTTATATAATTCTTAATAAACCAAGTAACGAAAGAAAGGTAATCTTGAGTTTTCTCAATATAATTGTAATATTCTTCTTTAAATGTTTTTAACTTGTTTGAAGAATATTTATTGAAATACCATTTTCTAAACAATTCATGCTTGTCTTGCTGAAATTCTGCATTAAGAATTTCTCTCATCTTACTTCCTGGGGATAAATCAATCATTTAAACGTGAAAACTCATTTCTGATTGAGTAGGTGATTTTCTACTTTGGGTATAAATTCCTTCTGGAATTTTATTTTGACTTATTCTTATTGTTTCAACTGTGTCAATCTCTTCTCTTAATTGAGAAGTGCTTGCCCTAGCTGATTCGTGAGGGGTACAAAAATAATCGTTTATGGTCGAACATCTTGATGATGTTGTTCGGGGTAACCTTATTGTTCTATCAGAACCAAATTTTATCTCTACGTCTCCTTCGGAGGTTTCTATTATTTGATCTATTTCATTGTTTATTTTTGGTTTTGGTTCCAACTCTTGCGGAAGGGTCCAAGATTCTGGGAAATTTATTTCATTCCACTTAATTAATCTGTTGGTGGCAATGTTTGAGGTTAATAAATTTGTTTGAACCACAGTTGTAGTTCCTGGGGAAGATAATCTTCTTTTATTAATGTTTGGATTTAAAGTTTGTAAAACTTTATAATAAACTCTATAGCAAATTGCTATTATTTCACTTCCAGGTTTAAAATTATAACCATTTGTATGAATTGTTAATTGCATTGCATCTTGTAAATTACTATCTGTCATTGAGAGAGTTAAATTTGGGGACACGTCGAAATAAACTGGTCCATGACATAAACTAGTTTCAATTAAGGCGGCTAAAGAAGGTTTAAAATCTCTACATCTACCATCTCTTACGTATGCCATTATACTTGAATTTACACCTAACAAGGTTAAGGGTTTAAATGCTACTTGAATTAACCCAATATGGATAAATTTATAATTTTTAAAAGGGGCTAAGTCTCTTTTTGACAATAACCTAATTGTTTGTGTATTATCGGATATTCTGATTGTTTGTTCTAGCGTTTTAATTGCAAATCTTGCTTTTAAGTCAAGAAATCCAATTTCATAAATTTTATGTGGGGATACTGAAGGTATAACCCATTTATTTAATTTATCCAAATTTTTTGGATATTCTATTAGTTCTGCGTTTTTAACAGATTCAATTTCATGTTCATCGTTATCCCAATTAGACATGGATATTAAATGCTTGTAAATTTGTTGTGGTTAGCAAGACATTAGAATTGTAAGCTCAACTTTAAACATGTTTATTTTAAAACAAAATTACTTAAATAAACATTCTTTATGTATATTGAAAAATAAATATTTAAAGAGACAATTAAAATAATCAATAATGAGTGAGGTGTCAACTTTTGATTGACTAGTTAAAATAGGTACATACCTTTGAAAATAAAAAATGCACACTATACTATTTTCCTATATCTATAATATAACATATAAATTAAATTAAAATTTTATAATACAAAATTATATAATAAAATTAAAATTTTAAAACACACAAATTCTTTATATTGAATTTTATAATTTGTGTTTCTTTGGATTATTATGTATTTTATTTTAGAATTTATTTTTTACAAAAGTATGTTTAATTTTATGTTGTCTTTTGTAATATAATATGTATTGTTTGCTTATTATTGAATTTTTTTACTTCAATTTATAATTAAATTACATTATAAAAATTAATCACAAATTTAAAATTAAATAATATAAAATAATAAAGTGTATAAATATGAGGTAAAAAAAAATTACAAAAATTATCACTTTTAAAAATTTTAAAAATTAAACAATAATAATATTTTATATAATTTTTAAGAAACATTTGAATGTTAAATTAATTAAATTTTAATAAATTCTAAATTTAAAATAAATAAAAAATACATTAATACGGTTTGAATAGAGATTTGAGTTGAAGACAAATTCGAGTTTTACTATTCAGTACTCAAATTGAGTTTAAAAGCAATACCATTAGAAGTTATTTTGGACTTAAACTAGCATTTGAGTCCAAACTTTTTAACTGTAAATGCTCTTAGAGCATTTTCAACTGATGTCAAAAAATTATTTTGGAGTAGAAGAAATCTTCCAACCATACCAAAACATAAATTTATTATTGGTTTATGGGTGGGACTCACACAAAAAATACTTAAATTTACGTAAACTCAAATCAAAACCTATTTGTTATTTATAAAATAATCATTTTTTTTCAAATTAATAAAAATTACATATCAATTTTTTTTAGTTTTTTATTTAATATTTTTTGCAATATAATTTTTTTATTAATCATATCATTAATAATTAAAATAAATATTAATAAAAATATTTTTAATAATAAAATAAAAATAAATATCAAAATATGAAATATAATTAAATAATTAAATAATAAATTATATAATTAACATTAAAAATAAAATAATAAGAAAAGATACTAATTATAAAAACAAAAATAATTAATAATGAGTTTTTCGTGTGTTTTAATGTAATATTTTTAATAAATAATTAATATTTTATTTAGTATTATTTATATTTATTATGTTTGAAAATTTAAATTGAAAATAATATTAATTAGATATTTTAATGTCAAAAATTATGAGTTTAAATTGTAAATTTGTAAAGAGTTATTTATAAAAATAGTATAAATAATTGTATAAGAATAATATTTAAAGTATATTTTGTTAGTTGGTTATTTATAAAAATAGTATAAATAATTAGGAGAATACTACGGTACATTTCTTAAATTTGAATGTACCGTACATTTATACCCACAACCAATAAACTAATGATAATTCAATTTTTATTATGCACCCTACCACATCTAATTACAACTAAAATTAATTTTCTACCTAATAAATAGAAGGTGACATACTATAGCAGGTTTTATTAATAAAACTATTTAAAATAAAAATGTTTAAATACTTGATTAATTTAATTAAATAGTACAAATAACTTTTTATATTTATTTTTCGAATATGTTTTTAACTTTTTATAGTTTATCGAATATATATATATTAATATAATTGTTTGTCACTGAGAATATTTTTTTTATTTAGATATATGATATTTATTTGTTGAATACATGTTTTTTGAAAATTTATTGAATTTGCACTACAAATAAAAATATAAATTGAGCAAAAAATATATATGCAAATAAAAATATAAATTGCGCAAACAATATATACAAATATTGAATAAAATAAAATAATACATGTCTATTTAAAAATTTACTGAATTTGCAGTACAAATAAAAATATAAATTGCAAAATTTACTGAATTTGCATACAAATAAAAATATAAATTTAGCAAAATATGCAAATATAAATATTAAAAAAACAAAAATAAAACAATTGTCAAACAATATATTCAAATAAAAATATTTAAAAAAGAAAAATAAAAAAATTTGTAAAATAAAAATATTGAAAAAACAATAAAAAAATTGTCAAACAATATATGCAAATAAAAATATTTATAAAACAAAAAAAAATTGTTCAAGCAAAAAATTTTAAATAGCGCAAAGAAAATAAAATAAATAAATTTGCAAGTGAATAAAATATTTTTTTGCGGCGATTTGAAGGAAAATATGTATTATTCATTTTATATTTTTGCGATTTGAAGAAAAATATGTATTGTTCATTTTATATTTTTGAATTATTACATTTTAATATTTTATACGATTTTTCATCATTTTATATTTTTTAATTATTACATTTTAATATTTTATACGATTTTTCGTTTTAATAAATATATTATTTTATTTTTTATTTGTAATTATTTGTATTATATTTTTTAATAAGAATAAAATATTATTTTATATTTTATTTTCAAATAAAATATTAGAATTTTTTAATTTTTTGTTATTAGTTTTACAAAATTGCTTGACAATTCTTTAAAAAATCAAAATATTAATTTATATAACCGGTTTTATAGGTTAGTCAATAAATAAGATAATAATTGCGTGTTTTAATCTCCACTCTAACTACTGTATTGTTTTATAAATCTCAACGGTTCATATTACATAATTAAATCTGATCGTTGAAATGGAAAAAAAGTAACGTACCTTCAATGTACTGTAGAAGGCCCCTAAATAATTATATAAGAAGATTTTGAAGAATATTTTGTTAAGTTTGAGTATTGATTTATGAGTTTAGTCAAATTACTATAAACTTAAACTTAAACTTATTTTAATGTTTAAGCATCTCCAATTGATATCAAAACATAAATCTATTATTCGTTTATGTGTGGATACCACACAAATATTACTTAAACTCAAACAAAAAACTATTTGTTATTTATAAAATGATATTTTTTTTACAAATTAATAAAACTCACCTTTCAATTATTTTTTAGTATCTTATTTAATATTTTTTTGTAATGTAATTTTTTTAATAATTATATCATTAATAATTAAAATACATTTTAATAAAAAATATTCAAAAATAAAATAAAAATATATATCACAATATAAAATATAATTAAATAATTAAATTATATAATTAACATTAAAAATAAAATAATAAGAAACGAGATACTTAAAAAAATACTACCAATTACAAAAAAAAATGATGAGTTTTTCGTTTATTTTAATTTAATTTTTTAATAATTAATTAATATTTTATTTAGTATTATTTATATGTATTATGTTTGAAAATTTAAATTGAAAATAATATTAATTATATTTTTTAATTTAAAAAATTATGAGTTAAATTTGAAAATTTGTAAAGATATTGGTTATTTATAAAAATAGTATAAATAATTATATAAAAAAAATATTTTAAAAATATTATTTTTAGTCAGAATATTTGTTTCTCGGTTGGAGTCAAATTAATATTAACTTAAACTTATACTTATTTTGTGTTAAATTATTAAGAAAAAATTATGAGTTAAATTTGTAAATTTGTAAAGATGTTGGTTATTTATAAAAATATTATAAATAATCATATAAGAAAAATATTTTAAAAATATTATTTTTAGTTAGAGTATTGGTTTCTGGGTTGGAGTTAAATTACAGTAAACTTAAACTTATACTTATTTTGAGTTTAAGTTTTGATTTCTCAGTTGGAAATGATCTTACTATTCCATATATTAATAATTGTAATTTTATACTAGTAGTAGTAGTATAATTTTACTATTAACATTTTAAATTATTTTAATAATTAGTTAAATTCAAATATTTTGATTATAAAATGAAATATACCATAAACTTCATATTTATATTATTATTTTTAATTATTTTATTAATAAAAAAAATTATATTTTCTATTTATATTTATTTTTAGTATTAGCTATTGTTACTAGTTCATTAGACCATGTTTATCGGGAGGGTGTCACCCCTCATTAAAAGACAAATAAAATAAATTAAGACATTTTTTATTTATTTTATTGACAAATGTAATTATGTGTTTGACAATTTATTTAATTTATTTAACTTATACTCACTCTGTCCCACATTAATGGACATAAGTGTAAAAGTTACTTTTTTGTTAAATTTTATTTTAATTAATTTTTATAATTTTTGTATACTATTTATCATATTGAACGAAAAAAAGTCAATGATAACCACCTATGCCCATTGGTGTTGAAAGATGCTTATATGCTTACATATAATACTATATATTTGATAATATATAATTATATATAAAAATAGTTATACAAAAATTTTTAGTTTTTTATTCTCTAGAATTAAAGACCAAATGTTCATATATTTTTATTTACTATTTAATTGTGTAATTATTGAAATAGTATTTAAAATATATTTTTGAATTTTTATTTTTGAATTTTTTATGTTGATTTTTTTTCAATTTAAAATTATTAATGGAAGTATTTTAATAATTTAATATATTTTTAAATTTATATTAAATAAAAATTTATAATAAATAAATATTATGTAATTATTTAATAATAATAATAATAAATGAAAATTTGAAATAGGCTATAGCCTATAGATCGTAAATAAATGATGAAAAATTGTGAATTTAATAGAAAAATAAAAAGTATAATACAGATAGGGAATGAAACCACACCGCATCATTGAGCTGCTCTCCAACCAACAAAAAAAAATATATAGCACTAGAATTACAAACACAATCAACAGGCATATGACATACTCTCTTCAATGCCCGTGCCTGAAAAGAATCAGGTAGTCGTAACGAGAGTATCCGAGTCTCTCGTATGATAGAGGTCGCCTGAGAAGCCACCACAATACCGACCGAGCTTCATATTAAACTGATAATGTTGATTTCATATTAAATTGATAATGTTGATGACAGTGAAATGAATAATTTATTAATAGGTTCCTTAAATAGTACGGATAAACATGGTCTTAATTGTTTACTCTAACTTTCCCCAAATTCCCCAAAAGTGTTCTTTTTTATTTCCCAGATTTTGCAACTCAATCAACATCACTCTTTCATTGACCCAATCTTCACATAGCCTCTCGCTGATCTCGGAAATCTCTCTGGATTCGGGTAACCTCAGGTATCGAGCTGCACCCATTTTCTGTTAAATGAAAAACACGTACCTTACGGTGCTTCTGCGTGTTGATCATAATGTTCGATTTTTGTGAATGGTAGTGCGCAACGTTTTGGGTTTTGATCTTATCTTGTTTTTATTTTAGTAAAAAAAAGCTATAAACTTGGAAAGTGAGAATCTTGCATAAAAGTATTGATTGTAGTTTTTGTCTATAAACTTGGTTTCTAGATTTCAGCTTACTGAGCTGACTGCCTCCCGATTTCAACCGTGGGTCACCCGGTGGTGTTGTATCGCAAGCCTCCATGTTGCCTGACGGTTAGTGGGTGTTATGGATTGGGTCAAAACTACTACTTGGTTAAAGGGTAAGAGATCTTTTGTTTATTTTTCTCTCCTTATATGCATAATAACATAGTTTTCGTTGTTTCTTCACTTTCCTTATCGCTTCATAATGACTCAACATAACTTTATAATGTGAAGATTTAGAATTAAAATGCAATTATTTGCTTATTAGTTGCTGTCTTTAACAAATTATGATGTGTGTTCACTCGTCATTACGTGCTATTTTATAAAACTTGCAGGCTCTTGGTTTCACTGCTTTTTACAATTTACTATCTGGATGTATAACTGTGAGACCCAAACAGAGGCCATTCACATATCTTCAGCATCGATGCTAGCTGCTACCCCACCCAAAAGCGGAATCTTCAAACCCATTCAAATATCACCGTCTCTTACTCCACGTTCCCCATTCTCCAGTTCATCTCTGCCTCCTATGTATCCAACCTATCCTAGTACCTACGATCCCGTCTTGACCGGAAGATGCCCTGTAAATTTCTCGGTCATCTCAAGTGTGATGGAAAAAACGGCATCTGACTGTAACCAGCCGTTTGCCACCGTAGTCGGAAATGTCATATGTTGCCCGCAGCTCAGTAGCTTACTTTACATATTCAAGGGGTTCTACAGTTCCAATTCCAACAGCCTAGGCCTGCAAAATGCAGCTGCGGACGACTGCTTTAAAGATATTGTCAGCATATTAGCCAGCAGAGGTGCAAACAGTTCGATACCAACCATATGCTCCACGAAATCCACGAACCTGACAGGCGGCTCTTGTCCTGTGAAGGACGTAGCTACTTTTGAGAGAACAGTGAACACAAGCAAGGTGTTGGAGGCTTGCAGCACAGTCGACCCTCTTAAAGAATGCTGCCGGCCAATTTGCCAGCCGGTTATTATGGAGGCCGCACTTAAGTTGGCTGCTGTACAGTTTTCTTTGGAAGATAATAAGAACATGGTTGGGGCCTCTAATCATTTGGATGTGCTTAATGATTGCAAAGGGGTTGTGTTTTCATGGATTTCGAGGAAGATTCCGCATGATTCGGCAAACAAGGCATTCCGGATATTATCTGCCTGCAAAGTTAATAAAGGTACGTGTTTCTAGAAATTTACACTTCATTCCGCTGTACTAATGCATATCTTATATACATCCACATATCTATGTATTTGTGTGTGTGTGAAGCCTTTTTTTATGATTTGATTGTGGTATACTTTTCCTGTTGCCTAAACATTTTTTGTTTGTTTAGTTCCTTCTCCAGTGTTCTCTCCTTGAAGAAGCTGAACGAATTTGAAGTTCATGTAATTAGTGCCTTTCTAGTATATGGGTTTGTGTTTGATATTATGTGAAAGTTGTGAATGAAATCTAATTACACTCTTCACTTATGAAAATTGCTCTGTAGTGTTCAGGGCCTTTTTGTTTCACAGTTATTTGCAAGCCTTTATTATTATTTTTATATAATTTGGCTGTGGTATACATTTTGTGTTGCCTAAGAATAATTTGTTTGTTTATTTCTCTAGTATTTGAGTTTGTATTTGAGATGTGTTACACTCTTCACTTGTGAAAATTGCTCTGTTTGGGACCTTTCTTTTTCTTTGTTCACAGTGCAGTTATCTGCAAGCCTTTTTTTTAATGGTATTAACTATTAACTTACAGTAATAAGTAATACTAACAATTACCTTTACGGAATGTAGCCTGCCCTTTGGATTTGGGACAACCATCAGAAGTGATATCAGCATGCCGCAATGTGGCCGTCCCAAGTCCTTCATGTTGTAGGTCACTAAATAGTTACATATCTGGGATACAAAAGCAAATGTTAATCACTAATCGTCAGGCAATTTTATGCGCGAGCACGTTTGGGTCCATGTTGCAAAAGGGTGGTGTGATGGAAAATGTGTACGAGCTTTGTGATGTTGACTTGAAAGACTTTAGTCTCCAGGGTAAAATAATCTGGATCTATTTTCGCTATTTAATTTCTGGTTCGACATATTTTTGGTCAGTTGCTGATAAAGTTCAATTTTGCATGTTTTCTCCGTACGTGCTGGATCAGCATTTGTCCACGAAGGTACTCATCTCTACCCCTTATTTTATGTCGTATACAAAGATGTTTCGTACTTCAATTTACTTAAAAAAAAATCCTATACTTATATGCTTATTTTGATATGTATCTTGAAGTTTTATGTGGTTTTGGTTTTAATAGGTTTGAGGTTCTGGTACGTCTGATTGCAGGTTGTTTACTTCCTAGCCTACCTGCTGATATGGTGTATGACAATTCATCAGGCTTCAGCTTTACATGTGATCTGAGGGATAATATTGAAGCTCCATGGCCGTCCTCATCATCCGTGACATCACTGTCTCTTTGTGCTCCTGGTAATTTTAATCGAAAAACTTTATCACGATTCCTTTGTTTTAATTGGTTTTACGAACTTTTCATAATGAGTTGTGTCTGATCAATATCCAGAGATGTCCTTGCCTGCACTGCCTACATCACGAAATTTTGGTAATCCTGGTGCGTAAACTATGTTGAGCATATTCTACATTATTGTCGTCCTATCTGGCTGCATCATTCATGAGTTCAATTACCAAACTACCCTTGTTGCTTATCCTATTACCAATCTTGCTCATTTTGTGCGATTTCTTAATAGAAAGAAAAGAGCATAAATGGTTCTATAGTATTGGTATCTTGGTTGGACAAAAGTTTTTGTTTCCTCGTTGTTTTTATTGTTGTTGTGGTTCATAAAGTAATCTGGATTAACACTTGATTGTTTTTGTGGGGCAATGATATGTACTTCAGGCTGCCTTGGAGGTGGAGTGTTGGATCTCGTTGTTGTGCCAATTCTTTCGATTTTGACTTTCAGTGCTCTACTGTTTGAAGCACCGTTTTAACGGAGCTCTGACCCATTCAAGTGAGCTATTGTTTTGCTATAGAGATTTGCCTTGCGAGCTGGTTGCTTGTATATTTTTAATCGATCTTGATCATGTATATGTGTGTATGTGTAGCCTTCTAGTTTTTCTGATCGAGTCAACCAGATGTATAAGAGGGGTTTTGTTGGCCAAGTTGTTTTTTTATTAAATACTGTTAAATTAACTATATAAAACTAATATATGTAATATATATATAATAAAAATTATTATAAAAATATAACTTTTCATTTTTATTAATTTGAAATTAAAATTCTCTTATAAATTTTTCAACAAAAAGAATATACTAATATTTATTTATAATCTCATGAACCTGATTAATTTAATCAAGTAAATATTACCCTTACACTAAAAGATTTATCTAATATACTACTCTCTACTACTCTCTAAAATACTAGTAATAAATATAAATTCAAAGATAAAAAATAACCTAATTATTTCTTACGCAATATTTAGACACATAAATTAAAAGAAGCTAAATCATTAAGAAAGAAAGAAAACACACAACTCAAATTAAAAGCATTCGGAACAAGTGTTTAGTTTATTGGGAACACAACATGATCAATCAAGTCATGTTAAACAACAACAACATCATGAACAAGTAGTTTCACAATGCCATTGCCAAGACACTCCAAGATTTCAAAGCACTCCACAAAATCCTTTTCAGTCACTAGCCCGATCCATTCGTTTTTGTCGTCCGGATACGAGAGACTGAACTGCTCTATCTCAAGTTTGAACCTCTCTCCCACTTCTGCATACATCCTGTAGCACCCCAAGCTCGAGTTGAAATCGAATCGAGTCGTGTTTCCTTTGTAAGTGGCTTCAAAAGTAAACGTAGTTTCCTTCCTTTCCGAGCTTGCAACATCGTTTTTCATCAAAAATATCTCCATATCGGATAGATCGAGTGAGCGCGTCATCTGAGAAAATTGGCCTTGCGAATATTCCATCATTCCATCTGCCACCATACTTTCTAAACCCTTTCCCTTCTCATTGGAAATTTCTTCTATGTTGATACTACCACCCTCGGGCACGTCCCCTCGATTATCTCCTTCCGAAACATCCGAAGAACTAGAAGTAGGTGAAGTGATCCAAGGAATGCTTTTCAAAGCAAGTGAATTGTTTTGTCCTTCAATCCAATCTACACAAGTGAAGGAATTATGTTGAATTATGGATATTTGAATTCGATCGAGGGATATTTAAGAAAAAACGTTAAGTTTATACCTTTACTCGGGTAGTTGAACTCTTGTTGGTTTGTGGAAGTCGACGCCACGTCCCCTTTGTTGGTCGGATTGGAATTATATTCTTCTACCACCTTCCGGACGAACACAACAACATTTTTTAATTTCTCCAAAGCACGATTCACCTTAGCTACCATGACCCCTACTCTTTTATTCGGTTCAAAGAAAATCTTCAACTCTTCTTCCATCTCTCCGGCTAAGGCGATCGCATCCTCCGCCTTCTGGATTGATTGATTCACTGATTTTGTGTGGCGAGAAGGCCATTGACTCAGGCCTTGTATTCTGCATTTCTTTTTTAGAGTAGTCGATGATACTGCAGTGAAAATGAAAAAAATACGAAAAATGTATACTTCGAAATTATTTATTTATATATTCTAACAAAAAAGACATTGAGAAAAAAAAAAATCCTCACCACCAATGATTTTTGCAGCTTTTTTAAGGCTCTTAGAGAAATATGGCTTCATAACACTCAAGCTGACATCCTTTTCATTTTTGCGACGTTGCCGAGCCTTTTTCTTCATAATAACATCATGAATATACGAAGGAAAATGTAATAATATTATTCGTTTAAAACTAACTATCAAGAGGAGCTAGAGAAATCAATTACGTACCGGAGGAGGAACAACATTACCCGTCGCTTCTGGAACTATGTTTACGTCGTTCACTTCTCCAGGGATGTACGATTCTCGATCCAACCCTTCCTTCAAACTCATGGAGATCGCATCGATGGTGTTGGAAATATTGCTCATCAGGGCTTGTTGTTCGATAAATTCTTTCATATCCATCGGGAGAAAGAACTCCAATATATAATCATCGTTGTAGTTGTTCCGCATGTTGAATGCAACCCCCGAGCGAAGGCCTAGTTTTCGAGCGTGGTGAACGAGCGGATATTCGCTTATGTGGTACTCCTTCACGTCGTTTTTGGAGAAGGATTCATTCCACTCAAAGGCCGTTCCGGCCATACCTTGCCCGACTTCGAGAAAAGTTCCCGTGCACGCGTGTACGAATCCGTACATGTTTTGCTCCTTCCAATAACACACGCTTTCCTCGACTATGCACAACCCGTGTTTTTCGTTCGGGCCGATTATTACGCCGTGTCTCCTGGGGCGTATTCGGATTTTGCCATTGACCTCGGTGTGAGTGCACGGAATCCACGCTAGGGCGAGAGGCAGATGATACGCGCCGCAGATGGTGCGCAAAATGTCTTTCACCTCGGGCAAAGCAACCTTCTGATTCTTCGAAAGATTCTTAAAAAAAATAAATGACAATATATGCATGAAAATCGTGAAACTATTTAGTCTCATTTTAGTGCACTTTCTCAATTTAGTCTCGTAAAACTCAAAGTGTGATCAATTAAGTCTATTTTCAATCCAGAAAATCAAAATTAATCGAAAAATTGGTTGACAAATGAAAACGTGACAATAGATTTGGGAGAATCCGGCAAGAAAAATTAGTGTGGTTCACATATCAAATTTGTAATTGGAAAAAATAAATAAATGAAGAAAAAAAAATATTCAAGAGGGGAGAACGGGATTTCATTGTACAGAATCGATTCCAAAATCTATAGAACGGGTAAATTATTAAAGAGGTGAGAATGGGAATTTTATTAATTACTTTCAATCACAATTTGATACGTGAAACACTAATTTTCTCTTCGGTTTCCCTCAAAATGATTGTCACATCTTAATTGATCAACTTATTTTTGGTTAATTTTGACATTTTGGACTGAAAAAAAAAAACAATGACCAAGTTTTGGGTTTTACAGAACTAAATTGAGAAAAGGTAAACCAAAATAACACCAAATTGAAAAAAATAATTTATATCGACTATATATAAACGTTAATAGAAAAAAACCTGACTCGGGAGTACATGAGGCATAGTGCTGCTCAGACCCACATCCTGAAAAAAAAAAAGAAAAATGATGCAAGTATTTACTAAATTCCGAAACCCTAACGAATAAAACATAAGCACGTGATGTAAACAACGAACTTGTAACACGTGGCAAATGTTGTCCATCTCCCGGTCAAAGTCGTCCTTCTCCTCGGTGGTGACTAGCTCCATCACCGCGCAGCAAAAGCTGTCGTCGATCGAGCCCTCGTCGAAAATCGGCATGGCGATCGAGCCGCCCACTTCATGGTCCGCGGCGTGCCTCAACCTCAGGAACTCCGCCTCGCTGTAGAACTTGACGCTTCCGGTCCATTCCGGAACCTTCGTCGTGAACACGCGCCCGGGAAGTCCCAAGAAAAATCCCTCCTTTTTCTCGGTGGCGAAAATGAAAGCCCTCGACGCTTCCCGATAACCGGACATGTTCGGGTTGGTGAGAAAGGGTTGGTCGGAAGTGTTCAAGAACCGCTCATCGCCGAACCTAGTCGGGACCCACACTTGGGCTAAGATGTTTCCGGCGGGGAAACGGTCTTGGTAGAGGTGGAGCGCTCGGAGGAGCTTGTCGCCCAACGAAGGGGCGAGGGGCCTCGCGACGACCATCGGAGGGGGAGCTCTATAGGTATCCGCAATATACGAGTATATTTCATCGTAGTTTAAATTGTGGTCTCGTGACCTCAAGTAAAGCTTAAAAGGTACAACGGAATTACTGTCCATCAGATTGTCCATCAGATTATCTGTGAAAAAACATGTTAGAGAATTTCAACAAGAATTTGGCAAACACACATGTTTATATATATACTCGAGTATTGTGTCTAACTTACTCATCCTTGGTTCCAAGTATCACTTGTATCTTAGCATAGATGAAAATGTGATTTGAGAAATTTGTGAAAATGACATAAATAAATGTCATTAGAAGATAAATATAAGGTGTAAAGGTGTAAAAAAAACTATTATGTAGACGTGGCTTGTTCTCCTACTCAAAAACTTTATAATAATATAAAAAAAAATCTTAAAATTTATAATAATATAAATTTTTTTTCTTATTTTTTTCTGATCAACTAAATTTACTTCGTTCTTAATACATACATTATGTACGTTGCAGATATATTTGTATACGTGTAATGCCAGAGTTTTTCATTACAGATATTTATATACGTGTAATGCGGAAAACGACTGATAAGACTGATATCACGTGCGGATAACGACTGACTGATATCACGTGATACATTCATTTATTCTGCATTTATTTTCTGTGATATTTTAATTTAAAGTGAACAATATAATTATAATAAATTTATTTATAACTTTTCTTAACCAAATTAATTTAATCCGGTAACTAATATTCATTTACTAAAATTATTTAGCATGTTATATACATATATACCATACATTAACTAAAACAAAAGTAAAATGCTTCAAATAAATAAATTTCTTAATGAAATATTTATAAAAATAAATGTATAATTTATAAATTTATGGAGTACAAATGTATGTATTAATATCGAAAATTAAATCTAAGCTAATATAAGGATTGAAAATATATTTGAACTACTAATATAAATGTCAAGTTATTAATTGATTTGAATAATTCGAGCTAATATAAATGTCAAAGTTAATCAACATCTCTAACCGATCAGCTTTTAGATGATTCGACTTCTAACATGTATTTATATAAAAATGGAAAATGAAATAATTAAACACTATATATTTGAAGTTCGAATAAACACTATATATTTGAAGTTCCATTGATCCCATGTAATTATAATTAAAGGCATTTCAAAGTATATATCTAATATTGTAACTGCAAGTCTGCGAAGATTACCTCTTCCTTTCCAGGGGCCTCGCCTCAGCCAATTCACGGACTTGTTCAAAATATTCACAATAATGAAATAAAAACATGCACAATAATTATAAGAGAAATGATATTTGAGAAAATGACAAGAGACAAAATAATTGGGACATTTTAAGTTTAGAAAAGTGAGTAAATTATTGATGAAAAAAAGATTGAAACTGTATATTAATTAACCTAATCAAGATAAAGATTGAAACTGTACACTAATTAACCTAATCAAGATAACAAGTAAATAAATAAATGCTTAAAATAAATAAATCTCTTAATGAAAGCATATAGTCTTCTAATAAATAATAGATTAATCCCATAAAAAATCAATAAATCTTCTATTTATTATTTAAATGAATTTATATCTCTTAATGAAAGCATACATACTCTTCTAATAAATAATCAATTAATCCCATAAAAAAATCAATAATCTTCTATTTATTATTTAAATGAATTTATAGTACCACATCTCAAATAAATCTTGAGCATTCATTGCCGTGTTTATGTTGGCGGTGCTTACTAGCGTGTTTATCGATGTTTTGTCGGTTTCGTGTAAACAGCACAAAAATTCATACAGACAAATTGATCAGTGAAGCGTGGGTTTGCATGGATTTTTTCTGATGCGATTGTAATGAATTTTTACTTAATTATTTTTTATTTGATAATTTTTTTGTTTTATATTTATATATTTTGTTTGTTTGATTTTATCTATTAATTTATAATGTACTATAAATATAATAGAATTTTTTTATTATATTTTATATATGTAAAAAAATACTATTAGCAAAGAATATGATTTATTTTAAAAGCGAGTGAAATTAATGATAATAAATGTACTAGATCTAAAAAAATTGTTTGTTAACATTTTAACATTTTGAAATATTGCAAACATAAATCGACGTATAACACTCAACATACTTTATCACTTATATGAACTAAGCCATTTCAAACAATATTCAAAATCTAAATTAAATTTAATAAATATTTCTTAAATTATAAACAACAATCTTATTTTACATTTTTTAAGCACGTTTTATTTAAAAAAAATTAATCTACTTTAATTCTGGTTTTTTTTAACCTTCAAAATTTTTAATACGGCTACTATTGAATATTTAAATTATTATTAGCTTTCAAATTTCACTGGTGAAAGAAGTTCGATAATTCGTATATATATACATACCATCGATTATAAATATCATATAAAAACACGATTGATCCAAGTTCAAACTGAAATCCCGCTACAATTATTCAATATTTCAATTATTATTAATTTTCAATTTTACTTGTTAAAACAGCGAATATATTCTTTAATTTAAAATATTATTACTAATATCATTATTTTCAAATCTCAATTTCGCGAGAACACTTGAGAAAAATGACATTTGTATGTTAATGGCGTCTCAGGCCGTACGCACGCCTCCCTCTGATCGCCGTTCGTCCGAAACATTCCGTTACACTATGTCTACCTTCAGGTGCATTACTATTTCCTTCTTCTCGTCAGTGATATACATTAATTGATTCTCCGACACGATCTATTGTTGCAATGGGTTTTTTTTCGGTCGGAATCGGTTAACAGAAAACTCAATTGATTCAGTGATATTCCAAAAGTTAATAAAACTCATTTTTTTTCTTCTTTCCATTTTTGATAATTTATTTGTAAGAAATGGGAGTTTATAAGTTTTTTGTTTTGATTTCTTCTTGAAATTAGGTCTGATATTTCCGTGATGAAGCAATTGGGACCTGATCGGAAAGTCACAAATTTTCTATTATTGTTGAATGTATGGTTCTTATGTGAATATATTAATTATGTGTACCTATTTTTTTCCAGTGATTTGTGATTTTCTTGTTGAAGTGGTTTATGGCTGTTTATGTAATTTATGAAACACCTGATGGATTAAATTTAACATTATGAATATTTTCAGGGAGTGAGATGCTGAGGAGTTGACTAGACAATAGACAGATAATAGGGAGTGGGAATTAGGTGATGTCTATTGAGGCTAACGAGAAGCAATGGAGGTGTGTAAAAAGCAGTTCAGTGACTTTTCAGATTGTGAGTTCGATTGTTCGCGATATTGGGGAGCTTTGTCTTTATCAATCACCTATAAAGGTTGTGATAACTATACGAATCTCACTAGTTTGCTCTCCTTCATAATTCACCCATATTTCTAATGTGTTTAGGATATTTATTAAAAAAAATGTGCATTGTGTAATGTATTTATGTTATTGCCCCTGGAACAATGTGAGTGTTAAAGGTCATGTTATAGTTTCTTACTCTAAACTCTAACCCATCACTTTGTTCTCTTGTTTGTATAATGGGGTTGCTTCCTAACACTGTGTCTTCTTATGAATATTAACTGAACTGTCCATTGTTTTTCTGATCTCTCAATTTTCTCGGAATATATATTTGCATAATTGGCTGATGAAGAGTTTACTGGGTAGACGATTTTCATGGCTACACAGAGCACGATACATAGGTAGGGCTCACAGTTCCCTGACCTGATAGATTATCTCAATATTATATACCTATTTGATCTATTCATAAATGAATGGGATGTGTTGTTCTCTTGTACTTATTAGTTGTTATGTTTGTGGCTGTGTGCATGTATGCAATGTGTAAATATTCAGAAAAAAATAGTTGGATCATGATTATACAACTCGTTGTTACCTTTCGTTAGTATAACTCGTTCTGTAAGGCCGTATTCTGAGGGAGACAACTTAATTGTAAGACGTCTAGTAATTTTTTATTTTGTTAGTATAACGTTGAACACTTTTAGTATTACACTTTATCTAATAAAAAAGAACGTTGAACACTTTTAGTATTACACGTTATCTAATAAAAAAGAATATGTATATTTTTATGAGTTAATAATTGAATAATATACTGTTATACATTTCATATATTAGGCAACCTTTAATTTTAGGAGAAGAATACAGTAGATCTTCAGATTATGGGGAAATAAATAAGATTCTATTCATTTCCACTGAGAAGAGAATGCTTCCTCTATGACAACTCAAACCAGTTATTACCTCCCCCCCACCCCCCACCCCCCAAAAAAAAGAGATAGGGGAAATAAGCCAACTGATCTTTATGCAGAAGAAACAAAATTAACGAAAGAATCTTGATAGTATCATGACTACATCAATCTGGTCATTGAGATTTTTGGAATATGAAAGACAAGCAACTTTTTCATAGCCGGAAAAGCTACCTTCTCATTTTGTCGTTTGTTTTCTTTTTATTCATATGTCTTTCAATCTCAGATGCCTAGTTTAAGGCTTCATACTATACTTTATTTTGAGTTGAATAATTTGTTTATTGTTATTGTTTCGTTCTCAAGATAATTTCGAAGTGGGGTAGAATGGACAACAGTTTTATGAATTTGGACTTGTGAGTAATTTATACAAACTATCTGATATTTCGCTCTCCAGTTGCATTGTCATTGATCTGTGTCCTTAAATGTGTACTATATGAATGTATCTGTTTGTGATAGCTACTTTGGTTCCTGTTCAGTTTGGAAATTCTATCAAGGTCAGACTGGTTGGTAAAACTAGTACTGGTGCTGGAAAAATAAGTACCGATGATTTAGAAACCAAGATTTATTTATTCATGTTATGATTTTGCCGGGGAAATGAAATGTTTGGTTTTTCTATGATTTGGTATTCTGGTTTCAGTGAAGTAGACGTTGGACATTTTTTTCGTACTTATGTGGGCTATTTATTATTTGATATTTGAAATGAACAGATGAATAAAATGCTTAAGCGAGAAAAGTGGCAGGCCACCTTTGATACCGATGGAAAAATTCCCGGTTTCCAGAAAGTGCTGAAGTTGATTATTCTTGGGGTAAGAAATTTAAAAGCAGGTTTCCATATTTTGTTACGTTTGTCTGACCAAATTATAAACCTGCTATGAAACTTAGGTACTGATAGTCTGATATAATGATTTTATCTGTCTTATCTTAATTGTGCCTTATATATTTATGGTCCTGTATACTATATTGAGGTTATCGTCTATTGTTGTCATATTGTTTTTTGCTTTTCTCTGTGTTTTCATGACATATGTAGTTGTATTATTTTATAATGGTTGAAACAACAACGTTGGTATTGGACTGATAAGAAATTGTTGATATGCCTTTTCTTATTGTAGCTCTATTATTTTTTGATGACCAACATTTGTTGCCACTTGCCAGGTGCTCATGGTGACTATACTGTTTTCAGCTTTATGGAGGGAGGTTGTTAGATAGGGCCAAGTATTATGTGTATACTAGTGGCATTAAGCATATGATTTATAACCGTGAATCATATATTCGTAGCTATAGCTTAGAATATGATTGGTTGGAGAAGGGTTAGCATGAAATGACCATATACATGAAAACATGATTAGGTACGGACAAACTTCTCTGGGATTGATAAATTATCCTTGTATATGTTTGAAACATCATCCATATTGGTTCCAGCATCAAATCCTTTTCTAAGTCCATTTTTTTAATCATAAATCAAAGAAAATACAGACTTAGGAATATGTTAGTGTTCTTTAATCAAAGCCCTTTTTTTTCCGAACAGTGTAATTTGTAATAAGACCCAACTAATGTATCTGTTTCTGAAGAGTCATTACAATAATATGGTACTCAGCATGATTGATAAACTAAACTCATTTCTGTAAATAGCTTTGATCTGAATTTGGAAGTTATTGTACTATAATCCCTTCCTCAAACTTCTTAGTCTTAAAGCATGTCAATGTTGGACTCTTAAGTAAAGCATTGTTTTCATAAAACTGGTATGGGCAGAAATCTTGGAAGTTTCCTTCCAAGGGTTGGGCATAGTTACACTCAGGAATTAAATAACCAATACGTATTGTAAATACTACAATTCACATTTGACGTAGTTTATTGAAGGCTTGTTTGATGCCTCTTGGAGTTTGTGATCCTAAATAATTTTTGTGGAGCCCGTGAAGTGAGAACAAGTTCGACGTTATTACTAGCTCACGTATCTACTGCCTATGATATGCATCAATCCTCTTTATTTGATTAAAAATAAATTAGAACTGCTCAATTTATTTATAACTAAAGAAAACCTACATTCATGCCATTTACTGTGGATCTAAGTTCTAGTCTGGCTAATTTTTTGTCCTTATTAGTTTAGGAGTGCGTCATCAACTATTATGTTGTCAGTTGCACTGTTTGTTTGTTTGTTTTATCGCTTCTGAGATATATTCAATGGTCCTGAGTCCTGACAGCCTGTGTTTGAGTCAATTTTTTGGATAATCATCCATTCATTCTTCTCTGCGTGATAGGGTGTGGATCCATCCATAAGGGCTGAAGTCTGGGAATTTCTTTTGGGTTGTTATTCTTTGAGCAGCACTGCTGAATACCGGACTCAATTAAGAACAGCTAGGAGGTAATAGTCTTTTTAGGTGCTGCTTAAGTTGGATCAATTATTCTTAGTGATTTAGCCACTCGTTTGCAAATGAAATTAAAATTTATTTGATGATTTCTAATTTTTCTACGTAGCAAGTTCACTTCTAAAAATGAACCCAATCAAGTCGATCTAAAAACATATTCGATTGAAATCATTTTCTTTCCCATGCATTTGCTAAGAATAATGCAGTAAAAGAAGCAGTGCTATACATTTTGAAGTCTTATGAATGTTGTTCATGCATTGTGATATAGCGGGGTTCCAAATAAGTCTATGCACACACTGGGGTTCCAAATAAGTCTACGCACACACTGGGGTTCCAAATAAGTCTATGCATTTTACTTTATCAGCGAATGAATCAAGCTTATGTGTGTTTGCACATTAAATGGCTTGGGGATCATGTGCCGGTTAAAAAAAGTAAATGTGTATTTCAACAGTTCAACTTGAATGGCAAATGAAACTAGGCTAAAGCACAGAAGGTTGGGCCGATGAATGAGACCCAATTTGTTTGTGTAAGAATGCAATGGTTAGACGAAGTGGGTTGTCCCAAGTGTTTATGGGTACTCACTACCTAGGACTGAAATATTGTTCGAGTCACCATATGGGGTAGGAGTGAGATACTTAGATCCTCTTTGTAAAGTAAGGAAAAACAAAACTTTGGAGGCTATGCTTTCCCAATGGGCGAACGCGATGGTGATGTTGATTAATGGAGACAAGGATTTATAATTTGTTTTCCTTTCTGTTTTCTTCTCTCTTCCCCTCACATATCTCTCATTTTGAATTTGTTATACAACACCGGTATCTTCATTCATTTCCAAATTATTATGGAGCCTTCCCCGCCTGAATGCATTTTTCTAGAAGTAGACTTGACTCAAACATTATTCTTTGGTTGAATTGGCCATTCATAAATAATAAAATCGAATTTGATTCAACCGCTTCCTTGTGTTGTCTGTCTTTCTTTTTCTGTTTCGTATTTTGTTCATAAAATAATTATTTTTGGTTGCTTTCCGTCTCCTGTATACCAGGAGCTGCATCTTAATGAAGTGTGAATCTTTTGCAGAGAACGTTACAGAGATCTTTTGAAGCAATGTCAAGTAATGCACTCAAGCATAGGAACTGGTTCTCTTGCCTATATTGTTGGTTCGAAAGTCATGGACATGAGGATTAATTCCAAAGAAGATGAGGGAAAGGATGCTGACGCTCAAAGTAGTCGAAGTACGGAAGTCTGTGTTAACGATATTGAAGATAACTTTGTTTTGGATTGTAAATCCCCGGATAAATCTTACACATGTCAAAAGGAGAGTTCTAATGACTCTGGTGACCTTTTATGTGTACGAGGCAGTACCACGGGAGGAGCATATGATTCCTCTTGTCGTGTACCTTCCCCTGATCCATCCAACTGCAGTTCCCACACTGATCATGGAACAATCACATCGAATTATGTTGCTGAAAGTTGTTTGGGGTTCCCTACTCTACCTGTTTTTGGTTTGTTCAACGAGAATGACAAAGATACAGAAGTAGATAGTTTACATGAGGACAAACTCTCACCTGTACATAAGTTGATGTATGAGGATGAGCATATGCACAGTTTTCAGATTGATGACAACACAGATCTTGTTTTGGAATCAAATAGTTTCCCATCTAACAGCGTGTCACTTTATGATAACTTCAAAAGTGAAATTATTAATTCTGACGTGCATGAGTCTCTTCCTCGGTCAAGTAATCTGGAAAATGAAGCAGATTTTCTCAATAGGCTTGATTTATCAGATGTTACAGGAACACCAGCCAAATATGCAACAACATCCCAAGGAGGAGCCAGTGAAGACAGAGTGTCGGAATGGCGTTGGGCCCTGCATCGAATAGGTAAACAAGTACTACATTCATCCAATCATCCCTATGAAAATGTCTCACTTTTCTTTTTGGGTGTCCCTTTGAAAATGTTTTACTTTCTACCTATAATCATTTAAATAATTATTAAAGAAACCACAACCATACAAATTCACTTTACACATAAAATAAACTATTTTTTAATCTCTCACCTCAAAAGAAATGGTACATGTGGAGGGGGACGGAGGGAGTATTTTTATCTTCCTCTCTCGCTCCCTAGATGTTAACCAGAAGTCCTGTTAAAAAAAGTTTTTATTTTTAACCATTCAGTTGGGGTAACTTAGGTCTGTATGTTTTCCAGTCGTTGATGTAGTCAGAACAGATAGCGATCTTGAGTTTTATGAGGACTCAAAGAATTTAGCGCGAATGTCAGATATTCTTGCTGTCTATGCTTGGGTTGATCCTGCAACAGGATATTGCCAAGGTTGTCCTTTTTTGTTGAAAATATTTCTTGATCACTGCATTACGAATTTGGTGATCCCCATTGGCATTGACTTCAGATTATTACTGACCTTCAGGTATGAGTGATTTATTGTCCCCCTTTGTTGTTCTTTTTGAGGATGATGCCGATGCTTTTTGGTGCTTTGAGATGCTTTTAAGGAGAATGGTATGGTTTTAAAAATTCCATTATTTATCTTTGGTTATTATGTTCTTCTTTAGTTTGTTAAAACAAGATGTGTAATTCTTCAGCGGGAAAACTTTAAGATGGATGGGCCAACTGGTGTCATGAATCAGTTGCAAGCACTCTGGCATATATTAGAACTTACAGACAGAGAGATGTTTTCTCACCTTATCCATATAGGTGCCCAAAACCTTCACTTTGCTTTTCGTATGCTGCTGGTACTCTTCCGCCGAGAACTGTCGTTCAATGAAGCTCTTTGTATGTGGGAGGTTTGTTCTTAAAATTTGTTTTTGGTCATTCTTGTTGCACTGTGATCCAAATACTTGTTAGTTGGGTCTTAGCTCAGTATCTTGCAGTTCACACAAAGTCACTGCTCTCTAAGACAGGTACTAACAACAGTGTTAGGGATTTAAGTGAGCAATATTTTAGGGATTTACATACTGAGGGCAAGAGTTGCTGTTAATCCTGTTATTAAATGTGACATTCTATATTATTTTACTCGACAACAAATTTGTTCTTGTAATGTAAATCCCTAAAATAGGCGGAAGTACTGAACCTAAAATGAATTATTAGAATTTTTGTTCAGAATAGGACTGCATGATTGTCACTTAACAATTAGACATGTCATTTGGTCTTACGTTGTTAAAAACTAAAAACAAAAGTTACTTCAGTTTTACTTTAGTTCTTCCAGTATTTCTCCGCATGCCATCTTCAGTTGCATAATCTATTTGGGAACAAATTCAATGCTGATCAGCATTATTTTCTGGCTTCAGTAGGTGTTTATGATGTCCTTGTGGATAACATGGTGTTTTCTTGTTGATGTTAAGTAGTTTCAGTTTATCGAATGTCAATAAAGTCTCCAGTTTAGCTATAAGTGACATAGTTAACGTTGAGGGTATGCAGGGTAAATTGTAGATTTGGGCGTGTCTTTAACTCTTAGTTGATAATCTTTTAGGTATATTATTAATCGATTCTCGCAGCAATGCAAATATTTTGCTTGAATTTGTTGGGATTTTTCTATGCAGATGATATGGGCTGCTGATTTTAACATGTCTTTGACTTGTCTTCTGGACAAAAATTGCCCAGACGTATTGTCTATACAGTTAACTAAAGGAACACGGACTGAGCCAGGAGAAGAAACCATTGATAGAGTGGGTCCCAAGGGCAGGTTCCAAGCAAAACACGCAACATTAAAGCGCTCGATGTCTGAAGACACTGGAATGGGGCCCATCTCAACTAGACCATTATGTGGCTTGACAAAAACTTTCTGGTCAAGGAATGACCGTTTTCAGTTACGTACCCTTGCAACATCAACAAACAATGGTGATGATGAATTGCCTGTGTTTTGTGTAGCAGCTATTCTCATTATGAACCGACATAGAATTATTAGAGAGACTCGTTCAATTGACGACCTGATAAAGGCATGTGGATAATTACGCTGTTTCTTGATTTTTATCTTTCAAAACATATTATTGAAAAAAATTGTAAAATTTGGAAAATGTGGCATAGAGACTTTCCCTTTTTCAGTGTTTTCTCTCATTTCTCCTGTAATTCTCTCTTGACATCTTAATTATAATGGAAAAATTGCAGATTTTTAATGATAATACGTTAAAGATCAGGGTGAAGAGATGTGTACGTACTGCCATCAAATTGCGGAAGAAGTACTTTTACAAGGTAAATCACCTGTTCCGTTTTCCTCTCTTACATCATAGCTCTCATTGACCCACAGGATATGATTCCCTTAAGAGCTATAGTATGTCGCTTAAAGTATATATTGGTAGAACCACGTTTTTCTTCATCTCGCTTTAATTTGTGATTCGTGCTCTACTGCACGATGCGTCACTCCAAACCTCTTTTTCTCTGGTCGTCTCTTTTAACCATGGGACGGAAGTGCATACAATGATTTGTAATGAAATTTAGTTTACGCTTTACCCGTGTTAATCTCAAAATTACCAGTGCAGTGTGTAGGTATATAGATAGTATGGTTACTGGTGGTATTCGATGCTAAAATTTTCTAATTTACAAAGATTATATACACCTTTAATACTGAATTCAATTCAGTCTATACACTTGGGCGAATATAAAACTAAATTAACAATATGGATTTATACAAGCTAAAAATATTGTATTTGATTGTATTCACTTTCATGCATAGTAAAATTCTTTCATTATTTATTTATTTTCAGAGCACAATTGTTTTGAACTGAATTCGTATGAGTTGAATTCACGAACTTGAATTGAACCATTGATTTTTGTATACTAATAATTATAATAATTTATATACATAAATATATTATTAGGAAAAATTATTAATAATATTTTATCATGAATTATATGAAATTATTTTTTTATAATTATATTTATTTTACATTTTGTTAATTTTGAAAAGAATGGAATTGAATTGATCTAACTAAAACCAATTGAATTAATTGATTGTACCACTTTACTAATACACATTGAGAAATCCTCTTGAAGAGTTGGGAAAGCAAACAATGATTTCACCAACACATCTAAGTACCTTGTTGGTTTTAATATACATACAAGTAGGAGTATTACAAGTTAGATCTATAGCCGACCAATACACATAGATTGGATCATTTTTATATACTATAGTTTACATGTATTGGGAATTGTGCCAACATCGATATTCGTATCACACATGTATAAATAATTATGAGTCCATCCCCACTACCTCGGCACTTCACATTATACCTATGTATATGGAACTCTACAAAGTGGTATTGTAGTACTATTATATGTTTCCATTAATCCATCGTTAAGGTCGGGTACTTACCTTGTCTTTATTAAAACAATGACCAAGGACAAATACAACTTTTAAGGTTAGGTATTAAGATAAACACTTAAAGAATCAAAAGCATGATCAAATGAGGAAATGGCCAATGCTAAGAAGTTGAGAAAAATATTTTTAAGTATTAGTATTATGCAAGTGATATTGTCATGTTATTTTCGTAAGTAGATCAAGAACAATAATTTGTGTTCATTTGTGTTTTTTTTTTCATATCTTATGAAACTGTACTACACTTCACAAGAAAGGATTAAACATCACAAGTTATTTGTCATAACACTCCAACCCGTGCTCTTGCATGTGGTATCAAACATCAATCAAAATTGTTTTTCACCCGACTTAACTCTGAACTTTTTTCTTACTCCAACTTCACCACAATTCCAGCGCGATCTACACTTTTGACCCCCACACTCCCTACGAACCAAACCTTACTGTAATGCGGCTTTTGACGAAAATTGATCACTATTTCACAAATCTCCAATTTATTTGATTCCAACACATCTAGTAATACATAGCACTTTATAACCACATAAAGCATTTTCAACCAGTACGTGTTTTTCAACACACGACAACTTCGATGTTAAAATTGCTAAAGTCAAAAATCTATCAACTTTGCAAAACAAGCACACTTAACTTTAAAATTCTTATGAGTATAATGGTTTTAAAAAAACGTGTCTTGATGATATAAGTAATCTATTCGATTCTTTTAGACATTGTTAGGGCATTACAATCACCCCACCAATATACTCAATATTCAATTATTTTAAGTATTTTTTGCGTTACAATAACTTCAACTTCTTACGCGCAATGTCCTTGTTGTCCGTATTATTTTTCAATTCTCAACCACCCGTGAAGGATTGCTCTGACAGTCTCACCTCTGAGGTACTCGCAAAGGGTCCTGGCCCGATTTTTATTGGTCGGTTCAATTATCAATGACTGTTTTTAGAGTAATATTATGATTTAACACGTGTCCTTTCTAGCGTTTCTTGTGATCAAGTATGATACCTAAAACAATGACGTGTAAAATTTTACTAAAAATCGTGAAATAAAATAATATAGATTGTTGTAATAATTTTTGGTTATTTATAGATAGAAGTACATTAATGTATTGTAAAGTCCACTAATTATTATAATAAAAAATTATTATAATTTTGTCATTTTATAAAACGTATAAAATTTACTGATTAAATATCAAAAAACCAATATATTGTAATACAAATATACAATACAGTATAAAATGAGCATCTCAACAGGATTACACACTTAATTATATTATTTAAATTTATATTATATGCGTGTAAATTATTACTGGTTTTGTAAATGCCAAAATATTTGAAATGTTAAATACTTATTAAAGTAAAATACTTTTTTCTTGGCCAATAAATGATATGCAAGACAAAAGTATAAAAGAAACACTCTCAAATCCTTTTTTTTCTTTTTAAAAAGTACTTAAATGCTATTCGATTCGATGCTCTGTCAATGTGTCACCTTCCACTTTCTTTTTTGACCTAAAGGAATATACTTTTTTTTTTCCTCTTCTCACCCAAATCTCATTTGGGAATAACAAAAATATGTGAACACATCAGCTTAAATTTTACTGCATTCCACTTTGTATAAATTTGGGAGTACAGTATTTCGATTTTTATTTTTTTGTCAATCCCCTTTCAATTTTTAATGTATAACTATATATTAATATAATAGAAATAAAATGTTATTTGTTCATTAATACAGCTAGTACTCTAAAAAGTTGAACTTTCCAGTTTATATTTTCAAAATTACTAATATCAAATGTTAGTGTGAAACACACACATTCGTAAATTAATTACTCGATTTTTTTACAATTTGTCCCTAGTCATTTGCACATCTTTAATTATAAAATCAGAATTGTATTATAAAATATGAAATAAGTAACGTGATAAATAAACATTTTGATAAGTAATTTATAAATGTGTGAAATTTAATTTTAAACTCATTAATATTAAAAAAGAATTGTGATATTTTTTTTTATAAAGAGGAAAGATCTCAATAAGGTATGATATAAATTGAGAGATGTGCACGAGTAGCAGACATGTGAAAAAAGGGTTAACATGTCTCATCCCAAGACAAACTTTCATTGTATTTCAATCGAAATTTGTCTCACTCGAAGTTCGAATCCTAGTAGTCGAGGAATTACACCCACTTCACCACTCGGCTATGCTCTTTGTGAGTCCTAGGGACAAAGAATTGTGATCATTCATTTGAAAAAGATGTAATATTTAATAAGACAATTTATATTTGTATAGATTATAAAGAGATTATTATTAATCACGTAAAAACAATATTGTTTTTGATACATAAATATATAATATTAAATATTCATTTCATGTTGTAATTTACTTTATTTTTTTTAAATGAATTAATTAGAATTAAATGAAAATAAATTGAACTTAATAGACCTAAAAAAAATAAATATTTCTAATATCAATATAATTATTAATTATATATTAAAATTTAAAATTTAAAAATTAAAAAAAATAATATTTTATTATGAACAATATATCATTTATATAAAATCATCCATCATAATTGTTTTTAATTTTACATTTTTAAATGAAATTAATTGAATTAAAAATTTTAACTGGATTGAACTAAAATCTAGTTTACATGAATTAAATTTAACTGAAATTAAGTCTAAAACAATATGTTCTTATAGTCACATTTTTCATTTTTATATATTTCACTCTAATTTCCAAATCATTTTTATTTTTTTACTTTTTTCATTAGGAAATAATTTTAACCTTAATTTTAACATTTTTTAAAATTTTAAAACACAATTACTTTATTTGTACTCATTTTACGTTTTTGTCATAAAATTTATTAATTGTGCTAAAACGTGTATTCATAAATGATTTTAATTTATTTCATGTCAATGATCACATTTTGCTTTTCTTCTAATATCAAAGATTACACTCAATTTAAGAAAATAATCATTCTTATTTTTTCATTGTAAAACTATACACTCTTACATTTTCACATTCTTTTTTAAACACAACACAACTCTCAACTAATTATTTTATTAATTTAAAATTAAAAATTTTCTCTCAATTTTATAGTCATTAATAACATATTATTTTCTTAATCTTCTTGCCAGTCACATTTGAATTGTAGTAGGATGGAGTGACTATAAATTAGAAATGTATTCCCAAGGGGCATAGCCGAGTGGTAAGGTCTGTGATGATGTGGGTGAGATATTTTTTGGTGACGCAAGGTTCGAACCTCGGGTGGGACAAATTTTCATTGAAATATTATGAAGGTTTGTCCTGGGGTTCGACCTGTTGGCTCTCTCGCACAGGTGTCTGCTACTCGGGCACATCCCTCGATTTACATCCTACCCGATCGAGGGACCTCCGATCAAATGGGGTGGAGTTTCTCGTCTCTCCTCCTTATAAAAAAAAAATAGAAATGTAAATGATGGATGTCACAGTCCAACTAAAAACCAAAATACATATAAATAGGGAGGCAGACCAAAAAGTCGGTTCCATTTCTATACTATTTGCCATTCTTCTTCTTCACCTTCCTTGTGTTAGATTCCCCACTGCACAAGAATCTTTTGCCTTTAACTCCTCTCTTCCAACCCGCAATAAATAACCAAATAAATAAATCTCTATTATTAATATTATTATTTAATATTTTCATAATTATTAATTAAGTTTATTTGATTTGTCCATATATATATATATATATATATATATATATATATATATATATATATATATATGTCTCTGCAGTTTTAATTTGATGGCTAGCTCAATTGGTACATACAAAGAAGCCAATAATAATAATAATAATAATAAACATACTAATAATAATAATAATAATAATAATAATAATAATATGTGTGGTTCTTACAAGGGCAATGGCAATGGCAATGGCAATGGAAATGGAGAATGGGGAGTGCCAAGTTTCCAGCACCAGCAAACCATTTCTATGGACTGGACTCCTCAGGAACAACTTCTTTTGGAGGAGGCTTTGTCCAAGTATTTTTTTTCCCTTTTTTTTTATTCCTTTTTCCTTTTTTTGTGAAGTTGATCTATAATAATTAAGAATTTTCATTTGTATGTATGTGTGTATATAAGTATCACCTTCTTTCTTGGATTGGTTTGCTTCGGTTTGGTTTGGTTAAGTTCAGTTCGCACAATAATTAAGTGTTTTCCCTCCTCTGCTAAATAGGCAAAATTAAAAATAAAATAAAAATCACTTATTCCAGATTGGTTTTGGTTGGTATTCCTCTTAGATTTCCTTTTTAATTAATAAGCAATTTTCCTGGTTTCGTCTATTGATTGATTGCACGGCTTCATTTCGTCGATAAATTCTTTACGTTCCGACTTCTATTTTCGTAGTTTCGCTCTGCTAGCTGATGTTTTTGGTAACATTTACGGGTTTTCGAATCATAAAAGCAAGAGTACTAGTCTAGTCGTCTTTCACTTAACGAGTCATTTTTGTTTTTTGTCGATCTACAATTAAGTCGCACAGTAGTCAGCACAATTGCATCTGCGTTTTTTTTGTTAGAATCAAAATTTCAATTTTACAATATATGTGTGTGTTTGATTTGCCTACTGCTTGTAGATATGCCAGCGAGGCGAACATTATCCGGTACGCAAAGATTGCCGTGCAGCTAAAAAGCAAGACCGTGCGAGACGTGGCCTTGCGTTGTAGATGGATGACCGTCAGTACAATTATAAAATTATATATATATATATATATATATATATATAACCACTAATTTCTTATTGATCGTTAATTTCGATTATTCATTTAACTGATCGATCTGCAGAAGAAAGAAAATAACAAGAGGAGGAAAGACGACTTCAACGCTAGAAAAATCAAAGACAGAAAGGTAATAAGAGTACTTTTACTCGATTATATTCTCTTCTCGAGTTTTTAATCACATCGACGATGCTAATTTGAATTTGGCATAACTAATTCTTCTATCAGGAAAAGGTTATCGATTCACTGCAGGCAAAGCCTTCCTTCTTAGCCATCCAGTCGAGTTTATCTCGAGCTCAAGGACTGATTTCTAACTGCAATGATGATAGCATCTCATACAACGGTTAGCACATTTTTTTCTTTCTAATTATACGAAATTAATTAAGAAGGGAGTTTAATCCAAGTCGATTACGTATTTCATGCAGATGCCGGTGGGGCCACCCGTCGGCTGCTTCAGCAGAATGCTTGGGTTTTTAAGCAAATATCTACGAATTTCGCTACTCATCAGACGCGCGAAAACATTTGTCTTCTGAGTCAAGCTCGAGATAACATCTTCAAAATATTGTCCAAGTACGTACGATCAACCTCAGTTCTCTCTTGATTGTGCTTTACATATTGTCGATAAGTACTTTATATATTGCATGCTCAATTGTATACATTTGTGGATTATATATATATTGCATGTAAGTTCAGCTTGAACGACATGGGGCCCACGATGAAGAAAATGCCTCCGTTGCCTGAGGCGATCAACGAAGAGCTAGCCAACTCCATTCTCCCCCGGGCAGCTTTCCAAATACAATGATATGTATGCTATATATATCCTGGTTATCGATCTTTAGTTTGTAATTTGTCAACATTTGGATGAAGAAATGTTTTGTAGCTAAGCTAATAATGTTTTAGCTAATTAATTCATATATAACAAGAGTAATATTGAATTATATGTATCACTTGCGTGTATATAGAGTGATTAGTGGATAGAATTTTGTGATCTTCATATATTATTGTCAAAGGTATTTACATAATATTTCATATGTTAGCTAGAAATTATAAACATAACAAAGACTATACAAAGAAACTAATCATGTGAATGATAATCATTTTTCTTATGTAGAATCATCCACAACTACTTTGTTAAACTGTCTACAACAAAAGTAAATACAAAAATCGTTATAAAATTAACAATTGCTCTTGCAAGACAAATACTAGTAACATTTTTTATATGGTTGTGTAGCAAATTAATCAACACCGAAAATTCAATAAATTTAAATTAAATAAATTGAAATTGAGCTCGATTAATATACTGTATACCATTTTTTGGAAAATTATCAAACCAAGTGTGTATAGTATTTTGAAACGGATTTAATTTTGAAATATGCTTTCTCTAAGCTAAGTTTATCCGTGTTTGTGTGTTTTCTAATGTCTTAATTATCAACCGTGTTTCTAAATAAAAACGTAAGTGTCAGTACTATTTGTAGATCTTCATTAAGAGGGAGACAAATGATTTATGATCATGTGATCACATTCACTAGTCTTTTAAGGAGCACCATTGTTATGAAATAACGTGCATTATCACGGGCTCACTTAATTGCACTACGTATTATTATTATTATTATTATTATTATTATTATTATTATTATTATTATTGAACATAAATTGTACATCATATTGCCTCTTGCTATTTAAAATATTAATCATTTAATCATAGAACTAATGCACTTAATTAAAATTTTCTCTAATTTAAGTGAAACTTACCATTTGATTGAATTTTCTCAAATCTTAAATAGTACTATATAATTTTTTTTTTTAAATGCGCAATATTATTTTTTTTATCATAATAATGATAGTTTCATAAATTCTCTTTTAGTATAAATAGAACATCGTTGCAACATTGTGAACAGCGGAAATAAATATTTTTGACAATGACCATTTTTAATGACTCAACTCTTATTGTTCATTCTTCTTCCGTATCAAAACCTATAAATAGAAAGTACTAATAATTAAGTTCAAAAAATACATACTTCTTCCGTAACTATGGAAACGCAATTTTTGCGTATTAACTCAAATAATAAAATTTATATATTGTAAAGGGTTGATAGGTCGTTGGTTAAACACTTGAATTTATGACCGTATAGTCAACATATAGCGATTGATATAGAAAAAAAAAAAAGAGTAGTATAACATTTTTTTTCTAAAAGAGTGCGGAACAAGAAAAAAGCCCACACAAGCAGTGGTCCAAGTTGGCCTACCTGCATTTCAAATCATTAAAATTGGAAATGCCAAACCCAATCAATATTTCAATTTTTACAAAATTTTATTTTCCCCTCTCTCGGTTTATTCAGAACACTGTACAGATATGGTTTCTACTTCATACTTTAATCATTAACTCTCCGACGACGGCCTTTCGTAACGCCGACTCCGGCGCCGCCGAGAAGAAAGTAACTCTCCAGCAATTATTCCTAACAGTGTATTGCACGAAGATTAAGAATTGATCATCTACGATTTTAGGGTATAATTCTACTACGCCCCTTTTATAAATATGTGATATGTCAATAGTCACAGAGAGAAAAGTATGAATTCAATTAGTTTAAACGCACACATACGGTTCATCGTCTTTTCATTTTTGAATCTCTCGTGAAAATGCCATTGTTCTGCATTTTTTTTATTGAATCTAATTTTGTGCTCGAGGATTTGTAATTATAGTTACACTAATATCGCAGTGGATTTCCTCATCCCAAAGTTTGGAAACTATGGTTGTTGAAAACTATCATGTTATATTTCTGTCCACTTGGTGATTTCTATCGGCTGTTAACAATCATCAAATCATTGCTTTTCAATTTTATATAAAATCAACTTTATTCATTACATTATCATCTCATACTCATTCACACTATCAAAACATTTGTTGTAAACAGATTTATCAATGTTCTCTCCCATTTCTAAAATCTCCTAAATGAAATGGCATCCAGTTACATCCTAAATCTGCATGTAGTCATTTTCTGGTTGAATTCTTCTTGTGACTTCATTTTTTTAATAGGAAAAACATCATATCATTGGTATCCTCGTCGACCGGTGTGCTGATTCCGACAAACGTACAAGGAAATTTGCTTGTTTTGCTGTTAGTTTCTCATATACCACACAATTCGAGTAGATAGAGTACTATTTTCTTCGTAATTCATGACATCAGAGCAGTATTTGGTATTAAGTTGATTTTGACATCGATTTCTGTTTGTAGGTTGGGAATGCTGCCTATCATAACGACTCATTATATGATGAACTGAGGAGAGCCATCTCCCAGCTGAAAAACTTGCTGCTCTCATCAGGTGAGGAAGACAAAACTAAAGCAAATGCTACAGGTGCTCTTAGTGATCTAGTTCGCAACTCCAACCCGCTTTGTGAAGACATAGTTTCCAGAGGAGTAATTCAGGTTTCTTCTTTCTTCCTCTCTCCATTAATAGGTTTTCCAACAACCAGAAAAATATATTTTGAAATTAAAGTGTAAATGTGTAATCATGACAACAACTCAACAAGCATGAAGCAATGATCATGGAGAATGTTTCACTGTTTAATGGATATACTTTTCAAATTTAAAAGTTAGTATTATGGTAAAAAAAAAAAAAACACTTTTATAAGTAGCTGTTTACATTGTTTGAGAATTATGACTTTTCTCCATAAAAATAAAGAACATTGGACTATAAAAGTGAGGTCTAACATAACACAGTTTTTGTGAAGAAAAAAAGTTGGTATTTGTGTTTTTATTTCAGTTATTATTCTCTACATGAATACTAGGTTTTGAAAAATATTATCACTTAATTAATTCCTTAATGACAAATCTGCCGACACATCATTAAGTAGGAACTTGTGAGAGGGATTGCATAAATTAAAATTTCTGTATCGTCAACTGTTAAGAGTGCAAGGGGATATCATTCGATGATTGCTGACATTATATGATTATGTATCTAGAGAATATGATGGACTGCGTATACTTGGATTTTCTCATTTTCGATTTAACACATTTCAGGCATTGCTAAAGGTTGTGGCAGATTGTTCAAAAGTGGCATTGAACCCATGGAAGGAACGAGTCACCTCTAAAGATCGCCCTGCTTTCACTTGTAAAGATGTGTGCTAGCTTATCCACTTTGCAGACATTGCATCCGCTCGTCTGAACTGTTTCCACTTTTAGCACAGCAAAGGCAATCACCAAAATCCAGAATAGCCAATTATGCCTCCGTCATCACCAGTAAAGCTTCAGAACATTTTATTCGTTACTTGTATGGTAGAAAATATCATTTTCTGATTCACTATAATACTAACATAGTAGTATGTTTTTTTCAGCCTGATGCTGGAAATGGCTATCAGTAATCTCTATTGTGTCAAGATTGTTGTAGGGTTCTTCTATGTGTAGAAGCACATTATGTTCATAAATATGTTTAAAAAGCATCTCTATTCATTCCTATTCCTATACAGTACCAAAAATCTGTTTCAAAATCTTAGTATAAATGCGTGATCATTACAACAAGCATTGGTCAGTGTTGTTTGTTGTATTTCTAGTTGTGGTAATGTAATGGCGATTCCGTCGGGCATCATAATAGATTAATAGATGTAAAATTCGGTCTTTAATTGTGTTTAATTCAATAACTCAAAATCAAGAATGCTTGAACCTGTCTTAAGAATATAGGTACAAATGTGTAAAATAATCTGTTAATACCAAAATCAATTTTAACACACTGCAATACTAAAAAGTGAAAGAAAGAGAAATCATATTCTCAAATCCTATTGAAACAAAGTTTGGAAATGAAGATGAAAACAGAAGAAGATACTGTAACTATTTTATTAACTTATTAACGAGCATCCGACAAAAAATGAATTTATGGATAAAGAAAAGCATATTGTAGTAGTATTTTACTATATTTGTGGATCATTTTTTACTTTTTTTAAATCATTGTATTGAGGGAATCGTATTTTTATGGTTGAAAATATTGTAAAGACTATATCAACTGCCACATCACTCGGATCATAAGCATTCCAACCATGTCTATTCAAAAGGGACCAACCTCTTTGTCGTCTTCTCTCTCTATCTATCTACGAACACACACACATATAATCCAAATAAGTAATAAAATGGAAAAAAATAACGAAATCACACGTGAATGAACCGGTAAGACCGTATAATTTCATCAAATATATTCGTATATTATACTGACATTTGAAATGCAGGTAGACATACATGTACAGAAGAAATCATCCATCAAGAGTTGCGCTGGATTTTCAGGTTAATGTGTTTTAAATCGACCTTTGCATGTGAGGAAAAAAAACGTATTTTGGTCTTTAACATCTTTTATAAGATTAGAGTCGAAACACGAAAAATGGTTTGCTTGAGCATTACATCGAGGCAATTAGCAATTCGGTTATACGTGAAATAATACAAATAATAATAATAATAATAATTGTTTTGCAGGTAAGAAAAACTCATATGAGGAATGCCAATGTCAATGGCAAGGCATAATGTTGTTATTCGCATCACCGTATTCTTGGCCTTAAGCTCCACCCATATTGTAGGACTACGACAAACCTTGTCCGGTTACGATTCAGGTGAAACCTTTTTGGTCTAATGATTCTTCCAACTTCTCTTTCGATGGCAGCTTGTAATTAATCCGCAATCGGATGGCTTTTGTAATTTCACAGGACGAGTGTTAATAGAATCGAGCAACATTACAGAGTTGCGTACCCGTCTGTATGATGGTACAATAAGAATCGACCCATTGGCCAATCTGAAGAAATACAGAGGAGGTTACGACGTGAGAAACAAGCATTACTGGAGTGTAAGTTTCCTGGTGAAAAACGACGACTCGTATTCTGTTTACACATTGGATGATTGATTTATGATTACGTATTTCGGTTTTCTCGAGCAGTCGACTGCTTTCACAGGCATACAAGGATACGCCATTGCGTCTATATGGCTGGTTTGCGGACTACTTTTTCTCGTAATGACAACTACTTGTTGTAAGCTGATTGAGTCGACACCATCATCACTCTGCCTCAAGGATATTTTGCGACAACCTACCATTCTCTTGGCTCTTCTCCTCACACTCCTTGCAGTGTAAGTAGTGCTTCTTTATGCACGTAAATTAAGAAAAATGATATTTTTTGACTTTTTTTACGGGAAAAAAAAAAATTTAATGTTAGGCGAAAATAAGGGTAAAGTTGTATTTTAAAGTGAAAAGTGTACTATAATTTTTTTTTAAGAGTATGGATAATTATTTGGGACTTCCCAAAAATGAATGAGCGGATAAATAGTTGGGACGAAGATAGTACAAAGTAGCCCCGAAAGTATATAATGACAGAAGTAACTGCCTCGTTGATTCTTAATCGAACCTCAGAGATTTGCTCTTTTTTTTCTTGTAAAACAGAATCGCGTGTGGGCTGATTCTCGGAGGGGGTATGGGGTTCCAATCGAGAGCAATGAAAATAACAGGTGTCATTATCCATGCAGCTGAGAGCGCGACGAAAACCATACGCAGCACGACCGGAGCCATGAAAGACATGGACAGGAATATGACTCGAGCCGTCCACGCGAGTGCTGAAACCATCAAATTCCTGACTTTGACTTCCAAAAGGCTCGACGCTCAGGCAGACAGTTTAGAAAGACAGGCGTCCCAGAGTGGGCCCGTCATCGACCATGTCCTGAATTCATTGTATGTAAAAGTTTTATTTTTTCTTTCGCTCTTTCGGCACGAAAATGTAAATGCCCTTTTTCGACTTTGGCAGGTTTATTGTGACGGAAGCGACGGCCTCGTTGATATTGGTTCTCGTAGTAGCTCTACTAGGTAAGGCCGAAATCTCCGATTATTTTTAAAAGAGAAAACGTTGTACGTTGATTCGTTTTCTTGGCTGACAGGAAGGATGTTTTGAATACAGCCTTCAATGTGTTAAGGTTTCGTAAGACGCTTCAAGTGTAAGTGTATGAATAATAATCGATTCGTGTAACATCTGCAATATTAGAAAAAGGCAAAGATTTTCTCATGATATGAAAACATTACTATCGCAGACTAGTTGCGGTTTGCTGGCTTTTCACGTCTGTCTCCTGGTTTTTCTTCGGCCTTTATTTCTCCCTACAAAGGTACGTACGTAGTCTCATTACAGATCAGAAAGAAACAAAATTCATGTATGGTTTAATATCACAAAACCTCTTGTAACATAGTTCGATTCCACATTTAGTCCATTAAGTTTATGGAAAAACAAATTTCGCTCTATGGTTTTTGGTAGAATTTCGCATGTTGATTGTACCTGAGGTTTACATGACTGCTCACTGTAGTGTTTTGTTTCAACTAATCAAGTGTCACACAAATATGAAAAATTCGAATATATTTTATTTTTTAAAATCATGTTTTCGTGACACTCAATTAATTAAATTCGCTACGACTAACGTTCGAAATTCAACTAAAAATCGTTAAAAATGACGAGTTTTGATTTTTCTTAAATTTAAAGGACTAAATGTTGAATCGGATTATGTTGCGTAACATTTTATGATATCCACATTACTATGTTGTTCCAGCATTGCAGGAGACGCGTGCACGGCAATCGAAGGCTTCAAGGTGGATCCATACAACAACAGCTTCACCTCGATTCTACCATGCGACGAGCTGATCTTCGCCGAGTCCGTCCTGCTCGAACTCAGCGCGGGGATACACAACATGGTGGACAAGGTTTAACGGAGGTTCTCTTGGTCACAACGTGTTCAATTCCTATACACTACAAAAATCAAAAGGCTCATTATAACGAATTGAATTCTCATCTCTCTCTCAGGTGAACAAGAACATAGCCGGAAGGTACGGAGACATTGTCCACATATGCAACCCGTTTTCCCTCCCTCCGATCTACGAGTACAAGCCGTGGAACTGCTCGTCCACCTCGAAGAGAATCGGGGAAGTCCCTCAGGTGCTGAGGGAGCTTGCCTGCCCTTATTTCAAAGGGGAAAAGTGTCATGGGGGAATCATGATTCCGGCTAGCTACTATAATGCGGTCGAGGCTTACTGTGCGTCGATTCAGAAGCTGGTTGATGCGTACCCGAGCATGGAGGACCTTGTCCAGTGCCAGTCGGTGAAGGATGCCTTTGAGGAGATCCTCGACCAGCACTGCAGGCCGTTGAGGAGGTATTTGATGGTGGTGTGGATTTCGTTGCTGCTCTTGTCGGTGGTGATGGTCGGATTGATTGTTGTTTGGATTGTCGGGTGGCATCAATATGTAGTTAATTAGGATTTGGTATATAGGGGATTTAATATGTGGCTCAAACTTGGCCTATTAAGCTATTATAAACTTTTTAAACACAATTTGAACATAAAACTCGGTTTAATGGATTGCCCATCCATGATTTCCCAAATATTTCAGTTGTAGCTTTTGACATTTTCAGAAGACCACGCGAACCCGACGGCTCCTCGTGTCCCGGTCAGTCAAACCAGTCCGATGGACGAACCGTCGCCGTCGTCTCCGGGAGTTTCTCCGGTCGAACCGGAAGAGTGTTTTGAAATGCTGCTGAGGTTCACACTCGTTTCCTCCATAGAAGGCAAGCTGGAAACAGGCCTCTCCAATAATTATTGCGCGAATCTCCTCACCGTCCCGGCCCCCCTTCCCGGTGATTAAATGCTTCCAGAATTTAATTACGTTTTTAGGGTTTGTTTGTGATCTAAATTTCATTGTGTATTTATATTGAAAAATTCACGGTTTCTGATTCTGACATTTATGTATGTAATGCAATATTGAAATAACACTGGGTATCTTCAATATCCTGTGAAAAATTGTGTTTTTTTTTTCAAAACAAAGGACTTTGGTATACACGTTTTCATAATGGTGTTTGGGGGTATACCGAAATTTCTGGATTTGAGTGGTCCAGAACTCGAGATTACTTACATAAGAACAATTGCAAGTTTCCTGACATGGAGAGTTATATGTTCTTATATTTTTTTTCAAACGATAACGTATTATCATTGTTGTTGTGAATGGATAGACATTAATGTAGTTAAACGTGAACCCCTTTTCTTGTTTCTTCCTTTGGATACTTATTTTGGTTCTCTGTCGACCTTCAGTTTTACTACGCCATGATTCGAATATATTGCAGTGTGCCACTTTATTGATGATTTTTTAGTTACATTGTTAACAGAAGCTTCTACAGGAGTTCCATCGTATCCTTTATACAAGCACCTATCCTCGTCTCTCTATCAGTGTACACAATCTGGAATCTTATATACAGCATCCAAAAAAATTATACCAGTGACTGAAGACCATTCCGTAAACAAGAAAGAGGAGGAGTGGAATAAGCTGATTATGGAAAAGGGCTCTGCCTTATTGAGTGTGAGACTGAAAATGCAATTTAATTAGTTGTTATTTTATCCTTTGTGATGATTTTAAAAACTTTGATTTCACCGTGAAATTGTCTTTTTTCTAGATGCTGAAACAAGTAGACTTTGAGCTCCACGTTCAAGAACCATACTTTTCTCAGCTCAATGGTATTCATTCCTTTGGCTTGAAGTTTTTCATATCATTTCATTTTGGGATTATTTTCAGAAATTTGCATCTTCTTTCTTAGATACTTTCTGTTTGACTGTTTGAGCCATTCATTTCCTTTTATACAGATGGATTGAAAACAATTGAAGGAAGGTGTGCAGTTGGGAATTACAAGAGGTATTCCATATACTACTTCATTAGATAATTAACATCGAAAAACTATATGGAGACCTTTAACAGTAACATTCATCCTCTTTAAATTCTAAATTTATAATGTATGTTGACAAATTTATTCCCCCAGCAACATGATCTCATTTCCAAGCCCCACAAGAATGGCATCATTAAAAAACAGTATTCTGATAAATTCTTTCTATGCAAACCAACTGATGAATAGGTCAAATTCACTAGGTCAGTTAAGGAAGTAGATTACTGTTTTAACTTTTATGTTAAGTGTTGAAATCTGTTCAAACTACCTATTCTTTAAAATTATATCCCACCTAGTTATTTGTGCAAATAAAAAAAATACTCTAGAAAAAATAACTGTAACGATTGCATTCTTCTTCGTCCGTATCTACATAATGTCCCTCCTCCGTTCTTTCTTTCATTCTTTGTTGGCTCGAATTTAGTCTTTAAAATGAACTTTGTGTACATTTATTTCTCCTTGTCCAAGGAGGCACCTATTTACTTCCAGGTGACTCAAAAGTATAGAATCAAAACAATCCTATTATCAGATAATTAGGAAGATAACATAAAACTGAAATCAAAATCTTTTACTATCTGTGTTTTGTCGCTTATCCTTCTTTGTATGAGTATTTTCATTAACCACTATTATATCTCTCACGGGTTTAATGCCTTGTTTTGGTTCTAGAATTCAACCTGGACATTTGCTTCTCTTCAACAAATGCTTAACACTTCAAGTTCAGGTGCTTGTATATTCCATACAGTTCTGTATGTGTAAATTGTAATTGAATCCCCATGTACTAAAGCTCTGTCATTTTCAGGATACCCGAAAATATGCTTCATTTCATGAGATGCTGGAAACTGAGAGTCTCGCAGAAGTTCTTCCAGGAGTATCAAGCATTAAAGAAGGTTGTAGTTATACTGGATAGGTGGAGCTAGTTGTGATATGTGCACAATCTTCTAATTACCTGGCTTCAATATACGAACTGGCCTTTTTTTCATAACCTAGAATTCATCATGTATTATTCTGAGACCGGGACTGCTCCTAGCATAGTAAAAGATTGCCTTTGGTTCAGAATAAGAATTGAAGTAGGGAAAACAAATAGTTTTAAATAGGTATTGTTGTAAGTTTACTAGACACTTTTGCACATTTTTTCCTATTGTACCCTTGGAGAGAGTGATATTGGAAAAGTGTAGAAAAAATAAGAATAATTTAATAAGGGTGGTGTAGTCTTTTTCTTGAATCCTTAATCCTTTATCCTTGTGCAAAGACCTTGAACAACACTTATTTTGAAACGGATGGAGCATGTGAGAGGTTCGAAGTATGAAATAGATGAACTATTGCATCACGTACCTTACAGTTTGTTTTACAGCTTGAAGTAAGGGTTATCAGTTACTCCTCTCCGATTATGTATAAATCTTTAAACCAGTATACACTTTAATAATTTAACTTGTTTAAGTGTATCAGTAAATAGATAACAATTTATTTAATGAACTTCTTGCTGGATAGACAAGCTAAGTTATTTAACCTGAGAGTGATGGACATTTGGAATTTAATGATTGTAATTACTCGTCCTTATGAATGTTGTTCGCTGTTTTTCAGGTGTCCAAGTCTATAGAAATTTCTATTCGGAAGAAAAGGAAATGTCAAATGGTGTCCTTGCTATATGTGTTAAAATGACAACTTCTCAGCCTTGTTTTATTATGGCCTCAATACTTTCAGTGAGTGTTCTCACTCTCAGTGACCTTCACCATTCTTCTGTAGTTTACAATTCCTGAGATAAGATGATTTGCGTGATCTTTTCTTCTCTATAATCTTGTCCTTTTTTTCATTTATCCGTATTACATTCTAATAAAAATTTGCGTTTTGTAGGGTTTGAGCTACAGTGGAGTTTGGAAACTTCTGGGCTTGGCAGAGACAGCGGGAAGTGATCCAGAGTTACTTCCTCCTCCAGAATCAACTCTACTGTCAACGTTTTTGGCGCCACATAATCCTGATGTATGATATGCCTCATGATGATTTTATTTTCTGGAATTTCTCAGTGTTCGAATAATGTCTTCTTTCTTACTAAATGTAATGTTTGTGTTTCCTTATTTTTTCCTAATGCTGTTTCAGCTTGATATTTAATTTGATGTGCGACTTGATGATTACATTGTTTGACTGCCCAATTTGTTGAATTTGAATTGTACTGTGGTTTATTATTGATGATGATGTTTATTATTTCCTTCTTGTTTGACTTGAGGTTAAAGGCTCGACTTTGACAACCGGTGCTAGGGCTCTGGCAAAGCATGCCAATAGAAGCAGAGAAGGATATTGGGGCGCCGTATGTGGAAGTGGTCAGTAATCCTTTGATTATAGCTCTTCCAAAGTTATTTCATGCCAATGCAAGTGAATGTCATTAACATTCACTTAAATCTCATATTGCAAGAGTTGGAATTTTAGTTAAATTGAGCATGTGTTCAAAAAATCGCAGGGCTAGCGGTTTTTTATAAAATGAAATTTACATTTGATTTATTAATAATTATCATACCTAAATTAACGACTGAAAAACAAATTATGTATATAAAAAAAATAAACATTTAAACAGCCCGTCTAGCCCACCTAAGTAGCGCCTAATGTTCGGCTGCCTAAACCGCCTAGGTAATGTTTGATTGTGCTGCCTCACTGGCAGTACCGAGAAGGAATGATTTGGCCAAAATCATGACGACTGGAGGCCGCCTAGCTCGATGTCTAGAACTCCGTACTCCGTAGTAGAGTCAAGAGACTTTGCTTAGGTATTAGCCGATTAGGAGTCAGATTAGTAGTGAGTCTTTTTGCCTTGTTATAAAGCAATAAGAGAGAGGTTATATTTTGTTTCCCTACAGGAGGGAGAACAAAATCATTTGAATTTAAAATAACAATCTTTGGTAACAATGAACAAAGATTCTTGAGTTATGTTTCTTTCTTAATTACCAATTGTTGTTTTTTCCGATAAGGAACGTATATATCACACATAGGGACGACGAGACGTGAGGATTGCCTATTTGGATGCACGATACTTCAATCTTCCTTAGTATTTTTCTTTCTTTTTTTGCTGATTGAACCCTCAACATTACTCAAAATCAAAACCAGCACATAATCATGGATAACCCCTTGCGTCCATGATTCCACCCGAGGCAAGACGAAAGTCGTTTAAGAGTTCTGAAACCTCCCAAGAGCTAGCATCTTTTTTTTTTTTTTTGTAATTAAAAGAAACGTGCATGACATGAGTTTTTCAAGAAAGTATCTCATACATAATTAAATATTTAAAAAAAATTATGAATAATACTAGATTAATTAATCATTCATCATAGTTGGTGAACATTTATCTCATCGATGTGAACTGAATTGAATCAATTAAAATTAAGCTCTACATGAATAGATGCAAAAAAATGCTTTATTTTTGTATTTTGTAGATGGGAGATGGTTATACATACGCCCTAAACTATCTCAATTTCAAGGACTTCTTGGCAACAAAAAAAAAAACAAACAGAATAAACTGGTGGTTCCAGCTTCTATGAACACTTGAAACCTTACACAACGATAGGGATTCCTTGTTGCCAAATGAAACTGTTTTCTTGGACGTTGAATCTTCACCTTACCTGTACAGACTCGGAGAAAAACAGGCACGCGATAGTTGTAATCAAGCGCTTGATGGCCCACTGTAGTTGGATGAACATGCATATCGTTCGACCACACGGAATTGTATTTGAGATCAGGACTGATGATGGTTATGGTGCACGGTGGTCTGGAGATGGAAGCAAGGTATGTGATATATATATATATATATATATATATATATATGATATTATAGTTATAGTTGGTTGAGCTATAAAGATTGATGCCTAAGAACATACACACAAGTCGTCTCAAGGAAACCAGATATTTCCTCGTCCCATGCTGCAGTTTGTAGGGTTTCTTGAGCCGTACATGGTAGATGGCCACTCCAGCCGCTGGATACACTAATCGGACTGTGTGGAATTGATTCGTGTTTTGATAAGTGTCAGTTCACACCCATTCTCAATCTTTTCATTCTTTTTTATTTAAATTAAAATTAAAATAGTAATTGAAGCGTCCGGTCAATTATAACGCAATTACATTCATTATTCCATTCTTCCACTTCTTCGTCGTCTTCTCCTTCCCAAATTCCGTTCGCCGCTCTTTCATTATTTTCTGTTCACGCTCTTCTCCTCTCATATTCACAGATCAATTTCTCTTTCATTATTTTCTGTTCACGCTCTCTTCCTCTCATATTCACAGATCAATTGCTTTGTAGGAATTCACAGAATCGGGCTGAAGAAGATGAAGTTGGACCGCAGCGGGCTTCAGCCCAACGAAGGGAACGGAGCTCTCGGCCACGTCGGAGGCAACACTGATATTGTGGGCTTGAAGAATTTCATGGATGCTCAGTACATTGGGGAGATTGGGATCGGCACTCCCCATCAGAAATTCACCGTCATCTTCGACACCGGCAGCTCCAACCTGTGGGTCCCATCTTCCGAGTGCCATCTCTCGGTAAGTTGTAATTTCATATCAACATGAAAATTCGATTCAGTTGGATTCGATTTTGAGTTTGATGTTTCGGGTGCAGATTGCATGTTTGCTCCATTCCAAATTCAAGTCGAGCCAGTCGAGTACTTACACGAAAAATGGTTTGTTTGTTTTTTCCACTGTTCGATTTTTTATTTATTTATTTATCACCAAGTAATTAATTTGTGAGCAAGGATTGTTGTTAAAGGAAAAATGGATTGGCAGAGAAAAAAGAATGGATTGGCAGAGAAGCATGTGTTTCTCATACTCAGAATAAGGCAGCACAACGGCGAAATCGGGAGCGGCGCCTGCCGGACCAAGAAGAAACGGCCGTGGGAAATGGTGTTTTGCATCTATGGCTTCCCAACTAACATAGCCGCTCTTCAAGTTCTGATTTTTGGGTTTTTTTTAATGCTTATTTCAGCTGTTTTTTTATGAATAAATTTGTTGTTTTTGATTATGTATGTTTTTTGCGATCTATTGTTTGTTGGCTTAATCGGATTTAAAATCATCGTTCTTTCTCGATCAACAAATAAAATCAAACCTTTACAAAGTTACATAAAGGTAGGATTTTTATTTTGATATCATAGCTTTGGATCGTTTTCTTGGTGGAATTATTTCAGCTATGTCGTTTTATTGTTGTTTTTTGTGGGTTGTCAGTTGTGAACATGTGTGCAAGCTTATGCTATGAAATTGGTGAACGAAACCTACTGTTTATTTGTGTGGTTACTCAAAGTAACAGATACTTATTGATTTAATCAAGTAATAATGATGATTTTTTGTTGCTTCCAGTTTGAGTGGGCATGGCAACCCCCTGTTGAATCTCTTGATGTTCGGACGGCAGCTGCGAGTTTCAAATCACTGTCTGGACTGGCGAACAAGATTAAATTGTCGTATACGATGCTCAACCTCCCCGCCTGGCATAATTGTGCGATTTAAGCTGTATCATGTATCAGTAAGTAGTACCAATCCGCTAATTTCAAATACAGTAAGTAGTACCAATCCTCTAATTTCTTTGAATTTTGATTTGATCAGTGATCCGATTATGCTTGACACTGTTGGTGCTGAAATGCAAGTTGTTAATAAAAGTGAGAAAGATATAACTCTTAAGGAAGATGACAATGTTATTCTAACACCCGATCGAGGTCACTGCAATAATTTGTCCATCAGTCCCAATTATATTGTTCTATTTACTTTTACTGTTTTAAGGGGTTTCTTGGAAAATATATTAGGGCATCCAAAAAAAGAATAATGGACTATATATTTGGTACGAAAACAGAAGAAGATGGATGTGGTGGCACATGATTTCGCTACATGGCCTTATACTTTTAAGTGAATATTCTCGACTAATAAGTTTTCAGGTCTAAAACAAATGAAAATGGGAAATATAAAAGGCCTTACCTTTGTAATCATTTGAAGCAATACAACATTGAGCTTCCACATAACGCTGCAAGAAAAGGATATACATGTCTGAAATGCTATTATATAATTTGCCATCATTTTCAGTTAACTCCATCCATGTTGTATTTTCTAAAGAAAGAGCGGTGATAACATATACTTACTATAAATAGAGCAGTTGTTTCTTAGTTGCTTGATTTATTTCTGTTTTCGAAAATGAATTATTGTGTTTTTTGACTTTCCTGGAAGCCATCTTTGATGTCTCTCTCTGTTGAAAATTGAAGCTTCTTTGATTTATGAAGCTTCTTTGATTTATGTAGCACTAGAAAAATCAAGTATACTTTCGATTATTGACTTCCTCTTATTCGAGGTGTTGTTTTATTTTTTTTTATCATTTTTACAATGATGTGCACTGTGAAGTGTTAACTCGATCATAATTTATAAAAATAAAATAGTAATCCAATTTCTAATACTTTAATTCATTTAAAAATTAGAGCCTGAAATTTTATATTTTACAATAATATCCACCAAGTATAAAAAGTATTATGTATGTGTACTTAAGTTTTTCAAAATTTCAGATGGGCCATGTAATCCCCCTAGCTACTATTCCTACTAATATGGTAAGATATTTGCAATCTTCCTAGATTACTTATTTTCCTTATTAGTTCTATTAGCATCTTTCATGGCCAGGCTGTTGGTTTTTTTTTCTGCTTAAGCCGTCAGTGGAAATTATAAAGATATCACGAGAGTTCTCATTTATGCTTATGAAAAGCTTAAAGTACTTTTGATGTTGCGATGATTATTTGACTTCTGGGAGTACGGGATGCCATGATACTATACATTTTATTTTTGGAATTTTTTGGATATTGATCTGCGTATTTTTGGCTTGCTGGTTTCATTTCTGTTCCAGTGAAAAAGTTGCTATCCAGACTCTGAAGCTTAGTGATTGGCAATTTGAAGCAGCATTTGACCAATTTTACAGCCAATCCCATATCAAGTCAGTTGCTGACACGAGGTGTTTAGAAGAACTTTTCAACAAGTATAAAGGCAAGTTTTTTATTTTGATTAGTACGGCGTACTTATTTTCTGTTTTCAACTGCATTGTCAGTTCTCAAAGCTTTCTCCTGATGATAAATTTAAGTTATATGCAGCAATGAAATGTTTAGACATTTATTATATTTTTCGTAAACCATATGATATTTTCCCCTTTTTTAAACGTGCCATCTGAAAACGATCAGTGGAAGCACATTAGTAAATTTTTGTTTTAAACTATTTGAACTTTGCTCTCTGCTTAAGATACCCTTTTATAAGTTCCTGCTCCAATAGATAACATTTCTTATTAAGATCGTTTAGTTGTCCAGACTCCATAACATGTTTTCCATCCACATTCTTTGCTTAGGAATGTAAAACTCTTACTTTGGCCTGTCACATTTTTCAGATACATATGCTGATATGATTTTGGCTGATGGAATTTCTCAGTTATGCAATGACATTCAGGTAGGTTTATCAATTACACTTAGTAACTAATCCTCACCAATTTGTCATTATCATTGGAGAAGAAAGTCATCAAGTGGTTTTTCTATACGCGTGTTGTGTATTCCTTGATTTCCTTCTATGTTTGAGTAGCATTGAATAGTACAATGTTGAGTGTTTTCTTTCCTTTTGGCAGGTTCACCCTCAAGATATTGTCACTGTAAGTTATATCTGAGTCTAGAATATTTATTTGAGTCTAGAATATTGTGTTGTTTTGTGATGAATAATGATTGCCGATTTTCATTTTATTCGCATGTGGTTTGTTCATGTATACGAGTTTGTAGGTCTATCTGAGCTTTATTACTCTGGAAGCCATGGAATGGACATCATGGGCCCCGTTCGACCCTCTTCCAGTAACTAAGGTCTACTGACAAACAGGTAGTGATATTATAGATTTCGTTTCTCGATTTTATGCGATGGAGCTATTGTATATATATCATTTTTAACTTCGATTATAGTGCTACTTTATACTATTGTTTATTAACTATCTCACGAACTTTTGTATAGTTTATATAGTCTAATAGAATTTGTGAGAAATGTTTGTTTAATGTTTTGTATGTAAGATGGTTCAACGCATCTTTATTTTAGCATCAATCAATTATGTTACCATGTAATTTGTCCTGTAAGTTAAGAATGAGTTAAGATTGAGGCTATGAAGGAGCCCTTGGCGACCTATGGTCCCGTGGAGTCATATTGTTGTATTGCTCGCGGGTTACTTGCCTTTTGATGATCTTAGAGAAAGAATATGCGAATTTGGATGATGTTAATATAAAGATTCACACAGATTATATGTTTAGTAAATATTTCAATCAAAACCGTGATAATTATGATTGAAAAACACTACCGTTTTTTTTTTATATTTTGTATATTTATAAAACTTATTAAAACAAATTGAGAAATATGATATTTTAAATAAAAACAAAATAATGCTAAACAATTTAATTTTATTAACTATTCAACCGGTTTACATTTATAATTTACAATGTTATATGCTTAAGAAATAAATTATTATTCAAAAAAACATTCAAATCATTTTTAATTTTTTTTTATAAAAATAAAATAAATTAATAAACACAGTGAGATAGAAGATAGTCGAATACATAAATAAAAATAGCAATTATTCAAAAATTTTATAATATTAAAACATTATAGTACTATTCAAGAATTATTTTATAAATTAAATTATATCCTTAATTTTAGTACATTAATAAAATCAATATTATTTCTAATCAAATATTATTTAATTATAGTAAACATTCTAAATTTTTTTAAATATATTGATAATCAATTAATTTTCTATATATATTGTTTTTTTATAATTTACTGATTGACTAAATATTTAGATTAGACATTCGCATTAGTTGACTTTCTAATATGTATTTTCGAAAATGTAAATTAAATTTTAAGTTTTTCAAATATTCGAATATATAAAAAGTTGTTCATATTCGACTACTCTATTTATTTATTTTTTAATTTAGTATTTTACAATATTAATGCTAATTTATTTATAAAATATTAATACTATATTTTATAGATCTTATGTTGATTCACATTCCATAATTGATTATTATAATTATGATCAATAAAAATCATATATTGAAAATATAATTATTTACCAATTCAATTTTATTAATTAAATAATAAATTCACTATTGTATATATAAATCACATTATATATTTTAAGAGATCAATCAAAATATTGAGAAATTGAGTAGGCCGATAATAGAAACATAATCAAAATAATTATTCAAAAATTTAGATTGAACATAAATAAAAATTTTTATTTTTATCTAGGTTTGTAATTTAGATTGAACATAAATTAAAAAAAATTATTTTTATCTAGGTTTGTTAGTTATATTGTGTCTATAACATTGTTAATTTTTGAACAATCAAAATCAATAAATCAATGTCAAAACATTTAAATTGTTTTTTTCAAACTTCTGAATATAAACATAAATCTTTATACAATTATTTTAACATATACAATAAAATTAAGATTAAAATAAATTCGGGCGAAGCTTTGAGTGGTACTCTCCGTGCATCGCACGGGAAGAAGGATCTAGTTAAACTTTGTTTTTCAAAATATTCATTTGGTTCTCACGTTTTATATTATTTATATACACACATATTGAGATTTGAGATAATATTTTATTTTTTCTTCACACTTATTTAATAGAAATCTTTTATACACGTATAATCAATAAAATACTTTAAATACTTTTTCAATTGATTATAAATTGATTTAATTAATAAAAAAGAGTTTCGGGGACTGAATAAAAAAGTTGGGGATTGAATATGTGTTTGGGAACCGAAAATGTTGACTAATGATCGAAAATGTTATAATTAATTAGGTTTTTGGCAACAATTTCAGTCATCGGACAACATATTTGGTCTCCGCACACAGTATATTAAGTGAAATGAGTGTATAAAATACATAAAATTGTGTATATTAAGTGAAACGAGTGTATAAAATACATAAAACACTATCTCAGTGTATTTTAAAATTCCTTCTTTTATAGTATTATGCGTCTATTCTCTATTGAGAGTTATGTTTTCTTTTTTTTGTTTTGATTGTTTTAAAAAATTATTAAATAAATATAATAATACAAATATCATTATAAGTATTTACATTATTTGTTATTCGTGTGCATGAAACATTTGAAAATCTTTGAGGTATTGTAAAATTTTCAATTAGAATTATTGTAGAAAATGGGTGTATGCATTAAAAAACAATATAAAGAAAGGCAATATAAATATTTTGTAATTATTTAAAAAACATAAAATTAGAAGTCCAAACATTTTCAAAATGTTGATTGAACAAGAGAAAAGTAGTTGGGCTTAAAATCCCATCCATTCATACGGGCTTTTATAAAACCCAGGCCCACAATAGGGTTTTTACTTTGAGGTGCATATTAGATGCACTCAATATATATATATAAAACCTCCACATTAGGGTTCTAAGCTTGACACACTCTTTCTCGCCGTCATCGCCCGAACCCCGTCGCTGAAAATGGTACTCTCTTTCAATTCTCTATGCCGTCGATTGATAAACCTTAAATATCTTGTAATAATCATGTTCTGAGTTTGATTTCTTTTTGCTTTGTTTTTCCGTGTTTACGTGTTCAATGTAATGCTACTCTTCCTAATGAAATCATTTTGTTCTTGCTTTGGGTTTTAGTTAGGTATTGTAATTCAAACACCAAGCGTATTTTCTATCAAATGTCATTTGTGTTTTCTGAAGATTTTGTTGGATGTTAAAAGATTCTGTTGCTCTGAAATCATTAGACATATTGTATTTGTTCAAATGTTGTGCGTGGCTGATCAAGATTATGTGTGCTTGTTGTGTTATATGTTTTCTATACAGAATTATCTGTGCTTCGGTCTGTTTTACGGAGGTAAATGTATGTTAATGGTTAATTGAACAGGGTTATTGGTTCCTCAGTTCTTTTGGGTGTGTAATTAGTAGTTTAATTTTGATCGGGCAATTAATTTGGGTTTTTGGTTCATTGATTCTTTTTGGGTTGTAAATGGGTAGGTTCATTTACATTAGGTTATTGATTCATTGATTATTTTTTGTTAAGTTGCATCGGTAATTGAAATGGGTAATGTTCATTGGTTTTTTGTGTGATGTGAACGTGTAGGGTTAGTTCACATTGTGTAATTGAGAGTAGGGTAATTTACTGGCCTTAAATTTGGGTATTTGATGTGTGCCTTAATCTCCCTGTTGAAATGTACACCCCTGGTTATCGTGAATGCCCACCCCCTTTTGGTTTTAGAGCATCTAAGTTCTAACTATTTTGGTTCGTTTCTGTTGATTATTTTCACAGCCGAAGCAGATTCATGAGATCAAGGACTTCCTTCTTACTGCAAGGAGGAAGGATGCTCAGTCAGTGAAGATCAAGAAGAGCAAAGATGTGGTGAAGTTCAAAGTTAGATGCTCAAAGTATCTTTACACGCTCTGTATCTATGATCTTGAGAAGGCTGACAAACTGAAGCAATCCCTTCCACCAGGTCTGTTTTACGTAATAATTGTAATTCTGTAAAAATCCCATAAGATCTCGACTCTTAGTTTACAAATTCTAATGTTATAATCTTGTCTGAACTGTTTTCTTCGACCTTGCAGGTTTAACTGTGCAAGACCTGTGAGCTATTATGAGTGCTGCCGTGCCGAAACCGAGTTCGCATCTCATCTTTAACATATGCTTGAAAGACTATTTATGATTGAACTCAGATACACTCCTTCCTTTGTAGTGTAAACATTTTGGTTGCTTTGTTGATTATCTGAAAATTATATTCAGTATTTTTATTGGGGGTCTTTACTCTTTATTTCTAAATTAGAGTTTTTTTATTTAATGAAATACTAGACATTAAGAAAGTAGAAAACGTTGAAAATCATTGTTTTTCCGGGATATAGTGATTCAGCCACTGCGTGTTTAGACTTGTGAAGTTGTAGAACAACATTGACCATCATTGTCATAATGTCAGCCGACCTTCTCAAATAATGATCACCAAATACTTCCACCATGTTCTTGGAAAATTCTAAAAAGACACTTAACAGCTTTAGAAAATTCTAAAGACACTTAACAGCAGTAGAGTAACAGTAGAATTACTTGTACGTAAGTACTCGTCAAAGTTATCGCCAGTGACTTGATAAGCCAATTGACGAATCGCAACAATACATTTTGGTAAGGGAGTCCAACTATGTCTTTTGGCTCGTCAAAGTTATGGCCAGTGACTTGATAAGCCAATTGACGCATCGCAACAATACATTTTGGTAAGGGAGTCCAACTATGTCTTTTGGCTACGTCGGGAATTTACTGAAAGAATGGTCAGCATAAATCAGTTGTTCTCCAAAATAGTCGCAACCCCCAAGCATAAATCTCTTCGCATTCGAAATTTTTGTCAGAACATGTGGTCGGGATACACCGAGTTTTGAGAGAAATAATCGTGTTTGGGAGTTTAGAATGACTCTCTTCGCTATTTCTTCTATATATATTTAAGAACATGTGGTCGGGATACACCGAGTTTTGAGAGAAATAATCGTCTTTGAGTTTAGAATGACTCTTTTCGCTATTTCTTTTATATATTTAAGAAGCTTTAACATTATCTCTTCAACGGGTGAATCCCATACTTAAAATATGTGATTGACTCATTATCTGTGTCGGAGCTAGATAAAATTTCAGAATTAGACATTTTAGTTTGATACGTGAATGATATAATTGATACCTTTATTTTTTCAATTTGATGAGGAGATAATAATACTTAAATAGGTGTTATATAGTAATTTTAAAGATGAAATGTGTGGCTTTTGAACGAGAATCTCAACACTTTACGTCAGAGAGATAATATTTTGTGCTTTTGATCGAAAATTTCGATACTTTACGTCAGAGATAATGTTAGACTTTTGATCGAAAATATATTTTATTGTAGGTCTTAAGATATAATAATATATTTTATTGTAAATGCATTTATAGTGAAACTTTTATAAATTAATATTCTTTGAATCTTAAAATTTTGTTAATTTAAATATGTTATTAATTTATCAGAGTGTTTTTATTAATTCAAAAACTGAATGGAAAATTTCATTAATTTAAAAATATTACTCTCTCTCCCTCCCAAAGAAATGTTCCAAATTAATGATCAGTTGGTCACACTCCCCTTTATTTACACATCTTACGCTAACTTTTATATCTCAAATAATCAAAGAAAAAACATCTTTCTTAAAAAGTGCACACCATGTGCTCATTTATTTGGGATGGAGGAGGAGGAAGTATTAATTTATAAAAAAATTATTGTTTTGTATATGCTTATAGTTATTTGATAGTATATAATTTTTTGAATGATGGTAAACAAAATATACTGTACTAAAGTATTATTTTTAGAAAATAAAAATGCAAAGTATGGGCAAATGAAATAATCCTACTCCATTATTTTGTGAGGTGGGAATAAATGTAAATTCTAAAATAAGAGAATTTATACCCTAAAATCCGCAAAATCATTCCCATAACCCACAGGGCCCACCCGCCATCTAAAACTAATAACTCAACGCCGCGTGCGTGCGTCATCTACGTTTTTCTCTCTCCTCGCTCGCACAGAGCGAATTCGCAAACGACAAGAAGATGCAGACGACGCTGTGCAGAGCTGGGCCTTCGCCCAAGGCCATGGCTCCCTTCCCTCGTTCCACGGTCCTCTTCATTTTTTCGTGTTTTTTTTTCATTCTTTTTCTTTCAATTGTTCCTCACGTATAACCATCGCGATACTGTTTTATTGATTCTGGAGGGTTATTTTGAGGACGAAGAACAGTGCATTATGTTTTTTTTGTTTATGTGAAATTTGATAATTAAATAAATAAATAAATTAATTAATTAGGTTGGTAGGTGGGATTTCGAAGATGTGGATTTATAATATTATAATGTACTTAGTTTATTTCTTAATTTGATGGTTGTGACTTTCTACCCAACCAATAATTGTTTTTTTGGTTGTGTTGTTTCGGAAGGGATCGGAGCTATCCGTATGGCCCGGAATGGGACAACTCTGCCTGAGAAAGAGTCTCTTGTATGGATTTATGAGACTCTTTTCATTGCCATTCAAAACCGCGCGTAATGTGAGCCGGAGTCTCGGGGGAGTTTCCCGTTTTTGCAGCGTCTCCTATATGTCCTCGACTTTGCAAATTGAACTGGTGAGCCAAACTAATATTTATCTTATTTTTAGAATAAAGTTATATTATATGTTGGTCACGCCTAGATTTTGTGAGTTTCGTTGTATCTGTGAATGACCAGATCATAGGCCGCCGTTGATCATGCCTCAAATCTGCACTGTTCTTTTGCTGCCCTTCTCTTTTTGTTTTGTGGAAATCTAAATCAAAACTGATTATGATTACCGCATTACATTGTTTGTCTTTTAGAAACGCCAAAGGTCTTAGGATGATATCTACGCATTTGAATTTGAATCAAACTAACTCTACTAGAAAACTGCAAACTATATCATAATTCGTCCTAAAAGGTGGTTTGGCAAATAATTTACTTATGATTTGAGTTTTAGAAAGAAATCATATTTGCAGTGTTAAAGGCAGCTAAAAAAGCTCAATAAATTATATGTCAATAATCTTATAAGAATGTCAAATTGTATTGGAAACAGTAATAACATCTGAACTTGTAATAATGGCTTAAAAATGCGACTTTGGCGTTAACTAGAAACAGTTGTCCACATTTTTTTTTATCCATTTCCCTATCCTTACAGGATATCATGTCATGTTTACCACTTCTATGCTTGTTCATCCCTGGTACATTTTTCCCCTCTCCCTTCGTAAGGATTGAAAAGGAAATAAAAAGAATTAGATAAAGACCCTTAAATTTGTTCATAGTAATCTCAATCGTGCCGAACATGCTAGCAAACCGATAACGCCAAACTTTGCTGATCTGAATAATTTTTCGAATTGGAAAATCAAGCAAACCAAAAGCACCATCGTAGATTATTTTAATATATAAATGGATTATAGAGAAAAAGGGTTAATTTTGTATCTGTTTTTATATTTAAACAGGTTAGAGGTATGAACGAATTTTGACGTATACATTGTACAGACGCAAAAATATGTGTATTTTTACTTGCATAGTTAGATAAACTTACAGGATTGAACCTATTTTGCATGGTTTTCTTTTTTCTAGGTACCATGTCTTCAAGATAATTATGCATACCTATTACGTGATGTGGATACTGGAACAGTTGGAGTGGTTGATCCTTCTGAATCAGTTCCTATAATAGATGCACTGAACAAGCGAAACTGGAATCTGAATTACATTCTGAACACTCATCATCATTATGATCACACTGGTGGAAACATGGATTTAAAAGAAAGGTATGGTGCAAAGGTATGGTATACTTGACCCTTTGTAGCATCTAACTACGAGACGCGTTAAATAAATAAAGGCATGCATGGATATATTCCTATATGAAATGATTGATATCATTCTGCTATAGCTGATTTCTAATAGTTATCAACTAACACATAAATTGCTTTGGACGTAGTTTCGAGTTTCCTCGTAACTCCACTGGTGAATAACAAATTTCTTGGGAAAAATGTTCATATCCTTAATTGTATGCTGCGGTAATTAACAGAAAGGGTCCACTTCTGTTTCAGCAGAAAGGGTTTCTAAAAATTTTCTAGCTCTTTTGTGCTTACTAAACCTTTCCGATCAAAGGATATGTGGTTCCTTCTCCATGTGCAGACTTGCCTACTTGGGAAATGTGTGCATACCAAAGAACTAATATAGCATTTCATGTAGTATGGCAGTATGGTTAAGATCTAACTAGTAACTACACATGAGTTGCAGTTACGTTTACACTCATTTTTCCTTTGGATTTCAGATTACTACGATACCTGGAGTCTTGATCAGTCTAGAGTACTGCATGCATTCCATATTAAAGAATAGATCATTTGGAGGGTAGAAAGTCCAATAATACTATTATTATGAAATTTACTCTTCATAGACAAACTGTCTGCCACCATTTTGAAAATCCTATACTTCGGAGAATGAGGGATTGGGGCTTATGTAGGACTTGAAGAGTGTTTGTTAGAGCTTATAAAAAGATCTTATAAGCTTATAAAATGTACATGCCTAAAAATAAAAGAGCTTATTAGCTTATAGGATAACTTTAAAAAGTGGCGAAGATACATTTTTTAAGCATCTTATCAGTTCTTAAACAGCTTGTTTTTGCATCATAATAGCTCTTTAATAAAATACCAAACAAATCTAGGGAGTGTACTAATTACTATAATCTCCACTAAGCATCCCTCTTCATTTGTATGCAACCATACATTATCGGCAATGGCTGCTTTGGATTCCTCTTCATGCATCATTTTGTTACTAGAATATTGTTAGTCTGCCATTTCTCCGTAAATGTTTTCTCCTTTAATAAATTGTGAGATGCATCTTTAATTTATGTTACTCATTTTGAGGGGATCTGTCATCCTTCTATAAAGTGGGTCTTGATAAAGCAATTGCATGATGTGAAACAGGCATCTTGATGAAGTGCCCCTTTATACATTTTCGGTTAGCCTTCTGACTTGATATTGGGGGTTATTAAAATGACGTGTTGGATGTTTCTCTTTCTCGGTCATCTAATTGGAGACCACTTGGACCTTTCCATGCTTGCTTCTGATTGTTATACAACATTTGATCCCATTTTATGGAGTGATTTCAATAAATGCTTATTTTCATGAATATTCTACTTTACTAACTTTAGGATCAGTCAGTAGTTATGTGATTGATTATGTGTGGCATATTTTTTTCTATTTTCACTTGATCATCATTATACAGTTCACTTCAAGTATATTTAATCGTTAACTCTTAATTATATTTCTGTAGATTATTGGCTCAGCTTTAGACAAAGAAAGAATTCCTGGTATCGACATAGCTTTAAATGATGGAGACAAATGGATGTTTGCAAGCCATGAGGTGCTTGTGATGGCGACCCCTGGTCACACACGAGGTTGGACTTCTGCTTAAGTATATCCATTCGTTGTTGTCAAGTTTTTATTAGATGAGAATAATAAATAATTTATGTGTGAATTTACTCATCCTATTGATGAAATTAGTAAGCTAAACAATATACGAAGTTACGAACATTATTTATGCTACCATAAATTAATAGAGAATAAAATAAAGTTTCTGGCTACCTAGCTAAGTTGGGCTTTGAACAAACTAGGAAAAATATTTCCACGGGAACTCAATTACCAAGTAGTGTATGTTTATAAAAATATATTCCGATCTCATAAAGTTTTGTTATATGATTGTAGATCAAGTAAAATTCACTTATTTTCTTTTATCTTTTATTGTTTCTTGGCAATCAGGTCACATTGGATTCTACATTCCCAGTTTAAAGTCTATATTCACAGGAGATACTTTATTCAGTTTATCATGTGGCAAACTTTTTGAAGGAACCCCCAAGCAGGTAATCAGTGATATTAACCTTATAATCTTAACCCGATTCTTGGAGATATGCTCTTTAAATGGACTTCTATTGTTCGTGGAATTCCACTATGATTAGGATAACCATTTCCATGGATTTTGAGCTATATATATAATCTAAGTTGGATTAGAACAATTCCACATATGCTTGTCTGCATATTTCCAATATCCCTTTGCCCTTCTTCGTTGTAACCTCATTCGTCGTTTTTTTTTTTGTGCAACAGATGCATTCTTCCCTGAGGAAGATTGCATCACTGCCAGATGATACTATTGTATATTGTGGTCACGAATACACATTGGTAAATAACGTCATCTTTTATGTTTTATCACTCCTCTCGTATTTTTCCCTTACTCTGTCACCTAGTGTGTCTATAATTGTGTGGCTGTTTTAACAGAGTAATTCAAAGTTCGCACTATCTATAGAACCCGGAAATGAGGAACTGCAGTCTTATGCTGCCCATGTAACTCGCCTCCGCAAAAAGGGTCTTCCAACGGTATTTTTTTTTATTATTATTCTTGAAATATTTGGATGGTTTGCGCCTTCTCTGTGTGGATTTTAAGTCTGGAGTTTTAGTAAATCCTTTGGCTTGTTGGTTTGTAATTAACCCCCATGTTTTTGTGGCCGGTCACTCAACGTAGTATTTGCTTCATTGCAATTTTTTCTGGGTATACTGAAATGAACTATAGAATGTCTGTTTAAATTCACACCATGCTTTATTTTGTCAGGATACCAATCATGTGGATAGTAGAAATAAAAACAAATGAATTTTCAAGGTTTTTTTTACTGTTCTTTGTTTATTTTCCAGTTATATAACTTCTTTTTTTGTTTTTTGTTTTGTTTTTCATATTGCATTGTAGATCCCAACCTCATTAAGGCAAGAGAAATCATGCAACCCCTTTCTTCGCACTTCAAGTGTAGAAATTAGGCAGTCTCTCAATATACCAGAGTCTGCAGACGACGCAGAGGCCTTAGGTGTCATTCGTCAAGCCAAGGATAACTTTAAATAATTTGTATCTGATAGTTTGGAAGTAGAAATCGACACCGTACATATGGTTGAAGTACATACTGACCCTTTTATTTCTAGCTCATACATTGTCATATAGTATTACTGTATAGGAATCACATAATGTGTTATTATTATAAAATCGTTTGAATTTTTTATTTGAACTAGAATGTTCTTACTTTAAATTTTTGCTTATTTTGAAAAATAAGCATCAAATTATTATAATCGAAGTGTGTATAATTAATTTATTATGTGTTTAGCTCATATTAATTAATAGTATAAGAATTTAAGTATATAAAAAACAAAAAAAAAAAAAGTTCACACCAACCGGGTGAAAAAGTGAGGGAAAAATACTTCAATAGGAGTATTTCATCCATTGCGGCAAAGTTACACAATAGCTAGTGGAGAAAAAGTGCAAACAAAAAAACATTTCAATAACTTACAAATAAATCCAGATAAATTTTATTGCTTTAAAATCAATTTTTATTGATTTATGACTTCACCAAACTTAGTCATCATCAAATATGTGAATCTTATTCACGTTCATATATGATGAATCATAGATCGAAACCGTCAATTCGGCAAAAATTGGGTACTATCATATAACTTTGTATCGACTATATTCATGAGTCGGAGACTCGGAGATAAACGGATTAGATAAACGGATTCGAACCACTGACATGCATCGCAAGGAAAAATCACCACTTTTCATGTTTCTTGACTGATTTTACTATAGAAGCCTACAATATAAATAACTATCCGAACACCCTTTACAACTTCCATCTTATAGTGTACTCTTCATAGTACAACTCCTCTCAATATCTCACTATAGTACTAATTTCTATAAACAAGTGCTCAATTCACATCAAAAAGCAGTAACAATTTATGTTGTAAAGATATTTCAAAATAATAATTATTCTTATTTTTTCACTTTATAATTTAATAAAGAGGGAAATAAAACTTCAAAGCAGGTGACCAAAACCCGACCATTATTTGATTCCGGTGGAGCCTACCCCACACGATCTGTCCCTTTCTTCAGTCTCTTCGCCACTTCTCTCTCTAATTTCCTCTTTCTGATTTTTCTCGATTGTCGAAAATGGCGAAACGCGACGCTGGAGGGGACGGCGGAGATATAAAAACGTGCGCAGTATTGGGCGGCAGGGGATTCATAGGTCGCGTCTTGGTGGAAAGATTGCTGAGACTCGGCAAATGGATCGTCCGTGTCGTCGATGCCGCTAAATCTCCCGAACTCGACCCCGCCGAATCGCTTCTAGCCGACGCTTTTTCTTCCGGCCGCGCGGTTTATTTTCAGGTTGATGTGCGTGATCAGTCCCAAATCGTCGAAGGTATTTATTTTTATTTGTTCGGTTTTAATCAGGCTTTTGATTATGAATAACTGCTGTTGATCATGTGTCGTGTTACGGTTTTAATTGAATGCTTCTTTTTTTCTGATAAGTGTTGTGATTAGTTGCATCCTTGCGTTTAGATACCAAATGTAATTTTTTGCAGTTTTTCTTAATAATATGTAATATTTATTTATTTTGGCTCTTATAACTTTTAATTAACTGGAGAGGTGGTAAGAGGGTAGGGTATAAATGTCAAATTTCAATGTAGAAATCAGGACCCGGATCCTGATTAACGCCTTGCCAAGGGTGATTTTGTACCACTTGTGCTACGAGGGTCGTGGAGGACTGGTTTGTAGTCTTTTGTTATTTATTTAATTTTGTGTACATATTTAATGTTGGTATGTCGGGTAGGTTTTTTCCGGAGTAATGTTATCCATCTTAGTCTAATTCTCGTGTGTTGTCTTGGGTTCACATGATGATTGATTGAGCTTTTGATCAATTGGTGTTAAATAAATCCCAAGTGAGATGTCTGTGTCTGTTGGTGTTTCCATGGATGTATTACACTGCCAAATATCAATAGGTTTAAGGCTGATTTTACTTCGAAGCGGGAATGCATGCAGGGGGATTGACTGTAATACTGTAATTGTTTGTAAAATTCTGGTTTTCACTGTTGTGTAACACAAATATGGCTGCCCCATATGATAAGTTCGTCACTACTGACTCAGTTTAGTTTTTAGTTAACAGGCAGATAAAGCACACTTTGATTTACTTGCCACAACATTTTGAGTTTTAATGTGCAAGTGTTATCTGATATTCGATTTTGATAATAGATTATTCTAATCTATATTTTAAATTTTTTACATTGCCTATGAAAAGCTAGTAATATCTATGACATGTTAAATCCAGCAAACTAACTTTAGATGTTTGAAGATAAATCATGTATATCCCAAAATTATTGATGTGAGAATTAGATGCCACAATCATTAATTATTATGGTGTAATTGGTCAGGTTATAGACTTTTTTTTTATATTTTTTGTACCTTTTGATTTCTTTCATTAAAATGTTATGAAAGAATTAGATGCCATAATTATTAAAATGTAAAAGAATTATGAAAGAATTAGTTGCCATAATAATTGTTGTGGTGTAATTTGCCAGGTTAAAGAATTAGATGCCATAATCATTAAAATGTTAAGACTTTGTTTTACTTTACCTTTTGCTTTCACCTTGATAATAGCTTGTGCAGTTATGTATTGGGATTTAGGATTCTAAACAACTTATGAAAGATGCTTTTGGTGCATCTTTGGATTCTTAATTATTTGGCAGTATGAAAATGGATGTCATGATTTACTAATCAGAATTTAGAACTGTACTTGTATTGTGCCATATAAATACAGTAATGTAAATATTATCAGGCTGAAGGAGCTCTTCTACGTGGAACATTAATAATTAACAAGAGATGTTTCTTATTGCAAGATATATTCCCTTTTCCTCTTGCCTCATTTAATACACATTTCTGCCTTAAATTGTAGTCACCTCTTGTGTAGGTATAATAATTATTGGTTTCAGTAGACTTAACCCTTGTTTTCTATATATAACTCTTGCCGAGACCTTTTTAATTTGAAGTTGGTACTTGGTGCTTCAATTTCTTTTATCAGAATTTTACATAGTATTATCTTCTTATGTGCAGCTATTGAAGGTGCATCAGTTGTATTTTATATTGACTCTATGGATTCATTCCCCACTGATTTCTATCTTTGCTACAAAATCATTGTTCAAGGTAAAATATACAGTATGTCTCTAGCAATGGTATTATATTGAATGAATCTGCTACATGGTATCTCATCCTGTAATGATGCCCTTATTCCTTCAATTTCTCAGGTGCTAAAAATGTAGTGAAAGCTTGTCGTGAATGTAACGTTAAACATCTAATATACAACAGTTCTGCTGCTGTGATTTTCGATAACGTACATGATATATGTGGTGGAGATGAGTCCCTGCCATATTCTGGCCAAGTATGCATTTTGGTAAAATTCTAAGGGTTCTTTTACTTTATCTATGAGCCAATTATTTTTAACATTTTTCTTGTTGTGCATGCTCTGCTACAGTTCTGGGACATGATCACTGATCTTAGGACTCAAGCCGAGGCGCTGATCTTAAATGCTAATGATATTGATGGCCTTTTAACATGTGCTCTTCGTCCTTGCAATGTGTTTGGACCTGGAGATAAGCAATTGTTACCCTTGCTGCTAAATATAGCAAAATCCAACTGGGCCAAGGTCTGAAAGCTAGTTTACATTACACAATTACTTTGCTTACTATCTGTTGTTTTTACTGAAGTAATAGATTGATTGCTCTTTTAGTTAGACTTCTTATATGTTACTTTGTGGCTAGACCATCATTTCTCTGCTACACTGGTTAATCACATGTGAAAATGCCAGCTTCTTTTGTAATCCCTCCATCCCGTTGAAAGTGTCCTGCTTTCCGTATTGGGTGTCCATTGAAGAAAGTGCCTTACTTTATACTTATGATTATTTAAAAACCCCTTTATAAGTAATTACAACTACACAACACATACAAAATATTTTTTTCTTCAATCTCTTTGCCCAAAAGAAACAAGACGAAGGGAGTGTAACTTTTCACATAGATTAGGAGAAGTATTGAAATAAAATCCACTAAATGTACAAAGTTTGAACACCTAAATAAATTTATGACACAACATGGAAATCCCCCACTACGATTAAGTTACTATAATTAAATTGTGGAGTATAAATGAATTGTATTTCTATATATTACAAAAGTTTATACTTCTCATTTTTCTTAATTGTGGGTCTTGAAGTTTTACTATATTCCACGAAAAGTTGCTTTCCGAGCTTTTCGATATACTATTGGGGTATATTAGAAAATGCAAGCGAAACTTATTACTAATAATTGAAACTGGAATACGTGTTTTGGTACATCCTAAAAAGGAGAATTATACATATTTGGGTAAATGTAGTAAAAGAATTTGGTGCAATCTGTAAGGCTTCAGCATTAATACTTCCTTTGGATTTACCTGTCACATTTTGGATATTAATGATTGAGCTAGGTTTGTATTTTTTTGAATTAGTAATAGACTTCTCATTTCAGTATATTATAGGAAGCGAAAACAATCTTTCGGACTTCACATTCGTAGAGAATGTTGCCTATGCTCATATCTGTGCTGAAGAATCTCTAAGTTCTCAGATGTTAACTGTGTCTGGGAAGGTATTTTCAGAATCCGAGCTTCTTTCTATGCTGTCTATTATTACTTCATGTGACGATATGCTGCACTAACTTTTTTGTAGGTCTTCTTTATAACAAATCTCGAGCCAATGCGATTTTGGGATTTCGCATCTCTGCTACTGCAGGGCTTAGGCTACCAGAGGTAACAAAATTTCCATTATTGTTTAATGTTTTGGAATCTGCATTAAAAAAATATATGTATGACTTAGTTTCATGTTTGACTTATTATGATCTTCCCCGTAAAAGACTGGGGTTTGTACTCCAGAAAGTGATTAGTGAAAATCAAATAGACAAATATCAATGCATTAATACTACATTATGAACAAATAATTATGACACACATGCTTATGCTTTTGACTCTGGGAGTTTATGTAAGAAGGATATCGTCTTTTAAGAAGCACAGAAATAATTCATTACAATTTTTTTTTTATCTATAATATACTTTAATCTATGCTTCTGAGTTAATTATATGTGTATGTGCATATATATATATATATATATATATATATATATATATATATATATATATATATATATATATATATATATATTGGTTAAGTAGTATCAATTTACTCTCTTTTGCTAATTGGTTTCTTATTGAGATTAATCGAATTGAGATTTGCAATAGTTTATTATCTTGACCTATTTGACTAAAAGGAATATTTTGCAAAAAACTAAAGGGCAGTTCTAGCAAAACCTGTATACTATCTTGCGTACTCCTGACTGGACTTGAGACTGACCTAACCTGCCTGAACTGCAAACCGGTCCAAAGCCAGAATCCCAACTGGTCTAACCCGGATTGACTCCTTTAGTTGCTTGGCTTGACTACAGTTGCCAGAAATCTAAAGTTGTTTGCTTAGAGTTAGAGTTTAGACTTTAGAGACAAATAGATTCAATATATTTATCGTCAATTGGAATTTAAACAATGTGCATTAGTTAATAACTCTAATAATCTATCTACTAGCATCGGTTCCATTTAAATTCGATGTTGATGATGCAATTAAGATAATGTGTTTTCACAGCGCATGACTTCCCCTTTATAATTCAAAACTTTTCTTCAAAATATTTCAATATTTTTTTAGAAGAATACTGATTTGACAGAAACCACATGCCAACTAGTCTTAAGATATGTCATCAATTTAGCTGTAGGATGACGAAATTTAGTAGTAATGTAGTACGGAGTATTATATATTGCGGAAACGATTTTGGTTCCTGTCACTCTGACTTGAGTGGCAACTCGACTAGTAATATTGTAACTATGTAGGGGTCGATACAAGAGGGAAACTCCGGATCAACTAGGATAGAATCATAGAACTAAAGCATTGGGGTAGATAATTCCTGTCATGTTTTCCACATCCCTAGTTCCTCCATTGAGCTCGATACTTCAACTAGAGGAGCGACCAGCTCGTCCTCCTCCTTTTTCTAATCTTATATTCTCAACCACTCATTAATTGTGCCCATTATCTTTAATCCGCACTGAGAAAGTTGGAGCATCGGGTGTTCCTTGTATTTGTTTTGTGTGGATAGTATGTTTGTTCTTTTTGGTGTTTTAAATTTCAATTTTTATTTCCTCCAAGTTTCCGTTTCATCCGATTCTTGTACCCCTTTTGGGCTGAATATGGTACGTTTGGTGAAGTGTGTGATACATAACTGATTGCAGGCCTGTCATCAGTCTACCTGCCTGGATGGTCCATTGTATCACTTATATTGTAAATTTGATGCATGTAAAGTCAGTCTCCAAAAAGCGAGATCTATGCGCCTCTGTTTACAATATTGCTGCTTTAGCCTCGCGCACAAGGACTTTTACTTGTTCTGCAGCAAATAAACATATTAAATACTCTCCAATTGTCTCCATCGAAGTAAGTCTCCATCCTTGTTGTTATCTATAATTTTATATTTTTATGAATGTCTGTGTATTATATAGAACTATCTTCATGTGTTTGATGGAGTACCTAAAAGGTGAGGTTAAGCTATATCCTGGGAAGTTTGAGGCACAAAAAGACATAATGATCAGCATTTTTAACCTTCTTCGTCAGTGTAGTCTATAGACCAATGTTAAACCCTAGCAAGTTATATTTAAACCAATAATATAAAAATGTAATACCGTTTTAACTAGCAGCAGTTTATAACATGAACTGTAGATTACTCAAAATGAATTGCTTGCTTAGTTGCTTGGAAGACTAGTTTGCGGAAATTACCCTAAGGCCTACTTTTACTATGTGAGCATGGAATACTTTTCCCTTCACCCCTTGCTATTCGTTGACATATCTCCTTGATTATGATTGATGATCTGACTGTGAGTGGAATATTAGGCATTAGCTATGAAGTAGTGTGAAGTAGGATATTTTTACTTGGAACGATTTAATCATCTTAGACAACTCACTTTAGAATTTCTATTGGTCTTCAGAAAGGGCCTTATAGATACCACATAATGTGCGATGATTCCGTCGTTTTTGTTTATCAAAACTATATAATACACTGACACTCAGATCATGACCTTTAAATTCAACAAGGTAACTGCCCTCGTACTGCATTACCATTGTAAAGCCTCGACAGTGAAATACTCGGATACACACAAAATTAACTAGAGAAAATCGATTGTTTGATTCGTCATGGTAGAAAAATTCAATTTTATATATTTTCATCTAAACAATAGGCCTCATAAATGGCCTACATATCAAACCCACACACCAAGCGAATTTAGATACCCTGACCACTTCCCAAAGGAGGTGATATACCACTTCAGCTAAAGCTATAATTGCAAATTCTTTGATTTATATGATTTGATTATTATCCGCTATTTCGGAATACAGACATTATTAGCTATTGTATTATATTTCCCTATTTTTGCATTGAGATTAGTACAATGAAAAATATTGGTTTATAAGTTTATCTTTATCAGGTTTAGTTATCACATGCTCATTTACCTGGGCTCTTCGTCCACCCATATCGGCAATTTGAGTAGAGTTAACATTCTAGATATATGTAATAACTAATAAAGTAAGATGTTGTTATGCACAGGAGGCGGTGAAGCTAACTGTTGACTCATTCTCCCATTTAACGGTAGACTCCTCTTTCATGAAATATAAGGACTCCGCTGAACTGTCAAAAGTGGAGAAGCTGTTAGGCAGTGGGGAAGGTAAGTATTACTTCTAGTTTTTGGTACTATATTGCGATTTTATATTCGTGAAATATGTTAAAACGGTTTCTGTTCAAGCACTTGGATGATCCCTTGTTAATAAAGTGAGTTTGTGAGTTGCTACTGAACAACCTATCTCATGTAGTGTATACGACCAGTAATGATTAGCTGATTATTTATCCTATTGGCTAACATACACCTTTCTTGTACATCCCTAGTTTGCAACATGTTATTTTTGTTATGCTTTCATTTGTTTAATTGTTGTGCTTTCATTTGTTTAACTGTTTGGTATTGCTCATATAGTTATTGAATGATGTTATATGTATATCTTTTTTTGCCACTGACACTATATTAAATTAATGCAGTTGCAGATATTTTGCTGTGGAGAACTGAGAAGAAAACCTTTTTTTCTTTTCTAGTTCTTGCCCTCCTGTATTTCTGGTTTTTCCTATCGGGGGGAGCCTTTATCTCATCAGTTGCTAAACTTTTTTTGCTGATCATTGTTTTGCTTTGTGGACATCACATTATACCATTGATTGGGTAAGTCTGATTTCATGATACGATACTTGTATAGCATTGTCCGTCCCTTATTTTTTTTAATAATTCATCTACCTAGTTTCTTCTCTATTTTCCTTTTAGGCTAACTGCACTTATACCCCGGTTTAGTTGCATATAATTCAATTATCTTTCTGTTACATCTATCTTCTCAATACAATGCAATTCTTTAATAAAAATATATGTTTAATAGGTAGTACCAAGTTAATAAAGATTAACGTATTTTGCTATAAGGCTAAACCTGAAGGAGGTAATATTTGTAATTACCCCTTTCTCCCTTTTTTTTTACTTCCTTTTTTTTTCCTCTATTTTTTTTTTGTTAATTTGATCATTATTTATTTTGGATAAACCATTATTTTGTTTCTGATTCTAAACTGATTTATGAAGTAAACAACTGCAGTGTTTTCTCTGAATTTAACCGAGTTAATTACTGTTATTTATGACTTAATTAAAATTCCCTCTACTTTTTAGTTTTCTCTGTAACTTGGCGTTAATTAATATCATGCTGGTTGGTTCAATCATATATTTCCTACAGATTTGGATCCAGAGTCCCTAGAATATCATCATCATATTTTGAGATCTCAGAAATAAATATGCGGAACCTTTTTTTCACCATGAAATGTATGCTGGATAAAGCGGATTGTCTAATAAAGTCATTGGCTCAAGGAAAAGATTGGTCTATCTTCTTGAAGGTATGTTATTGACCGACTTGTTTTCACTGATCTAGTTAGATTTTCTGGTCTCCATTAGCTATATCGTGACCATTCGCTTTCTCTCTTTGTTGAGAACTCGAGCAATAGTGTACCGGATAATAGTGGTGTATATTTAGATAGTATTATTTATTTATTATAGAATCGCAAACTTTATCCTATTGTATGTGTGTAATATATTGGGATAAATAAATAAATACATAGTATATAGAATATATAGAACCTTGGGGCAGAAAGGTTGGCCTGATGTAGAATGCGATCTATAATTAATCAACAATATTTTACTGGTAGAGGTAGCTGATGTAGGATATGGCTATATGGACACTTTCTCACACATATATATACATACACACACATGATGCCATTTGTTTCTTACAGCAATTTATTGATATTTGATGTAGAATATGGTCTTACAATATGCGTCTAAATAACGAATCATGGCTATGAATCTGTTTATATGTGTGTGTGTTTGTGTGTCTTAACAATTTTTTCAATATTCATATTCGATGTAGAATAAGGCCGTGCAATATGCAACCAAAAATGATGACATGGTTGTGATTGTGTTCACTGTTCACAACTTCACCATGCAATATGATCTTTTCATTACATACTTGCTGAGCATTTAAATGCTTATAGTTATTGGTGTTCACGATATTTGGGCACCTCATTTTACACACCTGTGTTGAAAATTTTGACGATTGAATTATTGTTTTTCTATAAAAGATGTTTTATGTTCTTTGAAATACTGAAAAATAATGTTGGATTGTTGGAGACATGAGTTGTGAATCTTGTAAGAAGGGTATCTGATCAACTGTATATGGGAATACTTTCCACTTCGCATTTGAGTGTATTCATATATTCTCGACGTGTGGCAAGTCAACCACATCCCTTCTCTAATTTTTTGTTACTATTTTCTTTTCCTTTTGTATGTTCCTTCTTTTATCATTAGCTTGTGTCTTATATTCAAGTCAACCACATCCCTTTTCTAATTTTGTGTTACTATTTTCTTTTCCTTTTGTATGTTCCTTCTTTTATCATTAGCTTGTGTCTTATATTCTAGTGTTAAGGGATAAGTGAATTTTAGTTTAAATGCTTGAAAATGATTTTGTTAAAGACTAATATTCTTTGTTTTTTGAGTGATAATGCCAAATGTGTTTATTCCCTCATTTAGACAATTGATCCTTGTGAATTTTCCTCTTGTAAAATGAAATAAAATATTAGAAAATGAATGAAGTAGATTGTTTATTTCATCACTAGTTTCTTGTTATGATGCTCTATAGACAAGATCTAACTCGTTTTCTAATTCAAACCAGGTGTCCACTTTCCTGTACATCTGTAAGGTGATTGTTTCCCAATACCTGACTGCAGCCATTGGTTTAGGTATGAAATAGCTACTCAAATTATAACTTGATTTTCTTGCTCTTATTTTGTTATACTGGATACCATTTCTTATTGAGGTTGAACATTGGCAGCGTTGATCCTTTCATTCACTTTGTGTTACGTGTATGACCAATATGAGGAGAAAATTGACGAGATAACAACAGTCTCATACAGCATTGCTACCAAGGCCATGGTGTTAATTGCAATGAAACTGCCGATGCCCCTGAGCTCAGCTTTCTCCCAGTTTATTGATTTGTCAGACAAGGGATCTAAACAGCACGCGAGCTCCTTCGATAATCTACAATGAGACTTCTGGCCATCAAAACATCTTTTGTTGAAGTTTAGCCATATGTACACTTTATCATCGATAGATATATATTTAAATCTTTGTAGTACTTACATAGGATATGTACGTCTCCTTGAATGTGCTCTGCATATTTTCAATAGTTGCTTGATGACTTTTATTGTAAGAAAATCCAACTGCCCTCAAAATCCGAAACACATACTCTCAACTATTGAACATTATTCCAACAACTGTACTTGTTCTAAATTCTGATACACACAATATGTGCATGTTTGAGCTGTTTTAACGAAGGATCGCCTCCGTCAACACAGGTACAACAAACTCGCATCGCGAAAAACCAGCAGGTTGAACTTTTGAAAGTTAGTAATCCTATATGCTATAAAATTCGTTTGATGGATCATATTTGTACTTCATGTCTTTAATGTCGAACATTGTATATAATACGATCTAGGATGAAGCTAATAAAGATTCGAGCTAATAAAGATTCGAGGTTAAATCATTTTCAACCGAGTGAGAATGTGGTAGGTTGCATGAAAGAGTTTATTACATTTATGTAACTAAATATTAATTTTAAGTGTCTGTTGCACGAAAGAGTTGATTACATTTATGTAACTAAATATTAATTTTAAGTGTCTGTTGCATGAAAGAGTTGATTACATTTATGTAACTAAATATTAATTTTAAGTGTCTTTTGTAATTTTAAATGGATTAACACTTATGATTTAGTTATAAATAATGTAGTAGTTGGAATCATTTGAATAAGGGAAATACATTATGAATATATAAAAAAGATTAAACAATTATTTTTGTCCATTGTGTTCAGTTGCATTTCATTTGGAGAATTCAACGAACTTACTATTACAACTTACTGTTACAATTCAAGGGTTGTTAGCTCAGTTGGTTGAGCATTCGACTTGAGAACCGTAAGATCCAAGGTTCGAACCCGAGACATGTGTGTGTGAGTATTTAAATATTTGCAATTGACCTAGACCAAAAAAAAAACTTACTATTACAACGACCCATCAAAACTCATTTCGGGAAAAAATTTATTTGGTCTCATAAAAATGGTCCATTCTTTATTTTTAGTTCCAAATAGATTCATATTTTCAATTAGTATCGTACTCTCGTGTAGTTCAAAAAGTGCTTTAATTCAATCCTTTTTTATTGAAAAAATTAATTTTGTCTGGTCAACGCATGACATGACAACCGGGGATTTTCGATTTCCCTATCCACACAGCGATTGATTTGGCCATTAAGTTTAAAACCAAAATCATTTCCACCTCATTAATACATGAATTAAAAAAATACAATTAAATGACGGAGTTAATAAAAACGAGGTTGCTATCGGCGACTACGTGCTCGATCAGTCTCCGATTACCATTTCGCTTCACTCTCTATCTACCGATCTATCTAAATCACTCTGCAACAATCGCCCTGTGGTCAAGCTCCCAACGACCCCGTTTAATAACTGTTTTCGTAGATATTGTTCTCAGCTCATTTATCGAAGTCCATCCGGAGTCTAACTTCCCGATTCAGAACTTGCGTTCGGCGTGTTCAGCCTGAACCGAGTTCCGATCCCCATATCAACCATAAAAATACTTATAATAATTTTTCAATCACATTTTAATAATAAAAGTTTTATTTGTTAAAATTAACTTTTTTTATGCTTAATTTTATAATAAAAATAAAAAATTAAAATTTAATTTTCAAATAAATTAATATATTAAATTGGAATTTAATTTGCATATGATTTTAAAATTTTAATATATTTCAAAAATAATACTTAGTATTAGTTTAAAAGAAATAGATATTTCTTTAATTTTTCTTTTTTTATTGTAAAATTTTCTCATTTATTTACTAATAAAAATAAGTATGATACATTTTTACGATAATATTTAAAACTAAAAAATAATTTATTTATTAACAGTTAAACATTAAAAAAAGAATTGAAGTTACTTTTGTATTGCATTGAAAAATGAATAAAATTAGAAAATATGATTAAGGTATATATTATATATATTTTAAAAGATTAGTATTATGTTTAAAAAAAAGATATAAATACATTAGATAATAATGATGTGTATGACACCCCACCTTAATAGTATAGTGTTTTGAACTATTTAATATGATGTGTATGACACCACACCTTAATTTTTATAAATTAATTAATATTTTTTTAAAAATATTAATAATATTGTAAAATTAACTAAATTATATAGTTAAAATTATTGATTCAAATTATTTTTTATTTATTTTATTTTAATTTATTTTCGAATTTAAGGGAGCTGAAGTTAAACGATCTGAATGCACGAACTGAAATGATGACGAAATGAAATTAAGTCCAAAAGATTATGTCTTTTAATGTCTTATTTAATCTAAGGGTCAATATTGTATTTGTTAATTTAATGGTGTATAATTAAAGTAATGTTGTAGCTACAAACCTCTCTATATATTATATTTATTGGATGATATATTATATTATTATATTAAAATTAAAGTTATTATTAAGCACACACATTACCTGAAAAAAGGACAAGAAATGTAAAAACTAAAACAAATCACTTACACTCACTCTAGCTCACCGGAAATGCAACTAGGACTATCCTCAAATAAAAATAAGAATTTATCACCATGCGCGGCTGTTGTACAATATTTTTACCGTACTTTTTACTTTTTTTATGAAATTGATTTTTACAAAAAAAAGTACTATAATTTTTTTTTAAATTGACTTTTACCTAAAAAATACTATAATAAAAAATTACTACGTATATAATTTTTTTTTACACCTCATATTTCAAGATTTCAAAGTATTAATTAATAAATATTTTGGCCAGCAACATTAGAAATATAATGATTCAAATATCTTTGTACGACAAAAGGAACGGACAACTAATCAAACGAGGAGTTTCATTTCTTGGTTGAAAAACTCTTTTGGAGATAACACCCAATTATTTTGACAAGAGGTAGCATACCTAAGAATATCCTCAACTATGCAACTCTCCAAATGGTACTCTCCTATTCCATTGGAGAAACACCTTAGAAGCTTGCATAATTTTTTTATAGTCAAAATGTTTAATTTATATAAACTTTGAATCAAGTCGTCCATTATCCCAAACCTTAGGGTAATAGGTAGTCTTCATTTTTGAAGCGCTCTTTCCAAACCTGGATATGAGTTTTTTTTTTTTTTTTTTTTTTTTTTTTATAAAGAATCAATGTTTTTCTCGTAAATAATTCTATCATATTAGCATATTAGCATTGTAAAAAAAACTTAAAATTATTTCAAACGGCAATAATATATAAGTTGCTATTTGTAGCTACCAAAGTAATCAAGTTACTTTTTGAATTAATTAAAACTAAAAATAATTGTTGGAACTCCTATGAATCTGAGGTAGATAAAAAGAATAAAAAAAATTTACCAGTTCACTCCAAAACAAATAATCATACAAGTGAAACATTGTATTATTTCTATCAATTTAAATGCAAGAAATAACTGTTTTTCTTTTTTGGTTCAACTTTTTTATATTTTTAGTATTGATTCAACTTTTGTATAGAAAAGCACATTCAATTTCTTTAATTCATTCATTTTTACAAAATATTAGTTTCCATTGAAGTAAAAAAAGGTAAATTGATTTTCATTAATAAGTAATTTCTTTAAGAAAATTATGGAAATACAAAATTGTTTTTCTCTAAATGTTAAGTAAGAGAGAGTGGACTCTTAAAATCAAAGAAAATCTCCACATATAATTATTATTTCTTTGTTTCATTCTTTTATTATATTACTTTTTCGCTCCACACTTATTATATTAACGTGCTCTAAACTATAATATCAATGTAATTTGTAGATTATTTATTTGAAGAAGTGTTCGGTAGAATATGATATTCAACTTATATCAAATATTATCCTCCCTCCAATCTTTTTTATTTGACATTATAAATTTTGTGTTTTTATCAATTTAATTATCGTTTTGAATTTTTTTTTACTATTTAAGCCTTCATTAATTATTATTTCATTAATTAAGAATAATTAAATTTTATATTTTATTATATAAATTTACAATATAAATTTACAAAGAAATAAGGGATATTAAAAGATAAAGTTAAATAATTATTAGTATTAAATAGGGTTAAATTAGAAAATTATAATTATTATTAATATTTATGCAAAAGCTTATTTATTAATATTTGTGCAAAAGGTTAAGGTGAAAAACTTCCTTTAATTCTTTTGAATTGTTGTTCTATGTTTTTTTATTTTTTTCATAACTTAAATAAATAAAGTTAAATTAGGTATAATATTTTTACATGTGCACTAAAACGACAATTAAAAAAAATGGAAGGAGACATCAATATAATTTGGTAATTTATTTTCAATTTAATTATTTGAAGAAATGTTGTAGAATATGATATTCAACATATATCAAAATGTATAAAATTAATAAACAAATATAATTAGTTAGTTTTATAATAATATATGAAATTAACAAACAAATATAATTATAAAAAATGTTTATATTAATTCAATATTTAAACAATTGGAAAATATGACGATAAAATTATTTTGTTCGATAAATTTTTTGACACACTGTAGCTATTAACAAGAAAAGACATAATTTTCAAAGTTTAGTGTTGAATCTCTTTTAGGTAATAAAGTTTTGTTTCTAGAATATAAATTATTAATTTATTATTTAAAACTTTTTTATAAACCATGACATAAAAATATAGTATACACAAGTCAAATTGTTGAATTGATTTCCAAATCCGCATCAACTTTTTTTTTTTGTTTGCATTGTCTCATTTGATCTTTGAATGTGAATATCAATATCTTAAAATCGTAGTTTCAATTCTATCTTCATGTAAAAATTACACTATATCCTCAATTCTATACTCCATATGTTATAGAGTACATGTAGTATAAATTTATTTTTATTTTTATTATAATTATAATTATAATTAAATGTACTATATTTTCACAATATTAATATAGTATTATTCTAAAAATTGAATTCATTATTAATTTAATTATTTTATAATTTATTATTGTATTTTTCATAATTATACACTATTTCAAAAGAATATATTTTATTTTTCGCACAATTAATATCAAATTATTTCACAATGTTTATTATTCATCAAATATATATTGAATTCTTCACAAATTTACCGATTTCGAGTAGATCTACGTGGACTCGGGCCAAATAATAACGTGCGTCCATAATTTGGTCCGAGTGGTTTATTAAAATAAGGGAATTGCTATTTACACCCCCAAAAATTATAAGTACACCAACTTAATTTTATTTACAATAATGCCATTTAGTTAAAAGACAATTATAACCTTACTAATCTAATTACACAAACAACTAATCTAATTAACTTATCATACACCCCTTTATTTATTTTTTTACTTGCGCAAACAACTTTTTTTTATAACTTTATATTTTGCGCAAATTTTTTTATATTTCTTCTTTTAATCTTGGTTATACATTTAAGTTTAAGTTATGTCTAATTAATTTTTTAGTTTAAAAATATTAAAATATCCAAATTCAAAAGTATTTTATTGAAATATAAATTGTAAAAATTTAAAGTTTATTCTTTTATTTTTTTTGTCATTTTATTAATGGATTTTTTTTCTTCAAGTTCAAATTTTTTTAAGCTTTTATTTTTTATTTTTATTGTGTTTTTTTTATCATGATTTTTTCAATTTGTTTTTATGATATTTTTTTATTATAATTTTTTCCAACTAATTTTGATGTGTTTTTTTTTTTTTTTTTTAATCTTTTTATTGTTTTTTTATTAATAATTATTTTTATTCTAAAATAAGAGATTTGTCTCATTTTTTTTAATATTTTTCAATTTTTATTTTTATTATTCGCGAATTTTTTGATTTTTTATAACGCTTTATTTTTTTATAGTAAATTATAAATTTATTTTGTAAAAAAGTAATGTATTTTTGTTTTTTTAATATAGGGGTATATTAGGTAGATTGATAGGTGTACTAAGTACAAAATATAAAATTTATATTTTATATAGAGGTGTATTAAGTAAAGCGGTGTACTTATAAAAAAGAGGGGTGCAAATAGCAACACCCTTAAAATAAATACGAGTAAAATAAAAAACGAAATCCCCAATCCGCCACTCGAAAGATAACCCTAATCCACCTCCTCTTCTCTTCTCCTCTCTATTTCTTTCTGTATCGAAACATCCGTCCCTCCTTTTTTTTTTTTACCTCAATTCCAATGGCACCGCCGTTCAAATCAATGGGCAATCCTCAAGGCGTCGGCGCAGATCCGCCGCGTGAGAACCCGCCGTCAAACAATTTATGGATCGGCAACGTATCGCCGGAGGTCAGTGAAACGGAGTTGAGAACGTTGTTCGAAAAGTACGGAAAAACCGACAGCGTGAGCACATACTCGACCCGCAACTATGCCTTCATTTATTTCAAAGACCTCGACGGCGCGATATCTGCTCGGCAGGGTCTCCAGGGCCATGTCCTCCATGGAATTTCCTTGAAAATTGAATTTGCGAAACCGGTTGGTGAAAATTTTACCTTTTATTTTCTTTGAACTAACTTTCGAGATTACGTTTTGTGTAAATTCTAATGTTTTTTTTTGTAATTATCTTAAAATTAGATATTATGAATTACAATACAATTGAAGCCCTAGATAAATACTATATCATTGATGATTTATGAATTATGATATATTTACTTAGAACTATCAATAATTATAATCTGCAGTTTTGGAGCAGCTTGTAAATCTAAAGCTTGTGACTTTTTTTTGGTATATCCATTGATTATGTTAAAACTAAGCCTTATAAATCCCGGATTTTTAACCGATTTCCTTGCAGAATATGATTATTTTCGAATAAGTATTTGTGGCATTCGTTTTAACATTATAAAAACTGGATCTTGATAGTCAATTGTGTATGTTTTGAATGGTATCTATGAAACAGAAATTTGACCAAATAACATGCTCACTATTGTGTTCAAACTCTTGAAGTAAATTCACTTAAATTTTTGATATCGAACTTTCAAAGAAAATTCACCACAATTTTTTTTACCTTTCAGTTCAACAAGAAATTAGTTAATGATTCCAAATTCCAAAAGTCTCCATATATGTCATTTTTTAATGAACTTCGGCCTGGAATTTTTGAATCCATACATGGACTGAGTGTCCGAAAATTTTGTAATATTTTCGCTAGACTATTTGAATCTAGACATGATTTTGGTTTTGAAACACTTTCTCTCCTTTTTTCAATTATCAAGTAAATCTCGTTAAATTCCACTACAGAACTACACTTCTCCATCGTCTTACATAATTGTATCTGCGATTCTATATTCGCTCTCTTCTTCTTTAAATCACCACTCACATTACTATATACCCTAAAAGAATTTCCTCATCAACTTTCATTACAATATTTTTATTTCATCTATTCACATTCTCGACTGGTCTTAGTTAAGGCATATAACCTGTACACAAGCAATCCCAAACTCGTTGTGACACCTACAACAAACACGTAATTTGATTCTTCAGTATATATAATACACGCATGTGACACCTACTTCAGACAAGTACTGCAACTAATTCAATCTATGGAAAGGATATGATGCGCTCAGCCTTCAAACCATTCGAGGTGTTCTAGGATCAAGTATTCCAAACCCATGTAGATTTCTGTTTTGTTCTTACTAAAGCCAAAGATTAAAGAATCTGCACTCTTATACCTACAGTTTTTGACATAGCTTTGTAAGATTTTTACTTTTACAAGCCCGAACAAAGAAAAAAGTATAAATTATAGAATTGTTGCCATCCTTTAAATAAAAAATGGGGTGGGGGTAGGGTTGGAGTGATTCATTTGAGTCATTTTAAAACTTTTAGAAGTCACAAGTTTCTTAATTCTGATTTTAAAGACATTTTAAAAGTTCACAGCTCCAAGAAATGATATTTTATAGTCTTTAAAAGAACTCAGTAGGTATTTATATTTGTCTGCCACATTTTTGATTTCTAGATTGTCCGGTCTTTCGTATACATCAAAGGGAAATTATATGTATTAAACTCCATCAGCAAATCTCACCTAGAGGTGGGATTGAACACAATGAATCAATAAAATTAATCGTAGTACAAAAGTATTCTGAAACATATTTGAGGTTTAAATCCTAAAAAGTCTACAACTCTCAAATGAATACACCCCCTTTAATGTCATTTGTTACTCAACAAACAAGGATATTTTTATTTTTTTCTTAAGAAACTGTTTCCTCGATAAAACTTTCATGATGTGTATTGAGTTTTAATTATCACCACGAATCATGCTTGAATTGTGAAAAATGCCATGCACAACGGTTACAGATCATTGTAATAATTATGTGCAATACCAATTAGCTTGATTTTTATGATTTTCTCAAAAGTAAGTCCAAAGAGAGTATGAGGTGTATATTTACCCGAGCTTTAGCTATTAAGCCTGAGTTAGCTTGTATGCGCAACAGCTAAGTATGCATGATAAGTTACAAATTATTGCTTGTTGGTATCACTACATAGCATACCAGTTTGAGGGCGTCCTTGCCTAGCCTGCTGAAGAATATAATTCAAAATCTTAATTTAACCTGTGTTATGATATATATAATTGTATATGTAATTATAAGTCATTAAAGTGTGTTATGCTATATATAATTGTATATGTAATTATAAGTCATTAAAGTTATGGTATTGAGATGTAGTTATTGGAGTTGGCTTCATAATTAAGTAGGCACCTAGGACATGTTAGTTTGAGTTTCTTTTGCTATGAAGTTATTATGTGAATGTTTCAAACTGTCTCCATGTGTACACTTCATTATGACGTCCTTGATTTGTTTCTACGATGTATTCACCTTTTCTTCGTAATGGATCTTGCAGGCTAAACCATGTAAGAGTTTGTGGGTGGCTGGAATCAGCCCAACTGTTTCCAAAGAGGAATTGGAGAAGGAGTTCCTTAGTTATGGTAAAATCCAGGAATTTAGATTCCTCAGAGACCGAAACACTGCGTATGTCGATTATGTTGGATTGGAAGATGCTACTCAGGCATTGAAAAATTTGAATGGGAAAAGAATTGGTGGTTCTCAGATACGCGTGGACTTTCTGAGGTCTAACTCTTCCAGAAGAGTAAGTTAATGTTTTCCTAAAGCTTATCTCTAATGTGTTCTGTAATTAGTTTATTAGGTTGTGAAATTATAGCTAAAAGGTTCATCTTCTTGGTGATTTATCCATGAAATTTTCGCTCATGGCACCGTGCAATCTTTATCTGACTTGCATAATAAGCGGTTGGATGAAAATGATACTCATCCTTGTCTCCTTGCTTGATTTTTCCTTATGAGTTTCTTTATTTTCTGGTAACATATGGAAACTGAAACCCTTTGATCTTTTGGCAGCTTGTTTCTTTAGTTTATTTTAGGATTGTTTTTTTTATTAGTTTACCTGTTCTCTCTCCATTAAGACTTGGCTGTATTCCTATTGACAGGAGTTGGGTCCGGATTCAAAGGATGGTCAGTTTCCCGGTAGGAATGTGGCGCCCTCTGATTTCCGCTGGATGGGGCAAGATACGTCTTATCCTGAGCCTAGTCTGTCTGGGTCCAAAAGGAAAAATGTAAGTACCAACTTTGATAAGTAACCTACACTGTTAGTTTTATAACTCGTGCTTGGGAAGTGGGTATTAGTTGAAGAAGCTGATTAATTTTGAATATATGGCCTCTTTAGTTGCTTCTTGGACCTGGAGCAATATTCTGTATTAAAGTGTTTTGACTTGTTCGGTGAAATTTAGCCCGAACAGTTAGTTCATCTGGAATGTATTTCCCATGTTAAGAAAGAATATGTTTCACATCAGTATCTTATATTTATCTTGGACATTTTGGTGCAGCAGTTCGGTTCAGTAGGATCACAAGTTGGTGATGGGATGCCTAGCAAAGTTCTGTGGATAAGACATCCTCCTACTGTGATCCTTGAAGACGACATGTTGCATAATGCCATGATACTATTTGGGGAAATTGAGAGGATTAAGACATTTAGTGACAGAAATTATGCTTTTGTAGAATTCAGAAGTGTTGAAGAAGCTAGGCGAGCCAAAGAGGGCCTTCAGGGGAAGCTTTTCAATGATCCTAGGATTACAATCGACTATTATAGTGATGAATTTCCTGGTGTGAGAGGACAAGCTGGTGAACATCCATTTCAACCCGCTCAGATGGACATTATTGGTCTTAACCGTCTTGTTGCACTGGGAAATAATCCAGGTCGCCTATCATCCCTTGGAATTCATGGATCTGATCTATATATGAGGCCGCCTGTAGGTCCTCATAGTACATTTGAACCTCAGAACCGTAGTCCCCAAACCTTGTTAGGAGGATCAACTTGGAGAAGATCATCACCCACTCCGGGATTAGCCTCTTCTCCATCAGCAAGTTTTAATGCACCAAACAAACCAGAATCTGGAGCATGGGATGCTTTTGATGCTAATCAACTTCAAAGAGAATCTAAAAGGTCAAGGTTTGATGCTGCCCTGCCTCCTGAAAGAACAGAAATTCAGGGTGAGCAATATCGGCCGCATTCTCTACGGAATGGTGAATCTTCTGGTTCTCTGACTAGGGGCGCAATTGGAAAGCGCCATGCCGAAAGTGATTGCATATGGAGGGGTCTTATTGCAAAGGGTGGAACACCTGTTTGTCGTGCCAGATGTGTTCCTGTAGGAGAAATGCTTGGAGCTGATATGTAAGCATGACCTCTGATTGGTTATTACCTATCTTAATTTAATTTTTAGTTCATAATAGATATGGGGGTTGACTTAAGATGCATGCATCGTGGTTCTGCTTGTCCAAATCATTCTATGTAGTACTAGTTTTTAAGTTGAACTGAATTTTGTCTAGTTTCAGATGACAGTTTACTATTTTTAGTAAACACATGTGCGTTCCCTTGTGATTTGTGAAAGATACTAAGATGTAGTTTAACATGTTTTTAAATTATGTATTTTTGGTTAAATGTTAGATTCTCAATAAATTATTTGTTTTTATTTTATTTGGCAGTCCTGACGTTGTTAATTGCTCTGCGCGAACTGGGTTGGACTTGCTAAGCAAACATTACGATGATGCGATTGGGTTTGGTATAGTTTCCTTCTTGCCCGACAGCGAAGAGGATTTTGCTTCTTATACAGAGTTCCTGAGGTATCTGGGTTCAAAAGACAGGGCTGGAGTTGCAAAGTTTGATGATGGCGCCACTTTATTTCTGGTGCCTCCATCGGATTTCCTTAGTAATGTTCTAGGAATTACTGGACCTCCACGTCTTTATGGAGTAGTTCTAAAGTTCCCTCAAGTAGTGCCTAGTAGTCCAGCCTTGAATCCACAGTCAATGCCTCCTCACTATGCTGATCCACCAAAAATGCCTACTTTGCAAAGGGGTTACGGTGCTTCTACCCCCGAAGAAAGACATCCGCACTTAGATAATTCTAGGATTTTGCCTGAGGATTTCAAGTTTCCTCCCAATGTTCCTGTGACCAACTCATTCTCTGGTGGTCATGCTGTTCCACCGACTACAATGGCATCCCAAGCTGGTTTAGCTTTAACACCTGAACTTATTGCTTCTCTAACTTCGTTGTTACCCTCTAATAGTGGTTCTTCTGGTCCACAAACTTCATTATTAGCCCAGACGCCCAATATACTGGGTGTAACATCCAATGTTGCTTCTGGTGCTGGCACTGCCCACTGGAAGCAAGAAAACCAGGCTCCAGATCACAATGGCCAGTTTGTGCAACACCGTGCTGGCCATATCAATCCCCATTTGCAGCACCAATTTCATCAAAATCTGAATTCATACAGTCAAATTAATGACCACAGGAATAATTTACCATCTCAAGGGCCCACTTCATCAAGGCCGGTGCCTCCTGTGATTCCATTTCAAAGTGGACCAGAGATCAATCAGCATTATCAGCAACAGAGTTCTCAGGGGATTAATAACGTTCCAGATTCTCTGAGGATGTCCTATAATTCGTCTAATATCCAGCAACCGGCTTATCCTGCGGCAGTATCCAATCAAATTCATGTTAATAGTGCTGTTTCCCTGCCACAACCCTATATTCCACAGCCTTCTGAAGTGGAGCCCACACATCAAAGTCAGCCACTTCAAACTGGTCCATATGGGGTGATCCAGGAAAATGCGGAAACCGAGGCTGACAAAAATGAACGTTACAAGACCACACTGTTATTTGCAGCCAATCTCCTCTCTAGAATACACCAGCCATCGGGTAATCAACCTGGGAATGATGCGGGGAGTCATTGAGTAAATATCCACAATAAGGTAATTAACTATTCATATGCTTTTGTTGTTAGTCTATAAGTCCGCAATAAGCTGTGATTCATTATTATTGTTTGCATCATTCTCATGCTAATATTTGCGTTGTTCTCTTTATTTTCACTCTTTGATATAAAGTACTTTGTTGAGAGGAAGAGGCTCTAGAAAGGAATTAGTTTCAGAGAAGGATTTTTGAAATTAAATTTCTGTCAATGTTTTTTAGTTAATGCTCCATAGCACTAGGTCTGTCCGCCTGTGAGGTGGTATACGTTGGGATTGAGAGTTTGTTTCATGTATTGCATTATAAAGATTTTGAGAGTTTGTTGGGAAGTCGAGGCTGCCTGCCTACTTTTAGAATGACTTTAAGGATATTTAAATTTTTGCATGTTTAATGATCAAGTGCAGTTCTTACCATCACTAGAAGTACAATTTAATCTTAGATTGAAGTATTTATAGTTACCAGACAACCTCATCCGGGATAGAATAATGTATACATGGCCTGTGTTTGTGTAGCAACTAGCAAGCGAATATGATCTGATATTTATGGCCCTCCCAGTACAAGCTTATATATTTTGAAAATCACTTTTTAGGTTTTTTCATTCTAGTTCTTTATGTGAATCGTTTTTTGAGTAAATTTATTGTTGGAGCATCATAGAACTTTATGGCTGGGGCTAGTGTAGACATGGACTACTTACTACTGCCCTTTAAGTTGTTGAGTAGTCTTGGTTGTTCAAGTAGGCAGAATTAGAATGTTATTTTATAAGAAGTGTCTAGTAGGGTTTTAAGATTTGTTGATCATATGTTACGAGGCATCTGATGTAGTTTGTGTTATATGCTCATAGCCAGTGATAAGGTGGGTTGAGTGGTTGACCAATATGTTTAAATTTTAATTTGACATGTTCAAAATTGATACTGTGTTTCTTTTTTGTTTGTTTTTTATGCTATATTTTCCCCACTTTATTTGCATTTCTTTAAGTTTTGGGTGTAAATCAGCGTTTTGTGTTCCTTGTTTTGTATATATCTAATATGCATCCCCCCTCATGTCTCATTACAGCTCAAGTTATTAGTTAGTTCTAGGTGAGAACTTTTATGACCCTATTCAGTTTGTAACCTAAATTTGTAAATATCTTTTCCCACAATCTGACAAATTTGTCCTGTTATCTCCAAATGAAAAGTTATGCTGATTTATATCAAGAACAAATATTACAAATAAAAAAATGCGTTGAATAACATAAAAGAACAAAAATGTGCACGGTTAATATCAAAGAGATTTTTTTCCTTTAAATTCATTTGTAGGTTTTCGGTAAAGCTCATTTTCAATCATTAATCGAGGAAACGAGCAAACACATTTATTTCGACACTCCAAACAGAATTAACTGGAAACCAACTGATTTCAAACCCCTATTATTTCTTAATATCTTTAGTACGCGCATGATAAGGGTGGTTGTTGAACCTTGCTATTGGAGCATATCTACTTAAATTGATTGATCGAAGTCTCAAACTTACTAAGAACTAATCCAAATCAACATAGACATATGAACTCTCTACAAACCTAGAGTCAAGGAAGTCTTCAATTGTTGTTTTGGTCTTATATGAAACATGTGCTACTCTAATCTTTCCTGACAAATTGTGGGATATATACTCCTTAAGATGAAATAACCAAGCGAGCATATACATAATAATTCAGCTATCGTTTAAAAGAACAATTTTGGAGTTTTGTGTCGCTCTATTTACTGGAATATATGCCTAATATACCAACCTTTTATATTTACTTTCGAATACAATACTCTACAGACTACAGCAGTGAGTATGGTCTAGCCTTTGGATTCTAACGGTCTTATCATTCACATCATGTGATGTGAATATCGAGCCATTTTTGTTTTTATTCGAATGCTTTGTTGTTGACAAAAATACTGAAGTGCTAGCTCAGATTCCTGTGAATCTCGAGCTACTTTTGCTCGGTTGTTGACAAAAATACTAATGTGCTAGCTCAGATTCCTGTGAATCTCGAGTTACGTTTGTTCATTAGTGTTGTTTATTTACAAGTAAACAAATGCGATGGTAGGAATTTAGCAGCGAGACTCCCTCCCTAATCTTTCATAATCAAATGTTTTACATGTGGAAATCAATTTTTTTCTGGAAAATCTCAACCATCTCTGATCAAGTTGGAGCATAGAGTCCTGATGTGCATGGATGTTCGTTAGGTGTAGTGTTTATTCATTCGTTTCCAGTTGCTATCTCTATTTCGTTCCTTCATCGCGCCAAAACATTTGCGACTATTTTAGTTGGATTCTGAACCATGCTTTTGAATCCCTGAAGAGAAAAGAATCAAAATCTGTTCAATTATGTCTGGAACAATATTCACAATCCGGGTCATATTGCTGGGTTCCACATTCACCATCTCCTTTTCTGAAGACATAATCTCCAGTTCAGACATTCACAAACAATTATCATCTATCCTTAAAAATTAACACCTTTTCAATTTATATTATTTTCTTTTTCCTATAATATAATATAATATAATATAATTAATATTTATTTTATTTATTTTTCGAACGATAACGAGAGATCTGATGTTTGGGGTTTTTCAAATATGTAGGCGTGTAACAAGAATTGGTCTTGCAATCTCAGTCATCCAAAATTTCTAAGGCAACAGCCAAATCTTTCCTCTTTGGATTTTAGTTTCTGTATAAAATTTCAAAGCCAACAGCCAAATCATTCCTCTTTATTCTGATCGATGCTGCGTTTTGGTATATCAGAATTACATAAAGCTGCTGCCCGTATGTTCAGCGTAGGACTGGCGATCCAAGGTTCGTATAATGGTACTATTTGAGTTGTGAATGCTCGTTACGACTCCTAATTCTAGAAGAAGGTTTATCATATTCTCAATGTATGGATTAACTTATTATTATTAATCTATTAAGAATAAACCTTTTATTCGAACGTCAGGTTAGAAATTAAGTTTTGAGTAAGTAGATGTTTAAATTAATATGACAAATGATCTATACTTTTATTTATTTATTAATTTTTATTATATTTAAAAGTTTTTATATTATTGGTATTTCAGATACCTACCATCTTCGATAGTCGATACTACTTAGTTATATAATTCAATTTTAAAATATAATATTAATTATATAATGGTATGTAATATACTTTTTGTAATATTTTTTCTATAAAAAAATAACTAAATAAAATATAAAATAATTTTCTAACAATCAATTATAATATTAAAATGTTATATAACTTTTTCTCTTACCATCATAAAGTTAAATAAATAGAAAATATATACTGGTAAAAATAAAAAAAGTGAGCAAAAAATAAAAATAAGTAAAAATAAAAAAAGTGATAAGAGTAAAAAATAAAAATATATCAGCAATAAAAAAATTCACAAAATAATAATATATAATAGCGCAATTAAAATATTCACAAATAATTCTCATTTAAAATTAAGTATTTATAGTTTAACACAAATTAAAATTATTTTTTAAATATAAAAATGATGAAGTAACACTTAAATAGTTTATTTACCAATCTTGATATAGAGCAAAAAAATAAAAACATATAATGAAGTACAAAGTTCATTAATAGGCAGTAGAATAAAAGATATCACAAAATAAAAACAAAGTTCATTAAACGTGCAACCAATAGTTTTTCTTGACTACAAATAAAGGCAGCGTACCAATTTTAGCCTTATGTAATAACTATATTAACAAAACAAAATAACAAATAAAATACAACTAACATATCATAAAAAAAACTATCGGAATGTACCGCCATTACAGACCCACCCGACTACACTCAAGATATTTTTCGTATTCAGTATTTGTTAAATAATATTGTAATTCTAATGATATAATAAAAGGGTAAAAATGACTTTGCACATTTAAAAAATTGCACTTAAATTTAAATACAAATATTCTACTGCCCAATTTAATGAACATTGTAAAAATATAAGTTTTTTATTTATGAAGAGAAAAACAATGGGAGTTTTCTGCCATTTCGAAAATTAATGAGTATTATTCCCTAAAATAACTAAAAATATAATATTACAATTAAAAGATTGAAAATAAAAAAATATATAATAAAAGAAACTAGTAGAGGGCATGCACGACTACTTTGCCTCGACCACCGATGTGTTGATGCAAGTGGCGTTGGAGTAGAGAGACAAGGGAAAGGAGCCCGACGAGAACGAGACAAATCGGAAACAGAAGCAAGTTTTCGAGGATGTTGACTACGTGCCCTCGAAGAGGGAACGCGGCCGGACGTAGGATGGTGAGTAGTCAAAGGGCCCGATGTCAGAGTTCGGGCCGACCTGATTGGAACGAGGGCATGTCTTACTCTGGTGTTCATTTGGTGATCAACCTACACGGGCCGCCTCCGGAGGCCAAAGAAGCTCGGTCGGACGGGTCGGGCTAGGACTCGATGGTCGACCTCAACGGCCCGCCTCTGGGGGACTCCAGTGATGATTCGATGATCGACCTAAACAACCAGTCTCTAGAAGCCATAGAAGCCCGTGACTCGGCGAGAAGGCAGGACGCCGAAGATGGTTTGGTGATTGACCTCAACGTTCTGTCTGCAGAGATCGAAGAAGTCGAAGAGGAAGAGGATGATCCACCGAGCCAAAATGTAGAGGAAGATGATGATCTGGCCCCGGTGGTCGAGGAAGCAGGGGAGGGTAATCCACCGGCCAAAGAAGGTGAGCAGGGTAATTGCTTTATATGTTTTTGTTAGGTTTTATTAGTCATTTGTAGTGCCGTTATAACCGTTTAACATGTTTTTGTGATGTGAGATTTGTATGTCTTTGTGTTAGGTTTTATTAGTCATTTGTAGTGCCGTTATAGTCGTTTAACATGTTTTTGTGATGTGAGATGTTACATTATTGGTGAATATGTTTTATTATCCTTATATATGCTTTGCTTTGACAGGAAAAACAAGTCGAAAAGGAACAAAAACCCGAGAGAAAATTCAGCAGTGCGCAACTGCGGAAAAATGATTATAACACTGTCGTCAACCGTTGGATGAAGCTGAAATTCAGACAAAATCACTAACACATCACGCACTACCTTCACACCGTTCGGATCGACAAAATAATGCACGACGAGAGAGATAATGCTTGAAGAATAGAGCTGACTGAAACTGCTCTATTACCCGCACCTGCGGGTATTCCCATGCTTGCTGGAAGTGCCTATCACGGTGGTTTTTCCCACAGCTGGCGGCCAGGGATTCCAGGTTATTGAAGACACAACCCGGCGGCTAAACCCGCACTGGCGGATTCTGTGCGGGCTGAAATTATTGGGCTCGATTTTTGGTCTTTAAAGAGGCAAAAAACACATTTTTTTAACCTACGTTTTTTCATACCTAGACTTCTAGTTCTTAGTTTTGAATTTCTTAGCTTCAAAAACTTAGTTCTTGAGAGATCAAAACATTGAATTACTATTTTTTTCGGGAAGATTGCAGGCTGGCATGGCGCAATGATAATTTAACTTTGTTTGCTACTTAACATAACGAAGTACACATTTCATTAACATCACAATGGAAGATATATCACAAAATTAAAAATATATATTGAAGTATAAAGTATAAATACGGTAGAAAATATATACTTAATTACGTTGAATATCTCTTATCATAGAGTAAAAAAAATAAAAACACATAATGAAGTACAAAGTTCGCAATGATAATTTAACTTTGTTTGCTACTTAACATAAAGAAGTACACATTTCATTAACATCACAATGGAAGATATATCACAAAATTAAAAATATATATTGAAGTATAAAGTATAAATACTGTAGAAAATATATACCTAATTACGTTGAATATCTCTTATCATAGAGTAAAAAAAATAAAAACACATAATGAAGTACAAAGTTAATTAACAGCGCAATGAAGATATATTACAAAATTAAAACGCAATGAAGATATATTACAAAATTAAAATATATAGTAGCGCAATGAAATTATCCATATAGTGAAAAATAAAAATATGTAATAAAGATCGCAAATATATAATAAAGTAAAAAATTGTAACAAATAACAAAATCAATTATCACCAAAAAAATATATAATAAAGTAAAAAATTGCAAGCTGGCATAGCGCAACTAGAAAAGCTGGAGGAGGAGTTTGACAGCTTCCCAATATCCCATAAGCAGGTCTAGGTTTTGAAGATGAGGTACTATAGTTTGAGGACTGTGGGGTCGAGGGTTCAGACGGTGTTGGGGATGTAGCCACTCAGGGAGAGAGGTTTTATAACTTGCTGAGCTGGAGGGACCCGAGGGCCACTGTTTTGTTTCTTCTTCACGGGGAGCGTTGACTTACAATTGTGGTGGTTGCGTTGGGGTTTTACACTATAAGGAATCCTGGTGGTTGTTGTATAAAATATTTATTTTAATAGTTTTTTATACTACTATATTTTTCAAAATGTTAGTAATTTTTTTTTTTAATTTTTAAAGTGTATAATACAATGATACTACAATTTTATTATTGTATTATTCACTTTATTTTTTTAAAGTATAAATATATTTTTTATTAATATTAAATTTGTTCAATTTAATATTGTGAGAATGGAGGTAGACATTAAGCTGTTTAAGACATGTTTAAATTTTTTCAATGTAACTTTGTTTGCTACTTACATGTTTGAATTTCTTCAATGTAACTTTGTTTGCTATTTACGTTGAATTTACCTTATCATAGAGCAAAAAATAAACACATAATGAAGTACACATTTCATTAACAGCGCAATGGAAGATATATCACAAAATTAAAAATATATATTGAAGTATAAAATATAAATACAGTAGAAAATTGATGAGCCATTTTATTTGCTCATCTTAGAGCACTTTTACACCCTTTATCGAGTCAGTTTGAGTCGTTTACGTGTCTGGGAGGGCACAATTAGGTGTTTGGGCAGAGTGTGTGGTGATGCAGGTAACAGGTGGCGCACTGGGCAAAAGAGGCAAGGAAACCCCCTTCTATGGGCAAAGTTCTGGAGCGGTACTGACAAGCAACAGTTTGACCACATCGGGCAAATGGGTAAGGTCACGAAGCAGAAGAGACAGAAGTACCAAGTACCGTGCCTGGTCCGACCACTTGTGGAGGAGAAGAGATACCTGCAGATTTCGATTTGGGCAGAGAGCGGCTGTGACAGGAGATTCGCTGCGGGCAAGCTGGCAGCGTACCAGAATCCCTGGATTCGGGGGATCTGACTTATCCCCCAACCCGTTGACCAAGGACGCCTATTCCTAAGGGGCGAGAAACAACCGCGATCTGAAATTCAAATTTTGAAGTCTTTAAAAGAGAGGGGCGCGACGGGCAGCAAGGACACAACACATTACGCACCGAGAAGTCGGAAGAGCCGCCGGTCCCGCAGTCGCCGTCGCCGCCGGAGGAGTCGCCGGAGAAGAGATCGGAGTTGTTCGTCCGAGTCTCTTGTTTGTTTTGAGTAGATCCGACCTTCGGGTCGAGAAACAATTTCATGTTTTTATGTTTTTAAGTTTTAAATTCCGTACTTTGATTTCCTTCAAAAACGATTATCGATTTGAAGCTATGATTAATATAGATTGCTTTTCCTTAATTAATTCGTCTTTTAATTTCTGTATGAGTAGCTAAGTTGTTTTGCATCTGGGCAGGGACGGATCGAAGGTGAATTAGGGTTTAGTTAAACCGCGAGGTTGGAGGGGCTGAACTAACCGGTTGGGCGTTTGTTCCCGAGGCAAAGTTGGTTGAGGTTTATTTCTGGGGAGTTTGGGCAAACTAGGACGACCACTAGTGAACCTTTACAATCTGGGATACTGGTGATTGGCAAACCGCATAGATGTACCTTGTAGTATTGTTGCGGGCATAGCACTAGAACTTGCAGGAGATGCGGTCGTATGTTTCGAGCATGCTATTGGCCGAGTGGGTCTTTCTAGAGGGTAATGCGAGTTTGGGCAAACTAGATCCATGTTTGGTCGCATAGGTTATCGAATTGTTCAGATCCAGGGGGATTAGGCAAAGTGTTAGCTAGCCTTCTCTTTATACAGTAAGGATAGATAAGGGGTGGGGCAACTGTTGGGCGTGACACAATAGGACCGCTTTTGTCTTACACACCCCATAACTGCTGACAAACCGCTGGTAAAAATCCTTGGTGCCAATGAACGGTAGTTTGCCCTAATAATCCTGAGTGAAGTCGTCTGCCCGGATGCTTTGTTTCCCATTTGATTCAGTTTTCCTTTTTTAGTAATCTGTTAGATCTGAGTGTTTGGTTTATTTACTTTTAGTTTTATTTATTTGCATGTTAGTTTGGTTAGCCGTAGTTAGTCAAAGTGTTGAAACGATTGCAAAACCGCTGTGCCCACAGCACCCCAAAATCAAATCTTTTTGTGACAACCCCTTGGGCAAAGCCGAGATCACCTACTGTAATTGCCTCCTTGTGGGACCGACCCCACGTACTTGCCATTATCTACGTTTTGTAGTAATAATAGTACTGGCTAAATACAAATATCATTTTGACAGCTTGTTTGCCCCTAACGACAAGCATACGGGCTCGTCAAAATTGGCGCCGTTGCCGGGGAGGCAAATTTCCAACAGTAAGTCGTTTGTGCTAACAGTTTGACTTGTTTTGTTTATGCAGGATTCCACTTCGGGCAAAGAGATTGTACCCTGGTACGACCCTGAGATCGAAAAGACCGCGAAACGAATCCGAAAAGAGACAAGACTAGCCAAAGCGTTAGCACGTGCCGCCCAAGAAGCTGCCCGATCACCAAGGGCATAAAATCCGAGAAGGGCAAGGAGAGGTGAACCAGTTACCCCACCAAGACCTTCACCGGAACCAGTCGTAATGGCAACCCTCAGGGAAATGATGTTCCCTGCCAATCTGAATCCCCAACCATCAGCCATCACTTTGCCCACCATCAATGAGAACTGGGAGATGAAACACAATTTCATCCAAATACTGCCTAAGTTCAGTGATATGCCCATGGAAGACCCACAGAGGCATCTTCAAGACTTCGAGTTAGCCTGCGGAACCATAAGGGGAGGGCCCCCTTTGAGTGAATACATCCGACTGCTGGCTTTTCCTTTTTCACTTGGGGATGGAGCACGAGAGTGGCTCTACACTCTGCCCGAAGGACAAATCACTACTTGGGCACAGCTCCAGCAGAAGTTTTTGGAAAAATACTTCCCTGCCGCCCGGATCCAACACATGCGAAGGAACATCAGTAGCATTAGGATGGGGGCAGGCGAAGAGTTTCCCGCTTATTGGGCACGGTTTAAGCAGATGTTGGCAAAGTGTCCTCAGCACCAAATCCCTGATCACGATTTGATCCAATACTTTGTGTCTGGGCTAAGGATGCACGAGAGAACCCTCTTACATGCTGCCAGTGGAGGGTCCATCCTGAATAAAAGTGCTGAGGAGGCATTTAAACTCTTCAAGGAGATGGCAGAAGAGTTCAGAGACGATGGAAGTGAGTTGCCCAGGACCAATTTGGGGACAACCACTGCTGCGGATCTAAAAATCGACAAACTATGCAGCGCAATGGAAAAATTTATGAACACTATGGCCACTGGGCCAAAGAGAGGTGTGAAAGCTTGCCAGATCTGCCAGGGCATAGAGCATGCCACTGATGAATGCCCCTCACTGTATGACGAAGAGGTCAAAGCGATGGGGCAGAGTAACGGTAACGGGCAAGGAAGGGGGAAACCATACTATGATAATAGGTATGGGAATAGCAACAACTACAATGAGGGGTATAATGGTAACCAGAATTTCCAACGCTACAATCAGCAGGGGCAGTACCAACAGCAAGGCCCAGGGATGTACCACCAGCCCGCTCAGACCAAAGGGCCTACTTTGTCTGAAATGATGGAAACTTTGGTCAAAGAGAATATTAAGTTCCAGCAAGAGAATGCCAAAGCCCACCAAGAGAATGAGAAATTCAAGCAAGAGACTAGAGGGCAGTTCCAAAATCTAGGAGCCCAAGTCTCACATCTTACTCAAGTGGTGGCAAAGCTGGAACAGAAAGGAGGTACTTTGCCCCCAAAAGTCGAAGTGAACAATGCTCATGTTAATGCCGTCCAGCTCAGGAGTGGCAAACCACTCACTATAGTGGAAAAGTCTGCAGAAAAGGGCAAAGAGCCCGTGTTAGATGACCCCCCAGTCATTGAGGAAGACCCTGGGACAGATATTGAGCAAGAAGAGGTGACAGTCAGGGCAAAGAGGGATAAATCTCCACCACCGAAAATCAAGCCACCCTTCCCGGGCAGACTAAGTAAAAACCGTGAGAAGGAGGAAACTCAAGAGATGTTCAAAATGTTCAAGAAGGTAGAAATCAATATGCCCCTTCTGACCATACTGAACGCTATGCCCAGATGTGCTAAGTTCTTGAAGGAGCTTTGCACAAAGAAGGTTAAGTATCAGGATGATGCGAAGTTTGAGGTGGGGGAGAATGTCTCTGCAGTTATTAAAAAGACTGGACCTACAAAGTGTGGAGACCCAGGCATGTTCTACATTCCGTGCATCATAGGGCATATGAAAATAGAGAAGGCAATGCTCGATCTGGGAGCATCAATTAATGTTATGCCCAAAACGATGTACGAAGACCTGGAAATCGGGCAACTGAAGCCCACTCGCGTTGTGATCCAACTGGCTGATAGATCTAATGTTTATCCTGAGGGCATACTGGAAGATGTCCTGGTCAAAGTGGAAGAGTTGATATTTCCTGCTGATTTCTATGTACTCGATATGGGCAGATCAAGTAAAGCCCCTGTGATGATATTGGGCAGACCGTTCCTCAAAACAGCAAGGACCCACATCGACTGTGAAACCGGGAGGCTAACGTGCAAATTCGAAGGAGAGACGGTCACCTTTGACCTCTACAAATCCATGAAGCACCCAGCCGACACCGAGGAAATCCACTACATTGACCAAATTGAGAAAGCAGTGGAGGCAAAGGCACTCCAATGTGGCAAGTATGACCATACTGAGATAGCCATTCAGCAAGGGCTTACTGAGTTTGATATGGAGGGCGAACCAGAAGAATTACAAGAAGCAGTTGAGCAGCTAGACTCTCTGGAGGATTTCAAAGGCAACCCGGGCAAACCAATAGAGATTGAAGAAATGATCATGGTGCCTTCCCTTGAAAAGCCACCAATGCTGGAATTGAAAAAACTGCCCAAGCATCTCAAGTATCTATATTTGGGAGATAATGACACTTTGCCCGTCATCATAAGTGCCTATTTGCAAGAGGCAGAGGAGGCAAAGTTGAGATATGTGCCGGGGCAGTACAAACAGGCCATAGGGTGGACTTTGGCTGACATCAGAGGGATAAGTCCAAGCATCTGCCAACACCACATTCTTCTGGAAGATGACTCTATGCCCGTACGTGATCCCCAAAGGAAGCTCAATCCAGCAATGAAGGAAGTCGTGCTCAAAGAGATCAAAAAGCTTCTCAGTGTGGGCATAATATACCCAGTGTCAGACAGCAAGTGGGTTAGCCCAGTGCACGTGGTACCAAAGAAGTCTGGAGTTCAAGTCATAGAGAACGAAAGAAATGAGCAGATTGCCACACGCCTACAAACTGGGTGGAGAGTTTGCATTGACTACCGCAAACTGAACAAGGTAACCCGCAAGGATCATTTCCCTTTGCCCTTCATTGATGAAATGTTAGAGAGATTGGCTGGGAAGAAGCACTTCTGTTTTCTAGATGGCTACTCAGGGTATATGCAGATATGGGTCGCTCAAGAGGATCAGGACAAAACCACCTTCACCTGTCCCTTTGGCACCTTTGCCTACAGGAGAATGCCCTTTGGCCTCTGCAATGCACCAGGAACTTTTCAAAGATGCATGATGAGTATCTTCGCTGACCTGCTCGAGAATGGAATTGAAGTGTTCATGGACGATTTCACAGTGTATGGCAACTCCTTTGACTCCTGCCTGGAACACTTAGAGATGGTGCTCAAAAGGTGTGTGGAGAAGAGCCTCGTACTGAATTACGAAAAATGCCATTTCATGGTCGAAGAGGGAATTGTCCTTGGACATGTTATTTCAGCTAAAGGCATAGAGGTGGACAAAGCAAAAATCGAAGCCATTTCGAAGCTACCATATCCAAGGAATGTGAAGCAAGTCAGAGGGTTCTTAGGGCATGCTGGTTTCTACAGACGCTTTGTGAAAGACTTTGCCCAAATTGCTCGCCCTTTGACCAGACTGCTTCAGAATGATGTAGAATGGGACTTTGATGAGGACTGCAAGGCTGCTTTCAACCACTTGAAGGAGAGATTGGTCACAGCGCCTATTATTCAACCACCAGAGTGGGGCATGCCATTCGAGCTGATGTGTGATGCAAGTGGATATGCAGTAGGAGCTGTGCTAGGGCAAATTAAAGGGAAAGAAAGGCATGTGATCTACTATGCCTCGAAGACCCTTAATGCTGCCCAAAGTAACTATGCCACGACCGAAAAGGAGCTTTTGGGCATAGTCTTTGCCTTCGAGAAGTTTAGGTCATATCTGCTGGGCAGTAAGACCATAGTGTACACAGACCACGCTGCATTGAAGTACCTTATGGCAAAGAAGGAGACTAAACCAAGGCTTATTAGATGGATCCTGCTACTCCAGGAGTTTGACATTGAAATTCGAGACAAGTCTGGGAACCAAAATCTAGTGGCGGATCACCTCAGTAGGATTCTCCAGAAAGAAGAGGATATGCCTATCACCGAAACATTCCCCGATGAACATTTATATTCTATTGCCACTTTGGGCGAAGAGCCATGGTTTGCTGACCTTTTGAACTTTATGGTTACAGGAATTTTCAGGGAAGGCATGACGTATTATGAGAAAAACAAGATGAAACGCGAGGCAAGGAGCTACGTTTGGGATGAACCCTATTTGTGGAAAAGATGTGAAGACCAAGTCCTTAGAAGATGCATTCCTGAGTCTGAGCAGCAGGGCATAGTGGATCACTGCCACAAGCAACCCTGTGGAGGCCACTTTGGGCCTAGGCGAACGGCAAGAAAGGTTCTAGATTGCGGATTCTACTGGAACACTTTGCTCAAAGACTGCTATGACCTTTGTAAGAGGTGTGACGAGTGTCAGAAGGAAGGCAACTTGACCAAGCGCAATGAGATGCCCTCTGTGCCCATACTGCCAGTAGAGATCTTTGATGTCTGGGGCATAGACTTCATGGGGCCATTTCCGAATTCACAAGGTAAGGAATACATACTCCTAGCAGTTGATTATGTCTCCAAGTGGGTCGAGGCAAAGGCCACCACCACCAATGATTCGCGCATTGTGGCTGAATTCCTCAAAGGGAATATCTTCACTCGATTCGGTGTGCCCAGAGCGCTTATCAGTGATCAGGGGACCCATTTCTGCAATTATATCATTGAGAGGCTACTGAGAAAATATGGAGTCACTCATCGAATCACCTGTGCCTATCACCCCCAGGCAAACGGCCAAGCAGAACTCTCTAACAGGATTATCAAGGCTATTCTGAGGAAGACAGTTAGACCAGAGGGGAAGGATTGGGCAGGCAAACTGGATGATGCACTGTGGGCATACCGCACTGCATTCAAGACTCCATTTGGCATATCTCCCTACCGAATGATATTTGGGAAAGCCTGTCATTTGCCCGTAGAGATAGAGCACAAGGCACACTGGGCTGTGAACAAGGTCAACTTTGACTGGGATCTGGCTGGGAACGAGCGTAAACTTGACTTGGTCGAATTGGAGCAGCTTCGCATTGAGGCGTATGACCATGCTGCCCACTACAAAGAGCGGACCAAAAGAGCCCATGACAAACTGATTAAGAAGAAAAAGATTGAAGCTGGACAGTTAGTCTTACTATACCAAACCAGGAGTCAGTTCCGTACGGGCAAACTGTCCTCTAAATGGGAAGGGCCTTATTTTGTTCACCATGTCAGCCCAAATGGATCTGTGGAATTGAAAAGCAAAAAGGATGATGACTATATATTCAAGGTGAATGGCCATAGAGTGAAGCCCTACTTTGGGCAAGAGAATTTGGAAGGGCAGCTTGCCCTGATTGAGTGATCAAATGAGCAATTGGGTCCTGCCCGGGACTATAACTAGGGCGCTGGCCAGGAGGCAACCTGGTATGTTTGTTTATTTTTTTGTTATTTCCCTTTATTTAGATTAGGAATAAAACTACTTTTAACAAGAGACTTTGACTACGCCGTGAGAAAGGGTATGTTTGTTTTTGCAGGATTTTACTTTGGGCAGACTGAGGCTTTGGGCATACAAGGGCGGTGAGGATAATTAGGAATCAGCAAGTGGGCGGTTGCGATTTTTGAGGACGAAAACCGTCCCATCTAAGGACTCTGCAAATCCATCATCATCATAACTGCACCCCGCGATTCCCGATAACTGCCCCAACTCCTTTCTTTTTCAAAATTCAAAAACAATAATATATATCTTTTCTTTTCACTATGGTTTCTACCCGTGCAAAAAACAAATTGAGAAAACTACCTAACAAAACCCTAATTGATCTTACCATAGGTACCGCTGCAGCCAAGTTGAAGAAGATGGTGTCACCGAAGAAATCAAGTCCGGCGAAACCCAAATCCCCCACCGCCGAAGAAGCCCTCAACGCCGTTCCACTGGCCACCATACTACCCAGCCCCGCCACGACTGAAACCGACAACACCCCAATCGACGATCTGGCCAAGGAGATCGACGAGTCCAAAACCACTAGCGAGAGGGATCTGGAAACCCTAGCCACCGCCGCCCAGGAGGAGGAGGGCAAAGCCGCCGCTGACAGCCCCCCAAAAAAGAAGCAGAAAAGGGCTGCGGGCAAAGGCAAGAAGAAGGTTTCTCCCACCCCCACTGCCGGATCCACCTCCGACGAGAAGGAGAAAGAAGAATCGACGGCCGCCGGCAAGACTCCGATGGAGGAGGACGATGTGGAGGAGGTGACCTACAAAACCCCCAAAAGCCGGACCCGCGCATCCACAAAAAAGAGAAAGGCGGTTGATACATCGGCGCGCGAAATCGCGGCCCCCAAAACGGTGTGCTTCGACTCGCTCAAACTGATGGGTGTGGAGAAGGAGGTCCGAGGCTACTTCCAGGCTATTGGGTGGGAGCCGTTTCTTGAGTGGTCTGGGCAAATCAACGAAGGCGTCGTGAGAGAGTTCTTTGGGTCTCTGGGTATCAAAGAGACCAAAGACGAGGGAGTGATAGGAATACAGTTTGAGTTGTTTGGTCGAAGTGTTTCTATTGGTGGTAATGAATTAGATTTATGTTTGGATATGGCAGGTATTGCGGATCTGAAGTCAAAGGCCTACCAGGAAGCACTGAGGACTTTCCCGGAGTACACAAAGAGGGAGCTGCAGAAGATCTGGAAAGAGTTGGGCAAAGGAGGCGAGTTCGTAGGGCAAACCACCAAGTCCATCCAGTTCAAGAGCCATGCCCTTAGGATTTGTCACCGAATCCTGGCGGTCAACTTCTTTGGCAAAATCGACAGCAGCAGTGCAGTTTCCCAGATCGAGTTGGGCATACTATGGTGCATGACCCAGAACATAAGGCTGCATTTCAGTTCATGCCTCTGTGCCCAGATGAAGTGGCTCCATGCTCGCCCTCTCCAACGCCTCTCATTGGCCCACTTCCCGATGGTGTATGCAGCAAAGATGAACCTGATCAAGGAGGGCAAAGAGTTGGAGATGATGGTGGAGGGCAAGTTCGACATCCAGTGCTTCAAGCGCATGCAGGACATAGTCACTTTGAGTGATGGCAGTGTGAAGTTCCTGGAGGAGAAACCAGTTGCGGTGAAGGCAGAGGCAAGAGATCCGATTGCAGAGGCTAAGGCCAAAGAGGAGATTGCAGAGAGGCAAGGCGCTATCGAGGCGCGGTTGGATAAGATCGAGAAGGCGTTCGAGGATGTGAAGGCGATGATGGTCGCATACTTTGACTACTGTGGATTCAGGTACACACCTGCCTCCACCTCCTAAATTGTACCCTCCCTAATTTTTAGTAGTTGTTAGTTTTTATTTTTTGTTTTATTTTCTTTGTTTTTGTTAAGGTCACCCCCGAGTCACTTTGGTTCGGGGGAGACTAGGTTGATCTCCCTGCTGACACACTTTGCCCAGGCAAAGTGTTGTTAGGATGTGTCCTTCGATCCTACGTGTGCAATCGATAAAGTCATAAGGTCGTCTATGGATGTTAAATGATTAATTGATAATATTAATTGTTGGGAACAATATAATAATCAATAAATCATACCTACAGGGTCACACACGAGTCGGAATTAAGTTGCTTGTCATATTGATTTAGAATCAATACGTATGGATTTTCACATGCATGGGATGCATGGCTTGCATGGATGCATGTCACATGGTGTGACATGGCATGCCACACAAGCAAGGGGACCACATCCATGCCAATTGGCATGGTGATGTGGAAATGACCCTTTACCTCCCCATTAACCACCATTATTGGTGCATTATGATGCACATAATGGGGGGTTACAAGGAGAGGTTAATTGTGGTGAATAAAGAGATGAAAACATGGTTTTCATACCACTTTATGATCAGCCACGAAAATCCACACAACAAGAGAGAAAAGAGTGAGAGAATCACTCAAGAACAAGCAAGCAAGTTCAATTCCGGGTTCGTGTGCAACACGTAGAGGCCGGGCCATTTGTGCGGCTTCAACATCCGGGCGATCCAAAGGAGTGACGAGGTCATTCCAAGGTGAACATTTAGAGGTGATCCATTGAGGTGGTTCAATCGACTCAACACCACCTCATCGACAACGACGAATCATTTCATCACCACATGTAAGAACTCGTTGATCTCTCTCTATATATATATTGGATGTATATATATATATAAATATATGTGTGTCTATACATATTTGTGTGCACTAAGATCCAAGCATGATAGATTTATATGCTTTACACGCTTCCGCACACACGGTATATCGATCGGATCGGTATACCGGTACCTTCAATTGGTATCAGAGATTCGGGCTCGTGCACACTTTTGTGTTGGACACAAAAAGTTTAATCAACATAATTGACTTATTTGTTTAATTGTGATTATGTGGTTAGATGTAAGGCCGGCCACCGTTAGTGGTCGGGTGAATGAAATTATCGTTTTTTACGTTTCGATTGGCCATAGTTTTGGAGGGCTGCGTCCCTTGGAATCATTTGTAATAGATAGGTTTCTATTTCAATTTGTATTGTTCAAACTTGTAAGCGATGGACTTGGTCCATGGTTCGATGGAGGATCTCGGCTCTCCGGCGAAAACGAGAAGAAACGAAGCCAAACGAAGCAAAACGAAGCAAACCGGGCTGCTGGAGCCAAACGGCGGTCGCCGTTTGAGCTCCGGCGGGCGCCGTTTTGATTCGGCGGGCGCCGTTTTGGAAACGGCGACCGCCGAATGACCTGTTTTTGGGGCATATTTTTCCGAACCCTTTCGGCGGGCGCCGTTTTGGAAACGGCGACCGCCAGTGGTGTTCGGCGACCGCTGATTGTGAATTGGCGGGCGCCGTTCGTGGTTTTTTGGGTACGGAATGGATTTGACCAAAATCGGAGGGCACGGTACTGATATGGCGGGCGAGGACCAGTCCAGAAGATGTTCAAGGCTTTTGTTGTTACTTTAATTCTTCTGTTTTGAGAGTTGTGAGGTTCTAGGGGCCTTTCGATTTCGTATTTATTTGCTTTGCTAGTTATAGGTTGTTTTATGTTATAAATGTTCAACTTACATATAAACAAACCTATGCATGCAAGTTCCCAAAATAATGAGTATAATGTCTTGTCCAAAACATCACACCCATAAAGCCCTCGATCATAAGTTGGTAGGTCCGCCTCAGCGGAGTACTACTTGTTATCTTGGGATAAGTGGGAGTAAGGGTTAGACCCTTACAAGTGAGTTTGGTTTTCTCATCGATAGATCCACTGCAGGCGTGGCTATCGAGACATGAGATGAGAATGGGACTCTCATCGACCGATAGTGACATTGGATGTCATTGACATGGGATGTCTACCTATCTTGGAGTTCTTAAGTGCGGACTCAGTCGGCTTAAGGATTCGCAAGTTGAGGGTCTTGGGATCGTTTTGTTCTAATTTATTAAAATGTCAAAAACCAATGCCTAATTTGTTTTTTCAAAGACTAAGTTCAACTCGACTCATTCTCACCCCGGGGAGTGGAATGGAGCCAAAGCGCTTGCTTATGTCGATGACACAGATTAGAGACATTCGAGCCATTGGATGGCGTGAATCGATTGTCTGGTTGGCTCCCTCATTTTAATGAGAGATAGGGCTTCAATTGCATGATAAGATCGCTGGTTAGAAAACCTCGAGTTTTCACTTACGATTTATCACGGTTTTGATATTAAGATAATTGGGAACGACGATATTGGATATCGAATGAACAAAATGAAACAAATAAAGTAGTTTTGCGAGACAACCTTATTTGTTTAAACGCTTTGTGGATGTTTACTTACTTAATTTATCTTTCTTCTGTAGTTTAATATGTCTGTATCAACTCAATTCAAGTTCAGCTCTATCTTGGATAGAGAAAAGTTGAACAACACCAATTTCCTTGATTGACAACGTAACTTGAGGATAGTCCTCAAATACGAAGAAAAGGAAAGTGTGTTGGACAAACCCCTTCCCGTGCTTCCCGCTGATGGGGGCACGGATGCCCAAAAGGCATCATATGCCCTTGCTAAGAAAGCCTCGAATGAGGTGACATGTTTGATGTTGGCATCCATGGTACCCGAGTTGCAAAAACAATTCGAGTTCATGGAAGCCTATGACATCATAGAAGAGCTCAAGAGCATGTTCGGGGAACAGGCTAGGATTGAGCGCTTCGGTGTCACCCGGGCTATAGCAACAGCTAGGCTGGAAAAGGGTAAACCCGTGGGACCACATGTGCAGCAAATGATTGGATTATTTGCTTCAAGTGCTCGCCTCGGTTTTGCATATGATGACGAGTTGGCTACCGATTTCATTCTCCATTCTCTTCATGATGGTTATGACGCCTTTAGGCTGAATTTCCACATGAATGGACTGAAGAAATCGCTTCATGAGCTCCATGGGATGCTTAAGGCTGCTGAGCCGGCGATTAAGAAGGACCCTAGGAGGGAAGTTCTTATGATTCGGGAAGGAGGTACCAAAAAGTTCAAGGGGATTAAGAAACCAGAAGTGAAAGGCAAAGGGAAAGGAAAAGTTGTGGCAACTCCTTCCAAAAGGTTCTTGAAAGCTTCTAAGGTTCCTGGGGAATCTGAGTGTTTCTACTGCAAGAGTGTTGGACACTACAAGCGAGATTGCCCCAAGTTCAAGGAGGATGTGAAGAACGGTGTCGTTCCTTCATCTTCAGGTATTTATGTCATAGACATAAACTTTACAAATTCTTCTTCTTGGGTATTAGATACCGGATGCGGTGCTCACATTGTTTCACATGTGCAGGGACTGCGAAGAAGTAGAACTTTGGTAAAGGGAGATGTCGATCTGCGGGTTGGAAATGGAGCGAGGGTCGCTGCATTAGCCGTAGGATCTTATGATTTGTGTTTGCCTTCGGGCCTTGTTTTAGTATTGAATAATGTTTATTTCGTTCCAAGTATTACCAAGAACATCATTTCTATTTCAGTATTGGATACTGAAGGATTTTCCTTCACTATAATAAATGGTGTATTTACTATTTCAAAAAGTGGAGTGTTCTATGGTTCGGCACGATTAGAACATGGTTTATATATACTTCAACTTGACAATCATATATATAACATTGATACCAAAAAGGCCAAATCGAATGAATTCAATGAAACATACCTTTGGCATTGTCGATTAGGCCACGTCAACATTAAACGTGTAGAGAAACTTCTTAAAGAAGGTATTCTCAAGTCGTTTGACTTGGAGTCATTTGATACATGTGAAGGATGTTTGATGGGCAAAATGACAAAGTCACCTTTTCTAAGAAAAGGAGAACGTGCAAGTGATCTATTAGGTTTAATCCATACTGATGTATGTGGTCCAATGAGCTCACAAGCACGTGGAGGTTATTTCTACTTCATAACTTTTACCGATGACTTAAGTAGATATGGTTATATCTATTTAATGAGGCATAAGTCGGAAGCCTTTGAAAAGTTCAAAGAATTCCAAAATGAAGTTGAGAATCAACTTGGTAAGAAAATAAAAGCCATTCGATCGGATCGAGGTGGTGAATATCTTAGCCAAGAATTCGATGATCATCTTATGAGTTGTGGTATTCTATATCAACTCACTCCTCCTGGAACACCCCAGATGAATGGTGTTTCCGAAAGGAGGAATAGAACCTTATTGGATATGGTTCGATCGATGATGAGCCTTAGTGAACTACCAAAATCTTTTTGGGGACACGCACTTTTAACAGCGGCCTATACACTGAATAGGACACCGTCAAAAGCTGTTGATAAGACACCATACGAGGTATGGAAAGGGAAGGTCCCTAACTTGTCTTATATCAAGATTTGGGGATGTGAAGCTTATGTGAAGAGAAATATCTCTACAAAGCTTGAACCCAAATCGGATAAATGTTTCTTTGTGGGTTATCCAAAAGAAACACGAGGGTACCACTTTTACAACCAATCTGAGAACAAAGTCTTTGTTGCTCGAGATGGTGTATTTCTTGAAAAGGAATATCTTTCCAAGAAAGTAAGTGGGAGCTCAGTTGAATTGAACGAAGTTCAAGAAAACTTGAACGAGGTTCAAGAAGATCAAACTGAGATGGACACTCAAGACCAAGTCGAGAGTGCTCCAATGGTTTTGGAAACCACACCTAACCCTCGAAGGTCCGGAAGGATTAGATCTCAACCTGACAGATACCTAGGTATTCTGACAAACGAGAGCTATGAAGTCATGCTTTTAGAAAGCAATGAACCTTCGACCTATATCCAAGCTATGACGAGTCCAGATGCCGAGAAATGGCAGGGTGCCATGAAATCCGAAATGGAATCAATGTCTGAAAATCAAGTTTGGAACTTGGTCGATTTGCCTAAAGGGGCTAGGCCCATTGGATGCAAATGGATTTACAAAATAAAACAGACATGAATGGAAAACCTAAAGTTTTCAAAGCAAGGTTGGTGACCAAAGGATATAAACAAATTCACGGGGTGGATTATGATGAAACCTTTTCACCAGTTGCTATGATTAAATCCATTCGGATTCTCTTAGCCATTGCTGCTCATTATGATTATGAGATATGGCAAATGGACGTTAAAACCGCCTTCTTGAATGGGATTCTAGTAGAGGAAGTGTTTATGACACAACCAGAGGGTTTTATCGATCCTAATCAGGCTGAGAGAGTATGCAAGCTTAATAGATCCATTTATGGATTAAAGCAAGCATCTCGGAGCTGAAATCTTCGGTTCAATGAATCCATACAAGAGTTTGGATTTCAAAAAGAACACAGAAGAATCTTGTTTCACAAGAAGATCAGTGGGAGTTACGTTGTTTGATTATCACCCAAAGTATCGTATGCTTTGAGCATGACAAATTGGTTTCGAGGAAAATCTGGTGAGGCACATTGGATGTGGCCAAAACAATTCTAAAGTGTCGTTTACAGACTAAAGAATATTATCTTGTCTTTGGAGGACAAGATGAGTTGATATTAACAATCTATTTGAATGCATACTTCAAAACAAACTAAGATAATTTCTGATTTTAATCTGGTTATATCTTTTGTCTGTTTAGAGGTAAAATGTGCTGGAATAGTTCCATGCAATACAATAGTTGATTAAACTACAGAAGCTGAGTACAACACTGCATTGGATGTAGTGATGTTGGCAGTTCAGATTTGAAAGTTCTTCGATGAACTAGGTGGCGTAACTAGTTAGGCCCATCCGATAATTCTCTATTTATAGTAGAGCTATCGCGCAAGCCAATGAGCTAGGAAGCACCACAAGTCTAAAACTGGTGCTCAGGAAGTTCCACATTATCTGGGAGATAGTTTTGTGGAGACATCGAGATAATAAAGTTGCAACTTTTGGTAAGGTTGCAAACCCGCTTTCTAAACCTCTCCAGCAGTTTTAGCTTGAGGCTTTCACGACTGCAATAAAGATCAAACATCTTAGAGATGGGTTGTGATTTCTATTACTGTATTAGATATTTTTGGAGATTTGGTAAACATTCACTCATATGTATAATACATATTTCTTCATATAAATATGGTTTAATTTATATGAATTGTCCAAATGATTAAATTATATTAATTGGGTTATGAGGTCGATTTACCACATAATGAAGTCCCAACTGTTGAACTAATATAATTAAATCATAAATTGTTCCTAGTTCGTATCATCAATTACGGACAAACTGATGATGCAAAGAACTAGATTGTAATGTGTACTATAGCGCCGCTTCATGGGCTAGTGATGTGGGACATCAAGTACAATTACATAGATATTAGCTGGGAGCTAATGATCGAACAGACCCAACTGGAATAGTATTTAAGATTTCGAGTCATAATACTATTTCATTGACTGTCGAGCAATTTCCTCTGACCTGAGTAGTCCAGAGTAATTCCATTGTAAAATGGTGTACTTTGATACAAGTAAACGCCTTTCGTAAAAGGAGGTTATAAAACTTGTTATTGGGTATATCAGGAAGCAAGTGGGAGAGCTTGGATTGACAAGATGGGATTGTCCTCCATTTTAATATGGATCATATGTCTTACCGGCCACTTGGAGAGTCGAGACTGTGGAAAATACGTGGCCACGTCCAGATTCGTATCATAGTGATAAATCTGGTTTTACAGTCTGTCTCAAAGTCCAAGAAAGGTTTGAACCGATTGAGGATGACTCGAGTCTTGCCTCAAGTTCAAATTTAGACATAAAGTGACAACAGGAAGTTGGCAGCACACTGGCTCTGAAGGCCAAGTGGGAGATTGTTAGGATGTGTCCTTCGATCCTACGTGTGCAATCGATAAAGTCATAAGGTCGTCTATGGATGTTAAATGATTAATTGATAATATTAATTGTTGGGAACAATATAATAATCAATAAATCATACCTATAGGGTCACACACGAGTCGGAATTAAGTTGCTTGTCATATTGATTTAGAATCAATACGTATGGATTTTCACATGCATGAGATGCATGGCTTGCATGGATGCATGTCACATGGTGTGACATGGCATGCCACACAAGCAAGGGGACCACATCCATGCCAATTGGCATGGTGATGTGGAAATGACTCTTTACCTCCCCATTAACCACCATTATTGGTGCATTATGATGCACATAATGGGGGGTTACAAGGAGAGGTTAATTGTGGTGAATAAAGAGATGAAAACATGGTTTTCATACCACTTTATGATCAGCCACGAAAATCCACACAACAAGAGAGAAAAGAGTGAGAGAATCACTCAAGAACAAGCAAGCAAGTTCAATTCCGAGTTCGTGTGCAACACGTAGAGGCCGGGCCATTTGTGCGGCTTCAACATCCGGGCGATCCAAAGGAGTGACGAGGTCATTCCAAGGTGAACATTTAGAGGTGATCCATTGAGGTGGTTCAATCGACTCAACACCACCTCATCGACAACGACGAATCATTTCATCACCACATGTAAGAACTCGTTGATCTATATATATATATATATATATATATTGGATGTATATATATATAAATATATGTGTGTCTATACATATTTGTGTGCACTAAGATCCAAGCATGATAGATTTATATGCTTTACACGCTTCCGCACACACGGTATATCGATCGGATCGGTATACCGGTACCTTCAAGTGTGTGAGGGGGCAGGTGCGCCAAACTTTTAGAGTCATAGTCTGGTCGTGGGTAGCCCCTACCAATCTTATTACTTTTGCACACTTTGCCCAGGCAAAGTGTGTGAGGGGGGAAAGGGAAAGGGCAAACCCCTGTTTCTAATCGAGTCAGCATGATTATGTGATCACTTTGGGCAAACGTACATACAGTAACTCAAACTTTATAGTTAAGATGCATGAAATAGGGATGATGGAACTGTTCTAGGCAAACTGTGAGAATTGAGCCTACATGATTATATGATTTCTTTCTTTGAGAGTCTGCTGTGATATTTACAATGCCTGTCTTTGCCTGTTTGCTGAAATGAGTAGTTTGACTGAGTAGGGGTTGTTAGATGATTAGGGCATTTTCTTGTTTCCTTTTGCTTAAATAAATAACACTGTCCCTTGCTAGCCCCTTTGAGCCTGATTGAATATTTCCTTGTGAACCCATCTGGTATTATGCCCACATTACATAGGCAGCCAGAGAGAAAAGAGGGAGTTAGGGCATAGTGTTTAAAAGAAAAAAAAAAAAAAAGAAAAAAAAATCAGAAAAAAAAAAGAAAAAAAAACAAAAAAAAAAGATGAATAAAAAGTTGTTGTGCTAAGGCCCGTAAGAAAAGGGGCAAAGTGGCAGAGAAAAGGCTAACATCAAAAAGCCCTCTGCCCAAATAGAGCCTACTCCTCAAAATTTACCCATATGATCCCAACACTACAACCCAATAAAAGCCCCTTTGATAACCCCCCCTGCTTAGTTAAAACAAACTCAGATTAGCAATAAGGCAAATGTAGGCAAAGTGGAGTCACAGCAGAAAATGAGTGTCATTGAGCCCATACACTAAAAAGAGAGAAACACTGTGAGGGAGTGAACCCAAAGACCTTTAACAGACTCTTGACTTATTTTTATCTTTACTTGAATTTTGTGTTATCTGTATGTACTATGCCCTGCACTGATCATGCTAAAGTCCTTTGTTTTATTTCTCCCTACTTCTTTCATTTCTGTTTTCACTTTGGTCTTGAGTCAGGCAAATCAGAGCCCACGCTTGGGGACAAGCGTATCCAAGTGTGTGCGGTTCTGATGAGCCATTTTATTTGCTCATCTTAGAGCACTTTTACACCCTTTATCGAGTCAGTTTGAGTCGTTTACGTGTCTGGGAGGGCACAATTAGGTGTTTGGGCAGAGTGTGTGGTGATGCAGGTAACAGGTGGCGCACTGGGCAAAAGAGGCAAGGAAACCCCCTTCTATGGTCAAAGTTCTGGAGCGGTAGTGACAAGCAACAGTTTGACCACATCGGGCAAATGGGTAAGGTCACGAAGCAGAAGAGACAGAAGTACCAAGTACCGTGCCTGGTCCGACCACTTGTGGAGGAGAAGAGATACCTGCAAATTTTGATTTGGGCAGAGAGCGGCTGTGACAGGAGATTCGCTGCGGGCAAGCTGGCAGCGTACCAGAATCCCTGGATTCGGGGGATCTGACTTATCCCCCAACCCGTTGACCAAGGACGCCTATTCCTAAGGGGCGAGAAACAGCCGCGATCTGAAATTCAAATTTTGAAGTCTTTAAAAGAGAGGGGCGCGACGGGCAGCAAGGACACAACACATTACGCACCGAGAAGTCGGAAGAGCCGCCGGTCCCGCAGTCGCCGTCGCCGCCGGAGGAGTCGCCGGAGAAGAGATCGGAGCTGTTCGTCCGAGTCTCTTGTTTGTTTTGAGTAGATCCGACCTTCGGGTCGAGAAACAATTTCATGTTTTTATGTTTTTAAGTTTTAAATTCCGTACTTTGATTTCCTTCAAAAACGATTATCGATTTGAAGCTATGATTAATATAGATTGCTTTTCCTTAATTAATTCGTCTTTTAATTTCTGTATGAGTAGCTAAGTTGTTTTGCATCTGGGCAGGGACGGATCGAAGGTGAATTAGGGTTTAGTTAAACCGCGAGGTTGGAGGGGCTGAACTAACCGGTTGGGCGTTTGTTCCCGAGGCAAAGTTGGTTGACGTTTATTTCTGGGGAGTTTGGGCAAACTAGGACGACCACTAGTGAACCTTTACAATCTGGGATACTGGTGATTGGCAAACCGCATAGATGTACCTTGTAGTATTGTTGCGGGCATAGCACTAGAACTTGCAGGAGATGCGGTCGTATGTTTCGAGCATGCTATTGGCCGAGCGGGTCTTTCTAGAGGGTAATGCGGGTTTGGGCAAACTAGATCCATGTTTGGTCGCATAGGTTATCGAATTGTTCAGATCCAGGGGGATTAGGCAAAGTGTTAGCTAGCCTTCTCTTTATACAGTAAGGATAGATAAGGGGTGGGGCAACTGTTGGGCGTGACACAATAGGACCGCTTTTGTCTTACACACCCCATAACTGCTGACAAACCGCTGGTAAAAATCCTTGGTGCCAATGAACGGTAGTTTGCCCTAATAATCCTGAGTGAAGTCGTCTGCCCGGATGCTTTGTTTCCCATTTGATTCAGTTTTCCTTTTTTAGTAATCTGTTAGATCTGAGTGTTTGGTTTATTTACTTTTAGTTTTATTTATTTGCATGTTAGTTTGGTTAGCCGTAGTTAGTCAAAGTGTTGAAACGATTGCAAAACCGCTGTGCCCACAGCACCCCAAAATCAAATCTTTTTGTGACAACCCCTTGGGCAAAGCCGAGATCACCTACTGTAATTGCCTCCTTGTGGGACCGACCCCACGTACTTGCCATTATCTACGTTTTGTAGTAATAATAGTACTGGCTAAATACAAATATCATTTTGACAGCTTGTTTGCCCCTAACGACAAGCATACGGGCTCGTCAAAAATATATAGCTAATTACTTGAATTTCTCTTAACATAGAGTAAAAAAAATAAAAACACACGTTGAATTTCTCTTATCATAGAGTAAAAAAAAAAAAAACACTACAAAGTTCATTAACAGCGCAATGAAGATATATTACAAAATTAAAATATATAGTAGCACAATTAAATTATTCATGTAGTGAAAAATAAAAATATGTAATAAAGAGAGCAATTAAATTATTCATGTAGTGAAAAATAAAAATATGTAATAAAGAGTGCAAATATATAATAAAGTAAAAAATTGTAAATAAATAACAAAATCAATTACAGCCCAAAAATATATAATTAAGTAAAAATTTGCATCCTGCAACTAGACGAATTGGAGGAAGAGTTTGACACTTTCCCACATTCCATAAGCAGTTCTAGGTTTTGAAGATGAGATACGATAGGTTGAGGGCTGTGGGGTCGAGGGTTCAGACGGTGTTGGGGATGTAGCCACTCAGGGGGAGAGTGTTTATAACCTGCTGAGCTGGGGGGACCCAGGGCCATTGCTTTGTTTCTCCTTCACGGCGTTAGGGATGTAGCCACTCAGGGGGAGAGGGTTTATAACCGGCTGAGCTGGAGGGACCCGAGGGCCACTGCTTTATTTCTCCTTCACGGCGTGCTTTGACTCCGTCGAAAATTGTGGTGGTTGTGTTGGGTTTTACACTATGAGGAATCCTGGTATGATGCCGTTCCAGATGAGTTTCTTGAGGAGATTGTCGGCCAAAACTGACTGCTTGTTGTGAGGATGGTAGAAGGGGTTGTCTGTTTGAGACATGTTTGAATTTGTTTGGTATTTTTTGTGTGTTTTGAGATTGCTTTTGGAACTTTTTATTTTGCTTTGGGTGTGATTTTGATTTGTTCTTCTTTGGTATTATCAAAAAAATTTGGCATTTAGGGTGTTTGTTTTGGTAGGAAGTAAAAGTTATTTGTGTTTGTTATTTATTATTTGCGCTAGTAAACTAAAAAATTGCCGCATGAACAAAAAAAATTGTATGGAAACATTAAAATAAATTAAAATTCAATTATCTCCCAAAAATATATATTGAAGTATAAAGTATTTATTTAGTAATAGTATAAAGTATTTATTTAGTAATTTTTTATACTGCTATATTTTTCAAAATGTTAGTAGATTGTATGATTCACTTTATTTTTTTAAAGTATAAATACATTTTTTTTATTAATATTGAATTTCTCAAATGTAATATTGTGAGGATGGAGACATTGCGGTTTGAGACATGTATGAATTTCTTCAATTTAACTTCGTTTACTACTTACGTTGAATTTCCCTTATCAAAGAGCAAAAAATAAAAAATAATAATGAAGTACAAAGTTCATTAAAAGCGCAATCGAAGATATATTACAAAATTAAAAATATATATTGAATTATAAGTACTATAGAAAATATATAAACTAATAATGAAGTACAAAGTTCATTAAAAGCGCAATCGAAGATATATTACAAAATTAAAAATATATATTAAATTATAAGTACCGTAAAAAATATATACTTTGTTGACTAATTAAGTTGAATTTCACTTATCATAGAGTAAAAAAAATAAAAACACATAATGAAGCAATGAAGATATATCACAAAATTAAATTATATAGTAGCGCAATTAAAATATTCACATAGTGAAAAATAAAAATATAATAAAGTAAAAAATTACTAGCTGGCATGGCGCAACTAGATGAGGTGGAGGAGAGGTTTCCAGCTTCTGTAAATACTATAAGTAGGTATAGGTTTTGAAGATAAGGTAAATACTATAAGTAGGTATAGGTTTTGAAGATAAGGTACGATAGGTTGAGGCTGTGGGGTCGAGGGTTCATACTGTGTTGGGGGATGTAGCCACGCAGGGGGAGAGGGTTTATAACCTGCTGAGCTGGAGGGATACTGCTTTGTTTCTCCTTCACGCAGAAAATTGTGGTTGTTGTGTTAGGGTTTTACACTATGAGAAATCCTCGGTTTTGCCACAGGAAGCCCGGTCCCGATGAGTTTTTTGAGAAGATTGCTTGCCAAAACTGACTGCATGTTGTGAGGATGGAAGAAGGGGTTGTCTGTTTGAGATATTTTTGAATTTGTTTGGTATTTTTTATGTGCTGGTTTTGAGATTGCTTTTGGAACTTTTACTTTTGATTTGTGTGTGATTTTGTTTTGTTCTTCTTTGTTATTATCAAGAATTTTTGGTTTTTAAGGTATTTGTTTTGGTAAGAAGCAAAAGTTATTTGTGTTTTTATTTATTCTTTGCGCTAGTAAAGTAAAAAATTGTCGCATGAAGTACAAAAATTTGTACAGAAACAATAAAATCATTTAAAAATCAATTATCTCGCAAAAATATATTTTGAAGTATAAAATATTTATTTTAGTAGTTTTTTATACTGTTATATTTTTCAAAATCTTAGTAGTTTTTTGATTTTTTTGAAGTGTTTTAATACAATGGTACTACAATTTTATTATTGTATTATACACTTTATTTTTTGAAAGTATTAATACATTTTTTATTAATATTAAATTTTTTCAATGTAATATTGTGAGGATAGAGGCTGATATTGCGCTGTTTAAGACATGTTTGAATTTCTTCATGTAACTTTGTTTGCTACTTACATGTTTGAATTTTTTCAATGTAACGTTGAATTTACCTTATTATATAGCAAAAAATAAACCCATAATGAAGTACACATTTCATTAATAGCGCAAATATATATCACAAAATTAAAAATATATATTGAAGTAAAAAGTATAAATACTGTAGAAAATATATAGCTAATTACGTTGAATTTCTCTTATAATAGAGTAAAAAAAATAAAAACACATAATGAATTATAAAGTTCATTAACAACACACAGGGGCGGAGCCAGTAAGGAAGCTCTAGGGGCTTAAGCCCCCCCTAAATTTATTATTTTTATCTTTTTAGATGTAATATTTATATAAAATCAGTCTACTTTAATGATCAGCCCCCAGAGCCGTGAGACAAAAATTATTAATGAGGAGGGGCTGATTATTATATTTAACAATTTTAACTAATAAAAATATTAACATATTTAACAATTTTAACTAATAAAAATATTAACGCTAAGGATTAATTGATTAATAAATTCAACAACAATCATTATTTTTATTATTGCAGTTCCCAAAATTTACTAATGTCTAATAAATACTATAATATTAATAAATTAATCTAATCTCAATATGTTTAATCAATAATTATTATGTTAATAAATCAATAAATTTAATCAATGTCTAATAAATATAATATTAATAAATTAATCTAATCTTTAAAACGTCAATGATCAATTCATTATCTTGATAAACCAATTAATTTAATCAATAATCATCATTTTAATACATTATTTTAATTTTCATAAATTCTATATTATTTAGATTAAATTATAGTATTTAAATATTTAATTAAATTGCTATTCATTCATTTAAAAAATATATTTAAATATATATTTTTTTATTTTTAATGTTTTTTATAAAGGTTATTAAATTTTTTTTTACAAATAAATAGTGATTTAATTAAACATATTTTATATTTAATATAATTTTTTTATATTTTATTGTATCAAATATTTAAATATATTATTTTTATTATTTTAATATATATATATATATATATATTGACATAATGTATTAGCAAAGCCCCTACAGCATAATTTTTCTGGCTCCGCCACTGACAACACAATGAAGATATATTACAACATTAAAATATGTAGTAGCGTAATTAAATTATTCATACAGTGAAAAATAAAAATATGTAATAAAGAACGGAAATATACAATAAAGTAAAAAATTGTAAACAAATAACAAAATCAATTACGCCAAAAAAATATATAATAAAGTAAAAAATTGTAGAATACAACTAGACGAGTTGGAGGAGGAGTTTGACAGTTTCTCGACATGACATCCCATAATCAGGTCTAAGTTTTGAAGATGAGGTACGATAGGTTGAGGGCTGTGGGTCGGTTAAGACGGTGTTGGGGATGTAGCCACTCAGGGGGAGAGGGTTTATAACCTGCTTAGCTGGAGGAACCCGAGGACCACTTTTTTGTTTCTCCTTCACAGCTTGCGTTGACTCCGCCGAAAATTGTGGTGGTTGTGTTAGGGTTTACACTATAAGGAATCCTATTGGTTGTTGTATAAAGTATTTATTTTATTAGTTTTTTATACTGCTATATTTTTCAAAATGTTAGTAGTTTTTTGATTTTTTAAAGTATATAAAACAAACACATAATGAAGCAATGAAGATATATCACAAAATTAAAATATATAGTAGCGCAATTAAAATATTCACATAGTGAAAAATAAAAATATAATAAAATAAAAAATTACTTGCTGCCATGGCGCAACTAGATGAGGTGGAGGAGGAGTTTAGGAGTTTGACAGCTTCCGGACATACTATAAGCAGGTCTAGGTTTTGAAGATGAGGTAGGATAGGTTGAAGGCTATGGGTCGAGGGTTCAGACGGTGTTAGGGGATGTAGCCACTCAGGGGGAGAGGTTTTATAACCTGCTGAGCTGGAGGGACCCGATGGCCACTGCTTTGTTTCTCCTTCCCGCAGAAAATTGTGGTGGTTGTGTTGGGTTTTACACTATGAGGAATCATCGGTTTTTTCACAGGAAGCTAGTCCCCTATGAGTTTTTGAGGAGATTGTTTGCCAAAACTGAAAGTGGAAGTGGGGGTTGTCTGTTTGAGACATTTTTGAATTTGTTTGATATTTTTAATGTGTTGGTTTTGAGATTGCTTTTGAAACTTTTACTTTTGATTTGAGTGTGATTTTGTTCTTCTTTGTTTTTATAATTAAGAATTTTTGTTTTCTAGGGTGTTTGTTTTGGTAGGAAGCAAAAGTTATTTGTGTTTGTTATTTATTCTTTGCGCTAGTAAAGTAAAAAATTGTGCATGAAGTAAAAAAAATTGTACAAAACAATAAAATCAATTAAAAATCAATTGTGCATGAAGTAAAAAAAATTGTACAAAACAATAAAATCAATTAAAAATCAATTATCTCGCAAAAATATATTTTGAAGTATAAAGTATTTATTTTAGTAGTTTTTTATAGTGCTATATTTTTCAAAATGTTAGTAGTTTTTTGATTTTTTAAAGTGTTTTAATACAGTAATACTACAATTTTATTATTGTATTATTCACTTTATTTTTTGAAAGTATAAATACATTTTTTATTAATATTAAATTTTTTCAATGTAATATTGTGAAGATAGAGGTCTGATTGAGACATGTTTGAATTTATTCATGTAACTTTGTTTGCTACTTGCATATTTAAATTTTTTCTATGTAACGTTGTTTGCTACGTATGTTTATTTACCTTATTAGAGCATCCCCAATGGTAGGTACAATTCCTACATGGCATGGAATTGTACCTAGGTACATCATTGGGGACTTGGGTACAAACAGGAGAGAGAATATTAGAGTATCAAATATTAGATAGTAGGTAAAAATTGAGTTTATTTCTTATTTGGTGGGTCCCACATGGATAAAAATGAATAATTGTACCTCACACCATTGGTATTGTGAGGTACAAATTGATAAAAGTACAATTTTTTGTGATGTGTAACATGAATTGTACCTATGTTTAGGTACACCATTGGAGATGCTCTTATAGAGCCAAAAATAAACTCATTATGAAGTACACATTTTATTAACAGCGCAATGAAAGATATATATCACAAAATTAAAAATATATATTGAATTATAAAGTATAAATACTGTAGAAAATATATAGCTAATTACGCTGAATAGCTGAATTTCTCTTATCATAGAGTAAAAAAATAAAAATACATAATAAAGTACAAAGTTCATTAATAGCGCAATGAAAATATATTACAAAATTAAAATATATAGTAGCGCAATTAAATTATTCATACAATGAAAAATAAAAATATGTATTAAAGAGCTCAAATGTATAATAAAGTAATTTTTTTTAAACAAATAACAAAATCAATTACCGCCAAAAAAATATATAATAAAGTAAAAAAAATTAGTATGCAACTAGAGGAGTTGGAGGTGGAGTTTGACGGCTTTCCCACATCCCATAAGCTGGTCTAGGTTTTGAAGATGAGGTACGATAGGTTGAGGGCTGTGGGTCGAGGGTTAAGACGGTGTTGGGGATGTAGCCACTCAGGGGGAGAGGGTTTATAACCTACTGAGTTGGAGGGACCCGAGGACCACTGTTTTGTTTCTCCTTCACGGCTTGCGTTAACCCCGCTGAAAATTGTGGTGGTTGTGTTAGAGTTTACTCAATAAGGAATCCTGGTGGTTGTTGTATAAAATATTTATTTTATTAGTTTTTTATACTGCTATATTTTTCAAAATGTTAGTAGTTTTTTGATTTTTTAAAGTGTATAATACAAACACATAATGAAGCAAGAAAGATATTTTTGTTTCTCCTTCACGGCGGCTTGCGTTGACTCCGCAGAAAATTGTGGTGGTTGTGTTAGGATTTACTCAATAAAGAATCCTGGTGGTTGTTGTATAAATTATTTATTTTATTAGTTTTTTATACTGCTATATTTTTCAAAATGTTAGTAGTTTTTTGATTTTTTAAAGTGTATAATACAAACACATAATGAAGCAATGAAGATATATCACAAAATTAAAATATATAGTAGCGCAACTAAAATTGCTATATTTTTCAAAATGTTAGTAGTTTTTTGATTTTTTAAAGTGTATAATACAAACACATAATGAAGCAATGAAGATATATCACAAAATTAAAATATATAGTAGCACAATTAAAATATTCAAATAGTGAAAAATAAAAATATAATAAAGTAAAAAATTACTGGCTACCATGGCGCAACTAGATAAGGTGAAGGAGGAGTTTGACAAGAAGGTCTAGGTTTTGAAGATGAGGTAGATAGGTTGAGGGCTTTGGGATCGAAGGGTTCAGACGGTGTTGGGGATGTAGCCACGCAGGGGAAGAGGGTTTATAACCTGCTGAGCTGGAGGGACCCGAGGGCCACTGCTTTGTTTCTCCTTCACGCAGAAAATTGGAGGGACCCGAGGGCCACTGTTTTGTTTCTCCTTCACGCAGACAATTGTGGTGGTTGTGTTGGGGTTTTACACTATAAGGAATCCTCGGTTTTTCCACAGGCCCGATGAGTTTTTTGAGGAGATTGCTTGTCAAATCTGACTGTATGTTATGTTTTGAGATTGATTTTGGAACTTTTACTTTTGATTTGGGTGTGATTTTGTTTTGTTCTTCTTTGTTATTATCAAGAATTTTTGGTTTTTAGGATATTTGTTTTGGTAGGAAGCAAAAGTTATTTGTGTTTTTATTTATTCTTTGCGCTAGTAAAGTAAAAAATTACTAGTAAAGTAAAAAATTGTCGCATGAAGTACAAAAAATTGTACAGAAGCAATAAAATCAATTAAAATTCAATTATCTCGCAAAAATATATTTTGAAGTATAAAATATTTATTTTAGTATTTTTTTATACTGCTATGTTTTTCAAAATGTTACAATTTTATTATTGTATTATTCACTTTATTTTTTGAAAGTATAAATACATTTTTTATTAATATTAAATTTTTTCAATGTAATATTGTGAGGATAGAGGTCTGTTTGAGACATGTTTGAATATCTTCATGTAACTTTGTTTGCTACTTACATATTTGAATTTCTTCTAAGTAAAGTTGTTTGTTACGTATGTTTATTTACCTTATCATAGAGCCAAAAATAAACCCATAATTATGTTTATTTACCTTATCATAGAGCAAAAAATAAACCCATAATTATGTTTATTTACCTTATCATAGAGCAAAAAATAAACCCATAATGAAGTACACATTTTATTAAGCTCGCAATGAAAGATATATATCGCAAAATTAAAAATATATATTGAAGTGTACACATTTTATTAACAGCGCAATGAAAGATATATATCACAAAATTAAAAATATATATTGAAGTATAAAGTATAAATACTGTAGAAAATATATAGCTAATACATAATGAAGTACAAAGTTCATTAATAGCGCAATGAATATATATTACAAAATTGAAATATATAGTAGCGCAATTAAATTATTCATATAGTGAAAAATAAAAATATGTATTAAAGAACGCAAATATACAATAAAGTAAAAAATTTTAAACAAATAAAAAAATCAAAATAAAGTAAAAAAATTTAAACAAATAACAAAATCAATTACCACCCAAAAAATATATATTAAAATAAAAAATTGTAGCATGCAACTAGAGGAGTTGGAGGAGGAGTTTGACAGCTTTCCGACATCCCATAAGCTGATCTAGGTTTTGAAGATGAGGTATGATAGGTTGAGGGCTGTGGGTCGAGGGTTCAGAATTTGTTGGGGGATGTAGCCACTCTGGGGGAGAGGGTTATAACCTGCTGAGCTGGAGGGACCCGAGGACCACTGTTTTGTTTCTCCTTCACCGCTTGCGTTGACTTCGCCGAAAATTGTGGTGGTTGTGTTAGGGTTTACTCTATAAGAAATCCTGGTGGTTGTTGTATAAAGTATTTATTTTATTAGTTTTTTATACTGTTATATTTTTCAAAATGTTAGTAGTTTTTTGATTTTTTAAAGTGTATAATACAAGCAATAAAGATATATCACAAAATTAAAATATATAGTAGCGCAATTAAAATTGCTATATTTTTCAAAATGTTAGTAGTTTTTTGATTTTTTAAAGTGTATAATACAAACACATAATGAAGCAATGAAGATATATCACAAAATAAAAATATATAGTAGCGCAATTAAAATATTCAAATAGTGAAAAATAAAAATATAATAAAGTAAAAAATTAGTGGCTGCCATGGCGCAACGAGATGAGGTGAAGGAGGAGTTTGACAGCTTCCGGACATAATATAAGCAGGTCTAGGTTTTGAAGATGAGGTACGATGAGGGCTTTGGGGTCGAGGGTTCAGACGGTGTTGGGGATGTAGCCACGCAGGGGGAGAGGGTTTATAACCTGCTTAGCTGGAGGGACCCGAGAGCCACTGCTTTGTTTCTCCTTCACGCAGAAAATTGTGGTGGTTGTGTTGGGGTTTTACACTATGAGGAATCCTCGGTTTTTCCATAGGCCCGATGAGTTTTTTTAGGAGATTGCTTGTCAAAACTGACTTTCCGTTGTGAGGATGTAAGTGGAGGTTGTGTGTTTGACACATTTTTTAATTTGTTTGGTATTTTTTATGTGTTGGTTTTGAGATTGCTTTTGGAACTTTTACTTTTGATTTGGGTGTGATTTTGTTTTGTTCTTCTTTGTTATTGTTAAAATATGACTTGAATCCGTTTTTGTTTCCTTATTTAAGAAAATTATAATTATATTTAATATAATATAATTCTATTCCTTATGGATTTAGTAGTCATATATTAAGAAAAAAGGTTTATTCTTATTCCTATTAGTTACCTCATTTATGGGTTTTCTACACCTATAAATAGGGATCTCCATAGACACAATTAGATGTGTGTTGAACTCCAAGAGAGACACCATGTGATAATACTGTGTGAGATTAGAGGGTTTTAGAGTGGATATCAGTACTTGTAATCATCGCAATATTATAGTGAAAGTTCCCGTCGTTCCTCCCGTGGTTTTTCCCGATTTGGGTTTCCACTTAAATTCCTTGTCTTCTTTATTTATTGTTGAGTTATTTTCGGGGTTCCGCATTATTATTCGTACTATACATCGTCGATCTGCAACAAGTAGTATCTAGTGGCACCGGTCTTGATCGTGTGGCGTTCAGAGCTTTGTCCCGTAACAAGTGGTATTAGAGCCAGGTTACGATCCTAAAAGCTAACAAGTGGTATCAGAGCCAGGCAACGATCCCGTGACCTTCCAGAGCCAAACTACGATCCTACTACCTTCCGGAGCAAGGTTTCGATGGTGAGCGTGAGGTACGATTTACCGAATTTAAGTCTCAACATGAGGTTTTCTCTTTACCATCACGACATGGAGGAGTCCGTGAGGATTGATCTCGATCGGAAGGTAATTATTATTGACCTTCATATACCGAACTCCATGACCGAGGAAATCATGAAGATAAGGTCCGCAAAGGAGTTGTGGGAATTATTAGAAGAGTTGTGGCAACTTTTTGAGATAATATCCTATGTAGCCGTGTTATTGGCGCTATTTGCGGGGGAGAACGTGAAGAGAATTGGTGTGGGTGTCTCCGATGTGGTATCATGTGATGGACTTGACGTCCAAAAGAAGTACCGTGAGAAAGGAAGCGACTCGGGGAATTCGAAGTCGCGACACGGGAATAAGGTATGTCACTATAGCTCGGTGAAAGGAGAAGTAACCGGAGTTATGTTTAGCTACACCTGTGAAGGTGGAGTTTTTGAGGCTACCAAAACGGCTTTGGTAGTGTTGGGAGGAGACGTAAAGGCAATGCGACCTTATGTCCTCCATGAAGGCACGGTGAAGGAAGTAACCGGGGCCGAAACCCGACTCTTGTTAGAAGAGTCTATCCGGCATAGAGGCATGCAAACGAAGACCGGAGTGACCAAGCTTAAAGATGAAGCGGTGAACGAAGTAACCGTGGGAAAAACTAGGCTCTCGGATGAATAGTCTACACGACTAGACCATGTGCGGCTTGGGCATGTGAGGAAAGTCGATTTGAAGGATCGAGTGTTTCTCGATCTATGGAGTGTTTCTAAACCTGGTGAGCCATGTGCGCTTGGAAAGCGGTCGAGAGGGTATATCTCGAATTGGGCTCACAATTCGAAGAAGACACTCAGGTATCTACGTTCTGATTCATGGGGACCTTTGAAGGTCCAATCTTCTAGGAACTAGGCCCGTTGGGGAATTTAGAGGAAGACGAGGGACGAGACTATTGAGGGCGATGTGATTTCGCTTTATGGTTTGATGTGCAATGTGATTTCGCATATGGGATTTCGCGGCTTTGTGTTACATGTGATTTGATTTCACATGAGCGGCGGGATTTCGCGGTTTCTCGTCAAGGTGAAGATTGTTAAAATATGACTCGAATCCGTAGGAATTTTGTTTCCTTATTTAGGAAAATTAGAATTATATTTAATATAATATAATTCTATTCCTTATGGATTTAGGAGTCATATATTAATCCTTATGGATTTAGGAGTCATATATTAGGAAAAAAGGTTTATTCCTATTCCTATTGTTACCTAATTTATGGGTTTTCTACACCTATAAATAGGGATCTCCATAGACACAATTAGATGTGTGTTGAACACCAAGAGAGACACCATGTTATAATATTGTGTGAGATTATAGGGTTTTAGAGTGGATATCAACCCTTGTAATCATCGCAATATTATAGTGAAAGTTCCCGTTGTTACTCCCGTGGTTTTTCCCGATTTGGTTTTCCACGTAAATTCCTTGTCTTCTTTATTTATTGTTGAGTTATTTTCGGGGTTTCGCATTATTATTCGTACTATATATCGTCGATCTGCAATAAGTAGTATCTAGTGGCACCGGTCTTGATCGTGTGGCGTTCAGAGCTTTGTCCCGTAACAAGTGGTATTAGAGCCAGGTTACGATCCTAAAAGCTAACAGTTATTATCAAGAATTTTTGGTTTTTAGGGTGTTTGTTTTGGTAGGAAGCAAAAGTTATTTGTGTTTGTTATTTATTCTTTGCACTAGTAAAGTAAAAAATTGTCGCAGGAAGTAAAAAAAATTGTAAAGAAACAATAAAATCAATTAAAAATCAGTTATATCGCAAAAATATATTTTGAAGTATAAAGTATTTATTTTAGTAGTTTTTTATACTGCTATATTTTTCAAAATGTTAGTAGTTTTTTGATTTTTTAAAGTGTTTTAATACAGTGATACTACAATTTTATTATTGTATTATTCACTTTATTTTTTGAAAGTATAAATACATTTTTTATTAATATTAAATTTTTTCAATGTAATAGTGTGAGGATAGAAGTCTGTTTGAGACATGTTTGAATTTCTTCATGTAACTACTTACATATTTGAATTTCTTCTATGTAACGTTGTTTGCTATGTATATTTATTTACCTTATCATAGTGACAAAAATAAATCCATAATGAAGTACACATTTTATTAACAGCGCAATTAAAGATATATATCACAAAATTAAAGTAAAAATATATAATAAAGTAAAAAACTGTAGCATGCAACTAGAGGAGTTGGAGGAGGAGTTTGACAGCTTTCCGACATACCATAAGCTGGTCTAAGTTTTGAAGATGAGGTACGATAGGTGAGGGTTGTGGGTCGAGGGTTCAAACGGTGTTGGGGATGTAGCCACTCAGACTATATTTATCGGGGGTCGTCCACGACCCCCATTTGCTAAAAGACAAGAAAGAAACAAAAAAAGAAAAAGAAAAATTAAATTGAGACGAATGGCCTGGTCATGAGATGACCTGGGCGTGAGCTTTCTTTTTGTTAAAGATAGATGACACTTGTATCTATTAATTGGCTAATGTATATATAAATTTATATTATTTTTATAAATTAAAATTTCATCAAATTAATAAAATAAAAAATATTTATGATTATACCAAAATTCATAAAAAAATTATTCTACAAATAGTGATCAATCTTGATATATTTTTGAGAATTAATTAAATTATTAAATAATAAAAAGAATAAACATATAAATGTAGGTCGTGGGTTGTGGATAAAGAGTGAAAAATGAAAATTTTGAATTGAGTAGTGAAATAATGATGTGGAGGAGCGTGAAATTACTATTTTATTAAAGAGTTGGGTTGTGAGAAGGTTATGAATAAATATAGTCTCAGGGGGAGAGGGTTTATAACCTGCTTAGCTGGAGGGACCCGAGGACCACTGTTTTGTTTCTCCTTCACAGCTTACGTTGACTCCGCCGAAAATTGTGGTGGTTGTTTTAGGGTTTACACTATAAGGAATCCGGTTGGTTGTTGTATAAAGTATTTATTTTATTAGTTTTTTATACTGCTATATTTTTCAAAAGGTTAGAAATTTTTTGATTTTTTAAAGTGTATAATACAAACATATAATGAAGCAATGAAGATATATCACAAAATTAAAATATATAGTATCGCAATTAAAATATTCACATAGTGAAAAATAAAAATATAATAAAGTAAAAAATTACTGGCTGCCATGCAACTAGATGAGGTGGAGGAGGAGTTTGACAGCTTCCGACATACTATAAGCAGGTCTAGGTTTTGAAGATGAGGTACACATATTATTAACAGCACAATGAAAGATATATATCACAAAATTAAAAATATATATTGAAGTATAAAGTATAAATACTGTAGAAAATATATAGCTAATTACGCTGAATTTCTCTTATCATAGAGTAAAAAAATAAATACACATAATCAAGTCAAAAATTTTACGCATATAACAAAATCAATTATCGCGCAAAAATATATACTAAAGTAAAAAATTGCAGGATGGCATGCATGGAGCAGGAGGTGGAGGAGGAGTTTGACAGCTTCCCGACGTGGCGACGTCCCATACGTAGGTATAGGTTTTGAAGATGACGTCCCATACGTAGGTATAGGTTTTGAAGATGAGGTATGATAGGTTGAGGGATGTTAGGTCTAGAGTTGTGTTGGGGGATGTAGTGACTCAGGGGGAGAGGGTTTGTAACCTACTGAGCTGGATGGACCCGATGGCCACTGCTTTATTTCTCCTTAACGGCGTGCGTTGACGCCGCCGAAGATTGTGGTGGTTGTGTTGGGGTTTTACACTATGAGGAATTGTTAAGTATCCCGGTTGACAAAAGGTCCTAAAGCTCAAATATAAGTTGGATTATCTTATAACCTTAACAAGACCTTTTAAGGTGTTATTAGCACAACTTTGACATGGTATCAGAGCGGGCCCAACACGATGATTGGTGCCCCAGTCGATGAAATTTCCGACTTGCCCAAAGATGGCATTGTGTCCACGAGTAGAGCCGACAAAATCAAGCCTACTCGTGAGGAGGTGGGTTAAGTATCCTGATGAATTTCCGGCTTGCCCAAAGATGGCACTGTGTCCACGAGTAAAGCCGACAAAATCTAGCCTACTCGTGAGGGGGTGTGTTAAGTATCCTACATCGGTTGGCAAAAGGTCCTAAAGCTCAAATATAAGTTGGATTACCTGGGTGTGTTGCCTTTTAAGTTGTTATTGGCATTACTTTGACAGGAATCCTCCCAAAACTGACTGCTTGTTGTGAGGATGGAAGGGGAGTTGTCGGTGTTATTGGCACAACTTTGACAATAATCCTCCCAAAACTGACTGCTTGTGGTGAGGATGGAAGAGGGGTTGTCTGTTTGTGTAACGCCCCGGCCCGTTAAGCGATCGAAGCCCGGCCCTAATGGGCCGGCTCGGTTACCAATGACTGCCGTCGGGAGTGATATCCTGACCCCACTGTACCAACACTTGTCTTTTCCAACGCACTTTGTCCTCACTCGTGCGCACCCAAGAAACTTCCCAGAGGGTCACCCATCCTAGAATTTCTCCAGAGCCAGCACGCTTAACTTTGGAGTTCTTATAGGAAGATGCCCAGAAAAGAAGATGCATCTGTTGGTATGAGTAGCATATTCAATTCCTTTAAGCCTATGAATTTTCTGGGGCGTTACAATCACCCCACCTTTTTCTGCGCAACGTCCTCGTTGTGCGCCTTCCTTTCCCAGGACCTCCCAGAACCTACCATCCGTGCAGGATTCTAGAGGTGGCCCCTACGGGTACTCTCACCAACTTCTGGGTGGAGCACTTGGTCCCGCATGGCACTTAGTTCCCGCAATTCCGGTCGGCACCTGCTCTGATACCATTTGTAACGCCCCGGCCCGTTAAGCGGTCGAAGCCCGGCCCTAATGGGCCGGCTCGGTTACCAATGACTGCCGTCGGGAGTGATATCCTGGCCCCACTGTACCAACACTTGTCTTTTTCAACGCACTTTGTCCTCACTCGTGCGCACCCGAGAAACTTCCCACGGGGTCACCCATCCTAGAATTTCTCCAGAGCCAGCACGCTTAACTTTGGAGTTCTTATAGGAAGATGCCCAGAAAAGAAGATGCATCTGTTGGTATGAGTAGCATATTCAATTCCTTTAAGCCTATGAATTTTCTGGGGCGTTACAGTTTGAGAAATGTTTGAATTTGTTTGATATTTTGTGTGTGTTGGTTTTGAGTTTGGTTTTGAAACTTTTTATTTCTCTTTGGGTTTTATTTTGTTTTAAGGATTTTGAGGTTTTAGGGTGTTTCTTTTGCTAGGAATATGTCAAAGGGGTTTGAAGCTTATAGCTAACTTGCGATATTTAAAGGAGACAATGACGAGTCGGGGAGGTAGGTAAGTCAATTAAAATATATATTAAAGTAAAAAATTGGGCATATATATTGAATAAAAATTAAAATATATAGTATTTTTGCTATTAAATAAATTTTAGTATTTTATTTTATTTTATTTTAGTATTTTTTTATAATTTTTTTATATTGTTTATCATATTTATTGGATGGTAAAAACAGTTAACGTGACTATTATTAGAGCATCCCCAATTGTTAGATACAATCCCTACGTGGCATGTATGGAATTGTACCTAGGTATATATTATGGGTAGAAGTACAATTTAGGAGAGAGAAATGATAATATCAAAGTTTAGATACTAGGTACAAATTATCAAAGTTTAGATACTAGGTACAAATTGCTTTGTGTCTCATTTTGTGTGTCCCACAAGTATAAAGCAAAAAAATTGTACCTCAACTCATTGAGATATTGAGGTACAATTGGATAAGTATAAATTTTTGTTGATTTGTCATGTTAGATTTGTCTAAATTGTATCTATGGGCAATCCGTCTATTGTAAATCAAAATCTAAGTTAAATATAAAAGATATTCATTTTAAAAATGAATAATCATCATTGAACAATTAAAAATCTATCATTTTTAAAATCATCCATGAGTAAAAATATAAATAAATTATCATTTAATAAGATATTCATTATATATTAAAGTAATCTTTATTACTTTAATATTCTTTAAAAATTGCCAAGTTTGGGTACACATTGGAAATGCTCTTAGTGGATAACGGAAGTATACTGAGTTTTTCTAATTTAAAAAATACATTAAATTCTTTATATTCTTTACTTTTTGGTAAAAAATAAAAAAGCAATATTTTTCTTAGTTAGAAAATAAAAAAGTAACATTTTTCTTAGTTGGAGGGAGTAATATATATACAGAGCTGAAATATATATGTAGTATATATAAAACATGTATGTATGTGTAGTTGTGTGTAATCTATGTATATATTGTATTCTATATATATAAATATATATATATATGAATTGTATGTAACGGTTATACATATTTAAATAAAAAAATAGTTATTTTTTAAAAATAAAATTTGATAAATAAATTTATTTATTTTTTAAAATTATTATATAAATATAATTATTTTACTAATAAAAATTTATTAATATATTCAATATTTTAATAATTATATATTATATTTTGATTTTTTTTTATTTTTTTAATTTTATTATGTATATTTATATGTATTTTAAAATTTTATTATTTTTTAATAATAAATTAAAATAAAAATTTAAAGAAATCTTGTGTGTTTACTTAGACATTTAAAATAGTTAAATTTTTTTATATTTTAAAAATAAAATCTATAAAAATTCATAAACTTTTAGAATGAAATATTGAATTTTTAATACTTACATGTATTGAATTTTCAATACTTATTATAGTATACTGTATATTTTAAAAACTTTTTAAAATCAAGACCCAGTCTTGATACACCCCCCTCTCAAAATTTAAAATTGATGTATTTATCTCCGATTTCTCGAAACTCTCGCACATTAGAGAAGCGCCGTAATCAGAGTTGTCCGAAACGGAAAATCAACACAATCAGTCGGTGAAGTTGAAAGAGGAAAAAATGGGGTTGGAGAGTGTGGGTGCTCTGGCGATGCACATAATCCTCTCCAAATTGGATCCACCGGAAGCAGCATCCGTTGCTTGCCTCAACAAGGGTTTTCGGGCTTGGGCCTCCGAAGATTCTCTCTGGGCCCAATTCTGCTCTCACGAACTCGGCCTCTCTTCTCCCCTCGACCCGCACGGCAATCCAACCCCTTCATTCAAGGTCCTTTCTTTGTGTGTTTATGTGTGTGTGTGAATTTGCTGAATGTTCTGTTTCGATTTTATATGTGGGTTTTAGTGGAAGATCAAGAATAATGTAACCTGGTATCTTAAACACTATCTATCTGTATGCCGACTCAAATTATTGATGCCTTCATAGCTCGATGAATCTTTCGTCTCTAGGCATCATACCAAGCGTGGAGAGACGGATTTTCCATGTACCCGTGGCCGCTCGTTACCCGCGCCAACAGGTGTTGGACCAAACTCAAGGACTGGTTATCCCTAAACTTCCCAGAGGCTCTACCTACTCTGCGTAAAGGAGCCTCCGAAGACGAGATTGCGGATTTCGAGAGGTCTATGAAAATTAAACTGCCCCTCCCAACTAGGGTCCTGTACAGGCTTTGCGACGGCCAAGAACTACCGGACCAACACTTCACAGGAGGTTTGCATTCGAGCTTATTGGGCATCATCGGTGGCTACGTGTTGTATGACCACTTAGTGAATGTGTTCTTGTTACCCTTGAGGCAAGTGATGTTCGACACAAAAGGCATCACGCGCCAGCTCGGGTTCACCAGCAGGTCCAAGTTCATTGTGGTGGCTTCTTCTGCCACTTACAGCGAGAAATTGTTCTTTCTGAACTGTAGCAGCGGGCAACTTTTTGTGGGCACGAGGAATCTAGTGACGGATGGAGAAATGCTGCCATGTGTGCCGGATGCATTGATCAGTAGTTGCGTGCATGATGCGAAAGAAGGCGGTGGTGGTCAGCAGGATGGCTTGCTACTGTGGCTTGAAGAACATGCCCGACGCCTGGAAGGTGGGATTATTAATGTCCGTAAAGTGGGAAAATTCAGAGGGATCAATTTGTTCCCTGAGAAGCTGCCACTCTGCACCTCTGCTGTAACATGTGGTGTTAAGGTATTCTATTTCTCTGATCATTTTCTTGTAGTTAAACTAATCGATCGTACTGCATAAGTTGATTGCTACATACATCTTAAAAAATGGATGATAATGGCGCAATGCCTCTTATCAAAGTACAAAGAATAATAGATTTTTATCAGTGATCACAGACCGGCAAACTAGCCAAACTATTAGAAAACAAAGTCAACAAACAGCCGAAAGACGCAGATAAACAAAAAAAACAAATTAGAAAATAAGTAATATGACAACTTTGCATTGACGTTTCACGAGAAATCAGGGAGCATCTACCCTGGTTTGCATGTAAATTTCAAGTTTACTGAGGATAAAAAGATGAGTTTTTTTGGTTAACTACAAACCAGGGCATCTCTACATTGGCGAAACTTTAAAATTCAATTCCTGTAAAGTTGTGCCCTTTTTTAATCTTCCTTGAAGAATGCCCGAGTATTATTTGTCAGCTGTTGAATCTTTTGCAGTAGTGGCAAGTAATTTGTACTATGATGGGTTGATAGGCTATAGCGAGTACTCATACAGTATCCCATGTCTTAATGGATGTGATGGCATTTCTTTCCATTAAAACAAAGGAAAATGGTTCATAGGCTTTGATTTGGTGTGATTGGCTTAGACGGAGCCTCTTTATGCTTTTGAGGGATCTTTACCCCCCATCACCAACCTAAAAGAAGAAAATTATATTCAAAACCTATTTGTAACATTGAAATAACCAGAAATTAATTTCTTCGCATGCAAACAACGAAGGTGTGTTAAGTGTACTTGTAACACTTATTGTTTCTTTTAAACTTTTAATAGACGTTAGGCCTCTGGTAAGAGTTCCCCAGTTCAGTCCCTTGTGTCCTGTTGTAAAATCAAATCAATGTTTGGAAGTCGTAGATAGGATTTGAAGATTTAGATGGCGTTGATGAAAATCAATCCTTCGTTATTTTTTGCCTTATGGGGTTTCCTTCTGAAGGGTACTTAATAGCACATGTGTTTAAAAACTGTAGTTTAGATGTATATTTAATTTAGGTAATCATGTTCTTGGATTATGATATCATGCAACACTCTAGAGAAGCGATCAAATCATCACGCAGTATCTACTACATGCTTTCTCTTACTGTCTTACCTTTATATTCCTTTCAATTGATAGTTTCTATATACGAGAAATTCTCATGTAGTTTCCTGAACTAATTTCCTGAATTAATCTGATTGCCCATGTTATAAACTTATAATGAATATTCACGAATACCATGCACACGGTTGTTACAGATTGTTTACTCCATTTTCTTTATCTCTGATTTTTTTTTCTTCGTCAAAGGTTCGTGCTTCTGCTGCATTTGTGCCCGAGTTCAGTAACCTTCAGGACGAATCAGAGAAATATGTGTTTGCTTATTCCATTCGCTTATCACTTTCACCTGATGGATGTATCATCAATGGGATGAAGTTCGAATCTTGCCAATTATATTGGAGACATTGGATTATACGCGCTAACGATGTTGTTACGTCTGATGTAAATGGGGAAGCTGTGATAGGAAAGGTCAGTATCTAATTTAGTAGACAAGATTTAAATATCAGATGAGTTGGTTTCTACTTTGTATAAACACCCCAAAATCAAGGCCATGCATGCTGCAGTGAATTTTAACTATTTTACGTTTTGTATACTAAAGGGATTCAGGTATTATGTCATGACTGTTGAATTATTGATCCAACGACATTTGAATGCACCCAAACCCAATTCTAAACTGAAAGATATAAATGATTGCTAGACAAAGGGAAAGTAGTCAAAAGACTGGGTGACCAACGTGGTATAAAAAATTGGTGATTTTCTTATTGAATTGTATGAAACACGTTTGTGATCTACATTTCCTTTATCCTTCAAGACTACAAGAATTCCATGTAATTTGCTGATTTAATTCTAGATTTGAAATATAAGGAGGTGTAGGCCCCCAACTTGTAAGTATTCATTTTTATTCCTTGAATCTTGTTGAGGCACCTTATGAATGAACAAATTATACTGGACATGATCTGAAAAATACTGCAACTAGTGTTAAAAATCATCATATATTCAGGAGTTTATATATTGGAAGGCCCAGAAGACAAAAGTAATCAGAAGGAGATATAAGTGCCCTAGTTTTGATTAGAGGATATAAAAATAAAGCGTGCAGCGTTTTATTGATAGATATACATAAGGGGGTATTCAAAATAGAAAGCTTAAGTGCGTAATTATTAATAAAAATTGGAGACAGTATCCAAAAATTATACAAGCTCCACTGGTGCTCTTTGTACCGTCTTTAGTATTTGACTAATATTATTGTGTATGTGCAGTATCCACTACTACGCCCCGGTGAAGAAGAGTTTGTTTATGAGAGTTGTACACCTCTACCAGCCTCCGTGGGATCTATTGAAGGATCTTTTACTTTTGTTCCTGGAAGGTACATACATATGAGTGATATGACTATTTTTCTATGCACATTACATATTTTCATTACATTGATTATGCAACTTTTTGCTGACTAAAGAAAAGCACTTCTCACCACATGGATGTGTCATATTTATTTCATGCTGACTTTTGTTTTTTCCCCTAGTCTAAAATGCATCATTATCTGCATATTTTTTGGGTAGATCTTTCTCGGGGCATGTAAAATGTTAATACATTGATTATATGTATCATACTTTACACAATGCCTAGTATCTGATTATAACCGGAATTGTTTGTACGCAGATTAGCGGATGAGAAAGGTAGCGCATTTGCAGTTGTGGTGGCTCGCTTTCCCCTGCAGCTTCCTGACTACATTTTCTGATATGCCAACCTTCTGTTTTCCAGAGATTCAATGCTAGTGCGGTTTTGATTTTTTATTTTTTTTTTGTTAATTTGTGTGCTGGATATGAATAATGTTTTATTTGTTTTGCAATAGAAGGGGAACTTAGTAGTTGGGGATTTGAGTTCATGAAGTCACTTTGTAATCTAATAAATAGTGGGAAAATATCAATATTGGTCTTGTTCGATCAGTCAATTATTTAAATAGTCCTTTACCTTTTAAAATTATCACAGTTAGTCCTTTGACCTGCTATACAGGTAAAAATATGACTTGACACGTTGGTGACTTATTAAACTGATAAAATACTGTCAAATAATGTAAATAAAAAAAAAATTGTATGAGGCTCGAACCTTTGACTTCTACAAAATAAAATAACACCAACACCGCTTAACCATGAACATCAAATTTAAAATAATGAACTATTAATATATTTGTACTAGTAGTATTGAACAATTACTACCATAATATTATAAAAAAACAAAATACAGTAAAAATAAAAAATAAAATAATTAAATAATTTTTTTATATATAATCAAAAAAATCAAATTATAAATTAAATATACCAATCATTTTACAAATAAATTAAACACTACATAAAATTTCATAAAAATAATTACAAAATTAAATTTAAAAAAAATGTAAATTATTAAGTAAATAATTAATTATTTTCATGCCTTGTTAATTTTGATAATAAAATATTTTTGATGGTTAATTAATTAATAAATGCAAAATAATGAATTATTAAATTTGAATTATTTTGTATTTAATTACTTTTTTAATGGTATAATTTTGGTTATTAAGTTTTCGATTAATATATTTTTACGATTAATTTAGTAATAAATGTAAACTTAGATATTATTAAATTTAAATTTATTATGTAATTTATTAATTTTTTATGATATTTTTTTGATAATTATTTATTTTTTTATTAATTTATTATAAAATTTAAATTAATTTGTATTTTTTTAATTTTAAAGTTACAACTTTGTTAATTAATTAATTAATCATTAAGAATAAATTAATTAATGATTTTTATTATATTTTTGAAAGAATTATTTTGTGCTTAATTAATTAAATTTAAGTTATTTTATTTGTTTATTAATGAATCATTACAGTTTATTATCATTTAATATTCTAGGTTTGTTAATCCTACATACTTGGTATAATGGTAATTGTATTTTAAATTTTAAGTAGTCATGACTTCAATTCTTAACTAATGCAATTTATATTTTTACCTGTTATAGCAGGTCAAAGGACTAATTTTGATAATTTTAAAAGATACAGGACTACTTACTGAATTTGCTTATCAAAAGGGACTATTTGTGATATTTTTCCAATAGTCAAACCACAAAGTCTCAACTCTTAGAATCTGTTCTTTTGGACTTAATTTCTGTATATTTCAGTTCAGATTGATAAAATTTGTTTCAAAAGAAATTAAAATAAAATAAATAAAAAATAATTTGAATCAATAATTTTAAGTATATAAACTAGTTAGGGTCTGTTTGGTTGGCCAGATATAAGCTCTTTAGTTATGTTAACTTACTTATAGAGCGTTTGTTTTAGTTTTATTGGGCCCGCGTCAGTTAAATGGCCCGCCACTAGTTACTGTTTCTCTTTGAAGGACTTGACGGCCCAATTTGGGAGGATAAAGTATCTCATTTGAACAGTACATTAAAATAATGAGATTAATTACAAAGTTGTCCTTACATATTTAAAGGAAAAAAACAAATGGCTTCTTTACCCTAATTCCGCTCGTCTTTATTTTTTCAACCAGAGAGATGATTTATGTTTTATTTATTTATTTATTTATGAATTTAGCTTTCCTCTTTCTTTTTAATTCCTCCTTTTAAACTTTTTGTTTCTTCTTTCATATGTGTTCTGCATATGATTTAGATCTTGCCTTCAACAGATTCTTATTTCATTTTTTTTTTTCAAAATTTTATTGATTTTTTTTTCTACAAAATGACGAGCAACAGATGAAATCAAGCTCATGGTGTTCTAGTTCTATTTGGTGTAAAAACTAAATAATATGAGAAGAAATTTCAGTGAGAATAAATCATTGAATTCATATTGTGTGAGAATTTTTATTTTATTTTTATTTTGAAAGGGTAATTTAGTCATTACAATAATGTAATCTTGAATAGAAAAAATATCAACCAAACATCGCACAAAATATTTTATACGAGTTAAACAGTAGTGAGGTAATTATCTTGCTTATCTATGATAAATTTATATGGCTCACCAAACGAGCACTTAGTAATAGAATATTATTAATATTTAAAAAAATTCGACAATTATATAATTTATTATTATTTTATAAAAGTATCAATTCATTTTACTTCGGTTTCAGATCAGTTCAGTCGATTTCAATTCAAAAAAACATGTTACTATCAATTTCACAACGCTTTGCATTCTTTTCTTTTTAGATTTGTCTCATGGTATTTTATTCGATTTGAGTGTCAAGTTTGATGAGCTTAGTGTAATTTCATTTGATTATGCTGTTAATGATGCAATTTTACGTGTGCACTTTTTTAGGCAGGTTATATTTTGAGATTTAACTTTTCATTTTTTATTCACCACTAAATTAGATAATTTTTTGCTTGAATCTTAGAGAGAAAAAAATCAAAATTTTTTTTTTTTTTAATTCATCACTCAATTTTTGTTTTGCAGATAATAATTTGAGTTTTATGATCATATAGTGGGTAACAATTGATTTTTTTAATATATTCACTATTTTTTATGATAATCATTTTTATACACGGTACCTTGTATTGCTGGGATGTAGATATAAATTAATAGGTAGTAAAAGACACAAATTTGTACCTACAAATAAAGAATTGAGGGGGGACATTCAATGGCATAGTAATCTTTTACCTTTTTAAGTAAAGTTTATAATGTATATGAAGTAATGTACATTATAAACTTACTGGAAAAAAATTACACAAGACTTATGATTTCAAAACATTTGCATGTTTCAGGTTACCTAACATTGAAATTTGTACATTCAATACAATTCAATTTAATTCCAAAATAGCTATGCAATAATTAACATTTATTTATAACAAAGGTTAAAAAAGGGATTCCACATTTAATTGTTTTTTTAATACTTGGAAGCAATTATCTACAGTAGTATTTAATTTGGAGTTTACTTCACTGTATGCGCGTCTCTCTCCGTGTGTATGTATACATACATATATACACACATATATATATTTGTCATCCACTCATCGTCTCGTTGAAGCTTCCTAACGTCACCATGTGAAATGTGATTCGTCTTCACAAATTTGCTGTTCGATTCTCTCAATTACATTCTCCGAAGATCTATTCGCAATCCGACTGCGAGAAAGAAAGAAGAAAATAACACCGAATTTATAAATAAAACTTAACCTGTAAGTATTTTTTTTTTCTTTTATTAATTTATTTATTTTTATTCCCATCGTTCTGTTTCTGTATCGCCATTTTTTAATTGGTAATTTATCACATTCCTGTTTCGATTTTTGACATTTTTGCACGCCGCGTATAGATACTGTTTTGAGTTTGAATTTTTGATGTTTCTTTCTTTCTTTAATTATTTAATTCATTATTTTATGCAATAATCTTCTTGAATTTATTCGATAGGTTATTGAATAATCGGATCTTTTGTTGACCTTCTCTGATTGTTCTCTTTGCAGGCTTTATTTTTCTATCTAGGGTTTCAATCCCAGCGGCCTTCCATTTAGGAGAAAAGGTTTGTTGAACATATTCATTGATTTCATTGAATTCCTGTGCGTGTGTTCAATTAATAACCCATTGCTGAAAACCCATCAATAAATTCTAGGTTTTCGCTACATTTCAGGAGTGGAAGCATTGGGCTCTGGATATTGATGGATAAGGATAAGTCTCACCATGCTAGTGGGAGTTTACTTCCTCCGTCGGGTAGGTATTCTGTTTTCTCGCCACCGAATAGCGGCTTCAACATGAAGCCTGAACAATCAGGAGCATCCAATTTGCCCCCTTTAGCTCCAGCCAGCTCCTCGGAACAGAGCCAGTTTGGTCATGGCATGGCGTCTGATAATAACCGATTTAGTCATGACCTAAGCCGGATGCCCGATAACCCGCCCAAGAATATGGGTCACAGACGAGCACACTCTGAGATTCTCACCCTTCCCGACGACATTAGCTTTGATAGTGACCTAGGTGTTGTTGGTGGATTCGATGGGCCATCATTTTCTGATGAAACCGAGGAGGATTTGCTATCAATGTATCTTGACATGGATAAGTTCAATTCGACTTCTGCTACTTCTGGGAACCAAATGGGTGGCGAGTCATCTTCTTTGTTAGCAACAGAGCCTGGTTCTTCTTCTTCTCATCCATCGCCATTAGGCAATCAATCAACTAATACTGTGGGTGCAGCTTTAAGTGAGAAGCCGAGGATTAGGCATCAGCATAGCCAGTCCATGGATGGGTCGACTACTATCAAACCAGAGATGCTCACTGAAGATCCATCCTCGGGGGATTCTAAGAAAGCCATCTCTGCTGCTAAGCTTGCCGAACTTGCTCTTATTGATCCAAAGCGTGCTAAGAGGTAGAGCTTTTCATTTCTACATAGCATTATGTTGACATAATTTTCTTTTTGTTATTTTTGTCTAAATTCTTGGTGCCAAACCTGATTAGTTAAGCACTACAATATCTTCTACCGATTGCATGCCAATTGCCTGGTGTTTGAACAGCTCTTTTCCATTTTCATTCCAAATAAGTTTGAAGGAGTGGGGAATGCTATGAGTTACGAATCAAATTTATTTTTTTCACACTGTCATTTTTTATGTGTTTCCTCCTAACCAGTTTGTTGTAAACTTGTAATTGAGAATTCGTAAGAGCTGGCATAAACATTTGTTCTCCCCATCTTTCACTTGTTGATTTTGCTGAACTGTGACATGCACACATGCTTTCATTTAGCGATCCGCTACATCAATATCAAGAGGTTCTGTAGTTTCCAGTGTTTCATGTTTGGTTCCTGCTCAGGTAGTTGATAGGCATGATCAGGTGCTTCACATAAAAAATTCGCTTTATTCGTGCATATTCATATCTGGCTGCCAGGTATGATTGTAGTCATCAGATACTTTTCTTCCTGATTAAGAAGAAGCAAAACAAAGTGCCCTCTGAACTCCAACTTTTGGATAAGAGTCAAACAATTAAAAGATATTGGACTCGTCATACTAAGTTTATAGTGCATACTTGTATGGTTACTTACGCATCATTTAGCACACTCAAGAGTGTTTGTGACACGTCAATGTAAAATATCTCAAAGATCAGGCAAAAAAATGAAGACTGAATTGAGTTTCTCAATGTCTTAAGACTTGAGAGTTAAGAGTGGTGTTGAATCCAAAGGAATATTTTTCTAGTAATTCTTAGTAATTGATTTGCAGTCTTAATGTAGGTAGAAGATGCAGTCGTCTTCTCATTCAATAGTGATTTGGGAAAAACCATACTAACATATTCATATTGTTGAGTCACTTGACCTAGATCGCCTTTGATAACTGCTTCATCTTAGTAACTGTTCTGTGGTACTTTATTGAAAGCAACCAACATTCTAGTTGAGTTGGAAAGCAATAGATATATGAGAGAGAAACAATCACATTTTTAAAAAAAATCTGTAAAGGTGGATATGCTAGTGAAGGGAACATTTCTAGATGATTCCTCCTTACTGATCCCTTTACTGATGTGAATAATTCTGTGAATGAGATGCATCTGATAAGATATTTAAACATGCCTGATCTGTATGTTGAAGACTTTACCCAACAGTCTTATTTAGTTTTTAGTTTGGGGAGAAAGCGGAAACAACTTAGAGGGTGTTTGTCTAACTTTCGTAGAACATCTTATAAGCTCATACATCTGATAAACTGTTTTAGGAGCCGATAAGATGTTAAATATTATTTGAATATAAGTTGTTTGGAGGATGACATATACGTATTAATATGGTTATGACTTATAATCTGTTTTGGCTTTTCAAATGTATAAAATCATGGAGCTCATAATCTTTTAAAAAGAACGGGGTTAAAGTACCCTTTTGGGAGCCTATAAGCTCTCTTTACATCTTTTCTGTGGAGTTTATAAGATCTCTTAAAAGTAATTATCGCATATTTTAAGGGTTTATATGCACTTAAACAAGTCATACACTGTATTATGAATTTGATATTCTCCATATGCAATAGTTTCTGGTTGCAATGTTTGTCCCATTAAATAGAATTAAAAGAGTAAACACTGTATTTTACAGTATAATCACTGGATGTATTTTGAAGACTTTATTAACAATTAAGCTTGGTAGTAATGTATTATTGTTTTACTCTCAGTTACTGATATTATGATTATTTCATATCATGACCCAAACATCTGCTTGTGCATTTTTCCTGTTAGGTTATTGAAAATAAAGTTTAAAAACTTTTTTTCTACAGGATTTGGGCAAATAGACAGTCAGCGGCGAGATCAAAGGAACGGAAGATGAGGTATATTGCTGAGCTTGAAAGGAAAGTCAAGACTTTGCAGACAGAAGCAACTTCCTTGTCTGCGCAGTTAACCTTACTTCAGGTAAGTTGGTAACCCGTTTTCTTTTGGTAATTATTAATTCATTATGAGTGGTGGCTAAGAGTTGCAAACCCCTCCTCCTAATTCCTGCACTACTAAGTGAAATTAAGAACACTTGAATTCTCAGACGATCTTTGAACAGTAAATTAGTAATATATGTTAACTAATGAATAATCAGGAGGAAGCACATATAAAAAGACCTAGATGCAGAATATTCGTTCGCATTTTAAAATGGTTTTGGCGTTTTTTATATCTTAGTATTCCAGAAATTATCTACTGACTGCTGAAAAAGTTGTCATTCCCATTTGGTGAGATAGTTGGATGAAATGTTTTTGTTTAGGTATTTAAGTTTTTTGATTTTCTTATCATTTTAGTACAAGTTATGGTAAAAGATTAGCGTCATTTTTGTTTAGTGAGAAAGATGATACTACAATACTTTATTTCTTACAGATTTTGTTTTCTGACGAACCGAACACATACATTTTCTGCTAAACTATTTTTATCATGACATTTAATATAACTTTTTTACTGTTGTATTTTCCTCTGTAATTCTCTTCTGCTACATCAATCCTATATCGACCAAGCATTCTATTGATTGTTTCTTCGTTTTCTAAAACAGAGAGATACAAATGGTCTCACAGCTGAAAATAGCGAACTCAAATTACGCTTGCAAACAATGGAACAACAAGTTCACTTGCAAGACGGTAAGAATCTATTGTGTACTGAAGCTCCATTTGCTTTTCATCCATTTTCCATTTCTTGAACACTATCTTTGAATGAGGCCAAAAACACCAACAACTTTCTTTCTTAGTTTTCCTGCAATTTTAAATCAAGAATAGTAGCAGGGTGTATTATCTATTCCGCCTTTTAAAAGAAAAAAAGATTTAATGGAACTTAGTTATCACCATTGCAATAACCCGGGTTCAGTGGGGAGATCATATTACATTGCAACTCAAAATAATGCACAATTATTTACTGAGTTCCTCTACACTCAATCAAATACAGCTTTGAATGATGCTCTGAAAGAAGAGATCCAGCATCTCAAAGTGCTGACTGGACAGACGATTGCCAATGGTGGAACCATGATGAATGTACAAGCACCCTACTGGTCTAATCAGCAGCAATATTATGGCAACAACCAAGCGATGCACACATTACTAACGGCTCAACAGCTGCAGCAGCTCCAAATACATTCTCAGAAGCAGCAGCAGTTCCAGCAGCACCAGCCCCACCAGTTCCAGCAGCAGCAGCTGCAGCACCACCACCACCACCAGCAGCAGCAGCAAGAACAGCAGCATGCTGGAAACGTGAACCTCAGGAGTTCTATGCCGCCTTCTATGCAGAAAGACCATGGCTCTGATGCATCCTCAAATAACTAGACTTATTGGTACCACAGTGCTTGTTTGAGATGCTGACAGTTGTTTTTGCCCCTGAATCTAGGTGAGGTTCTGTAGCTTGGTGACTTTTGGTTATAGTCCTTTTTAGGTATTAAAAAAAACATGATATGAGATGTACTAGGCAGTTTATTTGTTTCTAGTTTGTTTGGTTAAGGGTTCTTTTGTTCTTTTATTCATGTGATGTCTAGAATATTCAGTTCTTTTGTGGGACTATGATGTTCAATGGTCAGAATGCGGTTTACTTAATTTTGTTTCATGGCTTGAACATCATGCATCCTTAATGCAACATCATCATTTGATTGCTCGACTTTTATTGTTTGAACCTTTGAAACGTAATTACGATGAATATGCAACAGGATGATGTGATTTTTAGGATGTTATGTTTGTGAAAACATTACGTTGCCTTTAAGTTGAAGGATTAAAGAGCCGAGAGAAAAGTGTTTGTATAAGTTTATTTTAAAAAATTATACTGTTATTTTTATTATACTATGTTAATTCTTATAAATATGAGTGAAACAAATCATCTCTAAAACAAGTGTATGTTAACCAGGAACTTGGTTCAGAGGCTCATTATTGAACAACACTGAAAAATGAATCAAGACTCAGGACATTTGGGAAGAAAAATTCAAGAATTTTAGTTATAAAAAATGAATCCTAAAATTTACTACAATTTTAAAATTTCATAGTTAAAATAAAAATATGAAAATATAACGCGAATGAATGTAAAGTAAAAACTAAATGAATGTGGGTGTTAAAATATTACTCTGATAGGAAATGTTATTTGAGTTATCAGTGATTGAAAATGATTGGTTTATGGTTGATGCTCTTGTACTATAAAATCATTTTTCAACATTTATTTGATAGGATTCACCGAGTTTTATTAGAGTCACAGAGCACTTAACATTATGTTCTATTTGTCTTGTATAAGTGCCTGAATATAGGACCTTCACAATTAGTCTGATTTGTACTGCTCTGAGGGAAGTACATAAACCTACCATAATAATCTATTCCAGAAACACTTGAATCCTATCACCCATTGTATCATTAAAATCCAGTAACTGCTTGCCTCCCTCTCCCAAGGCTGCATTGTCCAACAATGACTTGATGTTGGTGCCGCCTAATGCTGTGCTCAATAAAACATGATCATATTCAGATATTTATCTGTCGGCAAATATAATGTATTAAACTCTCATTAACACAATGTACCTGGAACAATATTTGTTATTCCTTCTAGAAAACCAGCCTAAGAAAGAACAAGAAAATAAGACATTAATACCCAAACAAACGTGGCGGACTAAGAAAAAAATATGAAAATACTCGAAACTGCAGCAACGCCTAGAAACCATCATTGCTGAAGGATTCTTACGGTCCAATTCACTCGTATGGTTACAATTATCAATAGTATATGATATCAAAAATCAAATTGGTGGGAACATCTTAATTGGTCGTACATACGTCTGATATCATTTTTTTTTACCATTCAATATCTTACAATTACACAAGACTGAACAAGAAATGTTATTGTAAAAAGTCAAATTGGTGGGAACATCTTACATGTTGTTGGCAAACACACGTTATCGAACCGAGTAATGAAGTTCAAGTGGCCAAATATGTATGCAAATCAACAAAAATGTATCACTTCAAAGTTTAAATAGAAAGAAAGTTGTCGTTTTTAGAAAAGAGAATACTGTTGATATCATATAAAAAGACCCTGTTCTGCCGTGAAATTTAAGACAGACTTAAGAACTTTTCCGACGGTGTATGTCGGATAAGTTTATGAAAATGTAAGAGCCAATTATTATTATAAAGATTATGTAGCAAGGCACAAACCCCAAGTTCATTGATTTAGGCAACTATGGAGAGAACTTTGCCTTCCTCATATTACCTCATTTTCAGAATTGGTACTAAATAAAACTTGACTCAATAAAATAAGTTTTATCAGATAAGACAATTGTTTAAAGTTTAAACTAACTAATTGCCCATAGAAAATACATAAATTGCTAAGAAACATAACTTGTGACTCGAAAACTTGAATAAATTATTAAACCTTGCATCTACAGTAGCTATGTATTGCCAAAAGATCAGAAGCAGCACCACATATAACACGATTTTCATGCTAAAGAAGTATTTGATAAAACTATTCAAATAACCAATTCAGAAAGATTTTTTTAGTAACCAACTCTGTGACATCTTGCAAAGTCTACAAATAACAGATCTCACAGATTCTTAAAAGATTTAACTCCTATATTTAACCGATATCAAGGATAGAACATTCCTAACTTGTCTATTTATTTTCTGTTTTTCTATTTTTCCGTTTTTAAGTGCTTTAATTCTGTTCTGAACACCAAATTCCAAGAGCTCAAATTTCCACAATTAAAATTTCCCTGTTCATTTTGCAGGGAATATAAATCTGTTTAAGCAAATTACTTGTTTACTACTATAAGATTCACTGAGGAACACAAATGACTTACAGGTATCCGAACATCAAGTTTTTCAAATCCATCTCGTCCAGTTATTCTGATTCGCAGTTTTCGGGACCAAATTCCATTGAAAAGACCACTCGAACCATCTGCAACATTGTCACTGTAAATCTCAGGGATCACTAATTCCACCGCAGGATCTTTTGTGCTCTGGTTTCTCATTTCTGGGTCATCTGGAGAACTATGTTTGTATACTATTAGAAGAGTTAATTTGTAGGGGAACAATATGACATTTTTAATAGCAAGTAAATATGTTTCCATGAGTGCCAATGCTGAACACCAGTTTCCACTATGAGTAATGAACTATCATTTGCCTATGGTAAATTTCACAGTAAATCCGACAATCCGAAGACGAATTAAAGCAAATTGTAACAAATAATGTATATTATTAACAGTATCAGATTTTATATGTCTATTCTTACACCCTAACTTTTCAATATGTGAGACGATTTATTACAAATTATCTCAAACAATGTGATTCTTCACCATCACGAACTTATAAGCTAAATAGCAGCAAACAACACATACAAAACTGAAAATGAGATAAAATTCCTGATATTGGATATCCTCTAGACTCTAGAAAAGCATTGTTCATTTGAATCCAAACCAAACGGGGAGTCAACAATAATTGGTCACTTTACTTGCCTTTATCAAGACTAGGTTGAATGGTCTTGGTAATATACTGCATCTCTTCTTCATAATAGCTATTAAAACCTAAGATTTCTTTAATTTCTTCGAAAGGTGGCAAGCTTCCAGGAGAAGGTATGCGACCTCCTTTAATAGCCAACAATGCATCCTATCAGCCATAAAATCATGAAAGTTAAATAGCCCGTGAAAAGAAAAGTCCAAGCTAGTTTAGTTGGGACAGAAACCCCAAACCAAATGCAACCAGGTCAACAAAAAATAACGGGGTCAAGTCAACACATGTTCAAACTCAGGCCATACTTCCCGAGGCTTGATCTGCGAGACACAGAGAATGAAGGGACAGACTGATACAAGTTTCAATGTAAGATACAAAAAGATAATTTTGATGGTTAATATTACTGGGAGTAACCCTCTCACCTTGTTCATTTATTTACACCAGGGCTAATGCAATCCCATTGGTACAGGTAACTCTATCCTAAAACATATACATATTTTCCGGATACATACAAGGTAAAGGATGGCAAAAAAAAAAAAAAAAAAACTGAAATAATCTCATACTAATGCAATATGTGTGTGTAACTTCAAATTTGTAGTATTGCATTTGCAAATATAACTATATACGCAACGATTCTTATTTGGTTACGATTACGAAGTGATAAATTGTATTATTGGAATATAATGAAGATATATAGAAGCACCACTTTTAACTGTCAAAAAGTTTCAGCGATATAAAGTTGTGCACTACTACTACTACTCAACTAGAATAGAAAATTTCACACTTTCAGTTTCTTAGGATGTGGCTAAGAAAAGGTGTTTAATATTGTAAATCATATAGTCAGATAAACAGAATAAACACCTTGATAATGTTTTCTAAAACAACAATAATAATGACACACACACATATTATATATATATATATATATATATATATATGAACTTTAAAATTTGCAGAAAACAATTAACTCCTTGTAAACTTGCCCCTTGGAACAACTAAATGGTTCAATTCTACTCAAGCAAAAAGTATATTCCCTAGAGTTTACTAAGGATACTCAAACCTCACTCCACGTCAGTTAAGAAAAAAAGCAGTATACCCTGTGTTCAAAAGGAAAATAGGATTGATTACCTGCATTGCACGAATTGATACACCTAACAATGACAATGGATATGCCACAACTTTGTATCCAACATCAGCGAGTTCAATGGGACTGAGTATTGGAGTCCTTCCGCCCCCTTCAAGCATATTGGCCTGCAAATATTTACTCAATATGTGAGTATAATTTACAGCTTTCTAAGAAATTCAGTCTGGGTCCTGGGACAAAACAATGATAATTAGTTATAGTGATCAATGGACAATACTTGGACACGAAATCTAGTACAATAGTACAAATGGCTGTATGAGACAAAATCCCCTGGACAGGTTTTCAAGCAAGATCTTCAGCTATGACAAATTCAAAATTCCACCAGTCAGGCAGTCACCACATGCTGGTATAGATTATAATTTAAGTAACCAGAATCACATCCACTGACTACTCAGCAACCCGAGGAGAAAAGGAATAAAAAATTTAAGTGTTGAATAAATTACATTGCTAGCGGTTAAACATTACAAGACCAACATCTAAGCTAGCGATGACCATGTATTTAAGATTTTCCCTAAATATTAGACAACAGAATTATGAGAACAGTGTTGACCGCTGACCTTCAATAGCTGGCTTATGCTTATTTAGTTTTTTCTGAATATGAACATGGATAAATTAAGGAACAAATGTGGTTAAATAACATCAAGGTACATTTGAAACAGCTTAAATCAACAAAAAACATGTCATACCAAAAAGAACACAACAAATCTCATTTGTGCAGCATGAATCTTTTACAGCCACAGACCAGTAAATTCAAAAGAATAAGTCATAGCTAACTAGGGAAACTGTAAGTTTTACTTTTGAAAAAGAAATAAAGCACACATTACTAGGGTGTGAAGTGATTGAATGTGACGTGAAGGTGCAAAATTGTAACACTCAATGTAATGAATTCAAGATTTCAAGTGAAAGGGTGATGGAATTTCGTAGTTTAATGCGATGAAATAGCAGTAATGACAATTGATAAAAAAAAAAAAAAAAAAAAAAAAAAAAAAAAAAAAAAAAAAAAAAAGTGAGGCAAACCCTTCCTAAATTTGCCAAAATTATGTCAACGCAAATGTGAATGACTAAACTAAATTTATAGGAGAAACGATTATTAAAATATCCTGTACAAAAATAAAAATTATGATAGAGTGAAGATGATTGGAAAAGAAGAATATAAATTATATTACTGAAGAGTAAGAATAAAAACACCTCAGAGAGGTCCACAGAGAATTCTCTGCTGCCACAAGCCGAAGCTGCAAAACTTAATAATCCTGATATCTAACCCTAATGAAAACTCTTACTTAAATAGACCTAAAGTCCATAAACTAAACCCTTACTTAAATACCTAAAGCCCATAAACTTGAACTCTTATTAATAAGAGCTGCAAAACTTAATAATCCTGATATCTAACCCTAATGAAAACTCTTACTTAAATAGACCTAAAGTCCATAAACTAAACCCTTACTTAAATACCTAAAGCCCATAAACTTGAACTCTTATTAATAAGATAATAAATCATAAATTAACTCCGACTTAACAAGCCCGCTATCCGGCCCAAGCCCTTCTATCAAATGCTCCTCCCGACGAAACAGCCTTGTCCTCAAGGCTGGACTCATAGGAGCTTTCTTTTCGCTCTACGTTGTCTTTCTCTTCAGTTTCTTCTTTCCACTCAATCATTACGTTCAAATACTGGGAGGGGCATTTATGCAACGGCCCATAGGGTTGACTGCACCTATAACACTTCCCTTTCGCTCGGTATTCCCGAGCTTCTTCTGCCGTGAGGTGCCGAATGTTACGGTTAGGTCGTGTATTTGACAGCCCCGTTAAATGGTTTTGAGGCTGACTCACGATCGAGTTATCTTGGTTTGAATCCGATTGCTGGGAAGGTCCTACCCCAGAATATAATCCCCCTCGAAAAGAGTTTGGAGAGCGTTGAAATCCTCCGTTTGCAGTGGCTCGTGAGAGCGATGTCGGGAATCCTTGAGCTCGACTGATTCTTCGGGCCGAGCGAATGGCAGCGAAGACATCTGTCAATTCGGAGTCTGAAATGCGATCCCGTATATTGGGCTGTAACCCACCAAGAAACATCCCTAAATACTGAGCCGCCGGTAGCTCAGGAAGTTGTGCGACTCGCTCCTCAAACAGTGAGAGGTAGTCTTCCAAAGACCCTGTTTGTCGAGTTATGTGCATGGCCTCGTAAGAATTGATGGCCGAACTATCCCCGAATCGTTCAATCAACTCTTGTGTGAATTGAGCCCATGTGATTGTGGCAGCCCGACGAAGTACCCATTGTGCCCAAAACATTGCCTTGCCTGACATGGCGATGAGGGCCAGTTGGACTCGATCCCCAAGCGGAGTGCGGTGGACCAAAAAGTATTGCTCGGCCTGAGCAATCCATGCGATTGGGTCAGACCCTTCAAACGAGGGCAACTCCATCCGAGGTAATACGGTGGTCGATGGAGCCGCGGTCCCATTCCCTGAAGTCAAGTTGCTGCCCGTACTTGTTAATTGGGCAGGCGCTATTAATGATAATTTTGTCATAATAGCGTCGAACATCGCCTTGTGCTCTCCCATCGTCTTCTGGATTTCTCCCACTGATGCCTGCAGTCCAGAAAACTTATCGGTGAAGTCTGCTTGCATCCCCACAACCGTCGCTTGCATCCCCCCAATCTTCTTCTCTATCTCCTCGATTCGTCCGTCCCTCGTCATCATCCACGCTCACCGCACCAATTGATAGAGTGAAGATGATTGGAAAAGAAGAATATAAATTATATTACTGAAGAGTAAGAATAAAAACACCTCAGAGAGGTCCACAGAGAATTCTCTGCTGCCACAAGCCGAAGCTGCAAAACTTAATAATCCTGATATCTAACCCTAATGAAAACTCTTACTTAAATAGACCTAAAGTCCATAAACTAAACCCTTACTTAAATACCTAAAGCCCATAAACTTGAACTCTTATTAATAAGATAATAAATCATAAATTAACTCCGACTTAACAAGCCCGCTATCCGGCCCAAGCCCTTCTATCAAATTAGTTAATTATTCTTGAACAGCTGAGGTTTTATCATGATTTTTCAAATAACTCACTGTTTCTAAAGTAAAAGGACCTTCCATCTAGTTGACAGCTCACAGCATGATAGCTTATGCTAAAGTTTTGCATCAACTTTACAACATAATTTTATTGGATAGTTAATCACTTTTCCGTAAGAGGTTACTTGAGGTTGCACTAATTTATTCTAAGAATTTGGGTGATTGTTTGTCACTTCCCTTAGCCCAGTCTAGAAGATAAGAACCAAGGCAGAATCATGTGTAGGATGCTAGCATTCCTAACACATTAAGACATACTAAAATAAATAAATCTTGAGTTTTCCATGACCAGTGCATACATTATTTAGCCCAAAATAAATTCTGACAAAAGTGGCTTGGGGATTTGTACTCTTCGATTACTAACCATTAGGAGTCGTACTGAATGAAATACTTTCGTAGAACCATCTTGAATCATCCATCAGAAATAGATTTTCCTTAATAGGCAGAGTTTTCACAGTAACGAGAAGTAGCAATGGACAAAGAATTTTTTTAAACATAATAACCAAAACAGAGCTCAATGAAAACTCACAATCAAATAAGATATTAAATCTTGTTTTGGAGTTCATAAACTAGAGAGTCCAAGTTAGAATCTTAAACATATTCACGAGTTCAACATGTATTTGTATGGTCATTGAGATCCAACACTATTGGTGAATACCCCATGTAATTCTTTAAACATAATTAATATCTATTTCTATGTTCCAATGACAAATTTAAATTCACAATAAGAATTCAAAACTGAAGATGAAATACAAACTATTCTCCAATCTCCATAACAGACATATAGGATGTTCCGAGATTCATAACTAGAAAGGAAGGTGCATTTACCATTTTGGGAAGCAGGGGAGACACTTCACAGAAGGCTTTCATCTCTTCTTTTGAAGCAAGGGCATCGATAAATAAAACATCAGCTCCAGCATTAGCGAAAGCCCGTGTCCTCCAAAGTGATTCTTCTAAGGACACAGCTTGACGGGAATCAGTCCGTGCCACAATGACAATGTCAGAACCACACTCTTTACGAGCATCAACAGCTGCTTTTATTCTCATTACAGCCTCCTCTCTAGAAACAACCTTCCTCCCTGATGTATGCCCACAAGCTTTGGGAGAAACCTTCAAAATATCCAATAATAAGAGATGGAAGAAGAGATATCAACTACGGTACAGTTGATATCTGAATATTAAACATAGTACACCCTCCATCCCATTTTGACAATTCCGTTTATCATTTTAATTATACCCTTACTAATCAAATACCTCACTACTTTGAAAGATGGATCATTGCCTCATTGATATGAACATAAAAGAATAAAATAGTCAACACACCTCAAACTTACAAAAGGAAAAGGGGCTATCATTTTGGACAAAGAAAGGTGAGTTATGGAACTATCAACATTGGACAAAAGGGAGTACAATCCTTAATTAGGAATCCATGTATAAACAACTGACAGCACGTTGAATTGGGGATGACCGCAATAAGATGCATCAACCTGCGTACAAATGCTCCACAAGAGGTGGCATTATATCGCATAAATTAACAATTCTTTCCACTAAAATGCATATGTACACAGGCCAGAGCAACCAAATTTTACAAAAATATATATTTGAAACAAGACTTCTACAAGGGGAAAATATGATTAATCAGCAGGAAAAAAAACCTGATCCTCAATAATTATTCCAGCGAAACCAGCTCTTATATATCCTCTGACAGTTCTCTTCACATTCATAGCATTACCATATCCATTATCTCCATCACCAATGATGGGGATGGACGCAGCTGCAGTTATTTGCCGTCCTTGATCCACCATCTCTCCATAAGATATAAGCCCCGTGTCCGGCAAGCCCAACCGGGCAGCCGATATTCCAAACCCTAAGAATTCATGAAACGAGTCATTCTGATACTGCACGAGAAGCTGATGATGGAGACGTGAAATTCGCAAATTTCGTTTTAATTCAATGATATTACGTTGTCCAACACGGTTAATTAGAAGTACACACAATACAAAGAATAAAAATAAAATCGAAAAAAACCAAGTACCAGTAGTGAAGCAGAAATCGAAACCAGCTCTCTCGACAAGCTTCGCACTCAAGGCGTCAAAACAAGCCGGGCCGAGATGAATTCCCGGAGAGTCGAGAAGTCGACGGAGTTCTCTCGCTGTAGAATTGAACGCGTCATCACCGCCGGCGGACTTAACTGCCGAGGATACTCGGAGAGATGAGAAAGTAATAAGGCGGCGGCGGGGATAATTTGAGCCGACTTTGCCGGTGATATGATGAGTACCTCCTGTATCTCTGAGAGTATTGAAACTAAATGGAATCGAAATTGGAAAACGCTGGTTTGAGTAACAACAACGAGAAGGGGAAGAGATTAACATTTCTGTTTGATTGCGTTATTTCATTTCACCAGAAGAATCGATCTCAGATTTTTGTAATGGGTGAAATATAATTATTCATTTTTATACATATGATACAAGCGTACTAAAAGCTTGTTTATTTTTAAACTTAATTTTAAATACATTAAAATAATTGGAATCAACAATTTAATATATACAATCTAGTTAATATTAAAATATTACAGTATTAATATATTTTTTAAAATATTTAACAATTTATAAAAATTATTATTACCTTTATTTGTAACTATAAGACTCTTTTTTTTTTGTTTGACACTTAGATTATGAAAAAGTTTACTTTTGAGTTTTAAACAAAAAGTAAAATTATAAATTTATTTTTAAATTAAAAATAAAGTAATTCTAAGTAAAGTTGAAAAAAATATGTAAATAAAATAAATGTAATATATTATTTTAAAATGAAAAAGTAATAATAAGTATTAATTTTTCTGGGAGGGTTCTATTATTGTAAAGTGTTCATTTTAAAAAAGTAATAACGTAAATGAGTTCGACAATAATTATTATTCCCCGTGTCACATCAAATATGACTCATTTTTCTTGTAAATTACAAACAAAATGAGTTATTTTCTACTCGGTATAAAAGATCGGTATAAAAGAGATTTGAGTAATAATTTTGACAATTTAACTTAACAAGTCTTTAATAATTATAATGCATATGTTCATGTCTTTGAACACTAATATTTAAAATATATTTTTTTTTTATTATAATGAATAAAAAATAAAAATAAAATTAGTATGATTTCAAAGATGTATAAGTAAGTACAAAAATATTAAATTAAAATATACTCCCTCCAGTATGTTAAGAGTTTGAATAGAGAAAATTTTAGGTAGATTAAGAAAAAATATTTTTTTATTGGTTAAATAATAAAAAGTATGTGTATAATAGATATTGTTATCGTGTTATGTAACTAATGCACAAATTAATTGAAAAAGTAATGATATTAATGTAAATAAGAAAAAGTAATATCTTATGTGTTAAATAATAAAAAGTAGGAGTATAATAAGTAATGTAAAAATTAGTTGAAAAAATAATGATATTAATGTAAATAAGAAAAAAGTAATTTTTTATGTGTTAAATAATAAAAAATAATTGTATAATAGACATTGTTGTACAGTAGAAACTCCATATAGTAATACTCTATATAAGAATAAACTCCCTATAGTAATAAAAAATTCAAGTCCCGACTCGGGACCAGTTATAAATAGGAATAAACTCCACATTGTCATAAGTCATATATTTTTCATGTCCCACCTTAAGGATTTATAACTCTATATAAGAATAAATGATTAATATATAATAAAAATATATATTAATAATATTTTTATTTATCAAAATCAATTACAAGTTTAAAATAACTTAAAATGTTTATAAAAATCAATGGCATATAGTATATTATCAAAGTTTATAGTCATTAGATTCATTAGTATTTATATTAAATACAATTTATATATATATATGGTCAAATATAGTTAGTCAAAACTATTAAATTGATTAAGTTCGATATATTTTATTTTTATATTTATATTATTTTTATACGAAAAAAATTATTTTTATTTTGTAAAACTCTATATAAGAATAACTCTCTATAATAATAATTTTTACCGGTCTCAACTATATGACTGTACGGAGTTTCTACTGTATAAGTAATGGACAAATTAGTTGAAAAGGTTATAGAAGTATATTGGTAGAAATATATGACGCGGGTTTTATCTATGCTACTCTAGGTGGAGTACACCATGTACATCTTGACCGTAGATTTAATATTATTATATTAAATACACACGCAATCACCCACACCCGACGTGTACGGTGTATGCATCTACGGTTAAGATGCAACCAGGAGTAATGCTCCAGAGTAGCATCTCATAGACCTATGACGCGCAGACGGAGTCCTATGCGCACAAGGAATACGACATACGCACATGGAAAGAGTTGCGCACAAGAAAAACGACATGCGCACAAGGAATAAAGTTCGATTTTGATACATTGTCTTATTTAGTTTATTTCCATCTTTTATTAATTTTGATACATTGTCTTATTTAGTTTATTTCCATTTTTATTATTTACCTTATTTTGTGGATTTGCGTATGCTTATATAAAGTATGCGTGAAGACTCAATTATTCATTCAATCAATTATCGATCAATAAACAAGTTTTATTTTTCTCTCTTTATATTATTTTATTTTTATCACAAAAATCAATGGTATCAGAGCAAAGAATAAGCTTCCGCAATAAAAAAAAAAAAAGAAGAGAGAGACGTGAGAGCCCAACGGTTCCCGTAAAAGAAAGACTCCTCCGCTGCCGCCGGGAAGGAGAACGCCCTGCCGCCGAGAAGGAGACCAAACCACTACCGAAGCCCGCTTTTCGCCTACCACTGTTGAAAGTCCCCACAACCGAAAATTTTAATTTGAACCCAAAGAGAGGTAATACTCTATGGGTATCATATGAAGTTCGAGACGAAAAATGTGACGACCAAAACTGATAGTTACTACGGAGGCGCGCGACGATCGAAATTGCGACGACCAAGTGGCGCGCGACGATCGAATTTGCGACGACCGAAACCGATAGATACTACGGAGGCGCGCGAAGATTTCGAAGATTATTTAATTTGTTTTATTAATATTATTATTATTATTATTTTATTTTTATTTTTTTTCGGGGTTGGAAGGTTTTCGACGTGAAAAGTCGGCGGGATGATGCTTCAAGGAAATAATCGATTGTTTTCATCTTCTTCTTCAAGATGGAATACGAATTTTGTATCCTCATCTTGAGGGAGGGTATAGAAGTATATTTATAGAAATATATGACGCGCATGGAAGGAGTCTTATGCGCACAAGGAATACGACATACCTATGCGCACAAGGAAAATGGAGTCTTATGCGCACAAAGAATACGACATACGCACATGGAAGGAGTCCTATGCGCACAAGGAATACGATGCACATGGAAGGAGTCCTATGCGCACAAGGAATACGACGCACATGGAAGGAGTCCTATGCGCACAAGGAATACAACGCACATGGAAGGAGTCTTATGCGCACAAGGAAAACGACGCACATGGAAGGAGGAAAACGATATGCGCACAAAGAATATAGAGTTCTATTTTGATACGTTGTCTTATTTAATTTATTTCTATCTTTTATTATTTACCTTATTTTGTGGATTTGCATATGCTTATATAAAGTATGCATGAGTACTCAATTATTCATTCAATCAATTATCTGATCAATAAACAAGTTTTATTTTTCTCTCTTCATATTATTTAATCTTATCACAAAAATCAACAAAGGTAATGATGCGAAGCTAAATAGATGAGAATTGAAATGATAAATTTATATAAAAAAAAATTATATTTATGAATGAGTAAACTTTTAAGAGAAGCAAAATATGAATGTGTGCAAATTTTTGTAATTTGAATCGAGTATAAAGTAAAATCATGTTTTAAAATCATAAAATAAGTACTACTATAGTATTTCTTAAAATTTAAATAATAGTATTTTAAATTAAACAATTAAAACGAGATGATTAAAGAATGGGACATGACAATAGTTTTTGGGTCAACTTTTAATTTTCTGAAACTAAGTGACATGAGTGTAATTTCCATAATCTATAATGTACAAATTAAATAAAAACCGTGTCATTCAAACGGCGTTCTTCAAGTTACTACGCCGTAGTGTATTTTCAACGGCGTTCTTCGGAACAAACCCATTCACTGTGGGTTCCCCGCACTAAAACCCTAAGCCAAGAGAGAGAGAGAGCATAACCCTAACCCCCAAAACTTTGAAACACTAAGTAGTCGAGAAATTTCCGAAGAATGTCTTCTGCTGTTCCTTCCGAAATCGCGAACGGAAAATCGCTGCCGTTCGAGCTCATCCTCGTCTGCCTCCCGGTGAAGTCTCTGAAACGATTCCGCGCCGTCGAGAAATCATGGCGTTCTCTGATCGACAGCGAGGAGTTTGCGAAGACGCACCTGCGGCGGTCTTTGCAGACGAATTCCAACCGCCACCTCATCTCCGGTATCCGTGGATTCTACCGGACAGGTCTGGATTCGGTCGACGAGCTGGAGTCTATGGATCTGGATTTTAAATACAACGACCGAGATAATTTTGCAGTTTCAAACTCCATAGATGGTATGTTTGTTGTGAAGAGAGACCCTGAGCCTCTTATCCTGTTTAATCCTTTCACGAGAGAGTACAAGGTTTTGCCCAACTGTCCGAGTCTTGATTTTCACCCTACTGATCCGATCGAAATTTCGTACGGGTTTGGGTATGATTCGAAAAGTGAGGACTATAAGGTCATTAAGACTATCATGCGCAAGCAACCCCGTACTTCTGTGTATACTGAGGGTCAGGGACACCCTACTTTTGTGTATACTGAGGAATATATTTATGGGCTTAAATCTGATTGCTGGAGGAGAATTAACAGTACCAGACATATCAAGGGACCGTGGCCTACCCATGTTAATGGAGTTCTTCACACACTGATTCATACCGGGCGTGTAGACGAGATTATACTAATGGGTTATAGTGTTGAGACGGAAGAGGATTATGAGGTGCCGTTGCCAGAGGTTGAAATGACGGGTCTTGATTTTTGTTTTCTCGAGGTGTTTAATGGATGTCTTGCATTAGTATGTAATTACGGTTGCAGTTTTGTCATGTGGGTGATGGAGGAGTATGGAGTCAAGGAATCTTGGAAAGTACTTCTATCATTTCCAGGTGATCCAAATCAGTTTGTGCGTCCGTTTGTTTATCCCAAGGAGCGTGAAACGGTTGTAATCAATATTATAGAAACGACGCTCACAGTGTTTGGTTCAAAGACGAATACTGTTAAAAAGATCGATGTTCCTTTCACGTTTGCGCCTAGACTTTGTGTTGAGACACTTATCTCGCCAAATTCTTGGAACAAGACAAATGACAAGAAAAAGAGCTTCACTAAGAAACAGAACAACAAGGGGAAGAAAGAGGCAATGAAGAAGAAGAAGAAGAAGAACAACAACAACAAAAGGTCTGATAAAAAAATAATCTTTCTTTTGTCACTTCTATACTTGTTATTGTTTAGTCATGTATGGAGTTGTGTTATATTTTGTTCTATTGTGTAAAACAACTGGTTTATGACCAGTCCGCTTTTCCACTTTTTGCAGGGATGATTTTCTATCATCTGGATTCAAGCTTGTCCTGTGATAGGTGTGCATTTATACTCTATAGTCCATTTTGTTTATGTTTTTTTCTGCCAGCTACTCTGAATCACATATTGATCTTCCCCTGAAAATGAAAAACCAAAATAACTGTTCATTTAATGCTCCTTTTATGGTTTTTAGCGATGAATTGTTTTATGGTTCAAAGGGCTTCTAGTTTAGTTAGTATGGAATTAACAAGGCTTCTGTTAAGGTAATCATTTATTTGTATGGCTTAGTGATTTGTTTTTGCATGTATATGGGTGTGTTCTTGTACTGTTAGCTCAGACCAAGGTAACGGTGTGTCGATTCTTTATGACTCTTTATATAAAAGTGTGGTACAGTTGTATTGTATGAATATAAATTATTTTTCTGCAAATGTATCTTTAACCTAGCCATCAGTCGAGCTCTGTTGGATGGAGAGATAAATCAGTCTGTCACCTGTATGTATAAGCAGCAGCATAATATATGTAGGTAGAAGAGATGATAAAATGTGCTTAATGGCTTGAAATGTTTACATGCAATTGTCTTGATTCCTGTTTTAGTTGGGTGATAATACCCAAATTGTGTTTAATAACAAATCCTAATTTTTCTTTGAAATATCATGTTGGAATGTTATCTTTTTTTGGAATGAAGACACGTGTATGTGTTTGGACAAAAATCTATATATTCTTTTATAGTTTAAAAGAATAAAGTCTAAACATAGTTTAATTTGATCATGCCAAACATGCAGTGTTAGGTTTGTCTTTTTTAGCGTAACGGAAAAAATTGATGACGTGAGAAGCTACTAGTACAATCTAGGAACTCGAAGAGTAAGCCGAGTGGCTCTAGTATATGAATGTCCAGTTATATTGCAATATAATAGGGTCACATCTGATCTGCACATGACATGCTTGTGCTTTCTTAGAAGAAAATTCTTTGTTTCGTATCTGTAGCCATATCTGTCCAGGGCTTCCACACACACTATAGTTTTTTGCAGTAGGGAAAAATGGTTAAATATTATGTTTACTTTCTACTTTGGTGCAGGCTTCTAGCAATGGTGTTGACAGTAATCCGATTGCCACGACTGAAACTCGTTTTGTGCTTATCATCAAGAGAACTGGATTCCATCTTTTGCATCTATGTTTTTTTTTGGTATGTGTAAATGGAGCACTAATTTTGGTATGTTTTTTTGGTATCAAGAGAACTGGCATGTTTGATTATGATGTTATGAAATTTGGTAGGAATGAAATGCGGTTACTAAGGAGAAATGATATATGCACATTAACGGATTGATTTGATCTTTACCTTTTTTTTTTATTTAATTAAAAATACGTTTTTCAATAACATTAATTAAAATTCATTTTTACTAAACGTTTTTCAATAACATTAATTAAATTTTATTTTTACACGTAATATAAGAATTAATTTTAAATATCAATTATTTTATACGTTTATGCTTACTCGTATACACAATCAAATTTGTCCTGAATTTCAAAAAATACTTCGTTTTTAATTTTTGAAAATTGCGAAATAAATATAAACAAATACTACGAGACTTTAAAAGTATAAAATTGCGATCGAAAATCATAAAAACATTGAAATACCTTTTTATAAAATTGCGATCGAAAAAAAAAAAAAAACACACCTATATAAAGTTCTAGTAATTAAATTAAGAAACACACAGATATGGAATTAAATAGTGTGAAGTGTGGCATTAAGCCTGATATATAACATCAACAGCTGCATATTCATTATCACACAAAAGTACAAAACACCCTACATGTATGTAAAAGCTTGAGTCGGAGGCATGCAGGAACTTTATTTACATGATTGTGTAGCCCGGTCCACCTCCCCCTTCCGGCACTGTCCATTTTATATTCTGCTTTGGGTCCTTGATATCACACGCCTGGAAATAAACACAAACCCAAGCTCGTCACATAAGAGAATCGTGCAAAAATAAGATCCATCAAGAGTTCACAATCTACACACAATTGATCAAATTCTATTGTTATTATCAACTTTTTCGAATGGTAATCCTTACTAGAAGTTTTGTTCAATTAATTAAAATAACCTGGCTCCTCCCACACCACCGCAGTAGGTGTTTCTATTTTACGAATGGTACCGGCTGATACGGGGCATATGTTATGAAAGTACAATTCTCATCTCAAGAGGTGTTTGTAATACCACTAGAGGATATTAGTAATTTTGAAGAAGCAAATCCGGATATTAGAGACTAAACACATCAGGGGTAACTTTTATAATTTATCCATATTATTATCATCTTATTGACAAATTGCCACTAGCAGACTAGCTTAGTGTCTCTTTTTTGTTCGCGTTTCTCTGTAAGTTTAGCAGTTCCAAAACTTCCGATAGAGTTCAGCATACCTTGCAATGCAGGCAATTTTGAGCATTGATATGCAGCTTTGAGCGACCTCTTTCATCCTCTAGGTACCTATCATTTGTGCATGGGTTATAACGGAAACCAAATGATTAACGAAGCCGATTTTCGAGAAACCACCATGAAGCATACTTACTCATAAACACGTGCCGGGCAATATCTGGACTCAGGCCCAGCATACACGGGCAAGTTCACAAGTTCAGGAATGTTTGGGTCAGTCAAGCGAAGGTGAGCTGGTTGGTCATGATCGTGATTAGTGTTACTCCTGTAAAAGGTAAATGAAATTAAACACTCGTGATAGACTAACAAGGTGTTTAAATTGATTCAAAAAAATGCCCTTGAATTGGCTTCCCGTGAATAAATGAACATCTGACAAAAAATTCCTCGTCTGTGAATATTAAAACGGTAACAATTACATTCAAATTGTATACCTACCCACTTTTTTAAAAATCCGGCGAAGATATGACATTATTTCCAGAGAAAAAAGTTGCAGTTCAGAAGAAACAGATGCCTGAAGACTAGAGAGATAGAGAGAGAGAGTACCGGTACAAAGAGGTTGTTACATCAAAAGATAAGACACCATCAGGCTTTGGATAATCGATGGGTTTCCACAATTGTGCTTCCTGGAAATTTACTCATCTATTAACATCAATAAAGAAATAGTCCATGGATTTTGCTAAATAATAATAGTATGAATTCTATAAAAAGTTAAACGATGATATATGCTAATGAAGATTACGCTGAGTTAAGGACCTATTCTTTTGGACTTATTCTCGGTTTAGTTCATTTCAGACTCGTTCAGTTCAGTTCAGTCTAGTGCAGACCTATTAAGTTCAGTTCAATTCAGTCATTTGATTTTTTATTTTTTATTTTTATTATTATCATTTCAATATTTTAAAATTAATTAAATAGAACTTAATTTCAGTCCAGTTCAGTTCAGATCCATTAAGTTCAGTTCAGACCTATTAAGTTCAGTTCAGACCTATTAAGTTAAGTTCAGTTAGTTTAAATCCAAAAGAACATGTCTTTAATGATATGGCCATATTGAAGAAAACAAATCCAAGAACCAAATATCAAGGGTTTTGGGCAAACTGAAGTGAGGACAATAGAAGTAGTGAGAACTACATACTAAAACTTCACGAGTCACTGATCTCACGGAAGATACGAGACTCGGAAAAATTGGCCAAGTCCAACACAAAAAAGAGGAAACTGGTGGGGACAAGGGGTTACTGTAGAATACCAGTGGGTGGACCTTTCAAAGGATCAAATTACAGGTGCGGACTTTGTACATAAATCAAAATACATTGTGAAATGGCTTGGACTTATAAGAAATTAAAAATAAAAGAAATATTCCTAACTTCTGTGCCACTCAGGATCAATTATTACTTGGATAAGCTGACTATTCAACCCAACACAGCCTCACGTTATATGTAATTCTTCCAAAGAAGATGGTGAAGGTTCAAATCACTAGTTTCATAGATCCAGTTATTCCATGTTCAATTTTGAGACGGTAACCATTGCTTATAAATGCCATACTAAATAGATATTGAATTATTTACAAGAAATTCTTACATCAGTTGCTTCATGATCAGGTTTCCCATGCTTCAGTGTCCATGGAGATCTTCCCCTCATTATATAACTGACAAGGGAAACATAAAATAGTCGTTAAAATACCAGTGACTACGAAGAAAAAACTATATTAACTATTTACTAATTACAAGTGATTTTCAGCAAATAAGGTTTAATCTTACTGTTCAAGAGCGCTTAGTGCTAAACCAGGAAAGAGACCATACTCAAATGCCTGCAGAACAACACAATATATGTTATTACTTATAACTGCAAGAGTAATACCCATGATACATTGTCGCATTCTACCAACCAAGCACTTATAAACTTACGTAATATCAGCAGGCAAAATAGTGAAATCAGATTGGTCCACTAATAAAAGGCAGTGATTTATAACAGTCGTACATTTTTCTCATGTAATGAACAGAGATGAGTAAGAAACTTTTCAAAAGAATAAAATCAAAATACTAACAGGACGGTAGTTTCTTGCGCTGTGAAGTTCTTTCCATATCCATGAACTTCTTAAACTGTCCCAGAAGACTTCCAATGGTGTGTCTTCAAGGAGGGTTCCAAATACAGATTCTGCCGCAAGCATTCCTGAGACAGAGAGAAATAAATATGCATACACCACCAAGTATCTCTATCTTCGTAAAGTGCTAAAAAGTAAAAAATGATTTTTGTATGATTGTTCCTTCAAATCAATCTTACAACTCAGGAAAAAATTAACATCTATAAGTAATTCCAGCTGACACAAATAAAATCACTGCACGCATATTTGCTAGTCTAAATCAGATATCCATCAACCAAGTATCACTCATCCTTTTGCTTCTAGGAATACAAGCAGCAAAACTCTGCTGGAAACAGTAAATACAAAAATGGGAAGACGTCCATGTCCATTGGATTTTTAGCTGATAAATGAAATAAATCAAAATGTAAAAACATGTATTAAGGAGGATTTGATTAGGGATTTTTTTCCTCATAATTCTATCAGCAACATCATGTAAATATTACCAAAAAGGTAATAATAATAATTATTATAGACTGGTACCTGATTTCATTGCAGTGTGTGATCCTTTTATTTTTGGTACATTTAGGAACCCAGCTGAACATCCAATGATTGCTCCACCAGGGAAAACTGGATATGGGATGGACTGAAATTTAACTAACATCACAATTTATTAGCATTAGAGTTTGCACATTTATATCTCATGAAAGATTGTATCGAGGTAATCAACTGGAAAACGTTTTCCAGTAATCAACATATGAAACTACAGTCTACAGAATGCTTAGTATTTTTTTCTATTTATATAGTATCAACTTAAGCATTCCAAACTAAGGGAAAAAGGAAGTTTTGATTCACCTGATAACCTCCTTCATTCAAAGTGCGAGCACCATATTCGACGACAGTACCTCCTTCAAGCATAGATCTAATGGCAGGATGATGCTTAAATTTCTGCAGAGGGGAAAATAAAAAATAAGACAGTCTTGAGCACTTAATTATCTACAGTTACACTACAGTGGAAACATAATGTAGCCATAAGCACAGGAACTTTGAGGATATATATTAGGGGTCAGAAACAAATTATGAAAGTAAAATGGGTATAGTATCAGCACTTTGACGCAGAAAGAATATGGTTCACAAAACAAACCAATCATTCGGACAGACCTCGGAAACCACAACAAAGTTACCTTCAATTATAAGCATTCAATAAGTTGATTTCAATTTCAATTGGGCAAGTATATGTAAAACAAACACAAGGGTATTTGTACTTTTGAAAGATGTATGCTTAGGAAAATTTCCTACCAGATTTATTATGAAGACTATAGAGCCACAGCTAGAACAAAAAAATATATTAAAATAAATTTATTTTAATATGAATGATATGAATGATCAGTAATCCAAGATTCACACAAATTTGTACAGTGTAGAAGAGCATAATGATTTATAAGAAGCAAAAGGTAACCAGTAGACTCAGAAGTTACCTGGAATTCTTCGTAAGGATTCAAGAATGGATTACGATAATTTAATGCAACTACCAATCCAACAGCCACCTACAGTGGAGGAAAATACCAAAATCTATCAACAACAATATTTAAACCAAATAACAGCCTGTATCAAGCCATTCAAAACAATTAAATGACTCATAAGTTGACAATGACTAGATGACCACCTGTACCAAAAGGCCTAATGATGAACCAATATGGCTACACAAAATCAAGATATCCGAACAATTACCTTAAAATTAGGACAGAAATGCCCAGGCTCTGTTCAATGTTTTTTTAAAGTTAGAAATGCTCTCATTTAAAGCATATTCTATAACAAAAGAAAAGGACGAGGTAAAGCAGTAGATTGTGAATACATGTGTCTGAGTGTGTTATAGTTCCCAGCACTAGGACCAAAGATGGATTTCAATCAAGCATATTCTATGCTGTAAATATAGGAAATTAAAACTAAATAAAGCCTCATAAGCTCACACCCTTTATGAACGAAATATTCACATATTGTAATATCTTCTTATATCTGTTTTGGATTGTAATGCCCAATCAAAAGAAGCATGTCAAAAGTATTCACAAGACTTCATTTAAGCAGTTTTTAAACAACTTAAATATCTATAAAATAAATCCACTTTATCATCCCATCCAAATCATCATACCCATGGTTTCCTAGCAAGAGCCGAATAAACAATTCCAATTGCATCAACTTATTTTCGGGTCAGAAGGTCTGAAGTCTTGGGGGACACAGAACATTACAAATGATTACAAGAAAAGGAGATCATATATATAGGGAAAGTCTAGCACCACTTCGTATGAATCTTTCCACTGCGGACAGAATTGAACATTGGCAACTCAATGAGTATAAACACTCAACTATGCTTCTTAGAAGGTTATCCAGCACAAGAGCTAAAGATACGTTTTATGATCATAAAAAAGTATGTTCATCAACATTAAATATTTCTCCATATCACTTCAAGTTTGCTCTAAATTGTTGCAAGGTAATAAGTCCATCTGTTCAGCTAAAACATGATTCCACAATTTTCAATATGTAGCGAAAACAATTCACCAAAAACGATCATCTCAATCATTTAACACATTTTATAAAATGAAGACTTAGAAGTAATATGACATCTTATAATAATCTTTCTCCAACTAAATACAAATTTTTGCACATCTCAATCACACGCCATTTTAATTAGGAAATGCATATGATTAAGGAGTTTTGTACCTGTCTATTATCCATATGATACAAAAAAGATCCCCCATAGGTCTTGGAGTCTAGTGGCCAACCAATTGTGTGAAGCACGGTGCCAGGATGATGCTTTTCTCCAGTGATTTCCCAAACCTGCCAGTTAAATTACTTCAGTTGCAAAGTTCATTTTCATGATAAAAAATAAGTAGAAAAAATAAGTATTGCGTCAATTTTAATCATTCAAAGCTTCTCGGTAAAATATATTCTCAGTCACGTAGTTGAGAAGCATGAAGAAAGAAGCCTTAAAAACACAATTCTCGTTGTAAGTTTATCCATGAGATTCTGAAACTCAGATTAATACACAAAAACACCAAGTCATACACATACACTTATTAGCTTTCAATCTATATGATTTTTTCTGATTTGTCAAAGATTTATGAAAATATGGGTTGAAAGAAGAATCGATGAAAGCAGATAGCAATAACAGTTAACTTTGGAATAAATAGGCCTCAATATCTAAGAAGAACACAACTGCTATAGGATTTATAAAAAATCACAAAATATGTGAACTGTAGTTTGAGTTCTAGTCCAGGACACTTATTCAATATATTACACAAGATAAGGTATAAGAAGAATAAAAGAACTCGTGCAACGAGAAACAATATACTATGCAATTGCATGTAGGATGCTATATACCTCTTTAATTCCTAAAGCATATGTCTGGTGCTGCCCTTGCCCTTTATCATGCAATTTGTATTTTCTGATTACTTTCTGGTCATAAATAATAAGTACAAATCTCCAAACATTAGTTCCGGAATATAAACTCTAGTTTAAAGTTATAGGTAAAAGAGTGTCGTGATAAACCTCAGAGAGGGATCCCCGACAACCTTCAGCAAACAGAGTCACACGTCCTGCATTAACCACAGGTCACAACAAAACACGACAGATAGTGCTTAGTGCAGCAGAAACAATCCAAAAAAACAGTATTTATTTTAAACTGCATCGCAACAAATACTAATAAGCTACCAGCTTCATTTCTGTCCCTACCCCCGACCCCTTCTCATCAATCTTTAATAGCAAAACATTTTTCAATAAACAAGTCTCATGATTATTACAGTACTTATTCGAAGTCATAGGCAAGAACATACTCTAACTGAGTCGATATTTTATGTTTTTACTATGATCTGAAACAAGAACCTACTTTCCAATTGGCCCAAATTAGACACAAAATAATTACTAACATTTCACAAGCTTGTTACCAACTGAAAAATAAAGGAAATTGAAAACAGTATTCATTGAATAAAAAATGGTCCCCAATGTCTAATTTTTGCAGGTTGCATCCTCAGCCTAAAAATCCATATCATGAAAAATACATTGTGTAATAAAACTTGCCTTTTAATTCTACACCAGGCTGAAAGATGTCTTTTTTACCACCATCTTTAGCAACTCCCATATCATTTGTAGCAATTCCAATTACCTTGTCAGTTGTGTCATATAGTATCTGAAAGTAAATGATATGATATAAGAGAAAAAATTAATGATCACTCAACTCGTATCCCCTGAAGGATGTAAAATACCTCACTAGCAGCAAAGCCTGGATATATTTCAACTCCTAGTTCTTCAGCCTTACTTCCCAACCAACGTACTAATTGACTCAAACTGCAAAACAAGTTCTCATTATAATAACATACATACAAGCCGCACCTTAAAACTTCATATTAATAAGCACATATTGGAAAATATTTTAAGAGCTCTCGAGCTATGCAGCTTTATGTTAAAATGTATAAAAATAACATTTAAAACAGAATGAAAGACAATTATCTGCAATTATGCAGCGTCATAGTAGAAATTTTGGTGGTAAGCAGGAAATATACAAGGAAATGCATAGCAATAAGTGGTTGATAGAGAGCGTAGAGCTGGAGTATTTAAGTAATATGGGGCTGGAGTATTTAATTAGTATTTTTCTTTTATGTTTGTTTTTTGGTTTTAGGGTTTTGTTAGGTTTGTGCTTTAGGGTTAGGTTTATTTCTTATTTCTGCTATTAGGATTAATTTAAAGTGTCAGCGTAGGTTGATTAAGATTATGGAATTAATAAAAGTGAATTGGTAGCCTGGAGGCTAATTGGGCAAAAACACTGGTGTTCTGTTTGATTGTTTTCTTGCCGTTGATTATTTTCTTTTCCTGCCCTTTGTTTCTTCTCATTCTCTCTTTCTCTGTTTCTATCGGTGGTATTCACAGGAAAAAAAGCAACAGGAACAAAAATTGTTGTGGGAGAAAATTATGGAGAGATAGATTTAGAAGATGATGTGAAGCAACAACATTCTGCTGAATCCTTACAAAACAAAACCATGGGTATTCAATTTAACTACAAGATCTTTCAATCAAAAGAATAGTAAAGAAGAATAGAAATACGGGAAGCACGAATCAAAAACACAGTTACCACTGGTTTCCTTTCAACCAAAGAATATTAAACAAGATTCCAACAGAGAAGCAATAAGGAATTATCATCATGTGCTTGATTGGAGGAGACTTGAAAAATAAAGGCTTTTCATTAGCTCATTAGAATATGCAGAGTGTTCACTTGCCACACGGAAACAACATGTTCCCCTTGAATTATCTCACATTAAGAATATTACAATACGATTGCAGTTAAGAAAGTATTAGTACAATTTCCTTGGTTTCGAAAAGCATTAGAGGTAATATTACCTTATGTTAAGAAATTAATAGTACCATTTCCTTGGTTTCGAAAAGCATTAGAGGTAATATTACCTTATGACGTAGTTTCCTTTGTTGTTGAATGGAGATGGGAAGGGGAAAGCGCGTGTTTTGGAAAGCAACCAAAACTTATCGGAAGAAACAGGAACGTGGATGGGTGCCTGCAATTATTGTTAACAACTGATAATTAAAGTAAAGCATGAAAGCGGGAAAACAAAGTGGAGTATGGCATAGGTGAACGAAAATGGAGAAGCTTCATCATCAATGAAATAATAGAATGCTTCCTTACATAATTAGTATACATACGCTCAGATGTTTATTTTTACAAAGTAAAAAATCCTTTCAAATTAAAATAGAAGCAGAAAGATTTGACAGAGACTGCCATCTCTATAAGATTTTGATGGACTAGTAATCATCTAAATAATGCCAACATGAGTCGTCCAAACTACGGTGCCACAGCCATCCTATTGTTGTTATGTGTGTTTTTGATGTACAAAACTAAAAGAAATTTATGTCTACAGTTAATGACAGAATTAAATGTGATAAAAATAAACTGACAGTGAAAATAAATAAGATAATACTAGGCATAAGACTAGCATACTTCACTAACAATTGCTAGAAACCAATTTGGTTTGGTGATGCTCCAGGTGCACTAAAATCTAAAAAAGTGTGCAGGATTTACCTAATGTACTTCAGTTCAAATAGCAACCACCCTTTCGTTTTGATTCAGTCATAACGAAAAAAAAAACAATAACAGTTCTTTGAACCACTCGTTCTCTTGAAATGTTACACTTGCTGGAATCGAGATTTTAATTTATATCAATTATCAAGTCATAATCTTTTAATGCTATATTTTCATAACAGAACCTTAACATTCGCACAGATGAGCTCTACAGGATTCTGCTAAGGAGTAACATTCAACAGCAGCCGAAATACATGCATATTTATTAATTTTCGCATCGACTCTAAAAGTTGCATTTCAAAGAAGAAGAATAAATAAATAAAATAAAATAAAATAAAAATAGAGACGCGAACCTCCTCCTGTTTCCAATTTGGGAGAAGTTCATCCAAAGCTCTAGGCTCAAAAACATTTCCCGATATTATATGAGCACCTATGGAATAACATGACAGAATATTAGAGGCTGCAGTTGTTTGTTGCTTAGAATTCAACAAAGTGTAGCCATATCTATGAAGTATTATGCTGAAAACATATAAATTGGAATGCTCAAGTGTCTGATTACATTTCGATGTGTTATCAATAGAAACTTTAAGAGAAGCATTTCTATCCCCCGAATACTGACTTAGATATGTAGTAATATCACAAAAATGGTCTTGACATTCTTTACTCAAATGAGTCCCGGCTCATTTTATTATTCCCCTTGAAATTGTAACCGTGAAGCATAAAAAATGCCAGTAATTTTTATTTATCATGACAACATTGTTCACAAGAACTTGAAGATCAATAAGACATAAGCCAAACAACTGCATTAAAGACACGAGAAATAAGAAATTTATAACAAGAAATTATGCATCGCTGATTGTAGAGTATTGTAGAGTATGCCACCGTCATAATTCTGACTAACTGACCATGTCATAAAAAAATATCCTTGGAATAATGGTGATAGTATAGACCCAAAAACATAAATCACTATTCAAATTAAATAGACGAATGATTTATTTCATTAAGACGAAATCCATTTTTCAGTCTCCCAGGCCAAGTCATTGATCTAACTTCAGATCAAATGTATCTTATAAGGATGAATTTGTGCCTTCAGATAACAGCACAAGACCAATTCCTCTTCCGAACTACGACTACGGATGACTTCACGAATTCAAACCCTAAAATATTGATGCTGACCACTAATTCCACACTGCATTTATAAAATACTTCAAAGGAAAATTGAATGCAGAATTTATAGCCCAAACCCCCATTTGAATTTCATGCAAAAAAAAGTTGGCAATTGTATTACCTACTTCGGCTCCCTTCTCCACAACACACACCGACAAATCGACATCTTTTTGTTTGCAGAGTTGCTTCAATCTTATGGCTGCTGATAACCCGGCAGGCCCTGCCCCGACAATCACCACATCATAATTCAGACATTCTCTGTTAACAGACTCGCCGCTGTAACTTCTGACTCCTCCGATGAAACCTTTGCGACTAAGATCTGACAGAAATCCCGGTGAGTAAAGTCCTTTTCTGACAATACTCGAAGTTGCGCTCTTTATTGAATTTACAGACCGACGTGGTGAGTAAAGGTTATCAGAAGTCGATTGAGGATGATGAACTGCTATTAAGTGATGTATCAGAGATTTTGAAGACTTGCGTTTGGAAGAAGAAGATATGATCCTTAGCATGATTTTCAGGGAGGTTTTGTTGTTCTGTACTTTTTAAAGTGATGAAATGATGCTCATTTGCAAGGTAATTTATTGTCTCAAAATATTTTTGTTGTCATCTATACTATTGCAAATATAACATTTTTTAAAAAATAATTTTTTATATTTTTAAAAATAAATTTATTTATTTTATAATTATTATGAATATCAAATAGTATAATTTTGTTCACTCAATCAAATTTTATTTATATTCAATAATTTTAATATTGATAAATATCAAAAATATAAAGAATATATATTTTTTTTAATTTTATCTACTAAAAAGTGTATATTTCAAATATATTGAATAACATAAAAAAATTACAAATATCAAAATTAATTTTAATTATTATTTTTTTGTTTGTGAAAAGTTTGAGATATTTTTTTAGAACAAACAAATTTTAAAAAAATGTCATTTTTTATCAAGAATAAAAGGATAAAAATATACGAAGTATTTTTATGTGTAAAGTAATATAATTGTGAGTAAATATTAAAAATTAAAAGTAATGTTGTATTTTAAATTGAAAATGTTTGATATATTTTTTTCTTTTTTGTGTCTATTATTATTATACCCTTAAAAATGAAAGTATGGTGTTATGGAATAGAGGGAGTATTAGCGCAATTTTAAGAAATTATAAAGGTAATTATAGTGTACAAATAGTTGTACATTATAAATGTAATTTATAGTGTACAAATAGTTGTACATTATAAAGGTAATTTATAGTGTACAAATAGTTGTACGTTTACATCTAGTTCTACTATATATAATAATTTTTTAACCTAAAATTTCATTTGTTATATTGTTTCTCTTTTTCCGTTCTTTTTTTTCTCACGCTCTTTAGAAGTTCTTTTTTTTCTCACGCTCTTTAAAAACTAATGACAGATTCGGTGCAACTCTTTAGAAGTTCTTTTTTTTCTCACGCTCTTTAGAAACTAATGACAGATTCGGTGCAATCCACTAGCAACAATTAAATTGAATCTCGCTCTTTAAGAACGCGATGAAGAACACAGTATGTGGATGCAACGACGATTGACAATATGGTAGCAACAATTAAAATGATTGTTTTTCATATTTTTTTAATGTTGGAAATTTTAGATCTAGTGTAAGATAATGAAAATCTCATTTACGGTGAACGAAGATTAAACGCGATGAAGAACACAGTATGTGGATGCAACGACGATTGACAATATGGTAGCAACAATTAAAATGATTGTTTTTCATATTTTTTTAATGTTGGAAATTTTAGATCTAGTGTAAGATAATGAAAATCTCATTTACGGTGAACGAAGATTATTGTATTACGTGATGAAGATTTGATTAATCAATGGTGGATGAGATTGTTGAAATTTATGTATCTAAAGTATGATACTGAGAGTATATATAAATTGATAGATACAATTGCACGTATATTTCTCAATAATGAAAGTACAATTTTTATTTTTGTAAGTTTCACTATTAGTATGTAGTATATATTACAAATATATATTAAAAATAAGAAGAAATGAAAAGATAACATGTTGAACGACATTTTTTAATTTATAAAATAGTACATTGGATCAAAGGCTTATACTCAAAATTTTCTTTTTTAAATAATAAAAAATAAAAGTACACAAAAGCACATAGTCATACTGTTTTATTACGTCATCACTTAAAAATTGTGATTTTATATAACTAAAAGTGATAAATCATCAAAAATGCCCTTAACTATTGTAAATCTCATAAAGTAGTTGACAAATAATTCGACATGTCGAATATGAGAATGATAAAAATAAGTAAAAAGAGATAACAGTAGATATAAAGTAGAAATTGTACATTTCCAATGGTGCATAGATATCAAATTCTAAATAGGTACACATTGAGAGACGAATTAAAACTGAAGAAGAAAAAAATTGAGTATCAAATTATTGATACTTGGATACAATGTTAACTGTGAAATCAATTTATTACTACAGTGAAACCTCTATAAATTAATACTCGATATATTAGTAATCTCTTTAAATTAATAGAATTTTTCGATCTCGACTTGATCTTTTAAATGAAAAAATACACTCGATAAATTAATAACCTCTTTAAATTTGTTAAGGAAATAAATATAATCAAATCATATTGATTTGATTATAATAATAAAATATATTTTTATATTTAGGATAATATATATTATTTGATGTGCGTCTATCTTTTCCTTAATTATGGGATTCTATTGTAACTAAATATGAGTATTATCGTACTCACCATAAATATAATCAAATCATATTGATTTGATTATAATAATAAAATATATTTTTATATTTAGGATAATATATATTACTTGATGTGCGTCTATCTTTTCCTTAATTATGGGATTCTATTGTAACTAAATATGAGTATTATCGTACTCACCAATCATCGGTGATTTCATATTGAATTAGTATATTATTTGATTTGCGTCTATCTTTTTCTTAATTATGGGATTTAACTCTAAATATCTAAATATGACAGGAGTATTATCGTACTCACCAATCGGTGATTTCATATTCAATTAGTATATTATTTGATTTGCGTCTATCTTTTCTTAATTATGGGATTCTATTGTAACTATAAATATGAATATTATCGTACTCACCAATCATCGGTGATTTCATAATCATTCTTTTAAAATTAATAAAATTTCACGGTCTATAGAGATTTTTATGTATTTCTATCTCAACTATATATATGCATTAATTGATGAAACGTATATTAAAAAAAAAATGATTATTTTTGATTTTTTTATATAAACGTTAAAGATAAAAATGTATTTTTAAATTTTAAATTAAATAGTAAAATAACTGTAAGTAAAAATTGAAAAATACGTGAAAATGTAGAAATAAAATAATGTAGTAATATTTTAAAGTGAAAAAATAAAATAATTATTTTCTTTTTAAGAGCATGTATTAGTTGAGACATGCAAAAAAGTGTAATGGTGCATAAATAATTTAGACTTAGTATATTTTATTTTATTTTAATTAATTTTTTAGAGAGAAATTTTAAAATAATTTTTTTCATATAAGAAATCATCTTTTATACACCATTCTTATAAAAAAAAATTCTTTTATACATTAATTTACAAAATTGTCCCCTATTTTCATTCGAAAAACAAAATTTCATCTTTGTCATTAACCAAACCTAAAACATTAATTAGTAAATAAGAACGTCTCTTCCTTGGTCGATTTCCGTTTCTCAAACAAACGAAATTCTTCCTCTTCGTCATCGCCGTTCAAGAACATGACGACGACGTCACCGGAAACCCGCCCAATTCAATTCATGAATCTTGATTTTACTCACATGAATTTTGGTCCGAAACCCACATCAGATTCAATTCAAATTGAATCTTTAATCTTTTTCCTTTCTTTACTATAATTTTATGATATTTTCAAATTCCGTTTTAGTTAATATATTTATTTGGGCGGTTGATTATATGGAAACAAAATGGATTGAAAAGCTTTGAATATTGAATGTGTTGAATTTTAAGTTTAACGTGAACCAAAATTTGTTCAATTTTTTATTTAATTTTTTTTATCAGATTTGATTGAATTGAATTATAATTTGTGATTTTAGAAATTACCATAATTAATTTTATGAGTAATTGAGTGCCCTGGAGAATTTAAGAGAATCTCGCAAGTCGTAAGAGTACTTTTTCCATTTTTGCACAAGTGCACACGGGGACGAGGCGGGTGACAGAGATATGTTTTAGCAGAGGATATTTTAATCAATTCATTTTAATTTAGTGTATAAAAGTAGATGAATTATGTTGAGATATAAAAGATATACAGTATTCTCTTATAAAAATGTACCCATTTACCCAATTTTTTACATACTCGGTACTCCTATACTTACTATACTTATATGAAATTTGTAATTTATAAAAATAAATGATTTGATAATTTATTGAGAAATACAAGTACAAATTGATAAGAGAGAAAAATAAAATTACACAAAATGGTATAGTGATACATCTTATTTGTATTAGGACATAAAAAAACTGGTTATTTACACAAAAAAACTGTGAACATCCGAAAATGCCCTCCACCTTTGTCGATTCCTCAATTACCAACTAACATTTGAAAAGCTTATCAGTTAAGCGAATCTTTTGGCGAATGTTAGAGCGAATCTTTTTTGGGGAATGTTAGAGCGAATCTTTTGGCGAATGTTATTTGTTTAGAAAATAATAGCGATAAATGTTATAAGCAGGCTAATCTATTATAATCTTAGGCAAATTGTTTTCTTACCAGGCGAATCTATTATAATCTTAGGCAAATTGTTTTCTTACATTTTTTTTATTTCAATAATATTTACGTAATCTTTAATTTAATAATTTCAATAATATTAGCGTTATAATCTTAGTCTTGTTTTCTTGATTTTTTATTTTAATAATATTTGCGTAATCTTTATTTAAATAAAATTTAAATAATATTTGCGTTATAATTTAAAATGTTAGAGCGAATCTTTAAAATGTTAGAGCGAATCTTTTGGCGAATGTTATTTGTTTAGAAAATAATAGCTATAACTATGTCAATGTTATAAGCGCGAATCTATTATAATCTTAGGCAAATTGTTTTCTTATCAGGAATGTTATTTGTTTAGAAAATAATAGCATAACTATGTCAATGTTATAAGCGCAAATCTATTATAATCTTAGGCAAATTGTTTTCTTACCAGGCGAATCTATTATAATCTTAGGCAAATTGTTTTCTTACATTTTTTTTTATTTCAATAATATTTGCGTAATCTCTATTTTAATAATTTCAATAATATTAGCGTTATAATCTTAGTCTTGTTTTCTTGATTTTTTATTTTTTAATTAGTTCTCCATGGGCGAATCCACATTATGTCGAATGTTACATTCGACATGGTGAAACTACATTCGCCATAGGCGAATTCACATTCGATGTGAATAATTCACATTCGCCGTGAGCGAATTCTCATTCGCCTTGGGCGAATTCACATTCGCCGTGGGCGAATCCACATTCGCCGTGGGCGAATCCACATTCGCCGTGGCGAATCCACATTGCCTTGGGCTAATTCACATTCGATGTGAATAATTCACATTCGCCGTGGGCGAATATACATTCGCCGTGGCGAATCCACATTGGCCTTGGGCTAATTCACATTCGATGTGAATAATTCACATTCGTCGTAAGCGAATTCTCAATCGCCTTGGGCGAATCCACATTCGCCGTGGGCGAATCCACATTGACCTTGGGCTAATTCACATTCGATGTGAATAATTCACATTCACCGTGAGCGAATTCTCATTCGCCTTGGGCTAATTCACATTCGATGTGAATAATTCACATTCGCCTTGGGCGAATCCACATTCGCCGTGGGCAAATCCACAATCGCCGTGGGCGAATCCACATTCACCGTGGCGAATCCACATTGAACTTGGGCTAATTCACATTCGCCGTGGGCGAATCTACATTCGCCGTGGCGAATCCACATTGGCCTTGGGCTAATTCACATTCGCCGTGAGCGAATTCTCAATTGCCTTGGGCGTATCCACATTCACCGTGGCGAATCCACATTGGCCTTGGGGTAATTCACATTCGCCGTGGCAAATCCACTTTGTCGATTCCTCAATTAACAACTAACATTCGACAAGCTTATCAATATAGCGAATCTTTTGGTGAATTTTCACACTATGGCAAATCTTATCAACATTGCAAATGTTAGAGCGAATTTTATCAATATAGCTAATGTTATTTGTTTGGCTGAAAATGATAGCGATAAATATGTCGAATGTTATAAGCCAGACGAATCTATTATAATCTTACGGAAATTATTTTCTTACATTTTCCTTATTTAAATAATATTTGCGTAATCTTTATTTTAATAATATTTCAATAATATTAGCTTGATAATCTTAGGTTAATATTGTTTTCTTGATTTTTTATTTTAATAATATTTGCGTAATTTTTATTTAAATAAAATTTCAATATTATTTGCCTTATAATTTTAAAAAAAAGTTAACGCAAATATTTCAACAAATTACTTTATATTTTAATTTAGAAAAAAATCTACATTTGAATTCACATAATGTCTAATCTCACATTCCACGTGGCGAAACTATATTCGCCGTAAGCAAATTCACATTCGCAGTCACATTCGCCGTGAGCGAATTCTCATTTGCCGTGTCGAATCCACATTTGCCATAGCCAATCCAAATTCGCCATAGCGCATTTAAAAAAAAATTAACGTAATAAAAAGTTATTGCAAATATTTTTTTAAAAAATTGTATTTTAATTCTTTTAAAAAATTAACGTAAATATTTCAAAAAATATTACTTTATATTTTAATTTAGAAGAAATATTAATTCAGAAAAAAATCCATAACCCACATTCCCCGTGGCAATGAATGTGATCCACATTTTAAAAAAAGGTTAACGCAAATATTTTAAATATATATATTTTATATTTTAATTAGAAAAAAAATCCACATTAAAAAATATATTTTATATTTTAATTAGAAAAAAAATCCACATTGTGGGCGATGGCGAAACTACATTCGCCATGGGCGAATTCACATTCCCGTGGAGAATCCACATTCGCCGTGGAGAATCCATTCACATTCTCGTGGAGAATCCACATTCGCGCTGGAGAATTCACCACATTCGCCGTAAGCGAACTCACAATATGTCATAGCTAAACTTACGTTCAAAAATATTTAAAAAAAAAATTATGTATTAATTAAGAAAACTTAACGCAAATATTTAAAAAAAAATTAATTTATGTTTTAATAAAAATCCACACATTCAAAAAAAAAGTTAACGCAAATATTTCAACTTTGCCTAAATTTTTCAAACATCATTCATTATCAAATATAATTTTATAGAACTTGGCCTAAATTTTTCAAAGATCATTCATTATCAAATATATTTTTATAACGTAATGTAATTGCGTTAATATTTATTATGGCGTAATTTGAATAATATTTCCTTAATTTCACACACATATGTACACATTCGACACACACATCAACACATTCAACACATATTTCACACATGCAACACAGTAAAATACACAGTTCGATAAAAGAATTAAAAAAATCGACACATATATCAACATATTCGACCCATATTCGCCAAAACAATCACAGATAATGGACCCTGAAAACATTCGACAAGATTCGACACAACTAATAACATTCGACAAAGGATAAAAATATTCGACACAAATTCTACACATTTACAAAAGATTCGACACAAATAATAACATTCGACAAAGGTTTATCAATTCGACAAGGCAGAACAAAATATTCATATCTATCGTCCAGTGTAAGGAAAATCCGGTACAAATTACAAGTAAGGGTATAATAGTCATTCAGTGTAAATAATTGGTTTTGTATGTCCTAGTACAAATAAGATGTCTCACTATACCATTTAGTGTATTCGGTACGATTTACACAATTGATAATATAAAAATTATACTCCTATTTGATTTGATAAGTGATATGACCATACAGGTACCACCATTGGACTTTCGAGATGCTCTGAAAGCTTTTTGAGTGCAGCAACCCCGGGAAACCAAAAGACACTCATCACTCGTCTCATATTTTCCAAAGACTCTTCGCTTCCCTTTCACCATTTTAACTCCGTTTTATTTTTCTTGATAATAAAGCATGCAACTTTTTTTCACTCTGTTTTTCATAGCAAAGGATTTTTGATCAAATTCGAAAAATGAGAAAAGATGAGTTCACAGATCTCGTGCTTTCATGGTCTCCCAGGCTGCAAATCTCTGATCATAATCTCTACAAGAATCAGGTCTTTCATAATTTTTTATTTTTTATTTTAAATATTTTTTTTCTTAATTAATTTGAAAAATAGTGAAGTAGTTTTGTAAATCTTGATTTTGAGTATAATAATAAGTAAATAACAGAAATGAAAGTTGGTTGATTATTAGTTACTCTTTTGTTTGTTGACTGTCATTTCCTCCTGCTTCTATATATAGCTGCAGCTGCTGATGATCCCAGAGGCTTTCGAATCCGTGGACCGGTACCTCGGCTCGTTCGCCTTCCCCTTGCTAGAAGAAACGCGTGCTGAGCTTGCTGCGGCAATAGAAGCAATACCCGAAGCCCCTTTTGCTGAAATTACATCTCTTAGAGAGTTGAGCGATAAGTCAGTCTACATTGCAAAAGCCGGTCGCTGGAATAATAATAATAATAATAATAATAATAATAATAATAATAATGTTAGGGAGCCTTACATAACAGTGCCCGGTGATGTTTTCCTCCTTTCGGATTTGAAACCTCAGCCCGATTTCGACATAAAACGAGCCGGGCGGGTTTTCAAGATTGCATGTGTGGTGAAATGCTCAGAGGATGAGGGTGAGAATATTAGTACAGCCTCTGGCTTCAAACTTAAAATGGCCGAGCGAATTGAAACTACTGCGCACGGAAATAAGAAGTCGTTCTATGTTGTTCATCTCATGAACTTGAACTCGAAAAGGAGAATGTGGGACGCGTTGAGAATGCGTCAATATACGCCCATCATTGAGAAAGTGTTGGGCAAGAATGATGCGGTAACCAATAGAATTAGTTTTGACTTCTTTCTATATATTAATGTCGCATAAGTTTATTTCAACTTTCTCGAGAGTTAGAAAACTCTTAACATATCTCTTTTCAGCAGGGTGCAGGAAATTGTGAGTTATGTCCTCTAGAACGTAATCATCGCTTGATGGAGGATATTAACTCTGCTTTATTTTCCAAGTTAAACGCCTCGCAACTCGAGGCGGTCTTGGCTTCTCTGAGCAATGCTGAATGCAACCACAAGTCCTCGGTGGAACTCGTATGGGGTCCGCCCGGTACTGGAAAGACGAGAACCCTAAGCATTCTGCTTTACATTCTCTTAAAAATGAAAATTAGGACCGTAATATGTTCTCCAACAAACGCAGCAATTACAGAACTGGCCTCACAGGTGATTGCACTAGTCAGAAGCTCAGTTGGAACCAAATTTAAGGAGACGAGCCTTTTACCTTGTTCATTTGGGGACATGCTCATCTTCGGGAACAAGGATGATCTAAAAGTCGGAATGGAGATTGAAGATATCTTCTTAGACCATCGCATTGAACGTCTAGGGCAGTGCTTTAGCTTATCCCCATCAACAGGTTGGAGGCATTGTGTTGTGTTGATGCTCGTTTTTCTTGATAATGAGATATCCAAATCATTTTCGGAGTTTGCTAGAGATCAATTTTCATGCTTAGCAATGCCTCTGAAAAATTGCATGCTAACGTTACTCACTCATTTACCGAGAAGTCTCGTTCATGAGCAGATCTTTCGAAGCATAGATCAACTCCTGTCCCTTATGGAATCTATGGAAATGCTGTTGTTTGAAAACAGTAGTGTAACATGTGAAAAACTGGAGGGAATCTTTGTTCAAAAGGAAATTATTGGATCTGAAGTTGATATCAAAAGCAAGTGTGTAGCATCTTTACAAGCCTCTTTACGTACTCTTCGGGGTCATCTCGATGAGCTTGGATTTCCGATTTGCCCAGACAGATCTTCAACCGAAGAGTTTTGTTTCCAGAAGGCCACTTTAGTTTTCTGCACAATTTCATCGGCATATAAGCTGCACTCATTAGACACGGAACCCTTTAGCATTTTGGTCCTCGATGAAGCAGCTAGAGTGAAGGAAATCGAGACGATAATAGCACTTCAGATTCCAGAAGTGAGGCGTGTTATTATGTTCGGTGACGACAAGCTATCACCAATGACCGTGAGGAGCAAGGTAAGTAGTGCGCATGCATGCATTACTCATAGTTCATTAAATTATAAATAATTCCTAACATTTTGCGTAATGATCGAGCACAGATCTGTGAAAAACTAGGATTTGGGAGGAGTTTGTTCGAGAGAGTGAGCTCACTGGGGCATTCAAAGCACCTGCTTAATGTGCAGTACAAGATGCACCCGTCAATAAGCCGGTTTCCGATTTCAAAATTTTACTTCAACCAGATATTAGATGCACCGTGCGTGCAGATTCAAAGCTATGAAAGGCGCTATCTTGAAGGGAAGATGTTTGGTCCATATTCGTTCATAAATATCCGTGGCGGGAAAGAGGAAACAGATGCTACAGTTGGACAAAGTAGAAACATGGTTGAAGTAGCTGTAATAATGACACTAGTGCAGAAGCTTTTCGAAGGTATGCTTTTCGAACATGGTTTTTGTTTTCTGATATTTAAGTAATAACGGATGTTCTTATTGTTGTTATTTTCCTCTATATAATGAATAGCATGGAAGGGATCAAATGAGAAACCAAGTATTGGCGTAATTTCTCCCTATGCTTCCCAAGTCGAAACAATTAATGATAGGCTCCAATACAAGTATAAAAACCTTGAGGGGTTTAATGTTGATGTGAACTCAGTTGACGGGTTTCAAGATGGAGAAAAAGACATAATCATCATATCGACCGTAAGGACTCATGATTTTGCATCGAAAGGTTCCTTGCTTAGTCCACAAAGCACCAATTTTGCTTTGACAAGAGCTCGGTACGCAATGATTCTTATACTTTATTATTAATTTATATTTTATATTATCTTTCTGTTTGTTCATTAATTTCATTTTACTGTTTTTTAGTCACTCTCTATGGATACTAGGAGATGAAAAGGCTTTGAGCCTTAGTGATTCTGTTTGGGAAGCATTAATATGCGATGCTAAACATCGACAATGTTTCTTTACTGCTGATGAAGATCATGAAATTAGAAAAACTGTTGAAATCGTTAAGAAGGAGCTGGAACAACTTGATGGTTTGCTCGGTGGCGAGAGTATGCTTTATAAAAATTCCAGATGGAAGGTACCATATTATATATCATACTTTGAATTAGATTTTTTTAAAGTTAGTATCTGTATTATTCTGAAAGACTGTAAATTATATTTTTAGTAAATAATTTTCTTTTCTTACTTATCTTCAGCTTATTATGAGTGAATGCTTCCTAAAGTCTTTTAAGAAGTTGAAATCTTCACACGTTAAGAAGCTGGTCATCGGTATGTTGCTTAAGCTTGCTAGTGGTTGGAGGCGCAAGAAAATTAATGCGGACATAACATGCAAGAGCAAGTATATAGTGAAACAATTCAAAGTTGACAGATACTTAATTTTTTTGCTCCGTTGATTTACGGAAGGACTTTAAGCGGTTTGAACAAGTTTTGAAAATATGGGATTTATTGCCGATGGTAGAGACCCGCAATTTGTTGCGTAGAATTGAGAGCATATCTGCTCTGTATACAGCTGATTATATCAACCACTGCAACGAGAAGTTGCTTGAGGGGTATGTATTTTTGCTTAATCCAGTTGAGAAAGATTAGTTCAAAATGTTGCTTGAAGGGTATGCATATATCTTTTTTCAATTAATTCTTTCATTTTTTTTATTTTTTTTTACCTTCAGAAATCTAGAGGTGCCGAAAAGTTGGGCCCTGCCTTATGATATAATCCAGTTGGAGAATCCCAATAGTGTTAATCATGTAGAGAACTCTAAAGTCAGCGAAAGTTTACTGTTGATGAAGTTCTACTCATTGTCGACTGGTATGTCGAATTATTTGCTTACTGATCTTGAGGGTAGAGAATTGGATCTCCCGTTTGAGGTCACCATCGAGGAGCGTGAGATAATAATGTTTCCCAGGAGTTCCTTCATACTCGGTAGATCAGGCACCGGGAAGACAACTATTTTGACTATGAAGTTGTTTCAGAAGTTTCAGCACTACTGCATTGCTTCACGAGATTCTATGGCTTCTGATAGCTTCATGCAAAGGAGCAACAACTCTAGCGGCTCTACATTAATGTTGCGCCAGCTATTTGTCACCGTGAGTCCACAATTATGCTACGCTGTCAAAAAACATGTGTCTCAACTTAACAGGTGAGTTCCGAAATCAACATATATCATTAGTTTGAAATTGTACCGCTCTAAACCATATAAATTGTGCAGCTTTGCTAGCGGTAACTTCTTTGGGAGCGGCAACTATATGGATATGGACGATGTAGAGGATATGGCGAAGTTTAAAGATATACCCGACACGTTTGTTGGCATTCAACCGGAAAACTATCCTCTAGTGATCACGTTCCATAAGTTCCTGATGATGCTTGATGGAACTCTGGGTAATTCTTATTTCGATAGGCTGCGTAACTTAGGAGGGAAAGGTAAAGGATTGGTTGACCTAAAGTCTTTCATAAGGGAAAAGGAGGTAACTTATGACTATTTTCAATCCTTTTACTGGCCCCGTCTCAATGCCAAGCTTACAAAGAATCTAGATCCTTCAAGAGTGTTCACGGAGATTATTTCTCATATCAAAGGAAGTATGCCTATGGGGGAAGCATGTGGTAGAAGGAGAAGCAGACAGCAATACGTTTTGTTATCTGATAAACGGGTGTCGACTTTGAGTGCCGAAAAGAGGGAGGTGATTTATGACGTGTTTGAGAACTATGAGAAAATGAAGATGGAACGTGGTGAGTTTGATATCGGGGATTTTGTGATAGATATTCATGTTCGTCTCGACAAAGGGAATTTGCTGGGGGACAGGATGGACTTTGTTTACATCGACGAAGTGCAAGACCTCACCATGAGGCAAATTTGCCTTTTCAAATATATCTGCAACAATGTCGATGAAGGGTTCGTCTTTTCTGGTGACACTGCACAGACGATCGCAAGAGGGGTAGACTTTAGGTTTGAAGACATTCGATCCTTGTTCTATATTGAGTTTTGTAGGAATTCTGGAAGAAGAGAGAAAAGAGTTATATCGGATAATTTTTGTTTGTCACAGAACTTTCGTACTCACAGAGGAGTACTGAAGTTAGCTCAGAGTGTCATAAATCTTATTAGACACTTTTTCCCGCAATCTATTGATTCATTGGCTCCCGAGACGAGCCTAGTAAATGGCGAGTCCCCTATCGTACTTGAGCCTAACAGTGATGAAAACATGATTATTACAATCTTTGGACGTAGCGGAAATTCGGGCAAGAAATGGGTTGGTTTTGGTGCGGAACAAGTTATTTTAGTAAGAGATGATTCCGCAAAACGTGAAATATCCGACTTCATAGGCCGTAAAGCTCTCTTTCTGACTATAGTGGAGTGCAAGGGCCTCGAGTTTCAGGTCAGTTCTTTGTTCACTTTCTTTACCTTAGCGCAAAGCCGCAAGGGCAATAGTAATTATTATTTTCTTTTCAATTCTTATGCATGCTCTGTAGGATGTTTTGCTGTACAACTTCTTTGGTTCTTCACCGCTTAGTAACCATTGGAGACTTTTGTATGAATTCATGAGAGAAAATTATCTTCTTGACGCAAGCTCTCCTCAGTCCTTTCCGAGTTTCGGTCATTCAAAACACAATGTCTTGTGCTCTGAACTTAAACAATTGTATGTGGCGATTACTCGTACGAGGCAAAGATTATGGATCTGTGAAAACAATGAAGAGTGTTTCAAGCCTATGCTTGATTACTGGAAAGGTTCTTCTCTTGTGCAAGTGAGGAAAGTAGACGATTCTCTTGCAGAAGAAATGCAGACCAAAAGCAGACCCGAAGAGTGGAAATCTCAAGGAATCAAGGTTTTAGTGTTTTCCCCCTTTTTGCTGTTGTCCGTTTCTGTTTTTCACTTTCCTTGCATTTATATATTTACAATGTCTTTTTCCAGCTTTTTTGGAAAAAAAAACTACGAGATGGCGATAATTTGCTTTGAAAATGCTGGTGAAGAAACATGGGGTAAAAGGGCTAAGGCTTCCGGACTACAAGCAGCGTTTGAATGTATGCGTGGCTCAAATTCCAGTGAGGCACGAGCAATGCTTAAAGAGGCTGCAGAGATATTTTATTCCATTAATCGATTTGAATCTGCAGCGGAATGTTTTTATGACCTGGGGGAATACGAAAGGGCGGGTGAGTTGTACATGTGCAATGACCTCTAAAATTGTAGGCAACTAATTTGGTTTTGATTTCATTTTTCTTGCAGGAAAGTTATATATGGAGAAGTGTGGTATGTCAGAGCTCAGAAAAGCCGGGGACTGTTTCTCTTTAGCTCACAGTCATAGAATGGCTGCCGAAGCATATGGCAAGGGCTGCTTTTACAAGGAGTGTTTGTTAGCATGCACCAAAGGAAAATATTTCGACCTCGGCTTACAGTACATAGAGGGCTGGAGGAATAAAGCATCAAGGAATAGCAACTTCGATGAAGTTGCTCTGTATTTTCTGAAAAAATGTCCTTCGGAATTGCTGATGACAAAGGACAATGCATCTCTAATGAGGCTTGTCCGATCATTACACTCCATGGAATCCAAACGCAGCTTCTTGAAGTCCTTGGACCGCATGGATGTTCTTTTGAATTTGGAGGATATGTTGGGAAACTTCAACGAGGCTGCAGAAATTGCGGAATGTCTAGGGGATATCCCCCGTGCGGTTGACTTTCTATCCAAAGCTGGGATATTTGAAAAAGCCTCATTGCTTGCACTTTCCTACGTTCTTTCTAACTCTATATGGGTGTCTGAATCACAAGGATGGCCCCTGAAGGCATTTCCTCATAAGGAGGAACTTTTAACTGTAGCGTTGGCAGCTGCTTTGAAGGTTTCTGCAACTTTCCATTCGTGTGTTTGTGCTGAGGCCGAAATATTGTCACATGAGGGGAGAACTTTGTCTGGGTTAATGCAGTGTTATCGTTCTTGTAAGGATTATAAAACTCATATGGGAGAATTTCTATCTGTTAGAAAACTTCTCGAGGCCCATTTCGAAGTCAGTCCTTCCGATTATGGATGGGACCGTGAGTTGAGTATGAATCCAATGTTATTCGATGAAATAATGTTGAGTAACCAAGTCTCTTGTGGAACGCTTCTTTACGTTTGGAACTTATGGAAGGGACAGAGTTTGGAGATCATAGATTGTCTGAACTCAATTGAAAGCTTAGGCCACAACAGATATGAGGAAGCCACTGTCAATTTCTGTTTCGATTACTTTGGTGTGAGTTTGTCAAAAGATTCACCGAGTGTGACCTATGTCTTACTGAACCCAAATGCAGCATGGCTTGGAAATGTGGATGAGAGGTTCAAGGTACGTAAGGGAAAGGTGGCGAGTCTGGCTGCTCGTCATTTTGTGTCAGCTGCTCGAAATTACTGGTGTCAAGATTTTGTTTCAATTGGGTTGAGAGTATTGGAGGCCCTTCAAGGACTTTACGAGATTTCTGTGGTGAAGGCCTTGTCCGCGTATTGCCAAAGTTTTTGTCTAACATGCATTTTCGACGTATCAAAGTTTTTCATAGAGTCAAAATCACTTGGTATAAAGAAAACCGATGCCAGGAGCCAGAAGTTGCAAGATTTTCTGCTGTTATCGACCAAGTATTTCAACATTGTTTTCCCGTTGGACCCTCGTCATTCTTTATCAGAGAATATGATCTCGTTGAGGCAAACTCAACTGTCCCAGAATATACTTGAAGAATTTATTTCTGAGAATATTAAAATTGGACATGAACTCACATATGGGCAGATAGGACGCGTGGTGATGATAGTGATGGGGTCTGGTAATCTGACAGTCGACCTTCATTTGTTTTATAAGAACCCATCTTGGATGTCGTTTATGCAGAATTTCAGAGAGACCACGAAGACTGACTCTGCAAAAATAGCTCAGAGTGACCTGTTTCATCAAGCATTGGCAGAAACTTATAATACAAACTGGAGGGACCAAAAGGACTATATATCTCCGAGTTGTTTCTTTTATCTCATGGAGAGGCTTCTGATTTTGGTACCCCGCTCGAAGGGCTTCTTTTTAACGACGAAATCTTCATTCATAGAGTACTTAATATGCCTGCCGTCCGATGCTGATGATCCAACGGCCAGTTTTGTCTCTGATGATGAGAAATCGTATTCGTCAAGCGTCTTTGAATTTGTTGATAGCATTGTCCAGCAGTGTATTTTTAGCATTCGGGATACCACAGAATGGATTAATAATTCCAAGATCGACTGTGAGTACTATCTTCCGGTGCTGATGCTGAGAATGGTCATGATTTTATGCTTGTCGTCTCTCAACTCAGAACTATCCTTCAATGTGATTCTGAAACTGCTCGGTGTACCTGAAATCAGATCACGGCTTCCAAGAGAGTTTTGTGAAGCTCTTCTATGTCAAAGGACGAACGAAGACGTTGACTCGTTAGTCGGTGTAATTGCAGGAGCATTTCAGGTCATTGGGGACCCTCTTGTGATTGTGTCGTGGAATGAGAGTCGCCCTGAGTTTGTGTGTCCTGCTGCTGTTTTTGTGGACTTGAGATCGTTTTCAAGCAGAAGCGATATCGTAAAGATACTGTTTGATCCTAGGAATAACACAGATAGAACAGTGAATGAATTTTGGGAAATAGGGGTTCCACCTACTGTTACAATGGTGGAAACAAACGAAAAAAGGAAACTGCAAGTGAACTGGGGTCTCGTTCGAGAAGTATACGGCTCCTTCGGGTCGCTGAGAAATAAAGTAGATAAGAAATCGAAGAGCATTCTGCAGAAAAAGAAGGTAGTGTCACTTTGCTTGTTCTTAATTCTTAATAAGAACATGAATCGCATGCTTATGTGTATATCATTTCTGCTTTTTCAGGAGGAAATGAAAGGGTATTTGAAATTCTTGAGTACTGTAATGACACAGTTGAAAGAGCAGAGATATTTCTCCGGAGAAGATAAAAACGAGCTTTCTAAAGCCACCTGCTTAATCGAGAAATTGAGTAGGCTTCTTTCTTTGTCCAAAATGAGGTACATCTCCGGCCGAATATATCAATGCTTTGTATGCTTCTGCTTACTATTTATTTACATACCATGACACATGGTTGCACTTGCAGCGAGTACAATATGCATATGTTTGGACAAGATTTGAAGATGTTGGAAGCAAGTGGATTTCAACTAGATGTGTTGTTCAGTCAGTTTTCCATGCACACTGGTCCAAAGGGAAGTGTGATTATCTCTCCTGTGGTGGACTACGACAATAATTCTTCCATCAGTGGTCAAACGAAAATCGAGCAGTTAACCGCGCCTTCAAACAATCGCCATAACAAGGTTGCTGACTGCAGCCTGCAGCAGGGCAAAGGAAAGAGCAAGAACAGTAATAGTAAGTCGAAAAAGGGTAAAAAAGGAGGCCGGAGAAAGTAAGCCAACAGTTGAATTAATGTTTTGATATTCTATACGCGGTATGTGACTAGGCAGATGACTGGGTATGTAGGCCTTTTATTTAATGCCATGTATGATTTCGTTTCCACGTGACTTTTTGACTGGAAAAATTGGCCAAAAGAAGACTATTTAGGGAGTAAATAAGAACTCTACTCTGGAACGAAAAATAATTTTAACTAATTAAATCACTCAAAAATATGTAAATATTACAATCAATTTATTTCAACAACAATTGATACATAAAGTAGATAATGAATTAAGCAAACAAAATTGCTAAATTATTGGAATACAAATATGTATTCTCACCTAAATTAAAAACAAAATAATTAAACAAATTACACAACATGAGATGGATTCAAAGGCTATCCAGATTGTAAGAAAGAGTAGCAATGTGGTTATGAGCCACAGTTCCAATCCACAGCTTCCCATTCACCTCCTTCACCTCGCTAACTAACTTCATCACTGCCCCTCTCTTATCATCAAGAACATCCAGCATCTCCCCTTCTCCATCGAACCTCGATATCATACTGTACATCCTCATTCCCACCATCCTCCCCAGATACTTCAACGGTATCGGCAGCCGGAAATACACGCTTCTCAGCCATGGGTTGTGGGCCAACACCTCTTGTGCCGTGGTCCTGCAGCAGTCGATCGCCACCCAAAAGTCACCTCTCTCCGTTATTCTTATGTTGTCCGGAAACCCCGGAAGGTTCGCAAATACCTCCGTTGTGCCACTCTTTGGACCCTCCAACATGTGTTTCATAATCCTGGCCAAGGGAATTATTATGATCATCAAACTTCAGGGGTATTTTTGTAATTTTAAATGATTAATACGATAAATTAATAACTTCTTTAAAATAAGACTTAATTTGATTTTTCATAAACTTAAAAGGACTAAATGTGAAATCTGAGTATCTCTTAACTTATAGATGTTTACCGTACCTGCAATTGGTAGTTTCTGTAAAGAGAAGGAAAGATTGGTCCTCAGACAATTGAACTCCATTCGGAAACGCCAACCCTTCAAGGACAACATGCGTGCTTTTCGTCGCAGGGTCGTATCTCAAGAGTCGACCCGTCGCTTCCCCTTCCATCAATATAAAAAAGTGCTCCCTGCATGCAGCAATATATATATGTTACATAGTATAGTCGAGTGATTTTTTTTCGTTTACTGTTTTGCTTTTTTTAAGAAATCGGAACTTATTTAGGGGTTACTTACGCCCGATTGTATCTCTTGCTAGTGTCCGTGAAGAATATAGATCCGTTATCGTGAATATCGAGGTCGTTTGCGAATAGTATACGCTCCCCGTCCGCATCGTGCGTTGCCAAGGGGGCTGCAAGGCCCCCTTCGGGTCCCACGACGACAAGTCCATAGTAAGCGTCCGCGATGTACAGCTGGCCACTCTTTCTGTCGAACCTCAGCCCCAGAGGACGCCCGCATTTCGCCTCCAGCTTCCACTGCTTTTTCGTGGTCGAGTCCTTAGCTCGTGCACACACCTTCTCAGACCTTGAAACGTGTATACGTTTTACGTATCAAAAAAATGCTAGCAAAATATATATACTGTAGAACCTCTATAAATTAATACTCGATAAATTAATAATCTCTAAATTAATAAAATAACACTTGATCTTTTGAATTAATAAAAATACTGGATAAATTAATAACATCTCTAAATTAATAAAATTTCAAGGTCTCAAACTCTCAGTAGTACACCTATGTCTCATTTCAATGGTCATATTATTTCTGAAGGAAGTATGATCATTGTTTTGGGACAAAGGTAGTATTAATTTATATTTACATTATATTTATATGTACCAGTTAGGTGAAACGAGTGCGAACGTTTCCCAGCCAGCTTCTCTGCCCATCCACCTCACTATACGTCCGTCGGCTAATCCAGCATAAGGTCCACGGCCCGAGGTGTCGAACTCCATGGACTCAGGTCCAAAAACCTCGTCCTTGAACTCTGAGGTGCCAAGTTCTAGCCTACTTCGGTTATTGTCCCAAGGCCAATTACCCATCACTTGGGCGTAAGGGGCAATGTTGTTTTTCACGGGCCTGAAATCACGGCCTCCCACCGGGCTTAACTCGAAAGGGTCGATCACAATGAAGCTCACTGCCAGCACAAACACTGTAATGCAGGGGTGCTGCAACAGAACACCATCTCGGATTTGCAATATTCTCGACTCCATGATTCTCGATCAGTTATGTGGTGTTTTTGTGGTTGGGAGTAGGTCTTGGTGTAGCATATCAAGATAATGTCATGCTCTATTCGTATTATTTTGTTGGGGTTGGGGAGCTTACCATAGGAGGAGATAGTCGATGTCATCGTGTTGTAAATCGTTCTCTAGTTTTTTCTTGTATCAGTATCTTGTTATACATCGCTTTCTAGTCCTAGTACACTCACTAAATTAATGTGTTGTGTGGTGTGAATAAAAAAAATATCAAGAAGGGCAATCAGGAACATATTTTGAAAATTGTGAATTTGAACTTATGAGTATAAAATAATCCTCGTGATATGATTAGTAACATAAGCATAAGAAAGATAAAAGTTGATTAGTACAAGAAGCATAAGAAACTTGTCACCGCAACAAACTACAATCATATAACCTTTTCCGGCTGAAATGCACGAGGAAAGTTGTTGTGAAAGATTAAACATTCTCATTTTCCCTTTTAATATTTCTTAAGTTCTTTATAAATTTACAAAAAAAATTGACAAACATTTATGTGATTTAACGAGTATTAATTTTTATGGTTCATAGTGTTCTTCATTAAAGAAAAAGTTTGTGTAGAGACACTTGGTTAAAGAAAGTTATTTTTTATGTGTTAATGAATAAATTAAAAAGTAGTGGTATTAATGTAAATAGATAAGTATTAAAGGATAAAATATTCTATTTAGAGCTGTGCAAATTTGTGATTTTGGAGGGATTATAAATTTTGTTGTGGTATATTTTATGAAAGAGAAATAATTTTAATTTTAATTTTAAATTTTATTTTTTTGTAAAATATTAATACTAAATGATTGAAAACATAGAATTAATAATTGATTCGAAGCGAGAGTGAGAGATATGGGGTACTCCATTATTTTCGAATGGTCTCGTGATCATTTAGAGTGAGAAAAGCCCCTAATCCCTAAATCTTCTCCAGCTCGGGATAATTAAAGAGGTCAGGGCTCTCTACAATAATTCATTAACCTAGTTTTTGATTCGATTGTTTTTGTTATGACATATGTTGTTTCGATCACAGCTTTCATAAAACACCAATTTTAGAGTTGTGTAATTCTTTCTTGTGGTGAGCAAGATCTTAATGATTTCTGATTATCAGCCTATGATTTAGTGACATTTGGGAAAAAATGATAGCTTTTTACCTGTAATTTTGGTAGATTATGTGAGTTGAGATTCTATACCCTTTGATTATGCATGCTTTAATAATGATTTGGTCGATTTTTTTTCATCCAGGACATTAGGATTATTCACTAATCCTTGATGAACCCGTTCCTCGATTATATATATAATTGCTAAATCTCATGCTGAATGAAATGATCCTCGTTTATTTTTTGTAGGCTTAGCAAATAATTCTGGCAAACCATTTTTCGTTGGCTTCAGAAATAGTTTCTAATAGGTGATTTTGTTTTAGGATGGCAAATCCTGAACCAAAACAGGAGCACAAGTGGGTCGAAAAAGTGATATCAGAAGGTTCAATTCCATACCTTTTGCCTAATCACTGCCCAAACGGTTGGGCCTCTCCTCCCGGAAACGTGTTCCTGGTTAGAGGCCCACAATATCTGAAAAGTCGGGTTAAAATCCCAGGTGGAGATTATCTACTCAAGCCGTTGGGCTTCGACTGGATTAAAGGACCAACGAAGATCTCAGAGGTCTTATGTAACCCAAAAAATCGCGTGAGGATAGCCCTTGAAGAGGAGTGGTCAAAGGGTCATAAGCCCTTCGTTTGGGCTTTCAATCTACAAGTCCCGAGTAAAGATAACTACAGCGCCGTTGCCTATTTTGTGGCTATGGATCATGGTACAGATGATAATAATTCACTAATTAATCGATTCCTAACAGGTGATGACTTGTTTAGGAAATCGAGACTGAAGTTGATAGCAAATATTACGAAAGGACCTTGGATCGTGAGGAAAGCAGTTGGTGACCAGGCTGTTGTCATTATTGGCCGGTCACTGACTAGCGCGTATTGTATGGGGGGAAACTTTATAGAAGTCGATATAGATATTGGGTCGTCTATGGTGGCAAAGGCGGTTGTTCATCTGACATTCGGGTACTTAGCTACACTAACAGTCGATTTAGCTTTTGTTATTGAGGGTCAAACTGAAAGTGAGCTTCCGGAAAGGATTTTAGGAGCTGTGAGATTCTCGGAACTTGATATTAGCTTGGCAAGGGAAATAGAGCAGCTGTCTGAGAAGAACATGGAGAAACCTCCTCATTTGTCTTTGTCTAATAGTTTTTTGAATTCGACCGGGCATGGAATATCTGTTGTTCTTCCGGGTGAGGAAAGAAAGGATTCAAGTGTGAGTGCTTCTTATGTGAATCATGATGGTGATGAACAGGTCGGAAAAACTGGAGACATTGACAAGGTATAGTTCTACTCTTTGTAACCCATGGATTTTTTTTTATAGAAAATTTACTACAGGCGATTAAACTTGTAAACTTTCTTGTGGCAAGGGTTTTGACTTTTGAGTCCTTAAAGTATTTATGGCTTTAGAAAGGCTACATCACTATATTTGATTTTGCGGAACATGTACCCAATTTTCTTAATGAACTTATTCTTGATGTTTATATAGGATCAACAAACCAAGGTAATTAATTGATTTAATTCTCAAAGAATGTAGATTATTGAATTAAAAAAAAAAAAAGATTAAAGTTTTTAATGTTTAGAGCACTATTTATTGCTAAAAAGGTGCTGATAATTTGGTTTTTAGACATAGTTTACTGTTTACACCTTCAAATTGGTGCTTTGTATAAGTATTCTATCTTTTGTATATTCATATTATTTTTCTTGAGTTATAGTATATTTCTACATGCAATCTTTGAACAAAAATGATCACGTTTTATTTGTAGGGTACACACGGCGTGCTTTGAATCATCGCTATATACATACTGAGACCAAGTTGAGTTTGAGACGAGAAATTCCATATAATAGGATCTCCAATTCTTTTGTTTTAGTGGGTTTTCTGGAAGAGCTTGTTCTATGGTGTTTCATGAAGTGAAAATGCTTACATCAGTAACAATGAATCCTATTTTTTTTAAGTCTTCTGCCCGTGGAAGGTTTTTTAGAGAGCAATGAAGAAAAGGAACGAAGTTGTGAGATGGTAGGGGGAAGAGGACTCTGTATAACTGTTGATTGGATCGGGGAAGTTGATTGGTAGGGGGAAAAGGAACGAAGTTGTGAGATGGTAGGGGGAAGAGGACTCTGTATAACTGTTGATTGAATTTCTTGTGCTCAAATGGCATTGACCAGTTGGAGAGTGGAGACAGAAGAATAATTACCCTGGAGCTAAGTTTCTTTGGATCAATCAATAGTATGCACATAGCTCTTCAAGGTAAAATATCATTAATCCAAGAATCTTTTACGTATCTACTTGTACTCTCAATTTTTTTTACAAATATCAGTAAGTTTAATTCTTACGATACACGCGACGTGATTTTCTTTATATCATCATTTTAAGTATGGTTCGACTCTAGTAAAAAACTCGCTGACATATACATGTTTGACACTTGTCAACTAGCAAACGAGCTAATAATACGATGGTTTAGTGCAGGTCAACTGTTTTGGGTTGTATCTTCCGTTCGGGAGGATATCTTTAAATGAACAAGTCTCTCCAGGCCAGCTATCGTGGACACGAATTTCCTTCCAACGAGAAAATACCATGATGCTTAAACATGTTTATTTTATACCTCCTCAGCCTCAAAGATACATGCACATCTCTCCTTTTTTATTTTGTGAAAGAAGTTGACATGTTTCTCCAGATACAATTAGTATCGTGTATTACAGTGATTTTAGTTTAATCAGATAATTAGTTTAGTTTGTATTTTAGATCAATTTGCATCCCGTGAGTTCACATTTGCGGTTCACATGCGCCTAGTACCTACTATCTAATGACTAATACTACTATTACTTCCGTCTCGGAGCAATAGGCACTTGTATTTGAGCACCAATAGTAAAAATTATTTTATTAACTTTTTCATCTATTAGAATAAAAATATTTTTTTAAATTAATAAAATAAGTAATTGTGACAAGTGTTTAGTGGTTAACATATTGATGTATTTTGTTTTGAAGAGAAAAAAACTATTTTTTTAGTATGAAAATTGATATTAGATGGATTACTAAAAAGTTTAAAAGTGTCCAAATTTAATTTTTTAAATTAATAATTTTTTAAAAGTGTCCAAATTTAATTTCACGTGACTCAAATGTTCGGACTCGACCTACTACTAAACCGGCTAAGCTGAACTGAACTTAAGAGATCTAAATTGATTTTTTTTTAAAAATGATAATAACTTTTATAAATTACTAAATAGTTTTTAAAAAATATTAATAATATTATGACAATAACTAGATTGTATATTGAAAATTATAGATTGAAATTATTTTTTATTTATTTTATTTTAAGTTATTTTGAAACGAACTAAACAAAATTGAACTGAAGCGACATGAAGTGAACTGAACTTCAAAAATTAAGTTGAAAAGAACAGGTCTTTCGATGTTCTCACATAGACAACATTTGAGATGCTCATGTTCTCAAAGATGTTCTAACAACCCGACACTACACAAGGAAAAATAATCAATAATAATTATATAAATCAATCTCCACTTCTTTTTTTTTTTTTAATAATTTCTCTTAAAAAATCACTATGTCAATTCTATTTATTTCTCTTAAAAAAAAATCTCTACGTGAGATTTATGGAAATGCATAGTTTGGAATGAATAAATATTTCTAGTGCTCTGTTTTATGAGTTGCAGATAATTTTTTAGACGAAGCTCTCTCAATTTAGGTTTGTTGTCCCATGCTTCTTTAAATAAATTTAGGTTTAAATAAATTTAAAATAAGGATCGAATAAATTGAGGGTCGAATAATAATGTCAAATAAAGATCAGATAAATTTAAAACAAAGATCGAATAAATTAAAAGTCGAATAATGATGATCGAATTAAATTGAGGATGAAATTATTCAGTTTACAAATTTCAAAGGTATTATCGATAAAATAGTTTTTCTTATAAAGAGGCAAGACGAGAAACTCCTCTTACACTCGATCGTAGGTCTTTCGATCTGGTACTAGACACATGTGCCCGTGTAGCAGACACATGTGCCCGTGTAGCAGACACATGTGAGAGAGAGCCAACATATCGCCGGGAATCACACCCACATCACCACATACTTTACCATTCGGTTAGGCCTGAAAAGAGTAGAAAATAGAATTTATTAAAGGTTAGCTTAAGAAAAATAATATCTCCTATACTATATTTTTTTCCATTTTATTTTTTTATATACTATTTCACTACTATATTTTGGTGTACATTTATTTATTTTATATACTATTTTATTTTACTACAAATGAAAATCATTTAAAAAAGAAAAGGAAACAAAATTCTAAAAAGCCGAAACAAACAGCCCCTAAACTCGACCCTAACCCTAGCAGCAATTCTTTACCCCGCCGCTCTCAAAGGTGTTGGAGAGCTTCAAATACCCCAAACCTAGATCATTTCTTTAACACATTCTTTTCCTATGCTCTCCCAATTCCTCCCCTATCAGGCGGCGCATCACCACCGCCCACAGCCGTCTGTCATCTTATTTTACCCCCAATGATTTTAAAATCACCAATGAGGAAGAATTCCCAAAGAATAGGAAGTGCCGTATGACACTCTTAAAACGCAGCGCTTGTCGCCGATCCACCTTTCCCATCCACCGACGATCGTCGATTTGTCTATGTGACGAATCTCCGCTCGTCGGTCGGGTCTGCGCTGTTTTCGGCGGCTGCTGCGTGTGTGATTTTAAACGGGTCTCTGAGGTTTTCTGCATTTTTTTCTTCAATATCTTACCACTCGTTTTATTATGTGGATTAATGCCACTTAGCCGGTAGCTGTAGCGGCGATGACCGCCGATGGCATGATTAAATTTTAATTTTAAATTGAATTAATTAATTTGTTGCCGATGATGATTAAATTATACGCAAATGGAATTACCGTCTGAAAAAAATCTTTGATGTGAAATTGAATATCTGAGGCTTTTTATTTTAATGGTTTTTAAATTGGGGTTCGATGCCACGTCGCCGGTAGCCTTGTCGGCCTTGATCCGCTGATGTCATGATTGAACTATAACAAATTTGTTGTTTCGCATGTTGATAGGAATCTGTGGATCGATTATTAATTCTGTTCGTCCTCGGAGCCGTTTCTTGCGATTACATTTGTTCTTGTTAATTATACTGTACTTTGGTTTTTATTTTTTACAGTTAAAAGATTCAGAATTCACGGCAGTTTTAATTAGATAAGTTGTTTTTATTGACGTTGTTATATGTTACTGTATTTCTGTATTATGCGGACTATTACTAGCGACTTAAGAGCTGAAAGGATTGTGAGCTGAAAGTATGAAAGTATTGTGAATAGCTGGTACTATGAGTTTTTAGTTTGATAGAGGTTAAGATTGAGCTGTTAATTAGTGTTCGATGCCACGTCGCCGGTAGCCTTGTCTGCCGTGATCCGCTGATGTCATGATTGAACCATATCAAATTTGTTGTTTCGCATGTTGATAGGAATCTGTGGATCGATTGTTAATTTAATTCGTCCGTGGAGCCGTTTCTTGTGATTACATTTGTTTTTGTTAATAGTATTGTACTTGGGTTTTTATTTATTTTTCTATTTATTTTTTCCATTTAGAAGATTAAAATTTCATAGCAGTTTTACTTTTAATTAGATAAGTTGAATCTAATTTTCAGTCTTGTACTTGTATTGAGATCGAAAGAATCTAAATTTAATTCTTTCAAATGGCTTGAACTAAATTTCTGTTCTATTTTGAAGGGCAATAAATTTCTTGATATTTTTGTTTTTATTTATGTTGTACATTATTTTGTGTAATTTGTATTATTACTGGCGAGTAATTAGCTTTTTAGAGCTGAAATGATTTTTATTACGATCTTTAACAAATAAGAGTTATTATAAGTTTTGAGATCGGGTGATGTTGGAGTTTGAATATTTTACAAAGCTATGAATATTTCAAAAGTTTAATTGTAGAAATAAACAGTTTTAAAAAGCACAACTTTAACATTGTTCCATTGACAGACAGAACACAACATTAACACATTATTCCATTGACTGATAGAAATCTCAACACTATCGCGTTTGATCTGGTTTCAATGTTAACACTATCGCGTTTGATCTGGTCTCAATTTTGACGGATCTGGTTTTGATGACAAATCTGCATATTAGTGGACGAGGCTAAATCTCTCAAAAACTTATATCTAATTGTGACGTTACCTATCTATTGGGCTAGTGTGTTTATACTCCCCAGGGGATTATCGACTAAATTGAGAAGAAGTTGAGGAGATTTATTTGGTTTAGGTTTGACAACAAGGTGCCAAGGTCGACTAAATTGAGAAGAAGTTAAGGAGATTTCTTTGGTTTAGGTTTGACAACAAGGGGTATCCCAAGGTCCGATGGATTGATATTTGTCGACTAAATTGAGAAGAAGTTAAGGAGATTTCTTTGGTTTAGGTTTGACAACAAGGGGTATCCCAAGGTCCGATGGATTGATATTTGTCGGCCGGCTAGTGAAGGTGGAAACTTTGTAGACGAACGTCCCAATGACTAAATTTAAATACTAAATTTGAATAATATAACTAATCCTAATCTAATAATTATAAATAAGATTCTAATGATTTAGGTCTGGTAACAAGGGGTATGCCAAGGTCCAATTGGATTGATATTTGTCGATACTAAATTTGAATAATATAACTAATCTAATAATTATAAATAAGATTCTAATGGTTTAGGTTTGGCAACAAGGGGTATGTCAAGGTCCAATTGGATTGATATTTGTCGGCCTGCTAGTGAAGGTGGAAACTTTGTAGACGTCCCAATGACTAAATTTAAATAATAAATTTGAATAATATAACTAATCTAATAATTATAAATAAGATTCTAAAATTAAATGGTTTTGATAAAATAGATATATAAATTTATAAAATTTTTATTTATTTGATAATTTAAGATTTTATTTAATATATATAATTATCAAAAAGCACATATAATATAAAAATAATAATTAAAACAAAATTAAATAACCAAAATAATAATTTTGAATTTTTTTAAGTAAATGTACATAATTTTTTGGAAGAAAGCAGTAATAATTTTAAAAAATATTTTAGTATTTTACTGTTTAATATTAGCGGTTTAAAAAATATATTTTTATCTTACTTTTTTCCTTTATTTTCTTCCGATGTTCTAAAAATCGGGCTTAGGCGGGACCTAGGCGCTAGGCGGAGGTAAATCGCCCCGATTTTCCATCTTAGACGGCTAGGCGAGTCCAGGCGGATTTAGGCGGCCTAGGCGGGGATTAATCGGGTCTAGGCGGGGATTAATCGGGCCTAGGCGCTTTTGAATAAAAAAAATTAAAAAAATGTTTTTTTCGTTTTGTTGCGAATTTAATATTTTTATTGGTTACAAAAGTTAAAAAATGATATTTTCATGCGTTACAGAGCTTAAAAAATAATATTTGATATGATTTGTGAGATATAATTGAAAATTTGTGTAATATTTTAACTTTATTGAATATATAAACAAATACTGTATGATATAACTAATTATTATAATTAAAGTAAAAAAATTGTTATTTTTTCAAAAAATATATTTATAAATTATTTTTGAAATATAATATTAATTAATTAAATATAAAAAAGTAACGCTTAATCCCCGCCTACTCCCCGATTAATCTTTCTAGGCTCTAGACCCCTAGTCACCGTCCGCCTACCGCCTAGCGCCTTTTAGAACCTTGCTTTCTTCTCGTTATTATTAAATTTTGTAAATTTTGGCAAAAACTTATAAGCTTTAATAATTTGTTTGGTAATTTTTATAAATAAGATCTTACAAAATTTAGGGATCGTGCTCTAATATTCTGAAAATCGTACGTCGAGAATGTTTGTAGGTGGTTGGAGTTGGGAGAACCAAGGTGACCATGTTTGCAGGGCAAACTCGATAGTTTGTCGATCAAATTAATTTTACCGTTTTTCAACTCGTTTTTACTTGTTTTTCTAGTCAAATCAAACATAATAATAATAATAATAATATGACTTATCAAACTAAAATGCGACATATTCAAACATGAAGCACACGCAAACAAACTAAAAAAAACACAAAACAACTATAAGAACCTAATAAAAACAAATAAATCAAAATCTATATTCAAGATCTATTTGTGCATCTATATTCAAGATCTATTTGTGCGAGCAACGCGCTTCCATTTCGAACACAATGTAGAATATTATACTTGATGCTTGCCATTCTTGCAATAAACACTAGCACCAAACGAATCTAAGTAGATACTTCCTTTTCTCATAAAAGATCCAATACTTTCTTTTTTTGGGTGCTTCATAATAGTTGATACACAAAAAAAAAAATGAAATAAACATTCTTACTTTTTCATTTTAAATTCATACTTTATCCAACTACTTTTTAAAACTTTTTTTGTTTTGATAAGGAAGAGAGACGAGAAACTCCACCGTCACCCGATTGGAGGTCCTTCGATTGGGTAGGATGTAAATTGAGGAATGTGTCCGAGTAGCAGACACCTGTGCGAGAGAGTGAACAGGTCGAACCTCAGGACAAACCTTCATAATATTTCAATAAAAATTTGTCTCACCCGAAATTCGAACCTCGTGTCACTGAAGAATTACACCCACATCATCACAGGCCTCCTGAGAACACTACTTTTTAAACTTCTCACAACTACGTTACTTTACAATTAAAAATACATTAAATTCATTCTTTTTGGTCAAAAAGTAAAAAAAAAACAACATTTTTCTTAATTTACTTGGAAAATAAAAACAAAGTATTGAAGAGTTAGAGGGAGTACCAAATTGCAACTCCGAACTATGATACCAATAATTGTGATTTTGATTCTTGAACTTAATCATCCACCTCAAAAATCAAGCTTTACTCCAATTACATTGACATTTTGAATACATTCTTTCTTAAAGACTTTGCACACTTTTTTGTAATTTACAAAAGAAATAATTGTTACATTTTCATTTTTTAAGTATTGTATAATACTAGTTGACGTATGCTTAAAAATTAAAATATATATTGTTAAATTTTAACTTGAGTAATTTTACTCTTATTTTATTTATTTTTAAAATTTTATTTAAATTAATTTATTATTCAATTTAATTTTTTCTTTTTAATATTTAATCAATTTTTTTTTTTTTTAATTTGAGTAAAGTGTCTCGAACACTTGCATTGGGGAACAGAGGATGGTAGTATGTGAAGAGTCTACGTCGGTGGTGGGTCTGAGTCATTAAATAAATATCGGTTGATAAACGGATGGCTGACACTGATCGTACTCCTTCTCCGCTCACAGCCACAAATTGTGTGATATATCAGCCACGTGTCAAGTGCACGGTGGCTCTGCCGCCACCAATCACTTTTATTTTATTTTATTATTCCATCTTTCAATAATCAATACGGAGTACTCCCTCCCTACTCCTCTCGATCTTCTTCTTTTTCTTCTCCATTCAAACTATTTCTCTTCTAGTTTTTAGTATTAATCTTGAAATTATTAAGTAAGAAGAGAGATCGATGAAGATTCAGTGTGACGTGTGCGAGAAGGCATCGGCGACGGTGATATGCTGCGCCGACGAGGCGGCGTTGTGCGCCGACTGCGACGTCGAAGTTCACGCCGCCAACAAGCTCGCTAGCAAACACCAGCGCCTCCTTCTTGACTCCCTCTCCAACAAGCTCCCTCCTTGCGATATCTGCCAAGTATATATATTCATTCATTTCGAAATATCTCATTTTTCATCCCGAATACTACTTTTTAATTTTATTTTACTTCTTGTTGTAAAGGGTATATATGTGTTATGTTTAATTATAGGATCTTGAATAGTACTTGTTTCTTGTGAATTTTTTATGTTACATTATTTTAATCTTGTTATAAAATTAGTACTAGGTCTTATGGTGTTGTATGATGCTCTTCCGTCCCATTGAAAATGTTAGGCTGCCTAATTTAGGCGTCACTTTCGAAATTGGTTAAATGTTTAGTTAATGATCAACACTCACAAGAAACCATAGTAGACGTAAGATATCATTTTCATATTCTTCGTGTCGAATTGTAATGACACTTAGTTGAACACCGATGTAAACAACTTTTGGAGGAACTGATGTATGTACTCTTAAGTCTTTGAACAGAGTTGTAGAAAGTGTATTGTTGATTGAAATGTCGTGCGTAAGTTGTAATTGAAATAGCAATCGTATGTAATCGATTTATAATTGATGTTGAAAATGATACCAACAAGATTGATGTGATCCATATGTTGAGACTCGAATAATCATTTTGCTTTGAACTCGTTGACTGTTTTTATTCACGCTTCTCACCTTTTTTTTTTACTCGATTTGTTTCTCCTAAATATATATAACGTGCAGGAGAAGACGGCGTTCATATTCTGCGTCGAGGACAGAGCACTTTTCTGCAAGGGCTGTGATGACGCAATTCACGCAGCCAACACCCGCTCTGCAAACCACCAGCGGTTTTTAGCAACCGGGATAAGAGTCGCTTTGGGTTCCGGCTGTAGCAAGGATAGTGTCGGCGAAAGCCCTGTAAACCCGAAGCCCCCAAAATCACTATGCTCACAACAACAGATTGAGCTGAAAACTACCTCTCATCTTGCCTCTGGCATCACATCACCGTCTTGGGGTGTCGATGACTTGCTTAGATTTTCCGACTACGAATCCTCATGCAAGGTACGTATAACAATCGCGACTTATTAACAAAAAAACCTTGTTTTTGTCTTACTTGGTTGAATTTGTTCAGAAGGACCAGCTCGAGTTTAACGAGTTTGAGTGGTTGACGGACATGGATCTTTTTGGGGATCAAGTCTCGGAGGCGGCCGAAGTTCCTCAACTACCGATTTCTCAGCTGAGCAATGTGCCCTCGTACAAGCCGCCTAAGTACTTTACTTCTCACAAGAAGCCTAGAATCGGAACTTTTGACGAAGATGATGAAGAGTTTTTAACGGTTCCCGATCTAGGATAAAGTGGCGGGCTATCTGAATATATGTATGGATCGCTTTTTCTCGACTTAAAAACTTTGGATTCATACTCAAAACTTGGTGAGCTTGTGGATGTATATATGTATGGCAGGTAGATGAGAATGCTTTCATGCATGCATGTCCGAGCTGAGAATGATGGTACTGCTTTATGGTATTTCTATTATTTCAGAATATTTTGTAGAATTTGGGATTGATAATTGTTCTTGTGTTCTGGCTACATTGAATCTTGTGTTCTGCTATTTGATAAGCCCCTTTGCCGGACCAACTAATATCTGTAGACCGATACGTACAATCATGTTAATAAATTCAAATTGATCTGAAGAAAGGAATATTGCTTGATCTCTAATGGATGATTTTGGGTTGAGTTTGCATGATTTGGAAATGCACTTCGTGGAGAGTTTGAAAGGAAAGAAACGAAGAATGGTGTTCTTAAAAGACACGACAAATATAAGGAAAATTGGAGAAGACATTAAGATGTGCTTTTGGAATGGTTTCCGGCTTACTTGTCTCCCTTCATGTTGCTCATTAGAGGATTACACATATATTTTCTCACCCTTATTGTTGGTGAAAACAAGATCTAACCGACCTAATAAATTTGATTCAATTACGAGGAATTATTCTGTATACCGACCCTTTTACAATAATCGGCAATGTTCTAAAAATCGGGTCTAGGCGGCGCCTAGGCGCTAGGCGGAGGTAAACCGCCTCGATTTTCCATTCTAGGCGGCTAGGCGGGTTCAGGCGGATTTAGGCGGGCTAGGCGGGGATTAATCGGGTCTAGGCGGCCTAGGCGGGGATTAATCGGGTCTAGGCGGTTTTTTATAAAAAAAAATTAAAATAATGTTTTTTTCATCTCGTTGCGAATTTAACGTTTTTATTGGCTACAAAAGTTAAAAAAATAATATTTTTTGTGTTAAAGATGTTAAAAAAATGATATTTGATTTAATTTTTGAAATATGATGAAAATTATTATAATATTTTAGCTTTATTGAACTTATAAACAAAGATAATATAACTAATTATTATAATTAAAGTAAAAAAAAAAGATAATATAACTAATTATTATAATTAAAGTAAAAAACTTGTTATTTTTTTGAAAAATATATATAAAATTTATTTTTAAAATATAATATTAATTAATTAAATATAAAAATGTAAAACGATTAATTCCCGCCTAGTCCCCGATTAATCCTTCTAGGCTCTAGGCCCCTAGTCACCGCCCGCCTAGCGCCTTTTAGAACCTTGATAATCGGTATTCAATAGTCTATGTAATTTATTGGAGTGGACCTTGAATTTGGGCTGAGATTATTTCAGGAGTTTGGGCTGAAAATGTAATTGGTAATTTTGGGCTGGGGTATTGAGTTAGTTTTTGGATGCTGCTGCCGGAAGTAAGTTTTGGGCTGTGTGTTTGCTGGACCTGCGGGTTGGAGAATCAGGCTGGGCGGGTTAAGAGACGGGCCGGGTTGTGGGGGATGTGGTTCGAAGAAAATGAATTCAAGCCCAATTCGGGCCGGGCCAGCTGACGAGAGATCTAAAAGAATGGTTGGCCTCTGGATCAGGTGAAATATAAATGGAGAGACGACTATTATTCAATCAAATGTTCAACACTCAACAAATGACCGCACCTTCAATTATATTTTAAAGTTAGCCTCGAAAGCGAAATCCTTCCCGTGCCGGTAATGGTTAATTCTTAGCTAACCACATGAGTAAACATCAACGGCTCATAACTCACATGCACAGTTGATAATAGATGATGATGTGATCAGATTTCACATGCGGCTGAGCTATCACAATGTGAAATCAGAATATTTTTATATTTAATATATTTTTTGGTAATAAAAATTGATTTATATTTGGTTGTAATTGGTACAATGATTTGTTTATTTATTTATTAGTAATCGACATTGCGTCAACATTACAGTATTAAAAACAGAAAATCTCAACCTCAAAGTCGAGACGCATGCAAAACCAATTAGTCTCAGAAAATTGAAAAAACACAGACCACTTTTGAGATGAGATGTTGATGTGTAGGTTTCATTCTATTTGGGTGCACTTCCATTGAGAACCGAAAGGACTTCCGAGTGGTTAGGAAGGGCCGGAATCGCGCCCTTCTTGGTCGTCGTTATGGCACCACACGCGCAAGCATATTTCAATACTTCCTTCAACTTTGCTTCATCCTGCAGCACCCAATTATAGTATATAATGTTCATCATCAGTATTTTTACAAGGCTCGATCGATCGATCTTTTGAACGTAAATATCTTACATGGATAATAGCATGATCGTCAACAATCTTTCCGAGAAGGGCTCCCACGAAAGAGTCACCAGCCCCGGTTGTGTCAACTGTCTTCACTTGGAACCCACCAATGGATCCTTTGAAGTTCTACACAAAACACACAAGTTCATACATTATGGTACGTAATTAACTGTGGTGGGGAGGGTATAAAGGTCAAAGCACATCGATCCAATGGGGCGGGTGGGGGCATCTGGTCACATGAATAACACACCTTCCAAGAAACAAATGCATGTTTTACACAGTACTTAATAACATCAATTAATATCTCACTGAAAATGACAGACTATATATGCATGAGTTATGATGACTATAGTATTCCTTAATACTTAATATATAGTAGTATCAATGGATGATGAAACCAGGTGCGGAGTGGGCCCCACACGTTACGTAGGTACGTACCTTGGAGTAATATTTGCAGCCCTTTTCTCCGAGAGTGACGAGGAGGAGCTTAAGGTTGGGGTGCCAAAGAGTCATGGCTGATGCGTCGTCCAGCTTGTTACTCCCGGTGAGGAACTCGAGCTCCACGTCACTCACCTTGATGATGTCAGCCTTGTTCCAGATGCTCATGATCTGCTCCTTGGCGTAATCGGCCGATGGCCACAGGGGCAGTCGGAGGTTCGGGTCGTACGAGAGAAGTGCCCCCGCAGCCTTCGCCTCATCCATGGCCTTCAAGTGTGCAGCTCTACATGGCTCCACGATCAAGCTTATTGATCCATAGTGGAACACCTTAGCCTATATATAAGTACTTTTTCGATTAATTTATTTATATTTTCACACTCTATTACAAGAAATACCAAAAATGATGACATTTGGAATTCATTTAATCATTAAAAAGATAAAGGTATTTTGAAATAAAATTTTACTGTAATATATTATATGAAATTAACTTTAATTTTTTTTTAATTTTTAGTTAAAAGTAAATGATAAAGAACAAGTACCATTAACCTACCTACCCATTAAATTTTAATGCCATTATTTTAGAAAAGAATCGAATAAAAATAAAGTATCACCATTTTTTCCTACCTACCAAATTGATAAATAAAAGACAAAATACACACAGATTCTGACGCCACTTACTTATTCCACACTTAATCTCATTTACACATGAAACACCCTAACATGTTTTTTTTTTTAATATATTAAAACTAAAAAAACTTTAAATAAATAAATTATTTTGAATTAAAAAAAGCATAAAAGATCGTACATATAAAGAGAAATGAAATAAAAAGGGGTGAAATTATTTCATATTATTCCAAAAAAAAAGAATTGGATTTTATGTACAAATTAATGGGAAGATGAAATAAGACCACATATATTATGTGCAATATAATACTATTGAAAGTTGAAACAAATGGATAATTTTATAATTTTGTGAGGTTTGATTTTTGTTATAAAGCCCAAATCTAATCATATAAATCATCCAAATTAATTTATGTCAATAAAGGAAAATTTGAGTCAATCCATGGTGGGACCCATGCCAATAAGTGAGTGTAATGCTAATACTAACAAAGTTAAATCTCATCAAATTATTTAATTACAATTAAAATAATATAATGAGGCCAAAAATTAGCCGCCCCAACTATAGATTATCGCGCGTCAGATTCACTCACAAGATCTGCGCGTACGATCGTAAAACATTTGCAGGAAAAATAACAAACCAAAAAGGAATCAGATTCAACCAGAAAACGCAGAAAAACACACACCGGTATAATGGATACGCCACGCACAAAACACGCGAATCGTACGCAAATCGCACGCACACACGTACACACACCCGCGGGGATGTGTGCGATCTAGATATGTATAAAGAAAACGACGACGAGATGATCTAATTAGAAACTTACAGATCTAATCAGTCCGAGATTCAGCTCCGCCGGTGTGAGAAGCATATCGGCGCTCGGATTTCTGTAGAACATGAATTCACGCTCTCCGTCGGCGCGTAGGGTCACGAACGCCAGCGCCGTCCTCGCGCCCTTGTCGAAGTTGACTCCCTCGGCGGAGACGCCGTTCTGCTTCAGGATCCCGGCGAGCATGTGCCCGAACTCGTCGTCCCCGAGCTTTCCGACGAACGCGGCCTTCCCGCCGAGTCTGGCCACGGCGATCGCCACGTTCGCCGGAGCTCCGCCGGGGGCCTTGAGGAATCCCGGCGCCTCCGCCAGCGACACGCCGGAGACCGTCGGGACGAAATCGATCAGCATCTCGCCGAAGCTGACGATTAGGCCCTGGCCGGGACCGCCTTTGGTTGCTGCCATTTCCGAAGGTGAATTTATAATTAAAGGTATCTGAGTGTGTGTTTATTTGGGGAAGAAGATAACAGGGGAGAGCAATGGAAAGAGTGAATACGAAGGAGTGGGGTGTTTATATAGAGTAAGAGGTTGTTGGGTCTAAATAGAATTAATGCAAATTCGAGTGCTTAAATATATATATAGTAATTAAAATATATATTTGGGAAATTATTAGTATTATTTATTGGCGTTAATTCATTTCCGGTGGCGATAATGATGGATGATCCACTGGATAAATTATGAAAAATAAATAAAATAATTACAATGGTTTGTTTCTTATTTGATGATTTGTTTTTGGCTTAAGCAACACGTCAAGTGCTCCACAACAATATCATTATAATTTATTTTATTGGTAAAAGAAATATATCGGATTTCTAAAAAAGGATGTGTATTTTTATTTGGATTTATGACAATTAATTTTTCTAATTTAAGATAATTCAAATGTAATTAGGACTTGGATGATTAGGCGAGTTGGATTTATGACAAAACGTGGACTCTGACGACAACTATACAAGTAATGGATTAAATTGTCCTGAGTAAAATTTGTAATTTATATTGAAACTAAAATTAAAATTAAACCATGCAATCAATGTTCAAAAAGAGAAATTGTACCGGTCTTATGAAGTTTTGGTAATTCTATACCTATAATTACATCTTCAATGCCCATGATGTTGTTCATGTCTTTAACACAAACTCAAACACACAAAAGACATGAATTCGATTGTAGCACTCCTTAGAAACATGACCTTAGTTTACTACGTGATACCGCAACTTTGTAAGTTTGTCGGCGATCGAAAGAGCTACTTTGAGACAGACGCTCCAGAAGGTGCGGTGCTCTAGATCGGTAATACATCATACTTGAAGGAAATGATCTTTACATGGAAATGAAAGAATACTGGTTGAAAGTTTGGGAGCACATGAAATATAAATTTAATTATGTGTATTTTTATAGATTTTTAATACATTTGTCCCAATATACATTACAAAATACATTGATCATTGAGGCGGACGAAAAAAATATTAAATTAAATTAAATTAAATTAAATATGTTTCTTAAACTAGTTAGATAAAAAAATCTAATATATTTAGTATTTGACAACATTAAAATTTAGATATATTTAGAAGTGCAACATATATACTAAAATAGAGTATTACATTACCCATACACTATATACTATAGATTTGAATTATTACTTTTCAGACAAAGAGAGTATTAAATTTTTCAAATTTAAATATTTTATGAATTATTCAAAACTTATATATATATATATATATATATATATATATATATATATATATATATATATATATATATATATATATATATAGGCCTCTCTCCTGCCCACAGTGGGTTTTTTCAATATCCCCACCACATGTGTTAATCACACATTTTCACTTTCTTTCTTTTTTAATTTATTCTAAATTATTTTATTTTAAACACAATTATTTATTTATCAAATTATAACAATTAAAAAATTCATTTCCAAGTCCAAATCGAACTCGAAATAGGGCTTTTCAATTTCTCAGCCATAGTGAGCCTCTATGAAGCACCGATGAGCCCTCGCCCTGCCGCCTGCCGCCGCTAAAGACCACCGGAGAATTCTCAGCCACACTGCTGCCGTCGAAGGAACGCCGCCGCCGAAAGCTTTTACCCTTCGGATAAATCGAAGCATCACCTGCAGGAGAACCAGGAGCCCTCCTCCTCGGTGTATCGCTCGGTTCTTGCCGGCAAGCTCCTCATAGGAGGACGACCCCTTGGTCCCCCCCTTCTCTGTGATCGGTGTGAGGATGGCCATTGAAAAGACGTAGCGGCCACCTTCGGAGTTCCGAATGCCGGAATTGATAGATCTCGGCGGTGCTACACCCTGTCTTTCGTGTGGTTTTCGTGCAGGTCTCTGTTCTCGAGAAGAAGATGATTGACATTTTAAAATATTATTTATAATTTAAAATAAATTATAAAAGAAAAGTAAGAACGTGTGATTAACACGTGCAGTGGGCATACAGAAAAACCCGATGCGGGTAGGAGAGCAGTATCGTATATATATAATATACTAAATATACGTGAGATAAAAAGAGTATTAAATATTCAAATTTAGATATTTTATGAATTACTTTCCAAAACTTATTAATTACACATATATACTATAGATTTGATACTTAGTAACTTAAATCTAATGTAATTAAAAACAAGTCAAACTTCAAATTGAGTTTTTGAAATACATACTTAGTAACTTAAATCTAATGTAATTAAAAACAAGTCAAACTTCAAATTTGACTTAAATCTAAAGTAATTAAAAACAAGTCAAACTTCAAATTTGAGTTTTTGAAATACATTTTCTGGAGAGCTTATACAATAGGAGTACTATACATATGAAAAGTACAGCTATTACTATTCAATTGAGAGGAATAATAATATTAATATGCATTTTCCTCATGTTGCATTGTCAATTTGTCATGGACTAATGTTATCAACTTAACTTAAAGTTCATATTTATACAAAAGACATACTAGTAACTGCCAGTTCCTTAGTTCATAGAAAATCACGCAAACATTTAACTGTTCAAGTTAGCCATCCTTACCAATGAAGCACATTAGACCAGCTAAAAGTGGGACTCTTAATAACCAGATGGCAACGCTTCAACGTCAAAATCAAGAGCATTAGAACAGTTGAACCATTAAAATTACTTTCTCTGGCCTCCTTTTTTACCATTTCTCGACTTATTATAATTGTTCTTGCTCTTTCCTTTGCCCTGCTTCAGGCTGCAGTCAGCAACCTGGTTATGGTGATTGTTTGCAGGCGCGGTTAACTGCTCGATTTTCCGTTGGCCATTGAAGGAAGAATTCTTAACGTAGTCCACCACAGGAGAGACTACAACACTTCCATTTAGAGCAATCTGCATTGAAAACCGGCTAAATAACGCATCTAGTTGAAACTCACTTGCTTCCAGCATCTTCAAAAATTGTCCAATCGCATCCCTGGCTTCGGAATCGTACTCACTGCAACCACGTGCCATGGTATATATAGCGATTAAGATAATTGAAAAGTAAGCAGAAGCATTGATATATTCAGCCGGTACGTACCTAAGTTCTGACAAAGAAAGAAGCCTGCTCAACTTCTCGATTAGGCTGGTGGCTGTAGAAATCTCGTTTTTATCTTCTCCGTAGAAATAACGCTGCTCTTCTAACTGTGTCATTACGGCACTCAAGAATTTCAAATACTGCTCCATTTCCTCCTGAAAAAGTAGAAACGATACATAAGCATACAACCGTTTTTATTAAGAAAAAGAAAAGGGAACGTCACGTTACCTTCTTTTTCTGCAGTCTGTTCTCCGAATTCTGATCTAAGCTATTCCTGAGTGACTCAAAGGAGTCGGATACTTCTCGAATGAGACCCCAGTTTACTTGCAGTTTCTGTTTTTCGTTTGTTTCCACTACTGTAACAGTAGGTGAAACCCCTGGTTCCCGAAATTCAGTCACGGTTCTTTCAGTGTTATTCCTAGGATCAAACAGTATCTTCATGATATCGTTTCTGCATGAAAACGATCCCATGTCCACAAAAACAGCAGCAGGACAAACAAACTCAGGACGACTCTCGTTCCATGACACAATCACAAGAGGATCCCCAATAACCTGGAATGCTCCTGCAATTACACCAACTACCGAGTCGACATCTTCGTTCGTCCTTTCACATAGAAGAGCTTCGCAAAACTCTGTTGGAAGCCGTGATCTGATTTCAGGTACACCAAGCAGTTTCAGAATCACATTGAAGGACAGTTTCGAGTTGAGAGACGACAAGCACAATATCATGACCATTCTCAGCATCAGCACTGGAAGATAGAACTCACAGTCGATCTTGGAATTACTAATCCATTCTGTGGTATCCCGAATACTAAAAAGACACTGCTGGACAATACTATCAACAAATTCAAAGATGCTTGACGAATAGGATTTCTCATCATCAGCGACGAAACTGGCTGTTGGATCAGCATCATCGGACGGCAGGCATATTAAGTACTCTATGAATGAAGATTTCGTCGTGAAAAAGAATCCCTTCGAGTGGGGGACCAAAATCAGAAGCCTCTCCATAAGATAAAAGAAACAACTCGGGGATATATAGTCCTTTTGGAACTTCCAGTGGGCGTTATAGGTTTCTGCTAATGCTAGATGAAACTGATTACTCAGAGCTATTTTCGCAGAGTCTGGCTTCCTGATCTCTCTGAAATTCCGCATAAACGACATCCAAGACGGGTTCTTATAAAACAATTGAAGGTCGACTGCCAGTTTACTAGACCCCATCACTATCATCACCACACGTCCTATCTGCCCATAAGTGAGCTCCTGCCCTATTTTAATATTCTCAGAAATACTTTCTTCAAGTAAATTCTGGGATAGCTCAGTTTCCCTCAACGAGACCATATTCTCGGATAAAGAAAGACGAGGGTCTAACGGGAAAACAATGCTGAAATACTTGGTCGATAACTGCAGAAAATATTGCAACTTCTGTCTCCTGGCGTCGGTTTTCTTTATACCGAGAGATTTTGACTCGAGGAAAAACTTTGATACGTCGAAAATGCATGTTAGGCAAAAACTTTGGCAATACGCGGACAAGGCCGGCTTCGCCACAGAAATCTCGTAAAGTCCTTGAAGGGCCTCCAATACTCTCAACCCAACAGAAACAAAATCTTGACACCAGTAATTTCGAGCAGCTGACGTAAAATGACGAGCAACCAGACTCACCACCTTTCCCTTACTTTGTACCTTTAACCTCTCATCCACATTTCCAAGCCATGCTGCATTTGGGTTCAGTAAGACGCAGGTCACATTCGGTGAATCTTTTGACAAGCTCACACCAAAGTAATCAAAACAGAACTTGACAGTAGCTTTGTCACATCCGCTGCGGCCTAAGCTTTCAAGAGAATTCAGGCAATCTATGATCTCCAAACTCTGTCCCTTCCATAAGTTCCAAACGTAAAGAAGCGTTCCACAAGAGACTTGGTTACACAACATTAACTCATCGAATAACAATGGATTCATACTCAAATCACGGTCCCACTTATAATCGCAAGGACTGCCTTCTAAATGGGTCTCGAGAAGTTTCCTAACAGATAGAAATTCTCCCATAAGAGCTTTATAATCCTTACAAGATTTGTAATACTGCATTAACTCAGACAAGGTTCTCCTCTCGTGTGACAATATTTCAGCCTCGGCACAAACACACGAATGGAAAGTTGCAGAAACTTTCTGAGCAGCTGCCAACGCTTTAGTTAAAAGTTCCTCCTTCTGAGGAAATACCTTCAGGGGCCATCCTTGTGATTCAGATACCCATAGAGAGTTAGAAAGGATGTAAGAAAGTACAAGCATTGATGCTTCTTCAAATTTCTCCGCTTTTGCTAGAAAGTCAACCGCTCGCGGAATATCCCCTAGACATTTCGCAATGTCTGCAGCCTCGTTGAAGTTTCCCAACATATCCTCCAAATTCAAAAGAACATCCACACGGTCCAAGGACTTCAGGAAGTTGCGTTTGGATTCCATGGAGTGCAATGCTCGAACAAGTCTCATTAGAGATGCACTGTCCTTTGTCCTCAACAATTTCAAAGGCAATTTTTTCAGAAAATCCAGAGCAACTTCATCGAAGTCGCTATTCCTCGATGCTTGATTCCTCCAGACCTCAATGTATTGTAAACCGAGGTCAAAATATTTTCCTTTGAGGCATGCTAACAAACACTCCTCGTAAAAGCAGCCCTTTCCGTATGCTTCAGCAGCCATTTTATGACTTTGAGCTAAAGAGAAACAGTTCCCGGCTTTTCTGAGCTCGGACATACCAGACTTCTCCGTATCCATATAGTTGCCGCTCCCAAAGAAGCATACGGAAAGTGTCGGGTTGAATGCCAGACTTCTCCGGCTTTTATGAAATGTGATGACTAGAGGATACTTTTCCGGTTGAATGCCCACAAAAGTGTCGGGTATATCTTTAAACTTTGCCATATCCTCCACATCGTCCATATCCATATAGTTGCCGCTCCCAAAGAAGTTCCCGCTAGCAAAGCTGCACAATTTATAAGGTTTAGACACACATAAACTAGCTAATGATATATGTTGATTTCTGAGCTCACCTGTTTAGTTGAGAAACGTGTTTTTTGACAGCGTAGCATAATTGTGGACTCACGGTGACAAAAAGCTGGCGCAGCATTACAGTAGAGCCGCTAGAGTTGTGGCTCGTTTGCATGAAGCTGTCATAAACCATAGAATCTCGTGAAGCAATGCAATAGTGCTGAAACTTCTGAAACAACTTCATAGTCAAAATAGTAGTCTTCCCGGTTCCTGATCTACCGAGTATGAAGGAACTCCTAGAAAACATTATTATTTCATGCTCCTCATTGGTGACCTCAAACGGGAGATCCAATTCTCTACCCTCAAGATCAGTAAGCAAATAATTCGACATACCAGTCGACCAAGGGTAGAACTTCGTCAACAGTAAACTTTCGCTGACTTTGGAGTTCTCTAGATGATTTTCAAATTCCACAGCACCTACATTGCTGGTTTTAGCGCTACTTTGATTCTTGAACTGGATTATATCATAAGGCAGGGCCCAACTATTTGGCACCTCGAGATTTCTGAAGGTAAAAAAAATGAAATTATTTAATCGAAAAAAATACTATATATAGAAGGAAGCCATTAAACATTTTGAACTAAAATTTCTCAGCTGTGGATGAAGCATATATCGAAACCAAAAAAATACATACCCCTCAAGCAACTTCTCGTTGCAGTGGTTGATATAATCAGCTGTATACAGAGAAGATATGCTCTCAATTCTACCCAACAAATTGCGGGTCTCAGCCATCGGCAATAAATCCCATACTTTCAAAACTTGTTCAAACTGCTCAAAGTCCTTTCTTAAATCAACGGAGCACACAATGAAATATCTGTCAACTTTGAATTGTTTCAATATATACATGCTATTGCATGTCTTGTCCGCATTAACTTTCTTGCGCCTCCAACCACTAGCAAGCTTAAGCAACATACCGACAACCAGCTTCTTAATGTTTGAAGATTTCAACTTCTGAAAAGACTTTAGGAAGCTATCACTGAATATAACCTGAAGACAAATTTCACAGAATAATACAGATGCAGATACTAATTACATATATAAAAAAAATCTAATTCAAAGTATGATAAATAATATGGTACCTTCCATCTGGAATTTTTATAAAGCATACTCTCGCCACCGAGCAAACCTTCAAGTTGTTCCAGCTCCTTCTTAACGCTTTCAACAGTTTTTCTAATGTCACTATCTTCATTAGTAGTGAAGAAACATTGACGATGTTTAGCATCGCATATCAATGCTTCCCATACAGAGTCACTAAGGCTCAAAGCCTTTTCATCTCCTAGTATCCATAGAGAGTGACTAAAAAAACAGTAAAACGAAATTAAAGGACAAACAGAAAGATAGTATAAAATATAAATTAATGATAAAATATAAGATTAATTGTGTACCGAGCTCTTGTCAAAGCAAAATTGGTGCTTTGTGGACTAAGCAAGGAACCTTTGGATGCAAAATCCCAAGTCCTTACGGTCGATATGATGATGATGTCTTTTTCACCATCTTGAAACCCATCGACTGTGTTCACATCAACATTAAGCCTCTCAAGGTTTTCAAACTTGTGTTGGAGGAGCCTATCTTTAATTGCTGCGACTTGGGCAGCATATGGAGAAATTACACCAATACTTGGTTTCTCGTTTGAACCCTTCCAAGCTATTCATTATATAGAGGAAAATAACAACAATAAGAACATTGGTTATTACTTAAATAACAGAAAACAAAAACCATGTTCGAAAAGCATACCTTTGAAAAGCCTCTGTACTAGTTTCATAATTACAGCTACCTCAACCATGTTTCTGCTACTTTGTCCAACTGTAGCATCTATTTCTTCTTTCCCGCCATGGATATTTATGTACGAATATTGACCAAACATCTTCCCTTGAAGATAGCGCCTTTCGTAGCTTTGACTTTGCACGCATGGTGCATCTAATATCTGGTTGAAGTAAAATTTTGAATTCGGAAATTGGCTTATTGATGGGTGCATCTTGTACTGCACATTAAGCAGGTGCTTAGAATGTCCCAGTGATCTCATTCTCTCGAACAAACTCCTCCCGAAGCCGAGTTTTTCACACATATGTGCTCGATCATTACGCAACATGTTAGGAATTATATATAATTTAATGAAGTACGAGTAATGCATGTGTGCGCATTACTTACCCTGCTCCTCACGGTCATAAGGGTCATTGGTGATTGCTTGTCGTCACCGAACAGAATAACATGCCTCACTTCTGGAATCTGAAGTGCTATTATCGTCTCGATTTCCTTCACTCTAGCTGCTTCATAAAGGACCAAAATGCTAAAGGGTTCCGTGTCTAATGAGTGCAGCTTATATGCCGATGAAATTGTGCAGAAAACTAAAGAAGCCTTCTTGAAACCAAATTCTTCAGTTGAAGATCTGTTTGGGCAAATCGAAATGCCAAGCTCATCGAGAGGATCTGTTTCAACTGAGCTTCGGACTAGTGCAATCACCTGTGAGGCTAGTTCTGTAATTGCTGCGTTTGTTGGAGCACAGATTACAGTCCTCATTTTCATTTTTAAGAGAATGTAAAGCAAAATGCTTAGGGTTGTCTTCTTTCCAGTCCCGGGCGGACCCCATACGAGCTCCACTGAGGACTTGTGGTTGCATTCAGCATTGCGCAGAGAAGCCAAGACTGCCTCGAGTTGCGAGGCGTTTAACTTGGAAAATAAAGCAGAGTTCTCCTCCATCCAACGATTACGTTCAAGAGGACATAACTCGCAAATTCCTGCACCCTGCTGACAAGATATATGTTAGTTAAAGTTCAGAAAATCATACCATCAAATAATCTTATGCAACATTAATATATACAAGGAAGACCAAAAAATCTATTATATATAACATCACACTGAAACAAACTATCTTTGTTAATTACCAAATCATTCTTGCCCAACACTTTATCAATGATGGTCGTATTTTGAGGCATTCTCAAAGCGTTCCACATTCTCCTTTTAGAGTTCAAGTTCATGAGATAAACAACATAGAACGACTTCCTATTTCCTTGCACAGTAATTTCAATTTGCTCGGCCATTTTAAGTTCGAAGTCATCCTCTGAGGTATTCATCACACATGCGATCCTGAAAATCCGCCCGGCCCGTTGTATGTCGAAATCAGGCTGAGGTTTTACATCCGAAAGGAGGAAAACATCACCAGGCACGGTTCTATAAGGTTCCTCAACACGATCACTCGTCCAATTCTTCCAGCGCTCGGCTTTCGCAATATAGACCAATTTGCTGTGCCACGACTCTCTAAGAGATGTAATCTCAGCGAAAGGGGCTTTGGTTATTGCTTCCATTGCCGCAGAAAGCTCAGCGCGCGTTTCTTCTAGCAAGGGGAAGGCGAAAGAGTCGAGGTACCGGTCGACAGATTGGAAAACCTCTGGGATCATCACCAACTATATATAGAAGCAGGAGGAAATGATAGTCAACAAACAAAAGAGTAACTAAGCATCAACAATTTATTATTATACACCAAAACAAGATTTACAAAACTAATTCACTATTTTTCAAATTAATTAATAGCCAAAAATATTGAAATAAAAAATTGAAACATGAAAGAAAAGACCTGATTCTTGTACAGATTATGATCAGAGATTTGCAGCTTGGGAGACCATGAAAGCACGAGATCTGTGAACTCATCTTTGCTCATTTTTAGTTTTTTTTATCAAAAATCCTTTGCTACGAAAAACAGAGAGTGAAAAAAAGTTGCATGCTTTATTATCAAGAAAAATAAAATGGAGATAATATGGTGAAGGGGGAAGCGAAGAGTCTTTGGAAAATGAGAGAGGAGTGTCTTTTGGTTTCCCGGGGTTGCTGCACTCTAAGCTTTTTGTCTGCTTATTATTGCTTCATGTCAAATCACAATTATGGTCAAATATTTTTATTTTTAAAATATAAATATTTTTATTTCTACTCAACTTTTATAATAATAAAAATTGTTAACTATTAAAATAATACTAATAATAAAGCAGAGTAATAAATAAAATAATAAGACATGTTTAGTTTAAGAACCATCGTTAGAATTGTTTGCTCTAAATTTTTTACAATTTTATGTGAAGCCTAATTGCATTTTTGATAGTATTATTAATATTATAATATTAATGTACTTAGTAACTTGATTAAGCTTTAATATTCTCATGCATAATGTCTACCATATGCATCTAAAATCACATGAATTCATAACCATTGATAACAAGAACAAAACCAGCATAAGCATGTCTAACTTCATGGCCAAAAGAATATGATGATGAGTACTAGTTTTAGTTATCAAAGTTCAAATGCTGCATATAAAACCTCAAGTAACCAACCTCATCTCCAACGTCGATGTTCGATTCCTTGTTTTTCACATCCACTTTCTCCATCTCTTTGAAAAGAGTCCATCCATAAGCGAACACTTTCGAGCTCCGTCCATCCCAAACTATTTTGAATCGATCGGTCTGAACGTGTGCTTCTTCCCCCAAAGCCCATCACGAAGTACTCGCTCACATCAAGTGAGCTCTCTTCTCTTCTCCCTTCCAATCCACCAACGGAAGCTCTGCCCCTCCATGGAGACAGAGGCAGAGTCCTGAACGCCATTTTCTTCGCATCAAAGCACACCAGAAACTCATCGAACTGAAAACCCACCTTGATTCTTCTTCACGAATCGATAGTCGAGGAGAAAGCATATATCGTGCCATCTTGCCGCCTTTCTTTTTGAATCGTACTCTCAGAACCTTGAAATCGTCACCGTCGTCATCGTCGTACCCAAACCCTAGCGACACCATCTGCCCCGGCGCCGCGATTACGACCTTCGAGAGGCGAATGAATCAACTTGTACAGCTTCTTCAGAGAACGGTTCCACAGGATTTCATTTTTGTTTTTTATTTTGATTTTGATTTGGGAGTTCTGAATGTTAGGGCAGCGGTTTTGGATCGAGAGAGGGGTATTGAAATTTGAAACCATTGTTTTTAAACCCCACCTCGACTATTGGCCATTGGCAATTTACCCGGGTTTATTCTCGGGTCACCGGGTTAACTCGTGAATTACCGAGGAAAATAAAATATATACGAGTAACTATTTTGTACAATAATTTCTTTATTGAATAAGGAAAGAGAAATAGTTAGTACTACTTATTCCTATATTAATTTTGAGAAATTTGGGGTTTTATATACTCTCTTCCACGGATAGAAAAAAAACAAAATAGATTTGTAAGTAGGATGAAGGGATCTACTAAGTCCGACGACAAATTATCGGAATTGCCGGAAAACGTTTTGAACTGCATACTCTGTTTCCTCCCTCAAAAGGTAGTACTCCGAACCTGCATATTATCGAAATCATGGCGGCACCTCGGATCGACCAGATCCAAGCTCGAGTTTTCCTTACATAACGATTTCTATGGAGATAGCAGAAAGTTTACGTCGGTTCTGTACAACACTTTACATAAGGTACAACCATCAAAACCTAGGTGTACATCAACTTGTTCTCAATATGAATTGTTTCAATCTTCCCATCATACCTTTCGAGCTCGAATCCCTCCGAGAACTGTGTCTACGGGAATGCGACCTGAGGCTTCTCGACGTAGACAACCTCAACTTATTGTTAAAGCGTCTTCGAAAGCTCTGTTGGGGTTATTTCTGTATTTCGAATATTACACTGCTGAGTCGAGAGATGGCTCTCTGTCCTTAAGACGAATTTGCCCCGTATTAGTGCTTTACGGAATCACAGGCAAAGGTCTCCCAAGATAAAACAGCAAATAAGACAATATCGAAGCACACGATACTGAATCTGACGAACAAGAAACAGGGGGAATTCTTATGCACTAAAAGAAAGGAAAAATGGGAGGAATATCGATAACTCGAATTGTGTCCTCGGAATATTTTTGTGTTGAGTTGTACTCTCGGTGTTATTGGTGTGTTAAATAATGAAATGAGCTAGACTATATATAGTGTTCGAAATGCATTGAAAATCAATACACAACCGTTCGAATAAACACATGACCGAAAAGGTGCCTTTTGATTTCTCACTTCACGGCAACAGTCATTTTACTCAATAGTCACCTCCATTCAATATTCAAACTAATTAATTAAATTTGAGTTTAATTAATTCATACATTCACGTACACATGCACAATGCATGAAATCATGCTTCTACATACATGTACACACAACACACGTATATATTATATATTATATAATATAGTAGTATATATCACGTATATACATATTATATAATAATATAATATATTACACTAATTAATCTTTAATTAATAAAATTAATTAATCTTTAATTAGACACTTTCCTTTATACAATTTAGCAATATAGAATACTACATATTCTAATATTCATTCTTTATATTTATACTTTCAACTACCATACTTTGTACAACAATTACTCTTTCACCAATACATGAATTTTTAGTAATTATTGAACAAGTAACACCTACTAAAATAGTAGAATAAAACACTCGAAGAATTAGCAATTTCGTCGACGTGCGGGGCCCCGTAGTTTAATCGTTAAATTAAAGAAACCATGCTAAAATTCCAACAAGCTCAACCTCGACATGGTTCGCATTTCGAACGATTATCTTGGGACGATATTGTCGAGATGCCAGCCGCTCGAATATCTCGACATCTCGATCCATTGCAACGAGAAGGGGTTGACGAAAGTGAGCAACACCGATGCTCATAATCTCAAGCACTTTGTTTGCTCGCAGAATGACAGAGTCGTTGAAATCGACGTCCCGACTCTAGAAACTATCCGAATCGTCAGATGCTCGACCTGGCATTTACACAAAGATCATAGCTATTTCCCTCGTCTCAAGTCGGTGTATTTAGAACACGTGCGATTGCCTCGTGAGTCATACGGCTTCTTTTCGTCTGACTACATGCCGGAGTTGAAACTTCACCAATGCTTTGGATGTAGAGAATTCCGTTTATCGAGTCATTCGATTAAGCGCCTGCATATAATATATGTGAACATGCCATGTATCAAGGCTACTATTGATGCTCCTAACATCGTTTATTTTAAACTCGATGCACTTCCTCTGCCATCGATATCTTTCACGCCAACTTTAAGTGAATGGAAGTCGATTGTACACCTGCATGTCCTATTTTGCATCTGGCCATACTCATGCTTTACTAAGTATGCTCAAGCTAAATGAAGTGCTCAAGGCGTTAAGTCGATCACAAATTACCTTGAAAGTTTCTCCTGACTTGAGCTTTAGTCCGCGTATTGGAGACAGTACATTCGGTGGTTTATATAATAATAAACCTCTTGATCTGGAGCACTTGAATTTATAGTTACCTAATTCACCTAGGAATATTCCGTTTATCTTCAATTATTTGTTTCGTGTTTGTCGCCCAAGATACATTGATCCCAGAAGAAGGGAACTCACTGTGATTCTAACAAGGGTTCTTCTGCATGACTACTTTTGGAATCAAGACTTGGTGGAAGTACGCATCGAAACCTATTGCGATGGTACTAATGAATGGTGTCCCGTCTACGGTAATAGTTTGTCTGAAAGTTACATGCGAGATAATCGACAGATCCGATTTGGATTGAAATGGAGAGACTAGTTTATTTATCACTTAGTGCTTACTATTTGTTATGCATTGCTTTGCTTCATAATTATGCGAGCAGTTATTTCCTTACTTATCTACCGATAATTTTACTTAGCAAGTCATATTTGAAATCTCTACATTATCGAATAACTAATTAAAGTGCTGAAATTTTGCTCGTTTTTGGTAATGTTTTTTGGCGTGTTTTTTTTTTATATATTTTGTATATATGTGTATGATTATCGAGAGATTATTTATTATTTTTGTGACGGAGTCTATGTGCGGTATAACCGAGTTTTTGGTTTTAAAATGCTGGAGAAATGACTTAAAACAAGGGAGAGATTATTTATTATTTTTGTGACGGAGTCTATGTGCGGTATAACCGAGTTTTTGGTTTTAAAATGCTGGAGAAATGACTTAAAACAAGACGACGGACCGAGCTGGAAAGTGCATCCACTTAGAAAATTTGTTTGTCAATTTTAAATCTTATAAAACCAAAGATTGCAAAACTCAAAACGTCAATTAAAAAAAAAAATGAGATAAAATAAAAAATGGTCATATCAAGCTGAGCTATATCTCAACTAGAAATGTCAATTCACCTGGAATATGTGAGTTAACCCGAAAAAAAAAATATGTAGAATTAAGATCGAATATTTACAGTCGAAAAACTTTAAATTGAATCGGTCTGAACTGATAGAACCTGAAAAACAAAAAAGAACAACACGATTTATTCCACTAAATTAAAATTTATGTTAAGTATATATTGATACATATATATTTTTTGACTAAATAAAAATATATATTCAAATATAAAAAAATGTCAGCTCAAATTTTAATTTTAAATTTTATAAGATTAATATTGAAGTTTCAAACTATTTTAAAATATTTTAATTATAATAATTATTAGTATTAAATAATAGTTTATTGATATTTATTTTAAATTTTTTATTAACAAATATTTTTTATCAAAATAATATTAATTTTCTCATCTCGACGGGCCTAGTTCGAAACCACCGAATGGGCTGATTTATATCTCTAATCTCAACTCATCTAGTTTTTTTTTTAAATAAAATAAAATATGTTATCTTTTAGGGTTTTAGAGAAATATAGGGTTTATAAACTCTTCCGCGAGATAGAAAGAAAAAAAGATAGACGTGTAAAGGATGACGCGATCTACGAAAGACAAATTATCGGAATTGCCGGAAGAAATATTAAACCGCATACTCTGTTTCCTCCCACAAAAGCAAGCACTCCGAACCTGCGAGTTATCTAAATCCTGGCGGCGCCTCGGATCGACTCGAACCAAACTCGAGTTTTCCCGGATTGACGATTTCGATGGAGATGGCAGAAAGTTTACGTCGGTTGTGTACAGCACTTTAAAAAGGTACAACCGTCAAAACCTTCCTGTACACCAACTTGCTCTCAAGATGAACAATTTTGATCTCCCCATCATACCTTTCGAGCTCGAATTCCTCCACGAACTGTATCTACGGGAATGCGACCTGAGGCTTCTCGACGAACTCCATGAAGACAACCTCAACATATTGTTAAAGCGTCTTCGAAATCTCACCCTCGACACGGTTCACATTTCGAACGATTATCTTGGGACGATATTGTCGAGATGCCCGATGCTCGAATATCTCGGCATCTCGAACGATCGCAAGGGGTTGACGAGGGTGAGCAAGAACGATGCTCGTAATCTCAAGCACTTTGTTTGCTCGCATGATTGTATCTCGCTAGACAACGTCGTTGAAATCGACGTTCCGACTCTAGAAACTATCCGTATCGTCAGATGCCCGACTTGGCGTTTGTACGAAGATGTCTATTTCCCTCGCCTCAAGTCGGTGTATTTAGAACATGTGAGATTGCCTTGTGAGTCTTTGGGCTTCTTTTCGTTTGACTACATGCCTAGTCTCGAGGAGTTGCAACTTCACCAATGCTATGGCTTCAGAGAATTCCATCTATCAAGTCCTTCGATTAAGCGTCTGCATCTAATCCAAGTGATCATGCCATTCAAGACTATTATTGATGCTCCTAACATCGTTTATTTTAAACTTGATGTCGTTCCTCTGCCATCGATATCTTTCACGCCAACTTTAAGTGATCAGTGGAAGTCGATTGTCGATCTGTGCTTTTTTGTATTTGACTATAATATCGGTTTACCGATGATGCTTGCGCTAAATGCAGTGCTCAAGGCGTTAAGTCAATCACAAATTACCTTGAAAGTCTTTCTCGACTTGGGGTCTTATTTTCATCACGGTATTGGAGATAGTACCTATGGTGGTTTATATAATAATAAGCCTCTTGATGTGGAGCATTTGAGTTTAGGTTTACGTAATGATTATTCAAATTTTACCATTCCATTTATGTTAAATTATATGTTTCGTGTTTGTCGCCCAAGACACATTGATGCTCTTGCCCACAGAAGAAGGGAACTCACTGTGATTCTAAAAGAGGTTCTTCTGCATGAGAGAGAAAAAAATGACTACTTTTGGAATCAAGACTTGCTGGAAGTAAGCACCGAAACTTATTGTGGTGCTACAAATGAATGGCGTCCCGTCGACGGTAATAGTTTGTCCGAAAGTACCATGCCAGATAATCAACTGATTCGCTTTGGATTGAAATGGAGAGATCACTAGCTAGTTTATTACTGTAGTTACTTATTTATGATGTTGATGCTTCATACCTTGTTTGAGGCTTAGACTCGAATTCCGGTAGATACGGTCGAAGTCGATTACGAGTGAGGCTTGTTTCACCGAACAATACAATTCATGCATTATTTCGAATTCGTCTTATTTAATACGGTCTCATGTCCTAATGTTTAACACTTTGATACACAAACGAGAGAGGATGCATGGTGCCACTTTTACTTACTTTTTATTTGTTATTACGATCAATTGCTCAAACTCTTGAACCCCTCTTTACTTTGATTTCTTTTAGTCGTTTTCATTTTCACTTGTGCAAGATAAATTCTCTTGAGACATCACACATCGCCGATAGTATTACTTAGTATTACTTCTCGAGAGATCGACTCGAGCTAAGTACTTGGGTAATTAGTTCGAATAAAAAAACACACATTTGTCTTGAGGAAGGACAAATAATCACTCCACGTGGTTAGATGTGGGGCTTGGACTTTCAACGAGGATGATTATTTCCCTCGTCTCAAGTTTATATATTTAGAAAGTGTCCATTTGTCTTACGAGTCGTTCCGCTTTTTTTCGTCCGACTACATGCCTAGTCTTGAGGAGTTGCAAATTCACATGCATATGCTATGGCTTCGAAAAATTCCATCTTTCAAGTCCTTCGATTAAGCACCTACGTATAAGCAGCTTGGGCAGTCCAACCGAGTCTATTATTGACGCTCCTAACATCGTTTATTTTACACTCAAACCCTGTCTTCTGCCATCAATGACTTTCACGCCAATTTCAAGTGAGTGGAAGTCACAACTAGACGTCTGCTTTAATGTATATCACCCTAATTCATCTTCACGGTGGATCCTTGGCCTATATGAAGTGCTCAAGGCATTAAGTCAATCACAAATCACCCTGAAACTTGGTTTCCACTTGCATTATGATTTGTACCATGTTGAACTTGGTTTATATGATAATAAACCTCTTGTTCATGTGGAACACTTGCGTTTAGTGTTATATGATTATTCAGTGTAGAAAGTAGAAGCCGGAAAGTGAACGGAGCGCCGCCGTGGGAGCTCGGTTTACATGTGTATAGTATGTACGTATGTGTGTGAGAAAGGACGAAGGAGAGAGAGAGAGTGAAAGCGGGAATCAGAAAATTGTAAATCGCATTACTGAAAAACAGAGTCTACACAGCATTTTATATTACATAAGACAATTACGAAAATGCCCTTAACATTCAAAATATAAAAGCGCGCAACTTCAATTTATTTCAACTCCAAATCTTCATCTGCAACTTCAACTTCATTCAACTGCAATTCTTCAATCTCAACACTCCCCCTCAAGTTGTGAGTCCACTCCTGACTCCCAACTTGTACAATAACTGATGAAACTGATCAGACCCAAGAGCTTTAGTGAATATATCAGCTACTTGCATTTTAGTTGGAACATAGAGCATATGAACAATCCCTTCTTGGACCTTCTCCCTTACAAAATGGCAATCAATTTCCACATGCTTAGTTCTATCATGAAGTACTGGATTAGCAGCCATAGCCAAGGCTGCTTTGCTGTCACTATACAGATTAATATCTGGGATTTTTACTCCCAAATCCACCATGATCTGTCTGAGCCACACAAGCTCACAAATAGTCAATGCCATGGCTCTATACTCTGACTCTGCAGAACTCCTAGACACCACTGACTGTTTCTTGGACCTCCAACTGATCAAGGATTGTCCTAAGAATACAGCATATCCAGTTACTGACCTCCTGGTGTCCACACATGCACCCCAATCCGCATCACAAAATCCATTCAACTTCATTTCACTGTTGTTGGCATAAACAAGCTGTTGATCAACTGACCCTTTTAAGTATCTCAGAACTCTGTGAGCAGCCCCAAGATGTGAGTGAGTAGGTTTATCCATGAATTGACTTAACAGATGTATGGCATATGTTATGTCAGGCCTTGTGATGGTCAAGTATAACAATTTTCCAACAAGTCTTCTGTATACTGAGGGGTCTGTGAGAAAGTTAGAATCTCCTTTGCTGAACTTGGCCTTTGTATCCATAGGGAATGTAGTTGACTTGCACTCATCATATCCATACTCTTTCAACATTTCCAGAACATACCTCCTTTGACTTAATGTGATCCCATCACCTGTTTTGCCAATCTCTAATCCAAGGCAGTATGTTAACTCTCCAAGGTCTTTGATAAGAAATTTATTGTCCAGAAATTCCTTAACTTTCTTGATCTGCTGTAAATCATCACTTGCAATGATGAGATCATCAACATATATGAGCAAAATCAGGCTGAAATTGGAAGTGTGCATAGTGAACAATGAATGGTCCACTTGAGACTGAATGAAACCATACTCTGTTAATGCACTAGTGAGTTTGCAAAACCACTGTCTGCTAGCCTGTTTCAAACCATACAAACTCTTAAGGAGCCTGCAAACCTTATTCTCCCCCTGTTTTGCAAACCCTTGAGGCAACTCCATATAAACTTCCTCCTCCAAATCACCATGCAAGAAGGCATTATTGACATCACATTGTTCTAAGAACCAGTGATTGACAGCTGCAACTGCAAGTAGGGATCTGATAGTGCTCATTTTGACAACTGGAGCAAATGTCTCTTCATAGTCTAGACCCTCTCTTTGACTGTAACCCTTAGCCACCAGCCTAGCTTTGAATCTCTCCAAACTCCCATCAGATTTATACTTGATCTTGTATACCCATTTACAGCCAATGGGAACTTTGTTGGGTGGAAGGTCTGTGATTATCCAAGTCTGATTGGCTTCCAAAGCAGTGATCTCCTTAGCCATGGCTTCCTGCCACTGAGGGAAAGGTGCAGCTGCAGCATAAGATATTGGTTCTACCAGAAGCTCTGGTGAAAGCACCACTGAATTACAGTGATAATCAGCTAGGTAAGAAGGTGGTTTCCTAGATCTTTTCTCTGGAACAGCAGAAGTTACAGGAGGTGTAGTGTGAACAGGAGAAATCACAACACTAGGATCACTCATAGTAGGAATTTGAGGATCAAGTTCAGGAGGATCAAAAACAGAGATATGAAAGGGAGACATATTGGAAGACTCAGAGGCAGAATCCAAAAAAGGAAAGACATGCTCAGCAAATTGAACATCTCTGGAAGTAACAACTGAGTGAGATTGGAGATCATACACAAAATATCCTTTAGAATTTGGAGAATAACCAAGAAAGACTCCCTTAAAGGCTCTAACATCAAATTTTGGTTTGTGGGGAATAGGATTGGTGATATAACAAAGACAACCAAAAACCTTAAGCTGTGTGTAAGAGGGAAGTACCTTATGAAGAAGCTCATAAGGAGTATGTTTCTGCAAGGATGGAACTGGAATCCTATTGAGAAGATATGCAGCAGTTGTAATACAATATCCCCATAAGGTAAGTGGAACCCCAGACTGAAATTTCAGAGCTCTGGCCATATTCAACAATGTCTGATGCCTTCTCTCCACAACTCCATTCTGTTGGGGTGTATAGACACAGCTGGTTTGATGAAGAATTCCATGTTGTGCATAAAACAAAGGAGCAATGAATTCTGTACCATTATCTGTTCTGATTACTTTGATCTTGTTACCAAATTGTGTGTCAATAAAAGTAACAAATGCAGCCAACTTAGACTTGGCTTCTGACTTTTGCTTGAGCAAGCAAATCCAGGTGAATCTGGAATAGTCATCCACAATGGTGAGAAAATACAAGAAGCCATCCAGGGTGGCCTCAGGGAATGGCCCACAGAGGTCACAGTGAATCAAGTCAAAAGGTTGATCAGACCTGGTAATGCTATCAGGGAATGGAAGCCTATGTTGCTTGGCTAGTGGGCAAATATCACACAATTCATCATATCCTTGAAAAACTCCTGGGATATTGTTCTTCAACATTGTCATCCTGGAATGAGATACATGCCCAAGCCTACTATGCCACAGATTCTTACAAGTAGTAAGTGTATTCACAGCAACATTGTTAACATTGGATTCTAGCACAAATAAACCTTGAAGCCTGTAACCAACTCCAAGAACATGTGAAGTACCTTCCTTCTGTATCAAACAATTATCCTTAGAGAAAACAATGGAACAGTGCTGATCCCTCATTAAAGCTCCAACAGATATCAAATTCACATTAAAATCTGGGACACACAGTACTTCCTTTAACAATAGTGAAGGAGTGATTTGAATAGAACCTTTGTGAGAAGTTATCAACCTCTGACCATTTGGAAGATGAACCTCAATAATATGGGATACTACATCTTGTGTATACCAATCCAAGCTACTAACCATATGGTCAGTTGCCCCTGTATCTATAATCCACTTCTTGGACTTATAGTCAGTCACCAAAGATGTGAAAGCACTAGTGATTCCTGCAAAAGAGTAGTTGCTAGAGCTCTGAGATGATGAAGATCCAACTGAACTGCCAGGGAAGGCTCTCATCATCTGCATAAGTTGAGTCATTTGCTCAGGGGTAAAAACAGATGCAGGAGGTGAGAGGCCATTTTCAGGTTGAGAACTACTCATATTAGCTGAGGTAGATGTTTCAGGAGGCTTTTGCCTAGGTTGTTTGTATCCAGGTGGGAATCCATGTAGCAAGTAACATTTAGCTTTAATATGGTTCTCTTTACCACAATGGCTGCAAATAGGTTGACCAGATGAAGTCCATTTATGTTGGGATTTGTTCTTGTTGCCAGCATAATTAGAACTAACAGTGCCATCTCCAGCACTATCTGTGTTGTGGTTTTGCACTGTGTTAGAGACTTGTCCCTTATTCACCTGCATAGCTGTGGGTGCAGAACCAATAATACCCTGTCCATAGAACACAGTCCTATGTTTTTCTTCTTGAACCACATAGCTAAAACACTGATCTAAATCAGGCAACGGTTTCATCAACAATATTTGCCCTCTGATATTGAAGTAATTCTCATTTAGCCCCATGAGAAACTTCATGATTTTATTGTTATGATGAACCTCATAGGCACCAGACCCACAATGGCAAGGAGATATCAGGCAGAATAGTTCAAATTCATTCCATAACACATCCAATTGGTTAAAGTAAGTGGTGACTGAAAGAGAACCTTGTTGAAGAGAGTATATCTTCTGTTGTAGCTCAAATACCCTCGGAGCATTGCCTTGAGCATATCTCCGAGCTAAAGTACTCCAAGCCTCAGCTGCACCACGAGCATAAATGACACACTGAGCAATTTCCTTCTGACAAGAGTTCACTATCCAAGACTGAATCAATGTGTTGCACCGTCGCCACTGTTGATAGTTTGGTTCTCCTACTCCAGGTTGTGGTACAGTTCCCTCAATAAACTCTAACTTGTTCTTAGATCCGAGAGCCAGCTCCATGGACCTTCGCCATGAATAGTAATTGTTCCCATCTAACAACGGAGAGACTAACACAGTGCTCGACGACTCACTCGGATGCATATAAAACAAACCTCCATCATCACTATCACCAGATCGATTCAAAGAGGACGACATATCTCTCAAATGAAAAGAAACAACCAAAACGGCACAGGATTCACAGTTCAATCAGCTCAAACAAAACAGATCTCAAATTCCAGACATAAACACCGTAAAAAAAAATCCCCAAATCAGAACTTCGAATCGGTCACACAGAACATCGAATCAAAACAATCAGAGAAGACAGACCTAACTCCGCGAATTAGGCTCTGATACCATGTAGAAAGTAGAAGCCGGAAAGTGAACGGAGCGCCGCCGTGGGAGCTCGGTTTACATGTGTATAGTATGTACGTATGTGTGTGAGAAAGGACGAAGGAGAGAGAGAGAGTGAAAGCGGGAATCAGAAAATTGTAAATCGCATTACTGAAAAACAGAGTCTACACAGCATTTTATATTACATAAGACAATTACGAAAATGCCCTTAACATTCAAAATATAAAAGCGCGCAACTTCAATTTATTTCAACTCCAAATCTTCATCTGCAACTTCAACTTCATTCAACTGCAATTCTTCAATCTCAACATTCAGCTTCTACCCTTCCGTTTATGTTCAATTATTTGTTTCGTGTTTGTCGCCCAAGATACATTGATGCAGATAGTCTTTCCCTCACTAGTGATCTCACTGGGATTCTAATGCATGAGAGAGAAAGGAGCGACTACTTTTGGAATCAAGACTTGGTGGAAGTAAGCATCCAAAACCTATTGCGGTGCTACAAATGAATGGCATCCCGTCGACGCTAATAATTTGTCCGAAAGTGCCATCCTAGATAATCGAGAGATTCGCTTTGGATTGAAATGGAGAGTATAGCTAATTTATAAATTACTTATTTATGATGTTGATGCTTCTTCATAATTTTGTCTGCAGTGAATAATTTTGCTAGATCATTTAAATTTTATTTTGCCCACTGTCCAATTTAGATCAAATTATTAGTTTAGTTTAGATCAACTTTATTTTTTTAGTTTAGATCAAATTTCATCTAGTATCGAGACGAAAAACAAACTTATATTTTGAATTGGTTGTAAATAATAATACGAAAGATCAAATTTCGTCTTGTATCGAGACGATAAACAAACTTATATAGTATCTTGAATTGGTTGTAAATAATAATACGAAAAATCAAACCTATATTTTGAATTGAAGGGACTACGTAAATTTAACGGCTGTTTAAAATAAAACACTGCAAAACTAATTCATTAATTATAAGAATAGATGATCAATTCATTATTGTTCTTCTTCATCTTCAGTGGACGAGTAACAACAATTTGAATCTAAGCTAAAGCAATCATAATGTGAGTTGAGCATACGACCATTACCTCTTAAACAAAATATTAGCCTGCAAGAAGAAGAAAAATAATTTAGTAAAAGTACCAAATTGAGAAAGATATTTTATATTTACAGCAAGCACAGGTCATTCACAATATGCAATTCACAATGAAACAAGACTTACTCTGTCTCAATATCCGTCGTCGATATCCTGCTCGTCTCTGTAGAGAAACTTCCACCACCATTTACACGGCCGCAATTAGCATGTAGTCGAAATATGCTCCCACGAAAAGCTTGGGTATCCACATCTTTGGATAAGAGGGCAGGAATGCTAACAACCTTTCTAGAATTACTCTCAACATCAAACAGATAAAGCGAGTCACAATCTTGCATAAGAATTTGCATCTTGTTCTTCGTGTAAGCCACTGGCCTCATATAAAACTCGTATGCAGAACGATAGCTACGCGTTGAAGCGATCAACTCCATCCACTTTCCATTCATGTCCTTCATCACCCACATATCAAAGTGCTTATCATAGCCGTCATGTGTACCCTCGTCGCTCAACATCAAGCACCCTCCCACCTCGTGTATACCGAAATCCCTTGCCCTCAAATCACTGTAGTGCTCACCGCATCTTTCGTGTAAACGTGGCAGATCCAGCTGGCCGTAACTTTCGGTCGTCATGTCCAGGGCGACTACCCCTTGCCACGTCACCCAGTGCAAGGCTCCTCCAAGGAAAACACCGTTCCGGTAAGCTATACGCGGATCGAGGCAGGGGAAATTCGCGATTTTCCTCCAGGAGTCAGATCTGAGGCTGTAAACATGAGTATGATGCACGGCCGGCTTCGACTCATAGCTGATAATCACCACGGCTTTGTAATCATCGGTTGCAGCATCGTACCCGAGTCCGCTGGGAGTGGATCTGTCGACGGCGGAGGAATCTAGTCGGGGCAGCTGGAGGCGCTCGTGGGTTAAGATGTTCCAGATTTCCCAATTACTCTCTTTATCGGAGGGAGGAATCAGCATCAGGCCGTTGCAGATGGCGACCGGGAGTGTCGGTAGGCGGGACAATCCATCGCGAGTGATATTGAGGGGCGCGGCGGGTAACGATTGGAGGCCGTCGGTGAAATCTAGGGTTTGTAAATCGAGGGAATAAAGGGGGTGAAAGGGATGACCAGATTCGTTTCGGAAGAGAATTGTGGAGGATGGGAGCTTTTGTTGTTGCTCGGTGTGGGTTTTCACGAAGCACGGATCGTCGATGGCGGCGCGCCACCACTTGCAGACGGCCCTGAATCGGATCAGAGATTCTGCAGACGAACGGAGAAATATATCGCGGCAGATATCCAAAGAGAGAGCACACATTTTGTTTCTTTCTATTTTCTATGTTGAAATTGGAATTGGGGTTAGATATCGTATGCATCCAACGTCACCCCGAAATATAAAAAGAGAGGCAAATTATCAGTTTTGGTCCGGAGTACCATCCAATGCACTTATTTAATATTTAAACATTTTTTTTTACTTTTTATTTAATTAAATGATAATTTTAAAATATTATTGAAAAACAAATGTTTTTTTTTACATTAATATTTTTTATTTTTCAATATCTTTAAATAGAAAATAGAGAGTAAGTTTGTTTAATTTGGATAACAATTTATTTTTTCAATTTTCTATATTTTTTTTTATTTTATAGTATTTTTTATAAATAGTGAGATATATGTTTAATAATAAAAAATAAAATAAAAGTTCTTTAAGTGAGAAAAAATAGAATAATTTTTTAAAATATTTTTTATTGTAAAGTGAGATATTTGAAAGATAGTTTTGAAAATATTTGGTTATGTAGAAATAGAAAAACTAATGTGACAGTAAATACGTAAGAGATGAAATATCTCCCGTGGAAATGGTCTTAGTACGTATACCTTGATTCTTCTCTTCTCTCCAAACATTCTTCAATGTTTGGACTTAATAATATGTATTAAAACTGCATAGTATGTATACCTTGATTCTTCTCTTCTCTTCTCTCCAAACATTCTTCAATGTTTGGACTTAATAATGTGTATTAAAACTGCAGTGAAAACATTTGATAAAGATGTTTATGATAAAGATGAATTCATGGACTTTTTGCTTAAGTGTTGTGATATATAGAGATAAAATTTTTATTGGTCCCATAAATGTTGCATTTTTTCGATTTGGTCTCACAGACATACGCGTTTTCAACATGAGGTAACACTAATTGTGCAGGTATTTAAAATTTTAGATATATAGGGTTCCAGACACGAATCTACATGACTGCATGCATCACGAACTGTCAAACAAAGCGACACGAATTGTATGTTTACTTAGGGTTACAAATTGCCAAGCACGAATAATAGAAAAAAAATAGTATACTGCAGTACAATCTCACTCGATTGTTACAACATTCGTAAATGTTAAAAATCATTAATAAACAGCTGACGGACAACCACCTTTGGACTTTAGAAACGCACACGTCCTCCGAGAAAATGTTATTTTGTGCCCCAAAACACACGAATAGTTTTAGAAATCGACTGTTCGTGCTCCGGAAAACCCTAAATTAATGAAGCACGAACAAATAATAATTTCGTGCTAGATGGAGCACGAACCCGTCTTTTGATTCGTGCTCATTATGTTCGTGCAATAAGTTTTTTACACGAGTTCGTGTTATTTGAACAACTTTATCAAAAAATTATCTTTGCTCTAGTCTTGATTTTCGTTTACGCGTAAGATTGACGCCGGAATTTTTCGATAAATATTCAATTTATATTTTAATGGAAAATGTGAAAATAAATATTCAATTTATATTTTAATGGAAAATGAGAAAAAAACGCAATCATTAATATTTATTTCCTTTTTTCTTTTGTCTTTATTTTTATCAATTTATTGTTGTGATGCCTAAATTGTCGAGATGCCTAAATTGATAATTTTCTCGATCCATAATTTTGATGCTCACGTAAGCATTTGACCGATCAAAATTGAATTTTTCGGCAAAATACCTAAATTGACGCAATTTTTGGACTACGTGTGACTAAATCGCAAAAATATAACTATTTGAGAACAAATCGAGAATGACCTATCTTTATTGAGATAAATATTTATTTGGTCCCATAAAAGTAGCTCATTCTCGATTTAGTCCCACATAAACATACTTTTTCAACTTAGTCTCAAATATGCAAGCGACACGTGTTCAATTTCTAGTCAAAATTGATTTTTTCAGTCTAAAAAAGAATAAGGGGTGTATTCAATCCAGATTGTATTGGGTTTTTTATGGATTTTAAAAAGTCAATGGACTTGGAAAATCCACAGAGTTTATACAGAGTTGAATGATGTTTTTTTTATAAATTTATATTGTTTTTTATAAATTTTATAGAATTGTCTAATATTCTATTATTATTATTTAAATAAATTTTCATTGATTTCGAGCGTAAGAACTATTTATTTAATTTTGTTAAAAAATTTAATTTAAAGTGAAAAACTCAATAAATTTATGTTTAAAATTTTATGTTAATTATAAAGAAAATATTATAATTTATTATTATAATTATAATTATATATATTTAGTATTTTTTTTAAAGAAAAATGTAATTTTTTTATATTAGAATTTTTTTAGAATCAATTTTTTTTTTATATTTTCTAAAAAGAATTCATTAACGTCTATAGACTTTTTGAATAGTTATGTATATTTTTAAAACATTTTAAAAATTTAATTGAATACTTCAAAATTTTAATAGACTTTTAAAAATCTGGATTGAATACACCTAGATTTTAGAGTTGTCGAACCAAAACCATATTTTGGTTAAACCCTAAACCAAGCCCGAATTAGAGTGGGCTGACCCCACGTCCCTACACTTAAATTTTTTTTATTTAAACAATATAATATCCTCTCTTTTAGGGTTTAGAGAAATTTGGGGTTTTATAGACTCTTCCGCGGGATAGGGAAAAAAAAGTAGGATGAAGGGATCTACGTCCGACGACAAATTATCGGAATTGCCGGAACACCTTTTGAACTGCATACTCTGTTTCCTCCCTCAAAAGGAAGCACTCCGAACCTGCGTATTATCCAAATCATGGCGGCACCTCGGATCGACCCGATCCAAGCTCGAATTTTCCGAATACGACGATTTCGACGAAGATTACGAAAACTTTACATCGGTTGTTTACAACACTTTACAAAGGTACAACCATCAAAACCTTCCTTTACACCAACTTGTTCTCAAGATGAATTGTTTCGTTCTCCCCACCATACCTTTCGAGCTCGAATTCCTCCATGAATTGTGTCTCCGAGATTGCGACCTAAGGCTTCTGAACGTACCCAACGAAGACAACCTCAACGTATTGTTAAAGCGTCTTCGAAAGCTCACACTCAACAAGGTTGACATTTCGAACGAGTATCTCGGGACGATATTGTCGAGATACCCATCGCTCGAATATCTCGGCATCTCGAACGATCCCAAGTGGTCGAAGATTGTGAGAAAGACCGATGCTTGTGATCTTAAGCACTTTGTTTGGTCGCAGGATCATAGGATCTTGAACGCCAGCGTCGTTGAAATCGACTTCCCGACTCTAGAAACTATCCGTATAATCAGATGCTCGACTTGGAATTTAAGCGAAGATAGCTATTTCCCTCGTCTCAAGTCGCTGTATTTAGAACAGGTGCGATTGTCTTGTGAGTCATTCGGCTTCTTTTCGTCTAACTACATGCCTAGTCTTGAGGAGTTGAAACTTCACCATTGCTATGGCTATAGAGAATTTCATCTATCAAGTCCTTCGATTAAGCGCCTGCATATAACCTATATGACCAATCCATTCAAGGCTAATATCGATGCTCCTAACATCGTTTATTTTAAGCTTAAAGCCCTTCCACTTCCATCAATATCTTTCACGCCAACTTTAAGTGAGTGGAAGTCGATTGTAGATCTGTCCCTTTTTGTGTTTGGCCATAATGCTGCTTTAAAGAGGATGCTCGAGCTAAATGAAGTGCTCAAGGCGTTAAGTCGATCACAAATTACCTTGAAAGTTTCTCTCGACGTGGGGTGTCATGACCATATTGAAGACAGTGCCTTCGGAGGTTTATATAATAATAAACCTCTTGATGTGGAGCACTTGAGTTTACGTTTTCGCTTTGATTATTCTTATGATTCGAACGTTCCGTTTATCTTCAATTATTTGTTTCGTGTTTGTCGCCCAAGATACATTGATGCTCTTGCCCACGGAAGAAGGGAACTCACTGTGATTCTAAAGGAGGTTCTTTTGCATGAGAAAGGAAGGAGTGACTACTTTTGGCATCAAGACTTGGAGGAAGTAAACATCGAAATCTATTGCGATCGTACAAGTGAATGGTGTCCTGTCGATGGTAATAGTTTGTCCGAAAGTGCCATTCGCTTTCGATTGAAATGGAGAGAGTACTAGCTAGCTAGTTTATTAATTACTACATATTTGTTATGTACTTATGCTGATGCAGTTTTTATTTTTATTTTGATGTAACTGAAGAATTTGTATACACAATACACTGCTCCCATCATTTAAATATTCAACAGCCCAAATGGTTTAAAAAAAAACTAAAAATAAATTTCAATTCATTTTTTGTTGTAGTATTTACAAATTATTTCAAATGCGAAATGGATTATTGTGCAAGGTAAGCGCATCGATTATAAAAAAATGCTATGAATTTAATTCCAATTATTCATTGAACAATAATAATATTGTAATAATATTATTTCATATTGAAAAAGAACTTACAATTTGCAAATCCAAGTTTGAGTTTTTTACACTTTCCAATCTAACCGAAAATTTATTGTCGTTTAGTACCTAATTTATGAGGATTTTACACGTTACAACCCGAGAGTAGCCGGATCGAAATATTTGAGGGAATATTTCGTTTTGAATTGTTTTTGGTAAATAACAACACAAAAATTTGTCTGATTACAAATTTACCTCCGGTCAACTATTGATCAATAATTATCATTTATATTCAAACTAAATAATTTTCAAATTAAACATCTTCCTAAAATTAACAAAAAAAAAAAATCAAATAAAAATCAAAATAAAAATAAAAATAAAAATGAATCAAACATCAACATTTGAAAAAAAAAAGGATTTGAACAAAATATTGTATATAGTCCATTAAACAAGATTTGCAAATTATTATTAATACATTGAACATATTCAATGGTTTTAAATTAAATAAAAAATTAACAAGATTTGGAGGAGAGCCACGCTTTTCTGCTGCATGGATGACGGGTACCCACCACCCGCAGAACCAGGTTTCCCGCTCTCTTCTTTGACTAAATGTCATTGTTGTTAAAGAACTGTTAGAGAAGTTGGACAACTAATTATTTATAACGGCTAGACATTTATAGTAGGCCTAATTTCAATCTTAAAGAAAGGTCTAGATAATTAATTTGAGTGGAGAAGACAGCCACGCTTTTCTGATGCAGGGATGATGGGGACCCATCACCCACGGAACCACACAAAAGAACCCTTCAAAACGGAATATTTCATGAAATATTTCGATTCGCTATTCGTTGCAAAGTGTAAAAACCTATACGAGGTACTAAACGACAAAAAAAAGTCTGATTATGTTGCAAAGTGTAATTAGTCCTGATCTATATTAAACTTAAATTTGCATTAACAATTTTTTTAAATTAAAATAATATTAATCTTCCCATCTCAATATGTATGTAGGCTACTAATTAACTACAACTCGATTTTGTTTTTGCTCGAACCCACATGAATTGAAATACTCCGACAACCCGAATGGGCTGAATTGAAATCGAGTGGTCTAACCCAATGACATTTCTAATCTTAACTCAAGTAGTTTTTTTTAAAGAGAATGTTCTCTTTTAGGGTTTATATCTCTTTTAGGGTTCATAAACTCTTCCATAGAGTTGAGGGTTGTTAGCTCAGTTGGTTGAGCACTTGAATTGGGGACTTGAGGTCCTTGGTTCGAATCCCAAGACACTGCAATTGACATAGACCAAAAAAAACTCTTCCATAGAATAAAAAGGTAGATGTGTAAGGATGAAGCGATCTACGACCGACAAATTATCGGAATTGCTGGAAGAAGTTCTGAACCGCATACTTTGTTTCCTCCTGAAATTGTGTATATTGTACTGTGATCTACCTATAGAGTAGTAGAGAAGGGTAGAGTACAATTACTTAACACAATTTGAGATTCTATAAAGTAAACTTGTATTGATCTGTAATGGGTGGAACCACTTTACAAAAACATCTACAAAATTCTAGCGAATCTTGTAGAAAGGTCACACGACCAAAAACTAAGTCTAGGTAGAACTAATCTAGCGATGAGTACTACTAAGACTAAATAGAGGGTACGACCGGAGCTTTCTAGCGAAGTCTCTCGGTCTACAATAATTCTCTCTCTAGAATATGTCTAATCAAAAGTGTAATGAATGAATTCCAACAACCCACTATTTATAGGCATCGAAAAGTAGGGTTTCCGGAATTCACGCTTAATGGGCCAAGCCCATGACGGCCCAATGGAATGTACGACCCCAAGGCATCTCAAGCGAATATTCCATTGTTCCGTACTTGATGAACGTAGCTCTACCCGCTGCCACATTAGCATGTGTTCGCGCTTCGAGCTTGTTGCATGCACAGTTAGATTACTTCGTATTTTATTCTTTGACTTGAATTCTTCTAGCGAAGTCTTCTAGTCGCACCCATGGCTGACTTCATTCCTTAGCAGTCATTCCCTCAGTCCAGTGTCTATCTGTGCTTGCTCCATGTCCATCAATGTGTTAGCACTGATTCAAGATCTTTATACAATAAAACTTGAACTCTCTTGTTGGTGGTGCAACAGTGAATTCGAGGACCACGCTGGTATACATAGAACTACGTGGGTCATTCACTGTTATGCGCACAAGGAACTCCATGTTGTTTGTATCGCCAAGTCCGCTAGTCCAACTCTGAGTACGCTTGCATATCGTGGCTCCAGGAAGAACCACTTGTATTTTCCAGTTAGCACTACTCATACCTAGCAGACTTGTGTGAATTTAATCAATTAAAACAAACAAACAAATCACATGAAGTTACTACAAAACAATAGTGTATAGTTCAACGTAGTTCAAGCAAGAACAACATGGTTCTATGTTGAACTACAAAGAACTACACACTAACAATCTCCCCCTTTTTGAGTCAACTTCATAAGTGGGGTCCGTAGAGTAACTCCCCCTCAAACAAGTATCATACTCAAAAAGTAAACGTATGACAACCAAGCATATAAATAATCATGCGAGCAGTGAAGCATAGAAAATAATCATTCATACGAATAAGTAGCAGAGATAGCAAACTAAGATAACTCAAAATGATCAAAACAGAAAAACATGAGTATCAAAACAGAGTAGATCAGAGTTATGAAAAACAACAGAAAATAAATATTGTTCATGGGTAGGATAGAGATAAGAAAACACTTGATATGAAGAATTTAATCTTCATTTGCTCCTTCCTCGTCTGAGTCCAGTGTGGGTGTATGTTGACGCAGATCACGAGTGTTGTCAGGATCAGAGAGCTCTTCCTCTTCGTACTCCTGCTCTTCCTCGTCGTCTGTTGGCTCGTCGATAATCTGCCTCCTGGATTTGACAGGTGTCTTGGTAGCCATCTGTTTCCTACGTTGAGCTGTCCCCTTTTTCTTTTCTCTGATGGGTGAAAGCCGCAGGGGTCTGCGTGCAACATCCAGACTATCTTTGAACATATCAGGGGTAAGTAGGGAAACGTCTTTGCCAGCTCCTGGTCCACGCTTCATGACTCTCTTGGGATCATTTTTATCAACAAAAATGACTTTGGGGCACGCAGGGTCAGATACTTTGGATTTAGCAATTCCAGATTTGAGGATCCCCGTAGACCCACCTGTTTTTAGCTTTGCCGCAGCCCCAGAGCCCGAAGAGCCAGCTCCCTTTGCTCTTTCTTTCTTTTTCACTTCATCCACTTCCCTCACCGTACCATCACCTTCTTTCACCAAATCACTATGCCCAAGGGCAGCTTCAGTTCTTCTTCTCTTACGCTCCGCGCGTAACACCTCTTCCTCATTCATTGGTTCATCATCATCATCCTGATCAACGTCCACCACTTCAACTTTCCGTTTTAGATTTTTCTTTTCTTTCTTATCGGCTGGACGGTCAGCAGCATTCCTTGAGGCCTCCATCTGTTCCTCAATAAGTTCATTCACAGCAGCTAAGCGTGCACGCAACACTTTCAGTGGTCCTAGATCTTCGTAGGACGACCCATCTCCCCCTAGACGGGCCGCTCTACGGGCCTTGTTATGCATGTGACCACATAACCCTGAACTCATATCAATGATATAGTTCAACCGTTCAAAGTCGCGTAGAAGCGTGCTCGGCTGACATAAATAGAGCTCGTCCTCCGAAGAATCAGCTTCATCAGACGAAGAGTCCAGTTCTTTTTTCAACAGCCGCTGCGTACAACGGGATGACTTGGAGTTGCCCCGTTTTTGGTTTTGTTGTGGGAGCAGAGGAACAGCCGGACCAGCATTGAACAGGGCACGATCAGCTTCAACATTTCCTAGTCTACGCCAAGGAATGTCCTTCACTTTGCTTTTGTGTTCATACGCAGAGTCAAAGCGAAAACAAGTGATTTTGGTCAACGGAGCATCAGTCTTCCGGAACCTGAATCCTTGACTTTGTAGAATAGTACTGATTAAGTGTGGGCATGGCAGCTTGGCACTCTGAATCTGCGTATCAGTCATTTCACCGTATGACTTTATCTTGTTAAACACAACCTGCCCCAGGTCCACCTGGATTCCCCTGCTCAGTTTATACATCAAGTGAAGGGCGTCCGCGTGGAGCACACCCGTGTTAGACGTGGGGATCCAGTTGTTGGCAACCACGCGGTTGAGGTGGGAGAAGAAATGTGTGAGTTTTGAAATTGGCGGCTGGTCCGTAGAGACAAGACCACCAGTGAGAATAAAACCCATCATCATGCTGTCGGGGTGGTTCGGAGAGGGCTCCTCCCACGTAGCCTGAATCCGCGAACGGCGGAAGAGTTTGTTGATAGTGCGGGGGCTGAAGTCATATTCGGTTCCACGGAGAACCACCTTCCCATAGGACCCAGAGCCAGGGGTCCCAAACGCCCGGTCTACGTGGGCGAAAAAGACTCGGTGGACAAACAGGCTGTAGTCCACGTCAAAATTAATGGAATCGGCCAAATGCATCTCACGCATAAAAGCCTCGAGCCCACGTTTGACCCACTTACTCTGCCCGTAGTAACGTTCAGAGTTGACATCCTGTCCTTGTAAAAACTCATAGCGTATGGCCGCCAGTTCTGTGTGGAAATTATCAGAGTATCCAGGCCCAACAACCCGTGTTGGCGAGGCTCTTACAATTAAATTAGAGGCAACCTTGCGTTCCTCCTCCACGAACGGCGGTGTGGAATCACGTAGAACCACTGTAGTATCAGTGGGCTGATGGACGGGGGACCCAGTTGGTGAGACAGTAATAATAGGGCTATCAGGAGAGGGTGTGCGGGCAGCGGGGTGTTCAATCACCTGAGTCTGCGGTGAAAGAGTGTGAGCTACAAGAGCGTTGGCTTCATCAAGCCGTTTCTGTTCCATGCGGGCTCTATGGTCAGCCGCTGCCTTATCAGATTTTTCCTTCTCCGCACGTATGCGTAGAGCCTCTTCATCAACCTTCTTTTTCTGTTCATTTGCAATACGCTCAGCCTCTTCCTGTTCTTTTCTTTTCCTTTCTTCTTCGGCTATACGTTCAGCCTCCTCCTGTTCCCTTCTTTTTCGTTCTTCCTCATCCTTCTTTCTTTGTTCTTCTTTGGCTCTACGTTCATCCTCTTCTTGTTTCAGTTTTTCTAACCGTAGAGCCTCAAGTCTGTCTTCTTCCTCCTTTTTCTCCTTGGCTATACGTGCAATTTCCTTTTCAGCCAGAAACTTATTTCTTTTGTGTTCAGTGATAACTTTGCGCAGATCAGAAATTTGAACCCCAATGGGCTCTGCCTTCAAAAAGTCCTCTTCTTCGTCGAATTGTTTTTCCAGAACGACCAGCTGGGCGTTGAGTTCGACGATTTGGGCAGCGTAAAATTCAGGAGTCTCAAAAGTAGACATGATTAGTGATGCGTGTGGTTTATGGACGGGGCGTAGAGAGACAAGTAATAATCCTGGGTAGATAGTATGAATCTCTGCGCAGACAACAAGAACAGCTTGAAGAAACGATTTTGCTCTCGAAAACACGTAGTGATAGGTGTACTATGTGTTTGGTGGGAGGGGGTATTTATAGGGAAACTGTAGCGGTTCAACTTCTGCGGCCCAGATTTAACCACGTGTACACAAAGTGGATCAGCGTTGAGGAAACAAACAGAGTACTCCCTGTGGTACGTGTACCTGCAGCATTGGAATCAATACGAGAGGACGAATAGCAGGGATGGGTTAGGGTATAATAAGAAACTTAAAGCATATGAATATATAAACATAAACATGATATGGGAACCAAGGTATAGTGGGCAGGTTCGCGTAGAGGAGAGCAGTGTTGAAGATCCGTTAATGCGGTGACCAGGAACAGTATACAAGGAAATAGATCCAACGCTTCAGCACTGATATTAGAACAAGCAGGAGCACCCATAACACGATCCTTCATTCATTTTTGTACATCTGCACAGGGATTAATAACAAACCGAAGCACGCACACCACGGTTCCTTGTGGGTAGGACAACACAACTATGTGAAAATTCAGCAAAGAGTACAAAATACAAAGAGTAGCACGTGAGACAGACAGTTTGTCATGAGAACTCAAAGTCATATACGTAGAGCAGGTGTAATTACACATAGACCTACACAGAAATACCCAGATTTCAAAATTCACAAAAATTGTCTTAACCAACAAGCCTAAAGAAGCACTTCACGGTAGAACAAGCATACTTCGGTGATCAGAGGAACTCTGCAAATTAAAAAAATGAAATTCAGTTAAAGGCATAGTAAGCACACACAAGGTGGACATACGTTCCACCACACAGTGAATCAAAATCGCTGGAAAGAACATTAAGTAGAGATACTGGAGGTAGAGTGACAGTGCTTTATGGACGGTATTGCTATTTTGGCCAGTTCAATGTGTAACCACGACCATTTCTTTAGCTTTTTCAAGCATAGAGCAGGCTTATTAGTACCCAAGAGGGGTGTTATAGATGGTGTTTCCTTATGTATTTTTTTTGTTTTCACCATTATATGTATAAGGCCATGTCTTTTGCATTTGCCCGAAGACCAAGTCAGTCAAGACCCGATCCATCGAGGAAATCTTTAGGCCGACTTTTCCTGCTAGACATAGAGCAAACTAAGTTCACTCCAATGAATTGCTTATGTAAATATTTAAGAACAGTATGTCCAAATACTACGTCACTTTGCAACTGTCAACTACAAACCTCACCTTGCTCTACCTCATGGTTCCATTGACAAAATAAACGGCTGTGGGTGGAGGTAGCCATTTGCGGCCTACTACCCTTCAAAACGCAGCCATGCAGAGAGAATTCCTTAGAAACAAAAATCTTTCCGAAGCAAGTGGTTTGGTGAAGAAGTCTGAGAGTTGTTTCTCGGTAGGAACATGTTCCATTACAACCTTACCCCGTTCAACCAAGTCTCGAATGAAATGATGTTGGATGTCAATGTGCTTGGTCTTTGAATGTTGTACTGGATTCTGACTTATCTTTATAGCACTCTCGTTGTCACAAAACAAGGTTAGTGGTGTGCTCTCGATTTGATAATCCGCAAGCATTTGTTGTAGCCATAACAGCTGGGTGCAGCAGCTACCCGCAGCCACGTATTCCGACTCAGCAGTAGAGAGGGCAATGCAATTTTGTTTCTTGCTATGCCACGAGACCAAGTTGTTTCCCAAGAGGCAGCACCCACCACTAGTGCTCTTTCTTTCATCATTGTCACCCCCCCAATCAGCATCTGCAAAACCAACAAGATAAGAAGAAGTTTCTTTAGTATACCATAAGCCAAGGTTGGTAGACCCGGCAACATATCTAAGGATACGCTTTACAGCAGCAAGATGTTCTTCCTTGGGTTGTGCTTGGTAGCGGGCACAGAGGCACACACTATACATAATATCTGGTCGGGTGGCTGTGAGGTAGAGTAAGCTTCCAATAAGAGATCTGTAGGTGGAGATATCAACATCCTTGCCATTCTCTGCCTTGCTTAGCTTGTCAGTGGTAGCCATAGGAGTCTTCATATGTTTAGCATCTGCCATATCAAATTTCTTCAACATGTTGATAGCATACTTAGTTTGAGAAATGAAGATGCCATTGTGTCGTTGCGAGATCTGAAGACCAAGGAAGTGACTTAGTTCTCCCTCCAAGCTCATTTGAAAAGATGAGGACATTGCTTCAGTGAATTCTTTGACTAAACGGTCATGGGTGGCACCAAACACAATGTCGTCCACATAGATTTGGGCAATGAGCATCTCGGTCTTGACAATCTTTATGAAGAGAGTAGTATCGGCATTACCACGAGTGAAACCAAAGTTCAACAGAAATTCCGTCAAGCAGCTATACCACGCACGAGGTGCTTGCTTCAAACCATATAGTGCCTTGTGCAGTAGGTAGACATGGTCTGGTTTGTGGGGATCCACAAACCCTTTGGGTTGTTCTACATATGCCTCTTCATCCAACACTCCATTTAGAAAGGCTGCCTTGACATCCATTTGCCGGAGTGGAATATTTTTGTAGCAAGCTACCGCAATAAGTAGTCTGATTGACTCTATGCGTGCCACAGGGGCAAAAGTTTCGTCAAAATCAATGCCCTCTACTTGGGTGTACCCTTGAGCAACTAAGCGTGCCTTGTTGCGCACTATTTGATTGAATTCATTGGTTTTGTTTTTATAGATCCACTTAGTGCCAATCACATTCACATTCTTGGGTCTAGGAACCAGAGACCATACTTTGTTTCGTTCGAACTCATGTAGCTCTTCTTGCATCGCCGCAATCCAAAATTCATCATTGATGGCTTCCTTAATATTCTTGGGCTCAATTTCAGAGACAAAACTCATAATGCCCACATCGGGAGATAGAAAAGCCAAATTTGAAAGTGTGTTAGGATAGGTGGCGGGCAAGGTGGTGGTAGAGTGAGTAGATCGAGTAACTCTTTGATTTAGATCTCCTATCATTTGTTGACCCGGATGTCTCTTTCGAATGTATGCGGGTGGACCGGAGTTAGGGACCCCGGTGGAAGTAGATGCCCCAGTTGTACCCAGAACAGGGTTGGCAGTAGATTGAGTAGACTCCTCATCACCATTACCGGAGGAGGTAGAGTCACCAGAGTTGTGAGAGATAGAATTTTCAGGAGCTGGTAGGACCACTCCTTCGCCTTGGTTCACCTCCCCCTCAACTATAACATCCATCGGAGGTAGAACAGGATGTGAAACACCTTGTTTCGAGGTAGACTTGGAAGGATGATCATGAAAATGATGTTCATCAAACTTGATATTTGTGGATTCTTGCACTGTCTTAGTTCTTAGGTTGAACACACGATAGGCATGACTGTTGAGGGCATAGCCAACAAAGATAGCTTTGTCCGACTTAGGATCAAACTTTTTCAAGGCATCACGATCATTCAAAATGTAGCAAATGCACCCATACACACGTAGATGAGCAACATTTGGTTTCTTGGAAGTTAACAACTCATATGCCGTGCATTGGGTTCCAGCACGAATGCTAATCCTATTAATCACATAGCAAGCCGCGCTAAGTGCTTCAGCCCAAAACCCCTTTGCCATACCCGCAGAAACCAACATCACCCTAGCCATTTCTTGCAATGTCCTGTTCTTCCTCTCCACAACACCATTTTGTTGAGGCGTCTTGGGGGCAGAGAATTCGTGATGAATTCCCTTGCGAGTGCAATACTCAATAAATACATTGTTTTGAAACTCTCCACCATGATCACTTCGAATTCGTTGGATTCTCTTGGCATGGGTAGTACGAATTTTCCGAGCAAGAGATCGAAAATTTTCAAATGCCTCATCCTTCGTACCAAGAAAATTTACCCAGGTAAACCTAGAGTAATCATCAACAATCACAAGTGTATACCACTTGTTCCCAAGACTTTGAACCTCCATAGGACCCATAAGATCCATATGTAGCAACTCGAAACACTCAGTCGTCCGGGTGAGGGTAGAGAGAGCGGGGTGTGGTGACCTTGTTTGTTTTCCCATGAGGCAGTCTCCACAAACTCTTTTATCAAACTTGGGCAAGCTCTCTATGCCTCTAACCGCTTTTATTTGAATTAACTTTTCAAGATTTCGAAGGCTAGTATGTCCAAGCCTTTGATGCCAAATATCTATCTCATCATGAGTAGAGGCATTCAGACAAGATTCACTGATGGCATAGCAGTTGTTCTTTGCTCGGGCAGCAGTGAGTATGCATTCCCCTTTTGCGTTGTACACTTCACAATTTTCTTTGTTAAACTTCACATTTAGCTCATCATCACACAATTGGCTAATGCTTATAAGATTAGCACAAAGACCATCTACAAGTAAAACATTCTTTAATGCGGGAAGACCTTTCACATTAAGAGTACCACTGCCCACTATACTTCCCTTTGCTCCCCCTCCATAGGTAACAGGACCCCCAGAGTGTGGAACAAAATCAATAAGAGAGTCTTTGGTGCCGGTCATGTGTCGGGAGCACCCACTATCAAAATACCATGTCTCTTTTGTAGTGCCCTTAGCCACAGTGAATGCAACATTGCATTTTACTTCTTCTTCCCTCCTTCTCCAAACTTGTTTATTCTTTGTTGTCACTGGTGTGGGAAGAGCTGCTTTGACTTTCCACACTAGTTTAGCTTGACTATGAATAGGTTTCAAGATGGGTCTCCAAACTTGTCTCATCCTCACACCGTGCATATTTAAATCATCAATACGCTTGTAGCAAAAAGGTTTGATATGTCCCTTCTTCCCACAATAATCACACACGTAGACTTTCTTATAATGGTCAGTAGCATTTTTCTTCCTCTGAGTGGTTATGCTCACATCAGATTTACGAGCAGAGGTAGAGCTGGACGACCCAGCTTTAGTAGACGCCGTAGAGGTAAGTTTAGATGTCTTGGATCGATTCGAGACATTTCGAGTGAAATTTTTCTTGTTGTAGGTAGACTTCGAGCTAGTTGTAGGTGTCAACATGGACATAGAAGCAATTTGGGTTTGAGGATTCGTAGTAATGCGTTTGAGAATTTTCACATTCGAGGTAGAGGCCAAGTTTCCTTTGGATGTTTGAGCATCCTCCGGCTTAGCCATATTAGATTCAATGATAGATTTGTCAATACCACGCACAAATTTAGGACAAGTATTAAGAGAATCGGAGTAAACGGAATCAAAGGTTTCCTTAAAGCCAAGACCAAAATGCTTGGTGTTCACACAGTTCAACATAGAGTCAAGTTTAGAGGTGCCAGTGTTAAGCTTTTTAAATAGACAATTTGCAACATCCAATTTGTCCTTTGCTTGATAAAGCTCCTTGGTGCGCATAGCATAGCCTTCCTCCATCTTGGCTAGAGAATCTCTGAGAAAGTCCTTCTCGGAGTCTTCCTTGTTGACAATCGCCTCCAGCTCCTTCACCTTCTTCAGCGCTCTCTCCAGCTCCAACATCACAACATCAAAATCCTTCTTGTTCACCTTCTCAGCAGAGGGAGCGGAGGTGCCAACCTTCTCAGTCATACCTGCAATCACAGAGGTATAGCAAAAAATATTTTCATGAGTGGCCAAGTCAGCTTGGTCTACCTCATACTCTTCATCACTCTCACTGTCAATAGCACTTAAGAGTGCATTCACATTATTTGTCTCCACCATCTTTCCCTGCTCTTCCTCAGACGAGTACAAGATATCATCTCCATCGAACACCAAATAGCTAACCTCCATATTGTTCTTCCGGTGTAGATTGGGGCACTCATTCTTCACATGCCCCATGCCCTTGCACTCGAAGCATTTGATTTTCGACATGTCCTTGCCGGGGTTGCTGGCCACAAACCGTCGGTTGGGGGTATACCCTTTAGAGCCAGCAGCAGGTGGAGTAGAGTAGGAATTTCCAGGGCTCCTTTGATTGCGGAATTGTTTGAACCTTCTCTTCCTCTTGATATCTTGGCGGACCAAGTAGCTAACGGAATCTTGGAGAGCAGCAAACTTATCGGGATTGGGAGAGTTGAGGAGAGAAAGAGCTTCACTTTCATCATCTGAGTCCTCCGCAAGAGAAGCATTCTGATCGGTAGACTGAGAGGGATGAGTACCTCCTATGTTGTTGGAGGTAGAGCTGGAGCCACTCTGAGTAATAGCAAGTGCCTTCATTGAATTTTCAAATGGAGTCATGGAGTAAGACTTGTCCTTCAGCTTCAGATTCAACTCATAGTTCTTTAAGTGACTCATGATCTCGTTGTAGTCCCCAGAGAGACCAAGCTTAGTATCTTCCATAGTTGTCACTTTGACAGAGAACTTCTCTGTTACACCTCGAAGAACTTTAGTACAGATGAGTGGTGGAGGTATGGGGTCTCCAAGTTCTTGACATTCACTAACGATAGCCATTATCTTGTTAAAGAAGGAATCAAGATCCTCATCTTCCCTCATTTCAAGTTTGTGGAAGGTAGTAGTGAGTCCTCTCAGCTTGGACCTTTTGATGCTTTCACTTCCTTCACATATTCTTTCCAATGTGTCCCACACATGCTTAGCAGAAACAAGGTGCCTCACGACCGAAAACATATGAACGTCGATGAGATCGGTGATAATGTGAATGGCCTTCGAATTAAAAGTAGCGGCTTCATGTTCGGCGGTAGTCCACGTAGTTTCTTCCTTGATGCGCACATCACCATCTTCATCAGTGTAGGTTGGTGGACTCCATCCGTGTAGAACAGCAGCCCAAACACGTGAGTCAACGTTCTTCAGCTTCAACCTTGTCTTGCTCTTCCAGTAGGAGTAGTTTGTTGAGTTGAGAATGACGGGTTTGAGGACGGTAAACGACTCCATGGTAGAATCTCTTCCTAGGATCACACCGAAAGGGGTGAACTCGCTCTGATACCAATTGAAATTGTGTATATTGTACTGTGATCTACCTATAGAGTAGTAGAGAAGGGTAGAGTACAATTACTTAACACAATTTGAGATTCTATAAAGTAAACTTGTATTGATCTGTAATGGGTGGAACCACTTTACAAAAACATCTACAAAATTCTAGCGAATCTTGTAGAAAGGTCACACGACCAAAAACTAAGTCTAGGTAGAACTAATCTAGCGATGAGTACTACTAAGACTAAATAGAGGGTACGACCGGAGCTTTCTAGCGAAGTCTCTCGGTCTACAATAATTCTCTCTCTAGAATATGTCTAATCAAAAGTGTAATGAATGAATTCCAACAACCCACTATTTATAGGCATCGAAAAGTAGGGTTTCCGGAATTCACGCTTAATGGGCCAAGCCCATGACGGCCCAATGGAATGTACGACCCCAAGGCATCTCAAGCGAATATTCCATTGTTCCGTACTTGATGAACGTAGCTCTACCCGCTGCCACATTAGCATGTGTTCGCGCTTCGAGCTTGTTGCATGCACAGTTAGATTACTTCGTATTTTATTCTTTGACTTGAATTCTTCTAGCGAAGTCTTCTAGTCGCACCCATGGCTGACTTCATTCCTTAGCAGTCATTCCCTCAGTCCAGTGTCTATCTGTGCTTGCTCCATGTCCATCAATGTGTTAGCACTGATTCAAGATCTTTATACAATAAAACTTGAACTCTCTTGTTGGTGGTGCAACAGTGAATTCGAGGACCACGCTGGTATACATAGAACTACGTGGGTCATTCACTGTTATGCGCACAAGGAACTCCATGTTGTTTGTATCGCCAAGTCCGCTAGTCCAACTCTGAGTACGCTTGCATATCGTGGCTCCAGGAAGAACCACTTGTATTTTCCAGTTAGCACTACTCATACCTAGCAGACTTGTGTGAATTTAATCAATTAAAACAAACAAACAAATCACATGAAGTTACTACAAAACAATAGTGTATAGTTCAACGTAGTTCAAGCAAGAACAACATGGTTCTATGTTGAACTACAAAGAACTACACACTAACACCTCCCACAAAAGGAAGCACTCCGAACCTGCATATTATCCAAATCATGGCGGCACCTCGGATCCACTTGATCCAAGCTCGAGTTTTCCCTGTCCGACGATTTCAATGGAAATAACAAAAAGTTAACTTCGGTTGTGTACAACACTTTACAAAGCTACAACCATCAAAACCAAGGTGTACACCAACTTGTTCTCAAGATGAATTGTTTCAATCTTCCCATCATACCTTTCGAGCTCCAATCCCTCCAAGAACTGTATCTACGGGAATGCGACCTGAGGCTTCTCGACGTACCCAATCAAGACAATCTCAACTTATTGTTAAAGCGTCTTCGAAATCTCACACTCGACACGGTTTACATCTCGAACGAGTATCTTGGGACGATAATATTGTCGAGATGCCTGTCGCTCGAATATCTCGACATCTCGAACGATCGCAAGGAGTTGACGAGTGTGAGCAAGAACGATTCGCTATTCCTTTGCCATCAATATTATCTTTCACGCCAACTTTAAGTGAGTGGAAGTCGATTCTAGACCTGTCCTTTTTTGTATGTGGACATAATGGCGCTTTAACAAGTGCTCAAGGCGTTAAGTCGATCACAAATTACTGTACCTTGAAAGTTTCTCTCCACTTGGGGACAATTCGCCATAATATTGGAGACAGTACCTTCGGTGGTTTATATAATAATAAACCTCTCGTTGTGGAACACTTGAATTTAGAGTTACCCAAATATCATTCACATTTGAACGTTCCATTTATCTTCAATTATTTGTTTCGTGTTTGTCGCCCAAGATACATTGATGCTCTTTCCCACATAAGGGAACTCACTGTGACGATCTAAAGGAGGTTCTTTTGCTTGAGACAGAAAGTAGTGACTTCTTTTGGATTCAAGATTTGGTGGAAGTAAGCATCGAAACCTATTGCGGTTCTACAAATGAATGGCGTCCCGTCGACGCTAATAGTTTGTCCGAAAGTCATGTCATCCCAGATAATCGACAACGCTTTGGATTGAAACGCTAATAGTTTGTCCGAAAGTCATGTCATCCCAGATAATTCGACAGCGCTTTGGATTGAAATGGAGAGACCACTAATTAACTTTATTTTTGAGTTTAGATTCATTTTATGTTGATGTTTTTCATAATTTTGTCATTTATTTTTGAGTTTAGATTCACTTTATGTTGATGCTTCTTCATAATTGTCAGCAGATAATAATCTTGCCAGATCATTTTTTATTTTATTTTGCTACAAATATCATATCCAACAATTAAATCCCAGTCCAATGCTTTCAATTGAAATGGAGGAACATAAAAATCTCTTGGAATTAGGGTTTGCTACCAAGCAAAATTAATTTCTCAGAACGAAGAAGGTAGCAGAATATACAGTTGTGATAATGAAGAAATTACGTGCGGCAGAAAGAAACGGAGATGGGTCGAAGCTATCGAAACTGCCGGAACACGTTTTGAACGAGATACTCTGTTTTCTCTCCCAAAAGGAAGCTGTCCGAACATGCGTGCTATCGAAATCATGGCGGCACCGTGGACCCACACGATCCAAGCTTGAGCTTTGCCAGAGGAACGATTTCGGAGTTGAAGCCGAGCAATCGTTTATTTCCGCTCTCGAAAGCTCCGTACAAAGGTACAACTCTCAAAACCTCTGCGTACAACAACTTATTCTGAGGATGTTCAAAAACAGAACAAGCTTCCAGGATTATGATCTTACCTCGCTGCCCCTGAAACCTGAATTCCTCCAAGACTTGTATCTCGACGGCTTCACCTTCAGAAACGACGTAGGCTCTAACGATCATCATCATCATCATCAATACTTCCCTCGTCTCGAGTCTTTAGTTTTGAAATACCAAAATATGTCATCGGAATCATTCCGGTTCTTTGCATCTAACTACATGCCAAGTCTTGAGAAGTTGGAACTGAAGCGTTGCTATGGGTTTGAGGAGTTCAAGATATCGAGTTCTTCGATCAAGCACTTAAAAATCATCCGTACGGGCGTGTTAATCAAGGCTACTATTGATGTTCCTAGCCTCGTTTGTTTTGAACTGAAAGTCTTTTATCTGCCATCAATACATTTCACGCCGATTTCAAGTGAGTGGAAGTTCGATATAACCCTCTAGCCGTGGAAAACTTGAGTTTACGGGGATTTGAATCACATCCTATTGTTCCGGTTGTCTTCAATAATTTATTCCGCGTTTGTCGCCCGAGATACATTTATGATGCAGATAGTCAAGACAAGGATGTCATTGAGAATCTATGTAAGGTCCTACTGCACGAAAGCGAGAAGAGGGACTACTTTTGGAATGTGGATTTGGTGGAGGTAACCATGGAAACCTCTTGCGATAACGGAAAAAAATGGCGTCCCATCCACAGTAGTAGTTTGCCCGAATGTGCGTTGCCAGATAAGCAAATGACTCGCTTTCGATTGAAATGGCAAGAGTAGTTCATTGGGCTTAGCTTCTTATATCTCAACTTAAGTTTTGTTTTGTGAGGAAGAAATCTCTGAAAAACCCAAAAGCACAAAATATGTTTTTGTTATCTTGGGACGATATTGTCGAGATGCTCGACGCTCGAATATCTCGGCATCTCGAACGATCGCAAGGGGTTGACGAGCGTGAGCAAGAACGATGCTCGTAATCTCAAGCACTTTGTTTGCTCGCATGATCATCATATATGGTACGACACCGCCGTTGAAATCGATGTCCCGACTCTAGAAACTATCCGTATCGTCAGATGCCGCACTTGGCGTTTAAGCGAAGATAGCTATTTCCCTCGTCTCAAGTCGGTGTATTTAGAATGGGTGCAATTGAATTATGAGTCATTCGGCTTCTTTTCGTCTAACTACATGCCTAGTCTTGAGGAGTTGCAACTTCACCTATGCTATGGCTGTAGAGAATTTCATCTATCAAGTCTTTAGATTAAGCGCCTGCATCTAATCTATGATACCATACCATTGATCAAGGCTTCTATTGATGCTCCTAACATCGTTTATTTTAAACTTGATGTCCTTCCTCTGCAATCGATATCTTTCACGCCAACTTTAAGTGATCAGTGGAAGTCGATTGTACACCTGTCCTTTTTTGTATTTGGCCATAATGCTGCTTTACCGAGGATGCTCAAGCTAAATGAAGTGCTCAAGGCGTTAAATCGATCACAAATTACCTTGAAAGTTTCTCTCGACTTTGGGTGTCATGATCACCATATTGAAGACAGTACCTTCGGTGGTTTATATAATAATAAACCTCTTGATGTGGAACACTTGAACTTAGAGTTACCTAAATATCAACGACATTCTAGTGTTCCATTTATGGTCAATTATTTGTTTCGTGTTTGTCGCCCAAGATACATTGATGCAGATAGTCTTTCCCGCACTAGTAATGATCTCACTGTGATTCTAACAAGGCTTCTTCTGCATGAGCGAGATACGAGTGACTACTTTTGGAATCAAGACTTGGTGGAAGTAAGCATCCAAACCTATTGTGGTGCTACAAAAGAATGGTGTCCCGTCGATGGTAATAGTTTGTCCGAAAGTGCCATGCCAGATAATCGACAGATTCGCTTTGGATTGAAATGGAGAGAGCACTAATTAACTTTATTTTTGAGTTTATTAGATTCACTTTATGTTGATGCATCTTCATAATTTTGTCATTTATTTTTTAGTTTAGATTCACTTTCTTCATAATTTTAACATTTATTTTTGAGTTTAGATTCACTTTATGTTGATGCTTCTTTATAATTGTCAGCAGATAATAATCTTACCAGATCATTTTTTTATTTTATTTTGCTATATATATCATATCCAATAATTAAATCCCAGTCCAAGGCTTTCAATTGAAACACCAGAAGAGGAAAATAAAAATCTTGCCAGGTTTGAAGTGTAGAAGGCAATGAGAAGGTGCAGGAACTTCTTCTTGTCTCTTGGTTTGAAGACTGCTGGAGGTGTCATCAGTGTCCTGATTAAGCCGAGAAAGTGATAAAGTTGAGGCAGGAAGGAAGAGATAGCAGGTAAAATGTTGGTGATGGTTGTATCATTTTTATATGTTGTTGTTTACGCTTTGTGGAGTAGTAGCTGTAGATTTTTCCAAGATTTGGCTCAGTTTATTTGGTCTTTCATTTGGTGGAGGTAAATGGCGTCCCATCCACGGTAATAGTTTTCGTTGCCATATAAGCAAATGATTCGCTTTCGATTGAAATGGAAAGAGTAATAGTTCAACTTTGCTGAGGAATGAAGAGATCAAATTAAGTTTTGTTTTGTGAGGAAGAAATCTCTGAAAAACTCAAAAGCACAAAATATGTTTTTGTTTCCTGTTTCTGGTTTTTTTAACTACTGCAGGTTACTTATATACAACGCCCCCGAGCGAAACGAATTAGTTGTTGCCTCTCATCATCTGCTTGAACTCGGAAAAATCGACCAAGCCATCCCCGTCAGCATCGACTCTCGTGATCATCATCTCGCAGTCCTCATCCGCCCTCCCCTGCTTTAGCCCGAGAGATTCCAACACAGAATTGAGCTCGTCTGGGCTTATGAACCCATCCCCATTCTGATCGAAGACGTCGAAAGCTTCTCTCATGAATTCGTCCTCGACTCCTCGCTCGCCCATGAAGCTCCGATACAAGGCCTCGAACTCGTTCATGTCGAGGGACCCATCCCCATTGAGGTCGATTTTGTCGATCGTCTGAGAGAGCTCGTGGCTGGGGATGAAGATCCCCATGCTCTCGAGGGAGTCGTTGAGCTCTTTCTTGGTGATCCTCTCATCCCCGTTTCGGTCGAACATCTGGAAAACTCGTCTGAGCTCGTCTGAGTCCATTCGACGAGGAGGAGGGGAAGGGGATGGGTCGGTCTTGGCGTGTATCGGGTGGTGGTACCAAGAAGTTGGGAGGAAGGCTCTCAGCTTCTTGGGGACTAAGTACAAGAATAGATTGTATATGAGGAAGACTCGAGAAAACATGGTTGGCATTTTTTGAGTGAGTTGGAAGTTTTTTCAATGTGGTGTGACAAAAACTTTGGGAGATGGTGGTTGCTAAATATAGTGAAGGAAAAAAGGCGTTTTTTGACGCGTATTAATTTGGTGGAATTTATTGTATTAAATTTTAATTGATTGATTGATTAATTAGTTGCTGGTGGGTGTGTGTATAAATTATAAAAGAGTGGGTGTGGGTGTGGGAATTAGCGTTGAAAACGGATCTCAATTCTGAACCCGTGAAAGGGAAAAGAAAATATGTCGGGCTGTAGAAAACGCGTAGGGGGAGGAGTGGGGTGAAGTTGAAGCCAAGGGTACTTGTTAATTGTTGTTAACACACAGATGGTCTGTTGGTAGGTTTGGGTTTTTGACTAAAGAAAAAGGAAAAAAGTTGTGCTCCAATTTATTCTTAGACGAAAATGAACTACATTAAAATTGACTAAAATAACTTGCATTAGTTTTGAATTGAATCATTCAAATATACACTTTTTTTTAATAAAAAGTTGTGCCCCAATCTATTCTTAAAACAAAATGGTGTACAAACTACATAAAACTACGTACACTCGTAAGCAAATAAGCCACCTCTTTTAAGAGTTAAGACGGAGATAGTACTACTTTCACACATTATTTACTATTTAGTACTTTATTTTTATATTTTAACATACTGTACAAAGATAAAATTTAGATAGTACTACTTTCACACATATTAAGAAGTTTTACTAACAATGATTTACTTTTTCACTTGAATATTCGTGAAACAAAAGTATTTCTTTTAATTTGTCACAGAACATACTTCCTGAACATGTAAATTAAGAAAAGATATTATATTTAATTTATGTTGGTAAAAAATTGTAAATATAATTTAGTACACAAGGGCGAGTATTTCGATACAAACGAGAATACCCGATATCAAATAGTCACTTCTAGTCCTTTAAAGTAGAATTAAGTGACCCACAAGTGTCATCGATATTTACAAGACAACACTTATTAAATTGTAAATTGTAAATTACGATCACGATCACAATCACAATTGAGGGAATGATATATAAAGGAGTAGGAATGAGTCCAACCGAGCCAAACTTTGCTTTAGTAGGCTTGAGTATGGTGTGAAAATTTTAGACTCATGGCTTACTATTACCTATATGGAGAGAATTATCAATTTAGTTGTTGGAAAAATTGGAATAAAATAATTGGTTTGACCAATATTTGACCTATTTTTGTGGCTAAATATTAATTCACGTTGGAATTAATTTGTTGATAATTTTCTACGATGTTGCGTAGTTAATTATAGTATTTTATTTCGTCAAGATCCGATTTTTCGGTGAGTGAGAAATAAATAATGAATTAGCCAAGTGAAAAGGCATTATTGAATGAGAATTGTAAGGTCTCATCCCACATCGAAATGTGGTAGATAATGAGTTTGTGAGAACCATTATAAAAGGTCTTGTGTATTAATTATTGAGAATATGAAAAGTCTCTATCCCACATTGAATGTGGAGAGAAAATTAATACTTTCGTGGTGTTATATGAGGAGTAGTGAAATATTTCAACTTTGATTAAGTCCATTGACTTGAATTTTATTCTTGGTCAATTGGAATATAATGATTTGGACTTGGGCCTCCGAGAATTTTCTTGGGCCTATAAAAGTTTAACAAAGTACAAATTTAATTTGTATTGAGCCTGTTAAATAATAACACGTTGGTTATTATGGCTTGGGCTTGCTAGCCTTTGGGCTGAGTAAATTAGTTGAAATATTTAATTGGGTTATGCTGTTGGGCTAGCCTAAATGGGTTGTACGAAATTTGAATAGTCAGCCCAATATGGGTTGTACGGAATTTGAATAGTTGGCCCAAAGACTTGAAAAGTCATCAGAATTTTGTTTATATATTTAATAAAAATATATAAATAATCCTCATAATGGTGTGACCTTTGAAGTGCAAGTGACTTTTGCAATGCCTTTTATGTCTTTTGAGACTCCCCCTTGATGAGTATAAATAGAGCATCTTAGTTGGAAGAAAAGACAACATTTTTCAATCTAATTATCTCTAAAAAGCTTATAGTGCATTCTTTATAAATATTGTGTAGACAATATTTAGTTCCTTGCATTTGCATATGCTCAGTTCTCTCTTTTTTCTCGTTCGCCGGAGCTTCTAGCTGGTGTGCCTCAGACTAGAAGATGATTGAAAGTCGTTGTATCTTTGGGGACTAACGTCGCAAAACCGTAGCATACACGGGGCGTTTTAGTCTTGCGGATAGCGAAAGCGCCTCGACTACCCGCAACAAGCTTTTGTTCGAAGACGATAAAGGTTAATTTATTTACTTATTTTATTTAATTAAATTCTGGAATTGTAAAGATCAGTAGTACTGTTCTAGTCCAGATTTTATTTTATTTTATGTTTCGGATTTAGACATTTTGTACAAAAAATAACCAACAACGCAAGACTAAAAACCATTTACTAAATGTCTACCTCCGGTACTGATGGGTCCGGTAAAATATCTCAATGATGGACCTTTGGTCATCTACGAGAATGAGATAGATGCTGAGAAACGTGTAACGTTTGAAGCATGTGAGCAAGGTGTTACCTTTGCCGAAATATTGTCCTAAACGGACTGAGTATTGAACTATACGGTGTGTATAGAGTATGACTTCGTCCAAAGCACTTTGGGTTGCTAAGGAGAAGAAATACAAGATTGTGGACGTTGGAACTAATATGTTCATCGTCGGTATGTTCTTGAATTATTAAAATGGTCGTGAGTAAGACCGTGATTTTTTTAATTCCAAGAGTACCAATTGATCATGTATACATAGCCGGTGAAGGCATGTTGATCAGTGAATATTTCCAAATGGTTGTTGCATTTGAGAAATTATTTTTGTTCTGAAAATAAGATAATTTTTTTCAAACGACGGTTTGTATTCACCGCAATTAAATGGTGTGGTTGAAGGAAAAAAAATATTAATAATAATTATTATTATTATTAAAACTCTTAAAGAGTTGATGAACATCGTGTTGATTAATTATGAGTTATTTCAGAACATGTGGGGGAAAGCTGTTTTAACAAGCTAACCACGTATTGAATAAATACCCACTAAAATAAAATAAAAATAAGAGGTGTTACGGATTTTTGAAAAAAAAAAAAAATTAATCGTAAACCGTCTTATAAATATTTTAAAGTGTGGGGGGTGTTTGGGTAAGGTGTATATTCCTAAACAAAAGCAAGTGAAAATGCTTGTGTCTTCTGTGATGATTTACTTCAATAGCCAAGTTGCTATAGAAAGAGCATAGAGCATTATTTATAACGGTAATCTCGACATGTTCGTCGGAGAATTAACACCGTTAGACAATTGATCTCAAATGGAGTAATTTTCTTAGAATGTGTGAAATCTAAGAAAAATAAAATAAAATTGATTGATCCTTTGACGAAAGGAATTGATAGAGATCAATTGAGTATGTGCTAAAGGGATTGTGTTTGAAAAACCACATTTTAATGAACGATCATAACGGTAACCCTACCATGATGAATGGAGATCCCAGGAACTTGGTTCAAAGGGAAAACTAAGTTATGAAAATTCAGTTGAGCACTTGAAAAATATATTTATATATTTTATATATTTATATATTTTTTGAACTCATCCCTAAGGGCAAATCAAGTGCTAAATCCTGATGTGTGGTAAAAGGTTAAGTTCTCGTGGAGACTTTTAATGAATCCCAACCTTGAAAAGGTGAAGTATGTCAGGATACTTTTGATGGGAGGTCACCTATATAAATGTGAAGTGAGGGCCGCTTCAAATGTAAACATTTATGAATCCAAAGTGAGTCCATGGCCAAAACGGACACAACATAAGAACGGGAAATTGTTGGGGATTTATTGTGTAAATATCATTGGCTCGTTGTACGTTGTGGGGGAATAGTTCAAGGCATCGCGTCCACTAGGCTTCCTGTGCATCCGATGATAATTTACTACGGAAGGTTCAAAGCCGCAAACTACCTTTCCTGAAGCAATAAATTCTCTTGAGAATCGAGCACTAGGTCTGCATAGAGTGCATGCATTCATTTCCACTCATGTGGGGGATTGTTGGAAAAATTGGAATAAAATAATTGGTTTGACCAATATTTGACCTATTTTTGTGGCTAAATATTAATTCACGTTGGAATTAATTTGTTGATAATTTTCTACGATGTTGCGTAGTTAATTATAGTATTTTATTTCGTCAAGATCCGATTTTTCGGTGAGTGAGAAATAAATAATGAATTAGCCAAGTGAAAAGGCATTATTGAATGAGAATTGTAAGGTCTCATCCCACATCGAAATGTGGTAGATAATGAGTTTGTGAGAACCATTATAAAAGGTCTTGTGTATTAATTATTGAGAATATGAAAAGTCTCTATCCCACATTGAATGTGGAGAGAAAATTAATACTTTCGTGGTGTTATATGAGGAGTAGTGAAATATTTCAACTTTGATTAAGTCCATTGACTTGAATTTTATTCTTGGTCAATTGGAATATAATGATTTGGACTTGGGCCTCCGAGAATTTTCTTGGGCCTATAAAAGTTTAACAAAGTACAAATTTAATTTGTATTGAGCCTGTTAAATAATAACACGTTGGTTATTATGGCTTGGGCTTGCTAGCCTTTGGGCTGAGTAAATTAGTTGAAATATTTAATTGGGTTATGCTGTTGGGCTAGCCTAAATGGGTTGTACGAAATTTGAATAGTCAGCCCAATATGGGTTGTACGGAATTTGAATAGTTGGCCCAAAGACTTGAAAAGTCATCAGAATTTTGTTTATATATTTAATAAAAATATATAAATAATCCTCATAATGGTGTGACCTTTGATGTGCAAGTGACTTTTGCAATGCCTTTTATGTCTTTTGGGACTCCCCCTTGATGAGTATAAATAGAGCATCTTAGTTGAGAAGAAAAGACAACATTTTTCAATCTAATTATCTCTAAAAAGCTTATAGTGCATTCTCATATAGTTATAAATATTGTGTAGACAATATTTAGTTCCTTGCATTTGCATATGCTCGGTTCTCTCTTTTTTCTCGTTCGCCGGAGCTTCTAGCTGGTGTGCCTCAGACTAGAAGATGATTGAAAGTCGTTGTATCTTTGGGGACTAACGTCGCAAAACCGTAGCATACACGGGGCGTTTTAGTCTTGCGGATAGCGAAAGCGCCTCGACTACCCGCAACAAGCTTTTGTTCGAAGACGATAAAGGTTAATTTATTTACTTATTTTATTTAATTAAATTCTGGAATTGTAAAGATCAGTAGTACTGTTCTAGTCCAGATTTTATTTTATTTTATGTTTCGGATTTAGACATTTTGTACAAAAAATAACCAACATTAGTTTCATAAACTTTGCTTTAGTAGGCTTGAGTATGGTGTGAAAATTTTAGACTCATGGCTTACTATTACCTATGGAGAGAATTATCAATTTAGTTTCATAAAGGAGGTGAAATATCGTTTTGGTACCACTTTTGTTCAAATTTTCAATTTAGTCATTTAAAATTTCAAGTTTTCAATTTAGTCATTTAAAACTCAAAAACGAGTCAATTTTGTACTATTTTTGTCATAAATTTTAAACCTCGCCTGAAGACCGATAAATTGAGGGTTTTTAAAGTTATTTTATGAAATTTGAAACGAGAGGCGAAAAGTAAGGTTCTTAAGAGGGAGAAATTTTAGGTATTAGGTTTTTCTAGAAATTTATATTTTGGGGGTGAAATGAAATGAATCAGCCGCTAAATTAATCAAAATACTTGTCACGTATTTTTTTTAATTCTCTTTTAATTAATCATGCATCCAATTAAAAAATGGCACATGGAAATGATTAATCGAAAAGCCCCAAATTAAAGGTCACATGCGATTCACGTTATCAATTTCCGGCGAAAATAGGATGAAATTGACTTGTTTTGAGTTTTATAGGACTCAATTGAAAACTCGAACAAAGTGGTACCAAAACGAGACTTCACCTCTTTATGAGATTAAATTTAAAATTATCTCATTACCTATGATAGGTTTTTTAAAGAAATTCGAGTGAGTCTTTTTAATAAATAAACTTGGCTTGATATGCTTTTAAAAGTCTTTTAAGCACAATTTAAAGTTTAACTCTATTTAATGGATAAATTTAAGATACAATTTAATTCATTTCATAAAAAATATTTTTAAATTTTAAGTAATTAATAATTAATAATAAAAAACAAATTAACAACATTGTATAAATACAAAAAATGTTCAAAAAGTATTCTCCAATGTGGATAATCACATTTTACTTTTCAATTTCTAAAATTGTAGGATAACATACTATTAATACTCCCTCTGTCCCAGAGCTATAGTCACAGTTGGCCAACGCTGATTTTTTTTTTCCGTCTTATACGTATGATAAACGGTATACAAAAATTATGAAAAAATAACTAAAATAAAATTTAATAAATACCATATTAATATATTTATGTATTATAATTTATAAACTTATTAAATATTTATATATATAAAGTGTACTTTATAAATTATATATATATATATATATATATATATATATATATATATATATATATGTGTGTGTGCTGATTTATTTAAATTTAACATTTTTAGTATAAATCTTAAATATGACTCATTTTTAGCATTTGTAAGTAGGGTAGCTTAACTCATTCCCACCATATATTTATAATTAAAATATAAATGAATAATTGTGAATTGTATTTTCCATTATTTTCCAATTCAAAATTTATACAGTATTTTACTTTATTATGAATTTGAAACCAGTATTTTTTAACAATATAAATTAGATAAAAAACAAAAAAATATATATTATGAATTTGAAACCAGTATCTTTTAACAATATAAATTAGATAAAAAAACAAAAAAAACCAAAGAGACTAAACTCCGACTAAAGATAGAAAAAACACTAAAACAGGCAACAGTTAAAAACGACCGAAAATCCCCCAAACAAACGCCTCTCTGATAATTTGGTTTTGCTGCGATTCCGATCCGACCCGAATAAAACTTCTCATTTTTTGATGCTGTAATTTCTCGAGAGCGCGTGTGTTTATATAAATGAAACTACGGCCCGTATTCAGTTTCGACCTCCCCAGATCGCGCAATACACCGCCATGTTCGAGAATCAAGTTTCATCGTGTTCCGAATCATAATCTCTTACTGCTACTCCTGTTTCTCCTCCTCCACTTTTCTCCTCAAATATCAGCTATAAGGTAAATATAAATCACAATTTCATCCTTTTGTTTTTGAAATTAATGCAGTTACAAATTAAATATGCTGTGGATTTTTGTTTTATTTTGATCCGTGTTAATTCTTGATTCAGTATGAATTTGCTTATTCAGTTTTTCGTGTTATCTTCTTGCAGGAAGGATGCGAGCCTCCAAGTGAAGCGTAACTGTAGAACCACTGTTCAAGGAAGATTCTTTCTCGCTGATGACAATGGTATTTTAGTTACTTTAGTCGAATTGAATTTGGTGTACTCTTGTTATGAGATGGTGGTTTGGAAACTATATGTTTTGAATTATGAAGAGGTTCACCCGGTGAGGTGTATTTGTTCATTACAAAGGTTTGATAAGAAAACTACTCTGAAACCTGAGTATAACCCTATGTGTCTATAGTTCTATTCTATGCTCTTTTTGTATGACATAATTTTGTAATGGTGTCCATTGTTGTATAGTAATCTTCTCATAAATTTTACCTTGATTCATCTAGCTCTCCTAGAAGGTGAATCGATCATGTTGTTTCAATGGGAGAGAATTGCTCGTTGAGTTGTTGTAGAGAGTGGAATTTTGTATGTTCTTCTAATCTATTCTTGAGCAGAATAATCTGCTATGGCAATTGTTTGGTGCCCAAAAGACAAATTATATTATCTTCGGTATGCGTAAGTCCTAAGTTGAAAGCTACAATGCATGTGAAGCCATGTGTGTATGCATGAATGCCTGCTCTGAATTGTTATGGATACTCTCCTTTGCTTGTTATGGGACAATGTTTACTGGACAATAATAGCGTGGCGATCCCATTCTTGCCTTCGTCTCTATTCCTATTTTACTCCTTTTCCAACTTTGGCAGCTATATAATGATTGATTTTATGAGCGTGTGAGGTGGATACAGATTAGTAATTAAGACTTTATTGTTAAAAAAATCTTCATTATTGAATTGTTATGTTATAAGCTCATTGTATTCGTAAGCCCTAGCATTGCAAACATTTCAGGTGAACTTTCAGATGGTGATGCATAACTAATAGAATTAGATAGGACTGCGGAAAATGGGAACTATAGCAGTTGGTAGTTGGATCATAATATCAATTCTTAAGCCTATAATTAAATCTCGAATATTATGAAATATGACTATTGACTAGGAAAATGGTAGAAAATTATCAAACTTAGAAGTATTTAAGCATATTTTTTCCTGATGAGGTTTTATTCTCGTAGGTTATGTATGTGATGCATTTTCAGTTGACCCATTGTCTCGTTGCTGCTCAGAGAAAAGAGAGAAATATTCCTGCCAGTGAGTTATCTGTTTGAAACCCTCTGGGTCAGTTTGTTTACTTCTCCAATTCTGAGTTATATGTCCCCAATTATGCACTTTCACTAATCACAACTATGATCTCAAAAAATAAAGCAATGACTGTATAGTTACATATTTTCACAAGTCTGAAAATTTTACATCCAATATATCAGCTACGAAAAAAAAAGTTCAAATGGTGATAGCTAAACAGTTCACAAACTCGAGTGAATTAAATCGGACACAGTATCATTTTGGAAATTCTGTTTCTTGGAAGCCTACCATCTCCCCATGTTAGAAGGAGGAGTTAATGTACAAAAAGTACCTCTGGATGTAGTGTAATTACAAAATGAAATCAGTTATCTTTTAAATCATAAATACCCCATTGATGTTTGCGTTTTCCTCACTGTCATTCGATTAGCGCATTAGGTAAAATAGAAAAATAGCAGAGTATTATGTTAAGAGGGGATTCATTATTTGATTTTTTAAAAGTTTTATTTGTAAATTACCCCAGAAAATAATTATTTACAGTTTTATGACAGAAACTTTGCCTTTTGGTTCTGTCATTTTCCTTCTGCAGAGGGTGCAATCTTACTTCTCAGTGCTGTAACTCGTATGAGTTTTGTGTTTCCTGCTGTTTGAATCCAGCAATGGTAATAATATCTCTCTTTATTTTTTTCTCCGACAATCCTTCTCATGTAACATAGTCTACTTGTTATACAGACTCCTAAAGATCTGGCTTTAAAGGTCAAGATAGCAAAGCCTGTGACTGCTGGTAATTTTTCAGTTACTAACGAAAATTGAAATGGATTCTAATTTTGCTTTTATTGTAGGGTTTCCTTGACTTAGTTACTAAGCTAAATTTGTACCTATTTAAATTATCCAAAAAAAATCATTTAATAATGATTGATATGGATGATCATTACTTCCAAGAAAAGACCATCCCTAATTAAATTTTGCCTTATTGATTTATTTCTGCACATGCTTGATACATATTTTTAAGGTAGAATGGAGGAGTGTAGCTTCTCATTAGCCCTATATTGATTGTTTGAGTGATCTTTCATTCTTTTATGATCTGTGTTTGACAGGAAACTATCCAACTGTTTTCGATTTTTGTGCTGGGTGGTGTCGCCATAGTTCTGCGAGTGTGGTATATTTTCTTTCATAATTTTCTGATCTAAGATTATTAGAGTATAGTGCGAAGGGCTGGAACCATGCATATAATACAATTGCAAATTTTGTATGTTAGTGCGATGTACTTATGGCTGGCCATAATATGGCTGTCATTTGTATGCTCACACTATCTTTAGAGTTTACGTAAAAGCGATCCCAGCAATGTTGTGCTTTTGAATTTTGGACCTTTGACGATTTCTCATAATATTTCTACTCTTTCTTTGTGTCATGAATCCCCTTAACTTTCTCCTCATTTATATTAATGAATTTACAAATCATTTATAATATGCATGAACTTTGGATCAATTTAAAAATATTTTTCCAGACAATTCATTGTTTGGTGAAATAAGTGAAACTAAATGACTACTTTTCAGATAATTTAGTCCCAGAGAGAGAAGCTCTGTGATAAAATTATTATATGACAATGATGTGGAATGCTTCATTATTGACTTCAATAATACCTCAAGGCCCATTCTGATGTCAAACATCTTATAAAGATAATTTAGTTTCCAATGATTAAAAGCTGGAAGTTTATTTACTCCTTCACCTTTTGATACGTTTACATGCCCACTAATTGTATTTATATCAATGGGAGATAAAAAACTTTTTAGTCCCATAAATGTAGTCTTTTTTCGATTTAGTCCCACGTACATTCGCTTTTTCAATTTAGCCCCAAATATGTCGAATTTGGTTTCAATTTAGTCCTCTTTGTACGAAGTGCCCATGAATGCTGACTCAGCGCTACATGTCAGCATCCCATTGGTCAACGACTTTTTAAAAAAGAAAAGAAAAAATTCGTTGACCAATGGGATGCTGACACGTGGCACTGAGTCAGCATTTATGAACAAATTTCGACGAAAATTGAAATTTTCGTACAAAAAGGACCAAATTGAAACCAAATTCGACATATTTGGGGCTAAATTGAAAAAACGAATGTATGTGGGACTAAATCGAAAAAAGGCTACATTTATGGGACCAAATTTTTTTTATCTCCTATCAATGGTGCGGATGATTTAATCTTATCGCCTCATTGTCCACTGTTTTGTTCTTTTTCACGTTTGTCAATTGCAAGAATGAAAACTCGCATATAACTGTTTCATGACTTACAGACCATATTTCTTGCTGATATCATGTGATTAAAAGTCGCATTTCTAGATTTTTTGATATTTCAGGTTCATGAAAATGCATTTATCAGTTTTATAGCCGTTCCGTGACTTGCATTACAATATTTCTTACTGATATCATGTGATGAGAACTCGCATTTGATACATGTTTTTGATATTTCAGGTTCATGAAAATGCGTATCTAAGTGAATTTCATCATTGTTTTTCCATAACTTCGAATATTTCAGGTCAGTTTGTAAATGGTTTTTGATTATGTAACATTTACAAGAAAATGTTAGTTATTAGAATACATTTATACTAGTGTTTATTTTTATTTAGGTTATAGCAATATCATCTTATAATCATTGTTCTAAAAATCCCTGCGTAGGCCTTAGGATTAATCCGCCCGCCTAAGCCACACCTATCTTTTGACGCAATTCGACCATCCTGGTTTCAAGTTGCAAGCATCTATCAATCGCCAATTACAGTAGTACTATTTTCTTACCATTTACACATGTAAATTGTAATGTTTGTAATCCTGATTTTAATTTTAAAAGAAATATGATGCTTAATTTTTTTAAATAGTCATATTAAACAATACTTAAATATGATATTTATTATTTAAATGTAAAAATTGTAAATCGATCAATCCCCGCCTAGTCCTTACAGGCGCTAGGCTATGGGTCGTTGCCCACCTAGCGCCGGTTAGAACCTTGCTTATAATATGTTGAAGAATGAAGAGCTTAAAATCTCTTTAAACTTGTTTCATATTTTGTTGTTAAAAGAGCTTATAAGATTCAAACTAAGTTCATAATAAACTCATAATCTTCCAAAAGAAAATATTACTCCTTTCGTCCCACTGCGAGGATGACATGACACTTTCCTTTTAAGGCGCCTCTTCGAAAGAGTCTCATTTCTTAAAATGACAAATTTTATTAAAATATATATTTCTACCCCACTACGTACAAAATAAAATACATTATACTTATGCCACTATAGTCGTATTCCATCACCCAGTAAAATACATTATTCATTAATTTCCGTGCCCCAATTTTGTCGCACCCTTTCAAAGGGACGCTGGAAGTACTATCCAACTCTTATTTCATTTTATAAGTTCCTACAATAATATACACATAATTTCCTTTCTTTATTAAGCATATATTACGAATATTTTTATTTTTACCAGCATAAATTTTGTATAACTGTTTAAGTATGTAAATATTCTATCAATGATTGATCTTTCCATGCACATACAACTTTCTTTCTTGTTTTCTTTATACAAACTGTATTGGTGTGATATTAAACTATAAGCGTGTTATATGTATTGCATAACATATGATATTTCGGCAAAAATAAAAATATTGCAGTAAGATGGATACACATGGTATAATATTTAGATTAGATATTAATGTAAATATATAATTTATGTTTACATAGTCCAACTGCTATTGTTTACAAGTAGTAACTTATTTTAATATCAATAACATTTTATTAGACATTCAAAACTTATGAGCTCTCTAGATATGTAAAGCGAGCTATTAAAGATTTTATAAGCTCCTAAAAAGGTAATTTCACCTCTTTTGTTTTTTTAACATCTTAATAAGTTCCTTCAATATATTCTACTATAGCATAGATTAATACTACATGTGTGGTTTTCAGAAACTAAATACTTTGTGCTTAAGGTATTTCAATAACAGGGTCTTCTAGTACACAACTAGAACCAAGACTCGCTGGCATCAATATCATTGTAGGGAGGTAATCTTGATGGTTGATTTATGTCATGAATCTTTAGAAGTATATTAAAGGTAACCAAAGTACTAATCTCTGCTTTTTAACATTGTTGAAAAATAGAAAGGGGGAATCGTGTGACTCAGTGTGCAAGTCTGATGGACAATCTTGTGTGCCCAACAAACTTTCATTACTTAATCAGTGCGAAGTGTAAGCTCAATTTTTCTGAACTTGATTAGATGAATCTAAGCGTATCTTGATTCATAATTTGTTATTTATCTACAACCTATATTTTTTTATTTTTTTTGTGTCTATTTCTCGTTTGGTTTCATAATCATAAAATGGTGTTTAAGATGCCCGTTAAGGAAATACCAGTAATTAAAGTTTCATGTTGATTGTTTGTTTGAGACTTTGAGTGCTTAAGGGCGTTTATACACTAGGATTACAAGCAGATATTTAAGATTTTATGCTGCCTATGCAGCACATTTATGTAGCGTGACATTTACACAATTCTTCTACATGCTTGACAGTATTGATTTTATTGAGTTTCTTACACTGATTTTCTTTTGTGACAATTAGCATCCAAAAATATATGAGATGCAAAGGTGCCTGTTTGTCTAGTATTGGAGCTGACCAACCAGCTGAAGTCGTTGAAGATGCCCCCAGATATCTGGTACAGTTTCAATTTGCGTAAACGAACCTAGTTTTGTTTTTGTTGTTGAATTTGGGTGGGGTGTAAGAAGTCATGCGGGTAAATGGACTATGTAATAGAGGAGAGAGAAGGTAGAAGCTAAATACTTTCTCATTAACGGTTTACGTGTACATTAGAATGTGTTAATCTAGTGATCACCAACCTGATTAGATGAAAAGGTTATTAAGCCTATATATATATCACTTTCATCTTATTATGAAACAATAATGGCATAATGTCTAATTAGTAATTACTTCCTATATTTGTTAAGAAGGAGAGCATTGTAAAAATCAAAGGCATCTTTGAAATGGAATCAGAAGTCTATTTAATGTCTATACTTAAGTTCTTGTGAAGATATTTGAAACTTGCCTCACCATCTTTTACTGGTCATTTGTTCCAATGACATCTTCTGGACTCAGAGATGTACACTAGGTATTTATTGCGATTTGGATAATGGATAAAAAAAGCAGTAACATATAGCATCAGCATGATTTAGATTTTGTTGTTCTGCTTTGAATATAGCAGTTTTGTTACTTCACACAATCTAGATTTCCTTATTATAACTTTATATTGTTATTCTAAATGATATTTTGCTTATTCAGAATCCTGGTGCTTGCTTGTACACTAGAACAGAATCTATCCTTTCTTGTGATGGCTCTCACACTCATACGAGGAGGCTTTGCCCATGTGCATAATGAGGTTCCTCTAATCCTCTCAATCTCTCTCTCAGCTTTTTTTTCTCTTGCTGTTACGTATTAGTTCCGAACTGATGTGTTTAGATCCTAAAACAGGGACCCTCCAGATGTTTTGAGCTATTTTTTCAAGTATTTAGCAAATAATTTTGATTTATGTTTTAGGATAGTCATTAAAATTACCCCTTAGGTTTTGAGTATTTACAATTAAAGAAAAGGGAAAAAAAGCTAGTCAACTATAAAAATTACAAATACCACCCTTGAAATTATCTTCCGTTTTAATCTGTTACAACTTACAAATAGCCTCAATTATGTAGCTGGCTGGCTATTTGTAATATTTAGATAAATTGAGGGGTGTAAATTTGAACTGAACCCGAAAAGTAGGGGATATTTCTAATATTTTGGAATGTTTGAAAAATCATTGAAGTACACAGTTTTTGGCAGGTGAAAATTTCAAGGCAGCTGCAACCTCAATGTTGGTTTTTTGTGATTTATGTCAGGGTTGCCATTTGTTAATGTACTTTGGCAGAAATTCTAGTGTTATGGTAATTATCCCTACGATTTATAATGTCTCTACCCCTTTTTTTTGACATCGTTCCAGTGGAAGACAAATCATCAACGTAGGAGTCATCCGTTTAACACCAGAAATGCATGCGACCATGGGGGATGATGTTATAAGGATCTTTTTTTTTACAGGGGTCGAATGTTATTTGCTATATCACTTTCTTTCGCAATCTCAAATTCTGTTTGGATTAAATATATCGGATTAAAGGTCAAGCTTTTTCTAGAGTTGCAAGCTCCATAGTTTATATTAAACAAATGACGCGCTTTACTAAAGAAGAGAACACTATCAACATTCACAACAGATATAACAAAGATAAAAGAAATATCAAAAAACTATTTCTAGTTTACAAAGTTTATTATACAATATGTCAAAACTACTGTACCTATTATGTGTGATGGAGTGAGATTTTTTTAAAAATATATTTAGACCCTACTCAACAAGGGTGTTCGCCCTTTTGGCCAATATTAAGTAGAATACAAAACCATACGACGATCGAAGCCTTACCAAAAATTATTGAGGAGTAGCAACAAATTAACAATGATGATCGCAAATAATCATTTGATTACTTTTATTATGTCAATTGGAAAAGTGATTTTCATTACTGACGACCAATCATCTATAGAAACTCTAAAATAAATGACTAGAGCAATCGCAACGCAGGGCATTCATGGCGAACAGGGTCAAAGTTTGAGCTAGTCAAGACAAAGCTAGAGAAGTTATTGGAGTAGAGTTTCCAAATCGACTTACCAAGTAAAAAAATGATCTTTTATAGCAAAATAAAATAAAAGCAATCCCAGATTCCCAGTACATAATTATGAAGATGCACAGGCATAATTAGTCACTCCATTTCAACACAAAGCGAATCTTTTGATTGTAACTCAAGGCACTTTCGGACAAGCTATTACCGTGGATGGGGCGCCATTCATTTGTAGCACTGCAATAGGTTTCAATGATTACTTCCCCCAAGTCTCGATGCCAAAACAAGTTAATCCTTTCTCTCTCAGGACGTAGAAGAAGAACCTCCCTTAGAATCACAGTGAGTGTCCGTCCGTGGGAAAGTCTATGTGCATCATAAATGTATCTTGGGCGACAAACACGAAACAAATAATTGAACATAACTAGAACGGTAGAATACGAATAATTATCCACCTCTAACCTCAAGTGTTCCACGGCAAAAGGTTTATTACGATATAACCCACCATAAGCAGAGTCCAAAATTAGGGCCTGATGCCCCAAGCAGAAACCAAGTCTCAGGGTAGTTTGTGATTGACTTAATGACTCGAGCAATTCCTTTAGATCACTGATCCACCGTAAAGCAGAAGCGTGGTCGTGAACATAAATGAACAGCTCCAGATGCGATTTCAAGTTACTTGAAATTGGTGTGAAAGACAATGTTGACAGAGCAAAGGGTTTAAGTTGAAAGTAAACGAGGTTGGAAGCATCAATAGTAGCCTTGATTAGATTTCCCAAGCCGCTTATACGTAGGCGCTTAATCGAAGGACTTGAAAGATTGAAGTCTCTGAAGCCTTCGCATTGGTTGAGTTCCAACTCCTCGAGTCTAGGCATGCAGCTAGACGAAAAGAAGCCGAATGACTCATAATTCAATCGCACATTTTCTAAATATAAGGACTTGAGACGAGGGAAATAATTATGGTCTCGAAAACTCCGGCATTTGACCAGACGGATAGTTTCAAGAGTCGGGACATCGATTTCAATGTTACTCCAGCTCACTGAGTTATAAGGACCAACATAAACAAAGTGCTTGAGATTAAGAGCCTCCCTCGTATTCACACTCTTTATACTAGAGTCATTCGAAATTCCAAGATATTCGAGCAAAGGGCATCTCGAAAATACGATCTCGAGAGACTCGTTCGAAATGCGAACTCGGTCGAGGGAAAGCTTTCGGATATGCTTTAACAATACGGTGAGGTTGTCGTTTTCGTCGGGGGCGAAATCGATACGACTCAAATCGCAATCCCGCAGATACAATTCCTGGACGAATTCGAGTTTGAAAGGTATCGTGGGAGGATCGTGATGATTCGTCTCGAGAACAAGTTGGTGTACACGAAGGTTTTGATGATTGTACCTTTGTAAAGTTTCGTGAAGAACCGAGTGAAACTTTTCGTGATCTCCATTGAAATCGTCGATCCGGGAAAACTCGAGTTTGGATCGGGTGGATCCGACGCGCCGCCATGATTTGGATAATACACTTGTTCGGAGTGCTTGCTTTTGGGAGAGGAAACAGAGTATGTTGTTCAGTACTTCTTCCGGTAAGTTCGATAACTTGTCCGCTACCGTGGATCGCTTCGCATCGACACTCTTTGTCGCCAGACACTCCATCCCTTTATTCCTTTCCGCATCAAGTGTCTGGCTCGCGGAAGAGAGTGTATATATATACTATATATATATACCCTAATTTTAAAATAAATTTAAAAAATTGTAGCTAAATTTATTTTTGACACATGTTACTGTATTAATTAAATGGGAAAATTTGCTTAAGGGGCAAAATTTTAAATTTATTTATAATTAAATATATTAGTTTTTTTTTAATTATAAAAATGAGTAACATGTCTATTTTACTCTTTTGAATTTAATGGGTAGTTATTTTTTAACAAAGGTAATATAGTCATTTCCACTACCTTCATTCTAATAAAAAAATTATTATTCCCTTTTATCAAACAAAGTAAAAAATATTTTACCATTTTTCATGATGAAAAAAAATAAACTTTTATTTGTAAAAACTAAAATCACAACTCTCTTTTTTCTAAATATTTCTAATTAAATATATACTACCATGATTCTATGAAAATTATTGAGTTTGACATTCACACATGTATGTTTTTTACACATGAAATTCATAATTATGGGTTACAAATTTTTATCTTATTTATTTTTGAGCCATTATTACTTAAGTAATTATAATAAAAATACATTTAAAAAGTATAATTAATATATTACCTTCTAAAAACACAACACTTTTTTTATTAAAATAAATTAGTTTAATTATTCTGATAAACGTGGCTTTTTTTCTCGAAACAATTTTTCGTTCTCAAATCATGAAACTTGATGGGTTTTTTCTCAAATCATGAAAACAAAAAAGCTAATTTTGGTATTTGTCACTAATTTATAATTAAGAAAAACTAAATTATATTTTATAATATGTTTATATATTTATTAAATAAAACTGCTTAGCTTTTAAAATAAAACTGCTTATCAAATAAGACTGCTTATTTATTAAATAAGACTGCTTATTTAAGTCTTAAATAAGTCTTATATTTATTAAATAAGATTGCTTGCCTAAGCTTTTTTTTGGATAGTATTTTATTCTTATTTAATTATTTTTTGGGATCCTATGGAAAATAACCATATTTAACTTTTAAAATATCAAGAAAATATCAACTATATGAAAATAAATACAATACAATTTTTTTTTGGAAAATAAAATTTTAAAAATTGTCCAATTTTATTAAAATAAACAAACTAAACTAAGCATGTGTAAAAACTAGTTTTATTTAAATTTTTAATTAATTTAAAAAAAACTGAACAATATATAATTAACATGAGGAGATTATTTCAAAAACTTATATTTATAATATACAGTACAGTCCCTTAAGCCGACAAGTTTAGGAATGAGCTCCCTAGTCGCCATAACAACATCTTCCGTTTGCTGACCACGACTTCCGCGTGGCTCACCATGACTTTCGCGTGGCTAACCACGACGAACCCCTGCCCTGTTGCGTGGTGTCGACATTTTTCATCAACTTGAACTCGCCGGAAAATATGGGTTATATCACACATCAAAAATGTCATTGTTTTTTTTAATTATATCACAACTATATATGGAGTTACAATATTGTATTTTCTCACTTTTTTCTTAATTTATTTAGCTAAGGACTATATATACCTAAACCATGTTAACTTACAATATTGTATTTTCCCACTTTTTTCTTCTTAATTGATTTAGCTATGGACTATACATATAAACCATGTTAACATAAAATAGATAAATTATTAATTTAGCTAATTAACAAACAATAAACTTGTATATTATAACAAATTTAATAGTAGTATATACACTTCTTCAGTCACTACCCAAAAATAACGATAATTTTAAAATAATATGAAAATTTTAATATAATACATTTAAATATATTCATTTAAAATTAATAAAATCGAATAAATATTTTGTGGAGCACAACAATAATAAAAAGATCAATAAATGTGTAGAAAATTATCTCGTTAAAACCATACATTTTTGGCATGTTTCAATTTTAATATAATACATTCAAATTTATTCATTTATAATTAATAAAATCTAATTAATAATAAAAGATCGTTAAATAAATGTGTGGATAATTATCTCGTTAAAACCATACATTTTATTTAAGTAGAATTAGATTGGATATTATCATTTTAAGATAATATGAAAATTTTAAGATAATAATTCAAATTTGATTTTTTAATATAATAAAATCGAATAAATTTGAATGGAGAAAAAAATATATAAGTGTGGAATACAAAAATAATAAAAATATAACATTATTTTAAAATAATATAAAATTTTAATATAATACATTCAAATTTATTGACTATCATTCCCAATTTATCACTGCCCATTGTTTGTCATTTGACGCATTCAGAATAACGTAATTACTATTGAAACCCAGAGGCTCGGTTTTTTCATCTTCGACCTCAAGAAGTCACAGGAAGTCACTGAAATAGAACGACCCGTACTTATTCCGAAATCCCAGAAGTAGAGATATTTCATCTTGAGTGCTAGCACAGTCCACGATCCATCCAAATCGTACAACACCACCTTCCCCAACTTGTTTCTAGTGTCCCCTGATTCTCGCATTATGTGCAAGCCGTCACTGTACGGTATGACCACGTTCGACCGAATCATATTGATCACTTTCGTATACCGATCAACCCACGTGTCGTACACGACATCCATCTCTTCATTGTCCATTTACTTGCTCTTTCATTGTCCATTTACTTGCTCATATTTGTAACTCGGGGGAAACACGGATAATAACCTAAAACAAATAACAAAATACAATATCATATGAAAATTTGATAAATACATTATGCATGTTTTGGAAAGAAAAGGTGAGTATACATGTTTTGAAAAGAAAAGTTGTAATACAATAAACTGCGTAATTAATTACTAGTACTAATTTTTTAAGGCATTCCAAAGAAAACTATAGTTTATTGTGCAGAATATATTTGTATATATAATGCCCAGTAACTACAAAGCCCAACCCTCATACTATCAATAAATTTTTTAGTCCAGCCCAATTTAAACTAAATCATTTCAATCCAAACTCAACTAGCCCAATTAAAACAACCCGAAATACAATTAATTCAAACCAAACCGGCCGAATCAAATTATTTATATGAAGGGTGGGTCCAGATTTTTCAACCTCCGCCGCCGGGTGCACTTGGAGAAACTAGACCAGTCATTAAGTAGTTGAGTTTCTCCAACGGAGCTAAACAAATGGTATAGATGCATACTTCAGAAAGAACCTCGTAATTAATGGTATAGATGCATACTTCATAAAGAAACTCATAATTAATACCCTCGAACCTAACCAATTCGGCAAATATGATTGTGCACACAAGCATTGTTTTAGCTGCCACCTTGTTACCAGACGACTTAGCACTGGTGTGATCATATATTCCAATCATTACTTACACATTTCATCGATGTATCTAATGATAATCCCGACTTCAATTCGAGCTCGATGTAGTCGCTCTTGAAATCAAGGCCATTACTCCATCCGATTGCGTCCACCATCTTGATTTCGAAAGGCCACAAGTAGAGGTCCTCATGCTTAAAAGGCTAAATTGCACCCAACTCCCACGGGAGACGTACAACACCAAAGAGGTCAGTTTGCCTTCATCTTCGGACGAATTTTTACCATTTTTACCGGGCATAATCATCAAAAGGTCTGGTATAGAGGTCAGTTTGCCTTCATCTTCGGACGAATTTTTACCGGGCATAATCATCAAAAGGTCCGTCGTAGTCCTCAAATTTGCCCTCAACTTGTCAATCACCTCTCGATAGCAAGTGCTCTATGTTGTTTCTTTTGTGTGTTTCTGAATGTGGAGGCTTTGGAAAATATTGAATCACGTTTACACGTTTTCCTTAAAGAATATTTCGACCCTATAACAGCCAAGGTATCACGAAACTTCTTCTAGGATAAGACAATACCGCACTTGTTCTTTGGCGTAGAAACAAGTATACTATAGAATGTTTATTTGCTATACTTCGTTAACACAAAGCTCTTAATTTTCGTGGGTCTTAGAATCTGATTTTCAACACCCTTATATAGGTGTTGAAACACCCCTTTGGATAGTGAAAATACCCTTTCATGAAGGGCTGCACCCTTTGGGAAGAGTTGCACCCTTTAAGAATGGTCACACCTCTTCGAAATCACTTTCTTTAGGTGCCATGCATGCAATTTCGTGGCTGCATATTACAACCATGCAAACCATGAAATTAACATATATTTCATGCTAATTTACACACAATAAATCAACACCAACATTCACTTAACCAAACAATGATCCGTTATCACTTTTATACAACCGTGCACTCCGCACTTCGCCTAAATCATATTGTAGTGCTTTAGGATCATTACCGAAACTTTGTATGAATCCAATTACATTAAATGGACAATGATTTCACTTAAATCATCAACATTCCTCCCCCATTTAAGTGTAATCCTTGAATCACTTATTTTAACAATAACAGCCAGAATTATGCATAAAATGAAAATGTCTTGAAGATTGAATTTTCATCTTAGTGTTTATATACAACTTATATATTCGAGAATCAGAGTGTCTTAAAAGATTGAACTCTTCAACCCATCTGAATACATAAAAGATAATACACACATAATTCCAAATACATTCTATAATGATTTCCGATACAAAATTAGGCCTTGTATCCCATCCATTCTTGAGTGTATATAGAGCTTAGCCACGACTCTTGAAGCTGCCACACTTCCCACTCATATAGGTGAATCATTTCTTCGTGCACCTGCAAAATGCACTTTATCAAATGATTCATTAAGAATTAACTTCAACCTTAACATGCAGGTTCAAACACATACCTTTGGGATAATTTCCATGTGTTTCAATCTCAAATATAGGCTTCCCAATTGAATTCTGGTTCTAATACAATTAGAAATGAATTTGGTATCCCATATTTGAAGATTCAAAGAGGCTTCAGACCCATCCCAATCACCGACTTTACTACCAAGTCTTTTGCTAATCCCTTGGTCAAATGATCAGCAAGATTATGTTGTGATCTCACAAAATCAATAGAGATTACTCCTTGAGTGATCAGCTCACGGATCGCGCTATGTCTAACGCCCAAGTGTCTTGACTTGCCATTATAAACATGACTATATGCCTTAGCCAAAGTGGCTGCACTGTCACAATGAATTGAAAACGCCGAAATAGGCTTTGGCCACAAAGGAATTTCATAAACCAAATTCCTTAACCATTCAGCTTCTTTACCAGCTGCCGCAAGTGCTATAAATTCCGATTCCATAGTGGAACTCGTAATACAAGTTTGCTTCTTTGAAGCCCAACTTATAGCACCGCCTCCGAGTAGGAAAACCCAACCAGAAGTAGAGGAATGATCCTCTATATTGGTTATCCAACTCGCATCAGAATACCCTTCTATTACCGAAGGATATCCGACATATGTCAAACCAAAGTCTTTGGTTCCCTTTAAGTATTTTAATACACGCCTAACAGCCTGCCAATGATGCGTGCTAGGATTACTTGTGTATCTACTTAGTTTGCCTACCGCAAATGCAATGTCTGGCCTTGTGCTAGTCATAGCATACATAAGGCACCCAATTACCTTGGAGTATTCCAACTGGGACACAGCAACACCCATATTGGGCATGAGTTTTACACTCGAATCATATGGAGTACTGACCGTAGAATAGTCATCACAATGGAATTTCTTTAACACTTTCTCAATGTAATGAGATTGAGTTAAAGTAATGGCATTGTTTTCACGAATGATTTTAATTCCTAAAATCACATCCGCCTCCCCCATATCCTTCATATCGAAGTTTGATGATAAAAATGACTTAGTCAAATCCACTTGTCTTTGGTCAGTACCAAAGATAAGCATATCATCAACATATAGACAAATAATGACTCCTTTACCAAAGTCATCGAATTTGCTATACACACATTTATCCGATTGGTTTAACTTAAAACCATTCGATAAAATTATTTCATCAAATTTCCGATGCCACTGCTTAGGTGCTTGTTTTAATCCATACAAGGATTTAACAAGTTTACATACCTTATGCTCATTACCAGGCATAACGAACCCTTCGGGTTGTTTCATGTAAATTTCCTCCTCTAACTCACCGTTAAGGAATGCTGTTTTTACATCCATTTGATGGATCACTAGATTATGTATTGCAGCCAAGGCTATCAATAATCTAATCGTAGTTATTCGCGCAACAGGAGCATAGGTATCGAAGTAATCAATACCTTCCTTTTGCCTAAAGCCTTGAATGACTAATCGGGCTTTATACTTGTCAATTGAACCATCGACTTTCATCTTTTTCTTAAAGATCCACTTGCATCCTAATGGTTTACAACCGTTAGGTAAATCAGCAAGCACCCAAGTGTTGTTTCCCATAATGGAATCCATCTCATCATTGATGGCTTCTTTCCAAAATGCAACATCTTGCGATTTCAAGACTTCCTCGTATGTTTTAGGCTCATTATCAACATGATAACTATACGAGTATTGAAATCCAACTTCGTCCCTTGATCCTTCAACCAGAAAGGTCTGGAAATCAGGACCGAACGATTTCTTAGTCCTTATCCTCGTGCCTCGACGAGGTTCAAGCGACTCAGGCTCGGGCAAAGTTAATTCTTTGCTTTCAGCCACCTTAGGCACCAGATCCTTGGTCCTAACCATTGATAAAAATCTAGTTTCATCAAATATGGCGTCCCTCGATTCTATGATAGAATGAATCGCTACTGAATCATTCGGCTCAATCACGTAGAATCGATATGCCTTGGAATGCACAGCATATCCAACAAAGATGCAATCAATGCCTCTTTCTCCCAAAGTTTTCCTTTTGGGATCCGGTAGTCTTACGACAGCCCGACAGCCCCAAACCTTAAGATAATTAAGGTTCGGCTTCTTTTTGTACCAAAGTTCGTAGGGGGTAACTTTGTTCCTTTTGTTAGGAACCCTATTTAATAAATAGCAAGCTGTTAACACGGCTTCTCCCCAGAATCCACTATTCAAACCCGAATAGGATAACATGGAATTCACCATTTCCTTTAGTACACGGTTCTTCCTTTCGGATATACCGTTTTGTTGAGGAGTATAGGGCGCAGTTATTTCATGAATAATACCACATGATTCAAACAAAACAGGATCATCATATTCACCTCCCCTATCGGTTCTCAACTTTTTAATCATGCACTCTTGTTGTAGTTCAACTTCAGTTTTAAATACTTTAAACTTTTCTAGCGCTTCATCTTTAGTACTTAGCAGAAATACATAGCAAAATCTAGAATAATCATCTATGAAAGTTACTAAGTATTTCTTATTCCCCAACGAAGGTGTAGCATGGAAATCACATAAGTCGCTATGCACAAGTTCAAGCATACAAGATTCACGTTGAACATCTTTAAAAGGCTGCCTAACGATTTTAGTTAGCATGCATGTATTACACTTATCTTCTTCTATGTTCATAGCAGGGATTAATTCAAGTTTGGACATATCAATCATGCGTTTATAATGAACATGTCCTAGTCTAGCATGCCACAATAATGAATCATTCACTTTAGAAGAAACCATAAGAACAGAATCATCAACTTTATTCATAATATTAAGCATAAACATCCCGTTACATTGGTATCCAAAACCGACAAATACACCATTCTTAGTCAATACATATTTATTAGATTCGTATACTTGTTTATATCCATACTTGGATAAAACACTACCGGATACAAGATTTTTCCTTATTCCAGGTACATGTAATACATCTAATAATACTAAGGACTTTCCGGAACTGAATTCCAACAACACTTCGCCGCGACCAAGAATAGGGGCTGTTGACTCGTTTCCCATGTAAAGCACTGATCCATCTACAACTGGTTCATACTTTTGAAACCAATGACGATCCTTGCAAACATGCTTAGTAGCACCCGAGTCAATCCACCACGCCACCGAATCATCCTGCACATAAAATGCTTCAGAAACTATAGGGACATAATTTAAATTTACATCAAAATTATGTATAGTAGTCTCACCTTGATTGGTGTCCGGACCCTGGTTATTAGACCTTTGTCCCGAGCGATTATTCATCGTTCCCTTTTTATTCTTGTTCGCACGACAATCACTTTTAAAGTGACCCGTTTTTCCGCATATCCAGCAAGCGCCCTTAGGCTTCTTACTCCCAGCATTGTTGCCGTTGTTGTTGTTGTAGGGACGCTTTGTCCCTCGGTTCTTATACGAACTCTCCCCTGCTTCCATCATATTGATAGTTGCAGACCTTATCGGTTCCTTGTCCTTGGGTTTTTCACCCTCTTGCGCCCTTAGAGATTCCTCTATGCGCAAGTGACTACCGAGTTGTACTAAAGACAACTCTTCCTTTTTATGTTTCAAGGTGTGTTTGAAGTCTTTCCACGACGGCGGTAATTTGTCTATAATACTAGACACCGAGATGGACTCGTCCATCTTCATATTATGTTGGGTAAATTGACCCAATATCCGGAGCAATTCATTATATTGCTCCATTACCGGCCTTCCATCGCACATCTTGTAATTCATAAAATTACCAACTAGGAACTTCTTACTAGAAGCGTCCTCGTCAATGTACTTGGATTCAAGGCTATCCCAAAGGGCCTTAGCAGACTCCACATTTTGATAGATATCGAAGAGAGAGTCAGACATACCGTTTAATATATGCCCACGACATATATAGTCGTTATTTTCCCATTTGCAGCGTTTCCGAGTTTCCTCCGGCGATTCGTTGTCTGCTGCTTCTGGTTGTGGAGTACTTAGAACGTACACCACCTTCAACGTTGTTAGCAAGAAATGCATCTTCTTTTGCCACCTTCGAAAGTCTACGCCTTCGAACTTCTCCAATTTTCCGAATTTGCTGTTCATCTCACGAACCGACTCCATCGTTCAGAATAGTAAATATTCTTTAAGATTGTTGTTTCTTTTGTGTGTTTCTGAATGTGGAGGCTTTGGAAAATATTGAATCACGTTTACACGTTTTCCTTAAAGAATATTTCGACCCTATAACAGCCAAGGTATCACGAAACTTCTTCTAGGATAAGACAATACCGCACTTGTTCTTTGGCGTAGAAACAAGTATACTATAGAATGTTTATTTGCTATACTTCGTTAACACAAAGCTCTTAATTTTCGTGGGTCTTAGAATCTGATTTTCAACACCCTTATATAGGTGTTGAAACACCCCTTTGGATAGTGAAAATACCCTTTCATGAAGGGCTGCACCCTTTGGGAAGAGTTGCACCCTTTAAGAATGGTCACACCTCTTCGAAATCACTTTCTTTAGGTGCCATGCATGCAATTTCGTGGCTGCATATTACAACCATGCAAACCATGAAATTAACATATATTTCATGCTAATTTACACACAATAAATCAACACCAACATTCACTTAACCAAACAATGATCCGTTATCACTTTTATACAACCGTGCACTCCGCACTTCGCCTAAATCATATTGTAGTGCTTTAGGATCATTACCGAAACTTTGTATGAATCCAATTACATTAAATGGACAATGATTTCACTTAAATCATCAACACTCTATTTGTTATTTGGAAGTCGAATCTCGTGGTCTTTTTCATCCCTTAACTTGAAAGAAGACCGAGTAATATCCTACTACAATAAGAATATATATATATATATATATATATATATATATATATATATATATATATATATATATATATATATATATATATATATATATATATATATATATTTAAAATAAACACACTAAACTAAATAAAAATAAAATTAGTTTAAAATTGTTTGGGAACTAAAATTTTAAAAAGTATGCAATTTTTTTAAAATAAACAAAATTTGGATGTTTAAGGTATTAAAATCAATAAATTTGTGTGGAGCGCACAACAATATACAAGTGTTAGCATAAAAATAATAAAAAGATAACGATGATTTTAAAATAATATGAAAATTTTAATATAATAAATTCAAATTTATTTATTATAAGTTAATAAAATCACAACAATATATAAGTATAGAACATAAAATGATGATTTTAAAATAATATAAAAAATTTAATATAATAAATTCAAATTTATTTATTTTAAGTTAGTAAAATCACAACAATATATAAGTATGGAGCATAAAATAATAAAAAGATAATGATGATTTTAAAATAATATGAAAATTTTAATATAATAAATTCAAATTTATTTATTTTAAGTTAATAAAATCAAATTAATCCTTGTTATTGTAGAACCTCATAAGGTACAAATTCAAGCATTGAAATGCTCGGATGAGCCATAGCTTGTACAGAACTACAGAACTACTTTCACGGTGTCAGAAGGTGCTTCGGGAAGTATATAAATACCAAGCGTCCTCTGAAACTTCTCATTTACTCACCACCTTCTTAAGCCTTTCAAATGTTGATGCAACTCTTCTTCACTAAAAAACTTAATTATGGGTCTTTGATTTTAAATATAATAATTAAAATTGATTTTGTAATTAAAAAAAATGCAATTTCAGTTAATAAAAAACGCAACTCCCTAAAAATTAGTAGCCATTGTATAAGTAAAAAAAAGTACTTCATAACCTAATAATGTTTAGAAACTTGTAATTTTTATAAACACAAAATAAGTTGATCTAGTTATTTGTTACAGTTAGGTATGTCTTTAAGTTCAATATTTTAATTTTCGAGTCGACATGTACAATGTGACGTAACGGCCTTTGTCTCGCGCCACACAGGTTTCAGCTGGAGGTCCAACGTCGCCACCTCCTCCAGCTCTATCGCCACCTTGTCCGAGTCGTGGAGGCATGGTTAAGATAATTGTTGCTTAATTGGGGCCGAGAATGTGTGTGTATACAGTAAATATATATGGCCGGCAGCGCCGAGGTTGTTTTTGGCGACACACTCGATGCACTGGAGGAGGAGGCCGAGAAGGCAGAGGCCGGTGAAGTCGGGGTGGTAGTCGGAATCTGGAGGCGTGGGGTGAGGTGGGATTCATAGTTTTGTCAATTTAAGTACATTTTTTTGGTCCAATTAGAACAAAAAAGCTTAATTGAACAAAAAATGTTGAAAAAAAGATTAATCGTTATTTTTTCCATAAGTTATTTATAACATGCAAATATAAATTTTCACACAAGTTCCTATACACCACAAACAACGCAATACCACAAACAACGCAATTGATATTCGACTCAAATAACATTATGATTTTATGAACTTACTCTGGTTTTTTTTTTTTTGTTTTTTTAAATCTATTGTTGAGTTTAAAATTGGCTAAAAAAATACTCACTTCCAATCTATTTATCTATTGGATTGGGAGAAATTATTAGTGTTTTTTTATAATTACAATAATGGAAAAAATACCGATTAGACATTTTAACATTTATTGCCCCAATAAAGATTTCGAAAAATTACGAATACCGACCACTTAATTTGTGTAAAAAAGACCGCATTACTCCTCAAAATTTATGTTTGTATTATTTTCTTAAAGACCCTCATTCACACCATAGTCGAACATGGAAAGAAAGATAATTAACAAGAGGGGAGATCAGTGAGGAAGCCTGCCCTCACTCCTAAACTAGAGTACTTAGTAAATCACAAACACATCATGGATGAAATTCGCGGCTAAAATGAAAATAAAGTATGTATATATGGTGTTTCATCGAGTCATTATCCAATTTACTTTGCAATATCAAAGTTTGAGCTAATCAAGACAAATGGAAGAAGCTTAAAATACATAACAAACAAGTAATTAAGAAACTAGTCTCTCCATTTCAATCCAAAGCGAATCAGTTGATTATCTGGCATGGCACTTTCGGATAAACTATCACCGTAGACGGGACACCATTCATTTGTAGCACGACAATAGGTTTGGATGCTTACTTCCACCAAGTCTTGATTCCAAAAGTAGTCACTCCTTTCCCTCTCATGCAGAAGAACCCTTGTTAGAATCACAGCGAGATCACTAGTGTGTGAAAGACTATCTACATCAATGTATCTTGGGCGACAAACACGAAACAAATAATTGAACATAAATGGCATGGTAGAAGCCGAATAATCACGAGGTAAACCTAAACTCAAGTGTTCCACAACAAGAGGATCCTTATTATATAAACCACCATAAGAAGTGTCTTCAATTTCAACAGTGTACTTATATTGCAAGACAAAACCAAGTTTCAAGGTAATTTGTGATTGACTTAATGCCTCGAGCAATTCATATAGCTTAAGGATCCACCGTAAAGATGCATTACGATGACATACATGAAATAACACGTCTAGTTGTGACTTGCACTCACTTGAAATTGTCGTGAAAGACAATGTTGGCAGAGCAACTGGTTTAAGTTGAAAATAAACCATGTTGGGAGCATCAATAGTAACCTTGACTATAATGCCCAGGCCGCTTATACATAGAAGCTTAATCGAAGGACTTGAAAGATAGAATTCTTTGAAGCCTTCACATTGGTTGAGTTGTAACACCTCAAGACTAGGCATGTAGTTAGACGAAAAGAAGCTGAATGACTCGTAAGGTAATCGGACACTTTCTAAATACACAGACTTCAGATGAGGGAAATAATCATCGTGGTGGAAATACCAACCCTCGCATCCGACCATACGGATAGTTTCAAGAGTTGGGACGTTGATTTGAATGAAACTCTGATATGAGTCGGGGCTAACCACACGACAACAAACAAAGTGCTTGAGATTAAGAGCCTTCGACTTGATCACACTTTTCGACACTTCTTTACGATCATTGGAAACGGCAAGATATTCGAGCAAAGGGGACCTCGACAATAGGATCTCCAGAGACTCGTTCGAGATGAGAACTCGGTCGAGGGTAAGCTTTCGAAGATGGTTTAACAATATGTTCATGAGGTTGTCATCGTCGTCGGAATCTATTATAAGACTCAAATCGCAATGCTGTAGATGCAATTCATGGAGGAATTCGAGTTTGAAAGGTATGGTGGAAGGATCAAAATTCATCTTGAGAACAAGTTGGTCTACAAGAAGTTTTTGATGATTGTACCTTTGTAAAGTGTTGCACAGAACCGATGTGAACTTTTGTCTATCTCCGTTGAAATCGTCGGTCTGGGAAAATTCGAGCTTGGATCGCGTGGATCCGACGCGCCGCCATGATTTTGACAATACGCAGGTCTGGAGTGCTTGCTTTTGGGGAAGGAAACAGAGTATGCGGTTCAATACTTCTTCCGGCAATTCCGATAACTTGTCCGCCGCCGTTGATAACTTCATTCCCTGTTTTCACACCCAGTTTCTGACTCGTGACAATTGTAGGGCACCGTTGTTTCGAGTAAATTAAATTTCTCAAAATACACCAACTTATATAATTAAAAATGTTAATAAATAAATTAAAATTTAATCTTTACTTAATTCACCCGCCACAAACGTACCCACAAACATATACTAGCAGTACAACACTTTGGAAGAAATAGTGCATGTTGGTTTTTGAAACATTCACGGCTGGCAGGAGAATAAAATCTACAAATCTTAAAATCTTAATACCACCAATCTTAAAAAGTTCTATTTTACAAATATAATATAAGTATTCTCTTTGTCCCACAATTATTTGCACACATTTATTAGTTGTCCCATAATTGGTTCCATAATTGGTTGCATGTCTTAAAATAAAAAGTTTTTTTTTAATTTTATATAAATATAATATAGCATTCTCTCACTCCCACAATTATTTCCCCTAATTATATATCACTATTTTTTCAATTAATTTTTTTATTTAATTACAAACTAATACTCATTATACTCTTATTTTATATTTTTTAACGTAAAAAAATTACTTTTTTTTAAACTACGTCAAAAATGCCCTTGGTTAACATTATTGAGACAGAGAGAGTACTATTTACATTTTTGCAACATTTTTGTACATTTGCAGCTATTTTTTCTTGTATTTATAAATATTACTATACCCACACAGTTTTTTAGTATTCATGTATAAAAATACATAAAAGAATGAATTGAGAATTTTAGAATCACGAGTTGATTGGTTAACTAATCCAAAAATAGAAATGTACTTGGCATAATGAAGTTCACATTCTAATAACAGACAGTTGATTGGTTAACTAATCCAAAAATAGAAATGTACTTGGCATAATGAAGTTCACATTCTAATAACAGACGCCGAGGCTCAAGGGCCAATTACAAAATCGGACTGGACGTGAATGACCAGATTTTACTAAGGCTATATCTACTCAAATCGTCAAGTCGCCATTGACACCCGACGTAAGAGGGGATGTGAGGGTATTGAATCAAAATCTTATCGCTTGCGTAAAACAAACCAAAAAAACATCACTGTACAAGATGCTAACCTCAAAATTCTCACATCCACAAACTATAGGACTGCACCTTTCCTTTTCTCGATGTTGGGGGATCCTCTGGTTTGATCCTTATCATCTACAAGAGCAGACACAAATATCATCCAATATATTATTTATCAAACAAAAGAAATGTAGCAATGTACATTTGAACTGAGAATTTCCAGTGTCTAATAATCGGCCTAGGCACTCACTAAGCGGCTGCCAAGTGCCAACCGTCTCAATTTCAGCCAAGGCAAACAGCGCTAGGCGGTTTGGGCTCTTTGCGGGTTCTAGAAAGGTTTTAAGCGGTCTAGGCCGGGTGTACAATATTTATTTTTTCAGAAACCATAAGTGTCGCCCAGCCCGATATAAATAAAACAAATTAAAATAAAAGTGTTGCAATTCACATTCTTACCTTCTTACTGTGAATTCTAGGCTTCAAGCCTTTGGCTCCTACTGTTTTTTGGGTCACAAACCCACAATATTATTTTTCCTGATCTTTTTAACTTGCTTATAGACTATTTATTGGTGTTACTCTGTAAATAAATAAGAAATATCGAAATCTGCATAGGCGCTAGGCATTGAGTTTACAACCTGCTAGCGCTTAGCGTTTTTTGGAACACTGAGAATGTCTAAAGATACAACTACCGACGTGGCAACTTGTAGCTTAAAGTTCCAGAACCAAGCTTCGGGAATCTACTTCTACGTGTATAAGCTCCACCGAGAGATGAGAAAAAATTAAAGCATAAATTAGTACAATGGAGTGCACGACAAACCTGAGTAAATTGATACAGACTCAACTCCAGATGGATGGGTTTCTAAATTGAGTAGTCATTGCCTCCAATAGAAATCGGACAAGTTTTTCTCTCTCAACTTCCTTTTCTTTTTTAAGCTCTAAATTTCGGACCTAAGTCAGAGACTAGATAAATTAGTAACATGTTGAAATATAACATATATTCGAGGATAAGAAATAAGAACTGCTTAAAAAAATATAATCTCAAACAACATAAAACAAAATCGAAAAGCATAAACTTAAACAAGCAAAATTTTGAATTTGCGAATTACTCCACATACAATGATGTGGATACAGAAGTATTATCTTATTTGGAAGCCACGACCACATGTTCAAGCCCAAGCGTTATGTATTTCATTTAGTTTTATTTCATATAAAAAACAACTGAGTAATTTCATTCATAAGAACTATGAAATATTCCAATCGATATAATTCCTCAAAAGTCAAAACAAGGTTCACGTACATTTGCTTTCCTGTGGTCACTAGAATATCTAGAGACAGTGAGCAAATAAATGACACATTCCTCCAAAGCTTATTTAAGCCAAGGGGTGTTAGAAGAAACTGACAATATTGCTGCAAACAATGAATGTAATGATGCAATGCACCAAAGTTCATGTAAGCAATTAGGCCAAGAGTCCAATAAATTCATCAAAATACCCCAAGCACCAAGGTCAATTATATGCAACAGAAGAATCCAATAAAGTGAGAAGCAATTAGGCAAAGAGTCCAACCTTAACTGAGCCTTGTTGGGATACACCAGTATCAGTAATGACAACGAGACATTTAATATCATGCTCGCTTGCGTATTCATATTGTTCAGTGAGGCTTGGATCAAGCAAGGGGACAAATTCTGCCTGTACGTATTTGTTAATTTCTGTATAAATTATGCCAAAAATCTCACAAAAAAATCTGAAAGGATATTAAATTACGGACCTTGATATTCACATCCCATAGTTCGGCCACAAGTTCCATCCGCTCTACTAGCAAACCCCCACCTCCTCTTGAGCAGACAAGAATATTAATGCCAATGTCATTTCTGTTCATATAACAATGTGATTGCCGCGAGTTTAGATGCATCAAAGGATAGCATTAAGGCCATAAAGGTAAAATTCAATACAAAGAGAGAGAACTACCTATAGAATTTACTATCAACAGAAGAATGCAGAAAAATAGTCTCCAGCGCAATACTACTCCCAACTGCACCAGGGGGAATTGATTTCTGACAACAGAGCAATAATTACAATCATATCCACTGCAAGGAATGGGTAAATGTACTATGTTGTGTTGAATGAAAAATGAAAAAAAGGGGCAAAATGACTGGATTTCACGAATACTCTCCTGACATCACATTTTTACAATAATACCTAAACAAGGCAATGAGAAATTATAGAGATCAACAAAGGGTTCCTTTGTAGAACACCTCAATGCGTAAAACCTTGTCATGGCATCAGCAATTTGGATCTCACAAAGTGTCCATGCATGAGCCACCAACATCAGCAATTTCAGGAAAATAATAACGAGAATCATGTCCTTTAATTTTCTGTTGTAGCAAATAAGGTGAAACTTTATTTCATGCTAGGTACATTGGAAGAAATGATCACCCAGTGAAATAAAGGGCTCAAGTCAAAATTGTGTCGATAAATTCCACATACAAGAGGAAGAACTGTACTGTGGACGCCTCAAAAAGAGTGATTGCCAAATATGATACATAAGTCTCTGTTTCAAGTTTAGATCTTACACCTCAATCTAGGGCGGTTGATTTTTCAAATGTGAGAAACGATTGGTGCATTCTTTAGGATATCGAATGCATAATTTCATATAAGAACAAAGTAAGAATTTGTTTACGAGTAACACGTGGTGATTTAATTAATTTGTCAGTCAGAGAGCACAAAATGATGCATATAAGACGATGCATTTGACATTGTGACAAAAATTGACTTATTTGTAAATTAAACCAAAACATAAAATTACAGCACTGAATGCACATTGCCACAAAGATTGCAGATAACAAACCTATCACAGAAACATACAGTTTCTTAATGATATCTATGCAATAATTAAAAGAAAGACAAACATCACTAGCACTGACCACCTACATGTTCAGAGTCAGCCATCTGTTGAAACAGAGAATCATAACGACCACCAACAGCAAGTAGTGTTCCTTCCATTAAAGAGAGAGGATTATTCTCCTTTTTTAAATATATCTGCATAAAGAAATTTATATGTAGTTACCGAAGAAAGAATAATAAAATAGTACAGCATGCTTATAGTATTCTGGTAGCTCAGGGGCTGTTCAGTTATAACACAATGAATGTTTTGTATAGTTTGTTTTTTCATAATTATGAAAAAAGAAACTAATTAGCTATAGTTTCATGTACTCTCCAAACGGATGAGATGGAACTCACAAATTTCCTCAAGTCAAATAATGAAATTGCATATGTACAATCTTCAACTTAAAAGTTTTGAATCAGAGTTCTTTAACTAGACCCAGCACTTCGTTTTATTTCTTATTCATATTAATCATTTTGAATGATGTGAAGTCATTAATTCCACTGTATGCATACCATTTTGTTCATAAACATCAAGCCTTAAATAAAACTCCCTAAGAGGATGACATGAAACTCAAATATTTGGTCATCTGAATATGGATTATTTGCATATGAACTGGTTGTTATACCTGAAAATACAATTTTCTGTTATAAGATTCTGTTGGTGGCATAAGAGCATCAAGATAAACTTGTTTATCAATCTTCCAAACTCTCATGTATTTGAAAATCTCCGATAGCTCATCAAGTGCCTTGTGTGTGGATTTATCTGCAAGAACTATCTATCATAACTTCCCCTACTTGATGCGTCCTAAAATAAAAAGGAAAAATAAGATACATGGTAGAATAAATCAACGACAGGATACCTGCATGCAGGGCACCCCTCAGTCTGGGAAGTGCCTGATCAGCAGCTCCACAAAACCTTAGTCCTACAGTTTGTAATCTATTTACAGCATCATCAGCAAGATCAAGTTCCTGGAATAAACATATGAAATAAAATATTCAATATCTAGAAATTGTATTAGCTATTGCACTGATAATATTGGTATCCATCATGTTTTCACACTAAAAAAATGCAAAAGGATGTGATTTTTAAGGTTAACAATAATAGGTTTGTGCAGTTTATTAAAAAGGTTGAATAAAAGAAAAACCATCAAACTGAGTGTCAAAATAAACTACCATGTTTGCAGAAGGCAGAGTATCCAATCTCAAATTAACTGCAGGCTGCACTATGAGTGTTCAATTTTACTGGTTACTTATTTTACAAAGAATTAGTATGGCTGATACTTGTTACTTGAACCCTCCTTACTCGTGGATTAGGTCACCACACTTTATAGTTTCCTTAACATTAAGCTATATATGAGTTCACATTGTACTATTTCCAAATATTCTTAAGAAATTTTGTTTAGTGTTTCTATATTAGGAGCTTTACAGGCTGAAAAGAGATGGTGTGGGTTGTCTACTTGTCTTACAGTCTACAGTTGGCGACATCCTTTGATGACTTATAAACATATTATTAAAGTATTATCTTATACTCCCTCCATCCCAAACTAATGGTCACCTTTTCTTTACAAATTACAAAGGAGATGTGACCTTTAGTCTGAGACGGAAATAGTATTTGCTAAGACCTTAACACACTAAATATAGAAAGAGTAAACAACATAGGCCGGGCTATTATAGCTGCAAAGACATGAAAAAAAGTACATAACAAATTCCAAGTATTTAATAAAGGAATTGCAGACCTGTAGTAGCTGGCGCCTAATTACCACCCATTTTGACTTCCTTTCAGAAGACTGAGGACGCAAAGAAGCCAAAAGGGAGAGAAGCTGAAAGGAAATAAATATTTAAGAACAAAGAATCGCAACTGTCATTGTAACTGTATAAATAAACTTTAGGTCCTACCTCAGCTACTTTCTGTCTATTCTCTGATTTGATTCCTGTCCAAGACCATATTGCTTCCATTAAGTCGCCATGGTTTAAGTGAATGTCGCATGATTCTGGATGGAAGCAACGAGAGATGATGTCCATAGTTGCCTGCAAAAGAACAGCAATAAATTTGTCTGAGAGAGAGAGAGGGCGTGGCAAAATCATAATTATCAAAGGCAAAAGATGCAAGGCCTTCTAGACAGGCGCAATTCGAGAAGTGCCCCCTTTGCAAACAATAAAATATAAGATTATAAATATTTATATTACAACACACACAATGCATACGAAAATACATAGGAGCAAAACAAATATCAAACACACAAGTATAAGTTACTGTTGTGCGCCATTTTTTTGCCCTATAATGAATTCGAAGCATCAACAGCTTCTCTGGAACGTTTATGGAAACTGGAAAGCTTAGCAGGTCAGTCTTAGTAACAGTTACAGTCCATACAAGTTCACACGTTTTCAATCTTATCACCTAGAGTAGATCTTGAGCTTCAATCACATAAAAAACAATAGTAGTATTTCTTCTTCTTAGCTTGATATCCATAAAAAAAGAGTTCAGAAGTTCCTTACTTTAAGGCAGAATAGTTCCAGTTTTACATTTTATTATACAGATCATAAGGGAAATGTAAGTTGGATGAAGTTATATTTACTTCTTTTTAACATTTGTAGCTATGGGGAATGAATTAAAACTTATTTTCAAACAAACTGAAGAACTTCTTATCAATGCTGCACCAAAACTCCATAAAGAAAAATATGCAGAAATATGCAGCTCATGGGAGATGTAGACGAAGTTTTACTGGTGCCTTACCCAAAATGGGGATAAAAGTTAATTATGCACAAAAATGTAGCATACTGCATTCTTTGAAACTCAAGTATCATAGTTTCATTCAATTAAAAATATCTCCCTAAGAGTTATACAACATTAACAACCATGTAGTTAAACTAAATTGTGAACAAACTCAAGAAATAAAGACAGGAGAAAATTCCTCTTTCACTTTCTCTATCAATGATTCTTACTTCAGTAATAATTTAAATAGCGCGTAACATATAAAAGCGGGGTTGAGCATGGAGGTATGAACTGGAAAAAAACACAGCTATTGACAAGGATTGCACCTTTATGACCTCTGCCTCTGTTAATGCAGTTTCTCCTCCAACAATATCAAAATCCCCCTGCAAAGAGAACATGTTGTGTAAATAAATCTCATTACGTTCTTTCCAAAACAACACCCGTAGAGTCATTATCACGTATCATGTAGACCTGGAGGTATCGATTTGGAGGTGAATGCCCAATCGATCTTCGGTATACATACGATATTTCATAACGCCTGAAAAATGATTTCTGCACAAAATAAAATGTCAATTTTGACTGTGTTCCAAATGCTCATATATAACATCAGGTTGACGGTGTAAACACCAACAAATGACGACAAGGTTCGAAAGCATTAGGCATTAAGAAGATAAATAAGGGACAAGAGATTAACAGGCTAAACTGCATGTCGTGTTAGTTCACTGAAGACTCATCTATATCACCATACTTTTGCAACGAGTATCATTCACGAGTTCCAAGAATACTCATGTAAAATTAAAATTACAGCAAATCAGATTCCTGCCCCGGTAATGGTCACACTCTCTAGTATCCAGCAAAATGTAACGCAAATAACCATGGCTACGGGTCCAGCAACAAATTATCCGATAAAAAAAATACTATATCCAGGAATATGAAAAGAAAGGAAACGAAACACCATCTATAATAAACTATGACATTCACTACTCGACGAGACATAAACAGACAAAGTATACCAAAACAAAAGTATACAACAATAAAAAACAAAAGATAAAAATGTAAGGTTAAATTAATGAAAGATGAAAAAAGAAGAAAATAAATGGCAACTTTCATATATGCTTGAAATAAAGCTTAACAAAGATGTGAGACACGTGTCTAAAACATCCCAGACCCACATGGTACAAATCTTACAAGGTGATAAACTCATAAAAGTGGTAGCAATTATTCTAAATCTCAACTTGGAAAACCAGCAAGTAAACGAAGAAGCGATTGTAAAGGACACAAAAATGTATAACATCACATTCAGTCAAGAATGAATATAAAAGAAAACAAAAATAACAGGATACTATTATTAAAATTGCACATAAATACTCAGTCTATGCACCAAAATAGGTGGTTGAGAAAAAAACGAAAAATAAACAAATAGAATACGTGCCTGCTTTGCGATGATCCATTTTACAAAGGGGAAGCGCAACTCATGGCAAAACTCAACCATGTCTCCTCCTTGGGTTAACATTTTGACAGAATTCCTTAAAGTTTCAGCAGAGTTTAATGGTAAGGAACAATCTAACGTATAAGTAGTCATATAGATAGTTTCAAAGATGAGACTCACATAGAGATAGGTTAGAAATGAAGGGAATAAAACAAATAGATGCGAAATAAATATGGTACTGATACCTATTTACTTGCTGGCAATCACCTAATAATCTCACTGGGATTATCTCCAAATGCTTTGCACAATGTTGTCTATAAACTTCCTTAGCAATATCAGCAACCAAGTCCCGATTACCAGTGTCCACATCAGTGAAAAGAATTGATGATGTATCATCTTGAACTGATTTCAGAATTCCAACATGATCATGATTGCCCTTTGTGCTTAGCGTATCCTCATCAAAAATCGTTGACACAAGTTTGTCATAAATACTGGTGTCTTCAGAACTATGAATTGTACGTAATAAATCTGCCAGTTAAGTGGGAAATGTACTTAGTTTAATATCAAAATAAAAATAAAATTATTGAGTCTGACTACAACACCTTAAAAAGTTAACATCCTAAAAGATTCAATTAGCTCAAAACTGGAAAACAGACTTATAGCATAAATAGGGACGAGACGTCCTAAACTGCTTACAAAGTCGGAATCACATTGCATAGGATCAATTTCTAGATACATCAGAAATAAAATGATCCTAAAAGCATTCTGACTTACAACAAATGAATTTATATTTTATTTCTATCCTAGATATTTCAGAAAATTAGCATCTATCTTACAAATATAAAATTCCTCTCCAACCAAATGTGCCATATCACCTCTGAGATTGCAATCCTACCCTAATATTTTTCTGTTTCGCTAAGGTAACCTCCAAAATTACTTAAAATCGAAGCCACAACAAAATCTAGGATAACTCACTCAATGCTTAATTCGTTGAAAGTCTAATTTCACAATTCCCAAGCAAAGGGACAATTTATGAGTACATTATTTAGATTTCTTCGAGGAGTTCCTACATGTGTATATATGTACTTCTGATTTATTCATTGTAAAATTTCAGTATCATCCCTGTCAATACTATCATTGAAATTCTACGTAAAAGTCTCAATAACTTACTATCTAGCAATTCATACTCCATCCGAGGTGGAAAAGCATGCTTAAGAAGTTCTGCAGCTGAAGGACGCTCTGACGGACTTGGTGACATCAAACGCTGTAGCAAGGATGCCTGCTCTGGATATTCCATGACCCAGTTGGAAGGGAGCTGTCCCTTCAGTTTCAGGTCAGAAAGAACAATATGTCTCTCCATTGCTGTCTCAAATGGATGCCACAGTTCAAAGAACATAACTCCTAAGCTGTACATGTCAGCCTATGTATGATGAAACAAGATAACCACAAATAAGCCAACTCTTCTTATAAGAACTTCAGTAAATGTTTACAAAGGAGCATAACATTAGACCTTCTCGTTAATCTTCGGCCACCCTTGCTCTATCTCAGGAGCAGTGTAGAAATAAGTGCCAACTTGACCTGTACCATCAATAGATACTCCAATTGTTTCAGTAACATCCACATCCTGGTCCAGTTGCTCCAGCTTCAGAAACTTAGCTGAAACATAAAAGGAAAAGTCACATGGAAAGTTTGCACTGGACATTGTGATTTGTGAAGAAAACAAATCAGCAAATCTTCCATAACCAAAAACTTGGAAGTCAGAGTTGTAATGTACTAGCGATATGCAGTAGAAGTCATTTCAATGGGGAATAAATAAAACCATGAGGAAACATTTACTGAAGACCGACTTCAGTTACAAGAATAGAAACACTAAGAAATTAGAATTTACAAAGACGGTACATAAGAGAACCCAAGACAGCGATTAACAATATTGATTTATATTATACTACAAAATTATAATGTTTATCTGGTCAATCATCTTCACTAAATTGCAGGTATGTTAAATGAAAAACAAGCACATTAAAGGACATAATACAAACATAACATTCATTTCTATAAGACAAAAACAAAGCATGATATTATTGCTCCATAAACAACCCATTCACTTATGTATGTTCAACAGCATCATTAAGCAATAACAGATATGATACATGTTTCTTACGATTCATGGATAAGCTAAATAAAACTAAACGAAGAAGTAGAGATTTCTGCTTACCAAGACCAAAATCCCCAATTTTGATATCATTGCGAGCGTCAAAAAAGATATTATTGGGTGTCAAATCACGGTGAATAATTCCTTGTCCATGTATATGTGCCAGGCCTTCTACAATTTGACGGAATAAATGCCATGCAAGTTCTTTATCAAGATGATTATAGGATTCGAACATTTGCCTCAATGTCCTTCAGCCAACCATGTAGAGAATAAGTTAACACGATGTATTAAACCCGATTTTCAGAAAATGTTACAGAACTGTAATAATTTATGTCATCCAGACCTAGGAGGCATTAAGACGGTAAGACCTGTGTATATAATAAACTGAAAACTGAGTGATGGATCCACTTTTTATTTGATTTGAAAGTAGAAACTTATAAAGTAGATATAGGGGTAATGGTGGATCACACTAGGTTGATTTTAATTAAATGATCTAAATGATGATTGGAAAGTGAGATATTAAGGTATACATGGTGGGAAGATTATAGGTTTGTAATATTATTTATGTGAAAATGAAAGAGTTTATAATCAAGGAAGTTTTGATTTTTATGAATATTTGGAAAATGTAAAAAGGTGTTAGGAAACATTAACTTACATAACTCAACATAATTCACACATTTTGAAGTAATATTAACTGAAGAGAGCCTAATATAAATTCATAAATTGGTGAATCAAATATTTCATCGTTGGGACTTGGGAACTACAATAAATGTTGCGTTTGGGAAAACCCAAACTTCCATTCATTTTCAAAGAAATGGAGAAAAGTGGGGAATGAATTTCAAGTAGCTAACCTTGGGCAGTATTCCATTTGAATATAGAGATAAGTTGACTCAAGCCTACTTTCAAGCCCAAACTGGTCTGTAGAACCTGTGTCCTTGTAGCTGAAACTTGAGCTCATGCTAGTTTTTGAACCTAATGCACTAATGGCAAGGTTTCCGACAAGTCCTGTTTCATACCAAGCCTGAAATATGTAAAAAGAAGTCAAAACAACCATACTAAATATAGAAGCAAAGTGATTTTTTAACCAATAGAGCATATGAATATAAGATATCCTTTGAGCCCATTACGATTCTTTTCCAAGCATCTAAGTGAACAAAACAATTGAGTTTGAAAAGTTAATGCAAAAGGTTAATTCTCAAAATAATTCTCAAACATTAATACCTGGTAGTACCTTACAACATGTTGATGCTGCAACCGAGAAAGAGTGGCTACTTCCCTACGCACCAAATCACAGTGGAAGTAGAAAGATAATGATAGTTAGCCATAATATAAATTAAAGTAGAAAGAAAATGATAATTAGCCATCATAGAAATGAAAGTAGAAAAACTAAATGCACTTATACAAAGTTTTACAAGGAACATATACTTTTATTAAAATAGAGATAACACATCCCTGAAATGATTAGAAACGTCCCTAAACAGATTACACAGTCGGATTACATTGCATAATGCCAACTTCTAGATAAATCAGAAAAAATACCCCTAAAAGCATTCTGACTAAGAGACCACAAAACGACTTTATATTTGACTTTATCCCGATTCTGACAAATAATAACACAATACTTAGGAAGTAGTACATCATCAAACTAATACACAACCACCATCGGCAATTTAATCCTGAACCACCACCGAGGTGTATAGTGATGAGTATTCTCATCATAATAGACCAAATGATGATAATTTTTGTATTCATCCATTTTTTCTAGTATATTCAGATTACAGTCTGTTGCATATGCATCACAAGTGAAGAATGTTTGAGAGATGAATGATGTATAAGAATTCATAATTTCATATTCATCACTCGACACTTATATATTCAACAAGGTGCATTCATGATGCATTTGCATGATAATACCATCCCACCTCACCACAACAACGACACATATTCAAGACATACAAACCTCAGTATACGGTCATTCACAGGCAGACTTTCGTCCTTTAAACGGATTTTCTTCACCGCATACTGCCTACCATCTAACTTATTTATGCATAACACAACGAGCCCAAATCCTCCATGACCTGTTAATAATAAAAACTTTAGAGTTGCATAATTATGTCACTTTATAAAACAAATGGTATGAAAGTAATACCGATTAGGCCAAAAAATTCAAAACTCAACAAGGAAATGACCAACCATATTTTGCTAGCAAATGGATTGTCAATCTATAAATAATTCAACCATTTTCCCAGCTTGAATATCACTTAATTCATTAACACATGCAATATCATCTCCAACTGAAACTACTTGGAAAATCATGCAACAATTGTTATTAGACTTTCTTATAGAGTGGTTGATTTTGCAGCTTAGGGATGAGTTCCATAATTCCATTTATAACTAGAAAAAAAAGGAGAATGGCAAGAGAAAAAAAAAGGCTACATACAACTTTTTGAGATGAGTTTATAAGATCTATCAGTTTGATCCCTTCGTTATAATACTTCCAAAAAATGAAAATAGGATCTAACCGAAAACAACTGCATTATATCTAATATCATCGATATTGATGATATTTAATAGATTACTAGATATAGTTAGTGTTAATGCATTGAGTGGACAAACATTACACTTCTAGTTTTTAACTTCCATAGCTAAAGCAGCGCAGTGACCACCGTAGATCAAGTGAAGAGCACTACAGTAGACACTGCACTGCACAACATAGTCAATATTGTAGTTTCACAACTATATGTGCAGCTGCACCAAATTCGAAGAAGAATATACGAATGTTTAATTGACGATCTGATTGAGTCAAAACGAGTTGGATTAAATCGTGGAAGGAAGACCAAGACCGATCCAGGGATTAAACGTTTATAAGATCTATCAGTTTGATCCCTTCGTTATAATACTTCCAAAAAATGAAAATAGGATCTAACCGAAAACAACTGCATTATATCTAATATCATCGATATTGATGATATTTAATAGATTACTAGATATAGTTAGTGTTAATGCATTGAGTGGACAAACATTACACTTCTAGTTTTTAACTTCCATAGCTAAAGCAGCGCAGTGACCACCGTAGATCAAGTGAAGAGCACTACAGTAGACACTGCACTGCACAACATAGTCAATATTGTAGTTTCACAACTATATGTGCAGCTGCACCAAATTCGAAGAAGAATATACGAATGTTTAATTGACGATCTGATTGAGTCAAAACGAGTTGGATTAAATCGTGGAAGGAAGACCAAGACCGATCCAGGGAACGCACGTGGCGGACGATCGATTCAATCAACAAACTCCCATATAGGCGCAAGAAACTAACGCCTAACTACCTAGCGCAGTCCTCGAAACGTAGCTTGGAGAGCAAGGATTAAATGATACAAAGAGGACGCATCTTGCCAGATAAACACTTTTGATATACCCACACTAGTTTGCGGCTTTGCGCATTTACGGGATTTATACGTGTACTTATTTATTTAAGATTATCGGTTCATAATCATATCTAGAGCTTGCTAGCTTAGGTTTTCTAAGACGATAGAGTCTAGTGCACAGAGTGATGTAGTTAAGCACTTAAGCTTGTTTTTGTATTGTCTTTGTCTCGACTTTTTTTTGTTGAATTCGCTATCTGGATTCGTCTTTTTCCGTGAAGGTCTTTCTCACAAGTTATAATTGATATAACTTTTGATTTTGTTTACATTGGTGTCAACTTTCTTAAGTGTTTGTTCATATACACTATCGTACTCACTACAGTAGTGATATACACTCGAACAACCAAACACTTTCAGTTAGGGGTGCAAAAGAACAAAGTTTGAGGCTCGTGACCAAAATCGATCAATGATCTTTATGTGCCTAATGCCTATCCTTCATAAAGTAATGCAAGAATCATGCTAACATATGAAAATGGAACACACGAAATAATGCGTCCTCACCGAGAGGTTGAAGCTCCTCAAAGTCATTCAAATATCGAGAACTTAGAGAAGAACTTTCCACTCCAAAATTGGAAGCAGCTTTCCAGAATTGAGAGACTTTTGATGAACTCTGTCAGAAGAAATTGTAGAAAAACAATAATATCATTGACTAATTAGATATCCAACTTCCATAGCAGAGAAAAAATAAATGCATAGTGGACTAACAATCTGCTTCCTGAAAACACGATCAAATTCCTTGTCAAACGACGGAGACGGTTTGATAGCCATATCTCTGACACCCTCTGAAAGAATCTGAAAAGGAATAAATTACATGCAGCAAGTAATAACAGGTATAAAACCCTAAAAAATACAGTATAATATCATTATCATTAAGCCAATAAAACATGAGAAATATGCACCCCAAGATTAACGAGCTCTGCTGTTATTTCTTCCAAAGCATCACCTAGTGGTCCTTTAGGAGCACAAGATACGCGAAGTAAGTGGGCCTATAGGGAGAAACTTAGTCCACGTTAATGATTTTGAGGAAAAAGGAAGTAAAAAATAGTAGCACAAACATAGGTAAGAAAATCACCAGGAGCAAATCTCTCTCCACGTTCTCCTTAGCTTGATCGTGAGCAGAAAACATGGAAGATGACTCTGATTCACTATCCGAATCACCATAATCAGATTCTGTTAGGTTTGCTTCCACAAACACGTCCTGTAAGACAAAGAAATTGTCACATCCTCCGCATAACAAAAGCATTACAAGAGTCACAAGAGATATAAATGACCTGAGAAAAATCAGAAAATAAGAGGAGCAGAAATAAAAGTATATCTCATACTAATTTTGATCTTTCAGGGCAAGATAGAAGTATGAGATTCGTCGAGAGAGATAACATTACCTAAAAAAAACTAATGTATCCTCATAAAGCTAGAAGAATGTTTATCATACCAAGAGTTTTCAGTAAACACATATAGGCATATAAAGGCAGAGTAAGTGCTCTAAAGTGGTAAGGTTTCAATCCGATCTGTGTAAGCATTTTTGTTGTCTGTCTGCCTCAGGTATTATGTGTTTCAAATTATACAGCCAGTTAAAGAGATTAAATGCAGCAGCGGAGCACATTAGTCTGAAGAGGCGAATTAAACATCATGATAAACACTCAATTATTTTAATCAGAGAAGATAATGAAGGGACTAATTGCCTTAATAACATAGATTCTCATGATAAGAGTAACTATATTGCAAGGGTTTGCAGATCTCAAGGTCACATAACATGTATCTCTTCCCTTTTGGGAATCTTGAATACCATGTCTTTGATATTTCATTGCATAGAGACATACCCAACTAATATCATTTATGTAAGCAATCAATCTTCCCTTGCAATCTCTTTAACAGCACTATCCCGAAATTATTAGCTCACAATACAATACATGGTATTTAGTGCATCTGGTATAAAAACATGATTGCCATAAATCTGTGTTACTTGTTGGAGCATTATGTAAAATTTGTACATGATGACACCCCTATGCACTACTTAAAGCAAACTTAGAAAACCAAAATTAGTAGCACATTGGTGCTATCAACGCCAAGTTCCCAACCCCAAAGTACAGTAAAAAAAAGAAAAAAAAAGGAAATAAATACAGAAACTGACACCCATAGGCTATAACCATTAAAAATGACATACGCACAAAAAAGATCAAATGGACTTTCCTCAAGGTGAACGTATTCAATCAAAATTATCTGGACGCAAAACTTAATATGACAACTTCAAATGCAGATCTCAATAAATTATTAACAAGTACTTAATCTATGATTATTGCAAATAATATCAGCACAACCTTTGTGTAGCCAATGGAACTGTTTCCATCTGATTCACCGGCACTTGAATCAGTATTTTTTGTCTCATCTTCACTCTCTTCTTCAAGTGTGTCTAATCTTAACGAACGGTTACGTATAAGCTCTGCCTTAACATTTTCCATTGTTGATGGCTTCATATTCTTACCAAATTGCTTGTCGGGGTCAAATTTTCTCGGTTTCAAATCATCAAATGTCTGAGAATGCAATTTCTTGCTGCTCTCTTCCAATCCCAAGTTCCACTGCCACAACTCCCCAGAACCACTAAAAAGATCTACATGACTAAATACAAAAGGTCCTGTGAAAGAACGTATTCGGCCCCTTGGAATAGGAGAATCCTTCTCAGAGAGCTGGTAACTCTCATCGGCATCATGGCATAGAGCCTAAAAGAAACAAAAATATAACAAAACGAGTAACGTTTTAGCTCTACTTTGATGGATAAGCTCTTGATGTATTAAGATGACATTAGACAAGTAGGGTCTCTTTGATACCACTTTGCTAGTCAACCGGAATTGAGTATAATATATATATATATATATATATATATATATATATATATATATATATATATATATATATATATATATATATATATATATATATATATATATATATATATATATATATTGTGTTCCAAGTCCTATTAAAATGTCTATTAATAAAAGTTTACAGTACCAAAATGATTAAACATATTTTCATCAACAAAGAGTTTTACTATTGGACCAGATTAATACAATCCAACCCAAAGGACTTCATAGAACTAAAAAGCCGCAATCCAAACACGCAATAAGGATATGAACACTACACCATCAACATAATTCAAATTTCAAGGCTACCATATCAAAAAATGGGTGCAATATTTATGCAATCTACTTAAGAATATGAAATTAAAACCAAGAAAGGCAATGCTTACAGATGGTTGACCCTGTTGAGTAAGTTCAGATAAGTACTCTTGGGCAGCCTCCACTAAATTGTAAATCATTACACGTCCTTCTCTAGCATTAGAATTGGCCTGCGAATTAGAAGAAGATTACTATAATCCAGTCCAGGATTTTCCAGCATCTGGATGAGATATTTTACATGCATTGTTATCCGAGCAAATCACTACCCTGTTTCCCATACAAGAAGCTAAGGAAAAAAAACTTAAAATGTAACAAACAAATAACAGCAAGAGCACTTAAACGGTAAACCTATCAAAAGTTGGATCTTTCTGAATGTATTGGCACCACTTACTCCTACCTGATCGTAAAGTAGAGATAAAAGGTTATTGGCATCAGATTTTGATAAGCCTTTTTCTGGTACTATCTGCAGCTTTGGGCATTTGTATGGATAACCTTGTACACATCTGTGACATAATCATATTCACTTCACTAAACAGTATGATATAAGCACCATTTACAGAGTATGGTAGGCAAACCTCACTGAGAGCAAGGCAGAAACATCAGAATCCTCATATCCTGTATCCTTTGAGTACGGCCTAATTTTGCATCCATAAAGACTTAGCAAAAGCAATAATGAAGTTGCATGTATAATTGTAATGAATTATAACTTGTCATAAGAGGAACCTTAGCTTGATGTTAATTTGTGGGGGTGACTCGGAAACTTTACAGTCCTCCTGAAATATGGCACACCTATGATTCCAGGAACCATGAAATCAGTCATATTCTGGAAGATTATAGCCAGAATTTTATCATCATCAAAGCTATAATCAAAAGTCTGGAAGTTATCATAACAATTTTTAAGAGTCTAAAATACACCATAAAAGTTCAAACTATTTATCCAAATGTACATGTCCACATATTATATTGCATATGAGTGAAGTAGAACCTGGGACAGCCCTATTACAAATTCAGGGGATTTGGATTCCATATAAGTGGTTCAGTAATATAGGGTACAAGTATTAATCATGTGTGGCATGAGCTATTTAGTATCCAGCTTTCCAAATAGTATTCTGTTCTCTAGCGTTACGGTGTTCATTGCACTTCAAGCTAATTCATGTGCCAATTTTCATTTGCAATTAGTGAATTAACGTCCAAAATTTCGTGGTTGGATCTTCAAGACAAACAAACAAAAGAAAGCATTTCTAGTTCGTGTGGATTCCGTAGCAGCCAAATGAGCATGACTAGGAGAGTAAAGAATTTGAACTGAGCTCGGTTTGAATCATTGTATATTGGCTCGAGGTCAAGCTTGATCAAGCCAGTGGATATCAGCTCGAGTTTGTTTCCAAATGTGAGGTCAGGTTTAAGCTCGACTCGATCTTGATTTTTCTTTTTATATATATAATATTCTTGGTTCAGTTGACTCGTCAAGCCATGGAGCCTGTATTAATCGTGTATGAGCTCGGCTCTATAATGAATCTACCTGGATTGGGCTCGACTAACACTCAATTAGGGATAAGAGTTTTAAACGAGCTTTGAACGAGGGGCTCTGCTTGTTTACACACCTAAGCAGGACACAGTCCATGGGCGAGAGGAAAGTGTTCTTGAATTCATAAACATGAGAAAATGAGGGCATGATCGTACAGGCGATGACAAGGGTTTTCACAACGAATTGAAGTAAAATTAACCTAGGAAACCAAATTTGCTGGCATGTGCTGAACTATACAACATGTCAATGTAAAGAAGGATATAATAATAAAAAAATGAAAATAAAAATTCGAGAAAATATGTGCGAATATATAGAAAAACGGCTTACAAGGCAGTGATTTCCTCGGCCAAAATTTCAGAATTATCGGCGGCGAATGAGTGGTGGTCCTTCGATTGTGCCCTTCGACCTCCACCTCCCCGCTTCTTCTTCTTTGAACTATGACCCATTGAAAGAATCGTAAATGAGACAGGAAACCAATTGCCTTCTTCTTCGGCGAGATATGATAATTGCAGAGAAGCTGGCGCTCAAGTACAAGTCAAGGAAGTTGGCGTCTAGGTTCATCATTTCTCAAAAAATTACAAACACGTCCCATATTTCTCAATAATTGTTTTGAATGCCCTATACATTTAAATTCAACACCTTAACTCACCATTTTTTTTTTATATATAATTTTGTTTTTTATTTCTGTATTAATTAATAGATAATTGTTCGGATCTAATTCGCAAAATAAATGTTTAAAACTAAAAATAAGAGATTATTAATAACTAAAATAGATAAATTATAGAGAAAAAAACAATATTTTTTTGTCTTCAAATTAATTGAAACTATACTCTATTTATAGAGTATAAAAAATGATAAATTTTGATAAAAAACTAAATAAATAAATTATTTAATATAAAATAATTGAGGTCAAAAGAAAAATATGTTATGAAAATTTTAAACATTTAAACTACCAATCACGAGAGGACAAGTGTCCTACGTCCTACCCTTTCCTTGAGAATGGTTGAATTGTTTCAACACCAAAAAAAATCTACTTAATTTTCAACACACGATTCAACACTTCACTTACTCAACAGTTTAATATTTTTTCAAGATAACCTTTGTAAATAGTTTTATTTGTGCAACATTTTATTGAATGGAAATGATTACAGCTCAAGCTCATGTATCACATATTAATCGCAAACGCGAGTAATTATATGTTATTACAAAAAATCACAAATTCAAACTCAATCAAAGCTCTTGAACATGTAACTGATTTGATTTTACCGTTTAGAATAACAAATCGATCAATTGCAAGTCAATAGCTGATCAACAAAACTTGTTTATATGCCCAAAACGATGTGGCTTATGTTTTGCAACAATTTTGAATTCAAATCTTGTGAAAATGACCAAAATGCCTTTGCTTGCTGTGCAAATTATTTGAAATACATTGGAATTTGATTTTTGTGTAATTTTAATATAAAGAAATTCAAGTTTTTCACGATATTAAACCTCTATTAATTTAATATAAAAACTGCAAACTAAATTCTGAATTAGTTGAATTTAGAATCAAGTATCATGCACGACTTTAAATTAAAAAAATTGTGAAAATATTATTTGGAAAATTATCGAAAATTAGATAAGTATTAATTTAATATGGGGATAAGTGTACGTATTTTATATTTTTGTACACACAACGCAAAACCCAAGTATTTCGTACTCGAACTTGGATCCGTTACCCAGGATTGAGGGGCGTCCAGTGCACTTTTGCACCGGACAATAACAAGTGCAATCTTGCACCATACACGTGTACAATAAATAATCTAACGGTAAATAAATGATATGTTTTTGTGTTTTAATTTGTTTTCTTTACGCTATTATTTTATTTATTCATGATATGTTTTTGTGTTTTAATTTGTTTTATTTCCGCTATTGTTTTATTTATTTTTAATATTTATATAAAATATGAAATAATACAAGATATATATTACTAAATAATAATATAATTAAATCCAAATACTCAATCTGAATAATATAATTAAATATATTATAATAATTATAAATAATATTTTAAATTTGGAGGTTCAACCTATAAAAAATTATATATAATTTTAAATTTAATTTAGATTTAGTGTTTGAATTTAATTATATAATTATTTTGTATATATTTTGTATGATTTTAGATTTTTTATAAATATTATAAAAATAAATAAGACAATACAAATTGCGTAAACAAAACAAATTAAAACAATAAGATACTATTATTATAAATTAAGTAAAAAAACAAATTAAAACAACAAAACATAAAGTAAAAAAACAAATTAAAACAACAAAACATATCATTTATTTACCGTTAGATTATTTATTGTACACGTGTATGGTGCAAAATTGCACTTGCTATTGTCCGGTGCAAAAGTGCACTGGACGCCCCCTCAATCCCGTTACCCAAACCAATTCCGCGTTTTCGATCGAGTATGGCTACTAGCGGCGAAGGAGTCGCGATCGGAATCGATTTGGGAACGACGTACTCGTGCGTGGGCGCGTGGCAGCACGACCGCGTGGAGATCATAGTCAACGACCAGGGCAACCGCACGACCCCGTCTTACGTGGCATTCACCGCCTACGAGCGCCTCATCGGCGACTCCGCCAAGAACCAAACCTCCGTCAACCCCACTAACACCGTCTTCGGTACGTCATATATATATATATATATATATATATATATATATATATATATTAATTAATTTTTTTATTGGAAACTCATTTAATTTATTTAAGTAATCACAGATGCGAAGCGACTAATCGGCAGAAGATACAGCGACCCTATCGTCCAGTCCGACATGAAGCTCTGGCCGTTCAAGCTCGTCCCGGGCCCCGCAAACGACAAACCAACAATCGTCGTCTCCTACAAAGGTGAGGAAAAACGGTTCTCGGCGGAAGAGATATCTTCCATGGTCCTCTCCAAGATGAAGGAAACCGCGGAGTCCTACCTGGGGTCCACCGTGAAAAACGCCGTAATAACCGTCCCCGCTTACTTCAACGACTCCCAGCGTCAGGCCACGAAAGACGCCGGCCTCATCGCCGGGCTCAACGTCATCCGCATCCTCAGCGAACCCACCGCCGCCGCCATCGCCTACGGCCTCGACAAAAGGCCGGCAACCGGGTGGGATAAGAAGAAGAAAAACGTCCTCATCTTTGACCTCGGCGGCGGGACTTTCGACGTCTCGATCCTCACCATCGAAAAAGAAACTTTCACCGTCCTGGCGGTGGCCGGCGACACCCACCTCGGAGGGGAGGACTTCGACAACCGGATGTTGACTCATTTCGTGAGCGAGTTCAAGAGGAAGCATAACAAGGACATGAGTGGGAATCCCCAGTCGATCAGAAGACTGCGGAGCTTGTGCGAGAGGGTGAAGAGAACTCTCTCGTCGACTTCGCAAACAACAATCGACATCTATTCCTTGTACGAGGGTATCGATTTCCACGTGCCCGTCACTCGTGCCAAGTTCGAGGATCTCAACATGGACTTGTTCGAAAAGTGCATGCGGACGGTCGAGGAATGCTTGAGGGAAGCGGGTGTGGAGAAGATCAACATCGACGATGTAGTACTCGTCGGGGGGTCTTCTAGGATTCCAAAGGTTCAACAAATGTTGCAAGATTTATTCAACGGGAAGGAGTTGTGCAGGAGCATAAATCCGGACGAGGCAGTTGCTTACGGAGCGGCTGTTTTGAGCGGCCAGGGGAATACGAAGCTGCAGGATCTCGTTCTTCTTGATGTCACGCCGCTGTCCCTCGGCGTACACACAAACGGAGATGTTATGGTGGTTGTGATTCCGAGGAATACGACCATTCCTACGAGAAAGGAAAGAGAGTTTACAACCACAGTGGACAACCAGACGAGCATTCGAATTCAGGTTCTGGAAGGGGAAAGAACGAGGACAGGGGATAACAATACGCTCGGTGAGTTTATACTGTACGGCCTTCCTCCGGCGCCCAGGGGTGTTGCGAGCGTCAATGTTTGTTTCGACATCGATGCTAATGGGATACTGAACGTGTCGGCTGAGGATAAGAGTACGGGTGCTAAGGAGAAGATAACTATAACTAATGAGAAAGGGAGGCTGAGCAAGGATGAGATAGAGAGTATGCTGAGAAAAGCTGACAAGTACAAGTTTGAAGATGAGACCCATAAGAAGAGGGTCGAGGCCAAGGTTGCGTTGGAGAATTACGCCTACAACTTGAGGAACAGGATAAGGGGTTATGGGTATGTTGCTGCTTTGAAGATTCCAGCGGCTGACAAGGAGAAAGTCCGAGTTGCGGTCGATTCGATGGTCGGATAATAACGAGATGGCTTATGCTGTTGAGTATGAAAATAAGTTGAGAGATCTTGAAAGCATTTGCAACCCGATTATTGCGAGGACGTATTATTGATGCAGTCCACATGCCTGGATCATAGATTACTTTATGCTGAATTTAATTATAATTATTACTTTATGGTGAATTTAATTATAATTATTTCAAATTGTTAGGATTCGCAAACTTTTTTTGAATTCATTTTTCTTTTGATAAAATCAAAGAACTTGCTGTTATGAACCTATGAATGCCATGTTCATAGTATTGGCCTTGGCCTTAATCATGATTAAATAAAGCAATTAAATCAAGAACTATCCCAATCACACACTCGAACTCAAGTCACAAAATCGTAAATAAACACTTAATAATATCCATTTCAAAACATTAAGAATATATATAACAAAAACAAACCACATCTTATAGCATAATTAATTATCCAACAGTACTAATTTCTTAAACCGGAAATTTAAAAAAAATCACAAACAGCACTTAATCAACCTCCTCAATCTTAGGCCCCGCGCCACCACTGCTGCTGCCAGCTGGACGTCCTGGACCATCTTCATCCATGGCTCCAGGCATGTCTGCACCCCCTTGGTACACCTTTGCAATGATCGGGTTGCAAAGGGCCTCAAGCTCTTTCATCTTATCTTCAAACTCCTCCGCCTCACCCAGCTGATTCCCCTCTAGCCATTGAATAGCTGCCTCGATCGCATCCTCAATTTTCTTCTTGTCAGATTCAGGAATCTTCGAAGCAATCTTCTCATCCCTGATCGTGTTCTTCATGTTGTAGGCATAGTTCTCCAACGCATTCTTCGCCTCAACTTTCTTCTTGTGCTCCTCATCCTCAGACTTGTACTTCTCGGCCTCTTGAACCATCTTCTCAATCTCCTCCTTGGACAGCCTTCCCTTGTCGTTTGTTATCGTAATCTTGTTCTTCTGTCCTGTTGTCTTGTCCTCAGCCGAGACATTCAAGATACCATTGGCATCTATGTCGAAGCAGACAGTGATCTGAGGTACACCCCTCGGAGCTGGAGGGATGCCTGACAGCTCAAATTTACCAAGCATATTATTGTCCCTCGTCCGCGCTCTTTCGCCTTCAAAGACCTGAATCAACACACCCGGCTGATTGTCAGAGTAAGTGGAGAACACTTGTTCCTTCTTGGTCGGAATTGTTGTGTTCCTCGGAATCAATACAGTCATGACACCTCCGGCAGTTTCCAGACCAAGAGACAACGGCGTAACATCCAAGAGAAGAAGGTCCTGCACCTTCTGATTGCCTTCACCACTCAAAATCGCTGCTTGCACAGCAGCTCCATAAGCAACAGCCTCGTCAGGATTAATGCTTTTGCACAACTCCTTACCATTGAAGAAATCTTGCAACAATTGTTGGACTTTCGGAATCCGGGTTGACCCACCAACAAGGACTATATCGTCCACTCGGCTCTTGTCCATCTTTGCATCCCTCAAGCACTTCTCGACCGGCTCCATGCACTTCCTGAATAAATCCATGTTGAGTTCTTCAAACCTTGCACGGGTAATGGAAGTGTAAAAGTCAGTGCCCTCGTATAAAGAGTCGATCTCAATGGTAGTTTGGGCGGTCGAAGAAAGAGTCCTCTTCGCCCTTTCACAGGCAGTCCTCAATCTCCTCAGAGCTCTCGGATTCCCACTAATGTCCTTCTTGTTTTTCCTCTTAAACTCCTGAACAAAGTGATTCACCATTCGGTTATCAAAGTCCTCCCCTCCGAGATGAGTGTCTCCAGCAGTCGCTTTGACTTCGAATATCCCCTCCTCGATAGTGAGGAGTGAGACATCAAAAGTGCCTCCACCAAGATCGAAAATAAGCACATTCTTCTCACCGGAACTGCTCGCTTTCTTGTCGAGACCGTAGGCAATGGCGGCAGCAGTGGGTTCATTGATGATTCGCATGACATTAAGTCCGGCGATCACTCCGGCGTCCTTGGTGGCCTGGCGCTGAGAGTCGTTGAAGTAGGCAGGGACTGTGACAACAGCATTCTTGATCGTCGACCCAAGGTAGGCCTCGGCAATTTCCCTCATCTTGATGAGGACCATGGAAGATATTTCCTCGGCAGAGAATTGTTTTTCCTCGCCCTTGTAGGAGACTACGATCATGGGCTTCTCGGCGGGGCCAGGAATCACCTTGAACGGCCACAGTTTCATGTCACTCTGAACCGACGCATCGTTGAACCTTCTGCCAATCAACCGCTTTGCATCTGAATTACAAGAACACAATAATTAGGATTTCCAGAACACACTACACCATCACCAATCTTACTAGAATCGATTCAAACAATTCGAAAAAAATTAGGTTTAATTTGAATTTTGAACATATATGGAGTTCATATGAACAAACATAGAATTCACGCGTTTGAATTATAATCATCGAGTATCATAAAACAATTTCGGCCGGAAATAATCATCATCATATGGTGGAAAACAAAAAATAATATTAAAAAAAAAAAAACTTACCGAAGACGGTGTTGACGGGGTTCATGGCGACCTGGTTCTTAGCGGCGTCGCCGATGAGACGCTCGGTGTCGGTGAAAGCCACATAAGACGGCGTGGTGCGGTTCCCCTGATCGTTGGCTATAATCTCAACACGGTCGTGCTGCCACACCCCGACGCACGAGTACGTCGTCCCCAAATCAATCCCAATTGCAGGTCCCTCGCCTTTTCCAGCCATTGAAGAAAGACAGAATTCAGTAAATAAGAATTAAAGTTGTATGTAAATTGTGTGCTGATGAATTTCTTGTTGATAATTGATGAATAGAATCGAGGAGGAAGGTAAGTATAAATAGCTATGGCGGTGATTTCCAGAGTAGTCTACTTCCTTCTAGTCTTTCCGGATTTTGCTCGCATCTTCTATTTCTTTCTGGTTTCTTCTTAGATATTCTCATAAATTACATTTGAATCCTTTCTTTGTTGACACTTAACAAGTTTGGTACTCAATTTCAAAATTTCGCTTTTTCCCTCATTTTTTAAAATAATTTATCGTACTCTTCTTGTTAGTTATTAAACAATCAATAAATTAATATATCTTTTAAAATTAATAAACAAATAATCCAAATGTGAAAATATAAATAAAGATTTTAAAAAATATATATATAATACAAATAGTAAGATACTATGTATTTATTAACAATTAAATTATCACTAATTTAATATTAGTCATCAGAACTGATTTGTGAAACAACATGTTACTTTGTTAACATGATAGACTCATAAAATAAAAATAAAAATTGTATACGAGCCAAGTAAAAAACTGTCTTGATTGGATGATCATTGTGGTACATTTGTTCCATATTTCAATTATATTGGTTTTATAATTTTATTTGACTTGATATGCATGTGTTTTAATGCTTATGTGATCCTTACATAAATGTTTGCCGGTTAATTGGTTGTGGGATAAGGACAAATTGCATAAATTTAGTGTTAATTTGTATGTTGAAGTGATGGATCAAAAAATTTCATTTTTAGTAGATTTAAATGTCGATTTTTATGTTGGTAGACCTATATTGATTACATCCAACTTAATCGTAGTTATGTATAGTTTGCTCGATTAATTTGTCTTGCGTAATTAGAAATGCTCGTTACTAGAAAATATAAAATACCTCAGTTTTGATACTTATATGTAGTTGAATTGTTAAATATGATCAACAATATATTTATTAAACATCTAGCTAACTCGTGCAATTTTTCGATTCTACTTGATAAACACTATCACTCCTAACTTCTCTCACCTTTGATCAAACATAACTATTCTCTTTTGCTTGTTTTTAATTGTGTAGTTAATCTAATTTGTTAACCTTACAAAAAACCAAAATGAGTTACTACGTGATTTGTTTTTCGTTTTTGTTTGCTCGACAAATAATTCGAACTCATTACATATAGTCAAGAATATTATTTCCCGTGAGTATGAAGGACCATAATTCTGACGGTTTGATAAAAATATGAATGAATATTACCATCATTTCATAATTTAATGTGCCCAGTATCAACAGTACTGTTTTGTATAATGTTTAGTGCTTTCACATGCATGCTCATAATAACTGTAAATGTTTAGTGTTTGACCTTATAAATGTGTAGTTGTTTTTGTCCAACAAGTAGCTTATAAGCTCTCCCAAAGATGCTCTAAATTCATTTATAGTTACTATTCCTATTTCATAATCTTTTATCTATAAAAACAAAGTGTATAATAATAGTATATCTGGGTATAATAGTTTTTCAAACTCCTCTCAGAATTACGTGTTTTGAGAAATTAATATTTTCCGTTGAAAGATGTCAAAAAATTACTCACCATAATACCACATAAATCACAATATTCTCTAAATATTGGGGCAACAATTTTTTCTCTCTTAAATTTATTAATAGGAAATTAGGAACCCTTAAACCTCAAACTTGGCAGCTAGACTTAGGGTTTAAAATTTGATGCTCTAGCAATCAGGATTCAGACCATCACCAGTTCACCACCACAGTACCTGAACGCCATTCAACAATGGCGTATTCAATTTGCAACCACTCGCCGATAACACCAGCTTCTATCTATCCGAGTTTCCCCTCCAACAGAACTCCCCTTTACTCGATCCATCTCTCTAACCACCCAAATGCGCTACTGGCCACCGCTATCTGCTGCTCCCTCCGCCGCCCGGAGTACACCCCCAACCACATTCCGGACCCTAAATATGTCCGCATTTTCGATACCACGCTCCGCGACGGAGAGCAGTCTCCCGGCGCCACCATCACCGCCAAGGAGAAGCTGGACATCGCTCGGCAGCTCACTCGCCTCGGCGTCGACATCATCGAGGCGGGTTTCCCGGCATCTTCCGACGCCGACTTCGATGCAGTCAAATTGATCGCGATCGAGGTCGGAAATGCTGATTCCGACCACGTGCCGGTCATCTGTGGCTTGGCCAGGTGTAACAAGAGGGACATCGATAGGGCATGGGAGGCTGTGAAGGTCGCTAAGAAGCCCAGGATTCACACATTTATCGCCACTAGCGAAATCCACATGCAGTTCAAGCTGAAGATGAGCCCGGAGCAGGTGATCGAGAAGGCTACGAGTATGGTGGCTTATGCCAGGAGTTTAGGATGTAGTGACGTTGAATTTAGCCCTGAAGATGCTGGAAGGTGATGATAATTATTTTTGTTTCAGTCGATTCCAACTTCAATGAGATATATACACCTCAGCATCTGTGAAAGAGCTGAATTCGGCGAAATTTGAAGCTGCTTTTTTTTTCTTCCTATATTCAGATAATAGCTTGAATTTGAATTAAAGAAGTTACCCGTAGAGTCTAGAGTTGATTTAGGAACTATTTGAGTCTGCTCTTGCACATCTGGTGCATAAAAGTAATTACTGATATTAACTATGATGAAATTCATCCACTAAAACATCATTTGTTTTGAGACGTTTCATTAATATTTAACATTGGGGGAAACTAATGTCATGAACAGCTTTACAACTTCTCCCAGAAAGATTTTTCACATTTCACTTACTTTGATCCTTACAGATCGGACAGGGAGTTCCTTTATCAAATTCTGGGAGAAGTTATTAAGGCTGGTGCAACAACTCTCAACATCCCTGATACAGTTGGATATACTTTGCCAGCTGAATTTGGACAATTGATTTCTGACATCAAATCCAACACTCCTGGAATTGAAAATGTTATTATTTCGACTCACTGTCAGAATGACCTTGGACTTTCCACTGCTAATACTATAGCGGTATGCAATTTACTGAATTCCTTCTGTATCCACTCTGTGCTTATTTCTATTCACTCTTCAGGGAGCACATGCGGGTGCAAGGCAATTAGAGGTTACAATTAATGGCATTGGTGAAAGAGCTGGAAATGCCTCACTGGAGGAGGTGCGTCTCTTTTTAATACTTTCACGGGGGATGTCTTATTACAGTTCTATGCTCAGTCAAATTAATCAACTGACACACAGACCATTTGATTCCTCGTTGACTCTTATTAAGTTTGATTCATGTTTCTGAATCACTGCAGGTTGTAATGGCCTTAAAATGTCGTGGCGAGCAAGTATTAGATGGCCTTTACACAGGGATAAATTCACATCACATTATTATGGCGAGCAAGATGGTACACTGTCCTCAGCTTCCTTGTGCTTATTTACTTTTCTTGATTTTTTTTATCAGTCTGTTGAAAACTGTATTTTCAGGTTGAAGAATATAGTGGGCTGCGCCTGCAGCCACACAAAGCAATTGTTGGGGCTAATGCTTTTGCTCATGAAAGTGGAATACATCAGGTGAGAGTTGAATGGGCAGACGACCTTATGAGTCGTTGCATTCTTTTCAACAATCTTGCTCTGGCTTATTGATGTTATATTTTTTATTAATTTGAATTTGTGAACTTGTGAATATCTATGTAGCTTAGACTTGGGTACAGGTGTCTGCCACAGGTGCATATCTAGAATTAACAATTTCCATTATTAAAGAATTAGGATATGTGTGTACTGTTAAAATAAACTAAAATTAGGATATTGTTATGGGTTTATGCGCATAAAACTACATGTAAAAAAATTTCATATGGAAAGATTTAACATGTAAAATAAAAATAAACAAATTTCTCTTAATTAAGCGTCCGAGCACCTGTACAAATACCTGCACCGATGTCGGAACCAAAAGGCATAGTACTCGTATTCTTAGAGTGTGTATCATGGATATATATCACTCATATTGCTTTGGATTTGGTTGCCTATAGTTGGGTCTATGACTTGTTACTTTATGGAGTATTGTTTAGTATAGGAATATCTTTTTTTTTACTTGGGTATATGATTATTTTACTTATACAGTTTCCCATTCAGTTATCTATGATGCTTGATTTAATAAGTTTCATTGCTTAGACTTGTTCTGTTTTTTCTTTCAAATCAACAGGTCTACACTATTTACCCCTGTGTCAATTTTCGAGTATACCATACTCTATGGATGAAAAATTGCGTACCTTTGTTTTTTAGATGGTTTTTATTATGTAATTTAAGTTTCTATGGTGTGTTGCCTCCAGCATTAGCACATATGTTTGGATAATATTCTTTAATCTTTACAAATATTTTAGTCTGTTAGCATTAGCACATAGGTTTGGATAATAGTTTGTACAAATAAGTTGGCATTTGTTCATTGGTGTGGGCACTTTTATGGATCTTTTTTTTTGTTTATTTGCCTGATGTACATGTATATGTATAAATTTTTAAGAAACTTATTGCGCATTCTGCTAAGCAGTGTGCCTCACGGAGTTCTTGCATACTCGAGCTTGCCACAAAATGAAATGTGTTGATGAGAGAAGTCATAACAAATTATTTGCTTCCTGAGTTCCTGAGTACTTTCGCTAAGTAAACAAGATATTAAAATATAATTTCAGGCTCCTTATACGTCATTTATTTCTTTGGAACAGAGTTCTTTTATTTGATTTTAAGCATACCATCTATTCATATTTCCTGCTATAATTTGTCATCCTTTTGTTTCTTGTTTCTGATTGTAATAAGGTTTCTTGACTGATCTGAACAATTGTCTTTATCTTCAGTTTGATTTCGTCAGTCAAATCTAAATTATTTCAACAGTGTTTATTCTTTCAACTCATTCACAGGATGGAATGCTTAAACATAAGAATACATATGAAATCATATCTCCTGAAGATATTGGACTTCTCCGCTCTAATGAGTCTGGTATAGTGCTCGGAAAACTCAGGTATGCCTCAATTAGGCAGTATGGCACATTCGGTGAAAGAGGAATAGTAGATTTGTTAAAGATACTCCCTAATATTTACTCATTTTTTTCTAGTCAAACCCCCAACATATAATCAAAGCTATAGAAATTAGAGGTGTGTGAGTGCGGTCCCACGCTTAGCTCACCAATAATATATTTTTCATGATGGTGATCAATATATATTAAAGTTTCTTTACTTTTGTTAAATTACTTGATGCAGACGCAGTTAAAGTCAAAAGTTCTTTGAATCAATCAAATCATGCTTTGATATCAAATATTTCTGTTTTTTAGGTATACAAGAAAATTCTGCATTATACTAACAGGGATCTCCTCCACTCTTGAAAGAAGTGTATTTATGATATTTCAGATTTTTTACCCACCTTAAATTTCAATATACTTTCATTCAGAGCCATAAAATATCGTCAGCTTAAGTATGCAGCAGGCGAGGGATTATAATTAATTCCTTCTAAGGCAGAAATTCCAAGTCCATTTCTAGGCATTGTAATAGTGTGTCTCTGTTTCTACTCTTATCCCTTTTAATTCCTTGTTCTATTCTATATTTATATTTCCACCTTTTATGTGGTGAAGAAAGTTCTAGGTTTTATCTGAAAATTGCAAAGATTGTGATTTTATCACAGCTGGAGACTAGGCATGGAATGCTGATAATAAATATATCAAGTGTGATGCGGTGTGGGAATTTTTATCCCACCACCTAACTGGAGTTAGACATGCCCAACGGTTCCGAACCGTCGGTTTTTAGAACCGCCGGTTCCGGAACCGCCGGTTCCGGTTCTATATTTGTAGGAACCGGAACCGAACCGGGGTTTCACGGTTCCCGTTTCCGAAACCTCCGGTTCCGGTTCGGTTCCGACGGTTCTCGGTTCCGGTTCCCGGTTCTAACACTTTTTTTTAAATTTTCTTCTTCATTTTGTGAAAAAATGACGGTTCCGAACCGGAACCGCCGGTTCTGTCGGTTCCGGTTCTCATTTTTCGGGAACCGGAACCGAACCGGGCTAAAACCGGTTCCGGTTCGGTTCTAGAACCGGATTCGCCGGTTCCCGGTTCTTGAACCGGGTCTCACGGTTCCGAACCGGCGGTTCCCGGTTTTAACCGCCGGTCCGGTTTTTTTTGGGCATGTCTAACTGGAGTCCACAAATTCTCTGATTTTTTGCTTTGGGTCTTAATATAGTTTCAGTGCTCTGTATGTTAAACTGACCCTATAAATAAATCAACCGTAAGTCAGATTAGGCATCATAATTTTGTTGAAAAAGAGCCTTAAAGTGTCTTGCTATTATGATCTCTTACATTAATCTATTCAGCTATATATTTTTTTAGTAACTGATTGGGATTATGGCTAATTTTTTATTAGTATTTCTCTTGCTATACACGTACTGTGCTACCATAAGTCTTGATGTACATGCATGAATTTTCTGAACTTGATTTTTAACATTTCTGAACAGTGGGCGGCATGCTTTGAAAGCCAAAATGTTGGAGGTAAATCGCAATCTTGAGTTTATTATGAATTATTAATATATATTGGCAATTTTGTCCGTAACATGCATCAACCTTTATTTTATTTTCCTTTATTTATTTATGGGTTGCAGCTTGGGTATGATATTGATGGCAAAGAACTTGATGATCTTTTTGCACGCTTCAAAGGTGTAGCAGGAAATAAAAAGGTACATTTGTAAGTTCCAAAGTGATGTTTATATAATCATGAGTGATCACTGGAATGAACATTAGTCATTACATGTTATTGCTTTCTTTTCTTAACTGTAATCAAAACATGCAAGTTAATTGTCAATACTGCGTATTTGTATACATGTTTGTGGGGATACTTTTGCCCACCTGTTTATACTCGTGTTGATTTTCCAGCTTATCACCGATGATGATCTGATTGCCCTAGTTTCAGACGAAGTTTTCCAGCCACAATTTCTTTGGAAATTTGATGATGTGCAGGTTTGTCTGCATCACACTTGTTTCAGCTTTGTTATTTGATCATTGGATATAGTTTTGGTATATAATTGAATGATCCATCCAATCGGCAATGGTTTCTCTCATGGACAGGTTACATGTGGAACTCTTGGGCTTTCAACTGCCACAGTTAAACTCACTGATGCTGATGGCAAAGAGCATATTTCTTGTTCAGTTGGAACAGGGCCAGTTGATGCAGCATATAAGGCGGTTGATCTTATTGTTAGGTCTGAAACTAGAACAAATTACAGTTCTTCGACTTTGTTTACCATGCTAATTTGGAAAATCACTGTTATGCTGCTAATGATGACTTTGACACATAGAATTGTGTGTAATGTGTGAGAATTCTCAAATATTTGCTACTATTACCTATAAACTAGTTTTGTTGGTACTATGTAGCTTTAAGAGTAACTCCAATGGGATGTTCATTTGAGTATTTTTTTTTCCACATAACCTCAAAATTCTTATGTGTCAAAAAAATTAGACGATTATAGTACACCATCTACATATGGTTTGTGTGTTGGACACTGTCCATTCACTATTTCTCTTGTTCATTTTGCAATTTATATATAATTTACTATCTCTCGACCCTACCAATTAGTCATCAGTTATTTGTACATTACTACATTCTAAATTTATCACTAGATCAGGTTTCTAAGTAATTCTATCTCATTTTATATGCCATTGAGAATCCACATTCTAGCATTGGAGATGCTCTAACAGTTTGTTTATCTCCATAGATGTATAATTAATAATCTCACATGTAAAATAAAAATTGAGTTAGACCCCATGTAATCAACACAAATTAAGTGTCAATCGGGGTGTTGTTGAGATGCGTATGTGTTAGTTGAGCCCGGTTATTTGCCCTTATCTAGCAGAGCTTTAACAACATCATTGCCTTCAATCTGCGTGTCTTATGTTTAAACCTCGGGATTCTTAGTATGTAATCTTTTACAATTCATTTCTTTTAATATTTGAAACCACGAATATTTAGTCATTTTTGCTTTCTTGCAGGTTCCTGTGACACTTCTCGAGTATTCCATGGTTGGAGTCACTGAAGGCATTGATGCTATAGCCACAACAAGGGTTTTGATTCGGGGAGAAGATAGTGTTGCAACAACCCATGCTTTGACAGGAAAGAGTGTCAAACGTGCATTCAGGTATTGAAATGGTCAATGGAAACAATCCATAACATTTGTATTTCGTAATTTATTTGAAGGAAAAGGGTGAAATACACCCCAAATGCAAATGTTTTCTCTACGATATAAATAAGCCCTTAATATACGCATACACCCCAATGTCTAAGTTATCAATGATTTTATTTTACTAACGAGGCTCCATTGAGCAACTTACGATTATGTGGCACATTAAGCGATGGTAGAAATCTCCTTTAAAATCATTTTGAACCTTTTTTATGAAGTATTTAGTTATCTTAGTCAAATTTCCTGATTTTGGGATACCCATTCATCAAGTACTATTGAATTATTTTATAAGAAATGAATTCAGAGTAACTCATAAAAGAAATATCGAGAAAAAAATGTCCCGCGCCATTTTTCGCTTAATGCGCCATCTAAACATACTGAGGCCTTGCATATAGGCGCCTAGGTGTGCATTTAGGTGCTGAGAGTGAGTGGTGTATTTGTAACTTGATTTTGTTGCTTAATGCGTCATCTAAAGTCTAAACGTAGTCAAGCCTCACATGTAGGTGCCTTGACGCGTAGTATTGGTGTGTACCTAAGAATACTTTAGGGGGTTATCTGTACCATGGATAAATTTGAAATTTCAGGGATGTATTTCACATTTTCTCAAACTTTAAGGGCGTATTTTTACCTTGGAGTAAGCATTAGGGGTGTATGTGACCCCCTTTTCTCTTCTTTTAATTTAAAGAATAATTGCCAATGAGGTTTAACTTGGTCAAATAAAGTAATAAAAAAGGGGGGAAAACGATATGTTGAAATTACAATTAGCTCTCCTTTAGTGTTTTTTATTAAGAATTACCCTACTGCAGCAGGTACGTCTTGTAAATTAGAAATATGTCGGGTAGGTATTTTTTCTTTGTCATCCAAATGCGCATAAGAGAAATGTAAACTACAATTTCTGTTTCATTTTATACCTTTTTAATTTTACTCTTTGTACTTGTATTGTCTACGACCAGTGGAACTGGAGCTGCAATGGATATTGTCATCTCGAGCGTTCGAGCGTATGTTGGTGCACTTAACAAGCTAGTGGGGTTCAAGGATCGCTTAATAATTGAGGATCCTAATGAACGCAATTTGTTGCATGCAAATAAGTGAAGAGGCATGGTGTCTGATTCATTTTATACCTGCACCTTATAGTTGAGAGATTAGTGATCCTTTTTGCTTACGGGCTGAATTTTAACATACCTCCATTATATGCAAGTTCATCGATTTGTTAGGGAATTGTTATCTTGTATTTGTTGGAAACTCGTGTTATTTAAATCAACATATATTTTTTATATGTTGTGAAAACATTTTGTTTTTACTTTCTAGAAAAATGTATATTCGTCTAGTACCTTTCAGTTTCGATTTAATGAAATGGGGAAATATATTACTAATAAAACTAAGTACAAGTAAGTTATCATGAGATCATTCTTGGAGAATCACTGATCATGATAGATCGGACTCTATTCCTACTTCTAAGAATATTTTCTTCGATTTTTTCACACGCAGATGGCCGTTGCTTTGCACAATGGGCAGCAGTTCTTGAGCATCAGCCAGTTTTTGATACAACCCGAGTGGAAATCGTGCCCGCAATCCAAAGTGGCAATCTTTTCGACTTCTTGGAACAAACAGTCTTGGCACACCACACATATATCATTAGCATCAACCGGATGATGGCTTCTCGTTTTCAGGTGTTTGGTGATGGTCTCTTCAGACATGCCATCGCCATTATGAGTTGAGTCGTAGACTACTATTTCCTCGTCAACCAAATTCCATAGCCGTAATTCCTCTTCGGTCAGTACCGTCTCTTCTTCTTCTTCTTCTTCTTCTTCTTGAGCATTCAGAATCCAAGGATTGTCGTAGTAGTTACTTTCCGCCTCATATTCTTCGTGATAATGATTCATAAACCAAGAATCATCACAAGGCACAAAAGGTTGTGGTTGATATGAAATGTAGTACTGCCCATGGACCAAGAAGTACTGAGGATACATCAGCCCATAACCTGCTTGAAAATATCCGAACACCGGTGCCACCTGGTGCGGAAGAGAGTAGGATGTAAATTTGTTGTCGTAGTAAGAATAATTTGCAGCTGCCATGGCGAATGAATGATTTCTTTTAGCTTCTATGATGATCAGTTGTATATGTGTATGTATATCTTTCTCACTTGCTATCTTTGTAATTGTGTTATAATTATGAATTTCTGAATAGTGTATATATAAATACATATAAACAAGTACTCCTATATATGAAAGCTAAGTAATTAGCAAGCGCGTACATATTGTCTCTCCTCTCATTTGTGCTTGTTTTCTCAAGCATGAAAAGTTTTGATGTGAAGTAGGCATTAGTTTACTTTCCAAGCACACAGTTTTTCAACTGCTTTAATTTTCACCTAACTATCATTAATTCATTATTACTTGTTTTCTGATAATTAATTAAGAAAAAATCTATTAATTTTTTTTTATTTAGAAAAATGCAATAGGAAAGGTTGAAAATTTTCACCTTAAATTAATAAATGACGACTATGTAGTATTTTATTAATGATTATAATAATTTTCACCTTGTTTTATGAACTTTGGAATGAAAAATAGTGATTTTTTATAACGATTATAATATCTTTTTTTATATTATAAAATAATTTTTAAAAATTATGAATATAAACTTAGATTATATACATAAATTTTATTTTTTAAATTTTATTTTTTTACATTTTTCAATTTTTTTGAAATGAACTAACTAGCTAAACTGATTTCAATCAAAATTGAATCAAATCAAAATAAGTTGAATTGAATCCAACTAAAAGTAAATTAAAAATTAGAATCTAATAATATTAATCGTCATAATAATAATCATAAACAAAACTTACATGATCTCTCACACTAACAATATCAATCATTATAATAATAATAATAATCTTGGATGTTTTTTCTTAGCTCATAATTATCTCATGGAAAATCAACATTTAAGTCAATTATTGTTCAGTTTGTTTGATATGCTACTCATATTTAATAAAAACAATATTGTATACTCACAAGGGTTATTAAGAATATAAGGGTTATTAAGAATGTGGTGCTAAACAATAAACACTATACAGTACTAGTATATCTTTATTAATAAATATTTTGTTTGTTGAAGGTTACACACTTAGATTTTATTTTTTTTAAACTTAATTCACTTTGAGTCATTTTAAATCTATTGAATTCAATCCAATTCAATTCAACTCGATTAAATTTACGCAAATACTCGATATAACTAAACAAACTTAATGTAAAAAAGAAGCATGATTAATTTAAAAAAGAAGGAATGTGATATATTTAAGTAAAAACTTAAATACTCTTTTTACATTTTGTTCTTTGTAATTTACTAAACGTTAAATAAATTAATTAATATTTAAATAAGTGTATTTAAATGTTAAAAATCATATGAATTTTTAATTAGTGTATTAAAAGTAGAAATAATTTTATGAATTTTTAATTAAATGGTATAAATATTAAGGAGGTGAATTTATTTTGAATTATACATTGTGGCTTTAAATACCTACTTCCAAATACTGTAGTTATTTTGGCCTGCAACTCCCGCTTTCCCGATGGCCCTACGTTTTCATCTAGCAGCAAATCAGTCTATTGAGATGACTGTGGAATCGACGACTCGGGACCTTCAATCCTCCATAGCCTCATGCGAGGACTTGACAGAATCAGTCCCAGAAATTGCAGTAAGTACTTCTGCCAACAACCTAGAAGAAGTGCAGGCAAGGTGTTCGGAGAAATGCGCGATAAAGATTCCGTTGATCGAAGACACTGCACCTGTCGATCCTTCCATAATCGGAAACATCAAACTCAAAAATGACGCTGATGGCACTCAGAGGCATGCCGACGACCCAGAAGAAGTGCAGGCAATGTGCTCTCAGAAATCCGCGGTCAAGATTCCATTGGTTGAAGACACTGCACCTGCCCATCTTTCCATTGTCGGTAATCGGAAAATCAACAATGACGCTGATGGTACCCAGAAGCATAGGACGAAGCCCAGACGCAGGGGAGGAAAGAGTAGAAAAAACAATGTCATATCAAGTGGTTACTTCGTTGAACCAAAAGAAAAGAAGGGGCTGCAGTATTCGAGGAAGGAGATGGAGACTCTGAGGTTTGATGGACTGGAAGAACAAAAGAAGAGGTGGGTTGAGGTGTATTGTCGGCTCAGTCCATCGGTGCAGGTGGAGTATGATGAACTGGATAAAACCCGTAAAACGGATAGTGTCCCGAGCGTCGACTTTGATCCTCGGACCCAGTTCCATAAATCTGCTGACTTGGGTATGTCTTCTACAGTTCTACCATTAGTGCCTTTTTTGTGCTTCAAACGTGATTTCATTGGCGCAATGTTTCATGAAGTGATCATTCTATATTTTAAGCACCTTCAACTTTTGCATATACTCAATGTTTGTTTACGTGATGCAAGTGTCGTGGAAATGATATGCAAGTGTATAGTGATGAGTATTCTCATCATAATAGACCAAATGATGATAATTTTTGTATTCATCCATTTTTTCTAGTATATTCAGATTACAGTCTGTTGCATATGCATCACAAGTGAAGAATGTTTGAGAGATGAATGATGTATAAGAATTCATAATTTCATATTCATCACTCGACACTTATATATTCAACAAGGTGCATTCATGATGCATTTGCATGATAATACCATCCCACCTCACCACAACAACGACACATATTCAAGACATACAAACCTCAGTATACGGTCATTCACAGGCAGACTTTCGTCCTTTAAACGGATTTTCTTCACCGCATACTGCCTACCATCTAACTTATTTATGCATAACACAACGAGCCCAAATCCTCCATGACCTGTTAATAATAAAAACTTTAGAGTTGCATAATTATGTCACTTTATAAAACAAATGGTATGAAAGTAATACCGATTAGGCCAAAAAATTCAAAACTCAACAAGGAAATGACCAACCATATTTTGCTAGCAAATGGATTGTCAATCTATAAATAATTCAACCATTTTCCCAGCTTGAATATCACTTAATTCATTAACACATGCAATATCATCTCCAACTGAAACTACTTGGAAAATCATGCAACAATTGTTATTAGACTTTCTTATAGAGTGGTTGATTTTGCAGCTTAGGGATGAGTTCCATAATTCCATTTATAACTAGAAAAAAAAGGAGAATGGCAAGAGAAAAAAAAAGGCTACATACAACTTTTTGAGATGAGTTTATAAGATCTATCAGTTTGATCCCTTCGTTATAATACTTCCAAAAAATGAAAATAGGATCTAACCGAAAACAACTGCATTATATCTAATATCATCGATATTGATGATATTTAATAGATTACTAGATATAGTTAGTGTTAATGCATTGAGTGGACAAACATTACACTTCTAGTTTTTAACTTCCATAGCTAAAGCAGCGCAGTGACCACCGTAGATCAAGTGAAGAGCACTACAGTAGACACTGCACTGCACAACATAGTCAATATTGTAGTTTCACAACTATATGTGCAGCTGCACCAAATTCGAAGAAGAATATACGAATGTTTAATTGACGATCTGATTGAGTCAAAACGAGTTGGATTAAATCGTGGAAGGAAGACCAAGACCGATCCAGGGAACGCACGTGGCGGACGATCGATTCAATCAACAAACTCCCATATAGGCGCAAGAAACTAACGCCTAACTACCTAGCGCAGTCCTCGAAACGTAGCTTGGAGAGCAAGGATTAAATGATACAAAGAGGACGCATCTTGCCAGATAAACACTTTTGATATACCCACACTAGTTTGCGGCTTTGCGCATTTACGGGATTTATACGTGTACTTATTTATTTAAGATTATCGGTTCATAATCATATCTAGAGCTTGCTAGCTTAGGTTTTCTAAGACGATAGAGTCTAGTGCACAGAGTGATGTAGTTAAGCACTTAAGCTTGTTTTTGTATTGTCTTTGTCTCGACTTTTTTTTGTTGAATTCGCTATCTGGATTCGTCTTTTTCCGTGAAGGTCTTTCTCACAAGTTATAATTGATATAACTTTTGATTTTGTTTACATTGGTGTCAACTTTCTTAAGTGTTTGTTCATATACACTATCGTACTCACTACAGTAGTGATATACACTCGAACAACCAAACACTTTCAGTTAGGGGTGCAAAAGAACAAAGTTTGAGGCTCGTGACCAAAATCGATCAATGATCTTTATGTGCCTAATGCCTATCCTTCATAAAGTAATGCAAGAATCATGCTAACATATGAAAATGGAACACACGAAATAATGCGTCCTCACCGAGAGGTTGAAGCTCCTCAAAGTCATTCAAATATCGAGAACTTAGAGAAGAACTTTCCACTCCAAAATTGGAAGCAGCTTTCCAGAATTGAGAGACTTTTGATGAACTCTGTCAGAAGAAATTGTAGAAAAACAATAATATCATTGACTAATTAGATATCCAACTTCCATAGCAGAGAAAAAATAAATGCATAGTGGACTAACAATCTGCTTCCTGAAAACACGATCAAATTCCTTGTCAAACGACGGAGACGGTTTGATAGCCATATCTCTGACACCCTCTGAAAGAATCTGAAAAGGAATAAATTACATGCAGCAAGTAATAACAGGTATAAAACCCTAAAAAATACAGTATAATATCATTATCATTAAGCCAATAAAACATGAGAAATATGCACCCCAAGATTAACGAGCTCTGCTGTTATTTCTTCCAAAGCATCACCTAGTGGTCCTTTAGGAGCACAAGATACGCGAAGTAAGTGGGCCTATAGGGAGAAACTTAGTCCACGTTAATGATTTTGAGGAAAAAGGAAGTAAAAAATAGTAGCACAAACATAGGTAAGAAAATCACCAGGAGCAAATCTCTCTCCACGTTCTCCTTAGCTTGATCGTGAGCAGAAAACATGGAAGATGACTCTGATTCACTATCCGAATCACCATAATCAGATTCTGTTAGGTTTGCTTCCACAAACACGTCCTGTAAGACAAAGAAATTGTCACATCCTCCGCATAACAAAAGCATTACAAGAGTCACAAGAGATATAAATGACCTGAGAAAAATCAGAAAATAAGAGGAGCAGAAATAAAAGTATATCTCATACTAATTTTGATCTTTCAGGGCAAGATAGAAGTATGAGATTCGTCGAGAGAGATAACATTACCTAAAAAAAACTAATGTATCCTCATAAAGCTAGAAGAATGTTTATCATACCAAGAGTTTTCAGTAAACACATATAGGCATATAAAGGCAGAGTAAGTGCTCTAAAGTGGTAAGGTTTCAATCCGATCTGTGTAAGCATTTTTGTTGTCTGTCTGCCTCAGGTATTATGTGTTTCAAATTATACAGCCAGTTAAAGAGATTAAATGCAGCAGCGGAGCACATTAGTCTGAAGAGGCGAATTAAACATCATGATAAACACTCAATTATTTTAATCAGAGAAGATAATGAAGGGACTAATTGCCTTAATAACATAGATTCTCATGATAAGAGTAACTATATTGCAAGGGTTTGCAGATCTCAAGGTCACATAACATGTATCTCTTCCCTTTTGGGAATCTTGAATACCATGTCTTTGATATTTCATTGCATAGAGACATACCCAACTAATATCATTTATGTAAGCAATCAATCTTCCCTTGCAATCTCTTTAACAGCACTATCCCGAAATTATTAGCTCACAATACAATACATGGTATTTAGTGCATCTGGTATAAAAACATGATTGCCATAAATCTGTGTTACTTGTTGGAGCATTATGTAAAATTTGTACATGATGACACCCCTATGCACTACTTAAAGCAAACTTAGAAAACCAAAATTAGTAGCACATTGGTGCTATCAACGCCAAGTTCCCAACCCCAAAGTACAGTAAAAAAAAGAAAAAAAAAGGAAATAAATACAGAAACTGACACCCATAGGCTATAACCATTAAAAATGACATACGCACAAAAAAGATCAAATGGACTTTCCTCAAGGTGAACGTATTCAATCAAAATTATCTGGACGCAAAACTTAATATGACAACTTCAAATGCAGATCTCAATAAATTATTAACAAGTACTTAATCTATGATTATTGCAAATAATATCAGCACAACCTTTGTGTAGCCAATGGAACTGTTTCCATCTGATTCACCGGCACTTGAATCAGTATTTTTTGTCTCATCTTCACTCTCTTCTTCAAGTGTGTCTAATCTTAACGAACGGTTACGTATAAGCTCTGCCTTAACATTTTCCATTGTTGATGGCTTCATATTCTTACCAAATTGCTTGTCGGGGTCAAATTTTCTCGGTTTCAAATCATCAAATGTCTGAGAATGCAATTTCTTGCTGCTCTCTTCCAATCCCAAGTTCCACTGCCACAACTCCCCAGAACCACTAAAAAGATCTACATGACTAAATACAAAAGGTCCTGTGAAAGAACGTATTCGGCCCCTTGGAATAGGAGAATCCTTCTCAGAGAGCTGGTAACTCTCATCGGCATCATGGCATAGAGCCTAAAAGAAACAAAAATATAACAAAACGAGTAACGTTTTAGCTCTACTTTGATGGATAAGCTCTTGATGTATTAAGATGACATTAGACAAGTAGGGTCTCTTTGATACCACTTTGCTAGTCAACCGGAATTGAGTATAATATATATATATATATATATATATATATATATATATATATATATATATATATATATATATATATATATATATATATATATATATATATATATTGTGTTCCAAGTCCTATTAAAATGTCTATTAATAAAAGTTTACAGTACCAAAATGATTAAACATATTTTCATCAACAAAGAGTTTTACTATTGGACCAGATTAATACAATCCAACCCAAAGGACTTCATAGAACTAAAAAGCCGCAATCCAAACACGCAATAAGGATATGAACACTACACCATCAACATAATTCAAATTTCAAGGCTACCATATCAAAAAATGGGTGCAATATTTATGCAATCTACTTAAGAATATGAAATTAAAACCAAGAAAGGCAATGCTTACAGATGGTTGACCCTGTTGAGTAAGTTCAGATAAGTACTCTTGGGCAGCCTCCACTAAATTGTAAATCATTACACGTCCTTCTCTAGCATTAGAATTGGCCTGCGAATTAGAAGAAGATTACTATAATCCAGTCCAGGATTTTCCAGCATCTGGATGAGATATTTTACATGCATTGTTATCCGAGCAAATCACTACCCTGTTTCCCATACAAGAAGCTAAGGAAAAAAAACTTAAAATGTAACAAACAAATAACAGCAAGAGCACTTAAACGGTAAACCTATCAAAAGTTGGATCTTTCTGAATGTATTGGCACCACTTACTCCTACCTGATCGTAAAGTAGAGATAAAAGGTTATTGGCATCAGATTTTGATAAGCCTTTTTCTGGTACTATCTGCAGCTTTGGGCATTTGTATGGATAACCTTGTACACATCTGTGACATAATCATATTCACTTCACTAAACAGTATGATATAAGCACCATTTACAGAGTATGGTAGGCAAACCTCACTGAGAGCAAGGCAGAAACATCAGAATCCTCATATCCTGTATCCTTTGAGTACGGCCTAATTTTGCATCCATAAAGACTTAGCAAAAGCAATAATGAAGTTGCATGTATAATTGTAATGAATTATAACTTGTCATAAGAGGAACCTTAGCTTGATGTTAATTTGTGGGGGTGACTCGGAAACTTTACAGTCCTCCTGAAATATGGCACACCTATGATTCCAGGAACCATGAAATCAGTCATATTCTGGAAGATTATAGCCAGAATTTTATCATCATCAAAGCTATAATCAAAAGTCTGGAAGTTATCATAACAATTTTTAAGAGTCTAAAATACACCATAAAAGTTCAAACTATTTATCCAAATGTACATGTCCACATATTATATTGCATATGAGTGAAGTAGAACCTGGGACAGCCCTATTACAAATTCAGGGGATTTGGATTCCATATAAGTGGTTCAGTAATATAGGGTACAAGTATTAATCATGTGTGGCATGAGCTATTTAGTATCCAGCTTTCCAAATAGTATTCTGTTCTCTAGCGTTACGGTGTTCATTGCACTTCAAGCTAATTCATGTGCCAATTTTCATTTGCAATTAGTGAATTAACGTCCAAAATTTCGTGGTTGGATCTTCAAGACAAACAAACAAAAGAAAGCATTTCTAGTTCGTGTGGATTCCGTAGCAGCCAAATGAGCATGACTAGGAGAGTAAAGAATTTGAACTGAGCTCGGTTTGAATCATTGTATATTGGCTCGAGGTCAAGCTTGATCAAGCCAGTGGATATCAGCTCGAGTTTGTTTCCAAATGTGAGGTCAGGTTTAAGCTCGACTCGATCTTGATTTTTCTTTTTATATATATAATATTCTTGGTTCAGTTGACTCGTCAAGCCATGGAGCCTGTATTAATCGTGTATGAGCTCGGCTCTATAATGAATCTACCTGGATTGGGCTCGACTAACACTCAATTAGGGATAAGAGTTTTAAACGAGCTTTGAACGAGGGGCTCTGCTTGTTTACACACCTAAGCAGGACACAGTCCATGGGCGAGAGGAAAGTGTTCTTGAATTCATAAACATGAGAAAATGAGGGCATGATCGTACAGGCGATGACAAGGGTTTTCACAACGAATTGAAGTAAAATTAACCTAGGAAACCAAATTTGCTGGCATGTGCTGAACTATACAACATGTCAATGTAAAGAAGGATATAATAATAAAAAAATGAAAATAAAAATTCGAGAAAATATGTGCGAATATATAGAAAAACGGCTTACAAGGCAGTGATTTCCTCGGCCAAAATTTCAGAATTATCGGCGGCGAATGAGTGGTGGTCCTTCGATTGTGCCCTTCGACCTCCACCTCCCCGCTTCTTCTTCTTTGAACTATGACCCATTGAAAGAATCGTAAATGAGACAGGAAACCAATTGCCTTCTTCTTCGGCGAGATATGATAATTGCAGAGAAGCTGGCGCTCAAGTACAAGTCAAGGAAGTTGGCGTCTAGGTTCATCATTTCTCAAAAAATTACAAACACGTCCCATATTTCTCAATAATTGTTTTGAATGCCCTATACATTTAAATTCAACACCTTAACTCACCATTTTTTTTTTATATATAATTTTGTTTTTTATTTCTGTATTAATTAATAGATAATTGTTCGGATCTAATTCGCAAAATAAATGTTTAAAACTAAAAATAAGAGATTATTAATAACTAAAATAGATAAATTATAGAGAAAAAAACAATATTTTTTTGTCTTCAAATTAATTGAAACTATACTCTATTTATAGAGTATAAAAAATGATAAATTTTGATAAAAAACTAAATAAATAAATTATTTAATATAAAATAATTGAGGTCAAAAGAAAAATATGTTATGAAAATCTTAAACATTTAAACTACCAATCACGAGAGGACAAGTGTCCTACGTCCTACCCTTTCCTTGAGAATGGTTGAATTGTTTCAACACCAAAAAAAATCTACTTAATTTTCAACACACGATTCAACACTTCACTTACTCAACAGTTTAATATTTTTTCAAGATAACCTTTGTAAATAGTTTTATTTGTGCAACATTTTATTGAATGGAAATGATTACAGCTCAAGCTCATGTATCACATATTAATCGCAAACGCGAGTAATTATATGTTATTACAAAAAATCACAAATTCAAACTCAATCAAAGCTCTTGAACATGTAACTGATTTGATTTTACCGTTTAGAATAACAAATCGATCAATTGCAAGTCAATAGCTGATCAACAAAACTTGTTTATATGCCCAAAACGATGTGGCTTATGTTTTGCAACAATTTTGAATTCAAATCTTGTGAAAATGACCAAAATGCCTTTGCTTGCTGTGCAAATTATCTGAAATACATTGGAATTTGATTTTTGTGTAATTTTAATATAAAGAAATTCAAGTTTTTCACGATATTAAACCTCTATTAATTTAATATAAAAACTGCAAACTAAATTCTGAATTAGTTGAATTTAGAATCAAGTATCATGCACGACTTTAAATTAAAAAAATTGTGAAAATATTATTTGGAAAATTATCGAAAATTAGATAAGTATTAATTTAATATGGGGATAAGTGTACGTATTTTATATTTTTGTACACACAACGCAAAACCCAAGTATTTCGTACTCGAACTTGGATCCGTTACCCAGGATTGAGGGGCGTCCAGTGCACTTTTGCACCGGACAATAACAAGTGCAATCTTGCACCATACACGTGTACAATAAATAATCTAACGGTAAATAAATGATATGTTTTTGTGTTTTAATTTGTTTTCTTTACGCTATTATTTTATTTATTCATGATATGTTTTTGTGTTTTAATTTGTTTTATTTCCGCTATTGTTTTATTTATTTTTAATATTTATATAAAATATGAAATAATACAAGATATATATTACTAAATAATAATATAATTAAATCCAAATACTCAATCTGAATAATATAATTAAATATATTATAATAATTATAAATAATATTTTAAATTTGGAGGTTCAACCTATAAAAAATTATATATAATTTTAAATTTAATTTAGATTTAGTGTTTGAATTTAATTATATAATTATTTTGTATATATTTTGTATGATTTTAGATTTTTTATAAATATTATAAAAATAAATAAGACAATACAAATTGCGTAAACAAAACAAATTAAAACAATAAGATACTATTATTATAAATTAAGTAAAAAAACAAATTAAAACAACAAAACATAAAGTAAAAAAACAAATTAAAACAACAAAACATATCATTTATTTACCGTTAGATTATTTATTGTACACGTGTATGGTGCAAAATTGCACTTGCTATTGTCCGGTGCAAAAGTGCACTGGACGCCCCCTCAATCCCGTTACCCAAACCAATTCCGCGTTTTCGATCGAGTATGGCTACTAGCGGCGAAGGAGTCGCGATCGGAATCGATTTGGGAACGACGTACTCGTGCGTGGGCGCGTGGCAGCACGACCGCGTGGAGATCATAGTCAACGACCAGGGCAACCGCACGACCCCGTCTTACGTGGCATTCACCGCCTACGAGCGCCTCATCGGCGACTCCGCCAAGAACCAAACCTCCGTCAACCCCACTAACACCGTCTTCGGTACGTCATATATATATATATATATATATATATATATATATATATATATATATATTAATTAATTTTTTTATTGGAAACTCATTTAATTTATTTAAGTAATCACAGATGCGAAGCGACTAATCGGCAGAAGATACAGCGACCCTATCGTCCAGTCCGACATGAAGCTCTGGCCGTTCAAGCTCGTCCCGGGCCCCGCAAACGACAAACCAACAATCGTCGTCTCCTACAAAGGTGAGGAAAAACGGTTCTCGGCGGAAGAGATATCTTCCATGGTCCTCTCCAAGATGAAGGAAACCGCCGAGTCCTACCTGGGGTCCACCGTGAAAAACGCCGTAATAACCGTCCCCGCTTACTTCAACGACTCCCAGCGTCAGGCCACGAAAGACGCCGGCCTCATCGCCGGGCTCAACGTCATCCGCATCCTCAGCGAACCCACCGCCGCCGCCATCGCCTACGGCCTCGACAAAAGGCCGGCAACCGGGTGGGATAAGAAGAAGAAAAACGTCCTCATCTTTGACCTCGGCGGCGGGACTTTCGACGTCTCGATCCTCACCATCGAAAAAGAAACTTTCACCGTCCTGGCGGTGGCCGGCGACACCCACCTCGGAGGGGAGGACTTCGACAACCGGATGTTGACTCATTTCGTGAGCGAGTTCAAGAGGAAGCATAACAAGGACATGAGTGGGAATCCCCAGTCGATCAGAAGACTGCGGAGCTTGTGCGAGAGGGTGAAGAGAACTCTCTCGTCGACTTCGCAAACAACAATCGACATCTATTCCTTGTACGAGGGTATCGATTTCCACGTGCCCGTCACTCGTGCCAAGTTCGAGGATCTCAACATGGACTTGTTCGAAAAGTGCATGCGGACGGTCGAGGAATGCTTGAGGGAAGCGGGTGTGGAGAAGATCAACATCGACGATGTAGTACTCGTCGGGGGGTCTTCTAGGATTCCAAAGGTTCAACAAATGTTGCAAGATTTATTCAACGGGAAGGAGTTGTGCAGGAGCATAAATCCGGACGAGGCAGTTGCTTACGGAGCGGCTGTTTTGAGCGGCCAGGGGAATACGAAGCTGCAGGATCTCGTTCTTCTTGATGTCACGCCGCTGTCCCTCGGCGTACACACAAACGGAGATGTTATGGTGGTTGTGATTCCGAGGAATACGACCATTCCTACGAGAAAGGAAAGAGAGTTTACAACCACAGTGGACAACCAGACGAGCATTCGAATTCAGGTTCTGGAAGGGGAAAGAACGAGGACAGGGGATAACAATACGCTCGGTGAGTTTATACTGTACGGCCTTCCTCCGGCGCCCAGGGGTGTTGCGAGCGTCAATGTTTGTTTCGACATCGATGCTAATGGGATACTGAACGTGTCGGCTGAGGATAAGAGTACGGGTGCTAAGGAGAAGATAACTATAACTAATGAGAAAGGGAGGCTGAGCAAGGATGAGATAGAGAGTATGCTGAGAAAAGCTGACAAGTACAAGTTTGAAGATGAGACCCATAAGAAGAGGGTCGAGGCCAAGGTTGCGTTGGAGAATTACGCCTACAACTTGAGGAACAGGATAAGGGGTTATGGGTATGTTGCTGCTTTGAAGATTCCAGCGGCTGACAAGGAGAAAGTCCGAGTTGCGGTCGATTCGATGGTCGGATAATAACGAGATGGCTTATGCTGTTGAGTATGAAAATAAGTTGAGAGATCTTGAAAGCATTTGCAACCCGATTATTGCGAGGACGTATTATTGATGCAGTCCACATGCCTGGATCATAGATTACTTTATGCTGAATTTAATTATAATTATTACTTTATGGTGAATTTAATTATAATTATTTCAAATTGTTAGGATTCGCAAACTTTTTTTGAATTCATTTTTCTTTTGATAAAATCAAAGAACTTGCTGTTATGAACCTATGAATGCCATGTTCATAGTATTGGCCTTGGCCTTAATCATGATTAAATAAAGCAATTAAATCAAGAACTATCCCAATCACACACTCGAACTCAAGTCACAAAATCGTAAATAAACACTTAATAATATCCATTTCAAAACATTAAGAATATATATAACAAAAACAAACCACATCTTATAGCATAATTAATTATCCAACAGTACTAATTTCTTAAACCGGAAATTTAAAAAAAATCACAAACAGCACTTAATCAACCTCCTCAATCTTAGGCCCCGCGCCACCACTGCTGCTGCCAGCTGGACGTCCTGGACCATCTTCATCCATGGCTCCAGGCATGTCTGCACCCCCTTGGTACACCTTTGCAATGATCGGGTTGCAAAGGGCCTCAAGCTCTTTCATCTTATCTTCAAACTCCTCCGCCTCACCCAGCTGATTCCCCTCTAGCCATTGAATAGCTGCCTCGATCGCATCCTCAATTTTCTTCTTGTCAGATTCAGGAATCTTCGAAGCAATCTTCTCATCCCTGATCGTGTTCTTCATGTTGTAGGCATAGTTCTCCAACGCATTCTTCGCCTCAACTTTCTTCTTGTGCTCCTCATCCTCAGACTTGTACTTCTCGGCCTCTTGAACCATCTTCTCAATCTCCTCCTTGGACAGCCTTCCCTTGTCGTTTGTTATCGTAATCTTGTTCTTCTGTCCTGTTGTCTTGTCCTCAGCCGAGACATTCAAGATACCATTGGCATCTATGTCGAAGCAGACAGTGATCTGAGGTACACCCCTCGGAGCTGGAGGGATGCCTGACAGCTCAAATTTACCAAGCATATTATTGTCCCTCGTCCGCGCTCTTTCGCCTTCAAAGACCTGAATCAACACACCCGGCTGATTGTCAGAGTAAGTGGAGAACACTTGTTCCTTCTTGGTCGGAATTGTTGTGTTCCTCGGAATCAATACAGTCATGACACCTCCGGCAGTTTCCAGACCAAGAGACAACGGCGTAACATCCAAGAGAAGAAGGTCCTGCACCTTCTGATTGCCTTCACCACTCAAAATCGCTGCTTGCACAGCAGCTCCATAAGCAACAGCCTCGTCAGGATTAATGCTTTTGCACAACTCCTTACCATTGAAGAAATCTTGCAACAATTGTTGGACTTTCGGAATCCGGGTTGACCCACCAACAAGGACTATATCGTCCACTCGGCTCTTGTCCATCTTTGCATCCCTCAAGCACTTCTCGACCGGCTCCATGCACTTCCTGAATAAATCCATGTTGAGTTCTTCAAACCTTGCACGGGTAATGGAAGTGTAAAAGTCAGTGCCCTCGTATAAAGAGTCGATCTCAATGGTAGTTTGGGCGGTCGAAGAAAGAGTCCTCTTCGCCCTTTCACAGGCAGTCCTCAATCTCCTCAGAGCTCTCGGATTCCCACTAATGTCCTTCTTGTTTTTCCTCTTAAACTCCTGAACAAAGTGATTCACCATTCGGTTATCAAAGTCCTCCCCTCCGAGATGAGTGTCTCCAGCAGTCGCTTTGACTTCGAATATCCCCTCCTCGATAGTGAGGAGTGAGACATCAAAAGTGCCTCCACCAAGATCGAAAATAAGCACATTCTTCTCACCGGAACTGCTCGCTTTCTTGTCGAGACCGTAGGCAATGGCGGCAGCAGTGGGTTCATTGATGATTCGCATGACATTAAGTCCGGCGATCACTCCGGCGTCCTTGGTGGCCTGGCGCTGAGAGTCGTTGAAGTAGGCAGGGACTGTGACAACAGCATTCTTGATCGTCGACCCAAGGTAGGCCTCGGCAATTTCCCTCATCTTGATGAGGACCATGGAAGATATTTCCTCGGCAGAGAATTGTTTTTCCTCGCCCTTGTAGGAGACTACGATCATGGGCTTCTCGGCGGGGCCAGGAATCACCTTGAACGGCCACAGTTTCATGTCACTCTGAACCGACGCATCGTTGAACCTTCTGCCAATCAACCGCTTTGCATCTGAATTACAAGAACACAATAATTAGGATTTCCAGAACACACTACACCATCACCAATCTTACTAGAATCGATTCAAACAATTCGAAAAAAATTAGGTTTAATTTGAATTTTGAACATATATGGAGTTCATATGAACAAACATAGAATTCACGCGTTTGAATTATAATCATCGAGTATCATAAAACAATTTCGGCCGGAAATAATCATCATCATATGGTGGAAAACAAAAAATAATATTAAAAAAAAAAAAACTTACCGAAGACGGTGTTGACGGGGTTCATGGCGACCTGGTTCTTAGCGGCGTCGCCGATGAGACGCTCGGTGTCGGTGAAAGCCACATAAGACGGCGTGGTGCGGTTCCCCTGATCGTTGGCTATAATCTCAACACGGTCGTGCTGCCACACCCCGACGCACGAGTACGTCGTCCCCAAATCAATCCCAATTGCAGGTCCCTCGCCTTTTCCAGCCATTGAAGAAAGACAGAATTCAGTAAATAAGAATTAAAGTTGTATGTAAATTGTGTGCTGATGAATTTCTTGTTGATAATTGATGAATAGAATCGAGGAGGAAGGTAAGTATAAATAGCTATGGCGGTGATTTCCAGAGTAGTCTACTTCCTTCTAGTCTTTCCGGATTTTGCTCGCATCTTCTATTTCTTTCTGGTTTCTTCTTAGATATTCTCATAAATTACATTTGAATCCTTTCTTTGTTGACACTTAACAAGTTTGGTACTCAATTTCAAAATTTCGCTTTTTCCCTCATTTTTTAAAATAATTTATCGTACTCTTCTTGTTAGTTATTAAACAATCAATAAATTAATATATCTTTTAAAATTAATAAACAAATAATCCAAATGTGAAAATATAAATAAAGATTTTAAAAAATATATATATAATACAAATAGTAAGATACTATGTATTTATTAACAATTAAATTATCACTAATTTAATATTAGTCATCAGAACTGATTTGTGAAACAACATGTTACTTTGTTAACATGATAGACTCATAAAATAAAAATAAAAATTGTATACGAGCCAAGTAAAAAACTGTCTTGATTGGATGATCATTGTGGTACATTTGTTCCATATTTCAATTATATTGGTTTTATAATTTTATTTGACTTGATATGCATGTGTTTTAATGCTTATGTGATCCTTACATAAATGTTTGCCGGTTAATTGGTTGTGGGATAAGGACAAATTGCATAAATTTAGTGTTAATTTGTATGTTGAAGTGATGGATCAAAAAATTTCATTTTTAGTAGATTTAAATGTCGATTTTTATGTTGGTAGACCTATATTGATTACATCCAACTTAATCGTAGTTATGTATAGTTTGCTCGATTAATTTGTCTTGCGTAATTAGAAATGCTCGTTACTAGAAAATATAAAATACCTCAGTTTTGATACTTATATGTAGTTGAATTGTTAAATATGATCAACAATATATTTATTAAACATCTAGCTAACTCGTGCAATTTTTCGATTCTACTTGATAAACACTATCACTCCTAACTTCTCTCACCTTTGATCAAACATAACTATTCTCTTTTGCTTGTTTTTAATTGTGTAGTTAATCTAATTTGTTAACCTTACAAAAAACCAAAATGAGTTACTACGTGATTTGTTTTTCGTTTTTGTTTGCTCGACAAATAATTCGAACTCATTACATATAGTCAAGAATATTATTTCCCGTGAGTATGAAGGACCATAATTCTGACGGTTTGATAAAAATATGAATGAATATTACCATCATTTCATAATTTAATGTGCCCAGTATCAACAGTACTGTTTTGTATAATGTTTAGTGCTTTCACATGCATGCTCATAATAACTGTAAATGTTTAGTGTTTGACCTTATAAATGTGTAGTTGTTTTTGTCCAACAAGTAGCTTATAAGCTCTCCCAAAGATGCTCTAAATTCATTTATAGTTACTATTCCTATTTCATAATCTTTTATCTATAAAAACAAAGTGTATAATAATAGTATATCTGGGTATAATAGTTTTTCAAACTCCTCTCAGAATTACGTGTTTTGAGAAATTAATATTTTCCGTTGAAAGATGTCAAAAAATTACTCACCATAATACCACATAAATCACAATATTCTCTAAATATTGGGGCAACAATTTTTTCTCTCTTAAATTTATTAATAGGAAATTAGGAACCCTTAAACCTCAAACTTGGCAGCTAGACTTAGGGTTTAAAATTTGATGCTCTAGCAATCAGGATTCAGACCATCACCAGTTCACCACCACAGTACCTGAACGCCATTCAACAATGGCGTATTCAATTTGCAACCACTCGCCGATAACACCAGCTTCTATCTATCCGAGTTTCCCCTCCAACAGAACTCCCCTTTACTCGATCCATCTCTCTAACCACCCAAATGCGCTACTGGCCACCGCTATCTGCTGCTCCCTCCGCCGCCCGGAGTACACCCCCAACCACATTCCGGACCCTAAATATGTCCGCATTTTCGATACCACGCTCCGCGACGGAGAGCAGTCTCCCGGCGCCACCATCACCGCCAAGGAGAAGCTGGACATCGCTCGGCAGCTCACTCGCCTCGGCGTCGACATCATCGAGGCGGGTTTCCCGGCATCTTCCGACGCCGACTTCGATGCAGTCAAATTGATCGCGATCGAGGTCGGAAATGCTGATTCCGACCACGTGCCGGTCATCTGTGGCTTGGCCAGGTGTAACAAGAGGGACATCGATAGGGCATGGGAGGCTGTGAAGGTCGCTAAGAAGCCCAGGATTCACACATTTATCGCCACTAGCGAAATCCACATGCAGTTCAAGCTGAAGATGAGCCCGGAGCAGGTGATCGAGAAGGCTACGAGTATGGTGGCTTATGCCAGGAGTTTAGGATGTAGTGACGTTGAATTTAGCCCTGAAGATGCTGGAAGGTGATGATAATTATTTTTGTTTCAGTCGATTCCAACTTCAATGAGATATATACACCTCAGCATCTGTGAAAGAGCTGAATTCGGCGAAATTTGAAGCTGCTTTTTTTTTCTTCCTATATTCAGATAATAGCTTGAATTTGAATTAAAGAAGTTACCCGTAGAGTCTAGAGTTGATTTAGGAACTATTTGAGTCTGCTCTTGCACATCTGGTGCATAAAAGTAATTACTGATATTAACTATGATGAAATTCATCCACTAAAACATCATTTGTTTTGAGACGTTTCATTAATATTTAACATTGGGGGAAACTAATGTCATGAACAGCTTTACAACTTCTCCCAGAAAGATTTTTCACATTTCACTTACTTTGATCCTTACAGATCGGACAGGGAGTTCCTTTATCAAATTCTGGGAGAAGTTATTAAGGCTGGTGCAACAACTCTCAACATCCCTGATACAGTTGGATATACTTTGCCAGCTGAATTTGGACAATTGATTTCTGACATCAAATCCAACACTCCTGGAATTGAAAATGTTATTATTTCGACTCACTGTCAGAATGACCTTGGACTTTCCACTGCTAATACTATAGCGGTATGCAATTTACTGAATTCCTTCTGTATCCACTCTGTGCTTATTTCTATTCACTCTTCAGGGAGCACATGCGGGTGCAAGGCAATTAGAGGTTACAATTAATGGCATTGGTGAAAGAGCTGGAAATGCCTCACTGGAGGAGGTGCGTCTCTTTTTAATACTTTCACGGGGGATGTCTTATTACAGTTCTATGCTCAGTCAAATTAATCAACTGACACACAGACCATTTGATTCCTCGTTGACTCTTATTAAGTTTGATTCATGTTTCTGAATCACTGCAGGTTGTAATGGCCTTAAAATGTCGTGGCGAGCAAGTATTAGATGGCCTTTACACAGGGATAAATTCACATCACATTATTATGGCGAGCAAGATGGTACACTGTCCTCAGCTTCCTTGTGCTTATTTACTTTTCTTGATTTTTTTTATCAGTCTGTTGAAAACTGTATTTTCAGGTTGAAGAATATAGTGGGCTGCGCCTGCAGCCACACAAAGCAATTGTTGGGGCTAATGCTTTTGCTCATGAAAGTGGAATACATCAGGTGAGAGTTGAATGGGCAGACGACCTTATGAGTCGTTGCATTCTTTTCAACAATCTTGCTCTGGCTTATTGATGTTATATTTTTTATTAATTTGAATTTGTGAACTTGTGAATATCTATGTAGCTTAGACTTGGGTACAGGTGTCTGCCACAGGTGCATATCTAGAATTAACAATTTCCATTATTAAAGAATTAGGATATGTGTGTACTGTTAAAATAAACTAAAATTAGGATATTGTTATGGGTTTATGCGCATAAAACTACATGTAAAAAAATTTCATATGGAAAGATTTAACATGTAAAATAAAAATAAACAAATTTCTCTTAATTAAGCGTCCGAGCACCTGTACAAATACCTGCACCGATGTCGGAACCAAAAGGCATAGTACTCGTATTCTTAGAGTGTGTATCATGGATATATATCACTCATATTGCTTTGGATTTGGTTGCCTATAGTTGGGTCTATGACTTGTTACTTTATGGAGTATTGTTTAGTATAGGAATATCTTTTTTTTTACTTGGGTATATGATTATTTTACTTATACAGTTTCCCATTCAGTTATCTATGATGCTTGATTTAATAAGTTTCATTGCTTAGACTTGTTCTGTTTTTTCTTTCAAATCAACAGGTCTACACTATTTACCCCTGTGTCAATTTTCGAGTATACCATACTCTATGGATGAAAAATTGCGTACCTTTGTTTTTTAGATGGTTTTTATTATGTAATTTAAGTTTCTATGGTGTGTTGCCTCCAGCATTAGCACATATGTTTGGATAATATTCTTTAATCTTTACAAATATTTTAGTCTGTTAGCATTAGCACATAGGTTTGGATAATAGTTTGTACAAATAAGTTGGCATTTGTTCATTGGTGTGGGCACTTTTATGGATCTTTTTTTTTGTTTATTTGCCTGATGTACATGTATATGTATAAATTTTTAAGAAACTTATTGCGCATTCTGCTAAGCAGTGTGCCTCACGGAGTTCTTGCATACTCGAGCTTGCCACAAAATGAAATGTGTTGATGAGAGAAGTCATAACAAATTATTTGCTTCCTGAGTTCCTGAGTACTTTCGCTAAGTAAACAAGATATTAAAATATAATTTCAGGCTCCTTATACGTCATTTATTTCTTTGGAACAGAGTTCTTTTATTTGATTTTAAGCATACCATCTATTCATATTTCCTGCTATAATTTGTCATCCTTTTGTTTCTTGTTTCTGATTGTAATAAGGTTTCTTGACTGATCTGAACAATTGTCTTTATCTTCAGTTTGATTTCGTCAGTCAAATCTAAATTATTTCAACAGTGTTTATTCTTTCAACTCATTCACAGGATGGAATGCTTAAACATAAGAATACATATGAAATCATATCTCCTGAAGATATTGGACTTCTCCGCTCTAATGAGTCTGGTATAGTGCTCGGAAAACTCAGGTATGCCTCAATTAGGCAGTATGGCACATTCGGTGAAAGAGGAATAGTAGATTTGTTAAAGATACTCCCTAATATTTACTCATTTTTTTCTAGTCAAACCCCCAACATATAATCAAAGCTATAGAAATTAGAGGTGTGTGAGTGCGGTCCCACGCTTAGCTCACCAATAATATATTTTTCATGATGGTGATCAATATATATTAAAGTTTCTTTACTTTTGTTAAATTACTTGATGCAGACGCAGTTAAAGTCAAAAGTTCTTTGAATCAATCAAATCATGCTTTGATATCAAATATTTCTGTTTTTTAGGTATACAAGAAAATTCTGCATTATACTAACAGGGATCTCCTCCACTCTTGAAAGAAGTGTATTTATGATATTTCAGATTTTTTACCCACCTTAAATTTCAATATACTTTCATTCAGAGCCATAAAATATCGTCAGCTTAAGTATGCAGCAGGCGAGGGATTATAATTAATTCCTTCTAAGGCAGAAATTCCAAGTCCATTTCTAGGCATTGTAATAGTGTGTCTCTGTTTCTACTCTTATCCCTTTTAATTCCTTGTTCTATTCTATATTTATATTTCCACCTTTTATGTGGTGAAGAAAGTTCTAGGTTTTATCTGAAAATTGCAAAGATTGTGATTTTATCACAGCTGGAGACTAGGCATGGAATGCTGATAATAAATATATCAAGTGTGATGCGGTGTGGGAATTTTTATCCCACCACCTAACTGGAGTTAGACATGCCCAACGGTTCCGAACCGTCGGTTTTTAGAACCGCCGGTTCCGGAACCGCCGGTTCCGGTTCTATATTTGTAGGAACCGGAACCGAACCGGGGTTTCACGGTTCCCGTTTCCGAAACCTCCGGTTCCGGTTCGGTTCCGACGGTTCTCGGTTCCGGTTCCCGGTTCTAACACTTTTTTTTAAATTTTCTTCTTCATTTTGTGAAAAAATGACGGTTCCGAACCGGAACCGCCGGTTCTGTCGGTTCCGGTTCTCATTTTTCGGGAACCGGAACCGAACCGGGCTAAAACCGGTTCCGGTTCGGTTCTAGAACCGGATTCGCCGGTTCCCGGTTCTTGAACCGGGTCTCACGGTTCCGAACCGGCGGTTCCCGGTTTTAACCGCCGGTCCGGTTTTTTTTGGGCATGTCTAACTGGAGTCCACAAATTCTCTGATTTTTTGCTTTGGGTCTTAATATAGTTTCAGTGCTCTGTATGTTAAACTGACCCTATAAATAAATCAACCGTAAGTCAGATTAGGCATCATAATTTTGTTGAAAAAGAGCCTTAAAGTGTCTTGCTATTATGATCTCTTACATTAATCTATTCAGCTATATATTTTTTTAGTAACTGATTGGGATTATGGCTAATTTTTTATTAGTATTTCTCTTGCTATACACGTACTGTGCTACCATAAGTCTTGATGTACATGCATGAATTTTCTGAACTTGATTTTTAACATTTCTGAACAGTGGGCGGCATGCTTTGAAAGCCAAAATGTTGGAGGTAAATCGCAATCTTGAGTTTATTATGAATTATTAATATATATTGGCAATTTTGTCCGTAACATGCATCAACCTTTATTTTATTTTCCTTTATTTATTTATGGGTTGCAGCTTGGGTATGATATTGATGGCAAAGAACTTGATGATCTTTTTGCACGCTTCAAAGGTGTAGCAGGAAATAAAAAGGTACATTTGTAAGTTCCAAAGTGATGTTTATATAATCATGAGTGATCACTGGAATGAACATTAGTCATTACATGTTATTGCTTTCTTTTCTTAACTGTAATCAAAACATGCAAGTTAATTGTCAATACTGCGTATTTGTATACATGTTTGTGGGGATACTTTTGCCCACCTGTTTATACTCGTGTTGATTTTCCAGCTTATCACCGATGATGATCTGATTGCCCTAGTTTCAGACGAAGTTTTCCAGCCACAATTTCTTTGGAAATTTGATGATGTGCAGGTTTGTCTGCATCACACTTGTTTCAGCTTTGTTATTTGATCATTGGATATAGTTTTGGTATATAATTGAATGATCCATCCAATCGGCAATGGTTTCTCTCATGGACAGGTTACATGTGGAACTCTTGGGCTTTCAACTGCCACAGTTAAACTCACTGATGCTGATGGCAAAGAGCATATTTCTTGTTCAGTTGGAACAGGGCCAGTTGATGCAGCATATAAGGCGGTTGATCTTATTGTTAGGTCTGAAACTAGAACAAATTACAGTTCTTCGACTTTGTTTACCATGCTAATTTGGAAAATCACTGTTATGCTGCTAATGATGACTTTGACACATAGAATTGTGTGTAATGTGTGAGAATTCTCAAATATTTGCTACTATTACCTATAAACTAGTTTTGTTGGTACTATGTAGCTTTAAGAGTAACTCCAATGGGATGTTCATTTGAGTATTTTTTTTTCCACATAACCTCAAAATTCTTATGTGTCAAAAAAATTAGACGATTATAGTACACCATCTACATATGGTTTGTGTGTTGGACACTGTCCATTCACTATTTCTCTTGTTCATTTTGCAATTTATATATAATTTACTATCTCTCGACCCTACCAATTAGTCATCAGTTATTTGTACATTACTACATTCTAAATTTATCACTAGATCAGGTTTCTAAGTAATTCTATCTCATTTTATATGCCATTGAGAATCCACATTCTAGCATTGGAGATGCTCTAACAGTTTGTTTATCTCCATAGATGTATAATTAATAATCTCACATGTAAAATAAAAATTGAGTTAGACCCCATGTAATCAACACAAATTAAGTGTCAATCGGGGTGTTGTTGAGATGCGTATGTGTTAGTTGAGCCCGGTTATTTGCCCTTATCTAGCAGAGCTTTAACAACATCATTGCCTTCAATCTGCGTGTCTTATGTTTAAACCTCGGGATTCTTAGTATGTAATCTTTTACAATTCATTTCTTTTAATATTTGAAACCACGAATATTTAGTCATTTTTGCTTTCTTGCAGGTTCCTGTGACACTTCTCGAGTATTCCATGGTTGGAGTCACTGAAGGCATTGATGCTATAGCCACAACAAGGGTTTTGATTCGGGGAGAAGATAGTGTTGCAACAACCCATGCTTTGACAGGAAAGAGTGTCAAACGTGCATTCAGGTATTGAAATGGTCAATGGAAACAATCCATAACATTTGTATTTCGTAATTTATTTGAAGGAAAAGGGTGAAATACACCCCAAATGCAAATGTTTTCTCTACGATATAAATAAGCCCTTAATATACGCATACACCCCAATGTCTAAGTTATCAATGATTTTATTTTACTAACGAGGCTCCATTGAGCAACTTACGATTATGTGGCACATTAAGCGATGGTAGAAATCTCCTTTAAAATCATTTTGAACCTTTTTTATGAAGTATTTAGTTATCTTAGTCAAATTTCCTGATTTTGGGATACCCATTCATCAAGTACTATTGAATTATTTTATAAGAAATGAATTCAGAGTAACTCATAAAAGAAATATCGAGAAAAAAATGTCCCGCGCCATTTTTCGCTTAATGCGCCATCTAAACATACTGAGGCCTTGCATATAGGCGCCTAGGTGTGCATTTAGGTGCTGAGAGTGAGTGGTGTATTTGTAACTTGATTTTGTTGCTTAATGCGTCATCTAAAGTCTAAACGTAGTCAAGCCTCACATGTAGGTGCCTTGACGCGTAGTATTGGTGTGTACCTAAGAATACTTTAGGGGGTTATCTGTACCATGGATAAATTTGAAATTTCAGGGATGTATTTCACATTTTCTCAAACTTTAAGGGCGTATTTTTACCTTGGAGTAAGCATTAGGGGTGTATGTGACCCCCTTTTCTCTTCTTTTAATTTAAAGAATAATTGCCAATGAGGTTTAACTTGGTCAAATAAAGTAATAAAAAAGGGGGGAAAACGATATGTTGAAATTACAATTAGCTCTCCTTTAGTGTTTTTTATTAAGAATTACCCTACTGCAGCAGGTACGTCTTGTAAATTAGAAATATGTCGGGTAGGTATTTTTTCTTTGTCATCCAAATGCGCATAAGAGAAATGTAAACTACAATTTCTGTTTCATTTTATACCTTTTTAATTTTACTCTTTGTACTTGTATTGTCTACGACCAGTGGAACTGGAGCTGCAATGGATATTGTCATCTCGAGCGTTCGAGCGTATGTTGGTGCACTTAACAAGCTAGTGGGGTTCAAGGATCGCTTAATAATTGAGGATCCTAATGAACGCAATTTGTTGCATGCAAATAAGTGAAGAGGCATGGTGTCTGATTCATTTTATACCTGCACCTTATAGTTGAGAGATTAGTGATCCTTTTTGCTTACGGGCTGAATTTTAACATACCTCCATTATATGCAAGTTCATCGATTTGTTAGGGAATTGTTATCTTGTATTTGTTGGAAACTCGTGTTATTTAAATCAACATATATTTTTTATATGTTGTGAAAACATTTTGTTTTTACTTTCTAGAAAAATGTATATTCGTCTAGTACCTTTCAGTTTCGATTTAATGAAATGGGGAAATATATTACTAATAAAACTAAGTACAAGTAAGTTATCATGAGATCATTCTTGGAGAATCACTGATCATGATAGATCGGACTCTATTCCTACTTCTAAGAATATTTTCTTCGATTTTTTCACACGCAGATGGCCGTTGCTTTGCACAATGGGCAGCAGTTCTTGAGCATCAGCCAGTTTTTGATACAACCCGAGTGGAAATCGTGCCCGCAATCCAAAGTGGCAATCTTTTCGACTTCTTGGAACAAACAGTCTTGGCACACCACACATATATCATTAGCATCAACCGGATGATGGCTTCTCGTTTTCAGGTGTTTGGTGATGGTCTCTTCAGACATGCCATCGCCATTATGAGTTGAGTCGTAGACTACTATTTCCTCGTCAACCAAATTCCATAGCCGTAATTCCTCTTCGGTCAGTACCGTCTCTTCTTCTTCTTCTTCTTCTTCTTCTTGAGCATTCAGAATCCAAGGATTGTCGTAGTAGTTACTTTCCGCCTCATATTCTTCGTGATAATGATTCATAAACCAAGAATCATCACAAGGCACAAAAGGTTGTGGTTGATATGAAATGTAGTACTGCCCATGGACCAAGAAGTACTGAGGATACATCAGCCCATAACCTGCTTGAAAATATCCGAACACCGGTGCCACCTGGTGCGGAAGAGAGTAGGATGTAAATTTGTTGTCGTAGTAAGAATAATTTGCAGCTGCCATGGCGAATGAATGATTTCTTTTAGCTTCTATGATGATCAGTTGTATATGTGTATGTATATCTTTCTCACTTGCTATCTTTGTAATTGTGTTATAATTATGAATTTCTGAATAGTGTATATATAAATACATATAAACAAGTACTCCTATATATGAAAGCTAAGTAATTAGCAAGCGCGTACATATTGTCTCTCCTCTCATTTGTGCTTGTTTTCTCAAGCATGAAAAGTTTTGATGTGAAGTAGGCATTAGTTTACTTTCCAAGCACACAGTTTTTCAACTGCTTTAATTTTCACCTAACTATCATTAATTCATTATTACTTGTTTTCTGATAATTAATTAAGAAAAAATCTATTAATTTTTTTTTTATTTAGAAAAATGCAATAGGAAAGGTTGAAAATTTTCACCTTAAATTAATAAATGACGACTATGTAGTATTTTATTAATGATTATAATAATTTTCACCTTGTTTTATGAACTTTGGAATGAAAAATAGTGATTTTTTATAACGATTATAATATCTTTTTTTATATTATAAAATAATTTTTAAAAATTATGAATATAAACTTAGATTATATACATAAATTTTATTTTTTAAATTTTATTTTTTTACATTTTTCAATTTTTTTGAAATGAACTAACTAGCTAAACTGATTTCAATCAAAATTGAATCAAATCAAAATAAGTTGAATTGAATCCAACTAAAAGTAAATTAAAAATTAGAATCTAATAATATTAATCGTCATAATAATAATCATAAACAAAACTTACATGATCTCTCACACTAACAATATCAATCATTATAATAATAATAATAATCTTGGATGTTTTTTCTTAGCTCATAATTATCTCATGGAAAATCAACATTTAAGTCAATTATTGTTCAGTTTGTTTGATATGCTACTCATATTTAATAAAAACAATATTGTATACTCACAAGGGTTATTAAGAATATAAGGGTTATTAAGAATGTGGTGCTAAACAATAAACACTATACAGTACTAGTATATCTTTATTAATAAATATTTTGTTTGTTGAAGGTTACACACTTAGATTTTATTTTTTTTAAACTTAATTCACTTTGAGTCATTTTAAATCTATTGAATTCAATCCAATTCAATTCAACTCGATTAAATTTACGCAAATACTCGATATAACTAAACAAACTTAATGTAAAAAAGAAGCATGATTAATTTAAAAAAGAAGGAATGTGATATATTTAAGTAAAAACTTAAATACTCTTTTTACATTTTGTTCTTTGTAATTTACTAAACGTTAAATAAATTAATTAATATTTAAATAAGTGTATTTAAATGTTAAAAATCATATGAATTTTTAATTAGTGTATTAAAAGTAGAAATAATTTTATGAATTTTTAATTAAATGGTATAAATATTAAGGAGGTGAATTTATTTTGAATTATACATTGTGGCTTTAAATACCTACTTCCAAATACTGTAGTTATTTTGGCCTGCAACTCCCGCTTTCCCGATGGCCCTACGTTTTCATCTAGCAGCAAATCAGTCTATTGAGATGACTGTGGAATCGACGACTCGGGACCTTCAATCCTCCATAGCCTCATGCGAGGACTTGACAGAATCAGTCCCAGAAATTGCAGTAAGTACTTCTGCCAACAACCTAGAAGAAGTGCAGGCAAGGTGTTCGGAGAAATGCGCGATAAAGATTCCGTTGATCGAAGACACTGCACCTGTCGATCCTTCCATAATCGGAAACATCAAACTCAAAAATGACGCTGATGGCACTCAGAGGCATGCCGACGACCCAGAAGAAGTGCAGGCAATGTGCTCTCAGAAATCCGCGGTCAAGATTCCATTGGTTGAAGACACTGCACCTGCCCATCTTTCCATTGTCGGTAATCGGAAAATCAACAATGACGCTGATGGTACCCAGAAGCATAGGACGAAGCCCAGACGCAGGGGAGGAAAGAGTAGAAAAAACAATGTCATATCAAGTGGTTACTTCGTTGAACCAAAAGAAAAGAAGGGGCTGCAGTATTCGAGGAAGGAGATGGAGACTCTGAGGTTTGATGGACTGGAAGAACAAAAGAAGAGGTGGGTTGAGGTGTATTGTCGGCTCAGTCCATCGGTGCAGGTGGAGTATGATGAACTGGATAAAACCCGTAAAACGGATAGTGTCCCGAGCGTCGACTTTGATCCTCGGACCCAGTTCCATAAATCTGCTGACTTGGGTATGTCTTCTACAGTTCTACCATTAGTGCCTTTTTTGTGCTTCAAACGTGATTTCATTGGCGCAATGTTTCATGAAGTGATCATTCTATATTTTAAGCACCTTCAACTTTTGCATATACTCAATGTTTGTTTACGTGATGCAAGTGTCGTGGAAATGATATACGATGTCATGATGGTGATGTTTGGCTTTACTAAAAAGGGCATGCGTGATTGAAGTAGAAGTCTAAGGGATAAGAGAATGAGGCAACGGTAGAAAATAATTTACTTGTAAGCTATCTGGCTTGCTGTCCAAATATGGAATCGGAAATTCATCTGTCTTTTTTGTGGGGAGGGAGTGGGGTAGGGTAGCTGAGTGAATTAATCTGGAATTGGAAAAGTATTACTCCGTCTTATATTAATTGACGACTTTTTTTTCAAGTTGAAGTGAAATCTTCCAGGCATTAGAGTGTCTTTAGAGTTTACACTAAGTGTTACACTGTTACTAGTATCTAGCCTTCGGGCGAACACAGTTGGGTGAACATCTTATAAAGATTAACAGATTCATCTATCAAACAACCATCTACATAAGCTCTGTTTGATCATCTCACATCCCATTTTGCCTTTCATGCTAAATGCTTATTAGTAATTAGTGGCAAACTGACAATCTTCTCTTCTTTGGCAGTAGCTTTGTTTTCCTATTCAAAATGTTGAACGAACACAACTGATGTATATTATATTTAACATACTTTTCTTTGTCTCTCACTCTTCTCTCAATACATTCTTCTTTTTTGTGGTCAATTAACTTTGTATGTAGCCTTGCTATCTTCACTGTTTTTGTCGAAACCCTATCCATTCTAGATGTGAAGAGAGTCGAGAGACTCATGATCTTTCTATGCATATTTTTTAGATATTTGTGTAAACTATGAATGTCTATCCCTGTATTGATTTGATCACCTCTCCTATTATCTCTTATTTTCTTTCTTCTCCTGCCTTCTTTATTTATTTAATGCTGATGTGTACTTGTTTTTACTTTTAAGATTTTAATATATCAATATTTTATCCGAATATCATTCTTAATTGTGAGCTCTTTGTTGCTAAAAAGACAAATGTAAACACACTATATATTAGTGTTTAGTGTTCTTTATTTTCCTGTCTTTATTACATGTCTTCTAACCTTCATTTACTTGTTCCAGAAAGATTGGCCTATTAGTTTTTCACTTTTTCTTAATTAATTTTTTTTTTTTGCTTTTAATCCTTCCTATCTCCAAATCGTTTCCTGCTTATACGTGTTGAGAAAACTCTGTGTGCTAGCTATACTGCTAGTGGAGTTTGAACGAACATGGTCTTTACTGGTTTATGTATCTGATGTCTAACTCTGGTTGTGTTGATTTTTTATGAGTTATGCTTTTTCTTTCCACAGCTGTGGCTGCAATTTGGAAATATAATCCATATGAGTATCTTGTGCACTGAAGAACGGTCTCTAGGATTCACAAAGATATTATTTTTGAAATACCAAAAATATATATTTGAATTTTGTTACTTCAGATAGAACCATTAGAATGTTTGAGCCGCCCTAAATAGCACAATCGTTTTCACAAGTTTAACCCATTATATTTGAAATACCGACTCTTGGATTCCGAGTCATTGGTTATATGTGCACTGAATTTCAAATAATAATATGATAACAGATAATATTTGTGAATTTGAATTTTGATAGATACCTGACTGGTAAAGCTGAACAGAACTGTTAGTAGGTTTGAAGTATTAAATAGTTGTTGCTCGAATAGTAGATCTTTGGTTTTTGTAAATTAAAATATCAGTTTGTATAAATCTGTGTCTGTTCCAGTATCTTTATTTTTTGTTCTGACAGGATTGCACTAACTTTGTATACTTGTTACAGGTGAACGCTGCCTGCAACTTTCCGATAATCACTCGGATGACTCGATTACCTCAGATCCTTCCTCTATTCTTCCTATTGCTGAAGAAATAGGGTGCTCAGTGGAAGCTGACTGCAGCGAAGATGATGATAGTGATGAAGATTACAGTAGCATTCAGAGGCCTGCCTTTTTGGTTACAGGAGAACCTGATTTTGACTCTGGCCCTCCACAAGATGGACTTGAGTATCTTAGACGTGTAAGGTACAAATTTTCAGTTCCCAAGATTATTTGATGATGCAATTTTCTTGTGGTTCGAAACTCTTCATAGACATATTTGTGTTGTTCATTTCATTATTCAAGTCCTAGTTTGTATCAAGAAAGGTTCACATATTTGTTTTGTTCATTTCATTAAGCAAGTCCTAGTTTTTATCTCTTTATTTTTCAACAGAATGAACAACTACATAAAAACAAACTGCGAAATAAACATGGAGCTGAATCTATTTTATAGTTGTGGTACTGACTAATAATGTATGATGCACCATATCAATTTTATGTTTCATTGTTGTTGGTTAATAACTCTAGAATATTGAACTTTCGATTCATTTTCAGTCTCTGTTTAGATGGCAAAATCGCAATCCTATTTCAATAGTGTCATAACATAAGATAGCGAATGAGTCTTTGTCTTGATCAGTAAACGGGGCACCATGTGATGAAAGGGCTCGTTTATGTCTATATAGTTCTCTTTATCTTAAATGTTTTTCTTTTTTTCTTTTGATTTTTTAAGTTATTCTGTTCAAGAAATTATTCGTATCTGCAGTAAGTATTACTCCGTATATTTTGATTTTGAGAAAATAATATTGAAATTAATAAAATATAAAATTCACCGAAACTTATCTTATTATTTTATATTTTGTCGAATTATATTTTGAAGTTTTGTAGACTCTAAATCAATGTCAGTGGGTGTTAGAGTATAGGGTTATTTGGAAAAACAACAACCTGAGGTTTAGCTTTATATGGAAAACTCCAATTATCTTCAAACTTATAGCCACCTCCTTACATGTGTTTGTTTCTCTGTTACAAACTGCGCCTCAGGAGGGGAGTTAGGTAAATACAAAACTTAAAAGGGTGTTGTACTATTCTTTAGGGATATTTGTAATTTTGAAAGATATCCGGTTTTTCTTTATTAAGCTAAACCTCAGGAATATTGAGTTTGTTTGTTATTGATTGATGGCTATAGAACCCAGGATTTTTTATTTTTTTTAAAAGTGGGTTGTATTTGATGAGGACAATTTTTCAGCACGTTGCCTTCTTCAAAGAACCCCGCAGTGATAAATGTGTAGATACATTTCATTTTTACTTTGAAGCCTATTATATTTCCTGGGTTCTGATGCATAAAGTCCTTTGCTTGTTTTGCAGGTGGGAGGCTGTTAGAATTCCAAAGGTAAAAGTTGTCCGCGTTAATAAAAGCAAAGAGCAGAGTGTATATATGCCTCAAATTCCTGATATTATGAAGTGCCCAGAGAACTTATTGCCACTCAAACAGTGGGAGGATAGCTTTCTTGCCTATTTCTCAGAGCTGAGACTGGTACAATTTGTTTACTTTACCCCCTCCTATTTCGTGGCTTTAGTAACTTTACAGTATGAATATTTATATGTGAAAATGACTCCTTGATATACATGCCCTTATCATTTGAACCATATCAATAGGCAGCAAATGATCAACAAGCCAAAATACTGTAAGTTTTAGTTGTGTTTTAGAGCTTGAGCTATAATCAAGATAGATATGTAACGTAGAAGAAAAAATGGCACTTCAAAAGAAATGAACATTAATCATTCTATGTGCATGACTGTTGTAGTTCTAGGTTTCCAATCGTAGCTTGATATTTTCCATCTACTTTCAGGATTTTATGCGGCTTGATCCTCAGGGTTCCACTTCAAAAGGTGTAATCAAGAATCAACAATATGCTGAAGAAGAAGATATGGTTGGTCAGATACTTGAAGATAACACCTTTGAGAAGTTTGTTAGCATAGCATCAACCGATGATTCCCGCAAGTCGGAGACAAGTGATGACGCTAAAGTGAATCTATATCCTCCTGAAAAATCCGGTCTAATAGATGACCCGCCGACCTTGTCTAAAATCTTGAAGATGGAATCTGCTGCTCGAACATCCATGCTGAAGAGACGAATAGGCTCCATAGAGAATATGAGCGCGTTACCTCGCAATGATAGTGTCTGGTTGTTTGCTCTTTGTGTAGCAGTAGATTGTCCCCTTGATGCCGACACTAGTGCAGCTTTTCGATCTCTACTACGAAAGTGTGCAAGCCTGAGAGCTGGAAAAGAGGAAGTGGATGACGAAGTGGTTATTCTGAATATTCTGGTGACGATATCAGGGAGATACTTTGGACAGTTGGAGTCGTAATGGCTTTACTTGGTTCTCACACATATGGCTTCTACGCAAAGTATAGTAGATGATGTGTTTATGACATGAGTCAGTATTATGAGGTTTGTGAAGTGGAATGTGTGTGCATTTTTGCAGATTTTATTAGATTTTGCTATATGCAAATCCTTTTCTTTTTTTTTAGTACAAAGGTTGATAAATGTTGAAGTACTGATGTTTATGAAGTCCTGATTTTGAAGATGAAATCATTGCAATGAATGATTATTAGATAAGGATTACTCCCTGTCACTAAAATTATTTCAAATCAGTGAGGAAGTAGTACATTAAATTAATGTCTTTAAAAATTGACCCTAAAAATAATGTTTTTTTTATATATAATTTTTAATTTGATATTAAAACTCCTGTTGAGAAATGGCCAAAGGATATAGTATTGAATATTATCCTTCTAAAATGAAAAATAATTGGTGGAAGTAAAACCTGCCAAATTTACATGTCACGTCAAATGCATAAACTAGCAAAGTAAAAGGAAAGCCTGAAATCTTACAAGTGAATAACACACTAACAACACAATCGTATTAATTAAACATACAAACAAACAAATGAAATCGCATATTACAAATATAATAATCACACAAGTTCAGGGGGTGGCGAATTGCTCTCCTTATTACATTGTCTTTTGAAGATATAATTTCAGAAAGCAGAAATGGTTTTCCTTTTATTTCAAGATGATGATGATGTAGTAGGAACAGATTTGGTAAAAGGGACCTGTTCAGCACAGGTGAGCGATGAGTGCGGTCCGGCAAGATCTCGATCAACACCCAATAAGTCCAAATAGTAGAGGTAGTGAGATATGATGTTGTTCATGCCATCGACATCACCCTGACCACAAACAAGATCGGCATACATGACGTTCATAGTGGTTCCGAACCCGGGAATTCGGTTGGACAAGGTATCGTTTTTGGTGGGTTTCCATTTCCCCACAAGTACGTCGTGAGCGGAAGGCATTTTGCTATTTGTTGGCGTCATCCAACTATAAATTGCAGCTTGGAATGCAAGAGTTGCGTTTTGTTCAATGTATTCAGGGTGGTTCAACAAATCTGCCTTAATGCCTTTGCCTATTCTTCCATAGTTATAGTTCCTGGAACAATTAGCACAAATTAAGATTTCTGTATAAGCATAAAGTAGAAACCTAAAGACCATCACCATCAACATCCAAACAAGGTAAGCATATCAATATATAAGTTGCAAGTTTTTAATTGCAAAAGTATACAACTTATGTAGTGTAAAGATATAAAGCTGTGTCCACAATGACCCGATTATTGATTTTGCCTCGATGAGGGAGATAGTAAATTTAAGAAATAAAACTTGTAAGGGTCGCAAAAATAAAACAAATACTCCAACTCGCCACTAGGCTACCAAGTTAACTGCCCAAATACATACAAGAAAAAGGACAAAAGGAAGTTTTAAAATTAATAAATGTTGCCAAGAGAAATGCCTCCAAGTAGAGGAGCTACCAATCAGTTTTTTAACCACAAATCTGAATCAAAAATCTTTTCCAAGTTGTCCCAATAGAAGTAAAGAAGAAAAACTAAACGAATAATGTAAAGTCTGAACAGAAAGTGCAAGAAAATGATAGGCAAAAGACAACTTGGGACTTGCTTAGAGAAGACTAAGGAAACAAATTAAGAAACAAGTACCAGAAGATTGGTATTGCGCCACGACCATAGTACTCTGCTCCAGGAGCACATGGCCAGACATATTTGAAGTACTCATCACAATAGCTTTGGCTGGGGCTCATTTCCCTGTTGTAACATAGACCCCATGCCAGTGGTCCACCTGTGGCCACCCCATAACCACCTGCATGATTTGAATACCAATTAACACCATCTCGATGAAAGTTCTACTTAAATATTATCAGAAGTTTATCTTGAAACCGCTATTTTGTCCAAAAAATTATTGTGACATTAAGTTTCATAATGGTATCAGTAATTCAAAGGTGCATCTCAAGTTATGTTCAAAATAAATACTTTGACAGCCTTCTATTTGGCAATTTAAAGTCGGGAATCCTTCAACGAGACGGTCACCTTTTGTTCAGTTAAAAAAAATCTCATAACATGCATATGATTAATCTTATTAACATGCAACAACAATCATACAAGCACAGAATAAAAACCAAAATAGTAAATACTCAATAAACCATTCACCAAATAGTAAGATAATTAAAATTGCATTTTACAATAACCTTAAATATTTCTTTCATAGTTGCTTCAGAAGCATTAACTTATACTTTTTAGGAATTAATAAAATTGCAGATTGTTATTCTATATTTCAAGAATCCTTAAGTTTATTATATACGTAGTATTAAGTTTCTGGTTCAAAGTAATGTATGCCAACAAAAATGAAAAATTATCAGATGATACTGGACACTCAGAAGACGCAGAAACTCAGCCAGACATTAACTAGTAAAGACAACATATTAATGTAGCCCATTCCTATTTGTGAAGTCATTCTTATTATGTATTCATTGCATCAGATAAGTAACACATGGACAAGATAATGTCATTATTTTCCACATGTCCTTCATCCAATAAAGCTACTCCATGCACTAAAACTAATGAGCAGAGGAAATGATCGAGTCAACCTCAATTAGAAGAATAAAAATTATGTTTTTCTTACTTGTTGGCACAATACAAAAAGATGAAAAAAGAATGAGAAAACAATAGAGCAATCACAATACAAAAATAACCTCATCAACAAAGTCAAAAATACACACGCTACATGTTTGAAATGAAAAAAGAATCATGTATAAGTCAATTATTACACTTTTAACAAATAGTATGAGCTTGATCCAAAAGGTCCAATATTACACCTACATTTTTAACAACATAAAATCACTAATTATTACTATTATTACTATAAAATCTTGTTAGCCGCTGGTTCACATATTTTGATTCACAATCCATCACAGTGATTATTCACTGTATTTATGCCAATCCCACTTTCATCTATATATGTTTTCATGTAGCAGCAAAAAGAATATTGGAGAAAATAAAAATCTATTTTCAATCTGTGAGAAGAATTAAAATCTGTGATTGCAAATTTGCAAAAAAACATGGAAAAAATCTTATGGTAAAAAAGAAAATCAAATCAGTAACTAGTACGTGTTCTTCAACAAATTTCAGTATTCAACCCTTCACATAATTTTGATCACCGATCCCAACCATGCTTATTTCTATATTTTTAGAAGCACAAAGATAGAAAAATTCCAGATCTGAAAAAAGAAGGAAATAAAAAAGCTCACATGAAGTTTTGCAGCCGACATGTGCGAGGAAAGCGGCGAGTTCCATCATTTGCATATTCTTGCCGCCGGTGGTCCCGAATCCTAGCGGCTCATAAATGGCGGCGGCGGTGATGAAAGACCTGTACTCCCAAAACCCGACGGCTTTGGCCACCGGCGAGTTCCTCTTCGAGAAGAGATTCTCGAACTGATAGGTCTGGAATAAATCCGAAATCGTCTGGTTGCAACAGAATGGCGACCAGGAGTCGCACTCCCATCCTTGCTTGCACATCTTCTCCCCGCGCACCTTCTTCGAGACTATTTTTTTATCGGGTTGATCCGCGCCGACGGCTGCTGCGCCGCAAATCGCGGCGGCGATTATCACCCAAGCTGCGAAACCCGCCATCTCTCTTCTCTTTCACAGATCCGGAAATGAAAAGAGAAAATACAGTAATTGCTTGAGGGTTTAATGCTCCACGCGCATTAAATAATCAGAGAGAGAAAGAAAGTGAAGGTGGAAGATCAACAGCTACCGCTCGACGGAAGCTTTTGATTGAAGGTTTTTTGGTTGTATTATACTTTGGAAAAATGAATGAATGGAGATTCTTGTGGTTGATAGAGTAACTTTTTGCGGTAAAAGTAAAAGAGTAATTAGGGATTTAGGGTATACTTACAGACAGTCACCGACAGTGGGTGTATAAATAATGAGGGGTGGACCTGGTGGTGTATACGGCAGCTTCATATCAACCAGTCATGCCACCGACGATTGTGTAAATAACTCACATTTTAAGTAAATAAAAGTATTTAATTTCAAAAAAAAAAAAAAAGATAAATACCGTAACTAATTAATTAATTAGCAAATGAATATTAGATTTTTTATTTTTATTTTATTAGATTTAAAATAATTTAAATTATATATTTTAAATATAATTGTATTTATTTATTATGACATCTATCTTTGAACAAAGAAAGTACTAATTGTACTAATAATTTTTATAAAAATAACAATATCATGTTATTAATTTAAAATTTAAAAATTAAAATAATACTCCTATATTTTTTGAAATTAAACTTCATTTTTATTTTTGTATGATATTCATTATGTAATATTTTAATAAATTATTTTTCAAATTAAAAAATATATTATATTTTTTTTAATATCATTTTAATTGTTGTTATTAAAATAAAAAAATAATTTTTAAGTACAAGATAAATTAATTACAAGATTAATTGAAAAACTAATTGTAAATAAATTAATAAAAATAATATGATATTTGTTTGAAAAATAATTTTCATTTATTTATAAATATTTTTAAGGTAGAAAACTCAATTTTTTTTTATATATTGAAATTTAATATTTTAAATTAATATTTGGTAAATTACAATTTTTATCAAACGTTTAAGTGTAAATTGTATTTTATTAAAGATTTGGAACTTTTTTAAAATCGGGTTTAAATACTTTAGTCACTAAAATAATTTATTGAAACAAAAAATAATTCTCCATAATTTTAATTTTTTTTAATTGTAAAATAAAAAATGCTCTTATTATAAAAAAAATTATTTGTTCCAAGAAAGTTGATACACTGTTTTATAAATGTTTCAAAAAAATTGGGATAAAATTACTATAATAAAGAGTATAGAGAAAAATAACGATAAAAATAATTGAATAAAATTTAATTGAATTGTTGAATCAACTGAAATAAATTAAAATGAATGAGTTTAAAATAATGAAATTTTAGGAGATTTTTTTTGTTTGTTAGAATCATTCCATGTAATGTTGTAAATTATTTTTAAATATTAAAATCATTTATTTTAAATTTAAATATTAAATTTTAAATAAAAATGAAAAAAAAAAGATGAACTTAAAGTAAATGAAATATGTGATTAATATAAAATATAGGGTGAAAATTTGTTTTACCCACATAATTAATTCAAATGGAAAAAATACTCACCTTTATAAGTAAATTATACCCATTTTAGTTGATTAGACTAAATTACTCTCATAGAACTTTTTGAATTATTGACTTACTAATATTCCTAATAGCATTTTTTTATATAAATTTTATTTATCTAATTTATTTGTATAAATTTTTATCACTTTTATTATTAATATATAATTAAAATTTAAATATTATTTGTAAACAAATATTTATAAAATAAATTACTATTTCAATATCATATGCATATAATTTCTTAAAATTAGTATAATTTCTTTATTATATAAATATTTAGAAAATATTAAAATAAATTATATATATATATATGATTCACATTATATTATATATATATATATATATATATATATATAAATCTTAAAAGTAATTGAGAACTTTAAAATAAAATATATTTAAATTACAATATTATGTTCTGATATTTTTTTATTTAAATATAATAAAAATGTATTTTTTATTTAGTATTATAATATTTAAAAGACATTTATAAACTGAAACTAATAGAATAAATATATAATCATTAATTAAAGAATTATTAAAATAAAAATTTTATATTATTAATATTTTATTTTTATGTTTTATATTTTCAGAATATTTAATAAATTTAAGAATTCTAATTAATTGAATAAATATATCATCATTAGTTATTTAATTTAACAAATATTTTATTTATTTATGATATCTTGCTTGCAATTATAATTTTTTTCATTAAATAAATTTAAAAATATTTTTTTAGCCCACAGTAATTTATTAATTAATTATTATTATTTTTAATTGAGAGCCTAATTATTCTCATATGTGTGGTATAAATATTATTATTGGATTTTTAAGGGTATATTAGTCTATTACTTATAAATTGGGTAGTTTTTACATGTTTTTATAGAAGTGGTCAATTTTCATTTTTGCGTTACATAGACTAGTGTTTTTATATATTAACTCTAAAATATAGCTATCTCGCAAGCTAAACACTTGTTAAATTTAAATGACTTACTTTATGTACAAAATACTATAGTTACGAGAATATAAAATAATTATTGACTTCATAATTAAAATATGAATAATCAAAAGAAAATAAGACAAGACATTGTGTTGGTCTATTACTTATAAATTTGGTAGTTTTTACATGTTTTTATAGAAGTGGTCAATTTTTATTTTTGCGTTATATAGACGGGTGTTTTTATCTATTAACTCTAAAAGTTTAGCTATCTCGCAAGCTAAACACTTGTTAAATTTAAATGACTTACTTTATGCACAAAATACTGTAGTTACGAGAATATAAAATAATTATTGACTTCATAATTAAAAACATTTTCTTCTCTAGTGAATGATGATTGAACGAAAAGAATGAAGAAATACGAAATTGAATACCGGCGGATATCCCAAACCTCTGAATCTGATTCGTGAAATAATTTAATGACGAAATCCTAAACCCCAACACGTGATCGACGCAGCAACTCGGAGATCGATGAACGACACACGACGAGATTGGATTGTCTCGTAGATTCGTCAAGTGAACTCTTTTGGCACAATCGAAAAGAGGACGAAAAACGAGAGAAAATTAACTCACGAAAATTATATTGAATATCAAAGTTGTGTTCTAAAACAATGGTTCCAAAAGCCTTATATAAGCTGACCTAAAAGTCACAAAAGAAAAAAAGGAAAATACGTAAGAAGTCTCAAAATCGCGCAACGCGATTTTTCCTAAAATCTGGACTCGTGTCGTCCGACAGAAAATGACTGTCGCCCGACATCAACTTGTCGCTCGACAGGGAATAGCTGTCGTCCGACATTTTCACGTCGAACATAGTGGTTCACACCGCACGACGCCTAAGTGCTCTGGACCCCCACGTCGCTGCAGCTCGGTTTGCGTCGCTCGCAGCGACTTTGTCGGCCGACAGGGATATGATGTCGGCCGACACCAAGCTATTTTCGTGGTTGAACTCCGCGGCGCGTCCTCGGCTCACGTCTGACCTCCGTTCCAGCTTCGTTTTCATTGTTCCAGCTTGAAACTCAAAGCCCTCCGTCGGATCGGCCTCCTCGTACGTAATAAGGTTGATAAGGCTTGGCTTCTCCACATCACCGATTGGTTTCTTCAATAGCTCTTGCGCCCAGACTTCTTGGATCATCACCATCAAGCTTGCCTTGAACTTCTTGGCTGTCGAGCGCGTCACTGGTCCAGCTGGAACTCGTACCGGGTCTTGTATCATCGACGACTCTGGGTCCGCATCACTTGTAATGGTAGTACTGTACGTAACATAACATGTTGGTTAATTTTTGTACAAAATGTCTAAATCCGAAACACAAAATAAAATAAAATCTGGACTAGAACAGTACTACTGATCTTTACAATTCCAGAATGAAATAAATAAACAAAACAACCTGAATTGCGGGTAGTCGAGGCGCTTTCGCTATCCGCAAGACAAATACGTCCCGTGTTTGCTACGGTTTTCAGACGTAATGTCCCCAAAGATACAACGACTTTTTTCGTTCTTATTTGAAGCAAACCAAATTAGAACCACTATTCGAACCAGGAAATTTTGGGAGTATGAACACTTATGCAAATGCTATGAATTCTTTTGTGAATTTTGTTTCTTTTATGAAATGCACCTAAAACCTCTATTTATAGGTCACAACCATGTGAAGGGTCAAATGTGCATTAACATGGAGGTTACAATGCATCACCATTATTTCACATAAATTGGATATTACAAATGCATTCAAAATGCATTAGTGGAGTATTTCATATATATTATAATTATTTATTATATAAAAATAATAAACTAATTATAATATCAAAAGCATAAGCTCTTTCCTCCACCAAGTCCACCAAGTCCACTACGTAAGCCCAAATCAATTATAATATTCCTCCATCTGGCTCACGGATGCCCAATCAAGTTTAGCCCAACAACTAAACTATAATACACATTATCATTGGCTAACTTTCATCATTTATTTTTCACTTGCCGAAAATCGGATTTTGACGAAATAAAATCATATAAATTATCTACGAACGACGTAGAAAATTATCGTACCAATTAATTCCCAATCTGAATTAATTTAATAGCCAATAAACTAAGTCAAACATCGAGTAAAATCAATTTTGACTTAAAATTTTCCAACACATTCTATCATAATGGTACAATTCGACTGTCAGCCATCTCTCTAATTCGAATACTACTATTTTAGTATCTTATTAATAAACTAATCACATGTTTAAAAATTGATTAGCAAACACTAAAAGATCTTGTATATGGTATATACTCAACTGATAACGATCTAAATCGACAACATGTTCATTTGATCTTGAAAAAATCATTATTCACCTAGATTCACAATTTTTATGGGTGGGATCTGGGATGTATATATATTTCTTAATTAATTATGTATATTTTTTTGGATGTACCAACATAATATGCACACCGTTCAAAATAAATAATTTTTTTCTAATTTTAAAATATAATTTTACTTTTATTTTATTTATTTACTCTTTAAACTTTACTAAAAAATACTCTAATTTTTAAATTATAGTATATATTATTGTTTTCGTTTTTTTGTCAAAAAATAAAAAATTAACATTTTTTTTTATTCACATAAAACCAACTTGGCACTACTAGTATAATTTATCAATTGGTGCACGAGGGAGGAGAAAGAAAATCATAACCAAACCCTTATTTTATTCTTAGCGCATCTCCAGTGGTGTGGTGGGCGTAAGTTTTAATTGATGAGTAGGCCACATGTGTCAACTCGTATTTTTCTATTTTTTACTTAAAAAACTTTTAATCCATCCAACTATTCTACCCAAAAATAAATAAATTTTATAAGTCATACCATTTACTTATTTTATACTTTTTATTTATTATTTATATTTAAATAATAATAATAATAGTAAAAGTTAAAAAATAAAATTTTTAGATGAAATAAAATAAATATTTAATATTTCATATAATTCATACATAGAAATAATCCCAATGGATATATTGACTTTTAAAATTTAATTATTTTAAAATTCTTATTTTTAATTAATTTTTATATAAATAAAAAATAATTCATAACGCAAAAAATTTAACTATTTTAAAATTTTTATTTTTAATTAATTTTTATATAAAATACAGAAATAACGTTAAAATATAAAATAATTATTAACAAAATTTAACTATTTTAAAATTTTTATTTTTAATTAATTTTTATATAAAATACAAAAATAACGTTAAAATATAAAATAATTATTAACGTTAAAATATTTCAAAAATTACAACGAAAATATTAAATATAAAATAATTATTAACGTTAAAATTTTAACTATGTCAAAAATTACAACGAAAATATTAATTTTTTAATTAATAAAATTAAATAATAATAAAATAATATTTTTTTTATCTTTTCCCAAGTAGAAGTTTTTCTACTTTTACAAATTAGCACACCTCCAAGTTAAAATTTTAACTATGTCAAAAATTACAACGAAAATATTAATTTTTTAATTAATAAAATTAAATAATAATAAAATAATATTTTTTTTATCTTTTCTCAAGTAGAAGTTTTTCTACTTTTACAAATTAGCACACCTCCAATGATTTCTACATCGTTTTTTGGTGAGAGTTAGAAATACACATAAATTTCTACTTTTTCATTGAAGACGCTCTTAGAAGTTGTTTGGTACTCACTTATTAATGGATTTTGGTTCCTTGTTACGTGTAGTTTTATTTGCATATACAGTATTCAATTTAAGAATCAAACAATAGTCATACATTTATACATATTTGTATTTATATATTATTGAGTTATCAGAATTCTTTTGTAAACAAAAAAAAAGTGAAAAAAAAGAAATAAATTAAACAAGGTTGGGATTGACATGACCGGCAAACGAAGTCCAAAATGAAGGTTGGCAGTTGAAATGGGAAACAGGCTGGATTTCGAATAAATAAAGCTGGACAACTTAGGCCTTAGCTCCCCCACCCACACTTTTTTTTTCTTGTAAACTTATATTCAATTTGGAATAAAAAAAATTAAAAAAATAGAATAAATAATTTCATGTAAATAATTTAGTTATGTTTTAAAAATAATTAATAATATATATTAATATTTATTATTAATATTTTAAATAATTTTCAGAAGTTCAATTCAAATTTACGGTCCTAGCTCGTGAATAATCTTTGATTGCGGGCTGATGAAGGAATATGGAATGCTGAACTAATGTGAGAATGAGGTTGAACTGTATGGATAAACAATATGACTGTTATTTTGTTTTTCTGTTTGTACTGTTATTTTTAGTCATGGGGCGTTGCGCTAATGACATTTTGGTAGACATGGCCGAAACGACATTTTGGTAGACATGGCTGAAATCGACCGATCTTATAAAGTTATTTATAGAATAGTTCTTATTTCTGATTGGACCCATTTCTTATATAGAACTATCATTTGAAATTTTGAATTACCATATTCTGAAGAAGAACAAATCGATAAAAGTCTTGACCAAACACACATAATATTTCCTTTACAAACATTAGTTATGACATAAATTACCTCATTTTTGCGCATATTCTATGTGCAGAGATTGCGCTCATGCACATATCATGTTACACTATCAAATTTAGAATCCAACAAGCAACACTGCAATTTCTGTGATATATTTCGCTTTTACACTCAACATTTCAGTACACAGTAGATTTTGCAGTAGTCTGGGCGTTGCGAAACGACATTTTGGTAGACATGGCGGAAAGCGACCTATCTTATAAGGTTATTTATAGAATAGTTCTTCGTTATCATTGGAACCATTTCTTATATAGAACTATCATCTGAAGTTTTGTAGCAGAGGAAACTCTTGAAATGGTATAAGGATCATGCCGATTGAAAAGGTATTGTGTGGGAAGCAAATGACTTTTGAATTACAAAATTTTGACCAAATTAGTTACGACTCGGTTGAAGTTAAACATGCATATATTACCTCATTTTTTTTGCATATTCTATGTGCAGTGACTGCGCTCATGCGCAAAAACAACACTGCAATGTCTGTGATAGATTTCGCGTTACTCGCAACATGAAGTGCAATTAGTTATCATTTACATCCGATATGATGAAAGTGAGTGCGGAAATTCTTCAATCCCGAGTCTGATGACGTGCCACGAGTGCGAAACATGCAATTATACTGGCCCCGTCGGATAGCAGGTACAAGATTACCCCAGAACAAATGAATGCTTTGGTCTCCAGCGACCGTATCAGAGAGCGAAATTGACAACGACACCTAAAGACAAACAGGTAGCTGATTTAGTCAATGGCATCAGAGAATTACATGAGACGGCTGACTGCGCAAAAGGTCATGTTGAATTATATGCACTTGATGAGAAAATGCGAAAATTGCGCTTAGTATTAGAATTATCATTCCGTCGTAACTTGCATCATGTAAGATGCATTTAACGGTCACGAATTTCATGTTTTTCTTTCTAATTACAGATCCATTAATGGAAGCAGGAAATTAAGTAAAAAGAGTGCATGCTCGCTTTCGTGGATGAAGAAAGAAACTAGATTGGCAAGGACCCAAAAGACCAGCTCCGTGAAACTGTGTCAACAAGTGGACACTGAATGTCAGGTGGCCGATGTTGTGAGCTGGAGGGCTCGAGGACGAGCACCGAAGGCTCGAAGACAAAGTGTCACATCTGCGTATGTCCCGTCCGATCAAGAATCTCTTACAGGAGAACTTAGATTTCCTATACGACTATTTTTATGTCTTTTGAACTGATTAATAGAGAAAATGTGACTGGATTTAGTTGCTCCAAATGTTGAAATTCTTGATATTACGAACAACATGATAGATATTGGATGAGGAAATATTTCTAACTATATTGGATGAGGAAATATTTCTAGACCAAGCTCACTGCCCACAGCACACGCGACACCTCTAGTGCATCAAGTGTCATAAATCAATCCGGCCATACGACTCGGATTCTCCTCTTACTCGGCATTAGGAATGAAATACTCTGAAATAAATAATCGATATTTATAATTGATTTTATTTTTAGAATTTTAGGTACATAGTATGTTAATTTATGTTTTATTATAGTTGTCGTGTCTTCGTTGTAATTTACAAATTATATTCTGGAACATAGAAAATATTTATATACAGTATACTACTAATATAGTATTGTACTTCTAAATTTTCAATTTTCTTTTAAAACCGGATGGATTAATATTAATAAATAACGCATTGAATTTTCATTCGTTTGTCTGGGAAACACGTGCAGGTCACATTTAAAGTAGATTTGGGTTTTGAGATCTTACAGCAGTGTCAGTGAAGTGAAAGCAAGGCGAAGACGGCGACACCTCCATTTCCACCACCGTGACCCCACTTCAAAATTTCAATTTGCGGCGCCTCTGATCAGTAATTCATCGATCTATGTTGCCACCTTCATCCTCCCTTTCACTCGGTATGGTATTCTTCGTCTCGATCGGTGTTTTTTTGTTTGTATGTATATACTTTTTGATCTGCATAGGATTGTGAACGATTATCCATCTCTTTTTATTTGCCCCTTTTCCATTATTTAAATTATGATTTGTTACTTGGGAGAAAACGATTTTATCTGCTGCATCAATTGTATCGCAATTTTTATATTTTTGGGTAATTATTTAGAACCCAAAATAGGTATGAGAAAGATGAGTAAACTCTTAGCAACTCTCCATATCCTGTTACTTGTTGATGTAATCTTTTATATGCATGTCATGAGTCCTTGAAGGTACTTTGGACGTGCTTTAACGAACTCATCAGATATCGTCTCCTTGCTTATTAAGCAAATTATATGTACACCAAGTTTCCTACTCTCATTTTACTTGGGAATATCATATGTGATCATTTATAACTTTTTCCCAAGTGTTTTACTTTGATGAATGGAGAAAGTGTAGTCAATCTGTCTGTGTGAAACAAATGTGCTGAAAAAAATATTTGAAGGCGATCCCCATGTACTATGTATGTTCATGATTCACTGCTGTTTGTTAATGGATCTTAGTAAGCCAAACTATTGGTTGGTTATTAACGTCCTCGGTTTTCTGAAGCATTCCTATTTTTCTTATGTTCTCACTTCTCAACTCGTCGTTTTCTCTTCCAGGTGCCACAGGCACATACTGCCTGAATTGTCAGGTTGAATCCCTTATTTGCTCAACCTCATGTGGATTAACCGGCAGTTGGATTAAGGCACCATTTGAGCTTCATAGAAATTCACAGTATCATGGCTTGAGGTACGTTTGTTACACTTTTCAGATTGCTGCCGTTGTCACCATCTTTCTTTCTCTGCCCTGTTCTTCCTCTGTGGACATTCTGCGCCTACCATGCTGTAACATTTCTTATTGATACACACACATACACACACACACAGGTTAGTTAAAGGGTGGGCAATGAAAAACAGAGGTTTCAAAGTAGAAATGTTGTAAATGAAGTTGTGGGATGAAAATGGTAGATAATGATGTAGGAAGCTGTTTAACTTTGAATGAAAAGGCAGTTTATGAGAATTTTTTTTGAGATAGTGTCAAGTTAAAGAAAATACACCCTGCTTTGTTTGAATATTAGATAGTAGAAGATTTGCTTACTTTCAGTAACTTGCACACACAATCAATTTGCAAGGCAGTGTGCTTATATATGAGTAACTTTCTTTCAAGAGCCTGAATTGAAAATAAAAGGCAACCAATGTAGTTCTTTTCTAATCAGACCTTGAAGTTTCTCTCTACACCTCAGCATTTTTACAGATGATGCTTAATATATATCTTACGGAATTTGTCTCTCTGGTCCAAACTGGCGATTTACAGTTTTAGGGGTGATACATCTTTCTTTGGAAGTACACGGTGCCACTGGCTGCCTCAGATACATGATAATTGCATTTCACAAGTTCCAGTAGCTGCTGATTATTCAGATTCAGTTCCTGACTCATCGAGTTATGCTAATCATAATAATGGCTATCATCCACTTGAAGAGTTAAGAGACCATGGTCGGGTTCGTGATACAATGCCTACATCAGCTGAGATAGCAAGGACTGCTGTAGAGGTATCTCATTAAAAATATCTATACTAAGTATTGGAGATTATATTCGACTCACTAATATAAATGTCAAGTTGCCCAACTTCTCTAACAGTTCGAGCTGTTAGATAATGCGGCTTCTAACACTAAGATACAAATAGAATTACTTGCATTATTAGTACCGCAGGTGGTACATTTAGTCAGTTAATATGTTATCTGTCTAGAAAATGTTTATCTTATCCTTTTTTTCCTTAGGCTAACCACAGGGCATTGGTGGTATTCCCTGGTGTTGTACACAGTGAGCCACACGAACATATATCGTGGGGTGAGTTTCAGTATGTTATCGATGACTTTGGAGGTTTGTTTTCTCTCTTTTGTACTGGAAACATTCATCTTGAAAACTATTTTCTCACGTTTCTTTTTTCCTATATATTTTACCATAATGTTCAGATATATTTTTTGAGGTTTCTGATGGTCAGAACATCTTGCAAGACCATGGAGCAAGTAATCCTGTGGTGAGTTTTAACCTAGCCTGAATTACTTTGGAAGATTTAATTCTATTTGCCATCTTCTTTTCTTTTGGAAACTGTTGTTTTACTTTATTCTTCTCATGCTGAACACCCAATGACTTTGTTCACTTCAATATAGCAATTATATTTTGCCAAAACAATGTCATTTCTCTCAGTTGTTAATTTGTCTTGTCTTGACTTTAGAGATATAAGGTAATGATAGAAGATTACATGCCTATAAAGAAAGTATTGGCTATTGGAAGTTCCATCAACATTATTTATACATGCCAGAATTGATCTGATCTTGTTTTAATAATCTGTCGAAACATTATTTTTCTCTCTCTTATTATAATGTAGAAATAATGAGCCAAGTGATCACCACTGCAACACAAAATGCATGCCTTGTTCACATTATTCTCAAATGTGAGCTTCGAATCCCTTTTGTGAAGTAGGGTTTTCGAAATGGTATGGAGAATGATGCCTTTTGGTGCTTGCTTTTTGAATATCAGCTTGAATTTCACACACCTGACTCTTGTTTGCATGTTTTTGTGCATACTTCGTGTGTTATGTGTCTTGTTCACCCTCCTTTATAGCAAGACCTACATTTTGTCGGTTGGAAGAGACAATTTGAATCCGTTTGAATCTGCAGTTTGTAACCAAGTTTTTGAATGTAGCACTGTCTACCTAGAATTTGATCTGAATGAATTGGGGGTTTCAGTAACCAAGAAGGAAGAAATAATCCTTTCTATATTCACCCAATTCTTCCTCCCCAATCAAGATTGGAATGTGAAGAATATGACTCAGTTTTGACAAGGTCTCATCTACAAATACAGAAATGTAGACTTGCACATACCTGAAATTTATACCATATCGATTCCGTTTTCTTTTAGGGTTCACAGTCATTTTACTTTTTAATCCCTCTTCTAAAACTTCTATGGCATATTCCTAACTTCTTCCCTCTTCCTTCACTAACAAGGTACTGTATAATATATCCTGACAGTTCCAGTTGCTTTTTGAAAACATGTCTAATTTTGAAGTGATTTTATTTTATATGTATTATGCACTGATAGTTAGAAATTTGTATGCTCTTAGACTGCTCTGATTGGGATGGATATCTCTCACTACGAGAGCAGGAAGATGGATCTTTATGATGACATCATTTTTGACTTTGAAGCAGAAGATGTTCTTTTTTCTGATGAATATAATGAAGTGAGAAAAATACTTATGCGTTGTGTGCCTTATTAGTTCATGAAATATTTATGTCTTAAATTACATACATTTTGCCTCAAGTAGATTGAAGATACTAGCAAGACAGACGTCTGGGTTAATTGGGGAATGCCTGAAAGTTCCAGTTGGACTCATCCAATTTACTTTGCCAAGTGCTTGAAAAAGGTGGTTTCTGTTTTCCTTTTCTTTTCAGTTTTAAACACCTGCGTATATATTCGGAAAATTTATCTTATAGTGACTCAGACACTTGGTGAGAAAATACATAAAAATCCCGTTCCTTTTTTTTTTCTACTTTAGCATAATGAGATTCTCTAACTGTCATTAATGAGTTTGAGTTTTGTCTCACAATCTCACAAGTTTTGGTTGGGGCTGGGCCCTACAAAGTAACTGTAAATAACTAGAATTATGTTATCTGATCGGGTATTAAAGGGAAAAAAGCTAGATTCAGGGATGTTTACAATCTTTAAGGTAAAATGAATTTCCAACATCCACAACACTTTTAAGGATCCAGGTTCTTTGGCATATGAAAATTATGCTGAGCAAGAACATGTGTCTCTTTCGCAAGTAATCATGGGGATGAAAGTTTAAACTGCTCGGTATACATTGGATATTTCTGGTCCACTATTAGAAGAAAGGATAAAATATTGATATATAAAGAAGTGGAGATGGCTACATATAAAACTATTGACCATGAGAAATGCTCTAGGCATAAACTTTAATGCTTGCTATCGTATATATAAAATAAAATTACTGTGGAAAGAAAGTTGACTGAAATAATAGCAGGGTTCAGCACTCTCTGATTCTACACATCATTTGAGTTCTAATTACAGATCCTAAGCCATGCACCAATAATCTGTGCAGGCAAAATCTTAATAACAGTGTGAACTATGGAAATTTATAGAAGTCAGACTAGGCGAAGATCTTTCGCCTCTTGCCTAGGTGAGGAACTTTCCCCTCTTGCCTAGGTGTTTCTAGGGTTGCTGTTGATAAGTTTATATTGCTACCAATACCATAGTTCTTTGCACTCGTGAAACAATTTACAGCAGTTAGTCAAGATAGTAAACAATGAAGGAAATGATAAGGCGTATGATAGAATATGATAGTCTCAATTATGCATATATACTGTTCGATTAGTACGGCAATTGACGTGAAGCAATTTTTCAGGCAGTTGATGTAAAACATATTAAAATGATGGATCATCCATCAAACGGAGTTGTGGTGTATGGGTTCCTCAGGCCTGTATTTATAGATGAAGAAACATATCTACGACGGCTCTTCAATGATGAAGATAATGATGGATACACCTCAGACTGCAAAGGTAATTGAGTTTAGAACATCTTATTGAATTTTATTTGTGTAACACATAGTTCTAGTTAATCTTCCATAAACTGACATATAAGACACTAGTTCTGCATGAATTGATATAATGTATAGAGTTAAATGAATATGGTTTCTAGATCCAAAATTCAATTTGACGTTTCATAATTATGGTTTACTAGCTACCTTCTAGTTTGAATTGAAGCTGATTTTCTCAGATGGAGATATTGAGAGCATTAGTTCGAGGGATGATGGAATCTGTGGTAGATCAACTATTTATAGACTGGAAATCGCAAAAATAGAGTTATTCTCAGTCTATGGAGTTCAGGTATGTAAACTGCAAATCAATATTATTCTTGATCCCATTGTATTGCCTTTCTATATTAGATCAGGTCCGAAAAGTTTTGAAGTAATCACGTTTCCTCACGAGTGAACCATCTCATTTGTTTCTTATGTTATTCCACAGTTGCATTATCTTCTGTTTTTTTCTTTTTTAATTCCCGTCTTTTCTATCCCCAAAACATCAGAAAGGGCATCACCATCGAGTGTTTTTTAGGAATATTCTAAATGCAATGAAAACTTTTCACTGTATTTCCCATTTTATATAGAGGCCTTTTTTTTATCAAAGAAATCCTTGCGACTAAAAATGCTGTCTTGTTACACATACCTCAGCCTACTTTATGATTTCTTGTCATTGATTTCTCTTAATATACTTTTGCAGTCAGTCGTTAGTGTGGATGATTTTCAATATGCTGAACCCGATGCTCTTGTGCATTCTATCCCATCAATTCTAGAGCGCTTTCATGTGACTGGAACACTGTGCAATGTTGCTCTTAAAGGTCTTTGCAAAAAGAAAGGACTCCATGTTGAGGTATTATTGGTGCGGGCGTATGATAATTAAGTACCAATATATACTCACAAGCGCAACTCATAGTTATTCAAAGAATAATTGAGACAGGATATAATTATAAAAATCGTTGGAGCTTTCTTCTAATTATAGAATATCCCTTCCAACTTTCCAAAATCACATCCACCTCCCTTAACAGTAAAGTGTATGAATTAATTAATTCCATGTTGGTATTTGTCCTGATAGTTATTCTGAGTTCTGGTATATTAGGATTACATCCCTTTACCTTGAGATATTTTTACTGTAATATCCTAATAAACATTTTAAAGCTCTTAATTATAAATCAAACAAAAAGTGGTGTCCTTGGACATTGATAGTTTATTAAGTTAACACTATTCTTACGAGCAGATATCATACTCCTGTATTCCTAAGCAACTTTGAAAAGTGGTGTCCTTGGACATTAGATAGTTTATTAAGGTGTACCTATAATGTTGCAAATAGCACTGATGCCCTTGTTTATTTTAAAAAATATGACGCATGATGCAGAAAACAAATAATTGAAACAATAGAAGGGTAATTAATATCAAGCTCCATTCTGACCCTTATCTCACAAAATATGAAGCTCAAGGTTAATGCAAACATGGAATTTGTTTGCATGCTAAAAGTTCATTTTACTAAACAACAGTCAACAGTGGTTAGTGGTAACTTTTCTTAGTTGAGAATCATTAGATGTCTAAACCTCGATGATTGTGATCTGTAAAACCTCTGACAATGATGCACTTAGCAACTCATCTTATATAATCCCACTCACTCTTTTGTAGGAAGCAAATTTGATTGGAGTTGACAGCCTTGGCATTGATGTTAGGGTTTCTTTAGGAACAAAAGTATGGACACATCGATTTTCCTTCAAAGTCAGGGTAAGCGAGCATCGTGGTGCATTGTGCTCTAATCCATACTATAAATATGATGTAACTGAATTTATATATTCTAAGGATTATGTTGAAATATTCAATCAAATAGTAAGATATGATTGTTGATTCCTTGACGCTCTGATAGCCACGCGAGGAAACTTTTGTTCAATGTTTTTGCTGTATTGCATTTACATGTCCTTTGAACTTGAAAGTAGTCTCTAATCAGACGCTATATATATAGGCACAATTTGTTATGTTATGTATCATCAATAACACTGACCTTTTTCCTATCCCTTGTGCTTCTGCAGGCGAAATCGGAGGGTGCAGCCGACAAACAGATCCAACAACTATTGTTTCCAAAGTCAAGACGGAAAAAGTTGGCGACTCTTGATAGACCTACCAAGATTGACTCGTTTTGATAAACTAAGATTGACATACCTGCCCTTGTTTCTGTGACCAACTTAATTTTCGTTTTTTGGCTCCTACTTAGTGTAGTGCTAGGTTTATTAGACAGCTTTTATAGTGTATTAATGTATTGTTCAGCATAAGTTGGTTGTAATGTTCACTCCTTGAACGAATATAACGAATACATAGCTTTGCCAGTGCTCGAGCGAATAAGTATAGAGAATGAAACTATGAATGTGGTACATTAAATATATCTTTGTTCACTTAATTGATAGGCACACAGATTCAAAAGTTATTCTGAATCCCTCAAATCCCTGATCGTCCCAACTTCAAAATAGTTGGGAAAATCAGAAATGTATATACAATATTTCACACCAAACGGAAACGAACCCAGCTCTGAAACAAATTATATTTGATTTCCAATATAATCTACTCCTAGTCAATAATACAGTAGATTAGTTCTTCAATAAATAAATGGGTTACAATTGCTTTCCTTTACAACTGACTGGAACCACCAACATCATTACTACTCTTCCGCACAGCATCTACTCTATGTTCCGGTCGACCTAAGCTGGCCTCCTCATCCAAGCGTTTGCTGTGCGAAACTTCTTCATCGCCTACCTCGGCAGTATTCTGATTCATTTTATCACCCCTGTAAATTGTTCAACCATCTCAGGTAATCACTAATCAGTGTCCTGAAGTTTTTTTAAGTAGTGAGCAGTCTAACTGCAGTTTATGCAAGAAAAACACGTCTCTATAGAAAAGAATGTACTCTCGTCTATAGGCGAATGAGAGTTCAGATTAGTTAATAAGAGAGAAATATTTCTATAAACTACCCTTAGGTTCATCGTGATCATACTAATTTATCATGATGGATCCGTCTCCATTTTTTTTCCCTTCATATGTACATGATGCTCTTATAGTTCAGATATTCTATGTGGCTCAGGCAAAGAGCAAAATGCTTAGCCCTTGTTTTAGACGATAAATGCAACTGAAAAGAAAAAAACTGAATGTACTGAAAATTCTGCATACCCAGAGTATACAATAAGACCAAGTGCTACGGCAGCAAAGGCTACGAAGTACATCCAATCAACCTGAAATTAAAGTTTTCTAAGGTCAACATCAAAATTCAATCAGTTAAATTATGCACTCTTTTTTAGCACTGTGTATTTTCAAGACCTTGTCATGGTAAGCGAATATCCGAATTAAAACAGCCCACATATCTGAAGTAAGCAAGGACAGATTCAACATTGTGGCTCCACTGATCTGCGTGGGGAGGTAATAAAAGAAGTTGATTCATATAACCAAAAGAAAAAGAAAAAACTGGAACTTGTATCCAAACAAGGAAATAAACAATGCAGAAAACGGTTGACTAGCAAGGGACAAAACATGAATAAGGATCAAAATTGTGATCTTGGGTGGTGAACAATATTCATGATTTCCATCTGTTTGAAGACGGAAGACTAATCACATTTAATTGTTAACAAAAACAGACACATAATAGTAATTTGACTGCCACCCGTTTTGATTCAAAATGGAATTGAAACATTTCTCTTCATAAACTAATCATGAAAATGATGCTAGTTCATTCATCATCTGTTTCACTTGTTCAGTACTATAGAACGGGTCAACGGGTTATGATTACCTTGTGTTTCTAAAGCATCAGAACCACTTACTCTAAAAAATCGGATACAAAAGTTTTTCAAGTTAAATCTTGACTGCCATAAGAATATAGCTGTGTTTTACAGAAAAAACCAATGTGATTTATGAGAGTGTTCCTATTTTACAATTTATATTGGGAAAGTGATAATTACAAATTACTGGGATTCATGTGGAAACTGAAAAATGAAAATATGCTTGTAAATTGTTGGAATTGGAATTTGTATGATTGAAAATGGTTCCATTTCGAATAAAACTGTCTGACAAACATCATTTAATTTATCGGAATACTTCCATACATGACCAAAGTTTTTTCGGAGAACAATTCTTGGGTCAAATAACTATTAAAGGTAGAGAGGACACCATATGGAAAATAGAATGAAACAAAGTTAATGTCCGATAACAGAAAGAAGACTAAAGCATATACAAGAGAGTTTGTAAAAGATGCTTAAAAAATCGTCACTGAAGACTTTTAATCATTTATAATTTTTAAACTGAAATAATGATTTTTACACTTATGCCATCATATGAATTTAAGCTAAAATAGAGTTGTACCTTTAGTAAGACGGGAACTCCGGAGTAAAACAGAAACATGGCAACAGAAAATCCAACAAAAGGAAACGCCTGTTGCATAAAATAAACATGGATATTATTTCATAAAAGAACCTTTACTTGTGAATAAAAGAGAAACAACAGTCAACAATTCGTATAGTATGCTTGGAGGAAGTTAAGTATACCAGACACCAAGCAACAGATAGAAGTTACATTGAATACTGCCTTTAGTTAGTAAAGGTCATTCATGCTTCACTAATCGTCACTCTAGTTGTTATAGAGTTGAGGGTTTGAAAGAGAATAAATCAGAAACTATATATATTTTTATATGAAAAGAAACAAAAGAATAGGCAAAAGTCTCCGATTTCCTCAGAAAGAGAACTTCCTGCCCGAGCAAGATTAAAGCCGAAATTATAAACAAACATTTTATGATTAAATTTTGTTGCCCATGGGGAAAATAATATTTCCTCGTATACGCGTGTTATATGCATCTGAATAGGAATAAGGCCACCTGGAGAAGATATACAACATGCTAGTTTTGACAGGTGCAGAGATATAATGAACAAGCAAAGGAATATCACTTCCCCAAATTAACTTCAAGAGAGAAAATTAGCAAAGTTTAAATCAAGGTTACACAAAGAAGCCCCTTTTGCACTAGAGGGTATAGAATACTACTATGCAAGAAAACTCTTACAACTAGATCACAACTTAAAATAGAAGATACGGTAATATCTTAAGAACAGATAGTCTATGGAGTGTTTGATGTGTAAGTAGTCAATGACTTATCCAGTTATCCTCGAGCTAATTTCTTTGATCCCAAAACCAAACCAAGAAAATATGGAACATAGTGCAGACTCGAGAGGAAAGACTGTTTATGTATAAAAACAATGCCATTAGTAACTAAATTCAACTTTCTGAGGATATTAAAAGCACTTAGAAGTTTGAGGTGTAAAATATATTTCAAATGGTCAACTGAGCAAATGATTGATGAGAATTTACGGAAAATAGTATTATACAGTGAAGAGGTCATAAAAAGTAGTAATATATCGTGATTGAAGAAAATTCACAGAATAATACAATAGTATTTTTATAGTTAAATATCATAGAAGAAGAAGTAATGTATCGTGAATGATGATCTTTCACCATGCTTGAGATAATTAATTTCACCTAAAGCTTTCAAATGCAGTTGGGAGACCTAATAATCATCATACTTCAGAGACAGAGTGTATTAAAGGCAAAAGTCAAGCATCAAGAAGTTTGTACGAGTTTTATGGACATAATAAAATTGTCAAGAAACTTTGATACGCTTGAAAGAAGACACACACATATATATATATATATATATATATATATATATATATATATATAGAGAGAGAGAGAGAGAGAGAGAGAGAGACCGCTCCCGCTGTCCAGTGAATAGATTTGAGTTCATTGCGTTCAAGAATGGCTCTGCACAGATGGTTAAAGGAAGCCCACATTAATCACAATTCACAAGTAACCCATTTATATTTGAGACCCGTATGAAGAAACCAAGAAATGCCCAATTGTAAATCAAAAAAGAAGATACATTTGGCAAGCGCTGATAATGGCACCAAAAATGCCCAAGAAAGCCATAAGCTCAACCCTATCTGCATTTGTAACAAAATACTCCTGCACAGAACAACACAAGAAATAAACTCCCTGACACACTAGTAACATAAAAGAAAAGAAAAAAAAGGAAAACAAAAATGTTAATCGAAATGCACTAAGCTACAGAAAAAAAAAGAGCTGGTTGACAACCAACACGGTGTAAGAGGATAAATGGCTTCAGGGAGCTCATGCACAGAATTTGTTGCGAGTAAAAGATGAAGAGACATTGTTGGATCATCTTCAAGTGTGTCCCATGCGACGGCTTTTACTTTGTGTGTAAACTTGATGAGTATTGGAGAAAGTCCATAGAAAGAAGGTACTAGTCACAAGGTTTGGGACAAATGCTAAAAAGATGAGAGCCTATAATTTAAGTTCTTCCAAAGTCTACAAAAGAAGTATTTACCTAAATGTCACTAAAAACTAAAAACACATCCAACCTTACTACAACTTTTTTCTGAATTTCAGCTACCTTCAACTTTAAATATCACTTTTTAGCTGTATGAATTCAAAAAAAAGCATGAAATACCAACAAAAATTCACGTACCTCACTGACGTTACTCACACCATAAAGTGTAGCTCCAGCAATAACAAGCAGATCACCCTTAATAGGGTTGCTTCCGCCTAACCAACATCAGTGAATTACATAAGGAATACGCAAACATGAGATAACCAAGACCCATAAACAGAATTCAAGTTATTTTTCAGAAAACAAAATCTTTTAAAACAACAGAGACGAAAAATCTATAAACTAATTATAGAGTTGGATTACATAGCATATATGGTACCAATAGCATAGTACCAGTTTATAGATACATCAGATATTGAAAAGCCATATAAGCAATATGTCTAAGAGACCACATAGCCACTTTATATTTAATCTTGTCCCATATCTGATCAATATATTCACATCTATCGTAAAAAAATCATTCTATTCCTCTCGGCCTAAATGTACCAAAATACCACTAACAGAACAATCCTACATCTTTTCCGGTTTCTCTTATAGAACCCACCAACATTACTTAGAATCAAGGCCATAATAAAATCTGGGATAACCCACTGAATGCCTAATCCATTGAAAGCCCCGAGAAATCAAGAAAGCCTAAATAAGTTAGTGATAATTGCAAAAAAAACTCTCGCAGGAATAATATCTACTTGCATGTCGGTAAACACTACGGGACTTAATTAAATTGAGTTTTTTTTATTGATATTTTTTATTAAATAGATATCCGTTGAAGAATTATACTTACTTGATCTATCTGCAGAATGTACGTCTGAGAAAACAACAATCACAAGACCAGCTATACATATTACTACACCTATCAACTTCTTAAATCTGTACTTTGTCTTCAAAAAGAACCAGGTGAGAAATAGGACACAAGGTATTGTCCAACAGTCGAGCAACATGACACTTGTAATTGATGTGTACTGGTAAGCCTTCACAACTGTCCATGAAAAAATACAATTAGGTTATTCATCTGCATGCAAGCACGAAGCAATCTTCCATCGCTGGTACGAATATTTATTTTCTAGTTCATACTAACATCACTTTAAACAAGTATTTCTAGAAAACGATGTATGTATGTACATATTTCACTTGAAAAACAATAACACTGCCGCTTTTCCGACAATTTTATAATGTCTCTAGCAACAAAATTACAAATCTACTTTAGTTCTATTAACCATGATTTATTCAGCAATTGGCCTTTGTGCGTATAAGTATCTACCACAGAAATTCAACATACTACAAATAATCTTTGACAATTCAATAGAGACGATGTTCCATACAAGTGTAACGAAGTCGGATAAGATATACACAAAAATATGCAGAGAAAAAAAATATATATATGAAAGAAAATAACCACCCTCCTTTTTTGGATATTAGGGAGTTGTCATAGGATCACCTAATGGGAACACAATCAAATAAGATAATACCTATCTAGCAATCCATGATTACATTTCAATAACTTTCAAAAAGTCAAATAACTAATAATTCTCCTTTGAAAATATGAGGTAGATAGATATAAGAAAATCCATACACGAAGGTGAACATTTTTATATTCTTTAGATAGTAACTCATCCTCATCCTGAAATGTGACGTGTCTCGGAACCTATTTCGAGTACAAAATGATGTATATTTAGTAACATACCGAGAAAATTGGCTTCCACATCAACCACTGCAAGCAAGACGTAGTAATACCATTTTGCCTGCTTATAAGAAATTGAAACAAATATGCGAAATCATATCAAAATATAAAAGGTACCATCATCTCTACAATCTAAGAATATGTAAAAGCAAGATGTAATAATATAAATTCTCCAATCTCATTCAGTAATGAGATAATAATATGCAAAAGTAAAATTCAATGGAGACAAATAAATACACGTATATAGATGAGCAACCCCAGGAAACTAGCTAGAAGATGATAAAATGACGGAATTGGTCATGAATCTTGTATAGAATAGTTGAAATGAGAAATCTTTCAGTGTCCGACCAAGTAAAACCCTCTAAACTTTTCCAATGTCTCTCTTGTATGTAATGAATATCCAGGGTCCCCTTGGATTTATATCAGAAGTCTGATTCAGTTCATCAAAGTACATACCAACTCATATGTGATGTATACAAATGGGTGAAAGTCATTCTAGTCACCTTATTTTCCTAAACTCATATTCAATGAAATAATCATTCATCAATATTTGCTAAAAATCACTGTGCGATGAAACATCATCTCTACGCACAAGTACCATTTCAAATGATGAAATTTATGTTTCTGTCACGTTTATCCCACATTAACGTGTCGTGCTTCTCCAAGGAGAACAAATGTAATAAGCGGACAGGAAGAGTTGGGAAAGCAAGAAATCCAAACTTTTAAGCTTTCTATACTTCGCGCTAAGCAACGTGAGAGATACCATATTTATCTAAGACTTATAAGTCCCCTCATGTGGATCACGAAGAAAGAACAACTTAATAGTGACAATGAATAAGATAAAACCTCAGAATTGAAACAAGAACCAACACTGACCTTGAGAGGTTTTCGTCTGTAGAGCATAATGCTGCCGTACGCCAACGCCAAGAACACATAATTCAAGAATGACTGAGAAGTCGGTGCATTGATCCCTGTAAAAGAACCCTTTTTCCTTAGTTTACTTGTACATCATAAAAATCTAATTTGAAAAATATGCTTAAAACACAGTGCCCTGTTATATCAAGTCATAACTTCGAAACAAAAGGAAATTCAGAGCGAAACAAACGATTCGAGCAAATGACATCACATGATCATCAGCATTTAACATTATCCCAGAAAACATAAAAACTAGCACACGGAGACAAACAAAAAGGAAACCTTTTTTGGCGAGTTCGGAGGATGAGAATCCAGTGGAAGTGACGAGGAGGGAAAGAACCTGTCCCAACCCAAGTCCCACAATTGTATTCTTGGTCCAAAAATCCTTCCAATTCACCATCTCTATTCGATGTCGATTTTGTAGGGTGAATGCAAGAAGAGAGAATCACTACCTAAAAAAGGGTTTAGCTTTAGAAACCCATTAAAGAGAAGAAGAAGAAGAAGAAAAAAAAAAAAAAAAAAAAAAAAAAAATGAAAAGGGTGGTTTAACAGAGTTGAAATATATGCGGTAGGAGATATCGGAGTGGAGAAACGGACGGCTGATAATAATTCCCAGATGCTTTTTGACTCCTCGATCGGGCTTTCAGAATAAAACATAAATGCTCTTTTTCTTTATAGTTCTTTCTTTCACTCTCAAAGTCTCAATTATATTATCTTGAATACTCCGTATTAATTACTAGTACAAATTGTACAATTAGGCGATGATGAATTATTTCACGGTCATACCATAATTTAGTTCGACTTTCTAAAAGTCAACTTAATTTCATTGTGCCAAAACTTTGAGCCGATGAAAGGGGATAAGATTAGGTGGCGTCTTGACTATGATATCTAGTTATCTACTATATCCCACACAAAAATTGTCCAGTTTCTAAATTTTTACTATGAAATACTATCCCACACAAAGATTGTTTAGTTTCTAAAATTTTAAAACAATTATAAGTATAAAAAATAAATCATTATGTCTAATAGTTATCATCAAACAAACTTAGGGCATCAATAAAATATTATATTTATTAAATACTCTTTCAAAAAACAGAAGGATCAATTCTAAAGATTATCAAATAGTATAATCTCTCTATTTCCTAAAATAGTACTAATCCCTATTTCTTAAAATAGTACCACATACCCATATGCTTTGAAAGTTTGGAACTTTTCAAAAGTTTGGAATTTTTACTTCATTAAGTACTTCATTAAGTATACGTAACTATAACTGATAACTATTACAAAGTTACAAAAATTCATTAATACTTTAGTGAATTACACATATCCGTACGTATCAAATCCAATAGATTTTTCTTCATCTCGTTGAGCCCATCATTTTAATTGAAGTGAATCTAGCTTTCAGGTGACATGTTGTAGTTTGGCTTGGTTGGGAAGCCCAGTCCGATCTCACAACCCTATAGTGAGCTCCTATTCAACCCTTAGTGAGCTCCTATTCGATTATGTGTTATATATCAATGTGTTGTGTTTGATTGATTACATGATTATGCTTGACTAGCTTTTTACTTGGGAGTCTGTGATTTTGCTCTATGATTATGAGTTGATATTGATTTTTTATTTTTTTTATGAATTGAGATCGATTTGTACATTATGATTTAATTAGTGAATTTCCTAGTAGGTAGATCACTTGAGAAATTCCTATCACAATTGAATTCTACAATGTTTAAGCATGTGATCGTGACCTCGTGTATGTGATAGATCAAGTTTACACAATCACAGATGAGGTTTTATAAAATCAAACGCTTGATCCCTAGCTAGTCTGCTTCCTTAGAAAATCAAGAATGTGAAGTGTACATCGGCTCATTTCCCGAAAGCAAAAGAATCAATAGCTATCTAACACTTTTCGACATTTAAAAATTCTCTCGATTTATCAATTAGAAATCTATTTTTATGATTTTTAATGTGATACACAACATTTGTTCCATTAGTATTATAAATGTGTGAAATAGTATAACTTTGAATTGGATATATATACACCCATCAATTATATATATATAGTGTACCTAGCTACTATAGCTAATTGTAGTTGTAGCTAGTCTGAATAATACCCAATGGAACAAGTTTGGTACGACATCGGCCTCGCTGACGACTCGGTCGTCTCTGTTCCGTCTTCGCCTGCACCTCCTACAATGCTCATGACCTTAAACTCCTCGCATATGCCCAATTATCATCATCAGCCAATGGCGTTGTTCCCTGATGCCCCCTTGGCATCTAAAGTCAATGCCGGTGGAAGGAAGAAGAAGAGGGTCCCGCCCGAACCCGAGATTAATCCCGGAGAGCGACGACACAAGCGCATGATCAAGAACCGAGAGTCGGCTGCTCGATCCAGGGCTAGAAAGCAGGAATAAATTATTCATTTATTTATTTAAACTACGTACCTTTCTTTAGTCAATTACTACTAGATAATTAATTAATTGTACGTATTTTGGTGCTGCATGAATGAAAACTAACACACGAGACGATGAACTTGCAGGCTTATACGAATGGGCTGGAGCTGGAAGTATCACATCTGTTGAAAGAAAATGCTACCCTCAGGAAACAAGAACAGGTGTGTGTTTCTTCTCGGTGAATTGATCATTGATGAATATGCTGCATTTTTTTATTTTTTTTATACGTACATAAAATAATTTTATATTAGTATTGGATACAACAAATATATAATCTTTGTTTTTCGTCTCTTCATCAAACTTTTAATTATTTTGACTTTTCTATTTAATTCCATTTAACCACTTTTGATTGATTTTAATTTAGAAACTAGGGTTTCAAATCAAATTTAATTCAAAATATTGCAATAATAATTAATTAATTCGTTTCAAATTATTTGTTGAAAAAATTGTCACACGACCCTAGCTAGCTACCCAGCTCTAATAATTAAGACCTGACATTTTGTATGGTGGGATAATTATTCACTCCAGTTCAGTATATATCATGCAAACATATACTATTATAACTTTAAGATATTGAAAATAGTCAATTTATTTCATTTTTTTGTAACGCCTCGCCAATTAATTAAGTTGAATCAGCTTTACACAAGATAAATGCTAGACTAATGTCATATAGAATAGACCACATGTACGACGATTAACACAACACAATTAATTCAATCAAAAATCACAAATATTTATAATTATTCTAATCATTAATAAACTTAAATTTGAAAGTAATAAATCAGAAAATTTGACATTGACATATGAAGGTCCAATACATATACTATTTGAGTATTGAAATAGAAGTTAAACATGTTTGTCTGAAAAATGGTCAGTTATACAGAGCTGCAGCAGCTGTTGAGCATCATCACAAAAGGAAGGCTCTGCATAGAACTTTGCCAGCTCCATTTTGACGTGCGTTTCGATGATTCGATGTAACATGTAAATAGTTGGCTACCTTTTATTGGGTATGCCAAGGTTAGGTGTTTTGGATTCTCGGTGTATTTGGTTGATAAGTTGATTGGGCATATAGTATATATGTACGTACTCCGATTAATACTCTTTCCTTTCGTTGATCCTTTGAGATGGTGTTGTTTCAAAGTGGTGTACATGTTTTTGTTTTTTTTTTGCGTCATTATTATTATATATTATCGAGTATATAACGTTCTAATTATTTAATCATTACTAATTAAGGGTGTAAAATATCTCGAAATGTGAACTTTATCATATTGAAAGGTACCAAAATTTTCATTTATTGAAAATTTCGGTACATTGTCGATAATTTTCAATACAATAATGTTATTAAATTTTAACTACTTTGATAAACAAACAAAAAATAATCTATATAATTTTGTATTTAATAATATACTTTTTATTTGGTATAAAACGATATTAACTGAATTGAATTGGTTTTTTTTTAAAAATATTAATAATTTTTATAATTTTTTAAATATTTTTTTAAAAATATTAATAATATTATGACAATAATTAGATAGTGTATTTAAAGTTATAGATTAAAATTATTTTTTATTTATTTTATTTTAATTTATTTTGAAACGAACTTAATCGAGCTGAACTGAATCGATCTGAACTGAACTGTACTGAATTTAAGCGATCTGAACTGAACTACATTGAAATTAAGTCTAAAAGAACATGTTCTTAGTCGACATTTTTTTATGTACCAAAAGTGCAATACAGTATCAATATTTGAAAAAATAAATACGGAGTAAATAATAAAATCATAAGGAAATGTAAAGAATAATAAAAAGAATAGTTTTTGCGACCACCTGTGGTAGCTAATACTCCATAATAGCGAGACGTGGTCGCAATTTTTTTTTTTTAGTATTCACATCTTAAGTTCCGTATCGAAAAATTACAACTCTTTACATAAAAAACAATTAAAGAACAAAATTTTAATTCACATTAATCTACAACACCATAAAAGTTGAATGATTAAAATATCAATTAAATTGAAAAATAAAATTAATAATAACTTTTTTCATTGTAAACTTGTCACACTATATAAGTATATCAAAGAAAAATATTATTTTATTAATTTTTAGATCAAAATAAAAGTAAGTGTTTTTTTATTAATAAAATAAGTTGTTCGAGTTTAATTAAATTTTAAACAATATATGAAAAGTTAATAATAAAAGTGTACCACATGTTTCAAATATATTTCATACTTTCTTTGTAAATATATATATATATATATATATATATATATATATATTTTATAAGAATGTTCTTTTGGATTGAATATAAAATTTATCAATTGAATTTAATAAAATTAAACTGAATTTATCTGAATTGAAATTACTTAAATATATTTTTTATAACAATAATAGTATTTTGTATATTGTTAAATATTTTTTATATAATTAAAATTACTGATTTTAATTTTTTTTAATGAAATGAACCAAATTATATACTTCAAAGTATTCATACTAATTATTTTTATTTTATTTAAATTTATTTCGAAATAAATTACATAACTTAATTTAAAAAAAATACATAATTACGTGTATATATATTTATTCATTAAAATAAAATAATGAAATACGGAGTACGTATTTGCGTTATGAAGACGACACGTCCGCTGAATCGCAGTTTTACCTTTTTTTTTTGTTTTCGTTTAATTTATAGCTTTCGACAAAAGAACAAACGAGGCATACGGCTTACATAAACGACACGTGTAATAATTCATGTTTACGCCGTGACAAAATTTGAGAAAGTGGTAGTCTTTGGCTTCCAATACTGATGTCAGCTTTAACCAAAGAGAAAGTAATCGATATGATAGATAGAACGAATCTATGATACAAACATCAATCACTATTTCATTGGAGTATTATGTAATTTCATCTCATTACCTCCAACTTTTTTACCCACCCCACTCAATACACCATTTTTATATTTTTATTCTCAAATACTCTCTTCGTCCGTGTTTAACTTATACTCCATAAGTACTACATTACTCTCTATTTTATCTCAATTTCTTAATTTTAGCTATGGTCTGTCAAAAAATCTCTAAAAACCAAAAATAACAATAAAATCTATAAAATTAAATTTATAATATTTAAATATTTATAATCTCACTACACATAATCCTAAATCTATTGCACACATTAATATATATTATTCTTTTATTAAGATTTCGAAAAGAAATTGACAAGCTGGGATGAACTATTTTTTTGCACCTAAGGTCATTTCCAACCGAGAAATCAAAATTTAAACTCAAAATAAGTTTACAGTAATTTGACTCCAACCGACAAACCAATATTTAAACTTAAAAGAATATTTTTTAAATATTCTTTTTATACACTTATTTATACTATTTTTATAAATAATCAACATCTTTATAAATTTACAATTTAACCCTATAACTTTTGACATTAAATTTTTTTTAATAAATATTATTTTCAATTTACTTCTTTATTGATCAATTTTGTTGTTGTGATTAATAATTTATTTATTTTTTAAGTCATAACATTTTATTTTAAGTATTTTATTTTTATTTTAATGTTATTTTATTTTTAATGTCAATTAAATATTTAATATTTAATTATATTTTATATTGTGATATTTATTTATTTATAAAATAATTTGTTTTAAATATCAATGATATGATTATTTAAAAACATTACTTACAAAAAAGATTAAATAGGAAACAAAAAAGATTAATGGATCATTTTTATTAATTTGTAAAAAAAAATGATCATTTTATAAATAAAGAATAGTTTTTGGTTTGAATTTACAGTATACGTAAATTTAAGTATTTTTTTGGTGGGTCCCACCATAAAACCTATAATAGGTTTATGTTTTGATATCGGTTGGAGCATCTCTCCTACTCCAAAATAGGTTTTTAGTATCGGTTGAAGATGCTCTAATTAAGAAAAAACAATATTTTATGTGTGTAATGAAATATGATAAAAATGTTATTGTAATATTTTATTATTATTTCTAGATAAAGATTGTCATTTTAGAAAATGTAAAATTTATGATTACACTCAAAATAAAATATGTAAATTTTACTACGGATGTATCACTTTTTAAGCGAAATACATTTTACAACAGAGTATAACAAATCAAAATGATCATTTTTGCATAACTACAATAAAATTTAAATGATTGAAATATTTTTTAAACAGTTTTTTTTTTTTTTGGTTTGTATGAACTGATGATTTACAAAAATGTCACGGAGTGGTTGTAAACCATTTTGTCCTATTATGCATGAATCATTTACTATATTATTTTACTTTTGACTTGCATAAAATCTCAATTCTTGTTTTTTCACTTGTATTTTAATTTATGATAGAAATATTGATAGGTCATAGGCTCGTAGCTTAAGATATTTTGTGATAGCCTTAAACAAAAGGAGCAACGATTTACCATCTTATTTGGAGAGCAACAATAAGCATAATTACAAATGAATCCATTGTTTTCAGTCCTACAATTTTTTTTTTCTATAATATCCTTTGAGATATTATGTTAGATATTAAATCCATATGATCACTGTGAAGGACACACATGAACCCCAGTAGATAACAAACTCCATTGCAAAAGTAATTTAGTGAAGGAGCAAAAATATCAACTCAGAATGAGTTAAAGTAGTCAATAACTCAATATACAATATCACGCACCACTGTATTGGGGTTTACAGACAAATATGCAGGAAGTTATCCTTCTATACCCCTCCAAAGGGTAGAATTCTCCAAAAAAAAAAAAAGTAGAAAAAAAAAACCATATACTTTCAAACTATTAGAATAGACGTGTCAAACAGAAAAATGACACCCGTAACTGTATTTCATCGAAGCGGTAGAATTGAATTGCATTTATTTTTCCTATTAAACATCGAGACTATCTTCTGTTCTATACCTTCTAGTGAGCGAGCGTGCCAGAAATACCAAAAGAAACCACCTGCAATGAAAATCAAACAAAAGGTTCATGGAGGGTATATTTGTTGGTCTACCAGATTTTATAACAGAATTACAAGTTTGGTCCCCTACAGAACTATCATGCATATATGGAGAAAAAAGAAATGTATGATGCTGCTGCATTCATTCAGAGCAGCTAAACTACCACAGCTCTCATTCAGTGCAGCTGCAGCTGTTTACAGCTCTAAAATTACTTCTCGTATGTTTAATGCTATAAGAATGCTCTTAAATATGAAGCTTCTCTTCCTTTGTAGAGACACAATCTGAGTTATGACATGAATTGAAGGCCATTGATTTGTGATGCAGAAATGAATCTAAAAAATACATGTACGAACATGGATTATTTTACAAATTTGATTCACATTTTTATTGAGTTTCGATTTAAATTTAATTTCTTCACAGTAGTTCATACTTCCTTTTTATTCATTAGAAAAAAATTAACTTATAGTCACCTGCAACTTTCAGCAGCATACCAATGAAGTAGGCTTTAGGTGGGGAGAAGAGGTTGTCGTTCATCAGCTCCCACACGGTGAGTAGCCTGGGAAAAGCAAATTTAAGAAATGAGTGAACCAGGTGCTTCAAAAGGAAGAGATAATTGCATTTTTAGAGTGAGAACAGAATGTACCTCCTCATTCGCTCCAGCAGCCATGTTTATGAAGGACGCGTCCTTTGATCTGAAAGGTGGATAAGAGAAGAAGAATTATGACTCTAACTTCTTCCTGAGGAAAAAGGTTGTAAATAAATGCTGAAAGGTACAAAAATAAAAATGGAAACCAGGAGGTTATTGCATAAACCCAGAATTATAAATTAAATGGAATTCGAGGAAAAATAACCCAAAATGGACTCTGAAAGAGTCGAAGAATTAAAAAATCTTGATCTTAAAACAACTTGAACATGATGAAAGTAGTCAGCACAATTGGGTGGAAGCCAAAAACTCGGAATATGAAACAGTAACCGCTCCCAACCCAGTCATTCACCACGTCAAAACCGTCCACCCCCAACACGCTAGCTAAACAACAACAATAGAGAGAGAACCCTTCTCTAAACACACTCAAAGGAACATGTAGGAAACTTCCTCAAAATCAATATGAAATCTATTAATACTTTCGCAAGTGCATCAAAGCAAACTGTGAAGTTTAATTATATGCTTTAGTCTTGTCTTCAACAATGCTAGAACTATTGCATCATTAAGGTTTACAAGCTTTTAAGTACAAAACATAGATAAGGGAAGATTATTGACAATTTTATCATGAAGTCCGAAAATAGTAACTCTTTATAGTACGGAAACTTCAATAATTGTACAAGGTAGCACTTGGAAGAAAGCATCTTCCGGTATATAATTGTAAAGCAAACTAGCAAAGGCAGACAAAGATCATTATTTATGAATGTGATTAGTTTAGTAAGAAAATAAATACCCGTGACTATCCTTTACATCCACCATCTCAGCCACCCCATTTTGCTGGTCATCCTTGGCTTTTGCAAGAGGTGAGAAGAACTGGTCAACGTACAAAACAAGAGTTTAGCTTTCATACATTTGCATGAGGAAATAATTCTGTAACTAATAGTACCTGATGCATTGATATGAAAACCACTGAGATCCCTAACATAAAGTTTATGGTCAAATGATGGCCGAACAAAATGGCAGATGCTATGCCAGTAAATATTGTTGCTACAGTTGACGAATACTTCTTCAGAATTGTATCTGGTCACCAAAAATGAGACTTATATTAGCATTACTAGACAACATTTACTATTCAGCTTTCCTGTGGAAAAATTGGAAATAAGCAACTAAATCGTGAAGCCACTGCAGTATTAGTCCAAAAATGCAAAGTATTTCCAATCATCGGCTCCTAAGATAATTCTCTCACCAGCATATTTGAAGAAAAAGGAGGATAGAATTCCCTGTGCAGCATTGTTGCATATCAAAAGCATGGTAGCTTTCGAATGACCTTCCAATATATCAAAGCTGTTAGGACCTGGAAACAATATTAATGAAATTGTTTAGTTTAAAAACAAGATGAAAATTTCACTCTGCAATAACATATTGTGAGAAACAAATAGAAGTACAGCATACATACCAACATATCATCTTCCGAGGAAAAGTGAAGTCTTACTATATGATAAGAAGTAAGAACTCAAATATTTGAACATGATACCTTTAATAATGACTGTTCCGAGGATCCCAAGAAAGTTGAATATAGCTCCATACCCATATAAAAATAAGTTCTGCAAATTAAACAATAGAATTATTTAGGGAGAAGATACATCGTGTGACCCTTTATGTGAGATACGCAGTGGCATGAATATAGGAGTACAAGATATTCACACAACTCATTCAGTCAAAATAAATAAATCAAAACCCGATTTAAGCAAGATCATTATAATGATGACATACTTTCATTATCAAATAATGCTGGCTTATTGAAGTGTGTCTATAGAGACCATAGGATTTGTAAAATTAACTAACTACAGTCTCTTTACAGTTTGTACACAAATAATTGTTGATTCAACTGTTTTTGTGTCCCCTTGTACACTTCTATAATTGGGGAGATGTTGTAATGGGCCCCCACACACAAGACAAAGCTCAACAGATAAGTACACGAGAATAAAAAACAGATACTCTAAATGATACTCTATAGAAGCTAGCTATACATTCAATAATGTTAAATCACCTGAAGATAAATACTGGTGTCATATTGGCTTTTCAGGGCGTATTCATTGAAGACTGAGGCCATTGAAGGAACAGTCACCTGCATTGAATGTTAAAAAACGATAATTGATGGCAGAGAACAGTTCTCTGAAAAATCAATAAGGGTAATATTAAATCTGTACATATGCATCGAAGCAAATCTTGAATGAAAATCACCATAGGGAGATGCTTTGAATCACTTACAAATATCAGTGTATACACATATGCACCGGTTGAAACTGGAAGACCCATAGTGGGCGTACCGTCAGGGGAGGATTTAAGTTGATTTATACTAATCCCGATCAGCAATAAAGCAAGAGCCTCCCACTGAAATATAACAATATATCACCTCAACGTGTAATTATATAAGTTGGTTTACTGGATTGTCATTCATGTATTCATCAGATATCATTGAGTAGTCCATGAATTGACAAACAACATTTAGCTTTATAACAGTGAATGATTTTGATCTTATATGGTCAATCATTTAAACTAACCTGAATTATCGAAAATCTACGTCTCATTACAATCCTTAGAAGTACAGCAATGACCAAAACCTGTAAAAAGAATAAACTCGAAACAACAATGTTTGATTTAGGAGAAGAAGCAAAAAAGTAAACAGAAAATCAGCTGTAAACAAGTTTTTCCTATTAAAAAATAGTTTAAATCCATCTTAATCGTGCATCAGTAAATAAAGATTTTTGATTGATTGATAGTTGAAAAAGAGCGGACAAAACATGTGAAGCAAATAAAATTTACTAGCAGGCACACAGAAAGTGCAAAGCTTGGCAAAAAGAGTCAACTAAGTTGTATGTTTAAGAAATTAGATTTTTTTACTAATTCAAGTTTCATATAATGACCAAAAAAAATAACAAGTGACTAGAATTTTCATAATTGATGAGATTTAATGTTTCATGAATAGTAGCAATAGCTTAATGAAAAGTCCCGCCAAAATATACAAGTACTCAAGCAAGCAAATTGATTGATGCCTCACAAAAAAAAAACTTTCCAGACGGGGAATAAAAAATCAATCATGGATACTCCAGAATTTGTTGAACCCTAATAAGATAGAGAATAACAATAGTAGAACATCTAATAGAAGTAAAGATAAATAGCCAAACACACCTTTAGATTGCTCAACATTTTCACTGTTGCAGGATTGAAATATAGCTGGAAAAAACAGAGAGTTAGTTATTCATAAGTAAGATGTAGCAATTCAGATACATCCACTGACAGTGTGTCAGGGAGCAGTGTGTATACTCAAAGATATGAAGCAAAATAAATATACAATAAGTGGTAGCTGGTTGAACATGTTTACAAGAGACTCAGAGTCTCAGACAATACAAATGATCAGAGTTACAGGAGTAGTCTAGATGTTTCTCTTCAGTAGAATGGAATCTCCATCTTACTACTTATTGGTAACACACAGCTGCGTCTAGTTCCTTCTACAAACCCACGCATTTTTGCCTTGTGAACTTCATAAGGAAGACTTACTTCTGCTAAAAAAAACTATCTGTCGGAATCTCATGATTTTGGTCCATTTTTCTCATGACCAAAACACTGATGGCCAGTACATCACGAAACTGTAATATTTCTACAGAATCTTTTGAGGGTATCCAATCTTCTGCATGGAGCAGTGACTCTTTCTCTCAGGATTCCAACCTCGAACTCGGGTTCCATAATCTCAACAGAAATAACTATCTTGAATAGATCACAATCCTCAATATAAGCAATTGATGGTAGATGGAAATAAGGGCATGTTACAGGCGAAGTTAAAATCCTTCAGCTATCTAAAACATCTTCAATGAAATTGAAGATTGGGACGCCTCGCCCTTTTCTACCAACATAAAAATCATTGGGTGACAGTCGGACGCTGTAATTCTGATCTCAAGAAGTCATCTCAAATCAATGATTCTGACAACCAGAAAGGGCCAACATGAGTACTAACTACTACCTACCACAATGAGATGGTGATTGTCCGGAAATAAGAGGATAAATAATCAAAAGGGAGACCCTTACACTTTGGTATCCTTGTGTAGTTATGTTGGTCCATTATCCCATCAATATCTTGTGTCATTTAATCATTTTTTTCACCTTAGTTTCAGTGGGGAGAGGGGAAATGAATAAAAATGAAAAGATCGGTCCGGGGGTAGATTCAATGTTTTCCACACAATCATTAAAACCATAAACTGCACAATCCTACACTTTATGATCAGGGTAAATTCTGTTAATAGGATAATGTTGAATCAATCTTGTTCTACTTCACGAACAAGGACAAATGGTTGGACTCCAAGGAAGATACATTAAATGAACTGCGGTTGTGATATTGTGGCACACAAACAAGAATTGCTGAATCTTCACAGTTAACCACTATCCCACTGAATTGGAAGAGTAAATCTGGTGATGATAGATATGTTTTGATTTCTGATTTCAATTGTTATGTCAGCTCCAGGTTTTTTTGGGCTTTCCATGCAAGGATTGTAGAGTCTCACGCATTAAAGAAATTACGAAAAAATCTATTTCATGAAGGAGAACTTAGATCTCTCCAAATAACCTGCAAACCTATCTTGTTTTTTTTGTCATAGATATTCTTAGTACTAAGTCACATAATGTGAGTACCAAATTCGATAAACCTATAAGTATTGAATCCTGGGGTACTTTAAATGCACACCAGGTGAAGATCGGCACTTCCAGAGGATGCACATTGAACATTGAGGCGAACTGAGCAGGTACAAAAACAAGAAATAACTGCAAAGTGTAATGGCAATAATATGTAGGAAATGACTTGGTCATATAACAATGTAAGAGTTAAGCAATACCAATGTTAAGGAACTGAGGGATTTTATGGCGAATAGGGTACTGAAATGTAAAAGAGTTGAAGATGCTATTAAAAGCATGCTATCATGAAGGCCATTTGTTCCAACAGCACTAAAGAAAGTCCTCACCACAGGGACTATTCAGACCTAACTCCAACCTTCTATGCACCCATCCACCAACACAAGAGGGGGAGATTGACTTTTTACTAGTAGTTCAGATGCTAAATTTTCCAATCATAAGACATTGTACATATTGATGTTAAACTAATGCACAGTGAGGGAATGATTGCATTCCTATAGAGAAATGGTGATTCACATCACTAAATTATGCGGACGTGTTTGGGAATAGAGTATGAAATGCCTACATTCTTATTGAGGTTAAAGTAATGCACAGTGAGGAAATCACTACATTCCAACGGAGAAATGGTGATTCATAGCACTAAATTATGCAAATGTCTTTGGGAATAGACTATAGAGTATGAATCGTCCATTACACCCCACTCAATTTAGTTTTTAGATTCATTGAAGTTCTATGTCCAATCCTACTAGACGGGTTTTCAGATAATTATTTTTGTATTTATATTATTTTCTTCGTGTAATGTTCATGGATGATGACATCAGTTCATAGATGTTCAAAAGCATAACAATACAAGTTAGATGAGATAGTAACAACTTCATATGTTGTATAAAAGACACAAATGCACTAGAACAAAGTATTGAAAACTATATCAATTCAAATAAATATTAACAAGTATGTTAGTATGTCAGAAAAAGTGAAGTTTACCTGCATAGTGAACTTGAGGTAGTTATTTATAGCATAAAGAAAGGCTGGAATGGCAAGAAGAATATTGTTGCGAGCTGCCTGCAATTATTTTTGTATCGTTAAAATTTTAAATATAAGAAGGAATTGCCTTGCATGAATAAAGAGAAACATCCAGATACGATCAAATGTGACACTACTGAACCTTATGACAAAAGATTATAAAAACAAATTTCAGCAATGAAAGCAACATATCTTGCTGAGTAAACAAACTTTGTAAGAAAACAGAAACCGTTAACTAGGTACGAAAAAAGTGATAAACTGTTGGAAGAAATACAGATCTCGAAAAAAATCTTCGGTTTTTCCATGTGATCAGAGCAACAGTAAGAATCATGACAGGAATCCCACAGTAGAACTGGAAAAATTATATGAAAGTAACAAAACAGCAATAGTTCTATTCTGGTCAAATTCATGTGATAGTACATTGAGGTATTCTAAAAAAAAGCTAGATCGGGGTATAAATGCACCTGAATAAACGTTGAAACTGAGAGAAGCGGCTTTTCACCAACCTTCTGGCGCCTAGCCTGCATGAAAAGTGCCATCTTTAAATATAGCAAGGCAAAGATGTGATATAGATTTGCTGATGTGCAAGCATCAGTAGTCACTAGTCAGTTCATAATGTCTGCTCGGACATTTCAAACCGCTAGTAGGTTTGAAACAGGAAATTCTATTTTGATCCTTCAGATTTTCCAACAATCTCATTCATATTCATTTTCTTTATAATAATGAAACAGTGTTGAACACATTTAAACCATCATCGCGGTACAGATCCATTAATGATACATCCTAAAGCAGTAATACATATAAGGAAAATTTCCTCGATTCCTTTTACCAAAATTTATAACTGGCCCTAACTTCTGATGTCACATTTATGGTATTCACTTTTATTTCATATAAAAGCATTCCCAGAATTCTATTGCAGAAAAATATAGAAATACACAAATTTTTTACTAAGAAAAGGAGGTATACCTGAATTATAAGCATCACAATTGCAAAAATAACCTTCGCAACCTCTATTAAAAAGTTGACACTAATAGGGCTAAACTTGAAGCGGCCATCCACCTTTGACATAAAAACCAAAATTGGCTGGAAAGAGATAAGCAGATAAATGCTTAGTAACAATAATGAGAACCGGAGTGAATCATATGCAATAAATTATAAAAGTGAATGCGAATATTAAGCTAAAGTACAATGACAATGTGTGATGCTTGCTTTTTACTATAATATTTGGAAGTATATAGAGAGTCAGTAGGAAAATAAATAAATGCGTGTGCATGGATGAAGTCTAACATACACCAATCTATAAATAATGAATACATGATGTTCTTCATTGTCTTCAGTAAAAGGAGGTGTGGAAATGGGAAATGGGAAATATACAGGCAACAATAAGTCTAGTGAAGTAATATTGGTGTTGCATAGCCAGAACAATGAGAATGCTCTCTAATCACATCCTCAATTCTTCATCATGTAATCTGACCTGATAACTCCACCATAACTACTATCCCAATTCTCAAATAGAGCTATTACGTAGGTCATTAAAAACTAAATAATGATGGCAATTGATGAATGTTTTTAATTTGATCAGATCAACAAAACTACATCATATTAAAATCCAACCAATAGCTACTATCATAAAAAGAAGAAGAAAATACAACAAGGACCCAAGAGAATTGCATCCCTCAAACATGAGTTTGGCAGATTCCCACCAACCATTGCAAGGGTACTATGTTTTTCTTGCCTTCCATATTTCTCCTTATTTAATTTTAAAATGTCCTGCCCCTCTTTTTCAGTTACAACTTACAATTTTTTATTTTCATTTCTTCACATCATCCACTATCAGCTCTAGTATAAATAAGCTAAACCAACCGTCTCTCAGTTAAACAATCTAAAGCATGATATACAAAATGGAGAATAACTTGCACACAAACATAAAGATAATTAGGATAACAAAAAAAAATGTGTATTACCTGCAAACCAACTAGGACACAATCACCGCCAACTAATAGAAAGTTAAGCGCCCGTTGCTTTGATGATATCTTAGTCCTGTGCCGATCATATGCGCGTGAAACAGTCTTTGTGGCTGGTGAAACCAGCTTGGAATGACAGACACTACACTCTATCATCCCTGTTTTCATCAGCCAACCCCCAAGGCAGGCTGTGATAATATATATTCCAGTAAACAAAACCCAAAAAAAAAAGTACAGCTCCATCAATAACCATTTCCATGAGTAGGTACAAACAAACAACTACAGCAGCTAACAAACATTCAGAATCCAACAACCTAAAAGCTAGCAATCAAAACAGGGAGCAATGCAGCACAACCAGATCTCATCAGAAACAACCGACCCTCACAGATTTTCAGAAAACGCTCAATTGCAGCTTAATATTAGCCGGATCAATCGGAAAAACAAGACGAACGCAGCGACGTGACTGATACGCGCTCGATCCAATCAAGATTGGGGATCACGGGATGAAATTGAACGGAAAAAAAACGTACGTACCTGTGGTTCAGAATTCGACGACGGAGCGGGGTAGATCTGGGCGGGATCTCAACGGCGGCCGGAGTAAATTTAGCGTAAAGAACGGAGTTGAATTTTATTTGTGCGTGCAGTTGAAGAGTATGGGCAGTAATGGAGCTGGAGAGGAGAATACATATATAGACTTCGATACAAAGGTTCCCGGAGATTAGCAACTTTGCCTTGGATCTGAAACTCCAGTAGGTGAGGTGAAATTAATTTACATTATTAATATATATAATATATATTGACACGTGTGACAAAATTTTACTTCAAATAACAATAAAAAATAAGAAAGGTGAAATCTAGACTAAAAATGAGTAAAATGCATTTTGAAAAAAAAATTGATTAAATTTTAATAAATTTGGTCAAATCAAAAGTTTCCTAATGGCATTTGTTGTAAAAAAATAAAATATTTTCAATGCGCAATGAAGAAATTAGATATTCTCCGTATTACGTGGCATTGAAATATAGGAGTATAATAAGTCTTTTCGGGTGTATTGTTTTTCATAAATCATAACAGTAGTAAAATCAGACATCAAATAAAATTAAATCTCCATAAGTTACCTTTAAAGAAATTGTGGAAAATCTACGGAGGAATACCTTAGAAATTGTAACGGTAAAAAATATTTTTTTCTGTCTTGTATATCGATCATCACTCCTTTTTTTACTAAGTATTACTATAATTAATTCAAGAAAAAAATGAAAATTTTGTACGTTGAAGAGAAAAAAAAAAATGAATTAAACTTGAAAACTCAATTCATATTTTTTTATATGCAAAGCAATTTTATTTATCATCTAGAAATAAAGTCAATACTTTAATTAGACTTGCATCATCAATCTTCTGCAATGATTTTTTTTTTCATGCTTGCACTCGCATGTATATTGACTTCGAGAACACAAATAAGGTAAAGTTGATAACACACTACAAAAAAATTGTAAAAAATATTCTCTCAGGTTTCTTTGTTTCGTTAAAACAAATCTACTCTTATTTTTTAAGAAACGTAAAAATATAGTAATACTGTAACACGTTGAAATTCACAAAGTCGAAGTCCTCGTATTTTCAATGTGCAAGTATAGGATTTGGGAAAGGATTGTTGAACTACTCTCAACCCGCCTCATTTTTGATATTTTGTACTTTGTTTGCCCATTGATCTCAAACTTGGTTTATGAGTGATCGGGTCGGGTCAATTATTGTCGCTGTGTATACTGTAATAACTTTTGTGTAATAACTTTGTACAGACTCAATTAAATTAAATTATTATCAATCGATTTTGAGCTTTGAAATTAATAGAGTAGTATATGTGATTTTAATGATGTCCATTTTTGTTAGGCCGAATCCCATATTGCTTAAAGAAACCCCCTAGCTAGCTCTTAATATAGAGTCATTAGAGTTTATTGGAAAAGCAATTATGAATAAATAATGTCGTTTTAGTAATTTTTTGAAGGAGTAGAAAAAGGATTTATAAAGATATAGTTTATTTGTTTGCAATATTTGTAGTGTATGTATAAGTTTGTTATTATGGGTTTATCCAGGGATACGATGGCAATTGCAACAGAAGAGAGCCATTTTCTGCTCAAGAAATATATATTGAACCTTTTTTCGGTTCTTCGATAATTGTGGAGTACTCAATAAATACGAGACCGGCCACTGAGATTAATTATTGTATTTGTATGGATATGTTATAATTAAGATCAGATTGTTTGTTGTATAATACTACGTACGTACTCCGTGTTTACTAATTCATCAATAAGGTTGTCACCCTAGAGAATGTAAAAGCACAAAGAACAAAGAAAAATGTTTACAAGAACAAAGAGCGACAACGTAAATGCACGCATCTGAATTAAAATTACAATTATCATCCAATCATTGAGTTTCACTTCAAAAAAATAAATAAATAAATTTAAATACATACAAGTCTCGGGTACGTAGCTATTTGTCATGTACATATATTGAGTTTCGATCGACCCTATCAAATGCGTTAAGAATCGGTCACGTTATAACTAGGAATGTTTGAGCCCATATATAGCCTCTTTTTTCTTTCGTTATCGACTAATTAATTAAGGTCTATATATAGTCTATGATCATGTTTGTGCTTCCTTCCGAACCTCTATTCCCTAGTTTTGAGCTAGGAAGAGGTCTTCTTGCATCCACACTCGCAATTATCAAGCTCATGGTTGAGATTCTATAGGACGAAAAGACAAAGAAAAATTGATCACCCGACAATGGCCGCAAATTTATATGATTTCGAAAGCCAGCTGAAAGAAGGTTCGACTCACCTGAACCTCATGTTGAAGGGTTTTGATGTGTTGCACTGCCAAATCGAGCATGTCGGCATAGCTTGTTTGCTGCCAAGAAAAGTTCTCTTAAACTTAATCGATTGTCATCATATATATATATATATATATATATATATATATATATATATATATATATATATATATATAACTACCTTGTCCATATTGGGAACAAGATCCTGCAACTTCTTTAGCTTTCCACTTATCCGTGTCCTTCTCTCCTATGTACACAAGAGCGGCAAAAAATATCACTGTGTCAATCGGAACTGAGCCATGATCATATATATAATATATTTTCATTAATTTGATTTCTTAAGATAGGAAAGTATATACGTAAACGATATATATATATATACCCTTTCTGCAATGCTTCGAGGGTGTGTGGCGAAACCGCGCTTTGCACGAATCTTGCAGGGGACAGAATCGTGAGGGATGTTCAGTAACTTGTCCATCGTTGCCAACTCCAATGCCGCTTCGTGTGGGACTCCAAACTGAAACTGATAACAACAATAAATATAGCTAAGATTATGATTTATGAGAGGGGGAGGAAGAAGTTCAGTATAAGATAAGAATATGGTAGATAATTACAAAAACTACCCCTCAAGTTTTGAATTTTACAAAAGGGACCACATAAGTTATAAAACCTTAAAAAAACTAAGAAACTTGCAATAATATTATGCCATTTGACATTTTTATTGCTCCTAATATTATGCCATAATTACAAAAACTACCTAGAGGTTTTATAATATTTTGTTAAAACTTATTCCCTCTCTGTTCCAACTATTTATGCACAACAAATATTACGATTGTCCGATTAATTACCTGAGACTCCATAGAGTCGTGGCAACCATTAGTATCGGTGGCATTGGAAAGCTTGGTGGGAGAGACAGAAAACGTTAAGTGGTGGTTTTCATCCCACAAACCCATAGTAAAACAAGCACCGCTGACATCAGAATGAGTCGACGACGACCTTTTGGTGGGACCATGATCTGTAGTATTCTCGGTTTCTTCGGATATACGAGAAAGCGCTTCTTTCTGGCCGTGCGTGAAGCTGAGCTGAGGGTTCAGCCTCGACACACCGTGCCCATTATTATCGGCAATCCCCGCCTTTGAATTGTAGCCGCTTCGATTAATCCCTCCTGTGATTGAAAATCCTGCTTGGTTTTAGTAAAATTAGCATTAATATCCATATGTTCCGAAGAAATATATATTTTTTTTATGTTAAGATTACTTCAAAATTAAAGAATACAATTTTAATCAGACTTTTTAGAATTTAATTGCAATTACATTAACTTAAAATAAATTTTGGTTACTAGCTTTTTGGAAAAAATAAATTAAAAGTAACATTTTTTGTAAAAATGCGTTGCTTTAAATTAAATTAAATCAAATTTAGTTTAAATAAAACAAAGTAAAAGCAAGGAATTATATAAAGTGTTACTCGTAATTTGATTTAATTAAAATAAAAGCCAAGTGTGTGAAGTGGGAGAGGCACGTGACATCGACGGTATTGTCGGGGTCTGCAACTTGTGTGCCCCCATTCATTCATTTTATTCACAAGTTGTGCTTGTGGCGATTCATGAATCTGTCCCACTTTGACTCGTCAATTTATTAGTACTAATTTGTTATAAACTCAAGAGAATTGAGAGAGAATAATATAGTAGAAAGAGAGAAAATATGAGAAGAAAATATAATTCTTAGGAATGATTGTGAATTCTTGTGTATTGTTATTTCATTCATATGGGGAGACCCCTTTATATAAGATACAAAATAGGGTTTCTGTCTTGTTCACCAAGAAAGGGTAAACTAGTCATTCACTAATTAATAATATTCATAACACTCCCCTTTGAATGACTATTTACAGGATTGTTGCCTCGTTAAAACCTTGCCAGGAAAACCCAGTGGGATAAAACCTCGACGAAGGAAAAAGAGTACAACTTGCTCCCCCTGATTGTAATCACCGAAGATCTTTAAGTTTGTGATCAATCAGTCTCATTAAAATCTGTAACTAATAAACCATATAGGAAAAACTTAGTTATTCAAATATAAATTTTGGTCTTCAGGACCCAACTTTCGAATTGCTGAGTTTCACATTCATTAGTATTATTGTATATTTTTCGTCCTTCAGGGACATGCCTTTACCAGACATCTATTTACTAGAGCATTCGCAATTGCTATAACCGGCCGGTAACTCTTCAGGAGTATATTAGATGCATCTAATGTCGAATATACAATCCTTGACAAATGAATAATGTGAACTTCAATTCACAATCATTTGAACTTCAGGTTCAATATCTCAGTTTATCTCGAAAACAAACTCATATGGAACATTCCGATGTCATCGTTAAATATTATCGAGTGATGTGCATGCCTCGTTAAAAACCTCGTTATAAAACCCTGTAGGAAAAAATACTCGAGGAAAAGAGTGCATGACATTCAAATTTATACTGTGGTGATTGTCTCGTTAAAAACCTTTAACTAAGAAAACCCTGTGGGAAAAACTTAGTAGAGGGAAAAAGAGTGCAATCACTGGTCTTCGGGACCAATCACTGGTCTTCGGGACCTTATATTAAATATCATTTTTGTCCATATGTAATATAATATTATACATGTTCTGATTTTCATTTTCTTTCATTTTAGAAATCTTAAAATCCATCCAGGATTTTCATGTATGTATCATTCGATGCATATATTTATCGATGTTGCTGCCATAAATATTAAGTAGCGGAACTTAATGTCATCTTTCAAAAATATTTGATTAACATCGAGTTTCTGCGAAAAACTCTTGAGCAACTAATCTCGCTTTTATATCTCACCACATCATTGCTCGTTTTTCGTACGAACACCCACATATATCCTTCTGGGATAATATTTTGAGGTTTGTATTATAGAGTCAAAATATCTCTTTTATTTAGCGAGTCATGCTCAGCCTCAATTGCTCATTTCTATTTCTTTGAGTGTTGCCGGCACACTATTATTGATTTAAGTTTTGGATCCAATTTTTCTAGAGCAACTTCTTGAGGCCAATATGTCGTTGACGACTTTCTATTTTTCCATGTTGATGACAATTCAATATATCAACTAAATCTTTAATCATTTCCCAAAATATTTAATTTGGTTGTTCCGCAATCCCAGGATTTTCTATTATCATGTGCACATGCTTTTTCAATGGTCCATCTAACTCTCTTCAGGAGATTTTGAGGGTGACTTAATTTTATTACCGCGGATTTATTTTATATCTTAAGATCGATCTATTACGCTTCAGGCGTATATTAGAATCAACACTTGAGTTGATCTCTTTGATATTTGAACTCTTATAGTTCATTTATCACAAATTTATGTGATTTTGTCACACCTTCTTTAACATGTAAATGAATTTGGCAGATTACTTGCTGAATATTGCAAGTCACTTATTTTCATGAACTTCAGGTTCAATTGATTGATGCGTGGATCTATTGAAGATCGTTTTCATTCAGTGAAATTTCTCGGCATTTATATCTTTTATATTCTTATCTCCCCCTAATGCCGAGAAATGATCTTCCTTAAATATGCAAATCAGCGTAATTGCTATAAATCGATCTTCTGGATCGTGATCTTCTGGATCGCGGGCTCGAGATATTTAATATACCTTATTCTCTATTATGCCCGTTCATAAAATTAATTCGCAGATGGGAAATGTTTGATTCATTTCCACGCACTTAATAATAATCATGATATGCATCATTTTCAGTACATTTGTACTACTCGTTGAAATAACTAGTAAAGCTCTTCCGGAGCTCACTCTTAGTATGTCATGCGTAATAATATATTTACCAATGATACTTCAGGGATACAGTATCTTTACCAATCATCTTTCGGGGATACAATATCTTTACCAATGATCATTCGGGGATACAGTACATTTATCAATGATCATTCGGGAATCAAAATACTTGTGTCATTCAAACTTTATTGACAAATAATCAAATCTAATATTCTTCAGGAAAATTTATCAAATTAAATAAATCAATTGTGTATTCTTCAGGAATAACACATCAAACATTAAGAAAATAATCGACTTTTTCGATATTTCATGAATACCCACATAATAAGATACATTTGTTCTCGATTTTCAAAAGATATCCTTCAGGGACAATTCATATGACGAGAACAATCAAATTTGGCGTTTCTCTACGAGTATCATCATATAACTTTATTGAGAGAGAATAATATAGTAGAAAGAGAGAAAATATGAGAGAGGAGAATATAATTCTTAGGAATGATTGTGAATTCTTGTGTATTGTTATTTCATTCATATGGGGAGACCCCTTTATATAGGATACAAAATAGGGTTTCTGTCTTGTTCACCAAGAAAGGGTAAACTAGTCATTCACTAATTAATAATATTCATAACATAATTTTCATTTTTCATTTTCATAACAATATTCATAATTTCTGTTTTTCTTCTTTTCCAAATAAGAGAGTGAAAGTATAACTCTTACAAATAAAGTTACTTTCTTTATAAAAAAGAAAATTATATTTCTCTAAAACATATGTGCATGCATGTGTTAACGTCCGAACACACACAAGCATCTATGTGCATGCATCTAAAACATACTAAGTATATTTTATTTTTTAGAAGAAAGATAGGTAAGAAATTCCACCCCAGACGATTTTGATCGTGGGTAAGAGATTGTAAATCTAGAGATTTTTGCTTTGCAAATGTTGGAAAGAGAACGATAGAGTATTAATGTAAATTGAAAGATGTGCTCAAGTAACAAATAAATGCATGTGGAAGATATCTCACTACAAGACAAATTCCATAATATTTCAATAAAAATTTGTTTCACTCGAAAATTGAATATGCGTCGCTAAAAAATTACACTTGCATCACCACATGACTTACCAATCGACTATGTTACGACTATACTAATTATATATTTTTTATTTAATAAATATGTAATTATGAAATTATCTAACATTTTTTAGGTGATCTAAAACCATAAATTATTATTCAAAATAAAACCACAATTTTTATGCTAAAAAAAATTCTAAAACTTAAAAATTAGATTTCATATTCAAATCAACTTGATAGTATATATACTAAGAATGTTAAAATTAGAAGTGAACGAGTATAGGAAAACGAAAGAAAGATAACACGTAATTACATACTAAAATCAATCAGTATTAGGTGGAACAACAAAATAAATCTAAAAACTACTTTATATTCCTATGGCAATGGGTAAGGTTGAAGGCCACTGCCACTTGACATTAGTAATACAGTATATAGGTAGGCCAAGTTATTTAAAGTATACTTATAAAGTTATAAAATTACTGTAAAAAAATTATTTTGTTTTAATTTTTTTGTAAATTCCTATATATATGCAAATTTTGAAACTCAAAAAAATCAAATTTCATGTCACAAAAACAAATAGCTCGATTTGAATTAATAAATTCACTCTCTATTAATGGTCACAATGTTCGGTTCACAGATTTTGAACTATACTAAATTAAAGAGGGGTGCGTGGGAGCATACCGTTGTCGTGTAGGTAATCGTTATGGAATCCAGCCGGCAAACTACTGTGTCGAACCAAAGATGAAGAAGAAGAATCAGCAGCAGCAGCAGCGTAATTAGAGGTTCGTAAAGCAATCGCAGGCTCCTGATCCTCCTGAGTCGGTGGTGGGAAGGCCGCAGATGTTAATATTGAGTCGATGGCGCTGGAGAGGACAGAGCTCGGGGCGGACCCGTAACGCAGCAGGCGGCCGCCGCCGGCTTGTGATGATGGAAACATATTATTATTGTTGTTGTTGTTCATTATTTGCGAGCTCTTGATGAATATAATTCAGTTGTCGTTACAGTTGTGTGAAAATGGAGAGAGAAAGGAAGAAGAGGAGAAGCAGGCGATGAAAGATATTTAACTTAAAAAGTGCTTGCAACTTGCAGCTGCAACTTGCTTCAACAAAAAGTCTATCTCTCATGTGGTGGATTATATATATATATATATATATATATATATATATATATATATATATATATATATATATAGGTACAATTTTGTGTGACATGTTAGGATTTTTGCCTAACTTCGTAGCTGCAAGAGACGATAAACACGGAACGAGAAATAAGAACAAAAATAAAAGTCATAAAAAATTATAGTGGTTCACCCAAAATAGGCTACGTCCACTCGCCGCTGCAGATATTTCCACTAGAATACTCAATAGACGACTCCGGGGAGTTTACAAACGCACGCACACGTATCACAATAAACTCACGCTCTCGACTATTCTATGACTCTAGGATTTTTCACGATGATTCAAATAATACATTGTTGGGGGCTTTCTTATATAGACTAAGGATATAAGAAACCCTAAACTTAATTTAGGTAGGAGTCCACGCCGAAAAAGGACACCAAAAACGCGAAACTTGGCGAGCAAGAAAACATCCGCGCTGCCAGCGCAAAAACGGCGCCCGCCAAAGCATTTCGGCGCCCGCCGAAATGCACCCCGCGACCGCTGTTGCTGGGCAGCGCCCGCTGCCGGGCCTCGTCGAGGGTCTGCCTCGATTCCGCAGGTTCGGCGACCGCCGAACCCTCTCCCGCGCTCGCTTCCATGGTCCAGCGACCGCTGGACCTTCTCCGGCGGGCGCTGAATCTTCTCGAACTTCCGACTCCGTTTTTCGTCCTTCTCCGTCCTCGATTTCGACTCCATCTCCCAACAATCTCCCACTTGGAGGCGAAACTCGATCACCTCCCACTGCAGCGGCATCCCCGGTCCTTACCAACGTCGCCCAGTCGAAGTTTCAACCAACTTCGACGCACCGCGACTTCTCAGGTTCTTCCAGGCCTTCATCAACATGCACTTCGACTTTTTCATAAACTTTCCTCCAGCAGTGACGCAAGAAAGCTTACCCGAACGCATCTCCTTGTTTTTCACGGACAAGGAACCGTGTGACAATAACGAGGTGGCCTCGTTTCTCATTGCCAACTCCCACTTGCTCGATTTCCCAGCCAACATTGCCCTATCTTCTCGACTTGAAAGCTCGTGACTGGTCTTCAAGATCTCATCCGGTTGGTCTTCTCTCACCGGAAAATCTTCCACGTCACTTCTCAGCTCTACACTCTTCGACTCTCCCTCGAACACCAAGAATCGAACTCTGCTCTGCTCTTCGAGAACCGAACTCCGATCCATGCGAGACTTCCCCGAATCCTCACTCACACGACCCAGTTCGCAATGCTCAGGCGCATTGGTGTTTTCGGCTCCACCAATTTCAACACGACCTCCAGCCGTAGTGTAAAGGGTGCCCGTCTTTCGACCACGAGCAATCACCATCGCACCCTTCGTCACTTTCCAAGACCCATCATCGAAGGTCACCTTATGGCCGTCTCTTGCAAGCTGGCTGACTGAGATCATATTTCTCCTCAGCTTCGGCACATACCTCACCTTCGAAAGCTCTAACGTCTGTCTACGAGACGTCTTCAGTGTAAAGTTTCCAATACCACCAACCTTCAAAGTTCGACCATCCCCGAGGCGAACTTTCCCGCGATTCCCAGCAACAAAACTCTTCATGCCATCACGTCTTGTTGTGGTATGAAACGACGCTCCCGAATCCAACACCCAGGAGTCTTCAGGATTCTCAGAGGATGTTAGCAAAACATCTCCTTCATCCTCGTCAGTCACCGCATTGGTTTGAGCCTTCGCAGGCTCCCTACAATGCCGCTTGATATGTCCCTCCTTCTTGCAATTCCAACAAACCACTTTCTTGCCTCCGCCGCCATGATTAGTGTTGCTCCCTCGACCTCGTCCTCGGCTCTCAGTACTCAGGACAGAACCAGACGTTGCCGGCAGAAGATCCTTCTTTCTCAGCTCCTCGGCCAGGACGCTATCTCTGACATCAGAGAATTTGAGATTCTCCTTCCCCATAGAGTTACTAATCGCAGCCCTCATGGGCTCCCAGCTGTCCGGCAAAGACGCCAGCAAGATTAAAGCACACACCTCGTCGTCGAATGCAATTCCAACCGCCTTCAGCTTGTTAAGGTTCAAGCTCATCTCATGAATATGAGCTGCAGCGTCGAACCCGTCTTTCATCCTCAAGTTGAACAGGCTCTTCATCAGGTGTATCTTGTTGTTGGCAGTAGGCTTCTCATACTTGTTTGCAAGGGCCTGCATCAAGCCTTGAGTGGTCTTCTCATCGGCCACATCATCCGCAACCCTCATCGACAGGGACAAACGGATAATCCCCAGGACCTGTCTGTCGAGCTCAAGCCATGCCGCATCCTCCATCTTTTCCGGCTTCGAATTCAATGGATGATAAAGCTTCCTCCCGTACAGGTAATCCTCGATCTGCATCTTCCAGTGCCTGTAGTTCTTCCCATCAAATTTCGTCACAGAGAAATTCGCAAGATCTCCCATCGTCTCTTCAATCGCCTCCCTTGAAGCTCTGATACTAGTTGTTAGGATTTTCGCCTAACTTCGTAGCTGCAAGAGACGATAAACACGGAACGAGAAATAAGAACAAAAATAAAAGGCACAAAGAATTATAGTGGTTCACCCAAAATAGGCTACGTCCACTCGCCGCTGCAGATCTTTCCACTAGAATACTCAATAGACGACTCCGGGGAGTTTACAAACGCACGCACACGTATCACAATAAACTCACGCTCTCGACTATTCTATGACTCTAGGATTTTTCACGATGATTCAAATAATACATTGTTGGGGGCTTTCTTATATAGACTAAGGATATAAGAAACCCTAAACTTAATTTAGGTAGGAGTCCACGCCGAAAAAGGACACCAAAAACGCGAAACTTGGCGAGCAACAAAACATCCGCGCTGCCAGCGCAAAAACGGCGCCCGCCAAAGCATTTCGGCGCCCGCCGAAATGCACCCCGCGACCGCTGTTGCTGGGCAGCGCCCGCTGCCGGGCCTCGTCGAGGGTCTGCCTCGATTCCGCAGGTTCGGCGACCGCCGAACCCTCTCCCGCGCTCGCTTCCATGGTCCAGCGACCGCTGGACCTTCTCCGGCGGGCACTGAATCTTCTCGAACTTCCGACTCCGTTTTTCGTCCTTCTCCGTCCTCGATTTCGACTCCATCTCCCAACATGACATCACACATCCTTTAACACATTACACATAATGTATACTTAATTATCACTTTGTATCACAACTTTCCTACGACGTGAGATAAATATAATTCAATTTGATGCATGGGAGACTCACACACTAAAACAGTATGTACATGCATTTCAATTAATACATAATATCTAAATTTTGATATTATTTTTTCTTTACTATTTTTTTAATACCTAATATCTAAACTTTGATATTATAATTTTTTCTTTACTATTTGTACCACCAACACAACACGCTAAGACAGATTTTAGGAGGGTGTATTCGATTCGGATTTTAAAAAGTTGTGATACAAAGTGAACTTTTGTTAAATCCACGGAGTCTTTGCAGAGTTTGACTGACTTTTGTTATTGATTTATACGGATTTTCATAGACTTTAAAAGATTTTGAAACATGCGTTTTCATTGATTTACATAAATTTTCATAAACTTTCGCATTACTTATTGATATAACCGTCATATGAAACACATTTTTTATAAAAAAATTAATTCAAATTATTAAAGAAATATTAATATAGTATCATTTATATCTTTATTTATATTATTAAATTTTTAAATATATTTTTAATTATTTTTATCATAAAAAAATATTTTTCATTTTGTGAAAATTTTATTGATAGGTAAAGTATAGTTTTTATTTAAAATATTATTTTTTTTCTTTTTCAACGAAATTTTTTCTTAAAAATATATTTTTTCTATTTTGTCTTTTTTATTTAATTTTATATATTTTTTAAGTTTTTATTATTTTTAAAAAATAATTTTGTTGATTAAAAGAAATTTTATTTTTCATATTTTGTTCTTTTTATTTAATTTTATATATTTGTTTTAAGATTTTATTATTTTTTAAAAATAATTTAGTTGATTAGAAGAAATACGTAGAAATCTCTACTAATTACGAGAGATTTTGGAAGATGGAATTGGTTTGTATTTTTTAAAAAAAATCCTTTAAAATCTATTGACTTTTAAAATCCTTAAAAATCCATAAACTATTGAATACCTATAGATTTTAATTGACTTTTTAAAATCCAGGTTGAATACCCCAAAATTTTAATAGACTTTTTAAAATCCAGATTGAATACTTCAAACTTTTAAAGTCTTAAAAAATCCAACAAAATCTCAAACCAATACACCTTCCTTAATTTGTAGTATCTAATATCTAAACTTTGATATTTTTTTTCTGACCTAAGTACAAATTCATACCACATATGAATTGTACCTATCATTAGAATATTGCTATAATTAATAAACTAATGTAAAAGTAATTGTATGAAGTCAATTGTTACACTCCTTTTATAAATTAAAAAAAAAAAAAGAATTTTAGAGAAAAAAATACTTTAGATATTGATACTATAATAAAATACTATAGTTTGAAATAATTGTAAGTAATGTATATTATATTACTATTTATAATAATTTAATTTACTTGAAAGTTTAATAATTATATTTTGAGTATTGTTTTCAAAATTAAAATGTCTTTAATAACCTTTATGCATTGATATTTACAATTAATTTATTACATAAACACAACCTACCCATTTATTTTAGAATCTCTGGTACATGATATGCAATAATCTTTCAATATACAATATTGAAACGAACAGAAACCAGTATTCCCAAGAATCGATTTCAACAACCGTGTTCCCAAGAATCGATTTCAACAACCGTGTTTCCTGCTTCTATGTGATCCGATTTTTTCGCAAAAATAAACTAGTTCTCAATCAACCGATTTCAACCGCTTGAAGTAGTAGCAATTCAAGGTAATCCGACAATTCGTTTTTTACAATTCATTCGGAATGGATTCAAATATCAATGGACGCCCATGATTTGTGGTAAAATTCAATTGTTTACAATCTGTATTGATTAAATTTAGGCCGATCTTTTTTTCCCATTCACTTTTCAATTTTAGATTTGTCAATTTTTCTCTTTCACTTGTCAATTTTTTTTTCCAGATGTATTTACACCGTTATTTGTTTGTTAATTTTCGCAGAGCGCTGCCGATTCGAATCCAGATCATCGGGAAGAAGAGTTCCAGTGGGGTCTGCATTTCTGGGTAAGAATCTACGACAATTGCTATTTTATTTAAATTTAGTTCTGAACTTCTTTTGTATACATTTGAAACCAGACTATTATTGTTTTATATTTGCTCTCTTTCTTCATTTTTCTTGTGCTTTTTATTTATTCCGTTATTCTTCTTCGTTTCCTTGGTTCCCTCTGTGTTGCTTCGCGTGTCCAATGTGTGACTCTGAGTTCCAAAGGCCCACTTCATCAATGTATTGGGTCATGTATTTTCCACGCATCACATATTGACCTTGTGCATAAAAGAAAATCTAGAAAACAAGGTTGGTTACCTACAATTATATTCGAATACAATTTGTTATGTGAATTTAAGTTGATGCTTGTCACATGTTAAAACAGGATTTCGATCTCCTTCGGCTTGCCGTTGGTGTTCATGAAGAGACCGTTGAGGCTCCGAAAGATGAATTGTCGAAACCGCCGTCTAAAAAAAAAATCAATAAGCCATATGTCAAGGCAACCCAAACAAGTATTTTGTTGCCCCGTCTTTTCTCTCCTGTTTTATTCTCAAGACAATCCCTAGTTGAAAGGGTTGATGACATTGATATAAGCATGTAAGGATAACTTAAGCAACTGTTTTGATGCATTTATTTTTTTGAAGTAAGAATTTACATTAAAATATGATCAGGGAGTGCCTGAGAAGCCATCAAGAATGTCGAGTTATGCGTTTCTAGAGAATTTTTAAGTTTGGAGCGTGTCGAATGAACACTTCCCACAAGCACAATCCCGAATCATAGAACTTCGAAAATGACACCGTGAGAGCAAGCTCTGTCCGACAGTTCAAAAAAATCGGTTTTATTTGTCAGATCAGAGCACATTGGTTTTATTCGTATGAAGAGTAATTTGGTTCATGAGTTATCCAGCATTTGTAGTATGTAAGTTGTAACTTCCATATTGGCACTATTTGAGCCAATAACAGTTTCAAATAAGTATGAAGACGTTAATGTGGTCACATTGGCACTATTTCAAAATAGCTACAAAAGGAACATTAGATAACTTACTTAAAACATGTTAAGAAACAAGATTTATTCCTAAAGTATCTATTTTAGAATATAAATGTGTTCAAATAAATGTTTCAAACAAAATTTAAAACTATATACCAAGAGCAGATACAACATATTTTTTTTTTTAAAAATAGTTTGTAAATACCACACCAACACTTCATTATTTAAAGGTCATTAATCAAAAACTCAATAACTGTATTCGTCATAAGAACAGGTTTTATTCCTATGAAGAGTAATTAGGTTCATGAGTTATCCAGCATTTGTAATATGTAAATTGTAACTTCTGTCACATACACTACTGAGAAATTAACTACAGAGATCAATACATTGAATGTACATCAAAGCCAACATCTTTCAATTGTAAAATGTACTTGCAAAACTTAACATCAATAAGACTGACAACAAATTTTGGAGTTGTGAAAACCAATACGATTTTACTCAAACATAAATCCAACTTCAATATTAAAATCAAAAAACAGTAAGTCGGAAAAACAAATATCTGGATAGCAAGAGCTATGACGGCATCCCGCTCAAAAGTCTTAACCGCGTAAGCGCGCACTACAAATATCCATATCCAGTTCAAGGAAAACATAATGCAAATTTCAACCAAAATACTAAGTGATTAGGAACTGAATTCATTGAAACTACGTAGGTACTCTCCAACTATCGTCTCTAGCTGCAAATCTCTTAACAAGGTTGACTCTGAACTTCTTTGCTTCAGCTTGCCTAAACGGTGAAATATTTGGATCTTCTTCAATTGTGTGGGACTGCAAATGATGCATCACGTACACTCCACACTCCAACCTGTTGAATATATGTAATAATATATCAGTTATATATGTGGCGTTGATCCATGATTACTATGATGGTGATTCAAGGTATGAAAAAACTTACGATGTGGGTGGTTGCTCGGGGTACGGGTGCTTCTCTCGAACAAGTTAAAAATCTTTCTTGTATGTTTCTTGGACCCAATTTATGGTTTCAATTTCTGCCAACGTCAGCGGACAATCTTTTTTCATTACCAGATCTCGTGGGGTGCTTCTCTGAAGAACGAGAGCATTCAGCACGTGCTTCCAGCATTATTTTTCGAGTCTCGGATCGGGTTGATAGACTCATTTTTTGTTGTACCTAAGATTATCTGTCGAGGAGCAGCAATGTTAAGTCAATTACTGCCACTAATTACTACCACTTAACAAATACACTATAGATACATGAATTTATTTAAACCAAAACTTACAACATCTAAACAACTACACAAAAAACGAGATTTCCAACTTTAGAAGTAAAGACTCATCTAATAGATGCAATTATGCAATTATGGGATGTATACACTGTGGCATGGTTGGCGACAATATCGACTTTATGAAATCGTGAATTACCACCAAGTTAATCGACAGTATTCAGAAAACTAAATTCATTTCTAATCACATTAGCAATTAAAATTATTAAATACACATTATTTGAAACCATCTTATACACAACAATATCAACATAGAATCTACTTCCCCATACTATTTCAAAAATTCCAATACCTTTTTGAAATTTGATCTAACAGGAACTATATATATATTCATTTAAACTTATCAAGGAACTCAATACATCTCAGCATCTAATATGAATATTCTGTATAGAAATTAAGGTTCCAAACAGAAATTTACAAGTAGATTCCAAGATCTATACAACATAGCTAATTTGAAAAATATTTTGTAACTAAATCTGTATATAGAGAAACTTCTCAAAAACCGTTTCAAATAAGTATAAAGACATTAATGTGGTCACATTGGCACTATTTCAAAATAGCTACAAAAGGAAACTGTAGATAACTTACTTAGAACATGTTAAGAAACAAGATTTATTTCAGAATCTATTTTAGAATATAAATGTGTTCAAATAAATGTTTCAAACAAAATTTAAAACTATATACCAAGAGCAGATACAACTTAAAAACTTTTGAAAATAGTTTGTAAATAATATCGGTACATGGATAATATTTTCAAATAGTTTTAATTCGTCGTAAAAACATTATTGTTGTCATATTGGCACTAGAACTGTTTTGGGAACTATATATCACACCAACACTTCATTATTTAAAGTTCATTAATCAGAAACTCAATTACTGTATTCATCATAACAAAAAAACGAATGGAACTAACAAAAATACACAATACATGAGAACAACTTCTAAGATAGTGTTAATTTGCATTACTGTTCTCATGAATTCAAGGTGCAACAACAAAACAGGTAATGAAACAATTTTACATAATTTAATTTCTGTATACAGAGCAACAGGAACTAACTTTGGGAACTACATAGAATTCTACATATACTAAAAAACAGTTAGTGAATCAAGTAGACACACTCACCTAAAGATTTATACGCATTTCAGTATCCAGCTTACTCGATGTATATACTAAAACACTTTAGCCTCACCGAGACGACTCATGGTACATGAGAAGACTCAACCAGATGGGAAGAAAATATTTTAAAAAACAGATGGGAAGACAATATTTTTCAAAAACAGTTTCAATTCGGCATTAAAACATTATTGTTGTGATGTTGGCACTAGAACTCTTTTGGGAACTACATACAACACCTAAGTAAACTTCATTATTAAGTGCCACAGGAACAGTGTTGGGAACTAAGTAAAGTTCAACATAACCTGATCAAATAATAACATATGTGGCTGCACTTTTGTGAAAAAAACAAGTCCCTTCAGCAATTAAAAAGGTATATGAAGTTAAAATTAACAAAAATGAGTTGTTGAATAAAGTCCGAATCTACTTACTGAGTCTGTGACGGGACTTTCTTCGGTTTGGTTTTGGTAGAGAAGGAGTGGGTCCACCGTGGAACTAAAATGTAGTTTACAAATGCCCTTTTAAACATTAAACAAAATGGGGTATAAAGAAATGCCTTTATCAAAAAGGGGTTTCATGAAAACACTTAGTGAATAAAGTACACGCACTCAATATTTATAAAGACTAAAAGAGGATGCGCATATAATATGACCTACGTTAGTAAACTGTAAAAAAAAAAAATCAAAATTCAGTTTCTCAAAACATGAATGAATTTCTGGGAAAAAATTACTTCATAATTATACTAATCGAAACACACCATATCAGAACAAATTAATCAAACCAAATAGATAAAGTTCCTTTGTAAATAAACAACACCATCAAATCATGAATCAAATCAAATAAACTCACCACATAAACAAGCTTCAAAACTAATTCCCCAAAAAATTAGTTCCAAAATCTTGAAATTAAATACTTGCATGTCTCCAATTCTTCGAACTTAAACTCAGATCCAACATATTATGCAAAGATTTCTACAAAGGTAACACAGAAGACGAGAAACTTACAGGTTTTTTGGTTCACAGAACAGCCCTCGGGATCTCCTTCAAGCGGGTGATGCAGTGATTCGGGACAGGATTGATTCAGTTCATCTAAAGCACTAGCAGTATGATATGAATTCCGATGAATTTAGTTTCTGGTAGGGTTCGGATTTTGTAGAGGAGGGAGAAGCTAATTTAGGAGAGGATTGAGAGAATTATTTGGATTACGTATAATGTATATATTATATGGAAATTATTTAATTGGAAGATTATGATTGTTAACTGATAAAAAAAACACAAAGAAAAGGGTAGTTCGGGTAGTTTTGACTCTTTTAGAATTAGACTAAAGATTAGTATTTACATATAATAAAAGACTAGGGACTTACTCTTTTCCTGAAACCCCCCAAAAAAAATGCGATAACTACATAAATAGTATCACACAGAAAAAATATCGTTTTAATTTCAATTTTTTTTAAAAATATAATAAAATAATTATTACTATACAAACTCTTCGTTTACTCATACTGGACCGGAGATGGCTGGAGTATTATTGACTCTAGAGCAGAGTATTATTGACTTGAGAGGAGTTCAAATATAGGCTTAATATCTTAAGCGATAAAATTCAAAATAAAACAAAACATAAATCAAAAACACTTTTATATATTAAAATCCAAAACAAAAGGTGAAGTTCAAACTTTAGCTAGCACGAAGTTCAAAATTACCACTCAGATCACTAAGGATATTAGTGTATATCGAATGAATGACCCATCCCTAACCTCAACCCTTGGACAACACAACGAGAGGCTCGTTCTGATCACAAAAACCAATGTCTACAATTCGACTCTGAGCCTCATTGCAGAAAAAAAGACTCAAGCTCATTTCCGACTTACTCAAAGACTTTAGCATTTCATCCAGCTCGACTATATATATATCCCCTGGAACTTGGTTCTATAGTCATACATAACGAAGCGTAGGTCTAGATCCGATCGACTTCCACTCGTTCCTAGTCGGGGCAAAAGATATCGAGGGCAAGCGATGATATGCTTTGAGCTTAAAAAACCTAATGTTAGGAGCATCGATTTCCGCAGCAAATCCCGCCACGTCCTGGAGGTGAAGCAGTCGATGGAGAGGTGCTCGATCGAGAGTATGCGGTCGATAGAAGAAGGGAAACCCTCGCCTTCTTCTTCCTCGCCATGGAATATTTTATGTCTAAGAGCTGCGCTCGATATTCAACCCTAAAACAAATATCACATTATTTTTAGTAGTTTTTTTTTTAATTTAATTTTTTAATTAATCTTGTAATTAATAATAAATTTTTAATTCAAAACAATTAAATATAACGATATATTACTTTTTAAAATATTAGGTTACTAATATCATACAAAAAATTAAAATTAAATATTTTAAAATTTATTGTTCAAAGTAAAATTTAATTTATAGTTCAAAGTATGATAGGCTAGCTCTCCCACCAATCAAACTGAACATAAATGTCCGTGCCGAAAGAGAATCAGGGAGTCGTAGCGATAGTATCCTCTCTCCGGTATGATCGAAATCGTCTGGAAAGCTACCAATTCGCCACCACTCACCACTTCGCCATCACTTCAGGCGACACCGATCAAGTCTCATATATCGTCATATATCCTCGTGTTTCTTTAATTTAATTTCATAAAATATTTATTTGAGAAAAATAAACAAATAAGTTTATACAGTACAATATAGTAAAAGATGCTACTCCAATAAGAAAAGAGGAAAAGAAAAAGTGGACAATGTACATGTGACTTTAGATTTCTGTATAATCACTTTTATAAAATCCGAAACAAAACCTCAGATGTAACTTGAGAATATTTAATGATCAAAAAATTAACATTGAAATTAAAAGGCAAACATTAGCTTAATTAAATAAATAAATATAGAGAGTATATAACAATCAAGAAGAAGATGGATGCATACATACTCATGAGCCAAGTAAAAGGAATTAACTTATAATACCCCTCTCCATTTCAATCGAAAGCGAATGTTTCGATCGTCACATTCCGACAAACTCTTACCAGGGTCGACGACGGAATGCCATTCTTTTGGATTAACATCGTAATTAGAGCTGTATTCCATGCTTACTTCCGCCAAATCCTGATTCCAAACGTAGCCCGCCGTTTCTCTCTCGTGCAAGAGCAACTTCCATAGGATCTCAGTGAGTTCCCTGCTGCCTATAACTTTTGCATCAGAAGAAATGTATCTTGGGCGACAAACACGAAACACATAATCGACTATAACTCGAGCGGTAGAATATGTTGAACAATGAGGTAACCCTAAACTCAAGCCTTCCACAACAAAAGGTTCTAATTTTTGATACAAACCACCACCGTAATCATTGCCTACAAAACGGCGCTGATACTTAGTGCAGAAATAAAGATTTAGGGTAGTTTCATGTGATTCACCTACTGACTCGAGCACCTCGCGTATCTCACGGATCCCCGGAAAATAGGACTTACGGTAATGTAAAAGGTCAAAGCTCACTTCTATATTTGACTTCCACTCGCTCGAAATTGGCGTGAAAGATATTGATGGTACCATCGGAATATACGCTTTGAACGTAAAGCAACTAATGCTTGGAGCATCGATTGTGATCTTGGATGCGCCAGAGAAAGAGATAAGAGATAGGTACTTAATCGAAGAACTCGACAGCTTGAATTCTTTGCAAACACAGCAACGATCGAATTCCAACTTCTCGAGACTCGGCATGTAGTCGGACGCAAAGAAGCGGAACGTCTCTGACGACAACAAAACCACTTTCGTTAAACGTAAAGACTTGAGACGAGGGAAGTAATTATTATCGAGGAAACTCCACTTCCTACAGAGTTTAATGCTGATGGTTTCGAGATTGGGGACTTCTTCGTCGAACTCGATGCTACTCAAACAATTAATAAGATGCGAAATCTCAAAGTGCTCGAGACGAAGAGCCTTGCTGACATTCAAATTCTTGAACCCGAAAGAGTCGGTTATGAGCAAACGCTCGAGCAAAGGGCATGTTGTCGACGAGATCACCGCCTCGAGAACCTCCTTCGTAAGGTTGCATCCGACGAGGGAAAGGTTTCGAAGATGCTTGAACAATATGGGCCGCCTTTTGTGACCACTAAGATTATAAATGTGTTTCAAGTTCCATCTCGACAGATACATTTCTTCGAGGAGTTGGGCTTTCGAGGCTATCGAGGGAAGATTCAATCTCACGGCATCATCGGAGGATACAGAGAGTTGTTTTAGGAAAAGGTTTTGGCGATTGTACCTTTCTATAGTGTTGTACATTACCGACTTAAACTTTTTTATATCTCCGTCGAAGTCGACGTGGCAGAGCTCGAGCTTGGATCGAGACGGTCCGACGTGGCGCCATGATTTGGATAGTACGCATGTTCGTACGGCTTCCTTTTGGGTGAGGAAACATAGTATGATGTCCAGTATCTGATCTGGCAATCTCGATAGATTGTCGTCGTCCGTGGAATTGGAAACCCTCGCCTTCTTCTTACTCCTGGTGCTCGTCATCTTTCTCGGAAGATTTTATTGTTGGGTAAAGGCTGCGCTGTTCATCAACCCTAAATAGTTTTCTATCTTTTTGTATTTAAACAAGTAATTACTAAATTTTAAATTTTAAAATACAAATTTTATTCTTATTTATTAACTTTCAATAAACAAGTAATTACTAAATTTTAAATTTTAAAATACAAATTTTATTCTTATTTATTAACTTTCAAGAACACAAAATAACCTTTATATTTTATATCAATACAATAGAAGTAATATGTTTCCTTAATTGCAGTGTCTTACAAAGTGTAGAGATATTGTCAAATAAAATCAAAAAATTATGAATCTAGGATTTTTTTTAAATACTATCCAAGCATTTGTTATATTGGTGTTCAATTTACATAATGTTATAAACTCAAGAGAATTGAGAGAGAATAATATAGTAGAAAGAGAGACAATATGAGAGGAGAATATAATTGTTATGAATTGTTATTTCATTCATATGGGGAGACCCCTTTATATAGGATACAAAGTAGGGTTTCTGTCTTGTTCACCAAGAAAGAGTAAACTAGTCATTCACTAATTAATAATATTCATAACACTCCCCCTTGAATGACTATTTACAGGATTGCTGCCTCGTTAAAACCTTGCCAGGAAAACCCAGTGGGACAAAACCTAAGCGAAGGAAAAAGAGTACAGCTTGCTCCCCCTGATTGTAATCACCGAAGATCTTTGACTTTTGAAAATAGTTATTGGTGATCAACCCATCTCATTAAAACCTGTAACTAATAAAACCATATAGGAAAAACTTAGTTATTCAAATATACATTTTGGTCTTCAGGACACAACCATCGAATTGTCGAGTTTCACATTCATTTGTATTATCGTATATTTTTCGTCCTTCTGGGACATGCCTTTACCAGACATCTATTGACTAGAGCATTCGCAATTGCTATAATCGGCCGGTAACTCTGCTGGAGTATTTTAGATGCGTCTAGTGTTCAATATACATTTCTTCACAAATGAATAATAATGTGAACTTCAATTCACAATCATTTGAACTTCAGGTTCAATATCTTAATTTATCTCGAAAACAAACTCAAATGGAACATTCTGATGTCCTCATTAATTATTATCGAGTGATGTACATGCCTCGTTAAAAACCTCGTTATAAAACCCTGTAGGAAAAAATACTCGAGGAAAATAGTACATGACATTCACATTTATATTGTGATGATTGTCTCGTTAAAAACCTTTAACTAAGAAAACCCTGTGGGAAAAACTTAGTAAAGGGAAAAAGAGTGCAATCACTGGTCTTCAAGACCAATCATTGGTCTTCGGGACCTTGTCTACAATATCATTTTTGTCCACAATGACATATATAATATGATATTTTACATGTTCTGATTTTCATTTCCTTTCATATCAGAAATCTTAAAATCCATCTAGGATTTTCATGTATGTATCTTTCTAATGACTTCTACATGGTCAAATCATACATTCATGCATATCTATATTTATCGTTGTTGCTGCCATAAATATTAAGTAGCGGAACTTAATGCCATCCTTAAAAATATCGAGTTTCTGCGAAAAACTCTTGAGCAATTAATCTCGCTTTTATATCTCACCACATCATTACTCATTTTTCGTACGAACACCTACACATATCCTTCTAGGATAATATTTAGGTGTGTGTATTATAGAGTCAATATATCTCTTTTATTTAGCGAGTCATGCTCAGCCTCAATTGCTCGTTTCTATTTCTTTGAGTGCTGCCGACACACTATTATTGATTTAAGTTTTGGATCCAGTTTTTCTAGAGCAACTTTTGAGGCAAATATGTCGTTGACGACTTTTTCCATGTTGATGACAATTCAATATATCAACCAAATTTTTCATCATTTCCCAAAATATTTAATTTAGTTGTTCCGCAACCCCACGATTTTCTATTATCATGTGCACATGCTTTTTCAATGAGATTTTCATCTAACTCTCTTCAAGAGATTTTGAGGGTGACTAAATTTTATTACCGCGGATTTATTTTATATCTTCAGATCGATCTACTACGCATCAGGCGTACATAAGAATCAACATTTGAGTTGATCTCTTTGGTATTTGAACTTTTATATTTCATTCTATCACAAATATATGTCACACCTTCATTAATTTGGCAGATTACTTGCTAAATATTGCAAGTAACTTATTTTAATGAACTTCGGGTTCAATTGATTGATGCGTGGATCTAGAATTGAAGATCGTTTTCATTCAATGAAATTTCTCGGCATTTATATCTTTATATTCTTATCTCCCCCTAATACCGGGAAATGATCTTAGTTAAATATGCAACTCAGCGTAATTGGTTTAAACCGATCTTATGGATCGTGATCTTCTGGATCGAAGGCTCGAGATATTATGCCCGTTCATAAAAATGCACTTTAGTGGTGATATGAATATAAGTTGCATATTTCAAATTAATTCGCAGATGGGAAATAAAAATTTCCACGCACAATCATGATATGCATCATTTTCATGTTTAAGTACATTTGTAGTACTCGTGGGGATAATTAGTAAAGCTCTTCCGGAGCTCACTCTTAATATGCCATAATTTGCATAACAGTATCATTATCAATGATCCTTCGGGGATACAATATCTTTACCAATGATGATCAAAACATTAGGTTTTATCAATGATCCTTCCGGGATCAAAATATATCTCAATATATAATTTTCTCAGAAATTAATTTAATTGGAATTGAGTTTTTCGATATTCAGTTGTTCTCGATTTTCAAAGGAAATCCTTCAGGGATAATTTATATAATCATTGTTTCAAAGAGAACAATCGAATTTGGCGTACTTTGAGTATCATGATTTAACCTTATTCAAAAACATATAATTTTTAAACTTTAATTGCTACAAGCAATTTGATTTGATATTTCTGCGGGAATATCCTATCATAACGTTCTTCAAGAACATTTAAAATTTAATTTTGATATTTAATCATGAATATCATATCATAATGTTCTTCGGGAACTTTTAAAACTTATTGCTACTACGGGAAGCAATTTAATTTGATATTTCCAAATTTATTGCTACTACGTGAGCAATTTAATTTGATATTTATCGAATATTATCAAATCATGATGTTCTTCCAGAACCATCAATATAATATTTAAATCAAAGTATATGTTCTTCAGGAACATTCAATTTAATTGACTTGATATTACTTCAGGAATATCAAATTATAATATTTTTCATGATAGCTTTATCATATGCTTCAACATATTTAAAATCTTGTAATCCAATGTGGAGTCAATCATACCACGTTTTGTTAGTACGACCAACTTCGGGTGATCGTATATTTCTTTTAAATCTTTCCACAAAACTATTGGATCTTTCATATCAATTTTCAAATATATTTTTGAGATTATTAGTATATAATCATAATCAATTTGATATTGATATTTCTGCAGGAATATCATATCACGATGTTCTTCAGAAACATTTAATTCTGATATTTCTTCAGGATATCATATTATGTTCTTTAGGAACATTAAGTTTTGATATTTCTTAATATCATACCACAATGTTCTTCAGGAACATTAAAATTTTAATTGATTTACTAGGCATAACTAATTTGATATTACTTCAAGAATATCATATTGTTTTTCAGGAACTCAATCATAATTAATTTGATATTACTTCAAGAATATCATATTATAATGTTCTTCAGGAACATATGATATTACTTCAGGAATATCAGTTTATAATGTTCTTCGGGAACATATGATATTACTTCAGGAATATCAAATTATAATGTTCTTCGGGAACATTTGAATTTAAGAAGAAGAGAGGAGAAGTAGATATATTTATAATTATTAATGAATATAAATAAACATATAAATTCTTGCCTTATACTTCGAATTTTGGATGGGTAGAACTTCGATGAAGAACGCGGTTGAGCTTTCGTGCTGATAACGTGTTATAAACTCAAGAGAATTGAGAGAGAATAATATAGTAGAAAGAGAGACAATATGAGAGGAGAATATAATTGTTATGAATTGTTATTTCATTCATATGGGGAGACCCCTTTATATAGGATACAAAGTAGGGTTTCTGTCTTGTTCACCAAGAAAGAGTAAACTAGTCATTCACTAATTAATAATATTCATAACACATAAACATTTTTTGCTCTTTGTTTGAAAATTACGACCTCCCATTCTCGTTCTCTTAATTAAGTGTATTTCGACGTAGTGAGAGTATTGAAACTCAATTTGATGGTTTGTTTACTACTGCATTATTTGTTGGGATATGTCCTTCGATCCTACGTGTGTAATCGATAAAGTCATAAGGTCGTCTATGGATGTTAAATGATTATTCGATAATATTAATTGTTGGGAACAATATAATATTGATCGATAAATCATACCTACAGGGTCACACACGAGTCGGAATTAAGTTGCTTGTTATATTGATTTAGAATCAATACGTATGGATTTTCACATGCATGGGATGCATGGCATGCATGAGATGCATGGCATGCATGAGATGCATGGCTTGCATGGATGCATGTCACATGGTGTGACATGGCATGCCAAACAAGCAAGGGGACCACATCTAATGCCATTTGGCATGGTGATGTGGAAATGACCCTTCACCTCCCCATTATCCACCATTACTTGTGCATTATGATGCACATTAAGGTGGGGGTTACAAGGGAGGTTAATGGTGATCAATATAGTGATGAAAACATGTGTTTTCACATCACTTTTGGATCAGCCACGAAATTCCACACAACAAGAGAGAAAAGAGTGAGAGAATCACTCAAGAACAAGCAAGCAAGTTCAATTCCGGGTTCGTGTGCAACACGTAGAGGCCGGGCCATTTGTGCGGCTTCAACATCTGGGCGATCTAGACAAGAGGAGTGACGAGGTCATTCACAAGGAGAGCTTCGAGAGGCTGATCCATTTGAGGTGGTTCAATCGACTCAACACCACCTCAACGACATCAACGAATCACTTCGTCACCATAAGTAAGTAATCGTTGAACCTTATATATATATATTGGATGTGTATATATATATGTTTATATGTGTTCTTATACACATTAAGTGTGCACTAAGATCATGGCATAGTAGATCTATTGCTTTACACGCTTCCGCACACACGGTATATCGATCGGATCGGTATACCGGTACCTTCAATTGGTATCAGAGCCTAGGGCTCGTGCACACTTTTGTGTTGGACACAAAAAGTTTAATCAACATAATTGACTTATTTGTTTAATTGTGATTATGTGATTAGATGTAAGGCCGGCCACCGTTAGTGGTCGGGTGAATGATTTTGTCGTTTTTTTCGTACGATTGGCCATAGTTTTGGAGGGCTGCGTCCCTTGAAATCATTTGTAATAGATAGGTTTTCTATTTCAATATGTATTGTTCAAACTTGTAAGCGATGGACTTGGTCCATGGTTCGACGTTGGATATCGGCTCTCCGGCGAAAACGAGAAGAAACGAAGCAAAACGAAGCAAAACGGTCGAAACCGGGGCTGCTGGAGCCAAACGGCGGGCGTCGTTGGTGCTCCGGCGGGCGCCGTTTTGGTTCGGCGGGCGCCGTTTTGGGAACGGCGACCGCCGAAAGGCTGATTTAGGGTCTGCCCCCTTCTGTACCCTTTTGGCGGGCGCCGTTTTGGAAACGGCGACCTCCGGAGGTGTTCGGCGACCGCCGTTTGTGAAACGGCGGGCGCCGTTCTTGGTTTTTGGGGTACGGACTAAGGTTGACCTAAATCGGCGGGCGCGGAACTGAAACGGCGAGCGCGGACCAGTCCAAAAGATGTTCAAGGCCTATTTTGTTGCTTTTAATCTTTTCGTTTGAGAGTTGTGAGGTTCTAGGGGCCTTTCGATTACGTATTTAATTGCTTTGCTAGTTATAGGATGTTTTATGTTATAAATGTTCAACTTACATATAAACAAACCTATGCATGCAAGTTCCCAAAATAATGAGTATAATGTCTTGTCCAAAACATCACACCCATAAAGCCCTCGATCATAAGTTGGTAGGTCCGCCTCAGCGGGGTACTACTTGTTATCTTGGGATAAGTGGGAGTAAGGGTTAGACCCTTACACGTGAGTTTGGTTTTCTCATCGATAGATCCACTGCAGGCGTGGCTATCGAGACATGAGATGAGAATGGCACTCTCATCGACCGAGAGTGATATTAGATATCATTGACATAGGTGTGTCTACCTATCTTGAAATACTTAAGTGCGGACTCAGTCGGCTTAAAGATTTGCAAGATGAGGATCTCGGAATCGTTTTGTTCTAAGGGACAATGATATTGGATATCAATTGAACAATATGAAATAAATAAGTACAATTGTTAGACAACCTTATTTATTTACCGCTTTGTGGATGTTTACATACTTTAGTTATCTTTCTTTTATAGTTTATCATGTCAAATATCAACTCAATTCAAGTTTGGTTCAATTCTTGATTATGAAAAATTGAACAAATTTTCTTGATTCACAACGTAATTTGAGGATGGTCCTCAAATACGAAGACAAGGAAAATGTGTTAGATAACCACATCCTAAGATATCATTGAACAACTCAATATCATGTTCGGAGAATATGCAATGATTGAGCGGTTCGGTGTGACCAGGGTCATCGCTTCAGCTAGGCTGGAAAAATGGAAATCTATGGGATCACATGTGCAACAAATGATTGGATTATTTGTTTCAAGTGACCGCCTAGATTTTTCCTATGATGATTATTTGGCAACCGATTTCATACTTCAATCTCATGATGGTTATAATGCCTTTAGGCTAAATTTTCCATATGAATGGTTTGAAGAAATCGCTTCGTGAGCTCCACGGGATGCTCAAGGCTGCTGAGCCGGCGATAGAGAAGGACCCTAAGAGGGAAATTCTTATGATATAGGATAGGGTATTCAAAAGAGCATGGGCAAGAAGGCTACTAGGGTTCCTAGGGAATCTCAATGCGTCTACTGCAAAAGTGTTGGACATTACTTGCAAACTTATAAAAGTTCATATTTTATTCAATTTCAAAACAAATGCCTAATTTGTCTTTCATTTGATGGATTATAAGGTTATGATTATTTACACCTCGGGGAGTGATTTAATCCAAAACACTTAAGTTCATCAATGACACAAATTAGAGACTTTCGAGCCATTGGATGGCGTGAATCGATTGTATGGTTGGCTCCCTCATATTTTATGAGAGATAGGGCTTAAATTGCATGATAATATCGCTGGTTAGAAAACTTCGATTTTTCACTTACGATTTATCACGTTTTGACATTGAGATAATTTTGAATGGGAAATTCGAATAAGAGTCAATTATTGAGAATAATTGAACTTGCCCAAAGTTCAAAGAAGATGTGAAGAGCGGGGTTGCTTCATCTTCAGGTATTAATGTTATAGACATTAAACTTCACAAATTCTACTTCTTGGGTATTGGATGCCAAACGTAGTTCTCACATTTGTATGTGGAGGAACTACATAGAAGTATAAGTTTGGTGAGTAGAGATGTCGATCTACGGGCGAGAAATGGAGCGAAGGTCGCTGCATTAGCCGTATGATCATATGATGTTGTTTTGCCTTAGGGCCTTGTTTTAGTATTATAACTATGTAATTTCGTACCTTCAATAAACAATGAATATTGGTTCAGTATTGGATACTGATGGATTAGTTTTTCACTAATTAAATAGTTTGATAACTATTTTAATTGTGAACTATTCTTTGTTTTGGTACGATTATTACATTATTTATGTATACTTTAAACTCAACAAATCATATATAACATTAACACAAAAGTCCAAATCGAATAATTCTCAATGAGACATAACTGTAACATTGTTGATTAGATCAAAATTTAAACATGTAACGAATCTTCTTTTAGAAGGCATTCTAGAATCATTTGACTTGGAGTCATTTGATACATGTGAATGATGTTTGATGGACAAAGATAACAATGTCATCTTTCTTGGAGAAAGGAGAACATGTGAGTGATTAATTAGGGATGATCCATACTGATGTATGTGGAACCTATCAGTTCACAAGCACATGAAGGTTATGTTTCGGAAAAGAGAAAACAAACTATATTAGATATAGTTCGACCATTCGATGAGAGGTCTAAATGAACTACTGGTCTCTTTTGGGAACACACAATTCTTGACTTCAACTTATACACTGAATAGGACGCTGTCAAAAGCTGTTGATAAGACATCATACTAGGTATGGAAAGGGAGGGTCCCTAAATTGTTTTCATCAAAATTTGAGGTTCTAAAAGCTTCTCTGACGAGATTTATCTCTATAGAGCTTGAACTCAAATGGGATAAAAGTTTTTTATGGTATCCATAAGAAACTCGAGGGTACAACTTCTACGATCTATCTGAGAACAATATTTTGTTGCTCGAGATAGTGATTTTCTTGAAAAGAGTTATCTTTCCTAGAAATTCAGTGGGAGCTCGGTTGTCTTGAACGAGGTTCAAGTGAAACAACCAATGATGAATACTCAAGACTGGGTTGAGAGTATTCTTATGATTTTGGAAGCCATACCAGCCCTCGTAGGTCCGAAAGATAAAAATCTATCTCTATTTTTGAAATACTTAGATATTGTGACCAATGAGAGATATGAATTCATGCTTTTGGAAAGCGGTGAAGCTTCGACCTAATTCCAAGCTATGACGAGTCCAGCTACTGAAAATTGGCATGGTGCCATGAAATCTGAGATGATATCAATATCTGATAATCAAGTTTGGAACTTGATCACGGGGTTAGACCCAATGAATGCTAATAGATCTTTAAGATCTAAACAGACAGATGGAAAACCTAGGGTTTTCAAAGCAAGTTTGATGGTAAAAGTTTTATTCACGAGGTGGATTGTGGAAAAACTTTCACCATTTGCTTTGATTAAATCATTCAGATTATCTTAGCCATTGCTACTCATCTTGATAATGAGTTATGGTAATATTGGATGTTAAAACTAACTTCTTGAATTGGATTCTAGAAGAGAATGTGTTTTGACACAGCCAAAGAGTTTTATCGATCCTAATAAGGCTGAGAAATTATGCAATCTTATAATTCCATTTCTGGAATAAAGCAAAGCATATCGAAGTAGCAATCTTCAGTTCAATAAATCCATACTGGGTTTTGGATTTCAGAGGAACTCGGAAGAGTCTTGTTTTACAAGAAGAACAGTGGGAGTTACGTTGTATACATTGTGTTGTATGTCGATGAGATACTCCTTATTGGAAACAATGTTTCTATGCTTAATTCTATTAAAGAATGGCTTGGAAATTGTTTTTCAATAAAGGATCTTGGAGAAGCACAGTACATATTGGGCATCAAGATCTGTCGGAACAGATCGAAAATGATGTTTGGACTTAGTAAAGCGACCTATATTGATAAGGTGCTTGATAAGTTCAGAATGAAAGACGCCAGAACGGGTCTCATTCCAATGAGTCATGGCACATCACTTAGCAAGATGCAAGGCCTTACGGTACTTGATGAGCAAAAGAGGATGTAAAACATTCCTTATGCTTCGGCAATAGGGTCTATAATGTACGCCATGATATGTACACGACTGGACGTATTGTATGCTTTGAGCATGACGAGTCAGTTTCAAGGAAATCCAGGTGAGGCGCGTTAGACTGCGACCAAGAATATTCTTATGTACCTTAGATGGACAAAAGAATTTTGTTGTCTTTGGAAGACAAAAAGAGTTGATATTAACAAGCAGTTTGACTGCTAACTTCAAAACAGACTAAGATAATTTCCGATTTTAATCTGGTTATATCTTTTGTCTGGTTAGAGGTGATATTTGCTGGAATAGTTCCATGCAATGCAATATAGCTGATTAAACTACAAAAGCTGAGCACAGTATTGCATTGGATGCAGTAATGTTGACAGTTAGGATTTGAAAGTTCTTGAATGAACTAGGTGGCATAACTAGCTCAGCCCATCCGATAGTTCTCTATTTATAGTAGAGTTATCGCGCAAGCCAATGAGCTAGGAAGCACCACAAGTCTAAAACTGGTGCTCAGGAAGTTCCACATTATCTGGGAGATTGTTTTGTGGAGACATCGAGATAATAAAGTTGCAACTTTTGGTAAGGTTGCAAACCCGCTTTCTAAACCTCTCCAGCAGTTTAAGCTTGAGGCTTTCACGACTGCAATAGAGATCAGACATCTTAGAGATGGGTTGTGATTTCTATTACTGTATTAGATACTTTTGGAGATTTGGTAGACATTCACTCATATGTATAATACATATTTCTTCATATAAATATGGTTTAATTTATATGAATTGTCCAAATGATTAAGTGATATCAATTGGGTTATGAGGTCGACTTACCGCATAATGAAGTCTCAATGGTTGAACTGATATACTTAAATCATATAGTTGTTCCTGGTTCGTATAATCGAGTACGGACAAACTGATAATACAAAGAACTAGATTGTAATGTGTACTATAGCGCCGCTTCATGGGCTAGTGATGTGGGACATCGAGTACAATTACATAGATATTAGCTGGGAGCTAATGATCGAACAGACCCGACTGGAATAGTATTTAAGATTTCGAGTCATAATACTATTTCATTGACTGCCGAGCAATTTCCTCTGACCTGAGTAGTCCAGAGTGATTCCATTGTGAAATGGTGTACTTTGATACAAGTAAACGCCTTTCGTAAAAGGAGGTTATAAAACTTGTTATTGGGTATATCAGGAAGCAAGTGGGAGAGCTTGGACTGACAAGATGGGATTGTCCTCCATTCTTTATAATGGGATACATGTCTTACCGGCCACTTGGAGAGTCGAGACTGTGGAAAATACGTGGCCACGTCCAGATTCGTATCATAGTGATAAATCTGGTTTTACAGTCTGTCTCAAAGTCCAAGAAAGGTTTGAACCGATTGAGGATGACTCGAGTCTTGCCTCAAGTTCAAATTTAGACATAAAGTGACAACAGGAAGTTGGCAGCACACTGGCTCTGAAGGCCAAGTGGGAGATTGTTGGGATATGTCCTTCGATCCTACGTGTGTAATCGATAAAGTCATAAGGTCGTCTATGGATGTTAAATGATTATTCGATAATATTAATTGTTGGGAACAATATAATATTGATCGATAAATCATACCTACAGGGTCACACACGAGTCGGAATTAAGTTGCTTGTTATATTGATTTAGAATCAATACGTATGGATTTTCACATGCATGGGATGCATGGCATGCATGAGATGCATGGCTTGCATGGATGCATGTCACATGGTGTGACATGGCATGCCAAACAAGCAAGGGGACCACATCTAATGCCATTTGGCATGGTGATGTGGAAATGACCCTTCACCTCCCCATTATCCACCATTACTTGTGCATTATGATGCACATTAAGGTGGGGGTTACAAGGGAGGTTAATGGTGATCAATATAGTGATGAAAACATGTGTTTTCACATCACTTTTGGATCAGCCACGAAATTCCACACAACAAGAGAGAAAAGAGTGAGAGAATCACTCAAGAACAAGCAAGCAAGTTCAATTCCGGGTTCGTGTGCAACACGTAGAGGCCGGGCCATTTGTGCGGCTTCAACATCTGGGCGATCTAGAAATGAGGAGTGACGAGGTCATTCACAAGGAGAGCTTCGAGAGGCTGATCCATTTGAGGTGGTTCAATCGACTCAACACCACCTCAACGACATCAACGAATCACTTCGTCACCATAAGTAAGTAATCGTTGAACCTTATATATATATATTGGATGTGTATATATATATGTTTATATGTGTTCTTATACACATTAAGTGTGCACTAAGATCATGGCATAGTAGATCTATTGCTTTACACGCTTCCGCACACACGGTATATCGATCGGATCGGTATACCGGTACCTTCATTATTGACTTGGACAAACAAGTGATCAGATACATGACTTTAGATATTTGACTTGGACAAACAAATTTCTTTAACACTTTCTCAATGTAATGAGATTGAGTTAGAGTAATAGCATTATTTTCACGAATGATTTTAATTCCCAAAATCACATCCGCCTCCCCCATATCCTTCATATCGAAGTTTGATGATAAAAATGACTTAGTCAAATCCACTTGTCTTTGGTCAGTACCAAAGATAAGCATATCATCAACATATAGACAAATGATGACTCCTTTACCAAAGTCATCGAATTTGCTATACACACATTTATCCGATTGGTTTAACTTAAAACCATTCGATAAAATTACTTCATCAAATTTCTGATGCCACTGCTTATGTGCTTGTTTTAATCCATACAAGGATTTAACAAGTTTACATACCTTATGCTCATTACCAGGCATAACGAACCCTTCGGGTTGTTTCATGTAAATTTCCTCCTCTAACTCACCGTTAAGGAATGCTGTTTTTACATCCATGGAACAAGCTGAAGGGGCAGAACAAGCTGAACAAGCGACATGCGAGATGGATGGAGTTCATTGAGACATTTCCATACGTCATCAAATACAAGCAAGGTAAGGAGAATGTGGTGGCTGATGCCCTTTCTCGGAGGTATGCTCTTATTTCAACCTTAGATGCTAAATTACTTGGTTTTGAGCATATTAAGGGTCTTTATGAGCATGATACAGATTTTGGTGAGATTTATAAAGCATGTGAACAAATTGCTAGTGGAGATTATTTTAGGCATAATGACTTTCTTTTTAGGAAAGGTAAATTGTGTGTGCCTAAATGCTCTTTACGTGATTTATTGTTGCTTGAATCTCATGGTGGGGGATTAATGGGACATTTTGGCATTGCTAAGACTTTATCTGTTCTGCATTAGCATTTCTTTTGGCCTCATATGAAACGTGATGTTGAGAGAATTTGTGGTCGTTGTCTTACATGTAAACAGGCTAAGTCTAGAGTTAGTTCCCATGGATTGTACACACCTTTGCCTATTCCTGTTTCACTTTGGATTGATATTTCGATGGATTTTGTGATGGGTTTACCTAGGACTAAGCGAGGTAGTGATTCTATTTTTGTGGTAGTTGATCTTTTGTCTAAGATGACACATTTTATTCCATGTCATAAAACTGATGATGCATCTCATGTGGCTGAATTATTCTTTAGAGAAATTGTTAGATTGCATGGCATGCCTAAGACTATTGTGTTTGACAGGGATTCCAAGTTTTTGAGCTATTTCTGGAAGATATTGTGGTGTAAGCTAGGTACGAAGTTATTGTTTTCTACTACTTGTCATCCCCAGACTGATGGTCAAACTGAGGTAGTAAATAGGACTTTGTCTACTTTACTACGTGCTATTATAAAGAAAAACATTAAGTCTTGGGAAGAGTGTTTGCCTCATGTAGAGTTTGCGTATAATCGTTGTGTTCATTCTGCTACTAACTCACGAGACGGCGAGGATGAACATAGAGAGGCGAACCAAGCAATATGCCGAGCAAGCAAACAAGGGACGTCGCAAAGTAGTATTTGAGCCTGGTGATTGGGTGTGGTTGCATATGCGCAAGGAGAGGTTCCCATTACAACGCCGATCGAAGTTACTTCCGCGTGGCGATGGACCATTCCAAGCGTTGGAGCGTATCAACGATAATGCCTACAAGCTAGATCTCCCAGGTGAGTATAATGTTAGTGCTACTTTCAATGTTACTGACTTGAGTTTGTTCGATGTAGGTGACGACTTGGATTTGAGGACAAATCCTCTTCAAGAGGGGAATGATGCAGCCCAAGAGTCGTCGATAGTACAAGATCCAGTGCGAGTTCCAGTTGGACCAGTTACGAGATCGAGGGCTAAGAAATTCAAGGAAAGCCTGATGGTGATGGTCCAAGAAGTATGGGCTCAAGAGTTACTGAAGAAGCCCATTGGAAAATCGAACAGCCCAAGTCTGGCTAATCTTATCACGTGCGATTGGGCCAGTCCAGCATGAAGACTTTATTTAATTATGCTTAATTAGAATAAGCCTATAGGGCCCGGTCATCTTGTTAGGCCTCTTTATTTTCGTTATTTCCTTTTTTAATTATTAGGGTTATGGCCTATATAAAGGCTTAATCAGACCATTATTGAGACACAACTTTTATCATCAATATTATTTTCGTGAGGATTATTCTCTCTTATTTTTCGTTCTCTTTCGATTGTGCCAAAAGAGATCACTTGACGAATCTACGAGACAGTCCAATTTCGTCGTGTGTCGTTCATCGATTTTCGAGTTGCTGCGTCGATCACGTGTTGGGGTTTAGGGCATCGTTCCTAGATTATTTCACGAATCAGATTCAGAGGTTTGAGATCTTCACCGGTATCCAATTTCGTTATTTCTTATTCCTTTCATCTACTAGGTACGTATCAAAAATGAAAGTGAGATCTTCCAAGACTTTTATTATCAAAGATACAAAAATTCAAAAAAGACTTTCGTCCAACATTAATTGGTAAAAGACTTAAAACGTCTTCTCAACAATTAATATGTTTCCTTTTTTTTTCCAAGTACAGTATATGAATATGGAGTATATGATGACAATGTTCAAATAATATTAAACAATAACATGTTGGAAAATTCCAACCAATTAGGTTCCTGCAGTCGGCTAACAAGTCGATCCTCTTTTCGTTTTCCTAGCTCTATAAGAAGAGAAACAACAAATTAAGGTGGTATTATAATTCTATCAATATTACATTGCTTCAAGATAACAGCATATATATATAGCTTAGGCATTAATGGATTCAAGGAAGGCAATATTATTTCTACATTTATTTTTTAACGTGCTTATAATATTCTCCTTCTATTTCAGCTCTGTTGACGAAGTCGTTGCAGTTAGAGTTACTGTAGGAAAGACCACAAATGATCCTACCTCATTTCCACCTGCAGGTGTGTCATATTCGAAATCATCTCTAGCCAGAGCAATCGGAAAATAGCTTCATATATATACATATTTGTCCAATAATTTAAACATCTATTGACAATTAATAATTGTGTTTCTCAGGCGCCACAAGTATAAATGATCCTCCAACATTCCAGTTCGCACCTGAACCATCTACTCAACCAATAGATCCTCCTAAACGCATGTCAGCAACTAACAACATTTCTGGTGATCACGCTAACAAGAAGAATCAAACAAACAACTGATCGAACCGGAGGATGTAGAGCGAAATCATTAAATATTACCTCATAAAATTGTGAGCCGAGATTACATATTGTAGCTGCGGATATATATATATATATATATATATATATATATATATATATATATATATATATATATATATATATATATATATATATATAGTATACTTATAAAATAAATCAAAAAAATAAATACTACTACCCCATTCCATACTTATCAGACTAGTAGAGACAAGAAAGTTAAGAAATAATACTATTGCATATTGCTTTTGATTAAAATCGAAGGGTATTATGGTCTATTTTTTTAGAAATAATACTATTATATTGTTAAAGTCAAAGAATTGTAATTTTTTTTAGTGGGGGAATAATTTTTCTTGGGTAAAAGTGATACTAGTAATTTACAAATATTATGTTGTTTTAAGGGTACAGAGTATAATAATAGTTTTCTTTTTTGAGATGTGACAACTAATTATGAAACGATTCAAAAAAGAAAGTTAGTGTGACAAATTTTACGGGACGGAAGTAGTATTATACTCTATCTCTCCCACAATAAAAGGTAAAAATGTATATTTTAAGTTGAAAAATAAATTAGTTGTTATTGAAATTTAAAAATTAGGTAGATAAAGTAGGGTTAAAATAGTATTTTAAAATAAAGAATTTAGAATTTTTTTATCAACTATTGTGAGACATCTAAAAAAAATTAGTTGTTATTGAAATTTAAAAAATAGGTAGATAAAGTAGGGTTAAAATAGTATTTTAAAATAAAGAATTTAAATTTTTTTATCAACTATTGCGAGACACCTAAAAAAAAGTTTTGCAACTTTTTTAAAGTCAAAGATTATTGTAATTCTTTTAGTGGGAGAATAACTTTTCTCGGGTAAAAGCAAGGTTCTAAAAGGCGCTAGGCGCTAGTCGGGCGGTGACTAGGGGCCTAGCGCCTAGAGGGATTAATCGGGGACTAGGCGGGGATTAATCGTTTTACTTTTTTATAATTAATTAATTAATATAATATTTAAAAAATATTTTTATGCATAATAAATCAATATTTTGAACAAAATAATCAATAAATAATCTAAACATAGTATTAATCACAAGTTTAATATAGTAAAATAATCAAAATAATTTGTAAATTTAAAATTTTAGATTATTTTCATTATATATTTAATATTTGTTTTTTAAATTTTGATGTTTCGTACCTCAAAATTTATCATAACATCATCTATTTTATTTGATTTATCAAGATTTGCATATAATTTAATTGTTCAGTTAAATCTGCTCAAAAACTGTCTAAGTAAAGACGAAATTAATTGAACTTAGGCGGTCCAAATCGGATTTAGGCGGGTCTGGGCGGGTTTAGGCGGTGCTTAGGCGGGTTAGGGGCCTAGAGCCTAAAATCGAGGCGGTCGAGTACAGCCTAGAGCCTAGGCGGGGATTAATCGGAGCTAGGCGGGGATTTTTAGAACCATGGGTAAAAGTGATACTAGTAATTTACAAATATTATGTTGTTTTAAAGGTATAAAGTGTAATAATAGTTTTTTTTTTTTGAGGTGTGACAACTAATTATGAGACGATTCAAAAAAGAAAGTGTGACAATTTTTACGGATGGATGTAGTATTATACTCCTTCTTTCTCTCACAAAAGTTGCAACACTTTTTTTTTCTGAGGTGTTCCACAATATTTATAAAAAAATTCAAAATTCTTTATTTTAAAATACTATTTTAACCTTACTTTATTCACCTATTTTTTAAATTTACTCACAACTACTTTATTTTTCAATTTAAAATATAAATTATTACCTTTTATTTTTTAATCAAAAATCAAAAAATAACATTTTTTTCCACAAAAATATCTAAACTTTGGCGCAAAAGTCTATTTCACACACACACATATATATAGGGGGCTTCTACGGTGCATTGAAGGCACGGTATTTTGTTTCCATTTCAACGATTAGATTTAATTAAGTAATATGAACCGTTGAGATTTATTTAAGATTATAGTAGTTAAGGTGGAGATTACAACACACAATTATTATCCTCGGTATTTACTAACCTATGAAACCGGTTATATATATATATTAATATTTTGATTTTTCAAAGAATTGTCAAGTAATTTTGTAAAACTAATTAAAAAAAATTAGAAAATTTTAATATTTTATTTGAAAATAAAATATAAAATAATATTTTATCCGTATTAAAAAATATAATGCAAATAATACAAAATGAATAATACGTATTTTCTTGTCATCATAAAAAAATACTCCGTATTTTATAATGTACTATTTAGTAATTCTAATAAAAAAAACGTATAATATTTGAATAATACTAAGTGAATCGCAATTTTATTCATATTCGTATTCATATTTTTCTTACGAATAATTAAAATTTTTAATTCATATTTTTCTTACGAATAATTAAAATTTTTAATTGATTTAACAAATCACGGCAAAAAAAATTTGATTCAGTTGCAACTCTATTTTTTTCTTCATATTTTAAATTTATTTGCTTGCGTAATTTTTTTTATTTTTGATTTTTCAATATTTTTATTTGCATATATTGTTTGCGCAATATATATCCTATTATTAGACAAATTATGTAATTATATTAAAATAAAAATATATTGATAATTTTTTTTTATTAATAAACAATAAAAACATATTTGACAAACAAATATCACACATATAAATAATAAAAAAATCTCAGTCGACAAACAATTGTATTAATATTGGAAACAAGATATATCTATAAACAACAAACAATTGTATTATTATCGGAAACAAGATATATCTATAAACAATAAAAACATATTCGATAAATAAATATAAAAAACGTATTCAACAAATTATGTGATTACATAAACAATAAAAATATATTGAGAAACAGATTTATATTCTATAAATAAAAACATATTCGACAAATAAATATAAACATATTTTTTATATATTAATAATCAGTATTGCTATCTACTTAGACTATCCCCAACAGGGGATCAATTAAGGTGTCAAACTTGTGTCAAGTGCTCCAGCAGAAGTGTCAAGTGGTGTCAAACTTGACACCCTTGTGGGCCCGGATAAAAAATTGATCCCCGGATCAAATTTGATCAACACCCTCATCTGGCCCCACGATTTAATTAATTGAAAAATAAAGTCACATGGTCCAGTAAAAACATGACATGTGTCATGCCCTTTTTAATTTCCCTTTCATTTTAAAATCATTTTTACAAAATAATTATTCAAAATAAAAATAAAATAAAAATACCATTATTTTTCATTTTTCAAAATAAAAATAAAATAAAAATAAAATCACAATTTTTTGCACTTGTTTCACTTTTTTATAATTAAATAGACGGTAGGTTTGTTTCATTTGTATCATAATTATATATATAAAATAAATTAAAAACAGAAAAAATATTTTTTTTTAAATTATTTTATTTTTTAAGTTTTATAAATTAATTAGTAAAATTAATTATGTAGTAATTTTAAATTTCATAATTATATATATAAAATAAATAAAGAGAAATGAAAAATATTGTGGGTATAGGATATGGTGATGTGGAAGAAAGAGAAAATAATTGACATTTTGAATAACACCATGTTGGGTCTGGTGCTGAAAAGAGGGTGGTAATTGAAGGTGTCAAGCTGATGTGGGAGAAGTGTCAAATTTGACACCCGCAGTTGGAGATAGTCTTATTGCACTTTTATTTTTCTCTTTAAAATAAATTAATTGATGTTTAAAAACATATTTAAACATAAATATTTTGTTTTAAAAAATATTTATTTAGATAAATACATTATTATTTGTACTATTTAATTAAATTAATCAAGTATTTAAACATTTTTTTTTATTTTAAATAGTTTTATAAAAATATTTTATATTATAGCAGGTCATCTTTTATTTATTAGCAGGTCCTCTATTTATTAAGTAGAAAATTAATGATAGGGTGCATAGTAAAAGTTCTTGAACTACTTTTGCATCAGAAGAAATGTATCTCGGGCGACAAACACGAAACACATAATCGACTATAACTCGAGCGGTAGAATATGTTGAACAATGAGGTAACCTTAAACTCAAGCTGTTGGGGAATATACGTTTTTTAGGCCGGTATATCCTTGTCGATCGTCAAAGGGTAGGTTCGATTTGTGAATAAAGCGGAATAAAAAGGAAGACAAGAAATTACGTAGTTCGACCAAGAATGCCTACTTCCACGGACACCACACCCAATATTATTCGATAATAATATTCTCGTGTACAGGACCCGGATCTCGATAGATCTCTTGTCGACTCACTATTTTGTGTTCTATGTGTTCTCTAGGTTTTACATGAATGAGGGGAGGAGGTTCTTTTATAGATGGGAGGTGAGAAACCCTAACTTAATCCCCAAGAAACCGAAGTCAAACTCGCGGTCAAACAACCGCGTTTTTCGCTCGTCTTTGACTCGTCCCAATGGTTTGGCTCCACCTCTAACACTCCTCCGATGCTTTAATCCGAACAAGGGTTGAACTCCCAACACAAGCCTTCCACAACAAAAGGTTCTAATTTTTTATACAAACCACCGTAATCATTGCCTACAAAACGGCGCTGATACTTAGTGCAGAAATAAAGATTGAGGGTAGTTTCATGTGATTCACCTAAAAACTCGAGCACCTCGCGTATCTCACGGATCCCCGGAAAATAGGACTTACGGTAATGTAAAAGGTCTCTGAAGACAACAAAACCACTCTCGTTAAACGTAAAGACTTGAGACGAGGGAAGTAATTATTATCGAGGAAACTCCACTTCCTACATAGTTTAATGCTGATGGTTTCGAGATTGGGGACTTCTTCGTCGAACTCGATGCTACTCAAACAACTAATAAGATGCGAAATCTCAAAGTGCTCGAGACGAAGAGCCTTGCTGACATTCAAATTCTTGAACCCGAAAGAGTCGGTTATGAGCAAACGCTCGAGCAAAGGGCATGTTGTCGACGAGATCACCGCCTCGAGAACCTCCTTCGTAAGGTTGCATCCGACGAGGGAAAGGTTTCGAAGATGCTTGAACAATATGGGCCGCCTTTTGTGACCACTAAGATTATAAATGTGTTTCAAGTTCCATCTCGACAGATACATTTCTTCGAGGAGTTGGGCTTTCGAGGCTATCGAGGGAAGATTTAATCTCACGGCATCATCGGAGGATACAGAGAGTTGTTTTAGGAAAAGGTTTTGACGATTGTACCTTTCTATAGTGTTGTACATTACCGACTTAAACTTTTTTATATCTCCGTCGAAGTCGACGACGTGGCAGAGCTCGAGCTTGGATCGAGACGGTCCGACGTGGCGCCATGATTTGGATAGTACGCATGTTCGTACGGCTTCCTTTTGGGTGAGGAAACATAGTATTATGTCCAGTATCTGATCTGGCAATCTCGATAGATTGTCGTCGTCCGTGGAATTGGAAACCCTCGCCTTCTTCTTACTCCTGGTGGTCGTCATCTTTCTCGGAAGATTTTATTGTTGGGTAAAGGCTGCGCTGTTCATCAACCCTAAATATACATATTCAAATTATATGTACTGAAGATTCGCAAAATATTTTCTCAAAGTGCACCTCTTTTATATTGTTTTCTATCTTTTTTATTTAAACAAGTAATTACTAAATTTTAAATTTTAAAATACAATTTTTATTCTTATTTATTAAGATTCAAGAACACAAAATAACCTTTATATTTTATATCAATATAATAGAAGTAATATGTTTCCTTAATTGCAGTGTCTTAAAAGTGTAAAGATATTGTCAAATAAAATCAAAAATTATGAATCTAGGAAAATTCTTTTCTTTTTTTTTTTTGAAATACTATCCAAGCATTTGTTATATTGGTGTTCAATTTACATAAACATTTTTTGCTCTTTGTTTTAAAATTACGACCTCGCATTCTTGTTCTCTTAATTAAGTGTATTTCCACGTAGTCAGAGTATCAATATTGAAACTCAATTTGATGGTTTGTTTACTACTGCATTATTGACTTGGAGGAGATACAAACAAGTGATCAGATACATGACTTTAGATATTTGAATTTTTTGTTTCATTTTCATAAAATACAAAACAATATCAGATGCAACTTGAGAATATTCATACATGGCTATATCAAAGTAAGTCATGAAGTTCAAATTACTAGAGAGTTCCACCAAATTGTTGAGATATCGATCTAAAATAATAACCTTAAAATGATCCAACTGAAGAAGAAGATGCATACTCAACTAATTAGTATGAAGCCAACTTAATTAACTACATACCTCTCCATTTCAATCGAAAGCGGATTTTTCGATTGTCAAGTTCGGACAAACTATTACCAGCAGGGATGGAACACCATTCTTTTGGATAGCTGGATTCCATGGATACTTCTGCCAATTCTTGATTCCAAAAGTAGTACTCTCTCTTTTCTCTCTCATGCAAGAGGATCTTTCGTAGAATCTGAGTGAGTTCCCTGTTGTCTTGAAGTTCTTTTGCATCAGAAGAAATGTATCTTGGGCGACAAACACGAAACAAATAATTGAGTATAACTTGAACGGTGGAATATGAACAATGACACAACTCTAAATTCAAGTGTTCCACGACAAGAGGTTTCTGATGATACAAAACATCATAGTTAGTGCCTACCATACGGCTCTGATAATCTTTGCAGAAAAAAAGTTTCAAGGTTATTTGCGATTGACTTAATGACTTTAGCACTTGATGTATCTCATGAATCCCCGGAAAATATTTTCTATGGTAATATACAAGGTCAAAGCTCAGGTCTAGATGTGACTTCCACTCGCTTGAAGTCGGCGTGAAAGATATTGAAACCGGAAGATATGCTTTCATCTTAAAAGACCTGATGTTAGGAACATCGATTGTAAACTTGGTTGGGCGAAAGAAATAGAAAATAGATAGGTACTTAATTGAACAACTTGAGAGCTGGGCATGTAATTCTTTTTCTTCTTTGCTGACATAGCAACGATCGAGTTCCAACTTCTCAAGACTCGGCATGTACTTAGACGTAAAGAAGCCGAATGCCTCTGACGAAAGTTTCACAATCGTTAAACATAGAGACTTGAGGCGAGGGAAGTAATTATCATCGAGGAAATGCCACTTCCAACAGCTTTCAATGCTGACTGTTTCAAGAGCCGGGACGTCGACTTGAAGGCTTCTCAAACTATCGTGCGAGATCAGCTCAAAGTGCTTGAGATAACGAGCCTTCCCGAGATTCAAATTGTCGAACCCGAAAGAATAAGTGATGCACAACCACTCGATCAAAGGGCATGTCGACGGCGACAACATAATCTCAAGATTCTCCTCGGTAACGTCAACCATGAAGAGGGAAAGCTTTCGAAGATGCTTAAACAGGGGACCTTTGTGATGATGATCAGCCAGGTTTATGTGATTCCAGTTCAATCTCTCGAGATGCAATTCTTCGAGGAATTCGGCTTTCGAGGCTATCGAGGGGAGATCGAATCTCGTGGTAGAAAAGTAGGAGGAAACCATCTTGAGAGAGAGTTGTTTTAGGAAAAGGTTTTGATGATTGTACCTTTGTAAAGTGTTGTACAGAGCCGACTTAAAATTTTCTTGATCTCCATTGAAGTCGGTGACGAGACAGAGGTCGAGCTTGGATCTAGACGATCCGAGGTGGCGCCATGATTTGGAAAGGACGCATGTTTGGACGGATTCCTTTTGAGGGAGGAAACAGAGTATGCGGTCGAGTATCTGGTCGGGTAATTTCGATAGAAAGTCGCCGTCCATGGAAACCCTTGTCGTCATCGATCTCGGAAGATTTATGTATAAAGGCTGCCGCTGTTCGAACCTAAATATATACTATTCAATTTATACATTACCAAATATTCGCACAATATTAATAATAATAAATAAATAAATAAATAAATAAATAAATAAAAACATACCAAATCTGCTCTGCCACACACCACGACGATTGAGCAGGAAGCCGAGGAGTAGACTTTGAGGGGGAAATCGGACGGCGTAGATGATCGGGAATCCTCGATCGGCCGGTGATTTGATCGGTGGTGGTACAGATGAGGGCGAAATGGAATTGGAATTCAAGTTTCCATGGTGGGGATTGAAAGGGTAGAACGTGGTGGTGGTTATGGTGCTGCCGGAGGAAAAAGATGAGGTTTTGCGGTGGCGGTTAAGATGAGGAAGGCCAAGAGTCAAGTGAAGGATTTTGTTACTGTACCACTGTTTTTAGAACACATCAATATTTTTATAAATCCATTACCACTGTTCAGAACACATCAATTTTTATAAATCCATTTATATCTCAATAATAAATCAGTTTTATGGTTGTGAGATTCACAGTACATTTCAATTTTGTATCGAAGAGCATCCAATCCAACGGTATAATTCCTACCTATTGTAACTAGATATATCATTGAGTATGGTGGGGATTGAGATCCTCCCTAATAAGACTATCCTAATGTTTAGGAATGAATAATTTGAAAAATATTGCTAGACTAATGAAGAAGGGATTAAGCACTGCTGTTTCTTATCTCACTACCTTCAACATATGATTAAATTTTCAAAAATATTTGTTATCCTCTACGGAATCCCTCAATTGAGGTTTGCCTACTGTGTGTGATCTCTATGAATAATTACAACTAATAAAACCTGCCCGTGCGAGTAATATTTAATTTAATTTATTTAATACTAAATAAAAATCAGATAATTGAATTATATAAGTATTTTCATAAAAATTATAAATTTTATACTATTCATTACAAACATTTTTTTTAATTAATGTATTTTAAATAATTTTTTACTTAGTTAACTATTACATTCTACTATAATAAAAGTTCAAATGAATTAATTTCATGCAATAAAATTATTATTTTTTTGAAAAATGAATATTAATTATTATTATAAAAAATATAATTTTAAAAATTTAATATTTCTTAAGAATGTTTTCAAATATTAATTTACAACATTTTTTTATTTTCTTGAAACATATATTTCAAGTAAATTATAAAAGATAATTGTATTGTTAATAAAATTAAATTGTTAAAATAATTTTTTTGTTTATATTATAAATTTTCTTTAGAATGATAAATAAAAAGAAAACTTGAAAATGTTTTTCAATAATATTTTCTAATGTTTTCATTTATTTTTTAAATCATATAGCTGAATAGTGAATAGTTGAATATTTTTAAAAAAATAAAAAAATCATTATCAACATTAAAGACATGTTCTTTTGGAATTATTATCAGTTCGTTTCACTTCAGTTCAGACCAATTAAGTTCAGTTAAGTGTTGAATTAACTGAATTAACCTAAACTTGTTTGAATTGAACTCAACTGAAGTGAACTGAACTTAATAGGTCTCAACTGAACTCAACTGAATTTAATATGTTTGAAGTTCACTGATTTGAAATGAAATTAAGTTTAATTAAATTTAAATTTTCAAATATTGAAATAATAAAAAAAAATTAAATGACTCTACTAATCCGTTTTTAAAAGGTCTGAACTGAACTAAACTTAAATCTTAATATATTGATAAATTAAATTAAATGTGTTAATTTAACTTAAAAGGACTTAAATCTTAATATAATAGTTTCGGATTTCAATCCAAAAAGAACAGGTCCTTAATAGGTCTGAATTGATTTCAACTTAATTGCTATTACCCAACTAAACCTAAAAACATGTGTCTTTTAACAAATATATATGTAAATAAGAACATAAAAAATATTTGAACCTAAGAATGATTGATGCATATTTTAAATATAGTTTGGTTAATTTTTAAATAAATATTTGAAGAAATATCGTAAATATAAAAATCAATTTGAATTATATATTTAGTCAATGGAAAAATAGACTTAAAATATGGTAATTTAATTTAAAATTAACATAATTATTTAAAGTAATATAAATAGGAAATAATATCAAATTTATTTCATTGCTATAATTAAGAGTTGATTAATTTAAATTTGAATTATTATTATTAATATTTATATTATGTAGAAATTGGCTAGATATATTATAGGCAGATTATTCCACATCAATACACATAATTTGGCAAAAATATTTTTTTAGCAAAATATGATTGACTTCCAAAAATCTTATTTAACATTATGAGTGATAATTATAAGTTGGAGTATATACCATAAATGTATTATGCAAATATTGAGATTTAAAAAATAATTAAAGAACAAAAATAGGAAATTTGATCATGTATTATGTAAATATTGAGATTTAAGAAATAATTAAAGAACAAAAAATAGGAAATTTGATCATGATTATAAAGAGTATGTATTAATTTATTAGGTAACATATTTTTAATTTTGACTTTAAATTTATTAAATCAATAGAAAATATTAAAATTGAACTTATATGTATAGTTAGGACTGAGAGCATCTCCAATGCTAAAAGCCCAATTCTCATATTGTGTGGCCCCCATTGCATTCCACCTCATCATAAGTGGGCAAAGAAAAAAATGGGCAAACATCATACAATGGTGAGCCTACTTTTACTTTTTGAAAGACCAATAAAAAAATTAGTATAGTTAATTAAATATTCATAACAAATTAAAATAATAAAAAAGTAATATGAATAGTGAAATTGGACATGGCTTCTATGGTGGAATGCTACTTTTTTCATTTCCCCTCCAATGCTATATTTTGCATTTGTGTACGGATATAAATTTTTTTAATTTAATTACAATTGATTAATAATCAGAAAAATTAAAATATAAAATGAACACTTCTCATGAAAAAAGGTACACGCAAAAGTCGAGAGTATTAACTTTCTCCACTCAATCGACCCATGTCAAAATGATTTATACTCCATACTGTATTCAAACCATAACATACAATAAAATAAAAAATAAAGAAGCTCAGTAGTAGTCAAGGAAACCATATACACACACAAACACACACACATATAAGTTCAATCTCTTATAATGATATATATATATATAACCAACTGCTATGAAGTAATTCTTCAGTGAGCACTAAAGAAACTATCTTCTCTAGCTCGGACCTGCGGCAAGGAGGAGATCCTATTTCTCAGGTTGTCGTACAAGAATTGCCGACGTAGGGCGAGTGACGAGCCACATGATTCCGCTCAAAAGCAACAGATGCGCACCTAAAGTGGTATTTTGAATTGAGAAAAACCAAAAATCAAAAACAAAAATCAAAGTTAAGGAAAAAAGTAGAAAGAAATTAAAACGTGAAAGAGAATAGTGAGTCTGTGCAAGCGGAGTAGTAGTAGCAAAATGAAAAATAAATATACTACAAAATTAATTATCTTTGAATCTGAAAAAAAAAAAATTTCATGAATTATATAAAAAACACACAAAAAAATTAGAATAAATATAAATTAAAATAAAAGTATGAATGATCAATAGAATAATTAATTAATAATACATACAGTCAAAACTGTAAAAAAATATAACATAAATATTGCGAATATTAGTAAATGATAATATAAAAAAAAGTGATTAAATCAAATATAATGAAAAAAATAATACCTCATATTCGATCATCATAATTTTTTACAATTACCTCACATAACAAACTAATATTAGCAACAAAATAAACAATTAAACTAATCTAATAATATAAAAAAATAGAATGTAAATGTAAATTAAAAAACAAAACATTTAATAAATCTGAGAAACAAAGAAAACTGTGAGTGAAGAACAACTGAATTGTAGTGAATTCTTAGTATACTATTAAATTACTATTTTTGGCATACTATAATATACTTAAAGAAAATTACTATAATATGTATGTGTATTAAGGCATAGTTTATTGTATAGCGTAAATGGATTATGGTAAATTTGAAATTTGAGAGAGAATTAAGAGAATAAAACATTATGAGATATCAGTTTAAATTGACCAATTTATAATTATGCTTTTTAATTATTTTCATTTTAAAATAATTTATGTAGTATAATTATAAATATTATTATTAAATTAAATATTAAAGCAAAATACCATTTATTAGATATTTTTTATGCAAAACCATAAAAAATGTTTTCTAAAAATATTTATACAGATTAACATATATAGTTAATAAAAATTATTACTATTTAATTAATAAATTTTAATTTAAATTTATATCCAAACATATACAATATACTAATATTTTTGTATATATTTACATAAAGCTTCATTATCAATATTTACGAATAAAATCTTATTAATATTTAGAAACATTATTTTAGTTAATGATATATTTTATGATAAATTAAAATAAATTTGCGCAATATATTTTATATGTACGCAATTGATTAAATAAATGAAATAATCTCATGTCAATTTATTTATACATTATTTTTTTATAAAAGTTTAATCACTTAAAAGTATAAATTAATTATAACAAAAATGAAAGAGAAAATTAAAATAAAAAACTGCTTGTAACTTAATAAATAAATATCAATTTTATAATTCAAAGAATGTATTATGTACAACAAAAATGAACTATAAATTGAGATAAAAAAGAACTGAAAAAATTGACATAGTAAGTATTGATTAAGTATTTAAAAATTTAAGTATAATCTGTGAACAAAAAAGAAATAATTAGATAAACAAAAAAATAAATAAAATATGGGTTAAAAAAAAAATACACTAAGTATAAAGAAAAACTTAGTATAAAAATAATCATAGTATTTCTGAAAAAAAAAAGATTGAATTAATATTAATTGACTTAATATAAAATTAATATACGGTAAAATGAAATATTTAAATTATAAATCACTTAATTTGCATAGTATTTTCAATATTTATTAAATTGAACCTGTAAAAAGAGAAAAAAATAATTAAATAAAAAAACAATAAATAAATAAAATACTGTGTTAAAAAACAATAAATAAATATGTATAGAAAAAAAAATATAAAAAGTAAATTATGATAAAACACGATGGAAATATAAATAAAAGATTTAATTAAAAATTAATTAAATACATTGAGGCTGAAAAAAAACAAAGAATGAATCAACAAAAATAAAACCTTGACATAGATAATAAAACAAATTGTTCGAACATAAAGTTAGTGAAACAAATTAAATACTTACATTGTGCCCTGCAAAAAAAAGTACAAATCAAGAATAATAAAACGTATTTAGTGAAAATTTAACCAAAACACAAATCAACAAAAATATAAAAGTTTGAACTTACCTGTAAAGAATACAAACAAATTCAAGACAAAAGAAAAAATCAAAAAATAATTACTTAAGCCTGCAAAAAAAAAAAAAAAAACTAAAAAAAATAAAACCTTGGCATAGAGAATAAACAAATTGCTTACAAATGAAAATGATGAAGAAAGAAGATTTATAAATAGAGATTTATACGTGAAATATGGAAATATTTATATTATATTTATATAAATTAATTAATTATTTATAGATAGATCCGATTATTAGGGAGTATGTTAAGGATATTCAGCAAATCTTATTGATTAGGTTTTATCAAATTCTTCACATTCCAAATATATATGATTTATTTATTTATTATCATCTATTACAATAAATCATAACAATTTATTTCCTAATTTTGGACGGTACATATGGTAACCAATAAATGGAATTTATGACATTTAGTAAATACAATTGGAATATTAGTATATTGTTGATAATATCCAAAAAAAAAATACAATCGGATTCATATATTATTAATATTATATATGGAAACTTATTAATTTATGAAAAGTTAATAAATAATCATTAAATTAGAATCCACGTCATAAATTATATTAATAAAGAAAAGCCATGTAATTAAATTTAGACCAATTAAAACTTTGTATATGCCACATAGTGTAAACATGCTCTAGTTTTTTAGTGTATTTTCGTGTGTTCACATTTGCCACGTGTAATCAGAAAAGTCTGGATTTATATATTGTATTATATATTGTATAGATGATGCGTGATCTCTATATATATAGAAAACAAATATCTATAACTATGGAAAACCATATCACTGCATATTAAGAAAAGAGATAAAAAATGATCCGAATCCAGATGAATTTCAAGTACAGTAGCTATCAAAAATGAAGTAGATCAACAAGAAAAATTCTATACAAGAACATCATTAAGCTCTGGAAGGATTGCCAAATTTTAGAACAAGTCATAGAACAAAAGAGCCCTGGCAAGAAAATATACAAACCAAACTGATGAGATATATAAAAAATAAAATTAAATTCAGATATATAAACTGATGACATAATTCAAAGGGTATATCAGCTTATATGGAGTATATATATAACAAGAAGATGCATACTAAACCCAGCTAAGTAAAAGGCCAACTTAACTTATACCCCTCTCCAATTTAATCGAACGCCAATGTTTTGACTTTTGATTGTCACATTTAGACAAACTATTACCAGGGACAAATTTCCATTCTTGTAGATTCATATAGTTAGAGGAGGATTCCATGCTTACTTCCACCAAATCCTGATTCCAAAAGTAGCCCATCTTTTCTCTTTCCTGCAAGAGCAACTTCCACAGAGTTATCGCAGTGATCGATGTCCTTGCTCATGTCTTGAATATGTTGTGCATCATAAATGTATCTTGGGCGACAAACACATAACAAATAACGAAACACAAATTGAATTGTAGAAACTGAATAATCATCCATTTTTGTCAGTAAATTGTTTACTCCATTGTTGTCAGTAAATTCTTTAATAAACAGTTTATCGACAGGTTTACCTTCTTGACCGAGTTCAAATAGTAAAGTAGCATACAACGTGAGATACATGACTTCATATATTTTTACAAATATATCACCTTAATTTTTAAAATACCAAAAAAAAAAAGTGAGATGTAGAGAATATTCATGACAATATCAAAGTTTGAGCTCTCTTCAAGGCTAGTGAAGTTCATATTAAAAGGATTGAACTAAAATAACAAAATTAAAATGACCCAACTGCACAAGGGAAACGGCAGCTTAAATAAATACAGTATAACATAACAAGAAGATGTCGGAAACTTAATTAACTACCTCTCCATTTCAATCTATAGCGGATTGTTTGATCGTCATGAGATTCCAACAAATCTTTCGGATAATCGTAATAAGAGGATTCCATGCTTACTTCCAACAAATCTCGATCCCAAGAGTAGCCCATCTTTTCTCTCTCGTCCAACAGAAACTTGCTCATGTCTTGAACATGTACATCATAAATGTATCTCGGGCGGCAAACACGAAACAAATACTCAAACATAAATCGAACTGTAGAACATGAATAATCACCGAACTCCAAAATCAAGTGATCCACAACGAGAGGTTTCTTCTTATATAAACCATGATAAGCAGTACTGTCTACAATACGGCGCTGATACTCCTTTCCGATAAAAAGTTTCAGGGCAATTTGCGATCCACTTAATGACTCGAGCACTCGATGTATCTCATGGTTCCCCAGACAAGGGGTTTTACGGTAATATGTATTAATGCAGTTATCTGTGGTTAAGTGTACATGTGACTTCCACTCGCTCGATAAGGGTGCAAAAGATAGTGATGGTAGCGGATGATACGCTTTCAGATTAAAACAACTGAGGTTCGGAGCATCGATTATTGCAGCCTTTGTTTCACCACGGTCAAAGATAATAGATAGATACTTAATCGAAGAATTCGACAGCCGGAATATTTCGCAGCCATAGCAACGCTCAAGTTCCAACTTCTCAAGACTCGGCATGTACTTAGACGTGAAGAAGCCGAATGTCTCTGAAGACAATTTCACAATCTTTAAACATAGAGACTTGAGACGAGGGAAGTAGTTACTATTACCTAGGAAGCACCACTTCGAACAGTACGCAATGCGGATGGTTTCAAGCATCGAGGCGTCGTCGACTTGAATGCTAGGAGAATGACCCTGCGACATCTCAAAGTGCTTGAGACGACCGACGTTCAAATTATCGAAATCGTATATATGAGTTATGCACAACCACTCGAGCAAAGGGCATATCGCCGACGACAACAACACCTTAAGTTTCTCCTGATCTTTAAATTTGCATCCGACGAGGGAAAGCTTTCGAAGATGATTGAACACGGGCCGGCTTCTTTTGTGAGAAAGATTAATGTTTCTCAAATTCCATCCATTCAGATACAATTCTTCGAGGAGTGGGGCTTTCTTGGCGACCCAGGGGAGATCAAATCGGGTAACAGAGCTCAAATTGAGAGAGAGTTGTTTCAGGGGATGATGATGATGATTGTACCTTCTTATAGTGTTGTACATAACCAACCTAAAATTTTCTCGATCTCCATTGAAGTCGGTGACGCGGCAGAGCTCGAGCTTGGAACGAGACGGTCCGAGGTGGCGCCATGATTTTGATAGTACGCTTGTTCGGACGGCTTCCTTCTGAGGAAGGAGACAGAGTATGATGTCCAATATCTGCTCCGGCAATCTCGATAGAAGGTCGACCTTCTCCATCGGAGCGCTCTCTTGTCTTGCCTTCAACCCTAATCAATCTCGGAACATATATATACAGTACTATATATTTACATGGAGACGTATCTCTATATATTTAAAGGCTGCGCAGTTCAATCCTATAGAGATTTATGTTTGCACAATCAATTGTTTTTATTTAAATTTATGAAAAAAAATAATAAAAAAAACAATTAATAATACTAATAAAAGAATAAAAAATTGCTATTTTTTTTGGAAACTTATAAAATATACTTTAAATTTAGTATTAATTATTTTTCCTTGCTTATTAATTAAGGTAGTACTCCATTAAATTTAAAATTATAAAGAAAGATGCCTTTTATAAATGAGTTCTTTTCAAGACAATTGAAGTTCATACTAAAAGGAAATGACACCTTAAATAAAACAGTGTTGGAGGTGGAGACAAACTATCCTGAAAAAGTCTCGACGGTGGGTGGTACATCGGGGTGACAAATTTCAGACCATTTTTTCTCCTGAGAAGTCTCGACGGTGGGTGGTACACCGGAGCGACCCTGGGCGCCTACAAGGTTGACTGCGAGTTTGACTTGGGCTTTAAGCTTGGGCTTTAGGGCTTTCACCTACCACCTATAAAAGCACTTCCTCCCCTCATTCATTTCCAACCTACCACACTTTAGATAAGATTTCTAGATCTAGATCTAAGGAGAGAAAGAGAGAAATTGTGAGATTGAGAGTTTGTGAGAAATCTTTGTAATCTCGAATTTGGTCTCGTTTCTAGTGGAAAAGTTCGTGGCGGCAAGAAGTGGACGTAGCCCATTTAAGGGTGAACCACTATACATCGTTTGTTCATTTATTTTTCGTTGCTTTCGTGTTTCGTTGCTCGTCTCGTATTTCTTGTGCTCGAAGTAGTAGTATCGATTTCTCCGTTCGTTTGTCGTAGTAGAGTTTGTATCCTCGTTGTTTTGTTCGGGACTTGGACGATCGGGTTGATCGGGTCCCTAACAATTGGTATCAGAGCTTGTGTTGGAGTAGAGTCGGAGGATACAATGAGTGACGACATAGTTTTGGGCGGTATCGCAAGGTTCGATGGGACGGATTTTCCCCATTGGAAGTCGCAAATCGAGGACTACTTGTTTGGCAAGGATTTGAGTGAGCCGTTGGGTGAGAAACCGGAAGAGATGGATGAAAAGGAATGGAACAAGCTCGATAGGAAGGTTCTTGGGGTCATCCATTTGAGGTTATCCAAGAACGTGCACGCCAACGTAGCCAAGGAGAAGATGACGGCCGGATTGATGAAGGTGTTGTCGGATATGTATGAGACTCCTTCGGCGGACAACAAGGTCCATTTGATGAAGAAGCTTTTCAACCTTAGGATGGAAGAAAGGGGGTCCGTAGCCAAGCATGTGAACGATTTGAACACGATAGTGAATCAACTCTCGTCCGTGGCGATCGAGTTTGATGATGAGGTTCGTACCTTGATTCTACTAGCTTCGTTGCCTAATAGTTGGGAGCCGATGAGGGCGGCTCTAAGTAATTCGGTTGGAACAGAGAAACTCAAGTTCATAAGTGTACGGGATAGGGTCCTCGCCGAGGAGGTTAGGAGGAATGATTCCGGGGGCACGCCGAGTTCGGCTTTGAGTGTTGACAACCGTGGACGGGGCCAAAATCGCTCCAACAACAATGGAGGCAAAGAGAAATCGAAGTCGAAAAATGGTAGAGGAAAATCGAAGTCACGGAAGGTGGAGTGTTGGAATTGTGGCAAGACGGGTCACTATAGGAATGAGTGTCGGTCACCGCCAAAAGAGGATAAGAAGGGTGGTGGTGGTGCTAATGCCGCAACGGAGGACATAGCGGATGCTTTGGTGTTGTCGGTGGATGCACACATCGACTCTTGGATCCTCGATTCCGGTGCTTCCTACCATACTATCGGACATCGACATGTGTTGGAGAACTATCGAGAGGGGTACCTTGGGAAGGTAACCGTTGCCAACGGGCAAACTATGGACATCATGGGCATGGGAGACGTGTCCTTGAGGATGTCCAACGGGCAAAGATGGAAGTTGACGGAGGTGAGGCATGTTCCTAATCTTAGGCTCAACTTGATATCGGTGAGCCAACTCGATACATCCGGGCATAGGGTAACCTTCAATAGAGGTTCATGGAAGGTGTCCAAGGGAGCTATAGTAGTGGCAAAGGTAGACTTAGCCGGAACCTTGTATAAGGTCTTGAATTGTGAAGAGACCATCGGGGTGGTGAATGATACTAAGAGCACGGAGCTATGGCATTGTCGGTTGGGGCATATTAGCGATAAGGGGTTGAAGATGTTGTCGACTAAGGGGCTTTTGCCAGAATTGAAGTCGACCACCCCTCATCCGTGTGAGAGTTGCATCCTAGGAAAGCAAAAGAAGGTGAGCTTCTTGAAAGGTGGAAGAGAACCGAAAGAAGGGAAGTTGGAGTTGGTACACTCGGACATGTGGGGTCCTTCCCCGATTTCTTCATTTGGAGGGTCACAATACTATGTGACTTTCATTGATGATGCCACAAGAAAGGTGTGGGTGTATTTCATGAAGGCGAAATCGGAGGTGTTCGATGTCTTCAAGAAATGGAAGGCCTTGGTGGAGAATGAGACGGGTTTGAGGGTGAAGTGCTTGAGGTCCGACAATGGAGGTGAGTACATTGATGGGATCAAAATGGAGAAGACGATCCCCGGCACACCTCAACAAAATGGTATTGCCGAGAGGATGAATCGGACCTTGAACGAGAGGGCACGGAGTATGAGGCTACATTCCGGGTTGCCGAAGATGTTTTAGGCCGATGCCGTCAATACCGCGTCTCACTTGATAAATCGAGGGCCATCGGTTCCTTTGGGGTTTCGTATTCCCGAAGAGGTATGGAGTGGAAAGAAGGTGGATCTTTCCTATCTTCGAGTGTTTGGGTGCTTGGCCTATGTCCACGTGGACTCCTCTTCAAGGAGCAAGCTCGACCCAAAATCGAAGAAGTTCTACTTCATCGGCTATGGAGATGCGGAGTTCGGGTACCGGTTTTGGGATGAAGAAAATCGGAAGATAATCCGAAGTAGAGACGTGGTCTTCAATGAAGCGGTGTTGTACAAGGATAAGAAGGTTGAGACCTCGGAGGTCGATCAACCGGAGAGTGAAGTGTGGGACGATCTTGATTTTCCCGTCCGGAGAGACGAGAAGGCGCATGAGGAAGGCCAACCGGGCACCGGAGATGAGGTGGACTCGGGTGATGAGGTGGAGGTTAATGATGAAGTGGGAGTTGATGCCGAGCCGGAGGCGACCCCACAAACACCACCAATGGTTGTGCGTCGGTCGACTAGAGAGAGGAGACCAAATCAAAAGTATATCACCACTCTCTATCATGTCTTGCTCACGGATAAAGGTGAGCCGGAGACCTTTGAAGAGGCTATGCAAGCCGGGGACTCGAGCAAGTGGGAGTCGGCCATGGATGACGAGATGGACTCGTTGGTGACGAACCACACTTGGGAGCTAGCTGAGCTACCTAAGAAGAAGAGGGCTTTGCATAACAAATGGGTATACCGTGTGAAGGAGGAGCACGATGGGAGCAAGCGGTATAAGGCGAGGTTGGTTGTGAAGGGATTTCAACAAAAGGAGGGAATCGACTACACCGACATATTCGCTCCCGTGGTCAAGATGGTGACCATCCGGTTAGTGCTCGGGTTAGTAGCAAGAGAGGATCTTCACCTTCAACAAATGGACGTGAAGACGGCGTTTCTTCATGGTGAGCTCGATGAGGAGATCTACATGAAGCAACCGGAAGGGTATGAGGCTAAGGGCAAAGAGAAGCTTGTGTGTAAGCTTAAGAAGAGCCTCTATGGGTTGAAGCAAGCGCCGAGACAATGGTACAAGAAGTTTGACGGTTTCATGAAGAAGACCGGCTTCTCTAGATGTGAGGCGGACCATTGTTGTTTTCTCAAGAGTCTTGGGGGCTCTTACTTGATCTTGCTATTGTACGTTGATGATATGTTGATCGTGGGAGCTAGTAGACGGGAGGTCGACAAGCTCAAGAATGAACTATCGTCGGAGTTTGCCATGAAGGATTTGGGCGATGCTAAGCAAATCCTAGGCATGAAGATTGTGAGGAGCAAGGAAGGCATAAAGCTCTCACAAGAGGATTATGTCAAGAAAGTCTTGACGAGGTTTGGTATGGAGAATGCTAAATCGGTTAGCACTCCCTTGGCCGGGCACTTTCGGTTGTCGAAGGAGGATTCGCCCGTCACGGAGAAGGAGAGAAGGCATATGGATAAGGTCCCGTACGCGTCGGCGATAGGGAGTCTTATGTATGCTATGGTTTGTACGAGACCGGACTTAGCACACTCGGTGGGAGTTGTGAGTCGGTTCATGAGTAACCCGGGGAGAAGGCATTGGGAAGCCGTGAAGTGGATACTCCGGTATTTGAGGGGCACCTCAAATTATGCCTTGTGTTTTCGGAAATCGGAGACGGGGTTGCTAGGGTACGTGGATGCGGACAATGGTGGAGATGTCGATAGTCGTAAGAGCACGACGGGCTATGTCTACACATTCGGAGAGACGGCCATTTCTTGGGCTTCGAAGCTACAAAAGATTGTAGCACTCTCGAGTTGTGAGGCGGAGTACGTAGCCGTAACCGAAGCCGCCAAGGAGATGATTTGGTTGCAATCCTTTCTAGAGGAGTTGCAACATGGAGGAAAGGGGAACGTGTTGTATTGTGATAGCCAAAGTGCTATACATTTGACGAAGAATCCGGCATACCATGCGCGGACGAAGCACATTCAACTCCGGTACCATTTCATTCGATCGGTCTTGGAGGAAGGAGAGTTAGTGCTTGAGAAGATTCTCGGGAGTGAGAATCCGGCGGATATGTTTACCAAAGTTGTGCCGTATGACAAGATGAGGTTGTGTGGAACCTCGATCGGACTCCTCGGTTGAGGAGTGGGTTTGCCGCCACGAACGAGGAGGAGTTGAGGTGATGTTGGTTGTGTCTCCAAGTGGGAGATTGTTGGAGGTGGAGACAAACTATCCTGAAAAAGTCTCGACGGTGGGTGGTACATCGGGGTGACAAATTTCAGACCATTTTTTCTCCTGAGAAGTCTCGACGGTGGGTGGTACACCGGAGCGACCCTGGGCGCCTACAAGGTTGACTGCGAGTTTGACTTGGGCTTTAGGGCTTTCACCTACCACCTATAAAAGCACTTCCTCCCCTCATTCATTTCCAACCTACCACACTTTAGATAAGATTTCTAGATCTAGATCTAAGGAGAGAAAGAGAGAAATTGTGAGATTGAGAGTTTGTGAGAAATCTTTGTAATCTCGAATTTGGTCTCGTTTCTAGTGGAAAAGTTCGTGGCGGCAAGAAGTGGACGTAGCCCATTTAAGGGTGAACCACTATACATCGTTTGTTCATTTATTTTTCGTTGCTTTCGTGTTTCGTTGCTCGTCTCGTATTTCTTGTGCTCGAAGTAGTAGTATCGATTTTTCCGTTCGTTTGTCGTAGTAGAGTTTGTATCCTCGTTGTTGTGTTCGGGACTTGGACGATCGGGTTGATCGGGTCCCTAACAAACAGTACGTACTATCTATGTCCGAGATAAATGGATCACAAAATACAAAATAAGTGTGACTATTAATCTAGAGTATATAACAAGTCAATTAGATGCCAACTTAACTACCTCTCCATTTCAATCGATAGCGGATTTTTTGATCGTCACATTCCAACAAATCTTTCGGATAATCGTAATAAGAGGATTCCATGCTTACTTCCAACAAATCTCGATCCCAAGAGTAGCCCATCTTTTCTCTCTCTTTCAACAGAAACTTGCTCATGTCTTGAATATGTACATCATAAATGTATCTCGGGCGACAAACACGAAACAAATACTCAAACATAAATTGATCGGTAGAATACGAATAATCCCCCAACTCCAAAATCAAGTGTTCCACAACGAGAGGTTTCTCCTTATATAAACCACGACAAGCAGCGTCTACATTAATACGGCGTTGATACTCCTTTCCGATAAAAAGTTTCAGGGCAATTTGCGACCCACTTAATGACTTGAGCAATCGATGTATGTCAGAGTAATTATTGGTGAAGCGCAGGTCAAGATGCGACTTCCAGTGCTCGCTTGAAATCGGCGTGAAAGATAGTGACGGCAGCGGATGAAACTTTTTAATAAGATTGAAACAAGTGATGTTAGGCGCGTCGATCACGAACTTGGTTGTGTGGGAGACATTGATAATAGATAGGTACTTAATCGAAGAACTCGACAGCTCGACTTCTTTGCACCCGTAGTAATGATCAAGCTCCAACTTCTCGAGACTCGGCATGTGGTTAGAGTCGAAGAAGTCGAACGTCCTCGAAGACAATGTCCCGATCGTTAAACATAGAGACTTGAGACGAGGGAAGTAATGATTATCGAGAAAGCACCGCCTCAAAGAGTAGTCGCAAATGGTGATTGTTTCAACTATGCAAATTTATATGAACATAATTGTAAATAAAAAAAACCAATTTTTTTTAGAAAAACGAAAAAAAATACGTAGTTATTCTAATAAACAACACACGAATTTGTCACAGACTTGTAGGATATGTAGAAGTTGTAATCCTAAAATTATCAAGAACAAATAGTAGATAAGATTATTTTTGTATATGAGGTAAATGTTGTATACTTTCAATATGATTTTTAACAGCAGATTATTGGTGGACTCGATGATTATTTGTAAGTCAAACAGTTGGATAATTTGAAAAATATTGCTAGACTAATGAAGAAGGGGATTAAGCACTGTTGTTTCTTATCTCACTAGCTACTTTCAACATATGATAAAATTTTCAAATATGTTATCCTCTATAGTAAGGGTGTATGATCCGAATCTAGTGATCGAATTTCAAGTGCAATAGCTATCAAAAATCAAGTAGATCAACAAGAAAACTTCTAAGCAAAAACATCATAAAGCTTTTGAAGGATTGCCAAATTTTAGAACAAGTTATAGAACAAAAGAGCCCTAGAGAGAAAATACGTACAAACCGAACTGATGAGATTTATAAAAAAATAAAATTAAAATTCAGATATATAAACTGATCAAAGGATATAGTAAAGTGGACATAATTCAAAGGATATAGCAGCTTAAATATATAAGTATAACCAGAAGTTGCATACTGAACCAAGCTAAGTGAAAGGCCAATATTATAACTACATTCCTCTCCAATTCAATAGAAAGCGAATGTTAATTTGATTAATGTCACATTCGGACAAACTATTACCAGGGACGGATTGCCAATCTTTTGGATTCGTAAAGTTAGAGGACGATTCCATGCTTACTTCCACCAAATCCTGATTCCAGAAGTAGTCCATCTTTTCTCTCTCGTCCAAGAGCAACTTCCATAGAATTCTCGCAGTGATGTCCTTGCTCATGTCTTTAATATGTGCATTGTAAATGTATCTCGGGCGACAAACGTTAAACAAATAACCAAACATAGATTGAACAGTAGAAAATGAATAATCACCTAACTCTAAACTCAAGTGTTCCACAACAAGAGGTTTATTCTTATATAAACCACCATGCAGATTAGTAGAATCTAGAATATGGCGCTGATACTCCTCTGAGAGAGAAAGTTTAAGGGTGATTTGGGACTCACTTAATGACTTGATCACATGATGTATCTCACGGATGATATTGGTGGTTAAGTGTACATGTGACTTCCACTCGCCTGATGTCGGTGTGAAAGATAGTGATGGTAGCGGATGATACAGTTTGAGCTTAAAACAACTTAGGTTCGGAGCATCGATTATTGCAGCCTTGATTGCACCACTGAAACGGATAATAGATAGATACTTAATCGAAGAATTCGACAGCTTGAATTCTTCGCACGCTCAAGTTCCAACTTGTCAAGACTCGGCATGTACTTAGACGTGAAGAATCTGAATGTCTCCGACGACAATCCCACATTCTTTAAACATAGAGAATTGAGACGAGGGAAGTAGTTATCATTATCGAGGAATCGCCAATCCCGACAGTGTTCAATGCGGATGGTTTCAAGCGTCGAAGGGGCGTCGACTTGAATGCTACTCAAATCATAATAATGCGAAATCTCTAAGTGCTTGAGACGACGAGCCTTGCCGACATTCAAATTCTTGAACCCGGCCGGAAGAAGGATCGATGCACAAACACTCGAGCAAAGGGCATGTAGTCGACGATAAAAACACCTCAAGTTTCTCTTCCGTAATGTGGCATATCCGACGAGGGAAAGCTTTCGAAGATGCATGATTGAACACGAGCCAGGGGCTTTTGTGATCACGAAGAATGCGTCTCAAGTTCCAATTCTTCGAGGAGTGGGGCTTCTGAGGTGATCCAGGGGAGATCAAATCTGAAGGTAGCATAGCTCAACTTCAGAGAGAGTTGTTTCAGGGGATGATGATGATTGTACCTTATTATTGTGTTGTACATAACAGACAAAAACTTTTTTCTATGGCTTTTGAAGTCGGTGACGTGGCAGAGCTCGAGCTTGGATCGAGACGATCCGAGGTGGCGCCATGATTGGGAAAGGACGCATGTTCGGACGGCTTCCTTTTGAGGGAGGAAGCAGAGTATGCGGTCCAATATCTGGTCTGGCAATCTCGAAAGAATGTCCTCCATTGAAACCCTAGCTCTTCTACTTCGTTCTCGGAGTATAAATTATAATAATTTTATATAGTTAATAATAGTTAATATAGTTAATAATAATGAATAACCGTTGTGTAAATTAATAAAATTGAAATTATATTAATTAAATTGTTTTTATTAATAATTAGGATAAATTGTGTTATTCAATTCTAACTAATATTTTAAAATTTTCCCTTTATCCAAAATCACACTTTTATTTATTTATAACATTTTTGGAAGTGTATTTATTTATAACATTTTTGGAAGTAAAATACACTAAAAAATTTAATATTTCAAATATTAAAATAATAAAATATGTAAAGTGGAACTATTATCATATATCATGGCGGGAGGGAGGAGCGAGGAGGATAGATGTAAAATACATGTGTAAGTTAAACATACATTAATATGATTAGTTATACTTATATATAATATTTCACTACTTTTCTTATTAATCCGATGACAAACTTTCTGTTTTCACTTTTCACTATAAATGGCATCAGCACTACCACTATATTTGTTTTGTTCAACTTCGCCATCTACCATTTCTATGTCGTGATCATTAGGATGAGCTAATTGAATCCATAAATCATCACTTCCTCTTGAAATGAGTCATGTACATATTCGATTAACGGAATTGATGATCTTGACAATGTACATGACTTTAGATCGATGTTTGTATCACTTTTATAAAGTCCAAACAAAGTGAGAAGTACCTTGAGAATATTCATATATTTGATTATCAAAGTTTGAGCTCTTTGAATTGATACAAGTAAAGTTCAAATTTTACTAGTCAGACCAAACTGTTAGAGATATCAACTTAAAATGATCTAAAAATTAACTTTGAAATTAAAATGATCCAACTTGCATAAGTATTCCAAGGTAACAGCAGCATATAAGAAGAAAAATTATACATACTCAACCAAGGAATTAAAAGGCCAACTTAACTTTTACCTCTCCATTTCAATCGAAAGCGAATTTTTTGATTGTAACATTCAGACAAACTATTACCAGGCACGGAACGCCATTCTTTTGGATTAATATCGTAAGAGCTGGATTCCATACTTACTTCCACCAAATCTGTATTCCAAAAGTAGTCTCTCTTTTCTCTCTTGTGCAAGAGCAACTTCCATAGAGTCTCAGTAAGTTCCCTGCTGTATTGAATATTTGCATCATCATAAATGTACCTTGGGCTACAAACACGAAACAAATAATTGACTATAACTTGAACGGCAGAATATGAACAATGAAAGAACTCTAAAACCAAGCCTTCCACAACAACAGGTTTCTGATGATAGAAAACATCATAGTTAGTCTCTACAATACGACGCTGATAATCCTCACAGAAAAAAAGTTTAAGGGTGATTTGCGATTGACTCAATGACTTGAGCACTTGATGTATCTCATGAATCCCCGGAAAATATTTTCTACGATAACATGAAAGGTTAAAGCACAGGTCTAGATGTGACTTCCACTCGCTTGAAATCGGCGTGAAAGATATTGGTGGAACCGGAAGATATGCTTTAAGCATAAAGCAACTGATGTCAGGCGCATCGATTGTGAACTTGGTTGCGCCAGAGAAATAGATAATAGATAGATACTTTATCGAAGAACTTGACAGCTGAAATTCTTCGCAGCCATAGCAACGCTCAAGTTCCAACTTCTCAAGACTCGGCATGTACTTAGACGTGAAGAAGCCGAATGTCTCTGACGACAATTTCACAATCGTTAAACATAGAGACTTGAGATGAGGGAAGTAATTATTATCGAGGAAACACCACTTCCAACAGTTTGCAATGCTGATTGTTTCAAGCGTGGGGACGTCGACTTCAATGCTACTCAAACTGTCGTGCGAGAGCTCAAAGTGCTTGAGATAACGAGCCTTGCTGAGATTCAAATTCGTAAACCCGAAAGAATTACGGATGCACAACCACTCGATCAAAGGGCATGTCGATGATAACATAGTCTCAAGATTTTCCTCGGTGAGGTCAACTACGAAGAGTGAAAGCTTTAGAAGATGCTTGAACAGGGGACCTTTGTGATGATGATGATCAGCAAGATTTATGTGTTTCAAGTTCATTCTCTCGAGATACAATTCTTCGAGGAATTCGGCTTTGGAGGCGACAGAGGGAAGATCCAATCTCAGGGTAGCATCATACAAGGAAGACATCTTGAGAGAGAGTTGTTTCAGGAAAAGGCTTTGGTGATGGTACCTTTGTAAAGTGTTGTAAAGAACCGACATAAACTTTTCTCTATCTCCATTGAAATCGTCGGACAGGGAAAGCTCGAGCTTGGAACGAGAAGATCCGAGGTGCCGCCATGATTTGGAAAGGAGGCATGTCCGGACAGCTTCCTCTTGAGGGAGGAAACAGAGTATGCGGTCCAGAATATGGTCCGGCAATCTCGATAGAATGTCGTCCATGGAAACCCTTGTCTTCTTCTTCGTTGTCATCGATATCGGAAGATTTATCTGCCGCTGTTCAAACCTAAATATACTAAAAAAAATAAAATTAAGTAATGAAAAAATAAAAAAATAATAGCAATTCCCAATTAGTACTCATACCAAATCTGCTCTGCCACAGTATCTTCAGTACGCCGCCACGACGATGCCATTGCTCCGATGGGAGGAGGATCGGGAATCGAGAGTGGTGGAATAATGGAATCGGAATTCAGGTTTCCATGGTGGGGATTGAAAGGGCAGAACGTGGTGGTTGTGGTGCTGCCGGAGAAAGAGTAGGGTTTTGCAAGACGGGTGGAGGCGGGAGTCAGTGAATGATTTTATTTTAGTAATAATTTAATTTTAATTTTAAATATATTTTTAATTGGAAAGAAAATTTTGTTTATTGTCTTATATTATTAATTTAACACATAGGAGTATTTAATTTAAATCCATTTCATTTCACTTTATAGCCAATACCTATATTATACTAAGATCTTTTAGGAGAACAATATAAATAGTATATAAAAGTTCAATAAAATTAACATTTAATAATTAAGAAATCTTCATTTCAAAAAATAATTATTATAAAAATTAAATTAGCATACTAATAAATATATTAATATACATAATGAATATTTATTCATAAATACATGAAGATATACTACGGGAGAATATACTCCTAGGAATAAGGTATAAATTGCCCTTTAGATCTATTCTCAATTGGATGAAGCTCGATTTAAAATAAATTAAAATAAAATAAATATACATTACTAACTACTTCCACTATCCCAGAGCTATAGACACTAGACACTACTAGTACTGGTAGTTAACGTTGATTTTTTTGTCAGTCGATTGATTTTTTTTTTGTATAAAATTTAACTATTGAATTTTATTTTAGTTATTTTTGTATACTGTTTATGATCATACATATTGGACGGACAAAACAAATCAACGTTGGCCAGTTTTGCCTATAGCTACAAAAAAATATATTGCATAATTTCTTAGGATTGAATCCATGTATCACCTATGTGAAGTTCCTGTTTATGATCATACATATTGGACGGACAAAACAAATCAACGTTGGCCAGTTTTGCCTATAGCTCTAGGACAGAGAGAGTATTTTTTTTAAGTTACAAAAAAATATATTGCATAATTTCTTAGGATTGAATCCATGTATCACCTATGTGAAGTTCATGTTGTCCTTCAACAACGTCCTATTGAAATGAGTCATGTACAGATAAGATTAACGAAATTGATGATCTTGACAATGTACGCGAATTTAGATGTTTGTATCACTTTTTTAACATCCAAACAAAGTGAGAAGTAACTAGGAGATAAAAAAAAAATTGTTTCCACAAATGTAGTTTTGTTTCGTTAAAATTTCAAATACATTTGTTTTATTAATTTAATACCAAATATGTCGAATTTGGTTTCAATTTAGTTTTTTTTACGAAGTGTCATGGATGTTGACTCAGCACCACGTGTCAGCATCCCATTGGTCAACGACTTAAAAAAAATCGTTGACCAATGGGATGATAACACGTGGCGCTGAGTCAGCATCTGTGGGCACATTTCGGTGAAAATCGAAATTTTCGTACAAAAAAGATTAAATTTAAATCAAATTTGACATATTTAAGAATAAATTGAGAAAACAATTTATGTTCGGAAAAAGCCTACATTTATGGAACCATGGGCTTTCAACTCCGTAGATGGGCCAAATCTGCTCTGCCACATCATTGTTAATGGGCCAAGGTATTATGTAGTACTCCGTAGATCACGTGAGAGTTGAGAGAAAGAAGACTACGTAGTCTACGTTCATAGGTGAGTTCGGATGATCCTCATATTGATTGAGAGGAGGAGATGTGTTTCATTCTCGATGATTGAAAAATTGAAAAATTGAATATTGGAAAACGAAGACGAGATGATGGACGTGGAAACATTAGAGAAAGATCATGGGCTTTCAACTCGAGACGGTGGCTGGTAAATCAAGCATGTGTGACTCATGATGCTCGGGTTCGGATAAGCACATTGTCATTGTGAACGTGTACTTCTTGAGTAGTGGATCAAAGTCATTGATGCATGGGTGGATTTGTGTCCGGTTGAGAGATTGTTTACAAGTGAAATTAAATTTGAGTTTAACTGATGCCTACAATGTTAGATACACATGACTTTACCTATTTGTATAATTTTTTTTAAAATCCAAAATAACCTGAGATATATGTAAATTCAGAATAATCATACTGTTGACATATATATATATATATATATATATATAATTAAATTAAAATTAAAATGATTCAAGTGTACATGCATAATTCAAATGATATATGTAGGAGCTTAATTAATATATAAGATGCATACTCAACCAAGCTAAGTGAAAGGCCAGCTTAATTAACTACATACCTCTCCATTTCAATCGAAATCGAATGTTTTGATTGTGACATTCCGACAAACTATTACCAGGGACGGATTTCCATTCTTTTGGATTCATATAGTTAGAGGAGGATTCCATGCTTACTTCCACTAAATCCTGATTCCAGAAGTAGCCCATCTTTTCTCTCTCGTCCAAGAGCAACTTCCATAGAATTCTGGATGTGATGTCCTTGCTCGTGAGTTTAATAGGTACATCGTAAATGTATCTCGGGCGACAAACATGAAACAAATAACGGAACATAGATTGAACAGTAGAAAACGAATAATCACCTAACTCTAAACTCAAGTGTTCCACAACATGAGGTTCATCCCGATACAAACCACCATGTGCAGCTTCTAGAATACGACGCTGAGACTTCTTGCCCAGAAAAATTTCCAGGGTGATTTGCGACTGACTTAATGACTTGAGCAGTTGATGTATCTCATGGATCCCCAGACAAGGGGCTGTATGGTCATATCTATCATTGCAGATATTGGTGGTTAAGTGTACATGTGACTTCCACTCGCTTGATATCATCGGTGTGAACGATAGTGATGGTAGTGGATGATACGCTTTCAGCTTAAAACAACTTAGGTTCGGAGCATCGATTATTGCAGCCTTGATTGCACCACGGTCACAAATAATAGATAGATACTTAATCGAAGAACTCGACAGCTGGAATTCTTGGCAGCCGTCAAGTTCCAACTTCTCAAGACTTGGCATGTAGTCGGGCGTGAAGTATCCGAATGTCTCCGACGACAATCTCACACATGTTAAACATAAAGACTTGAGACGAGAGAAGTAATTATTAATCGAAGAACTCGAGAGCTCGAATTCTTCACAGCCATAGCAACGATCAAGTTCCAACTTCTCAAGACTTGGCATGTAGTAGGACATGAAGAATCCGAATGTCTCCGACGACAATCTCACACGTGTTAAACATAAAGACTTGAGACGAGGGAAGTAATTATTAATCGAAGAACTCGACTTGATCCAGAATTCTTCGACGTCGCAATGATCAATTAGTTCCAACTTCTCGAGGCTCGGCATGTAGTCGGATGTAAGGAAGCCGTTTGCCTCCGATGACAATTTCACACTCTTTAAACGTAAATACTTGAGACGAGGGAAGTAATTATTATTATTATTATTATTATTATCGAGGAATCGCCAATCCCGACAGTTTTCGATGCTGATGGTTTCGAGCGTGGGGACGTCGTCCACCACAATGCTTTTCAACTCATAATGCGAAATCTCAAAGTGCTTGAGACGAGGAGCATTCCGGACAATCAAATTCTTAAACCGTGAGCAATAAATGATGCACAAACACTCGATCAAAGGGCATGTTGTCGAAGACAAGAGCATCTCAAGAATTTCCTCGGTAATGTCGCATCGGACGAGGGAAAGCTTTCGAAGATAATTAAACCGGGTTTTGTGAGCATTAAGATTAATGTTTTTCAAGTTACATCCCTCGAGATATAATTGTTCGAGGAGTAGGGCTTTGGAGGCGACGACCCAGGGGAGATTCAAACTCTCAGGAACATAGTGGGAGGGAGCCAACTTGAGAGAGAGTTGTTTAAGAATAGGGTTTTGATGATTGTACCTTGTTATAGTGTTGTTCATAGCAGACTTAAACTTTTTTATATCGTTATTGAAGTCGGTGACGCGGCAGAGCTCGAGCTTGGATCGAGACGGTCCGAGGTGGCGCCATGATTTTGATAGGATGCATGTACGGACAGCTTCCTTTTGTGTGAGGAGACAGAGTATACGGTCCAACACGTGCTCCGGCAATCTCGATAGAATGTCGTCCTTGGAATTGGAAACCCTAGCGGCCTTCTTGTTCCTCGTGGTGGTCGTCATATATGGTTCTAGGAAGATTTTACGTATAAAGGCTGCGCAGTTCAACCCTAATTACATATATACATCTAAAGATTCACACAATATTTTCTTTAAGTGTACTCCGGAAAAATCATCAATTTTTTATTTAATTTTCAGAGAAAACAGAAATAAATATTAATAATAAATAATAATAATAATAAAAAAATAATAATATAATAATGGGCTTGAATCGCGTGATCCTCATATTGATTGGAGTCCAGTTATAGGGAGGAGGAGACGCGTTTGATTCTCGATGATTCAAAAACTGAATATCGGATTGGGGAGACATGATGATGGAGGTGTTCAGTAGATAAAGACCGACTTAAAACGATCATGGACTTTCAACTCGAGATGGTGGAGCAATACGGGTGGTAAATCGAGCATGTGTGAGTGGGAAAAGAGAAACGAGACGAACTCGTTATATATTTGTCACTCGAAGAATTGTCGTTGATATATAGCCGATGTACATGTACATCCTAGGAGGCGACGTCTTGGAGCTTTGAGAGGCTCGGGATTGATGTTGCGATTTCAAAGAAAAAGTGGACAGTGTGTTCATGCACGCACGTGAGATGTAAATTGAGAATATTCATATACGGCAATATCAATCAAAGTTTGAGCTCCTTCAATTGATACAAGTCAAGTTCAAAATTAAAATGATCAAAAAATTAACATTGAAATTAAAAGCAACAGCACCTTAAAATAAATAAGTTCTCCGTACATATAAGAAGAAGAGCTAGCTAGATCGATGCATACATAAAACGACAACTTAACTTATACCGCTCTCCATTTCAATCGAAAGCGAATGTTTCGATTTTCAAGTTCCGACAAACTATTTCCTGCAGGGACGGAATGCCATTCTTTTGGATTAATATCGCAAGAGCTGGCCGATTCCATGCCTATTTCCTCCAGATCTGGATACCAAGAGTAGTCATCTCTCTTTTCTCTCTCGTGCAAGAGCAACTTCCATAGAATCTCAGTGAGTTCCTTGCAGCTGTATTGAGTTCTTGCATCATAAATGTATCTTGGGCGACAAACTCGAAACAGATAATCGACTATAACTTGAACGCCAGAATATGAACAAATACGTAACTCTAAACTCAAGCCTTCCACACCAACAGGTTTATGATGATACAAAACATCATGATAGTTAGTAGTGTCTGCAACACGGCGCATATAATCCTTGCAAAAATAAAGTTTGAGGGTGATTTGTGATTGGCCTAATGAGTTGAGCAGTTGATGTATCTCATGGATACCCGGAAAAGTGTTTCTACGGAAACATAAAAGGTATAGATGTGACTCCCACTTGCTTGAAATTGGCGTGAAAGATATAGATGGTGCCGGAATAAACTCTCTAAGCTTAAAACAAGTGACGTTAGGAGCATCGATCACAACCTTGGTTGCGCTAGAGAAATCGACAATAGATAGGTACTTAATCGAAGAACTCGAGAGCTTGAATTCTTTGCATAAGCAACTCTCGAGTTCCAACTTCTCGAGACTTGGCATGTAGTCGGACGCAAAGAAGCGGAACATCTCTAACGACAATCTCACATAAGTTAAACATAGAGACTTGAGACGAGGGAAATAATTATTATTATCAAGGAAACACCACTTCAAACCGCGTTCTCGAATGCAGATGGTTTCGAGAGTGGGGGCGTTGACTTGAATGCTACTCAAACCATTATGCGAAAGCTGATAGTGCTTGAGATAAGGAAGAGCCTTGCTGACATTCAAATTCGTAAACCCCGTAGAATAAGTGATGGACAACCACTCGATCAAAGGGCACGTTGACGACATCATAGACTCGAGATTCTGATCATCCTTAACCGAAACCAGGAAGAGGGAAAGCTTTCGAAGATGCTTAAAGAGGGATTCAGCTTTCGAGGCCACCGACGGGAGATCCAATAACACTGTGGAAGTATTATACGACTTGAGAGAGTTGTTTTAGGAAAAGGTTTTGGCGATGGTACCTCTGTAGAGTGTTGTACAAAACCGACATGAATTTTTCTCCATCTCTATTGAAGTCGGTGATGAGGCAGAGCTCGAGTTTGGATCGAGACGATCCGAGGTGGCGCCATGATTTGGAAAGGAGGCATGTTCGGACAGATTCCTTTTGAGGGAGGAAACAGAGTATGCGGTCCAATATCTGCTCCGGCAATCTCGATAGAACGTCGTCCTCAATGGAAACCCTAGCTCGCCGTCTTCTTCATGGTGGACTGGTCGTCATGTGTAACTGTTCAACCCTAAATTATCCTACATACAGTATTCAAATCAAATCATAGATTTTGCGCAATATTCATATTTAATAGAATTATTTAATTATTTAAAAGTAATAAAATATTAAAAAACTATGTTTCAAAATAATTAGTAAAAGTGCTAATTACTCCCTCCGCCTTTGCAATACTTTGTTTGTTTTATATGAAAATTAAGAAAAATATTACTCCCTCTGTCCCATCTGTCCCAGGCATAGGTGGTCAACATTGACTTTTTTGGTCCGTCAAATATATATGATAAACAATATACAAAATTTTCTTAATGATAATTTATTTATTTTCGAGAATGTTTTTGTATATTTATAATGAAGATTTGGATTAGATGTACAATAGATCATACACTTGGTGAAATATCAAAGTTAAATGTAAAAGTGACATTTTATTTTGGATTTATTGTCTAAAGGGCCTTTTCTCAAAGGCCTTTGGTTTATGAAGCCTTTGACAAAGTCAAACCTTATTTTTTATTTGTTTTGTATTTTTAATTCAATTAAACAAGGAAATGTCTATATTGCCCTTATCTCATTTAAAGGAACCTTATTTTTTATTTGTTTTGTATTTTTAATTCAATTAAACAAGGAAATGTCTATATTGCCCTTATCTCATTTAAAGGAGTAAAATAAAATTCATGATTTTCTGAGATTCGAACCTAAGACCATTCAACTTTTGTTTAGAAAATGAAATTATTTTCCCGTTGAACCAAGTTAACTACATTGAATAATTAATCAAACTTTGAATATATATACACTACAGAATAATTTTATTTAAAATTCATTGATTCATAATTTTCTTAGGATTCGAACCCAAGACCGTTCAACTTTGTTCTAGATAAAAAAATTATTTTCCCGTTGAACCAAGTGAATTAGATTGAATAATTTATCAAACTTTAAATATATATATACTAAAGAATAATTTCATTTAAAATTTTATATATTCGTCTAGCTTATGGTCTCGAGATAAATTTCATTAAATTTTGATGGTCTCGAGATCCTTTTATCGCGGATGTAAAATATTATTGTTGGCTTTTTTATTTTTAGTTTGAATAAATTACATTTTAATTACTAATATAAAGTTAATTTCATAAAATAACACTTTAATTACTAATATAAAGTTAATTTCATAAAATAACATTTTAATTACTAATATAAAGTTAATTTTAGGAAATTTAATGCTAATATAAAGTTAATTTCATTAAACAACATTTTAATTACTAATATAAAATTAATTTAATGAAATTTAATTACTGATATAAAGTTAACTTCATTAAATTTAATTACTAATATAAAGTTAATTCATTAAATAACATTATATAAAGTTGATTTTATGAAATTTACTTACTAATATAAAGTTAATTTCATTAAACAATATTTTAATTACTAATATAACGTTAATTTAATAAAATTTAATTAATAATATAAAGTTAATTTCATGAAATAACATTTAATTACTAATATAAAGTTAATTTCATGAAATAACATTTAATTACTAATATAAAGTTAATTTAATGAAATAACGTTTAATTACTAATATAAATTTAATTTCATGAAATAATATTTTAGTTACTAATATAAAGTTAAATTCAGGAAATAACATTTTAATTACTAATATAAAGTTAATTTTATGAAATTTAATTACTAATATAAAGTTAATTTCATTAAACAACATTTTAATTACTAATATAAATTTAATTTAATGAAATTTTATTACTAATATAAAGTTAATTTAATGAAATTTAATTACTAATATAAAATTAATTTCATTAAATTTAATTACTAATATAAAGTTAATTTCATGAAATAACATTATATATATAAAGTTGATTTTATGAAATTTAATTACTAATATAAAGTTAATTTAATGAAATTTAATTACTAATATAAAGTTAATTTCATTAAATTTAATTACTTATATAAAGTTAATTCCATTAAATTTAATTACTAATATAAAGTTAATTTCATTAAATAACATTTCAATTACTAATATAAAGTTAATTTCATGAAATTTAATTACTAATATAAAGTTAATTTCATTAAATAACATTTCAATTACTAATATAAAGTTAATTTCATTAAGGTATATGACATTTAGTCTTAGGTGTATTGAAAATATGTCTATCACAATGTGTAATATATTTCATAGAAGTTGGCTTATATACCATGCATATTGCATATAGGAGACTTCATACTAAACGATTTAGAATTGCATTAGGTATATTACAATTATGCTTAAGTATGTGTGTTTAGAATTCATGATTAAATCATAGCCATCCGTTCAAAATTCAATAATACAAGAATTAATCACAGCCATCTATTAATTTCAATAAATAAAAAATTAATACATCAAGAATTAATCACAGCCATCCGTTCAAACGTAATCAACGGTTGTTTTTGTTGATCCGATCCAATGGTCAACTTTATATCACAACCATCCATTCAAGGTAATCAACGGCTGAATTTTGTTGATCCGAGTCCTAGTAATTAATTATAATTTCACGAAAAATAATTTTATATTAGTAATTAAAATATAATTTTATGTAAGTTAACTTTGTATTAGTATTTAAAATATAATTTCATCTAATTTAACTTTATATTAGTAATTAATTGTAATTTCACGAAAAATAATTTTATATTAGTATTTAAAATGTAATTTTATGTAAATTAACTTTGTATTAGTACTTTAAATATAATTTTATGTAATTTAACTTTATATTAGTAATTAATTATAATTTCACGAAAAATAATTTTATATTAATATTTAAAATATAATTTTACGTAAATTAAATTTCTATTAATATTTTAAATATAATTTCATGAAATTTAACTTTATATTAGTAATTAATTATAATTTCACGAAAAATAATTTTATATTAGTATTTAAAATTTAATTTTACGTAAATTAACTTTGTATTAGTATTTTAAATATAATTTCATGAAATTTAACTTTATATTAGTAATTAATTATAATTTCACGAAAAATAATTTTATATTAGTATTTAAAATTTAATTTTATGTAAATTAACTTTGCATTATTACTTTTAATATAATTTTATGTAATTTAACTTTATATTAGTAATTAATTATAATTTCACGAAAAATAATTTTATATTAGTATTTAAAATTTAATTTTGCGTAAATTAACTTTGTATTAGTATTTTAAATATAATTTCATGAAATTTAACTTTATATTAGTAATTAATTATAATTTCACGAAAAATAATTTTATATTAGTATTTAAAATTTAATTTTATGTAAATTAACTTTTTATTAGTATTTTAAATATAATTTCATGTAATTAATTTTAAAATTAATCTCAATTTCAATCTCAATAATCTATATCGTCTATCTCGTGAAAAAAAAAATTCGTGGAATCGATTCCAGCTATATTGACCTCATTTGACGGCGGTGTTGTGGAGTCATCGGCCATGGATTCTGAAGCTTGAACAGGTCCATTGGAAGGAGTGGTGGTTGGGTCTGGTCAGGCGAACTCAGCGGGCCAGCGGCGGCGGGAGGGCCGACGTCGACGGGAGAGATCCATTATTCGAGATGAATTCGGCATGTGTAGACAATTAGTGAATTATTGATTTGTAGAAGAGTCCAGATCTTTGATTTTTGATTCATTTAAGTTGTTTATGAAATTTGATTTTGTGAATTTCATTTGCATCTTCGATGTGCGTGACAAATTTGATAATTTAGGGTTGCAAAGAAATGAGGCAAGACTGATTTTATGGGATGTGAATTAATTCATCTGGGTAGAGGAATCACGTTCTTCGTCCATGAAAGATTAAGTTTTAATGTCATTCATCCACGAATATGTTGCCTAGAATTAAACTAAGGGTACTTTGGACAGATCAACACTTTTTAGTGTATAAAAGTCTAATTTTTATATTGCAGTGTATAAAAGAGTTTTATTGTCTCTATATGTGTATTTTGAAATTTCTCCCTATTCTTCTTAAACGTGGAAATTCACTAAATATAAAAATTTCTCAAAAAATTATATTAATATATAAATTTTGACTTAATAATAAAATTATTGTTTTTATTTATAATTTATAGTTAAATATTATTGTTTTTATTTATTATGAAATTTTGTAGAATTACTTAAAATAAAGAAAAATAAAATAAAAAAATCAGAATTTATAAATATTTTTATAATTTTTATTTTTTATTTCTTATTTAAAGCTCTTCGTCCTTGAGAGATTCATGAAATATATATTTATAGATTATGAAATCGGGTAGAATTACTAAAAAAAAAAAAATTATATATATTTTTATTATTTTTATTTATAATTTATAATTTGAACACAATAATATTAAATCTCTCATATTTTTATAGGTGGACTTTAGAGATTTAGGAATTATATATGTATAGATTATTATGAAAATAAAAAACTTTTTGAAATTAAGAATTTATAAATAATTATTCAGAATTTATAAATAATAAATATTTTTGTATTATTTTTATTTATAATATTAAAATCTTTGTATTTATAGTAATTATGAAATCTTTTAAAATTCAAATTTTATAAATATTTGTATTATTTTTATTTATAATTTATAGTGTGAACACAACAATATTAAACCTCTCCTATTGGTACACGTGGGGAGATCCAGGAATTATATATGTATAGATTAATAAATAATTTGACTTGAGGCCATTTTAAAAAGACTGAATCTCAAAAAAGACATTTTCACAAAGTCTTCTCCTAAAAAGGCCCTTTACCCGGGGGAGCCTTTTATTTTTACTAAATTAATATTAATAATATTTTTTTCTTAATTTAAGTCTAAGAAAATATGAATATATTAATGTGACGAAAAAATTACATATAATTATAAATTTAAAATTAATTTAACTAGTATTCCATCTAGGGGTCAGTTTATCCGCACTTGAATTTAATAGTTAAATTTTATTTTAATTATTTTTTCATAATTTTTATATACATTTATATAATTATAAATTTAAAATTAGTTTAACTAATATTCCATCTAGGTGTAAGTTACCTGAATTTAATAGTTAAATTTTATTTTAGTTATTTTTTTTCATAATTTTTAATAGTTAAATTTTATTTTTTAGTTATTTTTTTCATAATTTTTATATACTTTACGCACCCGAATTTAATAGTTAAATTTTATTTTAGTTATTTTTCCATAATTTTTATATATTTTTTATCATATTTATTGGATGAAAAATTAAATTTTATTTTAGTTATTTTTCATTATTTTTATATATTTTTTTATCATATTTATTGGATGAAAAAAAAATCAATGTTGATCAACTTTGTTCATATTTAATTGATAGAGGAATTATCTCTTAAATATCCTCACACTTGTCTTTTTGAATTATCTCACATATATCTTTGTAGCAAACAAAATTTACTAGCTATTTTTTATTTTAAAATACAATTTATACTTTTAACTTTTCATTTACTTTTATATTTTCACATGCAATTACTTTTAATCTTTCATTTTAAATACCAAATTAATATGTTGTTTTATCAATTCTTTAATTTAGAGTCGATCATTTTTATCTTTTGTTCAGGGAATTTGTAGCACCAAAATTAAGAAGAAAAAATATAGTAATTTATATTATTATGATCGATGGTAAAAAAAATTATATTTAAAATTACAAAGAAAAAATATGTTGGTTTTAAAATAAAATGTAAAGGTACAAGTTGTTAGCAAAATAGAAATTTATGAAAATTTAAGAGTAACATTGTATTTTAAAATGAAAAAAAATAAGTAAAACGAAAATTAAGATTAATTTAACTATATACCTCTCCATTTCAATCGAAATCGAATGTTTTGATTGTCACATTCGGACAAACTATTACCGGGGACGGATTTCCATTGTTTTGGATTCATATCGCAAGAGGATGATTCCATGCTTACTTCCACCAAATCTTGATTCCAGTAGTAGCCGATCTTTTCTCTATTGTGTAAGAGAAACCTCCATAGAATTCCCGCAGTGATGTCCTTGCTCACGTCTTTCATATCATGTACATGGTAAATGTACCTCGGGCGACAAACACGAAACAAATAACCAAACATAAATTGAACGGCAGTAAACGAATAATCAGCTAACTCTAAGCTTAAGTCTTCCACGACGACAAGAGGTTCATCCTGATACAAACCTCCATGCGCTATACGGCGCTGATAACCCTTGTCCAGAAAAAGTTTCAGGGTTATTTGCGACTCACTTAATGAGTCGAGCACTCGATGTATCTGATGGATCTCCGGACAAGGGTTTGTACGGTCATATATATCAAAGATACAAGGGGTTGCACGAGGGTCATATATATTAAAGCCCATGAGTACAAGTGATTGACTACTTATTGACTTATCGGCAAAGCGCAGGTCTATATTTGACTTCCACTCGCTCGAAATTGGTGTGAAAGATAGTGATGGTAGCGGATGATACGCTTTCAGCTTAAAACAACTGAGGTTCGGAGCATCGATACTAACCTTAGTTAAGCCACGGAAATAGATAATAGATAAGTACTTAATCGAAAGAGTACTCGACGAAAGCTGGAATTCTTGGCAGCCATAGCAATTATCAAGTTCCAACTTGTCAAGACTCGGCATGTACTTAGACGTGAAGAAGCCGAATTTCTCTGACGACAAACTCACACTCGTTAAACATACAGACTTGAGACGAGGGAAGTAGTAATTATTATTATCGAGGAATTGCCAATCACGGCAGTTTTCGATGCTGATGGTTTCGAGATTCGGGACATCGTCGACCACAATGCTACTCAAATAATCACAATGCAAAATCTCAAAGTGCTTTAGACGAGGAGCATTCCGGACATTCAAATTGTCGAACCCTGAAGAATAAGTGATGCACAAACACTCGATCAAAGGGCATGTAGTCGACGACAAAAGCATCTCAAGAATTTCCTTGGTAATTATGTCGCATCGGACGAGGGAAAGCTTTCGAAGATGCTTAAACATGAAGGGCCGCCTATGAGTGAGATTAATCATCACGTGTTTCAAGTTCCATCTCGCGAGATACAATTCTTCGAGGAATTCGGCTTTCGAGGCGATCGACGGGAGATCCAATCTCGCATGGTGATCAGTACCACAGTCATGAGAGGGATACGCCTTGAGAGAGAGTTGTTTCAGGAAAAGGTTTTGGTGATTGTACCTCTGTAAAGTGTTGTACACAACAGACAAAAACCTTTTTCTATCCTCGTTGAAGTCGGTGACGTGGCAGAGCTCGAGCTTGGAACGAGACGGTCCGAGGTGGCGCCATGATTTTGATAGTACGCTTGTTCGGACGGCTTCCTTCTGAGGAAGGAGACAGAGTATGATGTCCAATATCTGCTCCGGCAATCTCGATAGCAGGTCCTTCTCCATTGGAGCAACCTCTTGTCTTGCCTTCAACCCTAAAACGGTTTGAACACCCGATTCATAAGGTCCATGAATACCGCTGGTGCATTTGTTAATCCAAACGGCATGACCAAAAACTCAAAATGTCCATATCGTACTCTAAATGCAGTTTTCTCCACGTCACAATCCCGGATCTTTAACTGATAGTATCCTGAACGTAAATCAATCTTTGAGAATACCCGAGCCCCTTGGAGTTGATCAAATAAATCATCCACCCTTGGAATCGGATATTAATTTCTGATCGTCGCCTTGTTCAACTGACGGTAATCAATGCACAAACGCCATGTACCGTCTTTCTTTTTCACAAATAAAACAGGGGCTGCCCAAGGCGATACACTCGGCTGAATAAATCCCTTCTCCAATAGATCATCTAACTGCACTTTCAATTCTTTCAATTCTGCCGGTGTCATACGATACGGCGACATCGATATAGGTGTTGTCCCCGGCACTAACTCGATCGCAAATTCGACTTCTCTTTGAGGTACTGCTCCCGGTAACTCATTTGGAAAAACATCTTCAAATTCATTCACCACTCGTATCTCTTCCATTCGTGGTCCCTCCTTGGTTACGTTGATCGCATAAGCTAACACTGCATCACACCCCTCGCTCAATAACTTTCTCGCTTTAATTGCTGATAATATACTTGTCGGCACAATTCTCCGTTCACCTTTGTACACAAGTTTAGGTTCGTCAGGTATTTCAAAGGTAATCTCCTTCAAGTAGCAATCAATATTAGCTCGATATGTCGATAGCCAATCCATACCAAGGATAATATCAAAATCTTCCATTTCCAGTGGCATCAACATTGCTATCATCGGTTTTCCTTCTATCTTAATAGGAACATTTTCAAATATTTCATCTATTACAATTTTACTCCCCATAGGTGTAGACACCAACACTCTATCTTTTAATTCACTCTTACATATTCCCAGCTATTTAACACATTTCCGCGCAATAAACGAGTGACTAGAGCCTGAATCAAATAATATTCGAGCTAAGTGATTATAGATAGGAACTGTACCAGTCACTACATGTGGTGCAGCTGCAGCATCTCGCTGAGTCATAGCGAAAACTCGAGCATGTCCACTCGAAGATGCTCCCGTCGCACCTCCCCTTGCCTGTCCTCGACCTTGTCCTCGCCCTCGACCAGCCATGGGTGTTGGAGATGAAACCACAGATGGTGCAATTGTATTCACATTCTGAGGACAATCTCGAGCTATATGTCCTTCTCTTCCACGTTTGTAACATAGCCGAATATTGGCAGCAACCGAACAATCCCTAGCATAATGCCCTGGATTTCCACATCGATAACATGTCACAGTTCCAACCGAATGGCTTCTGTCCAATGGTGGTCGAATATTAATTCCCTGGGGACTGCTTACACTACGCGCCATTGATCCCCCTCTCTGGCCAGTCGCTTCTCCCCGTCGCTGTCCAAGATTTCCAGACATCCTTGGACGTGGTCCTCCTCTGCTAGAGCCCTCTGATCGACTCCTCTTTCTATCTTCTCTGAATCCAGATGCCTCTTTGACATCTTTCTATATCAGTAATGCCCTCTCTACCAGCTCTGGATATTTATTCAGGTTGAGAGCCGTCAGCCTCGACCTGATTATAAAATGTAGTCCATTCTAAAATTTTCGGCATCTCTCGTGCTCATTCACAACCACAGATTTCGCAAATTGAGACAAGTTTGTAATTCTCGCCTCATACTCGGCTACCGACATATCTCGTCCCTGAATCAACTCATAGAACTCTCTCCTCATCTCATCAGCGAATGACTCAGGAAAGTACCTCTCGTGGAAGACCCGATCGAACATCTCCCACGTGACCGCTCTCGGCTCTGCTTGATCCCCCGCTGGAGTCCTCAACATAGCTTTTGTATTCGTCCACCAATCACGCGTCTGATCAGTAAGACGATACGCATCTAAATTGACCCTCTGATCGGTCGTCAATCCCATCATCTCAAAGATCTCTTCTATCTTCTTAAACCACGAGTCGGCTGCAAGCGACGGCCTACTCTCCCCAAAACTCGGTGGTTGAAGTTTCAGAAACTGGTCCATAACTCTACTCGTATCCTCCTCCTGGACCTAACTCGACTCGATCCTGCCACCTGTTCAATCTTCAACTCAATGTACCGAGTCATGGCCTCAAACATTTGCGTCTGAGGAAGCTCTTCCCCACCTGTATCTCTCGAGCGATTAGTGCCCGACTCGTCACCCCTGACACTATCACTTTCACTCATCCTATCACTCCTGATACACACATTCAGGAACTCACATATCAAATATATAACAAGTGCATTCAACACTAATATTACATAATAAAGCATATAATAAAAATCAATATATCACTCAATTTAACACACATACGAGAATATAATTTAAATAACCATCATAACTCCACACATAAATCGTCATCGCATGACTCGACCCTATCAGTCTCTGGTCCCAAACCTAAAGCTCTGATACCAAGCTGTCACGCCCCGACTCCAAAGTAACCCACAAAACAGGTTTAAAACACTAAACACAATTAAACTACTAAATTAATAATAAACATTTAATCAAAATTTCACATATAACTCAGGACATAAACTACTATTAATAATTACTGTTAATATACATAACCGAGTATACAAAATAGAAACATATAGCATCACTGTATATAAAGTATACACATAAACTAGTACAACTCTACAAAAATCCCTAGGACCCCAGAGACTGACTAACGGGCGGGACACGTCGATGACAACGATCAACCTTGATACCTGCAAAACTCAAAAATCTGTGTGGGGGTGAGTACGCCACATCGACTCACCATTTTACAATTTCAAATAAACAACAAAACTCGTTTAATACTAATATATATCTTATCACATTATCACATCACGTGTCATCAATATCACAACGCAAATAATATCACAAAATTTAATATCACAAATCAAAGCATCAAACATAATCATCATCCAAAATCGTCATACAATACAACTTCAAACACTAATAATACACATATGCAATGCAACAAGCAATGCAAGCTACTGTGCAACTCATACATGCCATGACTCACACACCCGGGCCCCAAAAATATACTTCAGAATTGTGCTGAAGTTTAGGCCATCTCAGCCTCTGGACCATCTCAGTCCCTATGCATATGCCATGTCATAATAATGAATGCTATGCATGATTCACACCAACACCATATACTCATCTCGGGTCCATACAAATCATACATGTCATGACATATCACATGTCCCGTCATAATAAATACTCCACAAAACTCATATCACATCATAAAGCATCATGTCACACCACAAATCATCACGTCACACAAATCATCACGTCACGTCACAACACATCACAAAACAAGGCACACGATAACATAAAAACACACAATACACCATAAGAAGATATCATATACACTCAATTCACATATTCATATCATTAAACAAATAATTTAGGTTACACTTTTACCCACCTGTGTACGTCGTTGACACGACCTCTACAATCTATCCCTCGACTCTGTCCCGTGCCTCGTGTACTCCACTCGACGATGGATCACGTCCTAAACGTAAAATACTTTTAATTATCCTCAATCAAAACAAATTCAAACTCATTAAAACTAGTTTATTCACAAATCCTAAAATCTCATTTCATTTATGTTAAATTACAATTCGTTTCATTTTCGGACATACCGTAAGCCTAGGTTATTCTTCATTTACAAATTGTTCTAACATAATATTTCTACCTCGTTCAGTTATCTAATATTTCAGCCAAACGAAATTCAATTTCGATACATGTTTCAGGAGTTATGCTCAAATTAACAAAACTACACTTGCTTAGCAATAAGGTTATTTATGCAGAAATTTCAGTCTACATCAAAGGCTGTGAGAGGACTAAATATTTCAAATTAGTCTTCTGTTGCAACTATAAAGATTAAGATAATTAAGTTAGCTTCTGACTCCAACAAATAAAACAATGTTTCGATCAACCGACTAAGAGATATAACAATATTCCTAAACCTGCCTGTACAACCATACTCTCAGCCACTAGTCAACTATCTAGGCTCACCAAGGTCACCCCATTCACAACTGGACAAAGGATCCTACATAAAACTTGTAGCTTAAGCAGTTTATTAACATTTACAACAAACTAAACATAAATCGGATCAACGAGTTTCAAGTTGAGTGTGTTTTCGTAAGATTGCTCAAAGCTGTAAATCGTACCACGGCTGAAACAACAATTTTCCAAAATAAACTCATAATTTTTCGACTCAGTAAATAACTATTGTTGAGGATTCGCACAACAAGGTCCAACCAACCGAATAAATCCGATCTAATTGGACTTTCATAAACCACACGACGTGAACAACTCAAAACCGAACGAATATGATTTGACTCTCCAGCTCACAATCACTCACGATATATGTGAACTCACAAGAATATAAAAGCACGATAAACAACACACACAAGACAAGATTTTACGAGCTTCGGTATCGCGCTGCCTATGGCGAGGCAACCGTTACCTACGTGCTCGGGGAGAGGGGTGTTTCTTCTTTATTAAACGAAAACGAGATTACAATCACTCTTGATAATCCTGAGCCAACAAGGCGTAAGCGATTATCGATCTAACCTCACGTCTAATAACAAGTATTAAAACCCTAATACTTTCGCCATGCCTCTCTCTCACATCTCGCTGCTGAGCCTCGACGTGATTATATAGGCTTCCTGGACGTCGCTTTATGGTAGGAATAGGTTCCTTGTCCTCCAAGGATTCCGTTGCCTTTTGAATCACCTCAATCGGATAAGTATGGAAAGAGATATTCAATTTTTGGTCTCTTACCAAAAATAGGAGATTCTGCCTAGATCATGCCTCCTGCCAGGGAACCGGTTCTGCCTTCGCACTGCGGCAGAGTTAACGCCTTCGTCCTGCCGCATGGAACTGCCTTACATAAATTTAGAATTTCGAACATATTTTCACAAATCTCCACCTTGTTCAAACTTCTAAACATATGTCACCGATCTTGCAGTAGTGATCAAGTACTGCTCATCCCTGCCGAGTTAAGAAATCAAGCAAATCCTTTGCAACCACCTTATTCACCAATCCATGATCGAACCCGACCATCCGACTCCAGTCCCAGCATGATTTCAGATCATACTGACCCTCCATATGATCATACCCGATCATATATCTCCTAGTATTGTCATTAGGCTTCAGCCTGCCATGCCCAATACTACCGCAGCTCCTGCCATAGGTTCTGCATTCCCAAATTCTTCAACACCATCTCGCGGCATCTAGAATTTGCATATGACATAAGTCATATAATCCGAAAGTAGATGTCACTCCACCTTCCCGCATCTCCTTCAGAGACGACTTCATCAAGTTAGCAACTCACAACCCTGCTTGCCGCAGCCTGAATCTTGTTGCCTAACTCGGCCCCCTGCGGCAGCATGAGAATGCCTACCACAGCCTGCATATGACATAAGTCAAATAATCCGAAAGTAGATGTCACTCCACCTTCCCGCATCTCCTCCAGAGACGACTTCACCAAGTTAGCAACTCACAACCCTGCCTGCCGCAGCCTGAATCTTGTTGCCTAACTCGGCCCCCTGTGGCAGCACGAAGCCTACCACATCCCTGCAGCACCACGAGAGTGCCTACTGCAGTCCCTGCGGCACCACGAAAGTGCCTGCCGCAGCCCCTGCACAATTTCAGCATTGTGAGGTTGTCCTCTTGGGACTTGATGCAATCATGCATCTCCGACATGAAATATGGAGCGCGATCCATTTTCATATCCCGGAAAGTTGATGTAGATCACCTTTCCCCACCTCCGGATATCACCAGAACGTGAATCCTCCAAGTCAACAACTCACAGAACTGCCTGCCGCAGCCTGAGTCTTGCCGTTGCCCTTGAACCTTGCAATAGCATCGCAATGCCTACTGCTGCCCCTTCACAATGCTCGAAAGTTTGTGAAATAGTCCACGTGGGACCAGATGCCGATGCACGTCCCTACTGGTACTCTTTGCCGCAATCGCCCTTGCGGTAGTTGCTACCGTAGTAGCTATCGTAGTCTCTGCATGCAGTCTCTACCATAGCCAATGCCTCCACCTCGAGAAGCATTATATCCTGTTGAAGTATCTCGAACGAGTCTAATCAACCCCATGCATCACATCACCATAACAAGAGTCTTAGCATAACCGCTTCATCTTGTTATATCCGGCAAAAGATCGTCGTCTCTGCCCCTGCCATGCCATATGGCAGACCCTGCCATGCCTGTACCCTACCACACAAACACTTGAATGCTTTTGTGCTTTCCGGTAGTTACACCACACGGCTACCTGTAGAGTTCGTGCAGTAGCTCCTACTGCTGCCGTGATTACCACTTTTGTGTACAGCGGTTGTTCCTACTTAACCAAGCCTTTCCAAGAAGTTTCTCTGCCTCTAAGCTTGAACAAGCATTACTGAGAAGAAGTCCATCTTCTCTGCTTGAAACAAAGTGAATCAACACTTATCTATAAGCAACGAACAACTTGACACCAAATCCACCTTCAAATGTCACTGCCTTGACACTTGGCTCTACGGTAATCCCTATTGCCTCTGCCTAGGCAATAGTAGTCTCTGCCTCCACTTGAAATAGCGGAAACCATCTGCCTCTTTCCCGGACAGATTCCAGGTCTTGTTGCTTTGTCCCTAAGTAGATTAATGATGGTTGAACCAATGGTTCCAGCCCATCCCCTTGGTACATCTCTTGCACCTCCTTCTACTCATGAGTATAGCCCGTAGCAGAAGATGCCGCAGTTACTGCTACACCAACAACAATCCTTGTTGATTTTATAGTATCAAGCCTACCAAAATCAACATCCCCCACATCCAATTCGAGCATCATCCCTGACCTCCATCTTCTTGGACGTGAAACCGTAACCAATGGTTACATTGACATACCTCAACAACCTTCGAACTGCCACCAGTGACTCCCGCTCATACTCCTCGATATCACACCAATAACATGGTCAATATCAGGCCTGCTATCCACCATAGCATGTATGAGACTTCCCAATGCCCTTGCATAAGGCATTGCTGCCCTGGCTGCTGCGACCGTTCACCCTGCCGCAGGGCAATTCTCCACAGAAAGTATTAAGTGCTGCCTAAGGGAAGTTGAGCAACTCCACCTCAAAAATAGCAACACTATCCTGTCATTCGCACCTTCTTCCACCATTAGAGCATTATACACAACATCAGTTCGTGCAAACCCCTTAGGTTGATGAATGACAATATCATTCGCACCTTCTTCCACCATTAGAGCATTTAACACAAATCAACTTGTGTAAACCTCTTAGGTTGATGAATGATCCCCCTTTCTGCATAAATGGACAACCGATACACTCCCGATCAGTTTTATGTTGAGTATTATCAATCAAGTAGTCGCTCTGCCGCGAGCTACCTCCCGACAGTCGCTCTGCCGCAGCCATTCGGCTGCTGCTGCCCTGTCGTTGCTATCGACGATGTATTGGCCATTGTCTCCACCTTCAACGATGTCTTCCTCATCTTGAAGTTTGGTAATATGGTAGTCGAAAGTGAGCTACCCCAGCGAAGTTGCTGCCACAGTCAATGCCACTGCCCTGCCTCTGCCGCTGTCTTCGACAATGCCTCCGCCGCTGCCATGAGCGACCCCATCCGCCGATGCCTTCACCTCCAGCGATGCCTGAACACCCTGAGGCTATTTAATCCGGTAATCGCTGCTGCGATTTACCCCAGCGCAGTTGCTGCCGCAGTCCTTGCCACTGCCTGCTGCCTCTGCCGCTGCCAGGCATGATGAACAAGATATACTTTCCATCATCCCTTGTCCCTGTTCTAGATGGGCCCGGAGATCAGAATGAATGTAATCCAAGTTCTCTTGTCACCCGAAGTGACGACATACTCTACCGCAACTACTCCCGTAGCTACTGCCATAGGTGCTGCCTTAACTCTGCCGCAAGTTTTGCCTACCTGCTGCTGCCACCACAATACTGCTTGCCACAGTATTCGCAATGCCCTTAGATAACACACTCCATTCCTCTACTCTCCTTCCAGCACTAATGTGCTACCTCTCTTCTCTTGGAAGAATCCTCCATTAGAACATGAACAATCCTTGGTTAAAAGCTTCGACGAGCTATCAACCAATCTTCAGTATAGAGTCGAACCACCTCAACTTTACAACTTAAGTTAATTTCCAAGAATGATAGAACCTCCATCCATCTCCTCAAAACCATCAAACCACTGCCGCATGGGTCTTATGTGAGCCGTGCACCCTGAATCTTTGATCCACCTTGCCCCCTTCCTTGAAGTGACAATTGAAGGCCTGCTGCAGTTCCCTCTGCCGCAGTTGCTGCCTCAGCAACATCATCGTCGTGATGTGCTAGATCCTTCCTCGATTCAGCTACCTCTTGAAGACAAGATAATCTTTCTTCAAGAACCTCAAACCACTGCCTCATAGGTCTTATGTGAACCGTGCACCCTGAATATTTAATCCACTATGCCCCCTTCCTTGAAGTGACAATCGGAGGCCTGCGCCATAACCCTGCCGCAGTTGCTGCCTCAGCATCATCATCGCCGTGATGTGCTAGATCCATAATCCACTTTGCCCCCTTCGTTGAAGTGACAATCGGAGGCCTGCCGCATAACCCTGCCGCAGTTGCTGCCTCAGCAACATCATCATCGTGATGTGCTAGATTCATCCTTAATTAATCAACTCCTTCTTAAAGAGATAACCCCTCCTTAAGAACCTGGTTTTGTTGCCTTGAAAACACCCCGTGCCTTCATGAGATGATGCCTTGTTCTTCACTCTTCCGACTCCTCTTCTGAAGTTGCCTTGAGTACCAACTCTCCAGTCCCTGCCGTGACGTCTCGACAGCCGGCTCCTTGGACACAACAATAATTAACGTGCCTCCAAGACACCTAATCATTGTCGTAGTGCCCCTGCGAACAACCCTTGTCTTCTTGGTTCTGCCATAGTGCCTGCCTTTTCAGACCTGCCGGAACTTTGTCCTGCCGCAGAGCCTGCCTGAGTACCTGCTGCCGCAGCTTCAGCTGCATCATCCATAGGTTTATCAGTTCCCCTTGCCTGGAGAATGGCAGTGCTAGCAGCAACCTCCTGCTGTGTTTTCATCGCCTTGCCTTCGATCCGCCAAGGACCAAAGTTATTCTTGTCGACACCTTGTCCTCATCATCCTTCTTCGATCCAAGCTTCAGCATCTTCTCGTGATTTATCTTCCCACAGACGGCGCCACTTGTTGAGGATTCGCACAACAAGGTCCAACCAACCGAATAAATCCGATCTAATTGGACTTTCATAAACCACACGACGTGAACAACTCAAAACCGAACGAATATGATTTGACTCTCCAGCTCACAATCACTCACGATATATGTGAACTCACAAGAATATAAAAGCACGATAAACAACACACACAAGACAAGATTTTACGAGCTTCGGTATCGCGCTGCCTATGGCGAGGCAACCGTTACCTACGTGCTCGGGGAGAGGGGTGTTTCTTCTTTATTAAACGAAAACGAGATTACAACCACTCTTGATAATCCTGAGCCAACAAGGCGTAAGCGATTATCGATCTAACCTCACGTCTAATAACAAGTATTAAAACCCTAATACTTTCGCCATGCCTCTCTCTCACATCTCGCTGCTGAGCCTCGACGTGATTATATAGGCTTCCTGGACGTCGCTTTATGGTAGGAATAGGTTCCTTGTCCTCCAAGGATTCCGTTGCCTTTTGAATCACCTCAATCGGATAAGTATGGAAAGAGATATTTAATTTTTGGTCTCTTACCAAAAATAGGAGATTCTGCCTAGATCATGCCTCCTGCCAGGGAACTGGTTCTGCCTTCATGAGATGATGTCTTGTTCTTCACTCTTCCGACTCCTCTTCTGAAGTTGCCTTGAGTACCAACTCTCCAGTCCCTGCCGTGACGTCTCGACAGCCGGCTCCTTGGACACAACAATAATTAACGTGCCTCCAAGACACCTAATCATTGTCGTAGTGCCCCTGCGAACAACCCTTGTCTTCTTGGTTCTGCCATAGTGCCTGCCTTTTCAGACCTGCCGGAACTTTGTCCTGCCGCAGAGCCTGCCTGAGTACCTGCTGCCGCAGCTTCAGCTGCATCATCCATAGGTTTATCAGTTCCCCTTGCCTGGAGAATGGCAGTGCTAGCAGCAACCTCCTGCTGTGTTTTCATCGCCTTGCCTTCGATCCGCCAAGGACCAAAGTTATTCTTGTCGACACCTTGTCCTCATCATCCTTCTTCGATCCAAGCTTCAGCATCTTCTCGTGATTTATCTTCCCACAGACGGCGCCACTTGTTGAGGATTCGCACAACAAGGTCCAACCAACCGAATAAATCCGATCTAATTGGACTTTCATAAACCACACGACGTGAACAACTCAAAACCGAACGAATATGATTTGACTCTCCAGCTCACAATCACTCACGATATATGTGAACTCACAAGAATATAAAAGCACGATAAACAACACACACAAGACAAGATTTTACGAGCTTCGGTATCGCGCTGCCTATGGCGAGGCAACCGTTACCTACGTGCTCGGGGAGAGGGGTGTTTCTTCTTTATTAAACGAAAACGAGATTACAACCACTCTTGATAATCCTGAGCCAACAAGGCGTAAGCGATTATCGATCTAACCTCACGTCTAATAACAAGTATTAAAACCCTAATACTTTCGCCATGCCTCTCTCTCACATCTCGCTGCTGAGCCTCGACGTGATTATATAGGCTTCCTGGACGTCGCTTTATGGTAGGAATAGGTTCCTTGTCCTCCAAGGATTCCGTTGCCTTTTGAATCACCTCAATCGGATAAGTATGGAAAGAGATATTCAATTTTTGGTCTCTTACCAAAAATAGGAGATTCTGCCTAGATCATGCCTCCTGCCAGGGAACTGGTTCTGCCTTCGCACTGCGGCAGAGTTAACGCCTTCGTCCTGCCGCATGGAACTGCCTTACATAAATTTAGAATTTCGAACATATTTTCACAACTACGAAAATCAACAAGAAACTCACAAACTTCATTTTACAAAACTTCATATTTTTAATAAGCTTTTACCTTGACAGATAGGGGTCCGAAATAGTTCAAACACAAATATCACATTTTCCCTTTTTCACAAATCAGCACATCGACCTAGTTTTTGTCGCACCCAATGACTTATTTACAAACATTTTACAAGTTCCAAATCAGTCAATACCGAAAGCCCTATCACTGTAGACTTCAAAACATTAAACCAATTTCAGTTTGGGTGAAAGGGTCATCAATTATGATCCAGACAACACACCTTGTCTAGCTTAATCAAAAAAAATTCCAGAATTGCTACAGTTTAGTAGAAAAATCATAATCAATTCAATATGCGCCCAAAAATTACCAAATTTCATATAAATAAAATAGACTCCACAAGGACTTCACAGAAATTTACATAAACGGTTTTGGACGAATTAAAGCCACCAAAATCACCCGCACAAACAGGCTGAAAATACAAACACCAACCAACAGCAAACCCTAACTCTTAATTGCCTTGTTCTACACTTGAACATTGATTCAATGGACAATTAAACACTACAAGGTTGAGGTTTACCTTATTATGACCAACTTCTATGATTGAAGAAATCAAATGCGTAGCTTGAAAATATATTTGCGATTCTCTCTTTCCTAGTCTTCTTTCTCTTCAATTGTTTATGAGCGTTTTCTTCTTTATCCCCTTTCTCATAATTATCCTCTTTCTATTTTATATTTTTACTAAATAATTTAACTAAGGAATTTAACTAAGGCGGTTTCTCTTCTTATCTACTTCATTCTACTACTACTATTGATATTATTATAATAATAGTAGAATTAGTAATATAGTTTTAGTATTTATCATTTTTAGTACTATTATTATTATTAATAATAATATTATTAACATATAAATTTTACGGGTTTCACATATTAAGTTTATATATGTACTTATATGTTTTAATACACATTAAAAAGGTTAATAATGGAAAATTGTTCTATACCAAATTTATAGAAAAATTTAAGTAGTATTAGATTCATATACTTGAAACAGATGAATAATTTAAAAAATATTGATAAGACTAATGAAGGAGGATCAAGTGTTGAAATTATTGAATGTAGTAAACTTTAATGTAGGTTCTTAGAGGAATACGAAAAGTTATGTATCTAGAAACCGAAAGGTTATGTATGTAGAAATGAAAGGTTATGTATCTAGTTGAATAGTCACACACGACATTATAAATAGTCGTGTGGAATAAGAACTCTTTAGAGGTGTCATTCGACACATGAATAATATCTTATGATGACTTACCCCTCTCTTTAAGAATCTCTATATGGGCCACTCTAAAAATTCTAACATGGTATCAGAGCCACCTTTGGTTTAAAAACTCTTCTTACTCTCCTTCTCAATGACGACTATAAGTCGGCTTTTCTAAAAACCCTCAAAATTGCCAGAATTGGTTCAAGGCTAGAAAATCGTAAAAACTAGTCTTCTCAACAAGTTTGCAAAGTAATTCTTGTTGGATGAGAGTGTTCCAATGCAGGTAACATTCGTATCTCAAGCAAAATGAGATATAACAACGAGGGAGTAAAAACAGGAGGAAGAGTTCGGAGGAAGTTGCACAACAGTTGTAGCGTAAAAACAATCGTAAAGGTAACAAGCCGATGCAAGAGCTTTGTTTCTTTATGTGCCAAAGGGTGAAACCGATCCAGTCTTGAAGATCAACAAAATCTCGAAGAACTGCATCAAAGTTTACAAACATTCAAGTTTAAGGAGGAGTGTTGAAATTATTGAATGTAGTAAACTTGAATGTAAGTTCTTAGAGGAATACGAAAAGTTATGTATCTAGAAACCGAAAGGTTATGTATGTAGAAATGAAAGGTTATGTATCTAGTTGAATAGTCACACACGACATTATAAATAGTCGTGTGGAATAAGAACTCTTTAGGGGTGTCATTCGACACATGAATAATATCTTATGATGACTTACCCCTCTCTTCAAGAATTACTATAAGGCCCACCCTATAAAATTCTAACATCAAGCACTAAGATAAAAAAAATTTAAATATGTTACTAAAGCTCGCCCTTTGACACCAAGGATAAGAGCTGATCATAGCTGACGATGAATGGAAACTATATATGAAAGAGTTGTTTGCAAAGTATAAAATTATATAAGAAATAAAATTAAAATTAAAATAATCCCAAGTGTACATAATTCAAATGATATATGTATATAGCAATTTAATTAATACTCTCTCCGTGCCGGACCAATGGTCACATCCATTGGTCGTGAACAGAGGTAGTATATAACAAGAAGATGCATACTCAACCAAGCTAAGTGAAAGGCCAATATAACTACATACCTCTCCATTTCAATCGAAATCTAATGTTTTGATTGTCACATTTCGAAAAACTATTACCTGCAGGGATGGATTGACATTCTTCTGGATTCATATCGCAGGAGGATGATTCCATGCTTACTTCCATCAAATCTTGATTCCAGAAGTAACACATTTTTTTTCTATCGTACAAGAGGAACGTCCATAGAGTACTTATCCTACTGATGTAGTCTTTATAAATATGTACATCGTAAATGTATCTCGGGCGACAAACACGAAACAGATAACCGAACGTAAGTTGAACGATAGGCAATGAATAATCACCTAACTCTAAACCCAAGTGTTCCACAGCAAGAGGTTCGTTCTTATATAAACCACCATATTTAGTAGAGTTTACGATACGGTGGCGCTGATACTCCTTGGAGAGAAAAAGTTGAAGGGCAATTTGCGACTGACTTAATGACTTGAGCAGTTGATGTATCTCATTGATCCCCAGACAAGGGGCTGTATGGTCATATCTATCATAGCAGAATTTGGTGGTTAAGTGTACAAGTGACTTCCACTCGCTTGATATCATCGGTGTGAAAGATAGCGATATTGGTAGCGGATGATTCGCTTCAAGCTTAAAAAAACTGATGTTTGGAGCATCGATTATTGCAGCCTTGATTGCATCATCTCTGAAACAGATAATAGATAGATACTTAATCGAAGAACTCGACAGCTTGAATTCTTGGCAGCTGTAGCAAAGCTCAAGTTCCAACTTCTCAAGACTCGGCATGTACTTAGACGTAAGGAATCCGAATGTCTGCGACGACAATTTCACGCATGTTAAACTTAAATACTTGAGACGAGGGAAGTAATTATAATTCATTGAAGCAGTACTTGACAGCTGGAATTCTTGATCTAAATCATGAAGTTCCAACTTCTCAAGACTCGGCATGTAGTTGGACGTGAAGAAGTCGAATGTCTCCGACGACAATGTAGCATGTGAAAAACGTAAAGACTTGAGACGAGGGAAGTAATTATTATCGAGAAAACACCACTCCAAATGGAATTCGGCAATGCTGATGATTTCTAGCGTGTGGAAGTTGACCGCATTAATGCTACTCAAATTATTGTGCCAAATCTCAATGTGGTCGAGCAAAGGGCATGTCGTGGTCGACAAGAGCATCTCAACAACCTCCTCTGTAACATCGCATTGGACGAGGGAAAGCTTTCGAAGATGCTTGAACATGAGCGGGCTGCTTTTTTCTATCAATAAGTTACAGCTCTCGAGATACAATTCTTCGAGGAGTTGGGCTATCGAGGCCACCCAGGGAAGATCCAATCTCAGGGAGAAAGTGGTCTTGAGAGAGAGTTGTTTTAGGAAAATGTTTTGGTGATGGTACCTTTGTAAAGTGTTGTACACAAAAGACAGAAACTTCTCTCCATCGCTATTGAAGTCGGTGACGTGGCAGAGCTCGAGCTTTGAACGAGAGGGTCCGAGATGGCGCCATGATTTGGATAGGACGCATGTTCGGACGGCTTCCTTTTGAGGGAGGAAGCAGAGTATCATGTCCAATATCTGCTCCGGCAATCTCGATAGCATGTCCTCCTCCATCAAAACCCTTGTCTTCATCGTTCTCGGAAGATTTTATGTTTAAAGGCTGCGTTCGATAATCAACCCTAAATATAGATTCGCACAATATGTTCTTAAAGTGCACCTAATCCGGGAAAAAAATCATCAATTTTTTTTATTTAGATTTATGAAAAAACAGAAAAAAAAAAACCATAAATAATAATAATAATAATAATCATAATAATAATAAAACAATAATATGAATTTTTAGTAAGGGTAAATCATTAAAAATAGGGTCATTTTTTTCTAATTATATAATTATGGAATAGCTGGCTCCACAACTACATTTATTCTTGGATCGAATGTAGTTTATTGGATCGAATGTAGTTTATAAGTTCAATAAAATTTGTGGGTCAATTATGAAAATCGAATAAAATTGATGATTGAAATATGTAAAATTAATTAAGGTCCAATAAAAAAAAATGATGGTCGGATTAATTAAATGAATAACTGAATTAAATAAAGGCCAGCCGAATGTATTGTGACGGGAGGGTCGAATTTATTTAAGATTCACATGACATCTACTGCTACTTACGTTGTATATATATATATATCAATCTGACCTTCTCCGCCCCGAAAACCTTATAGCATCGAGATTCGAGTCTGACGTGGATACTGGGCCCAAGAAATAGTATTTTTAATTATACTCCTATTATTTTCGTTTAATTTCTTCAATTAAATAAAGCCCACATGTTTTAGGGTTTAAGTATTATGCCCAAGAAATAGTATTTTTAATTATACTCCTATTATTTTCGTTTAATTTCTCCAATTAAATAAAGCCCACATGTTTTAAGGTTTAAGTATTTTTATATCGCGTTAGTGTCTTTGTGTTGGAAAGTTGTTTTTGACATTGAATAAAAGAGTTTCTCTTTGTTTTATCATTTATCGTCTTTGTGTTGGACAGTTGTTTTTGACATTGAATAAAAGAGTTTCTCTTTGTTTTATCATTTATCGGTATTCATATGAATCAACGATCTATGATCGATTAATTCTCAGTATTCCTCGGACTCAACGAGTTTTAATATCGTGTTTACGCTTCCGCCTGCATCAGTTTGGTATCAGAGCCGGAACGATGTCTCCCCGTCGCCAGTATGCTTGCGAACCCGCCGTTGAGGCCACAACCCGTCGCGATGCCGACGTCGCCGCCTTAAGCCGCCAGATCGCAGCTCTTGCCGTCGAACTCGAGGAACTCCGTATTGCTATCACCGTGATTCTTGGTCGATAACTACTACAAGGATCTCCGTGAGCCGAACAAGCAATTGATATGTCTTCTTCGGCTAATGACTGCATGGAGTATTAGGATTGTGAAAAAAAGATGATCTTCATATTGATCGAGAGGAGGAGACGCGTGTTTGATTCTCGAAGATCGTAAAATTTAATATCAGGAAGTGGAAACCTTAGATATTTGTATAACTTGTTTAAAAATCCGAAATAACCTGAGCTGAGATATATTCCATTATTCATAAACCAAACTGATGAGATATATATAAAATAAAATTTTAATTAAAATGTACATAATTCAAAGGATATATATAGCAGCTTAAATATATAACAAGAATAAGATGATATGCATACTCAACCAAGCAAAGTAAAGGCCAATATAACTACATACCTCTCCATTTCAATCGAAATCGAATGTTTTGATTGTCACATTCCGACAAACTATTACCAGGGACTGATTTCCATTCTTTTGGATTCATATAGTTGGAGTATGATTCCATGCTTACTTTCACCAAATCTTGATTCCAGAAGTATCCCATATTTTCTCTCTCGTGCAAGAGCAACTTCCATAGAATTCCCGCAGTGATGTCCTTGCTCATGTCTTTAATATGTGCATTGTAAATGTATCTCGGGCGACAAACATGAAACAAATAATCAAACATAGATTGAACAGTAGAAAATGAATAATCACCTAACTCTAAACTCAATTCTTCCACAACATGTGGTTCCATATTCTGATGCAAACCACCATGTACAGCTTCTAGAATACGGCTTTGATACTCCTTGCCGATAAAAAGTTGAAGGGTGATTTGCGACTCACTTAATGTCTCGAGCACTCGATGTATCTCATGGATCCCCAGACAAGGGGTTGTTCGGTCATTTGTATCATAGCAGATATCGGTGGTTAAGTGTACATGTGACTTCCACTCACTTGATATCGGTGTGAAAGATAGCGATGGTAGCGGATGATACGGTTTCAACTTAAAACAACTTAGGTTCGGAGCATCGATTTCAGCCTTGGTCGCACCTTTGAAACAGATGATAGATAGATACTTAATCGAAGAACTCGAGAGCTCGAATTCTTCGCAACCATAGCAACGCTCAAGTTCCAACTTCTCAAGACTCGGCATGTAGTTGGGCGTGAAGAATCCGAATGTCTCCGACGACAATCTCACGCATGTTAAACGTAAAGACTTGAGACGAGGGAAGTAATTATTATTATTATAAATGGAAGAACTCGAGAGCTGGAATTCTTGGCAGCCATTGCAATGATGATCAATTAGTTCCAACTTCTCGAGGCTCGGCATGTAGTTGGATGTAAGGAAGCCGATTGTCTCTGATGAAAATCTCATGACATTCTTTAAACGTAAAGACTTGAGACGAGGGAAGTAATTGTTATTATTATCGAGGAAACACCAATGCCGACAGTTTGCAATGCTGATGGTTTCGAGCTTTGGGACGTCGTCGAACACAATGCTACTCAAATCATGATAATTCGAAACCTCAAAGTGCTTGAGACGACGAGCGTTCCCGACGTTCAAATTCTTGTACCCGAAAGAAGAATTTATGCAAAGCCACTCGAGCAAAGGGCATGTCATGATCGACGACAAGAGCACCTCGAGAACCTCGTTCGTAATGTCGCATCGGACGAGTGAAAGCTTTCGAAGATGCTTGAACAAGGGATGATCACCTTTTCGTTGTTGATGATGAGCGTTAAGATTAATGTGTTTGAAGTTACATCTCTCGAGATACAATTGTTCGAGGAGTTGGGCTGTGGAGGCGATCCAGGGGAGATTCAATCTCACGGTAGCTTGGTGGGAAGGAGCCATCTTGAGAGAGAGTTGTTTCAGGATAAGGTTTTGACGATTGTACCCTTCTAGAGTGTTGTACAAAACCGACTTAAACTTTTTTATATCTCCGTTGAAGTCGGTGACGCGGCAGAGGTCGAGCTTGGATCGACACGGTCCGAGGTGGCGCCATGATTTGGAAAGGACGCATGTACGGACGGATTCCTTCTGAGGGAGGAGACAGAGTATGGTGTCCAATATCTGCTCCGGCAATCTCGATAGTCTGTCCTCCGCCGTGGAATTGGAAACCCTCGTCTTCTTCTTCTTCCTCGTGGTGGTCGTCATCGATCTCGGAAGATTTTATGTGTAAAGGATGCGCTCGTTGTTCAACCCTAACTACATATTCAAATCATAGATTTTGCCCAATAATATTTTATTATGTGCTCGCTGTTCAGCCCTAAGTACATATTCAAATCATAGATTTTGCCCAATATTTATTTAATATTATTTAATTATTCAATCTCATTAGAAATTTTAAATTTTCGTGGCGAGACTCGCCTAAAATAACCTAAATTTAAGTTTACCTGTAGCTCTAACCATTAAATATTTTTTATTTATAAAAAAATTATTTTTCTTTTAACAAATTAATGAAAATAACATATCAAATTAATTTTTATTTTTATTTTATTTATTTTATTATTTTTTAATATAATTTTTTTTAATAATCATATAATTAATAATTAAAATAAATTTTAATAAAAATATTTTTAATAATGAAATAAAAATATATATCCCAATATGAAATTTTAATAAAAATATTTTTAATTAATATTTTATTTAGTTTTTTAATTTATTATATTTTTAATCAAATTTTAATAAACTTAAAAACTAAACTTATTTTGAGTTTATGACCTAAATTGAGAGAAGTTCAATCAACTGGTCACTCGCTACCATCGATCATATTTTAAATAATTAATATTTGTTTTAAGTACATTTAAATATAATTTAAAAAATAAAAAATTTGATTTAAAAATAAAAATAATTAAGAAAAAAATATAATTTGTATTATGATGATGGTAAAATAATAATAATAATTTTATATTTAAACTGAAAATATACCAATATTTTGGTGTTTAAAATGAAAATGTAAAGGTCGTACTTGTTTGCAAAGTAAAAAATATATATTCAAATTAAGAGTAAGTATAAAATAAAAAAGTAAGTATAATTATTTTCTTTTTGTAGTATATGATGATATATAACGAATTTTTGTTTCTGTCATCCTCCATCGGTTAAACCCGTAAATAATTTTGAAAATTAATTTTTTTATTTTTTTTATTTATTAATTAACTTATGCTGACGTGTTTTTATTTTTTTTTTTATTTTTTTTTCTTCTGAAAATTATTTACAGTGGCCAATCAAGAGAAGACACGTGTCAAAGCAGATCGGCGATCGTCTTCCGGGCTGCCACGTCATCAGTTGACCGATCAAAATTGAAGATTCCGGCCAAAAATGACTAAATCGGACACAATTTTGAGCTATGTGAGACTAAATTAAAAATGTGTAACTACATGGGACCAAATCGAGAATGATCCAAATTTATGGGACCAAGAAAAAAAATTCTCCCCTGTTATATAACCTATCATGTGAGTGTTTGTCTGATGGCTCTTGCAACTGGGTGAGGATTCATGATTTGGGGCTTATGTGTTGCGGTGACTCTGAATGTTGTAGATCACATGAGAGAAAGAAGACTACACTAGCTCAGAGGTGAGTTCGGGTGATCCTCATATTGATCGAGAGGAGGAGACTCGTTTGATTCTAGATGATTGAAAAATTGAATATCCGAAACCAGAGACGTGGATGATGGAAGTGGAAACCTTAGGAACGATCATGGGCTTTCAATTGAGATGGTAGAGTTGATAGCCGATGTACTTGTGATAGCTAGTGGGAGTTATCTAGTTCACAAGCAATCCAAGGAGGCAAGGTCTGGGAGCTTTGAGAGGCTCAGGTTCGATGTTGCGATTTTAGACAGGGGTTTGCAAGGTGATATATTGAAGTCAGAGCTTAACAAAAATGGCAATGTGAAAAGGTCAGAGTAGCGTATGCTGTGATGAAAGACCTGGTGATTGATGCACGGGATCGGATAAGCACATTGTCGTTGTCTACGTCTACTTCTTGAGTAGTGGATCATTAAAGTCTTTGATGGGAGATTGTTTACAAATGAATCAAATTGGAGTTTAACTTATGCATACAATGTGATCAGATACACATGACTTTAGATTTTTGTATAACTTGTTTTAAATTCCAAAACAACCTGAGCTGAGATATACTATGTAACTTCCAGAATATTCATAAACCAAACTTTTAACATATATATATATATATATAGCAGCTTAAATATATAACAAGAAGATATGCATACTCAAGCAGCAAGCTAAGTAAAAGGCCAATATAAGTATATAACTACTTACCTCTCCATTTCAATCGAAATCGAATGTTTTGATTGTGACATTCCGACAAACTATTACCAGGGACTGATTGCCATTCTTTTGGATGATTCATATAGTTAGAGGAGGATTCCATGCTTACTTCCACTAAATCTTGATTCCAGTAGACTATCTTTTCTCTCTCGTGCAAGAGCAACTTCCATAGAATTCCCGCAGTGATGTCCTTGCTCATGTTTTTAATATGTGCATTGTAAATGTATCTCGGGCGACAAACACGAAACAAATAATCGAACATAGATTGAACAGTATAAAATGAATATTTGCCTAACTCTAAACTCAAGTCTTCAACAACATGTGGTTCATCCTGATACAAACCACCATGCGCATCGTCTAGAATAAGGCGCTGATACTCCTTTGAGAGAGAAAGTTTAAGGCTGATTTGCGACTCACTTAATGTCTCGAGCACTCGATGTATCTCATGGATCCCCAGACAAGGGGTTGTACGATCGTATCTATCAAAGCAGATATCGGTGGTTAAGTGTACATGTGACTTCCACTCTCTCGATATGGGTGTAAAAGATAGTGATGGTAGCGGATGATACGCTTTCAAATTAAAACAACTGAGGTTCGGAGCATCGATTATTGCAGCCTTGATTTCACCACTGAAACCGATAATAGATAGATACTTAATCGAAGAACTCGAGAGCTGGAATTCATCGCAGCCATAGCAACGATCAAGTTCCAACTTCTCAAGACTTGGCATGTACTTAGACGCAAAGAATCCGAATGTCTCTGACGACAAACTCACCATCGTTAAACATACAGACTTGAGACGAGGGAAGTAATTATGATCATCGAGGAAACGCCAATGCAGACAGTTTGCAATGCTGATGGTTTCGAGCGTGGGGACATCAACCTGAATGCTACTCAAATCACGATAATGCGAAATCTCAAAGTGCTTGAGACGAAGGGCATTCCCGACATTAAAATTCTCGAACCCGAAAGAATCATTGATGCACAACCACTCGAGCAAAGGGCATGTCGTCGACGACAAGAGCATCTCAAGAGACTCTTCCGAAATGTTGCATCCGACGAGGGAAAGCTTTCGAAGATGGTTCAACATGGGCCGCCAATTTATGTGTTGCAAGTCAAATCTCTCTAGGTACAATTCTTCGAGGAGTTGGGCTTTCGAGGTGATCCAGTAGAGATCCAATCTCATGGGAGATTCGCGGGAGGGAGCCATGATGAGAGTGAGTTGTTTCAGGAAAAGGCTTTCACTATTGTACCGTTTTAGAGTGTCGTACAATACCGACTTAAACCTTTTTCTATAGCCATTGAAGTCGGTGACGTGGCAGAGCTCGAGCTTGGAACGAGATGGTCCGAGGTGGCGCCATGATTTGGATAGGACGCATGTTCGGACGGCTTCTTTTTGAGGGAGAAAGCAGAGTATGATGTCCAATATCTGCTCCGGCAATCTCGATAGAACGTCCTCCTCCATCGGAACCCTCCTCTTCTTCGTCGTCATGGTTCTCGGAAGATTTTATGTGTAAAGGCTGCGCAGTTCAACCCTAAATAAATATAGGGTATCTAACTCTCGAAAAATCATCAATTTTTTTATTTAAATTTATGAAAAAACAGATAATAAAAAAACAATAAATAATAATAATTATTAAATTAAAAAATAAAATATAATGGCCCCTTGGCCATTATGGTAGTGAATCACATGGAGAGAAAGAAGAGTATAGTCACAGTTGAGTTCAGGTGAACCTCATATTGATCGAAGTCCAGTTCTCGAGAGGAGGAAATGTGATTGATTCTCGATTGAAAGTCGTAGGCACGGATATTCGTCGTCACCTTGATTTTATGTATAATAAAGGTGTTGGAACATCCAAAGGAATCTAGAAAAATCCTATTAGAATAATCTAGAGCTATATGTAGTAATATTGAAGCATTCTAGAAACCATGTATTAGTATAAATATGATAGCATAAGAACATTATAGAGAACATGTATTAATATAAATATGACACAGGTGTCAAAGTGTTATTTCTTAAAGCAACTTATGTCTAGGTCTCACCATCCTCATACATAATCTCTTATAATCCAAGATATCAATAAATATATGAGTATCTAAATTATACATCTAAAGATTCCGCAGAATATAATTTCTTTCAGAATGCATCCTCAAAAATATTCATTTTTAAATTTATAAAAAAAACAGATATAAAAATTAATAATAAAAAAATAATAAATAAAAAAAAAATTATATATAATAGCCCAAAGGCATTTTGTAGTGAATCACACGAGAAAAGAAGACCACATGAGAGAAAGATTAGTATAGGGCGAACCTCATATTGATCGGATCGAAGTCCTCTTCTCGAGAAGAGAATACGTGTTTGATATTGATCGGATCGAAGTCCTCTTCTCGAGAAGAGGATACATATTTGATTCTCGATGATTGAAAATTGAATATCGGAAATCAGAGACATGTAGATGAAGATTGACTTGTGAAAACCCTTAGAGAATGATCATGGGCTTTCAACTCGAGATGGTGGAGCAATACTAGTTGGTAAATCGAGCATGTCAGCATGTGTGCATGGGCAAGACTGTTAGTGTATAGTTTGGTCGGTTCAACGTAGAGTGCTAACTCTTTGGTGAACCCAACTATACACTTTGTTTTGAATAACTTCATAATGGAAGGAAAGACCAAGATAAAGCACTACTTATGAAGTTGAATAAAAAAGGGGGAGATTGTTGGTGTATAGTTCGATCGAGTTTGTCGATAAATTAACTTAAACTATACACCTTGTTTTTGACTCACTTCATAGTATGAAAGAGTTAGCTCTTGTTGTAGGTAGAGTGAGCTTGGAGTATATCTTTGCTGGTGGTAGAGTTGGCTCTTGCTGGAGGTAGAGTAAGCAAGGAAGTATATCCCTGCTGGTGGTAGAGTTATCTCTTGTTGTAGGTAGAGCGAGCTTGAAGTATATCTCTGCTGGTGGTAGAGTTAGCTCTTGCTAGAGGTAGAGTGAGCTGGGAGTATAGCTCTTGCTGAAGGTAGAGTTAGCTCTTGCTGGAGGTAGAGTGAGCTGGGAGTATAGCTCTTGCTGAAGGTAGAGTGAGCTGGAAGTATATCCCTGCTGAAGGTAGAGTGAGCTCCTGCTGAAGGTAGAGAGAACTAGGTCTTGCTGAAAGTAGAGTTAGCTCTTGCTGGAGGTAGAGTGAGCTGGAAGTATATCCCTGCTGAAGGTAGAGTGAGCTCTTGCTGGAGGTAGAGTGAGCTCTTGCTGAAGGTAGACTTAGGTCCGGCTAAAGGTAGAGTGAGCTGGTAGTATATCCCTGCTGGAGGTAGAGTGAGCTCCTGCTGAAGGTAGAGAGAGGTTTTGCTGGAGGTAGAGTTAGCTACGCATGACGTGAAAAATGCACCTTGGCCAACGTAGAGCTGGAATGACTTCGAAGATTTAGCTAAGCGCATGTGAGAATACATGTGCGTCAACGTGGAGATGACACTTGCTCCAACGTGGGACCAAGTTATGAAGGGTTGGCTCAACGTGGAGTTAGCGGAGTTGGTCTCTGCGTCAACATAGAGTTGGTCGGTTGCGCCAACGTTGGACAAGCACTCGCGCCAACATGGAGCTACGTTATCATGCTCTTGCGCCAACGTGCAACCGAGTTGACTTGTTTGGCACATCAAGTCAACGTCACATTGTTAGTGTGTAGTTCTTCCTAGTTCAACATAGAACCACGTTGTTCTTGTTTGAACTAAGTTGAACTATACACTTTGTATTGTAGTATATTCATGTTGAATGTTTGTATGGTAGAGCTAGCTGAGTGGACCGGGAAAATACAAGTGGTCCAACGTGGGGCCCCAACATGAAGAGTTCTCTCAGCGTCGAGCAAGCAGACTTGGTCTCTACAAACAACATGAAGTACGTTAGGTATTGGTAGAGCTAGCTGAGTGGACCGGCAAAATACAAGTGGTCCAACATGGGACCACATCATGAAGAGTTCCCTCAGCGTCGAGCAATCAGCCTTGGCCTCTACAAACAACATGAAGTCTCATAGGTATTGGTAGAGCTAGTTGAGTGGATCGGGAAAATACAAGTGGTCCAACGTGGGACCACATCATGAAGAGTTCCCTCAGCGTCGAACAAGCAGACTTGGTATCTACAAACAACATGGAGTTGCATAAGTGCGTCAACGTGGAACTTTCTATTTCGTCAACGTGGTTCAGCGTGGATCAGGATAAATTGCATGTTCACCAACGCACTACCAATTAGAGAGTTCAAGGCTTACCGTGAAGACCTTGAATCAGAGCTAACACATTGACGGACGCGGAGCAAGCATAGCTACACATAGAGCTGGACGATTGACTGCTAAGGAATGAAGTCAGCTATGGGTATGACTAGAAGACTTCGCTAGAAGGATTCTAGTTCAAAGAAAAATACTAAGTATACCTGCTATGCCTGTTACAAGCTTGAAGCACGAAGACACGCTAGTGTGGGAGTGCGTAGAGCTGGGTTCTTCAAGTACAGACACATTGACGGACGCTGGGCAAGCATAGCTAGACATAGAGCTGGACGATTGACTGCTAAGGAATGAAGCCAGTTATGCCCGCCACGAGCTTGAAGCACGAAAACATGCTAGTGTGGGAGTGCGTAGAGTTGGGTTTGTCAAGTACGGAAAAATGGAATCTCGAATATACCATGAAGATGCTTTGGGCTCGGCCCATTAAGCGTGAATTCCGGAAACCCTAATTCTCGACACCTATAAATATCGGGTTGTTGGAATTCACTATTCACGCATTCATTTCTAAATTCTTAGAGAGAGAAATATTGTTAGACCGAGAGACTTCGCAAGAAAGCTCCGGTTCTACCCTCTGTTTTAGTCTTCGTAGGATGCTTCGCTAGAATAGTTCTACATAGATTTAGTTTTTGGTCGTGTTGATCTTTCTACAAGATTCGCTAGAATTTTGTAGATGTGTTTGTAAGTGGTTCTACCCATTACAAGTTATATACAAGAAAAGTTTTTAGAATCTCTAAATTGTGTTAAGTATTCCTGGTCTACCCTACTCATTCAGATTAATATTGTAGGTAGACCCAAGTGCAAAATTTACACAATTTCAAAGACAAACGAGACGAAGTCGTTATTGTCACTCACTCGAAGAATCATCGTTGATATATAGCTAATGTGCGTGTGAATGCCAACGTTTTCCACTCGGTGAGAGTTATATCCCCAGTTCACAATCAATCAAGGAGGCGACGTCCTGGAGCTTTGAGCAGCTCTGGTTCGATGTTGCGATTTCAAAGAAAAAGTGGACAGTGTAGTACGTGAAATCTAACTTAATATTCATATACGGCAATATCAAAGTTTGAGCTCTTTGAATTGATACAAGTAAAATTCAAATTTTACTGTAATATCAAATATATATAAATTAATATAGAGTACAGTATATAACAAGAAGAAAGAGAAGATGGATGAATACATACATGAGCCAAGTAAAATACCAACATAACTTATACCCCTCTCCATTTCAATCGAAAGCGAATGTTTTGATCGTCACATTCCGACAAACTATCAGCAGGGATAGATTTCCATTCTTTTGAATAATAGTAAGAGGATTCCATGCTTACTTGCGCCAAATCTCGATCCCACAAGCTGCTGTCTCTCTTTTCTCTCTCGTGCAAGAGCAACTTCCATAGATTCTGAGTGAGTTCCCTGCTGCCTCGAATTTTCGCATCATAAATGTATCTCGGGCGAAAAACGCGAAACAAATAACCGGACATAGATTGAACGGTAGAATACGAACAATCACCGAACTTTAAACTCAAGTGTTGTACAACAAGAGGTTCAATAATATTCTGATACAAACGTCCACCAACATAAGTAGTAGTGTCTAACATACGTCGCTGATACTCCTGGCAGAGAAAAAGTTCGCGACTGACTAAATGACTTGAGTGATTCATGTAGCTCAATGATCCTCGGTACATAGGCAGAGTTTTGGTTATATTCACCAAACCACAGGTCTAGATGCGACTCCCACGTCTCGCTTGAAATCGGCGTGAAAGAAATCGATGGGAGTACACGAGATTCGATAAACTTAAAACGAGTGATGTTCGGAGCATCGATCGAAGCCCTGCAGGTTTGGCGCCTGAAACAACATTTAATCGATAGGTACTTGATCGAAGAACTCGATAGCCGGAATTCTTCCAAGCCGTAGCAATGATCAAGTTCCAACTTCTCGAGGCTAGGCATGTAGTCGGACGTGAACATCTCCGAAGATGTTAATCTCGAAGAGCTTTCCCGACGTTCAAATTCTTGATCAAGCTCGAAGAGTAGTCGATGCACAAGCGCTCGATCGAAGGGCAGCTCGACAGCAGCGCGTCGAGAGTCTCGTGCGTGATGACGACCCCGGCGAGGGTGAGCTTTTTGAGATGCTTCAACAGCGGCCTTTCGTGATCGTGATAATCGGAAAGATTTACATGTTCCATTTTCCATCTCTCCAGATACAATTCTTCCAGGAATTCGGCTTTCGAGGCGATCGACGGGAGATCCAATCTCACGGAAGTAATCTTGAGAGAGAGTTGTTTGAGGAAAAGGTTTTGGTGATTGTACCTTTGTAAAGTGTTGTACACAACAGACGTACAAAAACCGTTTTCTATCCTTGTTGAAGTCGGTGAGTAGGCAGAGCTCGAGCTTGGATCGAGACGGTCCGACGTGGCGCCATGATTTCGATAGCACGCATGTTCGGACGGCTTCCTTTTGAGGGAGGAAACAGAGTATGCGGTCCAGTATCTGGTCTGGCAATCTTGATAGAATGTTATCGTTCATGGAAACCCTTTTCTTCTTCATCTTCTTAAAAAAAATTCTCTTTTTAAATACTATTAATATTTTATTCACATCCAAAAAATGTAATTTGACAATTATGGTTAACTCCAACAAATGGGGCGAACACCATACCATATTATTTGTGTTATAAGTCGTGTCGAATACCACTATATAAATCACCAAAATATGCATATGATCTTAAAGACGCACAATCCGCCCAAAAACATCTAACAAAAACTCTGGAGTCATCTGTGTGATAAAAGAAAAAAAGTTCTCGTTTTTTTCTTTTTCCATCTTAAAATGTTGGATAAGTGTTTCAGCATCATGTCCTTAGAGCTCTTTTCGAATGTCTCTTACATGGTTTCAGCTGATATCCCTTTCTAAACAACAAGGGGCGGAGGCAGGATTTCAATCGAGGGTGGGCCAAATTTTAAAAATATTTAATTAAATAATTCAAAAATAAAAATTACAATTGTTCTTTGCGAGTTTTCATAGAATGAAACGCTTAACAATAACATTCAATTTTCAAAAAAAAATTCATTTTCTACGTAAACAACAAGTTTATCATTCAACAAATCATCACTCATGCGATTGCTCAATTTGTTCTTCACAAGATTCATTGCGAAAAACACTCTCTCAACACGTGCCGTTGCAACCGGTAGAATTAATGCCAAGTCAAAAGTTTGTAAACAAAAAAAAAACACCTTGTGTGGTTCTTAGTTTGTAACAACTTCTCGGCTAGGACGAAGAAAATGAATCTTGTGGAGATAAACTTGAATCTTGTGGAGATAAACAAGCTATGCAAAGTAGCAACTGCGTACTAATTGCAAACCAATAACGGGTGAGAAGTGCTCAAGTGGATGCAGTGGTGATTTACAGATTTTTATCGGTGTTTGGAAAATTGAATTTTTACAATTATTGTACATATAATTTTTAATGTAGGTTTTTTTATTTGGGGTAATTATGTTAGAATAGAAAATTGTGCTTTTAAAAATAGGCTAAATTCAAAAAAAAATTAACTTAGGTTTGTTTTGTATTTTGTGTGGACTAGTTAATCCTAAACAATAAAATTTTATTTAATATATATAAGTACTTCTTTTTTTACCGCAATAAAATTTTATTTAACATATACAAGTACTTTTTTTTTGCGCAATAAAATTTTATTAATATATATAGATAAATTTTATTTAACATATATAGGTAATTTTTTTGCGCAATATAATTTTATTAATATATATAGGTACTCTTTTTTTATTTTTTTTCAGCGTGGGCCACACGCTGGTCCTATACTAGCAATATAATTTTATTAATATATATAAGTACTCTTTTTTTATTTTTTTTCAGCGTGGGCCATCGCCCACGCTGGTCCTATACTAGCACCGCCACTGTTAAAACAACCAACTGATTATTGACCTCCTGCATTTATTTCTAACACCCTTACTTGTTGACAAGTAAAAACGTTTGCTTCTATTAACTGTTGTACAAGAGCATTTTTCGCCGTTGAGACGTTTCAATGTGATTTTTGTATGTGAACCTTACTAAGTGTAGTCAGTACATGATTATGCTTTTTTTGTAAAATAACTAATAGTCCACACATCCTTATGTTTTGACTTCACAATACTCATTCTTGTTTCACATTCATATCAAGTATGTCCGCGATTTCTTTCTCAAGTTCGGGACTAAACATGCTTTGATTTATTTTGCTACGTTTCGTCAGTCTTTCCCTCTTTAGAACACACGAAACATTTTCCAAACGACTTCTTCAGTTTTTTTGTTCTTCTTGCTATTGTCACTTCGTGTACTGAATTTTACATGTCTTTCATATTCATTATAAAATTCTTGTGCGTCTTCGGGTGATTGAAACTCTTGACCAACTCTTGGAAGAACATTTACATTAGGAAGGAAATTTGAATTTTCTAAATTTTTTTCTATTATTAAACTCAAAAATAAAAAATAAAAAATAAAAATACATTCATGTTATAATATACTATTTGGTAAAAAACTTTAAAACTGAAATCTTTAATAAAAGTTGCTCTTTTTACCAAACTTTAATAAAATACATTAAACACTTAAATATTTGATAAAAGTTACATTTTACCCGAATTTTATTATTTTAAAGTTTAAAATATTTTTGTTTTTTTGTAAAAAACATATTTTAACTAAAAAAATCACAAATAAATAAAAATAGCTTTCAAAAATTAAAATATTTGTTTTTACATTTTTTATTTTACTATATTTGTGTTTTTGAATTAGTTTTATATATAATTTAATTTATCATTTTTAACAACTATTTTTTAATTTTAATAATACAAAATAAAATAAAACTTCTAAAAAAATTATTTAAGAAAATATATAATTTGAAATTAAAAAATTTGTAAATATTTAATTAAAATAAAATTTATATTAAATATATTTATTTATTCAATTAAGTGATATAAATAATCAAATTGTTATTAATTTTTGGATCTTCTTATAAATTTTTAAACTCATAATCAAATTGTTATTAATTTGTTGAACTTTTTGGTTTATTTTTTTTTTGCAATTGTGACAGAGTAACATTTGTCTTACAATAAAATCTTTACACTTAACTATGTTTAGATATATTTTTTTTAAATTTAATATTACATTGTATTACAATAAAATCTTTACACTCAGTGACGGATCGATGTACGTTGGGCCCAGGGGGCACTGGCCCCCCTGAGTAATCTGGGTGTAGTAGCTCGTGTTCTTAAGCCGTACCCAAGTAAGTAACAGGGGATCCATTTAACGCGCCCACAATAATACATCACTTGTACTTATTGTCAAACTCCGATTAATCTTGCTTTGTTCGAGTTGGACACAGTTTTTGATGCTTCCTAGCTATGAACACATGCCGCTAACGAGAAATGCATAGGGGATTTGGTCCCAGAGAGTTCTGTAACATTAGACTAGTGTTTTGCCTATCTTATAATAGGAATAACTATATATGCTTTTTGTGGATGGACTAAGTTATTAATTAGTGATCAGTAGCATACTCTGATGGAAAAAAGGAAAACAGAAAAGAACAACAAAAAAAAAAAAAAAAATGTCTGAAACACACCATAATATACTAAGCCAATTACTAGACTAGTCTCTCCATTTCAATCGAAGACGGACACGTTGATTGCTTGCCAATGCAGGTTTGGAGAAACTCTTACCGTGGAAGGGATGCCATTCTTTCGATCGACCGTAAGAGGTTTCCACGATTACTTCCACCAAATCTTGATGCCACCAGCTACTTTTGATACCGTTCAAAAGGGTCTTCCATATAATCTCAAAGACTCTCATATCTTTATTATATACATCATAAATGTGTCTTGGGCGAAAAGAGCGAAACCAAGAATTGAAGAGATCGTGAACTTCCGAATATGAATAAAATCCACTTAAATGGAAGTGTTCCACGACAATAAGAGGTTTATTGGGACAAATAGAGGCAATAGGGCCTTTCGTAAAGTCCAGATAGTGATCAACAAACTGCAGGGTAATTCGAGACTGGCTTAAAGCCTTGAGCAGTTTATTTACTGCCTTGTTATATGTATATTGAGAAAACTCCAGGTGTATATTCGACTCCCACTCGCTTGAAATCGGTACGAAATATATGAATGGTGTTGGCGATAAAACGGGCACAAAAAGTTTAAAAGAAACGAGGTTAGGAACATCAATAGTGGCTTTGGTCAACTCCGTCATACCGGTGGTGATGTGCAGGTACTTAATCGAAGGATTTGATAAGTGGAACTCTTTCAAGCCATCGCAATCGGAAAGATGAAAATCCTCGAGACTCGGCATGTAATTAGATGCAAAGAAGGCGAACGAGTCTGCACTCATTAATAAGGTACGTTGTATGTTCAAGTACTTGAGACGAGGGAAGTAGGCGCCGTTGTGGAAATATCCATATCCTCCCACAACGGAAAGCTTTCGAAGATTCTTCAACGAGAAGTTGTTGTAAGTAGAATCGATACGCCGAAAGTCGCATTCCTCGAGGCACAATTCAACGAGGAATTCGGCTTTCAGGGCGATCGAGGTGAGAACACAGTGCAACGAAGTATAAGCAGCACCCAACTTGAGAATGAGTTGTTTGAGACAGAGGTTTTGATCAATATGGTACCTTTGTAAGGAGTGGTCGAGAACGGAGACGAATTTTTCCGGGTTTCCATCATCGTCGAGCTTGGATCGGGTAGAGCCACGGTACCGCCATGATCGGGAGAGTAAGCATGTTCGGACAGCCTGTTTTTGTGGGAAGAAACAGAGTATCTTGTCCAATACGTCTTCTGGCAAATTCGATAACCTGTCCATCGAACCCTTATCGTCCTCTTCCTCTCTTTCTCTCTTAATAATCAAACCCCTAAATTTATACTCTCTTTCTCTGTTAATAATCAAACCCCTAATTTATAGTAGTATGCGATTATTTACGGCTCACTTTGTTTTCGTTTTTAAACTAAATACAAATACTCTGTTTCTTATTTAGGTAATGGAAAATTTTAAATTTTGAAACCCTAATTATCGGGGAATTTATTTAAGGTAATATTAGGGTACGCGACAAATTGGTTTTTAATATTATTTTGAACACTCATTGTTTTTCACCCCATTTTTTACCCCATTTTTAGGGGTTGTATATTTTTTACTTTTTTATTTATTATGGTATTTGTATTATTTAAATACTGGCATTTTTTTAAATGTATAAAGTCGTAAATATCTTACTATAATATTAAACGATTTTTGTAAATAATATTACGGTAACATATATTAATTTATTTAATATTCACTAATATATTAAGGGTTACTAAATATATATAAATATATTTGAGATATAAATATATTTGCGCAATAATATATTTGGTAAAATATATTTGCGCAACCATCCAGATTATATATATGTATATAATATCAAAATATATTGCGCAAACAAAATATATTTGCATTAGTATTTATATTATAGTTTTCATTTTCAAACTAATTTTAGTTGTTCGTACTATGATAGTTTGTTTTGATTTTAATATTGGTCTATATCTATGTATTTATATTATACTTGTAGTTTTCAAACTAATTTTAGTTGCTAGTATTATGATAGTTTGTTTTGATTTTAATATTGGTTATGATAGTTTTAATCTTCTTTGTACTTATTTTTGTATATCTATGGTAGATTTCAATTTATGATAGATTTCTAATTTCTAATTATCTGATATTTATGAGAAATCTTTGGTATTTATGATAAATTTCTATAATATTATTTTACATGATATTCATGACAACTTCTTAATATCTATGTTATTTTTAGTTTGGTATTTGTTTTCTATCAACTTCTTAATATCTATGATAAGTTTTTTGTATTTGATTTCTATTAACTTCTTAATATATACGTTAGATATAAGTTTCTTGTATTGTTTATATGGGAAATTGTTGTGGTGGAAATATAGATCACTCCGTATCCTGTGGGGGAGTGAGTAGGGTTTTCTCCCGGCCATGGATATTATGCGAGTGATGCGAGTGATTTGCAACCCTCGGCTTCCATAGTTTAGTGTGTAGTAAGGAATAAACGGGTGGCATGTTATAATACGATTTCTACTGTAGTTCTGTGGAAAATTTGAGCGAGATATATTAGAAACATTTTTTTTGTATATTAGGTTTTGATAAGTAGTTATTTTAATTAATACGAAGTAAATTGAAAAGGTTAATAATGAAACACTGCCCTATATCAGAATTAGAAAAAAATATAGGTAGTAGATATAATACTACTGTTAGAAGTGCCTCGATCCATAATTCCCCCTTTATTTAAATATAGTAGTTTTTTTTATTCGGATTCGCAGACTCCTTTTAATGTTAAAAACAAATAAAATAAATATTAAAAAAATAGTCGATACACAAATAGTCGATACATGCAATCTCTGTTGTGCGCGGGATAATCTTTTACGTTCATCTGATTGCATGTCCTCTTTATTTTGATCTGTAGACAATGGACAAAGCAAGATTCCAGGAAACTGGTATTTTTAAGACAAAGCAAGATTCCAGGAAACTGGTATATTTAAGAGGCCGGCGGACTTGATGCAGATGTTCAAGGTATATCTTATATACACATGATTTTTTCACTACTAGAATATCTTTGGCTTTGACTAATAAAATTTTAATTGTTTCGAACTGAAACCTCGTTGTGTGTTTTATGTTCAGATATATGAAGTAACCATTTATTCATGTAACTTGTAAGTACCCTTGAGCAAAGGACATAAATTAAACAAAATTATGATTGACTAAATTACTTCATATGTTGCAGGATGTACAATCCAAAGTTAGTGATGTTCTTGGGAAGGAGAAACCAGTTGAAGAATCAACTCCGGAATTTGAAAATTAACAGTTTTTAAATAGGCTTGGTTATACTTTGTATATTTTGAAACTTATTTTGCAATAATGCCTATAACTTAGTACCTATTTATGCCTTTAATTACTTAGTACTACTATTTCATATTACCAGATCCTATGATAATCGTTCATTTTATTATTGTTTTATTTTTACAAATAACCAATTACCATTCAATTATTAATAAGCCAAGAAAGTATATACTCTCTGTAATCATTATAATCTGCATATATAGTAACAAGCCAAGAAAACTAGCTAGAGTCTCTCCATTTCAATCGAAGGCGGACCGTTTGATTGTTTGCCAATTCAGATCTGGAGAACCTATTACCGCTGAAGGGATGCCATTCTTTCAGGTTACCGTACGAGGTTTCCAAGCTTACATCCACCAATTCTTGGTTCCAACTACTTTCGTAATCGTTCACTAGGACCCCCCATATAATCTTAAAGACTCTCATATCTTGATTATATACATCATAAATGTGTCTTGGGCGAAAAGCACGAAACCAAGAACTGAAAATAACCTGAAGTGCAGGATATGAATAATAATTTCCCAATAAATGGAAGTGCTCCACGGCAATAAGAGGTTCGTTGAAACCACTTTGACTAGGGTCTTCAATATAGTACCCAGAGCAATCAACAAGCTTCAGGGTAATTTGAGATTGACTTAACGCCTTGAGCAGTTCGTTTAGTGCAATGTTCCGTTGCAGAAGCTGATGATTAGAGTTACATGTAGCAAACGACAGGGATAGATTCGACTTCCACTCCCTTGAAGTTGGTGCGAAAGATATTGATGGTAGCCGCGAAAGATAAGGAAAACGAAATTCAAAATAAATGATGCTAGGAGAATCGATAGTAGCCTCGACTAAGTCCGAGAAATCCAGGATGTATATGTACTTTATCGAAGGATTTGACAAGCGGAACTCTTCCAAGCCACTGCAATCAGCGAGATGAATCTCCTCGAGACTCGGCATGTAACTAGATGTAAACAAGTCGAACGAGTCTGTGGATAATTGCACGTATCTTAGATTCAAGTACTTGAGACGAGGGAAGTATCTATCCGGGAAAGGCCAGTTTTGAATTCTTATAACCCCAGTGGGTGCTAACTCCTCCATTACAAAGAGCTCCAAATATTCGATCAAATGGCAACAATGTGTTGAGAGTAACATCTCAAGATCAAGATCCGCAATGCAAACTCGGCGGAGGGAAAGCTTTCGGAGATTCTTGAACGATAAGTTGCTACGAGGAGTAGAATTTGTATGCCTCAAGTCGCATCCCTCCAGACACAATTCTTCGATGAATTGGAATTTCAGGGCTATAGAGTTGAGATCATATTTTGCCTTAGAAGTAGGATACATTTTCAGAACGAGTTGTTTCATAGCAAGGTTTTGGTCATGGTATCGTTGTAAGGAGTTGTCGAGAACGGAGACGAACTTTCCGTTATCCCGATCGAAATCGTCGACCTCGGAAAGCTCGAGCTTGGATCGAGTAGAGCCACGGTACCGCCATGATTTGGAGAGTAGACATGTTCTGACAGCCTCCTTTTGCGGGAAGAAACAGAGTACCCTGTTCAATATTTCTTCTGGCAATTTCGATAGCATGTCCTTATCTTCCCCTCTCTCTTTCTTCATCTGGGCTCTACGTCTTCCCGACTCATAAACCCTAATTAGGCAGCAATTGTGATATCTTGTGGAGTTTTTACCATACTTAATTGGGTAATTTTATTCGAACCCCACAAAACTCTAAATATACTAATTTATTTTTATTTATAATTATTCTATTTGTGTAAAAGTCTATTATAACCTTGACATCTAAGTAATTAAATTTTCTGTTAATTTATACTCTCTTTTATATTTTTCAGCACTTTGAGTTTTTTGTTTCTTCTTGGATGCAATTTTTTTGTTGCTTTTGTTATTGAAGTAGTCATCTTACCTAACGAAAACATGAGAGAAAAAGATTTTTCCAGAGATCAATAAAGTAATTGGGTGCCTAGAAGGCGTTCGGCGATTTTACCCAGTACAAACTGTTTGCTTTTCGCTTTGTTTCGGGTCTCTTTTTCTTATAAACACATTGATAAACACATTAATATGAGAGAGATACTTCATTAATAAACACATTTGACTAGGGTAGTTTATCAAAGCGGCCTAAAAATAGTTCCTACATAAAAAAACATAAAAATATGTGTTCTCCATTCTTTGTTCAAATCTCAATTCTCTACCTGAATTTTCGAATTTCTGCAAGGGCATTTTCTTGTGAAGGCTGAAAACAATCTCCATACAAGGCCTGATTGTTTGTCGCGCGTACGAAGTCAACCGAGACCAGGGAGATATATAGGGCATCGCGTGACAACAAGTAGTGTATGTACTTGTTGGCTCAAATGGCCAGGTAGTCTTCGAATAGCCTTGGCAATATCAAAGTTTGAGTACGTCACTACAAGGGAAGTTCTTAGACATAATATAAAAAAAAGATGATCAAGATCAATGTAATTTTATAACACATAATTACGAAAGTGGATTAAATATATAATAATTAGAATCTGCTTATATAGTAACAAGCTAAGGCAAAAAAAAAAAAAAAAAACTATTCTCTCCATCTCCATTTCAATCGAAGGCGGATCGTTTGATTGTTTGCCAATTCGGATTTGGAGAACCTATAACTGTAGAAGGGATGCCATTCTTTCGGGTTACCGTAAGAGGTTTCCAGGCTTACTTCCACCAAATCTTGGTTCCAACTACTTTTGTAATCGTTCACCAGGATCCCCAATATAATCTCAAAGACTCTCATATCTTGATTATGTACATCATAAATGTATCTTGGGCGAAAAGCCCTAAACCAACAACTGAAGATAACCTGAAGTGCAGGATACGAATAATAATTTCCCCATAAATAGAAGTGCTCCACGGCGATAAGAGGTGCATTGAAACCACTACGAGTAGGGTCTTCAATATAGTACCCAGAGTAATCAAGAAGCTTCAGGGTAATTTGAGATTGACTTAACGCCTTGAGCAGCTTGTTTAGTGCAATGTTCCGTTCCAAAAACTGATGATAAGAGTTGCATATGGCAAACGACAGGGATATATTCGACTTCCACTCCCCTGAAGTTGGTGCAAAAGATATTGATGGTCGTAGCCTCGAACGAAAGGCGAAACGAAATTCAAAATAAATGATGTTAGGAGAATCGATAGTAGCCTCGACTAAGTCCGAGAAATCCAGGATGTATATGTACTTAATCGAAGGATTTGACAAGCGGAACTCGTCCAAGCCAGGGCAATCAGCAAGATGAAGCTCCTCTAGACTTGGCATGTAATTAGATGTAAAGAAGTCGAACGAGTCTGTAGATAATCCAACGTATCTTAGATTCAAGTACTTGAGACGAGGGAAGTATCTATCGGCGGGGAAATGCCAGTTTCGGCCTCTTAAAACGTTCATGGTTGTCAAGTCTTCCATCACAAAGAGCTCCAAATATTCGATCAAATGGCAACAATGTGTTGAGAGTAACATCTCAAGATCACGATCCGCGATGCAAACTCCGTGGAGGAAAAGCTTTCGGAGATTCTTGAACGATAAGTTGCTTCCAAGATCAGTAGAATTTGTATGCATGATCAAGTTGCATTGCTCCAGATACAATTCTTCGATGAATTGGAATTTCAGGGCTATCGAGTTGAGATCATATTTTGCCGAAGAATCAGGACACATTTTCAGAATGAGTTGTTTCATACCAAGGTTTTGGTCATGGTAGCGTTGTAAGGAGTTGTGGATAGCGGAGACGAACTTTCCGTTATCCCGTTTGAAATCGTCGACCTCGGAAAGCTCGAACCTGGATCGTGTAGAGCCGCGGTACCGCCATGATTTGGAGAGTAGGCATGTTCGGACAGCCTCCTTTTGCGGGAAGAAACAGAGTATCCTGTTCAATATGTCTTCTGGCAATTTCGATAACAAGTCCATCGAATCCTTATCTTCCCCTCTCTCTTTCTTCATCCTGCGCCTACGTCTTTCCGAATCGGAAAAGCCCTGATATACTGTACTTTTTTTCCGACTGATTAAACCCTAGCAAATAGTACTATTTTTTATTGACTTTAATTGTGAGATCTGGTAGAGTTCCGATCCTAGTCATAATATTTATGTTGAATTTTTTTTAACATAATTTAAGTTCAATAATTTCTAATTCAAAAATATCGAAATAGATACAATATTTATATTGATTATTTTTTAATTTTTATTTTATTTTTTAAACATAATTTAAAGTTTTTTAATTTTTTTAATAATGTTACATAAAATATCAAATTTTAATTAAAAAAGTTTATATAACCTTGATAGGAAACTCTAATCATCAGTTTCTGGAACGGAACATTGCACTAAACGAACTGCTGATCAAGGCGTTAAGTCAATCTCAAATTACCCTGAAGCTTCTTGATTACGTACTCTGAGTACTATATTGAAGACCCTACTCGCGCGTAGTGGTTTCAGTGAACCTCTTATTTCCGTGGAGCACTTTCATTTATGGGGAGATGATTATTCATATCCTGCACTTCAGGTTATCTTCAATTCTTGGTTTCGTGCTTTTCGCCCAAGATACATTTATGATGTTCATATTAATCAAGGCATGAAAGAGTCTTTGAGATTATATGGACAGTACTCCTCGTGCACGATTATATACAAAAGTAGTTGGAACCAAGATTTGGTGGAAGTAAGCTTGGAAACCTCTTACAAAAGTAACCCAAAGGAATGGCATCCCTTCCACGGTGATACTTACTCCATATCTGCTGCAGTGGCTAACAATCAAATGATCCGCCTTCGATTGAAATGGAGAGACTAATTTACTATTGGTTTAGCTCTTGTTACTTAATTAAATTTAAATTATAAGCTGCTTTCATAATTATTTTATTATTTTACGTACGTTATATATAACTCCTCATTGTCTCCTTGTCTTAATCATAGTAATTCATTTTATACAAAGACTAGTGATTAGTTAAAATTGATCAGAGAATTAACGACAATCGAGCATGCTAAACCACCGCTAGCTGTGTGTGTAACAGCTAGTTTTGATAAACAGATCAATTATAGATAGAATAAGAGCAAAAGGCCAATATTCCTAATTTCTAGTTCAACATTCGGAAACATATATAGTATATTCTTCATCATCTTATTAGGAAAAAAAATTAATACATAACATCGTTTTAATTTTAATTGTTCAAACAAAGACCCTCGTATTAGTAAATTTTAATTGTTCAAACAAAGACCCTCGTATTAGTACTAGTGGCTGTAGCTTCGAGCGCCGGCTGGCAATCGACTTCTCTAAGCACCGTCTTCAGCCCTTTGCCGCCCCCATTGGCCATCGGATGTATTCCCTGGCTGGGCCCCGTCATGTACGCCCTCTTCTCACTCTCCCCCGCAAACGTAACATTATAACGCCTCTCCACATCTGAAAAACAAACATTAATTAGTTAACATTCATATTGTTAGCTTTTAGGACCGTAACCTGAATCTGATACCACTTGTTACGGGACAAAGCTCTGAACGCCACACGATCAAGACCAGTGCCACTAGATACTACTTGTTGCAGATCGACGATGTATAGTACGAATAATAATACAGAACCCCGAAAATAACTCAACAATAAAATAAAAGGAGACAAGTAAAGAAGACAAGGAATTTACGTGAAAACCCAAATCGGGAAAAACCACGGGAGGAACGACGAGAACTTTCACTATAATATTGCCTCACGATTACAAGGATTGATATCCACTCTAAAATCCTCTAATCTCACTAATCTCACACAATATTATCTCTCTCTATGATGGTATTAACTTGTGTTAACTCGTGTTCTAATTGTGTCTATAGAAGTTACCAATAGGAATAGGAATAAACCCTTTTTTCTAATATATGACTCCTAAATCCATAAGAATAAAATTATATTATATTAAATATAATTTTAATTTTCCTAAATAAGGAAACAAAATTCTTACGAATTCGAGTCATATTTTAACACATATATTTATATATATATAATTGAATTGAAATAGATGATATATATGTAGGACCCAGTCACGTACCTTGTTGGAGATTGTGATGAAGCTGTCCGTCTCTGGTGAGTGACATCATGAGGTGCGGGAGGCCGAGGGGGAGAGCGTCCCCCCTGTCGACCTGCCAGAAGTGGAAGACCTTTCCGTATGTCTTTGCGACCTTGTCGAGGTCCTGGCGCTGGACGGGGGCCGGGACCCCCGGGAGGAAGAGCACGCCGCTCTTCACCTCGTACTCGTGGGAGTGCCAGAACCGCTTCTCCTCGTCGGGAAGCGTCAGGAACAGCTCCTCCGCCACCACGTACTCCACACCGATCAGCCGCCCGTCCGCCTCCGGGCTGTCGTAGATCAGGCACTGACGGAACTCTTCGTTCTGATGCCCGCAGAAGTGGTGGGCCTCCACCTGCCGCGTCATGTCGTCCGCGTAGAAATGGAATCTGACCCCATCGCACGTGCGGATCACGTGAGGATGAATAACATTTTTTAATTAATAAAAAGATAAAAAAAAAAGAAATATTAATTAATCAATTACGCGCAGAGGTGCTGATGGATTTTGTTGACGGGCCCGAAGCCCTGGATCGCGGCGGTGGCCTTCTCGAGAAGGGCGGTTGAAGTCGGAGTTGGATCTCCGGGGACGTCGGGATGGGTGGAAACGTTCGCTCCTTCCATTAATTTCTTTTTTTATTTTATTTTATTTCTATGGAGTAATTAATTAGTGTGCATGGGGTATATATATATTGAGAAAATAAATTTGGTAGAATGAGGCGGTCAAGGGTTTGCATGCAGCGACGCGTGGCGCCACGTGGCGTTTCACTCTCCAACGTGGCATATATAACATATACTGTTGTAACTCTTGTCCGTGGTCGACGACTGATTGTAAGAAGGAAAAAAAATGATTTAACAAATTAATATTTTTCACAAATGCCCTATTTTTTCTTTTTCTTTTTTATGAATTACTTATTTAATCCGAAAGATTAATTAAAGGTGTATTTGTTGTAAATTTTCTAAAAAATATAATTATATTTGTAAAAATGTAAGTATTTAATTCTCATTTTTTAAATTTTATAAAAATCACAAGTTATTATTCATTAATATAATTCCTTCTCTCCTAAATTTATACACATTTTTTTTTTATATTTTACGTACAAAAAAATTATGTTTACAATTATGTGACAAAACGAATTATATATATATAAAGTAAATATTGAAGAATAAAATTTTAAGAAAGCAACACTCCATTTTCTCGCCAAATAAATTCAATTAACGTGGTACACGCACAAGTAATGAACAATCCAAATCTCAATACACAACTTTATAACGCAACTCTTCGCTCGTGAGTTCTAGATAAATTAGTCTTATTTTTAATAATTTTTCACTTGTTTGAACAAGTAATCAGGACGGAGCAAAAAAAACGAGAAAAAAAGGCTGAAATTTATTTATGTTTAATATGTATATATAAAAATACATATTTTAGGAGGAGCTAAACATAAAAAAATACATTTTTTCAAAAAAAATTAAAAAAAGTTATGAAGATTTTTTTAGGGGGCCTTAAATAGTTAAATGGCTCTGAAACGGCAAGCAACCGTGTGCGGTCTAACGTCATAACACCGAATGACTGAACCATGCATAAGCCGCAACTAAAGAAATTGGTATCAAATTAAAATTGAAGGGAATGTATGTTAGGATTTGTGCTCAATTTCGTCACTGTAAGAAACAAATATGAACACGAAAAACGTACAAGAAAATAAACGAACACAAGAATTATATATAGTAGTTCACATGTATATTAACGAGGGCTACGTTCAGATCTAGAATATTCAATAATCGACTCCAGAGAGTTTACAAACGCACAATTGCGTATCTCAGTATTTTCACTCTCGACTATTCTATCACTTTAGTGTTCTCACGAAGATGTTCAAGATACAATTATATTATTGGGGATTCATATTTATAGGTCTAAACATATGAAAAATTATAATTCAATATTATACTAAAAACTCGCCAGGCCCAAAATCACGCTGGCCCGAAAAACGCGCCGCCAGAAATCCATAGGCAGCACCCGCTACCCCGGGCGCTGCTTGAAGCTCGAAGGTTCCAGACGGTCTGCACGATTTTCTACACGGCCAACGCCCGCTGGACCATGCACTCTGGCGGGCATTGAACCTCCTTTCTTCATCTTCGGCGTTTTTCATTCTCAACGGTGTGAGTGCAGTCTCACACCTAGCGTAAAAATTGCGGACGGAAGAGAGCGATCACGGTCACCAAAAAAAGTTTCATATACTAAAACTAATTGGTAATATTTGTAGTAACTCCCTAAATTTATAAAATAATCTTATTTTTAATAAAAAAAAAAAATGTAATATGTGACAATTCACATGTAATGTCTCAACCCACCATTTTAACATAATTTGAGACTTAATTAAAGAGAGATTTATATAATTAAGTGCACTCGATCAAACCGGATAAACGAATCAAATAATTTCTAAAATCATTTTGATTAATTATACAGTATATAATATCTTGGACCCAAACCCGGCCGATCGCGAGCCACAAATATCATTGATAAGCAAACCACAACTTATAGAATCAAATGAAAATATCATATCGTGTTATGGAATGAGCATACACGATTGACAGTCAGTCGTCGCACTTCTTTTACTTCTTTTGTAAATTACAAATAAATTACAACTACCTAACATGAATTACAACACCTAACATGAAATAGAGTGACTATTTGTTTTGAGCTAGGGAGAAGAAAGTCTATGAACTTGTTTTTAATCGGCAAATTGATGGGTGATTGAATTTTTTTATTGTTAGTTAGAAAGAGCATTGAGGAGAAAGAATCTTACTAAAAGTAATCATTTGTAGTCCTTTTGGTACTTAGTAATAAACAGAGACATTTTTATCACCTCGGCTTACTTCCAATAGACAACTCACATAACAGTAAACATCAATGTTTTGTTTTGTGGTATTATTTTACTCTAAAATATTCACCGACTCATTTAAACAAAGTACATCATATATAAGAGTACGTAGTTTAAGTCTAATTAAATTGATAACATTTATTAATTAGCGTAACGTGAGCTTTGAATATCTCGAGTATTATACAATTTCTTTCATGCGTTGACTCAACAGCTTTTCTAGAATATTAATCTAAAATCAATACCTATATATATTAATCTAAACCTAATTTCTCACATGCTAAAAGCTATGGTTGACCAATATTTAGTAATTAGTGGTGGGGACAAATTGCATAATGAATGGGATGTGGAAAGAGACCCCCACCCCCACACCACCCCACCCTACCCACTCCCAAAAGTAATGTAAGTAGTTATAATAACAAAAAATTCACATTAGAAATGAAATATAAAAAAAAAATTCTAAAAAAATAAATATAAATATATATATTAGAAAAAACGTGAAAATTGTGTATAGAGTTGACATTTTTTTGCTTCTTGGTATCAAAATTCCGGAAAGAGAATATGCGCACGGCACGAATCATTATTTTAATTTTCATTTTTTTGGAATTAAATGAAAAGATAAATCATACTCCGTACTAAATGCTAATAATTAAAAAAACGCATCATGCTGAGTAGGCACGTACGTATCACGATCGCGTGCGACGCACGCGCCGCTTTCGAGACGGCCGCAGATTTGATCAACGGTTTAAACGCGGCGTTCTTTTTGGAAAAGTGGAAAACCAAACAGTCCCTTATTTACGACCTCTTTCGTACATATCCTCTCAATTCACAAAATTGCTTTTGCTTTTGGCCGTACCGGTTTTGCAAATATAATAATACAATATATATTCGCACGAACAAGATTCAAGAAACAGATAATTAAAAATTAAAAATCAAGCAAGAAACCGATTGGCCCTTTTTCATTTTTTGTTTTAATTTAGTTTTCCCGTGGAGATGAAGAACAGGGCTCTCTGCAGTTCTTTCTGTGCAGTAGTTACTGTGCTGCTTTTCAGCTCCACCGTGTTCGCAGGTGATATAGTTCACCATGACGATGTTGCTCCGAGGAGACCCGGTTGTAATAACGATTTCGTGCTGGTAAAAAGATCTCATCTTTTTTCGTCTTGGTCGTTGGTTGTTGAATTCTTGATTCTTGAGCTGATAAAAGCAAAGGTCATATATATAAAAATATATAATACAGTATATATTCTTCAAGGTTTTATCTGGGGAGGGTTTTTGTTTTTTTCCCCTTAAAACCCAAAATTAAAATTTTTTATTTGGCTGACCCGTTTTTATGAATACAATCTTGGCCTAAATTTTATGACCTATACTATTAATCGTGCAATAATTAGCTATTTTTCTATGAAGTTGAAATATATATTAAGTGTTACCGTAGGCTAATAGCTTAATGGAAGCCGGCAGTCGAAATCTAACGGCTATCACGATATGTGATTGATTTTCTGAATTGGGTTTTTGATGGCTCCATGGATTGAAGTAATGTGCTTCGTCTCAATTTTAAGTTTTTTTCAATGAATAGGAAAGTGCAATGCATACATATCTTTTTCTTGAGGTAGCTTGGTCCGCTTGGACATTCAAAGGGGATATAAGCTTTGATTTCTCTTGTAGACTGTTTCATTTAGCTTACTCGTGCTTTATTAGACTTCTCAAAAAATACACCACTCGATGTTTCAAATTACTAGGATATTTAGATCGTCCTGTTGCAAATTACAAGTTTTCCTATGACATCCATTTTCTGAATTTATTATCTTCGGTTTTTCGTGTTGAAGCCCGACTATATTTTTAAAAAGAGATTTATTATTTCCCTAACCTACTGTAATTTGTGTCGAATGTCATTCTAACTTAAGTTTTCATCTAATATGCTGAACGTTGCACTTGTCTCAGCTAAATCCTGTAACAAATCAGTGGTTGAATTTTAGGAACAACCACATTTGTTCTTTTAATACTTTTTTTTTTTTCGTTTGGTAGTTCATTTTCTGAAATCCTCTGGCCAATAAATAATAATGCCTCGTAAAGTAGTACTTAGCTTGTAAACAAAGTCAATCCACTAAGCAGATCGAAAATATGCTTTAAGCTGAGGCTTGCAGCAACTAGTCTTTTTCTTTTTGCTTTGTTTTTTTAGTATCATAAAATATCTATAACTTATAAGTACAGATTACAAAAACTACCCTTGAGGTTTGGAAACTATAAAACACAAATCGATGTTTAATTCTGTATTATATTTGAAAGAGATACAATATTATACAAATCCTAAGGGGGTGATGGACATGATTTTGCTTGTATAGGGGTTACAAATCGATGCTTAAGATTGCTTAGTGCAATTTTTAAATAGTTTTTTTTTTGTCATTAAAATAAACCTTAGTTGTGGCTTTTGCAATTATCCTTATAATAAATTGAAGCTTTCGTGTTGTATGCTAACATGGAGTTGAAAAAATTTGTGTTATATTGTTCAATATGACTCCTTCAACAGGTTAAAGTACCTGTTTGGGAAGATGGTAAAGAAGTAATGGAGTTTGTGGGCGTTGGTGCACGATTTGGGCCCACCTTGGAATCAAAAGAGAAGCGTGCCAACCAGACTAGAGTTGCTCTTGCGGACCCGCCCGATTGTTGTAGTAAACCAAGGAATAAGGTACTTTTTTTCCTGGTGTTTTTAACCATTATTCTTCTTATGCGAACTTTTCAAGAAACTATTGACTTAGATTTTTCTGGTGTTCTCCAGCTGGCGGGTGAGGTTATCTTGGTGTACAGGGGAAAATGCAGCTTCGTAACGAAAGCAAACGTTGCCGAAGCTGCTGGTGCTTCGGCTTTACTCATAATAAATCACGCAAAAGGTTAGAATTACGTTGGGAAATGTATCTTTGGGCTTTATAATTAGGTTCTCACGGAAATCGTGTGGCCAGAGTATTGTCTTTTAGTGTCTCCAATTAGCTAAATTGTCCGATTCTTGGTGAAAATAAATTAGTTTCAATTGTTTTGAAATGCCAAAAGATAAGGTGATGGGAGCTTTTAGACTTTGGTATCTTCTTATTTGAAATTTACAAATAAATAAAAATAGCTTTACGACTTTCCCTAGTATGATTGCTAAGCACGTTTTATGCAAAAACATGATGTTACTAATCTTTTTCTCGAGTAAATAGTTTTCTTAAGTTTCTTCTACGAACTTAACACGATTTCCCCTCTGTCGGCTGAATTTCTTCAGAACTCTTCAAGATGGTTTGTGAAGTTAATGAAACAAATATAAAAATCACTATACCCGTTGTCATGCTCCCACAAGATGCTGGTACAAGCTTGGAGCAAAGTATGATGAGCACTTCACATGGTAATGCTATTTAAAGGGAAAATGAGTCATATTACCCTAGTAAATATTTATTTATTAGTTGCTGATGACACTTTCTATGGTGTACTACATTTTTTTTGTGTACTTACTTTGTATTATTATTTATGGGATTTATCCTTATTTTCAGTTTCCATTCAGATGTACTCTCCAAAGCGTCCAGTGGTTGACGTGGCTGAAGTATTTTTGTGGCTGATGGCTGTTGGTACTATTTTATGTGCGTCTTACTGGTCGGCCTGGAGTGCAAGAGAAGCAGCTATAGAGCAGGACAAGCTCTTAAAGGTAACGTTTTGTGTTACTTCTATTTTTCATTTTTATTTCGGGAAAATTACACCACCGACCTGATGTTAGGAGAAGAAAAATCCAGCTTTCTTTTTCAAATTACAGAAATCTCCCTCTGGGTTCGGTTCTGTTTATATTTCTGACTCAACCGTTAATTGATCTGATGAATCGTTTGAGTTCATCAAACTTCCAATTTTTCCTTCGTTTAATTTAATACTGATGTTTGATGATATTATACACGAACAATTTTCCGTTTTCTCACATGTGTATATAATCTTTTAACCCCTGCAGGATGGTTCTGATATAGACCTCAACAAATACAATTACAATTATAGTGGTGTTGTGGACATAAACACTGCCTCGGCGGTTTTCTTTGTCGTGATTGCCTCTTGCTTCCTACTTATGCTGTACAAGTGGATGTCTTACTGGTTTATTGAGATTTTGGTGGTTGTGTTTTGCATTGGTGGTGTAGAGGTATGTTGATTTATTAAATTTCTCTGATGGATCTCGATTTTTATTGATGTTTTTTTTTTTTTTTTTTTTTAATATTTGAGCAAAATAATCCTCTCGGAGACATAAGAAAGAGATTGTTATTAGCAAATTATGCATGGGTTGTGAGTTCTGTTATGTAGTGAACAAAAAATTGGATGCTTTTTACGATTAAATTTTCAATGCTGATTATTTCGCCTTCTTGTGCTTACAGGGTTTGCAAACTTGTCTAGTTGCTCTGTTATCATGGTATTTATTATGTTCTTGAAATCTTGAAGTCCCGATTTTTTTTCTTTTTTATTGGATTTACTTTTTCAGACAACTTGATAGTTAAATGAGTAACTGCAAATACACAACTTCGAAATTACAAAAACCACCCTTGAGGTTTGGTTCCGTTTACATTTTGGCCCAACTGTTAGTTTACTTAAATGGAATTTGCTGGCGTCTCTAAACTAATCTGAAAATTTACAAATAGCTCCAACTTCCTCCTGACTTTATGTAATATTTGAAAACTTGAGGTACATAAATGTAAAATGCAAGAGAAGTTGGGGATTATTTATAATTATTTAAGAAATTTGAGAGCTGTAAAAAATAGTTTTATCACATCAGCAATTTCCATGTAGCTCCACTTACATTATGTCCAAAATGTAACGCGGGTTTAACCTCGAGGGTATTGTTTTTGTTTTTTAATTATCCCTATTTTTAATTATAATGATGAGTAAAAGTTGTCTTCTCAACGTAGAAGTACAATTTTTTTTTTAATTTTTTTTTGTGATTTATTATATAATTTTCTCCAGTCATTAAACATTCTTTGATTGAATATGTAGTTTCAGATGGTTTGACCGTGCGGTAGATTCTTATGTTAAAGTACCCATACTCGGAGCCGTATCATATCTGACGTTGGCTGTCTCTCCATTCTGCATAGTGTTTGCCGTTTTATGGGCAGTTTTCCGACATGTCTCCTTGGCTTGGATTGGTCAGGATATATTAGTAAGAATAACTTCTGTTTTAGGCCGTCTATTTTATTATTTATTGCTCTCAGTTCTATTAGAGCACAAAAACAACTTTATTTCTTACTTTCTAGTATAATTTAAAAAACATCACAAGGTAAAAAATTAATCACAAAGAGGTCCGGTATCTTCTTAAAATTACATAGTTATCTATACTCTCTCTCAATAACTCAGTTCTCATCCTTAACAGGGGATTGCATTGATAATCACTGTCCTCCAAATCGTACGAGTTCCAAATCTGAAGGTAATTTCCGTGACTCGTGCTATACGCAAACCTGTAGGATGGTATTTTGTAAATTTGAAAGTTAACTGGATCTCTTTGGGTCAGGTGGGAACTGTTCTACTCGGCTGCGCGTTCTTCTACGACATATTTTGGGTCTTCGTCACTAAATGGTGGTTCAAAAAGAGTGTGATGATAGTGGTAAAATACTACTAAACACGACTTTCCATTCCCTAAACTGGACCATTAGGGAGAATGATTCTTGGTTTTGGTCAACGCATCATTCTCCTGGTTTTGGTCAACGCAGTGTTCACTTATAAGTTATATATATAAGCACGTTAAGTTCTCTTCGATTTGTATTTTAGGTTGCCCGTGGGGACGGAAGTGGAGAAGATGGAATTCCAATGCTACTGAAAATACCGCGGATGTTTGATCCGTGGGGTGGATATAGCATCATCGGATTTGGCGATATTATCTTGCCGGGATTATTAGTAGCATTTTCCCTAAGGTTTCAAGTTCCCCTCTCTTAGCTTTCTATATTGCACAAAAATATCTCGAGTTATATTGCACTATTCCACTTTGTATTCCACTATTCAGATGTGAATAACACATGTGTTGACGGGGATTTGAGAACTATACCTGCCAACACGTAATCGTACGCTGCGCCTGTATCACCCAACGCAAGGAGTTCGTCCCTACTCCTTAGGTCAGGGGTTAGAGGGGGTTCGAGTCCTGGGAAGACTGAAAACCTACGATACAGGCTCAGCGTAAGATCATCTCAAACCCCTATCAACAATGTGCCGCCGTGAAATAAGATATCAACCGTACCTATCAAAATATTATGCGTCTTTCATCCCATTAAATGAATTATGAGTCGGTCAAATACTGAAATATCACGATATTTTAGCACTTGAATAGTTACTTGGAGCCAAGCTACAGTGATGTTTTCTTGATTATCATTTCAGGTATGATTGGTTATCCAAGAAAAGCCTTAAATCTGGATATTTTATCTGGGCTATGCTTGCCTACGGTCTAGGTACGATATTTTATTATTAGGGTAAATTACAGAAACTACCATCTTCTTATTCATTTTTTTTTTAAATGTATCTTTCGAAATTACATATACCTTCAGCCATTTTTGTTTATACAAACTCGGTATTTGTAATTTTTACAGATAAAACTGGAGCTATTCTAAGGATAGTTTTGTAATTACTGATTAGTTTTATATGATCTAATTTTGTACTGAAGGAACCATGTGTAGATTCAATTGTCAAGATAACATTGTTCCAACTATGAGTTTACTAATTGTGTAGATTCTAAACCACTTCTAATTCTTCGAACGCAGGCCTCCTAACTACATATGTGGCCCTGAACTTGATGGATGGGCACGGCCAGCCAGCTCTGCTTTACATCGTACCCTTCACGCTAGGTACGTAACAAGAAGCTCCGAGATTAATTGCGTAAATACCCTTGAGTTTCAATCTAATTTCGAAAAATAATATAATTTTCATAATTGAAAATACGTGTTTAAATCATTCAAGTGTGTATTGTAATGTTGGCTGATAAATGAACATGTTTTTCTATAGTTACGTTAAGTTAAAGGGATTTTTATGTAATTTTCGGCAAACGCAATCCATTCCAGGTACGTTGATAACATTGGGAAACAACAGAGGTGATTTGAAGCACTTATGGACACAAGGGGAGCCCGACAGGCCTTGTCCGCACATTCAACTTCAACAAGACGAACAGTAATGAGTTTAAAATCTCCATAGAGAAAAATGTGTATGCAGAGTTATACAGATGACAAGGGAAAAAGAAATAACTAGAGAATGTGTAGTTTGCTGTAGATCCTTCTCTGGTTTTCTAGGAAAGAGTCCATTTGAAATTTGGCAACATCAGTTTCCATTTTCAGTGTTTGTATGATATCAGATCGGATTTTCATTTGTTAGGTCTTCCATCTTCTGAATCCATCGTCTTCATCCTCATCATAAAAACCCGCAATGCACCAGAAAGTTGTGACGTTCACAATAAACGCACAATGCACATACGTCTCAAGGCAAAAAATGAGACAAAAATATTACTCTATCTGTCCCAAGATATAGGATAGTATTCTTGCTTCTTTTGTAAATAAAAAAAAAATAAAAAAATACTGTTATGAGACAAATGTAGTATATATCATTTTTAAGTCACTTGTTTGCATCATTAAAATCACAAAGTTCCTGATATTTACATTTTACTTTCTCACTTCACTTGTCTGATAATTTCCCAGCATTAGCAATATGGAAAAGGATAACATACAACGATCTATCAAAGTTACATGGGAAAAATAAAGGCAAAATTGGTCGTATTGGTATCCTATTAACAACACTTTCCTCATTGTTCTCCTCTTTGGATAAAGATACACGAGGTCAACTCAAACGTCAAAAATCGAATCCCTAACAATGTCGAAAATGTCACGATTACCTTGAACGTCGGTCAATCCACGATAATGCATGTTCCATATCTCAGACACCCATACCAGCCTCTATGGAGAATGCATCGATGGATCTCCACTTTGATATTATGCAGGGTACTTACTTAAGAGGATCATTTCTGACGTTGGTCTTAGCCTGCAAGGAAGAGGCAAAATATAATCATGCAAAGTATTTTTTTTCTTCCCGCAGAGTTGCAACTGCGATAACATGTGTAGCTTGAATCGTTGAATTTTCTTCTAGTTAAAATATCCGCCACGCCAACATAAAGACAAACTTAAAGAGATAGTTGCAAAAACTACCCTAAGGTTTAATCTTAATTACAAAATTATAACTGAGGCACCCACCGCCTTGACATTTGTTAATATTTGCACCAGAAGAAGAGGATAGATGTTAGCTAAAAAAATACATATAAATATCCCAAGATATATGTAAAATCATAAAAGGGTATTTTTGTAATTGAAGTGTTGTTTTTGTTTTTTATAACAAGGCCAAACTCTAGGCAGCGTTTCTATTTTCTAAGTATCCCAAGGCTAATCATGGTATACCACAAAAGACTTTCATTTTGTTATTCATAATGGATGAAACATATTTCCGGTCGGCACGTGCATCTGTGCAAGATGACTATTCCATATATTTTCCTGATATATGTGAAAACTAAAAGCCACCATGCTGTTAACGATAATTCTAACCACTAAAAGGAATTCATGGTCATCCTAGTATCTCAGCCAAAGCATGAGGCAAAACTGTTCTATAAAAAATAAGCATCACATCACAATGTGACAATGGAATATTATGGGTAGATGTGAAAATCAAATATGAAGTGGTTAAACAATTATGAATAAGACACGGATGTGCAAATTTTACTTGTAAGTCGTCTCAAGGAACTGGTCAATTGTATGGATCTTTTCTCTTGACCTAGAGAAAGAATCTCTTGCATTCTTTCTGGCCAATCTGAATTTAACCTTCTAGCAAAGTCTTCCACTTCCCTGATTACTCAAACAGCAAAGGAAAGTGTTACAAAATATATAATTACAAAAACAAAAGTATGGAAAGGATAGCTCGGAGAGAACTAAGATTTCTAGATTTTTATTGTGGACCCTCGAAATACACAGCTAAATATACATGAACACTGTAAATGCTTATAGGTTGACTTGAAAGTTGAATCAAACATGGAATGAAAGCATGCAACTTTTGAACACAGACAAAATATACCTACGAACGGAATGAATGCTTGCTAGATCTAAATGGAGACAGGCAAACATAAACATATACCTACCCGATCGCATGCATACAACTGCCGCCAAAGGAAGAAGGAAAAATAAAGTCTCAGGTCAATCCATTCTAAAAGGCCATATCGATTTACTACAATGGTTTTTTATGTTTAAAATTGGAAGTGCCAAAGAAATACTACACTACCATTTGTTTAATATTGCAAAATGTGTTTTTGTTAGATTGCTAGTCTAAAATGATTCAAATAATTATACACAATAAAATAAGTGGTCCCATTAAGGTGTGACATGCAAAACATGTTTTACTCCTAAAATATTACAGGAATATCCCAATTTCATTAACCAACAGGACCATAAACCATGATGATATTATCAAAATTATTAGCAATAAATATTATTCCCATACTTGTTGAAAACCCACAAAGTTCAACAGAAGTTGATTCCATGAGAACAAAACACACTATTAAAACCTTATTATTCATGTGAGTATGTGATTTGCATTTCACAAAACTCAACTTTTATAAATATATTTTTCCCACCAAAATTATCCGGATCCTAAGTTCCCGGATATTCAAGAATAAAGCTTTGAAAATACTAATTAAATTCTCATTTCCTTCCTAAATTCATTAAAATCGTTAGGAAGTATTATTCTACATTCTAAGGCAGATACTCAACTTTACACACGATAGATATTAAAGAATATAATCACATGCTGCAGAATAACGTAATTACTCAATCTACAGGGGAAATAAGTCAATGACATAGTGAAAAAAATGTTTTTGTTCGTTTAATTCTAAATTCACTGAAGCCAGGACAGAAACACTTGAAAGCATCGAGCTCACCTATCAATTTCTTTTTTCAATGCAGGGTCAATATCGTCTTCAAAATCATAATCATCAAATGCATCCTCAGCTGCTAATTCATAATCTTCAATGTACAGCAACTTTGTTTTTTCACAAACGTCGGTATCGGTCATTAACTTCCCATGTAACGAAGGATTAGCACACACAGAATCAAGTTCGTTTGGTTCCTGCAGCACTGAAGAATATCAAACAAAACACCATATATGACTAGCATTGATGGCAGCTGTCCTGCCCTTCTCTATGACATGCGAGAGGGGACTGAGGGGATCCATAAGTAGTGATGCCATATCCCACAAAGAATTAACACAAATATGAAGCCAAAAAGTATTGATTTCAACCTTCTTGTTAATATCTGCAACATTGCTTGAAGAAGAGGTGCTGTTTGAAGTACTGCTGCAATTTGAATTGGCAATCTTGTGATGATCTTTCCTCTTGCGGTTCTTCTTTTTATTTTTAGAAGTTCTAATCCCTGTAGAATCTACAAAGTCACGTGTGTCAAATGGTCTACCTTAAAATGAGGAAACAAGGAAGGAGAAGACTATGTGTGACTTCAAGTCCGTAATATTTACTTGAGTTAAGGTTGTGATGATGTGAATAGATATAGACAGATAAAGCACATGTAACCAGAAGCAACGTGTCTCAAGGGAGATTAAAACAAACATTTGCCAAAAAATCAACTATATATAGCACCAGAAAGTTGACTAACAGGTAGTCAGGTACAGCTCAATCAAGTATATTTCAATTACAACTAGAATATTTGGAAAAAATGAAGAAATTATAAAGAGCATTCATTATATAAATATGAGAAAAATAAACAATGTTAATGTCCCCAAATCTTGCAAACCAATACAAATTAACATAAATAAATAAAAATGGAGGGTGAGGAGAAGAATAGTACATCAAACAGGAAATGTAAGTAGACTACTGATTGTGGCAGCTAGCTTAAATCACTGATAGTTTATCAATAAGTTTAGCTGACAACTCTAACAATCAATTCTCTAATAACTACATGAAGATGATGGTGGCATCAATTTAATTTAAATCCATAAAAAATAATAAATCAATGCTCACGAAGTGCAACTAGAATACCTTTATTGCCTCCATTAATAAACGATAATAGATCATCCACTGAACGATCATCCGCACGTTCCCCTCCAGCCTCTTTATTCTACAGAACAAATGAAAGCCACTTTTTCAGCCTTAAGCAACACAAGCATGTCTGCAGGTGTATAATTATTTCAACCAGGTTATGAAATCTGAATTTCACTGTTCATGGGGTACACAGACGGACAGACCTAAAAAATGGTTGAGTGCACCAAATTCAAAAACAAATGTTGTAATCACCTTTGTATTGTCTCTTTCCTTTAATTCTTTTCTCTTTCTAGCATACAATCTATTCAAAAGCCGAATTCTTGGATCATCCATGGTGTTTTTGATAGGCTCCAGCTTTTCTTCCTGTCACCAATAGGATAACAAGATATACTACAGAATAGATAGAAATGCAGGTTTCTGCCCCAAGGGAAAAAAAACAAAGGACAATAAGCATGTACACTGCTTGCAAAGACAGAACACCTCTGTGAGATCATCTGGCAGATGAAATATTTTGCGTATCTCTTCAGGATTCTTCCCTTCAATCACACGTGCAAGAGCACGACTTGTGAGATCAACCACTGGTTTCAATTCCAGGCTATCAGCGGCAGACGTGAGCTCACAAAGCCTTTTAGTATCCATTCGAACAAACTTCTCATTAAAGGACTTCCTCTCCTGCATCAGAGTATAGTCAACATCAATAACTTGTTTTCCTCTATCACATAATAAGACAAATGCCTAAAATTTTCTCTTTGCAAAATGTAAATTAATTAGGCTGAGAAAAAAATACAGAAATGTAGAGTTCAGAAAATATTTACTACGTATTTTAACCTTGTTAGAACGACCTGGTACTTGATGAAACCGGCAGTAGTCGAGAATCAGGCTTAACATCGGAGGATTGACCCTTGAAGGAAGAGAGATGGGAAATTTCTTTGAAGATCCCATGCCTAAGCGTAGTTCTTTACAAATAAAGGGACAATACATGGCAACCTCTTGATCTACTTGTTGTATCGATCCATCAGTGTTTTGAAGCCACACGCAAGCCTTCAGCATCTAGAGATACACAACACAACAACTAATACAAATCAACAATATGAGAAATAAGAACAAACTACAACAATGAAACCATGATCAAGGGAAAAACTCCGCGTGGTCAATAATCTACCGGTTGAAAATAGACACAATAAAAGAATACTACAACAATGAAACCATGATAGCAAGGGAAACTCTCCGTGTGGTCAATAATCTATAGCTTGTGAATAGACATGGATTAATAGCACATTAGATAAAAATGCACAACTATGCCAAGGAAAAGAAGCTGAAAACTAGTAAGAGAAGAGCAGGATCAGTTATGTACACCAAGTAGGTAGGCATAAAAGAACAAATGCAAAAATAAGAGAATTATGATGCCAAATGTAAAGAAAATCATGTACAGCATACCCCAGGTTTAATGATTTTACTATCAGCTTCTGCCATGGTCATGAAAATGTGCCGAAGAAAATTTCCAGAAAGAAATTCCTAACTATTTACCTGCAGCAAAGATTACATGTATAAGAGTTAAGCCTACTGTACTTAATAAGCTTGACCGAATGATCAATTGGTAAGCTTGACGGAATGATCAATTGTTAAGCTTGCAGTAATTTTCGGCAAGCTTAATTTAAAAAACCATTAACCGAACACTCAGATAATTAGTTTTGGTTGAGCTGAAATGCAGGACTGATTGGTATTCTCTTCCATATTAAACTCATGTTTATAACCTAGTTCATAATTCTCCAAAGCAAAAGAAGAAAATATCAACACTTTGTTTATTATATTTACCATTACAATACCACACATACACACATGTTAATTGGTGTGATAGCTATAACTATAGAAGAAATCACACGAATCAAATAACATGGCGTGAAATATTTTTCCAAATAATGGTGCATTATTCATAATCAAAACTGTTTGGGTTGATTTTGATTATCAACACTAGAATATATTATTCCTTGAATCGTCAAAGTCATGAAAATTAAACTTCAATGTCCTCTGCCCCACCACCAAAGTACAAAGGAATAACATCACAACCTCTCTAAACACAATAGTACTGCAAAATATGAGCTCAAATGGAACACACATAACGAAAAAAATGGGCAGTTCTCTCAGAAAGAGGGGAAACATTTCCATCAGAGCAGAAACTGCTAACATCTATTTTCCCCAATTCACAACCCACCTTTCGGGCTTACATCTCCGAAGAGTGAATTTCCTCCTACTTTGGCTTCCTACGCAAATAAGGTTCAACTTTCAAGTGAGAGCAAAATAAGAACTGTTTAGCTGTTGTAAGTCAGTTGTTAAGAAAGGGGTTTTCCTGCAACATATATCGATGGAAACGGGAAAATAATATATCAATTGGACCACATAACCTTTACGCCAGAGAATGCAACATACAAATAAGGCCAATGCATCGCAAGCTCGCTCAACAAAAATTAAACCCTCAAGACTAGAGAAACAAGTCTCCTCCCCCCACAAAGTGCAATAACAAAATAACAACACTAATCCATTAACATTCTAATTAATCAAGAATCAAGAGATGTTGGTCTCAGGAAAGCCCTAATCCCCCTGTTTCAACTCAGCCTCAATCCCATTCATTTCCCTAATCCAAAAAATTGTCCAATAAAACAATACAATTAACAGCAATACAGTATCAAACCAAAATTACACAACTCCAAACCACGAATTGAGCTACATAGCAAACAAGGAGCAACTCAATCAAACTAAGGCATGACACGAGAAAAATATTTAATGAAACACGAACCAAACCTTCGCGTAAATAGAATTAAGATACAATCTAATCTTACCTGGAAAATTGAAAAAAAAATATAGGAAACTGTTTCCGGTAAACGGAGCTTGAAATTCTGGAAATGGCGCTCGTCCTCGACAACAGTGAAAGCGGGTATGAATGGCAGAATGGGATATAAATATAGTGTACTTATTTTTTTCTTTTTTTTTTAATCCGTGTGTTGTGTGTGTGAGATTAGATGAAATGAAGGTGATGCAGTAACGATAGCATAGAATTAACCGTGAGCGGATGGAATAATATTTTTCCGTGCGAAGTAGTAAAATCAAAATTAAAAATAAAAATGTCTTCAAGGAGCAAAAGCTTTCACTGATGATAGTTGGGCTTAGTCTTGGGCCTGGGCTCGGGAGAGTTATAAAGGTTTAAATATTTGGGTGCAGATATTTACACCGCTTTACTTTGCACAGCCTACTTGTATTATTTTTATTTTTATAAAATTATAAATTACCTATTTTGACCTTTTAAAATATACTAATATTAAGTACATTTGTTAATCAAAATAAATAATTAAGTATGTTAAATAAATTAAAAACCTTATCGGAACTTCTCCGACACCTAATTGCGACTTAGGTAAATTTCATCCAAAAATTTCTTTACTTTATCTCTTGTTAAAATTGTGTGTTAGAGCACTCCCAATGGGGGAGACAATGGCAAAATTTGCCTCCCCACCACCACTGTAGCAGCCCCAATGGGGGTCTTCAAACCTGTGGCAGAATAGAGAGGGTGAACAGTGGGCGGCAAATTTGCCTACCCACTATTCATGGTGGCAACCATTTTTTTTTTTTTTTTTTTTTTTTTAGTTTTAGTTATTATGTATATTGTATATTTATTTTATTTTCATTTGATTTTTATGTTTTTAATTTAAAAGTAACGTGACATTGAATATTTTTTTTATGTTTTTATGTTTTTTTTATGGTCACTTGTGAGTTGTCCCACGTTGAATATTTAAGAAAAAAGAGCTTATTATATAATTCTAGAGAGTCCTTTTATTTAGCACTATATGATTTTAAGTTAGAAATAGACTCCCTAGTGGATATTCTGAAAGTTACTCTGATAATGGGAAGAAGGGATGGCTGGACACATAATATATTAGAACTAAAAATATTTTCACCATTAACAAATTAGAACTAAAAATATTTTCACCATTAACAAATAAAATTCCGAAGTAGCTCTAACAATTCATAACAAAAGGAGGGTGGGTGGAGGAATTGAAGCTTTCCCAAGTTGTTAGAATAATACTACTAATTCCTCCATTTCCAGGCTTTTAGTCGAATACGACTTTACTTTGTTTGTTTATTTATATAATTTTTGATAGAAAGAGGTGATGTATGAAGTAATAATAAGGGCAATATGGATATTTTGCTATTAATGAAATTTAAAAAAATTAAAAGAAAGGTGCATGAAGTAAAACCGGAGGTGTAAATATCACTAGCTTTATAATTGTTATTATTTTTTGTAATGTCAATAACACGTAAAAGAAAAAGTGTAGTGTACAAAACAGCGAAAGAATTTATCGCATCAACGAACAAACAGACTAACTCTCCGAACAATCAACCGTAACATATAGCACTAGAATACAAAAAGAACAACTATCAAGCTATATGTCACACACTTTTCAGTGTTCGTGCTTGAAAAGAATCAGAAAGTCGTAATGAGATAATCTTCTCTCGTATAATGGAAAAAAGTACCCCAGACGACATCAAGCGAACATCCTGTATACACGTATTCATTTTCTGTCATATACAATAAATCAAAGTAGCGAGAAGTCCACGATAAGTGCATGATATTTAATGTTTCTCACCACCGATAAACTAAACTTTTATAATTACTTGAGCACTTATTTTATGTATTATATTTAAATTTTTATTTAATATACTTTCAAAATAAGAAATATTATCATTCTTCAAAATATTGTATTATCTTCATAATTAATTGTTAAACCAAAAATTGACCATCACCACTAAATTCGCAAATATATAAATCGTCAAATTTTATTTATATTTAGATATAGATTATTACAATGTAAATTCAATAAAAATAAATATATTGCATGAATTATATACAGATTTTTAAAAAATAGAAATATAGATTTTAATGTATTATAAGTAATAAAAGAAAATTATTTTTTACAAAAATATTAAATTAAATATTTTTTACATGAAGAAATTCAGATGTGCAAAATGTTGTTGCTACTAAACAGTCTAAAGCTCTAAACTATCATTGGAATGCTGTAACGTCTATATTTACATTTATTCTTTTGATGGGGACGCAGCTTCAACGGTCCAAAAGCTCTCTTAAGCTCACGCTATCCACATCTTTATCTTACACTACTTTTCACTTTAAAAAAAAATAATTACTGTTGTATTATTATTATTATTACTCCCTCCGGCCATTAATAGATGTCATACTTTGCTGGACACGGAGTTTAAGAAAATTGTTATTTTTGTATTTTTTAATTGAAAAGTAAAAGGTAAAAATATATTTTAAAAGTAAAAAGTAAAGTAGTTGTGAGTAAAGTTTAAAAAGTAGGTGGGGTAAAGTAGAATAAAATTGTATATTAAAATGAAAAAGTTAGAATAATTATTTTCTTTTTTTGGAGTATGTCAACTATTGTTGGACACCCCAAAAAGGAAAGTACGACAACTGTTTTGGATGGAGGGAGTATTATTATTATTATTTCGGCTTCAACCCAGCACATTTCAATTTTATTGGCATTTGGCTCTCTTTTGTCTCATGAATTAATTTGCGCCCCCTCTATTTGATTTGTTTTACATTTTAGCCTATATACATTTGAATTTAAGGCAACATATTCCAATAGTTTTCCTTTCGTCCCAAAGAATTATGGAGTAAAAAAATATAAAAAATAATTATTCCAATAATTTAAGACAGAGCACATATGACATATTAAAAAAAATATTACTTTACCTAATATAATTATGAAGAAAGTTTAAAAAGTATATAAAAAATATTATAAAATTGTATTTTAAAATTTAAAAAATAAATTTTTAAACAATGCATATTAAATTGAAATAGTATTTATAAAAAATCGCATATTTTTTTTGAAACATAAAAAATATAATTTTTTGACAATTTAACGTCTCAACTCATTTATATTTGGTTATTGTATAAATATATAAATTGAAATTCAAACTCCAAATGTATTGTTTTTAATTGAGTGAGTATATATTTTTGCAAAAATTCAAACCTAAATGTAGATATATATTTTAATTTTAAGGTGTAAAGTTAATATTGCTATAAATTTATTTTTTTTTAAATACTTTTATTCATTCTTACTGTTGGGTAAGTCCGTCACCATCACTCTGTGGCCGCTTCGGGCAAGTTCTCACGATTTTCACTTTGGGACTCTTTTCCAAAATACTTCGTACTCACAATGTGGGTTAGGTTTGTACTGACACTTCAACCCTCACAAAATACTATGATTTTGAAATTTTGAAATTTTCCATTATTTTTTTCAAATTAGCATTACATGAATAAGCAAAAGTAATTAAAATATAATTCAAAAATTGAAAAAGAAAAACAAAATACTATGATTTTGAAATTTTGAAATTTTCCATTATTTTTTTCAAATTAGCATTACATGAATAAGCAAAAGTAATTAAAATATAATTCAAAAATTGAAAAAGAAAACAATGAGAAGAAAAAAGAAGCCAACTTGCAATATAACGAGAAGTACAAGGGTCGTGATAAGAATATAGGCAAACCACGAGGGCCTCATAGTAAAAACATTGCCACAAAAGGTTGTACAGTTGTCTACCAATTCTATCTTTTTGCAGTATAAAGCGCACTCTCCTTCACCACTATCCACACCACTACCAGTACCAGCTCAACAACAAATTACTAGAGAGAGAAAGCTAGCAATGGAGGGGAAAGAGGAAGACGTCAAGCTCGGAGCGAACAAGTACTCGGAGAGGCAGCCGCTGGGTACCTCGGCTCAGACAAAGGACTACAAGGAGCCGCCGCCGGCGCCGTTTTTCGAGCCCGGCGAGCTGCAGTCGTGGTCCTTCTGGAGAGCCGGCATCGCCGAGTTCATGGCGACGTTCCTGTTCCTCTACATCACGGTGTTGACGGTGATGGGGGTTTCAAGGTCCCCGAGCAAGTGCTCCACGGTTGGGATTCAGGGGATCGCTTGGGCTTTCGGTGGGATGATTTTCGCCCTAGTTTACTGCACTGCTGGAATTTCCGGTGAAGCTCCTCTCTCTCTATCTCTCATTTGAATTTCTCGATTTTGGACTATAATTTGTCGATGTTTGAGCTTGATTTTTCGTGTTTACTTTCTGTTTGTTCGATATTCATGCTTGGATCTGACTTCTTAGTGTTGATTTCAGAAATTAGGGTTAAATTCAGAGATTAGGGTATAATAGGTACAACGTAAACTGATTAAAATCGGGAGGTTGTGTAGTATTAATGGTGTGATTATTTATCTTCAGGTGGCCACATAAACCCTGCCGTGACATTCGGTCTGTTCCTTGCGAGGAAACTGTCTCTCACCAGAGCAGTTTTCTACATTGTGATGCAATGCCTCGGCGCCATCTGTGGGGCCGGTGTTGTGAAAGGATTCCAGCCTTCTCTCTTCCAGGCGAACGGTGGTGGGGCCAATGCGGTGGCACATGGTTACACCAAGGGAAGTGGACTTGGTGCTGAGATTATCGGCACTTTTGTGCTTGTCTACACCGTGTTTTCCGCTACTGATGCAAAGAGAAATGCCAGAGACTCTCATGTCCCTGTAAGTACTTTATCTAACATGTATTACTATTATTTTAATCTTATTATTTCTAGTCTTGGCTTAGTAGTTAGTAGTGAATATTCTGTGTGGAAGTATCTCGGCTAAGATTTATATGAAAACACGATTGATTTTTTTTTATCAAATTTCATGCTTATTAGCGGTTAGGTCGTCTCAAATAATTGTCGTTTGATATTATAATATCTCTTTGAATTGGGTTTTGGATTTTTGTTTCCTTTTAAGCTTTACAAGATTTGAGGAACATAAATTGACCCTTAGTGCTAACGAAAGTGTTTGCATTGTTGGATTCTTGTGAGAATAAAAGCCTGTGTTTTTAAGGAGATGAAGACAATAAATATATTTAAAACTAAGCCAGTTTCATGACCGGCCTTTTGCGATCTTTTTAGCATTTGTAGTAATCTGTAAATCGATTACAGCTTTTGGCTCCCCTTCCCATTGGATTTGCTGTATTCTTGGTTCACTTGGCAACCATCCCAATTACTGGAACCGGCATCAACCCTGCCCGTAGCCTTGGAGCAACCATCATTTACAACAAGGGCCATGCATGGGATGACCACGTAAGTCCCTCTTATATCTAAACATCCGAGGCTTACTATTCTAATAGCGAAATACTTCAACAATCTTTTAAACAATACAAATCTTGATTCTTGAGAGTATTTGTAGTTTGTAAACGAGAAACATCCGGCAAGTTTTTTTTTTTTTTGTAATTTTGTAGTACATGAGTCGGCTAACGTTGGGCTGTTAATAAATTGCAGTGGATCTTCTGGGTTGGACCTTTCATCGGAGCTGGACTTGCTGCCTTGTATCACCAGGTTGTCATTAGGGCAATCCCATTCAAGAGTGGCCACTAATTAATTTATGTTTACCTACTTCCACTTGGGCTTTTGCTTTGTTCCTTTGTTGTGTATGATCGATCTACAGAATTATTTATTTGTGTTCATTGTAGCAGCTACTGTTTGTTGTCTAATTTTCTGGGATTTTCACCAATTTATTTGCTGGCTTTTACTCCAAAATGCCTTTATTTATTGCATATATTTAAGTTAAAAAGTTTTAAGCTTTCAAATATTCTATAAAAGTTGCATTTTAACTTCATAACTTTAGTAAAATTCATTAAAATTTAAAAAAATTATAAATTTTGTATTTTACCAAAAGTTTATTATTTATAATATTGAAAATTATAAATTTTAGTTAAAATGTAAAGCATTTTAATTCGATAAATTTCATAAATAAAAATTAATTTTTAAATGAAAATAATATTTTTCACGCTTTATGTTATCATATTTAATTTTTAATTTATCTTAGTAATAATTTAACTATTACTTTTATTTATTTTAAAATATGAATTAAAATAAAAATTAAAAAATTATTATTTTAAAGTATAAATATATCTTAAATAATACATACAAAGTTTCATGCTATTAATACGAATTAAAATTTTAAACTTTTCCTAATTAATATCTGTGTTGTTAATTTTTATTGTTTGTTATAAACTTTAATTTTTTTGTGCTCGTTTTGCTGTGAAAATATGATAAATGATATACTACATATTTTCACAACTTAATGAAAACATTGCATAAACACAACTTCCCTTTCATTCAACAATTAATGAACCGAGTGTAAGAAAAAGAGTTTCACGTGTTTTGTCAAATAGATATCTCATAAGTTGGGTTATTAAACTGTATTGATTTGGAAGATAAAAGAGGAAAGCTTGAAGCTTTCCTTTAATGGAGACAATGAGAAAGAACGTAAATAATTATTATTGAGAACTGTGCGGCTGAGTATTACAATCATGTATTTATAATAAAGCCCTCAGCTAAAAACCCTAAGAGTAACAAAGATAGTAGGTCGGATGCACGACATGTGGACATCCAATCCAACGGTACCTCAAATCCAGGTGGCTGGAGCATATAGATATCATGGTCAGATTCAAGGGAACCATTCAAGAATGCATTATCAATGTCTAACTGTCTCAGAGGCCATCCTTTGGTGAGGGCAATGGATAGAATGAGTCTGATAGTAGTAGGTTTAATAACAGGGCTGAAGATGTCTAAGTAATCAACCCCTGGGATTTGATGAAAGCCCTTGGCAACAAGCCTAGCCTTGTGTCTCATTATAGAGCCATCAGCATGGGTTTTTAATTTGAAAACCCATCTGCAACCTATGGCCCTCTTGTGAGAGGGTGGAGAAACAAGATCCCAAGTATGGTTTCTGGACAGAGCTGCAAATTCAGAATGCATAGCTGCTTTCCATTGTGGTGAGAGGAGAGCTTGATGATAAGAGGAAGGTTCAGCAGAAGATGAAACAGTAGTATTGTAAGCTTTGCAGACTGGGAAGAGATCTCATTTCAAGTTTATCAGAGACATAGGGTCTGAGGTGGGGAAAAGCTCTGCAGCCAAACACTTTCAAGGTTGAATAGTCAGGTAAATGTCCATAGAGAATTTGATAAGGACTGATAAAATTAAGAGTTGACTGAGGCACTCTGTTGAGCAGGTGAACAGATGTAGCAAAAGCATCTTCCCAGTAGCTTTTATGCAGGCCAGCAGCTGATAGAAGACTCAGACCAGACTCAACAACATGTCTGTGTTTCCTTTCCACAGCCCCATTTTGCTGTGGAGTATAGGGGCATGAAAGTTGATGAATGATTCCAGCATCAGAAAATAATTTGGTCAGTGGTTTATATTCAGTCCCTCCATCACTCTGAATAATCTTAATTTTTGCATTGAACTGATGCTCAACAAGGTTTTTAAATTGAAGAAAGGCAGCTGCAGTGGCACCTTTAGAAGGTAAGAAATAAATCCAAGTAAACCTGCTAAAATCATCTATGAAAGTAACATAATATTGATTTCCATATGCAGATTTTAAGGGAGCTGGACCCCATAAATCAGTATGAATGAGATGCAAAGGTGAACTTGATCTTTGATGCACATGATGAAAAGGTAAGACATGAGACTTAGCTTGAGCACAATCACCACATAAAGAAAAAGTCTTATCATTAATAAAAGGAATTTTACAGGAGTTTAAAGCTCTCTTAGTGATATCCATAGAGGGATGCCCTAATCTTTTGTGCCATAACTCTAAGCTCCTTTTGTTCCTAACTGAAGCTGCAAAAGTTTGAACAGGAAGATGTTGATCAACAGTCTTGTGAGCAGAAGAAGAATTGGCTGACTGATCAACATGTTGAAACTGAAATCTGTAGAGTCCATTCTCAAGAGTCCCTGTGAAGAGGGCCTCCTTTGTTGCCTGATCCTTCACAACACAGAAAAAGGGGTGGAACTCAAAAAACACATGATTATCCTTGGCAAATTGTGCTACACTGAGTAAGTTTTTGGTAATTTCTGGCACATGTAGCAAATTGGTAATGGTTCTAACCTGAATATAACTCATATTGGTAGAACTCAGATCACACCAGATATAAAGAACGTATACCTAATTTGAACCTTGTTATGTCCATCATATCCAGAGGCAAGGCTAATATTGGAGAAGTCATTTGTCATGTGATGAGAGGCTCCAGAGTCAGGGTACCAGTTTGACTCAGACCCTGCATTTTCAGAAGAAGAGTAGTATGCTGATCCATAATTGCTGCTTGGTTGATTGAAGTGTCCATGTGATGAACCACTGTTCTGATGCTGATTCTGTTGAGACAGGTTAGCATGTCCAAAGGATCCCTGAGATCCTTGATTGTTAAATCTGTTGCTATTCCCATTATCAAAGTTGTTATGTTGATTGGTTTTGGGTACAAAGTCAGTCTCAAACCTGTGATAGCACTTATCAGCCATGATTGGTATATCCACAAATTTGACACTGGACCCTATCACCAACATTTCCTCTACCACCTCTTCCTCTATAACTGCCTCTCCCTCTGTTACTTGATGATCCTCTGCCTCTATAACTATTCTGTTGACCATTTCCCTTATCCTTTTGTGCCAGGTTTGCACTGGGAATGAGCTTATCACAGAGGGCAGTGGCTTCAAGCCTATTTTCATAACTGAGGAGCAGAGAGGTTAAATTCTTCAAACTACAGTTTCCACCTTGGGCAGTGACAGTGACAACCACTGCATCATACTCACTACCAAGACCACTGAGAATGTGTAAAATTTGATCCTCTTCCTTCATTCTCTCACCAATACTAGCTAGGGCATCACAATATGACTTTATCTTATTGAGGTAATCCCTCATGTTCATACCACCCTTTTTAAGATTCTGCAGCTGTATTTTATATTGCATCTTTCTTGCAACAGACTGACTAGAGAAAGTAGCTTCAAGAGTCTCCCATATTTCTTGTGAGGTATTCAAACCAACAACAGAAACCAGAATAGATTCAGACAGTGAGGAGAGAATCCAAGAAGCTAGAAGGTTGTCTTGTCTTTGCCAAGAGTTATACTCTGGATTCAGTCTCAGGGCACTTTCTTCTCCAGTGACCAGAAATTTTGAGGGCTGAGGATTAGAGCCATCAAGAAAACCTTCCAAACCGTGTCCTTTCACAGTGATGAGAACCTGTTGTCTCCATATTAAGAAGTTTTCATCCGTTAGCTTGACGGATATGAGTTGATGGCTGAGCTGCATCAATGACATCTTGGCCGCTGTGCTGTTTGTTTCTTCCATGTCTAGATAGAGCAGATAATAGAGCCTGACTTATCCCTTTTCTACTGCTCTGATACCATATTAAACTGTATTGATTTGGAAGATAAAAGAGGAAAGCTTGAAGCTTTCCTTTAATGGAGACAATGAGAAAGAACGTAAATAATTATTATTGAGAACTGTGCGGCTGAGTATTACAATCATGTATTTATAATAAAGCCCTCAGCTAAAAACCCTAAGAGTAACAAAGATAGTAGGTCGGATGCACGACATGTGGACATCCAATCCAACGGTAGATAAAAGGGGTAGAAAAGTAAAAACCTAAAATATGAAATTGGGGGCAAAATCAGGTTTTCAAATTTGGGGATAAATCCAAATTAGGTATACGTTCTTTATGGGTCAATACCGTTTGTGTTATTAGTTCAACTTGAGCAATATTATTGATTATTATTTGATTAATAAAAGTGTTAAGGATTGTTAGCTCAATTAGTTGAACACTTGAATTGAGAATCGTAAAATCCAATGTTCGAACTCGAGACATTTGTGTGAGTATTTTAATTTCTACCATTGACCTAAACAAAAAAAATATTATTGGAGGATATATTCGGCCCACTATAAATGTCTAGTTGCCCAACTTCTCTAATAGTTCGAGCTTTTAAATGAAGCGGTTTCTAACATGGTATCAGAGTCTAGCTTTGTGGCAGATCCTGGGTTCGACTCCCGCCATGTGCGACTCCACCCGAATTAATTATCCACTTGTTGGGTCTTCCCTTGAGGTTGAAATCGGCCCACAAGTAAAGGGAAGTATTGGAGGATATATTCGACCCACTATAAATGTCTAGTTACCCAACTTCTCTAATAGTTCGAGCTTTTAGATGAAGCGGTTTCTAACAAATATTAATTATTATTTGATTAATAAGTGTGTTATTGGTCCAACTTGAACAAAGCGGCCCACTATAAATGTCTAGTTGCCCAACTTAAATGTCTAGTTGCCCAACTTCTCTAATAGTTCGAGCTTTTAGATGAAGCGGTTTCTAACAAATATTAATTATTATTTGATTAATAAGTGTGTTATTGGTCCAACTTGAACAAAGTATTAATTATTATTTGAATAATAATATTGTTTAGATATGACTCGAATTCAAAGTCAAAGTGTAAAAATTGGATGCGTTGATCGCTGCTAACCTATCGTTGATTAAATGGGGTTAAATGAGCGGGGATATGTAAAAATTGTTGATCGCTGGTAACCTATCGTTCGTTGATTAAACGAGATTAAATGAGCGAGGATATGTAAAAATTGGACGCTCTCCTGTTAAAGGGAATCAACATCAACTATCGCTGGTAACCTATCGATCATTTATTAGTGTGATTGAATTAGCCGAACTACAGAAAGTTCTTCTCGACTGAGTTTGTTAGTTTTTGTGTTGTTTTTATATTAATTTTATTATTTGATTGATTAATAAATGTGTTATTGATCCAACTTGGACAAAGTATTAATTATTATTTGATTAATAATATTGTTTAGATATGACTCTGACTCCAAAGTCAAAATGAGGAAATGTAAAAATTGGATGCGCTCATCTCTGATAACCTATCGGTCGTTGATTAAGTGTGATTGAATGAACCGAAAAATGTAAAAATTGGACGTGATGCTATTAAAGAGGAACCAACTATCGCCGCTGGTAACCTATCGGTCATTGATTAAGTGTGATTGAATGAGCCGAACTATAGAAAGCTTCTTATCAAACGAGTTTTTAAGTTTTTGTGTTGTTTTTTTTACACATTAATTTTATTATTTTCAATGTATCAAAATTGTACTATTTCCGTCTCCAATTCTTATACATTTTTTTTTTATAAATTTATAAATAAATAGTGAAAAATAATTAATTGAGACAAATGTAGTAATAATATATTTTGTGTAAAATCATAATTTTGACATAATATCAAATATAAACAATAAATTGTATTATACGGATAAAATTTTAATAAACTAATTTACACAATAATTACAATAATATTTTAAATATTTAAATTTTTGCAATTAATCAATTTATTTAGTCCAAAGAAAAAAAACAAATATACTTATGGGGAGGACATTTGAGTACTCTTGGCTGTCTCCATTATCCATTTCCAAATCAACCCTTCTCCGATTTTCAGTCTCCACTCCACAACTATGGGAAATCCTTTAGCCTCCCCCAAGGGCACTATAGTACTTTTCCGTCACCACGAAGATGATCCGACGTGTCAATATATCAGCCCCTCTCTCACCATTACAGCTTTTGTTCAATATATAAAATAGAGATTAAAAAAAGAAACAAAAAAAATCGCAGCAAATAAAATATCTGAGCTGCAGAACTTCGTTCAACAACAATGGTTCCTAGATATTATCCACTCTAGAGCTAGAAAATTTTATTATGAAATAAATCAAAATATTTATCTTGTATCTGAGTGGATACGGAATTTCGAATAAAATAATCCAGTGCACCCGTTCTCCGGTGAGAATGGCAATCGGCGCCGTCATCTCGCACCGGAATTTCGGCTCCTTCATCGGCTCCGGTAATTTTTAAATTTATTGCAGTTTTAAGCTAAATTGATTGCTTAGGGTAGTTTTGTAGTTTGAACGTTGAGCTTGAACACACAGTGTGTTCCAAACTGTGATGAAATATTGCTTCTAGAAATTTCGGATTCCCGGTAGACATTAAATGTATTTTCTGAAATTAAATGTATTGAAGTGGTTATTTCATCCGGAAATGTGGGATGCTGAGTCGCTTTGAGTAAGGTGCTCGAGTGAGCTGGTTTATTGATTTAGGAAGCTTTATTTCTGGTGAATGTTGCTGAAATAAGTAATCAAAACCGGTTACTTATTTCAGGGTAAGAAACCCCATTAGTTGGTTACTTAACTTATGGGGTTATCTTTAAATGGTGTTTAGTAAGCTAAATCTTGGTTGGGATTTTCTTACCTTATTTTGAACTACATGCAACATGATATTTTTTTTTGTATCTGGAGGAAACATCTTATAATTGAGTGTCAAGTTATATAGTACTAATTTGGTCTTTCTTGAGGAATATACTAATATATAACGATATGGTTTGTAGGAGTTATTCTATTGCTAGCTTCTTTTTCGAACTGTGATAGATGCATCTTCTGATTTTCTCGTGTTACCAGGACGCCTATGCCATTCATTCGGAAGCTTTATGCAGTCATCAATTCATGTAAATGTTAGAGTTCAAACCAACATAGAATTCTATCGGTCGAATTCAAAATATCACATGAGAGTCGATCCATCCCACCAACTGAGCAAAAACTCTAATATAACCAATACAAGGAGAAGACCCAGGGGATTATGTCATTGCTGCCTTTCTTCGGCTCACTTTGATGGAAACTGGGTTCAACCGAGAAAGTTGGACAACCTTTGTGGCAAAAAACTCATGTCAAAGCATTCGATAGTGACAAGGACTAGAGCCGACTTCAAATCTGAAGAGCATGACATAACTGAAGGTGAAGCTGTTTCAGTTGAAGGAACCGAACAAAAGAAATCTTGGGGGAAGCAGTTTCCAAAGCGCTGGGTGATGGTGCTACTCTGTTTCGCATCGTTTCTGTTGTGCAACATGGACCGTGTAAGGTTCTTCTTGATTGAATTTATTGTAGAAATTACTGGTTTCTGGAATGTATTTACTTTTCTACTATTTTCCCTGCTTAGGGTTGCATATTTCATGGGAAATATTTGAAGATTTTCTTCAAAATAACTAAATAAAATAATACTAGTAGTAATAAATTAGCAGGTGCTGCTTGTACATACACCTTTTGAACTGAATTTTATATGAGTAGAATAATTGCTATATGTGCTAATAGTATGATATTCTTTAGGTGAACATGAGCATTGCAATACTCCCAATGTCGAAGGAGTTCAACTGGAACAGCACAACAGTTGGTCTAATTCAATCTTCTTTTTTCTGGGGCTATCTTCTTACACAGGTTTTATGTTCGGATTACATTCTACCTATGCATAAATCTTTGAGCTAGTCTTCTATAGATATCTTTCACCTTTACAAAGTATTAGATAAAAAAATGTGATTCCTAATCGGTTATCTTCTGTTTTTCTTTTGAATGTTCCAATGGGCCAAAATTTATTGTTGTAGAGTTATATAATAGTCTACAGCATGTGGTGGCAAGATTGCAGAGTGTTAAATCCGTATTCAAACAGAGAACCACAATGTTGTACTTTCTTAAGCTCCAGCAATCATGTGTTTTCTTCAAGGATATACTATAGCTTAATAGTTTTTCTAGCTTATCCTATGTAATTGTTAAAAAAAAAACGTTTTGATACATTCTGAATTAAGGCTTCAATGGTCTCAAGACATTTATTTTTTCCGCTCTAGATGAAATTCCTTATGTTTATTGTTCGTGTAGATTGTTGGAGGCATATGGGCTGATAAAATAGGTGGGAAGACAGTACTTGGTTTTGGAGTAGTTTGGTGGTCTATTGCAACAGTTATGACACCTATTGCTGCCAAACTTGGTCTCCCGTTCTTACTTGTTATGCGCGCCTTCATGGGAATTGGCGAGGTTAGCTGCTCACATCCTTCTGCATAGATTTTAATTCGCTACTTGAAAGTCGTGAGTACAAAGTGCACATACTCATACTTATTTTAGTAAACAGTATGAGTTTGCTGCATGCTATACCATCTAATTATATTTTGGCGCCTAAACAAGAATTTTATTACCATACTGATTACTTCAATTAATCATTTGTACTAAACGTTGCCGTTCGTGATACATTCTCTATAATTATAATATGTTAATCATAATGTGCCCTTATATGGCAAGGTTTTGCGGTCAATCTAATTCTAATCTATGTGCCTGATTAAATTTCTATCTACACTTTAAATGCGGTGATTTAAGAACCTTACTTGCATTTCTTTTCTAACTATATTTATATTGAATATCAGGGTGTTGCTATGCCTGCCATGAATAATCTGTTGTCAAAATGGATCCCTGTCTCTGAGAGAAGCAGATCTCTTGCTCTAGTATACAGTGGGATGTATCTTGGATCAGTGACTGGTTTGGCGTTTTCACCCATATTGATCAACAAGTTTGGGTGGCCATCCGTTTTTTATTCATTTGGATCACTCGGAAGTATCTGGTTTGCAATTTGGTTGAGCAAAGTAAGGGCCTATTTTTTTAATGAGGACTAACAAATAGTCAAAATTTATTCATGTCTTTGAAATGCTGCATGAGTTCTATCCTTACTTATACCAGCTTTGAAATATGTTTATTTAAATGTTTATGCAGACATCTTGTACAAATTTCATTTGATATCCTTGAATTTTACTTATTTCAGGCATACAGCTCACCAAAAGACGACCCAACTCTTAGCGTGGAGGAAAAGGAACTGATCTTGGGAGGCAGCGTATCCAAGGAACCTGTTACGGAAATTCCATGGAAGAAGATTCTATCAAAGGGCCCTGTATGGGCTCTCATCATCTCCCATTTCTGCCATAATTGGGGAACATTTATTCTTTTGACATGGATGCCTACATATTATAACCAGGTATTCTTTAGCCATCAAATAATGTGGAATTGATGTAAAGTTTGTTGAGTAAAAATTTGTATGCCTGTTTCTGTTATCGTTTGCACAGGTTTTAAAGTTCAACCTCACAGAATCGGGACTACTCTGTGTGCTTCCATGGCTGACAATGGCTGTATTTGCAAATATCGGTGGTTGGATTGCCGATACACTTGTGAGCAAAGGTCTTTCCATTACAACAGTTCGTAAGGCAAGCACAATGTTTTTTGTTTTCCGTTCATTTGAGTTTGATAAACCTTTACCATAAAACTTTTTTCCATTAGAGGTCTAAATTCAATTTTTCCGATGGTAAGGTTGTATATGTAATACCGAGAAATGATTGGATTGTTGTTACGATTATTTTACGGCAGTCAAACTGGCATCACTGACTTACTTTCAATCTTCCTCAATTAAATACTTGTCACAGATAATGCAGTCCATTGGATTTCTAGGGCCTGCTTTCTTCCTAACACAGCTTAGCAAAGTGAAGACACCTGCTTTAGCAGTGCTATGCATGGCTTGCAGTCAGGTTTGTTATATCCTCCTCAAATTATTTTTATCTTTCATTAAATTCATAACTGAAATACAATTTATGCATCGGATTCATGTGAGCAGGGATCTGATGCATTCTCACAATCTGGATTATACTCCAATCACCAAGATATCGGGCCACGTTATTCTGTGAGTTCTTTTCTGATTTTTCTATTTGAGAAAGGACGAAAAAAATTTAATTTGGAAATTTTATTCATATTAATTTCTCAATCTGATGCTCAAATTTTGCTTATATTGCAGGGAGTACTACTGGGCCTGTCTAATACTGCAGGTGTACTTGCTGGTGTCTTTGGGACTGCTGCTACTGGATACATACTCCAAAAGGGTACATCCTAAACTATACCTCAGAATTAGAAATATATTTTGGGTCTCTTTTTAATTAGTTTAAACCTCAAGGTCAAGGGTAGTTTTTGAAATGATCTCATCAATATATTATATATGATCTCATTGTGGTTTTCATCGGAAACTTCTGCTCCGGTATTTGGACGATCGTGGTTTGATTCTTGGATTATATTCATCAGGTTCCTGGGACGATGTATTCAAAGTGGCAGTTGTGTTGTACATCATAGGCACATTAGTGTGGAACTTATTCTCGACGGGTGAGAAGATTCTGGACTAGGTTTATTCAGAATATAGTAGATGTGTTTGCTGCACTACCATGCATCGAGTGGAATTCAGAGGAAAATCCTTGAGTGAAGGAGTTTGAATCGAACCAGATGCCACTAATGATACTTCCCTCTAGGATTTTGGAGCTTCTTGGATTGATTGAGGTGTCTCAGCTTGGTGAAATTTTATCAGTTTAGAATGATTATTTTTGGAAAATGTTAAGGGGGTGAAGTCTCAACTGAACACAACTATGTATAACATTTTATTTAGCTATCCAAAATTCACTTTCCAGCTCATGATCTGTTCAATCTATAAGAGCATCTCCAGTGGTAGTTGTAAGTTTTGGGTGATAACTAGGACAGGTGTGTGCTACCTCATATTTTTTCTACATCTACCCTATTCAACAAGTCTACTCAAAAAATAAATTTTATAGCTCTCAACACTTACTTACTTTATACTTTTTATTTATTATTTATATTTAAATAATAATAATACTAGTAAAAGTTAAAAAAATAATTTTTAAATAAAATAAAATAAATATTTAATATTTAATATAATTTATTATTAAAATAAAAATATCACAACGGATATATTGACTTTTAAAATTTAACTATTTCAAAATTATTATTTTTAATTAATTTTTATATAAATATAAAATAATTTGTAATTCTAAAAATTTAACTAAAACAAATTTTTTATTTTAATTAATTTTTATATAAATACAAAATAATTTGTAACGCTAAAAATTTAACTATTTTAAAATTTTTATTTTTAATTAATTTTTATAAAATTTCAAATAATTCACTAAAAATTTAACTATTTTAAAATTTTTATTTTTAATTAATTTTTATATAAAATAAATCTACTAACATTAAAATTTTAACTATTTCAAAATTTTTAATTTTAATTAATTTTTATATAAAATAGAAATAATATCATTAAAATTTTAATTATTTCAAAATTTTTAATTTTAATTAATTTTTATATAAAATAAAAATAGAAATAATATGCAATTACAATTCTAATATTTTGCCCTTCCTCTATGGTTATTTTTACGTGTACGAGGAAAACTATTTTGTGACGAATAGAATTTGTTAGTTAGTTTTATGTCCAATGTCTCAGTCTACGCTTTCTGTTTAGATATAGTATTTTAGTTTTTCAGGTCAAAAGAATACTATCTCAGAACATAAACGAAAACATCCAATTTATTTAGTATTTTGAGAAAAAAAAATTACTCTAGAGAAAAGATGGTGACAAAGGAAACACTACAAAGAATAAATACAATAACCCAAAACCCAACCATTTAATAAACAAACAAAAAAATTGAAAAAAAACACACAAGAATTTATCGATTATAAAAAATAAAATTAAAGGGAAAAGAAAAAAAAAACTCAACCATAATCATTGATTTCAGCAGCACCATTGATTCTTCTCCCTCATTGAATGAGTGAGTAGCTTGAAACATGAAGAGCATGTGTGACAAGAAAGAAGCTCACCTCATTTACATGTGACTCTGTCCCACAAAACATCAATCCAGCCACCGAAAAAACACCCTTAATTCAGCCCAACCACCACAATCCACCACCATAAAACACCTCCAACCACCACCATCAACCCCTACGACTTCACCGCCTCCCCACACCTCAACGTATTTACACTTTTATCCTCGCACAAACTCGCCAATATCGGTCTTAGGTCCCTCGAATGCACGTTCACTTTAAGCCCGTCTTTCATGAACAGAGTCAACGACATCTTCTGCTCCACCTTATGGCCCACCGCCACCGTCAGGCGGTGCCGGAGCAACACCGCCACTGCCACCGACTTCATCTGCAGATACGCCAGGTCCTTCCCCAGACATATCCTCGGTCCAGCATTGAACGCCACAAACTTGTACGAATCGTGCATCACAAACTTCTGCCCGTCAGCCGAAAGCCACCTCTCAGGCTTGAACTCCAAGCAATCATCCCCCCACGCTGACCTCATCCTCCCGCCCGAGTATATCGAGTAGGTGATCGAGGACCCCGCCGGGACAAATGTGCCATCTGGCAAGACATCGTCAGCAACGACGTGCTTCGAGTCCTCTGGAACTGAAGGGTACAACCTCAGGGTCTCTGACAAAGCAGCCTTCAGGTACACCAAGCGGTCAACCTCTTCAAACGAGAGCGGTTCGTTGACCCACTCCTCCAAGTCATCGCCACGTGTCTCGATCAGAACAGAGCATATCTCTTTGAGAATCTCCCTCTCCACCCTCGGGTTCTGCATGACCAGCCAGAAGAACCAGCTCAGCGCTACCGATGATGTGTCTCGTCCAGCTAGGATGAAATTGAGCGCCACTTCCTGCAAGAACTTGTCCGAATAAGATTCCTTCTTCTTCATGAACCTGGACAGCAAATCGTCGTGTGGGGTTGCGTCTTTATGCTGAGTTGCCAGCTCGAGCTTGCGTGCATTAATGACGCCAGATAAATACTCGTCCACAGTGACAAGACTCCGGTTCAAGCCAACTTCCATCCCGAGACGGAGCCATTTCTTCAGCTTCCACATTACTTCCGGCAGAATAAACCTCTGGAGAGTAGCCTCTGTGGCCCTGTCAAAAGCGGATGCAAAACTGTTATCCGGGAGACCTGGAGCTAAAGTCCGCGGGTCCTTCCCAAAGGCCAAGCCACATATATTGTCGAACGTGAGCCGGAGGAGAAGATCCTGCAAGTCAACCGGCTTGGATTCGATCCGTGCTGACTCCAGGATAGGGCAGAACCGATTCTTGATGGCTCGGTTGACCCACCTAGCCATGGCCTGGCGCAAGGTCCGCGTAGTGAACTCGAGGGCGGCAGTCTTCCTCTGGAACAGCCATGTGTCGCCATCTGAGTTGAAGATACCCTGCCCGAGCAGGTCGTGAAAGACAGCCTGCCAGGTTGGGCCCTTGGGATAATTGTCGAAACGGGTTTTCAAGATGTGCTCCAGGTTCTTGGGGTCGCAGGTGACTGTCACGAGTCCTTGCTTTCGGGCCAAGAAGGGGACTGCGCAGATGCAGGTTTGGTAGGTGCCGCCACATGCGCGGAGGTTGTCGGAGATCCAGTCGTGCAACCGGTCGGCATTCTCAATGAGGCCCGGGAGGCTTCCCAGTAAGGGCCAGACACGTGGGCCCTTGAGTGATTTGGAAATGAAGGTGAACCAGAGCAGGTAGCAAGTAACAGCAAAGAACAAGAGCAATGCCAGGGATAAGTCCATATTAGAGTGGGAGAAAAAGAACTTCAAGAACCCTTTTTTTTACCTAGGAATTAGGATGAAACCTCAAAATTTGTAGAGACAAAGACTTGGAAGGATGTGGGGGGGAAAATAGAAAGAAAAAAGTGTGTGTGTGTGTGTGTGTGTGTGTGTGTGTGTGTGTGTGTGTGTGTGTGTGTGTGTGTGTTTGAGTGAAGAAGAATAATGAGCAGGAAGGGTATTTATAATGGATGAGAAAATATATATAATTGAAAAGGGTAATAACTAAGGCCAGTCTGTGTGTTGAATTACACCATCTCAACTTGTCTCATTTTAAACAATCAGATGATGCCACCATAAATGCATTCCGGAGGCAGTTGAAAATTTAAGGGCAAAGAAAGAGTCAAAAGGGTGAAAAAACACCACTCTTGAGAGAAAAAAATATAACAGCTAAATTATATTTTGTTATTTTAATTTTAAAAAAGAAACTTACAATCGTTTTTTCTCCAAACTCCAAAGCAAATCTCCCTTTTCCACTCTCACTTTCCCAACTAATTAATCTCTGCAGAAAGAAGAGGTGGGGACTTTATTTCAAGCATTCAATGAAGGGAAATAAATGAGATTAGTTGAGAAAGTACTGTAATATAGATGGGAAGAAATGCAAAAGGATTAAGGAAAATTGGCTTGTAATGATCTGGCCTTTTGTTTTTGTTTTTATTTTCCTCCTACACACAGAATTAGTTTATTGACAATTTATGAGTATCATAAATGTAACATGGGTTGGAGCTTGTGGCTACAGTTAACAGTTGGGTGAACAACCCACCAACAATTTATATCATCAAGCTTAGATTGCGTGAATCATAAAAATACTGTAAAGAATAAGGAGAGACGAGAGAATATATATTAGTATACCATTTCATCTATCACCCTTTAGGATTTTTAACGTTCAATAAGACAGTAAAAGTATAACCATGCTTATCTCTGTTTCAGAACCATGAGTTTGACTTTGACCCTCTTCAATGCAAATGCTGCAGGAACAAATGTCAACCCCCATTCTGCCATGGTTTTCCTGCCAAGTTAGAAAAAAGAAAAAGTCAACTTCACTAGCATTTAGTATTTATTTATTTATTGGTATAACAAATCTTACCAGATTTCGGAATTTGAACCTTTGTTCTCATGCCAATCCATGGGCTATCATATAACTCATATGTAGAACACAGAAACACAAAAGATATAACATGCTAAATTTAAAACATCGAAGAACTCTCGGTTCTGAAACTCAGATGATCATACGAGAAAGCTTAAAGAATTGATACAATACATGCAATACTTGGTAAATTCAATAAAACCATGTAACAAATACAGTGTTACTATTGGAAACAACATTCACGATATGTAGCTATAACAGAACATAAATAAAACACTTATGCTTTTACCAAAGCGATGAGCTCATTAATTCCATCTCTATATCAATGTCGTGCAAAACTTCACTAGACATGATTCAGTACACAAGCAAGGGGATCAAGTCATCATGTCTCATTTTGCGATAAAGAAAAGGTTGTCAAAGCCTAGTGACATGGTTTGCAAAGCATTACATCAAGCCTGAGGGTACACATAGTCACCTAGCATTCACCTGATCACAAGAATTATGAACAAATCCATCTCTCCTTACTGTGTCTATTTCTTGTTATGTGACTTATGTCCACCAAAAGAAACTGTTAGGGGTAAAGAATCAGGGAGAACGTAACAATGAAAAATAGAGGTCTATTGATAATAAATAAGATGAATTATGCCCAGCAAGAATTAACTTGTTCAATAGGAATAGCCAAAGCTAGCACGTTCAAATTACTGCCTAGCTAACTTCTACTAGCAACCCTATATTTATACTAAATTATTGCAATTATAATAAGTAATAAAGGGATAAAAGATTCGAACAAAGAAATAGCTTTAAAGACACTTAATTCTCCGTAGTGTCCTCCCATGGTTGCTTGATATTCTTTCTTCTTGAATGTCTTCCATAATTTTCTAAGCCTCGTATCATTAGATCTCTATCGGAAACTGTGTGAATCATCTTAAGAGACCAACAAAGGTTCTGTTTTAGTAATACCCCATTCTTAATAGTTCAGATTTGTGAATTGCATCCTACTGAGAACTATATCTGCTTGTGTTTCCACAAAAGTGTAAGCTACCTTTCATATAAAAATTGGTAATGATCAATCATGTAAACAAGAAATCCATAAATATAACAAATTTATCAATTATGAAACAATAATCCAGCACACTGAGAATGATAAAAGAAAGACAATACAGGGTGTACTCAAGGATGATCACAAATACAGAACTTGCAAATGAAGCTGATTGTTTCTTGCACTGACCACCTTTCTACATTTTACATCTTTTATGTTGAACAGTGCCTTACTTTCTATACAAGTATTTAGATAAGGGGAACTTCAAACTCCTCGCCACCTGTAAGCCATTTGAAAACATCAACACAAGAAAAAATCGAAACTAATTATAGAATTTACAAAGATTACCCATGGTTCGGCCTAATTACTTAAAAAATCAGTCAACTTTTAAACATAAAAATACCCCTGAAAGTGTGTTAATATTTAACTTAACAAACACCCCACTCTCAAAACTGCATTTTGTGATTTTGAAAGATAAATATTTTTTGAGATTAGGCTAAACCTCAAGAGTAGTTTTGTAATTAACGCCAGAATCAAGGATAACATCCACGTGACTTGTTAACTACCTTTAAAGCCATGTCTTCAGATACTGTTGATCGGTATCGTGTTGACCCTTCAAGTGGACAGCTTGCTCCCTTTGTAATAAAATTAGCGCTGCAGAGACTCGATAATTGCAAGAGAATGTCCGACATCAATCCATCACTAGACTCAGATCCAAAGCCACCACTTTGTAGTTCTTCGTCTTCAGGTAAATATTCAGCAACAGATGTGATGCAATGAAATATAGCCAGCAGCCTTTCTAACGGGAAAGTTCCGGGCCCTTTCATGAGTTGTTCTTGTTCTTTCATTTCCTTCTGATCAATTGATTTTTCGGAGCTCCTGAATACATGGAGTCCACAATACATTACTTTACTAGAAGCTACCTACATAGCGTACAGTAGCAGTTCAAATTCTAGGATAGATCGTGTGATAAAAATTCTTTCTGCCTTTGCTAAAACAATAATAATAATAATTGACCACCGATAATTGCATTTGCTACTCGACCTTCGACTTTCTAATGACAGACTTGAACAATTGTTGTAGTAATTCAAAACACGTGAAGAACTAACAGAAGACAGAACAATCCCTAAACAGTAAAATATATCTCCATCATACACTGAAACAATCGACCTACATTTCAATGTGATTACACGCTTTAGCAAAACTCACTACACTATAGACTCATATATGTAACAAAATACGCAAAAGGATTATGTCTACATAGATTCATAGCGAAGAGTTATTTTTCAAATATAACAAAATGCATAATTTTTTATAACTTTTAAAAATTCTTACTTCCTCTTTCTTTTCCGATTGTCAGATCCTCCAGTTGAATCAAAGAGTGAAGCATCAAGGGTTGCTGGATTTCTCGAAGTAAGAAATGCAGAAATAAGCAGATATTTTGCACAAGTAGACATATGGAAGTCTATCACTTCTAAAGTCTCACAAACTCCCAACTTCTTTGTAATTCCCTTCCTCAAATTTCTCTCTTTCCCGGCAGAGGGATTGAGCAAAGGCCGAGAAGGGACACTAAACGTCTCATTCAGGGATAGTGAAATAAACGGTTGAAGATGACTAAACAATTTTCTCTTCGTGACTTCATTTGGAACAGTGTCCAAATCTTCAAGAGGTTCACAGTATTTTTTGAATAAAGTCGAAAAGGCATTAGAAAGTTCGTCAACTCGTTTTGTGACCCTACAAAAAGGCATCAGCACCAAACTGTCCACAGAAAAAGCAAGGAGAAAATGAAGTTATTATTTAGCTAGCAATTCAATTAATAGCACCACACACACATACAATGAAAGCTTTGTAAAACACACGTACTCTAGAAAAGATGAATATAGCTTGGGGTTTGGTTGGTTTTTCATGAACATAAGGCGCAAATCATCTTCCGTGTAATCAGGGAAATAAACAGGAAACGGTTCGACAAAACCTGTGTCCGACTGAAACGTATCAAGCGAAGTTCTACTGACAAATATGAGACCGACATTCGGCATTTTCAGCAAGTCGCACAAATTAAACAAAAGAGGGACTATACTAAAAGCCTTATCCCATTCTCCAACAAGCTCTAAATTATCAAATATCAAGTAAACCATCTCCCCATTCACTTGTGAAGACGACGTTTTCTTAGAACCGGATTTCCCAAGATCCCCTTTCAGACTGTCTATAAGAGCCCTTAAAGCTTCACGCAGTAAATTCACAAACTCAGACGGCTTTTCGCACTTCTTAGCACAGGCATAGCCATTGCTCTCATCCTTCTTGTGAAGCAAAAGCTGATTCAAAATGGAATGGAACAGTATTCTAGGGCTGTAACAAGTGACACAACTACAATACACGAATGGGCGATTCAGGTGCTTGAATATCTGAAGTACCGTGCTCGTTTTACCGGTGGAAGCGCCTCCATATACGAACAGTGGAAGCATAGGGGAATTTAAAGGGCCTACGAGGCTGATCAATTCATGGATCTGAGATCGCCGTCCGGGGAAGGAAATGATTAACTCGTCGAGGCTAATGGGCTCGCCGTGAAAAGTGAGATCTTCGATGGATAGTGGTTTTGAGTGATTGGGCTTGGAAGCCTCCGGCGGGACGCTGGAGTTCGTGGTGGTACAAGCGGCGGACGACCGCGTGGTTCTCCGATTGATCTGAGGGCTTGCATCTTTATCCATCTCACAAATAATTGCAGCGCTTATGGATTTTTTTTTCATTTTTTTTAAAATAGCAATGATAACTATTCAGCCGTCCCCAATACTATTGGGGTCACGAATGTTCTATCAGACAAGGGCGGGAGTTTTTAGGGTTTATTTTCCCGCATAATCTTTATATTTTGGACTTTTTTCAAATAAAAATTGGTTTTTGACAATTTTGAATCAATTAAAATTTTCTATTTTAATTTGAATCAATTTCAAAATATTATATTACTTGATTCATTTTTTTTAAAATATTAATTTTTATATTTAAATCAATTTATGTAGTATTTTAAAAATATTTATTATTGTGATAATATTAGAAATATTTGATGTATAATTAATATATTTTATATAACATCGATATTACAAATTCATAATTTATTTTTTTAGTTGATATTTTAATTTTTTTATTTATAATATTACACATTAAATTAATATCATATTAATAAATAATTAAATATATTAAAAAAATTATGTATTTTTTTATTTTTATAATAATATAATATATAAATTAATAAATTGAGTGATGAAAATTACTAGTACAACTTAAATATAAGGGAATGTTTTTTTCTTCATATTTTTTTATTTTGATTTTTCATTGTTTTTTATTCAAAATTAAATTACAAATATTGAAAAGTGTTATATAAATTGATAAATATATTTTATTTTGATATAAATATTAAAGACTTGTTCTTTTTGGATTGAAATTAAACGAATTGGATAAATCTGAAATGGATTTGAACTAAAATATTAAATTGATTTTTTTTTAAATAATAATAATTTTTATAAGTTTTTAAATATTTTGAAAAAATATTAATAATATTTTAATATTAATTAGATTTTATATTTAAAATTATTGATTTGAAATATTTTTTAATTATTTTATTTTAAAATAAAATTAATAAAAATTAAAACAATTAATAATTGAATTGAAATTAAAAAAAGTTTTATAAATATCCCAAATAAAAGTTGAGCACATTCGCCCTTTCACTTGAGGCCCAACTCAGTGGCGCGGGTAACAAACAAAATATTATCTTGATAAAATAAAAATAAGGCTGAAGTGATGGGGGATCTGTATGCTCTGGATTTCGACGGAGTCCTCTGCGATAGCTGTGGGGAGAGCTCTCTTTCTGCTGTCAAGGTATGAAATTTATTTTTAATTTACTCTGACACATTTAATTAGAATCTTGATTTTCATTCAATAGAATCTTTAATTTATTTATTTTTAATTTTATTTTTAAAATTTTAATTATTTAGGCTGCTAAAGTGAGATGGCCGAGTCTATTCAATGGGGTTGACTCGTCATTGGAGGGTTGGATTGTTGATCAGATGCACATAGTAATGTTTTCTTCCTATTTGTTGATATGTCTGTTGTTGTTATTTGATTGTGTCATGTAGATGCAGTGCATTAAGGTGTTTTTCGTTATCGATGAAAGCACTAGTTAGTCTCATGACGAAAAGTAATAGCAACCGTTCCGTTTCTTAGCTGAAATTTTTGTTATTTGGATTATATATCTTACTTGACGTTATTGTTATCTGTTTGTACACACAAGTGTAGTGTTATGTATTGTTACTTTTGGTCGACACCAGGTTCTTACTCAGCCTTCGTCACCAAGTTAAAATGATACCTTGTGCAAATAACATATATTATGAAAATGACGATAGATATTTAAATGGTGACAGGTTCGGCCAGTAGTGGAAACTGGATACGAAAATCTATTACTCGTGAGGTTGCTTTTGGAGTCCAAAATCCCTTCTATCCGGAAGTCTTCAGTGGGTATCTAACACGTAGTAAAAGAAAAAAAAAAATTCGTGTTTACATTTCGAACTCAATATCGGATATTTTGTACATGTAGCACCCTTTTTAGCTACTCTCTAACATTATATCATTTTTATTTATTCGATTATTTTTTGGGCTGTGAGGTTGCTGATGGACTCACGGTTGAGGGAATATTGGAAAACTGGACGAAAATAAAACCTGTAATAATGTCTGAATGGGACGAAAATAGGGATGAGCTGATAGATTTGTTCGGAAAGGTCAGGGATGAATGGATTGACAATGACTTGGCAACGTGGATAGGTGCTAATAGGTAATTCTTCCTAAACATTTTAGTCTTGGTTATTTCTTTTTAGGATTACATGACTTGTGCCTATCATCTTATCAGTGATTTTGTTTTTCGTATACCAGTCAAAAATAACAAAACAAACTTAATTATTCCTCTCTGAAATGTCCATTATCGGATAATGAGATATATTTCTTTGTTTGGGAAATTTCTTAGTGAGCTAAATTGTGCACACTCGTTGTTGGTTTAATTGTGCACACTCGTTGTTGGTTTAGTATAGATAAAAAACTAGAAGGATAGATCCTATTTTGGATATTACAAAGTACCCAGATGACATATGTTAGTATTTTAAAAGTTGCAGCTACTCAGGGTATAACTGTATAAGTGTCTACATATATACGTCTCTTGTAATTAGGCCAAACCTCTGGGGTAGTTTTGTAATTTTCTAACAGATCTATTTTATTCCCTATAAATGTCGAAAAATGAGATTATTATAACCTTTCAGATTTTATCCTGGTGTCCCTGATGCCCTCAAGTTTGCCAGTTCAAAGCTCTACATTGTCACAACAAAACAGGTCGGATGAGATAAATAAAATCGTGGTTTAATTACAAAATTTAATCTCTGATGGGATCTTTTACCAAATGGCTTCTTGTATAGGGTCGATTTGCGGATGCTTTGCTTCGGGAGCTTGCTGGAGTTATTATTCCACCTGAAAGAATCTACGGTCTGGGAACTGGGTTAGTATTTTCAGAATTGCTACTTCGACTAATAGACTCAACTCTACATCATAAATGTTCTCGATGTTGACTTTGAATACATTGAAAAAATATGTCAGTCCTAAGGTAAAAGTGTTGAAGCAGCTTCAGGATATGCCGGAACATCAGGGACTATCTCTTCAGTAAGATCCTTATATGATGTATACATACTAGAATAATTACAAAAACTACCCTGAAATTTAGCCTATTTACAAGAAAACCTAAATATGCTTACAAGAAAACACCCCTAAATTTACTTGTGGATTTCCTATTTTCTAAAGCTTCGTTGAAGACCGACTCGCCACTCTGAAGAATGTCATTAAAGAGCCTGAATTGAACAAGTGGAACTTGTATCTTGGTACTAGCATTTAGTCTCTCTCTCTGTAATCTTTTGCTACATTACATCACTTGGATTTTTTATAACAAGTGAATTGAAAACAGGGGATTGGGGTTACAACACGCAGAAGGAGAGAGACGAGGCCGCATCCATTTCTAGGATTCGAATTCTTCAGTTGTCGAACTTCAGCCGAAAGTTAAAATGATCTTCGCACTATTCAATAGTGAGCGGTTGGAATGACAATAAATGTGAACTTCTCTTGATAATTGATACTAACATTCTTCAGGAGTACTATCCACATTATATATACTTATAGCATGGACTGCTTGAAAATATTGGCAATGTAAGAATATATCTCTATTATTGTTTTAAGGGAGGGTTAAATTATCCTCGTATAAGTTTAACGTTTCTCTTTTTTTTTTCAAAAGCATTTATTAATTTTCAAAATAAAATAAAAATAGATCAAACATCAAAATTTGCAAGGTTTCTAAAAAAACCTAGAAAAATATATTGTATCTATTAAACAAGATATAAAAAAAATACAGTATTGTATCTAATAACTTCCTCTAAATTAAACACATTCATCTATTACTCAACTTAAAAAAAAAATCAATTGAACAAAGATCTGGAAAATGAGAGCCACGACCAGCAGAACGTCGAACCCGAGAGTGGTGTCACGCCTCATCTTGAAGAAATGTCCCTATGTCTTGAAGGTTGAAAAATGTAAAATTATTAAAACTAGGGTGGTAATCTGCAACTATGTCTTGAAGGTTGAAAAATGTAAAATTATTAAAAAACTAGGGTGGTAATCTGCAACTATGTCTTGCAGGTGAAAAATGTAAAATTATTAAAACTAGGGTGGTAATCTGCAATAATTTTCCAATCAGTTTTATCTCTCTTGAAGGTTAGGGTGTAATCTGCAACAATTTTTCAATATTCAACTCATATAATACTTAGAATATATTGTAAAACTTTTCATATATATTATTTTATAGTATCACGCAATAAAATTTATTTACTCTAATATATTTGTTTATAATGAAAGAAAAATACGAGCCTGTTCATGTGAGGTGGACAGCCGAGAGATGTGATATTTGTCAATAGATTGAAGATTGGGACTACAACAAAATAATAATATGTAACATTCATGTAGTCTTTTTATTTTGATGCGTATATATTTCAATGCTTTATATTGATTAGATTATATTGTGTTTTTTGTTGTTTAGATGTCAAGCAGCAGTCCATCAAGAATGTTATGGGTTGAAGGGTTTTCAACTTTAGCTTCGTGGGTTTGTCATGCGTACAAAACTCAAGAAGTCAAGAGGGAATGTTGCGTGTGTCTTGTAAAAGGCGAATATTGTTTGTTGTTTTTGTTGTTCTTACTTCTTATGTTGTGCCTCTCATAATCGAGCACACTACTGACATTTTCAGGTGGTGCCTTAAAACCCACTGATATTGAACCAATTATTGTTGGTTCATGTTACGTGCGCTTGGTTTAGGTTAGGCCATAAAATGTTTCTAAGAGTGTAATGGAGTATGTAGTTGGATTCCTGATGATTCCACCAATTAAAATTATTCGATAAGGCATATATTCATGCACCAACTTTGCATGCACATATTCTATATATTAGGATTCAATTTATAATCGGCTTAATGTCTAAATTGTTATGTATATGTAAATACGCAGGCATGTGTTATTTGTAAGCTAGTGGCGAAATTGATTTATTTTGATGTTAAATATATTTTTTAGGTGATCTTTGTGCCAATAATTTGCTAGTTATTAAAACTCTCAACTAGATGTTTTCTAACACTAGTTTGACTCAATGAGAGAGTTCCATAAGCAATGCCGAAAGGTGCATGAACTATCTTTAGAGCGGATATATAATGCCACATTGCTCGATTCACTTTCTATTGATGGATATGAATCTAAAGAAATGTCGCATTTATAACCGACAAAGTATAAAAGTAGACTGTAATTATTTTCCATCACATTTCGAAGAGTAAGTAGTTTAATTAAATTACAAAAGTTTTCTTTTAAAATCAGTTTGCTTGTTATTTCACAATTTCTCTTTACTTTGATCTAAATAGATGATGAGAAATTATTTTCCATCACATCACTCTTTAAAGAATATACGAGATGTTTAAATTTTCATAAGGTATGTAACTACAATTTTTTTCTCCAATTAAGAACATCATAGTTAATTTCTTCCCATAATATATTTAATATGTTTTTTTTGTTTGTTTATTTTATGTTTATAAGGATACTAAACATCTAGAACACTTCTTGAAGGTAAACAATATTTTTTTTAAAACAAAAATGATAGTAGTTTAAATTTTACTCCTAATTTCGTAATCTCCCTTTCATAAACAACATTTACACTCTTTTTTTTTTTTTTTTGGCGCTATTATTTTTCTTGCGCTAATATTATTTTTAATATTAGTTTTTTATTAACTCTTTTTTTTTGGCGCTATTTTTTTCTTGCGCTAATATTATTTTTAATATTAGTTTTTTATTATTTTTAATATTAGGTTTTTATACTGTTACTTAATTTTTATTGGCCTATATTATTCTTATAATTTTATTTTTAATTTTCTTTCGCTAGATTTTTTAAAAATATATCGATTATTTTATAATACTCCAGTATCACTATCACACAACAAACAACATTTATTTACTCTAATTTTCACTTGTGCGTCAATTTGTCAATTTTTTCAGTTGCGAACCTCGCAAAACTTTCAAAACATATAAGCTATATAATGTGTTACCACATCGGTTCAAATAAATGAATCCATTGTTTTCTACACTTTTTGCAAAAAAAGAGACTACAGCAGTAAAAGACACATACATGTTATGTAAGCATTTGAGAGATCAATCATCAATTAGAATTGCCTAATTACAATCTTTCATGTGGCTAAAGCTCATTATGTCTGTCGTTATCGAACACTTTACTCTTGTCTGCCTTTTGGAGCCTATCAAAAACTTCTTCAAAAGAAGGATCTCCTGGTCTCCTGAACAGTTGATCGCCCATCTTAATCTCGTAAGCATCTGGTTGGCTCAATAGGAACTCTTTTAACTAGCACAATTGCAAAAAGTCAGATATCCTATTAGTTCAAAGTGAGAACACAACAACTAAAACTGTGACAAATTGAATTTGGAATACAAGAAAGAAAGCAGATTGTATCAAAGACATTTTAAAATACCTAAACTATCTCTATCTCACTAGGATTTAACTCAATTACTTGACCACAAAATTAGCACGAGCAAGTCTTTTATCATTAATGCACCGTGGTTGATTGGTGAATATTTGGAATCAACTAAAGTTTGTGCATGTGTGTGTTCTTGTTCGTATGGTGCTCCTCATAAGCAATAAGAAACAAACCTCCAAAGCGTCTTGACCTTTTTGCATGGTGAACATGATTGTACTCACGTCGACACCTGTGAACTTGGACTCAATTGCTCCTGTTCTAGCAACCTTGGTCCATTTCATGGCAATTTCCGATACCATCTCCTGTACAAGTGATTTAGTAACAAATTTACGGTAATTATTATCGTCAGGAAGAAGAAAAACTAAAGACCAAAATATGAAACTATACAGTCTGAACTAATTTCTTTTGTCTTAGTAATGACTATGAAAAGAAATAAACCAAAATAATTTATTTCAGAAAATCAGTTAATGCATCCTACCTTAGTTTGTTCAGTTTAACATTCATACAAGTCCATACAAGGCATTATATTCTTATACTAATCCACAAAGCCCGTCTCAAGAGCAAATAAACTATCAGCACCTTAATTGCAAATTTACATCTTCATCTACACCATAAACTCACATGCCTTTTTTCGCTTGAAAAAGCTCCCCATTAACCGAGTGCCGAAAACCAGCCGATGTCTATACCTCTAGATTTAGCCTTAAACACACACAAACACACATTGCTTATCTTCAAACATTTACAAATGCATTCTCCATGGTTCATTTCTTTTCTTTTCTAGATTTAGTTAATCAGTAAGTATCAAAGTACAATTTCGTAATTAAACCTATCTGAAACCTAATCAGAAAGAACATAAACAGTTACAATAATCAAATCTGAAGAGAAGTTGCAAAATGAAAACGCAGCAGAATCAGGTGGGCAGCCGATTACCGGAGTTCGTGGATTGCCGGGTCGGAGCTTGACGAAACCGAAAACCGGACCTTCCTGGCGCTTCATCATCTCATCCTGCATTTCCCGGAGCCCCATTTTGGCGAAATCCGTGGGCGGCGGGTCGAATTTGGGTTGCTTCTTGGGCTTGCCCCAATCTCTCCAGGCGTCGTCTTCCTCGTCATCGATGACGTCGTCCAGATCGTCAGTTATGTGGACCGACCGCTGAGCTGCGACGGCCAATCTGAATGTGCCGGTGGCGATTAGGAGGAAGACGAGGAGTTGATGAGGGGTTTTCATCCTAATATGAAAATGATGGGGTGAGAGAGTGAAACTTGCGTGTGTGGGGGTATACGAGAATTTTGGAAAATGGCATTAAAGTGATTCAATTCAATGTTAATTAAATGCTTCGTTTTTTTTTTTTTTATTACGGAGTACTAATTTAAGGTGAGATAACAAAATTACTCATTATTAATAAACTTAAATTTGAATAATTTATATTTCCACACAATAAAATTAAATATACCTACTAATTTCCCAAATCAACATAGACATGTACACAGGCACGCTGCCTTCTTATCTACTCCGTGTAACATTGTAATCAAACTCCATCGATACAAATCAGTAGTCATTTTGATATTAAACGGAGCCTGTAGCGATGGATGACGGGTTTTGAAAGGTGCGTCCTCTTTCAAGACTATCAGAATTATCTTCTAAAAGGGTTCATAAATAATAAGTAATTAGATTTTTCAAAATGTGCTCTTGTTTATGATTTCATGATAAATTAAATTCATATTTTATGAGGTTGAAGTTATAACTTCATAAATCAAATCTTGTTATTTTTCAAAAAATTCATAAGTAGTATATTATTCGATTTCTACCTATTTGCATAAAAAGTTACGCATCCCATTTTTTTTTTAATTTTAAAAAAATTGCAATCACACACAACACACTTTAATATTCACAATTTTTTGTCAAAATGAATTAGATCTTGATGAAAATACATTATTCATTCTTTAAAAAAAACATGAGTTGAGAAGACAATTTTAATGATTTGATTTCCACATATTCATCCTTACCACACAATCAGATTTGTACCCACATATTTATCCCTACCACACACGAGCACTTAAAAGGCACATCTAGTTATAAGATACTACTGTTTGATTCCTAGTCACAGAATTGATTCAAAGCACATTATACTAAAATAATAGTCTATACTAAAATAATAGTCCATAGTACTATTTCTATATATATAATTCTTGCCAGCTCCCTTATAAAATTACTGAGCTCCCACACTCTGAAGCACAGAAACAAAGAACATTTTTCATTACAAAAAAACAGATAGCTCTCATTCCAAGAATCAATGGCAGCTGTAATAAGAAATCTGATCAAGAGAGGATTCTCCAGCAGCAGCAGCAGCACTTTGTTCAACGCTTCTTTTGCTCAGAGGCTAAGGGATCTGCCCAAGGATCTCCCTGCTACCAATATCAGAAAGGATGTTTCTCAGGTATTTCCCCTTTGAGTGTGTGTGTTTTATTTTCTTGCTCAAGATCATTAGATTATATCATTCCTCTGTTTTTTTTTTTCAATTTGATTATCTTGAAATTGTATTTCCTCCTCTGCACTGGTTTCACACACACACAGTAAAGATTGACTATTTAGCAATTTTGGTCCTATAGAAAGTTATCTTTTGCGGTTTCAGTCCCATCATTTTTTTATTTCGTACTTACTTGTCAATTCTTGGGCAATGGCCCACCCACCAAAGCAAGTTGGATTCATCCTAAAGTCCAAAACATTGCTCGAAATGACTTTTATGCCTTTGCATCATTTAATTAATTATTGCAGCTTATTGGAAGAACACCCCTTGTGTATCTAAACAAAGTCACAGAGGGTTGTGGGGCTTATGTTGCTGTTAAACAAGAAATGATGCAGCCTACATCTAGCATCAAAGACAGGTTTACTTACATATCATCTTTTTGAAGTTGATGTATACTTGAATGTATCGTCACGCGCACGATTTTGATGTATCTAGAGAAAAATGTTAGTACATGATGAACTTATTAAATACGCGAGCTATAGTTAAAAATTGTATAATTAGTAATTACTGTCAAATGTAATCTTTGATTTTTTATACCAGGCCAGCACTTGCCATGATGGTGGATGCAGAGAAAAAAGGTCTTATCACACCCGGAACGGTAAGTTTAGTAGTCGTAAATTTGAACCCAGAAGCTTAATTAACAATGGCTTATTCTCAGACAACGCTGATTGAGCCGACATCGGGAAACATGGGAATCAGCATGGCTTTTATGGCAGCCATGAGAGGATACAAGATGGTACTGACAATGCCGTCTTACACGAGCCTCGAGAGAAGGGTGACGATGAGAGCGTTTGGGGCTGATTTAATCCTCACCGACCCGACTAAGGGGATGGGAGGCACAGTTAGAAAAGCATGTCAGCTTTTGGAATCCACGCCCGATGCTTTCATGCTTCAGCAGTTTTCGAATCCTGCCAACACTCAGGTTATCATTTAAGTATTTATTTTTTTCTTTGTGAAGAAACAATGTTTTGAAAGAAGAAAAACAATAATGACTGCAGGTGCATTTTGAGACAACTGGTCCGGAGATATGGGAGGATACGAATGGTAAAGTCGACATTTTTATCATGGGCATCGGAAGTGGAGGCACCGTCTCTGGTGTTGGACAGTATCTGAAGTCCAAGAATCCTGATGTCAAGGTAAAAATAGTGTAACTGATTTTCTTTATTTTCGTAATTAGGTAAAAATTGCGGGGTGAATTTTGTTAAGTTTAGCAAGTTCATAATATGTTAAGTGTACAGATTTATGGACTCGAGCCGGCCGAAAGCAATGTTCTGAATGGTGGTAAACCAGGTATATCATCTTAACATTGTAGAAAATAATATTAGATGGAGTTAACGGGAAAAAACTATCGATTTCTGTTTTGATATGATTTCGTTCGGTATCTAAATGCAGGCCCTCATGAGATTACTGGCAATGGAGTTGGATTCAAACCAGACATCCTAGATATGGATGTCATGGAAGAAGTTCTTATGGTAATTATTTTAAATTCTTTCGTACGAATTCCAATGTACATACATATATATATATATATAATAACTGAATTATGTTGCAGGTTACAAGTGAAGATGCTGTTAATATGGCCAGGCAATTGGCACTGAAGGAAGGGCTTATGGTAATTTGATGTTATAGTTTGGGATAATTACACAGATACCCCTGAGGTTTAGTCTAACTAGAAAAAGCTCGTTGAAAATTTTCAAACACCCTTGGCCTTATGGAGGCTTGCATTTACCTATAACAACATGTGCAATATGTAAAATGTAAACAAATGTCGAGAAGGTATTTGTAGGTTTGGAAGATAACCGAGTATCTTTGTAATCAGCTTTAGGGGTATTTTTGCAATAAACGCTTGTGTTTTTTCGTAGTTAATTTCCGGTCGGCTTTCAGGTGGGGATTTCGTCTGGGGCTAACACGGTTGCGGCTCTTAGACTTGCAAAGAGGCCTGAAAACAAGGGCAAACTCATTGTGGTATGAACATAACTCAACTTTTTTTTTCTGCTATATTCAGTGCTAGGAATGTGTGACAAAACTAAGTTCCGTAAGTTTTGCATTTTGGCGTTTTGGTCGACCTATAATTTCAAAGTCTTTATTTAACCGAAGGCAAAATCTTCGACATCAATTTTTTTTGTGTGTAGTTTGACTTTTGTCTTATATCCATTTTCTAAAAAACTTAAAATTTCCTTTCAGACGATACATCCGAGCTTTGGCGAACGATACTTGTCTTCGGTCTTGTTTCAGAGTTTGAGGGAGGAAGCTCAAAATATGCAACCTGTTCCGGTTGATGATTAAGTGCTAATTGGAACATAAACTTAAAAGATTATTTCCTTATAAAAATGAGATTGTAAAATGGTTCATGTAATAAGAAACTTTAAATCTCCCACAAAAGTGTTTCAGACATATTGTTCTTTCTTTGTATCATGAGTGTATTATGATTTATGAGTATGATGTAAACTCCATAAAAACTGCACAAAAAGGTGATTTAAATATTGCTTAGATTTTTTTTTTTTTTTTTTTTTGTACTCAGTTGAATTTGATCATGGATATGTAGTAGGGATTTTTATTGCCATATTCAAAGAAATATATGATATGACTTGGAACTAGGCATTCTACATCTGTACTCATTGCTTTTGATGTTTTCGACTTTTCGGAGAATATCTTGAAATAACTGCTACAGTGAGTTCAACGAAAGAACTGGTTGAGACTTATGGCTCCAACTAACTCAAGTAACAGGGGGCACGGAATGTAGATCGTTTTATACACCATAAAACAGTTTAGAAAACCAAGATCTTCAGATAATGGCGTTATACGCACGACTCTTCGAGATGAAAAACTGCATCGTCAAGACAGAGGGGCATCAACTCCAAGAAACCAAACAAGAAACCAAATCAAGAGAGTCACTCATTGGACCCTAAAGACTTCGATCCCATAATTGGGAAATTTGGTGTTTTACATAGATGTTTATAGTTCAATGTATTTTTTGTTCAAAATCGGTGTTTTACATAGATGTTTATAGTTCAATGTAATTTTTGTTCAAAATCCGACCTTAGCTCAGTTGGTAGAGCGGAGGACTGTAGTTTGAAGCTGAAATCCTTAGGTCGCTGGTTCGAATCCGGCAGGTCGGACTTCATTTCTTTCTATTTTATTTATGATAAGAAAGGCTTTTTTTTTTTCGGACTTTATTTTTATTTTATTTATATGATAAGAATGTTCTTCATGTCAAAAATATTTGGGTATTTATTTCATAATGATAGATATACTTCATGTCTCAGTTAAAAACATTAGGAATCCACTTATTCAATATAGTCGATTCAATAAAGTTTTGAGCACTCGTGTAGTATCATATTTCAATAGTAATTTTTTTAAAAATAATTTTTAAAGTTATTTATATTTTTCTCTCTAAAAAAACATTTCATTTGTATTTTACTAATTAAATGTAGTATTATATTTTTTGACGAACAACTAAATATAGTTTTTTTATTTGAAATTGAAATAATTTTATTTCAAAATTTTATATAAAAAGTTTTTCACATGAAAGTGAAAATAATAATAAAATAAAATAAACTAAAATAAACATGATTATTAATTTAAATTTAATCCAAAAGTTAATTTAATATTCATGTAATAAATCCTTGATAAACCTAAAAAATATGATTGAAATCCAATTGCTAAGTATGATTACGAAACACCAAAAGAGTTGATAGTCGTATAAGTTAAGAAATATATAGTAAAGTTAGAGCCTGTTTGGCAGAAAAATTTAAAAAATAAGCTGTTTAACAGCTTATAAGCTGTTTAAAAAAAAGTAAAGGGGGAAGTACTTTTTTTTCAACAGCTTATAAGCTCTTGCAACTTAAACCATAAAAGACTAAAATACCCCTAAAATTATTACATTTTATATATATACAAAAATTCTAAATTTATTATTTAGTTAATATAAATATTTTTAATTAATTTTTTCATATATTACAATTTATTTTTAGTAATTTTATTTATATAAAATCTTAAATTGCCAAACAAATTAACATCTTATAAGTTTATATATCTATTTTATTCAAACGGTTTAACGACTTATTTATTAAATAAGACATAACAGCATCTTATAAGTTTATATATCTATTTTATTCAAACGGTTTAACGACTTATTTATTAAATAAGACATAACAGCTTATCAGCTCTTAAAATAACTTATAAGATGTAACATCTTATAAGCTCTTTTAAATAAGCTCGCCCAAACGGGCTCTTAATATCATCTAAAATGTTTGGGCTCTTAATATCATCTAAAATGTGCTAGACGCTAGTTGAACGATGATCAGAGGCATATGATTTTGAAGGATTAATAAAAAATTAAACAGAGATTAGTTATTTTACATTTTTTATATTTAATTAATTTTATTTATATTCTAAATATAATTTTTATGTATATAATGCAATATTTCGAGCAAAATAATTCATAAATAATCTAAAAATAATATTAATTCAAATCTTAATATAGTAAAAAAATTGAAATAACTTGCAAATTTAAAATTTTATATTATTTTTATAATATTAATTATATGTTGATCTCATACTAAAAATGTATAAAAGCAACATCTATTTTATTCGATTAATCATGTTTTTGCATCAAATTGGAGTCGTTCAACTAAGCATATTTGAGTAACGTCTAAATAGGTAAAGTCGAGTTTAAGTTACTTTAGGCGAGTTAAAGCGGGTTTAATTGGCGCTTAGGCTGCTGGAAGCATAGAGCGTAAGCGAAACTAAAATTTAGGCAATCGACCTCAACTTACTGTTTAAGCAGAGCTTAAGCGGAGCTAGACAATTTTTTTTAAAATAGTAAGTAAGAACGTGAATTAAACCATCGCAAAAAACATACCAAAAATTTAATACAAATTATACCAGAGGCTTGGTTTGATCCAAATGTCTAACTTATATTTTCATTCAATGTTTTTATTGACATTCCATATATATTTTTGATAAATTACCAACAAATTATACTTATTTTTTTCTGTTTAAATACAATCCATAGCTATTTACTTAAATTTTTAACTAACAATATTTTTTTTTTCACTTTAAAGTATAAATTGAATATACTGGAGTATTTTTTTTTTCTATGGACTTATAAAAATAATTCCGTAGGAGTTTCAAGAGAGAGAAATTTTATTGGTCCCACAAATGTATACTTTTTTCGTTTTAGTCCCACACACATTCACTTTCTCAATTTAGTCCTAAATATCACAGATTTAATTTCAATTTAGTCCTTTTGGACGGAAAATTTCAAAATTGATCGGAATCTGACCACGTGCGTATCACGTGATCTAATCGCCGCCCCCCTCAGCTGACTCAGCGCCACATGTCACTACGTAATTGGTCAATGACTTTTTCAAAAAAAAACAAAAATACGGTGCCATGTCACATATACGGGCAATTAAAGAAAATCAAAAATACAAAAATACGGATTTAAATACGAGAACATTAAAATTAAATGAAAAAGAAAACAGTAATCTTATTCGGTCGTCGTTGCTTGAACAGTAAGTTGAGCCCCATCTCCGTAGCCCCCTTTCGATTTCTTCCAAAAAATTGAACCCAGATTGAAAATATTTACAGGGATTTCGAATTATTATCTATGCCCCCTTTCCTCTACCTTTTATATTTTCGATTCATAACAAATACTAAATAAATAAATCTGAAATTGCTGCAGCCCTCGTACGGAAACGATGCAACACATTAGGCGAAGTGGGTTTTCTTTGAGGAATCAATATCTGTTTGTTTTAAGATCATGTTTGAAGCGAAGTGGGCCCTTCAAATCTGTTTTCATCGAACAATTAGGGTGCTTATATGAAGAACATCAAATGAAGAAAATAATCCAACCACACATAATTTGTAATAGGCATTTCATCGAACAGTTAGGGTGCATATATGAAGAGCGTCTAACAAATTAACTTCTCCACCCTCTTCGATAAACAGTGAGTGTAAAAAAAAAAAAAAAAAAAAAAAAATATAATCATGGGTTTTTCTTTACTGAGAATAATCAGATCTTTGAAGAAACCAAATTTTCAAACAGTGAGTGTGTTGTTTCCGGCGTTGCCGATTTTTCATCTTTGGTGGCTTGGTTTCACACAGTGAGTGTGTTGTTTCTGGCGGTTGCCGATTTTTCATCTTTGGTGGCTGAAACATCAATGGTCGGTGATTTCTCTCAGAGGATATGTAATTTAATTTTTCTTTTTCATTTAATTTTAATGTTCTCGTATTTAAATCCATATTCTTGTATTTTTTATTTTCTTTAATTGCCCGTATAGGTGAATGGCACCGTATTTTCGTTTTTTTTTTTTTTTTGAAAAAGTCATCAACCAATTACGTAGTGACACGTGGCGCTGAGTCAGCTGAGGGCGGCGGCGATTAAATCACGTGATACGTACGTGGTCTGATTCCGGTCAATTTTGAAATTTTCTGTCCAAAAGGATTAAATTGAAACCAAATCTGTGATATTTGGAACTAAATTGAAAAAGTGAATATGGTGAGACTAAAACGAAAAAAGCATACATTTATGGGACCAATAAAATTTTTCTCTCGGAGTTTCAATGACTGGAGGGGCAAATCGGTCTATACCTTCCACACAGGTCCTTTCGTTGAGTCATTCATTTGCAACTGCCAACTGGTCATTTAACCATGGTTGAGTGAAATGACAATAATACCCCATCTAATTCACAAAAGTGGAAATCAATAATTCACTATACAAATTTACTTTTATCCTAACCTCTATAAAGGGCCTGCCCCTAGGTCATCCCCCACCCCCCAAGACCCAAGAAAAATGGAAATTGCGTGAAAATTTGTTCTCTCACACGCACAAACACACACTGAGTGAGAGGGGAATTGGAGTGTGGAAATAATCTCCGGCAAGTTCGGGAAATCATCGGCTGTAAGATCGGTTCGGCACCCAAAAATCCCTTCTTTTCCCGTTTATTTACAGAAATTGGATTCGATGCGATTTAGGGACAGGCGTATATCGGTATATATATAGATACACACATGTGCGTGTGTGTGTTTGTATGAAGGTGTACCACGAATTGGGGGACAAGTGTCGGAGAAGTGAATTTTGAATTTTAGGATCTGGATTTCGAGACGGCGGCGTTTTGACTCTACACACCAGCTCCGCGTATCAGTTTTTTTTTTTTAATTCGTGGGTTTTACTGGGAGATCTAAGGTGTTCTTTTTGTTCTCTATCGAGCTCAATTGCTGGGCCCCGCGCCTCAATTCTGTGAAACTTGAGTTCTTTTTCTGAATTATGTTGTAGTGTTTGCTGAGTAAGCGAGCTTGGTGATTTTGCGGCGTTGTTCTCCTATTCATTTTGCATGCAATCCGGCGGTGGGCCCCAACAAGGTGTAGGTGGAGGCCATGGCCGGAGCACGGCTGCTTCGGCATCCGCCTCGCCCACCTCATCCTCCTCTGCTGTATCGGCATTTGATCATCAGCAGCAGCAACAACACAGACAACAGCAGCAGCAGCAGCAGCAGCAGCAGCAACAAAGACAGGTGCTTTTCTTGCATATATGTTTTTGGTGTTTGTCTATGGGTTTCTTATATTGGGTCAGAAAATGGGTCAAAGCCTAAAGGAAGATTGGAACATTTCTTCTATGTTAGGTCACTTTGATTACATGGGTTTTCCTTCTTGTTCTGTCTTCTTTATTTTTATGAGATTTTCTTGGTTACAGAGAATTGGATGCTATTATAACATTATTGATGTTTGAGTCATGGAGTTAGAGTGTTTTGTTCATGTCTCCATCAACTGTGTTATCTTCCAATAGTACTTTTGGGACCTTACATTTATAAGATAGTATTTCTTTTCAAGAAAAACACATTTTCTTTCTTTCCAGTTAATTTGTGCTAAAAAATCGACACTTTATATGCATGTAGAATTTTGGTTGTTACTTTGTTATTCATTATTTTAGCATTTTGTTTTATGGGAGAATTAGTAGTGTTATCGCATAATATTATAAGGTGTTACTCATATTGTGATGCAAGCTTATTTTTTCGAACATAACTCAATTCTTGACTTGTATATTGTTCTTTTTCTTTTAAGCCATCACTTATCAAATGAGCATTGCTAGCTTTCCCTGCTTTCTTAGTCAAGAGTTTTTTTAATTTATGTATTATATTTGCATTGATCCTTATGGTTCTAAAGGGCTATGCCAAGTATTTTTAGAGGTTCACACTTTGAAAACTGATCATACTGAAGGATACCACGTCAAAGATAAAAGCATAATCAATATCATCTTAGCTCAAGTATATGATAATCTCTTCTCAGCAATTTTGTTTTTAGTAATTGGGCTTGCAATACTTTGAGAATGGCCGTATGGTTATCTTACAAGTTTCACATTTAGAATGCATATAATTAGCTTTTTTTTTTTCCATGTATGTGAATCTCATGATTTTTTTTTTTTTTTTTTTTTGTATTAGACTATTAGCCATTGTCACTTTAGAAATCACTTGGATGATTATGAAACAAAAATTTGAAGGAGATGAGAATGCTTTGAGGCAAAAAACTGATATTTTGAATATGGTAGAAGTGGTTTGACACCTCATGAAATTATTTCTGGCAGTCCCCTCGAGCTGCAGAAATGGGTTATTGTATTGTAGGATTTCTAATTGAATATTATTTGTAGTCATTTCAGCAACAGCTTCTGAGGAGACCTGAGGGGAATGACGCCTTTTTAGCGTACCAAGCTGGCAATGTTCATGGAGACCTTGGAGGAGGCCCCAACTTTGCCGCACCATCTGGTTCCATGCAGCCTCAGTCCAGGAAGTTCATTGATTTGGGACAGCAGCAAGGTTCTCCCAGTATTCCGGAACAAAGTCAAACTAGGAGTCAAGGTGGTTCTGAGCAACAGACGCTGAATCCTATCCAACAAGCTTACTTGCAATATGCATTCCAAGCAAGTCAACATAAATCAACCATGGGTATGCAGCAGCAGCAGCAGCAACAACAACAACAGATGAGACCCGGAATGTTTGGTTCGTTTGGCAAAGATCAAGAAATGCGGATGGCAAATATGAAGATGCAAGAACTCATTTCCATGCAGGCAGCAAATCAGTCTCAGTCTCAGTCTCAGGCATCTTCCTCAAAGAAATCGTCCGACCAGGCAGATCACAGTAAGCGACCTGTGCCTGAACAGAGAACCGACTCAAAACAGAATCATCCTATACTACTTGGTCAATCGGTCCCGTCTTCGCAAATGATGGGATCACAATTGCAGCAAAATCTCATGAACATGACTAACAATCCAATGGCTATGGCCGCACAGATGCAGGCTTTGGCTCTCGAGCGTAATATTGATCTGTCACATCCCGGGAATGCAAATATGGTGGCACAGCTTATTCCGATTATGCAGTCCAGGATGGTTGCTCATCAAAAGGCGAACGAAAATAGCGCTAATATACAGTCTGCGTCTTTTGGGAAACAGCATGTTAGCTCTCCACAGATTGGGAATGAGAGTTCTCCCCATGGAAACTCCTCCAGTGACATCTCAGGTCAATCCGGCTCTTCCAAAGCTAGGCAGACGGTCTCTTCCCATACTCTTGGTGGAAATGCAAGTGCAGCTTTAGTAAACAACACTGGGAATGTGACAATGCAACAGTTCTCTATGCAGGGTAGAGATAATAACCAGTTGCCCCCAAGGCAGCCTACTTTGCAGGGTCAGGGAATGCCTCCTATGCATCTATCGCAGTCGTCTGGTAGTTTGAATCAAGGAGTTGACAGTTTACATGTGAAAAGTTCGACCACTGAAGGTTCTCAGTCGCAAAACACCAGACAACTTAATCGATCGCCTTCACAGTCTGCAATGCCATCTAATGACAAGGATGTAGGTAATCCACCAAAATCTCAGGGTGGACCGAATCACCAAACGAGACAGTCACATACTGGTTTTACCAAGCAGCAACTGCATGTGCTTAAAGCACAAATACTTGCATTTAGACGCCTGAAGGTTAGCACTTGGCTACACATTAAGACACTTTGCTAATTCTCTCTCTCTCTCTCTCGATCTCTTTATTTATATATTATATTTCCCTCCTGATCTTTGACTAAAGCTATTACATTATTGGTCTCCTTTGCTTTGCTCTCAGAAAGGAGATGGAACTCTGCCACGTGAATTGATCCAAGCTATTGCTCCTCCACCACTTGAGTTGCAGACACATCAGGTGTCTCCGCCTCCTGTAACTACTGGCAAGGGTAAATTAGCTGGAGATAATGAAGATGTGCATGCAAGGCATATGGGTTCCAGTGAGAAGGCCCCACAGGTTGCAAAACCAGCAACTTCCGCGAGTAATATAAAAGAGGAAGGTCCAGGAGATGATAGGACAGCTTCCTCAACAGCTAACATGCAAAGCTCCACAATTACGGTGAATGATCCAAGATTCTCGGTTCCACCTGGAAAGGAAGAGCAGCAAAGCGTAGGTCGTTCTACGATACCAGACCCGGAGTTTGAATTAGGCAATCAGAAAACTCCTATAAGGTCTGATCTTGCAGATAAGGGTAAAGGAATTGCTCCACAGCCAAGTGTTTCAGATTCAATTCAAGCTACGAAACCCATTCAAGCTAGTAATGCAACCCAACCTAAGGATGCTGGTTTAGCCAGAAAATATCACGGGCCTTTATTTGATTTCCCTGTCTTCACCAGGAAACAAGAGACTCTTGGATCATCTATGATGAACAACAATAATAATTTGGCTCTGGCTTATGACATTAAAGATCTCTTTGCTGATGAAGGTGCAGATATTCTTAAGAGGAGAAGGGAAGAGAGAATAGAGAAGATAGATAGAATACTTGCTGTTAACTTAGAGAGGAAGAGAATTAGACCAGATCTCGTCATACGGCTTCAAATTGAATCTAAAAAGCTCCAACTTGCAGGCTGTCAGGCACGTTTGAGGGATGAAATTGATCAACAGCAAAAAGAAATAATGGCTATGCCTGATAGACCATATCGAAAGTTTGTTCGACTGTGTGAGCGCCAACGTCAGGATCTCAACAGGCAAGCACATGCCAATCAGAAGGCAACTAGGGAGAAGCAGTTGAAATCCATATTCCAGTGGCGCAAAAAGCTTCTCGAGGCACATTGGGCCATACGTGATGCTCGGACTGCCCGCAATAGGGGAGTTCATAAGTATCATGAAAGGATGTTGAGAGAGTTCTCTAAGAAGGATGATGATCACAATAAAAGGATGGAGGCATTGAAGAATAATGATGTAGAAAGATATAGGGAGATGTTACTGGAACAGCAGACTAACGTACCTGGGGAGGCTGCTGAAAGATATGCAGTTTTATCTTCATTTTTAACTCAAACTGAAGATTATCTGAACAAACTGGGAGGTAAAATAACAGCTACTAAAAATCAACAGGAGGTTGAGGATGCAGCTAATACAGCTGCTGCAGCTGCACGTGCACAGGTACTCTCTTTCTACATCCTGTCAATGGCACAATAGACATAATAGATTATTGTAATCAATGATCATTTCTGAATATCAAAGAAATTGCTATAGCATACTGTCCGTGCATTATTATTGTGTTTATATTTTGATATAAACACAATTATGGTAGTTGGGACACAATATTAAAACTTATCAAATTGTATTATGTAACCCATTATTCTTTGTATTGATGAATGATGCAAAAATGCAACATTTTTTTAAACTTAGACCAGTATTGCTAGTATTAAAGAAAATACTTGTGATTGTCAAGGAATAATTAGGACCACTATTACTATTATATAAGTTCATACTTGCGACGGTGAAGGAATAATTGAGACCAGTATTGGTAGAGAAGAAGTAAATACTTGTGATTTTTAAGGAATAATTAGGATCACTTTTACTATTATATCAGAAAAACTTTTGACGGTAAAGGAATTATTGAAATCAGTATTGGTAGATAAGAAGTGAATACTTGTAATTTTAATTTTGTTTGGAAGTTATTGACCCAGCAGAAGGTATTGCTCATCCAGGCAGTTCCCATTGTAGGTAATGTATCTCAGAGAATGAAATCATTTTGTCATTTCTTTTAGATATCACTATGAAACATTTCTTAAGGGAAGCTTAGAGAGTCCTTTGATACAAATTAATATCACTAGTTGCCTCCCTGCCTTGGCGCCTCCCTTCTAGTATGCCCCTTAATAATATTCCCAAGCTCATTAAAATGCTGATAATTTCATAATCTCATTTTGAGCCACGTAGCGGTTTACGATTAGGTCTCGAAAAAAAGTAATCTTTTGAGTTTTGAATTAATTGTCTTCCTCCATTTATCCATATATGCTAATTTCTCATATATATTATATATATTCTTTCTGGATGTAAGGATCTCTCTGAAGAAGAAGTAAGAGCTGCTGCTGCTTGTGCTAGGGATGAAGTACTGATAAGGAATAGGTTTTCTGAAATGAATGCACCACGTGACAGTTCATCAGTTAACAAGTAAGCCTTTATGATTTCCATTGATTGACATTTAAATGCCTTTATGCAACAGTATGAGCTTTCTTGTAAATGTTTTAACTTCCAAAGTTGTCGGTTTTCTATTGAATCTGGATTATGAGTTTTATTGTTGTATATATATTTTGGACACGGGACATGGGCAGGGCAATAACGTTGAAGTTTGTAGTAATTTAACCTTACATATAATACATTTCCTCCGTCACCTTGCCATAACTTCATTTCTTCCTTGTGACTTCCACTAGGTATTACAATCTTGCACATGCTGTTAATGAAACGGTTATCAGGCAGCCCTCGATGTTACGTGCTGGAACACTCCGAGATTATCAGCTTGTCAGTGATGTTCTTTTTTCATTCCATCCTTGGGTTTTGATCGATAAGTTTTGTGTGCCACTTCATCTTTTGCATTGCTTATTATTTGTTAACCTAGGTTTCCTCAAATTTGTAGGTTGGTTTGCAGTGGATGCTCTCTTTATACAACAACAAACTAAATGGAATATTGGCTGATGAGATGGGTCTTGGGAAGACTGTGCAGGTGAGTTAGTTTGATTATTATGGAGAGTTGAACGTTTGGCTGATACTACGTATATACATTAAAGGATAAATGCCCTCCATACATGATTTATCACATGTGATTGGGCTCTTACATGGCCTTTTCTCCCTTCAAAGAAATGGCTGTGCATGAAATTTGATTATATGGTTTGCTTATACAGGTTATGGCCTTGATTGCTTACTTGATGGAGTTCAAAGGCAACTATGGTCCACATCTTATCATTGTTCCTAATGCTGTTCTTGTGAACTGGAAGGTAATGGTTCTTATATTTCAATTATGCTCATCTCGAGTATCTTCTCTGAACATTTCTAATGTATGTTGTATACCAGAGTGAATTACACAGTTGGCTTCCAAGTGTTTCCTGCATATATTACGTTGGTGGGAAAGAACAAAGGGCGAAATTGTTTTCTCAAGTAAGAACATGAGATATTTTCATCTAAACTTTTGCTTCATTAATTTGTGTTTGCTTCAATCTAATTCCTTTTGTTTCATCTGATGAGTAGGAAGTGTTAGCTTTGAAGTTTAATGTCCTTGTCACAACCTATGAGTTCATTATGTATGATCGTTCAAAGCTTTCAAAAATTGATTGGAAGTACATAGTTATTGATGAAGCACAACGGATGAAGGACAGAGAATCAGTATTAGCTCGTGATCTTGATAGATATCGCTGCCAAAGACGCTTGCTTCTTACAGGGACACCATTGCAGGTGCTGTTTACTGTTTCTAATGATCTTTGTATATAACACTTTTGCCATGATTTGTTTTTATGGAATTTGACTTTTTAAAAGATTATATATATTCCCTCCATTCCAATATTAAGATGCTCTAATGATTTGACAAATTCAGTTGTGCTGGAGAAGTGAAAATATTGAGTATATGGCAGTATTTCCCTTAGAATAGTAGTTGAAACTTGAAAGTTAGTGGTGTCAAATTTGCTACATAACATGATTGGAAGTGCTTGTTTTTTATATTACTGCCCGTACAAGCTTGTAGTATTGGTATCCCACTCAGGCAATAACTTGTTTTCATTGTTGGAGCAAAACTGAAAAAAAATGTTTTTATTTTTATTTTTTACCATCATATCAATCACTTGTGTAACGTCACTTGGTAAATTATACCTTATTTAGAGGGAGGTTTTTTTTTTTTTTCGTAACTATAATGCCCTTTGATCTCAGACTTTTGTATGTTTGTGAAGAGACAAGGTTTTTGCTCTTAGTACTCGCACGTATGGACTATGTTATTCATACTCCCATTATTATGTGGGCTGTGGTTGGTCTACCATGTCACTTAATAAGATAAACCTAAGGCTAATAATCCTCAACAGATGTTTGGTGCATTCCATCTCCTTGAATGAAGAAAAATAAAATAGTTAATGCACCGATAATTCTATTTATCTTTGCTACATCTTCGTGCAGAATGATTTGAAAGAACTTTGGTCTCTTTTGAACCTGCTACTCCCGGACGTCTTTGATAATAGAAAAGCATTTCATGATTGGTTCTCTCAACCATTTCAAAAAGAAGCTCCCTCACACAATGCTGAAGATGACTGGCTTGAGACTGAAAAGAAAGTGATTATCATCCATAGACTTCATCAGATATTAGAACCTTTTATGCTCAGACGACGTGTTGAAGATGTGGAAGGATCACTTCCTCCAAAGGTGTGTGTCTGTATAATAATGGGCATCCTGTGTAGCCTGAGTTGTTTTTAACTGAATTTCGAATGCAGGTATCGATTGTTTTGAAGTGCAGAATGTCTGGAATACAGGGTGCCATTTATGACTGGATCAAATCCACTGGTACTATTAGGGTTGACCCAGAAGAAGAACAACGCAAGGTTCAAAGAAATCCAAACTATCAGGCTAAAGTGTATAAACCTCTAAACAACAGATGCATGGAACTTAGAAAAGCGTGTAACCACCCACTGCTCAATTACCCTTATTTTAGCGACTTCTCGAAGGATTTCCTCGTGAGATCGTGTGGAAAATTGTGGGTTCTGGATAGAGTTTTGATCAAGCTTCAGAGAACTGGGCATAGGGTACTCCTCTTTAGTACCATGACTAAACTCCTCGATATAATGGAAGAATATTTGCAATGGCGTAGGCTCGTGTTCAGAAGAATAGATGGGATGACTAGTTTGGAAGACCGCGAGAGTGCTATTGTGGAATTTAATCGTCCGGACACTGACTGCTTTATTTTCCTGCTCAGCATCCGTGCTGCTGGAAGGGGCCTGAATCTGCAGTCAGCTGACACGGTCATCATATATGATCCCGACCCAAACCCTAAAAATGAAGAACAGGCTGTTGCTAGGGCCCACCGCATTGGGCAGACCAGAGAGGTGAAAGTCATTTACATGGAAGCCGTAGTGGATAAAATATCCAGTCATCAAAAGGAGGATGAATTTATTGAAGGAGGCTTAGTTGACTCTGACGACGACCTTGCCGGAAAAGACCGGTATATGGGTTCTATAGAGAGCTTGATTCGGAACAATATTCAACAGTATAAGATTGATATGGCTGATGAAGTAATTAATGCGGGCCGGTTTGACCAGAGGACGACCCACGAAGAAAGACGGGTGACACTGGAAACCCTTTTGCATGATGATGAAAGGTACCAAGAGACGGTTCACGACGTGCCTTCACTACACGAGGTGAACCGCATGATTGCTAGGAGTGAGGCGGAAGTCGAGCTCTTTGATCAAATGGATGAAGAATTTGATTGGGCAGAGGACATGACTCGATATGACGAGGTTCCCGATTGGATCAGAGCTAGCATGAAAGAAGTGAATGCCACCGTTGCTAATTTATCAAAGAAGAAGCCATCAAGGAACTCTGTATATGTGGGAAATATTGTTGCTGATTCAGCTGAACCCGAGAAGAGGAGGAGGGGCCGGCCAAAGGGGAAAGCTCCTATTTATACCGAAGTAGATGATGAAAATGGGGAATTTTCCGAAGCTAGTTCGGAGGATGCTGTCCAAGAAGAAGAAGAAGATGTAGAAATCGGGGAGTTTGAAGATGATGAGTCTACCGATGTACCACCTCCACAAGTTGAGAAAGATCTTTCCGAAGAAGATGTTCCTGCTCCAGCTCATGCTCCTGCTCCTGCTGGATATGATTACCAACGAGGTGTTGTGAACGTCAGAAATAGTAATTATAATGATATCAATAATGTACCCGAACAAGCTGCCTCATCTGGATCTTCACACAGTCGGAAATTAATGCGGATGGTTTCACCTTCTGCGTCTTCGCAAAAGTTTGGATCGCTTTCAGCCTTGGATAGTAGGTCCAACTCCCGATCGAAGAAATTGGTTTGTCTGCTAAACTTTTTTTTCTGTGTTAATACCAACTTTAGCCAAGTTACAAAAAGCTTCCTTTTAGAATTACGAGCATACCCTTTAGGATTGAATACCTTACAAATATTGATCTATTATTAAACCCTATTGGCCTATTAAGGGTGTAATTTGTTGGACAATTGAAAAACCAGGGTATTATTTGTAATTTTAAAGAATGTTTTTTGTGTAATCAGATTGAAACCTAATAGCCTTGTCTTTTAATTATTATAAGTACTTTTTATGTCTAAATTTGCCAGGTGGACGAATTGGAGGAAGGAGAAATTGCTGTCTCTGGAGATTCACCGATGGACCAACAACAATCTGGTAGCTGGACTCAAGACCGTGATGAAGGTGAAGATGAACAAGTCTTGCAGCCAAAGATAAAACGAAAACGTAGTATTCGACTCCGGCCACGGTACACTACAGAAAGATTAGAAGAGAAGCAGAGTGTCAAATCATCTCAGTTGCCACTCCAGGCTGAACATAAATATAAGTCTCAAGCAAGAGATGACCATATGCATAAAGCTCATGGAGATTTTTATTCATTGAAAAACAAAAAAAATGACTCATCCGTCAAGAACAAACGGACTTTACCCTCGAGGAAGAATACATCTAATGCTCAGGGTTCTATTAAACCTGGGCGAGTTATTTACGGGTCTACTCCAGATGATGCTATTGAACATGCCAGAGAAAATTTGGACCGTAAAGTCATGAAAGGGCCCAGAAATAGTGGCACTGGGATGTCTGAGGTCATCCAGAGAAAGGTATGCTGCTCTAAGCACTAGTGTTTTGTACTATTTAGTTTAAAATATAGTTTCAGGCAAAGGCTGGGAAAACATTTTATTTTATTTGTTTTAGGATCAAATATGTGATTCCTAATCAATGGGAATGAACTCTCCAAACATAAAAAGAATATGTCCAAGTTCTTTCCCAATCATGAAACCCATCTTACCACTATACAGCCAAAATATGAAAATCAAAATAAAGAAAGAGGAATGAAAGAAAAATGAATTAACCAAATTTTACACGTGATGCAATACTGAATTTGATGAGGTTCTTCGACATAGGGTATTAAATTAAATTGTTAGTTTCTGTTAGAGTAACACTTTGAATTATCATCTCTTAGCTGATGCTTCAGTACCTGGGTAGAAAATGGGTTTGATTTAAAATCATTTTTATGAAGAAAAAAGCATAACTTTGATTCCTTCTCCAGTGCCCTCTTTGGTTAGGCATGCTGTAAGTCTTAAGGTGCAGAGTGAAAATACTTTGGTTATTTTTCTACAATGGTTAAATATCAAATATAAGGAAAAAATTGCGATTTCTTTTTTACGTTGTCCTAGGTGAGCTAGACCTACAGGTAGACTTGTTGGTAAGAAAAGGGCCTGGCTTTGATTTTTGTACTTTTATGTAGGAAACAATATTATGTTTCATCCTTTGCTTTCTTCGTTTTGTTTCTTTTTCCCGACTAAAGAATTGGATATGGTCTACACGCATTTACAGTATTGCTCGATATATATCTTGGGAATTGGTGTTGTGATGTTTGTTTTGTTTGATCTATTTTGTGATGTAACTGTGATCTATCCAATTGAACCAGACAACATGGTATTTCATTATGTGAAGTATTCAATTTATTTTGCATCTCATAGCAAGTTTTGATCCAACCTCTCTCTACAAGTTTTTGTTTTCTTGACTCCTTATTCTTTTCATATTATTGTGTTACAGTGCAAAAATATTATAAGCAAGCTCCAGAGAAGAATAGACGATGAAGGTCATATAATACCAATGCTAAGTGAACTATGGAAAAGAATTGAACACTCCAGTGGGTCTGCAGATACCCTCTTGGATTTAAGAAAGATCCATCTTCGCGTTGAGAAATCGGAATACAGTGGAATCATGGATCTTGTGTCTGATGTGCAGTTTATGCTGAAGTGTAGCATGCAGTATTATGGGTTCACATATGAGGTATGATAAATTTGTTAAATTCCTTGAGTTTACATTATGCAGAAGTATGTTAAAAAAACACTAGATGCATAAAATATGTTCTGACTGAAGAAATTGAAAGAATAGAGGGAATAAAAATATTTATTGGGATTCTTTGTTTTTTGGTATGAAAAATGAGCAAATTCCGCGTCTGTGATATTGTCAAATGAAAAATAATAGAAAAGAAAAAAAAAACTATAATTAGAGAAATCTATGGCGTGCTCATTTAATTTGATTGCCTAGTTGCTGCCTCAGTGACCACACTTTCTCTGAACTTTCATTACGCACAAAAGGCTAGACTAGACTAAACATTTTAATCATCTTTGCTAGTGTTGAACCTAATGTGAGTACTAATGCCATTGTGAATGATACATTGAAAATATGAAAATAGATACTACTGTAACCCAAATAAGTGTATGTTTTGACTATTTGAGGGTCAATTATAAATACTACTTTTATATTAATTATGAAAAATTCTCACATTTTTATATTTAACCTAGGTATTAGCAACTCTAAAATATAACTTGTTTTAACCCCAAAACTCAAGTGTATTTTTGTTAATTCTCCCATAATTTACAATTTATATGAACTACCAAACTTGTAGCTAAACGGAAACTTGTTACGATTGCAACAGGTGAGAACTGAGGCAAGGAAAGTTCACAAACTCTTTTTCGAAATCCTGAGCATAGCATTCTCGGAAATAGATTTCCGAGAAGCCCAAAGTTCTATGTCCTTCACTGGTCCGGGTGTGGCTACACCAGCCATCGGCCCATCTTCTAGACAAACACTAGCCGCATGTCAGACCAAGCGCCAGAAACCATTCAAAGATGTCGACTCCGAAGACACCCATTTCCAGAAGCCACTGACCCGAACCCCCATCCAAACTGTCGAGAGCATGAATAAGCTCAGGTGCCATATGCCCCAAAAAGAGTCTAGATTCGGAAGTGGGATGTCGAGCCGGGATCCTCTGGATGATGAGCATTCTCCCTTCACTCATCCTGGGGACCTAGTTATCTGCAAAAAGAAGAGGAAAGATAGGGAGAAATCGGGCGGCAAGTCTGGGAATGGGTCAGGCAGTGGTCCTCTGTCGCCTACTGGGCTGGGCCGTGGTATAAGGAGTCCGGGCTCGATTTCAAGCGTCAGGGATATTGGGCCAGGCCAGCAGGGTTTGGGCTCATACGGGTGGGGTGGTGCGCTTTCGCCTCAGCAGGGTAATAGCAGTGGTGTCACTGTTGGATGGGCTAATCCGGTTAAGAGGATGAGAACGGATGCTGGGAGGCGTCGACCGAGTCATATTTGAGTTTATAATATTGGGAGGGATGTAAAATTTGGTCATTGCTGTTGAGATCTCTTCTTCATTGAAATGAAAAAAAAAATACTATTGTAATTGAGAATGTATTGTATTTTCTGGTACTTGTATCATCATATTATAATATCCTCATCCCATTTTCCAGCTGTTTTTGTACTTTATATTTTCATTTGCTTTATACAACCTCGCCAAAGTAAGTTATTTGTCTTTAGTTATGAAATTAAAATAAACTCTTTTAACATATTTTTGAAATAATGAAATCTACACAAGGGGTACATAAAATATTTTCAAAAAATAAATTGAAGAAGGCGTAGGAAAAATAACTTTCAGCCTCGTATGTTCATATGTATGTATGTATCAGATTTCAACCAGTAACTGCACCAAAGATAAAACAACACACATTTACACGGTCTAACAACACATGTAGTCATGTACCACCACATCACCCAAAATTTACCCGCCACTTGAACGAGATTTCTACCGCGAACCAAAAATCGACACCTGAGATGAATTAGTTGCAACTTGTCCGAAACTATTACGAACCTTCCCAACTTCAGATCCCTCATCATCACTATCGATATTGCTACCACCAGTCCGATTCTGACAACAGCGTCTTCCCAGAAGATAAACATTGAAGTAATAGCTCACCAAGGACTCCCTGCCCTTTCTGGTGAAATGCTTGAAAAGACCGTCCCAGAAATTTTTATTCGTCGACAAACGAGAGGACCCCACGATTTCCTTAAACTTGCATTCGTCATCTTTCGCCCAAGTAAACCTGACAATGTCACCCATATAATCAAATTTCCATTTAAAGTAAGCAGAGCCCAATTCCCGCTTCAGTTTCAACCTTTTCTCTCGGATATGGAATTTAACACACTCAGCAGAGCCAGGAGAACTGCAGGTGCATGATTCATGCCTACCCTTCCCAATTGGGCCCCCCTCAGTCAAGCTGTTTTCCTGTACCTGATTTTCTAGGGGCCAGGTTTTAGTACCCAACCATTTAAGATCGCATACATAATAACCCTCTCCTGAGAACTCTGGTAAATCTGCTTGAGAATTCCGGCGGCGGGTTCCATCGGAGTCATCCGTTGAAAAATCAGTTATGTCCTCATCATTACGAAGCCTCTGGCTGAATCTCAGCTGTTCAGAGCTACTTTGGTCCTCACCGTACATCATTGGATGCATCTTTTGCTTCTTCTGCAATGTAAGGAAATGGGCCACGTTCAGATACTGAAAGAACCATTAATATACAACATATGATTATAGATCAAACACATATTTCTGGATAATTAAGAACTTAGAGAATCGGTACAGCTCTTGCAAATTTTGCGGATGCGGACGAAATTACTTTAAAATATTAAATTGAATTGTTTTATAGAATTGATAGGTTGCTCCCACATTATTTCAATTTGAAAATAAAAATAACTTTATAATTAAAACAGAATGAATTGAAAATCTTTGTTCTCGATTTTAGATCAGAAACAGAATTTATCTATGACAGTAAGAACATTAAAGGTCTTCAGTAATTCATATATCAGCTGTGACAATCTAAAATAAAATCTACTATACTTCTCACAGTAGTACAAAGTCATTTTTAATACTTTTCAAATTCATTAATTTTGTACCTGTAAGGCGATTTGTTTTCAGAACAATAGGAATAATGTTTTTGTCTAAAGAGTGCTGACATCTATTGAGATTAATCAATAAACCATTTTCTGGATCATTTATAAAAACTAAATTTATAAAATGTACTCTATATAAAATGTAATCTAATAAGTAAAATAAATAGGAAGAAATGGAGAGCAATACCAAATCTGAACTCAATACATGATTCACTAACTGATAACAAAGGTAATGGCTTTTAAAGTCCGACAATCTTGATTCGAGTTCAAATGATTCCACATGACCCTTTCTAAAGCTAGGGTATAATATAATCCACAATCACATATTCAGTGAATATGATTTATATTCTATTTCAGTAGTCGAAGGTGTAGCAACATGTCGGATTTAAAAGAAAAAATCATATACATAACTACATTCACTAGTTCACTATTCTTATATTGGTATGTTCTGCTAGCACTGCCTGGGGAAACAGGGTTTACCCCTACCTCCGCCAGTGACGGTAGAGGTCCTACTTTTTTTACATTTTTAGTAGTTAATAAAAAATGAGAAGAATGTTAAATTCAAAACGGTCTAGTCTTTTGCAAATTGAAAATCAATACTATATATTTAGACCTTTAGCATTGCAAAGAATATAGTCAAATAACATCTGCCTCGGCTATAACGTATCGATCCATTTTAAGGAAAGATATCCTCTCAACCTCGTTCATTGAAAAGAAAAAAAAAAGAAGATTCATTGACCATCATATGGATAGAATCCTTGTTTCTATACATACATTTTCCCCAAATGATAGCTCTAATGGTTCAACAAAGGCATCTCATTTTCAGAGTTGATAACAACAAAAGAAGTACTAAAGATGCAAGCTAATAACCACCACCAAAAGAAGTGATACCAATATTCAGATAGAATAACATCAAAAAAATTATATATATATATATATATATATATATATATATATATATTCGAACAAGACCAATAGATTATAAAATAACCTGCCAAAAGTATTCAGATCGCGCATCAAGATTTTTTTTCAGAAGCATCTCCTTCCGAGCCAATATAATTTGCTTCCACTCCATCTCAGCCCCAAAAGACTTCCACTTATGCCTCTCGGGCAATGGCTCAATACCACCACCCCAAGGATCTTTCGCTACTTTGTGAATCCACCTCAGCATCCCCAAATGGCACCTGCGCTTTCTTTTTCCACTAACAGAGTCCTCGGACAATTTCCCCACTTCAACATTTTTACCACCTCCACCACCCTTGTCAACTTTCACATTCTCTCCTCCAATTTCACGAATGCTCTTATCATCAACTTTCGAACTGACTAAATCAAACTCTGTTTTCACCACTTTATCCGATAAGAACACCTTAAGATCCGAATCCAGCTCCATAAAAAGCCCACTAAAACCAGGACATTCCCCTTTAGCCTTCACAACTTCCCCAATTTTACAATTGGGGGGAATTTTCCTCAACCATCTATCCAATATATCCAAATACTTGGCATAAACCAATTTGAAAGCCGAACCGAATTTCAAATCGAACCCACAATCTTGTGCCACTAAACTCCACGACTCGTTTTTGGATACAGTACTATACCCGCCTCTCTTTCGCACCACAGTGTGCAGCTGGAACAAATCCACTTCCTGCCCAAGTCCAATCAAAGGAGGCAGTGGCCTGAAACAATTGGTTCCAAATAGTTCTTTCAGGAAGACGGCAATGAAGTCATCAAACAACGGCTTGAACTTGCTATCGCCTTCGAAACCCGGAAAATAATCTGGTTTTTGATTTTTCTGGGCAGTATCCATGATTTCTTCTCCACCGGACGCGTTCTCTCTCTGTAACCACCCAGCCATTGCTTTTTTCGTATATTTTCAGAGCCTAAAAATAGATCGAATTCGTTTCACAATCGTATTCCAGAAACCCCTCTCTCGGTGAAAAAAAACAACCAAAACAGAAGCACACACTGAGCGTGAGAGTGTGTGTGAAAATGATGCGAGATCCATGAACTTTTCGAGGCGATTAAATCAAAAGGGAGCGAAGGTTTTCAGATGGTTTTTTTGGCGGGATGAAATTTGACGGTGAATATTATTTTTAAAATCGATAAAAACAAAGTTTTTTTTAGAGTCCCGCCATTTTCTCAGTCCAGGATTTCACCCCCGACTTTGAGAGAGATGATGCGGGTTAGTTTTTCCATAAAATTCGCACAGCAAAACATAATCGAAATGAAATCCAAAAATAAAATCAAAGAAATTGATTTCAGAAGTGCGTGTGATTTGGGAAGAGAGAGACATACCAGAATTTTCCAAAGGTAGGCCAATGGGGGTGATGACAAAATTTTTACTATTTTATTTTTATTTTTGGGGATTTTGTTTTGCTTCACAACTAGCAATTAAACTTTTTTTGGGAATAAAATGAATTTTGAGTTGTAAAGTAAGTGAGTGGAGGATTGTATTTTTTATACGGAGTTATTGGTTAGCCATAGTTAAATTTATTGGGTATTAGTTGGAGTTGAGGGTATTTATGGAGTTATTGGTTAGCCATAGTTAAATTTATTGGGTATTAGTTGGAGTTGAGGGTATTTATGGAAAACTATGGTTGACAAGTTATGAACAAATATTAAGAAAATTATTACTCTTTTATGCAACAACAAAAATACTGTGAAAATTAAGAAAAATATTATATTTTGACATTTTAACCAAAAAATAAAAAGTATAAATGTTTGTATATGGAATTAGACCATGTTGATCGGGCCCTTCACGTCATTACGATTTACGAGACAAAATAAATAAATAAATAAATAAATAAGAAAAGATAATTCACGCCCCTCCACAACCAGGCTCTCTCACGCCTTAGAGCGTCACATATTTTATTTTATTTTTTGCCATGTGTAATGATATGATTTATGCTTTATTTGTTTTATTTTATCTATATATGCTAATATATATTTTAAAATATATCTAATATTATATATAATAATATATAAATATAATTATATCAAAAATTTTATTTTTTTATTCTCTAAGAATAAAGACCAATATTCATATATTTTTATTTACTATATAATTATGTAATTTTATGAAATAATGTTTAAAAGTAATTTATAAAAATTTACTTTATAATATTTGATGTTAATTTTTTTTTCCTTTTAAAATTATTAATTGAATCATTTTAATATTTCATATATTTTTTAATTTATATTAAATATAAATTTAATAAATAAATGTTAGTAATTATTTAATAATAATAATAATAAATGAAAAATTGAAATGGGTTGTAGATTGTGGATAAATAATGAAAAATTAAAAGGTTGAATAAAGTAATAAATAAAGTAATAAATGTATGACGTGAAAGAGACTGAAATGAATAATTTATTAAAAATTATGATGTATTAGGTTATTAATAAACATGATATTATTGGTCAACCATAGTTAAATATATTGAGTATTAGATGTATTTGTGGAAAACTATGGTTGAGTAACACAAGTTATGAACAAGTATTAAGAAAATTATTACTCCTTTAAGTCATGTGACAACAGTCCTCTAACAACGGGATCTTTTTTGGTTTTGGAAATTAAGAAAAAATATTACTATCTACGATTTAGCAATTGTCACACCTCATTTGTTATTTACAAATAAAGTGTGACAACTAAGTATGAAATAAAATATTTTTTGACATTTTGATAAAAAAGTAAAAGATATAATTTTTTTTTCAAAGTTAAAAGTAATTATTTGTGAGTAAAATTCAAAAAGTAAGTAGATAAAGTAAAAGTAAATTATTGAAAAAGTAAAATGATATTTTCTGTTTTGGAAGGTACATGTCATTGTGGAGCATCCATTTAAAAAAATGTGTCTAGTATTATGAGACTGAGAGACTAATTTTTATTTTTATTCTTCATTAATAGTTTTTGAATTATAAATTAATCATAAAAATTAATACTAATCTCTAAAATACAACAATTTATACCATATATTTATATATTTAAAATATTACAAAAAAACATTGAGAGTGAACAATCTTCATAATTTTAAATGAAATCTTCACCATGTGTAGTATTATTATTATTATTCATTAGTTATATAAAGCTTAAGTTGACAATTATTCATTAGTTATTGTATTTATTGTAGTGTTTGGGTTAATAGAGATGACAAGAAAACGAGGCATCTGTTTAACACGATTTTTTTTTTCATTTATCGAACGTTTGTTTCCCAAAATACAACGTTTAAAAAAACAATTTAATTGCTCTCGACGAACTAAAGAGTTGTCTGAGTAATATCACCGAAAAACCAAAAGAAAAATAGTGATCAAAAGGAAAAAAAAAAACTAAAAAAACTAAAAAATGGAGACTGAGGATGAATCTGGAAGTGTTGACTAGAAATTGTAAAGTCATTATATAGGAGTTGAGCCCACACAAGAGAAAGAGAAGAAAAAATAAGTTCACCCGTCATTCATAAGCTCATTAGTAGTACCTCTATTTATATACTCTCACTATTCTTCACTATAGTTTTATTATTCTAGAGAAATTATTCTTTCTCCAAGTATTTGTAAAAAAACAGTAAAGTGGAATTCCTTTGAGACAAAAAAATTAGTACTATTTAAGTTATTTTTTCCACTCAAATTTACAATTGATATAGTAGTATATTTTTCTTTTATTATCTTTAATAACAATAATTTCATTAAAACTAATCGAAACTACTAGTAGATATGAAGTTTTTTAAGACACAGTTGAAGATATGATCACATTCGATTTACACAGATTGTTTACACTCGTCTACGCCCTATTCTACAGTCTCCCCACCCCATTTTCGCAATCGTTCCGACGCTTGTTCTACCTGCAATGCAACCGATGCATGTTTTACATTTTGAAAAACAACCAAAGTTTTCATGCATTAGAAAAATCAAGAATCAGGATATATAGCTTTACTACCTCCTCGTTCCAGTTTGTTCTCCACACGATGATCAGTAGAATCACGGTTTGCAAAAAGGTCCCGAATATCATTCCCATCCAAATTCCCTGCAAAATTAACATCATTGAATCGAAAAACACAGACCACTATTTCCCACCACCAAGTAAATGAAAATCCATGAACAAATACTACCTGAACACCTAGCGTTGTCTTGTAACCAAGAAAAAACCCGATAGGAAGACCTATTGCATAGTAACAAGTTAGATTAATATAAGCCACAAGCCCTTGCCAGCCTCCTCCAACAGCAACTCCTGCAGCAACCGTTTTTCATTATTAAATTAAAATTTAAATATTTTATTTATTATTTATTTTTCCATGTTTTCACAAACAAAGACCTGATATAACTGGCTGGATGCTATTGAGCACCATGGTCAAAGCAAGGAGATATGCCAAGTCAGAAACCGCCTTTTGCATTTTCTCACTGCTGGTGAAGAGGATGGCAAAGTGGTCTTTCGTTGCTATTATGAGCACCATGCTCATTAGCCCTATGAGCAGCGACTCAGCCACCGTCACGAAGACAGAGTACTTTGCTGCCCTCGGATGTCCCGATCCGAGCTCGTTGGATACGCGAACACTGAAAGAAAAAAAATCATTTAAATTGCGAAAAAATGGATGTTTTGACTTTAGAAGGCCTTTTTTTTTTTTTTACTTACCTTATGGCTGCATTGACTCCAATGAATAGCATTCCTTCCCATCCATTTAAGTTCATGCTGAAAAAATCATTATAAAAAATTTAAACACACTGATCGGAGGTGACGTGTTTGCAAATACAAGCTAAATTCGAATCAGAAAATGTCAATTTTAGTCTCAGAACTTTAACTCTAGAAGATCGTCAAAAGTACCCCGAATCGACTATGATTAATGAAATTTAGTCCCATGACTTACGTGACGAGAAAAGTGCATAAGAGACGAGAAGCCCATATTTTTCATAATAAAACAAATAAAATATTCAATGACAAGGATGTTTGGTACTTACCATATCGAAAGCGACCCAACTGCAATAACCGGATCCTCGAGATGTCCGGTTAGAACAATAATGCTCATAAAGTACCAAATCTCCAAACAAAGCATGACAGCCGAAGCTATAGACAGCCTCACGAAAGCCCAAATATCCTTAAACGCTCGCCAAGACAACCCATTCCAACTATCCTCACACCACCCCACGATATAAACCACTTGGGCCACAGCAATCCCCCAAGCCGATATGTCGTAGGCCACGGCCGCACCAACTAGGCCCCACTTGAAAACTTCGACAAACAAAAAGAGGATGAAAATGTGAAGGACCAAGGCAACAAACCCGACCCATGCAAGAATCTTGACCTTGCTCTGAGCCTGCAGAAATTTTTGGGTCGGGAAGTTGACTGCGAGGGAGAACATCTGGGGGATGATGTAGAGAGAAAACGTTCCGGCTACCTCTGCTATATCGTGCCTTTGTCCCAATAGATTCAGGACGGGCTTTGAGAATATGTACAGTGGCAACATGCAGATGCATGCGGTCGTGAGGATTATCCACGACTGTTGCATGTAGATTCCCAGCATTTTTATCTCGCCCGCACCGAATGCTTGACCACAAAGTGTTTCTAAGGCACTAGCCATGCCGAGCTGTCAGAAAAAAGTAGTAGAGATTCAGGAGTCATAAATAACGTAAATAAATACTCCCTCAAGAAATAAGAAGAAACAAACTAACCAAGAAACCGAAGGACAAGTTTGCGATGACGGACAAAGATATGGCGACGGCTGAGAGCTCGACATCCCCAATATGCCCGACGAAAATACTCGTAAACGAATTAATCCCGTAATTACACAGAATATTGAATGCGATAGGAGTCGCAATACCCCATAACTTGACCGACTCTACATACACCAATGTCTTAAACTCTTGAAAGCCTTTTAGCGGCGGATAGTCGCCATTCTCGCCGTTGACGAGAAATGTGGAAGGAGCCTCGTGTAGGTCGGCCGTCTGATCGTCAGACGAGGATTTGGCTTCAGACAACGGTTTTTCTATTTCCATGGAAATAATGTGTTTAGGGCTTGAGAATGAAGAGGGAGAGGAATTGCCCTGCAATTCCTCTTCTCTTCTCACATCTTCTGTGGGGCCCTCAATCTTTGATTGCTTGGTAGATTATAATTTTTTGTTAAATGTATTTTTTGAAAAGAAAAGAAAAAAAAAAATGAATGAAGAAGGGCTTCAAAGCTTAAATTAGTTGTTTCTGCAAGATATTGTTTGTTCTGCCCTCCCTCAAGATGAGGTAATTTTGACAGTTGGTGGGTGGTCTTATAATAGCTAATCATCATTTTCTGCAATTAAGCTAAACTCCTGAGCATCTTTTGTAATTCACTTAAAATATTGTTACAATTCAGTTTAATACCTCATCCATATTTTCTAAGTGATCAACATACTAAGAACAAATTTGGTGCCCCTTCATAATAATCTTTTTCAAACACTCAGAGTGATAACACCAAATATAAACCAAAAATGCATATATAAAATGTGACCTCCATTTGTTACACCGGTAACTCGGAACCTTTCACATTATCGACATCATCCTCTCGATGCGGGCTGTTCGAGTCTTCCCCTATTACCCCACGGAACGAATCGCCCGAGACCAACGCCTGCAGCAGCTTCGGCGGAGGCGGGACCAGCACCTCCACCACCCCTTCGAGCATCTTCACCACCATCCCCATCGTGGGCCTCACCAACTCATCATCCTGTATACACCACACAGCGATCAGCCCGAGCCGAATTGCCTCGGGCTCACTGTACAACCCTCCAAGCCTCCCATCCACTACAGCCCTAATGTCCCCCTCGATTATCCTTCTTGCAGCCCACGGAGGAAAGAACCATTTCTCCCCATTCTCTCTCTCCACCAAACCTCCCCCCTCGTGGGGGGAGGATGGGCCCCCCTCCACATTCCTCCGACCCCCGATCAGCTCAAGCAGAGTCATCCCATAGCTGTACACGTCCGCTTTCGTAGTGATGGCGACCCCTGAGATCCACTCGGGGGCCACGTAGCCCCACGTGCCACGCATCGTGGCCAGCACTCTGCTGAAGTCTCGGCCCATCAGTTTCGCCATCCCGAAATCGGACACCTTCGCTGAGAAATTTTCGTCCAATAAAATGTTCTCGGGCTTAATGTCGCAGTGTATGATGCAGTTTCGACACTCCTCGTGCAAGTATGCTATGCCCCTTGCGGTCCCCACGGCTGCACGGAACCTGACTTCCCAGCTCAGGTTCGGGCCGTTGGGCTTCAAGTACGCGCTGAGGGCCCCGTTCGGCATGAAATCGTAGACCAAGAGACGGTGAGAGCTTTCTGAACAGAAGCCTCTCAGTCGCACGAGGTTGACGTGCTGGATATTCCCGATAGTGCACACCTCAGCCCGGAACTCCTTCTCCCCTCCGCCCGGCCGCTCGAGTCTTTTCACAGCTACTGTGGAAGAGTCTGTGAGCTCACCCTGAAAAACTGCCCCGAACCCTCCGTGGCCAAGCTTTGCAGAAAAACCTTTAGTCGCCATTTGGAGTTCCTTATACGAAAAAACCCTTAAATTGGTAACTTGGATGGTATTATCATAATCATCTCCTCTCCCTCTCCGAGACTTAATCCTCCTCAAGTAAAAATACATAGTAATTCCCATGCTCATTATCACAACAACACAGATAATCGTCCCAATCAAGAAAATGTTTTTCTTCACTTTATCATTCCTTTTTCCGGAACCATTAGCTGTGTGGACCCTCACGTACAATTTATCTTGGATAGTGTTGCCGGAAGTCGCATTACGCAAATTCAAAAGCGAGCCGTACAAATTCCTGCACAGGTTATTCCCCACGTTGTAATACAAACCAATGCAAGAGCAGTTCTTCAAACACACGCTTTCACACTCAGCTCGGGTCCCACTAAACGACACGATTGTCGTCCTCTCGTGACTCATGGCCCCGACTTCTTCAAACTCATCGCTCCCATCACAAGCTTCACCACTCCAGCAGCCATCGGAAAAATCACCTTTGTCCCAAGAAAGACGATTCATGGGGCTAAAACCTTTCAAACACAGACACATACTCAACGACTTCCCCTTGCAGAATCCCATATTCCCGCACAACCCGTACGCTCTGCACACATCCTCAGGCTGAGACCAGAACATGTTCCACCCTCCGTTCTGTGGGGACCACGTGAACTGCTTGAGCTGGCCCGTGTGGTCCAACACGAACCTTGTCAGGGGAGGGTTCATGCCGGTTTCCAACGGCACCTCCGTGAACCCGAAGCTCGCCATTGGAGTAAAAGGGGCGACAAAATCGAACTTGTATATGTACGGAATAGTCATTTGAGGCACACCTTCAAATGCACTCCCACGCCATTTCCCAGTAGTCCAATACGTATACACAACACTACCATTGCTATAGAAAAGTGCAATTTCACCGTAATCAGAAGGGTTCAGCCTCATCAAGTACCTTCCGGGGCTCGGATCGATCGAGCTCCTCCAAGAAGTGAGCCTCGTGCTGACCGTCAAGTTCATCCCAGGAAGGCAAGTGTCAGTGGGAGAATCGAAGCTCTGCCACACAACACTGCCACCATCACCGGACAAAAGAACTAGATTCCCTTGTTCCAACAGCCTCATATCCCTTCCTTTCCCGACATTATTTGTTTCCCAGACGACGGTTCTTGATTCTAGGTCTATCACAACCAATTTCCCATCCTCGGTTATCTCAGCGCTCGCTGATACCAGATTCTTGATGGGTTTCTCGCGGTTCGCGACCCAAACGTTAGTCGAGATAGGGATAGAAGCGTACCAGATGCCCAAGTACCAATTGAGGTCGTCATTCGGAGCGAAAAACCCGAGCTTGAAAGTGCCGTTTTCGCTTGCGATTGTGTCGTTTCCTTTGAGGATTACCCGATTTTTGTTACCCAAAGACTCCGGCTTTATTATGCTTCCGGTGGGTGGTTCTGAAATGGGCTCCGTCGAATTCTGAGTTTTCTCGGAAATTTTCGTCGAATTCGCAGATGTGCAGAAGGGGTTTATCAGCAAGAACGATGAGAGAAGGAAAATGAGGAGGGTTTTGAGGGTCATTTTGGATGAAGACGCTTCAAGGGAAATGCTAACATTTTTGTGAAGTTGCTCTGATAAAAATCACTTTGTTTTTTTCTTGTTCTTGCAATGCAGAAGAAAAAGTGGGATTTTGCGGGATTTTACATTATTTAATTTTATATTTTCGTGGAAAAATGGGGTTTATCTGAAAAGCTGCCGCCTATGGACAAGAATCAAAACAAGGTCGTGGTTGATGAATTGACAAGATTAGCCTTGCAGTTTGTGATGTTTTTAGGATTTTTTGGGGTGTTTCGGTAAAAAGTAAGGAATGAAAGAAAGATTTATGGGAAAAAGGGTTTGTGGGATACAGATGATCTTGGACTCACTTTGACTTTTTTAATGCCAATACTCTTGTGATCCCAATCTATATCTTGAAAATATATACTCCTACAAAGATAGATGACATACTTTTTTTTTTTTTTTGGTGTCCAACAATAGTTGACACACCCCAAAAAAGAAATAATTATTCTAACTTTTTCATTTTAATATACAATTTTATTTTACTTTACCCAACTTGCTTTTTAAATTTTACTCACTACTACTTTACTTTTCACTTTTAAAATATATTTTTACATTAAAAAATAATAATTTTCTTAAACTCCGTATCCAGCAAAGTATGACATCTATTAATGGCCGAAGGGAATATTATATGCTCATTTAAAAATAAAATACTTATATTAATTTTTAATTAAAAATAAAAAAAATTATATTATTTTTTGCAAAAAAAAAATTACAGTACTTTATACGTGTTGTATGTATCTCATTGTATTTTTTAAGAAAAAATGACGAATAGAGGTTTTAGAAAATGTGTTTGATCAATTACAATTTATATTTCTCTCAATACAAATTGTTAAATGTCTAAAATATCATTATTTATTTTAAAAATAATAAATAATGCTAGGAACATTTCTATAATCCCACAATCAAACAAAATATTTATTCATAAAAAAATATTTTTATTTTTTCACTTAAAATATAATTTTACTTTTAATTTATTTAATTACTTTTTCAATTTTATTTGCAAATGCTTTACTTTTTAATTTAATAATACATTTATATCTTTTATGTTTTTCTTAAAAAATCATCAAAAAATAATTTTTTTTAACTTAAAAATATATTTATATCCTTAATTTTTTTTTTATCAAAAAATCAATTTTTTTAATATTCTAAATATACTAGTATAATTTTGTTTTGGACACGAATATTGAAAACCTGTATGTAACATTGTAACCCTTTTCAATTAAATAAATAATTTTTATAGTATAAAAAAAAGGTGATACTATACAGCACCCCTATTTTGATTTTAAAAACTGAAAAATTAAAAGAGAAAATACTAGAAAAATTGATGTATTACAAAATGGGGTTTGAAATTGGGGCGCTAATAATAATAATAATTAATAGTACAAGTATACTCTGAAATTGCCTTTCGATTGTTTTGTTTGTTGGAGTCCAGAGATGTGGAGAGCAGCGGCGAAATTAGGGTTAGTAGGTTTTGCGGAGAGAATCAGCATCTCCGGCCGCCGGCGCCGTTCCTGCAGTAGTTTAGCGGCAAATGTATTGGAGAAGAAGATAGCCTCTGAACCAAATGAATTGAAATCGAATAAGAGCTGCTTATACTTGTGTTTCGCAGAGATCGGTTATTGCGATGATAAACACTATCTGGATCAATCCGTTCGCTCCATCACCGATGATGAACACGATGATGATCATAAGGAGAAGAACTTGCCGGAGACGACGGCAGCTTATCAGAGGTCCACGGTCAATACGGCTTGGAGCCATTCCGTTCGCTTCGGCTCCAAAATAATTTTCCCCGCCGGCATTCGATTCGGCCACATCATTTTACTAAAGATATATGATGATATATTCATTACAGTATATTCTTATTTGTTCTACCAAACTGGATGATATTGATCTTGGTGCTCCGTTTAGTTTTAATTTTGTGGTTGTACTATAAATGATCATATGAACTACTGTAGTGTATTTAATTTCGATCTCTGCTATGTTAGGAGTCTTAGTTATGCAAGCTTGATGTTTTTTTTGAATTTTTTGGTTGTACTACCCATTTGCCTAGTTGAATTATATTTTTTTATTTTTTTATTATTATATTAAAATTTATAAGTAATTAGTCAAAACTCAAAAGTAATGAAAATCAATAAATAATATTTAAGTAAATTTTGAAGCACATATGCTTTACTTATATATATAAGTATAAAATTCATCAAAATTCAAAACAACACAACACACAAATTAAAAAAAAAAAAAAAAATTTTAAATATGAACTACATACATAGTCTATTATTGTGCTTCTTTTAATTGTCACCTTAATTTTGTTTGCAAAAGCATGATGATCACTAAATTCACCAAGTGAAGCTGATAGACTCAAAATGTAGATTATTGTGAGCTGAGCATATGCCTGCAACATCCTCCCTCATCTGCTTGGGCCCACTCACAAGCACTCCAACATTTCTTGATTCTTTCATCTCCAACAACATTCCTGCAACAACAATTCATCAACAACAGCAGGGGTAGTTTTGCAAATTTCAAAAATCTCATAAACAACAAAATTAATTGGCTATTCATCTCACTCTCGAGATCAGGCCTCCGACCGTACTGCACGTCGACAGACTCGACGATTGATCCCGAAGGAAGGCTCTCCATTTCGACATCATCACCACGGTCGAACATCGAGTTTGAGTCCTCCTCAAAGCCTTGACCATTCCGTCTCTTGTTCCACAAAAACGCACCGCTAGCAGCCGCCACTATCGAGAAGCAGACAAACAACATGTTCATCGACCCTTTCTTGGTGTAAGAATACAGCTTGTTCGTGTTCTGGTCGATAGGGTACACGACATACTGGGTGAAGACCCCCAGCAGCACTAGAAAGATCGCAAAGGACGACGAGATTATCGCAGCGAGCCAGAGATGGCTATTCGGGCCTAGTGTCGGGTAAATGGGCTTGAACAATATGGTCTGAGGGGGAAATGCCGACTTGTTGTATTCCTTCGGCTGCCCTTTTTCTCTCGTCACGTAGGCCTCGATTCGGAGGTCCAACGAGTTGGTGGGATTCGGTGAAGGGGTGATCGGGAGGATGAGGTCTAGTGTGGAGAGGCTCGAGGTGTTCCTGAATACGCTGATGAGCGTGACTTTGGGTATGCTGAGTTTTTGGGTCGAGCTGACGTAGAGGAGTTCTCGGATTATGGAGATGAAGGGTGTTATACCACTGCCTCCACTGATCATCACAAGCATGTTGTGCCTGAAAAGAATCGAGAAAAAACGGTTAATTGTTTGGTTTTTACGGGTTTTTTTGCAGCTAAATAAAGATTGTACTACCTCCGTCCCAACTATATATGCACTAGTTGATCAACACGAAAATGTTAATTTTTTATTTTTTTTTTACCAAAAAGTTAGGGTAAAAATGTATTTTTAAGTTAAAAAGTAAAATAGTTGTAAGTAAAAGTTGAAAAGTAAGTATGTGTAAAATTGTAGTATTTTGAAGTGAAAAAGTAAAATAATTACTCTCTCCCACTCACTAAACATGCAATACTTTTTTTACCAAGTAGATTAAGAAAAATGTTGTTTTTTTAAGTTTTTAACCAAAAAGTAATGGACCAACAAGTAACGAGTTTAAAATGAAAAAGTAAGAATATTTTTTTTTTGGTGTATCAACCATTATGGAATACCACAAAAAGAAAACTACTGCAACTTTTATGGGAGGGAAAGAGTATTTTTTAAGAGCGTGCATAATTAAATGAGACATCTAAAAAATGAAAGTGTGCATAAATAGTTGAGACGGAGTAGTAGTTGTTTTGACCTGAGAAAATTAGTTGAAGCCGGTCCATAGGGCCCCTCGACGGACACTTGGAGACGACGGTCGACGGAGGAAGGGGACGAGATTATGTCGTAGAGCTTTCTAGTCCAACTGCCCTCGCATTTGATCACCACGCTTAGCCTTTCCGGTTCCAAGTTGCTGTTTGAAGTGACGGTGAAAGGATGCCATTGGAGCTTGGAAACGCAGGGCAGATTTATGAAGATGGTACTCGTTGGGGCGTAACTCAGACCTGCCAAATGAAATAATAAAAATTTGCAAAGAGATAGATATATATGTGTGTGTGGACTTACTTCGACTCTTGGAAAAATTCAGCTCCACGGTGTCGCACGGTAGAAGGCGGGCAGAGAGTAGTCGGACTTTCTGGGTGGATTGTAAGAACCTGAGGTATCGGTCGATGAGGAAGAGATAGAAACCGGGGAGCATGATGGAGGCGAAGCCGATGCCGATGTGTAGTATGAAGAAGATGATGAAGAGAGCATAGAGGTAATGAGTGTAGAAGAAGAACTCGAAGAATTTCCTTCTTATGGATGGGTAAGTTGTGATCCATAAGGCCAAACCACATAGCAATGAGATCTCTCCGGCTATGTTTGATACATAGTCATCTCCCCATTTCAACATCTGCAATTACAATCATTCACTAATCATTTTGTCACTAAATTTTACTAATTTCTAAATATTAGGAGGATTTATTATTCATTTTCAATCAAAACTACCAATTAGTAAACAAACACAACTCTTGTTATCATAAATGCAATCATTTGTGATTATGTTGGTAAATTTATAATTATTTAGAAACAATTTACCTACTAAAATTTACATTTTATTTATAATCACCGTCCGTTTTTCGGTAGATAATTTGAATTTTTTTTCTCACATTGAGCTAGCTCTTTACCAAAATTTCAAATTTAAGCAAATAAAATTGGATTATATCTTTATGTGCTCCACCTCCTATTTACAACCATAACTTTGTCCACAATTGCACAAAGCCATGATACTGTATAAAGACTAATAGCAATGAACTTTACAAGTGCCAAAACCAACTACCAAATTATGATGGTTGTGGGCTCATGTATGCATTCTAAATTCTTGAATTCCCATCTCAACTAACTTCCTAAACTAGTGGAGTTTTATCATGGGACAATTGTTAGTGTGCGTCTTTTTCATGATATAGTTTATATAATCAACAAAATAAGTCTAAAATATTATTTATATTTTAAGGCGTAAATACAAAGGAAAGACTCATATTATCTTGAGACGTGAGAAGTATAAATAAATTAGAATAATGTATATTAAAAAAACATTAATTAATATTTTAAAAAGTTAATACTTTTTATTTTTTATTTTTATAAAACGTTAAATTTACGATGACACGCGGAAAATAGAATATCTAAAATCAATTACAGAACAGAAAGTAACTCTAACATTATCTCTTGTAATTGACAAGTCCTTTTAATTTTTCAAATTTTTCAATGATGACCATCTTCACCTAACTATGATCATAATTAAGTGGCACCACAACATTAGTGATTCACACCACCACCACTATGATGATCATTCCTTTTGTCATCAATCAATTGCACCAAATTTTATATGAATTGGGCCTTTATTGTAATTAGGCCAAACTTCAGGGGTCGTTTTGCTATTTACGAAAACAAATACTATTACCTCTGATAATCTATGAGTGATGATCCAATAAACAACGTAGAGAAAGCCATGGACGGTGAAGAGTGCCATGGCCATATTCCCAAGCCACATGTGGTACTTGATGCTCGCCTCTGACGTCAGCCCTAGCATTGGCAGTATAGACGAACCCCTTGTGACCGGATAGAACAAGAACGTCAAGCACAGATTCCCAGTCACCCCCGCCACTATAGCAACTCTATCCAACTTCGTTTGCCACCTGCCAAAATTACCAAACTACCCCTGAGTTCTTGATTCTTAACAAGGGTGAAATTTTAGTAGTACTTCATTTTATTCACTTAACAACCATTCAGTTAGTTATTTTGTTTAATGAATAGAAGAAACCATGTTATATTGTTTTGTTTTTTTTGGAATTTGCAAAATGAGCCCCTTACACTTTCTCGTTTTTCAACATTGCACGCGCTGGAACTTCTTTGAGCCAGTGTCGCACGTAGTCCGCGTAATACCAAACACACAGAGCTACGAACATCATGAACAGGACAAGTTCCGTTAGAGTAACAATCCCGAGCCCCTTGACTATCATTGGTCGACTCATGAATCTTAAATTGTCGTCCCATTTCCTGTTTTTTTCACAATGAAAGTTAAAGAAAAGTGAGGTAGGAGGGACTAGCTAGGTATAATTCTTGAAATAATAATACGACAGAATCAAAATTTGCGAGTACCTTTTCTTTGTGGAGATATTTGTTAATTTCTTTCCCAAATGCAGATACAAACATCCCAAGACAGCAATGAACAATATGGGAAATGTGAAATCCAGCATTATGGGACCTGTGCAATATATTTTCCATGAACATTGTGATCATACAAAATCTATAATTAGTCTTGAATTACTTCAAACGAAAAAAGATTTTAAATACTTTACCTTGTATTCCAAAGAAAGTTGAATTTGTAGCAGATAAAATATGAAGCAACCAATCATTGTAATAAGTATCAGTGGGCATAATAATCCACATCATAATATTTCCAAGAAATACAATAAGAGCCAACAGTAAAATTGCTCCTCTCATAGCCGAAATGACTCCAGGTGAATTAACCATTGATCTCAATCTCTCTGCAAGCTTTTTTATTTTTTGTGTGTTTTTTTGAAGGAGGTAAAATGAGTAGCAAGAGGGTTGTTGTTTATATGTGTGTGTGTGTGAGTGTATAAGAAGTTGGTTTGAAATATGGGACAGTATTGGTGAGTGACTTGATAGGATTATTGCAATTTGCAACTAGTGATGGAATGGTGACCTCACATCATCATGTAACTATATTCAATCTTCTATAACACATTAGTCTAATTTCTAGTAGTTATTAGTTTCGTGCGGAGAAAAAACTAAAAAAATGATGATTTTTTGGAAAGAAGGAACAGAAAAAAAAATGATAATCTTCGAGTTGTAGTTTTTTTTTTTTGGTCTATGTCAATTGCAGTGTCTTGGGATTCGAACCAAGGACCTCAAGCCCCCAATTCAAGTGCTCAACCAACTGAGCTAATAATGTTTTTACAAAAATTTGTATGCTGTTTTCTCTGTAACTCAATTCATTTTACTGGATTAGTGAAATCCAAAATTGCTTATTTTCTAATGAAAACTTCAATGGACAATTACAAGGCACAAGCATTGATTTTCTATATAATAATGTTATCAAATATAAATGCTTAAAAAAAACAATAAATAATTAAGACATAATGAGATTCTTTCTTTCAACATTACGTTAGTTATGCATTAATTACATAAACCCATACTAAGATGATTTGAAGTGAACTCTGTTGGCCCATTCACACAATTAATCTTAACAAACTCAATGTTGCATAATTTGTTCTCAAACTAAAGAAAACAACAACCAATAGGCTTGCAAAAAGTTCCCCAAAAAAGATTTTGAATCGCCATCTCTATCATGTGTTTGGTAATACTTGTTTTTTCTCATATTTTCATAGGATTCTTTGTTCGAGCATCAACTGTTGGTAGCTAGCTAGTTTTGAAGTGAGATTAATGAACTCTTTCTTTCTCGTAGAGTGTTCACAACCTCATGCCAAATTTCTTTGGCGCACAAACAAGAAACTCAATGCTCGATTCTTTGTATCATACCATCGAATTGTATCAATACACTTGATTAATCGACTTAAAGACAAGATTCGAACCAGGAACAATAACTAATGTCGCTTAGGATGAGGAACGGTGTGCACAAGATACGAAGACCCGACACTAAAAAGGATGGAAAAGGTTAAATTAATGAAGTTGTGGATTAGAGACCGCATCGAAAAAGAGTGACCATCAGTTAACAACGAAAACGAACTAACAAGAAACACCTGCACCTTCAGTGTCATGAACACCTGCTTTAAGGTCCTACTCATGTAGATATTCCGATACCTAAATTAGTTCTAGTTTCGAGAGATAAGTATTTTGTGAAAGATAGGCAACGTGCATTTTTACCCTGGCCAATGTCCTATGAATAATCATGTGATTGGAATCTACAGATGATGAAGAGTCTTAAGTATTTAACGTCATCTTGATTTCCATGTAAAGTTGCAGGTGATTTTCCTCATCACTTCTACAATTCTATCTCATAACTCAAATGAGCACCTGAAGGGTTAAACAGACATGACATAATCAGGCCAGTCCAACGGCTGATCACAATTCCTAACAACATACAACATCTTTGGATAAGTGGTTCAGAATTATGATTCAACCTTTTGTCTTGAACACAATAAAAGAAGGAAAAAAAACATGAACTCTTAGCTATCGAGAAGAAAGGCCTCTCACACTAGTACTAGGTTACTCCACATAAATTCCAGCCCCTTATTTTGGAGCTGAACGAAGGCTAAACCAAACTCACATCACAATGTAAGCTAATAATAGTTCACTCTACCAGAGAATCATACTGAGGTAGTGTCTGATAACTCAAAAACAAATAAAAATTAAAATGAGAAGCAAATTTTACGAGCACACCCTTACCATACAACCAAAAGGCCGTGCACCTCAATTAAAACTCACAATTGTTTCGACTATTGTAACTATATGATGCTATTTAAAAATGGGACTCCTAGAAATGCACAAGTTGCAGATACAAGAAAAGTAGTAAAAAGCAAGAGAAAAGGGTGTGCCAAGAAGAAAGGTATTCGTGAGAGCTCTCTCAGCCACCACAATTTTGTGATTGTTTGACAAGGAAAACCTCATAGCACATATAAGCCATACCCACATAGTAACATTATATATGCTACATGTCTGTAAAGAAAATAAACAAAACAACTTGCATTTCAGTGCCAAACTCGATCACCTTACCGAAACAATTATCGGTCTGAATTTTATACACATAGGAAGGAAAATGAATAAGATGCTTAAGGCATGAAAAATATTTTAGAAGTAGCATCTATTAGTTACTACAAATCTTCTTACATGTATTTTTACTTACAGCAGTCAGCACAAGTCATTGCCTCCTCAAGCTTTAGCAGGCGACATTACATTACCATATTTCAAATTGCCCTCGTTAGCATACATGGGCAATCGGGACCATCCCACAGAACCAAAATTATTCCTTCTCCACTGTACAAACACAGGAACAGATAGCAACAAGAATATCCCAGAAACCAAAGGAAGCAAGAAAGCCATATGCCCCTTTCTCCCGCCCCTCAACACGGAATCCGCGCAAACCTCACCATCAAAACTACCCATTGAGTTATTCAACTTAAATATCTCAATCCCATTTAGAATGGCATCAATGGCACGCGGTAAGCTCTTGTTTGACGGAGCAACGCTCACAACCAAATTCCCAGAATTCCCCCCACCACCACCAACAATAAAGTCAGCATAAAAAGGCGAAGCCAACAGCCCATTGGTCACATCCGACAAGTCCAGATTCTCGTAAGCTAAGTTTCCATTCATGTATACATTGAAGTAAAGCATGCCAGTTGCCACACTTGCTATATCACAAAAATGCATCCGCACCATATACTTGTAACCTTTCTCCACGTCAAACGCCCATGTCATGTTGGTGCTGGGGACCGCATTGCCTGAGCTCTTTATAATTCTCGCCGTATTGTAAACATTATCGGGCCCCACTTCTCGGCTGGCCCCACCTATTCGGTACTTTATTCGACCAGCGAAGTGTATTCTTTGGGAGCCATTTCCAGAGATCAAGTGCTCATCGTCCGTGGCCCAGGTTCTCCAGAGAGAGTCGTTAAATGGCGTCACTTTGACCCCTCCAACGCTCAATCTATGCACAGTCTCGAAACCATTTCTCAACAATCCATCGACCCTCTCGTTCTTCTCGAAATCGACAATCTGCGCCACGTCAGCAATCAGATCCCGAGGGGCGGATATCACTTCTATCGCGCTCACGAAGCCGGATTTTGAGTCGCCCGAGGGTATAAAAGTAATTTTCAACTCGTCGGCGACGACTGGGATCGCGAACTCCTTAATTACCGGGAAATTATCGCCCTCCGCGACGCGATAATCGCGCATCAACAGGAATCCATTGGCCACGACGTGAAATTTAGCTTCGTGCAGATTACGGCAGCCGTTTTGGAGAGGGTGAAAATGGAGGCGTACCAGATGGTGAGTTCCGAGATCTCTGATTGGGAAAACGTAGTGCGCGGGCCGATCGAAGGCTCTAGCGGTGCTGTAGATCTGGTTAGATGAGGTCGGCGCTGAACCGGTGCTCTCGATCACTGTTGTCAGCGTCGAGGTCATGAATCGGTGGTCGTCGCCGGCGAAGACTCGGTGGTCGGAGTCTAGTGTCTCGGCGGAGCGAGAACCGCAATTGATGAGGTAGTGGTCGGTTGGAGAGAATGAGTACGCGACGGAGCTGAGGTGGAGGAGGGAGAGGAAGATAGAGAGAGTCGAGGCGGATGAGATTTTCGTCATCGCCGTAGAGAATTTTGAAACGAGCTCAGACGAAATTCTGAAATTTGGTTTTTTAAAGGCTACATTGATGTAGAAACGCGTTTAGTTTAGTGCAAAAGCTTTTTACGTTTTACTGCTCGGAACGGAAGACTGTGCAGCATTTTATGGGAGTTTCATACCACACTACTTACGAAAATTCTGTAACCAAAGGATTCAAGAGAGTCATGCTATTAAAATTAAATGTAAATTAATGAAATGATATACTACATATACAGATATACTCTTGTAACTTATTCACAAAATACAAAGAATTGTTAACAATTTCATCAGTAATTAATGATGCATCCAAAATTCGTAACGAAATTCTCACTAATTGTTGACATAAAATCGCTAAAACATCTTTTTGTAGTGCTCATCCAGTCCTCCCTTGAAATCCTTTTATAGACGTTCAATTGCTAAAGTATGGTATAATTAAGTTGCCTGTTATTTTATTTATATGTTGGTTATCTTTTGAAATTTGAACCATCCAAAATACCCAAAATATTAGCAAATATTAAAAAAATTGAAAAATTTCTGAATTCTGACTCTTTCAATCGGTTTATCATTCATTGTAAACTCTGTGGTAACTCACGTCACTTTAAAATTCGAACACAATTTAGCCTTTTAAGTAGCAATCATTAATACACTTAAAACACAACTTCATAACAACACCTAAACACCATAACGTGATCAAATCAAAGCATTCAACTCCATCTAAACATGATCAAACTAGAATACATGCATCTATCAGTATTGAATTTAGACAAATGGGAGATGTGTAATCCACCAAAGCATGAAACTAACAACTCATTAACTATAACCAAACTAGAAATCAGTACAAGTTTCAAGCTTGTGAAATGTTCAGTAACTACAACTCTGCAAGCTACTTACATAAAATTAATTTTCTTCTCTTTAAGTAACATAGTGAAATTGTTCCTTGGATTAATTTTACTAAAGTATTCTCCAAAATAACAACTCATTTGTCTACTAAACCTCACACAAAATTTAGCCTCACATAAAAATTGTTTTCTCATAGAACACTTTAATTATATTTAGCATTGTGGCTTCCTTCTTCATATCTTGTGTTGCAACACCCTCTGACATCTAATTGTTCAAATAAGCAATAAACTAGAACAAAACTTATCACTATAATGTCTCTCAAATTCATTTGTCTTACTCGATAAAAAAGATCTTGATTTTGAGTGAGCTCAATGTACTTAATAAATACTCTATATATCAGTCCCAAAATACTTGTCATATTATTCTTTGTAAATTACGAAAATACTTGTAATTTATGAAAAGACAATGACAAGTATTTCCGGATAGAATAAATTATAATTTATTTGTCTCATAAAAAATGACATTTAAAAAAAAAATTATAAAACAAAATGAATAGTAATTCATTTAAATGTCACGTTATAAATCACGATACTACACGTTATATACTAATATCAAAACATGAGTCATTATATATCATAGCATAAAAATCATACTAATATGCATCCATACGGATCATACCATACCCCAATGGCCCATACTATTTGTGACTTGTGAGGTCAAAAAAGACTGCAATTAAGAGTGTGGATATAGAGAAAATACTTTCGCCCGATCCGTACGAAAAATAGTATCATAACCCTAACTCCCATAAAGCACTTCAATTTTATCCGAACAAACACGCCTTAGTCTGCGCCTCCACCAGATATCAACGGTCAGATTTTCCCGATCCTGATCTCCTACACGCTCCCACTGCAACACAGGCAAAGCCATCGTCCACTCACATCCGAACACGTGTCCTTAGAGAAATCAACGGCCTACTGCCCCTGATATTTATTAATTTTTCCCTTTTCCATATTTTCTGTAATCCCTACATTATTGCCAAGGCTTTCTTTGCACCTTCAACTATCCTCTACGCGTCCCTGGTACTGCTTTCGGTACTGCTTTTCTGTCTCTGTATTATATATACGCATGTGTGTATGTCTGATTTCTGGTTTGACATATGAATTATTAGGTTTTTGGATTTCATTGCTACAAGATCGCTCCTTAATACGAGCCTTTGACCGGATAATTTGGTATGGATCTCATAATTTTCACCGACTAATTTTCTCGTGATTTATTTGTTATTCTCTTCAATTTATTCTAACTTGTTTCAGTGAGTTCATGGACTGAATTTATAGTTTCCTAGTTTGATTCGATAATCGTCAAAAATTATGTGTTTATGTGGATCTGAGGTTTTAGGTTTGTGAAAGTCCAGATCTGCTGATAACTATTTTATTTAATGATGTTATGATTTTTTTAGTTTTGATATATAAGTGAACTTTGTTTTCTTGGTTGTGGGTTTTGCTGTCCTTGATTTTGTTGTGTGTGTTTGTGAGGGGTGGGGGTTTATCGAAATTTGTTCGGAGAAAACTAAACATAAATTATGTATATATACAAGTGACTTGTGCTAATGAAAATTCCAGATTTTCACCCCTGTTTTGTTCTGATATTTAGTACAGAATTATGAAGCAAATTTGTAAGTTTAAGACTCGCTAACTGCAAGTGGAAGTTCGGAGCTAGGAATCAGTATGCTGTTGACATAAGAAAACAGTAGATAATTAGATAATTAAGGCGTTCCTGTAATTTCTTTACTACCTTATGTTGGTGATGATGGCTAAGAAATTGATTATTCTGTCTTGATGAAAATATTAATCAACTTTATCCTTTCTATTTTACTAGTTATAATTTCTTTATGGAGTTTCCCTTTTGTTCCCTTTCAAATACGTTTAATCAAAACACACGTCTTCCTTTTCTGACCACGTTTCCTTGTCTTTCCCTTGCAGATATTTAATTCAAGATGAGTAATCTACAAGTGCCACACAGGGCTTTCCTCCCCTTCGGAAACCCCTTCCGCATGATATCCCCAAAGGGTTCATGCCTCTCTCCCAAGCTCCTTTCCTTACTGAACACTTTCGAGGAGACACTGGCCGGAAGGATCAGAAACCTCAAGCCAGCTGGCAAAGAAGAAGTCCTGCGCCTATCATGGATGAGACGTGCTATGGAGTCTCTCTGTGAAATTCACACCGATGTGAAAACCTTCATCACGGCCCTCGAGCTCCCTGTCTCCGACTGGGAAGACAAATGGATCGACGTCTATTTGGACAACAGCGTAAAACTGCTCGATATCTGCAATGCTTTCACCTCTGAGATCGCTCGTCTCAAACACGGACAACTCTATCTCCAATGCGCAGCCCGCAACTTGAACAATCATGATGCCTCCTCGAATAATTTTGTCCAGGCCCACTCTTCATTAGACGGATGGAAAAAGCACATTGGGTCAAAAAATCCGAGGCTCGATAAGTGCTTCATCATGATGGAGGATCTTGCTAAGAAGCTGGACCTGCCAAAAATAAAAAACTCGGCCAAGGGGAAAATTTTGATGCGGGCCATGTATGGTGTTAAGGTTGTCAGCCTATTGGTTTGTAGCATATTCGGTGCAGGATTCTTGGGATCTGCTGAGAAGTTAATGGACCCTCATGTTTCCGAGTCGTTTTTGTGGGCTGATGCTTTTGGTGAGCTTCGGTTCTTTGTAAATACTGAAATTAGGAGCTTATATTCCAGTGGGAGTGTCACGGTGCTTAAAGAGGTGGAAGATGTTGATATGGATGTGAAAACATTGTACCCTATAGTGGAGAAAAGGGTGGAAGTGACTCTCAAGGGTGAGAATTTGGTTGATTTGACATTGAGTTTTAGGAGATCGTCTGAGAACCTTTCGCAGGGATTGGATTTGCTTGCAAAGGAAGTGGACGGGTTTTTCAAGATTGTGCTAACAGGGCGGGATGCTTTGCTTTCTAACCTTAGGATCGGTGGTAAATAACAACAAATTCAGAGGTTGAGTGGTGGATATGGTCTCCTTGTTGTACACAAGCTGTGCAGTTTAGGAAGAATGTGTTTTTCTGTTTTTTTATAAAAGTAGTAAAGAAGTTTTAGTTTGGATTGTGGTAGTTTTTGTGGGTTATGACTTGTGTACGCAATATGTATTCTACTTGAACTCCTATGTTGTGGTAAAGAAATATATAAATTTATCTTATAACTTGATCTACATGATTGAATCTATTTTTTCTATATTTGTAAATAAGTTGTCAAGATTTACTAATGCTTTGAACTAATGCTCAGTTTTGGAGCTTGAATCCCCTGATTTTTTTCATTGATAAAATAATATTTAATGCGTTGATTATAAATAAAAGTTGTAGAGCTTGAATCCCCTGATTTTTTTCATTGATAAAATAATATTTAGTGCGTTGATTATAAATAAAAATTGTATGGGAAGAAATTGAATTAAAGTTGTTATAAGAGTGTAAAATTAGACCATTGTACGAAAAAGTAAAGTGGGATGAAATTGAAAGCAGCCAGCTTTGAATTGTTCTAATTTTGATGGTCAAGTCTTCTCTTTGTCCTTTATGGAAGTTCATTGGAAAATATTGAAGCAACAAACTCATTACTAAAATTTAGAATAATTTATTCTTTTTTTTTTACGAAAATTAAGAATAATGATGAATTTTGTTTTGTTAATAAAAAATTAAATGTAAAAATTTCTTTTAAAGTTGAAAATTTAAAGTGATTGGTAAAAAAATGACAAGTTAATTAAATATAAAAATAAAATTGTACTACTAAAGTATAAAAATTGTTGATTTATTTAAAATGTGATTATATATATATATATATTGTTTTTGGTGTAAAGATATATATATATAGAGAGAGTATTTGACATTAAAAAAGAAATAAATATAAATAAAAATGAGAAAAGAAAGAAAAACAGAGTGAGCGGAGCAGCGTAAGCAGGTGTGGGTTGAAGACTCGTAGTGAATTGATAGAGACCTTCACCTTCTTGAAGTCAACCTTCTCCTCATTTACCTTCCTTCAACAAAAAAAGGGTCGATTTTCTTCACGGGTTTTCTAAGGTCATTCCAGTTCAAAAGTTCACACGCAACTTCCACTTTCTCTCTCTATAATTTCCCCCTTTTGCTTTCTTTCACACACCGACGCACGAGCGGATCCAAAAATAAAAATAAAATCACAAGAGTATTCTCGCTGAGTTTGTGTTTTCTTGTTGTTGGAGATGTCCCTGGAATCGAGCTCCGGCGATCACGGCGGGCACAATATAAAGGGGGTGCCCACTCACGGCGGCAGATATGTTCAGTACAACATGTACGGAAATCTGTTCGAGGTTTCAAGAAAGTATATTCCCCTTAGGCCCGTCGGCCGTGGGGCTTACGGCATTGTTTGGTAATCCCACTCACTTTCTTCAATCCAAGCATTTAGCTGCAGATACCATCGTTTTCGTTTATTGATTTTAATGCTTCATATCCTGAGTTCTTTAATTATTTCTGGGTAGAATTTGCTGATTGTGGTGAGTCTTTATGAAATATACTCTATTTATGAATTAGGATATCATGCTTCTCTTGTGAGTACTTCCGATCGATTGGAAAAGAAAAACATTTTTCGCACATCTGAATTTGAATTGGCTATGCTGATCTCTAGCTTTTGAAATTTATAGCAAAGCTGCTTATGGTAATATGATTCATTATTGTGTCGAAAAAACATCTCATGAAGTTAAGAGTGATTTGTCGTAAATGCCGTCCTGATGCGCTGGGGTGTTAAATCCCGTTCATATTGGATCATTATTGTTTATCCAATCTGCCATTAATATAATGTAAACTAACTAACTCATGTGTTTAGAATCTACGAACAAAGGCTTATTTTTATACATTAAAGATATGATTTGTGCTCTGTGTTTTTTATTTGTTACAGTGCCGCTGTAAACTCGGAGACACGTGAAGAAGTGGCCATCAAGAAGATTGGTAACGCGTTTGACAACAGAATTGATGCCAAGAGGACATTACGGGAAATTAAACTTCTTCGCCACATGGATCATGATAATGTGAGAATATTCACACAAGTCATATATATAATCTAGATTCTTTTGGGAATTTCGGCTGTATCTATTTACTCGACGTATGTATGAATACCTGTTGCTCAGCTTTTATTGTATCCCTGAGTATTTATCACATAAGCCTCGTGATTTTAACAGGTGATTGCAATCAAAGACATCATAAGGCCTCCATTAAAAGAAAATTTCAATGATGTCTACATCGTCTATGAACTTATGGACACTGATCTTCATCAGATTAACCAGTCCAACCAACCATTGGCTGATGACCACTGTCGGGTTTGGCCTTTATTTTCTGTTGTCCTATATAAGAATTATCTCATACAATAAATGATAGATCTTTTACTAATTTTTCCTATCCTTTAACTTATTTTGTGTATATTTTTGAACTCTTTTTTTTTTGTTTTTCAATTACCATATTTTGCAGTATTTCCTTTACCAAATCCTGCGAGGACTTAAATATGTCCATTCAGCTAATGTCTTGCATCGTGACTTGAAACCTAGCAATTTGCTTCTAAATGCTAATTGCGATTTGAAAATCGGAGATTTTGGGCTTGCAAGGACAACTTCTGAGACCGATTTCATGACCGAGTACGTTGTTACTCGCTGGTATCGAGCACCTGAACTTCTTTTGAATTGTTCGGAATACACTGCCGCAATCGACATCTGGTCTGTTGGTTGCATACTTGGCGAGATCATGACTAGGAAACCCCTTTTCCCCGGCAAAGATTATGTTCATCAGTTGAGACTTATTACTGAGGTAAGAATCTACTCATTTGGGTTGGTTATAAAAGCTCCCCAAGGTTTAGTGTATTAAAATAAATAATAAGATAATATAGTAATTAATTAATTATCACTTAGTTATTATGTTAAGGTCTTTATAATACATTCTAAAATTACCAATATTCAAAAATTAAAATGTAACAAATAACAAGATTTTAAACTCTTTACTTTTTATAGAAGTTAAAAGAAAATTGTTCAAAAACCGGAAATGTCTGCCTCTGGGCCATTTCAACTAATGTTTTAGTCTCTTCATCCACGGCTGGGCATAACACACTACTTTTTGGGAGACGACAACTATCTCTGTCTGAATATTGATACTATATTTTTTCTTTGTTGTTTTGCAAATAGCTCATAGGGTCTCCCGATGATGCTAGTCTCGGGTTTCTTAGGAGTGACAATGCCCGAAGATATGTTAGGCAGCTCCCACAGTACCCTAGGCAACAATTTGCTTCCAGATTTCCTAACACTTCTGCTGGAGCTTTGGATCTATTAGAGAAAATGCTCGTTTTTGACCCGAGCAAGCGTATTACTGGTATGGTCTCAGATAAAATTTTCCTTTGCTTTACTATTTTGAAAGATAGATGGGTATATGTTGCTAAGTTTGCTCCGTGTCGAAGAATGCTTCGGTACTATGTTATGGAGGAAGAAGAAACAACAAAAGCAAAAATTTAAGGATAAAAACTCAGCCTGTGTCAATAAAATACTAATTGCTCTATTGCCTCTGCATTCTTCTCTAAACATGTATACAACTTACAAAACCGACTTTTACTTGTTCATCTACATTGTTAGTGGAGCTAACGAAGTTGTTGACATCGTCAAATAGTTTTGAAATTATATTGTCACCTTTTCTAAAAAATATACCGATAACTGCACATTTTTTCTTATGTTTTACATACCTCAATTTTTCTATGTATTACAAATACTCACATGAGACATTGGGGTAATTTCTAAGGGTAAAATAAAACCTCTTTATGCCTTTTGTAATTTTCAGAATTTGACTCATTTTTTGGTATATAACGCAAACATCAGGGGTACTTTTTTAATAACCCCTTTTATGAAGTTTGACATTTAGCTTGTGAAACTGACTTCCCTTCTTGATAAATTGTGCAGTTGATGTGGCTCTCTGCCACCCGTACTTGGCACCTCTCCATGATATCAATGACGAGCCCGTTTGCCCTCGACCTTTTGCTTTCGATTTTGAGCAGCCATCCTTTACTGAAGAGAACATCAAGGAACTCATATGGAGGGAGTCCGTGAGATTCAACCCGGATCCCACAACTCATTGATGGACGTAACTGTAATACGATATAGAGAAAATTATGATACTCTTTCTTTTCACTGTCTGTTAAAAAAATCTGTAATGAGCACACATTAGTGTCCCCAGAAGGAAATGAGGAATAATTTGTAGTGGAAATATGTTTGTGGGATTTGAGATATTGTTTTTAGGTTGTTTGTTGGTAGCTGCAATTTTATGAATATTTGTTTTGACTTTTGTTTTTAAAATCATCTTTGCAGTGGAATAATACTATTATTGTACAAAAGAGGGCCATGTGTTTTTTTTACCAAGTTAATTAATGTCACAGCATAAACACTAAACACTATTGCTGAGTACACATCCAGATTATGTAGACAGCAAATCTCAAGGTTTTCTGAAGAAATCACCAAGCATAAACGAGGGCACGTATTTGAAGCAACGCTTTGAAATTACTAAAAACCCGACGTGTCCTTATGAATAGAATCATTGAAGAAGAGCTGTGGGGTGAAATGTTCTTTTGGCTCCACAAACAACTGTGTCTTTATATACTAGGACTAGTATACTGTACTGCATGTAAAAAAAGAAACGGAATTTGACGATAAAAATAATTCACTAGTTTACTCCAATGTTTGGTCTCTTGTAAATCATTCGCATAATAACAGATAAATATCAAATCTAACAGCAAAAACTAATCGTTCCTCTTTACACATCTAGTGTGAGTCAATTGATAGTGTCTTCGTGCGTACTACCCAGCATTGCACCGTGTTCTTTGATAATCCGAACTGCTTCTATAAGAATATCCTGCTCAGCTTCCTTGTTCTACATCCAAACACAGCACACAATAAGCAGTTGTAGACAATGATGAACTTTATATCCAATGCACTTTCGCAGGGAATATGGTGAAAAACAAATTGATGATGATTATTGCAAAATGAAGTATTGTTGCTAAAGATATATAACTCAATATGGGTTATGAAAGAGGCGATTCTAAAAAATGATTTGTTTACAAAGACTCCCTCCGTCCCACAAAGATCTACAATATTATTTCACACAAGCTAACAAAAAGTAGGTTTAAATAATGAGATTTACATGTGTGCCCTCAAGCCTAATTAATTGCTTATTCATTGCATGTTCGGTCTCGGTAAAGTTAGTTTAGGTAAATGGAGTAGAGTGATTCCAAAATAATTAAATAAAGGTATACACGAAAATGAAAAAAACAATCACAGTAAATGTAGTAAAAAGTCTGTATTTGTGGGACAACCATCCACTTGAAAAACTAAAACATGAATTTGAGAAAAGCAAGAATGACGTACCATTTGTTTAAGATTGCATCCAAGGGTCAGTTCAGCATACGATTTCTCAATGTGAGACAAGAAACAGTAAGGGGGCTCCTTCTCCAGGAACACATTCACATTAGATTTGAGCATGGACTTAATAGCTTCCGATATTTGGGGGATTTTATCAACGTCTTCACTCCGTAGAGGGATCTTTCTGAGCATGAAACGCCATTGGGCCCGGGATTTATTTACAATGACCTGTAATTGACAGTAAGGCATATTTTTAGTTACTGATCTCTCTCAATGACCCTGCCTGAATTACTGACAATCTCAAATTTAACAGTTTATTTGAATTTTGAATTCATGATTGTAATAATTATACAAGTGTTTCAAAAAACTTCAGTAGCCATTCGAAAGTAGTTGTAACTTTATAGTTATAAGGGCTGAGAAAAAGATAATATCAGTAATATTTATAATCATATACTATTTCAGATGGCTTATAATTGACGAGGAACACAAATCTCACTAATCACTAGCATACCCAGCTGCCAGTGCAATTAAATACTCCATCAGGGCATACTTAAAATAATTATAACTACCTGGCTGGAAAACAGAGAATTTGGGACAATAACTGGAAACCTTTCGGCAGTCAGCAATGATGTTGTTGTAAGACCCATCTCTACCACTTGACCTTCTATTGAACCAGCCTACAATGAGAGTGGCAATAAATAGAAAATAAGTAAGGTTAAAGAAAACGGGTAGAAAAATCAAAACCTGAGAGCATACACATTGAAACATCACATAAGTGCAGAGGTAAACTATTAACTATGACTACCCACAAGAACCAAAAAATAGCTATCAAGTTTTGAATAGTTTTTAAAAACAAAATAGAAGTAAATATTATTGTTTTCGGCAAAAATGTAACCACAAAAACCCCGATTTCACTTTTATGAGAAACAAAACAAAATGTTTTTACTTTCTTATCAATGCCTCATTGCCTCTTGGCTCTTATGTCCTAAACGGCTTACATCAAATATTCTTAAATATATTAACAAATATATTAAATTAAAATAAAATAAAATATATCATTAGACAGGGATTTTTAGCTAGTTCTTTAACTCTATTAGAGCAACAGGATAGAGATAAAGGAAACAACTAAGAAGATGTCAACTGAACGAAAGATCCATCGGTCAACTGAAAAAAGCGAAAAAAATTGGTTTCATACTTTAATTGTGTCACCAATTGAAAATGGTTGTAAAATCTGTACAGAGAGACCGCTAAGGATATTCCCAAGTACGTCTTTAGACGCAAAAGCAGTAGCCACTCCTGTATGATAGATAGGGAAAAGGTAGTTAGATTTAGGCATTCGCTACATATAGAACATCAAGATTCTACATCATCATTACTAATTCAACGACTTTAATTTTCCAATATTACCTGTCCAAAAGAAGGAAAAGTAAAGGAATATTAGAGCCTAATGTTGGTGTCTTTATAAATATATTATAACTCTACCTAACACAGGAAAAGGCTAACGTTGTTATGACAAAGAAACGTAGTGATTGTTTTGATACATGAGCAATGTATTCTGGAATCTGGAACTATAATAAACTTACAAGTTACAAAAAACAAAGTCATTTTGCAATGCAATTCCTCAAAGATGTCGTGTGAGGGAAGCCCAGAAACCAGTTTTTATTTGTTTTTGAAATTATAAACAGAGTCAAAACTCAAAAGTACTAAATAATCTCCAAAGAATAATGGCACATGATATAAAAGAGGAGGCATAAAAGACAACACGAGCCATTTTTAACAACTTCAATTATTAAATGACATAAGGACAGAAAATACTCACCTCCTATGCCTCCCACAGTAAGAACAGATTGGACCGCCACTCCACAAGCCTCGGCTAATGCCATGGAACCCACAGCAAAGAGTCCTACCGATGAGATTTTGTCCAAAGTAAACAACTTATTTCTCTGGACACGTTCTATGCCCTGGGCAGCCAAAGCTCGGGTAAACACATTCGTTTTCCACCGGTGTAAGAACCAGACAATTGAAACAACAACGGCACCCCTCCAAGCCTGCCCAACATACTGTGAGGCAATAACAGTCGGTGCAACCATTCCACCACTGTACATGGTAAGTAAATGGCTTATGAGTTTCCAATAACTCAAATGGTTAAGTACATAAAAAAAAACGAGAAAACTACCCTAAGCTCTAGCTTAATTGCCAAACAAATTATTTTTCAAGCAATAAGTTCAGAATTTCAAATCCCTATTGCAATGTGGTTCTCTTTCACCAATTACACATTATAGAGAGAGGTATCCTCAGTAGTGAGGAATATTTGCAATTCTCTAGGCTTAGGGTAGTTTTCTAACTAATCCAGACTTGAAAATATAAACACCACATCCAAACTTTGAAACCAAAGAAAAAGAAAGTACAAGAACAGAAAATGCAAACTAACATTTCAAAGAATGCCACAAAAGTTACAAAATATCGAACAGGAACCTCCAGCGCTCCCCAAAAGCTTTTCTCGTAAGGTACGGGACCCCATATTGAGTTCCCGGCTAAGAGAGCCCCTGGGCCTGCCACAGAGTATTTGTGAAACCGCCTAAAGAGCCAGGGCATCAAAGACCATGTCAACAATGTTCCGGCCAAAGTACCACCCACTGGGACAATTACGTCTCTAAGGTAAGGATGAGTATCAAGCAACTGTTGAACGTGAGGGGAAACTTCATCAGACGCCTCTTTCGCCTTTTCCCCCACAAATTTCACTCCCTCGGCTGTAGATTCATACGCTCCCTTAAGTTTCCCAATCCAATCGTCTCCACCGGCACCAGCATTACTAGCACCGCTTGCAACCGAATCAACCACGCCTTTAGACTCCCCAGTCGATGAAAATAAACGATGACTAAGCAAAGGGTGGGTCCCGGCAAAGGAAAGACTGCCTCGGAAGCCTGGATTTCTCAACAGCCTATTTGAGCTCAACCCCAACACTCGAACACCGTTAGGCTCTCTCGGTTGATAACATATGCTCGAATATGCAGCAGCGGGTCTCAAGTGAAACAGAGAGGCGGGTTTCAAAGGAGAAGAGAAGAGCTTTAGTCTTGTGATTCTCATTGCGGCCATTATACAAACACCTTGTGTTCACGGCAGATTTTTTTCGTCTGAAGAAAACGCAAACGAAGTCAAACCCACTGAGACTCAACAAGATATTTTTCTCTCAAACTGAAATCGATAATACGATATTAACTGAACCAAAGACAACAGCAGAAATTGATCAGAATGAATGAGACCTGTTTCTATTGAGGGAGAAAAATTTCCTTTCTTTGCGAGCAAGAAAGGAGGCAGAATTACAAAACGTACCCTGGGGTTTAGTCTAATTATAAACCTACCCCTGCTGTTTTGCATTTTGACTAAAGTTAGGGGGTAATTTTGTAAACATTGCAAAAATAATGTTGCAGGAACACAAATCAAAAGAAAATTAATTTAATAAATTAAAGAGATTTCACATATTGAGCGTATTTTTAATACTCTCACTCTCTCCCCACCTCTTTTATATTTTTATTTTTATTTTATAATTGTGTATTTTATAAGAGAATTGTCCATCTTATCAATCATAGACTAAATATTAATTGTTTTACATAAATATCTTTAAAAAATGAAGAATTCCAGCATGTAAATTTTAAAAATGTTGCAATTTAAAAATAGTTTGAAAGCATTTAGTCTCAAAACATACTTTTTATTTTACTTAGTCTATACTATATCATTGTAATTTGTAACTATCTATAATTATTTAAACATTCAACATCATACTTTATTAATTCACCTCTTTTGCATTTTTATTTTTATTTTATAATTGAGTGTATTTTATAAGAGAGTTGTCTATCTTAATTATAAACTTTCGATCATAGACTAATTATAAGAGAGTAATTGTTTTACATAAATATCTTTAAAAAATGAAGAATTCCTGCATGTAAATTTGACGAATAATAGTAAAAAAAAATAAAATAGAGATATCAATTAATAATAAAATAAAATATTTATATATTTTTAATTTTGAATTTTTTAAATTAAAATAAATAATAGTAAAATAAAATATATACATTTTTTTAATTTTATTTTGCAACTAAAATGAAACACACTAACTGATATAGCGGAAGCATAAACACACGATTAAGACTTGTTGATTCATAAAAATAACGAATATTGATAGAGAAAAACGAAAAAACTCTTTTATTTAATCTCAAAAACGACTACTGAATAAATGAAACGAAATATAAATAACTATGAAACCCTACAAATGTTGGGCTTTAATTAAAAAATAAATGAATAACCTAATTAAATAATGGACTTCCAGTATCCACATCACTAACTTAATTAGTACAATAAATTTAGGAGGCTTCTACAGTGCAGTCAAGGCACGGTACTTTGTTTTTATTTCAACCATTAGATTTAATAAATTAATGTGAACCCAGATTTATTACTGAATACAATAGTTAGCGTAGAGATTACAACACACAATTATTATTCTATATATTGACTTGACTAACCTGTTAACCGGTAATATACATAAATATTTTTCAGAATTAAGAACAAAAATTTGGCGGCGTGAAGATATTAGAGCATCTAAAAGTTTTGGCTGAAGGCCACAAGTGCGCTAAATCATATTTTTACTACTTCTACTTAAAAAACTTCTAACCCATCCAACAATTCTACCCAAAAAATAAATTTTATAGGTCCCACCACTTACTTATTTTATACTTTTTATTTATTATTTATATTTAAATAATAATAATAATAATAATAATAATAGTAAACATAAAAAATGATTTTTAGATAAAATAAAATAAATATTTAATATTTATATAATTCATAATTAAATAAAATAAATATTTAATTAATTGTTATATAAATATAAAATAATTCATAACGCTAAAAATTTAATTATTTCAAAATTTTTATTTTTAATTAATTTTTATATAAAATAATTCCGCTAACATTAAAATTTTAACTATTTAACATTTTTTAATTTTAATTAATTTTTATATAAAATAAAAATTATTTTTAATTAATTTTTATATAAAATAAAAATACAAATAATCCGTTCAAATTTTAACTATTTTAAAAAAAAATTAATTTTAATTAATTTTTATATAAAATAAAAATACAAATAATCCAAATAATAATAATAATAATAATAATAATAATATTTTTTATCTCTAATTCTTTTGCTCCAGAATTTTTAGGGACTTCTAATGTCAGCGCAACGATTTCTACCTCTTTTTGGGTGAGAGGTAAAAGTACTTCTACCTCTCCATTGGAAATGTTCTAAGGAGAAGGACAAAGATTTGCGTGGACAAAAATTAATAATACAAAGTAGTACATGTTTCTTTTTCTAATCATTTTTTATAAAATATAATTATTTATTTATTTATTATATATAAAAATATTAATTCAAATCAAATTATTTGTATAATATATGAAGCAAATATTAAGTGATTCACATTTGTATTCAGTTAGTGAATCACAAATGACGTCGTTTTTTTATTCTGCAACTCTATCGTCTAGTCTTCACAAAGTCGATTTTTGATGGAATCAGGCCAAGCATTTTACATCAAATATGAAGTCTCATCTAACTCAACTTTAAACTTAGTGACTATATCAATGATTCACACTTGTTTATTTCCCAAGTCGACTATTTTTGTATCAATTATAATCCCAAACAAGCTCATTTCATCAATATGCTGAGAAATTCTTATAGCCTCTTCAATAATATTTTTTTTTTGTACACTGAGGTTGGTCCCTCTATTATGGGAACTTCTCTTTCTAGTATTCACATGGATCAACAAATTAAATGATCTATAATCTCTTTGATATAAGTATGATTGAAATTAATCGAATTGTTTTATGAACAAACGAAAACACATCAATTTCTAAGTAACTAGAACAAAATGAACAAAACAATATAAATATTTTAATTAGTTTCCGTCAATGAACACTATTTTTTTTTTTTGTAGAAATGTGATTTTTTTATCAAGCTTCACTAATATCTATTGCTTCATTTGTTCATGAATTTTGCCTCATCTATTCGGTAAAAAAAATTGTTGAACTCAAACGAATACGAAGCTCTTGGTGGGTCATTTCGGGAACAAACAATTCTATTTTAAAATTTATTTAAAAATCAAATATGTTCAAAAATTAATTTATTTTGTTTTTCATAGTTAATAATAAATTATTTATTTATAAATATTAAACGATATAAATTAATAATTATGTGAAATAAATTAATTACATTGTGTGTAATTTTAAGTTGTTTAAAAGAAATATATAAAAATAAATATTTTATTTTTAGAAAATTATTAGTCAATTATAAAATATTTTTTTAGATAAATGTATTATTAAGTGTATTATTTAATGTAATTTTTTTTGTTTTAAATAATTTAATTTAATTATATAGGAATATAAAAATATTGTTTATTATAGTAATAAAAAAAAAATGCTATAGCAGGTAACAGGTCATAATTGTTTTTAAAGTTGTAATCAGGTGTATCTAGGCGCATGCTAACAAAATGAAGTGTCAAATTTTAATTGGTTAAAAGATAAATGTACGGTACATTCAATATTAACAAATGTACTGTAGTATTCTCCATAAATTTAACTCACAAATCACAATCAATAATATTTTTTTTTTGTTAACAGCGCATAGAATACCGCATCAGCGAGCTAACAAGCTAGCTCTAAGGATCTCCAAAAATAAAAACACAACATCAACAACAATCACTCTACCACGCGATGTGCCACACTCGCCTCAAAGCCCGCGCCTGAATTGAGTCTGGTAGCCGTAGCGAAGCGATCCGATCCCTCATAATGGATATAGCCCTAATAGCCACCCTCTGTGCCGACTCCGAGCGCGCTTCCTGGATACGAGTATTCCTCTCCTGCCATATAAAATAAATCAGGGAAGCGAGAAGACCACGATAGGTACATGAAATCCAATGCTTCCCACGCCAGCGTCTAGCAGCACGGAGGACAGCACACTCCCAACTGCCACGTGGCCATATGAACCCAGTAACCTCCCTCCCAGCACTCATCAAGCAATCCTGCGAAAAAGTGCACTCAAAGAATAGATGAGAATGCGTCTCTCTACTCTCTCCTCCACACAGAACACACGAATCATCCCCCCGACCAATCCACGGCTTATCACGCGTCGGCAACCGACCACGGATAGCAAGCCAAAGAATGAAGCAGTGCCTCGGTATACGCCCCGGTCCAGCAAGGAGACCTGCCCACGGAACCCTAACTCCCTCAGGGTGGAAAAGTAAGTAGGTTGAGGTAGAAGTGTAACTCCCAGACCTATGCAGTCTCCATCGTATGATACCCTCCCCTGACCTATATCCGGAAGCTCCTCCATAATACCAACGAACTCCTCAGCAAAGTCAACTGGCCACTGCCACACCCCACCAACAATGACGGAGCTGAGAGGCGAGGCTATCTGCAGTCCAATCAACTCTGGCCCCAAAGGACACACCTCCTTCAACCGACCCAAGGGGTGCCAAGGGTCCCTCCACAGATATAATTGCGACCCATCCCCAATATGAAACTGGATAGCCGGAAGAACATCAGGCCTAAGCTTTAGGAGTTGTCGCCAACTCCAAGAGCAGGACCTAGGACTCTTCGCGCTCCAAAACGAATGCCTCCGCAGTCGATTCGACTGAATCCAACTAACCCAAACAGACTCCGGATCTCGGCTCAGTATTGCCCAAATGTGTCTGGTCATAAGGGCCCGATTCTGCGCAGTAAGGTCCCGGATCCCTAGTTCTGCCCAAACAATCAATAATATTTTTTAATAAAACATATTGATTAACTTAAAACCATAAAATAATATATAGTATAAATTAGAAAATTAAAACGAAATGGCAAAAGTGATAGATAATTGAGCGAAATAATTCAATCCCTGTGAGAATCTTTCACCATTCACACTCCTATCATGTGTGTTGTGTTGACATTTGTCAACATGGTCTCACCACAATTATTCAGTGTGTAAGAAAAAATATACATGTCACTACACCTATTCAACTATTGAATTTGTTTTTTCAACAACTCCATTGTAAATTGTAAGTAGTCCAATATTCATTCTGCGTAGGTTTGAAACATAAAAAGGCATTACAACATCATCTAGTTTACTCAATTCATCATATATTTTTGATGGAATTCAAGTTATCGTCTTAAGCCTCCTTAAACCACCTAGGCGGTGGTGAATTTGAGCCAAAATTGATTCGGTCAAACCCAATCGCATTATTTGTACTATTTCAGCCGGTATAATGTAGTTTCCATTGATTGAGAACATATAATCTACTTTCTTCACCAATAATTTTAGTTTGTGAACTTCTTGACCTCAATTAGACAGGAGCGTGTTAACCAGAGTCGAAGCCATGTTGTCTCAAACTTGTGTTTCTTTAGTATTCATGTTTCCTAAAGGAGTAATAAATACAATTATAAATAACAGGAGTAGTAATACTAAATTAAGTTTTAATACTAGCAACTGCTTTAGTTAATATTACAGTGTTCTTAAGTATAAATTGGCAGAACCACTGATTGAAAGAAAACCGTACAAGCTTTAAACATTGTCAAAATATACAAAACTGTATGTTTCTCAATTAAGAGAAACTGTATATCCATTTCTTCCAAGGCAAATCACATATCCCTACTAGCTATCTACAATGAAGAAAAAACACCAACGGGTTACCACAAAAGTACATTGGAAGTCCATATATTGAACTCTGCTTCTTCTGGCGTTTGCTCCCATGCATGGTGAAAGCATGCATAATTGTCTTCTTTCGTTTGGTGTTTTACTCTGGCAATACAGCCACACTACCAGAAGGAATATGGACATTTATTTATAAAAACGAACGACAGTTTATTCGACACTCGGCTCTAACACATCATATCAATAGCGCCGGGCAAGATGCTAAACTTTTTAGGAAGGAACCCCAAATATTCCCCGTCCGACTGGACAAAAATACTATTACTTCTCACGATCTCCTCAATCTCAATTGAACTTGCACTGGGAAAGTATAAAAAGTGAAAAAACAAAACATAACAAAACCAAAAACATGCATAAATTAACAGCAATCAAAGTGTACCTTCTTGACGATACATTTTTCACTGTTAAGTGTGTACCATTGTACAACTTATGGAGCTTGAGGACAAAGTCATACCACTTAAAGTCCTGAAGAACCACCACCTGAACACAAAGCAAGTGTAAGTGAAACTTTTGTTGCAATATTTTTTTTTTCTATATTGTTTCCACCTCAAAGTTCCCGCTAGAAGGGTGGCCATTGGGTGTAATCTTCATCCCACCGCCAAAATATTTGGCATTCCCAATGCAAAGAGCTGTGACTTTAGGGTAAACTTCCCAGTCTCCATCGTCAACCTTGGTGAGATTATCAAACACCACAGTTTAATAAGATTACTAAGAACAAACAAATAAGATCAATCAATACCTTTATTCTAAGGTCCTGGTTATAATGGCCGAGAAAGGCTTGCAATGAACCTATAACATAACACAGATTCCCAAACTTCTTGTATCTTGATGCATAATAACCAGCCTTTGCACTCCTGCAAGTGACGTTTAAGAGAATCAACGAGAAAGTGGCAAATACACACTTTTCAACCAAGGTCACGGTTTCATTATACCGTGAACAAATGTATGCTTACAAATGAACATCAGCAACATTTATAAAATAGTGTGGTTCTCCACTTCCTCCTGAAATAACTCCAACATCAACGCGAGATCTCATCCCTGAAAATAATTTGTTATGAGAAAAAATTGAAAATAAATGGAACTTACTCCACCTCCATTTATAAATTATAATTAAGTGACATTTTGTTATGATTTTTCATAATTTAATGTCGTTTTTGATATATTTCACTACTTCCCAATTATATCCATGTGTGTGTGTGTGTGTGTGTGTGTGTGTGTGTGTGTGTGAGGGTACATTAGTCAAGACAATTAATTATTAATTCTAATGTTTAGGTATAAAATGTTGGAGGGGAGTTTTTTGTAGGGTTGCATTCATATGGCAACTACAAGGTAAAAATCTACCTATAGTCATATAAAAGGAGTAGCTCAAAGTAGGTTACCTCTAGAAATGCGCTCAATTGCATCATGAGGGTCATTTTTCCTGGTAAAAACAAAACAAGCATAAAATCTGATGTATCACTCAACTGACCCTATGGATATCTCATTTACGAAAAAAAAAGGGAACCAAGAAACTGAACTGACCAGCCAAATGTTCTTGCGAAATCAGAACCAGTCCCCAAGGGAATAAGCTGTAAGATGTCATTGAAAATAATCAGTCCCCAATGATCACAGTAACATTACTCGATTTACAAAAGAGAGAGAGATAGGGAGACTTTTACAGGAAGTCAATTTTGTTGATAAATAATCACGTTAAATATTTATTGCATATTAAGGAAGTGATTATCACTTACACCGAGAGCAGTTGTACAAACCGCCTGATCATTACTAGAAACAGGTTTTCCATCCCAGAAGAAGCCATTCACAACCTGCAGATCAGATTTACGGGTTATATGTTAACCTACATAATTTTGACTTGTAATGAAACTCTGAGATATAAATAGAAGGTTTTTTAGTTATAACACACACACACACACATACACATATATATATATATATATATATATATATATATATATATATATATATATATATATATATATATATATATATATATATATATATTGAAAGTCCATAGCTAGACAATCAAAGGATACTGCATCCTAACACAAAAGTTATACAAAAACATAATTTCAAACACTATAAAAAATAGCAAACAGTTATGCACTGCAAAATGAAGCTAATTCCATGAACCATTGACTTTTCAAACACACTGATTATCAATCCTCCTCAGACTACTTATACTGTATATTCTTGCAAGGGTAAGTTAAGCTCAAGCAATAATGTAACTAGATTCATGCTAAGGGATAATTAAAATACACCTCATGAAGAGTTCCATCTCCTCCAACCGCAATCACTGCATCAGCACCCTCACGTATAGCCTGGCAAGAATATCAATTTAATTTACACATCTGAATAACTTTTAGACATATACACAATTACTAGTTTTTTCTCACCTCCCTTGTAATATCGATGGCATGGCAAGGTCCAGTAGTTAGGGATTCACATATCTGACCAAGATACCCATAAATTTCGAAATATTAATAAAAGTGAATCTAGAGAGGAAATGAGCAGAGCCTTTCTACTGCAGTGCATAAGGTGCATTTTTGCAATCACAAAACATGTATATAAACACTTTAAGTTTAAATTAAAGTGGCAGAAAGATAGTTCTTACACACAAACTATTAGTTGATAATAAGTGCTCCTTGCGTCCCGTTCTATCTGTTGTCTCATTTTATAGACACATTTACAATAACAAAAAGAACTGTAGACTACTTTTCTAATTTCACCCTTCTTGATTAATTAATACTTCTAGTCCTGCTAAAAAGGATTAGTGTATTAGTGCCTATACTATTAAACGCGATCCATAATCTATATGAAATATCCTTAATAAAACATATATAAAGGGACATAGAGGTAATATTTTATTAAACCTTACACAAATAAGTTTTGAATGACAAAATTCATAATGATTTTTATCCCCGTAATATGCAAACATGTATTCGTTACATAATGCAACCTCAAGTACATAGATTCCAAGTGTTGGTGCTACTTTACAATTTACACGGTAAAATAATTGAGGCATTCGGAACCAAAAACAACGATCAACATCAACATTCAAACAAACAAAAAATAACTCACATTAAACTCAGAACCGAGACGAGACCTCAGGTGAGGCAACAGCTTCTTCCACTCCTTGCCAGTTCTTCCATTAGCTCCTGCCCCAATTTCAACCATTTTTAAGCTCAGTTAGATCTTGCAGCAGGGAAAAGTGAAAAGACGATTTTAAAAAATCAGAAGGAAAATGTAACACAATCCTTCACAGATAAAAATGCACTGCACGTGGGTGACAATATCGAGAACATGAAATTGAGAGTGACCTCGGGGATTGACGACGAAGACGATGTCTCTGCGGCGAGAGGCGGTGCCGCCGCCGCCTCCACCGAGAACCGTGGCGAGATCTGGAGCCAGGGGATGATCGGCTCTGATGAACGAGGGCTTAGCCATTGGCACGGTTACCAGTGCAAATGAAATCATATCGGCTAAAATTAGCAATTTATACGCTTCGCGCAAATTACAGCGTCAAAATGTATAACAGATCTCAAATCCCCGTATTTGGAGGTGAATCTTAATAATATATAAATCCTGAATACTAATAATTCCAATTAGCCAATAGTAACAACCAATTTTGTTCAATTAGGATTAAATTGAAATTTAATTGTCCAATAAGAATGCTCAATTTCACTTGCGTTCACACCCATTCTCAATCTTTTCTTCTATTTTTTATTTTAATCAAAATTAAATTGAGTAATTGAAACATAATAATTAAATGTCCGGTCAATCGTTCATCAATTTCATTCCCTCATTTCCATATCTTCCTCTTCTCCTTCTTCTATTCCATATCACACAGTAATCTTGAACGTCTTCTCTTCCCAATTAGGGTTTACTCAAGGTAGGGTTTACTCAAGGTACGTTCTTTTCCCTAATATTCGTTGTTCTTTAAAAAATTCATATTGTATCGATTTTTTTTTTCCAGTTTTATAATCATCGGTCCAATTTCGATTATTGTTTGATTTTTTTTCCAGATTTGATTCTTTATCTCATCGTCTTCACGAATAATGGTTACGGTATGTTCTCCTTTCTTTGTTCTCACGGTATGTTCTTTTCTTAGTATTTTTGTTTCAGTTCTTGCGAATCAATCGTCACAAAAATCTTACTCCCATTCACTCCAGCGTAAGAACATTCACAAACTTTTCTCTTCTACCGATTGTTTATTTTTTAGTTTTATTACTCCGAAAATAATTTTTACATTAGGTTTCCCATCCCTCTTCTTCTCCATTTTTTTTGTCTCTTCTTCTTTCTTCCTTCGCCTTCTCCATAATTTACAGGGTTCGTATTCCTAATTTTTTATTTTCAGTACGGCGATCTATATATGTATTTAATCTTTAATTTTTCAGATTCGGATTTTCTTACTCTCTTATCCGTCGTACACCGCCGTCCTCCACCACTGTTCCCTCCATTCTCGCCGCCTAAGATGAACCGGATAACTTCAGATCCAGTTCGATTGCTTTACCGCGTCTAATTTAGACGTTACACAGAAAATCGATGTCAGGGAACCAGAGTTTTCTATGCAAATGGAAATCTCATAATTTCAAAGAGGTATTTTTCGTTATGTAAGTGTCGATAATTATGAATTTCCGTCTTCTTCTGGCAACAGAGCAATCTATATGTGCGTGTAGAAATGCAATTTGTAGGTACCTAATGCTTTACGGGTTGTACATACTTCTATTTGGTTCACCCTTCGTTTCAAGCTTCTGTAATTGTAGTTAGCTGACACTGACATATAATTTAGCTTTATTGTGTATAGTAGGAACTTTTCCATATTCACAATTTGTGGATTTTTTTTAATTAAATCCTCTGTATTCGGCCTTCCTATTCGTTTTTACAGTTTCTTGATTAGCCCGGCCAAGATAACTGCGTTGTTTACAGGTATGTTTTCAGGTCTGTCCCCCTATCCGATTTTAAAAATTGAAATCGTCTTTATTACTGATTAAGTTTATTTGTTTTTTTGCAGTTTACTGATGTCAGATCCATCCAGAGGGTTAGGCGGTCATCATCAATAATAATAAGTGGGAATTCAGTGAAGGTTAGTTAGTCTCTTAATAGGTGGGAATTCTGGAAAATGCTAAAGCTTTGTTGGCAAAATTCGTTTTTATATTGCGATGAAAGTACAATTGTCCTTGCTTCGTCCCAATATTTTCCCAGTTGCATATTCAATTTCAGACGATTTAGTTGCATTATCCCTTATGGACAGAATGAGGACAATAGTCCTTTATTGGGTATGAAAATGACCTCTTCTTCTTTATATGTTTTGTATAAACGTTTGAGACCGTTTGGTTGTTCATGTACATTTGGTAATTCATAATGTATATTCTTTAACTAATGTGAATTAATCTTCTTATTCTTTGTGCTTTCAAATGTGATTGGTTTTTGATTGAGTTCTCATTTTCTATAAAGGGAAGGCACTTTGTAGATCTTACTGTGAGTGGGATAAGAATACCATGAAGTTGTTATCCTCCAGCTTTGCCAAGCCATATACTTCGAAGGTGTGATTTTTTTTTATTTCATTTTTTAATTACAGTTCTTGGTTCTTATGTCCCAATTTTTTAATCTTCTGTTTCTAGGATAAGTTGATATCTACTCCTATGATAAAGCTAACAATTTAATTTTTCAGCCAGATTGCGAAAATTTCTTTTACTTTCCGGAAGAGTTTTTGTTTAGATTTCTTTCTCCTAATCGCTTTTTCTTTCTTTCCTTTTAAATTGTACTGAGAATCCATCCCCGTTAATGTATCACAAGTCATAATTAATATATATGTTTTTTTAGGTTGAACTCAAAAAAATATATACTATGTTTCCAACTAAACCACAACAGATTCTTACAACGATATTCCAGTCGTTAACTTTGAAAATATAATCTAAAATGAGTACATTTTTTTATGATTTAAATACATGGCAACATTTTTATATTTTAAATGCGCGACAATTTATCTCACGTGTTCGAATTAAAATTGTTTGATTATTTTATGTTTACCCTATCAATGAAAGTAATATTTAGAAAATTTTGTTTTAACACTAAAATTCCAATTAAATAATAATAGAACACCTCCGTTGATTGACATGATCACCAATGACTCCATACTTCTTGGAGTAAAGGTATTCTATCTTTATCTTATACTTATTTTTCTATTTGATTTTTCAAACCTTTTTTTAACACTTTCTTCATCAGCTTATAGCTGAAGCATGGGATTGTGGAGGCCTATATCAAGTAGGTGTGTTTCCCCATTGGGGTCAGAATAGAATGGAAAGGTAAGTAGCAGCTGTATATTACGATTAAGTTGTTCCTTCGTGGGCTTCTAGCCAGTTACTCTTTGTTTTTTCTCTCTTAAAACAAATCAAAACAATTCCCTCCTCAGACATGGGCTGAAACAAATTTGTATCATCCTGTCTTTTTTTAGTACCGTTATGTTGTGAGGCAGTTTATTAAAGGCACGGATAGCTTTTATGGGGCTTTTGCAGAATGTCTCTGTAGTAGCTTTCAAGTGACAGAAATTTATCTACTATGGAATGATTTTCAACTTTCATTGTGATCAGTAAAAAAAAGATTGATTTTTTTTCATCCCATACGAGCTTTGAAGTTTTTTGAGATCTTATCATTTGTTCTGTTTTGTGTTCTAGCAATGTTTAGTATCAAAATATAGCTTCATCTCAATGGACACTAATGCGAAATCAATGGCGAGGCCAATTTTAAGTATTTTTTTATTATAATTTTGAAATTTATCATGTTAATTTTATTTTATGAGAGAAAATGATTAATTTTGCAGATTAGTGAATTTGTGTTCAAGTTCAACAACTGCGATGCCAATTTGAACTGCGGCACTTGCCCGGTCAAAAACCAACTTCAATTTTCGTGCTTTTTGGAAACAGGTAAAAAAATTGTTGTTTAATATTGTATGTAATCATGTATGACGATCCATCATTCGCAAAACTTTGGTGTGGTTAAAATTGGGTTCTTGATCCAATCATCATACCTCAGACCTACCAAGAGGACTATGATTATGATCAACTCAAATTATGTAAGTACAGTATAGGCTTCTATTTAGTTTTTTGAGATATTTCTAAAATCATTAATATAATATAATATAATATAATATAATATAATGATTTTAACAATTCAATAATTATTGGGGGATTTTTCTTAACAGAAGTTGTAGTAATAGTTGGTGTTCTTGAAGTTGTAACTTGGAAGTACTCTGTTTCTCGGTATTTTGAAATCTGTTATGTCTATTTTGTTGAATAGTTTTACTAAATGGGGGAGCAATGAATGTAACAAGAACACAACTTAAATCATCATACCTCAGACCTACCAGGAGGACTATGATTATGATCAACTCAAATTATGTAAGTACAGTATAGGCTTCTATTTAGTTTTTTGAGAGATTTTTAAACTTTTTGGCAATCTGAAATTTATATATACAGTATTCCCAAAGGTTTTTTCTTTATCTCCAAATTTATGGCAATTTGAAATGTCCAGCATATTCAAGTAATATTGTTGGTTGTTTTTGTGGCAAAGGAGCTGATGAAAGTAGTCTCAATAGCGTGTGAGATGTAATCAATGCGTCTCTGTGTGTGAAATGTGTAATATTAAGGGGATGAATAAGGAATAGATTTGATGATGGATTTCTAACACACTCATCCTAAACTTAAGATTAATGGTCGATTCGATTAACTTTAAATTCTACTATCTACGTAGTTTTAATTATTAATAATTATATTATTATTAATAATATTATTCAATTTTATATATCAAATATGATTCAAGTTTACAAGTTTTATTATACAATTTAAAATTTCTTGGAATAAAACTAATTTTGCTGAAGGTTGCTTCCAAGAAACAAACCCTTAAAAATGTTATGGTAATTTTTTTTTTGATGTCATCTGCAAACGTGTCGGTTACAACTACGGTGTAATACTCCTTTCAGAAGGACTGATAGATTTCATTCTAGAAGTAAATTATATTTTCTTGACTAATGGAGTATAATTTCTGATGTTTGTCACATTTCTACATGACTAATCTTTTGCTCGATTTCATTTGTTTTCAGGTTCAGCAGCTCATTTAAGAATTAAATGATATTTTGGCCCATGAAGTTGTGGATGAAGCCGGCAATTTGAAAAAGAAACTCAGCCCTTCAGTGCCTTGAGCTTTTTGATTTCCTACCCTCCGCAATCCAAGAACAATTGATGCTTGAGAGAGATCCTCATGGAAATGTGCAGGTATAAATTCTTATCACTCTTTGGCTTCTAAATTCTAAATGTCAGTTTTATTTCTTTAGTTATTATTATTCTTTATTATACTTTCAGGTCGCAAAAATAGAAACTGAGAAAATGCTTATTCAAATGGTTGAAACTGAGTTGGAAGTGAGGAAGCAAGTTTCTTCATACAAGGGTCAGTTCAAAGGGCAGTCTCACCTTTTTGGGTACTTTTCTACTTTTGCCTCCGGTTATTCTCGGTTTATAAGGGTTTTATGTTTTTACACAAGGGATGTGTTTGTAATACTCATTTCAGAAGGACTGATAGATTTCATTCTAGAAGTAAATTATATTTTCTTGACTAATGGAGTATAATTTCTGATGTTTGTCACATTTCTACATGACTAATCTTTTACTCGATTTCATTTGTTTTCAGGTTCAGCAGCTCATTTAAGAATTAAATGATATTTTGGCCCATAAAGTTGTGGATGAAGCTGGCAATTTGAAAAAGAAACTCAGCCCTTCAGTGCCTTGAGCTTTTTGATTTCCTACCCTCCGCAATCCAAGAACAATTGATGCTTGAGAGAGATCCTCATGGAAATGTGCAGGTATAAATTATGTTCACTCTTTGGCTTCTAAATTCTAAATGTCAGTTTTATTTCTTTACTTATTATTATTCTTTATTACTTTCAGGTCGCAAAAATAGAAACTGAGAAAATGCTTATTCAAATGGTTGAAACTGAGTTGGAAGTTAGGAAGCAAGTTTCTTCATACAAGGGTCAATTCAAAGGGCAGTCTCACCTTTTTGGGTACTTTTCTACTTTTGCCACCGGTTATTCTCGGTTTATAAGAGTTTTATATTTTTTACACAAGGGATGTGTTTGAAATTTGCTCTTTTTTTTTTTTACTTTAGTGTTCATTTATTAATGGCATTTTCTTATATTTGAATTTACAGGTTTTACTATACATTGGTTTTATCATTGCTTGAGATATGTTCTACAATTAAGTGTCTACAGTACTTTGAAATCACTAAACCCCCCAATAAGTATAGTCAAACTGGTCTTTGTGGTCTTTGCTTTTCATTTTCAGTTGATTACTAAATTGAAATCTTACTCTTAAGGTTTTTGTTTATAATAACAGCTTTTAATTCAAATTTTACTCTTGAGGTTTTTGTTTAAAATAACAGTTTTTTTGTTGAAATGTACATTATTGGTTTTATTTAAGGTGTACTCTCTCTATTTCATAACAATATTATATATTTCTTTCCCAAAATACAAAAGATATAGTCTTATCATTATGAAACAAACACAATAATTGATACAATCAAATTAGAATATTGACCTTTTATCCGTACCAAAGAATATGACGTAAAGCTTAGTCTCTTTGTTCTACATTAATTTTTTTGATTGAAAATATCCTTTTGTTCAACATTCATTTTTTTTTACAGTAAAATTACTAAAAATAGTACTCCATCTATCCTATTGTTGGTGTCTTATACTTATTGTCACACCTAAAAAAATGGAAAAAAACTTAAAAGGTTAACAAAATTAGTAGGAGATTTTTTTAAATTTTCATACATAAATGGTGGTAATAAAGATGACGTATTTGAATTGTTTGTAATATTTAATTGTTATTTTTTTATAAGCCGAGTTAATGTAATTATATGCGTGGTTCATTCCACCGATGTAGATAAAACAAAATACGGAGTAGTAGTATACTCTTATAAAATAAATTGACAAATTTTCCTAAAAATTTAAGAAGCTAGCTCTTCCCAAATAGTAGTAGTAGTTCTCAATTCCAAATTTTCAATCATCTTTTTTTATTTGTTAAACCCTTTTACTTTTAATACAAACATGCACACATAAATACATACAGATCAACTTCAATATATACCTCACGTTTCTTTTTACTCTTCCTTCATTTCATTTCCTTACTACGATCAACTTCTTCAATTATATATATATATATATATTCGGTTCGATTTTAATTTTTCTTCAATTATATATATATATATATATATATATATATATATATATATATATATATATATATTCGGTTCGATTTTAATTGTTAATATACAGTAGATACTCTCGGGTAGAGCTTTGTTTCCCCCATTTGCAGATATGATGACCAATTTTTTTACTTTCTTCTTCCTCTGTTTTTCTCTGCCCTCTTTTTTACTTCGCCGGTAAGTCATTCATTTTTCTTCTTCCCCTTTTCAAGATACTCATGCTTCAATTCAAGAATCAAGATTCTTTATTCACATCTATGTCCTTAGTTTTAGTTTGCTCTTCAGATAGGGATTCATTTGTTATTTCTCCAACACTTGCTGGAACTAATTGTGTTATATTCTACTCCACGACTATATTTGAATTTACAGGTATGTATATAATCTCCTGAATAGTATGACACAGATACATCAAGATATTGGTAATTATTGTTCTTAACTCCTTTGAATATTTTTTGAATTTTAAATTCTTCATACAAAATTAATTGATGAATTGAAATCTTACAAATGTTGTTTTCTCTTTTAGTAATTTTTATAGTTGTTAAATCTATTAATATCATACCTAAGATTTTAATGAATTTGAACTGAACTAACTTAACTTAATGAATTTAAACTGAACTTAAATAAATTAAAATATAATTAATTGAAATCTCACTAATGTTATTTTCTCTTTTAGTAATTTTATAGTTGTTAAATCTATTAATATCATACCTAAGACTTTAATGAATTTGAACTGAACTGAACTACTTAACTTAATGAATTTAAACTGAACTGAATTGAACGTAATAGGTCTGAACTGAACTGAAACTGAGTATAAGTCCAAAACAACAAACCATTTCTCCGAATGTCGCTTTCAACGTCCACAATTCCCTATTAAGAAGACTAATTAAATTATTGTAAATTATTATTCAAAAAAACTTCCAATCATCTTTTATTTTATTTTGTTTATTTTTTAAAATAAAAATAATTTAATAAAACAAAGTGAGATGGAAAATCTTTTAAACACAGTGAGATAGAAGATAGTCGAATACATAAATAAAATAGCAATTATTCAAATTTTGTATAATATTAATTATTCCACAATTATAGTAGTTACTATTCAAGAATTATTTTATAAATTAAATTGGATTCTTAATTTTAGTACATTAATAAAATCAATATTATTTCTAATCAAATATTCTTTAATTATAGTAAATATTCTAAATTATTTTTAAATATATTGATAATCAATTAGTTTTCAATATATATATTGTTTTTTTTAATTAATTGATTGACTAAATATTTAGATTAAAGATACGCATTAGTTGACTTTCTAATATGTATTTTGGAAAATGTAAATTAAACTTTAAGTTTTTCAAATATTCAGATATATAAAAAGTTGTTCATATTCGATACTCTATTTATTTATTTTCCAATTTAGTTATTTACAATATTAAAGCTAATTTATTTATAAAATAATAATACTATATTTTATAGATCTTATGTTGATTCACATTCCATAATTGATTATTATAATTATGATCAATAAAAATCATATATTGAAAATATAAATATTATTACCAATTCAATTTTATTAATTAAATAATAAATTCACTATTGTATATATAAATCACATTATATATTTTAAGAGATCAATAAAAATATTGAAAAATTGAGTAGAGAGATAATAGAAATACAATCAAAATAATTATTAAAAAAATAATTTTATTAATTGTATAAATATATAATCATTCTATTTATATAAATATTCGAAAGAGTTATATGATTAGAACAATAAAAAATAAAAAAATTATTATTGAAAAATAATTTTAAAACATATTTTCAGTATTGTATTTCTATTAATACTATTATAAGGGATAAATTCCGAACAATTTAGTTAAAAAAACGAATAAGTTTTTATATTATTTAGTTATTACTATTAATAATCGTCCAAAACAACATATACTACTATTTAGTTATTATAATTAACTTAAACACCTGATTAAAAAATGATATATATATATATATATATATATATATATATATATATATATATATATATATATATATATATATATATAATGAAATTTTAATAACATTTCTTATAAAATTATTATATTTTATTAATTATTTTAAATTTTTTATGTTGTAATGAAGAAATAATTTGTATTTTTTCTTTTTTTAGAATAATTTATGTATTGTAAATACTAAAATTGTAATAGATTTCACAATTATATTGAAATATTGTTAATAATATATTTCAAATAGAGGTTTTAAATATTAAAAGTATTTTTTTTCATTCAATTATTATTAAAAAAGAGTTAATATTATTATCATTTTATTAAAAAAAAAGTGTTATGGTCTATTTATAAGTCCTTTTATTTCTTTATATTAATAAGAAATAATTAATAAATTAATAATTAATAATTATATATTGTAAAATTTAATATTAGAAAATACTTAGAGACATATTTTTTGGATTTTATAAATCATTATAAATCTAAATAATGAAATAACAAATGTTCTTGAAAATTGATATAGTTGAAATACAAATAATACAAACAATTAGTCGATAATATAATGTTAATATAAAAATTCACGCAGTGTTTCAAGAGTGAAGATTCCAATAAAAACAGTGATAATTATGATTGAAAAACAGTTCAAATTTTTATATTTCTTTATGTTTTGTATTTTTATAAAATTTATTAAAATTAATTGAAAAATGAGATATTTTAAATAAAAACAAAATAATGTTAAACAATTTAATTTTATTAACTATTCAACAATTTCACATTTATAATTTAAAATGTTATTTTTTTTCAGAAGAATTTACAAAGGTTGAGATTCTGTTAAGAAGTTCGGTGTTCACACACGGACAATTGTATGTTACGTTTTCAAGTGTTATTAATCGAGCAAGATTGAAATTCTTAATCTGTGATGACAATGATAGTATGACGTTTAAGACTACAAATGTTATGTACAAAGAAGTTTTCAGAAATTTGCAGTAAATAATATTTTTTTTTTATTTTTTTATCTATGTACAATAAAGATATTGAACAAATACATTGCGAAGCTTTGAACTATAAAACTGTTTTCATTATATAAAATATTATCAACTCCCGAATAAATTAAAAGTTTGTAAAAAAAATTCTGATATTTATTTCAAACTAATGAATATAAACATAAATATATATACAATTGTTTTAACATATATAATAAAATCAAGTTAAAGTAATCAGGTAAAGCTTTGAGTGGTACTCCCAGTGCATAATTTTTATATTTTTATCTAAGTTTGTTAGTAATATTGAACAAACTCATTGTGAAAATTTGAACTATATAATAAATGTTAATATAGATCATCTCCAACAATCCGAATTCAATAAAATATTGAAAATATGAGATTGGAGAATGTGGATGAAAGACCTTGAGCTCTTGAAAGGTCGCGCTATTTTAGCTCCTACGTTGGAAGAAGTCGAAGCCGTTAATAAGTACATGGTTTCAATGCATTCAACCGAAGAGAAGGTTTATCTTAGTGCGGATTCTATTGATTTGGCAGATAAAGGAACCTCCATGTTCGATCATATGCATACCCCCGAATATTTAAACACTATCAAATGTTCCGGTATTCCTAATCATGTTTTGAAGTTAAAGGTTAGTGTTAATACTCTCTGCCCTCCTTATTATTAATTTTTTTTCTTTTTAAAAAAAATTGTGTGCTTATATGGTCCGCTATTAATATACAACGTTTGTAGCATATTCTGTCACATGACACATATAAATAAATCATATTTCAAATGAAAATATATGATATAAATTTCTTTTTATTAATTTTTAATTTCAATCGCTTTATTATTACAATGTTAGAACTAAAGTTTTGAAATGTAAATTTTTCTATATAAGTTTATGTTATGTTTTGTTGATTTTTATCATTTCTATTTTATGTTTTAATTATTAATTATCAATATTGTTTGTAGGTTGGGTTCCAATTATGTTGTTAAGAAATATCGATCACACAGCTGGATTATGTAACGACACTCGATTGGTAATAACAAAATTGGGAACTTACGTTATTGAGGCGAAGGTCTTAGGAGGAGAAAAGCGAGATGAAATTGTCTACATTCCAAGGTTGGCACTTACGCCTACATCGAAATTGCCCTTTCGCTTTCAACGTCGCCAATTCCCAATTATGATATCTTATACTATGACTATTAACAAAAGCCAGGGGCAATCTTTGTCAAAGGTTGACATTCTGTTGAGAAGACCGGTGTTCACCCACGGTCAATTGTATGTTGCAGTTTCTAGAGTGACTAACCGAGCAGGGTTGAAATTCTTAATTTGTGACGAGAACGGTAACCTGACGAATAAAACTACAAATGTTGTGTACAAGGAGGTTTTCAGAAATTTAGATTTAACATAAATAAAAAATACTTTGTTTTTATTTATGTTTGTTAGTTATATTGTGTCTATAACATTTTTAATTTTTGAACTATCCAAATTCCTTAAATTATTGCCTAATCATCTAATTTTTTTTTCAAATAAAATTATGAATTTTCAATATAAACATAAATAATTTTTTACAATTATTTTAATGTGTTTAGTAAAATTATGTTCAAAATAAATCCGGGCGAAACTTTGAGTGGCACTCCCAGTGCAACGCACGGGCAGAAGGATCTAGTTACGGATAATTTAACAGTAATTAAAGAAAAATATCATGCCCTTTATTAATTTAGTTCGTCTCATGTCAATATATACTACTATCCAAGGCGCTAGTCGGGCGGTGACTAGGGGCCTAGCGCCTAGAGGGATTAATCGTGAACTAGGCGAGGATTAATCGTTTTACATTTTTATATTTAATTAATTAATATTATATTTTAAAAAATCAATATTTTGAACATAATAATCAATAAATAATCTAAATATAGTATTAATCACAAGTTTAACATAGTAAAATAATAAAAATAGTTTGTAAATTTAAAATTTTAGATCATTTTTATCATATATTTAATATTTTATTCAAATTTTGGTCTTGTACCTCAAAATTTATCATAACATCATTTATTTTATTTTATTTATAAAAATTTGCATCTAATTGATTATTCAGTTAAATCTGCTCGAGAACCGTCTAAGTAAGTAAAGACGAAATTAATTGAACTTATGCGGTCCAAAGCGGATTTAGACGGGTCTGGGCGGGTTTAGGCGGGGTTAAGGCGGGGCTTAGGCGGGTTAGGGGCCTAGAGCCTAAAATTGAGGCGGTCGAGTACAGCCTAGGGCCTAGGCGGGGATTAATCGGAGCTAGGCGGGGATTTTTAGAACAGTGCTACTATCATAACAAAAAAATACTCTTTACTTTTTTTTGTTTTATAAGATAATTTAATATATAATTTTTCTTTTCAATTAGAGTAGAAATTTTGTACAATAAAAAAATTAAATTATTCTTATATAGAATTTTATAAAATAAAAAAAAATTATTTTTATAAAAAATAATATAAATATAAAAATAATATACATTGAATATTATCTATTTTTAAATATACATAATCAATTTAATAGTTCTGAATAATGAAATTTTACTAATATGTACATTAAAAAATTGTGTTTGACATACACATTTAATAAAATATTAATAGATCTAAAAACTATAAACTTTGACTATTTACTATATGTTATTGATTTTGATAAATAAAAATATTATTAATAAATATTTTTTTATATATTAATAGTTTATTCATTGATAAATAAACAAATGGGAACATTTTTGTAATTTGATGTGAATATTATTTTCCCATTTTTCTTGTTATCTTGAGAAAACTGAGTGAAGCAAAAATGAGTTTAAATATAATAATTAAGTTAGATTGACTATACACAAAATCATATCAACTATTTATTCAATATTTTTTTAAATTATAAAAAAACAATACATACTAGTAAACAATTGAGATAGAGATTGATATATTTTATTGTTTTATTTTATTATTTAAAAAACTTAAAATTCAAATGTGAGTAAAATTAGAGAGAGTAATTTTTAAAAATCAACTAGACAAAACTAGGGCACACAACACGCCACACATCGGCCTAGAGATGAGATATCGTACCGTATCATACCGAATCGGTCATGCCGATATCGTACCGAAAAATTCGATATCCGAAAAAATTCATGCCGATACCGTACCGAAAAGTTCGGTATACCGAATATCTATATACCGAAATTCGATATCGAAAAAATCTATACCGATACCGTACTGAACTTTCGGTTGTTGGTATTACGTAGCTATTACAGTGCTCGTTTCTGGACTAGTAAACAGTACTACTGAATACTTTACACGTTTCCAGAAACTATAACAAAATAAAAGAAATGAACAAGAAGGGAAACACGAACAGGTCTTCAACTTCGATCGAACGTCGGAAATGGATTGCGGGTAGTCGAGGCGCTTTCGCTATCCGCAAGACAAATACGTCCCGTGTATGCTACGGTTTGCAGACGTAATGCCCCCAAAGATACAACGACTTTCTTCTTGTTCTTCTCTGAAGCAACCAGATCAGAACCACCTTTCGAACGGGAAAGAGCAGGGAGTATGAACACTATGATATGCTGGGAATTTCTTTTGCGTTTTTGCTGTGTATGAAATGCAACCTAGGACTCGCTATTTATAGCTGAGCTCCAAGCATGTGAGGGGTCAGCAGCTCTTTACTCAGGCATTTAATCACGTGGTTAATGGGGCCAATAACTTCCCCATGACCAGCACATTCAAACTTTGTAACCGCAAATAATGAACATGGTCATCTGACCTTTGAGGATTTTCGAAATTCAAAATAATATTAATATAATTATATTATACAATATTATTTTCTAATAAGGCCTTAAGCCTTTTTGTGTTCAACTAAACCAGCCCACTTCACGTAGGCCCAATCAACAAAAATAGTTCAGCCTGTCAGCAAAACTATTACGATGGCCAGGCCCAGAAGCCCCAAGGAGCCCAAGGAAGCCCAAGTCCAGCCCAAAGTCCAATTGCCAAGATCCAAGTCCAAGTCCAAGTCCAAGGACGAGGCGAGTCGGGTCGGGACGGGACGGGCCGAGCCGAGCCGAGCACGAGCCGAGCCGAGCCGAGCGGACGGACGGACGGACGCGCGTGTGGCGATTGCCATGTACCTTAACGGTCCATGGTCTTACTCACTTGTTGAACACATTAATCCTCCAATCACTTATTAAGTGTAATAACTTTATTACATCTTTCAATGTGGAATGTAATAACTATTACACATTTCAATGTAATAAAGTCATACACTTTATTACATATTCAATTAAATGCCTTTTTAATTGGCTATCTTTAACCATTTATTTCTCACTCACCGAAAATCGGTTTTTGACGAAATAAAATTCTATAATTATCTACGAGCGACGTAGAAAATTATCGTACAATTTATTTCCCAATCGGAATTAATTTTATAGCCAGTCAACTCAGTCAAACGTTGGAAAAAACCAACTTTGACTTTATATTTTCCAACAATCCCCCACATGAGTGGAAATCAATGCATGCATGTATGCAGACTCTTCGTTCAATTCCCCAAAAGAATCTATCGCTTCCGGAAAGGTAGTTTGCGGCTTTGAACCTTCCGTAGTGAACAACATCGGAAGTACAGGAGGCCTAGTGGACACGATGCCTTGAACTATTCCCCCACAACGTACAACGAGTCAATGCTATTCACGCAATAAATTCCGTTCAATTTCCCGTTCTATGTTGTGTCCGTTTTGGCCATGGACAACACTTTGGATTCATAAATGTATATATTTGAAGCGGCCCTCACTTCACATTTATATAGGTGACCTCCCATTATAAGTATCCTGACATACTTAACCTTTTCAAGGTAGGGATTCATTAAAAGTCTCCTCGAGAACTTAACCTAATACCACACATCAGGAAACAGCACTTGAATTGCCTTTAGGGATGAGTACAAGTGCTCTATTGAACTTTCATAACTTAGTTTTCCCTTTGAACCAAGTTCATGGGATCTCCATTCATCAAGGTAGGGTTACCGTTATGATCGTTCGATGGATTGTGGTTTTTCAAACCCATTCCCTCTAGCAACACGCCCAATTGATCTCGATTCATTCCTTTTGTCAAAGGATCAGCCAGATTTTCCTTAGATTTTACATACTCTAAGGAAATTACTCCATTTGAGATCAATTGTCGAACGGTATTATGTCTCCGACGAATATGTCGAGACTTACCGTTATACATAATGCTCTGTGCTCTCCCTATAGCTGCTTGGCTATCACAGTGAATCATCACGGGAGACACAGGCTTTTTCCAACATGGAATATCTTCCAAAAAGTGACGAAGCCACTCTGCTTCTTCACCAGCTTTATCTAAAGCTATAAACTCAGATTCCATGGTGGATCTGGCTATACACGTTTGTTTCGTTGACTTCCACGAAACTGCTTCGCCCCCGATACAGAAGACGTAACCACTAGTGGAATGTGAACTTTTAGAATCAGATATCCAACTAGCATCACAATATCCATCAAGTACATTAGGATATCTCGTATAGTATAGCCCATACTCTCGGGTGTATTTCAAATACTTTAAAACCCGATTCAAAGCATTCCAGTGTTCAACACCTGGATTGCTCGTATACCTGCTCAATTTATTCACAGGATAGGCCAAGTCTGGACGTGTACAATTTGTTAAGTACATCAGACTGCCTATAATTTGAGAATACTCTAACTGAGCTACAGGTTCAGCCTTATTGACAGTAAGATTTATACTTAAGTCAATCGGCGTCCTACTCGTAGGACCATCATGGGCATTGAATTTCTTTAACACTTTCTCAACATAATGAGATTGTGATAAGACAATTCCATTTGGGGTTCTTTCAATTTTAATCCCGAGGATTAAATCAGCAACACCCAAATCTTTCATGTCAAAATTTCTTTTTAACATTGCTTTAGTATTCATGATTAATTCACGAGTACTACCCATGATTAACATGTCGTCTACATATAGACAGACTATGACAAACGAGTCAGATGTACCTTTAATGTACACACATTTGTCACACTCGTTGATTTTATATCCATTTGATATCATAATGTTATCAAATTTCAAATGCCATTGTTTTGGAGCTTGCTTAAGTCCGTACAACGACCTTATCAATTTGCACACCTTTTTCTCTTGTCCAGGTGCTACAAATCCCTCGGGTTGTTCCATATAAATTTCTTCTTCCAATTCACCGTTCAGAAACGCAGTTTTCACATCCATCTGATGAATATCGAGATTGTGCAAAGCAGCAATCGCAATAAGCACCCGAATAGACGATATTCTGGTTACAGGTGAATATGTATCAAAGAAATCATATCCTTCTCTTTGTTTAAACCCTTTGGCTACCAAACGAGCTTTAAACTTATCGACCGTTCCATCTGCTTTATACTTTTTCTTTAGGATCCATTTACATCCTAAAGGTTTACAACCCGGTGGAAGATCAACCAACTTCCACGTGTGATTTTGCAGAATAGACTCCATTTCGCTATTAATAGCTTCTTCCCAGAGCGGTGCATATGGACTGGATAGAGCTTCCCCGTAGGACTTTGGCTCGTCATCCAATAAATACGTAATAAAATCAGGTCCAAACGACTTAGCCGTTTTTACCCTTTTACCACGTCTAGGTTCAATAACCTCTTCGTTTACCTGATCGTCACCAACAGGTGTTGTGTCGACATCAGGTTCATAAGTTCTTTTATTAGAACTTGATTCTTCTCTTTCTTTACAAGGAAAGATATTTTCGAAAAATGAAGCATTTCTCGATTCAATCGTGGTACCTTTATGCACGTCTGGATTATCAGACTTGTGTACCAAAAATCGGTAAGCCATACTATTGTATGCATATCCGATAAAAATGCAATCGACCGTCTTTGGTCCGATTCTCATTTGCTTTGGTTCAGGAACAGACACCTTAGCCAAACACCCCCACACTTTAAGATATTTATAAGACGGCTTACGATTTTTCCACAATTCGTACGGCGTCTCATTTTTACCTTTAAGTGGGATTTTATTCAAAATGTGGTTAGCTGTCAAAATAGCTTCCCCCCACATGTTCTGAGGTAAACCCGAATTAATCAACATGGCGTTCATCATTTCTTTAAGAGTTCTGTTTTTTCGTTCTGCAACACCATTTGATTGTGGTGAATAAGGAGCCGTCGTTTGATGAATTATCCCATTTTCAGAACATAATTTCTCAAACGGAGCTACATATTCTCCACCCCTATCACTTCGGATTATTTTAATTCGTTTACCAAGTTGATTTTCAACCTCAGCTTTATACTTGGTAAAAGCATCTAAGGCTTCGTCTTTGCTACTTAATAAATATAAGTAACAATATCTAGTGAAATCATCAATAAACGTGATGAAGTACTTTTTTCCACCTCTTGTTTGTACAAATTTCAAATCGCATATATCAGTATGGATTAAACCAAGAGGTTCAGTACACCTTTCAATCGAGGGAAAAGGTAACTTAGCCATTTTGGCTTCAACACAAATTTCACATTTCTTTTGTGTATCAATTTTTGAAGTTGGTAATAATTCCAAATTCATCAATCTTTTAATCGCATTTAGATTTACATGTCCTAATCTTATATGCCACAATTCAGAACACTCAAGCAAGTAAACCGAAACAGAATTATTTTTATTAATGCTCGAGGCAACATTGGGTACACGGCGCACAGCCATTACATTCATTTTGAACAGTCCATTGTCGAGATAGCCCCGACCAAGGAAGGTTCCAAACTTAGTCAAAATAAACTTCTTAGCATCAAATACAAGTTTAAAACCATGCTCAACTAGGAGAGACCCAGAGACTAAGTTCTTGCGGATGTCCGGGACATGCAGCACATCCTTCAACAGCAGCTCCTTTCCAGAGGTGAGCTTCAGGGTCACGTTCCCAACTCCAGCAACAGTAGACGAGGAAGAGTTCCCCATGTGGAGTTTTCGGCCAGTCGAAGGAGCATAGGTAGAAAATGCATCCTTATCAGAGCAGACATGGCGAGTGGCTCCAGTGTCAATGAACCACTCCTTGGGATTACCAACCAAGTTGGCTTCAAACACCATTGCTGACATATCCATTTCAGTCAGCTCCTGCCCAGAGGTTTCAACAAGGTTAGCAGATTGCTTCCCTTTCCCCTTGTACTGTGCAATAGGCTGTTTAGGCTTCTTGCAATCTTTAGCCATGTGGCCAGTTATTCCACAGTTATGGCATTTTCCCATGAACTTCCAGACCTTGGTGGCAGACTCTTTCCCTTTAGAGGTATTCTGAGGAGGAGGCAGCTTCCTTTTGGGTTGCTCCATCAGATTCACACGAGGCTCCTCAGGCACACTCCCAGGATTAAACCTCTTACGGTTTTCCTCTTCGATACGAAGCTTGACAACCAGCTTGTCAATAGTCATTTCCTTGGTCTTATGCTTGAGATAGTTTTGATAAGCCCTCCAACTCGGGGGTAACTTCTCAATAGCAGCAGCCACCAGAAAAGACTCGCTGATTTTCATGCCTTCATTCTCAAGGTCATGCAAGATCAGCTGGAAGTGTTGGAATTGAGATACGACCGACTTAGAGTCGACCATCTTAAAATCCAAAAACTTCCCGACGACGAACTTTTTAGTTCCGGCGTCCTCAGTTTTATATTTCTTCTCCAAAGCATCCCAGAGTGCTTTGGCAGAAGTCATATTCCCATACACATTGTACAGGTCATTACTCAGACCGTTCAAAACGGTATTCCGGCACAGGTAATCACCCTGGCCCCATGCTTCATAAGTCGCACGCTTATTAGCATCAGTTTCATTCTCATCCATGGCCAGAGGCTCATCCTTGAGAAACTTTGCCAAACCCAACGTGGTCTGGTAAAACATCATCTTTTGTTGCCACCTTTTGAAGTCAGTCCCATTGAACTTCTCAGGTTTCTCAGCATGAACCACCGATGAAGGCATGATCGGAACGTTCAAGTTCATCGGTGGAACAGTGCTAGATTGGCCATTTTTCTCAGCACCAGTATTGTCTCCGGTTGTCATTTTTTTTTTTTTTTTTTGGTACGGATATTTGTCTTGCGTTGTTGGTATTATGTAGCTATTACAGTGCTCGTTTCTGGACTAGTAAACAGTACTACTGAATACTTTACACGTTTCCAGAAACTATAACAAAATAAAAGAAATGAACAAGAAGGGAAACACGAACAGGTCTTCAACTTCGATCGAACGTCGGAAATGGATTGCGGGTAGTCGAGGCGCTTTCGCTATCCGCAAGACAAATACGTCCCGTGTATGCTACGGTTTGCAGACGTAATGCCCCCAAAGATACAACGACTTTCTTCTTGTTCTTCTCTGAAGCAACCAGATCAGAACCACCTTTCGAACGGGAAAGAGCAGGGAGTATGAACACTATGATATGCTGGGAATTTCTTTTGCGTTTTTGCTGTGTATGAAATGCAACCTAGGACTCGCTATTTATAGCTGAGCTCCAAGCATGTGAGGGGTCAGCAGCTCTTTACTCAGGCATTTAATCACGTGGTTAATGGGGCCAATAACTTCCCCATGACCAGCACATTCAAACTTTGTAACCGCAAATAATGAACATGGTCATCTGACCTTTGAGGATTTTCGAAATTCAAAATAATATTAATATAATTATATTATACAATATTATTTTCTAATAAGGCCTTAAGCCTTTTTGTGTTCAACTAAACCAGCCCACTTCACGTAGGCCCAATCAACAAAAATAGTTCAGCCTGTCAGCAAAACTATTACGATGGCCAGGCCCAGAAGCCCCAAGAAAGCCCAAGTCCAGCCCAAAGTCCAAGTCCAAGTCCAAGTCCAAGGACGAGGCGAGTCGGGTCGGGTCGGGACGGGACGGGCCGAGCCGAGCACGAGCACGAGCGGACGGACGGACGGACGCGCGTGTGGCGATTGCCATGTACCTTAACGGTCCATGGTCTTACTCACTTGTTGAACACATTAATCCTCCAATCACTTATTAAGTGTAATAACTTTATTACATCTTTCAATGTGGGATGTAATAACTATTACACATTTCAATGTAATAAAGTCATACACTTTATTACATATTCAATTAAATGCCTTTTTAATTGGCTATCTTTAACCATTTATTTCTCACTCACCGAAAATCGGTTTTTGACGAAATAAAATTCTATAATTATCTACGAGCGACGTAGAAAATTATCGTACAATTTATTTCCCAATCGGAATTAATTTTATAGCCAGTCAACTCAGTCAAACGTTGGAAAAAACCAACTTTGACTTTATATTTTCCAACATCGGTATACTAAAAATATCGATATATCGAACCATATCGAAATTTTTATTATCGAATTATACCGAAAATATCGATATACCGAATCATACCGACTTTTTTTTGCATACCGAAATATATATATACCGAAATATCGAACTATACCGATTGTTTTTTGCATACCGAATGATATATATATCGAAATATCGAACTATACCGATTATTTACGGTATATCGGTATATACCGAAATACCGAAAATTTAAAAACTTTCATATCGATACCGTACCGAAAATTATCGATACGGTATTATACCGTACCGAAAAATTCAATATACCGAAAATTTAATTTTTTTTCGGTATTTTTCGATACGGTAAGTTCGGTATTTCGATAATTCGGTATTTTTTCCCATCCCTACACCGGCCACCGCACAGTACTATCAGTACACAGTAGCACAACCGATATTTCATTTGGCGCGTGACAGAATAGCGATAACTCGGCGCGTGGTATAGTTCTCTATTTCCGGAGCCCTTCAACGTTCATTTTCTCCGTCCTTTCTCTTATTATTCGTTCTTCTAATCGTCTTCCTCCTTCTTTTGAGTTTTGACAAACAAATCCAAAATATATATACATAAACACGAATTACATATATTTATATCTAATATCTGTATGTATACCTTTATATGGATACAAAAAGTATGCACAAACGTATTTGCGTGATTTGTTTCCATTTCCAAACCCATGGTTGATCGGAGAATAGGAAAAGAAAGAAACCTCGAATCCCCTTTTCTTGTTGTTCATCCCGCTTTTCAACTTTCTGTTTCGATCGAATCGTATTGTTAAGCGAGCGAAGTGTGTAGCATCGGTTGAGGAATTTGGGGGTTTAGGGCAGAAAAAAACGCGAGGTTAATTTCATGTTTTGGGGGACTAAACACATCGGGTTTGATTGAGTTGGGTCAATTTTTGTCTTTTAACTCAAATATTAGCATTCACTTGAGGTGGGTATTATGGGATCTGATCAATGATTAGGAGAGTTTCAGTTTTGGGAAGCCGGTGAATCTAGGTTTTCGATTTGAGTCGGGAAATTATCGATTTCTATTTGGCGAGGTGGGTATTTGTGTGATCTTGTTTGTTTTTGAGGAAGTTGCTCTTTAGTCATTGCTGCAGAATGAGCTTACAAACCAAAGAAGATGGGAAGTCCCTGGATAAGGGTTCCGAAAACCCTGATGCGGTTTTAATGTAACTACTTGCCTTATTCGTCCTATGTGTTTTTGTTTATTTTTTTCAGTTGCGATTTGTGTGTTTCGATAATGGTTGACGGAAAGTTTGTTTTGATGATTTATCCAGGAAGCCATTGTTATCGTATCAAAGAAAGTTCTTATTGTCTCTGAGGGATTCGGATTCCTGCAAGAAGTTGCCCAGTGGGTTTAGTGAGTCATTGACAAGGTAAAAATGATATGGCTCACTGTAGTTATTTTTCCTTGCCCGCTAACTATGCCATCTCTTTACTGATATTAAGAATTTCTGAGTATCCCTATCTGTTGGATTTGAAATAGTGAATTTCAAGATGCCTTGATAAGAATTCCAGACCGACCAAGACCTCAAGGTGGCTTGCCGTCACAGAGTTTCAGACGGAATGAGTATAGCGCATCTCCACCTACTCGGAGTGATGCTGGAAATTCCTCTAGGGGCATTTATGGGAAATGGGAAAGCCGCTCTTCAGTGCGGAGTGACCGGGACAGTGATTCTCAATCTGACAAGGATTCAGGTACAGTCAGACATTCCTCTCTGGGATTTATACATGTGCATTTTTTTTCTTAATTTAGTTTTCTAAGAGACCAATATATATATATATATATATATATATATATATATATATATATATATATATATATATATATATTAAGTTTCTTAGAATTGTGCTTGAGAGGTGTGTTGATCTTATTTCTGTTCTTGTGCTATTAGTTGCTACAATTTGATGGTTCTTATTCAATTGAAATTAATTGTGATATGAGAAAAGCGTGCACAAGTTTTTAAGATGGCTGTATTCACACTTTAATCCTGTCTCCCTACATCATGCTTCTTTGATTTCCTTCCATCATTTATGTATTTTTTGTTCCTCTCTAGTTGGATGACTTATATAATTCTCTCATAGATTCTGGAAGGCGTTTTGGCCCTCAATCTCGAAGGCCTTGGCAGGCACCTGAACATGATGGGCTACTTGGGAGTGGATCATTTCCTAGATCATCTGGACATGCCCCTGGGGTTTCTGCTCCAAAAGCGACACTGCGCTCAAATGAGCTCAATCAACTTAACAAGACCAATGAGCCCAATCAACTTAATAAGACCAATGAGCCCGATCAACTTAACAAGGCCAATGAGTCCAACCAACTTAACAAGACCATTGAGCCTTATCACCCTCCACGCCCTTACAAGGTTAGATCACCTGTAATGTTTACTGAAAATTTTCTAGTATCTCATTCTTGTGGTTTGACATTCTCAAAGTTTGTTATGCTTTTATTTTCTATTTTTCATTATTTACAAATTACAACAAACCATAAAACCACACGAATTTACAGGCAGTACCTCATTCAAGAAGAGACACTGACTCCATCAATGATGAAACTTTTGGTTCCATGGAAATCACTAGTGAAGACAGAGCAGAGGCAGAGAGGAGGAGAAGGGGTATTAGTTGATTCTAATTGGTGTCATTCGTGGTTCTTATCAGTTATTCTAGACTTATCTTATTCCTTGACTGATTTTGTTATATTCTTATCTTATACACAACTTTGTTTTAGCCTCTTTTGAGATGATAAGAAAGGAACAACACAAGGCCCTGCAGGAGAAGAATCTGGAGAAGCAAAAAGGTGGTGGTTCTGTCTCAGACCTCTGTGGAGGCTTTATGGATAACAAAGAAGAAAAGGGATTTCCTGGAAGGAATAATGAATTGGAGGTTTCGGGGGGGATTCCCATCTCGAGCAATGATTTAGAGAAACCTTTTGCCTCCCACTCACCTGCATCTAGACCACTTATTCCGCCTGGATTTAAAAGCAATACTCTTGAGAAGAGTTCTGGCGTGAAATCTCTGGTCCACCCTCCTTCGTCAGAGGTATGGCATACCTGATTTTAAATTTTCTGTTAGTTTTTTTATAATTTTTAATCTGTGGGCATTACCAATTTTGCATCTCCTATAAGTTTAGAACAAAAAAGGCACAACCCTTTTGAAGGGCCATATCAAGTAATTGTGATAGAACGCTTGTCTATGCTCTAATGCTGTTAAATTCAAAATCTTATTCTTTTCGGTCATTATTAGGAGTACTGCTCATTAGGATCTTTTGTGAAGCTACTTTGTAGTATTTTTTCAATGGCTTAGATATTTCATGCTTTTGCAGGTGCTGAAAACTTTAACTGGTGAAAGCCTCGTCCATGCTGATGGCCATCTTGTTCCAAGTACCAATGGTGGTTTTGAGAGACGCCTACCTAAAGGGAGTAGAGTAGATGATGGACAGCCTGCAGGGACGACACATCCTGCACTCGTTTGGAACAAAGGGGAAAATGTGAATGTGCTTGACAGATTAGTTGTGCCTAATAAGAGTTCTGGCAAGGGTGATCAGTTATTCCAGGTTTCTAGTCATTTAGATTCTGATGGGGCTATGGGTAACTCTGAAATTGCTGAACGCAATGCTGGGATACTGAATGATAAAACTGCTTCTGGTTCCAACAAAACTCATTCAACTTCAATTTTAGAGAAGATACTTGGTAGCACATTATCTGTTGATGATGATCAATCTAATGCTAATGAGGTATATAAAGTTTTGAATGATTTCCTGCTAAATGTCTTTAGTCCTGCCTGATATCCTGTTGACCGTGAAATCTCAATTTATGATTTTTTATAGTATAAAAGGTTTATGTGAAATTTCCGAAATTTTGGACTCTCATTTCTCTTTTTACATAAATTGGTCTATGAACTTGAGGGGCATGTGAACACTTCTAGGATTGAGCTCTATAGTGAGATGAGAAATGACAAGATAAACTCTAACATTACTTGATAGTTTTCGTGGTGTGTGTGTGTGGGGGGGGGGGGGGGGGGGTGGGTGGGGGGGGGGGGGGTGTTGCTTATTAAAAATGGTCAATCTGTTGTGAAATTATTTTGAACTACAAAGTCAGTAATGGAGTTCTTAAAAAAAGGCCAGGGCCCAGACAAACTACCTGTGACTTCTTTGATTCAATTGGTTGGGGGCCTCTGCCACTTTGATGTGCACTCTAACGATTTCATTGGGAGTCCCACCTTAGTAACTTAAGTTCACAAAATATTGCTTTTAAAACTATCAGGTTCCTTGACAGAGTTACTAAATGAGGAGTATAGTTTCTTTGGCCTCAATTAGCTAGCCTTTGTTTGTTGTTTTTTTCTTCAATGAACACTGTGTTGGTTAATTAATACTAACTTCATTGGGTGTGTTCTTATCTAGGCTCTTGATATTAAATCTGAAGATAAATGGAGCCTCAATTCTTCCCATTCATCAAAATTTTCTCAGTGGTTCTCTGTGGAAGGTATAACTATCAACTTTACAGTATACTTTTGGAACAAGTCCTGTAGCTAGTTTATTCAGGAATGGTTCTAACCTTTTTTTCTTACCATCAAATTCTTTCAGAAGCAAAGGTTGCTACAGATGTCTCATCTTCAATGCCAAATGATTTACTGTCATTAATAGTCAGTGGTGATAAAGGTAAGTAATCTGATGCATTACCAACTCACCTATATATATAAATAAGTTATCCTTTCTAACCTATTTATTAATGATTCTCCTATAAAAAATATTATTCAAACAACCTGACCTAATAAAATTAACCTTGACATGCCATCTGCAGTTAATGTGACGCCTGATCATGTATCTATTGAAAAAAATGAGGAAGCCATTCCAACTGTACTAACGTGTGAAGACCTTGAACAATCAATTTTATCAGAGTATACTGCAAAGACAACACACGTGCAGCCCGCTGTAGAAATCTGGAGTGGTAATGGTGAACATATTAAAAAATCAAGTACACATGTTGATGATCACGCATCTCTACACCTGCTTTCTATGTTGCACAAGAGTACAGACCCGGACAGTACAACTGTGAACTCTATTGATAGCAGTTTGACTGATAAGCCAATAGTTTCTCTAGAAAATGATATGGCCACAATGTTTGGAAAACCTAATGGAGAAGAGAGTAGTAAGACTCTGACTCTCGAAACACTCTTTGGAACTGCTTTTATGAAGGAGTTACATTCAGTTGGGGCACCAGTTTCTGTCCAAAGGGGACCAGTTGGGTCTTCTGGAGCTGATCTTGTGGAAAATGGAATTCATGACTATGGTACACAGCACAGAAACGGGAGTGAGGCTGAGAAGAATTGGCTGAATTTTAACAATTTCCCAACTGAAGGATCTTCATCAAAGGGGGCTCGATTTCAACTGCCTGAAGAAGAAAACTTGACCTCCGTGGGTGATGCTCGGGATCACCGTATGTTGAGCCTTTCTTCAAATGCTCCTATCAACATAATGGAGAAACTGACGGGAGATTTTGGTTCGGAAAATTCAGAGAGCCTGCACTTTCCATTGGGTTCATATGAAAAGATGGGTCCGGGGGTTTATCGCGATGTGCAAGTGCAGCAATCGTCACCGGGATTTCAGCATCAACAAATTTCCCCACAAGTGAGGCCATTACTGTATAATAATCGCTTGGAACCACATCATATGCTGCGCGTGGGTTCTCAGCCAAAGTTTTTGGCTACTGAGCCTGGTTTTAATCACGATTCTCACGCTATTAATCAACAAGTTTCTTCGAATATGGTTGGACCTTCTTTTCACAACCCAAATGTTAGGGTTGCGGGCTTCGATATTCCTTCTCAGCATTCAATGATGCATCATCAAATGCAAATGGCAGGAAACCATCCACAACAATTTCCGAGGGGTTTTCAAGTCCCTTATAATGGAAACCAAGTGCAAGGTTTCCCCTCTGGGCCCCGCCAGCCAAACACTGCCAGCCGTGGTATGCCAATGCCAGGTAAAAACTCCATAATTGATGTTCCAAAGTGTTTTAACTACAAGGAAGTATAAAATACTTATTTTAGTTCATTTAAAAATGGGCTTAGGGTAATTCATATATTCACTGCATCATGTTCTGGTTAGTATTCAAGAGTTTGACTAGTTGCTAGTTGTTTGCTATTATTTACTTGCTTGCTCATGAACTTAAATAGTAATAATTATGAGGCTTTGTTTAGTATAAAAAATAGAGTTCCCAATTTCATGTAAATCGTATATAATTTAGTGTTTCTAGTTTGACCTCTATGTCCTAAGTCCTCTGTCCTGGAAGCAGTTGTTATGTTCTCAACTATAACTTCCATACGCCTTCTACGCTACTATTAAGCAATTTTTTAAAATTACCATTTTGTATCATTTTATAGGGGTAGTTACAGAAGAAACTACCCCTAAGGTCTTTTTCAAATTGCATACATTGGTGGTATCTGGTTCGGTAAAAAAAGCAAAAAAAAAAAACATGGTATGTTTTTAATTTGATGAAATCAAAGAGTCTAAAGCTTAGGACCAGTTTTTATTACTATTCGTGCCAGTTACTTGGATTTGTCCACGGATTTTGGATTGAAAGTGCGATTATTGAAGACTGAACGAGCTCTCTTATTTCCATGATTTCAGTAGGAGGGAATCCTCCCCCTGACGCTTTTCAGAGGCTAATAGAAATGGAGCTCCGGGCAAACTCAAAGCAAAACCCACACCCCCGTCCTCCTCCCGGTGGTCATAATAACCCACCAGAGATGATGCGTGGTTATGAGGTAGACCTGATGGGTATGCGATACAGATAATTAACTTTGATGATTTACACAGTTACACATGGCATGCCAACCTCTGTTGTTGATCGTGTGGGAAATGGCATCTTATCAGACGGATTAGCTTATCTCGATCCTGTGGCTCATTTTATGGAGAAACTGATTGTTCTGTAGTTTGGGATCTAATGAGAAGATTGCAGGAGAACATGTAAAGGCTTTTCCTGAGTGAAGCTGTGTTGATAATACATATATGCCTCTGTAACACAAATTCAAGATTATGGATTTCTTTTAGTATCCGTTCTATGTCCCACTCTCTCACTTTTTTTTCTATATTATCATTTCACTATAATATCTGTGATGGTCTCTTACAAATCGTAATGTTTTAAGTTATTTATTTCCACATTACTTTTACCAGTAAATTCATTCACTACTTCATAAACAATCATCTCTCTCATAAATGTCTTGTTACTTCCATTTTTTGGTGTTTATGAACACGCAAATTCACTGCACACGTAAAAAATTTATATTTCATAGAAGTCAACATACTTTTGTATGACGACTTTTATGTGAGGAGTATATATTTTTTTCATATGTTTGGTATTGAGTTTAAACTTAAAATTTACGTTTCATTTTGATTTATCTAATTCATCAAATTTGAGTCGTCCACTAAAGCTGTTCAAATGAAAAAAATGAGAGTTTAGAACAATGGCCTACAAAATGAAACGTAAATTTTTGTTAACTACCGATGTAATTAGAGTTTAGAACAAAATACAACATATAGTAATTAGTAAACTACAAAAAGTATCCAACCATATTTCAAACTACCGATGTTTATGTTAACTCTTACACTTCTGGAAATCATAGATGCAATTGAATTTAAAATGAAGCACAATTTTTATACAGAGGATGACATAGATGTGCACCGAAACAAGAAATAACTTGCTCGAAGCAATTTGACTTCCAGCATCTAGGTAAACTCATTTCCATTGCTTCTCAAGAACCAAAAGACAGGGAATAACTTTTCAGAACACTTTATTATTATTATTATTCAAGAGGCATCATAGTTCAAGTAGCAAAAGCTAAGGCGATATAAATAATTTGGGATCCCAAATTTTAGGTCTGAAAACCTCAAATTTTGAACTCGAACCCAACCTATAGCAACAGCAACAAAATAGTTTACAACATGAATAATAAGCCCATGAAGACCTCTAAAAATCTGAGTCATGATACATAATAGGTGTATTCTTCTTCCCTTACACAGGCACTAAAACATCTGTTTTGCGATTTTTATTTTAGCGGAAATTACTCCAAGTTCGACGCTGTCTAGATGCTACTCATTCATTGGTAGTTATATCTTCTGGTTGGGCAGTATTTCCATCTACACAAGGGAGATATGTTTGTTAGTTAAAAAAACACTCAACTTGAACAGGACATTTCTAATTTTGGAAGGTACACTTTTAGGTTTTCTGTGGAGATTTTGTAATTATCCTTTTCGGAATAATGGTTGTAGAAATGACATGAAGAAAAAACCTAATGCAATTCCAAACCATAAATTTAGGCACCATATGTGGTTATAACTAACAAGCGAACCTTTTAACAAATCATGCATACCTTCGCCTTCTGATGGAGCATAAGGAGATTTGCGGTATCGTGTTTGCTGATTAGTTGGCTAAAATTCACATACAAGAGGAAACCAGGCAGAGAATATATCATCAAAAAGCACAAAGAAGAACTAAAAATAAAATGCATCTGCCCATGTAAAAAACTCAACTGCTGATTTTCACAGGATATACAGTATAAAGACAAATAGAAATATAGAATCATTATTGAGTTAAACCAATTTTCAATACTGAAGCAGTAATATGGACAACTTCGGTCACTTAAAATGCTTCATCTGCTCTTAGATGGTTATTAATTAGTGCAACACATCATTTAATTTACCGAGTGCTTATAGAACATAATAAATTTGCAAAAGAAAACAAAGGCAAGAGATTACACCTTCTAATCCAATGAAGAAATGAACAGGACCCTCAACACATTAATTATAGCTATGTTTTACCTCAATATGAAGTTTCAGATGCGACATGGGTAGTGGTTGCTAATTGTTAGTCACAGGATTGTTTTCTAAAAATAGCTCACACACTAGAAACCTGACACATTATTCAGGACATCCCAAAAAGGTGTGTGATGGAAAGAGTTGAAATTGAATATCTAAGGAGAATCGGGCGGGACTTCAGAAATACAAGAAAATACAGACATATTCAAAGCCCAACACAAAATGTTCTACTCGGGTAGGATAAAACATTTGGGGGAAAAAGATTCAGAATTCATCAAAAAATGCTAAAAAGCATTGTTGACGCTTCCATGAGCACATATATGTTATGGTAATAAAAAATATTGAAGAGAAAAACTTAGTTAATAGCTACCTGTAGTTTTGGCCGGAGAGCCTCCAGTGGTCCTTTGGGCTTCTCTACACCTTGCTGCAACCATAAAGCGTGGATAATATATAAGCCAAAAATAAAAATTTACGATACCCGACCTCCAATCAGTTTCGAATTCACAAAGGCTCAAATAGAAAAGCTGAGTACCTTCCCAAGAGCCCAATCAGCAGAGTCAAAGAAGGCACGCTCATGATCCTGAGTCATTAAAGTTCTCAAAAATAATTCTACCTCCGGATCGTGGACGAAAGTAAGCAAAAGAAGCTTATATATCAATACCTTGGAAATCAAAGGTGGTTTTTTCGGCACTATTCCACCGTATTTTTTCTTTATAACTTCCTCCTGCAAGAAGAAAAACGCATAACATATCTTATGAATATCGACACATACATATATGCAGTTAAAGCAGCCCACAAAGAATTTGATCTGAGCACAAGAACTAACCTCATTCTGAGCTGATGGCATGGGCTTCTCAGCTTCCTCCATTACAACTTCTTCGGTTTGCTCCTTCACTTCCTCGGTGCCCGACATATTACTCCCACACAAGTCTACACAAATCGAAATTACTATTAAAATTAAAATAAATAAAATTAAATAAGTACGAACCCAAATTCACCCGATGATCTCAAAATTAAAATTAAAATAAAAATCTGAACGCAACCATTTCCGCAGTCAAAATCAAAATCATAACAAAAACGCAACCTAAACTCACTTGTGAATTTCACAATTCTGAATTATTTTCTTCATCCAAACAGATCTCAATTATATGTGTATTGTAAAACATGTGTAAGACTACGAAATTGAACCCCAGAAAAATTGAAAAAAAAAAATCGTCAATCGAAATCGAAATTCGTTCGCATATAATTGAGAAAAAAGAGGGAGAAGAAAATTACCTGCAAGTGGTGGTTCTACTGAAGATCGGATGGGTTAGAATTTTGTATAATGATGGGCGTGGCTCAGCCTGTGTGAGAGAAAAAACAGAAACCGTTTACAGCATTTATTAATCGATATTGAATTAGAGAATAATAATTCTGCAATCATATTAGAATAGATTCAGATATTCGAATGACGATTATGCCCTTCAATTCTGCAGATCTAATTTTCAAAAAATAAAATAAATTTTGTTTTTATTTATTCGTGTATTTTTTTGATAATACTAACTTCTTCGGTTGTTCCCACAAACAAATAATATATTCTAAGATACATTTTAACGAAATCTAAATTAAATATATAAAATATTTCTTATAAAAATGAATAATTATCATGAACAATAGAAAATTATCATTTTTAAAATTATCATTATAAATTATCATTTATTAAAATATTCATTATAGATCAAAATAATCTTTATTAAAATACACTATAATGAATACTATGTGTACAATACTCCGTACACATAATAGTACAATAAAAATTGTCCAAAATTTGTGTAATTTTTAAAAAATCACACGAATAGAGATTACTTAAGTATATAGAGAAAATTTGTGTAATTTTTAACAAATCACACGAATAGAGATTACTTAAGTATACGGGAATCTCACGCCGTAGGGGATTCCTTTGTGTAATTTTTAATCTCACGCCGAGATTGAGATTACTTAAGTATACGGGAATCTCACGCCGTAGGGGATTCCTTTGTGTAATTTTTAATCTCACGCCGTAGGGGATTCCTTTGTGTAATTTTTAACAAATCACACGAATAGTCACGCCGTAGGGGATTCCTCGCAGGGGATGCCGTAGGGGATTCCTTTGTGTAATTTTTAATCTCACGCCGTAGGGGATTCCTTTGTGTAATTTTTAACAAATCACACGAATAGTCACGCCGTAGGGGATTCCTCGCAGGGGATGCCGTAGGGGATTCCTTTGTGGGATTCCTCGCAGGGGATTCCTTTGTGTAATTTTTAACAAATTACACGAATAGTCACGCCGTAGGGGATTCCTCGCAGGGGATGCCGTAGGGGATTTCTTTGTGTAATTTTTAACAAATCACAAGAATAGTCACGCCGTAGGGGATTCCTCGCAGGGAACAGTGCCGTAGGGGATTCCTTTGTGTAATTTTTAATCTCACGCCGTAGGGGATTCCTTTGTGTAATTTTTAACAAATCACACGAATAGTCACGCCGTAGGGGATTCCTCGCAGGGGATGCTGTAGGGGATTCCTTTGTGTAATTTTTAACAAATCACACGAATAGTCACGCCGTAGGGGATTCCTCGCAGGGAACAGATCCCTATCGGTGTATAGGTTTGAACCCTGGACCTCATGAATGAAAAGGAGATAGATAACCGCTGGGCTATCTGAGTTATATGTACAATTTTTAAAAGATAATATATATATATTCATTAACTTATATTTATTATTCTACCGCTGGGCTATCTGAGTTATATGTACAATTTTTAAAAGATAATATATATGTATTCATTAACTTATATTTATTATGTAAAAATGTAATAATAAGATAATATATATATATATATATATATATATATATATAAGATAATATATATATATATATAGGAGAATACTACAGTACATTTGTTCAAATTGAATGTACCGTATATTTTTCTTTTAACCAATTAAAATTTGACACTTTATTTTGTTAGCATGCACCTACATGCACCTGATTACAACTTTAAAATAGTTATGACCTGTTACCTGCTATAGCAATTTTTTTTTATTTATTTATTAATTTAATAAACAATATTTTTATATTCTTATAAACTTAAATTAAAATTAAATTAAATTATTTAAAAAAAAAAATTACATTAAATAATACACTTCATAATACATTTATCTAAAAAAATATTTTATAATTGACTAATAATTTTCTAAAAACGATCTCAGAAAACGATCCCCGTAGGGAATGCCGTGGGAAACCCTTACGGGAAAAAAGCCGTAGGGAATTCCCGTAGGGGTTCCCTGGTTTTTTTGTAGTGTGATAACAAAACATGATAACAAAACATGTTAAACATGTAAAAGAATATTCATATTCCTGATAATCTAATTTGGTTAAAAAATATAAATGGAATGAAATACTAGTTGAGGAAATTGATATATTTATGAAATTATTCATGAAAGCAAAAGGCAAATATTAAAAACTTATTGTGTGAACTATATAAATTTAAAATGAAAACTGTTTCAAACGTAAATATTAATGAATTCTACTAAAGTATTGTATATAAGCAAAACGGTCGCAACATTGAATGAGAAATTGATAAAGTAATTATATGAATATCATTGTGATGAGTTGAAATAGTTCAAAACATATTGGCCTTCGAAATTATTTTCTTAATTAATTGAAATTACCATAAGTGATTGTAGACAAATATTAAACATTTATGGTATAATTAATTCATGTATATTGCGAAATGTTGATGAATGTGATTAATCATTTTCCTAAAGACCAAGCATTTTTAATCCAATGATAATTGAAAAAATAAATACAGTGGCTAATTATATTCTTATTGATGGCTAATTATGTACTTATTGTCAACAAATTTGATTGAAATATTCATGATCTACTTCCTGGTAAGTTTTTTTTTTTTTTTTTAATTTAGGAAGTTAAAAGAAAATTCAATATTTTTTTGACAACTTCACATTTTCTATAAATTAACATTAGTCGGTGGGAGAACATGAATAAAATGCATTTAATTATCATTGGAATAAATTCGACTTGACTCTTGACCAACCTAAAAGAGAAAAAAATTACTATATAGTCATGACCTAAAAAGTGTGTGGGGCTCTATATGCTTGTTGAAGATATATAGGCCGGTTCATTTTTCTTATATACCATAATGTCGACCCTCACATCTCAATGGATCAATGGCCCATAGTATATTGCATTTCAATGTAATTACTAATTATACAATTTATATCATACTTACTATGTATACTGTAACATTGTTCACATATCATCAATTATAATGATCATTCAATTATTTTTAATGAAAATTAATTTGATGAAATATTTGCTGATTTTTTTATGTATAATAGTTTTAATTTGGATGAATGAAAGATTTATTATTTGTTTTTATAAATAATAATTTATAAATGTATTTTTTTATTGTTCAATATTGGTTTTTTATTTTTATAATGAATATTGTGATGAGCTTTTATATTTAATTAGCTGTGTGTACAATATATAGAGTACATTATTTTTTTATTCTATAAAAAACATTTCAATTTTTACATAGTTTCATTTTAGATGGTATAAATAACGGTTAATTCTTAGCTAGAGTGAGAGTAGTGCCCTCACCCATTGAGATTCAACACGTGTCTTATGATCAACATACTCCCTTTTATTTATAATATTTTAATTATGTATTAGAATTACACTGGTGCAAAATAAAAATAAATTAAAATTATGTTGTACATTGATTTTATTAAAGTTCTTGAAGTGTTTAAAACTTTAAAATTTTAATATATTTCTATAATTATCATATACAAATAATTATACAAAAAAATCATTTTTTTATATAAATATTAAAAAATATGAAATTAATTGAAAATTTAAAGGTGAAGTGGGTTGTTACCAAAATTAACGTGATATTTATTAATTAATATTATTGAAAGTGATAAATTATTAAAATAATAGTAATTAATTCTTCCATATATTTAATTGTTGGTCGGAATTAATTTCAAACATCTTTTCTCTACAAATTATAAAAAAAAGTCACATTTATTCAAATAAAAAATAGTGTATTTATTTACATAAAAAGATGTAATTATTTATAAAAAATAACTTGTGTATACAATTATTATTAAATAAATTATAAAATAAATTATTATTAATCAAATTATTAATCAAAAAATAATTATTAAAAAATTATTAATCAAAAAATAATTGAGTACATTTATTATTAAACAAATTACTATAAATATTATAAAGGTACAATTATTATTAAACAAATTTTTATATGTGCAAAATATAAAAATGATGAGAAATTATATAAAAAAATGACAAAAATAATAAGAATTATATAAGTAAACGAATTACTATAAAACAAATATTAAAAATATGTAGAAAGTAATAATTTTGATTACCCTTTATATATCATTTTTGTAAAATAAAAAAGATAAATAAAATAAAATATGATAGATATGATAACAAATATATTGTATTATATATAAAGACTCAAAAAATATTATAATTTTCATTAATAAAACTTTTACATACAAACAATATTATTTATACTATATTAAAGAAGAATATTTTTTGTCGCGCTTAAAGATATTTATTTAATATTTAATTAATAATATTTTTTATGCAATTATTTAATTTTACAATTATGTCTAAAGTTTGTTTATTTTTTTATTAATAAGTTATATTTATTAATTATTACATTGAGTTAATTTTACAATTATTTGTAACACTACGATAATATATAAAATATAAATGAAAAGATATATCATACAGAACTACGCATAAAGAATGAAAGTTTTACTACATAACAAACTAGCTCTTCTCTCAACCAACTCAAAAAAAAATAAAATTAATTTTTTCAAAATCTCTCAAATCATACTTTTTTGTATAATATTTTAGTCGTGATTTGGATAATTCCAAAAACACATATAGAAATCCCAAAACACAATTAGAATTAAAGTTCCGGTGGTTCGATCATATTGATATACTTCTTTCAACAATACAAAATATAATTACCTGAGTATGTATTTATGATTTTCAAGTATATAAAACAAATAAAATTAAGATTAAAAATATTTAATTATAATTATAAAACAAATAAAATTAAGATTAAATATTCTCTAAGAATTGAAGCTACCATTCCTAAGGATTTAATTATTACATTCAAGATCAAATTGAAAAAGAATTGGTGTATGGAATTAAAAATTTCGAAGTGATACAAAATATGAAAATTTTCAAAGTGATTACATTCAAGTACAAAATTGTTCTATGAAATATACAAAGATACATGAATTATTTGTTAAAATTTGTTAAAAGATTTTTATGATGCAAAAATTCTTCTTCAAAACATTTGTAAATGTTCAATAAAAGAATAAATATTTATATTACATTCTTTTTATTTAAATTATTGGTATTTATATTTCATAATAAATATATGAGTGATTTTGGATAAAATTTAATTTTTTATACTTATTTAGAATTAAATAACTCATATTTTTTTAATTATAAATTAGTGACAATTTAATTAATAACTTAAAAAAACAAATAACATGGTAGTTAATAAAATGCTTAATTTCTTTGTTTATAATTATAATTTTGGCAATATTTTAATTAATAATAATAAAAATTAATACTAAATTTCAAAATTTATTTTATAAAAGTATTAAATTATATTTAGTACGTAGAAATTCAAACTCGAATATCATCTAATTGAGTTCACCGTGACTTTGAGTATATATATATATATATATATATATAATTTTTTTTAATTTGAAGACACTTTAAAAATCTATTTGAAGAAAATTAGTTGACGACTTTGAGTATATATATATATATATATATATATATATATATATATACCATTTGTTATGATAAATTGAGATTTTTTTAAGGTGATTAACAACTAAAATACTAAAAACATCTGTGTGGAGCGAATAATAGTAATATTTTTTAAATAATATTTTATTAAATAACAAAATAATATAAATCTATCATTGGTTTAAAAGTTTTTCAAATAAAGTAATAAGCAAATTTTTTTTCTTCTAATCTCAATGAGCTCATAGATACACGAACTAAAATACTAATAGTAATATTTTTTGAATATATAAAAATGTTATGAACTAAAATACTAATAGTAATATTTTTTGAATATATAAAAATGTTATATATATATATATATATATATATATATATTAATCATTTAATAATAGTAATTAATGAGACAGCCGGTAGAATTGGCTGCAACTATAATATCTGACAAATCAGCCCACTTGACTAGCCATCTAGCAAGAGCTTCTCCCAATACAATTTATCGATTATCAATAAAATCTTTAAAACATTATAATGCTTTCAACAAAATAATATAAATAGATTAGTATTAAAAGGATAAGGTTATAGAAAAAACTTTACATTTATGGGTTATAAACTTTTAAAACAATAAAAAAAAAAGTGTAAAACGGAAAAGTAATAAACAAACCTTGCCTCATTTTTAATATCAATGACCTATAGATATACACAATTTCTAGCTTTAACACGATTTTAATTATATTAAGTTGTTCTTTTATTCTGTAAAATGAATAATTATATAATGAATATGAATGATTAATAATTTAATATTACTATTTGATAACGTAGTGTAGCAAACATATTATATTAATATTACTATTTGATAACGTAGTGTATTCAACATTTTCCTTGATTGACTTGAATCGCAATGACTCACAAAATATCACGGCAAATCAAAAGTAATTTACGAAAACAAGTAGCAGTTGACGAAAATTCTTTACTATTTTCATTAGTAATATTTTTAAAAAATATCTTATTAAATATCAAAATAATATAAATCTATCAATGTTTATAAGTGTGGAGCGAGTATAATATTTTTTTAAAATATCTTATTAAATAAAAAGATATCTAATTAATAGAGGGTATATATATAAGAAATATCTATAGTAAATTCTCTATATTTTACTAAAAAAATCTAATACTAAAAAATCTAACTAACAGTATATATAAGAAATATCTCTAATACATTCTCTATTTTTTTACAAGTATAGCATGACACGTTATTTAAAGAGTGTGCACTTGAATGCACTTGATTAGTCTCATCTATTACAACATCCTATAATACAAATTTCATTTATTATTATTCTTAAATAAAATTATAATTTAACATTGTAAAATGCTACTTATATCATTAACAATTTTAATCTATATAGTTAATTAAAATTTTAAATTATAAATAAAATTATAATTTAACATTGTAAAATGCTACTTATATCATTAACAATTTTAATCTATATAGTTAATTAAAATTTTAAATTATAATGGTGCATGTGTTTAAATGTTAGACGAATTGAAAAATGAAATGTTTAGAATTTTCTAACTTAACAACATTGTAATATTGTTAAATTGAAATGTAAAAAATTGAAAATACAATATATTTTGTTTAATAATATTATTTACTTGAGAACATATCGATCTCAATAAAATTTATTAATTAGCTTCCTCAAATTAATCTATCTTATGTACAATTAGTATTTTAATTAAAATTTTACAATATTATTTAAGTAATAATAATGGCTTAAGAATTTACATATAATACTACTTAAAGTTTATGATTTTTTTATTAGTGATTGACATGTTGCTTAGATTATAAAATAAACATGAATTGTTATTTAAATAAGAATAGTTTAGTGATAAAAGTGTTAATTAAATTAAGCATACAAAATATTATTTTATTAAATGTGATAAATATTTTAATGTAAAATAGAACTGTTATTATTAAAATGTTAATAAAAGAAATATTATTTTATTAAATATGATAAATATTGTAATTGTATGACTAACTAATTGTATGAAATAATTTTTATATTACATAATTTTTATTTTTTTATCATTTTTTTATTAATTAGTTGGTTATTAGTAAAAGATTAAAAATTATCAAATTTAAAATTATTTTGTATCATTTAAAACATAATTGAATTAAATAAAAAAAATCTTTTTTTTAAAATGATATTGAATCAATGAAAAACAATTAAATAAATATTTTATTCTATTTGTTTAGAAAATAATTGATTAAGTAACATTTTGATAATAAATTATAAAAAAATAAACAGGATAACAATCATGTGTATTTTATCCTACATATTTATAAATAAAAAATATTGAAAAAATATACCACATATTGAAAAAGGCTATATTTATAAATAAAAAATATTGCAATTATTCACAAATAATAGCTGGATTATTATTATAAAAAAAAACTAATTATTAAATAAATATTAAAAAAACATTTAAGCCCAAATATAACTGTTTTTCTACAATTATTATTATAAAAAACTTATTATCAAATAAATATTAAAAAACCGACTTTAAGAGGTAAAAGTGATTCTTCATTAATACTATAGTATAGATTATATATATTTTTACACCAAAAAAAATTTATTTTTACTTTTTTATTTTTAAATATGTAGGATAAAAAATTATTTTCACTTATTTTTTTTTATTTTACTCACAATTATTTTTACCTTTTCACTTTAAATACAATTTTACATTTACTTCTTTTATAAATATAATAAAAAATACTATTTTTTTTCTTGATCTACTGCGGATCAAAGTATGAAAATAATTACTTGACTAAAAGAGTACTAGTATCATTTTAGCTTTTAAAATTTTTTCAATTTAAATATTATTTTATGTCTATTAATAGATTATAAAATCACATTAATTCAAAATAAATCAATTTTCTATATACATTTTTTTTCTTCAAGCAAACATTTTTCATTGTTTTTTCTCTGCCTTTTTTTAATGATACTCTATTAATTATGACATGTAGTTTTCTTAAATAATGTGTCTAAACTTAAGAAGACATCTATTAAAAATAGGATGAAGTATTATTTCTTAACCTATATACTCAAAAGAAATATTACATTCGTCTCGCAATTGTTTTCTATTTTTTTTTTTTTTTGTAAATTTAAAAAGAAATTAGAAAACAGTACACAAAGAAAGGAGTAAAATACTATCAATGAGATGGAAGTAATACAATACTTCATCTTTGCCAAAAAAATTACTTCATTAGTCCTAAATTATTATTCACTAAGACACTGAAAAACATATTAAAGAAATGTTATCTTTTGTTTTTTTGTTCAAAAACTAAATAGTATAAAATATATTTATAATTTAATAAGTAAAATACTTATTAGTAAAATTAAAAAAAAAAATTAAGTAGAAATAAAATTGTATTTAAATAAAAAATAAAATTTTTAAAAAATAAACGTAATTAGTTGAGACATAAAATAGGGTGTGCGACCTAAAATACCAACACTAACTAATTATAAATTCACAAACATACTACGTAAGTATAATAATGGAGTATAATATAATATTGTTAATAAAATTTTAAAAGTAAGTAAAATTTTATTTTAAAGTAAAAAAATCATTTAAATGTGTATGGAGAATTATTTTTATTTTTATACTTGTTTGTAACGGAAGAAGGTAGAGGAATACTACGTAAGTATAATATAATATTGTTAATAAAAATTTAAAAGTAAATAAATTTTATTTTAAAGTAAAAAAATCGTTTAAATGTATATGGAGAATTATTTTTATTTTATACTCCTTACTTGTTTGTAACAGAAGAAGATAGAGGACTTCTAGAGGGAAAGCAGATTAAAAATAAATAAAAATGACGGGCACTATATGTGAAGCAGTCTCACTTGTCACTCGCACTCAATCGACACGTTGACATTAAAATAAAATAATATAAATTCCCAATTAAACACACCCACAAAAACTATTTTCATTTTATTTAAATCTAAATTAGATATATTCGACCGCTGGTCCCACTCCCAGCACATTCATTCCCCACCTCTCTCTCCCCTTATTACACACATAGTATACTGATATACATACAATTATTCAATACATATATAAATATATTTGTATGAAACAACATTGTCTTGTTTTCATATAACCCATAGTTAATTTCTTTGTTTTCTGCTTTTCCCCATAAACCCATATTTTCCCTTTCAGACAGAATAAATAAACTAACCCCTCTCAACAAATGAAGGTTCGATTCTTGATTCTTGATTTACTTTTTTAATTTTGGATCTACTTACTTTCCCCTTCCGTGCTCTTTTTATTTTAATGGGATTTTGATGATTTAATTTAAGCAGAAATTCGTGTTGGATTTGGATTTGCAAAATGACAGAGATCAGCAGAGAAGGGCTTTGAAGACCATCACTACCCTTCCAGGTCTTAACTACTGTTAATTTCATCATATACTAAAATAATAATTAAATGAAATTAAACTATGTGACAATTGCTAGCTTTGATTCAAAGCAATGTATTTATTTCATCTGATTTTTTATTTTCATAGTGAAAAAAAAAAGTGTTGATACATAAAAACTAAGATCTTGATGGGCTTAATTAGTCAGTTAGTTCAGCTAGCTACCTTATCATTTGGTTGCCCCTGTTACATAATTTGAATTATATGATACACCTAATGAATTAATTACATGTTAATCGTGTTTATCTCTTCAATATTCATTGATCGCATGTCTCTTGTCTATTTATGGGCACGAGAAATATGTGATGAATATGAATCAATCTACATAATTTTATAGTAATTACTTTCTGAGAATTACAAACACACTTTATTTGCAAATTATAAAGAAAATGCATCCTTTTCTCTGGGACAAAAGGAAGCTAATTAAGTACTACTAGACTATTGCTTTATCTTGAAGAAATAAACATTATGTATCCATTATATTTCTAGCTACTTGCATTGTTTGGTACAAATCTCACAACGCAAGTGCCCAAATTTGCCACGTAACTTTGAGAGTGAAGTTCATTTTTAATATTTGATATCAACTCGTGCACGCCACAAATGCATAATTCATTGTCTGCTTTATATTGTCTTTTTACTACTACAATATTATGTTTTTCAATTCTTATTTTAAAACAAAACGGCTGGCTTCATTTCTTGTAGGCATCGACGAAATCACCATCGATCTTAAAGGGAAGAAGCTGATCGTGGTGGGACGGGTCGACCCTGTTAGTGTCGTAAGCAAACTTCGCAAAAAGAACTGGTCGGCCCACATAGTGTCGGTCGGGGTATGGCCCGAGAAGAAAGAGGAGCCCAAGAAAGAAGAGCCCAAGAAAGAAGGGGAGCCGAATAAAGAGGAGGCGAAGAAGGATGAAACCAAGAAGGAGGAAGGTAAGAAAGACGAGACCAGCAAGGAGGAAGGTAAGAAAGACGAGCCCAAAAAGGACGATGAGAAGAAAGTTGAGCCCGAAATGGTGATCGCAACTGCTGCATTGCCTTATAGGCCATATAGACCGTACTACCCCCCTCCGCCTCCGATGAGCACGTACTACCCCGTGCACCATAGCATCGAAGAGAATCCGAACGCGTGTGTTATATGCTAGTAATTTCACTTGTGCATCTAGAAATCAATATCGTGTCACATTGTCTAAATTTATCGTTTAATTTGCACATAATTGATGCAAATTATATAGTCCCCTTGTTGTGTATAATATAAAATAATTAAATAATTTTGATCATTAAAATTTTGAATACTAGTAATTTGTACTTTTCTTGTTCATGTTTTGAAATGTGATATGGGACAAAATTGCATTGCTATTGCGCACATCTGATCTAGTTGATAGTTTTTGTTTGTAGTCATTTAAATTGTTTTCATTATAGAAAAGAAATATGCTCAATTATTGCCCTCCTGAAATACACTTCAAGTGGGTCGGGCCTTCGATTCGTCTAATTTTTAAATCTAAAGTTGAAATTGAAGGTCGATGAGTGTGAACGAGCTGAATATTTTGATCATTTTTTTAATGCGTAAGGAGTTGGGACATGTTAAATTGTACAATGAATTGATTTTTGTTTTTAATTTATTTTAAATAAATTTAATCAAGTTAAAATAAATTTAATCGTGAACACCAAACCCACCGCCCAGATCCAAACTAGATTCCTCGGCACACGCCGCTTCCGATACCGTTCCAAACAAGTGAGTACACCAGCTGGTTGCACCGAGACCGAATCAGTACGCATGACTGGTGGGTTTCTAGGTTAATCTTTTTTGGATATATGTTGCTTACAAGAAAGTAATGGACAAAAAAATTGTTTATTAAAGATAAAAATGAAAAGATGACTTTGAATGCTTTTCATGTGTAATTTCAGAATTTATGGAGTAACTAGAATGCTTTTCATGTTGATGACTTTGATTTTGTTTATAATTAAAGATTGCTTTATCTTCTTCTTAGTTTGATTCTCTTATGAATTTTTTTGTGTATCTTTGGGTGTTTGCTAATGTTTTCGTTGCTGTTGATCATTGTTAGTTCTAGGGGTGAACGGGTGACTATCTGATTGTCACCTGGTTTGATACCATTTGGAACGCTTCGACTCGTTAATGATTGTCATCGGGAGTAATACTCTGGCCTCACTATACTAACGCATCGACTCGTTGTGGGTCAAAGTCGTCGCCTCGGTTATTATTTTATTTATTGTCGTTGAGAGTGATATTCTGGTCTCATTATACCAATGCGTGTCTTTTTCAGCCCACTTTGGCCTTACTCGTGCACATTCGAAACTCTTTCAGGGGTTATCCATCCCAAAATTACCTTTGAGTAATAGCACCCTTAATTACGCCACTGTTAATGATTGTCGTCGGGAGTAATATTTTGGTCACACTGTACTAACGCATTTGTAATGCCCCGACTTGTTGCGGGCCAAAGCTGTTGGCTCGGTTACCAATGATTGTTGTCGGAAGTGATATACTGGTCCCACTGTATCAATGCGTGTCTTTTTCAGCGCACTTCGATATTCTGACCTCACTGTACCAATGCGTGTCTTTTTCAGTGCACTTTATCCTTACTCGTGCACACTCGAGACACGACAGTACTTTTCGGGGGTCATCCATCCCAGAATTACCTTCGAGTAAGAACTCTTAACTTTGAAATTCTTATAAGAAATTTAAAAAAAAAAAAAAAAGATAAATCTTTTTGATATGAATAGCATATTCAATTCATTTAAACACTTTTATTTTTTGAGTACCTAAGCAAAAAAATCATCTCAAATCCTAACCTTACAAATTATTTAGAAAAAAAAATAATTGTACTCAAATTCAATAACAAAAATTACAATTTTCAAATTCAATAATTCATTATCAACAAACTAATTAAAACAATAAATCAAAGTTCAAGATAGCAAGAAAAACAAAATTAAAATAATTATAAACAATCAAAAATATTATTATATATTATTTTCAAGAATAAGAAATTATGTATGAAACTCTACAGTATTTTCTTTTACCGGCTTAATTTAGATTTATTATTATTATTATTACTATTATTATTATGTATAATTTCATTTATTATATATAGTATAGTATATAATTAGGGCATTTGTTTGTTGGTTGGAGTGATAAAGAGAGCAGTGGCAAAATTAGGGTTATGTTTTGCAGAGAAAAACAGGTGCGGCTCGGTATTTATGAGAAGATCGTTAAGTGGTTTAGCAGATGGTATATCCAAGAAGAACAACAACGGCTTTGATCCGGAATCGAAATTGAGCAATAATAATAAGGAGAAGAAGCTCTACTTATGTTTCACGGAGAAAAGCAGTTGCGGCGATCGATGAGTGCTATTATAACCAAGCTGTTCGCCGCATCAACTTGAATACTGTCGATTTCGATTACGATGAAGATGCTTACGTAGAGAAGTACTTGCCCGTCGCAGCATCTAACATCTCCAAGGTCACTTGGGATAATGACTAAATATCGCGCGCCACAACTGATTGGGAATTCGGAGATCAAAAAGTGTGCCTTGTCTTGAACAAATTCTTTCCTGCATATCAGAATCATGCATCTTGGAAACGCCGGGATTCTTCTTCTCGTCACCTTTAAATATGAAGTCGTTACTACCATCCTTCACTCCAAAAAACCAGTCGTGCACTCGAATCCTCAGGACAAGCCGCTTCCGATACAATACCACCCAAGTGCATGAACCATATCGCACCCACACCGACTCAGTATAGTGTATTTCTTCTCTCTTCACCACAATGTTTGTCATGAATAATTGTTAAGAATAGTTGTTGTGGACTTGTGGCAATTATCATATTTAGAATCTTCAAGCTCAAGAATTAATCGTTTATTTATTTTGTTAATTATTTTCTAGTCTTTGATTTATCTTTTTTGTTTAATTAATAATAGTGAATTGTTCACATGATTTTTTTTTTTAATTATGGACAACAACTAATGCGAACGAAACCATTGATTAAATAAAAAATGTGTAACTATGAGAATGGTACAACTTTATGGGATAAAAAAATTTCTCCCATGCATATTTTATCAATAATACTTAATTTATGTAATAATAGATGTCAAATAGTAGTACTATAAAGAGTTATTTTTATAGGAAGTTTTACAAAATAAAAAAAATATTTTTTTACAAAAATAATATATATTGAATATTATTTATGAAATTAGACCTAAATATTCTTATATAGATGTATAAGTTTTTTGATAAATAAAAATATTATTAATAAATATTTTATTATATATTAATCATTTATATTTGAAGACGGAATTTAAAAAATCTACGATAATATAGAATTTATTCTTATTTATAAAGTTAGAAATTTAATTTTTTATTATTGCAAGAGTGTATTATTATAATATAGAATTTATTCTTATTTATAAAGTTAGAAATTTATTTTTTTATTATTGCAAGAGTGTATTATTATATAGACATTTTATTTGCAATCAAAACATTTAACCGAAAAAAATTCGCGTGTTTAGTATTTTCTTTTTAAAATTTTGGAATATCGCTAATGAGAAAGAAAGATTATTTTTTAGAAAGAGATGAGGAGAGCAGCGGCGAAATTAGGGTTAACTCTTGCAGACCGAATCAGCATCGCCGGCGGCCGGCGCTCGCTATTAATGAGAAGATCCCTGAGTGGTTTAGCGGCAGGCATGCAACCGGGTTCGGAATCGAAAATGGAATTGGGATTGAGCTCGGAGAAGAAGAACTTGTACTTGTGTTTCGTTGAGAAGAGTTATTGGGGTAAAGGCGAACACTATTTGAGTCAAGTTGTTCGGCCCATCAAATTGAGACTGAACAGCGACGATGACGGCGAAGACGAGATCGAAGACGAAGATGAGTATTGTAATTGTAAGTTTTTGCGGGTGGCAGCTTATAAGTGGTCCGAGCTCAACTATGATTATAAGGATGATTATTATTTTCGGCTCCAAAATTGTTTTCCCCACAGCCACAAGCACTCAATCTGGCCCGATCACCCATTACTACTGCATCGATACTTGGACCGAGACTCTGGAATTTCCATCCGAAACCTTCTCCAGCTTCTCGACTCGTAAATATAATCCGATAATGGGGGGTCTCACTGGAAAGCTCTACTGCATCGACAGCTGCCCCGATTTGGATAATCCCCACTTCCGCCCTTTCGAGGTTTTAGATCAAGAATGGCGGCCTCTGGATCATCCTCCCTTTATAAATGGTGGGTCTTGTAATAATAAGTTCAATGTCTCTTTTTCTGGAGGGGAGCAACAAAATCATAGGTTGGGAGCTTGGTAAGAAAGGAGTAATATATTGCTTTGATACCACACAGCCTGGAAATGGATGGTCGGAGTCTTTTTCCCAGTTGGGTAGCACCCTTCCCTTTCTCGAGTCTGACCATATCAATCTTTACATGGACGATTTCGATTTCTATCGTCTTGCACCTCCTATCTTCGTGCACGTTCCTTCCACCTAACGTTCATCTATGACTCTATAAATTCAATCGTAACCCCATTTTTCATGTCTGGCTCTCACGAATCCTTCCACGCCTGTACACCGCTTCAACTGCCAGAAATTAGTTTTGAAGAGAGCTATAACGGCACACCATATCCCTCGGTTGATGCTCAATTCATCCATCTCGGAGATCAAAAGGTTTGCCTTGTTTTAAACATATTATACGGATATTCATCTGAGGCTAATTTTATTAGAGACACAAGACTTGTTCTTCTCATCACCTTTAAATATGAAATTTTTACTACCATCCTTCACTCCAAACCCACCATCAAGGTCCTAACTCGATTGCTCAGGACACGCCGCTTCGGATACCGTTCCAGGCAGATGCGTAAACCAGGTCGCACCGCTCAAGCAGGTAGCACCAAGACCTACTCAGTCCACATGACTGGTGCATTTCTTATCTAACAATATCTAGGAATTAAGGACTTGTTCTTTTGAACTTAATTTCAGTTTAGTTCAGTTCATCCGATTTAAGTCCAAAAGAACAAGTCATAAGTCTTATCTGTAAGCACTACATTTTATATACTTTCCCTTTCCTAATTTATTTATATTTACATTGTGCGGATTTGATGTGAACTTTGCCGAATATGATCTATGTAGACTCGACAACTTTGATTTTTCTCTTTGTGCGCATGTCTACTAGTAGGTTGCAAATTAGACCGGGTTCAACCAACTTGGTTATTTGAAAATGGAAAATGTGGTATTGTCTTACATCTCAAGCTCACTCATTTTGCTTCTCATAAAATATAAAACTTAAAAATGAAAGAAATGAAAATATATTTTCAATTGAAGGGACCAATTTATTTTATTTGTGAAATCAATGACGTAATTGTAAACTTATATTAAAGTATATATAAAAATCAGTTCGACCTTCATCTTCACAACTCCATTCCCCTTCAAGATTAACCAAGTTGTCGAAATATCATACACCAAAAAGAAACATTAAAAGAACAAAATCATAGAATATTATTTCTTTGTATATGGTCACCTTGAATGATTTTACATTGAATACAAACAAATGATAACAAAAATCGATCATTTATTGTACAAATATTTGGATATTGTTATTCTCATTCTTCATGCCATGCCACCTACAAGCTAACCAAAATCGACATTGATCTGATTCAATCATTAACCAGTCTTTTGAAAGAAATGTTCAATCTTCAAGTGTCCTACTGGCTGCAACTTATTTGGTTTATTCACGAGCTTGCACTTTTTAGCCCAAGATGAAGTATCTCTAGTATCCTGCACAAAATAAAAAAATAAAAAAACGAAGAATTACAGTTAAGGAAACGCAGCATGAGTTGCGAAAAATTATGAATGTATATTCAGATTGTTTATTTACATGAATACTCACCAATGACGATTGATCAAGTGTTCGCATAACCTTGATTCGTCCACCTCTGCCATCCGCTCCAACAGCAATTAAATCACCCGATCTTGCATTCGATCCTTGAGCCTTCTTGCACCACTTACCCAAGTGATAGTTAGTACCATCCGGACCCAGTAACCCGCCAGAGAAGCAGTGTTCGCCTAGAAAATTTTAAAGAATGTCAGAATTTTTTTTAAAGAGAGCCTCTAATAAAAATAATTTATAAAAAAAAAAAAAAAATCTGAGCTTCATATAATGAAATGCTGTTCCATTTGATATAATACTATCAGCGAGACAGTCGAGCTCAAGCTAATTACCAAATATGTACTCCTATTATCTTTCAAAGTACCCAGGTTTTATATATAGAGCTTAAACATAATGAATTAAATTTAGGTATAAATCACCAAAAATATGCCATATAGAATTTGACCGTACAAAAAAGATATGAACTTACCAGTTCCAGAAGCTGGAGTCGATGATTGAATCTCATTTCTAATATGAACAGAGGCTTGAGCTGGATTTGTATTACCAAAGCAAATAAAATCATCATCATCCAAATCAGTAGGTGGCTTACTATCATGACTACTCTTTCTACGCTTTGCCATAGACCCAGAGCATGAAACTCCATATTTGTCGCCATGATTTAGCATTTCCACTGGACTTTGTGTATCAAAGCATGCGTTCTTTATAGGCACAGGGTACCCCTTGGTAATACCATTGCTATCAGACCCTTGTACAAAAGTATAGCTCGTGATATTCTCGTCGTCATTTAATAAGGCATGACTTTTCTCTTGTTTATCTTGGTCATCTGTAATGAATCTGGGTAAATTAAAGTCCATTGTGCTTTTTCTACTCAATGGCTTGCAAGGAGATCTCTTCATTTTATTTTCGTGTGACTCCGTCTTGAATTTGATATCCTGGTCTTTTAGCACTCTCAAAGATTCATTCTCTTTGATTTCAAAAGTAGTCTCCAGTTCTTGGACTCTAGACTGAAAAATAGTTGATACTAGGTTAACCTCGATATGAGACTCAACAGATTTAACCAAATTATGTTCTTAACGTTTAAGTACGGATTTACCTTCAGCTTTTTTATCTTGTCATTGGCCTTCTCGAGTTTTTGAAGGCACCGAGCTTCTCCTCTTCCTAAAAGGCTAAAACATTGCACTTGGTCATCAGTTCCTTGTAACTCCTACATGGCAATCAACACAAATACTGATCAGAAGAAGAATATAAGATCATAACAGATCGTATAAGCCATTATTTGGATTTGTTGTCTGAATCTATTAAATAAGGATGTTCTAAATTTGTTACTATCATATAACCCATGTTTGAACCTATCACTTTTCAATTGAAATTTGAAATGAATACTTTAGAGTTTAGACTCAGAAGATAAGAGTCGAGCATTCTTTAATACACTGAAGTTTCAAAACCTCATTCTGAAAATGGCACGTGACAGCTTTAAGTTGTGTTACGTGTGGGTCAGATCTTTCATATAATGATTTTGTTTTCAACTACAAATAATCATCAAGTTGTCTAGATAAAGGTCTATACTCTATACACCACTGAAAAATGAAAAGGATTGCACATTCCAATGATCAGATGATTCCAGATAATACTATAATTTATGATTCAAATATATTATTTAGATATGTTATTCCAATATTCCTAAAATAATAAACTTGGCACGGAATGAAAAATGTATACTCCTAGACAACAACTCTTACTTGTTACGAATCACCAATGATTTTCTCAAGACATCAATGGTTTCTTTGCTGCCAGCATCATTTCCAAACGATGCCAGCTTCGTTATTTCATTTTCCTCCAAATCCAAATCAGAGACTCTGTACCAGAAAAACAAAAAAAAAAAATCTTCAGCAAATTCTACCTTCACGAAGCATGTAATTTTTTACTCAGGCTACATAAGATTCACATACAATTTAAGTGCTGCAAGTTCCTTGGCTAAAGCCATATTTCTCTCTTGCAACCTCATCCGTTCCAAAGTTGACTTATCCAGCTCCTGTTACACAATCCGTTAGGCTCAAAACATGTTTTTGGGTATCCATAATCTAAAATAAAGTAAATATTTGAAGTCTGCTCGACTGAAAAAATCTTGTGGGAATAGGGGGCATGTTGTTACAAGCACATCATAGTTAAAGCAAAAAAGCTTACCACAGATTTCATTCGAAGCAACTGTTGGCTGGTTGCCATCTGATTTATAACTTCCGTTTTCAGTGCTGCTTCTGCTTTCAGTTGATCTTTGCATGAGAGGAGCTACAATGAAAAAAAAATAGCATCAAACTGGTGTGGGAGAAGAGATTGTTACTATTTGTTTCCTAAAATTTATGGAATGATATAATGTCAAGCTACTTCTATGTGCAAATTGAGCAAGATAAACATGTTGAGTTTTTTTTCTTATCTTCAACACATTTCAAATCAATGTAATAAAAAAATATTTCTTGAGCTCCACTTAATCCACCTAACTAACAAGATTCGAGAAATAAGTCACAAATCATTACCTCATCCTTGACTTGCTTAACTTCTTTCTGTTGCTGCTCCAAATTGGAAGCCATAGCACCGACCTTCCCCTCCAGCCTGTCGACCTCTCTGCGCAGCTCCTCGGGGCTTTCGTCATATCCCTTTGGCTTTTGAGACAGACCCGACTCGTTCGGTTCACCAACCGACTGGAAGTAAAGACGCCCCACGTTTGCATTGGTACAAGTTTGCTTGCATATAGGACAACTCCTCTTCTTCACATTGGGGCAGTACTCGAACCATTGCTGAAGGCTAGGGTTTTTCAATAGATACAATCACAATTAAATCAATCTCTCTCCCTTCATTACAAAATCAAGAAAGAAAAAAATGCGAAAAGAATTGAACTGACCAGAGCTCGTGAAAGACGTGGCCGCAAACGGAGATGGATTGAAGGTCTTCGACTAAGGGTTTCAGATCTTCGTAGCAAATCGAGCAGATGGTTTTTGTGAATGGATTGGAATTGGAATCGCCATTGTCGTTGACCACGACCATTGCTCAATTCGATTCTCCCACTGGACTGATTCCATGGCTTTCGTTTTATTTGTAATTGGGGAACATCGAAAATTTGAGAGAGCGGGGTGAGCCAAAAAATTGGAAAATAAATGGAGGGAGATGAAGGGTGCGTGCGGGCGTAGTAGCGGGAATTAAACTGAGCCACGGGCAAGTGTAGGCCCAAACCCAATCATAACAAGCCCATACGTTTTTTGTTTTGTGAATTGATGTTGAAAGATTTTTACTAGTTTTATACCACTCTCTTTTAGAAGTATACTTATGATTTTTCTTTTGTTTTTTTTACTAAATTATGTTACTAAAAATTAAGTGTGAAACTGTGGTATATATATTTTTTTAATTCAATTTTAAATTTTTGAAAATAAATGAAGTTTAGATATATTTTTGGCATTGGGCCTACATGACTGTTTATGTGGCCAAGCACGTTGATGATGTGGAAGATCCAAGCGGGACTAGGACTAGTGCGATGTGGCGCTTATATTGACAAGACTCAGCATCAAATTTTTTGAACTAAATGACCAAATTTGATAAAATGATTAAATGAAAGGATTACTAACAGACTATGACTTCGAATTCATAAAAAAAATTGTTCACACATAAATCCATCATAGTATTCCTCTATTTAGTAAAAATAGATACAAACATATAGTGAACGGGTTGATTTTTTTTTCCTTTTAATATATATGATAAATATTATATAAAGATTATGAAAAAAATAATTAAAATAAATTTAATAATTAAATTTTATTTTAGTTATATTGTTTATTATATGTATTTGATTAGACAAAAAAAAGAACCGTTGATCAACTTTGTTTATTTTTACTTATAGAGAAATTACTATGAATTTGAAATCATAGTATGTTAGTAATCCTTTCATTTAATCATTTTATCACATTTGGTCATTTACTTCAAAAAAAAATTATAAGTTAATATGAACAACTTCCACGTAATGGCTTAATCTAGTGAGTGACTACTACATTACTTTTAATAAGTTAGTAACCATAAATATTTGTAGGGTATACAAGTGCTTCTTTTTTTCTTCTCTTATCAGCATTTGAGAATGATGTAACGGAAGCTCTAACACACCAAGATTAAAACTCATTGAATCTAAGAATATTTAATAATTAATAAAATCAAAGTATCGTCAATTCTTAATAGATCAAAACTTAATAAAACTTTGATAGAGTAATAAACTTTTTATTTCATATAAAATAAAACAACTGCTTAATTCAATAACAAGAATGACAATCTTACTCGATACTTCTGATCGTATGAGAGTGAAATTTCTCATCTCTCTTCCTTATAAAAAAACAAAAATGACATATAAATAGTACTTAAATACTAATAAAATAAAATAATTTGGACAATAAAAAACGATCTTTGCTTTATCTAAATATATATGGAGATATTGTGGTCACCTCCGAAACTTCATCTCTCCAATTTGCTCACCTCCAAGAATTCATCTCCCAAAGTACTGATAATTTTATACTACATCTATTTATATTTTTATTTTTTTATCTTTTTGGTGAAAATTGTAATATTTATATAATTTAGTCAAAATATTATAATTTTTATCTATTTAGTCAATATTTTTAAAAGTTGTTCGTTAATTTCAACACGGAGGGATTGGATTGCAGTTGCAGCTCTGTTATTTTGTCGGCAAGTGGCCCCCATCAACTCTCTCCATAAAGTCAGTCCCATCACGTGCTGCCCCCGCTACAAAATTAAACCGCGTAGACCTTTTCTTTTTTCTCAAACCCCCCCCCCCCCCCCCCCCTTTGACATTCCCACAAGTCAACCAATAAACAAAAAAAAAGCACAACCCATTCACACTCTATTTATTTCATTTTTGGCTCCTCAACACAACCAAAACTTACAAAACATTTTATTTAGCGAGAGACCCCAACAACTCTTCCTCTCTCTCTCTCTCTCTCTCTCTCTCTCTCTCTCTCTCTCTAAATAAAATTATTGCTCTCTTTTTCCCAAACTCATTTTATTATTAACCAAAACAAAATCCTCTCATTCCTCTTTTCTTTTTGTTTCCTTCCCCTGTCCCCATTTCCAAAGGTCAGCGCCTTCTTTTGTCTTTTCACACCATGGACGAGGATTGGGATCTGCACGCGGTGGTCAGAGGCTGCTGCACCGCCGCAAGCTCCACCTCCGTCGACGGTCCACTCCACTTTTCTACCGGCGCAATCCGAGATCTGTGCTTCGAGCCTGCGGCGGTCGAAGAAGATCAGCTGCAGCTGCACGAGATTTATAAGCCTTTTATCTTGAAGTCCCCGGAGTCTTCTCAAATACCAATTTCGCCCCAAAATTTTCCGTTTATTAATAATAATAACAATAGCTCACCGCTGTCCGTCCTCCCAGATCAGCGGCTGCCTTTCATTTTTTCTAACGGCTCCAAAAATACCGTTTCACATAATCACCCCACTCCAAGGCCAAAGAAAAGGTACTTACTACTACTAATATATTTATTTTATTATAGATAATAATGAATTTATTTAATTCTAATTTTAATTTTAATTTAATTGTAGGAAAAATCATATGAAGAGGGTGTGCCATGTAGCAGCTGAGAATTTATCCTCTGATGTGTGGTCTTGGAGAAAGTATGGCCAAAAACCCATCAAAGGATCTCCCTATCCAAGGTACTACTTTATTTTTTATTTAAAAATTATTACTTTATTTATTGAGAAATAAAAAAATTATTTAATTAATTATTATACATATATATTTTCAGGGGTTATTACAGATGCAGCACCTCCAAAGGATGTCTGGCGAGGAAGCAAGTGGAGCGGAACAGATCCGACCCGGGGATGTTCATAGTCACCTACACGGCGGACCACAACCACCTCGCGCCCACTCACCGGAATTCCCTCGCCGGGAGCACCCGTCAGAGGCAGCCCAATTCCGAAGAATCCGCCAAACCCCACTCCTCGCCGGAATCTTCGCCGCCGGGGAGTCTCTCCGCCGTCACGGACAAGATGGAGAGCAGCCCGGAGGAGGACTACAACGATGACGGATTCAGCGAATCGAAACTGTGTTTGGAAGACGATTTCTTTGCTGGGTTGGAGGACTTGGATGCGTACAACTCCGGCGACTTCCCGGGGAACGTGGGGTTTTCGTGGCTTTCGACCACCATCGCCGGCGGCGTGGATTGACCTTTGTTTTGGGATGCTTTTCTTTTCACTCACTTTTGTTGTTTTAGAGGAGCATTAGCTAGTCAATTTTTTTTTTACCTTCAATTAGTTGTAGAGAATCTTCTAATCACAATGGTTTCTTTTCTTTCTTAGTTGTAGAGAATCTTCTAATCACAATGGTTTCTTTTCTTTCTTGGGGGTATGAATGTTTAAGTTATAATTATAAATTAGATCTATCAATCATATAGTGAAAAAGGGTTATCTATATATCTATAGTTGTTTTGAATGATTGATCTCATAATTCATCTATGTTATTTTTCTATGCGTTATTAGCGATATTTTCAAAAGTATAACCAGAATAACATCTGATCTGAACTTATTGGATCTGCGAGACTACATTGTTAATGTTTGATCTCATAATTCATCTATGTTATTTTTCTATGTGTTATTAGCGACATTTCCAAAAGTATAACGAGAATAACACCTGATCTGAACTTATTGGATCTGCGAGACTACATTGTTATCGACAATCTTAGCAAAGTAAACATCCTTTTATTTTTCTTTGTTATACATTGCATGATAAAAGGTTCTAGGCATAATGAATAATGAATTCATGATTATAGATGATCCACAATCAATTGCTCAATTTAACTTTTCTACATTCCTTTTTGTGGGTTCTTGGTGGTTGTATGTTTGGTGATATTGATTGGTTCGGATAAAAATATATTCCTTTTAATGGGGCTTTGATAATTGCTTGTATGGTGTAATAAGATTTTGGCAATCAAAACATATTCCAAGTCCATAGTGGAATTTAACATTGGTTGAGGACAGCTCCATTGAATGTGATAAAATACCAAGTCTTTTTCTTCATGGGGATGGCCTCTTGCGGACAAAGACATGTCTTGTTTTGTATAGTATTTTATTACAAATACAAAAAGGCTACTTATTCATGAAATTGTTAGGCCGAAATACACTCACGCAGAAAAGATATCTAACCCCAAGTTACGAGAGCTCGATGCAATGATGATGTCAATATTGTAATCTGTATACGAGAGCGAAACGAAAACATCATAAAAGAAAGAGGAGATCGAAAACTATTATAACCACACACCCATCAAGTAGGAAAGATTCAAGTGGGAATGAACCCAAAAGCCTGACGAAGCACAAATTCTCCAGGATCACATTCCCAATAATCATGACCAGATTAGAAGTACATACCTAAATTTATACTTGGATTTGAATGTCACCCTCTGCAAGATGATGTATGGCAAGGCTCTCCATCTTTCTGCACTCCTCAAAATAGAATTATTTTGCGATAAACTTTTCCTTGAATTATTCGGTCCTGCAATGCTTTTTGAATACAAAGAACAAAATGATGCATTTCGACCCGTCATAGTTCTCCAATCATTTCATGGCACCAGGAGTCTCACTAAAAAATACAAAGTTCAAGACACAAATTCTTGATTGCCTCAACAAAGTTCCAATAATGTGATATCATAGCTCAAATACATACTGGCAATCTCCCTGTTATATGTAACATAAACTATGACGCAAAGTCCACACCAGATTAAATGCCACGTTGCATTTTCAAAGAATATGGCAGAGCTGAGTAAAAAATGGCTAAACTGAAGAAGAAAAAACCCCCGTCCTTTTGGGGGTCAGCAGCTTTGGTCCTTGACAATTCGGCCCTCACTCAAAAAAGCAATCATATTCCTATAACTTTTATAAGAATTTTATTTTTTGGATATTTTGGAATTCAAGGGCATTTTGATCATAAATAAAATATTGATTTTAGCACCAAAAATTGCAAAAAAAATCTAAACTCTAAGGGACTAAAATCGTTACCTGAATGCTTTACAGGACCAAAATTAGCCCCTCATAGTTACAAGATCAGTTTTGCACATTAAAAAAAAATCTAATTGTCGCATGTACCAGAAACCAGAGACCCCCTTGAGAATCTTCTCAACTTTTCAATCTCTCCAACCGCCGAAAGCCACTCTGTAAGAATGTCCATAGTCACATAATCCGGATCACACCCTTCTTCTGTCATCTGGTCCATATATTCCAAAGCCTTCTCGAACCAATTCCTCTGCTGAAGCCCCTTAAAAAGTGCATTATACGTGTTGCTATTTGCCCTCACTCCCTTCACCTTCATATCCTCTATCAACGAAAGACCACCCTCAATGTCATCATTCTTGCAGAGGGCGTCTATCAAAATATTGTAGATCACGGTGTTCGGGGGCACTTTCGAGGACGAACCCAAGTCCCTAAATATCTTCATACCCGCATCAATATTACCGTGAGAGCAGTAAGCATCAATTAAGGCACCGTAAGTATGGACAGTAGGGGTCAAGCCATCATCAATCATTTTCCTAAGCACCCTATGTGCGTGCGTAAAATCGCCATTCCCGCAGAAAAACGAAAACAAGGTATTGTATGTGACCCGGTCAGGCTTCAGCCCAGAGCTCTCCATATCCTTGAGAATCTCCGAGGCTTTATCTAATTTATTCCTCCTGCAAAACCCACCTATCAGGATATTGTAGCCGACAACGTCTAAACGGAATCCAGCTTCTTTCATCTTTGATAAAATAGTAACGGCATCATCCATTCTTCCGGCCTGGCTAAGCCCCGAAATCAAGCTGTAGTAGACGACTGCATCCGGGGAGCAATCATTTTCACACATTTCATCGAACATCTTAATGGCCCTATCGATATTGTTCACGTTACAGAAAGCCGTTATCAAGTTAGTGTAAGTAAACACATTCCCTTTCAAACCCTTTTTCCGCATATCGTTAAAAAACTCAATTGCAGTGCTAACCATCCCGTTCTTGCACATACCGTCTAATAAAGAATTGAGTGTGATGACATTTGGCTCTGTGCCTTCTTTACTCATCTGCTCAAAAAGCTCGCGGCCTTTCTCGATCTCACCAGATTTACAAAACCCATCAATTAAGCAATTATAAGTGATTGTATTCGGTTCACATTTTCTCTCCAATCTCATCCTCTCCATTAGCTTCAAACCCTCTTCATGCCTCCCGACTTTACAAAGTCCGTCTATTACCATGTTGTATATGACGACATCTGGATCGACTCCAAGTTCTCCATCTCTCATTTTATCAAACACCTCCAGTGCCTCATTCATCCTCCGGTACCTACACAGATGCTTGATCATGATTCCATAAGTCACGACATTGGGTTTGATTCCTTTCTCCATCATTTCCTTCATAAGAGAATTCATCCTCGGAAAATCCTGAATCTTACCTAACACCGTTAGTAGAGCGTTGCACGAAGCAATTTCCACCTCAGCATCTGAATTCATCATCGCCTCATGCACAACATTCCAAGCCTTGTCGCAATCCCCATCTCTACAAAATCTCTTAATAACCAAATTTAACATAATCCCATCTAGAGTAACACCATTTTTGCCGAAGCTCGAGACAAGATTATAAATTTCTTCATTCGTCACACTCCTGCCATGCCAATTTCTCTTCATGATGTTGGACAAGATGATACCTGCTGTGTTTGAATTCGGGGGATAGCCAGTGTCCGCCTTAAACATTTCGTCGAGCAGCTTCAGCACATCATCAAGGCGTCCCCAATTCAAGAACCCTGCAATGACTAGGTTCAGCAAGTCCGTATTCTTTATCTCATCGTCAATGGCGTCGAACACCACGGCCATTTCATCCAGCATCTTGGCCCTGCCAAAGCAATTGATGAGGAGGGTCCCCGCGTTGACAGAGAGAGGGATATTTTGGTCCTTGGACAGCACAAAAAGCTCGTATAGCTTCTTGGGTTGGCCAGGGTTCTCGCGCAAGGCGAGCTCGAGAACCGCTTGGAAAGCCAGGGGCACGGCGTCGGGGAGATGGAGGTTGTCGGATTTGAGGTGGTTGAAGAATCGGAGGGCATTTTTGTAGTCCGGCAGCTGACGGGTGATTTTGAGAACGGAGGGCGGGGAGAGCGAGGAGAGGAGAGAGTTGAGGTCGGAGTTGGTGGGCCAGGAGCTGGGATCGGTGTTTCGGATGAGGGAAAGAGTTTGGGAAATTGGAGAGGATAAGGTCGGCGGAGGTGGAGTGGGTTGAGAATCGGCGGAGATGCGGCGGAGGAAGGCGGCGCGCGGCGGTTTGAAAGGTTTAATGGGGAGTCTCATTTTCGGTTGGTACTTTTTTTTCCCCTTTCCTATCAGGCGTAGGGTTTATTAGAATTGCGATTTTGAGAGTGGTTAATAAATTTGCCCCTTAAATTACATTCATTTGATTTCTACTCACTCATACTACAAATTTTGCAGTTTCACCCCTAGATGAGATGTCTTTTAAATTATTCTAAAAATATTAACTAAATTATACTGTAATTTTATTTTATTTTTGTTTTTTTAGCTAGCAAACACAAACAAAACACAAGAGGTATTTGTACTCAAACTCAAGCCAACCAAAGGATTTACTACTACTACTAATATCTATGTCTGAGACTAATGATCACACTTTCTTAGTTTCTTTCACAAAATAAAAAGTAAGTGTAACCATTAGTCTGTGACACGGAAGGAGTATTATAAAGCCTCTAATGTTTAACAATAGAAAACGGAAGGCCGCTCTCCTTTATTTAACCGATCCCAACAAAAACTTGTTATCATTATTTTGTATTCTCAAACTTTTCGGCCGCCTCAGCTGCCGCATTGGCTGCATCACCCAAACCCATCTTCTGCAATGCTTGTGAGAAACCATCTATATCGGCGGGGCTGATTTTGTAAGGGCTGTGGGCTGAGCTAGGAAAAGACCCGTCCGTCACTTCTCGTTGGTAATCCAAAAGAGCCTTGTTAATGATGTCCCCCACACGAGCATACTGCTTACAGAACTTAGGAGTGACCTGTGAAAGCCGATCCAATAATTTATTGTTTAAAAGAAAAATATAAATAAATAAAATAGGAGTAGCAAATTATATGATCATCAACCTTGGCATGATGTGGGTGCTGTAGCATCCCCAGAAGATCATGGTAAACCAAAACCTGCGCAAGAAAAGCGATGAGAAGATCTCAAGAAACGGGACAATACAATTATTCGAGTTGAAAAAACAGAAATATAATAGAAGGGTGATGCAAGAAATATAACGGGACACATCTACCAATAGTTTTGAGTCTAACCATATACAAAAAATGGCATTTATATTTTATATCAGTAAACAAGATGCAAGAAATTGTATTAACTTGACCACTGCAGAATGGCCCGGCCCCTATGCCGATGGTGGGGATACGAAGAGCCGAAGTTGCTGCAGCGGCCACAGGAGGTGGGACACATTCCAACACAACAGCGAAACATCCAGCTTCTTGCAAAGCCAAGGAAGTCTCCACAACCTACAAAACAAGATTACATTTTTATATTAAAAACACTTGGATTTGAAAAGAGAGCTAGATTCGGGTTCAAGATGCTGCTTCTATTTGCAAACAACGTAAAGTTTTCATTCTCAATTCATTTTAACGTCTTGATGTGATACGATTGCTAAGTTTTCATAAAACTAAAAATATTACACACGTATACCTTGACTGCACTATCCACATTTCTGCCTTGTGGTCTAAAACCTCCAAGAACGCTAATGGCTTGAGGGGTTAGACCGACATGGCCCATCACCGCAATACCAGCTTCAACAATAGCTTTAGCCGCAGTAATTCTTGAAGGGGCCCCACCTTCTAGTTTAATTGCATCCATTCCTCCTTCCTTTAAAATCCTTATGGCTGTATCAACTGCCTGCTCACAATTCAAACTTCAAATCACCGGTCGAACATACATTCCCAACCCAATAAAGAGATTAGATGCCTTTTGTTATAATTAACAAATCTCTTAATTCCATCCGTTTCTAGTCGATCAACACATGATTGATTATTGGCATTTCTTCAAGGACTTCAACATATAGAATCTTTAAGAAACATTTGTAGGAAATTTCAAATGACTACTTATATAAGCAACGAAATCGAAACCCATTCGAAGATGACATTATCCAAACAAGCCCAAAGGATTATTTATTTATTCTGAATATTGAAATTGTTATTATCTGCTACTTTATTGAAAACACAAAGGGCTCAAAATCAACCTGATGGGTGCTGGACTCGTAACTCCCGAAGGGCAAGTCCCCAACAAGCAGCGGGCGATTGGCGCCGCGCGCCACGGCGCGGCAGTGGAAGAGCATCTCGTCAACCGTGATCGGGAGGGTGGTGTCGTGGCCGTGAACCACCATGGCGGCGGAATCGCCGACCAGGCATATGTCGATCCCGGCGGTGTCCAAATGGACCGCTGACGGGTAATCGTAGGCCGTGACCATGGTGATGGGCTCGCCCTTCTTGTGCTTCTGGCGGAGGTGAGTGAGCGTCACGCGCTGATTGTGGTTCTGGGGTTTCGGGCCGCCGTAGACGGTGTTCTCGGGCACATTGCTCATGCACCGGAAAAGGGTTGGCGCATAATTAGATTTCGTTTGAACAGAGGAGGGGTTGCAGAGGGTTTTGCAGAGCGAAGATAGAGTTCTCATTTTCGCCGGCGAGAAGTTGGTGCTCGGGTTGGTGAGTGAGGGCATCGTCTGAGACAATTCGATTTTACAACAGTGAAAAGGGAGCGATGTGAATTGACTTTAATGCCCTTACGTTCGATTTCGCACAAAATTAGATTCCGGAGAATGCAGAGAACGACGTCGTATTCCAAGCTAGGACGGTCTTTGCAGGCGGCGGCGACGCGAGTGTTTTCTACATCCACATCAAAGAGCGGCGGCGATGAAAAGATCATTCCGAAAATTGATCCCGTTGTTTATTCTTTTCAAGAGTTCTCGCAAGGGTTTTCCTCTCCAATTTAATCAGATTTCATTCAATTTAGGTTGTTGTATAATGGAAATATAAGTATTTTTTCTAGTTTATTAACTATAGGTTTATTTTTTACCCGGTTTTGTGATTCACATATTTAGCTTGTTAAAGATGCTGAGAATTAAAGCGGTTATTAGCTGCTTCCAGTGGTGGCAGGATGTTGCATACATTGAATGTTTTGAAAAAATCTACATATGTTTTTATTGATGTTACTGTCTTGTAAATTCTCTAATTGAAGTCATTGAATGAGGGCTCGATTATGTTCGATTTTAGGTTCCGATGGAGGCAACAGTATCGACAAGAATACCCTGAAACTTTCTTGAAAAAAGCTGATACTAGGAATAGATATGTTCTATATCAAGGATGATTTTAACTGGATTTTGAGGTGTATAATCATCCAGAGTTAATTAAAAGACTTTTTTTTTTGTATGATTTCATATGCTCACACATTTTTAGATACTGAGGGATGGTTACAAAAACTATTGTCGAGCTTTGATCTGATGAGGAAAAACTCATTTTGATCTCTCTTAAAATTTACAAGTAGCCTCAAGGGACTACAAACAAATAAAAAATAATATACTATGTGTAACTATGTAAATTACTAATTTTGCGTATTAATTTTAAAATGTTTGAAAATTTCATGAGACTATTTTTGTAATTTGCTTAGATAAGGAAGATCGTGGTGGAGTTGCGTCCGTGGAATGAGCTTCAGGAAGGGGTTATATGACTCTGGTTCGTCTCATCCCCAGTTATTTAATATGATACATTTCTATTTATTTTATGTCTACTTTTTTGCCATTCTTTTTTAGGGCAAATGATTTTTTAATGTGTTTATAATATACTTATGTGTAACTATGTAAATTACTAATTTTGCGTATAAATTTCAAATTCTTTGAAAATATTCTACTGAGACTATTTTGTAATTTGGGTAGATAAGGGCGCGCTTTCATGGTTGAGTTGAGTCTGTGGAATGAGCTTCCTAGAGAGTGTTATATGATTATCGTTACTGCTATTATTCACAGTTATTGAGTTGCGTCTGTGGAATGAGCTCAATATCAAAATGTTTGAAAATTCCACTAAGACTATTTTTGTAATTTGCTTAGATAAGAGCGCGTGTCCAGTATCGTGGTCGAGTTGCGTTTGTGGAATGAACTCCCTGGAGAGTGTTATATGACTCTCGTTCCCATACCCAGTGGCCGAGTTGCGTCTGGAGAATGAGCTCCATGGAGAGTGTTATATGACTATTATTTCATACGATACATTTCTATTTATTTTTTGTCAATCCCTTTAAGCGAGATCAAAACGGTAAAGTTGATTTAAAATATGGCAGAACTACATTGCGTCTTGTCATAAAATCGTTGTTCTAACGTATTTTTCTTGTTTTTCACACGTTTAAAATATGATTTTTTCAATCAAATTAAATTAAACAAAAATTGACAGTACTTTTATAATTTAAACAACAAAATTGAAACCGACACATTTTAATGGAACATTTAACCTCTTGACCAACAAATTTTTTCTTAATATCGAAAATAATAGTATTGCAAAAAAATTAGTGATTTTTTTTTAATAATTCAAATAAAAATTAAAATAATAGTGAATATAAAAATAATAATACTTAGTGAAAAGTCTATGAAAAATTAGAGGCAAATAAAAAATAAAGTAAAAAATTAGTAATGCAAAAAATAATAACGATAACAAAATTAGCGCATAAAAATAATATATCACAAAAAATGCTCAAATAAAACATAATATATCAATATTAAAAAATAATAGAGCTTCAATAAAAATCAGCCGCATAAAAATAATATATCACAAAAAATGCTCAAATAAAACATAATATATCAATATTAAAAAATAATAGAGCTTCAATAAAAATCAGCGCAAATAATTTTATAATATATATGTTCATAATATACTTTTGTATAACTATGTAAATTTCTAATTTTGCATGTTTTCAATTTCAAAATTTATGAATATTTCAATGAGAATATTTTTGTAATTAGATGAAGGCTTGCCCAGTCAGTATAATGGCCCCGATGCTTTTGTGGAATGAGCTCAATGGAGAGTGTTATATGACTCCCGTCCCTAATGGTCATGCGTTTGTGGAATGAGCTCAATGGAGAGTGTTATATGACTCCCGAATGAGCTCAATGGAGAGTGTTATATGACTCCCGTCCCTAGTGGTCATGCGTTTGTGAAATGAGCTCAATGGAGAGTGTTATATGACTCCCGTCCCTAGTAGTCGAGTTGCTTATGTGGAATTAGCTTCATTAAATGTGTTATATGACTCTCTTTCATGCTCTTATCTTCAGCTATTTCATATTGTAAATTTCTATTTATTTTTTGTCAATCCCATTAAGCAAGAACAAATCAGTCAAACAGATCCTCATTAGAATTTATGCAAATTTACATGGCGTCGTGTAAGGAATCTGTCTAACAAAATTCTACATATTTTTTACGGTTAAAATAGAAATTTTTGATCAAATTAAAGTAAATTGACGATACTTTTATGATTTTAACAACTAAATTGAAATACACTTTTTGATAGATCATTTAACCTCTTTTCAAGAGACCAACAAATTTTTTCTCTCTTTTAAAAATAAAAAATAATATGAAAAATAATATTGCAAAAAAAAATTATAATAATTCAAATAAAAATTAAAATAATAATGAAGATAAAAATAATAATAATAGTTAGTAAAAATTTATGAAAAATTAGAAGCAAATAAAAAACACATTAAAAAATTATTAGCGCATCAAATTATAACATGACAAAATTAGAGCATAAATGTAATTTATCACTAATACTAATAAAAATACGCAAATTAAATAGGTCTTTTTAGAAAAATAAGCATCAAATTATAACGTAACAAAATTAGAGCATAAATGTAATTTATCACTAATACTAATAAAAATGCGCAAATTAAATAGGTCTTTTTGGAAAAATAAGCACACTAGAATTAGCGCATAAATGTAATGTATCACTAATACTAATAAAAATGCAAATAAAAATAATATATCAATGAAACAAATTAAATAGGTCTTTTTATAAAAATAAGCACAATAGTTTATTAAATTAAATGTTATACCTTATAAAATAAACTTTAAAATTAAATGTTAATTATATTTCATTTTTTATTAATTAGTTTATAATATAGTTATAATTATAAAAAAATAGCAATTATTAAATAACTCGCAAGATTATTTTTTTATTTTTTTAACGCATGTTATTTTTTCCTAATTCTGAGTGTTCCATTATTAACCTTTTCAATGTATTTCGTATTAATTAAAATAACTACTTATCAAAACCTAATATACAAAAAAAAATGTTTCTAATATTCTCGCTCAAATTTTTCACAAAACTACGGTAGAAATCGTATTATAACATGCCACCCTTTATTCTTTACTACACACTAAACTATGGGAGCCGAGGGTTGCAAATCACTCCCATAATATCCATGGACTGGAGACGAAAACCCTACTCACTCCCTCACAAGATACTATGGGAGTGATCTATATTTCCCTTGTCAAAATACTAATCAATATTATTATCATTTTATATTGTTGTTAAATTTTAGTTATTTGTTCATAACAATCAATTCATTGAATATATATAAAAAGTGAAATACCACAACAATTACAAGAAACTTATATCTAACATAGATATTAAGAAATTAATAGAAATCAAATATAAAAAACTTATCATAGATATTAAGAAGTTGATAGAAACCAAATACCAAACTAAAAATACCATAGATATTAAGAAGTTGTCATGAATATCATGTAAAATAATATTATAGAAATCTATCATAAATATGAAAGATTTCTCATAAATATATAATTAGAAATTAAAAATCTACCATAAGTTGAAATCTACATAGATATACAAAAATAAGTAAAAGAAAATTAAAACTATCATAGATATAGATCAATATTAAAATCAAAACAAACTATAATAGTACTAGCAACTAAAATTAGTTTGAAAACGACAACTATAATATAAATACATAGATATAGACCAATATTAAAATCAAAACAAACTATCGTAGTACTACCAACTAAAATTAGTTTGAAAACGACAATTATAATATAAATACATATGTATTCAAATTATGTAATGCAAATATATTTTGTTTGCGCAATATATTTTGATATTATATACATATATATAATCTGATGGTTGCGCAAATATATTTTACCAAATATATTATTGCGCAAATATATTTATATATATTTAGTAACGCTTAATATTAGTGAATATTAAATAAATTAATATATGTTACCGTAATATTATTTACAAAAATCGTTTAATATTATCGTAAGGATATTTATGACTTTATACATTTAAAAAAATGCCCCTACTTAGTATTTAAATAATACAATACCCTAATAAATAAAAAAAATAAAAAATATACAACCCCTAAAAATGAGGTGAAAAACGTGTTCAAAATAATATTAAAAACCAATCTGCCCCATAGCCCAATATTACCAAAAATAATATTGCAAAAAAAAATTATAATAATTCAAATAAAAATTAAAATAATAGTGAAGATAAAAATAATAATAGTTAGTAAAAAAATTATGAAAAATTAGAAACAAATAAAAAACATATTAAAATTTTATTAACGCATAAAATTATAGCAATGACAAAATTAGCCTTATAAAATAAACTTTAAAATTAAATATTAATTATATTTCATTTTTTATTAATAATATTATAATATAGTTATAATTATAAAAAAAAATCACATGTTATTAACTAATTAACTTGCAAATTTTTATTTTTATTTTTTTAAAGCATGTTATTAATTAAATTACACTGATTTATAATTAGGAAAAACTTTTGTTATTTAACGCATAAATTAAGCGTGTGTGGAATGAGTTTCCTAAAGTGTGTTATATGACTCTTGTTTCTGCTCCCATCCTCAATGGACGAGTTGATTTGTGAAATGAGCTCCATAAAGAGTCTCCCATCCTCAATGGGCGAGTTGATTTGTGAAATGAGCTCCATAAAGAGTGTTATATGACTCCTGCTTGGCTGCTCCTATCATAGCTATTAATTAATATGATAAATTTCTATTTATTTTTTGTCATTCTCTTTAAGCGGGTGTGGTTGATCTATGTAGCCTCATCTACGTGGCGTCATGTCAAGAAATTAAAATTGAAGAAGCCCTTTCACCCATAACATTCTTGATGGACTTCTACTTGATATTTAATCAACAATAATAAACACTATTGGCCTTTTACAGGACACCTACATCATATCCTCTTGATGAGGGCGAGCTGTGAAAATAATATAAAAGTTCAAAACAAAATTAAATTAAAAAAGTAGTATCATATATATATAAAATAATATTAGCGCAAACAAAATAAAAGTAAAAAACAAAATTTAGCCATTAAAAATTAAAAAATAGCAAAATTGGCGTAGAAAAATTAAGGGTAAAATTTAATTATTATTATTTTTCTTAAAAAATTGTTGTTTACCTTCAAGTGTTCTATATGTGCCATTTTTGTAGGAAAATTAAGAGTAAAATTTAATTATTATTATTATTTTTCTTAAAAAAATGTTGTTTACCTTCAAGTGTTCTATATGTGCCATTTTATTTTCAATGCAGGTAAGATAAATAAATAAAGAAATAAAGCTAAGTGACTGAAAACCTAAGTAACATGAACCGCACCACTTGAGAACACAATATGCTCGATTATAAAAGGCACAATATAATAAGTGTTGAAGGCCACTTGTGAGTTGTCCCACATTGAAAATTTGAGAGAAGGGAGTATATTATATAAGCCTAGAGAGTTCTCCTACTTAGTACCATATGGTTTTGAGATAGATTGAGGCTCTCTAGTGCATATTCAAGCTCCCGCTGTCGTGTGTGCGCTAGGCGTGGGACCGCACTTGAACACCCCCATTTGTAACCACCCTTTGACTAGGACTCACAAGTGGAGGGGGTGTGTTGAAGGCCACTTGTGAGTTGTCCCACATTGAAAGTTTGAGAGAAGGGAGTATATATATTAGGCGTGGGACCGCACTTGAACACCCCCATTTGTAACCACCCTTTGACTAGGACTCACAAGTGGAGGGGGTGTGTTGAAGGCCACTTGTGAGTTGTCCCACATTGAAAGTTTGAGAGAAGGGAGTATATATATTATATAAGCCTAGAGAGTTCTCCTACTTAGTACCATATGGTTTTGAGATAGATTGAGGCTCTCTAGTGCATCAACTTGTGAGTTGTCCCACATTGAAAGTTTGAGAGAAGGGAGTACTTAGTACCATATGGTTTTGAGATAGATTGAGGCTCTCTAGTGCATCAACTTGTGAGAGAAGGGAGTATATATATTATATAAGCCTAGAGAGTTCTCCTACTTAGTACCATATGGTTTTGAGATAGATTGAGGCTCTCTAGTGCATCAACTTGTGAGTTGTCCCACATTGAAAGTTTGAGAGAAGGGAGTACTTAGATTGAGGCTCTCTAGTGCATCAACTTGTGAGTTGTCCCACATTGAAAGTTTGAGAGAAGGGAGTACTTAGTACCATATGGTTTTGAGATAGATTGAGGCTCTCTAGTGCATCAACTTGTGAGTTGTCCCACATTGAAAGTTTGAGAGAAGGGAGTATATTATATAAGCCTAGAGAGTTCTCCTACTTAGTACCATATGGTTTTGAGATTGAGGCTCTCTAGTGCATATTCAAGCTCCCGCTCTCGTGTGTGCGCTAGGCGTGGGACTGCACTTGAACACCCCCATTTGGAATTTGACAAGCGGCTCCCGCTCTCGTGTGTGCGCTAGGCGTGGGACTGCACTTGAACACCCCCATTTGGAATTTGACAAGCGTGGGCTAGGCGTGGGACTGCACTTGAACACCCCCATTTGGAATTTGACAAGCTCTCGTGTGTGCGCTAGGCGTGGGACTGCACTTGAACACCCCCATTTGGAATTTTGGGACTGCACTTGAACACCCCCATTTGGAATTTGACAAGCTCTCGTGTGTGCGCTAGGCGTGGGACTGCACTTGAACACCCCCATTTGGAATTTGACAAGCGTGGGCTAGGCGTGGGACTGCACTTGAACACCCCCATTTGGAATTTGACAAGCGTGGGACTGCACTTGAACACCCCCATTTGGAATTTGACAAGCGGCTCCCGCTCTCGTGTGTGCGCTAGGCGTGGGACTGCACTTGAACACCCCCATTTGGAATTTGACAAGCGTGGGCTAGGAGTGGGACTGCACTTGAACACCCCCATTTGGAATTTGACAAGCTCTCGTGTGTGCGCTAGGCGTGGGACTGCACTTGAACACCCCCATTTGGAAGACTGCACTTGAACACCCCCATTTGGAATTTGACAAGCTCTCGTGTGTGCGCTAGGCGTGGGACTGCACTTGAACACCCCCATTTGGAATTTGACAAGCGTGGGCTAGGCGTGGGACTGCACTTGAACACCCCCATTTGGAATTTGACAAGCGTGGGACTGCACTTGAACACCCCCATTTGGAATTTGACAATAAGCGTGGGACTGCACTTGAACACCCCCATTTGGAATTTGACAATAAGAACAACAAAAACGGGACTGCACTTGAACACCCCCATTTGGAATTTGACAAGCGTGGGACTGCACTTGAACACCCCCATTTGGAATTTGACAATAAGCGTGGGACTGCACTTGAACACCCCCATTTGGAATTTGACAATAAGAACAACAAAAACAACACACGTGGGACCGCACTTGAACACCCCCATTTGGAATTTGACAATAAGAACAACAAAAACAACACACTATTACTCGCTTGGAATTTGACAATAAGAACAACAAAAACAACACACGTGGGACCGCACTTGAACACCCCCATTTGGAATTTGACAATAAGAACAACAAAAACAACACACTATTACTCGCCTTTTACAGGACACAATCAGCATTCTTCGATTATAAGAGGCACAATATAATAAGAACAACAAAAACAACATACTATTACTCGCCTTTACAGGACACAATCAGCATTCCCTCTTAACTTCGGGAGTTTCGCACGCACGACAACCCCATGAAGTTAAAGTTGAAGCCCTTCACACATAACATTCTTGATGGACTTTTACTTCGAGATCTAAACAACAACAATAAACACTATTCGCCTTTTACAGCACCTAAATCATTACCTCTTGATGAGGGTGTGCGTGTCCAGTCGGTGAGGGCGCGCGTGTCCAGTCGATCCAGTATCGTGGTCTTGTTGCGTCTTTGAAATGAGATCCATGGAGAGTTTTATATGACTACTCTTCCTGCTCCCATCCCAAGTGGTCTAATTGCGTAATGAGCTTTATTGATAGTGTTATATAACTCTTATTCCTGCTCCAATCCCCTGCTATTTCATATAATGTACATTTCTATTTATTTTTTGACATTTCATTTAAGCGAGATAAAAAATAATATGGCAAAATTTATTATTAAAAATAAAAAATATTATAATAATTCAAATACAAAAATAAAATAATAGTGAATATAAAAATAATAATAGTTAGTGAAAAGTCTATGAAAAAATAAAAGCAAATAAAAAATACAGTAAAAAAATTTATAGCTATAACAAAATTAGAATAAAAATGCGCAAATAAAAAATAATATACCACTGATAAAGCATAAAAATGCGCAAAATAAAACATAATATACCAATAATAAAAATTAATAGAGCGCAAATGATTTTATAATGAGTTCGTTATACTTTTGTTTAACTATGTAAATTTCTAATTTTGCGTATTAAATTTAAAATTGTTTGATATTTTCATTGATACTATTTTTGTAATTAGATAAATGGTCAGTCAATCCAGTATCATGGCCGAGTTGAGTCGTGAAATTAGCTCTATAGAGAGTATTATATGACCATGTTCCTACTCCCATCCCTAGTGACAGAGTTGCTATGTGGAATGAACTTAATGAAGAGTGTTATATGACTCCCGTTTTGTACCCATCTCCAGCTATTTCATACTGAGTATGATAAATTTCTATTTAGTTTTTGTCATTCTCTTTAAACAAGATAAAAAAATAATATTGCAAAAAAAATTAGTGAAATTAAAAGGAATATAATAATTCAAATAAAAAATAAAATAATAGTGAATATAAAAATAATAATAGTTAGTGAAAAGTTTATAAAAAATTAAGGGCAAATAAAAAATACATTAAAAAATTAATAACTATAACAAAGTTAGCGCATAAAAATGGGCAAATAAAAAATAAAATAAAAAATAATATATATCATATACGCAAACAATTTTATAGATAGAAATTTATCTAGATGACGGGGTTTGTCCCTAGATGACGGCGTTTGTTCAGTCAATCCAGCATCGTGGTCGAGTTGTGAAATGAACTCTATTGAGAGTGTTATATGACCATGTTCTTGCTCCCATCCCCAGTGGCCGAGTTGGCCGAGCTTGAAAAGTTTTGAGGAGAAAAATAAAGTAGCCCGCTTAAACAGTTTTGAGAGAGATAAAAATGAAGACGGCTATTAAGATTAGGGTTTCTATGCATATGATAAATTTCTATTTAGTTTTTGTTATTCTTTTTAAATTAGACAAAAAATAATATCGCAAAAAAAATTAGTAAAAATTAGTGAAATTAAAAAAGAATATAATAATTCAAATAAAAAATAAAATAATAGTGAAGATAAAAATAATAATAGTTATTAGTGAAAAGTTTATAAAAAATTAAGGATAAATAAAAAAACATTAAAATATTAATAGTTATGACAAAATTAGCGCATAAAAATGGGTAATTATGAAAACGTAATTTTGTAACTATGTAAAATTTTAATTTTGTGTATTCAATTTAAAATTGTTTGAAAAATTCATTGATACTATTTTTGTAATTAGATAAAGGCCCTTGTCCGGTCAGTCCAGTATGTGGCCGAGTTGAGTCTGTAGAATGAGCTCCATGGTCAGTGTTATATGACTCCCGTTATATTCCTATCCCCAACTAATTATATGATAAATTTATATTTATTTTTTTGTCATTCTCTTTAAACGAGATAAAAAATAATATCACAAAAAAAAGTGAAATTAAAAGGAATATAATAAAATTAAATAAAATAATAGTGAAGATAAAAATAATAATAGTTAGTGAAGAGTTTATAAAAAAAATTAAAGGTAATTAAATAAAATAATAGTGAAGATAAAAATAATAATAGTTAGTGAAGAGTTTATAAAAAAAATTAAAGGTAAATGAAAAATACATTAAAAAATTAATAGCTACGACAAAATTAGCGCATAAAAATGCGCAAATATAACATAAAATAAAAAATAATATATCACATGATAAAACATAATATACAATAATAAAAAATAACGCATAAAAATGCGCAAATATAACATAAAATAATATATTACATGATAAAACATAATATCCAATAATAAAAAATAATAGAGTGCCACTGAAAAATCAGCGCAAATAATTTTATAATATGTTCATAATATACTCTTGTGTAACTATATAAATTTCTAATTTTGTTGTCTTGATCTACAATCTATTTACAAATAACACATCTCTCTTGTGGCTGTGGATTAGGCCTGTCAATTTCGACACGACTCGATAACACAACTGAAATCCGAAGTTGAATTCTAAAATGTACGCGATGCCACTCGAGGTTTCCGCTTGGGCGTTAAGAACTCGATCACTTTGTGATCAATCGATCTATCACCATATATTAATCAAGTTTTTTGCATCATCATGACATCATTTCACCTTGTGGTCCATTCGAAGAAGATGGAATTAGTACTAGAGTGGTAGATATATATAATCATGCATACCCTAACTTTCTATATTTTGGATGTGGATTTTAATGCAACGAACTTTCAGATCCTCCGTCTCTGATTAGTTCTTTTAATCCATATTTCAAAAGTTCATCATATATAAATCAATATAAAGCTATCAAACCCATTTCATATTAAATGATTAATATTCAACTTTTTTATGTATAGAATAACGATTTTGACATCTCAACTAATTATATTTTTGCCTAATAATTATTCTTAATTTGTTTTAAAGATTCATGAAACACCTTAATTAATTATAATAATGCATTCTCATAAAATTATGCACTTTTTTTTTAGATTTTATAAATCAATATATGCATACCTTTAAATTAATTAAAATAAAATAATTGTTTTACTTTTCATTTTAAAATTATATAATTTTATTTCTCACTTACTTTTTAAATATTAATCACAATTATTTTATTTTTTAATTTAAACATATATTTTACAGCTGTTAGCTTTTAGGATCGTAACCTGGCTCTAATACCACTTGTTACGGGACAAAGCTCCGAACGCCACACGATCAAGACTGGTACCACTAGATACTACTTGTTGCAGATCGACGATGTATAGTACGAATAATAATGCGGAACCCCGAAAATAACTCAACAATAAATAAAGAAGAAGACAAGTAAAGAAGACAAGAAATTTACGTGGAAACCCAAATCGGGAAAAACCACGGGAGGAACGACGAGAACTTTCACTATAATATTGCCGATGATTACAAGGATTGATATACACTCTAAAACCCTCTAATCTCACACAATATTAGTATTTCTCTCACTTGGTGTTCTTCGTGTCTCTACACGCTCTCTCTCTCGCTCTCAATAATAGTGTCCATGGAGATCCTAATTTATAGATGTAGAAATTCATAAATTAGGCAACAATTAGGAATAGGAATTATAATTCTTTCCTAATATAACTCAAACCTCCTAACCAAGTTAGGAATCCAAAAGACTTATTCCATAAGTCAAGAAGTCATCATAGAAGCTTTTAGGGTCGAAGAGCACGCTGAAAAACCGATCTCGGTTAAGAAACGGGCGCGTCGGTCGCCGACTGGCGCGCCGCGGTGAATCTGGGCGCGCCGCGCTGGAGTAGCGCGCCGCGCTAGGTTTACACTAAAACCCGAGCGCGGCGCGCTGGGACCTCTCGATTTTTGGAGCGCGCCGCGCTGATTTACACTGAAAATCCAGCGCGGCGCGCTACGAGGCTTCTTCCCAAATTACCCCGTTTGCGACCCCGTTTCGGCTCGATTCCTTAAGCGGTTTTGAGTCACATTTCAACAATCTCCACCTTGACACCAAACCGCGAAATCCCATCGCACATGTGAAATCTCATCACATACAACACCAAGCCGCGAAATCCCATCGCGCATGCGAAATCACATCGCACTTCATAGTCTCGTCCCTCGTCTTCCTCCAAACGCCCCAACGTGCCTAGTTCCTAGAAGATTGGACCTTCAAAGGTCCCCATGAATCGGAACATACATACCAGAGGGTCTTCTTCGAGTTGTGAGCCCAATTCGAGATATACCCTCTCGACCGCTTTCCAAGCGCACATGGCTCACCAGGTTTAGAAACACTCCATAGATCGAGAAACACTCGATCCTTCTTGTCGACTTTCCTCACATGCCCAAGCCGCACATGGTCTAGTCGTGTAGACTCTTCATCCGAGAGCCTAGTTTTTCCCACGATTACTTCGTTCACCGCTTTATCTTCAATGAGCTTGGTCACTCCGGCCTTACTTGGTTGCGCGCCTCTAAGCCGGATAGACTCTTCTACCAAGAGTCGGGTTTCGGCCCCGGTTACTTCCTTCACCGCGCCTTCTTGGAGGACATAAGGTCGTCTCGCCTTTTCGTCTCCTCCCAACACTACCAAAGCCTCTTCGGTAGCCTCATAAACTCCACCTTCTCCGGTGTAGCTTGTATCAACCTCGGTTACTTCTTTCGCCGAGCTTCCATCGAGGACATAAAGACGACTCGTCTTTCTCTTTCCCCGCAATATTACCAAACCACCTTTGGTAACCCTTAAAACTCCACCTTTGCAAGTGAGTTTGTAGCCCTTCATATCAAGGGTACTCAAGGAAATCAAATTCCTCTTCAAGTCAGGGACATGTCTTACCTCGCCTAACGTGCGCACCGTGCCATCGAACATCTTCAAGCGGATATTTCCAATCCCTTCGACCTTGCACGAGGTGTCATTAGCCATGAACACCGCACCATGCTCCAAAGATTCATAAGTCTCGAACAACGACCGGTCCGGACACATATGAAACGAGCAACCCGAGTCTAAGATCCAATCACCACAAAAGTTGGAGTTCTCGCCTAGAGCCATTAGTAGTTCTCCATAGAAATTCCCATCTACTAATCCAACATCACCGGAATTCCGATTACCGGAATTATTGTTGTTGCTCTCCTTTTTCTTCCACGCGTAGCACTCCGACTTTATGTGTCCCTTCTTCTTGCAATAGAAACACTTCTTATTCCCGTGTCGCGACTTCGAATTCCCCGAGTCGCTCCCTTTATCACGGTACTTCTTTTGGACGCTAAGTCCTTCACCCACATCGGGCATACCATCCTTGTTGGACTCCATCCTTTGTACGTTTTCCCTTGACGAGAGAGCCGAAGTTACGTCTTTAAACGTGAGACTATCTCGTCCATAGAGAAGCGTGTCCCGAAAAGCCGCCATGGAGGGGGGTAGCGAGCATAACATCCAAAACGCAAGATCATCATCTTCGATCTTCACGCCAATTTTCCCAAGGTCAGCTACACGCTCCTTGAATCTCGCTACATGGTCTTGAATCGACGACCCCTCCGCCATCTTGAGGAAGTAGAGAATTCTCTTCAAGTGATGCTTGCTGGACACCGTTTTCTCAACGCACATCGATTCCAACAACTCCCATAATTCCTTTGCGGTCTTCGCCTCCGTCGTTTCCTCAGTCAAAGAATCCGAAACATGAAGCCCTATGGTCGCCATAGCCATCTGATCGAGCTCCACCCACTCGTCATGCTTCATGTCTTTCGGCTTGTTGTCAATACCAAGTAGAACAATCTCTTGCTTAAGAGATCTGAGGACTAACCTCATCTTGTATTGCCAAATAGGAAACCTCGTGTTGAGACTTAAATTCGGTAGATCGTACCTCACGCTCGCCATCGAAACCTTGCTTCGGAAGGTAGTAGGATCGTAGTCTGGAAGGTCACGGGATCGTTGTCTGGCTCTGATACCACTTGTTAGCTTTTAGGATCGTAACCTGGCTCTAATACCACTTGTTACGGGACAAAGCTCCGAACGCCACACGATCAAGACTGGTACCACTAGATACTACTTGTTGCAGATCGACGATGTATAGTACGAATAATAATGCGGAACCCCGAAAATAACTCAACAATAAATAAAGAAGAAGACAAGTAAAGAAGACAAGGAATTTACGTGGAAACCCAAATCGGGAAAAACCACGGGAGGAACGACGAGAACTTTCACTATAATATTGCCGATGATTACAAGGATTGATATACACTCTAAAACCCTCTAATCTCACACAATATTAGTATTTCTCTCACTTGGTGTTCTTCGTGTCTCTACACGCTCTCTCTCTCGCTCTCAATAATAGTGTCCATGGAGATCCTAATTTATAGATGTAGAAATTCATAAATTAGGCAACAATTAGGAATAGGAATTATAATTCTTTCCTAATATAACTCAAACCTCCTAACCAAGTTAGGAATCCAAAAGACTTATTCCATAAGTCAAGAAGTCATCATAGAAGCTTCTAGGGTCGAAGAGCACGCTGAAAAACCGATCTCGGTTAAGAAACGGGCGCGTCGGTCGCCGACTGGCGCGCCGCGGTGAATTTGGGCGCGCCGCGCTGGAGTAGCGCGCCGCGCTAGGTTTACACTAAAACCCGAGCGCGGCGCGCTGGGACCTCTCGATTTTTGGAGCGCGCCGCGCTGATTTACACTGAAAATCCAGCGCGGCGCGCTACGAGGCTTCTTCCCAAATTACCCCGTTTGCGACCCCGTTTCAGCTCGATTCCTTAAGCGGTTTTGAGTCACATTTCAACAACAGCACTATTTAGTTTGTCAAAAATTAAAAAATAGTATTTTTCTTAATATGTATTTTTGTGTCAATTGCATAAATCAGTGTAGCATATAGGGAGTATATCAATGAAACATAGAGTATTATTCTAAGAATGACCGTTAGGTCACTTGACTAATGGGTCATCCATGGCTAGTTTAGGTTCGTATTGATTGAGGTGTTTTTTATATATGACACTTTAATTAATTTATTATAAGGGTATATATAAGATTGTTGTCATACTTTATATGAAAAAAATAAAATCAAACCGTTATTATATAGTATATTTTTAATTATATATCTAATCAATGAAACAAAAGTTGTGAAACACAATTTTTTTGTTTTTTTTTTATATATATATATATATATATATATATATATATATATATATATATATATATATATATATATATATATATTCAATACTACGCTCTTAAAACATATACTTCTCCATAAAATTATTAGCTATTGAGTATACTATTTATTAAATTCATTCAATATGTGAATATTGAATGATTTACAACAAACGGTCAATGTTTTAAATATACCATAGGCGCCATAATTAAAAATTGCTATATATATATATATATATATATATATATATATATATATATATATATATAGTCTAGTCTATATATACTGTATATCTAAATGCATGTCTCTACTCTCGGCAAGGTTGCAATCAAGTTCAAAAAAAAAAACTAATACTACAATAAACGAGGTGTATAAATGCTTTTATACTAATCATATTTCGTTGCATGACGTATGTTGTATGCAATACTATTTAATATCCACAAAAAAAAAACATCACAGAATTCATTTGTAAATTTTTAAAAAAAAGTGTCTAATATATATTATAACTATGGGACAAAAAATATATACTAATCTTATACATCAAATTATATAATAACCATAAATTTGATGATTGAAGTTTAATTAAATTTTTACTTGATTTTCAAACTATTGGTTAGAAAAATCTACTTAAATTTTATACTGTACTTAGTTTTATAAAAGTATTAAATTTGGTAAGAAGACTGTAATCATGATATATAAATTTAAAATTAAAAAAATTGGTATTAATAATTTTCCAAACGTAAGCAAACAAATAAATTTATAAAAGTGTATTTCGTTTCTAGGCCGTTGAAAACTTGACATGCACCGAGAAGGTAAATAAAGTTGAAGAGTAAAATAGATATTCTATAAACGGAACAAAAATAATTTTCCAATATAAACACACAAATAAAGGAAAAAAATTTAATACGAAATTGAAATAGATATACGTTCCAACGTCTCCCGCTTCCGCTGCCCTCTTATTTCAGGAGAACTGAACTATCACCATAGTTATATTGCATTAATTAAATTAAATTAAAAAAATAAATAGGTCACACACTCCGCACTCCCCTCTATAAATTATTGGCAATATAAAAAACAAAAACAACAAAAAAAAGCGTGATCGAATGCATGTTTTTCACGCACTAGCATTTCGGTTATAAAAAAATTAATTTTAAATATTCAAAATTAATTATCACATTAATAATGAAGGCGCCTTCTGATCAAATCCACCCGATCGCTTCCCCCCTCCCCGGGGACGAAAAAATCCACGCCGTCGAAGTCGCCGAGATCCGCCGCCCGAGGCGACTGTTTCTCAGGTGCTGCGGCTGCGTCGCGGCGGTCCTCCTCGTCGCCGCGGCGGTGGTCGTGACCCTGATTTTCACCCTGTTCAAGCTCAAGGGCCCCACCATCCGTGTGCACAAGCTGTCGATCGGGAAGCTAGATCTGGCCGCCGGCGGCGACAACGTGACTCTACGCGCCGACGTGTGGATCAGGAACCCGAACTTCGCCTACTTCACGTACGGGAAACTGACGACGGAGCTGTTCTACCGCGGCGCGGTGGTCGAAGAGGCGATCGGGCCGCCGGGGAAGGCGAGGGCGCGGCGGACGACGAGGTTGAACGTGACGGTGGAAGTGATGACGGATCGGATCCTGGCGGCGCCCGGATTCGATTCGGATCTGGAATCGGGTCTGGTGAACTTTACCAGCTACACGCGGGTTGGCGGGAAGATGAGGGTTTTCGTTTTGATCGAGAAGAAATTCACGGTCAGGATGAACTGCAACATGACGTTCAACATCACCAGCCGTGAGATCGGGCAGCACAGGTGTAAGCGGAAGGTCAAAGTCAAAGTTTAGGTGGTGGTTGACGTGGAATTGCAGTTATGGACCCAATAATAAATTTATTGAATTGTAACTTAATTTCTTATTTATATATATTTATTGAAAATTATTATATATAAAAAAATTATAAAAAAAATTGAAGTGTTCTGTAAAAAAATAATTATATGTTTTCATGTGGACAGGATTAAGATCACGGCCCTATTCAATGTATTTTACTATTTACAAGTGATTTATTGATCGAATTGATATATTGACACAATTATAAAGATAAAATTTTCAAATAAAACAAATCAACATGCGAAATTGCAACTAAAGAACACAATCACTAATTAAATTAAAAAAATTCGAAAGTTAGATTATTATTTAATAATTGAATAAGAGTGAAATTCCTAAAACATAAAACTGGAATAATTGATGTTACCTTATAGGACGAGTTGATATTAACTTATTCATGTTTATTAAATGGTTCGATAATTTCAAAAAGTATAATATTTAAAACCGGGTTATTAGGAAAAAGAAATATTTGATTTTTAAAATTACAAAAAATGAAAAAAAATGTGAAATTATTATGATAATTTTATTGTGTAACTATGTTAATAATTACTATTGTAACTATTTTTTTTAATGTCCATTTAAAATATTTATTTCAATATATATAATTAATAAACTCCATCTATCTTTTATTATACACGCTTATAATTTTCCATATTAAAAAAAAGTAAATAATAAAATTTCAAAAATGGTTCATGTTTATTAAATGGTTCGATAATTTCAAAAAGTATAATATTTAAAACCGGGTTATTAGGAAAAAGAAATATTTGATTTTTAAAATTACAAAAAATGAAAAAAAATGTGAAATTATTATGATAATTTTATTGTGTAACTATGTTAATAATTACTATTGTAACTATTTTTTTTAATGTCCATTTAAAATATTTATTTCAATATATATAATTAATAAACTCCATCTATCTTTCATTATACACGCTTATAATTTTCCATATTAAAAAAAAGTAAATAATAAAATTTATAATTTTAAAAGACAATTTTAATCATATTTTAATTACATAAGTTTTAAAAAAAATTATAATTATTTTATTTTTAATTAAAAATATATTATTACATAGTTAGTATTTAGTTAATAGATCCAAAAATTATTTTAAATTAAAAAATACATTTTTACATAGTTATATAAAAATAATTTCATTGAAAATACTTTATCTGGCTGACACATATGCACACTTGGCAACCGACTCACATAAAGTATACACATCAAGTCAAATCCTCACCGTCCAATACCCTGCCTTTATCTTCACCGTCGATCCTAAGGGCGAAGGATGCCTTATGAAATTAGTACTTACCTTGTTTCCAATAAATAATTAATTGTAGATTAAGAAAAATGTGACGTTTTGAATTTGTTAGTTATTTTTGTTTTAAAAGTGTGTATAATTAGTTGGAACATAAAAAATATATATATAAATAATTAACTGTAGCATTATTTTGTTCTTTTAAGAACATAAAATACATGATGAAACAGTTAAAATCAAAATACACATAAAATTTACTATGAGACAGATTAATGGACATAGAGAGATAGTAAGAAATAAAAAAATACTCTCGCTTTTTTTAAATTAAAAAATAAAATAAAATTTTGAATGTGTTACATAATTATTTTCGGATAATTTCCAAAATCCGCCGAACCGAAACTCTTGACCTAAGGCTCGGGAAGACTCCTTGCGCAGGCAGATAAAGCCTACACAACTGTGACGAGCTTTTCTGGTTTTACTTTCCCTTTCCCATTTTCGTTCAATAGCTTTAATACCGCTATCAATTTTGGGATTCTGAAGAGTAGCCATGGCGGAGCAAGAGGAGATCTCGGATCCAAGGGAGTCGTTGGTTGATAAAATCTCCGATGAGCATCACGGCACTGGCGTTACGTCTTCGTCGTCGTCGTCGTCTTCTTCCGAACCTGACTCCTACTCCGAGCCTATTAAGGAAACGGCGTCGCCTTCTCCGGTCAAGGCGAAGATTTACCGCTTGTTCGGCCGGGAGAAACCGGTTCATAAGGTTTTCGGTGGAGGAAAACGTGCGTATCACGCGCTCTCACAATACTCCTATGCTTTTGTAGTCTCGAATCTGCTATTTATTTTATTGTAATTTGCAATTATTATTACTTGCCTTTTACTTATGAAGGAGTAGTAATATACTGATATTTGTTCTTATTTGTGGATGCGATTACTTACGGTAAGATATTAGTAGAGCATGTTTATTCTAGCAAATTTGTTTTCTCAAAAAATATACTGCAAGCATGTTTTGGATTGTGTTCGGTAAGCGAAAATTGAACCAACCATCGTCAGATTTTTCAGGGCAGAGTAATGTGTGGAACGATGAATTTCTTGAATTTTTGTAGCAATAGAAAATTTAAATGCAAAATGCTGCAATGATATTGGAATGGAATTTTGTAAATTCAACTATGCTTACTCTCTCTGTGTCTGGTTATTGGAGAGGAAGTAATTTTGACAGCCTCTCTATTCTGTGGTGATCGATTTTTGTAGCTGCTGACATATTCTTGTGGAGGAACAAGAAAATATCTGCTTCGGTCCTTGGTGTGTCAACTGCTATCTGGGTTCTGTTCGAGTTGTTTGAGTACCATTTGCTTACTCTGGTGTGCCACGTTTCGATCCTCGTGCTCTCGCTCCTGTTTATGTGGTCGAATGTGACAACTTTCATTAACAAGTGAGTCTGTGAGAGTACTCTTGCTTCTGGAGGTTTTTGAACCTTACCATGGTTATCATTTTGATCATTCTCTGTGCCCGTAGGAGACCTCCACGTATTCCGGAAGTTTGTCTACCTGTGGAACCATTCACTGAGGTTGCGTTGGGCCTTCGTGTGGAGATCAATCGGGCTCTTGTTGTGTTGAGGGAAATTTCATCTGGGAGAGATCTCAAGAAGTTCCTTCTGGTAACATCCGTCGGATATTGAAATCTCTTAACTATGGAGTTAAAATTGATACATAGCTGTTATCGTCTCATCTTATCTTTACCTCTTTGTGACAGATATTGAAACCTCTTAACTTTGGAGTTAAAATTGATTTATAACTGTTATTGTCTCGTTTTATCTTTACCTCTTCGTGACTGGGTTTTGCAACTTTGGAGTGTCGAGTGTTGACTTATGTGTGCATGCCCATGCAAACCTAATTCATTTGTTCTTCTCTGGGGATGGTGATATTAGTGTGATTTATTTGGTATTGTACATTTGGTTTACAGTTAAAACAGTAAAAACTATCCAGGTGAAACTTTTTTGCGACTTTGAATCTCTAATCTGGCCCTGGAAAGTCTCCTGTTGATGTCTGTTAGTAAATTATGTAGACATCCTGGTGAATTAAAATTATTGAATTCTCCCCTCTCTGAAGTCTCGTGGGTGACATGCAGTTGACTGTTTGCTGCTTATTCATTTTGTTTGATTATTGACATTTTTTAGATACTCCTTTATTTATCAGGTTGTTTTTGGTCTTTGGGTTCTTTCTATTATGGGAAGCTTTGTCAACTTCTTGACGTTGTTCTACATAGGTAATTTAACCTTTTAGTACACCATAAGTATTTTTTTAGGGGTTTATAATTTGACTCAATTCTTTTTTTCCCTCCCCAACCTGTTTCAGTATTCGTTTTCCTGCACACGATACCCGTCTTGTATGAGAAGTATGATGATAAGATCGATGATTTTGCTGAGAAAGCAAGCCTTGAGATCAAGAAGCAATATGCAGTATTTGATAGCAAGGTCCTTAGCAAGATACCAAAGGGACTGCTTGACAAGATTAAGAAGCAGGCTTAGAGTTCCAACACAGTGGGAAAAAGAAGTTGCAGCCCACCTTCCCCGCTTACAGAATATGGCTTCTGTTTTTCCATCTCTGTTTTTGCAGGATCACATGAAAACATGGTCATGTTCTTATTGTAGTTACGTTTCGCATGTATACAGTATTAGCCAGCTGATGTCCCTGTATCATTAGTAGCCTACAATTATTTGCGTATGTTTGTTGAAAATGTTTTATTGCATTATACGTGTGTATTGTTCGATTGCAAATATTGGTGCTTGAAAATACATACTACCTAAATTATATTGACAACAAATCTAGCAATTGTAATTTGAAAATAAACCATTATTTAGGTATTTGTTAAATTGCAGTGTCACTGCAAAGAAAAAGAAACATTGCATTGACAAACAAAAATGGTATTGGATACTTCAAACACAAATAAAAACTTCAACAAAATCTCAACAACTCTCATGAGATTCAACTATAAATGATAAAAAAAGGGAGATGATGTGTGTACAACCAGCACACATGGGGGCTTTCTCACTTTTCCAACAGAGGGGGGCAAAGAAATGAAAGAACACAAGGAAGCAAAGATGCAAAGATACATGTAGGCGAATCTGTACTTTTATAGTGTATTTACAGCTGCAAATGCATAATATAAAATACTCAATATCTTGTAGGTAACACCGAGCCTTGAGAATTATTTTCTGATGAGGTGAGAGGAACTGTCGAAAACTCCGAGTCGGAATTTTCACGTTGTATGAGAACCGGACGAGAATATGATGGCATTTGACTTTGGTCGAAAAAAGGGCTAGGTCTTGAGGAATTGGACATGGTAGCTCCTCTGTTATCCTTGAAAGGCGAAGATTCTCCAGTGTCTTGATCTGGCTTGGAACCATCTTCTGCCAACACCCTCTTTTCTCTTTCAGTCTCAAGAAGAAAGTCCACCCATAGATCTGCAAAGGACTGGACAAATAACAACAAATCTGAGGATGTAGGAAAACCCATCATGTATTCATGTTAGTAATGGATAATCACAAAAGCTAGTCCTAAAGGTTTTAGCCTTGAAAAAAGAAAGTCTTACAAACACCCCCTCAATGTTTTTATTTATCAAGCAGATACGAAGAGGGGGTGCAAATTGAGGACTATAAACAATTGTTGAGAGAAGATCTGCAAATTTAAAAGCTAATCTGGCTTTTCGTAATCAAACTAAACCTTAGCCATAAGTCCTACAATCCTCAACTCCTAAACAATAAGAAATCTTAGTTACAGAAAAGGCAGTGAAGTCAGAATAATTTAAATTATTCCAGGACAGAATGAGAGTAGTGGGGAGAAGTGTACCTGGTTATCAGATGCCATAGTTGCCTGACCTTCAGCTGAGCCACCACCACCTAAGATGCCCCCAACTAGTCGACCTGGGAAACCCAACACACCCCTAACTACACCTTTGCCAACCCCTTGCTGAGCAGAGCCTATACGTTGCTTCTCTTCATCAGAAAATCCCAGCATTCGAACCATTAGTTCAAGAACCTAGAAAAGGAATAAACAAATAATGTATTTAGGTTTGCATGCAATGCAAGGCCAAAGGATCTTGCTCCATTCCAATTAATGTAGAAGTCACAAACGTTCAGTTCTGATTAATTTTTCAATCCCATTAAAAAAACAAGTTAGGAACACAAAAGCCTTCAGTCTCATTAATTCACATAATTTTGAATGTAAATTTAAGAGTTTATTGGCTCCTTGTAAACACTTATGTACATGTGTATTCTACACGCACCTCTTTACTGTGGTTCCTCTGAAAATATGTCACCAGTAATTTGATCACAATGCGCCTGTAAATGTAACAATCCATTAAATTACAATGTTAAAAGTTCAAAGAAATATCAAGCCACTCCATTCTTTTTCTACGCGACAGCCCTTTCTAAAGATATAGCAAAAGCAATAGCATGAATAATATGCTACCTATGTAATAATGACAAGCTCTATTTACCAATAAGGCAAAAAAGAAGTCAAGAACAGTAAATGTTTTCTAACCTGTCGACAAGAAAATCCGAGTCTACCGACATCCTATTCAACCTTGTCATGCTTTGTTCAAGAGCTCGGCGCAGTTTCTCGTTGTCTTTCTCAATTTTCTTTACTCTATTCTTCTCATCAGTAAGCATCATTTCAGCTTGTGAAAACTTCATTAAGATTTCCTCCCTTTCTGTTTTTGATGCTTCTTCATGATGGTGTGCTTCCTAAAAGGCATACAGTGCAAGAGTTAGGAACTCAAACCCTAAACCTGAAGAAGACCTATAGAATGACGGAAATCATTCAAATTCCTGATTACTGGTTATAGGGACCACAAAATGATGACAACTATGTTCAGTGATTACTGTAAGCTAATCATGTCATGATATAAGATCATAACTTGTTCACTGGACTGTCTCAAATTCAATTGTACTTGAGAACCCAAAAACAACTAAGAAGGTTAAGCTAAGACATTAAACCTTCAGCTGCTTTTTAAGTCTAGCTAATTCTTCTCTTGAGATCGACAATTCTTCACCAAGACGTTCCTGAAAAAGACAGACATCAATAGAATGTAAACAAAAATATCCCCTTCATCATATTCTTCCAACCTGGAAACAGAGTTTACCTTAGCTTCAATTTCAGCATAATACTGTCCCAGTGCAGTTTGCAGATTTAAGACTTCAATGTTCTTGGCCTCTATTGTTTTCATACAGCCGGTCAATTTTCTATTAAGCTCATCTATAGTTTCTTTAGCCTTCTTAAGCTCATTAATATTGGACGTCATTATTTCTTCCTGACTTTCACTAGCCTGCTTAAGTGCTTTCTCCAGTCGTAATATTTGAATTCTTTGGCGTTCATTGCTTTCTCGCAGTTCCTCAATGATCTTACTATCCTCGTCCATCTTCTCGGATTCCTCAGATTCCTGTTATATAAGGCAGGTGAAGGGATTTTAATTCCTGCTAAGTTCTGAGCTGAAGATAGAGAAACCAAAATAACAAAAATTGCCACCGATGATTGGCAACCTTTCTAGAAGAGATTATAGGCACACATACCTTTTCCAACAAATGCTGTTTAAGACGATTTAATTGATGCAATGCTTTATCCCTTTCTTGGCATCTTTCCTTCAGTTCTGTCTCCAGCTTACGTACATATTGCTGCATTTCCTCCTTCCTCGTTGATTCCTGCAGACATTCATGCCTTTAAGAAATAAATAATTAACAATCCTAATTCATGAAAAGAAATACTCCCTCTGTCCTAGATAGGTGAAGCAGCTTTGGCAAATAGTTTAATAAAAAAAGGTATATTTGCTTATAGGTGAATAGAGTGTAGGTAAATTGGTAATTCAATTTATGGTAACGAGGGGTTGTGAGGATTGTTGGAAAAGGGAAAAAATAACGGTGTGGGGTGTAAATAAGTGTATATTGTGAGGGTGGAGAGTCTTATTTCTGTTTTTGGATGTGCAAATTTATGAAGGACGGACAGAAAAGGAAATTGCGCATATTGTTGTTGTGAGACGGATGGAGAAATAACAAGAAACATTTTACCAAACAACGTGAATACATAACCAAATTTAAGATGTATATTCATATTTGAAAGATCAAAGTCACCACGTACATCTTTGAGAGCTGGATCAGAACGAATTGCTTCAATGGCAGCCTCAAGTTGATCTTTTTCTTTCTACGATAAGAAAAGAAGGTAAGTTCCAAGGTCTGTAGAATGTACACACAGAGCCAAAACAAATAGTAACACGCAAAAACCAGTGGGAGAAAAACAATGCAAAATTATTTAAGAGGCGATGCTTCAGCAGACAATGGTAATTGGTACGAAGCTGACCTTAATAATTCTATTTTCATCCTCCAATGTAGCAATTAACTTTTTTGATTTCGCCACAGTTTCATCTGTTTCTTCTTTATCTATTTTCTGTAACTCCTTTTGCAATCTCCCTATCTCTGATATCTTCTGATTTAGGTCGTCACGAGTATGGTTCATTTCTCTCAACACCTGAAAACAAACAGATAATAAAGAGAGTCCTGTTATGATGCATAAGAAATAAAGAACAATTAAAAATATACTCCTATTAATTAGTATATAATGTAAGATGACACCAAACACTAATGCCATGTAAATTCAGAATACCAAGAAGCACTCACTGTTTTGTTCTCGTCTTTTAAAGTGCTCAACTCCTGCTGAAATGATCTGTTCAACTTCTGCTCCTCTATCAGAATTAAATAAATGAGTCAAACTACTATTCAATTGAACATAGCACTGAGCCTGAATATTCAAAGAACAGATGTATACCTTCTAATCTTGTCTGCATACTTGCTAATTTATCACGTTCTTTATCAAGCTGCATCACCATCTGTTTCATTTGTGATTCATGAGTTGCTTGCATCACTGAGATGGATTTATTTTTGTCTTCCATCTGATCTGAGAGTTCCTAGAAGGCATTAGGAGAGTTATTATCAAATTCACTCATTGGATGACAAGAGGCAGAACATCTGTAAGATCTTACAATGTGGCAGATGTAGAGGCAACAGAGGAAATCCAGTTTGCAAAATCCACATGGGTGGCATGCAACAAGACAGAAACTTAATTAATACTTATTACATCAACAGTTAACCAAATCAAATTAGGTGGTTAGTGGTATATAAGGTAAACTGCTACCAATTCCCACATGAAACGGATATTCATAAAACAACATACCCTAATGCTACCCTTCAAAGAAGGAAAACAACTTCTCTAAAGGGAAAGAAATTCCCCTTTACCTTAAAATTATTTGAAATGGTTCCATTGCTTAATTCATCATGTTTAGGTGCAATACCATTGGAAAAAGGGCTTCCAGTAGTACGAATTTTTGTTGAAGATTTATTGTGCCTGGAAGATATATCGCCATTCCCCTGAACAAGTTTAGAATTAATATAAAATCAGCCAGCAACTTATACAGGAGGTAAAACCCTCTTTTGAAGCTACCCCCAAAAGCAAAATAAAATGAAATTTTCCGGATTAGTTAATCTTCTTGAACTGCGTGAGATCATAGGGATTATAATTGATAGTGATGCACTATTTAAGTTATCCTCATCTTATACCCACACACTTTTCTACATACGATAAGATAAAAAAATGTTGTCATCCAAACAATTCAAGAATATACTTCTCATAGCAGAATTGATTTTGCAATTAAGCCTATAAAGAAATTCCAAATATCAAGAATATATTGCCTCACACAAGTTAAATTTGAAAAAAAAAAAAAAAAGAGGCTATGATTTTCAGTATCCACTCAATACAAGCTACATAAAATTCAACTAACTTATTATAAATTCAAATATTCACCTAGAAATCATAACAACACGAGCATCCTAGTGGAAATCTACTAAATTATCTAATAATTAACACATACCCTAGGAACAGCCTTAACTGCGGTGAGAGCAGAGTTTGTAGTAAGAAGATTTTGTTTCAATGAGTCGTTTTCTTCAGTCAACTTCAAAACTTGATCCTGTCATAAAATATAAGTCAATGTAACTACTTTCGAATCATTTGAAACTTAAATTTATCATTTAATAAGAAGTTTCAGTCAATCATGTAATGTGAACAAGAGTGGGTTGTTGAGTAAAATGGACCACATCGGTAAACTTTATCCTGTAACCTCAGATGACACACTTTAGTTAGTCTGAATGATAAATGGCATCCCAAATCGGGCACCCAGTAGATCTAGGAAGGAGAAGACATGTCAACTTCAACTGTGAGTTGTAAATTAATGTGTTTAATATAAGAAACATATCAAAATGGAAATTTGGCTTTCTCGGGTTACAGAAAATACGGCTTAAACAACTTAACTGACGTGAAGATTCAGCTAAGATAAAAAAATTGTTCATTATCCAGCGCAATGACTTACGAGCTATGCATATGCAGAATAAATTTGACAGCAATGATAACATATAAAACAAGTTTACCAACAAAAAAATACAAGAATCTTTCAATACAATTTATTTAGTGAATCAAGTAGAGCAGAAGATAGAGATAGGGGGGTCAGCAAATAAATGTACCTCTTTTTCCTTCAACAAAGCAGCATAATTAACTGAAAGAGCCTTTATTTCAGCCTCGGATTCCTGAAGTCTCTTAATTTCTGTTTGGTATTGTTGGACCTGCTAGGAAATAAACATGTCGGGAGACTCAGATCCTCACAAATCAACAGTAGGAGCAAATTGGGTTAAAGGAAACAACAGATACGGCCAACACAAATTACTCGTCAGAACTGTTTTAAGACAACCCAACATGATACAGGAAATCACTCAGAATATTAAGAAACAAAAAAACTTCGCAAATCGACGGCTAGAAGAATTATACTAATTCAAAAACCCATCGACAAAAAATCCAATCATATCACAGAATTCAGACAACTAAACTTGCATGCCCATCTATCTACCTCCTCCCAGATCATCACAAAGGTCTTATACCATAAGCACACCAAGTAGCGAAATAAAATATACGAATTCTACAGTGAGATCGAGTCGATGAATAAATACCTCAGGGGAACCAAAACCATTGGCGATAGGGGAACGCGTCGGGGTATTCGGACTGAAACCGAGGGAATACCTCCGCTCAGAAACTGAATTCCTGTTCTCGAATCGATCGCGCGAGGGAGGGGTGTAAATTGAAACCTCGTCATCACCGTCGTCGTTGTGGACATCGAGTGCGAATTTAGTCAGGCTCTCCTTCAAATCTGCAACCGAACTCCACATCGGCATCGGCGAAGAAACCTTGTTCGAATTCCTTCTCTCCGAAGTCTTTTAGAATGTGAAAGGAAGAAGAAGAAGTTAGGGGAGAAATTTGGGGGAATATAGAATGATGATGATATTGAAATTAATTAATTAAATATTTTGGTTATATGTTATGTTACGGGGTTTTAATGCTCTCTCCTAGATCTGACCTTCTGTAATTATGAATAAAACTAAATAAGTGAATGAAAAAAACAAATATTTTAATGTAAAAGATAAATTAATTATTTTAAAAGAATAAATTTTCTATGAGACATACAAAAAATATATATATTATTTTTGAGATGTAAGATTTTTATTTTATTTTGGTTTGTTGTTGATGGTGAAATGGTTTCAATTAAGCCAATAAATGGTAGCAATTTGAATTGGGTGGTTAAGTGTAGGTGTGCTCGAAAAAACTGGCAAAACTCGCCCATCAAACTCATCAGTCCAAGCTTGTCGATTTTTCTTAAAGTTTTAAACACAGTTTAAAATTTTATATGATATTAATATTTTATTGGCTTTAGTCACGATTAGAGTAAAAAATAAAGGTAGAGACAACACAACTAACAAAATTGTCAATCCGCGTCATTTTGTAAGAATATATAGTTCAAACTCGTTTGTTAACACTCTTAGTTGAACATTTTTGGAATATCAATATTTTTAATAATAAATTAAATGTTTATTTTAAAAAAATCAATGAATTTTGCTTGGAATAGTTGCAACGAAATAAAATAAGTTAAAATTTAGGGTATATATAGTGACTCTTGCTCACACGGTCACACCCTGTGGTTGTCAGCTCGAGCTATTCATATTATAAAAAGAGCAATGCTGATTGAGTGAGAGGCAAATCATTATAATCAAGTCTTGTTATAATTAAGAATTCATCCTTTCATATTATTGTGAAATCTAGCAAGATAGATCTTGAAATCGTATGAAAAAACTCGAATTAAATGACGAGAATTAAACGTTTCCGATCGACGAAAAAAAGAAGAAATCGACGCCCACATTCAAGAAGCATCGAATTCCGACGTCGAGAATTCAAGAAAACTGAAAAGAATGACCGATCGAGAATCAACCATTCGATCTGACAATGTCAAGTCGAATTTCGTCGCTCGAAAAAGTAATTATTTGGATGACCATATAGACGTATATTTACGGGAAAGAAAAGGAAAGTGAAAATCAAGAAGACGCTTAGTTAATTGAGTCAAGCAGCGATCAATTTTATAACTCCTAAAGGGGATGCGATTTGAGGATAGGAGATGGTAGTCGAGAACCTCCGGTAGTATTGAAGGCTTTGCGTGATGTTTCACGGGCACTTAAGGAGCAGACAAGGTAATTTTAATGCTACCCAATTGCACATTATTTGTGATAATTAGATTTTGTTTTAAAAAATACATTAATAAAAAGTAAATAAGTACATAAATACATAAATAGTAACATACATCCTGATTCCTGCATTGAACTAAGTAACTTGTTCGCCATTGATTAAATGAAGCTTGTGATCTGTATTTTGATTTTGGAATGAGGAAGCTCGATAATATATTATGTTAATGATAGGATTTGAGGTCGAACTGAAATTTTGGATTCAAGTTGATTTTTGATTTTCGATTATTTGCTCTATAAACATTTGCTAAGGTTTGATCAATTAATTTGAAATGAGAATCGGAGTGCACGTGAACTGATTCAAAGGATTGAGAGATTTTGTTTCAAAGCCCACCTTTTAAGCAAACTACATATTTCATATGTTTTGATTCAATAATCACACGTCTCCGACTCTCCGGTCATGAAAATTAAAAAAAAAATTATTTTATTATTTTTTTCAATAAAATGTATAGAAGTTAATTTTTTTTAATTAATAAATAAATTTTTTAAAAAATAAATGAAAAGGTAAAAATAAAAGTGTCTTTTAAAATAATAATAATAAAAATATTTATTTAAATATGTGAATCATTGATTTGAATTTAATTTGTTCTTTTAAATTTAATTTATGTTTTTTGAAATTTAATTTTAATTTTAATTTATGTTTTATTAAATTTAAATTTATTAGAACAGACAAACAATTAACAATTAAGATAAATGATTTTAGAATAAGCTCGTGATGTTAAAATATTATTAATAATTTTTTTATTTAATAATATATAAAAATTATTACTCTCTTCAACTCTTTAAACATGCAATATTTTTTGCATGAAAATTAAGGAAAATGTTGTTTTTTGACTTTTAGACTAAAAAGTAAAGAGTAAAAATGTATTTTAAGTTGAAAAATAAAATAGTTATGAGTAAAGTTTATAAAATAGGTGGATAAAATAGGTGGATAAATTAGGAGTAAAATTGTATTTTAAAGTAAAAAATTATGAATGTTTATTTCCTTTTTTGAGGTGTATCAACTATTATGAGACACCAAAAAAATTATATTTTTTTGAATTAAATTCAAATAAATTTTCATTTGGTCATACTTATTTCGCTCCCCCGTAAACTTAACTTCAACCGTTTAGGTTAGTTGTCCAATAAAAACTTGCCACGTAAGGTTTCAGACTTCCAGGTGGAGATTCTCAACTCTTTCGGTAGCATCAAAGTTTTCATACTATCACCGGCTTGAGTGTTTAAGCCATCTTGCCCAAAAATATTAAAGTTAATTAATTTATGTTCAGTGATTTTAATTTCTTATTTTAAAAGAATTTTCATTTCCCGTTAATTACATTTGTATCCATGCATTTATTTTCCACACACAAGCACATTCAATAGTTCATTTTCTTTAATAAGAGGGATGAGGATGAATTAAAGCAAATTTATTTTATCCCTTTTCTGCTTTAAATTCTCGTAATTTTATATGTATTCTAGAATTTTCCATTTAAATTAAATTTATTTATTTATTTATTCCAAGTATTGTCTTATGCTTTATTAGTAAAATTGGCCTGGAATAGTTGTAAGAGAGAAAGTGTTGAAAAATTAGGGTTTATATATTAAGAGATTAATGTTGATTGAGTGAGGAAAATCATTTTTATTAGGCTTGTTATATTAGGAATTCATCCTTTCACACTTTTGTGAAATCTAGCTAGACAGATCTTGAAATCGTGTGAGGAAACTCGAATTAAATGGCGAGAATTAAACGTATTCGATCGACAGATAAAGAAGAAATCGACGACGACATTCAAGCAATATCAAACTCCGACGCTGAGTCGAAAAAGCTGAAAAGAACGGTCAATCGAGCATTGACGACCATTCGATCTGACAATGTCGGATCGAATTTTGTGGCCGAGAGAAGTAATTATTTGGACGGTCACAATGAGGCGTATTTAGTGGAGGATCAAAAGGAAAGTGAAAATCGTGAAGGCGTAGAGTTAATTGGATCGAGCAGCGATCGATTTTATAACCCGAGTGATTTTGCGATAGGAGATGTGATTTGGGCAAAATTTGGGAAAAATTTCGCTTTCTGGCCTGCGGTTGTAGTGGATCTATCGTGTGAAGTACCTCCGGCGGTATTGAAATTGAAGGCTATCAACCCGGGTGCGATTTGCGTGATGTTTTACGGGCACTCAAGGAGGAAAAGGGTAATTTTCTAGCTATGTGTATATATATAATTTGCTCATTTTTCATATTGTTTGTGATGTTTTGATTGTGTTTATGGTTTTTGATTTTTATTATTACTATAAGCGATTCTAAACACCAAATCCAATCAAACTCTTTGAAGAAAAATAAATCTCCCAATCAGTAATCTTTGTCACTATTTATAGGTGATGTGTGATTTAAAATAGATTTGTGATGAAAAATTTAGTTTGGTAAACTATTTTTAGTTTATAAAAAAAATTAACACACTAATTCTCAATAAGAACTTGCTCTATAATAGCACAAAATCCACAATTTTTTTTAAGAACTTAAGTTGGATACTAATAGTATACATTTTAAACATATATAATTAAATAGGTATTTTAAAAAACAATGAAAATTATATCATATGAATACATTGGAAATTTGTTAACCTGGAAGTATACATGCCTAAGAATAATCAAGATAATACTCATTATCCAGACCAATCAGAGGAAGTATATGCTTTCATGGAAAAAATAAAATGAGAAATGAATATTCTTGATAAAGCACATATTTAATTATTTTCCACACTAACTATTTTATTATATGTATATGAACATAATACTAATATTTCTTGTTAAGTGCTTATTTCTTATATCTATGAATCATGATTTGAATGTATACATACATACATTTATATATATGTGCAGGAGTATGGTTGGATAAAAGCTGGAAACATTTTTCCCTTTGATGCTTACATGCACAGGTCAATATATATATATATATATATATATATATATATATATATATATATATATATATATATATATATTGATTTATATGACACACACACATACATATATATATATATATGAATTAATTAATTTTTTGATGCTATATAGATTTTATAATCCGAAAAAGTTGTACAATAGCAAATTAAGTGATTTCCAAATGGCTATCAATGAGGGAATTGCGACCGTGTGTGCTGACGTGGTAACTCGGCCAAAAGATTCAGTATCTTCTATTCAACGGGCAAGTTCATTATTTATTCACTTTATTAATTTATAGTGAAGATATTTTAGGGTTTTCTCTTAAATCTAATTACTTTAATTTAATTGTATTATCTAATACTAATATTTTGTTAATAATGTTGAGCAGTTAGTTGAATTGAAACAATTATGCAGCAGTGGTGGTTCTAACCAAACTCGGTATATATTAACTATTCATCTTTTCTTTCATTTAGTTATGTTTCTTAAGAAGAAGAAAAAAAAACTAGGTGCAAATCCATTATTTTTTCTGATACAGGTCTTCGGACAATCTCGATCGAAATGTTGTCCGCGACAAGAAAGTCTCTGTTGTGTGCAATTCGGTCCTAGGAACTTATGATCAAGCTCTCAATAAGTATGACAGTCGGCACTCTTAAACAAACTGGTCGATTTCATCAAATTGATCGGGTAACATTCTTACTAGCTAGCTACTTTCAATTGTCAGGGTTGTTGAGTGCATATGTGCTCAGACGGACTCGTGTAAATCAAAGAAATACACGCTCAACGGGTGGGAAAAGCACACCGGATGTCGAGCGAAGAAATGGAAGATAAGCATTCGAGTGCAAGGCTCTAATCATCAAACGCTTTCGAATTGGGTAATTTGTTCATATATATATATATATATATATATATATATATATATATATATATATATATATATATATATGCGTACTTTTCTAATCTGCAACTTAAATTTATGTATATTATATAAATATATATTGATTGTGTAGAGTTAAAATGAATGCAGATTGCAGAGAACGATGGTCGTATTCAGTTAGGTAAACAACAATTGTTTGATTTATTGGAAGGTAATTAATTTTAGTACGTAGTTTTTGTGTTATGTTAGTATATAAGTATATTTGTTTCTTACTGTATGTATTGTTTGTTTATGACAGAAAATTATGAGCCGGTTCATGTGAGGTGGACGGCCGAGAGATGCGCCATTTGTAGATGGATTGTAGATTGGGACTACAACAAGATAATAATATGCAACATGTAGTACTCTTTACAATTACTGAAACCTCCGAATTTGAATGCTATATATTGATCGATCTAATCATATTGTGCGCTTGCTGTTTAGATGTCAAGTAACAGTCCATCAAGAATGTTATGGGGTGAAGGGCTCTCAGAATTTAGCTTCGTGGGTTTGTCGTGCATGCGAAACACCAGAAGTCAAGAGGGAATGCTGTCTATGTCCTGTAAAAGGCAAGTACTGTTTATTGTTGTTGTTGTTGTTTTTATGTTGTGACTCTTGTAATCGAGCACACTGGATTTTCAGGTGGTGCGTTGAAACCCACTGATGTTGAACCACTATGGGTTCATGTTACATGCGCTTGGTTTCAACCAGAAATTGGTTTTAAGAGCGTAGAAGAAATGGAGCCTGCAGTCGGATTTTTGAAGATTCCAGCAAAATTATTCGATAAGGCATAGAATCATGCACTAACTTTGCACGTTACATATTCTCTATAATTAGCTAGATATATCTATGATCTATGACCGACTAAATATGTAAATTGTCTTTTGCAGGCATGTGTTATTTGCAAGCAGGTTCACGGCTCGTGCATGGAGTGTGACAAATGTAGTACTTACTTTCATGCTACGTGCGCTTCTAGTGCCGGATATCGCATGGAAGTAAGTCGACTCCAACGACTCTCTTGTTTAATTTTTTTTAATATATATATGTTGATCTTAATTTATTAGTATAATTTTGTTTGGTTCACTGCTCTTTATTTCTTTATTTACTTTCTAATGTCAGTTGCACTGCATAGAGAATAATCAGACATATAAAACATATTGGATAGCATACTGTGCAGTTCACGGGTATGAATTCAAATCAATTAAAGAATTTTATGATTTAATTACCGAAATAATTTAGCATCGAAATTGATTTCATGTTATACTTTTCAGGACACCTCGTGCAGATAATTTGCTAGTTATTAAGATTCCCAGACAAATGTTTTCTAACACTAGCTTGCCTCAAAGAGAGTTCCATGAGCAATGGCCGAACGGCTCAAGAACTATCTCTACAGCAGATACTGCCACATTGCTCGACTCACTTTCTATTGATGGATATGAATCAGAAGATATGTCTGCTGCCCGATGTCGCATTTATAACCGATCAAGTATAAAGGTAGTGTGTAATTAATATTTTCCATCACGTTTCGAAAATTAAGTAGTTGTATTTACAAATCTTATTTGACTATTTCTCTTTAAATTGATCTAAATAGAGGATGGAAAATGATTCTTTAGTTCACCGATTGAAGAGGCCAAGTCACCACTCTCTAGAGGATATACGATGCTTAAATTTGCATAAAGTACGTAACTTCAAAAAAAAAATTCCAGTCAAGAACATAAGGTGAACTCTTAATTAATTTCTTTTCATAATATATTTAATAAGCTTTATTTTGTTTCTTTCATGTTTATAAGGATACTAAAGACGACACAAACGATTTTTGTCATTTCTCGACGTTAGGAGAACGTCTTGAGCACTTGAAGGTAAAACAACATTTTTTAACAAAAATGATAATGGTTTTAAGTATAGTTTTATGTCATCTATAGTTGATATAATCACGGTGTTTTCGATGTTCCAGGTGTTTTCGATGTTCCAGATGACAGGAAACTATAATGTTTGTCTTGGTAAATCAAGAATACATGGCTGGGGCATCTTTGCTAGGCGAAACATTCGGAATGGAGAAATGGTAAAATTTTCAATATTTACCCATCTCCCTTAACTATATATATACTGTATTTACTAATTGTTATATAATATGTATTAATGTTTTCCTAAAAAAAGTAAGATGTTTATATTATTATATAATAGTGACATTGTTCATGTTTTGTGCAAAGAGAAAAATATTTAATAGTGACATTGTGCATGTTTTGAGTAAAAAGTAAGATCAATTAACACTTAAATGGGCAAAAGACAACAAACTTGTTGATTTTGAATTTTGAGTTTTGAGTTTTTATCGACAGATTATGGAATATTGTGGGGAGCGAGTGAGGCGTATCATTGGTGACCTGAGAGAGGTTCGCTATCAATCTCAAGGAAAAGATTGTTATGTGAGTCCTCTAGATAGATACGGCATTATATGACTCGTATGATTAATGCTCAATTTTTTTACCACAATGTTAAATAATAAAAATTGTTTGAATGCTTCTTGCAGTTTTTCAAGATCAACGACGAGATATTAATTGATGCTACAAATAAAGGAAACATATCTCGATTGCTTAATCATTCGGTAAGATCGATCTCAGTTGTGTTTATTTGGTTAGAAATATGCAATCCGAGGGGTTAACATTTATATATGCTATTTGATTACAGTGCATGCCCAACTGTTGTGCTAGGATAGTGAGTGTCGGAACAGAAGATGACAACCGGATACTTCTTATAGCCACATCCGATATCTCAACAGGCGAAGAGATAACGTATATATGGCGACCCATTGCATAGTGAACGTAACGATCAGTCATTCAATACATCAAATTATAATACGGTTTTTTGTTTTGTTTGAACTGCAGGAGCGATTACTTGTCCGATTCAGATGAATGCAACAAGAGCAGCACCTCTTGCATGTGCAATGCGCCCAAATGCAAGAAGATAATATATTATTAGGCTAATTTCATTTTGAGCTGCTGAAAAAATTGAGAAATATTGATCAGATACTTCAAAATTATTTTAATTGTACATTTTAAATATTATAAAATCAATTAACTAAAGTCAATTAACTAAATATTTCAAGTAAGATTTACGGTAAAAAAAAAAAAATACAGGGTAATAATTATAAAAATTCATGCGCTAAAAATTAAAAACACACTTCAACTAAGCTTTCTAGAAAATATGTAAAAGTAGTATAGGGTAGGATTGTAATTTAACTCATTATATCTTCCTAGAAAATATGTAAAAGTAGTATAGGGTAGGATTGTAATTTAGCTCATTATATCTTCGTCATACAAATATAATTATTTACAAATTTACAGTAAAAAATAAAAATAAAAATAAAATGTAATAATTATAAAAATTCAAGCGCTAAACCAACACACTTCAGCTGAGTTTTTTTGAAAATACGTAAAAGTGGGATTGTAATTTAGCTCATTATTTATTCGTCACACAAATATAATTATTTGCAAATTTATTCAATGATTACAGATTTATTTGATGATTAATTTGATTATTATTATTTCAATTCAGTTTATTTTTTTCATTCTTGATTTCTATTTTTATTTTATTTAAAATTAATATTTTTTTCTACCGGCAATATTTTTTATTTTTTTTATTTTTGTTTCCGTAAAAGTATGAGTTTTTATTATTTTGATTAGTTGTTTTATAAGTTATCAATATAAAATATAATGATTATGTGTTTTAATGTACTATTCTTTTATTAGATGCAAAGGTTCAAATTTCATATTTGAATGTAATGGTTAATATTGGTCTATTAGATGCTACTTCGGAAGTACTCGTAGATGCATACATCATACAAGTCAGTGTGTGATTGCGTGTGGAATAATATAAACTAGTAACAACTGCCCGTGCAATGCACGGTAATATAAAATGTAAATTTTTTTTTAAAAATTGCTAAAAACAGAAAACTAAATATTTATATTTTATATTAATTATAAATTTATGCGTATTAAAAATTATAAACAATTTTATTTCATTAGTGTATTTTTAATTAAAATTTTGAACAATTACCTAATAAGTTGTACTATGGTAAGAGTTCAAATGAATTAATTTCGTACAATAAAATTGGATTTTAACCCGTCTGAACTGGACTGAACTTAATAGATTTAAGCGAATTGAAATTAAGTTCAATTGAATTTAATTTTAAAATGTTGAAATAATAATAATAAAAATAAATAAATAAAATTAAATAACTGCATTGAACTTAATATGTATCAACTGAACTGAAATTGACATAATAGGTAAGAACTGAACCTTAATGAAAGAGTTTGAACTGAACTCTGAGAATACGTCCAAATGAAAAGGTCCTAAGTTCATTAAGTCCAGTAGAAACCTATTTAGGTAATGTTCTTTTGGACTGAAAATTGGTGAATTTAATTGAAATGAACTAAACTGAACTTATAGGCCTGAATTGAAATGAAATTAAGTTCAATGTGAACTTTTATGTCTCAACTGAAATGAAATTAAGTTCAATTTAATTCAATTTTAAATATTAAAAAAATGTCTGGACTTAGTAAATCTGAACTGAACTGAACTTAATAGGTCTGAACTGAAATTAAGTTCAATTGAATTTAATTTTAAAATATTGAAATAATAATAATGAAAATAAATAAATAAAATTAAATAACTTAACTAAACTTAATAGGCCTGAACGAACTTAATAGGTATAAACTAAACTAAAATTAAATTAATATGTTTGAACTGAACTGAACTTAACGAAGTGAGAATAAGTTCAAAAGAACTTGGTTTAGTTCAATTTTGTTCAAATCAGTCCAGCCAGTTTCTGTCCAAAATAACATGTTCTAAATTATGCTAAAAAAATTCATTATTCATGTGTGTAAAATTGAAAAATCTTTTTGACTAAAAATATGTTCTTTTGAACAAAAATTGGTTGAATTGGAGTGCACTGAACTTAAAAGGTTGAATTGAACTAAACTGAACTGAACTTAATAGTTCTTAACTGAACTGAATTGAACTGAAATGAATTAAATAGTTCTTAAATGAATTGAATTGAGCTAGGTCTGAATTGAACTAAACTGAACTGAACTTAATAGTTCTTAACTGAACTTAATTGAATTGAAATGAATTACATAGTAGTTCTTAAATGAACTGAATTGAACTATAATAGTTCTTGACTGAACTGAATCGAATTGAAATGAATTACATATTTCCTAAATGAACTGAATTGAACTTAACAGGTCTGAACTGAAATGTACTTAAGTGAATTTAAATGAAGTTCAATTAAATTAAATTTTAAGATATTGAAATAATAATAATAAAAATAAAAAAAATAAAAAATAAAAATTAAAAATGACTGAACTGAATTTAATTTAATATTTTTAAACTAAATTAAATTTAATAGGTCTTAAATTAAATTTAATAGGTCTGAACTCAGCTAAACATGATTTAGGACTTGTTCTTTTAATTTAATATTTTTAAACTAAATTAAATTTAATAGGTCTTAAATTAAATTTAATAGGTCTGAACTCAGCTAAACATGATTTAGGACTTGTTCTTTTGGACTTCTAGTTCAGTTCAGATCGCTTAAGTTCAGTTCATTCAGTTCACATCGCTTTAGTTCAACTCAATTAAGTTCGTTTTAATATAAACTAAAATAAAATAAATAAATAAATAATTTTAATCTATAATTTTAAATATACAATCTAAATATACAATCTAATTACTGTCATAATATTATTAATAATTATTAAAAAATATTTAAAAATTTATAAAAATTATTATTATTTTTATAAAAAAAATCAATTCAGTTCAGTTCAGATTGCTTCAGATCAGTTCAGTTCAGTTACGTCGGTTTCAGTCCAAAAGAACAGGTCCTTAATGAGAACTGAACTGAAGAGTAATGAGAAAAAGTCCAAAAGACCAGGTTCTAAATTATTATCAACATTAAGGATATGTTCTCTTGGACTTATTCTCAGTCTAGTTCATTTCAAACCAATTAAGTTCAGTTCAGTGCTGAACTGAACTAATTGAACTGATTAAGGATATGTTCTCTTGACTTATTCTCAGTCTAGTTCATTTCAAACCAATTAAGTTCAGTTCAGTGCTGAACTCAACTAATTGAACTGAGAAACTGAAGTGAACTGAACTTAAAAGGTTCTAACTGAACTCAACTGAACTTAATAGCCCTGACTGAACTAAACTGAAATTAAGTTCAATTGAATTTAATTTTAAAATTTGAAATAATAAAAAAAATGACTGAAAAAATAGGTTTGAACTGAACTGGGCGAACTGATAATATTTCCAAATGAAAAGGTCCTAAGTTCATTAAGTTTAGTTCAAACATATTAAGAATATGTTCTTTTATACAGAAACTTGGTGAACTGAATTGAAATGAACTGGCATATTAAAGACATGTTCTTTAAGACTAAAACGTGATGAACTAAACTGAAATTACCTGAACTGAACTTTATAGGTTTGAACTGAACTAAAATTAAGTTCAATTTAATTTAATTTTAATATATAGAAATAAAAAAAAAATTAAATGACTGAACTTGACTAATTAAGTAGATCTGAACTGAACTGAACCGAACCCATCTTAATTGATCTGAACTGAACTAAACCCAACTTAATGGATCTGAACTGAATTGAACTGAATTTAATGTATCTGAACTGAATCCAACTGAGAATAAGACCAAAAGAACTCGGTTCAGTTCAGTTTTGTTTAGTTCAGTTCATTTAGTTTGAGTTCAAAAGAAAAGATTTTAAATGGTTCTAAAAAATACATTATTCATGTGGGTAAATTGAAAAATATTTTGGAATAAGAATCTGCTCTTTTGAATTGAAATCTGCTGGACTGGACTGGACTGGACTGGACTAAATAGGTCTGAAATGAACTAAATTAAACTTAATAGGTCTGAACTGAAATTAATTTAATAGGTCTGAAATGAACTGAATTGAACTTAGTAGCTCTAAACAGGTCCTAAGTGGTGCTAAAAAAACTTACTCTATTGTGTAAAATTGAAAAATCTTTTGGGCTAAAGCTGGTTGAATTAAACTGAAATTACGCCTTCAGCGTAGGATACCAATTTTTCGTGAAATTGGTCTTGAACTCACAGACACCAGCTTCCGTCAAGCAAACACTCACACAATTCGTAAAGTAAAAAGTGGAGACAAAGTCATGTAATAGTTTTCATTTCATTGATCACAAAACTTAAACTATTACACTGAAGAGTATGGTAGGCAAAGCGATTACAAGAAGTTTCCCGAGTGTCTCGACAACTCCCACTAACTTGCAATCTAGCACACGAGTACCTAGAGCTAAATCTCCTAACTCTAATCCTGGCACACGGCGCAAAAGCTACTACACAAACTCGAAGCTCTAAGCTCGGTTACGATTCTAAAAATCAGATTTCGTTCTCTCAAAATCGTCAAGTGATGAAATGAACATCCATGGGTATTTATAGTAGAGTCGCACATGTGAGAGTGATGACGTGGCACGTTCTCATTCGTCGCATGCTTGGCCTATGTCACTTTTCAATGGATGACATCATCTTTGTAGAACTTGGATTCTTGAATCTTGGAATCTCGAATCTTCGATTCTTGAATCTTCGAATCTTGAATCTTCAATTTCAAAAACAAACTTCAATTTCAATCTTGACTCCATCGATCTCAATTCTTCATCTTCATTTTCTTGTGAAAATCTCTAAGTGTTGAAGCCTCAGAATTTCATCGTCTTCATGGTCGTCGATCTTGTTGAAGTTGCAAACTTGGAACAATTCTTCATTTCCTCGAACTGAGTACCTGGTGAAAGAAAGCACGTAGTAAGTACTTAGTATTAAAACTATGTCAAAATCAAGAGTCGCTGGAAACAAGTTGAGTGTCACAAACGGCGACTCCAGTCGCCGTTTCTCATCAATCCCCAACCCGGCGACTCCAGTCGCCGGTTCCGTAGCTTGCCAAACTCAGCGACAAAAGTTGCTGATTCCATGAATCACCAAAACCGGCGACTCCAGTCGCCGGGTCCATGAATTGTACAAAAGCGGAGACTACAGTCTCCAAGTCCGCGTCCTGCACCAAACCCGGCGACTCCTGTCGCCGTTCCTTGCCATTTCCATGAGTGTCCAAACCCGGCGACTCCTGTCGCCGTTCCTCGCATGCCATAGGCGGCGACTCCTGTCGCCGTTTCATGCCTATTCCATCGTTCAAAAAACGGAGACTCTAGTCTCCTTTTCCATGCACCTGCAAACCTGAAAAACAACAAAAAACACAAGTACAAAAACGTTGTCGCCAAAATCAACATTTACAATCTCCCCCTTTTTGGCACAACCAATGAAAACGAAGTTAAGTAAACAGAGATATACGCATCTCCCCCTCAATCGAATACATTAACAAAAATAAGCTAAGTAAAAGATGGAAAAACATCAATCATTCAATCAATGAAAAACCATAAAAGACTTAGCCAAAAATTCAAACCAAGGATAAAGACTTAGATAAATATCCAAAACCAAAACAAAATTCCAGAGATAGAGAATTATGAAAAACATGCATGGAAGAATACAGAGTTTGATGCATGCAATAACAAAATATTAAAAACCGAGTTCAAGAGTTATGAAAACAGAAATTAAAACTTGATAAAAGAACTTCAGTCTTCTGGCGAGGCTGTTGGAGTTGGATCACGTTCCGGACTTTCGAAAGTCTCTTCTTCATCATCTTCATAGCTGAATCCATCATCTGAGCTAGAGTCTTCACTTCCATCAGACTCGGTTTCTGGCTCCCCGAAAATTTCACGTTCGCCCAAACCATCACCATCAGCTTCGTCAACGTCCACAACGTTGACAACATCTTCATCTCGAAGACCATCAGACGGCATCGCGAACGACGCCTCTGGATTTGAAGTTTCACCCATCTTCCTTTTTCCTTTGTCCCGAATATCAAACACACCAGTGAAGATCTCATCATCGGTTTTCTCTGCATCATCCGACTTTTCACCGTCATCTTTGACCACTTCAATCAGCTTGTTTTTGGACAGCTGCGTATGAGCTTCCTGAATTGCGTCCCTGACCATTTTTAGAATAAACGTGTCCTGTAAGCTTGCATCGGGGGCTCCAACATCACCAAGTCCTCCCCCTTGTTGGATCTCCCGTTGCAGTTTCTTGAACGCTTGCTTTTGAAGTTCTTGTGCCTCAACCATCCTGTTATAAGCAGTCACGTGCTCAGCTTGGCGTTTTTCAACCAACTCAGATGCAACATAGAATTCCTTAACCACAGCTGAAGGAACCACAGCACGGTGACTATGGATCGGGTGATAAGGATTTTGATGAGATGGGATTCCGGAAGTCGGGCCAAAACCTCGAGGCACAACTCTTGGTGACTTAACACCCTCAGTTTCAGTTTCTTTGTCAGCAGCTGTTGTCTGTGTCTTTTGTCGTTTTGCAGCTGGTGACTTAGTTTTCTGAGTTGCAGGCTTTCGCTTTCTTGAAGACTGAGGCGATGGAGGTGGAGTCAAAATTTCTGGAAGTGCATTCCTGTCGAACAGTTCAGTCCAAGGTAAGTCGATGACCCTTTTCTTCGGTTTCAAGTACTCGCCCGTGATCTTGACCGCCCCATTTTTCTTCATCTTTTTCTCAAGAGGAGTGTCAGGAACAAAACCTTGGTCATGGAGCATTCCGTAGATCAAACACGGATGTGTTAGGTGAAATTTTTCCTCAGTAGGCAGTTCAGCTTGCCTAATGATTGCCTCATCCGAGAGTTTGGCAATTTTGCATAAGTCAGCAAAAATAATTTTGCCAAGGTTGACTTGTTCGCCACAGCTGAGGCGAAAGATGAGGTGCATAAGTTCAGGTTCCAAGACAGTGGGATCCTTATTTGCAATCCAGTTAGACATCCCAAGACGATGCAGGATGCCATAGAAAGCTGACAGCTTGGAAGGCGGTGGCAGTTCTGACTTAACTTTCTTTTGAGTGACAAAAGTGCCAATCATTAGGTCATCAGCTCGTTCCGCAGCTGACGGTGTCGTCCATCTGGAATCGACTTCCAATCTTTCCAGAAAAGCGTTGATGGAAAAAGGACGGAACTTGTATAACTTTTCTCGAAAAATAAAACAACCATACAGCCGACTCTTCGGATTAGCAAAGTCGGGAGACAAACTAGCATAAAACTTGGAAAGGATAGGAATTGAGTAACGATAAGTTAGGTTCACAGATTTGAGCATGTGCATCCTTGTCAGGAATTGCGTGATGCCATGCTTTTCATAGTCCTCCTTGAGGATAGTTCTATCAGTGTGGATCGGTAGCTTCTCAATCAGCTTGTGGCGACGTTCGGCAGTCGCAGTGAAAAACTCTCTTGAGTGAGCTTTCGGACACTCTGAGTATTCCGCAATATATTTGAAAGTATCAGTCGACCGTTGGGATCCAGCTGACCCCGAGGAGTGAGGTGCCAAGGGTGGTTTTTGGGAACTGTGGGTTTTAGATTTTTCAATCGATCCACCACCAGAATTTTTTGGAGTTGTAGTTTTGACTCCACTGCCACTAACTGCAGGTTTCTTTCCAGACATACTCCCAGATGGAGTCTGAGGGTCCGTTTTCTTTGGATTAGAAACAGCAGTCACAGTCCCAGTAGATGGAATCTTCACAACTTTCTTCCCGTCTTTGGTTATCTCGCCAGCTGCGAGTAACTTGTAATATTCATCCTTAGAGACTATGCCTTTGTAGATACGAAGCGACGTATCTCTCTCCTTTCCTGATTTTCCTGACTTCGAATCTTTGCCCGGAATTCGAGCAGAAGAGTGAGCAGGTGTTGCAGTTTTGGTTAAGTCGGGTTCAGCAGACACAGTCTTGCTAGTACGTCGCTCAACTTTGTCCAAGTGAGCTTTCAGTTCCTCATATGCCGCTTTCTTGGAGTTAGGAGACGCGGCGTTTTCAAACTGTTCGTTTAGATAGACAGTCATGTCAGCCATCATATCATCTAAGTTTTTGCTAGCAGCCATTTCGAGAAGAAGAAGAGTAACTGACAGTTGGCAGCTGTGAGAATTCGAAATCACGAAAACGAAGTTCGACCACAGAATCAAGTACAGGGCGCCGGTTGCGCAAAGCTAGAGTTGCCGGATGCAACGGAAAAGTAAGAACCTAGAACTAAGAGTTTTGGTCGCTGAACTTGCAGTCGAGAGCCGAGAGTTAGAGAACTTGAGAACTTGAGAGCTTGAGAGTTTTGATGAAAGCGTAAATGAAATAAGTTTTCATCCAGGCCTATTTATAGGAAAATTTTGGGCCGCCCGTCGGAATGAAAAAGCCCAGTCCAAGACCTGCAAACAGTTCATCTCAAGAAGAAAAATTAGGTCAAAAGACGAACAAAATTTATTAATTTGAAAATATTATTAAAATAATAATTTTCAAAAAAAAATAATAACTAATAAAAAAAATAAAATAAAATAATAAAAAAAAGTGAAAATCAAACCAAGGCATGAGAACCGAAGTTGAGAACCATCGGTTGAGAAACGAAGTTGAGAGCCATTGGTTGAGAAATTTGAGTTGTCGAAGTTTTCGTTGACACTGAAATTCGGCTAAGGCATGGAAGGAGAGTCGCCGGTTCGTGTGGCATAGGTTGAGTCGCCGTCTTTGTGACAAGGTTGGGTCGCCACTTTTTCGGCGACTGGTGTCTCCGGAATTTTGCAAAGTCAGGAGTCTCCGGTTTTGTGAGTATTTGGATGAGTCTCCAGTTTTTGTCCAACTTCAAAACTTCTGAAAATCCGGCGACAGCAGTCGCCGGTTTTGTAGTCTCCGGATTCTCCGTTTTTGACAACGTCTCCGAAATTTTCAATTTTTTTTTGAACTTAGTGTATTTTGCGTGTCCAAAATTCCGTGTCCATTGTCACTTGAAGTTTGCTAGTTGGCCGTCGCTACACTCAAAAATTTAGACTTCAGAGATGGTAAACCACGTAGCGCTGGATATGAACTACAAAAATGCAAAATCAAAACAACACATCCCGAGTTAGTCATTCAAGTGTTCAACACTCTTCAAACATTCAAAACCATTTTAGTGGAGATTCGAGGGGTGATATTAGGCAATGAAGAGCAAATATTTTCCCAGAAAAGAATCCACATATTCATCAGTTTCCAAAACCAAAAATTTTCACACGAGGTGATATCAACTTTGAGGTATATGAAAAATCTCTCATATTAAAAACCGGTGGAATGGACTGAAGTATTTGATAGATATTGAACTTGTCCTTCGTCACAATCACAAGAATACATGCCGTGTTTCGTCGGAACATATTTGATGAGTTTGCACCGCACAAGAGATTTTAATTCATGAGTACAAGATGAACTTTTAAGGCACTCCACTTTGGGACTAGCTTTTTACTTCAATCAGAGGGGAGCAAGGTTCGACCTGCGTCCTCCAGACGAGTTTTTAGCTTTTAAATGAAATGCAACAGATGCTCATTACAGCAGTCAGAGGGGAGCGAGGATCATCCCGCATCTCCGAAGTGTGATTGAAGAGCATCTTAAATAATGGCGTCCATGTACTACCTTTCGAAGAGGGGAGCCGGGGTAACCGGCGTCCTCCGTTACTTGGTATTATGGATCTATGCAAATGAAGCTTATGGGGGTTATATGCCAAGTTCACATGTTCGTACTCAGAGGAATAAATGCACTTGGGTCCGAAGACTTAAAACGGCCTCGAATCTATGTTCAACTTTATTAGACTAATCCACGACGATTCGGCGTGCATATTCAGAAGTAAAGAAAATAATCTTTCAGACTTCAAAATTTTTCGTGAACTCTTTAAAGAGAGCACATGCAGAGAGAATTCCTTAGAGTTTGAAATCTCTCAAAGTCAAGAGGTTTGGTAAAGATGTCAGCGAGTTGTTTTTCTGTTGAAATATGCTGTAGACTGACTATATCACGATCAACCAAATCTCTAATGAAATGATGTCGAATGTCGATGTGTTTAGTTCTTGAATGCTGGACAGGATTTTCGCTGATTTTGATAGCACTCTGATTATCACAAAACAGCACCAATGGAGCACTCTCGATGAGATAGTCATTCAACATTTGTTTCAACCAAAGCATTTGAGTGCAGCAACTTCCAGCTGCAACATATTCAGACTCGGCAGTCGAGAGAGCTATGCAATTTTGTTTGCGACTATGCCAAGACACAATATTATTTCCAAGGAAGCAGCAGCAACCAGAAGTGCTCTTACGTTCATCAGTATCGCTTGCCCAATCCGCGTCGGAGTAACCAACAAGATTTGATGAAGTGTCGCATGCGTACCAAAGGCCAAGTTCAGAGGTTCCAGAGATGTAGCGGAGAATCCGTTTGACAGCTCTTAGATGGTCGTCCTTTGGATCAGCTTGGTACCTAGCACACATACAAACACTAAACATAATGTCAGGGCGAGTAGCGGTTAGATAAAGTAAACTTCCAATCATGGAACGAAAAAGAGTTTGATCAACACTTCGACTTTTAGTAGATTTAGATAACCGTTCAGTCGTCGCCATGGGAGTTTTGGCGGGCTTAGCGTGGTGCATCTCAAATTTTTCGACCATGTTTTTCGCATATTTGCTTTGAGAAACGAATATTCCATCTGATCGTTGAGAAATTTGTAGCCCAAGAAACTGATGTAGCTCTCCTTCAAGACTCATCTGAAAAGTTGAAGACATGGATTCCGTGAAAGCTTTCACGAGTTTAGAGCAGGTAGCACCAAAGACAATGTCATCAACGTAAATCTGAGCAACCATCATGTGTTTCCCATCCCGTTTAATGAAAAGAGTTTTGTCCACAGAACCACGTTCAAAACCGAACTTTAGAAGATAGTCCGTCAAACAACCATACCAGGCGCGAGGTGCCTGTTTCAACCCATAGAGAGCTTTGTGAAGTTTGTAGACATGATTTGGTTTCTTAGGATCCTCAAAACCTTTCGGTTGAGCTACATAAACTTCTTCTTCCAATACCCCATTTAGGAATGCAGCTTTGACATCCATTTGTCTAAGTTTGATGCCGAGGTGGCATGCAATAGCAATTAAGAGTCTGATGGATTCAATTCGTGCAACTGGAGCAAAGGTTTCATCAAAATCAATACCCTCAACTTGGGCATAGCCTTGTGCGACAAGTCGTGCTTTGTTACGAACAACTTGATTGTGTTCATCAGTTTTGTTTTTGAAGATCCATTTAGTTCCAACTACATTCATATTTGACGTTCTGGGAACTAAGGACCAAACATTGTTTCTGGTAAACTCATTCAACTCTTCTTGCATGGCCAAGATCCAAAAATCTTCTTTCATGGCTTCCTTGTAATTTTTCGGCTCATTTTCAGAAAGAAAACAAGTGATTCCGATTTCATTATAAACTGCCGAGGTGCAGATGTTGTAGAGTTCATTTGGAGAATTTGTCGGTTTCTTCGAGCGCGTAGTTCGCTCATTCAAGCTTCCAATTATCTGATTCGGAGGATGTCGTTTTTGAATATGTCCAGGAGCTTCTCTTGGAGCATCAGTTGGATTTTCGACTTCCTCATTTTCAACATCCTCAGAAGAAGTATCATTGTCTTGATTGCTAGAATCTCCAACTTCAGGTGAAGTGTTTGGAGTAAAATTTTCAGGAGACACATTCTCAGGAACAGCAGTTGTGAGTGTGGATGGAAAATTTTGATATTCCAAAATTCCTTCTTTAACCCAGTCTTCCTCAACATTTTTCCCAAGAAATTCTTGTTCATCAAAGTTTATGTTCACAGTTTCGATGACTTTCTTGGTTCGAAGATTGTAGGCACGATATGCATGGCTATTTTGGCTATAACCAACAAAAATACCACGATCAGCTTTGGCTTCAAATTTCTTTAGAGGATCACGATCCTTCAAAATATAGCAAGTACAGCCAAAGACACGAAAGTGTGCAACTGAGGGTTTCTTGCCATTTACCAGCTCATAAGCAGTTGCAGTTGTTCCAGATCGAATACTTATTCGATTCAAAATATAACCAGCAGTTGAGATTGCTTCTGCCCAAAAAGTCCGTGCAAGATTTTTTGATATAAGCATTACACGTGCCATTTCTTGCAGCGTTCGATTCTTTCGTTCGGCAATCCCATTTTGTTGAGGAGTTTTCGGGGCCGAGTATTCATGATGAATTCCCTTCATCATACAGAATTCGTTGAAGCTAGCATTTTGGAATTCAGTTCCATGATCACTTCTGATCCTTTTTACTTTAGCCTCATGATTCGTTTTGATCCATTTCACAATGCCTTTGAAGGCATCAAAAGTTTCATCTTTGGTAGCCAAAAATCTAGTCCAAGTGTAGCGAGAAAAATCATCAACTACAACCAACACATATTCTTTCTTTGCTATACTTTTGACTTCCATTGGACCCATTAAGTCCATGTGTAGCAATTCAAATGGAGCCGAAGTGCTCATTAAAGTTGGCAATGCAGGATGAGAAGTTCTCGTCAGCTTGCCTTTTTGACAGTCACTACACACTCGTTTCTCAATTTTGGGGAGTTGAGAGATTCCTCGAACTATCTCCCCCTTAACCAGTTTACTCAGATTTCGAGTGCCAGTGTGACCAAGCCGTTGATGCCACAAATCAACTTCATCAGGAACGGTCACAGAAAAACAACTATACTCAGTTGTATAGCAATTATTTTTAGCACGTGGACCTTCCATTATACACTTCCCTTCACCATCAAAAACTATGCACGACTCCTTATCAAAACTCACGTTCAGTCCTTCATCACACAGTTGACTGATGGAGATAAGATTAGCAACAAGTCCCTTTACATGGACTACATTTCTGATAGGAGGTAATCCTTTGATTTGTAGAGTCCCCTTTCCCTTTACGACACCTTTTGCTCCCCCTCCAAACACTACGGGAGCACCAGTCATAGGCTCGTAATTCTTCAGAAACTTTTTCGTGCCAGTCATATGGCGGGAACATCCACTATCAAAATACCAAATTCCTTTGGTTCCAGTCTCAGAAGCGTTAAGTGCGACGTTGCAGAAAATGAGTTCTCTTGGTTGCCAACAACTTTTGGAGTTAGAGTTAAGTTCAACTTTACTCTTTTGAGACTTAGGCACCCACACCTTTCTGTCATTCGAAATTTGGACATTTCTCTCAGTCACAGTCTTCAGATTTGTCTTGGTTTTCGAGATTGGAGAAATGGGTTTCTTCAAGTTCTTAGCAACCTCAACCTTCTTCACATTAATATTTCGTGAGTTTGTCATATTTTTCTCAACTTTCAGCTTTTGAGAAATTTGTGATTTGTCATCCTTAGTCATCAACTCACGGTTCATGTCAGCTTTAAGCTTGTAGCAAAATGGTCTTATGTGTCCATGCACATTGCAGTAGTGACAGACATATTTTCGTTTTTGACGAGCTTCGACTTTCAGAGGTGTCTTGACCAAGGCATTTTTAGAGTGAAGAGTTTTCCTGTTCAAATTTATGTTCTGATGTTCGTCCAACTTTTTCAGCAACGTTTTCTCATATGGCAAGATGCCACGAGGATGTTTAACAATATTTTTAGGGAATTGATATGTCTCAGATTTAGAGTTCGAGGTCGACTCCGACTTTTGCGGTTTAGATTCAGGAGACTTAGCAATCTTCTTCCCTTCGGCAATGTCCTTCCGTTTGGATGATTCGGCGTCATCTTTATTTTTATCCTCTGGCTGATCGTTGGATGCTTTGACAAAAGCTACATCTTTCTTCTCAGGTGTAGAGTAAATAGTCTCAAAAACTTTTTGAAAGCCGAGTCCATAGCGATTAGGATTCATGTAGGACGCAGCATTATCAAACACAGAGGAATTCGTATTCATCTTCCTCAAAAGTTCGTCAGTCATGTGAAGTTTTTCCTTCAAAACGTAGCGTTCCTTGTCAGTCATGGCAAGGTCAGTCTGAGCTTTCAGAAGGGATGACTTTAGTTCATAGGTCTAAATTGAACTGAATTGAATTGAACTGAATTGAACTTAGTAGCTCTAAACAGGTCCTAAGTGGTGCTAAAAAAACTTACTCTATTGTGTAAAATTGAAAAATCTTTTGGGCTAAAGCTGGTTGAATTAAACTGAAATTACGCCTTCAGCGTAGGATACCAATTTTTCGTGAAATTGGTCTTGAACTCACAGACACCAGCTTCCGTCAAGCAAACACTCACACAATTCGTAAAGTAAAAAGTGGAGACAAAGTCATGTAATAGTTTTCATTTCATTGATCACAAAACTTAAACTATTACACTGAAGAGTATGGTAGGCAAAGCGATTACAAGAAGTTTCCCGAGTGTCTCGACAACTCCCACTAACTTGCAATCTAGCACACGAGTACCTAGAGCTAAATCTCCTAACTCTAATCCTGGCACACGGCGCAAAAGCTACTACACAAACTCGAAGCTCTAAGCTCGGTTACGATTCTAAAAATCAGATTTCGTTCTCTCAAAATCGTCAAGTGATGAAATGAACATCCATGGGTATTTATAGTAGAGTCGCACATGTGAGAGTGATGACGTGGCACGTTCTCATTCGTCGCATGCTTGGCCTATGTCACTTTTCAATGGATGACATCATCTTTGTAGAACTTGGATTCTTGAATCTTGGAATCTCGAATCTTCGATTCTTGAATCTTCGAATCTTGAATCTTCAATTTCAAAAACAAACTTCAATTTCAATCTTGACTCCATCGATCTCAATTCTTCATCTTCATTTTCTTGTGAAAATCTCTAAGTGTTGAAGCCTCAGAATTTCATCGTCTTCATGGTCGTCGATCTTGTTGAAGTTGCAAACTTGGAACAATTCTTCATTTCCTCGAACTGAGTACCTGGTGAAAGAAAGCACGTAGTAAGTACTTAGTATTAAAACTATGTCAAAATCAAGAGTCGCTGGAAACAAGTTGAGTGTCACAAACGGCGACTCCAGTCGCCGTTTCTCATCAATCCCCAACCCGGCGACTCCAGTCGCCGGTTCCGTAGCTTGCCAAACTCAGCGACAAAAGTTGCTGATTCCATGAATCACCAAAACCGGCGACTCCAGTCGCCGGGTCCATGAATTGTACAAAAGCGGAGACTACAGTCTCCAAGTCCGCGTCCTGCACCAAACCCGGCGACTCCTGTCGCCGTTCCTTGCCATTTCCATGAGTGTCCAAACCCGGCGACTCCTGTCGCCGTTCCTCGCATGCCATAGGCGGCGACTCCTGTCGCCGTTTCATGCCTATTCCATCGTTCCAAAAACGGAGACTCTAGTCTCCTTTTCCATGCACCTGCAAACCTGAAAAACAACAAAAAACACAAGTACAAAAACGTTGTCGCCAAAATCAACATTTACATAAACTGAACTGACTTAATAGATTTTGAACTGAATTGAACTTAATAAGTCTAAACTAAATTGAACTTAATTGAACTGAACTTAATAGTTGTGGACTGAACTGAATTGAACAGAACTAAAATTAAGTTCAATTGAATTAAATTTTAAAATAGTGAAATAATAATAAAAAATTAAAGATTAAATTATTGAACTGAACTTTGGAGCTTTTCGTTTGAAATTATTCTCAGTTAGCTTTAGTTAGTAGAGTTCAGAACCATTAAATTCAGTTCAGTTCAAATTAGATCAGATCAATTAAGTTCAATTCAAGTTTAATTTAGTTTGGTCATTTAAATTTTTATTTTTATTTTTAATATCATTATTTTTTAAGTTAAATTCGGATTTATTAAGTTCAGTTCAGTTTAGTTTAAACCTATTAAGCTCAGACCCATTAAGTTCATTTCAGTTCATTTCAAATGATCAGATCAAATAAGTTCAGTTTAGTTTAATTTAGTTCAGTCATTTAATTTTTTTTTTATTATCATTATTATTTAAGTTAAGTCATGTTCAGTTTTATTCAGTTCAATTCAAACCTATTAAGTTTAGTTCATCCCGATTCATTTCAAAAGAAATTTCCTTAATAGGTCTAAACTGAACAGAATAAAAATTAATAGGTCTGAATTGAACTGATTGGGTCTGAACTCAACTGAATGAATCTAAACTGAACCTAAGTGGACGTACAATAAGTTCAAATGGATTGAAAATGGCTGAACTTGACTGAATTTAATATGTGTAAATTGAACTTAAAAAGTCTGAACTCTGCATTGAACAGAAATTAAGTTCAATTTAATTTAATTTAAAAAATTAAAATAATAAAAATAACAAATAAATAAATAAAATTACTTAACAAATAAATAAATAAAATTACTTAACTAAACTGAACTGAACATAAATTAATGTGTCTGAATTGAACTGAATTGTAATGAATCGAATTGGAAATAAGTCTAAAAGAATATGTGGAATCCCAATAAATATTTAATTGCATTTATTCGATATTGGCCATGTGTTGTTGTAAGGAAAATACAATATTTTTTATAATTATATTATTTATTCTTTCTATATACTTTTTTGAAATTTTATAATTATGTATATATATATATATTATATAAATTATGTAATTATTTAATATAATAATGTGATTAAATAATTTTAAACATTGAAATAATAATAAAAATAAATAAATAAATAAAATTAAATCATTTAATTGAACTTAATATGTATGAACTGAAATCAAATTTACTTATAGGTTTGAACTGCGCCTAAACTGAATGAGACTGAACTGAACTCAGGTGAATAAGTTCAAATGAAAAGGTCCTAAGTTCAGTAAGTTTAGTGCAAACCTATTAAGGACTTGTTCTTTTGGACTGAAACTTCGTCAATTGAACTGAAATGAATTAAATCGGTCTGAACTGAACATAGTAGATCTGAATTGAAGTGAACTTAATAAGTCTGAACTTAAATAAACTGAATTGAAATTAAGTTCAATTGAATTTAATTTTAAACTATTGAAATAATAAAAAAAAAATTAAATACCGAACTAAATTAATATGTCTTAACTGAAATGAAATTAGCTTAATAGGTCTGAACTGTACTTTAAGAGTCTGAATTGAACTAAACTTAGCAAAACTGATAATAAGTCCAAAAGAACTCGATTTAGTTCAGTTTAGTTCAAATCAATTCAGCCATTTTTAGTAAATAACTAAATTGTATTAATTGGACACGATTTGCTATGTAGAAATCAACCGATCCTATAATTTTATTTTATTATTTATTATTTATAGGTTGAACTAAAATTAAGTAAAATTTAATTTAATTTTAAAATATTGAAATAATAAAAAAAATTAAATGACTAAACTTGACTTAGTAGATTTGAACTGAACCAAACTGAACCTAATGAATCTTAACTGAAGTGAACTAAACTTAATGGAACTGAACTGAACTCAAATGAAGTGAACTGAGAATAAATCCAAAAGAACTCGGTTTAGTTCAGTTTTGTTTAGTTTAGTTTAGCCAATTTGAGTTCAAAAGAAAAGATTCTAAATGGTTCTAAAAAATACATTATTCATGTGGGTAAAATTGAAAAAATCGATCTTTTGGACTAAAATTTTTGCTCTTTTGAATTGAAATGGACTGAACTGGACTTATTATGTCTGAACTGAACTGGATTGAATTTAATAGGTCTGAATTAAACTGAATTGAACTTAGTGGTGCTAAAAAAATACTTTATTCATCGTATTTGGACTAAAATAACTCCAAAACAGCTTTACTTCAATTCAGTTTAATTAAGATCCATTAAACCATAAACTAAACTAAATTTAATAGGTTTGAACTGAATTGAACTGAAATTACTTAATAGTTATAAACTAAACTGAATTTAATACGTCAAAACTAAACTAAATGAATCTAAACAGAACTGAAATGAGAATAAGACATGTATTGAATTTAATTTTTAGTACTAAATGATTGAACTAAACTTCACATAATAGGAATGAATTGAACTTAATATGTTTGAACTGAACCGAACTGAAATTAATAGATCTGAATTGAATTTAATAAATTTAAATTGTTAAAATAATTCTTTTGTTTATATTTCAACAATCTTCTTACATCTATTTTCTTTAGAATTATATACACACAAAAAACTAAAAATGTTTTTCAATAATATCTTTTAATGTATTCATTCATCATTTGATTCATATAACCCAATTAAATTATTAATGGTGAATCTTTGAATTTTTAAATAAGGTTTGAAATAAGGTTCATATAACCGGTTTGAAATAAGGTTTGTATAATTTTTGAATAATAAAAAAAATCCCTATTTTGGATAAAAAAATATTTAGTCAATAACTAAAATATGGCAATTCAAATTATGCTTAATTATAGTAATAAATAATAATAGATAATATCAAGTTTATTTAATTATTTAAAATAAAAAGATAATTTACAGTATTGTGAATTGGAGTAATAATTATATTTATAAAAAAATCATTTAAATAAATTAATATACAAATTCTGCCCACTACTATTTTTTAATTCGTTCAATAGATGAGATGATTTTTTAATTAAAATTGACGGGTATTAGAATTATGAATTTCTTACCAAATAAGATTATTACATTCATTAGGAAATAAATTTAAATTAAGATAGTTAATTAATAGGTAATGAATCTATATTACCATTAACATAGCTAATTAATAGGTGGTGATATCTATTATCGAAATTAATTAATAAATTTTAAAATTTTAAATTACAATAGATAATTAATAGACCACGTTATATTTATTACTGTTAAAGAAAATTCACATATTAAAATTGTAGATATATGTAAATAGAAGGTGTAAGATGGAAATATATTCACATATTAAAATTGAAGATATATGTAAATAGAAGGTGTAAGATGGAAATATATTAATAAGAAAAACGCGTGAACTATATTAATAAAAAAAATATTAAAATTTAGCATGATTTGTTTATTACCATTTATTTAATAAATAGTAGGAATTTATTCTATTTTTTGAATTGATATATATGGTAAAAGAAGTAATTGCAATAATGACATTAATTAATAAAATGGTCAAACAAAACATAGCTAATTTTATTTATGGAAATTGAATAATTTACAAATATGTTATCATTATTTAAATCATTCAATTAAAAGTCACGTCATAATTAATATAGGTAAAGAAAAACCACGTAATTAAATCTAGACAAATGAAAGTTTTGTCCGTGACGTAGTTTGGACATGCTAATTTTTTGTAGTGTATTTTTGTGTGTTCACTTTTCACAGCAAATATATACACTATTACAAAATATTATATATTTTATACATTCTAAATAATATTGTATAAAACAAAATTTAGTAAAAAAAATTAATCACACTATTACAGTAAAATGAGATGTTTAAAATATAATTTACTTAATAATAATAAGCAGAGAGTAAAATAAAAAATATATTCAGAAAATAAAAGGAAAAAAAGTAATTATATAAGTAGATGCTTACACACGCCTCTGCAAAAATAAGTAAACAAATAAATAATATTTAAATGAATATTAAAAGAATCATATTTCGCAATAAGAATCCGCAAATAATATTTAAATGAATATTAAAAGAATCATATTTGGCAATAAGAATCCGCAAATAATGTTTAAATGAATATTAAAAGAACACGTACGCATACGCCATGAAGGAATGGTGATTGGTTTTTTTTTTTGTGGTGTTCTCGTAGCCGCGCCTTCTTTTTGTGCCGAAGATTTCATAGTCGCTGGCTGATTTTCTGAGAAAGGGACGCTGCTTCGTTGACTAATTGAGTGTCCTGCCTCGTATTGGGATTGGTTTCTTCACAGTAAATTAGAAACCTAATTATATCATCCTACACAGTACATCAATAAAAAATATAAAAAAAGTATCAATAAAAAAATAATTAAAAAACATTAAATATAAAAAAAAACTTATAAGATACACACATTAAAACATTAAAAATTCACATTTTGTGACTCTCATTTTCTACTGCAAAACATACAAACAATAGAACGTATTATAATTAAAAATCAATATAATGGAATTATGAATAATAAACAAATACTTACTGTATTTTCTGCAAAAAAAATTAAGAATTTTTTTAGGTATAAAAGCAAGAAAATATTATTTAAAGAATAAAAAAAATTACTTACAGAAATAAGATGAAAAATTATGTTTTTATTTGAAATCTATCATGGCAGCAGCATCACTCGACCTAGTTATGATGCGGCGCCAAGAGAATGTGGTCAGTGATGATAGGGCACATCGAGAGCTCAGAGACGACCTCAGTTCGGATTAAAACATATAATACATTGAAATTTAGAAACTATTCTCAAGGGATCTTCGTGTACGACTTAGAACAGCTGCAAAAATTGAATTACAACACAAATAATTAAATTGATATATGCAGAAAAATAAAATCATGCAAAAATTGAATTACAACACAAATAATTAAATTGATATATGCAGAAAAATAAAATCATGAAATACGATTAAACACAAAAAACAAAACAAAAATTTTAAATAACAATTAAAAAAAGGTGGTTGTTAAGAGATACTTACATGAGAAACAGTAAAAAAAAAAGCAAAAAATAAAAACAAAAACAAAAACATGGTGATTAAACATTGTAAATAAATTATAATAAAACGCAAAATAAATACAATTGATATATGGAGAAGTAAAACTTACTTAATATCTGCAAAATAAAAAAAAACGTAATTCATAAATGATGGTAAGAATGAAGATGAAAGAAACATTTAAATAGATTTCAAATGCGTGAACTATAAATTATATTATTATATTAATTAATATTTGCTAATTAATTTTGTAGAGATGATAGGGATTGATTGATTTTTTTCTATATTGTTATTTTAATATATGGTAAGAGATGTAATAGAATAGGTAACAAATCAATTAGATAAATTATTTATAGTAAATAGTTAATTAATATAATTGAGAAAATTAAGGAATTGAGTAGTAAAAATAATTAGATTAATATCGGATTAAGGAATTGACGTAAATGGATTAGTATTTATGGAAATTGGAAAATATAATAAATATGAAATTATTATGTAATTAATTGAATTAAAAGCCATATCATAATAAATAATAAAGCCACATAAGAATGTCTTGGCCAATCAAAACATTGTTTGTGTCACGTAATGTGAACATACTCATTTTTTTAGTGTAATTTTTTGTGTTCACATTGACCACGTGGTATCAGCAAAGTCTGGATTTATATATTAAATAGATAACATTAAATATACGGTTATTATATACATGATTTACTCCATATAAGCATAGATTAAACCGTTAATATTAAAAGTGCTATATCATACTTGTCGGTACTTTAGAACTACCATATATACACACATTAATTAATATCAATTTAAATATATGAAACAGATTTAAGAAAAAATAATAATATAATTTTTTTTGTTTATGTCAATTGGAATGTATTGAGATTCGAAAACTGAGCTAACAAATAATATAAGTAATATTATTTAATTTGTGGTATGAGAAAGACTTTCATTTCTAATTTTCAAATTGGTAATGTTGTATTAAAATGAAATTTTTATCTTTTATTATTATATATTAAAATATATTTTTTCTATTTAATTGACTTTTTAGTATAAATATAAAAATAGTCATGATATTTAATTAAAAATTTTATTTTTGATTTTCTTGTACAATATATATTTCATATATTATAACTAATAATAATAAATGTCAAAATAATTAAAACATTATGGAAATGTCTAGATACATTTTACTTATCATGCCTATGTATCTACATCCATTCACTGGATTGAGGGGCGATGCAGTGCCAAAATCCACTGCATAATAAGCAGTGCACACTCAATTTTATTTTTCAATTTCTTCCGTTAAATCTAAAATTGTATTTTTTACGTAATCTTTTTTATTAATAAAAACAAATTGAAAATAATAAAAATATTTGAGTATTACTTTACGCAAATTAATTCATAAATTTCAAATTTAATATATTTTTATTATTTTACGCAAATTAAAAAATAAAAATAATAAATATTTGAGTATTATTTTTAACAAATTAATTTAGTTTAACGCAATTATTTATGTGCTATGCCACTCTTTCTTTTTGTCACGTAATATTTTTTATTAATAAAAAAACAAATAAATTTTAAATTTTATATATATTTTTATTACTTTACGCAAATTAAAAAATGAAAATAATAAGTATTTGAGTATTACTTTAAATTAATTTAGTTTAACGCCAAATACTTATTATTTTTATTTTTTAATTTGCGTAAAGTAATAAAAATAATTTTTTAGTATAAAAATTATATAAATATAAAAATAACATATATTGTATTTATCTATTTAAGTTCACATAACCAATTTAATAATTTTGACTAAAAATATTTGATTATATATATTTAAAAATTGTGTTTAATATATATATTTAATAAAATAGGACTATAAACTTTGATCATATACTATATTAGTATATGTTATTGATTTTGATAAATAAAAATATTATTACTAAATAATTTTATTATATATTAATTAATTATTGTATAGATGTATAAATCTTTAAGGGGGAAAATATATAACTTATTTTTATTTATAACTAGTCTTAAGTAGGGACTTTAATTTTTTATTACTATAGATAGTTTATTCTTATATAACTTATGACTATATGGAGTTTCTACTTTATTTATAAAAAATAAAAATTAAAGTGTTCCTGCTAATTAGCCGATTAGATTCTGCCTATTTAGCTATTTAGGAGCTCCTTTTCAAATATAGCTATTCTTATTAACTAATTAATGACTGATATATCATTTATAAATTGTGCACTTGAATGCACATAATTATTTCTCAGAATGTGTGATATTTAATTATAAACTTAATGTTTCAATAATTAATATATTGTATAATATTTATAAAATATTAGTATAATAAAATAAAATCGTGCAGTATTATTTGAAATTATATTGTATCCATTTTAATTAAAATAATTAATTAAAAAAATAAATTTTATTGGATTTCACTCTCTCTTTAATCGATTTCAAATTTTAACTTTAAACCCTTTAATTCACATAATTAACAATACTATAATAAGTGAAATATTCATTACTTGGGCATGAAAACTAATAACATAATTAATAATACTATGTAATAAAGGAAATATATATTAAAAAGCGCTTGAAAACTAATAAAAAATAATAGAAAATTTACAACTTAATAATAAAAATAAGTAATGCATGAAAACTAATAAAAAATAATAATAGCAAAATAATAAAAAAATTACAACGGAATAGTAAAAATAAGTAATAACTACTTCGAATTAAAAAATTTGCAAGAAATGAAAATAATTTAAAATACTAAAAAATAATAAGCGCAAATTAATAAACAAATGCGCAAAAAATGAAAATAAAAATAGGCAAATTAATAAAAAAAATCATTAAAATGAAAAAAATAGGCAATGCAAAATAAACAAAAAATTAGAAAAACTAAAAATAAACAAATTAATAAAAAAAAACATTAAAATGAAAAAATTAGCGAATCAAACAAAAAAGCAAATTAATAAACAAATGCGCAAAAAATGAAAATAAAAATAGGCAAATTAATAAAAAAAATCATTAAAATGAAAAAAATAGGCAATGCAAAATAAACAAAAAATTAGAAAAACTAAAAATAAACAAATTAATAAAAAAAAACATTAAAATGAAAAAATTAGCGAATCAAACAAAAAAGCAAATTAATAAACAAATGCGCAAAAAATGAAAATAAAAATAGGCAAATTAATAAAAAAAATCATTAAAATGAAAAAAATAGGCAATGCAAAATAAACAAAAAATTAGAAAAACTAAAAATAAACAAATTAATAAAAAAAAACATTAAAATGAAAAAATTAGCGAATCAAACAAAAAAGTAGCAAGATAATGGTAATGTATATCATTAAAAAAATCAAAATATTGAAAAAAAATTAGGCAAATTAATAAAAAAACATTAAAATGAAAAAAAATATCGCATATCAAATCAAACAAAAAATTAGCAAGATAATAGTAATTTATATCACTAAAAAAATTAAAAAATTAAAAAAAAATTAGCCAAATTAATAAAAAAACACTAAAATAAAAAAAATAGCACAATGGGAATCAAACAAAAATTTAGTATTAATAAATGAATAATTCAAATAAATATATTGAATATTATGATTATATATAATGATGATTTAGTTACAATAATATAAATTACCATTCAATTTAATTTATGAATGAATATCAAATTTGTGAATGAATATTATGTAATGAATACTTTTGTTTTTTTATAATGATGATTTATTCACTATTAATGGATTATATAAATAATAATAGTTTTATTAACAATTAATTTATTTTATAAATGAATATTTGAATTGTATGTGATGAAGATTACAACAATATACAACTATGATTTATTTAAATCACAAAATTAAAATTTTAAAATAAATAGATAAAAAAAATAACTAAATGAATATGTTATAAAAATAGAATGAATTTATATCATGAAAAGAAATTAAATATACTAATAAAAAATTATCAAAAAACTCGTAAATCAATTAGTTTAGCGCTCAACGAGCAAAGAAATGGAAGATCAGAATTCGAGTGCTATGCTCCAATCAAACGTTTTTGAATTTCGAATTTTATAGAGAGAAATAACTGCTTATGCTTAATAGAAAATGAAGTAAAGAATACTTATATAAACAAAGCTTATAAAGCAGTCAGACCTAAGCAAAGAAATGGAAGATCAGAATTCTAGTGCTATGCTCCAATCAAACGTTTTCGGATTTCGAATTGGGTCATTTGTTCAATCATCATATATAATAGAATGCAATATAGTTGAAATATGTATATAGAGAGAAATAACTGCTTATGCTTAATAGAAAATGAAGTAAAAAATACTTATATAAACAAAGCTTATAAAAACAAAGACTTCGATATTCGAATTTTACATTTGGGATTCTCCTACGTGATCCGTACATTCATTTGGAGCTTTGATTTCGGATCTGATCCTTTCACCAGCCCATTTCTCGAAAACTTGGAGACCAACATCTCATGGGACGGGAGATCAAAACTCGGCTCAAAATTCAGAGTGATACTGCAGCATGGATCTTCTTCTTTATTCTCAACTCTCTTTTTGCCTTCGGCACCATCTCACATTTGGGGTTCTCTCGTATTGGATAATATATTCAACTCATTAATATAAATGTAAAGAAGTCCAACTTCTCTACCAGATCGAGCTGTTAGATGATGCGACATCTAACATGGTTATAGAGTCTTGGATAACCCGAGGTCCTGGGTTCGACTCCCGCCAATAGCGACTCCACCCGAGTTAGTTAATTATCCACTTGTTGGGCTATTAATGGAAGTTGACCAACTTACTCCACCCGAATTAGTTAATTATCCACTTGTTGGGCCTCCCCCACCCGAATTAGTTAATTATCCACTTGTTGGGCCTCCCCCACAAGTGAGTTAAGTGAGGGGGAGTAATGAAGAATATATTCGGCCCATTAATATAGATGGAATTTGTCATCTCGTACGGAATCGGTCTTCGGCTCGTCCAACTTACTCCTAACATCTCGTACGGAATCAGCCCACAAGTGAGGGGGAGTATTGGAGAACATTGTTTTAAAAAACGGTCGAGGCGTACGCCTCGAGGCGCGCCTCGTACCGCCTCGGCATTTCCATGTTATGAGGCGCACGAGTCAAGACCGTTTCAAATTTTATACGCAATGAGACGTGAGGCGTACGAGTCGAGGCGCATCCGCCTCGACTCGTTTGAGGCGTTCTTCATATTTCTTATTTTTTTTCTTTTGAAAAAATGACATTTTAATTTTATAATTAAGTTAATGTTATTAATTATATTTGATCCAATCTATAATCAATTAGTTTACCTTAAAATTTTATCAATCTATATTTATTGATCGTTTTTAACTTTTAATTTTTGATTAAATTTTCCGTTTTAAGAAACTCAATTTCTCCAAGTACAATTGTCTTCCATTTTTTTCTCTTTGGTACAATTTTTTTTCTCTTTTTCTTTCTCATTTATAATTTTCTTTATTTTCAACTTCTATTTTTATTTTTTATTTTATTTTCTTTTTCATAATTATTATTATCTATATATTGCCTTTTTTCAAGTTTCTAATTGATTTTCAAAATAATATTTTTCAAAATAATAGAGTGTCAACAAAAATATTTAGGAGGGTGTATTGGTTAGAGAGTCTATAGGATTTTTTAAGACTTTTAAAATCTAGCGGTATTCAATCTGGATTTTCAAAAGTCCATAAAAATCTTGAGGTATTCAATACGGATTTTAAAAAGACTTTAAAAATCTACCGGTATTCAAAACTCAATAGATTTTAAAACTCAATGGATTTTATTGGAGTTTGTCTTAAAAATATGAAGGATTCTAACTCTTTAAAATCTCTCGTAATGAAGAGAGATTTACATGGATTTCACTTTAACGTATTAAATTATTATTAAAAATAAAACTTTAAATATTTTATAAAAAATTACATTTTATATTTATTTCTTTTCTAATAAACTATATTATTATTAAAAATAATAAAAATTTAAAAAATTATATAAAAAAATTATACTTGTTTTTTCTTTTATTAAAAAATTATATTAGTGAATTATTATTAAAAAAATAATAAAATTTGAAAGATTAGATATAAAAAAAATAAAAATGAAGAGATTGTTTAATATTTTTTTTATACAATATATTTGTATTATTAGCGCAAAAATTAATCAACAAGTATATTTGTATCACTAGTTATAGCGCAAAAATCAATAAAAATTATTATAACTTCATAAAAAAATTATTACGTAATAAAATAAAGTCTATGAAAATCTATATAAATCCATAAAAAAATCAGTCAAACTCTTTATAAAATCTATGGATTTCTTAAGTCTACGGACTTTTTAAAGTCCAAACAAATCCAATAAAATCTTAATTGAATACACCCTCCTTAGATTTTGAATCATTTACAATTGAATTTTTATAATTAATTTAAATAACACTTTGTTTATTAATAATAAATCAAATGTTATTTTATAATTTTAATATAATTAATTTTATCTAATAATTTTTTTTTTATTTGAGGCGTACGCCTCACGCCTCAAGTGAAAAACGCCTCAAATACGAGTTTCGTTTTTTAAAACATTGTTGGAGAATATATTCGGCTCATTAATATAAATAGAAGTTGTTCAACTTCCTCCACCCGAGTTAATTATCCACTTGTTCGGCCTCCCCAAAGAGGTTCCCACAGGGGAGTATTGGAGAATATATTCGGCCCATTAATAAAAATGGAAGTTGTCCAACTTCTCTACCAGTTCGAGCTTTTAGATGAAGCGGTTTCTAACATCTCGTACGGGATTAGGATCGTACATTCATTACGTGCTTTGATTTCGGATCATTCTTTCACTAGCCAAAATCTCGAAAACTTTAAGACCAACATCTCATGGTACGGAATATTAAAATCGACATGTCGTACGGGTACATTCATTCCGTGCTTTGATTTCGGATCATCCTTTCACTAGCCTAAATCTCGAAAACTTTAAAACCAACATCTCATCGTACGGGATATTAAAACTTACATCTCGTACGAGATTGGAGAATATATTCGGCCTATTAATATAAATGGAAGTTTTTCAACTTACACCACTCGAGTTAATTATCCACTTGTTGGGCCTCCGCAAAGGATTTGTAATCGGTCCGAAGAGTATTGGAGAATATATTCGGCCCATTAATATAAATGGAAGTTGTCCAACTTCTCTACAGCTTTTAGATGAAGCGGTTTCTAACATCTAGTATGGGATTAGGACCGTACATTCATTTCGTGCTTTGATTTTGGATCATCACTAGCACAAATCTCGAAAACTTTAAGACCAACATCTCATGGTACGGGATATTAAAACCGACATCTCGTACGGAATTAGGACCGTAAATTCATTCTGTGCTTTGATTTCGGATCATCATTTCACTAGCCCAAATGAAAACTTTAAGACCAACATCTCATGGTACGGGATATTAAAACGCGCAAAATTCAGAGTGGTACTACCGATAGGATCTTCTTCCTTGTTTGCAACTCTCTTTTTGTTTTGGCACGATGAGCTCATCATCTTCGGGCTCATCTCGAACATGTCAGTTGAAAAATAATAGAAAAATTACAACGGAATAATAAAAATAACTACATAATAGTGAAAATTTTGCGCAAGAAATGAAAATAATTCAAAATACTACAAAAAAAATTAACGCAAATTAATAAACAAAAGCGCAATAAATGAAAATAATTTAAAATAAGGACAAAAATTAAAGCAAATAAAAAAAAACACTAAAATGAAAAAAAAAACAGTAAACAAAAGCGCAAGAAATGAAAATAATTTAAAATACAACAAAAAATTAAAGGAAATAAAAAAAAACTATAATGAAAAAAACATCGCAATGCAAATCAAACAAAAAATAGTGAAAAAAATAAAATAATTGTAAAAATAACTACATGAGTGAATTTTGCGCAAAAAATGAAAATAATTCAAAATATTACAAAAAAATTAGCAAATTAATAACCAAAAGCTCAAGAAATGAAAATAATTTAAAATAAACAAAAAAATTAGCGCAAATTAATAAAAAGACTAAAATGAAAAAATAGGCAATGCAAATCAAACAAAAAATAGTAAAAAAATTAGATAATGAGCCGTGATATACAAATATACAAATAAAAATATACAAATAAAATATACAAATATTTAATTTCTTATATCACTAAAAGAAATTAAATATACAAATAAAAAAAAATCAAGTAGGAGTGATATAGTTTATAATATTTTAAGTTGTGCGCAAAAATTATCGTTTACAAGTCGTGCATGCAGTGTTATAATTGCACTACTTACTTTCATGCTACGTGTGCTTCTGGTGCCGGATATTGCATGGAAGTAAGTCAACTCCAGTGAACTCGATCTCCTGTTTTAAGGTTTTTGTGTTCCTATTATATATATGTGACATGTATGTACTTCTTCATCCATCAAACAATAAATAGGATCAAAATTTTGTTTTGTTTTGTTTTCTGTTCTCTCCTACACGAGAAGGAGAAATTCTTTTCCCCGTTTCTTAATAATGAATTTCCACAAGAAATCACTCTAATTAGGCCTGATTATAATTAGAAATTCGATTTTTCATATTGGTGTGAAATCTAGCTAGATATATCTTGAAATCGTGAGAGTAAACTCGAATTAAATGGCGAGAATTAAATGTTTCCAATCGACGGAGAGAAAAAAAATCACCGACAACATTCAAGGATCGAATTCCGATGCCGAGAATTCAAAACGGCTGAAAACAACGACCAGTCGAGAATTAACCATTCGATCTGACAATGTCAGGTCAAATTTCGTCGCTCAAAAAAGTAATTGCTCGGATGACCATAAAGACGCACAGTTACGGGAGAAAAAAGAAAGTTGAAATCAAGAAGACGCGAAGTTAATCCGATCGAGCAACGATCATTTTTATAATCCGAGTAATTTTGCGGTAGGCGATGTGATTTGAGCAAAATGTGAGACCACTTTCGCTTTTTGGTCTGCGATTGTAATCGATCAATCGTGTGAAGCACCTCTGGCAGTAGTGAAGGCTTCTGTTGTCGGTGCACTCTGCGTGATGTTCTTCGGGCACCGAAAGAGTATGTTCTTCGGGCACCGAAAGAGTATGCAAAGGGTAATTTTCAAGTTATGCTATGTATATACATATAATTGAGCCCAATTTGCACATTGTTTGTGATGTTTAGATTTTCTTCGTTTGTGACAATATTTAGATTATTTTTGAGGTTTCTTGTTATATATATTTATCTACTTATAGCAACATATATTTATAAAAATCAAATCCAATTTAACTTTTTGAAATAAATCTTATTCTCTCTCATTATTTATATGTGGTGTGTAATTTGTAATTATTATTCTTATTAAAATTTGAATTTATATATTATTCAAAATGAATTTTGAGAATTTATAAATATATAGTATTATGTGTATAGATATGAGTTATTGTGTAATGAAATAGAGTATTAGTTAGGTTAAATTATTTGTATTTTATAAAAACCGAACACAATAGTTCTGAATAAGTCACTCACTCTACAATAGCACAAACCCAGCACACCTATTAACAAAAACTCTAAGAACTTATAAAAAATCCTGATCACAAAAATAAATATTTTTAAAAACAAAGAAATTGCATCACAACATTTAAAATTTGTTGACTTGAAAGTATACCTTACTAATAAGAGAAATTTTCAGTTAAAATACAAAATAAATGTCATGAAAATTCATACTCATATTTTAAGCATGTTGGCCTTCAATATTTAAACTTGAAGGGTATTTTTAAATTTTCAATTAAAACAAATAATAAATTCCAAAATTCATTTATTACTATCCATTACCACCAATCGTGAACTCATCAAACTCAAAATCTTAAAATCATATCTCAAAATCCATAATCTCAAGACCAGATTTGTAAATTTCTCAGTCTTCAAATATATAAAAAAAATCAATTCTTTTTCATAAGATAGAAAAAGATTAATTTCTCTGAAATTAGGGTTCATCTCGAAATCTCCATGATTGAAGATAATGACAATTACAATTGAACCGGAGTTGATGCGGAATAATCATGCTACTCTCGATCTTGACATGAACCTCACCCACACATTCAAGAATCTCGAACAACTCGAGAGCGTCGTTGTCCTTTTGCACAAAACCAACTTCTTCATCAGCCACAAATCTCGAAACCGGCGGCAGAAATCAAAATTTTCGAATGGTTATCTTGGCAATTTTTGAAATCTTGTTCTTCCTTGTTCAAGGATTTAGCTTCTGGTCTTGAATCTTTGATCTAACATAGCACGTAATTACAGGAAGATGGGCTCTCTTTCTCTTTTTTTCAGAATTTTTTTGGTAATTTTTATTTGGAAGAAGTCAGATTCTTTATTTGATTTTATTATAAATCAAAATGAAATATCAATAGTTGATGGGGTAAAATCGTAATAAGCCATTTCATTGGTTGATATTTACCAAAAAATCTTTTAAAACGGAATATACCTTCGAATATTCCGTTCCCTAGGTTGCAATGTGTAAAAGCCTCATAAATGGGGTACCAAACGGCAACAAAATTCCAGTTAAGTTGCAAAGTGTAAAAAATCTCAAACCTTAGGTTGCAAACAGTAATTAACCCAAAAAATTATCTATAAAGAAACTGTAAGGATAGAGTGAAAAAATGTAGCAAAAATAAGACTTGTTATAACTTAAAGATAAATAGAGGAGAGACCTATTCCAGTCGTAAGATTTCAAGCTGAGCTATCAATCCCTACGGCACTGTCAAATTGTGATTTGCTCTTTCAGCAAGCTCTCATCTCTTCTACAGAACTACACTCGATCCATGGCGGCCAATTTCACCTGTAAAACCAATCCAGCTGCAGGCAGATAATCTTTATAATGTTTTCTTCACTTTTATGGTTTCAACGTGTTATCCTGTGTTATTTTCTCCACTTTACCGGAGCTGAACCTCATATCCTGGCCACGTGACGATTCTTGGAACTTAATCAATCAAATAAGTCCGATTTCAAGATTTCAGCTTCCTAGTGTAGGTTGGAGGTTATTTAGGTTTCACGAGGTAGGATACCCATATATCATTTGCTGGCAGCGGCGGTTGAACCCAATGGCCCGGTATCCGACTGCAATTTTAAGTTTTTAACTTCCATTGGTAAGCAAAGTACGATATGAATTTCAAATAGGATCTTAGTTAGTATAAGGAAACAAAACAAAGGGAAAAAAAACAGAATCAGTTAAGGATGAATTTCAAATATCTGAATAGTGAATACATTTAGGGTTTGCAGGGCAAAAATATACGAACTTTTATTTTCTTTCATTGAGTTGGGGCCCAAAATATTTCCATCTTTTAGAAAACAACGTCTTGTGCATTTTCTAGGATTATTATTTTGAAAATATCTTTAGTTTCATATTTCAGGCTTCTAGTTGATAGTTTTAACTTTCAGTCCCCCGAATTGAACTCTTCTCATCATTCAGGCCCTATATTTGATAGTAAGTCCTTTAAACTAATAAAAGGGAGTAAATATGTTAAAATGGTCTCTTTGACAAACTGATATTTACATACCTTCCTCCAGGTCTAATATATGCATCCCACATTCTTCTCACCTGCAATAAAGGAAGAAATAGCGTCAATGAATAAGGTAGAACTATGCAAGAAAACGATGTTAAGGAATACTAAATCTCAAGTTCAGCCGACATACATGGGGAAAACTAAAAAGAGCTAAATAAAAAATATTCTTAAAACATCACCTCAATCAGTGTGCCCATATCAGTACTGCTTCCATGATAGTAATGGTAAAATTCCATGGGTAAATTTGCAACGGAGTCGTAGACACTGCCAGAACCAGGTCCATTCGTGACTTGGTTTTCAGTTCTGCGGACCACCGGTTCTGAAGTTCTTTCATTTGCAGTAACCTGTTTCGACTGGTCTTGACTTCTTTCCCTATCTCCACCATTCTTAAGCTCTGTTTTTTCCGAGTTCAGTGAACAAATTTGGGTGTGTTTTGTCGAAACCTCAGCATTCGCAATAGCATCTTTAGCAGCATCCGCATCAGCTGCTGCCATCGACTGGAGCTCCTCTTCTTCAACTGCAGCTCTAACTCGTTCGAGAAACTTATCATCTTCTTCCGGAAAAAAATGACCTGCATGTCAGCATGTGAATATTCTTTAGTTGAGATGTTTTACAAAACAAACAAAAAAAACCACTTTCATATATTTTCACCTTTTTCTCCCACCATCACTTCAGTTTACAAAATAAATTCCCTAAGTAGTCAGTATCACACGTGTTCTCCCAAAAGTTCCAATATTCTCCACTCACATAAATCTTAGTACCAGTAATTTTAGTACAAAGTATTTTTTTTACATCAACTTCAATCATTACATTTCATCCCATATCCATTTACACTCTCAAAAGTTCTCTGTTCTTTAAAACTAAAAAATAAATCAGAATTATTCTCTCTCAATTCAAAAGTTTTTGAAAAAAAATGCATCCAGCCGCACTCTTAGTCCATTCAGACGAGAAATAGCATCCTGACAGTTGGCAAGAAACCCTATGAAACCACCCCAAGGATTAGCCTAATTACTAAATTATCCTCATCTCATTTCAGATTTACAGTCTATCTTGGCATTTGTTTCTCTTTTACAAATTGCACCCTCAAGAGGGAAGTATTTGTTCGGTTAGGTACAAACCTCAAGAGGGTGTTTGTGACACTTTAAGGGGGTGTAAATTTGGAAAGATAAATGTCCTTTTTACCTTGTTTTTTCAATTTCTGTATTCTGATGGAGCGTAATTCCTGTAGCTTTTCAACAATCAACACCAGCTCAAGCTGAAATTCCAAGATAGGAAAGTTATCGTTCAAATCCATGATAAATGGATTTAAAAGCAATTGATGATCCTCTTGAGAATGCACAACATTACAAGATTCCATTTGGAGTAAATTTTAAGCCTATTGTTTTGTTCTTGTCCATTAGCCAAATAAGAAACTAAAGGGGGAGGGGGGAATTGAAATGCCTTTAAAACTGAAACTGATTTGTAGGTAAATAAAATTACACAAGTATTCGACTGTGCGAAATCCGCATTTTGGCATTGTAATGTCAAGGTTAATAAGAACAACAGACAAAATAAACAATAAAAGGGTTGTGCGCCATAACTAAATTCTCACCTCAGATCCCAATCTTTTCTTCTCCTCTTTTTCCTTGAGCTTGGCTATTTTCTTCATCTTTTCTACCTGTAAAATAATAACGACTCTTCACTAACCCAAAAGGAAATGACGATGAATTATTTCAAATATATCCATATAAACAATTCGTTAGAAAGTTTCCAGTCAACCAATAGAGCAAATAAAACTTCAATAAAAATAATCCAAAATAAGTAGAACTGAGGGCAACACGCTCCTTACTCTACCAGGTCTGGTTTTTAATAATAAGAAATTGATCGACTGATCCAATATTGATAAAAAAAATAAATATATAGGAAGTCTCAAACACCTCGCAAAGAACAGGAAGTACGGAGTAATGACAGAATAGATAGCATGGTCAGTACCTTCTCTTGTGCAACTTCTTTACCAATCTCCTTAGCCCGCCATTCATCAGCTTCTTTATCTATTTTATCAAACTGTTCACGCTCCTAAACAAGAAAAGTAAATAGATATCAAAATCAATGGAAAAGGTTCTACTAAGCAAAAAAGTGTAGAAGCAAATATAAAATGTTGCTACCCTGGCTAAATTCTCGGCTACTCGTCTTCTCTTCCTTCTACGCCAAAGTTTATTTCTTTTGTACTTGTCTATTTTATCAGCCAACCTTTTCACAGCCGATTTCTCTTCCCATGGAGTATTCTCATCTGTCACAACCCTGAATGGCTCAAGCTGAAATCGTAGTTTTGATATTACAGCATTCGCAGAGTCAAGTGACAGTGATTCTTGGAATCCAAGCTCGATTTGATTGTCCTCCACAAACTTAGAAAACTGATCCAACGGCATGTAACCTTCACCTTCAATGGTTCCTTCTCTTTCTTTCATCCGAATCAACATATCCAGCTCTTTTTGCCTGTCGGGTTTGATTCAATCGAAAATGAGTCAACAATCATTTAAAATTATGTGTTTTTTTACTCAAATATTGAGCTGTGTATCCACGAAATGATCAACTGAATATCATGCTAGATCGAACATTGCCTATGTCAAATTCAATTGAGATTTCATAAGCGATAATGTTTCACAAAATTAGGGTTTAAAAAAACTGGTTTATATCCACCAAATTCGTATACATATCCCCACCAATAGAAAACGAAAAATCATGAAAACGCTATAGAGATTACAGCTACAAATCGATATTTCTACAGAGTTGAGAATTAGAAAATTTCCTTACATTGCTTGGGCAAGGTTTAAAGTGTCGTGAAGCTCCTTAAGGCGCGTGGTCACGTTTGAGGAAGTCCAGAAAGAAGCAGTCGGTGGTGGCGCTGCCGGCAACGGCGGCGACGCCCATGCCGGCGGCGGAACTGAATTAAACGGAACTAGATTCATTGGGTCGATTCAATTTTAGCGGAAGGGAAAAAGCCTTTTGATATCGATAATTGAAAATAAGAAATTAAAAGTAAATATTTAAAATATCACTCTAATATTTTGAAAATGTCCCTTTTAATTTTACTGTATAATGTTAATACTAGTACGTAGTAGTAATAATAAGAGTAATTTATCATGAAATATTACTTTTTACTGTGACTTGTGACACATAAAATATAGCGTGAGTGAGTAATATTATCATATAAAATTTTAACTAGTTAATAATATATACGGAGTATTTCTTTTCAGGGTCATAAATACTTTTTTTTTTATTTTGCAAAAGAAATATGTCTATACCTCTATAACATAAGTTAATATTAATTAGTTTAATATAATTATCAACCATAATTGATGATACTTTTAATATTTATTGATACTTAAATTCACACTTCAATAATCAAATTCAATATACTTTAAACGGATTCTAAAGTTTTAAAAAAAAAATAGAGTTTTCTCGTTTTAAGATTGGTCCCAAAACAACGAGTGAACCTGAAAATTTAGTGGATTCACATCACGGCATGGTTTGTGTTTTATTCTCGATTGTATTATCATGATATGTGGCAATGTAAACTTGATCAAGTCAGCATAAGAACAGAAACATGAAATTGCTCTTACTTGGGTGTTGTCCTTTCTTGTAACTGCAAAAAAACAAGAAACTAAAGTCGAATTATCCGACATGCGTGATTCTATACGAAGCAAATGTCTATGGTCCCCTAACTTATGCCAACAAACGTCTTTGTTTCAGTAAGGGAGAATGAAGATTGTGTGGATCAAGAATTATCTCTTGCATGTGCACCTTGATCCTAACATTTTATATATTAGTAGTGTTGTTTGAGTTTGTTCCATTAATTAAATTAAATAAGAAAAGTTGGCATACTTGTAATGGGAAGAAAAACAAAATAATGAAAACTAAGAGGACTTAAAAAAAATATAGTAATAATTAATTTAATTTTAAAGTACTCTTCAAATTTGTTAAGACTAATTTTGCACGACAAGCGTTTTTATTGTAGTGACGATAGAACGCCTTCATTAAGTTTATAGAGGTGGATGATCAATCATATCAAAACTCATAAGTAGATGAGAAATTTCATATAATGGTGTTAACCATCCGTGTTTGGTGTAGTGAAGGGCAACAATAATTAATTAATTTGTTTCATTTCAAAACTTGTAGTTGTAGATACCCTAAGGTAAGAACACATGATGTAGTCCATTGGAAAACCTAGTACGTCGAGATGAAAAAATAAGAGTAGCAGTGCCATATTTATCTATAGTTTTTTTATCAATACATGTCAAACCAAGGATTGATACGTACTACTGTTGTTTGGCAAATCGCGATAAATTTATAAGTTTGTGTGCTTAAAGTTAGCTAGAGTTAGCCAACGATAAATATAAGACCACCCAAACGAGAAATTTCTTTTAATACATTATCTGAATTTTGTTCAAAGTGTTGTCACAATTATAAAATTAAATATTTCACATTTGTGAGTTAAGTCATTGGGTTAAGGTTAAATTTGAAGGCAAAATAATTTATACTTCAATTAAGAATGTGTATGGAACTGTTAGGCTCATGCACTCATTTTTTCCATTTTGGACTATTAATTAGACAATTTTGCAAGTTTAATGTTTTATTTGATGTTTTATATGCATATGAAATATGATATGTTCGATTCCTCATTGCCTATAATCGATCGTTCTTCCTCGATCCTCGACATTAAGGTTTTAACATTGTAGTGCATATATATCCTTCTGATACATAACATTGTATACTACTATATCATTTACACAATGCAAGAGAGGATTTCAAAATTCAGCAAACTCTAACTTAAAAGAAAAGGGGGGGTCGAACTGCAATTAGCATTAATATCTAAAATATCTCCATTCAACTTGCGTTTCCCCTCATGCTTCTGCAAACATAGAAAAATCAAAATATTAGTATTAATTACAAAAAACTACCCAAATTATTTATTTATAATTTACAAAACCCCCACCAAACTTCCAAAAATTACAAAACATACCTATTGATTTTTTGCAGTATAATATCGCTTCACGAATTGAGCTCTCAACATCACACGACCGAGAATTCTGGCTACCGCAATAAGAAGAAGGGCTTCGCCGCGGCGAATTATTCCAACTCTTTCCGATCGAATTATTACTCGTCGGCGACGCCTCGAATTCAGCTCTGTCGAAATCATCCACCCGATTGCTTTTCCTCGCGCAACGGATCAGCGGCTTCAGAATTCCGAAAATACCCCCGAAAAATCTCCAAGACAACCGTGCTTTGCGCGGGGGGGCGGACTGCTGGCGCGAAGGGGCGGGGGACGGAGGGGCGGCGGAGGATTTGAAATTCTTCTCCGGCGTGTAGACGGGCATGATGTGGCCGCCGGAAAAAATCTGGTCGGCGTGGACAGGGGCGGCTTGGGGAGACGCGAGGGGGAAATCGAAGTTGAAAAGTTGGTCGGAAATGTTGTCGAATGAATTTTGGGGATTCCTGCTGTTTGTTAACCAGCTGTAAGAGAAGCTCTCTGTGGCGGCTAGAGGTTGAGGATTTTCCATTAGATGATGATAATGATCGAGTGAGTAGTCGAGGGAGATGAAAGAATTTGGAAACTAGATTGATGAGTGTATGTATATATATAGAGACACGGATTGATTCGGTAAACGTATATTTTGGCTATATAACTAATTTTATTTTTATAAGTTTGTAAGCAATATAATATTCTATCTATAGTTCTACTTAGGCAACAAACACCTGAGCTCTAGGCAGAGCTCAATCACTTGGGCAGAGTTTTCGATTATATCGCTTCGATTTCAAATAGCAGAACGTTTAGATATGTATTAACAAACTTATTGCCTTGACAAAATATTTTGAGGTGTTATTGGTTCAACCTTGACATTATATCAGAGTAAGGGATCAAATACGATTTAGGTGCCTCAATCGATGAAATTTTCGACTTGTCTAAAGTTGGCACATTGTTCTACGAGTGGAGCCGATAAAATTTTTGGTTTACTCGTGAGGTAGGTGTTAAATATTTCACATCGATTAAGATAGTATTGATTGAACAACTTTATCATCTTAATAAGGTAATTTAAGATAGTATTGATCTAATTTTAACAAAGACATTAGCGGCAATTTATATCTTGTTCATAGGAGCACGATTCTAATTGTACACCCATGATTATATTTTCATTTATTTTTGGATAAATATTCATTAGGTATGCTAATATATTCATTGTTATGTTAATTCAATGTTTATAATAATTATTTTTTGAAATGAAGATTTCTTATTATTAAATGATGATTTTTATATTTTAAAGGCTGAGAGCACTATTTATATCGTACTCCTAGGAGCATGATATAGGTATTGGACATTAGCCCGTTGTAATTAATTAATTGCAATGTTAGATTATGCTTAAATCACGTGATTTGTTATGCCTTGTGAGGCCAATACTATTTTTACTTAATTTTATTTTTTGAGCTTAGAAATTAAATCAAATTAAACAAACTCGCTCGGTTGGTTGAATGTTGTTTTTTGAGAAATATGAAAAATGAGTTTTGATGGGTTGATATATTGGTCAATGAAATCTTAGGTATGTGTGTATATGTATATAAATTTAAGAGTGACCACAAGGGTGACAATTTCATGTGTTGTATGCGACAATTAGGTATTTAAATGTACAAGTGCACGTCGCGTGTTACCAAAGTGTGTAACACATAATTCGGTATGGTTTGGCGTAATCATACAAATACTGTTACTACCAATTTATGGTGTACACACCTTCAATTCAAGAAGGAATAAAAATCTGGAAAGTCAAATTGTAAGACCAAGACCACAAAATCAGGAAACTTATTTAACAATTTAAGGTACATTGAACAATATCTAGATATACTCCCATTGAACAATATCTAGATATACTCTCTCTGTCCCAGAGCTATAGACAATTGAGGTCAACGTTGACTTTTTTTGTCCATCCAATACATATACATATGATAAACAGTATACTCTGAAATTTATGAAAAAATAACATAATTTAACTATTGAATTTTATTTTAGTAATTTTTTCATAATTTTTGTATATTGTTTATCATAATTTTTTCAACGTTGACCACCTGTGCCTATAGCTATGGAACAGAGAGAGTATGTTTTTTTACAATATAATAAATTATTTTATATGTTGCCTAAAAATTCTCTAATTATAATGTATGTATGATCTCTAAGACTTGTCAATCTAAATTAAAAATAATAACCATTAATTCTATTTTATTTGTTTGTGTCATGTTAAATACGCATCCAACCTAGTTCGGAAAAAGTACTTATAATCAAATATAATTTGATCAAATCTTATCACGTTAATACATTCTTAATTTTTGAAGTGTATATTGACATAACTTTATTATAATTTAGAGCATGTCAGATGATGATGTCCCGCAATCTGATTAAATTTCAAACTTGTTCAAATATGACAATTAATCAACAGCTATACCAGATAAAATCAAATTTACTCGTGATAGAGCATGTTAAATATCTCACATTTTAATGAAAAAAAACTTTGGACTCAAAATATAAATTGATCAACCTTGTCTAACTTCAATATATATGTCGTTTCTCGTGTTCGACTACTACGGTATTGTATTTGTGGTTACGAGATCTTATATCGTTGATCATGTCCCCAACATTTCCAAGAGTAGAGAAGGTGTTGTTATTTTCATTATTAAATTTCCAATGACAAACCATACCTACACTACACACAGTGAGCAAAAGGAGGAGACATATATGGGTCCGGCCGGGTGTAGGGTCAAAAATGAAAGCCACAAAACGTCAAGGGTCGAAAATAGGAATTCAATAAAGTAGAGGTCCCCTACTTCAATTTCCCACAAACATCACATATCTTAATTTACTCCTTTAAAAGTGTGTGATCACATTCACAGCCCTATAAATTATAATTATAATAAAACTAGTATTCCTCTTTTTATATGAGTCAATGTGGTAAATGAAGAAGTATATTTTATTAAAGATTAAAGTTTGTATGAGATAGTAAAAAAACGTGTTCCATAAAATTAAGACTCAATTTTTTTTAACTGAAACTGATTGAATTGAACTTAATGAAACTGAACGAAACTAAATTATATATTTAAAATTATTCATTCAAATTAATTTTTTTGTTTTATTTTATTTCATTTTAGAAACGAAATCAGGCTGAAATAAATTGAATTGAAATGAATTGAACTATACTGAAACGATTTGAACTTAACAGAAATAAAATGAAATTAAATTCAAAGAATAGAGCATAAATTGTATTTAAGTCATTGGAAATAAAGTGTTTATTTACAGACACATCTAATTAATTCACTCTTAAATTCACTACATTTGACATTAAATTTTGTTTTGATTTAATAAGAGCATATTACATTCTCTCAGATTTTGGATGTGAAACTTATGCAGAGTCCAATGGCAGTGGTTTAGGAATGGGCTCCGGCCCATTGTAAACATGGGCTGCCTGTATGATAATTGGCACACATAGCAAATAAAGTCCATTCAACAAAATAAAAATGCACTTCTCAATTTTTTATTTTTTATAGGTAAAATGCAACATTTTAGGTTCGAACACGTGACATTTGATTTTCAATTTAAGAGTTCAACTAACTGAGTTAACAATCCTTGACTCACTTCTTAATTTTATAGATTGACCAACTCTGTTTTTTTTATTTTTTTTGTTGTGTTAATAAGGTAACTTTATATCTTAAGTGTCTGTTTGGTAGCCCAGTTAAAACAAAGATAGTTAAGTTAGCGGATTAATGTAGTGTTTGGTTTCATTTAAGTTTGGTAGCCCCGTCTTTAAATACTACTCCGTACTAATTTGTCCCACGTCAATGAGCATAAGTGATATTTTTTTTGTCCGTCCAATATATATGATAAATAATATACAAAAATTCTGAAAAAAATAATTAAAATAAAATTTAATAGTTAAATTTTATTTTAGTTATTTTTTCAAAATTTTTGTATAATATTTATCATATTTATTGGACGAACAAAAAAATCAACGTTACTACCTAAAAAATCAAAAATCAACTTTGACCACATATATGTGCTCGTTAGTTTAAGACAAATGAGTATGCTCTTTCAGAAGAGTTATCCACCCAATTTGGGGGTGATAGCATGTAGGCTATCTCGTTCCACTCAAATTGATAAATGAAATTACTTATTTACCTTACATTTATTTAATGCTACGTGACTACGTCACAATTCCCTATTTCTTTCTCCTTCAAATTCCTATTTCTTTCTCCTTTTATTTTTCGTATTTATTTTTCCAGAATCACTCCCCCATTAATTCTCAATTTTTCCTCTTCACTTTTTCAATTTCAACAAAAAAACTACAAAATTGAGAATAAATAAAATGTGTATAACTTAAATTTATATATTACGTTTCAATGAAATCAATTTTTTCGAATTTTTTTTTGCAACTAACTACTTTAATTAAATGATTTTTTTTCCTCACTTCAATTATTTGAAAATGGAAAAAATTGTATCACCTTTTTACTCTATCTTCATGCTCTGGATTTTGAATACGTATTCTGCAATTATTTATTATTTTTTAGGAATTTTTGCATACATGAAATTTTGGTCTCGTGAAAAAAGAATTTCATAATTTGTATAGCTTAATATTTTGTGATGTTTGAATTCAAAATTTGTTTCGATTTTTAGCTTAATTTTTGTTTTTTAAAATCAAATACAATTTGATTTTTTTTTTATACAGAGAAATATTTGAAAAAAAAAAAAACAATAGCTACGTGAGGACAATTTTGTCATTTGAAAAAAATAAGATTAATCAAAATGCAACAGTAACAATACAATAGTGTGCCAAACAACAAATAAATATATTAATTGTTAAATAAGATTAATATCTTGGCAAGATAATGTATTTGTGATGAATATATGTTTTTAAAATGATAATTAATTATGTTTTATGTAATGATAATTTTAATGTTACAAACTTACAAATGAATAAAGATGATATCTAAATCATTTATGTAGACATATTTACATTAGCATCGGTGTTATAGCTCTTATTTATACTTTTCCATTCTAAAGTTGTTTTTAAATAAGAAGATATTAAGATAATGTGCAATTTTTTTTTTAATTATAAAAAATAACATTGATTTTAAATACCATGACAAATATTAATGTATCATATTGTTGATATCTATGTGTCACATTAAACAATTAATAGTATATATGTAGTCGCGTATGAGCGAGTCTTTTTTCATAACCCCCGGGTTCGTTCGCAATCGATTTCAACAGGCTGTTACACATAAGTTTCAAGAACATGCACTGCAGTCTCCCAAGTACTATACAACTATTATTTTATAATATTAGGATTTTTTTACTAAATAAAATGTAGTACTGTAATTAAATAAATTAAAAATATAATTATTTTAATTGGGATGGTTTTATTGAACAAGCAGTGGACCATCAAATAATCAAACGAAGTACATACACAAAGTAGTTGACAGGCACATCTACAAATAGTAGGATGAAAGATACTTAAGTTGTAGTGTTTCTAAATATGTCCACGTGTATTAATATCCACCGCAGGTTACAACTAAAAGGTTTTACTTATTTAAGATTTTCAAATTTCACCTGTTACAGTACATTTTTTTAACTCAAAATTTAAATTAAATTTTGATTAATATTTGCGTACTCGTTAAATATTTTTAAGTAATTTACAATCCATGACACTTCATTGTATATTTACATAACAATTTTTGTTTAAATTGTTGTATCCTAAAAAATATTCCACTTACAATAGTACATAGGATTGTTTATTTTTCAAATCAGTATTTGAATTTATAACGTTATAAATGGTTGAATTTTTGGTATATTTAAAATTAAAAATATGAAAAAAAAATTATTGAATGGGACCAGCGGGCCACCGTATACGAATACGAACCAATAATTTTCAACGCACTAAAATGCGCATGCATAGCTCGACGAAGTTGAAAAGGCAATAGATGCTTTTCTCAACCTAAATAAACAGCCTAAATGATACACATAAACCTGTCGATAGATTATTGTTATTTTTTGTTCTCTTACATTTTGTGTAGTCAATTTAATTTTTTAAAATAAATATAGATTTAATCATTTCATAATAAATTTAGGTTTAAAACAGTATTGCAGAGCCAAGAAACTTAAAATTTTATGTATTATTTTATTGTTATGTATTATTTTATTGTACCAATTTTTGAATATATATGTTTAAACTAAGGAGAGGATTTTCAATTGAGAGTGTATGAGATTCGGCAATTTATACATTCCTAGAGTACGATTCTAATTATACACCTAGACCTAGTATTATATCTTCATGTATTTATTGATAAATATTCATTGTGTATGCTAATATATTTATTAGTATGCTAATTTAAAGAATATATAATAATTGTTTTTTTAAATGAAAATTTTTTAATTATTAAATGATAATTTTATTGGGTTTTTAGGTGGGAGTACGATTCTAATTATACTCTCGGAACTATAATATAGGTATTGATGAGATTCTAATGAAATTTTAAAATGTAATTGTATTCAATTCAGATTTTTAAAAGTTCACTAAAATTTGGAGGTATTCAATTGTATTCAATTAGTATTTTAAAAAATTAAAAAAAATCTACAAGAAATTAAAAGTCTATAGATTTTAAGTGTATGGATTAAAATGGATTCTTGTTAAAAAAATAAATGAGTTTCATTTTTTTAAAATATTTGGTTAAAAAGTTAAATTTTGATGGATTCTAAAAAATATTAATACAAAAAAAATTACTCTTTCTTTAGACAATGACACAACATATATAATAATAATAACACTTTTTGATTTATCTATATGACTATATGTACAATATTAATATATTATAAAAATAAATAATAATAATAATAATAATAATAATAAAAGTTTATATATGATTGAAACTTTTGTGTTAATTTAATAAAAAAACTCACAATAAATAATAATAATCTATTATTATTATTACTATTATTATTAAAAATGAAAAAATAAATAATAATAATATATTAAATTTTTCTTTTTAAAAATAATTTTTTAAACAAAAATAATTAAATAGTTTTGAGTTGTTTTGCGCTGAAAATTAATGAAAACAATATAAAATTTTATATATATTAAATAATTTTATGAAATCTATAAAAATTCATACAAATTTAAAAAAAAAAATCATTCAAATTTGTATTAGTTCTGTGAATTTTCTAAATATATAAATTTTCTAAAATTAATAAAAATCCAATACAATTCGGATTGAATATTACACTTTCCTAAATTGAATGAATATGAAGTTAACTCAATATGAAGTTAATTAAATCAGAATTAAGGAGAGTGTATTGGTTTTGATATTTGTTGAATTCTTTAAAACTTTTAAATTTTGGATTTATTCAATTTGAATTTTAAAAAGTTCATTAAAATCTTGAAGTAATTCAATTCAATTTGAATTTTAAAGTTCCCTACGAGCAAGCGTATGGGTCCTGTAGGGCCTTTGGAGGGAATCGACCCGCGAAAAGGGCGCACGGATTTCCCTACAGGTACTCCTACGAGAAGGGTCCTTACGACCTTATGCGTAGGGGTAGCCGTAAGGAATTCTAATAAAGGATTGTAGGGAAGCCCGTAGGAGATCTCTTAAGGGTTATAGCCGTAGGGAATCCCCGTAGGGATTCAGTGGATTTTTTGTAGTGAATATATTACAATGTTTGCTCCGTAAAAATAATCACATTCTTTTCACAAACTACAAAAAAAAAAAAAAAAAGTTTTCATAAACTACAAAAAAAAAATGAAACTAAACAGAAAGAGTATTATTAAAAATCAATTATAAATATTATTTTAGAGGTACCAAAATTGATTAGAGAATGCACAAAGTTGACCACCAAAATATTACACAGACTTACTAATCATAGTAAACAATACATGGAGTTTTTGTACTATAGTCCTAAAATTCAAAGTAATGAGTCGTTACTTAATGGAGTCATTTACTTGACTTGGTCATGTCCACAATAAAGTAACGGTCGTTTACTTAATCAAGTCCTCTTCACAAATCATTTCATTGTTATTTGCCTTTTTAATTTAAGAAAAAAAAAATGTAATCGTGTTAAATAAATTGAGGATATGGAGCAATATTTACATTAAAAAAAATATCTAAGCGTGTATTAATATCAGGATATTAATATTGAGTGCGTATTTATTTATTTTTCTTAATACAGTATTAGGATATTAATATTGACTGCGTATTTATTTTTTGTTATGCATTTTTATAATTAATCCAAATCTTTATACCAAAAAGTAAATACTGTAATTAAAAGGAATTAATTAATTAATTAAGACGCGTGGGTCCCAAATCTGAAAATTTATCATATCACCGCTTCACAAATCACAACCCTATTTTATAAAAACACCGAATTACACCCTCTCATCAAAAAAATAAAATAAGAATCGAGTCGAATCAAATCAAAACAAAACATATTCTCTTCATCTTTCTTCTTCTCCTTCATCAAAATCACCTCTTCGATTTTGATTTTCGTTAAATTGAATTCCTTCCCATTCGCATCGGAGTTCATCAATGGCGGACACCAAGAAATACATCACCGCCGACGAGCTCAAAAAGCACACGACCCCCTCAGATCTGTGGATCTCGATCCAGGGCAAAATCTACAACGTCACCGATTGGGCCAAGGAGCATCCCGGCGGCGACATTCCCCTCCTCAATCTCGCCGGCCAGGACGTCACCGACGCCTTCACCGCCTTCCACCCCGCCTCCGCCTGGAAACACCTCGACCGATTCTTCACCGGGTACCACCTCGAGGACTTCAAGGTCTCCGAGATCTCCCGCGATTATCGCAAACTCGCGAACCATCTCGTCAGATCCGGAACCTTCGAGAACAAAGGCCACGGCGTCATCTACTCCCTCCTCTTCTGCGCCCTCCTCCTCTCCGCCTGCTTCTACGGCGTCCTCCGCACCGACAGTTTCCCGATCCACGTCCTCTCCGGCTGCCTCCTCGGCCTCGCCTGGATCCAGGTCACCTACCTCGGCCACGACTCCGGCCACTACCAGGTCATGTCCGGCCGGGGCGCCAACAAATTCATCCAGATCTTAGCCGGAAACTGCCTCACCGGAATCAGCATCGCCTGGTGGAAGTGGACCCACAACGCCCACCACATCGCCTGCAACAGCCTCGATTACGACCCCGACCTCCAGCACCTCCCCGTCTTCGCCATCTCCAACAAGCTCTTCAAAAACCTCACCTCCGTCTTCTACGGCCGGAAGCTCGACTTCGACCCCCTCTCCCGCTTCCTCGTCGGCTTCCAGCACTTCACCTTCTACCCAGTCACGTGCGTCGCGCGTGTCAACCTCTTCCTCCAGACGTTCCTCCTCCTCCTCTCAAGCCGGAAAGTCCCCGACCGCGCCCTCAACATCCTCGGCATCCTCGTCTTCTGGACCTGGTTCCCCCTCCTCGTCTCCACCCTCCCCAACTGGACCGAGCGAGTCGCCTTCGTGATGGCAAGCTTCTGCGTGACAGCCATCCAGCACGTGCAGTTCTGTTTGAACCATTTCGCTGCCAACGTATACGTGGGCCCGCCCAAGGGCAACGACTGGTTCGAGAAGCAGACGGCCGGGACAATCGACATCTCGTGCGCGTCGTACATGGATTGGTTCTTCGGAGGCTTGCAGTTCCAGCTGGAGCACCATCTCTTCCCCAGGCTGCCCAGGTGCCAGCTGAGGAACATCTCCCCCTTGGTTCAGGAGCTCTGCAAGAAGCACAATCTGCCTTACCGGAGCTTGTCGTTTCTTGAGGCGAACAAGTGGACGATAAGGACGCTGAGGACGGCGGCCATGGAGGCCCGGGATTTGGCCAGCCCGAAGAATTTGATGTGGGAAGTTATCAACACTCATGGATGATGATGATGATGATGATGATGATGGTGGTGGTGCTTCTTTCTGTTAAGGTTTAATTTTGTTATTTATGTAACTTTATTTTTAATTTGAGATTATTATTTATATCATTTTACTTTGTCATTGTGTATCTCCTGGACTTGTCAAGTTTTTTTGATAAATGATGATAAATTTACTTTACCTTAATAATAACACAAAGAATGGAGTATTATATATGGAGGGGCAAATCAAATGTTTTACTTTCCTATGATCTTTGTTTCTTTTGGATAACCAAACCTATTCTTAGCATTGTGTTTTTTGTGTATTTTATGAAGTGTAATTGTTTGTTTGAGAAATGCATTCTCTCCTAACTTGGGAATTTCGATGTGAGGATTTGAGTAGTACTTCATGATTGGGAATTTGCTATTGTTATTGTTATTCTCTCCTATAATATCAGTTTATGGTTTGGCAAGAACATCATTAATAATTAATTCCACATTTCCACTTGTGAAAAATTAAAAGATTTGTAAAAGTTGATACTTAGTAGTATTTAATTGCACATACACATAATTAGCAAATTGTATAGTATTTATTTATTTCATAATTAAGCATTTCCTTTGCTACTTTTGCCTTGTTAGTGATAGGAATATACAATATCTGTAGGTAGGGACATTGCCTTGTTTCACCAAGTATCAACACCACACATATAAAGTATTACACAAAATTCCAAAACCCGAAAGGTGTATTGATAAGGCTGAAGATCATGCAAACCAAGATACTCAGCCTTAGCCGTTCCGTTCAAATTCATTCGTCCGTTCGAATACATGAAAAAACACAAAATATGTGTTGACAAGCTCGACTCATTTATGTATCAATAGCCCAGGTGCCAGCTGAGGAACGTCTCCCCTCTGGTTCAGGAGCTCTGCAAGAAGCACAATCTGCCTTACCGGAGCTTGTCGTTTCTCGAGGCGAACAGGTGGACGATTAGGACGCTGAGGACGGCTGCGATGGAGGCCCGGGGTTTGGCCAGCCCGAAGAATTTGATGTGGGAAGTCATCAACACTCATGGATGATGATGATGGTGATGGTGCTTCTTTCTTCATTCTTGTTAAGGTTTTATTTTGTTATTTATGTAAACTTTATTTTTAATTTGAGATTATATTACTTTGTCATTGTGTATCTCTTGGACTTGACAAGTTTTTTTGATAAATGATGAGAAATTTCACTTTTACTTTAATAATAACACAAAAGAAAGAATGCATCTTGTTATTTATTTTGTAGAGTATGGTTATTATATTTGGAGGGGCAAATGAAATGTTTTGCTTTGCTATGATCTTTGCCTTTTTTTGATAACCAAACCTAACTTGGGAATTTCCATGTGACACTACATGATTGGGAAATTGCTATTGTTATTCATGTGGCATTTTGATGATTGATCTACCCGAAATATGAGTTTATGGTTTGGCAAGAACATCATTCATAACTTAATTCCACATGTGAAAGTTGCTACTTAATTGCACATAAACAAAATTAGCCAATTTTAATTTATTTATTTCATAATTATGTCTTTCAATTCCTTTGCTACTTTTGACTTGTTAGTGATGATAATATAACAATCTGTAGGTAGGGACATTGCCTTGTTTCACAAAGTATCAACACCACACATGTAATACACAAATTTCCAAAAAACCCGAGAGGCATATTGATAAGGCCGAAGATCAATATGTCTTGAGGGCTGAAACATTTTTTTTATGTTTCTTTGGTGTGCAACAAAATTCATATATACATGTCAAAGGTACTTACACGGAGATAGAAGGTCTTGGCAGCTGCTGTGAGGTATGGTTCAGAGTTTAAATAGTTAATGGGCTAACTGGAACGTTTTTATAAATGTGATAAAGGGAGATGTTGAATTTTGTTTTGCTATAAGGGGTTATATGTAAAATACTGAATAAAACACGGGGGTGCTTTTTTGTAATCATCCCTAAAACTATATTAGGGGGTTATATGTCTCATTTTTTGTGGTTGTTTAGTATGATATGATGCTAGATACCATACCCTCAAGGCCTCAACAAGCAGCACTTCTGTCCACAGAGACAGACAGGCTGATCTTACGAAAGCTACTCAAGCGAGAGGTTCATCTTTAGGTTAAATAGATTGACACTACTACAAATCTACAATATCATGGACAGGTCATTAGCTGGTGCTTTTTTGTCCTTCTCGCTTACAATTAAAGTATTCAGGTTCGATTAATGTATCCCTGCCTATCTTTTTTGAGTAAATAAATTTTGTTCTTCAATATTATATAATAATCTCTCTATATATATGAAAAAGTTTTACAATATATTTAAAATATTCAACCCAAGTTGAATATTGTACATTTAATACAATCAAAATAGTAGTAAGTTTTAGTGTTTTACAATATAATTAATAATTAAAAGATATGGGTTAATTATTGATCATTTGATAGGATCAAAATAGGTTTGTTGTTGCATTTTGTATTATTATATATGTATATTGTTGTATTATTATATATGTATATTGTTTGAAAAAGAAATGAAAAAATAAAATATTTATAATACATGTTTTAAAGAAGGATTTTTTTAGATTAGAAGGATTTTTTTTTAATTAGTGGCTTTCTTTCACAAATTCGGAACACCTTTAATTGTCAAAATATCAAACTTATGTTTTAATAAAATTATCATAAATATGACTTTACCAAAATAATTAAAAAAATTCATTCTTTTCATAAACTTATTTTTTAATAAAATTATCATAAATAACCCTTTACCAAAATAATCCAAAATAATTTAAAAAATTCCTTCATTTCATAAACTTATTTTTTAATAAAAAATTCCTTCATTTCATAATTAAAAATTCCTTCATTTCATAAATAACCCTTTACCAAAATAATTAAAAAAAAATCCTTCTTTTAATGTGAAAGAACTATTTTTATATTTTGGCAGAATATAAATATATTTAAAGTAAACGGAAATGAAAAGTTGAAAAAAAAAACCCTAAAAAAATTAGAAAAAATAGTAGTTAGTAAAAAAAATAACGAAAATAAAAATTAAATAAAAAATAGTAGTAAAAAATAGCACAAATAAAAATTCAAATAAAAAAATAGCAAATAAAAATTAAATATAATAAAATGCGAGGGAAAATTATTGAAAGTGATTTTTTTAAAAAAACATACCGTATATATGAAAAATAGGTAAAAAGGTATATTTAAGTATATAAAAATAATTCTACCGTGTTTCTCAAGATTGAAGATTAGACTTGTTCTTTTGGACTGAACTGAACTGAAACAACGAAACTGAACTAAATTGATTTTTTTATAAAAATAGTAATAATTTTTATAAATTATTTAATAATTTTTTAAAAATATTAATAATATTGTGACATTAATTAGAATGTATAAGAACTGAACTAAATTGATTTTTTTATAAAAATAGTAATAATTTTTATAAATTATTTAATAATTTTTTAAAAATATTAATAATATTGTGACATTAATTAGAATGTATAGTAAAAATTATTGATTCAAATTATTTTTTATTTATTTTATTTTAATTTATTTTGAAACGAATTTAATAACTAAAATTTGATCTAAATTGAACTGAAATAATCAGAAATGAACTTAAATGAACTGAAATCAAATAAAAATAAAAAACTGAAATTAAATAAAAAAAACATGTTACTCAATGAGTAAATATATACTTAATTAATTATACTTCTTAACAAATATGTAGATTGAAAATTAAATTTTTTATTTAATTTCAAATTTACAAATCTATAATTATTATTAAATGTATAACTATTGTTATTGTTACCGAATGTTTTTTAAATTCTTAATAAAAACAAATTATTTGTATAGATTTACTCCCTCCGTCCCTCGAATGTTTGCCGACCGGGTCAATTAAAAATTATAAAGAAAATACTAAAATAAAATTTATCATTCGGAGAAGGAGGATTTTTTATGAAAAGTAAATTTCATTAACATTAATAAAAGAAATAAATATACACAGGCCATAGCCCACAAGTGAGATAGTGTTGTCCATATCGAGTTGAATAGAAGGAAGTGTCTCGGATTGAGATCTTTTGAATTCCAAAACGTACGTGATGCCACTCGAGGTACCCGCTTGGCCATTCCAAACGCGATCCCTTTGTAATCGATCTATATCACACCTTATAATCAAGTTTTAGGTCATCGAATACTTACCTTTTCATTTTTCTACATGAAATTGTTTAATTGGTTTCAACCATTACATGAGTAACGACTTTTTGATTATACAAAATATCTTTTGACAATCACTCATCATCATTCTTCATTTATCACTTTTAATTTTGAGAGAAATTCCAGAATAATCACTTTCATTTTTTTTTTTCAATCGATTTCGTCGGCACCGCAGAGTATGCGGGTACAGACACCCAAGTCGCCGTAGTAGGAAATGAAATTCAGACCACCGCGTGCTGATGTCATTGCTGATGTCATCTTCGGATCTTGATATCTCTCTCTAACCGGTATGTGGATCTACTGATTCTTTTATTTAAAATTGAATGCCTAATTTTAAATAAATAAATAAATATTGCATTCTTTGTAAATATATTAAACCTAAAGGCTCAATTTTGCAATTAGAAAAAGTTGAAAATGGCCTAATCTCTCCCTGCTCCGCGGTTCACAGATTGACACCGAATCAGTCCCAACTCTTAAATCTCCCTCCTCGATCTTCACTTCTCTCTCGAGCTTTAACTAATCTCTGTGCGATTTCGAACCCAGACTCCGGTCCGCCAGCCGCCAATCAACATCGCGCAAAGGTATTTTTCAATTTGTGCTGAATTTTATTCTAGATGCTTCCTTCGCCCTTTGAATTTATTTTTATTTTTCTTGTTTTTGTTTCTGTTGATATTTGAGAATTGGGGCTCAATAATATTTGCTGTTTTTTTTCAATAATTGTAAGGTAAATGAAACACATTTTGAAGAATTGGGTTTCCAAAATTCAATCATTTTTTATTTGTGTCTTTGTTGGATTATTTTTTCTTGGAACACCGAATTTTGGAATTCGGTGAAATCAATACATATCCGCAGGCATGGATTGTTAGTAATTTCTCGTTGATGATATTCGGCAACCGACAATTAGAGCTACGTAGTTACTTGTAGATAACATATGGTTATAGAATCGTAGAGAAGAGAAAGATAATATTCAGAAGTAGTAATTGTTTTTGGCCACTTTGTTCTGTTTCATTTCTTTTGTTTGAGCGATTTGCAAAATAAATTGTGTTAAAAGGGGTTTAGTATTGCGATTTTTCGTGGTTGATTTGATGGTGTTGTTTTTTTTACTTAATAGAGTGTGTAATTAATTAGTGTTTAGAATCGTGATCGGACTTGAGCCTTTTGATGTAACATCAATTTTTCTGCACCCTTTTTTTGTGTAGGTATTCAGAAAGGTGCGAGTATTAGCAAGGAACACGATGCATCCTCATTTAACAATCCACAGGCACCCAATGTGTGCTGAAGTATGTATTTTCTATTGCTTAAACCTTTTAACAGGGAAATGTAGTGCTTGGGCGTATTTTTTTTTTTTCAAAAATATTTATGTAGATGCATATAGTAATAAATCACGTTGGAGAATATGTTGTTTGTTAAGTTGTTAAACGAGGATAAGTCTATCTGGATTTATATTCTTCCGATAAATGTAGTATTGACCGTCATCGTTAACATGTCTTGGAGATGTTTCCTCCTGGTGCATTAAAACAAAGTAAAAATCGAGAGGCATATTAATAATATGCATTCTGGGAGTCGTACTTCACTTTATAAACAAGTTCTTTTCCATGTCTTGAACTCACAACCTTCTGGTTATGGTTCGATAGTACATGTGTTGTATTTTCTCGAATGTGACATTTTTTTTTTTCGTTTTTTCTGAAATGTAGTAGTAGATTTCCTCAACTAGTTGAATGCAGTAGTGAGTTTTTTTTTTCCTCGTATTTGAACTTATTTGATTAGTATACACAAACACAGGTTATTGAAGAGTTCCAGAAGTGCCATAGTGACCATCCTCTTGGGAAGTTTTTTGGTCAATGCACAGATTTAAAAATTAAGCTTGATAAATGTTTCCGTCAAGAAGTAAGTTTCCGAATTTCTTTTCAACTCTGGGATAGTGATGTTATTGTATGATAACCTTGACACCGTTGTTTCGCAGAAAGCCGTGAAGAGGAAGGCGAATTTTGAAGAGAGCAAAAAGTTGAAAGAGAGACTGAGGGCTCAAAGGAAGGAAAGTGCCGAGACTCTGATAGATGAGAAGAATTTCGCACAAGCTTAATGAATGTCCTGAGTACGATCCGGGTTATGTTTTTGAAATGTAGTGTTCAATGATACGTAGTGATTGTAATATTTAGAAATGTCTCGTAAACGACTGACCGGGAAAACGATGATTTGGTTCATTAACAATAATTTATGGACGCCCGATCTTTTTTATGTAGTATTTTTTTTTTCAAATTTTAAAAAGTTATTCTAAATGTTTCATGCAAAATTTATCACACTATTTTTATGTTTTTATCAATAATAATACGTAAATTAAAAGAAATAAAAAATGATTTCGAATTCAAAGAAAAGATGAAAATATAAATAAAAATGATCCACATATATTTGGGCTTGCTTTTGTCCACAGCTAATGACGGCCCATAAAATTGGGCTTGTTGTGTTAGCTCGATGAACGATTACATCCCCAATTCTACTGGTAAAATTTGGGGATTAGGGTTTTTCAGTTTTTTTGTCTCTAAACCCTTGCAAAAAAATCATCAGCTCCCGATTTATTCCTACGATGGGGAAGGCGAAGAAAGCCCCCAATTTTGCTGTGATGAAGAACATCGTCTCACATAAAGCAATTAAAAGGTAAGTTCTTATTTTTTTAAATTTCTGTTTTTTTTGTTGCGGATTCATTTTTGTTTTGGGATTTGATGTTTTGTTGCTGCAGTTACAAAGAGGAGGTCTTAAACCCTAATAAGAAAGACCTGACAAAGGAGAAGCTCCCCAAGAATGTGTAAGTTCGTTTCTCCGTTGAATTCGAGCTTCTTTTACTGGTTCAACCATGGCGAAATATTTATTTATTATATTTTAGGCCGCAAGTTTCATCTGCCCTTTACTTCCACCACAACACTGCTTTGGGTCCACCGTATCACGTCTTGGTCGATACAAATTTCATCAATTTCTCCATCCAAAATAAAGTGAGTACTAAATCATCTTTTTTTTTATTAGTCTGTATCCTTGCTGAATGTTCGAATTTTGTGCAGTTGGACCTTGAGAAAGGGATGATGGATTGCTTATATGCCAAATGTAAGTTATTATATGTCATTTTCTTCGTTCAGCATCTTACATTCGTGTTTGCTGCATTTTCCAATTTAAGTTCACAGAAATCGTAAGAAGTGTGTAGTGTGAGTAAACAGTTGAATGACACGTGGTAGTTCGATAAATAAATTTTCATTTTGTAGGTACTCCTTGCATCACAGACTGTGTTATGGCCGAGCTTGAGAAGTTAGGTCAGAAATACCGAGTTGCATTGAGGCACGTTCTTCTGCTCTTCACCTAATTTTAAATCTATCTTCTCAGCGGGTTAACTTTTATTTGTACTTCACAAATGATCAGTATTGAAGTCTCGTGAGGGATTAATATGTTTTATGTTACATAATTATTTATTCAGGTAGGGGTGTCTATCAGGTCGTGTCGTGGTTTCATGAGCATTCCATGTATGACATGAACACAAATATGGCCTGTTTTGTGTTCACGTCTATTAATGTAACCCGAACACGATATGTTTGTTATTTTAGTAACACGGAGAGGACATGAGATGCATATATATTTTAGAAAGTGTAATTTTTGACAATACTAATTACAGTACTTTGTAAGATTAGAGTTTTTCGTAAATAATTTACCGTATAATATATGATGTATTTTTTTTAATTTCTAAAATTATTAGATGGGTTAAACAGACTGACCCTCAGGTTCGTTTATATCCTGAATTGTATTATAAGTGGCTACTTCTTTTTCTTTGGACCTGATTTGTGCTAGGAATATTATTTTTATCGTTTTTATCTTTCTTGTAATCATCAGGATTGCAAAGGACCCTCGATTTGAAAGACTTCCTTGTGTTCACAAGGGAACTTACGCTGATGATTGCCTTGTTGATAGAGTCACTCAGGTATTATTAGTCAATAATTATACTTGACATCCAAGTACCAATTTCTACATTGGGGAACTAAAATTATCTATTCATCATTTGCTCATTTTTAAAGAAGGCTGAAATTGTAGAAGTTTGTTCAGTTGAATATTTTTTTTCTTTCTTAAATTGTACTCCGTATTGTGGATTATCCAATGCACTGTTTTTGAATTTTGATTCCAACTGCAAGAAGATTTTTAACTTTGACATCCTGACCAATGAAAACAGCACAAGTGCTACATTGTTGCTACCTGTGATCGTGACTTGAAGCGAAGAATCCGCAAGGTACAGAAAACAAAAGTATTGTTTTGCTATTAGAGGGATAAATTATTGGGAAAAATTCTCGTAACGCATTTCCCTAATTACAAAATTCAATTGTCTTTTACTAGTGTATAATTTAAGTTGCCACTTCAAGTTTTGTATAATAGAAACATGTCAATGCTAGTTTGTAATAAAAATATAAAAGACGCTCCCTCGATCATATGCTATCCGTCTCATCTTATGAAACAATTTGTCACATTTTCAACGATCCGTTTAATTTTCAGATCTCACTAAATCGTAAGTTTAATTTGGCAGATTCCTGGAGTACCAATCATGTATATCACTCAGCGAAGATATTCCATTGAACGGCTACCCGAGGCTACCATGGGTGGAGGTAGGATTAAAAATGATCTAGTATATTGTTATCGACCTTTTTACACGCCCACTATTAAATTCCATCTAATTTCGTTTATCCTTTTTGTTTGCCGCAGCTCCGAGAAACTGATAAAACAAGGGGAGTATACACAAGTCTGAAGTCTCGTTTTTGTTCTAGCCCGGGTTCTGATTTGATCCATGCCTTTGAGCAAGAAACGGAGTTGTGTTTGTTATTCTGGAATGTAACTGAGTATTATGCACTTGAACCAAACCTCAATGTAGGTTTTTTGCACTTGGTCCTATGTTTATCAATATATTGGTTTTACAAGTTGTTGGAAAGAATTATTGTTTTGGCTTTCAAATTTCTTTGGAAAAAATGAATAGACAGGGAAAGGGGTTATTTGAAATGCCCATAATACCTGGAGACTACGTTGATAATTACAGAACTTGCACGGAAAGAATTGGTTAAGTAAACGAACATTGAAACGTTAACTCTACAAATTGTACAAGCTTCTTTTCGTCATCACTAAAAGCGTTTGTAGTCCAACGGTTAGGATAATTGCCTTCCAAGCAATAGACCCGGGTTCGACTCCCGGCAAACGCAAGTTTTTGTTGTCTATTAATTTTAATTTTTGTGTCTATTAATTTTATTTTTTGACCTACAAAAAAGTGCAAGACACAGCACGTAGGTTGTTGTTTTGATAATATGAATTAGTGGTATGAATGTATACAGTATATATTTGGTTATAGTGGTGAACCTCTTCTCTTCTCTTCCAATTCCAATTATAGAAGGCGTTGACATAGCTTCTTTGCTTGCTGTGAGGATTGGACGTTCAATCAATCAAGACTCCTCATTTGGTGTTGGATGGTGGTGTGTCTACTCTGATTTGACTTCTCATTTACTCATTTTGCTATATTTACTACTTTGTCGTTAATTATGTATTAATTGTCTAAAATAAATAATATAAAGATTTTTCTTTTAATATGGTGTCTCTGAACATATAACCAATTCAAACAAAAGATGATCTACCAAATCTCAAGCAAACAAACGCATTAGGACCAAGGTTTGAAAGCTTGAAAGCTGCCAAGAGGAAATGCTCAATTCCCCGAGTATGCAAACGTTAATTTTATAAATAAAAGTTACAATAAACACATTTCATATGTAAAAAAAGGACGAAAAAATATTTATTCCCATCACCAATTCTAACTTCTTTCAAAGGTTATTATTTTAACTCTAAAACATTTTCTTTCTAGTATATTTTTAATGGACTTCAGATTTTTTTTTTCACTCCTTAATTAAAATAAGAAATAGTAACCCCTTGAAAAACACAGCAGCTCCACTTAACGCTCCCTCCAACTCCCTTTTTTGTCTATATAGAAGAAAACAAAATAGCCCCATTTGAAAGACCGCCCCTTCCCTTTCATTCTTCCGTTTCCCGTCCTTTAATTCTTGGTACATACGTACAATTTTTTATATATAAATACACACGCCCTTTCGGTCCTTCTTGTTTATTTAATGATTCTTAAGGGCAATTTCATATGTCTAGTTGTTACCTGAAAAAGAGAGCTTTTAATTGATGCGATTATTTCTCTAATTTCTGTCGGTTTTAAGGATCCTGCAGCTTCTTTGGGGAAGACCCATTTGCTCAGAGTCGGCCTTTTTGCATCAAAGGTACAATCCCTTATTTTATTTATGTATTTATTTTGTTTCCGTTGAGAAATGGAAAATTGAGATCTGTTTTTTGTTTGCTGATTCCCATTTTCTTGTATTATGATTATTATTGTGTGGTTATATGTTTTTTTGGTGTTAATGATATTTCCCAAATGAGTTCTGTTTTTTTTTTGAACCTTGCATTATTCAGTTATTTTGCCCCAGATAGATATATACAGAATTCTGAAAATAATTGCTCATTTCTCATTGATTTGTTTTTAAAAGATCCTCTTTTTTAATTAAAATGTGTGGTTGAGTGTTCTTCTAAAAATTTATCATGTATTGATCTCAAAGTAAGCATTAGGATTTAAGGTTCTGAGGTTATCTCCTTTTCATTTTTGAGATATGTATTTATGCACTGAAATTTTTCCAAAATTCCATTATGTTGTGTTTTCGATTCTTTGCCTCATTCGATAATATCTCCGTTTTGTCGGTTCAATAAACGACAGAAAAAATTTCGACAATGGAAGGTGAAACATCTTGGGTAAGTCACTCCGCCGACATCGCGACACCTGGCACCACAGCGTTGCTCGACTCATTCTCAGATTCCTACGACGAAACCAGCTCAGAAGACTCCGCATTTTCCATGGACTTAATCCTACCCGACGACTTACTGGAACGAATATTGTCACATTTACCCTTAGCCAGCCTGATCCGGGCCGGGTCCGTTTGCAGACGATGGAACGAAATAGTGACCTCAAAGAACTTCCTATGGAACAACACCTGTCAACAAAAGCCTTGGTACTTCATGTTCACCGACTCAGACGGGCCGTTCGGGCACGCTTACGACCCCACCCTCAAGAAATGGCACGCAATCGACCTCCCTCGAATCGCGTCTTCCAATTGGTTCGTCTCGTCTTCATCTGGGCTCGTCTGCTTCATGGACAACGACAGCCGGACTGAGCTGTACGTCTGCAACCCAATCACGAGATGGTGCAGGGGGGTCGACGGGCCCCCGGGCCCGAAATCCCCCGACTACAGCGCGCTTGCTGTCTGGGCCGATCGCTCTTCGTGCAGCTACAAAGTCTCAGTGGTTATGTCGAAGCAGGTCCCCGACGATTTCCACAGGTGGGACCTCTCGATCCACGTGTACGATTCGGGCTCGGAAAAGTGGGTCCTGGACTCGTCCGAGACTCTGACGGGCTGGCGGGCCGGGGACGAGAGCGTGATCTGCGACAGAGTCCTGTATTTCTTGATCTACAGGGCTGGAGGGCCCGATATACGACACGGGCTTATCGTGCATGACCTTAGAGTGCAGGGCCCGCGAGATGACGGGCTTTTGATCGCGGGGTTCGTGCCTGTGCCGTGTTCGCTTACGTGCGGGCGGTTGATGAATTTGAAGGAGAAGCTGGTGATGGTGGGGGGGATTGGAAAGCCCGATGTGATTAAGGGGATTGGGATTTGGGCCCTCGAGGGAAGGGAGTGGAGGGAGATGGCCCGAATGCCGCATAAGTTTTTTCAAGGCTTTGGTGAGTTTGATGATGTTTTCGCGAGCAGTGGAACTGATGGGCTGATTTATATTCAGAGCTATGGTGCTCCTGCGCTTCTTGTTTTCGATCTTGGTTCGAAGCAATGGAAGTGGGCCCAGAAGTGCCCGGTGGCAAAGAGGTTTCCGCTTCAGCTTTTTACGGGCTTTTGCTTCGAGCCTAGCCTGGAAATTGTTCCCTAGCTGGGTTGATTTTCGACTTTTTTCTTTTTTTGGCTTGACAAAGGTTACTTGGATATCTATCTACTTAGGGTTGGAAAACAAGAATGTTGAGTGTTTTTTTCTTAATGATGTTTCTTATATATTGTTTAGCTTTTGTATTTAAGGGATGATTACAAAATGTACCCTTGAGGTTTAGTTTGATTAACAATGTGTATTTGAAAATTATTCATGGGTTTGGTACTCAAAACAGAACTAGAGTTTTCCAGATAAATACGTGATCACGAAACCGTTTTATCCTTAGCCATTTCTAGGCGTGGCTGGAGGAGTGAGTGCAGATGAAGCTACACTACACCGGATACTTATGGAAAAGAAAATTTGGGAATGGCAATGAAGAAGATATCGTTGACATTTTTAGTAACCGGAGTTTGAAGCAAGAGTTTTCGTCGGGCGGCAAGGGCATTTTGGGAAATATTTCGATCATGATATTAATGTGGATACCATGCAGGAAACTACAACTCTACAAGAGACTCTTCAGTCCATCACATTGTAATATATTATCTGAATTATGCAATTGCACATAATTATGTAATTCCATTATTTATATCATTTCACTTAGTTTAATTAATTAAAAAAATTATTGTATTTTTTTACTGTATCAAAATCAAGAAACGTTGTTAATGATTTTTTAAATTAAAATTAATCAACTCTTTTAGATTTTTAATTACTTCAAATTATGATTGAAAAATTTATTGACATTTCAAATAAAATACACCTTCATAAAACATACAGTAAGTATTATACGAATTAATTAATTAATTAATCATTTACCCCCCAAAAAAAGCCTGAGCAGTGAACTATACAAAAAAGAAAAGGGAAAACGCAGCAGCAAAGGACCAACAACGATCACCGGAATATTTCTCCGGCCCCGGTGACTCCGACTCCTCTTCCAATTTATGAAAACTCCATCAAAATCGACTGGGTAATTTTTTTAGAATCACGGCTTTCATTGCTAATCCTAAACCCTAATTGCTAAATTTGTGATTTTTTATTTCAATTGCGTTGGATGATTTACTGAACATGGTATAATCGGTTGTGGATTTATTTTTCGTGAAGTTTTGAACTTTTAAGTTATTCATACTCCGGCAGTTATTGTCTTTATATGATTGGATTTTTATCAGTGTAATAGCTCTCTTTATACCATCAACATTGTTTTAAATTAATGTTCTTCTAATGCCCAATAAAGAGAGAGGGTGGAATTGCGGGATCTCTTTAGTTTGATGATGAGTTTATGAGATTTCACTATAACTAATTCATCAGCTCTGTTTTTCTTGTTTGGTCTATTGTGCTTCTTTTTTGTTGCCTCGGTTTTTAGGTCATGTGTTAGTTTTGTGGTTCTTCTCGTTTTAGTAAAACAATCTGATTTTGTTCAAGAATTTGGGCTAGCTGTTAATGGCAGTACCAAGCTTCAGATACTTGGTGCAATTACACAAGGACGTTCCAAAAGCGGCAAGATTCTATTCAGAGGGCCTTGGTTTCACCGTTAATGTCTGCACTCTCCGATGGGCCGAGCTCCATTCCGGCCCGCTAAAGCTTACACTTTTGCATTCTCCCAGGTCCGCTTCATTTTATATATGCAAAATGTATACTTCTAAAAAGGGGTGATGCTTTTTTTCCTCACAAATTATGCAAATACTTGTGGGAAATTTGGCAGCATTTTAGTTTCAGGAATTCCTAATGTGTCATTTAAATATTAAATTTAGTCGGGGAAGGGTTTAACAATTCGAGAATGTTTACGCTATAGACGATGTTGATTCTACGTTTGTGTGGACCTTTGAATTGGGGAAGAGAACTTAGAGGAATCCCAATATGATTAAATTGAGAATTTATTTAGTTTATTATGAATCTAAATCTGTATTTATTTAGTTTTAATTTAGTGGAACTTTTAAGTTTCCAGATTTTGGGTGACGAACTTTTAAATTTCTAATGTGGTTTGATTTGGGTTCATTGGGGTAATGGGGTTGGTTTATTTTTAGATTTGATTAAACACCTACTTCTATTCACTCATTTCTCGCTTCTATTTTTTCAGTGACCATGTTGATCAAAAGGGATATTCATCACTCTTATCATTTACAGTACCTGACATCAATACTACCGTCACAAAACTAATGACCTTAGGTGCAGAGCTGGATGGGCCCATTAAATACGAAACCCATGGAAAGGTAATTTCCCCAAGTTATTATTGCAATCAACTCTTTACAGACGAGCATTTTGTATTGAACCAAATATTTAGCGAGCATTGGCAATCACCATGAAAAAATGTGTGTCAAACTTTTGTTAGAATGAAATAAAACACTTCACAATCTTTGATTATCAGTTACTAGAATGAAATCAGAGCTGTGGGAACCTAAATTTTAAGTTTCTCTTTCAATAAATTAATCAATCGGAAATAGCAGGTTGCAGCAATGAAGTGCGCTGATGGGCACGTCTTAGGCCTTTATGAGCCTACTTGAATGTTTTGCAGAATAGAATGTGTGGTGCCATGATGGGGCCTACTTCTATCGATGCAGATCATGTTAATTCGTTCTTTAAGGAATTCACGGGTATATCAGCTGCTCAAGAAATGATTTTTCTTTAATGAAGCTATGCTGGTACTGTGATATTTTACTTTTTTATTATATCAATAACAACATTTATGTATCAAGTATACAAGGTTATTGGACTATGTCTCTAACTCTAGCATATATACTAATTTCATCTTCTTCCAAAGTATTCATGATCGGTGATGCGAAATATGATTATAGGGTGATCGATTGATCGGGATCGAGTTTGGAATGGTCCTCGGGTGACAACAAGGTGACTTGAGGAATTCTCCCATAAGCTATCTCACTTTTGGGCTGTGTATATCTCACTTTTGGGCTGTGTATATTCTTTTATAAATGTTAATGAAATTTACTTTTTAACAAAAAAAAAAATTATCATATATAAACTCAAGAGAAATTGAGAAAGAATAATATAGTAGTAAGAGAGACAATATAAGAGGAGATCAGAATTGTTATGAATTGTTATTTCATTCATATGGGAAAACCCCTTTTATATAGGATACAAAGTAGGGTTTTTGTCTTGTTCACCAAAAAAGGGTAAACTAGTCATTCACTAATTAATAATATTCATGACACTCTCCCTTGAATGATTATTTACAGGATTGATGCCTCGTTAAAACCTTTCCAGTAAAACCCAGTGGGATAAAACCTCGACGAAGGAAAAAGAGTACAGCATGCTCCCGATTGTAATCACCGAAGATCTTTTGACTTTTGTAACTAATAAAACCATATAGGAAAAAATCAGTTATTCAAATATACGTTTTGGTCTTCAGGACACAACTTTCGAATTGTCGAGTTTCACATTCATTTGTATTATTGTATATTTTTCGTCCTTCTGGGACATGCCTTTACCAGACATCTATTGACTAGAGCATTCGCAATTGCAATAACCGATCGGTAACTCTTCTGAAGTATTTTAGATGCGTCTAGTGTTTAATATATATTTCTTGACAAATGAACAATAATGTGAACTTCAATTCACAATCATTTGAAGTTCAGGTTCAATATCTCGCTTTATCTCGAAAATAAAATCATATGCAACATTCTGATGTCCTCATTATTATCGAGTGATGTACATGCCTCGTTAAAAACCTCGTTATAAAACCTTGTAGGAAAAAATACTCGAGGAAAACAGTACATGATATTCACATTTATATTTTGGTGATTGTCTCGTTAAAAATCTTTAACTAAGAAAACCCTGTGAAAAAACTTAGTAGAGGGAAAAAGAGTGCAATCACCGGTCTTCGGGACCAATCACTGGTCTTCTGGACCTTATCTTCAATATCATTTTTGTTTATAATGACACATGTAATATGATATTGCACATGTTCTGATTTTCATTTTCTCTCATTTAAGGATTCTTAAAATCCATTTCATGTATGTATCTTTCTAATGACTTCTACATGGTCAAATCATACATTCATGCATATCTATATTTATCGTTGTTGCTGCCAAAAGTATAAGGTAGCGGAACTTAATGTCATCCTTAAAAATATCGAGTTTATGCGAAAAACTCTTGAGCAACTAATCTCGCTTTTTATATCTCACCACATCATTACTCGTTTTTCGTACGAACACCCACATATATCCTTCTGGGATAATATTTTGAGGTGTGTACTATAGAGTCAAAATATACATTTATTAAGCGAGTCATGCTCAACCTCAATTGCTCGTTTCCATTTCTTTGAGTGCTACTAGCACACAATCATTGATTTAAGTTTTGGATCTAGTTTTTCTAGAGCAACTCTTGAGGTAAATATGTCGTTGACAACTGTTGATGACAATTCAATATATCAGCCAAATCTTTAATCATTTCCCAAAATATTTAATTTGGTTGTTTCGCAATTCCTCGATTTCTATTATCATGTGCACATGCTTTTTCAATGGGATTTTCATCTAACTCTCTTCAGGAGGTTTTGAGGGTGACTAAATTTCTTTGTTTTTCCGCGAGTTTATTTTATATCTTAAGATCGATCTACTACGCTTCAGGCGTATATTAGAATCAACATTTGAGTTGATCTCTTTGGTATTTAAACTCTTATAGTTCATTTTATCACAAATAGGTGATTTTGTCACACCTTCATTAATATGTAAATGACTTTGGCAAATTACTTGCTGAATATTGCAAGTCACTTATTTTTCACGAACTTCGAGTTCAATTGATTGGTGCGTAGATCTAGAATAGAAGATCGTTTTCATTCAATCAAATTTCTCGGCATTTATATCTTTTATATTCTTATCTCCCCCTAATGCCGGAAAATAATCTTCGTTAAATATGCAACTCAGCGTAATTGCTTTAAAACGATCTTCTGGATCGTGAGCTCGAGATATACCTTATTTTCTATTATGCCCGTTCATAAAAATACGCTTTAGTGGTGATATCAATATAAGTTGCATATGTAAAATTAATTCGCAGATGTGAAATAACAATTTCCACACACTTAATAATTATCATGATATGCATCATTTTCAGTACATTTGTAGTACTTGTGGGGATAATTAATTAAACTCTTCTAGAGTTCACTCTTAGTATCTCATCATTTGCGTAATAATATATTTACCAATGATCCTTATGAGATACAATATCTTTACCTATCATCCTTTGGGGATACAATATTTTTACCAATGATCCTTCGGGGATCAAAATAAATCTCAATATATAATTTTTTCACAAATTACATTTAATTGAAATCGAGTTTTTTTAATATATCATGAGTACCCACATAGTACATTTGTTCTTGATTTTCAAAAGATATCCTTAAGGATAATTCATATGTCATCATTGTTTCACGAGAACAATCGAATTTGGCGTTTCACTATGAGTATCATGATCTAAAAAATTTAAACTTTTATTGCTACACCACACGCAATTTGATTTGATATTTCTGCGAGAATATCTTATCATAATGTTATTTAAGAACATTTAAAAACTTATTGCTACTACGGGAGCAATTTAATTTTATATTTCCAGGAGTAATTTAATTTGATATATATCCAATAATATCATCAATATAATATTTAAATCGGAGTATCCGATTCGGGAACATTTATTTTAATTGATATATTAAAAATAATTGATTTGATATTACTTCAAGATATCAGATTATAATGTCGACTCAAACTTGTGAGCCCGGCTTCATACCACGTTTTGGTAGTACGACCAACTTCGAGTGATCATATCTTTCATTTAAATATTTCCACAAAGCTAGTGGATCTTTCACGGTAAATTTTCAAATATATTATTCGAGATTATTAGTATATAATCATAATCAATTTGATATTGATATTTCTACAGGAATATTATATCACAATGTTCTTCTGCAGGAATATCATATAACAATGTTCTTCATGAACATTTAATTTTGATATTTCTTCGAGAATATCATATCACAATGTTCTTCAGGAACATTAAAATTTAATTGATTTACTAGGCATAATTAAGTTGATATTATTTCAAGAATATCATATTGTTCTTGGGAACATATGATATTACTTCATTAATATCAGATTATAATTTAAGAAGAAAGGGGGAGAAGTAGATATATTTATAATTATTAATGAATATTAACAAACATACAAATTCTTGCTTTACAGTTCGGATCTTAGATGAGTATAACTTCGATGAAAAACGCGATTGAGCTTTCCTGCTGATAACATGTTATAAACTCAACATGTTATAAACTCAAAGGAATTGAGAAAAAATAATATAGTAATAAGAGAGAAAATATAAGAGGAGAATAGAATTGTTATGAATTGTTATTTCATTTGGAAAAACCCTTTATATAGGAGTTTCTTTCTTGTTGTTATGAATTGTTATTTCATTTGGAAAAACCCTTTATATAGGAGTTTCTTTCTTGTTCATCGTAAACTAGTCATTCACTAATTAATAATATTCATAACACTATACAAATAATTACACTTAGTTTTTTTATTTTTATTTTATACTTATTTTTAAGCATTTGCTAATTGTTCTATTTTTGCGCAAATTTATTTTTAATTTCCACTATTGCGCTATTATTTTCAATTATATTTGTATTGCTCTAATTTTTATTTTCAATTATTTATTTTTAATATTATTTTAAGCTATTATTTTCAATTATTTATTTTTAATATTATTTTAAGCTATTATTTTCAATTATTTTTTATAACGCTAATTTTCATTTTCGCTGATGCTATTAATTTTAACTCATATAGAATATATTGTAAAACTTTTCATATATATATATATATTATTTTATAATATCAAACAACAATATTTACTCTATATTTTTACTTTTGCATCAATGTTTTCACTTGCGAATAAGTCTCACAAAACTTTGACAACATACTAGCTACAATATTCAAATGTGTTACCACATAATTGAATCATTGTATTCTACCAGCAAGCATTTTAAATTCTAAAATCCAAAATAAAGTAAGTTTGGGTATATACATGTATATGCACCACTTTAGCTCTAGCATACTAATTCCATCATCTTCAAATTAAGGGATCACAAGGGCAAAACTGGATCATAAGAGGTACCTTAGAGTCACATCGCGTACATTTAAGAATTCAAAAGATCTCGAAGCACTTTTTTATTTAACTTAACTCAAAACTCATATGGACAACAAGGTGACTTCAGAAATTTACCTATAAGCTTTCATCTATGGGCTATGTAATTGTTTCTTTTATTAATGTTAATAAAATTTAATTTTAATAAGATATTTTTAGGATAAAAAAATCTTAAATTACATTTGAATTTTATTAATATGTTTAATTTTTTAGTAACATTTAATAAGATATTTTTAGAATAAAAAAATCTTAAATTAATTTGAATTTTTTATTAATATGTTTAATTTTTTAGTATATGTAAATATAGAATTATTATATTTTGGCTATATTTTTATTTGGATTTTTTTTTTTTAATTTTGGTGCTAATTTTAGGATGGAGAATTACACTTAATAAGATATTTTTAGGATAAAAAAATCTTAAATTAATTTGAATTTTGTATTAATATGTTTAATTTTCTATTCTAATAATAATAATATATATATATATATAATATATAATATATATAATATTCTTTTTATAATTTTTCTATATTTTTTATTATAAGTAATAACAAGAGAGTAATAAAAGAATAAAAAAATAATACAATATTATTGTGTAAAGTAAAATAAATAATCAATATCTTTTATATTAATAACTTATAAAACAACTAATCAAAATTAAAAACACTTATACTTTTACAGAAATAAACATAAAATAATAAAGAATATTTCTGGTAGAAAAAAATATTAATTTTAAATAAAATTAAAATCAAAATTAAAAAAAGTAAACTTAATTGATATAATAAAATAAAATAAAAACAAAAAATAAATTTGTAAACATTGAAAGTTATTTTTATTGTGTTATTATATTAATATTCATATTTGATTTTATTAATATTTTTTTTTACTAAAATTAATAATATTTTTAACATAACTTAAATTATTTATTAAAACCAATAACATATAATATATGTTTAAAGTTTATAGTCCCTAAATTTATTTGTATTTTATTTAATTTATAAACACAATTTTAAATATACTAAAATTATTTTAGTCAAAACTATTAAATTGTGACTCATTAAAAATAGATAATATACTATTAATGTTATTTTTATTTTTATTTTTATTAATTAACTTACTAATTATAATTATAAAATTTCTTTCAAGAAAAAAAACATTAATTTTATAAAAGTTATATTTTACCCCAAAATTTTAATAAAAGAATGGACTTGCTAAACTATTCAGGTAAAATAATAAAATAAATATATAAATATTATTAAATTAATAGATCACCGTATTTAGTACGTGTTGTATTTATTAATTATATAACTAAATAATTAATGATTTAATAATTATCATTTGCCTACAGTCCTTAAACAACATTATTAAGTAAAAGCAATATTAATTTATTATATTAATCACAATAATTCAACATTTAAAAAAAATACTTCGTCCACCCAAATAAATATTAATAATAATATTTACATTAAATATTTATTATTGGATTGTTCCACACATATTTATAATTTAATTATTTAATAATTTATAATTTTTATGCTCCACACATATTTTATAATTTATTATTTTTATGTTCAACACATTCATAGTTGTTTCATTTTATAATTATTATTTTAATACTCTATTTTTAGCTATTATTGTGCTTTACACATATTTATAATAATTATTATTATTATTATTATTATTATTATTATTATTATTATTATTATATCTACCCATATTATTACAAATTTTAATGTGTATTAATTTATTACAAATTAATAAACCATTGTCAACCATAAATGGATATATCAAAAATTTATTGTTTACGGATTCCTATTTTTTAGACTTGTCTATTCATTTCTACGTAAAATAAAAAGTACACTCAATAAAAATATAACATTACGCAATTCCACCATTCTCTCTAAGCTATTTGATCTGTCAATGATACAAATACTTTAATTTATCGACAAATCAATTATTCATAATTTGCTAATAAAAAGTACACTCAATAAAAATATAATCCCACCATTCTCTCTAAGCTATTTGATCTGTCAATGATACAAATACTTTAATTTATCGACAAATCAATTATTCATAATTTGCGAATATGATTATTAATATTAAAATTTATGGACAAATCAATTATTCATAATTTGCGATTATTAATATTAAAATATATTCCGTTTAATAAGGCTGCAAAGTATTAGACTTCAATGATACACTCACCTTAATTTATCAACAAATCACAAATCAGAAATCACGACTAATAATATATATATATATATATATATATATATATATATATATATATTACCGGATTATATATTTTTACCGGATTATATATATTTTATTTGCGGATTATAAATAATTCGCAAGTAAAAAATTTGAAAAAGAATAATATATTAAAAAAGAGTTAATATAAGAGAATAATAAAATAAATTTTATTATTATTTTATTTTTTATTAAGAATTGTTTTTATTCTAAAATAAATGATTTGTTTCATTATTTCTATTTTTTTTTTTATGTTTTTGAGTTTTTTTATCAACGTGATTTGTTTGATTCTTTATGTGTGATTTTTTATTTTTATTTTTCTTAATTTGAATAGATATTTTGTAAAGAAAGCGGTGTATTTTTTGAATAGCAACAGCGTCGTTGTTTAATAACTGTGTTAGTCACACCTTATATTACACCATATAGGCATATATTGTTGATTTTATGTAAATAATTACTTGAAGTACATGAAAATAGAGTATTTAATATTAAAATTTATAATTATGTATATATTGTTTTGATTTCACTCTTAAGACTATTTACAATAAAAGTGTTAAATAAAAAATTAAACAGTTGAAATGGTGTAAATTAAATAAGTTTATTATTGGCTATCAATGGTACTATCTAGGGGTGAGGATTTCGATTTTTGTTATCGGTTAAAACCGAAACCGAACCGAAAATTTCGGTTTTTAGTTAACCAAATATAAAAAATTCGGTTTTGGGTTCGGTTTTCGGTAAGAAAAAATTTATATATTCGTTTATCGGTTAACCCGATAACCGATTGTTAAAAACCGAATAACCGAAATATATTATATATATTACATATTATATATATTCTTAAGGACGATTGTATGACAACACTCTCTTACTTATTTCGGATTTTTGGTATTTTGTTGAATTTATGCATGTTTGGTTGAATAAGTTGGATTTTTGTTTAAATTTGTTTATATTTTAATTTTTTTTTCTTTTTTTTCCACGATATTTCTTTTAAAATCAGCTTACTTTTTTCTAATCAGTTTTTTTGGTTAACCGATAACCGAACCGAAAAAATCGGTTCGGTTATTGGTTATCGAATAAATTATTCGGTTCGGTTTTTGTTAGTCATTTTCGTCATTTTTCGGTTCGGTTAATCGGTCATTCGGTTCGGTTCGGTTTTGGTTAACCGAACTTCCAGCCCTAGTACTATCTACACTTAGGGCTGGAAGTTCGGTTAACCAAAACCGAACCGAACCGAATGACCGGTTAACCGAACCGAAAAATGACGAAAATGACTAACCAAAACCGAACCGAATAATTTATTGGATAACCAATAACCGAACCGATTTTTTCGGTTCGGTTATCGGTTAACCAAAAAACCGATTAAAAAAAGGTAAACTGATTTTAAAAAGAATATCGTTGAAAAAAAAAAGAAAAAAAATCAAAATATAAACAAATTTAAATCAAAATTCAACTTATTCAACCTAACATGCATAAATCCAACAAAATACCAAAAATCCAAAAATCCGAAATAAGTAAGGGAGTGTTGTCATACAATCGTCCTTAATGATATATATATATATATATATATATATATATATATATATATATATATATATATATATAATATGTAATATATATAATATATTTCGGTTATTCGGTTTTTAACAATCGGTTATCGGGTTAACCGATAACCGAATATATAAAATTTTTCTTACCGATAACCGAACCGAAAATCGAATTTCTTATATTTGGTTAACCAAAAACCAAAATTTTCGGTTCGGTTTCAGTTTTAACCGATAACCAAAACCGGAATTCCCACCCCTATCTACACTCATTGAGATCATGTCATGTGTAAACACTAACATATCATCAATGTTTTTAATTTAAATCATGTGAAAGTGTTTTTACACTTGACATGATCCCATGGGCGAAGATAGCCCATGGGTAGCCAAGAATAAACCGTGTAATGGAGGTGTTGAAACGAATGTTAAAATTAAGTTAGATTATTTTGTGGTTGAATTAATTCAACTAGTTGAATCTATTCCTTCTATCATACACATAAGTGTATGATACATTGTACATCAAAATCTAAGTTAAATATAAAAGATATTTATTTTAAAATGAATAATAATCATTGAACAATAAATCATTCTTAAAATTATCATTGCATAAAATATAAATTATCATTAAATAATCTTCATTAAGAATACACTATAATGAATAATATTTGTACATACAGTAGCACGGTAGAAATTACCGGTTGAATCCTCAAGGAAGGTGTAGGATGTATGACAATTTTTTTGGTAGATGATGTATGATATTTGTCTCCTCGAAATTGGTGGTTTAAATTTTAAAATTTTAATAACATTTTTTTACTTTAAACTCAATTATTTTATATTAAATAATTTTTTACTTTTTTATTTTTATACCAAAATTTATCATTTTTTATGATCTATAAATAGAGTCTTGTTTTAATTAATTTGGACACAAAAAAATATTACATTTTCTCCATAATTTATGTATTTTAGCCATTAATAATCATTTATTGCTAGTTTTAAACATTTATTTTGTGAAATAGATCCGAATAATTATCTATTTTAATTAATAATTGTTATTAAATTGTAAATAAATAAAAAAATATAAAAGAAAATAAAAATATAAAAGAAAATTGATGGGGTAGAGTATTGAATTTTATTAAATAAAACGAGTGTAGTTATAAACTTATAACACACTTATTTAAAATTATTATAATTATAATTTTTACTTAATATTTCAAATTTATTGTTTTAAGTGAAAAAATAAAATACAAACTACACTTGTCTCTTACAACTTAAAATTGTTAGGTCACACCAGAAAAATTGTCAATTTTGTAATAACATAAAAAAAATTACTTCAAATTTGATTTACAATGAAACCTAAAAATCAATCATTGTTTTAACCGAAAAGTCTGAAGTCATGCATGTACAAATATTTAATATTTTTTCTGGATCTCTTCTTTTAAAATGAATTTTGAACTTAAATTTATATTTTGTTTATTTGGTTTGATATATGAATGTGAATTTAAAAAATAGTGATTTTTGAAAAAAAAAGGTAAATTTAAGTAATTTGTTATAATTAAATAATAGTTTTTCTTAATTATAATTTTGAGTAATATTTCAAAAATATTATTTTATATTAAACATGAAGTGAGTGGTTATTTATTAACGTATTACCGTCATTAATTATAAGATTAATAATACTTCAATTAATAAAAAAAATTAAAAGAAACTATTTTTAATTTGAAAGTATATTTTATGAGAATTGAAATGTAAATTAATAAACTAAAATATCATTTTTCTTAAATATTTCTTTAAAAAATAACTTGGCTTGCATATTATAGGTGCAACTTGCTATTGCAATATAACTACAATCCAAATTTTGTGATCATAATTTGAGGGGAAGAACTATGGGTTTTGTCATTGATAATCTTTTCAATTTGTTTATTGAAATTTCAAAGTGGCCTAATTTATGAACAAATTGATTTATAAAAAATTAATAAAATATTTTATAAAATTATATAATATTTCATGTTTCCCATTATAATAGGACACAGTTTTAATAATTATAATTAAGAAATAGAGAAAGTAAAAATGGAGAATAATGGAGTAAACATGATAATTCATGAACCATAAATAAATCAAGGCTACGACACCTCCATCTATCCTCCTCTCCAATTTTTTTATTTAGTATTATAATAAAAATAAAGTAAAACCTCTATAAATTAATACTGTCGGGAACGTAAAATTTTATCAATTTAAAGAGGTATATAAATTAATATTTTATTAATTAAAAGAGAGAATTTTCAAATTCAATAAATTTAAATATATTTATTTAAAACAATTCGACAAAGTCAATTTTATTGCAACTAATTAATATATTCATATATATTATTATATATTCAATGTATAATGTTAACTATTATATTCATAAAAATAAACTAATTTATAATACCTAATTATATTTTCTCTATTATATTCATAAAACTAAACTAATTTATAATACCTAATTATATTTTCTCGTCATCTAAAATGAATCACAAAATCATCAATAAATGATCAAATGCATAAAATATTATGTAAATATAAAAAGAATCATCATGCACTAAAAATATTACAAAAATGAGTAATGAAAAATATTCTTTGAATATTAGTAAGGTACATTATGAAACACTCTAAATAGATCAGGTAAGTACCCAACTTTGAGAGTATTGATGAGAACTAATATTTATAATTTTAATATTTACAAATTATTAATTTAAAATTTTGATGGGACTTCATACTTATAAATGGTTTTTTTCAAAAAATTATCATTTTTTACAAAGGCCCAAGTCGGGATTGGAGAATTTTATTATTTTAGAGAGGTTATTAATTTATCGAGTATTAATTTATAGAGGTTTTACTGTAACTATAATGCCCTTTCACAAAAAACATAAATAAAAACAATAAAATAGATAATATTTTTTCAAAGCTTTCGCCATTGTCAACCTTGATAATGATAATCCCACCTTCAACTAATCCCTTCACACTCATGATCGAAAATAAATAAAAAAAATTACACCTCAAAATTATTAAATTTCAAGAAATCAAAAGAATAAGAAATCGATTGGTTTTTTTTTTAATCAGATCTCTTCGTCTCACTTTCTGTTTCCTGTAGGTTTTCTCGACGATTTCAGTGGCTGCCGACCCTTCGTTTATGACTCCATCTCGGTGGGCAAACTCTAAGCCGAAATATGGACCGTCATCTCCGTCTCTCTTCACGTATTCAGGAATAGAACAACTACAATATTAACATTCATGAAAAATATAGGAGTATACTTCTCAATCATAAAGTTGAAGACCTATATGTAATCTTGTGTTTTACATTTACATTTTTTTACTTTGTGAATTGAATTGACGATGGATGGCGTGTTCGCTCCAAGAAGATTAACTTTGAAAGATGAATCTTACTGATAAACGATGCGAATTAGAGTGTGAGAATTAGGGTGTAGAATAGTAAAAATAATTTTTTTTAAGAGAGGAGGGTATTAATAGTATTGTAAAGGGTGTGAAGTGTGAACTAATCATTTTGTTAATTTAAATCGGGTGAATTAATATAGGGGTGGGGTTGTAAATAAATTCACACATAAATCAATGAGGCCCGCTAACAAACGAAACCCATTTACGGAATCGGATATAAAGCCCACGGGCCCATCGTAAGGTCAAAAAGAGTAATTTATTAGCCTATCTTGAACGCAATAAATGAATAATTTCAAAACTTCTTTCCTAGAAACCGGAAAACAAGGAAGACTAAAAACGCTCTCCGCTTTAAAAAAGAACATCGGAAAAAAGGAGAGCCGTCAGATCTAGGGTTTAGAACTCCGTAGCGATGCCGAAGAACAAGGGTAAGGGAGGAAAGAATCGCAAGCGAGGGAAGAACGAAGCAGACGACGAGAAGAGAGAGCTCGTGTTCAAGGAAGATGGCCAGGAGTACGCCCAGGTTATGCGTATGCTCGGCAACGGCAGGTGCGAGGCCACCTGCATCGACGGCGTTAAGCGCCTCTGTCATATCCGCGGTAAGATGCACAAGAAGGTTTGGATCGCCGCCGGCGATATCATCCTCGTCGGTCTCCGCGATTATCAGGTTCCGAATTCACTTTTTTTTTTTTTTATGATTTTGTTGTTTCTAATTGGCGTTTCATTCAATTTTGACCTAAATCTCACTGTTGTATTGTGGTTTATTCAATTGGGGATTTTTGTTGAATTAGAGAATCATTTGAAATATTACTTTAATATATTTGTTTGTGATGTTTATGGTGAGCTAATTCATTCTTATACTATAAGGGGGATATGTGCAATTTGTGAGCCATCTGATTTTCCGTGTACAATTTTGTGTTACTTGCCATTTGTTTGTTATGGTTTTTTGATTGAGCCATATTTTTCAATGATTTTCGGGGTTTTTGTTTCTCAACTTTTCAGTTTATTGTGTGCTGTTGATGTAGCTATTTGTGTTATTTTCGTGTGCGCATGTTATTCCTTTTTTATCATGTTTTGTCTTAGTACTAGTGAATTTGATGACATTCTTTGTACCATCTTCTTTTCTTTGAAAAAGTCTTGATTTTTAGAGTTACATTTAAATCCTATTCATTTAAATTAGTTAGTGAGTATTTATGCTGATAGAGAAATGAGAGAGTTAATTTTCTCCATATCTTTCCATAGGTATTTTCAGTATTCACTTTACATAATGTGTTATAGAGAAACCATTTTTCTTTCGCAATAGCTTAATACATCTATGGTGTCAATCATTTTGGGTTCAGATTCACGAGTCAAGTTTAATAATTAGTACTACTACTACTACTATTTATATTATAAATAAAAAATATATTCCCAATAAGAAAGATGTCCTGTAAAATGTAAATTACTCTAATTACTTTAGTGTGTTAACCTTATTAGAGATTAGAGCAATCTTCAATCCCCTAGCTCTAGGCCCATTACATGATCATAAACTAGACATTTATGATAGATCATTTTCTCACAAAAATAAATGAAAATAGTAAAGCATTATTTTCATGCTCAGTTAAAATCGTATATATGCAAATTGGTTCGTCCTGATTTATGTCCCAAGTTCTAATGCTTTTACACTGATTTTATTTCTTCCATGGATGGAAAACGATTAATTTTCACCTGGTTTGCACTAAATAGTTATTTCTTGGCATGTAAAGAATTTGATTTATAGTTTGGTCTTCTAATTTGTGTGTATTTCTTTCTGGTCACTATCAGGATGATAAGGCGGATGTGATCCTGAAATACATGCCGGACGAGGCAAGGTTGCTAAAGGCTTATGGTGAGCTGCCTGAGAACACGAGGCTTAATGAGGGTATTGCTGGTGGGCTTGAAGAGGAGGAGGATGGTCCTGGTGAGAATTACATTGAGTTTGAGGACGATGATATCGACAAACTCTGAAGAGTTTGATGTGGGTATTTTATGTTCGTTCTTTAAAACTGAAAAGATATTGCGCTTGGGTTGTTATAAAGCAAGTACAAAGAACACCTATGTGTTTTTTTTCTTATTTATTGTTGTGATGGTTTTATGATTTGAAGCAATACTAGTTAGATATACATATACTTGTGTGGGTAGGAATGAGATTGAGACGGGCTTTGTTTAAAAAGGTTTGGCCTTTTTAAATAAAGCAATACTAGTACTAGTTAGATATACATATACTTATGTGGAATTTTTAAGGTTTACTCTGGTTTATTATGTCACAAAGTGTTTTTAAGAGGCTATGTATTGACCTTTTTAGTAAATATACCTAATAGTCCTTTACAAGTTTTTTTAAACACAATTTAATTGATAATTGAAAGATTCAATTAAAAATATTTTAATTAGAAAATGTTTGAAGGGTAAGGGACAGAAAAACGTTGTTGCCTTTAGCGTTTGATGTTTTCGGTAGGAGGTGCATCAACACGGTGGAATTGGAAGGTGGAATTGGAAGCTGCCCTTCCAATTCTTGCTGACAAAAATGGATCAAACTGAAAGATACTTGGATTTATTTCTCACTTTTTGGGTTGTTTCCGGCTCTGTTTTCCTTGAATTCTCAATTGATTTTGCTCTGTTTTCCTTGAATTCTCAATTGATTTTCAAGGTCAGTGCTTACGTGGCTGACACGTGGATGAATTGGCTTGTAATGAAAAAAAAAATCAAAAATAATTAAGTTGAATAATTGCAATGTTTCTATTGTACACATTACAAATTCACTTTAATTTAAATTTTGAAATCTAAATTAAAAAGACCCTAAATCCAAATAATTTAAATTTTGAAATCTAAATTAAAAAGACCCTAAATCCAAAATGATTTATAAAAAAAAATAGAGGTATGCAATTGTAGCCAACAAAACATAATTTGAATTACTTCCTTTGTAAATTACTACAAAGAAATTAGTGCAACCTCTTTGAAATGAAGAGAATATATACTTAGTATTTTGTATAAAAATGGACCGCTCAACCAATGAGAAAACTTCAATGTTATTACAAACAATTGATAATAATTCTTCATAGGATATAGAGTTCAATGTTATTACAAATAACTGATAATAATTCTTCATAGGATATAGTTTTCTCATATAGACCCGCTGCCTTATTAAGTATATTACCGTGATAAAACTGAGCTTATTTGCCAGATTCCGCGTTAAGTATTAAATATTGTTTGAATAAAGAATATTGTGCTCAAATATATTTAAATAAGACAACACTATAATCTTAACAAAGTTTTTTAAAGTGTTATTGATCAAAATTCTGTTTTTTATCAGTGTTTGATATGATTTGTACATGTTGTTTAATGAAATTGTTTTTGACTAATATTATTCATGAAATTAATTATATTGTTTTGGTGATTAATCTTTTTTTTTTTTTTTGATATTTTTGTGAATATTGTTCTGGTGATTAATGTTTTGGTGATTAATGTTTTTATATATATATACATGTTCAACTCTGGAATCTTTTGGTGAATATTGTCTAATAATTGTATGTTGCGTTTGCGTATATAATTTATTGTTGTATATTAATAATTTTAATATTTAAGTGTCTTTTTTATAATGATTTGTAACATTGGAGTGTTTCTAAGCATCAAATAAATATTTATAATATTTGGGACTTATATTTAACTTGCTCAATCTCGTGTTACGCTTTCGTAATCATTTTTTTAAATTAAAACTAAGTAGTCACTCCATTCATTCCACAATCAATAAATTTTGAATAAATGAACATGATTTATACTTTCAAAAAATGCACATGATTTTTACATAATTATAGATATACTGTAGAGATGATACAGTGCTCTAGATTTTTACACATGCATATATAGATAATAAAGTGCACATATACACTTAAAAATCTAGTCAATCTAGATATAACTAGTGATGTTTTATTTATATGACTGTCCCAAGTAATACAGCCAATACACATAGTACTATTTCATTAAAACTTTATACTTGTATCAACAACTAAGACAACTCAAAAGAGACTCTTTCCTTACTTTCCTTTCATTCTTTAACCTTGTTTTATTTTAGTATTATCATTCTAAGGTGGCATACCCTCACAAGCATAAATTATGCAACAACCAAAATATAATAAGCCTTATTATATATCCTCTTTATATCACCAACATATATTCCATTCCATTCCTCATCATCAACCTGCAATATTCAAACACCTTTCATTCAAATCACACCCCCTAGAACGAGAGATCGCTCGAAGAATCGATGCATTACCGGAAGGTGCGCCTACTTAGGATTATAATATTTTGTTCAATGTTGTTGTTATGGCGAAATGTCGAGGCTTCGCAAAACTACTACACACTACAAAGTTCACTAAATTCTTTTCTCTATGATTATGCATTTAGGGATAATAATAATAATAATATTGTACCTAGGCCACGTACGGGTCGCCTCTACAACCTTCGTCTCCCCCTCAATTTTTCCGGCATCCAAGTCTCGATCCTTCGCCTCCGAACCCACGGCCTATGGAAAAACGGGCTTAATTACTCGAGCGCGTTCGAAATCCCGCCGGGCACCCTGCCTCGGCCATTCGCAAACAGAGTTGACTTGTTGTATCAAGACTTGGGCAATTGGTCAACGTTTTATTACAATGTTCCAAATTATGAATTTGTCGCGCCAGTTATAGGCCTCTTGGCCTTCGATCGGTCGAACCTGAGCTCGAACGAGCCTAGGCCCGTCGAGCTCCGTCCGAGCGGGGCCGGCTCGATCGTCGTGCGGTTCGAAAATCTCTCGGTCGGTCACAGCGAGGGCTCGAGGAAGTGTGTGAGGTTTGGCGGGAACGGGAAGGTGGAATTTACGGATTTGACCTTGGAGGGGTCTTGTGTGGCTAGGGGGCAGGGGCACTTTTCGGTTGTGGTGGCTAGGGAGAAAAGGGTCATTTCGAGTAAGTGGTGGATTGTTGTGGGGTTGGTTTTTTTGATTGGGGTTGTTGTTGTTGTTGTGTACAAGTTGATGCAAAGGCGGAAGGTGTGGAAGATGGAAAAGAGGTCTGGAAGGAGTGAGGCTTTGGGGGCGAGGTGGATTGGAAATAGCAAAATGCCGACAGCTTCAGGTATCAGGACGCAGCCATCGCTTCTTGATATGGTAGCTCCATGACTCAAATTTTAAATTCATTTTTTTTTTTTTTTGTATATTTTTATTTTTTGTACAGTGCATATACAGTATAATATATACGGAGTAGTACTCCTTGTGTTATACCGGAGCATATAGATTTTGGAAACATTTTGATGTACGGTGATGAATTGTGTATTCAAAATGCATGATTTTACAATATTACCTCTTTTTTGTCTCAATTTGAAAACAGAGTTGCGGTAGATAAACAAAAATATTCTCTCTATTCCGGATCAATGGTTATATTTCTTTGTAATTTACAAATGAAAAATGATAATTGATTAGAGATAAAGGTAGTACTGAGAACAATATAATGTTTCAATGTTACAATCCAAAAAATGCTTATGAATATATGTTATTTATACGGACAATGGAGTATCAAATTCGTACAAGTGAGAAAGTGCATTGCAATAAATAAGAGTGATTTGTGTGGTAAGCATATTACTTTCAAATTAGTGGTAATGTTAAAAGAATGAATTGAAAATCTTTATTTATAGTATGTAAATTTGGATTTAGGTGTATCTTCTAAATTTGTGTGTATTTTTTAGAAAAATTAAAAATATAAATTTATTTTAAACTAAAAAAGTGATTTTTTTTTGTACGAATATATAAATATTTAAGAGACCGATGGAGTATAATTAATTTTCAAAATTATTTAATTATACGTTGATGGTGTTTTTTTTTTTTTTTTTTTTTTGGTAAAAGTCAATCACATAAAAAAAGAAGAAAAGTATATGATACAAAACAGCACACAGGACATGAAACCCCTATCGCAACACCGAGCTAACAGATTAGCTCTCCAAACCACCATACTATACATTGATGGTGTTAGCTATTTGGGAAACGACTTCCGTATTGCTTCACCCCGCTTATGCCCGTAGAAGCTAACTTTCCGGTGAAGTCATTTTGGATTATTGAAGAATATATTCAACCTATTAATATAAATGTAAAGAAGTCCAACTTCTTTAACAGTTCGAGCTGTTGGATGAAGCGGTTTCTAACATGGTATCAGAGCCTAGCCTTGTGACAGATCCTGGGTTCGACTCCCGCCATGAGCGATTCGAATTAATTATCCACTTATTGGGCCTCCTCAAATACCTGACCTAAAATGTGTATTTTCCAATCAAACACCTGATGTAAAATGTGCACATGTTTGATTGTAGCTTGAAAATGAAGACATACTTGAAGAACAAGGTTGGTCAAGTTGACTTTAAATTGCTTGAACTGATTGAGTTGAATGTCGAGTGAAAATGGGCTGACGCCGGTCACTACGAAACAAGGAGGTGTGTGAGAGACGAACACTCAAGGCCAATGTCGTGAAGTTGGCCCCGTGTCTGTAGTCCGACCCAATTGACTGCAAATATGGGCTTAAAAACGGAAGCCCAACACCTTGTGCTGCAACATTAATCATCAAAAGCTTATAAACTCACTCAAACCCCTTAACATTTTGTCAACGTCATCGTGGAATGGACAAACGAATGTGTCACTAAATAAAAAATGAACTACATTTATTTGACCAAATTTTTATTTTCTCTCCAGGATGACAATGCACTTTTTACTTAAAAAAACATGTGACAATTTGTAAAGGTATCAACACCTACTCATTTTTTATAAATAATATTATATATTTTTCAAATTAATAGATATATGTGACTGAACACAAATATAAAAAAAATTTATTAATTTTATATAAAAAAAATAGTAGTAAAAATGTATTTAAATTAATAAAACGATTTATTGTGAGTAATTTGAATTTGTTTTCAAATTTAAGAGTTTATTGATAACTACTTTTTTATTTTCGTTTTTAACATCATTTTAAAGACTAAAACTCTTTAAGACTGAAATCGCTGAACTGAATTGAACTGAACTTAAGCGATCTGAATTTAATTAAATATTTTTTTTAAAAATATTAATAATATTATCACAGTAACTAGATTTTATATTTGAAATTATAGACTGAAATTATGTTTTGTTTATTTTATTTTAATTTATTTTGAAACAAGTTGATTTGAATGAAAACGATCTAAACTGAACTGAACTGTACTGAAATTAAGTTCAGAACATGTCCTTATTCCCTATGAATTATCACACGTTAGTTAATTTTTAATTAACATTCTAAAAATGTTACCGAGTAAGTCCAAATAAGATTCGAACCTTCGTATACTTTTATGATTACCAATATATGTACTTTTATGGTAATTAATTTGTTTTAATAAATGTTATTGATTGAAATGAATTAATTTTAAGAAATAATTAATCAAAATAAAATAATGTGATTAGACAAAAATGATTAATATTTAAATAATTATTTTTATGCTGTTAGATCAGTTTAAAATGAAGTCTTTTTATGGGTTGATTTGGTAACTAAGCCAAACATTAATTTTTGAAAAATAAATAAAATAAAAGAATAAATATTAGATTTACACATGTTTAAAAAATGGCGAAATGATTTATTTTTTTATCAAGAAAAATGTTGATACTTCGCTACTTGGTACGTAAATTCAAATTACTGGGGTGGTTAGGTAATTTATAATTATGATTGTTCTGAATAAATTCATAATATAATATTTGATCGAATAAATACTAAAGAATAAAATAAGAAAATTATCTTCATTACTCAGAAGACTTCGATTTCACTTAGTTATATTATAATTTGTTTTTTTTCTATATAAAGACACATATCTATTGTTTTGAAAATATATCAAAATTATCAATTACTTCAAAATTAAAGACATCATTTCAATTTGCTTTCATAAACTTTTGGCTCCATTTTTCTTCTCTTCATCCATGGCAGTTCCATCTCTCACATCACTAGTTGTGATGTTTCTCATTTCCTTCGCGACGAGCTCAAGTGCTCGTCTTTTGTCTGGGCAAAGAGGAATTTATTTTGGGATAGTGCGCGAATTGTATTTTAATGAAAAAATAAAATACGATAATTTTGTAGGAGATGAAAAAAGACTTTCGCCCGGAGGATCGAATCCTCAGCACCACGCATATGGACCGGATGCTCATCCCAATATCGAACATGAACCGGATGCGCATGACAACAAATAATTCACTATTGTATATGTATGTTGTGAATGTACTTAAATCTTCGAGAAAACAAAAATAAGTGCTTAAACATTTGAAAACAAAAATAAGTGCTTTGTTTTGCACAATATAATAAATAAATAAATAAATGTATCATCAATGGTTTCATATTTTATCGTTAAATAAAATTAAGGGAATATTACATAAATTTATCGAAGTTTACACGTTCTTACATTCACCTATTTAAATTGAATTTTTTTACTGTTTGCTACCAATTTTTTTTTTTTTTTTTTTGTCGATTAACACTTACCTATTTTTCTAGCCGGACTGAAATAATCTTTCGAATATTCCGGGAGCGTGTAATATACTTATATACTTACCGATTTGGTCAAATTCAAGTAGGATTATTGTATAAACACATTCTTTATTTATTATTTAAAAAATAAAGAAAACAAAAAACTTAAAAATTAAAATCAAATACTAGTATGTATATTTTATAATTAAAATCAAGTTCGTCCCCCCCTCAATTTTTCCGGCATCCAAGTCTCGATCCTTCGGCTCCAAACCCACGCGCGGCCTATGGAAAAACGGGCTTAATTTGAGCACGTTTCCGGGCAGCTTGCCGCGGCCATCCACAAACAGAGTTGACCTTGGGGAGGTCTTGTGTGACTGGCTAGAGGGCAGGGGCACTTTTCGGTTGTGGACTGGTGGTGCGTACGTAGAAATAGTGGGGGAGAAAAGGGTCATTTCGAGCAAGTGGTGGGTGGTTGTAGGGGGGTTTGTGGGGTTGGTACGTTTTTTTTTATTGGGGTTGTTTGTGTACAAGTTGATTCAAGGGAGGAAGGTGTGGAAGATCGAAAAAAGGTCTGGAACTGGAAGGAGTGAGAGTGAGGCTTAATTTGGGTGCGAGGTGGATTGGAAATAGCAAAATGCCCGACAGCTTCGGGTATAATATATGTTTCAAGGGAGAAAAATAAAAGTACCACTATGCATATAGTGGACATGCTTTTTTGCCATCCCATATAAAAAACATGCTTTTCTACACTAAATTGTTGTGATAGACCGAAACTACCCTCAGATGGCATCGAATCTTACAAACCACACTAAATTCGACAAGCACTACTTGTCGAATTTAAATTATCGACAAGGCACTACTGGGCGAGTTATAATTAGCGAATGCTTGTCGAATGCTTGTCGAATTGTAGGGCGAATTGTAGGTCGAATTGTAGGGCGAATTCTAGGGCGAATTGTTTGTCGAATGCTTGTCGAATTGTTGGGCGAATTCTTTGTCGAATGCTTGTCGAATCAATTATATTTGTGGGGCGAATTGTTCGTCGAATAAAGTATATTTGTAGGGCGAGTTGTTTGTCGATTAAAGTATATTTATAGGGTAAAATCGTTTGTCAAATGCTTCAACTTTTGTCGAATGTTTGAATCCAATTTAAAAAGTTAATTGAAGCATAGTTAAATATTCATTGAAAAATACCATTGCCCTTACCTTGTAGAATACATGTTTGTAGAATGAATGTAACACATTCGACATATCGAATCACATTCGACAAACACATTCGACATGTCGAATCACATTCGACAAACACATTCGACAAACATATTCGACAAACACATTCGCCATGTCGAATCACATTCGACAAACATTTTATATTCGACAAACACATTCGCCATGTCGAATCACATTCGACAAACACATTCAACATGTCGAATCACATTCGACAAACACATTCGACAAACATATTCGACAAATACATTCGCCATGTCGAATCACATTCGACAAACATTTTATATTCGACACACATTCGACATGTCGAATCACATTCGACAAACACATTCGACATATTAAATTTCATTCGACATAGATTCGACAAATCGAATTTGAGATTCGACATGGCGAATAATATTGTATTAAAATTTAATTTTTGCAATCAATACATTCGACAATTGATTCGCCAATAAAAAAATTACACAAAATGAATAATTTTTATTCTAGAATACAAATAATAGACTCACGTTAAATTGATGCAAAACTCATAAATAAATAAAATAGATTTAACAAAATTTTAAATTAAGATTCGACAAAGATTTCATTGATTTGATAACTAATACTTATATATCTTTAATTAACAATTCAATTTGTTTTTTTTATATCTTTAACGCAACTAATATTCGACATCATTTCAAACTCATTCGATAAAATATTCACAAATTCCATAAATACAAAACAATTCAATTTGTTTTTTTTATATCTCTAACGCAACTAATACGGATATAAATCTTTTTTTAATTTATTGAAACAATAAACTCATTCGATTTTAATTCAACCTCATTCGATTTTAATTCAACCTCGTTCGACAAACTCATTCCAAACAATAAATTCGACACAAACACATTGGATTTTAATTCGACATTCGGTCCAAAAACTCATTCGATAAGACAAACACAAAATAATTCGATATGTTTTTTTACATATTTAACGCAACTAATAAAGATATAATTCAATAAAAAAAATCAACAAACACAAGCGAAATTTTTTTTTATTTATATATTTGACGTAACTGTTAGGATTTATATAATCCAACAAGGGTTAAAGGAAAAGAAAAGATAAACGTAGAGAACTTGTGGTATTAGAACAAAATAAGCGATTATAAGCATTATCTAAAATATACAAGAGAGAGGCTTTATATAGCCAAAATAAAAGGTAAACCCTAATCCTATAAACAAAAGGTAAACCATAATCCTATAAATATAATAACTACTATATTCTAACACTCCCCCTCAAACTCACGATGGTACAGCAAGAAGCATCGAGAGTTTGTCAACGAAAAATCTATGAGCGCAACCATATAATCTCAGTCGTAGTGGAAGCCTTAGCACGATACTCTGCCTCGGTGGATGGAAACAAAAGACTCTGAAGCCACATCCAAACGAACACCAATTGACTGCAACGAGTCCTCACTAAGAGCCATTGGAAAACAAGCGAAACCGAAAACGCCAATTGACCAAAGCAAACCAAAATTAACCAACAACCAAAACGAACCAATTATCCAAAACGAACCAAAATTAACCAATTAACCAAAAGGAACCAAAATTGACTGGCGAAACCGAAAACGCCAACAATCAAAACGAACCAAAATTAACCAATTAACCAAAAGGAACCAAAATTGACTGGCGAAACCGAAAACGCCAACAATCAAAACGAACCAAAATGGGGGTGTTCAAGTGCGGTCCCACGCCTAGCGCACACAAACGAGAGCGGGAGCTTGATAGACTCCCCTCTCACAATTATTCGATGTGGGACAACTCACAAGTGGCCTTCAACACACCCCCTCCACTTGTGAGTCCTAGTCAAAGTACCTCAGACGAAGAACACAAAACAAACCGTCGAACAAAGCTGCAAAGGAATCAGATGAGGAAAACTAAACAAGCTCATGTCAATGTACCTCGGACGAAAAACACGAACCAAAACGAACACCTCGGACGAAAAACACGAACCAAAACGAACACCTCGGACGAAGAACGCGAACAAGGAGATTTTTTTTATATTCAACCTGGCTCTGATACCATGTTAGGATTTATCCAACAAGGGTTAAAGGAAAAGAAAAGATAAACGTAGAGAACTTGTGGTATTAGAACAAAATAAGCGATTATAAGCATTATCTAAAATATACAAGAGAATATAGCCAAAATAAAAGGTAAACTCTAATCCTATAAACAAAAGGTAAACCATAATCCTATAAATATAATAACTACTATATTCTAACAGTAACTAATAAAGATATAATTTAATAAAATAAATTCAACAAACACAAGCATAATTTTTTTTATATATTTGACGCAACTAATATAGATATAATTCAATAAAAACGAATTCGATTTGATTTTCTAATATATTTGACGCAACAAATACAAATATAATTTTATAAAAATCTGTTTTTTTAATTTAAAAAAACAATAAATTGATACTAAAAAATACAAACTCATAATTTTATTTTTTTACATTTAACGCAACTATGACAATTGGTGTATTTTTTTATATATTTGAAGCAATATAATTTGATAAAAATAATGTTTTTTTTTAATTCAAAGAAACAATAAATTCATACTAAAAAAACTCGCGCATTCGATACACGTTCATACACATTCGACAAACACACACCTTCATTTTTAATTCGATATTGATTCTACAAACTCACACACATTCGACAAACACACAACAATTCGATATGTTTTTTTTATTTGACAGAACTAAATATATAAACCCATTGAATTTTAATTCGACATTCAGTCCAAAAACTCATTCGATAAAACAAACACAAAATAATTCGATATGTTTTTTTACATATTTAACGCAACTAATAAAGATATAATTCAATAAAAAAAATCAACAAACACAAAGCATAATTTTTTTTATATATTTGACGCAACTAATATAGATATAATTCAATAAAAACGAATTCGATTTGATTTTCTTATATATTTGACGCAACAAATACAAATATAATTTTATAAAAATCTGTTTTTTTAATTTAAAAAAACAATAAATTGATACTAAAAAACACAAACTCATAATTTTATTTTTTTACATTTAACGCAACTATGACAATTGGTGTATTTTTTTATATATTTGAAGCAATATAATTTGATAAAAATAATGTTTTTTTTTAATTCAAAGAAACAATAAATTCATACTAAAAAAACTCGCGCATTCGATACACATTCATACACATTCGACAAACACACACTTTCATTTTTAATTCGACATTGATTTTACAAACTCACACACATTCGACAAACACACAATAATTCGATATATTTTTTTATTTGACAGAACTAAACATAATTCTATATGTTTTTTTATATATTTGACGCAATTAAATAAAAACAAGACAATCATATATGGTGTTTTTTTTATATTTTATGCAACTAATACAAATATAAATCCATAAAAACAATAAGTTTTTTTTTAATCTAAAGAAACAATAAATTAATACTAAAAACAGCATCTAACAGCATTACACATTCGACCAACGCAAACTTATTCAATTTTTTTTATTTAACGTAACTTTCGACAAACACAAATAAATTCGACAAACTTATTCGATACAATATTCACAAATAGTAGAATTCGACAAAGATTGAATAGAATTTAATCTTACTCAATGGAATACCGGCAAAAAGTTATAGTAAGGGTATTTTAGTCCATTAGTGGAAGAAAGCATGTCTTTTATCCCGCATGGCAAATAAGCATGTTAACTATATGTATAATGGTATTTTTTAACATTCTCACTATGTTTCAATGTCACAATACATAAAATGTTAAGAATATATTATTTATACCGATGGAGTGTGCTTATTGAGGATCACTTACGGGATTTTACAATTGGACATGGAAGATGAGGAATAATTTTTACAATAAGTCAATTAATCAATTATAATTTCAATATTAAAAAACGTAAAATTAAAGATGCAGTAGATCAGTAATAGATACACTCTTTTGTATTTTTATCACTAAAATGATCACGAATATTTTTATTACCCTGATTCCTGAATAAACTATTATCATCATCCATCCTTGTAATAATTATTATTGGTTCTCACATTTCCAGATGAAGAAAATAAAAAAGTCAACCTATGGGTCGAATGTCACAAAACTTGTGTAGCGAAAAAGGCGGGTCAAAGTAGGAGCCGTTCAACACGGCCTGAGCCACCACCTTGTTTGCTGCCTCCGTCGCATGAATCCCATCCCAGCTCACGTACTCGTACGGCTCGTTGCACGCTGTCGCGGTCGTGTTACGTCCGTCGATCCACCTCGTGGTCCCACAAAACACCCGCGGGTCGAAATTGTACGCCCCGCCCCCGTGCCCGCAGCACGCTTTGGTCCCGTATTTCAACCCTGTACGAACGTCGACACAAAAAAATAACTGTTAAAAATCGTTTCATCTAAAAGCTCGAGCTGTTAAAAAAAATTGAGCAACTTGATATTTATATAAGTGAGCCGAATATATTCTCTAATAATAACCAATCATAACACGTTAGAAGTCGTATAATCTATAAAAGCCCGAATTCACATTTATATTAGTGGGTCGAATATATTAATCTTCGATGCTCATAATAATTAATTATAGCAAGGGCAATTTCGTAATTGTGCGTACCGTGGGAAGCGGGGTGTCGGAAAAGCTCGAGCATCACGGAATGGACGTCGACGTACACAACGTTTGCATCGGGAATTTCGGTTTGTGCGCGTCGCAAAGCCTCTTTGAGCATTTGATTGTACTCTATCACGGCGTTGTTGTAAGAAAGCATGCACCCGAACGAGTCTGTGTCGGAGATCGAACGAGGCAGCTCGACCAAGAAGGCCGGGTAGCAACCTATTGGTGCTAGATTGAACACCAAGAACGTTCGTCCCCCTAATGCGTAAATCTCCTGCAAAATTAATTCATACAAAAGAAAATCATTCATTAGTAAAAAATACCTAGTCCATCCCTCAAATTGTCAATATTGGACTTATAACAATTTTAAAGGTCATATTGTTCAACTTATATGTGAACTTAAGATTCTCTTTATCAAATTAATGTGAGATATCTAATGGTACTTTTCAAGTTAAAAAAAATACTATTATTTTCTATATTATATTGATGAAAAAATTAAAAGTAATCGAGTATTTATATTAAAGTGAAAAGGTAAAATTAGAAAATTAAGTGAAAAGTTAAAAATATAAATTTATTTTAAACAAGAAAAGTGAGTAATTTTATTTTTATTTTTCTGGGTATGAAGATATAATTAGTAGGACAAGTCAAAAGGAAAAAATGTGAAAATTAATATTTAAGAGACGAATGTAGTATAATTCATTTTCAAAATTATTTAATTATACCTTGATGGTGTTAGCTATTTGGGAAACGACTTCCGGGAGGTATTGCTTCACCCCGCTTATGCCCATAGAAGCTAAGTTTCCAGTGAAGTCATTTTGGCCGATGTAAAATGTGTAGAGGGATTTTCCGAACAAGTCCGGCGAAGGGAGGTTCGATTTTCCTGATCATGAGAAAAAAAAATAAAAAGGTCTGATCAATACATAATCAAACGATTTACGTGAAAAATGATGACATACTCGAAGAACGAGGTTGGTGGTCAACGTTGACTTTAAATTGCTTGAACTGATTGAGTTGAATGGCGAGTGAAAACGGGCTGACGCCGGTAACGAACAAGGAGGTGTGTGGGAGACGAACTGTCGATGCCAATGTCGCGAAGTTGGCCCCGTGTCTGTAGTCCGACCCAATGGACTGCAGATATGGGCTTAAAAACGGAAGCCCAACACCTTGTGCTGCAGCATTAATCATCAAAAGCTTATAAACTCGCTCAAACGCCTTCTAACATTTTGTTTGCTATATGCACGCTATTATCGTAATTCGTAAGCGTGTTTTAACTTGTTAGTCTTTTAGTATTACTATGAAATATACAGCATATAAGAATTAGCTGTATTTTCTAACCGCTTGAACGGTTAAATAAGTAGTACATATATATTAATAGATTGAATATATTCTCAGATATATCAATATCTATGGACGATTGGGTGATAGTTCATATAGTGATGGACCAGGACCACTGGACCACCGGACCACAGCCCCGTGAGGCAATAATATAGATTTTTTTTTAATTAAAAAGAAAAAGAAATAAAAATAAAATATATATATGATAAATAGAGTACCTAAAAAGTCGATAACGAGTCGGCCATCGGTTGCTCGTCCGGTGGGCCTTTTGAAGTAAGTCATGCCATTGGGCGGGCCTTGGGCCGGAAAAGCGGCCCAAAATCCTCCGTGTCGGAATTAGAGTCTCCGAAGTTGAAGATGCCTTTGAAATCGCATTTTGCTTCACCTCTGCGAGGAGCTAAAGCTGCTACTACCACACCAAATAAAAAATATGTAAATATCGATGCCATTTTTTGCTTTGATCGACCAACTAACTGTTTGAAGATCCTTTTTATTTATTTATTTTTTCGCTTCCTCAGTCTCGAGGTAGCTGATATATATAGAGCTAGTTAATTTATGATGATAAGAACTCGTGGGTGTTTTTTGGAGTTGTGGAATGAGACAATATTTTCCCACACTTATATATATACTGCTGTAGTATATAGGATTTGATCATATTATATTCGGTTGCACCGATTCATAGTTGGTACATGGTGAACTAGTAGGGTCGTGTCATCAACTCGGTTTCTTATGGAATTGAACGTCATTATGATCAATTCAAATTATATTTTAGTATATGTACTATAGTGAGGATAATATTATATTATATGAACCTTTAATTTGAAATTTCATCATACATGTAGCATAATCTAGTTGCTTGGACTTGAAGCATATTTATTGTATCATGCGAATTTGCAAAGTCAAGTAACAATATAATTCCTTTATGTCATGCAAAAGTTAGCAAATTCACTTAGTTATAATTGCATACTGTATTATACTTAGCATAATTTCTTACTGCAAACTTAGAGTAGTAATTAAATATAGTCACTTTAACTGTATGAAAAGTGTCAAAACCTTTTTTTTTGGGTAAATTCCTTTATCGTGTGTTATAATCCTTTTTTTTATAAGATTAAATTTTGTAATTTTATAATTTTCCTTTGTTTGAACTTATAATTTTAAGGGTTTATTGTCTAAAGGGCCTTTGAAAGGCCTTTGGTTTATGAAGCCTTTGACAAAGTCAAACCCTAATTTTTATTTGTTTTGTTTTTTTAATTCAAGTAAACAAGGAAATGTCTATATTACCCTTATCTCATTTAAATGAGTAAAATAAAATTCATGATTTTCTGAGATTCGAACCTAAGACCATTCAATTTTGGTTTAGAAAATGAAATTATTTTCCCGTTGAACCAAGTTAACTACATTGAATAATTAATCAAACTTTGAATATATATACACTACAGAATAATTTTATTTAAAATTCATTGATTCATAATTTTCTGAGGATTCGAACCCAAGATCGTTTAACTTTGTTCTAGATAAAGAAATTATTTTCCCGTTGAACCAAGTGAATTAGATTGAATATTTTATCAAACTTTAAATATATATATACTAAAGAATAATTTCATTTAAAATTTTATATATTCGTCTAGCTTATGGTCTCGAGATAAATTTCATTAAATTTTGATGGTCTCGAGATCCTTTTATCGCGGATGTAAAATATTATTGTTGGCTTTTTTATTTTTAGTTTGAATAAATTACATTTTAATTACTAATGTAAAGTTAATTTCATAAAATAACACTTTAATTACTAATATAAAGTTAACTTCATAAAATAACATTTTAATTACTAATATAAAGTTAATTTTAGGAAATTTAATTGCTAATATAAAGTTAATTTCATTAAACAACATTTTAATTACTAATATAAAATTAATTTAATGAAATTTAATTACTGATATAAAGTTAACTTCATTAAATTTAATTACTAATATAAAGTTAATTCATTAAATAACATCATATAAAGTTGATTTTATGAAATTTACTTACTAATATAAAGTTAATTTCATTAAACAATATTTTAATTACTAATATAACGTTAATTTAATAAAATTTAATTACTAATATAAAGTTAATTTCATGAAATAACATTTAATTACTAATATAAAGTTAATTTCATGAAATAACATTTAATTACTAATATAAAGTTAATTTCATGAAATAATATTTTAGTTACTAATATAAAGTTAAATTCAGGAAATAACATTTTAATTACTAATATAAAGTTAATTTTATGAAATTTAATTACTAATATAAAGTTAATTTCATTAAACAACATTTTAATTATTAATATAAATTTAATTTAATGAAATTTTATTACTAATATAAAGTTAATTTAATGAAATTTAATTACTAATATAAAATTAATTTCATTAAATTTAATTACTAATATAAAGTTAATTTCATGAAATAACATTATATAAAGTTGATTTTATGAAATTTAATTACTAATATAAAGTTAATTTAATGAAATTTAATTACTAATATAAAGTTAATTTCATTAAATTTAATTACTTATATAAAGTTAATTCCATTAAATTTAATTACTAATATAAAGTTAATTTTATTAAATAACATTTCAATTACTAATATAAAGTTAATTTCATGAAATTTAACTACTAATATAAAGTTAATTTCATTAAATAACATTTCAATTTCTAATATAAAGTTAATTTCATTAAGGTATATGACATTTAGTCTTAGGTGTATTGAAAATATGTATATCACAATGTGTAATTTCATAGAAGTTGGCTTATATACCATGCATATTGCCTATAGGAGACTCCATACTAAACGATTTAGAATTGCATTAGGTATATTACAATTATGCTTATGTATGTGTGTTTAGAATTCATGATTAAATCATAGCCATCCGTTCAAAATTCAATAATACAAGAATTAATCACAGCCATCTATTAATTTCAATAAATAAAAAATTAATACATCAAGAATTAATCACAGCCATCCGTTCAAACGTAATCAACGGTTGTGTTTGTTGATCCGATCCAATGGTCAACTTTATATCACAACCATCCATTCAAGGTAATCAACGGCTGAGTTTTGTTGATCCGAGTCCTAGTAATTAATTATAATTTCACGAAAAATAATTTTATATTAGTAATTAAAATATAATTTTATGTAAATTAACTTTGTATTAGTATTTAAAATATAATTTCATCTAATTTAACTTTATATTAGTAATTAATTGTAATTTCACGAAAAATAATTTTATATTAGTATTTAAAATGTAATTTTATGTAAATTAACTTTGTATTAGTACTTTAAATATAAATTTATGTAATTTAACTTTATATTAGTAATTAATTATAATTTCACGAAAAATAATTTTATATTAGTATTTAAAATATAATTTTACGTAAATTAAATTTGTATTAGTATTTTAAATATAATTTCATGAAATTTAACTTTATATTAGTAATTAATTATAATTTCACGAAAAATAATTTTATATTAGTATTTAAAATTTAATTTTACGTAAATTAACTTTGTATTAGTATTTTAAATATAATTTCATGAAATTTAACTTTATATTAGTAATTAATTATAATTTCACGAAAAATAATTTTATATTAGTATTTAAAATTTAATTTTATGTAAATTAACTTTGTATTAGTACTTTAAATATAATTTTATGTAATTTAACTTTATATTAGTAATTAATTATAATTTCACGAAAAATAATTTTATATTAGTATTTAAAATATAATTTTACGTAAATTAACTTTGTATTAGTATTTTAAATATAATTTCATGAAATTTAACTTTATATTAGTAATTAATTATAATTTCACGAAAAATAATTTTATATTAGTATTTAAAATTTAATTTTATGTAAATTAACTTTGTATTAGTATTTTAAATATAATTTCATGTAATTTAATTTTATATTGGAATTAATTGTAATTTAATGAAAAGTCAATTTTGTGGGTCCCACATTTTTTGAAATTTTGAAATCAGAATTTTTTGGAACGAAATCAAAAATTTTGGGGGGAAACAAAAGTAAATGAATGTGGGTCCAAAAATTTTTGGGGGAAATCAATTGCATGTGGGTTCCGTTTACTTTAAATATTATAATGATAAATAGTAGAAGGGCAAATATGGTAATCTATTCATTATTTGATTATTATTAATAAATAATTTGACTTGAGGCCATTTTAAAAAGACTGAATCTCAAAAAGACATTTTCACAAAGTCTTCTCCTAAAAAGGCCCTTTACCCGGGGAGCCTAATTTTAACCTTTGTGTTTTACGAAAAAACAAAAAAAACACATGATATAAAAGAAAATTCCTTGAATTTTTCATCTTCCGAACTCAGATTATTAATTATTCCGCGTCACTTTTCAGCATACACACACTGATTATTCATTACATTACATCATCACCTAATTAAAAGCTTAATTATTTATGTCACACAACACAACACAACACAACACAACACAACACAACACACACTTTGAAGTAGTACGTAGTTATTGATCAGTTTAACCAATGGGCTGAATGTCACAATACTGGTCAAGCGAAAAGCCCGGGTCAAAATTAGAGCTGCTGAGGATCCCATATGCCATCATCTTGCTCGCAGCTTCGGTTATGTGGACCCCGTCCCAGCTCACATAGCTCTGTGGGTCACTGCACGCCTGAGCCTTTTCCGACGACCCACAAAACTCCTTCTGGTTGTAGTTGTACGCACCACCTCCCGATCCACAGCATGCCGTCGTCCCATGTTGCATCCCTATATATATATACATCAAAAATAATATCAATACATTAATTCAACCAATTAAATATCATGCATGCATGCATGCATGCATGCATACGTACCATGGCTAGTAGGGTTCTTGAAGAGATCTAGGAGCATGGAATAATTGTCGACGTATATGAGGTTCGCATCCTTGAGTTCTTGCCTCGCTTGTCCGAGGCCATCCTTTAGCTTGGAGTTGTACTCGACCACTGCGTTGTTGTAAGACTTCAAGCATCCTGATTCGTCGATGTCTGAGGCGTCGTGAGGGAATTGGACTATGAACGCCGGGTAACAACCCACCGGCCCTAGGTTTAGGACCATGAACGTCCGCCCTCCCATGTTGTAAAGTTCCTGAAAATTAAATTAAATGCATATATTGTTAATATGAAAATTAATTAATGTTAATCATGAATATTAATTATCGGGTTGTCGATTTGTTGTGTGACCTTGACAGCGCTAACGATTTGGGTGACGATTTGATCGGTAACTTGCTTGGTTGAATCGGCACCTGAGGAAGCGTATCCTGTGAAGTCATTCTGACCGATGTAGATCGCGTAGATGGATTTTCCGAATATATCCGGTTGGGGAAGATTTGTTTCTGCCGAAAACAAAATAACTCAAAATAGTTTGAAATTAAAACAAATCAGTACATTATACTACTCTCTCTGTCCCATAGAAATATAACTCTCTCATTTGTATTTTGTGAAGAAATATTATAATTTAAGTACAATACCTTGTGATTGAAATTCTTCAACCTTTGACTTGAACAACCTCATCTGGTTGACTTGGATTTGCAGATAGAAAGGGCTGACTCCGTTGACGAATAACGAAGACTGAGGCTGGAGCACCGTCGATGCTGACGTGGCAAAGTTGGCTCCGTGCTTGAAATCGGATCCAATCGATTGCAAGTAAGGGCTTACGAATGGCAATCCCAAACCTTGAGCTGCATATATATAATTATATCGTCACAATCAATTACTATTAATAATTAATTAAACTTATACATTATAAGTAGGAAATTAAATCAACTAATTATTAGTTATTACATACCAAGAAAATCGAGGTATATTCTTCCGTCGGAAGTTCGACCGGTGGGCTTGTTGAAGTAGGTCATTCCGTATGGTGACGGCTGAGATGGGAAAGCAGCGTAAAACCCTCCGGTGTCGGAATTCGAGTCCCCGAAAACGAAAAGCGCCTCAAAGGCGCATTTCGCATCGGCTGTGGCGACGAACAAAGTCACCACGAAAAACAACCAATAATAGAGCACAGTGCCGGATTTATCGGGACATGAATAAATCATAGTATATATTTTTTTATTTGTTTAGTTATGATAAAAATGTTTGTTTATAAAAATAGGGTTGTAAGGAACACATATTTATACGTGCATGTACGGACAATATGTGCCGACTGAAATTCAGTAGGAAAATGAATACGCAACCACCATGACGTAATCGTGGTGTGAATTGAAGGTGATCGGTAAGTGCCAGAAAATACAGATGAAAAATATTATCTGGTGAGCAATAGCATATTAAAAGACAAGGATTCTCAACAAATATCTTACGTACAAAATATGAACATAAATTCATGGAAGATCACCTGGTCATGCATTGATTACGTAATTTCTATTCCATTTATCAGGCGTGTTTTTTTTTTTTCCTTTTTCTATGTTTCATACACAGTTTCAAAAATAAAATAATTATTTTTATTTTTTTAATTAAAAAATAACAGTGAAAATGTTCCGGTGGCCCAGAAGTCTGCACTGGACTGGCTGGGCCTGAGAATACAAGCCCAAACACTAGAGTCGGGTCGAAAAATTTTGGATGGCCCGTTCCCAGTTCTAAGAGACAGACAGCTAGCGCATTTCAAGTCAAAAACAACACGTGGGGGTGCTAAGTGCTAACGCATCACATATAAAATATTATTGAAAATTTAAAAAAAATAAAAATTGAATTAGCTCAAAAACTCGACTTAAGCAACTCTTGAAAATGATCGTCATGATTGATAATGTTCTGAAGTGGGGTTTTCAATCTCACCAAAGGGGGACTATGTGTATGTGAGCGAGTCGGATCGATGCTAACAAGTATGCTTTGAATATTTTTGGCACAAAATTTTACTGCATTATAATAGTAGTAACTAATGCTACTATGGTAATGTTTGAAGTTATAAAGGAATTAAATACTTTATAATTCTATCCACTCCATCTCATTAAAGTTACAATTTTTTTTTATATCGAATAATAGTTCATACATTTCAAATAATGAAATAAATATTTATATTTTACTTTAAAATACAATTTACTTTTCTTTTATTTACATACTTTTTAAACTTCACTCACAACTTTTTCAATTTAAAATACATTAAATCTTTGAGAAAATAATATCAAAAAGATATAGTAAAAAAAACATTAGTAATAATAAGTACTCCCCCAACCCTTACAAATTGTTACATTTTTTTTTTTAATTTGTAAAGAAAATATCAACATTAATTTGGTAAGGAGAGAGTAATTGACATGTCCCATATGGGTTGAGTTGAGTTAAGACGCCGTTTATATCGTACAATATCAAATAATTTAGATATATTTAGAGAAAAAATATTTTAATTTAATTATTTAGTTTTTATATTTTACAAAATATATTTTCTAACTAAGTGTTGAAATAGTTTACTTTAATTAATTTTTAAGGTAATAACTATCATGTAATTATAATCAAGTGTATAGTAAATTATTATTTTACTTTTACATTTAATTTATGTTTATTATTAATAAAAGAAGTACAAATATTTTAAATTATAATTAAGAAAAAACTATTATCCTAAATTACATATAAACTTTTAAAATTAGACTTTTATCAAAATCACTTAATAATTTATTATACATTTAAATATAAATATGTAGATAATTGCATTTTATGTTTTTTTATTAATAAAATTGACGGATCAAAATCGAGCAATTTACTCGATACATTCGCCAAATTTGTTGATTCCAACGTGGCAAATAGTATGTGTTTGGGTTGAGCCGAAAAATACTTTAGTTGAATCGAACCAAATAAACTTACCGGGCCTTTAACCAACAAAAATAATAAAAAAAAGCCCACCAATCATAGCTAAACAACGCACACTTCAATTTTGTCACGTTTCTATATAAAGCAGGGGCAATAAGGTCTTTCGAGGAGGAAGCTTCATGTGGGCCCCCACCCACCCTCCGGATTCCAAAGGCTCCTTCAAATCCAGTTAATTTTTTGTATTCATTTTAGCATTTAATTTTAAGAGAAGAGAAAGGAGAGAAGAACACGTCACCCACATGCCCGGGTGCGTAGTATTAGTTGGCTAACAACCCCCCGCGTTGATGGAGCCAGCAACGTACACGTGTACGGTCTTAGATACATTTTGGATTAAATATAATGTTCGACCAGCGCGAAATACATGGCGCCAGCTCACCGGTTGGTTTGAACTTTTAATTAATTTTGTACTATTAATTAAATAAATTGCTTCAACTCTCAACAACAATATATAGTATATAGCACTCCATATTCCATAATAACAAAATTGACACCATAAAAATAAAAATAAAAGTTCTTCAAGTGTAATGAAATTTCGCAAGTTGTTATGAAAAGTTAATTGGATGAAATATATTAAGTGAGATATAAATGATGTTAAAATTGTTTTATTTTGAAATGTACTTCATTTATTTCATAATAGTTGAAATTTAAAAAAAGCTTAAAGTATCAATTATTATGAGACAAATACAATGTAACTAGTATATTATCATGAGTTGAATCGAAATAATTTAGAGTTGTGAGATTTTTATGGGCATCGAGATGAAACAAATATTATTTTTTTAATTTTTTGATCAAAAAGTTAAAAGTATAAAATTATTTACTTCTTTTATTCATTAAAAATAGACACAGTTGTTTAACGTTGATTTTTTTTTTGTCCAATACGACGGTATACAATTATAAAAAATTAACTAAAATAAATTTTAACTATTAAATTTTATTTTAATTATTTTTCATAATTTTTGTATATTTTTTATTATATTTATTGGACCTAGAAAAAAATCAACTTTAACCAACTTTATTTATTTTTAATGGATAGAGAGTGTATAAATTAAAAAGTAAAATAATTTTGAACAAAATTTGTAAATCATGTAAATAAAATTTAAATTAAAAAGTAAATAAAAAACCGATGTTAATTATTGTAGAACACACACACAAAAAAAAAACATTACAACTATCAACATAAAATATTTCTAGAGTGAAGTAATATTACGTGCATCTTACAAATTAGACAACAAATACACTTTTATTACGTGCAGGTAGAAGTGTACATTTCATTTTGCTTTTCTTAATTTTTTTTATAAAGAGGAGAGACGATAAATTCTTTCCTCACCCGATCGATTATGTATTATGTGCATATAGGAGTGTGCATTTCATTTTGCTTCTCTTCATATTTTTTATAAAGAGGAGAGACAAGAAACTTTTTCCCTGAAATTTGATACTTGCGTCGCCGATATATTACACTCACGTCACCACACACCTTACCATTCGGCTATGTCCCTAAGAACTTGATTTTCTTAAAATTGAAATGTAATATTGTAATGGAAACAAACTTTAGACATTTTACTTCAATTTTAGTAGGTAGTACTTTTTTTTTTTTTAAAAAGTTACATTTATTTGCAAATAAATTTCCTTTATTTGTACTTAGATAATGATTATTTAAATATATATGTTGGAATGTTGTCCTTCATCCCACACGTGTATTGTATCGAAACAAGCTATGTAATGCGTCTTGTATAGATGAATCGATTGAGCGATGTAAGTGTCGAGTTGTGAACTTGAACTTAATAGTCGACAATCAAATCAAATGAGTTTGATCAAGTATATTTGGAGTATACGAACTTCGGTTGGGAACGGGGGTGAAACGTCGAAGAAAACGGAGAGAAGTCGAATTCTTGACCGAAACTGGCATGAACAACGCTCGCTGCCTCTAGGCAGCGGGCGCTGCCCCCCTCCAGCGGGCGCTGGAAGTGTCCAACGCGGAATTTTTGGAAAATTTCCGATTTCCTTCCTATTTTGGACTCTTATGTCTACTAAGAAACCATACGAGACTTCTTCTATATAAAGAGACCATAAGCCACAAAATTCACTGCTACAAATCATATATTTGTGATCCTGGTGAGGTTAGAGAAACGAGTGAGACTCGATTCAAGTCTGAAGTTCTTTCGATTTCAAGATCGACGATCGGGAACGTTCGGGGCTGATCCATCTACGTCCGGGCATCATCTGCATACAACATCTACGCTTGGGCATACTCCATACAAAAATTAAGCTAAAAACACTTAATCTATATATTGAGTTATTGATGAGATTCTATAAAAAATGAACAATATATATATTTTCTGAATGTATAAAATTTGAAATATAAAATAAAATAAAGAGAAGTATAAATAATATTGAATACAGAAAATAATTTTATAATAAAATAATTTACAATTTTAACTCAAAAATAAATAGAGAACAATTATGTACAAAACAATGTATATAATAAAAAAATGTGTTGAATATTAAAAATTTGAATTTAAAATACTTATGCAAAGAAATAAAAAAAATTAAAAATATTTTTATTTTAAATTAAAATTTATTTTATAAATGAGAAATCGTGACACCATGTGAACTGTGAAGTAATACAACCTAAAACGAAAATATATATAGTAATATATAAAAAATAAACATATCAATAGTTAATTTTTATTTTTTTTTACTTTAAATACTAATTTTTTTATTCAAAACTTGAATATAAATACCATTAACTTTGATATAAAGATTATTTGTCAAATTTTTCTATATGAATTTTGTTAAAAATTACTAATCAGAATAAAAGAACAGAATATCATTAATTAGAATTCTTTGCTTTTTTTGGCCGGAATTTTTCTTGCAGCCAACGACTTTTTGGGATGAATTTTCTTGTATTCTATATTAATTATTGAAACACTCCATATAATATGTAGATTGAGCTTAATTACAATTTGCCACAAAATTAAATATGAAAATCTTTGATTTCACATTTTGATGAGATTTATTTATTAGAGAATAGAGATGTATACAGTATTTCACACACGCAGAGACACGTGTCGCGTGACGTGGTTGTTGCCTTTGCGTTCCCTCTCTCTTTCTTCTTCATCATCTTCTTCTTCTCCCTCCCTTTCTCTCTCAAACTACACTGCGCATAAACACATCTCTAGAGAGAGAGAGAATGTTGCGAGCTTAGTGCCATGAACTGGAATCGGAATCCCTAATTCCACTTCTCCAGGTAACGTTCAATTCAATTTCTAGGTTTAAATTCACCTTAATTATTGTTTTCAGCCATTTTGATTTTGATTTTATTTATATTTTTTTGTTGGTTTAATTTAATTAATTTCTCATCCACTTTAATATTCATATTTTGGGGGGGGTTTTTATTTTCATATTTTGGAATCGTGAATATGTTGTTGCCTGTTAGTAGTACGATTTATGCTTCTTTGTTCGCTTTCAGAATTTCGTACGATTTCATCGGATCGAAGAACAGTGTGTGTATGTGTGTGTTTTTGTTGGGGGAGGGTGAAAAGACGATAAAGCCCTTATTATGTTCGTCTTCCCGGACTCACCTGGATAATCTCATAATCATACCCCCAAAGTCAATAATTTACTTACTTTACTAGTGGGGAATGATTGGATCTAACTGAATATTTGAAATAACAGTGGTAATATACAACTTTGATAATTGCCATCTCTCTCGGCCCGTCGTTCGCCACAAGTTCCTCGACTTATATAATGGGAAACAGTGGAGAAGAGAAGCCTTCAAAGCCCGAAAAATCATCATCACCGCCAATGGTGAGCACCGAACTGTTAAGTTAGTTGATTTGGAACTCTATTTATCGAAACAGGTTAGGTGTATTTTGCTTGTCTAAAGGAGTATTTTACATTGGCAGGACCCGAGTAACATGCACGTATATCCTGACTGGACAGCAATGCAGGTGATTCCACTCTGCCTCGTGTATGCCAGTTTTCGTTTTTGATTTTTGTAGCGTACTCAAGGGATCGATCATTGGTTATAACTTATAATTATGGTCTGTTACTTCTATTCAGGCTTTTTATGGAGCCCGGTTTGCCGTACCACCACCATACATGAATTCAGCTGTTGCTTCTCCTCATGCCCGTCCCCCTTATATGTGGGCTCCACCACAGGTGCTTATTATAGTGAAATGTCAATCGAGAACAGCTTCGTGTGAATTGCCAAATTGGAATAATCTAACGTTACATGACATTTTTTTCCAGTCTATGATGCCACCTTATGGGCCTCCTTATGCTGCATTCTATGCTCATGGAGGAGTCTATGCACATCCCGGAGTTCCTCTCGTAATTTTCTATGTTTGACTTGGTCGAATTATTTTAATAGTTGGAAAAGAGCTGGGTTTCATGATATGATTACTTGTGCTGTATATGTAGGCTACTGCCTTGAGCATGGAAACACCAGTCAAGTCATCAGGTACCACCGATGGAGGCCTTGTGAAGAAGATACAAGAGTTTGACGAGCTTGCAATGTCAATAGGCAACGGAGATGGAAATGGCAATAGTACTGACCCTGGAACCGAACGTAGACTGTCAGGCAGGTTTGTGGACATTGAAAAGTACATAGCATTTTAGCTTAAGTAACTTACATAGGGTGTTTGGATAAAGCTCTTCGATAGTCGATTCATCTTATAAGCACTTGAAATTTGTTTAGTATTCTGAAAAGGCTTATAAGATCCTTAGAACGGCTATTTAGGAGCGTAGAAGTTGTTTTTATAAACAAAATGTACGGAGATCCCGCTATTTTCCAAGAAAAACAAAGATATTATTTTGACACTTTAAAAAAAAATGTTTTAAAAATACTGCTGTTGTGTACACCATCTGCCATAGACGATTCTTGCTTATTTCAATATCCTTATGACTAAGTGGTGAAATGTTGTTCTGTATGAACAGTGATGAGACTGACGGTTCAAGTGATGGAAGTAATAATGGAGTTACACCGAGGGTAAGGATTTCTTGGAGTGTAGAAGGTTTTTGGTTTACTAGCATTTTATTTTTTATTTGAAAACAATTGCTTATCATTTTATGTCGTCATTTAATAGGCTGGTCAAAATGGGAAGAAGAGAAGCAGAGAAGGATCCCCTAACAGAGGTAAGATTCTTTGTGTATCATTTTTCTTTTTCCGATACAATATTTTGGGTAAATATTTTCAATTTGTATAGGAGTCTGTATTTTTTTTACATATAATAATAATACTTTAACCACCTAAAAGCAGCAGCAGATGACAAAGCTCACAAGAAAAGCAGTGTGGATCCTTGTGTGGAAATAGGAGGAGATTCTGAGAAGATGATAGATGTAATTCCTGTTGCTAATGATACACCTGTAAAGACAACGGAAAACATGAACACTGCACTGGAACTAAAAACCGTGAAGTCCAGCTCAAATAATGTTCCACAACAATCAGTGCCAAATGTGGCTTGGATGCAGGTGTGTTGAAGATAAACTGATATAAGCTATTTACTGAATAAAGTAGAGAAGGATTAATAATAATAATCAGAAGCTTGAACAAACTTTAGTATGCATGGTAATTGGTAACTGATAGTAGAAAAGTTTCGATATGAACAGTTATTTATCTTCTCTGATTTTCATAATTGAGATGTATGTTGCCAATTTTTGGTTTATAAAATTATAATGATCTCACTTGATATCTGTTCACAGAATGACCGAGAGCTAAAAAGGGAGAGGAGGAAACAGTCCAATCGAGAATCTGCAAGAAGATCACGACTGAGGAAACAAGTATTTGACTAACCCCATTAAGAATAAAATTACACCTTGTGAACTTATGTTTCTTATTGCTTTTTAGTGATTATCATTTCTTGACTATCGTTACTGTACTCAGGCGGAGACTGAGGAACTAGCTGTCAAAGTGCAAGCACTTACTGCTGAGAATATGACCCTCAAATCTGAGCTAAATAAATTAATGGAAAGCTCCGAGAAGCTGAAGCTTGAAAATGCTGCACTCAATGTAAGTTGTTTAACTGTGTTACTGTTTGATATTTAGGGTTACTGAAAGAAGAAGGCTCAGTCAAATTAGAAAGCACAAATACTATTTTCCAACCTTCTATGTAAGGGAGAATTTGTAATTCTTCAACTTAACCTTTTTTTTAACAAAAGCTTACCCTTATTGGTTCGACTTGATTACAATAAAAGCCGTAAACTTTTAAAACACTAAAACTACCCTTAAGGTTTGGTCCAGTGTTCTAATCACTATTATAACATTTTTATAAAGTGAATGTGTGTGTGTGTGTGTTTTTCTTTCCTATTGCTTCTGAAGCGACAACATAAAATCAAGGGGGTATTTTTTTACTTTAAAATTCAGCTGCTTCTTTTTGTAAGTAATCCTTACATTTGATTTGTTTATCGGGGTTAAAAGTGATATCTAGGTTTAGACAATATTATTAATGTTATTATTGTTTATTTATATAATTGTATGGATATTGGCCATGAGTGCTCATTAAATGTGATGCCAATGTGTAGATGAAAGTAAATGATGTCCAACTAGTGCAGACTGAAAACATCCATCTTGTGAAGATCGATGATCAGCGGCTAAAACCGGTGGGCACAGCCAACCTCCTCGCCAGAGTCAACAACTCGAACCCGACCAATAGAAGGAACATCACCACAACCAGCACCGAAGATGGGGACCCGCACGAGAATCGAAACCCTCGGGCCAAGCTTCGCCAGCTTCTCGACGCTAGTCCTCGGACGGATGCAGTGGTCGCCGGCTGACTGCGTGCCTGCCGATATCTCCTTGATCCATGTAATTTTGGCATAATTACAAGTCCAAGATTACTTTCTAACTGTAGTAGGGAGTGACGAGTCGCATTAAGAAACTCCCTTTGACCGTTTTTTCGGTGTAATGAAGATTTATATATACATCTCTCAGCAAAACCCGGAATGTATTTGATGTTCGGATTGCTGGGGATGTTCGTATTTAGGAAAAAGAAAATGTATTAAAGAGGTTGTCTAATTTATTTATCTGTAAGACAGTAGGAGCCTAAATGTCCTTTGGAGTGGGTTTGGGAGACTTGTTATATTTGAAGTGTATAATGTTTGTATTAGTAACATAGTACTATTTGTGTTGGATATGAATAAGAATTGCACCTTATTTAACTCTTGCAAGTATTCTTCCTTTGTATTTTTAGCAGCCCAATTACTAGTGATATTGATTATTGAGGTTAACTGTCTTATTTTGAGTATGACTTGAAATCAAATTGATATTAATTCTTCTTTAGAAACCTTATCCTCAAGTGCAAAAAACATTAATTCCATGTGTCAATACTATAGAAACAAAGAACACTACATGAACAAAAAGTTGTGACATTCCACATGTTGTAATAATATTATAGAAACAAAGAACATTGTAAAATATGGGTGATGACTGATGTGATTGTGGATAATGGATTGCTAAGAAGAATCACAACTTTGCCTTTTATATTCAAATAATTTGAAATGTTTTTTACTTGCAATGAATTTATCAAATTTATTATTTCAAGAAAGATGATAAGGTAAGAGGCAAGAATAAATGAAAGGATACCTAAATTGAACAAATACAGGAGGAGTCAATGGTCAGAAGTTTGACTTTAAGGCATGGCGGATTGTTCGTGTTGGGTTCTTCATGTCTCGTGACATTATTTATCTTGCATCAATTCTTGATTTTTCTCTCTCTTTAAGCAAGAAAAAAACTTAAAAGGTGAGATTTGTTTAGATTCAAATCACGATTGTCAATGTTAAGCCTTATCTCTGCAATCTAATTAACTAAACAATTTATTTGTAGTTTATAAATTTGACTTTTGAGTTGAAAAAATGAGAAAAATGGAAAAAATATAATGAAGGTGGCTTCTACGATGCAGGCTCGTGTTGGAATTTTATTTATTTTAAGTCTGCATGTCGTATGTCACAGCTTCTTATTCGGTGGTATTGAGATTTTAACTTAGAACTCTTTTTCTCGAACAAAAAACCTGAAAAACAAATAACGACCGAAGATGAAAACTTATACGAACATGAAACATTCAATCATAGTACTTTTTAAAATAAGTTAATTTAAAATAATATATAGAACTTATATTACTCTATTACATTAGAAATTAAAAAAAAAATCATTTATTTTTAGCATATATTTCATGATATTTCCTTGTATTCCAATTTTGTCACCTTTGAATTTAAAGTTGGTGGTGGAGCCCACCACATTTAAGCACATGTTATGTTGAAATTGCATTTTAGACTTTGTTTGAGCGAGCTTATTTAAAATAGTTTATAAAAATATTACCTCTTATAAGTTATTTTAAAAAATAATAAATTGTTATATCTTATTTAATAAATAAATTGTTAAACTGTTTGAATAAAATAGATTTATAAACTTGTAAGATATTAATTTGTTTGACAATTTAATATTTTATATAAATAAAATTATCAAAATTAAATTGTTATATATGAAAAAAATAATTAAAAATAATTATATTAACTAAATAATAAATTTGGAATATTTGTATATATAAAAAATAATAATTTTAAGGGTATTTTGGACTTTTATTATTTAAGTTACAATAACTTAGAAACTGTTTAAAAAAAGTACTTCCTCTTTACTTTTTTCTAAATAATTTATAAGCGGATAAACAACTTATTTTTAAGTTTTTTAATTTTTTTTAAATGTTTAACAAATAAATTTTAAGAGAATAACTTATAAGTTATTTTACTTTTATCATCTTTGTGGGCCTACTTCAATAGTGTAATCAATCTAGAGACGTAAGTATTTTTGTAGCTAAATTATTTGAATCCTTAAAATATAAGCATGCATACAATTTCTTACTTTAATTACTATTCATTTTAGGGGTGATTGAAAAGGAATAAGATGGTTATTAAAGTATTTTTTATTTGTGTAAAATATTTACATGTTTTATATGTGAAATGAATGATGTTGTCATAAATAATTAATTAATACAGTATAAATAAAAAAATAAAGTATTATTTATTTATTTATTTATTACTTTTAATCTCAAAGGATAATTACTCCTACCTTCCTTTACTAATTACAATTTACAAAGAACCTCTCAAACAAAAATTGACACTATAATAAGTGACATAGCAAAAAATAGAGGCACTAATATAAAAAAAATAAGAATAGTGATTTATAAAATAAGGCATTCTAAAAAGGTTTTTTTTTATCAAACAGTAACAGTGCATTTTAGAAACTTTTAAATAATACGGAGTATGCTAATAGAAACAATTTATTTATTTATTACTCCGTACTTGTTCTTTTACCGCATTCACATGAATGTAGTTCCATTACCATATCCACATTCCGGCTCGCAAGCACAGGTCGGTGAGATTACCTTTTCAATTCTTAATTATAGCTTTAATTAATGCTTAATTTACTTCTAATTTCGCATCTCACTTTATTAATCTACTGTGCAATGTATAAAGTTCACATTTTTATTTTTATTTCCATATTCAATGCTTAGTTTGTATTGTCTGTTTGTTTTCTTGAAATGGGCTTCCTTGAATCAGAATGTTTCATGTGAAAGTTTGTGACTTTAATTAATTAATTAATCATTTTTTTGTTGTAATAATCTTTGGGTCTTATTTATAATTTGAAAAAGTTGTGTTTTTGTTGCTCTCCTAATATTATTATTTTTCCTCCTTTTAATTGCTGTTGTGGGATTTCGATTTGAATGGATATGTTTTTCTGTAATTTGTTTTACACAATTTGTTGACTTTGTCAAAAACCTTTGTGTGTATTTTGTAATATTTGTCTATTGTATCCTTTTCAGTTTTTTACTTTTTTGGATTTATGTAATTCATAATTTTGACAACCTCTTCATTTTGTTTGCCTCAGAATTTGCTCGGATGGTGTTATGCATGGGATTATTGCCTTTGAGAATTTGTTTTTGTAATGGGGGGAGGGATAATTCGAAATCTTTAATTGAATCGGTTATAAATTTACTTCACTAGTAACCGGAAATATTTCACGAGCAAGTGTTGGATATCGTTGAACGGTTAGCTGTCATAGTGACCCACCGTTTACTTTCACTTTTCGTCCACCTCGATTGAAAAAGATATATTTTTGTTAGAGTTATAAAACCAAGCAAAACGGTTTTAAATTTTTACCCGGTTCGTGAAAATGGGGCATCCGGCTGCAGTTTGGGATAATAGAGCTTCACTAGAATTGATAAAGGATTGGAACGGGATCGAGCAAGTGGTACTTAGGAATCCACAAGGGGCATCAGCAAGAGTAAGATCAATTATTGATTCTTATCATTAATGCAACATTATGAAAATTATGTCTATAAGAATTATATAGTTGTTTTTAGTGGAAAATTTTCCGTTTATTTTTCGATCAAGTCTGTTTAGTTTGTGACATTTTTTATCGTTGTGAATTCTGGAAAAAAAAAATAGGTGAGCCTGTACGGAGGACAAGTGATCTCATGGAGGAATGAAAGAGGCGAAGAACTTCTGTTCACTAGTAGTAAGGTGTGGTTCTATATTAATTTCTAAAATCTCTTTTCATTTATGAATTTATTCATATATATAATTTTTTGGTAATGAAAATTTTCTACATTTGGCTTTTTATAAATTTTCCTAGGCCATATTTAAATCTCCGAAAGCCATGCGTGGAGGAATTTCCATTTGCTTTCCTCAGGTAATCCGATTAAATTTCGATTCTATCTACTGTTACATGTGTATGCAATGCTATTTTTCGAGTCAAACAGTGGATTTTATCCTTCCATTCGAACGCAGCCTAAAAAGGCTTTTGTGAATTGCACTGATGTGCTTTGTGTATTCAGTTCGGAAACTGTGGTTCGACTGATCAGCATGGATTTGCGAGGAACAAGATTTGGAAGGTTGAGAATGATCCTCCTCTTTTGCATGCAAATGACTCAATTGGTAAATCCTTTGTCGATTTGCTACTCAAACCGGCAGAGGAAGATCTCAAGTGTTGGCCTCACAGGTAAAAATTTATTCTCTTATATGCTTTCCGAATTTATTATTTTGGAGTGCTAATTTTTTGCAATTTTTTAGCTTTGAGTTTCGTCTTCGAGTCTCTCTGGGATCAGAAGGAAACTTGACATTAATATCTCGCATCAGGAACATAAACGGGAAACCTTTCAGCTTCTCGTTTGCTTACCATACTCATTTTTCAGTTTCTGACATAAGGTGAAATTTTCAAAATTGAATTTTCAGAGTACATATAAACATATCAAATACATAAAATGATAGATGTCGTCGTGTCGATGAAAATTTATATTTTACTTTACCTATTTATGTTTATGTATTAACAGTGAAGTGAGGGTAGAGGGTTTAGAGACTCTGGACTACCTGGACAATCTCTGCCAGAGGGAACGTTTCACCGAGCAAGGAGATGCCATTACATTTGAGTCGGAGGTTACAAAAAAAAATCTAAATTGAAAATAAACATTTACTTTTACTTGATATTTATTTTTATATACTCCAGGTAGATCGTGTTTATCTAAGTTCACCTCAGTGTGTTGCTGTTTTGGATCACGAGAAGAAACGGACATATGTAATGCGAAAGGAAGGGCTACCAGATAATGGTAACTATCTGCATTTTTTTGTTTTGATTTTGCTGAAAGATTATATTTTCCAAGTCGAAATTAGAAATTGATCCATTGGTGTAGTTGTGTGGAACCCGTGGGAGAAAAAGTCGAAAGCAATGGCGGATTTTGGGGACGACGAGTACAAGCAGATGATTTGTGTAGATGCAGCAGCAATAGAAAAGAGCATCACTTTGAAGCCTGGAGAAGAATGGACAGGCCGAGTCGAGCTTGCAGCTGTGCCCTCAAGCCTTTGCTGTGACGATCTTCTTGATCCGCATCACAACTTCTTCAGATGATCAAAACACTATATCTTATTTAGCACTAAGCCTGTGATTTTTTGGAGAAGGCTACTTGGGGGTTTACCGAAACCGAACCGACGACCAACCCTACTACATTTTTTTAAAACATTTTTTTTACTTGCCTTATTTTTGGTTTGTTGGTAAGTATTATAATTTCTCATTGAGTCTCCATTGATTCTGGTAAAGGATGAACAATTCTTTGATGGCAAACTTTGTAGGAAATAATATTTTGTTTGAAGTTGTCCTGTGAGCAGTATATGAGCACCCCTGAATGTTGTGATGCTTTTTTGACAAATGAAAATGATTATTTGAAATTACTTTATTTATGAAAGTGGTATAAGGTGTGATACAACAAATCCAAAATGCAAGCCAAACAAGCCCTATATCATCTGATTCCACAAAAATTGAACCAACTGAAAAGTTATCAATAATCTTCTTGCCCACAAAATTGAAGTAGCAGAAAATGTATCGATAATCTCCTCTCAAATGCACTACCATTATCTTCCCCGACTCGAGAACAAAACCAAAGAGTCATCACACCAGTCTTGAAGGGCACTCTCAAATAAAGCCTGTATCCAGGAGGGAGCAAACTTTATACGCCCCTACGGGATTCCAACTGCTTGGTGTTTTCCAATAATATCTGTCATGTGAACCAACAGAAGAAATTGGATGTGCATGAATTGATAAAATAAAATAGATTATACTGGTAGAATAAGCGTGGATAAAATATATGCGTGAAATCCTTACTTCCCGAATGTAACTCGCCACTGCTTTGCATCCTTCTGTGGCTAGTTGTGTGACGTTTTCAAAAGTATCCATCTGTAACTTAGCATCCATCTACAAAGAGAATATCGTTATTAGTTGAATCAAAAAGATTTTAGATTTTTCTAGCTAAAACAGAAAACTGAAATCAGGTAGGAAGATTATGTTAGCATGCCCCTCAGTCAAAATAGATTTTCAATAATAAAACCTAGACTACAATTTAAAGAAAACACATACAAAGCAAAACAAAAGTTGGGCATATTAGAAAGGACCTGAAGGAGGGTCACTTTATCTAGCTTAGGCAGAATGCCGACAGTAACATCAGGTCCGCCCGCACTATCTTCCACATAGTTCAGATCTGTTTAATTTGGAAAATTCAAACGTCATTTTAGGTTTATTTGATAATATTGTGATCATAACTGAATAGAAAATGATAAAATGAGTGTATAAATATCTACCAAGAAGAGGGGTTCCATTGAGGTATCCAGCACCGCAGGAGGTCACGAGATCACGCATTGGAATCCCAGCATCGGCAAGGGCCAAGGTTGCTGCATTTATGCATGCTGATCTTGTTCCTGAAGAAATGTGAAAGAGACGGGTGTTGGGATCGGGATAAATCTTTGAAAGGGATGGTTTCAAAAAGTTTCCTTGAGGTTTGACCTAATTACAAAAAAAAAAGCGATACTCTCAGAATTGCGAAAAATACCCATGCAGTTTGATTCAAAGTTCAAATTAAGGGGCTTTGAAGTTGATAGCTTGTGCTAATTAATTATTTATGTTGCGTTTATTAAGTCTGGGCTTTAGGGTTAGGTTGGGCTTAGGAGTTTGTTTAATTTCTATTTTGGATATTAGGTTTAGCTTATAAATTGTCATGGTAGGATTTATTTAAGCATCGAATTATAAAAGTGAATTGAGAGCCTGGAGGCTTGGCAAACGGTGTTCCATTTGACTAATTTTCTTTCTCTGTGTTTTTTCTTTCCATCTATTCTTTTACTCTGTTTTTCTGTTCTTATCAATTGGTCCGACCTGCCGGATTCGAAGACTTGAATCAAGTTAACTTGGACTAGCGTTATGACTACTCGTTCAACCGCAAACAGATTGGAGAACCTTGAAACAATCAGTTATTCTGAATTCGCAGTGAGCTTGTTCAACAAGTGAAACTGATCACTTTCAAGTTTCTCTAATTTTGTCCACGGTTGAACGAGTAGTCATAACACTAGTCCAAGTTAACTTGATTCAAATCTACGAATCCGGCACCGTGCCAATTGATAAGAACAGAGAAACAGAGAACAAACTAGATGGAAAAAAATACAGAGAAAGAAAAGTAATCAAACAGAACACCGTTTGCCAAACCTTCAGGCTCTCAATTCACTTATATAATTCGATGCTTAAGAAGTAACCCTGCCATGACAATTTATAAGCTACACCTAATATCCATAATAGAAAGTGAACAAACTCTAAAGCCCAACCCAACCTACCCCTAAAGCCAAGACTTAATAAAAGCAACACAAATAATTAATTAGCCCTGCTTGCTATCAGAAATGCTTTGGAAGGGGAAAATGAAAAACAATACGGTATTATTTTCAAGTTTTTTTCTGTAATTGGCTGCTTTTTATGCAATTAGATCAAACCTCAAGGATACTTTTGTAATTAAATCTAAATGGGAAAAAGGAAGGGTTAAAAACAAAAATAATCCAGGAGGTATTCGCTTAATCAAAAAGAAATGCAGTTAACTTTTAAAGGTACAATCACTCGATATTTGTATCTATTTTACAAATCCTGACATCCTGTCATCAAATCGGGTATGTTTGTAATGTTTTTGAAAATTCTCTTTATCTATAAACGAATTAAGGGAAGACTCAAGAGTGTTAAGAACTATCCCATAAAAGAAATGTTCATGCCAATTCTACAAATTATAGAAGGATAATTACTGCAAACAGGGATCGCGTCTTACCTCCATCTGCTTGGAGAACTTGAACAAAAATGTCTATCTTCAAAATACAACGAAAAAATATTTCAGTTTATAATTTAGAAAAAAAATTAGGCCCTTCCACTTAGAAACTCAATTGAATTGGAGAGGAACCTGAGAACGAGGCATCAAATGTGTCAATATGGACGCCTCCATTGTCTGGCGAATGACTAATGATATCTCTGTGGATCGTCTGTACAAAACATGAAAATTATTCTATAGCACATAACTGTATACAAATAGGAAGCAGATGAATAAATGAACAAAACATTATTGGGATAGTTACAAAAAGTAGCCTCGAGGTTTGAATTAATTAAAACTAAGGGGCTTATAATCTAATATGTATATTTTGTAATCAGGTAAAACATCGAGGTACTTTTGTAATTAACTCACATTATTTCTGGATTTTCAAGAAAAATACACGAGCAGACGATTTTAAATAAGATGTCAAAGACGGTATCAAAGCTCAAACTTCACCAAGAAAAAAGAGGTACTGTATGGTATAATATCTAAATAGAAATGTTAATTACAGTACCTGTCACCCTTTGGTTTCCTCATTCGATCTCCGGTACTGAAATTAGCCATGCTGTACTCACAGCGTACCTAAGCAACCATACCAGGCAACTAAAAAAAATGAATGATAGAACATTGAAAACAATCATAAAAACATATGCACCAGCGACTGCAAAAATAAGTTACCACTGCCTGGTCGTTAAGTTGTTGGCTCCTATTTTGGACCTGAAATATATACCACTGTCAATACCCAATCGTCAAACAAGCTTAAATAATGATCAAAGCAATACCCACGTCTAGCGGAGGTTTATTTATGTATGGATCGGGGATGTTATCAACTTAACACTCTTAAACATTTGACGAGCATTTAAAGGTTTCTATATATCGAGCAAATGAGTTGCAATTTGCAAATGAGTCGAGCATTCAACATATCGAGCATTCAATGAGATAATTGAAAAACATACTCATCATCTATATATCTAAAACCAAATTTCAACATAAACGAACAGGTCGTCCCTACACACACGACGCACCTCTCTGGGGCCGTAAACGGCAGCAATGACTTTAGTGTTGCCCATTTCAAAAACAGCCGACCTGCAATCGACGAAATAACTTAATCCAAAAACTCTTCACTTAAGGTTATTGAGAAAAAAAAAACACTTAATCAACCAAAATTCAGTGATGTTTTTCTTTTACCGGTAAAATAAATAAAAATTAACCACGGTTAAGAATAATTTTACCCATCGGCTCTTGAAACTACGCCTATTTCTCCACGAAGCTGCCTCATCAGAAATCATACAGAGAATTTTATACGGTGCGACAACGAAAGAAAGATATTTTAACGAGAAACGGAACTGAACTGAAGTGAACCTCCATGGGACGACGACCATCTAAGCGAAGACCTTCAGGGTTGACGTACTCCATGTTCGGTCAAGAGAGATGTACCACCGCACGCCGCCGGAGATGGTGGAGCTGATTTTCTTAGAGGGGTTGGTAGACCGTAGACGACTCTAATTGAGCTGTGGGCCATTAGTAAATTTTGATTTTGGGCCGAATTCATCTCTCTTACCTTGTTCACATTCAGATTCATTCGTCCCTTATTTATAGTTTTTTTTTTTCATATTTTTTTGTTATTTTTTTTTTTTCAATATTCTTCAACTCACTTTACAATAATATGATATTTATGACTTTAATATAATTTTTTCATGATTTATATTGACTAAATTTATTTAAAAAAACTTTTAAAAAATTATTTAAAAAAATTAATAAGTCATTTTTATCTATATAAATTATAAATTTAAGTTTTAATTTGAAATAAATCCCATCAAATTATTTACACATTTTTTATAAAGATATATTAAGTTATAATGTGTTTTAGATTTCATAATTATAGTTAGTTCTACAGTGCAGTTAATGTACCGTACATATATTAAATCTAGATCCTACAATATTTATATTTAATATTATCCGTTTGATTTTAATGAGAGTTCACCGCTACGTATACCCGCAAACACAGAATATCTCATTTATTGTTTTAATTCTATTAAATTTTGTATACACAGATTATCACATTTTTTATTTTATTTCTATTATTTTACTTTTACATTATAATATTTTAATTTTAATTTATTATTTTTTCAATCATTATAAATTTTGTATTTACTCAATTCACTATTATTATTACATATTTTTTTATTAAAAATAAGAATATAAATACGATAACAAAATTATTTTTAAAATTATTTTAAAATTTGTTATAATATAGTATGAGATAAACTATATAATAATTGAAGAAAAAATATCTATAATAATAACATTAAATTTTTTTTAAATATATAAATATAAATTAAATTATTTACTAATTAAAATTATTTTTTATTATATAATTAATATTTTATAATATTAAATATTTTTTTAACAAAACAAATTAAATATATTTAATGTTATTTATTTAATTTTATAAAAATGTATGATACCTAGTACTTAATTTATTTTTTAGTTGAAAATATTTAATTTAATTAAAACATAAAAAATATGGGAAATTATATTATGCATCCTTAATATTTTATAATATTAAATATTTTTTTAACAAAACAAATTAAATATATTTAATGTTATTTATTTAATTTTATAAAAATGTATGATACCTAGTACTTAATTTATTTTTTAGTTGAAAATATTTAATTTAATTAAAACATAAAAAATATGGGAAATTATATTATGCATCCCAGTGCACACATTTTAATAAAATGTACCCTTAATTTATTTTTTAGTTGAAAATATTTAATTTAATTAAAACATAAAAAATATGGGAAATTATATTATGCATCCTTAATATTTTATAATATTAAATATTTTTTTAACAAAACAAATTAAATATATTTAATGTTATTTATTTAATTTTATAAAAATGTTTGATACCTAGTACTTAATTTATTTTTTAGTTAAAAATATTTAATTTAATTAAAACATAAAAAATATGGGAAATTATATTATGCATCCGAGTGCACACATTTTAATAAAATGTACCCTTAATTTATTTTTTAGTTGAAAATATTTAATTTAATTAAAACATAAAAAATATGGGAAATTATATTATGCATCCTTAATATTTTATAATATTAAATATTTTTTTAACAAAACAAATTAAATATATTTAATGTTATTTATTTAATTTTATAAAAATGTATGATACCTAGTATTTAATTTATTTTTTAGTTTAAAATATTTAATTTAATTAAAACATAAAAAATATAGGAAATTATATTATGCATCCGAGTGCACACATTTTAATAAAATGTACCCTTAATTTATTTTTTAGTTGAAAATATTTAATTTAATTAAAACATAAAAAATATGGGAAATTATATTATGCATCCGAGTGCACACATTTTAATAAAATGTACCGTACATTGAAAATGATAAAATGTACTGTAGAATTCTCCCATAATTATAATATACTCCTATGATAATTATATATTAAAAATTATATTTAATTTGTATATTTAAGTGGCATATTCTTCATTTTTTAGGATAATTATATATTGATAATTATATATTAAAGTAATATTTAAAAATTCAAATATTTTATTTACTCTTTATTTAAAATTATTTTGAAAGCTAATTTTGGTATTTACTTACTAATTTACAATTAAAAAAACTAAGTTATTTAATTAAATTATTTAATTATTAAGAAACACTCGTGATTTTTTCTAATCCAAATTGACTTTTTTATAAACATCTCACTGATACTTACATATACTTTAAAAAAATTATTTTAAAAATACAATTTTAGTTATACTACTATTTTACTTTGACCCTTTTTATAAACATCTCACCCATATATACCTTTAAAAAATTATATTTTAAAATACAATTTTACTTGATTTTTAAATTTAATTTATAATTACTTTATATTTTAATTTAAATTCTTATTTTTATGTTTTATGTTTCAAAAAAATAAAATAAAAATTCTGAATATAATTTTAAATAACGTATGAATACAATTTTGATAGAGAAGTAGTTTTAACTTGTAACTTGTAACTTTAACAAAATAAGTATGAAAATATAATATTTTTTATGAAACCTACTAAATTTATATTTAAATATGTTCAAATTGGAATTTATTAAGATACGTAAGTATTTTTATTTATTGAAATCACAATAATATTATTACTACTAGGAGTAGTATTTTAATCTAAAGAATAATACATTAAAATAAATAAAAGTTTGATTATATTCTGATGAAAGTCTTTTGGTTAGCGTGAAGAAACAGCAGCGGCATCTAAAAGCATAAACAGATAAAAAGGCAGAGAACAAATTCAAAAAATTAATTAGGTCTTTCGTCTAAACAATTTCTCCTTTATATATTCAAGTAACAATCGATCTTGGCTCATTCTTCGAATTACAGTTTTTTGTTTTTTGTTTTTCTAATTTATTTATTTTTATTTCGGGAATTTACTCAAACAGATCTGATTCGTGATCGATGGCTTCGAAACGGATCTTGAAGGAGCTAAAGGATTTGCAGAAGGATCCTCCCACGTCTTGCAGTGCAGGTAATCATATCTTCGTTTCGATTTCCGATGATTGTATACAACTTGATCTTGGAATTCCTAATCTTTGCGTGCTTTTCACAATTCACCAACTCGTAAATTTTGTTAAAAATTGAGTCTTGGTCTCAATTTTATTATTTTTTGTGAGTTGGTTAGAATTGGCTGTTTCAATTCGAATAATTTGATCGTCTTCACCATTTTTTGTGTGACAAGTTGTATGGGCTATGGAAATCTATTGATGATCGTGTTGATTTCCAGTTGTGATGAGAAAGGCAAATAAGAAGCGATTTCATCGAGGATATTAAGTTATTTGTTGTTTACTCCTAACGGATGATTTTTTTCATAAAGAACTTGCTAAACAAACATAATTCCGTTTTCCAAACTAATTGGGATTGAGAAAAGGGATTACTTTGTTGTACATGAGCTAACGATATAGAACATCCCCTCCCACATAATTATGTGTCTTCCTTCATATTTCATGTTTCACTTTATCATTCTACGTCAATACGTGTCTATTTGAATCTATGTTTTGTGCTTGTGTATTCTTGTTGAAATTATTAATGAATTATATTGTTGTTTATTACTTATTTTTTTCATATAGATTATTTGTTTGTAGTGGAGTTTTAAAGTTATATACGTGTATAACATTGTTTCTAGTTTTGTTTTTAAATACCCATCGTGGATCCTAATCTTCATTCATGAAAAGTGAAAACTATATGAGTAAGAAACATTATGATTTTGTCTTATTTATGTGTCCATCTATTTCTATATATTTTTTTTGTTTGCGATATTTCTCTTCTTCCAACTAGTTTTCCAACCACTGAAATTTACCCATTCAGTTATGAAGTAGGAGTATATCTTAAAGAACCAACAAGAGTACTAAATTAGTATATATTGCAAATTGGAATTATCACATTTTTAAATTATCATTAGCGAATTTTCAGTTAAAAATTATTGCAAGTTTTTTTATTCACATCGCAAGATGGAGTCATGATGATGTTTGATTCTTTGTTATTCACAGGACCTGTTGGTGAGGACATGTTTCACTGGCAAGCAACAATAATGGGCCCACAAGATAGTCCGTATGCTGGTGGAGTATTTTTAGTCACCATTCATTTCCCCCCTGATTACCCATTCAAACCCCCAAAGGTATATTGCCGTTAGTAGGATTATCTTTAGTTCTGTTGATTTCAATTGGCCAAGAGAATATCTCTGCAATATTCTACCATCAGTACCATGTATTGTATCGTTGTATATCTGTATCAAACTTTTTTTTTATGTTATGTTCATTGTAATGAACTTGCTGCATGTATGTTCTGGGTTGACTTGTTGCAGGTGGCATTCAGGACGAAAGTTTTCCACCCCAACATTAACAGCAATGGCAGCATATGCCTTGACATCTTGAAAGAGCAGTGGAGCCCGGCCTTGACAATTTCCAAGGTTAGATAACTGACGGCATTGTATTTCCTGAGTTCATAGTTACTGCAAAAGTTGATTACTTCTCATTAAGAAATGAAGTCCTAAATTTATGAAATTTAGATTGAAGGGTACTCAACCCAAAATGATCTTTTTCCAAAGGGTTCCGAAATCTTTGTCAACTTAATGATACAAATATCCTTTTCAATTGTACATACTCTTTTTTCAATTGACAAAGTGTATAGTCCTCATAATTGATCGATATTTATATATCCGTGCTATTTTTCTTATGTACAATCTGTTTACAAAAGACACCTTTGGCAGTCAAGTGACAGAAAGATCTAGTTATCTTTCAAAATTACAAGCACCAACCATAATTTGATGTGGTTTTACGAGGCAATTTTTAAAATAAAAACTGTCAAGGTTTTCTTAACCTCGATGTTTCTTTAGTAATTACTCTGAACCTCGAGGGGTATATTTTGCAAGTAACATCCACAAATTCATCATTTCTTTCCGTTTCAGCATGACTGATCATTTTTACTTTCAGGTTTTGCTCTCAATCTGTTCCCTTCTGACGGACCCAAACCCGGATGACCCACTTGTTCCGGAAATCGCACACATGTACAAGACGGACAGGCCTAAGTATGAGCAGACTGCTAGGAGCTGGACCCAAAAGTACGCAATGGGCTAGTTTGGTGGGTTAGATTGCATTGTGTAAAAAAAATGTGTCCTGTTTTATTTATTAAGAATAGCGCTTCTGCGCATGAAACTGATAGCAAATTGAACTGTTTAATTGTTTGCTCCTACAAAATGAATTCTGAGACTCGATATGGTTTATCGATCTCGTCTTAATCTCAAGGTTTGTGGTTTATCGATTATAATCTTTTTAAATCTTTAGCTTGTGAAATTATGGAATTGATTCCTGTTTCAGTATTTAGTTTGTCTGCTGCAATTATTATGTTCATGTTTTTTTATTTTTTGCAGAATCCAAAAAAGTTAAATGTTACAGTACTCTAGTAATTCAAAATATAATTGTGAAAAGTAAGTGCTATGTTGGTTGAAATGTATATTTTTTCAATATGCATTTCAAGTTCAACCGACATATATAACATTTCATTGAAATGAATCAAAATTTTGTGACTACAACTTGAAATGAATCACTTTGAGTTTCCTCCTCACAAAATTTTATCAACATTTGAAAGTGATAAGCTTCTCAATGTGATTGACTATCATAGTTTTTAAGTAATTTATGAAAAAAATATAAATATTTCAAAATTTTATTTAATATAAATAAATTAAAAAGGTGACACCTTTATAGAAAAAACCATAACATTAAAAGTAGTAGGCCCATAAGTAAATATCAATCTGAAATGGCCCAATAACTTCATTGTCTCTAAAAAAGACAAGTGGTAGGGGCATAAAACAGCTAAGTAATTTTTGTATCAACATTAAAACTTATAAAAAAAAAAAAAAAAAAAAACAGAACACGCACTATATATCTATATATAAACAAAATAAATAAATGATTAAATGCAAAAACATTTTTGTTTCATTTTCCCACATTCATGGAGTTCAAGATTAATCATGACAACTTGCAAACTCTTGCAAAAAAGACACAGGATTTGCATGTTAGAATCAACGAGGAAATCAACAGCTGCATCGCTCGTTGTGCGGATGCAGAGTGTGGTTTGGAGAAGATGATTGCCATCAGAGATTCTCTTAAAGATGTTCACACCACACTTATCTTCTTACAGGTAATTGATCATTTTTTCAGATTCTTATTTTTATTTATTTCGTATTTCTTTGATCATATTTGTAAGTCGTTGAAATGCAGATGATGGAATCGGGCCAAAGCAGGAAAAGGCATGAAGCGATTGTTCTTCTAGAAGAAAGCAGAAGGGCTCTGGTAGATAGAATAAATGAGTTCTCCGAAAAAAAGGGAAAGAGGAGAATAAGAAATGAAGTTCTTCTAGAAGAGCTAATAATCACATTTGTGAAGGATGGGAAAACTGAATTTCCAAGGAGTGTGAGGAGTGTGTTTTCAGGTTTTGTTATCAGCACCATAAGATTTGGGTTGGAGTTTGTGGTCATTTTTGCATGTATTTATGCAGGTGTGAGGTTGTGTGATGGTAGCCAAAAGAAGAAGATGAATAATGTTCGGTTGGAGGAAGAGGTGTCTACACTTGTACCAATATTGGATTCTAGTATTCATTTAGATGTCTCATGTGGGAGGGGCTAAATTGTAATTTTATATTTATGATCAAATGTTTCAAGTTGGAATCGTTACTTATTGTACAAAAGTGATTATTGTTAGGATCTATACCGAACATTCAACTCAAATATAAGTTGGATAATTTTATCACTTTAACACGGTGTTGTAATGTGTTATTGACCAAACTTTGATCGTATCAAAACAGACTCAATACGATGATGAGAATCCTAGCCATAGAATTTTCAACTTGCCAAAAATTGCACATTAATCCACAAATAGAGATGAAATTTTCGACCTACTCGTGAAGAGGTAGTGTTAAATATCTCATATTGGTTGAATAAAGAACATTCTCAAATATAATCCTATCGGTTTGCTAAAAATTGCACATTAATTCACGAGTAGATCTGATAGAATTTTCGGCATACTCTTGAAATGATATTGTTAAATATCTCAATTGGATAAAGAAACAAGGATATTGTTAGATACTTCTTCCGTCCCAGACTTCTCAAGAATTTGTGAAAGAAGTATGACCATTAGTGTGAGATAGAAAGAGTATCTCATATCAATTAGATAAAGAACATTAAATTGGACAACTTTGAATTATGTATGAAGAATGACTTGATTTACTTTTCTCAAAGTTTAGAACATTAAATTGGAAAACTTTGAATTATGTATGAAGAATGACCTAATTTACTTTTCTTAAAGTTTAAACATTAATGTATTTAAAAATAACAATACTTGAGTCATTAATGTATCGAGAGAGAACAATATTGGTGTAATAGGTCCAAATATTTTTTTGATGAGTTGATTTATTTATTTATTAATAAATATTTTAAGAGTGATATTTTGTTCTCAAACCTCAACATATTTACCTCAACATATTTACTCTGTGAACATGGATCAAGATAAAAAAAAATACGCTTAAGTTTTAAATTCTTATGAATGAATGTTTAAAAGAAAGATACATTATTTTTATATGAATGAGCTTATTTCATTCGTTTTTAGAAGCCTTTCAAATATTTTGGTGAAATTTGATCAAAAGATGAGAATATAGAATAAACTTAGAACCGTTCTTTTGAATTGATACTGAATGAACTAAATTGAACTGAACTTAATAAATTTAAACTGAATTAAATTGATCTGAAATTAATAATTCTGAACTGAATTTAAGTTCAATTGAATTTCATTTTAAAATATTGAAATAATAAAAAAAAGTTAAATAAGTGAACTAAACTTAATAGGTCTTAATTGAATTTGAACTTAAATTAAGTTTAATTGAATTGAATTTTAAAATATTGAAATAATAATAAAAAAATAAAAAATAATAAACATTAAATGACTGAACTGAACTTTGTTTCGGGTCGTTTTATCTTACTTCATTATAATTTGTCGGAATTGAAGGTTTAAACAACAACACAAAACAATTATTTATTTTAGTAGAAGGGCAATAGATCGAGAGTGCATAAAATCGAATTTGGGGTTGGAAGCTTCAAGCTCCTCTTCTCCTCTTCCATTTTATTTACTTAATAATTTTGAGGTATGATTTTGCATCATTGCATGTCCTTTCTTTCCTCTCTTTTCTCCTCCTTTTATACTACTCTACCTATAGCCTCTAATTGGATCATTTTGTGGACTAAACATAGCATTAAAAACTTACTTAAAACGTTAATCACTTTTTGTTTCTCCTCGGGAAGCTACCGTTGCTGACTAGTAACTCTTTTTAACCTTTCCTTCGTTCTACTTTGAGCAAAAGTTTTATTTTCGATTTTTTATATTATTTTTATATTAAATTTTGTTTTGACTTTAGTTTACTTTCTTTAACTCTTCTTCTAACGACGTGACAAGGTGTTTTGGACACATGTCGGTGAATGATTTTATGTGATACAACAAACTTAATTGAATTGAACTGAATTAATTAATCTGAACTGAATTAAAATCAACTAAAAAAAATCTAAAAGAACTAATCCTTAGTCATTGAGGGTACAATAGACACAACTCATATTCAATAACCAGCACAAGTAAATTAACAATAAAAAAAGGATTAAAAAGGCAAATTTGACTTCCCCAAACCAGCCTCGGCAAATGGCAATAAGAAATATCAAGAACGAAGACAAGTGTAAATTTTTCCTAATGTTTGGCGCCCTTAATTACACGCCACGAATCAATCTCTCACGCAATTTTTTCTTTAAATTTAATTTATTTTCATTTCCTTCTTCATGCAAGATTCAATCTTTTCTGAAAATTAAATTCCAAATATCGAATTTTGATTTGCCTTTCCAAAAATACTTTGCAATTTTGATGGTTCATCAAGAAAAGGCTCGCCGCCCTCATAGATGAGAGTGGCAACACCTTCGAAGTGTAATTAGGCAACAAAAATGGTAAAAGAGGAATCTTTGACCAGAGATTCCCCAAGCCCCAAGATTCCAGAGGTGGGTTTGAGTTTTAGGGAAAGGGCGCTTTCTGCCGGTGGCGCCGCCTTCATCTCCGCCCTCATCGTGAACCCTCTTGATGTTGCCAAGGTTGTCATTTTTACTCGAATTGTTTTGATTAAGTTCTTCATGTATATTAACGGCAATTAAAAATAAATAACACCCCTTTTTGATTTTTGTAACAAGAATTATTTTCTAGAATTCGTCCAATTACCTGCATTTAATTGATATTCTGTGATATGATTTTTCTAATTTTTTTTGTTATGTTGTTTTCCTGGGGTGTTTATGATATTTTGGTATTTCAATTCAGACTAGGTTGCAAGCTCAGGCAGCTGGGGTCCCCTACAATGGCTTATGTCACTTTGAAACTGGCACGGTAAAATAACCGAGCCATTCTCGTTCGATAATATTTGCGATGAAGAGGTTTTGTTTGTAGCTCCCTGTTTTAGTGTTCCTTAAAGAAATCTTTTATGAGCTTTCTTCTTAGTGCCTGTTGTTTTCGGTCGCATTTTCTGTCTAGATTTTCAATCTTGTTGGGAAAACTCAATGTGTGAAGTTTCGTCAAGGAATGTGTTTCACTAAAACTAATGCTTTTAGAAGAAATCAATGTGTAATCAATTTAAGTTGAATTAACAGAAAATCTAATTATTTCATCTATTAAGAAGCTGATGATCACTTTCTGTTTTTGCGAAAATAAAATAAGAATACTTATGATTGCAAATGCTTCGAGGGAAAAGTTCCTTTACTACAGTACATTTTAGGAGCCGTTTTCTCATATTCATTGTTTGCTTTGGGTTTCTACTTACTCAGATGCTACCTGAGTTGAAGTACGTGCCATCATCTCTCCGTGCACCCATCAACACCCAACCCGATTGCTCCCGTTACAGAGGAACTGTGGATGTATTCTACAAAATAATAAAGCAGGTTGGTGAATCTTTCACATTCCCACCAATATCGTCTCTCTCTATGCAAAATAAATTTCGGCATTCTTGAATCATGCAGGAAGGGTTCTCAAAATTATGGAGAGGAACTAATGCAAGTTTAGCATTGGCAGTCCCATCTGTGAGCCCTCTTAAAACCGTGCCGTCTTTTCATTTGTTCCAAAGGATTAAGACCTTTGTGCATGGTAAATATTTGTTGGCATAATTTTCAGGTCGGAATCTATATGCCGTTGTACGATATTTTCCGGAACTACTTGGAAGAAGCCACGTCACGTAATGCTCCAAGCATCACACCATACGTTCCCTTGGTCGCTGGATCCTTTGCCCGATCAATAGCATGTGTTACCTGTTATCCTATTGAGCTTGTAAGAACACGCATGCAGGTATTTGTTTTGACCCTTTGTTTCCTTCGGACCTACCAATAATTCATTGAAGATAAGTATAAACACTTTTGTCTCCTTTTTTTATCTGATGATATTATTTCTTGTTGTAGGCATTCAAACACAGCCAGGGTGGAGCATTGAAAACTTTGATCGGTGTTATGTCTCCCGTCAAGGGATCTAATAATAATCATCGAGCTTGTATGTTTCCTATGAATAATTTTTTTTCCCTAACCAGATGTTTTATATTCCTCTGTTCTTTATGGTATTTCTCTGTTTTTGTAGTTGCACCAGGTCAGAACTACCGTATGTTATGGACCGGGCTTGGAGCACAACTTGCCCGTGATGTTCCTTTTTCTGCAGTTTGCTGGTCATCTTTGGAGCCAGTAAGTGTCTTTCTTACCGTGTATTTTGGAATACTATTACATTATTTGCTTACACATCCTTTTTTTTTTGTGCAGCTTAGAAGAAGGATTCTGAGACGGGTAGGAGATGAGGCGAGTGCGTCGAGTATTCTTGGCGCAAACTTTTGTGCTGGTTTTGTGTCTGGAAGCCTTGCGGCTGCTGCCACCTGTCCTCTTGATGTTGCAAGAACGCGTCGGCAGATAGAGGTTTTTCTTTTTATATATTTTTTAAATTATGAGTGATCATTTAAAGACATGTGTTCGACACTAAAGATTTATATTTTCAACTTTCAGAAAGACCCCACACGAGCATTGACGATGAGCACGAGACAGACATTGGTTGAGATCTGGAGGTATCCGTGTTTGGTTTTTAATATTTTTGTAAGATGGTCACAAACTATGTAAAAGCTTCTCACATTAGTTCTTGTGAACCAGAGACGGGGGTATTAGAGGATTATATGCGGGTGCTGGCCCGCGGGTTGCTCGAGCGGGCCCTTCAGTTGGGATTGTGGTTTCCTTTTATGAAGCTGTTAAATACGCATTGCAGTATAGACAATCAAAGCAGAAAACTATATAGGAGATAAAGCGGTATCCTTTTTCCATGGAGTCTGAAGTGTGGACAGCGTCCATTGTTGGATTCTAGCTAAAGTTATCGGTGATAGTTACCATTGTAAAGTTAAATTATCAGTTGGCAAACATTTGAGTATTTCTGTAGACTTACAAAACTTTTATTGTCCTGTTTCATCTCTCTTGTTGAGATGCAACTGTTTTGAAATAAATTGAAGTTGTATTTTCAAGTTTGTATAGCTATCTCTGAAATATTTTTTGGACATAGTTGCACTGCAAATATAAGTGTATCTGATGTACATTTTCCTATAAATGAAAGAAAATGGCTCGTCCTGTTACATTTCCAACCTACCATTACTGAACATTACAGATATTGAGTTGAGTTAAATAATTCTCCCCAACTGTTTACTCTGAACTACTCTTTATTTAATTTATCCTCCTAACAGAAAATTGAAGTAAGATATACCTTAACAATGTTGTCTGCATACTTCATTAACAACGATACTAACAGTCCAGTGAACCCAAGATTCAACACTCCATCTAAGTTGATATACACTGTATTTATTGAGGAGTCTTTGAAAAATGGTCCTTTCTCGAACCCGCTTCTAAAATCATCCAAGACAAGTTTTCCCAGGATGAATATCACACCAAATCTGATACAAAGAATCTGCTATCTGGCTTACATATTATACAAATATTTACAGGCTTCATATCATAGTTTAAAAAATATCAAAATCTACCTTTTGAAAATAAAAAAATAATTACATAATACTAATCCAATTCCAACCATATTCCAGTGATGGCATCATGGCAGTGAGATACATAAATACATCTGATGTAAATGGAAACAAATGGTGTCGCGTTTAAAGAAAAAGGCTCGCGTATAGAGTTGAATATTCTGCCAGTATAAGCTGCCATTGTTCTTTTTCCTCAAGAATTTCGTGTAAACATCATGGCTGCATGTATCCTTGAACTGGTGATGAGAAGAGAGATTCACAAGAAGCTTCTCCACAACCTTTTACCTATGCTAAGATTACCAAAAATCTGATTCAGAAATAGAGTATTATTTATGCTAACATAAAGAGCTATTAAAGTAGGCAAGGCAACCAGAGAACTTTATGCATTCAGCTAAGAGTCTAAGGTGCCTTTTCTAGTTACATTGAGAGGAAAACTCTCTCAAATTACGAAACTATGTACTCATGGCTGCACGATAATATTAATAATTGAAAATAGCAATAAATTGTAACAATATTGAACCAACACCTGGCTTGTGGTTGCGCTATATATACTACTTTTGTCTCAGACCAATAGTCACACTTCTTTTGCAAATTACAAAATAAGTATGACCATTAATATGGGACGGAGAGAATGTATAGTATATTAGTGGTTCAAGTGCCTATCACAATCCTTTATACCATAAAAAAGGCTTGAGGTCATGGTTTAAGTGGGTATCCAAATCCTAAAATTCATTTTTATTTTTATTTTGCTTGCCTTTTTATTGTGTGCTTCTTTATATGTATCATTTACTACTACTACATTTTTTGTACCAATGTTCATAGATTCTTTGTAATTACAAATGACATATTATGACCATTGGTAAGAGAGGGGTAGTATTATGTACTCAGAAGTATTTTGTAGTGTTTTCAGTTTGAATTCTAAATGTCATTGTTTGAGATGAGATGACTTTAGTGGTGATTCTTGAGATTTTATGAATATGAATATTACATATCATACTATATATTTGGTTCGCTCTACTTATAGTCGTTTTACTTGGCTATCAATCTTAACAAGTATTTGGGATTTTTGGATTTAAAATCCTAACGGTAACATTTTTAGAATTTAAAAATAAGTGATAGAATTATTAAACATACAGTATTTGATATATGCAATATTTAATTATTGAGAATCAACACGTAAACCAATTTAATATGGTTAGGAGACCCCATTTAATTTCTTGATTACATTTATTTGTTTGTTGCCTACAATTCTCTCCACAAATCCACTCGTGTGTCGTTCTTGTTTTAAAAATGTCGAAACAGGGGCTATAATTCCTGACCTGAGTCCATAAATTCAGATTGTCCATGAACGATAATCGCGTGTTACGTTGTAACCGAGTCATAGAGAACTTGTTGTAACTACTTTTACACTTTAATTAATTTCGAAACCTCTGCCTACACTTATTGTACGTAGTTTTGTTAGATTATTATCCTTCTTCTTTTTTTCAATTTCAAAATTCCAATCACATTTTAACACACACATGCATATATCTATATATAATACAATTTTATGCAAGAAATAAAATAAATACATATGAAAATACAATTTTTTATATTCTTTCATTTGAGTTGAGTCAACAATAATAATAATAATAATAATAATAATAATAATAATAATAATAATAATAATAATAATAATAATCGACTCAACTTAAATTGAAAGTTATGAAAAAATAACTTTCACTTTTTTTCTTGGAATATAACAAGCGTGATAATAATAATTATTATTAAATTCTATTATCAAGGAATATATGCATGCCTTTTACGTTTATTATTAAATTCTATTATCAAGGAATATATGCATGCCTTTTACGTGAGAATAAATTTTGTTTTCAAACAAGTGTATAATTATGTTTACCTAATAGAATTTTGATAGTAGACTTTTTTTTTTTTTTCTAAGTCAATTGCAAATATTTAAATACTTACACACACATGTCTCGGGTTCGAACCTTGGATCTTACGGTTCTCAAGTCAAATGCTCAACCAACTGAGCTAACAACCCTTGACAATTTTGATAGTAGACTTGACCCGTATTTTTATGCAAGTTTAAGGAGGAAAAAATGAATATCATAAAATAGGTACATTATTATTATTATTATTATTATAGAGAGGTACATTAATAACATCATAAAATATCTTTTAAATTAGAGTGATACTACTATTACATTTACTTCTTAATTTTTGTAATTATATATATATATATATATATATATATATATATATTTATAATTTTCAATTGAGTTTTGCACGCTAACATTTGTTTTGCGTACACATATATATTATCACATAAACATAAGTACGTTTGAAATAATTTGTTGTTTAATGTCATATTTACATACCACTCACACCGGAATAGACATCCTGCAAGTAAGAACCAAAATTAGATATTTTTTTATAAGAAGCAGAGACGAAAAAATTCTATCATATTCGATCGTTGATACCGAATGAGAAATGCCCGAGTAACAGCTAACATTTGTTTTGCGTACACATATTATCACATAAACATAAGTACGTTTGAAATAATTTGTTGTTTAATGTCATATTTACGTACCACTCACACCGGAATATACATCTTGCAAGTAAGAACCAAAATTAAATATTTTTTTATAAGGAGCAGAGACGAAAAAATTCTATCATATTCGATCGTTGATATATACCGAATGAGAAATGCCCGAGTAACAGATTGGAAACAACCAACAAGTATCACTCCAAAATAAACCCTATAATATTTCAATGGAAAAAAAATCTCACTAAAAAATCAAACTTGCGATCGAGAATTGCACAAACATGTATAGAAGTATATTGGTAGAAATATATGATCCCACATCGCAAAAGATCCTAAATCTCAAATATAAGTTGGACAACTTTAACACTTTAACAAGGTCTTTTAAGGTGTTATTGGTCCAACTTTGACATGGTATCAGAGCAGGCCCAACACGATGATGGAGCTCCAGCCGATGAAATTTCCGGCTTGCCCAAAGATGGCACTACGAGTAGAGCCGATAAAACCGAGCCTACTCGTGAGGGGGCGTGTTAAGTATCCCACATCGGTTGACAAAAGATCCTAAAACTCAAATATAAGTTGGACAACCTTAACACTTTAACAAGGCCTTTTAAAGTGTTATTGACCCAACTTTGACAACATGATCACCACATGCAAGGACGTCAATTAAGTTAGTGAGATCATATGCTATTAATGTACAATTTTTTATTGAAAACTACATTAATTAATACTACTGATTATTTATATGTGCCCAAATTAATGGTAATTGGCCAAATTAATTATATTATTTCACAATATAATGAAATTGAAAGTGGTGTAATTATATCGCGTCAAGGAATAAAATGCGCTCTTTTACCTGAGAAAAGTGGCAATTTTATCAAGTGTAATTATTGTTAAAATTCCTCTGAAGTCGTAATCAAAACTTGATACTACTACCTCTGTCTCAAAGCAATAGTCACACTTCTTTCATAAATAACAAAAAAAAGTGTGACTATAAATATGGGACAAAGGTAGTATTAGACTTCACTTAATTTAGACTTTAGACTTCAAAGTGTGTTTATTGTTTGTCCACTCAAAAGAGGATAATATATATACTTCCTCTATATCTGAACAACAGATACAGGTGGTCAACGTTGATTTTAAAGTCAACGTTAATCATCTGTGTCTATTGACGTGGGACAGAAAGAATAGTACTATGGTTATATTGAAATACATTTTCTTACATTATAATGAAAAATATTATTTTTTATATTAAATGATATAATTAATATTACAAAATATCATTTAACAAAAGTCATTCACATTTGATTTTTAAAATTAAAACAAAAAGATTAATTTACTTAGTACATGTTCGGATTAAAACTGACTGGACTGAATTTAATAGGTTTGAATCGAAGTGAATTGAACTTTAAGTTTGAACTGAACTGAAATTAAGTTCAATTTCAATTTAAATGACTTGAGCATTTGAATTGAACGTATAATGTGTTTGAACTATAATGAATTGAGCTGAACTCATATGTTTTTTTTGTAATTAATTACAAAAACATTTGACCGAGAGTAATCTAAATAAAATAAAATATTTTAATTTACGTATATACCCCCCAAAAATTAGTACAATAATAATGTCGATTGTAACATGGGGCATCACTGATTTTTCTGGTGGACCGATAATTTATTTATTTATCTTCCCATTAAATAGACGGATCCCATTTTCTTTTCTCCTCCAATTCATCCATCATCATCGTCTTTGTCCCTTTTCTCTTTACTCTCTAGCTCGCACTTTCTCTCTCTACCAAAAAGTTGCAGGTTCGTGTTTTCTCTTCATCTTCCCTTTCTCTACAACTCTTTAATTTCATTTATTTAGGATTAATTAGTTCTCTTCGAGTTTTAATTTACTTTTTAATTTACTTCAAATGTTCACTAAGAAGAAAGAAAAAAAAGAGTCCGTTGCGGATAAACCGCGCGGTTCGTTTTAATGCAGTTATGATGGTGTGGAAAAAAGGTGAATCGACTTTCCCAATTCCAGCTTCTGTTTCTTTCTGTTTTCAGAAACAGAAAATGCGTGTGTCTTAATTACTATTATTGTATTTTACTTTTTTTATTTTATTTATATTAATTATGAGTGGTGTTCGATTTTATTAGACTAAAATGCTGGATAAAATGGAGGGAAAATTGGATTCGGAGGGCGTGATTGAGGAATTCGAGGCGTTGACCAAGGACGCCGGCAGAGTCCAGGCGGAGACTCTGAAGAAGATCCTCGAAGCCAATGGGGAAACCGAGTACTTGCGGAAGTGGGGCCTTCTCGGTAAAACCGATCCCGTCACTTTCACCGCCCGAGTCCCCCTCGCCACTCACAGCGATCTCGACCCGTACATACAGAGCATCGCCGACGGGTCAAACCCGTCCGCTCTCACCTCCGAACCGATAACAACAATCTCATTGAGGTAACACTAATAAGTCACATTTTTAATGAAAACTAATGTTAAAATTACGAAATTATGCAAATTTTTGTGAGATTGAGAGAGTAAGTATTTATCGATATTTACAAGGTTTTTTTTCATTAATGTTGTCGCAGTTCCGGCACGACTCAGGGGAAGCCGAAGTTCGTGCCGTTCAACGAAGAACTCGTGAAGAACACGATGCAGATATTCAAGACTTCTTTCGCCTTTAGGAACAGGTATATATATACATATATACATTCTTTGGACCTTATGATTTTCAATTCAAGTGCTCTACGATTAAGCTATTATATATAGTCTTATTAGCCTTTTTTGTTGCAGAGAATACGCGATAGTAAACGAGGGGAAGGCGCTGCAGTTCATATACAGCAGCAAGCAGTTCAAGACGAAAGGCGGGCTTTCGGCGGGGACGGCCACGACCAACGTGTACCGAAGCTCGGAGTTCAAGTCGACGATGAGGTCGATGCGGACCCCGTGCTGCAGCCCGGACGAGGTGATCTTCGGGCCGGACTTCCAGCAGTCCCTCTACTGCCACCTCCTCTGCGGGCTCCTCTTCCGGGCCCAAGTCCAGGTCGTCTCCTCCACCTTCGCCCACAGCATCGTCCACGCCTTCCGCACCTTCGAGCAGATCTGGGAGCCGCTCGTCGAGGACATCCGGACCGGGACCCTCAGCAGCCGAGTCACCGTCCCGACTATCCGAGCCGCCGTGGGGAAGCTTCTGGAGCCGAACCCGGATCTGGCCGAGTCGATCCGGGGGAAGTGCGAGGGGCTCATGAAGAAGAAGAGCTGGTACGGGTTGATACCTGAGCTGTTTCCGAATACGAAATACGTATACGGGATTATGACTGGGTCGATGGAGCCGTATTTGAAGAAATTGAGGCATTACGCGGGAGGGCTGCCTTTGTTGAGCGCCGACTATGGGGCGTCGGAGGGGTGGGTAGGGGCGAATGTGGACCCTGAGGTGCCGCCGGAGTCGGCGAGTTTCGCGGTGCTTCCGAATATTGGGTATTTCGAGTTTATTCCGTTGAAGGGGGCGGCGGAGGAGGAGGAGACGGTGGGGCTCACGGAGGTTAAGGTGGGCGAGGAGTATGAGATTATTGTCACCAATTATGCAGGTAACACTAATTACTACTGTACTTCCTACTCCACTCCAATGGTAAATCTTGAATGTGACATTCATCATTAAATTATATATTAATTTAATTTTAGTCATTTTAATCTTTACCTTTATAGGTCTTTCGTTTCACATGATAAAAACCTTTTCTACTAATTTGATTAATTTACCCTCCCTATCTTGAAGTTGCATATGATATGATTCTCGTATGATTTAGGGCGACGCGCGTGCTAATTTTTGTTTAATGCCCACCACTACCATCGTGATCCAGAATTGTAGGAAAACACAACATCATTTTCTAATTTTACTTGATTAAATTAATTTCACCTGTGACCTTTTTTTAATTACGGTATATAAATAGATTCTTTGTTTGTACAAATGCGTTGACTATTTTGATAAGGTCGCCGTTCACGCTACCCGACAACAAATATATTCCAACGCATGTGATAAAAAGTCAAAACAAAAGTTATAGTACTAGTAAAGTGTAACCCTTCACGTGTAATGAATTAATATGAATAATAATAATAATAATAATAATTTGATACACACACACACACATATTGAGTGAGTGAGTGTATTGCAGGATTATACCGTTACAGATTAGGCGACGTGGTGAAAGTGAAAGGTTTCCACAACGCGAGCCCGAAGCTCGAATTCATATGCCGGCGGAACCTCCTCCTTTCGATCAACATCGACAAGAACACGGAGAAGGACCTCCAGCTGGCGGTGGAGTCGGCGGCAGCGGTCCTGGCGGAGCGGAAGATGGAGGTGGTGGACTTCACGAGCCGGGTGGACACCTCGGTGGACCCAGGGCACTACGTGGTGTTCTGGGAGACGTCAACGAGCTGCTGCGAGCGTGATGACGTGGAGGAGGAGGGGGTCCTCCTCTTCCAGGAGTGCTGCAACCGGCTGGACGGGTCGTTTGCTGACGCGGGGTACGTCAGCTCAAGGAAGGTGGGGGCCATCGGGCCCCTGGAGCTGCGGATAGTGAGGAAAGGGACGTTCCACAAGGTGCTCGACCACTACGTAGGGATGGGGGCGGCCGTCAGCCAGTTCAAGACGCCCAGGTGCGTGGGCCCCACCAACGCCGCCCTGCTGCAGATACTCGCCGGGAACACTGCCCGGAGCTACTTCAGCACCCACTTTTAGTCCTGAGTCAGTTAGTTAGTTAGTTAGTTTGTCGGTTTTTTTTTTTAATTGGTGTTTCGATTTTCATTTGAACGCCAATGGACTGTTTTGTTAAGGCCGTCAGCAATTTAATCAGCATTTTCAAGTTTTTTTTTATAGTGGCGGAGGCGGGATAATTCTACTCTCACAACTATTTATGCATTATTTATTAACAGTGTGCATGCATACATTAATTTGTGGCACAACACACAATTTTAACACACTTCTCATTTGTGAGTCCTAGACAAACCGATTACACCTATATATATATATGGTCGAACCATTAAACGACAACTACGAGCGCCCTAACATCACGACTCACGATAATGGTCTCACACCTAGCGCACATAAACAAGAAATTGTGCCCATAGATGCTAACTCAGCGCCTCATGTCAGTCAGCATCCCATTGTCAACGATTTTTTTTAAAGTCGTTTATGCTGACACGTGACGCTGAATCAACTTCTATGGGCATTTCGTCAAAAAATGACTAAATTAAAATCAAATTCGGCATATTTAAAACTAAATTGAGAAAACAGATATACATAAGAGTCTAAATTGAAAAAAAGCGACATTTATGAAACCAATTTTTTTTTTTGTTTGTTCTCTAATTCTTTATACTTAAAACTAATTCATCTATGATAAAAGAAAATACTATGAATAAATACCGCCGACGTCTCAAGGGAAATAAATGAGCTGGAGCTATCGGCGCTGCCAAGGTACAAAACAATATATTCATTAATGTATCTGCATAATCTTCTCCGTACCGATCACGTTTCTATCTACAACACACACACTCACTCTCAATCGATTTCAAATCCAGAAAAAGACCGATGAAGGCAGCAGAGCGTCGCCCTAATCGTCGGCAACAGCCTTGCGGAGATCCTTCCGCTCTCCGACACTCCCTGGAAGGTCTACGGCGTCGCTCGCCGCCCCCAACCCGCCTGGAACGAGGAAAACCCGGTCACCTACATCGAGGATACGCCCCGATTGGAATGCGACAATTTTTACTATACATTGGAAGATATTCTGTTTGAGGAGGTGAAGAAGAAGAAGGAAGGCCTCACATGGTCCGTGCATCGGCCCAGTCTAATATTCGGCGAGAATAGCACGATGAATATCATCACCTCCCTTTGTGTCTACGCGACTATTTGTAAGCACGAGGCTTTTCGGATTGCTCTGATGCAGATTTGATCGCCGAGCATCAGATTTGGGCGGCAGTCGATCCTTATGCAAAGAACGACGCGTTTAATGTGAGCAATGGGGATGCGGAACAGCGGAAGCAATTCCCTGTAGAAAAAAAGGGATATCTCAATAACCATCCAAGGGCATATTCCACTTTAACAATAAAATTTAGAGATATAGTACAACATTTTTGTTTTCAAAATACCCCAATAAGTACGTACAATAGATACAAAAGGTAAGGGAATGTTGGATTGTTCATATTTAAAAGATATCTAGGTTCATTATAATCAGACAAAATGCCGTGGATAACTTTTGTAATTAACCCTAGAAATAATGAAACAATTTTAGTGTTAAGTTAATGTAACTTGTGTGATTGTATCAGAGAATGAAGGCACCTACAAGAACCAGTGCCTTGACTAAATGGAGATTGTTTTTTGGAAAGAAAAAGTAACACACTTACAGCTCTTGGGCGCTTTGATACTATTTGAATGGCTGCCTCATCACTCAGATGTTCCCAAAGACCATCAGATGCAAAAATCACAAACAGATCTTGAGGTCTAACTTTCAAGTCAATATCGAAGGTTCAGCTGACAAAACAGGTCGCTTCATGGGAACATAATTCGCATATTGTTGGAATATTGGGTCTCTGTTAAACTCAGGTTTCTTCAAATAAATGTCGCCAATGGATCTGGAAACCTGAAGAGAAAGAAGAAAAAATTAGGAAACTATTAGCTTTTCAATAACATGTGTTTATTCATAAACTTAAATAGAAGCAAACAAAGTTTATAACATTCCCAATGATATCATCACAAAACCTATAAACCTTGTGAAAAAACAGATTACAACGGTATTCAGACAATTAGGAATTTAGGACCTTCTAGATAGCCAAAAAGAAAGGCAGAAATCTATTTCCACCGGAATCACAACACTTTGCTTAATCAGATCTTCACAAATATCTCATGTGCGGAAGGCATGCTACTTTGACTTCAGCTACATGAGACAGGCAAGAGAAAGCATGTGTGATTCCTGGAAGAGTAGTAAAGACATAAACCATTTAGAACAAAAAATGACTGTGAGAAGCCTTTCGATTCTTGCCCCTCATAAAGAATAGGTGGGTGAACTAAATCTTAGCTAACAAAATAAAATGTGATTAAAATGAACAGGACAGTAATTGTGTGGTTTACTCGACTCCAGAAAATGTTAGAACCTGGAGACGCAACTACAAGTACCTGTACTAAAAAATGCAGCGGAAATTAAGAAGACAACGGGGATTAAAAATTTACAAGTTGTTCTTCACTCGAACAACTTGCAACAGCCTCAAGGCCACAAACTTTCTCATTGATAATTATAGAATTCGCTCAAGGGTTAAGACTACACAAAGTCGCAGTACTTAACCAAAATTGCTCACAAAAGATAAAAGAAAAATAATACAACTCTTCACTCGAGATTCTATATTTTTCTTCTCTGATTTCCTCAATGTAAGCCGTGAGTGATGAATGCTTTGATCTTCTATTTGTACAGCTCCATCACTTCGAGGTAGTGGGCGGCTTCAACTTCCTTGTTCCATCATTCCATGACACAACCCACTAAACCCACTTCTTCCACTCCAGCTGAATGACACGATCAGTCCATGTGAGTTGGCCCATTACACTTGAGTGCTCCAGCCCAACAGCCTTGAAAGCCCACATCATCTTTGGTCCAGTCCACTTGAAACCTGTACAATACAAACACAACCCAGCCCAGTAAAATAAAAACGAAATTCAATGAGGCTGGGAAAATTACCTCAACAAACTCCCCCTTTTTGCCAGCCGTATTGAACTTGAGCTTAATGATTCCTTTGAGCCAACCTGCAAAAAGAGACAACCCAGAAAACAACACAAACAAGCTGCACAAGGGAGAACCACAAACATGAACCTGCATTGTTCCAACAACTTAAGAAAAAAACCAAAGTTTAAAGTTACAGGCCAACAAAAACACAAAACAGCAAATTGTTCAAACTGACATCCCCCAAAAGAAACAACACTCAGAGATTCTGAGTAGACAAACACCAACAGTCAACATCACAGCAAGCAAAAACATTTTTCACATCACAGAAAGTCATCAGCATCCTCATGTGCTCCTCTCTTTCTCTTAAGCTTCTGACTCTGTTCCATCTTCTCCATTTCTTCAATCAGCTCTTCATCCTCCTCAGTATCTTCATCTAGCAGCCCTTTACCTTTGGTCTTGGAAGCTGAACATCCTCTTTTTCCCTTGCCTTCTGTAGTCACCCTTTTTCCTTTGCCTTTCTTTGTCTTGTGAACAGATCTGGCAGCCCATGTAGATGCTCCCCCTGAATCCTCAGTAGCACTCTCTCCCCCTTGCTGATGCCTTTCTGTGGAAGACACACTGAGTTCAGCAATTTGAGTATTCAGTAAAGTCAGTGCATCCTCCAAGGTTTTCCTGTGGTCAAGTAAGACTGACAGAGGCACCATTGTGTTTTGAGGTTTGGTCAGTGGAGGTAGCTTCCTTGATGGATCCCAGGGTAAGTCAAGTACCCTTGTTGTGGTAGGCTTGGTAAAGCTGTAATGGATGTCCAGTTGCTTAGGTAACTCGGATAGTGGACCATCTTCTGCAGCCTTGTAAGTGAACCCTTGGTTGACCAGAATTGCATAAATGAGGGAAGGGTACTGAATACCTCGCTGAACATGGTTGGGAATGCAGTCATGGATACGGTTGTAAATGAGTTCTCCTAAGTCCAGTGACTTATTTGTGGATAGAAGATAGAGAAAAGTAGCATATTCCACTGTGAGAGATGATTTATGAGTATTTGGCATCCAATTAGAGAGACATAACCTGAACAGCACTGAATGGAAGGCAGAGAGATTTGTAGTGGTAGGAGCAAAGGTGTTACCATCAAACCACTTATGAGCGGCACCAGCAGTAAGGACATGTGCCATCTCCCAGTCATCAACTTTTGGGGTAGTATATCCAGAGATAGGTCGGTCAAGAAACCTGTTGATAACATCAGGAGTGAATCTGTAGATGCGTCCTTTGACCAACACACGCCCGTAGTTGATGTCATCAGGCTCACGCTTTGTCCCCTTGATATTGCAGTAGAATTGCCTCACAATTTTTGGTGCAAACTTGGTAGCAAAAGTTACTGATTTCAGCATTTTGGAGATGACCAGGAATTCAGAGACATTGAATTTTTGGAAAGAAGCAAGGTTGATATTGCACTCTGGGAAGAAAAACCGTGATTCATACCACTGCCAATGAGCACGAGCCAGATTAGTGTAAAAATCAGGAGAAACACTACGGGATACCTCTATCAGTGGTTCTTCATAGAAGTTTGCTTGTTCTTCTGCTCGTGCTTTCATATCCGCTTCGTGCAGTTGTTGTTCCAATATTGGATCACCCGAGCCATACCCAAAATCAGTCTGTTGAGAAGAGCTATTTGACTCAAAGGTAGAGGAGTCTACTTGAGTAACCAGTGGCTCAACAAATTCCGGTGGTGGTTGAGAAGTATGCTTGTGTAACCTGTCACTCCGGCGACTTGGCGGTGAAAGGACCTTTTTGGCAGCAGGTTTGCGGCGATGTGCATAGGGACCAGTGGTGACTCGTTGTTTTGTTCGTTTGGGTTTGGTGAGAGGTGATTGTTCAGTGCCTCCTGGAGTGTTGTTGCCTGCATCTGTAGTAGGTTGAGTTTGTTCAGGGGGAATGGCTTCATCATCAAGTGTAACCTGTGGACCGTCATCAAAAATCTGCACAAAAGGAATGTTAGATGGAAGATCTTTCCTGTGAATCACAATAGGCAGATGGAGATCTGGTGTGGGTGATGGATCTGGTGTGGGTTCAAGGGAAAGGACTTTCTCCAGGATTTCTGGTTCATCTTTGAGAAGATTTTTGAAGTAAGCTTGCATGGCAGGATCCATGGTGAAAACTTGAAATCTACTGTAAAAGATAAGAGACGAAATTAGGGTTAGTGGAAAGTGAAAGGTGAAACCCATTAAGTAGTAGAGATGGACGGTTGCGATGTTGTAGGATGATTGAATCATGGAGATACGTGACGATCCCACTACTTTTGACGGTTGGAGTTCTGATTTGAACAGTAGTCCACTGGCCCACTAGTATGATCCAAAGACGAGTTATCCAGCCCAATATCCAAACCACATTATAAGTACACACAGTAACTTTAGATAAAAATAATCAATCTGGAATAAGTTAACTAAAAAACAAGTGAATATTTAAACACCATGAAGTATGAAGACTTAAACCAATATTCCCAGTCATGTCCTACGGTCTCCACCTTCCATACCTGTTCGAGTTAGGATCTTACTAGAGACATCAAATAGAGTCTATTACACAGAATATCAAGTACCACAACACTGAAACTTAATTCCAATCATCAAACAGTTAATCACACAATCAGCTTATCCCCTGAAAGGCAGACGAGACATAAACCAACCAAGGTCCATTATCAACGAGGCCTACTTAGTCACAGTTGAGACCGAACTCACCCAAGAATCCAAGTCAACAATGTCAAACTACAATAGGCAGATGAGAAGGAGGTCAGTCAAGTCCCCGTATCAACATGTACCTCTAAAAACTGTACACTAAGCAGTCGAGACCGAAATCATCACAATCCCAAGTCAACGAGTACTCTAAGCATAGTAGTCGAGACCAAAACCAGCCAAGATTCTAAGTCAACGAGTACTCTATTCAGTAGTCGAGTGTGAGATCATCCAAGTTCCCAATACAACGAGTACGCCTAAATTTTTTTTTTTTTTTTTTTTACTCAGGGGAAGAAAGATAAACTCAGATCAACACACGATGACATCAGGAAATCTTTCAACAGAAAGCATAGACAGTGAGGGTACAACAGATATTCAGTGATAGAACAACAGATAAGCAGAAGAGTCTCAAGACCAGATCCCAACCCGAACAGTCCAATCATATGGTACCCAGACATAAAGAGTTTTTCAGGAAAGTGAATCGTTCATAAGTCAAGGGTTTTGTAAATATATCAGCAAGTTGTTTTTCAGTATGGACATATTCAAGTTTGATTACCTTATCAGCAACGAGGTCTCGGATAAAGTGATGTCTTATACTGATGTGTTTTGTTCGTTGATGCTGGACTGGATTGTTTGTCATTTGTATAGCACTGTTGTTATCACATTTCATCACCAGTGTATCAGACTTGAGTGAGTAATCATTAAGCATCTTTTTGAGCCAGAGAAGTTGGGTAGTGCAACTTCCAGCAGCAATGTACTCTGACTCAGCAGTAGATAAGGCAATACAGTTTTGTTTCTTGCTGTGCCAGCTGACTAAGTTATTTCCCAGAAAGCAGCATCCACCGCTGGTACTTTTTCTCTCATCTGAGTCACCTGCCCAATCTGCATCTGAGTAGCCAATGAGATTTGATGTTGTGTCTTTGTCATACCAGATTCCAAGTTCAACTGTTGAGTTCACATACTTGATGATCCGTTTCACAGCGTTGAGGTGCCTTTCTGTTGGTTGTGATTGGTACCTGGCACACGTACAGACACTAAACATGATATCAGGTCGTGTTGCAGTTAGGTAAAGAAGACTTCCTATCATTGATCTGTAGAGAGTTGGATCAACACTGGGTCCAGTCATGTGTCTGGATAACTTCTCTGTAGTACACATTGGAGTGTTGGTGTATTTGGCACCTTCTAATCCAAATCTTTTGACCAGATTCTTTGCATACTTGCTTTGTGATACAAATATTCTTTTTTCCTTTTGTTTAACCTGCAAACCAAGAAAATTGCACAACTCCCCAACCATACTCATCTCAAAGTTAGTAGACATTGCTTTTGAAAATTCATTCAACATTTTGGAGCAGGTGGATCCAAACACTATGTCATCAACATATATTTGAGCAATTAAAAGATCCCTGTTCTTTTTCTTGATGAAAAGAGTACTATCAGCAGTACCACGACTGAAACCAAATGAAAGTAAGAAATCAGTTAAGCAACTGTACCATGCTCGTGGAGCCTGTTTCAGTCCATACAACGCTTTATGAAGATGGTAAACATAGTCTGGATGTTCAGGATCTTCAAATCCCTTAGGTTGTTCAACAAATGCTTCTTCCTCGATTACTCCGTTAAGAAACGCAGCCTTGACATCCATTTGTTGAAGTTTGATGTTCAGGAGACATGCAATTGCAATCAGCAACCTGATGGACTCAAGTCTGGCGACTGGGGCGAATGTTTCGTCATAGTCAATTCCTTCAACCTGTGTGTATCCTTGAGCCACAAGACGTGCTTTGTTTCGAATCGCCTGTTCAAACTCATCAGTTTTGTTTTTAAAAATCCATTTAGTACCGATAACATTTGCATTTGGTGGTCTAGGAACCAGAGTCCAGACTTTGTTCCTGACAAATTCATTGAGTTCCTCTTGCATGGCACTTACCCAAAACTCATCTTCAAGTGCAATTTTAACATTTTTGGGTTCAGAAAGAGACAAGAAAGTGATATGTCGAACTTCATTAAAAATAGAAGACATGCAAAGATTATTTATCATATCTCTATAATTAATCCTCTTACCTCGAGTTCGTATCTTGTCATCAATACCTCCAATGATTTGAGTTGAAGGGTGATTTCTTCGGATATGTCCTGGTACTTCACGTTGTTGTGTTTGTTGATTGTTATTGTTTGAATTTTCCATCATGGTTTGATCTACTTCAGTTTGACTTGACTCATCATCTGACGTACTTGATCCTTCATCTGAGTTGATGTTTTGATGTTCAGTGACTTGTTCTGGATCAGCATCTCCAGTAACTTGGATTGAGTCTTCATCAGTCAGTTGACTGGTTTGAATAGGTTCTTGATCAACACTTCCTTCAGTGGGATGCAATGAACTTTTACTTTGATCAATGAATTTGACATTAACTGATTCTTGTATTGTTCTGGTAACTGGATTAAAGACTCTGAATGCATTGCTATGTGTTGAGTATCCCACGAAGACTCTTTCTTCAGCATTGTCATCAAACTTGGATCTATGTTTCCTGTCATTCACCATGAAGCAAACACATCCAAACACATGAAAGTATTTAACATTAGGCTTTTTACCATTCACAATTTCATATGATGTCATAGTTGTTCCTGGTCTGAAATTAACCCGGTTAGTCACATGGCATGCTGTGTTTAGTGCTTCTGCCCAGAACTTCTTTGACATTTGTTTTGAGCTCATCATGACTTTGGCCATTTCCTTCAGAGTTCGGTTTTTCCTCTCTACTACTCCATTTTGTTGTGGAGTCTTAGGTGCAGAAAACTCATGGTGGATTCCTCTTTTGGTACAGATGCCTGCAAACATAGAATTCTCGAACTCTGTTCCATGATCAGTCCTGAGTCGCCTAACTTTACCCTGGAACGTTGTACGTATTCTCATGTATATTTCTTTGAAAGCAGTAAATGTTTCAGCTTTTGAATTTAGAAATTTAATCCAAGTGAATCTAGAGAAATCATCCACAATCACGAGTGAGTACCATTTACCTCCCCAGCTTTCAACCTCCATAGGACCCATAAGGTCCATATGAAGTAATTCAAAGCACCTTGTTGTTGACCTGTATGTAGGATCGGTTGGTGGATGAGATGTGCAGACTTGTTTGCTTTTGAGGCATGATTCACAAATTTGTGTGTTGCGTGTTGAGATCTCAGGAAGTCCGATGACTGCCTTGAGTCTGCTCAGTCTCTGTAGGTTTTTGAAGTTTGTGTGTCCCAGCTTGTTGTGCCACAAGGTTGTATCATCGACTTGAAGAAAGTTACAGGCACTTTTGGTTCCCGTGGTGTAACAGTTGTTTGCTGATCTATCACCTGTCAAAATACACTTTGCATTTTTGTCAAATACTTTGCAAGCTCCTTGTTCAAAGGTAACATGAAGACCATCATCGCATAACTGACTGATACTAATAAGATTAGCCTGTAGTCCTTCAACATGAAATACTTTTGTGAGTTCAGGTAATCCAACAACATTCAACGTTCCCTTACCTACAATTTTACCTTTAGTACCACTACCATAGGTAACAGTACCTCCATTGATCTTAAGGTAGTCTTTAAGGAACCTAGAATTTCCAGTCATGTGGTTTGAACACCCACTGTCAAAGTACCATGAACCTGTACACTTAGTATTGGAGACAGAAAGAACAACATTGCAGACATGATCAGTTTTCACAACCCATTTCTTACCAGGTGGCTTTTGAGTTGGTGTGATACCTTTTTTTGAGGAACTTGAAGACAATTTCAGATCAGTTTGTCTGAGTTTGCAAAAAGGCTTAATATGTCCCTTCACTGAACAGTAACTACACACAAAGACTTTTTCATGTTTTTGATCAAGAGAAAGATTTTTAGGAATTTTGTCTGTCTCAGAAGTTCTTTTTAGAATGGAAATAACGTTTGATTCATTAGAAAAAGATGATTCATTACATTCTTTGAAAACAACAGAAGTACAAGAACTGGATTTAACAAATTTAGTAGCTGAGACGGACACTTTTGAAGACTTGGCTTTTTCAACTTTGACTGGAATTTCTTCTTGATCCGTAATTTTCTGAAAACCAAGACCACAATTTCCGTTATCTTGAATACCCAAACTAAGAATTTCGTCAAGTGTTATCTTACCTTGGTTCATCCTCTTAAATGTCGCTTTGGCTTCTTCAAGTCTGTTCTTTATCTTGATCAATGCTCCATTTGTCTTGTTAAGCTCCATTTCCTTCTTGGTCAGAAGACTCTCCAATTTGGCCAGATCTGACTTGTGATGGTCATTTTCAGTCTGGAGAACTTTGTTGAGAGCAGTCAATTTGCTGTACTTTCCTCTGAGAGAGTAATACACTTCTTTTGGAACAACCTGGTATTTGCTTGGTTCTGTGACTAGAATCTCATCACTTCCTGAGTCAGACACAACTGATGTTAGACAAAACAAATTTGAATATTCAGTTTCATAACCTTCCATATCTGAGTCGGATTCCATATGTTCAATCAGTAGAGCACTCTCTTCATTTACAGGAGTCTTTGTACCATCAGCATCTTCGTTTTCACTCAAAGTTTCTTCAGGGAGAGTAACGAAAGCCACTTTTCTGCCCATTTTCCGGTGAGTATTTGCACATTCATTTGCAAAGTGACCAATGCCGTTACACTCGTAGCACTGGACAGTTGAGTAGTCTTTGGACTTCGTGCCTTCAATGAGGTTCCGGTTGTTTGGTCTTGGTTTGTATCCTTCAGACTTTGGACTGGTTAGTTTTGTGCCTGATGAGTCACTTCTGTCAGCAGACTTCTGACCTCTGAACTGCCACCTTTTCTTTTTGAACATGTGACTTAGTTGTTTGGTGATCAGTGCTAGTTTGTCATCAGTGCTTTTGGCATTCAGTAACTCCAAGAGATTTGATTCTTCTTCATCACTTTCAGGCTGGTCATCTGACTGTCTTTTGGGTGACCTGGACTTTGATGTTCCTTCCCCATATAAGGCCGTGACATGAGAGATGTTGGAATCAACCTGTTCCCTTTCAAGCATGGTCATCTCATGTGTCTTCATGATGTTCATCAACTCTCCAAAATCAAGATCTACTCCCTTTGATGTCTCAAGAGTGATGACTTTGGTGAGAAATTTTGAATTCATGGTTCGTAACGCTTTTGAAACCAGAGTTTTGTTGAGAATAGGCTCACCAAGTTCTGCACACTCATTAGCAATATCATAGATCGTATTGAAATAGCTTGAGGCAGATTCATCATTCTTCATTCTTAAGTTCTCAAACCTGGATGCGAGGATCCTGAGGCGTGACTCACGAACAGACTTGTTTCCTTCACAGTGAAGTTGAAGTGTATCCCAAGCCTCCTTTGCAGATTTTGAGTTCTTGATCAGCCTGAACATGTGAGTGTCCACCGAACTGTAGATTTCTGACAATGCCTTTTCATTTGCACATGCGGCTTCACGTTCGTCTTTAGTCCATAGTCGAGATGGTTTGAGAACTTGGTCGCCGCGGTCTTCGTGCATCGGGTGCTCCCAACCATCTTCAATTTTGTCCCACGCGCGTGTGTCGATGGATTTGATTTTGCACCTGATCCGCACTTTCCAGTGAGAATAGTTTGACCCGTCGAGTACAATCAACCGTTGTTGCATGTAGTTGGTATCCATGACCAGCAATCAACACTCTGTCCGTCGAGTGCACTGCTCTGATACCACTTGTTAGAACCTGGAGACGCAACTACAAGTACCTGTACTAAAAAATGCAGCGAAAATTAAGAAGACAACGGGGATTAAAAATTTACAAGTTGTTCTTCACTCGAACAACTTGCAACAGCCTCAAGGCCACAAACTTTCTCATTGATAATTATAGAATTCGCTCAAGGGTTAAGACTACACAAAGTCGCAGTACTTAACCAAAATTGCTCACAAAAGATAAAAGAAAAATAATACAACTCTTCACTCGAGATTCTATATTTTTCTTCTCTGATTTTCTCAATGTAAGCCGTGAGTGATGAATGCTTTGATCTTCTATTTGTACAGCTCCATCACTTCGAGGTAGTGGGCGGCTTCAACTTCCTTGTTCCATCATTCCATGACACAGCCCACTAAACCCACTTCTTCCACTCCAGCTGAATGACACGATCAGTCCATGTGAGTTGGCCCATTACACTTGAGTGCTCCAGCCCAACAGCCTTGAAAGCCCACATCATCTTTGGTCCAGTCCACTTGAAACCTGTACAATACAAACACAACCCAGCCCAGTAAAATAAAAACGAAATTCAATGAGGCTGGGAAAATTACCTCAACAGAAAATAAAAAAGCAACATTTCTATATTGATGGACCAGATATCATGATATCACCATTACACAACCTCTTTCTTGACCTATGAAAACCCCCTCTCATATATGTAGAATGTTTCGTGAGAAACAGACACACATGTGCACGAACATATAACTAAGAAGATACACCAACTAAATAGGAAGCAATGAAAACAGTTTCTCTTTTTTGTTGCGGTTGGTGACATGAGCCTGTAGCCATTATCTTCTCGTGCATATACTTAGCACCAAAGAAATGTCAGACTCATCAAATCAATTTAGAAGTGGGAGGGTTTGAACTTAAAGACCTTTAAACCTGAGGAACTTGTATAGCATGCTTAATGTAAGAGCAAAGCTAGAATTTTAAATACAGAGTAACTTTCATTCGACATATACAGGACACAGATCAACAAACTACCTGAATTATTCCCTTAATTCTCCAAACACCTCTGCAATAAACCACCACAGGAGAGTCATCGGGATGACTTGGTCGGGTTTTCCAATCTTTGCCGATCTTCCTCTAATCGGGCAAATCCGAGTTCCGACTTGAATTGGTCGAGAGAATAACACAATACTCAACCCGTGATAATCCAAGTAATCGGACATTATGTAGTGTATAATCTTCTACTTTCACAAGCTTCACATATAACACATAATCAAGAATGCCTATCCCATGAATCCAAAATTCACTCGTATAAAAATCGACAGAAACAAACGAGATAGCATTACTCACAAAATTGTACGTGACTCGTGACTCAGCAACATCCCTCCCAAGCACGATTCACTTCAATGACAGTTCAAACACACGCTGTATATATTTACCATTGTCCCTTCACTCAAAATACCATCACTTCATCATGAGCCTTTCCGATAATTTCGAAACTTCCTCCTTCGAAACATGCGGATTCACCTCACGAATATTACTAATAAACATCACCGCCTCGTCGCTCCTGTTAAGCTTACAGTACCAATCCACAATCGAGTTATACGTGCTCTCGTTCGGCTTACACCCATTCCTTATCATGTACCTAACCACATCAACAGCCTCAACAAACATCCCACCAGCCGCATAACTCCCAACAAACGTATTATATGTAATCACATCAGGAGAGACCCCTACTTCCGCCATTTCCTTAAATACCCTCGATGCATCTTTCATTTTTCCCATTCCTACAGTACCCGTATATCACTGTATTGTACGAAATCACGTCCGGCTTCATCCCTCTCTTAATCAAATCCCGTAATATATCTTCCGCCCTTTTGAACTCCCCAGAGGATCGGCTGTACATGTACATCAAGCTATTGTAAGTCGTCAAACTAGGCGTGAACCCGGTTTCCTTCATGAAATTCAAAACCTTGTTCGCTTTCTCTATCATTTGCCTCTTCCCGTAAATCGAAACCATCGCATTTAGAGTCGTTATATCGGGAGAGAACCCTTTACTCCTCAGTTCCAAAAACGCCCGTTCCGTTTCCTTCAATAAATCACTTTTGCTGTAAACCAAAACGAGCGTTTTAAGAAGCACCGTGTGAGATTCGATTTTTCCAGAATATATCTCCTCTGAAAGAGCATGTATTTTCTCAACCTGTTTCCCATTCGCATACGCATGGAGCAAAGAGCTATACGTGAGTTGGTTTGGTTTGCACCGCCCATCCATCATCTCGGCGAAGATTTTCTCCGACTGGGCCCATAGACCTCCCCGCGCAAGAGCAGCTAAAACGGCGTTGTAAGTCGAGAGATCGGGCGTGACCTTAGCTTCCAGCATGCGCTTGTAAATAGTCATGGCCTGTTCGAAAGCTCCGCACCTACTGTAAGCGCTTATCAACGTGTTGAAAGTATCCCTCTCCGCCACGAAACCCAACCTCTTCATCTCTCGGAAAACTCCGGAAACTTCCGTGTCCATCCCGTTCAGCCCGAACACAGCTAGAAGAGTGTTCCAAGTCACGACATCCGCTCTGCATCCGGAAGCTTTCATGTCGTCGAAAATCTTCATCATCTCCGGAAACTTCCCTCGATTTCCGAACATCTTGATCAACGCGTTGAAGGTGCATATATTCGGGCTACATCCCGCGGCTTTCATTTCATCGAACACCTTGATGGCGGACTCGTCCTTGCCGTTTTTCTCGAAACCGGAGAGCAGAGTGGTGTAAGTGAACACATCCGGCTTGATTCCATGCCCCACCATCTGAGCTTTCAGCTCCATATATAGCTTCTTCCAACAACCCCACCATCCGACTGGCGTACGCGGATATCAGAGAGTTGTAAGTGACGATGCTAGGGGCGAAACCGTAACTCAGCATCTCTTTCAGAACCTCCATGGCATCCTCGGGCCTCCTGGACTTTCCGTAAACGTCTAACAACGCGTTGTACGATTTTGTGCCAGGGCATTCCCATTTTTCCGTAGACGTTCAGCATCACATTGTAGGTGATGAGAGTGGGCTCGATCCCTTCGTCCTCCATCTTCTGGAAGATCGAGACGGCCTCCCTGTAACGCCCGTTGCTCGCGAAAACGGTTACCAGCGAGGTGTAGGCGTAGACGTCGAGGCGGAAGCCCGTCTTTGTGCCGTAATTCGGAAGGGTGCGTTTGGCTAAGATTTCCAAAAACACCCAAACCAACTCGGTTTCAAGGTGCAAACCGGCAAAAACATTGTCGTAAGAAAGTGAGGGGTAATCAAGCCAGCAATCTCGACACGGTCCTTCCCTACAAAAATCGCGCGTCTTCAGCTTCTCATTGCAGATAATGATCTTCTTGTCCTCGGGGTCCTATACGAGTAAGATGACAAGATCTCATTATGCTGAGCAATCGACTAAAGCTGATGATGGATTAAAAAATAAACACTCAAACTTTAAGTGATAAAGCTTTTGATAAACATATAGTAATTCAGAAAAAAATAAGCAAATTTCAGCAGCTGAACAACATGATATAGGTTCTACAAATGCACAAAATCATGCTAATTTTCAATATTAAAACCCCAAAGATAACGAAGAGACAAATACTCCATATTAAATTCCGATCAATTTTAAATTTTTCCGTTCAAAAAGACTAAATTGAAACCAAATTTGTGATATTTGTGACTAAATTGAGAAAGTGAATGTGTGTAGGACTAAAACGAAAAAAAATCTATATTTGTGGGACGACCAATTTTTTTTCTCTCCACTAAAATGTACTTCTCCCTTGTTTCTATTTTTTTCTATATTATACACAAGTACTATTTTTCGTTTGGATTAATACTTCTAAAATGGAGTACTAAATTATTCTCTTTTTATTTTTATTTTTATTTTTTAATCATTACAAAATAATTGTTGAATACCGACTTACCAAATTTGTTCGTAAATATTTGACCGATGTACAATAATTTTGAGTTAGTAATTTTTACTGATGAGTATTTTACCCACAATTTGTATCCGTAAGTAATTTTCGATTAGTACTTAACGATTAATTTACTTACTAATTCGTCATTAAGTGTTCAACAATTTTGTTTAGTGAATCTAGCTACTAATTTGATCATATTTGTTAATGTATTTTCCCTCTTTAACTAATTCTTTATAATTTTGATAACTCAAAATAAAAATATATTATCCATTGTATATATTTTTTTATATTTTATATTATTATTATTATTATTATTTTATTACTCTATTTGTCTTAAAAAGTTGGGATATTTTTCTGAGAACGAAAAAAATGTTATTTTTTACTATTTAACCAAAAAAAATTAAGTTAAAAATTAAAATAATTACAAAAATAATTTAATTTGTAAGTCCATAAAGTAAAATTAAAATTGTATTTAATTTTTTTTTTTTGTGGAACTAGCCTATTAGTCAATTGCAATCCTAAAATAATTTAATTAGTGAGTGTATGAAGTAAAATTAAAATTGTATTTAAAAAAAATATTTGTTTTTGTGGAACTATTAGTCAATTGCAATCCTCAATTCAAGTGTTCAACCAAGCAAATAACTCTTGATTTAATGTGTCAATTAATGATTATTATTATTATATATTAAAAGTCCTCTTTTGAATCTTTTGGTTCTTTTCATGTGAACTTATGACTTGTGATACTTCTTACCAAACATATGAATTACCCACAACTCTCGTTCGAATCTTTTGGTTCTTTTCATGTGAACTTATAACTTGTGATCCTTCTTACCAAACATATGAATTACCCACAACTCGAATAGGCCGTTAAACGACTTACTCCCTCTCACTCATACCAATGATCGATCAAGTCTTCTTTGTAAATTATAAAGGAGATGTGACTATTGATATAAATGAGAGAGAGTAGTTACTAATTTAATTACTTACATTCTCACTAGTCGGTGCTTAATAATTGTTTTAGTGAATCTAATAATTTGCTCGTAAAATAGTCACAATTTTTTTTTGTAAAAATACAAAAAAAATGTAACTATATCTACTAGACGGAGTGAGTATATTTTATAATATTTATTTGTCAATGTATATATTTATTTACATTTTTTTTATTAAAGTACTCTTGCAATAAAGAGTATGTTTGTCTTTTTACACAACAATTAAGAAATATAGCTGTATTTTATAAATATATTGAACTTATAAAGTTACTACCTATGTCCTAATAAAGTATGCACATTTTTTTTGTAATTTATAAAAAAAATATAAATATTTTATTGGGACAGAGGAGGTAGTATTATTTTATAAATTCGCATAATTGTAATTATTTGGTGATGTTTTAAATAATATGTAAGAAAAGTAGGATCATTTTAAAAATGAGATGTATAAAATAGAAACTATAATAATTTCGGTTAAAAAAGTGTGTCAATCTTTTGAACCCTCGTATGAATTATGAAGTGACCAACAAAAGGTAATGTACAAAAATAACCTAAAGTCAATTTGACTACTTAAGGTAGAGACAGTGGAGTACAGTAGTATACAAAATTGGTGAAATTCTAGAATATAATAATCTTTTCATTTCATTTGTGGTTCCTTCGTTCCCTTATCGCACTTTTTTTATTTATTTATAAAAGAAATGCGAACAATTTTAGTATGATAATTAGTTTGGAACATAGAGATACAAGGGAGTATCTCTCTTCAAATTCTGTCCACTAAGAAGATTTTATTTTTACTTTTTTCAACAAGATTTCATTTTATGAAGAAAAACTTACAATAAAATAAAAATATTTGATCCGAAATTCTTGAAATACCCTCCACTCATTTCTCATACAAATAGTACTACATCTTTGACATAGTTTTTTTTTTTTTTTTTTTATTCTTGAAACCTCATTGTCATTTCTCTTTCAAGAGGAATAAGTCTTCTTCAAATAATAATTATAATAATAATAATAAAGAAAATGCTAAAATATCTTCATATAATTGAGGGGTTTGTTCAAAAGATTGTCTGAAAGAAGAAATGGAAATGTCCAACTCAGCCGACGTCCGAGTAGTTCGTTGCCCCAAGTGTGATAATTGGCTGCCGGAGCTCACCGATTACTCTGTCTATCAGTGCGGTGCTTGCGGTGCGGTGCTTAAAGGTACAATTCTATCCAATTCATCTCCCTATATATTTTCCTCTTTCTTGATACTTTTTTTTAGAAATAATTAGTTGTAGGGACATCATATCCATATCAAGATTTGGGTTTACATTTTTGAATTTTTTTTGAGAAAATTTAAATTTCTCAATATAAATATCATGTAAGTATAAATCATCAGTGGAATCAAGAGCAAAATTCAACTAAAAATTGTTAAACGAACCTAATGTTGATATTTTTTTATATGATTAAAAATTAAATGTGGAATGAAACATTGTTTAAATTTTGATTGGTATTGATTTCTGTCAATAATTTTTTGTATTTGTTTTTGAATGGTTGACTTATCAGCCATGGACAAAGGTGTTGACTTGGACACATTCTCTGATGAAGAAATGACAGAAGGCTCAATACAGAAGCAGTATTCTTCTGATAGATATGAAACAATAAAAAAGATTGGCACAAGACGAAGCAATGATAGCTCCGAAAGCGACACACGGTCAACCGTTAGTTCCTCGAGACGAGGAGGCGAAAGCCGAAGAACCAGAATGAATTCAGGTCAAGACTATGAAAGATCAGCTGAACTCCAACGAGTTAAAGCCGTTCAGTATTACGAGGATGCGGACATATACCGGGGCCATATAAAACCGGGGCCCTCTAATCATGTCTCTAAGTTCGGATACGATTACGAAAACCCTTCTTACGGATTCAACGGAGTTGGTGATGATGATCGGGCTGAGATCCTGAAAAAGCTGGACGAGTTGACAGATCACCTTAGCCGGTCCGGGAGTTTAAGCGGGAAGGGTAAAGAGAAAGCACCTCTCGATAGGAGAAGAGGTCAGCAAGATCCTTACGCGTCCGATAATTGGTATTCAGATGAACCGTCAGTACAGAACAGAAGACAACAACCTTATCCTAATCACTATGCCGAGCCGCCTCTTGCAATGTATGGTGCCGGAGGTTTTTATCCTCCGTCGCCGGTGTATAGAAGTGGTCCGCACCCGCCTTATCACATGATGCCACCTCAGCGTGTGTTCAAGTCTGGGCCCTACGTTGATGATGATACTATGGAACCATCATATCCTCCTAAATTAATCCGTCATCGTCATCATCATCACCACTTGTCTTGCTCGTGTAACCAATGCCTAAGCGATAAATACTCTGAGGTTCATTATCATGATCACCTAAGTCGAGATGGATCGAGAGATAATGACCGTAGATTTTCTTCCGAGGGCCCTCGGCCCTTAAAGTCTCACAATGCTCAATCACACAGTAGATGGTCTAGTGGTATGAGTTCGGAAGCGGATAGTAGTTTTACTCACCGGGGCCCAACAAGAAAAATCCGTTTACCGTCCGGTGGGAAAAAATGCCGCCCGGTGGCTGGCGGGGCCCCATTCTTGACCTGCAACAACTGTTTCGTGTTGTTGCAGTTGCCTGAGAATGTCTGGATGAATGGTAGCAAGAAGAGGAGGAATAAAATGAGCTGCGGGTCGTGCTCTACGGTTATTCTTCTTGCGGTTTTCGACAATAAGTTGGTCGTCTCATTTGGTGCTGATCCCGACAAGAACAGCCATGGTCGTGTGGACAATGTTAGGACAACCTTTTCATCTGTCGATTATGACAGCAATTCCCGTCACTCTGCATCAGAGGCAGAGGTAGCTAATGGGAGCTCGGTTGCTGACCTGGCGAAAGACGATAAAGGGCAGCGGCCTTCGTCAGGCTTGTCTCTACAAGACCACTTTGAGTATTCAAATAAGTACCACCGACAAGAAGTGATCTCGAGGACTCGGAACGATTCCTCGGCAACCGAGATAGACTTGTCGTCTAACGAGTATTCAAACACGGGGGCCACCTCAGATTCCGGCAAGGGAAGCAGTGGTGCAGCCAAGTCGTTTTTTGCAGGTGTTGGATTCGGCAATGATTCTAGAAAACCGGACAGAGCGTTTGAGCAAGAAAAGGCAAGTGTTACTGTCAACGGACATTTGATATCCGGCCAGTTGGTAAGGAAAGCTGAAAAGCTCGCCGGACCAATACACCCTGGGAATTACTGGTATGTATGTGTTCTCTTTCTCTCTCTCTCTCTACCTGTGTTGATACAGATAGTTCACCCAATACATTTTTTAACCTTCTTCCTCTAGGTATGACTTTCGAGCTGGATTCTGGGGTGCCATGGGAGGTCCTTGTCTTGGCATTATTCCTGTAAGATCCCCTTTTTTTTTTTTTTTTTTTTGTCTTTGAATCCTACGACGCGAAATTATGATGTTCCGTAATCTTGTATGCACGTAGCCGTTTATAGAAGAGTTCCACCACCCTATGCCTGAAGGGTGTGCCGGTGGGAACACTGGCATTTTCGTAAACGACAGAGAACTCAACCAGAAAGATCTGAATTTACTTGGAGGTCGAGGGCTTCCGACCGAAAGAGACAGGTCCTACATTGTAGAGATTTCTGGAAGAGTTTTGGAAGTGGATACCGGCAACGAGCTTGAAAGCCTCGGAAAACTTGCTCCAACGTAAGCACTTCTTTTCTTAGACAACTAACAATTCGGGTAGTTTTCTTCTAGTTTATGTTGTGAACTCGATTTTCTTTGGTTCCTGTTTTTTATGACAGTGTGGAGAGGACGAAGCGTGGGTTCGGCATGAGAGCTCCAAAAGCAGTTGCTTGACCACCTACAGTAGCTGTCTCATGACCCAAAAGTATTACCAGGAAAATTTTATTACTACTTTACAATGTTCGATTTATTGGTTTGTTCTTTCAACTGTAATCTTGAACGAATAAACATTAGTTTTTTTTTGGTTTTTTTTAAAATGTAATATTTGGTTGCATCAACATTTTTGTGTTAATCCTTCTGTTTGTAAATGTTTATTGATCTTTGCTTTTGTTCTATTATGCTCACAATTTTTGCAAGAAAAACTTATTTGAATCTGAATTTACTGTTCAATAGACTAAAATATCAATATTCTTCCAACCCCTACCGAAAAGTTAGATGAAGATAAAAACCGAGGACTAAAATATCAATATTCTTCCAACCCCTACCGAAAAGTTAGATGAAGATAAAAACCGAGGTGCGGCAGCTTACCCAAGTTCAATTTGAATGTTTTCAAGAAAGATTGCAGGGTTAGGTTTCTAATTTGCAGCCTCCACGAGCGAACAATTTATTTATAATCAATCACAATAATCATGTATTCTATCGCAAGTACAATTTTCTAGCTTTATGCACACCGTTGTCAGTTAATTTGAGGTTGTAACATTGTTCTTGCACTAACTATAAGCTAAAATAGGGCTCAATGATATCTGCAGCTTTACCTTTTCATAAAAATAAAGAATAGGGAAGTATATCATTTGCCCTTTGGCGAACAAAAATGAACTATCCTATTATACTAACATTCATTACAACAATACAACGTTTTTGACTCGTATAATTACCAACTCGAGCATTTATTGAGATTTGAGAACATATTACTCGAGCATTCGTTGAGCATATCACGAGCATGCTTATTTCAATTAATAAAAAAAATCTTGTTAGTCGAGGTCAATCACAATCAGTGTTTAAACAAGTCAATTCTAGCTTGAGATCGTGATTGCTCAACTCAGCTCATTTGCAGTCATATTAATTACTACTAACTAGCATTCAAATATTTTAACAATCATGCAGAGCCATCAACTTCCAAATCAAAGTATTGATTATATAAAACAAAATTAGGTATTATTTGAACCCAACGTGAGACGAGTGAAAAGCGCCATAGTGCCCGAAAACATGTGAAACTCAAATTGCTTTTAAAGTCTAGTTTATTTTACTTGCACATTTTGCAGACAAAACCCTCAACCAAGCCACTTACAAATAGCATCCGATCCTTTGTCTTCCTCTACTTGGACGAACTCGCAGTCTGCGGCTTCTTTTGATCCGACTTCCGTAGCCAATCCTGCATAATATAACCATTTTTTTTTCTTACAGAAATTCCACAGCAAAACCGACAAACACATGCATAACCGACAACCATTTAAAATGATATGATAGATATATTAGTTGTCTAAAGTAGACTTGTAAATGATGAACAACTAATATCCATCACAATGCAAATGCATACTATAATTTTTCAACTAGTTCGAGGTGGCGTATGTGCTTTCTCACGCCTATCCAAAGTGGTTTATTCGTAAAACCAACCGTTAATAGGGCGAGTATCTATCTATGCTTGTAAAACCAACAATTGTTTTTTTATAATAATTATGGTGAATACTAAGAACACATCCATGGTTTAGAGATTAGGGTTACATAATTTCCTCCCCAATTCCAGTAAATTCAAAATCAAGATCCGAAATCGAGGAATTCAAGTACTAGCGCAAACAATTATTGCATCAAATGGCGAAACCGATTTCAATTTGGTTTTTCCTGATCTAAAAATAATCATATGAAATCAAAAACAATTAAGCATGTAAAAAGTGTTACAGAAATCTGACGTTTTCAACGAAGAGGAGGTCGGCGACGACGACGGTACCGACAATTCCGGCGAGGATGGTAACCGGGCCGGTGAGCAAACTCCATTTTCTGTGTATCATTTTTCTTCCGATCTATCGCTGTAGCTCTCGATTTGTCTTAGATTTGTGTATATAAAATAAAATAAATTAAAATAGAATAAAAATAATATATAATATATACTCCATATTACAATAGGACGTGATACTTGGGCTTCTCCGTTTAGCTGGACTGGATAATTTGACGTTGGTTTGGGCTTCATTCTAATCTTCTTCTTTTTTAATCATTTATTTAACATTAAGAATATTTACACCTAAACATTATTTTAAGGACTCGTCTTATTTTAAAATGTAAAAGTCTTATAGGTGACAGATGTACTACTACTCGTATTTAGAGAAAAAAATTATTAATTATAATTATACAATTCGATTTTAAAATATGATTAATTATATATACAGTATCTTGTATGATTTTATATAAAACTGTTAGAAATTTAATCGAAAAATAAATAAATCAACATGCATTTTATAATAATTTATTGATAATTTATTAAAATTGATATAATTTTAATTGAAAAAGTAATAAAAATTGGTAATTACTAATTATATCATATAGTCCATATTTTTTAAAATATAAAAAGTAATATAAAAAAAAAAAGCTTACATCATACACTTTTCGAGATAATACAGATACATCTCAGAGGTTTAGTTTGTGGTTAATTTTGTGTTTGGGTTAGCTAGGAATGAGTGGAAGGCATACGGCATACCTATACTGTATTCAACTAAACATGTATGGGTATTTTTGGTATTTTCACCATATATTTTTCAATATTTATACACAAATTTATGAAGACAAAATCAAGTTTGGAAGTCATTTAAAAACAAATGCTGTACGTGCTTTGAATAGGTCCTTAAAAGTTTAAACGAAAGCCCCCAATATAGATTATTGTGGAATGAGTGCAGCATGCATTTGGACACTTTTTGCTGTTGGGTTCGGTGGGCTCAAACCAAAAGGCTAGTCGGTGACATAATGCTGACATCATTTATGAGGTCACACCACACCACGTTGAATTGTTACTCCATCTATCTTCTAGAAGGAACTGCATTATCACGTGGGACCCACGTATAAATGGCAAATAATTCATTCATTCATTCAAACCATACAAATTACGAGTACGATTTACGATAAAGAGACTAATCTTGGCGTATTCAATTGAGATTTCATTGAATTTTTTTAGACTTTAAAAAGTGTATAAAGTTTTGTGGATTTGGAAAATCCATAGAATCTATTCAGAGTTTGACTAACTTTATATATGAATTTACGTAGAGTCTAATAGTTCTTTTATAGATTTATATAAAATTTCATTTTGTAAATTTTTAAATTTTTTTTTTATTGATTTAAATAGATTTTTACAAATTTTAAATTAGTAAAATATATAATTAAAAAATTAATTATATTTTTTAAAATAACTTAATAAATAAATTTAATTATTTTTATAATATTTATACAAATATATTTTTTTACTAAATAAAAATGTATTAATTTGAATCAGCAAGAATCGAATTTTTTTGAAATAGCTGTAAAATCAAAATAGGGTGAAATAATCGAAAGTTCTTTTTTTTTTTAAATTCCTCCCAGAACCATAACTTACATACTAAACTCAATATTCTTGAAAAATAATTAATTGAGGATTCGGAGGAGAATTGACCATTCAATCTTATGAACTAATCGAGATCAAAATTGAAAAAATATTTATTAATCTTAATATTAATTTTATTATAGTATTATTTTTTATTTTTATCTTTTTCATGTTTTCTAATTTTATCATTAATGCTATAATGTTTTTATATATATTTTTATGTTTTATTATTTTTAATAATAAATTAATCAATTAAAATAGAAATCCATAGAAATCTCATGTATTTAAGAGAGATTTCAAATGATAGAATTCTTTTGTATTTTGGATATGAAATCAACTAAAATTCACTTTTAAAATTTATTAACTTTTGAATACCGGTAAATTTTTATTGACTTTTTAAAATATGTATTGAATACCTCAAGATTTTAACGGACTTTTAAAAATCCGGATTGAATACCTGTAGACTTTAAAAGTCCATAAAAATCTTACAGAGTCTTAATTAGGAGGGTGTATTCATTCAAGACTTTATAGGATTTTAATGGACTTTTAAAGTCTAGGGGTATTCAATCCGAATTTTTAAAGGTCCATTAAAATCTTGAGGTATTCAATACGGATTTTAAAAAGTCTTTAAAAATCTACCGGTATTCAAAAGTCAATGGATTTTAAAAGTCTATGGATTTTTATGGATTTCATTTTCAAAATACAAAAGAATTCAAGTCTTTGTAATATCTCCTAATTACGTGAGATTTCTATGGATTTCTATTTTAATTATTAATTTATTATTAAAAAATACTAAAACATAAAAAAATATATAAATAAATATAATACAATTAAAAACATGAAAAAAAATAAAAAAACAAAATAAAATAAATTTTTCAAAAAATAATATATTATTATATATTGAATATATAATAATAAATTATAATAATATTAAAAATTAATATGTTAGTATATGTTGATATATATATAAATAATATTAAAATTATTGAATATATTAATAAATTTTTATTTGGTGAAAAATTATACTTGTATTGTATAATAATTGTAAAAATAAAAAAAATTATTTAACATTTTATTTTAAAAAAATAAATACTTTTTGTAATTAAATATATATATATATATATATAATAATAATAAGTTTGAATTTATTTTAAAAAAAATAAATACTTTTTGTAATTAAATAAATTTTTGTAATAACATTTTATTATTATATTAATACATTTGAATTTATTATTTCAAAATTGAAATTTGGTCGAAAATTAAAATTTTAAGTTTTCTAAAAACGAACAAAAAAATTAAAATTAAACATTTTATTTTTAAGTAAAAATCGAATTTTGAATTTCAAAATTAAAAATATAAAATATAAATCAATAAAAAAGTCATTCAAACTCTATTAAAATCCATATAAAAGTCAGTCAAACTCTATATAGACTCTGTGGATTTTTTAAATCCACGAAAGTCAATAGACTTTTTAAAGTCCAAAAAAATCTAATGAAATCATAATTGAATACACCCTTAGTTTCTAATTGCAATTAACTACGTAGAATGTTGTCTTATAGTTTGAGATTTGTTTCAAACTACCCTCATTAATGAAAGGGTTTGATAAATAAATAAATTAAGAAAAATAATAATACCACTATTTAGTACTCCATCTCTTTTAAATTGAAATAATTAATTCTTAATTAGGTAAATTTAAATAATAAATATACAGTAAAACCTCTATAAATTAATAGCCTCGAGACCGTGAAATTTTATTAATTTAAAGAAGTTATTAATTTATCGAGTATATTTTTTTTATTTAAAAGACCAAATCGGGACCGAAAGATTCTATTAATTTAAAGAGATTATTAATGTATCGAGTATTAATTAATTTATAGAGGTTTCACTGTATGTTATTTATGTGGTTGTAATTATAGTGGAATCTCATTTTATGTATGATACACCCCATTAACAAATAAGTGTGACACTTAATTAAAGAAATACTCCTAGGTATGGATAGTTGAAAAGTCAAAATGATTGGAGTGTGCATGAAATAGAATATGGCCGTGCAGTGTGAGACCAATGATCATATTTTTTGGGTGATTTTTATAAAATGGTAAATTTAAAAGTTAGTAATATATAATTTAAGATATTAATTTTTTTAATTATAAATTTGAGTAATGTTTCAAAATTATCTTTAATGACTATACATGATTGGTAGTTAGTATAAAAATATTAAAGTAATTAGTTGTGATTTTTTTTAAAATAATAAAATTAAAAGTTATCCTTAATTAGAAAGTTTAATTTATGATGGTTGAAATGTAAATTATAGTAAACTAAATTACTCATTTTCCTAAATATTTTCCTTTATGTTGTAACATTCCATAAAATCTGAGCTGAACTTTAATATTCTTGTTTTTTTTTTCGGTCAAAATTCGGAATTTCAATCTTCGATTGTTTATTTGATAATATTTCATGACTTTTACAGTACGTTATTGATAACCCTAAAAAAATCAAAAACAAATTTAAACTTTCAATCGTTAACATAATGTAAATTGTTAAGCTTCAATCGTCACCGTTTGTGTCGTTACGCTTTGTTGTGTTGCTCCTCATTTTCTCAATCTGAACATGTGAACTTTGTTGCCTCGTCGGTAGCATCGCCGCCTCTTCAGATTCCGGCCACAATTTACCGTAAGCTATATCAGTTGGCAGTGATATACCCACAAATACTAGTCATGCAGTGCGAATTTGATAAGAAAATGATATGTACTCCTATAATATTGCATTTTTTTTTTTTTGTAAAAACGAATAATAAATTTAAGTTGTCATTTATAATAATTTATTTAAATAGATGGAATTATAGTTGAAAAACAAAAGAAAATTTATTATTAATATTATATATATTTTTTAAATTTTATAAAAATTGAAATAAAAAAATAGATTTAAATCAAAAATTGAGAGGTTAATAATTTTATCAAATGTTTCATTTTGATTGTATTGGTATTTCAGTTAGGTTAATTATTGAACAAAACAAATCTGTTTGAATTAAGTTATAAGTCCACCGATCTAAACCAATAAAAATTTATCTCCATATATTAATGGAAAAAAATAGAGATTTCAATCAATAACATATATTCAAAACCAAAGTCATGAGTATCACATGATCCCTGATACAATATGACTTTGTTAATTTTCTACAATTGTAAATTGTAATTGTCTTTTTGTGTTTTTTTTGTTGGGTAAATGTCTTTTTGTGTTTTGACATTATCACAATTAGAAGATGCCTGCCACCACTATTTAGTGGTAGGTTTGATCTAAATATAAGTTTATAAAAAGTAAATAATTTTCTTTTGCAATTATAAGAAATACTCGTAAAATCAATTGACTACTCCGTATATGTATATGGTAGTATTTGACTATTTGTATTAAAATGAAATAAAATAAAATATCCCTAAAATATCCTATAATAATGAAATAATTAATCTTATATATAGTCACACTATATATACATGCCCTTCTACTTTTATCTCTCATCATCATCTTCTTTTTCCTCCTCTTTCATAATCATCCAATCTCATTCAATCAATCCATGGCGTCCACACCTCCTTCTCCCCACATCGCCATCCTCCCCTCACCAGGCATGGGCCATCTCATCCCCATCGTCGAATTCGCGAAAAACCTCCACCGCCGCCACCGCATCTCCGCCACCCTCATCCTCCCCACCGACGGCCCTCTCTCCGCCGCCCAGACCTCCTTCCTGTCCTCCCTCCCCTCCGCAATCGACCACCTCCTCCTCCCGCCGGTCAATTTCGACGACCTCCCGTCCGACGTGAAGATCGAGACCCGCATCTCCCTCACCGTCACCCGCTCCCTCCCGTCGATCCACGACGCCCTCCGTACCCTAAAATCCTCCGCCCTCGTCGTCGACCTCTTCGGCACCGACGGCTTCGAGGTCGCCTCCCAATTCGGCATCCCCGCTTACATCTTCTTCCCGTCCACCGCCATGGCCCTATCCCTGTTTCTCCACCTCCCCCAATTGGACGAAACGGTGTCGTCCGAGTACCGAGACGTCCCCGAGAAGATTCGGATCCCGGGTTGCATCCCGGTCCACGGCAAGGACCTGCTCGACCCGGTTCAGGATCGGCAAAACGAGGCCTACAAGTGGCTCCTGCACCACGCCAAGAGATACAAATTAGCCGACGGGATAATCCTCAACAGCTTCAGAGATCTCGAGCCCGGCCCGATCGAGTTTCTCCAGGATAAAAAACCCGGCGTCCCCCCGGTTTACCCAGTTGGGCCATTGGTTCAATTGGGCTCCCCGAAGCCCGATTCGGACGGGCCCTGCTCGGATTGGTTGGACAATCAGCCCAGCGGGTCGGTCCTTTACATCTCATTCGGGAGCGGGGGGACGTTATCCCACGACCAGATAATCGAGCTGGCAATCGGGCTGGAGATGAGCGAGCAGAGGTTCCTGTGGGTCCTACGTTGCCCGAACGACGCGACCTCCAACGCCACCTACTTCGCCATAAATAGCTCGGGGGACCCACTGGCTTACCTCCCGGAGGGGTTCCTCGATCGGACCCACAGCCGGGGCCTGGTGGTGCCGCTGTGGGCCCCGCAGGCGAGGATCCTGGCCCACGGGTCGGTTGGGGCGTTCCTGACCCACTGCGGGTTCAACTCGATCCTGGAGAGCGTGGTGAATGGAGTTCCGATGATCGCGTGGCCGCTGTACGCGGAGCAGAAGATGAACGCGGTGATGCTGCACGAGGATGTGAAGGTGGCCCTGAGGCCGCGGGTTGGGGAAAACGGGCTGGTGGGCCGGGTCGAGATCGCGAACGTGGTCAAGGGGTTGATAGAAGGGGAAGAAGGGAAAGGAGTTAGAAATCGGATTAGGGATTTGAAGAGTGCTGCCGAGAATGTGCTCGGAGAAAATGGATCGTCGACGAAGTCGCTGGCGGAGTTGGCCGGTAAATGGAAGAGTAATACAAGTTCCGTTTGATTGATTAGTTTTAGATTTAAATTTAATTTACGGAGTTGGCCGGTAAATTTATTTGTTACAGTACCTTTTTAGGGTGTGGTGTGTAATGTATGTAAAATAATTCATCGATCGTGTGTATGCATGTTAATGTAACATATTGCCCGTGACATGTGATTGTTTTTCTTAAAAAAATGTGAAATTGATTGTGGTTTGGTGTACTGTTGTGTATTTTTTATATGTATAGGAGACAAAAATTGAAAAGCCTTGAGGCGTGTTGATCACTATCCGAAAACAATATTTCCACTATGTAGAAATTTGTTTACAGGATACAACAAGGCACAAAATTCATTTGAGTACTGTGTTGGTCAACGTTACTCTGTTTTGTAACTTATTAATGTGTATTGTGTGTTGTTCTCTGTATATTACTTACTCCTTTGTTTCTTAGCGCAAACATATATTTATACGCTGAAAACAACTGTTCAAAAGAATCACAACTTTTGAGATTATACGCAACGTTTCATATTATAAACGCTTGTTTAAAAGGGATACAATTATAAAGTTACTGGTACTAATAAAATATACAACGTATCAAAGAGAGTGTAGATGTCACCTTATTTTATCTTGTCACCTTATATAGTTTGTGCCATCGAGTTTGATGAAGTCCTTCTCCTTGGAATTGCACATTCACATTTTGATTTCTGGAATTGCACCTTCTTGATGATTTCTTCTGTCTCCATTAGTCGGAACTATTGTTTTCGATTGTTGTGTATTTTTTATATGTATAGGAGACAGAAATTGAAAAGCCTTGAGGCGTGTTGATCACTATCCGAAAACAATATTTCCACTATGTAGAAATTTGTTTACAGGATACAACAAGGCACAAAATTCATTTGAGAAACTTATCAGAGACTTTTTTACACACTTTTCTTATACTGTACTTTTCTGTGTTGGTCAACGTTACTCTGTTTTGTAACTTATTAATGTGTATTGTGTGTTGTTCTCTGTATATTACTTACTCCTTTGTTTCTTAGCGCAAACATATATTTATACGCTGAAAACAACTGTTCAAAAGAATCACAACTTTTGAGATTATACGCAACGTTTCATATTATAAACGCTTGTTTAAAAGGGATACAACGTTTGAGATTATACTCAACGTTTCAGATTATAACGTTAACCTTTTTGCGTTAACTTATCAGTTTATTAAACTTTATTGTTTTATTAATTATTAATTTATATCTTTTAAACTGATATAATTAATATATTTACGTAAATTATTATATCTATTTGAAACAAATATAATTTATTTTATTTACGCAAAATAACAATACAAATTACTAACATGTACGTGAGTGTGTATCGCGTGTCACCAAAAAAAAAGTGTAAATATTTCACACATTAGTCAAAACTTAAATTTTGTTTTAGTAACTAATCTTTTTTACGTTTTTAAAAACGGGTGCAGAGAAATCAAATTTGGCGGGTATTATTGTGATAAATGTCTATCATGTGTGTTGGTTGGTTAGGTAAAGATTGGTACATTCAGGAAATTAAATATTTTGTCCAGTCGAATAGTACAGCATGGACCAAATAATTATAAGATTTTTACAATTTTTTTGTTTGACTTTAGTAAATGATTTAGATAGGTAAACAAAACAAAGAGAGATGGCAGCGCACTAAGACAAAATGGAATTAGTGGTTAGCCTTTCCAAATCATATACTACTAGTTCTATAGGAGTATATATAACGGTGATTGATTAGTGTAAAAAAATGGGGGCAAATTTATAGAAGTATTTATGAAAAGAGGTATTTTGATTTATTAATTTACACGTTAAATCTCATAAAATATAGTTTCTTATTAAGGATTGTATTTTTTACTTTTTTTTATTATTTGAAGTACTATTAATTTTATATTATAAAAAAGAGTAAAATAATTACTATTTTACCCTTAATGGTTAATAAATAACCACCACCAAGTTTAAATAAAAAAGGATATTTTTGAAATTGTACTTAAATTTATAATTAAAAAAAAACTAATTCATTTAATTATAATCAATTATTTAAACTTACCTTCTTCCAAAAATTACCCAAATTTATAATAAGGTTAAAATATAACAAAATATATGTTTTTAGCTTCTTTCGTAAGAATTTACTACAAATTTCTCAAAGTAATAGTCATAATTCTTTCAGAAATAACAAATAAAGTACGACTATTAATATAGAAGAGAGAGGTAATATATTTTTTCTAAATAATTAAATATCGCTCTGCCACAATTGTATCACTCATTAATTGAAAAAGAATATTAAAAAATAACTTATTTCACTCTTTTTTTACAATTAAAATTCACACGCACATAAATTTAAATAGCATGGTGAGTTTTTGTTTTGTATGGTCACTTTGACATACTGAAACACATTGTGTGATTGTGGTATGTCATTGTGACATGGTGGTGTGCATTGTGTCACGGTGAAGTGCACTCCGTCAATGTGATAGGTCATTATGACACAATGATATAATCACACCTTTTTATTATTTTTATTTAAAGTTTATTAATTAAATTAGGGTATTACACACATTTCACATGCACCTAACTTACAAAACATATACTACTTTTTACGAACTGTGGAGTTTTTAAACATATACTCTCTCAGTCCAAATACAATTGTCATACTTTCCTTTTTAGGGTGTCCAACTATAGTTGACACACTCCAAAAAAGGAAATAATTATTCTAACTTTTTCATTTTAATATACAATTTTATTCTAATTTACCCTACCTACTTTTTAAACTTTACTCACAACTACTTTACTTTTCACTTTTAAAATATATTTTTACCTTTTATTTTTTTATTAAAAAATAAAAAAATAACAATTTTCTAAAATTCTGTGTCCAAAAAAGTATGACATCTATTAATGGCCGGAGAGAGTATATACTAGTATATTTTATAGAATAAGTTGAAAAGTCAAAATGATTGGGAGAATGTATTGAATAGAATATGTATGACACCAATTATCGTATTTTTTTGTTTATTTAATTTTGTATATTTTTTCCGTTTATTTAATTTCATAACATCCCATAAAACTTGAACTGAACTTCTATTTTTTGTTTTTAGTCAAAATCCAAAATTTCGAATTCCAATTCTTTATTTGATAACATTTCATGATTTTTCCAGTACATTATTTATAACCCTAAAAAAATCAAAAACAACATTAAACTTTCGATCGTAACATATCAATTATGTAAATTGCTAAGCTTTAATCATCACTATCCGTGTCGTCACGTTTTGTTGTGTTGCTCCTCATTTTATCGATTTGAACGGGAGAACTTTGTGGCCTCGCCGGTAGCATCGCCGCCTCTTAACATTTCACAATTTACACTATTTAGGTGGTACCAACAAATATTAGTCTGTGAATTTGATAAGAAAATAAAATACCCTATTCGTGTCAACTTAATATTGGTTTGTATTGAAAATATATTCGATTAATTAATATAAATTTGAAGTTGTTCAATTTCAACTAACAACTCAAAATATTAGAAAAGTTAAATTACTTCACATTTATATTAATCGATTAAATATATCTCAAATAGTTTGACACTTAAATTAATTAAGAAAGATATTATTTTTGTTATTTTTAACACAAGAAAATAATTGTGAAATAAATTTTAAAAAATGTGAAAAAGTAAAAGTAAAATTGTATTATAATAAAAAGTAAATTAGTTATATCATTTTTAAGTGTATAAATATTACTATGAATAGCTAAAATAAAGTATGAATATTTTTATAGGACGGAGAAGTATAAATATAAAAACAAAATACTTATTAATATTACACTAACATCCCTCAAGATTTTATGTTTTAATTTTTATATTTTATAAATTGTATAATATTGCATATTTTCATCTGGCCATTAGTTCAATTGGGCTCCCCGAAGCCCAATTCGGATGGGCCCTGCTCGGATTGGCTGGACGACCAGCCCAGCGGGTCGGTCCTGTACATCTCATTCGGGAGCTGGGGGACCTTATCCCACGACAAGATAATCGAGCTGACAATCGGGTTGGAGATGAGCGAGCAGAGGTTCTTTAGTACTATATGTTTTATTAGTGGGTTAAAGAGCTAGTCTGTTAGCTCGGTGGAGTTTAATTTCATATGCGCTATACTGTATTATACATTTTTTTTTATGCGATTGACTTTTACCTAAAAAACTATTACAAATTTTGTTTTATTGAATTAAAAATTAGTAAACTTAGTTTTGAATTATATAAATTTAATAATATTATTCGTATTTGTCGAATACGCACAATATGCTTTGTCGATAGTCCACAATAATATGTCTTGTCAAATAATACAAATTATACAAATTTAATAATTAAATTAGTGTAGGAATTTACAAATTATGTTTTGTCGAATTAATTAGTGAACTTAGTTCTAAATTATAAAAAATTTGTTATGTGGTACTAACAAATGAACAAAATATATATGGTTGACACGAGCGATAAAATTGAATTGAATATATGGTTGACAAGATCGTCTTAAATTCGTAATAATTTTTTATAGATTTACCTAATAAATTAGTTCGTTGTATCTATCAATATTCGTAGCCACTATTCTATTTCCTTCGTGTATAAACCAAGTTTATGACTAATTTGTAGCCACCATTCAACTTCCTTTGCGTTTTATTCATGAAAACTTTTTATCGTATCATAATTCATCAAGATCATGTTAAAAAAATGAAACTTCCATCTGGACTATCATCTAACGCAATGGCTTTGAACAATCAGAATTTCTCCCTAGAAGATGCAGAAGGCAAATCTAAAGGTGTCAAATTCATCAAAAAGGACGAGAAATTTTATTTCACAACAGGTTGACCTAAGTTTTACAACGATATGATCATTCATTATCTTATGGAAATGTTCTAGTGTTTGAGAGACATGATATAACCGTCTTCCTAGTTCGTATTTTCGGTGCTCACGGATACTAGATTCAAAATTTCTCAGACGAAACTGATTAGTACAATAATTTCAAAAATAATTAGTGGTATTTTATTAATTTTGTATTGAATAATATTGCGTAATTATGACTTCGACAATGATTCGACAAATATGTCATTCTTTATCGCCTATAATTATGTATTGAATAATATTGCGTACTTCTGAATACGACAATGATTCGACAAATATGACATTCGCCTAATGCATTCAAAAATAAATTCGACAAACAATATTGATAACATTCGACTTACAAACAAGGAACAATATTTGATTTTAATATTAATGAATCAACAAAGATTTATTTCTTTCACCTAATGCATTAGACAATAGATTCGACAAATATGGTCGAAGCATTCGACAAACAATAACATTTGACCAATATTCTAATAATAGTTGACAAATATTAATTAGCATTGTATTCTTATGAAATACTACAAAAAAGATAAATAGGTAAGCATTCGACAAACATGAATTAAAATTCGATAAACAGACAAATAGATAAGCATTCGAAAATCCGATAAATTTACCACAACACTATTTAGTTCATCCTATTTCATTATCTAATTTTTCACCAAATTCGAGTAATAAATTCATTTAATTGGGTCAACACCAACCTAACCGAACTAAAGACAGATATCAGAGCATCTTCAATTATGTAGTACTTATTTAAATGGACAAATTTGTATCGGTCACACTCACACAGTCAATTTTTCTTTTTTGTAGTATTTCATAAGAATACAATGTAGAATAGGGATGGGTCTATCAATATTTTATGTATTGCTAGAGGACAAAATTAAACCACGTTCTCTTACACTTTCAATATACTAATCTTTCTTTAAACGTAAGGGGCATATATGCACCCTACCAAATACGTAATACTACTAATTAATACCAATAACACTCACTCGTGAACCTTATAATTTGTCTCCTTGCTCCGTTGAAAATATTAAAAAAATTAAATACCCCTAGATACAAGATAAAGATGAGATAATAACACTATAAATCATTTAATTTGTATTTGTATTATTATCCAATATTTATATTCCATGGAGGAGAAGAAGGTGTGTGTAACCGGAGGAGCTGGCTACTTGGCTTCTTTCCTCATCAGCCATCTCTTGGAGAGAGGCTACACTGTTCACGCCACCCTCCGAACCCTACGAGATGCGACGAAAGTCGCGCTTCTAAACGGTCTTCCGAACGCAAACACGAGATTGAAATTGTTCGAAGCCGACATATACGACCCTCGTGATTTCGCATCCGCGGTCGAGGGCTGCGAGTTTGTGGTTCACATGGCCACGCCTTTGCAGCACGATCCAACCAGCTCCAAGGTTTTTTTATTTATTTATTTATATTAGTGGATCGAATATATTTTTCCAATATTAGCTAATAATTAATTCATTACAATTACTGCTTAATTATTACAGTACAAGAATACTAGTGAGGCGGCCGTGGCCGGGGTGAAGTCCATAATGGAAGCGTGCATCGAGTCGAGCACCGTTAAAAAGGTGATCTACACCGCCTCTGTTGTGGCGGCTTCTCCTTTGAAAGGCGACGGGTCGAGCTATAAGGATTTCATGGACGAAACTTGTTGGAGCCCACTTGATATCCCTTATGAAGTGCTCTCGGTAAATAACAACTCTTTGAATATCTTTCTTTTGTTTTTTTTATCCATCGATTCTCGATCTTGATTGTGATGACTGTTTTATCCTGGGAACGACGCTGCTGCTATTTTCTGAAAAAACGTTTTAAAAAAAGCAACATAGTCACCGACGACTCAGAGCATTTGTTTGTGTTATTAACTATTTTATCCTGAGAACGATACTGCTATTTTCTGCAAATCTGTTTTTATTAAAGAAATTTGATTATATATATATATATATACATGTATAGGATTATGTATATTCGAAGACTTTAGCGGAGAAACAAGTGTTGAGTTACGACGGGAAAGGGATTCAAGTTGTGAGCCTTGCTCTGGGGCTGGTTGGGGGCGATACGATTCAACCTTTTATGTCGGGGAGCATGGGAGCACTCATTTCGCAAGCCAGAAATGATGGGGTTGGATACAAGAATTTGAGGTTCTTGGAGGACCTCCTTGCAAAAGTGCCGATCGCACACATTCGTGATGTGACGGAAGCGCACGTTTTCTCCATGGAGAATCGGGAAGTGAATGGGAGGTTTCTGTGCGCGAGTGGTTATTTGAAATCGGCTGAGATCGCATCTCTAATTAACAAATGTGGACATGATATTAGCAGCAGCATACCACAAGAGTAAGATCAAATATATATATAGTTTATAGTATTAAATTAATCACACACTTCAAATGTGTAATTATAGACAATTAATGTATATATATTACAGGTTGGTTGAAGATGTAGGGGAAAGAGGAACGAGGTGGGGTTCAAGGAAGCTTGAGAGCATGGGATTCCAATACAAGTGTGATGCTCAAAAGATAATAACTGATAGCCTCATTTGTGCAAAGAGGTTGTTGAGTGCAGCTGATAAGTGATAATATCTACTTTCTTTGATTTGAGAATAATATTGTACTGCAACTGCAACTCCAACTGCAACTCCTTTTACATTGAATTTTAGGAAAATAAAGGTTTCACTGCGGTTAAATTTCCAAACGAAATCAACGTTTCCTACCAAAAGGATTGTACGTAAATCAGAGATTCCTCCAAAGTCCTGAATAAATATGATACTGTTAGTTAACATATATCATAAACTCTCAAGTACGTACTCAACAACACACAACAACTATGTCTATTTACATATGTTAATCAGCTGATATTATAGCCTCCCATGTAAATCATAGACGTCACACAAATAATTTACATGGGTTATATATTTCAAAAATTATAATATTATACAAGTAATTTTGGAAATTTACCTAGTAAAATAACAGTCCAGTAAAATAACAGTATATTATACATACGTAGTAATAGTCACACTTGTAATTGTAAATTTAGAGGGCTGAAAAAGAGAGCATTTTTTTAGTTATTTGTAAATTACAAAAAAAAAAGTGAGAGAGAAAAAATAAAAAATAGGTGTGAGTAATTATGTATTAAAGTGTAAATGCCGAAGCCCAAACTTTTATCAACATTGAACTTAAAAGCTAATGTGAAGGTTGATTAGGGCCTAATAAAGTGAAAGTTTGGGCCTCAAGTTAACTGGGCCGTTACTCAAATTGCATTACTCTTGTGACTCTTCAATTTTGGTTGAAATAAATACAAAAGCCACCTTAAGGTTTGCACAGATACCCATCACCAAATCGCTTTAATTCATTAAATTTAAGGGCCTATTTTGTAATTTTGATTGAAACAATTCCACTGAATTCAACAAGAAAAAATGGAATGGAAGGGGAAGGCCAAGAGCTAACGATTTCAACACAAAACACACCATTTTCCTTCTTTATTATAAATATATCTAAATTGGATTTAATAATAAATAAAAAAATAATTAAAGAGGAAACAACATATTATAGAGATAACAAAATGAAGAAACAACAAAAAAACACTCAATTCTACCTAGTTAAGGAAAACTATCTCTCAAAGTAACTAGTAATAATCGAGCAATTGAGAAGTGAAATCGATTTGATCGATCGAGACATCCAAATCGCCTAGCGGGAAAGTCGGAAAGGGGCTAGGGTTCGATATGATCTCAGCCAAGTCGTTCCCGAAATCGTTGACCGGGCAGTGTGACATGGAGAAGTAGGACTCGGAAGTCGCCGGAGATAGAAACGGGGGCGAATAATTGATCGCCCCCCCGGTGAAATCACTCGTCTCGGTAAAGAATCGCTCAGACTCGATTGGGGTCGAGGGGAACGAGAAGGAAGGGAAAGGGTCAACGTCTACTTCCTTATTAATCTTGACCAGCTGTTGTAGTTCTTGATTCTCCGTTTTGAGGCACGTCGTCTCGTGAGTCAGGGCCATCGAGCCCTCTTTGAGGTTGTTAATGTTGTTCTGATCAGCTTTGTTGTTCTGCTTGAGCCTCTCTTGCATGCAGCTGTGCTTCCCTCGATAAATGACATCGAAAAACGAGGGGTCGTCGTCGACTCGCTGGACTTGCTTCGTCGCCAAGCATCCTTGCGTGTTGCGGTGGGTGCATCGGTAGTAAGCCCTGCAAATTAACCCAACACACATTTTTGTTTTTATCAGAAATCTGTGTGTATGTATCCTTATAGTTATAATCTAGCTCAAGATTTTAGTTGCATCAACATATAAGAAACATAGTTAGTCATCATATTTCACTTATTAATTTTAAAATATTTTTACCTTTTTTTTAAGTGTCCTAAAATAATTGACATCAAAAAATATAATAATTTTACTTTTTAAACTTAAAATATAATTTTATCAAAAAAAAAAAAATTAATTAAGATTTTGATTACAATTACATTATTTTTTAATTAAAATTTTTATATTTACCATATAATTTTTGCTTTAAAAATCAAAAAATAACATCTTTACTAAATTAGGAAGGCAAGGCAAGTGGTTGCAAACGACAAATCAAAACAGCAACTTGTCAAACTACATCATAGTACGGAGAAATAAATTTAGAAAACCGGGTGACTCAGTGAGTCAGTGATTGTCCTTTTATTTTATTTTTTTCTTTTAATGTGGATTGAAAAATCAATCAAGAAACACACGAAATGTCTACAAGAGTGATTCCAATTTTATTTTCAACCTGAAAGTCACAAAAACCTCAACAGAAAAAAAAAAACAAGAAATTGCAAAGTTTATTAATTAATGAAAAAGAATAAAAAACGGACCGTGGATGATTTGCCCCCAAAATATCTTTCTGCCCGTATTTCCTCCAATTGTAGCCATCATCAAGTTGACCTTCAAACCCTGTGTCTGACCGCACCCTCACTTGTTCACTCCATTTAGGCAATGTCTTTCTGCAAATAAATATATTTTAATTTAATTTTAGAAAATGAAAAATAAATTAAAACCCATTTTTCCTATTAGAAAATCTTGGCCAAAATTAATTACCTTTTCTTGCATTTGTGATCTTTGGAGGTGAGGTCAGAGGAGGCTTCACTTAGAGGGCTGCCCTGAGTCGAATTGGGCAGGTCAGAGCTAACGTGAGCCGGGGGTGAAGGGACGCCATCGAGCATATCCATGCAATCAAGCAATTTGATGGCATTCTCGTAAGAGGAGAGTATGTTTTCGACGAGGGCGTCGCATGAATACGACGCCTCTCTCGAATCGAGATTCCTCTTCAGCTCATTCGCCAGATTCCTGCCCTCGCTTAGAACACCCATTATAGTATCTCTCTCTAAAGATCCAATCTTTTCCATTGTTTTTTAAGGTTTTGGGGTTGTGGTAAAAAAAAAAACAGAAAAAAAAACAGGGTGTGTAAAAAGGTTTTTGTTTTTTAAGGTTCTTGAATCAAGATCATGTCAGTAGATAATATATATAGAGAGAGGGTGAAAGAAAGCAAGAGTCTTGAATTTGAGGGGTTTAGAAAAAAAGGAAAGGAGGGGGCATGTGAATCTTTGAAAAGATTTAGTTTTTGAAAGTTGGGATCAAAGGGGGTTAGAAAAAATTAAAATGGATATATGAGAATATGAATGAGAGGGAGTTAAGGGATGTGATTGTGGGTTTTTTTTTTTTTATATATGTTTTTCTTTTTGTTGGGTGTGTGTTTTTGAGCAAGGGAGGAGAGATGGGATAGGTGGATATAAAGGAGAAGGAATGGATGTGGAAATGAGGGGTGTTTTTGACTAGTGAAAAAGGGCACTTTGTTATATAAGGAGTATATAATTGGGTTTGGGAGATTTATATAGAAAAAAATAGAGATTGCAAGTAAAAATACTCCCCCTACTTATTGCTCAGTCTGTATTGCTTATTGCTGACCATTTCAAAGGGCCACTACCCCACCACAGACTGCATGTGTGGTAGTGTGGGTTGTAAACTTGTAATCATAATTTGTTTAGGTTAGTTTTACAAATATAATGTGTACCTTTGTTGGGGAATGAAACTTGGTTTTATATTAGTGAGATTCATTACAATTTTATGCACATAACTAATTTTAGCAAATAATTGGATATATTTCAAAAGAAGTGTGACTACAATGTACGATCGTTAAAAGAACGAGTAGACCAACAAAGCTAAATAGTCGGAAAAAAAAGGAGTCAGAGCGGGCACCAAGGTTGTGATGTTTCATTCTAAAACCAATTGGTAATATTGGTACTACTTCTCTTTTTCCACAATCATTTACGTTTTTTTTTTTTTTTTTTTTTTTGGTAGTGAGATATCTCCTAATTTTTCTAGGCAATTTCATTTGGCCACACAACAAGACATACTCATGAAACTTCACAAGAAATTGGTATAGTACCTTCATTTTGGATTCATAAATAATGAAAGGAAAACCGAACTTTCTATGAAAATGGAAAATTATAATATTAAAAAAATAAAAATGATAAATTTAGAAGAAAGTCAAGAAAATGAAAAGAAGCAACGAACGTTCAAACACACTTCCGCGTTTTGTGCCACGTAGGAGAGAGAGTAAACTGAAATAAAAATAAATTATAAAAGATGACCACTACATAGTATGACGTACGCAGTTATGCATTGAATTTTTTTCTCTTAGTTTTGTTATCAAATAAATAAATAAATGGTTAATCAATCAAACGTAAAAGAAATATATTAACCCATATTCTTAGCATGCTTGCATTTTCAAAGTTAAATTTCACCTTTTAAACTTTTGGTTTTAAATTTTGTTATTATTTATGTATTTTATTTATGTGATATTTAAATTTTGTTTGTACCATCGTAATAATTTTAAAATTAATGTTTTGTGTTTTTTAAATGTTTTTTAAATTTATAATTTTATTTACTATCATTATCTAATTACTAAAATTACTAATTTGCCTCTATGTAAGTAACTAGTTAGACTTACACATGTTAAACGCGCAAAAAAATAAAAAATGAAGTAAAATTATAGAGTATTGTACTAGTTTTAATTTTAATTTAATGCATATTTTATATTTAATAGATTTTTTAGATCATTTATTTTTTATCAACAATTTTTAAAGTGTATGATAGAATATATATTCAACATGTATCACAATTTAGTTGTTTTACTCAATATGCTAAAACATTACGCATTATTATGCTAATCTAATTAGTGTTTGACCTTTAATTGTCAATAAAATAAAAGTGGGAAAAAATAAGTGGAATTTTTTAAAACAATTTTTGCAATTTTTACTCAAACGATGTTCAAATTTTGCTATGGGCAATGCCAATATGTACATCGAATTATCATGAATTAATACTTTACTCGTTGAAATATTATCTCAAGCCATCATATTTCAAACAAAGTGATACCTCTACGGAGAAGTTGATTTTTTGTGAGAAATATAACATTTAAATTTGACTATTACAAGATATTGTGGTGATGTCAAAATTCTCCAAGAATTCAGCAAATCACTCCTTAATAAAATCGATCGTTTCTTTGTAAGCCTTCCGATGACATATATATACAGTAAAACCTCTATAAATTAATACTCGATACATTAATAATCTCTCTAAATTAATAGAATCTTCCGATCCCGACTTGATCTTTTAAATTAAAAAAATACCTCGATAAATTAATAAAATTTCACGGTCTCGAAGCTATTAATTTATAAAAATTTTACTATATATATACACACGTACTCAGTCCCGCTACTCGCTAGTAGACAAAGTCACAATTTCAAATAATAAACACTTCCTCTAATATTGAAGACATAATCGATGAGTGATCTTGTCCCATCAAACTCACCTTACTATAGTTCAAATCCAAAATTCCATCATTAGAACTAAAAAACACGAAACTTTAAAAAATTGACGAACTTTTTAAGAAAAACAAAATTCATTGTGGTACATTAATCCATTGTTTTATAACTAGATTAACCATATATCGACTCATAACACGCACGATATGCGTCTAGTTTGGATGTGTGCACATGATGACGTACATCAAATTAAGATCCAACCACACAAGAGTAAAAGAATGTGAGGCATGTCAAAATTATTTAGAGAATGAATTGTGTTTGGCTAAAGAGTTTCCCAAAGGACAAAAACTGTAAACAAAAGTACATGGTATCATTTGCCAAATGGCTAATATTTAAAAATAATAATCTCTCTCTTTCATTTGACATTTCCCATAATTTAGGTATACTTTAACTTGGGAATCTTATTATTATCATGAGTTAGTTAAGAAATACAGTATATTCAATTCTAAATAGTTTAAAATATAAAATCACGTGCGTTACAGTTTGATCAAGATTTTATTGAAATTTAATTTCTAAATTAAACAACTTTTTTGGATAAAATTTTTATGTAATTTTTTTTATTTCACGCGTCTCTTGGAAAAACAAATTAAAAAACAAAAACGCGTCATCCATACACGCTTCTTAATTTAGTTTCTTCATCTTGAAATTAAAAAAAAAAAACGCGTCATCCATACAAGTTTTGATGACGTCATTAAAATTTTGCTTCTTTTAGTATATTAATGTTGTTTCTAATTATGTATACTTACCAAAACAACTCAATATTATATTCCTTTTATACATATCTATAACAATAACGTGTAACCGATTAAATTGCACGAAATTAAGCATGTGCGAGATGTTCGATTCGAATTTGATTCCAATAGTGAGTTTTGATACCAAATTTTAATTTTGGACGGTGTGGTACGTAGCTTTATTTCTAACACGAATCTGACAAGAAAACCAAAGGATGTAGTACGTATATAAAACTCTTCTCAACTCTTGCTACGTGAATTCCTTCGATCAACAAAGAAATAATCAAATGATTCGATTCGAATTTTAATCGTATGAATAATACAAGTGTGAATCAGGCATATGCCCCATAGAATTGAACACATAAAAGTCACATTGTAAAACCCCTCCACAAGGATTTCCTAACTATTACACTAATTGACCTATTCAATTCGCCCATGCATTATTAAGAAGTAGATATATAGAAATGTTATTGTCACATAAATAATCATACATTTCATGTTAATAAAATCGAATAAATTAAAAATGGGCTACTATTTGGGTGGGTGCTTCCTTTATATTTTTCTCGAACTTATCTATATATATTCCAAAAACAAACTAACTTAACTCCTCATTAATTTAATCACGCTATAATTCGTTCCACCCAACACCATTAATAATACTATTAATTTATCAATATTGTTTATTGGGGTTGTCACATGCCAGCTTAAGTAACATACGTAGTATATTATAATCCCTTTAAGTAATTATTTATCCTCTATTATATGAAATTAAAAAAATTGATATAGGCAAAACTCTAAAGTATATATAGGGTGTATAGCCTTTCGTCACTTCGTGTTTATCTATCCTGCATATTTATTTTTGTCCACTTAAGGACAAAAAATTACTCGAGACATTAATATATATATATATATATATATATATATATATATATATATATATATATATATATATATATATATATATATATGTATGCTGTTTCTGTAAGTTCAAATATTCAGGTCTAATTAATACTACTAGTACTATAGAGTTCATCGTTATCAATCAAATAAAAACTATAGACGTGTGGGGCTTTATGAAAAAATAATTACGCAATGCACTCGTTTGTTTTTTCCTTGTTTAACAAGTCCAAAAAGTGGAGCGATGTGGTTTTATTGGTATTTTCTTAAAACTCAAAGACATCATTAAGAATGTATATATATATATATATATTTTTCCCAAGGACATCATTAAGACATCATATATATATGACTGACTTTTAGATTCATTTTGTGACATGCAGATTTTTGGTGAGAATTATTGTTCCGATTTGAATAAGCTCTAATACTATTTGTTACAATAAGAGATAAATAGTAGTACCATACTACCAACTGAAAAAGAAAGTAAATAAAAAAATAAAATTTTACATCAAAACGAAAAAAAGACAAAAATTTAGCACATAATTTACAAGGACTTATATCTCTCTCAACCCTTTATAATTCTCTCATTAAATTCATTAATTGTTTCTTTTTTAATTTTTACTATTTTTATCTCGGATGAATGATCATTTTTTTTTTAAATTACAAAAGAAAGGTAATTATTGGTTCGAAATGAAAAGAGTATACCATATATATATATATATATATATATATATATATATATATATATATATATATATATATATATATATATATTAGTGTAAGTGTAGAAAACAACTCATGATAAACTAGGCAATCAAATATAAACAGAACATAATTTTATACTTAATATAACTTCAAAAATCATGCATAACGAATAAAATCATATTTTTATTATAATTTTAGAATTCTTAAATAAATAAATAAATAAATAAATAAATAACTTGATTAATCACAAGTCAAATATAAAAATCATGCGAATTCAAATCATATTAACAAACTCTCTATATCGCTCTAGAAAATGCAAGTGTAAATAAAATGAGAATTCTACTCATACCAACCAGATATATCTTCTTGTTTGGTTACTTTTTTTTATAAGAATTTCAAATTTTAACGTGTTTGTTCTAAAATAATTATGAGAAGAGTGATTCTCTTGAGAACTGTCTCAGGTACACACGAGTAAAGATAAAATGCATTGAAAAAAATATGTGTTAGTACAGTGGATCTAAAATATTAATTCCGAAAGCAGTAATTGATAATCGAGCCGACCCGCAAAGGTTCAAGTGTTACACAGTTAAAAAAACTTGAACATGACTTGTTTATTAAACGAGCTAAACCGAACTTTTGTAGGTCGAGCTATAAGCCTCTGTCGGGTAGAATGATTCATTCTCACTCCTACTTGTTGGGATACTATTTCAATAAAATTATTTAAAACAAATAGCAAAATTAATTGTAGCCACCTATAAAATAGAGCTAGCTACCAAATTTTGTGTACTTCAAAAAATATCTATTTGAAAAAGAATAAAAAATACTATACGATATATAACGTTAAGAAAGAATGAGTAATATTATAATTTTATGCATTCCAATTCAAAAAAAAAAAAAAAAATTGGAATGATCAAATCTTAGTGAAGGATTTTTCTTGCAACAATTATTTGTAAACAAGTAACAACAAATCACGAAATTTGAAATAATGTAATATACAGAGTACCATTAAGATCTTCAAGAGATTTTGGGCCCCCACAGGACGGGTAGATGAAAAAGGTGATGGTGATCACAATAAAATTATGGCAATAATTTCAAGGCTTATAGACGTCGGACGTGTGGTGTGGTGTGGCTACCTTTTGGGGTTCAAATATTTGGGACTCGGTCCAAACCAAAAACACGAAAAATATCATTAATTAATTATTTGATTTTACAATTTTTTTTTTTATTAAAATTAAACACTCACTCTCGTAAACCTAAAACACGGAAAGCTAGTCACCGTCACCGTCACCGTGAAAAATATATAGTCTCAACTTGGTAGTCATAACAAGTTAAAACGGAAATTAATAAATAAATAAATAAATTGAAAATTAAATAATTAATTGTGAAAAAAATAAAAAAAATAAGTCAAAAAGTTAAGATAAATAATATTTTTATGTGAAAATTTAAATAAAATTAATTTTTTTAAATGTGTAAAAGATTGTGACATTTTAAAAAATAAAAATAAAAATATTATTATGGGATTTGATAGAATATTTACATTTTTATGAAAATGTCTTCTTTATATCTCTCTATATATTTCACTTTTTATATATTTTTGATAATTTAAATAATTATTTAGAAATTTACATTTACACAAATTCCCTTTTATTGTTTAGATAAACCACACGAATAAAAAATTGAAACATTGACAAAGAATTAGAAAATATTTTTATTTATAAAATAACATATGAAAAACTAAAAGTTTAAAGAAGATCTCTATGTTAAAGATCTTAAATAAATTCTATGGAATTTTAGGGATTTTATTTGATTTTGAAGAAAATTGTTTCTTACACATAACATTTAATCAACCTTTACGGATTTATCATAATTTCTTATTCATCAAAGATTCAAAATATGAAGAAAAAGATTCAAAGAAAGTGCATAAATATAATACTAAACTATCAAAATTCAAATATGAAAAAGTTTCACAATCCACAATTTTTGAAATTACATAACCAATAAAATTTTCATCTAACATAGGAGAACGATTCGTTTCGGATGAGCACACGTACTCTCACAAATTTTTGGTACACCGCGCTTGGTTAAAGGAAATTTGCATCTCAAATTTCGTGTGTATATATATATTATCGAGTGTTAAGATTAAACTTATTCACCCAGTCCATTAACGAAAGCTATCGTCGTTACAAATCTCATTAAAATAAATAAATAATCGATTTCGAGAAGTTTGCAAAAACCAATTGCAGATCTCTTGTTTCAATTCTAGTTCTTTTAGAAAATTTTCCGCGTATTTTGTAATTAATCTCACACTGTCTAGTGTTTACTATTTTTAAAGATTCACAAATACAACATACAAACATACAATGAAAAATCTCTATTTATAAAATAGATACCTGATAAATGACACATAAAATAAGTAATATAATCCAAATCACAAAATGAAACAAAATTCATCAAAATTTGCTAAATCTCGTGCCCAAGCCAACACACCTCTCCGCACGGAGGACGCGACCATAGCGAGCACTGCCTTGGTAATCTTCAAAAATGTTGAATCGTCTGACTTTTGTTGCGCGTTTGGCATAGCCTACGCGAGCGCGCGCGTTATCGCAACACAACTAAGCGTTGTCTTCATTCTTCACCCGAGTTTGTCCTCATTATTTTCATCTTCGATTTGACTTCACATTTCAACACTCAATACCCAAAAAATTTCAAATGTCATCTCATTTCCCGGTTGCTTTGGTTACTCAATTTTAACTGAATTTGATTCAATCTTAATGAGTTATATATGCTAGAAAAAGTAATTCACCCCCAAATAAAAAATGGTTATTCAATTCAATCTATCAAGTAAATTCTAATAATAATATGGTAGTGTGGATTTGGTTATTACTATTTCTATTCTTTTGTTTTCCTTGAGTTAATCAATGTTTGGTTTCTTGTATGTATAACTACTATATATATATGGATTTTGAGAAAAAAAATTATTGAAAAAAAATCTTATTATTTCTTATATATATATATATATATATATATATATATATATATATATATATATATATATATATATATATAATTTTTTCGATTTATTGCAAAATTGTGTTGTATTATGAGGGAGAGAGATGTGAAATCTCAAGTAGAATTGTCCATTTGTAATTATAACTTAAATTATACCAAAACAATTCAGTGCATACTTTACCTTCATACGTATGATAATTAAAAACAAGAACTTAACATTAAGAAAAGAACAATTAGTATAGTACTAGTATTAATTAGCACTAGCTACTGTTAAAAGTGCATGCTTAACAAATCACTACATACTTAAAATTCAATCACTACATACTTAGAAAAATTCAATTCATCATTATCTTTGATATACTAAGATTTAGAGTTGCTTTTGATCAATTTTAATATTTGTCAATTTCAACATTTTTTAAAATATTTTAATAATGTATTTTGGATCAATTTAATCAATGAATAATGTCTGTCTTCTCGTGACTAAAGAAAACATAAGTGGCTATGTATGTAGCTCTCTTTATTTATAAAATGTCTGTAGGTGTTAGGAATTCAAAAGTACTACGTACTAAATCTCAAAATAATTAATATCCTGTAGACCATAACTTCAATGAGTATGTGATTTTATAAAACAAAAAGGATATAAAAAAACATCACTCTTGCGATGGAAACATAGTAATAATTTTATTCATAACACACTTCAGGATATAATCAAATAATGTATTACTCCCTCCAATTCAAAAATAAATATAAAGTTAATTACCGATAATCGACCAAAGTCTAGAAGCCCTTCATTTTTTTTTTTTTATTGATTAACCTTGTATTTTCATAATATATATCATTCCAATATCATCCACATATATTTAAAAAAATAACAAAATTTTATTTTACTTTTCATTAATTACTTTTAAAAATCAAACACGAAAAATAATTAACATTTATATAATTTTAATTAAATGTTAAGAGCAATTTAATAAAAAAAACACACATCTATTTTAAATTTGAAAGAGTATTTATTTTGGAATCTTTTTTTTTTTTTTTTTTTTATTTGGCTTGTGAATTTAGTAACTTATTAATTTTCTTATTTAGACAGATTTTATATTTCGTATAGAATATACTCTCACCGAATTGAATCACAAGAGTTTGCACGCTCTATAATTTACAAAGGAAATGTGAAGATTCTTCAAGATCGAATGGAGTAATTCTTTACCTATTATAATTAAGTCGATTTATTATTCATTTTATTAAGTTTATACAGTACACCCAATAAATATGAGTTAACGTTTTTCATAATTGATATTTAAGTCGATAGAAACCCTAGAAAAATGATGTTTCAAAATATAATGCGAGTCTTCAGAGTTCATCATAGTTGATGCGTTGATGTACACATGATAGATAATATTATTTGTAACCTCAATTGTTCATATATACAGTATATATATATATATATATATATATATATATATATATATATATATATATATATATATATATATATATATATATATATATATATATATATATATATAATTTCTTCTTTTACTTGTGTTTTTTAAAGTTTTCATAATACATCGTAAGTTGATCTTTGTATTTATATTTTTATCATTAATTATATATATAATCGAGCAATCTTGAGCTATGTGGTCCAAATCACAAAATATATTGGTAGCAAATAAAATATAATATCAACTTTTCTAGGCTTGGTAAAACTATTATTTTTAACAAAAATAAGTAAAAAATAACAATATATTTTAAAAATATATAAATAGTAAAATAATTATGAATAATGTTTAAAAAGTAATCGATAAATAAAAATAAAATATTTTAAAAAATAAAAATATTTATTTTATTTTTTGAAGTATATCAACTATTGAAACTTTCAAGACACATAAAAAAACGTGTCGACTATTATGGAACTTAAGGAGTACATATTACTTTGCGATGAAACTTCAACGATTCGATCTTTCGCAAATAAAAATAGTATTAAAACAATATATTTTATCGTCTCAAAATAGTAAACACGTTTCTTAAAAATAAGCGTCAGATGCTACGTCACACTTCAAAAATCAATATTTTTCTTAATTTACGAATATAACAATTGTGTATTTTGAGAGTGTTATTGAAACACCGTCTGATTACAAAGGAAAAAAGAGAGGGAGTTACATTTTATAATTGATGTCATGTTTATAACTTTCTTTTTATCACTTCTTAATTTGTAGTTTGTCTTGTTTGAAAATGTGATATTTTTATAAAATAAAAAATACACAAGTCAAGCCACGGATATCATTGCTAATAAAATTTCCAGCTCCGAGCCATCGAACCATAATTCGATGTTTGAATTTTGAAAAAATGAATAATAAAATAAATAAAACCATAATTCAATGTTGGAATTTTGAAAATACGAATAATAAAGTACATGGAAATGAACCATTTTTTAATAATCAATATCATAAAAGATTTTGCTCAAAAGCAGAGTAAAATTCCTTGTTAAAACAGCATGATGAAGAAAAATAAAATTATTAATTGCAAATTTATGACTTGTAAATGTTATTGAAATAATATACTATAAATCATATTGAAATTGTGTGTTCAGCGTGAAGTAGTAACACAATAAAGATTCTTGTATGAAATATGTTTCGTATTAACACTTGGAGATTACAAAACATCCACAAGTTCTTTCGAACTTGTGAATTGGTCACACGTCCAAAAAGAGTCTTCCTCTTCGAATACGACTAGCGCCGATGTCGAAGCTCAGACTACTACAAAGACAGCTATAGTACTTCCTCTAGCGAGCTCGTCCTATGCTATCTTAAACAACTAAACAACTTTGAACTATCTAGCGAATCTTTCAAAGTACAATGAAAGCTCTCGCAAATCTCCTTCAAAAAATCTCTAAGTCTACAAATATTCTAGCGAGTATTTATAGTCTTCTCAAACTTGTTGGGCCAAGCCCATGGGCCGATTTGCGTAACATTCCATACATGGAATGTTTCCATCTTGAGTTTTCATCCGGACGTAGCTCCCGTTCGTCGTTGCCTAGCGGTACTTCGAACATGTCGATCAATTGGCTGTAACACCTTAGCAGGACTTCATCCAATGACTCTTGTTGACATCGAACTCAAGGTTGTCGAAGACATTCTTCATCACTTCATCGTGGTCTTCGAACAAGGCTTCTCTACTGTCAATGATGTCATCTGCTAAGAGTACCTCTGTTGTCCTTGATTGTTGACTTTTATGAGGATGATGGTTGTTGTCCTCTACTACTGTTGGAGTCCTCCATCACTGTCGCCCTCCATCCTACTACAGTAGTTGTTGTCCTCCATCACTGTCGTCCTCCATCCTACTACGGTAGTTGTTGTCCTCAGTTGATGTCCTCCATCCTAATACAGTAGTTGTCCTCAGCTGATGTCCTCCATCCTACTACAATAGTTGTTGTCCTCCACAATGTTGGACTTGACTCTCAACACCTCCATGCCACATACACAACATCAAACGTGAAGTTAGTCTAAAACACATAACTACATAAGTAGTGATAGTATGTTAAGTTCGTCAATGAGTTAGCACTCAACATCGAACACCAACAAACTATACACTAACACATATTTTACCATATTGTTTGGATTTGTTCAAATTCTCAATTTTTATAATATAAATAAATTCGTACCAACGAGATATTTAGGTTTTCGAACTTATGTTCAGTTCAATTCAGTTCATTTCGAACTTTCAGTTTAGTTCAAACTCATCAAGTTAGGTCGATTAAATTCGTTTCAAAATAAATTAAATTAAAGTAAAAATAATTCAAATTAATTATTTACGATTATTATTATAAAAAAATCAATTTAGTTCATTTAAGTTCAATTTAGATTCACTAAATTCAATTCAATTCAATTCATACACTCAATTCAACCGATTTCAATTCAAAAGAACAAGTCTCATAAATTACACTTCAAAATTAAGGATAATATTTTTTAAATTATTTTATTAATAAGTGTAATACTAATTTTATAATTATAAAAAAGAGCAAATTAATTACTATTATACCCTTAACCACCTACCTATGTGTATTATTAAGCAAAAGTAATTTCGGAAATGTTACTCTTTTTTATAATTAGGAAAAACTATACTATTTAATTATTCGTTATATTTGTTTTTACAAGCCCAAGACATCAAAAATATCATTTGATTCATTTTATTATTTTGGTATGGGCTTATGATATTTATACTTTTATAATTAATTGGCAATCTTTATTTATATATTACATTTTTATTTTTACTTATTACATAATTTACATTCCTAAATTACTTTTTATATTTTTAAAAAACACTATTTTATGATATTATGACCATAATGAACTCTTGAAACAAAAAATTGAACATCTTCACTGATATCATGTGCAAATTTTCATGTGCAAATTTTGAGCTCTGCAAATCTTTTCCTATTCTTGAGTGGATTTCTTCTTTTGCTCCATACTAATAACCTTTTCAATTTAACAATTTTAATTTGAACAATTTTTGAAATATTGATTTAGTAATAAGTTAATATAAATATTTATTATACTATTATCTAAAAAAAACATAATGTCTCAAGTTAAAATATCAAGCACTTTTTATTATTTAAAATAGGCAATCATTGAAAAAACCTACTAATATTTACACGTCCAAATAGAATTTACGCACTTTTAAGAATAAATCTTAATTAGAATTTAGAAGTGTAAATATTGGTGGCCTTGAAAAAAAACTCATATCAAGCCCAATAGTTATTTTAAGCACATGGGCCGAAATTATTAATCATCTCTACGTCCCAAAGAAATTGTAACAAAATAGTTGTGAAGGATAAAAATTTACAAGTAATTTTAAGAGGACAATTGTGTTAGTCCAAGTCCAACTATTGTAGAAAAATACTATGAAATCTTAGATCAAAATTCATTTTGAAGAGAGAAATTCAGGAGAATGCAAAGATTAAGAATAGGAGATTGAAAAGTGAATACACTCTACTCACAACCATCCATATTGCTTTCGATCCAGTGTTTAATAAGAGGGCGAAGCACATCAAGATAGATTGCCACCTTGTTCCCGAATGCCATTCCAAGATCTGTGTTCCGATTATGTAAAACAAAAAGAGGCTCAACTCAACTAACCGATGGCAGCTCTTGCTACACAAAAACCACACAGATCCTACCTGTAAACATACATCAACATGTTTCCAAAATCTCTCCTACTATTTGCAAATCATTATCAAGCACAATCCCTCGCCCCTACTTTCACCGTCACTTCACCTCCTAAGTAAGTAGCATTTATATATTAACATTGACGAGTTAAGAATTTTGAAGAATTAAGAAATGTACTGTGCATGAAGATCTTCCAGGGATCTTGGAAGATCTTCGAGTTTATTAATTTTGAAGAATTAAGAAATGTACTGTGCATATTAATGTCATCTATTGTGAGTTCAAAACAAACTAACTATTGTAACTAACTTCACTTCCAATGGCCGAGCTTCATCATCCTGAAAAGCGTTCTTGTAATTTCTCAATCATGAAAACAGCTCCAGACTCCCTCGACTCACGGGGACTGTTTTCCGAACCACCCTTTACACAAAGCTCAAAATCTTTACTTCCAAGGGACACCAATGACACGAATTTACCTGCCGGATCGATAAATCAACATCTTAGTTGTACCACGAAAACATATTTTCACGACAAAAAAAAAAAAAAAAAACTTAATTACCATCGTATGGCTCTACAATATATCGTGGCAACCTCCAGTTATTCTTAAGACACGTATATTCCAAGTCCTGACATGAACATCTTCCAGGGAGGAATATATTGGGGAATCCACTTTGCCTCTCAACTTCAGTCTTTAGCAGTAAATCATCGTTCCCACTCACGAAAGAGTTCAAGCATTGACGAGCCAAATCGACATCACCTCCTAAGTAAGTAGCATTTATATATTAACATTCATCTTGAAAAACTATAATATAATTTAGAGCCAATTTAAAAATGGACATACCATCCCTTATGCGTTCGATGCAATCTTCATGTAACGCGAGTTCATCTTCCATAATTTCGATTTTAGAGGTCTGTCAAGACACGACTAAATATTAAGAACACATATATGCATATATACGATTACATACATAACTCAATCAAAACACATTACCAGTTCTAGCCTTTTCCTACTAACAAGTGCCAATGCACTACGCAAATCCTCTGAATCCTGTTTATTTTTCGGTTTGGTATCACCAATCGCCTCAAACTGAACTAGTGCAATAGTAGCGTCCGTTTTCAAATGGTCCGCTGTATCTGACTGCAGGAAGGAAACGATATTATAAATCTCGACTTCACAATTGACTCAAGTAATTAAATTTATTTTACTATGTTGCAATAAGAGAACCTGCACGTTTATGCCTTGTTGAACGGACATCTCATTATGCACTTCTTGTTTTGAATTCAGCTTCTTACTATCAGAAGAAGTATTATTAAGGCCACTTGTACTCTGTAGCCTTTTTGAAGTATCCGATGATGAGCCCTTCGGATACTCATTTTCGGAATTAATAATTATTTTCTCCTTCACTGATTCCGCCACCTCCAATCTTTGAGTGAATGTGTTTGGAGTATTCGACGAGCATCTACAAAATGAAGCACACGTTGAAGCAATGCATGAAGAAGATAAAATGAGGTTTATAAGCATCATGATACCTTGAAAGCCAGTTTGAGATGAATCTCTCGTAAGGAAGCATCTCATGATAATCGACGAAATCCGTAGTCGACCATCCACCATAGTAATTTCTGACCAAAGGGCCCCGTAAACTGCAAAAAGTTGCAGAATCAATAATTGTGAAAAGCCACCAGATATCCATATTCATATATAAAGCCTTTTTCTCTTTGAGCTAACCTCTCGACGAGAAATTTAAGAGGGGTTCTCTGGTTGGGCTCGAACTTCTTACGAATACAATATTTCATCATGTAAAACTTAACAGCCGACTTGTGCTTACGTAACGAGTATGTATAGTGAGTCTCCAGAACCTCTAGGTCATCACGATCAATGCCTGCAGGAACCATGAGACAAAACATGAATCAGGAACCATCAAGTAACTTTAGAAAAACAAATACGATGAAATACCTGTTATGCCCTTCACAGCATCAAACGCAATCTCCAGCAACTTATGATCATCCTTAATGCTCTCATTATCGAGATCCTTCTCAATAAGGGACCAAACACATTGGGTATCGGAGCCAAACCTGAGCAAACAGTGTTCGTGTTCCGAGTCAATCACCAAAACAGCAACCTTTGATATCTGGAAACTTTCTAAATTCGGAAAGCCTCTGGAAGAATCTAGAGCTGCAGCGATGTCGCAAGCTTCCTTCACGGCTTTCTCAGTTGCCGAGAGGGGATACTTGTCGAGATTCTGTTCAGGGCTCGTCGTCGCTTTCATGAACGAGTCTAGTTTGTATCTGCCCGAAGCAGCCAGCTTACAGAAGGAGCCGAGATCTAAGAACTCAAGCTCGGGTTTCTTCTTCCTGTAGTAGTAATTGTAAAGCAGAACAACTGCGTGCATCTACAGAAACATGTAAAATACAATCCAATCAGCTGAAAACCCAATTATGTATTCGATGATTGTTCGATTACTCTTTTACTCTAAAAACAAAAGGCAAATATTAATGACCTGTTTGGCAACAGAGTTGTCGTCTTTTCGGGAAGGGCCGGTGCTCCTGGGGACTGAGAGAGACAACATAGGATCAACGAGAGTATACATCAATGCCTCAACCGCAGCCTCTGTGGGGGCCGCATCGTCGAACACTCGATCGGACGGGGTTGCGAGTTTGCGGCTCGTTCTTTGCACTAAAATAACAAGAAAATAAAACCCACAAAAACATGTCAGTGCGTGTGAAATTGACAATAAAAAAAAAGCTTTCTTTAATTTAATTACCGTGTTCTGAGAGAGATAATGAAGCGCAATAATTGAAGGATTGAGTTCTTGGAAAGGGGTTTCCGGCCGTTTTGAATTTGGTGGGGAAGCGAGTTAATGCGAATGGGTACTTGTGAAGAGCGCGCAGCATAAATGGAAGAGCCATCAAATCCCCTTGTTTTTCTTTTCTTTTTCTTTCTCTTTTCTTTTAGCAAATAACGATTGGGGTTGGGGATGTGTGTTGGCGGCGGCGGCCGGTGAATAAATAGTTTCAGAATTAGCATGTCACGTCGTTTAATTCCAGTTTTGGGCCCGTTGGGCCCATGCCACATCATCCAAGCCGCCACTGTCACATTGTCATATCCAAACAAACTTCTCTTTACCACCCTCTCCGACGGGTGAGGAGTCATACGTGCATTACTACTCCTCACCCAAATTTTTTTAATTAGCACCGGAGATTACAGAAACATAAAAACAAAAACAAAAAGTGACCTGTCATATTGACGTGGCCTGGAATTGGATGGCGTGGCATGATGACACGCACCGAGATCACCACATAAGTAACATGTGGTAATTTTTTGAACTTAATTGGTCGAAATATACTTACTACTTTTAATATTTAAAATAATACATGATGAATTGTGAATTTCCGTTTAATTACGTTAGTGATCGTTAAATTATCTCACAAATAAATGAAGTTTTAGAGTGCATATTCATGAAAACTTAAACTAGGGTCGGCATCTTGAAAAGCCAGATCAAAAACTCGCAAAAGAAGCCCATTACGGGCCGAGTTCAACAATTTTTGGGATCGGTCCGCCAAGTCAATCTGAGATTGTGCCAAAAAAAAAATTAGGAACTGGAAGTTTTTTTTTTTTTTTTAATTTATATTTTAAATAAATAGTATATTGGATAGTTTTGAATTGGAAAAGACCGAGCATAATACATAAAACAAAAGCTTAGAAATATGATCTTCATGAGATATTAAGACATGTTCAAAAGGTTTACTCCATTTTCGACTAAAACATTATCATCCATTTTCAGTTCAAAACCACAGAAAAATGAATAAAACTTCACTCCTAGTCCCAAACATAGTGTCATTCATTTTTAGTTCAAAAGCAAACTAACAAGCAAAATAATTTCACTTCAATATCCTGAAAAGTGCTCTCTTAATTTGGAAATCATCTCAGCAGCTCCAGACTCCCTCGCCTCGGAGGGTCTCTTTTCCAAATCACCCTTCAAACACAGCTCAAAATCTTTACTTCCAACCACCACCAGTGACAAGAATTTACCTACCAATCGATCAATCAAGATTTTACACGTTTCCACAACAAAAGAAAAAAAAAAACCGAAGTAAAGAGAAAAAAAGAAAACTTACCATCAGATGGCTCTACGATATATCTTGGCAGCCTCCAGTTATTCTTAAGACATGTATATTCCAAGTCCTGGCATGAAGATCTTCCAGGGAGGAATATGTTGGGGAATTTTCCACTTTGCTTCTTTACTTCAGTTTTTGGCGGAAATAAATCAGTGTTCCCGCTCATGATAGAGTCGAGGCATTGACGAGCCAAATGGACATCGCCTCCTAAGTAAATTGCATTTATTTATTTACATACATCTTGAAAAAATGTACTAATATAAATATCTTAGAGCGAATTTAAAAATGTACATACCATCCCTTATACGTTCGACGCAATCTTCATGTAAGGCGAGTGCATCTTGCATTGTTACGATTTTAGAGGACTGCCAAGACACGACTAAATATTAAGACCACATGCATACGATTACGCACATAACTTGAATCAAAACACATAATTACCAGTTCTAGCCTTTTCCTATAAAGGAGTGCCAATGCACTTTTCAAATCCTCAGGATCCGGTTTATTTATCGGTTTGGCATCAATAACCGATAAATCCTCATACTGAACTAGTGCAAGTGTAGCATTCGACTTCATATGGTCCGCCACATCTGACTGCAGGAAGGAAAAGATGTTATAAATCTCGGTTTCACAATTGACTGCAAAAATAATTTATTTTATGTCGCAAAAAGATTAACCTGTAAGTTTGCACCATGTTGATCCGACTTCTGATTATGCACTACTTGACTTGAATTCAGTTTCTTCCTTGAAGTCTTAGTACAGCCACTTATACTATCCAAAGTATCGGAATTAATATTTATTTTCTCCTTCACTGAATCCTCTGACACCTCCGATCTTTGAGTGAATGTATTTGGAGTATTCTTCTTCTTCTTCGTCGCCGCGTTTTGACATGGTGGCTGTTCGGGTGGTGAACACTTGAGATCAGCAGAACTTGGTGAAGAAGAAGAAGCAGTAACCCTGCTTGAACTTAATTCTATACCGCCACTATTCGTCACCGCATTTTGAGAACTCTTGAGGTCGGACGAACTAGTTGAAGAAGACGCAGCAACCCTGGTTCGACTTAATTCTACACCGCCACTTTTTGCGACGCTTGGGGCATGGTGGTCATTTAGACTCGTCAAGCACAAATCTTTCCCGACTCTAATCAACACAAATGAAGCACACATTGAAGCAATGCACGAATAACAACAAAATGTAGATATAATAAAGAAAAAGAAATTGAGGTTTATAGGCATCATACTTTGAAACCCAGTCTGAGACGAACTTCACGTAAGGAAGCATCTCGTAGTACGCGACAGATTCCGTAGCCTCCCAACCATCAGAGTACTTTCTGACCAAAGGGCCCCGTAAACTGCAAAAGGTTGCAAAATCAATAATTGTGAAAACCCACCAAATTGAATCAATGTAATGTATATAAAGCCTTTTCTCTTTGAGCTAACCTCTCGACGAGAAATTTAAGAGGAGTTCTCTGCTTGGTGTCGAACGTCTTACAATACTGCATCATGTAAAATTTAACGGCCGACTTTTCTTTACTTAACGAATATGTATCATGTGCCTGGCTCTCCAGAAACACAAGGTCAACACGATCAATGCCTGCACCATGCAACAAAACACTCAAGAACCTTCAAGTGATCAATTTTGAAAACAAATGTGATGAAGTGATGGATGAAATACCTGTTATGCCCTCCACGGCATCAAACGCAATCTGCAGCAACTTATAATTATCATTTGCCTTCTGAATGTTGCTTTTCCTCTTCATACCGACCTTATTATCCCCCCAGACCGAGATTCCTAGATTCTTATCAACATCCTTCTCAATGAGTGACCAAACACCTTCTGTAACGGAACCAAACCTGAGTAAACAGTTTTCCTTCTCCGAGTCAATCACCAAAACAGCAACCTTTGTAATCGGCCAACTTTCTATATTCGGAAAGTCTCTCGAAGCGTCTAGAGCCACAGCGATATCACATGCTTCCTTCACGGCTTTCTCAGTCACCGAGAGCCGACATTCGTTGTCCAAATTCAGTTCACTCTCGCTAGTGGCCTTCATGAATACGTTCAGAGTGGCTCTGCGTGAAAGAGTTAATTTACAGAAGGAGACGAAATCCAAAAACTCCAGCTCCGGTTTCTTCTTTCTGTAGTAGTAATTGTAAAGCAGAAAAACTGCGTGCATCTACAGCAACATGTAAAATACAATGCAATTAGCTCAAATTTACAACGACGAATGCCAAATGCCCGAAAAATTCCACAGTTACGAAAACTTGGGGTCTTAAAACATGATTTCTTTATTCACAACACGTAGAAGAACCGGATTCAGAATATTCAAAACGGGGAATTAGTTGAGATTCAAGTTTATGATTAGCTTTTAAAAGTCCATATCACTTTTGTAAGATCTTTTTCCTTTTCTTTCGGTATCGAACATCGATTGCAACGATTAAACACAAATGAAGATTCAAGATTTCTGAAGCAATGGAAACAAGGACCTGTTTGGCAACAGAGTTCTGAGCATCGGTGGAAGGCTCGGTGATGGAGACAGGGTAAGGCAACTTAGGATCAACCAGAAGCTCCATCAATGCGTGAACCACATCCTCCGTGGGGCCCACGTCCTCAAACACTTTCTCCGGAGCCATCGCAGCAAGTTCTGTGCACGGAAAATAAAAAAATAAAAAAATGAAGCAGAGGAAAAACACACAGTAAAAAAACCCACAAAGGGCTAATCAAGTCAAAGAAAAAAAGAACAAGAAACAGAGCAACAATGCCGTATCAAGAAAATAAAACACACAAAAACGTATCTGTGCGTGTCGAATCGGCGCAGGAAAACAACAAGAAGAAAAATAAAAATGCTTTCTTTACCTTTTGACATAGATGAGTTATATGAAGAAAATGAAGACGGACGGAGCAGGTGAATCCGAAGGAGACGGTAATAAAGTAATTGATTTTGGTTGAGTGTGTGTGTTTATAATATGCTGTACAAAAACTAAGGTGCATTTTCAAGAAAAACAACGGCACAAAAATAGCAAAAAAGGCGGTAATAAAAGTTTTGAATTTGGTAATGAAAATGGATTTAGTTGTAGTAGTTGTGTGATGTTTGCGCATAATAAATTAAATTAAACTCAATTTTTTATTTTATTTTTTACTAGTAAAACTTGAAATAATTGGATTTGGCCACAAATAAACTCACCTTGAATGAGCTTTTAAATCAAGAGTCGAACGAGGACAGAACACGAACACAAGATCAACGAGTTGACCAATCTACGAGCTTCGTTTCGCAAATGAGGTCGATTATAGCAAACACATCAATCGATAGATATCTAAGATGGTGACTATACTTGGTTTCATTCGACACCTATTAATGTATAGATACATTTTAGTGAAAATACCATTTCATTTTGTCACATATTCATGTTGATTTGCATGGGAAAACATGCAATTTCGAATTTGCATCAATTGTATAATATAATATCATCTTTCAACTAACAACTATGCAATCGTGCAACTATGAGATCACACTCGACATGCATTATTATACTTATTTACATACAGTCTCTCAAGTATTTTAGGCCAAATATGCAACATCTTTTTTTTTTTTTTTTTTTTTGTGGAATTGCCCCACTAATTTTGTCTTATTTATCAAGAGGCAACAGGGCAATTTTGAAGACTTAAGAAATGTACTGAAACAACTGCATATTAATGTCACATCTATTTTCAGTTCAAAACAAACAAACTAACTTCACTTCGAAATTTAAAAGTCAATCCGAGATTGTGCCAAAAACAAATTAGGAACCGAAAGCATCTATTTTCAGTTCAAAAAAACTAACTAACTTCACTTCGAGATTTAAAAGTCAATCCGAGATTGTGCCAAAACAAATTAGGGACCGAAAGCTCGAACCAATCCGACTTTTTTATTTTTTTATTTTTTTAAATTTATATTTTAAATAAATATTATATTGGATAGTATCGAATTGGAAAAGACCGAGCATGATACATAAAACAAAAGCTTAGAATTTATATGATCTTAATGAGATAGTAAGACATGTTCAAAAGGTTTTGAAAAACGTTGGTGGAATCGATGGGATTGCAATTTTTTAGTTTGAGTTTTCAATCATTTTTCTTCAATGAGGAAATGAGGAAGGTATAATGCTCCCCCTCCACTTCAGCATTGGTTTTTCGTCGTGAGAAAGTTTGCTTACTTTTGAAAACATGCAAGAGCATTCCTAAAGACAACATCTACTTTAGGTTCAAGACTCAACATGTGAAAGTGAGAGCTGACCATCACTCAAAACCACAGAAAAATGAATAGAACTTTACTCCATTTTCGACTAAAACATAATCATCCATTTTCAGTTCAAAACCACATAAAAATTAATAAAACTTCACTCCTAGTCCCAGACATAGTGTCATTCATTTTCAGTTCAAAAGCAAACTAACAAGCAAAATAACTTCACTTCCAACAGCTTCAATATCCCGAAAAGTGCTCTCTTAATTTGGCAATCATCTCAGCAGCTCCAGACTCCCTCGCCTCACATGGACTGTTTCCCAAATCACCCTTCAAACACAGCTCAAAATCTTCACTTCCAACCACCACCAGTGACAAGAATTTACCTACCAATCGATCAATGAAGATTTTACACATTTCCACAAAAAAAGAAGAAAAAAATAAAACCGAAGTAAAGAGAAAAAAAGAAAACTTACCATCAGATGGCTCTACGACATATCTTGGCAGCCTCCAGTTATTCTTAAGACATGTATATTCCAAGTCCTGGCATGAAGATCTTCCGGGGAGGAATATGTTGGGGAATTTTCCACTTTGCTTCTTTACTTCAGTTTTTGGCGGAAATAAATCAGCGTTCCCGCTCATGATAGAGTCGAGGCATTGACGAGCCAAATGGACATCGCCTCCTAAGTAAATTGCATTTATTTATTTACATACATCTTGAAAAAATTTACTATAAATATCTTAGAGCGAATTTAAAAATGTACATACCATCCCTTATACGTTCAACGCAATCTTCATGTAACGCGAGTGCATCTTGCGTTGTTACGATTTTAGAGGACTGCCAAGACACGACTAAATATTAAGACCACATGCATACAATTACGCACATAACTTGAATCAAAACACATTACCAGTTCTAGCCTTTTCCTATAAAGGAGTGCCAATGCACTTTTCAAATCCTCAGGATCCGGTTTATTTATCGGTTTGGCATCAATAACCGATAAATCCTCATACTGAACTAGTGCAAGTGTAGCATTCGACTTCATATGGTCCGCCACATCTGACTGCAGGAAGGAAAAGATGTTATAAATCTCGGTTTCACAATTGACTGCAAAAATAATTTATTTTATGTCGCAAAAAGATTAACCTGTAAGTTTGCACCATGTTGATCCGACTTCTGATTATGCACTACTTGACTTGAATTCAGTTTCTTCCTTGAAGTCTTATTACAGCCGCTTCTACTATCCAAAGTATCAGAATTAATATTTATTTTCTCCTTCACTGAATCCGACACCTCAGATCTTTTAGTGAATGTCTTTGGAGCATTCTTCTTCGTCGCCGCGTTTTGAGATGGCGGCCATGCGGGTGGTGAACTCTTGAGATCAGCAGAACTAGGTGAAGAAGAAGAAGCAGTAACCCTGCTTGAACTTAATTCTATAGCGCCACTGTTCGTCACTGCATTTTGAGAACTCTTGAGGTCAGACGAACTAGGTGAAGAAGACGCAGCAACCCTGCTTCCACTTAATTCTACACCGTCACTTTTTGCAATGCTTGGGGCATTGTGGTCATTTGGACTCGGCAAGCACAATGCTTGCCTGACTCTAATCAACACAAATGAAGCACACGTTGAAGCAATGAATGCACTAATAACAACAAACTACAAAAATAATAAAGAAAAAGAAATTGAGGTTTATAGGCATCGGTCATACCTTGAAACCAAGTCTGAGATGATCTTCAAGTAAGGAAGCATCTCGTAGTACACGACAAACTCCGTAGTCCTCCAACCATCAGGGTACTTTCTGACCAAAGGGCCCCGTAAACTGCAAAAAGTTGCAGAATCAATAATCGTGAAAAGCCACCATATACCATATACAAGTAATACAACATATTCTGTAGAAAGTTTTTTTTCTTTGAGCTAACCTCTCGACGAGAAATTTAAGAGGAGTTCTCTGCTGGGTGTCGAACGTCTTACAATACTGCATCATGTAAAATTTAACGGCCGACTTTTCTTTACTCAACGAGTATGTATCGTGGGCCTGGCTCTCCAGAACCACAAGGTCAACACGATCAATGCCTGCACCATGCAACAAAACACTCAAGAGCCATCAAGTGATCAATTTCGAAAACAAATTTGATGAAGCAATGGATGAAATACCTGTTGTGCCCTCCACGGCATCAAACGCAATCTGCAGCAACTTATGATTATCATTTGCCTTCTGAATGTTGTTTTTCCTCTTCATACCAACCTTATTATCCCCCCGAACTGAGATTTCTAGATTCTTATCAACATCCTTCTCAATGAGTGAATAAGCACCTTGGGTAACGGATCCAAACCTGAGTAAACAGTTTTCCATCTCCGAGTCAATCACCAAAATAGCAACCTTTGATATCGGCCAACCTTCTAAATTCGGAAAGTCTCTCGAAGCGTCTAGAGCCACAGCGATATCACATGCTTCCTTCACGGCTTTCTCAGTCACCGAGAGCTGATATCCTTCGTCCAAATTCAGTTCAGTATCGATAGTGGCCTTCATGAATACGCTCAGAGTGGCTTTGCGTGAAAGAGCCAATTTACAGAAGGAGACGAAATCCAAAAACTCCAGCTCCGGTTTCTTCTTTCTGTAGTAGTAATTGTAAAGCAAAACAACTGCGTGCATCTACAGCAACATGTAAAATACAATGCAATTAGATTAAATTCTACAACACACATAGAAGAACCGGATTCAGAATTTTCAAACGGGGAACTAGTCGGGATTCAAGTTTATGATAAGTTTCTAAAAGTCCATATCACTATTTTAAGATCTTTTTCTTCTCTTTCGGGATCGAACATCGATTGCAACGATTAAACACAAATGAAGATACAATATTTCTGAAGCAATGAAAACAAGGACCTGTTTGGCAACAGAGCTCTGATCATCGGTGGAAGGCTCGCTCATGGAGACAGAGTAAGTCAACATAGGACCAAGCAGAAGCCCCATCAATTCGTGAACCACATCCTCCGTGGGGCCCACTTCTTCAAACACTTGCTCCGGAGCCATCGCAGCAAGTTCTGTGCACGGAAAATAAAACACACAAAAAATGAGAAGAGGAAAAACACACAGTAAAGGCCCCACAAAGGGTTAATCAAATCCAAGAAAATAAGAACAAGAAACAGAGCAAAAACAGGATCTTTAACATCAGAGTTTTGAGTGACACACGCGTTAAGAAAAATGCAGTATCAAGAAAATAAAACATACAAAAACGTATCTGTGCGTGTCGAATCGGCACAGGAAAACAACAACAAGAAAAATAAAAACGCTTTCTTTACCTTCTTAGAAAGAGGAGTTATGGGAAGAAAATGAAGACGGACGGAGCCGGTGAATCTGAAGAGACGGTAATAATTAACTGGTTTTGGTTGCGTGTGTGTGTGTTTATAGTATGCTGTACAAAAACTAAGGTGCATTTTCAAGAAAAACAATGGCACAAAAATAGCAAAAAAGGCGGTTATAAAAGTTTTGAATTTGGTAATGAAAATGGATTTACTTGTAGTAGTTGTGTGATGGTTGCGTATAATAAATTAAATTAAAGACTCAATTTTTTTTAAAAAATTTTTTTACTAGTAAACTTGAAATAATTGGATTTGTCCACAAAAAAACTCACCTTGAATGAGCTCTTAAATCAAGAGTCGAACGAGGACAGAACACGAACACAAGATCAACGCGAGTTGACCAATCTACGAGCTTCGTTTCGCAAATGAGGTCGATTAGAGCAAACACATCAATCGAAAAGAACAATTGATGTGTGAATGCGGAGGCGGCGGATCAATCGATAGAAATCGAAGATGGTGACTACACCTAGGTTTTTTGTTTTGCAACAAAATGAAATTGCCAAATGAGAATTAAAAGGCATGTCAAATTTCAAAATTTACTAATTTGGACGGATTAAGTTAATACTCCATATAATCACAAGTAAATTTATTAAGATATATTTAGGAAAATTGACATTTTAGTTTTTTAATTTACAAAATAAATCACATAAAATTGACTTTATATTTAAGAGATTTTTTTTTAAAGTTATTTATTTATTAGGCTATAATTTAAATAACCTTTTCTCTTTGAGCTAACCTCTCGACGAGAAATTTAAGAGGAGTTCTCTGGTTGGTGTCGAACTTGTTACAAATACAATATTATATTTCATCATGTAAAACTTAACAGCCGACTTGTGCTTACGTAACGAGTATGTAATTGTAGAGCAGAACAACTTCGTGCATCTACAGCAACATGGAAAATACAATGCAATTAACTGTAAAGTGAAATCCCATTTGTTATACGATTTCGATAGATGATGTATTCGATGTTTGTTCGATTACTTGAAAAACAACCTGTTTAGCAACAGAGTTGTCATCGTTTTGGCGAGGGCGGATGCTCCTGGGGACTGATCGAGAAAGACAACATAGGATCAACGAGAGTATACATCGATCAATGCCTCAACCGCAGCCTCTGTGGGGGCCGCATCGTCAAACACTCAATCCGAAACAAGAAAATAAAACACACAAATACATGTCAATGCGTGTGGAATTGAGGAGAAGAAGGAAAAAAAAAAGATTTCTTTAATTTAATTACCGTGTTCTGACGTGGCGCAACAATTGAAGGATTGATTTCTTGAAAAGGGGTTTCCGGCCGTTTTGAATTTGGTGACGAAGCGAATGAATGCGAATGGGTGCTTGTGAAGTGCGGTGCGGATAAATGGAAGACCCATCAAATCCTTTTCTTTTCTTCTCTGTTCTTTTAGGAGTCATACTGTATTTGATTGGACATAGATTCTGACATTTTTTTTACCATTTTTTTTAATTTTAATCATTTATTAAAATTGTTATAAAATATATTAATTTTATAGTAAAAATAAAAATTTTAAAAATATTAATTAAAATTGATTTTTACAAAACGTTAATATTTTTAAAATATTAAAACTTATAAAATGCGCACTTAGGCTCTGTTCTTTTGTACTGAAACTAACTGAACTTTACTGAACTGAACTAAACTGAATTAAACTAAACTGAACTGAATAGATCTGAACTGAACTGAATAGACCTGAACTGAACTGAACTGAAATTAAGTTCAAAATAAGAAACTTAAAATAATGAAAAACTAAAATTAGTATTTTTAAAATTTCAATATTTTGTATATTATAAACAATTTTATTAAATTTCTTATTTTTATGAGGTTAAAAAAATTAAAAATGATTTACATTCTATAACTTTTATGGTTTATCTATAAATTCAAATATATTGTTCATGTGAATACTCAAACAAAGTATACGTATTTACGACACTGTTTTTTTTTTGTTAGAAGTTTCGATATTACACAAAATTACTATATAATTTACATAAACATTACAAATAATAAATAATACAAAATAAATAATAATATAAGATTATTATAGCACATTGTTTCTTTAATTTTGATGCAAATTTTAGTTTATTTGGTAGACTCTTTGGATATCTTAATACTCTTGGATATTTGTTTCCTATTTGCGATCCCAACATCAGATATCATATTCCGGAATATAAGCATGGACTACCTAGAGGAATTTCAGAACATTTCAATTACCAACATTCTATTAAGAATGAAAGTTGAATGTGCTTTCGGTCAGTTGAAAAAAAAGTGGAAGGTGTTGAAAATTATGCCTCAAATATCACAAAAGTATCAAATGTCAATTATTGTTTCTTGTTTCACACTTCATAATTTCATACGAATGCACGAGAGTGGTATTTCAATTGTACATCATGATGTTGCCAGTGAGAGAACATATACAAACTTGGATGACAAAAATCGAATGAAACTCATGTCTAAGGTAAGGATAGATATAGCCGAAGCTATTTCGAAAGATAACAACACCTAAGAGCAAGAAGATGGAGTATAACAAAATGATAAGGAAGTAGATCATATATAAGTAGATTGACCGATTATTTAAATTTTGTATTTTTCATGATTTTTTTCAATATTACAAACATTTAATATTTATTGACATTAATTTTTGTTATTATTATTATTATTATTATCCAAAAGAACAGGGCCTTAATATAAAAATGAATTTTAAATATCAATTATGTTATAAACATAAATAAGATATTAAAAATTACAAAATTATCAATTTTAAATATAACGATATTCAAAATTGCAAAATTATAAAAACATCGAAACAATTTAATATAAATAAATTGATATTTAAAATTGAAGTTTATATTATCCTTCCATTTTGTAGATTTAAAAAATGTAAAAACAAATTTTAATTAATATTTTCGAAAAACATATTTTTATTATAAAATTAATATATTTATATAATAGTTTTATTAAATAATTAAAATATAAAAAATGAAAAAAAAAATAAAGAAAACGTAAAATTAATATATTTATATTATTAGTATTATTAAATAATTAAAATATAAAAAATTAAAAAAAAAATAAAGAAAATGTCAATGGAAGTCGAATCCATATGCAAATAGCACTACTCGTGACCTTATTTAAATGTTTTAACTAAATGAAATAAATGAAAAAGTAGAAAAGTTTTTATCCCTAAGTAAACGTGTGTGTATGGGATTGTGGTATTTTTTGAGCTAAATTGATCGAAAAACACTATATTTTTTTTAATTATACACTAACAAATTGAAAATTTATAATTAATTACGGAGTAATTATAGAATTATTATCTCACAAAAAATCTAAAAATAAAATTAAACTAATTGTGAAATTATCTCACAAAAAATCTAAAAAAAATAGCATGAAAAAAATAACATAACACAAATAGAAAATAAAAAGGATAGCATAACACAAATAGAAAATAAAAAAGGTAAAAACACAAATAAAAACTAAAAAACTAAAAAAAATGAAAAACAAAATAACAAAAATAAATTAGCTCGATAAAAAAATAGTGTAAGTGAACGCCCAAAAACAAGCTTCAAGCTAAATTAAAGAAAAAAAAGAAAACAGATGAATGAAAAATAATATTATAAAAAAATGAAAAAAAACACAAATAACAATAAAAAATAATAGCCAAAAACACTAAAATAAAAATGGAAAGTAATATCAATAAAAAAAACGAGCACAAATGGAAAAAATAAATTTATAAACTCAGTAAAAAAAACTAGAATTATAAAATAATACAGACAATTAAAAAATGGAGAAAATAATAATATAATATAATAACAAAACTATAAAAATATAAATAATAACAAAATTATAAAAATATAAATAATAAATAATATATCGCAATAAAAAAAATAAAAAATAATATAGTATAATAAAAAAAATTAGCGCAATAAAAAAATAATATAGCACAATAAATATTTTAATAAAATAAAATAAATAAAAATGTGTTACAATAATGTCAACATAATTATTTATTTTAAAAATAAATAAATATAATTATTTAACTAAATAATATGTTTCTAGCTTAAAACGGGCTCCAATTCAGAACCCGCGTCAGGTGTCGAGTCGGTGGGAAGACTGTAACACCCAGTTTTTGTTTTAAAAAAAAAAAAACTTATTTTATTAATAATTAAGTTTTTATAAAATATTATATTCTTTTAATTCGAATAAAATTTTAAGAGTTAAAAAAAAAAACACTTTAACTAATACAATGGAATATTAATTAAAATTAACAATTTAAATAAATATTAAGATTATCTAAAAATATTTTATTAATAATAATGAATTTCAAGAAAACATTTTTTTTGTTTCGGTTTAAATTAATAATCCTAAACAGATTACGCGTCCCTCTCCACGATCTGCTATTTTCTAGCAACAGACTACTGGGAACTCTCAATCTTATACACATTATAAGCACCACACCAAAAATTACGTTACTGGGAACTCACGTGAAGAAGGTCGAAGAAGGGGGTCGGCAAAAGGGTTCAAAGCTTTAAAGATCGACTGTTAAATCCGCACTCTACGTCTTATATTCAAGGTAACAAAGGACCCTCTGATCTAAATTTTCCCTGCTTACATAGGAAATTTATACAACTAGTAGTATGAAAGAAAAGAAAAATTGAAGTAGAATAATCGATCGACATGTTAGAATTGATGTTGATTTCTGGAACTTATATTTAGCCTTGAATAATCCTAACACATTTGTAATTATTAATAGGATAACGTTAGAAAACCTAATTACGAAACCACTAGTATAAGTATTTACACATACATATGTGGGCTTACATATGAAATCATGAAGTTATTCTGAATATAAGATGAATAAATAATTAAGATGCACATACCATGTTTTCCTTGGAATTTCTCCACTTATACTGTTATAAGTATTAAGCTTTAATTAAAATAGATAAGAGTATTAAGTTGTGGAGTAGTATTTATATATTCATATATGTGAACGGATAGAGTGGAGTTTATATCTATGATGCCTTTAGATGATCTCGGGTCTCACTTTCATGTCATAAATAATTACACCTTAATCTTGAAGTAGCTACAGTATAGGAACTCGAGTATATATTCTGAAACTTAGCCTTTAGAATTTAATTTAAACAGTACTAAGTAACCTTTACAAGTTAACAATAAACTCCGGAAAATAATCCTAAACTCACTATATTCACGATACATGTCAATTTGGGGTTTCACCCTAATAGGAGACGAGGCGACGGAGAGTTAGGAGTTCCTCTCGGCTAGGATTTTACTAGCACGGCACATTTACGAGGTAGGGGCTTCTTATCCTTTACTCATGAGTTATGTTATGCTTATGTGCGTATGTGTATTTATGTGAACGAACTATGTGATATTGTACGTGTCGATAATTAAATGATTAATGAATATCATGTTTATGTGTGCTAGTTGAGATGTCGACTTGGTATGATAATCTACGTGTAATATGTTATATGCTATCGTCACGTGTACGACACGTGTAATATGTTATATGTTATCGCCACGTGTACTATGCTCAAATGATATGCTATGAAAACAAGGTTCGCCCGTAGGCAGGGGTGACAACAAGGTCCGTCCATAGGCAGGGACGGCAATATGTGAAATGTTTATGTTAAACAAGGTTCACTCGTAGGCAGGAGTGACAACAAGGTCTGTCCGTAGGCAGGGACAGCAATATGTGAAACAAGGTTCAATCGTAGGCAGGGTTGACAACAAGGTCCATCCATAGGCAGGGATGGCAATATGTGAAATGTATATGATAAACAAGGTTCACCCGTAGGCAGGGGTGACAGCAAGGTCCGTCCGTAGGCAGGGACGGCAATATGTGAAAAGTATATGCTTACATGTTTAGATATGTGAAAGTATGTTTATGTGAATTAATTGTCTACATTCTTCATGTGATTATACGTGCCATGTATTCATGATATGATTCATGATTTTAAGATAAGTGATTCCTGCTGAGCACGTTGAGCTCACCCCAATCAACGACATTTTTTTTTTAGGTACGAACGGAGACATCGAGGGGAATAACGAGGATGCGGTAGTGTGATACATGTACTATGCTTACATTGATTTTAAAGCTCACTTTTATTTTTATTAAATGCTTAAATTGTTATTTTAATTTTTCGAAAAGTATTATTTCTTTGAAAATTGTTGTTTAAATTACGTAACCCCCATATTTGACTAATTATTTTTAAAATAAATTATTTTATTTTATTATCTTCCGCTCTATTTTGGAAAACGAAAATCGGGGCGTTACAAAGTGGTATCAGAGCACCAGTTTTGATTCTGTAGACTTTACTATTTTTTTCAAAAAGAAAAAGTTTCATGTTTCAAAATAAAAGGAAATAAAATGTCACTACTGCTACCTTCGTCATTCCTCGTCGAGTTCTCCAAAGGTATGATTTTATGTTTATGGCTTCACGGACATAATAGTACTTGGAATTAGAAATGGCCTTTAGGTTTACGTTTAACATTGGATGCTACGCACGACGATGACACGTACTATTCAACCACGTAAATAAAATAATTAAACTGGAAACCTAAATACTCGTATTACAGAAAGAAATGGCAGCTAACGGAGAGGAGCAACCAACAATGAATCGAGCTACTGCTGAAGCCATGGGCATGGCCATCAATCACTTTCTCCAGACCATGCAAGCTAATGGAGGAGGAAATGCGGATCACGAGCGCGCAGTTGAGAGATTTCGCCGCTATCGTCCGCCAACCTTCAATGGGAAAGACGGTCCTGCAGCAGTTGAAGAATGGTTTCGTTCACTAGAACGCATTTTCCGCACCATCCAATGTGGAGATGCTTCAAAGATAGCTTGTGCCACCTTTCAGCGGGTGGAACATGCGGATCACTGGTGGGAAGGGTTCTGGCGCGGTCTAACCGAAGATGAGAAGAAAGCTATGACTTGGGATATCTTCAAGACTGAGGTTATGAATCAGTATTTCCCACAGTCCTATCGTAACGAGAAGGAGACGGAGTTCTTGAATCTGAAGCAGGGGACCATGACAACGACCGAGTATGAGAGAAAATTCAACGAGTTGAGCAGGTTTGCCCCACATCTGGTGGATGATGATGCAAAGAGGGCATCGAGATTCGAGAGAGGACTGAGGCCCCAACTCGCTGGAATCTTGGCAGCGCAAGGCGATCTAGGCTATTATGAAATAGTAAGAAGGGCTCATAAAGTCGAGGTAGGATTGAAAGGAGATGAAGTGAAGCCGATGCCAACTATGGAAAATGAAAAGAGGAAATGGGAGGACGAAGAGCGAAATGAGAACAAGCAGCCGAGGATCGAAGGATATGATCACCGTGTAGCACCGACTTACAAGCCCTTGTGTAGAGAATGCGGGAAACACCACAATGGAATATGCTTGAAGGGAAAAGATGAATGCTTCCGGTGTCACAAAGAAGGGCACAAGTCCGGTAATTGTCCTAACAATAATGGTAGAAACAATGGACCTCCAAGAAACATGTATGGAAATGGAGGTAGGGCATGAGAGACGACATATTGCTAAGAGGACTCAATGCTAGTATTTTATTTTCGAATTTCGAGGACGAAATTTCTTTTAAGAGGGGTAGTATTGTAACACCCAGTTTTTGTTTTAAAAAAAAAAAAACTTATTTTATTAATAATTAAGTTTTTATAAAATATTATATTCTTTTAATTCGAATAAAATTTTAAGAGTTAAAAAAAAAAAACACTTTAACTAATACAATGGAATATTAATTAAAATTAACAATTTAAATAAATATTAAGATTATCTAAAAATATTTTATTAATAATAATGAATTTCAAGAAAACATTTTTTTTGTTTCGGTTTAAATTAATAATCCTAAACAGATTACGCGTCCCTCTCCACGATCTGCTATTTTCTAGCAACAGACTACTGGGAACTCTCAATCTTATACACATTATAAGCACCACACCAAAAATTACGTTACTGGGAACTCACGTGAAGAAGGTCGAAGAAGGGGGTCGGCAAAAGGGTTCAAAGCTTTCAAGATCGACTGTTAAATCCGCACTCTACGTCTTATATTCAAGGTAACAAAGGACCCTCTGATCTAAATTTTCCCTGCTTACATAGGAAATTTATACAACTAGTAGTATGAAAGAAAAGAAAAATTGAAGTAGAATAATCGATCGACATGTTAGAATTGATGTTGATTTCTGGAACTTATATTTAGCCTTGAATAATCCTAACACATTTGTAATTATTAATAGGATAACGTTAGAAAACCTAATTACGAAACCACTAGTATAAGTATTTACACATACATATGTGGGCTTACATATGAAATCATGAAGTTATTCTGAATATAAGATGAATAAATAATTAAGATGCACATACCATGTTTTCCTTGGAATTTCTCCACTTATACTGTTATAAGTATTAAGCTTTAATTAAAATAGATAAGAGTATTAAGTTGTGGAGTAGTATTTATATATTCATATATGTGAACGGATAGAGTGGAGTTTATATCTATGATGCCTTTAGATGATCTCGGGTCTCACTTTCATGTCATAAATAATTACACCTTAATCTTGAAGTAGCTACAGTATAGAAACTCGAGTATATATTCTGAAACTTAGCCTTTAGAATTTAATTTAAACAGTACTAAGTAACCTTTACAAGTTAACAATAAACTCCGGAAAATAATCCTAAACTCACTATATTCACGATACATGTCAATTTGGGGTTTCACCCTAATAGGAGACGAGGCGACGGAGAGTTAGGAGTTCCTCTCGGCTAGGATTTTACTAGCACGGCACATTTACGAGGTAGGGGCTTCTTATCCTTTACTCATGAGTTATGTTATGCTTATGTGCGTATGTGTATTTATGTGAACGAACTATGTGATATTGTACGTGTCGATAATTAAATGATTAATGAATATCATGTTTATGTGTGCTAGTTGAGATGTCGACTTGGTATGATAATCTACGTGTAATATGTTATATGCTATCGTCACGTGTACGACACGTGTAATATGTTATATGTTATCGCCACGTGTACTATGCTCAAATGATATGCTATGAAAACAAGGTTCGCCCGTAGGCAGGGGTGACAACAAGGTCCGTCCATAGGCAGGGACGGCAATATGTGAAATGTTTATGTTAAACAAGGTTCACTCGTAGGCAGGAGTGACAACAAGGTCTGTCCGTAGGCAGGGACAGCAATATGTGAAACAAGGTTCAATCGTAGGCAGGGTTGACAACAAGGTCCATCCATAGGCAGGGATGGCAATATGTGAAATGTATATGATAAACAAGGTTCACCCGTAGGCAGGGGTGACAGCAAGGTCCGTCCGTAGGCAGGGACGGCAATATGTGAAAAGTATATGCTTACATGTTTAGATATGTGAAAGTATGTTTATGTGAATTAATTGTCTACATTCTTCATGTGATTATACGTGCCATGTATTCATGATATGATTCATGATTTTAAGATAAGTGATTCCTGCTGAGCACGTTGAGCTCACCCCAATCAACGACATTTTTTTTTTAGGTACGAACGGAGACATCGAGGGGAATAACGAGGATGCGGTAGTGTGATACATGTACTATGCTTACATTGATTTTAAAGCTCACTTTTATTTTTATTAAATGCTTAAATTGTTATTTTAATTTTTCGAAAAGTATTATTTCTTTGAAAATTGTTGTTTAAATTACGTAACCCCCATATTTGACTAATTATTTTTAAAATAAATTATTTTATTTTATTATCTTCCGCTCTATTTTGGAAAACGAAAATCGGGGCGTTACAAAGACGGTGTGAAGTTCGTGGTGGATCTTAGTCCGAGAATAAACAATTGTCTCGTGGAAAAAACTTCTTAAAAAAGCTAATTTGAGAAAATCAATCAGGCCCGACGTCTGTGGGCCCGAAGCCCAAGATCAACACATTTATCATCCTTCGCCTCATTCTCTTCATGCTGCTGTTGCTTCTTTTGAAGCCCTTCGGAGAAATACCAAAATAATTCTCGGTAAAATCAATGTTCTAAAAATCGGGCCTAGACGGGGCCTAGGCGCTAGGCGGAAGTAAACCGTCCCGATTTTCCATATTAGGCAGCTAGGCGGGTCCAGGCGGATTTAGGCGGACTAGGCGGGGATTAATCGGGCCTAGGCGGTTTTGAATAAAAAAATTTAAAAAAAAATGTTTTTTTCGCCTAGTTGCGAATTTAATATTTTTATTAGCTACAAAAGTTTAAAAATGATATTTTCATGTGTTACAGAGCTTAAAATATAATATTTGATGTGATTTGTGAAATATGATTGAAAATTTGTGTAATATTTTAACTTTATTGAATATATAAACAAATATGATATAACTAATTGTTATAATTAAAGTAAAAAAATTATTATTTTTTCAAAAAATATATTTATAAATTATTTTTGAAATATAATATTAATTAATTAAATATAAAAAAGTAAAACGATTAATCCCCGCCTAGTCCCCGATTAATCCCTCTAGGCTCTAGGCCCCTAGTCACCGTCCGCCTACCGCCTTGCGCCTTTTAGAACCTTGAGTAAAATGTATACTATTATATGTAGTTTTCAGTTATTGGGAGGAGTAATACCAAAATACAAGTTTCAAAGGCTAAAACACAAAAAAAAAATTACAAATCAACTCCCTCCTAAATCCTAAACATTTAAGGCGGGTTTACGAAAATGTTCAATCATGGGTCCAGACGAAAAAGTCGAGGCCCCAGTAATGGGTCCAATCTTCTCAAGAAAATCCTGAATCTCATTCTCTAGATTAACTCTCGTCTCGAGAGAAATCTTATCACCCGTTTTCTCGAGAGTTGACCTCATCGCCTCCACGGTCTTCTTCATAAACGCGATGTCGGGCGGCCGCTCAAAGGTGTCAGGCCCGGTTATGTGCTCAAAATGCGCTCTGCGTCAAAACCCGCGTCCCGTGTAGAGTTAGGTGAAGGCCGTGTGAGCTTCAGGGTGGTCAGGTGGTGGGTGTCTCGTGGAAAAAGCTTCTTAAAGAGGTCAATTTGAGAAAACCAACTAGACCCGACTTGTCTGTTCAAGGGCCCGAAGTCCACCTATTTCTCATCCCTGCTTCAGCCATGTGATATTTGCTTTTTTTGAGCCGCCTAGGAGAAATATAATTCAAGTTTCGGTCACCTTGAACCGTCAAAATGATTTTCAAGTTTCGGTCACCTTGAACCGTCTGAGCAACGAGAGAACTTACTCTTTATGTTGAATTAAATTCTTTAAATTCAATTTTTTTCTCTTTTTTTCTTAAGCTGGGCTGTTTTTTCCCTCCATTTAAATAAAAAAAAAAATAGCATTGGATGTTTATTCTTTGTCCATTCAAATAAATAAGAACAATTAGTGGGAAAATTAAAAAATATTAAAAATTATTATAATTTTATAATTAATAAAATAAAGTGAAAAATTAGCGCTTCTTCTCTCCATTCAAATAAATAAAACAAAATAATATTAAAACCTACGAAATGAGCACACAAAATAATATGAAAAATTGTAAAAACTAGCACAATAATAAAAAAACTAACAAATGAAAAATAGCTAAATAATAATAAATAATAATAATTTGATCCAAAAGTCTACTTCACTCAATTTTCAACTAAAACATAATCATCCATTTTGAGTTCAAAATCAAAGAAAAATGAATAAAACTTTACTCCCAAATATAGTGCGTTGTTCAAAAGCAAAATAACTTCACTTCCAACGGGCTTCAATATCCCGAAAAGTGCGTTTTTAATTTGGCAAAGCATTTGAGTAGCTCCAGACTACCTCGCCTCGAGTCAGGTGAAGGACGCGTGAGTTTTAAGGTGGTGGTGTCTCGTGGAAGAAGCTTCTTAAAGAGGCTAATTTGGGAAAACCAATCAGGCCTGACTCAAATGTTTAAGGACTCGAAACCCACCCATTTCTCATTCCCACTTCAGACACAAAATAATAAAAAACCTCTAAAAAATTAGCGCACAAAATAATATGAAAACCTATAAAAAACAATATGGAACTTATGAAAAAAAACCTATAAAAAATTAGCGCACAAAATAATATGAAAACCTATAAATACAATATGGAACTTATGAAAAATGAGCGCACACAATAATATGAAAACCTATAAAAACAAGCGCAATAAAATAATATGAAAACATACAAAAATAATATGAAACTTGTGAAAAACAAGCACAGAATAGTATGAAAACCTAAAATAAGCACATAATAGTATGAAAACCTATAAAAACCATATAAAAACATACAAAAATAATATGAAACTTGTGAAAAATAAGCACAGAATAGTATGAAAACCTATAAAAACAAGCGCAATGAAAAATAGGTAATAATAATAAATAATAATAATTTAGTCCAAAAGTTTATTTCACTCCATTTTCCACTAAAACATAATCATCAAAACTAGTGAAAAATGAATAAAACTTCACTCCCAAATGTAGTGTCTTTCATTTTCTGTTCAAAAGCAAAACAACTTCACTTCCAATGAGCTTCAATATCCCGAAAAGTGCTCTTTTAATTTGGCAAGCATATGAGCAGCTCCAGACTCCCTAGCCTCGGAGGGACTCTTTTCCAAATCACCCTTTAAACACAGCTCAAAATCTTTACTTCCAACCACCACCATCGACAGGAATTTACCTACCCAACGAACGATAAATCAAGATTTTACCAAGCATCACAAATACACATTTCCACAAACAAAAGATAAACTTACCATCAGATGGCCCTACAACATATCTTGGCAGCCTCCAGTTATTCTTCAGACATGTATATTCCAAGTCCTGACATGAAGATCTTCCGGGAAGGAATATGTTGGGGAAGCCACTTTGCCTCTCAACTTCATTTTTTGGCGGAAATAAATCATCGTTCCCGCTCATGATAGAGTCGAGGCAGTGACGAGCCAAATCGACATCGCCTCCTAAGTAAATTGTATTTATTTATCTTCATACATCTTGAAATAAATGTACTAATAATATATATTTTAGAGCGAATTTGAAAAATGGACATACCATCCCTTATACGTTCGATGCAATCTTCATGTAACGAGAGTGCATCTTCCATTGTTTCGAGTTTAGAGGACTGCCAAGACACAACTAAATATTAAGACCACATGTATACGATTACGTACATAACTTCATTCACAAAGTTGAATCGAAACACATTACCAGTTCTAGCCTTTTTCTATAAAGGAGTGCCAAAGCACTTTTCAAATTCTCAGGGTCCGGTTTATTTATCGGTTTGGCATCAGTAACCGCCTCGAACTGAACTAGTGCAAGTGTAGTATTCGACTTCATATGGTCCGCGACATCCGACTGCACAAAGGAAAATATATTATAAATCTCGGTTTCACAATTGACTGCCAAAAAAATTATTTTATGTGGCAAAAAGATTTAACCTTTAAGTTTGCACGGTGTTGCGTGGACTTCTGATTATACACTACTAGTCTTGAAGTCTTATGCTCATAATCGGCACTATCAGAATTCATAATTATTTTCTCCTTCACTGAATCCTCTGACACCTCCGATCTTTTAGTGAATGTATTTGGAGTATTCTTCTTCTTGTTCGTCGCCGCGTTTTGAGATGGTGGCCTTTTGGGTGGTGAACTCTTGAGATCAGCAGAACTAGGTGAAGAAGAAGAAGCAGTAACCCTGCTTGAACTTAATTCTATACCGCCACTGTTCGTCACTGCATTTTGAGATGGCAATTTGGGTGGTGGACTCTTGAGATCGGACGAACTAGGTGAAGAAGATGCAGCAACCCTGCTTCGACTTAATTCTATACTGTCACTTTTTGCACTGCTTGGGGCATTGTGGTCATTTAGATTCAGCAAGAACAAATCTTTCCTGACTCTAATCAGCACAAATGAAGCACACGTTGAAGCAATGCACGGATATAAAAAATAATAAAGAAAAAGAAATTGAGGTTTATAGGCATCGATCATACCTTGAAATCCAGTTTGAGATGAACTTCACATAAGGAAGCATCTCGTGGTATGTGACAAAATCTGTAGCCGCCCAACCATCATAGTACTTCTGGACCATAGGCCCATGTAGACTGCCAAAAGTTGCAAGAATCAATAATTTTGAATGTAACATATATAAAAGCAGCCTTTTTCTCTTTGAGCTAACCTCTCGACGAGAAATTTAAGAGGAGTTATCTTTTTGGTGTCGAGCGTCTTACAATAGTGCATCATGTAAAATTTAACGGCAGACTTTTCTTTACTTAACGAGTATGTATAGTGACTCTGGCCATCCAGAAGCTCAAGGTCAGCACGATCAATGCCTGCACCATATATGCAACCATCGAGTGATCAATTTCGAAAACAAACGCGATGAAATGATGGGTGAAATACCTGTTATGCCCTCCACAGCATCAAACGCAATCTGCAGCAACTTACAATTATCACTCGCCGTATGAATGCTGCTTATCCTCTTCATACCGACCTTATTAACCCTCGGAACTGAGATTCCTAGATTATTACTAACATCCTTCTCGACAAGTGACCACACACCTTGGGTAACGGAACCAAACCTGAGTAAACAGTTTTCCAACTCCGAGTCAATCACCAAAATAGCAACCTTTGATATCGGCCAACCTTCTAAATTTGGAAAGTCTCTCGAAGCGTCTAGAGCCACAGCGATATCACATGCTTCCTTCACGGCTTTCTCAGTCACCGAGAGCTGATATCCTTTGTCCAAATTCAGTTCAGTCTCGATAGTGGCCTTCATGAATACGGTCAGAGTGGCTCTGCTTGAAAGAGCCAACTTACAGAAGGAGACGAAATCTAACAACTCCAGCTCCGGTTTCTTCTTTCTGTAGTAGTAATTGTAAAGCAGAACAACTGCGTGCATCTACAGAAACATGTAAATACGATGGGATTAGCTTAAGCTTAAAAACGATGAATGACAAAATGCACGATAAAATCTACAGTTCCGAAAACTTGGGGCCTTAAAATATGATTTATTTTTTAATAGACAATCACAACACATGTAGAAGAACCGGGCTCAGAATTTTTAAAAGGGGGAAATAGTCAGGATTCAAGTTTATGATTAGCTTCTAAAAGTCCATATCACTATTCTAAAATCTTTTTCTTCTCTTTCGGGATCGAACATCAATTGCAACGATTAAACACAAATGAAGATTCAAGAATTCTGAAGCAATGAAAAGAATGACCTGTTTGGCAACAGAGCTCTGAGCATTGGTGGAAGGCTCGCTGATGGAGACAGAGTAAGGCAAAATAGGATCAACCAGAAGCTCCATCAATGCGTGAACCACATCCTCCGTGGGCCCCACGTCTTCAAACACTTGCTCCGGATCCATTGCAGCAACTTCTGCGCACGGAAAATAAAACATAAAAAAGTGAAGAAGAGGAAAAACACACAGTAAAAAACCCCACAAGGGGTTAATCAAATCCAAGAAAATAAGAACAAGAAACAGAGCAAAAACATGATCTTTAACATCAGAGTTTTGAGTAACACACGCGTTAAGAAAAATGCAATATCAAGAAAATAAAACACACTAAAACGTGTATATGCGTGCCGAATCGGCGCAGGAAAAACAACAAGAAAAAAAAACGCTTTCTTTACCTTTTTACAAAGAGGAGTTATGTGAAGGAAATGAAGGTGGGAGAAGGTGAATCCAAAGAGACGGTAATAATTAATTGATTTTGGTTGCGTGTGTGTGTTTATGGTACGCTGTACAAAAATTAAGCTGCTTTTTCAAGAAAAACAATGTCACAAAAATAGCAAAAATGGCGGTAATAAAAGTTTGAATTTGGTAATGAAAATGGATTAACTTCTGGTAGTTGTGTGATATTTGCGGATAATAAAATTAAATTAAAGTACAGTACCATTTTTTTAAAAAAAAATTTACTAGTAGACTTTGAAATAATTGGATTTGGCCACAAATAAACATACCTTAAAATAATTGGATTTGGCCACAAATAAACATACCTTGAATCAAATGAGCTATTAAAAGAGTCGAACGAGAACAGAGCACGAACACGGACACGAACACAAGATCAACGCGAGTTGACCAATCAATGAGCTTCGTTTCGCAAGTGAGGTCGATTATAGCAAACACATCAATCGAAAAGCTTAATCGATGTGCGATGGCTGTGGCGGTGGCGGCGGATCAATCGATAGAAACCTAAGATGGAGAAATTTGTCTACACCTAGGTTTTTGTTTGCAACAAAATGAAATTGCCAAATGGGAATTAAAAGGCATGTCAAATTTCAAAATTTACTAATTTGGATGGATTAAGTTAATATACTATATAATCACAATTCACAAATAAATTTATTTTTAAAAATATTGTATCTACCAATAATGTATGGACAGGTATTCAAATGTTCTTTTCAAACATTCTTCTAGAGTAATTTCGTTTATACTCCGTATTAAAAATATTGTCAGCTCTTGTATTTAATTCACATTATATTATAGGGGCATATTAGTAATTTCGCTTATACCCCAATCCATTCCACGAAGAAGAAGAAGATAGAGAATGAGAAAATATCTGCAAAAGAGGGTTTTTGCTACTCCAATAAACCCTACTTCAAAGCTCTCTAATTCAGGTCGGTGATTTCTTCATTTCCCTTTCGCACAATTACAATGGAACCCCAATTCTTGATTTCACCTTACAAACCCTCACCGTCAATCCACGCTCTCCCGTTTTTCCTCTCCTGCAACTCCTCGTCTTTCCTTCAAAAACCCAGTTCCGGTTCGGATTCCCGCTTCTCGTTCTCCGCCCCGAAATTGAACAAAACTCCATTTCTGGGCCAAGCTCTGTCTCTCAGAGAGAATCGCGAACCCCGATCGAACCCGACGACCCGTTTGTTCGTTATAAGCGCCGGCGCCGTGAAGAGGCGAAAGGAGCTTCCGTTCGACAGCGTGATTCAAAGGGATAAGAAGCTCAAACTGGCTTTGAAGATCCGGAAGATCCTGATGACCCACCCGGACCGAATCATGCCCCTCCGCGATCTGGGCCGCTTCAGAAAGGCCCTGGGGCTCGAAAAGCGCCGCCGTTTCATAGCCCTGCTGAGGAGGTTCCCGGCGGTGTTCGAGATTGTGGAGGAAGGTGTCTACTCCCTCCGGTTCAAGCTAACCCCCGAGGCCGAGAGGCTTTACCTCGAGGAGATGAGGATTAGGAACGAGATGGAGGATTTACTAGTCATAAAGCTTCGGAAATTACTGATGATGTCGATGGATAAACGCATTCTCCTCGAGAAAATCGGCCACCTGATGGCTGACCTGGGCCTCCCGTTGGAATTCCGAGACACCATCTGCCACCGCTACCCTCAGTACTTCAGGGTGGTTGCTACTGGGCGGGGCCCGGCCCTCGAGCTCACCCACTGGGACCCTGACCTGGCTGTTTCCGCTGCTGAGCTGGCGGAGGAAGACAACAGGCTGAGGGAGATGGACGAGAAGGATTTGATCATCGATCGAGCCCCGAGGTTCAATCGAGTCAGGATGCCAAAGGGTCTTAATCTCTCGAAAGGGGAGATGAGAAGGATTGCTCAGTTCAGGGACATCCCTTACATCTCGCCTTATTCGGATTTCTCGGGCCTACGGGCTGGAACTGCAGAGAAGGAAAAGCACGCCTGTGCTGTTATTCATGAGATCTTGAGTCTCACGGTTGAGAAGAGAACTCTTGTGGACCATCTGACCCATTTCCGGGAGGAGTTTAGGTTCTCGCAGCAGCTGAGGGGGATGTTGATAAGGCACCCGGACATGTTCTACGTGTCTCTTAAGGGAGATAGGGACTCTGTCTTCCTCCGGGAGGCGTATCGTGATTCTCAGTTGATCGAAAAGGATAAGCTGTTGCTGGTGAAGGAGAAGTTCCGGGTGCTTGTGAACGTTGCGAGGTTTCAGAGAAGAAAGGGTCCGAGGGATGCTTCAGATGAGGCGGGAGAGAATAATGATGAGTGGTCGGATAATGATGATCAGGGAAGTGGTGCTGATAGTGATGATGGAGAGGATGAAAATGAGGTTGAGGATGAATGGAGTGAGGGTGATGACGTGCCACCGGATTTCAGTGACGAAGAAGATGAATCATTGTCGGGTTCTGAAATAATTAGCCAAGCAAGTGAGAGAGGTAAAGGATCGGGCGAGGTTGAAGACAAAGATCTTGTTCCCGTGTTTCCGGACGGTCGAGTCAGAGAAAGATGGTAGAAGTATAAAGAATATGAATACTGACATATAGATTCAGAATCTGGTCTCAAATTCCATTGTGTTTGTGTTGATTATTTTGTTTGCTCCTTATTTGAAGTTTTTACCTTTATTATGGATTTAAAGAAATGTTCAGTGCAATTAGAAACATGTCTCAATTATACACTCTACAAGATTATGAATAACAAGTACTCAAACTCTTTCAGTATCATAAAAAATATCGAAAAATTGTTTTTAGTACAATACTCATATCGAAAAATAAAAGAGAGTGCCAACACAGGTAGCTTACATCAAGGATACAAAACAGTTAGTTTTCAAAAACACGACTCCAGCCGTATACATTTGACGAATCATTTTCCTTGGGTAGCCATTCGTTTGCGTATCTCAAAGGCCGTGTTGAATAGCCCATTCGTCGGCTGGTCGCACACAAAGCACTTCTTATTTTTAGCATGATGCTGTCAACACAAAAAACAAAACAGCAGCAAGAAGGTAAATCCCAACAACATTTTAGACATGATCATAGGCAAAACATAACACCAAGTACTGAATCTATAAAATACCTTCAACGCGCAATGCTCGCAGAAATAATGCTTGCACCTAGTCACAACTGGGTCCACAAAAGGTTCCCTGCAAATGAAACATGCAAAAGGCAGTGCATCTTCATCCTCGTCACTCATCTCGCCACCTTTCTCATCTTCATCGTCATCATCATCCTTCAATGCCATAGCCATTTTCTTCTTCCTGGCCTTCTCTTTCTCATCCCACTCATTCTCAAGCTGCCACCCCGACTTATAATCGCCCCTATCATGCATAAACTTGCAAGAGTCGCCATACCCACAATAACCCGTCTCCTTGTAATCCTTGCAAATGTCAGGCTGATAGTCGAATCTTGCCGACACTCGTATGTGGGCCGAAGCCCTCAGAGGCCCATGAGACCCGCCGGCCTTCTCACTGGCAACAGTATGCTCTCTCCGAAAACCAGCCTTATGATCAGTGTACCCATGTAAGCCTTTGTATAGTTTTTCGGACCCTTCGCCCTTGTTCTTTCCTTTCAGAGCTTCTTCGGATTGCTTGAGAACTCTCTCTCTGAGGGCCCGAGCATCTCTCGAGAACTCGGTCTCGGTTTCCAAAGTGGCTGTCGCTCCACTGTCGTTATGGACTTGGATTTCCTTTGACGACTCGTACTCGAAAACCGAGGATTTTGGTTTTTCCATCGTTTCGAGGTCTTTTGAAGCCTTGACGGGCCCGCTGGAGAAACGCAGCTTGTTGTCGGCAGCAGCTTGCTTCTTCTTATTGAAGACCACAGAAGTGTCTTCATCCTCATCCTCACCCTCCCCCACTTCAACGGAGGTTCGTTTCCTGATATTCTTTCCCTTTGATGGCTTCCTGAAGAAATTACAGACTGGAAAACGAGAATTCAGAAACATTATGATAATTTCAGGTAATTACTCAATCTTTATCACAATCGAATGCTATAAGAATCACGAATTAAGAAATAAAAAAAAAATGAACTTTCAAACCCTAATCGACGAAAATAGGGAAGTGCTGAAGAAACCCGAAAATTGGGTAATTAGTGAGGAAAATTCAATCAACGCTTACCAGTTGAAGCCTCGGTGGATTTTTCGGCGGCGGCGGCGCCTACGTCTGATTCGTTGCTCTGCATCGGCAGGATGATCGCGTCTTTTCCTTGTGTTCTTCTAGTTGGATTCTTGGGCTGCGAAGTCCATTTAACATCCGCCTGGACCTATTTGTTTACATAAATATATACTCCATATTTTAAATATATTTAATTACTGTAAATCACTTTAAATATATTTACCTAATTACGAGTATATTTTATATAATTGAGGGAGTTTATATTATTTAGAATTTTCATATATATATATATTAATTGAATTTTTAAAATCTGAGTTCGATTTTATTACTTATTGAGTTTGATCACCAAACTAAAGATTTAGAGATGCTAAAGATTTAGAGAGCTAGCATGTTAATTTGTGATACAGAAGAGTTCTCATTTCTAAGCAGTGTAGAGTTTTCATTTATACATTTCTATGCGCAGTACTGTATCATTCCTTTTATATTTTTACATGAGTTTTACCAAAAAAAAGTTTTAGAGTTTAATTTTAAAATTTTAAATTAAAATTTTTAAAGTTATATACAAAATTTATAAATAATTAATCTTTTACTTTAAATAAATTTATAATAATTAATCATTTAATAAATAATTCAAACTCTAAATTTGACTTTTTAAATAAATAAATTTATGGCTGCATCGATTATATTAAACACCCGAACAAAAAATCGACCTATTTTCAAATATAGGTTGTATAATTATCACTTTGCCTTTGATGAGTATAATACTATAATATCTTAGGGTGGACATGAGATAAATTAGGGAAATCATGTTCCTTCCCGAAAATTTATGTTCCTGCATGTCTCAATTTCGTTTGAGTTCGGATCGAGATCGGAATCGGAACGTCTTAAAATTTTAAATAAAATTATAAAATTGACTTATAAAATAATCAAAATACAAATAAAATAAAAATTCTTAAATTTTAGAAGAAATAAGTTAAATTATTAAGTTAAAAGACTTTTTATAATTTTTAAAATATAAGTATTTAAGTATTTTCAAAAAAAAATTATTTTAAAAAATAAATTATTATGTGATTTGTGAAAATATATTAACTAAGTAATAAATTTAATTGAATGCTTGATCAATATTTTACTATTTTTATTAATTTATGTGAAAAAATAATATTTATATTTATATTTATATTAATATATTTGCGGAACGGGATAGAACGAGATCGTAATCCCGTCCCATTATGAAAAAAAATAAATGGACGAGATTACCATTTTCAAAATTGATCCGGTCCCATCCCGAACTTTTCAGATAAGATCGGAACATGATTTCGGAACAAAGTGTCCACCTCTAAACTATCTACATATATAATCTGAGAATAAATAATAAAAAGTCAAAGATTATGACACTGAAAAAAAATCTTTAAAGTAAAAAGTACTTATCATAGATTCAAAGATATTTATTTCATCAAAAATACATTTGACAATCTAAAAACCTTATCTTTAACCTAAACACTTATCATGATCATAGGAGTATATCACTAATGATCACAACAAAATACATTGATAAAATGAAGATATGTACTAATGTGCTTTTCTACCAAGGGCACAAGAGAAAAGTAATACAGACAAAGACACAGCCGGTAATAAAAAGCACCACCAAATTATTCACACACATCAACTGCCACGGGCTCACGAATACAATAGTCATAAGTACACGATACATACAGCCTTCAATAAGAGCAACGATGTTATACTCTCGTTTTAGTACACGATACGATATGTGATTTACATACTAGCCTTCTAAATGTACCAAACCACGCAGATGCAGTACTTTGAGGCAATCCTTACAAGTCCGACTAAGAATATCCACCAATTCGACTCAGAGTGATCGGCTAACATTTGACATTCGTTCGGAGACAACAGCCAACGAATTGAGGTTGCAATTGATTAACGCCTTCACAAAGTAACACGTCTCTTCCTGTGTGTTCCCTTCGGGCACATCAACCACAAATGACTCGATGACAAGTGTCACGGGCCTCCCGTCTTTTATCTCCGGATGGGCAGTGATTATCGATGAGTAGTTCTGCAAAATTTTAGCACAAGATTTATTTGTTAGCTCTGCAACATTTTTTTAACAAAAATATTACAATTAGCCCCTTAAGACAACAATACTATAATACAATAGTAAATGAGCTGAAGATAATAACGAGATCTCACGTTGAGTCTGTGATCACCGCCGACAAATTTGACCCCGATGATATGCTTCTGGTCATCAAGAAGCTCCAGTCGTTCAGTGCTGGTAGTGGCGGGAAGTCCAGATGTAACGTTGACTTCTCTAACGCTCCCGATATTCATGTCCCCTCTCATGGTGCACCGGCTAACAAAGGGCTTGTACGTTTGCGGCTGATCGAATCTCCTCACCAACGACCAAACCTATCATTCAAAATGAAAAACAATAATCCCACAAAAACTATTTAATAAAAATATCAAATCAAGAAAACCAAAACTATTACAGCTCAAGTGACGGAATAAAAACTACTGTAATTGGGATTAGTAAACCCTAATTTAATCGAGAGCCCACATGAACATAATTCCAAAATCAGATTAACAGAGAGCAAAAAAAATAACACGCGCTAGTATGTGTTGAGAGTGAGAGAGATTACGATATCAACGGGAGCCTTGATGAATTTGACGACCGAAGAAGAGCACTGGTGCTGATTCGGCTGGTGCCCATGGTATCTGCGTATATACTCTGCCTCCATTTTCGGTCTTCAGAGAAAAAAAATCCGAAATTCAGATGAAAAAGAAGAAGAAGCTCTGAAACAAGATTCTAGAAAGTAGTTGAATTCTTTTGTGTGGTTTCTATCTCAACAACAAAGTGAAGTGAGTTGATCCATTGTATCCGTCCGTCGGGTGTGAACGGTGAATATTTATGGTGGTGGGCCGCATGCACCGACCCGGCCCACCAATAAATGACCAAAAGCCCCTTTGTAGGCCCACTTATTTACCCATGATGTAGATTTCGTTTTTTGTCTCTTTTGTGTAACAATGGTTTTGTTTTTTCAATCAACTTTAGTAATTGTTTGGATTCTTTGATGTTTAGTGGAGCGGGAAAGTACCCACTTTCATTTTTATTTTATTTTTCGAAGTGTATAAAAGAATAATATATACATGAAGATGATATATTTTGGTGTGTGGGTGAGGTGGGTTAAAAATCACCATTTATGTATATCACATTTACATTAGATTTCACGATTAGATATCGGATGAGATATAATATAAGAGCATCTCCAATGGTGAGGTAGAAGTCTATGTGTACTTCTACCTCTCACCCAAAAACGAGGTAGAACTCATTGGAGCTGCGCTGACGTGTTGAAATTAGAAGTTCCTAAAACTTCTGGGGTAGAAGAACTTCTACCCGGGTAGAGGTGAAAAATAATCTTATTTTATTATTATTAATTTTAATTCAGCGTTAAAAATTATTTTATATATTAAAGTTATATTTTAAATAAAAATTAATAAAAAATATGAATTTTGAACTAATTAAAATTTTAACTCAAATTATTTACATTTTTATTTTATATAAAAATTAATTAAAATTAAAAAATTTTAAATAGTTAAAATTTTAACGTTGACGGATTATTTATATTTTTATTTTATATAAATATTAATTAAAAATAGTTTTTATTTATATAAAAATTAATTAAAATTAAAATTTTTAAAATAATTAAAATTTTAACGTTAGCGAATTTATTTTATATAAAAATTAATTAAAAAAAAGTTGAAATAGTTGAATTTTAAAAGTCAATATATCCGTTGTGATTATTTCTATAAATTACGGCACAATTATTCTTTCACAATCAATTCATTCAAATGGAAAAAAATAATTTAGAAAATTCTTTTCATTCGGATAGTTTTGAAGAAATTATATTTTCTCAAAATTCCAATAATCCTCCGAAAGATTCAAATACCTATCTCCAAAGTTCTTCTCAGAATTTTGATGCTCCTCAGTATAATTTATCCAATTCTTCCAATTTTTTGGCATATCCTAATTTTCAGAATCCTCTTAGTTTTCCTAGCCTTCCAAATTTCCAAAAAATTCCAATGGGTCCTATTGAAGTTCCTCCGTATCAATCTACTTGTGTGGCTCCTCCTAATTCCTACATAGTATCTCCATCAGATGCATCAAAAAAGTCTAGTGCCGATGGAGCAGTTTCTAACAAGAAGGGTGAAACATCTTCTCAAGTGGGAGCAAACATTTCTGGTGGAGGGTCTGAGGATAAAACTCAGAAACCATATACTGATGCTGAGAATGAATTACTAACCAAATGTTGGATAAGTATCAGCACAGATTCAGTGATCGGAAATGATAAAAAATTAGAGCAAATGTGGCAAAGAATAGCAGAGGAGTATAATAAGAATCGTCCTGCAAATACACCAGAGAGGTCCTGGAAGGTACTAAAGTCGAAATACTTCAACATTCAAAAGCAGACAAAACAATTTTGTGCAATTTACAATGATATATTGGATAATTGGCCGAGCGGATGTAGTGATTCCGATATTTATGAAAAGGCACAAGTGGCTTTCAAGAGTGAGCACCTTAAAACCGGCTTCAAACTTCGTGTTTGTTGGGAACATTTGAAGAGGTGTCCCAAATTCTAAAAGTGTGATAAAGATATTCTTCCGGCAAAGAAAGTGAAGACAAATGAGTTTGGTGATCACATCTCTTCGGATCCTGAGATCAGTGCTCAGTCGCGTACTCGTCCAATTGGACAAAAGGCGGCAAAAAGAAAAATGAAAGAAAAAAACGATCCAGAAATGATTGAACAAGTTAGCAAGAGACTAAATGATATTGAAGAGACTACAGTAGAGTTGGCAAGCAAACAAACAGATGCATTGGAACGATTGGCAAAAAAAGGTGAGTGGAAAGTTCTTATGAAAAATACCAACGGCATGACACCAGAACAATTGCAGGCACACAACTTTTATTGCGAAGAAATTAAGAAAAAATGGGGGATTGTGTAATATAAATTATAATTATTTATTTATTATTTTTGTCTTTCTTTGTTTTTGGTCTGATTATTCATTCTTATTTGTAGTTGATTTTTAATAAATATATGAAATTCACCTTAGCTATGACTTCTTCTCCCAGACTTTTTCTCCCGTATTATGTGTACATTGTTAACAGAGTTTTTTTTTTATTAAGGTTTGGCGATATGAATCGCATAATATGTGGATTTATTTACTGTATTTTACTAGTCCTAGGAGAAAATCTTATAAATAATCACATCTTTATAAATATTTTTAACCAAATAAAAATGTCTTCATCTTATGATTATTCTAGCACGAGTGAAAGTGACGATGATGAGTTAGATGAGTTGATTAATCAATCTTTAGTGACAAAGTTGGGGCAAGAAGTACACGACCAACGTCAATTTCTTAATGAGTTGAAGATGCATGCTTCTTCCAACTCTCCAAAAAAGAGAAGATACATCTGTCGAGATCGTGAAGGTGCACACACCCGTCTTATGCAGGATTACTTCACCGACGAAAATCCAACATATGGAAGTACTATTTTTCGAAGACGTTTTCGAATGGGTAAAGACTTGTTTCTACGTATTGTAGGAGCATTGGAATCACATGATCCATATTTTCAATGGAGGTTCGATGCAGCGAGGCGAAAAGGCTTTTCACCGCTACAAAAATGCACTGTGGCCATTCGTCAATTGGCTTATGGTGGTCCGGCTGACTATTACGATGAATATCTACGCGTTGCTGAAACAACGGCCATTGATTGCTTGTTTAAATTTTGCCGAGGAGTGATTGAAGTATTTGGATCGTACTACTTGAGGACGCCTACTACTGCCGATGTCCGGCGCTTGTATCAAATGCATGAACAGAAGCATGGTTTCCCCGGGATGTTGGGGAGCCTTGATTGTATGCATTGGGAATGGAAGAATTGTCCAGTCGCTTGGAAAGGCCAATACACTCGAGGTGATCATGGAGTCCCAACAATTATGCTTGAAGCAGTTGCGTCTCAAGACTTGTGGATATGGCACGCTTATTTTGGAGTTGCGGGATCAAATAATGATATCAATGTTCTTAATCAATCTCCGTTGTTTAATGCCGTTGTACAAGGACGTGCACCTGATATGGATTTTATGGTAAATGGTCGAAAATATACGCAAGGATATTATTTAACAGATGGAATATATCCGGAATGGGCAACTTTTGTAAAAAGCTTTCAATGTCCCCATGATCCTAAGAAAATTAAGTTCAAGGAAATGCAAGAAGCGGCAAGAAAAGATGTTGAGCGGGCATTTGGAGTTCTTCAAGCTCGTTGGGCAATAATAAAAGGTCCAGGTCGTTTTTGGTATAAAAATAATTTAAAAGAAATCATAATTGCTTGTATTATTTTACATAACATGATAGTAGAGCAAGAAGGTGATACAACAATAGATTGGTCGGATGATGCAAACACAAGCAATATCAACAACGTGAACAATTCATATGTAATTCAAGGATCAGTACCAGCGTTCAACCGATATCTCCAAGCAAGATCTGAGATTCGAGATCAACGAAAACATGAGCAACTGAAATTGGATTTGATTGAGCATGTGTGGTCACTCTAAAAAAAATTAGCAAATATTATTGATTTATTAAGTATAGTATTTATTTTTATTTTAAATTTATGTTTTGTAATATTTTTATTTTAATCATGAATTATATAAAGTATAAAATATTTATTTTATTTCATATAAAAATCATTTTTTTAACGTTTATTATTATTATTATTATTAGTATTTAAATATAAATAATAAATAAAAAGTATAAAGTAAGTAAGTGGTGGGACCTTAAAATTTATGTTTTGGGTAGAACGGTTGGATGGGGTAGAAGTTTTTTTGGGTAGAGGTAGAAAAAATATGAGTTGGCGCACACGTGGCCTACTCATCACCCAAAACTTGCACTCACCACTGGAGATGCTCTAAATAATGATTCTGGGTTCATAAGACAATATTACTCCCTGTTTCTCGGTCCCATAATTGTTTGTACATTTTATTTTTATTGTCCTTTATACACAATTTTTTTTATTCATACAATACTTCTTTATTTACACATATATTACTAATTTTTCAATTAACTTTATTATTTAATTATATATATATATATATATATATATATATATACCCTTACTTTACTTTGTATTATTTCATAAAAAAAATTAGTCACTCAAAGTTCTATTACTATTTGTACACTTTTCTTTTTGATTGTCTCATAATTATTTGTAAACAGTAAAATAGAAAGTTTTTATTTAACTTTATTTATAATACACTTTTATTTATAAATATACCACTATTTTTTCAATTAACTTTATTATTTAATTACAAATCAATACACATTATACACTTTATATTATTTACACAAAAAAAAAATATTTAAGAAATTTCTTAAACTACATGAAACTCTTCCTTCCCAAACATTAATGGGATAGAATGAGTATTTGTTTTTTCTTAAAATATGTGAAAATCGTCATTGACAAACATTAATGGAATGGAAGGAGTATTTTTTTTCTTAAAATATGTGAAAATTATCATTGACAAACATTACGGATAGAGTATTAGTTTACACTATACGTAAGCACCAATAACATATTTAGACTATTAAATTATGATGGTACGATTTAGCGTACTAAATATGATCACCGTGAGATAAGGAAATGCTGAGACGAGAGACGAAGTTATTGACGAAGATCAAAGAAGATAGATGCCGCATTTTATGCAAAGTTGAGTTAAAGTGATTGAGTATATGTCGCAGTTCAAACATCCGTATACACCCATTATTATATATAACTTTGTAATTTCATTTATATTTTGGATTATTATTTTTAATTTGAATCATGAATTTGTTCATTGATTTTGTAATGAGTATTGTTAATTTGAATTTATGGTTGTGGTATGTGATTGTTGAAGTTAAAAGAAATATCAATGTATTGTATATTGTTTATTATATAACATATTTTTTTACCAAAAATTAAAATCATTACCAACTATCGATTATCATCTCTGACGCATCATTGATCGATTCAGGGTGGTTGGTGATTATATACAGTATATACTACCAGATCAGTTGGAGATGTGCCGAATAAAATCATCAAACGAACTATTAGTTGATGAGAGTCATTGATCATCGACATAATTCACTATTTTAATTATTGAAACCGCTGACATGAACGGTCGATCGATGAGCGGACGAATATCAAATCACACCAACCGATGTCATAATCAGTTAGTAAAAAATACCAAGAAAAGTTCTATTCACGACATTAATCCGTTGGTGATTTTAACACTGATCGAATCACCGAAGAAAGTGGTTGTCAATGAATCAAATATGAATCAAACATTGTTTTTTTTAATGTATATTGGGTTGTTGAGAGTGAAATCAAATATAAATCGCACTTGTGAGTTTTCGATCATATATTTGAGTTATTCTTCAAGTATTTTCGTTTTGACATTTTTTAGAGTTCTTTCTTGTGTGTTTGACCATCTCTTTTAAATAGGGTTCTCCATTATTGTATTTAATTGCATCATCGATAAAGTGAAATTGATTATTCTACCGAGTTCGGAGTTGTGAGATTAACATAGTGCTTAGTCAATTAGGTACTGTTCTTTTGGACTGAAGTTAGCTGAACTAAAATGAATTGAATTGAAATTAATTGGTCTGAACTGGACTGAACTGAAATTAAGTTTAACTTAATTTAATTTTATTTTAAAATATTGAGATAATAATAATAAAAATAAATAAATAAATAAATAAATAACTAAATTGAATTGAACTTAATGGATCTCAACTCAACTGAACTTAATGTGTCTGGTTGAACTGAAGCGAGAGCCGATAATAAGTCAAAAAGAACAGGTCGTTAGTTTCTAAATGAGCTAAAGACAAAAATTCAAGATAAAAATATTTGTAAATAACTCGTTGATTGATTATTATAACAAGAAGTGCAATGGTAAAAGTGAATGGAACTCCCGTTATAAATTTTTATTATTATTAGTCAATGAAATTAAGGTAGATAGCCCGAGTTCATATGCAATTTTATAATTCGAATTAATTGAATATGTAAATTATTGTCTTTTTCATTCAAGTTGTTTTGGGGTTTACATATATTGTTTTATAATAACTTTTTTGGGAAATTAAGTCCATATACACATTCAAGTATAAAAAAAACTCTATTATACACTCCTAAATTAAAAACTAAGTACTATATGTATATCTTAAAAGACTAATATATCCCTCACATTTGGTGTTAAAGAAAAACAAAAAATAACAAGTGAAATATATATATATATATATATATATATATATATATATATATATATATATATATATATATATATAGTAAAACCTCTATAAATTAATAGCTTTGGGACCGTAAAATTTTATTAATTTAAAGAGGTTATTAATTTATCGCGTGTATTTTTTTCATTTAAAAGACCAAGTCGGGACTGAAAGATTCTATTAATTTAAAGAAGTTATTAATGTATCGAGTATTAATTTATATAGGTTTCACTGTATACTTATTGAAGTAGTGTTTTATCTTTTTTTATACAATCATTTGATAAAAAGTTTTTATACACACATAATTCATAAAATTATATTGATTGAGGGACCGAAAATGTTAATTAATTCGGTCTCCGGACAACATTTCCCCCGGATAACAGTTTCGGTCCTTAGTCAATATTTATCGGTTATTGAACAACATATTTGGTGCCTGTTTTAGATATTCGGTGTCCGGACAACATATTCTTCTCTAGAACTCATTTACAAAATAAATCATTTTTCAACCAACTGAAAAGGTATTTTATGAATTATATGTGTAGAAAAACATATTATTAAGTGAGTGTATTAAAAAATGAAACATTATCTTAATAAATGTATTTTTAAATTTCTCTCAAATAACAATCTGAAAATCATTGAAAAAAAACCTCAAAACTCTTGTTTGTCTCTCTAATAAGCTTAAATTTTTTTTTCTCTCGCCTAAAAAATCACGATCCCGACATTGTGACTTTTGACGGCGAAAGAAGTGAACAAATGGAGGGAACATGGGCGGAGGCAACGACGATTGAAGGAGGAACAAGGCTCAGACCATGATCTTGATAGAAAGGGACTTTACAAACCGATAGTGAATGTACAAAATCGAGCAGGGGCGATGGAAGAAGGTACATGGTCGGAGACAACGTTGGCGGAAGGAACTGAGTTAAAGATTGATGCTATTTTTTTAACAGATTTTTGAAATCAATTATTTGAGTTGGCGGAAGGAACTGAGTTAAAGATTGATGCTATTTTTTTAACAGATTTTTGAAATCAATTATTTGATAATTGTATTAATTTCGCTTGATTTTGTATAAGAATATTATTTATGGGATATATATATATATATATATATATATATATATATATATATATATATATATATATATATATATATATATATATATATATACTTGATTATATGTTTTTGAATCAATTTTGGTTGCATGATTTTGTATTATTACTGTTTTTGTTAAAACATAGAATTAGGGTTATGCTTTTTAATTTTGGCCAAGATGACTCGTCTAGAGTTGATATATATATATATATAATTTAAGGGTATTTTTGGTACTTTTATCACTTTTGAGTGAAAATAATATTTTTTTTAAAAAGTAGGTAGAAAAGAGTTACTACAATATCAAAAAATGTATTTTAATTCTATTAAATTTTATATTTAGTTTAGACAATTTATAACTTGTCTAGTACTCCATCTTTAAGGATATATATGTATTTGTATTTGCCTGCCTCCTTCCTTCAAAGAAACAAAAATTCTTTGTCACTAATACATTTCAATATCATTTTCAAAGTTGTTCTTCTAAAGTAACGTTTAATTCACGGTTCTAATTATATACTTTAATGTCCCGCGTTTATACATAGTGGGTGTTAATTAATGTACATCACTTCATTTGCTCGTCACAAACCTTCTCCTTATTATAAGTTGTACTACAATATACTATATCAAAACTAAAAAACACACTAAAAAGTAAATCAATTTACTAAAAATATATTCATAATATAATAAATAAATAAATATTATATTATTATTGTCATTTAAATTAGAACATCTCAGTAACTAAGATTAATTCTTTGATATCTAACGGTAGTACTTACATATACAAACATATGTGGTGTGCATTTGATGTGAAATTTTTTTATAATATAAAAATAAAATATAACAAGTCGTCTTCGCTCAATTTAATTATGATAGAGGGATTGACGTTCCAATTTAATTATTCTAAATAAATATTTTAAGGGTATTAGTAAATACAAAAAATAACACAAACTTTATTATTAGTGGTAAAAGCCTAAAAGATATGCTTAAAGCTGATTTAATTAATCAAATGTCAATCCATCTATCATAAATATAAAATATAGGTGTATATTATATTGTATACAAAACTCAATTAAATTTAAAAAATTTATTAAAATATTCATTATCAAAATAAATAATTATCATGAACAATAAAAAATACATAAATTACTAAACATATATACAAAAAATAAATTTTCATTTATTAAAATTTAAATCATTATTATATAAAACATAAATTATAATTTACAAAAATATCCATTATTCATCCTAATAATCTTCATTAAGAATTAAGAATTATCAATCTTCCTTATAATTGATACAATACTTAGTAATTACTACTAGTATACATAGTATAATATAAATTGCCATTTTGAGGTCAAGCTAAAAGGGAAAACAAAAAATCAAAAATCGTTTTTCTTCACCTACAAATTATATAGCTACTACAAGAAAATAAAAATACAGTATATACTATTCGTAATAATAATTGAATATTAATAATCATAAAAATTAATACTATTATTGTTTGGAAATTTGTTTTTCTTCCTTTTTTTTTCTTTACCATCTGCATTTTATTTTTCTTCTTCATCATCATCAAATTTGTTCCCTTATTTCTATACATATACAATCAAATCAAATTCATCAAATCGTCAATCAAGTTTCAAAATTTCTCATTTTATACACAGTTCACACTCTCAATTTCAAAAAAAAATCAAAATCATACCAGACATCGAAGTTTATGAACGAGTCATTTCATCTGCCTCGTTCTGTGTATTGACGATCTTAAGCTTTATTATCCAGGGTACTATTTTCGTGCCGTAAAGGAATTCGGATGCTATTATCTGATTTCCGCTTGCATTGCGGAGAATTTCTTTGACGTGTTTCAATTAGGGTTTTATCTCAGATACTTGATCAACTCTAATTTCCCCCTTTTTTTGGTGAGGTCGGGGTTGGTTTTGAGTCAACACCTCGAAGATAGTCGATGGTTTGGTATTAAAATTCCGAAAGATTTCTGTTTGTAATAGTACTACTATTTATTGCATTTTTTACAAAGTAAATAGTATAGTAAAAAAATTATACAGAAAATATTAATTTTGTTTGTTGTAGACTAAATTTTTGTAGGAAGTGTAGAATAGCTATTAAGTTATTTGTAGTTTCAGTTGGGGTGTAGAACGGGTTGCAGTGTATGGGAGAAAATGAGGGATGGGCTGAGCCAGGTGGGCCATTGCCGAATGGGCTCTTGCCTGGGGCAAGCCTTGTTATGCGTTCTCTCGATGAAAACCGATGGGTGAAAGCAGAGGAGCGAGTTGCAGAGCTCATTGCTTGCATTCAGCCCAACCAGCTCTCGGAAGAGCGTAGGAATGCCGTTGCTGATTATGTGCAGCGCCTCATAATGAAATGCATCCCCTGTCAGGTTGTATTATGAATTCCGGTCTATTGTTTGATTTTTTGGTAAATTTGGACTGAAATCTTACTTCTTATCTGGCTATAAACGATGTGAATAAATATGTACTTGTTTTTCTATGTGGAACTGGAGTTTATGGATGATGTAAGTATTTTTTATTAAATTTTCCTTTTGTATGCAATTATTGTGATCCCATATTGGTCGGTCTGAGTCTGAGATGCTGAAAGTTAATTCGGATTTGTTACTGAATGGATCCTATGATAAGGGACGTGGTTTTTGACTAGATTACGTAACAAAGTGAGCCCGTTGTGATTTGTGAGATTCTAATAATCAAATTGATTTTTTTTTTGAGATATATCTGTGCTTCTTAATACAATTGAACATAAATGCAGAATCTGTTAATTTGCATTATCCATTCCTTTATTTTATTTTTATTTGAGTCTCAATTTTCCATTTCGCCACTTCCTTAGGTATGTACATTCGGTTCTGTTCCCTTGAAGACATATCTACCTGACGGAGACATTGATTTGACTGCTTTCAGTCACAATCAGAATTCGAAAGATGCCTGGGCCAATCAGGTTCGAGATATGCTAGAGAGTGAAGAGAAGAATGAAAATGCTGAATTTCATGTGAAGGAGGTTCAGTATATACAAGCTGAGGTGTGCCCTCCTTTGACATTCAAGTTTCCGCATATTTCTTGTTCAGTTGTTCTCTCTTTTTTTCCGCCTGGTTTAAAAATGGAATCTTGTGTCTTTGATTGGCATTTATTCTAACAGGGCATGCTTTCTGATATGAACCATCTACATTTAATCTACTTGTAAAAAAATTCAATTTTTGTTAATTGCAGAGCAGTTATGGAATTTTGATGATTTGTTCCCCTTTGTTCAATTTCAAATTTTGAATGTGAACAGGGAAAGAGCAAAGGTTTTCTGTGGAGACCTAACATTGATCCTTCTTTTTAGGTGTCATCATCTAAGGAAGATTGAATGCATTATTAGATAGAATATCTAGAAAGTTATTGAACTTGTTATTGGATTTCCCGACATCGATATTAGGATGAACTGAATATTTTATGTTCTTGGTACTTTATGCTAGTCAATGTGTATCTTCTACTGATATGGAATACTGGTTTGCAACTGCGATATTTTATTTTAGGTGAAGCTAATTAAATGTCTTGTGGAGAATATTGTGGTGGACATATCTTTTAATCAAGTTGGTGGATTATGCACGCTTTGCTTCCTTGATGAGGTGAGTAGTTTTACACTTAAGAAAAAAATAGATCCTGAGCAACAGTCTTCTTGACAATTAATTGTGAAAACAAAGAACTTGTTGACTGAAACAAAAATTCCTCCGTTTTGGTTTTGTAGGTTGATAGCCTAATAAATCAGAATCATCTCTTTAAGCGTAGTATTATATTAATCAAAGCATGGTGCTATTATGAAAGTCGTATATTGGGTGCACATCATGGCCTCATATCTACTTATGCCCTGGAGACTCTAGTTCTGTACATTTTTCACGTGTTCAACAATTCCTTTAATGGACCGCTTGAGGTGATTTCATTCGCATTATTCAATTGCAAAAAGGTATTTTGGTATTTGTTGTTATTCTGAAGCACTCTCGTTTAATACTTTCAGGTCCTATACCGTTTTCTTGTGTTCTTTAGCCATTTCGATTGGGACAACTTTTGTGTTAGCTTGTGGGGACCTGTTCCCATTAGATCTCTACCTGATGTTACTGGTATCAAAATCTGGAAAGCCTCTATTTTTATATAAATTGATAATGCTTTGAATTGTTTAGATTTGATTTGCATGATTTTTCAGCGGAACCTCCGAGGAAGGACAGTGGAGAACTTTTGCTTAGCAAGGTGTTTCTTGAAGCTTGCAGCTCTGTGTATGCGGTTTATCCTGGTGGCCAGGAAAATAATGAGCAGCCCTTTGTTTCCAAGCATTTTAATGTGATCGATCCCTTACGTGTGAGCAACAACCTTGGGCGTAGTGTTAGTAAAGGTAAAGCTTGGATTTTCTTGTTCCTGCTGTCTTCCTTGATTTTTTGTAATGTATCTGGTTTATTTTTAATTTTTTACTTGTATTTGTTCTCTTTGTAAGTCTCAGGTTAACATGACCACTCCTTTTTGTGGTCTTATTTTCTCTCTCGTTATTCTCATTATTATACATTTTTGGAGGACCTTCTTTTTGTATTGGCTCCGAATCCTTTAGGTACCATCTGATTGTTATGTGATGTATATTAAAAACTCCGGTAACTAGCTTTGATATGATAGCTTTTCATTGACCCTTTACACTTGGAAAAGTTTTGATGTGCAAGCATGCGGTGAGACTCCATAGAAAAAAATGTTGTGGAGCATACTAGATGTAGAAGAATTCGGTGAAATACTTTTCTACCCTAGAAATTTGCTCTACAATGGGTGATTGAAGCATGATGAATTTGAAACATGTCCAATCATATGACCTTACTCTCTTCTCTTCTGAGGGTGAAAAAAAGAATGTTCAGAATCTAGAGCATGATTATGTTACTTATATAAGTTTAATTTATGGTCAGAAGTCAAGATCTGTTTGTATTTTGAGGAGCTATGCTTTCAAATGAATAGTAAGATCCTGCTTGGTTAAGATAATTTGCTATATATATCTGAATAGCTGATGCCCATCTTATTGTTGAATTTTTGTTTGCCTCATTTGCCTGACTTCTATCCAAGGAAAGTACTGTTTTAAATACTCTTAATTCGTTGCAATTTATCAACTTGTGACACAAGGAAATGAAATGTAGTGGTATCGTTTTCCATGACCTCATTATGTCCTTTTAGTATGAATCAGATTTTGTTTTTGTTTTCAGGTAATTTCTTCCGCATACGAAGTGCGTTTGCTTTCGGAGCCAAAAGACTTGCAAGATTGCTCGACTGTCCCAAAGAAAACCTACTTTATCAAGTTAATCAATTCTTTATGAATACATGGGATAGGCATGGAAGTGGTCACCGGCCTGATGCGCCAGGGATTGAGTGCCATCACCTGAGATTTTCAACTCCAGATAGGTCTCATGGATTTGGGAGCTCTAATAATAATAAAACTGTTAGCAGCAGCAAAAAGGGGAAAGAAGGCTCTCATGCTCATGCAAAAAACGTATCTAGAACAATTCCAATGACAAGTGGCTTTAGAAGTAAACCCAGGGTCACTGAACAAATTGAAAGAAGTAAAACCAACCCCGATCAGGTTATACTTAATGATAAGATTCAGAAAGATTCAGTAAATAACACTCAAGGAAGGCTTCTTTTTGCCCGAACTCACTCGAGTCCTGAACTGACTGATAACTACATTGATGTCTCTTCTCAAGTACAACGAAATAGGCGAATGGAAAATGCAGAAACAAGGCAGAATAAAATTGGGTTTGAAAGATTGGCGAGCCACAGTACTCATTCGTCAGTTGAAGATGCATTCGTGAGGCCACATCATGGGTCTGCCCATAAAAGTCCTGACACTGCTGCTGACTCCAGTAGCATTATTTCAAATTATCAACATGATTCGGGCTTAAATGGATTGAGTGACGAGTTCTCGCCTTTGTCCGGAGCACATCAAATGATGAATCAGGAAGAACAAGATATGGTGAACATGATGGCATCCGCTTCACTCAAGTCGTTCAACGGCCAACGCCATGCCCCACACAATCTTATATCGGGTCAGCTACCATACTCTATCCCGCCATCCTTTCTAGCGTCCATGGGTTACACTCAACGGAATTTCCCGGGATTTGTTCCTGCAAATATTCCTTTTATGGATCCGTCTTTTTCACACATGCAATTTCCACATGGTTTGGTATCGTCCCAATTGACTCATTATTTCCCTGGCATTGGGCCAAATAATCATCCCTCTGAGGATTCAGTCGAGATGAACTCTGTGGAGGCTGATAGTGATTTCCGGAAGGAGCAAGATGTGGAGCCCTCTGGTGGATATGATAGGAATGGAAATCTAGATAACTTTCAATCTGTTGATAACAACCCTTCAGCACCATCATCGTTGCATGGTTTGAAATATATTCCTCCACCATCTCGAGTAAGTGGGTCGAGCAGTGGGGTCAGGGTTCAGCAGAAGCCCGCTAGAGAAAAGCGTGCAGCAGTAAGAGAAAATTTTGATAATCTTAATAGTGAGGTTTATGCTGAAGAAAAACCAGTCAGTTCAAGATTATCATCCGCTTCTCATAGTAATTCCTTGCGGAGTCAAACATCTTCAGAGAGCTCATGGGATGGATTGTCTGTGAAGGCGATGCCTAAATCTACGAAGGACAAAAGGGGAAAGAAAATAATTTCTATGGATGTAACCGCCGTCCATGGAAAAGGCAAGATTAGGTCCGAACATGACACTGATGATGATGACCAGGAGTGGGGGGCATCTGTTGTGTCGGAAGCAGATACTGATTTGCAGGGTCTTAATAGGAAACAACATATTATTCCTGGCTGTGAAGTTGCTGAGGCGAGTGGATCGGATTCAATGATCCCATTTTCCCCGATGCTTATAAATCCCGGCTCAAGGCAGAGAACAAACGATAATTCTGGGATGATTGCATTCTACCCTACTGGCCCACCAATCCCCTTTCTAACAATGCTTCCAGTGTATAATATTCCACCCGAGACGGGTACTTCTGATGCATCCAGTGGTCATTTTGGAGGTGATGACACCATGGATAACAGTGAGTCTGGGATGAGTTTTAATCCCAAGGGGCATGATTTTTCAGGGCATTTAAGTACCTCGGATTCCTTAAGAGGTACTTCTGCTAGTGAGATATCCGAAGAGCAGAAGTCTGATATCCTTAATAGCGACTTTTCTAGTCATTGGCATAACTTGCAATTCGGGAGGTTCTGTCAAAACTCACGTCAACAAGGGTCTTCGTTGTATCATTCATCTGTGATGATCCCACCTGTTTACGCCCAGGGGCAAATTCCGTATGATAACCCTAATAGATCACTTTCCAGTAATACAGACCACTTTTCTCAGCTTGTGACAAGTTATGGCCACCGCGTGGTTCCTGTTGCTCCTGCCCAGCCAGTCTCTAGTAGACATCCCAATGTATATCATAGCTACATTGATGATGTGCCAAGATTTCGTGGTGGTACCGGAACTTACCTGCCTAATCCTGTAAGTAAACATCTTGTGATGACTAATCATTTTACAGTTGATGATATACAAAGAAAAACACATGGTTGATGCTTCTTTATAGGTCTGTTAAATGCTAAGGTTGATATGGAAATTACTCTAGGTCATTGAGTTTAAGGTTCTTTTTGGGTGTGTGCTTTCAATTTGACATGTTTAGTTTTATGAGTTGCATGAGATTATATTTTGTAAATTAAGTGCAACACTTGTGGTGTAGCCAGCAGAGTAAAATAGTGAAGGAAAACAAGACTGAATCTTACTGAATGATCATTTGAAATAACTTAAAAAAAAGTGACACCGTGAGTAAACCGGTACTGTATCTGCCCAATCCAAAAGGCCTGAATACAAGATATACATCCCAACTACTCTATTTATAACTCAATATCTTCCAGTGTTGCACCCCCTAAATTAGCTACTGGTATGCTAAGATCTTGCCAGTCTATTTTTCCCCAATATTATCTCTATGCTTCTTGGAAATTAATTATTCCCTTGTTACTATATCGTTTTTCTGCTGTTATTTGCTTCAGAAACAAAATTGGTTTAGAAAACTAAAAGCTCTTATTTTAACCTTTTTCCCATTTCTCTAGAGGGTCTCTGTGAGGGACCGCCACTTATCCGGTAGCAGAAGGGGAAACTATAACCATGACAGAAATGACACCTTTGGTGACCGAGAGGGTAACTGGAATGCAAACCCGAAATCAAGAGCTGCCTCCCGCAATCACAGCCGTAGTCAATCCGACAACAAAATAAACTCAAGAACAGACCGGTTTACACACGGGGAGGGCCGGTCTGACCGTTCATGGAATTCTAACAGACGCAACTCAACAATCCCTTCATACCAGGCCCAGAACAATGGCCCGTTACGTTCAGGTTCCAGTCAAAATGGGCCTCAAAACATATCGTATGGCATGTATTCTTTGGGAGCCATGAATCCTAATGGAGTTTCAAATGGGACTTCTGGTCCGCCAGTTGTGATGCTGTATCCGTTTGATCATAATGGTGGCTCCTATGGTCCTCAGACTGAACAGCTTGAGTTTGGGTCTCTGGGTCCAGTAGGTTTTCCAGGTGTGAACGAGCAGACCCAGTTAAGTGATGGAGCACGAATAAGGGCATTGGAGGACCATACACTTCTTGGGAGCTCTGGGCACTGGTCTTCACCTGAACAACCATCTTCCCCTCGTCATCAGAGGTAATAATCTAGATCAGCTATTAGGATCATTGATAAAACTATTAAGGTTTGGTAAAAACAAATCGCAATCTTCACTTACCAAACCCCCACCTATTGTTTGTAATTTTGAATGATGAATGAGTTTGCTTGTATATCATAATATCATATAGACAAAACTAGTTATAAGGATAGTGTGAATCTAGACAGCTCTTGAAGCTAATATTTGTTGTTCTTTGGTCTTTGCAGGAGCACTCGATAATCACTGCTTCTCTTGTGGCTAGATCAAAAAGGAAATCCGACAACAGACACATCTCGTCGTTGTGTCATCCGCAAACTATGAATTGAAGAATGTGAAAATAACCCTAATCTTGCTTACAAGGATACAGAGCTGGGCTTGTACCTCATGTCTGATATAGTTTTGCATCGAAAACCATTTCCATTCAGAAGTCATTGTATGTACTCTTGAGAGTAGTTTTAGTTCCGACTCTTTGCCCTTTTTGTTTGTACTCATCCTTTCTACCACAGGCTGTAACTCGTTGTAATCTCAGTGGGCTAGAACTAGTATAATTTACTACAGTAATTATTATTATTGAAAGATTTTCTTAGGAAAATCTTTGTATTTGCTACATCTAACATCTGACTCTTGGTCAGGATGTGTGTGTTTTAAAACTGTATGAAAATCAATGGCAATGTTATATTTAGGTAAAAATATTGTTTGTTTACTAGTAAGTTGTCGTTTTTTTACTCTAGAAAAAACAATATGCATCGTTTAGTTCAGGTCTTTTTGTGGGTTTACTCATATGCTCATAAGTGCAGTCTATGCAGACACCAAATTGAATGAAATATGTCCAAATAAATGGCTAGGGATCACTCTGTGTACAAAACAATGCAAACAAACAAATTGAATGAAATATGTCCAAATAAATGGCTAGGGATCACTCTGTGTACAAAACAATGCAAACAAACGCAACTTCTGCAGTGTATAAAATTATGGAACAAAAATTATTTGCTGCTATTAAACCCTCTGTGAGAGAATTTACAACATAACACACCAGAAGCCTCTACCAATGTTCAACAATTTGAGACATCAAATTAATAAGGAACGTTTATCACGGAAAACCCAACTTTCAATATTTTTTACCAATGCAGTTTTTTTTGATGACCTACTTTGACCTCAATCCAGGTATATTCGTCAGTCCCATTTTGCCAAGTACACGGTTCGGAATGGCTGGAGGGGTGTTGAGCCCTATACTCCGACTAAACTCATTTGCAAGCTCAACGAGTCTACGTTTGTCCTTGCCGATCTTTTTATTGGAATTGTAATAGCCGAGCCAAGCCTGGTAGGCTGCTTCTTTGTTCTTCATCTCAACTTGGGATAATGCGCATTCCACCTTGTTTCACAAAAGAAACAGAAATTTCTCAGTAAGAAAATATTTGCAATGGAATATTTTCAGGGATGAAAATATTTTATAAGTAATTGCTTCATGCCACCTTCTTTCTCGAGTCTGGATCAACCAATGGTTCAGGTGCCTTTGAAATAGGCAGGTCACGGATACTAGACAAAAAGTACTCCTCCCAAGGTGACAACATTAATATGCCTTGTCCTTCTTTCCCTTTCCGTCCAGTTCGACCCAATCGGTGTATATACTGCTGTTTATCAGATGGAGCACCAATCTGCAATATAATAAAGTCCATTAATCCTGCATTCCTGCGTATCTATGGAGCATGCTTTTTATACATCTAAAAAACTGACTAACCAATGGTAAATGCAATCATTACCCTATAACACTGTTCAATCAATCGTATAATCTTTTTATGTGGCATTTTATCATTACTTCAGATATAATATTTTCAAAGTATTATTTATATATACAAGAAAAACTATTCCAAAACAGCTCAATAAAAGTATTTTCACTTTTCAGAAAAGAAAAAAAAACAGTTCTCAACGACTCAACCTGGAAGTGGATTTGGATTTGGACTTGAAAACACATCCAAACAAGCTCTAACTAATTGCAGCTAATCAGTGTATGTTGTACATAGAACTAATCATTAGTCTATTATGGTTTCAATAAATCAGGTTATGACTAGCAAATAATCGTAATGTGTTTCACAAAGGAAGACAAAAAGGTAAGACCTATTTTTGGAATTTCTAGAAGCAAATGATCAAGTAACAATAGTATAACCTGTATGACAAGTGTCACATCTGGATAATCCACACCACGAGCAGAAACATCAGATGTCACAAGAATAAGACCCTTTGATTTGCGAAATTCATCAGAGACTTTGGTTCTGTAACTTTGATTTTTCCGGGAATGAATTTCACGGACATTTAGTTTAAGTAAACCAAGAAACTTGGCAACAAGTTTTGTTCCCATTGCAGTCGTGCAGAAAACAAGAATCTGATACACAAAAAGAAGCACGGTGGTGTCACACGTCAATACTATAAAACAAAATGAGAAAAGGAGACGAATGTAATAACAAGAATATAGTATTAAAAACAGAAGCAAAAACATTTCAAGCATTGAAATTGTATGGGGATCCTTAAACAGGATAAGCTTAAGCTATAGGTTCAAACAAAATATCTACCAATTTTATATAAATGATGATTTCTGAAGTGATTGGAAAATTGCAAAATGAGGTAAGATAAATCTAGTTGTAGTACACTTTACAGGTTTTATCCATTTATTCTTAATTCTAACTATTCAATTTAGAAATCTGATGAATTTCTTAAAGGATGCATTTCAAGAATACAGAAAAAATAATAAGATGAAAAACTGAATACCTTATAACTAATATCTTCCGCGATATGCTCTTTTAGCATAGTGTAAAGAAGTGGGAAATGTTTGTCCAAAGGAGCAACTAGATGTGCCTGTCTGACCTGAAATAAAAAGATTTAAATATCAAAAACTGGTGATTTTAAGGTCTAAATATTTACGAGTAAAAATAAAATTGTGGTAATCTACCTGTGCATGTGTATCTTCACTTCCTTCCTGTACCGTGTTTACAAACTCGTGGTCACTTTTTAAAGCACTACGGCAAATTTCACGAACCTGTGCTCAGTAATTCATCAGTATAATTATCAATTCAAAAGATATACCAATTAACCTATATATAAGATGGATAGTATTATACTGAATTATTACCTCTTGCGGAACTGTTGCAGAAAACAGAAGTGTCTGCCTCTGTTTTGGGACAGCAGCTATTATTTTATCTATAGCTTTACGAAATCCCATGTCTAATAACTGATCGGCTTCATCAAGGACCAAGACCTTAACCCCCATAAGCCGGGTAGCTAATCCAGATGTATTCTGTACATGATCCATAAGCCTTCCAGGTGTGGCCACAAGTATCTGCATTTTAGATATGGGGAAGTAGTGTTAATAAAGTGCTCAACAAATTGCGGAGCAAGGCATGAATTAGATGGCATGCATCTATTACTCTGAATCATATAAAAAAACTACTAAACAGGTAACTGCAATTTTTAGTACATATGTGCATGTGTGTGTGTGTGTATGCCTAACACACCTAAAAAACTAGAACATGGAGATGAGTGTATACTGTATAGAGCAAGGAAAAAAATCAGAAGGGAGTGATTGCCTGTGAAAGAGTTAATAAAATGCAATTACGAGTCACGTCAATTATAAATTCATTAAAAACACATTGCATCAACTCTCATTATGACAGTTTTCAGAACTTTTCACTAACATTTTTACAACCTCATCACATCATATCACTATTTCATACATAAAAAACCTACAACGCCAACTTTCATCATTACATTACCATCGCATGCCCATTGAACTCTTAAATTTCATTCGTAATTATCAAACCAACTTTTTGCATTTCTCTGGACAAAACAATAAGTAGAAACAACTACATCCTAAAAATTTCTGTAACACAAGGACAAGGTAATGATGTGACAAAATACCTGGCATGGGTTGGTTTTCATCCGTTTTTGTTCGGAACCCATATTTGTACCTCCAATGACAACTTGAACACCAATCGAAGGATGATACTTCAACAAGGTGTTGGCCTCTGTAGCAGCCTGACTAGCAAGCTCTCGAGTCGGGCATATAACGAGCACATATATGGGAGGCGAATTTTGGCCACGACCGATTGGGGGAGATTTTACCACGAGCTCAATTGAAGGAAGCTGAAATTTAGAAACTAAATATATAAACACTGAATTGTATTGGCAGACTACATGAAATATGCATCACCATGAAGTTCTATAATTAGAATAAGGAAGTTAAAATTTTATTTACCAGAAATGCTACGGTTTTCCCTGTGCCAGTTCTTGCCTTAGCAAGCACATCCTTGCCTGAAAAAAAATGTTAGGAGACAATTAGACTTTTTTTTTTATGGATAATGAAAAAGATTATACAAAATAAAGGCATTTGAGCTGAGGATGACAATAATTCTCATTAACCAGGGTGGAAGTATTCTTGAAATATAGAATATGAAAGTGATGGTAATATATAGGTCTCATGGGTATATTAAGCAATTTAGGTCACATACAGGTTAAAATGTGGTGAATATATTTAGGTTTTTCAACACAGCGTTTCAGGACCCATCACATGTTTTGGTCAAAATGCTATCAACCCAAAATGTTTAAAGTGCGTTCATATGTTTGTATTCGTATATATTTATCATGTACATAACCGAGCATATTATTTAAATTATATGCAGACATACAGATAAGAACACAAATGCAATCATAAGTGGAAAAGAGAAGATAATACTAGTCTAAGGGATATATCAGTCCATGATCTAATAACTGCTAAGCATAGAGTGTATATCAGTCCATTTAATGTTTTACTTAGAGCTCATGTGTAGATAACAGAACAGAATAGCTTCTGAATCTTTTACATTTTACCTTTAAGAATCACATTTAGTGTTGCCTCTTGCACCATAGTCATCCTTTCAAATCCAACATCTTTGATTGCTTTAAGTGACAATGGTGAAATGGGGCAATCTTCAAATCTGTTGGCCATACAAATACATACTAATAAGTTGCAAAGACAAAAATATGATCAAATTAATTACCATATTTCACAGTCTGTAACCATAAGCAATCACTCACTAAAATCCCATAAACAAATCACACCGAATAACACACACGCACACACCAGATAAGCACTATGAAATACCTGCTACTACTAAGGTGAGAATCACTCGGTCCTTCGGTGCTTTGATCCAGTTTTACAAAGGCTTCCACTTTCTTAATCACCGGGTCTTCCTCTTCCACATCTTCTTCCATATCATCATCAGCATCATCATTGTCAACTAACTGCTTAAAAATCTTATACCCCTTAACTTTCCCCTCTTCTTCCACCATATCATCATCATCATCATCATCATTTGTACCCGATATAACACTTTCCTTCTCTTTCCCTCCTTTCTTAACCCACAAACCACCTTGACCATCACTATTACCCCTCCCGCCCGCCATCTTCCCTCTGCCCCTCCCATTCCCACCTTCTCTCTTCCCCTTAAACTGCCCATTCCCCCTGAATCCACCCGAATCACGACCCTTTCCCCTCCCTCCAAAAAACCCACCTCTACCGCGGCCACCCGACACACCGCCGTTGGTATCATTTCCCTCGTTCTTCCTCCTCCCGGAGAAGGGCTCGTTCGATCCGCGGGCCCCACGTCCTCGCCTGCCCGAGAAATCGGAACCCCTGTCGAACTCGGCCCCCCTCCTCTTCTTCACAGCCCCTTCTCCACTCCTGGGTCCTCCGCTCTTATCTCCGTCACCGTTCTCGCTCTCAGTGTAAACTCTGGTTGCCATGGTCGGGTCGGAGTTGAACCCACTAACCTAGTCGATCAAGCTCTTCGGTTCGCGAACAATTGTACGCAGGATTGCGATTGGGCGCGGGCTAGAATCAACGTCCTCGTGGGCGCGAAGAAACGATGGTTCAGCGTATGAGGGATTATTATTATTATTGGCGCTGAGAAAACGGGTCTGATAATAACGGGTGAAATGCGGAAAGCTTGGTCGGCATAATTCGTAATACATGCGTGGGGGTGAGGGTAAAATGGGAAATTTTTAATTAGGGTTTAAGCCTACTTCCCTGAGAAAAGGGTTTAAGATGTGGAATTGTGGATCATCTCCAATGCCCAATCCTTTTTTGGGCCGGAGCTTGGGCTTGACCTTTTTTAGTTTCTGGGCTGTTGCGTGTGTTATATTAGAAAGTGACTGGGCCTCATGGAATCTAAAATGTTTATTTTGCAAACAAAGACTAAAAATGAAATAAAATTAAAAAAATACACATATTGCATGTTTTTGAGGTGTAATAAATGGTATCTAATTCATAATAATTTAATAATTGTCGCAATTTTTTGGAAAATAAATAAAATGTGATTAATATTTTGAAAATATATATCTCTCACTCATCACATTTTTTCACAAAATACAAAAAAAAATGTGACTATTAGTTTGGGGAAGAAGACATGTTCTTTTGGACTGAAACCGACTGAACTGAACTTAAGCGATCTGAATTGAACTGAATTGGACTTAAGCGATTTGAACTGAACTGAATTGATTTTTTTATAAAAATAATAATAATTTTTATAATTTTTTTAATATTTTTTAAAAATATTAATAATATTATAACATTAACTAAATTTTATATTTAAAATTATAGATTAAAATTATTTTTTGTTTATTTATTTTAATTTATTTTGATATGAACTGAACTGAAGCGATCTGAACTAAATTGAATTGAAGCGATCTGAACTTAACTGAACTGGACTGAAATTAAATCCAAAAGAACAGGTAGGTTCGAAGTACGAAGTACTCGTATGATAATTTTTTGGTGTGAATTGAAATCAGATATTTTAATTTCCCATCAAAAATTGGCCATAAAAAGAGTTTTGGAAAATACTGTCCGTCAACCTCAGAGTTGCCCACGCAATCTCAACCATGCACGTGTCCATTCGGTAGGACCCAAACTCTACCTCGATTTCAACTTTCAGTGCGTAGTAATTTCATTAAACTAAATACTGTAACTGTATTAATTTACATGAATAACCTACACAATATTTGCCAAATTATTAAAAAATATATGTATTTACAAATTACAATTAGTAAGTAGTAACCCTAAGTTCTTTTTCCATGTAAATTGATGGAAATGAGTTTTAATTTTTCTGAAGTAGCTAGGATGTGTTGTACTAGTAGTATGTAGACAAAAAAAAACATGTAAAAGGTCGTATGATATTTTTCATGTGTAGTATATATGTGTCAAGAAAAAAAAGTATTTATATTCTTCTGGTCATTGTCTTTTGGATGTGAGTCACATAAGACAAATATTTTATGCATTTCAAAATGACATACGATTTGTTAATTCAATTTTTTTTATATAATTCATTAACTTAGTTGATCGTGTATTAGAACTTAGATATCGAGTCGAAAATTTGTGTATATTTTCATATTAATATATCAACTAAATTCAAAATATAAAATTTCACAACTACTATATGGTGAAATATTATTTAGTATAAATTAATATAGTACTTATTTGAAATATTTTAATATTATTTCATAGTAGCATAAATAATTCTTCCTCCACACGCACCTTTGAGTCTTTGACCTTTAGAAAATTAATTATTAATACAATTTACATAAATATTCGTCGGTGAGATGGATGGAAATATTTTAGTTTGCATCTATCAATCAATTATAATGTTTACAAAGGACAAAGAAAGGTTACATGGTTTATTATAACCATTAATTAATTAAAGTTGTGGAATTTGTAAATTGAATATTTTTTTGTTTTTACCCAATTGACTATATATATTTGCTCTGTATAACGAATGACTATGGAGTAGAATTGCATGTTATGGTTTACTTTTAATTTTCATTTAAACTTGCATACTAATGCAAACTACTCAACTCGTACTTACAGACAAACTTAAATTTTGAATCATTTAAACAACTTTCTCTTTTAGGGCAGTTAAAGCATTACAAATTGTATCGGAATACAATATTCAATCATTTCAAGCATAATTTGAGTTGGTACAGTCACCCCACCTTATAACGTGTAACTGTCTTGTTGTAATTTGGTTTTGTTAACTGCTCTAATACCAATTATAACGTTCCTACATACTCGCTTATCAATAATAAAATTGTTTCATAAATCAACACATCAATCATATCATTATAAACGCACTTTGTCATCACTTGTTTGTGTGTGTTTGATGCACTTTACGCCATCATAAGATTGTTTTAGATCAAGGACGGCCTAATTTATAAAGAATATGAAAATAAATGAAAGTACAAAAAAATAAAAATAAAAATACCAATGTAAAATATTCTTATAAAACTATATGAATTATAACTAAGTAAAAAAAGTCTCACGGTTAAAAACGAATTCACTAATCATTTGACAAACGAATCAAACTAAAATATCTAGAGAAAGCGGTAAGAAAAGCGTCTAGGCAAATTTATTTATACTACGTACAACATAAATATGGCTAAAAATTGACAGACATGAAAATTAATTAAACAATTACATATTAAATTGGTATGCTAATGTGCAAATGTGTATCCGTGTGAAAGATATACTCAAATTCTCTTTTAGGGAGTCGTTACCGTTTATGCCTTATTAAAAGTCATATAATTTAAAAGTTCAATTCAAATAGATAAAGAAATTGGATATAATTTAACATTTATATTAGTCATGAGTCGAATATATTTTTTAATACTACTCTCCCACATTTGTTAATCAATCAATTTCAACATCTTTGTAAGGCTCACCAAATAGATAATTAATTTGAGTGAAGTCGCTTTTGACGAGAGTCAAACACAAGACCTTAGCGTTAGCCTGACTCTCTGATACTATACATATGTTAGTAGTTGAATTTTCTAAAAACTTGAACTGTTGAAATAATTTAACAACTTAATATTTATATTAATGAGTCATATATATTATTTTTAACAACTTAATATTTATATTAATGAGTCATATATATTATTATTCAATATGCTTCGCGCCCATCGCACATCACCAAGAATAGTGCATAGTACATTGAGAACATTAGCTTGCTTGCACTTAGATTCTTTGGTGTCGATTCTTGACCGGATCAATCCACCACATGGTGTTGAGAATTGTCATATCTTTAACGGGTTGAGATGACACATATTGAATTAGTAATTTCATCAAGAAACGTGCTATTTGGGTAAAATCGACCAAAGATAAAAAAAAAATTAAAAAAATTATTTTATTAATTTAATAATAGTTTGTTTATATTTAAATATAAATTAATATATATTATACTATTATTAATTCATATAATATAAAAAATTAAAAATATAATTTTTTAATTAAAAATATTACATATTTTAGTATTCTAATTTAAAAAGACAGTTAAATAAAAATAAATGTTTTAATATATAAAATAATAAGTAAAAATATTATTTTACATATATATTAAGTAAATTATATCGTTAACAATATAAAAAAAATAATAATAACTCAAAGTTAAAATTCTGTTCATTGGTCGAACCTGTCCAAGACAATTACCATTTTGTCAATTATATGCGTGATTAAATATGCGTGATTAAATATCTTCGAGTCTTTCGCAGTCCGATAGTGTAGTGCATGCTTCCATCGCTCGCAGTGCTTCACTTGCTTTACGGGTAACCTTGATCTGCTCGTACTAGTGAAAGGAGATAGAAACTAATGATGATGGTTCTACAATGCATCAACAAAACCCCTCTTCTATCTTACTTCACAAAATATTTGAGCTTGATTTTAATGTTACTTATCGTCATTTAAGTAAATGTATTATTTGTAATATGACAACTTAAAATAAAATATGTATCACACAATTGAATGGATGAAATATTATTTAATTACTCTTTTATTTATCACATTTATATGCATGCATATATAATTTCATTTTAAAATTTATCTTACAACAATATGCACATTTCAAAATAAAAATAACTTCACCCCACTTCATTTTCTACTGTATACTATAAATTATTTATTATCATAAAGTTAAATGAAAAAATAAAATTAATCTTTTTATTATTAACTTAAAATAAAAATAAGACATTTTTATTAAACTCTAAGTTGATTTATATTTGTATTTGAAAATAAAAATAATATGTTTATTCATATTGAAATACAGTACAACTTTTGTGTACGAATAATAAAAGGTTAATTGAATAATAAATTGATTCATTTATCATTTGAAAGTATGTTGTTATTTTATGTGGATGCTTCATTTATTTGAGTTGTTTGAATTATAATTAGTGTAATAAAGTAAAAAAAAAAACTTGAGATGTTTATATTTAAATTGTAGGTTAGTTTAAAGAGAAAAAATAAATTACTAATTACTTCATTAATTTTAAAATTTACTCACAAATGATTTAGTTTTCAATTTAAATATAGTCCATAAATTTTAATCTCTTACCCACTTTTTTTTTTTCTTCATAATCAAGCTAATTTGGTAATTTCACTAATAATAATAATAATCATAATAATAATAAGAAGTATTTAGGTTTAATAATAATAATAATAATAATAATAATAAAATGGGTAGATGACACATGGGTTTTTTTGGTTTTATAGTACACACGCCAATCAATGAAAGTGTGTCTATCCCTGACACTTCTTGTCTAATTTTTCCGCCCCGACCCGTCGCGGTCGGGCTGCTTCTGAACACGTGTCGTTTAATGAATGGTGGATCGTGGCTCTTAGCTGACCATCCCCTTACCCAAATTCTTTATGGGCCTTCAATTTTTCACTTTCTACCGAAATTCGTCTCTCACTATTTAAAGAAAATAATGTCGTTAACTTCAAACACAAACTAAAATATTGTACTAATAAATATACACTGAAATTGATAAAAAAATAAAGTAAAAAAAATACTATATTAAAGCTTAAAACACAAAATATATTTATTTTTATGCATCATAAGTTTTATTGTTTGTCCAAATAGAATTAAAATTGTACTCAATTTGTCTCACTAAAATACTTTCAATTGTTTTTATATCTCTCTAAAAATTGAAAAGGTAAAATACTTATTTACCTAATTTTTTAAAAGTGTGAATACTGAATACTATTGTTATAGGACATTAGGACGTCTATGAATACTGAGTCGCATGAGTATTACTGTGTATTAGTACTTCATACTCTTTCTATACGACTTGAAATGTTAACTTTCTATATTGGTCTTATTGAAATTGTCTTACAATTTACTTATTGATTTTGATTTTGATTTTTTTTTAATAATTACTCGTGTCTCAAATAAATCACACTAAATTTCAAGTTCATAAGAAAAGTGTAATTATTTTTACGAACCAGGGAGTACGAGAGACAAATTATTAAATTTTATGGAGACCGTCAACTTATGTACAATAAATCGGAATTAAACAATGGTGCTGGTTTCATCATTTGACAATTGATTTGGAGTATAAAATTAAATCCCAATGATTGAAAAAATGAAAGGACATCAAATTAGTAGTGAAAGCCAATATCATTACAAACTGTACAACATTTTTATCAAGGTTGACATTCGGATCACCTCTTAATCACTCATTTATTTCGTTAAGACACTTTAACAAGAATCATCTTTTATTTTACCATGGACAAGTGGATTTAATTAAATATGATTAAATGGGCAGAATTTGTGCATAAACAAATTTTAATTATTTCTTTTGACATGTATTATAATTAATTATACTATATAAAATATATATTGCAAAAATAAATAAATAAAATTATAATTTTTTAATTAAAGATAATATATATTTTATATTTATATTAAATAATAAATTGAGTAGAAAAAAAATATATTTTAAAATGTAATAATAAAAGATAAAAATTATATTTTAAAAGATTTATTAACTTAATTATATTTATAATCATATAAAAAAATTGAACAATTTTGCAGAATTTGCCCACATAGAATTAACGATTTAAATATTATATAATATCTAACAAATTATACACTTTTTGTTATACAAGAAAATAAAAATAATTATTAATAAAATGAAGGGTAAAAATATATTGTAAATTAAAAAATAAATAAATTTTAAATAAAAATTAAAAAAATATAATTTAAATTATATTTTAAAATAAAAAATAAAATAGTAATTAATTATTTCATATCTAAGAATAAATACATATCATTTTTAATGATATTATTTCATCTTTTATTTTACCATGTAGAAATGTATTTAAATATTATATCATGTCCACCAAATTATTCACTTTTGTTACGTGAAAATAAAAAAATTATTAATAAAATAAAGAGTAAAAATATATTTTAAAATTTAAAAATAATTTAATTGTGAATAAAATTTTAAAAAATATAATTAAAATTATATTTAAACGTAAAAATTAAATAGTAATTAATTATTTCATTTTTAATGATAGACACATATTAAGTTGAGAAGTTAAAAGAAAATTACATATTTTTTTGAGGTAAAATATAAAAGACATGTTTTTATTAAGGGAGTTGCTATTTACACCCCAAAAGTTATAAGTACACCAATTTAATTTTATTTACAATAATGCTATTTAGTTAAAAGACAATTATAACCTTACTAATCTAATTACATAGTTTACTTATCATACACTCCTTTATTTATTTTTTTACTTGCGCAAATAACTTTTTTTATAACTTTATATTTTGCGCACATTTTTTTATATTTCTTTTTTTAATCTTGGTTATACATTTAAGTTTAAGTTATGTCTAATTAATTTTTTAGTTTAAAAATATTAAAATATCCAAATTCAAAAGTATTTTATTGAAATATAAATTGTAAAAATTTAAAGTTTACTAGTATTCTTTTATTTTTTTTGTCATTTTATTAATGGATTTTTTTTTCTCAAGTTCAAATTTTTTTCAGCTTTTATTTTTTATTTTTATTGTGTTTTTTTTATCATGATTTTTTCAATTTGTTTTTATGATATTTTTTTATTATAATTTTTTCCAACTAATTTTGATGTGTTTTTTTTTATATTTTTATTGTCTTTTTATTAATAATTATTTTTATTCTAAAATAAGAGATTTGTCTCATTTTTTTTAATGTTTTTCAATTTTTATTTTTATTATTCGCGAATTTGTTTGATTTTTTTATAACGCTTTATTTTTTATAGTAGATTTTTATTTTATTTTGTAAAAAAATAATGTATTTTTGTTTTTTTAATATAAGGGTATATTAGGTAGATTGATAGGTGTACTAAGTAAAAATTATAAAATTTATATTTTATATAGAGATGTATTAAGTAAAGCGGTGTACTTATAAAAAAGAGGGGTGCGAATAGCAACACCTTTTATTAATGTGTGACAGAAAGAATATTATTTTTATATGTTAATAAAACAAGAGTATTAAAGTATCTATATAAAACAAAATCATATTTAAATCGTGCTCTAATCATATTTTTTCTATTTGATTTTTATCATCATTTATTATATCATCATTTATTATCAATCAAAATAATTAATATATTATTTATTATTTATAAAATAAAATTATTTAAAATGTAATATTTTGTAGAGACTTCATTTTGTTAATTCTTTCCATCTATTTTTGTTTTACGTGTGTAATATGAAGTGAAATGAATGTTATTGTTGTACAATTGTGTTATTTATATACAAAGCAAAGTAATATATTGTGAAACTCACTAATTATTATAATTAAAAACTAATATTTTATTATTTTTTGCTATTTAAAAAAAACATACATTCTTTTTTTTGAATGCCCAAAATATCATACGCAAAATTTGTTATGAGACGAATTAAGTAAGTTTTCTTTAATAATTTTATGCAATAATGTTATGAGAGTAGGAGTCGACTCTAATAGCAGAGTACAATACTCATATATTTACATTTTATACAATATTTTTTTTAATTAAAGCTCAATTCATTGTTATTGAATTCAGATGAACTAGATTGATCATAATTGAACAAATTTGAATTTTTATAATTTTAATTTTAATTTTTATATATTAGTATTAAATATTTGTAAAACTTATAAATAATAATCTAGAATAAACTATACTTATATACCTAAATCATTAATCTTAAAAAATATTTTATGTTTTGTAATTTTATTGTAATCTGAACTGAATTGAAAATAAATTGAAAAAATATAGTCTAACATATTGATTATTTACCTATTGATATCAATATCCATTATGTTAGAATATATATAAAATAAAAGAATATAGTCTAATGTTAGACTATATTCTTTCAATTTATTTTCAATATGGTTATTTATTTACTTATCATTTTTTAAAATAAATAATTTTTAACTTAATAATTATAATTTTAATTTTTAATGAAATATTTCGTATAAAATGTAACTTTTATAAAAAAAATTGAGTGTAAAATGCAACTATGAAAAAAGAAGGATTTAATAGTTTTTTTTACTTTATACTCACTCAATGCCATATGAATAGTCGCACTTTTTTTTGTAATTTATAAAAGAATTGCAACTATATTTATGAGAAAGATGTAGTATATTATATAATTGCACTTTCTATGTGTAAATACTAAAGGTTATTTTATGACTAACTTTTGCACAAATTTGTTTTCACTTTTGAACTACCTCCTTAATTAGAAACTTACACCAATGTATATATTTATAATTATTTCAATACAACACTTTGCTAAAGTAATTTTTTCTTTTTCAAACATAAATACACAAAAGCATATTAACAAAATAGTGATTAAGAGCTAGCTAGATAGTGGTCCATACACCAGCCCATCCATATATAGGTAACTTGATCAAAATCAAATTCATGTGCAGTAAGATCTAGGATGTCCTCTGGGACCACAATAACTGTGGAACCCAATATAAATTAGAATTCTTGAAATAAATTAAATAATAAAATCCATTAATATGTAGAATATTGTGAAAAATGCCAAGATTATTATTGGTGTGGAAGAAAAGAAAAAGAAACAAGAAACAATTTGGTATTGCAAGACAATGTCATTTTCTAAGACCCATCAATTATTAAATAAGTGTGTAATTTCTGTTCAATCATTCAATCAAATTTGTGGTAAATAAAAAAAGATTTCAATTATATATATATATATATATATATATATATATATATATATATTAAACTCAATATACTGATTTGCTCTAAAATGTAGGAAGAACTTTTTGCACGTGGTCGTTTTATGGGATAAAACAAAAGTTAAAATTGAATTTTTTTAATTTAATTTAATAAAAAATAGTTAATGTAGATCACAAAAATAAAAATAAAAATATATGATTGAATGTAATTTAGTGCGTCGAGTGAGTAAATATTGTGAAATTTATGTCAATTTGAAACATATAAAGTGTCGTGTGATTAAACGAAAGAAATGTAAAATATTTTGGAATAAAATAAGTAATGTCTTTATTGTCTTATCAAAAAGTAATTACTAATTTGGTTTAATTGAAAAAAATATACTACACGTCTACACTACTTACTTTCATTTTTTTAAATATGAAATGGCGAAAGTTTAATTTGTAATCTATTAAAATGTATTACTTCCTATCTTTGCTTCAATTGTACACATTTTTTTTAGAATGTCTCGACTAATTATGAATACTATTAAAAAGGTAATTAAAACTTTATTTTTTCACTTTTATACAGTTTTTCTATTACTTTTTAAATTTTACTTTCTAAATTGAAAAATACATTTTTACAATTAAGTTTTTATCAAAAAATTTTAAAACAATTTTTTTCTTAGAAAAATACATTTTTACAATTAGATTTTTGTCAAAAAATTAAAAAACAATTTTTTTCTTAATTTATGAATCAGTTAATCGGTGTATAAATAGTCGAGACAATTTTTTTGTAAAGTGACAAAAACTTTTGATTGATTAGTAGCAGACACTTGTGCGAGAGAATTAACATGTCTTACCCCAAAAAAAATTCATAATATTTTAATGAAAACTTCGAGATTAATCTTACCCCTCTACTAATGTCGGGAGACTGACATAAGTAATATTAATGATGGGATTGGTATCTTACCTTTTGATTCAATTTGGAGGAATAACTATACACAATAAAAGTTCATCTACTTTCTATATTTGTTAACTATTCAAAAGAAAAAAAAACACCACTTTCACTATCTAAAGAAATACTTTTATCAATTTAAACCTAACCAAAACTAGCTGTTGATCTAATCAATTAATTGAAAAACGTGAACATTTTAAGGTAATTTAATTCATTATATTAGGTTGCTGTTCTTGAAATACGGCAATTCTTAAATACAAAATAATAATAAATACTTTTTCTTTTCCAAACTAACAGTCATACTTTTTTTATATTTTGTGAAAAAAGTGTGACTATTAGTTTGAGAATAGAAATTACGTGACATTATAAAATTTAAAATTATGAGAGATCTTATTTGATTACTCCTCGTGTCATGTATCAATGATCAAAATTTTATTTTGAAAATTGTTTCTAACCAATGGTCTCTAATCACACTTGTTAGAAAAAATAATTACTATAATTTTTTCACCTTAAAAGACAAACACACATACTCAAATTCATCTCAAAAAAATAGTCACAGGTGGGAAACATTGATTTTTTTTGTCCGTACAATACATATGTCAAACAGTGTACAAAAATTATGGAAAAATAACTATTAAATTTTATTTTAGTAATTTTTTCATAATTTTTGTACACTTTATCATATTTATTAGACCGACAAAAAAATCAACATTAACCACCTGTGATTATTTGTGTGGGATGGAAGGAGTATATATAAATATATATTATATCTATTTTTTAAAAGTTTACTTTTAATTGATTACTTATTAATTTGATAATATATTTTTACTTTAAAAAATATCAATGATTTTTTTTAATATTCTTGCTCGAACACGTGTGACAGTTGATTTGTGACGAAAGTATTATCCATTATCAAACTACAACGAATACTACTAATAATTTAACTAAGCATACATCATTGAACTCATTTGCATTCCATTCCATTTCCTATTGTTTTCATCCCACTACAAAAGTTTAACTAAGCATACATCTTTGAACTCATTTGCATTCCATTCCATTTCCTATTGTTTTCATCTCCAAAACTCCACAGTAAAACTAAAATTCAAACCAAAACCACATGTGTTCGGTGACTTCGGTCACATAAACTATGATTTCATTTTCTTCTTTTTTTAATTTAACACACACCTTTTCACCACAATGTACTCATCAATACACATTACACACACTCATTGTGTGTGAAGAAAACAACTAATAAACCACAATAAAACCCTTCACAGGATTCAACACACACACACACACACACCGTTTCTAATCAAACTTGTCATTCTCCATGATTCTAACCAACCACGACTTTCTCCATTTTTTCATCTCCCAAATTTTATTTCTCCTCTACAATAATTTTAAAAATCAATGTTTTTTTCTTTCTTTCTTTCAAAACTGAACCCTGAAGAGAAGCTTATTTTATATTTTTTTGAATTCTTGTTTTCAGTTTCAAGATTGAATCTTTTTTTCTTTTAAAGAAACCCCTTTTATTGTTTGCTGTTTTTCTAATCTGGGGTTGTTTAATTTGTCGAAATTATATTAAAAGTTCGGACCCTTTTGACACATGAAGTTGAAAGCAGCTTAAAAAGGTAATTTATTTTAGTGTTTTTCAAGAATCTGCAATAGTGGGCTTATTATAATAGATGATCTGATGATTGTGTTGCTTTAGATTCTGTAGATCTTTCCTTTGACTTTAGTTGGTAATAATTTTTTTATTAATGGATATTTTAAGATTTAAAATGATGAGAGATTCCAAAGAGCTATAAGAATATGTTTGATGATGTCTTTTATCATCACTTGGGGAAATTGAGTTTTTTTGGGGTCTTTGTTTATAATTATTCACCGTTTCTTGCTGCGAAGTAATGACCTAATTTTAGATGCCTGATTTGTACCAATTGAATTCTTGGATTGATGTGGTTTTTTCTTTTTTATCAAGTCTAAATCTTGATTTGGGAATGTGCTAATTTTATCTATCTCTCTGATTTAAAACCAAAATTTAATTTGAAGATTCCACAACCCATCTTCGTTCAATGCTAAAATCTGATTTATAGGAAGTGGTCCAAACAATTGTTGCTAACTGGGATTTGTCATGTTTCCTGGAGGTGCTATGGGCAATAATTCAGTAGCTTGCAGATATTTTTTATACACTTTTTCCAAATTATTGAGGATGTTTATGGGCTTCTTGAGCTCGACGAGCAACAAAATGTTTTTCTTTTGTCCTGGAAATTCTTGAGCTAGAAGAATCGACACTAAATAAGACTAAACATCACTGGCAGTTTATCCACAAGCACGGTGAATCGGTGACCATTATTATCGAGACCTAATAAACATACTTTTAAACATATGTATGAAAAATCTTCATCTTCTACTAATGTAATTGTAGATGTTTAAAAACATTGAGGTGAAACAATATTTACATTTCAGTAAGTTTTGGCGTAATATTAATATGTATCTAACTGTGGATGGCAAAATTAGTAGTATATAATACCGAGTATTTTTTGTGTGTACCAGGTAGAGAAGCGCTTGACCCTTTATCTGTGAGGTTTATTTAAAAATTGAAACTCGGAACTATATACAATTGGGTGATACCTGAGCTTCATGGAGCTACACTATCAGGTTGCTTTTAGCTGAAATGAAGAACACACAGGTTCAACTCTAAATTATAAACCCGTCTTTGTTTCTTGCAGACATCACATTTATTGTTCGTTTGTGAAATATGTTTCTTGATTTATGGATGATGACTATATGATTGTATATCTCTCTCACACTGTTGCCTTTTATATTCCGTTTCAAAATTTCAAACCTAGTTATTTTGTTGTTCTTATTTACTGTCTTAGCCTTTTTTGTCCTAAACGACATACATGTAGTTTGTTTGAATCTTGAATAGATGCAAGGGAAATGAGTTCCTTTGATTTTGAAATACTCCGATCTTTTTTACAGGATCAACAAAACAACACACTGGACATAAAGCCTAATATTCATGATTCCCAAACCGAAGAGCCAAACAATAATGCCATAGAGACTCCTATACCAGACTCGGGTTCAGTTTCACTATCAAGCACCAACGACAACAGAAAAGTATCCCGTGAGGATATCGAACTCGTGAGTCAATTTTTTTTTATCTCTTAATTCTTTTATGACTTACTTTTTACATATATTTAATTTTTATATTTTAAATCTAATGTAGGTTCAGAATCTGATCGAGCGGTGTCTACAGTTGTATATGAATAAAGATGAGGTGGTTAAGACCCTACTTAATCGTGCCAGGATAGATCCTGGTTTCACAACACTAGGTACGCCTCAAATGGAGTGATGGAATTATCTTCAGACGAAATTTTATCGCAGTATAAAAAAAACCTAATAATATTTGCAAATAGAAGCTGAAAATCAAAAAATATTAGGAGTATCTGATAATCAAGTTGTAACTTGATTTTTTTTTTTTTGCTGATGAACACTTACATAGAAGAGATTTCGATATATATACAATACTATATGTTTTATTTATCAATTAATTATTATTGTTGGCCTTGAATAGTATGGCAGAAATTAGAGGAAGAAAATGCAGATTTCTTCCGGGCGTACTATATACGGCTTAAACTGAAGAAACAAATTATCTTATTCAACCACTTGCTGGAGCATCAGTATCATCTAATGAAATATCCCGTGCCCGCGAAGGTCCCTCTAGCCCCCATGCAAAATGGAATACACCCAATGCCCGGTATTTTTTACTTTTTATTTTTTATTGTCGAGTGCATTTCTGTATTATACTGTCACCATTATTCAGTGCCACTTCTTTGCAGTGCAGTCAACAACTTGCCAATGGGATACCCCGTTATGCAGCATCATCCTCCGCTTGCTGCCACAGGACAACCTCATATGGGCTATTCCACGCCCACCTGTCACATTGTCAATGGAGTTCCTGCTCCAGGCAATTACCATCCAATGCGGATGAATTCCGGAAACGAGTGAGGAATCCCTTCTACTCAGCCATCATTGCACACATTTTTTTAACGTAGAGATTGTGGAGAATTACGAAAACACCCTTTGAGGTTTAACCAATTTTTTTTTTTCATATTATAACTACTCATTTAAAGTGTTGCAAATACAGCTCTCTTGAGGATGTACTTGTAATATCAAGGGGGTATTTGACTATTTGTAGTCATTATGAAAGTTCTTTTTTTTTTTTGGCAGTCGGACTAAATCTCAATGGGATTTTTGCAATTCACACTATAACTTATTGGATTTCCATTAACATTGTTTCTGAACTCTATTTTCACGTCTTATATCATCAATCATCATGTGCAAAAGATATATTTATAGTCTAGTTGCTAATTTTTTGATAGTCTCGGTCATTGGATCTGAGTTGAAGTAATTCCACTGTATCAGCTAAAAAAAGGACTGCTCAAGTGTTTCCTTGATCGGCTCCACTCTTAAGGGTATTAATGTCATTTTTTTGCAGTATGGTGATTGACAACACGGTAGCAGACATATCGCCTATTATGCCCCCGAACAATGCCATGTCATCCATGTCTGATTTGCCGATGAGCCCCACATCAGTAGCATCCAGTGGCCATTTTCCATTCAGCGCATCAGATATATCAGGCATAGGTGTCGACACTTCAGCACTCGACTCGGCTTTTACATCTGATGTGGCAAGTTCGGTAGGACTACAGCTTCCACCTGATAGTGGGGCGGGAAGCTCTAGAGATTCTCTCAGGTCCCTGGCTCAGATTCCGTGGAATTTTAGTCTCTCGGACCTAACGGCAGATTTATCAAACTTGGGAGGTATTTTTGATTTTCTTTAGTGATTAACATTTCTTGATACAAAGAAAACCAGCAAGTTAACTTCCATTTTCTTTTAAATTAATTGAAGTACATATTTTACTGCTTCCCATTTTTCTACATATAAAGATTAAAATATTTACGGTGCAAAAATAAATATAGGAGAAAATACACTATTCGCAATTTCGCATTGTAAACTGAAAGTGAGCGAATAGTGTATTTTCTCATATAGTATTTGTTTTTAGTGATTGTGGCTTATAATTTTTTTATGCAGATTTAGGAGCCCTAGGAAACTATCCCGGTTCTCCATTTTTGCCATCTGATTCCGATATTTTACTCGACTCTCCGGAACACGATGATATAGGTGAGAAGAGAGATTTCCCTTTCCCCAACAATTTTTTAAATAAACCTGCTAGGTTTTCCTTAATTACTAAAAGACCCAGTTATCTTATAAAATTACGCATACCCCCTTGTCTCAAAATGTACCCTCAAAATGAAAACTTATGGCTTTGTTAATTCTTGGCTGAAAACCATTTTTTTTCCAGTAGAAGAGTTCTTTGTGGATTCTGATTCTATTCCGGGGCAATGCCAACCGTCCGATGAAGAGAAGTCCTAGACCTCTTAAGGTGAGACACTATCGCTCGTTTTTCGAATGTTTAGTCTAGGTTGAGGTGATGGACAATAATAATAATAACAATCTTTAAAGAAGTATAAGTATCAGTATTAGGCATGTGATGAAGGTCGATTGGGCTTAGTTAGCAACATAGTTAGGGCTTTCCACATGTAATGTAGTAGTATTTCATTTTATGTATTATGGGATTATATTGAAAAACATGATAGCATCTTCGAAAGCGAGATTGCATCGTGCTATGTTTTTTATTTCTCTCGCCACGAATAGTATAATCGTTCTGCGGATATTTATGTGGAGTCAACATTTTTAGTATATTTCAGTAGCGGAAGAACACTTTTATCACCCAGCTTCGTTCTATATTAATTGTACTTTTATAGCAAAACTACCCCCTATAGTTTACTCTAACAGTCTGTCATATATTGATATGATAAACAAAGTACTTTCAGGCATTGAACAAAAAATCAATGCATTGATGCCACCACGATTCTAAAAGAAGTAAAAACACTCAAATGAAGTAAAAACATTTCAAGAAAACATGAAACCCTAAAAGAAACACCTACAACTTGGACCCTTGTAGTTGCAGAGCAAATGGCTGCAATTTCCGATGAAAAAAGGAAAATCTAATAAGGTTTTCAGTGGCAAATGACAGTTCCATGTTGGTGAAAATTTAGACTTAACATTGTTTAATCTAGACGATTCCTACAGTAATCTGTAACAAAACTACAATACTACTTTTTTTCTTTCCGTAAAGAAATGCATAATAATTGAACATGCAATTGCAATATTTGAAATAATACACAAGCAAAAGCAAAAATTAATAATTCAGGTAATTATTTTTCATCACTTGTTTTTTGATTAATTACAAAAAAACTTACTTTACTCACGCGCCCTAAACCCGGCCTCTTAGATAAACGCCTGCTAATCACAGGGCCGAATGGTCATTTCACATTTGCACGAAGAAACAAAGTTGGAGATTCAAACTTATCACAAGCGGATTTTAAACTGTGTATCAGTTAGTTCTTATACTGTGAAGTGGGCCCGAATGAGTGCCTGAGCTTGTTCCTGCAACATCAGAATGTGGGGGGACGGTGGCATTAAGAAGCTGGAAGTTGGTGTTGCCAACAAACCAATAGAGCGCCCACTTTAGATCACAAAGGGTATATTTGAGAGCTTTCGTCCAATTCTCCTGTTTATTGAAGCTCTGAGTGATCGAGTAACTTTCCACTTTGTCGTTTTCGATTCTGCAAATAAATGTTAGGTAAGGATCACAATTACAAAATCACGGAAAAAATGCCATCCTATAAAATTACAACTATAGATATCCCCTCTATATTTGTTTCCACTTTGCCAAATGAATCTACTTCCTATAGCAGTTTCAAAAAACAGCGAACTTACTATTTTTTTCGTGTTGGGCACGTCATTGATCACAAGTGAAGTGCTTGCTATAGCTAAAGAGGGCATTTGTACTATTTAATGTTTTTTTTGGTAATTATATTGGGATCAAAATACTTAAAACGATGTACAAGTCAATAACTCACTTGTAAGGAAGCTTGAAACATTTCTCAGGAGGAATGTTGTTTTCTTTATCCTTCAAGTTTGCAAAATCTGCGAACTCCTTTAGGCAGGTTAAGAACAATGTCATTGCCTTGTCATAACGAGTGCTCCAGAACACATTCACAGGACCAAAACTGAGAAATATAATAAATTAGCTCAATATACGCAAAAGGTTCAATTAAAATTAAGGGCAACTAAATCAATTGAAAACTGAGGACCATACATGTACACACAGCATTTGGATATAAATGTCAAGTTCAATAAAAAAGAAATATTGAACACCATTTTGTTTTTCAACTTACAGATCATAAGTATTGTTGCTGATGTCCATTATGCGAGGATAACTCCCCATAGGGAGAATTTTAATGCGGTATCTAAATAAATATATTAAGGAATAAAAACCGAGGAGGAGAAAGTAACTTGTACAGTCAGCTTCATTACAGTCCTAAACGTTAAAGATCCAATTATTCAGCCAACTCACAAACCTACTACCATTATGACCATTAAAATATAATTATATACTACTCCGGACGAAAGTATCGAGAGAAAACAGGCTGGTGTTTAGGAAAGGATACAGAAACTTTGGCCGGAAGTATTGAGCCATCGTATGAAGGAGAAGGCAAGCTTGCCCCCATGCAGCATTTATCTCATCCCACTCAACCTGATCAATTTAAATAGTAAAGTGCAGTCAAAGGCGGATCTTCAAAGGAAAAAAAAGCAGCACAAACATGTCACTCAAAAGAAAATTTTACATACTTGAACTTTCGGAAGTCTTCCAAGGCGAAAGTTGTTGATGGTTCCAAAGTCTCCATCATACCAAATAGGGAAGGCATCATTTAGCACACTAGTACGCTTTAACAGCTCTAAGTGAGCTTGTGAGACTTCAGTTTTGGCCAGAATCGCATCCCGCTCTTCCTATTCACCAAATATTTTTTATAATTAAATAAAATTTTAATAGAGAAATGCCAACAGAATGACAACAGCTCCATCTGTCCCAAAATGATTTTCGTTTTAAGAACTCAAACATTTTCGGCCTAAAACTTCCAAAACATTACAGTTATTTATTGTTGCTGACTTAATGTTTCAATATCTTCAAAAAATTTGCGGAAAAACAAAAAAGAATATAATATCCCTATGTTAAAAAATAGGGTAGGTCAGTCATTTTGTAAGACTTATAAATATAGATGTCAAACGAAGAAGAAACTGAAACAAACCTGATGTGAAATCAACTGAAACTGGAAATTATTAAACTCCTGCCAATATCTGAGGGAATAATTAGATTCAGATCACATAGAACATTTAGCATACATCCTATTATCCTATAAAAAAAGAAAGAATAAAAACACATATTACTGATGGGACACTTCACCAGGAAAAAAAATTGAATACAAAGGTTTCATGGGGATATTACTTCTCTTCTAACTCCTTAAAACGGCTAGACTTCAACTCCAGTTCATTTAATTCAGCTGTTACTTCCGAGCATTGTTTCTCTGTTTCTGAAATTGCTGCTTCAAGTTTTCGTTCTTCTTCTTCTATCTTCCATGGCAATAAATGATCAGAAAGTCAGTCTTTGTCTGCTTAGTAAGATATGTCAGTACCACATTCAAAAACTCAAGAGAAACAATTGGAATTGCTTTAATACTGTTGAAAGCGCTAACATCTGATTCGCACCATCAGAACTAGCCATGAAAATGACTTTTAACAACAGATTCATTGATGTTTTATATGGTAATATTTTATATTTGAAATAAATAAATCTTAAAAGGTTGACTAAGAAAACCTTCAATTTCTCCTTAAGAAACTCATCTTCGCTAAGAATGTTTTTTGGTTCCCCCTCCAGACGCTGAAGACAAGCTTCATATGCTTTTATGTCCTGGGTCACATCTTCCACCTCCTTATCAAGTTTCTCTGACAAAACCCCCATGCACTCGAGACATAAAGGCTGTTCAACCTGCATAAAAGATGAACACAAGAAACTGATAAGGTGGTGCTGAAATAATATGATACAGATGTATAGCCAAGGAGTTTATAGAAATCCCCTCCAATAAGCAATATGAATGATTGGCGTGTGGATTAATATTATTATAAATTCACACACACGCACCCACACATTTTGTGGATCAAGATTGTCATCCTCGATAAACAAGCACATTATGCATTATGTAAACCTGAGTTTGTGTGGTGGCTATTTCAAATGCGCGATTCAGGATCCTTATGGTGGAGTGGAAGCCCGAATTGTGCGATTCTGTAGAAGCCTCGGTGGGCCTACCCTCGTGCGAAGGCAAATTACTCCCACGTACGGGTTCAGATTCATACACCGAAGCAGCTGGTGAAGGTAACACGATGAATGACTCCTCTATTGCCTTCCCGGAGTGGTTCGGACGATTAGAGGTTCCAGCCGGAGTTTGATTCCTTTGATTCGGCAACACAACAAACGAATTGTCCATACGCGTCGATCCAAGGACTGAAGATTGCATCCCTGCATATAATCATTTTCACCATTTTAGGGCACTGAACCCAAGTCTCAAATCTCAATAGATAAACAGAGTAAATAATCAATGTATAAAATCCCTAATAAACACATTTTCAGAACTACAATTTCAATGCTCTTATCTCAGTTCAAACAAAGAGGGATGAAATTTTATTTTTCCCAGAAACCAAATATAATCCTGACCTGAGGCGAGGAATTTGTCGGCATGAGAATCGACGCCGACCATGCAGAGGCTTTGGCGGCAGTTTTGGCATAGGAACCGCGGAAGATTCGGGTCAGCCGCCAGGATCCGACACTTGTCGCCGATGTTTCTTCCGCCTCCGTTTTTCTTCATCTCGGATGGATTTACGTCCGATTGAAATTGACTGGATTTCGGAGCTATTATCACCTTTCCGGTGAGTGTGCGCCTAGGAGAATTTGGGTCATGTATATGGGCTTCTGAATTTTAGGGGCTCAATGTAATTAAAGTAACTTTCGGGGACATTATGTAATTATTTTTATTTTGAATATTTGTGTGTTAAATTCAAAATGGAAACTGAGTCAAAATTATATCAGAAATTGTTTTCTATATAACAGTTGACTGTACATGATTATGATTTACAGAGTTGAACAGTAGTCATGTATCTGTGGAAGGCGAGTTCCGGCAAAGGGGGCAAGAGCCGTTCAGCCTCAGCCACTCGTCGATGCAATCAGAATGGAAGCAGTGGTCACACTGAGGTATGCATCTCACAGTTTCTTTCGGGTGGTAATCTACTAAGCATATGGGGCAAGTCGAGCCGTTAGGTCCCGGAAGACGTTTGCTCTCGCCAAGAACGACTTTTCTGTAGGACTCGATAGTCGACTCATCAAGCCCTGATATAGGTTGTGGCAGCCGCAGAGGTGGCGGCGCTATGGTGGCTAAATGGCGGGTTGCCCTCCTTCCGACGATGCATGTGAAGCATGAAATGAAAATCGAACATGCCACGGCTGGTATGACGATCGACAAAGCAATGATTTTGAAGACTTTTAAACCGCGTTTTTCATCTGTGGAGTCAAGTCAATGTGGAATAGACAGTGACATTAGTTTTTTTTTTTTTTTTGTGTGTGTTAACACTTACATCTGTAGAGTTGACATTGGATTAGGTTATTACTTAAGAGGGAAAGTGATAGAAACTTTCCTGAGATTTAGCCTAATCATAAGAGGGTATGATACAGAAAGTACTACATACTAGTATTCAGTTTGACCTAATTATATCTATTTGTTAAGTTGAAGGGTATGCCAGGGAAGTTAAGATAAAATAAAATGGAAGGGTGCTTTTTGACAATTTTAAAAGTTGTGTGTGATTAGGTAAACCTCAACTATACCTTTTGTATCCAACCATAATTTTGAAATTCCAGTTATGTTTTGAAATTACAAATAGGTCTTAAAAATTGGTATACGAACGGAGCCGGGGGCTGGCAGAGGCCGTCAACTCCCTTCCAAAAGTCTGGTTGCATTCATGTTATTATAAGTATCTTACAACTTACAACTAACAAATACCCTTGCTGGTGAAATATGTAAAAGATCAGTAGTAGGTGATGTTCATTATTATTCAGGTTTCAGAGTTTTGAACACCGCAGTCCGTACAAAGAGTGCTAGAAAAAACGGACATGGGAGAGAGACACGAGTCACACGACACGAGCACGCTATTTTAACAGAAAACAAGACTTGTAATTCCTATTGCTTTGTAGAAGTAATGTCTCGACTCTAAGTAAAAAAAAAATGATCATACTCTCTAGTTTTGAAATATGTCAAAAGTGGGATTAAAATAAAAATTGAATCTGTTACCTGTTTTAGGCTCAGTAAAACACACAATCTGACCACTCGTGCTGTTCGCAAATCCACAAACGCCTCCACTTCCTTCACACCGTACACAGTTAGGGACGTTCCACTTCAGCCTTATATTTTGATCGCCAAGATTATCATTGTCTGGCCACGAAACTGGCACCGGCAAAGTGGCAATGACAGTGCAATACATATCCAACGGCCACACAATATTTTTCGCTAGAGTCGCCACAACCGACACCGTCGAATTGCTAAGGCAACCGATGGTTGTAAAACGGGTCCCGGAAAGAGACTCGGGTGAGCAGCTAAGGAAAGTATAATCTCTAGAGTAACTAGCTGTGAAAGGAGTATTCAAGAGGCTTAAGCTCAGAAGTCTTCTTGGGAGGCAATTATTTGGGTCATAGAGTTGGATTTCTTGAGTGAGATAGTCTATATCGCGGACCCAAAAATCGCCTGAGTTTGGGAGGTTTAGTACAGTATTTGGTTTGTTTTGGCTAGCGCAGGTCAAATCAAATCCGGGGTAGCCACAGGTTTGAGGTTGGTTTTGTAACCGGAAAGGAAAACGTATCAGGAATGGGGTTTGCCCGCATAATCGAGAGGGGCAATTAATTCTTTGGGCTTGAGTTATTGCCTGAAAGAGAAGCAGTGCAAAGAGTATGATATTCAGAACTCCCATGAGGTCAAATGGGTTGAGAAACTGTAAGCAGGCCATGGTAATGAACAGAGATATATATCAATATACCTTGCAAAAGTCAATTTTTGAACAGGAATATAATATAAAGTTAGGCTTGCTTAATAATTGTAATGCCAACATTATTTTAAATTATTTTTCGATGAATATTCATTTCATGGACTTGTAGGATGTATTATATAATACTAAGTATTTTATAATTCATCAGTAATAAACTCACCAATTACTTGTAATAAAAGTATATTTGCAGCGATTTCAAATGTAAATATCATGATATAACATAGTGTCTTTACTCTTTACAGACAGGTTAATTTGTTCAGAAAAATCAGCACATGTAATCAACTGTGGGGAAAGAGATTGTTATTCTACACTTGGAAGGTGATTAAAATAATTTCTGGGAAAAACTAAAGCAGCTGCTGGGATACACGAATCGAAACAATTTCACCATCTTTTCCAGACTTCATAGCATGGTACCTAACCTGAAGACCTGTTTCAGCAGTATTTATTCATTAGAAATGGTTTTACATTGCTTTTCTCAAGGTGAAAATCTCAGATAATTTGTACTTTACCTTCATTGGTTTGTAAATTGGTGTTTACTGCGACTGCATGGAGTGCTATCCTTGCTTTCGGTTGCCAATCGTTTTTCTTTCCCACCCATGATTTAAGATCAAAGATAACTGAAAGGTGGGGGTGGGGTGGAGAATTAAATATATCCAAAACTAACACAAGTCCCCTCTCAGAAATCAAAATTATTAAACAGGTATAACGATGGAGGAGTGAGATAAAACAATGATTACCAGATGTTGATTTATCATTAAAATGCTTAAGGTCAAAGATCCCACCGGAAGCACCTTCAGCCTGCCTTTTCGTATCACGAGATCCTAATAAATCATAATCCCAGCTACCATCAAGATACCCCTCACTCAAGAAGAGTTCAATATGTCTTGCATCCAGGGTTTGCATAGTTCCTGTATTAAATAAAACAGCCCACACAATTAGAAATGGTTGTATTGGATATTTACTATAAAAATTAAGCCCGGCAAAATTTTCAGTAAATTGTCACTCACCATCACATGAATCAAGGTCGCAAACAGGACAACGCACAAGCTGCAAGTCTTGAAACATAGTCACAGTTTGTTATTAGGAAGTTAGAAACTATTTACTGCATCAAAGAAATTTCAAATGCTGAAAAATTCAAACTTATCACAATGATATTAACTACTGTATTACCAGCAATCCAAACTCCAGTTTTGATGTTGTTTAAGAGACAATAGCCTTTACACTGCAACATTTTCTCCTGCGTATCTGCTTTCGGGATTATGAATGGTGGAGTTAAATTCTCAGTCAGAAGTACATCAGTGGAGTCAGCCAAAAATGCTCCAATTCGCATCCAATCTGATCAGATTAAGATAAAATGAGACAAATACATGTCTGAAACACATATTGGACTCAATTTCTTATATAGTTTCACCCCTGAATCAATGACAAACTCCAGGGAAGAAACGACAAAAAGGTGAAGTCGACTAAAACAAAAGTGGCAAATTACCAATATGCTTCTCCTGCTGACGAAACATGTACGAATGACTTCCATCTGCAAAGATTATAAGTCACCATCTGTTAACACGACTAAGAAAATAGAATAATCGAGGTTTGTGGACTGGAGACAAAAATAATACCAAAAGCTGTGGCATAAAGTTTGATCCATTTGAATGCAACTTTTCCAGGGTCAGGAACCTGAAGATCACGCAAACATGCATGTTTCCACACACAGTCTTCCATCATAACACGACTAAACCATTTGCAAGACGATGCTAGCATCACTAGTGATCTCCCATCCAGAAACTTAGCAATCTCTGTCCACACATCCTCTTCATACCTTTTTACACAGTTCATGATAATCAAACATCAACAGATCAATAAATTAATACAAATTTCCACAACATAAAAACTCGCTATTCAACGAGATTCTGTGCATAATTTCTTCTTAAAATTAACTTCAAATTCAACAAAGACAATTCACTTATAGATGGAGATATGTGTCTGTTATCTAAATCTACAGCATGGTGAGCGGATAGAATCATAGAATCAGAAACAATATCAGCCAAGTGACAGGTAGCAAAATCTATGTTCAGTGACTTCAATCAACTGAACCTCAGCTGAAAATCATACATAGGCCTATTTCAACAAATTGAGCTCAGAAATCAAACCCAGGCTCGAATTTCCACATCTCAACCCGCAAACAAGTTTCACAAGCCATCACCGAGATATACAAGCGAAAGCAAATACTCGAAAATAAAAATCTACGTGTTCAATCAACTGAACCTAAGCTGAAAATCATATACAGGCCTATTTCAACAATTTGAGCTCAGAAATCAAACACAGGCTCGAATTTCCGCATCTCAACCCGCAAACAAATTTCACAGGCCATCACCGAGATATACAAGCGGAAGCAAATACTCGAAAATAAAAATCTACTTTCAATCAACTGAACCTCAGCTGAAAATCATATATAGGCCTATTTCAGCAAATTAAGCTCAGAAATCGAACTCAGGATCGAATTTCTGCATCTCAACCTGCAGCATTAATCAAGCTTCACAAGCCATCACAGATACACAGGCAGAAGCAAATACTCGAAAATCAAAAATTAACTCGGATCCAAAATTTCAGTTCGCCTCAAATCCGATCAGAAACATAATCTATCGAGCATCCCCTTTCCAAAATCAAAATACAGAGCAATCTTCATTTAATCGACGCTCTCCAAAATCAAAGGAAAAATAAAACAAAAATCGCGAACAAGTTAATTTCGTGTGTATACATACCAGTTGAAGATCGAGTGAGGCGTACGGTGTGAAGCCAATCTCGGAGAGACGCAGCAGCACATGGATCTCGCTTTCCTCAATCGCTTCCCCATTTTTCCTCGATCTCTCTCTGCTTCAGTGCGCGCAGGATCTATGCTCTGGATTTTGTAAATTAAAAAATAATCGTAGTTCAGTGCATGAATGAAGTGTGTGAAGATTCGAATTGCCATTCTTATAAGCGCGGGATGAAATGGAAATTCAAATTCTTGCGGGGCTTCTCGAGCAATTTGTGCGATGATGAAATAATTACTAAATTACATTCCTACCCCTCTAATTTTTCAGTTTTTCATTCTAGAAACCCGCTCAGGTTTATCGCATGTGCGGCTGAAGTGCGACGGTTTAGTATTAGCGCATGAATTTTTAGTGTTTACTTTTTTATTTTCTAAATGTTAGTACTTAAATATTTAGTTTAATTGATTTTATAATATTTAAAACGTAACTAATCGAAAAAATTAGAACAATTTTTGAGTATCTGATTCTGATCAACATAATGAAATTATCTTCTTGCATTCGGGCGCATTGCACATGCAAGATGTGCTGCTCTTGTTGCATTCATCAGAATTGGACAAGTAATCGCACCTGCAGCAGTTCAAATAAACAAAAAATCGCGTTAATATAATTTACTGTATTGAACGATTGATCGTTACGTGTACAATGCAACAACAGGACACGCATACGTTATCTCTTCACCGGTTGAGATATCGGATATCGCCATAAGAACTATCCGGTTGTCTTCTTCTGTTCCTGCGCCCACTACCCTAGCACAACAATTGGGCATGCACTGCAAAACAATATTTAAGTAGCACAAATAAATGTTGAGCATCAGTAACATATATGTGTGTATATGCATGATTCATCGACTGAGATATATTGATCTTACCGAATGATTCATCAACCGAGATATGTTCCCTTTATTTGTAGCATCGATTAATATCTCTTTGCTGACATTAAAGAACTGCACGCAACGAAACATTCGTTGGATTTTATTATTTAACTTTTTGATCAATCAAAACGTCGTATCTATATATAGTACTCACGTAACAATCTTTTCCTTGGGATTGATAGCGAACTTCTCTTAGGTCAGCAATGCTACGCCTCACCTGCTCCCCACAATATTCCATAATCTGCCGATCCATAAAAACTCAGAATTCAAAATCATATCATGTTTAAACTATATAATGATTAATTGATACTGATTTTATGCTCAGAACATGCATAAATAAATCATATCATTTGCACTAAACACGCACAATGTATAGTTAAGGAATAAGAGATATTTGAAATCTTACCATTTGTCCATTCTGAATGTTTCGCTTAGCAAAGATCCCCCAACCATGTATTCTTGATTTACCAAGACAAACATTATAGTTTTGTGTCATCTGGAGTATCGTAAAAGCACAGTAACATTAGAAACTACAGATCATGAGAGAGAAAGCAATAGTACTTGAACGATTACCTTCAAATACTTTAAATGTTCTCCTAACGTCGAGAAATGACAAAAATCTCTTGTGTCGTCTTTAGTATCCTTGTGCAAATATAAGCCTCGTATGTCCTCTAGAGAGTGATGACTTGGCCCCTTCAACCGGTGAAGTAAGGAATCATTTCCCAGTCTCTATTTAGATCAAAGTAAAGAAAATTTGTATGAAATAATAATAACCAGAGCAAACGGATGAAACATTTGTAATTTAAACTAGGATAATTAATTACACTCTACATACCTTTATACTTGATCGGTTGTAAATGCGACATCGGGCAGCAGTCATTTCTTTGGATTCATATCCATCTACGGGAAGTGAATCAAGCAATGTAGCACTATCCGTTGTAGAGATATTTTTTTCACCGTTCAGGCATTGCTCACGGGACTCTCTTTGAGGCAAGCTAGTCTTAGAAAACGTCTGGTTAGGAGTTTTAATAACAAGCTGATTATCTCCACGAGGTGTCCTGGAGAGTATTACATCAAATCAAATCAATTTTGACGCTAGACTATTTTTGTGATGAAAGCGTAAATTTTTAAATGAATCTGGTCGACTTTCATATTCGGAAAAAATTAATATATAAAAGAGGGATCGAATTCATACCCATGATCTGCACAGTATGCCATGAAACTTGTTTCCCGCTTCCCGTCATTCTCTATGCAGCGCAACTGACATAATTAGAAAGTAAATAACAAAATAAATTAAGCTACAACCTTGGTAAAAAAAAACAAAACAGGAGATCGATTTCACAGGAGTTGACTTACTTCCATGCAATATCCGGCACGAGAAGCGCACGTAGCATGAAAGAAAGTAGTGCACTTATAGCACTGCATGCACGAGCCATGGACCTGCTCGCAAATAACACATGCCTGCGTATTTACATGGAAGAAATTTCAGATATTCAACGAGTGATATATAATGAAATAATGTTCGCGTGCAAAGTTGGTGATGTGTTTGCCTTGGAGAATAACTTTGTAGGAATCCTGAGAAGTCCGACTGCGGGCTCCATTTCTTTTGCGTTCTTAAAAGCAACCTCTGGCTGGAACCAAGCGCACGTGACATGAACCCACAGTGGTTCAATATCAGTAGGTTTCAACGCACCACCTGAAAATACAGAGTGCTCGATTATAAAAACCACAACCTAATTAAAGACAACATAAACACCAAACAATACTACTCGCCTTTTACAGGGCACAAACAGCATTCTCTCTTAACTTCAGGGGTTTCGCACGCACGACAAACCCACGAAGCTAAAGTTGGAGAGCCCTTGATCACCCCGTAACATTGTTGATGGACTGCTACTTGACATCTAAACAACAAAAACACGATATAATTAGATCAACAGACCAATAGATCGAATTGATGAGATTAATCGATATATATACATGTTGCATATTATTATCTTGTTGTGGTCCCAATCATCAATCCATCTACAAATGGCACATCTCTCGGCCGTCCACCTCACGTGAACGGGCTCGTAGTTTTCTGTCATTATAAACAAACGATATATACATAGTAAGAAACAAATATACTTATATATTAACACATCACAAAAATTACAAATTTATTAGTAATCACCTTCCAACAGATCAAACAATTGTTGTTTTATATCTAACTGAATACGATCAGAGGCGACCGCATCAACATTCTCTACAATCTGCATTCACCACTTAACTATAAACTCAACATATATATACATTTAAGGTAAAGTCGACATATATATATGATGATCGAACAAATTACCCAATTCGAAAGCGTTTGATTGGAGCCGAGCACTCGAATGCTTATCTTCCATTTCTTTGCTTTGCTCCCGCTGTGCTTTTCCCACCCGTTGAGCGTGTACTTCTTTGAACCACATAAGTTACAGCTGCACTCAACCCTGTAGCAATCGAAAGTAGCAGCTAGTAAAATGCTACTCAATGAATAATCAATCCTCTTGAATCCAAAATAAAGAAACAATCATTAGTTTCATGAGGTCATCGTACATATTAAGAGCCGGATCATAAATTCCTCGGAACGACTTGCACACAACATTAACTGTCCTATTGAGATTGTCTGAAACCCTGCACGTATATCAGCAAGAATAATAATATTGAGTTTGCACTTTAAATTTGAAGGAAAAATATATAGTTGTATATATATACATACAAAGTTTGGTTAGAAGCATCACTGCTACATGATTGTTTCGATTCAATTAACTGCACAACAAAATCAAAAATATTATTAGATACTCAAATATGTCGATTACTAATAAATACTAGAAATATAGTAGTAGTTGAATAAACTTGCCAGTTGAATAAAAGATTCAGAATCTTGAATCGGTGGAGTTGCCACATCAGCACACACGGCTGTGATTGCCTCGTTGAGAGCCATTTGGAAATTTCTTAAATTCTTACCGTACAACTTTGCCGGATCATAATATCTATGTATAGCATCAAGAAAATTAATTATATATATGTGTATGTCATATATATAAATCAATTGATTATATATATATATATGTATATATATATATATATATATATATATATATATATATGTATATATGTATATATATATTGACCTGTGCATGTAAGCATCAAAAGGAAAAATATTTCCTGCTTGTATCCAACCATACGCCTGCATTTAAATCATGATTATCAATACAAGAAATAAACACTTGCAAGTGTTAATTAATGAAACATATCTCATCATTGACATATATTGTTAATTTTATATACATATATAATAAAAGAGTATATGGACAATAATATGTGATTTAGCTACAATATATATATATATATTTCAATTTTTTCATGAGAATATATATATATATATATATATATATATATATATATATATAATGTCAAATGTATAATCATTTTCATGATATTTGTTTTGTATTTTTAACTGAAATTTTCTCTTAGTAAGGTATAGTTTCAAGTCAACAAATTTTAAATGTTGTGATGCAATTTATTTGTTTTTAAAAATATCTATTTTGTGATCATGATTTATCTGAAGTTCTTAAGAGTTTTTTTTTTTTAATTCTTGTGCTGGTTTTGTGCAATTGTAGAGTGAGTGACTTATTCAGAACACTATTGTGTTCTATTTTTATAAAATACAAATAGTTTAGCCTAAGTAATACTCTATTTCATTACACAATAGCTCATATCTATACACATAATACTATATAATTATAAATTCTCAAAATTTATTTTGAACAAATATATAAATACAAATTTTAATAAAAACAATTTATTTCAAATTATGCATCACATATAAATAATGTGAGAGAATAAGATTTTTTTCAAGAAGTTAAATTGGATTTGATTTTTATAAATATATGTTGCTATAACTAGATAAATATATATATCAAGAAACTTCAAAAACAATCTAAATATTGTCACAAACAAATACAATCTAAACATCATAAACGTGCAAATTGGGCTCAATTATATGTATATATATAGCATAACTTGAAAATTACCCTTTGCATACTCTTCCAGTGCCCGAAGAACATCACGCAGAGTGCACCGACAACAGAAGCCTCCACTACTGCCGGAGGTGCTTCACACGATGGATCGATTACAATCGCCGGCCAAAAAGCGAAAGTGATCTCACATTTTGCCCAAATCATATCGCCGATCGCAAAATCACTCGGATTATAAAAAAGATCGTTGCTCGATCCGTGTAACTTTGCATCTTTTTTATTTCCACTTTTCTTTTCCTCCCGTAAACGTGCGTCTTTATGGCCATCCGGAAAATTACTTCTCTGAGCGACAAAATTTGACCTGACATTGTCAGATCGGATGGTTAATTCTCGATCGGTCGATCTTTTCAGTCTTTTTGAATTTTCGGCATCGGAATTTGATCCTTCAATGTCGTCGAAGATTTTTTCTCTCTCCGTCGATTGGAAACGCTTAATTCTCGCCATTTAATTCAAGTTTCCTCTCACGAATTCAAGATCTATCTATCTAGCTAGATTTCACACCAATATGAAAAATCGAATTTCTAATTATAATCCGGCCTAATTAGAGTGATTTCTTGTAGAAATTCATTATTAAGAAACAGGGAAAATGATTTCTCCTTCTCGCTTAAGAGAGAACGAAAACAAAACAAAACAAAACTAAACTTTGATACTGTTTTTTATTTTATGGGTAAAGAAGAACATACATGTCCCATATATATAGGAACACAAAAACCCTAAAACTTTCAATCAAAATTGATATTTAATAATATAAATCCTACTTTTTCAACTCTAAATATTTTAAGACAATTTCACCAATAAAGCTAATTAAAAATAAGAATTGAAATAAATAAAATAAAAAATTCCAAAATACATATAGAAATTTGAAGCAAAAAAGAATAAAATAAATTTGCTTTAATTCATCCTCATCACTCTTAAAGAAAATGTAGTATGTGCTTTGTGTGAAAAATAAATGGCATTTATACAAATGTAATTAATAGTAAATATACTTTATTATTTTATTTATAAAATAAAATAAAAATCACAAACTATAAATATACTTTATTATTTTACTTTATTTTTAATATGAAAATCATCTTATATAAAAGAATTAAAAAATATAAAATTACATAATCTCGATCCCTTATGACTTTCATTTCGAATTTTAATATTTTTATATCAAGACGAGTCTGTCGCTTAAACATAGAAGTTGGAGATAGATAGTATAGAACGGCCATTTAAATGCTAATTTTGAAATATTATACTCCTTTTGTTCCAAAGCTATTGTCACGTTGACGTTTTTTTTCCGTCCAATAAATATAATAAAAAATTATGAAAAATAACTCAAATAAAATTAAATAGTTAAATTTTATTTTAGTTATTTTTTATAATATTTGTATATTGTTTATCGTATGTATTGGACGGACAAAACAAATCAATGTGCCTATAAATACGTGAAGAGGAAGTATGACCAAATGTATATATACACGTCAAGTTTATGTGATTATGTATTCATTTATATATAATAATAATATCAAATTTACGCTTCACTATAATATTGAATGTCGCCGGCGATTTTTTTTATCTCTCCATCGATTGGAAACGTTTAATTTTCGTCATTTAATTCGAGTTTCTTCTCACGAATTAATTCAAGATCTATCTAGCTAGATTTCATGTACACCAATATGAAAAATCGAAATTCTAACTATATTCAGGCCTAATTAGAGTGATTTCTTGTTGAAATTCATCATTAAGAAACGGGGGAAAATGATTTCTCCTTCTCGTGTAGGAAAGAAAAGAAAAGAAAACAAAACAAAATTTTGATACTTTTTATTGATTGATGCATGAAAAGTACATACATGTCCTTTATATATAGGAACACAAAAACCCTAAAACTTAATTAGAGACCAAACTGAAATAATCAAGAGAGTGTATACTCTTATAAATTACAAAGTGACATCAACACAAACAATTATTGAACCAAACATATATAATTCAAAATATTTCTCTCTCGCTCAATCAAAATTGATATTTAATATATAAACCTTAAATTTTCACCTCTAAATATTCTAAGACAATTTCACCAATAAAGCTAATTAAAGACAAAAATTAAAATAAATAAATTAAAAAATTCCAAAATACATATAAAAATTACAAGAATCTAAAGCAAAAAAGGAATAAAATAAATTTGCTTTAATTCATCCTCATCATTTTAAATAAATTGTACTATAGTATATGCTTCTGTGTGAATAATAAATGGCATGCATAAAAATATAATTAACCGTAAATATACTTTATCATTTTATTTTAAAATAAAAATAAAAATTACTAATCATAAATTATATTTTACTATTTTATTTTATTTTTAATATGAAAATCATCTTATATAAAAGAATTAAAAAAAATACAAAATTTACATTAAGATGAGTCTGTCACTTAAACATAGAAGTTGGAGATGGATAGTATAGAATGGTCATTTAAATGATACATTTGAAACATTATACTTCTTTTGTTCCAAAGCTATAAGCAAGTTGATTTTTTTTATACGTCCAATACAGTCCAATACATATGATAAAAAAATTATGAAAAAATAATTAAAATAAAATTAAATAATTCAATTTTATTTTAATTATTTTTTCGTAATTTTTGTATAATGTTTATCATATGTATTATAAGTATGAGACATAGAGAATATGACCCACATATATATATATATATATATATATATATATATATATATATATATATATATATATATATATATATACACGTCAAGTTTACGTGATTATGTATTCATTTATATATAATAATAATATTAAATTTAGCTTGAGAGAGAGAGAAATCTCCAGTGGAACCTTAAACTACCCACAATGGGAAAATGCTATATATACACAGAGTGTAACAAAAAGTCAATACACTTTCAATTAAAAGATGACACTTGTCATGTTGTAATAATATTATTTATAAGAAATCTTTTATACACTTTCCATTACACATTACTTTGTAATAATAATTATTTTTATTTTAATATCTAATTTCTATTGATTTTTTTTTAATGTAGTGCTCTATAAATTATAATGATTGCAAAAGTTTGCATCGCAGAGTATTAAAATAGTTTTTGAACAAATAAATAAAATTTCATTTGAAAAAATTAGACTAATCATATATATTTGTAAAGTAATTATTTATAGATAATATTTATAATAAATTAATTTTTGTGTTTATTAATATAAAGACTTGTTTAACAATAAATCAAAATATTATAAATTAATATTATTAGTATTAATATTTAATTTAATTAAAAACTTATTTATAACTATTTATTTATAATTGGGCATTGTTTAATATTTACTAGAAAAAAATTAAAAAAATTCGAGAAAAAATTGTAATTTAACAAATAACGAAAGTTGATACTTGTAATGTATTTAAAAAATGAAATCAAGTATAAAGTAATAAAAATGAGAATAATAATAATAAATAATAATAGTTTTTATATTTTTTAAATAATATGATTTTTTATATACTCATATTAATTTGATTCAATACGCATGAGTGTATTAAATTAATAATTTTTGTTTACATTTCTTTCAAATTAATCAAAATTCATATATACAAATAAATTAAAAAATCAAACAAATTTGGCATAGAGTCTATAGACTTTTTAATTTCAAAAACTTTTTAAAGTTTCAAAAACTATCTTTTTAAATTATAATCCAACACACCACTCTAATAGAAGAAAAATCTTATGAAATCATAATTCAATACAATAGATATACATGTGATGTGAAATATGCGACCTCTAAACAAATACACATACGAAAAAATCTTATCAAATCACAATCCAATACACTTATTTAATAAACAAACATGGGAAATATGTGAAGTTTTCAAAAGATTGATCTATTTGAAAAATAAATACATTTATATTTTTTAATTGAATAATAATAAATTAAATTATAGTAATTAGTTGATTAAAAATCTAATTTATAGATATAGAAAAATGAAATCACAAATGAAAAAAAAAAATTAACTGTTCATTTTAAATTTTAAAATATTTTCTTGTAAACTACATTAAAAGAAGTATGCATATGATATTTTTAGAAAAATTATCTTTTTGTCAAAGGTTGTTAGCTTATTTGAATTGAGGACGCAAGGTTCAAAGTTCAAACCCGAAACATGTGTGTGTGAGTATTTAAATTTGTACAATTAACTTAAATTAAAAAATAAATTTATTTTTTTAAAAATAAATGCATTTATATTTTCTTAAATAAATAATAATGAAATATAGACTGTGTATATTTTAATTGATATTATTTTATGTAATTTTATTTATAAAAATCAATTATTATTTTTTTTTATTTTTTACTAAAAAGTTATTTTAATTTTTAAAATTTGTAAAAGAAGTAGAAAAATATTTTAATTTTAAAGGATGTCACAATTTAAAATTAACAATTTCAAAAATAATATTTAAATTCAAATGCTTAATTGTATTTAAATTATTTAAATAATAATTCATGTTTATAGTCTTCTAGTGTTATTGTTACTCTACAACTAATATTTTAATTAAAAAATTAAGATGATATTTATCAAAATAATTTTGGTAATCAGTATATTAAATACAATAATTTAAAAACAAATGTTTTTAAAATAAAAAATTATTCTTTCCAATAAAAAATAAAGTTTTTAAGATTATATATTTACTATATATATTTAATTAAATTATTTAAAAGCAATTTTTTTAAATAAAAAAAATTCACGCAAAAAATAAAGATTTTAAAATTATATATACTATATATATTTATTTTAATTATTTAAAAACAAAATTTTTTCAAAATAATAAATTCTTTATACAAAAAATTTATATTTACTCTATATATTTAAATAAATTATTTAAAATTAAATGTTTTCAAATAAAAAAAAGTACTATTTCCACAAAAAAAAGTTTTTAAGATTATATATATATATATATATATATATATATATATATTTATTTATTTATTTAATTAAATTATTTAAAAACAATTTTAATTCTTTACGCAAAAGAAAAAAACTAAATCTCTAACTTTCCATTATCTTTACCACATGCGAAAAAAAAAATGAAAATGAAAAATAGCTGAACAAATAAATTCGAAGTGTTAACAATTAATTAGAAGTGTATTGAAAAGTCAATAAATCGTGTGTAACCCGTATCACCTTCCCCCACAATGGGTAGTTGAAAACACTTTTTCAACTGTTGAGAATGGGAGTTGAATTGGTCGGTTGAAAACACGTGAATTTTTGGATGTTGAAATTATTCAACATGGTGAAAATTAATTGAGGTGGGACCCACTGCCAAATGTCTACCCATAATTGGATGGATAATAATTAAAGTTTATTCCAAATTGAATTATTTTACATTCTTTTGCTACATTTTATTTTTTTATTTGTCAATTTTTATTTTTAAATTTTTATTTAGTTAATTATTTTATAATAAATTTTATATTTTTTATTTTTATACAAAAATTTATCATTTTTCATTATATTTGTGTCGTGTGTTTAATATATTTTCTTTTAATATAAATTGATATCTCTATTTGTTTATTAAATTATAAAAAAAATAAAAAGATAAAGTAAAAGTGGTGGGTAGAGTGTGTGTTTAATATATTTTCTTTTAATATAAATTAATATTTCTATTTGTTTGTTAAATTATAATAAAAAAAATTAAAAAAATAAAAATAAAAGGATAAAATAAAGGTGATAGGGTAGAGTGTTGAATTTTATTAAATAAAACTATTGTAGGGTATAAAAGTTGAATGGGTGTTGAATGATTATGTGGAATAGAGAGAAAATGATGTGGAGTAATAAAGTAAGCCGTTGAATGTTGAAACGATTGTAGATAGTCTTATGTGTATATTGCTAATTGGACAAGTTGGCGCGTTTACAAAGATAAATTAAAAAAGGAACACATGGTAGTTTCAAATTTTAACATAAAATAAAATAAATTACAGTAAATATTAATTCTGATTATTTCCAATTTTGAAAAAATTGATACTTAGTTTGTTTTTAAAAAAGAATAAAAAAGATATCATAAATTTTAAAAATAATCCTTGTTTAGTTAATACAGTTTTCCTAATTTTCAAGACTAATCACTTGAAATGCATCAAAAACGGTAAAGAATTTAAACGACGAGAGAAAACAACACGCTCAAGTTTTCTTTGTGGGACTTTTTTCCATAATAGGCTTGAGCCTCTAATGGATAATTTTTTTTTTTACAATATTTTAGTGAGATTGAGAAAGAGTTTTGCTATTTTTTCCTTTTTTTTAATTCTGATCCATTCCATACTTAATGAGTTATCGCAGGAAGAACACAATCCAAAAAAATTGTAAAATTAATTTAGCAATTAAAAAAATACATCGAACTAAATTCATGTTTCAAGAAAATACAACCATCCTTTGAATACATCTCACAAAACTAAATTCTAGTTCTCATGTGCGAATTCATGTTTTAATCTGCAAAATTATTGGTGCAATTTCAAATTTTCAATCTAGCTCATATGGTAGAGTGTTCGCTTCGCATGCGAGAGTCACGGGGTTTGACTCCACGCACCTCCACTTTCTTATTATTTATTGAATGTTTTGTTTTTATAATTTCACAGCACATATTGATGAAATATTAAATGCTTTTTGTACATTTAAAAGCATCTGGGGGTGTAGCTCATATGGTAGAGCGCTCGCTTCGCATGCGAGAGGCACGAGGTTCGATTCCCCGCACCTCCAACTTTGTTTTGTTAATAGTACTCCACTACTCCTTGAAATATTTGTAGTTTTTTCTTTATACCAATATTACTCCACTACTTCTTGAAATATTTGTAGTATTTTTTTTAAAGACCAATAGTACTTTAGTACTCCACTACTCCTTGAAATATTTGTAGTATTTTTTTTTTATTTTTTTTTAAAGACCAATATTACTCCACTACTTCTTGAAATATTTGTAGTATTTTTTTTAAAGACCAGTAGTACTTTAAAGACCAATAGTACTCCACTACTTCTTAAAATATTTGTAGTATTTTTTTTTATTTTTTTTTAAAGACCAATAGTACTCCACTACTTCTTGAAATATTTGTAGACACCACCTCCAGCTTAGTACTCCACTACTCCCTAATCAATTTTACTCTCCGTCCCAGAGCTATAGACACGCACCTCCAGCTTTGTTTTGTTGAAATATTTGTAGTATTTTTTTTTTTTAAAGACCAATAGTACTCCACTACTCCCTAACCAATTTTTGTTGTTTTGTTGAAATATTTGTAGTATTTTTTTTAAAGACCAATAGTACTTCACTACTCCCCAACCAATTTTACTCTCTGTCCTCCAGCTTTGTTTTGTTGAAATATTTTTAGTACTTTTTTTTAAAGACCAATAGTACTCCACTACTTCCTAACTAATTTTACTCTATGTCCCAGAGTTATAGGCAAAGTTGGTCAACATTGACTTTTTTTATCCGTCTAATACATATGATAAATAAGTATACAAAAATTATAAAAAAATAACTTAAATAAAATTCAATAGTTAAATTTTATTTTTGTTATTTTTTCATAATTTTTTTATACTTTTTATCATATTTATTGAACAAACAAAAAAAGTAACGTATTGACCACCTGTCTATAACTCTAGGACAGAGGGAGTAGTATTTTTTTTAAAGACCAATAGCTAATATAGTTATATTTACAACCTATGATATATATTTATAAGACACTTCTACAGTGTATTGAAGGTACGATACTTTTTTTTATTTCAACTATCAAATTTAAATAAATAATATGAATCGTACAAATTTATTAAAGAATATAATAGTTAGAGTGGATATTACAAAAGACAATTATTATGATATACATTAATATTTTGGTTTTTCAAAGTATTGTTAAGCAATTTTGTAAACTAATAAAAAAATAAAAAAATTTAATATTATATTTAAAAACAAAATATAAAATTATATTTAATTCTTATTAAAAAATATAATGCAAATATTTACAAATAAAAAATAAAATAACATTTATATTTAAACAAAAAATAAAAAATATAAAAAAAGTAATTATTCAAAAATATAAAATTAATAATACCTATTTTCTCGTCATAAAAAATACTCCATATTTTAAAATGTAAGTATGTATTAATTCGAATAATGAATATTTTTATTTTTTGAATATTTTTATATTTTTATTTCTCATTTATATTTGTTAGAATATATTATGTTTGCGCAACTTTAATTTTTTGTTTGCGCAACTTTAATTTTTTTGTTTGCGCAACTTTAATTTTTTTGTTTGCGCAACTTTAATTTTTTTATTTGTTTGCTCAACTTTAATTTTTTGCATTTATTTGTTTTAAATTTATTTTTTTGCGCCAACTTTAATTTTTTGCATTTATTTGTTTTAAATTTATTTGTTTGCACAATTTTAATTTTTTGCCTCTTATTTGAATATTTTTATATTTTTATTGCGCAAATTTAATTTTTTTGCATTTATTTGTTTTAAATTTATTTGTTTGCGCAATTTTAATTTTTTGCCTGCAATTTTAATTTTTTGACGGGAAAATATCACATTTGGTACTGTTTAGAGGTCATTCCCAATAAGTAGTCATTTATCTTCTAAATTTATCACAGTTAATCTTTTGACCTGCTATTATAGGTTAAACAGGTCATTTTTTGAAAATAATTTAAATAAATAAAATGTTGAAAATTCCCAATAAGTAGTCATTTATCTTCTAAATTTATCACAGTTGGTCTTTTGACCTGCTATTATAGGTTAAACAGGTCATTTTTTGAAAATAATTTAAATAAATAAAATGTTGAAAAAGGAATCGAACCTTTGACCTATTAAAAATTAGTTACACTTAAACCCATTACACCATAACACCAAATATGAACATTTTGAACTATTAAAATATTTGTACTAATATTAAATAAATAAATAAATCATAAAAGTTAAAAAAAAATACTTAAATAAATAAATATTATAGTATAAAATAAAATAATATAAATTTTAAATTAAATACATAAATAAAATAAATTATTAAATATTAAATAAAACACATAAATCATTTTATAAATAAATTAAATATTAAATAAAATAACAAATTATTTTAATATTATATTATATTAAAAATAAAAAATAATTGTTATATTTTTATTATTAAATTTAAATAATTAATTATTAATTAATAAATTTAAGATACTGAATTATTAAATTTAAAATTTGTTATTGTTATAATTTTGATTATTAAATTTAAATAATTAATTATTAATTAATAAATTTAAAATATTGAATTATTAAATTTGAATTATTTTATTTTTAAATATTAAAAAATAAAATAATTCAAATTTAATAATTCTGTATTTTAAATTTATTAATTAATAATTAATTATTTAAATTTAATAATCAAGATTTTAACAATTATTTTTTATTTTTATTATAATATTAAAATAAAATTTTATTTTATTTAATATTTATTATTTTTAAAATTATTTATGTGTTTAATTTAAAATTTAATAATTTATTTAATTTATGTATTTAATTTAAAATTTATATTATTTTATTTTATACTATAATATTTATTTATTTAAGTATTTCTTTTTAATTTTTATGATTTATTTATTTATTTAATTTTAGTACAAATATTTTAATGGTTCAAAATGTTCATATTTGGTGTCATGGTGTAGTGGGTTTAAGTGCAACTAATTTTTAATACTTCAAAAGTTCGAATCCTTGTTCAACATTTTATTTATTTAAATTATTTTCAAAAAATGACTTGTTTAACTTATAATAGCAGGTCAAATGACCAATTGTGATAAATTTAGAAGATAAAGGACTACTTATTGAGAATGACCTCTAAACAGGACCAAATGTGATATTTTCCCTTTTTTACCTGTTTGTTTGAATATTTTTATATTTTTATTGCGCAACTTTAATTTTTTTGCATTTATTTGTTTTAAATTTATTTGTTTGCGCAATTTTAATTTTTTGCCTGCTTGTTTGAATATTTTTATATTTTTATTTGCGCAACTTTAATTTTTTACTTATTTTAAATTTATTTGTTTGCATAATTTTTTTATTTTTATTTTTTAAATATTTTTATTTGTGTATATTGTTTGCGCAATATATTAATTGATGTTTATATTATACATATTTAAACATTTTATTACTATAAATAGTGCATAATTTTTTTATTTTTGTTTTTTCAATATTTTTATTTGTTTGCGCAATATATTTTTTTAGAATATAATTGATGTTTATATACATATTTAAACATTTTATTACTATAAATAGTTTTACAAAAGTATTTATATTATATTAATAAAATATAATATAGCAGATGCCCTCTATTTATTAGTCAAAAAATTAATTTTAGTTGTAATTATATATGTTAGGGTGCATAGTAAACAATTGAATTGTTATCAGTTTATTTGTTATGCTATAAATGTACTCTATTTATTATTCAAAAAATTAATTTTAGTTGTAATTATATATATTCTAGGGTGCATAATAAACAATTGAATTGTCATCAGTTTATTGGTTATGTTATAAATGTACGATACATTCAAATTTAAAAAATGTACTGTAGTATTCTTTTATATTTATAGATACATTCAAATTTAAGAAATGTACTTTAGTATTCTCTTATATTTATATACATATTAATATATGTTATGTAGTAGTAGAAAGTATCACTCTTATATTACAACATAATGTAACAGGACTCTTAGTGTGCAGGCATAATAACATCTGGAGAGCATAATAATAACACAACCTTTCTACAAGTATGCAAAACGAAAAAAGTACACATTACCGGGTAAAAGAGAAAATATATCTATCTCGACCAGGCAACTGAATCAATCTCGGCCTGAGCAGCTTTGTACAACTCTACTCTCTTCGCAAGAGAGATGCGTCTCTGCATAATTGCTGGATCCTCATCCAACAACTTTCCCAACTGTGTACCCTGTAAGAACCCACGTATATAAACAATATATCAGCATTAGTTGCAAAACTACTCATGAGGACATCGCCGTCTTTGGAAAATACAACCCCCATGGTGATTTTATTTCTATTTTACAAATTGCATCATCAATGGGAGGGTATTTCTTAGGAAAATGCATAACTCACGACGTGCACTACCCCTGGGTATTTTTGTAATTTTTACATATGTTTGGGTTTATTTTATTTCTTCACTTGTGATAGGGAGACTTTATAAGGGCCGGGTTTTTATAATTACGAACAAGGCTTTTCTTCATGTATACCCACTACAAGCCACTGCATACCTATGGTTAAACTAGGGATAATTGTCTTGTCATCCACTCGTCAAACAAATGAAATTCCCATTTGACTCGCAAGATTATTACCTAAACCCTAAATTTCTGGCCTGACCTAATTATTTTAGGGTAATTTGAATTATCTTTAATTTGGACTAATTGACTATGAAAACATACGAAGGACTACTTGCCCAAAACCCCAATCAGTTAAAGGTAAGAGTCAATACCTCTTTTTTCCCCAAGTCGGTGAAGAAATGATCAAGCAAGCCACGCTTTGCCTCGCGGACTTGACAATAAACAATAGATTTTGGAATGGAGTTCCTCAGACTTCCACACACCATATTGACATAAGACAAGACAGTTGAACCTGTATAGAATATGAGGAGGCCCCATTTTTTGAATGATGTTTGGGGAGCAGAATAAAATATGTATTTCAAATAATGTTGCTATTCTTATTTACGCTCACCAATTCTCCGAAGATACATGTCATTGTATCTGTCGAAGATCGAGTGTGTCGGATTGCCACCCTTCTCGACATCTTGAGGAAGCTTCCGGAAGAAATCTACGGTCAAGTAACTATTTTCCATTTCAACTAGCTGCAAGGTTGCCTTCTTGCTTTCTTCCTTCATCCTATCTAATGACTCAACAGCAGCATTTGCAACTTCGACTCTCAGGGAAGGGTACTGCTTTAGCTCCTTCAAACAGACAGAGACAAGTCAGTTCATTTTCAACCTATTTACATCCACAAATTTCAAGTAAATCCCCCCTCTAAAATAATCATCTCCCTTTTCAAAATTCTGTTGAAACAGACTTCCAAATGCCAAAGGGTTGTTGTCACTTGCATAAACCAGTCATTAACAAAGCAAAGAATAAAAGTGAAGAGAGACTTACCACGGTCTCCCTAATTGACTTGTGAACTAGTTCCTTCAGTATTGCATGGACCTGAGGAGCAATTCAAACAGATTTATAAGCTTACAATGAATCTAATCTGAGAGACAACACAAACAGATTTACTAACTCACAAGGGTATATATAAATTTGACAACCCCAAGGGAGTCTTCCACCCGAAGATGCCTCTCACAAGGTTATAAACACAGCCCTAAACATATTTGTTTCTGATATATTGCACTCAAACTTTCATATCTTCACTTTAACCAATCTATATACTAATATGGAGGAGTCAATCCAATCCAATTGAGTCCCATGATAGACTAAAATCTAAATAAACATGAAAGTTATTTCAAATACCCACCGCATCAACAGATGCTTCAGCAGGACCTTTAATTGAAATTAAGGCCGTCTCAATAAGACGGCGATAACCCTGTTCAGGTGCTATAAGATGAGGCTGATATCCATCGGCTTCAGTAATTAATTTCCGCACATTTTCCATAGCAAGATGCTTGTCAAACTGCAAGCGTTTCATTGCGGCAGGCAGTTGGTTATCGAAAACATTATATATTTTATCACCGCCTGGTCGACTGTAATCAAAATAATAATATTAAAGCAAAATAGAACAAGTGTCTGTCAATAAAAAGATGGAAACAAAAAAATCATAGATTCATACACTCCATCCAGATGCTCTTTGAATATTCCGTCAAATATACGGCAGATTTCCATGATCATATACAACTTTCCCTGCATTAATATTCAGCATTTATAAATATGAAAGAAAGCAGGCCAAATTCCATCATAAATAGGGTATCCTAATTCCTAAATCAAACACAAGATAAAGCACAAATAATGAACAGATGCAGAAAGAAGCAATAAAGTCTAATCATAAATATAAAAAGAATGACCGGGAATATAGGCAAAAACTTACTCCAGCATCAGTTGCAATGGGCTTTCCCAGACGACTCAACTCAGATTCCAGCTCAATAAGAGTTTTGTTGATTAGTGACTGAAGGCCTGGAATTCGTGATTTGATCACAGCTTCCAAATGCTACACAGTGAGGCAGTAGAGTAAAAATATCTAAAATATAATAGGAAATTGCCAAAATTATTTCCAAAACAGCACCACATAAATTACTCAATACAATTTACAGCACAGAAATCCAGAATTATTTTAACCAGCAAATAATTTTGGATTATTTAAAGTCAAATACAAGAATATTGTTTTGTGCAAAGAATTCCAATGAGCCAATGTGTTTCCATCATTTCAGCATTTTTTTACCAGTAATACAGGAGAAAAAAAAAGAAAGCAATGGAACGATATGTGAGTGACACATTCGCCAACAAAGGTTTGACTCACCTCTCAATAATTACAAGATTTGGTTCAATTAATCAAACTTCTCCTAAAACAATACTCTACTATAAGGCATAATAGTGCTTACTTTGGATAGGACTTTCCCCAAATGCTCGGAACCCATCTTGTTTGCAAGATGTTTGTACTCTGGTGTTTGGGCAAAATACTCCCGCTCCCTACGCCTTGCAGCAATCATGTCTACATTTTTGTTAATGTCTTGTTGGGAGCGATTAACAACACCTATCCATGGGAACTGAAGCTTATATGCTCTTCCTTCCAGGATCTACAGAAATAAATAAACATAATAAGGAATACATATCAATCATCCTTCAGCTACAACAATCGGCATAAGGCATTTCAACATACAAACATATATGGCAGCAATGTAACTAAGAAAATGGCGAGTAGTTTAGAACTCAACTCAGAAAACAAATCCAAACCAGTCAGCAACAGATATGCCACTCGTTCAGAACAGATAAATTTCGAATAAACTAGAAGCTGCATGCAGCTTACAAAAGTACGTAATTTACTCCAAAGTCCTAAATGGATACTTAATATTGGCCCAAATACAGTTGTATAAATTCTAAAAGATGGAGTACTCAGAATGAAGGAGTGCGTATGTACTTTCCCTTCTATAATGTCATAGAATATTTATGAGTTACACTTACATCCACAGCATCTGTACCCTTGTCCATAAGATCAATCTTCGTTAGAACTCCAAATGTTCTCTCTCCTGAAATGAGACTACTTAAATGTTAAAAATATAGCAGGAGCATGTAAAAAATGTCTCCGGCGAAAGAAAATAATGACAAAGTTCATATAGGAGCAGTCATACCCTTTGGATCTACTTCACGAGAAATCTTAATGGCATCAGATGTTGCAAGATCTTGGTTGGCAGGAGAAATTGCCAAAATAATGCAATTGGGCTGATAATAATCATTTAGGAAAATATCATTCAACACATGAACCTATATGATAATCTGGCAGGAACCAATACAATTTGAACTCATTCATCTGAAATGAAACCCACATCATTTGATCATTTCAACCCATAATTTATCATCTTTTTTGTTTCCCTCTTTCTTTTCCTTTCCATTTCATGTAATTTCTTTCTTTATTTTTCTAATTTTTACTTCTTGAAAAATTAAAACCGTTAGGCCAGAATAATTAAACTGATGCCTACAAACGAAAAATGACCATGATCATAAAGTACCTTTTCGATATAAGACCGCACCATGTTCTCGATTTCCATCACAATGCTATCTGGCTGACCGTCTATGAAAAGAACCAGAAGATGAATTATTTAAGGTTATTAGAGAGATATGATGATATTAATAGTAGCAAGTGAGTATGACCGATAGAGAATGTAAAGGATAAACTCACCAACAGCAACTTTTGTAAGTCCAGGAAGATCGATTAATGTTAAATTCACAACTGCAATCATAAGAATTTTGCAAATTACTTGCTGCTCTTTAAGCACCATGTGAGATTATAAATTTGCATCACACTAATTTAAAAAATTCATCTAGACCCCTGAGATACAGGAGGTGAAAGGAACTAGACTACACTAACAGACTAACTTAAACATTATGAGCACTTACCACAGCCAGAGAAAAGAAAAGAAGTATCTCAAATACTTATGATTTAAATGACAAGAGACTGAGAGAGTCAAGGATTAAGGAAGAATGAAAATAAAAATATCTATGCAATCAAAAGTGAAAGTGGAAAACTGATTTACATATGAGTTTTATCAAACCCTTAGGTTTCGAAAGAAAAATGAAGCGAGTTAAAAACTCACCATTAGGGGAATATATACTAAGATAAATTGGGACGGTAGAAATTTGTTTAGAGCGTCCTGTCTCTCTATCAGTTTCATCAGCGATTTCCTTTCTCACAGCAGCTGCAAAATATAAAAAAGCTGCATAAAAATATCTGTTTACGCAAGAAGTGGGAAACAAATGAGGAATGGTAGGGTTATCACGAAACTCATCGACAAGGTTTTTGTCAACCCCAAAAGGACATTATGGAACAATTAAAGAATATCACTGGCAGTACCATGACAATTGATAAATGTGTGTTAGTTCCAATTGAAAAAATAAACTTACCAAAATCAGTGAATTTCTTCTTAGGAAGATGCCCAAATTCTGCATATTCTCTACCTTCATCAAGCCGATGAAGCTGCAGGACAAGTGGACGCCGAGTGACAATACCTGTATCATAATAAACAAAAGTTTTCAACCACGGTACGTAAAAATGGAAGGTAATTCATTATTAGAAACTTCCTAGAATTGGAAACATATATTACCAGAGCCACGAGGTAAGAAATCCTTTCCAACAACACTTTCAAGTACTGAAGACTTTCCAGAACTCTAGAAATCACAACATTTGGATCAATAATGACAAAATGGTTAAATGAAGAAAGGTGCTAGAAAATACATTTCACAGTGTAAGGTGCAATTTTATCAGCTACCACTTAAGAATACACTGAGCACCAGAAAAGCAGTGATTATGCATAGAGAACCCACTTGCAGTGTGAGTTGGAAAAACGAAAAAACAACACTAAACCGATGATTTAAAAGATTTATATCTGCATGGCCAATTTGTCGCTGACAGTCAAATCAACTTGTAGGAATTCAGACACCAGCATCCACGAAAATTATTTTAAACAGGGGTCGTTAAAACTTAAAGGTAGTCTGGAAAGCACATAAGTAGCTCAACATGAAAACAAAAATGACAAGACAAAATCTTTTAAGTAAATAAACTTGACAAATTCAAATAGATAACAGAAGCAGAGCTCAAATCCAAGTCCACATACAACCCAGATGAAATTCAAAATGAAAAACGGTCTAAAGAATTGGATAAGAACAGCTGAACTCACAAAATCTTCAGCCCCATTAGAAGGGCACCACAAGAAATATTCTTTACCAAAAAAAAAAAGCAGAACCAGACCTGACCACCGACGACCGCAATAGAAGGCAGGGCGTCCCAGAGAGTGGGCAACGAGCTTTCATCTCCGTTATCCCCAAGTGCCGTGCACGCCCTCTGCAGTCGGTTCACCAGTGATATGAGGTTCTCCATAACCCTAACTCAGCTCCGAGTCAGTGATCAGCGAGTTGACTAAAACTGACTCGAACCAGAAGTTATGTGTGTATGCAAAGGAAAATCGAAAGACCGTTCGATCTAAGAACAGAGAGCGAGAGCGAGAGCGAGAGAGAGATGAAGACGAAGATACTGAATTTGAAATGAATGGTTTTGGATTTGGGGAATAGATGCAACAGGGTCCGATGGGTGATGGGTGATGACGTACTATTCCATCTTTTGCAATTTTTTTCTTTTAAAACACATTAATCTTCCGACTACTTGTCAACTAAAGATCAAAACACATTAAATTAATGAATTTGATTAGTTACAAATATTCGTTTAGTTGAAATATATTGACTTGCGTTGGTCGATTTCCTTGATGGATCATGTGTTGTATACAGTACAAATTAGAGGTTATTAAAATGAAACAAATTTTTATTGCTATGACTTGTGAGTTGTGACTATGTAATGTAAGTAATATTGTATAACTGATAAATTAGAGGTTATTAATAATGATACAAATTTTTTATTGTTGTGATATGTAGATAATAATGTATAACTATTTATTTTATTTTACATTGGGATAAAAAAAATTATACCTTTTCTTCAAAATGTCATTTTAAATTATAATCACTTTTAAAAAATTGTACAAATGTAATTTCAAAAATAATATCATAATCTTTGTTTAATATAATTTTATTTAGTTGAGTTGTTTGTGTGATAGTTAATAGGATAAATATATATCACATAAAACAACGTTTGAGTAAATTGTTGCCAGGTTTCAAGTACGACAACATACAAAATTCAATTAAAAATAATCAAATAAGCTGATGAAATATTTATCTTATAAAATGCACTTATTTAATTTTTTTTAATAAACTTCTAATGACTTTAAGCTAAAAGATTTAATGAAAATTGACAAATTGGAGTTTTTAGAAAATACTTTTATGTTTGAACAATTATAACTCATATTTTCCATATTTGGTAAACGAATCATACAAATTGTTAATTGTTCAAAATGTCATTACTTTTCTTAAAAACATTAAATAATGCAGAGGCATTTCCGTCATTCCACAAAAAACAAAAAATGTGAGGACAAAATTGTCCCCACCTTCACGCGTCTTCTTTTTTAGTAAATCCACGCGCAGCGCGTGAGCCCCACACGCCTCTCTCTCAAAGGCCAAACATAATGAATGTTTCGATTTTATACAAAATGTCTCGGACCCGAATACTACACTGAATGTATTATTTTTATACTAAATGTCACAGATCCCATAATACCACACATAGTCTGTCCACATTTTTATGTATTTTTTTTACTCTGAATGTCTCAGCCCCATAATACCACACTAAATCTGTCCACATCAAATGTCTCATTTTTATGCTGAATGTCTCCGCCAACAGAAGACCACACTGAATGTCAGATGTTCACACTGAATGTCATAAAAACACACTGAATGTCCGCCGCCCCTCCCCTAAGATCGTCACTTCGATACAAAACCTTTCGATACAAGACCCCCTTGCTCGGACTTTATAAACCAGAGCCGCCGAAGGCGGCCCCAATCGTTCTCCGCCCTCGAACATCGCCGTCGACCTCGATTTTAGATCACCGACCTCAGAAATCGTTCGTCGCCCCTCGAACATTGTTCACCGTTAAATCCTCTCATGCCCTGCGCCCGCGCGCCTGCCTAGGTCGATCACCATCACACCAGTGTTGAAGTAGCATGGTCACCGCCGCTCCCCGAACGCGGCGGCAGAGATCGAGCTCGACCAGAACTTGGGGGTGAAGTAGTGAGTGAAGTTGGCGTGACAGTATTCGGGGGCGCCGAGGATGCGGCGGGGGCTAAGGTCGGTGGCCTAGAGGGCAACAATGTCATCGACGACGATGAGGTCAGAGTCGAGGTAGATGACACGGCGTACGGCGGGGGAGAAGGTCTGGTGTATCTCGATTGTGGAGGATGGGGTGGGGTAGGAAAACGAGGGTAAATTTCGGTTGTGTCCTAATTGACTAATTTTAAAGTAAATGATGCAATTGATCAAAAGCGGAAAAAAATTGTTCTATTTGTTTAGTTCTCCCAAAGATTTACTCCCTTGTAATATGATTATTATTTTTATAAAATACAAAAGAAAAATAAAAAATGAAAGAGTCCGAAGAGAAAAAGAATACTAGTAGTATTACTTTTTCTTGCATATTTGATGAATACTCGACTGTGGTACATAAGTTCTTCGACTTCTTTCTATTGGATATTTGGATTGATCAAATCTTACTAGTATTACTATATGTGCACATGTGGTGGCTTCAGCCAAAAGAATCGATAGAAAGAAACTTCATACGATTTTCTTGTTTCCAGCCACTGGGAAGATGGACCGGACCAACTGGCCAGACCAAATAAGTAGAGATGGGACTGTAAGGCCTAATGGGCCAGCCCCAATCGCCCGACCAATAAGTTTGGTTGTGACAAAAAAAATTATAGGCCCAAAATAATTCGGGCCGAAATGGGTCAAACTCGATTTTGGCAAGATTATTCGGATAGACTATTTTTTTAAGAGTGATTTTTTATAAAAGTAAAATTTTAAAGTTTAGTTAGAATTAAATAATCTATTTTATCTTAATTATTAATAAGAACATTTTAATTAATATTATTTCAATTTTATTAATTTACACAACGATTATCTATTATTATTATTAATAATATGAGGCATACGATTATTACACCTAACAATAATTATATTTTTAAAATACACTAATTAATAAAAAAACATAAATAAATAAATATATATTAAATTATAAACAGAAATTTATGAGGTATAAATTAAAATAATATAAATTATTCTACCTTTCTTTCTAAATTGTTCTTTTTTTAATTTTAATATTTATATTTTTTAACATATTAATTTTATTACTAAATTAATATTATAATTATTTTATTATTTTTGTAAAAATTTAATTATATTTATTAACATAAAATTTTATTATACATTTATTTTATATTTTTAGTAAGTTTAATTTGTAATTTATGTTAAAAATGTAAGTAATATTATTTTTTTAATAATTATTTATTTATTTTAAAATTATTTTTTAAGTATTTTTATTTTTACTTAAAAATATAATTTTATCTATCTTCCGTAGGTATTTTAACGATAATAATACTAAATTATCCGTTTTCAAAACCAAACCGCGTTGTCTTTTATTTTCTTCTTCCCCAACCCATCTCATAGTTTCTCTTTCTACACACGAAAAGCAAGAAAAGTAAAAGCAGCTCTCTCTATTATAACCTCTGCAATTTTATTTTTCTCTATCCAATCACCGCTAAAGCTCCTCGACGAATTCTGATTCTTGATCGATTTCAAACCCTTCTCCGCTCCTCTACGGAGGCGCTCCTGTTGCTCCGTTCGTGTGCCTCTTTTTCGCTTAATGATTTTAAGACGGTTTCTGTTGAATTCCTCCAAGCCCCGATTCTGATTTTTTTTTAATTTGTTTTTTTCTTCGAGGCTTTTTAGTATTGAATTGATCGAATGGCCGATCGCGAATCCTTCTAGGGTTTGTGGGGCGATCTCCGTTAATTTGGTTAGGTTTTAGTAGTGTGCAGTTTGGTACAGTTTATTTTTTTGGCCGACGATGGATATTGTGTGTATATAAGAGTAATGATCTAGTTTTTTTCTCGGAGATTGACATTTTAGGGTTTTTGTGGCTTTAGTTTTGGGGAATTCGTAGAAACAATGTCTTCGGCAGGTTTGGTTTCGATTATCCCAGTTCGCGAGGAGGGTCTGACCTTTCTGTCCCCTCCATCGCCCGAGCACAGCCAAGAATCCATCTTGATTTATGTGGCTATGTCGGAAGGCTCGATGGTTCCGGTCCGGGTGCTGGAGTCCGACTCGATCCAATCGATGAAGCTCCGGATTCAGAACTGCAAAGGGATTTTCACCAGGAAGCAGAAACTTGTCTGTGGAGGTCGAGAACTAGCACGAAGCAATTCCCTCGTGCGGGACTATGGTTTGACTGATGGAAACGTATTGCACCTGGTCCTTCGTCTCTCGGACCTCCAGGTCATCAACGTGAAGACTTGCTCTGGAAAAGAGTTCACATTTCATATGGAAAGGAGCCGAGATGTTGGTTATGTCAAACGCCAGCTAGCAAAGGGTAAATCGAAGGATCTTTTTGAGGATGATCAAGAGGTATTGCTTGATGGACAGCCGGTCGAGGATCAGAGGCTTATAAACGACCTCTCCAATAACAACACAGACTCTGTGATTCACTTGTTTGTCAGAAAGTCTGCTAAGATTAGGGCTTCTCCAGTTGGAAAGAACTTTGAGTTGTCTATTGATGCACAACAGGAGAATATAGTACGTGAGTTTGATGTTGAAAAGCCTCTGAAAAAGGATACACTATTGGAGCCTGTGATTATCAACCCAAAGGTCGAAATCCCACAAGAGATTGCTGATCTGATTGATTATACTCTAAAGGGATTGGATCATGGGAATTATCCAGTTAGTTCATCGGAAGGTACTGGAGGTGCGTACTTCATGATGGATGAGTCCGGAACTAAATACTTATCTGTTTTTAAGCCAATAGACGAGGAGCCCATGGCTGTGAATAACCCTCGTGGGCTGCCCCTGTCAGAGGATGGGGAAGGTTTGAAAAAAGGGACTAGGGTTGGAGAGGGTGCGATTAGAGAGTGTGCCGTATATTTACTTGACCATCCGGAAACTGGGCGGCGCTCATTTTCCAGTGATGTCATGGGGTTTGCAGGCGTTCCCCCGACGGTTTATGTGAGGTGTCTTCACAGAGGGTTTAATCATCCGGGTGGCTTGTCCGTGAAGAGTGGGTCCCTGCAGATGTTTATGGAGAATAGTGGGAGCTGTGAGGATATGGGGCCCGGCGCCTTTCCAGTTGAAGAGGTGCACAAGATTGCCGTGTTGGATATTAGGATGGCTAATGCTGACAGGCATGCTGGGAATATATTGGTTAGTAAAGATGAAGATGGGAAGACTGTGCTGATCCCAATAGATCATGGATATTGCTTGCCATATAGTGTAAGTCGTGTTTGGTTCTTTCTATTCTACTTTGATTATTGCAGTTTGGCTTTGATTGTGTAGATTGTGAATTTGGAGTTGCGATTGCTTGCTTTATTTTGACTGTATTATTTGTTAGACCATTCGATGCTGCCCATCCCATAACCTTAAAATTCCCGATAAAGTTTCAGTTTTATGTTTTACAAAAATTTAAAGTGTTGTGGTTCTTGAAGTTGAGATGGGGTCAAGGACTTGGAAGAAGTTATTCTTTTTCTACCTTCCAGTTTTTACGATCCATATGATTAGAGTTTTGTGGTGGTAAGTGGGGAAAGCATAAAATAGTATGGACTTGGAACCATTGATTCCCAGCTTCTACTTTAGGTTGAACCTAGAAGGTGGGAATCAGTCCTTTTCAGACTTTTTCAAACACTCGTGTACGTAGGCTTCGTAATTGTGTTTTTTGGTGCAGATATGCTAAGGAACCAACAGCTGTCTCGCCTTATGGTGCTCACCAGGACTATGTATTCAATACATCATTCGTGGTTGGCGCCATAAGGCTTGCCAGCGCAACTCTGTGGTAATCTCATATTACACTGGATTTACCTAGTACAGTATTATTTTAAGTTATTTTTCAAGTCATCAAATTAGTGTTATATAGTCATTTTGATTCATTCCATCGTGATTATTTCCTTCTGCCAAATTCAGACTATATGGCTACAAAAGAGGTGGAATAATTCATCTCAAGTCACCATAGTTCATTTCAATTTCAACGTGTTGTTATTGCTCCTCGATAAAACTGATTTTTTTTTGTGGTCTCTTATTTTTTCCATATGGCTCTAGTTCGAGGACTGCACTTTCGACTGGCTTTACTGGCCTCAAGCCCGGCAGCCTTTCAGCACCGAGACAATCGAGTACATAAAGTCGATGGATGCTGAAAATGACATCGCCCTGCTCAGTTTCTACGGCTGGGATTTGCCGATCGAGTGCGCTCGCGTCCTTCGGATTTCCACCATGCTTCTGAAGAAAGGTGTGGAGAAGGGTTTGACCCCATTCGCCATAGGCAGCATAATGTGCAGGCCGACCGTGAGGCAAGAATCGATCATCGAGGAGATTGTGCAGGAGGCTTCGGATTCTGTGCTGCCCGGCTCGAGCGAAGACACATTCCTCGACTCGGTTTCAAGCTTCATGGACTCTCGTCTGGAGGAGATGGTGTGATGGTGTTACATAAGTGTGTGTGTGTACACATGTTTTTGTACATATTCACAGAATCATGGTTGGTGTTCAGCTTCAGGGATAATTCAGTGCCTGATTTGTTTATTTTCTTCCTTTCTAATTCTGTCAGAATTATTTGATTGGACAATGACTTTCCATTTTATTTCTTTTGGAAATTTTGCTTTTTTTTTTTTTGATAAATAATAAATGTGAATTTGTAAATTAATTGGAGTATTATTTTATAGTATTATTTAATAGGTGAAAAATGAAAATGAACAAATAACACCAGTTTTTATTTGTCTCCCCTTTTTCTCTCTCTCTTCGAAATGAACGAACCTCAATTTGTTCACAGATCTAACAATAATCTCCCCCACCCGTACCCTTACGGTACCAAATCGAGGAGCGGCCGCACTAACCTAGCGTCGTGCGTGGTCGCCACCGTCTTCTTGCTCGCCGTCTCCGTGGCGGCCGTCGCCGTTTACTTCTTCCTGTTCAAGCCTAAATCGCCGGTGATCGCCGTCAACGCCGTCCAGTTCCCGACGTTTTCCGTCTCCAACGGCACCGTCAACTTCGAGCTCTACCAGTACGTCACCGTGACGAACCCTAACCGCGACGAGTTCTCGCACTACGACAGCTCTTTGCAGCTAGTCTACTCCGGCGAGCCGGTCGGGGTGGTCTTCATCCCCGCCAGCACGATCGGAGGCGGCGGGAGGCAGAAGATGTCGGCGAAGTTCGATTTGCAGAAGTATCCTCTGCCGGTCGGCGGTGCCCCGGCCGGGGGGACGATGGAGATCGAGACGCGGATGAAGCTGGTGGGGAGGGTTAGGGTCCTGAAGGTGTTCATGCACCGAGTGGAGAGTAAAGCGAGGTGCGGGGTGGCGGTTGAGGTCACGCGCGGTACTGTCTTGGGTGTTCGCTGCTGAGATGTAGAATTTGCACAGATCTTTGGTTTATTGCCTCAATTTTCCACGGTTCTCGAATTGCTTAATCGTGGCTAGAAATCGAACGAGGTTTTCAGTAAAAGTTTCTTAGGCGAAAAGTCGCAAAATTCCAGTAAGGAATTGTTATTTGGCTAGATGGATAAAAATCGAACTAGGTTCGAGTACAAGTTTCTTGTTGAAAAAAATGCAGAATTTCAATACGAAGTCGTTGTTTGGTGAGGCAGAACCAACGTAGGTTTATCGTGACACTCTATTCATTCAAGCGACGTAAATAACTTCTCCGAATATACATTCGTCCCATCACAAAACAGCCTCATTCTAAATACTCATTAGTCATCAGTCATCACATATTACTTGTGTTTTTAAGTTTCATGGTTTGATGGGTCTTTTCAATTTCCACTTCGACTTCGACCTCTTCTTCCTCTTGCCTGTTTTGCTGATGCCAAACACGCCCTTCATCAATCCATCTATATTTACAGAATGCTCCTTGGAGATTTTATCCTGGTATATCTTACTGCCTATCTCTACAATGGATTCTTCGACTTCTTCAAGCGTTTGATCAATGTTGAGCTGCAGTTGACCTTTTCTAATGACGGTTACACTGAACCCGTTTGCTTTCGCCTCCCGGAAAACCTCCTGTCAGACAATCGAACAAGGTGATAACATTGTCCTTGAAGTCTAAAATCATGAATTAGGCAAACAAAAAAATCCCAATCATTTATAAAACAAATATCAAGGTAACTTTTGTAGTTTTTAATCCGGAAAACCTTAAGATAATAACCATTCTTAAAGGGAACTTTTCAACACAAGGTTTTTGGTTGAATCGATGTGTTCAAATTCCCTACGAGTAACAATGAAGCCCCATAATAAATGGAAAGAGTGAATACCTTGGGTTGTCTACCAACAACAAAGGCATTTCCATTTCCGAGCATTTCCATGTGTGCCTGTATAATGTAACAAAGATTCTTGGCGTCACTGGCATGCTGAAATGCAATCACATGATACTGCTTGGGATCCAATTCTAGATCAGCTGCCATCTCCAGTGAATAGAAACCAACTCTCTGCTCATTATTCTCGACCGTGTACAATTCTACGCACTGGAGGAAGTCGCAGATTTCAATGAAGTCAATCGACAATCATATAAGAAATAGAAATGGAGTTAATATACTTTGGAGAGAGTATATAAAAACGATGTAAACTGCAAAAGCACATCTCTAAGGTTTAGACTACTGTAATTAGAAATGAAAAATATCAAAACAAAATCAATTATATTTCAAAATTACAGATACCCCTAGATGTATTACAAACACTCCATTTAGGTTTGTATTATATTTATACTACTTCCGACCCACAAAGATAGGCTTGTCTTTTTTCACACAGTTGTAGAAACACCATTTATATTTTACTCTATAATAACTACACTTTTTGTAGAATTTTGTTGATAACCATGCAATTTTATAAAGGAGTAGATATGTTAACTACTGCATTCAATGAAGGACTATCTTTGTGGGACAAACGAAAATTGCAAGGAAACCTTTCTATGTTGAGTTCAAATGATCAGACGCAATAAGGTGATAATTTCCAACATTCATATCAAGACACTTGCATAAAAACAGTAAAGAAGAAAGAGACGCCTACCAATACATTAGGAAGATCCAGCCACCACAGGTAATCCTCTTCCTTATCTTCAGCATACTCACGGTATTTGCTCACGACGGCTTGTGGCCCAAACAGTTCTGTTTCTCTTTTCACCCTTTCGAGTTTCTCTTTAATGAACTTTTGTCCCTTTTCGGGAATCTTGTCCATGAAATCTGCCGCTTCCTTGATTTCTTTCTCCGTTATCCACCTATCCAGATCTTTTCCCATGTCCCTCATTTCAGCTTTAATTTCTGGGTCTGACTCTGCATTATAAGATTCCAAGAATCCTTCGGACCATTTCTTTGTGTGCTGCCAAAACTCCTTCCCTGATTTTTTCCCTTCCCTAGTAGAACCGTCACTACCTTGTATAACAGTCTTTGAAGATGCTAAATTACCCTTTTGCGTTTCTTTACTTTGTTCGGTTACATGGGAAGAAAGTTTTTCGGTTTTGTTAATGATGTCTTTTTTGGGTTTGTTTGACAGTGATGAGTTTTTAAGGCTTTCGGCAAAAAGGGATTTTCTTTGTTCCACAAAGTTGTTCAGAAATTCAGGGTTCGTCTCTGCAGGCGGGACTTTCCACCTTGGTATGATTTTTTCTGGAGGGTCATACAAGCTAATGCCATCTGAAAGAAAAGTAGGGAGCTAAATTAATACAACAGTCGCTAGTTCTTTTAAGGTTGCATTTGAGAAAAATGATTTTAAACAAATAAATTGATTCAGAAATAATCTCAATTCTTAAAAAAAGCTCAAAATAGTAACACTGAGGATTTCAAACCCACTGCATATAAAATCACCCAAATAAACACAGGTAGAGTTTGGACGAAAAGGTTTAGATATCTGGAGAAGATTTCAAATGACTCCAAAAAGATGGGTATCAAAGTCACCATAATGCTTATTAGTAAATTTAAAATCCATAGTATAATGGACACATTCAATTTATTTTTTATCATGGATTAGCATTTAGCAGTCTAAATCCATCCATCCAAATGAATCCGCAATGAACCTGTTATTATGGATATAAATTGCTAGCTTCAAACCCATAAATTTAAATAAAGCCTATGCTCCTTTACAAAATTACCAAAACCTTAACCTTGTCACTTACTCCCTCCGTCACAACATTATTGTAATTTTAGAAAATTTCACATAGATTAAAAACTTATAAATTGACTGATATGCTTAATTTAAGTCTTATCTAATTGTATCTTCTTCTATTTCTTGACAACCATTTTTCAATTTCAAAGATCAGATCAGAGTTGGTCTTGAAAACTTAAAGTACATTTATAATTTATGTCGTTACGGGGGAATAATATAACCAAAACCAAGATATTGGTTCGGAAACAAACTGATATATAAGACAATCTTTTACCTGCTCCATAATCAAGATTTTCAATGTTGGAATGAAAATACTCGTGCAAATTCAACAGCTTTTCATTCTCTTGTTGAACTTTTTTCTCAAGGCCGCCAAAGAAGGCACGTTTATCCTCTTCATCCATAAGATGAAAGGGATCTCTTCCTGACAGTTCATTGTCTCTTACTTTAAACACAATCTCCCGGAGCCTCTCATCTTTCATCCAATCAAGTTCATTCTCAACATTTTCAGTTTTCAGTTCAGTTTTTAAATCCATTTCTGGGCTCGCTTTCTCCCTTGCAACCCAATAACTTTCTCTGAAGCCAACTCCAATTTTTTCTACTATGGGCTCAAATTCATGATAGTTCTTTTCCAACCAGTTTTCGTTATTCACCGATGATGCTAGCCCCACATTTTTGTCCTTAACTTCATCATCATTTTTATTTTCGTCCAACATTTCACTGCTTTTAGTATCTTCAGAATCTGGGATGGCGCCTGAAAAAGAAGATATTTCTTTTTCTCCAGGTATCTCAAATATAGATACTCCAGCATCATTATTACTACTGACACTATCTTCCTCGCCGGAGGATATTCTCGATTTTTTCAAATCATCTAACTTGTCCGTATTTTGTTCTTCCCTCTCACCACCGATCATGTTACCTTCTGAGGTATCTCCAAAATCATGTCTTTCACTAAAATGGGAAGGGTCATTTACTACACTAGCTTCATCGTGCTTTTGGTCCATCTCCTGTTTGTGATGTTTCCTCGAGAGGTAATCCCTGGCTTCTGTTGTCGATTTTATAATTCTAAACATTTTCTTCGACGAACTTCCACGTGGGGGCGATCGAAAACCCTGACCATCATAAAATTTGTTTGCTTCACTTAAATTTGATGGTTTCGGATCAGGCCTCGAGCTTTCAGAAGAATTAGGCAGATTATAAATTTCTGTCTCACTTTTTTTCTCATCTATATCTTCATCACTAGAAGACTTCGGTTCTATACTTTCATCAAATTCTGAACTCGTGTTGCTTTTAGAAAGATCTTTCAAGGCAATTATCGGTTCGCTATTTGATTTCTCAGTCTCTCGAGCATGCCGCGCCATTTCCCTTATTTCTTCAATTTTATTCTTATATTCATTATTTGGATAACTCGCGTACTCCACTATTCCCACTTCACCATTTGATACCTTCGCCTTTACAATGCTATTAGCAAGTTCATCCTTATCAAGCTGAGGCCTCTTGAGTGACATGATTTTAGGCTCTATTGGAGCCTCCACTATTTCCACGCTACCCTTCATCATTTTCTCTTTCTCCATTCTAGCTTTCATTTTCCTCCTCAGCATCTCCTTCTCCAGCCTCGTGTACTCCTTACCATTTTCCCCAACATAAAAAATCCCTCTAATTGCCCACACTATACACAAACCACATAATACAAAGAACCCAGCTCTCGACATTCTCGAAAATGAACCCGGTTTCAATGCGGCCCCACGAATCATTTCCGTAAAACGGAATTCCTTACCCGACTGCAGGAACTTAGCCACTGAACTGTGCTTCGGAATAACATTAGTCCCGTTTTCCATTTCTCTAGCAAGGTTTTTTGCATAAGATATCTTATAATTAGCTTCAGCCAAACCCTCAGTTTCCTTATCCAACTGCGGATTGACTCGACTTCGTCTCATGATTTCATCCTCATTCACAACCACTCTTTCCACTCCACCTTCAGAGTTTAGAAAAACACTAAATACAGGGCCGGTACCAATGCCCCAAAATTCCGAGTCTTTCTTATACTGCTCGACCCAATTTTCTAACTTATTCAACATGATAGACTCACCGGTTTTCTTTTCCCTTAACCCAGCTTCTGATTCGCCTACACTCTCAGAGGCATTTACACAAACACCAAGACTGCTTGCCTCAAAATTCAGACCACCTTCGCTAAAGCTATCAGATTTGGGCTCATTTTCAAGATTTTTTCCGACACTCTCGATTTTTTCACCGGAATGAACGGAACCGAACTCGCCATTATCGACGCTATCGAGTTTATGAACTGGGTTTTGGGTGTGACTCACCTGTTGCAGACGTTGTTGTTGTTGTTGTTGTTGTTGTTGTTGTTGTTGTTGTTGTTGAGTGAGTTTTTTCCTCAGATAATTTTGGCGGTTAGTTGGTCGGCCGAAACGAGCTGAGATTTGGGACATCGTCGACCGGAATGGATGGAGCGAAAACGAGGGGCGCAGATGCGATCTTCTCGAGAAGGGTAGGTGAAGCCTTGAAGGGGTTTTATATGTAAGGAAAGGAATTGCGGGAGGAAATTGAGGATGGCGCGAGATCGTGGAGGTTAGAAACTCCATTGATGAGATGAGAGCGAGCTAGCACCAAAAAATTACTCATGCATATAGTGAGATTAGAGTGAACCGCAGCGATTATCTGCGTGTTTACTATTCAAACCGGGTAGCAAAAGAAAATTAAGAAAAATATATACTGAGTAATTTTTTTTCTAATTAAATAAATATATTTTTAAGTTAAAAATTAAAATATTTACAATTAAAATTAAAAAAATAAATTGATAAAGTATAGATAAAATTATACTAAAAAAATAAGAATATTTATGGCAATAATATTTATTTCATTCTTTTTTTTTTTTTTTTTTGATAAGGAGGAGAGACGAGAAACTCCACCCCACCCGATCGGAGGTCCCTCGATTGGGAAGGATGTAAATCGAGGGATGTGCCCGAGTAGCAGACACCTGTGCGAGAGAGCAACAGGTCGAACCCCAGGACAAACCTTCATAATATTTCAATGAAAATTTGCCCCACCCGAGGTTCGAACCCTGCGGTCGCCGGGGAATTTCACCCACATCATCACAGGCATTACCACTCGACTATGCCCCTGGGAACTATTTATTTCATTCTTTGAAAAATGTGTAGGTAATAGATGATAGAACGAGCCGAGCCGAGCCGAGCCGAGCTTTGATGAAACAGGCCTAGGTCTGGGGTAGAAATTTTAAGCTCAAGTCTGGTCTATTACCTATCATCAGAGGCTCCGAGCTTTGATGAAACAGGCCTAGGTTTGGGGTAGAAATTTTAAGCTCAAGTATGGTCTATTACCTATCATCTATTACCTATCATACGCTTTTTTAAAAGGCTTGACCCGAGCCTTTTTAGTAAATAGACCCGACCTGAAAGTCTTTTAAAAGTCTTTTTAACTACGATTTCAACTTGATTCAATGAATAAATCTAATTAAAATTATTTAACTATATTTAATTTATTTCATAAAATTAAACTATATTTAATTTATTTCATAAAATTATTTTAACATTTAAATATTTAATAATTAATAATAAAAGATAAGTGAACAACATTTTATAAATACAAAAAATGCTCAAAAATTATTTTCTAATCAATGTGGGATAATCATATTTCACATTTCAATTTCTAAAAATGTGAAATAACATAGTGATTAATGACTAAAAATTACAACTAAAAATATTATATTTTTTCATAAAAGTTTACATAATTACCTTATTAATATATTATGTATTATAATTTATAGGTTTATATATATATGCCGGCATGTTAGGTCTAAAAACCTTGGAATAAAGCTTAAGTCTGACCTGTTTATATAAATGAGTTTTTAAAAAAGCTTAAGTCTAGCTCGTTTATTAAACGAGTCGAACCGAGCCGAGCTTTTGTAGGTCGAGCCATAGACCCCTGTCGAGTAGCCTGGCTCAATCATTTTTTAAATATCCTTGTTCTTCTCCCAAAGAGGGAGTATAATTTTTTTGTTAAAGAATATGAATACAACGACTGATTGGGATGATAACTGATTCTACTATACTAGTGTGTTTATTAACGACAGAAAGATACATAGAGAGGTGGTAGAAAAATGAACAAAAACAAGACCTAAACAAATTAATTCACTTTGTACAACACAACCTAGAAAGTCCTGCAATTATTCAAAACCGTGGCAAAAGAAAGAGGCCAAACAATAACCTTTCCAATCTACCACTGATTCGGAAACGCCTCCCGATAAGTGGCATCCTCTGCTTCGGTCATCTGCCTAACCGAAGCATCCCTAGCCTGAGGGTTCAACAGCCTCTGTCTCAATCGGTCCTTAGTACTTTCCTTCCTTTTCAACATTGACGCTAGCGTTTGTCTGTTGTTTCTCTTTCCAGAAGACCCTGACCCCTGACCTGTTTCTGCACTACCTTCCCCAACAGAGGCTGACCTCCAAGTTGAAGCGATTGCTGCATCTTTCAAAACGGCCTCATTGTGTTCTCTCACTTTCGCTAGCTTTGCTCTCTTCAAGGTCTTCTTGTCCATCTCTCTCTTCTTCGCCTCTTCTTTACCTCTCTCCCGGACATTCTTCACAGCTTGCTTTAGAAGCCGGTTGACTAATTCACTATCCTCATCTTGTTTCGATTCTTCCAAATTGTTTTCACTGGCTTCTTCTATGGGGCTCGCGTTCATCGCTTTACCCTCGTCGTCTCTTGGGATGATGGGCCCATGAAATGGACAGACTCTCAGGTCCCTTCTCTGACAGAGTCCACCTTTCTTCAATGGTGCTCGGCATGGCTCGATGTCAACAGCTTTTTCTTCGTAAATGGATGCATGTACGTTGAGTTCAGCAATCTTATCGGCTGGTATAACTGCATCCTGATCAACCCTACCCCAGTGACCTTCTAGGTCTAATCCTCTTTGATTAGCCAAAACATCCCTTTTTGATCCCCAATTATCCAAAAAGGAACCCCAGTTAAGAACAGGGGCTTCACTCATAAGTTCACTCCTTGTGGGGTCTGATTTATGATTCTTATTCTTATTCACATTCTTATCGATGCTGCTGTTATTATGTTTATTATTAATAGCATTTTCAGGATTTGGTGTACCATTAGAAGTCGATGGGTTGACTTCGGAACAGCTCGGACCAATTTCCCCTTTTGCTGATGTTCCTATCAAACCATCTTCCCAAATATCTCCTTCTTCTTCTTCAGTCTTTTCGGTAGTGGGAAGATGACACCCCGATTCTTCGCATTTCATTTTTGTCGATTGAATGAGATTTCTCAGATCAATTAGATCTTTCAAAGCGGAGTCTCGGAACCTATAATCCTGCAGGTCTACCCTAATTAGAACCGAAATCCACTCCTGTATCGCAACCAGATGCTTGGTTACTAGAACCTTGTAAAACTCCCTCAAGGCATCAAACACGACTTTATTATCACTGTTCTCGTGAACTTTTTCTCCCTCCCTCAAGGAATCAAGACGGATCTGACGTAATTCCGAGTTACGGAACTCTTCCATCTCTTCATCACCAATAGGAGCCAGTGGCATGTCCTCGTCATCCTCCGCTCTGAGAATTTCTAAACATTCGTCAATCTCATCTATTTTGGAATGTATTTCCTCCTTTGTTGATGGCAAGTTTTCCTTCAAGGACTCGAATTTTTTCAGCAAGATCTCTTTTGATCGCCTCTCCCTTTCCCTTCTCTCCTGCTGAATGCGGGCTAGGTTGGCTTGCAGGTTAGGGAATTGGAAACGGAGGGTGTTCTTGAGATAGTCGTAACCTAGTCTGAGCTGTCGGTAGTGAATCCCAAATGACTCGTTCCATTTTTCTAAGAACTCGATTGCCTTTGAACGAAGGACAGAGGCAACAGAAGCAGGGGCAGGGAGGGGATGATTTCTTCTAAACCCAATGCTTAAGCTGAGCAAGAGATCTAAGTTTTCAATAAGAAGGTTTCTAAAAAGCTTCGACCGCATGAAAAGTTCGTCTATTATGAGAAGTGCGAGATACCGTACCTACAAAATATATTCAGGAAATCATTATACTTTCATCAATGTCTATTCAACACTATCAGGAAACAATACTAAAAACAACAACATTTTTGTGCTAATAATTGTTTCAAAATTGCTAATTATCCAAAATTGAGGGTGCTTATATGATTGATTTTAAAGGGAAAATTAACACTCAAATGTTACTACTAAATTCAAAAACCTAATTGCTAGTGAAAACCCAATTGATTCAATCTCATGTTGAAAAACCATTACTATTACTATAAGCAAGATTCGATAACCAGTAACTCAAAAAAGAAAGAAAAAAAGCGCTCGTGATAACATGGACAAGCACCGTACCTGAGCGTGGTCGCGCTTCATGAGGGATAATAGGGTTTGGGCAGCGAACCGGAGCTCCGAATCGGAGTAACGAACCGTAAATTTAATCGCCTTGAGGAGGCGGGGATGAACCTCCGCCGCCGTAGACTCGACGGCTTTCTCTATCAAATTCACCACCACCGTCTTCTCTCTTTCTTCCTCCATGACCACTTTTTCGATTCGAGATTTTCGATTGTTTAATCGGCTATATTTGCATTATACTTCGAAAATGTCAAATTTTATTTTTATTTATTGTATTTTCTTTGCGTTGTGCATATGTTAATGACGAAACTAACCCTTTGCCATCTCACGTCGCTTATTCAGTCAAAGAGGTTCGTGTAATTTCAATTTTCAGGAGTTGATTGTAGGTGTAATTTTTTGAAAAACAACTTGTTTTTAATATTTTCCAAATAAATTATTATATTTATTCTTTATGAGGGTCATATTAATAAATACATTATATAAAAATGAATAATGTCACTACCATTTTAGTAATATAAAAAAAATACTTTATGGAGACAATAAAATTATTACAAATACAGTTATTAATTAATTTATTTTCGAATTCGTTAATATATATCAATAATTATTTGTTCAAGACAATTTCAAATTTGATTAAAAAAAGGCATATTAAAGTTTGGGGCCAATTGATTTTTATTAGTATATTTTTAACATGTTTAATTATTGTTCAAGATAATTTCAAATTTGATAAATAAATAAAAAAGGCATATTAAAGTTTGGGGCCAATTGATTTTTATTATTATACTTTTTACATGTTTAATTATCAAGGTGTTTGAAATACCAAGTATGAACACTTATCAATTTGAGTTTAAATAAATTAAAGGGTGAAGTTTAGAAAAAATTGAGGTATAAATAAACTCACTCTAAATGTACTGTCTTAAATATCCATACAGTACTAATAGTAAATAAGTTTTCATTATTAAAACCACAGAATTCAATTATGTAACCCTAATATACTTCAACATTAGCCGTATTTTGGAAAGAACATCGAACATTCTTTCAAATATTTTCACAAAGTCTAAGAATAGATCGATTTTATGTGAAAATTATTTATCATGGCGAGGCGGCGTCTGTTTGTTTTGGTCCGAATTTAACGTATGCAGATCTATGTGATAAGATACAGACTCGTTTTCCTACTATACAAAATGATGCATTCCGTATGAAGTTCACAGTGCACCCTGATGTCATTGTATATCATATACAATGTGAGACTGGAATGGTGATGCTATCCAGAGCAATTGATATTCAAAATTCAATTTTTGTTTACATTGACATTCAAGACTTGTTGGGAGAAAGTAGCTAGCGAGCCTACTCAGTCGGGAAACCAAAAAACATCGCACCACAATGGGCTGCATAAACCTAATGAATACCTAGGTTGTTACCGACGTAAGGATGCAAGGATGTATTTATCAAACGGATGGAAGTACTGTATTTCATTCAAATGTCAGCAGTTTGAGGGTAGAGTAATATCTTCGAAATCAAAATTACTAGTAATATTACAATTTTACTACACGAAATATTACAATACTCAGACTACATGATTTGATAGAAACCCACACAAAACATTCAAAATAAATTTATACTACATGCTTACAAATTTGAAACACACACCCAATTGACCGCCGTAGCACGGCTAACTAAGAATTATTTAGTATTAACCCACATGAAAAAGACTACGAATGATCAAACTACATGATTTTTACAAAATTTTAAAAAACCTAATAGTAACAAATATGCAAATATCAACCGTAGCACAACTAATTACAATCAATTCATATAAAACAGACGTTTAAATCTGCAAATCACAATAGATTTCTCACCTTATACGTCGAGGTGCTATGGTAAAAGCGAGAGGAGAGACCCTCTGCCGTTTTGTGGGTGTGTTTAAGTATCAGGAATTCCCTGGAATGAGATGCCAACACTCAGCTACGATAGTTAATTTGTAGTAAGGGAAAAATGTGGCATGTATAACACTTAATTTTGATGAAAATTTTATTCGATATATTAAAAAAAAAAATTGATATATTAATTTTTATCTAGTAGTTATTTTAATTAATACATTGAAAATGTTAGTATCGAACATTGTCCTATATTAAAATCAAGAAAAAGTATTGGTATTATTTAGAATATCACTCTTTTAGAGAGTTAGACTTGTCCAATCTATGATTCCCCTAAAAAAATTAAAAGCATACAATAATTTAAAAGTAAAAGGATTTGAAAATATTTAAAACATCAAAAAACAAAAAAAAAATTGAAACACATAAATATTATTTATTAATTTTTTTTAATATATGTTTAATAAATAAATCAATATTTTAAAATAATAATATTTTTAAACATAAAAAATAATTAATAATAAAATAAGAAAAAATTACTATTAATTTTAAGATATATTAATATTAATTAATCTATTAATTATAAATATTTTATATAGAATTGAGATTGATTATAAATAACTAAATCACAAATGATCCTCTGTAAAAAAAACTAATTATGTTGAGGCTACCACGCGATGTAATCGAGACGATCCTACTCCCACTACCGGCGGTGGACCTCGTCCGATGCAAGGGCGTTTGCAAGGCTTGGCGGTCCTTAATATCGTCGCTGCGCATCTCAAACGGGCGAAATCCGATCCGTCGAGCCACCGCCTCCTCTTACAGAGGCCATCGAGCAGTAGCAGGCCCCTTGTCATTTTTTGCCTGCTTCTCGTCGGCTCAGTCAACGGCTTGATCTGTATTGCCGGCTCGACACATCGGATTATGTCACCGGATCACATCTGGATAGTGAACTCCGCCACCGGCCTTTCCAGGAAACTTCCTTGTTCGTCTCGTGTTTTCGACGAGCGTCGTCGGAATATCAAATTCGCCTTTTGGTGCGACGACGACGACGGCCGTGTTTCCAAAATTGTGACTGTTCAATGGGGAATGTGGTTTCTAATTTCGAATTGGATTTTCACTTACACACTCTTCGTCCGTTCCATCCTTGTGATGTCCTTATCGAAGGACTTGCCGCCTATTGGATCTGTGATGATGAGAGTGATGTTGAAATCGTGGTAGTGTCGATCGATTTGAAAACACTAGCACCGACCAAGTTGGTTCCGCTTTCCAAGGAGCAATTGCATATGCGGAACAGTTATCTTCCTAATTCGGTCTTGTTTGGTGGGAAATTGGATGGGGAATTTGCTTTGGTGGCTCATAGATCCTATGGTTATGACATATGGACTCTTCCGACGACGACTGTAGCTGCAAGTTGGATCAAGAAATACACAATTCGCCTCGATTCTTTTCGCTTTGGCAAATGCTTAGGGATTGTGAACGATAAACTAGTACTCACAAATCGTGACGGCCGTATGGTATTATTAGCCCTGTGTGACCCGCTGACCGGAATGCTGGAAGTGATAGAAACGGGATTTAAAGACCAAACCATTAATGTGAATTCTGCTTGTGGCTTTGTGGGGAGCTTGGTTTCGATGGATGGGTTCGGTTTTGGATGGACAGACGGCCTTCGTAAAAACATGGGCATCAGTTGGCCTTATTCGTTACATCCTTCCGTTTGCTCGGAGGAGGTTTGGAGAGTGAAGCACGTACGTAGAATATTAACAAGAAAGGATCGGAGGAGGGTTGGAGAACAAAGAAGACAACATTGATTTTCATTATTTGAAAACTTGCTTTTGGATAACAATTAGTGTCTTGATATTGCCTATTAATACAATATTTTTATATTTTATTTTATTTTTCTTATCAAAATAATGTAATAATGTATTTTAATAATATTCACTTATGATTTATTTTATTTTTCTTATCAAAATAATGTAATAATGTATTTTAATAATATTCACTTATTAAACTCTAATTGTAAGTCTGTATATTTTTCTTATCAAAATAATATAATAAGGTATTTTAATAATATTCACTTATGAAACTCTAATTGTAAGTTTGTAAAAGTAGCGCTACTTTTATTTATATCTTCTCACTTAAATTTATTTAAGCTAAGCACTTTATTTTCTTCCTCAAATATTCAAGCTTGATACACAAGCATATCAACAAAACCCGGATCGGACCAAAACCTTTTTTTTTCACACTCCTAGTGAGAAATACAAAGATAAAATTGTGAAGAAGTGCGTAATAAAAAGTAATATATATATATATATATATATATATATATATATATATATATATATATATATATAATATATATATAGGTGAGAAGTTCATAAAATTAACATTATGAAAAATGCAATGATATACTCCTCCACTAGGGTTTAACTAACATTGAGTTACACATTAATTATGATAAATACACAACATGTTGTTGGATCAAACAAATATAAATTGTTCAATTTATTTTCATAATATTTTGAGTACACATTTCGACTAGCTAGCTAGTCGATAATTTTATTCATAGACCCGAATCGTCGAAAAACAACGAACTCATGATCATCGATCTTTAGCTTCCGGGGACTACATAACCTGCACCACATATGAAATGAAAATTTAGATTGAAGGCATCAAAAAATTTAGGAAGTAATTAATATTGGAATTCTATAAATCAATGTTTTCTCTTACTGCCGCATTTGGTTCCACGGGGTATCGGCTTTCCGCAGAAGGAGGCGACATACGCGGCTTTCTCCATACTAACAATCTGCTCGACTTCGCCAGTGATGTGTCCGCACACGCATGGCAAGTCGACGTTCTTAACGATAGCGCAGCACTCTCGAGACGGGGGCTCTTTGGGGCCCGCCCTTTGGACGTATCTCGAGCACTGCTGAACGAGGCCTTGGAAGCTGCCCTGGCATTGCCCGGACACCATGGTGATGGTGGTGGCGGGCAGGACAACTACGGAACATAATAGGGTTAGGTATATCGTAAAACCTACTTTGGAGAAGCCCGTTTTTGTCATTGATAATTGTTAAGTAAGATAATATCGTCGATTTGAGATGTTTAGTTAGCGATCGCGCGAGCACATATTTATAATGGAACGCGCGGGTGTTGTTTCGTGTGAACTTGAAAACATGATATATGTGTGTGTGTGTTTTGGCTATGCTTATTTCATGAATTCGTTACTGATTCCCGTGACAGAATTAATTAAGCTGATTTTCTGAGAAAAAAAGGTACTTTTTGTGTGTAAGAAATTTATTTAGTCTCTTTTTCGGTGTGATTATCTCGTTTCAACAAATAGTACTGTACCAGAGTTTCTTCAAAATTTAACATTTATTATACACTTATTAGTTAATAATAATAATAATTTTAAAATATAATTATATCGAGAGGTATCACTATTATATGGGGAATAATTTGGGTAAGGACTGAGAAGTAATACTCCATAGTTCATAGTCAGAAATTGTCGTCAACGTGTGTTGTGCTTGTAGAGTTGTAGGTGACTTTTTGTTTTTGGATTATATGTGGGCCAATTTTTTGTTTTTGGATTTTTGGATGGTACGAAATATATATATCAGGGTGTTACAAGGAAAATTTATCGACATATATATTTTCAACAAAGTGATTTATTTGCAATGAGTTGTGTTGGGGGAAATATTTTTGTGTAAAAAAAAAAGTAATTTGTTACTTGTTACTTGTTAGGCAGCGTTAAAGTAGAGATTTGTTGTTGATGAAAATCTTTGAGATTATGAATTCATTGAATTCACACATAACATTACATTCTCAATCATTTTGAAACATGAATATCTTCACATATAAATCAAAATTGGGTGCCTAACCTCTATTTCCATTCAAAATGAACATGATTAAGAACATGATTTTTAGAATTGAGAATGAGAAAACAGTACAATTAAAATGAGATTTTCAAAAACGCTTTAGATCTTGTACTCAAACGGTGGTGTAAATGATCATGATAACATATACAAACTCCAAACGTCGATTCACGATCAAGGTACGTACGTAGAAGCAAACCCTAGGAGGAACAACAACCATATACACTTCAACCCGCTACATACGTTTGCGATTATTACAAGTGCATGTTTGATGATGATATGTATTCGTTACAACTATATATATATGACATCGTACGGAGTACATTATTACTATGTGAACAAGAGTTTAACAACTCTTGGCAGTGAACCCGATCCGTTGATTCTTCAAGTCGTACATGATCCGAAAACCCTGCTGCTGAATATTCCCGATGATGGACAAACCCTTCATCGGCGCAAACGCGAGGCAGAACCTGTGCTTATCATCCACCTCCACCAAGCTATTCTGCACCGGCAACCTCATCTTGACTCCCCCGTCAAAATGCAGCGCCACCGCGGGGGCCAACACCTTCCTCCCCCCGGACAAATCGAAGCACGTGTCGAGAGTATTCAAATAACTCGCCGCCCGCTTCATCCCCGTAGCTCTCTTCCTATAAGCGTCCCTCAACGCCACGTAAGCTGACTTCTCGAGCCACGTCAGCACCGTCCCCGAGTCGAGCATCACCCCCCCCGCTCCCGTCTTTCCGAAACTCGAAAGCCGACGGGTTGATGCTCCGGACGAGGGCTCCTCCGACCGAGATCCCGGTCAAGTTGAGGTAGTAAAACGAGGTGTGCTTCGGGTTTAGTAGCATGGGGGTAAAACGGGCATTTCTCGACACCGACGTGTCTCCGAATAGAATCGAGGATTTCGCCTTCGACAACCTCCCCGCTAGACAATACGAGAATTTCCGATCGTAGAGCCGCTTGGATTGGATCGGAAACGAGGACTTCCCCCGGCCGAGGCCCAACAAGCCGCCGGCCCCGGCGAACAAGCCCTCGTTGTCGTGGCCGCACCCGATGGCCACCCCGGCCACCTGGCTCTTCCGGAAGGTCAGCGTCTCGGAGGAGAAGTCTCCGGCGGTGTACGAGCCGTCGCCGTACGTGACTTGGTAGCGACAGGTGTCGGCGCGGGAGTCGCAGCCGGGCTGGTCGAGGATACGGCAGAGTCGGGACCCGCACGAGATGTCGCGGTAAGTGGTTGATTTTTTGGAGTCGAAGATGGAGTCGGACTGGTCGTAGCAGCTGTCGCAGGGGGTGCATTGAAGCCAGGTGACGTCGCTGCCCGTGTCGATGACGAGGTTGACGTGGTTGGCAGGGGAGCCGACGCCGATGCGGGTGAAGTACTCGCCGCTGCCCTGGGAGATACCGGAGAAGACGGAGCTGTTGGCGCTGGAGGAGGCGCGGGCGGAGACGCGGTGGAGGTCGCGGAGGAGGCGGGAGTGGAAGAGGGCGTGGTGGCTCATGTTCGAACGGAGGAGGTGTTCGTCGCGGTGGACTAAATCCAACGACAGGGAGGAGGAGATGGTGAAAATGGACAGGAAGAAAATAACCCTTTTCATAATTATGTGGTTAAGTTATGCATGTAGAGGATTAATGAATATGATTATGCATATATATGGAGTATATTGTATAAATAGTTGTTTGTAGGGTTTAGTTTTTTTAATTCATAATTAAGTAATTGGGTTTGATACGAATATTTGCACACTTTGTTTTATGTGATAATTAATTTACTCATGGCTACAAAAATACTACTCTGTCGTAGTATATTTCTTGTTTTTTAATTTGGTACCATTTTCATAAGTTTATTTAGTACTATACTTGAATATGTACAAAGTCAGCTTGTAATCTTAATTAACATTTTTACGTGAGTTACTCGAATAGGTACAAAGTCTCTTTTAATCTTAATTGTGTTGATACGAATATTTTCGTACTGCAGGATAATTTACTTACTGGTCGTGACCCAAGATACTACTTTTCTAGAGCTGCACATCCAGTTCAATCCCTCGGTCAGTTTGGAACTTAAACATAAACATTGAATGAACCGGCCGGTTTCTGCCCAGATAATTTATTTTTATTATTTATGTATTCATAGATATTAATTAAAAATAAATTTATTTACAATATTAATTCTTAAATTTTTTAATTTTAAATTTGAATTTACTAAATATTTGAAATTTAAATTTGAAAAAATTAGCTGTTATTTGATCTTATGGTCTAGATTCAATCAAATTTGAAAAACTAGCCGGCTAGGTAAGTGAGGTAAGTAAGAACTATATGGACTTTGATTCCTCAACCAGTATACGTAGCCACTTTAATTTGGTATCGAAAAATAAAAAAAATATTTTATTTTTCGATTTTAAAATTAAACTCAAGTCTAATTTTTATTTAAAATTTACTTTAAGAACTACTTGGACTTTGATTCCTCAACGAGGATACGTAGCCACTTTATTTTGGTATCGAAAACTAAAAAAATTATTTTATTTTTCGATATTAAAATTAAACTAAGTCCAATTTTTATTTAACTTTCATTTTTTTATATTATATCTAAAAATAAGTTAACTACATAAAATCTTTTTTTTTTTTTTTTACTTTTTTAAAAAAGTTAATTCTCAAAAGCCTTTTTTAAAACTAAAAAAAATTTGGTTTCAAGGTTCGGACTTGAACTGGTCGGTTTAGAACCTGAACTTGAACCGTGTTGAACCTGAACCTTGAACCTGTTTTCACCGGTTCGAGTTCGGTTCATCGAAACTCCGAACTTGAACCTTATGAACCTGAACTGGATAGCCCGGAACCGGCCGATTCGACTCGGATGTGCAGCTCTAAGCCTCTACTACTGTTCCACCGAGGTCTTCTAACTGGCCGGATTATTTGTTTGTTAATAGGTACCATTGTCATAATTCACCCCAAACCTGAATTTCACCCAAAATCAAAATAGGTACATCACATAAATCTAGGGCAAAATCAACATAAAAATTGAGAATCAATTAGTTTGATTACTTACCTAACACTATCTTTATGGGGGATATAAAAATAAATCAAAATTGAATTTTGAAGGGATGACCTGGTTATTTATTGATCAGGGCGTGAGAGAGACTTTGGTACACTAGTGGGACACGTGTTTGTCCCACAATTAACCTTACGTAATATTAAATTATTTATGTATATTTTATTTGATTTGTTTTAAAAATTATATTTTATATTTTTATTAAAAAATATATAATTATATTAAAATTAATATAATAAAATCCTCTATAAATATAGACCAACATTGAAGTATATATTTTCATATCAACTTTTTTCTCTATTTAATTTCTTGTAATTTTATTTTATTTTTATTTTTTCTAATTTATTTTTAAATAAATGTTATTTTCATTATAATTTTAAATTAAAAATAACAAAATTTTAATATTTCTTATTTTTTTATGTTTCTAAAAATAACAAAAATAATGTATTTAATTATCGAGCGATTGGGGCAGTCAAAACTATAACGTTTTTATATCAATGGTAGCCTAGGTCAACCGTTGATTGAGTCGGTTACGTGATTTATATAATCGAACAAGGATTAAAGGAAAAGATGAACGTTATTAAACTTGTAGTATTAAAACAAATAAGCGATGATATGAGCGTTATCTAAAATATACAAGAGATAGGCTTTATATAGGCAAAACAAAAGGTAAACCATAATCCTATAAACAAAAGGTAAACCCAAAAATAAAAAAAATCTTCACTTCCTTTATAAAAGCCCAAAACCCGTGCTGGACTTCTAGCTAAAGAAAAAACGTATGTGCTTAAATCATTAAAAAAAGACAAAAATGTCATTGTTCTGTCATAAACAAATAAATAAAGGATGTGAGAGTACTACTCTTCACAATCACAGACTACTCCCTCAATTCCAAGCCGGGCCTTGACTCCACAAATGTCCAGCTCGGCTCGGACATTTATGGTTTTGGGCCGAGCTTTGAAAAGTTATGGCTTGGTCAGTTGGTCCGCTCATACTCACCTCTAATTATGCATACGATGGATGTACCGTACAAATAGTATGGCCGCGATATACTTTTTTATTCTTAATTATTTTGAAATGAATATTTTCATACTTTATTTTTTACTTGATCTTAGGTACCAATTTCATAGGTTTATTTATAAATTTTTTTATTAATATAAATTTAATTATAAAAATTACAATTAGTTTTAATGTAGTAATTTTTTTCTTCATAATTTTTTAATTATAAATTAAAAAATAAATTGTTAATTTTAAATAATTTAAATTTATTAAAAAATAACACAAATTCTAATTAATCTAATACTATTATCACTTCAAATAATTATATTTTAATAAATAAATACTTCTAAATTAAAACATATATGTTAATTTTAAATAATTTATATTAAATCAATAAAATTAAGACAAGTTCTAATAAATCTAATTTAATTAGTTTAAATAGTTGTATTGGTTTTCAATAATTTAAATTTAATTAAAAAACAACATGAATTATAACTATTCTAATATATTAGTTTAAATAATTATATAAAATAATTTTAATAATTTTAATATTATAGAAATGCAATAACGTTTAGATAATTGAATTGTGTTTATTGAGAGTGTTATGTACATTACTTTCAATTTATAATCAATAATTATTTTTTAAAATTGGAGTTTATTTGAAAGTTCTCCGAAAAGTCTACGGATTCAAGTTATCTTCACTACACCCGAGAGTGAAGGGTGAGTCAATATTTCAAATGACACGAAGTATATATAAAAATTTTACATACTGTTTTCTCAACAGCCTGCGAATTACCTCAAGGTCTCAAATCTTTATTAAATTCACATGTATAAATGTACAAATGGAGTATTCGTGGTTTTTCCAATGTGGAAACAACCAACCACCCAGGAGAAAGGATAATGTAGCGAGCTTCTCACTTTAACTAAATCCTAACCTTGCAAATTAGGAGAAAAAATAGAAGTTCGAGCTCTTCACTAACTAAGCTCGATCCTTGCAAATAAATGTGTTTTGGGTCGTTTTAAGGTTTGTCGGTAATATTCGCTAGAATCGCAGGATTAACAAACAACACAAACACTAATTTGTTATGAAAATGAAGCAGATAGATCGAGCTTTAAAATACAAAAATTTGACTGCTATAAAATCGCGAAAGCACTTGAGCGGGCCAACTTATTATTTGGTTTTTCAATAATTAATCGTAAACAAACAAACCGACCTTAAAAAATTTAAAAATTTCTGAACTTAAAACAACACAGCTGAATTCCAGATTGAAATTAAAATGAACCAAACACATTCTTATTCTTATTATCATTATAAAAACAAAAAAGAAAAAAGTGAGGAAATGATCGATGCATGGTGTGATCATGATGGGCCGGGGAGGTTATAAATTTAGGGTCTAGCAAGCGCGGGGAGTGAACCCGAGCTTTTTACCATCCGGGTCGAACGAGACACGAAAACCCTGCTGCTGATAATTTCCGATTATGTACATCTCGCTCTCACTGTCGGCGAACGCAAAGCAGTATGTGGAATTACCCATATACATGAGGACATTGTTAGGCGCCAACTCCATATCGGCTCCTCCCTCAAAATGCAGTACCAATACCGGAGGCACTATAACCTCTTTCGTGATATCAAGATCGTAGCAAGTGTCGAATATCGAGTGTTTTTGGGTAATTGTCGTCCGGTTGAAAGCGGCTTGAAAAGCGCCCTTCAGGGCTTTGTAAGCAGGAGTGGGGAGCCAGGTGGCGGTCGTGCCCGAATCCACAAACGCCCCGTCGTCATCGCCGGATGAGCTGTCCGTCGAATTGACGAGTGTACCGTTCACCGAGATCCCGGTCATGCTGACGTGGTAAAATAAGTCGTGGCGGCTTTCCAGCATAGGGGTATAGCTGGCATCTTCGGACAAGGCCGAGCTGCCGAATATGATGGAAGATGAGGTAGATTGTTGACCGGCAATTAAGTCGTTGAGGCAGTAGGAGAATTTCTTCCCGTATAGGTTTGCGGTTTGCATGGGGAACGACGGACTGCCCCGGCCCAGCCCGAATATACCGTCGAACCCGCTGAACGTGCCTCGATTTTCGTGACCGCAGACGAGGGAGAAATTGGTAATTTTCGTCTCCCCAAGCGACAGCGTCTCGGTCAACACCTCCCCGCTAACGGAGGAGCCATCGCCGTACGTCATATAGTACGGGCACGAGTTGTTACGACCACAACTAGATTCGTAGATGTTCTTGCAGACATCGGAGTTGCAATCGACCTTTGAAAAGCTCGATGAACTACTCGGGTCGAAAAACGGGTCGGGTTGATCGTAGCAATTGGTGCAGGGTGAGCACTGGATCCATGAGACGTCGCTGGCGGTGTCGATGGCCGTGTAGAACATCTGAGCTGGAGTGCCGACTCCCAACTGAACCAAGTACTCTCTCGTGCCCATCGACGCCAACGGGATATCGATATTGCTGTCGTCGGAGGATTGAGTAGTGGCGAAGTTGGAATATGATTCGACTCTCTGAACGTCGCGTTGGAGGCGTTGAGCCAAGAGATCAAACCGTGTCATTGTACTCCGGGAAGGATCGATGGAGTCTCTATGGAACATTTTTAACGAGAGAGTGTTGTCGGAGACGGAGACGGAGATGAAAAAGTAGAGAAAAAATGAGATGATGAATGAAGCTGTAGTAGTGACTGAGTAATGTGTTTCCATTTTATTAATTTGATTTTGGTTAATATGAAAATGGAAATGTAAAATGGAGTGAGATTTTGAGTGTGTGCGCATGTGTATTATATAGTGTGAGTTTCATTGTTTAATTAGTCCACACGTTATTTTGAAAATAGTAAAGATACTCCATACGTAGAATATAAAAAAATATATGATAATTTCTCTTGACTGAGAAAATATTATAATTAGGGCAAAAAAAGCAGCAAATGTGCAAAATCAATTTGCTTAGGAAGCTCTCTAGGGCTACGTCGTTGAGTATGGTCATAGTTGATGGGGTATGGAGATGGCCAACAGACTTTGCGGCGGAGTTTGTTGATCTTATGGGTGAGTTGCCGAGTATAGATATGAGGACAGATATAGTGCGGTGGACATTGCATCGATCAGGGACATATACCTCCGATTCGGCATATACTCTTTTCCACCCAGAGGGTCCCAGAGTGCCGTGGGCTGCCCTTTTGACTGGACCAGGACGTATACCACGTCATTGCTTCATTCTTTGGATGGCTATCCGAGGTCGGCTGCCGACTCGGGATAAGCGCTGGATTGGTCGGGGGGACGACTCATGTGTACTATGTGGTGGTGAGAGCGTTGAGACACATTCCCACCTTTTCTTTGAGTGTCCCTTCTCACAGGACTGTCTGCAGAGATTACAGGTGGAGGTGGGTTTTCTATGGCCATGTGGAGGTTGGCATAGTGCTGTACTACGGGCTGCTAGTCGATGGCGTGGGAGGCACTTGATATCTTGTGCGTATCGTGGACTTCTCGCTGCGCTGATCTATTATATTTGGCTCGAGAGGAACACGAGGATATATGAGAATCGGTCGGTATCTTCTGGTGTGGTGGCTTCTCAGGCGATCTCTATCATACGGGAGAGGATACACTCGTTACGGCTCCCTGACTCTCTTCAGGCACGGGCATTGAAGAGAGTATGGCATATAGCTTGGTGATACAGTTTGTAGTTTTAGTGCTTTGTAATTTGGTTTGAATGGTTGAAGAGCTAGCCTGTTAGCTCTGTGATGCGGTGGGGGTTACATTCCCTATGTGCAGTACTGTATCATATCTTTTATATATTTTCTATGTGATTGACCTCTACCTAAAAAAAAGAGTAAAAATAAATAAACTTTATTATATTTTGTTACTTTTTGTTTCAGATTTCAGTTTAATTAAATAATGCCTATGAAGTGAAAATAAATTTTCATATTTTAATTATTCTATTTTATATATTTTTTATTTGTTTATGACATAAGCAAAGATGTTTTTGTCTTCTTTTAATGATATAAGCAAGTAAGCAACTATGTTTTTTCTTGACCTAGAAGTCGAGCAATGTCCCATGCTTACTTGACAATCACAGAGGATAATTAAGGATGCAGTCAAATAAAGTAAAGTAGTTAGAGACTTATTAGAGTTAATTAAAAAGATCTTTTAAAAAAAGTAATAGTCTTCTCCTCTTACAAAAGTTGGAACATTTTCTTTTTTTTGAGATGTCAAAAAAAAAGTGCTACTTTCCTCCCACAATAGTTAATACACACTTAAAAAAGAAATAAATATTCTAATTTTTTTACTTTAACATATTATTTTATCCCTATTTTAATCATATACTATTTAAACTTCACTTACAACTACTTTATATTTCAACTAAAAAATATATTTTTATATTTTACTTTTAAATCAAAAAAATAAAATATTTTTTAAAAACTCAAGAAAAATTGAGAGAGAATAATACATTAGAAAAAGATAAAATATGATAGATTTTTTTTTATTTCTTTATATTTTAACTTAAAAATATATTTTTATAATTTACTTTTAAATAAAAAATAAAAATTTGTTAAAAATTCAAGAGAAATTGAGAGAGAATAGTAGATTAGAGAAAAAAAGAATATGAGAGAATAATTTTTTTTTATTTCATTCATATTAGTAGACCCCTTTATATAACATACAAAGTAGGGTTTATGTCTTGTTCATAAAAAAAAAGTATATTAGTCATTCACTAATTATAAAATTTTAAAAACACTCCCGCTTAAATAACTATTTACAAGAATACTGCCTTGTTAAAACCTTATCAGAAAAATCAGTGGGACAAAACCTGGGCGAAGGAAAAAGAGTACAACTTGCTCCCCTGATTGTAATCACCGAAAATATATGACTTCTTGAAAGTAGTTATTGGTGATCAATCAGTCTGAAGAAGCATTTTTCAATCACAAGGAAAGAGAAAATGTTTTACCTCGCTTCAAAAACCGAGGGTACGTTGTAAATCGACCTCTCGGAATATCAATCCGAGGGAGGACTAGAGTGAGGGGTTTTCATAATCACATTCATTTCAATGTATAACAAAATAACAAGTTCGTTCAAGTAAACAATCAAAAGCAAGTAAACAAAGATATATCAAATTGAAAGAAGTGGAGATGAAGTCAAGGAAAACGCCACAAAATGAATGACTAATGCTTTGGTAAATTCCCAAAAGATCTCGTCCCTAGAGTCGATCCCTTGTAGTGTTTAAGTTCAAATAATCGATATATGAGAAGAAAAGGCCCGACCTATCGGTACCTAATCGTTTAATCTCCATGTGTAGCACCGTAATGAAAACACACGTTATCAATTATCGTTACTTAAACCTTTAGTTTGTACATGCAAAAACCGAACCTCGAGATGAAGAGCCCCGCACCACGGTAGCTTATCGATTTTAATCTCCAATTAACCTAAACCCCGCCCCACGGAGATTTGGGTCAATTGTGGTTCGAGAAATTACACTTAAAACTAAGTTTTATTCATTGAAGCATTTTGTCAAACACTTTGTGGGCATTACCTAAGCTTCATCTCCAACTAGGAATTTAGCCAACAAAAGCCATAGAAATCATCGTAAACAACATACAAATCATAAATCCAAGCTCAATCAACGTCATTCAATACAATCCAAGTCTCAATTTTCACAAATCAAGCAAGTATAAAAAGTCTACAAAAGCAATAAAGAGAAAAAGGAGTAGAAATAGCCAAAGTGATGAGATAGCCAAGTCCGTCGTCTTCAATTGATCTCGAATCCGTCGTCAATGGATTGCCTCAATTTGGGGAAGATGAACTTTCTCTCACTATTTTCTCTAATTCCCTCTCTAAATGCTCTCAATTGTATGTATAAGGTAAGTGGTCCCAAGGTCCTTCAAATGAGTTGCACTCCCTCTATTTATAAGCTCTCCAAGATGAAGTCCTCCTCTCATCAAACTCCCGCTGCATATTTGGAGCTCAAATTTGAATGTGAAATGTCCTTCTTAGCCCCGGTCAAAGCTCCCAACTCACTGTCAACACTTTCAAAATCAGCCATGCCGCGGGAAGATTACACCTTCCGCGGAAAATTCAGTCATTCCGCGGATTTTGCCCTTCCGCGGAAAAAGTCTTCATTCCGCGGATTCCGCCGCGGATCGTGCCGCGGAAAACACTTGAGAGTCCCTGATATGCTCCGCGACAGCTCGCCCCTTTTTGCCATTCCGCGGACTTTTTCCGCGACAGCGGACTGCAGTCTTATTTCTTCCTTCCTTCTGTGCGCAGCTTTACGATTCTTGTCATAACATTGCCGTCCGAACTCCGATTGACACGATTCAAAATTCCCCGGATTCCCGACTTCAAGATCTTCGCGTCCATGTATGTCACAGCCTCTAGTTCTCGACGAGCGATAGCAGTTTTCGTCATGAAGTTGCTGCAATTCCGGGTTTGGATCTTCTCCTCATTTCTCTTGTTTTAGCCTCGTTTTTCCTACAATTTGACAAGAAAAACACACTACACCACAAGTGAAATCCGTCGAGACAATAATATGCTTTACCCTTCAAAATTGTACAAATATATACAAAATATAAACAAACACACTCCCGAAACAATACTATAAACGAGCGAATATCGGCACTTCAAACTACTACAACGACAAAACAATGTTCGTCCCGAACATAGTGTTCCAACGTGATACACTAACTAGCCGGAGAAGCACGTTTCAAATCAATCCCATGTTCATCTCAATCGAGCATTGTTAAAATAATATGACATACACTATTCGAATCCCACAATCGCACGGTTCACTCGTTTCTTTCCTCTCAAAAATCGAATCATAGGCCAAATACACTCATTATGCAAGAGATAGAACAAGTAACTTGCATGTAGTCAATGAAGCTCAAGGAGTAGAATGGATAGCACGCATCATGTATACATTTCGCACATCACAAGCTCAAAAACGATTATGCTCAATCAATCCCACTTTCCTTAAATCAAAATGTGATCTCAATGGTAGGATAAGGTTAGGGTAGGATAAAATGAAACAATAATAAAGCACTCACAACTCCCTCGTCCCCTCCTACACCGGATGTATCTCACAATCACCACGCCCTTATTTCTCCATCTATGTGCAAGGAACATAAGTAAACCGAGCTTACAAAACAATACATATATTTCAAGAAAAACCCTCGCCTTTTTCAATCATTCTTTTTTTTTTTTCGTTGGCCAAGCATTTTGCTATTTTTTTTAGGCTCTTTTCTTGCACTTCGTCTTTTTATTACATTTTTTCTTTCTTTCTTTTGTGCAACAACATAATACATCATTTCTTCTCATCATTCATTCTTTCTCTTTTTTTTTTAGAGGGTTTGGCTTTTTCCAAGAATTACTAACATGCTCAAGTTTACAAATGAACCTCGTAAGCACAACCTAAGTAATGACCCCTTTTTAACAATCGAACCTTCATCACAAAATGACCCCGAATGTGCTCACACCACTCTTGGAATCACACGGCAACAAGAAAAAGGTTTACATGTAGGCTCAAGGGGCTTTCTAGGGTGTCCCACGACGGGCTCGGTCAAATATGAGGAATATATTTTGGTGGAGCTTCCTAAAGATCACATTCATCATTTTCAAGGCATAGTAAGACCAACCAAGCTTGCTACAATTCACTCACAATGCACAAACGTATACACATGCCCAATAAGAGAATCAATGCATATCCATAATGAAAAACGAGAAATCAAAGTGAGATAACATATATAACATTCATCAAAGAAAGCTCAAGGTTCGACAATCCTCACAAAGTATCAAGAGCTACAAACTAGCGAATAGTGCAAAATCACATTATCCAACAATAACTAGATAAAGATGAACGACAACCAAGCTAACGACTCCTCCGACTTTAACCCAATCCACATGTATCACACACGTCTACGGGACTCACACGTTTCATCAAAGTAGTAAAAACACTAAAAAGCTCGAATCTAGTACAAATACAAGACTAAGAAATGAAATAAGAAAATAAAAGAAACAAATAAAACTAAAATCACACAAACACCACCAAAACACCTCAAACAAATCCCAAAAGAAAAAATAAAAAATGGTCAAAGAGGGATTAGCCATTCACATACCTCGACCCGAATGTAATTCGGGTGGCTCGACGTCACTTGTGGGGTAGAGACAATATAGAAGGATTCACCGTGAGATTCGGGAAATGCCATGTAAGAAGACTTGGAGGAGTAGAGCTTCATCTTCGTGTGTGAGAAGGCTCTCACAAAGCACTCTTTAACGTCAAGAGCTTGACGGCCGTGGGAATGCCCCCACGAGGCGCTCGGGTTTCGGCTCCGAGCTACACCCGATCCTCCAACTCCTTTAGCCCTCTAAAAATATCGAAGAAAATCGTCGTAGGAAGAACATCTCGGCTAAGATATGATGCTCCTCCGAGTAAAAGCCATCAAGACAAAGTTTGGGGAAATATATAGCATTAGAAGTCAAGATGTAAGACTTCCCCATACTCGTGGCTCGATGTGGGTCATACTCTTCTTCTAACCCAACCGGTAAAAAGTACGAACTATACTTCCGGAGATGGATTTCTTCGGGCAAGGGAGCACGATCATTCATAGTGAAGAAACGAGGTACACGACCGTAGTATGTCACAAAATCATGTCTCCCTATACCATCTACTTCAATCGATAAAAATATCGAGCTAAATCGTCTTAAGAACTCCATCTCGACCAAGGTCTCGTGATCATCAATGTAGAAATAATCTCTCGGCCGACCGTCTACACATCCAACCTCGTCTCCCAATTCAAGTGAATCAAATAAGATCGAGTCCAAACCACGAACAATGGTGACAAGAGTATTACCGGGACTAAGCGGATGAAGCGGGTCGAGATCGTCGTTCTCTTCTTTATCATGAGTCACTATTGACAAGGGAGTTTTAGGATGTGAGTAAGAAAACTCAATTTTGACTCCCAAGTCAACCAAGCCGTAAATTCGTCTACCAAATCCCCAAGACGTTCTCTTCTCATCCACTATATCGAGCGTAACATTCTCCTCCACCACTTTCTCTTCAACCTCAATTTCCTCATCAAAGAAGAGCTCAACCATAGGAGAGACAAAATCACAATCTAGGAACTCAACACCACACTCCAAAGGAATCTCGACATGTAGAGTCTCTTTTACCTCCTCAAATCCCAAAAGTGGCATATTCACATCAATGAACTCAAGTGTTGGAGCATTAATCTCAAATGGAATCCGAAAAAAGTAAAGAGACTTATCCATCACATCCAATATAGGAAAAACCTTCGGTGCTTGTGTTTTCTCCTCAATCTCCCTCTTTAACTCGGCCACACTAGTTAGCATGTTTGACAATTGAGCCTCTAACCTCTTTTGACTCTCTCGGAGGTCATCAAAAACCATCACTTGGCTCTTCATATATCCCTCGAACTCTACCCAAGCTACCGGATCTTGAGACGATCCAAGTTGAGAAAATGTTGATTCTTCTTCGGGTTGCTCAATCTCTTCTCCATACAATGGCTCGGGCCTTGAAGAATAATGCGGAGATGATGAAGTATATTGTGGCTCGGGCCAATGATAAGAAGAAGAATGATATGTCGACTCCGGATCGGAAGAATGAGACCTAGATAGTGGATACTCGGGTCTTGGATTGTAATAGTTTGGCTCGGGTGGATAAGACCAAGAATTTGGAGACTCGGACCTTGAATAGTCATAGCTTGGGTAGGGTGTTGGATGGTAGTTCCAAGAGTCGGTATAAGGTTGAGTATCTTGGTATTGGCTTCCTCCATAAGATTGTGAATATTGTGAATGTGGAGGAGAAGCTTGGTAGGAGTTGTATGGTGGAGTCGCCTCTTGATAAGAACGTGAATTCGGTTGTTGATGACTCCACATACCTTGCATTCAAAGACAAAGAAAGCAACTAAAGTAAGCTAACTAAAGCTAATCTATCTAAACTAATGGGGGGCATGATCAAAGCAAAGTAAATGAAACTAAAACAAGTAGCAATTGAAAAGAACATGACTAGAAAACTTCAACTAGACCTCCCCGGCAACGGCGCCATTTTGAAGAAGCATTTTTCAATCACAAGGAAAGAGAAAATGTTTTACCTCGCTTCAAAAACCGAGGGTACGTTGTAAATCGACCTCTCGGAATATCAATCCGAGGGAGGACTAGAGTGAGGGGTTTTCATAATCATATTCATTTCAATGTATAACAAAATAACAAGTTCGTTCAAGTAAACAATCAAAAGCAAGTAAACAAAGATATATCAAATTGAAAGAAGTGGAGATGAAGTCAAGGAAAACGCCACAAAATGAATGACTAATGCTTTGGTAAATTCCCAAAAGATCTCGTCCCTAGAGTCGATCCCTTGTAGTGTTTAAGTTCAAATAATCGATATATGAGAAGAAAAGGCCCGACCTATCGGTACCTAATCGTTTAATCTCCACGTGTAGCACCGTAATGAAAACACACGTTATCAATTATCGTTACTTAAACCTTTAGTTTGTACATGCAAAAACCGAACCTCGAGATGAAGAGCCCCGCACCACGGTAGCTTATCGATTTTAATCTCCAATTAACCTAAACCCCGCCCCACGGAGATTTGGGTCAATTGTGGTTCGAGAAATTACACTTAAAACTAAGTTTTATTCATTGAAGCATTTTGTCAAACACTTTGTGGGCATTACCTAAGCTTCATCTCCAACTAGGAATTTAGCCAACAAAAGCCATAGAAATCATCGTAAACAACATACAAATCATAAATCCAAGCTCAATCAACGTCATTCAATACAATCCAAGTCTCAATTTTCACAAATTAAGCAAGTATAAAAAGTCTACAAAAGCAATAAAGAGAAAAAGGAGTAGAAATAGCCAAAGTGATGAGATAGCCAAGTCCGTCGTCTTCAATTGATCTCGAATCCGCCGTCAATGGATTGCCTCAATTTGGGGAAGATGAACTTTCTCTCACTATTTTCTCTAATTCCCTCTCTAAATGCTCTCAATTGTATGTAGAAGGTAAGTGGTCCCAAGGTCCTTCAAATGAGTTGCACTCCCTCTATTTATAAGCTCTCCAAGATGAAGTCCTCCTCTCATCAAACTCCCGCTGCATATTTGGAGCTCAAATTTGAGTGTGAAATGTCCTTCTTAGCCCCGGTCAAAGCTCCCAACTCACGGTCAACACTTTCAAAATCAGCCATGCCGCGGGAAAATTACACCTTCCGCGGAAAAAGTCTTCATTCCGCGGATTCCGCCGCGGATCGTGCCGCGGAAAACACTTGAGAGTCCCTGATATGCTCCGCGAAAGCTCGCCCCTTTTTGCCATTCCGCGGACTTTTTCCGCGACAGCGGACTGCAGTCTTATTTCTTCCTTCTTTCTGTGCGCAGCTTTACGATTCTTGTCATAACATTGCCGTCCGAACTCTGATTGACACGATTCAAAATTCCCCGGATTCCCGACTTCAAGATCTTCGCGTCCATGTATGTCACAGCCTCTAGTTCTCGACGAGAGATAGCAGTTTTCGTCATGAAGTTGCTGCAATTCCGGGTTTGGATCTTCTCCTCATTTCTCTTGTTTTAGCCTCGTTTTTCCTACAATTTGACAAGAAAAACACACTACACCACAAGTGAAATCCGTCGAGACAATAATATGCTTTACCCTTCAAAATCGTACAAATATATACAAAATATAAACAAACACACTCCCGAAACAATACTATAAACGAGCGAAATATCGGCACTTCACAGTCTCATTAATACATGTAACTAATAAAACCATATACGAAAAACTTAGTTATTCAAATATAAATTTTGGACTTCATGACCCAACCTTCGAATTGTCGAGTTTCACATTCATTCGTATTATTGTATATTTTTCGTCCTTCTAGGAAATGTCTTTACCAGACATGTATATTGACTAGAGCATTCTCAATTGCTATAACCGACCGATAACTCTTCTAGAGTATATTAAATGCGTCTAGTGTTCAATATACATTTTGATAAATGAACAATAATGTGAAATTCAATTCACAATCATTTATATGATGAAATTTTCTAGAAGATTATATTTTTCTTTGAACTTCAGGTTCTCTCGAAAACAAACTCATAAAAAACATTATGATGTCTTTAATTTTTTAATTAATTATTATCGAGTGATGTACATTCCTCGTTAAAAATCTCGTTATAAAACCTTGCAGGAAAAAAATACTCGAGGAAAAGAGTTAATGACTTTCACATTTATATTGTGGTGATTGTCTCGTTAAAAACTTTTAACTAGGAAAATCCTGTGGGAAAAACTTAGTAGAGGGAAAAAGAGTGCAATCACTGGTACTCTTCGAGACCTTGTCTTCAATATCATTTTTGTCCGTAATGATATATATAATATGATACTATACATGTTCTGATTTTCATTTCATTTCATTTGAGGAATTTTAAAATCCATCAAGAATTTTCATGTATGTATCTTACTTCTACATGGTCAAATCATATATTCGACGCATATATTTATCGTTGTTGCTGCCAGAAATATTTAGCAGCGGAACTTAATGTCATCCTTAAAAATATTTGATTAACATCAAGTTTCTGCGAAAAACTCTTGAGCAACTAATCTCGCTTTTATATCTCACCACATCATTATTCGTTTTTCGTACGAACACCAATGTATATCATTCTAGGATAATATTTGAGGTGTGTACTATAGAGTCAAAATATATTTTTTATTCAGCGAGTCATGTTCAGCCTCAATTGTTCGTTTCTTAGTGCTGCTGGCACACTATTATTGATTTAGGTTTTGGATCCAATTTTTCTAAAGTAACTCTTGAAGCAAATATGTTCTTGATAAATTTTTTATTTTCCATTTGATGACAATTAAATATATCAACCAAATCTTTAATCATTTCTTAAAATATTTTATTTGGTTATTCCGCAATTCCACGATTTTTAATTATCACGCGCACATGATTTTTCAATGAAATTTTCATCTAACTCTCCTCTGGAGATTTTGAGGGTGACTTAATTTCTATATTTTTTCACGGATTTATTTTATATTATGTATTATTAATTCATTAATTTTTTATAAATAAATATTAAAATTTCATGTTTTAATGAATCTCTTTTATATGTATATATGTGTGTGTGGTTATGCATGAAGAGGATTAATGAATATAATTATGCATACACAGTATATTGTATAAATAGTTGTTGGTAGAGTTTAGTTTTTTTATTCTTAGTAATTAATTGGTTTTGATAAGAATATTTTCATACTTTGTTTTCTTGGATAATTTACTCGTGACTACAAAAAAATACTATTGTCGTAATATTTTTCTTGTTTTTAATAAGTTTATTTTTTATTATTAATATTTTCACCTGGGTTATTCGAATATGTATAAAGTCTTTTAATCTTAATTATGTTGATACAAATATTTTCATACTATTACTTTATTACCTGCAGGATAATTTAATTACAGATCATGATTAAAAGATACTACTGTGTAGGAGTGTCAACGAATCCGATCGAGTCGAATATCTAACTATTCAATTTGTATTAGTAGACATAATCAAGTATTCATATTCGTTTTCGTATTCGTTCGAATATTAAATTTCGATTCGTATTCGTCGAATATTCGAATATTGTAATGAGTAATGACTAGTTTACCCTTTTTTGGTAAACAAAACATAAACCCTGTAAATATTATTATTATTGAATGACTAGTTTACTTTTTTTTTAGTGAATACGACCATATGTGATATTATTTAAATGTGACATATATTTATTTTTATAAATTTTACGGTTAAAAATTATAATAAATAAATTCTCAATAAATATATATATTTTTAAATCAATTAAAAGTTTTTAAAAAAATTATTTTGAAATTAAAAATTGAAGTCTATTAATATAAAATCAAGAGTCAACAAAATTATAAAAGTAAAAATAAATAAATATTATTAAACCTAAAAATAAAAAAAAAAATACAAATTTTTACTATCGATCCTATTTTGTTGAAAAATAGTATTTAAAATTTAAACATAACATATATTATTAAAATTAAAATTATATATATCTTTATTGAGTAAACGAATTAATAATAAGATCTTGATAAAAGAGAGTAGGTATGAATTTGCCTTTATAATTAATATTTACGAAATATATGCATTGATTATTTAAAATATCACGTTTCCTAGAATATCATAATTCAAACGTATATAGATAGTCAATAAACAAATTAATTACGAATATTTTTGCAATTATTTTAAATAGTCACGTTTCCTAAAATATTATTCCCCCCTATTCTACATATTTGCACCTTTATTAATGATAATTTATTTTACCTAACTTACCGTTCAATAACTCTCCTAATTTAGTTAATTTTTTGACAGAATATTAATTTAAAACTACATAATCTAATCCGGAAACTGAAATGCGTAATTTCTAGAAACAAATTGAATTTAATTAATTAATAATGAATTTAATGTATATGGGTAAATAAGAGATAAATTCTTAAAACAACAAATAAAATGTAAAAAACAAAGAAAGCTAGAACGACAAGTAATTAAAATAGGAGGAGTATAATACAAACATATATAGATAGTCAATAAATAAATTAATCACGAATATTTTTGCAATTATAGACGTGGTCTAGCGAATCACGTATTATCATGAGGTGCACATAAAAATATACTAACATTATTCCTCCCTCGCATTTTCAAACAATATTAATACATTTTCAAATTCGCATTTCTCATGAATTCAATGAAATGCATATAAGCTTGGTAGCTATTCGTTTTTGGTTTTGTACTTTATGTTATGCTTGCTGGTTCAGAGAGTCATTATAATTTTTTTTATATGTACTTTTTATTTTTTTCTTCTTTTATTTATATGCGATTGACTTTTAACCAAAATAAAAATAAAAAAAATGAACTTTCACTAAATTCATGCGCTTTCTATTATACTTGAGAGAATCATTTTTTAATTACGACTTTCAAATTCTCTTAAGGCAAGACACTGAATAGGGTGTGACATTTATCCTGGTGATTGAGCATTTTGTATCTTTAATGTTATATGTATTTTATGGCTGTTTGGAGAGCTAGTCTGTTAGCTCGGTGATTCGGTGAAGTTTTCTTTACTATGCGATGTACTGTACTATCATGCTATTTTTTTTATTTGATTGACATTTACTAAAAAAAATGCAAGAATTGAAAAAGAATTTTGTAAATGTACTGAATTATTAATTAATATGACGTACAAAATTAATGAAAATAATAAAAAAAATATTAAATAATAAATTATTTTTGATTAATTTCAAATAATTAATTATCAAAAATTAAAAACATAAATTTAATATATATATTTTACAAAAAAAAATACCAAAGCTACAAAAAAATTAAAAACAAGTGTAATTGATTCAATAAAATTTTAATTATTTTCATGTTATATTTTTTGTTGATTAAATAATTTTAATATTTAATTAATAAATTTAAACTAATTAAATATAAATTTTAAATTATTTTTTAATTAATTAATTATTTTCATGTTTAATTGTTTATGTACTAGTTCTATTTTTTATAAAATTTTTATTAAATTTAATTAATTTAGAATTTAGTTAATTTTTTAATTATATTTTTATTAATTTTTTAATTAATTAATCACTAAACTTAAATTAATTAACATTACATTAATTAATTTCATGATATATATGCGAATTAATCACTAAATTTAAATTATACTATAAATATAATGATTTCATGTAATATTATTTTGTGTAGTTGATTATTATTTTTATTGATTTATTTATAATTTATTGAATTGTGGAGTATTTGTTATTTCATAAAATTAAATTTTGATATAATATGATTGTTTTATTTATTTTTTTATTACATATATAATGTTAAAGTTTGATTAATAATAATTGGCATATAGTGGTATAAATTTGTGTAATTAAACCTTTGAGTATGATTATGTGATATTATCTACAAAATGTGACATATATTTATTTTTATAAATTTTACGTTCGGTTAAAAATTATAAATTTATAATAAATAAATTCTCAAAAAATAAATATTTACAAAATCAAATAAAATTGTTTAAAAAACCATTTTGAAAATAAAAATTGAAGTCTATTAATATAAAATAACGAGTCAACAAAATTATAGAAGTAAAAATAAATAAGTATTATTATTATTAAACCTAAAAATAAAAATAAAATATATAATTTCTTACCATTGATCCTACACTATTTTGTTGAAAAATACAATTAATATGTATTAAAATCAAAATCAATAGTACTTGAAATTGAAAATATTAATATTTAAAATTTAAAAATAACATATATTTTAAAAATTAAAATTACACACACACATATATATATATTGAGTAAACAAATTACTAATAAGAACTTTAGAAAAGAAAGTACTAGTATGTATGAATTTGCCCTTGTAATTAATATTTACGAAAGATATGCATTGACTATTTAAAATATCATGTTTTCTAAAATATCATAATACAAACATATATAGATAGTCAAAAATCAAATTAATGACGAATATTTTTGCAATTATAGACATGGTCTAGCTATTATCATGAGGTGCACATAAAAATATTCGAACATCATTCCTCCCTCGCATTTTCAAACAATATTAACACGTTTTCAAACTCGCGTTTCTCATGAATTCAATAAAATACAAGAATTGAAAACGAATTTGGTATATACAGTATACTGAATTATTAATTAATATGACAGTAAATATTTATGGTCGGCCTGCTAAATCCAATTAAATTATATTATGAGATTTAAAATAATATTAGTGGCACTATATATTCTCGCTCCATTGTGAGAAGTTAGTTGCTCATATTCATCTTTTCTGCTTATAATACAATACACTTAATAAAAGGATAACATTGCCTACTTTTTCATTTCCTTTTATACTATATTATTCTTAATTTTCAATTCAAAATGACAGCACTCATGATGTTGTTGGTTATTACTATTATTGTAATTGCAGCTGCTTCATCCAACAATAACAATATTCCTCTCTCCAATTCAAAAAATGGATTTCAGGCCAACATTCAACGCTCCCATGGACACCTGATCAAAAAGACGGAGCTCTTACGGATTGCTGCGAAACAAGACAAGGCGAGAATCATGAAGATAATGGTGGATGCGAAAAAGGGTGGTGTTAGGCGCATTGAGCCCCACATTAAGCAGTCGTCAGGCGAGTTCTTTATAAATTTGTCCATTGGCACTCCAAAACCATCACAATTCTCTGCACTCATCGACACAGGCAGCGACCTCATATGGACTAAATGCCGCAAGCATAATTGCTTCAATGAATCGTCGACCCCGCCCGTATTCGATCCCACGAAATCGTCTTCCTATGCCAAGCTAAAGTGCGATAGCGACATGTGCAAAGCGCTCCCTTCGAATTGGTCTAGTTGCGGAAAACAATATGGTGAGTGCATGTATACATACAAATATGGCGACAATTCCTCTATAAGCGGTGTTTTGGCCACTGAAACTTTCACGTTCGAGGGAAATATCTCTGTTCCAAAACTCGCTTTTGGCTGTGCATTTGACAATGAAGGACCAAACATTGAAGATATAGCTGGGATCTTGGGCCTGAGCCGCGGAAACCTCTCTCTCGTTTCTCAGATGAAAGATCCCATGTTTTCGTATTGTCTTCCAACGTATTATTCTAATGAAACTGGGCTCCTTTCCGTAGGTTCTCTAGCCAGCACTCTTCGGGGTGCGAAAACCACCCCTCTCATAAATAACCCATTTCAGCCGACTTTGTACTATCTCTCCCTCCAGGGAATCACAATTGGTGACACCCGATTGAAAATCAACAAAACAAAATTGGAAATACAAAGGGGTGGAACTGGAGGCTTGATCATCGACTCGGGGACCAGTTTGACGTATCTTGAGAAAAGTGTGTTCGGTCAAGTTACCAAAGTACTCACCAAGCAACTTAATCTTCCCTTGTTCAATGCGAGTGGTACTGACATCGGCCTTGAGCTCTGCTACAATATTACACGTGCTATAGAAGATATTCCGTTTCCTAACATCACCTTTCATTTCATGGGAGGAGCTCATTTTGAGGTGATACCGGATAATTACTTTTTTTTATTCGACGATGAGCCTGAAACGGTAGGGTGCTTGATGATGAGATCGTCCTTTTTTTCCAATGGGTTGTCTGTATTCGGAAATATTCAGCAACAGAATTCATGGGTGGGATATGATCTTTCCAAAAATAAGTTATCATTCATCGCCAATACAAAATGTGCTACTCCTAATTAATTAAGTGTAATCCCTCCTAATCTCCTATATATCCTACGTCCTACCTGTTTCTAGCTATGTAACCGTACTATTAAAATACTATATATATATATATATAATAAAGTAATAAAATAAAAACTTTTTAATTAATAATAATACTCTATATGTTTTTGCACAATTTCTTTAATAGAGTTAAGAGTGTTAATTTGATCACCAAAGCAATTAATTAATGGAATTGACTGTGTTATTTTTAAATTTCAATTAGCATGCTAATAAATACTAGTACTAAATATTGCCGGAGGTCGGACTCTTCCGATTCCTGGGGCTCACGGCTACCCAGGACCTGGAGAGCTGCCAGAGAATGGCGTAGTTCCAGCAGAACTTGGCCGGGTTAGGATTCTCGACGAGATCTGAGAGCTTGTTGTGGAGATTCTCAGGCCGAACCCACGCTTCGTCCTCTCCACACTGAATTAATGTTAATTAGTTGTCTAAAAATACCCGAATTGATATTTTTGATATTCGACATCAAGTAATGGAACGCCTTAATTCGTTCCGAGAACGGCCGCCGCCATGGCTTCGTCCTCAAAACTCCACCCATTTCAAAACCTAATTTCGAGCTTTAAACCTCCCCACTACTGCAAACACACAAACAACTGAGAATCCAGTCCTCTACCTCTCTCGATTGACAGATAGAAATCGCATAAATCCTATATTTTTTGAAAATCGATTCAGAAATTCAATCCTATTTTCCGACTCAGATCTCAAACATTCATATCTACACTAAAAACAAAATAGGAATGTAAGCAAAAACAATTAAACTCAAAAACAAATGAAGAACAGAGTCAGAGATTAGAGACTGAAAGGAGACTTACTCATCGGCGCCACTCACAATTTCTGCTGCATAGAAGAAGAAGACGAAGAAGAAGTAGGGCTGGAAGTTCGGTTAACCAAAACCGAACCGAACTGAATGACCGGTTAACCGAACCGAAAAATGACGAAAATGACTAACCAAAACCGAACCGAATAATTTATTGGATAACCAATAACCGAACCGATTTTTTCGGTTCGATTATCGGTTAACCAAAAAAACCGATTAGAAAAAAATAAGCTGATTTTAAAAGAAATATCATAGGAAAAAAAGAAAAAAAAAATTAAAATATAAACAAATTTAAACCAATATCCAACTTATTCAACCTAACATGCATAAATCCAACAAAATACCAAAAATTCGAAATAAGTAAGGGAGTGTTGTCATACAATTGTCCTTAAGAATATATATAATATGTAATATATATAATATATTTCGGTTATTCGGTTTTTAACAATCGGTTATCGGGTTAACCGATAACCGAATATATAAATTTTTTCTTACCGAAAACTGAATTTCTTATATTTGGTTAACCAAAAACCGAAATTTTCGGTTCGGTTTCGGTTTTAACCGATAACCAAAACCGAAATTCCCACCCCTAAGAAGAAGTGTGGTTTGAATAATTTTCGGTGTGTGCCACACATGCTCTTTAGCTTAATTTATTACTATTATTATTATTATTATTATTATTATTATTATTATTATTAGGATAAAAAACTTTTAAACCTTACAATTTTTGTAAAAATTGCACTTAACCACTAAAGCTTTGATAAAATGCATTAAACACTCAAACTTTTAATAAAAATTGCACTTTAAACAATTATTATTATTTTAATATCTAAAATGTTAAATTTTTTAGTAAAAAAAATCTATTTTACTTTCAAAAAATTCATAAATAAATAAAAAAACTATTTAAAATAATATATATATTTATTTAATTTTATAATATAAATTAAAATAATATTTAAAACACTAAAAAACAAAAAAAAATGGCAATATCATTTATTAATACATATTTCAATTTAATTAAAATATTTCAAATTTAAAGTACACTTTTTAATAATATTTAATTTAAAATTTGAAATTAATACTAATAATATCATATTATTATTTTTTATTTTTTTTTTAAATTTTTTTATATTAATTCGTATTATTAAAATTAAAAAATAGTTGAAAAAATTATAAATTAAATTATTTATCCATATTTTAATATCAAGTAAAATAAAAAATGTAAAAAAAATTATATTTTTTTAAATTGATTTTTATTTACTTATAATTTTTTTAAGGTAAAATACATTTTTTACTAAAAACAAATTAATATTTTAGACATTAAAATAATAAAACTTGGGTAAAGTGCAACTTTTATGAAATATTTAAGTATTTAATGCATAAAGCTTGGGTGGTTTAATGCAACTTTTATGAAATCTTTGGGAATTAAATACTTTTTACCCTTATTATTATTGTAAAGAATATTTTTTTTGGCTTTGCAATCTTTTTTGGGATTTAAATGCTTTTGTGACGCCTCTATACAAAGGAATTGTATATTTTATATTTATTGTATCTTCTTTTCTTGCATCATCTTATAAGGATTTGAAAGTTAAGTGGGATGGATGACCCCGTGAAGTGTTTTGAGTCCGCAGGATAAAGTGCGTTAGAAACAAATGTGTTATTACAATGAGGTGGTCATAATATCACTCCTTACTGCATTCGATTAGCAATGAGAATAAAAAATATATACGTTTTTTTTTACTTGAGATGAAAGAATTTATTGAATTAAAATTAATAACATTAAATGGAGATTAGTATGGGTATAATTTATTTTTATTAAATACTGTGCAAAGTGATAGAACAACAAATATAAAAAATGGGAAGGAGTAGTAAATTAATCTCACCCCATGGCAAGTATTGAAATAAATTGGTCTGTGCTGAGACTTGTTGTCTCTCAAATCTATTTGTTATTCAAACACATTTCTCGATTTATATCTCATCCAATAAAAAAAACTCAAAAAAGCAATGATTGAATGTGGTGGAAATTTTCATTATTCCACTTTATTTAAAAAAAAAACTAAAAAAAAAAAATCAAGATCAATCAATCCAAAAATATTTCACCTCCAATTTGGCAATATGAATGAACAACTTTCATAGTCTCAAGGTTCTTTCTTCCTATTATTTTGGCCTAAATCTTATCTCAAATTTTAAATTTATTTATCAATTTTTTTTACATATCGATTGGAGAAAAAAATCTTAAGCTCACATATAAATTGACATTCTTACCCTTAAGTCCTTAACAAGACATTTTAAGATGTTATTGATTCAACTTTGACATAATGCAGACCTAATATAATATGGGTGCCCAAGTCGATAAAATTTTCCGACTGTAAATGCCACTGTCAATGGAATTTCCGGCTTATTTTTGTGAGGGAGACTGTTAGATATATCCTACACTGATTGAAGGAAAAATCACCCCCTTACTCATGAGATGTTAATAGAATTTCCAGTTGTGGGTGCCTCGACCGATTGAATTTCCGGCTTACTCCTGAGGTTAAGTGTTTGATATATTCCATATCGATTGGAAGGTTTACTCCTGAAAGGAATGTTAAATATATCTCACATCGATTGGAGAAGTATTAGATATACCCCACATCGATTGAAGAAGTATTAGATATACCCCACATAAATTGCTAGAAGAACTTTGAGCTCACATAAAATTGGACAACATTATCACCTTAACAATAAATTTTTATTCACACATTATTAAAAAATTTAAAATTAAAATTAAAAAATATAATGGTAACAGAAACTGAAAATAAAAACATATATTTTAAACTAAAAATTAATGTAATTTGAGATCACTATAATGTACTCATATGTCCCACATTAATGGTCATACGTATAGGTGGTCAAACATTGATCACTTATCTGGTGGCAGAGAGGGAGTATAGTAAGAAATGTTTAAAAAATATTGCAATTAAGACCTATAAATCATATACAAATCAGACCCGTTACTGTTATGTAATCTAATAAAAATATTTAAATACATGATCTTTCTCATTAATTATTTAAACGACACACGTTAATATTAATTCTACAAATATTTAAATTTTAAATTTCATACTTCCAAATATATTGAATCTGTCATACCGAAGAAGCCCATTAAATAAGCGGGCCGACGTGGTACTAGGCCCATTGATGGACGAGGCCCAATAATTATCCTTTAATCCCTATCCCCCTCCTCTTCTTCCCTAACCCTCATTTTCAAATTCTATATAATCTGCAAACCCCTCTTTCTCTCTCTACATTTCAAAGTACACACTCTCTACGCACCCGATTTAATCATTTATCTACCCTCTCCGTGAAATCCCGAAACCCTAGCAGTTAAAACCCCACTCACAATCAGAGCTCGAGATAACAATGGAGTGGAATCCCGAAACCCTTCAATTCCTAACCCAATGCTTCCACAACACGCTGTCCCATCTCCCCGAGCCTCGCCGCCAAGCGGAGGCAGCGCTGGCGGATGCGTCCAATCGTCCGAACTATGGACTCGCGGTTCTCCGTCTCGTCGCCGAGCAGTCCGTCGATGATCAGGCCCGCCAATCGGCCGCGGTTAACTTCAAAAACCACCTCAAAGCTCACTGGACTGTGCATCCTAACGACCCGGCCCAATCCGTCGTGCCTGGACCGGAGAAGGAGCAGATTAAAGCTCTGATCGTCACTCTGATGGTGGGCACCTCGCCGAAAATTCAAGCTCAGCTCAGTGAGGCCTTGACTATCATTGGTAAGCACGATTTCCCTAGAGCGTGGCCTAGTTTGTTGCCTGAGTTAGTGGTGAAGTTGGATGAGTTGAGCCAGGCCAACGATTATGTTTCGGTGAATGGGGTTTTAGCAACCATTAATTCCTTGTTTAAGAAGTTTAGGTACCAGTTTAAGACAAATGACTTGTTGCTGGATTTGAAGTATTGTCTGGATATCTTTGCCAAGCCGTTGTTGGAGGTGTTTAAGCGGACATCTAGTTTCGTAGACCTGGCACGCGGTTCGGGGGCCTCCAATGCGGCTGTTCTCGGGGGTTATATAGAGTCGCAGAGGTTGTGCTGCAGAATTTTCTATTCTCTCAATTTTATGGATTTGCCTGAGTTTTTTGAGGATCACATGGACGAGTGGATGATTGGGTTCAAAAAGTATTTGACGGATAAGTATCCCACTTTAGAAGGTAGTGGGGATGATGGGCTTGCTTTGGTTGATGGGTTGCGAGCTTCTGTTTGCGAGAACATTAACCTGTATATGGAGAAAGAGGAGGATTTATTTCAAAAGTATTTGGGTGAGTTTGTGCAGGACGTATGGGGACTTTTGGCGGATTCCTCAAAATCTTCTACCCGTGAGAGGCTAACCGTGACTGCCATTAAGTTTCTGACCACAGTTAGCACGAGTGTTCATCACATTTTGTTCGCGAGAGATGATATTTTGCAGAGTATTTCTGACAGTATCGTGATTCCCAATGTGATGTTAAGCGATGAGGATGAAGAACTTTTTGATATGAATTATGTAGAGTTCATTCGTAGAGATATGGAAGGAAGTGATCTCGACACTAGGAGGAGGATTGCTTGTGAACTCCTTAAAGGAATCGCTATGAATTATAAGGAGAAGGTTACTCAGATGGTCTCTACCCAGGTACAGAAACAAATGACCTTGTTTAATGGGAATCCATCTGAAAATTGGAAACACAAAGATTGTGCTATATATCTGGTTGTCTCTCTTGCCACGAAAAGAGCCGGTGGCAATTCCATCTCAACTGATATTGTTGATGTCGAGAACTTCTTTGGATCCGTTATTGTCCCCGAGTTGCGAAGTCAAAATGTGGATGAATTTCCTATGCTGAAAGCTGGTGCATTGAAATTCTTTACCATGTTCAGGAACCAGATATCGAAACCTGTTGTGGTCGCATTGCTACCAGACGTCGTTCGCTTCCTTGGCTCTGAGTCGAATGTAGTCCATTCGTATGCTGCCAGCTGTATTGAGAAGCTCTTACTGGTCAAGGATGGAGGAGGGATGCCGAGATACTCGGCCACGGATGTCCATCCGATTCTGCTGTCCTTGATGACCAATCTCTTTAATGCCTTGCAGAAGCCGGAATCGGAGGAGAACCAGTACGTGATGAAATGTATAATGCGGGTTCTTGGGGTTGCCAATGTCTCACATGAGATTGCTTTGCCTTGCATCAGTGGTTTGACAACTATTCTAAATAGGGTCTGTGAAAACCCGAAAACCCCTGCCTTTAACCATTATCTATTTGAATCTGTGGCTCTTCTTATTAGACGAGCTTGTGAGCAGGACCCATCCATTATTTCGGCTTTTGAAACCAACCTGCTGCCCAGTGTACAGATGATTCTATCTAGAGATGTTAGCGAGTTCTTTCCTTATGCTTTCCAGCTGCTGGCTCAGCTTGTTGACTTGAACCGATCTCCTTTGCCTGGGACTTATAAGGATATTTTTTTAATACTCCTTCAACCTGAATCCTGGAAAAAGTCTGCAAATGTTCCTGCACTTGTCCGTTTGCTCCAGGCCTTCCTCAGAAAGGCACCACACGAGCTGAATCAGCAGGCACACTTATCTAGTATCCTTGGAATATTCAAGACACTAGTTTCATCTCCTAGTACTGAAGAACAAGGATTTTATGTGCTCAACACCGTGATTGAAAATCTTGGTTATGATGTGATATCTCAATCTGAATACCTTACCCACATTTGGGCTGCGTTGTTCAATCGACTGACGGTCAACCGGACCACGAAGTTCATCAAGTCTCTTGTTATATTCATGTCGCTTTTCTTAGTGAAGCACGGTCCTGTGAAACTTGCTAGTTCCATGAACAAAGTCCAGGACAATATTTTACGGACGATTTTGGAGCAAATCTGGATACCAAATCTGAAGCTGATCACGGGCTCAATGGAGCTCAAGTTAACTTCGGTGGCTTCAACTAGACTTTTATGTGAGTCCTTGTCACCAGCAGATTCAAACCTCTGGGGCAAAATGCTTGACAGCATTGTTACCCTTATTTCGAGTCCAGAGGAGGAAAGAGTGGAAGAGGAACCTGAGGTTCCGGATTTCAGTGAGACTGTCGGGTATAATGCCACGTTCGTGCGTTTGTACAATGCTGGGAGGAAAGAAGAGGATCCTCTGAAAGATATCAATGATCCGAAACAGTTTTTAGTTGCTTCTCTGGCAAATCTTTCTGCTCGAGCCCCTGGAACATACCCCCGAATAATTACTGAGAATCTTACACAAGAAAATCAAGGTGCACTGTTTCAACTCTGCAGCTCCTATAATCTCACCATTGTTTGAAGAGGAATGTGTCTTGTGGTAAGTTTTTTTTACTGTTTCATAAACTGCTGCTTTGCATTTATCATATTCAAAACATTGCAAGAAGATTTGTATCCATGAAAGGCTGGATGGAGTAAAAGGGCCTTTGTTTAGTAATTTGTATTCAACTACCAACTTATTTTATTTGTGTGGAAAAAGCAATTTTGACGCGGATTTATTAAAAATAAAAATTTGTCAGGATGAGAAACTTAAAAACAGGACAGATTTTGTGTGTGGCTTGAAGATGCTTCAAATATTTTATAGCATTCCCCAGTTATCATTTTTCCATAGCAGATTAGTAAGGTCATAATACATAATATATAAGGATTTCTTCAAATTTTGTTTCTTGTTGATTTCTAATGAGATATATTTAGTAATCCATGGAAGGGATTTATAAAATTATTTTTCTTTTTAGCTCTTTTATCCTAACTAATTTCATCCCGTCCACAGCCTGATATACTACATGCATTTTACTGTTGACAATTCAACAGAAGCATAATAATTATTCCCAAATATGCATATTTCTTAATTCAATTTAACTATATATGTTGTGCTACTGCTATTAGAAATTTCTGTATCTACATGTCTGCATTTGTTATTTTGTTTTTGAAACACCTTTGTTCAGTTTATCGGTACTAAATTTTGCTTCAATTTTGTAAAAACATGCAAATGGCCTTTTTTTTAAGAGGGCTAACAATAAATCTTTTTTCATAATCAATCTGATGTTATAATTTTTATGTTCTTGCTTCTGCTCATAGCTGTGTGAGCCTTTGCATAATTATTGGCACATGTGTGTGTATGTTCTTTTCTTATTCCTTGGAAGGGTTTTCAATGTGTCCTTACATTTACGGCTTTGGATTTTTAAGAGACTGTTCCGGAACATTAATTAAATTTGTCCTCCAACTCAAACTTTATTCTTGTGTTCTCAGGAATTATTTCAAAGGATGGAAACAGAATGGTTTGTTCGTTTGGTTGTCTCAGTTAACGTACTCAAGTATCTACTCCCTATTGCATTCAGTCAGCTGGTGCAAAATCACTACCGTGTCGTCTTCTTTTAGGTTGTGCGGGTCTAAAGGGGCTGTCATGTAGCCACTTATGATTTTGGTTTTTCTGAGACTGTCGTGTCTGAGTTTTGCTTTCTTCCAAAGTATTTTTATATATCTGGAAATCTTTGATTTGAGGAGTCAAATGTTTGAGTTATGAACAGTCTGTTCACTACTGTAGCAGTGGTTAAATGTTGTTTTATCGATCATTCCATGTTAAGAGATTAAAGTTTTTCTGTACTAGTGCTGTATTTTTTATTTTTTCGCTTTTCTTAGTTAAGTTTGATCTTGTTGATCAAATTGTGCTTCTGAACCTAAACTGCTATCGAAAGGAAATGAACATATTAGTACAAGAAATGAACATATTAGTACAGCAAAACAAATTTATAACGTTGTGTTTAGTTGATATATATGGGAGTTTAAGAAATGTTTTTTCTTATTACTTGTGAAACATTGATTGAAATTACATAATTAGTTATTATATCAACATTTTTATAGCACTAAGAAAAACTATCTCATCCAACTCTATGGAATGAGTTTAATCGTATAAGAGAAAAACAAAATCAAAAAATCAAAATCTACACGGTGGCAGGTATTTTGTGTATTAGGGATTAATAAAAGAAAAAAAAGGAGTTATTGACCTGACATGAATTTGTGTATTTTATTTTTTTATAAATCTGTTGATCAATAGAAGGATGACAAGTGGAGTTGAGTCACCATTGAGCGTCGGATTTGAGATTAGACGTAAGATGCATGTATGTGATCAAATTTCGGCGAAATTTGAATTCAATTTAGCATATTTAGAACTAACTTAAGAAAGTATATGTTCGTGAAACTAAATCGAGAAATGTAATTACCAATTTTTTCCTCATCGAATAATAGAGATTAATCATTATATTTCATGGCAGAAGAAATAATTTTTTATTTATTTCATAATAATCACAATCTTTACTTCAATTAACATTTCAAATTTTAATAATATTGCTTTTTAAATTTAAAATCAATTAACTACTTAATTTTTGATAAAAAATGTATTTTTTTTTATTATCGAAAAATAATTTTTTTTCCTGAAAACTAATTGATTATGTATTTAAATTTCAAAATGATGCTCCAACAAGAGTTTCAATGTAAATCTAGGTTGAAGCTCAAGTGAAAGCCTATAATATTGATTAGTATATGACGTATACAAGGTCAAAGTTTTAGTTTTTTCTTAAACGTCCACTTGTTTCACGTTATGTAAAACTTGAATTCAGTTTATTGTCAAACGTATAAATTACTACTAGTCTACTAGTATTTGATTTCAACACAAGTGTGTTTATTCATATATATATGGTCGATTTTTTTATGAGTTTTGTAATTTATAGAAAATATTATACTCCTGTTTGTTTTGAACTTGAAAAAGAGATTGAGTCGCATTAACGTTTTGAAACAGAAAAGTTAAGTTGTTGTACTAAGTTTACGTTCTGTTGTTGTTCAAAAAACAGCAACTTAAGTATTATTGTTACAAAATAACAGATTCAGTTATGCACCAGAATAATAACGAGTACATAACTTGTCACGCCCCGAAATCCATTTTCAAATTGTCGATTTTATGTACAAAAAGCACCTAAAACCCGCTACTTCTAGATCCTACTTAAAAATTGTGTAATATTTCATATATATAATAGATTATATTTTTAGTGAAAATGTTTTAAAATGCCATTATGCATATAGAGACACTGCTTTTCTACCATCTCATTTAGAAAACATAGTTTTCTTCCCAAATAGACCAAATTACCCTTTTAAACTCTTTAAATAGACTAACCCTAATCATTCAATCTCAATTTCTTTCTCTCTCCTTCTCCTCTGCAGCCGCCCCCACCAAATTTTTTTTTTCTCTTTTCTCATCTCTTCTTCTACAGTGAAAAAGTGGTGTCTCCCAGCAATGGCACGACTCGTTTTCTCGCTCTCATCCCACCTAAATCTTCTATCTTCGTCTTGGTTTTTCGGCTACCTACGGTGAATGGCTTGGTTTTTCGTCTACCCAAGGTGAATGGTGGCCTTCCGAAGCGTCAAAGTTGGACCAATAACACCTTAAAAGGCCTTGTTAAGGTATTAAGGTTGTCCAACTTATATTTGAGCTTTGGGATCGATATTCAACCGATGTGGGATACTTAACACGCCCCCTCATGAGTAGACTCGGTTTTGTCGGCTCTACTCGTGGACATAGTGCCATCTTTGGGCAAGCCGGAAATTTCATCGGCTGGGGCACCCATCATCGTGTTGGGCCTGCTCTGATACCATGTCAAAGTTGGGCCAATAACACCTTAAAAGGCCTTGTTAAGGTATTAAGGTTGTCCAACTTATATTTGAACTTTATGATCGATATCCAACCGATGTGGGATACTTAACACGAAGAATGAAACGACTATTTATACGAAGTTTTTCTTGAAATTTTTATGTTTATGTATAAATCTGTACAAATTTATACAAGTGTGTAAATATTAAATATATTAGTGTTCATTTTTATTTATTTATTATGTTTCTATTGTTTTTCTTTTAATTTGTAAATTTAGATCTACATATGTGACTGTTTATTGAAATTGATTTTCATTTTTTTATTTTTTTTATCAGTATATAGAAATGTATGTGTAACTTTTTTTGGAAATTTGAAATTCAAATTTAAAAATGTGTCAAAAATGATGCGTACTAGAATTAAAAAAATATATATTCTTATTCGACAAACTTGAAGCATGTCGAATATGATTTGACTTAATTGAATAGGATTTGAAATTCTGACTTAACTTGAAGCAGGTCGAATATTCATGTCGAATGGGATTTAACATGTCGAATATATGTCGAATGAGATTCAATATGTCGAATCCATGTCGAACGTGGGTCGATTCGATTTGTCGAATTATGTTTGTCGAATTCATGAATATTCATGTCGAATGGGATTTGACATGTCGAATTTCAGATTCGATTTTGTCGAATCCATGTCGAATTGAGATTCGATTTGTCGAATTATATTTGTCGAATCATGTTTGTCGAATCATGTTTGTCGAATTTGAAAGGGTAATTTCGGTAAATCACCACTTTTTAGTGTAGAAAAACATGATTTTTATATGGTGTGGCAAATAAGCATTTGTGCTATATGCTTTGTTGTACTTATTTTTTTCTCCCATATTTTTATCTAATTTTAAATTATAATAATTTTATTAAATAATTACATACTTGAAAAATAATTATTATATTATTTGATTTTTTTTATAATTTATATTTAACACTCTCACGCAAAATAATTTATAAAATTTAATAGTAAAAATTGATTTGATTATAATTTAATTGTAAAAAAAATATGCCGCATAATATTCTATGCAAAATAGTACTGGGTGCCCCTCAATCCCAACATAAGAGTGACTAGGAACAGTGTAAATGGGCTTCAATAAAGATACGGATCTTTCAATCCTAGAAATGGGCCGACATTTACTGCGTGATAATTGTCTAATAATACAAACCAGCCCTTTTATTACGGACCAATCCAAAATTACAACTCACGCAGTACGCATTAGTCAAACAAATTCATCCTAAAAAATAAATTTAATTAAAATCTTTACATTATCTATCTTCTTGATTTCAATAAAGTTGCATGAAATGTTTCTTAAAACAAAACCTTATTCGATTAAATATCATTTATTTCAAAATTAAATATATCATAAAGTATAATTTGAGGTGAGAATGTGAGATACACATGCAATGCAATAATTAAATAATTAATATCTTTCAAAGGTTTAAATTTGAAACATTACATAGAAAAATAATACTGTCTAACTAATTATTTACAAAGAAATAGTAGTGCATAATTACTTGAAAATTAGTTAGTACATATCTGTTCCACACGCATAGTGGTAAACTTGACTTTTTATGTTCAATATATGATAAATAAAATATAAAAATTATAAAATATAAATAAAATAAAATTTAATTATTAAATTTTATTTTAAAATAATTTTTGTATATTTTTTATGTATATATTGTTGGAATGACAAAGACTACCACATTTTCAATGAAACTAAAGCTCAATTCGTTTTTTATTTGTTAAATAATAATAAAACATACTCTCTCTATCCCTGAGCTATAAACAAAGGTGGTCAACGTTGACTGTTTTTGTACGTTCAATATGTATGATAAACAATATATAAAAATTACGAAAAAATAACTAAAATAAAATTGAACTATTAAATTTTATTTTAGTTATTTTTCATATTTTTTGTATATTGTTTATTATGTATTAGACGAACATAAAAAGTCAACGTTGACCAACTTTGTCTATAACTAGAGTTGGGATTTGAGCCGGGCCGGGCCAGCCCCGGCCCAACCCATCAGACCACTCTGAATTTATGGACCCACACGGCCCGAAATATCCGGGCCTGAATTTCTGAGGCCCAGCCCAGCCCCTGCTTGGCTGCCGGGCCACCGGGCCAAATTGGCCCGGTATTTTTAAGTAAAATATAAAAAAATAAAAATTAAAAATAAAATTATTTATATTTTTAATATAAATTAATTGTTAAATTTACTAAAAATACAAAATAAATATATAATAAAATTTAATATTAAAAAATATAATAAAATTTATAGAAAATATAATTATAATATCAGTTAAATTAATAATAAAATCAATATTAAATTAATATATTAAACAAATAATATTTTAAAAATATAAATATTAAATTAAAAATAAAATAAAAATATTCGGACCGGCCCAACTCGTCGGACCAAAAATAGGGTTGATCCATTTGGCCCATCAGCCCATCGAGACGGGCAAAAGAGGCCCGAATTTCCCAGCTCTACCTATAAATTTGGAACAGAAAGAGTAGTATAATAAGTACAATATTGTAATCTAAATAAAATGAAGGTAATATTTAAAAGAACCAAAAATTGAAAATAAACAATATTAACGAATGACTTATTCAAAATACAATTAAAAAATAAAAATAAACAAAATTTCACAAAATATGACTGTGGTAACTAAAATTCCACACACACGTACATCATTTCATTTTAAAAACTTAAAAAAACATTGAATCTTGAAGTAGTATATTGACTTTAGTTAATCAGCATTTGCACACTTTATAAGTTCAATTATGAATGAAAACCATAAACCTATCGATTAGGAACGTGTTATCGCTAACAATATTATAATCAAATAAAGTAATCAAAGACTTGATAATATTTTGATCATCGAATCAATTCAAAGTAATACCTGTCAACATTCACCAATATATTGATGCAAATGACTAGGAGAACGAGTACAAAACTACCCACTCCAGTACAATACATCAGGGATATTTTCGTAATTTCACACATCGCAATTGAGCCGTTCCCGTGGGTACTTTTGGCAATTCACCTTGAAAATACATAAAAGCAACCCACACATTCTTCAACCTCCATTTCCAACACACACAGAGAGAGATGGAAGCGTATAGCGAAAGGAGACCGAGTTTTTCGATGGCTAACCCTCACAGACACTCGTCGGCGACGCTGCTGGATTTCACCCCTCTCCACGAGTACGATGCGTCGGGGACCTCGACGCCGCCGTTGCAGACCCCGGCGTCGGTCCCATTCAAATGGGAGCAAGAGCCCGGTAAGCCCAGGCCCGATAACCGCATCGCACCCGGGCCCAAGCCCAAGCCCAAGCCCGCAAAGTGCCTGGACCCACCTCCCTGCAGAATGCCGGGCTCGATTCTCGACGGGCCTCACAACGCGGGCCGGCCCAAGTTCTCTTCCTCCAGATTCTTCGGGGAGGGGAACCCCGATCTGGTAGGGGCTGGGAGGAAGGGGAGGGGGCTTTTCGGTAAACTGAAAGGCGGGGGCAAAAGGGAGATTGATGGAGGCGGCGGGGGTAATTCCGGGAATTCGTTTTCTTCCAATAGTAGCTGTGACTGTGAGAGTGATGAGAGCTGTTCAGGTACAGCGGGTGCAGGGAGCAGGAAGATGAGGAGACACAATAGCTTCTCCAACCTCTCTCATCAACACCATCAACATCACAGGTCTCCTCACATTTGGGTAAATATTTTTTACTTTTTTTCTTCGATAGGATTACAGTATTACAGTATTAAAACTTCTACAATTATTATTATTATTATTATTATTATTATTATTATTATTAGGAAATGCAAAAAATAATTAAAACAGGGTGGTTATACATTAATGACTTATTGACCAATAATAATCTCATTTATTTGACGAATTAATATAGCCACGTGAGCAATAAAAACCATATTCATTACAGTATCATATTAATATACGGAGTACTACTGTACTCGCTAACGTGGGAATATATTAATGACACCATTTATTATAGAAAGCAACTCCAACAAATAATTAGTTAAAATTATCATTAAAATGTATAATTAATTAATTGCATTTCATAATTTCATAATTGTTAATTAATTAATTACTTATATCTCATCATCCGGTACTTAATGTAATGCGTGCTGTTTTTTTTTTACAGGCCACCTTATACGGAGGTTTAAAACAAGTTGTACATTGGAAGAGTACTAGGAAATAAAACACTTGAACAAGGCGGATTTCAAGTTTTTTTTATTACCTTATTTTGTGTATTTTTCACATTTCAAGTGTGGAAAATAAAACTGTCAATTCAATTGGTTTATTCTACTTGTGTTCTATAATCTCCACATATTCAAATTGTCTATTTGCCTCTAATATATATTGAATATAATAAAATAAAATTACTATTATCTCAATTTTATGGATTTTTAATTATAAATAACTGTTTTTAAAAGCAATATAGTTACTCATTCGTGCTAAATCACTTAACAATGTACTTCTAATAGGTCAACTATTGTAATTTTTTTCACTCATGGACACTTGAGATACTTATCAGTTATCATGAGAGAACTCATCTTAAAATTTCACACAAAAAGTGCTAGTTGAAATCTCATTCTAACGGAGAATTCTTGTGATTTCAGAAGTTCAGCTGAGATCACTAAAAATGGACAACATCTCCTCTTTTTTATCTACACATTTGGCCTTTTTAAGAATGTTGATTTAAAAAATGAGTGATTGCACTTCTCTGATCATATTCATTACTGTCCAAAATGTAAATAAAGTTCATCTTTTTAATTCTAGTAGCTTATTCAATTATATTTTAAATATTCTTTTAGTTAAATATTTGTATAAGGTTACTACTCCATAACACATATTACACAATTGTGATTTTATACTTGTTAAATTACAGTAATTACTATACTACTTTTAACTTTACCTTTACAAGCAAAATAAATTATCTTTAAAACATTATTTCATTTAACAAAGATAAGTAAGTTTTTTTTTGCACTACAACTAACTATAAATATTTACACAAGAAAGATCATTTCCCATTCTTTAAGAAATGGTTTGATGATCAAGCCACATTAAAAGCAGGTTAACTAGAAGAAGAGCAAAATGGGAATTCACCAGGTCGGAAAAATCCACCCGGTCGTCCAACCGAGTAAGAAACCAGCACTGACCAATCCCAATCCTAAAGCAAAAACAACGGCGTATATGCTGACATCATGCTCAGAGCAAGCTCCTTTTTTCCTACGGGAAGAAGAATTGTACCTCTGGGTCTGTAGGCACATGTTCTCCAGCTGCAGGAGTTGGAGCCACTGCTTATAGGCGAAGAGATGGGATGCCTGCCTAAACACAAGCTTCACCACGTCTTCTTTATCCGCGCGAGCTTCTTCTGCTGCTCTCTCGGCTTCCCTTGCACGCGTCTGGGAATGGCGAAGCGCTTCCATTAGTTGAGTTTCAGTCGGGTTGATCTCATGGGAACTATGATGGGTCTCGAGAACGTGTTCGTGGCTTTGGATAACCCTGCTGTTAAAACAGAGGTTTTTTGATAAGAGAAATAGAGATTATTTTTGTAAGCAGAAACATTTCAGCCTCAACCTTACTTTTTTCAAGAACCTAAAAAACATCAGGGGGATGGTTTTGTAATCCTATTTACATGACTACTTATCGAATTCGATTCGATCTTTCTTGGAACTGTTTGGTGAAAAAAGTGTAGCTAGCATGATAAGAAACAATGGAAAACAAGAAGACAAAGAAAAAAGAATACCTTAATGGTTCGACTGCACTAGACACCGAGTGACCCTCAGCTGGACTTTTTAATGTACGAGGACGAGTACTACTATAGAATGTTCTGAAATCCACACCCTGGTTATCGGCACGAGTCTTCTGAGGCCTGGGCAGGTCACAGTTCTCTATATAGTCGAGCGACCTTTTTGCAACAAATGAAGCCAAATCATTTGTATCAACAGTCCTCCACCACGGAGCACTATTTCTCTCGGCCCCTATCCAAGGTGTCCCGGAATCGAAATAAAGCTCTTTCTCGCTTTCCGAAACCTCACAACTAACAACACTTTCAGCAATATCCATATTCTTATTATTATTACTCATTTCCACAAAATAAAACCGTTCGTCGATCTGTTTGCAACTGCGGACACCTATTAAAATTTGGGGATAATTTGTACATCAGGAAACAACTAAAATGACGAACAGAGAAAAAGGGATAATCCAATCTGATTGAAATGAAAGATTCACGATGGCGTGAAATGAAATAAATGAAACAATTCCAATTGTAAATCGTACAATACAATACTAGCACCAAACGAACAAGGAAATCGATGAATACAACGGAACTTGGAAGTTGAATTATCGTCAGCGGCAGACGATGAAATCGATTTTAGACAAACTTTACCCGATCACAAAACAAGCAACAGAAAAACTCGTACACAAAATCCTCACAGTATCAGTAACCGTGAAGAATCCAAGATAAATATTTCCAGGATCAGTAACCGTGAAGGATCCAAGTAAATCCTCACAGTAAATTACGAAAAATACATAAAATAAAAATCTTCAATCGAACAGGAAAAATCACAAATAAAAACACTTCACACATTTACACAATCACTGATCAATTAAAAAAATAAAATCGAGAGAGAGAATAAACCTGAAAGAAGCAATCGGAACAAATATGGATGCGGACGAATTCGGACCCAAATCGGAAGCCCACGGAATACTCTGATTCTGCGAGTGCGAGCGCAGGCAGTGTGTGTGCGTGTTTTTTTTTCTTTGGATTTATCTGTATTCGAACGAGTGACAGACGGTTTTGTTTCCTTTCGCGCTCTCAAGTGAAACGTCGTCGTATATGATGTTTCTATCCCCTGACGACGTCGGATTGGTCAAACGCAAACAAAATTAGGCCGATAAGCAATCAGCCTAATCACTAAACCGTTGATTCGAACCAACTTGTTTTTAGGTTCAATTTTGGTTCAATTTTGATCAGGGAAAATTAGTGCTTCTTTAAATTAGGATTAACTGTCACAATTATCTTTTATAGTTTCAAAATAATTTTTATTATTAAATAAAGAGAATATAAAACATTTGAATTTTCAAATGATGTTTTAATATATAATTATCTTAAATAATGTTAAACTGTTAAGATTATTACACTTAATTAAAAACCATAAATCAGATAAGAGTTATATATTACATTTACAAAAACCTGGCAAAAGACATGGGATTTTTTTTATAAGTAATTATATTATATGTATGTTATATTTAAAGTAATTTACGTCATAAAAGAAATATGAATCTATTGTCAGACAACTTATAAGTTGGACAATTTTATCATTTTAGATACTCATTGTTTTTGTTTTTGGGAAAAGAAGTTCACGATCAGTGAGTTTTTTCCCTCGGACTTTCACTTATCGCGGACAAATTCCTCACTGCTGTCTCCCTTAGGATTTGAGCCGTGTTTCAATAACTGGGTGGCTGATCATCCCTTGGACCATAGTTTTTTTTGTTATCAAATTTATACTTATTCCGTTTCATACAATAACAAATGTCTTATACTGTATTTTTTAAAAGAAATAGTCTTGGTTAATACTATCGTAAATACATATTGCATGTTGATAACTTGGAAAGTTGGATAACATAAATACTAGTAGGGTCCACATTTTATTTTATCTTGTCATTGCCCGCATGCTATTGGTTGAATTCTCCAATTTAGATTTTCAAACTGTCAAAGCCAGTGGTCCAATACTCCAATTCAATGTAATGCAAGTACTCAAAACTCATCACCGAACCTACTTTAGGTTTTGAAAGAAACACTTCATATTGTGTAGGGTTGGCAAAGACCAGGTACTCGATTTGACTTTCCCAATCTCATAACTTGTTTTGAATCAGACAAATATGTTATTTGGGTCGACTACATTTGGCTCTTATTTGTATTTAGCAGTATGGCCAAACATGCAAGGACTTTTATAGACAATCATTATCGTCGTAAATACTTGCCTTCTAATTCGATTTTTACCCGTTTCAACTTTCTGGAGAAGATTAAGTTCGACATAAACTGTTATTCAGAACTTCAACGAGCATCCATATATGGACATAAATGAATTGTTACATCATCAAACACATACATATATATATACTTCTTACATTATACACTGACAGAAATTTCAAAATTCAGCTGCACTTAGATAAAAGATATTTCCCAATCATAGACTTCAACATCAAAATCAGAACTCTGAGTGATCAAATACCTGAGTTTCTCAGCAGCCTCACAGCTTTTAGCCAGCATCAGTGCAAACCCACCACCACCAGCACCGACCAGCTTGTAACCCTTGCAATACGGATCAGAAAACGCAAAGAGCCTGTCGACAAATTCATTGCTGCAGTAAGGGTCGAGCTCCTGATGCAACCTCCATGCCTCCACCATTACTTCCCCTAGCTCGTCTATGTCGCAATTCATCAAAGCTTCCCGCCCAATCTTTGCTAGCTCCACTAAGCGTCTGATGCTGGAGACGAGCAGGTTGTCTCGTTGGAGATACCTGATCACCACCTTCTGTAGGACTTGCTGAGCGAGACGGACCTGAACAATCAGTGGGTAAGGGATATAAACCTGAGTAATAAATCTTCCAAGTATAGCTTGCACACACTAAGGAAGTGCATGACAAAAGTTATCTTTCTAGTAAACAATACGGTGAAGTATGGAATTGTTCCATTCCATTTTTCAATTTCTAGAGGGAACAGTGATCATTGATAAGTTGCCATGTTCATGTGAAAAATGAAAATACGTTTGATCAATTGTCTCACTCTATAGTACTGGAAATGAAAATATTTTCTGAATTTTCATTTTTGACATCAGATTTGCGGATTTTCCTAATGGTAAGTTCTTAAAATATTCAATTTCCATACAAACTTAATCTCATTTTCTGAAATAATTAAAAAATAGAAAAAACGCAATGGAACAATTCCATACATCATCAACAATTTTCAGGAAAATGCTCAGTATCACTGTCACCTATTTAAGGAGTTCTAAAGTGTTTGCAAAAACTTAAAAAGAAAAAAAAAGTGATTATGCGCTTGAAGGTGAAAACAGTTGCAATCACTCCCTAATGTTGTTCTATCTGGGACAAAAAAAAAAAACTCAAATTGAAGAATGCCGAAAGAGGATTAATGACAGCAATAAAAATGCTTCCTTAATTACCTGTCCCGTAAACACAACCAGAAGTCGTTGCTGCAACTCCTTAACCAGTTGAGGCGAAGCTAGCAAGGGATTGACGTTAAGCCTTAATGGAATCCCAGGATAGCTCGAAGTGAATTTAATGCCGGGATAGAGACCACCGACCTGATCCTGCCATCCACCTCCCGTGCCCATAACCTGTTCCAAGACCAATACGAGCCTCGTGACATTTTCGTTACTATCATCTCCATCAGTTATCTGAAGGATAGCTTTCACAACAGCCGCTGATAGGATGCTGGAAGTCCCCAGGCCACTACCACGTGGGACATCGGCCCACGTCTTTATTCGCAAGCCAGTGGACCGAAAAAACTTCCCGTTTATAACACCGGTGACCAGCAATGCGGATTTGACTAGCCGGAATGGGTCGTTGGTTTCAAATGGAGGGACAATTGTGGATATGTCGTCGATAAATAATTCGTTTCCTGAGTCATCGTTAATCGAAAGGTCGGTGTTTTGGGTTGTTTCTATGATGGTGCCGACGGGAAGAGAGCCTCTTAGTGTTATTGCCATGTTCAGTACACATCCGGACCGTTCCAAGCTCCATGGAGGAGTGTCACTCCAGCCACCGACAAAATCTACTCGGACGGGTAACTCCACTTTCACCTTCCTAGGGTGAAAAGATTGCTCAAAAGCATTATCATGTGATGGATGTGATTTTGAAACAGAAGGTCCACAACGGTCTTCTGAAAGCAAAAAAACAAAAAGGGGAAATGTATTAATGTCCATGCTTTAGAAAACAAGATACAGTTTTATGGAAAATAGGTCCCAAGACAATCATACAGTATAAAAATAGAAGGAATAGTAACAAAAATCACTGACCATAGGTTTGGCATATACTTAGAAAAAAGATGAACAATTGCAAATTACCCCCATAGATTTGATTTTTAATCGTATAATGCTTCCCTTAATTAGCAAGTTTTTTCTAAAAATAAAGCATTGCATTCATAAAATATTATATTTACCTTTAAATGTAAGGTAAGGCAAACGGCAAGCCAGGTCACACCTCGATTTCATTATAATTTATTTAACTTCAGGTTAGTTATTGTGATTATCCTAAAAAGAAATGAAAGTTACAAAAAGGACATTAAGGAAACTACCTGTAAAATCAAGGCCTTCTAGAGAATTCACTCCCAAATCTAAGTAGTTCAATCGAAGAAAAAAAATACTAGTAGTAGGACTTACATTATCAAAGTACGATATAGCATTCGCATTACCTTTAAACCCATATCTCACTGCTGAAGCAGTTTCATCGGCAACAGCAGACCACACTTTGTGCTCCATTTCAGCAGCCCTCTCTTTGTCACCGCACGCTCTTAGAAGATCCAGGTGAACCTGATGTGCCCTGCTTTTCGGAAGAATCTGAGGATTTTGAGCTTCAAGGTCAGGGCACACAGATAGAAATTCTTTGCATATTTCGGTTCCGGTACCCTCTTTCTGCAATATCTCTTGGCACAGTTGAGATAAATTACGACCAAGCAATCCAAACTTAAGGCAAGCGAAGACAACTCCTGCCGCGAGATCTGCCTGGTGATTGGTGGAGCCCAACCACATTTTTGAGAAGTCAATTGATCTATGCAACTCCTCCAGGCTTATCCGACCTGACCTTCTCCATAAAAATAGGAGGTGTTCATCCTGTTGGTCACTCAACCCCATAAGCCATGATGCCAGTTGCAGCATATTAGAGTAGGAGACAACAGGAAATAATTTTGCATTCCACAAGCACTTGTCTTTGCTTTCCCTCTCTGCCCACAGATCATCATCGTGAATTCCTAAATCATCTAGAAGCTTCTTCCAAGGTTTCCCGCAAAAAGTCCCATCCTTTGAGACTGGGTTTTTTGGATTGTCATGGAGACCACAGTATACTAAAACCCTTTCCGCACATCCTAACAAGGGAACCTCCCAGAGACAATGGCGATCCGGGAGCATGAACTTGAACGAATTCTCGGCCATGTCATTCTGGATTTTAGGCACATTTACACCAACAACTATTGACTGAGAACCAATCTGGACATTAGTTGAAATGAAGGTGTCGTATACAAGTGACTCCTCACCAATAGAGACACCGGGAGCTATTGTGCTGGAAATGATTATAGCTGAGGCAGCAATGTCAGACACCGTGGTTGCTGGAATTGAACACAGGTGCCTCCTGCCAACAAGTCCAGAACCAGTGCCATTAAGGTGATCCAGAACTTCACTTGAGGTTCCGAAGTGCAGGAATAAGAGGTCATCTTCACAAAAAGAGTAGATGATAAACAAATAATCGGGTCCTATAAATGTCTTCAGTTAAGAATCTATTGCAATAGCAGTTAAGTCATGCAACATACATGCACAATAGCTGAACATCTTTTGTTTTCCCAATGCTGTCACGAGTTCTTTACCCAAAGGGCGTGGCTTCAACCATTCATGCTTAGCTGGAACCCATGCGGCTACCAAATCTTCGTATAAACTCATCTGGTAAGCATATGAAAAAGGTTCGGAGAAGCTGGAGGATATGTAAAAAATGAATACGAATAATAAGGCATCAAAAAAAGAGGCCACTCACCTCTTTCTTACTCTGTAGAAGTTCGGATATCATTGGTTGGCTGGAACAGGCAAGAGTGACAAGGTCCACCCATGCTTTACCTTTGGCCGCTATAATTCCTGTGTCGAGTAATGCTCTACCGTCTTCTAAAATTGCTTGGTGGTCAGAAAGATCCTCTATGCTAGGTTTCTGAAGTAAATTATCAACTAGAAACACTGAACATTTATCATTCGAAGACCCAGATTCGGATGCCACAATGACACCATGGTTTGAAGCAATATCAAGCGTTATAGGGACAGTGACAATAGAGGCTGCATCCTCTGGAAGAAACATGCTGAAAGCATCAAAACAAGGAAGGACGTCCCCAGTCATAATGAAAATTCCACCTGTAAATTGAGGATTTCATTTATATACCCTTGCTAGCAAACATAATGGTATGCAAACCAAACCTAGCCTAAAACAATATCCAAAAGTAACCAACACATGATAGATAGTATTACATACAACGAAGCCAATCTTGATTCTTGACAACATTTATTACAACAAACAGAGCAGAACAAGTAACCTTCGTTCTGAAATGCTGATCTTGCACAAGAGGCAATTGCAAGTATATGATCAAAGAGCAAAGGGACTGGGCCATCAGGGTCATCATCTGCCATAAATGGAAGTGGAAGGAAAGCCTTTCCCATTGGATTAGCCCATGGTACCCTCTTAGAGTCGCCTCCAGCATGTAGCAGTAGGATATGTTTTTTTCTAAGTAATTCAACAAGTGACAGGATAGGAGTTCCATTATTTGAGCTTTCAGCAAATGAAGAAATTGAGTCGTAGTTGCTTGCACTTTTTATCTGCTTATCAGAGATCATATTTTAACAGGCAGCACAGAAACGTTTAGCTTACATTTTTAAATGTAACAGTGCAAGTACAGATATATACAACAGCAGCTTCAAATACATGAGAAGAATCGATGCTGATCTGATATGTATAATCTATTAGCAACTAATAATATCAGTATTTAGATGAAATTAATTTTTTTCTTCAAACACTTATTTCTTTATGTATATTAGAGAAAAGTCTAACTCCAATGTGCTTACACATAGACCATAGTATTGAATACTTTCGTCAAAACTGCCACACAGAATTGAAATTAATGTATGAGATATCAATTTAAAAAAAAAAACATGGTTTGTAATTAATCCACACAATCTTTGTGGTTCCACACTAAGTTAGAGCAACCATGCTGGGCAGAAAATAAGCCATATCATCCATGAATACTGAACTCTAAAGGTCATTTTAGCACCATGTATACATTCTTCTTTTTGCAAACCACAATTTATTTCCACCAATTGGAGCTTCGTTCCATCTAAATGTAAGAGCTACAGCTATTACCCACAACGAGAAAAAGGTGATTGAAAAGACAAAGATTCCTTTCATTGTTGATTCCAAAAATATTTATGCCACCATTTCAGTTTTTTCCTTCCATTAACAGACGTGATCAAGATTTAGATGCTCAAATTATACATTACTTTCCTTCATGCTTCACTTATATGAAATATTCAGATATTCAAATGTATACACTATTTCACTTTGTCAAGAATATACCTACCTCATAAGCTGTACCAAAATTATAGCATCAATTCACATCATATGTAATGTTTAAAATGTTCAAATGAAAATTCAGCTATATAGACGTAAGTATGTATGTAACGACACAAAGAAAAATGCACAAGTTTCTCCGGATTTATCTGTTCTAACTAAGCAATTCAATTCCCTAACAGTAGAAATGGCACTAATAACAAATTAGACAACTTGATCATCAAATTATAAACTAACTCAGTCATAATTATCAGGAAAAAACACAAATGCTCAGAAATCTTAAACATACAGGTGAATTAGTCGGCATTAGCTTGTGAAGATGCTCGGCGAGTGTGTAGATGGCGTTAAGAGTGGCGGCGCCAGAGCCGATACGGTGGCCATCGGGGTCAGGAACAGCCAGAGTAACCGTGGACGGCGCAATGCGGCCCATTCGCTTGGCGCGGCTAAGCTGCCACTTGTAGAGCTCGGCTTGCTCAGGGCTAGCCGCTGTCAATACGACGGCGTCCCAAGTTCGCACGCGGGTCGGATCCCGAACCGACAGCCGCAGATGGTACCAAGCGCGCCGCAGTGTCGTCGATAGGTCGGCCTTAGATCGGGCCGAACTCCGCCGCGATCGGCTTTCCATTTCTAATTCGGTCTGCGGGCAGTTTGAGATGAGAAATGCGGGGATGGGAGATTGGATTATGAATTCCAGCGAGGATTTGATTATTTTTATTTATGAGTCCGAAAAAATACTGAAAATGGAGGGAGATGATTAAAGTAGAAATACGGTGCCGTTTTGTCTGGAAAATGTTCGATTGAAACAATATTGAAGCCCGGTAGAAATTTGATACTCTTCCAGAAATTCAATTTGTATTAACCCGTCCCAATTATATATGCACATGTGTCAACTGGTGCCAATTATATATGCAGCTGGTCAATTGCTCTCCTGTTTAACCGTGATTATTTATGATAAAAAATATATATAAATTATAAAAAATTATAAAATAATAAAAATTATTTTAGTATTATTTTTACGATAAACTCTCTTGTTGGGACGGAAATAGTATATTTTATCTTGCAGAATTGTGAAAACTATCTTTAAAAATATCCACATCTCAATCAAGTGCTGACCGAAACTCGTATGGACAATATACAAGCTGTCTCAAAATTTGATAGGAACAAGACTTGTATGATATAGAACTTCATCAAAACTTACTCGAACAACACAAAAAACAAGAAAGACATGTACAAAAAGAAACGTAGTACCAATCAACACTCCACACTTAGCTTTTGCTAGTTCCTAGCAAAACTAAAGCTAAAAGGAATCTAAACAACTAAAGCAGTCATGTATCACTAGCATAAGAATAATGGCAAGTTTTATGAATATGTGAGGTGACAAGTGAGATTATATAAACACATGTATATTAGTACAATTTCCGTCGCTAGGATGCACTCTTTTCTTTTCCAATGCATGTATATTCACTCAAAAAAATTATACAAGAGAAAGATCAAGAACTTGCATGAATTAAAAATTCCTGACTGAACAATGTCAGAAAACTCTATAACTATGGCCCCTGATATCCAAAAGATAATAGAGCTACTATTAGAATGCTAAAAACAAATCACTCAAGAAGATTGAGGCATCAGTAGAGTTTCATTAAGTAGACTCCTCAGGGATAACAACCCGGCGAGTAACTATGTTATGAACAAGTCCACTGCCACTTTGCACATCGTCAAACGAGAGTTGGGTTTTAATCCGTAGTCAGTTGGGTGACGTCTTGAAACCCGACAAATTTTACGAAACCATCTCCACCGCATGTCAGAAAACCATGAGGAACAACCTGAATATCCGTAACCGCAGCCTGCAAACCCAGAGGTGACATTTTAGTTCATCAAAGGAAGCACTTTGATGTTCCTAAAATTCCTAGAGTGATACTGGCATTTACAAAATGTAAAAAAATCAAATGTCCAATTATTTAAAAAGAAACAGTAAACTTTCAAAACTACAAAATACCACCTTGCATTATAATATTGTTACAAATTGCACCGCAACAGGAGGGTATCGGGCACATAAAATACAAACCTAAAAAAGTGGGTGTTTGCAACACTTTTTAAGGGGGAATTTGTGAATTTAAGAGAACATGGAGTTTCTTGTAATTAAATTAAGATCAAGGTGACGTTATTGTAAGCATCCCTAATTCTAATGGATTGCTTCAGAATTACCCGAACAACTCCACCAAAGCCAAGAGAGCTAGGTTGCATAAAGGAGTGCCTTTCATGCAATCTTGGCCAGTGAAATACCAACTTTGCCCTCTTTGCATCCCAAAGTTTTACATCTCCATCCTTGCTCCCCGTCAAGAAATAACTGGTATTTGGAATCGTAGATATTTTGGTGACACTCCCTTCACAACAAAAAGGCAAGTGCATAAGTTTGAATTTCAGATCATGTTGGGAAAACAACCAAGTATATTTTTTATCTATCAACAATACCCGAGTGAGCCTTTGGTATGTACCAAAGCATTCCATTTCTATTTTGGTCCCCAGTTTTGCTCCGCATGTCAACAGAAGATGAAGCATGTTCCCCAGTGTCCGTGTGCTTGTGTTTCTTCGTCCTTCCTGTGGCTATGTAGCGGAAGTCATGAAGTCCAACATCCCCACCTTTCCCCCCGGTTAGAATAAGGGGAGAAATTGAACCACTTCCTATGTCATTATCAAAAACGGCAAGGGAGCGGGCACCACCTAGAACAACATAGATCATATTTAACTCTAATTAAAGATAGTAAACACTTTTGTGAATGAGTTTTCCTAAGACGGAGTCCAGCTTTCTTTCTTCTTAATTTTCTAATTCTTTCAACTTTTTTTGTTATTAGTTAGTCAATTTGTAATTATTTAATAAAGTTTTTTTTCCATCTTAGTCTAGTTTTTTTTTCATTTTTTAAGTTATTTTAATTTTTCAACTTTTTATTTTTATACTTCGTATTATTTTTAGATGATTTAAATGATTTGGTCTAAAACATCAAACTGTCTGACAAGAGACACAGCATGATGAATATGTTGAAAATTAAATTAGTACTACTTGATGAGTATGCATATAAAACATGAGAATTCTTATAATAAGGTTCACCCATAAACATAAAAAGGAAACAAACCTTCATGACACATTATTGAAGCTCGAGATGTGGTTGGAGGAGCAAGTGTATCCCATATTACTACATTAACACCACTAGAGCTTTGCCCAGCAGCAGCAATAATGGATCCACTTGCTGTAACATACGTGACATCCCTATAAGGACATAATATAATCAGAATGTAACAAGAGTACAAAAGATCCAGGCTAAAACCATAATATAAAGGTGAGGCCACGAAACGATATCCTAGAGAGTTAAACTTCTTAGGAAATTACTACTAATACTTGTAGTATGTCTTTATTCAACAAAAATGCTACTCAAGTGCATTTAGTAAAACACACAAATATATAAAGGAGATATTTGTAATTAAAAAGTGAGGGAGCAAAAGAAAAAAGCTGGAGTATTCTCATGATCAGGGTGAAGAGTCATTTGGTAATTCACTCAAATACAAATGCCAATAATATTCGCTCTATGTAATGAAATATAAAACAATTTCTCAACTAACTAAATACAAGGCGTAGAAATTTGTTTCTATTAAAACTGAACCAGCTCAAAAAAATAAACCAACTAGTAACATAACAAGGCTTGAAAGATCATCCTCTATATGATCTACCGTTTGAGAAAAGAAAACAAGGATTTAAAGATGTAGGTTTTTGGTAGGCCGTCAATAGCTCCCAGTAAAAGCTGGGGAAATCTATTGTTTCTATTGTTTGAATGAAAACTTATCTTCTTCTCTGATAGATGAAGCTTTTGGTAGAAAACAGAAAATCTAGTGTTATGCATATATTTCGCCAATGATAGAAAAGCTGAAAAAATTCTATAAATGATACTCCTTCTGTTCCATTATAATAGGACCCTGTCCTTTGAATGGAACAGATTAAGTACTGTTTAAATCAAACTTTATCTTCAGTGTAATTTGCAATGACTACATAGTACATACGCAGTATGATTATTAAAGCAGGTGGAGGATTCTGTAGGATGAATATTGCTCCTTCCTCCAACTTCAAGCTGCCAAGTGCTGACTGTTCCATCTAATGCACCAGTCACAAATCGATGTCCACAGTGGTCAAATCGCACAGCGGATACAGAGGCAAGAGCATATGGCGGAGGAATATTTGCAGCCGGGAGTACTCCGTATGTAGCAGTAGCTGTGTCCTTGCCAAACTGTCAGCAACCATACTCAGTTTTAAACTTCTTTGGATAAAATAACATCTTCTCCAGGAAGTAAGTAGATGAAAAATCAAAGTTTTATGCAAATAAATCATGTGCATATGAAGATATATACCTTACCTTCTGTGCATATCTTTACTGTCACGTATATTTCATGTGGTGCTGTGCCTTAAATGAGGTCTTTAAAATCAATAATGTTATGGATAAGTAAATGACACATCCTGCTAAAACAGTTAAAAAATTGCTGTGTGCTACTGACCAAAATCCACCAACCAGATTGTACAGCGGAAAGATATGCAGTTTATGATTCGTGAGACAAGCTCTGTTTGATGAAATATTATGAAAAATATTTTAAGACGGTCCTATAGTTATATTATAATCTGGACATAAGGTATAACCGAAATGTGTAAAAGAACGTGTAAGGAACATTCTAGAAATACAGGTTAAAGATAGTAGAGTCAACTGATTTAAAGAGAGCAACAAATTAAATTTATGTAAATTGCGGTCATTTCCCCAAAATCGGATTAAAATGTTAACTTGAGTGTGATTATCCATGAGCAGTTCATGTCATCTGGATGAATAGTGAATAACATCATAAAAATTAAAAAAGAACAATACTCTAGCTTAAGCAAAGCAAAAACCAAACAAATGAATAACAAGAATTTCGACGAACTCGTGTAAGAGGAATATACCTCCCATAGGTATATGTGAGTGTTTCCAGAACCAACCAAGAAGTAAGGCCTAGATGGATGAGATGCAAATCCCGTTGTCCTGACATTATCTACTGTAGCAGGTGGATCAAGAAACTCATCGGGACTTTCTTGGATACCCCAACCAAGGCTGGGTGATCCCACTCCAGCATAACCAGAAACACCAAAGGCTCCATCACTTAAGTCCCTACCTGGTCTTGCCAAAGTACCGACACCTATGGTAGCTCCACCAAGCCCAAAGTGTGCACCCTTCTTACTCCCCAGGCTCATGGCAGAAGAAATATCTGTAGGAATTGTGATAGAATCAGAACCTGCCCACCCATAATGGGGCCAGTCAGCTTCTCCCCAGATATAATCAGATTTCTCTTTATGGAGAGCACCATCTTCCCAATTGAAAAAGATTATCCCCTGAAATGAATAGAATTGCCATACACCAATCCAGGATCGTCTATTTCAATTACATACATCAATCAAGATTAAATATAACCAAAATGACCCATTAAAATGCACGAACACACATATAAATGCAGAAAATAATTCGTTACAGTTCATCAGTAAATTTACATACAAATTGATATACAATAATAGTTTAGATGCTAAATAGTTTTAAACAAGTTTGAACACCAATTAAAGTGAACTGAACAAAATTCTACAGGTAAGTGAGGTAACTAATTCACGCAATAAAATACTACGTACATTATTCCTTAAATCCTTCCCAACAACCGTCTTATCGCGCGACGGAGGGAGTAAACATATCCTTGGGTTTTCAAATATACAAGAGGTTAAATAACAACCAGTAGATAAGATGTAGAGATGAACTAAGGTAACATTGGTGATAGAAATGAACTTAGGTAAGTCGTGGCATTGATTCTAAATGATGTTGAGGTTCCATTAGTAGGAAGTATTGCAGTATACTTGGTGATATTGTTTTTGAAGATAGATCTGACATTCTTGATAAGATATGGGATAGAATTAAATAAAGTCGCTTTGTGGTCTATTAGCCATAATGCTTTTAGAGGTAATTTTATTTCTGATGTATCTATAAATTGGTCCTATGCAATGCAATCCAACTTTGTAATCAGTTTTAGGGACGTCTCATCTCTATTTTTGTTATAAAAGTATAGGTTTCTTATTATAACAAAAAATAACTAAAAGGTAACAGGAGTTTTGAGCAGAATAGGAGCTCTCATGTAAGTAATGTTACTGACAACAGAAGCAACACACAAGCAGATCAAGAGGCAGGATCTGACCTTCTTATTGCTAGCAAGTACAGCTTGACCTTGATCTACGATGTTTATGCACAAAGCCTGCCAAAAAGTACGATGTATGAGAAAATCCCAAACTTCGTATGCAATTATAAGATTTGGTTATAGCGAAAGACAATAAAAATGTACTTCTAGAAGTTCGCCATTCCTCTTGTATATTTCTTTCGGATTTTGGAAAGGCATAAACCTCTTTGAGTCACTTGAATCTTTGTCCCCTGAACTTTTAAAGGGATGATCATCTGGGGATAGACAAGCTAAAGGTGATCCACTTGCATGACTAGGACTACCAAGCTTATCTTCTTTATCCCATGTTTCCTCCGATTCAAATTCCCTTGCTATGCATACATATGCATCACCCCATCCCCTAGCAGACTTCTGCTTAGAATGAAGTAGCCAATTACGGTATTCTTGCAAAAAAGCTCCACGAAATAATTTTAAATCAGTACAAACATGTGACAACTGTTCAAAATCTAACAACTTGTTGCTATTGTCCAACAACTTTATATTTTCAATTAGCTGATAATTATCTTCAGCTTCTTGTTGAGAGAGACCATCTTCCAAGTCGAAAAGTCTGGTTCCTTTAACATACACTTCTTGAATCAGGTTCATAGCAAACTGCTTTGAACAATAAAATAAAATTTCCGAGGATGTCAGCTTTATAAATTCAACCAAAGTGCTTGTAAGCAATCCAACTTCTAGCTGTATTTTATTTTCCATGAGTTCTGATATAGGCACAGATGAAGAAGAGCAACTTTTATTAAGTACTTCAGACAACATACTGAGTTGATATTCCAAAAATTTAGACATATGCACCCACAGAGAAGAACTCACGTTCCAGATCTTGTCATCTGGAACTGCTCCACTTTGTTCTTGCTTCTGTCGGTTGATTTCAACATGTATCACTAAGTCATCAAACACTGAATCATGAGCAAGAATCTTCAAAATATCATCAATAAGTTTATGCAGACCCTCCATCTTGATCTCATAGGTACCACCACTTACTCTCATTAATGTGAGCAACATAGGTCTAACTGAAATATGAAGAGCTTTGAAATTCTCATGCAGCCAAGCTGACGCAAAAATCATGTGGTATTCAAGCAAAACCAGAATACTAAAAAGTAACTTTAAAGATTCTTTGGGGTAGGAACTGAGAAACAACTGCAACATGGCTTTTAGACACCAAAATGCCCGTACTATCCCCTGATTGGAAAAACCCCAAGCAGCAAGCCAACAAAACCTGCCTTCGGCAGTTGGGCTATTCATGGTCAAATGTTTCAAGCGCGAGAACTTTTCGCAAGAAGCAACAACATATTTCACATACAAGCAGGAGAATTCTTCGGTGGCTTTCAAGAGAAGATTTGATGGACAAAATAACAAATTATCAGGTACGTTACTCCTTTCTTCAGATTGAAAATTTTGAATATAATCTCGCAATATATATTTTCCAATAAACTCTAGACCATTTTGATGCAATGATATTATAATCTGTGTAGAAAACAGAAAATTAGATAAGGGTTCATCACAGGACAGCGAAAAACAAAAATGCATCAAACTACTAACATTAAAACCAATTTCATTACCATGCTAATAAAATGGTGGGGAACCATCAAAAACTTCTGCTGGAAATATGAAATCGATGTAGTCAATTTGCCTTGAAATTCCTTCAGTAATTTCTCAAATTTCGGACTGTCAACATCATGGTTTATAAACTCTCCGAAACATGGCCTATCATGGCCTACACAACTTGGATGTTGGCTTAACAAACTCGATATATACTGCATGGCTAAATACAGCTTAGTATGAAACACAATATGGCAGGACATTTCATCTGATATCCAGTTAGAGGAACTTTTATTTACAGATTGTTTCACCATTTCGCCAGGAAGATTGCAGGTTGGGCTATGTATCACACTCCCATATTTAGGACTACCAGATATGCTATCGGATGATGGAATGCACTCCAGTGCTTCAAGCTTGTCAATAAAAGAGCAAAAATAATCATTATGCTTCTTATTATATTAATATAAAGCAAGCAAAAATTGAGCATTGTTAGAATATCTTCTCAAACACCATTTGCACCAGTGAAATTAGACTGTACAAATCTTAATTTTAATGTTAAACACCATATCTTTACACCTAATCAGTTAGTTATATACTAGAGCCCATGACCTATAACTCCTATCAGCATTTATTTCTCATTGGCCAAACCCCAAAATGAGACAAGACCTAGGTTACTCGGACTCGCCGACACGTGTCGGACACGGACACGTGTCGGAGTGTCGGACACGACATTTTTAGATTTTTAAGACACGCCGACACGGTCAACGGAGTATCTTGACCGACCTAGTGGACACGACACAACACGGCACAAAAATATATAAGTAACCCTTACTTTTTTTATACATAAAAATAAATTAAAAAACATATAACTTCCAGTAAATGTATTAACTTTTTAATTTATTAATGTTAGTATAATCCTAGAAAGATGCACATAATTAATATAGTAATTAATATTATAATTTAATACTGATTAAAACTAATCAAGCACTAAAAATATTCACAATTAAGTTATTTAAGGATAAAAAGGTAAATTAAAATTTTCACTAACCCTAAAAATATACTACCACCGCTAGAAAAGGTCAAAAAACAGATTCTGTAGTCGCCTTCTCCGCCAGGTAAGTTTTATGCGATTTTTTTTTATTTTATTTTGGGCGTGTCGAGTGTCGTGTCCATATCGGCAGTGTCCGACGCGTGTCACGCGTCGTGTCGGAGTGTCGGAGTGTCCGACACGCGACACGGCACCTATGTGAAGAGTCCGAGTAACTTAGGACAAGACTAATATGTTTAAGTATAGGCTGTGTAACCCATTGTATGATTGTGCATAACATCTTAATAATCATTAAGCACCTGTTCATTTGAACTTTATTTCAGTTCAGATCGCTTCAGTTCAGATTCATTCAGTTAAGCTCGATTAAGTTCGTTTCAAAATAAATTAAAATAAATAAATTAAAATAACTCAAATCAATAATTTAAAGTATACAATCTAATTAATGCTAGAATATTATTAATACTTTTAATTTTTTTTAACAATTTATAAAAATTATTATTATTTTTATAAAAAAAAATCAATTTAGTTCAGTTCAGGTCCATTCAGTTCAGTCCAAAAGAACAGGTCTTAAGCCTCTATATGATATTTATGGAGTATCTTCTATAGCATCTCAAAGGACAAGCCAAATATCAAAGCATATATGAGGATTGCCAACAAAATCTTATACCACATTTAAGGACTTGTTTTTTTGAACTTAATTTCAGTTCAGTTCAAATCGTTTAAGTTCAATTCAGTTCAGATCGTTTCAGTTCAGTTCAGTTCAGCTCGATTAAATTCGTTTCAAAATAAATTAAAATAAAATAAATAAAAAATAATTTCAATCAATAATTTTAACTATATAATGTAACAATATTATTAATATTTTTTTAAATATTAAATAATTTATAAAAATTATTATTATTTTTATAAAAAAATCAATTTAGTTCAATTTAGTTCAGTTCAGATCGCTTAAGTTCAGATCAGTTCAATTCAGACGGTTTCATTCCAAAAGAACAAGTCCTTACAGTCTCAACAAAAAAGAAAACAAGGTTAATAAAAACCAAATAGATTCAGAAAATATAAGACTAACTTACAGGAAGGCCACATCTGCTAAGAGAAGCAACATTCATCAAAGATGCCCACCGACATAGGACAGCAGCATTAGACTCCCCAATAGCATTTTTCATGCTAGTCTTTGTAGCCAACATTAGGCAATATTGACCAATGCTTGGGTCCAGCAACGAAGCATGAGAGGATGAAAGGACAGAATTATTAACCTCGGAATTAGTTTCAAACCCAAGCATTCTCAAAAAAGATTGGGAATGACTTCCCAGCAGCCACTGCACCAAAAACGGTGAAATAAGCCACTAACAAGCTAACATAAAGGAACATAATTGAGAAACCTACGAGGTGGAATAGGTTTCGAACTAAAATAAATCCTTACCTCTAGAAAACTTGACATCCACAAGTCACCTTTTGATAGGGCAGATGGATGGAGAAACTTTAAAATAAGATCTCGTTCTAAAGGACCACCACATCCCTCTATGAGACGACAAATTACAAGAGCAAGCTGTTCATCTCCAAGGTTTTTAGCACAAACTCTGACGGCTGAAGAAGCATCTCCTCCAAGCAAAAAGAAAGCTATTGCAAGCTCTAGCTGATGTTTTCCCATTAACACATAAGCATTTTTTAGAGCTGCTGCCTTATTTTTATCCTCCTACAAAGAGGCAGTTGAATACTAATTTAAATGAAAAAACACATTATTGCAGCATGGAGAAGAGTTAGTTTGCTAGAATAATCACACAGATGACAAGAAAAAAATGTATTATAAGAAAAACAAACAAACTACAGAGTTACCAGATTATAAGGTAAACAGAATAAAAGACAAGATTCAGACAGAAATTTCAGAAAGACATTTCTAAATGAGTTCAAAGAATTATCATTACCAGGAAATTCTGAAGAAAATATAAATGGGCTTTTAATTGGCCATTATGTGGCATGGTTTGTAAGTCTAAGATAATAGTCACATTACTTCTTCTGAATGTGGCATATAACAACCGCACAAGACTGCGCTTAGAGACTCCAATATGAGCAAACAGATAGGTTCAAGTGATTTATCAAATTCCCAGAAAAGAAGGGCAACTGCAAAATGTTCATGATTACCTGAAAGTTTCTAGTGAGAAATCCAGCTAATGGTTTATCTTTTTCATCTTTGCTTATTTTGAACAGGCCAGACAAAACTTGAATCCTATTCAATGTGATGTAAAGAAGTGTACATGCCTTTGGATCTTTGTTCTTCATATACCGTTGTCTAGCCAACCGTTCCATCTGCAGTAAAATATATGTTTTCTAAATTAAAAGGTACGAAGGATATAAAAAGTATCTTTCTCACACAGTAATTAAAGTACGTGTAATCAAATGCGAAAATAACCACACAAAACTTCTCATGATATTTAACATCTTCGATTGAGAGAACATCCATAAATATAGGGCTTGCACTGGTACTGTACTATGTTGAAGGTTAATTGTACCAATCTATTTTCTGTTTGGGTGTCATAGTCAACATGATTGAGAACAGTACAATTAGCATTCTCAATGCCACATGCAACTTTACTCCTTAGTTTTCACCCATTGCACAAGTCCTTTTTGAAAGTTATTGATAATAGTTTCTTGGCGAAATCAAAACTCGCCAATCTTAAAACTGTTTTTATATTTATCATTTTGAACTTGGAAGATTAAACAGCAAGCTGAATTGATGAAACAAGTTAAGACAATGAGGGGCAGAACAATCATTGGGAAACATAGCACAATATCAGCGAATATGTGGGTCGTGGATAGACAATATTAGAGAGCAAAAACCAACTCATAAAGTCAATGCTACTAATTACACATCAAATTACAAAAAAGACACTTCGCAAAACTAATTGTTCTCATAGGAAATACAAGGGAAGGAAAATAAGAGCCCATAGCAGCTCATTTAATTGCAAAACTAAGTGCTCTGGAAACATTATTGAGTAGAGTTCATTTACTCTTATCATGAACACAGCACAGAGCATGATAAATATAATAATAAATAACTTAGCAGCCACATTCACCAGTTTCCATGCTGCTTATGTTAAACATTCAGACAACAAGTATATGAAATTTAAGCACAAACATAATTACTCTGATTCTTAGCACAAGTTCACATAGTACCTTAACCCGCAACTGTGCCACATTAGTATACCAGAACCCAACACCCATACTTCGCATTTCTTCCCAAGATGGCTCTGCTGACAGTAGAGAATTAAACAAATTATCATGACAATCTGAATGATAAGCCCACCCAATCAGTCCTGAAGAAGCAGACAACTCGTCCACTAGTGGCAACCTACTGAACCTTTTGGCAAAATGTAGTTGCTGAAACCTTACTGCAACCCAAAATCTTCAAAGAAGACAGATGTTAGTTAATAGAATTACCACATCGTTCACAAAGGAAAAGGAGAGAATGAACACCCAAAGAAAAATGAGGGCAAGGGAGAAATAAAAAATAAATAAGAGAGAGAGAGAGAGACAGAGAGAAGAAAGGAAAATGATGTTATAGAAAATTTGTGCCGCTTTGACACTATATGAAGTATTATAGTTTTTTAAGTTTTCTCAATATTTTGAAAGGCATCTAACGGCATCTATACAAAATCTCGATTCCATGGTCAACTACAACAATTTGATAAGGTCAACTACAATAAGGTGTTGTTTTGGGTTGATTCATTTCATAAAAACAAGTCAAAGAGATGCTAAACTATCATGACAAATGGAGTTACTGTACAGGAAACGGTCAAAAAATTGTGGAATAAAATACGTGGCTCAAAGGTTATCAACGATGAACTTAAATTCCAGAATAAGAGTAAGACAGACTAGCCATAAGATCTCCAGCATTAATGCAATAATGTATTTTTGTGAACAATAATGTATTATTAGTACCACAAAAATACTTATCAACGCATTCCCATAATTTACCTTCCCTGTATTTATCCAACAATATCATTGTATATAAACACGTTCATCAACAAAAAAGAATCCTCCACAGAGATGTGTACTTGATACACTCTGCAATTATCTAAAACTATCTCACTCAATATGCCGTTAAATATGGAACTGCAGTCATAAAAGACAGCAGTTTATAAATGAATATTAGCTGTCCAAAAAAACATTAGACGATAACGCCACTCCACAGCCTGCAAAGAACACAGACCGACTTTTGTCGGCCGTAATTGCAGGTGAGAAACACTATTTGTCGCCTACTGGTGCTTACTAGCCCGTCTTTCAGATTATAACCTAATTTCCACATACAGAAACAAACCACAGATGCAACATCTCGTCATAAGGGGATATTACATTTGACCATCATTTTGGGTTTTTATGTGAGTTTATTACCCAATGTATAATTATCACAATAGCAGAATTCAAAATACCATATCCCAAAAACGCACTGTATACAGCAATCAACACTTCACACAAACAATAGTTGACAAAGCCAAAGTAGGCAAGAAGAATCATAAGATACGGACATATTGACAGAATACAAAGATACCTTCTACCAGGTTCATCCAGACTTCCATAAGCAGAAGTGCACTGAGGATTTACGACCTCTTGTAGAAGATCAATTAGGGAAAGGGCCTGCATCTTTTCACCTTTAGTTATGTTTCTATAATCATACAACTTCTCAAAGGCTTCAGCAAAGTCACTAAATTCAGATCTAGATGAAGATGACGTCAGAGCACTATTTGGAGCCTCATGACCACCGACCGGGTCAAAATGTGAGAATCCTGGTTCAAGTTGTGAACTACTCCACTGAAATGATTTATCACTTGAAATAGGTGAGAGAAGGCCTTCAAGATAACTAGACAAGGGAACTGGTGAAATTATATTGCTGGAAAACATGGCTCCAAAGCCTTCTTTAGATAAATCACTAGAAGCAAGGTGCTTAACGAGATGGCGCAAAGCAATCAATGCACGTTTCCAGTTACCTAAATACATGAATAACAATTTTGATTAAATTAATAGTGAAATATTTGAATTATTTATAATATTTAAATTATATTAAAGTCACCATTATTCCTGACCAGAAGTACCTGAAGATAAGTTGATCAAGAGTGCCTCAGGATGAAACATAGGAAGAGATCCCCCTATGTTTTCTGCTATTTCTGACATGCTGCAGAAACATATTCCAGTAGATAAATTGTGCATCCATTGATATTTTTCAGCACTTCCAATTGACATTGAATCGTCTTTAGTGTTGATCTTTGGAGGGGTGTGTGACTGATATAGTCCTCCAAAGACCTTTACTGGTTGTTCGTGGGGAAATTTTGAAAAATGTGCATAATTTTTGGAATATCCATTGTCACCTAACAATAAGAAGTGGCTGAAAAAACTAAAATAATCATTGTGAACAACCATGAGGGATCCCTTAGGGCCCCAAAGGAAGTCGGATGTAGCGGGCAAAGTGTTAGTAACTGCAATGCAAACCCAAGAATTTCCTTCCACAGGCTTTTCGGGTTTCAATATATCTTGACCCCCATAGCGTCTTGAACCATATACCCGCAATTCATTTCGCAAACAAACCCCAAGTAATGAATGACCATTTCCCAATCTCAACCAATTTAAAGCAACAACCTTCCCCTCAACATATAAATCATCTTCTGCCATAAAACAGCTTGTACTTTGGAGATGCATGCATTCCCATATGTGAATTGCACTAGAGTAGTTTGGCTGGCTGGTAGAGGATGCTGTTGCAATTTTTCGACCACAAGCGCTAGGAGCAACTGCCAGGACAGTGCCTTGATTTGTAATAAGCACACCAACAAGACTCCAGTATGCATTTGAGCTTAAGGATTGAGCTGGCAAGCTCCTCCACAGTTTTAAACTTCCATCAACACAACCTGTTACCATATGATATGCATAGCAGCATCTGCCTATCCCATCGGGAGATCTTGATCTCTGCTCTACAGATAAAACCAAGTCACCAGGGTAGACCACACCACAACTTGTAACCTTGTCATCATTATGAGGAACAGGAAAGAGTGAAGAGCAGGGATCAACTGATACAGAGTAATTATTACCAGAAAAACAGCTTATATATGTTTGCAAATGCTCTTTCTGACAGGTAGCATGTAAATCATTACAATGAATGGTAATTTCCCATGAGAAAGCCTGGAAGCCATCCATCCATAATGCTACCAGAAGAAATTTACTAAAAATAAAGTTCCCATCACAGTTAGAAGGCAAAGCAATCGAACAGATTCTACTTAGCTCTCCTTCATGGCCTTCAATCCTGAAGGGAATAGAAAATAAATTGTGAAAACAATTTTTTCCTTCATTATTTTCCAACGTCACTACAAAGCAATCGATACCGCCTGCATGGCCCATAAGAAGAACACGTCCCTCACCGAGCACAGTGGGAGCCCAACTTATGCACATGTAGTTTGGAGAGTTATCAGAAAAGGAAGTTCTTCCACAAATTTTCCAAGAGGGAGTCGATGTTGGCAATCCTATATGGCTATTAAAAAGGGCTGGAAATGACCAAAACACAAGCATTCCATTTTCATCTAAAGAAGCAGCAAGTTCAACTTCACAAGAAAAAGGATGAATTGCTAGTTGTAAAACTTTTCCGGTGTGACCCTCAACTTTTAGTACTCCTTTCGCACAAGCTGTCAAAAGACTTTCAGTATGACTGTCATTAGCAGATTTCCCTTCTATGAAAGATGGTGGTTGAGAATATAACTGAGTCCATACAAAAGTATTACAAGGTAAAAATTGAACCAAGGAGAAAACAACTGGTGGGGCAGATACTCTACTCCTCATCATCAAAACTTTAACAACAAGCAGTTCACTTGATTCTATTTCAAAACTGACTAAATCCTGATTTTTCCATAGAGTAACCCTCGGGAATCTCAGTGGAGCAAAATCATCAAGACAGTGAATAGTCCATTGGGATGTTAATCTATTAGGACCAAAGCCAATTAACCACTCACACCTACCAGCAGTTTCATACTGAAGATCGTCTACGCTTGAAGAAAAACAAACTTCTTTCTCAGTTACAGTCACACCTTCAACTTCCGTTGCCCAACTTACAAAAACATCGGACCCCAAAAAACCATTGAGTGTTTGGTTGACCTCTATTGCAGCAATGACACAAAAGGCTAACTTTGTTACTTTCTGGTCACTATTATCCTTTCCAGCTTTTCTAATCCTCCCATCATCAATTTCACTCCATAACCTAACAGCTCCATCAAGGCAGCATGTTAATAACACTGGCCTCAATGCATGTCTGACATGTTTATGTGATGGCCTCCCTGTTGATGGTCTCCATTGTATCATGCTAACAGGCATTGGATGATGCAGTTCGGCTTGTGGGTCTTTGGGTTGTTCGTTGGCTTGAAAAACTAAAACACATCGCAGTGAATCATTAAATGGAGAAGTAAAACCTCCAACTTGCAGTTTACTTGATGGAGCAGTAGCTGAAAACCCATCAGTAGACCAGGAAGTAGAGACGAGAGCTTGAGGAACTTCTGGTTTGAAAGACCAGGCAATTTCCCATAATTTCTCCTTTCTTCTCCACATCACCACCTCAACGCCTACTGACATTATTCCATCTCCTGAACATGTCCACTGGAGAGCCTCTACCTTCGTGGATTGCAGAAGTATAGCAGTCTGGCTCCAACAAAAAGAACCTGAATATCAGTAAATGAGTTCGTATTCAACATTCAAGATTGCCTCAGCTGAAAGGAAGAGCTCATTATTGATGGCTAAAATAAATCATGTAGTTTGCTCATCTGCTATAGATTTTGTTAATGTATGGGAAATATCGAATTATCCAATACCAAAACACATGTATAGTTAACTACTATAATTTTGCATATCAGAGAAGTTTAATCCCAGCTCTTCAATCAATATTTCAATACAAGACTAATAATCCAACAAACTACAAACAGAACAAGGTTAATACAATCAAATGTCAGTTTGCTACCTATCCTTGATCCTACAATGAACTTCACAAGTTAAATAACAAAAGAGTGACATCAACCATAAACCATTCATTGTGGTGATCATACTGGATGAAACACTGCAAAATTATGAGTTCGAGTCCGATGTTTTATCCGAATTTTCAAGTTTTTATGCATTTGATTATTTATTGTACATTTTTCGTAGTAGAAGGATACATATTATCTACTCATACACACATTTACTTTTCATCAAGATCCTCGATCATTACAACAAAAGCTCAAGAACACTAAATTCTGTTGGGGGAAGACGATAATTAACTAGCTTAAATTTTTTATTTGGATTTCTGAGATTCCCAACTAAATAAGTCCAATTCACTTCACCAAAGTTAACTAGCCTCGACTTACAAAATTTATCAACATAATTCAGAACAAAACCACAGAATAAAAAATTACAAATGTGTAAGAACTTACTGCTCGAAATTTCATCTCTGTCATGCGTCAACAACACAATATGATCACCCAACGCGACGGCGAGCTCACCGGCGGAAGGGGAGGCGGGGGACCAAGAGACGGCGGACACATATGCACCGACATCTCGAGATAACTCGATTACTTGACGATAAATCGGGCCAATTTTCTTTTCGGCCTCCGATAGAGGGCTTGGGAAGTGAGAGATGACTAGAAGTGAGGAGGCGCCATAGGCGATCCATGAATATCCGGCGAAGTCCAATAGAAAGTCGGCGTTGGCTCCCGAACCGGGTCCGGATCGGGTCTGTGCGGGTGGTATTACCTCAGATTTGATTAGCTGGAGCGGAAGGTTCGGAAATATATCAATGGGCGACTGCCGCGAAGAAGAAGACGATGCAACCTCCCCCATTGTGTTTTTTTTTTTTTGTTTGGGGAGTGAGAATGGCTCTGGTATTTGTTCAATGACATACTCCCTCCATCCCTTCCCCTAAAATGAATGGTTTTTGTTCTATTTAATTCTTTATAGTGAAATTAAAAAAAAATCTATTTAAATTATTTTTAATAAAATTTCCAACCTTGTATCACAAATATATTTGATAGCTCACTTAAACATGATTTTTAAAAACAAAATACATTCAATTTTTCATATTTATGTTACATATTTAAACTATTTTTTCATATTTATGTTACATATTTAAACTATTTTTAGTGAAATTTCAAACATTATATTAATTTAAAGTATATTTTATACTCTCTTGGTTTCAAAGACAGTTGTCATACTTTCCTTTTTAGGATGTCCAACAATAGTTGACACACCCAAAAAGAAAATAATTATTCTAATTTTTTTATTTTAATATACAATTTTATTTTTCTTTACCCCATCTACTTTTTAAACTTTACTCACAACTATTTTACTTTTCACTTTTAAAATATATTTTTACCTTTTACTTTTCAATTAAAAAATACAAAAATAACAATTTTCTTAAACTACGTGTCCAGAAAAGTATGACATCTATTAATGGCCGGAGTGAGTAGTTCACTCTAGCTCTAGTGCATCGTGAAAACATAATTTTTAAAAATAAAATACATTTATTTTTTTCATTTTTGTGTGACATTTGATTAGTTTAATAAAATAAGTATCACATAAGTCTCTAATACAACAAAAATGTGAAATTCCATTAAAAACGAACTTTTACTTTTTATAAACTTAAAGTACTAAATGTGAAATCTTTTACTGAACTTTTTTGTAATATTTAATTTAACAATTTAATTTAACAATTTTTAGAAGATAACACTCGTTAAATTTAGTCATATATTTAGAAAATTTATTGGATTTTTTATGAGATCTTTTAATTAAATATTTCAGTCATATATTTAGAAAATTTTGTAGATTTTTTATGAGATTTTTTAATTAAAGATTTAGAGTGTTTGGCAAAGCTTATATGTTGTTTAAGATTTTATAAATTCTTACAATTTGTTTGGTAAACAATATTTTAAAAGATATTTTATAAAAATAAGTAATTTAATAGATTATAAGTTGTTTTTTTTTTACTTTAACAACAACATACCAATTAAATTACCCGTAAAGGGATATACCCTGGAGCTGGTTTTCTTGAAAGGAAGGTATACCTGCTATCTGGCCATGCATTGGAAGGTTCTTTGGAGACTTTCTTCCTACATTCACAAATCCTTCTTTCTGTGGTCTTTCTCGTAGAAGGAGGGTCAAATTTAAAAGTAGTCTCTAGAGGTTTCAACTGGACGGGGGACGCCGTGAGCATGTCGCCGTACGACACGTGCTTCGAAAACATCCCGGCCAACCAGAAACTGATATATAGTGCCGACGACGGTGACACTGCATTTCGAGGGAGACGTGGATATGGTGCTGCGTGCGGCGGGAGAACCACCTCGATCATAAATATGGGAGCGTATACCTGCTTTGGGTTTCCGGGTCTCGGTCGACGTGGACGGTCAACGGATCGGCTTCACTCCCAATGCTTGCTAGAGCCTGCTAAATCATCATCATCGTCGTTTCAATCACTTTTGTTTTTCCCTTTTTTATTATAATTATATGCTTCTTTTTTTTTAACACCTTATAAGTTATTTTAACTTAAACAATAAAAAAATAAAAATATCTCTAAAACTATTACAGTACATTTTATATATATACAAAAATTTAAAATTTATTTGAAATCAACCGAAAATGATTAGATTTGATTTTTTGAAAAAAAAAGGACCAAACGTGGGATCAACATAAGTTGCAAGACCAAATGTGATTTAATCTCAAGCCACGTCATCAAGCCTCCCCCGATGACCGCCACGTGTGCACGCACGTACACGTGAGTTTCCCGGTGGAAATTGACCGGGAAAAACTGAATTTGATGAAATTAACAAATAAAGGACTGAATGTGAGATCGATAATATTTACAGGACCAAATGTGATTTAATCTAAAAAAAATATATAAGTACTTGAAAATAAAATTTAAGTACAAATTATACTCTATTCCTCTCTTCAAAATTTATTTTCATTTTTTTTATTGTCTTTAAAATTTTGCAACTTTATCCGGTTAGAATCATATTTCTAACCGATATTTCCCATTTTCATAAGCAAAACCCTGACTTAACTACTACAAAAACAATGCTTTTACATCGGTTCAAATCAGGTGTTTACATCGGTTGAGCAACCGATGTAATTGGACGCGACATAAATCAGACTCTGTTTTTACATCGGTTAAACAACCGATGTAATTCCAACAATACACGTCGGTTCCAGAACCGATGTAAAATCCAATCAACACATCGGTCCCATAATAGAGAAAACCGATGTAACTGTTGGTATATATACATCAGTTCATATGGTAACCGATGTGAATTTAACAATTTTTAATTTTTTTTCATTATTAACTAATTTCCACCCGACTCAATTCAACATGCCAAAATACAAAACAAATCAATAAAATGCTACAAATTCAAAATCAACTTAATTAATAAACCAAAAATCAAGTTTACACTCTCTAAAAACAAACATTCAATCCCAACATATATGATTCAAAATCATAAAAATCATACGATGATTTTTCCTTGATTTCTAAAATATATCTTGCTCATCGAATTCGAATTTCGTCAATGTCATTTTCATCGAGTGAACTTGTATCAGTGGCGTCGAATGTATTATTGCTCATGTCCCTGATATATCGAAACAAAAACTACGCAGAAAAACTTTTTTGGTTAGTAATACGACGTGTGTAAGTATGTAACTCACACGTAGTTGAGAAAATTCATGCCGTTTAGGTCGGGCACGGGTCCGGTCAACCTATTATTCGCCAAGATCCTGCAACGTTCGATCGGCCGAGGCAAATTTTGAGGACATGAATTGAAATAACGTAATCGTTAAGCTACTCGTACTTACAGCTCCTGGACAGAAGTGAGGTTGTTGAGGTTACGTGGGACCGACCCTCTTAAAGAGTTCCCATCGATCCGTCTGTGGTTAACAAAGGATATCTGTTCAAGCTTACAATGCAGCAACTAATAAGAATATTGATATAAGGTAAGCAGGAACTAATAAGAATCGAAACCAAACATTTTCCGCGCGAATTCCAAAAATAATTTACTCCCTAGGCTAGAACTGCTGAACAGTTTCTACAACGAGATATCGACTCATTAGCTAACCCAACAGTGTAAGTGAGAGATGATCTTGGATCAAGAATTAGAAAAACTTACAATCATCGCTATTGGTCAATATGACTAAGCGTAAAACTTGGACGATCAGTGTGACCAGGAGAAAGAGACGAGTTCTCCACATCATTCTCAGAGATCAACTCTCTAATTATTCATCGCTTACGCGACTTAATTCATCCAACTTCGATCCATTCTAATTCAACACTCAATCTAAAGTATGTATAAACAAATAGAATTAACATTTCATATTTCGGCTTAAACATTTACCTACATAAAACTCTCTTATACAACAAGCCTACACTAAATGTGGTAATCAAGAGTAATTTCTAAATATCTCAAACTGTATGTGCCCACAATCAATACAAATACTTCACAATAATTTCATACTTCACAATCTGAATGAGTGAAAGTCTGACATACTATATATTATATAATCCTTGGGAAAAAATAAACATGTCAATACATCAAACATTTCAACAAACCACTAGCAAAAAATATGAATGAAATCGAATCCGGAAAAACACCAATTACTCAACAAAAAAATAAAAATACTTAACTAATCGATAAAATTTGTGATGGTTGATGGAGTTTAGAGATGCAAAGCACACGAACAAATAAAATTCAATGCGCACCAATGCAACAGGATCTGTGAAAAAGAAATTTTGAAGTTAAAATGAATTAAACCCTAACAATTTCAACACACAATTCCTACGATTCCTTCGAGAAGGTAGGTACAAATTTCTCCAAAAACTTGAAAACATTGAATTAATAATGATAATACCTACGAGAATGTGGGAAGAGGAAGGAGGTGATTGAGATTGGAGCACAGATGGTGATTTAGAGGCCAATTAGAGACAGCAAGTGTTGGGATAATCTTCTCTCTCGTGTCTTGTATTTTGATTTTCAAAATAAAATCAACATCTTCTTCTTTTCAAATGAATTTTTCGTCAACTTGAAAGTTGTTCATTCTTGTTCAAACCTGCACAATAGCATATAAAAGGTTATGGGTGAGGCCACGGCAAGCCGTGTTCCCTTAAACTTATATTTGCCCGCCTCGTTGCTCCGAGACTTCCAATGGACAATTAAGTTCCCAAGGTACAACACCCTCCACGTTAGAAGGAAGCAAATTCTAACCGTGATCGAACTCTCGACAATATGTAGAAACTCTCTACTAGACTCTCTATATGTAGACATGTCTTATGCTTCTAATTGTGCTTATGTTTTTTTCATATCAAAATGATGCATGCAAAGTGACCTTATAAAGGTGGTGAATGAGAGCATCCAATGCAATCATAATGGAGGAGGTTACAAAATATTCATGGTGGTCATTAAACATTTGACCAACATTTGAATTCAAATAAATCACATGATTTATTTAATTAATATTCTTTTAACAAATTAATATATATAAAAATATATATAAATTCTCCAACAATCCCCCACATGAATGCATTGGTTGCACATGCACATGATCCTAGAATGCACATGCATACATTAGAGAGTTTCTTGACAACTCATCGCATTAGGAGAGGTAGTTAAACAACTTTGAACCTTCCTTAGTGAAATAATGTCGAATATACTTGCAAATCAGTGGACGTGATGCCTTGAACTGTTCGACTTTTATGTATATTAAGACAACAATACTCACGCGAATCGCTATCCATATTGTTTTATGGTTCTCGTTGTTGTCCATTTTGGCCCTGGACTGCCTTGGTATTCATCGAATGGTTTAGAGATTTAGCCTTTTTAAATCATCTCATAGAAGCGGCCCCTTCACATTCAATATAGGTGATCTTTCGTTTAAAGGTATCTTTCATGTACCCATCATACTCACATTATTATGATCATTAAAAGCTCTTTAGCTTAACCTTTACATGTATCACTTCTCATCATAGGAATAGGTCAAGTGATTTGTTCGATTTACCCCCACAATTCGGTTGTCCCATTGAACCTGTAATTGGACTTCACAATTTAGGTTGGGTTGCCATCATGAGTTAAAATCATTTTGATAGGCTTCATAATCCTATTCCTCTCGATGATATATCAATTTTGTCTCTCGTCAGAGTTTTAATTGATATATTTGATTATTATATCTTTAGACTTTTCATATTCTATAGATATAATTTTCTCAACAACCTGATTATCAATAAAGTTTTAACTATGAAGTACATTTCAATTGTTAATTTCATTATAAATATTCATATGATTTTCACAAAATCACACTATTATAATTTTGGGAATCAGATTTTTGTAAGTATTACAATACTTTTCAAGTAATCGTAAATTAATAACTTTAAAATTTTGTAATGAGGACTCTTCCTCTACAAATATTATTAAAGTCTTTTATTTATCACATACTTGCTGGAAAACTCGTTCCCCCCACATTGATGCAATATAGTTTAACATTCATCATGTTAAACATTATACTCATCATTTGTGCAATATTATATTGCTCGAAAAATTAGTCGCTTATGTTTGATGAATTCAAATTTTCAACCACAACGCGAAATTAAAATTTTCATATCCATTTTTTTTTTTTTTTACTTCTCATAAGTAAATAACAAATTTTCAATTTAATTGTACAAATCATTCATAATTCTATATGAATTTCAAAAGTCACATATTTACTTCTCATTAAGTAAATATCAATTTTTGTACAATATTAAAGATGAAATATCAATCATCTATTTATTGTATATTTATTCATGTAATAAATCTCATAATTTATTACTTATAAATATCATTCATATCATAATATGAATTTCAATTTTAGTATAATATAATAAATCTCATTATTTATTATATTTTCATCTTTCATATGTTAATATGAATTTTAATATTAATATAATATAATGAATCTCATTATTATAATATTATCATCCCATCCATATCACAATAATGCTATAATAAATTTTGTTATTTATTATATTTTATGGTAGTGGTAAGTTACATTTAACTTATTTTTACACCCCATCACACTATAATAATGAGTCAAATATCATTATTAATCAAATCATATATTTAAATGATAATAATCATTTTATTATTAAATCACATAAATAATTAAATATGCATAAATACAATATTTATTGTTTAATTATTCCACGAGGCATATATATATATATTTTTTTATATATTTCAACCTCTAGTGATTATATATAATCACCAATTTATTCAAGCTCTTACATGCTTATCTATGTATACTCGAACTAATTTATTCATCGATGACTTTTTCTTGTCAATATGTATATCACTAATTGTGATAACAATAATCTTAGATTTAAAAACCTTTGTTTTAAAAACCTTTGTTTTAAATCATTTGTTAACAACTCAAAATTGTAGAATTGCAATAAAGCATTTCTCAATCATATGTTAATATCATGTGAAATACCATCTATTTGCACATATATGTTGTGAGTGACCTCAATGTCTACTCATCAATTTATCGGATTAGTTAGTCCCGACAAGATTCACTTCATATGTGATTCTTTCGATAAAGACTCCGATTATTGCATCTTGACTCTCAAAGTCCATTGACTTTATCAATGAAACCTCTATGTTTCATTGACATCATACATATATAATATATGTGATTCTCCTTTTTTTTTCTTTTCTTTCTTGGTTACATATTACAATAAAATGTAAAAAGAAAAAAAAAAATTACACGAGAGAAAAATGCAAAGCAAGGTATAAGTTTAAGATTGTTGGGATAATCTTCTCTCTCGTGTCTTGTATTTTGATTTTCAAAATAAAATCAACATCTTCTTCTTTTCAAATGAATTTTTCGTCAACTTGAAAGTTGTTCATTCTTGTTCAAACCTGCACAATAGCATATAAAAGGTTATGGGTGAGGCCACGGCAAGCCGTGTTCCCTTAAACTTATATTTGCCCGCCTCGTTGCTCCGAGACTTCCAATGGACAATTAAGTTCCCAAGGTACAACACCCTCCACGTTAGAAGGAAGCAAATTCTAACCGTGATCGAACTCTCGACAATATGTAGAAACTCTCTACTAGACTCTCTATATGTAGACATGTCTTATGCTTCTAATTGTGCTTATGTTTTTTTCATATCAAAATGATGCATGCAAAGTGACCTTATAAAGGTGGTGAATGAGAGCATCCAATGCAATCATAATGGAGGAGGTTACAAAATATTCATGGTGGTCATTAAACATTTGACCAACATTTGAATTCAAATAAATCACATGATTTATTTAATTAATATTCTTTTAACAAATTAATATATATAAAAATATATATAAATTCTCCAACGGCAAGTAGCGGCGACAGACGAGGAAGAAGATAGCGGCGGCAGACAAGGTCGGAGATAGCAGCGGCATGATGTCAAAGATAGTGGCGGCGGTCAAGGTCGGAGATAGTAGCACCGGTGACGAGCTAAAGGCAGCGGTGGTCACGGGCGAAAGAAGTGGTGGTCGCGGGCAGATGCAATGGTGGTCTTGGGCGGAGGTAGTCGATTTCGAGAATTTGGAGAGAGAGCAATTGAATTTTGGGGAAGAAATTTTTATTAAGAAAACCTAGTTATTTCAAGGTTCTAAAAGGCGCTCGGCGGTAGACGGGCGGTCACTAGGGGCCTAGAGTCTAGAGGGATTAATCGGGAATTAGGCGGGGATTAATCGTTTTACATTTTTATATTTTATTAATTAATATTATATTTCAAAAATAATTTAGGGAAAAATGGCAATAAGGCCAATTTTCAACATTTTTTGACCAATAAGGCCAATCTTCAATTTTCGTGTCAATTAGGCCAAAATGTTCCAATTAGGCCAAAAAAAATTATCCGGAAAGACGAAAATACCCTTCCACCGAATTGAATCTTTAATTTGGATTTCCACAGGTTTTCGGAGTCGTTCGAATGGTTCGATCTCCAGCTCCGCGATGCGATCCAGGTGAATGTCGTAGACGTCGGCCGAGGGTTGGATTCGCTGGACAGATTCGGTTCGACGGCGAGCAGTGGGTTGCGACCTCAGTTTCGTAGGCGGTCGTCGATGGTGATGCAGCGGCGGAGTGGAATCGGTGAGATGGACGGAATTGTACCGGAGCAGCTGGTCGTGGTGGTTGTGCGACGACGAAGGAGGCGGGCTGCTGTGACGTCTACCTCGTGCCCGACGCCCCGACCTCGAAGCTCCTCGCGTGCGTGTTCGTTGGGATCGGCCTCCTCGGGTGCTTCCTGAGCAATGCGGCCGACAACATCGTCGAGAATCAGGAGGTGCTCTTGGCTAGGGTGATCCACGTGGGAGACGAGTGCAGCCCCAACGAGTTACTAATCGCCAGAGAATCCGTCTTCTTCGCGAGGAAGCGCAGAAGGTGTTTGATGAAATGTCCGTGAGAAATGTCGTGACGTTGAATGCCATCATTTCGGGTTACTCCGAGAACGGCTTCGGGGAGGAAGCTTTGTGCTTGTTCAATGCGATGAGGAAAATCCTTCCCTCCCACGCGCTGGAGGAGACAGAGACGTCGACGAGGTCCAGGTGCAGATGAAGGAGCTCCTCGATTTATGTTCATGTTGATGGCTTCGTACAGGGATCACTCGGTGGCTTCGAGAGCCAACGAGTCGTGGAAGACGAGAGGGCACGGAGTGGTGTGCGGGTGTGACACGGAGTCCGAAAACACGAACACCAAGAAACTCTTGTTGTAGGTATGCACAACACATTTGTTGTCGAGCTTGGTCAGAAGTCGAGCATGTGATATATAGTTGCTCGATTATATATCATTTAACCACCTATGAATCGACTTGACGGAAGAGTGAGTACAAACACTACTATGTGTCGACTTCTACCTCCACAGATGTGTCGAGGTAAGCACGAGCTATATTACCCACCTCAGTTTCATTCACATCTGAGCTGGTGGCTTACTGATGGGAAGAGGTCCGTCAGTGAACTTGAATCTGCTGTTTGCTATGCTTCATTAAGTCCATGAAAAATGCTTCTAACAATCGTGCAATATAATACTATCTAGTAGTACTATTTATATAGCTTTCAAATAAAATAGTAGTAGTAATTAGTTTTTGTTTCTCATTTTTATTTTTTTTGTAGTAATGTTGTGATTCGATATGTGACCATACTGGGCCCTGCCGATTCCCCCAACACCGATGGAATCGTTCCAGATTCAAGCTCCCATGTATGCATCGAGGACTCCCATTTAATTATAGTCCCTCTGTTTTGGATCAATATTTATTTTATTTCAGTGTATTTTTATGAGATTCAGTGTTTTTTAATGATATTCAGTGTAAAAATATAACATTTAGTGTTAAAATATGTCATTCAGTGTTAAAATATGTCATTCAGTGTTAAAATATGACATTCAGTGTTAAAAATATGACATTCATGTATTTTTATGAAATCCAATGTGTTCTTTTGTTGCTGGATACATTCAGTGTAAAAATAGGACATTCAGTGTGTTTTCCAGAGACATTCAGTGTAAAAATAGGACATTCAGTGTGTTTTTATGACATTCAGTGTTAAAATATGACATTCAGTGTTAAAATATGACATTCAGTGTGTTAAAATATGACATTCAGTATGTTCAGTGTTAAAATATGACATTCAGTGTTAAAATATGACATTCAGTGTTAAAATATGTCATTCAGTGTTAAAATAGGTCATTCAGTGTTAAAATATGACATTCAGTATGTTCAGTGTTAAAATATGTCATTCAGTGTTAAAATATGTCATTAAGTGTTAAAATATGACATTCAGTATGTTCAGTGTTAAAATATGTCATTCAGTGTTAAAATATGACATTAAGTATGTTGTTATTCAGTGTAATTTTATAACATTCAGTGTGAAACTCTGGCATTCAGTGTTATTATGCTTCAGTGTAAAAATTGAGCATTCAGTGTTAAACTATGACATTCAGTGTAGTGTGTTTTTATGACATTCAGTGTTAAAATATGATATTCAATGTTAATTAAAGAAAAACCCCTATCTCTTTCCAAATTAGAAACACACTGAACGTCATAAAAACACAATCAATGTCAAAAACACTGAAAATATTATAAACACACTGGATGTCATTAAAAAACACTTTCAAAAAATGAAACAAACATATTATTTGTATACACATGAAATGTCACTCAAACAAGACACATAAAGCTGAAAATCAAGAATCATCGAAAGAAACTCAAGTACTACTTCACGAGTATATTACACATAATCGATAAAAAAAAATAAAAATCATAAGCTAAACCATCTGATGCCCACGAGAGTGAAGAAGCACACAAACACACGAAAAGTCGAAGAAACCCCTTTTGTTTGTTTTCATGATTTGCTAAACATGGTGGCTCTGGGGATCACAACCAGAAGGATGATGACAAGGAGAAGTATCATCCCAATGCACAAGCACCTCCTGCTGCTCCTCTGGTGTGTCTAATTGACAATCTGACCTTGATATAATGTAGTCCTTCATGCGGCATATAAACTCAAGGTGAACCCTTGCCTAGATCAAACAAAAAAGGGAGGCAGAGATCAAAACACTTGCAATACATACAGAAATTATTTTTTGTTCATCAAAAATATTTTTTTTCCACATTCAGTACATGGCACACCTCTCAATATTCAGGAGCTCGTTTGGCCCCACCTACGAGCACCTCCACGATACGAAAGTCGGAGGGCTCGATTAGAAAAATTAGAAAAAAAACGTTCGTAAAACGAGGTTCGAAACGGACAAAAAAAGAAGAAGACATGTATGTATGTAGTCACTGCAATTGGTGGCAAATGGAGTTTCTCTCGAGAAAATACTCGAGGTAAACCTTGGGAGCGTCTCTGTCCAAATTCTTCAAGCACTTCTTCATCTTAGATTTGGGATCGCATCGAGGGAAGGAGTCTCGGCCCGTGTGTTGTTGGAAGCAGTCGCTGAGATGCCAAGCGAGTCGAGCCCTCGATTCTTTGTCTGCGAGAGTCACCGAGCCTCTTGCAAGTGTCGATCGCATCACTGATAATTTTGAAAAAAAAAATGGTCATGCTCAATAGCACCAAATTCATCACAAAAACATAAATAATAGGAACAAAGGTGAAAAGTGTCGATATTCAGGAGGGCCTTTGTTCTCTCATAAACTCGAGCGCCTTCTGTATGTTATTCTTATATAACCAAAATGAGATAAACAAAGATATGGCATATTATATCCAAACACAATGCAAAAGTACATTATTTAACCACAATGCAAGAAAGCGCAACAACTCTCAAAACTAGAACACGAGCTTTAGGACTAGTAAATCGAATTCACACAATCATTAAGCGATTCCAAATCGATAATAATCGATAATAATCGAATGGCATAAAAGCACAAACGTACAAGGAAGAAGTACATCATACAACTCCCTACTCACCCCGGGGTCAGTCACGACGTCCCCACTCCCGTGCATCACGACGAACCCGAACCTCACATCCCTCAGCCTCTCGATCACATACTCCGTCACTCTCAGCAGCTCCACCACCGTCCCCAATCGCGGTTTCCCCTGATACCTCATCGGATTCATCGGATTCTACCACTAGATACCTAAATCGATTTCGACATTAATCAAACCCTAGATGCAATCAATAAGAAGGTAAGAACACGAGCTCAAAATCAATCGATTACCAAGCTTAATCGAGTCCTTGTAGATCGATTCGACCATGGCGGAGACCTCGTCTTCCCGAATCGGCCTGAGCGCGTCGATCCGCTTCGCCGAGAAAAGCTCGAGGGTGCAGAACTTGCTCACCTTGATGTAGTGCGGGCCGTAGTCGCGGCTTCGAGGTCGCGGTGGTGAAACTTGGTGGGGACGCCGACGACTTTTCGGGGGAAGTTGTACTCGACGGGGAGCTCGCGGATTTGGGAGTCGAGGTGTGCGAGAGAGAAATGAGGAGAAAGCGTGTGTTCGAATGTGTATATATGGAAGGGTAGCGTGGTCTTTACACATTTTAGACGGCCTAAATGACACGCGTAATTTCTCGAAAGCCTTATTGCCGAAAAAATGTTAAAAATTGGCCTTATTGCCATTTTTCCCAATAATTTATATATATATTTTTTGAAAAAATAACAATTTTTTTACTTTAATTATAATAATTAGTTATATGATATTTGTTTATATATTCAATAAAGGTAAAATATTACACAAATTTTCAATCATATTTCACAAATCATATCAAATATTATATTTTAAGCTCTCTAACACAAGAAAATATCATTTTTTAAACTTTTGTAGCCAATAAAAACATTAAATTCGCAACGATACAAAAAAATCATTTTTTTTTAATTTTTTTTATTGAAAACCGCCTAGGCCTGATTAATCCCCGCCTAGGCCGCCTAGAGCCGATTAATCCCCGCCTAGGCCGCCTAAATCCGCCTGGACCCGCTAGCCGCCTAAGATGGAAAATCGGGGCGATTTACCTCCGCCTAGGCCCGATTTTTAGAACATTGGTTATTTGAGAGACACCGATTATTTTTAATAATTGGTCAGGAGTGTCACGACGGTTAACAATATAATCGATGTGTGCGAACCTCCTTATGTCGGTTATGTTTTAACCGATGAGTTTTCAAAATATAATTAGCCACAAAGGTTGTTCAATAAGCGATGGAAATGCCAAAATTGACATCGGTCCTAAATCACCTGATGTCCGATAAGTCTTTCTCAACGGTTGTCCAAGGAAACGATGTAAATGATGATATTTACATTGGTCAGACCGGAACTGATGTAAATCATGTGTTGTGAAAGCTACATTATGTAGTAGTTTCAAAATTGAGAAAATAGCCCAAACCACTTGGGTACATTGATTGATAGAAAGAATTTGTAATAATAGTGTATATATACGTTATAAATTGTAGTATAAATTATGAATTACATAATTATTTAACAATATCTTATAAATAAAATTAATTATTTATATTATAAATAATTAATAAAACATAAATAATAGTAGTAAATAATAATAGCGTAATAAATTATTTCGCTTGATTAATATTAAAAAATATATAATTTATTTAATTTATTATATACTCAATGTATTAAATAATTACGCATACTTGTTTTTTATTAGTAACTTAATATGTATATCTTTAATAAATTTTATTTTACATTTTTAAATAAAAATACATTTTTATTACTAAAAATTAAAAGGTACAAATATATTTAGATAGTATGTATAATTATTTAATATATTTAATATTTAGTAAATTAAATTGTAAAAAAAAATTATTTTGTTTTTTTATGTTAATTAAGCTAAATAATTTATTAGGTGATTATTATCTACTACTATTATTTATGTTTTATTAATTATTTTTATTTATATGTAATTTATAATTTATACTACAACTTATAATGTATATATACAATAAAATTGCAAATTCTTTCATCTAGCTAATGTAGCCAAGTGGTAGCCAAGTGGTTTGAGCTATCTTCTCCATTTTGAAAGACCAGGGTTTTGTTCCTCTCCAAACTCAATATTTTTCCATTAATGAGGGTGTTTTGCTGATGTGGCAACGCTGACTTTTTCGAAGACCAGGGTTCGTTCCTCTCCAAACTCAATATTTTTCCATTAATGAAGTGGCGTGTTTTGCTGATGTGGCAACGCTGACTCAGCTTTTCGATCCTCTCCAAACCAAATATTTTTCCATTAATGAGGTGGCGTGTTTTGCTGATGTGACAACGCTGACTCAGCTTTTCGACGTCACGACGAATCTCGTGTCATTTTTTCGCCGGAACAGTAGGACGATATCTGAGAAAAAAAAAGTTGATGGTCGTTTATGAAAATGAGAAAGCTCGACGGGATGAAATATGATTCTAACCCACTTTATCCTTTTGCCTGTGGCCACCCTTGATCAGAAATGGGGATCGACCTCGTAGGCGTCCGTTGATGGTGAGGTCAAGATTTAAAAGGGTTTTTTTTTATACGTGATTAACCTTTAAAAAAAAAAAAAAAAAAGATTTTAAGAGGGGGATGCCGAGGGTGGCAGCTTGTTTTATGTAATTAGTGTGAGTGTTAAATGAAGTGAAATCCTGTTTAAAAGAAAGTGAAAACAAATTAAACGGAGTGTAATCGAATGCGAGAAACTTACTACTCACGTACTCACGTGTTCGTGGCTTGCCTGATTTCATTCGGTTGGTCAACCTATTTGTTTGGGTCAACAATCAGGGTTGAAGATGGGCCTAAGCCCATGTATGCTCAATCAAGGCTGGAAGTAATTAGTTTGGGAAAACTAATTAATGGAGCGTAAATTATCGGAGTGGGTGGCGTAAATATGAGAAAAGTTTTTGGTTTGATTTTGTGTGCTTTTATGATTTATGATTGACTAATTGATTTTTGGCTTGATTTTATGTGAATCGGTGAATCAATATAAATCTTGTGTTCTTGTTTTATTTCTCTTATTGTTTTTTATTCGACGTAATTGGGCGAAAATCTCGACAAGAGCTTTGGTGGAAAAGCTTGACGGTTGAGCCGAAAGCATGACGTCTTTTGGGGTTACGAGATTTTATGGCTTGAATTTCGCATCTTGGGGGATGAAAATTGTGACCTACTTGAGCGAGAAGAATATTCATCAATCATTGGAAGGCGTGACACGGAAGAGACGAGCGAGACGGATTGGACTCTCCTTGATCAACAAGTACTCAGATTTATCCGTTTAACGTTGTCGGAAAAATATTTCTATGAAGTGATGAAGGAGAAGACGACCTCGGGGATGATGAAGGTGATGTCCGACTTGTATGAGAAGCCATCAAAGACGAACAAAGCGGCTTTGCTGCAGAGGCTATTTCATTTGAAGATGGAAGAAGATGATGTTGTTGCGACCCACTGAAGTGACGAAGTTTTGCTCGTTTCTTCGTTATGTTGACGATCGGAGGCGAGAATAATGCGGCGACGGGATACGAGAGTGGAGATGTCTTGCTTACATCTCATTTAATAAAAAACTTTAATACACACATAATTAATAAAATGTCTCAAATACCTTTTCAGTTGGTTAAAAATTAATTTAATTAATAAAAAAATGTTGACTGGGAGATCGAAAATGTAGTAATAAATTATGTCTTCAATTCGGGCATACATTTTCGATCCCCGAACAACAATTTCGGTCCTCAAACAATATATTCGGTCCCCAAACAACATGTTATGCGGAGAAATTTCCGAGCAAATCCCGAGCATAAGGCCCCCCTCCCCATAAAGGAGAAGCAACCCCGGGCCCGTCCGCGAGGGAGGGCGAGCATACGAAGAGCCGTTCTCGCAGATCGTCCCCATTAAACAGAAGGAAGCGACAAGAGGATATGTTCGGCTGAAGTCTGCAGGCGAACTCGGTCGGAGCAGATGGAAGAGAGGATGACCATACATGATGTGTTCGACCTGTATGGAAGCGGACGACTCACTCCTGGGCTCAAAAAAAGGAGAGATGGGCTTAATGAAGGGCTTGTTAATGGGCTTGGCCCATTAACCTACTTTAGTAACCCTACTTTGTATTCTCTATAAATAGTAGGTGTAATATTTTATTAGGGGCATCTACACATTTCCCCAAAAATTCCTAGAGAGCATAATAGCCTTGTTCACTATTCAATCCGCAAAATATCTATTTTAGCTGGTAATTGAAGAACACAATTTTTCCACCATCAACACAACATATTCGGTCCTCGGATAAACATATTCGATCACGCAACTCACTTACCAAATAAATCAATTTTCAACAAATTAAAAAAGTATTTAAGACATTTTATGAATTATGTGTAGAAAAGCAATTATTAAGTAAGTGTATAAAAAATATGATTTTTTTTTTTTTAATCTATCATAATATATAACTATTTAAAAAATAAAATTTAATTATTTTTCAATTTTTATATCTTGTAAAGATTTGATTACTTTAAATACGATTAATTTTTTATACTTTTATGCTTCAGAGAAAAAGAATCACTTCTTTCCCAAAATACAAAAGAAATAGTTATATTTTAATAAAATATATATAAATTAAATAATGTACAATATTTTCTAAATTGTTATAAATATTATTAATTAGTGAATAACTAGTTTACCCTTTCTTGTTGAACAAGACAGAAACCCTACTTTGTATCCTATATAAAGGGGTCTCCCCATATGAATGAATACAACAATTCATAAGAATTCTATTCTCCTCTCATATTGTCTCTCTTTCTACTATATTATTCTCTCTCAAATTCCTTTTGAGTTTATAACACGTTATCAGCACGATGCCCTAAGAAAGTTCAACCGTGTTCATCAAATATTCATCGAAGTTCTACTCGTCCAAGATTCGAATTCAAAGGCACGAAAAGCTCAACCGCGTTCTTCATCGAAGTTCTACTCATCCAAGATCCGAATTCAAAGGCAAGAATTTATATGTTTGTTTATATTCATTAATAATTATAATATATCTACTTCTCCTCCCTTCTTAAATTCATATGTTCCCGAAGAACATTATAATCTGATATTCCTGAAGTAATATTGTATGTTCCCGAAGAACATTATAATCTGATATTCCTGAAGTAATATCATATGTTCCCGAAGAACATTATAATTAATCTGATATTCAAGTAATATCATATGTTCCCGAATAACATTATAATCTGATATTCTTGATATTAGTTATGTCTAGTAAATCAATTAAAATTTTAATGTTCCTGAAGAACATTGTGGTATGATATTCCTGAAGAAATATCAAAAGGAAATATTCCTAAAGAACATGATATGATATTCTTGAAGAATTTTATCAAAATTAAATGTTCCTGAAGAACATCATGATATGATAATCCTGAAGAAAAATATCAAAAATTAAATATTCCTGAAGAATATCGGGCGAGTCTTTCGTGGTCAAGTCATGTATGTGCGAACTCGACACATGAATCAATTGAGGTACTTCCTAAATTCCAAAGTGGGTGAAATTTAGGAAAAGTTAATCAAAACCTTGTTGAATAGCCTGATGGTTATTTGCTTGGATATTGGAATAGCACATGAGTTTGAATCCTCATGAAAAAACATTATAGTTTGATATTCCCGAAGTAATATCAAATCAGTTATTCTTAATATATCAATTAAAATGACTGTTCCTAAAGAACATATACTCCGGTTTAAAATATTGATCGTTCTGGAAGAAAATCATGATTTGATATTATTCGATAAATATCAAATTAAATTGCTCCCGTAGTAGCAATAAGTTTTGAAATATCAAATTAAATTGCTCTCGTAGTAGCAATAAGTTTGGAAATATCAAATTAAATTGCTCCCGTAGTAGCAATAAGTTTTATATGATCCCGAAAATCATTATGATATGATATTCATGTATAAATATCAAAATTAAATTTTAAATGAGAACATCATGATATGATATTCCCGCAGAAATATCAAATCAAATTGCTTATGGTGTAGCAATTAAACTTTAAAATATTTTTGAAAGAATATTTTTATTGATGGCTTCTGAAGAAGCAAAGTTCAAAACATTAAATGTTTTTGAATAAAGGTACATCATGATACTCATAGTGAAACGACATATTCAATTTCTTGTTGAAACAATGATTATATAAATTATGCCTGAAGGATTTCCTTTGAAAATCGAGAACAACTGAATATCGAAAAACTCGATTCCAATTAAATGTAATTTTGATAAAATTATATATTGAGATTTATTGTGATCCCCGAAGGATCAATTTTAAATCTAATATTTTGATCTCGAATGATCATTAGTAAAGATATATAATGTTATGCAAATGATGGCATGTTAAGATTGTTTCCCGAAGAACTTTACTAATTATCCCCTCGAGTACTACAAATGTACTTAATGATTCATATCATGATTATTATTATTAAGTGCGTGGAAATTGTTATTTCCCATCTGCGAATTAATCTTACGAACGGGCATAATAGAAAATAAGGTATATTAAATATCTTGAGCCCGCGATCCAGAAGATCTGTTTATAGCAATTACATTGAGTTGCATATTTAAGGAAGATCATTTCCCGGCATTAGGGGGAGATAAGAATATAAAAATTATAAATGCCGAGAAATTTCATGGAATGAAAACGATCTTTAATTCTAGATCCACGCACCAATCAATTGAACTCGAAGTTCATTAAAATAAGTGACTTGCAATATTCAGCAAGTAATCTGCCAAATTAATTAAGGTGTGACAAAATCACATATGTTTGTGATAAAATGAACTATAAGAGTTCAAATACCAAATAGATTAACTCAAATGTTGATTCTAATATACGCCTGAATCGTAGTAGATCGATCTGAAAATATAAAATAAATCCGCGAAAAAACAAAGAAATCAAGTCACCCTCAAATCTCCTGAAGAGAGTTAGATGGAAATCTCATTGAAAAAGCATGTGCACATGATAATAGAAAATCGTGGGATTGCGGAACAACCAAATTAAATATTTTGGGAAATTATGAAAGATTTGGTTGATAGAATGAATTGTCATTAACATGGAAAAAGTCGTCAACAACATATTTGCCTCAAGAGTTGCTCTAGAAAATTTGGATCCAAAACTCAAATCAATAATAGTGTGCCGGCAGCACTCAAAGAAACAGAAATGAGCAATTGAGGCTGAGCATTACTCGCTGGATAAAAATATTATCCCGTAAGGAAATACGTGGTGTTCGTAAGAAAAACGAGTAATGATGTGGTGAGATATAAAAGCGAGAGTAGTTGCTCATGAGTTTTTCGCAGAAACTCGATGTTAATCAAATATTTTGAAAGATGACATTAACTTCCGCTACTTAATATTTATGGCACCAACAACGATTAATATAGATATGCATAGAATGTATGGTTTGACCATGTAGAGGTCATTAGAAAGATACATACATGAAAATCCTGGAAGGATTTTAAAATTCCTGAAATGAAAGGAAATGAAAATCAGAACATGTACAATATCATATTACATATGTCATTATGGACAAAAATGATATTGAATATAAGGTCCCGAAGACCAGTGATTGCACTCTTTTTCCCTCTACTAAGTTTTTCCCACGAAGTTTTCTTAGTTAAAGGTTTTTAACGAGACAATCACCAAAATATAAATGTGAATGTCATGTACTCTTTTCCTCAGAGTATTTTTTCCCTACAAGGTTTTATAACGAGGCGTGTACATCACTCGATAATATTTAATGAGGACATTAGAATGTTCCATATGAGTTTATTTTCGAGATAGAGTGAGATATTGAACCTGAAGTTCAAATGATTGTGAATTGAAGTTCACATTATTATTCATTTGTGAAGAAATGTATATTGAACACTAGACGCATCTAAAATACTCCAGCAGAGTTACCGGCCGGTTATAGCAATTGCGAATGCTCTAGTCAATATAGATGTCTGGTAAAGGCATGTCCCTGAAGTACGAAAAATATACAATAATACAAATGAATGTGAAACTCGACAATTCGAAGGTTGGGTCCTGAAGACCAAAATTTATATTTATATAACTAAGTTTTTCCTATATGGTTTTATTAGTTACAAGTTTTAATTAGACTGATTGATCACAAAGTCAAAGATCATCGATGATTACAATCAGGGGGAGCAGGCTGTACTCTTTTTCCTTCGTCGAGGTTTTATCCCACTGGGTTTTCCTGGCAAGGTTTTAACGAGGCAGCAATCCTGTAAATAGTCATTCAAGGGGGAGTGTTATGAATATTATTAATTAGTGAATGACTAGTTTACCCTTTCTTGTTGAACAAGACAGAAACCCTACTTTGTATCCTATATAAAGGGGTCTCCCCATATGAATGAATACAACAATTCATAAGAATTCTATTCTCCTCTCATATTGTCTCTCTTTCTACTATATTATTCTCTCTCAAATTTCTTGAGTTTATAACATAAATGTCTTAAAAGTATCTTGAAAAAGTGTGAATTGTAGAAATGTAAAATTATCTAACATGACTATTAAGATTTTAGTCATTTTAAGCGTGGGATATATATACTTGTTGACATCTAGCTATAGCTAGTCCGAGGCAAATACATCACAACTTATATCATCAATAAAAAAATTAAGATTTTAGTCATTTTAAGCATGGGATATATACTTGTTGACATTTAGTCTAGTCCGAATGGAAAAAACATCATAGCTTGTATCATGAATGCCCACGCTATATATATATCTCATTCCAATTCCATTTCCATATTACGTACCAAAAATTAATGAAAATAATGGAGGCACACTCCTCACTCACTCTTCCATTAATCTTTCTTTACTTCTTCCATTAATGAATATTTCTCTCCCGTTGGAAATGCTCCATAGAGACTCTCTCGGTGGACGGCTCCGGCGAGGGCGGAGGGGTGATTGTGGATTCGGGCACCACTGCCACGTGGCTCACCACTCCTGCTTACGAAGCCCTGAGGGACGCTTATCGAGACGCTTTGAAGAACTGGACAATAAGAACTGATTCCGTGAACGACTCCATATTCGACACGTGCTACGGTTGTACTGCATTTCGAGGAGGCCGATGTGGAGTTGGAGTCTTACAACTATATATATGATCGGAATGTTTGATTCCACCTAGCTACTGCTTTGCGTTCGCCGGCACCATGTCCATAATCGGAAATATTAATTCAGCAGCAGGGGTTTCGTGTCTCGTTCGACTCCGTGGGTAAACAGCTCGGGTTCACTCCCGGCCGGCGCTTGCTAGAGGCTAAACACCTCTCCATCATCATCATCATCATCATCATGCTTCATTTCACTTTTTTTTTTATCATAAGAATAATTAAGAATGTGTTGTAAGTTCGTTTTAAGTTTTGTAACTTCAAATATGTTTTTATAATTAATGAATTAAAATTTCAATTTTGTTGTTTAGATATGTCAGTAGCTTGGATAAATAATTTTGAGGTTAAAATGTTAAATATATGCTGTACAATTTTATTATCTTAACAAAATACTACCAAAACATGACTCAAAGCATTATATCAGGAGCTCAAATTTAATTAGTTGTGAATAGAGCTGTCAAAAAAACTTCATAGCCTCATAATCTAGAAGTGGACAGCAATATTCCACCCTTGAAATTCTAAGCTCGTTAGAAGTTTTTTTTAGGTCAATTGTAGAAATTTAAATACTCACATGCTTCGGGTTCGAACTTTAAATCTTACAGTTTTCAATTCAAGTGTTCAATCAACTGAGTTAACAACCCTCGACGTACATGAGAAGTTGAGTCAGGCTGGCCGACCATTAAATTCACAAAGCTAATTGGGATTGGTCTTGGGTTGGTCTTGTTCGACCCGACCCGACCATTTGACACCTCTGCCGTGGAGATCATGAATTTGCAGCGCGAGCACGACTCTCCTTTCTTATTTTATTTCCATTTCAATTTAAGTCATTTACAACAACTTCAAAGATCAAGTTTCAAGTTTAGACTATATTCACAAGCCGATTTCTTATTTTATTTCCATTTCAATTTGAGTCATATACAACAACTTCAAAGATCAAGTTCAAGTTTAGATCACAAGCCAAATGAGAGGATTTTTTGGACTATGCAATGTGCCAAATACTTTTGAAATGTCATCAACTTGAATAGAATGTAATAAAGACTTAATTTAAACGTAGTAATATTGATTTTAGTGTGTACACCCAAAAAAAATTCCTTTTCAATATTGCTTTACATTATCCAAAAATTAACCTAACATATATGTCAAAAATGTTTGGTTGGTAAGTAGTAAGTACAATCTCCTGTTGAAATATATCGACATCACCCAGTCATCCGCGACGTACGTAGTCGAAGATATAACGTTGGATTGTTTTGATTTTAGAAAAAACACAACTGAAAAAGGGATTCATAATTGTTCATATATATATTCTCAAATATTTTCATGGCTAAAAAAAATGAAGAAATTTGATGCACGTAATTATCACATTCTTCTTTTAGTCATTTCCACCTTAAATGAGAAAACAAAAGAGAGAAAAAGGATATTCCCCTTACATAAATGGTTTCGAACATGCAAACACAATCACTTTAGAAGCATAAAAAGAAAACTGTACTATCCATATATCAATAGAGCATGGAGGAAGATAGTCTTATCACACGTGATCAATTTACAAAACAATGATGCCGATACTTTTTTTTCTTCATTATAATCTTAAAATTTTATGTCATTCCCAGCTCAAAATTGTGCCCATGTTTTGTTTTTCTTCATTATAATCTTAAAATTTTATGTCATTCCCACTTAACAGCTCAAAATTGTGAATCTAATTATTCAATTGAAATTTAATTTAGTTTTTTTGAATTTTAAAAAAAATATAAATTTTATGAATTTTAAAAATCTACAAAAGTCTAATTTTGAAATAGTAAATAAAAATATTGTTTATATTAATTTTAAATTACAAAAAAAAAAGTTATATTTTTTACAATAATTTGATAAATAAATTTATTTATTTTAATAGTTATACAAGTATAATCTTTTACTAAATAAATTTTATTTATATATTAAATAATTTTAATATTAATTTTATTAATATTGTTAGAGTATCTCATTGGATATAAGTTGGACAACTTTATCACCTTAACAAGGTCTTTTAAGGTGTTACTGTCCAACTTTGACATAGTATCAGAGCAAGCCCAACACGATGTGGAGCCTCGGTCAATAGAATTTCCGACTGTACGATGTGCCGATCGATGGAATTTCCGACTGTACGATGTGGAGCTTCGGTCGATGGAATTTTCGACTGTGGACACACCTGCCGATTGAATCGACCGGGGCACTCTGCAGATGGAATTTACGACTTATTAGCTATTTATTTGCTTTTCTTTTGTTGTAAAAAAATCAATGTATATATAATATTCGAATAGTTCGGAAACATTTGTCCAACAACCCAAAAAGAAAATTGTGAAATATATATGAGACCAAGTCCAATGTAAAAAAAAGTTGTCTCTCTGTTCGAATTAGCTATTTATTTACGGTTACTTAGAGATCTCCAATGGTGAGGTAAAAGTCTATCTGTACTTCTACCTTTAACTCAAAAACGAGGTAGAAATCATTGAAGCTGCGCTACATGTTAAGATTAGAAGCTCCTAAAAATTCTGGGGTAGAAGAACTTCTACCGAGATAAAAAATAATATTATTTTATTATTATTATTATTTTCAGCGTTAAAGAATTATTTTATATTTTAATGTTATTTTGTATTTTATATAAAAATTAATAAAAAATTAGAATTTTGAACTAATTAAAATTTTAAATCGGATTATTTGTATTTTTATTTTATATAAAAATTAATTAAAATTAAAATTTTTAATTAAAATTTTAATGTTAAATTATTTGTATTTTTATTTTATATAAAAATTAATTAAAAAATAGTTTTTTTTATATAAAAATTAATTAAAATTAAAATTTTTGAAATATTTATAATTTTAACGCGGATTTATTTTATATAAAAATTAATTAAAATTAAAATTTTTAAAATAGTTAAAATTTTAAGTTAACGGATTTATTTTATATTTATATAAAAATTAATTAAAAATAAGAATTTTGAAATAGTTAAATATTTATTTTATTTCATTCAAAAATCTTTTTTTTTTTTACTTTTACTATTATTGTTATTATTATTATTTAAATATAATAATAAATAAAATATATAAAATAAGTTAGTGGTGGGACCTATAAAATTTATTTTTGGGGTAGAACTGTTGGATGGGTTATAAGTTTTTTTGGGTAGAAGTAGAAAAAAAATGAGTTGGCACACATGTTGCCTATTCATCACCCAAAACTTAAACTCACCACTGGAGATGCTCTTAGTGTAAATAATGTCCGGTAAAAGAATAGTGCATAATTAGTTCGAAAAAATTGAATAAAATTTTATATCCAAAAGTCATGACTCATGAGTGCAGTCAAAACATACAACTGCACTTTATCATTCATAAAGTTAGCCAGCTCAAAAGAAGAAGAAAATAAATACATTCATTAGTTCTTAATTTGCATATATTTTTCTCCAAACACTTTGTAATAACCACTTTGATTTTTTGCCTTCTTCAAAAATATTCATGGATAGTGCTCAATGGAATCAGGTACGAAGTGTTTCTAATTTCTTTATGCCTTACCTTTTTTTTTTTCATCTTCTTTAACAAATATAACTTTTGCTACTTAATTTTTATATGTGCTATTCATATATAATTTCTATATGTATATTAATTTAATTTAGTTTTGATGATCAGGAATTTGGAGTGACAAGTAGTACTACTCCATGCACTCCACCAAGGCCAGTTGCAAGGCCCCCAAAAGATCAAACCCTAAATTGCCCAAGATGCCACTCAACAAACACCAAGTTTTGCTACTACAACAACTACAGCCTCACTCAGCCCAGATACTTGTGCAAGACTTGCCGGAGGTATTGGACAGCGGGCGGATCGCTAAGGAATGTTCCGGTCGGTGGCGGTTCGAGAAAACATAATAAGAAATACATCTCCGCTACTACTCCTAGTGATCATCATATTAACTCTCATCCACCTGTACTTCCTCCTCATCATCAAAACCCTAAAATCCATGATCAAGGGCAAGACCTCAATCTTGGTTCCGGGGTGCCTCATTTTCTCAAGTTTCCGAAGATAGAGGGTAAAGATGTCATTCCTTCATCTTCCTCCTCGTCTACTATTAGTAGCGCTAATGCCACACATCTTTCGGCGCCAAACTTCATGAGAAGTGGAAATAATTTTAATGTGGATCGGGGGCCGTATAATAATTCCCTTGTCCCTACTATGGTTCCAATTAGTAGTGGTATAAGTAGTTTGGATCATCATCGTCAAACTAATTATGCCCTTTTCCCGCCTCCCGGTTTTTCATTTCAAGAATGCAAGCCCCCTCTTGCAAGTTTCAATGTGAGTGGATATACGAACTCTAGAGAGCCAGAGGAAGATGTAAATGGAACCCTAATGTTTACGTTGGGGACAACCAAACGACATTCGGGCACGGGTGAAGGTGGCGATCACAATCAAGATAAGGGATCACTTGAGAACAATTCAAATGGATTTTGGAATGGGGTGTTAGGTGGAGGGTCTTGGTGAGAAGAGACAGAAGAATATGAATAATTCAACGAGAAAATAGGCATATGATCATGATGTCCATTTTTATTTTTGTTTTCTATGTTATCTATATTTGGTGTCATTCATACGGCATAGAGTGTTATACGCTTATTTTCTTTGTATTCAATTTTTCTTGTTTCCAAGTGTTATCATAATCGATGCTTACAAATATTGTCTATACGGCGAGCTTCTTGGTTGTGCATTTTTTTATATATCCTACTACAAGTGGTATAGTGTTTACAAGCCCTAAACATAAAAATGGTTAGATGTCTCAGATATCTCATATCTGTTGATTTAGATTATAAAACTCAAATATAAATTTAACAAATTTATCACATTAACAAGATATTTTAATGAGTTATTTACTTAAATGTAATATGGTATCAGAGTAAAGTTCTACAGATGATGGGTCCCTGGCAAAATCTAAATTTTAATTTAGAGCTATATGATGAATTTAACAGTTTTAGATTCTAAAGCAAAGTGGATATCCAACATTATTTAATAAATTTAATAAATTAATTCATTCATTCATTAATTAGGATAAAGAATTTTAATTAGTAGTATTATCTTTGCATCTTGACTGAGGTTCTTCCAGCTAAGAAACCGCTTGCTTAATGTATTTTATTGTGGCCAATAAAATGTGTTTGAATTTATGACTCTATATTTATGCAAAAATATACTAAAAGATTTGGAGTATCAATTTATAAGCATGCACTAAAATACAAAATTATTACACTTTGAAAAACTGCGTACGCATCTTTGTAAAACTTTGGACATTGACGGATATTTTTCAAATATGATGACAAACATGAATGTTTGAATTTCAAATATTATGATGACAAACTTTGGACATTGAGGGATCATTTCAATTAATGTTCTATTGCTAGCTATCATATTAATTCAAAGTCTTGTGTATCAATAATAATTCAAATCTCACAATAATACACAAAACGCACGAGTAAATCATTGTGTCGAATCGGTCAACAAAAACTAAATACGCAAAAAATGTTGAGCATTCAAACCAGAACAATTGAATTTCAATTGAAACTCCAAAATCTTGAAAATCGGCTTTAACAGTGGAAAATGACAAATCGCGATTTAGGAATTGAACATTGAAATCTGATTAACATGAAAAATGACAAATCAGAATTCACGATTTAACCATGGTAGGTGGGGAAGCTTCATTGATAATCTTAGATTATATGAATCGAGTATAAAATCGAAGGAAACATTAAAAAAAAATTACATGCTTCAATATTTGTTTAGAGACTTTAAGCCGCGAACAAAATCGATTAAAGCAAATTGAATGAATTTGAAATGAACTAAAATAAGCTGAAAATATTTTTTTATAATAATTATGAATAATATTATAATATAAACCAAATTGTATATTTGAATTCATTCATTTTTTTATTATTATTTAAAAATTGTTTTGAATTGAATTTAATTGAACTAAACTAAATTGAATTTAAACGAACTTAAATCATAAGTTCAAAAGAACAAAGTTGTATGTTATGATTATTTTTTTATAAAGTCCTAATGTCATGCCAAAATTGTTCTAAAACAATGAGAATCTAATTGTGATAAAAAATAACATAATTTGAGATTAAATACAAAGTTCCCGATCAACTTTGAATAAAAAACTCTTAGCTTCTAGAAGACTTATTTCATGTTAGATCACCTCAGTATACGTGCTGAATTGATGTGTAGATTAACTGCAAGGATAAAGGAATGGTGAAAATAATATATATTTTTGTTAGAAAAAATAAAATAACACGGATCAAACCAAGCTTGATCACCTCCGCTGCAAAAATAACGTACTGAAATGATGTGCAGATTAACAGGAAGGATAAAAGATGATTTAAATAATGGATTTTTGTTAGAAAAATTGAAATTAAGTAACACGGATCAGACCAAAGCTTTATCACATCGGTAAAAATTAAATACACTCTACATACTAATTCGTTATAAAAGTACAATAGGTATATGAATTCATGGTATGGAAAAAACAATTGGTTCGTTTAGTACATGATTTAATTGAAATAAAATATTATGTTCGTTTTAAAATTTTTAATTACCCAAAACAAATCACAGTGATACGGCGTTGAGTCAACTAAACTAAATTCATCATATAGCGCTATAAATTAAAATTTACTGTATTTGATATGCACTCAACTTTTTGCGAAAATATAAATTTTTTCTATCAAAATTGACAAAATTGAAACAGAATCCATTTCTACAATAAAGAAAGACGTCGACCTCTGATTAAAATGTATTGAAGACAAAGAATACTGCGTGGAAGCCATTGGATTATCAAGATATAGATGCGAACTGCCTTCAATCCCATAAAAACCATTTTAGTACGTACGTGATCAATGCAATTAAAATAGCCGAACTAATTATAAAAATAATTCCTCTGAGGAGTCCATATCTTGAAGAACACATCTAATTTTTGTTTGTTTGAACCTAAAAGAAAATGTGTTTATAACATAATGTGATTTGGTTGGTTTTATTTTTAAATTAAATTATATTTTAACAAAAATGAGAGCAATAAAAAATAAAAAAATATATTAAAAAAATATTGAAATTCAAATAATATAAAAATGATAAGGGGTTTAATTTGCCAAATTACACTAAAATGTTCTTTACCGGTAGATCTTAACCTGATTAAATTAATTTAAGAGACGTAATTATCTAACAGTTTCAAACGTGTTTAAGTGCATACATAATTACACATTTAACATGTATGATATATGCATCTACAATTAATATATCAGTCTAACAATTTCAAATGTGTTTAAAGTGCATACATAATTACACAAAGTGCATACATAATTACACATTTAACATGTATGATATATGCATCTACAATTAATATATCAGTCTAACAATTTCAAATGTGTTTAAAGTGCATACATAATTACACATTCAAACGTGCATGATATATGCCTCTACAATTAATATATCATATCTAAGTAGTATGTGGTCTATTGTAATTGCAAACAATAAGAAGTGATTCTAATAATTAAAATTAACATTTATAAATTAAATAAAAACATGTCAATTGATATGTAATTTGTTGTACTTTGATTCTAATAAATTTATCATTAACTTAGTTCCTAATAATTACAAATGCAAATAATGGAATAAATATTTTTAAGAAATCAATCAAAAAAATAAGAATACTATATGTTATCTCACACACACATTGAATATTTTCAAAACGTAAAAAAAATATGCTTAGGAATTGTAAATTTAAATAGGAATTGCAGTTTAGTGTGAAATTTAATAAGAGTAAATATTATTTTAAATTTAATAGAATATTAAGTTACAAAAATTTACTGTACCAAGTACAAGCCATTACATTTATTACTAAGGAGATGCTGGTAACAACAGCTACGCACGAGACATTGCGTGACCAAAATATTGCAAGTTCCAGCTTTCTATACACACGAGAAAAAGGCATAACCTTCTTTACAGATACATTCCGCAGTACGAACTTCATCCTTTCAAGTTAAACCGACTGGTTTGTAAATAGAGATCCACATCACATGTCCCCGTTAATTCCAAAGATTCGAACCTTGTGCATATTAGGGAACTTGGCAACGACTAATACAAGCACAGCAATTGTGTTCAAGAAGAGCATCGGGTGCTGGTAGTCTGTTGTGTGTGAGGCTATCAAGTAGCTGTCAACAGTGCAAATGGTAACTAGCTTATTCAAGATGCACGACCATAAAAATGAGATGTAGGATGAGACTAGTCTTAAAAAAAAAGAATGTTACATATTATTTTAAACATTTAAACCCAATCAGAAATAAGAGCAGCTATAGCCAATGAGATGATTTTCCAAAGAGGTACAAAGCAAAAGATTCTTCTTGAATAGACAGTGAAAGAGACCGAAGAAGATATTAATGGAGAACTTACAGAACCACAGGAACTACTGTGAGGAACTTTCTATTGCGAGTGAGCTGCTTTCCACTGTCCATCTGCTCCCACCATGTCAAAGCATTATATATTCCCTGGTCATCACCAAACGGGGTTCCCTTTTTCCAGTGGAAGAAGTGGTATGTCACCTATGACATAGAAATAATATGTTATCATATTGAAATATAACCCTGGTCTGACCTAACAGACTTGATTACATGAATAAGGAGATTCGTGCAGTACTTCATGACGTGAAAGGTTTACATAAGTACATAGCACCTCGAAACAGTGAGACATAATGAAAATGTAATGGCAGTGACAGCTGAGTTCTTTTATTATTATTGCTATTTGAGTCCCACAAATCAAACATATAAAATAGGCAGTTTAACCATGGATAATATGACAAAGCCATATACCGACACAGGTTTATACCCCTTTAGGTCATATGTAATGTGTCCAATGAACATTAAAGGCCATTAGTTAACAAGCTAAAAATGGCATCAAAGGATGTATCGATTGTCACTATAAGGACAGGGATATCGAAAGGAGACTGCATTACATTGCGATGGATATTCAAATATAATCATTTGAAATCTACTCTTCTCTTTTTCCTCAATGAAAACAACCATAAAATAAATTAAAATATAAATGGCAAGGATAGATAATAAGCACTATTGTCGTATCGAGGTAAAGGACAACATTAGTGCTCGATAAGACCCATAAAAGTGCAAAGAAATCCCCTAAACAGCATCCCAAAAATGCAGCACAAGCGCGAAAATTCATCGAAAAATTAAGTGTGTGAGAATTTCACCATGATGCTCTTTAAAGGAAACCAATTTCAAAGCATTTCACAGTTCCAGGTAGCACGACTCAGTAGCTAAAGTTCTATCACACCCCCCCAAAATTTTGCATTCAGACCTATTCAAATCATTAGCTAAAACCTAATTTTATAACATAATATATCAAACACCAAAGCCTTGATTTTTGACGAATCGAAGCTCTATTCATAAATTCGAACCCTCAGAAATCGAATTGAAGAGAGAGGGAGAGAGGGAGATGAATACCAGGAAGTGGCAGAGGTTGACGATGGTCCAGGCCATGCCGGGGGTACAATTGGTAACCGAGAGAACGATGAGCCACGAGAAGAAGAGAATCAATATGTAGGTGGTCCAAACGCCGGGGTAGGTAAACCACTCGGTGTTCCGGTTCAGATCTGCCGGCGGCGCCATTTTGACGTACAGCTTCCCCATTGATTTCTTGAATCCGGACTGGATACTGTGGTAACCCGATCCGAAATCGATACGAGCGCGAGCGAGGTTGCTATTGTAAGCGCCACTGGGTTTGTTGATTTTCAGAGCGATCCGAAAATGGTGGCGTTTGCGTGTCGATAATTGGAAGGGTGCGGGCGGGTCTCGATGACTTGTGGCGTGTTTGTTTCTCTTGTTTTGGGGCTCAGATCTGCTGTGACCGCACCTACACAGGATGTACCTGCTCTGTACATCTCGGCCGTTGGATTCAATATTACTACAATTTTCACCCCAAAACAATTCAATTTCTTAACCACTAAGACACAATTTAAAATTATTTTTGCAGTTTCATGTTATTTTAAAAGTATAATTTATTTTAAATGTATATTATCTTTGTTTTTTAACGTGTTAAAATTTAACCAAGAATTATTGTTTAAATAATAATAATGAGATTTTTTTTATAAAATAAATTATTGGTCGTGAGTTGTGAATAATAAAGTACAAAATTTTAGAATGAAGATATGAACGAATGTGAAATTATTATTTTATTGAAAAGTTGAGTTGTCAATAAGTTATTGATAAATATAATTTAAAATACTTCCACCAGTGATTTGTATTTTTATTCAATAACGGAAATGAAAGTTGAATTATCATAAGTAGAGTAGCTATAGACTATTAGTTGATCACTTGTTGCCGCTTTCATATCAACTATTATTAGGAAACTTAAGTGGATTCACTTTGTTAAATTAGAAGGAAGTGGGTGGAAATTAAGGCTTAATTTAAATTAATAATTCAACATTTTATTAATGTATTAAATTAGAAAATGAGAAAAAAAATGGAATACATTTGTTTATCTCATTACCTAATTTGTACACTGCGTTAGTGCTTGAACCTTCTTTTTGACAGCAATAGGTACAATAGATAATGACAAAATGTAGCTAATTTAATGTTCCATAAAAAATTATAGTTTAGTTTACAATTACATAAATAATTAAATAATAACATAATTATAATCACACAAATTCATTTAGACAATAAAATATATTATTTATTAATTCACTCCCACCAATTTTTTTTAATTTTTTCAAAAGAAGGGAGGAGAATAGTTCAACTAATTAATTAATAAAATTCCGAGTCAATTATTTTTATATCTTTTACTTTTAATAGTAGAATATTAAAATTAGGATCAATAACCTAAATTAATTAGGCCATTAAACGTGACGTATGTTTATGTTACAATTACAAATATATCTTTTGTTATTATTTGGGACAAGATCGAAAAGTTTCTTATTTTCCTTTCTCTGTTCTTGTTCAATTTTGTTTTCTTGTTGGTGATAGTTGGGTGTGTGTATAATGCACCATCTCACAACATATATATGGATTATTTATTAAATATAAATTTCAAATTTTATTTGTGCATTAGTTACTCTAGCAGATTTTGTGTAAATTAAATAAAAAAATCATATTGTAGTATTTTATACGTGTATATGATACTCTTTCTAGACAAATAAGTTCATTTCATTCACAAAATATAAAATCGATGGTCATATTCATAAAAAATATTTTTATGAGACGAAAGTATAAATGAAAATTTAAAGTGTTAATTGAGACGTAACATCAAAATATATCTCATTATTTGCAATACATTGACATACATCAAACTATTAAAAATTTATAATTTTCATATTAATACCGTACCATATTTTCATTTTACCCTATATAGAAATTATGGTACAATACCGTATTACAACAATATATATAAGCACTAAACCATCACACTAATCACAACAACACGCAATCAATAATCAACACTGATTGTGAGAAAGCTAAATCCTCTTAGATCAAAACAAAAAAATGGTTAATGAAACCAAACCGAGCGGACGGATAGAATGGCGGATCACCATGCCCGACGGGACCTCGAAGCCCGTAGCCCCTGAGCCCGCCACGTCACATAACAGAATCCTTAACCGACTCCATGCTCTCGTCATGAAATTTATTTCGAAAGTGTCTCGATTTTTCCAAAAGGCTTGGAAGCTAGGATCGAACGAGCCCAAGAAGCTAATGCATTGTGTCAAAGTGGGGATGGCTCTCTCTCTCGTCTCCCTCTTCTACTACATGAGGCCTTTGTACGACGGGTTAGGAGGGAGCGCCATATGGGCTGTCATGACTGTTGTCGTCGTTTTTGAATACACAGTCGGTACGTAAACCAAATTAATTAATCTCTGAAATTCAATTAATTAATTAAATCTTTCGAAATACTAAGTACATTTTTGAACTTCGACAAAAAATTCACAGGTGCAACACTCGGCAAATGTGTGAACAGAGTGATTGGGACCTTATTGGCTGGTGCACTGGGTGTTGGGGTGCACTGGATAGCTACCCAGTCTGGAGATAAATTTGAGCCTGTCATCCTTCAAGCTTCTGTTTTCCTTTTAGGTGAGCTGCAAATTTGGTTAATTACAAATACCACCCTTAAGTTTAGCTTTATTACAAAGTACAGATCAATCTAACCCCAGAAGTTTGGGGTACTTACGTAAGAACCCATAGATGTTTCAAAATTACTACAAAAATTGCCTCTGAGGCTTGATTTTGTTTTATGTTTTTTTTTTCCCAAAAACTTAAGGGGGTTCCTTGCAATTAGGCTAAACCTTGGGGGTGAATTTGATTATGTTTACGAATTGAGGGTATTTGTGGTATCAGCATTTCTAAATGATATTTGGGTCATTTTGTAGTAAGATTAAACTTTAGGGGTGATTTTTTTGTAATAATAGTAAACTTTAGGGGTGGTTGTTTATAATAAGACTAAACTTTAGGGGTGGTTTTTTGTAATTATTACAAGAACTGAGTAAACTTTAGGGGTCGTTTTTTGTAATAAGACTAAACTTTAGGGGTGGTTTTTTGTAATTATTACAAGAACTGAGTAGTTAGTTTACACCTTAATTTGTGGACATGCTTTCTCCTTGCAGCTGCAGCAGCAACTTTCTCGCGGTTCATTCCGTCGATAAAAGAAAGATTCGACTACGGGGCCATGATATTCATCCTCACCTTCAGCCTGGTCTCGGTCTCGGGTTACCGGGTCGAAAAATTGGTCGATCTGGCCCACCAAAGATTGTCCACTATCGCCGTAGGGACCTCCATATGTGTCCTCATCAGCATGCTTTTCTGCCCCGTTTGGGCTGGAACCGAACTCAACAACCTCATCAAAACCAACATGGAAAAACTTTCCGACTCATTGGATGGTACAGAACTACGGAAAAAGATGATTATTTAACGATAAAAATACAAAAAAATAAACATTTATTGATTCATACTCGAAATACAGGATGTGTAGCCGACTATTTCAGAGACGATGCAAAGGCCAAGAATGAAGCTACCAACAAAATGTCGCATGGCTACAAATGTGTGCTGAATTCAAAGGCTACCGAAGAATCATTGGTATGTAGTACATTATATAGTTCATTTATTTTCGAAAGCAAAATTTAGGACAAATTAAAAAAACACCCCTCAAGTCCAGCCTAATTACGATATTTATTTGGTAAATGCATACATTTAAGGAGGTACTTGTAACTTTGAAAATATAACCGGGGTTTTTTGATAATTAAACTAAAACTCCGGGTAAGGTTTCGTAATTATTTGTGCAGGCAAATCTTGCTCGATGGGAGCCTTCGCATGGGGACTTCAGCTATGAACACCCATGGAAAGAGTACATCAAGGTCGGGGCTTCTCTCCGGAGTTGTGCTTATTGCATCGAGGCCCTCAACGGCAGCATCACCTCGGACACTCAGGTAAATTACGGGAATACCCTCTTAAAACGTCGCAATTTACACATTCAAACTCATTCAAACTTCACTGCAGGCTCCAGCTGATTCCCTCAAGAAGCACTTACGCGACTTCTGCTTGAGACTAAGCTCTCATTCGTCAGCCGTGCTGAAAGAGCTGGCTGTCTCCATCAGCACGATGACAAGATCGTCAAAGGTTGAGTTCATGGTCGAAGACATGAAAAGCTCGGTTGAAGAGCTTCGAGATTCTCTGGCATCTCTCTCTCGAGAACCGAAACCTGAAGAAGCAATTACAGATGTGCCCCTGGTGGAAATCGCGCCGTTGGTCACGGTGACATCATTGCTGATAAGCATCGCGGCGAGAGTGGAGAAAACAGCGGAGGCGGCAAACGGGCTGGCGGAGAAAGCCGGATTTAGAGTCGAGAGTAAAGACGACGATGAGACGAGACGATGATGACCCTCCAGAAGGTCTGAGTTAACCCATTCATTCTCAACTTGTAATCGAAACCAAGAAATTGAAAACATATAATATAAAAATATCCGGTCGAACAACACAACTTTACTCTGCATACCTAATCGACAGATAAATCCCCTGGATTGATCTCACTCCTCTCCACTCATATTCTTTCTTTCATCCTCAATAAAAAAACTAATCTTTCTTGAAAATATCTCTGAAAATTTTCAGCAAATATGGACACAATCCACATCAGCATTTAGTACAAAATTGTTATTAAAATGCATAAATACAGATGATTGATCAAGAAATTGGAAGGGATTCTTGAGATGGGCATCCAAGTAAAACATTAGAGAAACATATGCACCATTTGTTTTGATTATTTTATTTAATTTTGTATAATTGTATTATTCATTTTTTTTTTATATATAAAATTGTACTTTTCTTTCTTCTAAGACTGTTTTTCAATCGATTTAATAATTGTATTTTTTTTTCAATTTTGTACTTGTAATTAAATGGATTTTCATGAAGTGCACTATAAAATAATTAAGGTCAGTGGAAATTTCTTACCATATCTCTCATATTGTTGTAGTGATTTGTATATGGCTAAGCTTCTTACCATATCTCATATTGTTGTAGTGATTTGTATATGGCTAAGCTGTATATGAAATTTACATTATTTAGGCTTTTAATTTTTTAAAGTAAATGATTTATTTAAATTATCTAAATGATTTATTTATCACTATCACTTAAAAATTATCTATATGATTTTTCAAAATACATAATTTTATAACATTATCTCCATCTTTTCGGTCCATCCGGTCGAATCAAATATCGAACACCACCAATCGTTTGTCTCCAAAATAAAAGGACCTTATAATTTTCAATATTATCGAAAAAATAATGCTACTATAATTTTTCCTAAAGTTTTACAAAAAGCTTAAGAAACATAAGATCCTTTTTTTCAAAGGTAAATGGATAAAAAGTCCTACAACAATGTTGGAGTACTTGTTAAAGGAAGTTTCTGGGAAGAATCACAACATGAGAACAAACAAGCAATCTATCTAAGAGTCACAAATAATGGCACTAACTTCCTAAGACAGCAGCTTCCTCGAAAATCCCCTAAAAACAATCATCAATCACCAATAATGTATGCAGTAGTTTCGTATAAAAGTACGTGTATGAAAACAACGTGGGTAGCATATTCAAAACTACTATAAGAGACCCCTCTCAAGTATTCACTTCCAACACAAATAAGAAATTCAAGATTCAATTCAAGAGATAACAACATATTCACTTCTCAATGGAGGGCACAGAATATCAAGACTTGTTGCCCGTCATGGCCGATAAGCTAGACGTGGATACATTCGTCGACGAGCTATATGGCGGGTTTCGTCTTCTTGCGAATCAAGCGAACGGGCTGATCACAGCGGCAAGTCTGCAACGAAACAGCGCTCAGTTGGGCTTGGGGGGTATGAGCCTCGAGGATGCCGAGGCTATGATCCAGGAGGGTGATCTAGACGGAGATGGGGCTTTAAACGAGACCGAGTTTTGCATTCTCATGGTGAGACTGAGCCCAGGGATGATGGAGGATGCTGAGACTTGGCTTCAGAAAGCCATTCAAGAAGAGCTGGATAAAGCCCCTTCTTGATTTCTCTATTTGTTTCTCTATTGCTACTTGTTGCTTTGTTTACTTGCCCTTTTACTCTGTTATCTCCATTTGTGCATGTACTGTGTTGATACTCTAAATATGAAAAGCTAAAGTTATGATCTTTAACAATATTCAATTATCGAATAGACAACATCACAACTGCTAAAATCGAATATGTAAATAAGAAATGTTTCTTCCTGCAAAGGAAATAGAAGGAAAATTGACATCGAACAGGCCTCTCAATAGATTATAGTAGAAGATATCATGTCGAGGTGATCAACTACACAATAGTATTAAATGGTAAGGAAAGACAATGAAAAAGGTATAGCCCAAACAAAACAATTCATAGAAAATACCAACTAAAACACACCGAGAAACAGTAGCATATGCAGAATAAAAATCCAACAGATAAACCAGACAAATTACAGATAATCGAGTAACTAAACAGTCTTAAAAAGTCTGGATGATAAAAAAATACGTAGATTGTAAGATTCTACACGAGTCTGTTAAAGCTTCTTCTCGACAGGATCTAAGATACAGAGAGCATTTACAAAGTAAAGAGACCTCTCCACTTGAATTTCTCTTCAATTCCTGGATTTCCTGACAGGCGACCTACTACAAACAAATATAAAGAATATTAATTAGATAATTCAAAGTAGAAAAAAAAATGATTTGGGGTCAACTAGCAAAAACAGCTAGAGTTATATATGAATTTACCTTCTGTATCTACCATAATCCGGACTCCTTGGCCTATCATACGAGGGCCCATTGTACCTATCATAAACCGGACTACGGGCCCGCCCATAATCAGGACTGGACCGGTGGCTCCTTCTGTACCCTGGGCTGGGCGACCTCCGATGATAGGGAGCGTCTCCTCCGCGCCTTCCGTAATCTCTTCTTGGGCTTCTGTCATGTAACCCAACACCCCTCTCATCATCATCCTTCAAAGCATACTCCACAGAGACAACCCTGTCTTGAATCTTACTGCAAGAACCAACAAAAATAAGTTTCATCCAAGAGAGGGACTCAAAAAACTAAAACTAAAAATAGTTTACCTCAGGTGGGTGCACTCCAAAGCTTTGGTAGCTTCTTCTTGGGTTTCAAACTGCACAAAGGCAAAGTTCCTGCGGATGCGTACATTGACAACCTTACCATATGACTCAAAGTGCCTTTCAATGTCTTGGTCTTTAGTATGGACAGGGTCAAAGTTGATCACAAAAAGGGTTTTGGTCGGCCTCTGGTTTGGTGCCTTTGCATCGCGATGCCTACCACGTTCACCCTGCCATGATTGAAAGCAGAACAAAAATTCTTAAAAAATAATCCTCCCTGATCGACCATATTGGAGTACAATTATGGTACTATAATATTTAACTTGTATTTTCTTTATCTTCTAAAGTATTTTATGAAGTCCATCTAAGGGGTTTCTTTATGATGTGGTCAACAACTTGGCAGGGGAATTTAATGTATTTATTTATTTCAACACTCATTTTGAAGACGTTAAAATATTTATGTTCAGAAACAATGAAAAAAGGATATTAATTAACATTTTAGGCCACAATATAAATTTATTTATACATAATAAAAGTATCAAAATACACGAAAAATCCAAAGACAGAAATAAACAACATACCTTGGCCCATTCAACTGACAATTTACGCTTGTCATAACCAAAAGGAAGATTGTCAAGACTACGAATGGCATCCTCAGCGTCACGTTCATCTTCAAAGTAAACGAATGCAAACCCTGAAAGTACCAAGAAAAAATAGGGTGAGAACAATGTTAACAGATATCAGATTGAAATACTACTACTACACCTCGCACCGAATTAGTTTGCATCACTATTCAGGAAAATTACTTTTTTTTTCCTGGAAAGTTACGATAAAAAATTACAACACCTGCAAATATGTGAAGGTTCTGATGAAAGTGTAAGTGATTGTAGAGGAGGCCTTGCATGATGAACACTAAACATAGATGAATGATTGGAGGGCAATTAAAAGGCTAGTAGTAGATCATGTTGATTAGCATGCTTCACCAAATTCACAGCACAGGTACAGTAAATTGATGGCAAGGCATGACAGAACTCATTGACTGCATTATGGTTAGTGATGGTAGACATGGCATGATCCCTTTATAATCTTTATTGTGGTTGACGTGCCATGATGAAAATGCATTTCCTTCCCACCATTACCATTTCTTGTGAGATGGAAATGCTAGGCAATTGAAGTGAGTCAAATGAGAGATAGATTGTGTGAAGGAGATGTAGAACATTTCCATCACACTAAGCACATAGAGGTTTGTAGAGAAGATGGCAAGCCAATATAGAAGATGTTCCTGCGAAAAACAAACACTTAAATACAAAACACTTTTTTTCTGATAAGTATTCACTGTCTTGCCATCGTTTTTTTCTCTTTAGACTTTCTTTAAAAAACAAAACCTTGTTTGGGGTATACATAACCTATAACTTCCTGCTTTTGAATCTACTACCAAATATAGGATACGGGCAATACAGCTTACTGAATTGTCACAAATTTCCTTAAGGAACTAAGGAAATCATCAAAGTTTCTACGATACAGCTGACATTAAACAAGGCCATGAATGTTAGATATAAGGAAGATATTTTGTTGAGACATAACTCAACACACATACACAAATCCCTTTTTCAGCTCATCGAGGTATTACATACGAATTTCGAAAGGAAAAAAAGGCATAATTTTTGTTTTCGATTTACCAGATTTCATATCGACCCGTTCAAGCCTTCCGTATTTGGAGAACAGTCGCTCCAAGTCCGACTGACGAGTCTCGTACTCAAAATTCCCGCAGAAAATCGGCCTCATCTTTTTTGATTGAGAAATCTGAAATCCTGAAAGAATAAACCTAAATTGATAGGAAATATAAGCATGAAATAAAATCGAACAAAAGTAAGCAGATATTTTACCTTTGCGAATTGAATGAGGAACGGAGAGAAAACGCAGTACTATAAAACAGGGGAGAACGAAACCCTAGATATTTTGAACTTAAACGTGCCGGTGGGTGGGCTATATGAACAAACCAAGCCTATGGGCCATTATTATTTTTTGGGCCCATAATCGCACTCCGGAAACTTCTTTTATGGGGGAACTGGAATATTGTGAATAGGCTAATTGAAATTTTAAAATTTGAAATTGTGAATTGATATTTTTTTTGGAATATTGTGAATAGGCTAATTGAAATTTTAAATTTTGAAATTGTGAATTGATATTTTTTGGAACGTTATCTCATAGTTACACTTACTTCACAAATAATCAAAAAAAAAAGTAAATAATAAAAAAAAGTTTGACTATAAAAACGGGACAAAAGTAGTAAGAATGTATATTAAAAAAAATAATTTATAATATAATTATATAGTTTTTAGAAAAATTTCCTATAAATGTAACACTTGAAAAGATTTGTGGTGAGAAGAAAAATAAATAGATGTCAAATGAGTGATCAAGGGCTAATATTAACCAATCGGGCAATCCAAAAGAGAAATAGGGGTAGCAGACACCTGTGTGAGAGACTTGAGAGTCAACAGATTTCATTCCAAAACAAATTTTATAATATTTCAATGAAAAATTATCTCACTCGAAGTTCAAACTCTGCATCGTCAGAGAATTACACTCACATCACCACTCACGGGCCTTACCACTAAACTAGTTCTCCTTTTTATGTCTTAAAAATGTTATGTCATATTCTCTCTGACTCGTATTAATGGTCACATGTTTTTTTATAATTTAAAAAAAACATGTGATCATTATTATGTGATGAATGCAGTACCCTACAAAAGACATTTGACCTGCTTTTTTCTGTGTCACGTCGCCGCGACTCTAAACTATATTGAGATTTGAGAATTTATCTTTCTTGATAGAAAATTACTACACTAATAATTTCAAATATAAAAATTAACAGTTAAATTGTTATATATTATTTCTGTCCCAACACAATTGTCACATTTTTTTTGTAATTTATAAAAAAAATATGACAATTGTATTGGAACATAGTAGTATAGAATAAGAAAATGTTGATTCTAATAATAGAATATTTGTAGTATATAATTCGAGGAAGTTTCCTCGAATTTGTGAGGAAGCTTAATGTCCTTCCAACTTTAATGTAATTATTTATTTGCAATGTCCCCTCAACTTCGTGCTCCATTAATTAACTTCACACTTAATATTATTGTCATTAGTTATTGATCGGGAATTATAATGAAAACTATTCGAGAGTGAGGTGCGGAGAAAATAATGTACTCTGTTTTTACAACGGTTTGAAATTTGAATATACACTAGTATAATTATTGTAATGGTGTTTTTTATAAGAAAAAATTAAGTTACAAAGTTTTGTACCTTTTCTCATCTAAATCAATGGTCATATTTCTAGATTTTATTTGTAAATTACAAAGAAAATATGAACATTAATACGTGGTAGTTAAAATCACATAGTCGTAATACAAATTTAGAATATTTGATAATACACTATAGTTAATTATTAATGATGTCTTCACAATTAAAGAAAAAAAAATGTAGTAATGTAGACGTGTAGGAAGCCCACCCAACCGTTGTAGAAAATGAAACGGCCTCCGTACGTGCCTATTTTATACTGCATTATATTTTTACGCGTTTGCTAACGTCAACGCAATTCGAATATTCCAATAATTATTTAAATAATATATTTATCATTTTTAAAATAAAATAGAGATACTTAGTAATTTTATAATCACACAACCGTTTATTATTTTATTTTCTTTACAAACCAACCACTCTCAGTAAGCAACTCACCATTATACTTGCAGAGAAGTTATTCGATGTTTGCTTCGTCACACTTTCTTTCCCTACGTTTTTTTTAATCATCAGATGTTTTAAATTATTTATTTAACTGCATCAATTATTCATTGTCACGATCTTAATTTGGTTGAGTTCACAGAGAGTCATGGAAGCAGCAGTGGATCACGAGAAGCCACTGGAGCCATGGTCATGGACCGTTGACCAATGCCTGAAGTCGTACCGAGTCAAACTAGACAAGGGCCTCACCGCTCACGAGGTCGACAACCGGAGACGTCTCTTCGGGTACAACGAGCTCAAGAAAGAACCCGGTAAGCCCCTCTGGAGGCTCGTCCTCGCTCAGTTCGACGACTCGCTCGTCAAGATCCTCTTACTAGCCGCTCTCGTCTCGTTCGCCCTCGCCTCCCTCCAAGCCGACGGGGGCTCGACGGCCCCTTACGTCGAGCCCCTCGTCATCGTCTCGATCCTCGTCCTCAACGCGGTGGTCGGGGTCTGGCAGGAAGGAAACGCCGAGAACGCCCTCGACGCCCTCAAGGAGATGCAGCCCGACTCCGGGCGGGTGGTGAGGGACGGGCACCTCCTGCCCGACCTGCCCGCCCGCGAGATCGTCCCGGGGGATATCGTGGAGCTGCGCGCGGGGGATAAATCCCCCGCCGACATGCGCGTGGCGGCTCTGAAGACCTCGACTCTGCGGATGGAGCAGAGCTCGCTGACGGGGGAGGCCATGCCGGTTTCGAAGTCCCCGAAGCCCGTTCTCGAATGCGACTGCGAGATCCAGGCGAAGGAGAACATGGTCTTTTCCGGGACGACTGTCTCGAACGGGAGCTGCTTCTGCATTGTCACCAGCATCGGGATGTCGACAGAGATCGGGAGCATACAGAGGCAAATACACGAGGCTTCACTCGAGGAAAACGAGACCCCGTTGAAGAAGAAGCTCGACGAGTTCGGTAATCGGCTCACTTCTGCTATAGGGTTCGTTTGCCTCGTTGTTTGGATCATAAACTACAAGCACTTTCTGACGTGGGAGACGAGTGCCGACGGGTGGCCTTCGAACTTCGAGTTCTCGTTCGATAAGTGCGCATATTATTTCAAGGTGGCCATCGCGCTCGCCGTGGCGGCTATTCCTGAGGGGCTGCCAGCTGTCATCACGACGTGCTTGGCTCTGGGGACGAGGAGAATGGCTAAGAAGAACGCGATAGTCCGGAAGCTTCCGAGCGTGGAGACTCTGGGGTGCACGACTGTGATCTGTTCGGACAAGACGGGGACTTTGACGACCAATCAGATGGCGGCAGCGGAGTTCTTCACGTTGGGAGTTGAAGCTACCTCCGCTCGAGTTTTTTTGGTTGAGGGCACGACTTACGACCCCAAGGACGGAGGGATAGTCGGTTGGAATTCTCACAAGGGTATGGATGCTGGTTTGCAGGCTGTGGCGGAAATTTGCGCTGTTTGTAATGATGCCGGAGTGTTTTCCGATGGTCGGTTATTCAGGGCTACGGGATTGCCCACGGAAGCCGCTCTGAAGGTGCTGGTGGAGAAGATGGGAGTTCCCAACGACGAGGCCAAGGAAAAGATTCGTTACACGAAGCTTCTGCCGAACTACTTGATCGATCGGAGCTCGGTTAAGTTAGGTAAGACTAAGAGTAGTCTTTGCTGGTTGTTCTGTTCTGTTTTCTGATCACCTTCTGAACAATTCTTTCCAGCTTGCTGCGAGTGGTGGTCGAAAAGATCGAAGAGGGTCGCGACACTCGAATTCGATCGTATCCGTAAATCGATGAGTGTCATTGTTCGGAAGGCGACTGGGTCCAACCGACTTCTTGTCAAGGTATACATTTGAGAAAAAAGCTCATAGTCATTTGAAGTCCTTCCATTCAAAATCAACTGTGTATTTTCCGGCAATGCAGGGTGCTGTCGAGAGTTTGCTCGAGCGAAGCTCCACTGTACAGCTGGCGGATGGATCGACATTCCCCATGGACGAAAATTGTAGGCGATTCTTACTGTCACGGCTCCTGCACATGAGCTCAAAGGGTTTACGATGCTTAGGCCTGGCGTACAAAGACGACTTAGGGGAGTTTTCGGATTACTATACGGATACTCACCCGGCACATACAAGGCTGCTCGACCCCGACTGTTATTCCGAGATAGAAAGCGGACTCGTCTTCGCAGGAGTAGTCGGTATAAGGGTGAGCTGACTGAGTATGTTATTTTCACTTAAATCACAAAAGCACCCCAAAGATTATGGTAATTACAGAAAACTTTCCTTGTTCTGTTATTACAGGATCCTCCCCGAGAGGAAGTCCACAGTGCGATCGAGGATTGCAGCAGAGCAGGAATCAAGGTGATGGTGATCACGGGGGACAATAAATCTACAGCCGAGGCTATCTGCAAGGAAATCCGACTGTTTCCAGAAGGCGAAGATCTCAAAGGAAGAAGTTACACAGGGAAAGAGTTCATGTCCCTTTCACCCTCGCAGCAGGTCGACATTTTGTCTGCCCCTGGTGGGAAGGTTTTTTCTCGGGCTGAGCCTAGACACAAGCAAGACATCGTGCGTCTGCTCAAGGACATGGGGGAGGTCGTTGCTATGACCGGAGACGGAGTCAACGATGCACCTGCATTAAAGCTTGCCGATATTGGAATAGCTATGGGCATCACCGGAACTGAGGTGGCGAAAGAATCATCGGATATGGTGCTTGCAGACGACAACTTCAGCACGATCGTGCTAGCTGTAGCCGAGGGTCGATCAATCTACAATAACATGAAAGCTTTTATCAGGTATTAAAAAAACCAGAGCATCATCCTGTTAGTTCATACACTTAGATTTCAAACTGTTTGCAGATACATGATATCGTCTAACGTCGGGGAGGTGATATCCATATTCCTGACGGCTTCTCTCGGACTACCGGAATGTATGATACCGGTGCAACTTCTGTGGGTGAATCTGGTTACAGATGGCCCGCCCGCCACAGCCCTCGGGTTTAACCCGGCCGATGTTGACATTATGCAGAAACCACCTCGGAAAAGCACCGATGCCCTCATCGACTCTTGGGTTTTCTTTCGTTATATGGTGATCGGCTCATACGTCGGCATGGCAACAGTCGGAGTATTCATCTTGTGGTTCACTCGAGCTTCTTTCCTCGGCATAAACCTAGCTGGAGACGGGCACACGCTAGTTACCCTGCACCATCTTCGCAACTGGGGAACATGCTCGTCGTGGTCGAATTTCACTGCGTCTCCATTCACGGTCGAAGGCGGCCGCACAATCACCTTCTCTGACCCGTGCGAATACTTCACGGTCGGAAAAGTGAAGGCGACGACGCTGTCGCTTTCGGTTCTGGTCGCCATCGAAATGTTAAATTCCCTAAACGCCCTCTCGGAGGATAATAGCTTGGTGAGGATGCCCCCGTGGAGGAACCCTTGGCTTCTTGTGGCGATGTCGGTCTCACTTGGGCTCCACTGCGTGATTCTTTACGTGCCGTTTCTTGCGAAGGTGTTTGGAGTGGTCCCACTGGGTCTGAACGAATGGCTTCTCGTGGTGTTGATGTCAGCCCCGGTTATCCTCATCGACGAGGTTCTCAAGTTTGCCGGGAGGAGGAAAAGATCGAGGCGAAAAGAAAAGATGTTATGAGCTTTTCATTAGGAATAATCTGATGTTCTTCTTTACTGAATGATGTAATGTAATTTCTATTGAATGGAAACAATATTACATATACATGTATATCAAAAAACATACCTGTATTAACTGTCAATCATCAGTGGCTTCTAAGGAAGAAGAAGAAGAAGAAGAAAGAATGCAGAACACCACAAATCAACAGACACCAATACATCTATACACATACTGAAATGAATGACATATCTATGAAAAAACCGATCTTTTTTTTTTATTTTTCTATCCTCCTTCAGAAGTTTAGAAATAAGTCGACTGGTCATGAATCAGGTCTAAATGGGCAAGTATCTTAGCCGCCAAAGATTTCACGACGCTGTTCGGCCCCCGAGTCAAGTCCACCAACGCCATCTGAGCCAAATGCCCGTAATTCTGCCTAAACTCCAACAACCGAAAAATCCTCTCCAGAGACTGCAAAGCCTTCTCCTGCAGCCCAACACAAGGGCTCCCGATCAGCCTAATCAAAGCGGGCATCGCGTTTTCCTCATCCAGAACCTTCAACCCATTTTGCAACAACTCATCTTGTATCAAAGTCAAAAGTGCATCCAAACCCGCCTCGCTAACACCCGGGTCCGGTTTATCCAAAACCCTAACGAGAGCCCGGACTGCATTAGCCTCTATAAGACAGAAGGACGACTCGACTGTGCAAAGCCCACGATGAACAGGGCAAGCTGACTCCATCACACCCGAGAAGCACCAAAACCCATTACGCCTCGATATTTGCCTGCTCAGCCTAGGGGAGCTTCTAGAAAGCTGAGCGAGAGATAGTGCAGCCCGTTTGATTGTCAGGTCAGTCATGTCTAGCGAATTTACCAGAAATGGTATGATCCCAGCCTCCGCGACTTTCTTCTGGAGTTGAAGGTTCGTCTCATTGGTCAGACGGGATATGGCTCCAATCGCGTTCTCTAACACGTGGGGCTTCTGGTGGACGCTGTTGTTTCCACGGCTGAGGAGAAAACTGAAAATTGCGGGGAGGTTTTTGGATTCCAAAAGCCACTTGGATATTTGGTCAGATTTTGGGAGGTTGCCGATTATGCCTAGAGCGGAGGCGATCTCGTCCTCGTCTCCGAAAGACTTAATGATTACGAGCAAGGTCTCGATTGAGGTTTGGGTGATGTGGTCTGCGATCATGGTTTCATTGCTGTCGTCAGTTAGACGGCATAGGAGGTTGACGGCGTCTGCACGTAAAATGATGTCTTCGGACTCGCATAGCCGGAACAATGTTTGCACGGCTGAGCACTGAGGACGCAAGCACGGATAACCAATGATCACGATTGAAATAGAGACTAAGTAAGCACGGATAACCAAAACAATATACTATACTCGTATAATTTTGAAATCATCTGCTGCTCTCGTAAACGTCAAATCGAGATAAAATAATGCAGTAGAAAATAGTAGTACATGTGTGCATGACAGATATGTATCATCACTAGAAAACTTTACAGTATTTCCTAGCAAAGTTGAGCATACTAATTGTATGTTAGGGGGATGGTTACAGAAAGTAAGCTTGAGGTTTGACCTAACTAGTAATTACAAAACAGCACAAAAAAACAGTAGACTTTCAAATTCACCCCGTGCTTTGATTTTACTTGTTAATTAAGGGGTTAAGTGTAATATTTTTGTAAATGTGATTGGGTTTTTGAACTATTTTTTCTCATGATGGGGTACTTAATAACAAAATCTCAAGGGTATTTTTAAAATTTTCTTTTTGCTTATAAAAAGGGGAAATAAAACAAAATGAAATATGGGTCTTTTTTGCAATTTGGAAAGAGTTTTTTTTCTTTGTAATTAAGTCAATCCTCGAGGGTACATTTTCTAATTAAATCTAATTGTCATTCTGAAATAAAGTAATACTAACATGTCTCTGAATCAATAAAAGGTTACTCTCCAGACCAAATCAATAAGGTAATTGTCATTACCTCTCTCAGTTTAGACTTGATGACATCAGCCGACGGTGACAGACACATTGCATAAAAAGCCCGGAGAACTTTTTGCTGCATGGAAGAACCCGCCACATTAATGAAGGAAAATAGTTCAGAAATATCTTCTTCAGACTCAAACATGCAGAGAGGTAAAGAGTCAGAGCCTTCGGGTTTCGTCGATTGAGCAAGATGCACAATTGTGGCCGCCACCAGCTCGCGCAGACTCTGCGATGACGTCTGGCGGTACAGAATGTCCAGCAATGGACGGACGGCGCTTTTTCTTATGATCTCCTGGCTGTTCCTTTTTAAGCTCGAGAGATTCAGAAGGGCTTCGACCGATGCTATTTTCATCTCGACATTATCTTGCGAGACTAAATTAAGAAGTAAATCCAGTACACCGTTTTCGACTAGGGAGGCTTTGTTATGATCACTCACTTCGATCTCACCCAGGGTTTTCGCCATTCTGATCTTAACATGATCGGAGCCTGACAAACAAAAATGATATCAGTTTTTCCAATGTGAACTTCGTCTTGCGATTCTATTTAATCGAAGAAGAATCTGAACGCAGCATGATAAGTTCTTTAAAATTTCTGATTCTACTTCTAGTTTGACTTTTACTAAGAAACAAATCAGTAATCACTTTTACATCTTATTTACCAACTGAACAGTCATATAATTAGTTTTCCTTTCCGGTTTTGGGTCACATTTCAACACTTTCTCCTTATTTCACCCTTAAGACTAATTCATCAATATAAGGTTTTTAAAATTGTTTCTTAATATATGGATAAGAAAGATAACCATTTCCAATTCTACTTGTAGTGTGACGTTTACAAACTAACAAAAAAGGAACTTATTTACGAAAATATTTCACTTAATTAATTCAACTTCAACTTCAATTTCACACGCTACTATTTTTAGCTTATGCCAAAATAAATCACTTGTTTTAAATCACAGGTTTTTTGCAAACACTTCCATAGCCAAAGAGATGAGCAAAAAGGAAATATATACCGGAAGATAGACGTTCCAGAAGATGCTGGAAATAGTTATTCTTTGCCATGATGATAACATTGTCGTCGGAGTAAGACAGATTGTCCAAGACATCCTTTGCGTCTCGGGCCTCTTGTGGGTCCGCGTGGCTTAACATAGTCACCAGAAGAAGTATACAGCCCCGAGCATTCCCGATGCACTCATGCATGGATTCACATTTAGAGAGTTCGAGAAGTAATGTTACCGCTAACTTCCTTTCCTCCTCGCGACGTCCAAGAAATTGGACGATATGTATAATGGAATCCTCAATGTTTGTGATTGTTTCCTACAAAAGACATCCAGAAATGTAGAAAAAGTACCAATATAAAAAAAGTTATATATGTAATAAATACCATTTCATTTCACTAGAGATTTTATGCAAAAGTAATAACAATTACCTTTGCATAATCGTTTTCCTTCACCAACAAGCAAAGTACAATCAGCGCCCGTCGCTTAATCTCTCGATTCTTATTGACCAGCAGCCCGACCAGGCTTGGCACATAGTTCTCCAAAATCAACCACTCCTTATGTATCTCCCTCTCCTCACAAAGATCCTTCATCTCATCCAAAGCCCGAACCACTTCCTCATCCACCCCCGACGCAAGCCTCGATCTCAAAGAGCCCACCACAATCATAGTGTTTCTCTCCTTCCACTCTTCGATCGACTGCCTCAAAGTTTTGTTCGGCCTAAGCATCGACACCTCCAAAGGGGTGGACGTCAGGGGGCAGATTGGTCCATTTACCTCCGGCGACAGACAACTCTCTATCGCCCCCCTCTCAAAGGTGAGCCCCGACGGCGTCTCCACAGGGTCTGCCATCACCTTATCGGTTATCGGGCAAATAAACGACTTGAGTGGATCCAACGGGCAGGCCGCCAACGACTCCCTCTTTGTCAGATAATTTTTCTGTCTGTCCTCGAAGGACGAGGCTGCATCCGCCCTCTCTAACAGAGCAATTATCTGGTCCATCTGTATGGCCTCCGCCTTGTCCTTCCTCGACCACAGATTGTCCAATTCGCCCCTGAACTCGTCGAACTCCTTTTTCAGAGCAGAGCGGTCAGTCGGGACTCCTATCGCCTCTGCGATCGAGACCAGCAAGCTGTCCACGTACGCGCGGTCCACGTTCCTTTCGCTGATACCCAATTCGATCTTATCCAGAATCTCTTCCGTCTCGACAGCTGCTTTGAACTCGGCGTTCTCCATCCAGGAAATGAGCTCGTCGATATCTTCCCTGACGTTCACCGAGATGCTCATGGACGCGAAAGGGATGAGGCTGAGCGCGTGGCTGATCTCCCTGGTTATGCGCTCGATCTTTTTGGCGATGGAGCGGCAGTTGACGAAGAGGTAAAAACGGCTCCGCTCGCTGCAGTCGGAGACGAGCTTCTTCGCCTCCTTGATCTCGTGGTCGAGGATTTGGATGAAACTGATCAGGCCCTCGGGGGCATTCTCGTCGTTTTGTCGGGCGAGCTCGCGGACAAGGGGGTTGAGGCGTTCGAGGTAGGAGGAGAGCTGAGAGAAGCTCTTCTTGTCGACCAGGACGTTGTTGGAAGCTAAGATGACCTCAATGATGGCTTCTATGGTCTGGGAGATGAAGTTCCATAACGGGCCAAGGGCCGAATCGGATATCATGTCCATCGCCATTTCGGATTCTCTTCTGTGGTTTGGTGAGCTCAATCAAACCCTTCTCCCCCAACAGTCTCATTTACAGTCAGCTCCCTATATTCAAAACCCATATGGGCAAATCAACAAAACACAAAACATAACACAGTAATAACCAAGAAAGAAGAATCTGTAAAAAGGTTTTTTTTTTCTAGTTTTATTTTTCTCTTTCTATTTCATCTTCTTCTGCGGAGAAGACCATAAAAGTCTACACTAGCTCAAAGGGGGTCAAATGGATTTCTAGGTCAAGAAAACAGAAAACAAATTCGACATGGGGTTTGATTCCAAAACTCCGTAAATTCTATGCACAGAAATTAATGAAATAATAAATAATAATAGTAATTGATGATAATAATCAAAAATGAAAATTACCATTCTGAGCTAAAGACGAAACTGGGGTTAGTTGCTGCGAAAATAGAAACTCGCGGGCCACACAAAGGACTCGGTGATTCTTTCTTTCTTTCTATTTGAAGAGCATTGAAAAATATTGCAGAAAGATTCAAGAACGAAAGAAGCGACTGTTTGAATCTTCCTGTTTTAGTAATCAATTGTTTTTCATTTGTTTGAGTCCACAGCAGCCGACTATTTATTTCTTTCATTTTTTCTTTCTACTTTCACTAGGCACGACCAAGAGTTTTATTGGATCACTAAATTAAATAAGTTAAATAATTAAGTTAAAATTATATTTTAAAATAAATATATAAAAATATACTGTAATATATTGGAATTTTATTGGAGTAGTATTTTTTATAATAAATTAAAATGTTGAAAAAATAAGTTAAAAAAATGTTTATGCCATCTGAAAGTTGTTGAAAAACAATTGTTTTGACATCTTAACATAACAAAAGAAAAGTGTTACCCGTTGTATATTCCACATCGATTGGAATAAGAACTCTGAGCTCACATATAAGTTAGACAATTTTAATACTTTAATAAGGTTTTTAAGTTGTTATTGGCCCAACTTTGAACATGGTATCAGAGCGGGCCCAATTGGATCCCCCAACCGATGGAATTTTCGGCTCGCCACAAAAATGGCATTAATCCACGAGTAGAGCCGATGAAATTTCCGGCCTACTCGTGAGGGGGAGTGTTGGATATCCCACACCGATTGGAATAAGAACCTGGACTCACATATAAGTTGAACAACCTTAATACCTTAACAAAGCCTTTTAAGGTGTTATTGACCCAACTTTGACAGTTACACCTTTGGCCTCTTAACTTTGAAATTTTTATAATCCAAAAAAATAAAATACATATGTTGATATAAATAATATATTCAATTTCTTTAAGCACCTTGCATTTTTTTAGAGGATTAGAATGTTGCTTCCATAAATAAATACAGAAATTTTGCTTGAATTAAAAAAATATATTGAAAAATATATTTACAAATAATTGGAGAAAACAATTAATAGATAAAAATTCAACAATTTTTATTAATGATAAATCTTACTATATTTATTTTTTGTTCAAATTCTTGACGGTTGAAAATTATTATCCCGAAGAAGGATACCATGAATTCTCTTTATGATATGTTTTCTCCAAATCATACATTTCCTAGTATATTTTAATTTTTTAAATTGAAGATTTTATCTAAATTTAATGCAGCTTGTCAAACAAAAGTTAAGAAAAAATAACAATATATAATTGGCCTAAAATCTACAGTTGAATTCAAAATCTGACAATTGTTGGAGAAAAAACTACATGAAGAAAATCAAAATTAAAACAAATCAAAAACTAAGAGTATTAAGCATAACATACATTTTATTCTTGAAAATAATTACATTTGTGAGTATAAAATATGAAGTATCAAACCCAAAACAAAATTAAGAATTTTAATTTTTTACTGGTACTATGAAAAATAGAGTATTTGAGTTGTACTATTATTTTCCAATCAAACCCAAACCAAATGATCACACTCTATTTGAAGCAAGTTCGAGTTCGGTGTTAAACAGCGAATCTTGGGCGAGCAAGTAATTGCCTCACGGTTACCACCGCAGCCCCACTAATCTTTTGGACTTTCTCAGCAACCCTCGCAATTTCTTGTATTTGCATTCTGGCCCCAGGCGACACCAACACCACCACTCGATCTGAGCCGCCGCCCGTCGTAAGTAGTTCGTCGTGAATCCTCCCGAATTCCACCAACGCCTGGCTCACCATCTCCGCCGCGCCGCGATCGCTGCTGCTCTTCTCCACCAACAGCCTCACCAGCCTCGACAAGTACTTGTGAAGCTTGCCCCTCTTCGCGACCTCTCTCAGCGCATCTCTCGAAACCTCTGCCTCCGCGCGGCGGCGGCGGAGCCACGTCGACAGCCGCCTGACGTCCCTGTTGACCGATTCCAGCGCGCGGTGGGAGCGCGCGGCGTCGAGGAGGGCGGCCGCGTAGCCGGTGGAGGGGTTGTGGTGGGACCTAGGGTTAATTAAGGGCTGTTTGGGTGTGATTAAGGTGGGCGGAGGATTGACGGAGGTGTTGGTGCCGTGGGCGGTGAAAGTGGGGGTGGGTTTATTTGATGATTTGGGATTGGGATTAGGAGGCTTGAAATGGCGGAGCAGGTCGTGGGGTTTAGGGTTGAGGGCGGTGGGGATTTTGAAGACGGAGACGGAGGCTGATAGGGTAGCCATGGAGATTGGGATTGAGCAAATTTGTGTTTGTGTTTTGTGGAGGGAATGAAAGATGAGGATAGACTCAACACATACGCCACAAAACTTGAGACTGGAAATATTTGGTATATATTCTTAGACATTTGTTAATTTCCTTGATGATTATGGTTTCATCTACTCGATCATTTTTATTTTTTAGGGAAGTTGGTGTTGTTATATCAAAATCAAGATTCGGTAGTAGCGGAATGGAAGCGGCCTTAGTGTAACGCTCCGGCCTTTTGAATAAATTAAGTACCACATTCTCACAAAATCCAATCAAAAACATTCTTGATCGACAAGGGGAAATACACTCAAGAAGACTAAGTGATATCGTATTTAATTTTGTTTTTTCACTATAAACATTATATATAAATAAAATACAGGAAAATCAACAACAACATTTCATTATAAAAGGAAGAGTAGGAACAATATTTCATAATGTTTTATCTCACATACAGTATATGTATATATATCTTTCCTTTATTTTATTCTTATTTTCCTATTAAATATTTAATTTATAGCAGATCGAGTATTAATTAATTCCGACTACGTCTGGGTCGAACCGCAACCTCAAGTGGATTAGCCATCTCGCACGAGAGCTTCAACACCTCCGACAAGTCCACGGAACCCACAAACTCAAATTCATGCAAGAGTGTAGCCACCCAGAAGTTGACCGTGCTCATGCCCAACGTCTTCCCGGGGCACGACCTCCGACCCGACCCGAACGGCGCGATCCTTAGATCCGACCCGAGGACGGAATACTCCGTGGGGCCCAGAAACCTGTTCGGATTGAACGCCAACGGGTCGTCCCAAACGCTCGGATCTCTCATGATTGCCCACATGTTGACCATGGCAGTAGTCCCCGCCGGCACGTGATACCCATCCACCACCGAATCCCTTATCGACAGACGGGACCACGAGAGGAGTGGGCCCGGAGGGTGCAGCCTCAGCACTTCTTTGACCACCGCCGTTAAGTAGACGAGGTCCGTTAGGTCAGACTCTGCCACCGCGCGAGACCTTCCGACAACCTTGTCCAGCTCGTTGTGGACCTTCGATTGAACTTCCGGGTGCGAGACTAGTCGCGCCAATATCCACTCGATCAGGACCGCCACCGTGTCGGTCCCACGAAATATCATTTCCTGCGCCAAATTTAATTTAATTAATTTTACCAAATATATTCTCAAAATCAGAATAAAATTCGTTTATCCCATATGTAGTAAAAACTTTTATTTACATTTTGGGTAATAACTGTAAAACTGAGTGTGACATAACATGTACTCTCACTTTTCATAATACTCCAATTAAGAGCAACTTTAGATTTCACAATAATAAAATAAATTTTATTTTTAATAATAATAATAATAATAATAATAATAATAATAATAATAATAATAATAATAATAATAATAATAATATATTCTTACCCATAGAACGGCGATCATGTCTGAATCGGACAATCTATCCGCCCCCTCAAGAGACAACAAAAGATCCACAAAGTCGGAACCGCCGCCGCCTTTGCCGGCCGCCTTCTTACGCTCGCCGATTATCCCGCCGACGAACCGATTCACCCTGGGCACGATCCGGCCGCACCTGAACAGGATCTTCTGGAAGTCGAATTGGGCCAACCACGGGACGTGATCGGCCCAGTTCGTCTGGCCCAGCAGATCGTACCCCTCGTCCACCAAATCCAGCAGCTCCGCCATCTCGGCGCCGTCGGCCGATCCGACGTCGTATCGCCTCCCGAACACCGACCACATCATATTGCTCAGCGACGCCGTCTTCAGCACGTCCCGAACTCGAACGCCGGCCGACCGATCGCGGCCCAGCACCCCGACCACCTGGTTCGCTATCTCCAGCCGCTGCGACTCCGACGCCTTGATCTGCTTCGGGCAGAACAGGTGAGCGGCGGCGATCCTCCGCAGCGCCGCCCAGTAGACGCCGTACGGCGCGAAGCCGATGGACCGGGTGAACATTAGGCGGTAGGCGGACTCCTTGGCCGGGCGGTCGGAGAAGGTGGAACTGTTGAGGATGTCTCTGGCGATTTCCGGGTTGCACGTGACGATGGTACGTGTCTGGCCGAGGCTGAGAGCCATGAGCCGCTGGGCCCCATGGGATTGGGCCGCTTGGGCTGTTTTATGGTGGGCCAAGCCGGACATAAGGCCCATGCTGCCGATTATGGGGAGTCCCTTGGGCCCTGGGATCGGGGGGCTTGATGTTTTGGGCTTGGGCCTGGTCCATTTGTGGGTGCCCCAGGCCGGGCCGCCGGGGTGAGCCCAAAAGATTAGGTGGAGGAATATACACGATAGGAAAAAGAGAGATGCAAAGATGTAGGTGTTGAGGGGAGTGATGGATTCGCATTTGGAAGCGATGGCTAAAAGCCAAATGCTTTCGACTTCGGTTTTCATCATTTTCCTTTTATTTCTAGAGCGAGTGAGTGACTGAGTGAGTGAAGAAAAGATTGATTGCTTTTGGTAGCTTATTTGAAGAAGGAAGGCAATCATGCATGGTTTATATAGGGGAGGGGAAGATGTAAAAGTTGTGAAAGAATATTTGGCTAATTACAAAAACTACCCCTGAAATATGTTTTATTCTAGGTAGGCCTCACCACCATTGTGGGCTCGACCCGCCTCACCGATCGTGTGAAGCTCGTCCCGATCAGAAACTATTGCTCAAATCATTCAGCTCACTCAGAACTCGAGTACAAAAATTTGCTCGACTCATCTTTCTTTAGATAGTTAAGCGTGTCCACTTTTATTTTAAGTAAAAAAAATTGTATTTTAATATAAAAAAAATTATTTACTCTAGCTATTTCAATTTAGTATTCATATTTTAAATATATATTTGAAAAAATAATAAATTGATTTTTAATTTGAAAGTGTGAATATAACAAAATGAAAAGAATATCCATATGTTCATACATTAAATAATTGTATATTTAAATTTAAAAGGAATTCGAGATATAACTAATTTATACTGTTGGAGCACTCAACCCTATGATGTAGATTTATAGAAATGACTATCTTTAAATACTCAACTAGCTAGTTAGTTACTTTGCTAATTAACTTTAATTATTTTAATAACAAATCAATTTTTAGTGTCTCCACGAACTTTATGAGATCACATATATAAATATATGAATATATGATATATATTCCCCATATATGAGCTATATACTCAGCTTTTTTATTCATCACTTTAAACTATTCAAACTTAATAAACTCAATTGTAAAATTTAACTCATACAACTGCTGTCTCATTAAAAATTATTTACTCAGCTTTTATTCATCACTTTAAACTATTCAAACTTAATAAACTCAATTGTAAAATTTAACTCATACAACTGCTTCATCAATGAGAAAAAGTTTCATTTTCGTTTAGTTAAAAATGAAACTTTTTTGTTCTGACCCTTAAAATTAAAAAATTATTTAATGTGTTGTAGAGTGTTATAAGATTTAATGTACTAATTATTTAGTTGTTATTTTATAAATAAAGTAGAATAGTAAATTAGAGTAATGTTAGTGATTCCCACAAATATTATAATAAAATTTTAATGTTACTTTTGTTATTTATCTAAATGCTCCATTTGCAATGTAATGTGTGAGGAATCTAAATGAAATATGAATATGAAATACTTTATGATATTTTGATTAAAAAACAAATGGTGATTTTTTTTAAGCAATTGAAAAATAAAACAATTGTTAGTAAAGTTGAAAAAATAAATTAAAAAGTAAATTAAATATCAAATTATATTTTTAAGTGACAAAATAATACTCCCTCTTTTTTAATTATACATGCACAGTTGTTTTTGTAATTTATAAAAAAATGATGGATGGATAGTTGAGACGGATGAGAGTAATAATTAGTTTAAGAGTGTATTATTGGACGTTAGGTCTCTTTCTTATGAAACTAAAAAAAATACATAATTATCATTCTAATAAAATGATTAAATTTAAAAATAACGATAGTATGTGCTACTGCTAGTTGAATTTGAGGCACAAATTATTAATTTAGATCTCTTAATCATTTGAAATTATGTAACAATTGGTAAAAAAACTAAATATATATCAATTAACTTTAGTGTTATTGTAACACAAGAATTTTTTAAAAATTGAATATTACTACTATATCAACAAAACCTATCTTTTTTTTGTTAAACAATCTTTTAAAACACAAAATATAACTCATAATCGAATCGAAGTACTACAATTATAGTAGTTATTGATAATCGAATCGACTCATAACTCACAATGGAATCAAAGTGTCAATTATATAGTGATATGCAATTAATTAAATTGATATTAATTTAAAATGCAAAATATTACTTTCGATACGAGTTATTGATAATTGAATTGATTCTTAATCAAATTGAATTGTTACAATTATATTGACATTATAAAGAGCACTACTCATAAATATAAATATAGAAATAGTAGTCTCATGATTGACTACTAGATAATCATACAAGTACTACTAACATTTTGAATAATGAATAGAGTGACATAGGCAGTCAACCATAGTACTTGCTTGGGTCTTTGGGAATATCATTTAAAATTGTGGTTACTTATAATTAAAATATGAATACACGAGTTTTGCGAGCCGCCGGGCCGTAGAAAGAAGACACAGCTAACAAATGACTGTGAATTGCGTGGTAGTTAAGGCTTTAATGGGAATTAAAAATACACACACATTTCTTAAGGTTTTCAAGTAAAATTAAGTTGTTTAATTTTACTTTAAAGTTTAAAGGAAGCAATTAATCAATGAATAACATTCTTTGAAAAAGAAAAAAAAAAAAGATGTTGAGTGAATTATGTTATACCCGCAACAATAGTTATTAGTGTTTGATTTATAACTTTTTTGTCAAAAAATAAATAAATTAAATTAATAAAATAAAGCAATTATGAATAAATATAAATAAATAAATAGATATGAGTAAATTTAAAATTATAAATAAAAGTAATTACTTTGTTTTATACAGTACGACTATTGATTTGATACAAAAGAGAATAAAAAAACACGACTGTCAATATATAGACTCTACTTAATACCAATAATATTCATATTGTGTGTTACATTATTTTATTTAGTATTATATATTAATGTTATACTGTATATAATAGCGTTTACTGTATATAATAGGTGTAAACGCGAGGTACTAGAATGATATCATGATTACCTAACTTTGCAATTAGATTTTTTTTTAAATCCTAATTATTGGTACTTAGGAGTATAATTCTATCATCTTCGGATATTATACTTTCAAACTAGTGGGATTAATATTTTTATAACTTTGAGTTGGTATCAACTCTCAATTGTTTTTTCAAAGCATATTGTAAAGCTACGCACGCATAAATATGAATTATAATAAGTGGATGGTGCAGGGGCTTTGTAATCTTCTTATACATTCTAAAAATATTTTAAAATACTTCAACAAAAGTAATAAATAAACCGCATCATACATATGATATAACTTTAAGAGAAAAGCTCGCAAACTTTTTTTATATAAAATAAATGAAAGTAAAAGTCTCTAAACTTTTTTTAAATAATTGAATTTTGAAAGTGAAAGTTGTTAAATTAAGAACTTAATTAAATAAATTAAAGTAAAATCTTGTGTATTTTATAATAGTCTTTTTTCGCCAGATAGAAACATGGCTCTTGATTAGAGAGTAATTTTTACTTGTAAAAAGTTAGTACTATATATGATTTAAGTTTGATTTCTTTATTTAAAGAGGGAAATAATTTTGAGTGCATGCAGTTCAATATACAGCTATAAAAATAAACTTCAATTATTTAATGATTGCATAAGCATTCAATTTTTTTCTTGAAATTAGAAAATAATCGAAGAATTTGAGATGGTTCGGTTGATGCCAAGCTGATGGAGTACTCTCGCTCGACTTGGTGAGATTGGTGCTCCGGGAGATATTGTTTGGGCCAAAAAACCTTCACGGTCAAAAATAAAAATAATATATTTTTAATTTTAAAAAATAATATCACAAATATCTTGTAGAGTAACATAAACTAATCTCACATTTTTTGTTTTTTAAGTTTACGAAAAAAAATACTCCAATACTCATCCAATTTGACAACTTATAGTTGAATTTTGCATGTTGATTGTTGTATACATGAGACTTTGCCGTTGTAATTTTTTTTTTGTTTTATGTCATAACTATTTAATTAAGTTACGGTCACTCAATCATATCATTAATAAAATTAATGTTTTTTTTTGTTATTTTCAAGTCATATATATGCTTGAGATTACACAAGACAAGACAGAACATTAAAGCAAAGTGCCGCATAAATTTCAGAAAATCAATAAAAATCTTTTTGTTGTAAAACTGAGTGATTAAACGTGAAATGAATCTGTATTTTAATTTCATAATCACAAAGATTAGGATTGATTGAGTTAAAAAGCATCCAGATACACAAGTATTTAGATTGATTAAGTTAGGCATCCATCCATCTTCATGTGTAAGTAAGAAGAAAGAGATGAGGATGCATGTTTAATTTTGATGCATGACAGTAGCTCTACGTTCAATAATCAATACTATTAATTGTGTAGGCGTGACGCTGTCGGGGATTTCTCATGGGCCGCCCATGTCAATCGACCCGCGACCTTTTCTTGAGCATGGCGATTGCCGCATATCTACAAATGGAGACCCTCATCAGTCCTTATTCCACGGCCCACCAAAGGAAAGGAGCACATGATGTCGACCGTGACTCAGTATTATTATTACTACTTTTTTTCTTTAGTAAATGTTATTGTTAGATAGTAGTATATTCTACACTAATTGGAGTAAAAACTTTGTCCTCACATATAAGTTAACAACTTTATTATTCTAAGAAGGTTTTTCAAAATGTTAGGATATGTTCTTTTGAATTTAATTTCACTTCATTTTAATTCATTTGAGATCGCTTCATTTCAGTTCACTTCTGACTAATTCAATTAAGTTCAATTAAGTTTGTTTCAAAATAAATTTAAATAAAATAAATAAATTATCATTTAAATTATACAATAAATCTAATGATAAAATATTATTAATATTTTTAAAAAAATATTTAATAATTTCTAAAAAAATATTATTATTTTTACAATAAAAACAATTCAACTAAATTAAATTTAGTTCAGATTTTAGTTCAGGTCGATTTGATTAGTCCAAAAGAACAAATCATTATTGGTCAATTTTTTTTTACTTGATATCAGAACAGACCCAATACGATTTGGGTGCCTTTTCCGATAAAATTTCAAGCCACGAGTAACTCCGTTGCAATTTCCGACTTACTCTTAAGAGAGAGTGTTAAATATTTTTTAAATCGATTAGAGTAAGAACATTGAACTCACGAATAAGAACCTTATCACCTTAAATCTAAAATAACAAGAACTTTATCACCTTAAATCTAAAATAACACTCCACTTTATTTATAAATAAAATCTAAATATAATAACACTCACCGCATTTCAGTATTTCATTATACATTTAAAATACAATTTTTCTTACTATATATATGTGCCGAAAATAAATTTATCCCGTCATTCCCATAATATTATTTATACTTTTCATTTCTCTAAGTAAGAAATTCTATTTATTTTTTGCTTAAAAACAAATTTCACACTCATTTTTATTGTGAATCGTGAAAATGACTTAGGCCTCGACGAGCTTTACCTAAACGAAAAATATAGATTTATTGTAACACTATTAGAACCAAATCTAAATTGACATGTATAATTTTGTTTGCTCAATTGGTTGAGTACTTGAATTGAGAACTGTAAAGTTCAAAGTTCGAACCCAATACACGTGTGTGTATTTCAATTTTTACAATTGACCAATAGACTATAGTCCCACAAAAAAATCTAATTTGACATGTTATAGACTTTTTGAAGAGGCTCGGTCTTGCTAGTTTTATTAAATATTAATGGTCTGAAATTCAATTGTAATTTTTTTTTAAACAAAATTATAAACTTTAACCCGATTCGAATCAACGACTAAGTCTAGACTCGATCACTTAAATATATTTAGATTTAATTAACTATTTCATCAATTTCATTAAATCACTTCTAATCAATTAATATTAAACAATAAAATTATATTGCATTTTATAAATGCAAAAGATGTTCAAAAACCTTTTTTTTTTCTTTTAATCTATTTTAGACAATCAAATTTCACTTTTCAACTTTTTTTTAAACGTGGAATAAATAATAGTAACTAATAAGTTTTTAAGAAAAGTTTTACCATTAAAAGCATTTTAATATTTTCATATAATCTTAGTCAAACATATTATTAATATATTTAAATGATACTCATAATTTATAAATTTATTAAATATCTAAACAATTTATTAACATAGTTTATTTATAAAAAAAAAGAAGATCAAAATAATAATAAAGAATAATAATGAATTTTTTAAAATCAGTTTGAATTATTTTTTATATACAAGTAATTCATATATATATATATATATATATAATGAATGTAAATTCATGTAAATACATACAAAAAAGTGTTACACAATTCATTCAAGTCGTTAAAATTTCATGTAAACCAGTCTTTCAAATTTCATATAATTCAATAAAAAAACATACAAACTATGCATTAAATCTATAAAAAAAATTATAATTCACAAACTTTTAAAAGTCCAAACAAATCTAATAAAATATTAATTAAATATATATCTTAAATATACATAATAATGAAATTATTACGGGAAATAGTTTCACGAAACTGTTACGAGAAGAGGTATCTTAAGAAAAAGGAAAAAATAAATAAAATGAATTTGATCCAAAAATGTTTTTAGAATTGTTTTTACTCTAAAACAATTCTAATTTTCCTCCATTGAAAAAATTGGTTCTACTCTGTGAGCTCAAGATTCAATTTAGTACGTCATTGAGTGATTAGTTTCTTTACTATTATTTACTAATTAAAATTCTAAAATCTACTCTAAATCATTACACATTTGAATTTAATTTCTGTTAAATAGAGATCAAACGATTCTCAAAACCACCACACGCACACCGAACAACTAAATTCTTTTGTTGACCAGGGCTTTCTTTTTTTCCAAAGTTAGTTGAATCTTTGAACAAGTATATGTTCAGGTTCTGTGTCGTGGTCTATTCCTATATATGGATGCCAAATTGGTTCTCACAATTTTGGTTATTAGTAGGACCTTTATTTTCCACTTATTCTTTCCCAAAAATAGTCCTTACATATTGGTGAAAAGATAAAAATATGAATAATTCTAAAATAATTGGCTTATGGGATATTTATAAAGACATTTGATTCGAGGACAATTACTAATGTAATTTTTTTTAGTGCTTCGTAATATTTTAAAATTTTAATTAATTATTCGTAATTTTAGTTGGTAGTTATTTTTTATTTATGTTTATTTTCATTTTATACTTGTACGAAAAAAAATACTTTAGTATCTGAACTATATATAGTTCACTTTGGTGATCGAACTTTTTTTTTACTCATTAGTACTTGACTTAGGGCATAATTCTACTTTGGTCTTAAAATCAGCGGATCCCGACAACACGTGTTGGGCACGTGACTTCACCTCATAGGTGTCTCGCTTGCAACCAGGTGAGATATTACGTTATTACCTTTTTTTTATTATTTAAACCTTTTATAATTCAGAAAATCGCATTTCATAATTCAGAAAATCGTAAAAACGAGAATCAATTTCTCCCCCAATTACCTCCAAATTCCAGAACCCTAGACCTACGAGAATCAATTGAAGATCGAAGATCAAAATTTTTATGGAGGAGCTATGCATGTGCGGGAAACCCTTGGTGAGGAGAACATCCTGGACCGACGCGAATCCAGGTCGAAGATTCTTGGCGTGCGAAAATTATCGGGTAAGAATCGATTTCATACGAACCCTGATTTTTCAAACATTGTTCGGGTATGAACCCTAAATTGATTATGCAGACATTATTCTTATTAAGTCGAACCCTAATTTCTATTTTTTTTTCAATTTCATGGATTTCGGGGTTGTATTCGAACCCCATTTTCTGATTTAAAAACCTAATTTCTTGATTCTGGATTTTTTTATTTTGCAAAAACTTGAGAGTTGTAATCAATTTATGTGGACAGACCCACTTGCTTGTGAAAGGTGTTTCCAAATCATACTTGTGTTCTTAAGGATCATAAATTACAAAGCAGAAGAATTGGAGATGTTGGAGAATAAAATGGAAGTGATTGAAAAAACCAATTTCAAGCTTTGGATTGCTCTCAGTGATGGAGTTTTACTAGTTGAAATGTTATTTTTTAAGTAGTTGTAATGTTGTATGACTGACTAGTTGTAATTGTTTTGGATTTGTTGTTTCTCAACAAGTAGTATGGTTTGAACAAGTAGCTAGTATGTTGATGTTGAATTGTGAATTATGCATTTTGTAAAATTTGCCATGATTTAGCCATGACTTTGCCATGATTTTGGCATGAAATTATTAAGGATTTTGTCATTACTTCTGTTATCTCAAAAGCATTTCCACAACATAACATCATAACAAAACACACTTAATAACATCATTTCAAATCATAACATCAAAAATCAGTTCAAATCATAACATCAAAACACAAACATATATACAAAAAAGCCATAAGTTCATCAGTTCAAAACACAAACCCTAAACACACCATAAATTCAAAAAATAACATACAAACATCCAATCACACCATAAGTTCAAAACAAAACAGAACACCATAAAATCCAATCACACCATTAATTTAATGACATCACAATTATAAGACATTTTAACATTAATAAATAATGTAATGACATAAATTTTAAATTTTAAATTTTCTATACAAATGTTTTATTTTCAACCAATCATATTTTATTATTTTTATTTTTAAATATGTTTTAATAGATATTAATTATCATAAATTACTTTCTTAAATATTGTGTCAAAGCTTAGAAAGTTTATATAATTGGAGGGAGTAAGTATATAGTAAGTTTACTCTAGTAAGTTGCACGAAATATACTGATTTAATAAAGTGTTTAAATAATTTAAAATTTAATTTTAAAAAATAGAGTAATTTATCAAATGTAAAAATAATGATTTGAAATATCTTTAAAACATATCAAAGTGTCTTTACATATTTTTTGAAGAATATAAAATATATTTTAATTTTTTTTAAGTATATTAAAATAATTATTAAATAATTTAAAATATTTTCAAACATTTGAAAGTGTCTTAAAATAAATTTTAAACATATTAAAGTCTGTTAATTAAAACATTTTAAAGTGTGCTTTGATAATTTTTAAATGATTTAATTTGTGTCAGGCCCAGAGCGCCACATGTTAAAGCCCAACCCAAATGATGAAACCCTAACTCTAAATGAGATAAATACAGAAAAAACTCCCAAATACCTTCCATAAGCCGCCAAACAAAATGCAGATATTCGTGAAAACCTTAACCGGCAAAACAATCACGCTCGAGGTCGAATCGAGCGACACCATCGACAATGTCAAGACCAAGATTCAAGACAAGGAAGGTCGTCTATCTTCTTCAAAAGCCCTAATCTTTTTTCTGTTTTTTTATATTTATTTATTTGGTCTTTTTTAGGTATTCCGCCTGATCAACAGCGTTTGATCTTCGCCGGAAAGCAGCTGGAGGACGGCCGCACCCTAGCTGATTACAATATTCAGAAAGGTAATCCTGATTTTTCTTATTTAATTTCATTTTGTTTGAGCTCGATTTAGCTTTTTATCATATCGGAAAATTATTCTTCATTTTTTCAGAGTCGACTTTGCATTTGGTTTTGAGGCTTCGTGGAGGAATCATCGAGCCTTCATTGATTGCTTTGGCCAGGAAGTTTAACCAGGAAAAGACCATCTGCCGCAAGTAAGAAAGTTTGATACTTTTTCACACTTCGTTTTTACTGCGACTGTTTATTTTTACTCTTTCTTGCAATCGGTTAGTTATCGATGAATTAAAGTTTTTATCTTGAGCTGGTGTTCACCTTTGATTGTGTGTTGTAATTCAAAATGTACTCAGTAAAATATAGGTATAGTTGTTCGATCAAAAAGCCCTTTTGAGCTTGTGCAGGGGCATGAAAGATCGATCGAAATATAATTCCATTTGCTTAATTGGTTTTCTCTAATTTTACTTAATTGGGTTTCTCTAATTTTCTGTTGGGAGTTGAATCGATAATTTAACAACGTAATTGAATACTGTTCTTGTTGTGCCCCTTCATTGGAAGGGTTTCATTTAGTGACTTATAAACAAGTTTAAAGACATGTATTGATTTTTGTATTGCATACACAGTAAGTCAAATGCCCGACATTATTCATTTATTTGTTTTATCTCAGATGTTATGCACGCCTGCATCCACGTGCTGTTAACTGCCGGAAGAAGAAGTGTGGCCATAGCAACCAGGTAAAACTGGATTCACGAATGAAGGGTTAATATTTCCATTTATATATCTTATAGTTGTGACTGACTTGGTAGTTTGTTTTCCTACGCAGCTGAGGCCTAAGAAGAAGATCAAGTAGACGAATGTTATATGCCGTTTTTCATGTTGTACGGGTGATGTTGTCCTACTGTCTGCAGTTATGAATTCTACCCATTTAACTTCCTTTGGACCTTTTATCTTTTATTTATTTTCTCATATGTTGTAATGCCAGAATATTCGATGTTGTTTGTACGTTTTGAATTTTGTGGGCTGTTGTATTAAGTTCTGTTGTATGACTATGTTTCTTTCGAGTATCACTCGCTTGTTAAATGGTATGAGCTTTTTGAAGTGTGATGTTTTCAAACATCGAGAATTAACTTGTCTCTAATTCTGTGTGATTATATTATGATGAGATTTGAAGTTGTGTTTGTTTAGTATCATTAGATTTTTTTACCCAAAAATATACTCAGCATTTGAATACCAAAATCTTATCCATTTTGTTTTATAGCTTGTTGGTATTGTGTGGATGTCCCTCTCTTCTATTCTGTTGAATGTTTTAGCTGGTGGTCTGTCTGTGTATTGTCAAACCTTGAGACTTAGTTGTTTCTTGTTTGTTTAAGAGTTGATTGAAGACACTCTCTTAGAGGTTTAGCTGGTTGCTGGTTAACAAACCTAAATTCAGTTGTCATCGGATATGATGCTGGATGAAATGGGAAGTCGTAGACACACTTGGGAAGGCTTTATTTTAAGTTTAATTTTTCAAGGGCAGGATATTCAAATCCATTCAATCTTGATTTGATGATTTCAGACGTCGAACACAGTGATTTGAACTCAATGATCTCAAAACTCTAATTCTTTTAGGTGTGTTCATAATCTTATTTTCATTCAAACTAAAGTCTCAATTCATATCTTGATTTGATGATTTCACAAGTTGAACATAGTGATCTCAAAACAAACACAATTATCTCAAAACTCCAATTCATTTAGGGGTGTTCATAATCTTTTTTTCTTCACTCTATCTGTTTGGAGTAATAGACAGATGAGAGTATATACAAAAGGTTTGACTTGGTCAATTGCATTACCCCACCTGGTCCCTACGTGTCTAAGTTTGATCCAACGTGCTGTCCACGTGTCAGCTCCCACCACCCCTTGAAGTTTCATTAATGTACTGTATTGTGTATTAAATGAGACCACTTCTCAACCCCAACACAACATTGGTTTTGGCAGTTCTTAAAACCAGCCCCACAATTTAAAGCTGTAGCGGCAGAGCACCGGAATATTAATGCGTGTTCGTAAATCATTCTACATGTAATTACTTACACATTGATTTATTAATTAAGTTATAATTCTATGCAAATTAATCATGCTGGATCATAGTTAGTTACTACGGTAATTCAGATGTGGTGCGAAGTAACGAGATCAAGCTTCAAGGGAGTTTGAGGTCGAATGTGTGATAATACGTGATCAGATCGATTCTTAACAAGCAACCTAGCTATTTCGACCATAATCAAGACTCTTGAATGTCAGAGAAAAAATAATGAGGAGTAGTACAAAATTACAATCATAGTAAAAAATAATAACAAAAACTATAACACATGGTATATATATATATATATAGTGACACACTTCTTCAAACACACACTCACTCACTCACTCTCTCCGGGCTAGCTAAACCTTTATAATGAATAGGTAACTATACTTACTGAGGTTAATTACTCGTAACATCGATCATCAATGGGCGGCAACAAGAGATGTGAGGAAGTACAGAAAGGGTACCTTGCTATAAAAATAGGTGCACGGGATGAGGTGCAGCAGAGGATCATAATCCCGGTGGTATATTTCAAGCACCCTTTGTTCTTGCAGCTGCTCAAGGAGGCTGAGGACGAATATGGGTTCGACCAAAAGGGCACCATCACTATCCCTTGCCACGTCGACCAATTCCGATGCGTTCAAGGTATGATCGATAAAGAGCGACGAGGACAGCATACAGATCATCGTCGTCATCATCATCATCTCGTCGCATGTTTCAGGGTTTGACATAATTAATTCTACTTGTTTTAAAATTAATTAGGACTTGTTAGCTTTTAGTTTCTTTCTCTTCTACCTTAATTTTCTTGACACAATGACTAATTTTCTGGATTTTTATTTGCATCATTTTGTTTGATTACAAGCCAAACAAAAATTGAAATTAATTTATGAATTTCTAAAAATAGGTAAAAGGCATGCATGACTATATGCAACATCAAAAGTCTTCTTCGAAAGCCTTCAAATGCATCACACTCCTTTGTTTTTTAAAGCAAATGAGTTTATAGGATCTTACAATTAAATTGAATTATTAAGAGCAAATGAGTTTATCGGATCTTACAATTAAATTAAATTATTAACCTCATTTGTACTTCACAATTCCATAGTCGGTATTTGCCTGTTTTTTTGTAGTAGCAATTGAAAGATAACTCGACGACACACTTGCAAAAATAATTACAAGACACTCATTCGACAATATATACAAAAAAGAACACGACCCTAACTCTAACTTTCATGATGTGTTCAAAATGATTTATAAGATTCAGAGTTTATATACATTTGAATTTTTTAGATGTTACTCTGTATATACATTTAACTATTGAAGTACACGATAAAACACACGGTGGTAAAAGTCTTTCATTCAATCAAACTCACAAATATTAGATTTTTGTACATGAAATTATTTCCCTAATGTTCATACAAATATATTGCTTTTTTTTTTTTTTTTTAAATTCAAATTCTATCGAATAAAGTTCATATGTAAGAAATCGAATAATTTTTTTTACTGATGTCTCATGTTCGAGCTACGAAGTGTCAAGCCATGCAAAAATTTGGTGTACCCGACTAAACTGAGTTTCCCGTCGCTCCTCAGCCAGTCTCTGAGCGTCGGGTGAGCAGTGGGTCCCACGTTTAACTCCTGCGCATTAAACACGACATTACCTCCTCTACTAATATTATCCAGAAATCGGACAAAGTGTAATTCCACAAGGCCATAATCTTAAAAAAGGAAAAAAAGAAGAAAATACCCGAGACAATTCCTCTATCGATATTTCTCGGTTACCCTCGTGTTCAAAATGCTCAAAGGCAATGGAAGCAATTTGCTCCCAACTGTCGAGAGCCTCTAGTTGATAAGTGCTAATAGCGGCAGCGCAAAACTCTTGAAAGTCCATCTTTCTATAAGACAACGGTCCCATCTGGGTTTCGAAGTGTTTAGTTATCAACGTGAGATGGACTAAGTACGGTAATGTACATTACCGTATAATGATTAATGGGTAATTAAGTAATTATATAGGCAATGAGTGGAATTAAGCTCTACCCCGTTTAAAATTTCATGGACCCTCGACACCTTCATAGCATCCGTAGCATTTCGTGCAAGAGCCTGCAAATCTCATTTGGAATTATTAACCGAGTAAATCATCAAAAATCAGAATAGGAAATGAACCAGTATCAATCAAGCTTTATGAAACACCAAGGCATCACAACCTTCCGGAAGTTCTCGAGAGACACTCGTCCATCCTCACCAGGATCCAGAAGCACGAACTGTGCTCTAAGATAGATCAGCTCATCCTCAGTCAAAGCTTTCGAAAGAGCCTTCAAGCATTAAAAACAAACAAGACATGAAATGTTATACCTAATATCAACTTTATACTAATGCTACATACCTTCAGGGACGCACGTTTGAAAGGAGTAGCATGTAGATACGACTTCACCAACTTATAGACGAGTATGTCTAATGGGACAGGATGACTCTCACTCCTCAACCATGGATGAGCTGTATTTGCAAAATATAAATGTTAACAGCAAGAGTATAATAGATTCAGAATTCATAAAATAATTATTTGAAAGCTAGTAATTGCACAATAGCCTTCAAGTTGATAATTTTTGAAAGTTTATAGAATCCGTTTCTAAAAAGCAAAAATTAACTTGTTCAACCAAAAGTTGAGAATCAATTATTCAAGAGGGTATGCATAAATAAATGAAAAGCAATTTTTGTTGCATAAAATTAATTACTGACTCAAAGCTTGAGCAGCAGTCATCCTTTTCCTGTAGTCCTTATTCAAGAGTCGTCTCACAAAGTCCTTTCCCTGAGGTGATACGGAAGGCCAAGGCGTGTCCACGAAGTTTGGGTCGGCCCTCAAAACCGTGCGGAATATTCCAGACTCTGTCCTGGCCCAGAATGGTCTGCTTCCACACAGCAAGATATAGGTGATGACACCGATACTCCAAATATCCGCTTCCACACTATAAGACCTATGTAGAACTTCCGGTGCCACATAATAAGCACTTCCGACAATATCATTTAGTCTTTCGTCTGTGAACAAGACATGGGAGAGAATAGAAAAAAGATAAAAACTAAGATAAAAACAATAATCATACTAATAAAAACAAATTGAGGTCCATCTGATGGAAAGTAGTTGGTCCGGCCGAATAATTACCTGGCCTGATGAAGTCAGAAAGACCGAAATCAATAAGCTTCATATCAGCATCTTCACTTTTCGAGGTGAAAAGAAAATTCTGTTGATACCCATATTAGAATTTGTAAATTCACAGAGATCAAGAAAATCTGTCATTAAAAACGGATTCTTCATTTCAATTACCTCGGGTTTCAAGTCCCGGTGAACAACACCTTGAAGATGGCAAAACGAAACGACACCAAGAATTTGGACAATAATAAGCTTTGCTTCCTCTTCTGTATATTTGCCACCTCTGAAATGAATAAACCATCATTATAAGTTTTGCTGCATCCATCAAAAGGATGGAACAGAATTAGAAAAAATATTTTTTTTTCGCTATCTATCTCCTGCTTATTATAAGGAGACGATTCATTTTATAAGAAAAATATTGGCTTCTCACTTACTTAGACAGTATTTTATCCAGCAGTTCTCCACCATCACACAACCTACAAAGTAAAGTAATTTTCTGAAATAGCTCGATCACTCATAGCTTAAACTAAATAAAAAAGTGCTAGAGAGAAGCATGTATAGAAGAGGGAAATACATACTCCATTATAATGTACACGTTATTGGCATCCTCACAAGCATCATAAAATCTAACAAGATGCTTATGACCTGAGAGATCTTTCAAAATTCTCACTTCTCGGCGAACGTCTTCAATAGATATTGCAGTTGTCATCTGACACGAGAAATTTGGTCAGCTAAATTTCAAAAGCCTCAGATTACCACTTGTGGCAACAAATAAAATATGCTACTCTCTTTCCTTAGTGGAACTAACAATTTTAGAAAATGAACGATAGCCTTTAGCAATTACTAAACATAATACACAAAGCAAATCAAACACTTGAATCCCTAACTTGAAATGTTTCCTCCAAAGGAAGTATCATAAGGATTTGTAAGCAATTGATCCAAACCCATTTTTCAGATATCTACTCTCTCATACATTACCATCCAACCCCCCAACGAAGGGCCAATCTTCATGCGATTCTGACCATATCAATATTATTTGGTAAACAAAGTTCAGTACTTCAGCCTTTTTCCTGTTACCAAACGGGCCTTAAACCAGAACTACAGTCTTGATTTACCTAAAGTCCGACTCCAATGGTGGATGCTTCTTTCAAACTTCACATGTTTATTATATTACCAACATGATATGATTTTCTACTATCAAAAAGATAATCAAAATGAGCACATTCTTGATTTTCATAATCGACACATCAACATTAAATTTCTCCGGGTATCATATCACATTCGTATAACGAATTTAGCTTCCGGAGCCTTACTCTATGTAAGATCACGATCAAAATCACAATCCAAATTATAGATTCAACGAAGAAATATAAGAGTAATCACAATAAGAACACAAATAAATAAAGAAAAGAAACAAAGCTACCTTAGATTTGGAGATGATCTTGACGGCGAGGGGAATGTCCTTGAGCTCCCCCTTTCGGCCTTTGGCGCAACAAGTATGACCAAAATGCCCTCTCCCCACCTCCTTCCCCAACTCGTACTTCGCTCCGAAATTCTTATTGTATCCAAAATTCTTGTCCAGCGCGTGGTGATTCTGCTGCTGCCGCTGCTCTGTCTCGTCGGCGTCCTCCGGTATCGGCCCCTCTCTCGGAGGCTTCTTCCTCTGCCCCAACTTCCTCAGCGACGCCCTAATATGCTTCGCGGGCGACGGCGGGGGGAACGGCTTCTTGAAGAACCTCCTCGGCGTCGACCTCGACGGGGAGGGGGAAACCCCTGCCGGAGTTCCGCCGCCGAAAGGGTACGGGCTCGGCCAGGGGCTGTTCGCGGCGGAGGATCTCGCCGTAGTGCTCTTGACGGATGAAGTGCCGCCGTTTCGGGGCGGGGACCGTGAAGGGAGATCGTCCCCGGTGGTGGAGGTTATGGTGGGGGGACCATCGGAGTCACCGGTGGGGATCGACTTACCGTAGCACTGCCCCATCAGCAGAGTACAGGTATGTCAACTCAACAGGTCTGCTTTTCCTTCTCTTCCCGATAAACAGTAATGTGAGTAGCAATTTGGATTTGATTAAATATTTAAATTTAAATTTATCGAAATCACAAATCAATTATTATTGTAATTTTTAACTAAAAATAATTTAATTTCTCATTGTGTGTATTGGTATATGAAATCAATTATAAAATGAAAAAAAAATCATAAAAAATACTGTACTAATCGACAAATGTCAAAATAAGTTGAATTACAAATATGCCATGATAGAGGGTAGTAGTTGTATTTTAAATGCACGGAATCAGTTAATTCATTAAATGTAAATAATTAAATGTAAATATTAATTGGGTATACTAATGTAAATTAATTTATTGTCTTGTAGAGCATGGGATGGGGTGCAAAATGCAAAGAACTCAAATATTTTCTTTCTATTTCAAATAATTTACAGAATAATAATTTTTTATAATGATAAAATGTTAAAATTACAAAAATAATATAATTGTAAGTAAATATAACGTTTCAGCTCATTGCCAGTCGAACCCGACGTTAATAAGCAGACTCAATTGCCAATAATTACTTCCCAGAGTGGTATCATGACTCACTCTGCAACACAATTCTTTTGTGCTCAACTAACCAAACAAAGGTAGCTAAACCAGTTACTAACCCCAAACAAGCATAATAAAATGATCCAAGAAATTAATCAATAAATAAAACAGATTATTAATCTAAATATGAAATCTATGGCAATTTTCAAATTTCAACCCAGTCAAAATTGATAAGTGACAAAACAAAATATATTAGTGCAATAGATGTAAAATGACAATACGAAAATTTTTTGTGAAAAACAAAAATAACAAAAATTAATTATATAAAGAGAGATATAAGATTGAAAAGATGATAGATGTAAAAATAACAATACGAAAAAGTTCTGTGAAAATTAAAAATAACAAAGAATAATTATATAAAGAATGATATAAGATTGAAAAGATGCATTGATGTCTTTTGATGTAAAGAATATAACAAAATATCTCTAATTAAGAACTTGTAATTGCAAAATATTTGAAAGCCAAATAAAACTAAGAATCATCTAATGCACTTTTTTTTCTCTATTCTCTGCTCTACTCTCTTTCTCTTTACTTTGACTCTCTCATTCATTTCCCTTTTCCTCCTATCTATAGATTTTCATGTGCATGCAGCATATTTTTCAAAATGATGAAAATGTTCTTCATCCTTAATTATTTGATGGTCAATGCTAGCCAACGCTCTTCTTTATTGTGGCTCGAACCAGTCAACTTGGCCAAAAAAATTGGCTCGATCAAGCCGGTTTGCCCAAGAAGATTGGCTTTAACGAGCCGAGGAAGGTTAGACAAGTTGGCTAGCTCGTTAGGTGCTTCAGCGACTATCTTCGCTTCTTTACTTTTTGCTCGGAGCCTCTCGTTTTACCAAGGCAACTAAAACGATATAAGAAATTGCAAAATGATAAAGGAGAATCTCTCTCTCTCTCTCTCTCTCTCTCTCTCTCTCTCTATATATATATATATATATATATATATATATATATATATATATATATATATATATATATATATATATATAAATTAGAGAACATGCAAAATATCACACAAAACAAGGTATGATTGGACACAAAAAATAGTTAATCAACCTTGTTGGAATTTGCGCTCAATTCCGTCGCTGCAAGAAACGAATACGAAATACGAACAACGAATGCAAGAAACGAATACGAAATACGAACAACGAACGAGAAATTAAAAAGACACAAAGAATTATAGCGGTTCACCCCTCAATGGGCTACGTCCACTCTCGCCGCTGCATATCTTTCACTAGAATAACAATAAACGACTTCGGGGAGTTTACAAACGCACACACACGTATCTTAATTTGTATACTCACGCTATCGTCTATTCTAACACTTTAGTATTTCACGATGATGCTCTCATGCTAATTACATTGTTGGAGACTCCTTTTTATAGGCCTAAACATATGAGAAACCCTATCTCATATTAGGTAGAAGTCCATGTTGGAAATCGTATACTCCATCAGTCCACACCGAAAAAAGATACAAAATCGCGCACAATAGAAATTCTCGAAAAATCCCGCTGGCTGGAATTACATGGGTAGCAGTCGCTGCCCAGTCGTTACCCTGCCTCTGTACATACTGTTCCGATTATCTTCATGGGTAGCGGCCGCTATTCTGCCCGTAGAGACCGCTACTCTGCCCTGCATCGATTTTCACCTCTTTTCGACCTTGATTTGACTCCACGTCGCAATAAACCTATCCATATTTAGAACATTTTTGTATTCAAGCAACACCAATTTCTTAAAATAGAAGTTTATGCCATTCATTATATTTACCAACTTAAATGCAAATATGGGTACATGGGGTAAATGAAAGGAACCGATCTCACTATAAAAATATAACTAAATCAAATACAGTAGTACTAGTTAGTATAAACTTAAAGGATAATTGTACTTTAGTGCCTGAACTATATACACTTTTGTACTTTGGTTACTGAATTTTCAAAATTTATATCTCAGTATCTGAACTTAGCTAAATTGTACTTTAATGCATTTTTTGGTGGTTCCCGTCGACACGTGAGATGCACGTGATCAATGATTTTTTTCCAGCAGCTGACAGTAGGTATTTATGACATTTCCCGTTAATAATAAATGTAAAAAAAATTAAGACAAATATATCGTTTTTCCAAAGACTTAATCACTTTTCCTAATTCAATTTCAAAAAAATCAACTAACAACCTAAGCTATAGTGTACATACCATTGTTTCCATCAATGCGCCAATTGTTGTTAGAAGTACTCCTCCAAATTGAGTTTTCAAATGACACCCATCCAAACAAATAACCCTCCTACAACCATCTATCATTCCAAGCTTTAATGCATTCCAAAAAATATAAAGTCTTTGGAAAATAGATTGATTAGCAAGAGCTTTGGACTTTATCCTGAATGTGGTTTGCTTCTAAAAACCTCAGCAACATACTTGTAGAGCTCTCCAAACTGAGCCATATCATCACCATCTCCCATTCTAGCAACCATCTCCTTAACCCTATACATCTGCCATTTGGTGAATATGCATTCAACTTGTGCTTGCATGATCTCAATAATTGACTGCACAGGCCAAATAGGATCATATTTCAACTTCATTTCATATCTCTGTGACAAATACTTTGAAATAGGTGAATTAGGGCTATACAAATTCGAAATAGGGGATTTAGAGTTTCTGCAATTTTGAAATCTAGGATTTATGGATTTATGATATGTAGAGATTTTGGACTGTAATTTAGGGTTCATGCATGATAGATTTGGGGGAGAGTTGCGGGTTTTTTTGAATTGGAATTAGGGAAATTTTCAATTTTTCTGAAATTGAATAAGGGAAAGTGATTAAGTTTTTGGAAAACCATATATTTGTATTAATTTTTTTACATTAATTTTTCATTTATTAATAATGGGAAATGTCATAAATACCCTCTGTCAACGGTTGGAAAAAGAATCATTGATCACCTGCATCTCATGGATTGAGGGGTTGTGCAGTGCAAATATGCATTGCACCATAACAAGTTCAATCTATCACCGTTAAATAAGAATAGTTCAATCTCTCACCGTCACTTACTATTATGTTAAAATATAATTATATTAATATGGATCTAGTAAGATATTTGCATTAAACTTCTTAAAAATTATTCAATTTAAAAAAATATTTAATTTTATATTAAAATAAAATATTTGTATAAATTCACTAAAAATAACATTAATTTTTTTTATAAATTCATCTTTAAATAATATAGTCCACAACCTCAATATATAAATATATTTTAATAGTATAATATATCAATTTTTTGTTTGTTTTTAAATAAAAGTAAAGGTAAGATAATGAAAAATAATATTGTAATATTTAAAAATTATTATCGAGTACAATCTATAAAAAATCATAAATTAAATTAAAAACAACTTATATTTTTAATAAATTTACACAAATATTTTATTTTAATATAAAATTAAACCATTTTTTAACTTAATTTTAAAGAAGATTAACGCAATATCGTAATAAAAGAATTTAAAAAAAAAAGTTTAACGCAATATTGTACTTGTCTCATTAGTTCCACATATTTTAATATGATAATAATTAACGGTAAGAGATTATACTATTCTTATTTAACGGTGATAGATTGAACTTGCTATGGTGCAGTGCATATTTGCACTGTACGCCCCCTAAATCCGCATCTCATGTGTCCTCGTAACAGCTCAAAAATGCATTAAAGTACAATTTCAGCAAAGTTCAGATACTGAAATGTAAAATTTGAAAATTGAGTAAACAAAGTAAAAAAATGTCTATAATTCAGGCACTAAAATACAATTATCCCTAAACTTAAATAACTTGAATTGAAATAATATTTTTATAATAATAATAATAATAATAATAATAATAATAATTTTTATACATTATTAATATTTATAATCACGAATCTTAATCTAAGAATGACTCGTCTCATTTATAATTCATTCCCATTATTTATTTTATTCAAGAATTTATAACAAACTCCATTGTAATGTATTCGAATTGAAACATATAAAAATTGGATTGAATCATAATTAATTAAATAAAAATAAAATAAAATCCAATACAAAATTCAATTCAACCTACTATAATTTTGAAAATATTTTACTGAACAAAAAGGGAATTATGTGATACTAATATCATAAAAACGATCATACCAAAAAGCAATTTTCAATTTTTAGTCAGGATAATAATAATACATAATCTGATTTAATTTTGAAAATCTTTTACCAAACAAAAAAGTTAATAATCACATTGAATGAAAATTGAAAAGGCAATTCCTAAAGAACACCAAACGCAGCCAAACTTCCGAACTCCAATTATTTCATTTTTCCCATCTCTCTTTCAATCCTCTTTTTCATTTTCTTCCCAATTCCCACTGCAAAAACCATCGTTGTTCGCCATTGATTCCGACCGATTTCAGTTATCAGTTCTGTAACCCGAAACCGGGCTATGGCCCGATTTGCTCGATCCGAATCCTGCTCTCTCGACGAGGACGAAGACGACGAGGAGGAGGAGGAGGAAACCGAGGACGAGGGTTACTTTGGGGATTTTAGCAGCGAAGATGAGGATGACGACGATTATGATTCCGATAATCCCGCTACGACGGCGTTCGTAAGCCCTGCCCTAAATGCTCGTAAGGGCGAGGTGAGTGCTACCGCTGCTACTGCTTATAGCAACAGTCAGTCGCAGTTCTCGATGATGGCGGTGGTGGCGGCGTCGCTGCGGAAGTCGCTGGTCACGTGCAGCCCGAACGCCGACGACGTCACGTCCGACGTTGACATCGGGTGGCCAACCGACGTGCGCCACGTGTCGCACGTCACCTTCGACCGGTTCGATGGGTTTTTGGGCCTGCCCGATGAGCTTCAATCGGACGTCCCTCGTGACCCGCCCAGCGCCAGGTTGTCATTTCCAGCCTTTTATTAAATTATTAAATTACTATTATCATTAATTGATCATCACTTTATGAATACACATAATCGTGAATCTTGATATATTGAAGATAAGGAACTAGTTTTTGTGGGGTGGGAGAATAATAGTACTATTAAGATACACATTGTGTGCATTTTCAAAACACTGGACTTTTAATCTTGAAATCATGTTGTGAAGAAGATTGGATTTTTGGCCTAATCAAGCACGTCGGTGCACCGCTTACATTTTCATATCACAGTCGATGACGATCTCAAAATTAAGTTGCGTACTCCGTTGATGTTATAGTGTCCGTATCTGTGCACGATATTTATACCCTTCGCCTTGTTCACACAGTGCCAGCGTTTTTGGAGTTTCTGCACAGTCAATGCATTGTTCTTATGACAACAGGGGGAATAGTGTGCCGACTATTCTTCTTGGTATGCAATCTTGTTTGTACTCTGAAGGCGGCCTACAAGTGTGTATCTTCTCTACCTTTGTTATCCTTTTTGGGGGTTGTTTTCAGAAACAATTCAATTCCATCATCTTTATCCTTTGCATATAAAACTCAGATTTTCTAAATTATGGCAAAAAAATAATATGTTGAGAATGGACATTGCAAAAACTATAATGTTGAGATTAAATTTAAGAAGTAAAATGTTTGTATATGTTCTTGGATTCTTTTTATTATTATAAGAACCATATACATGCTGAGCACGCTTGTTGTGTAACTTTGAAGGCAGAAGGAATTTTCCGAATCAATGCTGCTAATAGTCAAGAAGAAAATGTTCGGGATCAGCTGAATAAAGGAGTTGTGCCTCATGGGATAGATGTTCACTGTTTATCAGGGTTGATTAAGGTATATGTACACAAAGAACCATTTATTTTTTTAAATTTCAAATATCCCTTTGAGGTTTATGTCCACATTTCAAATTAACCCCTAATACATTTGACATAAGTAAACCTTGAGGGATACTTGAAATTTCAAGAGATAACTGGATAATTTTTTAATTGGACTTAACTTCAGGGGTTGTTTCGTAATAAATGTATGGTTATGTAGCTATCTTGTTAACCAAATATAACATGGAAGGTTTCCTCTTGGAAGTTCTTATAGTTTGTCCATAATGGATAGAAGCCACAAATCCATTGATTTTGTTTTTGGATCTTTTCTCATTTTTTCTATTTGTGGTACTGCTTGTTTTTTAATTAATATCCATGGCCCGGTGCTAAATTCTACCATTTTAAGCATATTTTTTCCCTCTCTCCAACTGGTGTTTGGGATACCTGCAAACTAAAAACAAAAGTGAATCTCAACATTTAGTTAGAAAACAAAATTCACGTTTTGGTTTTGCATTTTGTTTCTTCTTCATTTGATCAAAATTTAAAAGTTGTGGGGGTGGGGTGCTTATGACTTGTGAGTTTGTAAAAGTGCTTTTGATATTTGTTTAAATCTAAAAATTTGTCATTTCTTAACACAACAGAAATGAAATTAAGATTCTCATTTCTTTTTGTAATTACTGGAATAAATTAAGGAATTTCTTTTTCCTTCCCCTAATTTTTTTAAAACTCTTTACATCTACAACAAATTATTTGGTTAAGTAGCTTGTTTCCACAATAGTTCCTTTTTCTGATTGCACTTTTACAAATCAGATTTTTACGAAGCTGATGTGGTTTATTGATTGTTTTTTGTTGTAACCAGGCATGGTTCAGGGAGCTTCCATCGGGAGTCCTTGATAGTTTGACCCCAGAACAGATCGTGCATTGCAACACTGAAGAAGAGTGTGCCGAGCTCGTAGAATTACTTCCTGCTACCGAAGCGGCTTTACTCGACTGGGCAATCAATCTAATGGCTGATGTGGCACAGCATGAGCATGACAATAAGATGAATGCTAGGAACATAGCCATGGTTTTTGCACCCAACATGACTCAGGTGTCTTCTTATTTTCTTTTCTAACTTTTTTGGCATTCGGTGGTATTTAAGGAATAAATACAATACTAAAATATATATTATGTATTAATGCAGATGGCCGATCCTTTGACTGCATTGATACACGCAGTCCAAGTCATGAACTTCCTCAAAACACTCATCCTGAAAACCCTACGCGAACGTCAGGAGTTATTCCCCACCTCACGATTTCAAGAATGCAGGGACTATTTCGATGAATGCTCGTCCGAGGAACCTGTTAATTACCTCTCGAGTTGCACTCTAGAGAGACTGGAATCTGATGACAACAACCACCACAACTCTTCCTTAAGCTTTAGAGGTGAAAGCGACCTTGGGGAGAAATACGAGTGTGGTTCGGGTAGGACCTCCTCACCTTCCAACCGCAACATACGGACATTGGAGCAAAACTTCAAAGATGAGCACGACAAGATGAAAGCTGACCAGGAGGAGGAGGGTATACTAAACCGGATAAGCCTCTGGAGGGGTATGCAGAAACTAAGGTCGCATCCCGTGTTTCGGTTGAGTAAGATGGTTAAGAGGTCCAAGGATTTAGTTGTGTTTAGTTGAAACCGTGTTAGTAAAACTTAACTTTAATCATCAAACCTATGTATAGATAAAATATTACTTCATCACCAGGAAACAATTCCAAACACTCAAAAATCAAGTCTTTTTATGTGATTCCCTAATACAAAATCCAGTGCTCCCCATCCAGCTTCACCTGAAACCCTTTCAACCGAGCGAACAAATGCACGGCATACCTCACTCCATCCCACGCATAGTCGTGCCCGAAAAGCACTCCACCTGGCCTGAGCACCTTGTAGGCGTTGTTGATGTCGACCCAAGCCGAGTGAAAGTCGTGAGCCGCGTCTACTTCCACTAGGTCCCCGTAGACCCCCCACTCGCAGAGCCCGCTCAGGGCTGTCCCAGTCGAGAAGGGCAGGAACATGATGCTGCCCTGGGCCTTCGCCTGGACAACGTTCTGCATGAATTGGAACAGAAGCATGCTGTCTCCGTTCACCATCTTCAGGCTCTTGTCGTTGTCGTAGTAACCGGGCCAGCCCCTGAAGTCGTCGATGCAGAGTATCTGGGTCTGCAGCCCGAGGTCTCGGGCCAGGCCCGCCATGTGGGTGGCCGACGCGCCGAGGAACGTGCCGATCTCGATGATGGTCGCGGGCCGGGCCTGCCGGATGAGGTGGTCGAAGACGGGGGTGTTGGAGCCCCAGCCCTTGGTCCACTGCTTGTGGAGGAGAGGGGTGGCGTGCGGAGGGGGGAAGTTTTCCCAGGGGGAGGTGCCGTTGAAGACGCGGTCGATGATGGTTTGTCGGGCCCGGGTCGGGTCGATGGGCCGGGCGCATTGGCCCGGGAAGGAGTGGTGCATGCGGAGGTCTACCTCCGGGTGGGCGGTGTAGGAGTAGAAGAAGTAGCCGAGGAGGAAGGATTTCGCCGCGAGGAGGGCGAGGGAGGATCTGGGGTGGGACTGGGCGAAGGCGGAGAGGCGGCCGTAGGTGGAGCGGTGGCGGGGGTGGACGCGGATAGGCGGCGGAGGAGGGAGGGAGGACAGAGGCTGTTGTTGTTCGTGATCTAGCGAGTTCATTGTGTTTTGTTTATTAATTAATTAATTGAAAATGGAATTAAGATGTAATAATATGTGATAACAAGGAGCGTTTTTGTAGGAAGGAAGATAGGAAAGGCATTGAATATATAAAAATTAATGGAATTATTAGAAGGGAATTTGGATATAATCAATTAATGGTAATTAGTCAAATTAACAATAGATTGGGTTCAATTAATAATTGTTGATATTGTGGTTATTTAATTATTTATATATTTATCACAATGTCGCTCGAATACGAAAATATATTTAATTATTTATACTAAAACTTTATTAAACGTTCCATTTTAGTTCCAAATCTTTTATAAAATAGTTTAAAACTAAGTAAATTTTGCACTTTGTTTCATTTGATTTAAAAATAAGCAATTTACCTATTAAAGCTTACATAAATTTTAGAAGATTATTATATATATATATATATATATATATATATATATATATATATATATATATATATTTTAATTTAATTGAAAATACATTATCACACATAAATTTTAGAGTAATATCATTTAATTCAAAATTTTAATACCTAATATAAAGTTTTTTTATATTTACTTTTATTCCATAGAAATAAATTTAAATAAATAAATATTTTATTTTAAGTTTTGAATCATATTAATGACTTGATTTTATTATTTTTAATTATTTAATTTATAATACAAGAAATTTAATAAATTAAATCGCGATGATATATTTCGTAATAAAAACGTTATATTCCGTCACGATGTCTCTTTGATGACAATTTTTTTTGTGTCACGATGATTTTCAACGATTATGCGCCACAATAGATAAATGTGACTATAATACGATTTGTCATCAAAGACATCTTTTGATGACGATATAAGTCATTGTCACTATATATATTTATATTTAGTGACATATATATCGCCACTTATTCTTTCAAATTGTTTTCATTTAATATGATATTTCGTCACTTATTCTTTCAAATTGTTTTCATTTAATATGATATTTCGTTACTAAATTTGAATTTTTTCATGACGATTTGATTTTTGTCATTTAATATGTACGTTGTTATTATTTTTTTAAATATCATTTTAATTTTTATTACTAAAATTAAAATTGTTAAAATATGATTCCATAGAAATTTTATTTTTTTATTTAGGAAAATTAGATATATAATAGCTATAATTTTATTCTTTATTTATTGGGATTCTAGAGTTATATTAGGTTTAAGATTTATTTCCTATTTCTATTTCTAAGATTTATTTCATATTCCTATTTTTTTGGTAAAGGTCAATCAAATATAAAAGAAAAAAAATAACATAAATACAAAATCGCGCGTAGGAGATGAAAACCTCCACCGCACCACCGAGCTAACAAGTGGTTTCAAAGTATCGTCCAATCTTCAACAAAAATTTAATAAGAAACATCCAAAGGCTTGATGAATTTTTTTTTATTTCTCACGTGTTTTTTTCACTTCATTTTCTTAATTTCAAGTTATATATTTTGGGTTCATCTCGTCATCTCGAGCGTTTATTCATATTTATCGTTATATATTTTGGGTTCATCTCGAGCGTTTATTCATATTTATCGCGCTTCTCGACGTTCTCGTTGTACTTAACAAGATGCCATGAAAGGCAAAAGCTGCAATATTTACTGTCAAGATAGAATTTAAAAATATTTTTACATTATTACTCCTACAATTACAATCAAAGTGCAAACTTTTTGACACTAAAAACTTTAAAGTTAAACATGTTATATTTTAGTAATTATGGGAGGACTATTCAACTGAACTATATATCTAACATATTCTTAAACAAAATTTGTTCATATATATATATATATATTTGAACAAATTTAATTTAAGAATGTTAGGTATATAGTTCAGTTGATACTCTTGAAGATACTACCAAACGAGCTCTTAATTGAGAAATATCACAAAATGAAAATGAGTGAGAAAAAAAATGTTGCATATATATATAGGTGTTGGTTTGTGGGATCAGATCATCTTCAAATGTGTACTTATACTTAGGTAGAAATTTGTGTCATATCAAAAATAATTTAGTACCTATAATTTTATATCTATATCCAGTGCAAATATTTAAGGTACATTTGTTATTATAGAACAACTTGGGACTACACTACATTTTTCAAATTGTACCTAATATTAAATAATTGATACTCAAATAATGTGTAGCTCATTTCTCATTTGTGTACCAATTAATACAAATTATTGTCATGTAAAATTTATATGAGATCTTTTGTAAAATAATATATAATAATTTGTGATACAATTATTTACTTTTATTTATGCATGCTTAGACCTGTAAGAGTATCCCACATCGGTTGGATAAAAAACATTGGTCTCACATATAAGTTGGACAACTTTATCACCTTAATAAGGCCTTTTAAGGTGTTATTGGTCCAACTTTAAAATGGATTAGAGCAGGCCCAACACGATGTGGATCCCCGATCGATGAAATTTTCGGCCACGAGTAATTCCGATGGAATTTTCCGACTTACTCGTGAGGGGGAGTGTAAGAGTATCACACATCGGTTGGATAAAGAACCTTGAGCTCACATATAAGTTAATTCCGATGGAATTTCCGGCTTACTCGTGAGGGAAAGAACTTTGGGCTCACATATAAGTTAATTTCCGGCTTACTCGTGAGGAGGAGTGTAAGAGTATCACACATCGGTTGGATAAAGAACCTTGGGCTTTCCGGTGGAATTTTCGGCTTACTCGTGAGGAGGAGTGTAAGAGTATCACACATCGGTTGGATAAAGAACCTTGGGCTCACATATAAGTTCGACAATGTAATATTAAAAACTTTGAATATTTGATACTCATTTTTGTGTCTCCTAATTTGTACTCCTCTAATAATATATATAAGTACAGATTAATTGCTTAAAATGAATATGTCTATATACAGTAAAACTTTTATAAATTAATACTCGATAGGTTAATAATTTTTCTAAATTAATAGAATTTTCCGGTCTTGACTTGGTCTTTTAAATGAAAAAAAAAATACTCGATAAATTAATAACCTTTCTAAATTAATAAAATTTTACGATACCGAAGCTATTAGTTTATAGAGGTTTTAGTTTATCTTCGATTGCTCATATTAAAGATCATCATTCTATAAATTACTCTAGACCTTTCATTTTTATTTGGCACATTAAACAATGGTATTTGTAGATATAATAGACAATCAAATCATTGGTAAACAAGTCCTCCCATCACCATTAGGCATCTTAACTACCAAACGCATGCATGCCCCCAATTAATTTTATAATTAATTGGCGTTGATTTGAAGTCATCACATTTTGGATTCTTTTATAGACTTGTTTATAGTACAAATTATATATAAATCGATCCGTGACTTTGCGTGCGTACGTGGATGACATTCGCCTATATATAATTGGCTATGTATATATCTGTATTAATATCTAACAACATCAATATTATTCAAATCCTAGTTGCATTCACTAAACCTCAGATACGAAGAATTTCTTCTGAGGAAGGCCACATTCATTCTGGCCTTTTCTTTAATCGAACGAAAACTCGATCGGCTCATACCAATAGACTCATAAACCGGGGACAACATGGTACATTGTTTCGTCGCACAATTAATAACTAATTCAATCACATCATATCGGGTCATGTGTTATTACATGGAAAATGCACACCAAACTCACGATATACCTTGACAAAAATTAATGAGAAGGCCAATTTCATTGATACAGATCATGAAATAAATTCGCAGGTCGAGCACGAATCGCAGTAATAGGAGATAAAGAGTGCCAAAGAAATAGAGAGCGGCGTGAGGAAGAGAATAAGTCCCAAAGGCACCATCCATTGCTGGTCGTTGGTTGAACGATACTTGGACCCCCACCACCCCAAAACTAAGACACCGGACAAGCACAGCATGAACAGCCCCAGAAAACAACTCATGCAACTCATCTTCTCTTTCAAATATTCGCGCGCTGCCATGGGAATAAATTAAGGAAGGAGCGGTATTGTATACAATAAATAATGATGAAAAAGGGGCTATAGCTAGTTTGTATGAGAATGGGAGGAAGGAAACAAGAGGGGTGGGGATATATACAAAATGTTAAGGTTGGATATATTAATTTGATGTACGTAGCTATCTGGGGTAAATTCTAAGTACTTGTTGTGCTTTTATATATTTATAATGTCAAATATGTATGTATATTGTATAGTACACAATATACTATACTAATATATATATATATAGGAGTATTGTTTAGTTTTTCTACTGTATATTAAATTAATCAATTGACCTACCTCATATATATTTGATTCAACATTCTATGGGCAGGACCGCGGTTCAGTGAAGGGAAGGGCAGCCCGTACCTCAGCCCGTGGAGGGCCTTTTTGTTTTTTCAAAGTAGCAGATTTCAACTGGTGGTGACTGGTGAGAGGAAGATAGAAAAATATCTTCGTTCTAAACTAATGTCTCGAGAAAGTTCCAACAATAATTTTTATATTGAATACTCCCTCTGTCCCGGATTAATGGGCATAGGTGGTCAACGTTGACTTTTTTTGTCCGTCCAATACATATGATAAATAGTATACAAAAATTATGAAAAAATAACTAAAATAAAATTTAATAGTTGAACTTTATTTTAATTATTTTTTCATAATTTTTGTATACGATGTCCCATACATATGATAAATAATATACAAAAATTATGAAAAAATAACTAAAATAAAATTTAATAGTTGAAACTTTATTTTAGTTATTTTTTCATAATTTTTGTATACTATTTATTTGACTGACAAAAAAAGTCAACTACCCTTGCCCATTAGTCCGGGACAGATGAGTAGGTATAATCTATAAGAGTAGTTGACTTAATTCAAAAACTAAAATAATCTATACATATATAATTTCAATATAATTTCAGGATTCAATAATGACCAATAAGAAAGCAATAATAATATTGTGTTCACACTATAAATTATAAATAAAAAAATTATAAATTATAATTAGTAATATTATTAAGAATATTTAAATTATTATATATAAATTTTAAATAGTAATTTGAAATTATATATTTTTGGTAATAATAATTAATTATTATCTTAAATATATACAATTTTTTTTTTTAAATTCTTTTTTATTCCATTAATATTAATTTAATTCTAATTAATCTATCTCATAAAAATCAATCTCTTCCTATTCTTTAATTCGAGTTATAAAAAATTGATCAAACATTTTAATATATTATTTTCTCTTGCTATAATCGGGTTTCGTATGTCCTTTTTTATTTTTCTAAACATTGAATCGAGTTATTAATTATGTTCGACTAGATTTTTTTTTTAATTTTTAGTTTATCCCTAATTCAGTTTATGTTAAATTTGTTTTGCAGGTTAACATACGTTATATTAATATAATTGCATTTCTGCCATCTTATCTCCTTCATGTTCACCAGGTAAATTCAATTTTTTTTTTTATATTTCTATTTATTTTTCAGCTTTATAATTTTTATTTTCCATTTATTTGGATTTTCCCCCAGCGGTTTTAGGTATTTGTTGGATGCGTTTGACACTCGAGAAATGCAGAGAAGATAAACTCCTCTTCCACCGTATCAATGCAGAGAAGAGAAACTTCTCTTCCACCAGATCAGAGGCTTCTCGATTGGGTAGGATGAGACGAGAAACTTCTCTTCCACCAGATCAGAGGCTCCTCGATCGGGTAGGATGTAAAACAATGCAGAGAAGAGAAACTCCTCTTCCACCAGATCAAAGGCTTCTCGATCGGGTAGGATGAGACGAAAAACTCCTCTTCCACCAGATCAGAGGCTCCTCGATCGGGTATGATGTAAATCGAGGGATGCGACCGAGTAGCAGACACATGTGGGAGAGAGCCAAGGACTAACTTCATAATATTTCAATGAAAATTTGTCATATCCGAGATTCGAACTCTGCGTCGTCGGGAATTACACCAACATCACCACAGATCTTACCACTCGGCTATGCCCCAAGAAGCTTACATACTATAAATTACGTCAAACATTCGTCTTTGAAAATAATAAAATTTTCATAATTGAGACAACAGTTAATAATGAGATTAATACGAAATTACAAATTTAAGTAAGAGTTCGATTATTAAATAAAATAATTTGTTAGTCCATTAATAAATTTTTGGCCGAAATAGTTGGAGATTAAATAAAATTTTACATTATTTCAAACAAATAAATCACGTGCATACTAGTTATTTTAACTTTTTCACTTTAAAATATAAATTGTTCTACTTTTTGTCCTAATTAATTATTGACACTTTTTTTTAGAAGTTTTTAGGAGAAAATATATATTATATTTCAGTTTATAATATTATAATTTACACTTTATAAAATTTCGCTTAAAATTAAAATTAAAATTTTAATTTTTTTGATTTTTGATTTATTAAAATAATTTTAAGATTATAATTATATCTTAGTTTAATAACCGTTTACATTATATAATAAATAAAATTTAATAATTGTTGTTTAAATTAATAAAATTAAAATAATATTAAATAAATTACTATTATTCATAATTAGTAAAAAATGAGTTACTTAAGACCATCACTCCGCTCTAATTGAGATAATAAAATCCAGATTTTTCGTTCCAAAACAATTCTGAGTCGCAATAATTAATTTCGAATGAATATTTTAGATATTCCTCTTGAAAACGATACAAAATCACAAATCGATTGAAACACAGCAGCTGTTGAATTAATCCTAATACAAAATCCAGTGTTTCCCGTCCAATTTCACCCGAAACCCGTTCATCCTGGCGAACAAATGCACGGCGTACCTCACCCCTTCCCAGGCGTAGTCGTGCCCGAACAGAATTCCCCCGGGCCGCCTGAGCAGCTTGTAGGCGTTGTTGATGTCGACCCAGGCGGAGTGGAAGTCGTGCGCCGCGTCGACCTCCACGAGGTCCCCGTACACCCCCCACTCGCACAGCCCGCTCAGGGCGGTCCCCGTCGAGAAGGGCAGGAACAGGACGCTGCCCGTCGCGTTCGCCCTGACCACGTTCTGCATGAATTGGTACAGCAGCACGCTGTCTCCGTTCACCATCGGCAGGCTCTTGTCCCCGTCGTAGTACCCGGGCCAGCCCCGGAAGTCGTCGATGCAGAGTATCTGCGTTTCCAGCCCGAGGGCCCGAGTCAGGCCCGCCATGTGGGTGGCCGACGCGCCGAGGAACGTGCCGATCTCGATGATGGTCGCGGGCCGGGCCTGCCGGATGAGGTGCTCGAAGACGGCGTTGGTGGAGCCCCAGCCGGCGGCCCACTGATCGCGGAGGAGCGGGGCGGCGTGCGGAGGGGGGAAGTTTGCCCAGGGGGAGGTGCCGTTGAAGACGCGGTCGATGATGGTTTGTCGGGCCCGGGTCGGGTCGACGGGCCGGGCGCATTGGCCCGGGAAGGAGTGGTGCATGCGGAGGTCCCTCTCCGGGTGGGCGGTGAAGGAGTAGAAGAGGTAGCCGAGGAGGAAGGATGACGTGGCGAGGAGGGCGAGGGAGGTCCTGGGGTGGGACTGGGCGAGGGCGGAGAGGCGGCCGTAGGTGGACCGGTGGCGGTGGTGGGCGCGGGGAGGCGGCGGCGACGAGGAGGAGGAGGATAGCGGTTGTTGTTGTTCTTGATCTAGCGATTTCATTGTTTTTGTTTTGTTTGGTGAGGAAGTGAGAAATGATATTTTATTATTTATAAAAGAATATGAAAAGTTGAAAACATAAATTAGCGAGAAATGATATTTTATTTTTTCTAAAAGAATTTGAAAAGTTGAGAACCCCAATAAATAAGTTGGTAAATTAGCCTATTAATTAACGTGTTTTATGGTGGCCACGTTAGTTAATTAATTAATTAATTTCCTTTTTTGAATTAAAGTCAAGGATCGTTGCCTTGAAAATTATCTACAATTGAAATTTTGCAAAAATATATTCCTTTTACTATTGTATATTGCTAATTATTAATTACGTTAACTATAATTTTCTATTTTAGACTGGTAGGATCCGCATTCTTACAGAATTATATTTAATTAATTTTCATCGGAGAAGGGCAATCAGGAATAATGTATTAATAATTTACTTTATCTATTGTAATTAATTATATATTTTAATTAATTATTTATATTTTTAAAAAATTGTTTTTTTTTTTAATTTTTTACTTTAAAATACAAATTTATTTTGAATTTATTTATTTATTTTAAAATTTTATAATAATTACTTTAGTATTGAAAAATAAATTATGACCTTTATTTTGCTCAATTTTTTTCCCATAATTTACTTGTTAATTAATGAGTTGTAAGTAGTTGAGAATTTGAGAGGGTAGTACAATTTAAAATTTTAAAATTTTACAATCAAACAATTTTAAAGCGCATTAATTTTTAATCTATCAGTAGCATATATAAACTCTTAAAAAAGCAAGAGTTGTTAGCTCAGTTGGTTGAGCATTCGACTTAAGAACTGTAAAGTTCAAGTTTCGAATCCGAAACATGCATATTTAAGTATTTAAATATCTACAATTGACCTAAACAAAAAAAACTTTTAAAAAAATTATTTATATGTGTAATAATATTTTAATGATTTTTTAATATGTATTATAATTAGTAACAGTATATAAAATATATATTGAAAAACAATATATAATTTTTTTAATTAAAAATAATGAATATTTTTATATTTTTATAAAAAAATCTAATTGAATAGAAAATATATATTTTAATAGCATTAGTTTCCAAACTTTTTTGTTTGTTTTTTTGTTGTTTTAGTCAATTACAATATATTGAGTTCAAACATTGAACATTACATTCTCAATTCAAGTGCTCAACCAACTGAAACTAACAACCTTTGAACTTTTATGTTTGTTTGTTTTACAACATTTTGCATATTTGAAATTGTTTGATGAGTTGGTTGAACACTTAAATTGAGAACCTATGATCAAAAGTTGGCCGGAGATACGTGTGTGTAAGTATTTAAATTTACCCAATTAATTAATGTGTAAAAAAAACAATTTGCAAATTTATAAAAATATTTTTTTATAATTTTATTATTTTAATACTAATTTATTTAAATTAATATTATTATTTTTTTTATTTAACTAATTTATTAATTACACAACAATACCTATTATACCCCACATACTTTTTATTATTTAACACGTAATAATTTTTAAATTTTTTAATCCACATAATTTTTTTTTTAATTTTTAAAGAATCCGAGAATATATATAACAATAAAAAAATTAAAATTGTATTTTAAAATACGTAAACTAATTATGTTTATAGTTATATATAAAAAAAAAAAAAAACTAAAAAAAATTCACGGGCAGGATCTAACACCTAGAATTACGGTATTTAGATATAGTAAATGTAGCATTGACCGACGTGGACCTCATACGGATAACCTCCTTCACTTTTCTTTTAGTTTTCTTTGTTCTTTCTGTATCGCTCTGTTGATAACAAAATCCATTTTCGAAATCGACAAATCGATCTCAGACCAACGATGAACAGGAATGCGGAGGCGCGTTTGAGAACGCGCGTGGGAAAGTATCAGCTCGGGAGGACCCTCGGTGAAGGCACCTTTGCGAAGGTTAAGTTTGCAACGAATACTCAAACCGGTGACCACGTCGCCATTAAAATCATCGATCGAGATCGAGTCCTCAAGCACAAGATGGTTGAGCAGGTTCAAATCTCTCTATCTCTCTATCTCTCTCTATATATAATTATATATATGTGTGTGTATTGTCCGTGAATGAAAAATTAAAGGTTTCCAGATCAAACGAGAAATTTCCACGATGAAGATGATCATACACCCTAATGTCTTAAATTTATTTGAGGTAACTTCGATTTAATATTCATTTCTAATTTACCAGTAATGTTATTCTTATTTAGTTGGAGAATTGGGTGAAATTTTAACGAACAAATAATGATTAGATAGCTGTGAATATTAGGTCATGGCAAGCAAAACCAAGATCTACATTATTCTTGAATATGTTGATGGAGGCGAACTCTTCGACAAAATCGTTAAGTCCTTTTTTCTTTTTTCAATTTCTCACCTGTTGCAAATTTCGATTAAATCTATCCTTTTGTGATGTCACTAATATCCCCGTTTATCTACAGGCAAAAAATGGGAAACTTAAAGAAGATGTTGCTAGGAAGTATTTTCAGCAGCTCATCAATGCTGTGGACTACTGCCACAGTAGAGGCGTATACCACCGAGATTTGAAGGTGGGCCATGCCCCGTGACCTGTCCTAATTATATCTCACAGTTTCACGATAAAGTCACAGTTAACTTTATATATGTTGTCATGTTTACTGTATTTCTCAACATAACCTATATGTGCAGCCAGAGAACCTCTTGCTGGACTCCTTTGGGGTACTTAAAGTCTCAGACTTTGGATTGAGTGCATTCTCAAAGCAAGTCCGGGTAGGTTGCATACTCCTTTGAAAATTCATTTATACGAAGAAATGTGTTTGTAAATAATTTTGCATGACATATTGATGTTTGACATGCTTTCCTTCATGTTAGTGTTTTCATGACATGTTTCTTGGGTAAACATTAATGTGAAAAGTCGGAGATGATTTTTCCTCTATTGTTTCTTCCATAGGACGATGGGCTGCTTCACACGGCCTGTGGCACGCCAAACTACGTAGCACCTGAGGTACCACTAATAGTTGACGATATTCAGAAAGCCCTATTTTCTGTAAATGTTAAAGTGTTTCAGATGTGATATTTGTTTTTATTTTGTCAGGTTCTCACTGATAAAGGTTATGATGGCACAGCATCGGATATATGGTCATGCGGGGTTATTTTGTTTGTTCTGATGGCTGGATACTTGCCTTTTGACGAGCCCAACCTCGTGTCTTTGTATAGGAAAGTAAGTTTCAAGAGAATAATAAAGTTGCTCTTCTTTTTGAATATGTGATGACAACTACTATTTTGATCCAGATCCAAAAATCGGAATTTTCGTTTCCTTCTTGGTTTTCATCCAGTGTGAAAAAGCTGATTAAGCGTGTTCTGGATCCAAATCCTCTTACTGTGAGCTCTTAAATTCTTCATTTCAAAATAAACTAAGTTACGTTATTATTGATATATACGTTCCTATTTTTAGCTCCTTTTATTTTATACTTTATTTATTTATTGCAGAGGATTACTATTTCTGAGATTCTGGAAAATGATTGGTTTAAGAAAGATTACAAGCCACCTCAGTTTGAGCTGGAAGAGGGTGTTAATCTTGAAGATGTTGATGCCGTCTTTAATGACTCCGACGTGAGATACTTAGTATATACATATGTCAATAGTCCAATTTTTCTTCTTGTAGAATAAATAACCCAAGACTATTTTTTCAATCGTCATGTAGTATAAATTAATCTTAAAGTCACAATTACATTTGCATGATCAAGTGAGGATTTTATAATCACATGTGAATTATAATGAGGTGATGATTAAGAGGTATTTATATTTATAAAAATGTAGGATTTTAGTTAATCAAAATAGGAAAAGGATTATTTACAAATGAAATATTATTTGTTGGATTTTGGGACTGATAAATCTTTTAGTATGAGTGGACTTTTTAGATTTTTTTCCCTAAATTTAAATTTGAAATTTTAAATTATGTCTCAAGTACATTTCTTTGGCAGGAACATCTTGTAACTAAAAGGAAAGAGAAACCAGAGTCCATGAATGCCTTTGAGCTTATTTCTAGGTCTCATAGTTTCAGTCTCGAAAATCTATTTGAACTACAGACGGTATTGTCCCTTCACCTTTTTTTTTTGTTTATAGAAGTATAAGGTGACATGTTTAATTTCCCTCTATTTTTCTTGGATCCAAACTATTACAGGGGGTAAAGAAAGAAACATCGTTTACGTCCAAGTGTTCTGCAAATGAGATCATGTCAAAAATCGAGGAAGCTGCTAAACCTATGGGCTTTAATGTTCACAAAAGTAACTATAAGGTACTACTATTAATCCCAAGTCTTTTGTGATATTCCATCCTCATAAGGAGGTTGATTATATAGTATAATGCCTTTGTCAGTTGTAGTTAATTCCGTGGTGTGGTAATTTCTTGCAGATGAAGTTACAAGGGGATAAGACAGGAAGGAAAGGCCAACTTGCTGTGGCTACTGAGGTATGGTTCATTTTTTATGTGTGTGTGTGTGTAAAATTTGAGATGGCTTTCAAATTCCTTGGTTATAACCTGAGATAATTTCACTTTGGCCCCACTAAATTCAATTATAGTCCCAAAACAAATATAGAAATAGAGTAAGAATGTACTAGTATCCTTCGGATAACAACAATAAATGAATATATTGCCGAAATAAATGAATATATTGCCGAACTGCGAAGGGAAGTAAAGTTTCCTTAAACGAGATAGGCAAAATAAAATATTTTGTTGATTCTGTGTTGTCGATCTAGCACAGTGTGTCTTAAACAACCGAAATAAGGTGAATTACCTTTTTGCAGAAATAATTTGCAGCAGTGATCGAGTGTCTATTAATGAGGGCAATATGCACCTTAGATTTATTACCAGGACACGCTTATGCATATATTCTGTGATCTTGGCTTTATTAATATCAGTGTGGAATAATTAATAACTCACACAGGTATTTGAGGTGGCTCCGGAGATCCACATGGTGGAGCTGCGTAAAACCGGGGGTGACACCCTAGAGTTTCACAAGGTTCAACTATCTATTAAGAACATTTTGTTTCCAGGTGTTTTAAAATTTTCAAGGGGTATGCCAGCAAGGCACATTGATTAATTTTTCCAGGTCTACAAGACATTTGCAACGGGGCTAAAAGATGTCGTCTGGACTACAGACTCGAATGTTGACGAGACAAGGTGAGACTGGTACATAATGAAATCAAAGCAGATGGTATTATGATTGCACATTAGGACACATTTAGTTTTGACATTTTCCCCACTTTATTCAGCAGATCGTAACGAAAGAAACACATGTGCAATTCAGGAACAATTGATGCTGCAGGTCGAACCAAATGATCGTGTACAGTAGGGATTCATTGGAAACTGGGAGAGTGTAGAAATAGAGAGTGTAGGGATGAAAAATATATTTGGATGCACTAGTTTGAAATATATTGCGATTTTTTTTCGCGGTGCCCATCCCCAAAATAGAAGAAAGAAGTACATAGGTTGAGCATAAACTCTTTATAGTTTTACAGTTACGAAAATAACTACATCATATTGTAAATATTGTTATTGTTACTGCTTCTAACTTGTTCTTGTTATTTTTATTACTATGAAAATTCTTTCTAATGAAAGAACTTGTACATTCTTTGAAATTATTTATTGAAACCACAGATGCTCAAAGAATTTTCCTTATGCAAACATTATATTACTCATTTCTTGTAAGATCTATTCAAGCGAAAAATAAATTTTAGTTATAACTGAATTTTTAGAATTATCATGTGATTCACATTACCTAGACCCCACTCAATGATATACATTCCCATAGGAGGCTTAACAACTTGAACACAGGGACTTCAAATATACTATACACAATAAAAGCTTCAAATCAAAACTATGAAGAAACTCGATAGATGCCCACTCAAGCAAGCAGAGTGGAGATGAAATATTTCAACTAACAAGCATCAAAATTCATACCGTGTGGATGTGCAACATTCGCTTGGTACTTACATCTCAAACAACAAAAAGAAATGTAAAGAACGAAAACGAAAGGTGTAGAGTTTACTGGGCCATGGTTTGTAACGCTTAAACTCTTGGTTTACAGTGACTGCTACAGCTAGCTATCCCCAGTATAATATAAATTCATATTGCTTCTAATAGGGTCGGTATCGTCTACTACGGTTATTATTATTATCATCACCACTACTGCTTGGTCCTCCCCGACCTTGTGGTCCACCACTACCACCACCATTGCTTCTGTCATTCCTTCGTGGTCTCACAGGTGGTGCCGCCATCTGTACACCAGGCTGCTGACTGATTAAAGAAAAAGAAAAACGTAATCATAAATGTTATCGAACTTCCCTTATTAAACGAGAAAGTTCCATATTATATTTAGAGGGATAGTTGCAAAAAGTACTCTCTTTTTGACCAAGTTGCACAAAATAAATAAATTGGACAACTGTCAAATTACAATAAATAACCCTGTGAGGTTTGTATCAAAAAATCAAGAGGTTGAGGCTAATTGTACTAGTACACATCTGAAGGCATGAAGGGACTTTTTTTAGTTTTGTTTTTTTGCGTTTATTAGGTAATAAAGGGATGGGGGAAAATGTTTTTTCTTCACTGAAATTAGGTTAAACCTCATAGGTACATTTTATAATTGACCCTATGTTATGTGGCAACTAAACTTACAGGACATAGCCAATTCGGCCATCTGGTAAAACCATCGGCACCATCTGCATTCCAGCGGGCATCGGTCCCCTTCCATAAATCATCGGTTGCTGAATATGTTCGGTCATATTAGAGCAACACAACAAGTGTAGACAACTATAAAAGAACAAAAACAGTAACTACCTACCTGTTGAAACCCACCAGGTGCACCATATCCAGCAGTTACTGGTGCATAAGGGCTCATTGGTAAACCGGCATATCCCGGATGGGGAATATAGTTTGGGATTTGAGGACTGAATGGATTAGCCGCATCAAACCTCTTCTCTGACTGAGGCTTTGCCAGAACAACTTCTAATTCCTGGCCTGAAATTTAAACGTTATATGGATGACTTTTCTTCTCAATGGTTAAAACAGGTCAAATGGAAAATTTCCCTAAAAGTCAAATCCATAACCCTAAGCTCAGGTAATGTTAGTATTGAGAAAATAAGTGGGGGAACAAACCATTTATCTCATATTTTTCCGTCTCTTTTACAGCCTTTAATGCGCTTGACCTTTCTGCATAGTGGACAAAACCAAAGTCTCTTTTCCCGCCGCTTTTGGCAGGTGGCATAACTACTTTTATGACTTCACCGTGAACCTGAAATTGTTCCTTTAACTGTTCGGTTGATGTGTTTTCTGGTATATTCTTTACATAAAGAGCCTTCACCTGAATAAAAAACAATTTCATATTTAAGATATCGTGCAAGTATTAGTCCAACTAAATGAAGAAGGCTAGTAAACTTGTTGAAAAAATGCATCCAACATTGAAATCACGTCAATAAGTCAGAAAAAACTTTAGACGGTAAAGAAAAGGGAGAAGAAAGTGAAAGTATTTGAGATTTTTAATTTGACTTTTTAATGTTTTGAGTTATAATTTCGGAGTTCGCTCATTCACGGGTCACACGGCAACCGAATGTATTTTGAGATTTTGATTTATTTTTATTAAATATGACAATATTTTTATCCTTAATGTATTTATAGAATATTAGTTTTTTTTTTTTTAATTTAGGGCTATTTTATTCTAAGTGGTTTCATTCCAATGTTTTTATATTTACAGATAAATAACAATTCAAATATCACACCAAAAAATAATCTTACGACTAGTAAGAGACTCAGAGCGGCTTTTCGAATAGTAGTCTTGACGGTATTGGCTCGACTTGGCGTCGTGATAACCTTACTACTAGGTACTAACCACCATTTATATGTTATTAATTTACTTTAGAAACTGGATTTTTTTAGATCCAAAAATCAATTTGAAAAGCACTAACAGAGTCACAGAGACATAGTTACAGCATTGAGAATTCAATCTCCTATATCTAAACTGGACTGAATTTCGAGTTATCCCACATCTTATGACAACTGATAATTTCACAATGATATGTTATATTGTTATGTCCTAACAAGAAATGGAAAAACATCAAATAAGTAACCAGAGGTCCAGAACCTATTCCAAGCACAAGTCTTGACACTGTACACTTTAGATCATAATTATAAAGAAGCATATATAAATTCAAACTTATAAACCACAACTTGAGCTGATTGATTAAAATAAGTGACATTTAACATTCCTACGTATCTCAGTAGCAGATAATAAAATCCTTTGTGTAAAAGATATGTCCACAAAGAAAGGAATTTGGTGCACATCCAAGTCATTATTTGTTACAATGCTTAAGATCACATAATTTCAATGAATGATAGCCTATTAAATATGATAAGGGGTGTCAATATGTGTATATTGGGACTAGGGAGGGAGAAGAGGGTTACAATTATTTCTATTTTGGGATGTGCAAATTTCTGAGGGAAGGAACAAAAATAAAATTATGCAAAATGTTGTGGGACAGCGGGAGAGTATTAACTTTCAAGGTTTATAACATTGTAGTATTAAACTAGCAAGGACCATCAACTAGGAAAAGACATGCAATAATATTCCTATGTTAAGCAGCCTATGCTGAGGGTAAGATTTAATCTTGCTGGGGGGTTCATTTAAATTATGTGTTATGTAATTTTATTTCCTCATTTAAAAAAAAAAACTTCTTTTACTTCTGATATTTCATCTCTGGCACTCTTTACTCCTACAAGTATTCTTTCACAAAAAAGCACCAAAATATAAAACTTGGATTTCGATACTACTATCATAAGAATAATATATTCACTTTTGAGATTTTATACCTGAGAAGAAGCAGCAGAGTGATCAGGTGAAATCTTTGGATCGGCCCATGTAACAGTTGGTGTGTTTCCTTCCAGCTTGAAGCTCCCAGAAGCCATTTTTTGTCGAGAATAATCAGCACAAGCATTGTTGTAATATTCCACAAAAGCAAAACCACGATTACGAGCCGGGTTCTGAGGGTCCTATAAAGATTAAGAGGATAAAATTAAGTCACTGTCAGAAGAAAGAAAATCCCTCTAATGGTACCGAAATAATGGTCACAGTCAATAACAAAAGAAGCCAACAGAAGACCTTTATAAGCTCTAAGGTTTCAGCTCCGGGACCTGTGGCTTCGATAATTTTTCTGAAATCATCATCGGTCCAAACCTTGGGTATGTTTCCTATGAACAATCTGTATTTAGTTTCTGATAGTGAACACCGTAATGTTCTTCCCTGCAATCAGGTAGGGCGTGATCATATATTAGAAAATAATGTTGAACTAAGTTAATTGGAACAAAAAATTGCGCAAGAAGATATCCACATGCTACAAAAGCACATGGTTGCACATTCTAAGAGATAAAGTGCAAGTAATCACCTTGAATTCCTTGCTGTGTAATTCTTCAATCGCCTTTTGTGCCCCGTCTTTAGTTCTGAAAGCTACAAAAGCAAAACCCTTGTTTTCACCGGTATCCCTGTTTTTCATAACTCTCATCTGCCATATGATGAAACTATTATGAGTAAATTAAGGAAGAGTAGTGTATGAAAATTATATTAAATTTATCCTCACTTGCACATTGACTTTTTACTCCTAAATTTATCACAAACCTCAAAAATTTCACCGAAGGGCTCACAGAGTTCCCTCAAGTTTTCCTCTGAAATTTCTCGAGAAATTCCTCCAATGAAAACTTCGGAACCTTGAGGAGGAAGGTCGAGAAGCTTAGAATGTTTTTCTTTGTCATCTTCCTTAGTAAATGCAGATTTTTCTTCATCCTCTACATGATCAACATGAATATCATTTCCCTCTGTCACTGGAGAATGTTCTTTCTCACCATCCTCACTTCTCACGTCCTCCTCTTGAGGTTCTTCGCCATTTTCTTCATCACCTTCTCCAGCTCCATCATCCTCCATGGGTTCTTCCGAATCTTCTTCAGAGTAATTATCATCATCAAGCTCCACACGGTCATCAATCTCCGTGTTCTCCACCATGATTCTGTTGTTTTGTTTGGATTTTTATCAGACAAGAAATACAATCTGAAACCTTGGGGGTCCTCCAATAAAATCTGCAATTCTGCATGCTTAAATTGTTACTATTATGGCAGCAGAGAAAAAATAAAAACCAACTGCAGATTGCGTAGATTTTAAATATTACAGGCTGAATGGCATTCTTTTAACTACGAAAAACTTACAAAACATCACCCCTGGTTCTTAAATATAAGACATTTCAGGATAAAGGTAATTGTATTTCTAAGTTCATGGTTGCTATATGGTGAAATCTCAGGTGTTTAAATGTTTATGAACAAAACTGGTTACAAAGCAGAGACTTTTGTATTCAGTTTTCCTGCTGCCACTAGTAAAATTTCAGCACAGGAGAAAAGAGCAATAGTTAGAGCCAACAGGGCATCTGGTATTCATCAGTTCCCCGTGAGAGGATAAATTCTTCATAAGAAACAAATACCAGGAAATGAAAAGAAAACCCAGAAAATGAACTCTAAAACCAAAGTAACAAAAGCAATGAACTCCACTTCAAGACCAATCACCCGACCCTTTCACAGTCTAAAGTGATACAGACAGTTTTTAGAACACGTCAATCGTACGGTAATAGCAAGAGCTGGCAAGGAATGAAGATACAAAACCTTCTTAAACATAAAATTTGTTAAAAAGTACTGTATGTTAAAATACACACCCCAGAGCAGAAACCAACCATCACAAAATTATGTAATAAAAATATCGGCAAAAGCTAAGCTGATCACCCATTACCAGCTCAAATAAACTAACCCAACAAACTGACACCCACGACAACCTAAAGAAAAATTCATAAACCCTAATCCGAATTGAAATTAAAAAAAAAAAAGTAATCAAACGAACCCGACAAGCCTTGAACTCAAACGCACAAAAACTCCTCGTCCCGGAAGTCGAAGTACGACCCATGTCGCAAAACAAATTCAATCAAACGAAACTAGGGCTCACCACGAAAAACCCTTAAACGGAACGCATGTAAAATTTTGGGGGTTTACTGGTTCAAGGGCAAACGACCACAGAAAAAGCTCAGATGACTGTTTAAGTTTTAGTGTGATGTATGTATGTATAATATATGTATGTATGTGTGTGTATCTGAGAGTGTAAACAGCAATATTTGAGAAATGGAAATGCGCATACCGAAAAAAAAATCTCTCTTCTCTCTCGTCGGTGCGGAGAGCGTGTGAGATCTAATAATCCGAAACAAAGAGAGACGACCTCCTTTTTCACCTCTTTCGTTTTCACGGGAAATCGGCCCTAAATCGATGAGATGCATTTGCTGCGGTTTTGCCTTGTAATTTCCCAATGGTGTGGGGGCTTAACCGTCTTTTCCATCGGCACGCACTTGTTATGTTCGGCCGCTTACCAAATACTCCCTCGGTCGGGATTAAGGGGCATCCGGTGCCAAATTGCAGGGATATTATGCTGTGTATTCTACATCGTTAAAGTGTAATTAATTCAATCTAACGGTTAGTCTCTTGCTCATCAAATTATAAATTCGGGCTCCCTTGCCCGTTAATTATAAACGCAAAAAAAAAATAAAAAAAATTACTTAACGCAAATTAAACAATTAAATATTTAACGCAAATAAACAACAATTACTTAACGCAAATAAACAATTAAAATATATACGATATTATTTACTTGTAAGTTACTTAAAGCAAATAAATAATTAAAATATATACAAAATAATTAATTTTTTTAAAGCATTTCACAAAACTTATATTAAGCTTATAAAATTTTTAATAGTTACTATAGGTTAATTATTCTATACAAGTATATAATATTTTTTATTTTTTTAAATTTTAAAATAAATTTTATACTAAGTTATTTAGAACGTTGATAAATAAAAAAAAATAAAGATTTTAAAAATTGTAATGTTAATAACCGTATTTATAAAATATTTATAAGTTAAATAGTATAAAAAAATTATATAATAATAAATAAAATAAACTAATTTGAAACGATGAGCTTGAAAAATATATTTAACATAAAAAATTATGAAAAATATATTTAACATAAAAAATTATGTTTTTAAATGTGCATAGTATATATATAAGAAATTATGTTTTTAATATATTTAATATAAGAAATTATGTTTTTAAATAAATGTGCATAGTTATATATAACGGGCAGAGTAGTTTGCCTAACATCCGGTGCAATTTGGCACCGGATGCCCCCTCCCACTCCCTTCATCCAAATTTAGATAGTGTATGGATAGAGAAAGATGTAATTAAGAAAAAATGTTTTTTTATTTAATAATATAAAGTAAAAACATAATAATATAAAGTAATTAATAAAATAGTTAGTTGAACAAGTAATGGTATAAGAATAAATAAACATGTATTGAAATGATAAAATTATGAAAAAACATTTTATTTATAGATCTGCGTTGTTTTAAGACACAACCCAAAAAATACAGTAGTATGCAATATTTTGAGAGATATAAAGAGTCATATGATCACACTTTTGTTTATTTGTTTGTTTTTTGGTTTAATTTTTTTAAGAAACTTCATTTTTAAATTGAATTTACTATTTGTGAGCTTTGAAATCCAAATTATAAAATTCTCTTAGAATTGAACAATTTGAGGGTTTGTTAATACTTTATATTTTTATCGAGGATCGATGAATGTATAGTGTTCGTGATAAATGAAACAATTATCGAGACTCTAAAATATTTATTTTAAAATAAATAAATTTATCCTACAGGGGTAATCAAGGTAAAAAAAAAATACTCAGAATTGTCGAAAAAATATGTATTTTTCAGTGTGTTTTGTAAAATAAAAAATAGTATACATTTATGAAAAAATGTTAGACAAATTGTGATAAAAGTTGACTTTAACTTCTCATCATTCATCACTCACCATAATTATCACTTAAAAACAATTATTCTAAATTTTAAATTTCAAAATGTAAATTGTAATATGATATATAGAAGTTGAATGTAAAGTTCCAGCATTCATCACTTGTGTTATTGTCATTTTAAAAACAATTGATTTAAATAAATTATAGATATGTAATACATGTACAAGAAAATGAAGATTTTAGTACATTCTTGATATATTTGTAGATAAAAAATATTTTGAAATTCAAAATTTACAACAAAATTTATTTTTTTTATTTCGTGAATCTCTTTTCAATAGTTTGGCTCTAAAACGAAAATTTGAAGATAATTGTATGAGAATTCAAAAGCATTTACAAAATAATACAAAAGTTTTCTTTTTACAATTGATAAATCAAAAAATTATTTAGAAGATTAACGAAAGAATGTAAGAATCAATATATACGTAGTATTTGTTAAGAGAATAGAAAGAGATGGAAAAAAAGAAAGACTGTCCAAAGAATAGAAAGAGAACACGTTGGAGTGGAATAATTTAATGTAGATTTCAATAAATAAGAGTAAAATAAAATGTTTTTATTTTTATTTTTATTTTTATTAATGTATGGTGCAAAACATTAGAACACAAATTTAGAACACAAATTTACAACACAAATATAAGATCAATACATAAACAATATTAAATCCATTCGGTGCGTCAAGGTAAAGAAATAGTAGTACAAATCAACTAAACTCTTGACAAGTTATTCAAAGTCCATTTTTTTAGTGCCTCTAACATTTCTCTATTTTTTTTCTTTTTTTTTTCTTTGTAGATGAGCAAAGTATCAAAAGTACAAAATCGGCTGCTCGATTACATGTTACAAACCATCACAATAAAATGATATCTCACAACTTTTTTTTTCAGGAAAGATCCTCTGATATAGGAAATAGTAGAGATGATGAATCAAAACAATTGAATATGAACACATAACAAGGATAAGGTCTTTAAGTTGAAAAATTGACGTATAGAACAAGAATTATAAAATACAAGAATTATAAAGTCAATCAGAAATCTTGCTTAAATTCTCTAGGTTTCAACTTATGCATTGTGTATTCTATCACCAAAATTTCAGTTTTATATCTCAGTTGGCAAAGTTGCTAAAACTGTCAAGGGGTCCAATCTACATCACCATGGCTCAAGGAATTGCCAGAGAAATGGAGACACACAGAAAAAGAGTAAGTAAGAAAACACTCACAAGTCACAATAGGATTGAAATACTAGGTTCAAACAATTCACAATTAGAGTTTTGAAACTATTAACAATTTCCGAGAAAATGTTGATGAGATCAACAAAATCTCTTAACCATAATGGGATCAACAAAATCTCTTAACCATATCACAAAATGCTGACAAGCCTCACTACTTTTCTTTAGGTAGGGTCGAAGTTATGGCTATTCAAAACAAACATAAATACACTTGTAAACCTCAAAGAATCTTATAAACCTCAAAAAATCGAAACGAAATGCAGCATTTAGATTTATTCAGGGGCTATATACATAAAGGTACAAATTAGAAAAAAAAGGCCATAGTTATCTATACACAATTAGAATCCGAACAGAGAACATAATTAGCTGCCGTTTATGAGTTGCTCCTCTGCCAATACACCATCTACACCAATGCTTATTCTCACCTCCTACTGATCTTTTCCTTACCTTCAAAATAACAAATAAATCAATTATGCATTCATTTCGACTAGTATCGTGACACACTAGTGACTAGTTCACATAAATTATCTAAGAAATCATGCAAACTCTACAAAAAAGTGATCCTCGGCTATTAGCCATACCCATAATCAACAAAAAGTGATTCTTAAAAAAATCAAGTACTAAAACATTTGATGGTTTGAAGTTGAGTTTCAAATTACTTTTTTCTTTTTCCATTTTAAGGAAAAAAAGAAGCATTACCAAATATAGTTGATTTCAGGGGGAACCGTATAGAGGCTCCTTTCACTTTCACGTTCTTAAGTTGCCTGCTCTTTGGTTTTTCTGACGTAGAACCAGGACTGGTATTTTCTCCAGACAAGATACCAGTTCCTTTCTTAACCTTTTCATGGTAAAGAGCTGGTGGTGCAAGCCTCAGTTGTGGCATGTTCTCTAATTGGATTAATCTCTGATCATTTTGGAGATTACGCAAGAGCTCAAACTGTTGTAAGCCAAGAACACACGTAGCAAAGTTAATAATAATAGGATCTTCGTAACACACAAAATGACTGATATGGTAAAGAGATTATTCAGACCCTCAATTAGCATAACCATAGTAAAAAGGGATGATTTTAATAACTACTTTAAGGTTTGGCCTGATTTAAAAACAAAACAGCTAATTTTGAAAAATAAAATCCACCACTGAGGTTACACTCATCTTACATTTTGCGACATCAATTCGTGACGCAAAGAGTAACATCATCAAATATTTCTACATGAAAATCTTACAAATGACCGACTACTTGATCACATCTTTCATATGCATCCCTCAACTTTTCAAGAGTTGACAAATAACCAAATGAAAAACTGGGGCTATTTGTAATATTTAGAAAAGCTAAAATTGATGTGATGTGGACAGTTGGGGCAAAATTCAAGGTGGTTCTTATAATTTTCAAAGATAGTTGTTTATATATATATATATATATATATATATATATATATATATATATAGCTTTTGTAATTATTCCTCTGAAAAAAATAATCAGGTTCTAACATACTCGTGAAGGTGGATGCAAACTATACGAGTTATCTGCGCCTTCATGATCATGAAGATGATGCAACACAAGCGTTCCACGTGCTTGCTGCATCCTTGATAATGGGTATCCGTTCACTAGCCCGTTCTCTGCACGGGCAAGTACTCCACTCGACTTTGTAGCTTTCTTTGTAGGAATACAAACCGGACATCCTGCTATTGTTCCGCTAAACGAGGCTCTATTTTCCTGAATCCCACAATGCAGATGCATTGCATGACCACAACTAAATACTTGAATGCCAGAATCTGAGGAATTTCTTTTTGCAAGGGGGGAAGTACATGTGCAACAAACAAGGTCCCTGGGAGCATAGCCATGGGAAGCCCCCTTCCTCAGTAAACTCATGGTATAGTATGTATCCTCCTCGATCAAACTTTTTGCCGAGTCCTGCGAAAAAAAATAAAAGGGTTTAAAATGTATGTTGGTTACAAAGATGGTGTAACTGAAGAAATTATAGTCTGCTGGTAGATGTTATGAAGAAATTATTTTTCTTTCCGTGTAACTGAATGTCCAAAGATGGTGCCATGAAATATATCTAACTTTCATAGTGGAAACTTTGACAAAAGACCAGTTAATTGCTATTACACCATACAAAGAAGCAGATAGGATCACATACAAGAAGAAGACTCAAATCCAAAACGCTAAATAAAAACATATTACTACTACTTTGGATCCTCATCATCATCACAATAATAATAATAATAATAATAATAATAATAATAATAATAATAATAATAATAATAATAATAATAATAATAATAATAATAATAATAATAATAATAATAATAATAATAATAATAAATTATTATTATTATTATTATTATTATTATTATTATTATTATTATTATTATTATTATTATTATTATTATTATTATTATTATTATTATTATTATTATTATTATTATTATTATTATTATTATTATTATTATTATTATTATTATTATTATTATTATTATTATTATTATTATTATTATTATTATTATTATTATTATTATTATTATTATTATTATTATTATTATTATTATTATTATTATTATTATTATTATTATTATTATTATTATTATTATTATTATTATTATTATTATTATTATTATTATTATTATTATTATTATTATTATTATTATTATTATTATTATTATTATTATTATTATTATTATTATTATTATTATTATTATTATTATTATTATTATTATTATTATTATTATTATTATTATTATTATTATTATTATTATAACCTTAGCAAGATAATGTTTTTCTTTGTAAAAAGATATAAGAGATAAGAGACGGACCAGAATCTTTCTTTCAAAATCATAAGTTCCGAGCATCCCCAGTATCGTAAGTTTAAAATCACCAAATTCTTGATTGCCATTATCTGAAAGAAGTTTCAACATGATTTGTGGGAGACGAACATATCCAATCATTCCCTCAACAATTTCTTTAATGAATACAGAGAACAGTTTCCTCATCGTGCGGGAACCGGCACGACACGTGGAGAATTTCCATTTAAGCTTGTATCCTCCATCTTCCGAACCTAATGAGCCATCAAGGGTGTCCTTGAATGCTTCCCTTACAGAATCTGTTCTCACATTTCCTGAATCCATCAAGGGCTCACAAAAGCTGTAACATTTAAAACATATATCAGTCGTTTAAGATATAAAAAATTAAAAATGAGCACCGCAAAAATTCTATCCCAAAAAGAATTAGAGATTACTTCAAATGCAAGATGATATTATTTGCTACAATTAGTGTTAGAATCTTCGCGTTGAGGTTTTAGAAAACTCAATCACAATTTTCATTGTTTTAACTCAAAATAATTATGCCTGTCATACAATTCCCCTGTAATTTCCTATGTTCACTCCCCGACCATTCTCGATCATGTAATTTCCAACCATCTACCACAACTTCCAGTTATTTGATTTGACCATTTCCATATCATTAAATTAAGGGTTTTGCAAGGAAAATGATGGCTTCACTAAACAATCTGCAATCCCAACTAATTTATCCAGATGTATTGCAGAGTAACTTAACTCAGGCCAATTTGCACAATCAAAAGAATTGTGAACATTATTAATAATCAGTTGCCACTATTTGATAAACAAAAAATTAAATGTTGAGATTAAAGGAAGACATGATGCTTTTATCACCACGAATTCAATACGAAGTCATCATGACTTCTCCACAAAATCAAGATTTTAGACAGATAAACACCTGCTAAGAATTTTTAAATCTATTCCATAGTCACAAAATACAATGGGTTGAGCTTCTTCGCATAAAAATGGTAAATAAAAATGTAAACTAAGTGCCTTCATCTTTTTCATACATGTTCCTTGAAAATCACATACATATCATAAAATAATACTGTAACATTTTTTTCTAAAAACAGAATGAAACAATATACAAGATCTCAACTAATGGATAAAAAGATGGTTCAAATAAATATCTGCATAATAAGGGAGTTATTGCTCACAAATCAAGCAACTGAAACCAGAGGGTTTCAGACTCTTCAGGTGTAAGACGGGGACTGTTTCTCTGGCATAATCCAACACAAGCATGAACTATATCAATGATATCCGCTACCTGCAATAGTATGAAGCACAGACTTACAGAGAGATGATACCAAATTGGAAAAACTGAATCACAAGAACATTGGATCCAAAGAATTTTGGGTTAGGAAATACCACTCTTTTCTTCAGAATATTGTTGAAATTATCCACCACAGTATTAGAAAATGCTATCTGAATTTCAGCATCAAGCATCGCAAATTTATCACTAATGTTAGAAAGAATTAGAAGAAGGGCACTTCCAACCTCCCCAACTCTTTCTAACAAGAATGCAGCAGCATCAATTATCCCATATTCTTGGCACAATCGTATACAGTGTTCAACTCTATAGCTTTCAGAACTCTCCAAGAATTTGAGAACTGATTCACGGTCATACCTACATAAGAGCTGCAGGAATAAAAACAAAGAAAATCAATCCTTGACACTCTTCAGTAAATGAATGAAACAAAAGAAAGTTACAGAGATGGCAATGAAATGGGGAAAGACATTGAGAACACATGTTTCATGATCTTAATTTCATCTTTGAAGGAAAAAAAAAAGGAGTAACGCAATTAGATTGTGGTCAAGTTCTATCTTCGGCAGATTTAGTTGATATCCTATAAACTTAGGCAGCCTTGGAACAATTCTGTATCTAGCCTTAGAATTTAGTTGATAGTAAAACACGTTGCACATTCTATTTCACCGTACATCCACTTGGGATTTGGAATAGTAAATCGTTTATCAAGAAGGTATACACTAGGTGGCAGTATACTACGGTGATACAAATGTACTAAAATGATACCTGTAAAAATTCCGCATTTTAAATTTCTAAGGAAAAACTCACCATGAACCAGATGAAACTATTTAGGAGTACTATTTAATAAACACAGATGCACGTCCAAAATACAAACAAACAATTTTTAGTAAGAAACATAAAATTTTATAACAAAATTAAGGACAAGACGGCCATAATGTCTTTACAAAGTTAGATTACATAGCATATACTATAACCTCCACCGCTGGAATATTGGACATCTATCAAGGAGATATACAATAGTTGCAATATACTATGGTGACACAGAAGTACTACTATGTGATACCTGAATAAATTCTGCATTTTAAATTTCAAAGGATAACTCATCACAAACAAGGTGAACAATATGCTAAATAGTAAATGCAGATGCCAGATGCACGGCGAAAAAAAAAAAACTATACTTCCATTTTTTTTGTAAGAAACATAAACTTTTATTAGAAAATCAGGGACAAGACTGCCGTAAAGTGTTTACAAAGTTGGGTAACATAGCATAAACTATTACTTCCATCTATCAGTAGAATATACGAAATTTATAGCAGTTCTGTACTTAAATGTGTTAACCACGATCAGTCTCAAAACAAAAATTATTCATCCATACACAAAACAAGAGCAGTGCACAGAGAGGTTTGCTATGCAGTTATAGCAATTTCGACAACACAATAAAATCAATCATAAAAGTATCAATTTTAAGAAACGAAAGAAAAGAATATATAAGCATCCCAAAGCTCATAGATGTTCTTTTCTCAAAGTATCTCTTATAAGTTTCGGGAACATTCACCTCAAAATACAGCTCCATCATTTCATCGGTCACATTAACTCGATTGTTATGAATAAGTTTTAAGGAGCAGTATATTGCTTCAAGATAGGCTTGGACACCATTTGACTGCTGCTGAGCTCTTCCCGCACCAGGAAAATCTAAAACATCGACATGTTCTAGACGGGAGATGTTGAGGGTACCAGTAGAATGAACCTCAATAACTGTCTTAAGATACAGAAAAAGGCTTTCTGGGTGAGACTGAAGCTCAGACAAAATATATTGAGCTTTCCCAGAAAAATGGTTAATAATTAGCAAGTAAGTTCCTTCTCTGCAAAATCTCAAAGGAAACATGTCATCAGTACAGAGAATAAAAGATAACTCTTTTTGTAAATCCACTACAAATGCAAAAATAAAAATAAAAAGTCGATGCCTTAAAAAATTACCTGCTAAGCTTCAAAAGATCTGGAATGCGAGTGATAATAGCTGATTCAAAAGTATCAAATTCTTCGTTACTGAGTAGCCTAAACATATCATGTATGAATGAGAATGCATGCATTGGCTCAGAGATAGTTTTCATATAACTGTCCATTGCAGCAACATACTGATGCCTGTTGGCATGGATGTAGCCACAAACCTGTATAAGATAATAAGATACTTCTTTACCAGGCTGCCTTTTTCATTATTAAAGTGAAAATAAAATACCTCATTACCAAGCTGCATTTGAACTTATTGTTTTTTTTTTTCACAATACTTCCACTTCCCAGAAATATAACCAAACACCCATTACCATTATCCCACCAATATAACTTTCCTAATTCCTTTGCCCCAAGATATTTCCAAAAACAAACCAAAGCATTACTTCACGTGTGCGTGTGAATGAATAGACTTATTTAATATATTTTAACTGATTTATATGTATATTTACATGTATTCAGAATGTGATATTGATTACATGCATATTTATGGCTACATTTTTCAGTCACAATAATATAATCACATTGACATTAGTATAGAATCAAAATATTACAATAGTAAAATAATGGTGTGACACCACAAATCAAACACAACCCAAAAAGACATGACATTTACATAGACAAGGTCTCATCCAAATAATGTCAATCCTAACTCATCTAAATTACTGCCAAAATTTCTAACTTATTGTACTCCCTCCATCTCTCACTAATATGTGGGGAGTCTTTGGCACATAATTTAATAAAAATAGTATCTTTGCCTTTACATGAATAAAGTGAAGGCTATGGTAATGAAAGTTGTAATGGTTGTTGGAGAAAAGTAAAACGAAAAAAGTAATGTAAATAAGTATATAAAGTAGGGTGATGACTGCTAAAGTTTTTTCATTTTGCGATGTGCATATTATTGAGGGAGACATTAAGTACACAACTCCAACAGGACGGACCAAAAAAAATATGCATAGTGGGACGGATGAATACTTGATTAAAGGAAAAAAAACAATAAAGAAATAGTGAGAAAGAATAACAAGGAATGGGAAGTTATAATACCTGATGAAACTCAGCCTTCTCAGACAAATTTAACACATTAGATGCATCCCAGTGAGTTTCAGGCACTACTTGTAGTAGTGAAAGCATTTGCTTCTCTCTTCTTTTCAAAATTTCATTTATCTTCCCCGACTCAGTACCCATGTTATTGACCTCTGATGTTAAATACTCAAAAAGATGACTTAAGATATCTCTAGAGACATTAGCCTTTTCAAGTGTCACATAGTGGGCTATAAAATCATACATGTGATCAATATCTTTCTTTGAAGGCCATTCTTCTACCAAATCATCGTTATCGCAGATAGGACCGCCTACATTTAAGTAACTTGCATTGATAATATCAGCAAGAATATCCACAACTTTCTGAACTAACTTTTGACTTTCGGCTGACTCAAAATGTGTAGATTCTTGGGTAGATTCAGTCAAGTTAGGATGTTCCACCTCGATAAAACCACATTTAAGAACCTCTAGAGTGGCTTCAGTATCCAATTCTAAAAGATGAAGCACGTTTGCATGGGCCACATTTGAAGGTAAGATTGTGAAAGCCCACGAATTTGGGGCACTAGAATCTTCCAGCAGAAAATGCAAAAGCTCTTTTCTAAGAGAGGGTAGACGTGTTGGAGAAAGATCTCCACGCCCTGCAAACAATTAGATAGCTCAATAATCAAGTAGCAGAAGGAGTTCAGTAGGCGGGCCAGTAGCACTCATGCCAAGGATAGCTTAGTATTTCTAAACTATGTCAAACGAGATCCTGTCCCAAATTAATTGGCTTATTTGATAAAGCAAGTAGTCAAACTGCCTAATTGTTTGACATGTTTGCTATATAAAATTGTTGACAAATAATTTTTAGAACTATAAAATTTTAAATTTGTCGGGGTTGTTTGATTTGAATTCAAACACTCGGGATAAATCGAATAAATAGTCCACTATAGTATATGAAAAATGGAGAAGTCAACTAAGCAAGACCAATACAATGGGTGGAGGAAGTGGGATAGTTAAAACTTAAGCGTCTGGAATTTAAAAATAAAATAAAAAATATGTCAGAGAAAATACTTGAGTTCCATTAGTACATATTTCAGTAACTTACAGCAGAAGAAATGTACAAGGAACAATAAGAAAGATTTCCAAGAAAGTACAAATGAATGAAATTCCAAGAGCGTCAAGTTGAAACCAAACCTGGAGGGAATGAAAGACCCATGAAGCAATACTTCAAGTAAACAAGCATCCTGTACCTGCTTACATGGGCTACAATATAATTATTTGACAGTGTACTAAAAGAAATGAAAGAATTGAGAGAATGTCAAAGTATAAAATGCAGATGCTAATGACATCAAATTGATCTATCAGCAGTACATTTTTCTACAAAGGTGATAAATATATAATCATTATAGGCCCTTAAATGATCCAGAAATATACAATAAAAAATCAGAGCAAATTACCCGAGGGACGTAGCATCTTCTTTTATGCTATCGCGTAACACAACCAGAAGCTCCTCAAGAGGTGTCCTAAAATCATCTAGACCTTTGTTAAACAAATATATCAACGCACAATGCAGCCTGTGTTTCCTGCATAAGAGGACAACCTACAGTACAATTATAAGATACTACCAGTGCTGTAACAAGAGAAAGATTCAAATAGTTCAAGAAAGAGGGATGCAAAATGATATTGTTCCACTGGAAGTTGTAATCAGTAATAATATTGCTAGTTTATAATTGGATTAGGCAATGAAATCTGTGAAAAAACATTACTTTACCTGATTAAAATCCAATGACAAAATGTCCATGTGGAGGACACATTGTTCAATCCGCTGCAACCATCCTCTCTTGCTATAATGCTCCACTAGTGCTTGCATGATCTTTAAAATTCTCAAGTAGAAAACGGATTAACATAAGAACAAAATACTAAATGTACACGAAAAAATGAGCATATAAAGTTAATGACACCTCACCTCAGGTGGAAGGGACCCCAGCATATCTTTCAAAATGTATGGCTCCAAGAGCTCCAGAAATGTCTCTACAAGAAAGCAAAAGTTCATAACAATTAAATACTAACATTACTCCAGAATATAATTGCATAAGATGAGAATCGTATGCACATCATTCACAATTAGACAGCAGCAATAACCAGACCAATAAACTAAATTAAAAAATAATGTCATTTTACTAATATTTGACTCAGTACAGTAGTACTAGTACCTAGTACCTACCACCATATACATATTAAAAGAATTAAAAAAAAAAAACCTTTATGGTGAGCCTCCTCAAACTTAGACAAAACATCATCGAAAAGAATGTCAGTTCTCCCAATATGCACACAAAATTCAACTGCAACACCGCCAACACGGGTGTATTGCTCCTTAATCTCATCGGGTTGGTCCTCCTTTACATTTTGACTGTAACTCGACACTGATATATAGGAAAATACTTCACTAACATACGACTGAAGCAATTCTACAAGATAGGGCATAATGCTTCTTTGTATGTCATCCAGATTTTTGGGAAGGTCTATAACACCATATGTTTGACCATCATAGAGTGTCATTGCCATGTTCAAGGCACCCATCCAGTCGCCCGCTTTTCGCAAAACCTCAATTCGTTCCTTCCAAGAAAGGAGGCGGGAAACAATAAGATGCTCTGATCCAAGAATGTATATAGTAGCGCCCCTAACAGCAACACTGTTGTGATAAGCTATCTCGGGGAGTCCGAACGCATTAGTAAAATATATATGATGGGAAATGAAACCATCCCCTTGATATCCATCCACAGAAAAGCTTGTCTGGTGAATCAGATTTCCATCTTTTGCAAACAAATAGAGTTGCTCTGTCACAGTGAGGATGGCCAACATCTGGAAGTACAAAAAGGAAAAGAAAAATAATGATGTTTTCTAAACCAATTATCCCACATAATTTGGCTCCATGCAAGGAAAAACAATTAGATGGTGCACATGCAAGCAACTATCAAACGCGGTCAATTGTATGCAGTATGCTAAAGGACTACATGTGTCATAAGCAAACCTGATCTCCCAACCAAGCCAGGCCTGTAGCTGCAGATTCAATAGTCCACTTATCGAGTACTTTTAGCTCTGACTTCAACAGCTTCGCAACCCGAACATTTCGATCCCAAGCAATCGCAAGAAGTGGAGCTTTATCTGTCTCAACAAACGCACTTACACTCTCTGCGAGAAAGGGTCGAAATGAACACTTTCAAAAACTATAACAGTAGAAATAATATTATAACTTTTAGAACTTCAAGCATACAGACCAGAGGAAGAACCAAGTGTCTGTGATGTACGACTCCATGCAGCATATGGCATGGCACCCTCACTGACCCCATCAGGTTTAAGAATTTTGGCATAAACCTCCACATCGGGACTAACTTTCGCCTTCAGAGAAATAAGTTATCAGCAAGATAATGATGATGATATTGATTTTTTTACGCGAAAATGCAAAATTTTCCAATAAATGTTAGTATCCGTATAGGAGCAGTGGGTGGTTTAAATTAACCAATACTACTTCACAGCGAAAAGGTAAACAATGTCCCCTGATTCTGTTCACAAGTCGACCTCATATGCATTTATATCAGAGAAAATAAGAACCTTCTTCCCCAATAATAGTAGTAATAATAAAGAAAGTTAATTCTAAACAGTAATTAAGGATAATGATCAATGTAGCATTAAAAAAGAATCCTTACCACCAGAGCAGATTGGTGCGTGATGAATATAACTACACCTTCATCAACCATGCCTCCCATCATGCTACTAATACTACTGGTAGAAACTGCACTACTAGTCTGAGACGACATTGCTGCACCTCCGAGGCCTTCACCAGAGAGCAATGGAGAAGCACACACTACTCTGCCAGTAGTTTCGTCTAAAAGTTTCTGTTCCAAGCATTAATTTAAACGCATCAGTTCAAAGAAGGTGTTATTGCTTAGTAACAATTATACATCAATGATTGATCTCTACCGTTGGTTTTGAATATGATATCATATTGAGCCATGGAACCACTGAAAATCGAATCAGCTTTACCAAACCGTTGCTGTCACCACTGACCACATTAAACTGACGAGTAACTTGAGTATCTTGGCCAAGATACAACATGTGAACTACTGGAGCTCTATGTTCAGTTATTACTTTGAGTGCTGAAGCCTTTTGCACGTCCCAAACAGTGTAATGGCCATCACCATATCCAGCAAAGAGTAGGTCTCCGTGCAAATTAAAGCACATGGATGTTACCGGGACATGAGATCTATCCCCTTGTAATGGAAGGGACGTCATCTGCGATAAAGGTATCACAATTCAGAAGTCAATCAAATTCAACAGAGATATATCAAATTCTTGGTTAGTAAGAAATATACAAACATGGAAATATTTGAAAATAAGCAATCAAAAAGCGTTTTCACCAGTCAACATGAAACATAAACCGACACATAAGAATAGCACTGACATTTGCATCCATGTTGTCAACATGATGAGCAGTATACTTGCTAGGCACAATAACAATTGATCCTTTCGACAATCCCACTGCTATATAGTTGAAATGTACAGCTACAACTTGAGGAGAACCATGATCTCTCCTAAAAGATTGTGATGAAATGGTCCTTGTAATAGCATTGTTGGGATTGATATCAAAGTAACCTAACACAGTGGAGCCCCTGTGAACACCCTCAAGCCTCATTGGTTGTGCAGCTGCACCCTCTTCATAGTGCAAGCCCGTAAACGCTTGCTTCTTCTCAATCTCTTCAGCCAATTCAAGGGTTTTTAATGAAGAGCCAGATTTCTGCTGCAGTGAAACCAAATTTTCAAGGGTCACACCATTGCCACTTTGTGGACTAACATCATCACCATTTTCAGCTTTATCCACATCATTCCCGGAATTACTTCCTTCCTCGACTTCAATTGCATCTTCATCACAATTAACATCATCTAAGATTGGAGGTCCAACAGTTTCATCCTTTTCACCAGATTTATCAGCTCTACTAACTTGAGGATATTCCATCTCCATTTGTTTACTCCAATCAATTTCCTCTGAATTTAAATCCTTCTCATTTTCTGGCACTTCCCGTTCTCCATCTTTATGCGATTCAACCTCATCAGCATCCTCTTCTTTATGTAATTCAACCTCATCAGCATCCTCCAATATAGTCTCATAGCTGGTAGATGCTTCAGCAACATTGTCTGAATTCTCTGGAATTCTACCTTCCACAGAAGGTCGCCCACTGGCATCAGATTTTTCAGAGTCAGAAAAACCCGTCCCCTCCTGATAAGTGCCAGAATTAGAGCCGTTCTCAGAAACTCTAGAACCCACAGCTGATGGAGACGGCGATGACTCATCACTAGCAACAGTTTTTTCCGTAGTTTCAGATACCGACCTTTGAAGAACACCACCGGCGCCAGCCCTTCTCAACTTGATGGCTGCAGCGTGAGGCGTGGGGATTGAGCGAGAGGCGGCGGCCGCAGCCGCCAGCGCAGCCCCAGGCTTGGCATTGGATCTGATCACGCCGCCACCAAACAATTGCGCCGAGACCTTACCCGCGGTGTACTTAGCTCTACCGCCATTATTGCCATCATATGAACTGAATTTCTCGGAACTCGAGTGGGAATGTGACAAACTGTGGGGTTTAGAAGTAGAGACACTATTTAAAACGCCGTCGTCTTCGTCGCCGGAGGAGTGGCTGAGGAGGATTTCGTCGACGGTTCGGCGGTGTCGATCGGGTGAGCTGGAGAGTTGTTCTTCATCGGATTCAATTTCGAGAAGGAGGTAGTCGAGATCTACCGCCGCCGATGACTGTTGTTCTACAGGCATATTTTCAGAATTCACGCAAACGGGCTACTCGCCGACTATGGTCGCCATCAATCCGTTCTCTCTCTCGGTATTTAACAAGAAGGGGTTTTTGTTCGGGATGAGGGCAATGTCGAGTATAAGATTATCTGATAAGGGTACATATGTCATTACGATTAGCGGGCTGATCTTTAAGGCGAAACTAAACGGACTGGTGTACTGGGGGCCCTAAAAATTCTGCGAAGGCCCAGAAATTAACTAATTTGCTCGTAAAATATATATTTTTTAATTTATATTTTATAATTTAATTATTAAATTAATACTCAATATATTATAATTAATTAAAGATAACTTGTTCATATCTCTTCCTATGAATTATAAATGAATTTAAAATTATTTTTTCATTAATTTTGATACCCATACCGTCTCTATAGCTAGGTTTAAATTAGTTAATTTAAATTAATTTAGGTTAATTATTTATTACTCATAAATTTTAATAATTTTACTAGAATATTTTACTTCTATAGTAATTTTGCCAAATATCTATTCAGTTAAAATGATTATATTAAGTGTATTTTATAGTTTTTTTATAAAAAAAATTATGATTTATTTTCTAAATTAATAATTTGATTAAATAATAACTAAAATACTATTTATTTAATTATTTAATGTAATAATAAATATTTTTTTTAAAATATTAATAATATTCTAAAATTAACACGAATTAGAATGTATATTATAATTATTGATTAAAATATTTTTTATTCATTTTATTTTAAAAAGAATCTAAGCGAGTTGAACTAACTAAAATGAACTTAATTGATTAGATTAAATTAATAAACAAACAAATTGAAGCATAAATTATTAACTAACTAACTAACTAAGGCCTTCCTTTTATTCTACTTCCAACCTTTCAACAGCAGGGAGGTCGGGCATGTTATCCAGTAGGGACAGGCGCACCATTAAGCCGGTTATCCAACTGCCACCTCATCACTCCACATTATCCTCTCCCACACAAAACGAGTGGTTTGGTTTTCACAAACCAAAATCAAATCACACATAATATCAACAAACATTGGTTGATCAGCACAGATTAACTATAGAGAGATTGAAGATCGAGCCATGGCCTCAACAACCACATCCACCCCACTCTCTCTCTCCTCCTCGTCAGCGCTCGGAAACAGGGCTCCAGCTCGGCTTCAACCGCAATGCCTGGCAACCCCTGCGGCGGCGACAGCTAAGTCCTACGCCGAGACCACTGCCTATTGTAAGTATCCCAACCATTTTTCTCAGTTTGACTTCACCAATATATTATATATATATATAATTAATGTTTTCAGGTCGGAAGAATGCAAGGAACGTCGTTGCCAGGACTACAGGAGAAGCCCCGACCGAAGTGGCCCTGTCCCCTGCCGAAACTCCAGAGATTGTTAAAACGATTCAAGAAGCCGTGAGTATTCATAGTTATATTATATACACACAGCCTTACAGAACCCTTTTGTCTTGAATTAGTACTATATAATATTTTTGTAGTGGGAAAAAGTTGAAGACAAATATGCAGTTACTTCTCTGGCGGTGGCCGGAGGAGTTGCACTGTGGGCGTCTGCCGGAATGGTCTCAGTAAGCAATATTGTTTTTTCCCTACTGTCGTCGTTTTCCCTAATTACATTGTTCTTTCCTGTTTTATAAGGCAATTGACAGGCTCCCGTTGGTACCCGGGGTTCTTGAGCTAGTAGGAATCGGATATACTGGAGTAAGTTCTTTTCATTCCCGACTCTGTTATGTTTCTAAGGGTGTGTTTGGAATCTGGATTTTACGAATCACACGATTGATCTTGTGCAGTGGTTTGCTTACAAGAACCTGGTTTCCAAACCAGAAAGGTAATAGTATATTCTTCTCTGTTATGTTTCTACTTTGAACACTGCAGCTGACCAAGAAATTCTGTTTTTTTTTTCTTGGAAAAATTAATTTCAGGGAAGCGTTGATTACGAAAATCAAAGACACATACAATGACATTATCGGAACCAGTTGAATATGTAGAGGGACTTCAAATTGTTGTGAAAACCAATGTAACGATAATTTACTTCTAGCAATAATAATAATGAGCTGTGCCTTATATGATATACCCACGGCCTACCTAGATAATAGTACGAGTATACCGAAAATCCATTTTCATATAGATTGGTTATTATTCATGTCATAAATTATAATGATTTATTTATATGAATAAGGATACGTTCTTTTGGACTTATTCTCAGTTTGCTTCAGTTCAGATTTATTAAGTTCAGTTCAGTTCAAATCTATTAAATTTAATTAAGTTCACAGTTCAAATCCATTAAGTTCAGATCAATTAAGTTCAGTTCTGTAATTTAATTATTTACTTATTTATTATTATTATTATTATTATTATTATTATTATTATTATTATTATTATTATTTCAATATTTTAAAATTAAATTAAATTTAACTTAATTTTAGTTCAAACCAGTTCAATTCATATCTATTAAGTTCAGTTCAGTCAGTTTCAATCCAAAAGATAACGTCCTAAGTGGAATTTTATTAGAATAAGTGATAGTATTACTATTACCAATTAACATCTACCCAAAATTGAAGAAGAAAACTCAAATAAACTAAAAAATGAATCGTGAGATCTTGATCAAGATTCTACGACTTAGCTAGGCAATGATGCATTACTAATAGATATCGAAGAAATACCTGTGCGCACATCAATGGAAGCAAGGTCACCTGAGGCATTTCCTATATAAATTATATGACCGTTAATGTCTTCACAAACAGCCTTCATTGGGGTCTCTCTAAAATCAGTTTACATCACGGGTCTTCTCGGAGCAGCAATAGCATACAGACGAACCTGCCATGATTTAGAAAGTGGTTTCAAATTATGAACACAAGTTTTTTCCATGCCACTAAACTAATTTCTCATTTGACGACACTTAAAAACCTCTAAAGAATTAATATTTTTTCAGACATTTGTAAAAACGTTTGTTTCTTTAATATAAATAGTCGCCGCTGAATGTTTTGAACATCAGTTTAAGGCAAAGGATACAAGTATTGTCAGTTATGTCATAGATAATCCTATGTTAAATGATAAGGGAAACTTTGTTGTGCTACTTAATTTTTTAAATTATTTTTTGATGTTTTTATTTATTTTTATTTGAAAAGGATGAGGATAGTCTTGTTCCATCTCAAGGCATAGGCCTCGCATATCTGAGCAAAAAAATGACCCGAAAATACGCATAATATCATAATTCATGGCAATTCATAAGAGCGAAGCAAACATCAAACACACAAGTAATAGTGTAATGCCCCTTATATACAGCTGAGACTTAATTTCAAACTTCCAGTTCAATATGTCACTATTATGACAGAATATACATGGTTGTGCATATATTATGGGTCTCGTATTTGAAGGCCTACCAAGAGTGAATAGCCATACAGAAGTTGAGGTCATGGTGCAGAAGATACACACAGAGAAGAAAGTGAAAGTGCAAATTTTATTTTCACTTTGCAATCATTTCTAAATTCCTAATAGCTAGGTTATATGTAGTTTCAGACCAAAGAACATATGTGAAACTACTATATATTGAATGCATATTTCTACTCACATTTAAAAGACGGTCCGAAGCAAATTAGAAATTTAGCCGAATGAGATCTCACAAATATAAAAGGAAAGTGGATCCCTTGAAATTAAATAAATTGCTACATTACCTTGTGGATGAATTTATTTCTTTGGAACAGATGCAAATCAATGATTGCATCATCTTCAGGAGTGGAGAACATGAACACGAGAATCCTCATTAATAGCACTAATCACCTCGACCTGTGGAACAAACTAAAATTTTCAGAAACATTTACAAAAGGGAGACACTCTTAACAAAAGAGCATGTCCTTCAGCAAATGAAGATTATGCCCATTAACTGTATACCGAATGTAAGTATACCCTAGCCATCCTTAACTCCTGGAGCTCTAAGTAATGCTTTTCTAGCTTTGACTTCAAATCGTCCACTTTCTGCCGGGCCACGCCTTTCGTTCCGTCACCTTATCATATATAGTTCTCTAATGCTTTTGACCAAGTCAACTATCTGCTTGGCTTTCGGGTCGTTATCAAATTCGTTGCCTGATACAGTTGTGATAATATTGGAGATCAAAGCATTTGTCTGTTTAAGAGTCACCTTGTCCTTGGAATCCGACGGTCCAGGATTGTAGTTTGTGGCACATGTCAGGCTCAGTATTGAAGACTTCCGTTCCGAGTTCTCTTTTAGCGCATCAGTGTTCTCTTTTAGCGCATCGGATGTATCTGATGTGAATTTTCCTTTGCACTTTGAGGGGTTGGCTTCTTTTGAATCAGCCACGGCTACAGGTACTAATGAAGAATTAAATTAAAATCATAATAACATGCAAGATAGTGAGAAAAAACATGAAGCATTAATGAAGAAAGATTATGAGTCATACATAAGATTATACCGTAATCATTACTCATTAGGATTTCGAATTGAATACTTGCATGGTAATATGCCAAGAATATATAAAATTTCGAGAAAAATGAATGAGTATTAGACCGAAAACAATAATAAACAAAACACAAGTTTACCAGATGTATGGCCTACGTGACCAAAGCTTCCGATGGAAAAATAATCCAGTCCCTGCTCCCAAAGAAAGAAGTGATTGCTTAAAACAATACTATCACTCTCTTGTTTGAGTATAGGTCAGAAAAGTTAAAATTACATAACAACACAAAATCTAGCCCACAAAGATGATACGTGCAAAATATTTTCAAATTAATGAGATAAGATTGTTTAAAAAGCAAGACGAATGTAGAAAAGGGAATTAAAATCAAGATTACATAAAATAAAATTCGATTGAAGACAAAGACGATTGTTTATCAAATTCTTTGCCTGATAATATTGGAGATCAAAGCATTTGTTTGTTCAGGAGTCATCTTGTTCTTGGAATCCGAAGGTCCAAGATTGATTGTTGCTTGGCAGATGCGGCATGTCAGGCTCAGGATTGAAGACTTCCGTGTTCTCTTTTAGCGCATCGGTGTTCTCTTTTAGCGCATCAGATGTATCTGAAATAAATTTTCCTTCGCTGTTTGAGGGGTTGGCTTCTTTTGAATCAGCAATGGCAACAGGCAGCTAGAATAAAAACATAAAAATTAAAATTAAAATCATAATAGCATGCAAGACAGTGAGAAAAAACATGAAGCATTGATTTAGAAAGATTCTGAGTCATACATAAGATAATTAGAATGCAGGATTTGTATAGTAGAACACATGGTGAAACCATTCATTACCATAAATTTACCGGCAAGATCACTTATTTTTTGGTTTACTATGTTTATTGTTTGCTTTTAACATTCTCGATGTTTTATTAATGTTTTCTTCATCGAATAATAAATAATATTGTGTTTTGTGTTAAAAAAAATATTACTATGTATTATTTATTATATCAAAATATTATGGAATTTTCGAAATTAGTTTTTTGTTAAATTAATTTAATTTTGACATATATAATTTTGTAATAATTTTAAATTTAATAATTACATATATAAAATAAATAATTAGAAATGAAAAATGTGGTGAGTTATGACGTGGAAGAAATAGAGAGCAATTTACACCTTGAATAACAATATGTTGGAGCTTGCTATCAGTAGAGAAATGTCAAATTTGACATCTTCAATAATACATGGTTTAAAATAATTCTTACAAGTCCCTATAGCTAAATATTAACCAACAAGTCCCCAGGGGCATAGCCGAGTGGTAAGGCCTGTGATGATGTGGGTGAAATTCCCCGGCGACGCAGGGTTCGAACCTCGGGTGGGGCAAATTTTCATTGAAATATTATGAAGGTTTGTCCTGGGGTTCGACCTGTTGGCTCTCTCGCACAGGTGTCTGCTACTCGGGCACATCCCTCGATTTACATCCTACCCGATCGAGGGACCTCCGATCGGGTGGGGGTGGAGTTTCTCGTCTCTCCTCCTTATCAAAAAAAAAAAAAAAAAAAAAAAAAAAAAAAAAATTAACCAACAAGTCCTTACTAAAGACAACTTGCCATTATCATCTAAATATCAAGTTTATAGATCATTCGGATGGATCACAGATGCAATAATGCCTAATAAAAGAATTGGAGCAATACAATTTTTTTTTCAGACAGGACAGGTCAAGTTAAAAATATGTTATTTGTTCAGAAAATATCTATCAAGTTGCTTCATAATAGATAGACGGTCCAGCTCTAACATCGCAGGATTTTTATCTGTTCTGCTACAAGATCACACGACTGTTCTAATCAGCATACTCTAACATGTCAAGAGTTTCATCTGTTACTAGACGTACGTTCATATAAGACAAATAGACAAATAGACAAATAAAAATAAAAATTGGAGCCAATAAATCCAGTCATATTGTTTCTCCTTAAAAGTTCAATACACGAATTAAATTTAATCATCGTTTAGCTGGCCAAAATCCAGTCTTAAAGAGAACTAAACAGAGAAAAATAAATACTAAAATCCCAAGATTTTATCTTAATCTGGAAAAAGAGAACCAATGATACGCAAATACAATCAACCTCTTTCTCACCTTAGTTCACCATTCTAGTTCACGAGCCAGGAGCATACACTTTGATGCTCTGTTCAATTCCAACACTGCAGTATGGACAGTGCCCCCCCAGTGCTTCGCAGTTATTTTCCAAGCAAGGAAAGCAAATGACCTGGTGTGTGCATGGCAGAAAAACCACAGACACCAAATTATACATGCATATCATGCAGACCAAGTGACTTTTCGATTTTGAAGGCGAAGCTGACTCTTCATAGTTGTATATGACATCTAAGTTATCAGGTAACAGATCATCAATCGGACGGGGCATGCGGAGACGTGACACTGCATCTTCGAGCCTTCGGTGCTCATCCTCGAGCCTCAGGCGTTCATCCTTGGCCACCTGACATTCGATACCCACTTGTTGACACAGTTTTGACAAGTAAGCCTTGTGGCTGGCGTTTTGAGTCCTCGCCATTCGAGTTTCTTCAGCCACAAGAGCAAGCATGTGCTCTTTTTCCTTGATTTCCTGCTTCCATTGGATCTGCAATTAGAAAATAATATGAGATTTGATTTATAAAAAAAAGCATTGTTAAACATTGGATTGTAAGACAATCCTACAAGGCTACAACAGACCTATATATGGAAAAGATAATCATAAAAACATCACCTCTTCTTCCTCAGTTTCCTTTTTGGCCTGAATCAATTCTTGCTCCATCCGCTCTGCCCTTAGAAGCTCCTTATCATATTGCATCTTCAAAGTGCTGGTCTGCTTTTCTATATCAGCAATCTTCTTTTCGCACTTCTTTCCCCTCTTCAGAATTTCTCTCAACTCTTTTTCAGATTCTGATGCCGTAATATTATACGCCAGGGTATCTGCCCTAATCTGCGCGTTGTGCAATTCCAGCCTCTGGGCGGCATCAGTGAATGCGTCAGCCTGGCAACTCGCGCTATGGATAGATTCTTCCATGATTTTCACAGCACGCGATTCTTCCAAATGTTCTTTCTTATTTTCTATTTCCTTCCTCTTTGCCTTAGCCATCCTTAACTCCTGGAGCTCTAAGTAATCTTTGTCTAACCTTGTCTTTGACTGGGCCACTGTCTGCAGGGCCCACGCCTTTTTCTCAGCCACTGTTTCATGTAATTCTCTGATGACGTTGATCAAGTCAACTACCTGTTCGGCTTTCTGGTCGTTTTCAATTTCGCTCTCTGATACAGTTGCCATAACACTGGAGACCAAAGTATTCATTTGTTCTTGGGTAATCTCGTACCTGCAATCTGACGGCCCACAATAGTTGTTTGGCCCTCGTGGCACGTCAGACTCAGGATTGAAGACTTCCGGCTTCACTTTTATCATATCAGATATAACTGATTTGAATTTTCCTTTGCCCTTCGAGGTTTTGACATCTTTTGAACCAGCAAGGCATATAGGCTGCTAAAAAAGTGAAAATGAAAATCATAATAACATATACAAAGAAAATTTTAAATATGCAGAAATATTGTGAGTCATCCATAGGATTGTACTGTAAATGTTAGGATTTTAAATTGAATACGTCTATATTTTGTTTTGGTTGATACACCAAGAATGATAAATCCTATATTTTCATGAAATTTGAGAAAGGGAACTAGATGTAATATATGAAAGAATAATCACAAAAACACGCACCTGCAACTCATCAGCTTTCTTCTCGACCTGAACCAACTCTTGCTCAATCTGCTCTGCCCTTAGAAGCTCCTTCTCATATTGAGTATTCAAAGCGCTGGTCTGGTTTTGCATGCCTGCAATCCTCTTTGTGCACTTATCCTCTCTCTTCAGCATTTGTCTCAACTCCTTTTTAGATTTGGAAGCGCTCTGCTTATATGCTAGGGTTTCTGCCCTAATCTGCGCGTTTTGCAATTCAAGCCTCCTGACGTTGTCAGTGATTGCGCCAGCCTCGCAATTCGCACGTTGCACAGATTCTTCCGTGATTTTCACAGCATGTGATTTTACCGTATGGCCTCTCTTGAATTCTGTTTCCCCCATCTTCGCCTTAGCCATCCTTAACTCCTGGAGCTCTAAGTGACCATTGCGTAGCATTGTCTCCGACTGGGCCACTTTCTGCAGGGCCCACGCCTTTCGCTCAATCACCTTTTCATAAAGTTCTCCAATGCCTTTCACCAAATCAATTATCTGCATGTATTTCGGGTCGTTGCCAATTTTGTCTAAGAAGGTTTCGATCATTTTGGATATCAAAACATTCCTTTGTTCTGGATTCATCTTGTCCTTTGAATCCCACATCTTTTGATCTGACACTTTTTCATATAGTTGTCCGATGCCTTTCACCAAGTCAACTATCAGCTTTGATTTTGGGTCGTTATCAATATCATCTGTAAAGGTTTCGATAATGTTGGAGATGAAAGCATTCATCTGTTCTGGAGTCATCTTGTCCTTGGAATCCAACGCCCCATGATTGTTGTTTTGCACTTGTAACATGTCAGACTCGTGATTGAAGACTTCTGGGTTCTCTTTTATCGTATCGGATGTATCTGATATGAGTTTTCCTTTGCCCTTTGAGGGCTTGACTTCTTTTGAATCAGCCATGTCTACAAGCTGCTGAAAATGAAAATGAAAATGAAAATCATAGTATCGTGCATTACACAACAGAAAGCATTAATGAGGCAGAAAGATTGTGAGTCATCCACAATAATTTGCCATAAACATTAGTATTTGAAATTGAATACGTCTTTTTTTGTTGTGAATGTTTAATAAGTTTGTTTGTGATATTAAATGAAATTTTCTATATTTTCATGAAATTTGAAAAGGAAATTACATCTAATATGGTGGGCGAAAATGTGAAATTAAAGCTAGCACTATCAAGAATTCTAACCAAAAAATGATAAAACTGCATCAATCAAGAAACAGGTTTGTGTTTTTTAAGATAATATGTTCTCTTATACAAATCATTTGCTTTTTAGTTACAAAAATCACACAAAACAAACATCCAATCACCAGACACCACATAAGTAATCCTTCCAATTACAAGGATTAAAATTTAAAGAAATTCATACCAAAGGGGAACTGTAATAAGTCAAAACCCTATAAAACTCAGAAAAAGCATTCAAATCAAATCAATGAGAATCACACAGAAAAACAATAAAAAAAAAAACGTTTACCAGATGTATGCCAACTTGACCAAAGCTTCCGATGAAAAATAATCCAGTCCCTGCTCTCAAAGAAAGAACAAATGATTGTTTTAAAAAATTCTATCACTCTCTTATTCAAGTATAGGTCAAGAAAATGAAAATAAAATAAAAAATAATAAACAAAAATCAAGACCGAGATGATAAGCGCAAAAATATATTCAAGTTAATGAGATACAATTGTTTACAAAGTAAGAAAAAAATTGAAAAGGGAATTAAAAACAAGATTTATGTAAAAACTTATACACATCTTGCAATCTGATAAAAGAGATAATAATATATATTTTTTTAAAATTATTCAAAATTTCGTAATATTCTTGGTCTTGCTCACCAGAGAAATATAACCACAGTGGAAGAAGAACTTGCCCACAGAGATTGTTAAATCCAGGTATGAATGTAGAAAAAGGCACTAATTATAAGATTAGGTCATTTTTGCTGCACCTCTGGATGTTAAGATTTTTTTCCTCTTAATTGGCCATAGCCATTCAACTAATGCATAAACATTAAGGGCCTCAAATTGGCACATGGGCCCATATTAAGCAAATACTGGATTATTAATGAACTTACTATCGAATAATTCAAATTTGAATTTTTCATCTACAAGGAAAAACATTATTATTTTTTCCTTTTTCCACCATATATTCATAAGAGAATATTAATAAACCTTTACTTTAAAAGTCCATATATAATGCAATTATTTCTTACATTCCAAGTGGCATCACAAAGAATAAGGAGAGGAAGATTCTCCCGAAAATGCTTTACGGAGTTTGTTAGAAAAGTTCTACTATAAAATTATTTAACACAATATCTTATATGGGTTAAACATTATAATTCAGCAAGGAAATCAAAAACTTAAAATATATGTATATATATCCCCGAAAAATAAATACAGGCAACAATGTGTCTCATTACTCGACTTATATGCAAATCCAACGAATGCAAGCTTATATAGTTAATCGAACCGAACTCCACTTATTTTGACAAACAATTAGAACGCAGCATGATGTAGTAGAACACGACGTGAACCATTCATTACCATACATGCGGCGGAAAGAATATTATAATCGACCACAATAGAGACCACCTCAATAATTCTCTTCTTTGAGCAATCGCCCTTTTGTGAAATCGAAAGCAAATTAGTCCCACACATTTTCTGTTCCACGCCATCGCAATCTGAATATAGTAGCATTCGGATGGGTGAGGCCGTGTCTTACCTGTGTATTAAAAGTAGCCTAAATTTAATATCTAAATCCAGCAAAAAATAAGGTCAATCAAGTTATGTCTAAAAAATTAGTAGTACTCCACAATTTTACAGAAATTAATGTATTCTCGCCAAATTCAAAAACACCCAAAATCCAACACACATTAAGCCACAATATAATGACAAAAAAGTTAGTTTTTTTTTCTTGAATTAATTTCTGGATTCAGATTCCATGCTTACAGAAACACCGGTGAACTCGAGAATACACAGCATATACATTTGCAGCTGCAACAAAAAGGGAAAGGGGCCGCCATTGAAATTGCGGGTGCTGTGTAATGTATACTTACCGTTCAAATGTAACTCCATACGAGTGGAAAGAGTGCAGCAGCGAAACATGCACTCATCAGCGATAAATTTGTTCCGATAAAAATTGCCAAAAGGGAAGAAAATAGATTCTGTATTAGGTATTGTGATTTGGGAATTCGCCGAAATAATTAGCGGAAGGGTCATGTTAGCTTTTTTTTTACTCAAAAAAAAATAATTTAAAAATTATGAAAAAATTATTAAAATAAAATTAAAATATTAAATTTTATTTTATAAATTTTTTCATAATTTTTTTATATTGTTTATTATTATTATTGAACAATAAAAAAAAGTTAACTACGAAGTTCTAAGAAAAATATACTCTCTATATCTCAGAGCTATAGGTAAAGTTGGTTGACTTTTTTTTGTACGTTCGGTCTAATACATATGATAAAGAGTATGAAAAAATTATAAAAAAATAACTAAAATAAAATTTAACTAAAATAACTAAAGTAAAATTTAACTACTGAATTTTATTTTAATAATTTTTTCATAATTTTTGTATACTTTTTATCATATGTATTAAACTGAGAAAAAAACGTCACAATAGTTTTGTGATTCATTTTTTTAATAATTTTGTCCACATTTATAGATTTTATTATTCTATGCAAAATTAATTTGGGGTCCTATATATGTCAGTTGCTTATGGTTTGATCAACTCTATAAGTAATTACTGTATAAGTATACTTTTATTATAAATTATTATTTTTTACAAAAATTTTTTTTTTGGTAAAAGTCAATTACATTTTAAAAGAAAAAGTATGGTAGTACAGTACAACACATGAGAAAAAAAACTCTATCGCATCACCGAACTAACAGGCTAAAGAAACTCTATCGCAACACCGAACTAACAGGCTAGCTCTCCAAACAGCAAAACAAAAACTAACATATAACAAAAAATATATAAAGTGCACAGTCACCAAGCTATACCAAGCTATATGCCACAACCTCTTTAGTGCTCGTGTCTAAAGAGAATCCTGAAATCGTAAAGAGATTATCACCTCCCGTATAATAGAGATAGCATGCGTAGCTCGACACTTAACGATTCTTTTGAGAGATAGCTGGATACACCTCGACTCAAAAAAGTTTGATGCAATTTCAACAAGTTTTTGGAAACTTCCTCGAATTGGATCCTTTACTATTTCTATGTCTAGCAAATCTATTTACAAAGTTATTCCAATTGATTGGCATTAATCCTAGATCCTTGTCCCTAAGAAATGAATTACTCCTTTCTACTCGAGCTCCATGGTAGACTAGTTACAACCCAACAAAAAACGAAGGGTTCAAATGTAACAGAACAAACAATGTCGAGCCAAGAACACCCTCATTACTAGACAAATTGAAAGTTGTGGATTTTTAATCCACAATGGACCGCGTCCTGCAAGTCGCACGTTGCTTTCTACCACATCGTTTCAAATGAAGTTTTACCATAACATTAACATTCCTCAAATTCGGAACCGGTATGAAATTGATTTAATCATGGAATCATGAATAGTCATTGGTTCGGCTGTTCATAGCCATCGTAATCTTAGGCTTTTTCTTCTATATTATTATATTAATTAATAATTAATATAATAATTAATATTATGATATGTGGAACGATTTTTTTTTTTTTTTAAAACGTATTAGTAAGAGAGCATATTTTTAACATAAATAATAAATAATAAGAAAGATAATAGAAAGAAATATATAAACAAATAAAAAAAGTCACTTTTTGAATCCGCATCTTCAAATAACTCAATAAGATAGATTAAATAATTTCCTACTTTTTAAAAGATTCCATTTAGAAGAACTCATTCAAATTCAAAATAGTTTGGATTGAAATTGAAAAAAGTTTCGTATTTATATATTTAAGATTTATTTAATTTGAAGAAAATTGGACAAAAAATATCCCATTTGACCTTCGTAGGAAAATAATTTTTTTTACTTTACTCCGCACTGATCTAGTTTCAAATAGATCAAAGAAAGAAAAGAAAGAAATCCAATTTTTTCATGAAATGTATAAAAAATGATGCTAAGTTAAGATTTGAATCTTTATTCTTTTTATCTACGAAAATCAAAATAAAAAAATATTGTCCTTGAAATTAAGGAATAAAACGCTACATACCATATAAGCTAAATATTTCCTCATATAAAATGAGGAAATGATTGATAGGTATTTTGTTTAACATGGGGTTGGGTAATATTGCAATAATCGACTCTTGTCAGTAAAGTGAATAAAATAATTAAAACATATAGCTTAAATCCCCCTGCCATTAGATAGATTACCAATTTTTAATTATTTTCATTCGAGACAAATATAAAATAGCTAAATACAAATAAAACGAAATTCAAAGAAAAAACATTGAATTTACCACATATTTCTATATGAACAGGAACTTATCATTTGTTAATGAGATTCGAATAGATCCAGATAAATATGGATTAAATTAACTTAACTCCTATCACTTCTCTAGCTTCCTTCTATGCGAATAATGGAGCCTAAAAAATGGATATGCGCGGCTGGGACGGAAGGGTTCGAACCTCCGAATAGCGCCCGTTGCCTTACCACTTGGCCACGCCCCATTCGAATTTCGAATCGACGCCAACAAAGAATAATATTGGCATTGGTTGTTTGTCAACTCTAGTACAAATATCTATAGATACAAATATCTATAGATTGGTACTGATATTTTACTACACTATAGATATAGCATTCAACTAAATTTATTGATCATTACATAGAATTCAATTAAGATATTGTATGAAAGTATGATTTCTTCTATTCTCCTTTGAGAATTGGAGGATTTTTGATTGTGTGGGTTCAAAGAAAAAGTAAGTATTTTGTGTCTATCTTATTAACTTTCTTCCTTTTTACTTATATCTAAAACTCAATCAAAATGCAATTATCTCCAAGAACAAAATGTCTGTTATGTTTAATACCGTTAGCTGTATTAATTTTGACCTTTCTTCAAGTAGTTTTTTCTTCGGCAAATTGCCCGAAGCCTATGTTTTTTTTTCTCTTAGCTTTTGTTTGGCAAGCTGCTGTAAGTTTTCGATAAGATCCTCAATTTAAAATTAAAAAATAATATACTAGAAAATGCATAATTTCCTCGAGAAAAAATGCTAACAATTGATAAAATCAGAAAAGTTTATAGAGTATAAGCCCCCGATTCGTATATTTAAATTCTTGGATAGTCGCCATAAATCCGGTTTTACCCCCATTTTTTCATTTTTGACCCTTTGTTCAAGACCCTAACTCTATATTATATTTTTATAGGGTCTCCCACAATATCGAATTTGGTTTCAGATATAAAAACTTTTTTCTGATTCTAATAATGCATTTCTAGTTCTAGAAAAACTTCATTTCTTGGTGTCAAAATCAAATTATAGAATATGTGGTAGAAAAATGGAAAATCTATTTTCTTTGTTTTTCCAACAAATCCTCTTGGAGATTGTGTAATGCTTACTCTGAAACTCTTCGTTTATACCGTAGTGATATTTTTTGTTTCTCTCTTTATCTTTGAATTCTTATCTAATGATCCGGGTCGTAACCCCGGACGTGAAGAATAAAAAAAATTATTCTCTGTTAATTTTTAAAATTTGAAAAAATTAAATCAAAACCAAATCATCAACGGAAAGACAGGAATTCGAACCCTCGGTACAAGTGAAGAATAAAAAAAATTATTCTCTGTTAATTTTCAAAATTTGAAAAAATTAAATCAAAACCAAATCATCAACGGAAAGAGAGGGATTCGAACCCTCGGTACAAATAACTCATACAACGGATTACAATCCGGCGCTTTAGTCCACTCAGCCATCTCTCCCAATTGAAAAAGAGAATTACTGCATTATATATAATGTAATATAAGGAGTCTTTCTTTCTCTCTCTTCTTTCTCTATTAGCAAATCAGGAAGTTCCTTTATTTAAATTAAAATTATAAGGGAGCGTAAACAATAAAACTAAAAAATAAAAAATAAGAAAACCCCCTAATCTATTATTATTCCAAAGGCCCTTAATTATTCTAATAACCCTGTTTGGCCAGTCCCCACCCAGGCCTTTTTTTGTTCCAATGAATTATAGATAAATAATGATTTATCTGAATATCCGAATTTGAAAAAAATACTTTTTTATATTTTTAGATTATTATATATAATTGCCTATTATATAGACAAGGAAGAACAAAAGAAGAACAAAAAAATAAGGAATATTTCGATTCATTGTCTAAGTATATTTTCATTTTCCGAAAACTATTGATTCTTCCCCAATGCATTTTTCTGTTATGATTTTCCTTGTTTTTTTATCTGTATCTATCAGCAAAAAAAACTTACCCGGTGTATCGGCGTAATTTATTTTCGAACTCAAATTCCATGCATACAAACACAGGACCTGCAGCTTAAACTCACAAAGAGCGAAAAGGGGCTGCCATTACCGTTCAAATGTACCTCCAAATAAGAGGAGGTACGAAGGCAGCAGTTAACAAGGGCCCCACATCGGGGTTAACATGCAGTGTTTCGATTGAAATGCCATCAGCGAAAAATTAATTCTGATAAAAAACGCAAAAAGAGAAGAAAAAATAACCCTAAAAACCAGAAAACATAATTAAGAATGCAGGAGGCGCTGACATGTGAAAAAATAATGGATGAGGTATCCTTTTGTGTGATTTAGGAGAAAAAATTGTTTAAGTTCAATTTTATGCAGAGTATCATATAGTTTCTCTACTCTAATTTAGCCACAGATTATCGAACTCAAAATAGATTGTAAATTTTAAGGATTGTCTGAATACGTATTCAAAAATTAAAACTGAGGAGCTACTGCCATATTTACTGTGTGCACTGAAATCTTGGGAGTAGCGCGAGCGCAGTCACTGCACATGAAATATTGGGAGTAGCGCGAGCGCAGTCACAAAATAAGCACGACCATACATGATACATACCAACGTTATCAAGAAAAGTTTGCATATCAAAACTGCATAGCATAGTGAAGCTAACTAACTGAAATTTGTTTCGGAAACTCTGACAAGAACATCAAATACGTACCTTAAGATAGTGACGACCCATAGAAAGATCCTTCACATGCTGAATGACTTCATAAATCTCCTTGGCTGTAACCATAAAATTGTCGGCGTCAGTGTAGCCATACTCGGTAAATTCAACTCGACCCTTAACAAGAGATCTCGCGTTTCTGAGATGCAACTTTCTCCCTTCCGGAAAAAACAAAATATCAAGCTCTTGCACATACGGTGCTGATAATTCCAGCAAGGGCCCATTTTCTTCGCCATCGACATCTTGCACCTTGAGGTGATGAAGACACGGAGAGGTTATCTCCAAGCAGTTGTATCCCCAACATTCCTCCAGATGCAGGGTATGCAAAAGTGGACAACAGGACAACACATTCTCAATCACATGCTGAGGCAACTCCGTGCCTTCGGTTGTATATTTAATGCATCTTGTAATCGGATATAATTTCATGAATTTAATGGTCACGGTCAAAAGAGAAATATGGAAAAAAGAAGTAGAAGAAAATCTTTCCCACAGAAATGATATGCATAAAATACTTTCAAACATCAATGGGAAAAGATTGTTAAAGCCAGGTAATATTATACAAAAAGGCACTAACAATAAGATGAGGATTTATTAGTACACAGTGTACTCACGAATTCAAATTTGAATATATTATTTAAATGGGGAAAAACATTAATAAAATCGAGGAGCTACCGACATATTTACTGTGTGCACTGAAATATTGCGAGTAGCGCAAGCGCAGTCACTGCACATGATATGCACATGAGCGTAATTGATCGATCCGTTCTTCTTCAGAATTTGGTAATTCAAAAGTCATTTACTTTCAACAATACGATTCCAATCGGAATGATCTATTTATCATTTCAATGCAAAAATGACAAATAGACAAACAAAATCTTCATACAGTTGAAAACAAGAATTAAATGCAAATACATTAACAAAAAACATAATTACTGAATCCATCATAAACTTGCCAAATTCGCAAGACAAACGTAGTCGTATTATTTTAATTTAGGAAAAGACAAGACCAGTGATAAGCAAATGGAATCAACCTCTCTCTCACCTTAGTTCAGCATTCCATATTCGTTCGCCTTGATGCTCTGCTCAATTCTAGAACTTCAATACGAACAGTGGCCCTCCATTGTCTCACACTTACTTTCGTAGCAAGGAAAGCAAAGGATCTGGTGAGTGCAGGGCAAAAATACCACCCACACCAAATTCTCCATGCACATCATGCAGCGCAAGTGACTTTTAAATTTTGAAGATGAAGGTGTTTTGATAGAAACAGATATCTTCCGATGGCAAAAGTTCACGGGCCCCTGTTCCCAACGAAAGAAAAAGTGATTGTTTAAAACAATAATATTACTACAATTTGAGCACATTAATACAATTTGAGCACAGGTCAAAAAAAGGCAAAAATAATTTTAAAACAAAAATTTTAACCACAGAGATGATACAAACAAAATCTTTTCAGGTTAGTGAGATAAGATTATTTAAAAAGTAAAAGCAATGTAGAAAAGGGAATTAAAACAAAATCTTATACAACATTATGCACCTTGCAATGATAACAGATATATCAAGATTTTTTATAAATTACAGAAATTTTTGTGCCTTTGTTGGTCTTGCTAGCTAGAGATAAGGCAACAGGAGAAAAGTTGAAGAAAAAATCTTGCCCACAGAGAAAATACTATCAAACATCAATGGGATGACTGGAGATAAGAATGTAGAAGAAAGCACTACCAGCAAGATTAGGTCATATTTAATGCACCTCTAGTGTTATGATTTTTTTCTTATTCTAAATTATTACAATAACAACTACTAGAGTCCTTATGTTTGAGAAGGGCCTCAAATCTGGGCGAGCATGCGCTCTTTCTCCTGGACTTCCTGCTTCCATTCATTCTGCAATTAGAAGCAAAAATATGAGGTTTGTTTAAAAAACAATTGTCGTTAAGCATAGACCTTATAAGAGATGAAATATAACCAAGCATACCAAATGCGCACATTATGAACAAAATGCGCACATAATGAGCAAATTATGCGCACATTTTCAACATAGAAATTAGAATGTAAATTAAAAAGAAATAAATTGCCACAACAGTCTTTGCTTGCTCAGCCATTCAAATAATGCATAGACATTAAGTTTGAGAAGGGATTTAAATCTGGCCAGCACATGGGCTCATTTGAAGCGAATACCGGATTTATTACTTATTAGTACACATTTTATTCACGAATTCAAATTTGAATATATCTAAATGGGGAATAACATTATTATTTTTCTTTTTTCCATCACATATTCATTATAGAGTATTAATAACCAATTACTGTAAGAGCCCATATATAAGATGCAATTATTATATACATTCCTAGAGGCTTCACATAAAATAAGGAGAAAAATATTCTTCCATAATAGCTTTTACGAAGTTAATTAGGAAAATTCTATTAAATTATTTTACACAAATATATTTTCTGAGATAATCATTTGAAATTGGGAAGGCGTCAAAACTTAGAATACAAGCACACGAATAGAACTTCATTTATTTTGATGCATGCAAGATTAAATAGTTAATCGAATAGAACTTCACTTATTTTGACCAACAACTAGAACGGAGCATTGTATAGTTTGAATAGAGACCACCACTATAATTCTTCTATTTGAACAGTCGCTCTTTGGTGAAATGGCAAGGAAATCATCTCCATGCATTTGCTTTGCCACGTCATTGCAAACGGACGACGGTAGCATTCTGAGGGGTGAGTGGTTGCCTCGCCTGCGTCTTAGGAAGTAAATTTAATATCTAAATCCAACAAATATCAGTGCACCAGACGAGACTCAGCTAACAATTTACAACTACACATCCAACACAGCCTTTAAGCCACGAGATAAGGACAAAAAAGGTTGTTTTTTATAAAAAAATTTGAAACTCAAATTCCATGCATACAAACACAGGACCTGCAGCTTATAATCACAAAGAGCGAAAAGGGGGCGCCACTACCGTTCAAATGTACCTCCAAATAAGAGGAACGAAGACAACAGCGAACAGGGTCCCAAATGGGGGTTAACATGCAGCGTTTCGATTGAAATGCCATCAGCGAATATTAATTCTAATAAAAAAACACGAAAAGAGAAGAAAAAATAACCCTAAAAACCCAAAAAACATAATTAAGAATGCAGGAGGCACTGACATGTGAAAAAAGAATGGATGAGGTATCCTTTCGTGTGAATTAGGAGAAAAAATTGTTTTAGTTCAATTTTATGCAGAGAATCATATAGTTTCTCTACTCTAATTTAGCCACAGATTATCGAACTCAAAATAGATTGTAAATTTTAAAGATTGTCTGAATACGTATTCAAAAATTAAAACCGAGGAGCTACTGCCATATTTACTGTGTGCACTGAAATCTTGGGAGTAGCGCGAGCACAGTCACTGCACATGAAATATTGGGAGTAGCGCGAGCGCAGTCACAAAATAAGCACGACCATGCATGATACATACCAACGTTATCAAGAAAAGATTGCATATCAAAACTGCATAGCATAGTGAAGCTAACTAACTGAAATTTGTTTCGGAAACTCTGACAAGAACATCAAATACGTACCTTAAGATAGTGACGACCCATAGAAAGATCCTTCACATGCTGAATGACTTCATAAATCTCCTTGGCTGTAACCATAAAATTGTCGGCGTCAGTGTAGCCATACTCGGTAAATTCAACTCGAGCCTTAACAAGAGATCTCACGTTTCTGAGATGCAACTTTCTCCCTTCCGGAAAAAACAAAATATCAAGCTCTTGCACATACGGTGCTGATAATTCCTTCAAGGGCCCATTTTCTTCGCCATCGACATCTTGCACCTTGAGGTGATGAAGACACGGAGAGGTTATCTCCAAGCGGTTGTATTCCCAACATTCCTCCAGATGCAGGGTATGCAAAAGTGGACAACAGGACAACACATTCTCAATCACAAGCTGAGGCAACTCCGTGCCTTCGGTTGTATATTTTATGCATCTTGTAATCGGATATAATTTCATGAATTTAATGGTCACGGTCAAAAGAGAAATATGGAAAAAAGAAGTAAGTAGAAGAAAATCTTTCCCACAGAAATGATATGCATAAAATACTTTCAAACATCAATGGGACGAGATTGTTAAAGCCAGGTAATATTATACAAAAAGGCACTAACAATAAGATGAGGATTTATTAGTACACAGTGTACTCACGAATTCAAATTTGAATATATTATTTAAATGGGGAAAAACATTAATAAAATCGAGGAGCTACAGACATGTTTACTGTGTGCACTGAAATATTGCAAGTAGCGCAAGCGCAGTCACTGCACATGATATGCACATGAGCATAATTGATCGATCCGTTCTTCAGAATTTGGTAATTCAAAAGTCATTTACTTTCAACAATACGATTCCAATCGGTATGATCTATTTATCATTTCAAGATTTTCATATACTACAAAACTTCAGAGGATAGTTCAAGATTTTAAGAATTGGTTCCAAATGACAAATGAAGAACTGATCTATAAATAACCTTACAAGATCAGTCGGTCCGTTTAACTATGTATATAGAGCTGTCATTTGGCGTTTCATTGATAATGATTAGCGTAACGCGCGCACTTCAAAAAATTGCGCACATGACTAAAAAACAACACATGTCAATGCAAAAATGACAAATAGACCAACAAAACTCCATACAGTTGAAAACAAGAATTAAATGCAAATAAATTAACAGAAAATAAATACTGAATCCATATCATAAACCTACCAAATTCGCAAGACAAATGTAGTCGTATTATTTTAATTTAGAAAAAGAAAAGACCAGTGATAAGCAAATGGAATCTACCTCCTCTCTGACCATAGTTAAACAAATAACTTACAAGACATTTAGAAAATGATAATAAATAAATAAATTAAGGAATGCAGAAAAACGAATTAAAAACAAAACTATTTAAATTTTTATGCATATTGTAATCTGATAAAAGAGATTTAAAGTTTCATGAATTTATTGGCCATGGTCAATAGAGAAATATGGCAAAAAGAAGTAGAAGAAAATCTTACCCACATAAATGATATGCATAAAATACTTTCAAACATCAATTAGATGAAATTTTTAAATCCAAGTAAGAATGTACAAAAAGAGATTAGGACATGTAATGCACCTCTGGATGTTGAGATTTTTTTTCTTATAAATTATTGCAAAAATAACCACAAGAATCCGATCCTTGCTTGCTCATAACCATTCAACTAATGCATAGACATTAAGTTTAAGCGAATACCGGATTATTAGTACACATTTTATTCACGAATTCAAATTTGAATATATCATCTAAATGGGAAAAATATATATAATTTTTCTTTTTTCCGTCATATATTCATTATAGAGTATTAATCAACCATTACTGTAATAGTCCATATATTAGATTCAATTATTATATACATTCCAAGTGGCTTCACAAAGAATAAGGAGATAAATATTTTTCCAAAAAAGCTTTTACGAAGTTAATTAGGAAAATTCTATTAAATTATTTTCAACTAATATATTTTCTGAGATAAACAGGCACACAAATAGAAATTGGCAAGGCATCAAAACTTAGAATACAAGCACATGACTAGAACTTCACTTATTTTGATGCATGCAAGCTTATATAGTTAATCGAATAGAACTTAACTTATTTTGACAAACAACTAGAACGGAGAAACGTATAATAGAATTCGTGGTGAGCCATTTATTACCATAAAGGAGCCGGAAAAAATGTTTTAATCAGCCGCAATAGAGACCAAAATTCTTCTATTTGAACATTCGCTCTTTGGAGAAATGGCAAGGAAATCATCCCAACGCATTTGCTTTCCACGCCATCGCAAACGGAAGCCGGTAGCATTCCGAGGGGTGAGTGGTTGCCTCGCCTGAGTAATAAAGGAACTACATTTAATATCTACATCGAACAAAATCAGTGCACCAGACGAGACTCAGCTAACAATTTACAACTACACATCCAGAAATTACCAAATTAAAAAAAATAAAAAAATCCAACACAGCCTTTAAGCCACGAGACAATGACAAAAAAGGTTGTTTTTTATAATTTATTTTCGAGCTCAAATTCCATGCATACAAACACAGGACCTGCAGCTTAAACTCACAAAGAGCGAAAAGGGGCTGCCATTACCGTTCAAATGTACCTCCAAATAAGAGGTACGAAGGCAGCAGTTAACAGGGGCCCCACATCGGGGTTAACATGCAGTGTTTCGATTGAAAATCCATCAGCGAAAAATTAATTCTGATAAAAAACGCAAAAAGAGAAGAAAAAATAACCCTAAAAACCAGAAAACATAATTAAGAATGCAGGAGGCGCTGACATGTGAAAAAATAATGAACGAGGTATCCTTTTGTGTGATTTAGGAGAAAAAATTGTTTTAATTCAATTTTATGCAGAGTATCATATAGTTTCTCTACTCTAATTTAGCCACAGATTATCGAACTCAAAATCGATTGTAAATTTTAAGGACTGTCTGAATACGTATTCAAAAATTAAAACCGAGGAGCTACTGCCATATTTACTGTGCGCACTGAAATCTTGGGAGTAGAGCGAGCGCAGTCACTGCACATGAAATATTGGGAGTAGCGCGAGCGCAGTCACAAAATAAGCACGACCATACATGATACATACCAACGTTATCAAGAAAAGTTTGCATATCAAAACTGCATAGCATAGTGAAGCTAACTAACTGAAATTTGTTTCGGAAACTCTGACAAGAACATCAAATACGTACCTTAAGATAGTAACGACCCATAGAAAGATCCTTCACATGCTGAATGACTTCATAAATCTCCTTGGCTGTAACCATAAAATTGTCGGCGTCAGTGTAGCCATACTCGGTAAATTCAACTCGAGCCTTAACAAGAGATCTCGCGTTTCTGAGATGCAACTTTCTCCCTTCCGGAAAAAAGAAAATATCAAGCTCTTGCACATACGGTGCTGATAATTCCAGCAAGGGCCCATTTTCTTCGCCATCGACATCTTGCACCTTGAGGTGATGAAGACACGGAGAGGTTATCTCCAAGCGGTTGTATTCCCAACATTCCTCCAGATGCAGGGTATGCAAAAGTGGACAACAGGACAACACATTCTCAATCACATGTTGAGGCAACTCCGTGCCTTCGGTTGTATATTTTATGCATCTTGTAATCGGATATAATTTCATGAATTTAATGGTCACGGTCAAAAGAGAAATATGGAAAAAAGAAGTAAGTAGAAGAAAATCTTTCCCACAGAAATGATATGCATAAAATACTTTCAAACATCAATGGGACGAGATTGTTAAAGCCAGGTAATATTATACAAAAAGGCACTAACAATAAGTTGAGGATTTATTAGTACACAATGTATTCACGAATTTAAATTTGAATATATTATCTAAATGGGGAAAAACATTATTAAAATCGAGGAGCTACTGACATATTTACTGTGTGCACTGAAATATTGCGAGTAGCGTGAGCGCAGTCACTGCACATGATATGCACAGGAGCGTAATTGATCTATCCGTTCTTCAGAATTTGGTAATTCAAAAGTCATTTACTTTCAACAATACGATTCCAATCTGAATGATATATTTATCATTTCAAGATTTTCATATGCTACAAAACTTCAGAGGATAGTTCAAGATTTTAAGAAATGGTTCCAATGACAAATGAAGAGCTGTCATTTGGCGTTTCATTGATAATGATTAGCATAACGCGCGCACTTCAAAAACTTGTGCACATGACTAAAAAAAAGAGCAGATGTCAATGCAAAAATGACAAATAGACAAACAAAATCTCCATACAGTTGAAAACAAGAATTAAATGCAAATACATTAACAGAAAAAATAATTACTGAATCCATCATAAACTTGCCAAATCGCAAGACAAATGTAGTCGTATTATTTTAATTTAGAAAAAGACAAGACCAGTGATAAGCAAATGGAATCAACCTCTCTCTCACCTTAGTTCAGCATTCCATATTCGTTCGCCTTGATTGCCTCACACTTACTTTTGTAGCAAGGAAAGCAAAGGATCTGGTGAGTGCAGGGCAAAAATACCACCCACACCAAATTCTCCATGCACATCATGCAGCGCAAGTGACTTTTAAATTTTGAAGATGAAGGTGTTTTGATAGAAACAGAAATCTTCCGATGGCAAAAGTTCACGGCCCCTGTTCCCAACGAAAGAAGAAGTGATTGTTTAAAACAATAATATTACTACAATTTGAGCACAGGTCAAAAAAAGGCAAAAATAATTTTAAAACAAAAATTTTAACCACAGAGATGATACACACAAAATCTTTTCAGGTTAGTGAGATAAGATTATTTAAAAAGTAAAAGCAATTTAGAAGAGGAAATTAAAACAAAATCTTATACAACATTATGCACCTTGCAATGATAACAGATATATCAAGATTTTTTATAAATTACAGAAATTTTTGTGCCTTTGTTGGTCTTGCTAGCTAGAGATAAGGCAACAGGAGAAAAGTTGAAGAAAAAATCTTGCCCACGGAGAATACTATCAAACATCAATGGGATGACTGGAGATAAGAATGTAGAAGAAAGCACTACCAGCAAGATTAGGTCATATTTAATGCACCTCTAGTGTTAAGATTTTTTTCTTATTCTAAATTATTACAATAACAACTACTAGAGTCCTTATGTTTGAGAAGGGCCTCAAATCTGGGCGAGCATGCGCTCTTTCTCCCGGACTTCCTGCTTCGATTCATTCTGCAATTAGAAGCAAAAATATGAGGTTTATTTAAAAAACAATTGTCGTTAAGCATAGACCTTATAAGAGATGAAATATAACTAAGCATACCAAATGCGCACATTATGAACAAAATGCGCACATAATGAGCAAATTATGCGCACATTTTCAACATAGAAATTAGAATGTAAATTAAAAAGAAATAAATTGCATCAATAATATTATAGACGAAAAAACAGTACTGTCATTATAATGCACCTCAGGTTGAGATTTTTTTCTTATAAATTATTGCAAAAATAACCACAACAGTCTTTTTGCTTGCTCAGCCATTCAAATAATGCATAGACATTAAGTTTGAGAAGGGATTTAAATCTGGCCAGCACATGGGCTCATTTGAAGCGAATACCGGATTTATTAGTACACATTTTATTCACGAATTCAAATTTGAATATATCTAAACGGGGAATAACATTATTATTTTTCTTTTTTCCATCACATATTCATTATAGAGTATTAATAATCAATTACTGTAAGAGCCCATATATAAGATGCAATTATTATATACATTCCTAGAGGCTTCACATAAAATAAAGAGAAAATATTCTTCCATAATAGCTTTTACGAAGTTAATTAGGAAAATTCTATTAAATTATTTTACACAAATATATTTTCTGAGATAATCATTTGAAATTGGCAAGGCGTCAAAACTTAGAATACAAGCACACGAATAGAACTTTATTTATTTTGATGCATGCAAGATTAAATAGTTAATCGAATAGAACTTCACTTATTTTGACCAACTAGAATGGAGCATTGTATAGTTTGAATAGAGACCACCACTATAATTCTTCTATTTGAATAGTCGCTCTTTGGTGAAATGGCAAGGAAATCATCTCCATGCATTTGCTTTGCCACGTCATTGCAAACGGACGACGGTAGCATTCCGAGGGGTGAGTGGTTGCCTCGCCTGCGTCTTAGGAAGTAAATTTAATATCTAAATCCAACAAATATCAGTGCACAAGACGAGACTCAGCTAACAATATACAACTACACATCCAACACAGCCTTTAAGCCACGAGACAAGGACAAAAAAGGTTGTTTTTTATAAAAAAATTTGGAACTCAAATTCCATGCATACAAACACAGGACCTGCAGCTTATAATCACAAAGAGCGAAAAGGGGGCGCCACTACCGTTCAAATGTACCTCCAAATAAGAGGAACGAAGACAGCAGCGAACAGGGTCCCAAATGGGGGTTAACATGCAGCGTTTCAATTGAAATGCCATCAGCGAATATTAATTCTAATAAAAAAACACGAAAAGAGAAGAAAAATTAACCCTAAAAACCCAGAAAACATAATTAAGAATGCAGGAGGCACTGACATGTGAAAAAAGAATGGATGAGGTATCCTTTCGTATGAATTAGGAGAAAAAATTGTTTTAGTTCAATTTTATGCAGAGAATCATATAGTTTCTCTACTCTAATTTAGCCATATATTATCGAACTCAAAATAGATTGTAAATTTTAAAGATTGTCTGAATAATTATTCAAAATTTAAAATCGAGAAGCTACCGCCATATTTATTGTGTGCACTGAAATATTGCGAGTAGCGCGAGCGCAGTCACTGCACATGATATGCACAGGAGCGTTTACCAAATGTACTAGGCCAAAGCTTCCAATGGAAAAATAATTCAGTCTCTGATCCCAAAGAGAGAAGAACTGAGGACCACAAATGTGAAATGACTAGAAAGATGAAATGAGTTCTTAATGAGATGAGAATTTTGAAAAAGTAAAAGGCATGCAGAAAAGAGAATTAAAAACAAATTATGTAATATTTTATGCATCTTGTAATCTGATAAAAGAGATATAATTTTTATTTTTTTTTATTTCATGAATTTATTGGTCATGGTCAATAGAGAAATATGGCAAAAAGAAGTAGAAGAAAATCTTGCCTACATAAATGATATGCATAAAATACTTTCAAACATCAATGAGATGAGATAGTTAAAGCCAGGTAATATTGTACAAAAAGACACTAACAGGAAGATGAGGATTTATTAGTACACTTTGTATTCAAATTCAAATTTGAATATATCATCTAAATGGGGATAACATTATTAAAATTGAGGACCTACCGACATATTTACTGTGTGCACTGAAATATTGGGATTGAGCAAGCCACATTTTACATTAGAACCGACAATTCAACCCACGCATGCATTTCATGTGACCAACATGTCCAGTTCTTGGTTAAGGAAGAGACGTTTCTCTGAATTTCAATTTGATCATAAAATAGATTACAGGGGCTAAAGAAAACAAAGCATAAATAATCACAATGTCAACATATCAAAACAACAAACATATAGAGCAAAAGTTGCAGTGGAATCGAAAAGCTCTAATCCTAGTACAACAGTTGAGAATAAAGAGACATGGAGTGATTTCTTATTATTATGAATAGTGGATATAATAAACTCTCATAGCTATGCTTTCATTTAATATAAGCAAAAATTATTAATTTTTATATTGAGAGAAGTGTTTCCTAATGCTTAAAATAATTTTTCATTAAGAATAAGTATTTTCAAGATAATTTAAATAGTACACTTCAAATTGTATATTAGAAATACAATGCACTTTAACAAATAACTTGGAACAAAAACATTTGAAATAAAACTCAAGAAAACTTAACCATTCAGGTCCCTAAGTTAACAAAGAAAATAGCAACACCACAAAACAAGCTGAAAATCCCAATTTTCTAATACATATGAAAAAAGAACAGCAGAAAAACAAGCCCAGGATAATCAAAAGCAACCCAAATAGAAATCCCAATGTATGTCACTGATTTCCACGACGATTGTCTACGGAAAAACTAAAAACACATGATGATCAAAACACACCACAAACATAAGCAACCCAAACAAAATTCACCATGTCCCTGAATTTCATTGATGAATATCACACCGATTGTTTACTTTGATAGCATGTGGCCCTGTTCAATTCCAATGTGACAGTACGGACAGTAATTCCCCACTGATTTGACGTTCTTCTCGCAGGAGAAACAAACTACCTGGTGGGTGCACGGTAAGAATAGCAGGAGAAACAATCATAAGCCGAAAAGAGAAGATTTATTTATTTTGTTTTTGAATGTTTTCCTTAACATACACGATCAGTAAATCAGGTTAAGTATAACCAGGCAAGGAAGAAATTTAGGTTTAAGTATATACTAATCAGGTGTCAAATATGTTCAGGAGATTTAACAAGTCTTTTTCGTTGGAGTTTGAGGCACAATTGCAAAAATTATTTTCCCGCACCGATTATTTCCTAATTATTTTCTAAATTATAATATCAACAATTACAAAAACTATACACAAATTCCTGAGAGCTGTAAGCAAGATTATTAGACCTTCACCTTGCTATATATATATATATATATATATATATATATATATATATATATGTGATTATTTGACAACGTTGTTGATGTATCAATTCAAGAAAATCTCCGAAACGCAAATATAACAACTAAGTAGTAATATAGTGTAGATGGCTTCTATAACTGTTTCCAATTAAGCTCTACTGTGGATACGGATAGAACAAGAAAGGTGATTAAATAGATTGTTGTTTTGAAAATAAAGACACATTGTACAACATTTGCTAAAAAATAAACTGGATGAGTCTAAGAGATAGTACTACTACTATTTGAAAATGCAAAACATTAAAATCTTTTTGCATGTACAAAATTAACTTACAAAAAAAACCAAAATATTGACGATAAACCTAGACTCAGAGAAGAGACGATATTAGCATATGTTCAATTGAAGATCAACGCGATAATAGGCAAATTCTTCTAGAATACTACTATAAATTTATCTACATGAAAGAAAGGACACGCACCTCAGCTTCCTCAACTTCTTTCTCGCGTTCCAGCAACTCCTGTACAGCCTTCATCAACCTCTTCTTCTCTTCTTCAAGCCGGGAGCGTAAAACACTATATTGTTTCTCCACATTAGCAAGTCTTTTCGCATTACCCTTTCCTCTCTCCAGGATTTTTTTTAAGTTCCTCTGCCTCTGTGACATATACAGCTTATAAGCTGCAGAACTAGATCTAATATTCTCATTCATAATCTCCATCATCTTCACATCATCAGTAAGAGAGTCTAAATCCTGCCTGCTACGTTCCTCTGCTTCCAGAAGCCTCACATTGCTCGCTAGCTCCTCATTGGTTTCCTCCTTGGCCATCTTATCCATCCTTAGCGCTGCACTTCAAGAAAATCTTAACTCAGCCCTCTTAAGATACACTCCACTAAGTGGACTTCACAATTCTCTTTTAAGAAAAATTGTAATTGCCTGTTTAATCATAAGGAAAAAAAATGCAACATATGGGAGTTTTTCAGGAAAAATAACTTTTCAATGTTGATTTTGTGCAATGAAAACGTCATTGTGCCCGTCGTAGCTAAATAGTACATCTCAAGATTGGTGTATACTAGGCTAATAAAATTCCTGGATCGGTTTTCCCAGCACAAATATTTTTCAACCAGCCGCTTTTGCTAAAACTCGATTAAAACTAGTTAAATCTACTGAGACCTTTGGAATATTCCTCTGAATCTAGATTATTAACCTAATCAGTAAGTCAATTAAAAAATGATAAAATAAGAATTATGGTTGTCTTTCCTATTGTTCAAACATCCAAATGTCCCAAGAAAAAAATCTCACTAATTAGCGTTTTTATGCAGACCGCGTAGGTTTTGCTGGATATAAAATCGTGTGAAATAAGCACAATATAAATCATCCAATTAAACAAAACATAAAACAAGGTACAGTCTGGAAGAGGATTAAATTTAATTTCAATAAGTATATGAAGATCTGGTAATTAACTACTAAATCGTACTGAAAAATCAACATTCAGCACTCAATTAAAGAAAGAAAAAACGACCAAATTTGGTCAAAATAAAGAAATAAAAACTAGATTTGTCAAAACGAATTGAATGGCTAGTTTAACTACCAAACCTTTCGATGACGTTTCTGGCTGCTTCTCCCAATCTAATTTGTGCAGACTGAAGAAATGGCAAAAAGGACGCAAAAGAGGATAGCGGAGAGTACCAATCTACATCAAAGGAATGACTAAAAATATAAAATGAAAGCCACAGTCAACGCGTTGTAATTTATTTACAAATATTGAGAACCTTTTTTAAAATATGAGTCTGGTGCATAATCTAATAATGAATATTGAATGTTCCAGGTCATTCCCCAATGGTTACACACCTGGCATACACACATGCCAGTGGCAGGAAATGTAAAAAAGGGATTGAGATTTGGATGATGGGGTCAATTTTAGTCAATCGTATAGTATGAAGGAACTTCATATTAGTGGGCGACCAAATTAAGTATACCGGAAATAAAAATTCCTAAATATTTTCTTATTCTAGTATGCATTTAAAGAGAACAATAATAAAACAACTGGCAAGAGTCTGCAGCCAACAATGAAGAAGTAATTATTTACAATGGAAGAGTAAAAAAATGGCAGTGAAGATTTCCCTAAATGCGTTTCAAACTAAGGAAAAATCTACTCAATGATTTCACAGCATGTTTGTAATCTAGTCAAATATATGTTCCTGAAGGACATGATGTAAATTCTCATTTCAAAGTCTGGAAATTATACTTATTTGTTTAATTTTGAGGGAGCATTATCTCCCACGCCAACCCTCAAAGGAAAATGTGTTTGGCAATGGTTTGTAACATTTTTTAGTCTCAGAATATGTATATATACACACACACACACATTAGAAACCATATACTAAGAATAAAGATAATTACAATCCCTATAATTAATTATGTACACAATCACAATTATCTTGCAACACTTCCCCTCAAGTTGGAACATAGATGTTGGTCATGTTCAACCCTCACAAGTCACAAAGATAATCGAGATTAACCCCATCAAGTGGTTTTGAGGAAAATATTTCCCAAAACCCCTTCGCTGCACAGCATAGTTGTCACACCACAACATAGCTTGCATTGGAACCTTCAAACCCACTTTGCTGAGAAGGTGATACATCCACATTATTTCACATAAATAATTTAGCCATGGCTCTATATTCGGACTAAGCGCTTGATCATGAAACTACATTTTTTTGCTCTTCGACAAAACCAATTGTCTCCAATAAAGACACAATACCCTGTCTTATATCTTATCATCCTTAGATCTAAATTTCTAATACTGTGACCATGATTCGCATATAAAAGCTCATGCCAGGCACCCACCCCTTTAGATAACAAAGAATGAGTGCCCTGCTTTTCTATTGATCAACAGTTGGAGATGACATAAATAATCCTTTCCACGCTAACAGAGTGAGCAATAGCAGGACGAGTTACCATGAGATGAATCAACTTCCGGTTCAATCTTCTATAATTTTCAGGTTCATTAAATTATAACCTTAAGTTGCAAGCCAGGAATGATTGGAGCACTACATCTACATGTTTTACTTCCCAATTTTCTGTTTTAGTTGGTATGTTATTCTTCCTTTGAAACTATAATATTTTTTTCTTACTCCGAGTTACTCAAACGCCCAGGAAATATCGCAACATTAGTACATTATTAAATCCTTGGTATTAAACTGAGTGTGGAGAAAAGATTCTATAGATGTCACTACCTACAATATCTTCTACACACACAACTACAGAATGATGACGACAAGGCCACATTGTTGTAAGATATGGAATTAACACTTACTTATATTCATGCTAAGGTTTTCAACAACCAGACTCACTTACCAAACCATGCACATGGACTTTGCTTCAAACTATACAGGGATTTGCAGAGGTGGCGTACTTTCCCTTACTCTCCCTGGCAACAAAGCCCGGTGTTGCTCCATATAGACTCCTACAAAAGATCACATGGGCAAAAAGCATTCTTAATACAGTATCTAATTGCTTTATAATTTCAATTAACTTCACAAGGAAGATTTTTTTTTAATTAACTTCGCTCTATAATAACCTATCTCCACTTGGGAAAAATTTCGACCAGTGTCTTTTTGAGCCTCTGCCAATTTAGTTTCTTGATTCATAGAAAAAGATGTGCTGCTTATCCTTAATTTTCTGTCTTCATTCGATCTGCAGTTAAATAATCCAAGAAAAAAATTAGGGTTTTGAATCAGATCTATCATACAATTATTTAAGCATCAAATTCGACAAAACCAATCTCAGAATCCATATTGAGAGTTGGAGGAGAAAAAACAGACGGCTCTGAAAAGTGATATCATACCATTACGAATGGTCATCGGCTGAAATTGATTCCGTTCGAAATTGATTCGGAGAATAATTATGGGGTTAGCGGGAGAGAAGAAAGAAACCATCTTCAATTTACAAGTGTCTGTTGATCTTCAGTAGTTTCCGGGCTAAAGATACCAACCGAGGCAATGACCCTCCCGTTCTCGGGTAAGGGCTCTGGAAAATAAAACTATTGTACTTCGGTTGAAAATTAAAAATAAATAAATAAATTAACTAAGAAAAATATTTTCAAAATATTCTTTTAAAATAAGTTTATGTATTGATATTTTTAGACGTTCAAAAATAAAAGAGTAATTTAGAGAAAAAAATAAAATGGAATTATGATTTAAAGAAAAGTATCCTAGTTTACCTCCCTAATAAAAAAGGTAATTTATTAATTGAGTATATATAATTAAATGTATTTATATTTATTGTATTCATAATGAAGGTAAGATTTTGAAATTGGATTTGTCTATTTTAACCTTTTTATTACATTAATCATATTTTCCATTTATTATATACGTTTTATATAAATAAATGCGAAAATCTTAATCGTTTGGACAGAGATTCTTGAAATCAATCACGTAACACTGTTTTTGGAAATTATTTTTTGATTGCGATTGTGTTTTTTTCAAAATTCAAAAAACATCCGTAGTCGTTCACGCATTTCTCAAGATACGTATGTTATTGAGCTCCACCGAGGTAAATTATTGTTCTTCTTTGAATATCGACAATCGGAGGCGGAGGTTTGTTCCTTTCTTTTCTTAAAACACACTACCAAAGGTTCTGCTGGATAATCTATCAACGTGTATACGAGATGGACAGTGCCTCTTGTTTGCAAGTGTTCATCTCAGTCTTGTTGTCAACACACTACCACGTCATACTTTTTGTGTTTTTATTTTATTGTGAATAGCACAGAGGCTCCCAAATATAAACTTATTCATTGGGGGATTTTTTGTTAAGTTCGATCTGTGGTTGGTTCTACTCAAACGGGGTTCGCTAGCTTAGTGTTAAGATTGTTTAATCATTCTACAGTTTATATAATCATGTATGGCCGTTGCGACTTTTTCATAATATTCGTCGAGATTAACCAAGCAGCTTTTTTTGTTGCAGGAACAATGGATGCTTATGTCGCTAAGATTGTTTACAATGGCGAGGGTGCGGCTATATCGTTTGGATCCAACTTATCCTTCAACGAACTATGCGAGAATATTCGAATTCAATTCCCGGATTTGATTGACAAGGCGTTACAACTAAAATTCTCGGTGGTTCCCGAATCAACAATCTATCGTCTACGTAACGATGTCGACATGTCCATGTTGTATTTGGTACTCCGTCAACTGAAGTCGTCTTGGGTCGATATTAACGTTTCAACACACAACGAAGCGACTCTTGTGATGAATCAACCTCCTGCTCCAGCAGCAACTGAGGATATTTTTGCCGACTTAGACCCAAACCAATACCTGGGATGCTTTAGAAGGGAAGATGCGAAGTCATATATGACCGAGCCATGGAAGAGTTATATCACGCATAAAGGACAAACTTTTGAACGTGGAGCTAAGGACTTTAGGGTGAAGCTTCGAATGTATGCCATCGAGGTTGGTTTTGAATACTCATTCGAAATAAACAAGCCCGATCGTGTCTCAGCTTATTGCAAGAAAAGGGATGATGAAGGCTGCAATTGGCGCGTGAAAGCCTCGCTGAATAGGTATGGTTCACTTGTTTATTACCTGTGTGTAGTTGTTGTATGGTTTTTATCTCTGAATATTTATGTTGCACTTCTTTATATTCTTAATGTAATAAACAATAGGTATGGTTCAGTTTACATGTTTGAAAGTTTATATTTGCAGTAGTTACTAGTCAATGGGATTAAGAGCTTCCAGTAGTTGTTCTTATATTTTCCTTTGGATTTCTTACACTGTCACCTAATCATTCCAGTAGTTGTTCTTATATTTTCCTTTGGATTTCTTACACTGTCACCTAATCAGTCTGTTGCATTCTATACGTCATCATGGTAAATGTCATAAATAAAACAAGAAAATATTTTTCGTAGGAGTTTCTAATCATCATAGTGTGCACTGACATGCCTAATCAAGTAGTAGTGTTTCCTCATAGATTGTTCAGATGTTATTTATATCGATTTCTGTTCATATTATCCTTTTTTGGCATATTAATTATCTGTCACAGCTTGTTCAATGTATTGATGTTCTTAAATCCCAGGCACAATGGATTCTTCAACATATACTATTTGGAAAATGAACACAAGTGCAGATCAGTTGTTCGTCTTTCCAAGAGCAAGATGCTCTCCAGTAATATTATTAAAGCAGTAATAATCGACAAGAATCGTGATAACCCGAACTCGAAGACAGTTGATATTCTAAAAGATATGAAGTTGAATTTCGGATTAGATATTCCATACCACAAGGCCTGGTACGGGAAGGAACGTGCTAGGGATGACGTGCTCGGTGTGGAGGCTGATTCATACCGCCAGCTAAGATGGTTCGGTCAGAACACGATACAAGCAAATCCCGGCTCAAGAATTGATGTACAGTGTCTGCCATTAACAGAATCTCAGGACAATGAATACAGATTTCAACGGATGTTCGTGTCATACGCCTCCGTATTTAGCGGCTTTGAGCATTGCAGGCCAGTACTCCATATTGACGCTACATTCATTACAAACAAGTATAGAGGAATGCTCCTGGCGGCTACAGCTAAGGATGCTAATTGTGGTATGATGATTTGCGTATTTTTATGATTTCAGTTGCAAATGACGCTTTATAACGGTTCAAGTAACTATTATAGTATTTGAAAATTAGTGTTAAAGTAGTTTTCCTTTCCATTTGGGTTTGTAAGTTGAATTTCATGTTATTTATCAGAGAGTAAAACAGGAAAAGTATCTATTTGTTGTGAAACTACTCTTGTGGATTCAGTACGTCATCAGGGTGAAACTACTTGGTCTCATTTAAAATTGTCGTCTTTTTATTTTTTTGTTGATGTGTATGATATATAGTGAAACCGTGTTATGCTTACTAGTTCTTGCCTTCAATATTTTTAAAAAGGGACAGTTAATTTTATCTGCCACTTTGTTTGGGTGTTTTTTCGATTGCGTTTAACACTGAGAATGACCGATTAAGCTAATGTTTATTGTTTTTTGGTGCACATTAGTATGTCGCAACAAGTCAGTCTATTGACTATATCCTTGTATAACCCTGGTGACGTATAAAAAGGGACAACCTACTTTTCTGTTTAAACAGGTCTATATCCAGTAGCTTACGCCATTGTGGATTCTGAAAACGAGAGCAACTGGACATACTTTCTCGAGAATATCAAAGCTTGTTTAGCCACGGGTTCTGGACGCACAATTACTTTTATTTCAGACCGTAATCTTGATTTGTTAGCTGCTGTTCGTAGTGTGTTTCCCAACAGCCCGCTTGGATTTTGTTACAGACATTTGCATACTAACTTACTCAATAAGTATCCCTCAGGCTCAGTTCATGGAAAGAGGATCACTTACTTATTTATGGTAGCTGCATACTCACGTGACGAAGAGAGTTTTGAATTACATTTACATAAACTGAAACAAGAAGGTGGCCAAATTGTTGAAGACTTTTTAAAGGAACTGCCTCCTAAAACTTGGGCATCGTGTCGTTTCAATGGGGAGAGGTTTGGTGAAATGACGAACAATCTAGCGGAGTGTTTTAACAGTTGGGTTAAAGATTTAAAGGGGTTGCCAATCACAGATTTAAACAATGAAATCCGTGTTAGAATAATGAATCTTATTGCGACACGGAAAAAGTTGGCTGTTGGATGGGTATCAGAACTATGTCCCGTCATGGAGAAGAGATTGGCAGCTAATCTTGAACTAGGAAGACATTGGCGTGCTAGCATGTCAAACGAGTTTCTTTACGAAATTAAGACGGGAAATCATACCGTTAGTGTTGACCTGCAAAAGAAGCTTTGCTCGTGTGGTGAGTGGCAAATTCATGGTTTCCCTTGTGCGCATGCTCTAGTTGCTGCTCAAAGTCAAAGTTCAGATATTTACGCTTATGTGGATCCTCTCTTTCAGGTCAGATACTATTATCATCTAAATTCAATTCCCCTGCTAGTTAGCATATTATTATACATCTAAGGAGTATTGCTTATTACGCAGGTGGATAAATATCGCTTGACGTACTCTTTTACAATCAATCCCGTCCCCACTATCGCAAAGCCAATTCAGATGGTTTCACAGACCGTCAACATACAACCCCCAAAGACACGACGTCCAGCTGGGCGACCAAGACAAGTGAGGTTAAAGCCCAGGAGCGAGGTGAAACGGATAATCAAGTGTAGTCGCTGTAACAAATTCAAGAACCACAACAAGAAGACATGCAAAGAAGTTATATAGTATGGAGTTTATCCAACTATATTGCAATTCATGTCCAATAAATAAGTATGTGTAGGATGCAGCTTTCAACCGAGGTTGAATATCAATAAATCGGAGTCATAGTTTAAGATTCACATGAAACTATGTTTACTATTTTCTGGTACTTTGGAATACATTGGTCTCATTTACATTTGTCATCTTTTTAGTTTTTGGCACTGTGGAGTATTTTTACTAAGACAATAGTGTTAAATTTACCAGTTCTTTTTTCTGTTTTTCTCTACAAAAAAAGTTAATTCCATCTGCCACTTTGTGTTGGTAGATCATTTTGGAAGTACGGTTAACACTGACAAATGATTTAGGTAAACTGTTATACAGTGTTCTTGGCTTATATGCATCCAGCCGTAAATTGGTCGAGTTTTAATTTATTAGTGTTTCTGTGAATCAAAATGACTTGTTCGTCAAAGCCGTATACGACTATATCTGAGTCATAGACTCGTAGTCACGGTTTAGTCGATCCTACCATGAAAACAGGTCTGAATATTGATATGTTGATGTCAGTACCGTGCCAAAATTGAATATATATTATTTCATTGTAAAAACCTCAAGAACTACTTGCTGACTTGAATCGTGAATTTCAGGAAGCATCCTGTTTTATTTGAGGAGTACTGTGTTTTGAGTTATGTTTAGTATTTAATCATAAAGAGGGCAAAATATGCTTCAGTCAGCTTCAACCAAGATTAAATGCCACTGTGTCCATGTAGTAAGATTTTTACATTTTTTTGGAAAAGGACATCACTGTTTTTACCAAAACCATTTTTGAGTGTTGTACTTCATGTATGTTCTTTCTAAGAGTAAACTCCATCATGTTTCTCATGTTGTGTTTATAACAAAATTCAACCTGTTCATAATCACTTTGACAACTGAAATAAATAAACTAACTTGCCAACTCAATCTCCAACTACACAATTAAACACAGTTATTTTCCATGTACATCACTGTTTTTACCAAAACCATTTATGTATGACACTTCATGTCTGTTGTTTTTAAGAGCCAACACCATCATCTTATTAATGTTTTGTTTATGACAAAATCCAATCTGCTCATGATCACTTCGACAACTTAAATAAATAAACAAAACTATCAGGTCAATCTCCAACTAGTAATATCCAAATGTTTGAACGATGTTATCAATGACAAAGTAACTTATCCAAAATGTGAAGTTAACTGCAATCTGTGCTCAACTTCAACTAATGTAAAGTAGATAAACAAAAGACTATTGTTCAATAAACTGGCAGCCTACTTGTTATTGGTTAAAAACAAAACCATACAAAAAGTTTCTAACTCGCTGCCATCCAACACTTTGAACTTCTTGCAAATCTTTTGATAAGATCCGCTCTGAATGTCGATGCTGCTGTAGCGTCAAATGGAGAATTCGTATACCTTTCATATGCAAGATCATCCATGTAGTGCATGACATAAACGCCGCAATCCAGTCTGCAAGTGTAACAAATTATTAGTATAATATTCAGACATTATACATGATTCACTAAAAAGTAGTAGAAAATTTTGCAACTTACGATCCGGAAGCCTGCTTAGGGACAAAATCACTCTGACCATACAATTTGAAGTTGGTCTTGTAGTTTTCCTTCACCCACTTTATAGTGCGTATTTCTCTCTCGTTCAAAGCATCCCGGTCCAGCTGCAACGCAACATTCGAACATTCACCCTTGTTCAGTTTTTTCCTCATTCCTGATTTCAGCATGGTGTCGGCTTGGATCTCTACGCCATCCATCCACATGTTTATCATGGCGACCTAAATGATTATAGTTAAATACCAAAATCATGAAGTGTAACCATTTAACAATACTGTCGTAACTATATAGTGTGTATGTATAATGTAGTACAAGGAGTATCATTATAAAGATCATTGAATTAAGACCATTGGTTTACCATCATCGCGGCCTCATTTAAGCACTCCTCAGACCTTGATTCTCTTGACGACATGGAGTCATAATGGAAAAAACACGTATTCACAGTGTCGAAAGTCAACAGTGTGTAGTGGAATTTCCGTTTGTGGGTCAGCGGAATGAGTATTAAATGCGCGCTCCCCAAGTACTCAAACAGCGGCTCGAAAATAAAATCATGCATTGACACTGCGTCAATGTTATAAACAGATGCCTGTATTCATTAAAAAAACAAAGAGATGGTTAATTAGTTAACAATCGATTACATATAGAGTCATTCCTCTCACTCACTTTATCAACCGTTGAAATATCGTATACACTGCTCGACTATATTTTGAATAAACCGTGTAATAGAATCATGGAATTGATAGATATTGTAATTTATCAACCAGATAGTACTTGTTTAATAGCTAATGTCCTAGGTATAATGTTTAATCTAATGTACATACTATACCGTTACAAACTCTGTGTTAATTCTTACACTAGTTGAAACCATTTTGGATAGTGTCCACACAAATATATCTATATAAACATCCAATTATGAACTGAAACACTGGCCGTATTGAGTTATTATAACAAGGATATACACTACCAGGAAAGAGACAGTGTTTGCCCTATGATGAATTGAAGATAACCTCATACTTTTATCATGATGCGTTTTATACACACTATCTATGTATATAAAATAAAAACAGGAAACAGACACAAATATAATGATAATCAAAACCATTACTCAAGTCAATTAACAATGATTAACCAAACACACTAAACACAATAGTGTGTGCCAACACAGACTGTAATTAACCTAATTAGCACAAAATGGTAAGACATACCCATGAGTGTGTATACAGGAACTTGGTGACCAAACCAATTTCGGATCGTGCCTTCAACTCTTCTGCAAGCAAGCACAAAAATGCATCGATTATGTTGGTCGTCACAACTTCGGTTGACAACAAGATATCGAGATCGTGGCGTGTGATGTCAGTCAGACCAGCTTCATTAGCTTTCCAGAAACTTTCTCTGGAAAAAAAATCAGTTCCAAATTTCTAATTATAAATTTCATAATAAATATCAAATCACAATAATTTTAGAATGGGTATTACAACACTTACCCTAGTGGTGCTTTCTCAATAAACACCTTTAGCATGTTCCTTGTTGACGCATCCAACAAATTCTGGAAATGTTTATTCTTGTTCCACCGAACCTTCATAATCTTCAGTTCCTTTGTGTCCTTCAATGAGTCAACATCGATTATTGTAGGAGGTGACTTGTTCCTAGCATTATTCCTTGCGATCCTTCTTTTCTTGACATCTGTAAAATGGTATATAGTGTCATTTCTTGGCTTAATTACTCGTTTAGCCGGCAGGTCTGCGTACGAGAATAGCCCTATCGACGATCCTGTCATCCCCGTATTCATGTCATCCAGTGGCAGGATAGTCGATGAACAAGGTGCAAGAATCGATGGTTCTGGGGTGTGTATTTCGTCGTCACTCAAGAGAGAAAAGCTTGGTGCATCAGAATGCGACCAACTCCCACTGTCATGTGATGCACGAAAGAACTCTTCTCTTTGTGGTGTTTCTCCTCCTGTAACCCATAGTTTCAGGTATAAGTAAAAAAATTACTGAGACAGAAAGATTGGTATAAGTACTTAAAGTTGGTCAAATTACCTTCAGGTTTCTTATTCTTTGCAGACTCCACCGATTTTTCAACAGCAGCTACCGCCTCGATGCAAAGCATGTCAAACTCCTCCTCTTCTGAACATTTTAATTAACTTAATCATTAATTTCTATCGATCACAGTTTTATACTGTAAACCCGCCCCAAAAGCTTATACATTTTACCTGACATATGATTTCCACCAGAGTTAATTGGTGATCCGAATCCCGCTCTAGGATCATCGCATCCTACCACAATTGCCCACTGCGGGACATCACCTAATACAGTTGATGACAATCAAAGTGATTCAAGGGTTGTTAAGGAATCCATGACCATGTCCACATAACACATATTTAATAATTGTTCAAATTTTCAGTAATATGTAAAAAATAACATACAAAACACTAAACTAATTTAAATATTACAGATAATAAGACCAATCTTAAGTTAGGGATTGTTGTAAAAACTATTTCAACCGACTTTGTTCATCTCTTCCCTGAAATGTTGGTTCGATATCTGGAGTCTCTCTTTCTTGCGCTTTATGCGAATGAACATAATCTGGTATTTAAATCAAGTATACATAAAAGTTGTGAGCATGGGAATTGATGTCTCATAGTTTACTTGAACTATTGGTATTAAATACAGTCTAACCTTTCTGAAAATGAGTTGAATCCCCCTCATTGACACTAGGTCCAGCGTGTCCTTCATCCCTCGGTTCAGTATTGGAGAATGATTTTTCTATTATCTGTTCGAGTATTTTAATCTTCAACTCATGCTCCTCAGATTTGGTTTTCAAGTTATGAATCTCTCTCTTCAAGTCTTCAACTTCTTTTATTAGAACAGCCATTGACACGCCGTATGCATCGTTATGGGTTCCGTTAATTCTTGCCTGGGAGGTTCATAAACAACCAAATCAAATAAAACATAGTGAATGAATGTAGTTATCTAATTAAAACTATCAGACATTCTATGAAAAGTGGACTCACACATAGCTCTGAGAAAGTCATCTTCTTCAGCAACTCCTCCAAAACGGTCAAATCCCATCGTTTAATCATAGGCAACGCATTCTCCATCCCAGTAATAGGTTTTATTATGTTTGTTTTAAAACACAACCAGTACTATGGAAAGAATTAGGTGATTAGTATGTTTGACATATGGTAAAAAAATAATCTAAACTTTTCTGAAAATGCTTACCAGAATTACATAGGTACAACCACCAGTGTTCTTTGAATCGGAGTCCCGGGTAAAGAACAATGTCAGCTTCTCTTTAAGGTATATTAACACCTCCTTGGCCCATGCGTACTTAGATAACTGGTTCAGGTCCTCGCATGCTCGAACATACTTCATACTTAGACTTCCCATTCCATTGGCGAATAGGAATTTGATGCAGATATCAATAAGAACGAGGCGTGCCAAGTTCTGATCCCTCTCTTGGACGTCAATCACACTGACAGGATTTTTTAGTAGTTCTCTAGTGATTGCACTAGCAATGTCCTTTTTCTTTATTGATTTCTTGCCTACTCCAAATGCTTCTATGACAAAATCAGAATCACCCTTTGCAGATTTTTCTGGAATGCACTCTCCAGAAGCGCTCAAGCCAAGTATGTTTTCAACATCAACCAAAGAGATTTGACCGTGTGTACCTCCGAACGAGAAGGAGTTATCGTCGTGGTTGTAACCTTTCAAGATAATGGCTAGCTGGTTGTTCGACTTAGAAACAGTCAACTTGCCTGTGAAGAACAACTCGAATAGATCTGCAAAGGGTGTTTCAGAAATAATTCTCCTTACACCCTCCGTGAGTGGGTTCCCTGTCTTATCATTATATATAGGAACAGTGCTTCTGAACTGAAAAGTCTGAGAATAATAAAAGAATACAACTTAGTCAATATACTGCTTAGAACAGTCAATAAGGTTTGTACAAATATACTGTTATGAGTATGATGTCGTGGTATCTAGATTAGCTATTGTTCACTAATATACTGTTATTTACAGTGTATTATGAGAGCATTAGAAGCGTGTTTGAAAGTGTCCATGCAGAAGTTCAATACATTACAACTAGATAATACACTGTCTGTTATATGTCAAACAATACTAGTTAAAGCACATGATTGGATTACTCATAATTTAGGCAAATAAACACTTACGATGTAATAAAAGAATACAAACAAGTGACTTAATAGAATGACTATTAGGATACTTATTCATAAGCTAATGTACTGGTATGTAGTTCAACTTTTATGCACCAATATACTGTTATTGAAAGTGTTACTACGAGGGATTTGAAACTGCTTTTGGTAGTGTACATGCACAAGTTCAATACATTACAACTACATAATACACTCTCAAGTAATGTGCAGTGTATGCAATAGACTATGTACTGAGCGCTGTGATATATCAAACACTATTACTTACACAACATGATTTGATTATTCATAAATTCTGAATAAGAAACATTTACAATGTACTATTGGGATACAAATCATCCAGGGAACCTTAACAGATGAAAAGTTACTCTTATTAACATTTGACTTACTAAATCAGTGGCTAAGACATACTATGAAAAGTACAGCATGCTGACTTCCACAAAATATAGCATATCGACTCAACAAAACTGCACTATTGTGAACAGTGTTTATTAACCACTGGCTTCTGACAGTGTTTTTTGTAGGGTCAATGCACAAGTTCAGTACAAATCACCACATGATACACTGCCAAATTAATGTGCAATGTATGTAGTATGTAATGTAGTCGCTGTGAATTAACAAACACTAATAGTTACACAACAAGATTGGCTTACTCATAGATTTCTGACTAAGAAACATTTTCAATATACGACCGGGATACATCTCATCCAGTAACCTTAATAGATAAAAAGTTGTTGTGATTAACATTTGAATTACTAAATCAATGGCTAAGTCATACTATGAAAAGTAGTGCATGCTGACTTTCACACAATATCACGTATCGATGCAACAAAAACTGCAGTGGATGAAGTCATAGAATGTATGTATCATATTCAAAAGTTCTGCAAAGTAGTTAAAAGTGTTTTTCAGGAGTTTTTAATCATCGTAAACACTATTGGTTAATCATACTACTACAATACGATACAATGATTAGCATGTGTTGTGAAGTAATAGACATAATAGTCAAACCTTTTTGACAGACAAAGCTTCTCGAGGAAACTTCGGACGACCGATTCCAATCTTGATGCCACTATGTAAAAAAAAACGTCATACACGGTGCTAAAATGTCATATAATGCTTAAGTATTCCGCTACGATGTTATTTGACTCCTTTGCATTATTTGAACAGACAAATGAATTAGATCAGCCACTTACGCGCTTTTTTTTCTTTTGAATGAACTGGTTGGACTGAAAATCATCGTCGCTAACAATAACATGATCGGACTCCTATCAGAAAGTAGAATTTATCCAAATTAGGTTATATGAAAACAAAAATTAAGCATCAGTCATATACCTTTGCCTTTTTAGTTATCTTTGGCGTGTGTATTCCCACGTTGAATCTTTTCCTTTTTTGGGACTTCAGCACCGTCTTGTTGTTGTTCTTTGCTGCAATTTTCGCGACCTATGTTGGAATATTTACTTAACTTTAGTGCAATAATATAACGGTATAAACAGTGTTCTTATGAGATAATTGCAAATGATTTTGGTAGTGTTTATCAACACGTGTCAGTTAGTATAACGGAATCTTACACTACCACATAACACAAACAGTTTGAAATAAATTAATGTATTCTACCCGCTAAAATCAACAGAGCTAGTATTTTTAAACAAGAAACTCATTCAACCACAAATATTAACCATAGCTGTGAATACCTTTTTCAGTCCGGGCTGGACCTCAGACGTAGTAGCCTCAAATTCACTATCCAGACTTCGTTTGGCTGATCTGGAGTAGGCTTCCCGCTTCTGAACTTTTTTCTTCAGTGAATCTGAACGAGTTGTGGGCGACATGTTCCCAGTCCCTATATCAAATTAGAAAGTTTTTCCATATTAATTAACCAAATTAACCATCCACAACACATTACTACCAATACTGGCCCTGTTTATTGCTCTGGTTTGTTGACAAAACAATTATTAAAACCTATCAAGTTAACTAGACAATTGTGTTCATAAACAACATGTTTAGAATAACAGGTTCATATAATGCTGTGATTGTGAGAAATAGATATATGTAGACACACATGCTTCATGTATGAAGACACACTCACAAGATGTTCTGGTCATGTAATTGGGTCGAAGCTGGACGCACACAAATTATTTGTACTGGTTCAGAAAATAAATCATACATGCAAGCATTCCTTTAAATCAAAAGTATTCAAGCTAAAATTGACAGATTTGAGTTGTTTAAAAAGAACTATTCAAGAACCATAAATCATACATGCAATCATTTCGAGAAGTACACTATGCCAATTCAAAGTTAAAAACAGTTAATTCAGAATGAATCAAATCCCAATTCCTAGAACCCTAAATAAGGTATGCAATCTATTCATCCAATCTTTGCAATTGAGTAATTGAAAACAGACAAATTACCTTAATGCGATTACCTTCTAGGTTTGACAGCAGGAAGAATTGCAAACACGGCGGGACGATTACCTTCTAGGTTTGACAGCCGGAGAAAACAAAGATCTTCAGAATGAAAAGGGGGTTTGCGTTTCTGGTATGGTATTTGCGTTGTATGTCTAGTGTATTGTTACGTTATTGATTAAGATTTAATATGATATGATACGGTTATAATTGGTAGTGTTTCTAATATGGTAAGTGTATAATTAAAATCATCAATTAAGAGATATCATATAATTATTGAGTAATGAAATATATTAATAATTTCGGTACATAAAAGGGTTGTTTGGGTAATTCTTGTTTTTTTACAAATAGTGTAAAGATTGGTCTTAATATGTATTTTGAAGTAAGATATTTACCCTTTTTAAAAATCCCCCAAAATAAAAATTACATCACCTATATAAAAACAGATACAGGGTAGTATTATTTTTTAAATTTTGATAAAAAGTAAGTGAGTTACCTTTTAAAATTTTTAATAAAACAAAAAATAAAAGATTTTTGAAATAAATAAAAAATACTTAATACTATCAATTTTAAAATGTTAACATATTGAAATTGGTATTTTAAAATAAAATCTCTTTAGATAATAAAATAATTTAACTTATTGAAAAAAATAGCACAATAATACTCATTAATTTAGAGTATATTTTTTTATTAAATTTGAAGCCATATATTGACGGGTAGTTGTAATAATTGAACAGATTCAAATTAATTTTTTACTCTTTTTAATTTGTTAATTCATTTATATCAGATCATTTTTTACTACTGCCTTCCATTCTTATTATTAATCGCCTTTTTAATTTTTTTTTTCATTTTAATCGTAGTTTTGACATTTTTTTCTTATATACCCTTATGCTTTTAATTCTCCATTAATTAATACAATTTAGTTATTGTCTTTAATTAAAACCCTTATGTGTGCACAGATGGGAATATGTAAAAAATTAAAAAATTAACAAGGCTTAAACGACAATAACTTCGCACAATTTATTTTGAATTCTTTACATATTTGCTATATTAATAAGAGGTAATTAATAATCCAATTCTCATCTGTGCACGCATTGGTATCTCTCGACGAACTACGTATTATACGCTCGTTGAAAAAGTTCAAAACACGATTCCTAGTTGTGGAAAATGGAAATAAACATAGTATTTATGAATTCCTTACCTACGATGAAAGATATTTAATGTGATAAATTGTAACATTTCAAACGACGTACGTACATAACATTTCGATTTTACATATACGAACTACTTGTTCTACGTACGTGTACATACACGTGGAAATAGTTCACAAGATAAAAATATATATGCTCGATCTTTAATTTTGTAGTAATAAATTGCATGATCCTTTTTTGCAAATAATTAAACACAAAAACATTTTTTTTTTTTATTATGAACAATAAATAGTAGTTGCTTATGAATCCCTATATTCCCAAGTGATAAAAATTGGTTTGATATATATTCTTATTGGTAAAACAAACAAAAAAAAAATGTATCATATACTATCAAAGATAAACAATTAATGGCCAAGCTCAATCGGATTCTGCAAGTCGCGCAACATGTGCCGGATCCATGATCTTGAGGGATTCGATCCTCGAAGTCAAGTCTAACATGATCCGGTCGATCACTGAAAGCAAGTGTAAATTGGTCGTGCATGAAGAAAATGAGAAGGGATCATGTGTGCATGGTGCTGTGCACCCAACCACTTAATATCTACACCTGGAGAATGACATCATGCAGTGGGGACCAAGCAATTGAGCACTACCACTGCACAATTCGTTTTGCAAAAAAGGAGTTGTCCTTTTTATATATATTGCGCTTTGATCCTTGTTCTAGATTATTCCTTTACCTCTTTATATATGTGTACCAATGAATCATTTTGTAAGTTGAACAATGAGAGTATTATGAAATAAAAAGGAGTTCGAGTTTCTGCTGAAAATACAGCTTTAATGAATATTGCATATTGGTCCCTGTTTGGGGCAAAACTGTAATTATTTCTGGGAATATCTGTTCTTGCTTGGATCTTTGATATTGCAGGTGTTTTTTCTTGTTTCTTTACATGGTATCAGAGCTTTGTTGATCTTTGCAAGATTCTCAACCCAGATCTACAGCTATGAGTTCATCCACAGAGGTTAACTCTTCCCCAAGTCAGGTGGTACAGCCACTGAACCAGTTGATCACCATCAAACTGAATGATAACAACTACATCATTTGGAAGCACCAGATTATGGCAGCTATCCGTGGATATGGTCTGGAGGATTTCCTCACAGGAAAAAGAAAGGCACCGCCTCAGTTTGAATCAGATCTGAACACATAGGATGGAGGTAATCTCAACCTTGATTACATAAATTGGATGAGACAAGATCAGTTAATTGCATCCTGGTTATTAGCTTCCTTGACTGAGAGTCTACTTGTTAGTACTGTTGGATTAAATACCTCATGTGAAATTTGGAAAACCCTTGAATCTGGATTTGGTAGTCAGTCTAGAGCTAGAGTATTGCAACTCAAACAACAGTTGCAGAATATGAAGAAAGGAACACTAAGTATGAGGGATTATTTAAACAAGGTGAAGAGCTGTTGTGACACTTTGGCAGAGGCTGGCTGCAGAATTTCTAGTGATGACCAAGTTCTGTATATCATGTCTGGATTAGGAGCTGAATATAATCCTGTAATTGTGTCCATGTCATCCAAGTTTGAACCAGTATCTGTGATGGAGCTTAGCTCACTGCTTTTGACCTTTGAAGCTAGACTTGAGAAAATTGATAATCAACAACTTGGATTTGAGGGCTCTACTCCTAATGTGAACTACACCAATCAAAGCTTCAACCAAAGAGGTGGAAGAGGCAGAACAAATGGAAACTACAGAGGTGGTAGAACCACACAAAGAGGTGGCAGTCAAGGAAGGGGTAGAGGCAGTTCATTTGGAGGCAATGGAGTGAAATGTCAAATATGTCATAGGAACAATCATATTGCAGACAAATGCTTTTACAGGGCTGACTTGAACTATACTCCTAATACTGGTTACAACAACAACAATGGTTACAATAACAACAATGGAGGAAACAGTAACAATGGAGGCAATATGAATTACAACAACAACAATCAGAGAATTAGTGCCAATTTCAGCAACCAATCTTCATCTAATTCTCATGCTCCAGACTCTGCATCTGAGGACTCTTGGTATCCTGATTCAGGGGCCAATAGCCATGTTACCTATGATCTCAACAACCTCAATATCAGCTCAGATTACCAAGGACAGGAGAAGGTTCACATTGGCAATGGAACAGGTTTGACTATCTCTCACTTTGGTAATTCCATAGTTAAGCCTGTGAATTCTGCTAGATCCTTCCTTTTACAAAACCTTCTTCATGTTCCCAGTATAGATAAAAATCTCATCAGTGTGTCCCAATTTGCCAAAGACAACTCAGTTTTCTTTGAATTTCACCCTGACTCTTGTCTTGTGAAGGATCAGGAAACAGGCCAAATCCTTCTTCAAGGGAGAGTCAGTGATGGACTTTATTCATTCAAACTCAACACCAACTCCAGCTATCCTTTACCTGCTTTCAATAAACACCAGTCCATCAAACCAGCTTGGGTCAACTCCACTCAGTCCAAGTTGTCTCTCAAAGCTTGGCATGATAGGCTAGGACATGCTTCTTTTGATATTGTTAGAAAGGCACTTAGACAGGCTTCCATAGCTTTCAATGACTGTGAAAATTACATTTGTGATGCCTGTATGAAGTCTAAGAGTCATACTCTTCCTTTTAATGAATCTGTTTTTCATGATTATTCAGCTTTTGATCTCATTCATACTGATCTTTGGGGGCCAGCTCCTGTTGCATCTGCTAGCAATTACAGATATTATGTTTCTTTTATTGATCATGCTAGTAGATTCACATGGATATATTTCCTTAAACTGAAATCTGAAGTTCCAAATGCCTTTAAACACTTCCAAGCTCTTGTTACAACTCAGTTTAATAAAAAGATAAAAGCATTACAATCTGATGGAGGAACTGAGTACTTTGGCCTTACTGATTTATTAAACCAATCTGGAATTATACACAAAAAATCTTGTCCCTACACTCCTGCCCAAAATGGACTTGCTGAAAGAAAACATAGACACATTGTAGAGGTTGGTCTCTCTTTACTTGCCAAATCTCATGTTCCTCAAAGATATTGGGCTGATGCTTTCACTCATGCTGTTTACCTCATTAACCATACACCTTCTAAACTCCTTAACTACAGCTCACCTTATGCCTTACTCTTTCAAAAACCATCCCCTTACACTGAACTCAGAATTTTTGGCTGCCTCTGTTACCCTCATGTTAGACCATATAATCAACATAAACTGAATTTTAGAGCTTCACCAGGGATTTACTTGGGTTATAGCCCTCAATATAAAGGCTATAAAGTTCTTTTACCTCCACATAAAATCATTGTTACCAGAAATATCATTTTTGATGAAACTGTTTTCCCTTTCCAAGCACCATCTCATCCTATCACTGATATCTCACACTCCAATAATAATAATCCTGCTCTTATTTCTCCACCTATTTTAAATCCCTCACCTCACTCTATACACACAAATTCTGAGTTTCATTCCCCTCCTCCCAGCCCACAAAATTCTTTTCATTCTCCTCCAGCTTCAGTTTCTCATAACAACTCTCTGAATCTCAATTATGACCAGTCTCCTCATCCTTCTCACTCTCCTAATCATGATCAGTCTCCTCATTCTTCTCACTCTCACTCCAATAGCCCTATTCTTGTAGATTCACATGGCCAACTCTATGTTAATTTACCATTTGTGACTGATAACAATCCTACTGCCATTACTAGTGTTGAATCTGCAGGAAATAATGTACAGGTTCCTCAACCTCATCATATGAACACAAGAAGTAAAGCTGGAATTTATAAACCAAAAGTTTATGAATCTCACATTCAGCAGTATTCTGAACCCTCAACCTATCAAGAAGCCATGCTTTCTCCTCAGTGGAAAGCAGCAATGGAAAAAGAGTACACTGCCTTGCTAGCCAATAACACTTGGTCTTTGACCACTCTCCCACCTGATAGACATACAATCAGTTGTAAATGGATTTTTAAATTGAAGCACAATGCAGATGGTTCCATTGCTAGGCATAAGGCCAGATTAGTGGCCAGAGGATTCACTCAATTACCTGGGTTTGATTACAGTGAGACCTTCAGTCCTGTGGTCAAACCAGTAACCATAAGGGTCATCATATCTATTGCTCTATCTCAATCCTGGCCTATTAGACAATTAGATGTGGACAATGCATTCTTAAATGGAGACATTGATACTGAACTTTACATGGATCAACCACCAGGATTTGAGCAAGAGGGGGGAATGGTTTGTAAACTGCACAAATCCTTATATGGATTAAAGCAAGCTTCAAGAGCTTGGACTTACAAATTTGGAGCCACTGTTAAGTCCCTTGGTTTCTCTTCTTGTAAAGCTGACAATTCTCTATATTACAGACATTCTACTATGGCAACTATCTACATTCTTATTTATGTAGATGATATAATCATTACAGGATCCAATACTAATGAAATTCAAAAAGTAATCCATCAGCTAAATAGTAAATTCTCACTCAAGGACCTTGGTAACTTCAGCTTCTTTTTGGGGATTGAAATTGTGCCTACTGCCACTGGTCTATTTCTCAATCAAGCAAGGTATATTGAAGAGTTGCTGAGAAGAGTTAACATGGAAAAATCCAAAGGCATAAGCACTCCTATGATCACTGGTAACTTCCTTGGAAAAAATAAGGGACAACCTTTTAAAAATGGGAAGTTGTATAGGAGTACTGTTGGAGCATTGCAATATGCAACAATTACAAGACCAGATATTGCCTTTTCTGTGAGTAAAGTAAGTCAATATATGCAAAGCCCCACAGATGAGCATTGGAAAGCTGTGAAGAGAATATTGAGGTATCTTTCACAAACCAGGTTCTTTGGATTGAATTTCAGTAAACAGCAGAACTTGGACATTTCAGCCTTCTGTGATGCTGATTGGGCCAATGATATTGATGATAGAAAATCTGTGGGAGGATATTGTGTGTTTTTGGGGAGGAACTTGGTTGCATGGAGCTCAAAGAAACAACCTACAGTTTCAAGGTCTAGCACAGAAGCTGAGTATAGGAGCTTGGCCAATGCTACTTGTGAAGTGGTATGGATTAAATCACTGCTTGAAGAGCTTGGAAGAAAGATTGATAGGACACCTATTGTTTGGGTTGATAACATAGGAGCTGTGTCCTTGGCAGCCAATCCAGTCTTTCATTCAAGGACAAAACATATTGAACTTGACATACACTTTGTTAGAGAGAAAGTGTTGAATAAGGAGATAAAGGTTCAACATGTTCCCAGTGTTGAACAAGTTGCAGATTGTTTTACAAAGGCTCTCTCGGGGCAATTCTTCATGTACCTCAGAAACAAATTGAAAGTGACTGACAGAGGAACACTCGAATTGAGAGGGGGTGAAAGCAAGTGTAAATTGGTCGTGCATGAAGAAAATGAGAAGGGATCATGTGTGCATGGTGCTGTGCACCCAACCACTTAATATCTACACCTGGAGAATGACATCATGCAGTGGGGACCAAGCAATTGAGCACTACCACTGCACAATTCGTTTTGCAAAAAAGGAGTTGTCCTTTTTATATATATTGCGCTTTGATCCTTGTTCTAGATTATTCCTTTACCTCTTTATATATGTGTACCAATGAATCATTTTGTAAGTTGAACAATGAGAGTATTATGAAATAAAAAGGAGTTCGAGTTTCTGCTGAAAATACAGCTTTAATGAATATTGCATATTGGTCCCTGTTTGGGGCAAAACTGTAATTATTTCTGGGAATATCTGTTCTTGCTTGGATCTTTGATATTGCAGGTGTTTTTTCTTGTTTCTTTACAATCACGTATTCCATCTCGTCCCGTTCGAGCATGTTGAACACGTCAAGGCTTGCATCCCCTGCGCAGCACTTGTAAACAAACCCCTCCAAGCGAGTCAACTTGTTTTCCCTCCGGATGCGGTCAACCTTATTGCGCATCTTGTCGACTTGCATCTGCGCGAAGATCTCGTGGTTGACCATCTTGTGGGCCCTCTCCCTCTTGGAAAGGGCGTAGAAACGGGCCAGCACGTCGTGGGCCCCGTCCGTGGATGGCCACACGTCGGGCTCAGTGGCGTGCTGCCCGTAGATGATGGCACAGGCTTCCAGGTCGCAAAGAGTGGTGGTGACCTGTTTTAGCTTGGTGAAGAGCCCCTTCTTCCTCTTCACGAACGAGGTGTTCCTCTTCTTCTCGTTGGCGATGTAAGCTAGGGTTACCTTCTTTCTCGCCATCGTTTTTTTTTTGTCGAACACGAATTAATCGAGGTTCAATTCTTTTGAGCTTTGTTGTTGTGGTGTGTACAATGTGGGTGATGGTGTGTGTTTATATATATAGAGAGTGTTTATGATATTGAAATTGAAATAATGGGGTGTATAATTTTGAGTATGTTAATTATTAGAATTTTAATTTTTATTACAAATATATTGTATTGACTATATATAGTCGATCAATTTTATTTTAGATTTTGGATAATAATTGTACTTACCTTGGATATTTATATTGTGTATGGATTGCCAACATTTTATAATAATAAATAGTTAAATACTCCTATTTTAGAATGAATTTTATGTCACTTTTTTTTTTAATTTAATTATTTTCGTAATTTGTTGATGTATTGGTTTGGCAAAGCAGTTTTCATAATTTGCAAAAAAGCCCCAAATAGGGTCAGTGTAATTATTGAAAAGTACGAATCAGCTTCAAATTACAGAGAAACACTTTAATTTCTTCATCATTTTTGATACAAAACTTAAACAAGTAGAAATAAATCAATTAAGAAGGAATTTGATATGGTCTACAAAGTACAAATAATAAACGAGAATTTAAGAAAAACAAGTACGTCATCAATTTAATTAATTGATGTACTTAAGGACGATGTTTGGGATGAATTGAGAACCAATTTGATCAATACGAGAAATGAAGAAATTAGTGGCGCCATTTGCATATATGTTGCAATTTCAAATGACTTAAAAAAACTATATATATAATGTTTTTCTTTTTCTATTTTAGTTCAACAATTTTAACAGCAAGAGGTAAGTAGGTAACTGCAGTTAGGGCAACTTATTGTTCTCTTCCGCGCGAATACACTTAATATTGCTCCGTGAGCGAATCAAGTTAACTAGTTGAGTGATCTTATGAAAGAAAGAGGCGGTCATGACGACATATATACGTACATAGTATTATCTTAGATTCTAGTTTCATCGATCCGTTAAGTAATTGCATTCATCAAAATTTTAACAAAATTGATACCAAATATAAATATATATATATATAGAGAGAGAGAGAGAGAGGTGTTCAACGATCAGTAACATATATATATATATATATATATATATATATATATATATATATATATATATATATATATATATGCTTAGGGAGAGTTTGGTGGCATAGACAAAGGTAAGTTTGTTATCTAAATATATGGAGTAGATGTTAAGTTTGGTTTTAATGGACATGCCTCAGATATCAGACTCGTTATTAATTATTATTGTGTTTGGCATGCATAACTTATCCGCTGCTGTCAAGAGTTGTTAGCTTAGTTGGTTGAACATTTCGAATTGAGAATCAAATATCCTAGGTTCGAACCCAGGACATTGCAATTGACCTAGACAAAAAAAAAACACAAACTTATCCGCTCAACTTTGAGTGATAAATAATAATGATTGAACATTATAAAGATAATGTGACAAAAAAAACACAAACTTATCCGCTCAACTTTGAGTGATAAATAATAATGATTGAACATTAAAGATAATGTGACCGGAGCAAGAAAACAAGGCCTTAATGAACATGTATATTTGACCACTATAAATTACTCATGCTTAAAATGATATATGAATGAAATTAACTCTTGCAGTATGATTTATTTATTAAATGTATGAAAATTTAAACTTTATGCCTACCATAAAATGTTAATTTCTTACTCTCAATCGAAAAGAAAAAACGTGAATTGCGGTTTTAAGATCAAGTCACTTGTAAACTATATTCTGTATGAAATTAAGTAGCAGTATAACATATACAGTATAGTGTTTGCATATGGATTTGATCCAGTTTTCTTGTTTGTTTTAAGGAGGGAATAAAGCTCATCATTTTGCAAATTAAAGCAAGCATTTTATATATGTTACTTTTAATTAATGACAACTCATGCTAATAAACAAACAGCACAACAAGGCTGCTGCTGGAGTTTCAGAAGGGAATCTCTCTCTCTCTCTCTCTCTCTCTCTCTCTCTCTCTCTCTCTCTCTCTCTCTCTCTCTCTCTCTCATACGAAACCACTATTCGGATGGAACAGAAGAGAGTATGTATTAAATGATACTGGATCGTATAGCTAGTTTTCAAATGTCGAAAAAAACACGAAAGATACTAGTACACAACAAAAACTAGCTAGATTTGATTGAGGAGTTCTTTGAAACATAACATTAAAGAGTTACAAGAGCTTCAAAAGATATATAAAGTTCGCACGCACTTTAATTTGTTGTTGCGTGTTTAATTTATTAATGAATGTCATGTGAACAAATTCAACTCTCCTAAATTAGCATAAGATTCCTTAAAAAAAAAACACAAAAATATTACAGTATAACTAAAGGAAACATTATACTAATAATTATGAACTCAAACATACACGAAATAAATTAATTGGAGATCATCATCAAATCACAAAAAATAAAATAAAAGAAACAAATCATGAAAATGAGAGATAAAATTTACATGGAAAAAAGTTCTTATGTTGATAATTATCTGACCTTATTAACCATCACAGCCTCCCGCCGCTAATAAGGCTGCCGCCCGCCCGAGTTTCCGGCCCATGCACCCTCCATCGCCGGCAGCTGCCCGTTCAAGAAAGGAAGCCCTAGCGGCGACGGATCACAATTATGAAACTGATTATTGCCAGCTGGCAGCGGCTGAAGCCGCCCTTCCTCCTCCTCCTCCTCCAGCGGCAGCCTCTCGTACGCCACGTTGGTGAACGAGGCCCCCACGATGATGACGGGCCCCGACGCGATCAGCGCCCCCACCACGTTCCCCCCCACCACCTGCCCTTGCGCCCCCGCCAGGTATATCGTCAGGCTCGTCGCCCCCGGCGGCGCCGGCGGCGGCAGGAACGACCCCGACAGTGACAGGATCTCGAACCGCCCGTGGAGGGCCGCCACGCCGCCCGACGCCGCCGCCTGCCGGAGGGTGACGTTGTTGACTGTGCCGGTGCCGCTGAGTATGCAGATGCCGCGCTGGCGCCGCCGCGCGTAGGCGGCGACGGCGTCGAAGACGTCGTGGCCGGCGGCGACTTCGAGGATGTGGGCCCGGAGGGTGTTGGCGCTCTCGCGGGTGATGATCACTGGCGGCTTGGGCTTGTTCTTGGAACCCGCTGGGCGGCCGCGGGGCCTCCGGCCGAGGCCGTCTCCGGCGGCCGGGTGGTGGGAGTTGTCGCCGGAGAAGTGGTTGGGGTTGGATTCGTCTTGGAGGTCGTGGGGGGTTTGGTGGTGGTGGGAAACAAAGTGATGAGAGGCTGATCCTAAGTCCAAACCGGCCATAGAAATAGTATGGAGAGGGAAATTAAACAAATATAAATGTACAATTTATATATATAGTATTATGAATAAAAGAGATTAAAGTAGAAACCCTAGCTACAAGGAATAGAAATAGTGAAAGGTTTGATGAAGAAATGTAGTGAGAGAAACTAAGTGTAATCATAGGAAAACATTTTAATTACAAAATTAAAAGAAAAACTATATTGTACTGTATATTAAAAGGTGTAGCTACTAGGTATAGCGGCATATTATATTGAAAGATGAGATTCATGAGATGTAAATGTTTATTGTTGTTATGTGCATTTACTTTGATTAAATTAAGACCGTATACAATAAGTATGCATGTGTTCAAAATATTTAATATAGTAAAGAAGACTTTCAAAAATATAAATCAAAGAACTAACACTTATATATAGCTAGGTGAGGATATAGTTTAGATCTTCATACGTTTAAATTTTTGTTTAAATGTAATATAAAATAATTGTCAATAGAGAGAGTTCTTATAACATGCATGTACTACACTGCATATTAATCGAGTTAATTTTTACGAAAGATTGAAGATCTTAATTACTCTATATTTATAAGAATATAACGCGACAATTTTCTATGATATCATATTAAAATTCGAGAATTTATATTGTCAAATTTCAAATGGGGGTGTTCAAGTGCGGTCCCACGCCTAGCGCACACAAACGAGAGCGGAAGCCCGAATATGCACTAGAGAGCTTCAATCTATCTTAAAACCATATGGTACTAAGTAGGAGAACTCCCTAGGCTTATATCATAGACTCTCCTCTCACAATTATTCGATGTGGGACAACTCACAAGTGGCCTTCAACACACCCCCTCCACTTGTGAGTCCTAGTCAAAAATGGTGGTTATAACCACTCACAAACAGGGTTTCGCAATTATTCGATGTGGGACAACTCACAAGTGGCCTTCAACACACCCCCTCCACTTGTGAGTCCTAGTCAAAGGGTGGTTATAATCACTCACAAACAGGATCGAAACCTGCTCTGATACCATGTCAAATTTCAAATGGGGGTGTTCAAGTGCGGTCCCACGCCTAGCGCACACACGAGAGCGGGAGCTTGAATATGCACTAGAGAGCCTCAATCTATCTTAAAACCATATGGTACTAAGTAGGAGAACTCCCTAGGCTTATATCATAGACTCTCCTCTCACAATTATTCGATGTGGGACAACTCACAAGTGGCCTTCAACACACCCCCTCCACTTGTGAGTCCTAGTCAAAGGGTGGTTATAACCACTCACAAACAGGATCGAAACCTGCTCTGATACCATGTCAAATTTCAAATAGGGGTGTTCAAGTGCGGTCCCACGCCTAGCGCACACAAACGAGAGCGGGAGCCCGAATATGCACTAGAGAGCCTCAATCTATCTTAAAACCATATGGTTTTGAGTTAAAATTGAGGCTCCCTAGTGCATATTCGAACTCCCGCTCTCGTCTGTGCGCTAGGCGTGGGACCGCACTTGAACACCCCCATTTGGAATTTGACACATATAACCACTTAAGGAAAATTCAAGAGTCTAAATTTCTTTGTATTGAATTGTTTTGAACGGAATCAAGTTGAACGGTCTGTTGAACTTATCTTTTTAATAATTATAATAAATTTTATACTATATTATAAAATAAAATTAAAAATTAGGAATAGTAATGTATGTGCTTTTGAATATATAAATTTTTTTGGTGGTATCACTATATATGAAGATATATTATTTTCTATTTTTATTATTTAAACAATTATTTAAAATATAATTATTCAAAATATCATTATCACACAATTTTTTTACACATAGAATACATTATTTTTAAAACATATTTTAATTAGGGGTAGTTAATAACTAGGTTAATTCCTTTTTTTATAATTATAATTATATTATAATAAAAAATAAAAATATAATAAATACTAAATTTTAAAGTTTATTTTATGAGGTATTAAATGTAATTTTATAAATTATACTCTCTTTTTTCCTAAATACTTGTACTTCTAAATAATATTCATTTTGAGTTGTCTACATGTATTTTCACACCTCCAAAAATTAAAAATGTATACATATATTATTTTAAATATAATTTTATGTTTTATTTTTATTGTTTTGCCAATATTTTCTAATTCGACTAACTTGTTTTTTGGATTGAAACCGGCTAAACTAAACTGAAAATGAACTGAAAGAATCTATTGAAATGACATGTTCTTTTGGACTGAAACCGGCTGAACTGAACTGAACTTAAGTGATCTGAACTGAACTGAACTGAACTTAAGCGATTTGAACTGAACTGAATTGATTTTTTATAAAAATAATAATAATTTTTATAAATTATTAAATATTCTTTTAAGAATATTAATAATATTATAACAGTAACTAGATTTTATATTTAAAATTATAGATTGAAATTATTTTTTGTTTATTTTATTTTAATTTATTTTGAATCAAACTTAACTTAACTGAACTTGAAATGAAGCGATCTAAACTGAACTGAACTGAAATGAATCGATCTGAACTGAACTGAACTGAATCGATCTGAACTTAACTGAAGCGATCTAAACTGAACTGAATCGATCTAAACTGAACTGAACTGAACCGAATCGATCTAAACTGAACTGATGAACTGGACTGAAATTAAATTTAAAAGAACAAGTCCTAAAATGAACTGAATGAATCTAAATTGAACTACAACGATCTGAACTGAATTGATTTCTATATAAAAATAATTACAAATTGTGTAAATTGTGAAATATTTTTTTAAAAAATATTAATAATATTCTATTCTTAACTATATTTTATACCTAAAATTATTGATTCAAATTATGTTTTATTTATTTTAATTTGTTTTAAAACACATTTTATATGTTTTATTTATTTTAATTTGTTTAAAAACAAATTTTATCGAGCTGAAATATCTGAATTGAACTGAAATAAACTGAAATTAAGTACAAAAGAACAGTTCTTAACAACTATTTTTACCTTTATACTTTAGCACAATCAAATTTATCTTTTTTTTATCATCATATATTACACTTAAATGAACTGAAATTAAGTTCAAAAGAAAAGTTCATAATTACAACTATATATTTTTACTTTTATACTTTAACATAATCAAATTTATCTTTTTTTATCAACATGTTTTTGTTATATTCGTACTTAAATGTGAAAATATACGGAAACAAAAGAGTAAAAATCACAGCAAAGCACTGATTAATTGTTGCAGGTTTACTTTTCTACATCGTATAAAACTTGATACGATATATGTGACTACATAAAAAAATCAAATGAAAATGACAATATCATTTTATTAATACAAAGTCAAAATTTAAATTGAAATTTGTAAAATTTAAAATTTAAAAGTACAACTTTTTTCTTAATTATTATTATTATTATTTATAAATTTTATTTTAATTTATATTATTAAAATAAAACAAAATTGTAAAAATATCAAATAAACTATTCATAAAATCAATTCAAAAATTCAAATTATCAATTCAACTTTGTATTATTATTTTGTGAGTGCTTAAAATGAACAATTTTATCAAGACACTGAAATTCTGATAGATAAATTTATAAGTTCAAGTTATTTAAGTTTAGACTTTAGATATAACCTATTCGTTTCAGTGGTTTGTCGTAATGTGACATAAGAACCCCACTAATTAAGGGATTTTTTTTTATAATCACAATGGGATCAAGTCTCTATCTACGAATGGAGACGCGCCTACGGACGCAATTGACTAATTATTTTTTCTTAATCTCATACTTACAAGTCCGAGGTCCCCACCGTGTTTAATACAGTATATAACTTTAATTTATTTATTATTTTATACCCAATCAATGGTAATATCAAAGCATCACGCGATTAAAAAAAATGTGAGGTTCAATTCGGTTGTGGTGGTATTGAGAAAAAAAAATCAGATCTTCACACTTTTTTGAAACGTAATTATAAAAAAATAATTATTTTTACTATGTCTATAAAAAAATTAAAAATATTTAAAAATAAAATAATTGTGAATAAAATTAAAAAAATAAATAAAAAAAGTTAAAATTTTATTTATAAAAAAAGATAATTATTTTATTTTAAAACGTGAAATATATTTAAAAGTATTAAACTTACAAATAATGTAAGAATATATAAAAAAAATTAATTAAAAAAATAATACAAAGTATTATTTTATTCATTCTTAAACAATAATATTTTTCTTTTTTTCTTTTTAATTAAAAAAATTAATGAAGTACTCTTTTTGTTTTTCATCGGTTTGCAGCAAATTTATTTGTAAATTACAACTTAGATGTGCAAACAGATGAATAATTAAGATGGATTATTATTTTCTTGGATTCTTTATCATATTGATTTAATTATAAACAAAAGACGTTGTGATGTATATTTAGGTAATTACTGAAAAATATAGAATTGGATAAATATTGAATCGCGTGAAAACTTTCCTTAAATAGTATTTCGATACTATAAGCAGTTAGACCTGTAAATGGAGCGGGTTTTATCCAGATCCGCTCCTGATCCGTCACATTTAAACGGATTCGGATCGTAAAAATTGACCCGTTGACCCGTTTAATGACCCGACCCGTTTACCCGTTTAAGAAACGGGGCGGATACGGATCAATACCGATTCGATCCCGTTTACCCGTTTAAGAAACGGGGCGGATACGGATCAATACCGATTCGATCCGTAAGTGACCCGACCCTTACCAAATATTATATATATATATATATATATAGTATTTAGTTACTATATAATAATTAAATAATTTATAATTAATTAATAAAAAAATATTTAATTTTTCATTTTGTGTAATATAAAAATATTGATTATTATTGTTAGCACTTTAATCTTTAATTTAGTTTGATAAATTTTAATATTTTATTTTATAATTTTTTAAATGTTAAAAATTATTGTTAAAAAATTATAAAAAATTATTATTATAAACGGATCGGAAAAACCCGTTGGATACCCGTTGATCCGGCGGATACGGATTTGGATCGAACTTTCGATGATCCGGCGGGTCGCGGAGCGCGTACGGATCGAAAATTTATAATATTAAACGGGTACGGATCAATGCCGATCCGCTCCAGATCCGCCCCATTTGCAGGTCTATAAGCAGCTTGGGTATCACGAAATTTCTCGCATGATAAGACAATATCAACACTCGAGTCTTAAGCTTAGAACACAAACAATTTATGGAATATTCCGCTTTATTTGTTTCTTCAAAACTTCTTATTTTTGTTGGTAATCTCAAATGTATTCAACAAATGAATTTCACAATTCCTTATGCAGTTATTAGATAACTTTTCATTTGGATATAAGCAATATTTGGTCGAATACCTATTCATGCATAGGTACTTTATAGTGAATATACTATTTCACTTTGACACCTATTCATGTTGTTTTGCATGAGAAGAAATGCAATTTCAAATTTACATCAATTGTATGATATAATATTATTTTCCAGCCATGCAACTTTGAGATCACATTCAACATGTATTATTATATATATGCTTTTCCAAATACTTAAATCATATCAATTTTATATAACTGTGTACTCCACACTTCTCCTAAATTATATTCAATTGACTTGATTTAATACGAAACCTTAAATTATTCCAATTACATCAAAATGAACAACGATTTTTTCACTTAAATTACCTACATGTTGTGATGTTAAAGTTGTCATTTAAAAAAAAATTGAACATATATATCTTCACAAATGTGATGTTGAATTCGATGGTATTAAGAACAACAAAATTAATTTCATATCTTCACACTTTTTTGAAATGTAAATAATTAAAATAAAAAAATTTATTTTTAAATAAAAAATAATAAAGTGTTATTTTCTTAATACTTATACTGTAAATATTTTTTACTTTTTTAATTTTAATTAATTTTTTTTATATTTAACTATTTTCTGTGTTTCTGTGTCTCTCATTTTTGTAGTATAGCGAAATCTCTATAAATTATTAATCCAAGCAAATTAGTTCTCGTTGCTGTGATGTTAAAATTGTTATTTCGAAAATTGGCACCAACAAGGTCCGCCATCATTGTTTTATGATATTATAAAAGCGAAGCCCAAGGTTGTGTCATTGTGATATTTTGTGATGGTTGATGTAGATCACCTCGAGATTAACATCATTAATTAAACATTCAAATTTGGTACGAAACCCTATCCACTCCATTTTTTTAATTAATTACTATAATTTAGAGCATTTAATTAAATATAATTATATATAAGGGTAGGCCCTATATAAGTACTTTTATTTTCGTTTTCCTAAAACTTTGTTTATTTTCTTTTTTTTTTTGTTGTTTCTTAAAAGTTTAACACTTATAAATAGGATTTTTTTCAAAACTTTATCTTTATAATACTCATTTATTTACATTAATATCATTACTTTTTCACCTAACTCATTCATTACTAATCAACAATACACATTATACATATACTATATATTATTTAAAAGAAATTCTAGGAAACCAAGGAGTATTTAATTAACAATTTGTGAGTATAAAATAATTCCTAAGTCCTAACGGTAGATAATTTCTTATAGATTGTCAATTAGGGTTACCTAACTATGCTACTGATTAATTAAATATATTCAACTAGGCTAATCCCTCAATTATTGTCCACCTTAAAAAATAAAAAATAAACAATAATGATTGTATTCATAGTTGTTCATTACAAATCAAGGCGGTCAAATACTTAAATATATTGCTTCCCAAGAGATGCTCTCTGAACAAGTGTAAAAATGGATTACAAATACTATATATGAAGAAATAATTAATTGATTTGTTTTATTTTAATATATTCCCATTTATTACTTTTATTTACATTGTTTTATTAATCACAATGAATATAGTAAAGTATATATACATAATACAATAATGTTATTATATGCTACCAAAAAATAATCCCATTTAAAAATAAATTTTAAAAAATAAAATAAAAATAATCCGAAACAATAATTTCAAGTTAATGCTAAATTATTAGTAGTATTTTTTAAAAGAATATTTAAAAATTTATAAAAATTAATTTGTTATATTATTTTTATAATAAAAATAGTTTAGTTCATTTAAATTCAAATTCATTCATTTAAGTTGAGGCAGTTTGGAATTTGAAATGAAGTGGACTAAATTATTTTTATTTATAAATTAAAAATAATAATTTTTATGAACCCTTAAGTATTTTTTTAAAAATATTAATAGTATTTTTAAGTTTTAACTAGATTGTAAAAATATTAATAGTATTCTATACATTGTATATTTGAAATTATTGATTATAATAATTTTTTATTTTAATATATTTTGATCCAAACGTTTAGATTCATTCAATTTAATTAGATTTAGTTCACGTCCATTTAAATTCAGTTCAACCAGTTTTGGTCCAAAAGAAAATGTCAAAATATTTGTATCAATATTTTAAAGAAATTCTGAATATTTGTATCGATTCAGTTTGGATTTTTACGGGCAGAAATTAAATATTTGACTTTAACCATACATTTCTTTTTTGAGCTGGCTCGAGTCAGTCCACATATTCGGGTTGAATTGACATTCCTAATAATGTTATGGGCACGTTTGGGCATCAACCGATTCACCAGATGTCTATATATATATATATATATATTGCATGAGATTGGTCATGAGAAAAGGTTGGATGAACCCAAGGTCAGTTCTTTAGTTTGATGAATGTGGAAAGTTTGAAGTCGCGAGTTACCAAAAATCGAAAACAAAATCATATCGACGAACTACCAACCTTGAAGTTACAAAGACTAAATATTCCAGTCAATACTCCCTGAGTTTTCTTGTTAAGGAAATAACAGGAGTGAAATAGCTGCATGATCTCTCTCTGGATAAATGCTCTTCAATTTTATTTGCATAAATTTCAAAGAGACGATCAGCAATGGAGCTCCCAAAGTGGTCGGCCAACATAGGCTCTGTGACAGCGCGAAGACAACCCGCCACGAGCTCTGCACTCTTGTCATTTCGTTCTTCGTGGGCATCCCATGGAACTCTGACGACTTCCATCATGTCCAAATTAAACGACCCTTCGTATCGTACTATTGTCTCGACTTCTTGTGTGCATGGGAAGTAGAAAGGCATATTAAACGAGTAAAGATCGTCTTTCTTGATAAGCCCCTGCGTGTCGATCGTAAATACAAATTAAAGCAATATTGTTACATAAGCTAGGTAACTAATGTGAAAGTAATTAAAGAAAAATATTGTACTCCTTCCGTCTCATGACAATAGTCACGGGTGATCGGAAACGGAGATTAAAAAAAATTGTATTATTGACTTTTTTACTAAAAAACTGTGTAAAAATATATTTTTAAATTAATAAAATAAATAATAGAGAGTAGCGTTTGAAAAAGTATGTGAAAAGTTAAAAAAATATATATATATTTTTTTAAATTAAAAAGTATGAGTAATTATTTTCTTAAATAGAGTGTTGATATTGAATAACTCGAAAAAAAAAAAGTGTGACTATATATTAATATAGGACATAAGTAGTACTAGTATACCTGTGCAACCATGTCAGAAAGAGCTTCCCCGAGGATCGTAAGCACGGAGGGTTCGTCTGTAGAAGGGTCGGAAACGCTTCTACCGTTGAATGCCAAAACCATGCGACCAGCGGATGCTATTTCCTCTGCCCGCGAGCTCAGAAACCTCGAGAAATCCCTTTGGAATTGCTTTGCATACGCTTCACACACGCGTGGTGGGCTGTTGGTTGCAACGCATATACTTTCCTTGTTTTCCTTCCCAACCCCTTCTGGAATCTATTGAACACGTTGAACAACGACTTGAAATATAATATTTTGGATTTCATCGATTTTTAAATATGAAAGTAAGAGTGCGTTTCTCAAAGCTTATAAGCTTTTTAAATAGCTTATAATTAAGTTGTTATAAGAGTTTTGCTTTTAAATTTTCTTTGGTTTTTTTTGAAAGACCTTACTCCCTCTAACTCACTAAAGACCCATTAATGTTTTCTTGGCACGAATAAGTTGTTTAAAAAATATGTTTTATAAACAGCGTATATATAAACTATTTTGTAATTTTAACAATAAACGATCAAAATATTCTTAAAATTAATATTATCATATACAATATACATAATAATTATATATTAACATTTTATAAGTTTACATATTTATTTTATTAAAAAAATTTAATAATTTATTAATTAAATAAGACTTAACAACTTAACTTATCATAATAGTGTAAGTATACCTGGGATAGCCAATGAAGACTGTAAGATGAATAAGCAAAGTGTATAGTGTTGCTTGGAAATAAGGTGTCGTAGAAAGAACCGGGCGCACCGTACACAAACAATTTCGATTCATATAAACTCGCCGCCAACTTGAACAGGTTGTTGAAGTCGTTATCCGGGAGATCGTTCAGAAACACCTCAAGTTCAGGGGTGTGTTGATCGGAGGACAGATGGTCAACGGTGTCCAAAATGTGGGAGACGAGAAAAATAGCATTGGGGCCAGATGAACATCCCAAGTCAACTATCCTCATGCGTCTCGGGAAGCCAGCTGTCCGTGTGAACATGTCTTTGAGGGTCGCATCTAATACCGGCAGAGTTTGTGATATCACTACTCCCTGCGCGCATTATTAATCCTCAAATTAATTAATTAGCTAGCTACCAAAATGATTAATTTGGAGATCGATCGAGGGTCGATTGTACTACGTACGTACGTACCTGTAGGATTGAATTCTTGGCATAGCTTGTTTCACCGTCTCCACCATTCGTATGAAGAGTTTTGCCGACTTCCATTTTTTCAGATTTAGATTATTCTATACAACTTGGGAAGTGTGATTTTATTTTCCTTTTATTTTATTGTCCATCTTCACAAAAAATGAAGGAGAGTGGAGATGTTAGGTAAGGTCACGGGATGTCATACCTAACCAATAATTTGAGATACAGACTAGTGAAATATGTGCAGGTTCAATCTGGACAGTTAGACGGATATAGAAAGACCTAGTTGGCCTAGGTGGCGATTAAGTGGGGCGATTAGACGGATTTAGACGGTTCAGACAGAAAAATAATGTATTTGTATTTGTCTGGTTGTAAATTTGATATTTTTAATGTCAATTAAGATTAAATAAATGATATTTTATGTGATTGTGAGATACATTACAAAAAAAAAATTGTGAAACTCTACAAAATTTCCTACTACCTTTTTCCCGTAGGAAATTCTCAACCGAAAAAATAAACTGACATTCCCTACGGCCGTAACATGTCATAGAGGTTGCAATATAGAATTCTGCGCCATTCGACTCCCACCAAAATTCTCTACGGCCACCCTTACGGCCCACCGTAGGGATTTTAATTTGGCGCAAGCTCCTCTACGGCTCAACGACCATATGGAAAAAGGTGCCAATGATTCCCTCCAAAAAATTGAAGGTTCCTTACCGCCCACCTCCACCACCCATGCCGTAAGAAATTATGTAGGGAATTTATTTATATTAATTTTAGTTATTTTAATTTAATTTTTTAATAATTTAAAATAATATTACTTATAATAAAATTAATATCAACTATTTATTTACAAATGTAAAACTATTATAATACAATTAATATTTGGTATAATTATATACTTAAATATATACATATGTAAAAGAATTAATTTATTAATTTATCTATATATATAGCTCAGTTGATGTGCTAGGGTATGGAGAAGCTTTTGCCAGAGTTCGATCCCCCTTACAACTATATATTTGTAAAATGTAGCTTAAATTGACTCAATTTCTAGAGTATATGAGATTAATTGAAAAATACTCAAGTTGTTTTAAATATTCAAGAAGTTTTAAAGGATATTTTAATAATTTGATGTGTTTAAGTTGTTTTTTATATAGAGATGTATAAAAGATGGTGTCTATAGTGGGAATGTGTATTAATATTTTTCTACCAATTATAAAAGGTCCTAGATTTAAGTATATACTTAGTAAAACTCTTTTGTACACTACTTTTTATCAGTCCTCGCGCCGCGAACTCCGCCTCCGATTGACCAACCCAAGCAAGCGCATCATCTAATTGACCAAAATCGCACTCTCCCGCACGGTCCGATTCATCCACTCCCACAGCCGCACAACTGAACCTAATTGTCGTAGAACAGAGAAGAAAAATACTTAGATGAAAAGAATTTTTCTTATATTAAAATAATTTAATAATCAGGACTTATAAAACTTAAATAGTTACGTTATCCATATATATCTCTTGTTTGGTTAGAAGTTGTTAGATTGCAGACCCGTTGATAATTCATGTTCCCCTTCTATAGATGTATCAGCCCATTTAGTATTTCACTTTTTATTTTTAATAACATATTTACCCTTCACAAGTTTTAAAACAAAAAAATAATTATATTTTCATTTGTTTTTCATTCTTCATTCGAGGAAGAGAAAAATTAAGTATATATTTGGAATAATCATTTCTTCTATTTCTTTAGTTTTGGGATAGATCTACAATTATAATAGATGAAAATTATACTTTTTTTCTTTTACTTTTTTTGATTGAATGGATATAAATCTATGAAGGAAATATAATGTATTTTTATTTAAATTTTTTTTCTCATTTTGTTCTTCGTTCTTAACCAAACACATTTAATTAATAATTTTTTTATAAATTATTTTGTTTATGGTTATTCTTTTTTTTTCTCTAGTTTTTGGCTTCCATAAGAAAGGAGAAGAAAATCACGATGAAAAAGATGAATGGCCCCACATAAAAAAAGGAACAAAGTTATATTTTTTGAAAGGGCAATTTGGTCATTATCTGTTCAACAGTCATTTCTCAATGATTATCTGAAATATTACAAATATGAACCAAACACTGAAATTTTTTGTTTCATCAGATAAAGAATGTCAAGATAAATTATCTTAAGTTAATTAGTGATAACTTAACATGTTCACCAAACATGCACTAAAAGAATATTTTAGTGTAGAATACTTCATATTCTTATAAAAAGTATTATAGAAAAGAGTTTTACTATGTAATAACCCGAATTTTTAATATAAAAATTAAGTAATTAAAATAAAACGTATTTACCTTTTAATTGGGCTTCAACATTTTATAAACTTTTAATTTAATGGACTTGTAATAAAATGTAAATACTTTTATTGGGGCTGAATTAATAATCGAGTTTATCGTGTGGGCTGCCAAGACTTTTTAGTTTTATGGGCTAGTTGAATTATATTCTATTGGGCCAAACTATTTATTAAATTTAAATAAAAACACAGAAATATAAAGAATGGGGTTAGGGTTTCCACGTTACGGGAATAGAGAGTGAGAGAGGGACGAACGATAAGAAAAAACAAATTAGGAGAGAGAAGCGAGCGTGAACGACCGAACCCAGAAGAGAAGAAAAAGAAAGAATCGGATGCTCTACAACTTCACGTAATCTCGATCACGTAAATCAAGGCAAGTGGGTTTTTAAGGTTCATGTAATTAGATTATAAGTATAATCTAGGGTTCTTCGTCATTGATCTATGAGATTTTATGTTAATAATATGATGGCTTGATATTAATAATTAATAAGTGATGCAGATATGAATACGTAATTGTCTCAATATATGTGGAAGTATGCTTTATGTGTGTTTGGTAGGAAGACGCCCTTCCCGTAGTTTTAGCCGCTTATTTATATGTCCTGCTGTATCATATGTCTACATATATATACTATCATACATCCGTATGTTTGTAACTAGGCATTATATATGTAATAACCATAGCTGCTGTGCAATATATATATATATATATATATATATATATATATATATATATACTAGTGTGTATGATATGTTACCTGTATACACATATAGAATATACATGTTTAGCTATGTGTACATATATATATGTGTAACCTCTGATGTGCATAAATATGTGTGTAACTTGTATGAGTAATAGTATATATAGTGATTGATGATGTATGTGGTATGTCTTAATACGTATAGCACCACTAATAGTAATAGCTGCTCCTACAGTAGCAAAGTGTGAGATTTATATATCGAGTGATCGTATGTTTATCATACTTCTATGTGCCTTGTTAATTGTATTAAATAGCTTGTGATTTTTGATGTTTAGTTGAATGGTACAGATGTTTATAATTGCCTTCGTTCGATGCTTATTTTGGGTTATTATTATTGTGAATGCACATACATTATTAGACCATGCATACATGTAAGGGGTGCATATGCATTAGAAGTTCATTTCACGGTCAATATACTAAATAACGAAAGTTAATGTTTAAAGTAAACGTAATGTTGGGCATCGTAAGACACTACCTTAAGCAGGGTGGTACTAACTTTAATGGCCTCAATGGCTAGAGCGTCGAAAGGGCATCTAGACCAGGGTGTGCAACTAACTTTAATGGCCTCAATGGCTAGAGCGTCGAAAGGGCCTCTAGACAGGGTGTGCAACTAACGAACGAATGGCCTCAATGGACTGGGGTAGCCCTTACGATGTCAAGTGAGCTCGCGTCTAAACGTGAATGAAATGTTATGAATGGATGTTAATGTTAAAGAAAAGTTACGTAAACGTTTGAAGTAAAGCTTATATTCTATGTCTTAAGTCTAAGTTAAGTACGTCGTCGCATTGCATTAAAGATCAACTTTTAAGATACGAATTAAGACGACAAGTGGAAAGATTAAAGCATATAGAATGCATGCCTACTTGCCAGTCAGTGGACTGACCCTTGTTAAACCAAATATTTTCAGGTGATACTATTTGATAACTGGAGTAGTCGAGGATGCTGCGCCGTGATTCGTACAATGTTTAATGAGTAAAACTATTTTTAGTATTTAACGCACGTGTTTTACAACTTTAACTATTTCCGCTGCAATTACTATTATTTAAAGCTTTTTACCGTTAATATTTCAAATCCTCGCGCCCTGGTTTCCTTTAAAATTAATAGTTGTATTTCTTTTATTTAATAAAATAAAACGGGGCGTGACAATATAGACCTATTTTCTCTTTAAAATTTATTTATCTCTTTGTTTAAAATGTAAATTAGCTATGTTTTATAGAAGAAACAAAACTGATAAAAAGACTACAACACCCTACCTCAATCTTTTTGAACACAAAAAGGCCAAAGATATAAAGCCACTAGAATATTGTTAATATCAAGTCATACAATTTCCTACTTTAAGTTCACATAAATAGAGTATAGAGATCATAAACATAAATACTACTCCATAAATTTTTGAAAATGAAACATTTCTTTTAAAAGACTAAAAGCTTTGTCTAGAATTTATTTACAATCAAAGATCACATACTTATGTGTTAAATCAATGACATGTTTTACTAAAAAAGAATATCTTCACAATCACATCACCAACTCATCATCATCATCAATTTCTCGACCCGCCCGAGAATCGAAGTCACCTCGTCACACCCTTCGTCGCCCTCCCTGAACTCATCCAAGCTCGTCTCCGGATCACCAACGTCGACGTGCAGCAGCGACACCTCGTGCGTTACTTGATCCCCGACCTCGACCAAGTCCAACCCTTGCGCAATGCTCGGGTACCTCCCGAACCCCGACTTCCTCACCGCCCCCAGCAGCCTCACCACCGCCACCTGCTCCTGCTTCTCCAGCCCTCCACGCTTCAGCACGCGCCGAAATTCCGAAAATACCCCTCGCATCCGGAGGGGCGAGTAGTCCATCAGGGCCGACCCGCAATCCATGCAGAACCGCACTGCCACGTCCACGTTTCCCCGGGTCGGGTCCCCCAGGAGGAGCAGGAGCACGTCGAAAGCGAGGATCTCGTAGACCACGGTTTGGTTGACCAGGTGCGCGAGGAGCGTGGACCCGCGCTGCATCCTCGTCCTGTCCTTGGCCGCGAAGGCCGCCCGGAAGTCGAGGACGGCCCGCTTGACGAGGAGGAGGCCGACGTCCGGGAACTTGGAGTTGACGATCGAGGCGAGGGAGGCGTACACGTTCGTCGAGCGCGGGGAGGCCGACTGGGATTGGATGAGGGCTCGGCAGAAGGGCCCGCGGGCCGCGACCAGGTCGAGGCTCGTGAGTTCGTCGGCGACGGAGAGGATGTTGTCGGGGGTGAGTTTGGGGAGGAGGGATGTGATTGTTTTCACCGTGGATTGCCACTTCGATTTGTGGGGCTCATCGGTCATCACTTTCTTTGAATTCATCGTTATAATTCCGATAATAAAATAAGATGGATTGGAATTATATATATAAGGGGGAGAAGTGAAATAAAAAAGGAAAATATTTGATTTTGTGACTAGAATAGATTTAGGAGATGTTCATGTAACATGGAAAGTTTCCTTTTGTAAGTTTGAAACCTGTTCTGTTTCTATTAATTGGGGAGAGCAAGTAATATCAAAATTATTTTATAATACAATGAATTTCTGATTTATTTTGTTTAAATTAAATTATAAAAATTATAAATTTATATAATCCGTAGTTAAATTACTTCATGCACGGATCTTGATAATCAAAAGTCAAAACAAATCAAAATTTATCTGAAGCAGTTTCGAATGGACTTTTGACGATAAATAGTAATTTTTATTTTTTTTATATATAAATAGTAACTTAACGACTCGATCATCTGACTTCTCTGATTATCTCCCTCTTCCGGGAGAGACCCGTTTTCTTCATTTCATCAAGAATTCGTTTTTACTTTGGTTTTCAATCACATCTCTCACTCAAAAATCATTCATTCAGGTATATAAAAAACCCACTTTCTATTCTATTTTATATAATTTTTCCCTTTTTAATTTATTGATTTGATTTCAAGAATGTGGGATTTATGTTTTTCTTTTCTTGTTCTGTACTCGTTTGTGTATCTATGGATTCATTGCAGTTTGAATTTCACTTGATATTGGGTTGCAAGAACTATTGATAGCTATCGTTTTGGTGTTTTTGTTTTTGGCGTTTATAGGTTTCTTTTTTCTCGAGTTCAATTACTGATGTTCTTGAGCGAATATCAATTCTTCCCCGTGTTATTATCATCATTATTCGAGGTTTCCTTACTGCCCATGTGGTCAATTTGATTCTAGTGTCATGTTCCTTTCTCACTTCAGTTACTGTAAATTCTTCGAAAGGGGGTTACGGCGAATGGAGAGTCTTGGTTAGTAGAACCGATTTCGTGTTGTATCCGTTGGCATCGGTCCGAAAGTCAATGTCTTCTGACGATGGCTCTGGTAATGGCCGCAACAATGTCGCAGAGTCTCGGGGACAGAACCTTGATTCCGTACCAAAAAACGCAAAGGGAAAAGAAAACACGACGGACTCTCAAGATCAAGAAACTGTGGTACTTGTATTCGTCTTTAGAGAGTATGTGACTTGGTTTTATTTTTGAAGTCTGAATGGGAATGAAATGCGTTGTAGGGTCTTTATTCACGGGCTAGAGCGCAAGAGAAGGAAATTTTGTACCTTAGAGAGCAAGTTGCTCTTGCCAGTATTAGAGTAAGAAGATACGTGTTCATAGGTTTCCGTATATGTGTATATATGTTTTTTTCTTAAAAAGGCTTATATTGTTGTAGGATTCACAGATGTTGAATGACAAATATGCACTTGAAAGGAAATTCTCCGAATTACGAATGGTCAGTGAATGTGTGTGTGTGTGTTTTGTTTAGTATATTTTTGAACCTTATTTTGGTTGTAGGCTCTAGATGAAAAGCAGAGTGAAGTTATAACTTCTGCATCGAATGAGTTGGCACGGAGGAAAGGTGACCTCGAAGTAAATTTAAACTTGCTTAACGAGTTAAAGGTAAATATTGGTTGGGCCCATTCTTGTTAAAGCGCAATGTGATTAAATTGTTCTTCATTTAATATCAGAAAAAAAATGGTAATTTGACAATCTTCATTTGATCGATTTACTTAATCTGGGTTATTGATATTAGTTTTGGAATGGGACAGGCTACAGAGGATGAGAGACATATATTCACGTCATCAATGCTAGGGATATTGGGTGAATACGGTGCTCTGCCACATGTCACAAATGCTTCTGCCCTAACCAACAGTATCAGGGTGTGAACAAATTTGCAGCATTAATGATGTTTTAATTCTGTACTTTTTTTATTTAAGAAAGCCATGTCTCAGATCTTTCGCATGAGATATATTACGTGTCCCATTGATATTTTCAAAGTTAAGAACGTGTTGGACAGTATGTTTTTTAGGATCGAGAATAAGCTATGTTTTCCATTTTGTATAAAAATCGATTTCAGGATATATGCTCACTGCTAGCTATACATCATGTACCTTATTTTTTCAGAGAATATAACTGAAAAAGATATGTTAATATTCCGTAGTTGGATATACCTATACTGTTAAACCCGTTTTTTCGATTTCATGATTAGAAATTATTCTAATTTGGATACCTTTCTCGAAGTGTGTTGACATAAATTATTTATGATCTCTTTCAATCTTTTGCAGCATTTACATGATGAACTGCAGTTGAAGATAAGAACTTCACACGTAAGATTGTCATTTTTATGAAACACAAAAATTGAATGTTTTAGGGAAGTATTGAACTCGGTAGTGTCTAATTCATTGAAATCACACCTCTTCCAATGATAAATATCACTTTTAATGCCTTCAGATGATATCTTCTTTTCGAAAGAAAAAAAGGGTTCTTAGATATCTATGTTCTTTTGTTTTATTAAACCTGATAAAGGATCACTTATGTGCAGGCCAGGCTTGCAGATTTGAATTCAATGATCGGACATAGTACCAGAAATGGTTCAGCTGATAAAGATATTCAAGGTTTAGCCCCCAGTGGTAACCAATATCCAAGCAGCTCTATGGTAGTTTCTCGAACTGTAGTTGTCTTCTACTTCAACTTTTGTTCAGGTTCATGATGTTATCCAAATTTTATATGGGAAAAAAATATATATTTCATTACCACACGAAACTCATTTACAGGCTATGCGTGGATTTTCTCATCATAGCAACTATAATAATGATGGGAATATGCTGGATCCAGCTCATGACCCGTCAAGATATGTGCAAGAGAATGATCCTAAACAATCCAAAAGCTTAGCAAGGAATTCTGAGATGCCGCAGTTACTGGAAAATGATAATATTTTGAGGACAGTACCCAACATTGATAGGTTGGCAATGACATGATTTGCTTTTTTGTTTTTTCACAGTTTATCGTAGAGATTTATTTCTATAGTAGTGTTGGTGATTTTCTTCTCTCATTTAGGAAAATATTTACTACTCCTATTCATATTAGAAGCTATTTCAATACCAAGAAAATTATATTCCTTCTGACAGATTAAAATTACAGAAATGCCACAAACCATATGGACAACATGCTTGAAAGAAACGGATACATGTTGGGACCCGACCAAAGAAGTGCTGGGCAGTTTTCAGTTCCTCAGATGCATGAAAATAATGGCGGTTCGTTTGGTTCGGAAGGTAATATAATCTGTCTGGTATTCTGTAACTCGATTAACATGCCATCTGTTAAATATGATATTTAATAATAAAAAAAAGCTTCTACTACCCAGGAGATGAACCTGGAATAGAAGGCTTTCAGATAATTGGCGATGCCAAACCAGGATGCAGATTATTGGGTTGTGGATATCCTGTACGCGGAACGTCTCTGTGCATGTTTCAGGTATGCAAAAGGGTATATGTGCAATTATTGTTTTTTATATAACTTCACTATGGTCCTTTGATATTGAGATTTGAGACACTGGCCCTTTTGGTCCCCGACTCTCCAGCCATTTGCAATATTCGTTTTCAGATTAATTAATTGAGAAGAAAGTGCCGCGTAAGAATCGGTTGTTGAAAACTTTAGTCCTAAAAGTGCCAAAAAATGGTAGCAACGAAAGTGTTGGGCTTCGTTTGGATATGATCTTGACTTGAGAATCTCTCCCTTATCGTGTATTACGATTACGCTTCCCCAAGCAATTGTAATATTCCTCTAGTTACATATTTTTAACTACCAATCAATCACATCCAATCATTATTTTCGTATTTTTGTATCAAATCAACTTTCAAAAATACATTTTCAAATCATATCCATTCACATTAATTCATCATTTTTCATTTTATTCTATCACAATTCTCTAAGGGGCCCCCTGTGCTTATAATAGTTTTATTTATTTTGGCAATTTCCCTCCAAATGTACTAGTGGGTTCGGCATTATCCAGATGGCACAAGGCAGTATATTGAAGGTAAGCCATGCATCTTCATGGCCTCATGGGTAGTTTTATTTTATCTTTTGATTTATTAAATCATACAGAATTCTTACGTCAATCTCTTTACCTATTTGTCTCAGGTGCTACCAATCCAGATTATGTAGTCACGGCTGATGATGTGGATAAACTTATTGCTGTAGAGTGCATACCGATGGACGAACAGGGACGACAGGTATTTTAATATCCTTTACTTTATAAACAATATCTTTCGAACATTTCCTTCAAATATTTTGTTCATAGCTTGATTCTTTGTTGTTATTTCTTTGGACTCATCTCGAACTAATAATGGATCATTTTCAGGGAGAAATTGTCAGAATAATTGCCAATGATCACAACAAGATTACATGTGGTAGGTAATTTTGATTTGAAAGAGGAGTCGCTTACGTGCTTGAAATTTTAAATAGTGTTAAAAAATCTAAGTAATGTCCAGCGACATAACTAATCAAGTTGAAATGAACAGATGCTTTTTTTCCTGTTCCTACCCAGAAATAGAGAAGGGAAGCAAAGAAACATTCTAAATTCAGAAAGCGATCGAAATAACTGTTGGTTTAGTTGTTTTTCCATATGTTTATGTATGTTTACTGACGAGTGAGGAATGTGAAATGCAGTGGAAGATATGCAAGAGGAGATTGATACCTACATCTCTCAAGGCCAGGCAGCATTTAGTGTCCTAATTCTTGTATGTACTACTTATACGTATTGCCCTTCCGTTTTTTTCTTTCCCTGATTTATCAGTTATGTTCGAAGTATATATCTTTCACTGATTTGTTTCCATAAAAATCAATTTATATGCGGCCCATTTCCTTGTAAATACACATTAGATTGCTAATTATTGGTTATGCATTGTCTTATTATTTTTCCGATAATGAATTTCCTTTTCACGTTTGACAGTTAGACACGTCTGAGAATTGGGAGCCGGTAACCCTATTTTTGAGGCGGTCTGGCTTTCAGGTTACGGATGAGAGAAATCAGGAAGTTGTGAATCCCGAGAAATACTCCAAAGACTTGTTGGTATGCTTTTCTTACCCTTTATCACTTTGACAAGTTAAAGTTCTTATGTTCCGAGTAAAATTATTTAGTGATTAATCGAGACAGTGAGCTTCCAAAGAAAATCGTGATTTCATGTGAGGTTTCATTTGTATAATAATCCAATTCCTTTGTCTTAGGGGTTGATCAGCTGCTCAACTGTTTTGTCTTTTTTGGAAACATATTTATCTGTTGTTCTTTATTTACGAAGAATATTAGTCGAAACCATTTTTGGTAAACTAACTAGAATATGTATTTTTCATGCAGCTATCCAATAGATACATACATTGCTGTATTTTTCAATATAATTTTCTGATATTTAGTTTCACCAACACTTTTTTCAGATCAAAATTCCAAGCGGATTCTCTACGCAATTTGTTCTGACATGTTCAAATGGCTCGTCATATCCCTTCAGCACGAATAATGACATAAGGTAATAATACCTTCTTAAATCTACATCTTTCGAATCATATGATTCCCTTTGTTCATGATCATTCGTACTTCTCGAGCTTTGTGTCTCGACATTCAGTAATGTCCACAGTACCATCGTTTAAATAAGAAAACAATACCTCAAAATTTCGACTTTTATATGTATTATGTTATGTGCAGAATGCGAGATACACTTGTGCTAACAATGAGAATCTTCCAGAGCAAGGTAATGTTTCCTTTGAATATTAATCCACAACGAGATACCTCACTTTGTATATTTCTAAGACCGAAAAATATTTACGTTTTCATTCAAAACCAACACATGCCGTTTTTTTTCTTTGTTTTTTTCTTCGTATGTTATAACATCATTATCCGTATAATTCTGTTTCAATTCATTTTCTCCACTTCAAGCAGGCTTTGGACGAGAAAAGGAAGGGCAAAGCATAAAATACGCATCCTGTAAGTGAGCAGTGTTTATAGCGATTCTTCGTTCCACTTTCTTGAACTGGGAATAACTACATTTTTGCTACATAGTCCAGAATACTTAATTAATATATAGTGAGATACATTTTTGAAATTTTCTGGTGTTCGATACCTCACTTTCTGGATTTCTCGTTTTTCGGGTTCTCTGTTGTAACATTGCAATTGTACAGTTCGCTGTCTTTGAGGATATGTGATGTAGTTTTTGTTAAGTTTATACGAGGATTTGTAACTAAAATTTCCCACGTGGGGGTTCTCATTTTTCAACTTATTCTAACATATCATAAATTGCACAAAAATGCTTGCTTATATCTTTTGTGAGTCATTGAATTAATTTTTTTTAGTGTTATTGAAAGGAATTAATCTAAATACTTTGGATGTATGTATTTTGGAATGATTTCAGTTGTGAAGACTGAAAATAATAGGAATTAAGATTCTATCACAATCTGACGTGGCATAATTTGATTGGTTATACAAGTTAATTGGGCCATAAGTATTGTCCATCACTGAGTAATGATTTTATCTTTAAGATTGAATGTTGAGTGTTTCTTCTGACACACATATGTTAGAAATTGATAGATGAAGCAAGGAAGCATTAGAGCTTTTTTAGTTATTTTAATAATTTATTTTGGTGTCCATCTTTAAAAACAATAATTTTTTTTAATAGTAAAACATTTATAAATTAATAGTTTCGCGACCGTGAAATTTTATTAAAATTAATAGTTTCGCGACCGTGAAATTTTATTAATTTAAAGAGGTTATTAATTTATTAAGTATTTTTTTTCATTAAAAATATCAAGTCGGGATAGTAAAATTCTATTAATTTATAGATGTTTTACTGTATTATAGTTGAGTCAATTTATCATTTTATTAGAACCTATTTTATTTTTTAATTATAAAAAACACCTGGGCTTGCTTTGCAATCAGCCAAAATCATGTATATATATGTTGCTTTCACTTCACTGCCCAGAATTGAAATCATTGGGCCCTGATTGGAATTGTTTGGTACTTTGGTCAATGTAAAGTAAAGGTTCAAAACTAAAGAAAGTAAAAGTGTGTGTTTGTGTTTGGAGTATAAATGTTCACAGAAGTATAGATTCTTAATACTGTATGTGTGGTTATGAAAAAAAAACAAAAACAAAGTGGGCATCTTTAACATCTTTTTTTTTTGTTGTTGTTTGTTTTACCACTTTATAGTTTTTCCTTCAGCTCATAGGCTCTTTAAATCTCATTGCAAGAAGAGATTTTAAGGCTTGTGCATTAGAAACACAGAAAGAAAAACAGTGATCAGAACATGGCCTCAGCCGGAATCCGAAACCCCCTGTCGCCTTACGACAACTACCGGGATTGTTCGTTGGGAATCTGCAGCATATACTGCACACAGTTCTGCTTCTTCATCTTCCCTCCTCCGCCTCCTTCCTCCGCCGGGCCCCACAACCCCTTCTCTCCCTCCATCATCGCCTTCATCGGCGTCCTCGCTGGCGCCTTCCTCCTCGTCAGCTACTACACTATCCTCAACACAAGAAGAAGAAGAAGAAACGATGGCCGTAGTAGTAATGATAATACGAAGACAACCGAGTACAAGAAGGTAGAAGGGACAGAGTGCACTGTCTGCCTCGGGGAGTTTCGAGAGGGGGAGATGTTGAGGCTTCTGCCCAAGTGCAGGCACGCTTTCCACTTGCCCTGCATCGACACGTGGCTCAAGTCTCAGTCGAGCTGCCCGTTGTGCCGTGGGAACGTGGCTGCAAACAATGGGCCGGACGACGAAGACTTGGTTTTAGTCGTGGAAAGGACAGTGGCCATAGAGGGTTCGTCTGATAATGAACATGAGAGATCGGATATACTTAAGTTGGAAGAGATTGAGGAGTACGTGCGGGTCGAGATTGATGGGCTGTCGAGGGGCATTGCTTCGTCGGATGGAGAAGGTGATGATAAGGGAATGCCGCATATTGGGAACTTACTTAGGAGTCCGGTAGCGATGAAGAGGTCGGTTTCGACAGGGAGGTTTATGGGCAGAGGCAACAACTCAACTCTGTCTCATCAATTGAAGTGAAGTATACTCTTAGTTTTTGTTTTTCTTAGAATTTTTATCCATACAAAAATGAAATTAGAAGCTTGTTTTCTCTTTTTCTGTCTTCATATATGGGACAAATTTTCCACAAATTTTATGTGTCCACATTCTCAACGAGTATTAGTTGGAGCATGATAATGAATCGGGCTACTTCGGTTCAGGTTATTCGAGTTAATCTTTTTTTGAGTTGTAAATTTGAAATTCTAACCCTAAAATATTCGGTTTCGAGCTAGCCCTTCGAGGAGCAAGAAAAATTAATATTAAATAAAAAAAATTAATATCAAATTAAATTTTAATATTAATATTTAATAATAATAATTGTTATTATTCTAATATTTAAATTGGCAAAAACATCAAATATTCATTCAATAATATTTAAAATTTTAATTTGAATTGACAATTTTCTTTTATTTGAATATATTATTTTATTATTTAAAATATTTATATAAATACATAAAATAATTTCTAATATATTCAAATAAATCGGGTTGTCAGGCTAGATCACGGTTTTTCGGGCTTGTTCGGGTTGGGCTAATTCGGTTTCGATTTTTTCGCACCGAGAATTTTCGGGCCTAACCCTACATTTTTTAGGGCGGGCTTCGGGTCAGTCCACGACTCCACTCCACGTATTCGGGTTGGATTGACATCCCTAATAATGAATGTAATGGAGTAAGCTGATTTACTTATGTGTCATCACAATAGTCACACTTTTTTTTGTATTTTACAAAGAGAGTTTGACTATTATGATGAGACATAAATAGTAATAATATTGTGCAGCGTAATGTTAATGTTTTGGGCCGTGTTCCGGTTGCTTTTGGGCCTACCTGCTGGGTTGGGCCTGGCTACATGGACAGGTCATGCTTCTTTAGTTATTGGGCTGAAAATGACGTTTTTCAGAAGTTGAGCTTTATTATCTCTGAAAAATTACAAAATTTTCAAAACATTGAAAAACTACATGCCCATGGAGTACAATTCCTTAAGAGAGATGATCTTAATTCTTGAAGATGATTATAATTTTGATGGACTTAAAAAAATTGCATGATCATGACCCAAATATAGCTAGTTTCGTCTCCGATTGTATTACGTACGTACCCATGAACCGAGTACTCGGAGATCGCTGTCTTAGTTGGTTTTGGGTTAGGTTTGGGTAGGTTAATTATGTAACTTGCAGTCAACCAGACATGCCATCCATCCATTCACCTACTTTAACCAGATATTATAATCCAAATCATTCCAAAATATTTGATTTTAATTTAGATATTAAACCTTATACTGTAGTAAACTTAATACTACAAATTAATAAATAAATCAACAATCATTCACGTAATATACAAAACGTGTTAACTTCTAACGTGTAGATGCATATGCATGGTATGTGGTATCTATATTTGGCAACAACCACCAACTCTTATCCACCAAAATTATTTTAAGACAATTTTTTGTCATTTTTATGGTTTCAGTTGGAAACTTGGAATATACAATTACTCAAACTATTTTCTGTTGCACATAATAATACTAAATGGATAAGCAAACCTAATGTTAATTTACGATCAAAATTTGAGTAAATTATAAGAATTTGATCTATTAAAAAGATAATACAAGTATTTTATAATATTATTTCTAATATATATGATTTCTTTTTAATTTATTTTAAACTAATTCATTTGTAAAATACAAAAAAAAATATGTTTTATTAATTTGGAACAGATGTAGATATGGAGTATAATATAATTATAAAAATACATTGCCTATCTCATCCCAATGTATTAAGAACAAAATTATTTTTATTTCATCATATTAAGGGTTTCATTAAACAATAATGTGGCTTGTAGTGCAAAAATTCCTCGTTCTGTACATAAGTATATTGTTTTTATTTGCTACCTTCTTTTTTCCTTCTCTCATTTGTCTAAGCAAAGAATTACCAAATGAAGTTCCATTATTTGTATTCTTTCCTAGTGGGCCATAGACTGTGGAAAGCCCAAAAAAATCCTAGTGAAAAACGGCGGAGAGCGATAGGCCAACTATCGTCTATCTATCAATGTCTAATACAACAATCAATATTTGAATAGAAATTATGATATTTTTAACACAACAATCAAAGTTTGATATTTTTGGTATTTAAAAGCTAATTTGGTTAAATAGACCAAATATATAATTTGAGTAAATAATGTATTGGATTAGATGGTCAAACTCACCAATGAGATTGATACACGAGGGACCATATTAGGTGGAGAAAGGAATTGTAACACTAATTGCTCCCCTTTAATTTCTTCCTTTTATTGACTTTTGGTACACTACAAGTGTGATGTTCTCGGAATTGTAACACTAATTGCTCCCCTTTAATACCTAACTATTCAATGATTTTGTATATTCGAAAAAAAATAGATAATGGAGGCTTTTATATTTTATTTTAGTATTTTTTTTATAATTTTTGTACACTATTTATCATATGTATTAAACAGACGAAAAAAAGTCAAAGTTGACCACATGTGACTATTACTGTGGCTGGGATGGAGTATTACAAAATACAAAGTACTGTAATATTGTGTAAATTATCTATATTAATAGAAATGTGTTCAAGTCGGTATAATGTAAAAATGATTTTAAAGACCAAACATATTCAATTGATTTATATTTGTGTAGTACTCACTTGATAATGAGACGTCGCAAAAATCAGAACTCATGAGTAAAGTATTATGTTGTCTTACTAACGCCCAAGATTTAACTTCAAATCGAAAAAAAAGTGCTCATTTTTCATAAAATAAAATAAAAATAAATATGAGGCAAAAACAAGGGATAATTATTTGAATTATTCAAATTGTGTTATCATCACATTGAAAACCATGATATACCTCCAATACAACAAAGTATATGTAATTATGTATATCTCTCTAATCGCGTGCTCAAAATATTTTGACAAAGTCAAGGAATAAAGTTTATTTTGTTGTCTGAAATAATGTTTTTGAAGAATGTAAATTAGATTTATTATTCTTATACTTATAAGTACTACTATAATCTATGAGTATAGGCTTTATTACCGTGTTGTGATAAATAATCAATCAGTCAATAATACTCTTTTCCTAAAGATTCTAAAAATCTACTTGTTTCTCTTTGTTACAAAAATTTCACAAGGCCCTTGAAATCTTAGTTCCAACTTATCCATTATTTCTATCATAATAATAATTAATAAACATGTTCCAATTACTAATATATGACTTTTGTCCAAAATTACAATTTAATTAATTCAAGAGCATTTACCAACTCAACACACACATATATATATATATATATATATATATATATATATATATATATATATATATATATAATAAATATAATTGACATGCTTAAAAACAAGTTCTTATATTTTCTATATTTTGAATTTTGATTGCTAAAAATAAAGTACTCTTATTTCACTTAACATTTAGAAGTATGTTGACCAAAAACTTTGGACAACTATAAATTGGCCTTTAGAAGTTCGTTAAGAATACGACACATTTAGAGTTATTTAATGAAATTTGTATATTTCTATAGTTGCACAAGTGACGGTGAACATAATTACAGTACATGAAAAAGAAAGCAAGAATAAAAATATCGTGTCGCTCATATTACATAGTACATAATCAATTAATCATACTACATATAGATGTAGGTATTATTCCGTTCCCGAAAATACCCTTCCTTATTAATTTCTCTCTCTCATACATATGGAGTATATAATACTATAAAGAACAAAACAATTCATTTCATCATATTTAGATAGAAATTACAAAATGAAAAATCAGAAATATTATGTTGCTATCTTGCTCCTCCATTTATCTTGCGCCGCTGCTGCCCCCTTCAACCTATCGACTCTCCGGTTCTCCAAAGGCTTTTGCTCCCTATTCGGCGAGCCCAACATCGTCAAGTCGAGCGACGATCGATCCGTGCAACTCCACCTCAATCAATACACCGGTATATATATATATATATATATAGTATTTGTTATTGTATATATGTGATGAATCAATTCTTATATGTTCATATAATTTTGGGCAGGCTCTGGCTTTCAGTCCTCTGACCTTTACGACCACGGCTTCTTCAGCGCCAAAATCAAGCTTCCATCCGACTACACCGCGGGCATCGTCGTCGCCTTCTACGTACGTGCACATCGATATTAATTTGACTAATGATCGAAATGAAAATCTTGATAAATATCTTGTTGATTGATTGATATAATTAATCTCAGACGACGAACGGAGACATATTCCGGCGGTCCCACGACGAGCTTGACTTCGAATTCTTAGGGGACGTAAGAGGGAAACCGTGGCGATTTCAGACCAACATGTACGGGAACGGAAGCACGAGCCGAGGGAGAGAAGAGAGATTTCGCCTTTGGTTTGACCCTTCTAAAGAGTTCCACAGTTACAGCATACTGTGGACCTCCACGAACATCATGTAATAATAAGTCTTCTTCATTCTGTTTTTACTTTTTTTTCTTGGTCAAACATTGTTTTTCCAACGTTTGACCAATAATTTTTGTGCAGATTTTACGTCGACAGTGTTCCGATTCGCGAGGTAACGAGAAACGAGGCGATGGGAGCTGATTTCCCGTCGAAGCCGATGAGGCTGTATGCCACCATATGGGACGCCTCGGATTGGGCTACATCGGGGGGCAAATACAGAGCAAATTACAAATACGCCCCTTTCGTGGCGGAATTTACCGACCTCGTCCTCCACGGATGCCCCACCGACCTGCTGGAAGAGGTCTCGACCGCTGACTGCACCCAAACGGGGGATCAGCTCGCGACAGCCGTATTCGCTCGTATAAGCCCTAGGCAAGAGCAGGCCATGAAGAAGTTTAGGGAAAAGTACATGTACTATTCGTATTGCTATGATAGGGTGAGGTACCCTGTGCCGCCACCGGAATGTGTGATCGATCCGGTGGTGAGGGGAATGTTTAAAAACACGGGGAGGCCGAAATTCAACGAGAAACACCACTACCGGAGGTTTAAGAAAAAGGGGCAAAGTATGGGTAGTAAGAAGCATGAAAATCAAGATGAAGAGCGATGATGAATGAATGCAAACTATATATACATATATTGTAGAGTATAGGTGATATTGGATTTGTGTTTAAATTACAATTTTCCTTTTTTTTTTTTTTGGATTTGATACAAATAATGTTATTTTCATTTTTGTTCAATTTCAATTAGCACATAGAATGTCTATTAGAATCATTCAAAAAATCACACACAAACACACACTCGGGTAAGACGAGATTGGTGTGCCGATCTTTCTCAAACACGTGTTCTAGAGTAGTATGTAGATGATCGAGACACACTTTGTCAAGTTGTAGACGTTAGGTGTTGAAGGAACCTCGTACACCATCCAATCTTTCTCCAAGTGAGAGCCTGCCGTTGTCAGTCAAGAGGATATAATTAATCGAACAATTACAGCCAAGAATTTCACATCAAAGTTGAATGAGATTCATTAGCTAGATAGTTTTCCCTATACCTATGTCCTTACTCTTTAACAAGCATTGACCATAAATACATAGATTGTTCTCTTTCAAAACCATTCCTATCAACACTGAATCAAGTTGCGTCTATGAAATTCAAGGTTGCAATTCACTAGGCGATAGCCGGGCGATGGAGGGCCGCCTAGGCCTAGACTACCTAGGAGGACACCTAGTTTTTTTTTTTTTTTTTCTTAAAACAGTGGTTATTGTCTGTAAGTAGATAAGTGTCTGCAACTCCACATTTTAAATTAAGCGATATTGGCAAAATTTGGCAATTGTCAAGACAAATGTTCAAGTATAATCAAGTACGAAGATAGTTATTAACCAGGGAATTTATTGTGCTGGAATTTCAGGCGAAAACTAATCTTACTCGACTGTGCTAAATAGATACACATACACATATCGCCGTTTTACCTGTTCATGCAGTACTTGTACTCTGAACTTCTCGTATAATCCTTCTCCCCTTCTTCCAGCTACATGGTTTAAGAACCCACATAAATACATTTAAGACTCTCGTTTAACACAAATAGAAGTATAAATCTTCTACTTAACATGATTGCTTTATAAGACATCATCGATAGATACTAATAGTACCACAGTTAATTTAAATCCTCACCGGATCACTTTCATAGATGAGCTCATAACAAGTCGGGGACAGGCATTGCAGGGCACAATTCTCCTTCGCTATCGTTGAAGATTTGCAATGCTCCCCCCACAATCCACTTCAAGCAAATCAATGTCACAAAATCCATTATTAAAACAACGATAAGAAAAGAGTGTCTCAGCCTCTAGGTGGAACGAATAAACCCAAGAAGCAAATAGATGAAAAAAAAAATTAAAAAACAAGAACAAACCCATAAAAAAAACATAATCTTCTTCAAGCAAATCAATTGCACAAAACCCATTACTAAATCAACCATAAGAAAAAAACACTTAGCTTTTCAGAGATGCATATACTCCCAAAATCAAGAGCAATCAAAACAACTACTCTATTATATTTTTTTCATCTACAATCAAATTAGAAACCGATACCTCTCGATATCTTCATAGCACTCGTTTTTCTTCAGTCGAATTTCCGCTTCCTTAGTAAAATCAAATAAAAAAAACAAAGAAATAAGTGAACATGTTTTCAATCGATTATTGGTAAAATATCAGTAGATTAATTTAATTTAATTCTGATAGAAAATAAAAAGGATAAGGATTCTTCTACTTACAGAAATTGGGGCTCGAGATTTCGCCTGAGCTCCATCGGAACATAATAAAAACACAACGGAGATTATTATCAGAAATATTATTCCACTGTGTGTTGGGGCGACCATCCCGAATTTTCTTCTTGATTTCGTATCTCCGATTAACCTGAGATCCGATGTGCGTTTTATTCTTGTCCGGTGGGTTTAGTATTATACTACTATTATTGATGGCAGCTTATTAGGTTCCCCAAGTTAAATTAGGATTTATGAATAATTTATTAAATTATGCTATTTGGAAGTAAATTAAAAAAGCAATTTATCATTGTAAATTTGTGCAGTGTGTTTTTTGAAATTAAATTATGGATTATTGATTTTATTTTTGAATGTAAATAAAATATAATTAACATAAATAATTAAACATAGAATAAATAGTGTTATATATTATCTTTAAAACATTTGCACAAAGAAATGGGAAAAAATATTAAAAAAAAATTAGTGTGTTTAATAACATAAAGTAAGAATATAATGTATTGTTGGGTAACTAAAAAAAAATATGAAAAATTAATATTATTGATAAAAAATACTAGTTATTTAAAGAATAAAATTATGAAAAAATAGTTTTTATTTATAGCAAAATTTTAAGTGAACTAAAAAAAAGTAGACAAATTTAAAAAAATAATATAATTAATGATAAGTATATAGCCGAGATGAAATAACGGACAAAATCGAGTTTGCTTTTGAGAGAACATGTTAAATATCACAAATTGCTTGATTTTTTTTTTTTAAATAAAGTCAACTGTAAATTGAACAACATTGTCACCTTAACAAAATCGTTATAAATAACACACTCTACAGTACTTTGTGACTTGTGAGTGTGTTTTGGCATTAAAAGTAATGGATTTGTATAATCATTCTTGTTATTGTTTTTAATTAAGCGAATTTTATATATTGTGTTATATTCTTAGATTACATATAGAATAATTAAGTGCATATAAATAAAAAAAATAAAATAACAACCTGTCGCTCATTTCGGAGGCCTTCCGTATGTATGTGCATGCCCATTTCCTCATCCTCCTTTGGCTGCCTGCAACCGGCAACCCAACAGATACATCGATCGTCGACAAAACGAAGATGATATGGATGATCATCATTATGAGGTAATTAATTAATTAATTAAAAAAAGAGATTGCACATGCATGCATCTATATATATACCTCCAAATTAAATCCGATCGATCGAGATACAACAACAAGCTAGGATTTGAAGGCCTTGGAGAGGTCGAAAATCAATGGAGGAGGAAAAGGAAAGCGACATTCGGTTCCCATTGGTGTTCACCGTCTTCCTCCTATGCGTCACGACTGGCGGAATATTGCTCTTCATCTATGTCTTCTTTTCCCACCTCTCTCAGCCGTGGTATCCGGCCACCGCCCTCATCCTCATCGCCATGCCCTGGATCTTCTGGTTCCTCACCTACATATATTCCTTCGCCAAGAGATCATGCTTCCTCCGGGATGCACCCGTTCCCCACACCGGCTAAATTAATCAAGGATTAATTGTGTAATTTTTTATTATTTCAAAGTTTATGTCATTTTGTTTTTTAATTAGTTAATATTTTTAATTAATTTCCAAAAAAAATGAAAAACAGAGTAGAACAGAGTTAGTTGTGTGAATGAATGAAGGGTTTATTGTCTAAAGGGCCTTTTCTCAAAGGCCCTTTGTTTATGAAACCTTTGACAAAGTCAAACTCTATTTTTTATTTGTTTTGTTTTTTTAATTCAAGTAAACTATGAAATGTCTATATTGCATGAAATGTCTATATTGCCCTTATCTCATTTAAAGGAGTAAAATAAAATTCATGATTTGCTGAGATTCGAACCTAAGACCATTCAACTTTGGTTTAGAAAATGAAATTATTTTCCAGTTGAACCAAGTTAACTACATCAAATAATTAATCAAACTTTGAATATATATACACTACAGAATAATTTCATTTAAAATTCATTTATTCATAATTTTTTGAGGATTCGAACCCAAGACCATTCAACTTTGTTCTAGATAAAGAAATTATTTTCACGTTGAACCAAGTGAATTAGATTAAATATTTTATCAAACTTTAAATATATATATACTAAAGAATAATTTCATTTAAAATTTTATATATTCGTCTAGCTTATGGTCTCGAGATAAATTTCATTAAATTTTGATGGTCTCGGGATCCTTTTATCGCGGATGTAAAATATTATTGATGGCTTTTTTATTTTTAGTTTGAAGAAATTACATTTTAATTACTAATATAAAGTTAATTTCATGAAATAACAATTTAATTACTAATATAAAGTTAATTTCATAAAATAACATTTTAGTTACTAATATAAAGTTAATTTTAGGAAATTTAATTACTAATATAAAGTTAATTTCATTAAACAACATTTTAATTACTAATATAAAGTTAATTTAATGAAATTTAATTACTGATATAAAGTTAACTTCATTAAATTTAATTACTAATATACAGTTAATTCATTAAATAACATTATATAAAGTTGATTTTATGAAATTTACTTACTAATATAAAGTTAATTTCATCAAACAATATTTTAATTACTAATATAACGTTAATTTAATAAAATTTAATTACTAATATAAAGTTAATTTCATGAAATAACATTTAATTACTAATATAAAGTTAATTTCATGAAATAACATTTTAATTACTAATATAAAGTTAATTTCATTAAATAATATTTTTAATTACTAATATAAAGCTAACATAATAAAATTTAATTACTAATATAAAGTTAATTTCATGAAATTTAATTACTAATTTAAAGTTAATTTCATGAAATAACATTTTAATTACTAATATAAAGTTAATTTTATTAAATAACATTTTAAATTACTAATATAATGAAATTTAATTACTAATATAAAGTTAATTTAATAAAATTTAATTACTAATATAAAGTTAATTTCATGAAATAACATTTAATTACTAATATAAAGTTAATTTTATGAAATAACATTTTAATTACTAATATAAAGTTAATTTCATTAAATAATATTTTTAATTACTAATATAAAGCTAACATAATAAAATTTAATTACTAATATAAAGTTAATTTCATGAAATTTAATTACTAATCTAAAGTTAATTTCATGAAATAACATTTTAATTACTAATATAAAGTTAATTTTATTAAATAACATTTTAAATTACTAATATAATGAAATTTAATTACTAATATAAAGTTAATTTTATTAAATAACATTTTAATTATTAATATAAAGTTAATTTTATGAAGGTATATGGCATTTAGTCTTAGGTGTATTGAAAATATATCTATCACAATGTGTAATTTCATAGAAGTTGACTTATATACCATGCATATTGCCTATAGGAGACTTCATACTAAACGATTTAGAATTGCATTAGGTATATTACAATTATGCTTAGGTATGTGTGTCTAGAATTCATGATTAAATCATAGCCATCCGTTCAAAACTGAATAATACAAGAACTAGTACTAATCACAACCATCGATTAATTTCAATAAATAAAAAATGAATAAATCAAGAATTAATCACAGCCATTTGTTTAAACGTAATCAACGGTTGTATTTGTTGATCCGATCCAATGGTCAACTTTACATCACAACCATCCATTCAAGGTAATCAACGGCTGAGTTTTGTTGATCCGAGTCCTAGTAATTAAAATGTAATTTCATTAAAATTAACTTTGTATTAGTAATTAAAATATAATTTTATGTAAATTAACTTTGTATTAATATTTAAAATGTAATTTCATCTAATTTAATTTTATATTAGTAATTAATTTTAATTTCACGAAAAATAATTTTATATTAATATTTAAAATGTAATTTTATGTAAATTAACTTTGTATTAGTATTTTAAATATAATTTAATACAATTTAACTTTATATTAGTAATTAATTGTAATTTCACGAAAAATAATTTTATATTAGTATTTAAAATGTAATTTTATGTAAATTAACTTTATATTAGTATTTTAAATATAATTTCATACAATTTAACTTTATATTAGTAATTAATTGTAATTTCACGAAAAATAATTTTATATTAGTATTTAAAATATAATTTTATGTAAATTAATTTTGTATTAGTATTTTAAATATAATTTCATATAATTTAACTTTATATTAGTAATTAATTGTAATTTCACGAAAAATAATTTTATATTAGTATTTAAAATGTAATTTTATGTAAATTAACTTCGTATTAGTATTTTAAATATAATTTTATTTAATTTAACTTTATATTAGTAATTAATTGTAATTTCACGAAAAATAATTTTATATTAGTATTTAAAATATAATTTTATGTAAATTAACTTTGTATTAATATTTTAAATATAATTTCATGTAATTGAACTTTATATTACTAATTAATGGTAATTTCACGAAAAATAATTTTATATTAGTATTTAAAATGTAATTTTATGTAAATTAAGTTTGTATTAGTATTTTAAATATAATTTTATGTAATTTAATTTTATATTAGTAATTAATTGTAATTTAATGAAAATTAAATTTCGTGGGTCCCACATTTTTTGAAAATTTGAAACCATAAATTATTTGAACAAAATCAAAATTTTGGGGGGAAATAAAGTAAAGGAATGTGGGTCCCGAAAATTTTAGGAGGGAAAATAAAATAAAATGCATGTGGGTTCCATGTGCTTTAAATATTATAATGATAAATAATAGAAGGGCAAATATGGTAATCTATTCATTATTTTATTATTATTAATAAATAATTTGACTTTGGGCCATTTTAACAAAACTGAATCTCAAAAAGACATTTTCACAAAGTCTCTTCCCGAAAAGGCCCTTTACCCGGCGCTCCCATGAATGAGTTGGTTCAAGAATTAATTAATAAAATTGTCAAAAAAAATTAGTTAGAGCAAGCTTTGCAGTTAGAAATTAGTTGTGTGAATGAAAAGAGTGTGCAATTAATAAATAATAATCAGCCAATATATATATATTGCAATAACAATTTCCGCAAAATCTATCATCTCTCTCATAAAACCCAAATGGATCAAGATCATGTTGGCTGTACCGGGAAAAGATTACTCGGAAAAGTGGCGGTGATAACCGGCGGAGCGAGGGGCATCGGAGCCGCCACGGCCAAAGCCTTCGCCCGAAACGGGGCCCACGTCGTCATCGCCGACGTCCTCGACGACCCTGGCTCGAAGCTGGCCGAGTCCATCGGGGGGAAGTACACACACTGCGACGTGTCGATCGAGGCCGACGTCGAGCGGGCTGTCCAGCTGGCGGTCGACTGGAAAGGCCGGCTGGACGTGATGTTCAACAACGCGGGGGTGTCGGGGCCGGAGGGCAGCGTCGCGGGCCTGGAGACGTGCCAGCTGGCGTCCCTGCTGGCGGTGAACCTGATCGGGGCGGCGCACGGGATCAAGCACGCGGCGCGGGCGATGATGGCGGGGAAGGGGGGCGGCGGCGGGTCGATCGTGTGCTCGTCGAGCTCGGCGGCGCTGGCGGGGGGGCTGGCGGCGCACGCGTACACGGCGTCGAAAGGGGCGGTCCTGGGGCTGGCGAGGAGCGCGGCCTGCGAGCTGGGGGCCCACGGGATAAGGGTCAACTGCGTTTCGCCGCACGGGGTGCCGTCGGAGATGCTGGTGGGTGGGTACCGGAGGGCGCTGGGAAAACCGGAGCTGCAGGCGGAGGACGTCAGCAGGATGGTGGGGGAGAGCGGGAGCCTGCTCAGGGGGAGGGGAGGGACGGTGGATGACGTGGCGCAGGGGGTCGTGTTCTTGGCGAGTGACGAGGAGTCGGGGTTTGTGACGGGGCATAATTTGGTCATAGACGGTGGGTTCACTTCCGGTAGGAACCAGATGAGTTTTATTTACCAAGGCTAGAATCGGTAGATGTTATGTGTGTAAGCAACACAATGAACCTTATTACATATGTGTGAATCATGATCGTATAATCGTCGTCTCTCTCTGGCCTTTTTTTGATTATGATCTCATTATCTAAGCTCTATGTTAAAGTTGAGCGAATAACACTTTAAATAGCAGTGACAACTAATTTACTATAAAATACTTTAAAAAGAGGATTCTCGATTATTTTTGCAAGGCATAATAAGAATCACTAAATTTATTGTATAAGAATTATACTACTTAGGGAGTAAGCTTCTTATACGGACTGATTCGTACGAATCCATCAAAAACTTTAAATAAAATATTAATTTATTTCATTACCTTATCTTTTAATTATTTTATTAGTTATATTAAATCTTTAATATAATTACTTTCTCCTACATAGCTCTAGGGGCTTAAGCCCCCACTAAATTTTGTTTTTTTGTTTATTTTATATGTAATATTTATAAAAAATCATTTATCTTAATGGTTAGCCCCTAGAGCCGTGTGATAAAATTATTAAGGTGTGGGGGCTAATTATTATTTTTAATACAGTAAATTTAAGCAATAAAAATATTAATGTATTTATATTAATTGCTTAAAAATTTAACTGTAATCATTATTTTTATTGGAGTTACCAAAATTCAACATTTAATCTAATCTTATTTTTATCAAAATTTAATATTAATAAATTAATTTTATTTTTATCAGTTTTAATACGCTTTCAAAATACAGTCCACAAACATCCGAATTCTGATTATTTATTTTATTTTTTCATACATCATTAGTCCACAACCATCTAAATTCTAATTATTTATTTTATTTTTTCATACATCATTTTATTTTTTAATATTTAGAATAGATTTTTATATTTAATTACATTGCTATTCATTTATTTAACACAATTTAAAAATATATTAAGAATTTATCTTGCTATTTATTTTTCTAAAGTTTAAGATTAAGTTTATGATTTATCAATTAATTTATTTATATTTGCACTCTGCTTGAGAATAGATTTAGGATTTATCATGTTAGTTTTTTTTTCTTTGTTTTTTTAGAATAGTCTTTAAAAAATATTTTATAAATAAATTTGAATAAAAATTAAAAAATTTAAATAAATTGGTACTTCAGTTGAAGTCCTAGGTTTGAACCCGAGATATACCGATACAAAAAAAATTAAAAAAAAAAAATTAACGATATAAAAAACTAAAATCAATTTAATTTTTTACCGTTTAAATATTTGTTTTTTTAATATAAATGTATGATTTTTTTAATGTTGTTGATGAAGTCTATGTTAAAAAAATCATAAAGATAATTCATCATCTACTTAAAACAAATTTTTTATTTAATATAATTATATTTTATTATTATAGCAAAGCCCCTAGAAAATTTTTTTTCTAGCTCCGCCACTGCTCCTTCATACAACTATGAATAAACAATTATGAATAATTCTTTCTGGAAATTGATTGTCTTTCTCATAAGAAAGGGTTCATATTACACTGTCCGATAGACTCACCCTTCCGACAATCTCACCGACTAAAAGGCAGATGATTCCTTCGAATCATGAATTGCGGAAAACGAGAAACAGCAGGGCCTCGACCCGGCCCCCTCGTCCCAACGAGACCGAATTTTGGGATCCTTTTTAAAAGAAGGTCCGCGAGCTCCATCAATTTAAAACAACACAAAGGGTTCGAATGATCTTTTTCGTTTCGCGGGGGGATATGTGTACTATCATGATTGTATGTGGGAAAAGTTGAGAAAGAAATAAGGGGGAAGAAAATGAATATTAAGTGAGAAGTGGCGGAAGTGGACTGCACAAAGTTGCTCAAGAAAATGCAATTAATAAAAAATCAGAAAAGATGAAAACAGAGAAGGCCGGTGAAAGCCTCCAAGAAAGAGACGAGGATTAATTTTCAATTTAATATAATAAAAGAATTAAGAGAGAAGACGATAAAATAATTAAATTAATATTTTATTTAAAGTTTTGATGGATTCGTACGAATCAGTCCGTATAGGAAGCTCACTCTATACTTAGGTATACCATTGGGATATAATTACAAATAAAATTGTACCTTGGTATATGAGGATAGAAGTACAAATAGAAGAGATAAAATTTGAGTATCAAATATTTGATACTAGTTACAAATGCAATTGTGGGTTCAATTTGTTATATTTTTATTATTTCTCTTTTGATATATGTATGTAAGTAAAATAAAGTTTGTATAGTTGTGGAATCTAAAAAAGTAAAATTATACTTTGTAGAGAAATGTATATATAAATTGATAAGAACAAATTATTTGTGATATGTAATTGAAGTGACATCAAATTGTAACTATGAATGAGAACACTATTGAAGATGCTCTAAACAATGAAATTCGACTTATAATGATTACAAGTTGAATACAAGTTAAAATTGTCACAAATAGTCTTCTAGCATTGAAAGTGTTGTTTGTGGATAAATTTTCTTTTAAAATAAATGAATATTTAATATTGTTAGTATTGTAAACTTGATACAACATCAATAAAATTGATTGTTGCATGTGAAATATTATTATTCCTAAATCTTAAGTCTTAACACTCATGATATAGTTTGACCATATATCAAACACTTTTTGACCTAATATTATTCGTAATATAGTTTGAGGCGTAATAATATAGTTTGACCCTTAATATTATTCGCAAACATTAGGGCCGGGACGAGTATAATTAAAGGAAAATATAGGATTGTATATTTTAGACTTTTAGTTATCTTCAATTGTTTTCTTTTTATTCCCTAGCAAGTCATTATTGATATGTGGATTATATTTAATATTATACTAGTAGTACATTATTCCTCTACACATGTCTAAAAATTACTATTTTTTTTAATAATTATTTAAATAATTAAAAGATGCTTAAAAACATATAAAAACAAAATAAAATGCATGCTTGTTTGAAACATTGAAATTCATAATGAATTATACTGTTACATGACCTGACATAACATGCATTACATGCAGCATTATATAAGAAGAGTGGTGATGATCAACATCAACATCATAAAAACAAAAAACAAAAACATACACAAGAACAACAACAAGAACTCTTTCATATTTTTAATTTTCCAAAATGATCCCTCAATCAATATTTACCATTGCCTATGCATCACTGATGACAATTTCACTGATCCAGTTCACTTCCTTTTCCTCCACCACCGACCCCGCGCCGGTCATCATCAACTCTGGAGGCAATTTCATGATGCAATTCTCGATCGGAAGTCCACGGATGGCTACTTGGACACAGCCAGCGACCTCATATACACGCCATGCCTCGCCCTCCGCGGCTCTACATCCAACAATTACCGATCCCATGCCAAACCAATGCCCAATGCAAACCATATCTGCCCGGCCTCTCTTCTTGCGACACGCCAAGAAAAACTTGCGACTACAACACGACGAGCCCGGACGGGTCGGGCTCTTCGGGCGGGCTCTCCAAGGACTACATCGCGTTACCCTCGTCCGATGCCCGACGACCCGTTTCTGTGAACATGGTGTTGGGGTGCGAACCGAAACTGCACGGGCCGGGCTTGGTCGGGCTCGGGCGTGGGAGGGCTTCGCTCGTCCAGCAGTTGAATCAGTCGAGATTCTCTTTCGGTGACCAGCAGCAAGTTGAATTTCGGTGCGCGTGCGGTTGTTCGGGGGGGTTTGTCGACCCCCTTGATCACGACAGGGGTCATGAGCCCGAGTTTCTACTACGTGAAGCTGAGTGGGATTAGCGTTGGGCCGGGGGATGATGAGCGGTTGCTGCAGTACGGTGGGAACATGATATTGGGAACGGGATCGACGATGTCGAAGTTTCCGGAACCGTTTTATTCGGCTTTGAAGAGTTTGGTGCTGAAACAAGTAAAGCTGAAGCAATTGAAAGACGAGAATCTGCCGCCGGGTGTAGTGTGCTTTGTGGCACCAAAAGGCAGCATATTTATTCCCTGAGGTGACTGTTCACTTAGAGGGTGGGGTGGGGCTGATTTGAAGTTGGATCAAGACAACATGTTTGCTAGAACGAGTGACAAGGAAGTGTGCTGGGCAGCTGTACAGGGTACGGAAGAGGCTTATTACGGTAGCCTCGCCATGATCAACTTCTTGGTCGGAATCGATGTCAGAGCTAATAAGCAAGTCAAATTTCTGAAAACTAATTGTAACAACCTGCAGCGTTGACAGATTGATCGATCGATCTACTTTTTTGTTTTTGTATCACCACTACTTCTTCGCATCGATCGTACTCGATCAGCTTAATTCTGTATTACTATATACATCATTTCATCATTTTAATTCTGAATTGAGCACTTGCGGAAGTCAACCCCCAAGTCAATGGGGTGGGGGTAGTACGGTACCTGATTAGTCTCGGGCTTTTGACGGCGTCTTTGGCCTTGTTTGGAGTCCCACGCGGTACGTGTTTCCTCTCTTGCATCTTCTGCTCTTTGCTTTGAGCAAGTAATACACATCAGCATCGTTAATTTACCCTTTTGCCCTCCTCCTATTTCCACCCACACACTTTTCACGTGTCAAATAATAATAATAAAAAAAAAACTATTAGAAAAATCAAAACATTTTGAATCATTCACCTAAAACCATTCTTAATTTATCACAGGTTTAAATAATGTTAAAATTGTATTTGTTGTGGTCACTTGTGAATTGTCTCACGTTGAATTTGAGTGGAAAAATGAACAAATTATAAGTAAAAAGAGCTACTTCAAGTACCAATTAGTTTTAGGATAGAACCTCCCTACGTGTCTTGAGTCTTCATTTCCCGTCTTTGTGCGCTAACACCTCCGATTGATTACAACAAATAAATTATAAATTTCTATTTAACTATGTTTCAAATAAAATTGGATAAAATTTCTCAGATTGATTTTATGGCAACTCATAAAGAGAGTATTCAATTAAAATTTCATTAAATTTTTTAATTTAGAAAAGAACAAAATTTTAAAAGGGGCAAATACATAGACAAAGACATTTTATAAAAACATAATTTTTTTAACACCATCCATAAAAATATAAGTTTTATATACACTTTCAAGTGAAATAGTCTAAACTCAACTTTTTTAAAAGAAAACAAAAAAAAAAACTCTAAATAATGTACCAAACAATCAGTTAGCAACTCTAAATAATGTACCAAACAATCAGTTAGCACACCACCTATACATTGAATTGCAGAATTTGTTTGTGAAAAAGGAAATAGTAGTACTACTACTATATAAGTATTGAATAGGGCTTACGTACAATGAAAATAAATAATTAATTATTAAATAAATTAAATTTATTTTTATCATTTTTGTTGCTTTTTTGTTAATTAATTATTTTATAATTTTTGTTGTTTATTTTCCTTTCAAAAGGTTCTTGGTTCAAACCTTATGGAATTTTAGTTATTTTTATTATTTTGCACATTTAAATATTTTAAATGGTAAATGATGAGGTGGAGAAGAAGTTAAATGCCACATTAGATATTATACTTAATTTAAAAATAAAAGACACCCATCAAAATGATTAAATATACTTAGGGTAATTTTAGTAATTTTTTATTATTTTGCTCATTTGATGACGAAGCTACGGTCAACGCCAACCCTCATATTGTCGGCATAATTACCTTCTGCGAAATCACCACCTGCCCTCCAAAGCCGATTTCGATCTCACGATTTCCTCTTTTAAGCCCTCATCTTCCTCGAGTCCCACGAGTTCGATCTCGCCTCCGCCGCCTCAACTTACCTCGACGATCCTTACACCGTTGACGCTATTCAGCCGCAGCCTCCTTACTCGGTTTCCGAGTCTGTCTCTTTCTCCATTCCGGTCTAGATCCCCTTTACCTCCTCTTTCTGCGCAATCCCTAAACCTAGAGTCGCCGGTATCATCTTCAGCTGCCCCAGAAGCCGAGGCAAAATTAAGACTTTGTCAAATCGGAATATTAACCCTAAACAAGAAGATGATTCTGACGACCAACGATCGTTTCTGTGGTTTTTTAAATAAAAAATAAAATATTCTCTTGTTTTTTAATTTTGAAAGACCTTTAAAATTATTGAATATTTTTATTGTTTAAAATTCCACATGTTCGCCTCTTTATTGGATTGGGTATAGGGGAACACACAATAATTCCTCATAAAATTGGCACAAATAGTCTTCTAACATTGAAAGTGTTGTTTGTGGATAAAATTATTTTTAAATAAAAGAATATTTAATATTGTTAGTATTGTAAATTCGATGTACAGACATCACTCCTGATATATTATTATTCCTAAATCTTAAGTCTTAACACTCCTGATATAGTTTGACCATATATCAAACACTTTTTGACCCTTAATATTATTCGTAATATAGTTTGAGGCGTAATAATATAGTTTGACCCTTAATATTATTCGCAAACGTACAGTAGGGGACGAGTATAATTAAAGGAAAATATAGGATTGTAGTATATTTTAGACTTTTAGTTATCTTCAGTTGTGTTCTTAGAGGAAATGGAGGTGCGAATAGCACTACCCATGTGTTAAATACCACATTAGATATTTTACCTAATTTAAAAATAAAATACCCACAAGAAAAAATGACTAAAGATGGAAAATTTAAAAATAAATGACTATTTGTAAAATCGTTTTAGCATGTCAAAATGACTAAATATGGAAAATTTAAAAATAAAATACTATTTGTGAACTCTTCTCGGAATTAACTTTTTTTTGGTAAAAGTCAATTACATTTTAAAAGAAAAAGTATAGTAATACAATACAACGCATTGGAAAAAGAAACTTCATCATATCGCATCACCTAGGTAACAGACTAGCATCATATCGCATCACCGAACTAACAGACTAGCTCTCCAAACAGTCAAAAAGAAAACAAACATATAACAAAAACTATACAAAGTGACCAGTCACCAAGCTATATGCCAAAAGAAACTCCATTTGTGATATTATCTTTGATTTATCCATTAAAAGAAAGATTCATGAACCTGCTAATATAAAGTACAGCTACATGTAATTGTCCAGATCAATATATACTGTATTAATTACCAATCAATATATTACTATTGATTTTGTCAACCAAATCAAGTAATTAATTTGGCACACAATAGGTTGATAATAATTAAACTCTTTGAAAAATGTAGCAAGTGAATCATCTAAATCAAGAAATCAATCTTCTGACAATTAATCAATTCCAAATAAATTGTAACCCATTCTTTTATATATATAGAGTTAATTTGTTACAATATGATCAATAACATCACCATGGCCAACTCCATGATCATCATTTTCATTTTCATGTCACTCCTCTCCATCTCCCAATCCGAACCGCTCGGCTTCACCACCGATCTAATCCACCGCGACTCCCTCCACTCCTCCGCCTTACCCCCTTCCCAACGCCTCGTCAACGCCATCAAACGGTCATCCTACCGAATTCAACGCTTCGGCACCGGAAAACTCGCCGGCGCCGGCGCCGTTTCCGACATCATCAACTCCCACGGCGAGTACCTGATGAGGTACTCCATCGGCACTCCCCCCGTCCCGTCCCTCGCCATCGCCGACACGGGCAGTGACATCATATGGACCCAATGCCAGCCATGCATCAAATGCTTCCCCCAAAACCTAACCCTATTTAGCCCTAAAAAATCCTCCACGTACGAGACGATTCGATGCAACACCCCCGATTGCGCCTCGTTCAACGACACCGCATGCAGCCCCACTCGCAAGAACTGCCTCTACCAAGAGTCCTACGGGGACGGCTCCTCCACCGCCGGCCTTCTCGCAAAGGAGACGTTCACATTACCCTCGACCGAAAACGGTCGAGGAGGAGTGCCCATTCCCAACACCACCTTCGGGTGCGGCTTCAACAACGAGGGCGTCTTCGAGGGCGGCGAGTCGGGCATCGTCGGGCTCGGCGGCGGGCCCACGTCGCTCGTTCGACAAATGGGCCCGTTGGCCGGAGGCAGATTCTCGTACTGCTTGGTGTCGGGTTCGGCCCACGGGTCGTCGTCGAAGCTGCATTTCGGGTCGAATGCCGTTGTTTCTGGAAAGGGGGTCTCGTCGACCCCCTTGGCCCGCGGGGAGTCGGAGACGCACTACTACGTGACGTTGGAAGGGATCAGCGTGGGCAACACGACGCTCGATCATTATTCGGACAAGGAGGCGGGGCCCGGCGAGGAGGTCAATGCCGGGAACGTTATCGTTGACTCCGGGACGACGTTGACTTTGCTTCCGTTTTGCCTGTACGGGAGGCTGGAGAAGGAGCTGTCGGCGGCGATCAAGGTGAAGCGGGTGAAGGATCCGCTCGGGATATTGACGCTGTGCTTTCTGACGAAGGAGGACGAGATTGAGCACCCGCCGATCACGTTTCACTTCGCCGGAGGGGCCGACTTGAGGTTGGAGACGGAGAATATATTCGCCAGGACGTCGGAGTCGTCCTTCTGCCTGGCGGCGCAGCCGGTGCTGTTTGGTCCCGGGATCATCGGTAACTTGGCGCAAATTAATTTCTTGGTGGGGTATGATCTCAGGAAGAGGACCGTTTCCTTCAAGCCTAAAGATTGTAGCAAGAGCTGATATGTATGATCATATCATCGTATCACTATTGATTGGTTTTTTTATGTTGTGTTAAGAAAAAAAATAATAAATATTCATATAGTATATCACAGTTAATTGATTCCATATTTAATCTTTAAATTTAAAAAAAAAATCTTTATATTTGACAATTTTTATGGCAATTTATATGTTCCCGTATACCATAATAACATGCATGTCGATCCAATTCCAAAACGGTGGGTTAGCTCGAAGCCCGTTCGAAAATTTTTTAATTCGATCAGCCCGAATTGAAGTAACCCGATAACTCGAATGGGCTAGCCCGACAACTCGATTTATTTAAAAATATTATAATTCATTTTATTTATTTATAAAAATATTTTAAATAAATAAAATAATATATTATAATAAAAAAAATTGTAAACTAAAATTACAATTTTAATAATTTGGACAATTTAAATATTAGAATTATAACAATTATTATTAAATATTAATATTTTATTATTATTAAATTTAATTTGTTATTAAAAATAATTTTTTTTATTATATAATATTATTTTTTCCAGCCCAATTGGCTAGCCCGAGACCCAAAATTTTTAAGGTTAACTAGGGCTACAAATTTACAGTCCGATCAGCCCGAACCAACCCGATAGCCCGAGTGAGCTGGACCGATTGAAATCCATACTCATGATACATCTTTTATCAAATATTCTCTTCGCCCTTTCATTCCGATAATATCTCTTATTAATATTTTTTTTCTTTCCTTGCTTCACTCGAATTAATCATATATTTTTTTATGGATAAAAAATTTAATTAATCTTTTCTTAGATCTAAATGTTGTTAATTATATAATTGAATTTAAGAATAAATTAATAAATGAATATTTCAGATGTATATAGTGTATATTATAATTATAGATAATGATGATTTAGTTTTAATAAATATAAATTACCCTTCAATCTAGTTTATGAATGAATATCAAATTTGTGAATGAATATATCAATATATGTAATGAAAATAATATTGTTTTATATAATGATGATTTATTCACTATTAATTGACTATATAAATATTAATGATATATTAATTTATATAAATGAATATTTGAATATTATAGTGACGATCGAATTAAGATCATACAACCATAATTTATTTAAAATCACAAAATCAAAATTTTAATATAAGATATTTAACTCTCATTTTGGAGTAAAACACAAATGCTTCAACGATATAAAAAAGATAAGACCCACACAAAAAACATATATTTTCTAAGTTTACCTTAAACTTAAATCAATAACTATTTTTTATTTAAAAAAATGTCACTTCTCTTTTATAAATTAATAAAAAAAAAATTATAATATTTTTTTTAATTTTTTTAAATTATTTTGTAAAGTAATTTTGTAAAATAATCAAATCATTAATAATTTAAATAAATTTTAATACAAATATTTTTAATAATGAAATATAGATAAATATCCCAATATGAAATTACATTAAATACTAAATTATTAATTTTAGTATGTTTTATATTTTATATGTTTGAAATTTTAAATTGAAAATAATATTTATTATATTTTTTTATGTGAAAAGTTAAGAGTTAAATTAAAAAAAATTAAAAATATTGGTATTAATAAAAATAGTATAAAATGTGGTATAAAAAAATATTTCGAAAATATTCTTTTAATTTTAAGTATTACTTGTTTTGGTTTGTCATTTTTTTTTATTTAAAATGAATTATTATAATTGCTGAAATGACATGGAAATTATTTTTTAAAATTAATTTAATTTTTTGATCTTCAGCCAATTAGACTACGCCACATGGATAAGCATACCGAAGATGGTCAATTCGAGCTGCCACGTCATGCATTGACCGGTCAAAATTGAGTTTTTCGGTGAAAAAAGATCAAATTGACCCATTTTTTTGATTTATATGAGATTAAATTAAAAATATACATCTAAATGGGACCAAATCGAGAATGACGAATCTTTAAGGGACTAAAATAAAAATTCTCCCGTTACCTTATATTTCAAATATTTGGTATAGTAGAGTTGGTAAATTGTTATTAATTTACAGATTTAAAATATTTAAATGGTAAATAATCAAAATGACTAAAACTGCTTTGCCACATTTAAACATTAATTAATCAATTCCAAATTATATATTGTACGGTTGTACCCCCATTCTTTTATATATACATACATAGTGTATATATATAAAAGAGTTTGTTACGATATGATGAATAACATATATCACCATGGCCGACTCCATGATGATCCTCATCAAATCCATTGTTTTCTTGTCACTCCTCTCCATCTCCTTCTCCGAACAGCTCGGCTTCACCACAGACCTAATCCACCGCGACGCCTCCTTACCCCCTTCCCAACGCCTCGTCAACGCCATCCGCCGCTCGTCCTACCGCACCCAACGCGGCGGCGCCGCCCCTGTTTCCGACATCATCAACTCCAAGGGCGAGTACCTGATGAGGTACTCCATCGGCACTCCCCCCGTCGAATCCCTCGCCATCGCCGACACAGGCAGTGACATCATATGGACCCAATGCCAGCCATGCATCAAATGCTTCCCCCAAAACCTAACCCTATTCAGCCCTAAAAACTCCTCCACGTACCAAACCATACGCTGCAACACCCCGGCTTGCGCCTTCTACAAAGACACCGCCTGCAGCCGGAACGGCAAGAACTGCCTCTACGAAGAGTTCTACGGCGACGGCTCCTCCACCACCGGCCTTCTATCCAAGGAGACGATCACGCTGCCCTCGACCGAAAACGGTCCTCGAGGAGGAGTGCCGATCCCCAACACCACCTTCGGGTGCGGCTTCGAAAACGAAGGCGTCTTCGAGGGGGGCCCGTCGGGGATCGTCGGGCTCGGGAGAGGGCCCACGTCGCTCGTTCGACAAATGGGCCCGTTGGCCGGAGGGAGATTCTCCTACTGCTTGGTGTCGGGTTCGGGCGGCGGGTCGTCGTCGAAGCTGCACTTCGGGTCGAATGCCGTCGTGTCGGGAAAGGGGGTTTCGTCGACCCCCTTCGCCCGAGGCGAGTCGGAGACGTCGTACTACTTGACGCTGGAAGAGATCAGCGTCGGGAACACCACGACGCTGCTCGATCGTTATTATTCGGCGGGCCCCGGAGAAGTCAAAGCAGCAGCCGGGAACGTTATCATTGACTCCGGGACGACGTTGACTCTTCCGTCTCGTTTGTACGGGAGGCTGGAGACGGAGCTGTCGGCGGCGATCAAGGTGAGGCGGGTGAAGGACCCGCTCAAGATCTTGACGCTGTGCTTCCTCGCGAAGAAGGACGAGATTGAGTACCCGCCGATCACGTTTCACTTCGCCGGAGGGGCCGACGTTAGGTTGAAGACGGAGAATATATTTGTAAGGACGTCGAAGACGTCGTTCTGCCTGGCGGCGCAGCCGGTGGTGTCTGATCCAGGTATCATCGGTAACTTGGCGCAAATTAATTTCTTGGTGGGGTATGATCTCAGGAAGAGGACCGTTTCCTTCCAGCCTAAAGATTGTAGCAAGAGCTGATATGAATTTTTTTGTGTTTAAAAAAATAATAAATATATTCTTATAATCTTTAAAATTGATTAAAAAAAAAAAAAAAAAATCATTTGTATTTGATGCTTTTTATTGGATTTTGGACTTTTATTTGATGTTCATTCTATCAGGTGGCTTTGGTACAATCCGTAGGCTTAAAGGACACACTCCTCTTCTCCAAATCATACCCGACCAAGAAATCCATCTGAGCCAAGTTCCCGTAAATCGCGATGCTGCTCGCCGGCGCAAACGCGAGGCACAGCGACGTCTCGGTCGTCCTCGCAAACGCGTTGGCGAACTTGAGCTTCACGTCGGCCCCTCTAAAATGCACCGTGATCTCCGGAACCTTCGGCTCGTCGTCTAATCCCTTCACGAGGTAACACACCTTCAGAAGCCCCGCGGGGTCGCTCACTTCCTTCAGCCTCATCTCTCTCCTCACCGCCGACTCGACCTGGAAGTACAGATCGATCGGCAAAAACGTCAGCGTCGTCCCCGAGTCGATAATGATGTTCCCCTCCGTCGATTTCCGCTCGTTCAAGTCGTAATCCTCTTCCGAAACCAACAGATCCAACCTCCGTTTCCCGACGGTTATCCCCTCCAGGGTCAGGAAGTAAAAAGTACTCGGGCTCTTCTCCGCCAGGGGGGTCGAGACCCCCCCGGGGACGAGCGCGTCTTCACCGAAGCTCAATTTGCTCTGCTTCTTCGTCGATCCGCCGAGAAACGGGACCAGGCAGTAGGAGAACTTGCCCCCGACCGCGGGCCCCATCTGCGAAATCAGCGATTCCTTCCCTCGGCCGAGCCCGACGATCCCGGACGCGGACCCGAACGTCCCCTGGTCGAGGTGGCCGCAGCCGATGGTCACGTTTTTGAACGAGGCGGTCCCGCCGAGCGTGATGGTCTCGGCTGCCACGTCACCTCTGCTCGATGAGCTGTCTCCGTACGTGATTATGTATTCGCACGTGTTGTTGGCCTTTTTCTTCTTCTTCCGGCAGGAGGTTCTCGAGAGGGAGGTGCAGCGGTCGGAGGAGCAGGGGACGGGCTTGTAGGTGGAGGAGCGGGCCGGGTCGAAGATGGGGGAGTTTTGTTTGAAGCACTTGATGCAGGGCTTGCATTGGACCCACGTGAGGTCGCTGCCCGTGTCGGCGATGGCTAGGGTTTCGACTCCGGGAGTGCCGAGAGAGAATCGCATCAGGTACTCGCCTCGGTCGGGGACGATTTCGGCCGAGGGGGATTGGGCGAGGGTTTCGACGCGGTAGAAGGATCGCTGAAGCGCGTTTTTTATGCGGTTTGAGTTTGGGTGGTGCAAGGAGTCTCTGTGGATGAGATCAATGGTGAAGCTAGCTGCATTAGGGATGGAGAAAATGAAGAGTAAGGCAAGGGGGATTATTGGAAGAGGAGTTTGCTTCATGGTTGTGGCCATGATTTTGGTGTTGTGTGGGAGTTGGGGTTGTGGTTTGTGCATATTTATATTGGACTATGGAGACTGCTTTTCTTGTTTGAGATATTGTTTTAAGGGTTTGGGGATTTCCTTGGATAAATCAGAGGTGGTTTCAATTGCTACAAAGGTTTGTAAAACCATTATTGTGAATTCCCACTAATTAGAAAATGGGGCATAGCATTTAATTTTTTCTTTATTATATACTACTAACTATATATAATAAAATTTTATTTTTTAATATTTTTTTCAATATAATTCAAAATTTCATAATTATATAGTATTTTTTTCCTTTTAGAAAATTAAACTAAAAGAAATTGACTCGAAAATTCCAAAAAAATCCCAAAATAATAATAATAATAATAATTAGTTAGGAGAGTGTATTTTTTTGGGACAGTTTGGATAGGGTAATTATTGTTGTTTCTTTATAATTCAATATTCTAGTTTATCTTAATTATAATTTAGGGAATTCACACCAAAATTACCTTTTTTGTTTTCAATTATCAAACTATCAAATTAAAAAAATAAAATTACACAAATTAAAAAGGAAATTACAAGTTAATATTACCTTATAAAATTAAAAAACAAAATTACACAAATTAAAAATAAAATTACAACTAAATATTAACTTATCAAATTAAAAAACAGAATTACACAAATTAAAACAAAGCAATTCTCAATTATTTTTTAAAAAACTGAATATTAAATTATTAAATTAAATAAAAAAATTACATAAATTAAAAACAAAATTACACAATTAAGCATTTTTTTTTTAAAACTGAATATTAACTTATCAAGTTAAAAAACAAAATAACACAAATTAAAAATAAAATTACACACAATTTTCAATATTTTTTTTGAAACTGAATATTAAATTATCAAATTAAAAAATAAAATTCCACAAATTAAAAACAAAATTATATGCAATTCTCAACATTAAATTTAAATGTTAAAAAACTGAATATTAAAATTTTAAATTAAAAATACAAAAATTCTGCAACTTTTTTTTTAAAAAAATTTAATATTAAATTCTTAAATTAAAAAAACAAAATTATACAAATTAAAAAATAATAATTTCGATAATGAAATGATTCGAGAAAAAAAACCAATAATTTCGATCAATGAAATGATTCTAGAAAAAAATTACGTATGATCAGTTTTCTATGATTTGAGAAATAAACCCTTGCCGGAAAAAAAGGGAATATGACCACTACAGAATAAAGTAATTTATTTTAATAATAAAATTATTTTATTTTTGTAAGGATAATATAGTAATCAATCTTTTAAAAATGTATATTTTATTTAATTATTTAAGTTATACTACCCTAATAAATAAATAATTAAAAAAAAATTCTTAAATATAAAGTGCATTTTATTTGGTTTACCTTGTAAATTAAAAAATCAAAATATCCATTTTCCTAAATATACCTAATTTTTTTGTTTTAGATTAAAAAAAAATAGTTATATCTTACTATAAAATTAATGAGTAACTTCTCTTATTAACTACTGCTGACTCTAATTTTTTTTAATTTTTTTGTTTTAGATTTAAAAAAAATAGTTATATCTTACTATAAAATTAATGAGTAACTTTTTTTATTAACTACTGCTGACTCCGTAATTTACAAAACAAAATTTGATTATAGATTTGGAACAAAAGAAGTATAATTATTTTAAAATAAAAATGTTCTTAGTTGCTGAAATATCTCTTTTGTGTTTTTGTGTGCTAAAATGGTACATGATCAATGTGATCAACTACGTACATTACTCTATCATCGTTACAGATACAATCGATTTATTTATGGCTCACAAGTGAAAGATATGTGCTATAATTTGATTGTAAAGTTCACTAGTGAGTTGTTCTAAATTAGTAAATTTAAGGGATTACGAGTACTTCCCTTAAAAATTGAATTTAAGATGAAACATGCACTTCTCTTATTATCAATTTGTTTTATTATGATTAAAACTCTTTTAAACGACTTGGATTTTTATCTCCCATTTGATAATCTAAATGTGTGATCAAATGCGCATACCTTCCATTTTTTAAAAGATTCATAAAACCATTATCGTAAATTCAAGTAAATTAGAAAATGGAGCTTAACAAATTATTAATGAAGAATATTAATTTGATGATACAAAATATTACTCCCTCCATCTAAAGACAGTTATCGTACTTTCCTTTTTGGGTGTCCAACAATAGTTGACACACCCCAAAAAAGGAAATAATTATTCTAACCTTTTCATTTTAATATACTATTTTAAAATACTTTACCCCACCTACTTTTTAAACTTTACTTACAACTACTTTACTTTTCACTTTTAAAATATATTTTTACTTTTTACTTTTCAATTAAAAAATACAAAAATAACAATTTTCTTAAACTCCGTGTCCAGCAAAATATGACATCTATTAATGACCGGAGGGAGAAGGGAGTACAATCATAAACCTTTAACAATTAATTGTTTACATTGATTATTTAATCATATAAAATGCAGTCAAAATGATTCTCTAAAGCCTTTTATTTTCAACATATCCATTATTCACCAAAAATCAAACATAATGCCAAAAACATTCTCTGGGTCGTTTTGTAAATAACCAAACTTATGGGGAGATTCTGTAAACATCCGAAATACTTTATACTGAAAATTGGATACGGTGGTGATCACCGATCAGCGTTGTTTGTTTGTTTGTTTCAGAAGCAGTTACAGATTCTGTTTATCCCCCACTCCCACTTCATCATCTTCACCATTTATTCTCCCCCCTTCTTCAAAACCTGCAACAAATCTCCATTCACAGAAATCAAAAAACCATGGACTCTCCCCGCTATAGCTGCATCAAGCTCTTCGCAATCGCTCTCCCCCTCCTCTGCCTCCTTTCCCGGAGCTGTCCCGCCGCCTCCTCCACCTCCCCACCACCGCCTTCCTCCGCTCTCCTCGCCGCCGACGCCCTCCGTACCCGAGGCTACTCCCTCTTCGCCTCCCTCGTCGAATCCATGTCCGCCACCGCCAATTTCTCCGGCACCCTCCTCGCCCCGCCGGATTTCGCGTTCTCCTCCACTGCCGCCAAGTTCCTGAGCAGCAGCCGCCCACCGCCGCGCCCCTCCATCTCCCTCCTCCTCTACCACACCATTAGGCCGCCTCTCGCCCTCACGTTGCCCGCCCTCTCCTCACGCCCCGACGGCGACGAGTTCCACACTCTCTACAGCAACAACTGCCTCTTCCTCTCCCGAAGCCCCTACGGCGGCGAGATCTCGATTTCCCTGTCTCCCTACAGAAACCCCATGACCGCCGTCAAGATCCGCCAGCCAGATCTGTACGCGGACGAGCACCTCGTCGTCCACGGAATCGACGGCGTGCTGGACCCTTCGCTGGCGGTCAAATGCACCGACCCGATGGCAAGCGACGCCGTCGCGGTCCGGGTGAACCGGACCTTCCTCGACCGCGCCATGAGAGCTCTGCGCCGGACGGGGTACAACGTGGTGGCTTCCGCCATGGCCATCCGGAGTTCGGAGCTCTTGCCTTTGACGTCCGTCACTGTCCTCGCGGTCTCCGACGAGAACCTGTTCCTCAAGCCCGGCGGTTTCCGTTTCAATTTCCGTCACCACGTCGTGCCCGCGCGACACCGATTTAGGGATCTGGCGGATTTGACGGAGGTCGACACGCTGGCACCGAACGTGACCGTTCATGTCCGCTCCGTCGACGGCGCCGTTAGTGTGGACGGCGTCGCGGTGGACGAGACGGAGGTTTACCGAAACAAGTGGATAGTCGTGGTCTCCGTGATGGAGTCATTGGACGACGTCGTCTTCGGATCTCAGCCCAAAGCACCGATCTCCGCTCCATTTCCCGGCGACTTCGGTATCAGAATTCCATCGGCGGCGAGAGACGAGGCCAACGAAACCCACTGTGATCTAAGCAACGTCGTTTCGATCGGAGTGGAAGGAGGGGATCTGCTGTGTCCCGTGAGCCCTGTGAGGCAACTGCTGGAGATGGATGATGACGTGGAGGAATCCAAGCCGTCGGATGCAAACAGTCAGCTTAGAGATGATTCGGCTGACCAGTCTCACGTGGTCAAAATATCTGAGAATGTGAACATTGCAGATGATGTATTCTTTTATATTTGATTCTCGCCACGTGGCAGTGCCAATTGTATATTTGGCTTGCTTGCTAATAACATTTCACTCGGTTTGTTGAGAATTTGAGTCTCCGTTGTATGATGAACTTGAAATTTGGGCAATGTTTTAACTAGGCATATGAAAAAACTGAGTAATTTTCATATAGTATTTAAGAATAGGTATAACAAAAAATAGTTCAAATTTAAATTATTGTATTTTGATTTGACAATAAAAAAAATTGAGTGAGAGCCGGTAGTTTTCTTGCCCCTATGAATAAGCTAGGAATCAGTATGTGAAACATTTCAAAAAGAGTAAAAATATACAGTAAACCTTGGTAAAACAGAGGGAGTAAATATTTTGGTAGTATTTGTTTAATACTAAAACAACATTACTGTTTTTTTGGATTTAATTTCAGTTCAATTCAGTACAATTGTTTCAAAATAAATTAATGTGGACATATATTCTCACCACTTTTAATTTTTTTTCAAATAAATGTTAAATAATCAAATAGAATTTTTCCACATGCGTGAGAATACATATTTGCCCATGCCTGAGTCCTTATTCTCCAAATTGCCATCCCCACCGGAAACCATAACCTGAGCCCATTTTCTGTAATCAGGAGTTCGTCGAGGAGGAACTCGAATGGCTGTCGAACAAGGACGCCTTCCCGGCTGTCGAGACTTGCTTCGGAATCCTGTCCGATAATCCTCAGCTCGTGTCGAACAACAACAACAGCCTTGTCTCGGTTCTTGAAAACAGCAGCGGTCGATCTGTAATAAGTAGTATCTAGTGGCACCGGTCTTGATCGTGTGGCGTTCAGAGCTTTGTCCTAAAAGCTAACAAGTGGTAGCAGAGCCAGACAACGATCCCGTGACCTTTCAGAGCCAGACTACGATCCTACTACCTTCCGGAGCAAGGTTTCGATGGCGAGCGTGAAGTACGATCTACCGATGTAAGATCTCAACGAGGTGGTTTTCTCTTTACCATCACGACATGGAGGAGTCCGTGAGGATTGAGCTCGATCGGAAGGTAATTAATATTGTCCTTCATCTATCGAACTCCATGACCGAGGAAACCATGAAGACAAGGTCCGCAAAGGAGTTGTGGGAATTATTTGAAGAGTTGTAGCAACTTTTCGAGATAATATCCTATGTAGCCGTGTTATTGGCGCTATTTGCGGGGGAGAACGTGAAGAGAATTGGTGTGGGTGTCTCCGATGTGGCATCGCGTGATGGAATTGACGTCCAAAATAAGTACTGTGATAAAGGGAACGACTCGGGGAATTCGAAGTCGCGACACGGGAATAAGGTATGTCACTATAGCTCGGTGAAAGGAGAAGTAACCGGAGTTATGTTTAGCTACACCTGTGAAGGTGGAGTTTTTTAGGCTACCAAAGCGGCTTTGGTAGTGTTGGGAGGAGACGAAAAGGCAAGGCGACCTTATGTCCTCCAAGAAGGCGCGGTGAAGGAAGTAACCAAGGCCGAAACTCGACTCTTGGTAGAAGAGTCTATCTGGCTTAGAGGCATGCAAACTAAGGCCGGAGTGACCGAGCTGAATGAATATAAAGGCGCGGTGAACGAAGTAACTGTGGGAAAAACTAGGCTCTTGGATGAGGAGTCTACTCGACTAGACCATGTGCGAGTTGGGCATGTGAGGAAAGTCGACAAAAAGGATCGAGTGTATATCGATCGATGGAGTGTTTCTAAATCTGGTGAGCATTATGTGCTTGGAAAGCGGTCAAGAGAGTATATATCAAATTGGGCTCATAATTCGAAGAAGACAATCGGGTATGTACGTTCCGATTCATGGGGACCTTTGAAGGTCCAATCTTCTAGGAACTAGGTCCGTTGGGGCGTTTAGAGGAAGACGAGGGACGAGACTTGAAGTGCGATTTGATTTCGCATGAGCGATGTGATTTCGCTTTATGGCTTGATGTGCGATGTGATTTCGCATGCGCGATGGGATTTCGCGGCTTGGTGTGATATGTGATGAGATTTCACACGTGCGATGGGATTTCGCGGTTTCTCGTCAAGGTGGAGATTGTTAAAATATGACTCGAATATGTAGGAATTTTGTTTCCTTATTTAGGAAAATTAGAATTATATTATGTATAATTTTATTCCTTATTTATTGGGATTCTGGAGTTATATTTGCCTTAGGATTTATTTCCTATTTCTATTTGTTACCTAGTTTATGGGTTTTCTGCACCTATAAATAGAGATCTCCATAGACACAATTGGATCTGTGTTGAACACCAAGAGAGACACCATGTGATAATATTGTGTGATATTAGAGGGTTTTAGAGTGGATTTCAATCCTTGTAATCGTGAGCAATATTATAGTGAAAGTTCTCGCCGTTTCTCCCGTAGTTTTTCCCAATTGGGTTTCCACGTAAATTCCTTGTCTTTTCTTTTATTGTTGAGTTATTTTCGGGGTTACGCATTATTATGCGTACTATACATCGTCGATCTGCAACAAGTAGTATATCTAGTGGCACCGGTCTTGATCGTGTGGCTTCAGAGCTTTATCCTAAAATTTAACAGTATTCAATTGTTCAGGTACTAAACTTTAACTACAAAGTCATTTGTCTTGATTTCCTATTGATTTGTTCTTGAATATGAGAGAAAATGATTTTTGTTGAGAATCAAGCCGGAAACAATCACGAGCTCCGGCGAGAATCGAACTCAAACTCCAAAACCGAACAATCGAACGCAAAATACCAAAACACAAACGCGAGCTTCAACCTCAACTCTCACCACTCACGAAGTTCGAATCAAGTATATATATCACACTCACGCTGCAAAATCGAAAGAACACAGAGATTTTACGTGCTTCGATCGCCGGGAAGACGACCTACGTGCCGGTGGAGGGGAGGGTGGTTCTGGGATTATACGAAGCAAAACAAGAGTACAACAATGTTCACTCTAGCTCACTACTTGCATATCGATCACAAACACGAGTGATTATATGCCAAATCATAAACGCACAAAATCAAAATGGTAATCTAAACCGCTCGTCTGTAACAGACTCGCAAATCGCGACCGTGCGATCAAACCATTCAATTCCATGTGCGTCTTGTAGATGAGCTGGCAAGGATCACAACGCCTCAAGAATCATGTGATTTGGTTTAGAATCCAGTGAGAAATCGAGCGCCCTAGACCGCTGCACCCGCATCCGCGCAGACGTTTGAAATCGGCTTCTTTAGCCCTGGAACCTCCCAAAATCGGTACGTGGGATTATGGTACAAAAACATTCCATCCAAGACCGTGGTTTGGGTTGCCAACAGAGAGTCCCCTCTGAGAAAAACGAGGTCGGGAGTCTTGAAGTTTGACCAGTCAGGCAACTTAGTCATCCTAGACGGAAGTAACAACAACAAAACCGTATGGTCTAGTAATCGTATAACTACTTCAGTAGCCCCCGATCAAAATGTTGTATTTGCTCGACTACTCGACTCGGGAAATCTCGTTATCCTGGATGATAGCAATAATTACTTGTGGCAGAGTTTTGATTGTCTGACCGACTCAATAATACCGGGCATGTATTACGAGTCGAACCTGCTGACCGGTAAGCAGGTTTATCAGTCTTCATGGAAGAGCGACGAGGACCCGGCGCAGGGCGACTTCACGTCTGTCAAGGATAGGACCGTTTAACGGCTTGCGCTTCAGCGGGACGGCTGATCTTCAGAAAGACCGCTCAAAATACGCGGAATTGATTATAAATAGTTCCATGGTATACTACACATGGATTTACACCCCAGGCTCTATGATCATGAGGTCCACATTGAGCCCGACTGGGATCGGCCAGATTTTCATTTGGGTTGATGGGAGCAAAGATTGGGTGATTCTCCATAAGATACCCGCGGATATATGCGATCACTACAAAACTTGTGGTGCGTATGGAATTTGCAATAATGAAAAATTACTTGTTTGCAGTTGTTTGGAGGGATTTGTGCCCAGGGACCAGAGGAGTTGGGCGGTATCCGATTGGTCGGGAGGGTGTGTCTCGAGGACTGCCTTGAATTGTCGGGATGACGGGTTTTTCAGATATACGGGGATTAAGATGCCTGATGCCAGATTCACCACTTATAACAAAAGCGCGAGCCTTAAAGAATGCGAGACAATGTGCTTGAGTAATTGTTCGTGTACGGCATACTCAAATTTGGATATAAGTGATGGGAGTGGATGCCTTATGTGGTTTGGGGACTTGGTTGACATCAGATTTGTAGCTGGCGAAGATCAAGATATTTACATCAGAATGGCTGCTTCGGAATTAGGTAATTTATAGTGTACGTATGTATGTATGTAATTTTTATGTGAATAATGATTGTTGGGTTTTTATTGAATCAGGCTCCAGAGGGATGAAAGGAGCAACGTTTATCGCTATTTTGGTATCATTGCCGGGTTTTGTTCTACTAGGACTGACCACTGCATCGTTTATAATTAGAAAGACGAACAAGTACCGAAGGCTAAGAAAAGAAGGTAACGAACTATATTTCCGGATTATTTTAGGTGTTTGTGCATTGAGTGATGGATTTGTGCAATGAATTCAGGGATGCCGGAAGACATGTATGACGAAGAAATGGAACTGCCTATGTATGATTTGTTGACTGTTTCTGAAGCTACCAATTCTTTCTCACTAAGCAACAAGCTCGGGGAAGGTGGATTCGGACCTGTTTACAAGGTAAGCTGCCATGGTAATTAATATTGATGTACAATTATTTCTCATTTTGACATCTTTTGTGCGATTATACGAATTCTGCACCTCTGGAAACGCTTAGGGAGTGCTTCAAAATGGAAAGGAAATCGCTGTTAAAAGGCTTTCGCAAACTTCATCCCAAGGACTTGAGGAATTCAAGAATGAGGTTATATGTATTTCCAAACTTCAACATCGAAATCTTGTAAAGCTTTTAGGATGGTGCATTCAAGGCGAGGAAAAGATGTTGATTTACGAGTTCATGCCTAACAAAAGTCTCGACCTAATCCTGTTCGGTGAGAATATGATATATCAATCTCCTAAACATATATAATTCGTATTGACAAATATTTGATGAAATGAACCAGCAGGTGGAGTAGAAAATATAAAGCTGGATTGGCGAAGACGTTTGCATATTATTGATGGTATTGCCAGAGGACTCTTGTATCTTCATCAAGATTCTTGTTTGAGAGTTATTCATAGGGACCTTAAAGCAAGTAATGTATTGTTGGATAACGAGTTGAACCCAAAAATATCCGACTTTGGAATGGCCAGAATATTTGGAGCGAACGAGACAGAAGGCAAAACAAAGCGAGTAGTTGGAACATAGTAAGTTTAATATTCATGCACAAATCACACCTGGTCATTTCAGTTGATGATGGGTGAAATTCGTGCAGTGGTTATATGTCACCGGAATATGCTCTCGAGGGCCTCTTTTCGTTAAAATCTGATGTGTTCAGCTTTGGAGTCTTAGTTCTTGAAATTGTGAGTGGTAACTCGAACCGGGGGTTCCATCACAATGATCATCACCACAACCTTGTTGGGCATGTGAGTTTTGAACTTATTAACCTTAGCTTTAAAATATTATTACATTACATGTTTTGTGTTTACGATAAACTTAATATAATGTTCCAGGCATGGATGCTATACAAACAAGGAAGGTTCAGGGAATTTGTTGACCAGAATATTGCCAACACGGTTAACTTGAACGAATTGGTGAGACCAATTCATGTGGCTTTGTTGTGTGTCCAACAACGTCCCGATGATAGGCCAAGCATGTCCTCGGTGGTTTTGATGTTGGGGAGTGAAGGCACTTTGCCCGTAGCCAAAGAGCCCGGATTTTTTGCAGAAAGACATGGCTTTATTTATGGAAGGTCGAACGAATATACTATTACGCAAGTAGAAGGTCAATAAAGTCGACTCAAGCTAACAAAGAATTTTGTTAATGTTTATGATACTAATAGTCTTGCCATATCATTCTGATATTCCTTGCACTCCTGAGAAATATAGCGACCAAATAATGTTATTCTACTTTAATCTATCTATCACTCAAATCTAACTTCATTTCCATTTTAATGGTCGATTTTAAAAACAAATTAATCAAAACAAAACATTTATGACGCAAAAAACACATCTTTGAAGGAGAAGCAAAAGGCATAATTGAGTCAACACCTCCCACGTTTTTTGTACAATAAGTCGAGCTAAGAACATAAGTTGTCAGTATTCCAAAACATAGGCAACACACAGAGATGCATAGAACAACTTAAAAAGGTTCTAGAAATTCCAACAGTTCTTGACCAGGATTGGATAGTAATCCCACACAAAAAGGTGATGCCTCTATTTCGTCAAAGAATGGACGAAGAAAAGCAGCTTCCCAACGTCCTATTTCGCGATGGTATCCTTCTTCAGAAAATGAGGGGTGAGCAGCTTCCCAATCTCGAGAAACCCGACTTTATCCTTCCCATCAAATAGTTTCTTAAGATTGTCATCACAAAATATCTCCCTCTTGTCCGATGGGTTCTGCAGCCAAAAACACCCACGCGCTTGTTACAACTTACAATGCACCGAGCAACAGGATAAGAAATGTATATTATGATAAAGGGAGTATCTGTCAATTCAACGAAGCATAACCAAGCACGCAGAACTTGAAACTTAATAGAACAACTTATATAAATGTTTCCATCTCCTTACTGGGAATGTGCATAGTTGTTTCAAATACAACTGTTAGTCACTCGTATTTTTTTTATCTTCCCTAATCTTTCTGAACACAGCATTATTTTTCTTTCCTTTTTTCACTAAATTCGGGCTGACGGTCAAAAAACCCTCCACACTAATATGTACATTTAAAAACTGTATCTTGGGTCTCTACAATCTAATTAATCTCATATAAGATAGGAACCACAAAACTTTAACTCTACTCTGAGATAAGTATTCAATATTCATACAACTAATTTAACCCACCAACCACCACTACCCCATCAGAAAAGAGAGGAAATAAAGGCAACGTAGAAAGTTGAGAATATACATTTAACTATCCAATTTAACAAAACTAGTGATTCCATTGAACTTTTCCACCATCTTACTTGCAGGGGAGCTATCTCGTCTCTCAAAAGCTATGTACATTTTTTTACTTAGGTCGATAAAACAAGGCGATCAAAAGAAGCACAAGAGGTAAAAGAACATAATTTATCTTAAATTGGATGAACTCTATCAATGCTAAATTCACTAGCTACATCAAAAACAATGCAGATTTATCAAACACATCACATCAATGAAAACCAAAAATGTCCGATGACGAAAATTGAAAAGCAGAGCACACATCAACACAGAGCTTTATATGCAACTGCATCATTAAAACCCTAATTTATACAGATAATTTCATGCCGATATTCGTCAACTGTACTACTCTCACTGCGCACTACAATTAGTCGAAACCCCAATATTCGAAAAACGAAAAACCTACGGAATCGGAAATGCAAGCTCAATTTGTTTCGAACAAGACAACCCTAAATAACAATACCTGAAGATTGTGGAGCTTGATATATTCCCAGATTTTTTTCACTGCTACCACACGAGAAGCTTCCGGTGCACCAACTACGCTCTGGAGCGTGGGAGATATGGGCGACGTCTTCATTATCCCTGAGATCGCATGCTTCTTTTCCTTTCCTCTCTTCAGCGGTTTCGAAGCGGCGGCGGCGGCGCTGAGGGGCTTTTTAGTGGCGGGGGTAGAGATGCTGGTGGGAGTGGCGGACCTAGCGGCGGCGAACAGTGCCCTAGAGCCCCGGAGGAACCCAGACGGAGTTGACATTAGGGTTTCTTTTCAGGGTTTTTGGAATTGGGGGTTCGAAATTCGAATTGACGGAGGCGGACACACCGTGAGTGAGGTTTTGACCGTATCTAATTTCGGGAGCTTTCATAACATTTTTTAAATTATTTAATTGAAATTTTATGAATAAATAAATATTAAAGCATCTACTTTATTTCGTAGGAGTATTAAAATCTCATTAATTTTAAACTTATTTAGTTTTTGTATGTTTAATTTAAGAAAAGTTAATACACCATATACACAATGCAGACCAAATTGATTTTTCACTTGTTCACTTTCAATCTTTCATAATGGTTTTATACTACTCGACCTAAAGTCAATTATGTTATTAATAATTTAATATTAAAAACGAAAATTAACAAAATATTAGGTTTGATTATGTATCTATTTGACTATATATATTCAAATCTTCAACTATAGTAGTTTGAAGAAGTTCTAAAGCTCAAAGCATTCTTTTTGTTCTCGATTTAATTTTGTTCTTAAAGGGAGTTGTCGAAGGGTTCAAAACAACGGGTTTGATGGGTAGGGCACATGTTAAACGGATGTACTACCGAAAGCTCTGAAAATCGATCCAAAGATATTTAATATTTTACTAGTTGAATCAATCTGTCAAGAATAAATTTATGAAAATTGGAAAACTAAGGAACTTTATAGATTATCAAATAATCTGATTTCGAGATTGGTCAATGGTCAACGATCCATTTTCAATACGAATTTATTAAAAAAAATTGATTGCAAAATTTCATAATACTACTAATTACAGGGTGTTGATTTGGATTAGAAATTTAGAAAAGGGACCCACAACAGCAAAACATTCATAAGCTTTCCAAGTGTTTCCTGTCAGAGGGGAAAACCTTTCCATCATTTTTGTGAGGTAATGTTAGCTCTATAGACTATAGTATGTAGTACAGCCTGCAAATTCCAATCCTAGTTCATCAAATCTTTCCAACTAGAATTTCCATGTGATCCTTTTTTTTTTTTTTTTTTCATTTCACTTACTATTTAAAATATTTAAATTCTAATTATAAATAAAATTAAGTTGGTGGAGGGCATGTTATGTTTAAATAATTACTGTGTATCAATTTGATCGAGATAATATTCAAATGTGAGTGATACTATTTTGTTAACCATGTATTCGTTCAATCAAAACACTATTCGAATCGGTTGATTCAATCCTTGCAATTAGTTTTGTTTAAAAGATGATTAAAACATTAATCAGATATTTTGGTTAATGAATGACTGAATGATCGAAATCGAATGACCACGTACGGCCTCTAGATTAAATAAGTGTTTAATCATAGTAAATCTGTTGGATTAAATTAACTAATTTAAGGAGAACGTGAAGGGGACAACTTGGGTATAGTGATGAATGGTGATGCACATCATAGTTAGCAATGATATGAACACTTCCAATTTTCACTTTTTCCAAAACAGATCAAACCATACTTTATCCTTGTACATGGAACCTGCAATGAGTTTGCAGGAATTGCTCGTCACTTTATCCTTGTACATGGAACCTGCAATGAGTTTGCAGGAATTGCTCGTCGACAACATCCATAAGCTTTTGATTTTTTTTTTTGTATGTATAAAAAATTGACCTTCCAAACGAATTGTGAAATACTCTCTCTGTCTCGAATTAATGGTCATTTGCAATTTACAAAAGATTTATAATCATTAGTCCCGAAAAGAGGTAGTCACTACTACAAATTTACTCTTTAACAACAGTCACCTTACATCGATTATCACATAACCAATATAAAAATGAGGTTTTCGTGTGCCATGTCAGCATCCTGTCCTATGTGGAATTCAAAAAAAAAAAAAAAAAAAGGAAATTGACAGGGGTGGGGGAGGAGGTGCATGGCTGGTTTCACACCTTTTGCTTTAGAGTGCTCACCAGCTTCATTACCTCTTCTTTTGCCTTTAGTCTTTCCTCAACTAGATTACACACTAAATTACATCCTGTATAATTTTATTACAACAATCTCAACAACCATTATTACTTCTTTAACAACATAATAATATAATTTTATATTATTATTACAATAATTTTATATACTGTATTTATTAAAGAACTAATAATAATATAATTTTATACTATTATTACAATAACTCCAGGAGTCATCATCAGTCCCTTAATTAACAACACTGCCAGCCACCATCTCTCTCCCCTCCATTCCTATTTTCTCTCTCTAGACAGAAACAACACAGCAGATATAGTCTCTCCTCTCACTCTGCAATTCAATAATCATATAGCCTGCACTAAAAAAACATGGTAACAGTTCTCCATTTTTTCCTTTTACTGGTGATCATGATTTGATACTTACTTCTCTTTGATGATGACTCTACAGGGTACTCCAGTAAATATAATAGTCGGATCCCATGTGTGGGCTGAGGATCCCGAACTCGCCTGGATTGATGGAGAGGTTATGTCGATTCAAGGATCGGACATAACCATTGTTACTACAACAGGAAAGACAGTAAGTCTAAGCGCCTCGGTTCAATCGTCCAAGTATAGCGCCTAAAGCTAGTTTTGAAAATTCAAAAGTTTGGAAATCTTGATCCTTTTATTTTTCAGATCGTTGCAGCTATTTCAAGTATATACCCAAAAGACACAGAAGCACCCCCAGCCGGGGTAGATGATATGACAAAGTTAGCTTACCTCCATGAGCCTGGAGTCTTGTACAACCTTCTATCTCGGTTTACTCTCAATGAGATATACGTGAGCGATGTTTCCTACATAAAATAAAAATTAAAAAAATTAACATTATACATAAGTTGACAAGGGCTCAAATCCTGCATTTCTCAATTCGCAGACATACACGGGGAATATATTAATAGCAGTGAACCCCTTCCAGAGATTGCCACATTTGTATGATATCCACATGATGCAGCAGTATAAGGGAGCTGCTTTCGGGGAATTAAATCCTCATCTTTTTGCAGTTGCCGATGACTGTTACAGGTACCGTCTTCCTGGTACCATGTTCGATTATGTCAAACAACACATTATGTTGCCAAATTTAACTTCAACACAAAAAACACAGGTCAATAATCAATGAACATGGGAGCCAATCTATCTTGGTGAGTGGAGAGAGTGGAGCTGGAAAAACAGAGACCACAAAAATGCTTATGAGATATCTCGCATTTATGGGTGGGAGGTCGGGCACGGAAGGGAGAACGGTGGAACAACAGGTTCTGGAGGTGAGAAGTAATACCTATTATATCCTTAGGCATTGAAAGATTCATGTGAAAATAACTATTCTTGTCCAGAAACTTGGAGATTTTAGTCATTTAAGTAGTGAAATTCAAATGTTGGTTCCATAGAATTTTAAAATTTGGACAGTTAGTTCCATCATAATCGGAATAAATGTCCAGATTTTAGCTTCGTGTTAGTCCAAATTTGACTTCTTAGATGACTAAATTTCAGAGTAAACCATTTAAAGGGACCTAAAGAAGTATTGTTTCATTGCTGCAGGATTTATTAGAAACCTAACAATTTTTTCTTCTTCAGTCCAATCCAGTTTTAGAAGCATTCGGCAATGCAAAGACCGTTAAAAATAACAACTCCAGGTAATAAACAAATATCATACACGGAGTAATAATTAATAATTTTTCACGATCATTATTTTTACCCAATCTTTATATCGACCTCACAAATTCGGACTAACACGAAGCTAACATGACTGAGTGGTTGTACCAGTCGCTTTGGTAAATTTGTAGAGATACAATTCGATAAGCATGGTAAGATATCTGGTGCTGCGGTTCGAACCTATCTCCTCGAAAGATCACGTGTTTGCCAAGTCTCTGATCCCGAGAGGAACTATCATTGCTTCTACATGCTTTGCGCGGCCCCACCGGAGGTAACCTGAATATTGAGTTCCATATGAATGTGTGTGTGTGTGTGATTGTATAGCACGGCTAATTAAAAGTGGTAATTTTATCGCAGGAAGTGAAAAAATATAAACTCGGAGATCCGAGATCATTTCATTATTTAAACCAAAGCAACTGTTATGAAGTGGCAAATGTAGATGATGCAAGGGAATACCTGGAAACCAGAAATGCCATGGACATAGTCGGGATCAACCAGGACGAGCAGGTATGTCGGCCACCATAAAGTGGCCAAAATGTATTTTTTATTGAAGTAATTTTTAAATATTTTTACCTCTGAGCAGGAAGCTATATTCCGTGTGGTAGCGGCTATACTCCATTTGGGCAACGTCGAATTCGTCAAAGGGAGTGAAGTGGATTCTTCCAAGCTAAAAGACGACACGGCCCGTTACCACCTTCAGACAGCAGCCGAGCTACTCATGTCAGAACTTGGTTTGGAACTTCATTTTATTTTCCGTACTTTATGTTGTGGTTCCGGTCAAGATTCAAAATGCATTTTCACAGGTGCAATGAAAAGGCGCTTGAGGACTCCCTCTGCAAGAGGATGATTGTTACTCCCGATGGAAGCATCACGAAACTACTCGATCCGGCTGCAGCAGCCACAAGCAGGGACGCCTTCGCAAAGACAATATATTCCAGATTATTTGATTGGTAACCTGTCCATATTAAACAACAGAGTCTAGAATAGTTTAACAAGGTTAGTATAGTAATTCACCTACAAATATCATGACAGGATTGTTGACAAAATAAACAATTCCATTGGTCAAGATCCAAATGCTAAAAGCATAATTGGAGTCCTAGATATATATGGGTTTGAAAGCTTCAAAATCAACAGGTGTGTTCTGCTTGCTCTTTTCACATAACAGAGGAGCTTATTTATGTCTTAAGAGACTAAATTATCCCTACCCTAAATATGGCAGTTTTGAGCAGCTATGCATCAACCTTACAAATGAAAAGTTGCAACAGCATTTCAATCAGGTAAAACGAGATTCGGCTTAATATCTACTTCACCTGTACTTGATAATGAATGGACTGAATTAAAAGGGAAATGTGCAGCATGTATTCAAAATGGAGCAAGAAGAGTACACGAAAGAGGAAATCGACTGGAGTTACGTTGAATTCGTAGACAACCAAGATGTCTTAGATCTCCTAGAAAAGGTATGTTGTGAGGACGCATACAGTAACAGTTTATGTCGACTACTCGACTTAAAGAAAATTCATGGCATCATTGCATATATCATATAATTATAATCGAATTTTACGTGCAGAAACCAGGAGGAATAATTGCTCTACTTGATGAAGCCTGGTAAGATAAATCTCACAGTCTAATAATACCAAGAATACTAAAAAGGAAAAACAAACATAAGAAACCTCCATTATTGTTTGAGTGTTTTTTTTGGGCAGTATGTTTCCCAAATCAACGCACGAAACCTTTGCGCAAAAGATGTACCAGACTTACAAAGGACACAAACGCTTCAGCAAACCGAAACTCGCTCGAACTGATTTCACAATAAATCATTATGCGGGTGATGTATGTATAATGAGTGGCAAAATACTAAACAGTTTTGTGCATAGCATTTACTCTTTATACATATATTGGCAGGTTACTTATCAATCCGACCAATTCCTCGACAAAAACAAGGACTACGTTATTGCTGAGCATCAAGCTCTTTTGAGCAGTTCAAAGTGCTCTTTTGCCGCGAATCTCTTCCCTCAATTGGCCGAGGAAGCATCAAAGCAGTCAAAGTTTTCTTCCATCGGTACTCGTTTCAAGGTACATATAATATTATTAACGAGCAAAATTTACCGTCAATATTTTGCTTCAAGAATCCTAATATCCAGATAAAAATGCAGCAACAATTGCAATCGTTAATGGAAACCTTGAGCACAACAGAGCCACATTATATCAGATGTGTGAAGCCCAACGCAGTTCTTAAGCCTGGAATATTCGAGAACTTCAATGTCTTAAACCAGTTACGGTGTGGAGTAAGTTATTCGTTCCTCCCTGATCTGATACTATTTTTTATAAAAACAAATAACTGAAACATGCCCGAAAATTTGGCAGGGTGTCTTAGAGGCTATACGAATAAGTTGCGCCGGATATCCGACTAAAAGGACATTTGATGAGTTCATAGACCGGTTTGGAATGCTGGCTCCCGATGTTGTCGATGGGTATGTACATAGTACAGTCATCCTTCGTCTTATTTTTGCTGAGTGTACTTTCAAATCATAAAATACGTGTATATATATATATATATACAGGTCCGATGAGAAATCCGCGTGTGTAACAGTATGCGATAAAATGGGTTTGAGAGGCTATCAGGTAAATAAAGATTAACTAATTACCACGGTAGCTATAGGTATGTGAGATTGCATCTTTGCTATTACTCTACTGCAGATTGGGAAAAGCAAGGTATTTCTAAGGGCAGGACAGATGGCAGAATTAGACGCTAGAAGATCTGAAGTTCTAGCTCATGCCGCAAAGAGAGTTCAGAGACAAATCCGAACGTACCTTTCAAGAAAAGAGTTTATTATCCTACGCAAGGCTTCCATAAATATCCAGAAACTTTGGAGAGGTAACCGAGTGTTCTGGATAGATACACATTCGTAACTACACTTGGTCTGTGAATATCCAAATGACGATTTAATTCTGCTCCACACAGCACAACTTGCGCGTAAGATTTATGAGTACATGAAGAGAGAAGCTGCTTCAATACGAATACAGAAACATGCACGTGCACGTGCAGCAAGAGGATCTTATACCAAATTACAGGGAGCAGCAATAGCTATACAAACCGGGCTACGAGCAATGGCTGCAAGAAATGAGTTCAGAAGGAGAAAACAAAACAAAGCAGCAAAATTTATTCAGGTAGTAAAGATTATAAAAGGCCAGAATTATTGGGAAATTTTGAAATAATACCTATCTACGATTTTTTACGGACATATTTATTTATTCCCTTCAGACACGATGGAGATGTTTCTATGCCGTTTCATCATATAACCGGCTTCAAAAGTCGACACTTTCAGTTCAATGCCTATGGCGAGCTAGGATAGCAAGAAAGGAGCTTCGGAAATTGAAGATGGTCAGTATTTTCTTCTTTGCAGGATTAATAGTCTTAAAATGCACACAAGCAGCTAATGACTGCTTATGTGTAAAATTGTCCTAACACAGGAAGCAAGGGAAACAGGAGCACTAAAGGAAGCAAAGGACAAGCTGGAGAAGCGTGTAGAGGAGCTAACATGGAGACTAGACATCGAGAAGCACTTACGAGTATGTACAAAATCACTTTTTGCGATTCAATACATTTTAAAATTTATTAACATCCGGCAGTAAATGACCCGTCCTTAAACCTCTATAGATGGATACTGAAGAAGCAAAGGTTCAAGAGATAGCGAAATTGCAGAAGTCGTTACAGGACATGCAAACCCAACTGGAGAAAGCACATGGTGAGATAATCCATGAAAGAGAAGCTGCCAAAATAGCGATCGAACAAGCCCCGCCGATCATCAAAGAAGTACCAGTTTTTGACAACACAAAGGTGGAGCAACTGACAAATCAAAACCACGAGCTTGAGGTATATCAAGGAATTAAAGTACACTATGAAATGAGATTTTTTTTTTCATTAGAGTGATCACTTGACAAAGCAGTTAACAAATTTGAAATATATAGTCGATCAGAGATGGACACGGGGGATTCAGATTGGGAAATAATGCCTAACTAATTCTATTAATATTAGTTATTTCAACAGAGTAGATTAATAGTATGTTTTTGAGATTTTTCACCATTGACCAAAAATAAAATATCGCAAAATAGTTGACACGATAAGGTAAAATTTTCCTAATCAACCGATTATTTTTAGCAAATTATTATACACAAGCATGGATCATGCAATCTAATTGATGTTCACTTGTGCAGGAAGTTATTACTGATTTAAATAAGAGGGTGGAGGAATTCGAGCAGAGCTATATAGAGGTGGAAAAAGAAAGCCATGCCAGACTTAAAGTAGCAGAAGAATCCCAGATAAGAGCTTTACAACTACAAGAGACAATCGAAAGGTATCTGATTTTAAATATCTGCATATCTCTAACTAGCCTAGTTTAAATCACCAACTCTGTTATGACCATATCAATTAAAAAAAATATATCTCTTTAGATTGGAAGCGAATGTGTCTAATCTTGAATCAGAGAATCAAGTTTTACGCCAGCAGGCTTTGGCTGCATCTGCTAAAGAGGACTTCACCGAGGAAATGGAACTGTAAGAATATTTAACTTTATGTTTCCTGTATACTAACAGTTTTTTCTCAAACTTAAAACTTTGCATAACTCAGTTCCTGCAATATGCTAGTGTAATATAGAGATCTATGTCAGATAAGTATAAGTAATTTTTCAATATAAATCTGCATTCATTGAGTTCAAATTAAATGGGATTTGAAATGCAAATGCAATCAATTAGTTGAACATAATTGATTTAGCTTTAATAGTCTAGATAGTGCATGTCATAATAAGTCAAGTCCCCTAGAGGAAATCTGAAGAATCTTTTATTTAGATTGAAAGGGAAGATCAGAGATATGGAGTCAGAAAACAAGTTTCTCCGAAGCCAAAAAGTAGTTGTGGAACAAATAGCAATTCCCGACGATCAAGTTAACCTATCAGTAAAGGTACAGTAGATTTTTACTTGCTTAAACCAACTCATAAAGTTCTATTCAAATAATCCTTGGCTGCTGTAAAATGCAGGATCTAAAAAATAATGAATATCAGAGTCATAATGTACAGCATCATCCAATAGCAAATGTTGAGGAACACATAACTAAAGTAATTAAATCGAGATTGAATTCAATAATTTCTAATATGAATTTTTTTGTCAGCATTGGGTCATTAGTTAATATGTAGCACAACTTCTGTGTGCAGGATTCAGAAGCTACTTCCCCTATCCTCACAAAACAGAGATCCTTGACAGATAGGCAGCAGGTATCTCTGTTATTTATATATATAATTTTTTCTACACAGACATGGGAATTCTAGTTGCATTCTAGTAAAATGATTATACATTATGTACCAGGAAAACCATAATGCACTGATCAAGTGTCTTCTTGAGGACAACCGATTCGATAAGAACAGGCCCGTTGCTGCTTGTATAGTGTATAAATCACTTGTTCAGTGGAGATCATTCGAAGCAGACAAGACTACTATATTCGATAGGATTATTCACGCTGTCCAATCATCAATAGAGGTACTAGAATCCTAACTTAATTTTAAGAAAATAAATGCAAACCACTTGACATATTTTACTATAATTTTAATTATATATAAATTTTTATAGCTATATATTTTGTTATTCAAAAAAATTGTGTGTGTTGGCAGAACCATGACAACACCAAAAATCTGGCCTACTGGCTGTCAACAACTTCAACCCTTTTGTTTCTTCTGCATAGAACAATAAAGGCAAGCAACAAGCGCAACCGAGGTTCACCCATGTCGCTATTCGGTAGAATGGCACAGGTAAATTAAAAAGACTAAAAAAATCAATCATCTGAATAAAATTAATTATTAAGTGGCTCGATTTATACATTCCTAGGTCCGGTCATCTTCCTTGATCACGGGACTATCCAGCGGTTACAGCGGCATGGAGGGAAACCCGATCTCAAAATCAAGGATTGAAGCTAAATACCCAGCTTTGCTGTTCAAGCAGCATCTAACAGCCTGTGTTGAGAAAATATACGGGATGATCCGCGATGGATTAAAGAAAGAGATCAGCCCGTTCCTTACGTTGTGCATACAAGTATGTACAATATCTACTCCAGAAATTAGTCAAATACATATCTATTATGAATCTGAACTTATATCCTAAAATGATATGACCAGGCACCAAGAGCTGCTAGAATCAGGCCAGTAAAAGGGTCGGTTAAGAACATCCACTCACATATCATAAAGAGCTCAAGTATGCACTGGCAAAGTATAGCCCACAGCTTGGACCATACAATGGGGATACTGTCTGAAAATTATGTAAGCTACAACTTAAGAATTATTATCAGTATTTATTTATTTAGTTATGTATTTATTTAGTTTTACGGGAGCTAATGGATCTGTCTTTAGGTTCCTTCTACCATCACAAGGAAAATATTCAGCCAAGTATTCTCATTCATAAATGTTCAGCTTTTCAATAGGTGAGAAATTATTCCTACTCCCTTTTTTAGTTTTGTACTAAACAAAAAAGATTATTTAGGAGCTAAAAGTGTCCAATTTCATAAAAAAATGACCAACCCATCATCGAGGTTCCATTTTTGCAGCTTATTGCTCCGCCGTGAGTGCTGCTCATTTAGCAATGGTGAATATGTAAAGGCTGGTTTACAAGAACTTGAACACTGGTGTGTGAAAGCAACAGATGAGGTAAATGACTCCATGAAACAATACTAAAGCAGGCAATGTTCTGGGCCAGTCCAACCCTTAAAATCGGGCTGGGCTGAAATTCCGGCAAGCCCCCCATTTCAAACGCCCAGAACAGAAGTTTAAAGTTTAAACTAGTGTAGTAAGCTCGGATCATCAATGGGTCAGGCAAAATAGCCCGTCTGTTCTAAGGCTTAAATTTGCCAACTCTAATCTATTCCCTAGCAGTAGATTATTTGTAAATACATAAAGTCTCACTCCTTTTATCCTTGTGATGCAGTATGCTGGATCCTCGCGGGATGAACTCCAACACATAAGACAAGCTGTGTCTTTTCTGGTACAGTTTTATTACCTAATTCATTCAGTTAACTGTTAGATTACTGATCAAAACAATACTTGCCCAGGTCTTGCATCAAAAAACCCACAAGCCATTGGATGAGATTGCGAACGAACTATGCCCGGTACAATTGATTTTATGCTTTAGTTATTCGTCTCTCGCTGAAAACCAGTAAACAATGCCGTATGCAACTCAATCGTACTTGACCGCTTTCAATCAGGTACTGAGCATTGCTCAAATATACAGAATTGGAACCATGTTTTGGGATGACAAGTATGGGACCCAGGGATTATCCACAGAGGTACTATTATGATTATCACTGTTTTAAGGAGAAATTATTTTTATTTTGGGGGAAATTTATAAATCACGAAATTTTTTATGTAAATCAGATGATTGAAAAGATGAAATTGATGACCATAGAAGACTCAATCAGTACACCGAACAATACTTTCTTGCTCGACGTGGATTCAAGGTGACCAGATTTCTAAACCCGGATAGCAAATTGAACAAAAAAAATGTTTAATTACAGAGCGATTAACGCGTGTTGTCAAAATTGATTGCAGCGTACCGTTCTCCATGGACGAGGTATCGCAGTCCTTTTCAGATATCAATTTGTCCGATGTGGAGCCACCGCCACTCCTTCGTCAGAGATCAGATTTCCATTTCCTGGTGCAGACGACAGCGACTGCATGACCGATTCTGCAGATTTTGACCGTTCGTAATTGTATTACTATTATATTTGAGATGTGGATTTTTCTCCTTATATTTGATCCATCGTACAGCTTTTCGAAGACGAAAATGGTCGGAGGCAAACACAGTAACTTTCGATGTATATCTCATATTCACATGCAAATGTCGGTGGTAGGCTGGAAACGAACCAAGCAGCTCGTGAGCGCTCGCGAGCTGCTCGAGTCAACGCTCGACTCGAGTTCGGTCAAACGCGAGCTCGAGTCGAGCTCGAGCCGAGTATTAATCTATACGAGTCGAGCTCGAGCCCAACTCTTGAAGAATCGAGCGGCTCGCGAGCCGCTCGTATATATAAATTTTTAATTCAATATTCTTAATATGTGTATATATATCGAGTCGAGTCGATATTTTCGAGCAATTCAAGTCGAGTCGAACTCGAGCAATACGACCAGAGTCACTCGAACAAGCTGGAATTGAACTAATCGAGCGAACAAAAGTCGAGCAGCTCGAGCATGAAAAAAAATTCGGGAGCCGAGCTCGAGCACTCTCCTGAGCGGCTCGTCGAGCTCGAGCTCGAGCTCCAGCCTGCTAATTTTTTTTCCGAGCCGGCTCGATAAGCCTAGAACTCGACTCGGCTCGACTCGTTTCCAGCCCTAACTCGGTGGGCTTTGCATTTTGTGGTTTTTGCCTTTTGTTTATCTCATTTTTTTTTTTTTTTTGCCTTTGTTTAGCTTTGTTTATTCTAACGATTACTTGGGTTTAAGAGAGCTCTCTTTAAAACAGCTTTTAAATTATTTAAAAGCTTATAAGTTTTAATAATTCTTTTTGTAATTTTTTTTGTAAATAAAATATTTAATGACTTATAAGAATATATATATATTTTTTAAACAGTTTATGAGTTATGGTAACTTAAACGGTTATTCTAATATTTTCTTTAGAAAAACATTAAAAATAAATTTTAAATACTTACACACACATGTTTCGGGTTTGAACTTTGAACTTACTGTTCTCAATTCAAGTGAGCTAACAACATTTTACAAAGAGATGCTTTTTCTAAAAATATCATATGCGTCTTTTATTATAATTTACAAAAAAGTATTTTAAAATTTGAAATGAATAGTTAAATTATTTTTTGTTTTCATTTGTGATTTCATTTTTCTATATCTAGTTAGATTTTAATAAACTAATTACTATAATTTAATTTATTATTATTTAATTAGAGGGTAGCATATTTAACATGTATGTCTATTATAGGATGTATTGAATTATGATTTCATAAGATTTTTTCATCTATTAGAGTGGTGTGTTGGATTATGATTTCAAAAGATAGTTTTTGAAACTTTAAAAAGTTCTTGAATTTAAAAAGTCTATAGAATTTATGCGAATTTTGACTGATTTTTTAATTGATTTATATATATATATATATATATATATATATATATATATGAATTTTCATTAATTTGAGAGAACTGTAAACAAAAATTATTAATTTAAGTGAACTTTCACACACACTCTGACTTATTGATTCAAATTAATATGAGTATATAAAAAAAATCATTATATTTAGAAAATACAAAACCCATTATTATTTATTATTATTATTATTATTATTATTATTATATATATATATATATATATATATATATATATATATATATATATATATATATATATATATATATATATATATATATATATATATATATATATATATATGAATTTTCATTAATTTGAGAGAACTGTAAACAAAAATTATTAATTTAAGTGAACTTTCATACATACTCTAACTTATTGATTCAAATTAATATGAGTATATAAAAAAAAATCATTATATTTAGAAAATACAAAACCCATTATTATTTATTATTATTATTCTCATTTTTATTACTTTATATTTGACTTTATTTTTTAAATACATTAACGATCGTTTTTCATGTATCAACTTTCGTTATTTGTTAAATTACAATTTTTTCTCTTTCGTGTCAAGATTTTTTAATTTTTTTTCTACTAAATATTAAACAATACACAATTGTAAATAAATCGTTATAAATAATTTTTTAATTAAATTAAATATTAATACTAATAATATTAATTTATAATATTTTGATTTTTTGTTAAACAAGTCTTTATATTAATAAACACAAAAATAATTTATTATAAATATCATCTATAAATAATTACTTCAAGAAAATATATGATTAGTCTAATTTTTTCAAATAAAATTTTGATTATTTGTCCAAAAACTATTTCAATAGTGTGCAATGCAAACTTTTGCAATAATTATGGAGCACTATATTAAAAGAAAAAAAGAATTAAAAAAGAAATCGATAGAAATTAAATATTAAAAAAAATAAAATTATTATTATAAAGTAACAAATGTAATGGAAAGTGTATAAAAGATTTCTTATAAATAATATTATTACAATGTGATAGGTGTTTATTATATAATGCTCAAGTAAACTTGTGTAATAAAAAAATCAGTTAAAAAAATGTAATGGACAGTGTATAAAAAATTTCTTATAAATAATATTATTACAATATGTGTTTATTATATAATGCTCAAGTAAACATGTGTAATAAAAAAAATCAGTTAAAATTGAATTATTCCAACAAGTTTAATACATGGTAGCCTCAATCTTACTTTTATGGTGTGTTTTATTGAATTCCTAAGAAGGATACATAATTTTGATTTGCTTTTATGATGTGATTTATTGAAACTGAACATAGATAATTTTGCTTCACAACATTCTCATTTATTTTTTAGCTGGGAAAAGTAGGTAGGATTGCGTCCTTCTAAACTGATCATTACACACTGAACATCACTAGCATATATGCAAGAAGAATACTATATATTGATCAATTTATAAGATCAATCAGTTTAACCTAGGAGGTTTATCAAGTTTCCTTGTTATGACATCGACAAACTTAAGTAAGCGGCCAACGACATCATCCCTCAACAAATCCACTCCTAATTCTCCTCCACCCTCTTCAAGCTCGCCCGCCGCCTCTCCTCCCATATCACTGTCGTCATCGAGGAGTCCCACGGCTCACCTCCAACCATCTACCTATCCACCAAGATCTCCCCTTCCACCCACCGCATCAAAATCAACAAACCCCCAAAAGACGACGACCTTTTCGTCGTCATCCTCGATACAAACCCAAAAAAAAAAAAAAAATTGCACTTACAAAAATGGTGAAATATAAGTGATGTGGTGAATTTTAATTATATTTTATGGAATATTAAACAATATACTATCGTAAACAAATTATCATAAATAATTTTTTAAATAATTGAATATTAATTTTATAAATTTATTATATTTAGATTGTTATTAAGAAACATATTATTGCATATAATAAACACTAAATAATTTTTTATTAATATCATTTATACCTCAACATTTAAATGGTTTGAGTTACAATTAAAAATTAAAAAATATTTAAAAAGTTAACCTAGGAGGTGTGTCAAGTTTCCTTGTTTTGTCATAAAAAATTCACCATGTGGTGACAAGGAAGGAATGTCACTATACTTATTCATCTATAGTGACACTATGACCTTAAAATTTCGTCATTTAATATGGTATTTCGTCACTAAATAGTATATTTTTTTTACAACAATTCGGTTTTATTGTCATTATAAATCTAATTTTTGTGACGATTTTTCATCAATTAATAAACCTATGAAATTTTAATGAATTTTTTTTGTCACAATAAATAATAATTATTTTATCATATTTATATATTTCCTTACAAAAATTATTTTTTTATGACAAAATACTTTTTTTTTATATTTGCACGTATATTATATTGAAGTCGATTATCAAGATACTACTTGTGAAAAATAAATTCTCATTACAAAATGGAGTACAAATTACAAAGAAAATTCAAATGTACACAAAATTGAATTATAAGCAAATTCATTAAACTTCAGATATATCAAGGAGGAAAATATCCAACAGATATCCTCATCAAATGATATAAAAAACACAAAAAATAGGGCAAAACTTCAAATCCCTACATGACTATTGTAGCGATCTCTTGTTACCCGGAATTGCGACTACCAAAATCCCTGCAAAAACACCTTCAGATACTTGTTCTTGGTCCTCTACGCCTTGGCCTCAAACCTACTCCTAGAAAGGGTCCTCGGATTGAAATTGGCCTCTCCAAGATCGAAGCTTCCCGCCGCTGCGAATTCCTCCGAGAGGGAGGTCTCTCTCTTAGTCTCCTGCGAGAACTATGGGACCTGCGTGTCGTAGAGAGATTCGGACATGTAGAAGATGGGGTCTTGATGTTGGCGTACACTTATGAATCGAGTTTATGAATTGAGTTTGTGAACCGAGTTTACCTTGATTAATTGTAGATAATGAAGTGAAAGTGGAAGTGGAGGCGTACGTGGTGTATGGGTGACTGAAGGACTAACAATTTATATTCTAGATTTTAAGTTAAACACAATAACTTTCAATTTCTCACAATAATTAATTACTCCAATTGAAAATTCAATATTTTTATTGAAATATAAGATAAACATAATAGTGTAATATTACTCCAATATTATACGTAGTATTTATAAATTTAATTTTTTATAACTAATAACAAATATTTTTTTAATATTATTTTCATTTAATTGAAAGTTTTCATATGTATATTTCTATAAAATGTTGTGAAAAAATTATGATCAAAACTAATTTGACTTTGAAATTTACAATTTATTTATTTTAAAAGTAATTAATTAATGATTAATCGTTGTCACTGCATAAGTATTGACGACGAAAAACAATGTTACAAATAAGTTAATTAATTCATGACGAAATTTTAAATGTCATCAAAGTATATTATTATATGACAAATGTTATAGACACAAATTACAAATTATTATGGTCTCAAATAATATTTTGACGAATAATTATGTCACTTTTAATTTTGAAGAATTAATGACAAAACATAAATAGGTCATAAAAAATAATTTTTTTCATGACTTTGGATGTCGTCCCGAATTATTATAAATATTGTCACAAAAGGGTTACGTGACAAAAACATTATTATTGTCATGATAATTTTTAAAACAATGACGAAAAAATATATTTTTAATAACAACCTAAATTTTGTCACAAAAAATAATATGTTTGGTGACAAAATAAAATTGTCTCTAAAGCGTTATATTAAGTGAAGAAAATTGAATTTTTTACTTTTAAATGATTATTCTTGACGAATTTCTTGTCGGTCACAAAAAAAATTATCATATGATTTTTTGTAGTGAAAGTAATAGTATATATAATGAATTGTTGTTAGTAATGAATGAGTTATTTGTTTTTTTATGTGTTAAATTATATAAAGGAATAGTATATATAATGAATATTGTTGTTTAAGTAATGAATGAGTTATTTGTTTGTGTGGAGCGTTTGATTTTTTTGTTAGAAATTATTTTTTTAAGAAAATATTTGGAGTGTTCGTTTGATTTTTTTTAAGAAATGATTTTTTAAAGAAAATATTTGGAGTGTTGTATTGAACGTTATTTGTATATTGTGAAGCGTGAGAGTGTTATTTGTTTATTATGAAGTGCGAGAGTTTGCTCATAAAGCTATATTTGAAGCTTCATTAGCTGGTAAGAACACTGACGCAAATATGAAGTGTAAGATTAATTTATCCAAAAATTTTACACACGTTTTCATTTAGATCTTCATTAAAGATTGATTTGTAACGAACGAAGACTAGTTTTGAATGCTCAATGTATTACCCTAGTAAATATGATGCTTCAACCTTTTTTTCATATATAAGGAAATGCCCATATCAACTAGCAAATTGCTTAGGTATGTTTAAATAAAGTTGTTTCTACTTATGTTAAAATATTTGTAGTTGAAAAAAAAACTGTTTTTTATCAAAAAATAATAGTATTATTTTTTAATAGAAAAAAAATATAAGTCACAAGTTATTACAAAAATTAGTTTTTATGTGTTAAATTATATAAAATAAGAGTATATATAATGAATATTGTTATGTAAGTAATGAATGAGCTGTTTGTTTGTGTGGAGCCGTTTGATTTGTTTTTAGAAATGATTGTTTTAAGAAAATATTTGGTTTGATTTGTTTTTAGAAATGATTGTTTTAAGAAAATATTTGGTTTGATTTGTTTTTAGAAATGATTGTTTTAAGAAAATGTTTAGAGTGTGTTGTATTGAACATTATTAGTGAGGTGAATAAATAATAAGATTTTTTTAGACTCCTGATTTTTTTAAGAAAATATTTGGAGAGATACAACTGCTTAAAAAAATAGTGAGGGTGCATAAATAATAAGAATTTTTTAAACTCTTGTTAGTTATTAGTGAGGTGTTATTAGTGAGGGTAGATAAATAATAAGATTTTTTTAAACTCGTGATAAACTTATGAAATTAAAACCACTATATTTTTGTTGTAAAATAAATCAAATGCTCAATCAAATGTTATTCAAAACATTAGTTGAACCTCGTTAATAATGTATGTTTTTTGCTCTAAAATAAATGAAAGACTCAATCAAATTCTATTCATGTTTGAACTTTAGTTGAACTTTTTTAATAACTGTTGTTTTGAAATTATACGAAAAAGAATTGGAGATATTGATTTGTAATATGAGTCAAATTAAAATTAATACTACATCATTTGACTTTCTTTACCCCTTAAAATGAGAGTGTGCAGTTCTAGTTTAAGAGGGTGTATTCAATTCGGATTTTAAAGGATTTTTTTGGACTTTTAAAAGTCCGTGGATTTTTATGGATTTTTTAAATCCACGGAGTTTAGGAAGAGTTTGACTGACTTTTGGTATTGATTTTCATGGATTTTCATAGAGTTTGTGAAATATATTTTTAACTATTAACATTAATTTTCATAAACTTGTATTTATAAAAAATAATAATTTTTTTTAAAAAAATATAAATTATTTAGAAAATAAAAATCCAAAAATGTTAATTCAAAAATTTAAAATAAATAAATTATTATCTATCACTATTATTAATCATCATTTACATCATTTGTTATACGATCAATCTCATTTCTCACATTATTATTTTTATTTTTATTTATATCATTGTTATACAACGACCTATATATACGTATATATAAAATATACGTAGTGTATACCTCCCTCAGTCATATTTAAAAAAAAAAACTTCATTGGTGTCAGAGACGGCTGAATTTTTATCATATTTTATCAAATATTAAACAATAATATAAATAAAACATCATAAATAATTTTTTAAATAAATTAAATAATAATAATATTAATAATATAAATTTATTATATTTGGATTATTATTGAGAAAATATATTGTTGTATATAATAAATACAAAATAATTTATTATTAATATGATATATAAATAATTAATTTTAAATAAAATATGATAAGATCAATTTTCTCAAATAAAATTTTGATTATTTTATATAGATAGATTTGTGTAATATTTATGTTAAATAATGATTGTTTTTTTTAGTTTACATGTTAGAATTTTCGGTGTCGTAAAGAAATCCGTCGAAATCTCTCATAATTATGAGAGATTTTGAAAAGTCAGGTTTAGTTATATTTTTTAAAGAGAATCCATTAAAATCCATGAATTATTAAAATCCATTAAAATCCATAGACATTTGAATACCTGTGGATTTTTAAAGACTTTTTAAAATCCTAATTGAATACCTCCGGATTTTAATGGACTTCTAAAAATCTGAATTGAATACCTCCTGATTTTAAAAGTCTATTAAAATCCTACAGACTCCGGAACGAATACACACCCCTAAGTTTATAGTACAATATGTATATACACAAACTTATAATGATAGTTATACTTAAATATTAATTAAAGTAATATAAATTCAAATATTTAAATATAATTATTTTTAGAATTTAAATTTATTTACAATTAGTGTAAGTTTATACAAAATAGTTATTTATAAACCCTTCAAATAATGTTGTGAATTTAAACATGTACTATACTACAGTAGTACAGTATATAATAATAAGATATTTTTTTGTATTTAAAAACAAGTTTTATTATTAAGAGAAAAATGGCAATTAGGTTTTGTTTTCAAAATTTTTTGGGGCAATTAGGTCAAGTTCCAAATAATGTGTCGATTAGTTTTGTGGCATTTAGGATAAAAAAAAATGACTAGCCAGTAGAGGTGATTGAGTTTCTTGCTAGGTGATTGAGTTTCTTGTTGTGAACACACGTCTCATACCATCTCCAAAATTTATCAACAAATTAAAAAATAATAAAAGAAGAAGAGGAAGAATAACAAAAATCTCCAAAATTTATCAACAAATTAAAAAATAATAAAAGAAGAAGAGGAAGAATAACAAAACTCTAATACACCCAGCACCAAAGCAAATCGATCCACAGACTTTATCAGGAACAACAACTGCTCACCTGTCATTAACTACAAAAGTTATTGACTGTAAGGTCCAAAGTTCAAATCCGAGAAAGGTTCAAATCCGAGACATTGCAATTGACCTAAACAAAACAAAAAAATTATTGCTCACATGTACTTTGTCGTACAGTTCAAACAATGGAACGAGGAGTTTCAAGTTCTTCGGGACAGCAAAATACTCACTTTCAAAAAGGAGTCCGAAATGATGTCATTCCACGTCACGACAGTTCTCACGGGCATTTCATCGAACACCATAGACGTGAACGTTTTCTCGGGCCTCCGCCCGAAGGAGCGGTGGTACCCCACCAGCACGACGGTGAATTTCCAGCTGGACACATCGGAAGCTAATCCGACGAGAGTGGCTTCGCCGTCGGGGTAAAATCAAAAGACGGGCCGATCTATTACGCCCTTGTCGGGGATGCTTGAGCAGCACATCAACCCGTTGCGGGAAGCTCGGATTTCGACCCTGTCCTTGATGAAATCGGGCGAGAATTCGGAGACGCCATCAAACCCTAGGTAAATAGCGAAGAGATAATCGCGGCGATTTGCCTTCTCGTCTTCGAGATTGTACATCGGACGTTTACACATTTTAAGTGGCCTAAACCACACATAATTTTTCAAAATCCTTATTGCCCAAAAATTATTGAAAAAATGCTTAATTACCATTTTCCCTATTGTTAATAAATCAGAGTGAGTAGTAATTTGCTCCCCTATAATTTACACCTACAACTCAGAAACACATTCTATCAAATAATTACCCAAACACAATTAAAGACAAACCTAATTCAACATTTTTAACTTTACACTAGAAACCTGTCGATCTCAACATCTGTTTAAAACTTAGTCATCCCCACAATAGTCGAAATCCGGCTCCGTCGGCTTTGGCACTTTCACTGTCGATTCCATGTTCAAACACTGCACGACCTCAGCTCGACTTGGACCTGTGGACTCCCCTCAAAGCATTCGCAGCAAACTTCGACGCCAGCATAGTCGCCTTGATTTTAGAAGATTTGTTACGCAAAATCAACCCCGCCTGCACGTCGTCCTCCTCTTCGCCTCCCGTGCTAATGTCACTCTCGCCTCCCGTGCTACGCCCAGAACAGAAGTTTAAATTATTGTATTAATCTCGGGGATCATCAATGGGTCAGGCAAATTAGCCCGTCTGTTCTAAGGCTTAAATTTGCCCACTCTAATCTATTCCCTAGCAGTAGATTATTTTTAAATACATAAAGTCTCGCTCCTTTTATCCTTGTGATGCAGTATGCTGGATCCTTGCGGGATGAACTACAACACATAAGACAAGCTGTCTTTTCTGGTACAGTTTATTAGCTAATTTGTTCAGTTAACCATTAGATTACTGATCAAAACAATACTTGCCCAGGTCTTGCATCAAAAAACCCACAAGCCATTGGATGAGATTGCGAACGAACTGTGCCCGGTACAATTTTGATTTTATGCTTTAGTTATTCGTCTCTCGCTGAAAACCCGTAAACAATGCCATATGCAACTCAATCGTACTTGTCTGCTTTCAATCAGGTACTGAGCATTGCTCAAATATACAGAATTGGAACCATGTTTTGGGATGACAAGTATGGGACCCAGGGATTATCCACGGAGCCACTATTATCCACACGAAAATTTGTATGTAAATCAGATGATTGCAAAGATGAAATTGATGACCATAGAAGACTCAATCAGTACACCGACCAACACTTTCTTGCTCACGTGGATTCAAGGTGATCAGATTTCGAAACCCAGATAGCAAATTGAACAAATAAAAAGTTTAATTACAGAGCGATTAACGCGTATTGTCGAAATTGATTGCAGCTATATCGCATTCCTTTTCAGATATCGATTTGTCAAACGTGGAGCCACCGCCACTCCTTCGTCAGAGATCAGATTTCCATTTCCTGGTGCAGACGACGGCGACGGAATAAGCAATTCTGCAGATTCTTACAGTTCGCCATTATACTATTATATTTGAGATATAGATTTTTCTTCTTAAATTTGATCCATCGTACAGTACAGCTTTTAGAAGACCAAAATGGTTCGGAGGCGTAGTAACTTTCATTTTTTATTTTTGTTTGTACGTTAACTTTTGTGGTTGTTTGTACGTTAACTTTTGTGGATTCTAACGGTAACGAATAGAAGTATTTTAGATAATTTTTTGTTTTTTGTTTGTGCGTTAGCTTTTGTGTATTCCCTAATACACAGATAATTTGGGTCGAAAATATGGCTATCCATATATATATATATATATATATATATATATATAAAATATTTTTTTGATGAAAATATAAAAAGAATAATAGTTAATTTTTTTATAGATTGTTTATAGAGATTATGATTTATATAGATATTAAAAAATATAAAAATATTTTTTTGATGAAAATATAAAAAGAATAATAGTTAATTTTTTATAGATTGTTTATAGAGATTAGCCAGTCGATAAAATCAGTGAAAAGATATGAGAATTTCATATACAAGAATTCCATCACACTTTGAAATTTCAGCTAAATCTATTGGATTCTTTCACCATCAAGAACTGCCCTTGACAGTTAAGTAATGGATGGTCCTATATCTGGTCCTATCATAATTACCCACTATTGTGAAACAAAACTTACCAAAATCTATTGGGAATTCCGAGTACCTAATTTCATAGCCAATGACCCTCTTGGAGTGGGAAGAGAACAAATGGGAAGAGAAGAAACCTGCAATGATGACATGGATGTTAATTCAAGCATCACACAACACTATCTAGCAATTTGTATTTAACATTTTGAAACATTCATGCATCACACAATACTATCTAGCAATTTGTATTTAACATTTTGAAACATTCAAGCATTACACAACACTATCTAGTAATTTGTATATTTAAAATTTTGGAAGAAATTAAAACCTTCAGCATTGTCTTATGCAACTTCTTAACTAGATTTTAGTAAAGTAATTAGTCACTTGTTTTCAACCCAGGTCTGTAAATTCAAATTAGGCTCAAAAGAAGGTTGTTTCAAAAGTGATAGGCATTCAATTTAATAATACAAGACAGTGTTTGCAAGAACAGCTCATGTTTAAAACGAATGAATGAAGTCAAGACAAAGTTCCCGTCTCTAACCAAGAGAAGAGGATAAAGGAAGTCTTTGAGAAAAGCTAAAAGCAATGGAAATTAGGGCCATACTTAACATGTAAAGTAGGGGAGTTGCTAAATTTTAACAGAGGGAAAATTGAAGATATGATGTGCAATTAAAATCATGCCCAATGAATTTACTATCCCAGAAAAACTATGTAACTCGTGGAACTTGGCACATCTGGTGTCTTCCTAATCTATATACTTAGACGACTTGGCATATCTTGTGCGGGCCTTCCTAATCTATCTACTTAGATGACTGAATAAAGCTCCTCAACTAAACAGAGTATTAACAAAATACAATCAAAGTATATTGGTTGTTTTACCTGGCCCTCGGGTGGTTTAATCCTGCAAAGTTGGACGAGTTGTTCTTCGTTGAGGTGGTTGATGATTGCTTGAAACGTCGTGACAATGCCGTGATCATCTGCATCCTTTTCCTTGGCAGTAAAGGTTAGATAATACAGACAGGTGATGGGGCTCATTGCGATTTTCACAATATCCACGAGCTCGTATTGTTTACCCTGCAAATTTTTATTACATAAATACAAAAATTAATAACAAAAACAATTTCTAAGAAAAGCCGATCGATCAATTACGTACAGAATCGTCCCGGAAGCCCTCCAATGCCTTGCGTGCGTTAAGCATATTCTCATCATGATATTCCTCAATGTCCCTCAAATGATTCATGGGCTTGAAAGGAAAAATCACTTTTTCATTAACATAGAAACCCTGCACAAACAATTTTTTGTTGAGCCCTGAAACAATATTTCAAATAAATGGAGTAATAAATAAATGAAATAGCAAATAGGGTTAGGGTAAGCTTACCCCATACTTAAAGAACTCGTCAGGGGTCATAATTTGAAGGAGAGGATCAGGTGATTCAAACTTCTCCTCAATGTCTTGTTTAAAAGTATCGCTGTTATAGAATTTGGCGGAAAACATAGTTACGATCTGGGTTTGGATTTCGAAATCTCCCAACAGACTCTGTTTACTTATATAGGCATCGCATTCGCATAGCCCACGTTTTTTCAACCTAATCCCCGCAGTCCTCAAATTAATCGATTTAAGAAAATAATTATTTTTATACTTATATTTAAGAAAATAATTATTTCTATTTATTTATTTTGATAAATTTTTTAAAACATTACTTTCAACTACTTTATTAATTTAAAAATATATTTTTTTCTATCATTTTTTTTATTAAAAAATTAATAACATAATAAAATATTTTTTTTTAACTTTTTCACAAAATTTTTAAAACATTACTTTCAACTACTTTGTTAATTTAAAAAAAATATTTTTTTCTATCAATTTTTTTATTAAAAAATTAATAACATAATAAAATACTACCTCCTATCTTTTTTAATTGACGTTTTGAGATAATAAAATACTCCTTCCTATCTTTTTTAATTGACGTTTTGAGTTTTTTGTGAATTTTTTTTTTTAATTATCGTCCTAGTATTTTTATCTATTTATATCCCTCATTAATCATTATTTTATTAATTATAATTAATTAATTTATATTTATATTATATAAATTAAAAAAAGAATTAGAAGATATAGAGATAAAGTCAAATAAATAATAGTAAATTAATATAATTAAATAAGGTTATATTAAGTAAAAAAAAATCTTAAAAACTGTGAAAATCATAGAACGAACAATTAAAAAAGATTAAAAAGAGTATTTGTTTAAACACCTTACCTAAGGTGACAATGAATGATAACCGGGATTAATTTACACCTAAAATTCTAAAACACATTCTCTCAAATAATACACCTATGCTATATGATAGTATATCCTTTGCAAGCAAACAAACACCAATTAAAGACAAACCTAATTCAACATTCTTAACCTTACACTAGCTAGAAACCAGTCTCAATATCTGTACAAAACTTAGCCATCCCCATAATAGTCGAAATCCGGCTCCGTCGGCTTCGGCACTTTCACCGTCGACTCCATGTTCAACACACTGCACGACCTCGACCTGGACCTGTGGACTCCCCTCAAAGCATTCGCAGCAAACTTCGACGCCAGCATAGTCGCCTTGATTTTAGAAGATTTGTTACGCGAAATCAACCCCGCCTGTACATCATCCTCCTCTTCCCCTCCCGAACTACTGTCACTTTCAGACTCGTCGTTCATATGGAGCTCCAGAATCTTCCTCCTCGAATACCGCCTCCACGCTGCCTGAATAAAAGTAGCCGCCCAAGTCCTCCACTGCTGGGAATAGAATCTGAACGTCTGCTGCACCTGTCTGCTGTGGATTCGCCTGAACTGGCTCGTGATGAATTTCAGCTCGTCCGCGATCAGAGCGAACGCCTCGACTTCGGTCAGGGCCTTCACGGTGCGAGTCGAAGGGGGTAGGTTGGAGCCGGACTTGGGGTCGAGGGCCCACGTGAGGAGCTCCTCTCCGCAGAAATCGCCTTCTTTTAAGAATCCGCGGTTGAAGAAACCTGACCTCCCTCCGTCGGTCGTCACGCTCTCGAGACGGCCGCGGATGATGAAAAGCATCTCGTCGACTGGGTCTCCCTCTCGGAGGATGTATGTGCTCTCAGTGTAGAGGCTGGGTTTGAGCCGTTCGCAGATGGCGTCGAGCAGTCGATCGTCCATGTTCGCGAAAAGAGGGACCTACAGAGACAAACATTTGTAGGCTTAACAAACAAAAACAAAATCAGCCCCTTTTCGTAATTTGGCCTAACATAGGGGCAGTTTTTGTAGTTATTTTCAAAGAGAGGAGAGGAGAGGAGAATATACGTACCCGTCTAACCAAATTCAAACAGAGATGTCGCTTGATATCTCTTCGAAGATCCTTGGGCAAGTTTTGCACCAAGCTCTCCTCGTCAACTCCTCTGGTCTCCAACCATTTGTACTGATCGTAACGCCTTACTCGCTCCCTAAGCTCCATTGGTAGTACTCTGTGGTGCATCCATTGCTCGGAGTCCCGTTTCTTGATTCTCATTTCCTCCAGACGAACTGTGAGCGACTGAAGATACGTCTGTTGCAAACAAGACAAGGCCTCTAATCACAAATGTACACTTGAGGTTTGATCTAATTAGAATAAGGCCCGCGAAACTTTTAAAAGTACGAAACATTCACTTTATTTTGTCTCACATTTTACCTGCATATTACCAATGAGTAGTGCAAAGAGTAGGAGACCCAGGATAGCAACTGCTATAGAAAACAGAACTTCTCCGGGATAAGTGCTCGTCACGAGCCCCTGACCAAGTGTACTGCAAAGATCGAAGCACAATATTAAGTTCTCGAAAAAAAACTACGCTTGCGAAAACTAAAAGGTCTGGATGTGAAATAAACACCTTAAATTTTGGAGGCCCCACCACAAGCAATAGAAGTATTTCGAAACAAAATGCTCAGATTCAAGAACGCCGGACGTCACAGCCTGCTCGTATATTCCGTACTTAAATGGCGATTTCTGGTCGTCGCTGATCGAGCATTTTGGTTCGATGTAAGTCATGCTCGTGTTTCTCCACATGTCGATGTTTGAGACCTCATGGGCACAATACAGATTGATCGTATTACAATCTGGAGTCTCCCGGCAAGCTATATCCCAGCACGTGTCCTTGCGCTCGATCGCTAATAGGTACCATAAGGCCCCAACAATCTGGACCATTAACATTTACCATTAATATCAAATGTTTTTCGACTACACAACACTTGAGCTATAACAGAGAAGGCATGTTCTCTGTTTACTTACGTGGCTAGCAAGTAAGAACCATAACAAGTAATAAGCCGCGCCAGCCCATGCAGTTTCGGCAAACCCGCCAGCTGTCTTCTTCAGCTCCGAACTAAGAGGTATAAAACGAACGAACCTAGGGATGTATTGAAGGAATACAATTATCACCAGCGCGCGTTTCGTACCCAACACATCTGAGTCTTGTGCTCGGTGCAAAAACCTCCACACCACAATCTGTAGACGAGAACGAAGAAATTGATCATTTTTTCTCCAAAAACGAAAATCCTCGTTTTTACTATTCGAACTTTGGAATACCTGCGGCAATGGGAGCACCGACGAAAGATCCACGAAAAAATACCGGTGCATATATCTGTTTGCTATCTCTCTTGGATCAATCACAAGTTCGCCCCTGCCGAAAACCCGAGAAGAAGGCGCAATAAAAGCGGTTCGAAATTGCAGAACCATCCGGGCAATGTAAAACAGGTCGACTATGGTCCTCAGAGTTGTTGTTGTGTACGCCAGACTCGAATGTATATGGAGACACATCTTATCTTCCTGGAAAACAGGAAGGTACAAGAACAAGGGGTCGATGGACACCGCGAGAATGCACGAGAAGAGCAAGAGCTTATTCCACAGAACAAGATTCTTGTCTTGAGGGTCGAATATCTTTCTCTCGGAAACTATAAGATCCTCCGGGAAAACGGCTCGCGTGACTCCGGATTTCAGCGACCGTCCGATCGTGAGGAGCCCTTCGGAGCCTCTTTGGAATCCGATCGAGAAGGACTTCGATGGGACATTATTGGTTGGTGCCGGTGCACTGAACCCTTCCAAACTGAATCCACATTTGTTCTTTGCAGCCATTTCGGATCGAAAAGAGTCCAAGTCATCAAGCCTGCAGTGTTACAAGTCAGGGATGAAGCAAAACATCGTGTACAGCGAGAGAAATTTTCGTCTCAGACAATCATTTATTACCTTACAAACTTCTCCTTTTGCCCATCAATGTACTGTGTCTTATAACTGGAATCGAACATTGTGTTCGGATCAATGGCGTAGCATATTGAGGTGCATTTATCGGCTTTTTCGCCAAAATGAGAAAATTCGCAGCACGAAATGAATTGAGAAAAATGGGAAAATCACTATAATTATGCCTCCAAGGCATCATACACCCTGCTTATACAAGATTCATTTTTTTTCATATTGATCTAACTCTACGTGTGAAATCGATCGTTCGATCATCCAACGTCTAGGCATCATCGCAATAATCTATCTAAAGAAAAAGTAACAGAAAAGAAGGGGAAAAAAACAGGAATCAATTCAAGTTCTTCACAACAATCATCATGCCGAGAATTGTAAAGCCTGAAAACAACAGAGGTAAATAAAAACTAACTTTTTTCACCATGCACGCCTGAAGAAATTGTTGCCGAGGTAGGTAAAATGTGTTGTCAAAATTATTAGTTTTTTTTTTTTTTTGTTTTTACTATGTTTTGACTTTCTTAAACTTGTTTCTCTTTATTTTTTTTGTGTGGGAGAGTGATTTTCGCGCCTAATTAAATTCATAAATTTCATGTGGAAAATAATAATAATATCAAAACCACACAAAATACAGTAAAAAACAAAAACAGAAAGAAACACCTTGAACACAGAAACAAAAATCTACCCAGCCGCGTGAGGTAGAGTTTGATCGCACATCCCCGGGTTCTTGATACACCACATCGGTTGAATAGGTTCTGCCTTAATCCCCCGGTGCACCATTCTCTGCCTCCACTCGCTCAACCTATCCGTAGCCTCCCTCGACCTCTTCTTCTTCCCATTCTCATCTTTATTCCCAGACCACAAAACCTCAGCCAAAGCCGAAGTTCTCGGCCAAATCCGCGAATCCATGACTGTCGGGTCCGCCTGCTCCGACCACAACGCCACCTCACCTCCGATCACCAGCTTCGACTCCTCCTTACTCAATCCGTACGTTATATCATAGTTGTAAATCAGCTGCCAAGTCTTAAAGGGCCCACACCAAGACCCCCCGTTTCCTTGATCTGTTCCCGGAGGCTGATCGTACAGATCTTTGTTGTTCCCCGGAAAATCACCATGCCCGCAGTCCAAGTAATAGAAGTCTGACGACGAGACGATCGCTCGATAACCGGCCTTAACGATCTTCTTCGTGTTGGTGGGCCCGTTGTTCCACGTCTGGAGGATGACGTTTTTCGTGGGGAGCAGAGATCGTGAGACGTTGACGTTGGAGTCTAACAGAACGTCCTCCCAATAGACGACAGTCCGGTTCAGGGCTGTGATGTAAGGCAGAGTTTTTTGGATGAATATTTCGAGGACCTGGCTGAGGGTTTTGTTTCTCGAAAGGAAGGCGCGAATGGTGGGGTCACTTTTCCAGCAGTTTGGGGTGACTTCGTCTCCTCCGGCGTGGTAGAAATTGTCGGGAAACATGGATACGACTTCTCCGATGACGTTGTTGACGACTTTGTAAGTTTTGTTGTTCAGAGGGTTCAGTTGGCCGGCTCCGGGCTCGGCTGCGAACCGGCCGGCCCAGTCGGAGGCGTTGGGTAACCAGAATTTGTTCGCGCAGGTGATGATTTCAGGGTAAGCATCGCCCCATGATAATGTGTGTGCTGCAAAAAAAATTGCAATTTAAACAAGTTGAAGGACTGAAAATGAATTATTAGACAATGAGTGTTTGGGGCAAATTGGTAACTTTGAAAAACTGACCGGGCGTGTCGATCTCCGGCACGACCCTAACCCCATTTTCCAGCCCCAAATCGACTATCCTTTTCACGTCCGCCGCCGTGTAATTCATATCCTCGCCGTACGCGCCCTTCGCCGCCAGCATCGGCTCCGATTTGAGAACCAGCGGGAACGAATGCGAGTCGGTGAGGTGCCAATGGAACACGTTCAATTTATTCATGCCCATCGCGCGGATCAGCCGCAGGAGATCGTCAACTCCGTAGAAGTTTCTCGAGGTGTCCAGCACGATCCCCCGGTGCGCGAACAGCGGCGCGTCGCGGATCTTCACCCCGCAGGCCACTCGCGGCGGATTCGAGTACACGAGCTGCGAGAACGTCTCGAGCCCCCGCATCGCGCCCCACGCCGTCTCCGCGGTCATCTTCGCAGGGTCGCCGCTGCAGGGGACTTCGAGGGAGTACGATTCGTCGACGCCGTGGGACAGCGGGGCGGAGAGGTCGGAGACGGTGATGGTGAGCGAGAGGAGCGGCGCGGATGACGTCAGGTTGAGGTTTGGGTGGATGAGGGGGGAGTAGTGCTCGTTGAGGGTTTGGTTTTGGTAGCGGCAGACGGCGGGGGTCAGGTAGGGGTGATTGGGGGCGGAGATGTTGAATTTCGGAGAGAGCGGAATTGCCTGTGGGCGGGACCACTGGGTTTGGGTGGGCTTGGGCCATACGTTGATCGGGTATCCAACGGCTGAAATTGGAGGGATGACTGTGAAGAAAAACAGAATTGTTGAGATCATAAAGGAAAGGCAATCCATAGTTCCACCAATTGAATTGTTTTTTCGTCGAAGATGTGTATAACATGTGATTTATATTTAAAGTGATCTTAGCTCTCAGGTAAAATGGAAATACAGTAAAACATCTATAAATTAATACTCGATAAATTAATAACCTCTCTAATATAATAAAAACGTCCGGTCCCGACTCGGGCCTTTGAAAAAAATGATCCAATTCGATAAGATAATATAATAATATTTTTTTTGAAAAAACCTTTATAAGTATTAGGTCCCATCAAAACTCTAAATTAATAATTTGTAAATATTACAATTATAATAAATATTATGGTAATTTGCAAAATATGAATCTATTGTTACTTGATACTTCGTATTTCTTAAAATTTAAATCTAATTGAATTTCATCTCTCATTTTTTTAATTGCCGTCAAGAGTTCTGGTGTCGAGTTGTCTAGCTGCAACAAAATTTTTTGATGATCTCTTTTGTATTCACATAATACTTTGCGCATTTGATCATTCATGGATGATTTTGTGATACCTTTTAGATGATGAGAAGACATGATTTGAAATTATGAATTAGTTTATTTTCATATTGAAATATATATAAAAAATATTTCATTTAATAAATATATAATTCAATTAATATAATAGTTAAGATTATACATTGAATTTATATTATACATGAATATATTAAGTAGTTACATTGAATCGGTTGATACATGAATTTTAATAATTTATTTGAAATATATTGTAGTTAAATTTACAGAATTTTAAACATCTCTCTTTTAATTAATAAAATATTAATTTATCGATATATTAATACCTCTTTAAATTGATAAAATTTCTCGGTCCCGAGGGTATTAATTTATAGAGGTTTTACTGTAAGTAGTAAATTTTAGATCTCTATATTCAAACACAAATTCATTCACAATCCAAAACATAAGTGCCTTGAGATTTGATATAAAAGTTTTTTAATTAAAATGTTGAATATAGTAGAGACCTAGTCAATTTTATTTTTTTTTCACACAAAATTTATAAAAATTACATTGAATGTTATATTAAAAAGTAAGCAATAAAAATATTTTTGTAATTTGAAAAGGTTATTTGTATTTAAAAAAAGTAAATATAATTATTGTAATTGTTAGATTAATAAGAGTTTTAAGAATTTGAAAATAATAAATATTTGTGTACAAAAATAATTCTAAAAACTGTAATTTTAACCACTTAAACAGTTAAACCATGATAATTAACTTCCAAAAAAATATTTACTGGTCGAACAAAAACAATGAGCTACTATTGTGTGAAGGCATAGGACTTGCCAAAATTTCAAATTATTTGAATCTTTTAACAATAACCAAAAACAAACAGTGCAAGGACTTGGTCACTGTTTTTAACGTTTTCAACAAGCGTGTTTTATTTTTCTTATATTATGTCAAAAGTGAAAGTTTATATTGATTTTTGTATGCATTTTATTTAAAATATCACGCTTATGAATTATGATTTACTAGTTTTTTTCCAAATTCACTCATGACTAAATATTTATTAAATCCCAATATTATACTTATGTTTCGTCACTTCTGAGTTCTGATGTGATTATTATTATTACTATCTGACGTAGCGGAAGCTTAATGAACAAGATTAAAACTCGTTGATTCCGAAGAATACCGAGGGTTAACCGATCAAAGATCGTTGATTCCGAAGAATACCGAAATTTGATTAAAGATTCGAGAAAATCTTGATACTATGTATACTAGGTATTTCGAAAGAACTATTTTATTCAATAGAAAACAACCGTCTGAAATAAACGAAAGTACGAACTATAAATAGTGCAAAACCCTAAAAAGCATGAGCTTTAAAAAAGGAAGAAAATAAACACTAAATAAATAAACGATTATTTCTTGGGCTTGAATACTCGATCATGGGCCTCCAAATATGAAAGAGTTGTTGTTACTGCATCATTCTCCCCCACCGAAAGGAGGTTCGACCGCGAACCCAAAGCGAGGGCATCATCATTGTCATTGTCCCCAGTATAAGGAATCAAGTGTTTCACATTAAACACATCCGATGTACGCACATGTGATGGAAGGCGAAGACGATAGGCATTGGGGTTAATTTTGGCCAAGACCTCCAGAGGACCTATCTTACGAGCTGCCAACTTGCTATATTCATGGGCGGGATAACGATCGCGAGTCAAGACAGCCCAAACAAAGTCCCCAGGCTCAAACTCCAGTACGCGACGGCCTATATCCGCGGCGGACTTGTAAGCAGCTGTAGCAGCGACCAATTGATCATGAGTCGCGCGATGAGTACTGCGAAGGGCCTCAATCATATCGACGGCGCGAGCATCAGCACGAACAGGAAACGGCAAGGACATGAGGTCGGTCGGGCCGCGCGGCATAGTCGCATAAACGACATGAAACGGTGCCAAGCCAGTACTACGGTTAACCGCCGAATTATGAGCAAACTCTGCCTGGCTCAAACGCATATCCCACGAGCGGAGATTGTCCCCGACCAAGCAACGCAAGAGGTTACCAACAGAGCGATTCACAACCTCCGTTTGCCCGTCGGTCTGAGGGTGGTATGCACTACTAAAATCAAGACGTGTATTTGCCATACGCCACAAACTTTTCCAAAAGAAACTAAGAAAACGAGTGTCCCGGTCTGACACAATAGACGACGGCAACCCATGCAAACGGTACACTTCGCGGAAGAACAGTTGGGCGACATGCACGGCATCTGTGGTTTTTTTGCACGGGATGAAGTGAGCCATTTTGGAAAAGCGATCCACCACCACAAAAATGGAGTCGAACCCACGTTGAGTGCGCGGTATGTTAGAAATTAAATACCGAATAAGCATGATTTAATCACTACAAACATGCTTCATCAATTACCCTAATTGATTCTATGACGATTAACCGAAACATATGAGAATATTAATACATAAGGCGGAAGCGTACCTGAATCCATAGAATGATTGAGATGAACGAGATTACGAGATTGATGGTTTCCCAAACTATCAGTACTCCTTTGGATTCACAGCGTAGAGAGAATACGTGAGATTAGAGATTACTGATGCTTGGGGACCATAACCTAATTTATAGATCTAGGGTATTGATTTGGTCCCTCAACAAATCAAAGCCCACTTAATGGTATCCACACATAAAGCCCATAATTATTTTATACTTATATAAGCCCAACTTTAATCTTTAGTTAATCACTTTACAATGGGCTTCTTTAAAGACAACCATACACATTTAATTTAACACATGGAAGCCCAATATGTTGAATTTATCCAACAATCTCCCACTAGGGCAAACATGTGATACCGAACAAATGTGTAATACCAAAATGAGCTCAAAAGTGTTGTCATATAATATATATAAGTATCCTTAATACAATCTTATCATCGGCGGCACTGACAAAGGACTAAAGAGGCTTTCGTCACTTTAAGCGTAACTAGACCCAACAGTAATCACATATATCAATACAATCAATGACAGATCAATCATGGTGTGTAGCATGAAAATTACATGTAATGTGATCGTACATGTTTATTTCCAACTGGTCCTCCTTAATTCCAAAGTGAGATCAACATAAATCTTAACAGAGTGTAAATAAACTGAAACCTTATTTGCGCACATAATTATCCCAAATACACAATAATGTGTCCAAATACAGAGCCATAAAACACCTTATATAGACTCCCACTAAACCGAAGTATCTTGAAACAATATGTGTCCATGAAAGACCTTTAGTGGTTAATCCTTAGTCAACGGATCCGTAATAATTGAGTCTGTTCCAAAGTGCTCTATATAAACTTGATCACTCTATATTATTTTCTTTCACAATCAAGAACTTTATGTCAATACGTTTTGACTTAATCGAGTTCTTATTGTTATTGAAATATGGCAGTACCAAAAAAAATTGTCACAATAAAACTTAAATGGTCTTTCAATACTCCAAAATTTTGTATCCCGTGACAACATTTCATAACCATATTTCCTTAATTGATGCCTCTGAATAAGTTATAAATTATGTTTTCATGTAGAAGACAATCCAAATGTCTACTTAGTGCTTCTATATGAAACAACTTCATATGCTACAAAAATGCAGCCCAAATTGGATCTTTCAATAACTTGGCATCTAACAAAATCAAAATCATAAACCTTAACGATCTCCCACTGATTTGATTTTGCACATGTAAGCATGTAGTCCTTATTTCTCTGTAAATACCTTATAATCCCTTTGACTACTTTCCAAAGGTTCATACCAGAGTTACTTAAGTATTTTCCCAATCATACCAACAAAAAATCTCAAGTCAGGTCATGCAGACCCGCGCATACATGAAACTCCCACATAGCCGAAGCATAGGGAATATTTTGCATATCTTGAATTTCCAAATTAATTTTGGGGCATTGGTCGAGACTAAACTTGTCTCCCTTAGTTACATGGGTTTTAGCATACCAAATCTTTGAAGCACTTTTTCTATATATCTCTTTTGTGATAATCCAATTATACCTTGAGTACGATCTCGGTATGTTTGGATTCATAATACAGAAGAAATCTTTCCCAAGATTTTTTATTTCAAATAACTTTGATAGAATGATCTTGGTATCGTGCAACATACTTAAAATCTTTGTCACATGCAATATGTCATCGACAAATAGGTCCAAAATAAATTACTCCCACTGAACTTGTGATACACATAATTATCAATAATATTTATCTCAAAACCAAACGAGATAACTATTTCATGAAAATTTTGGAATCACTAACGAGAAGTTTGCTTGAGCCCATAGTTGGATTTCTTTAATTTGCAAACCATATTCTTTGGGTCTCCCGACACAAAGTTTTCTGGTTGCACCACATAAGTGTTTCAACAATGTCAACACTATTCCTACATTCATCTGATGTAACTCAAGATTATAATGTGCAATGAATGCCATTATTTTTCTGTCTTCTCTTTGAGTAAAACCTTTAGCCAAAAAACGAGCCTTATACCTTTCCACATTACCATTTAAATCCCGTTTGGTCTTAAAAAACCATTTACAACCAATGGACTTCGATCCTTCTGGCAATGAGATAAGATCCCAAACTTTATTGTCTTGCATAGACTTGAACTTTACGTTCATGGTACCAATCCACTTTTGAGAATTTGGACCCTTCATGGCCTAATGAACACTAATATGATCATCTTCCATTAGTTAGTTATTTTTCCCATGGAGAAAAATGATATAATCGTCCGTAATAATTCTTATTTTCTCGTAAGTGGATCTCCTTAGCTTCATGTTCTTGAGGTTGTTGAGTTTTTTCTTAAATTATTTCATCAACTTGATGGGGGAGGACTTCAACATTTTCCTGTTGAGGTTCCAAAACTGCTTCTTCTTCAATGACGGGTATGAATACCTGAACATTGTCAGAAACACTAGTAGGAGTCGAAATTGAATCCTCCTCAAAGGTGATGTCTCGATTCTTATTCTTCCCCCCAAACTCAATATCCTCACATAACACTGCATTTCTCGTCTTAAAAAAATGACTTTCTAGTGGGATCATAAAATTTAAAACCCTTTAATTTTTCTGAATAACCAATAAAGTAGCCGCTAACTGTTTTGGAGTCCAATTTCTTTATTTTCATTTGGCTTGTAAGGCCTTGCTTTAGTTGGACATCCCAAAATATATAAGTGATTAAAACTGGGCTAACGCCCAATTTTCACTTTTCCAAAAAAGTTTTTAACTGCTTCTTTATTTGGTACTTTATTGAGATTGTAAGCTGCAAATATAGATTGTCATGATATGCACTGAACTAGTGCCCACAATATTTGAATTAATTTGAAAGATAATATTAATAATCTCCGAATGAACAAGTAAAACCATATTTGTCCAAAACAAAAAATATAACCAAATTTTGTCAAAAGACAATACATTAAAAAATATATATCTTTCAAATCCAAATAATAACAATCTAAATTGTCAAGTTGTCTTCATTTCTACCGATTTGCCATCTCCTAAATAGATGTATCTTTCACCATCACTCGGCTTTGGCAGCTTAGGCAACTCTTTATTTATACGCCAAGTGAGATACTTGGTGTATTCGGTACAATCTTGTCTTATGTGTCCAAGTTTGTCACAAAAGAAACAAGTTTTAACCTCAGTGTTCTTTTGTTGTCTCTGGTGCGCTGGACCTTCAGCCATAGCAGCTTTCTCAACATATTTTTCTTTCATGCCCTTTCCTTTATCTTTGGAACTAGTGGCCAGTTGAGCAACCTCACTTATTTCATGCTTCAACCTTTCTTCTTCTTGCACACAATGAGAAATGAGCTCATTAAGAGTCCATTTCTCCCTTTGACAGTTGTAACTGACCTTAAAATGACTGTATTGTGCAGGAAGAGACAATAACACTAAATGCACGAGCAAGTCCTCAGACACCTCGAGCTTTAGCACACTTAATTTTGAAGCATAATGAGACATCTCCATGATGAACTCCCTTATATTCCCTTGCCCCATATACTTCATTGAGATCATGTTTGCTAAAAGCGTACTTGTCTCAGCCTTATCGTTTTTGACAAAACGTTGTTCAATATGGGCAAGGAACTTACTGGCCACAGTGATATCCTCAGATGATGTGCCTCGAAAGGCTTCCGGAATGCTGCGCTTAATGATCATTAGACTTACACGATTTGAGCGTTCCCACTTCTCAAAATTCCTTTTGTCATCCGAAGAACTTTTATCCGTAAGAGAAGCGGGTTGCTCAAACCTTATTGCATAGTCAAGATCCATGCAGCCCAAAGTGATTAGAATATTATCTTTCCAATCCTTAAAGTTTGACCCATTAAGCATAGGTATGTTATTAATGTTGGTAGATACTGAAGTAGCAGACATAGCTGAACAGAGAATATCAAAATAAAATGATTATCATGCTCACAACAATTAAACAATCAATAAATTCAAAATATGATGGCAAAATCTCGAGGTACCGAGCACAACATTAATATCAAGTCTTTGGACAGTAATATTAATTTGTAAGTGGTCACCTCTTTGTGGTGATCAAATACTGACAATAAGATCATGTCAAGTAACAGTCTTCCTATGGGCCGACTAATTACTCACACAAAATACCAAATAATTGTCACGTATTTACCACTACAGTTGTAAATGTATTTCGGGCCAAGTACTAATCTTCCTTTGGGCCGATCAATACTCGCATGAAAATACATATACACAGCCGTCCCAATATTTTAAATAGAGAAATTTACACAAGAGAGGTCACTTTGGCGACTTCTTGTTTCAATTAAACTATTTTAAATATTAGTATAATCAAATAGGAACATGAGATAGCCAACAAATTTAAATTATTTTATTGTTCCTGAATCCATATAAATCAAAAGTATATTAAAAATATACAATTAATTTCCATATAGTATTAATCAAGCAGATCATATTAATACAACAATAAGCAGATCATATAGTATCACGTAACCAAAGTCTTAATCTCAAGAAATTAAATAAATCAAATTCACTGTGTACAAACGTACTTTGATTTAACTCAAAACATGAGCTGTACAAAGATGGCATATTTGAAGGACCAATTCAATCAATACCCACTGCCACAGAACCGTATAAAATCCATACGCAGAATCCTTAATATTTAGTTCGTACTTATTATATGTATACACACGATTTCATTATTTCTAATATAGATACATAAAACCAAATCTTAATCCATAAGATTGATCAGTAGCGTGTCATACACACATTAATGAAACATACAAATTAGGGTAGTCAATTAATTTGATCGCACCACAACAAATTGAGTCCACGCAACTGTAAAGCATATACATATATATATATACACACATGTATATTGACTGAAATAAAACTGAATCCCAAAATCAATTTTAACAAGTATATTGTTATAATTAATAGTCGCAACAAATGCATGAGCTGTAATCGAGTTTTGACAAAATTTGCAATTTAATGCTTGTATATTGGGTTTTCTCATGATACGAAGTACGGAGTATAAACAAATCTGAATCCATAAACATAGTCGAACAATTTTATAATCACAGAATCATGATACCGTAACTTAAAAATTGAACAAATCGATGTTCACATAATTATACTCATAAATTCCAGAAAATCATCAATAGAATAGCTCTGATACCACTTGTTAGAAATTAAATACCGAATAAGCATGATTTAATCACTACAAACATGCTTCATCAATTACCCTAATTGATTCTATGACGATTAACCGAAACATATGAAAATATTAATACATAAGGCGGAAGCGTACCTGAATCCATAGAATGATTGAGATGAACGAGATTACGAGATTGATGGTTTCCCAAACTATCAGTACTCCTTTGGATTCACAGCGTAGAGAGAATACGTGAGATTAGAGATTACTGATGCTTGGGGACCATAACCTAATTTATAGATCTAGGGTATTGATTTGGTCCCTCAACAAATCAAAGCCCACTTAATGGTATCCACACATAAAGCCCATAATTATTTTATACTTATATAAGCCCAACTTTAATCTTTAGTTAATCACTTTACAATGGGCTTCTTTAAAGACAACCATACACATTTAATTTAACACATGGAAGCCCAATATGTTGAATTTATCCAACACGGTAAGCCGAGAATAAAGTCCATGCTAATTGCCACCCAAGGAACTTGCGGTATAGGAAGTGGGAGATAGAGACCCGCGTTTGTGGCAGTACCTTTGGAAACTTGGCAGGTCCGACACCGTGAGACATAACGTGTGACGTCACGACGAATTGTTGGCCAAAAATAAGAGCGTTGTACGAGGTCAATGGTACGGTCACGGCCCACATGGCCTGTTCCGTGGAGGTCGGCAATCAACGTCAAACGGAGGCTCGTATTGGGGATGCAAAGACGCGTACCTTTAAAAATAAATCCGTCGTGGAGAACAAAATCGTTGTAGACTCCAGTAGCAAGACGCGCCAAGATAGACTTAAAGAATGCATCAGAAGCATATGCCTCCCCCAATAATTCCAGCCCTGGTACAGAGATACGTAAGTCAGACAGAATGAGGGTGCGTCGACTCAAAGCATCGGCGACGCGATTAGAAACCCCAGATCGATGTTTCAACACAAAAGTAAACTGTTGTAAATAAGCAACCCAAGAAGCATGACGCGCGGACAAATTGTCTTGGGTGGCTAAATGGCGTAGGGCTTCGTGGTCTGAGAACAACACAAACTCCCGATGAAAGAGGTAGTGACGCCAATGCCGGACCGCACGTACCACCGCATAAAACTCGACATCGTAGGTACTGTAGCGACTACGTGGACCAGATAATTTCTCACTAAAAAAAGCGACTGGACGGCTTCCTTGACTCAGGACCGCGCCAATACCAGTTTTTGAAGCATCACAAGAAAGTTCGAAAGGTTGCTCGAAATCGGGAAGTAAAAGGACAGGAGCCGAAATGAGGCGTTTCTTAATCAGATGAAATGCAGCTTCTGCCTCGGGAGTCCAAACGAAAGGTTTAGAGCCAATACAGTCAGTAATCGGCGCAAGGATGGCGCTGAAGTGGGCGATGAACCGACGATAAAAAGATGCTAACCCATGAAAGCCACGAGCTTCGGTGACGGTGGAAGGAGAAGGCCAATCACGAATAGCTGCGATTTTAGAGTTATCAACCTGAAGTCCGGTGTCGGAAATAATATATCCCAAAAAATTGACCGATGAGACTCCGAAGATGCACTTTTTAGGGGCTGCATAAAATTGCTCCTGTCGCAAGAGTGATAAGACTGCACGTAAGTGGGACAAGTGCTCAGACGTGGATCGACTGTAAACAAGAATGTCGTCGAAGTATACAACCACACAGGACCCGATGAGAGTGCGTAAGGTTTGGTTCATGACGCGCATGAACGTACTCGGTGCATTAGAGAGGCCGAACGGCATGACGAGCCACTCGAACAGCCCTTCGCGAGTTTTGAACGCAGTTTTCCACTCATCACCTGGGCGGATGCGAATTTGGTGATAACCGCTACGTAAATCCAATTTACTAAATATGCATGCGCCGCTCAATTGATCTAGTAAGTCGTCCAACCGTGGGATAGGGAATCGATATCGCACCGTGATTTTGTTGATGGCGCGACTGTCCACACACATGCGCCAAGACTTGTCTTTCTTGGGTATGAGGAGTGCTGGTACGGCGCAAGGGCTCAAACTTTGACGAACGGTACCACGGCGAAGTAGCTCCTCTACTTGTCGTCGGAGCTCTTCATGTTCGACGGGGCTCATACGGTAGTGGGGCCGGTTAGGAAGCGACGCCCCGGGAATCAAGTCAATGTGATGTTGTATATCACGCAACGGGGGCAAATTTTGGGGAAGCTCATCAGGGAACACATCAGCAAATTCATCCAGGAGGGTTTGTATAGGGGCCGGCGGCATCGAAACCGCGGAGTTAGTGTCCTGACTGACCAACAAAATGAAGACGGTGGCAGTGGATGCCTCGCGCACGAAATCTGGTCGCGATAATTGGAGTACCGTCGGGTGTTGTGGCGCGGATGGGGACGGCGAGGAGTGCAAAATAATCTTGGACCCGTCGAATAGAAAGCAGTAGGTGTTAGTGCGCCCATCGTGCACGACTGAACGATCAAATTGCCACGGACGACCTAAGAGTAGGTGACAAGCATCCATGGGAACGACATCACAAGTCAAAGTGTCCTTGTATTTTGCTCCAATCGACAAAGCGACACGAACGCGCCGATCGACCGTAACGGAATTCCCGCGTTGAATCCAGGCCAATGTGTACGGGAATGGGTGGGGTTCCGTTGTTAAGTTTAACTTGCTGACAGCATCGGCCGATATCACGTTTTCGCAAGAGCCAGAGTCAATAATGAAGCGACATACCTTACCTACGATAGTACATGTAGACTCGAAGATATGGTGACGTTGCAGCTCTGTGTCTGACGAGACCTTTGGGGTGAGACAGGAGCGACGTATCATGAGTAAAGGTCCCACGTCTCCAATCACATGCTCCTCCGGGAGTACCTCTGGAGGCTCCTCATCAAAACGAGGTGGCGCGTCATATGATGAGGTCTCCCACTCATCCATGAGTAAGGCGCGGGGGCGCGCTCGCGGACAAGATGCACGGCGGTGACCTGTTTCGCCACATGCAAAGCAGCGGATGGACGAAGATGCGATCGCGGATTCGACACCAGGGATGGAGGGTGGTGGTGTTGCACGACTTGGGGCCACGGGAGCCAGGGGTGTCGACCCACTTCGTGCAGGGACAAAACCCGCTGACGACATGCGACGTGTCGACTGGTGTTCGAGCAGGAGCGCGCGCTGGTGGGCCTCAGACACAGTTGACGGAGACAACAAGGTGAGGGTGTCCTGTAGGTTGCGATGAAGTCCGCTAATATATCGTGATACGAGTTGGGCAGGTGAATCGCGCACATCCAGGCGAGTTAAATATTGATAAAATTCTTCTGTGTATGCGTCCACAGTGCGAGTACCTTGGCGAATATTTAGGAACCTTTGAAAAAGAGTGCTCTCAAAGTTGTATGGAAGAAACGCACGTTCAAGATGTTTACGGAATTTAGCCCAAGAATTAATTGTGGGCTTACTGTGGCGACGGCGCGTCAATTTCAATTGTTGCCACCAAGAAGATGCGCGATTTCGAAAACGAGTGGCCACAAGGGCAACACGACGATTATCGGGAACAGATTTAAAATCCAGGATGTCTTCCACGACGGTGAGCCAATCCAAAAATTCACACGGGTCAAGTCCTCCTGTGAACTCCGGAATGTCGAGCTTGAACCCGGCTTCCCAGCGGCGATCGTCATCACGGGTTGCGGAATGGGCGCGACGATTGGCAGCCCACGGATTTTCCATGGAGAGAGTTTCATCTGCCGATTCGTTGTCGTTGGTGTGCGAAGGGGACGGTTGGCGATCGTCGTTAGCGCGCTCATGCGTGGGGCGGGAACTGTGGCGACGTTCTGGCCTAATGTTGGCAATAGAAAGGCGGATTTCTTCGAAGCCATCTGTCAGGGCGGCAATCTGGCGGCTTAAGGAGGCGATGTCGGCATCGCGGCGAGTTTCAACCTCAGCGGCAAGATCGTTGGCAGCTTGGCGACGAGTAGGCATCGTAACTTGGAATCTGATACCAACTGACGTAGCGGAAGCTTAATGAACAAGATTAAAACTCGTTGATTCCGAAGAATACCGAGGGTTAACCGATCAAAGATCGTTGATTCCGAAGAATTCCGAAATTTGATTAAAGATTCGAGAAAACCTTGATACTATGTATACTAGGTATTTCGAAAGAACTATTTTATTCAATAGAAAACAACCGTCTGAAATAAACGAAAGTACGAACTATAAATAGTGCAAACCCCTAAAAAGCATGAGCTTTAAAAAAGGAAGAAAATAAACACTAAATAAATAAACGATTATTTCTTGGGCTTGAATACTCGATCATGGGCCTCCAAATATGAAAGAGTTGTTGTTACTGCATCACTATCGTCGTCGACTCGTCATCATTTTTGTTGTCCAACTTAATTATGTAAAATTTGAAATGACTTGGTCACCAATCACCATGATTTACTCTTTTATTGTGTTTTCCATTTAGTAGGAAATTGATTAATTACCCATTACTGTTTGTTTCGATCCCATGGTAAGTGTGTCAAGTCGAAAGTTATTTTTACTTCAGAATTTTGTACACATACAAAACATTCTACTGTACCTCACGAACCCATTCTACTCTTTTCGTATCCAAAAAATTAAATATGTAATTTTTTTACAAGAATTCAAAGATAAAATAATAATTTAAGTTAAAAAATTAAATAAACCGTGAATAATATATATATATTTAAAAAGTAATACTAGTTAATAAAGTAAAATAATATTTTGAAATGAAAATCTTATAATGTAATATTTACTTTCTTATTAAGAACCTGATAATAAGTGTTAAAATATCTAAAAAAATGTCAATTATTATAAATTTAGAAGAGTTGTTAGCTCAGTTGGTTGAACATTCGACTTGAGAACCATAAGGTTCAAGGTTCGAACTCGAAACACGTGTGTGAGTATGGTATATTGGTATTTGCCTTCTTTGTAGCATGGATCAGAATATCAAAATAAATTTCACATGCGGCGACATGCAAAATTTGATTAAAAGTTAAAATCAAAAAAAAAAAAAAAAAAAAAAAAAAAAAAAAAAAAAAAAAAAGAAGAGTACTTGCCTTTTTGTTGGCTTGCAGCAAAAATAGAAATTTCTGGTTTTGGAGTTGGGTCAGAGATACGCGTATATTGGCTTACCTAAGGTCAGGTATGACTTCTCCCCGTTAGCAGCTCTTTGAATCAAGAATCCCAGCAAGAAGTGCATCTTACAACCGCTTTACCGACATCGGAAAATCCTTTTCCTGCTTTAGGTAAGCGAGGAAACCAAACCTCGAGTTCTTGATTTCTTGTTACCTTCTCGAACATCCGGAAGTTGGCATCATGGAACGAGCGCGGTTGCGGGTGCGAGCGCAGAGGCTGGGCGTGAGTCTCTCGATGAAAATCAATAGGGCTCGGGACGCTCACACTCGATTCAGTTTTCTCCCACACGGGATAGAAGAAAACTGGAAATAGCTTCTGAACCCGGGAGATGATTGAATTTGATCCGCCTAAATCCCATACCTTTCTCTCTCCTTTCTTCTAGAGGAATTGAGTCGTTCATTTCGGTCTTACTCCGACAGCGTACTATCCTAGACCTCTGCCTATCCCGACATTGATAGAAATTCATAGTTAGGTTAGCCAGCCCGGTAACCCCGACAAGTGGGAGGCTCTGCACTTTCCCTATCATACTGTAGTAGTTAGGATTGTGAATTGGGCTGGTAATTTGAAGGTTATGCGCTTTGAACTTTGGTTTTTGTGCTTGAAAATTTCAAGCTTAAATTCGGCCTATTTACAAAATTAGTGATTGAGTTAAACATAAATTTACTATCGTAAATGTTTATTTTGCTGAAATAAATATATCAATTCAAAAAATAATGTATAAAATATACAAGGTTAAGTCATCGTTTCAATTTTTTTCATTTCAATTTTTTGATTTGCATACAATCATACAACAACACCTGCCCTCCAAATTCTTATTATAGTTATTTAAGATCAAATACGAAACTTAGAATAATTTCAATTGCATCACCAATAATTTCACTTAAATACTGCAATAAGCAATTTTTTGGTCTACATGTAACATAAACAAAGAACACGAGGGCGGTTATGCAATTACTGTACTTTCGGTTGATTTTATTAGTACATCTCCATATTAAATTTAAGAGAAATTGCAGAAAAGGCCCAATACATCTACTAATTAAATTCAAGCAACTGTCAAAACTTGAACCAAAAACAAAAAAAAAAAAAAAAAACTCATCAAGTCACAACAGATCAAACATCAAACCCTGTCAGGTTAGCCTTTGTTATACTAACTAAAATCATGAGTTAAGGGAAGAAAAAAAAAAACTACCTGCGGCTGATAGAGGCGGCAGAATCTACATTATCGAGTAGAAACCGATATATCTTTGTTCTCAACCTCCTTATCCTCTCATCATCACCACTGCCGTCTACCCGGAAAGCCTCGTCCAGCCACTTGTTAACCCTTTTAAGCTGCCCAAGAACTTTAACCTTGGAACCTTCGTCTTCTCCTCGGTTCTTCACTCCGAACCCATTGCTTAACCCGTCCTCCAAATAGTCCAAGAACCAAGCCCGCGAGCATGAAATCAACTTCCGTAGTAATATATCGGTCTGCCTCAATCCTGACCCCCTAGACCATTTTTCCTGCCCAGCATTTATCGTACCTTTCCCATTAGAAAGACAACAACGACCTTTTGCAACTGGTTTCCTCTTTTGGTTTTCGGGAGCGTCGTTGTTTTCTAATACGACAAAGTGATGTTTCTCGGGATTTGTACTGTTAACCTTTTCTCCTCCTTTTGTGTAGAGCGAGAATTTGGAGAGGTCGGTTTCGACTGCAGCTTGGACCCATAACGAAGCATTCGGAATAGTGAGCTGAGAATTAAAGTCGGAGCTTTTGTTCGAATTGGATGCTTTTATATTATTTATGAGTTGAGTCATGACTTTGGAAGATTTATCCATGCTCTCGTGAAGGTTCAAGAATCGTTCGACTATTGAATCGGAAGCATTGTTCCGAGACGACTCGCATATTTCTGCAAACATACTGTACAACATAATATGCACACGAGATGTTAGAAAGTTTGAACAAAAAAACAACAACAAATCAACCCCTACATAATGAGAGCGACTAAAGAAAGTTCATTTATCGTAAAATGTACCTCATGCACCGAAGGACACTTTCATGTATAGACGCTTCTTCCAATGCACGAGCTGCAGAAGCAAACGCAACGTTCCTAAAGCTTCTTGTTTCCTACGAGTACACAAAAAGGAGTATTATATAATATACCGTTGTTTTTTTTTGGATTGAAGGTGTTAGTTTTACCTTTCCAAGGTCACAGACGGCGGAAGGAAGCGAATTCGAGAGCATGATTGAGTTGGACGAGCCCTTGGAAGTGATTGTGACCTTACTAAAATCACTTGGAAAAATAACATCATCATCTGAAGATTTCGAGTTTTTCACATGGGTCGGCTTAGGCACATGCTTTGGTGAAATGACGACAATATTCTTGCTCTTGAGAGGTGATATGCTCGAAAAATTTAGAGAGCTCTTAGGTGAAACCTTATTAAAGACAACCTGAAAACAAAAGGCAAAAAAACTCGTTCGTCGGTTTATATCGTCTTAAGAAGGACTCGTTCACTGGTTTATAGTCAATAATTGATGTACCTAACATGTGATATTTAATCTCCTTGACCACTTATCCTAGAGGGGTCCTCAGTCTCACTCCTAACACTACTAAAAACCTATAATTGATTTGAAAACGGAGAAAGGAAGTAAGAAAAACATACGGATTCTAGGCGCGACAATTTATCGTTCGACTTATCCTTTGCCCCTCCTCTTCCACCTTTTTCGGACCGAGGACTGGTGTCCCAGCCTCTCCGGGCCGAGTCAAAGCTCAATCTCCGGCTCTCCACACTTCTGACTTTCCCATTCCCCAACGAAAGCCTCCTAACACTATCCTCTCCATTTTCCACAGCCTTGTGCAACTTCCCTTTCGGTTTCGGTTTCAGTACTTCCACCTTCTTTGCGCTCAAGAAGTCGCTCGAGATCAAATCCTTGGGCTCTCCCACGCACGGCCGCCTCTTGGGGATCGGTTTTAGGCCCTTGAGGAGAGGGACAGGTGAGCAAGAGTCGAGGCGGGCAACGTGGATGAATTGGCCTAGTTGAATCTCGTCGTTTAGTATGAGCTCGGCGTCTTCGTCGGACACGCAAACGTAAGCCGAGTGCAGGGAGTCTGAAACCCTGAGGAAGTATCCTCTGCTCTTCCATGGGTCGTCTTCCAGAGAGGGCACAATGCCTATAACCTTTTATGTTCAAAAAAGAACAATAAAAATTGAATCTTTTTTTTTTTTCATGGTAAAATTGCTAAGAATGACATTGCCTACTACTTGCAAAATCAATCAAAATGAAAACCCACATTTTTATTTTCAGGCCCAGAAACAAAAATGGAATCTTTTTCATGTAAAAATTGCTAGAAATGAAAAACAGCTTAAAGGGGGGGTAAAATCGACAAAAAAGAAAAGAAAATATTACCTGGAGAAGTGCAGAACGGTGTTCGCCGGCAACCTTAAAATCTTGGTTGCCCAGATTCTGCAAGAGCTTGTTTAGGGTACCTGGTGTAAGAGAAGCCATTTTTCAAGTGCTCTTCTTCTTCTTCTTCACTCTAATAATAAATAATAATGATAATGATAAATGGTTGTTATATTTTCATTTATGTCACAACAAACATACGACTATATCGGCAACACTTCTTCAAGATGTGAAAAACTGAAAGCACGGCTGAGGGGGGTTGGGGGTGGGGGTGGGTCAGGGCCGAATCTCAAAAAATACAAAAGAAAGGACACGTGTCAGAGCGGGATGTGGTTCGGGGTGGCAGTGAGTTGCAGGGGATGGACAACGATTGGATGGGCGCAGGTGACGAGGTTGAGCTTTGCCTAAACATTGAAATATTTTAAACTACCGACCCCACCGGAAAGAAGTTCTTGGACCTATATAGAGAGAAAAATTTTATTGGTCCCATAAATGTTGCCTTTTTTCGATTTAGTCCTACAGACATACGCGTTTTCAATTTAGTCCTAAACAAGTCGAATTGAGTTTCAATTTAGTCCTTTTTGGCCGGAAAATTCAATTTTGGCCGGAATGTGACCACGTGACCCGCACGTGATCGGAGGACCGGCCATGGCTGCTGACTCAGCGACACGTGTCAGCAGACCATTGGCTGTCGCCTTTTAAAAAATAAAAAATCGAAATACATACCTGAATACATGAATACATTGAATATATGGATTTAAATTAAATCAAAATACACCAGAAATACCCCACAAATACGCGAATTAAAAAATTGATAAAAAGACAACTTACTTAAGGGCAGTAAATTCGCGTTTCTTACAGAAAACCCTAACCTCATTCACTGCAGTAAATTTGCGATCCTTACAAATTGATAAGAACCCTAAATCCCCAAATTGATAAGAACCCTAAATCCCCAAATCGTTAATATCATCAAATACGCATAATTGAAGACTGTCGAAGAACCCTAGCTCTGCTTTCATCTGAGGAAGATGGTTTATGTTCGAGCGAGAAAAAAAGGGGCAAAAGATTCGGGCTTGCCAAAATATGGTATGTTTAACATCCTTAAATAATTTTAGAGTGTATTTTCATTCATTTCTTGGTATGCTTTTGTGTATTTTAGAGTGTATTTTCATTCAATTCATTTCCTGGAAAGAAGAAGGCAGTTGTGAGTGATGATGTGGCAGTTGGAGATGATGATGGGGCATTTGGAGCTGATGATGGGGCAGTTGGATCTGATGCTGGAATGAATGTAAGTGTGATAATCATGTTTCTTGTTTTAATTGCATTTCAGTATTAAGGTAAGTGATAATTCATGTTTCATTTCTCAGATGGCTCCACCAAGATATAGACCAAGAAATGAATGAAAATACACTCTAAAATTATTTAAGGATGTTAAACATACCATATTTTGGCAAGCCCGAATCTTTTGCCCCTTTTTTTCTCGCTCGAACATGAACCATCTTCCTCAGATGAAAGCAGAGCTAGGGTTCTTCGACAGTCTTCAATTATGCGTATTTGATGATATTAACGATTTGGGGATTTAGGGTTCTTATCAATTTGGGGATTTAGGGTTCTTATCAATTTGTAAGGATCGCGAATTTACTGCAGTGAATGAGGTTAGGGTTTTCTGTAAGAAACGCGAATTTACTGCCCTTAAGTAAGTTGTCTTTTTATCAATTTTTTAATTCGCGTATTTGTGGGGTATTTTTGGTGTATTTTGATTTAATTTAAATCCATATATTCAATGTATTCATGTATTCAGGTATGTATTTCGATTTTTTTATTTTTTAAAAGGCGACAGCCAATGGTCTGCTGACACGTGTCGCTGAGTCAGCAGCCATGGCCGGTCCTCCGATCACGTGCGGGTCACGTGGTCACATTCCGGCCAAAATTGAATTTTCCGGCCAAAAAGGACTAAATTGAAACTCAATTCGACTTGTTTAGGACTAAATTGAAAACGCGTATGTCTGTGGGACTAAATCGAAAAAAGGCAACATTTATGGGACCAATAAAATTTTTATCTCGACCTATATACGAAGAGAGTACCGTATGATTCTTAGTCAAGCTGAGTCGAGAATTGTTCTGGTTACATATTCCACATTATCAATATGTAACATTAGTAATGAAGTATGGATTTCAATCGTAAGAGTAATAATGATTGCGTTTGATTTCATGTTTTTGAATGAGATAGAGAGATCGTATAGGATTAGGATTATTTTGTTTGACTAACCAGATTTGACTTTTTTGATTATTTAAAACATTACATATAAAATAAATAAATTATCTAATTTATTAATCGGTCCAAAACTGGGTAAAGCTTCTTGAGAACAGAAAAATCTTATTGGGTCATTCGTATAGTCACGTGCCGCCATCGCATCAGACAAATCTGTCCCAACTCTCAAACGAATATTTTTCTTATTTTTTCTTATAAAGGATACTCTAAAACGACACGCCACTTCTCTTGAAACGACACTTTTATCATTTACATAACAAAGGAAAATTTGTAGTGTAGTAGAACTAGTAAACATACTTGAATAAAAACAAGGGAATCGCCACATTAGACATTATCAAAATTACATAAAAACTTCAAAAGCACTTCTCTTGAAACGACACTTTCATCATTTACATAACAAAGGAAAATTTGAAGTGTAGTAGAACAAGTAAACATATTTGAATAAAAGCAAGGGAATCACGACATTAGACATTATCAAAATTACATCAAAAACTTCAAAAGCACGAACAACGACAAAATCAAAACAACCAATCAGCGACAAAGATCGAAACCAGAGTTTGCAACTGAAAATAAAATTACAGGATGAAGCAAGGATAGAGATGTTCAGAATTACTTCCACAAAATGGCAGTGATTGAAAGGAAAATAAAAGAAAAATAGTCGTTTTTTAAGGGATGAGCAATAAAACAAAAATAAAATTATAAAACACGATACACAAACGCGTATCCCCTAGACCAACTTCCCCAACACTACATAACCCTAGCACGGAGGTTATAACTTCCAGGACGAAAAGGCCCTTAAAAACTTGATGCTCAAATCTCAGGAGAATGAATTTAAGCACCTCAGTCTGACGACAAAAGAGTACGGATGTTGGCCTCTACAAGAAATAGTCGGGCGTCCTTCGAGTAACATCAGGTTCTCCTCTCCTTGGAGCTGGCTCAAACTGCAAACAGATAAAATCACCAGGCGGGAACATATAATTATGCCACGAGCAACAAAAATGATAATCTTGATTCAAAAATAAAAAACCTGAATAAAAGTGTGCTCCCTGCAGTCATCAACTTCCAAAATGGATGCCATATTTCCACATCGGTAACAATAATTCGGGGCACTAAAAATAGTGACAACCTTTTGTTCCTGTGATAGAGGCCAAAACCAAAAATGAACATCCATTCTACTGATTGATACACAGAATACGATGGTCATATAATTATGAATTTAAAAGAAACATACATGGGCCCAGTTGTATCCCTCCATCACCAACTGATGAGCTCTAGCAATTAATTTTAAATTGTTGGTGTGGTTGAATTGTTCTGATATGTCCTGCAAAAAAAGGTAGACAAATTATTAGAATAATTTGAAATGAAGGAAAAAACACTTAAGGCCATTAATTAAAGAGTAGACGAAAGCACCTGGCCGAAAGTGTACCCAGCACCACGGGGAGATATACCCCAGCCACATCTATCATCAGGGTCAGACCACAAGAGATCACACATTGGGCCCTCATGTGGAACTTCTTGCACACGATCAAAGTTTCTAATATTATCAAGGGTTTCAATAGACGGGGACAGTCCACCATGGAGACAGAATATTTCCGATTCAACCTACACAAAATACCAATTTGTCATAAAACCAAAAAAGAGTACCCAGTTTTTAAACACCCATAAAAGATGCAGCAAGATGGAGATACAAACTATCTAAAGTTATTCACATGGGTCAAATATGATCTCAAAAGGTAAAAATGAGTAATAAGTCAGCAATTATTATTTTACCTCGATTACAAAACAAGGGGAAAACGACTCAAAAGCATACATTTGATCAAGAAACGAAAAAAGTAGTAATAGGGAAGAAAGTTCTGCTCACCAATGCAGTGAGAGGGAAATAGTCAAACAGATCAGTGAATATCTTCCAAACATTGGCATTTCCATACCTATACAATCAAAGTGGAAAATATAAGTTATTCCTATTATTATGGATGGGGGAGACTTTCTGATTATAACAGATAATTACTTGCATAATCACATTCTTATGAGCACATAGATAAGGAGACATCTTATTGACTGCACCATTACATAAAATATAATTAAATCATTTGCCCAACTACTTGAAATAACTTGCTTCCTAAAGTCAACCCTTTTGTTTAGGTTACATACCTCTATTTAAACACAAATACAAGCAATCACCAGGATTCTCTACCAACACTATTTTCATTATGAGCCCACAATCTGGCTAGAAGAAATATCACAATAAAATTTGAAGCTTCTATTTAATCAGAGGAAAATACCAATACAAAGGCAAATATTTTAGGTTATCGTTAGTTAATCAGGTCTTTACAGATTTTCCAGAAAATATAAGATAAGCAAATATACTAAATGATGAAAAATAGTGAGGCAATTTGGAAACCGACCATATGAAAAAGAAAAAAAAAACTCACTTCCTCAGACATTCGTCATAAAACCCGTATACTTGAGTAATCTGCAAGACAGAATGATTGATGAGTTCAAGCACCAGCCGAAACATATTGCTAGCTTAAATTACACTAAACGGGAGCACTATGTTAAAGAACAAATCTTATCCATAAGATTATGATAGATATTTTAGGTTCCTCGAATAAAAAATAATTATATCTGAGGATAAGAGCAAAAGAAGAAAAATCAAATGCTGGTACAAGAAACTAAAAAAATAATTATCATTTTATTCAAAGAGCTAAGCAATTGTAAAAGTTAAGCTTAGCATAATGGAGATATCTGTAACGAGAATTCACGAAAAAAGTTCAGTCAGTCTGAACTCCTCAATTTTAATTTTTGCCCAAAGCCACATGAGGTTTTGATACCGCACGTTTACGCAGCAATAGTCCTAATCTGCGTTATTCATAAAATAGTTTGTGATTCAATCATCCCTACTGTATCAACCATCTTCCTGGTGCAAAGTTTCAACTTTCAAGTACATGATTTAAAAATTAGTAAAAATAAACACCTGTCTGCTTTCATGATTTCCTCTAAGAATTGTGAGCCGTTGAGGATAGCGCACTTTAAGAGCCACTAAAAGCTGCAGAAAAATAACTTTCAAGCATCTGTGATAACTGTAATTTCAACAGAGACGTGTAAACATGTTACAATGCCAAAAAGAATAGTGTGTGCTTACAGTGACAGTTTCAACTGAATAGTACCCACGATCAACATAATCTCCCATGAAAAGGTAGTTTGTGTCTGGGCACTGACAATGACAAATGAAAGTATATTAGTAACTGACTAACTAATACATCAATCAATACATTTTCAAACAGAACTATGTAAACATGTATTACAAGAGACAAAATAATCATTCCAAAACACATCCCTCATTGATCCAAAGGAGGTAGAATCCTGGCTAACTTTATTAAAAAATTGAAATTGAAAATGAAAATGACAGCTGGGGCAGGTACAACAAAATTTGACAACCCTTTGAGTCCAACTTTATTTCTTTAACAACATGAATGGCACAGGTACAACAAAATTTGACAACTGTTGGGTCCAACTTTATTTCATTAACATGAATGTCACAGGCAGCATTATTACCTTCCCTCCAATACGGAAGAGTTCAGCCAGATCATGAAACTGGCCATGAATATCACCGCAAATTGTCACAGGGCTTTTTACCGGCTGCATACAGAAACAATATAATGAATATAGCATCTTAAACGCAACAAATTTTCATATATTCTACCTCAGGGGAAATTAAACCACCTTATCAAAGTCGAGAGCACATATGGTTATCAACTATAATATTATCAAAATGGAGAATACATGTTGAGCGTATAACTTAATTACTTTAAAGGCCTGAGACAATCTTCCAGTGGATTTACTTAGTTTTTAGCACGTAAATGATTTATTCATTTAGATTCATAAAGCTTATAGAAATGCTATTCTCTCCAACTGATAAATGAAGTGATAATTTATAGGCTTCAAATGACACAACAGATACAATAGCAGAAAAACAAATTACAAAATACAAACAGAACAAGCTCTTTACAAAAAAAAAAAAAAAAAAAAAAAAAAAAAAAAAAAAAAAAAAAAAAAAAAAAAAAAACAGTTTGGTTCGAATTTCTTTATCCTGCAATCTCTTATGGAATCAAATAAGAAATAATATTGGGTTGGGTTTTGTTTATCATAGTTCTTCTCCAAATCAATCTTCCACAAAGCTTTACTTGATAATTATTATACTACGTCGCCTTTCCAAATTCCTATATATTCTGCTCCATTAATTCATCACCATATGCCATGGGGAGAGAACAGATAACTCATAAGCAAATTGATTAATCAGAACAAATCCTGAATACTAATTTTTTTATTGTTTAAGCAATTGTTCAAGGATTAAAAATAATTTACGTACATCTTATGATGGGATTGATAAATGATACCATACAAAATATAAACAATGTGTATTTATACACAGCTCATACCTGAACGTTACTTTCATCCATTAGTATCTCCTTAGCCTTATCGCATAAAGCCCTAACCTACATTTACAAATAGAAAATACTATAAATATACAACGCACATTTCATCCAACTGAAATATAAACGAATATGCTAAAATAAAAAGGTAACAAGACACATAAATGAGAGAGCACACTACAGCTTCAAACCACCAAACAATGGAAAAACATATATGATATATAGTAATAAATTAACCTAAAGCTCAAAATTGAAAATGCTTCCATATTAACCAACACATATGGACTCCGTAAACAAGGAGAAGGCCATAAAAATGTATTTTGAGGTAAACATGACCTAAAAAAATAGAAAATGAGTAAATTTGGACATTATAAGTCATACACTTGAATAACAGAGCTCTGTGTAATCCCCTTCAATAATCTAGGTAAGAGCAAGGCAGAATTATCTTTTTGCTCATCTGCAAAATTTCTTTTATACCCATTACTATTATTCATTGAAATTAAGTCAGGAACTTATAAGTTAAAATTTATTATTGTCAGATTATACATCATTCTTCAAATTCAGGACCCCATTAATAAGATTCTCTTCCGAATATGATGTAGGTAGGAAGATTCATATAGAGTTGAGAAGTATTTTCCATCTTATTCAGAGAATCCATATTTAAATCTTCAACTGATGTGCCTAATTCTCAGAAACTAACTGCCACAAAACACTCTAAAGATAATACAAACACAATAAAGTCTCAAAACTGTGTTCCTCTATCTTTCCATCTTTCTACAAAGTCTTAGTTTTCGTGTCGTTCCGTCAATTTTCTCATCAATTAATACTCATACGGAGTACGCACCAAAAAAATGACTCCAGTAAACCACTATCTTAAAGAATAATGCATGAACCCTTTTCCCCAAAACCCGCATTATTAATTCCCAGGAAACCCTAGAAACAAGTCGCAACAAGAAGAGGAATATTTATATGATATCTTATAATACGAACCGCACATCTCTCTAAACTTAATAAAAATCACCAGAGCTGCCAGATCTGTAAATGCACGAATGAAATTGGAAATTAACATAAAAGAAATTGGGAAGAAGAAAGGGGATGAAGAAACCTCTGGTTCTGCCAAAGGCTTGCACTGCATGAGCTGTGAAATCTGTTCGTCCAGATTTCCATGTGTGCTCTCAGCCACCAGATCCGCGCTCATCTTGCTTTATTCTCCGCCTGTACCAGATCCACCTTTATTAGGAAAGATTTACCTTTAACCCTAAACCAAGATTCAGGGAACTGTGATCGTCAAGAGGATAAACATGTAAAAATTCTCTGTTTGTTTGTGTAGAGAGAGAGAAAGAGAGAGAGCGGAGGGAGATGGTGGAACCAAGGGGGGAAAGAGTGCGAGCGGAGGGCGATGGTGGAACATTAATTAATTTATTTTAATTTAATTATTACCATATAAAAAAATAAAGAATATTTCAATTTCAAGGTGAGTAAAATTATTTTCTAAAAATCATTTTTGTTTGCGTTTATAGTAGTAGAATATATTTTCATTTAAAAAAATATATAATTACTTTGTTAACCGCTAAATATTTCTTATAAACACTTTTTAAAAAAATAAAATAAAAATTACTACAACACTATTAATCACGTTATCCTTCATTTGAATTCAAGAGATCAAAACTATTTGATTCACTCAATTATACATCCAGCGAATCCACACTTCCTTCTCCGTCTTTTTTCTTCGACCGAGCTTCGAGTTTAGTCTGATTCCCAATCGCTTCAGAGATAGCCTTCGGTAGGCAGAATCCGGGCCGCTCTAGGGATGAGGCCCGGTCCAGTACCAAAGGCTCCCGCAAAGTGATCTGTATGCCGTCATAAGTCCACAGGCTTAAACTCGCCTCGCCTTTCAAACCCAAGGAGAACCAGCCCAAACCCCCAACAGCAACGTCGAGGCTTTTAACATCCCAGCTCATTCCAGATGCTTTGATGTCTCGTTTTACCCACTCGCCCAATTCAGAAACTCGATCTATGCTGACGGGTGGCTAGAAGAAACATATCAAATACGTTTGGTTAGACGCAGTAAAAGGTGCAGCAAGAAAGACGAGTAGAAGAAAAAAAAGAATCGGCAAAAAACAACTAAATTTCAGGTCAAATGTGAAAAAGAAATATTGGTTCATTGCAAAAGCTAGTCCTGAGGTTTACCCCATTACAAAAATCTGAAAAACGCAGAATTAAGCAACGACTACAAAGTCATATCCCAATTCACACGAGAGAAGAAATCAAGCGAAATCTCGTTGGAGGTACCAGATGCAAATGACGCTATAAGATAGCACAAAAAATAAACTTATTTGATAATTGTAATTAGTCTACTTTAAAATCGAACCAATTATTCTAAAACTTTGTTCGAATAATTATACCTGCAACCTAATTCCAGCATGCTTGTTCCTTATTTCGTCAGCATTTTCAATTTTGCCGAGATGAAGAGAAACACTTGGTGAGGCCCAAATTGTTACATAGATTGTATCAACTGAAGCCTGGTCGAGATCCAATCTAACTAACCCACCAACATGTATAGCTTGTCCAGCCTGCACGCATATGGTTAAACTTGAGAAAATAACAAACATAAAAACGCCAAGACCTAATGAATAAACCAAGAACTTTCTAACAATTTCAAACATGAATTCGTGAAAATAATCAAAATAAGGGAAACAACAATAACAAACCTTAACTTAATCCAGAGAAGAAAAAAAAATGCATCATGATAGATTGACCAATTAATTTTGCTCTCCAAAGTAAGCAGAGACGTGGTTTTCGTATCATTATGTTAACACATAAATTTCACCATGCGATTAGTTTTCCTACTTTTCTTTAAGGGAGTCCGGGGTGGTTTGACATGATGCTCCTAAATTGATGTCAAATATGCCAAAGTTACACATCACCTTCCACAAACACAATCAACAAAAGAAAATAAACGCACTACACGGTGATTCTTTAAAACTATATATAAAGTACTGAGTATTTGTTTTCTTGAGTTATACAAGCTCACCCTTGAGAAAGGAAAAAAGGTTGCAAGTAATTGGGAAGAAAAAAAAACTTGCCTTTATCCTAAATGTTCGAGGTTGAAGCTCTTTCCGTATCTCAACCATCTTCTGCTCGTCCCTATTCAACCTCATGGACATCAAGGACGGGTGCAATAGACCTGGAGTATCATACATCTTCGCCTTTGCTGGTAAGATCCCTCCAATCCTCAGTATCCCAAGAGTCGTTCCGGGAATAGGAGCCTCGGTCAACTTAGCAACCTTCACCCCTTCTTTCTTCGAGAACGCATTGATCAAGGTCGACTTCCCAGCATTCTGGGCCCCGATAACCCAAACATTCCCTCTGGGGCCAGCCAAACCTTTCACAAAGCCTAGCAAATTCCTCACGCCAAGATCCTTCTTCGAACTAACCATATAAACCCCGCTCAGCTTAGGGGCCCCGTTTGCCTTGGCCCTATGCCGAACCCACTTGTCCAGTCTCGCGGGCGATATTTGTGAAGGTAAAAGATCGACTTTTGTGGCAACAAGAACAAGCTTAGGCAGCTTTTTACTGATCTTGGTACCATCTTTACTTTCTACGAGGGCTTTGAAAAGGGACTTGGAAGCCCGTTTAGGAAATGACCCGTCAAAATCAACACAGTCAACGACCATGATCACCACGATGGAGTTGGCATTGCCAATGGGTTTCATCAGCCTGGTGCTTATCAGGCGGTCGAAATCGAAATCGGGTATCAGATTCTCGGCCGTCTGATTCTTGACCTGCCCGTAGTTCCTAAGGGAGTGACACCTGGCGCAGACCGTGACCTCGTCCTCTTTCTCTCTTCGAGCTTCCTCCCTCAACAGTTTTTTCCTCTCGGACTTTGAGACACGGGTCCTTTTGCTGTTCTCTACCGTCTCCTCGGTGACATTGCCGTACCCTACACCGGCGGGGGTAAACCCGTCCAACTCCTTCGTATATTCTTCTTCCTCATCCTCGAAATCGGACTCCATTTCTTCCGAAGAATCCCAATCGAACTCATCATCCTCGTCGTCTGTTTCTAATTTCCCCTCGACAATACCATCGGAATCCTCGAATTCATCTTCAGAGTCATCGGGAAATTCAAAATCGTCTACCGACAAATCCTCTATGGTATCGATTGATTCGACTAATTCCAATTTTCTCTTCTGAAAATACCCCGGGTGATTCGGGTCTTTGTCTTGCATGAACACCCCGCAACCGGGGCATATGAGCCCGTATTCTTCGTCATCCTCTCTCCCTTCGCTCAAGATGAAACCCTTGTCCCCTTTTCTTGATTTTTTGACATAATGTTTTTTATGGGTTATCTGAACAACCGCCGCCTCAGCAGAGTGTAAGTGTTTCTTCATACCTGTATTTAGTCCTGTAAAAAGAAGAGGGAAGTGGTGTTTACCGGTAAAAAGATGAAATCTTGATAAAGGGTTTGCTTCGGAATTATTGATGTTGAGAACGGGGGAACTTGAAGATACAGAAATTGTTGAAAGCAAAACCGCCATTTTTGTTTTTCCCAAATGTGACTGTGGGAGTGGCCGAGTGGGAGAAGATAAACCCCAGCCCTAGAGAATAAAATGGGTATATGGGTATATACGGCAAACAGAAAATTTGATCGCAAAATTACTCGGTCTCGAACAAACAGCACAACTTCCTTTACAAAATACAAAAGAATAGGAGCCTTATTTTTGTGTATTGTACACTCATTTTTTGTTTCTCAAGTAACATTTTCCTCAATTGTATTCGATCACCCAATGTCTCACCAAAACCAACCAAAAGAGAGTGTAATGCGTCGATTATCTCTTGACATCTGAGAGATTCCCGACTACCGAGAATCGTATCTTTAAGAATTGTAGGAGTATAAGACAGTAAAGCAATCGAGGGCAAAGTCAGCATTATCGTAGAAGTTTGTTCGTCAAAGTTTTCATCAAAAAAGTTCTTTAATCTTATTCCACGTATACATTGACGACTTCTCATTCATCACCTCGGGTATTAGAGAAAAAGAAAAAAATATGAAAAATAGGCCAAAATTGACAAGCACATTGTGCTTCCTCCACATATCCAGAGGGTTAATTAGGAAAACCAATTCTCTATGTGGAGGAGCTACCTTGGCGCGGCCAGAGGTAAGACCGTAATACATTCATTCTATCCTAGTAGCTAGTAGCTTTCGACTAATCCCAACAATTCAATTTAAACACTTGGTAAAATACAAAATTGAAACATGTTATTTGAAGTAATGAAATGGAGTTTTGGGTAGTATTCTGTTATAGTGGATTTCCAGTAAGTTCGATTGATTGGGTTATGGTATTTGGTAGGAATACAAGCAAGCTTATAACATGAGTATTTTTAGAATGCATGTTTTAATTACCTCGATTACCTTTAATAATAAAAGTCCAGAAACTAAGCACACTAAAAGAACCCGGAAACTTGTTTTCAAAATTAATATCATTGAACAACAACTTAAGGATTCGGCAGTTGCTTCACATTCGAAAACAGTGCACAGCAAACAAAACATTCAATTAGCAGTTAAATTTGAATACACATGAAATCAATAGGGCCTATCGAAAGCAGGAATCAAGATTTTGGAGAAACTCTATGGAGGGAAGTCCTTCGGCGAACCCAAAACACTTTTAAGTCATTTAATTTCATTTTCGTTCTAACTCAATTTGAGTCACGTTGAAATAGGAGGTGTGTGAGTGCGGTCGTTCTAACTCAATTTGAAATAGGAAGTGTGTGAGTGCGGCCCCACGACTTCATTTCATTTTCGTTCTAACTCAATTTGGTCATGTTGAAATAGGATGTGTGTGATTGTGGTCGTTCTAACTCAATTTGAAATAGAAAGTGTGTTGATGTCCCATGACTAGCGCACATAGGCGGGAGAGGAAGATTCAAAACACGTAGGGAGGTTACATCTTAAAATCAATTGGTGTTAGGTGGAGTAGCTCTCAACACTTATAATATAGTCTTCTTTTCCACTCAAATTTAATAAGAAACAACTCACAAATCACCACAACAACATACTTAAATTTAATAAGTATAAATTCAAAAGTTGCTCTGATTGAAAATTATATATATATATATTCTAGACTTCTAGTTGAGTGTGTATTGACATTAGAATTAGATTTTTTTTTTTTTTTTTTGATAAGGAGGAGAGACGAGAAACTCCACCCCACCCGATCGGAGGTCCCTCGATCGGGTAGGATGTAAATCGAGGGATGTGCCCGAGTAGCAGACACCTGTGCGAGAGAGTCAACAGGTCGAACCCCAGGACAAACCTTCATAATATTTCAATGAAAATTTGCCCCACTCGAGGTTCGAACCCTGCGTCGCCGGGGAATTTCACCCACATCATCACAGGCCTTACCACTCGGCTATGCCCCTGGGGATTACATTGATATGTTGTAAGTTTAAATTTTAATCGACCGAAATAGTCATTTTCGATGAATATTGAAAATTTAAAGTTTCATAATTAAAATACAAATTGAAATACTCTGTAAGTAACGAAATAGAATTTGGACTACAAAAAATAGTTATGAAAGGATGAAAATGTCAAACCTTCATAATTAGTCATAACGGACATCACTGATTGCGTGTACGTCATCCGGGTTAAAACAAACAACAAAGCTTAAGCATTGCGTAAGGTATTCCTCCTCTCGGCTCTCACCCCGTGCAATGCATTGCATATTTTAATTTAATAAATATTATTAATACAGTATTATTATTTAATTTATAATAATAAAAATAAATGTTGGGGGTTGGGGTCCACATCTCCATCACGCACCGTCCGTCACCAAACGCTGGGCCTAACCCCACCGTCGCTCTCTCCAAAATCCCTATCCACCACAACCCAACCCAACCCAAAACACAAATTAAAAATTAAAATTAAATCCCACCACCTCCGCCGCCATGTCAGCATCTCCGTCCGCCGCCGTCCCCCGCCTATTCTACAACCCGGCCTACTGGTGCCACTCCTGCGACATGAGCATCGGCCTCCCACCCTCCCCCACCCCCAACGCCCTCCTCTGCCCCCACTGCCACCGCGACTCCCTCGAGCAGATGGAGATGGAGGACTACATCTCCCCGCCGTCCCCCGCCCCAAGGGACCCCTTCACCCCATCCGACGACAACTTCCTCCTCACCAGCCCCTACCTCCACCGCCTCATCCACCACCTCACCGCCGCCGCCGATCCCAGATCCGACGCCGCCCCCAGATCCTCCATCGACTCCCTGCCCGAGCTCCCCATCACCGCCGATTCCGACCCCACCATGCTCTGCCCGGTCTGCAAGGACCCCTTCCTCGTCAACTCCGCCGCCAAAATGATGCCCTGCAAACACGCCTACCACGCGGATTGCATCGTCCCCTGGCTCGAGATAAACAACTCCTGCCCCGTGTGCCGTTCGAAGCTGCCGGCGGCGGATGAGGCCAGGTCGGAGGGCGGCGGGGACTTCGGGCTTGATGAGCTGGCGGATGAAGAGACGGATTTGTTTGGGTTTAGGAACACTCTGAGGCATATTGCTCGGAGGCAAAGGTGGAACCAAGAGGCCAACAACAACAATAATAATATTGGAAGTGGGAGTGAGGGGAATTTGTTGTCGCCTACTCAAATCGGGGAGGTGGAGAGAGGGGGTGGGGTTTTGGAGAGGGCCGGTAGTGTGGAGACTGTGTCCTCGAGTTGGCCGAGGTGGCAGCCGGATGAGAGAACCGGAGGAAATGATGACGGCGGGGGTGCATTTCCCAGGAGTTGAAGTTTGTACTGGTTGTGCTTATTGGGAGTCAAGTTCTGTTTTTTTTTCTTCCTCGCTGAGTTAGAGGTACTGAACACTCTTCTGTTCTGCTTGCATTGCTTCGTAAAGTGATTTGTGTGTTGACATTAGTAATTCATTTGATTGATTACTTAAATGAAGGTAGTTGGAAGATATTATCGTGGGATTTTGTTAAATGGATGATATAAAAATTGCATCTTGAATATAAAAAATTGGTGATCGAGGATTGATGATAAGGTGGAATGTGATTAGAAGCCTAAATGGATATACATGGAATGGTCCTTGTTCTGGATTTAGTGAAAGCTAGTTTACTTTTTCTCACTTGAAAAATAAGCCCATCATCAGTCTTGTGTTTGGGACATTGATTTATACACATAGGTGGACTGATAAAGGGTAGGGAAAATAATAGATTGAATGTAATTAGACTTATCTTGTGGTTTCACCAATCTGCAATAAATCATTGCTGCCAACATTCCAAACACATCAGAATGGACACTACCACGGGGCCTACAACAATGTCACACTAACCTAGTGTTGAATCCTGAAATATACTAACAAATTCATCAGCTTAAACTTATCTCGCCAACTGCCATAGGACTCTGTTTACCATAACCACTCCTTTTTTCTCAGTATTAAATTTCATTCTTATCCGTGTTAAAAGTGTTACTGATGAATTCATCAGCCGCATACATTTGATTGCTCTTTTTAAAATATTGTTTTTGGGAATTGAGGTTTTTGATGAAATGATGAAACTCAGGTTCTAATAAAGCCAAATCATTTTTGTAATTGGATTCTTGTGACTTGTGAGCTTGAGTTCTGTCTTATATATGCCAATAGAATGTAAGCTTTTTCATTGCTGCAATAACATGTTGGCTGCATCAATTACTTGTTTAGGGCGTTGTTTTCTAGTTATAAACTACACACACGAACACATGTTTTTTGTAATGTCTCTCTTAGGTCCTTCATTCTCTCCCAGGAACTTCAGGCAGGTCAGGGTAAAGTCATTTTTTCAGATTCTTAGATATACTCTATTTTGGTATCATGAATTAACCACCTGCAAGTTGTTTTAAAAATTCAAGCAATTTATTGGAATGTCTGTCGAACATGACTTGTTATATGGATCCTATGGTGGTTTTATTTTGATAATTGAGTTTTTTGTGTCATGAAGATTGGGGGAACTTGTGTTAACTTTGTGTTAATTGGGTTTATTTTGATATGTCATATGTGTGCCTTAAATGGGAATTTACGGCGTCTAATATTTTTGAGAATCCATTCGCATAAATAAAAATAGCGAGAACAAAGGTAGTGTGCTCCAAATATATACGTCTAATTCATTCGCATATATTTGGAGCACACTACCTTTGTTCTTGCTATTTTTAGCTTTTGAAAATGTGTGTATTCGTTCAATGTGATAATCTGTCTTGCTGAATCTTACATCTAATATCCATGCTCTTGTTTTTTATTTGTTTATTTTATTATCAGGTGATGTATATTTTCCTAGGAGGGCCGAGCCATCCAACATCTGATCTCCTGTATTGGTGTATTGAAGTGTAAATTTTCGCCATAAATGGGTGCTTGCTTGTGTTTATCAATAGTGCAAGAGTTTGAATATCCTCTTTTCAATTCTTCTTATGGCTCTCGTTGTAGTAGCTGAAAGTGTAAAATGACTAAAATCAGTGATTGATATGAATGCTACGTGAAATTGAACACTCAGTGCCACGAATTTATATTATGTTGGACCCCAGGCTTTGTCTGGTGATGGTAAATTTTTTGGTTTTAAGATTCAGTGTTTGATGTTTCTTGTTGTACTCAGAATTTGTTTGTTTTACTTGTGGTTTGGCTTCTGGAAGAAAAAGTCGAGTAAATATGAATGTTTCTGGCTTTTGGTATTTTTTTGTTACATTAACTTCCAAATCATTTGCAACTGATGTAAAATTCAATTGAATCAGATGAAATTATTTAAATTAAATTAAACGGATATAGTATCTTTTTTGTTTGATTGAATTCTTGTTAATTGAAATGAAGTTGGAAATGTTATTTTTTATTTGATCTATGGAGAATATTAAAAAAAAAACATCATATAAACAAAAAAAAAAAAATACTCAAAGTTCTAAATTAGTGTGAATTGAATTTAAATTTAAAGGAATAATATTGGAAATTTCAAAACATGCAAGTAGTGAAAAATCATTTGTACGAGCTTTTGTAATAGGGCCACACACACAATATTGCAAGCAATAAAACGAAGAACATGGAGCAGGCGTTGCTTGGCTTGGCCAGCGGGCGGGCGGGCTGACCTGGTTTTTCGATCTCATTTTTGGGCTTCCGGCCCTTCTTGGACTTGGAGGAGAAGAAACGAGGAGACCGCATAGGACGATTGGATCATGCATGCTGCATGCACGAGGGCTAGGCGCAGTAGGCAGAGTTCAATTCTTGGTGTGTGGGTTCTAGTTGAGGGACAAGGGTAGAGTATTAATAAGGGTGTACTATTAATAAAAGTGTATTTTAAATTTTTTGCAGTGTATAAATTATAATAAATATAATGAGTTGGTGTATGAAATAAATAAATTTTAAAAAGTTGAATTTAGCAAGTGGTGTCCTCCAGTTTTTAAGTTCCAAAAATAAATTGCAAAATATTATAAATATATAAATAAATAAAATAAAAATAAGAAGCAGTGCATTACAAAAGAGCATTTCCGCGATTTCTGATTTTTCTATTTCAGCAGCCATTGATCGAGTCGCCATTCTTCGTACATTTCTCCTCCGCAGTGTAAGCATTTCCGTCCACGTCTCTTCCCCTAAATTTCGTTTTCTTTTTTCCGGTACGGTCGATCCACTCTATATACCTAAATAAAATCCTGGCGATTTCATCTGTTTCTGTTTCACTCGTGAATCTGCGTTTTTTTTTTGTCAGTGAGAAATCGGTGTTCGTGAGTAATGTTTTTTTATAGGAGCGTTTCACTGTTGACGAAGCTGCGGTCCCGCGCAGTAAGTACTTCCGTTCCGTGTGCGCGTGTTCCGATTGCGTCCATTTTTTTAAATTTTTTTTCTGAAATTTTCTTTTTCATCTAATAGGTTCAACAACCAGGTTTGCGCAATTCCGTACGCTGGTTTCAAATCCAGACCGGCTCTGACGTCGTAAGCATTTCTTGTTATTTTGTAGTGATTGCGTTTGTGTTTTTTTAATTGCCTTAATTGCTGGAAGCCATGTATGCTTAAGCACTACGAGAATGTGTTAAGAGAATGGCTAGTTATTGATTTGTTTCGTATGATTGACTTCTCCGTAGGACCTGCATTCCCAGTTGAAGGAATTGATTCCAGAACAGCAGGTACTTAATTTTCCGAGGCGAAACTAGTTGATTTAAACTAAATATCAGAGTTTTTGATGCGTTGATAAATATGATCGTTAAATTGTGTTCATTATTCATATGATGAGTTGATGAAAGCCTTAATCGTGGAAATTTTTTCTCGATCATATATATGTTACCTGGTCCACTCGTATCATTTATCTAGGAGCGCCTAAAGAAACTTAAGTCTGAACATGGGAAAGTTCAACTGGGAAACATCACTGTTGATATGGTATGCCTTGTTCTTGCTTTACTACCTTCCTCAAATTTAACTGGCGATTTGTACAAACATATAGTATGATTTTGTTTTTCTAAGTAAGTCCATTTGTTCATTTTCGTAAAGGTACTAGGTGGAATGAGAGGAATGACAGGATTATTGTGGGAAACATCCTTGCTTGATCCAGAAGAGGTACACATTCCGTGTATCAATTAAAGATTCAAGTATATTTCTGCGAGTCTCTTTTAATATATTTAGTTATCACGAACTTATGTATTTTTTTCACTTGCCTTAGGGAATTCGCTTCCGAGGTTTGTCCATTCCTGAATGTCAGAAGGTGCTACCTGCAGCAAAGCCTGGAGGAGAACCATTACCTGAAGGTCTCCTATGGCTTCTATTAACAGGAAAGGTAGGTTGCTAACCTTATATGCTTGAGGTCTAACCTAATTACAAAAACAAAACATTTTTTTAATCAAAATTACAAAACATACGTATATTTCTCTCTTCATAACCAAAAAGCATTAGAAAAAAAAACTCCCATTGTCCCTCTATCCACCTTGATTGGAGTTTTCACGAAGATTAAGAATGATGTTTAATTTTATAGTTATACGTATGAAATGACCATTTACCTTCTTTATTTGAAAAACTAGAAAATGCAAATTAATGAAAGGGGGTAAAATTAGCAAAACATAGTATTGGCAATGTAAAAGTTATATTTAATTCTTTTTGGTAATGTAAATATTACGGATAGAATAATGCAAATTATTTTCAAAAATGCGACAAATAGAACGGGACAGAAGGTGTAATGATATTACAAGTAGCTCCTTAGTTTTAATATAGAATCAAACCTTTTTGGAGTGCCTTTTGTAATTCTCAAAGTTAGCTGGTTTTTATTTTGTAATTATCTCTAGAAAAAGTGTTTTAGAATTGTATATTTTTTACATTAGATGTTCTTATGCACCAAAATTAAAACAAAAAATTGTATTGGTCTTTTGAAAGTCTAATTTTCTTCTGTCAATTAGGTGCCAACAAAAGAGCAAGTAGATTCATTATCAAAGGAATTGAGATGTCGTGCTACAGTCCCAGGTTTGCCTGAGCATGTGATGCGTATAGGGATATACTACATCCTGCAGTTATTCTTATGTTATTTAGATGTTAAAACATTCATAGGCTACATTTTTTTTATCATTCTTTAATGCCAAAAAGGATCATCTAGTCTTCCTTGGGTTATTTTTATAATTTCTTAGTTTCACTTGCACTCATATTGCCAATATTGTGCAGGTCTTTATCAATGTCATTGCATGTTTAACCTTGATCACATTTCTATGCAATGTTATCATCCTTATATTCCTGTTTTTTTATTGCAGATCATGTATATAAAACAATTGATGCCTTGCCGATAACTGCCCACCCAATGACTCAGTTTGCAACTGGTGTCATGGCTCTTCAGGTGGATCAACGATTTCACTTGCTTGTTTCTTGATTTTTAAGTTTCTTAATAGAATACAAGCTCTTGTTGTTTATTTGAACTTGTTTGAATTTTAGCAAATGAAGTAATAGTAAAAAATCGTACTATAACAAAAGGACTTTTCGCCTTTGTTCCTATTATTTATGTTTATTAATACATCTGTAGATTGACCGATTCTTTACTTCTCCAAAAGCATTGAAAACTCAAAGATTAATTTTCTTGCTACACCGCAAGTCATCTTCCAACTCGTTGGCCACAAACTTATTTCTTAACCTATCTTGTGCTAGGTATTTGAAAAAATGACACAACCATGCATCATAGATGTATCTTTGTGAGTTGTTTTGTGATGAACTTGGTGCTATTGAGCATGACCAATTTCTTATTCAAAATTATCAGTGTAGGGCTGATATTTTCTTTCTTGACTTCTTAAGGGAAGTATCCACTGAAAATTGAATGTTTAACCTGTTGTTGCTTCTTAAGGTCCAAAGTGAATTCCAGAAGGCATATGAGAAGGGAATCCATAAATCTAAGTGAGTGTTTTATGAGGCTTGATGTTCTATCCCAAAACATTTTTTCTATATTCAAGTGCTTAGGTTTTGTCCTTTATAGGTACTGGGAACCAACATATGAGGACTCCCTTAGTTTGATTGCTCAACTTCCTATTGTAGCTGCTTATATCTACCGCAGGTTGGTTAATGGAGTTTATCTTGGTTTGCTTTAAGTGAACATTCCATACTAATGCTATGCATTCAATAAATAGGGAAATTTGATGGCCAAACTTTTTTTTGGTAATCTAATACGATGTTAAGTTATTATTGAGCCTAAGCAACATCAATTTGAAATTTTGAAGGATTTACAAGAATGGGCAAGTTATACCGATGGATGAATCCTTAGATTATGGAGGAAACTTTGCACACATGCTAGGTTTTGATGATCCAGCTATGCTAGAGCTTATGAGGCTTTATGTCACAATTCATAGGTGCTGTGTAACTTATGCCATCCCAATTTCCAACATATTAATATACGAAGTAAACAACTTACATTGTTCCAAGTAAATAATGGCTCTCACATGTTTTACATATTTATGCTCCGTGCAGTGATCATGAAGGGGGGAATGTTAGTGCTCATACTGGTCATCTGGTAAGCCACTTTATTCTTTCTATGATTACTGTTATTAGAAATTTAGAATCACATGCTAGTGCATGCATTTGACATGAGCTGCCTAAATGGACATTTATATTGTTGTTGGTTTTTGTCATTTTAGTGTATTTGGATTCTGACCCAGCTGGCATTCAGTTGAGTAATTTTCTTGTATTACTCTGACAGCTTATGTTCTTCATCAGGTGGCTAGTGCCCTTTCCGATCCCTATCTCTCGTTTGCTGCTGCATTAAATGGTTTAGCGGGTCCACTTCATGGCTTGGCTAATCAGGTGCTAAATTGTAATGGAATTATTATTTCTCTTCACCAAACGTGCAACTGCCATACCACTATTTTCTTGGAAATGAAATTTAGTTGAGTCAAGACATTTAGTTGGTATTTTCGTATCAATATTATCTGATGTCCAGTGGAATTTAATGCGTCGCTTGCCTATCACTTTTTATAATATCTTGCATGTCCTGTTGGAAATATTGATTACTTACTCTGATGCTTCATTCAAGCTGACAACCTTTTCTGTAAGATGAATTTAGTTAACACCTGAAATTATACAATACAATGATACATAATTCTGAATCTCTGATAATGTAAATAAGAGGATGTTTTACCTGTGGAGTAACTAGATGTAGATAGAAAAAAAAAATACAAGGTGCTCGGGAAGCTATCAGGCAAAACCTTTAGTAGGAATATTACTGATTGAATTATTTTTCTGCCAGCAGATATAGATGATATGTTTCACTTACAATGTGCTTTTGTGGTATTATTACAGGAAGTCTTGCTATGGATTAAATCAGTGGTAGAAGAATGTGGGGAAAATGTCAGCAAAGAACATTTGAAGGATTATGTATGGAAAACATTGAACAGTGGCAAGGTAGGTTTTAGGCTTTTAGCATTATTTATATTCGCAAAATATTATTCCCCATGCGTCCCTTTGTGTGTCCCAATCTTCATGTTCTCAACTTCTCATATCTTGTTTTTTGTCGCACCGTTATGTTTTTACATATTCTATTTAATTCTATCTTAAAAATGGCAAGTGTAAAACTAACTGAATGTACACTTTTTTGTCCTTCGTGAGTTCGTGTCATGTGACTTTGTAATCGTATTTCTTATCTTGTCGTGTCAGCCATTTCCACCTCTACTAATATTCAGGGGCGGAGCCAGAAAAAACAAATAGGAGGGGCTGAAATCATTTTATACATAATATGTATATATACACACATATTTTAGAAGGGGCTAAGTATAAAATATACTGTATACAATTTTTAGATTTTTTTTATTGAAAATATAAAAGTTTTTTTGTTGTTAGGGGGCTCAAGTGGCTCCGCCACTGCTAATATTAAATGTTTTATGTCACAGCTCAATAACTTCTTTAGTGGATAGTCATTGCAGAAACCTGAATGCATACTGTAAACAATGTAGAAATTATGTTATGTCCCTTATTCCCAAGATATTTGACATACTTTCTTTTTCGAAGTGTCTCGGAATAATTGACACACTCCAAAAATAGAAATAATTATTCCAACTTTTTCATTTTAAAATATAATTTTCTCCCTACTTTATCCACCTACTTTTTAAACTTTACTCACAACTACTTTACTTTTCACTTTAAAAATACATTTTTACTCTTTACTTTTTGGTCAAAAAGTCAAAAAATAACAATTTTCTTAAACTCCCTGTCCAGAAAAGAATGACATATATTTTGGGACGGAAGGAGTACTTGTTACCTTCCTTCACTTTTAACTGATTTTTTTTCTGAATATACTCTTTTCAACTAACATAGAAATTATGTTCTGTATTGTAGGTTGTTCCGGGATATGGGCATGGAGTTTTACGCAAAACAGATCCAAGATACTCATGCCAGAGAGAATTTGCATTGAAGCACTTGCCCAATGATCCACTTTTTAAACTGGTTACCACTATTGCTTTTACGATATGCGAGAATTATCCCTTCTAACATCTTGTTCACTGACATGTTTTAACTCTTTTATCATTTCTCCCTTTTATTTTGCATGCAGGTTTCAAATCTTTATGATGTAGTACCCCCTATACTATTGGAACTTGGCAAGGTATGTCACTGTGTTTCATTGCTAAAAATTGTTTCGTCTACGTTTACGTGGGATTTGTTAACCTTTTAGTTGGCATTTCAATTTTCTGTTTAATAGAAGTCAACAAACAGGGTTAGTATGTAAGTTATGACTTGTGATGTGGAATAGTCATCTGACTGAATTACATCTTACTATTATTTTATTTTTATCTCTTCAGGTGAAAAACCCATGGCCCAATGTGGATGCACACAGTGGAGTATTGCTCAATTATTATGGTTTAACGGAAGCAAGGTATACATTTATATATTTGCAATTGCTGGTTTTGTTCTGTATCTTTCATTGTCTTAATTTCCATAGTGCAATAATAATATTTCACTACGGTTGATTAGATACTTCACTGTTCTCTTTGGCGTGTCGAGATCCATCGGCATATGCGCTCAGGTTTGTTCCAAATCATAATAGCCAATTAGTACTTGATTAAATTTCTCTCTGAATTTTTTTCTTTTCTTTTCCCTTACATTGGGTTAGCTTATCTGGGACCGAGCCCTTGGCCTGGCACTCGAGAGACCAAAGAGTGTAACAATGGAATGGCTCGAGAAGCATTCCAAGAAAGCAGCTTAAAGTGCGGCCGACAATGCATGTTCTTAATAAATGGTTACTTGAGATTAATGTAGCATCCGCGAGGTGAAAGTCAAATTGATTTGACCTTCCAACCCTGAGTTTAGAACGTAGTACAACTTCATCGAGGTGGATAAGATAAGTTGGTTAAAGAACCGTTTTGCCTGCATTGTGCAGTCGTTTTTTGAAGTTCACCTAATGCGGAAAGAATCAATTTTGTTGAAAAATATGTAATTGAAATAAGTGATTTGATGATTTCCTTGATTTTCCTTGTTTTATCATATCTTCATTTAATACTGTTCGTTTTAGCATGAATATCTTAGCATCAAAAATTTGTATTATTTGTCCTATGTAGCTAACTAATTAAGTAATTAAATATTTTTTTTAAAAATGCTAATTTTCCTATAATTAAGATATTATATATATTAAAAAAATTGTGTATTCGTATCTTGATATTATATATTCAATTTCACATTTAGTTATTTAAGTTTATATTATATTTCATTTTACAAATTTTAGTGGAATTCGAATCTAAAATGTACTCTTTGATAGCTTACTCTAGCGTTTTGCTTTGTTCAATTGAGCGAGTGTCATGAAAATATAACTTAAAAAATAAAATATATGCAATTTTTTCATATATTTGAATAAGTATCAAATAAGACATCACTTCAGTGATTTAACTTAATCACGGTCAACTATTGCAAAAAAATTATCACTACTAAGTATTTTTGGGATAAATTATTTTTTTCAAAGAGTAGATAAGTCGTAAGACGAGCAGAGAAGCAAGCGGATTTGTAAATCAAAAAAGAAAAAAAATGAGATCGAGTCCCACAAGATAAAAATGCAGCTTCTGCAATCATTGTTCAACAAAGAAATATTGGACATAAGCCAAATAATGGTGAAAAAATTACTAATTACTTAGTAGGGGAAATATAACATTAGTGGTCAAATAATTACTTAGAATATGTTCTTTTGAACTTAATTTCAATCTATTTCAGTTTAGTTCATATCGTTTCAGTTCAGTTCGATAAAATTCGTTTCAAAATAAATTAAAATTAAATAAATAAAATATAATTTAAATAAATAATTTTAATTATACAATTTAGTTAGGAATAGAATATTATTAGTATTTTTTAAAAAAATTGACAATTCAAATTTTGTTATTATTTTTATAAAAATATCAATTCAGTTTACTTTAGTTCGGTTCACATCGTTTCAGTTCAGTTCAAATCCATTCAGTTCAATTCAACCGAGTTCTTAGTGGTTAAAAAAAGTACTGGTCAAATAATTGCTAATTGCAAATAATTACAAAAACAAGCGCCCATTAACTGCTAATTGTATTTGTATCCCAAATAATTAAAAAAAAAACAGTTAAAAAAAAAGAAAGAAAAACAAGAAACGTTTGTTTGGATACAGGAACGACACTACTTTAGCGAGGTCACTACTAATATAATCAACTACATAGTGACAGCTGAGAAATACCTGACTATAGATAATCGTATCATTAATAATCATAAGACAGTTTTTTTTTTTAAAGGTCAATCACATAGAAAAGAAAAAATGTATGAAACAGCATAGCGCATAGGGAATGAAACCCCACCGAATCACCGAGCTAACAGACTAGCTCTCCAACCAACCAAACTAAACGCTCTCCAACCAACCAAACTAAACATATAGCACTAAAGAATACAAACACAATCACCAGGCTATATGTCATACCCTCTTTAGTGCTCGTGAAGAGAATCTGGAAGTCGTAATCAGCGGATCATCAACCAACCACTCTAGACGTCACCGAACGAGCCTCATGAATCCTTGTGTTCCTCTCAAGCCAAATAAAGTAGATCAGAGCAGCGAGAAGTCCACGATACGCGCAAGATATCAAGTGTTTCCCACGTCATCGACTAGAAGTCCGTAATACAGCACTATGGAAGAAAATGTGAGAGTGTGTCTCCGCGCTCTACCCCGTGGCCATAGAAATCCCACCTCCACTTTCAGTCTCCGCAAGCAATCCCGTGAGAAGGGGCAATCGAAGAAAAGGTGAGAGTGTGTCTCCGCGCTCTCCCCACCACACGAGTCATCCCCCCGGCCAATCCAACGCTTATCCCTAGTCGGCAGCCGACCTCGGGTAGCCATCCAAAAAATGAAGCAATGCCGTGGGATACGTCTTGGTCCAGTCAAAAGAGCAACCCTCAGCACCCGGGGATCCTCCGAGCGGAAAAGAGATATGCTGAGTCAGAGGTGTAAGTCCCTGATCAACGCAATGTCCACCGCATTGTATTTGTCATCACATCAATACTCGGCAAGCCATCCATAAGATCAACGATCTCCGCTGCAAAGTCTGCTGACCATCTCCACACCCCATCAACTATGACCATACTTAACGACGCAACCCTAGGAAGCCTCCTAAGTCACGGTCCCAACTGACACACCTCCTCCAATCGACCTAAGGGATGCCATGAGTCCCTCCAAAGGTAAAATTGGATCAATCCCCGACCCGCATCTGTATAGCTGGTAACACAACTAGACGTAGTTTGAGAAGCTAACGCCAACTCCAGTAGCAAGCCCTCGACATCTTAGCACTCCAAAAGGAATGCTTTCTCAGTCGATTCTCCTGAATCCAACTGACCCAAACGGATTCTGGATCCTGACTCAGAATAGCCCAGATGTGTCTGTTCATAAGGGCCCGATTCTGAGCAGTGAGATCACGGATACCCAATCCACCCTCACTAGCAGGTCGACAAATATCAACCCATCGGACCTTGGCATACCCCTTGTCGACCAACCCAAACCAAAGAAATCTCCTCATCCTCTTCTCAATCTCCACGATAATCCCCTGGGGAGTATGAACACACTGGTCCAGTAGATATGTAGCGTACCAAGAACTGATTGGATCAGCTGTAAACGCCCAGCATAAGATAGAGTACGAGAGGTCCAAGAACACAGTCTAGCATCAATCCTCTGTAGCAAGGGGGCACAATTCCTCAGACTCAACTGAGAAGAGATCAGAGGAACTCCCAACTTCCAAGTAACGCACCGGAAGGGTCCCGATCGAGAAATCAAAAACTGGCTGGAGTATCGATACATCATCCTGCGCCTAGAGAGAGAGAGAGATAAATATTACTCTTGTCTACATTCGCATGTAGGCCCGAGTAAGTCGAGAAAAGATGCACTCCCCGTCTGGGTGTAGCGATAGACACAAAATCAGCGTGACAAGCAAGTAGTAGGTCATCAGTAAAACTCAGTATATAGGTCTGAGTCCTCTCACATCATAAGAGAGTTGCAAAGGACAAAGTAATCATATTATCGTACTACTTTTATAACCAAAATTTTAAGATCGGACAGTCTTTTTAAAATTCGATTTGTGCATTTAGTGAAGAAACGACTACAGTATCTATTTAATCTTATTTCAATTAAGTTGATTATTTTCAGATTTTCTGGAGGCCAGTGTGTGAGGGATGATCACTCATAAGTCACTGAGCGATCTAGGATTTCCTGGGAGGGTGTTCATATATATGTTCTTGTTCCTCTCCCTACTTAGGTAATTCTAGTAGGAGTTGCCTATAACATGAAGCTACATTAAAATATACTTCCATCGAGGTGAAATTAGAGGCGTCACAACAGACATGATGTGGTAGCAAAAGTAACTAATAAAATATAATTAACAATGGTTCCAGAGAAAAAGGATGATGAGATATTACTACGAGTTGTTGTATCTAAGAATTATACTTAATTACCATGCCATTGGGGATGCTATTAAAATTGGTCAATCAATCCAAAAATGAAGTAGTATACTCATAGAATACCAACTCATGAAACCCTAAAACTTGTTTTCAAAATATCATCGACAGTATCTTTGAAGCCCATACACATTCCAAAACTTATAGGGGCAGCATTTTGTCTGGTATACGATTTCCTCCTTTAAAGACTACTTAAAACATAGTAGCAATAAACAATCTTTATAATTTCTCAGTTTTTAAAACTGTTTTAAACTTTGTTATATTCACATAATATATAGATAGCTATGAGTTTAAAATATTAAAACTCATATAACAATGAGCAACAAAACATTCAAAATGTGTTTTCATCACAGTTTGAAGATGAGTTAGGTTCAAAAGCAAATAACAGACCAAAGGTAGTCGACGACTCGACAACACTATAGGGCTGGTTTCGGTGGACGGACTAAATGCGCGATAATATGCTGCCGTTCACATCCAAGTCCGGAACAGAGTTTTTGAAGAAATCTTGCAGGTCTTCGAAATTTTCTTCCAGGAATTTTTGTTTCAGGTAGGCTTCTTCTTCGTCATCCAAAATAGGTTGATTCTCCAGGAAGGCTTGTGCTTTCAGGAATTTTTCTGCAGGCAGATAATTTGTTAAAATATAGTAAGAGTATGAATCTTGAAATGGATCTCATCTTAATTAATTAAGTAAGAATAAATAAACAAATTAAGAAGAAATTTCTTACCTAAATCTGCAGAATCACGTGCAATGATAACCACCGGTACTGTTTTTGTTCCTAAGGAGTAATAAACAAGAAATCACATCACATATATATATATATATATATATATATATATATATCACTATATATATATAGCGAAGGGGAAGATGTCCACGTTTCATCTCATTTACTTACGCTTATTGTATGTATAGGTTAATTAAAATTAAATCTTTAAATTCACATTATCTCTTTACAAGTCCATGATATTATAATAATTATATGTATATTAGATAAAACTAAATACTGTATTATCTCTAACCAGAACAAGAGATAAAAAAGTGAACCGATGGAGTCGATAGATCTGGTTCTCTTCTTCTTCTCTGCTTCTTTCTCAAAGCAACTGATTAGATTTATTTATTTGTGTTTTTCTTTCTCACTCACTTTTACTCTCATATCGTTGTTCCAGATTAGGGTTTTCCGATCTACCTATCGAAGCACATCAGAATCAGGTACTACCTTCTCGTACCTCAATTTATTGACGGGAATTTTTTTCCCGTGTGTCGCTTCGATATCTTTAAAGGTCTGTTAGAATCTGGTAACCATTGGTATGCTGAAGCTTAAACTTGAGTTTTTTTCTTGAATATTTATTTTTGTTATTGAACAGGCGGCGGTAGCGAAAACAAATGTAAATTCAAGTGAAATTGTGGTGGGCTCGGTGTTGGCACCTGGGTCTGTAAGAGCAAGTGAATGCAGGTCAAACATGTGTTGTTGGAATCCCATATTCCCATGTGAGTGAGATTTGATTCTGTACCCAAATTCATTTCTAGATTTCACCTTCAAAAGTTGCTAACTTTTGGAGTCACACAACACCAGTTCTCATCTTGTTTTTTTTTATATCCCTTTGTGCATAAACTTCGTGTGACTCGTGTGCGTATGCACCATCATCATCTATAGATTAAGAAAGTGAACCACACTTGTAAACTCAGTGTCCACTTATGTGTTGTTGTGGGGTGTGATTTTGAGCGCAATTAACCTGTGTGGAGTTTGGTAGGTTACCTGATGAGTAGTAAGCTATGGGTCATTTATCTTCGATGTTCAAAGGGCTGGCAATATCTAGAAGAACGGGTGCAAGGGGAGGGGCGCGGTGGAGGCCTGGCCAAGGACGCCAAGAGAGACGAGTTGATACTGAGGACGTCGGGGGTTGTTAATGTCGATGAGTTGAAAACCATGGCCACCATTTTCTCGAAGAGATGACAGAAAGTTGTGAACCAAGATTGTTGCATTGTTTGGGAGGTAGGTATACCCATGTCAAGATAATTACTTGATCTGTTATTCGATCACTTTCGTCATCGTAGTAGGTTTTGATCAATGATTCGACGGTACTCTTCGATTCATTGTCGTCCCTCCTTCTCGCAGGTTCTTTTTTATTTTTATTTACAATTATTTGTATAATTTATCATTGCCATGGGGTCTAGGAGTTTTTGATTCTCCCTGGGTTGATTTCTCCCTATTTGACTATTAAATTACATGCGTGGCTCTAGAGAATTTTCAAATAAGTTCTACTGCAGTTGTAAGTATTTCTTATTTTTCAAACATTGAACAAGTTATACAATTGCATGTTTTATTCCTTGGGGATGCTGGGCCATGATATCATATTTCGGTTAGTAGACTAAAATAGAAGTTAATGACAAATTCCTAAATATGTCTAGCATTCTAAAATATGTGTTGAAAATAAACCCACTTTCAATGTCCATAGATTTTTTAAGCAAATGATGAGCCATTAAACTGTTGCTTTACTATTTAGGAATTAATTTTGTGTTTGCTAATCAAAATGATGTGAGAGTTATATGTAAGAGGTGGAATCCTTGGTGCAGAAGTGTGGAAAACCCAAAATGCTCGACGCAATTACATTGCCTCATCTGGAGCTCTATAAACACGTCGAAGTATGTTATACTGTTCTCATCTGTGAAAGATTTTATGCTAAATGACAAATGTTCTTGTTTTGTATCTGTATTTTAGTACTAAAACTTGTTCTTTGAGTGAAAAATATTAGAACCATCTGTTTTTCTGGGGGATGAGTTTCTTAATGCCAAAATAACCTTTTATTATGAACTTTTATTTTCCTTTTTTACTACCTACTTCCAATTTATACTTTTGTGATATTTTCTATTCTCTTATGTCTCTTCTCTGACTCTAAGTGGTGGAGCCTTTCACTCCGAGACTATTAAAACCCAAAAATAGTTTAAGCAACATAAATTTGTGTTGGTGGTGTAAAAATTCAGAACAATGTAATACAAAAAAAATTGACTCATTGATGTATAAGCATTTTATTATGTCATGATGGCGAGTTTTGAAATTATTCAGGAAATTGCAGGCGATAAATTAGTTGAAGCACTACAAATAAAGAACAATATCCCAAGAAGAAAGGCTTTGTCCTCTTGGGATACTTCAGCTGCAAAACAAAGGGAGTTTGAGCAAGATGCAGGATGAATAGTATACTTTTTTGTTCCCTTTGAGTTGTACTACATTGTTTCATTTTTTCTTTTGGTGTCCGCCAAGGGCTGTATTGATTCGTAGTAAATTTAGACACAAGCAGGTGTCTTCCTCCACAATTCTGCATTAGGCGTGATGATACTTTGTATGCTTTGTAAATATGTCTTATTATAAATTACACCAATGTACATAAATTTACAAAGTTCCCTGGGCCCTCGTCTTGCATGGCAAGACGATCCCTATCTAGTATATATATATATATATATATATATATACGAACAACAAACAATAAATAAAATCCTTCATACCTGATTTCGATTTTTGTGAGACATGGAATTTCTCAAGGGATTGAGCTAGGGTTTGGGCAATGTTACCTGTCGACGACAACAACCACGTTATTCATATTCATATTAATTAATAAATAAATAAACAATAAAAACTAGGTGATCAGAAAGTGAATTATTAGATCTGAAAGGAATTATTTTTCATGCATACATACCGGGAGAAGGAGAAAGGGAACCGTGACTCGTTGTGTTGGTTGAAGACGCCGACATATTCGATGCTATTAGGGTCCCAAACGATTTCGATTCGAAACCCTGTTTATATTTATTAAGTAAAATAAAAATATATTTTTAAGTTAAAAATTAAAATAATTCAGTAAAATTTAAAAAGTAAAATAAAAAATATGAGTAAAATTATATTGTAACAATGGAATGGCTCAGAAGCATTCCAAGAAAGCAGCTTAAATTGCGTGTTCTTAAATGGTTACCTGAAAATATTGTAGCATATCGTGGGGGTGGAAGTCGAGTTGCAGCTCATTGTGTGCGATGTTTCGGTTGCTTTAACCTTTCCACCCTGAGTTTTGAACGTTGTACACGTACAACTTCATTGAGGTGAATAAAATTAGTTGAGTAAAGAACCATTCTGCCTTCAGCGTGCAGTCATTTTTAAAGTTCACTCTACTATATATGAATAAAAGAAAAAAAAGTTTTGTAGAAAAATATAATATTGTAATAAGTGATTTAGATGTTTTCCTTAATTATTCTCAACTACATTCACCTTCAATTTCGTTGAATAAAATCAACGCAATATATGTGCAATTATAGATTGAATTTAATTGTTGAATTTAAAATCAGTATATAAAGTTGGTCTGTAAATGCATTTGTAATTTCGCAGCACATTCTGTTAGACATTAAACATAACTGAAGTATAGATCGAGATGGACTGAACTTTGACTTGTACATTGAATAAAAATGCATCATCAACATATCTCCAAGTACTGATGGGGCCCACCCCACACACACCATTTCTATAGGTGTAATCTCTAAGCAAAGATGATGATGAGAGCAGCCGGGCCCGGGCCTGCCTTATCATTCAACACCTTTTTCCATGCGATTAATTCAGCAATGGATTCAATTAGATCAGTTGATCTGCTGGATGGGTAGGTATAATATTTAACTTGATAAATGAATTAAAGCATATGATTTTAAACTATTGAAATACACCGGTCCTCGACAAATATTTTGTTCAACAATAAGTTACACAAGTTATCTAGCATTATCAAAAGAATAGTGTGTTCCTAAGATTGTCCCTATGACTTCTCGAGAAAAATCATCTTCTTTTGACATTTTTGACCACTTGATTCAAATCGTAAGCTATTTAAAATGGTGCAATGAAACGATAGGACGCAAATTGCTAAGTTGTATGAAGTTAATCAATTAATCGGTAATATATTAGATTGTGACATTGAATTATAATTCCCATCTTCGCTATAGATATTTTTTTAAAATATTTGTCATTTTCAAAATTGTAATTTAGGTAAGATGTCAAATTACCATTTTGCGGCAAGTCATACGTTAAGATTTAATTTGACCTAACTTTTGGAATTTGTATATGAATTTCTATAGTATAGTTTTACAATCATCTTTTTAAAATCAAAATGAATAATAAAATCAAAATTTGCTTAGAGATTTTAATAGACAATTAATCGTATCATATTACCTTTGCAGAAATAAATTTGGAGGCGTGCCAATTCTTTTACACTGATTCAAATGCACACTTGTTATAATAAGCTTTATGTGCCCCATATAACAAGTTTATAATAATGTTTGCCGACCTCATAGCATTATTAATAATTGTAGGTGTCATGTAAATTGGTCCCCTAATTATAAGTAAGCTGCTAAACTATGGATTGTGTATCTCCTAGAATTTTAATTATGTGAAATTTAATTTGCTTCAAATAAATAATCACAGATGCTAAACTGTGAATTGTTTCCTAAAATTTTAATTATATGAAATTTTATTTGTCTCCAATAAATAATCACACCTTTAATTTTAAATACATAAATAAATAAATAAAACAAAATTTAAATTAAAAAGATAAGTGTACAAATAAATTTTTTATATAAAAAATGTAATGGAGCAAATTTTATTTTAAATTAAAAAATTTAAAAATATATATTTCATTATGTTAATTGTGACTAATATTATGAAGTGTACATCGAGAAGAAAACAATATTTTCAATAATTTTCAATGGATCACCCATCATGTAATTAGACTTGTATATTTTATACAAACCAAAGTCGAGTTGATCCGTTATTATGACTCGAATTAATTAAAATAATTTTAAATATATCAATTTAAAAAAATTCTAAACGTGACAACATTCAGAGAATACATATATGTCTGAGAAACTCTACTAAAACAATAGTTTGATTTTCTTAACTTCTTTAGAAAGAGGCATGCTTCAATTCTCATATCAATTGTTGTAAATATTGTATAGTCGAGTTAGATTTTTTTTAATTATATTTATTTTAAAGTTATTTTACTGGAAATTGATTACTGTACTAGAATATATTTAAACGGTAATATTTTAGAGGATATGACGAAATATTTTTTAGATTAATAATTTCGAATGAGTTAAATCAAATTAAATACAGTAGAACATTATTTTTGTGGGGCCGCTCGTATTGAATACAGTAATTATGACTATATTTTTGTTGTTACCCGCGTCCTTTCTTTTCCTTGAATGTCAGTTGGGTGCCTTTTTCTCATGACACCTCTCTCTCTCTAGAATATTTTCTTGCTCGCTCTCACACTTTACACACAAAAGATAATCAGCAATCACTAATATTCCACAAACCCACACAGTGGGCACCTCTTATCTTCACGGTTTCTCACACATCCCAACAAATTTCAACAAGATTTTCATGGTAATTTAATCAAGAAATACATCTGATTTTTTTTTTTTTTTAATTCTGTTTTTACTTCTGTTTAGTTGCTTGAAGCAGAGCTTGAATAAAAGTTCCTGAAAGAATGGAGGGCTCTGTTCTAATTTCGGACTGAAGTTGCTTTTTTTTTTTGAAATATTAACAGAGAATCACGGCGTGAGTTAATAAATGGTATAGATTTTAGGGTTCTAGTTAAAGGAAAATAGAAAAAATAAAGATTCTGTTTTTGGTTACTCGTCAAACACTTTAGGAGGGTTTCATACTAGCCTGTTGTTTTTGTTGTTAATAAAAAGAAATTAGAATTTTCTTGAGATTTGAGGAAATTCTTGTTCTGGGGTTCACAATCGTAGACAGCTTCTGAATCACTCCATGTTTTTTTATTTTCCCAGGCTAAGTGAATTGAAAGATCACCTTCTGTTCTGAAGATTTAAGGTGAAAAAATGGCTTATCAGAGGAGGGGCTCTGACATGCAGCCCCAGAGGCGGATTTTGCGGACTCAAACTGCCGGTAATTTAGGGGAGTCGATGATGGATAGTGAGGTGGTTCCTTCGTCTCTGGTTGAGATTGCTCCGATTCTCCGTGTTGCAAACGAGGTCGAGCCCATCAATCCTCGTGTGGCTTACCTTTGTAAGTTTTAATTGCTTTTCGGCACCTGAGTTAATAAGGCTGAAACATTAACTGAAAGCCATTTTTACCTGTTTTGGACTATATTCATGTTGTGTTGGATTAAGCTACATATCTTGTGAACAGCATCATTCTTAAACTATGTGGGGATTAAAGGGTATTTAGTCCAAAGGTTGAGATTATATTTAAGGCTGATAAAGTTGGGAGAGTGTCATTTTTTAACAATCCCCCCTCTTCACACTCCATGGCGAAATATGCCTTGAATTTTCAAGCAATGCTTTTAACCAGGGGATGAAGATTGATACACGACATTATCTGCAATTCTGCATTTAATATTACTGATCTATTATAGATTGTTCTATTTTTTTCGACCTGCTCTTTAAGTTTTATCAAAATAAAAATAAAAATTGCACTGTGTGGAAACTATTTCATTACAACCTAAATGTTCAAATAAGATACGTACCACACTCATGTCTTCAGTTAAGGCATGTTAGATACTGTGATTCTTCATTTCAATTATAAACTGGAATTTTAACATCAAGCGAATGCCAAATGTGAATTCACATTGGTTTTACAAATCTATTCTGTTAGACCAAGATGTGTACTAAACTGAAGCTAAAATATCTTTATTCACGGGTAATTACTGATGTTTATGTTTTTGAATCAGGTCGATTTTACGCCTTTGAGAAGGCCCACCGTCTGGATCCAACATCCAGTGGACGTGGAGTTCGTCAGTTCAAAACAGCTCTCCTTCAACGCCTTGAGCGGGTACTAAATAATAATCAACAAAATAAAGAAAATACAATAAGAACAATATATGTTGATTTTTATGCTCTTTTCTGTATATATAATATCTAAATAGTAATTTTTGGCCTAACCACAAAAAAGAATCCCTGCTAACTTTGAAAATCACAAAAACAACCCCTGAGGTTACACTCGCCTTGCATTTTACATTTTCTTCCATCAATGTTTCTAAATATTAGAAAGAGCAAGATGGGAACTCGATGAAGTAACAAATCGATTAACGTTTGGGCCAAACATAGATAAAACCAAACCTCATGTTATTTTTAATAGATTTACCAAACGACGTGTATTTTGTATTATCTCTACGTTTTATTTTTCATCCAGAAGTCTGACGATATCAATAAAACCAGATATCACTCCACACTATAGGGATACGTTCGTATTCACTTGAATTATGTGATTTTTAGTCTTGCGACATAAATTCTTGATATCATATTCATTCTTTTTTCTCATGTTAACATGAATACAACTGTAAAGTCATGTTCTTTCTCAGTAAAGGTCATGACTCTGGTTTTTATCAGATAATGTAGAGCTACGAAACAACTTTTATTATATCCTAACAATATATAATACTATGCACTCCATCTGTTGCTGGAAGCAACCCTGCACTTATTTTAACAATATTCTAAAATTTTAAGTTCTTTGCAAGGAAAATGAGACAACTTTAACGGCAAAAAAAGGAAGCGATGCACGTGAAATGAAGAGCTTCTATCAGCATTACTACAGGAAGTATATCGAGGCTTTGCAAAACGCTGCTGATAAAGCCGATCGGTAAAATTGCTCTAGATAATTATTTTTATTTTCATATATATTAAATTAATATTATAAGAGTTTTTGGCACAGTGCTCGACTTACGAAAGCATATCAAACGGCAGCTGTGCTGTTTGAGGTCTTGAAGGCAGTTAATTTAACAGAAGCTGTAGAAGTGGATGATGAAGTAACGCTCCTAAAATTTATACGGAGTAATAACTATTATTGATTTCCCATTTGACAATCTAATCAAAATCTCAAATTTCAGATTCTGGAAAAACACACCAAGGTCGCGGAAAAAACTCAGATATACGTGCCATATAATATACTTCCGCTTGACCCAGAAAGTTCACATCAAGCAATCATGAGATACCCGGAGGTCAATTCTGTTTTTCTTTCTTGTGAATTATGAAGCTGAATAACACGAGATTATATTTTAAGGCTTTTAGCTGGCTTTCTTGTTGATAGATTCAAGCTTCTGTTGCCTCACTTCGCAATACAAGAGGCCTTCCGTGGCCGAAGGGACACAAGAAGAAACCGGATGAAGATATTTTGGACTGGCTCCAGGATATGTTTGGTTTTCAGGTGCAATATTTTTTACTTGGCAGTGTTGGTAGCCTGGTATTGTTGCATGGATAGAATTACACTTTCAAATTGCATTGTGATTCATACACTAATTGAAAAGTAATTAGAGACATATTTAACCAAAAATTTTAAAACAAAATTAAGATTTGGAGTTTAAAATTGTGAGCTTGTGTCTAAATGAATAGGGTGTGAAGTCCTATTTATATTGGAGTTTATTATATCAAGAGATTTCTACACTTGGTTGATTGCAGAAAGATAACGTGGCTAACCAGAGGGAGCACTTGATTTTGTTGCTAGCTAATGTACACATTAGGCAACCAAAGCCTGATCAGCAGCCCAAGGTATTTTTCCTTCAATTGGCCTAGCTTAATTTTATACATATTTAGCTTTCAATTTCTTTAAAGAGCTGTCTTATGTGCATTTAGTTGGATGATCGAGCACTTACAGAAGTTATGGACAAACTTTTCAAAAATTACAAGAAGTGGTGCAAGTATCTTGGTCGCAAGAAGAGCTTATGGTAAGGGAATTTCTCTTAAACTATCACCTTGGTTTATATTTAATTGTTTTGTTTTTCGTGGTTATATTGCATAGAACCAAGGGTATCAAATACAAGATGCATGTGACTATTTTCTATGATAGTCAATTATACGACCTCTACGATCAAATTGATATGCTAATATATATATGTGTGTGTGATTATTTTTATTTCTTTGGTAGGTTACCGACTATCCAACAGGAAATTCAGCAGAGGAAATTACTATATATGGGTCTATATCTTCTCATATGGGGTGAAGCTGCAAACTTGAGATTTATGCCTGAATGTCTATGCTATATCTATCATCATGTAAGCCGACTTTATTTACTAGTAACAGTAGTTTTCGTCTCTTTCTAGAACAACTTTCAACCGTCGCTGTCACAATCTTCTGTAGATGGCATTTGAGATGTATGGCATACTAGCCGGAAGTGTAAGTGCCACGACAGGTGAACATACCAAACCTGCCTATGGTGGTGATGAAGAGGCTTTCTTGAGGAAAGTTGTGACTCCGATCTACAACATTATAGCTAAGGTGATGCTTCTATCCTGTTCCTTTAACTCCTAAAAGGTCCTCATTGGGTCTGTCCTTAAATTCATTAATTCCTTTCAGGAAGCTAAGCGGAGCAAGGGTGGGAAATCCAAACATTCTCAGTGGAGAAATTATGACGATTTGAATGAGTACTTCTGGTAAATCAATTTCCCTTTTCTTCTTGCTTAAATTTAAGTATATTCCGTAAAGTGCAACTTAATTTGTGATCAAAATATGTAGGTCGGTTAATTGTTTCAGATTAGGTTGGCCAATGCGTGCTGATGCTGATTTCTTCTGCCTTCCCATAGAAAAAATCCATGCCGAGCGAAGTGAAGTATGTTATTTTTTTTGTGTGTGTGTGTGCGTTGCATGTGATTGTATATAATATGTAACTATATGTTTTAACGTATTTAGAAAACAAAGAAAAAAACATAAATTGTGCAATGTTTCGTTTGGTCCAATATCCACACAAACAAAAATTGCTCGAAACATATATCAGAATATAAACAAGTTGTTCCTTAGTCGTATCATTGTGGGACAGTGGGATTATATCCACTTGCACATGTTTTTGTGGATGAGGTATTATAACCTGTACGTGCTTTGAAGTGACAAATTGCAGGAGTACTTTGATTTTTGTCGATGAAAGTTTCTAATGTGTATTTGATCATAATTGGATTATTTATTCACAATGTTTAGTTGATTTCTCAGGGAAGTGAATCTTCTAAAGGAGATCATTGGATCGGAAAGATTAACTTTGTCGAGATACGTTCGTTTTGGCACATGTTTAGGAGTTACGATAGGATGTGGGGCTTTTTTATTCTGTGCCTACAGGTGATCTTATCTATATGTGTATTTAATTTTTCTTCCCACCTTTAAAGTAACCTCGTTTCTAACATGATATGGAATATGTTATGCTGAAATTAATGGTAGGCAATGATCATTATTGCTTGGAATGGGTCTGGGGATATAGGTGCTGTATTTGAGGTAGATGTGTTCAGGAAAGTGTTGAGTATTTTCATCACAGCAGCTATACTGAAACTTACTCAAGGTATATGCTACTAATCTTCTGATGTTCAGTTGTAGTTCTTTTTATCATCTTCTTTAAATTTAAAATATTAAATTATAAGCATTCATTGTGTCCGTGTCTCCTGGTCAATACAAGTTTGGATGTGTTTCAACAATCCATTTTGTTCGCTTGAAAGCTTCTTCATTAGGAATCATCATTTTCATTTTTTTAATCACTACTGCTCAACCTACATTACTACTAATCTATCTTATAACCATCATCTTTTTGTATTGTAGTTGGCACATCACTATATACTTAAATGGTCTACTTTTTAGAACTTAGATATTGCATGGACCCAGGAACTCCCATTTTATTAGTAGTGTAATATGTAATAATATTAAAATAACAAAAGTCCCACCACTATCAATTTTCCAATTGTTTTAATCATAAATTAATTAAATTACTCATCCAAACATAATTCCATTTTTCACACGACCAATAAATTAAAAAATATGTTTTTGCAATACAGAGATTTGAAAACCGGACTTGGACACATCTAACCATAGACCAAGGTTTTTGACTCGTCAAGTTAGAAGTAGGGGGAGTCATTTTCTGTATTAAATGCTTGCAAATATTCAATATTTTCATGTTGGGTGATTTTTGGCAGCGGTTCTTGATATAATAATGAGCTGGAAAGCAAGGATGAGTATGTCACTGCACGTAAAGCTCAGATACATTTTAAAGTTCATCTCGGCTGCGTCATGGGTAGTTATCTTGCCCGTGACTTACGCATATAGTTGGAGAAACCCTTCTGGAATCGCACTGACCATTAAGAATTGGTTTGGCCCTGGTGCTGGACACCCTTCCTTGTTCATCATCGCTGTTTTAATCTACCTATCTCCCAACATGCTCTCTGCTTTGTTATTTTTGTTCCCGTTGATCCGGAGGCAGCTTGAGAGGTCGGACTACAGGATTGTGAGGCTCATGATGTGGTGGTCCCAGGTATAAAGACCTCCCTTCAGTCTTGCTAGTTGGAAAATATGGCCCATCCCATCCAATTTAACAGGCCATAGTTTATTAGGTGCAGAAAACTAGACTTGGCCTAACTGTTTTTTCGGTTGGGAAGGTGGGCCTACCCCGCGTCTCCCATTTTCCATCTCCTATCCTACATAATTTAGTCGTTTGTTTTTTTTGTCTTTGACGTTACATTTTCGTGCAAATTATATTCTCATTCCAATCATTTTGATTATCCCTGCAGCCACGGCTCTATGTTGGAAGGGGGATGCAAGAGAGCACTTTTTCTGTTTTCAAGTAAGAAAATTCAATGAATTTATTCGCAATAGAAGCTGGTGTTATTGATTCACTTCAACTTAAACCATGGCGGATTCTATTTTCAGATATACAGTGTTCTGGGTTCTCCTCTTGGCAGCAAAGTTGGCATTTAGCTTTTATATAGAGGTACCTAATCAATTCGGTTGTGTCATAACATTTTCCAAGTGTGAAGTCGTGGTAAAAATGTTAGTAGTAGAATCGTGAGCAGTATGAGAAATTTAAGCAATGACCAAGTAAAATTGGTTACAGATAAGACCTCTTGTGGGCCCAACAAAAGAGATCATGGGGGTATCAATATCAGTATATCAGTGGCACGAGTTCTTCCCTCGAGGTAGTTGGACTGGTCATGTTTATTTATTTTCATCAGCTGCACGAGTGCTTCCAGCATCACTCCTAGAAATGTACGTAGTATATAGATTCTAATGCACTCTTTTCATTGTCTTTTCAGCGAATTACAATATTGGAGTAGTAATTGCTCTTTGGGCTCCTGTCATTATCGTAAGTTCACACATACCTATGCGCGCGCGCGTGTGTATAGTACTGTGGTGATACCATGTTGTCATAAGTTCCCGTTATTCACAATCTTATTATCTATGGTTCATGTCAGGTGTATTTCATGGACACTCAGATATGGTATGCTATCTTCTCCACCATTTTTGGGGGTATATATGGGGCATTCCGTCGACTTGGAGAGGTGGGTCATGTTTTTTATTTCCTTGAGGTTTAATTATATATATATGTGTGTGTGTGTGTGTGTGTGTGTGTGTGTGTGTGTGTGTGTGTGTGTGTGTGTGTGTGTGTGTGTGTGTGTGTGTTCGTGTTCTAATTCGAGAGTTTTTTTTTTTTTTTTGGGTTCTTTGAAAATATTTCTTCAAATATGTAATATTTATATAATTCCTTTTTAGTTGTTGAACTTAGTTTTTCTGCTCTGTCCTCAGATTCGAACACTGGGAATGCTGAGGTCCCGCTTTCAGTCACTACCCGGTGCTTTTAATGACCGCTTAATTCCAGCAGAAAAGGACGAGAGGCCCAAGGGACTAAAAGCCGCATTCTCCCGGAAATTTACAGAGGTTTTAATTATGATTGTTTGTTGCAGTTGATTCTAGTTTTTTTTGAAGTACCAATGTGGATGCATTGGCCTTTGCAGATTCGATCTAATAAAGAGAAGGAAGCTGCAAAGTTTTCTCAGATGTGGAACAAAATTATTGAAAGTTTCAGAGAGGAAGATTTAATAAATAACAGGTACTGAAGTGACGTAGCATTGATTTGCTTTCTTGAAAAATCGTTTGTTTTGGATTTAAACTTTGATTTCCTCACCTCGTTTGGACTTAGTATGACTAATTGTTGCATGAATCGATCAAACAGGGAAATGAACCTTTTACTGGTTCCATATCGTGCGGACCGCGAACTTGATCTGATTCAGTGGCCTCCTTTTTTACTAGCTAGCAAGGTGTGGATCCCTAAAGTGCTCTCTTTCATAATATTTTATGAAATCTAATAATCTGCGTGTTTCCTTCTGTATAGCTTCCTATAGCGCTTGATATGGCAAAAGATAGCAATAGGAGAGACAAGGAGCTGAATAAGAGACTGAATGCTGACATATATATGCGATGTGCCATTCGCGAGTGCTATTCAACTTTTAAGAACATCATCAACTATATGGTTCTGGGAGAACGTGAGAAGCTGTAAGTTTCACCACCAATGAAAAATGAAAATATTAGACAAACACTCGTGTCAGACTTCCAAACAAAAGTACTTTTTGTCAAACCAAACTGTTTGTCAATTGTCATTGGATGGAGCCAAAAACAAAATCCTATTTCTTAGTGTTATTCAATTTTTATTTTTTTTGCATTTGATATATTATTAGTGTTTTCTCTAAAGATTTATAGGTTTCCATTTTTTTCCTTTTTTGTTTTTGTTTTAATTATAGTTTTTGTTTTTGGATTTTTTACTTTCCATTTTCACTTTCTTTAGTGTAGTTGTACTGGACTTGGTCTAAAACAGTCATGAGGAGGTCTGACAGGAGTGTGTCATAATATGTTAGAATCTTAGAAGTCATTTATCGTTATTTAAATCATTTTGTGTTTGATTATTTTAGCCTGATAAATGAGATATTTTCGAAAGTTGATCATCACATAGAGCAAGGTGATCTATTGCGAGAATTTAATATGAGTGCTCTCCCTAGCCTCTACGATCAATTTGTGCAGCTGATTGAATATCTGGTATTTTTATTTTTTCTTACTTGTCTAGCCAATGTCAATACACCACATGTTAATAGATACACATATATATATATCCTGCAGAGAGAAAATAGAAAAGAGGACAAGGACCAAGTGGTAATTGTCTTGCTTAACATGCTCGAGGTTGTGACTAGAGACATCATGGAAGACAGTATTCCTAGGTACCGATCGGTTTCACATCTATTTTTGTTAGCGTACCTCCTAACACGTTAAATGTGGAGACACTTTTTTTGTTTTTTTCAGTTTGCAAGAATCCACCCACGGTGGGTCCTATGGGATGCAGCAGGGGATGACCACCCTCGACGAACAGTATTACTTTGGGACGCTACAATTTCCTGTAACAGAAGAAACCGAGGCATGGAAAGAGAAGGTTAGAAGTTAAAATTGAAGTGCCTGTTTTGATAGTACTTTGGAAATACACCGCCCTCTAAACTACTCTAGTCTTTTCACTTTACCTCACTGGACCAACCTAAAGTTGACACGTGTCAACTCACGATAGGTTCAAGTCTCCTCAAGTGGTTATGTGAAAAACGCTTGAAGTTAACCATGCAAAAGAGATTATTTCCTAAAATTTAGTAGGCGAAAAATCCAAAACTCATGGTAGTTTTGGGGGACGAATGCAATTATTCCTTTCATTTAGTGAGTCCTAAAATAACAGCTACCCTGAATCAGATTGGGCGGCTTCATCTGCTTCTCACTGTGAAGGAATCAGCTATGGATGTTCCATCGAATTTAGAGGCCAGAAGGCGCATGTCATTCTTCTCTAATTCATTGTTTATGGACATGCCTGCAGCTCCTAAAGTTCGCAATATGCTCTCATTCTCGTAAGTGTTCAGTTTTAAAACACATGTTTTTTTACCTTGCCCACTGTTACACTTTTGCTTCAATCATGCACTTGTTTTTTACTTTTCTTACTACCTGTTTCACCTTTTAGCAATCACATATACGTAGTAGTAGTTTTTCTAATAAACACTGTTTTTATTGCCTGTATGATGTTTAAGTTATGGAAGAAATACTTTGTCATGTAATGCCTGATACATGAAGATAGCTAGCTGTTTAACCTTTCTTTTCCGAGGGTTATTTGTTATATGGAAATTTATTGCCAAGTGTTAACATAGTTTCTTAATTAGCATAGGCTGTTGTTGACTCATGTTAGGACTTCGGAGCAGTAGTTCATTTCTACTTCCATTTGTTAACTTTTTTTTGTTGTTATGATTTTTGTTATAGCATATTAACTCCTTATTTCGAAGAAGAAGTTCTCTTCTCTATTGATTCCCTGAAAAAGCCAAATGAAGATGGCGTTTCCATATTATTTTACCTGCAGAAGATTTTTCCAGGTTTGTTTGCTTACTTGGAATCTTGAGTCTTGACCATACGTTCTGACATGACTTTAGTAACTGTTGTAAAAATGATTTATATTATATTACACGCAGACGAATGGGAGAATTTTCTGGAACGGGTTGATTGTAGCATTGAAGAAGAACTCATGGGAAATGCGAAATTGGAAGAAGAGCTACGCTTGTGGTCATCATATAGAGGCCAAACATTGACCAAAACTGGTAATCAATGTTTTTATGGATCACAAAGTAGCCCCCGAGGTTTAGTAATTTACAAAAAACATGCATAGATTAAGAACATTGACATTGACTTTTTGTTGAATGTCAAGGAAATCTTTTTATATATATACATGTATATTTAATTTAAGGTTATTATTTTTTGTAAATCAATCCAAACCTCTTTTTTTTCTATTATATAATTATTTAATTTGTTTTCAATGAATTATCATGTGTTTGTTGGTACAGTACGGGGCATGATGTACTATCGCCAAGCTTTTGAATTTCAGGCTTTTCTTGATATGGCGAAGGAAGAAGGTATGAAAATAGGGATTTATTTTTTGTTCTAGTTCCTTTACTGTCCGCAGAACTTAGAGAGAGAGAGAGGGCGAGTGTGATGTAAATCATAAAGTTATTTCTTGCTACAGATTTAATGAAAGGCTACAAGGCCGCAGCCGAACTTGATACCAAGGAACAACTGAAAAACGAAGGTTCATTATTAACACAGTGTCAAGCCGTGGCTGACATGAAGTTCTCTTACGTGGTTTCGTGCCAACAGTATGGGATCCAAAAAAGATCTGGGGATGGACGAGCCACAGATATTCTGAGACTCATGACTAAGTAATGATAATAGTTTCAACTAGTTATCTGTTTTATTTTTGGGAAACTTGGAAATAGTCCATGGTGTGAAAAATATTTATCACTTAAAAATCATTTTCCCTACCTGATTATAAATGCCAACTTAATCCTCACCTGATTATATAAGTTTTTTGTTTTTTTATTTGAATTTTAATAATCACTCTGCACCTACATATTTTGGCTGGACTATTTTGCATTTTTTTTCTCACCTTGGCCTTTTTTCCAAGAACCCCTTTAATTTAATTGGTTAGAGTCTTCATTCTTTGAGCAACTGATTCATAATTTTTGAGAGCAGGTACCCTTCGCTCCGGGTGGCTTATGTTGATGAGGTTGAAGAAACAGGCGGGAATAAATCAGTTAAAATGGTTGAGAAAGTGTACTATTCGGCGCTCGTGAAAGCTATGCCGAAATCTGTTGACACTTCTGATGCAGAACAGAAGTTAGATCAGGTATATATGTAATATGCTGACAGAAGTTGCTCTCGCTGTCAAATATTTTCAGTTACATTACATCCCACACAATTCTTACGTCTTGCATGTATATTCCGTAACTTTTCTAAGTATTACAAAGAATCCAATTGTTTCATTTCACATTTACATCCCTTCAAGTATTAAATATATCCACCCAAAAAGTTGGGGCTATTTTCATGTTTCAAAGAATAAAGGGGTGAAGTTGTAATATATTTGATGACACCAGCAAATTTCATCTGATTAAAATAGCGTTTAAGGTAAAATGTAATTGAGATAATCAAACCTCAAGGGTGGTTTCTGTAATTTTAAAAGTTCACTGTTATATTTTTATTGTAAATACCACTAACTATAGGTGTATTTTTGTAATTAATCTATGCTCACTCTTATCGACAAGTTACTCAATGCTAGTTTGAGTTGTAGTTATTTTTTAGAGCATAATAGAATATCCTCATCTGATTAGGTTTCAGTTTGAAGCTTTGCATGTTGGTATGATATTTTCCTTCAATTTTCAGTGCAAACTGTTATTTTTAATAACATGCAATTGTGATATCCTTCCCAGGTTATTTATCGGATAAAGCTTCCAGGCCCGGCAATATTGGGTGAAGGCAAGCCAGAGAACCAAAACCATGCCATAATCTTTACCCGCGGTGAAGGCTTGCAAACAATTGATATGAACCAGGATAACTATATGGAGGAAGCCTTCAAAATGAGAAACCTATTGGAAGAGTTTCTTAAAAGGCACGGCGTGAGGAAACCAACAATTCTCGGGCTCAGAGAGCATATTTTCACCGGCAGGTATGGCCCATTTCAGGACCTCGAGATAAAGGCTTATCCTCATTTAAATTCCAAATTTAATATTCTATTGTTTGTTCATATCTGTTTAGTGTGTCTTCACTTGCCTGGTTCATGTCAAATCAAGAGAATAGTTTCGTGACAATTGGCCAAAGGTTGCTGGCTAATCCATTGAAGTAAGTTCTTGAACCAGAACTACCTCATTAAATTCTAACTTGGATTGTTTACAAAGAAGCCAGAAAGGATATGTTTCGATGTTACGGCTTTTTTCATTTTTGTTTGTTGGATGGTGATTGTGAAAGGCTGAAAGCTAGCTGTGCCTTATCTCTGCAACCTTTTTCCTTTCGAGTTCTGCTTTAATGTATATACAACTAATTACTGGCAGTTTAAGAAATGGTCTGATCCGGCCAAGCAATTAAAAAATGGGGTAATGATGATATTGTTCTCCGTATTTCAGGGTTCGTTTCCATTATGGCCATCCAGATGTGTTTGATAGATTGTTTCACCTTACAAGAGGTGGTGTCAGCAAAGCTTCCAAAATCATCAACTTGAGCGAGGATATCTTTGCAGGCATTGTCTTCTTAAAAACGCCTCTTTTGTTTGGTCATATTAATATCATTCTTATTATTTTCTGTATTTTCATGCTTCATCATTATCATGACTTCATGAGTGTCTTATTACTGTGAAGGTTTCAACTCCACACTTCGTGGAGGTAATGTTACACATCATGAATACATACAAGTCGGCAAAGGAAGGGATGTGGGTCTCAATCAAATCTCCCTTTTTGAAGCAAAGATAGCTTGTGGAAATGGGGAGCAAATTCTGAGTCGTGATATTTATAGGCTAGGGCACCGATTTGACTTCTTCCGCATGTTGTCCTGCTTTTTCACTACAGTGGGCTTCTATTTCTGTACTTTGGTATGTATATGCACGCCATTCTCGATTTAAAGGGATAATTACAATAATGACCTTTACGTTTGGACTTTCAACGAAAAACCTGCAAAACTTTTAAATAGGGTGTTGTAGCATTAGTAGTCGTCTGAATATCAACTTTCCATTTTCTCAATTAGGCCCCAAGCTTCATGAGTATTTTTATAATCATCCCTTAAAGGAAATCCTTTTCCTACCCATTGTTATAAACATCTTACACGTAATTGTTTTTCTTGAACAGCTTACGGTGCTAACAGTTTATATATTTCTCTACGGCCGTCTTTATCTCGTACTTAGCGGGCTTGAAGAGGCCCTCAATAACCATCCTGCTATACGCGACAATAGACCCCTCCAGGTTGCCCTTGCTTCTCAGTCCTTTGTGCAGATTGGGCTTCTGATGGCTCTGCCCATGATGATGGAGATTGGCCTTGAGAGAGGCTTCCGTAACGCCTTAACCGATTTCGTACTCATGCAACTCCAACTTGCGCCTGTTTTTTTCACCTTCTCCCTCGGGACACGGACCCACTATTTTGGACGGACCTTGCTTCATGGGGGTGCACGGTACAGGAGCACTGGACGTGGGTTTGTTGTGTTCCATGCAAAATTCGCGGATAACTACAGATTGTATTGCCGGAGTCATTTTGTCAAGGGGATCGAGCTTATGATCTTGCTTCTCGTGTACCATATATTCGGTCACGCAAACAAAGGCTTTGCTGCGTACGTGTTTATCACGGTTTCTATATGGTTCCTGGTGGGTACATGGCTTTTTGCACCTTTTCTGTTTAACCCTTCTGGGTTCGAGTGGCAGAAGATTATGGACGACTGGACAGATTGGAACAAGTGGATGAATAACCGTGGTGGGATTGGGGTACCTCCGGAAAAGAGCTGGGAGTCTTGGTGGGTGAAAGAACAAGAGCATCTGTCTCATTCGGGAGTGCGTGGTATAATTTTCGAGATATTGCTGTCATTGCGTTTTTTCATATATCAGTACGGGTTGGTGTATCACCTCAGCTTCACGGGAAATAAGAGCGTTTTGGTAAGACATTTGTATTTATTTTTCATTTATTTTTATATCTTGATTATGATAATTTACTATCTGCTGGTTCTTGCACAGGTATACGGGCTGTCTTGGTTAGTGATCTTTGCAGTGCTGATAATTATGAAGGTAAGAACTGTGGTGTTGAAATTAATTTTCCACTTGTAGTGAGTTTGATTTTTTCATCTCTCCATGGCAAGAATAACAATATAACCACTAACTTGAGTCCAAACTATATATTGTTAATTTAAAATAAGAGAATTAAGTTTGTGTTTCTAAAGTATTTATTTGATGCTAACATCTTTGAGCGATTAACTAAGTTATGGACTATTGTTGTTCTCAAAAATTGAAAAGAAAAACTAAGCCATGGACTCACCATCGACAACTATTTAGTTCAGGCACACTAACCACGCTATTATTCATTTACAGGTTGTTTCTATTGGAAGGAAGCAATTTAGTGCTGATTATCAGATTGTGTTCCGATTGATCAAGGGCCTTATTTTCCTTTCGATAGCTGCTGTTTTGATCACCTTGATAGCTCTTCCGCACATGACATTTCGAGATGTTATAGTTTGCATTCTCGCCTTTATGCCAACAGGATGGGGCCTTCTCCTGGTAAGAATTCCTCTCTCTTAGTTGTTTTTTGTTTAGAATTGTCGTCCTTTTTGCTGATTAAGAAATTTCCTGTTTCCCTCTTATTTTCTCGATAAAACAAAAAAGATTGCGCAAGCTTTGAAACCATTAGTGGAGATGGGCGGGTTCTGGGGATCAGTTAGGACGCTTGCACGGGGTTATGAAATGATAATCGGACTGCTACTATTCACTCCAGTCGCTTTCTTGGCATGGTTCCCTTTCGTCTCCGAGTTCCAAACTCGAATGTTGTTCAACCAAGCTTTCAGCCGAGGCTTGCAAATATCGCGTATTCTTGGTGGGCCCAAAAAAGACCGTTCGTCCAGCAACAAGGAGTGAGATTTGTCCGGACGAGGCCTGGAAAGGTGTGTTATGTATATTCTCCGTCTATAAAACAGGGTCATGTTTATTTATTTAGCATCAGAAAATATAGATTCTCTGTATTCTGCATATATTGTAGTGTAGATTTTGATGTTATGTGATGAAATTCGTCGAGGGAAATGAATCATTGGGACTTGCATGCAACCCATATAAACAAGAAAAAACACACTTTGACAATCTTGAAGAGTAAGTATATACAAACAACACTCCCTACTCTTCATGTTGGAGTGCTCATCCGGATTGATTTGCACCTCCGCTTTGGCATGTAATTTCGTTTGAAGAGATGGGAACCACTGTGTTCAGGTGATGATGATTTTGATCCGGATATGTATTTACATCCGGCGACTCATTTCCAGCAGTGCGGAAAGACTTGGGATCTCTCTGATCAAAATGCTTACCGATTGCTCGAATTCTGGACCAAGCAGTGCCGCCAGAGCTGGAGATCCTCCTAAGAGAATCTCTGTTTTGGTAAAGATAAGTCACCATGAATACCACAAGACAAGTTGATGTGATCCCAGCTGTGATCCCAAACAGAATCTTGAAACTGTCCAAGCCTATGCTTCCCCATCTATCATTCAATCTGTCCGGGTGTTCGTCTTCAATACACGAAGAGCGTCCTATCCATTTTTCTTTTGTTCTCGTTTTCGTCCCATTATCTGTCATATTAATGATTACGCGCGAGACCTCTGCAACTATCGGGGAGCCCTTTGGGAATACCTGTCACAGAAGCAATAATTTTGAGCTGTGTGTGTGTGTGTGTGTGTGTTCTGAATTGAGTGTACAAAGATTGTACTTACAAAAGCAAATCCCTGAGTAAAATGGGGAGTGCCAACTCTCATGTACTTGTTACAGTACTTGGAGAAGAAGAGGTCTGTGTAAGGTGTCCGAGAAAAGAAAGCTTTAATGCTGTCTTTTCCGCTTCCTCTGGACAAGGCACTGTTGAAATCTTCTGAACTGTTGTAAGTTTTGATCTTGGATTTGTCGAATCCCAGTTTCCTCAAGTACTCGAAGATGAACGAACCCTCTCGACATCCAATAGATTCTCCGCTTTTGATAAGCGCCTTTACATCCGTATCGAGTTGTTGGATCTTCAATGCTGTTAATCTTGCCGAGAGGCTGGCTGTGTAAGTCGAGCTCAAAATCAAAACGACGAAAACCCACACGACCAAAACCAGCTGAGCTAAATTGCTCACTATTCTTTCCCCTAGCAAGTTCCATAAAACATGGCAAGTAAGCATTAATAATGTTGGAAGGAATGGACGATGATTGATGATTTTGATCGTAGACTTACTATTTGAAAACACTAATGACATAAACGGAACGTAGAGGATCAAGCCGACGTGTTCTGAACGTGGACCTCTGAACGCTTTGTTGATCCTATGCTCGAGAACCCAGAGAGCCATACCGGTGAAAATGAACAGAGCTATGGCTGTTAACCACAGTCCTCTCGTGAAGGGTTTCGTGAAAATCAACTTATCGTTGGGATCTTCGTATTCGATTTTCTGAATCCACGTTATCCCGCCTTCTTCAAACGGAAGAGTGAAGTCGACGAATTCTGATCGGCTCGCCGTGATCGTGATGTCTCCAACAGCAGCATCAATTACCTTGTAAGTCATAAGAATTAATATTCAAGTTTTATCAAATAAAAAGATAACTAATCTTGGTAAAACTATAGTTGCTTACCCCCTGAAAAACTTGTAAAGTTAGATTATTGTAGCTCCCGGGGCTCGTGGTTTCGAACGGGACGTACTCGTATCGAAGGGCGTAAGGCAGTTCCTTCACGACAGCTTCAAACACTTCTACGATGTACCCGCTAACCTTGGGAGCATTCGTTCGAGGGTCTCTTTCGACATTTACAAACTCCGGGAATCCTGCATTCTCCGGGACTCCGATTTTGAGGATCTTGCCGCTCAATGGATACTCCCACCCCTTCGGCCCGTGATAAGTTGCTTTGCCACCTGGCCACACAATTTTTGTCAGATTTCTAGCTTCCTCGTTTTTCCGTGGACTTAAACTCCGTGTGGACTCTGTCCATATGCCAACTTCTCTTGTTCTGTTCCCGACCACGTTCACTATTTGGAACGAGGATGGCTCTAGTTGCCCGTTCACGAGTCGGAAGTTCCCGCCGAGCCCTTGAAACGCCGTTTCTTGCATGGTACGTTGAATTTTCGGACCTGTTTTCGATACTTTTAGTGCGAACATATTCGTAGTGTTGATCGCGTTCTGCAGATCAGAACTCGGCTCTTTAACTCCAATTTTTTCTGCAGCTGTAGCCAATGCCCAGAGAGTGTCGTACGCCCACAAGCCGAATAGGGTCGTCTCTACTCTTGAAATGCCCGGATTGTCTTGTAAGAATTTCCGTTTCCACCTCACCGTGGCGGACTTGAGTTTTCTTGACCTTGGAACCAGAGGCCGCACTCCGATAACTCCCTGCATGGAGTCAACTATATTAGAGTCGAGCGAGTAAAACAAATCCATTAGCCCGCTTGTCGCGATCCAAACAAAGCCTTCGCTCAGCATTTCGGCTTCTTTCACTCTGGGGAAGAACTTGGAGGCGAGGGAGCTCGAGACGTGCACGAGAAAAACTCGCGTTTGCATCGTTTTCATCTTGTACAGCTCCTTGAGGACAAAATCGTCATTTGCCGAGACGGGGACGACGCATCTGTACGAGACTCGAGCGTTGACTCCCTGGAACGCATTTGAGAGGTAAGGGATGATGCCGTTGCCGTAATCCGAGTCTTCGTATACGAGGACCACTTGAGACCAACCGAAGTAGTTGACTACGGCTGCAATGGAGTCAACTTGAGCAGCGTCGCTCAGAGCCGTCTGGACGAAGTAGGGAGATTGAGGGTGGAGAGAAGGGCTCGTTGCGGAGAAGGAGAGGATGGGTACTTTCGCTGTGTCCCCAAGGCCGATCACAAAGTTTGCTTGTGCAGATTTTTGAGGGCCGATGATCGCGTCAATGTCTACTTCGTCCTTCAACAACGAAAGGGCTGCGAAAATGAAGTGTTATAGAGTGAGATAGAATCAATATTATATGTAATAGAGAACTAGAGAGGAGTTGAGGATTATAGATACCGGTTTCTGCAGCACCAGTGACTCGTCCTCCAGAGTCCCTCACGTGAAGCACGAGCCTCGTGCTGTAGTTTCTGTTCACCGAATAAAAATCGGTGGCAGCCAACGACAAGCTGGTGAGGCCAATGCGCCCGACCAGGGAATTGAAATCAAGAACGACTCCGACTTGAAATGTCGTGTTTGTTGTTTGTGCGTTGATTCGCAGATTGAAATGCAGTAGCGAGAAAGATAAGATTACGAGCATTAATCCCATGTTCGTGCAGTCCAATGTATTCATATGCATTGTCGTGTTATATACAACCGAAGAACTCGTCGTCGTCGACTGAGATAATTTCGTCAGCAGGATTTTCAAGTGTTAAAAGTCTACACAAAGTGTAGTACATACTAAGTATATACTTTGGACCAAGTCTTAGTCTTTGCTTCAAGTTAATGATGCATTTGGTTCATAGACTGAGCAAAAGTGGCTCTTCCTCTATGTCAAAAGCTGCCGTTGCAACAAATTAAAAAAGGGTTTCACAAGAGTGTGTTTTTTCTTATTTTGTATTTTCATGTATATTGTGTGTTCTTTCAATTTTTTATTTGTGTCATCAATTTAAATATGAAAACTCTTTTGTGTGGAGGAGGTTATGTGCCTAAAATCCTAAAAAGTTGTATCAGAGTTCTCATCTCAAAGTCTCTCTTTCTCCATTATCTCTAAGAACGAGATTTTGTTGGTGGATCGGAGCACATGACTATTTGAGGTGGAACACTTTGGAGATATTGAGTTTATCAGCCTCCAGGTAGTCATAAAAGCGATCCAAATTCTCCCCAAGTAAGATTTGAACCTATGAGTTAACAGCCGATCGCTCTACCACTGAGCCATTGAGGAACAACGGACTTAAAGAAGCCGACTCTCGTGCTGTGGACCAACCTATGACTGAAAAAAATAATCGTCAGTCCTTTTCACATACACCGAGCGGGAGACAAGGTTACGATAGCAAGCCCCTCCCCGGCCGGAGAGCCTCCGGGACAAGGAAGTGGCGATCAACCATCCACTCTCGAGATTCATATTGATCAAGTCTTTAGTTTAGACACTTCCTTATTTTTTGTTACGTTTAGAAAAAACTATGATACTAGTTGTTGCAAATACGACGATAATAACTATTGAGAAAAAAAAAACTAAATTTTACTTGAAAGCTCAAAATAAAAAAAATCTCTTAATAATTCAACTAATAACGAATGATTCTACTTCTTTTGTAATACAAAGGAAGTAGCTAGGACCATTCGTTTCGAAAAGAGCTAGTATAATAATGGCACAAAATTGTAAAGACATTGTTGACGATGTAGATGTATAGTATGATAATAATGAGAACCGAAAAAAATAAATCAACAATGAAAAGGATAAAAATTTACGTGGAAACCCAAGTCGGGAAAAACCACGGGAAGAACGACGAAAAATCAGTATAATATTGTTTCACGATTACAAGGATGATATAAGCTCTAAACTCTCAAATCTCACACAATATTTATAGCTGGAAAAATTGGTGTGTTATGGAGAATATGTTCATTATAATCATTTGGTGGTTTCTAATCAATTAGTGTTTGGCATATGTGAACTTAAAAAAAAAATTAAGAAAAAATAAAGCGCAACTCTCTTTCACTCCCATTTAAATAACATAAAATAAATTTTGCGGCGAGAGTGATTTCTGCCACGGAGGATCCGGACATCGTGCGGGGGACAGTCCGGCCGTCGACGTCAGCCTACCGCCTAGGTGGGGTCTAAGCATAGTTAGACAAGACTTTTAATTAGTTGCATGCGCAAATTTGTTCTTCTAGATATGTTATTCATGAAGACCTTATACACAGCTGAATGAAGTTAAAGCTAAGATCATGCGCAAATTTGAAAGAGCAGTTCGTGTGTGCTCTTTTGTCGTGCTTGCTTGTATCGTACTTTGTCGAAATTGATCAATCTAGTTGTGCATGAATAACAAGTTTGAACAGGTCACGGTTCACAGGTTGCACCATACAAAAAAAAATTATGATGAAAATTAAATTATACATTCAACAATTTTTATTTTTATTTTATTTATATAAAAATTAATAATTTTAATACGGCTACTTCTGTTTTTATTCTATTCTATCCAAGTCCAACCGATTTTTATTCTATTCTATCGAAGTCCAACCGATCGATGTAACGTGCAAATAGTAATTGACCTGAATTTAATCAGGAAGAATGGAAGACTTTATGAAGTTGACCCGATATTTAAGGTTCTACTTGTATTATAATTTAATTATTCATGGTATATAGGTATTGAATAATACTCTTCCATTTCAATAAATTCTGAACATTTTTTAATTTGGACAGAAGCTATGATGACTAACTTTAATTTCATTATTTTTCTTGAGATCGACAGAAAGAATAACTGAATATTTTTTAGGAATCATTTAGCGAACACAATCATTTTATCATAATAAATGACTTAAGAAATAAAATCGACCTACTAATGAATATGTAGTACATACCCAAACGGTTACATGCATATTATTATGTATGCATGAATGTTGTATAAATACAAATGCATAGCAAGCACACAATTACAATATCTCTACAATATACAAATAAAAAGATGAGAAAACTTCACATGCACTTCAGCCACCCTCACGCACTCGAGCCCTTCGAATTATCGAACAAGGATGTCGACGTAGATGATGAACCCATCGTCATCGACTGCTCGGGCTGTGAGCAACATCTTTCTTCGCCGGCCTTTTCTTGCTCTAAAGCCGAGTGCGATTTCCACCTCCACAAGTCATGTCTCGAGCTGCCGAGAACCCTCAACCACAAGTCCCACCCGGAGCACACGACTCTCACCCTGCTTTCCGAGCCTCCCGAAAGCAGCATCTACTACGACTGCGACGGCTGCGGGGATCTGATCAAAGGCTTTTCGTTCCGCTGCGAGCAAAAGTTCTGCAGTTTCAGGCTCCACGCGAAATGCGCTGTCTTGCCTGATACCGTGGACTGCAAGGTGCACGATCAGCATCGTGGGCTTGCTTTGAGGCACTGCACTCCGAAGGCCGGCGAGAGTATGTTCGATAAGACTTTGTGTGATGTGTGTGATGAGTCTGTTGTCGAGGGATACTGGTCTTATTACTGCGAAGAGTGCGATTTTGTTACGCATTTAGACTGCGCATTTGCTACTGAAGTGGCGAGGCCGACGCATGTGGAGGAAGAGGAAGTGGAGGAGGAGGAGAAGGAAGATGAAGAGGAAGTGGAGGAGGAGGAGAAGGAAGAGAAGGAAGAGGAAGTGGAGGAGAAGGAAGATGAAGTGGAGGAGGAGGAGGAAATAAGTGATGAGATGAGGTTGGTCCAGAAGAATATCGATGCGATGAATAGGATGGCGATGATCAAACTTCAGATGCAGTTGGCGGAGATGAACGCGAGGGCGATGGCCAATTTTTGGCGGAGTTGAACGCAAGGGCGGTGGTGGCCAATCTTTCCAGTATTTGATTTATTGATTCGTTTTTATCCATTCAATATTTGTTTTCCATCTCTCCCTGTGTGAGTTTGGGATGTGATTGTTGTTGTTATTGTTCATCTTCATGTTTGTTTGCCTGTTTCTCCCCTTCACCAATAAAAAACTCTTTTTTTATTTGAAATATTATTTAATTTTTAGTATAATTTTATTCAAAAACTTATACCATAATTCTTTGTAATTTTACAAAGAATTATGACAACGTATTACTACTTATTATTTTATTATTAAAATTTAATTAATTTACATTTTCTTATTTTTTTTTCAATATTATCATCTTATTTAATGTCAATGTTAATACACGATAAAAAGATCAATGAAAACGAACGCATAAGTCGAAGAGATCTTGGATCCATTCTCTCAGAACACAAAAATATTCAAGAAAGTTATGTAAAGTCAGAGATGCAACAAGGGAAAAAGAAAAAACAATACAAAAACAAGACGGAAGCAGTACTATATTTCTTCCTGAAACGCTATTTGCTTTTTCAATTGAGATGGGGCGATACTTTAACTCAAAGAATGATCAATAATATCAAGGTATATTGTCTCCTGCTTAAACTCATAGATCCAAGAAAAATAACTATATCCTCGATTCACAAGAGAGAAATGAGTGTAACCACGCTGAATATAAATTATTACTTTCCGAAAATTTATGAACTTTTCAAATTTGATGATTTCTTTGTAAGACCATCTCCAATGGAGAGGTAGAAGTACATGTAGACTTCTACCTCATCCAAAAATGGGGTAGAAGCCATTGGAAATGCGATGACGTGTTAAAGTTAGGAGTTCCTAAAACATACTCGGGTAGAAGTAAATATATTATTATTTTATTATTATTATTTATCATTATTAATTTATTATTATTATTTAATATTATTAATTAACAAAATTAATACTGCAATTATAATTTTTAACGTAATGGTGCAATTGTAATTTTTAACGTAACGGATTATTATTTATTTTATATAAAAATTATTTAAAATTAAGAATTTTGAAATATATTAAATTTTAACTTATTTTTTTATTTTAACGAATTATTCTATTTTATATAAAAATTAATAAAAAATAAAAAATTTCAAATTGTTAAATTTTTAGCGTTAAAAATTATTTATATAAAAATTAATTAAAAATAAGAATTTTGAATATATAAAAATTATTTAAAATTAAGAATATTGAAATAGATTAAATTTTAACTTATTTTGTATTTTAATTAATTATTCTATTTTATATAAAAATTAATATAAAATAAAAAAATTTAAATAGTTAAATTTTTTGCGTTAAAAATTATTTATATAAAAATTAATTAAAAATAAGAATTTTAAAATAGTTAAATTTTTAGCGTTAGAAACTATTTTTTATTTTATATAAAATTTAATTAAAAATGAAAATTTTGAAATAGTTAAAATTTAAAATCAGTATATCTTTAATTTATTTCTATAAATATTAAATAAAAAATAAAAAAATAAGTTAGTGGTGAGACTTTTGTAGGTAGAATCATTGGACGAGTTAAAAGTTTTTTTAGGTAGAAGTAGAAAAAATATGAGTTGGCGCATAAGTGGCCTACTCCTCACCCAAAAGTTAAAACTACCACTGAAGATGCTCTAAAGACTTAAGTTGAGACTACAAATTTTATTATATTAGAGAAATTTATACGCTGAATATAAATTGTTAGGTTCCAAAAATTTATAAACTTATTGAATTTGATGATTTTTTTTCAAAGCATACATTAATTGATTTTCACTCCATCATACATAGGGGTGACTATTCGGTACGGACAGGTAACGCACCCGAATTTTCCGGGTACCGGTACCCTAAAAAACAAAAAAACTCATCCCATAATCCGATCCTCTTTAGTTAATCGGGTACCCAATACCTGGACCAGGTAATCGATTACGGTAATCGAGTACCCAAAATTACCCTAAATTATTAATTAACAAAAATTTAATAATAATATACAAATTCAATATTAGTTTATTTTTAATCAACCAACAATAAAAATTACAATTTATACATTTTACACAAAATCTAAATAAATATAAAAATTCATTACATGATTTATTGTGAAAATGAATAATCATTATTAAATACAAATACAAAAAATACAAAATAAAATATAAAATAAGTATTCATTCACAAAAATTAAAATAATCATAAAATAAAACATAAATCATCATTTACAAAAATATTTATTATTTATCAAAATAATATTTATTAATAATTATTCAATCATATACGTACTATGTGTATCATACTTTCTACAAAAAATAAGTATTCATTCACAAAAAACATAAAATATAAATCATCATTTACAAAAATATTTATTATTCATCAAAATAATATTCATTAATAATTATTCAATCATATACTATGTGTATCATTCTTTGTACATATAGATTGTGTATCATTCTTTGTACATATAGATTACGGTAGTAATTGCCAAAAAAATATCAATTAAAGTTTAAAATTACAATAAAAAAACAATAAAAAAAATATCATTTATTATATATATAATATTATAGATTTATAGTCAATATATTAAAATATTTATTATTTTAATTTAAATAATTAATCGGGTATTTCGGGTATACAGAACGGGTAATTGGGTACCCTAATACCCAATATTTTAAAAACTAAATTTAATAACCCGCCCCTTTACTCAAATTTATTGGGTACAAATACCTAAAAACCCAAACGGGTGAAGGTATTTCGGTACAAACCCGAATACCCGAACTCGAATAGTCACCCCTAATCATACGGGCTGCGGGCATAGTATGGTTGTACGGGCAAAATTTAATAGGAAGACTAAACGAAGTTGACCCGCTTCTGTAGGGTTTACTTCTATTATTAATCATGCAACTAGTAGTATACTCCGTATAATACTCCCAGGAATGCTCTCCTACCCGTAACTGGAATTCTCAATTCACCCGTCAATCCACGTGTTCTCAAATAATACACACGTGGTCCTTACAAATCTCTCTTTCCGATAAAGATTGATATCCAGAATCTGGATATCCAGAAATTAACTTTTTATTGTACAATTACCTCTTTAACCTTATTACTGTAATTTATATTTTATTTAATTATTCTGTTATTGTAGTGCGCATTGATTATTTTTGTAAATTCCAATAAGATTAATTAATCTTACTAAAAAATTAGTACACGATTCTCTACAAAAATGTCTTTTAATTTAAAAATCACCAATTTACTTAAGATAAAATTTTAATTTAAAAATCACCAATCTACTTGAGATAAAATTTTAATTTAAAAATCACCAATCTACTTGAGATAAAATTGTACGGTAATTATTTTTGGGCAGATTCTGCCATGGGCAGAATTATAATTTTTAATTTATATTTTATTATTATAATATTATAAATATTATTGAATTTCATATATTAGATGTTAGATAAGTATTATATTTACTTTCTATTTTTTTATTATTAAATATCAATTTTTTAATTTTTTTAATATAATTATAATAAAAAATTTATATTTTTAGTAAAAAAAAATTACATTTTTAATTGTTTTAATATAAAAAAATAACATAAAATAAAGTGTAAATAAAAAATATATAATACATAAATTTAACAATCCGAATACATTAAAAAAATTATTATACATATTTATAATTTATTTATTTTTAGAGTTTCTGCCATGGGCAGATTCTGCCCATTTAGCAGCTCCCAAAATTGTATTCAATTCATTGTTTCATTTATTTTCATATAATTTTTTTGTTCGATTCCACAAAAATATACTGTACAACACTATATTAGTATATTGCATAAATGTAGCACAAAAATATACTGTACAACACTATATTAGTATTTGCATAACCGTAGTACTTTGAATCTTTGATAGATTAGACACCAATCATTAATTTTTTTTGCATTAATTTTTTAAATTTGTTATTGTACTTATTGTTTTTAGTATAAAGGGTTTTCTCTAAACATTATTTACTCAAAATTTATGTATATACACATCACATAAATAGAATATATAATGAATCTTATAATATAAATAAAATTATTAAGAACATAATTAATAAATATTTAATATTAGGAAATCGAATGTAATCTTTGATTTATATGAGTCGGTTGTAATCGATTTCCTTAATTTTTGACATTGCTTGTTGTACTTCTTTCTTAAGAAACATTCGAAAATAATAATACACAATTACACACATAATTAAATAATACAGTTTTCTAATATTAATGTAAGAAACTTATAAAAGTTTTTTATAAAGTTTATAATTGTTTTAATGTAATTGTTTATAAGTTTATTTGTTATAATAAAAATAAGAATGTTAGTTTTTCAAATTACTTTATGCTCTAATTATGTATTTTAGTGTTGCTACTAGTTCATGCCAATAATCTAATAATTAATATTAGAGAATAAAAATTTTAAAGTACTAGTTAAGTGAAATAGTTAATTAAATTACGTGATTCAATCAAACTTTGATCAAAACGTGATATTGCCAAAATAAAACTGAACGCGAATAATAATGCAAGTAATCTACTACCATTATTTTGTAAAACTTTACCATTAAATGTTATATTATTTGGATAAAATATATGTGAAGTTATAATATTTTTAGAATTTTATATATATATGGTTGAATATAATATTTTATTTTGTTTTTTTATTGTTAAATAGAAGCTTATAAGTAATATATATATATATATATATATATATATAATGGTAATTTTGTAAGAAGTTTATTTTTATAATTTCTTATTTTTTTTTTTACAAAAAATGATCTAACGATTTTTTCACAAACGCTTATAAATTTGTTAATTTTCTTTATCAGATATCATTCAATTTGTATACCAACGTTATTGATTGATATAAATAATAAAATATGTATACCAATTGTATAATGGTAGATATATAAATATAATACAGTGTTGGTAATATAAATAAGTGTCAAACAACAACTCACGTTTACAAACGAAACAAATAATTATTAAAACTAGAGTATAAATGAAATACTACTAATTACATCGATCATTTAATTAGATAGTTATAATTAATATTATAAACAAATTAATTACATGGATATTATAATTAAAACCAATTAAACTAATTTTATAATTAACATTGGACCAGATAAAAAGTTTGAGTTTAAATTCCAATTAATATTTGTTGTTAAATATTAGTCTCTGTATAATATTGTACCAGTATAATATTAAAAATAAAAATACGTAATATAATAATTGCTATTTTAAATAAAAACAATAATTGAGTAAAATTTAATACTTTAAATCAACTTTAAGTAAATTAAGAATATTTGAGATTTTTGGAAGTTATTTAAGATACAAATACCGTACATAAATTACTTTTAACAATTTATTAATTCGAACACATTAATGGATATATCCTATTTTTTAGGGTAGTGGAATAATTAAGGAGAATAGGGACTTGAAAAGTTATAGAGAACACAAAAAAATCATTACGCATCTTAAAACATAAATAAGGATACAAACGTAATTTCACATAAATAATGTTTAATCTGGATATCCAAAATCTGGATGTTTAGGGCCACCCCTTTAATAAATATGAGCTACTACGTTAATTAATTCTGCCTCTCTCCTCTTTCTTTGATTTCGGTAAAAGTAAATAAAGTTGAAAGCTACAAAAAGTCAAAAAGTGCATAGAATTAAGCAGATATTGAGTTTTCACAGTCAAAATCACAAAAAAATCAAAATTATTAATAATAAAAATGCGTTGAATTAGAAAAAGAGTTAGCCACAAAATAATAATTTTTTAAAAAAATCATTAATTTATATCACTGTTAAAAACATGAGCAGGAATTGAATATAGAAAATAAAACAATAAACTAAAAAAATCCATTAGATTCAAAAATATGTAAAAAAGTAAAACAATAATTTAATCAATGATTTCGTAGTCTTGTATGTTGGGGAGAGAAGGTCCGAGACAATTCATTTCATCAACCGACTGTGACCTGCAAGTCATGATAAAAAAAATTAATATTATTAGTATATAAAAAAAAAAAGGTTTCATAAGTTACCGTACCTATAATGTACGTCGGGACATGTTCGTTTATCATGTCCGCCTTGACCACAAACACTGCAAGTTCGGTTACTTTGCGACATCGCCTTATCCTTCGACGATTTCAGTCGTTTTCCTTTGGACTTTATTTGATGTGGATCTTGAACATTCTCTATGCGGTCGTGATTTTTACTCTTGTTCGCTTGTGTACCTATGTTGCTGTCACCATCAATATCATTCACTTTTCTCTTCAATTTTGATAATTCCTCCATCAAAAAATTGCTACGGGCCTCTGTTAACGAACAATCGTCCACCAATTCCATTGCTACATGAGCTAATAATCCGCGCCTTGAAATGAAAGACTGGTCTTTTACAGAATCTCGCATAGGCTCATAAATCGTAGCAACTCTTGCATTTTTAGTCCATCTCTGGTTGATGTACTTATGAGGTAGCAACATTACTTGTTGAACCTTCATCCAGCATAACATATGACGACAAGAATATCCTTCAAATTGATACGTGTGACAACTGCAAGATAATAAATCAGAAGAAGTGTGATGTGTTAACTTTCGTTGTCGATGAAATGTTTTTCCTGTGTCAAATCGCTTCACCACATATATTGAAGTGTCATTGGTGTTTGAAATCATCTTGCATATGTAGAACATACTCTCCTGCAACTCCTTCTGAAATAATAGAAATATTTTCTTTGTATAAATTGTAGCCATTTGTTGTTCCATCAAACAACCTGTTACCAATCGTGGTTCTTGACTAAGATCAATATGATTTGCCTCTAACTCAAGATGTCTCTGGTTGACAAGTGCCCTGTTGAAGCGTGTTATGAAATTCGTTAAAGAATTTTTGTGGTTCACATACCTCTTAAAGAAAGAATGATTACTCTCGACTCTCTGACTGCTAGACATCCCTGCAGCAAACACATGTCTAACATACGCTGGCACCCAACGATGACGTATTTCATACATACTGTTTAACCACTCGTTCTTCCTCAACTCTGTAGTACTCATCAACGTTTTCCACTGATCCTCAAACTCCTCAGGTGACTCTGACTCCTTTATAATATTTGCCAATTTGTGATATTGCTCTTTGTACAAGAAGACATTCAACTTCTCGGAAAACTTATTAAGTATATGCCATAAACAAAATCGATGCAATATGTCTGGAAATACCACTGAGGCTGCTCGTGCAATGGCTGCGTCTTGATCTGTAATTATCACTTTTGGAGACGCATGATTTGGCATTGCTTCAAGGAACTCCTGAAATAACCAAATGAACGATTCTGCCTTTTCGTCACTTAATAATCCACATCCAAAAAACGTAGTCTGGCGATGGTGGTTAACTCCAACAAACGGAGCAAATACCATTCCATATTTATTAGTGTTGTAAGTCGTGTCAAACACTACTACATCACCAAAATGTGCGTATGAACTTCTAGAAGCACAATCGGCCCAAAAACATCTAAGAAAAACATCATTGTCATCGGTCTCATAAGAGAAGTAGAAGTTCGAATTTCGCTCTTTTTCCATTTCAAAATGTTGGATCAATGTTTCGGCATCATGTCCAAATAACTCACTTCGAATGTCTCTTTCATGGTTTCTAATGTCCTTTTCTAAACAATCAACAGATGATGGACCACCTGCATTTATCTCTAACAATCTCACCTGCTGACAAGTAGGAATATTAGCATCTGTTAATTGTTGGACAAGAGCCTTCTTCGCCGTTGAGACTTTTCGATGCGACTTTAGTAAGTGAACCTTACTAGGAGTAGTGAGGACATGACTATGTTTTTCAATGAAGTGGCTAACAATCCACATATCTTTACTTTTAGACTTCACAATACTCATTCTTGCTTCGCATCCACATCGTGTATGCCCACGTTTCCTTTGTCCAGATCGAGGAACAGTATTTTTCAATTTTTGTTGCCATGTTTCATCAGTTTGCCCCTCTTTTGAACATACAAACAATTTCCAGATGACCTCTCCGGTTTCTCTATTCTTCTTGCTATTATCGACCCTCGTGCTAAATCCTGCTTGTCTAGCATAGTTATTATAAAATTCTTGTGCTTCTTGTGGTGAGTGAAATTCTTGACCAACTTTAGGAATAACACCAATGACGACATGTGGAACAAAATTTGCAGTTTCTTGATCGTCTCCTGTCACTATATTCAAAAAATTAAAAATAACAAATTATTAATATTATGCTTTGATCAAATATAATTTGACAATATCATACAATTGTACTCCATCCAATATGTTTCAAGAATATCTAAAATTTAGAACATTTATTTATTTAAAAATTTGAAAAATAGTATTTGAACATAATATATACATGCTGAGTGCATAATATTTTTCATGTTTTAGTAATTAATTGAACAAGATAATTTTTAAGAAAACATAAAAATTAATACTCCATATTACTATTACATCTTAATAAAACTTCAAATTTAATAAGTAGTAGTATGTTATTTACCTGATGGTGGCATGCTTGATGATGGCGTGTCGGTACTGCTGCCATCCATTATTTATTGCCTAGGGTTCTGTGAAACAATAGAGTTTTACCAGCAAAAGAAATAATAAACTCGCGTACTAAAATTAAAGAAGAGGAGAGAGAAAATAAATAAAGTAGTAGAGAGAGAGAATTAATTAACGTAGTAGTTCATATTTATTAAAGAAAGAGAGATAAAATAAATAAAGTAGGAGAGAGAGAATTAATTAATGTAATATTGGAAAGAGAGATTTGTAAGGACCACGTGTGTATTATTTGAGAACACGTGGATTGATGGGTGAATTGAGAATTCCAGTTACGGGTAGGAGAGCATTCCTGATAATACTCCTGCATGACATACTGGATGTCACATAATGTATGTATGAATAAGGTTGTACGGCATCGTATGTCACACGCGTAACGTGGTGATGGTAATTGACTTAAATTTTATAGGAAGACTAAACGAAGTTGACCCGCTTCTGTAGGGTTTACTGCTATTATTCATGCAACTAGTAGTATATAATAATCCAGCTGCATGACATACTGTATGTCACATAAATAAATACAGTGATATAGAATATATTTTTTTTATTGTATCATATATTATACTATATATATTCACTTATACCAAAAAAAATAATACATTCATTTTTAAATGAATTATGATGAAAATTAAATTATACTGCTACCTCACTGGCGTACCATATAAAAAACAAATTAATTTTTTAATCAAAAATTAAGAGTAAAAATGTATTTTAAATTAAAAAGTAAAATATTATTTGTGAGTAAGTTTAAAAATTAAGTAAGTCATGAAAAATTAAGTGTAAAATTGTATTTTAAACTAAAAAAATAAAGTTTAATCAATAATAATATAATAATATTATTTTTTAACCTTCGTGCTCATACTAGTGTGACAGTTAGTATGGGACGGAGTGAGTAATATTTACCGTCTCACCGAATTATGAACATTTTTCTTTGTATTTAATTTTTTACATTTAAATTTTCTTTTTCCAAAAAAATCAATAAAGTCAATATTTCTTAATTTAGTGTTTAGAGTCCAGACAAAAATGTGATGATTGGTGCGGAACTTGAAAAAAATAAAATCACTGTGAGCAAGTCATGAGGCTGTATTTTAAATTGAAAGAACGAGTATAATTATTTATTTTTAAAGTGTGAAAATATACATGAGACAAATTCAAAAGTGATCATATATTTATATACATTTATTCAACTAGTGTTTTAATTTTTCTATTCAGTCATTTAATAAAAAAGTTTTTATACACACGTAATTTATAAAATATCTCAAATAATTCATAGAATTCAGGGGACCAGAATATGTTGAATGGGAGTTTAATAAACTCCACTTGGCAATTTAATTGGGCACGGAAATATGTATGAAGATGTTCTATAAATTAATACCATAGAATGCAATTAAGCAAGCACACAATATAAAATTTTAAGATGAGAAAACTACACAGGCACTTCAGCCACCCTCACGCACTCGAGCCCTTCGAATCATCGAAGAAGGATGACGACGTAGATGTTGTAGTCGACGATCTGGATGATGAGTCCATCATCATCGACTGCTCAGGCTGTGAGCAACAACTTTCCTCGCCGGCCTTTTCTTGCCCTAAAGCCGACTGCGATTTCCACCTCCACAAGTCATGTCTCGAGCTGCCGAGAAGCCTCGACCACAAGTCCCACCCGGACCACACACTAACCCTACTGTCCGAGCCTCCGGAATATACCTACTACGACTGCAATGCCTGCGGGGACCGGATCAAAGGCTTCTCGTTCCGCTGCGAGCAATCGTGCGATTTCAGGCTCCATGCGAAATGCGCTGTCTTACCTGATACCGTGGACTGCAAAGCGCACGATCATCATCGTGCGCTTGTTGTGAGGCACTGCACCCCGAAGGCCGGCGAGAGTATATTCGATATGACGACTTTGTGTGATGTGTGTGATGGATCTGTTGTCGAGGGGTACTGGTCTTATTGCTGTGAGGAGTGTGATTTTGTTACGCATTTAGAGTGCGTTTTTGCTGCTGAAGTGGCGAGGCCTTCCCCTGTGGAGGAAGAGGAAGTGGAGGAGGAGAAGGAAGAGGAAATGGAGGAGGAGGATGAGGATGAGGAAGGAATAAGTGATGAGATGAGGTTGCACCGGGCCAATATCAAGGCGATGAATCGGATGGCGTTACTCAAATTTCAGATGCAGATGACGGAGATGAATGCGCGGGCAGTGGCCAATCTTTTCCGTGTTTATTGATTCAATATTTGTTTTTCAGTTGATCTCTCGTTGTGTGGTCATGCAGGTGTTGTTGTTATTGTTGTTCCAAGTTTGTTTCTAATAAATTGTATTTGTTCTACTATATGAATTCAGCTTGTATGCATATTATAAAATACTGATATCACGTACATTTTTGTTTTCCTATTTCTCTTAGAGCTCTTATGGACGAAAATTATTGTTTCTATATAATAATTAGGGTTCTCCCCTATATATTAAAGCTGCTCACACAGATAACCTAAAGAAAAACCTAGAACACGAAATAGTGAGTCAAATTACCTTATTCGGTGTCTCTGGTCTCCCTCTCGATATCCCACATTGAGACAAATTTATTACTTCTACAAAATCTTTTAAAATGTTATTCACCCAACCTGATATTGTATCAGACAAGGGTGGATCATTTAAGGGAGCTCTAGTCTCCTAATAATTATTTATGCTATTTTTTAAAATAATTCTGGCTAGTTCAAGTGGTCAGCCCCCAACAACGTTAAGAATAAGCAATAGGGCATGGCTCTAACCAGTTCGACGTGTTGCGAACACGCCTTTAACCAGTTCGACGTACTGCGAACACAACAGAAGCGACCAATCCGATGAGAATTGGAACGAAAGAAAGTGAGAGAGAATTAGGTTTAGGATGAGTACTGCTAGAGAGTGAATATAAAATTACTTTATAGTAATACTGTAGGGATTGGTTTTATGGCTAAGAACAGAAAGAAGACGAGGCTCGTGTTAGACACGATCTCCTTAAAACAAAATTCGACCTCTACCGATCGTTTGTTTCCCAGGATACAACGTCTTACGCAACTACGATGCACGTCGAACCGAGATATTGCCTAACTGATTTCACCGGAGGCCAAATAAAAGGAAGTCGAGAGAAAAAGAAGCAGATTTGCTGGAGTGGTTTTTGATGTGTTTTCTTCTCAAACATGAAGCTCGTATTTATAGGCGAGCATAGGGAGCTGCTGTAGTTCTTGGATGGACCTGGACAGGTTGACCGTAACGGTCCAACCATTATGGTTGTGCATTAAGGACTCCTTAATGGCCATTTCGAAATTCAAAATATAATTAGAATATAATTTGATTTTATTTATTTATTAAATAAATAAATCACAATATTTATTAGTCAAAATAACCGTTACTTTGTAACGGTTCGGAAAAGAAAAGTAGCTTGGTTGACTGCCCCCAAATCAAAGCGACATTCGTAAAGTAACGGTTCGGAAAAGAAAAGTAGCTTGGTTGACTGCCCCCAAATCAAAGCGACATTCGTGTACGCAGGTCGCGCTCGCACACAAGTTCGGGGTTGGTAGGCTATTTTCGCCAAGTTTTGCACCCCCTGCGCGCAGGTAGGAGGCGGAGCTATAATTAATTGATTCATAAGCTACTAAAGGTCAAGTATCTTATATACCCACTTGTCTTTTGATAGTTTTCCAATGTGGGATAACTAATATCCCTTTTATTTTCTTTTCTTTTCCTTCTATTTTGATTATATTTTACAAATTAATTTCTCATTCATTTCAACTCCGATTTGAGCGAATGAGCTATCGTTTCGAAGCTCTCTCCGAGCTCTCTATTTTCCAACAAATACTTGTATATATAGTATTACAACATAATTTCATAATTAAAAATATATATATACACAAATCAAATAATATATACTATGGAAAATAGTACAAATTAAAGATTTATGTTATATGCTTAAATATCAAATCAATATGATATTACAAGTTGACCCGCTACATATTACAATATGATATACGGAGTACATATTAAATAGTCACTTGAATTTAATAAGGAAGACTAAATGAAGTTGACCCGCTACTAGTACTCCATGTAATTAACTAGTAATAATTGTCAAATCTACTTTTTTTTTTCTATTACAAATTGATTAAGAAATAAAAATGACCTACCGATCAATATTTTGCCATAGTACAAAAATACAAAGAAATTAGTAGTCCATAAGAAATAAACATGACCTACCGATGAAACAGAAACAATACACACCAAATGCTCTATAAATCTACAAATCCATCTTAGAAAAGAAGCACACAATTAATTACATATAATTAGTAGTCCATAAGATGAGAAAGCTAAACAGGCACTTCAGCCACCCTCACGCACTCGAACCCTTCGGATTAGAGAACAAGGATGAAGGAGATTTCGACGATGACGAGCCCATCGTCTGCTCGGGGTGCGAGCAACACCTTTCCTCGCCGGCCTTTTCTTGCCCGAAAGCCGACTGCGAGTTTTACCTCCACAAGTCATGCCTCGAGCTGCCGAGAACCCTCGACCACAAGTCCCACCTGGACCACGAGCTCGCCCTACTATCCGAGCCGCCCCGATACAGTCTCTACTACGACTGCAATGCCTGCGGGGACCTGATCAAAGGATTCTCGTTCCGCTGCAAGAAATCGTGCGATTTCAAACTACATGCGAAGTGCGCTGTCTTGCCTGATACCGTGGGATGCAAAGCGCACGATCATCATCGTGCGTTGGCTGTGAGATACTGCACCCCGGAGTCTGGCCGGAGTGCGTTTGACATGGTTTTGTGCGATGTGTGTGATGGATCTGTTACCGAAGGGTATTGGTCTTATCAATGTGAAGAATGCGATTTTGTTACTCATTTAGAGTGCGTGTTTGAAGCTGAAGTGGCAAGGCCGCCTGTGGAGGAAGAGGAAGTGGAGGATGAAGAAGAAGAGGAGGAAGAAGAAGAGGAAGTGGAGGTGGAGGATGAGGAGGAGGAAGAGGAAGTGGAGGTGGAGGATGAGGAAGAAGAAGAAGAAGAGGAAGTGGAGGTGGATGATGAGGAAGATGAGGAGGAAGAGGAAGAGGAAGAGGAAGAGGAAGTGGAAGTGGAGGAGGAGAAGGAGGAGGAGGATGAAGAAGAGGAGGAGGAGGAGGGATTAAGTGATGCGATGAAGTTGCACCGGGCGAATATGAAGGCGATGAATCAGATGGCAATACTTAAATTTCAGATGCAAATGGCGGAGATGAACGCGAGGGCGACAGCAAATCTTTTCCGTTTTTAATTGATTCAGTATTTGTTTTTCAGTTGATGATCTCGTTGCATTTTGTTGTTTTTGTTGTTCCTAATGTTTGTTTGCTTGTTCCAAGTTTGTTTCTAATAAGTTCTATATGTTTCGACTACGTGAGCTTCAGTTGATGTTACACTTTTGAGTTCGATCGAGCCAATATATAATGATTCAAGATGACGTACCATAATCAAACCCCCTAATTTGAACGTACGCAATCGTCGTCCTTACATCCTACCAAGAACAATCCTGCATTACGAGACAACAAATTAACCTCGTCCGGTCATTTACTTCTCGTAGTGGTAACTACCTGATCTTCGGAAGGATGTTAGTATCCCTTTTCCAGATGTGTGATTTGGAGACTATTTTTATAATATGTCTCAAGAAACCATTTTTCAAATCCTAAACATTGTCTCTTGAATCCCAAAAACGATTTCTTGGATCTTAGAAACGAGTTCTCACATCAATTTATCGTCGAAACTTGACAGAAATGACAGATACAAAAATTATTAATCTCAACACATGTAGATTATTACCAAGCTTCAATTTTTCCAAAACACAATTTCCACACCAAAGAAGACAAAGAGAAAAAAAAGCTTCAAATAAGTTGAATCGCGGCCTTCCGACCTTGCGCTTGCAGCAGAAGCTGAAGCACAGCAAACTTAAGCTCAGTTTCCCTAATCAGCTCCTCCTCGCTCTTCCCCCCTCCATCCGCACCACCCCCCTGCTTCTTAATCCCAGTCGTCACGCACTCCAAATGCGTCCCGAAATCACACTCCCGGCAGTGGTAAACCCACGCCAGCTCATGAACAGGGTTCTTACACACATCGCACATGAAGGTCACGTCGTCGGCCGTCTCCGCCGCCGGCGACGAGTAGTACAGCGTCAGATTATGCTCGTGGTCGGGCCTCTTCACCGCGTCGGGCCACTGCACGCAGTCGATGTGGAGATCGTAGGAGCAGGGCCCACACGTGTACACGAAGGCCTTCCCGTCTTTGAGGCAGGCGTTGCAGGTGAACCCGTCTCCGTAGGGTGGCTTGTCGAGCAGGGTGAGGGGGTGCTGGAGGTGGGATTTGTGCCGGACCTCGCGGGGGGACTCGAAGCAGGCCTTGTGGAGGTTGAAGGAGCAGTGGGGCTCCGTGCAGCAGTAGGCCGACCCGGACAGCTCGCACTCGCAGGCAGAGCAGACCTTCGCGTTCTTCTGCTCGACTTCCATGGGTTTCAGGACGTGCGGGTGGCTGAAGTGCTTTATCAGGGAGGGCGGTTTTGGGGGAGGGGTGGTGGGGCCGTTTGTCTGAGGTGGCGGCGGCGGATTGGCGTTCGCTGGTGGCTGAGGGAAAACAGGGTAATTAGGGCTGTTTTGGATAGGTGGATAGCCTGAGTTCTGAGGTTGATGGGGATGATGATGATGATGAGGAGGATAAGTAGATGGATTAGGGCCTGCAGCTTGGATCGGAGGATAAGTCGTTGGATAAGGGCTCGTTTGGGTGGGGGGAGGATAGATGGGAAGATTGAAGTTAGGATGATCAGCAGAAACTGCAGGGGTATGGGTATGAGGAGGAACGTGTGGATTGGGGGGCATATTCGGAAGAAGAGCGCAGTTGACGTGGATATCGAACTCGCAAGCGGAGCAGCTGTAGGAGAATCCGTCTCCGGACACGTGGCAGGTGTTGCAGATGAAAGTGGCGGAGGGGTAAGTAGGGAGAGGGACTAGAGTCAGGGGGTGGGGGGGATGGGACGGGTGTTTGAGGGAGCGGGGAGCGCGGAAGCATTGCCCGTGGAGGAAGAAGTTGCATTTCCAGCAGACGTGGACTTCGCCGGAGGCCGGGGACTTGCAGCCGGAGCAGGTGATGTCCGATCCTTGAGGCGGGTGGTGAGGGACGAGGCCGTGGTCGTGGCTGAAGTGCTTGATATCCATGTTGTTTTTCTTTTTGTGTGGTGTGGTGTTGTAACTGGGATCAATATGTGATTACATATAGAGTGAATTTTGAGGTAATTACGATGGATGCTTTATGTATATTAAAAAAACGCCCAGATTTGTGACAACTGCCAACCTGTGAGTTGAATTTGTCAACCTCTTTGTGTTATGGGAGTTGACTTAGTTTGAGTTGACTTGTTGCCAATGCAATTGCAATTGCAAGTGGTGTTTTATTGAAGAAAATAAATAGTGTGAAATTATTTTTCGTCGGAATGCGGGTTTCGTGGGTGAATATTTTACGTGCGAGAACTATTATTGTTTCGTACATGAAGCTTATTTATACGCTTGAGATCATGTGATTTTATTATTTTTTATAAATGTTGTAATTTACTATGTTCATGATTCAATGAATTTCTATTTATTAATAAATAAATAAAAAGGTAAAGAAAATATAATATCTACTCAATAATAAAGCAGAAATAGCAAGATGGAATTAATAACATAAAACAGAGATTAAAGCTTCCATTGATAAGGGTTCTTAAGCTCTGTAACTGAGATACAAATATGAGGAAGATGATATATTATCCTCTCACATAGTACATCACTGCTACCTCTTATTTATACAACTGGAAAATAATAAAGCCAAAACAAAGGGCATAAAAGAGAAATGTTCAAAGGAATAATCTAGAACCAACTGGTCTATCCTTTGAGCTAGATGACAAAATAAATTGATGCTGCACATGTTACATAAATAGCCCTCAATCCTGTGTGTATGCTCCATGAACCAAGCTCCCTACTCCATACGTACAGAAGCATGATGAATATTTTTATATTCCCCCTCAAGCTTGGAGTGTGGATTTTGAACTCCAAGCTTGCACAGTATATCAAAGAACTGAGCTTTTGCTGTCCCTTTAGTAAAGATGTCTGCCAGCTGCAATTTGCTCCCAATTTGAAACAACTTAATTTCTCCAGCTTGCAACTTCTCCCTTGTCACATGACAATCAATTTCAATATGTTTAGTTCTTTCATGATACACTGGATTCTCAGCTATGTGGATTGCAGCCTGATTATCACAGTACATTAGAACTGGTCCTTTATGAATAAATCCCATATCCAATAGCAATCTCTTTAGCCATACAACCTCACAAACTGTAGAAGCCATGCTTCTATATTCAGCTTCAGCTGAAGATCTTGATATAGTGGTCTGTTTCTTGGATTTCCAAGAAATCAGAGAATCACCTAACATTACACAGAACCCTGTTGTTGATCTCCTTGTGTCTATGCAGGCACCCCAATCAGCATCACAAAAAGCTCTGAGCTGCAGTGTGTTGTTAATAGGATAAAATAATCCTTGGCCTGGAGCTTGCTTAAGATAATGAACAACCCTCAATGCTACTTTCATGTGAAAATCAGTAGGTTTATCCATGAATTGACTCAGTGTGTTAACAGCAAAGCTTATGTCAGGTCTAGTGAGAGTTAAGTACAAAAGTTGCCCAACCAACCTTCTATAAGGTGATGGATCATGTAATATATTCCCCCTGTCCCTAGAGATCTTTTGACTGAGATCAGTGGGAGTAGAATAAGGCTTACAACCAAGAAGTCTGCAGTCTGAAATTATTTGAAGTGCATATTGCCTTTGAGTGATAAAGAGACCTGTGGACTGATATAGCAATTCTATACCAAGAAAGAAATGGAGAAGTCCTAAATCCTTGAGTCTAAAACAAGTGTGAAGATGGGTTTTAATAGAGCAAATATGAGCTTCACAATTCCCTGTGATGATTATATCATCAACATAGACAAGGAGAAGAGTGATAGAGGTTCCAACCTTCCTGACAAATAGAGAATAATCTGCCTTGGATTGATGAAATCCCTGTTGAAGCAACACTGAGGTGAGCTTTTGATTCCACTGTCTGGAGGCCTGTTTAAGACCATACAAAGACTTGTGGAGTTTACATACCATGTTGGGATTAGTAGAAAGACCAGGGGGTGGCAGCATATAAACCTCTTCATTCAATTCTCCATAGAGAAAAGCATTATTGACATCAAGTTGATGTAACTTCCATTTGGAAGCAACAGCTAAACTGAGGAGACATCTTACAGTAGTGATTTTAGCTACTGGTGAGAAAGTATGAAAGAAATCCAATCCTTCTCTTTGATTGTATCCTTTGGCCACTAACCTGGCTTTAAATCTCTCAATTTGACCATCAGCAGTGTATTTGATCTTGTATACCCATTTTGAGCCAATGGTGGTTTTGTGAGGTGGCAGAGGAACTAATGTCCAAGTATTGTTGAGAGCAAGTGCCTCTAATTCTGACTTCATTGCAGTCTGCCAATGAATTTGAGAAGCAGCCTCCTCATAGTTTTTAGGTTCAACCATGGTAACCACATTCATAGCATACTGTATGTGAGAAGTTGGCAAATGATCATAAGAAATATAATGAGAAAGATCATAGGCCATACCTGGAGTCTTCACAGCAGTAGAAGACTGAGGTGTAGTAGAAGCCTGACAGAGCTTATACTGGTAATCTTTGAGGTATGAGGGTGGTTTTCTGATTCTAGGTGGTGGTGATAAAGGACCATTTGGATGAGGTGAAGAAGCAACAGGACTTTGAGAATTTGAAGTGGATGGTTGATACTCAGAAAAAGAATCTGAAGTGGGAGATGTAGGCTGAGGTGAAGATGGTGGTGTAGTGGTAGATGTAGATGGAGCTTCATCTATAGTGGTAGAGAAATGAGGTTCTGCAGAAAAATCATGAAAGGATTGATCTGCAGTGGTAATAGGATTAGGAATTTGAGAAGTGGAAATGTCAGAAAATGGGAAAATAGACTCATGAAAAATGACATGTCTAGATATGATGATTTGTTCTGTGGCAATGATGTACAGCTTATATCCTTTGATATTGTCAGGGTAACCAATGAATACAGCTCTATGTGCTCTTTCAGAGAATTTGTGTTGGTTGACAGGAAAAGCAGAGACAAAAGCCAAACAGCCAAGAACTTTTAAATGATCATATTTGGGTGGTTTGTGAAACAATTTCTGGAATGGGGTTTCATTATGTAATAGAGGTGTAGGTGTCCTATTAATAAGATAGGCAGCAGTAACAACACATTCTCCCCAGAATTTGAGAGGTAGGTGTGCCTGAAATCTTAAGGCTCTAGCTACATTTAGCAAATGCCTATGTTTCCTTTCAACAACACTGTTTTGTTGAGGAGTATAGGCACATGTTGTTTGATGAATAATGCCATGTTGGATGAAAAAATCATGAAGGTAAAACTCTCTTCCTTGGTCAGACCTAATGATTTTAATTTTAGTGTTGAACTGATTGAGAACTTGGTTATAGAATTTGTTCAGATAAGTAAAGGTTTGACTCTTGTTTTTCATTAAGAAAGTCCATGTAAATCTGGAATGGTCATCAACAATGGTGAGAAAATACTGTGATCCATTTAATGACTTCTCATGAAAAGGTCCCCATACATCAACATGAATCAAATCAAAAGGTTGAATAGCAAAATTTTTATTCATGATAGGAAAAGGTAAATGAGCCTGTTTAGCCAAAGGACATACATCACAGCACAAATCAGTTACATGTGATGAAATAGGTTTATGAATAGCATGAAAAAGTTTAAATCTAGAAAAGGAGGGATGTCCTAATCTATTATGCCAAATGAGGGAAGAGTTGGATGACTGAATTTGAGAAGCTTGAATGTTAGGTGAACTGACAGTGTTGGATAGATAGTATAAGCCCTGCAAAACTTCAGCTATCCCAGTCTTCTTGTTGCTGTGATGACCCTGCATTATACAACCAGATGGATTGAATGTCAGTAAACAATTATTATCAACACAAAGTTTGTGGACTGACAATAAATTAAACTGAAATTCTGGTGCATAAAGAACTCCATTCAATGTCAGTTCTTCTGTGAGCTGAACTTTCCCAATGTGTGTGACCTTGATAGTCTTTCCATCTGGCAAATTGACTTGTATATTCTGAACAGGTTTACTTTCAATATACAAGGCATAATCATGAATTATATGGTCTGTTGCTCCAGAATCTATAATCCATCTTTTCTTAATGAGAGCTGAGCATGTATACATAGTATATACCATGCTTTTACCTGTGCTGCTACCAAACTCAGATTGCACTGACTTAGAAGTCACACTGTTGGAGTTAGCTGAAGCCATTCCTTGCAGAACCATCATCATCTGCTGAATTTGTTCTTGACTTAATGTCAATCCTTTTCCAGAATCTGAAGCTCCAGTGTTGTTTGCCATAGGTTGATTTTGTCTCTGATAACCTTGTGGCTTATCTCTGGCATACTTGTGCCCTGTTGGATAACCATATATCTCATAGCATGTTTCAACAGTATGATTGGTCTTTCCACATTTACTACATACTTTGGACTTGTTCTGTGGATTTTTGTTCCAAGTTTTACCCTTCTGATTCTGAGAATTCTGAGAGTTCTGATTTTGATAAGACTTCTGTTGGTCATTCCTGTTGTTGTATAGTGCAGCATTTGATCCATTTCCCTTATTTGCATTCATGGCTGCACTGTCAGCATTTGTAGGCTTCACAACAGACATTTCCTGATTTGATTCTTCTTGAATCACCAAGCCAAACACAACATCCAAATCAGGTAATGGCCTTTTGAGTAATATTTGATTCCTCAAAGTATGATATGACTCATCTAATCCCATAAGGAATTGCATAACCTTTCTGGCTTCCTTTTTCTTGTTCATCACAGTCAATACTCCACAGGGATTAGCAGTACACATATAGGGCTCTTCATACACAGAAATCTCATCCCAAATAGCTTTTAATTTAGCATAATAGATGCTGATAGGATTACCTTCTTGCTTGGTGGTAGTGAGTTGTTGTTCCAGTATGAATGTTCTGTGACTACTGCTCTTGGAGAATTTTTTCTTCAATTCATTCCAGACTTGTGCTGCAGAATCTGAGAACAGTGTGTACCCAGAAAGATCAGCTGACAAACTGTTGGTTATCCAAGATAAAACCATGTGATTGCATCTAACCCAGCTTCCATATGTTGGATCTGTTTGTGCAGGTTGAGGCAAAGCTCCTGTGATAAAAGGTAGTTTGTTTTTGGCTGAGAGGGCCACAAACATGGCTCTGCTCCAAGAGTGATAGTTGGTGGCTGTCAAAGGATGTGGAACCAACATCAAACCAGGATTTTCTCCATGACTTAAAAATAGGGGGTTGGACTGATCATCCGTGGTTACTAAAGCCATTTTCTGTAGATCTGAAAGAGCTCAAAAACACAGACGAAAGATCTACTAATAAAGCTCTGATACCATAAAGAAAATATAATATCTACTCAATAATAAAGCAGAAATAGCAAGATGGAATTAATAACATAAAACAGAGATTAAAGCTTCCATTGATAAGGGTTCTTAAGCTCTGTAACTGAGATACAAATATGAGGAAGATGATATATTATCCTCTCACATAGTACATCACTGCTACCTCTTATTTATACAACTGGAAAATAATAAAGCCAAAACAAAGGGCATAAAAGAGAAATGTTCAAAGGAATAATCTAGAACCAACTGGTCTATCCTTTGAGCTAGATGACAAAATAAATTGATGCTGCACATGTTACATAAATAGCCCTCAATCCTGTGTGTATGCTCCATGAACCAAGCTCCCTACTCCATACGTACAGAAGCATGATGAATATTTTTATAAAAGGTGAATTATCTTAAACAGTGAATGAGATTTTTTATTTAAATTTAGGATTTCCGTAATTACACATTTGCAATGAATTATAATTCAAGTAATTTTTATTTTTAGTCCATCGAATTGATAATTTGAGTGGTCGGAATTATAACGCTTCTGATTTTTAATTTTTAAGTATATAATTTTAGGTATTAAAATTTAAAATTGGGCTTGACAACTCGATTCGAACCATTAGGTCGATCATTCACTTCAAAATAATAACATGAGTTATAATAATTGGATTGATTAGGCTAGGGACAAGATAATAATATTAAAAAATATCATGTATTATAGTTTAATTTCATACTAGTATTTAATTTTTTGAAACAAACAATATTTTTCCTATTTAACAGTTTTTAGTTACATTTCCCATGTTGAATGCACTTACTTTACTCTATCGTTGTGGTTTATGTAATGCTGATTCAATTGAATCTTAGAGATAAAGTCATTAGGCGAGAAAAAAAAAAAAATACGACGATTTCCCTTTCGAATAGATTGTTGTTTTTTGTTTCCAAAGGACTTTTTTTATGTTCTTGTGAAGGGAGCACTAATCCTTTCAATCCGGTACCAACTGGTATCATACCTCCAAAACAACATTCTCTTTCAGGCCTTTCAACCAATCGATTCGACCCCGGAAAGCCGCTTTTGTTAAAATCCGAGCCGTTTCTTGAAAACTCGCTTCAGATATGAAACTTTGAGTATTCAGAGATGCTCTTGTTATTCCCAATAAGGGGGCTCGATAACAAACCGCCTGTTCTAACGCGCACCCCATTCGTTCCGCTCGCAACAATCCAATTAGTTCTCTGGGTAAAAAAACATTAGACATTCCTTCTTCTGAAACTAACACTTTCTATCACGTCGTTGGAGGTTGTATTGGTTTGAGATTTCATTGGATTTTTTAAGATTTCTAAAGTTTGGATGTATTCAATTCGGATTTTAAAATGAGATTTTTTTGGACTTTGTAAAAAATTTAGAGTTTGGATGTATTCAATCCGGATTTTAAAAGATTTATTAAAATCGTGAGTTATTCAACTTGGATTTTATAAAGTCAGTTAAAATTTATAGTTATTCAACTGTTTATGGATTTTTAAAATTTTTAAAAGTTCATTGATTTTAAAAGATTTTCTTTAAAAAAATATAAAGAAATTATCTCTTGTAATTAAGAGAGATTTCTATTTAATCAACTAAATTATTTTTAAAAAAATAATAAAAACTTAAAAAATTATATAAAAAAGACAAAATATGAAAAATATGTTTAAAAAAATATTTTGGAAAAGAAAAAAATTAATATTTTAAATAACAACTGTGTTTTAACTATCAATAAAATTTTTAAAAAATTAAAAATATTTTTTTATGATAAAAATAATTAAAAATATTTTTAAAAAATTTAGTGATTTAAATAAAAGATAAAAATGATATTATATTAATATTTTTTTTGAATAATTTGAATTACTTTTTTTATACGGTAATGTTTTTCATGTAATGGTTGTATCAATAATTCATGCCTGAAAGTTTATAAAAAAAATAATTGTAATTGAAAATCCAAGACATTATAATTGAGATATACCAAAAAAAAAAATTATGAAAATTGATGTAAATCAATGAAAATGAATGAAAATTGTATAGTTCAAAAACTATTAAAGTCTATTAAAATTCGTTTAAATTAATAACAAAAGAAACTTTTAAAGTCTATGAAAATTCGTTTAAATTAATAACAAAAGACAGTCAAACTCTGCAAAAACTCCGTAAATTTTCAAAACCTTATTTACTTTTTAAAATACATACAAATCCAGAAGAATTCGAATTGAATAATCACTCTTTAGTTCTTTCACGACATATTCTACTAATTATTATGTGTGACGCAAAATATGAATAAATAAATTGTTTTCTTTTATAAAGTCATGTGTTACATATCATGACAATTGACACACTTGATCTTTTGAACGGAAAATGACTGAAGTGTACTAAATTTAATAGATTTTAATTGAACTTAATATGTTTGAACTGAACTGAACTTAATAAGTGTAAACTGAACTGAATTGAAGTTAAATTAAATTAAATTTTATTTTAAAATATTGAAATATTAATAAAAAAATAAAATAAATTATATGATTGAATTGAACTGAACTTAATGAATTTGAGCTAAACTGAGTTGAACTTAACTTAATATATTTGAATTGAGCTGAACTTAACTGAACTTAATAAATTTGAATTGAACTTAATGGATCAGAACTTAAGCGAATTGAGAATCAGTCAAAAATAAAATAAAATGAAGTACATTAAAAATAAGGCCAAAAGAACGATCCAACTCTAATGAATATAAAGTCACATGATATAAGATTAAATTGATTAGTGGAGAATCATGTAATTACAAAGCATCTGCAAAATTCAACTAAATTAAAAATTGTCAAAATGAATTTATTTACTTAGTTAATTGATTCATTAAAAGGAAAAGTGAATTTATGAAATGAAATATTCGTTAAAAAGTGGACGAATTATTTTACAGATCCTTATAAAAAGGAAAAGCGCGTTGTTTATTCCCCATAAAAATGCAATATTTTTAGTATTTCGAATGTCTCTTACAAGATTAATGATCAATTCGTTATAATTTTCCTATAATATACTAACACCAAGAGATTATACTTTTGCCTCTTCCAAACGATTAAAACAAGGGCTAAATACATTTTGCCACCCCAGGATATGGGCTTTTTACACTGTGCAACCTCGTCGGAAAACTTTTACCGATCAGTACCACAGGATAAGCAATATTACAATTTGCAACCTGCCGGCTGCCGGATCGGAATATGCCATGGAATATTCCGTTTTGAAGGGTGTTTTGGTCAATTTCAAACCAAAAAAAAGGTTGATTACGTTTTTACCCTCCACTAAATTTATGAAATTAAAATAAAAACACTAAATTTCTGAAATTGAAATAAAAAATAAATTTTAATGTAATTTAAAAAAACTAAATTTCAGAAATTGAAATAAAAACACTAAATTTCTGAGATTGAAATAAAAAATGATTTTTAAGGTAATTAAAAAAAAACGTGAAAAAATAGAAAGTGAAATCTGGAAAAAATAATCTTAATAAAAAATAGAGAAAGTGAAAAAACAACATAAGATCCAGATCTAAATCAATCCATACAATAATATGAACAAACAACTAATTACTAAGATTTGGTTTTTTCTAAATTTATAGATGTCGATGCCTTATTCAATTGCGCCACCTGCAACAATGGATTTGTAGAAGTGATCGAAGGCCCTAACAAGATCTGGTTCATCGCCGTCGTCTCTCTCTGCGTCGCCTCCCCTTTCAGATCCATCTCTCGGCCTCCTGTCGAGAAACCTTCCGTCGGGCCCCCTCGCCGTCCCCGTCATCGGCCTCCTGGCTCCGCAAACCCATCTCCGACATCGAGCTCATCCTCCGCCGCCTCAAGCCCACCCTCGGCCCCCTCTTCACCCTCACAATCGGCCGCCGCCCCTTCATATTCATCTCCGACCACTCCCTCGCCCACCACGCCCTAATCAGCAACGGCGGCGAGGCGGAGGGTTTGGATCTCGCGGCCTGGGCGTCGATGCGGCCCTCGAGCAGGTGGATTTGACGGGTGCTGGTATCGTGAGCCCATCTCAACGAGTAGTGACATGATTCCGATTTCATTCAATTTGGTTGTCAATGTATAAGATATTTATGATATCTTGTCGGGAGATAATTTAGATTTTGTGAAATTGAATTTTTGCAGGTTGGTTAGGGTTCTTGAAGAGAGAGAGATTTTTTGAATGTATTCTGTCTAATGAATTGGCTGAATTGTACTCTTTCACAATTAAAATTCTTTTTTAATTTTTTTTTAATTAATGATGTGTAAATACTGAAAAAATACCCTTCACTTCTAAAATTAATTGTACTCTCAATCGCTTAGTTGGAGCGTGAAACTCAAATCCCCGGAATATTCCATGGCATATTCCGATCCGGCAGCCGGCAGGTTGCAAATTGTAATATTGCTTATCCTGTGGTACTGATCGGTAAAAGTTTTCCGACGAGGTTGCACAGTGTAAAAAGCTCATATCCTTAGGTGGCAAAGTGTATTTAGCCCTTAAAACAATTACAATCATCAATCCATCACACAAAACTTACTCGATGTGCAACAATTGCCTAAGTAATTGAGCACTGCACTGCTACAATTTCTCTTCAACGATCACCAAACAATCAAAAAAAATTAAAATGAATCGAAATTTTGAAAAAATAAATCCAAAAAATAAAATGAATCCAAAAACTGAAAAAATCCCGGACCCGACCGTAGTTCGTTACGGGTCGCCAACGACAACGCAATCCAAATGAGCCGCGCAATGACAAGCCAAGCAAGAATACACCCACCGACCCTTCCCGACGGCCTCGTCGCACACGTAGCACGCGCGGCCGGAAAACTTTCCCGGGAACTCGCACAACAACGCGAGCGGGTGCTTGTGATCGCGCCGGATCTCAAACTCCGGCAACGAGGCGCACTCCACGTGGAGATCGAACCCGCACGCCTCGCAATGGTACGCGAACCCACGGCCCGCGCGCCCGCACGCGTCGCACGCGAACTCCAAGCGGCCGCGGGGCGGCGAGTGGAGGAGGACCAGCGGGTGGTTGGAGTGGGAGCGGTGGCGGATGCGCCGTGGGAGGTCAAAGCAGAGGTCGTGGAGGAGGAAGCCGCATTCGGGCTTCGTGCAGACGTAGGCCCGGCCCGATACCTCGTGCTCGCAGCACGAGCACACGGGGATGCCGTCGCCGTCGTGGTGGAGTTGGGACAGCGCCAGAGGGTGGCGGTGGCTGAAGTGGATGAGATGTCGGTGGTCGAGGCGCTTTTCGATTGCTTGTTTCGGGATCGGTGACATTGTTTTTGGAGTGAATGTGTCAAAAAAAATGCAAATTTGAATTTAAATTATAGTCTTGGATCGATTGGTTACTAGTTTGACTTTGGATTTTTTGCTCTAATAATTCAATTCGTTACGCGTATATTATATATTTGGTAAGTGAATGATTATGGTAATTATGTACAATAATGACTTGATGTTTAATTTCATGAATTATATACATAATGGAATTTCTTGATTTTGACTCCTTAAAGCTCATCCACCTTACTAATGACAAGGGGTATGTTGACTTAGTCAAGGTTTGACTCGGCTGATTTTGATTTATATACTTTGTATATTCTTTTTGTTTTTGTTTTCTAATAGTTATCACAACTCTTCATTATTTAAATTAGTGGTCAACGCGCATGGATTTAAATTGCATTTAAAAAAATATTTACCAGAATCGAATTGGATTTACTATGGAATGTTGGTTTGGTCCAATATTAGTTAAATCTTTACCGCATTTGCGTGATTTTTTACCTTCTTACAGAATTTTAGTCAAATATTCTTATACTCCATATATTTAGGTTTTGCTGCTCCAATTATTTTTATAAACCTAATACAATTATGGAGGATAAAGATTGATATCCAGAATCGGGATATCCAGAAATTAACTTTTTATTGTACAATTATCTCTTTAACCTTATTACTGTAATTTATATTTTATTTAATTATTCTGTTATCGTAGTGCGCATTGATTATTTTTGTAAATTTCAATAAGATTAATTAATCTTACTAAAAAATTAGTACATGATTCTCTACAAAAATGTCTTTTAATTTAAAAATCACCAATTTACTTAAGATAAAATTTTAATTTAAAAATCACCAATCTACTTGAGATAAAATTTTAATTTAAAAATCACCAATCTACTTGAGATAAAATTGTACAGTAATTATTTTTGGGCAGATTCTGCCATGGGCAGAATTATAATTTTTAATTTATATTTTATTATTATAATATTATAAATATTATTGAATTTCATATATTAGATGTTAGATAAGTATTATATTTACTTTCTATTTTTTTATTATTAAATATCAATTTTTTAATTTTTTTAATATAATTATAATAAAAAATTTATATTTTTAGTAAAAAAAATTATATTTTTAATTGTTTTAATATAAAAAAATAACATAAAATAAAGTGTAAATAAAAAATATATAATACATAAATTTAACAATCCGAATACATTAAAAAAATTATTATACATATTTATAATTTATTTATTTTTAGAGTTTCTGCCATGGGCAGATTCTGCCCATTTAGCAGCTCCCAAAATTGTATTCAATTCATTGTTTCATTTATTTTCATATAATTTTTTTGTTCGATTCCACAAAAATATACTGTACAACACTATATTAGTATATTGCATAAATGTAACACAAAAATATACTGTACAACACTATATTAGTATTTGCATAACCGTAGTACTTTGAATCTTTGATAGATTAGACACCAATCATTAATTTTTTTTGCATTAATTTTTTAAATTTGTTATTGTACTTATTGTTTTTAATATAAAGGGTTTTCTCTAAACATTATTTACTCAAAATTTATGTATATACACATCACATAAATAGAATATATAATGAATCTTATAATATAAATAAAATTATTAAGAACATAATTAATAAATATTTAATATTAGGAAATCGAATGTAATCTTTGATTTATATGAGTCGGTTGTAATCGATTTCCTTAATTTTTGACATTGCTTGTTGTACTTCTTTCTTAAGAAACATTCGAAAATAATAATACACAATTACACACATAATTAAATAATACAGTTTTCTAATATTAATGTAAGAAACTTATAAAAGTTTTTTATAAAGTTTATAATTGTTTTAATGTAATTGTTTATAAGTTTATTTGTTATAATAAAAATAAGAATGTTAGTTTTTCAAATTACTTTATGCTCTAATTATGTATTTTAGTGTTGCTACTAGTTCATGCCAATAATCTAATAATTAATATTAGAGAATAAAAATTTTAAAGTACTAGTTAAGTGAAATAGTTAATTAAATTACGTGATTCAATCAAACTTTGATCAAAACGTGATATTGCCAAAATAAAACTGAACGCGAATAATAATGCAAGTAATCTACTACCATTATTTTGTAAAACTTTACCATTAAATGTTATATTATTTGGATAAAATATATGTGAAGTTATAATATTTTTAGAATTTTATATATATATGGTTGAATATAATATTTTATTTTGTTTTTTTATTGTTAAATAGAAGCTTATAAGTAATATGTATATATATATATATATATAATGGTAATTTTGTAAGAAGTTTATTTTTATAATTTTTTATTTTTTTTTTACAAAAAATGATCTAACGATTTTTTCACAAACGCTTATAAATTTGTTAATTTTCTTTATCAGATATCATTCAATTTGTATACCAACATTATTGATTGATATAAATAATAAAATATGTATACCAATTGTATAATGATAGATATATAAATATAATACAGTGTTGGTAATATAAATAAGTGTCAAACAACAACTCACGTTTACAAACGAAACAAATAATTATTAAAACTAGAGTATAAATGAAATACTACTAATTACATCGATCATTTAATTAGATAGTTATAATTAATATTATAAACAAATTAATTACATGGATATTATAATTAAAACCAATTAAACTAATTTTATAATTAACATTGGACCAGATATAAAGCTTGAGTTTAAATTCCAATTAATATTTGTTGTTAAATATTAGTCTCTGTATAATATTGTACCAGTATAATATTAAAAATAAAAATACGTAATATAATAATTGCTATTTTAAATAAAAATAATAATTGAGTAAAATTTAATACTTTAAATCAACTTTAAGTAAATTAAGAATATTTGAGATTTTTGGAAGTTATTTAAGATACAAATACCGTACATAAATTACTTTTAACAATTTATTAATTCGAACACATTAATGGATATATCCTATTTTTTAGGGTAGTGGAATAATTAAGGAGAATAGGGACTTGAAAAGTTATAGAGAACACAAAAAAATCATTACGCACCTTAAAACATAAATAAGGATACAAACGTAATTTCACATAAATAATGTTTAATCTGGATATCCAGAATCTGGATGTTTAGGGCCACCCTACAATTATTATTAAAAAAATATTCGCTTTTGATTTACACGGTTAGTTACTACTAACTTTCTAGCTACCACCTTTCCAAGAAATTAATGATAAAACTAAATGGTTATATTATTAATCGATTTTATTAATATTAATTTTTAGCAAAATACTTTATTAGTAATATAATTAATGTCACCAAACCGACTACTGCATAATTAAATTTACCATAATTCGAGATTATATGAAGTTGACCATAATCACGAGTTCGGTAATCTTAATTTATGATAAATTAATAAAAATATTACTGAAAAAGTTTATATCATAAAATTTACATATGTTTAAAATTAAGCCTAATTAACACTAAAAAATTCATCAACATATTAATTAGTTATACAACTTATACTTTTGATATAAATATGAATAATCTCCAACCAATTTTTAAATTTTGTATGAAGTTTATAATATTATTAAAATTTGGGATTATTACAAAAACCTACCCAAGGTTTGGTGTTTTTTACACTCACCTACCTGGCCGGAAAACTGTTACACTCACCTGCCTAATTTTGTCTCCGTTTTACATGTACCTATTTTTTTTAGACAGAATGGAATATTCTGTTTATTATTCCGTTATTTGTATTTTCCAATATTTTTTTATGGCTGATTACTAAATTACCCTTGCCATAAAAAATTATAAATAAATTTTCAATTCAATCTTATCACTCTTCCTCAGTCAACCTTAAATTCAAAATTCACTTTGATTTAGTCAACAATATTCTTAATAAGTCAAAATTAAAATAAAAAACTAAAAAAAAATCAATTAAAATAAAAGAAAAAATCTCAAGATTAGTAATACATACAAATATACAATATATATCATCCTCACAAACACATTTAGAACCCAGATTTTCAAGAACAAATAAATTTGTTTGCAAAAAAAAAAAAAAAGACTTTAAGAAAAAAAAAAAACTCGATGAGGGCAGCAACCTTCAACATCGTCTGAGTAGGGGGGAAGGAGAGGAGGCAGCGACGTCGACAAGTTCGATCGAAACTCCTAAACTCATTCAATTCCTCTACTTACTGCTCAGGAAGAATTTTCAGACAATACCTCACAACAAAATTCAGGTAGAAAGACCTCCCCGGAGTTCTTCTCCGTCGCCCCGACCTCCTTCTTCTGGACCCACCGCATTCGCTCAACGCCGCTGGCTTCGGGGTGATCCCTCTTTGCCTCGTCACCGCCGGCATCGATCTACCTGAGGAAACCCTTGCTCATGATTGTCGCGGACCACCACCCAGATCTGCCGGAATTTCCAATACATTTTGAATTTGGAGAAGCAAAATCCACTAGGTTTCAAGAAGGATGAATCTATTATATGAAATATGGAGCTGCAAATGTTATGACGAATTAGGATGAATTTAAGATGTGAATTCGATTAGGCTTCTAGCAAAATTTTGGGATTTTTTTTTTATTTGAGAAATTGTGTACGGGAGATTGGGAGAATTTGTAATGAATAATAAGATAAATATATTTTTTTGTTTTTTTAATTAAAAAAAGTAATATTATGTGTTAATACAAAAATGCCCTCATAGTCATACTTAAATTTGACCAACCTCGCAAGTGAATTACACGCACTTTCGGAAAATTCTAAAGAATATTCCGGTCCGGCTACAAAAGTAGGTAAATGTTTAACGGCATAAAGATGGAGTAGCTAACGGTAACGTTTTTCCGTTCGGGTAGATAAGTGTAAAAAACGCTAAACCTTGGACAGGTTTTTGTAATATTCCCTTAAAATTTTGATAAGATATTTTCTAAATAATGTTAACAAAATATTAATTGCGTATAATTATGTGATTTGAAATACGTAGTAGTACATTTTAATATTATATAACAATTTATACGTGATTTAAAATATATTTAAAACATTTTTTAAATGATTTGAAATAATTTTTTAATATTTAAAATTATTCTATAATAATTTATAAATGATTTTTAAATACATTGTAATCATTTTAAAATATCTTAAAAATAAATTATAAATAATTAAAAATAGTTAATAAACATTTTAATTAAAGTATCTTAAAATATTTTTTAAAATAATTTTAAACACTTTAAAACTTAACATACAGTTGAAATGATTTGAAATACATATTAAAGTCTGTTAAATTTAAAAATATTTTTTCGAAGATTTTAGATTATTCGAAAATATTTAGAATATATTTTTAGATATTTTAAAATCTATTAAAATACGTTGTAAATATTTTTAAAATGATTTAAAAATAGATATAACGTGTAGATTACCTCTCACGCAAGTCACTACGTACCACTCTTTTTCTTTTATAGGGTGTGTGTAATTTTTTGTTGTTTCTACTAGGGTTTCAGTGAAGCAATGGCTTTATCTTCCCGTTTCATCTCCCGGAGATTAATTTCCAGCTTCAGATCACTCTCTTCCGCCGCTCGTATGAGTACGGCGGCAACTAATACTCCTTCATCTCCATGGCTGATGCTACCACCCTCCTTCAACACCGACACGAACACCATCGACCACCGGTTCTACAGCTTCGCCCAAACCAAAGTCCTAACCCTACCCCAAAAAACCGACTTAGGTCTAACCGATTTTCGGTTGATCGGATCCTCCCACGGTTGGCTGGCTTTCTTCAACCCGACCACCCTCGACTCGCTCCTCTACAACCCGATATCCCTCCGCCACGTCACCCTCCCTCCGGTTCGCGAACTTCCGACCAAGCTCATTCTCTCCTCCTCCCCGGACGACGAAAACCAAAACTGCCGCGCCGTGGTGATCTACAACTCCTTCAGCGATCTAGCCTACTGCTCCCCTGGCTCCAGTGAGGAGTGGGCCCCGATCATCGAAAAAACCGAGCCCTACAAGGACTTTATCCATGACCCCACCCGAAAAAACCTATTCTTAGGCCTCAACAAAAGTTACGAGCTTCAAACATGGGATCTAAGCGACACGTCATCGCCGACATTAGTCGAGGCTGTCAAGGCGGAAGGCGGCGACAGCAGCCCGCCGGAACACTGTCGCCACGACTCGGTCGTCGAACATCTCGTGGTTTCCGATCGCGGTTTGCTCTTCTTGGTGAGGCGGTTTTTAGATCAGGACAATCCTTATTGGGATTGTCCCCACATGACTAGTGGCTTCGATGCTCTCGTGTGTGATCGAGAAGGGGGGCGTTTTCGGAAATTAGGCGACGAGGGCTTTGGCGGTGACTTGACTCTTTTCGTCGGGCGTCGCAGCGATTCGGTGGCGTTGTCGACGGGGGCTCGATTCCCGGAGTTTATGACGAACGCCATTTACTTCACGGGCGCGCTCGAACCGAGTTCGCTGGACGCGTCGTTTTGCGGGCATCACTACGACTTTGGCATCTCTAATTTCGAAAAAGATTTGTACGCGGTGGCGGGTTGCTGTATTCCGATCGATGTTGGAAGGCAGAAAGATGTTGTGCCATCTACCACTTGGTTCTTTCCGACACTCTCCTCGGCCTCTGATCGATTTTAGGTTATTTGCATTTCTCATTTTCTTCTCTCTTTAGTTAATAATCTTCATTTCCATGTTTCAATCCATTAATATTGTGAGATATCTTGAAGTGGTCTCTTAGTTGCATCATCTCTTCATTTCATTTGTGTTGTGTATATGGTTCTCTAATTATACAATTCGATGAACAGGCCGAACAAAAACACTCTTGATATATTCAACCCACTAATATAAATGTCTAAGTTGTTAAACTTAGATTATACGGATTCTAACATTAGACTAACGCCGAGGTGTTGAGTTTAACTCCCGCTAGCTAGAGGCTACTAGCTCAACGAAGAGGAGGGGTAAGCAGGTCTTTTTGGAACTAAGAGGAGGGGTAAGCAGGTCTTTTCGGATCCAATCGCGACAGAGGGAGAAGAAATGGCTGACCTTTTTTCGGGTTTTACCTGGGGAGTGGATAACCAAAATTGGATACATGTGATGTTCCCTTGTCAAAGTCAAATGCATTACTACTAACATTTAAAAATTCATTTTGATCTACCTAGCTAGAGAATATACTACATTTTAACTCAAATCTTGGCCTGAATTCTGAGTTAGTTTCTCGTTTCACCACAAAAAATGGGAAGAATAAGCTGTGACGATCCAAAGCAGAAAGAAACGATCACCACCACCGCCCCTACGAGAACCCACTTCAGCCATCCACATCCCTTGGCGCTCGACCGAGACACACCCCAGTCTCTGCATCTGCATCTTGCCCCGTGTGCAACCTTCTTCCTCCACAAGAAATGTTTGATCACAAGTACTACTTTCTTTGTTATTTTCTTTCTTGTTCGCGTTTGTGCTCGTGCTACTGTACATCTATCCGTTGGGTTCTTGTGGTCTTTGTTTCATCTAAATAACAAGTTGGATTTCTTTTTCTACTGTTTCAAAAAAACTCCATTTTTATAACGTTTATGATTGATTCAATCAATTTTTTTAAGAAGACAAGACGAGAAACTCCACTTCACTTGAAGTTGGGTTCTCGATCTGGCATGATGTAAATCGAATAATGTCTCACCCTATGACAAACATTATAATATTTCAATAAAAAACAATTTTCGCACGATGTTCGAACATGTGTCGCCGATAAAATACATCAATATCGCCACAAGTCTTACCACTCAGTTATGTTCATGTCTTAACTAATATTTGTACAAAAAAAGTGCATTAATATTTGTATCTGAGCATCTCCAATGATATATTTAAATCTAGGTACAATTTGATGACATTTCATATGACACATCAACAAAAATTTATATATACCTATCAATTTGTACCTCAATATCCCAATAGGTTGAGGTACAATTTTTTTTCTTTATGCTTGTGAGACCCACATTGCAAGACACAATCAAATTTGTACCTAGTATCTAATATTTGATAATCCTTTTTCTCTCCATCAAATTGTACTTACTTAGTTACAATTTCATGCCATGTAGGAATTGTACTTACCATTGGGATGCTCTCATTGAGAGATCAGCACATATAAGAAAGAGAAAAATAGGTATTTAATATTAAATACTCTCTCCTATGGCTGGGCGCGGGCCGGGCCGGTCCCAAAATTTTTAGGGACCGGCGCAAAACCCGATTTTTCGGTCCGGGCCGGTCCGAGTTTTTTTAAATGAAGGCCCGGCTTGGGACCGGGCCCGACGGTCCGAGCCGGGTTTTCGGGCTTTTCGGGCCCGATTTTTTAATTTTTAAAAAATATTTTTTATTATGAAAAATAATTTTTTATTAATATTTTTTATGAAAAAAATAAAATTTTAAATTTTAAATAATATTATTATATAAAATATTTATAATTAAAATTTTTAAAATTGAATTATTAATTAAAAAATTAAAAAATTATATAAAATATATTTAATATTTATTAAAAATTTATATAAAAATAAAAAAACGGCCGGCCCGGGTTTTCGGTCCCAATTTTTTTTGGGACCGGGCTCGGACTGACTTTTTAATTTTCGGTCCAGACCCTTGTCGGGCCGGTCCCAAAAAAAATTGGGACCGGCCCGTAACGAACTTTTTTCGGGTTTTCGGTCCAGGCTTTCGGGTTTTCGGGCCGAAACGCCCAGCTCTACTCTCTCTCATCCAGACGAATAGTCACACTTTCTTCACAAAATACAAATGAGGTGTGACTATTAGTTTGATTTGAAAAGAGTACTTGATACAATTTGTATTGTTTCTTGTTGCGTGGGTTCCACGTGCTAAAATGTGAATAATTTTGTGTGGTGTGTCGATGTGTCACTAAATTGACAGGTACACATGCGAGATGTTCTAATGTTCTAATATAATTTTTTCCATTTAAAACAATCCGATCCAAACCCGACGGACTATAACCCGGATAGATCGACAACCCAGTTAAATTTTGGTACATCGGGAAACTTCCCCAGTGGTTGTCGGCCGTCCATCTCCGCCATCACTACCGATCATCAAAAAATAATAGGAAAACAATATTACGATGAAACGAAGGAGAAACCCTGTAATCATATCACCCACCAACAAAAAAGTCGCATCCGAAAACCCTAAGATCGAAAATTCGTACCGAATCTTCACTCTCTGTTTGGTTACTCGGATTATCAACTCATTGCTCGTGCAGACGTATTTCAATCCGGACGAACATTGGCAGGGTCCTGAAGTAGCCCACCGCATCGCATTTGGGTATTTTCAGTTTATTTTATTTTATTTATTATTTTGCTTATTAAAAAAAAAAAAAGTAGAAAAGATGAACATGCTGGTTGCGAATGAATCCTAGGTATGGGCATTTGACTTGGGAATGGAAGAAGGGTATACGGGGTTACTTGCATCCGGTTTTTTTCGCTGCTCTTTATAAAGTTCTCGCCTTTTTCCGTCTCGATATCCCTTGGTTCATGGTATTTGTCTTTCATGTTTTCTGATTTCATATGCATTGTATATCAACTTCTCATATGAATGTGTTGCAGCATTTTTCAATCGTGCTCGCAGATAAGATCTCCGAGGCTGCTCCAGTCCGTATTTTCCGCTGTCGGTGATCTCTACTTGTACAAGCTCTCTAAGGCCTTGTTTGGAAGCAATGTTGCCAATTGGGCTGTATCTTTTTTTTTCCATTATTAGTAGTACTTAACTTTGTCAATCTATGCGTGTATATATTGCCTATTAGTAGTACTTAACTTTGTCTCAGCTCTTTTCACAGATAACCAACTGGTTTATGTTCTACTGCATTACTCGTACTTTGTCTAATAGTCTAGAGACAGTTCTTACGGTGGTGAGTTTATATTACTGGCCATGTTTGAGGGCTTCTTCCGATGCACTTTTTTCATCCGGATCAAGAAAATATGCCCTGGCAATAGCTGCATTGGCATGTGCCATTCGTCCCACGAGTGCTATCACTTGGGTTTATGTCGGTTTAATGGAGCTGTTTACGGCTAGAGATAGGTTGAAGTTTTTGCTTCTTGAGGTGATCCCCATCGGGTTAGTATGCTTATTAAACCACCATCCCTTTATTTTTCCTTCCATATTTGTTATCGAATTGCATTTTGTATACTCTTACATAGTTACATTAGCTCACTGATAATAAATGTTTCTAAGGTTTAATACTTGAACAAACTTAGAGAGGTATCTTTGCAATTTTGAAAGTTAGTTGGGTGTTTTTGTAAATAGGTAAAACCTCATGCGTACTTTTTGCATTTACACAATTTTTTTTTCATGTATTGGGAAAGCCACAGAGGATTCCATATGAAATTAATTATAAGAGATTTGCTTCTCTTTAAAGAGCTTGGATACATTAAAGGTGTCTGTGACATTCAATTATGAATTTGAAGTAACATAAAGTGATCCACGAACTAGTTTATATTATCTCTTTAAGCTAGATAACGTGTTTATACTATGGACAGTACAAAAGTGATATACTCCATAAGTTTAGAACCAAGTAAGACAGTTTATCAGGGTGATTTGTGTTATAAATTTTTCTTTGGTGACCCCCAAACATATTTTATGAATTTTAAGAGAACTTATGTATTATCAGGGGTCTCATGCTCGGTGTCACGTTTTTACTGGACCGCCAATTTTACGGATCGTGGGTTATGGTGCCTTTGAACTTTCTAAAATTCAACTTCTTATCTTCCGGTGGTGACTATTATGGAACTCATGCATGGCATTGGTATATCACACAAGGGTTCACTGTCATGCTCTTCACGCATATACCCTTTTCAATAGCGGGTGTTATCATGTCTAAAGAAAAGAAGTTTTCTGGGCTCGTTGTATGGGTTTTGGGAATATATAGCATTCTCGGACACAAAGAATTCAGGTACATCTTATTAATTTATTACTACTAATATTTTAGATGTGAGGACTTTTATAGATTAAGGGTCCAAAAGATAAAGAAAACTATAACTTCCAGTTCTGGAAGATTAAAAACAAACTATATCTGTATGTGCTTAATTTATTTTTCATTTATTTTAGATTCTCTCGTACTCCGACACTTATGAATGAACTTTTTTGGGCCTGTAATATATCTTTAAATAACTATATATTGCAAGATGTTGAACATATATATATTTCGGAGTATTTAATTGATAGTTTTAAATGCCTATATTTTTCACTGTGCAGTGGTGATTTTTGCCTTTTCAGAACCCGATTACCACTTGAATAATTAATGCTTTCTCATTATATTCAGACTCCATATATATCAGGTTCGTTCTTCCCGTGCTTCCAATAGCATTGATGTTTTCGGGGGTTTCATTAGCTTATTTACGGAAACTTGAAGTGTCAAAAAGGAAAATAAAGGGAAGTTCAAGCAATCTTATAAAGCGCATTCCCAAGCTTCAAGTGGCCGTCTTCTTCTTGCTTGTAACTAATATCCCCATGGCTTTATATATGAGCATGGTTCATCAGGTATAAACATGTTGGTTGATGTGACGATTTTGTGGTCCTTGGTTTTTGCATGAATGCCTCGATTCGTCTGAATCAATAAATCTGGTAATAATTATGCTGACATCCTGTTTCACAGAGAGGGGCAGAGGATGCCATGAACTATCTATCGTCAGAGGCGAATGAGAAGAAAGTTAAAAGCATCCTCTTCCTAACACCTTGCCATGCCACACCATATTACTCCACTTTGCACCGAAACCTTCCCATGCGTTTCTTGGATTGCACGCCAAGGTAAACAAATAAATGAACATCATAGATAGTAAATACCGTAACATTTATTTTTTAAATGATACTAGTATATTTCTTTTGTTTGTAACAGTGAAGAGAAGGGAATATTGGACGAGTCTGATCGGTTCTTGAAGGATCCGTCTGGATTTGTGAGGACGCTCGTGAGAAATTGGAGTCTACCTAGCCACATCGTGGTGTTTGAATCGCAAGAGAAGCAATTGAAAGAGTTTCTAGCCTCGCAGTATTTCTACGAGGTAAAGAGATTCTTTCATGCTCACTTCAAAGTTGACCGGGAACTACAAGCATCTATTGTTGTGTATGAGTGTCTTCAAGGCGAAGATGAATAGGAGGATTTGGATGCCTTTCTCTTGATTTTGTTTGTAAGACCGACTTTGGTCATCTTCTTCAATTTTATTATACTTTTTCTGTTTCAGAAAAGTTGACAAACTTCTTTTGTTTAATTAATTTATTAATTATTATACTCTCTTTTCATTAGATATTAAATGTCATTTTTCATAATTTTATTACTATGATTTTTTTTAATATAACACAAAAACAATTTATTTAATTGAAAATACAGAAAAAGTAAATTAATCTATAAAAAAATCAATAACCATTTAATACTCTTTTTTTTTAATATTTGCTTTTTTATGTAATTATTTCTATTAAAAGTACTAAACCTAAAATTATTTTATTTGAAAAATTACTAAAAGTGGCTTAGCCTTTTAGTATTATTTTCTAATTTCTCCCGTCTACATGGCGGCGAAACCGAACTTCCGCCCCTCGTCGCATTGTCCAGGTTAATCCCAAATTTCAGAACCCATATTTTCTTTTTCCTGTATCGGATTTTCCCAATTATGATATTTATTCAACCTGCTGATTTTGCTGATTCAAGATCCACTCTCTAAATTATCGCTTATCGCGTGTGTGTGTGTGTTTGGAGATATTTCTGAAGGGTTTTGAGAACCTAATTTGGTGTTTTCTTCCCCCCTCGCATTATCATGGATCTCGATTTGAACCTCGAACCCATCGACTCGAGTTTTCCCCCAGAGGCAACGATCGATTCGTTGTTGAACGAGTTGGATAGGGCTCAAGAATTTGTCGAGGCCCGAATTCGACACCTCGAGGCCGTCGACTCCCGCCAGAGGCAGCGGCAGGAGCGGAGCTCCGTCGAAACCGGTCGAATTCCGACTGAACCGATGCCAGCTGTCAACCCTAGCACTGTATCCAGCATTGACAGCTCACTGAACTTGGTGGCAAAGGCCTTGGAAATGGATCCCGACCCCAAAAGCACCGATGAGAAGGAACGAGGGTCCTTTTACGACTGCAGCATTTGCCTGGAAATGGCCATGGACCCTGTCCTGACTCCCTGCGGCCACCTCTTCTGTTGGGCCTGCTTTTACCAGGTGCCCAAAGTCGACTCTGCTTCCAAGGAATGCCCCGTCTGCAAGGGAGAGGTCTCTGAAACCACTGTGATCCCGATTTACGGAAATGGTGGGCCCAGCCGTGTGTGCCAAACTGAGTCCGGCTTGAAGATTCCTCCGAGGCCTAAAGCTCCTAGAGTCGAAAGCATTAGGCAGCAGATGGTGACCCGTGATGCTCCACATGTTCCTGTTGAGGAAGCGCTCAGGCTAATTAGGTTTAGCATGGGCGACGGGAATCAAAATGTGGATTCGGAAGGTGGTCCCCGCGTGAGGGTGCATCAGGTGTCGAGAGTGCTGTCAGAGAGCAGAGCTTCTCTTACTTCCCTCTCTTCAGCGTTGAATAGTGCTGAGAGGCTAGTTGAGGAGCTGGAGACGGTTATTACCAACCGGGTTGCGGCTGACAGTCGTTTGCCTGTAGGCACTGTCCTGCGGGTTGAGGTTGATGGGCCTCCGGGTTCAGGTTCAGGTTCGAATAGTGTTGCCTTGACTATAGTTGACCCTCATAATTCTCAGAGGGGAGGGAGAAGGATGATGGTGAGGCGGCCTTGGGATGTGAACGGTATGGATCCCCGCGGATCTAGGAGGAGGAGATTGAACTGACTGGCTTTCGATAAAAGATGGTAAAATATGATTATTGGGCCTATTTGGATTATTGTTGTTTTATGTTGTTACCAAATTGTCGGTTACTATAAAATACCTATCGTTTTTACAATAAAGCATTCTTTCCCGACGGAAAGATATATAAAATCTTTGATATATGTAACCAAAGGAAAGATACATAGAATCCCCGATATTTGTAACGAAAGACGTTTATGACATGTTTCATATGCATGTTGTATTAATTGCACAATGAATATTTTTTATTATAGTTCTGATGTTTGAGGATAATTTCATTTACTTTGGAATCTTCTTTTATGTTTTTTTTCTCTTTCCTTTCTTACGTTATCGTCTACTTTGTTATCTTCGTATTGGATTTTTGCTGCATGAACCCTATGAGTTTAAAGTGTTCTTTTCTTTAACAGTTTCCCTTTTTTTTTTTTTTTTACTTCAATCATTCTTCTAGTTATCCATAGTGTGTCCTGTCTCTACCACTGTGGCCTCGATTTAGATCAATAAAGAAATGCCTCTTATAAGGGAGTTTTCTTTTGTTTATATGTTAATGGTATATTAAATAGGAATGCCTTGGGTATGTAGATATTATTGAGGTTTGTGTGTGCATCCAGCACTTAATGAGACCAAGTACACATTGATGATTTTTTCCGTTTGACACTGAATATTAAAGGTGAATCGGTGATAGAGAAAAGATAGTCTAGATAAATACATGGGAGAAGTCCATTTAGGGTTAGTTTGTTTGTTTTAATTATGACATGCATTTTTTTGGAGGACTATGATGGCTTTGTCGACAAAGTACAAGGTACATGATTGTGATATCACTATGGTAGAGTCTGTGCCTTATACTTTGTGGTGTATATTTTTTGAACTGGCTCGATATAGAAAGTGAGTAGTTTTTTTTTAATTTACAGCAACAACTCTGTTCTGGTTACATTAGCATATGTGGCACTGGTAATTCATCAAGAACTATATTTTGTATGAAGCCCTGATTGCGTATTTTATTGTAGAGTTTCTCTTCTTGTCTTGTTGATATGAGAAGATAGTTTATCAGATTCCAGTTAGTAAGAGGGATCTTGAACTAAGAAATTGGCTCTGGAAATGGATCCTCTCGATTGAGTTTCCTAAACTTTCTGTGATGTCGGAGAGTATCTGATTCTGAATCTCTGATGGCCTCCTGTCATAGTAATAACTTACTTATTTGGTCCGAGGCATTTCTGTTGAATCGTCATGTCTTGGGTAGGTCTAGGACTTGAACTTAGAGGTACGATTTTTTAAGATTAATTTTTTTTAACTCAAAAGGCACGATATTATTAATTGGCTTGAGGGGGTTCAATCTGAATATACAATGTCTACCACATCATCTACATTTACATTTGACATTTGTACATGAATGTTGTTCAACCTTAGAACATTGTCTTTTGCCTAACTACTGATTGAGTGTTTTCCTCCTCGCACAGTCACTCCCTAAACCATTACATGCTGCCGCTTTACCACTAGTTTAAGGCTCTGATTTCATTATTAGTAAATGCCGAATTGTGTAAATGATTAATCCAAAACACTTTGATTAATCGTTAGGGTTGCATGTCAGAGTGAGACCTCATCTTACCACTTTACCTTGTCACTTGATTTCATTGGGGCACTTGATTTTAGTTCTGTTTTTGTGGACTCAGTCTGTTTGAACTAAATTGATATGATCTGAATAGAATTAAACTAAATTTAGTTTTTTAAAAATGACATTTGTGGGAGTGACCTCATTGGAGTGACTTAACCTTTTTAGGGCAACCCCAATGATTTTGCTAAAATGGCAAGAATCATTTTCTATTTTGCCAAAAAATGGCAATTGTCATTTGCTAAATCTTGTATATAGCAAGGACTATTTTATTTAAATTAAATAACAATATGTTGTTTTTTGGTATGTAATCATATCAATTTTATAATTAAAAATGATGTTGAATTTTGAGTGGTTGAAGTAAGATGTTGTGATGACAAGACACAAATGCCAAAAACTATTTTTCCATGTACATAGAAATGTACATAGAAATTTGACAACTGCTATTTTTTGGCAAGGGGCATTTCAACCATTGTGGTTGATTGTTTTGGCTTTTTGCCAACAAATGACAATGGCCCTTGCCATTTCACAACTATTGAGGTTGCTATCCCATTGGGGTTGCTCTATAACCCAAGGTGTGTACTCATGAATTGATTATGGATGAGTTTACTCATTCAACATATATAGTATACTTTGAATTATAGTAGTATATGAATCATTAGAGCGTGTTTAACACGTTTATAATCATGTTTATTCCATTGAATCACACCAGAAGCAGATATGTGTCTCTAACAAAATCTCAAAAGAGGGACATGGTGAATTGTCACGTGTGTGTGTGCTCTTTTTGTCAACGCGACCACATCCGTCAAATCCCTCCCATTACGCTAATTAACCATCACTACCAATTGAAAAAAATAATCTCAAAAAGGAAAAAAAAACAAAAAAAAACAGAGCTTTTAGTACACCCATGCTCTCTTGAGCGAACATGGAGTTGGGGTTAAGCCTAGGAGAAGCATCTACAGCCGTTGGATTCTTGAGCAAAGGCAAATCGAACTACAGAAAGATGAGCGGTCTGGATTTCTGCATGACTCTGGGACTCGCCAGATCCCCTGCAGCTGATGAGGAGCTGAATCTTGTTCCCGCACTCGATCCTCATCGTCGGATTCAATCTCTGTTAATTGATCGCATGGGTTTCGGTACTCTGTGTTCGAGTGGGAACAAGAGATCGTCCAAGGTTGGAAACAACAACGAAAAAGAAAACGGGATGAACGACGCGAGGAAGAAGCTGAGGCTGTCAAAACAACAATCTTCGTTTCTGGAAGAGAGCTTCAAGGAACACAACACTCTCAATCATGTGAGTTGATACTGGATCGAATTTAATTTAGTTACTTATACCAAAGATTTTTTATTTTTTTTAATCTGATCTCTAGTTGGAATGATGAAGCAGAAACAGAAACTTGTGCTCGCAAAGCAACTTAATCTCAGACATCGACAAGTCGAAGTATGGTTTCAAAACAGAAGAGCAAGGTATAACAAACATAATTCTGAAAAAACAATATCAGTTAATAGAGCGAGGTATAACAAACATAATTCTGAAAAAACAATACTATCAGTTAATATATACTCTTTCCCATTCAAATTAAAAGTCCTTTTGACTTTTCATTTTTTTTTTTTTTGGCAAAATAGATGTCGTTTTACATTTCTCAATGCTAATTAACGATCCTCAAAAAAATTAAAATTTACCTAAATAATAATTGTTTTAATATTGAATTTTAAGTTTCAAAGTAATTAATGAAGGGTAAAATAAGAAATTGATGTTTTCCTTAACGCGTGTGTATGAGCTTAGGATGACATGTTTTGAATGGAAGGAAGTATATACTTACGCAAGCGTTCATTCTCGCATACGCAGGACGAAGCTGAAGCAAACGGAGGTGTATTGCGATTACTTGAAGAGATGCTGTGAGACGCTGACCGAAGAAAACAGAAGACTACAAAAGGAATTGCAAGAACTCAGAGCCCTCAAAAGTACAAATAATAATATTCACTTGCAATTACCCACCACCACTTTGACTATGTGTCCGTCTTGCCGGAGAGTCGCCACCACTTCCGTTGCCGTTGTGGATTCTGTCCATTTTCCTCTAACAAGGCCATGATTTTACTCTTTCTAGAAAAATCCCGACGAATCATACTAAACTAATGGAATTATTTTGATAAATACAGCAAAAAAAAAATTATTACTTCACGTAAATCAAAATTTTGAACTCATTGTACTCACATACCATACTTATTTTCATTAAGGTTAAATTTTAAAGAGTATTATTAAGTACTAGTATTTATTAATATTATCAGGAAACAAAGAGTATTATTAAGTATTTATTAATAGTATTAGTAAAATTTTAAAAAAAGACAATCCACATCTCTTCCTTCACTTTTGAATTGTATAGGTTGTTTACTTAGAAATATATTTCTTTTTGCTTAAAATGTAGCTTCTCCAAACAATTTATACTACTTGTTTATCCAACAAAGAAAGATTTTACTAACTTCTAAAACAAAGAGTATTAGTAACTATTTATTACTAGTATTAGTTATCCAACCAAGATTTAATTTACTAACTTCCAAAATATTATGTACTCACATCACAAATATTTTAGTATTGATTTTACTAACTTCTAAAATAAAGAAAAATAATAATAATTTTAGTTCAAAACTAAACTTTTAAATAAAACTAAAATTAAACAAACTTTTTAGTTTTAATTTTATTTTAATTTCAGTTTTTACTTTGAAGTAGCTGTAGCTACTTGGAGATTTTCTGACAGCGGATTTTTTGTTTGGATGCATTTTTTTAGTTTTTTTTTCTAATTTGATAAGTTTTTAACACGTATAAATTGAGTTTTTCGTAGACAAAAATATAAAGTAAATTATTGTAAACTCTTGAATATACGTAGTAAATTGTTTCTTTATTTATCGTGGTTTTTTCTCAGCTTAGATTTCCACATCAATTGTGTGTAGCGCTGGGCACGGTCTGGATCCAAAATTTTCAAGGCTCGGTCCAAAACTTGATTTTTTCGGTCTGGATCGGGTTTTTTGAAATGAGGGCCCACCTTGGGACTGAGCTCGGCGGTCCGAGTCGGGTTTTGAGTTTTTCGGACCCAATTTTTTTAATTTAAAAAATTATTTTTAATTATTGTAAATGATTTTTTATTAATTTTTTTTATAAAAAATAAAATTTTAAATTTTAAATAATATTATTGTTTACAATAGTAATAATTTAAGTTTTTAAAGTTGAATTATTAATTAAAATATTAAAAATTATATAAAATATATAATATTTATTAAAAAAATTAATATAAAAACTAAAAAATGGGTCGGTCCGAGTTTTCGGTCCCAATCTTTTTGGGCACGGGCTCGGACCGACTTTTTATTTTTCAGTCCAAGTCCTTGGCGGGCCGATCTAAAAAAAAATTGGACTTGGCCCGCGACCATTTTTTTCGGGTTTTCAATTTGGACTTTTGAATTTTCGGGCCCAAACGTTCAACCCTAATATATTCTCATCTTAAATATATTCGAAGGTGTTAAATATATATATATATATATATATATATATATATATATATATATATATATATATATATATATTCATATATTCGAGGGTGGTAAACAATTTTAGATCAAAAATCACAACAAGAACCAAAAGTTGGACAAAATCAATAATTGTCGCGATAGACAGGTGAATTTCTAAAGATTGAGGTGTCGCATGGAGCGAGTGTTTTTGCACTTGTAAAATCCGTGAAAGTAGAATCCAAGTGCTCGCATTCGGTTAGAGGGGATGAGTTGTCAGGACGTGCAATGGTATCGTGATGATCCAAGGATACATTATATTTTATTTTTTAATTTTAAAATACAATTTTATTTTTACTTTTGTTACTTACTTTTTAAATTTTACTCAAAACTAATTACCTTTTAATTTAAAAAATACATTTTTACTCTTGATTTTTTTGACAAAAAATCATTTTTTTTCTAACCCAAGCGTTCTCGAAAAATAACATTATAAATTCTGAATAATGAAAGAAAAATTGATCGAAAATTTAAAACATAATAAAGTGGGACGTGAGACGGGAGAAATAGCGTTTAAAGAATTTAGGAAATAGAGTATATATACATATATATACCGAAATTTATCCGACTTAAATTGCCCCCAAATTACCGAAACCCTACTAGGGCTTTGTCGTTCTTCGTTTTCCTACAAATTAACCATTTGTTCTCTTCCGGCTACCGCTGCGGTATATCAGATCGTGATGGATTTCGGGCGCAAAAGGGGTCGACCGGACGCGGCCTTTTCCGGCGACGGGGGCTTTAAAAGATCCAAAGACGGTTAGTGTTCGAATTTACACGTTTATCGTTTTTTCCATATGTCGTTTTTTTGGTTTGAGAACTACATCCATCTCTGCGTATTATTTGTACGGATCGTATCTGATTTATGACGTTTGAATCTTCCTGCATTACCTTTCTCCTCTTAAACTGTAGGAGGAATCATGTATATTGTAGAAAATTTATGTTTTTTTTGTTTCTCTTTCTGTTGAGTACCTTAGCACGGTATGTAATATGTGAGCAAGATTATTGGATATCTGATTTTGATGTGGGCGTAATCAATTACCCAAAGCTGTATACGAGTATACGTTAAGTTGAACTTAAAAAGCCATCTGAATATCAACTGAAGAAGTAAGTTAAATTTCTGATACAGAATTCGACTCGTTTACAACTGGGGTAGGAAGCAAATCAAAGCCATGCACCAAGTTTTTCAGGTTATAATCTAATCTAATCTAAAAACGATCTTTTTTTATCCTTCTTGAATAAAGTATATATGTAAGTGCTACATCAACTTAGTTCAAAATTCTTAGTCATTCTATTGCATTTTCAAGTAGAAGAATAGAGAAGTGTAGGATATGTACTAGAAATTAGTATACGTAGATTATTCGCATGCTAGATTCCATACATTGTATGAATGCTGATTTTCTCGTTTTTTTAATTCTATTTTTTCAATGACTACAGCACGGCAGGGTGTTCTTTTGGCAGCACGTGTCACTTCCAGCACTATTTCCCTGGCTACAATGCACATATCCAATTAGCCAACAACTCAGGTGGGAATCCTGCATCTATCTCTGTTGCAAGAAATTCATCCTTCACCGGTGATAACCCTTACCCATCATTCAAAACAAAGATATGCAACAAGATCAACACTCCAGAAGGATGTAGATATGGTGAAAAATGCCGTTTTGCTCACAGTGAGACTGAAATCGCCAATAAGCCACGTAACCCCATCTACGAAGACCCGCAGAGAATGACAGTGCCCATGGATGGGTACTCCAAGCAGTTCGAACCTCCCCAGCACGGATTACGAGGGGGAAGCTTCGGTTTATCGGCAACCGCAAAGATCAGTGTGGATGCGTCTTATGCAGGGGCAATTATCGGGAAAAACGGCATCAACTCGAAGCAGATTTGCCACCAGACGGGTGTTAGGTTCTCGATAAAGGACCATGATACGGATTCCAGTAAGAGGAATATTGAGCTTGAAGGGAGCTTCGATCAGATCAAGGAGGCGAGTTCTATGGTTCGTGAATTGATTGGTAATATAACTGCTGCTACCGGTGGGGCCGGACAGAATACTGGTTCGTTGGGCAGAGGTGGGTTGCAGGGCAATTATTATAAGAAGAGGATGTGCGAGAAGTTTGCAATGGGGTTGTGCACTTTTGGGGATAGGTGTCATTTTGCTCATTCTGCGAGCGAGCTACGAAATCAATTTGTGTGAGCTTTTGATGTGTGATTTTTGTTAGAATGGGACTTGTGTATTGAAATAGAAGATGATCATAACATAGGCTTTTTTATGTGCTGCAGTAACTTGGGTTTTCCCTTGTTTTTTTGTCTCTTCATTTTTTGAATCCATTTTTTTACTCAACCTCTCTCTGAGAAAACTGTTCGATTTAATGTTTGCTCCATTTGTTCTCTCACAGGGGGGAACGTATCATTAGTAATAATAATAATACAATAAAACTTTGAAATAACTAAACAAAACATGTAGTACGAATACAGAACACATGATAACAGCTGTTGTTTTAATACGAAGATCACTGTAAAGGCTACATCGAAAAGAAACAACAAAACATGCTTCAACTATTATGAATGAATGAGAAGAGAAGCTAAACCCAGACACCAGAACTGGATTTTTTACATGTTAATGCCAACTGTAAAATACTAGTAATGTATTATTCTATCACCACTGCTAAAACATTGCGCTAAACTACACCGATCAATATTATAAGCCAAATTAAGCTTTAATCATGGCATAATACAACATAAACCTGACGATATCAATCTGGAATTTACCAGCCCCATTTGCCGACTATCTAAATCTTCCCCCATCCATTTTCCCAAATGACATCCTTCACTCTCTGTCCATAGCTTGCCCATGTAGAAAACGACCACCTTCATCTGACAAAAATATAATAAGGTAAGTCTTGGTAAAATCACGGGCATGAATACTGTCCAAAAGCAACATTTGTTTAACAAGGATAATCAGGATTGGAATCGTATAGATATATTCTGCTAAGTTTTCTAAGTTACGGACTACCAAATTCCTAGAAACTTTCGGTATCACTGGAAGGTGACCAGCTTACAAGAGAGTTTCGTCAGAGTATTAAGTGTAGTATTAATCACTAAAGCTGTTATACAGCAAGCAGAAACCAGTATGTGAATAGGCACTCTACTGGAAAAGAAGGTTGAAGAAGAAAAAAACTAAAAACCTAAATGAACAGAAATAAAAAATACTGGAGTAGAACACAAAATAAGAAAACTAAAGAACACTAGAAAAAATAACACCAAACCAAAGAAAAAAAAAGATACCATCTGAAGAAAATATTTTCATATGAAACAGTTTTTATCATATGAAAATTACTAGATCCTGATCAAAATCCGAAATCACAAAGAGAATGCTCAACATACCACTTTCACCATCAGATATTTCTCCAAGCCTGGCAATGGCTTCCGAGAGGGCTTGCTCATGCTCCTGTATATACAGACGCCAAAATGAAGAGATCAATAAAATAGGATCAAGTAGTGAATATTATATCAATCAATCAATCTCTAACCTTCAGCACTTTCTTCGCCTTCTCTATATCTACAGGGTCCACATGATTAGCACTACAAACCCTCTCAATCTGCCAAATTTCAACAGTAAATCGAAATTAAAAAAAAATAGTGAAAGCTTGCTTGTATTTAAACAGAAAAGTGGGACTACATACCTCTTTGATTAATGTATCAGTGTGAAGCAGCTGAATGTCATCCGGTGCCTTCTTTCCAATGCCATTTTGTGACGGTGGGAAGTCCTTCCTGGGTTGACCTTTTGGAAATCCTCTCCCTCTTCCGGGACCTGAGGTGTTACTATCACGTCCAAGAGGTCTGTTCATTCCATGTCCCGGCCCACCATAGACACCATGATGAGAATAAACTCCAGGGTCTTCACCTTCCCACTGTATGTCCTCGGGAGAAATCTATGGGAGTAATGTATTGCAATCAGGAAAAAAATAGTCTTAGTGGATTCGATGTTTTAAATACATGGCGTGTATTCAAACCATTTGCTTTAATGAGGTGAGACGTACGCCTCGAGGCAGGACGAGGTGTACACATAACATTTCTGAAAAAACAAGTAATATAAAACTATATAGTGGAATAGTACTTAATAACACTAATACTTCAACAAAAACTAGAATAAAAAGTAAAAAATGATTTCATGTTTTTATGTTTGTTTTAGAATTTTATGGGGGTTTTTTTTTTGTACTTTTTTTTACTTTTAAGATTTGGTATAATAATTTGTTCAAAAGATCATTTTACGCTTGGTACTTTTTAAAATTATCAAAAAATTATTATCAAAAAATTATTTTGTTCATTAAATTACACAAGTTATTGTGTTCTCATTTAATTTTAATTAATTTGTGCTCTTCAATTATATTAACAAATCATTTACTACTATTATTTATATTTATATCACACAACTCCATGTCATGATAAACTGGTTCAGTTTTGAAACCATAATTTTCACCTCTTTTTGTCTGAACTTTTCTCGCCTAGAAAATCTTATTCCTTCTTTTTCTAGAATATTTTCTTTTCTGTGTCAACTTATCATGACAGTTTGTCTACAGTCCGTCTTCCACTAGTTGCTGACTCGGCCTCCTCTTGCGAGTCAACTCGCAAGTCGCAAGAGACACATGTTTTTGAATTCTCAGAAAACTCGTGCACCTCAGCACGACATGCTGCCGACTCGGTATGATTTCCAAGTCGAGGCATATGTGTCTTGACCGATGTTTAAAACACTGAATGGAGTACTATATTAATATCATTTTCTGACAATCAGATAAGTGATTTTTTTTAATTATTATTATTATGAACAATTTAAGGTGAGATTTTTTTTTTCATGACTATTGCTTCAATTTATTTTTACAAGGTAAGAAAATTACCTAAAATATGCCTACCAACCTTATATGACATGAAATTCAATTCAAATATAATTCTCCACCACTTCAATAATAAAAAAGTGAAATATATATATATATACATAAGAAGTATAAGATATTTAACTTGAAATGTTTTATGAAAATAAATAAAGCATGCAGCTACCTCTGAAAGGTTGACCCATTCCCATGTCTCATGACCAGTACCAATATCATAAACAAGAGCATGTCGACCCTGTAAAAGCATAGACATGCATTTTGAATTACCAAACAAGCATGCACAGAGAGTCAACAGATCAGCACAAGACAAATACCTCTGAAGGCTTATAATCAGTTATGACAGCTTCGTAAAAATTATTATCATCTGGCCACCTCGTTCTGACTTTCCTCCCAATGAATGGATCAAATGAAGTTCCTTCTGCAGGTTCAGGTGCAAGCCCACCAGATGAAATACGGTTACTAAACTGACCTCTACCAGACGGACCGGATGGATATTGCATTTTCATTGAACTTGCCCCTGTAGGCATCTGCACAGTAAGGGATATTGTATACTATAAACAAGTACCACAGGATATGTAGCAGGATTAACCTTTATGATTAAAAAAAAACTCACTGATTTTTGCTTTTTGCCTTTGGCACCCATCATGGGCCCACGCTTTGCCGCTGATGAAGAAGGCAGGACTGCTGCAGCCATCGTCTGTGGGTGGAATGAAGGAGTTGGCCCACCATAGGACTGAGAAGGCAACGAGGAAGACATCTTCTGTTTTTTACGAGAGGCTGAGACAGATGGGCTGAGGCCTGGTTCGTGGCCTGCTTGAATGGCCCCATGCATGCCGGGTTGAGGGACGACTGACACCCTCCACTCCCTATGATGTGTTTACCCAATTTGAGTGATTATACATAGAAAGTACAAAGATTTATGTCATTACGTCATAGAACAGGGAATGACTCTCAAAGAAGTAAACAGAATTTGAAATATAATACGGAAAAAAAAACCTTATTCTTTGAATTGTTTCATCAGCATTAACCCTGCTGAGAAGATCCCTGTGTTCTTCATTTGATAATCTTAACTCTTTCCTAAGCTCGGTTATTAAACTTTCCTTATCCTGTCAAAAAAATACATATCATAGTAATTTTGATCATATCCAAATATTCCATATTAATTAGAATCTGATGCCTGATATAACAAAAATACCCATGTAATGGCGTCAGCTTGAGCTTTAAAGGCTCTTAGGACTGAACTATATGCTTCTTGTTCAAGCTGGTGAATTTTAGCTTTCATATCAGTATCATCATACATCCTGGGATACGGGATAGAACCCATGGGAGCGGCCCTTCCATTATTACCGGAAATTCGGCCTCCTCTTGACATTCTATTTTGATGTGGTGGTGGTGGGCCTGGTGGTGGAAAATCATCATCAGTTCCTGCAGCAAAGTTAGAATTTAAAATAAGTTGGGACATTAATAAATTATCTACAAAGGCAATAACTAACACTTCAACACCTTATGTGTAAAAAAAAACAGGTCTATCTATTTACAACCTGAAATAGTCTTAAATCTTCAAAGTTATAAAGATCAAGCACTTTTGTGTGTAACTTCATAGTCTCAAAATTTGAAGTTCATTAAAACAATAATCAGGTAACTTGGATGCGTGTGTGTGGGCGCGTAACTTCATGGTTTCAAAATTTTATGTTCATTAAGATAATATATACAGACAAAATAGTCAGGCAACTTGGAGGATAGGTGTCCAATATATATACTAACGAGCCTCTCCAATCCAAATGAAAAATAAACCTAGAACATCCATGGAAATATTATATCCACAGTCTAATTAAAATCCAGCACGTATAATCTCATGATAACCCGCACTAATAAAGGACCTGTTTAGATAAATTATTATTAGATGATAAATAGTGTGGATAGTGATGACAGAAGGATTATTTTACTGCTGTGTTACATTATGCTTGGGAAAGTATGTTAATTTTATCATTTACCAAGATTCAGTAAACAAAAAAAGAGCTCGGTAACTCTGATAATAAGGGGTTACAAAATTGAAAGTCAGTGGGTCCCACAAATATTGTCCCGTCCCTAGAGCCATCAAAGTAATTTTAAAGGATAATTTACATGGCATTTTTTTATAACAAGAGGTACCATTGGATGTAATTTCAATGATCACTGATTCATTCCGGGTCTATTTTTGAAATTGCAAACTAAAAATGGGTGATTAGCCTATTCTCCCATCAAAGTTTCAAAACGGTCTAAAGGTATAGGCACCTAATTGAGTAAACCTACTTCATCAAATTTTAGTTAGTTATCAAAATTCTATAATTGCGTACGAAATTTTTTTAAAAAAAAAGTACTAGTACTATACAAGAGAAATAATTAAAATTCCATGATTAAATTTCATCTCAATACTGGTGAATGTTAATACCACATTAAATTCTATTTTACATGCTTAGGATATCAGCAAACATATTCAAAATACTTTTACAGTGCTGTGATTTTCCACATCAGCAATAGCTGCAATGAAGATTCTTATAGCAATTCATACCCCACACACCATAACATCCAAAACCCACATACAATCAACTAGAATTTATACTTGTATTCACATATACCAACAGAAATTTCACTGCAAGAGCCAAACTCATAAAGGCTTTTTTTTTTTTTCGATCGAATACTTCAGAAACCCATTCAGACCCTAAAGGGATGAATCAAGAATCTGCAAGCCCAACAAGAAATCTGACCAAATTCTAGTGCCAATTTGCCTAGTCAACGAAATGCCACCAAAACAGGATGCGTATAACTTCAGAAACCCTCATTCAAGAAATTACTCAGCGAATCCCCAACACGCAGATAAGAATTACAAGCAATTAGAAGGCCCATGGCGAATTACTCACCGCTGCTGTCGTAAGCCTCGTAGTCCATAGCCAGCTTTCTGAAGGCCCAAAATTCAGGGTTTTTTCCACAACTCAGAATTGCGAAACCCTAGCTGCAACTCGGACGATTGCACTAGCAGCGAAGAACATAGAGGAATCGAGGTTGTGACATTTGCGAGCGTGTGCTTGCGCGTGTTTGAAATAGGTTAATTGAATTGAATTGGATAAAAGTGTTCGATTCGAAGGGGATTGGAAAACCATTTTATAATTAATAGTAGTACGGAGTAATAAATAGAATAAATTTAAATGAGTGTTACATAATGATTTTAATTTTATTAATAATTCAGGTAGGAAGGATTTGACTATTTGAGAGTATTGTACTCTTTAATTTGTATAATTATTTGAAATAATTACATTTTCTTACACACACATTTTAGATATTCTTACATTTTTTTATGATTTCTTACTTCCGTGAGTTTTGAAGCGAAATATTTCAAAAAAAATCTAAAGTTCACTTATCTCTTTCTAATTTACAAAAATCGCAATATAATCAAGAATATCTAATTCATTACCATTTCTTTCAATTTCATTTCTTTAGAATCATAATCCCTAATTAACTTCTTCAATTCCTTCTCATTATAAATTAATTCGTTTTATTCTTCAAAAATAATCCGAACATGTCACTCGAAATTGCTTATAAAATTCGACAAAAATATTTACTTTTTAATCTATCCCAAATCATAATGTCTTTAAAATTGTGAGCTGATTTAGAATTGCGTTCAATAATAAGTGTGAGAGAGAGTTGTCCGTCTGTCACAATGTTCGAAAAACTGTTTATTTTCACCTTGAAAGTGTACTATAATGTAAAATTTTGAAAAGACAAATATATAATATGTTATGCCGGTAAAAAACTTATTTTAATTGTTTAGATAATTGTGAAAATTTAATTCAGTGTACATCGGTGTTGAGTATAATGTTGATGAAATTAGTTGTGTAGATGAAATTGATAAGTGTGTGAATATCTTTCTTAATCATGAAGGTTTTTTTTGCATTTCAATGTGAACTTGGAGAAATTTTTTTGTTAAAACTTACAAGTATGATAAAATATTTTAACCAACAAACAATGAATTTGTATTCGAGAAGAGGTTTTTTCAAATTCAATAAATAACTTATAGAACGATCCAAGACAAAAGAAAATACGATATGTCAAAGTTGTCTTTGCTTAATATAATTGGTGACTCATAGATAGAGCTGGGACTTGGGCCGGCTCGGCCCGACCCACCGAGCCAACTTAATTATTTGAGCTTGGGTCGGACTTTTTAGGGGTCAGTCCAGCTCAAATTGGGCTACTGGACTAAAATAATCATGTATTTTTAAATAAAAATAATAATTAATTAATAATTACTATAATTTATATACTTAGCATAAATTAATTATTGTACTTACTAAAAATATAAAATAAATGTGTAATATAATTTTATGTTGATAAATATAATTAAATTTGTACAAAAATAGTAAAAATATATAACTATAACAATTAATATTTGTATAGATTTGAAAATATTCTTGATAAATTATTGTAATTGATTTTTTTTATGTTTGTATTATATTAATAATAAATTCTATGAAAAAGTATTATACTATAGTTTAAAATTTTAAATTTTAGAATAAATTATATAATTTTATATTACTAGTTATAGCCTTAAGATTAAATAAAAATAATATTGTAAGAAAAGAAAATAAGTATAAGAATAGTCTTGTTCTAAAAATTTCTTTATAAGAAAAAAATAAAATGCAATACAAAAAACAAAAATAATTAAAACTATAAATTCTCTTTTCGGTGTGTATTTATTTTAAATATTTACTTTAGAAAGATTTTTACCAAAAGCAGAGTTTGAACTTCCATTCTTTAAAATATTTACTCTAGAAAATTCGTACATTTACTCATATTCCTAATTTATGATATATAATAGATATTAAATATATTTATTATGTAAGGTAATATAAATAATAATTATACAAATAAAAAATATAACATATCAAATAATCATCCATCAAATAACTATAAAGTAACAAGTATTGTATTTAGTCCATTAATTAAATAAATATAACATATCAAATAATCATCCATCAAATAACTATATATAAAGTACGGAGTAACAAGTATTGTATTGACTCCATTAATTAAATAAATAATATTATATAATACTACCTCTATCTTGTACTAAGTGATTATTGGAAATTAGGATTTTATAGTGAAACTGGAAGGTTATTTAGAATCATATTTGCACTAATGAGAACATAAAAATTAGTTTATATTTCACCACGATACGCGCAGAATTGTATAATCAAAGTCGTCACTATTTAATTTTTTTAATGTGGTAGCTTTGCGATACGCGCAGACTTGTGCAAAATCGTCACTGTTTATTTTTTTAACGTGGTAGTTTGTGTGTGGTAGTTTGTGTTTGATTGTGTTATTGCTCTTTAGGATTTTGCAAGTTGCGTTTTATTTCATTCTTTTTTGCAACACTAGCTACCTAAGCTAGCCATTGAGCCGTTCTTTAATTGGGTGATTACGAGTGGCATCCGTTGAACCAACTTCACCCTACTCCACAAGCTTTAATTAGACAAGTGCATATATGGGAATAGGGGGTCGACTCGTGGTCGATAATCGACCTTGCGTACAAAATCACCACCTTCTTCCAACGCCGTTACTGAAGCACAAATGGAAATCAGGTTCAATATTCTTTCACTAGCTAGTTAATAGTATTGTTTTAAATTAATTATTCTATATTTTTCAAAAAAATTGTAATATTTTTCATATAAACGTACGTCATGCGTGATGCATTGTGACATAATTGTATAGACATACATACGTACAATTTATTTATCAAGACGAAAATTAAAATAGTAAGCGTGCACTAACACTGTGTTTACTTAATACATATGTTGATTGATTGTGATCCAAGCTAAACATTTGGGGCTTAGGTCAAAAACATATTGGTGATGGTCATGATTCCGCTTGAAAAACTGTCCGTCAATATAAATGTCATTATTAATTTACTACTATTGTAGTAGTATATTGCATAACACACTTTATATTATATTTATTTACTATTTCATAGGAGTAGGAAATTTTCAATATATTCATGAAGTATTCAAAATGCATTCAATCCTTTAAAATCCTTTTTAAATATATAGGAATATATATTTTCATTTTATATTTTTGTATATATATTTTACATCAATTTCAAAAATTATTCTTTGATTAGTATTCTATTGTTATAAATATTTTTGGTTTTAATTTATTTTAATATTATTGTACTTATTTTTTATTCCAAGAAAAAAGCTTTAAATTTATTTGTAACAATATAGTAGGAGTAATATACATATTAATCGATAAACAAAAAAATTATTTAATATTATTTTTTATTAAAATTTAAAGATATTTATTTGATTTATTATCAATAAGAAAAATTGATCATGATTGAAATAATAAAATAATAACAATTGTACGTACTTAGTGATGGAGTAGTATTATGTATACATATTCATAACTTTCATTCGGTGGCGATAGTACTCATCATCCCTGTGTTGTAGGAGTTTGTGTTGAAAATTTCCTAATTGTTTTTTATTGAGAACGTATAGGGAGTAAATCTTAAATTTCAATTATTTTTATGTCTTAAGAGTGTTGATAATTTTTTATGGATTATGATACTTGTCAACAATTTTGTAGATAAGTTAGCTTGAACTCTAGGTAATGGTACATTGTAAGTAACCTAATGAAGGAAATTGCCTAGATTTATCAAATTTTATGTAGTAGTGCGAAAGTGTGTAGTATTTAACTATGGGTGTGACTTGTGAGGGGTTTTCTTGTATCATCCCCTGCATTTTACCCGCATTTAAATAATTGTATTAGCATGTCCGTATATTTATGTATCACAAAGAATAAATGTATATTTTTTTTCCTTTTTTGTTATTTCCAAAATAAAAAAGGGTTAATATTGAAGTAGTAGGCTACCTAGTCACACCAACCACATCTAAATTATCCTATTAATTAGTGTATCTCCAATGATATGCCTATACTTGGGTACAAATTGATTCCACATTATATGTCACATCAAAAATAAATTATACTTATCAATTTATATCTACACTCCCCAACAATACAAGATACAATTTATATGTTTGTAGATCCCACCATTATACACATTTTATTTTATTTATATACATATATTATAAAAGAAATAATAAAAAAATGCAAACTTGATCATTTGGGCCCACAATTAGAATGATACCTGTATTTAATATTTAGATACTCAAATTTCTCTTTATGAATTGTACCTCATCTCTCAGTGGTGTACCTAGGTACAATTCTATGCCATGTAGAAATTGTACCTACAATTTAAAATGCTCTAAAGAATAAAAACCACCAATTATAAAAATGTAAAGTATTGAATGATTAAAAGATGCTCTACTTCAAATTAGTTGTAGTACTAGTATTTTTCGTATAAAATGACATCCACTAAATAATTACTACTAGTCTATTACCTATCTTTTGAAAGATCAATAATTACATTTTTGTTTTTGTAAATTACAAAATAGACAATCATTAATCCGGAATATAAGAAATATTCATCCATCCCTCAACATAATGCATAGAGAAATTTACGCGTAAATTAAGAAAAAGTAATTTTTTATGTGTTTTATAATATAAAGTAGGGTATAATAGATATTGATGTGTAAGTAATAAAGTAGTTAGTTGAAAAAGTAGTGGTATAAGAGTAAATAAATGTGTATTGAGAGGATAAAGTTGTGAAAAAATATTCTATTTATAGAATGTGCACTGTTTTAAGGGATGGACTAAAAAGGAAAGTATGCATTGTTTTAATGGATAGAGGGAGTACAGCATACTAAGAATTAAATAAGAAAGCATATTATAAATAAAACCTAAAAATTAAAGAGATCCTAATTAGAAGTTCAATAGTTGTAATTCCTAATCAAAAAATTATGCACAATTCATTTATAAATTATAAATATATATATATAATTTTTTGAGACAAGAAATAGTATGTACTCTACGTGTGTCTCTTAAAAAATTAAGATTTAATATCTCCATAATAAGTTTGTTGATAATTATTTGCTTTATACAAAGTCCAAAAGTTATATCTAATGGATTTGGCGTAAAAATTCCACAAACCCCAATATTACAATCCTAAATCCTTGTAAATGAAGCCAACCAACATCTGTAAGTCTAATGCATACATAAAATTTCCTTTAATTTCTTCATTTTAGTAATAATGAATTGACCGAGTCAATTTCGTATACCATTTGAACATTTGTTCAACTCCATATAATCACATACGAAAATAAATAAATAAATAAAATATCAATGATACATAACAATTTTTTCTAAAATCCGAGTTTCAATTTCTTGAATAATCGAGTTATTATTATTATAAAATTACAAAGTATATATTTTTCCTCACCAAGTCATATATATTCACGTAAATTAAAAAATGAAATTCTATTATTATTGATTTTTTAATGAAATCTCTAAAAAAAAAACAGAGGGAGAAATTCAAAACTACCTGACACCTTCTCTCAGACTATATATCTATCACATCACCAGTCACAACCATCTTCTTTCATAGTATTACCTGTTAAGCTAGCCGGAATCGGGCCGGGCCTTCCCTTCCCGCCCGAACCTTCACTCTCTCTTCATTCTGCTTACCCAAAAACATGATACTATAAAACAGGGTGTGCGTGTGTGTGTGTGAAATGGCCGTTTCGAAAAATAGCAACAAGAGGAAGCACAGTAGACAGAGTTCCAACTCTCCGATACTAAGCCCAATCCCAGAGTCATCCCTCGAGTCCCTTCTCCGCTCGCCCAAGAAAAAACAGAGCCGAAAGCTCGGGCCTTTGCTCAAGAACCTGACTTTCCTCTTCTTCTTGATTTTCTTGATTTTCTCCCTCACTACCTTTATTCGGGTCTGGCCCGATTTCGACCCCCCGGCGCCTCTCTCGAGAAAAAACCCGTGCTCTGAAGACTCCCGAGAGAAGGCCCCCTTTTCGGGGGACGAGTTCTGGAGGCAGCCGGACGGGATGGGGTACAGGCCGTGTTTGGATTTCAGCGAAAGGTATAAAAAGGAGAGTTCAAGGATAAACGTAACGAAGTATCTGTTGGTGGTGGTTTCCGGGGGGATGAATCAGCAGAGGAATCAGATTGTGGATGCTGTAATAATCGCGAGGATTCTCGGCGCAGCTCTCGTTGTGCCCGTTTTACAAGTCAATGTCATTTGGGGTGATCAGAGGTTTGTTTAAATTTATCTTCTTTTTTTTTGCGAATGTTTTCTTTTGTTCGTAAAGTTTGTGGCTTTCCTCTCTTTGCAGTGAGTTTTCTGATATATTTGATTTGGATCATTTCAAGAAAGCTTTGGAGAACGATGTGAGGGTGGTCTCGTCGCTTCCCTCGACGCATCTGATGACGAGGCCGGTGGAGGAGAAGCGGACCCCACTTCACGCGTCGCCGGAGTGGATTCGTTCACGGTACCTTAGACGGGTGAGGAAGATAGATAGGTCAAAGTGTGTGACTCATCATTATTCTTGGCCTAACTTTTCGGTTGCTTGTTAAGTTTGGCAACTCTCACCAAATGGATAATTGCTGTTATAAGAACTAATTTTAACTTTGGGGGAAAAGTTTAGGTGCAAAGGTATGGGGATGATTGCAACTTCAGACTTTGCCAGCCGCATAAATTTCGATACTTTGACTTAGTCAAACTCATGATCACCAAACACTAAAACCTTAGAATTTTGTTGATGTTGTTTTCCATGGGCTAATCTGAAGTAATGTTCCGTTTTGTATCTCCAGATGAAGAGAGGTGGTGTGTTACTATTACGTGGTTTGGACTCGAGGCTGTCGAAAGATCTTCCTTCCGACCTTCAAAAGCTTCGTTGCAAGGTATCTTGTTCGTCTCTTCTATACAAAAAATTTGGTCTTTAATTATATCTGCTGACTCGTAAAAATTCTGCACTGATTGTTAGAAGATGCAATAACTGAGTGTAGGAAATGACCGAATTTGCAGGTTGCTTTTCATGCTTTGAGATTCGCCCTACACATCTCAGAACTCGGAAACAAGCTCACGCAGAGAATGAGAACCAAGGGACCTTATCTCGCCCTTCATCTCCGAATGGAAAAGGACGTCTGGGTAAGAACCGGATGTCTACCTGGTCTCACTCCATATTACGACCGAATGATTAGCAACGAGAGAAAGAGACGTCCCGAGTTATTGACATCAAGATCCAACATGACATACCACGAGCGGAAATTAGCTGGACTGTGCCCTTTAAATGCCTTAGAAGTCGCAAGGTAAAAATACAATCAGCTAAAAATATAGTAAGCCTCTCGAGATTCATGATTTCTTGGAACTTTGTGTTTCATAGGTTGCTTAGAGCTTTAGGAGCTTCTAGAAGCATGCGGATATATTGGGCTGGAGGGATTCCGTTGGGAGGGAAGGAGAGTTTGGTTCCATTGACGAATGAGTTTACTTACTTCTACAATAAGGAGGATCTTTCGTTGCCGGGGGAGCTTGAGCCATTCGAGAAGAAGGCTTCTGTTTTGGCTGCTGTCGATTATATAGTTTCTGAGAGGAGTGATGTTTTCATGGCTTCTCATGGAGGGAATATGGGGCATGCCATCCAGGTATCTATCTAATTACAAAAACGCTCTTCATATTTAGTCTAATTGCACAAAAACTCGGTTATCTGTCAAAAGCACAAAGATGCACCTGGCATTTATTTCTGATCATCGGGTGTAGTTTTCGTAATTTGAAACATCTGTGCTTTTTTAGTAGATACCCAAATCCTCAGGGGTGGTTTTTGCAATACACCCTTTATCTGTGACTGTTAGTAACAAAATAGAGGTTTTGGTAGTGTTTTTTTTTTTTTTTTTGTAAATTGTAAGTAGGTAAACTACCCCTGAGGTTTGGGGAATTGCAAAATGGCCCAGAATGTTTTAAAAAAATTGTTCCAAGTCTTACATTTTTTCCCCAACACCTGCTGATTATTTGTTTTTAAACAGGGGCACAGAGCCTATGCAGGACACAGGAAGACCATAATCCCAAACAAAAGACAAATGCTACAACACTTCATGAACTCGTCTCTTCCGGAAGCCGAGTTCAACAACATCATACTCGCCTTACACCGTGAATCCTTGGGACAACCGGAGCTTAGAACAAGCAAATCCGGGAGAGATGTGACAAAATATCCCATCCCAGAATGCATGTGCAATAACACAAGTGGTTGATTCTTCAATCTGAACATACATAATATACTCAAAATGGAAATTTATATTCTTGGGCCTGCATTAAGTCCCCGACTCAGCATTGCTGCTGCTGTAGATGGCGGCTTTTCCGTGGCTAGAAATCTGACCACACTGACAAAACCCATTCATATTCCCTAGTGTATGTATATAGTCTGTCAATGAGTTGTATAAAAAGGGAGCAAGCAACTATAGGAAATGCTTACATGTATATTGACTACATTCCTTTGTTTTCTCATTTCATTTATTCTTTAACACATTATTTTACTCTGTTTTTCTGCAAATGTGTGTGCCCTATGTGTTTATGTTGTCTTCATCGTGTATTCAAATCCTTGTGTCAAATTAGTGTTGGCAGGAGTCCGGGCTGAGGAATGAGCTTCTGTCGAGCTACAGTTCCTGTGCCCAACCCAACTCAACAACACTGGTTACATTGTGTTATGTTGAGCTCATTGCCCATCGACTCTAAGAGGGTCGAATTAGGCCCGGTCTTTTTCGAGCCCCAAAAGCAAGGCAAACTCGAGACAAACTTTTTTTTGCAGCCAGTTCCGACTGCTATATTATTCTTTTTAAACCTCCAATCACCATAACATCAATGTATTATTATACACTGATTGATCAAACCATTGTGTACAATAGAACAAAAATTACTGATGAAATTTCTTTTCAGGCTGATAATAGTAAAAACAAATAAAAATCTACAGCTTGGAAAAATTAAGTTGGATATGGAAGCACCTCTATCCATCAGTAAATCCAAGATGACTAGCTACAAAATCTTACAATCTTCTCACAGAAATCGACACCGCTTGAGCAAAAGTATAGCCGCTGCTATCTGGAGCCCACCAATGAAGATGACTCTTTCAGGGCATGCGGCCATAACGGTGAAAGAGAAACAACCTTCCCAATCACAATCAAAGTTGGTGACATAAGCTGATGTGATGCGATTTCATCGGCAAGGTCTTTCAGTGGAGCAAACACCTGGTTGTAGCAAAAATGGTTTCTTCTGTCAGATATTTAACTCAAAGAGAAATGGACCTTAGTATGCAAATCAAGATCATCTCATCTATATTGATGTGTGTAGAAGTTGTTTATAAGTATAGTTTTTTCAGAGAAAAAAATGATGCAACCTTATAATGGTTGGATAACCCGAAATTTGTTGATAGGTTTAGACGTTTTGACCAAAAATGAGTCATACCCACGTTTATACTAGAGCATTTTTTATTTAGAATGGCACAATACATTTCTCGACACAAAGATCGCAGGCTCGATGCCGTGACGATCTCATCATATAGAGAAATATAAAGGTAAAAAGGTCAGTTCAACAAAAAGTTAAAAGCATCTTCATGACAAATAGGCTCAAAAAACATTTAGATTAAATACATGCTAAAATCTCAGTCACATTTTTGTCTCAATTTCAGAGTTCCCTTTTCAAAGTTCATATGGGCGCTTGAAATTTGTTTGTTTTTTTCTAGACCCAAGTTTTGTTGGTGCTCAATTCTGGTTATAAGTCTTGATTTGAGAACAAAGAAATAATTTTTGGTCAGAACTGAGACTACAAACAAAAATCAGGTCCTGATTAGATTTTTTTTTTTTAAATGTGAGCAGGTGATTGAGGGGTTTAAAAAAAATCATCCCGGAACTACAAAAAAGAAGTTCAAATTGTGGCCTGCTATGTAACTTCATCAGTAGTTCCCAGTAGGCAGTGAAACCAGTGAAAACGAGTGCCAAGTCAAAACGCAACATTTTATAATTTCATAAACAAGTGAAGCTGCTTACAATGCGCTGCTGAGGTGTCGTCCCTCGCTCGACGGCAACAGCTGGAGTGCCATCTGGCAAACCATGAAAAATCAACTTTGTGGCAAGAGAAGGTAGAGTCGACAGGCCCATGTACACGACTAACGTAGAATCAGGATCGGCAGCATTTTCCGCAACAAACAGAGGATCAGTGCCTCCTTTTCTCGAGTGGCCCGTGAGGAATCTTACACTGTTTGCCACCCCACGGTGCGTCAGTGGAATTCCTAATTCGGCAGCAATTCCAGAAGCAGCTGTTATGCCTGCAAGAAAAAACATCTCAGTTTATGTGTAAAAAGGACGAATTGGAGAGAAGAAAAGGGCACGAGGTATTACGGGATGTGGTGATATACAGTATGCTTGTTGTAATTTCTATAAGACTAAATTTGATTACTTTGATAGTAAAAGAAAGATATATTTACAAAAACCACCATTGAAGTTTAGCCTAAGTAACAAAAAAATCTCAAGTACTTATGAAAATTAGAAAAATCACTCTTTGAGGATTACGTAGACTCTTACATTTTGCAACTACATTTGGAAATGGACATATCAGGCATCAATCATTCTAATAATTGCTCCTCACCTCTCAGCAAATCTAAACACTACAAAGAAGTAAAATATCCAGCTTTCAAACTATATAAATATAACCAGTCAAAGAACTATTTGCAATATTCGGAAAAGTTGAGGGATTAATTGCAAAATATTTGACAATATTAGCAAATTATGTCACCTAACTGTTGGGGATATTGTATATGACAGAATCAAACCTCAGGGTATAGAGTTTGTAATTCCAAAATTACCTTTATTTTTTGCAATTACACCAAAATTCATGAAGCAATTACCCTAAAAGAAAAAAGCAGATAGAAGGAAATCTCATGAAGCAATTTGCTAGCTCGATCAGTATTCACTTTATCGTGTCTTGCCTCGAGATTCTCAGGTAACTCTCAAAACTTTTAAACTGTTAAGAAATTCGGATGCAAGTTTCGGACCCACGAAGGCCAATGCAAGTTTAAGAAGCAATTTACAAAGCAATTGGTCATACCTGGAACCACTTTTACTTCTATTCCTTGTTGCTGCAGAAAGTCCATCTCTTCTCCACCCCTTCCGAAAACCTATCAACCAACTCTGTTTGTTATAAGTAGACTCGACATAACTTGTAACAACACGACTCTTTCTACTTGTACATATATGCCTTCAACTTAAAAACACGAGCATTAAAATAAACTCACTAATGGGTCCCCTCCTTTAAGCCTCACGACATTGGCTCCGGCTTCAGCAAAGCTCAAAAGTAATTCATGAATCTCCTCCTGCTAAAACCCTTAATCATAAGTATAACTTCTAACAGAATTAGCACTGCTAAAAGAAAATGCAACTGAAATTCATGACTCGAAGGATGACTAAAGTTCATCATACGGCTAATGTCGATAATTCAACTTCATCACATCATCAAAAAACCCACTTCGGAAAATTCAATAACAAAAGCATTTACAAATGCACCAAGAAAAAAACCTGAGTTCTGCTATGGTAGCCAGCAGTCTTCCCAACATACAGAAGCCTGGCATTGTCCCCCACCAACTCCAAAACATCATTCGACACCAACCGATCGTACAACAGCAAATCGGCACTTTCGATCACTTTCAGCGCCTTGAGAGTAAGCAAATCCGGATCCCCGGGCCCAGTTCCCACCAAGAACACATTTCCCGGCCCTCTCCTGTGGGCCCCGTCTCCGCTCTCCCTCTTTTCTCTCAGAACTTGGAGCAATTTTCTCAGCTCCGGAAGTTGCGAGGCTATGTCGTAGTCCCTGAAGGACTCTTGATCGGGAGGGAGCGGGCAGGAGGAGGGGGTGGGATGCTGCAGCTCGCACCTGTACGCCCAGCTGTCCCTCTTGTACCTCTCGACCGAGTGCTTCTCTGTGAAGGGCGACGGTGGGTTTTGCGAATTCGAAGCGCATCGAACGGCGAGATGCTGCGCGAGGGGAAATGATCTGGGTTTTCTTGAAGGAAGTGATGCCGGGGAAGAAGATGGGATTTTGCTCACGAGAGCCATGGACGAGGGGCGGAGTTTTCTTGGGATTTTTTCACAATGGAATTCAGTATAGGTGGGAAATTCATTTCCCCGGAAATTCCTATATATGCATATTCGTGTATGTGGACTGATATGTGGAGAATGTGGAGAAACTAGGGTACGCACCTTTGGGGATCGATGAGAAGGCAAATTTTGGTTTTAGCTTTTCGGAGGTTGATAAAGGCAGTTCCTTTCGGTGACCCACAGTAGTTGTAAACTTGTAATTGTATAACCTGGGTTTTGCTTTCATTTTGACTTTTTTTTTACAGGCGGCTATCAAAGATGAAAGTTGTAAGTTTGAAGTTGTCAAAATTTTCGAAGTTTAATTTTGGTTAAATAGTTTTGTTTGTTCATTATATAAAATTGAATGGTTTGGTGTGCAATTTATAAATTTAAAAATTAGTGTATAGTTTGATAATCATTCACTCTAACCCTAGATAAATTTTAGCTACTTCAGTGATTATTAGGGAAAAACAATATCTTAAGGGTATAATGAAATCTTAATTACTTTGAGAAGACCAAATAATGAAACAAGCAAATATCAAATTAATTTTACTTAAATTAATAAAATGAAATAAATAACAGATGATGAATATAGAGTGAAATATCATATATGATGAATTAATCGATTAAACTGTATTTTTTTTTTTGTAAAATCAATCACATAAAAATTAAACTGTATTTTTAGTGACATGTTTATTGATGATTATCATTTACAGTATTTGTGTCTCATCAACAACAGGTATGTCATAGGTTGTACTCTTTCCTATTCATAAATATAGGATTTTTTTTTTCGACATGGATATTAAAAAAAAATGTTATTTTTTTATTTTTTTTACCAAAAAAATGAGAAGTATAAATATTCTTTTAAGTTAAAAATTAAAGTAATTACGACTGAAGTTGAAAAAGTAAGATAATAAAGTAAATTAAAATGGTATTTTAAAGTGAAAAAAGTAAAATTATTATTTTTTATTAGGATTCTATTATTGTAAAATTAGCATTTAAGAAAAGTAGTCATGTTATTATGAATAAAAAATGTTAATAACTTTATCAATGTTTAATAATGATCTTCGCTCAATATTTGTTGATTTTGAGTAGTGTAGATAAAAAGTGGACTGAGGTGTATGATTCATCAACTAAGCATCGGTGGGCAATACATTCTTATAGATTTTGAGGGTGGACAACACATTCATATATATATATAGACAATTAAGAGTAAAATTGCTAAATTAACTATTACTCCTATATGATTCATGACCACAGCAAGAGTTACTATAATTTATGAAAAATGAAAAATGATATTAGTGAAAGAAATGGTGAAAAACCAGAAATAAGAAAATAACCTATTATCATGACCGCAGCAAGAGTTAATTTAAGAAAAATGATTTAATTTTTCCTCAATGATGACTATTATTATTAAAAAATATTTGGATAATTTGGTCGATTAATATAGTTATTGATCCAATCAAATAATAGGGGGCACTATAAATATTAAATATACTAATAAATAGCACATCAAAATTCATTGGGTAATATTTGCAATACAAATGTTGTAGTCTTAATTACTAACATACCTATATCTTGACAATTCGTGCAGAAAAAAGTTGAGCTATAATTTACCTTATTTAAACAAACATACGCTGCACCAACAGTCCCAGCTGCTGCAGCCTCAAATCTCCCACTACCACACTGACACTTTCCTACCATGCTCAGTCATTAGTCATTACTCATATAGTCCTAGTTCTTTTGGTTTTATTTGTTGAAGCAAAAATATATAAAATGTGGATTATATCAAATAAATAAATAATTAGTAGACAAATAATTATAAAATTAGAAATGCCTTATGGTTTGAGATACTATTGTTCAACATTTTTGATTCATATTGTACATTAATTCTTACAATTATTGTGTTGCTTTTGTGTCTGTTTGGTATAGAATGTATTTTTAGAAAAAATATATTGCACAACGGTTGATTTGCTGTCATATTATCCCAAACATTAGTATTATTTATTCCGATTGATACAGGCGCGCGATATTTTTATTTTTGTTTTCAAATTTTATCGTACAACGGTTATTTACTTAATGATATTTTAATATTTACCTTATTTAGTTGTAGAGATAAACGCATGACTTTTTTGAAATATTATTGCTCGACCATCGTTTTAATGAAAATGTTATCCCGTTATTTATGTCCCTTAATTCACACTCCCTTCCAACCAGACTAATAGTCACACTTTTTTTATATTTTGTGAAGAAAGTGTGACTATTAGTATGAAGGAAATAGAGTAATATTCGTCGTCTCAATTTTTATTTCAAATATTGACGATGATTTAAATGACATATTATTCTATGTTTTGTAACATATTTTTCATATAATATACTAAGTTTTTTTGAAATATTATCGTCTAAAACAATTTTTTTGATTGTATTTTGAAATCAAGAAATGTTATACCGTCACTTAATATGTGTGTTGATTTTAAATTTCATTTGAAAAAAAAAACATACAATGCATTATCTCTAGTTTACAAAAGATGCAATGTTTTTTTGTGAAAGAAGATTAAGAAAAATGTTTTTTTTTTAGACTTTATGATCAAAATGTAAATGGTTTAATATATTTTTAAATTGAAAAGTAAAATAGTTGCTACTATGTTTAAAAAGTAGGTAAATAAAGTATAAGTAAATTGTATTTTAATAAAATGAAAAAGTATGATGTTTTATTTTTGGGGTTTTTCAAAAAGAAAAATAGTAAAAAAAATTTTAAAGGGAGAGAATACATATAAAAAAAAAAAGTTTAAAAATTTATAAATTGAATAATAATAATAATAATAATAATAATAATAATAATAATAATATATAGTAAGTGTGATAATCTCATCTCTGCGAGTATTTAAAGGGGGTGAGGGTCGCCGTTACCATAAACATAGGGGAAGTACATAATTATCAGGAGGTAACGGCTCCATTTTCACCCTCTTCGTCTTCCCCATCTCCATTTTTTCCGGCTTTGTTCAATTTTTTGAAAAGCAACAAATCCTGTTTTGCTCAGAAATGGCGAAAAACAAGAATCACAAACAAAATCAGAACCAAACCCAAAACCCCAATCAAAACCAAACCCAAACCCAAACCCAAACCCAAGCCCCGAATCAGAACCAGAAACAGAGCCATGGTCACCACCCCAACCCGCCGACGTCGCACGAAGAAGAAGATTTCAGCCTGACGGAGACGCGGCCGAGCCTCGGCGGCGGGAGGATCTCCGGTTTCGACCGCGGCGGAACCGCCTTCGACCTGGTCGAGCAAATGGAGTACCTCTACGTCCGGGTGGTCAAAGCCAGGGCGCTTCCGGGCAGCCCCGACCCGTTCGTCGAGGTCAAGCTCGGCGGGTTCAAGGCCTCCACCAGAACCTTCGAGAACACCTCGAACCCGGAGTGGAACCACGTCTTCTCCATCCTCAGGGACCACGTCCAGACCCCGGCCATCGAGATTACCGTGAAGACCAAGCCCAAAAACGGCGGCGACGCCTTTCTCGGAACCATCGCCGTCGACGCCGTCGACGTCCCCCGGAGGGTCCCGCCGGACAGCCCGCTCGCCCCCGAATGGTACCGATTGGAGAGCGCTCGAGGCGACAGGGCCGACGGAGAACTGATGTTCGCCGTGTGGATGGGGACTCAGGCCGACGAGGCTTTCTCTGAGGCCTGGCATCTGGACGCCGCGGCGGTCAACGGCGACGGCATCCGGTCAAAGGTATACTTATCCCCTCGACTCTGGTATCTGCGCGTGAACGTGATCGAGGCGCAGGAACTGCACATTGACAAAAACAGGCCGCAGCCCGAGATCTTCGTTCGGGCCCAAGTCGGAAACATGATCCAAAAGACGAAACCCCCTCAGACCAAATTCCCCAATCCGCTCTGGAACGAGGACTTGATCTTCACAGTGGCCGAGCCCTTCGAGGAGCAGCTGACCCTCTGCGTGGAGGAGAGGATAGGTAACAGCAATAAAATCGAAGAATTAGGACTGTGTATGATTTCCTTGCAGGGAGTCGAGAAGCGTGTGGATTTCAAACCCCCGACTAGTCGTTGGTATAATCTCCAGAAGATTACTGTTTCCGAAAACGGACAGAGGAATGTGAAGGGGCTGAACAGCAGGGTGCACGTGAGGATCTCGTTGGACGGGGGCTATCATGTCCTCGACGAGCTTACACAATACAGCAGCGATCTCAGGCCCACGGCCCGACAGCTCTGGAAGCCCGCAATCGGAGTCCTCGAGCTGGGAATCCTCAACGCCCGAAACCTGGTTGGGATGAAAGCAAAAGACGGGCAAGGGTACACAGACGCTTACTGTGTGGCCAAGTACGGCCCGAAGTGGATCCGAACCCGAACCATTACCAACACATTGGATCCGAAATGGAACGAGCAGTACACGTGGGAGGTTTTCGACCCCTGCACTGTCATCACAATCGCCGTGTTCGACAACTCCCAGATAAACAACGGAGGAGGGAGTGGGAACAAAAAGGACTCGAAAATCGGGAAAGTCCGTATTCGTCTCTCCACCCTCGAGACCAATCGAGTGTACACTCATCTTTACCCTCTCATCGTGCTTTCCCCTTCCGGGGTCAGGAAAATGGGGGAGATCCAGCTGGCGGTCAGATTCTCCTGCGTGTCCCTTCTCAACTTGCTGACCATGTACGGCCAGCCGCTGCTGCCGACTCTCCATTACCTCCACCCTCTAAGCTGCCACCAGGTCGAGATCCTGAGGCACCAGGCGGCTCAGGTCGTGTCAGCTCGGCTCGGGCGAGCCGAGCCGCCCTTGAGAAAGGAAGCAATCGAGTACATGCTCGACGTGGGGTCCAACATGTGGAGCGTCAGGAGGAGCAAAGCCAATCACCTTAGAATCGGTCGGGTGTTGTCGATTGCGGCCATGTTCATGAAATGGTTCGACCGAATGTGCACCTGGCGGAGCCCGTTCATCACTGTTTTGGTCCACATCCTTTTCCTGGCCTTCGTGTCGTTCCCGTGGATGATTCTGAGCACTGTTTTCCTGTACCTGTTCTTGATCGGGGTGTGGAACTACCGGTCGAGGCCGAGGCACCCGCCCCACATGGATGTCCGGCTGTCGCAGGCTGACGTGGCGCAGCTGGACGAGCTGGAGGAGGAGTTCGACAGCTTCCCGACTTCCCAGAAGCAGTTGGAGGTTCTGAAGATGAGATACGACAGGTTGAGGGCCGTGGGGTCGAGGGTGCAGACGGTGTTGGGTGATGTGGCGACTCAAGGGGAGAGGGTTTATAACCTGCTTAGCTGGAGGGACCCGAGAGCCACTGCTTTGTTCCTCATGTTCTGCTTCACGGCCTGCGTGGTGCTGTATGTGACTCCGCCCAAGATTGTGGTGGTTGTGGTGGGGTTTTATACTATGAGGCATCCTCGGTTTCGCGACAGGATGCCGGGCCCACCGTTGAGTTTCTTGAGGAGGCTGCCTGCCAAAACCGACTGCTTGCTGTGAGGATGATGGAGGAGGGGGATGTGTGTTTGAGACATGCTTGGATTTATTTGGTATTTTTTGTGTTGGTTTTGAATTTGGTTTTGGCTTTTTTTTTTCTTTGGTTGTGAGTTTGTTTCGTTTGTTTTTGGTATTTGTTATCAAGAATTTTTGGGTTTTGATTTGGCAATTGAATCCTTCTACTTTGCTTTCTTTGTTAAGTTATTTTTACTTCTCAAATTATTTGTCATTCAAATACTTTTTTTAGATTTTTCAATGTTTATAAGATATTTTTTTCTCAAATTGATTAACATAAATTACATAAATTCATATTATGTCTCAACTATTATATACGAATTGATAGCTAGACATGTAAATTTAAAAAAAAAATACTATTGCATTTTCACTTTTGACCAAAGAGTTGGTGGTAATTTTTTTTTTTTTAAAGTCAAAAAGGTAAAATTCTCAACTAAAGAGTATATATCCATTAAAATATTTTAATAAAAATGTAGATGAATATTGTTGCAATGAACTCAAATTATATTGTAGAGTTTTAATGTACACTGTATAAGTAAAGAAAATGCAATACATTCCTTGGTTCATTGTCATATTTGGAAATTTAAAAAATATTAAATTTAATAAAAGTAAAAAAAAAAAAAATTATATTGAAACATAATGTAATTTTGAGAGAAATGTAATAAGTAAAAATAAAATTATTTTAAAGTGACAATGTAAAAACAATTATTTCAATTTTTGTATTGTGGTAATTATTTTAAGATCCCAAAACTAATAAGTAAAAGTAAAATTTATTTCAAGTGAAAATGTAAGAATACTTATTTCAACTTTTTCTATGGTGATCATTGTTTAAGAGAAAGTGAGAAATTAATTGATTAAAATTAAAATATTATTCTGGCAAGCTCCATCAAGATACAAGTTGTATTATTGTTCCTTCGAAAAAATAATTAAATAATGTTAGACCAAAAAAATAAATAAAAAATATAAATATAAATTTAGCTATTAAATCCCGTTGGCTAAACCCCTAAACCCTAATTTCTCACTGGCAACGCTCTGAGCCCGTGAACTCCCTTCTTCTTTCCTCCCAAATCCTGTCTGAACTGTTTTCTTCTTTCCTCCCAATGGCCAGCGGCATCAGCAAAAACGACGGAGTGAAATCAGAAAAAGTTCGGGGTCAGAAGACGGGATGGCGGCCGCACCTGGCGGAGGACAAGGACTACGAAGCATTGCGGGAAATTTTCAAACACAACATTGAATCTTTCGATCACATGACGGAGTATGGACTCGAGCAAGCGGTGATGAACATCAAGCCGATTGAAATTTTCGATTCTGCCAACGACATGAAGCTTAGAAATATCCTTTTTTAAAAAGTTTTTGAATAATCTAATTTCCTGAAATATTTTTTGTTGTTGGGTAAATTTTGAATCTTGTTGAGTTGGTTCTTAACCCAAGGCGTACTTTGGTTTGAGAATTGTGAAATATTCCCTCCCCAGAAAGATCGCGGTAATGGCAGGATGACTGATGCTTTGTATCCTTTTGAGGTAATTTTTAGTTGCCATGAAGAATATTTCACTACTACTAACTTCATTATACCTCGTCTATAACGTTGACGGGACGTCTCTGTGTGGAGCAGTGTAGACAAGCAAAACTCTCATATTCTGGGAAGTTCATGGTGGACATGGCATTGCAGTACGACGACGGAGTTATTGTGCGAGAGAAAATTCATCTAGGGCAATTTCCTATCATGTTGAAGGTAACTCAAACCATTCTTAATAGGCGTGGTTGTCAGATAATACATGTCTGTTTGACCATTTATTGGTGTTAAGCATTTTTGTTAGTTATATGAGATTTTAAACAGAAAAAGGTAATGATCCTAGGAATCATTGGCAGCGTTGCAATTGCTCAACTTTTTGTACAATAAAAGTAATAGGTTTGAGTAATTTTTTAGGAACGTTGAAGGCTTGGAATCAGAAATGCATACCCATTTCCACTAGAAAAATGTATTAGAATTATTTATTGTGTCATTATTATATCATTGATTTCACGTGTTAGAATAATACAGAGTATTACATATCATTAGAAAATGACATTGAAGTTTACATTTTAGGCATCTTTCCTTAGATGTTTAGACACAATGCTTGTCACTTTCGTTGATGTTGGGAAAATGGGAGTAATGAAGTCTCAGTAGTGATATGTCATATCTGGTTAGAGAGGAATAGTTTATTTTCTAAAGATATATGTGAACTTCTTGATGAGATCTGGGATAGAAATAAATTATTAGTTGCTTTTTGGTTTATTATTCGCTTTGTGGTTTACTAATCAGAATGCTTTAGGGGTAATTATATTTTTGATGTATCTAAAATTTGGGACTATGCATTGCAATTCCACTCTCTAATCAGCTGTAGGAATGTCTTATCCCTATGTTTGTTATACAAAGTGTATGTAAATTATAAAAACATTGGGTAATTGGGACAGAACAATTATTTTGTTGTAAAGCCATTTGTGAACAAAATATATTGGTAGTATCCCCCATCCACCTCCCTCTATGTCAATACTTCAATTGTTGAAGTGATTATCACGGGAAGAAGAAGATGATTGCCTGCAAGAATTTTTCACAAGTTACAAACAAAAAAGAAGAGAAAACACTTCCTATTTAATTTATTAGCTTAGAGTACAAGATATGTACTTCCCGATCCTTAGCAATTTAGAATTCCATTTAATTTATTTGTGTTTTTGGGTTTACTTGATAACCCACTTGTTCGTTTACATGCAGTCCAAACTCTGCCATCTTAGAGCTGCAAATGATCCCAAAAAACTAATTATGCATAAAGAAGAGCCTTCAGAAATGGGAGGGTGAGCATTATTTTTATATCACTCTACAATGACCAGAATTTTCAACTGTTGATGTTTCATTCATGCTATTTACATTCTTCTCAGATACTTCATCATGAATGGGCTTGAAAGAGTTATTCGTCTTCTTATATTGACAAAGCGAAATTATGTAAGTATAGCCTTTGCATTCATGAATGTCTGAGGTCATATGATCTTATAAAAAGAATTGAGTTTTTATGTTACCCATGTTCCTTTTTTGTGATCCATATTTCTTTTTTCTTATTCTCTATTACCTACTTGTGTTTATCGTCTAGCCAATGAGCACGGTGCGGAGTTCATTTCGTGACCGCCGTGAAGGATATACCGACAAAGCTGTACTCATAAGGTTATATTTCTTTCTCACATCTGCATCTCTCTGGATGATTGAACTTGTATTGCATAGAATGTATGAATTATGATACCTGTGTGCTGCACTTTTGTTTATGATCTTCTGTTTGCAGCATCATACGTCTGTGAAAACTTGATGAAGTCAGGGAAACCTTGTAATATAATTAGAACTTTCTTGTTCCTTTTAACTGGCCTTACATCCGCTATAAGATACCAACCTTACGTAAGCAGATGAATAACATATATGTGGAGCTCGACGCATATTTAATGTGGAGAGCTGAAAATGAAATAGTAGCTCCTACTCTTATTTCTCTTGCTGCATGTTTGATTGTAAGCAAAGGAGCAATTATATACGAATCTCGTAAAACATGACAAGAAACTTTGCTTTTCTTAAAACTGTGAAAGAATTCTTGTAATTGTGTGGATTTTGATTTTGAATGCTAACTGTCTTTGGTACAAATAATCAGGTGTGTTAGGGAAGATCAAACTGCCATGACGCTTAAACTATATTACCTGAATAATGGGAGTGCAAGGCTTGGATTATGGTGAGAGATTTATTACTTAGTGGGCTCGGTCTTCTAATATCAAATCAAGGAAATCTAACTTTGTTTGTCTTTTAGGATACAAGGGAGGGAATATCTACTTCCTGTTGGAATCATATTAAAGGTATCATGGAGCCCTGGTCTCCTTGATTGTTTTGTTATTTTAAAGTACTCTTGAGTTGGTCTAAAATGGTTATGTCTATGTCACCTGTAAGTTCCGAATATGGAAGTCTGATCTCATTGCTGGTATATTTGATCGTTTAAAGGGGAATATTTTCTTCTTTGTATCATTGTGGAAACCTGAACTTCCAGATTAAAATACTTGGCTCTAATTGGTTCTTGATTCTGAGAAAGCTTTTGAACTGTTAGTATTTGGGGATATAATAACCTGAGGATATAATTGATCCTTGGAGTGAAAAATGGTTTAACTAGCCAAACTAGACGAAATTGAAATTTCATATAATAATAAAACCGATCTGAGACGCTAAAAAGGATATAGCTTCTGTTATGTTTGTTCATACCGTAGAACATTTCATCGTTCATGGACAGTTACTGACTAAGATTACACTTTAGGGCATCTCAACTGCATTGTGAGGCAAGTAGTTGCCGCTGCTTCCCTCTTTTCTCACTCTCACTTTATTTTAGGCTTTGGCTGAAACAACTGATCATGAAATCTATGTGAGTTTAACATGCTGCTACAACGAGAAATATGACCGGGTTAAGGGATCTGTTGGCACTCAACTTGTTGGTGAACGAGCAAAAATTATTTTGGATGAACTTCAGAACATGTCTCTATATACCCGCACTCAGTGTCTGCAACATATTGGTACTGATCCTCAACTGCAGTTTTTCATATTTTACATTTCCTGAAGGTATTCTCTAACTAATGCCTCTCATTTCGCAGGGGAACATTTCAGACCTCTAATGGTGGGACTGGAAAAAGAAAGCAACTCTGTTGTAAGTTCATCTCGTATATATGAATTATTCTAATATAAATTATCATAGCTAGTCTTGTTAATCCATGTATACCACTTTCACTTCAATTTGCAAATCACAGAATATCCTGAAGCAATGCAGATTTGTACATGATTTGTGAAAGGATTTGAATGGATAACAAATTATGTCATTTAAGACAGAGACTTACCGATGAGATTCTCAGTTTCCGACCTGTTACCTATCAACCTGTTTTTGCAGGTTGCCGAAGCTGTGTTGAAAGATTTCATATTTGTCCATCTGGATGACAATATTGACAAGTTCAATCTACTCATGTCAGTGGCCATCTTTTCTTTTTAGTTCATTTTTTTTTTTGTGTTTTATAAGTTAAACACAGGTATACATCTTTTGTTTTTCTTTTCATTTCTTCTTCTCAATATTAATCCAAATGTCAATTTAGCTTCATGTTGCAGAAGCTGTTTTCTCTCGTAGACCAGACTTCGGTTCCAGACAATTCAGATTCTTTACAAAACCACGAAGTATTATTGCCTGGACATTTGATAACTCTTTATCTCAAGGTAAAGTATTTGATATATCGTTTTATGAAGATCACATTGTTTTGTTATAAATTTAAATTATATCTGATGTTGGATGAACATTGCTGTACTGAATATTGTTGGCGTTATTTTCTTAATCCGTCTATCATTGCTTGTGTACTGTATTTGGACTTGCTATATTGAACCTTCTTTAACACGAAAGTCTCTGTTTTCAATTATTGTTGTATTGCTTATCCATAATAGTCATAGATGGACATGCTTGTTACTTGTAGCATTATTCTTTGGTACTCATTAGAGAATATTTGTGTTAATTTTTTTTTTTATATTCCAACATGTTGAATTAATGATTTAATGCTGCCTGCTTATTAGAGATAAACTAGACGTCCCTTTGATCTGGCAATTATGGACTGATATCTGTAAACTTATGAGTAAAGTGATGCTCTTGACAGAATGATTTGTTCATAATGTTACTAAAACTGACAAGCTTATCATATGTTTATGTTAGATAAACATTGTGAAGTTGCAATTTTGAAGCTGTAGATATGTTACCTACGGAACTCTGTATTGGTAACAATGACATTGTTCTAGTCCACCTGATCTCAGCTAAAGTAGATTAGGCAGGCTTAATTATTAGAATTTTATATCTGTACAAGCAGCAGATTGTTTTGCATCTTATTTTATTGCTGGATTATTATGGAATGTAATAAAAAAAGACTTTGTAGTTCCTGTTATAAATTTGTCAAGTGACTTTTCTAGTGTCTTGGCTGTGTGTTAACAACTAATTTTGTTTCTTACAAGTTATTATCTTGTAAAATGCAGGAGAAATTACACGAATGGTTGCTCAGGTTGAAAAAGGTTATTCAAGATGAACTTGACGACAAAACAAAGAAATTTGCGTTGAGCAGCTGTATGGCTCTTATTGCTCACTTACTATTTATTTTGTTTTATTTTCCATTGATTTTGTGGTGGAGCACTGATCTAGTTCTTGATTCTTATAAGTGATTTTATGTCCTTGTGTGCTTTCTAGTTGATTTATTAGTACTCATTTGAGGTGAAATTTGTTTCCTAAAGGTGTATAGGTTTTGCTATTTTCTTATATTATTCTGTTCTGAACTTGAAAATCCACAAGTTGTAGTTGGCTAGGTTATGTTTTCAAAGTGCGACACTGTGTCTAGTTGAGAATTTTTCCTCTGTTTATAGAGTCCTAAGAGTAAGAGAGTTCATTTGGATTGTTGGTTCGTGAAACAAATACCTGCATAGTCATGCGTGCTTTTAGGAATAGTCCATTATATACATCATAAACCTCATCACTTTTCAATTTTTTTGTTGCTAAAATAGAATTACAGTAATTGCATGCTAGCAGAGGACTTCAGAAGCGAGAGGTTATGTCGACTATTTGATTTATCATTATGCCTCAATTCCTTCTTTTCTCGATAATATGTGGCTCAAATCTTGAAAATTTCTCTAGAGTGTGTGCTTGTTTTGAAGTGACTGAACTTTCTTCTACCATGTTCAAGCATCACATTCCTCTGTTGTCGACAACTTTGATTTGCACTTGGAATATGAATTATTAAAACCATGAGCATGGCTTAGCTTTTACGTTCTACCAACCTTCAGGGTTGGATGGATATCTTAATTATTGAACTCTTCCTTGGTGGAACCTTATCCTAAAGAAATCTAGGAGTATTGTCCTGTATCAAATCTTGCATCTGCTTTTCTTGACTTTCTTTGCATTCTTCTTTTCAATTGCTGCAGGGCCAGATTTGAAGAAAATCATTGATAAATCTTTCCCAAAGCAAATTGGTACATCTATTGAAACTTTGTTGAAGACGGGAAGATTGGTTACACAATCTGGTTTAGATTTGCAGCAGGTACAGAAAGACTGCCATTGTCTCAATTTTTTGAAATCAACAACTATATACAGATTATCTATATTGAGGAATCTACTGTTGTCTGTTTGGAAATACCTTGTTTGATATCGGCTTGTTTGAGTTTTAAATGTTAAAAACATGATGCAACCTTTCTGAATACCATTGTATTTCAATCAAAAAATTATTCTAGTAACAAAGTAGAAAATGTTAGTCCCTCTTTCCCAATGTAAGGGTTACACTTTCATTTTTTATTGTCCCATTGAAAGGGTTACACTTCATTTATAACCACACAGATAATTACATCAAATAATTACAACCTCACAAATCCACTTTACACAATAAGATATATTATTCTTTAATTCCCCCTCACCAGTCCCCTTTCAAAGAAACAGAGGAAGTATTTTCCTTTTCTTAATGTCTGCCCCACTATATTCTGATTTGAAGCCATGATTGAAGAAGTTAGTCCATGTATGACACATTTACTATATCTGTGTGGTGGGTGGCATGGGGTCTTGAAAGGGTACAATGTTGGTAAAAATATTGTAATCCAAATGAAGGAGTCAACATTTTATGTTTACTATCTATCATATCTTTGGTGCTCTTTTTTTTAACACAATCATTTGCGTGAAAATAATACATGTACATGCAAGAATTGGCAACTCTCTTGCAAGAATTAGTCCATGCAAGAATTGGCAACTCCCATGGTGTATCCTTCAAAAAGCACTTGAAATTGTGAAATAGTGCTCAAATTAAACGTCACAGATGACTGAAAAACTTATGGTGTACCAATGTACCATGAACCTTTTTTTTCAGTCACTCTATCTAACACATTTTTCATTGATCCAAAATCTACATTCTCGCTTAATTTTAAATGACATATAGAATAAATTGCTTATTTGTTTCCATAACTATGCAGTTCTTTTTTGTAACGCCGTGTAGACTAAATTGCTTACTGTTTCAATGTTTGTTTGATTTGGTTGATGCGGTATTCTTGATTGCTAGAGATCTGGGATGACTGTTATGGCTGAGAGACTAAATTATTTGCGTTTCATATCACACTTCCGAGCTGTCCATAGAGGTTCTGCGTTTGCAGGCCTTCGCACCACGAGTGTCAGAAAGTTATTGCCAGAGTTTGTACTTTTGCCTTATTGCTTAATTACTTAGACCAGTTGATTATGTATCTTTTTTTTTCTCTCTTTATCCTGTTGAATTTTCTATCGTCACTTATGCGTGTACTTTATTCTGCACAGGTCTTGGGGTTTTTTATGTCCAGTTCACACACCCGATGGTGAGCCATGTGGGCTGCTGAACCATATGACTTCTTCTTGCCGTAAGAACTTATCTTCATATTATATTTTTCTATTTAGAACTTATTCTTAGCAGAGAGTGATTGGAAACATGTTGTGTCATAATAACTCAAGAAAAATGATCGCAATATTAAAATTACAAGCTTGAATGGACACATTTAAGTAATATTTGTACCCTATATATATATTCTCAAGGCTTACCATCTTAAAAGAGTTGAAGCATTTTGTTTCCAATGCGTTTTCTTTCGCTTTGAATTTTTTTTAATGCCAAGGTTGCTTAATGACTGACTAAAGTAAATTTTTATGCTCACCGATGATGATTGGTCTAGATGTTATGGAAAGTTTATACTATAAATGCATCAGCATTAAAGTTGATGTATGGCCAATACCATAGAAATTATTTTGTCATGGCAAAAATTTTATCATTGTCGAATTTGTATGCTGATAAGTTAAGGTCTCACTACACTTGTTAATATATTGTTTTTTTATGAGAGGAAAATTTGACTAATTACTTCTGCTTACTATTCGACAGGGATAACTTCTAATTATGATTCTGAAGGGAAAGTAAAGGATTTCCATGAAATTCGAAAGTCGATATCAAAGGTTTTGGTTAGCATCGGCATGACTCCTTCACTGCCTAAACTCGAACAAGCTGGTCCTCCCGAAGTTCTCCCTGTTCTACTAGATGGTCGTATTGTAGGTTCTATTGCATCTGATATTATTGAAAAAGCTGTCTCTCACCTACGGAGGTTAAAGGTTTCAGCAACTTCTGCGGTATGCTTCTTTCTATAACTTTGGCCCGCACCCCTCCCCTCCACACACACACACACAAAAATCCAAACACCGAAATATAATGTTATCGGCCACAATTTATTAAAATTAACATGCATCAGATACCTGAAGATCTTGAGGTTGGATATATTCCTCTGAGCATGGGTGGGGCGTATCCTGGCTTATACTTGTTCACATCGGCATCCAGATTTATTCGACCTGTGCGTAATCTCCTGATACCTCCTGAAGAGAGCAACAACATTGAGCACGTTGGGCCCTTTGAGCAGGTGGGCACAGTATTCTAGCCAAAGTGAATTGCACGTCTATTTCTGTGCGATACTTTTAAGTTGTGTTTCTTTTACTTGTTTTTATTAAACCTGTAAGATTGTGGGAGAATGCATATGCAGGTCTACATGGAAATAAGTTGCCCTGATGGTGGAAATGGAGGAAGGAAGGATGTGTTTCCTGCCACTCATGAAGAAATTCATCCAACTGGAATATTGAGCGTGGTTGGAAATCTCACCCCTTGGTCTGACCATAATCAGAGTCCTCGTAATATGTACCAGTGCCAGGTCTGTTTTTCACTTAGTTTTGATGAAGATCAATATTTTTTTGATCCCCAGAACAATTTTTTGTATTCGCACTTTTCTCACCATTATCTTGTAATAGATGGGAAAACAAACGATGGGCTTCTCTTGTCAATCTCTAAATGCTCGAGCTGATCAAAAGCTTTATCATCTTCAGGTTAGTCCCAACTATCTTGTTTTGGTGTTCTCTCTCTAACTTATGAAGAGTATATCTCATCATATTGGGTTGTTTTAGAAGAAAAGTTACGATAAAAAATTTGAGTATTTGTGATAACAATGCAAAGGGAGATTTACTAATGAGACAGACGATATTTAGTGTAAAGGAACCTTAGCTGTCAAATCATGGGGTTGAAAGTATTGATAATTTATTAATTTTATATGCCTTTACAGCACTTAAAAGTGGTGGTTGATTTTTCTGGTGTTATATCATGGCTTTAAATAAAAATTGTGCTGTGATAATTGTTTTCTGATTTTAGTAAACAAATTGTCTGGATTTCCCCAAAAATGTAGAGCCCTGAGTAAACTGAAACTTGAGAATCCTTTGTTTTATACTTTTATACATTTTATTCTTTTTCTAGAAACGATCTTAGATAAAGTTCTGGCACACTTTCTTCCTTTTCTTAGAAAGCCACATTTAAAAATAACTATGGAGCCTAATTTTTCTATTTAGTCCTTCCATTTGTTTCTTCTCTGTCAATTGTTTTTCTCAATTAGAGAGTAACTTCTTGATGTGGTCAGTAATCAGTTTTGAAGTGATTGTGACCTTTGATGTGATTGCTGTTTTGTGTCTGTGCTCCAGTTTCACTTTTCTACTTGTAGTTTAACTCGGTTGTGGTGTTTTGCAGACCCCGCAAACTCCAATTGTACGCACAAAGACGTATGAAAAATACAATATTGATGACTGCCCTCTCGGAACTAATGTTATCGTGGCTGTTTTAGCATATTCTGGGTAAAAATTTGGACATTTTTTTCGTGATCATCCCTCCGAACTTGGTTAAATGTGTTCTATCCCTGCATGACAGATATGATATGGAGGATGCCATGGTACTGAATAAATCATCCGTGGATCGTGGGTTGGCCCGCGGATATATATATCAGGTCCGCTATCAATGTACTTGTCCTTAAATTGTTGAATGCCATTTTGCTTTGACATGTACTGCTTGAAGAGGATCTTGTAACTAATTTGTCCATAAGTTTATTGTTTTCAGCTGTGATTAGATGTTGTCTTTTGTCTCAATCCTTCTCTTCATGCTGCTCGCTTATTTATGCAGTCCATATTATTTTTGCATGTGCCTTAATTATTTTTTGACTGTTAATTCAAATAAAAAAAGTCTAGAACGTACAAATAGAAATAAATTGATGGGATATTAAATTAACTGATGTTATAGAGACTAGTGTTCACTGTTCATCAAGCCTGAAGTGATATATCATACTGACACTAATGTTTGGTTTATTAGTAAAATACTAGTATTTAACGTGAATAAATGTTTCTCATCATGGATCTAGCTAAATACTGAGTATATTTTTAATATGATAAGATTCAGTCTATTTTGAAACAGTGATAAAATTGAGTTCTCTCACGAATTATGTATTAATCCTTTTCCATACCTCTAAGAATTATTTACTGCATTTGAGCACAGACTCACTATAGAGTTAGCTAGTCTGCCTACATTGATGACATGAACTTTGCAGACGGAAATGATAGACTTGGCTGAGTCTAATATGAGGTCAGATCGCGCCCAAAGATCATTTGGGAGGAGTAATCTGGACAAAACAAGTCATCATTTGATTGATACTGATGGGCTTCCCTATGTTGGGCAGGTATGAGATACAATACATTTATGCATGTATATATATACATATGCCTATTCTTTTCTTGTCCTTATTTACTTGATGTTTACTGATTTTATTTGCCAAACATATTTCAGAGGATAGGCCCCCAAGAACCGTATTGTAGCATCTACAATGAATTCACAAGTAAAGTTACAACAACCAAGTTTAAAGGTTCAGAGCCAGCATATATTGACTATGTTTCCGTTGATGTTAAAAACAAAAAGCATATACAGAAGGTAAGCACTTGAGCTAATGCTTTGGTTTGTCAGTTAATGACTATCTTATACTTAGAATGGGCTAAAGGTGGAGTTAGCTATATGAGACCAAAGTTTCATTCTGATGGATCTGTTATTTATGATTCCTTACTTATTTGACTATTTGTTAGTTAAAGGCGAATTTGATAAAGATAGTGATCATCAGTGACAGGGACAGGATAATTACCTTAAACGATGATTTAGTACTTGTTATTTAGGAACCCTCTTGTCCTTTGTGTAGGCGAATATCCGCTTTCGGCATCCTAGAAATCCAATTATTGGTGATAAATTTAGCAGTAGACATGGTCAAAAGGGAGTTTGCTCGCAACTATGGCCAGATACCGATATGCCCTTTTCTGGAGTTACTGGAATGCGGCCAGATCTTATTATCAATCCTCACGCATTTCCTTCCAGAATGACAATTGCTATGCTTCTGGAATCAATTGCTGCTAAGGTATTATTACTCCATATTTTTTATTTAATTTTTTGCTCTTGATAAGATAAAACATAGTAGATTTTTTTTCATAATTTTTGTACACTATTTATCATATGTATTGGATGGACAAAAAAAGTCAACGTTGAGCACCTGTGACTATTTTTGTGGGACGGATTGAGTATGTATTATGTTATTCTAGATTAATGTTAATTTTCTGATGGAGTTGGATTCAAGTATTAATTTAAGGATTTCATTTGTGATTGTAGGGAGGTGCCTTGGATGGAAAATTCGTTGATGCAACACCTTTTTCAAGCTCAATGAAGAAGAGATCTGAAGGATCAGAATCTGACCTTGTAGATGAACTCGGTTCGTTGTTGGCGGCACGTGGGTTCAATTACCATGGTCTAGAAGTATTGTATAGTGGAGTGTATGGGACAGAGATGACATGTGAAATATTTATCGGGCCTGTATACTATCAACGTCTCCGGCATATGGTTTCAGATAAGTATCAGGTTTGTTAATACCATTTATCCAACCTATGATTCCCATTTGTCCGACATTGATTGATTATCATTACCATTATGTTTTCCAGGTTCGTTCTACAGGAACAGTCGATCAAACCACAAGGCAACCCATCAAAGGAAGAAAGCGCGGTGGTGGGGTCCGGTTCGGAGAGATGGAACGAGACTCTCTTCTGGCTCATGGGGCGGCCTATCTGCTACACGATAGGCTCCACACGAGTTCCGATCACCACATTGCGGATGTTTGCTCCCTTTGTGGAAGCATCCTGACAACAACAATCATCCAGTCGCCTAGAAGGGCTGTGCAGAATATGATTGGTCAGGGGCTTCCCCCTCTCAGGGCCCCCAAGAAGGTGACTTGTGTTTCCTGCAAGACGAGCAAGGGGATGGAGACTGTCGCCATGCCTTTTGTCTTTAGATATTTAGCTGCTGAGTTGGCTGCCATGAACATTAAAATGACTCTGCAATTAAGTGATGCTGCCGTAGCTGGAGCCTAGGGTTGGGTTCTTCAACGGTGTAATGTAGCTGTACTTGTCTTTGTGACATGATGATCCAAGGTAAAAGAAAGAACAGAAGGATCTGAAATAGATGCCAATGGAATTCCTAAATTTTGAACGCAAGATTGATATCTATATAATACTGATGTTATGTATTATTACACATGTTTATAATTTTTTTTAAATTATTATTAATTGCTTTTATTTTTCTTTTCTCCTATTTCCTTGTATCTGTGCTGGAAAATTGTTGCCACTCTAGAAAATATATGCTTAGGTCATGTGTTGAATTTGTTATTTTGTTAGAATTCAAATTTAATTTCACAACCAACGTTATATTTATTTTACTATTCATTTTCTTAATACTTTCTCAAGATTTTTAACCGTAGGGTTTACAAAATAATATTTCCCCATTAGTTTATAAATAATAGTATTCTGAATGGATTTCTAACAAAGTGTTTTTTTTTTATAAAATCAGACTAATTGACTTAGTTTTGGGGGAGAGATACAAGTGTGACTGTTAATTTGAGAGGAGAGAGTATTTATTTTTTATTTTGATTAAAAAATTAAACTTAAAAATATATTTTTACATACAAATAAAGTGTGACTATTAGAGAGGGAGTATTTTTTATTTTGATTAGAAAATTAAACTTAAAAACATATTTTTAAGTTAAAAAATAAAGTAGTTATAAGTAAGTTTGATTTGAAAAATAGGTTACATAAGTATAAGTAAAATTATATTTTAAAATGAAAAAATAAAATAATTATTTCATTTTTAAGAGTGCATAATTAGTTGAGACATTTGAAAAAGACAAGCGTACATAAATAATTGAACGGAAGTAGTATTTCTTTAGAAGTGAATTGGTACTAATTTCATTTTTTGAATATCATGTATACTAGTATCAATCAATTTTTTTATTACATTAGTATGAAAAAAATTATCATATTTATACTAATCAATTATGTTTGATAAACCAATTGGTATGGTTGATATTGAGCTTGCACCAACTTTGTTTTATAATTTACAAATTTTAATAACAAAAAATAATTATATTACTTATTTATAAAATTTTATGAATTTTTACATTACTAATCATAAAAGTCTAAAACATCATTCTTATTTTTAAATATATATATATATATATTATTTAAAAACTTATTTATAAAAAATAGAAATAGAAATAATTAATAATTAAATATTATCACATATATATGTATAAAAATTTAACTAGTAATTTAATTTTGAGTATTTATTAATTTATTATTCTATTTTTTAATATCATTAAATTTGATAAAAATAACATAAATAAAATTTAAAAATTGAATGTATTAATTTTTGTAATATAAGTTGGTACGTACCGTATATCATGGTATAATAAAAATATGTACCATACTAAGGTGCTAAGCTAACCATATTTTAAAAGTTGGTATGGTACCTTGTACTATGTTACCTTTTACGGTTTTATCAACTTGATGATATACCGATATACTGTAACTAGTATGATGGTAATTGAATTGGTTGGAATGAAATTTTGTATGTTACGACCCCTAGTATTTTTGTATGACAAAAATAACGGCAATAAATTAGATAAAAAATAAAATGAGTTCAAATTGTATTTATTTTATTGTGTAAATTTATTATCAACTATTTTAAAATAAAAATCAAACTGAGAAGAAAATGTAGTATTACTTTAATTTGACTAGTACTTTATAATAACATTTTTTATTTTAATTCGTTTCATATCAACGTTTCACTATTTTTCTTGTAAATTACAAAGAAAATAGCGTATTTTTTTTAAGACCAAGAGAGTAATTTTTTTAAAAAAAAATTACACTTATTTATCTATTCATTTTTTATTAACAACTTCATTAATTTTTCAATATTTTATTAAATTTCTTTTAACAAAAAAATTAAACTGTGCATTGTATTTCAACAAAATATTCTCTGGTGACTTGATTGTGGTTTATCAATACTTTGGGGGTAAAATCATATATATGAATAATTATGAAACCCTTGTTTTAATTTCTAAATTCCTACAGTTGCCACTAGAAACTTCCAACGTTTCTGATCTCTCATCACTTACTCGTCTCCGTCGTCGCCCCCTTCTCCTCTCCTCCACTTAAGTTAGCAAACTAATTGAATAATCGAGAGTGTTCAGTTAGGGTTTAACTCCATCCTCAATTTGTTTCCGGTTTCCTTTTCTGCAATTCGGACAGTTGCTGAAACCAACCAATGATCAGGTCCCACAGTCTCCGGCTCGCCCGCCGTTCCGTCGCCGCGTGTCTCCTCCACAATTCCGATTCATCTGTACGACTCCTCACGTCTTCTACCTATGAATATGTTCAAATTTGTGTAATTTTCTTGATTTTGTATGTCGAATCGATTGCAGCTATTATGCGATTACTTATTGAAAGGGGGCCGCACGAGATTCAGCACTGCTATGTGCAATCAGTCTCGGAATCTTTTTAATTCCAAATTCGCAAATGGTAATAGAAAAGTTCAAGCTTCCATTTTTATTAATTTAATGCGAAAAAAGTGGTCCTGATTCTCTTTTCGTTTTCATCAAGTACAGGGGATAGTGAAAGGTATTGGTTGAAGCTAGGATTATCCAATGTGAATTTAGGCGCATCACGGTCAATTCATGGAACTGGTAATCATTTACACATTATCCTTTTTTTTTTTTTAGGATCTGTGTTTGTTAATAGATTTTAGTACTTGGCATTATAGTTAGTTAGTTACCAAGTGATTTTTTTTACAGACAATAGCCTTTTTTTGGTTGTTATGTATGATGTTACTCGATGCAATTATTTGATTTTGTGAAACAGTTATATTAATTACTTCACAATTGTTTTTTTTCCATTTATAATGTTAGCTATAGAGACTAATTTTAATTTCACTAAGTCACGTCTGAAGACCAGACACTATGTTTGCACAAGTTTTAGATTTGGGCTCCACCGATTAAGCATCATATTTTCATATGGTGGTTCCCTCATGATTATGAGCATGAATCATACTTCCAGTTAGTACTTTGTAGAGGACATTTGGACATGGATATGATGGTACCACCTCTTTTTTACATGAATAAATGAAGAAAACTGATGTATTATAGTATCATTTTGAAGAGAGAATTCTGATTTATTTACTGAAAATCCAAGAATTTTTTGTGTTCGATCTATTTACATTGTTTGGTTCTTTTTTAATCTCCAGGTGAACATTCTAAACATGTGCTTACTGACTTTGATTTTCAAACTCTTTCTTATTTCTCATTTCTCTCGTTTGTGTCTACCTGTGAAGCACAATTGGCAAAAGATTTTTACGATGTTCTTGGTGTGAATAAAAATGCAACGTCGTCCGAAATCAAGAAAGCTTATTATGGGGTATGTAGATGTCTTTTCACTTGGTATAGAGTGTGCATGCATATGGCATTTTGTTTCCGAGTTTTAATTTCTGACATGATTTTCTTCCGCAGCTCGCTAAAAAGTTGCATCCCGATACAAATAAAGACGACCCAGAAGCTGAAAGTAAATTCCAAGATGTCCAAAAGGCATATGAGGTATATTCTGAAAAGCCTCTGGTTCAGCTAGTACTTTCCTTATATTATGTGCATATTTTGTTTTATAATCCTAATTTATGGTCTCAAATTTTGTAGGTCCTTAAGGATGATGAAAAGCGTCAGCAATATGATCAGGTCTCAAAATAATGTTTTGCTAATAATAAATGTGCACACCACTCTATTAACTGCAATTGCAACCATATTAAAAGATTGTACTACCTAACTGCTACCTCCCCGGGATGGGTAAATGGGATTTTTAATGATGCTTTTAGAAATATAGAAACAATGGTGTTTGGTAATGTATTTTGTATTTGGCACTAATTTTTTCAATTCTATCTGTAACTGTAAGCTCCTAGAATGGGAACAAGTTTTCCATATGTTTACCCTCATTGCATTGCATTTTTAATATATAGTCATCTGGCAATTATATTAGGTGAATTTTGCATTTCAAGAAGTTCAACGACAGTTAGGAAAATTCAGTGTGTGTATGGATTGCTTACATGCATGATAGGGGAATCGATTTTATCAACTCCCTTGGGTTTATGTAAGCATCATAAATTTCCTCCGAGTCTAACTACTATTATGTCATCTCCTCACAGCTTGGCCATGAAGCTTTCGAACGTGCCGGTACTGGAGAAGGTTATGGGTCTGATCCATTTGGAGCTGGCTTTAATCCATTTCAGGACATATTCAGAAATTCTGATGTAAGCATTCTATTATATGACATTTTTTATAATTATTAATGCATGTATGTTTTCTATTTTTTTTTATACTTATTTCAATTTACTTCTATTGATGCTGAGATTTATACGAGATTAGATATTAAAGAAGCATAAACTGTAAAGGCAACATTTTATTTAATATGCTGGAACTGGAAGTATGCTAGTAAGATTTGCAATCTGTACCTTTCAAATGGAGATAAAACTGTAGTTTTTTTTACTCTTTAAAGTGTTTAACAATGTTCGCCATGCAGGAATGACTAGTAGCTTCTTTAGGATGGTTGTTGATGTGGTGGGTGAGGAGTATTGAAGAGAGTTTCAGTTATAAATAGTGTTGTTCTTGAGAGTTTCTAGGGGGTAAAATTTTCTTTTCTGGAGAGACATTGTCTATCAAATTAGAGTATATTAAATTTAGTTGCTTAGGCTGATGATGGCCATGTGACCACTTTGAAATTTGTCAATCTTGGATTAATTATATGGCTTACATAAATTTTGTGTACCAAAACATCATTTTGTTATGTAGTCTTATTACATGTGAGCTCTAGCCTCCTACACTATGCATAGCTCATGGAAAGCAGTGTATTTAATTTATAAATGGGGACATACTGAAATGTTAACAGTAGCACAGCCAGTTTGGCCGTTGAATGAAATATCGGCCATTAGATAGATATATCGCCCACGTGGTACAATATTCTTGTCATCCTTTCATTAATACTATTTTAATTTTTTTAAGTTTGACAATCTAATTTATGGTTTTGTTTATTGCATATTTTATCGCGGAGATCAGATTTTCAACATCTTCAATAGAAACATGGGCGGAGAAGATGTTAAGGTCTTGTTATACACTCGGTGATTTCATTTTGAACTCAGTGCCTATTTTTCTCTCTGAAATGTAATCTTAAATATTTGGCAATATACTTTTCAGGTTTCAGTTGAATTATCCTTTATGGAAGCTGTCCAGGGATGCACCAAGACACTTTCAATCCTAACTGATTTGGCATGTGATACTTGTGGTATTTCCACGTGTTACCTAAACTCGCTTAATTTAAAAATTGTAATTTGATGCTAACTTTTGTGTCTTCGCTCTATTTATCAGTTGATATATATTAAATGTCTAGAAGGTCTTGTTTTTTTCCTGTTAATTTCATCCTTCCTTTTTTATTTTAATTTCATGTGTTTTAATCTTCTTCATTTATTAGGTTATTTGCATGTATTTCATATTGTGTATTTTCATTAATACTTCCTGATTTCTGTAGGTGGAACTGGTGTTCCTCCTGGAATAAAGCCTGAAACTTGTAAACGTTGTAGAGGATCTGGCATGGTGGGTACCTTCAGCATCACTTCTGTGTCCTAATAGGTGGTTCAATATACTAATACTACTATTCTGATTCACATCGCAGGTTACATCACAGAATGGTCCTTTTACTCTTCAAACTACATGTCCAAGTTGCGGAGGAGCTGGAAAAATTGTATCGGTATGACATTTTTAATGTTTTAGAATGTGGAGTTGTCGGTTATCAATTGAACTCCAATGTTGATTCTTTGGTTACGTGTTCATGTGCCGTCAAGCTTTTTTCTATCCATTGATTGCCATCCATTTATATAATGAACCAAAAATGATGTTGATAATTGTTGGTGTAGCAAAATTTTACTGTTTTATGAGTTTCACCCATCTATCTTTGGCATGAAACCTCATTTACCTTTTCAAATGATGCATGGTACAGCATGGATACTTGTCACCTGGATGTCACATGTGTCCATTAAATAGTTATTCTAGTTTTCTGCAGAAATGTACTTCCTTAGCAGGTTGCGTCTTCTCTGTGATTGCATGGACAATTTTGTGTGTTCTTAAAGAATTTGTTCCATCAATGATATTCATTGATGCATTGTTATGTTTATCATACAAACCAGACGATTAAATTTCTACGGTATTGACCCTCAACCTCTCGCCTCTCCCTCTATGCGTGCGGATGTAAATGGTGCAAGAACCGTCATTTTTTTCCTTTTATCTTTCCTTGTTTGTTTTAATTGAAGTATATATCGAACTTGTTTTCACTTTTGGGTTACCTAACAAATGGATGACATACGATTTTCTTTTTCTTTCCATTGATGATCATAAGCGGAGAGGTAATAACTTACTGAAATTTAGGATACTAAGAATCATTCAAGCATGTATTACGTTCATTGTTATGTCATTATTGCAGATATTTAACTAGGTTTGGGTAAAATACCAAAAATGTCAATATGTGATTTTTTTTGTTACGGTATCGGTGCATATATTTTCAGTATTTTGGTGTATGTCATGATACAAAGTATAATTGATAATCGACGCTTCATGTACTTAGATATTTCAGTATGTTTTGGTATACTGAAATTGCGAAGCATGACATGACATGTGTTCTATATCATATTATAATTCATTAAGTTCGTATGCTGAAATTTTCTACAGTATCGATATGGGTTTTTCATTTGCCAAAAATTAAGTATGAATACATATGAACATGAATGAATCGGTACTGTACTGTACGGCGTGTCATCCATATATTTAATTCACGTATGTGCATTCGATTATTGTATCCGACGTTGGAGTTAGATCTTGGAAGATGTATTGCTATTAGCCGTCTTTAAGTAGCATTTGGACTGAAGTTTATACAACCTCTTTAGTCTTTCATTTTCTGTATTTGTTTGATGAAACTCGTGGTAATAAATTGAAACTAAATTACTGTGAATTTTTGATCTGCTGGCAACAGAGCCTCTGCAAGTCTTGCAATGGAAAACGGGTAATGAGAGGTCCAAAAATAGTGAAATTGAATGTCATGGCAGGTGAGCTCACAGTGTAGAAGTTATGCCTTCCATTTGTCAATTTCTAATTTCCATTTTTGTTTCATAACTTTTGAGATTTTCAGGAAATTATGATTTACATTCCAATATTAATATTCAACATATTTATAACATTCAACTTTAGGGCAGCTTAATATTCAACATAAATTAGTTGTAGAGGGGACTGCTGTTTAGCTTACATCCTACAAGAGTAGCCAACTTAGCTCAATTTTATACTGTGTATGTATATTTGGCTTGTTAATTTCTATAAATGGTGTTAAGATTGATAGTCAGAAGAATCCATATTTAGTAGGAAGTTTTTTTTTTTTTTGTAAAATTAGGGTTTCTTGAAATGAGAAGTTGTAAATGATATGGTTCTGCATTCTTTGTAATCGTAAATATTTTTTAAGGCTCATTACTGTCTTGATTTACACTGTTTATCTGCAGGGGTGGACAACAATGATACTATTAAGATTCCTAGAAGTGGTGGAGCAGACCCTGATGGAAGTCAACCTGGTGATCTTTATGTTTTAATTAAGGTTGTTTTTTCTAGCTCCATCATCACTATCTAATGATGCCATTCCCTGGTGTAGCTTGAGTGAGGTCAGATCATAATTGCTTAAAACCATGCTTGATGTATTTTACAGGTCAGAGAAGACCCTGTGTTCCGTAGAGAAGGGTCCGACATCCATGTAGATGCAGTTTTGAGTATCACTCAGGTAATACATGCCAAGCAATGGCGGAGGTGGGGGGAGGGGGAACCCGATCCACCCCTTATCCATAAAAGTAGTGTTAAAATTAGAAAACACACACGATATAATTGAATTGTAATGTATGATTAAAAAAAAAAAAACTCTGGCCCAGCCCGTCTCCAATGAAACGGTGTTAACATAAAATAAAAAAATACTAGTAGACTTGTATGATTTTCGAAAAATCCTCTTGTCTACCTTTACTCCTTCCAAACATGTGAAAAGAATATATATATTATTGTGGTTTTAAAACTAACAAAACATTCGGTTAACCCTCTTCTTTGTTCTAGCTCCACGATTGTTGTCAATTAATAGTTTCTGAGGTTTTGCAGTTTGGAGAACTAGAAGTCTAGAAGCCTTGTGATTTAGTGAATTTTCTGTTTATTTTAACAAGTTGTGGATCTATCAGTTGGGGCTTTAATGTGTGTTATAGTGCTACTAGAATAACTCAATCGTGTAATTTTGGTGTTTTATTTCTCAAGATTTACAGAGTTGATGCTAGTCTTTAATCACGTCCCAATGTCTGATATTTTTTCACTTTTGTGGATGTGGGGTAGGTTAATGAGATCTATGTTTTTCGCAGGCGATTTTGGGAGGCACAATCCAGGTTCCGACTCTGACCGGTGATGTTGTTGTAAAGGTCAGTCAGAAAATAACTTTGCAACTTATTTGCTTGGTAATGTAATGATAATATGTGAAAATAGTGGTTGCTACTTTTCTTCTCATCTTTTTGATATTTGAAATTTTCTGTCAATTTTTTAATATGTTCAAGAACGCGATAGAAGCTTATCGTATAAAAGGTCCCATCAAGTTATAATATATTGTAACCAAAGTATCCAGCTGAAGCTTCTTCAGCTGACATTTGACTTTCTACTTTGGTCTGTAGGTGCGACCTGGCACTCAACCTGGGCAAAAGGTTGTTTTGAGGAAAAAGGGTAAGATTTCACTTTGATAGTTATACTGTCTCCTTTGTTCATTAGTCCATGCTCAGTATCAAATAGTGATATTCTTGTGTCGTTGTAATATATACTTATATGTGTGTATGCTTCCCTCAAGTCTTGCTTGCATGATATGTAAAATGTAGTTTTGATATGTTTTTAACGGGTTTTAATTAGCTTCATTTAATCTTTAGCAGCTCTTATGTTGTGGTGTATATGATTACACAATTCATTTTTGAATAATATTAGGGAACTGCTCATTTTTATAAACATGTTATATGTGGCTATTGAAAGGCAGTAACTTTAGGTGCAAGTGAAATTTAGCCATCAAAAAACTCTATATTGCCAATAACACAGTGCCCACATCTACTTGTGATTTTGTAATTTACAGGTGTGTATTTAACATAGTATTTAAGGAATAATGTTTTTGAATCCTTTTCACCAAGTGATGACTTTTGTGCAGGGATTAAAGCCAGAAACTCGTTTTCGTTTGGGGATGAGTATGTGCACTTCAATATCAGCATTCCATCGTAAGTAGCTTCTTGGTTGGATCTTCCTTTGATTTGGTCCTTCTTTTAGAACTATTTAATTGTCTGTTGCTTTCATTATAAAACTACAAATTTTGCAAATAATTGGGTGTGCTTTTCTCAGTTAGTATAGTAATGAACAATGTTTTATAAACTAATCTTGGGTATACGGCATATTACCAACCTGAAGACTGCATTCTTACATATTATCATCATTTAGTCATATTTATTTAATTCATTTTTTTAAACTTATTTTCCATGTTCACTGTATCAGAAACTTAACAGAGAGACAGCGCCAATTGATTGAGGAGTTCTCTAAAGAAGAGCAGCGGGAAGATGATAAGGGGGCAGCTGCAGGGGCATCAAGTTGATGATATTAGTGGAAGCTCTTTATTATACTTCGGCTGTAGAAATTAATCTACCTCATTTCCCGGATCAGAGAAAACACTTCGGCCGAACAATTTTGGAAATAAAGGTCGGCAGTAAATGTTTTTACCCTTGCTCTTTCTTGGGCAGGTTATATAATATTTCCTGGCCTTCAAACCATATTCGTTATATGATAGAATCTTGCTGGCCGCTAGGATAAAGGTCTGCTTGGCTTTGATCTCTTGGTTGTATTGTAAATAAAACATTATTGATGTTAAAGACAATGAGTTGAAGTTTGGGTGAGTTGAGTTTGTTGTTGCTGGCCATGGCTCTATGAATATGTATTTTTGCAGTATTTGTATTCTCCATTTTCCCGAGATTTCTTTCTTTCAAAATACAATGAGAGTAGTAGTATTTATAATTATTTTATAAATAATTGTTATTTTATAAAGATATTGCAGTTATGTATAATGAGTTGTTAATATTTTATTTGTAAATTACAAAGAAAATTGACAAATATAGATGTGATTGATGGAGTAAAATACTCTTCAAATGAAAATTAATAATAAAATAATAAAAAAGGGATATTTGTGAGATTTTTAAAAAATTATTCACACTTTTTTTTTTTGTTTTTTTGTCATCATTCATTTCAAACGAAATATTGAAGTTAAAAGAAATAGATTAAGGATCCTGCAAATTGATCCTGCAAATTGTTTAAAGTAATTTTTTCATTTAAAAATTAAAATCTAATTAATTCATAAAGAAGAGGGAAAATATAGTAATATTGACACTGAGTTGTCACTGACTAACAAATTCAGTAGGTGATTCTTAATTCGTTACGGTCTAATTTTGTAATTTTAGTTATTAGATTAATAATAATTAATTTTAGTTATTAGACTACTAATTAATAGTTAATACTACTATCTTAAAAGTATACATATGTCCTGTGAAGTACGTACTACGCAGTAAATGAAAAGATTTTATAAATACAAATCACATAATTTTATTTTTCCAACGTTAATGGTCACAAAAAATCCAAAAGTTATCATGGGCAAAATTCCAAAACACAGATAAAGAGTACCCTTTCTTGACTCAACTCTAAAGCATGAATCATTGAAATAATATAAAAGTAAACACCTACGAAAAATAATCCTTAATAAAAAATAAAAAAAACTTCAATCAAGATCTAGCTTTGGATTTCGTTTTCTGCTTCTTGGAATCCAGAGCAGCCAATCCCGGGCCCAATCCCACCGGACCTTGCTTAGAAGGATCCTCTTCCGATTTTTTCACAACTTTCGAACCATCGACTACTTTCTTAACATCTTTGACAGATTCATTGTTCACAGTATCAGTTGTAGACCCTGAGTTGATCATGTTAAGAGGCGGCAGAGCTTGAACAGGGACAGGGACACCTTCCGGGCGTTTCACAAAACCCTTTGCAGTTGCTTTCTTTCGAACTCCTGCTGTAGCCCGAGCAGCTCTTTCGTCGCCACCTCTACCCCGTGGAAGGGCTTCGAATCTAGTCGAGCCTCCACCTACTGCAGCTGCTTGCAATGCTTGTAAGAGATCTGGATTAGCCTGACACAAAGAATAACACGCGTAGAAAATAGATAAATAAATACTCCAAATGTGTAAGAAAACATGGGAGATTGGATATATATCATAAATACCTTGATCATATCAATAGCCGCCTTTTGTGCAGAAGCCGCATTCACAACTTGACCTTTTTGCTTTTGTGCATTAAACTAATATAGAAATAGAAAATAATTTAAGATAGGAATTGAAGGTAAAAAAAAAAAAAAACAATTCAGGCTCTAGTATAGAAATTACTTGCAACTCGCGCATCTTAAATGTATTTATCCAGTTTTGAGAATCCTTAGTCCTAGAGTCGTCCTCTCCAAGTTGTTTCACGAGAATATCATATGTTTTCTTTTCATGCTGTCATACAAAAACACCGCAAAGTTTATAAACATGTAACTATCTATAAACTCATACAGCAGAGTACACACGTCTTGCACGTATATACCTGATGAGAAAGCTTGTAAGCTCCAATGCAATTAAAAGCAATTGCCAAAGCATGGTAGCAAATGGCAGTCTGAATATTCTCCTCCCCCAGCAGCCTTACATTCTTTTTCAAGGCTTCTTGTAAATACCTAAGGGCTGTGTCCATTTTTCCAATGTCTTGATACATCATGGCCACATTTATATAAGTAGCAGCCACATCAGGGTGGTCGGGCCCACACGACAGGCTAAGAAGCAGAAGCGCACGCGACATGTGGCACAATGCAAGCTCTGTCTGGTTTAAGCCATGATAAAACAGAGCCATGTTGCCATAGCTGCAGCAAGAACAGTATACGTTTATTTTTACGTATCATTGAGATTCTGTATTTAACATCTTGATTGGGTATGCATAATCGATTAATAGTAAGTTGTAGAATCCAAAATTCTTCTTTAATTATATTCTAGAGTCAAATCATGTTTAGAGAGTTGATAATGTTGTATTATTATACTAGTGTAGATGTCGACCAATATTTGAACAATGGATGTTGTATCTTAGATTCTTAGTATAGCATTGTATTATTTAAACATAAAAATCATGAGTTAACAGTTAACCCCTTGTTTCAAACAGAGTCAAGCATCATGTATATTTGTAATTAGGTCAAGCTTTAAGGATTAATTATGTATCCCTCAATAGGAAATGGTTTTTTTACCTGTGAGCAGTGTCGGGGTGGTCTAGTCCAAGGCAACGTTCATTTATTATTAGTTCCTTGTGTTGTTGCATTATTGCTCCAGCTATATCTTCAGCATGATATAAGACCATGGCCAAGTAGCTGTAATAATGGTCCGTATTCAATACAGTATAAATCCTTTATGTAAAAAATCATCTTCAAATAAAGAAAATCAGGGTGTACGACAATTACCGACAACAGTTTGCAACCTCTCTATGCATTGGACCAGTGACCTGCAATTTTATTTTATTTTTAATTAAATATCCGATAATAGTGAAACCAAGAGTGTACAGAAGAGGACAAAAGACTTTCAAACCCACATGCTGGAGAATAGTAAAAGCTTCTGAAAAAAGCGTGTATGCCTCATTGAGCCTTCCCTGAAGAAAGCATTAAAAAACATTTAAGAGTAAGCTATGATCCATTGATAAAAACTCCAAGGTTCTGGTTTGTTGCCCTTCCCAATTACATCACATGTAGATTAATATTGTAAAGCACTACGTGATTGATACGTTCAAATTCTCCATAATATGAAATCAGATGGTTAAATGAAGTTTTCCAATTGAAATTTCCTCAATTAGAAAAAAGACTATACCTCCGCTAATTTAACTTTTCCAGTTTCAACTAGATCCTTGGCTTCTGAACACACTGGAATACAATGCTTCATCACCGGTTGGATATTTAACACATCTGAAACTTGGAAAGGTGATGCATCGTCAAAATCATACTTTCGAGCAGCAATGGTGATTCCGACCTGTGCATGGGATAAACAATCACATGAATAAATAACTCATTAGTACAATATAATTCATAGAAAAGTCAAACACAGACAACCACAAAGGCGACTGATTTTAATATCAAATTTAAGAACATTTATATCTTTAAAATAATAAAAATAATAGCAAATGCATTCTTTAATATATTTACATCTTAATCATCACCCATCAATAAATTTTCTCAAACACTTCTCTTGGAAAAATAAGAACAAAACATACATTCAACAAGTGATTTTGTGGCTTTGAAGAAAAGAAAAAAACAACAAATTTCCTTTAAAACAAAGTATCTATATTTGTCCAGCAATATAATAGCGGACAAATTACCAATGCTAAAAAATTGTTGATGGTTGATCTGACAATACATTATATGCTGAATGAGATTGGTCAAGAAAAACATAATTTTTAAAGCAGTAAAATATGTTATTTGCGTAGAATAAAAACAAAGAGATTACCTTCTGGCAAAGATTTCGTATAACCGGAATTTTTCTCACCCGCTGCCTTGCATCTTCTGGCAACTCTAACTGCAAAAGAAACATCTTAACAAAGTAAATAAACAATCATACAGAGACTACGCGGTAAAGCTAATTAAAAAACCAAGAAACCTGAAATTTTAGTTTTGTGAATTCTTGGATGTCAGACCACAAACTGTCGGATGTGACATTCAAATAAAAGGACTCTTTTTTCTGGTGATTCCCATTTTTTAACTTAGCTTGTCCCTTCAAAGATTTCCCTGAATGAACCTGTTATATAATAATTACATGAGAGCCTTCTAGGGTTACAAGAGTCGAATAAACAGTGACAATACAAAGTGAGAAATAAACAACTAGCGTACAATATTTTTTATATATGGATTAAATATAACTACAGAACCGCACATAAAAAGGGTAATCCTAATAGATAAGCCAGTAGCACAATTTGCCCAGATCAATAGAAATAATATTGTCACGGGATAATAGTCTCCGAGGACAATCACTTTTGGCACCAAGCTACATACTTACATTTTTCTGGGGTTCTGACTGTGAACTGTTTGCAACACATTTCCCGGATGCAAATTGAACATTCCCTACGAAACAGTTTAACAAATGTGAAATTGAAAGCCCAAGATCATGATCCTCTGTCTCTCTCAAGATGTCCTGCACGTAAGAAAAAAAAGGGGTACTTAAATTGGAAGGAAGCTCATAAAAGGACAAATTGTCGCATATAATTAGATATTTTTCAGATTTGATAGTAAAAAAATGTTTCACGTTTAATAGAGAAACAGAATCAAGATAGCAATCATATTTAAAACATGCAAGCAAATAAGTGCGAAAAAGGCATTGTTACAGTTTTTTAATGAATGGAGAGCAGCATATCACAGGAAAAATGTATATTTAAATTATCTATAAATAAAGAACGCACTAAATATAAGACAACATTTTTTAGTCCCCAGTAAAAAATAAAAGATTATAAACCTCAGATTACAGAGCCATAATATCAAGGAAATGATAACCAGTAACTTAACTCAGTTTTACCCAAAAAACTAATTGTAACCCAGTTCCAATAAGTTCTCTAGATTCAATCAAATAAAACATACCTACAATGTCACTTTATATCATGTGTATCAACATATATATCATAACTTAAAAACAATAGTTCAACGGAAAATTTCAGAGGACAATTATTATAAAAATTACTATCATCACGAGGTATATTGTTCAAAATAAACCTAAAGAACGTAACTAAGATAAAATTAAATTTGAAGATTTAAAGTTATATAGTTTTTTTTGTCTTCACCAAAGTCCAAAACCAATATCAGACTCTCTACACATGATCAACATAGCAAAAAGAAAATAATGTGTCAATTTTTTTTTACTCGGACGTTTCCCAAAAGAATGTGTGCAGTGGGGAAGTATCGTAAAAAATTCAAAGTACTTACCACATTCAGTAATCATAGTTCAAAGTCCTACAATTGCTAACTCAAGTAGCGTTAGTTACCTTAACAATATGCTTAGCACATCTAGCAACAATTTCAGCCAAGCAAAGATCCCATAAGTGAGGCATGTGTCTGGTTGCTTCGGCAACCTGAAAATCACAAAGAAAAGTACACTTTTAAGCCACTCCACATAATGATGTTCAATAAAATCTAACACAATAGTACAATACTACAACAAGTACAAATTCTTCTTACCTTCCCAAGATACCGAACATTAATGCCATTTGCATGGAGTGCTTCAGTCAAAGATTGACCATCCATTGGTGAGACTTCAAGGGTGCACAAATCTTTTATGAATTTAGGCAGTACAACATCTTTCAGATGCAGGCTTGCTTTCCGTACATCTTCCTCATCCGAAGAAATCCCCTGAATTGTAATATATTGGTTTTAAAAGTTTTAGGAATTTCGACAAAATGTTGGGTTAAAATACAGCCTGGGAGAGGTAGATATGATACCTCTTGGGTCCCAGAGAGCTTAAACTCAGTAAAAACATTGGGGTTGAAGAATATCTCTTGGCTTGAATCTTGTGTGTTAGGGTGAGAATCACATTCTTGAGGGTTGAGATTTCCACACTTCTTATCATCCTGTATGGATAACCATGTACAATATGAAGCACAACTAGATGGAGCAACCTAGCAACATTTAAAGTTGATAATATGTTGGTACATATATCACAGAGAAACGATCTTTTAATGCAACAAACAACTTGAAACATTATTACAGATTTAAAATAGTCAATGATGTAATCAATGGCAAAAGTGAACAAGCAGTATTCTTATATTAAGAAGAATGACAGCACCAAGTTATTGCATATTCTAGTAATAAAAAAGGCCAAATAAACCTAATTCTAACAACTTTCACTCGGACTCTGAGCCCTGAGGAGACCACCCCGATTGAAGTGTAACACCTATTCTGTGAAATACTAACTGTTCTGAGGAGACCGGCCCAATAAGGACCAAAAAGACAAGAAATTCTAACTAGCAATTCGAAATTCTTCAAGTATTTTTTTCACAGAATAGGTGTTACGCTATATCAGTATACCTCTTATACATTTAGAGTGCTGGAACATATATATAAGAAAAATAAAACAATATATTATTGCTTGGGAGGTCTACTCCTTTTTCCTTTTCTTAAGGCTTGCCCTCCTCCTTTCATTCATTAAAATGTCCATTTTTATAGAAGGAGAATTACAGGAAGAACCAAATTCTTCAATTTCAGATATCAAACTGATAAGAAAATAGAATTATAATTACTACCCAAATTAATCAGAATTTAAATCTACCCAGAATCGTAAGTCCCTAGTAACATATCTTCTTGAATGCATCATAGTGATTGTAAGCACATTTTTAGCTTTCAATTAAAAAAAAAAGCATCCCATTTTTGTAAAAGCTAATGTTCATGTCAAGATCTCAAGAAGTTATTATGACCAGTACCTGTTCTGATGTGTCACTTGTAGCTGAGACTGCATGTCCATCAGCTTTCACCACTTCCTCAGCACTGCTGGCAATCAAAGAACTAGAAACAGTAGATTTTTCCTGGTCGGATTCAGTCCCACACTTCGATAGCTTGGCAGCTTCAGCCTTTACATACCAAGAAAAAAGATAGTTTAAGATAGTGACCTTCCAGATTGGTGTTCAAGTCAAATTGATAAGCGGGAATCTGAATCTTACATGGCAATAAGCAGATATAAGTTCAGGTCTCAAAATGCAAAATCTAGAGCCAGGTCCAGTATAGTTTGAATCACGGGGGGTGACTCTCATCAAATCCAAAAGGTAGTGTCTGGTAACAGAAAAAAATTGTAAACCCCACAAAACAAGAGACAAAAATTGAAGAAAAGAAGCAAAATTACACATGTAGAGGTTCTTACATGTAGAAGACACGAAACCGAGAAAAAAATTAAGAGGGATGCAAGAGATTTAGCCAGAGTTTCAGACTCTATGATTCAACATGATGCAATTGACAGACAATAAGTACAGGCATTTGGAAGAATGTTGGGTGTTAAGAATAAAAATATTGCTTTAAAATGTATTTACAGATGATTGATTTTGAGAAACTGCTAGTGTTCAAATTGTTTTTTATTGGCTGTGACGTAACAGCAAACAATTCATACTTGCATTATAGAGGGAATGCACAAAATTAAAATAATTAAATAAAGTCTAACCCCAATGAGATATTTATAGAACTTACTACAAAGGGTACTGGAAAATCTAAGATAAGTCTCACCTGCCATCACTACCAACAATACCCTTGCACTCAACTGGCGCAGCTAATTTAATTTCATTGCCAGCTCCATCAAGTACAGTGTGCTCCTTCAGATGAAGACGTTTGGCAGCTTCAAGTACCTATAAGATAATTGCGGGAGTAGGAATTATTTATTGGTCAACAAACATTAGGAAATTCTAGGAGATTGTAGCAATCGAGAAAACCTAATGGCACCAAGAAATAGACGAAGTTCATTAAACATCAAAGAAGACTTAGTTGATATGTTATGAACTTATGATCCAGAGATCACTGTAAGTTCTTTTCTAATGTTGATCTCATTTTCCAGAAACTCGTGCAATTGCAGACCAGAACCATGTCTTACTCAATTCTTAGATTGCTTACTAAAAAAATTCAAATACACTACATTTTTAAATCTTCAATTTATAAGTGAAGCAAGTAAACAAACATAGCTCCTCAAAATCAAAAGAAGACCAACTCAATATCAAAATATTTGGGACAAACAATGTGAAAATGAACCAAAAGTTCATAAATCATGTTGGAACTTCTTTTTTATAAGAATGCGTATTGGAATTTTTCTAAAAGGGTAAACATGGTTGTACAACAAAGTAAATTTCTAGACAAGTGGCTAATTATTACAAGAGCCTGTCAATTAATTTCTTTTTCCGTCAACCTTCGAGGTTATACCTGTATTTAGTTTAAAACTTCAATTCTCGAGGTTACGTTTTTTAATTAAAATATTAATAACCCTACATAGTATGATAGGCCTGATGAAAATAATGAAAGCTGAAATTATAGTGCCAGAAATGTGTGCTTCCCACTTTAAAAGAGATGAATAAATTTATTGGAGTAAGAATGAAATGAGTAATTAGTTCCAATATTCCCATGAGAATGGAGATGCAGTAATGAGTAATGACTAATGACATGGAGACAAAAGGCTTGTGTCATGAAGCTAGACATTTTTAGGTAATTAATGCAATCCAGATACATTCATTGTAAGAATAATTGGCTCATCCCTACCTTGGAATGAAACTCTTCACTCCAGCAAATTTTCTTGCCGTTGTCAACAGATCCATATAGAAGTGAGTCTGATTTATCACCTTGAAGGATTCCCGGCAAGACACTCTGAAAGTAGAGTAAAAATAAACCCATACGAGCAAATGTTAGCACACAACTCAGAATATAGACATGCCAACAATTATAATGTTTTTGCTTGATTTAGTATATAAAAATAGTTTTCCAATAGAAGAGCAGCATCTATTAAATAAATCAAGATTTGTTGGTTATTAAGAAAGGTTTTGAGCACTACAAACCAAAGGAAGGGTAACCCATTAATATTCCAAATCAGTGACAAGTGAAGAGCTCAAGAAACGCAAAAGGTAGTTAAACTTTTCTACAGTTGTCATACAAAATCCAGATCAGAAGGAGACCCCACAGATTCTGCTGAGCATACACATAATCATAACACGCACCTGTGCGACAACTCTATGACCCCTATAATCAATTATGGCCATAGCAAGATTGTATAAACCAGGAACATCAGCTTCCTGGTATGCCTTGGTGCCTTTCAAATCATTATTAGCACTTGCATATGTGGCTTGTTCACTTTCAGCCAGTTGAGCCTCTTCGGGCACATCAGAGGAAACAGCTGCAGTGCCACTAGTGTTTTTTGTATTCGAAACAGCTGACACGTCTACATGTGGCAAATTCTGATCCTGATTCTCGGATGAACTTTTGGGTGAAGTTGTGTTCTGGGATTTTGAGTCGATTTTGGATGTCTGCTTCCTGGTCAACTGCTCAAGGTCCGAATCAATAGCAAAACTGAAGAATATGTTGTTGTGCACGTACCTAGGAGTCAAAATCAAAGGATATCAAGCAACAAATTATTAATATGAGAAGTCACAAGTGAAACAGGCCCAGGGTATTAAAGACTAAGTATTATCTCTAGAGTATTCATGTTCTGAATAATCACGTGGGCAAATAGATACTCTCCAAATAAATAATCACCTAGAAAACAAATAAAAGCTTATTGTTGTCATTTTCTTCTATTTCTTAATTCTTATGCACAATTCTTAAATTACATGTATTTTGAAATGGAGAGAGTAAACATTGCAACATAAAAAATAACAAATATGACACACTTAGGGACACTGATTTTTCTGCCATAGTTCATTAATTTTTCATCAAAACACAATCAGACATTCAAATGAATTATAATAAATAATACAATTCCTCAGATGGAAAAGCATTCAATAAAATAACAACAATAAAAATATGATTAACTGTGTGTATATTTCCAAGAACACTCACATGTGAAAGCACTCGGGGTCAGTTGGATTGATGGGTGGAATACACCTGCTTATCACTCCAATAGCACCACTAGTTGCAGCATCAACAAAATCAGAAGTCACTTTGTACAGAGCCCTACACCTTAAGATCCTATAGCAAAATTAAGTGGGTAAGAAAAATATATTATGAAGATCAGAATATGTTTACACAGGTTTGATCATGCAACAGATCATGCAACATATACTGCACAGCGGAATCAAAAAGGAACACCTCTCTTGATGTGTAGTGTGTGGGAAATCCCGACATGACTGCAATTCTTCATTCCAATCTCTTTGCATTCCAATAAGCTCACTTCCAAAGGACAGGGTCAAAGAATTCTCTGCTCTTGCCGCATCACGTTTGTGATCTGAAATCAGCACTCATTAGTTAGCCCAAAATACACAACATCACATATAACAAAAAGGTAGGGTGCAACACTTACTAAGATGTTATGACAAATCCATAACATGTTAGAAAGACATGAAATTCAAATTAATCAAGGAAAAAGAGGACGGGGGAAGCAAATATTTTCATGGTTTGCCTCAAGAGGTCAATGATTCTACACAAGATATGATAGATTAACAAGTTATGCACTCCGAAATACCAGTGCCCTAAGCTTCTATTTGTAGTCTCAGTAGTGATATGCCAGATTTGATTCGAGAGGACCAATAGATTTTTTTAAGATAGATGCATAACTTTTATGAGAATTTAGATAAAATTAAATAAAAATTCATATTGTTATCTACTCCATATTACTCAGATATCTATGCAGCGTAATCCCGACTCTAATCATTTAAGGAACCGGCATACTCTATTCCCATCGGGGTAATGTACCGGTAATTCACGTGTAATCAGGTACCCATTTATTATTTAATTTTTACTATTTATAGATATTGAATTTTATATATAAGTCCGGTATTATCTATCTATCTATCTAATATATTAATTAATAAAAACTACTAATAAGATGTATACTTAGATTTAACATTGTATACTATACTGTAATAATTAGTCTATCAGCAGGTAGATCACCATCAACCAAATAATAGGAAAAAATCTATCTGCTAGCACACAGGATAATTTGTTCATACCTGGAACAGGATACAAGCTTAGCCATGAATTTGTAATCAACGGAGATTGGATATTTTCAAAGGGATGTGCAGAAGCCTTGCGCTCCAATATCTGACGAAAAGCTAGGAAACCAAAAGACACAGTAAGTGATACAAAAATCTTTTGATTTAGTACTCCAAACTCAAAATATTAGTCCACTTACCTTTCTTGAACTTTGGGCTAATCTTCTGCAAAAGCCCAACAAGGGATGTTGCTTCTAAGATAGTTTTATTCGGCTTTGGATCAAGAATGCCTTCTGAACTTGAGTTAACATAAAAAGCTTTAGTGGTTCCCGTAATACAATAGTTATTTCCTTCTAGTGTGACCACGTCCAAATAAATTAAGTCTCCAGAAAGCCTGTACCGACCAAAGTAAGATTGATTATGTTAGAAAATGAACTTAATCCTCTTCGAAAAATTTAAAGACAACTAGAATAACAAACAAATCTAAAATTTCAATACAATATATCAAGTTACTAAAACCTTCTGTGGCTAGGAGGAGGATTGAATGAAGAAAAAACAATACTCTCAATGCAATTAATATCTTCGGAGGGTGATGACAATAAATTAACAAGTGAGACATTCCCCATAAGTCCCAAACTATCAAGGTCAGACACTTCAGTCTTCAGTGCATCTGCATATAAAGATAAAATGTTAATAAAAAAAGTGAGAATAACATCTTACAATAAGCAAACTGATGAAAAAATCACTTTCCTCCTGAATTCACAGATGCAGTGTTCTTAGACTCATGTTGTAGCGCAAACATTGTGGATATAGACGAATGAGAAGTTGAAGGAGAAACCAACTCTCTAGTTCGGTGAACATGAGCTCTTATGGATCGGTCATCATACATTGCTGCAAAACACACTCAATTATAAGTCGGGCAGAAAACACGCTAAAAATGAAATACAATATAAAATAACCAAGTAAAAGGAATTAGAGCTTACCAGGTACCATCTCCAAAAGGCAGCAGCCACTAGTAATATCAGTAACTTCAGATATCTCATTATAGTCTTCCAGTTCATGAATAGAACCGTCCTTTCCGTGCAGTAACAAATCATAGCAAGTAAAAAAGCATGTCTCGGAGGCATCAAGAAGAAATTGCCTTATATCAACCACAGAATCTCCAGGACTCAACTGCATATGCAAAATTATTTTTAATTCTTAAACAGGAATTTTAAAATTTGTTAAGCTGCACAAACAAATATCAAATTTCGTAGACAAAACTTATCATAACTCTGAAACAAAGAACTGTTGAGATGCTGTTATCAAAAGCAATAAAATTTTAGTCTAGACTTACTTGCAGATCAAGCTTCTCCCCTCCTAGTGTCTTCACCGAAACTGGATAAAGATGAACATCACCTGCCACAAGCATATATCACTAGTTATTTATGTATGTTCCTGTGGGTGAGAAAGGACATTAGCACATGAGTGCGCTTTACGTGTGCATACATGACCTTATTTAGTTTAATTAAATTGAAAAATTAACAAGACATGGCCAAAAATAAAATAAAATTTTATAGGAGAAAATCAAATGCTTCCAACCTCAAGTGCAATTTGTTTGGATCAATTTATATAAGAAAGATGATTGTATCATATTATTGACCTTCCAAGCATCAAAAACATAACTATTTGAAATCGGCTAACAAAATTAATTGCAAGGTAACAGAGCATAAATGCACATTAACAGATATAGAAAAAGAAAAGGAAAAAGTTTACGTTATGTGCAAGCATTGAATTATTTTGTATCAAATTGCCATTTAACAATTATTTAGTAGATCTTGCCATTTATTCTTTATTAAGCATCCGTCATCAGGTTGGAGAAAAATCAGGCCACTTTACAATGATGGGCAGCATTTATTCTTTATTTTACATGCTAAAATGCAGCATTAGCTAAATAAAAATTGGGCAGTCCAAACTAAATCGTTTTGACACTTTGCACTTGATATTGAAAGTACAATTTCTGGCTTCTGAACTGTATTATTATTTACATTTAACCCCGGGACCAACCAAAAATTGATACGCGACAACTCGTGATATGTAAAAGTTATTTCCCGTGGGTTAAGAACAAAATATTTGAAAAAAGATAACTTTCAAAGTTAAGCAAGCCAACTGCAAAACTCGCAATAATTTGGGGTACAATTCATCCCTTCTGTTACATATTACTCAAGACAAAACATCAATAAACATCACGAAAAATACAGTAATCATCAGAAAAATGTTTCCGACTGAAATTAGAAGGTCAGAAAGTAACACAATGAATATACAGTCACAAGAATACTGCTACCGAATGCAATTATTAGGCACAATCGCACATATTGGATAAGTCAGCACAACTAAGACAAGATTTTAGAAATTCTAATCCGACATATAATTTTAACTAAGACGATATTTGTTTACTTTATCTGCCAAAAGAAAGAGTGAGATGTAAAGAGAAAGAGAAGTAAACAAAAGTAGCCTAGTGTAACTATATAACAAATATATCAAATCGAGAATCATAAATTCCACCTTGTTTTATTGGATTCTGGTCAGTGTCAATGTCCTGGTCTTTCAATTCAGGCTGGTCTTTCACTTCAGGCTGGTCATTCACTTCAGGCTGGTCTTTCACTTCAGGCTGGTCATTCACTTCAGGCTGGTCTATCACTTCAGGCTGGTCTTTCACTTCAGATTGATCTTTCACTTCAGACTTTGTGCTATTTAATTCGATCAAGGTCGTGTCACCATTTTCATGTACTGTGCTGGAACTACCATTCGAGGGCACATCAGAAGAGATGACCTTCTCTGAAGAATTCCTAGCAGCTTGTTGGGACCCTTTACGATTCCTCCCCTTACTCGACTTTCCCGCCATGTTTATCTCTTTAACCAAGAAAAGGAATGAATTATAAATTAGAGAAAGAAAACAAAATACAAATCCCCAATAAAGGGCATTCATCGTAACCTCAAGAGATTAAACAGACAGGCGATGTTCACATTTGGATGAGTTAAAAGAGAAAGATTAAAACTTCTCTCCAAACCCGTAAACCTCAAAAGATTAAACATGCGATGTTCACATTTGAAGGAGTTAAAAGAGAAAGATTAAAACTTTTCTCCAACTCCATAATCCAGTATTTCATTCCACGTTTCCCATACACAGAACGGATATTAATCGAAACAAATCAACACCTTTTCCAATTTCAGATAAAGAATAAACATTTTTTCGGGTATACGAAGAACAAAATAAATGAATCAACATTTCCAAGTAAAAAAAAAAAGAACGAGAAATAACTTACAAACAATTCATATTCATTTCAGCAAACATAACCACCCACAAAGTTCTAAGATATGGAATGAAAAATGAGTACGAATATTATGCGATAAATAAATTGAATTTAATAAATTGACTACCTGCGGGAGAGACGAGAATCGCTGCCCAACTGTTTGATTAGAGTAAAGAAAAAAGTGAACTTTGTGTGTGTTCGTGTGTGCTTTGGAGTTCTGAGGGCTGGGGTTTTAAGGAGGCAGGGGAGAAGAAGAGAGTGAAGAGAGGGTTCTGAGACGGCGGATTTTAGGTACCGTATTATACATTTATACCAATTAAATTAAATTTTTTTTTTTAACTATGAATTAAAATGCACAATGCCCCTTTATTTTCTCTAAATTGAGAACCGAACAAACATAACCTAAGGCTAAGTGACTGAGCAAATTATAGTACTCGTACTTGTGTTTGTGTACTTAGGTAGGGCAACATTAGTGCTCTGTAGTAGATAAAGATTTGAAAGTTTTTTTTCTATTTTTTTTTTCTTTTTTAGCTATTTACTTTGGAATTTAAAAAAGAGTGCTCTAAAATTTTCATAATTACAAGAGAAAATTGTAAACGATGCGGCAATTGAAAGTTCCTGAGCAAGTCTCATGACAGCGCGATTGAGCAAGTTGCTTGGAGATACTTCGAGCTCGTGACACGACGTAATTAATAAATTTGCGGCAATTGAAAGTTCGTGAGCAAATCTCATGACAGCGCGATTGAGCAAGTTGCTTGGAGATACTTCGAGCTCGTGACACGACGTAATTAATAAATTTGTTTCACTTTGTGAAGGTTTTGATTTCGTAAATTCTTTAAGAACTTGTTTCAATTTCAAACGAGACAGTATCATTTTTGCGATTGATATTTAAATTTTTTACTTAAATTCTTAGTTCATACGTTTAGTTAGTGAGTGATCTTTTGCTTGATGCAATCAGGTGTGTTATAAGGTAACTAGGATTTGAACGATAAAATTTAGTTGAGTTCAACATGATTAACGTGGATTTTGGTCCAAGATTGTTTGGATGTGGATTTCATTTGATTGTTTCCTTGTTAGGGAATTTTTGAAATTATCTTTTATATGGATTATTGTATAATTGATTGATTTTTTTTACAATAGTAATAAATATGATTTTTCAATTTTGATATAATTACACATTTTAGAGAGAAAACCAATAGAGCAAAATGCACACGTATTATAATTTTAAGAGAGTTTAGATCTCATCGAGATTGGAGTGAGTACTTGAGAAATCTATTTTGTAACTAATCGACACAATGATACTTATAATTGGAGTTTTCTCATACATTTTTTGTTATTTCATTTATCGTATTTTATTCGGTGTCACCAATTTATAATTCACAGTATATAACAGATCATTTTGTGTGGGGGAGAATTTGTGACCTAAGATACTAACAAGTGATATTAGAGTTTCAAGTTATGACCTAAGATTTCATGTGATTTAGAGTTTGAGTACATTGTGGAAAGTCAAAGGTAATTTTGACCTAAATAGATATTTTAATGAGATGTTTCTATGAGTTGAAAATATGATTAACACTTGAGAATTGGAAGAGAAAGAAAATAAGTTCAAAAATATTTTGTCTTATATTTAATTTACATTTTTTAAATGAGATTCTACACGAAGATTTGAAACAGAAAACGATGGTGGAGTTTGGTCAAAATTTAAAGCAATTGTGCATGACAGAAATTCTAACAAATAAGCTTCACGTGAAAAAAAATTATTTTCTCAACATAAAAACAAAATGATTGAGCTTGAAAGATCATAATGTTGCTTGTAAGGTGATAATGGGAAATGTGTATGTGTCTTTGATTTTATTGTGCTCATTTTTTCCATTTAATAGTCATATTCAACTTTCAAAAATTACTTATACATATGACATATATTAGGACAACCTCAATTGATGATGGTAAAATATTTTAAAAATTAAAATTCAATTAAAACTGGAAATTAACATTTATATATTCATGTTCCGAGATGAATTAGTTCTAGTGTTTTATTCCATCTTTTTGGGGTGTGATTTCCACTTCATTATTTTATATATATATATATATATATATATATATATATATATATATATATATATTTTTTGAAAAATAAGGCACATCATGTTGAGAATATCCACCGAAATCTTCTCTAATTTTGCAAAATTTCAAGTAATTGCTGATTTCAATTATCCGTTTAAAATTAGTAAAATAAAATTGGTCAAATAAAGTAAAACGCGAGAAGGGGTCAAGGGGGTCTCCCGACTCCCGCCATTAGGTAAAAAGCAACCCGTCTGAGTAAGCCACTTAACACGATTTATTTTCTCATCTTTCTCACTCGTATTTCTCTCTCTCGAAAACCCAGCTATGCAGATTCCGGTGATCGATATCGCGCCGTATTTAGAATTCGCTGGAAAACAGTCCAGCCCCGACGAAGAGATACTCTGTCCCAAGCTAAAGAGTTTGTGCGCAGAGGTCAGCCGAACCCTAAGAGAGACGGGTGCTTTACTCATCAAAGATCCCCGATGCACCGCCGCGGACAACGACCGGTTCCTCGATATGATGGAGAATTATTTCGATATGCCCGAAGAATTTAAGCGTCGGCAAGAACGCCCGGAGCTCCATTACCAGGTCTCTCTATCTCGTCTCGGTTTTGTAGTAAGGTGTTTGATTGATTGTTGTAATTAGGTATTCTCATGGACAATCATTTAATTAATATTTATCGAATTGTGACCTTGGTGTCTCAGTTTACTTGTTCGATTGTTTTTCTGCAGGAATTATGCTTATATATATTACCCGTTTTCAGTTTGATTAGTGCACTTAAATTGTTATATTTCTCACTAGACGTACAAGGATCACTCCTATTTAATTAACCCGGGACAAGCATATTCCAGCACTCAAATATTTCTATAAGAAAATAGATTGTGAGCGGATTGTTGTTGCAGTAGTAATATGGTACATTTGAGTTGGGAGGAGTAGATGATTGCTGTGAATCTCTTGATGAGATGTGGAATGATTTTTATTTATTTTTTATATCCGATGTATCATGATATTGGCACTATGCTATATAATCTAACTTTGTAATTTGTTCAGGGATGTCTCGCCCCTATTTTCTTTATAGAATTATTATGTTTTTTTTATTAAAGAAAATTTCTCGTGATGAAAAATCAAATCAATGAACTGACTCATATTCCATTCCTGGGTCATCTTTCTAAAGCTAATTTTAGTTGGAAGCTGGAGAAAACAAGAAGAGAAAAAGAGCTATAGTTTAACTTATTAGAATAATCTTTTAGACATATCAATAGCACTTTGGTGTATAGATATCAAACACTTGTTGGGATAATTGGCATTTCACTAGAGTTGTATGCATGTATACATTGTTCAAATATTTTAGCTTGTGTACCATTTGCGTATAGATTTTAAAATTGTGCAACATAAGCTAATTGAAATGATTAAATTTCATAGTGTAGACATTGTATTTAATTTCATAGTGTAGCTAATTGAAAATTTTCACTGTAATTGAAGAAATTTCCCAAGACTTCTCCTTTTGAAGTCAGCAAATGTAAAGAGTCTTAGTGCTTTCCTCACCAAAACAAAGACAAACATAGTCCTTGATTTCTCATTTTATAACACTCAAGAGGTTTAGTTGCTGCTTGTCAAACTGACATAACATTTATAGTAATGAACCACTGCTATTGTGTTTTTGTTTTTTCTTACATTACTTTCCTTGATTTTCTTTTCTGTATGAGTTGAAGCTTGATACAGAAGGGATTAGAAGTAGTCCATAATTCATATAACTAAGCGTAATGGTTGTTTGGAGTGTCATAAAGTTTGATGCAGTTGCTACTATGTTTACTCCTTAATTAGGTTGGAGTAACTCCGGAAGGAGTTGAAGTACCTCGTAGTTTAATGGATAAAGAAATGCAAGAGAAGCTAACTGCAATGCCAGAAGAGTTTCGACCATCCACTCCCACTGGACCAGATCCGAAGTGGCGGTATATGTGGAGGGTTGGGCAAAGGGCATTGGAAACCCGCTTTAAGGTGAATCTTCTACTTTATGAAGAGTGACAATTGATGTTGTTAGGCCTCTTAGCAAACATTGTCGTCCTTTTTGTAGGAGCAAAACTCGGAGCCTGTCATACCAGAGGGATTTCCTGAGTGGAAGGATACTATGGATTCATGGGGATATAAAATGATATCTGCTATACAAGTGAGTATCATATTTTTCCATTCATTGTTAAGTACCGATTTTTCCTCCTTTCATGTGGTTCTTTGTCAGGTTGTTGCTGAAATGGCTGCAATTGGATTTGGGTTGAAAAGGGATGCATTTATTTCTCTCATGAAGCAGGTTAGTTTGTTTCTGACCTATACTCTATCCCTCCACACACACACATCAAAAAATAAAATAAAAAACATTTGGTCATAAGGGATGCATCTTGATAAGGTATGGTGAAAATATACCAAGGATGGTTTTAAATTGACTCTCCACCCACCCTTGGATAATGGTGACATGGCGAGCATTTTTTTTTTTTGCTTTTAAGTAAACTAGTGGAAGCAATATGTATTGGGGTTTGCAAACACCTATAGTATCTTATTTGACTAATTTTGCTCCTAGGGTTGGGAGTGGAAGACCCATGATGTACCTACCGCTAAGAACTATGCTTGATAAGAAACTGAATAATGTTCCCCTTCACTTTCTATAGTCCTGGATGAGGGCATCTACTTTTCTAATCGAAGAATACAGTCTGTTAAAATGGATCTTGGGACATAGAACATAGATTGGTGTTTAACACGTAAAATATCTAGTTAAAATGGAATTTCATGATCAAAATATATTTGTGATCATAGAACTTCCAAGTTCTTATTGTTAAGAAGAGACGAAAAAAATCCCTATCCTATTCTTTTCATCAAAGAATTTATATTCTCTCCCTTGACCCACAGAATTAGATACAATGTTTCTCTGATTCAGAAAACACTTTTTTCCCAGGCCAGTTTTGTCATGAACATGGTAAATGTTAAACTGCAACTAAAAACACCCATCTTATTTTGTAGCAAAAACTCTTTTAGTTATTTTGGTCTGCTCCCATTATGGAATCTTGTGTACAACAACTAGGTTTCGGTCCCCTTGGGCTTAAAACATTCAACCTCACACCCCCTCCCCCTGTTCCACTTATCTGTCCTAATGAAGACTTGGAGTTGATTCCTTTTTCTTTTATAGCATGTTCTGCCTCTCTTTTTTTGGCTTCTCTTTCTCTCTTTGAATTTCATGCAAATCTTTGTGTTTTTTTAATGTCGGGGACTCGGGGGATTCTCTTTGATGCTTTCACAATATTATTCTATTGTGCTTCTTATTGTGTATGCCTTGTTTGTTAACCAGTCATACTCTTACGATAGAATATTCACTTATAACTTCCAGGGAGCACATCTGCTTTCTCCAACAGGAAGTGATCTAAAACGGCATGGTCAAATAGGCACTGTGTTTGCTGGATATCATTATGATATCAGCTTTCTTACAATTCATGGCCGGAGTAGATTCCCAGGGCTGAATATTTGGCTGAGAAATGGGCAAAAACTGGAAGTCAAAGTACCTGTGGGATGTCTCCTCATTCAAACAGGAAAGCAGGCAAGAATATAATATAATAAATTAATAATTATATTTGGACCCGGAAATTTTCCTCTTCAATTTAACACAATTGACTTCTTAATAATCTCAGAACTCGTACGTATTATATTCAGTTATTTCTCTTTAGGAACTCTTCGTTGTTTGAGATTAGTCGTCCTCTTTTCCAACCTTCACGTTGTATGGTTATGCAGATAGAGTGGTTGACTGCTGGACATTGCATAGCTGGCATGCATGAAGTTGTTGTGACCGACCGCACTATAGATGCAATAAAATTAGCTTCGGAGCAAAACCACAGCCTATGGAGAGTATCCTCAACAGTGAGTCTAGCTATGTTTTTTCTTCCTGCTTCTTTGTGATTGCAATAATCTAATGTCCTTCAAATTACTTGCTAAGACACGGCTGCTTTTGTTTCATCTTATCTAGCTTTTCGCACACATAGCATCCGACGCGCTGCTGAAGCCTTTAGACCACTTTGCGGACTCGCCCCTAGTTTCCAAATACCGCGAAATGTGTGCTGGTGAGTTTATAGAACAAGAGCTCGCTGTCATTAACCTCAAAGGAAATAAAGGAGCTCTTTCATGAACCGATGCTCAAGATACTATCTACAATGTCGTCCCACGGACTTTCTCAATGGATATTTTTCAGCGCACGTGTAATATACACGTATAAATAAGATGTCATCCTCCCCAAGCAATAATCTTCTGTTCATCTTTTCTTCTTAAAGATGTGTGGATCACAGTACATACTATGTATAGTATCTTGCCCTGTGTTTTAGAAAGCGCTATAATTTCATTTATTAAATAGTTTCGTATTTCACTTAATTCGAATTCATGTAATAATTTGATCGTCTCTTTCTAGAGCGCGAGACGAGTAACTTGAAATCATGGAGTAGCAATAATCTGTGAAGGTGAGAAACCACATCACTCAACTTTCAGATACGGAAGTCCATCCATTATTGAACATCGATCACACCAGGAAATTGAAGAAGAAAAAAAAAATGAAAAAATGATAAATAAAAAAGAAAAGCAAAAGGCCAAAAATGGAATCTCCCGCCATTACACTTCACCAATAAAGCACATACTCCAAATCCAAAACCCCACACGCCACACCATTTTCATCTCACATTCTCACCTCCCAACACCTTTTCTCTCTCTCTCTCTCTAAAACCCAGCTATGCAGATTCCGGTGATCGATCTCGCGCCGTACTTAGCGGTGTCTCCGGACAAAGAGAAGCTCGATCCAGAATTGAAGAGCTTGTGCGCGGAGGTCAGCCGGACCCTGAGAGAGACGGGGGCTTTGCTCGTCAAAGATCCACGATGCACGGCCGAAGACAACGATCGGTTCCTCGATATGATGGAGAATTTCTTCGAAATGCCCGACGATTTCAAACGCCGACAAGAACGTCCGCACCTCCATTATCAGGTCCTCTTTTCGATTTTGTACTGGGTGATTCCTCCCCCCCCCCCCCCCCCACCCCCCCCCCCCCCCCACCCCCACCACACACACACACATCAATTGGGGCTTGCTGGTTGTGATTAAGTTAATTGATTCGATTGCGACATTGGGGTATCTGTTAACTTGTTTTAGTACTCCTGAAAATCAAATTCCTGAATTTGAACTGTATAATGTATTTGTGTTGTGATCTACACCACGTTATGAAAGCTTGGAACATTGAACGTTTCTGTAGATTTTTTATTGATTTGAGCAGCTTAACAATAATTGTCCTTCGATTTTCCAGGATTAATATAAGTACATAGATCACATCCTTAGTTTAATGAGATTTTTTTTGCAAATAAGACTTTGCAGTCTTTCCTCTATAATCGGTTTTACGAAAATTAAAATTTTGTTTCAGAATCGAGTAACAATTCCTGAAGCAAGTATTGTATGGCCCAAGTTGTGCATATTAACTTTTGGTCAATTTCTCTTCTAATTGCAAGAAGGAAATGACAGTGCAAATGAAAGCTAAAATAAGTACTAATTTGCTTTCATATGAAAGCTACTTGATTGAATGCGAGGCTTATTATTGCAATTTGATGTGAGCTGCCATCCATATAAATCACAAACATTGTCTGTTGCTGGAAAAAATGACATACTTTTGACTAAATGAAGAAAGCAATTACTAGGAAAAGCATGATTTATCTAGTTTCTGTTTTTCTTTTGAGGTATATTTCTCTTGATTTTATTTTCCCGTTGAGTTTAGTATAGACACACAGAAGGGATAGCTGTAGTCGATAAAACATAAATGTAATGTTTGTTTAGCGTGGCTCCCAATGTTTGATGTAATGTTTTCTTTAGGTTGGGGTAACACCCGAAAGAGTTGAAGTACCACGTAGTTTAGTGGATGAAGAAATGCAAGAGAGGCTAAGAGCAATGCCAATAGAGTCTCGACCATCCACTCCTACTGGGCCAGATCCTAAGTGGCGGTTTATGTGGAGAGTTGGTCCACGACCATCAAGTACTCGCTTTAAGGTCAACCTAGTGAATTGTGCTGTTGCTGTTTTTAGCTTCTTAAGCTGATGCGGCTTCATCTTGTAGGAACTTAACTCGGAGCCAGTCATACCTGACGGATTTCCTGAATGGAGAGAAACCATGGATTCATGGGGATATAAGATGATATCTGCTATAGAGGTGAACATTAGATTTCCTTAACTTGGTTTGCATGATTAGTTGTTTGTTTTTCTCATGTTATGCCAATCTTTGTCAGGCTGTTTCCGAAATGGCTGCTATTGGCTTTGGTCTGCAAAAGGATGCATTCACTTCTCTTATGAATCAGGTAAATGTTGGGTTTTTTTTTTACCTGAGGGAAGCAGTCCTTTGATTTTTGTGCTAAGTAACCCATACAATTGGAACAATCATGCCTTATATCACATATATTATTTTCATTGTTGAAATGCCTGGTCTTGTGTCCTGGTCTTTTAATTGTAAACAGTTGTGGAGTCAATAGTTTTTGTTTTAGAAACTCACAAAACAAATGGTAAAACAAATATAGCTCGTTTTGCCATTTTTTCAAATTCCATTCGTATTTGTGAAGCAATTGCAACGTTTTCTTCTTCTGACCTGATCCCTCCATTATGCACTCTTGCGTACTAGTATGCTTTGCTAGTTGATTTAGTCCGATATATTTTCCAATTGCTGACTCATGCAGTAGAAAGAACTGACACCTTGGATTGGAGAATTAGAGGTTTTGTGAGGCTCTTACAGTATTCTCTGCATTACAGTTTTCATCAAGTACTGGGTATGCCTTGCCTATTCACCTGCCATACTCTTACCGAAAAATATTCACTTCTCATTTCCAGGGACCACATCTACTTGCTCCAACAGGAAGTGATCTAAAACGGCATGGTCAAATAGGCACTGTCTTTGCCGGATATCATTATGACCTCAACTTTCTTACAATTCATGGGAGGAGTAGATTCCCAGGACTATATATATGGCTGAGAAATGGGCAAAAGATGGAAGTCAAAGTACCTGTGGGATGCCTCCTCATTCAAACAGGAAAGCAGGTACGATTTTCTAGTTATTGACAATTTGAATGTAAATGTAAAACCTATAATTGGTTGTGGTGTGCAGCTGATAATCTTGCCTTTTTCATTTCTCCAAAAAATGCAAATATCTATGGAAATTAATACTGAAAAATATTAGTAAGTGTGCCTAAGTTTGGAATGTCATTACTATTGAGAATGACATAGTAAAATGGATACAGTTTAATAGTTGTTGCCTGTGTTGTGATGAAGATAATAATTATTTTTGGACCTAAAGTTTTATGGTTTTCCTCTTCAAATTAACACAACTTATTCACTTTCGATATTGTTATTTAGGAATTCTCTTCTTTTAATGCAGATAGAGTGGTTGACTGCTGGAGAGTGCTTAGCTGGGATGCATGAAGTTGTTGTGACTGACCGAACTACAGATGCAATAAAATTAGCTTCAGAGCAAAAACGCAGCCTTTGGAGAGTATCCTCAACGGTGAGTCTAGCCATGCATTTGTGTGTTCAACGGTCATATACTATTCATTCTAATTACTTGCTAAAACTTTGCATTTTTTTACCCTCCTCTTATTCAGCTTTTCGCGCACATAGCATCAGACGCAGTGCTGAAGCCTTTAGACCACTTTATGGACTCGCCCCTCTCCTCCAAATACCCTCCCACGAGTGCTGGTGAGTATGTAGAACAAGAGCTCGCTGTTATTAATCTTAAAGGAAATAAAGGAGATGCTTGAAGAATTATCGACTCAAGATATAGTATGTACAATGTCCTCCAATTGATTCTCCAGATTGTCACTTACATGTACAACTTAATAATATCAATTGGTTCGCGGCTAGTAAACTTAAATGCCGCCTGCCCCTCCAAGTATCCTTTGTGTGCTTCCCAATAATATCAGGGCATTATAATTCGTATGATGTAAAGGCAGCAATGAGTCGTGTCGTTTCAACTTGACTATTTGCCCTATAGCAGGCATCATGTGTTGCTGTGGAGCAAGGAATACTATTCTATGTAGTGTTAAGTCATATAACTCTCGTGAGCTGCAATGTCTACAAATAATCAACAACTTGATTCAAGCGTTGACCATGTTTTCGTTTGAAAACCAAAATTTGAATTGACAGATTACAGTTAGTAAATTTATTTATTCAACTTGAATTGTCATTTTTTACTAATGAGAAAATTCGATAAAAAAATTTGTGAATAAAAAAAAATCTCAACAAATTAGATCTCCAACTCCATGTAATTTATGTGCACATGTTTTCATGCTACAATTTTGGTTTTTAAGATGAGGGTACTCGCAACCGCTACTCGTTGAATGCGTTTTGGGTAAACTCTCGGGCTGGACGCAGTAGGCTGCACACCACGCCCAACCAGATAAACCACACTGGGCTTTGACAAGCTCAACCGAGAAAGTGTTGGTAGGGGCTCTACTAGGGGTGGGCGTTTGGTCCCGAGATCCCGATCTCGTCCCGATCTCGTCCCGATCCCGTTCTTAAATGGGACGGGACAGGATTGGATTGAAATATAAAAAGTGTTAATTCCGTCCCGTCCCGATCCCGGATTAAAATAATGGGATAGAACCGGGATTAGTTAAATAAATCTCGAAACATCCCGTCCCGTTATATATTTATATATATTAAAAATATATATTTTAAATTATTTATAATATATTATTGTATTTAATTATACATAATTTGTAAAAAATAAAATTTACTATACTAAAATTTAAACAAAATCAAAAATCTATGATTTTTATAAAAAAATAATAATAAGTTTTATAATACGTAATTAAATCAAGTGTATAAAATTGTTTTTAATAGTATATAATATTTTTTTATTGAAATTAATTAAATTAAACGGGATCTCGTTTCGATCCCGATCTCGTCCCGATTTTTTTAGGGATCCCGAACTCACGGGATCAATTTTTAAAAAGTGTGATCCCGTCCCGGTCCCGTCACGTTAAAAATTTTATGAGACGAAACCGGGATAAAGTAAATCCCGTCCCATCCCGGCCCATGCCCACCTCTAGGCTCTACTTCTCCTGCTCCATCAACTCGGCTATCTTTGCGGGTATGTTCTCATGCTACATTAGCTACATTACATGCGTTATGTGTATTTTTTTCAATAAATTTTGATTCTAATTTAATTTGACCAATTCACAATTTTGTTTTTTTTTTTTGAAAAAACTTATCATCTTTAGTCTTACTCCATGAAATTTACACATGCTTTGTTTCTCCATCTTTGACTAAAATATAGAAAAACATTAATTCCAACAAATATATAAATACGTGTACAAACTCATCTTCTTTACTCCCATTCTGTTTTCAGACACTTGATCATTATGGAATCATGGGGTTTCTCCATACTCTCACTCCTACTTTTCTTCCCAGGTTCTCTTTTACCTATTCATTTTTACAACTGTTATTACTCAGGCCTCGGTAATCACTATTTTACTTTTTCGGTTTTTGTCATTTTACAGGGCACTCAAACGCTGCAGTTTTCACCTTGCAAAACAAATGTAACAAAACAATATGGCCTGGAGTCCGGTCAGGCGACGGAAAACCCCAGCTGACAAGCGGCGGGCTAGAGCTCAGGCCCGGTGAGGCGGCCACCTTCTTCGGGCCAACCGGGTGGTCGGGCCGCATCTGGGCCCGAACCGGCTGCAAATTCGACCAATCGGGCCAACACGGAAGCTGTACAACCGGCGACTGTGGCGGCATCCTTGCTTGTGGTGGCCGAGGTGGCACGCCGCCTGTTTCCCTGGCGGAGTTCACTTTGGAAAACCAGCTGGACTACTATAACATCAGCCTCGTCGATGGGTTCAACCTGCCCATTTCCATATACCCTTCTGGTGGGTCGGGCAGCTGCTCTGCCGTGAAATGCAGCTCGGACTTGAACATGAACTGCCCGGAAAAGTTGCAGGTGAAGGGGGGTACAAATGGTATAAATGTCGTGGCTTGTAAACGTGCGTGTTTGGCTTTCGGGGAGCCTGAGTACTGTTGTACAGGAGCGTACAACAGTCCGAAGCTGTGCAAGCCGAGTAATTATTCCAAGGTTTTCAAGAGAGCTTGCCCCACGTCGCATAGCTACCCTTATGATGATTCGACGAGCACTTTTACATGCAAGGGGGGTGCGAATTATTCCGTCGTATTTTGTTGATGTGCTATACTTTTCCAGTGAAAAATGGAACTAAATAATGTTATACGGAGTATTGGTGTTTGCCAATTTGATAATGAAATGAATTAGAATTATTATTAGCTTATGATAGACAAAGGCAGTTTACATCAGTAACGTATGAATAACATATCAATGTAGTCAGTGTGAAGAATTTTCGTTCGATATTTGTTTCGTTGGTACGATTTCAGAGCAAAACAGTGGAAGAAATTAAAGGGGGAAAAAGTTGCGGGGCAAAACTACAATATAGAAAGAAAAAGCAGGATTAGTTGTAGCTTCAATCGAAGCTCCAAACACTCCCGAAGTCGAGGGAACTCTGCGTTACGAAGATCCACAACACCCGTACTTGTTTCCAGCAGGTACCATTGGTTCCTGTCCAGGAACAATGATCTTTGTCCCCTTCAGAAGTGCTTCTTTTCCTCCAGATTCCGCTTCATTTGCTACGAGTGCTTTCTTGCTGGCCACCCGATAGATCTCAGTCAGGATATTTAGGAAAGCCGGCTCGACATTGGTTGCCTCGAGTGCTGATGTTTCCATGAAGAATAAATTCTCCTTCTGAGCGAATTCTTTAGCATCTTCTGTTGGTACATCTTCAAGATTTCCCAGGTCAGATTTGTTGCCTACTAACATAAGCACGATATTTCTGTCAGCATGGGCCCGCAATTCCTCGAGCCACCGAGCCACGTGATCGAACGTTGGGCGTTTGGTGATGTCGTAAACGAGCATTGCACCCACTGCTCCTCTGTAATATGCACTGGTTACTGCCCTATATCTGAAAGTCATCATGTTTTCCAAATTAAAGAGAGAGTTAGTGACTTAGTGGTATAAAATGATATTTGGAATATATGAAAGAGCATGCAAACAATATTTACTCGGAATTCTCCTTTTGGGTTATATGTGTAATAAAATTTATGATAATATTTCGAATTTGAAAAATATCTTTAAATTATTAAAAATGACAAGATGGCAAGATGCCAAAAATGTCCTAAACCTATATCAATAGAAATCCCCAACTATTTTTTATTGAAGGGATACAGAGAAGAAAGGCCACTCATCCGCATTATACTGCTCCACGGTCAGCTCTGATAATGTCGAAGGATGTTAACTTATGGATGAAGTAAATCAGGAAATTATAAACGTATCGACGACATGATTTACATAGAACTTGACCAACTGAATTAACAGAGCATGTCACAAAGAAGAAACCATATGGCCTAGATTGATTCATGAAAATGAAAGATGTTGGCCTAGTAAACTCAGAAATTGAAGTCTATCCGAATCGTGGCTAGTCTAAAAATCAAGATGCAAAGCCTAATTATAGTCTTAAAATAACTGAAGTGGGGACTGTCTTAAAATTATTTCAAGTCAAAAAACACATTGTCTGGTGAAATCTCAACTCTAAAGGACTGTGTCCATCCAAAAATCTAGATGCAAAGCCTAACTTTAGTGTGAAAAGGACTAAAGAAGGGACCGTCTCAAAACATATTCTGTCAAAAAACGCATTGTCCGGTGAAGTCCCAAGGGGAGTCCTATGATCAATCAAGCTAATTTTACACTTTCTACGTATATTGGAGTAGGAATTTAATCGAATAATTTCCCAAAGCACATAGCTAAATAAACAGTAACCAACACATCTCTATAAAAATCAATCAAAATACATCAAGTGCCAATACTAATCTCGGTTTTGGGCTTCGAATCGGGGAAACGAAAACAAAACAAAAATGATAATACAATACCACATCTTGTCACTAAAAGCAAGTTATGAGGAAAATAAAAATCACATTTCACAAATACAGATTAAATGCAGAAAAAAAAAGTCCAACAAAATCAGCAACAAAGCAAATCCTAATCAATAACGAAAATCAGAAGTCACAACGGAAAGAAATGATCGGCGGTACCTTTCCTGGCCGGCGGTGTCCCAAATCTGGGCCTTGACGGTCTTCTGATCGATGACGACCGTCCGCGTCTGGAACTCGACTCCGATGGTGGCCTTCGAGTCCAAGCTGAACTCGTTCCTGGAGAATCGCGCGAGGAGCTGCGATTTGCCCACGGCGGAGTCGCCGATCAGAACGATTTTGAAAACGTAGTCGATCTTGTTGCCGGAATCGCCTCCGTATATGTTCGACATATTGGCGAAAAGGAGACGCGCTGATAGTTAATTGATATTGGGGGGTTGGCGTGGTGTGTATATAGGAAAGCGAAGAGGAATGGAAAGCATGATCAGATTTGAATAAACCCGACTACAGAGACTTTGACTTTCCTCCCACCACCAAACACAAAACGGAGTTAATAAAATCATATCCTTAATTTTTTAAATAAATAAAAAAAATCCTCATTTTTTTTAAATCAATACTAGTTAACATTTTGAAACCTTTTGAATAAATGTTTACTTTAGTGTTCTTTCTTGTTTTACAGCTATCCTAGTAAATTAAGTGAGAAAAAAATGATAATTTAAATTTAGATAAACAAATAGATTTAAAAGTTGTTAGAAAAGTAAATTCATTGAGGTTGGTTGTGACATGTTAATAATGAGAAGGGACCATGACCATGACTCATTGACTTGATGCATCTAATGAAGCAGGACCACCAACTCCAGGGAGCTCCGAGAATGTAGACATGTTTTATGTCGAAAATCATGTCAAATTTAACCCAATTTTGATCGAAAATTAATCACATGCACCGATGAGTTTTCTGGTGACCATCGACTACTAGGACAAAATCCAAAGTTGTAAACACATTCTATTCACAAATTATTCAGCCTAGCTAAACCATACACTAATTACTGCGACATTCAATCCGAAATGCAATAAGTCAATAACACCTGATCAAATCACCGATCCATGTTGTTGAGTTTTACCCGAACAAACGCACCTTGTCTTCATGTCTGCAAGCGTCTGCATATATTAAGTACACGACACGGTGTTAGATCGTTGAGATCGGGCTTATTATTGTTGTTGTTTGTTCTGGTAATTTTTTTTTTACCTCGACTTGTTTCTGGAGGTCTTTAATGTACTCTACTGCCAAGTCCAGCATATCAGCCGTGCTTGTTTGCTGCAAATGAATTCACATATTACGATACAAAGTCGGAATCACCACGATATATAAAACGTGAGCTTAGATTGCGAAAGGGGGTTAAACAAAATCTGACCTTGTCCATATTGGGGAAAAGATCTTGCAGCTTCTTCATCTTCTCGCTTATTCGGGTCCGTCTCACCTGCGAATCACACATTCATATGTTGTTCATAATCATGAATGCAATACAGTTTTACATTATTCGATGAAAAGAAAGAATTTTAATTACCCTCTCGGCTATACTTCTTGGATGAGTGGCGCAGCCTCTTTTAGCGCGAACTTGACACGGAACTGTCTCGGTTTGAAATTGCAAGAACTTCTCGACATCCTCCGCCATTTCGGTCGAAGTTTTTGGCAAGCTCAAGTGGTGAACTAAACCAGACGAACCTTTTCTACTCTCCCCATTATTATTCTGATGAAGGAACCAGTACATGATAAGCAGAGTGTAGACAGATACTACAAATCAACAAATTAAAACAAACAAAAAAAAAGATCCACACCTGATTATTACCCCAACCGCGAAACTCAGAAAACATTCTCATTTCGCCATCGCGATTTCTCTTCACGCCGCCGTCGCTGAAAGACGACTCGTTCCACGAGGAGTGAGGGTAAACGGTCTCGAATTCTCTGACGCTATCGCTGGGCCTGAACCTGGTGGTAGAAGGTGGGGCGGATGAGAAGCTCATATTGTGAGTGTTGTAGTTTCCCACCTCTCCCATCACACCAAATCCTGAGAGCCCACAATCAAAATGTTACTGTATATATTCACTAAAATCAAAGATGCTACTGGTGGAATAATATATGTAATGGGAATTAATATACAGAGATATGAACGAATATGTATATATATATTTATGTTTAATCTTTAAGAAGGAGGATCAAGAATCAATTTTTATTCATATTTCTTTGTGTAAAAATTAAAATAAAATAATGATTTCACATTTCAGATCCAGCTTTGAAAAAAGTCAACTTTGCTCTGTTCATAATCTGAAAAAAGAGCAACCTTTATACAAGTAAATATAAACATTTTCAAAAAGAAAAAAAAAAAGTACTTGTACTTGTACTACCATTGAGGAATGCAGGGGAGGTTGAGCCGCCATTGCTGTGGACCCGAGTGTCCATCCCGACCGAATAAGATCCGACGATGAAACCGCCGCCGCCGCTCACCGCGCTCTCGAGACCGCCCGTGGGCGGAGAGCCCTCCTTCTTGATCCTGTGGGAGGTGGGCCCACCGCCGGTCGTGATGAAAAAGGCTTCGGCGGACTCGTCCCCGCTGCTGCTGTTATTGTCGGCACTAGTGTTGTTGTTGTTGTCGGAATCCAAAAGGGCGGCTAGAAACGAGCCGGGAGCCGATTTGTAGCGAGCCAAGCTCTGCTCTGGGTTTTGGGTCGGGGCGAAATCCGACCCGACGAATTCCGAGCTGAACATGGTCGACCCGAAAAGGAAAAAAAAACAGATTCTTGTTTTTTGCTATTTTGGTGGGACGCCGAAAAAGAAGAGAGAACGGAAATGGCAAGAAAACAGAGAGACCATATCCCCCAATCCAATCTTGTATTTATGTACAGTAATTTATTTATTGGGGCACGGATTTTATATTTATTTTTAAAGTTTGGGTGGGGCCCACACGTCTCATTACGATTTAAGCAGCGCAGATAATTCGGATGGACGAAAATGCCCTTCCCCTCGTTTGTTGAAATCGAAATTGTGCGAGTAAGTAAAATTTTATACTCTCTCAAAAAAACATCAAAACATCAATTTTATACTCTCTCAAAATTTTATTTATATGTCTGGTTTGGTTGGAGAGCTAGTCTGTTAGCTCTGTGTTGCGGTGGGTTCTCTTACCTATGCGCAGTTTTGTATCATACTTTTTACTTTTTATGTGATTGACCTTTACCCAAAAAAACATCAAAACACAACTTAAACAACACAACTTTAACCGTCTATGAACATCAAAACACAACTTTAACCTTTTGTAAAATACAACTCCGGTTTAGGTTGGTTGTGTGAGTGGGGATTATTAGTTGACAATTGATTGGTTAGATTTGATTGACTTGATTTGGGGCGTTGACTTTTATGGTTAATCCGTGCGTGCATTATTATGGTACTGTACCATAATTTGTAATTACCTGTGGTGGTGTTTTTCCTGGAGGTCAAAGCTAACGTTACCAGAGCCTTTGAAGCATGGAAAGACTTGGCTTTCGGGTTAAGTGGACTTTCCTCTTTGGGATCATCTCTTTTAAGTATGAAAATATGCTGAGCCCGGCCCGAATAATGTGGGGAGTTCAGCAGCCTATCACCCAGTACTCGAAAATTTCGGGTGCAGGTACTCGTCAGTACCGAAATTATATATAACCCAAATTATTGGTCATGTTAAATAATACTACATCCCTCTGTCCTAAAAACGTTGAAACACATACACACGAAGATTATTATTATTTTTTAACTAAAACGTAAAGGGTAAGCCATGGAAAGCGATAACTCAGAAATGCATTGAATCACATAAATACCAAAAATTGGAATCAAATCCTCTATAGAGCAAAACTGAGTTAGGAAAAAGGTCAAAACATAAAAGCAAATCAATCCCTTCACCCCTCTCCATCTGGGATTTCTGCAACAGTCACACTAAAGAGCCAAGCTCCTCTTTAGGTTCATCGTCGTCATTCGTCCTTCGTGCAACGATATGAATCCCACGGCATTCTTCCTGAAGGTTAATGCAAAAAAAACTTAAAAAAAACTTTTCTGTATGCAAAAAATCAACTACTGTACTTTAGTAGAAGTTAATGTTGTCAACGACTCTCATTTTTGGCTATAACAACATGGAGAGAGTGAATAGCTAGTACCTTGCGAATTGCATGTCTTTAACGTCGTCACGTAAAATGATTCAAGATGCATTTGTGTTTCGGTCATTCCGATTCCCCATTCGTCCGGGTGCTTACAAGACATGTGTCGTATTAAACTTCCATAGCCGTTTCTTTTTTTTAGCTTGTAACGATTTTCGCAATGGTTGCAAACGGCGAAGAAATCCTCACCTTCAACGCCGGACGGATCGGGAATTTTGTGAAAATGGACCGCGAACACTGTTGATTTTTTTCTCGATCCGGATTGGGAGGAGGACTGATGTGGTGGTGATGGAGGCAAACCTTCCTCCTCGAGATGCTCCTCCACTGCCTCGTCGAGCCCTCGGAATGGCCCATTAGCAAACATACTCTCGAATTCCTCCGAAGTGTACTCGTCCGGAACACTATCACCAGAAAGAGTAGGTACGACCCGCCTGAACCCTCCACTCTGGGACGTGGAACCCCGAAGGCCAATGATTCTCTTCATAGCTCGATAATAGAATAATATTATAAATTACAAACTAAGAAATTAGTAGAATCGAACATAATCGATAACTCGATTACAGAATTCTCAGTAGTAGTAGAGACTGTAGGAAGATTGGTGTGTGAAATGTGAGGTTTGGGGTATTTATAGATATAATGGGGGAGGGGGAGAATTTTAAAAAACTAGCCGTTTATGGGCGACCGAATTATCATAATTTTTAAATTGTTATACTTGATCTACCAACAACCACATGATATTGACAGTTAATCTAGCAATGGTCCAGAACTGACAGCGCTGACAAGTTATTTTTTTAACCAGCCAAAATCGCCTGTTGTAACCGGTGGTTAGGTTTCCAAAAATCCAAAAACAGAACCGCCCGATGGCGGTTCGCGGTTACGTTTCAAACCTAAACCATGGTCAACAGTTGAAGCGCCGTGGTCAACGGTTTCAACCGGCCATTCTGGAAACAATTAGTCAGTTTTGGACATCTTTAGTTATTTCCCTTCTTAGGACAGTTTATTTGTGGATAAACCAAGGCATTTTTGCCGTAGCCATGCTGGACAAGAAAACTTCAAGAAACGAAAATAAATAATCACTGAGCTTACCATGATAAGTTACTGGAGTCTGATTACGCCTGATTATTTCACTTTCATCTTCCATTTTGTCAAGCGGGAATCCAGTCTCTGGAGTAAGATCACATTTGTTGAGGAGATGTTCATATTGAGATTTCAACTTCTTATGAGCAGTAAAATCATATGTATTTCCCCTTCTTTTAGCCCGTAACTCGGAATCTTTTAGCTCAATCTTCTGCAACAACTTCTCATGCAACTCCATCCCTTCAGAAAACTCTTTAGTCCTCTCGGATAAAATTCGCTCAAGCTTCCCGACTCCATTTTCTAAACCCTTTTGTTTATCCAGAAGCCGTTTCCCCTCTTCCGTAGATTCTTCCAGGGCCCTCTCTCTCTCGGCTCTCTCCACAATAGGTGAATCAGTTTGTTGGAGTAACAACTGTTGCCCTTTTTTTAGCTCCTCCATCTCAACACTCTTCTTCTCAAGTTCTGCCGCTAGAAGCCTATTTTCCTTCTCATACTTATTCAATTCTTGTTCTTGATTCATTATCTCTAAGGCTTGAGACTCAACTTTTTTAAGCAAATTTCCGTGCAATTCCTTCCCCTTATCTAATACTGACAGCATCTCATGAGCCTTATCCTCCATATTTGCAAGTTTGGAGACGACAATGTTTATTTGGCCTTCATTCTCCTTCAGTTGGGCATCCTTCTGTACTATCAAAGAGGAGTTTGTTTGATTTATTTGAAGAAGCTTATTCTTCAACTCCATCATCTCATCAACTTCCTTCGACTTCCACATCAGCTCTTGTTTCAATTCCTCAGTCCCAACTCCAGCTTCTTTTGCATCTTGAGGAGCATGGTATTTCTTTCTTTGAGCTCTCCAATAGTCGTTTCGTAACTATGCAAGAGGGATGATTTGGATTCAAGAAGCTTCTGGAGATTTTGACACGTTTCCATTCCTTCATTTGCTTCAAATTTTTTCTGATTCAACTCTTCCTGAAGTTCTTCAACACGATGAAAAGACTGTCTTTCCATGTCCGCAATCCTTGTCTTCTCTAACTTGAGAGATTGGTTTTCTTCCAGAACCTTCTCGATCTGAAGTAGCAGATCTTTATCCTTTTGCTTGTATGCATCTTCTGACTTTTCTTCTGCTTCGGAACATATATTATGCGAGCTTTGAGGGTTTGACTGGAAAATTGGATAAAGTTGGCTGCAAAACATATATTCAATCTGGGAAATCCTGTCTTTGGCTTCTTGTATGGTTGCAACCATATTGGTACTGACACACGAAATAAATTTTGCATCAGAACTGTCGGAAGGATGATCTAACTTAGGAGACGTCCTCGCATTGCTTCCCATATCTATATCAAACATGATCAATGATTTACAGCGTACCTACAATAGTAAACTAGATAGATGAGTTATACCATATACGATCACTTCTTATGTTCTTCTCTAAATCATCAAAGAAACGTTTTACAAAGGATACCAGAAAAACGTAAAGCTCGTTACAGAATTTAACCAAACACCAGAATGTGCTTGTTTATCACACTGAGAAACAAATGTTTCGTGAAAAACGATTTCGTACAACCAGAGCTCTATCCTCAAAACAACTCACCTGCAGGAGGCATCAAATCCACAATATAGGTATGCATTTACTAAATCCCCAAATTTCGTCGAAGCTTAAAACAAACAGGGTGATGTGGAACACAACAAATTCGACTCGTCGCCAAGAATCTGGTAGGTTAGTTTTTAGAATACTGCTATAAGGAAGTAAGTAACCATTACACAAACACACACATACAGATTCAATTATTGCAAATAAACAAACATGCAAGTACTTAAGACACAGACCAAACCATAGATACGGTATATGAGGATGGATTTTTCGGAACAAATTTACAGTATCTGGAAGTTGAAGAATGATCATCCAACATATATCGGTCAAAATCAATCTCAATTGAACAGGGAAAAACCCTACTCTCTAGTGAAAACCTGTTTGAATTCATCTAAAATAAACAATTTCTGATTTTTTTTTTCAAAAATGAAAGGAAAATCACAGGCTACGAAAGTGCACCTGAATCCGACACCGGCTCGAGAGGAACCGGAAAAGAAGAACGCAGCTGTAAGTGCCGTGCGTTCCAGAGATTTTGAAGATTTAAAAAACGAGGGGCAAATTTGTAATCTCGTCCCCTAAAAATTTGTAAAATTGATACTCGATATGTGTACACACATTTTACTCCAATCCTCGGTCACCCACCGGAAAATGAAAGTATGCAAAAAAAATTAGGTCATATACATCGACCTACCGGTGGATGAAAAAACATAGTCCATAGACGGGAAACGGGTCAAACGAATTGAAAAGTCTTTTCAGTTCGACAGCGTGAGCAGAGGATCGACCAAGCAAAAAGTTGGAAAAATAGAATGGAAATAATTTTTACTGCAACACTACTAAATGATAAGTGTTCAATTTACCAAATCAGAAGAGTCAAATTTACCTAATTATGATGCATTTCATTGCAATTGATTCACTTTCAACGTTAGAATCCTTGAAAAAAAACAGAAATGCATTTAACCCCATAACAACAATCCTTCATATCAAATCCTCTAAACATAAATAAAATCCAAAAGAACAGCAAAACTGAATCAGGAAAAAGGTCAAAACATAAAAGCAGATCAATCTTCCTCATCGATAACTTGGGTACCCAATCCCTTCATCCCTCCATCTGGGATTTCTGCAACAGTCACCAAAGAGTAAAGCTCCTCTTTAGCGTCCTCGTCATCATTCCTCTTCCGCGCAATGCGCACACGGATTTTCCTTGGCACGCTACGAATTCCACGGCTCCATATGTGTTTGTTCAGCTTCACATCAACCCTGACGTCCGTGGTTCCCATGGCCTTGTTGGCAAACTTTCTGATTTCCTTGATAGCATTTGGAGCCTTCTTCTTGAAGGTGCTGCACTCAAATATGTAATCGGTACGTTTATATATAGAAAAATAATACATGAATGATGAGTGAAAAACGAAGATTTACCAAATAAAATCAACCATTTATGAATGCAAAAAAATAAACTGATTTTAAGACACAATGTAGAGTAGGATCTCACATTTTACAATCACTCAAGAATTTCAAACCAAGCCAGCTTCATATTTTTTTGCAGTCACTTTAAAAAAGAAGTGGCAAACGTACAATGTCTCATGAATAAAAAGTATGTCATGAAATAGTAAATGAGAAATAAGGAAGACAATGTCTAGAAAATTATTTATGTATAAAACAAACAGACTTGGTGATGATATTCCAGGTATTGGGGCTCCTTTGCAACTACATATCGCACCTCAACCTATTTAGGTATTCTACAAAACAAATTGGGAACGTGGTGATCCATTACAACCCTTTCTTTTCCTAGTTATTTGCTAGCTCCTAGTCATCTGGAACAGAGCTTTACACTCAATTAATCATTTCTTTTCCTAGCAATGACAAAGTTCAGATTGGACTGTGATCATATCCTAAAAACAAATTTACTTAAATTTCAGTACAATTCCAGGTTGAGCAATCGAGTACAGACGCAGCAGGGAAATAGATCGAGAAACGTAATTCAGAGGATGATATGAAAACTCTGATTACGTCATACATCATGCTTCAGCTCAACAGTTAAACGAAGAAATCAATCGATTCACAGTGCATAAGAGAGAGAGTGAGAGGGAGAGATTGAATACCATCCATGGAGGCGTTTGTGGAGATTTATGGTGTACTCCCTGGTGACGACTTCCTCCTTCCTGGCTTTGCTACCCTTCTCCACCATTGTTGCTCTGCTGCAATCAAAATCCACCGCTCGGAGATTGGGGGCGCGTCTGAGAAGAAACCCTAATCCCCTGAAGCTAAGAAAGAAGCCCTTTTATATCACTCCGCTGCGAAATGTCCTTCGTTTTTTCGGAAATTACACATTTACCCCACACGGGATAGATAATAGTTGACCAAAATTGCGATTATGATTTTGACCAATTAGTATACTGTATTTTGATTGGTTGATTCAATTATTGTTTACTGTTAAAATTGTGTGTTGTAGTCACTTGTGAGTTGTCACACATTGAATATTTCAGTAAAGGGGGACCAAATTATAAGAGTAGGGAGCTACTCCACCTAGCACCAATTGGTTTTAGGATGGAACCTTCCTACATGTCTCGAGTCTCCCATTTCTCGTCTTTGTGCGCTAGTCGTGGAACAGCACGTTAACACCCCCGTTTATGAGTTTCAACATGGTATCAGAGCTATGTGGCTAACACTCCCGTTTATGAGTTTCAACATGGTATCAGAGCTATGTGGCTTCTGTTGCGTGTTGCGTTTACGGCTCATCGGTTCGGCCTCCCATCTAGTTGACATCAGGGCACGTGGTGGTTGCTCGGCCAGAGGGTCAGCCATTGTTGTGGTGGGATCGATTTATCTAGGACTCACAAGGGAGGGGGTGTGTTAAAATTGTGTGTTGTGGTCACTTGTGAGTTGTCTCACATTGAATATTTAAGAGAAGAGAGCCTATTATATAAACCTAGGGAGTTCTCCTACTTAGTACCACATGGTTTTAAGTTAGAATGAGACTCCCTAGTGCATATTCAGGCTCCCGCTCTCGTGTGTGCGCTAGGCGTGAGACCGCACGTTAGCACCCCGTTTATGAGTTTCAACATTTACAAAGACCCCCTTGTGCGCTAGGCGTGGGACCGCACGTTAGCACTCCGTTTATGAGTTTCAACATTTACAAAGACCCCCTTGTGCGCTAGGCGTGGGACCGCACGTTAGCACCCCGTTTATGAGTTTCAACATTTACAAAGACCCCTAAACAGGAATCAACATTTATCATAATTTAGGAATTTTTTATCGTTCTTTTGTATAAGCTTGTTCGTTCAGAGAAAATGAGAGAACCAAGCATTGCATGTTATATATGTATAAACAATTTTTTTATGACATGGCACCCGTAGCCGCTAGTAATCCAGTGCGCATTGAGTAACTTTCGAGCTGAACGTAGTAACTCTCTATTGACCTCTCAGTCTCACACTTTCTATTCCACCGACTCGGCTACCCTTGCAGGTATGTATAAGCAAAACATTTTGTTATTAAGCGCAATCAGAGTTTTGACCATCGATTGATCAAGTGTTTCTCAACCAAATTCGGTTATTTCAAGTACTTCAGTTTCCTCATCAGCTCACGCCCATAACATGTAGTGATCAATTTCTTGATCTAACGATGTGAGATTCCCAATCTCAAATGATCTTAAGGTTCATCATGAGCTAATGATCTTAATATGTTGATTTCTCGTCACTTTGAGTTTTCATAACTATGTTGTAACTTTTTCGAATCGCCTTGATAGCTTGAATAAGATCAGAGCTTTGTCTCCCTCCATGCTTCTAGATCGAAACACGTATAATCATTGTTCTTTTTTTTATGATTTGAATTTAGTGTAGTTCCTTAGAGTTCATAGATGTACTTTTAAAATCAATCAATTCAAGTCCAACGACGTCCAAATAAAAATTCGTCAATATTGGTGCAAGAAGTGTGTCTATTTTCGTGCACAGAAAAATGTGTGTTTCTAAAAAAAATATGATGCAAATACTCAATTGATTTCCTGAAATAGACTGAAAGCTTTAGACGTTTTCGAAAATATAGATACGACAAAGTATATTTTTTCAGCATGATCTATGAAAGAAATGTTATACTATATTTATGTCATAATAATATGCCGTGACGGAGCCAGCCAGAAATATTATAAACATGTGGGGGCTTCGTAAAAATCATAATCTCTCCAATAAAACATTGGATAATTTATTTATTTTGGCACAAATGTGAAAAAAGAATTGATTTTGACAAAAAGTATGAATAAAAATATATTTTTTAAGTTAAAAAATATTTTTTTTACATAATGTTTAAAAGTAATTGATAAAATATGAATAATCTAATATTTAAATGTTAGATTTTTTTTTTTTGAGTTGTATAGATTAAATTATAAATATCTTGATTCAAATTATTTTAATGTAAATATTAATTAATACATATATTAGTGAATATTAATCACTAAATCAAGTTATTAATATTATAAAAACTAAATAAACAAATTATAAATTTTATTTACTAAATATATAATTATTTATAACTATCACAATTATGAATAGTATTATTGTACGTATATACAATTGCATAAATATTACTTATTCAATATTAAAATAAAATTCATTAACTACTGACTGTATTACTATCAAATATCAATTATAATTTGATCAAGTAAATCTAATTATTTGTATATTTTTAAATTTGACTACTAATTAATAAAACCAAGTCAATTTTATTACATTAAATATAATATAGGCGAAAAAATTGAAAATCAAATTAAAATAATTTATTATTACACAAAATAATTACATTTATTTAAACATAATAAATAGCCCCACTAGTTAATATCTTTGCCACCTTTTATCTCTTGGCTCTAGGGGCTAATCATCACTTTTGATCCAAATTGTATAAATATTAATACTAAAAAACAAAAAACAAAAAAGGCTTGTGAGTTTATCCGCCCCTAATAATATGATCATTAATTATTCTTAAATAAATGTTTCTCAATTACAAAACTTTTAATTTTTTTTTTTATTTTAACATGGAATTTTATTCCTATTTTTTAAAATTTCATTGTTAAAACGGTCATATTATTCAAAAACGGATCGAGAGAGTACCTACTTGAATATGTTGGTGGCTGATGTATATCCCAAAAAGTTGTTGGAAAATCTTAAGTCAAAATTGGTTTTATCCAATGTTTGATTGAGTTGACTGGCTATAAATTTAATTCCGATTGGGAAATAAATTGTACGATAATTTTCTACGTCGTTCGTAGATAATTATAGAATTTTATTTCGTCAAAAACCGATTTTCGGTGAGTGAGAAATAAATGGTTAAAGATAGCCCATTAAAAAGGCATTTAATTGAATATGTAATAAAGTGTAAGACTTTATTACATTGAAATGTGTAATAATTATTATATCCCACATTGAAAGATGTAATAAAATGATTACACTTAATAAATGGTTGGAGGATTAATGTGTTCAACAAGTGAGTAAGACCATGAACCGTTAAGGTACATGGCAATCGCCACACGCGCGCCGTCCGCTCGGCTCGTGCTCGTGCCCGGCCCGTCCCGACCCGACCCGACCCGACTCGACTCGTCCTTGGACTTGGTCTTGGGCTCCTGGGCCTGGCCATCGTAATAGTTTTGCTGACGGGTTGAACTATAGATTGGGCTCACTTATGGTGGGCTAGTGTTGACACAATTGGACGGGCTGAACTATAGATTGTGCTCACTTATGGTGGGCTAGTGTTGACACAATTGGATTGTGCTGAAGTTGAATAGTCAAGCCTGATTAAATAATAATTATTATTATATTAATAATATTCTTATGGTGGGCTAGTGTTGACACAATTGGATTGGGCTGAAGTTGAATAGTCAAGCCTGATTAAATAATAATTATTATTATATTAATAATATTATTTTCTGAAATGAAATCCTCAACGGTCAGGTGACCAGGTTCATTCCTAACGTTACAATGGTGTAATGAGGCTGAACGTTACAAGGTGGTAATGAGGCTGCATTACTCACCCGAATGAATGCCTTTGTTGACCCTTCACATGCATGTGGACGCCTATAAAATCTTTGGGGGCATTACGTCTGAAAACCGTAGCAAACACGGGACGTATTTGTCTTGCGGATAGCGAAAGCGCCTCGACTACCCGCAATTCAGGTTGTTTTGTTTATTTATTTTATTCTGGAATTGTAAAGATCAGTAGTACTGTTCTAGTCCAGATTTTAGTTTATTTTGTGTTTCGGATTTAGACATTTTGTACAAAAATAACCAACAACGCAAGACAAATATTTCATCTCGTACTAAAAGTCTACCTCCGGGACCGATGGTTTTGGTAAGGTATCTCAAAGATGGACCTTTGGTCATCTACGAGAATGGTATAGATGCTGAGAAACGTGTAACATTTGAAGCATGTGAGCAAGGTGTTACCTTTGCCGGAATATTGTTCTAAACGGACTAAATATTGAACTATACGATGTGTATAGAGTATGACTTCGTCTAAAGCACTTTGGGTTGCTAAAAAGAAGAAATACAAAGATTGAGGACGTTGGAACAGAAATGTTCATCGTCGGTATTTTCTTGAATTATTAAATGATCGTGACTAAGATCGTGATATTTTTAATTCCAAGAGTACCAATTGATCATGTATACATAGCCGGAGAAGGCATGTCGATCAGTGAGTATTTCCAAATGGATGTTGCATTTGAGAAATTAATTTTATTCTGAAAATGAAATAATTTTTTTCAAACGACGGTTCGTATTCACCACAATTGAATGGTGTGGTTGAACGAAAAATAAAATAAAATAATAATAATTAATTTTATTATTATTAAAAGTCTTGAAGAGTTGGTAAACGTCGTATTGATTAATTATAGATTATTTCAGAACGTGTGGGGAGAGTTGTTTTAACAAGTTAACCACGTATTGAATAAATACCCACAAAAATAAAATAAAAATAAGAGGTGTTACGGATTTTTGAAAAAAAATAATAATAAAAAAAAAATCGTAAACCGTCTTATAAATAGTTTAAAGTGTGGGGGTGTTTGGCAAAGGTGTATATACCTGAATCAAAGTAATGGAAAATGCTTGTGTCTTCTGTGATGATTCACTGTGATAGCCAATTTGCTATAAGAAAAGCATAGAGCATTATGTATAACGGTAAATCTCGACATGTTCGTCGGAGAATTAACACCGTTAGACAATTGATCTCAAATGGAGTAATTTTCTTAGAATGTGTGAAATCTAAGAAAAATAAAATAAAATTGATTGATCCTTTGACGAAAGGAAATTGATAGAGATCAATTAAATATGTGCTAAAGGGATTGAGTTTGAAAAACCACAATTTAATGAACGATCATAACGGTAACCCTACCATGATGAATGGAGATCCCACGAACTTGGTTCAAAGGGAAAACTAAGTTATGAAAATTCAGTTGAGCACTTGAAAATATATATATATTTTTTATATATTTATATATTTTGTGAACTCATCCCTAAGGGCAAATCAAGTGCTAAATCCTGATGTATGGTAAAAGGTTAAGTTCTCGTGGAGACTTTTAATGAATCCCAACCATTGAAAGGTGAAGTATGTCAGGATACTTTTGTGGGAGGTCACCTATATAAATGTGAAGTGAGGGCCGCTTCAAATTTAAACATTTATGAATCCAAAGTGTTGTCCATGGCCAAAACGGACACAACATAGAACGGGAAATTGAACGGAATTTATTGCGTGAATAGCATTGATTCGTTGTACGCTGTGGGGGAATAGTTCAAGGCATCGTGTCCACTAGGCCTCCTGTACTTCCGATGTTATATCACTACGGAAGGTTCAAAGCCGCAAACTACCTTTCCGGAAGCGATAGATTCTTTTTGGGAATTGAACACGGAGTCTGCATACATTGCATGCATTGATTTCCACTCATGTGGGGGATTGTTGGAAAATTTTAAGTCAAAATTGATTTTACTCGATGTTTGACTTAGTTTATTGGCTATTAAATTAATTCAGATTGGGAATTAATTGGTACGATAATTTTCTACGTCGTTCGTAGATAATTTATATGATTTTATTTCGTCAAAATCCGATTTTCGGTGAGTGAGAAATAAATGATGAAAGTTAGCCAATGATAATGTGCATTATAGTTTAGTTGTTGGGCTAAACTTGATTTGGGCATCCGTAGTGGGCCAGATGGAGGAAAAATTATTTGGGCTTACGTAGTGGGCTTGGTGTGCTTGGTGGAAGAATAAGCATTATGCTTTTGATATTATAATTAGTTTATTATTTTTATATAATAAATAATTATAATATATTTAAAATACTCCACTAATGCATTTTAAATGCATTTGTAACCTCCCATTTATGTGAAATAATGGTGGTGCCATCAAATGCATTGTAACCTCCATGTTAATGCACATTTGACCCTTCACATGCTTGAGACCTATAAATAGAGGTCTTAGGTGCATTTCATAATACAGACACAAAATTCACAAAAGAATTCATAGCATTTGCATAAGTGTTCATACTCCCAAAATTTTACTTGTTCGAATAGTGATTCTAATTTGGTTTGCTTCAAATAAGAACGAAGAAAGTCGTTGTATCTTTGGGGGCATTACGTCTGAAAATCGTAGCAAACACGGGACGTATTTGTCTTGCGGATAGCGAAAGCGCCTCGACTACCCGCAATTCAGGTTGTTTTGTTTATTTATTTTATTTTGGAATTGTAAAGATCAGTAGTACTGTTCTAATCCAGATTTTAGTTTATTTTGTGTTTCGGATTTAGACATTTTGTACAAAAATAACCAACAAAAGTAGCCATATAATCAACTCAATAATGTCATAAACCATAAGATTAAAATGCACAAAGGTACGTACGTACGGCTATGCACTTTGCAATTGGATGATAGACGAGAAGCAAACAATCAGTTGAAACAGAAAAGAATAAGACGAACAATCTCCCATTAACGCACGTCCGAACCACTATCACAGTTGGTGTTTCCGATCCTTCAATTTTTTATTAAATAATTACTTAATTAGTGTAAATATCCAAAGATATTTGAGATTGAATTGATGCATTTAGCAGTGGCGTAATTTAAACAGAAATGCACAGCTGAAAGAAAATGTCTTTCGCCAACTAATTCAAAAAAAAATATAATAATTATAACAAACTTAACTATTTTATATTCGTTTACGTTAGATAATTAATTACATCACATGTAAAGAAATCGAAATCAACTTAAACATTCAAACTTATCATTTCACAAAATAATAAAAGAATATATTAATGCTATAAGGATGACTTGGAATTTGTCTAACGGCCTAATTACAAGACTTAAATAATTAATTAATTAATTATACTGCACAGTTGAGAGCGGTAAGAGCAGGTTGAATGAGAATCCTCTCAATACGAGCCGATGCTTCTTGTGTGAAGTGTAACCCGTCCCAAAATATGTATTCGTTCGGATTCGAGCAAACTGGAACGCCCCGACTTCCGCAAAATCTCTTTTGGTTGTAATTATATTTTCCTCCGATTCCACAACAAGCTTTCAGGGTTGTATTCCCATTGGAACCTGCAGTATATGTCTCAGCTATAACTTGACGCACACCTTCGACCATTGGGCCATACATTATACTAACGTCTGGGAACTCTCTACTCAGATTGCTGATTGCTTCTTGGAGATGATTGTTTTTCAAGGTGATTAGATCATTCACGCTTTTTAAACAACCTAGATCATCGTATGCCTTAGGATCATCGCTACCCAATGCAGTTAGCATATAGGGAAAGCATCCTATGGGAGCATTTCCCGGAATTATAATTTGATTCGCACCCATTCTTATCACCTCCTGCATTGATCATCCATTAATTAACAAATTAGATTTTGTCGAACGATCACTTTCAATATAATTAAAGCAAGACATAGTAAGTAAACCGATCTGACTTACCCTAGTAGCACTTATTTGAGCCTGCGTCACGTAGGGAATGTAAGCTTCTACTTCTTTAATGGACTTCCCTTGTACTAAGGCATACCCGATGTCATTGGCTTCGATATCTCCCATCAATATGAGCGAGTTTTGTAGTCTCTCTGCGCAATCTGATGTCGACGATCATATAAAAATATTGTTACACAAACCTATTTAATTTATACATAGAATACGTTCGTATATGTCTTACAAATTTAATTATATATAGTATAATTGATGAAACTTGTAATTACCTCTTGGTGTTGAACAAATGGATTTGAGGTGTGTTTTGAACCAAGTCATTTGAACACTAAGAGGAACGGCGTATGGTGGAATTTGAACGCCTCTTGATTTGAAAAACATGTGGTCGAGCACCGGGCTTCTTGCCACTGAAAATATGACTCCATTGCTAGAGCTAGAATTGCTTGACAAATAAGGCGTGATAACCGGAAACCCAAAATCGGCAGCTGCAAAAACATACGTACATAAATCAATCAAGAAATTCGATTTGTCGCTTTCTTTGGTAAGTGCATGATTTAAGTTATTATATAGCTAGTACGTACGTATATAAATACAAATAATTACCTGCATAGTCAAAATCAATAAGACCATCACCCCATCGACCAGTAGGTCGACCGGGAAAGGTCTGACCGTAAGGCGAACGTGCAGCCGGAAGGAAAGGGCCCCACGGGAGAACTTTGATAGAGTTGCCGACGTCAGTAACTCCATCGCCGAAATGATACATGTATTGGAATGGGCATCTAGTATTTTGGGATGAAGTTTCACCAACAAGAATTATGAACACAAAAAGGCATGAGAGCTTGATGATGAGGTTTGAACGAGAAGAACCCATAATTAATTTATATTGTTGTTTGTTGTATTGAGTAGATAGCAAAAAAAAAAATGAGTTTGTTTGTGATGTAAGAACATTTGATTGCAGGCTCATATATATAGGCAGATTACAATAAATAGACGTGTTAGTTACTGACCGGTTCGGCATTAAATATTTAATTGACCTCTTACAAATTCAATTTCATTGTTCCATATGCGAAATATTCCGCATGCAAAATACACAATACAGTACATAAATACATGCACACAAATTAATACTTAAGGGGATGCTTCTAAATTTTGATTTTGATTAATACTACAAATTAACTAAATTTATTTTATTGATTATTCATGTCAAATTGTCAACTGGGGAATAATTATAATAATTGAAATATAAAGTTTTCCTTGTGAGTGGATTTACATAGAATATTTCAATAAAGTGAATTTATTTGAATTGTTGAATATCAATTAAATGAGTTGGCAATTGACAGCTGCGCTCAGCGCGTGGTGTACGTATTATAGTCAAACTAAAATATACTCCACTCCACATTTTATTCCAAATACGCTCAATTTTTATTTATCTTTTATATAAATATGAATTAATTTTTTTTAAAGATCAATCATGTATAAATGAGCACATAGGAATAAAAACTTTAATGACAATTTTATTTTATAAAACTTTAATAAATGCATTAAATTAATTTAATTAGAAGTTAATTTCATGTAAAATCAGAATTTATGTAATGCATATTATAAATAAAAAAGGTACCACAATGTTTATTTCTATTAAAAATGTATAATTTTATAATTTAATTTTTTCAATAATTTATGTTATTCATAAGAAATATTAAAAAAATAAAAATGGTGAAATGTCTTTTTATTTTATTTTATAAAAATACAATTTTAAAAATAAATAAGAGGAACCGCGTATCGTGGAATTTGAACTCCTCACTACATTCTTTTTTTAGTGTTCCATAATAGTTTATACCTCCCAAAACAGAAAATAAACATTCGTACTTTTTCACTTTAAAATACAATTTTACACATAATTTATCGACCTACTTTATAAACTCTATACTCGCAACTACTTTATTTTTTAACTTTAAAATATATTTTTACACTTTACTTTTTAATTAAAAAGTCAAAAAATAATGTTTTTTTAATCTACCTGCCAAAAAAATTTGCATATTTAAAAAGTTGAGTATATAATGAAAACTATTTAATTTTTTATTTCTCTCAAAATTTTGTATACTCATAAATGAAATAAAAATTACTACTTTTGTCCCAAATATTTATAAAAAAAATTCTTTTTTAGAAGTCAAAACTAATTATACACACTTTTAAAAAAAAAATAATTATTTTAATTTTTCACTTTAATTAAAATATTATTTTACCTCTATTTTTACACATACTTTTCAAATTTTATTTACAACTACTTTACGTTTTGACTTAAAAATACATTATATAATTGAGTCGGAAATAGTACAACTTTATTCTTTCAATATTCATTTATTTAAATTGATAGTACAGTTATTTTTTTATTTAACTTATTTAAATTAGTTAGACTCTGTTTTTTTTTTACGAATTGAATTGAACTGAATATATCTTAATTGAACTGAACTGAGAATAAAACTGAACTAAACTTAAATGAATTGAAGTGATTTTCTTATAAAAATAAAAATAATTCTTAAAGTTTGTTAAATATTTTTTTAAGAATATTAATAATATTCTATCATTAAGTAGATTGTATACTAAAATTATTGATTCAAATCATTATTTTTTTGTTATTTATTTATTTATTTTGAAACGAATTTAATCCAGTTTCAATTGAATCGAAACTGAACTAAAATTTACTGAAATTAAGTCCAAAAGAACATAGCATTCATTATATAAATTTATCACAACATATATATATATATATATATATTACTCATTAAATTATTCAAAAATCAAATTACTCATTAAGTTTAATTACTCTTAATTTAAAAAAAAAATATATGATTATGATGATACACTTTTTATATTATGGGATTGAGCCATTGAGGGGTTGTGATGTACATACTATTTAATTTGGATAACATGTCATGACGTGAATATGTGATATGTGGTGTACCGCGCCCAATTAACTGACTATTTCAATTGTCAACGCATTTCAATTCTACTAACTAATTCCATTAAACTCAGACTTTATTGAAATAAACTCAGACTAATTCTGCATTTATAAATCCGGCCACTCAGAAGGAAAACTTTTTTTTTAATTATTATAATTATTCCCCAGTTGACATGAATGAATATATAATATAAATTCAAATATTTTAACCAAAGTCAAAATTCAGAATCATCCGTACGTGTTATACAGTTAATTCGTGTATTGCATTGCATGTGGAATGTTTCAATTCGTATATAGAACAAGGAAATTGAATTTGTAAATATTTAATGCCGAACGGGTCAGTAACTAACACGTCTATATATAAATTTGCCTATATATATATAACTGCATGCAATTATATGTTTTATATCACACACAAACTCATTTATTTTTCTAGCTACTCAATACAAACAACATCAACAAACATAAAATAACTATGGCTTCTTCTCGTTCCAACCTCATCATCAAACTCTCATGCCTTTTTGTGTTTACAATTCTTGTTCGTGTAACTACATCCCAAAATACAAGGTGTCCATTCCAATACATGTATCATTTCGGTGATGGAGTTACCGACGTCGGAAACTCTATCAAAGTTCTCCCGTGGGGGCCTTCCCTTCCGGCAGCACGTTTGCCTTACGGTCAAACCTTTCCTGGTCAACCTACTGGTCGATGGGGTGATGGTCTTATTGATTTTGACTATGCAGGTAATTATGGGTGTGTAGTATATAAGAAAATGAATCAAGAAAACATCTAGTAATTCTTCGATTTTGTTGATTGATATGTACGTGTGTTTTTGCAGCTGCCGATTTTGGATTTCCGGTTATTACACCTTATTTGTCAAGCAATTCTAGCTCTAGCAACGGAGTCATATTTTCAGTAGCAAGAAGCCCGGTGCTCGACCACATGTTTTTCAAATCAAGAGGCGTTCAAATTCCACCATACGCCGTTCCTCTTAGTGTTCAAATGAGTTGGTTCAAAACACACCTCAAATCCATTTGTTCAACACCAAGAGGTTTGGAGTTTCATCAATTATACTATTATTAATTAAGTTGTAAAAATATATGATCATAGAATATTTTTAACAATATTTTTATATGATCGTCATCAGATTGCGCAGAAAGACTACAAAACTCGCTGATATTGATGGGAGATATCGAAGCCAATGACATCGGGTACGCCTTAGTACAAGGAAAGTCCATAAAAGAAGTAAAAGCTTACGTGCCCTACGTGACACAAGCACAAATAAGCGCTACAAGGGTAAGTTGATCGGTTTTAATTTCTTCATACATATTTATAAAATAATTATTCGTCATGCAAAATCTAATTAGTTAAATATATAATGGGCGATGAATGCAGGAGGTGATAAGAATGGGGGCGAATCAAATAATAATTCCGGGCAATGCTCCCATCGGATGCTTTCCCTATATGCTAACCGCGTTGCGTAGTGAAGATCCTAAATCATACGATGATCTAGGTTGTCTAAAAAGCGTGAATGGTCTAATCACGTTGAAAAACAATCATCTCCAAGAAGCAATCAGCAATCTGAGTAGAGAGTTCCCAGACGTTAGTATAATGTATGGCCCAATGGTCGAAGGTGTGCGTCAAGTTATAGCCGAGACATATGCTGCAGGTTCCAATGGGAATACAACCCTGAAAGCTTGTTGTGGAATCGGAGGAAAATATAATTACAACGAGAAGAGATTTTGCGGTAGTCGGGGTGTTCCAGTTTGCTCGAATCCGAACGAATACATATTTTGGGACGGGTTACATTTCACACAAGAAGCATCAGCTCGAATTGAGAGGATTCTCATTCAACCGGCTCTTACCGCTCTCAACTGTGCAGTTTAATTAATTAATTAATTATCTAGCTAACTCATTTGTATCATTAATTTATTCTTTTATTATTTTAAGAAATTGTATCTTTGAATGTTTTAAGTTATATTCGATTTATGTAAACTAATAATAATTGAACTGTCATGCTAAATTATTTTACTTTTTGAATTGGTGAAAGACATTTATTTTCATCTTCCTATATATATTTTTCCTTATGTGTTGATTAATTTTATTTTTCAACGTTATAAATTAAAATATACTTTTCTATTTACTCTATTTTTAAAAAAGAATATAATTAAATATATACAATATTTTTCAATAAAAAAATATAATTCTATTTTATTTACACAATATCAATTTATAACAATTCACATAATTTGATGGCAGAAGCAATTGCGATTCTGGTTCTTCTCTTCGTTTTCCCGGTCAAAAGCTGGCCATCATGAATGTCACGACAGGGACCACTGCACCACCGCCCAACATCGGAGGTTCCGTCCCGTCAACTCCAATGGATACTCAGCCAGTACTTTGGAGCATCGGTCTAATGACATTGCAATTGACCTAGACAAAAAAAAAAGGCTTAAAAGGGCGCGGATATACACGATTTCCACTCTCTCCGATAGATGCTGTGGAGGCGAAAGAGAATGCCTACGGCAGAGAAACGCTGCACGAAAATTCAAAATAAAGAATGTTGGGGGCATCGACAGTAACGGCCTTGATCGCCCTTTCCGTTTCCAATACAACACCAGATGCTTAATCGAAGGATTGAAATAGCTCGCCACGGTTGAAGCCGTGGCAGCCCCTAATCTCCAACTCCTAGAGGCAGGGGAAGTTAGACGAAAAGCAGTCCAACGATCCTTTGGCCAAACGTACAGACTTGAGACAAGGGAACTAGTATATTTCGGGACAAAACATGATCTTGACGGCACATAGGTGGAGCATTGCGGCAGAGCGCATGATAATATCAGCACAAGAAAACAAAACACATTTTTTAATGTATAAGACAGCTCAATTCAGTTGTTTCAGTTCAAAAGAACAAGTTCTTAAACCGACAAAGGAAACAAAGCACATTTTTTAATGAATAAGACAGCTCCAACCATAGAAGGGACACCAACCTTAAAGTTAAAACCCCAGCAAGATCAAGAAAACCATTCCATAACCATCAAAACAAACACAAGAAACACCACATAAAATTATACATCCCATCCAGACCAAGAACATTCTCCCCCATAAGCATCACACTAGACCACTTTAGAGAATATAGTCAACCTCATTCAAGCCAAAAACCATCCATTCATTTTATCCACATTCATATCTACTTTATCACAACCAGAACTCTAATTTATTATATCTTGTCGATCTTATCCGCCTTAACAACCGGGTTTGCTTTCGCTATAGCTTCCTGGGCCGCAGAGCGGTAGTCGAACTGACAATCATGCTTGTCGGTGTAACGATGAACGGCGCAGAAAGTAGTGCCGCAACGACAAGTGAAACCCGTCAAGCCAACGCGCTTCCTGCACGCACCACACCTCTTTGGACCTTGCTCTTCATTTTTCTGTCCACCGTCTGGCAATACAGAGGGCGTTTGCTGTAATCCCAACGTGGGATCTGACGTGGCAGCTTGTGATCGAGAGGCGTCAGGGTCGTCGACCTTTTCGTTTTCAACAACATTGGAGGAGGAGCTGCCATTGACAATTATACTCTGGATGGACGAGGCGGCTAGGTTTGCTTGTTCTTGATTCAGAGCAAGGTCTTTGTAGCACTTGGAGCACATGTTCATGGTGGCTGCCGTTCCGAAGAATCCACACTTGTTGACGCAGAGGAGAGGAGCTTGAGGAGCTTCACATCCAGTCTCGTTTTGCTCCATATCAGCGACTTGTTTATCTGCAATAAATCCCTATTACATGTACAATCATCTCTTGGTAACCAATTACATTGCGTGAATCAAAAAATATATCAACAATGTACTGTCTCAAGCCTCGCGACATGTCTACAATTCTACACTGCACCACCGAGTCAGGCCAAACCTCAGTATTCTTGTGTAATTGTGCATACTATTAGAAACTGATAGAAGTGTACTTCCTAGTAAAGAGATGAATGCAGAGAAACACGAATCGCACAGATCAAACTGATATCAATGACCGATTGAAATACTCGAATCAACCGAAAACACTATCAGCAAAAGAGCAAAGATACCACATGGACTTCACCAGTCGAACCGAAGGGAATCGACTGCTGATATACCTGCTGGGCTAAATATCAAACTAAACCAAGTACATATACAAAAACACCAAGACATAAATGAAACAAATTCAAAACTGAAACTAAAGTTAAAAAAAAAAAGTAAAATTTGATAGGTCAAGCCCCATCAGACCCAGATAATAAAAAGGGTGTTAATTTAATCATCGATACAGAAAAATAAATTAATCTACAGTTTACGAAACACAGTGAATTCTATATCGGCGAAATAATTACATAAAAATAAATAAAAATTGAATAAAAAAAACGAACACAGTGAATTCTGTATCGGCGAGCAATTTACTGGAGTTATTAAAAACCTTCAAATTAATTTCCCAAAATCTACATGAACAGAGATACGTCAATAATTCTGTATCGATAGATAGAGATAGAAATTGAGATCGACTAACCCTAGAATCGAGCAGGAAATTCAGATGGAGAAAAGGCGTGCAGTTTCGCAAGTGGGAAAGATGACAACACTATTATAAAAAGCGAGCTTGTTATTGGGTGTGCATGGTCTAGCTACACCGCGACGCTTTTCGTGAGATCAGTGGTGAAGGAGTAACCGTGTCGACAAATTATTTAGATTTTCTATTTTTTTCCATTTTAATAATTTCTTTTTTCCATGTCACCAATTAAAAAGAAAATTATTAAAAAAATGGCACACATAATTTATTATAAAAATATTATTTATTTCATTGGAATTACAAGGCAAATTGAACTCCCTCTTAATAACACATGGATTTAATTAGTGCATGCAAAGGGCAAAGAACGACAAGATAGAAGCTCCGACGAAGGATCCAATGGCGGGCAAAGCAGAAATGGCATCGCTCGATGGAGACGGGGCCGGGGCCGGGGCCTCACCAATAGCCACCACGGCACTCATGGAGGCGGCGGCGATAAGTGCGGCACATGTGATCTTTCTGGCGTCCATGGTGAATTATTGATAATTTCAGAGACAAGACTATGCAAAAATTTAAATAAAGATGTTAGAAGAATAATTTATTTGTATCTTGCCTCTTTGTGTGTTATTTAAATTCCTGCCTTGTTGAAATTTGGTGGCGATTGAAGGTCTATTTATATTGAAAATAATTTCGAGTTGATTATACTCGTTCTATTATTAGAATGTTTTAGGGCATTGGGCTTCAATATCGGGACGTCATCACGTCAAACCACTAAAAATATAGTGGTCGCGTTCTTTATGGAAATTATACACGCCAATAGCCACACACAATTACTTTCAGTGTCGCTCATAATAATAATCAGACTTCCTTTTATCTAGAAGAATTATTCATAGCGTTGAAGTAGCCTATTTACGAATGAAAACCACTATATTCAATGTCGTGGTTTGTGTATGTATCATTTTTTTTAATCTTGTTTTCAATTTGGTGCTTGATATCATATTGCTCGATTATTACACGCTTTGATATATATTGCGATTTCGTGCTTGAGAAATCAATATACTGTACTTGGGTTGAGTCAGTTTTCAACTTGTATTTCCATTCTTTAAAGAGTTAAATGCTCGTTTCTTTCAACTTATAATTACACTACTTCAATATTAATTCATTTAAGTTTAATTCAATACAAAATCTTGACATAATTAATTCTAAAATATAATAAAAATGAAAGATTTCATGTAGACAATTTAATTAATGCTAAAATATTCAAATCATAATTCAATATCAAAGAATACTTTTAAATTTGTAGATGAGTGGAATTTGGTTGTGCATGTGGTTTTTCGATGAGTCCGAGTCCTTAAATAAAATACAAGAAATTCCTTGCTTGCAAACAAGGTATTGGGATTGGGCGGGGAGGGGTCCCATTGATCTCAGGACACAATGCATATATATGTGACAACAGACATCAGCTTTATGTTTCCTGTTCTGAAAACTCTTTTGGCCTAATTCATTGAATTGTCAAGCAACCTCTTTTTCCCTACGGTTGCTTTCCATATTTTTAATTTATTCATCCCTTATATAGTATTACTCACTATATCATCACCCTTTTCTAACATATTAAAAACAAAAAAAAAAAAATCACTTGAAAAGAAAAAAACAAAAATTTAATCAATATCTGAAACCTTACACCTAATTTAATGAAAAAAGAGTATTGAAAAGATAAGTCTAGTATTGAAGATTTGAGTACTAATTAAGAATGTTTTCAAGGATAGTCCGGTTGTGGAGTTTGAAAATGCGAAATCTGGCTGCCATAATTTGAAACGTTATTAATTACTATTTCTTTATTTTAAAACATTTATTTTTATTACTAAATATATTTTGATTTTTTTTGTCCTTAATTAAATTTATTTATATTTATACTAATTTAGATATAGGATTATTTAATTTATGTTGTTAAAAAGAAGAATTAGTTTTTGTACGGAATTCAATTGAAATTGATTAATCTGAACAAAATTAATTGACTTGATGAATTGAATTGAATTCATCTGAATGAATTTAAAATATTTTTTTTATAATAATAATAATAATAATAATAATAATAATAATAATAATAATAATAATAATATTACACGAGACACAAAAAATTATGCATTACAAATGACCATGCATAATTTTATGGGACAACATTTTTTAGTATTCGTACGTGTTTAAAAATATATTCTTATTTTTTTGAAACGAAATGAGGATTACAATAATTTTTATACATTATAAAATAAAATTCTAAGTAAGAACTAGATAGTAAATACTGTACAATTTATGCAGTAAATATATTGGGGGTAGTAAATACTGTACAATTTATGCAGTAAATATATTGGGGGTGTCACGTGTGTAATGTAAATGAAATGATGTTTGATGAAAAAACAATATTATCTGCGTTCCATTGACTAAGGAAAGTGCTGAAAAAGGGAACAGACAATTCGGATTTGTAGGGACAGGAAACAGCTGTAAGGCAAAGATTTTGCAGACATTACTATTGTGCATTTGTGCTGTGCTGTGGGAACTCCGATATTTACCTCTCGATGCATACAGTACAGACAGACATTCACACGCGCCAATGCGGCATGCCTTTTGCAATTTTAAATGTGAGTTAAAATTATTTTACCTTTGTCCTAATTTAATATAAAGTGTTTTTTTAAGTTACAAATAAACGGGGCATATTAAATTTAAACAAAAGTAGTACTAGGATACGGTGGTAGGATACGGTGGGCTGCCCTTCCTGCTGGGCCAGAGCGTATTGATCATATATAGGCACTATTTTATTTTTTGGCTTGCTATTCGAGGTCGGCTTCCGACTCGTGATAAACATTGAATTGGTCGGGGAGTTGATCGTGTGTTCTGTGTGGTTGTGAGAGTGTCGAGACGCACCCATCTTTTTTCGAGTGCACTTTCTCACAAGATTGCGTGCGGAGATTATGAGGGAGGTTGGATTCCTTTGGTCACGTGGTGATTGGGATAGTGCTATCCTCCGTGCTGCTAGTCGGTGGTGTGGGAAGCATTTGATCTTTTGCGCCTATCGTGCACTTCTCGCTGCACTGATTTACTATATATGGCAAGAGAAGAACACGCGCATACGGGAGGCTCGCTTGGTGTCGTCTGCGGTGGTGGCTACTTTTGCTATTTCCATAGTGTGGGATATGATCATCTCGTTACGCTCTCAGACTCAATGCAGATACGGGCTCTGAAGCGAGTGTGTCATATTGTTGGGTGTGAAGGTCGATTCACGCCGGAAAGGACGAAGAAGACGATCGGAGGAGACGATCGGGGAAGTCGGTCCAAGAAGAGGGGGTAGCGGTCGCTACCCCCAGGGCAGTGAGCGCTGCCCTTGTCCAGAACCGGGTACAGCAGCTCTTTGACGACCGAGTGGCGCTCCCTCTAGCGCTTGGGGTAGCGCTGGGGTAGCGGTCGCTACCCCCCTATTTTCTGCCAGCGGGATTTCATCTTGTCCTCCAAGTTTCCCTCCTCTATTTATACCCTATGCGATTTATTAATTAGGGTTAACACCTACAGCTATTAGAATTGATATTATAGAGTTTACAAGCTTGTAACGGGGATCTATAATTGTTCTAATAAATCATTGCAGCCGGAGAAAGTGGACGTAGCCCTCGTTAACGGGTGAACCACTATAAATTTCTTGTGTCTTTTATTCCGTATTTTTCGTTCTTGCTTGTTCGTGTGTTTTTCAAGAGGGGAATTCAGACGCGAATTTCTCAACAACTGGTATCAGAGAGCTAGGGTTATAGCGATCGGGGAAAAGCGATGACGGACACCACCACTTCGTTCGGGGTTACGAAGTTCGACGGAAACAACTATGGACACTGGAAGATGCAGATCGAGGACTACCTTTATGGGAAAAAGCTCGGAATTCCTTTGAAGGGTAGACCGGAGAAGATCAAGGATGACGAGGAATGGGAAAGCCTCGACAGGCAGGTGTTGGGATTGATACGTTTGTCCTTGGCTTCAAACGTGTCATTCAACGTGCGCTCAATTACCACAACCAAGGATTTGATGGCTGCCCTATCAAACATGTACGAGCAACCTTCAGCGAACAACAAGGTGTATCTCATGAAGCAGTTGTTCAACCTGAAGATGTCGGACAATGCAAACGCAGCCAACCACATCAACGAGCTGAATTCCATCTTGGATAAATTGAAAGGAGTCGGGGTGAATTTCGATGATGAAATTTACGCCTTGATCCTACTTGCGTCTTTGCCGGATAGTTGGGAGCCCATGCGGGCAGCTGTTAGCAACTCTATGGGGAAGGAGAATCTGCAGTTCTCCGAAGTTAGAGATAAGATCCTAGCCGAGGAAATCCGGAGAAAGGATTTCAAGGGAAAGTCTTCCAGTTCGGCCTTGAGTGTGGAGAACCGGGGGAGAAACTCGGGTAGGAATGCTAACAGGAACAGAGGGAGATCCAAGTCTAGGAGTGGAAGAGATAGCTCGAAGTCCGAGGATAATGAGTGTTGGAATTGTGGGAAGACGGGGCACTTCAAGAGGGATTGTCGCTCTCGGGGGAAGAACGACAACAAGAAGAAGGGAACCGCCAATGCGGTAACACAAGAGGATGACGACGATGGGGACGTCCTTCTCTGTTCGGTCGACTCACCGATCGATTCCTGGGTGCTGGACTCAGGGGCTTCTTTCCATACTACTGCACAGCGAGAGGTGATGTTGAATTACGTCTCGGGTGATTATGGAAAGGTATTTCTTGCAGATGACGAGCCACTCGATGTAGTCGGGATGGGAGATATCAACCTAAAGATGTCAAATGGGCAGACTTGGAAGATTTCCAAGGTCAGACATGTGCCGGGGTTGAAGAGGAACCTGATTTCGGTGGGCCAGCTTGACAGTGATGGTCACCGGGTGTCATTTGGAGATGGGTCGTGGAAAGTTTCGAGGAACGCCATGACCATAGCTCGAGGTCATAAGACGGGCACACTTTACATGACGACGAGCGTGAGGGACTCGGCTGGTGTTGTTGATAACACCAAAAAGACCGAATTGTGGCATTGCAGGCTGGGGCACATGAGTGAGAAGGGGATGAAGATCATGGCAAAGAACGGGCTGCTGCCCGAACTCAAGGCGATTGAGTCTCACGTGTGCGAGAGCTGCATTCTTGGAAAGCAGAAACGAGTGAGTTTTTCAAAAGATGGAAGGGAGCCCAAGGCGGGGAAGCTGGAACTAGTACACACGGATGTTTGGGGTCCAGCTCCCGTCGCCTCACTCGGAGGATCACTCTACTATGTTACCTTCATCGATGACTCCACAAGGAAGGTATGGGTGTACTTCATGAAAAATAAGAGTGACGTGTTCTCTGTTTTCAGGAAATGGAAAGCCGAGGTTGAGAATGAAACAAATCTCAAGGTGAAGTGTTTGAGGTCCGACAACGGAGGTGAGTACGTTGACGCCGACTTCAAACAATTGTGTGTCGAGAGTGGGATCAAGATGGTGAAGACTATTCCGGGGACCCCACAACAGAACGGAATAGCGGAGCGAATGAACAGGACGCTAAATGAGAAGGCCCGGAGTATGCGGTTACATTCGGGGATGCCTAAAATGTTTTGGGCATATGCCATCGACATGGCAGCTCATTTAATCAACAGAGCACCGTCGGTTCCTTTGGAATATCGGATTCCTGAGGAGGTTTGGAGTGGGAAGAAGCTGAATCTGTCCTACTTGAGGGTGTTCGGGTGTCTGGCGTATGTCCATATCGACGAAGCTGCTCGTAGCAAGCTTGATCCTAAATCCAAGAAGTGCTTCTTTCTTGGATATGGCGGCACGGAGTTCGGGTACCGATTTTGGGATGCCGAAAATCATAAGGTGATCCGAAGCAGAAATGTGATCTTCAACGAGGCAGTCTTGTACAAGGGTAAAGACGAGGTTGTTGAAGAAGGCGTTGATCCAGTGGGAGAAACGGAGGAGGTTCCGGTGAAGGTCGTGGAGACCGAGGAGATCGAGGAGGGCAACACGAGCAGCGAGGATGAGCAAGATGAGAATGCTCATCCCAACATCGATCCAGTCACACCGAAGCCGTGGAGGTCGACTAGGGTAAGAAGACCTCCCCATAAATTTTCACCTTCCCTTAACTATATCTTGTTGACTGATAGGGGTGAGCCGGAGAGCTACACCGAGGCTATACAAGCGAGGGATTCGATCAAGTGGGAGTCTGCCATGAAAGAAGAGATGAGCTCATTGATGTCGAATCAGACTTGGGAACTAGCCGAGCTTCCAAAGGAGAAGAAGGCCTTGCACAATAAATGGGTCTTCCGGGCAAAGGAAGAACACGATGGAAGCGTTCGGTACAAGGCGAGATTAGTGGTGAAAGGGTTCCAGCAGAAGGAAGGGATCGACTACACGGAGATCTTCGCTCCGGTAGTCAAGATGGTAACCATCCGGGTGGTGCTTAGCTTGGTGGCACAGGAGAATTTACATCTTCAGCAAATGGATGTAAAGACCGCATTTCTTCACGGGGATCTGGATGAAGAAATATACATGAAGCAACCGGAGGGTTTCGAAGTCCGAGGAAAGGAGAAGCTAGTGTGTAAGCTTCAAAAGAGCTTGTATGGGTTGAAGCAAGCTCCGAGGCAGTGGTACAAGAAGTTCGACATGTTCATGAAGCGGGTCGAATTCACGCGGTGCGAGGCGGACCACTGCTGCTATTTCAAGAAACTCGGGGGTACCTACATAATTTTGCTTCTTTATGTAGATGATATGTTGATAGTCGGGGCGAGCTTGGCGGAGATCGACAAGCTCAAGAAGAGTCTATCGAGGGAGTTCTCTATGAAGAATTTGGGTGCTGCCAAACAAATCCTGGGGATGAGAATTACGAGGAGCAAGGATGGTCTTGAGTTATCTCAAGAGGAGTACCTGAAGAAGGTACTAGCACGGTTTAGCATGGAGGATGCGAAACCCGTGAGCACCCCTTTGGCTAGTCACTTCCGTCTGTCAAAGGAGGACTCGCCGACGAGCGAGAAGGAGCTAGAGCATATGGATAAGGTCCCTTACGCCTCTGCGATTGGGAGCCTTATGTATGCCATGGTGTGCACGAGGCCTGACATTGCCCATGCAGTGGGAGTTGTCAGTCGGTTTATGAGTAATCCGGGGAAGCAACATTGGGAAGCCGTCAAGTGGATCTTTCGATACTTGAGAGGGACTTCCGGTTTTGCTTTGAGGTTCCGAAAATCAGATTTGGGTTTACTTGGGTTCGTGGACGCGGATAATGGAGGTGACGTGGATAGTAGGAAGAGTACTACTGGGTACGTGTACACTTTCGGGGGCACCGCGATTAGCTGGGTGTCGAGATTGCAGAAGATCGTAGCATTGTCGAGTTGCGAGGCGGAGTACGTCGCTGTGACGGAAGCCGCGAAGGAGATGATGTGGCTACAGGCTTTCCTGCTAGAGTTGAGACAAGACCACTCGGGGAGTGTCTTGTATTGCGACAGTCAGAGCGCCATTCACTTGGCGAAGAATCCGGTGTACCATGCTCGAACGAAGCATATCCAGCTGAGATATCACTTCATTCGATCAGCCTTGGAGGAAGGCGTCTTGGTGTTGGAGAAGATTCTTGGGAGTAAGAATCCAGCCGACATGTTTACGAAGGTGGTACCGTGTGATAAACTGAAGTTGTGTTCGACTTCAGTTGGTCTTCTGGGATGAGGACCGGGGAGGCGGCTGCAATGGGAAGAGACGATAGGGGCTGTGAATCTGCTTCAAGTGGGAGATTGTTGGGTGTGAAGGTCGATTCACGCCGGAAAGGACGAAGAAGACGATCGGAGGAGACGATCGGGGAAGTCGGTCCAAGAATAGGGGGTAGCGGTCGCTACCCCCAGGGCAGCGAGCGCTGCCCTTGTCCAGAACCGGGTACAGCAGCTCTTTGACGACCGAGTGGCGCTCCCTCTAGCGCTTGGGGTAGCGCTGGGGTAGCGGTCGCTACCCCCCTATTTTCTGCCAGCGGGATTTCATCTTGTCCTCCAAGTTTCCCTCCCCTATTTATACCCTATGTGATTTATTAATTAGGGTTAACACCTACAGCTATTAGAATTGATATTATAGAGTTTACAAGCTTGTAACGGGGATCTATAATTGTTCTAATAAATCATTGCAGCCGGAGAAAGTGGACGTAGCCCTCGTTAACGGGTGAACCACTATAAATTTCTTGTGTCTTTTATTCCGTATTTTTCGTTCTTGCTTGTTCGTGTATTTTTCAAGAGGGGAATTCGGACGCGAATTTCTCAACAACAGCTTGGTAGTCGTTCGTTTTGTGTTTTGTACTTTATGCACTTGGTGGTTCAGAGAGTTAGCATGTTAGCTCGTTGATGCGATAAGGCTTTTTTCCTATGCGTTGTACTGTACCTCCTTACTTTTTTCTTCTTTCCTTTATATATTTGATTGACCTTTAACAAAAAAAAAGTAGTACTATACTCTATCTAAATTGATATAGAAATTTTTTAAAGCATCTAATTTCAATTATAGTAGTAAAAAAAAAAAGTAGCTGAGGATCAGAGATTGTGCACCACTGCTCCGGAAGATTGATGATAGACTAGGTTCATGACCTCACGATCCCTATCATATGCTGGGCGCACCCAGCTGATCTGCTCAGTGCTCGACACTCTTCATATATTCTGAGCTAGCGTGTGTATAATCCAGCAGGAGGTCATTAAGGAGATTGTGAAGCGCCTGAAAAGAATTCTTTGAATTTGTAAGTCAAATATGAAACCATTGTAATATATCTAAAATAATTAAAAATGAAAAATTGTAAATTGATATGTATATATTTTTTTCGTTCTTTAGAATTAGTGTTGTTATTTACATATAATTTAAACAAATATAATATTTTATTGATGTATTAATTTTTTAAAGAAATTATTTAATTTACTAATTTGTGTAATTATAATTATTTAATAATTATTTTTAATAACAAAAAAGGATATAATACTAATTGAATACTAAATAATAAGTACAATTATTTTAAGCGGACAAAACGAGTATTACTTTAAATATTACAGCTAAGACGATATAAATTATATTTATAACAGGATACACATTTGAAAATGCCCTTTATAAACTATTAATAAACTGAAAGTTATCTAAATGAACGACATCATTATATTGTATTTATTTTAACTTAATCTTCACATCCACGATTTATTACGTTTTCTATTTAAATAAACTACTATAAGATTTATTTTAACATTCAAAGTTATTATACGAGCAAGTTTCATTGTGATTTAAAATTTCAATTTTATATCAAATTTTAAGAGGCTCTTCAAATTTGTTTGATAACATTTTTAAAAGGGAATTTATAAGACATAAAAACAAATTGTTTAACAATTTATAAAATGTTTTAAAAAAAGTAAAAGGGTAGATACTTTTTTTAAATAGCTTATAAGCTCTTATTACTTTAACAATAGAAGACTAAATTATCCCAAAAATTATTACATAATATATATATACAATAATTTCAAATTTATTATTTTATATTTAATGATCACACTTTCCATTTTTGTTCATCTCATAACAATGGTCACAAACCCTCAATAAAATTATTCATGATTTAAAAGATCTTTCTACAATCGAAATTATGTTAAGTTATCTTAATAACTTTCAATTTATTTAACCAAAATACCTAAAAGGACCTTCCTACCCTCAGAATTGTGGTTTAAAAGTCTTTTTAGTTTTTATTGGTTTTCGTGCACACAACCCTTTTACACTTGGACGGAGGGAATATTATTGAATTAAGTATATTGACGTAGTAATTTATACGTTCTTACCTTAGAAATCATGTTTTAGGTTCAAGTCATCAACATGATAAAAGTGAAAAATCCATTTAACAAAAAATAGTATTTTTTCTGTTTTATAAAAATATGATCATGTCCACATAATTTAACCTAAAAAAAATAAATGAAATTTTAAATTAATCAAGTAAATAGTTGAGAGTAGTGTTTAAAAAATTATGTGAAAATTTAAGATATTTATTTATTTTTAAATGAAAATATATGAATAATTATTTCATTAAATAGAATGTGAATTGATATAAAACAATACGAAAACCATTAATATATAACAGAATGAGTATTGTTCTATAACTATTATTGTTGATGTATCTACTATCTACTATCTAGAGAAAAATGACATTTCAATGTGTATTACATTCATTTATCGCAAAACTATTATTGATATAGTGTTTTTTTATAGTAATTTTTTCTTTGATTTATGTTTTTCACAATATATTATATTGTTATATTTTTATTCATATTTTTTCATAAACTATAATAATTTATCGATGTAAGATTGAAAATTTTTCATTATCTTGTGTTTATTTTAACCTAATCTTTACATCCGCCAATCTCCTTGAATTGATCAAATGAAAGTGGTAATAAACTTAGCAACAACAAAACCTCATCTTCATCGCCAATTTTCTAATCATTATATTGTATTTATTTTAACATAATCTTTACATCCGCGATTTATTACATTTTTTATTTAAATATACTACTATAACATTTATTTTAACATTTTAAATTATTATATGAGTAAGTTTCATTGTGATTTAAAATTTCAATTTTACATCGATAAATTATTATTTTTTATGAAAAAATATGAATAAAATGATAATCATATAATATATTGTGAAAAACATAAATCAAAGAAAAAATTACTATAAAAAAAACATTATATCAATAATAGTTTTGCCATAAATGAATTTAATACACATTTAAATGTCATTTTTCTCTAGATAGTAAATACATCAACAATAATAGTTATAGAATAATACTCATTCTGTTTTATATCAATAGTCACACTTTTCTTTTCGTGTTGTTTTATATCAATTGTCACATTCCATTTAATGAAATAGTTATTCATATTTTTTCATTTTAAAAGACATAAATATTAGAAATTTTCACATATTTTTTTTAAACACTACTCTCAACTATTTACTTGATTAATTTAAAAATCTATTTACTCCTTTTTAGGTTAAATTATGTGGACATGATCGTATTTTTATAAAACAGAAAAAATACTAATTTTTGTTAAATGGGATTTTCACTCTTACCCTGTTGATGACTTGAACCTAAAACATGGTTTCTAAGGTACGAACGTATAAATTACTACGTCAATATACTTAATTCAATAATACTCCCTCCGTCCAAGTGTAAAAGGGTTGTGTGCACGAAAACCAATAAAAAAGATTTTTAAACCACAATTCTGAGGGTAGGAAAATCCTTTTAGGTATTTTGATTAAATAGATTGAAAGTTATTAAGATAACTTAACATAATTCCGAGTGTAGAAAGATCTTTTTAAAGCATGAATAATTTTTATCGAGGGTTTGTGACCATTGTTATGAGATGAGCAAAAATGGAAAGTGTGACCATTTAATATAAAATAATAAATTTGTAATTGTTGTATATATTATGTAATCATTTTTGGGATAATTTAGTCTTCTATTGTTAAGGTGATAGGAGCTTATAAGCTATTTAAAAAAAGTATTTACCCTTTATTTTTTTTAAAACATTTTATAACTTGTTAAACAACTTATTTTTATGTCTTATAAATTCACTTTTAAAAAAGTTATCAAACAAATTTGAAGAGCTTATGCTCTTAAAATTTGATATAAAATTGAAATTTTAAATCACAACGAAACTTATTCGTATAATAATTTTGAATGTTAAAATAATTGTTATAGTAGTATATTTAAATAGAAGACGTAATAAATCGTGGATGAGAAGATTAGGTTAAAATAAATACAATATAATGACGTTGTTCATTTAGATAACTTTCAATTTATTAATAGTTTATAAACGGCATTTTCAAATGTGTATCCAGTTATAAATATAATTTATATCGTCTTAGCTGTAATATTTAAAGTAATACTCGTTTATAAATATAATTTATATCGTCTTAGCTGTAATATTTAAAGTAATACTCGTTTTGTCCACTTAAAATAATTGTACTTATTATTTAGTATTCAATTAGTATTATTTCCTTTTTTGTTATTAAAAATAATTATTAAATAATTATAATTACACAAATTAGTAAATTAAATAATTTCTTTAAAAAATTACTACATCAATAAAATATTATATTTGTTTAAATTATATGTAAATAACAAAAATAATTCTAAAGAACGGAAAAAATATATACATATCAATTTATAATTTTTTATTTTTAATTATTTAAGATATATTACAATGGTTTCATATTTGACTTACAAATTCAATTTTGAAATTCTTGTTTTGTTTTTGTTTTAATTTGTTTGTGTACTATTTTTTACTTTCTCTTCATTGAAAAGTATATTTTTTCTTAAGTGAAATTATGTGGACGTGGTTATATTTTTATATAACAGAAAAAGTACTATTATTTTTTTTAAGAACTTTTCACTCTACGCTGTCGATGACTTGAACTTAAAACATGGTTTCAAAGATACGAACATATAAATTACTACGTCAATTTACTTAATTCAATCATATAATTTATTTGTTTAAAAAAAAAAGTCAACACTTTTTATTTCGAGTTATATATTGAGTCGTAACACTTTTTATATTGAGTCACAATAATTAACACATCTCAAAAAATATATTTATTTTACTTTTAATAAAAAAAATTAACTACATTTGTACTGGAGAAAATTTTATATTTGTAATTTACAAAGGAAGTCAACATTTTTTTGAGACGAAATCAATTTATTTAATAAAATAATTTATCATATAAGAAATTATATTTTGTTTTAAAATAAAATCTTGATTTTTTTCATTAACATAATAATTGTTTTTTAATATTCGTGTCCCACACATTATAAAAATATTTACCTTTTTTTTTCACTATATAAGTGAAGAAGTGTGTGTGAGAGTGAGAGTGAGAGATAAATACAAAAACGGTGTGGTGGGGATGGCGTGTATCTCAAGTCCTGCATAAGCGCCTCAAGCAAAGCAGAGCAGAGACCACTGCACACTTCAGACGTCAAAAAAGACAAAAGCGGAAACACACACCACCACCCTCCACTGTGTGTGTTTCAATCTCTCCTCCTCCTTCTCCTTCATTTTCTTCCTCAAAGAAAAAGGGATTTTCCGGCTGAGCCCGTAAATAATGTATGTCAAAAATCCCTTCTTTTTTTCTTTTTTCATTACAGAAAGAAAGAGAAATAAAAAAACAGAGGTTCTTGAAACGTTTCTTGATTTTATTACACAGGGGAGACGAGTTATTGGGAACAGGAATGAATGGGCATCAGCATTACATGGACGCCACCGGCTACTCTTACCCTAACCCACAACATTTCACGGGTTACTTCGAACACCCCCCTTTTCAATACATCAACGTGGGGCCCACCATTCACCAGGTACGCGTTTCAATTTCAGTTGCCGCCCAAATGTTTGTTCAAATGCCTCTGTGTGTTTTGCTTTTGCTGCTGGGATTTTCGATTAGGCGATGTGGTTTCTTTTCGTTTAATTTCTCGTATACACACACACCAGGAATCGGAGTATTGGTCGATGCAGATGAACTCGTACAAGTACGGGATCTCCGGCCAATATGCTACTTCTTCGTATTACGGAGTCTATGGGAATGTTGACCACGGGCCGAGAGCTAATTGGGACTACGCTGAGGTGGCAAACGTCGGAGGCTCTGCGGCTGCTGTGGACCTGCCGGCTGAACAAAGCGTCGTTTCCGAAATGCAATATGTCCCGGAGGAAGGTATGCACACTGTATTTAATTTCTGATTGTTCTTGATTACGAGAGATGCAAATCTGTTTTGTTGATGAATTTGTACTTGATTTGTCCTGCCTTATCATGTTTTTCCGAGATCCAGCGATTTAATTGTAATAATAAGTTGCATTATTTCTTAATTTTGCAGGCTCAATAGATGAGGAAGATGATGCTGTCAATACTCAGGTTCGGATTTTCAAGATTACATTTTTTGTTTGTTTGTTTGTTTGTTTGTTTGTTTGTTTGCGGATCAATACTATTATAATACGATTAATAAAGATGGGTCTTCATTCGTTTCTAAGGCTGTAGTTAAATTCTGCTAGTGTTTGTGTTGAACTCTACTGTAGGTCTTATTGGAAGATGATGTTGATCCTGACACAATGAGTTACGAGGTAGGGAAAAATCACTACTTTGATTCGTGTCTCTACAGTAGAAGATTCAAAAGAATATGCCATTTTGTTATTTTACTCGACATTTTACAAGTTTGGAATTATTCATGTTTTGCCTTTGTAGGAATTACTCGATTTAGGTGAGGCCGTGGGAGCTCAAAGCCGTGGTCTTTCACAAGAGCTCATTGATCGACTTCCAACCTCAAAACACAAGTCTGGTGGGATTTTCTCAAGGAAAAAATCGGAAGAGAGGTAACATTTAGGTTCTTGTTTTTTTCCCTTGGAACCTTTAGGTTCTTTTATTGTTGTTTAGGAGTTGAAGTTATCGGTGAATCTGATACAACGATTTGAAATGATATTTGTCATTTTCAAATGATATTCAATCACCATTGATAGACGTTCATCGTGTATATTCAATGCTAAATGCTCGATCCTTTTTTTCCGTTTTTAAGTTTGAATATTGTGTTCGTTTATACTGTGGAAATACAGATGTGTTATTTGCCAAATGAGATATAAGAGAGGAGATAGACAAATCAATTTGCCATGCAAACATGCATACCATACCGAGTGTGGCTCCAAATGGCTTAGCATCAACAAGGTAATAAATATACAACAAGAACATCGACGTTGAGTTCACGCTCTCTTTCCTTTGTGTATCTGATGATATCTGATTCTACTTTTGTTTTGCTTTCCCAGACATGTCCTGTTTGCAACACCGAGGTATTTGCTGACGAGTGATGAAGCCGTTGAAAGCAAGAGTTAAATCGAAAGCCGAGCGATGAAGGTGTTTTTTAATTTTCTTATACATTATTTTTGGCCCTCTTCTTGTTATACATAGAAGGAATTCAGACTTATGCCAGTTTTATTTTATTTTATTTTATTTTTGTGTGGTGGTGTAAAAGACATCTGATTTGGAAAATCGCAATAGTTTCTGAATGGAAGAAGCCAACGCTAATATCCATTTTTCACAATTGTTCATTTATTTCAATTTGGGTATATATTACTTATGTACAACTTTAAAAAAAATTATTTTCACTTAAAAATAAAATTTTACTTTTATTTTTTTCATTTACTTTTAAAAATTAATTTGCAACAGCTATATTTTCAACTTAAAATTATATTTTTACCCTCAATTTTTTATCAAAAAATATTTTTTTTTCTTAATTTATGTAGTTGATATATAGTTCGGTCGAAGATAGTATATCATACTATTTATTTTTAAAATAAAAATATTACTCGCTCGTTCCAAATTAGTTGATATACTAACTATTTATTTTTAAAATAAAAATATTACTCGTTCCAAATTAGTTGATATACTTTTCTTTTCGGGGTGTCCAATAATAATTGACACACTCCAAAAAATGAAATAATTTTTTTAATTTTTTTATTTTAAAATACAATTTTATTCTAATTTATCCATGTACTTTTTAAACTTTACCCACGATTACTTTATTTTTCATTTTAAAAATATATTTTTACATTTTACTTTTTACCTTTTTAATTAAAAAATAAATATTAACAATTTTCTTAAACTTAGTATCAAAAAAAGTATATGATATTTATTTTTGGATCAAGAAAAGTATATGATATTTATTTTTGGACTGGAGAGAGTATTTTAAAATATATTTTTACCTTTTACGTTTTACTTTTTAATTAAAAAATAAAAAAATAATTTTCTTAAACTTAGTATCAAGAAAAGTATTAAAAAAATTTAGACGGAAGGAGTACTATTGAAAAGATAAATTATGGTTATAATTATCTGGAAAATGTGATTTTTCTTGAATGTTTAAGACATTCAAAAATAAAATTTGGGTTTAAAAAATTAATATATGAAAATGTGATTTTTCTTGAATGTTTAAGACATTCAAAAATAAAATTTGGGTTTAAAAAATTAATATATTAATTTGATTGACTAAAAATGTTCAATACAAATGAGTAATATTTTAATTAGTAAAATAAAATAATTGTAAGTGAGGTTTACAAAATTAATTTACTTTTAAAAATAAAAAGTATAATTGTTTGATGGAATGCTGACCATTGATTTGATACGGGACAAAACATAAAATTATGACTATTAATAAGAGACTAAAGAGAGTACTCCCTCTGTCCCGCACTAAGGTCCTTGGTGGTCAACGTTGACTTTTTTTGTTCATCCAATACATACGATAAATAATATACAAAAATTATGAAAAAATTACTAAAATAAAATTTAATAGTTAAATTTTATTTTAGTAATTTTTTCATAATTTTTGTATACTATTTATCGTACGTATTGGACGGATTTTTGTTCATCCAATATATACGATAAATAATATACAAAAATTATGAAAAAATTACTAAAATAAAATTTAATAGTTAAATTTTATTTTAGTAATTTTTTCATAATTTTTGTATACTATTTATCGTACGTATTGGACGGACGAAAAAAAATAACATTGAGGACCATTAATGTGGGACAGATCAGTAATATTTAGGTGGGTAAGTAATTTTCAACTTATTTGCAGTACTTGATGCCTTAATTACAAGTTACAGTTAAATATATCAATAATGGTCATTAGAGAAAAAAAAAAGTAAACCAATACATATAGTATAATGTAATTAATTGTTAGGTTTGGGGTTGAGTATTGTCATTGAACCTAGTTCTTTATTTACTAGTACTACATTGATTTACTGTATACTTTTACTGTTGCAGCGTACTTGAAAGTTTGTTTATGAAGATATTAACAATTTAAACTACAAATTTGATTGTATCTTTTACCGTGACAAAAAGCAACTTCTCTTAAATTTTGTCAAGGCAAGTAATCTCCAATCAAATTAGATGAAACAATTTTACTAAAATTCTTTAGTTCATTTTTATTTTTAATTTGACAAATTTTTATTTTGACCATACAAATCAACACGCGTTTCTTCCAACACATTTTGTCTTCCAACTCATATTTTTTCTACTTTTACCAAAAAAACTTCTAACCTATCCAAAAATTCTACCCAAAAAATAAATTTTATAAGTCCCACCACTTATTTATTTTATACTTTTTATTTAATATTTATATAATTCATAATTAAATAAAATAATTATTTAATTAATTTTTGTATAAATACAAAATAATTCATAACACTAAAAACTTAACTATTTTAAAATTTTTATTTTTAATTAATTTTTATATAAAATAAATCTGCTAACGTTAAAATTTTAATTATTTCAAAATTTTTAATTTTAATTAATTTTTATATAAAATAAAAACTATTTTTTAATTAATTTTTATATAAAATAAAAATACAAATAATTAGTTAACGTTCAAATTTTAACTATTTCAATTTTTTTAATTTTAATTAATTTTTATATAAAATAAAATTTACAAATAAAATAATCCAAGTTAAAATTTTAATTAATTCAAAATTTTTATTTTTTATTAATTTTTATATAAAATACAGAATAAATTAAAATATAAAATATTTTTTAACGCTTAAATAATAATAATAATAATAATAATAATAATAATAATAATAATAATAATAATAATAATAATATAATATTATTTTTTATCTCTACCCGGCTAGAAGTTCTTCTTCTCCAGAATTCTTAAGGACTTCTCGTCTCAACACGTCAGCACACCTCCACCGATTTTTACCTCGTTTTTGACTGAGAAATAGAAGTACATATAGACTTCTACCTCTCCATTTGGAGATGCTGTAGTATAATTGATTTACACAAGCATGTTTAGATTAAGAATTCTAATAAACCAATTAAAAAAAAGATGCATTTTAGCAAGCATGTTTAGATTAAGAATTCTAATAAACCAATTAAAAAAGAAGATGCATTTGATTGTTATGAGTAGAATTTAACTATTTTGAACTATTATAAAAATAGTGAGAGTTAAATTATTTAATCATGTTAATTATTAGAAATACATTAATTAATTTTAATTAATTAATATTTTATTAAAAATACATTAATTAATTTTTAATTATAAACAATATCTCAGTACCTATATTTTTTTTATTAGATACTATTTTATAATTTTTTTCTCTCATAATTATTACTATGAAATCCTTTATAATGTAATATTTATTTAATTTTTAAAAATAATAAATAAATTACTAATTAATTTTCAAATGAATATTACATTATTTATTATATTTAAAATTTTCAATGGATCATATTAATAATTTAGCTTATACTTTTTATAATTTTTTTTATTTTAATAATAGAAATTAAAATAATATTTTTAAAAATTAATAATAAATTTTAATTAAATTTTTAAAAAATATCAATATCATGTTATTAATTAAAATTAAAAAAATAAAATAAAATAATTTTTGAAATTGAATTGCACTTTTAATTAATAAATTTTAAAATATTTAATTTTATTATTTTAATAAATAATGTCATTATTAATTTTTTAAATTTAAAAAATATTATTTGAAATCATTTTAATTATTATTATTAAAATGAACTAAAAAATTAATGTGATATTTCTTTGAAACATAATTTTATTTATTTATTTATATATATTTGTAAGGAAGAATACTCATTTTTTATACTCTTAATATATATAAAATTTGAAAAATTTAAATTAAAATTTCAAATTTAATGCAATGTTTATTAAAATTTTGACTGTAATTGTATTTTATTAAAGGTTTTGAGATTGAGCACAGCTCTAATTAAATATTTATAACTTTATTTTTTATTAGATTGATTAAGTAATTATTTGTAATTTTTATTCATACTTTATATATTTATTTAAAGAAAATTTATTAGTTAAAAAATTAAGTGATAAGATGTATGATTTTGTAATTGTTTATTACAAAATTTTGATATTGAATTATGTATCAATTGACCACACATCGAATCTAACTTGAAAAATATGTTCTTTAATGAATCTAGATGTTATAATAAATTAATGAATTAACATAATTAATTTTACAAATACTTTTATCATCTCAAATATTATTATTGAGCTTATAAAATTAAAAATTATTATGAATATTATACCATAATTTTAAACACAACAAAAAAATAAAAATAAAATTAGGATTTGTCATTATGAATTAAAATTTTCATTACATGTGATATTTAAACTTAATTTTGCAAAACACATTTCTAGTTTTATTCTTGATGTAAAGAAAAAAAAAAAAGTAAACTCTTAATAGATCAACCTAACATGAATTAATTAGCTACGACAATTGAAAATTTCCAAAATCGTAGTACAATCACTTTAATATTTCAAGAAAATTGTTATCTATATATGTATGAGGAAAACATATCATGGTTTCACAACAAAATAAACATAAACATAGTTGTTTGTTTGTTGCATGAAACATGGAATCCAAATTATGGGTTCTAATGTTTTTCCTGCTCTTCTTATTAACATCATTGCCAATTATTAAAGCTCAACCTACAAGGAACTGCATACCTTATCCTTCAACACTTCCACGACCACGCTTGCTACCATCAATATTTTGTCCTTCTCCACCGTCACAACCACCACCACCACCTCCTCCACCTCCACCACCACGACGTCTTTGTCTACCATTTCCTCCGAATCTCTCTCCCTCACTTAGAACTCTTCCTATATTTTGCCAAACACCACCACCGCCTCCGCCTTCACCCCCACCACCTCGATCTCCGCCTCCACCCCTTCGATCTCCGCCTCCGCCTTCTCCTCCACCGCCACTACGATCTCCACCACCACCCTCACCTCCACCACCTCGATCTCCGCCTCCACCTCCACTTTCACCCCCACCACCCTCACCTCCACCACCTCGATCTCCGCCTCCACCTTCACCTCCACCACCTTCGTCTCCACCACCACCCCTTCGATCTCCGCCTCCACCTCCACCCCCACCACCCTCACCTCCACCACCTCGATCTCCGCCTCCACCTTCACCTCCACCACCTCCGTCTCCACCACCACCCCTTCGATCTCCGCCTCCACCTCCACCTTCACCTCCACCACCTTCATCTCCACCTCCACCTCTTCGATCTCCGCCTCCGCCTCCACCTTCACCTCCACCGCCATTTCAATCTCCACCTCCACCTCCACCTTCACCCCCACCACCCTCATCTCCGCCTTCACCTCCACCACTTCAATCTCCACCTCCACCTCCCGAATCTCCAACTCCTTCAGCATTGCCACCTCTAATTCAATCTCCATCTCCTATTTCATCCACACCGTCACCTTTACAACAATCTCCAACTCCAATTTCAGCCATATCACCAGTTCTATCGCCATTTCTTCAACCACAAGCTCCGCTTCAATACTCAACTCCACCCACATCAACACCTCTTCTACAACCTCCCTTTCAATCGCCAAATATAAGTCCATTAGCATCACCACCTCTGCTGAATTCTCCTTCACCACTATCTACATCTCCTCTTCCACCACCACCATTTCAATCTCCAACTCCAACTCCATCCACACTGCCACCTCTACAACCATCGCCAACTCCAATTCCAGCCATATCACCCGTGTTATCGCCATTTCCTCTACCACAAGCCCCACTTCAATACTCAACTCCACCCACACCAGCACCTAGTGTACAACCTCCATTTCAATCGCCAAATATAAGTCCATTAGCATCACCACCACTATCGACATCTCCTCTTCCACCACCTCCATTTCAATCTCCAACTCCTACTCCATCCACACTACCACCTCTACAACCATCTCCAACTCCAATTCCATCAATATCACCCGTGTTATCGCCATTTTCTCTACCACAAGCCCCGCTTCAATACTCAACTCCACCTACAACAGCACCTAGTGTACAACCTCCATTTCAATCGCCAAATATAAGTCCATTAGCATCACCACCACTATTGACATCTCCTCTTCCACCACCTCCATTTCAATCTCCAACTCCAACTCCATCCACACTGCCACCTCTACAACCATCGCCAACTCCAATTCCAGCCATATCACCAGTGCTATCGCCATCTCCTCTACCACAAGCTCCGCTTCAATACTCAACTCCACCCACACCATCACCTCTTCTACAACCTCCTTTTCAATCGCCAACTCCAAGCCCATTAGCATCACCACCTCTGGTGCAATATCCTCTTCCACCACCTGCACTTAACTCTCCGACCGTACCTCCGTCAATATCACCATCACCATCCCAACTTCCATATCAACCCTTATATCTACCTAAATCTCCTAAACCACCACCACCACCACCTCTAGGTAATCCCCAACCCCCGAAATCCACCATACCACCACCACCACCACCACCACCGAGTAATCTCCGACCCCCGAAATCTACAATACCACCACCACCCCCGAAATTTACTAAACGACCACCACCACCACCACCTAAATTTACTAGACCACCACCACCACCACCACCACGAGGTAATCCTCGACCCCCGAAATCCACAATACCACCACCACCACCGAGTAATTCCCGATCCCCGAAATCTACTATACCACCATCACTAAAGGAATATTATTAGATTATAATACCGCGGCAAGTTTTGCCCCTCGAATAAATGCGCTATACATTTCCTATACTCTATGTTTTACATAGGCTTCCATCACATCTCTAAGTAAATAAGCAGTCAATTAGCACCTAAATATTGTTGCTTATTAGAAAATAAAATTATGGTCCAACATACATATATACAACAGTCCTTCCATAATAAATGGTTCGACCTCTCTTGATTCACTCCTATGAAAGAAATCAAACTATATCAATATCATGGGATGTTTGTGTGATTTTGGAAAATTCATTTTCCAGTTTAGGAGAAGTTTGGAATGGAATTAATGTTTTTTGCTTTTACATATAAATGAATAAAACTATGCTTCGTTGTGTGATAATATTTTTATTTTTTATTTTTGTTTGTTTTTGTTTTTTGTTTTGCAATAAGATAAAAAGTGAAAATATGTGTCTACGACTCTAAGGCACAAACTAGCCTCGACACGGGATAATAGTGTACCGATGCATAACAGAAACCTACAAACTTGATAAGCAAGTGCATATAAAACTTGGTTGTGGAAATACGAAGCTGATAATATAACAGTAAAATGGATCTTAAGACTCCAAATGTTTGTCAATCTCCGACGAGTTTTTTTCTACTCGCTTTCATCTTCATTTGTAATAGTCGTGACTTATATAAAGCAACAAAAAGGGACATGCAACGAAAAACATTAGTAGCCGTGATCAATTCTTATGCAGCCAATCAAGTAATCAGATATCGGATGATGGTTTAACCTTCTCATTCAGAAACTGCAGTATGTGTTCTCGTTTCCAGTTATCAACTCTGCATAAATACAGAGAAAATAAAGTCTGTATTAAGCAAACAATCACGTACAGATTACTTAACAAGAAGTTGCAAAGAGAGAGAGAGAGCTATGATTCACATTTTCTTAACAAATACCAGCCTATTGAGGTTGCAACCCGTAATATATTATAGACACACATATCAAGGGGTATTGTACTTTCATAAGATATCTGGGGCATTCTCAAACTAGAGTAAAACATAAAAAAGATTTTCATTTTTGTTTAACCACATTGAACAATACAACATTAAGCTCACCTAATGGTTTCTTTATGTTGTCCATCATCAGCCAACATTATCAACTTTGGTGGAGAATTATACGCATATTGAACTCTGACTGAAGGGAACCTATCCTTCTCTTCCTCGATAAATCCAACTATTTCAGGATAAAAAACTAGTTTCCTCATGCAAACCTCCAAAATTGCACCAGAATATACGACCTGCAACTCTCATTGAAACATGACCTGATTTTTTATTGACTGCTAATATAAATGTGAAGAAAAGAAAATAATGATAAAAGATAGATTCGGGACGTAATAATGTATACATTGTGATGCCTCAAATAACTATATAGCATATTTAACAAATCAGGCCTAGCTGGGACGTAACCAGAATTTTCATCCCAATCGGTACAAAAATAGAATTAATTTCAATTTTAGCTTAAACATTAAACATTTTGAGTTACATGCTCTCTTTTTTTTCAACGTAGATTTCCAGAGACTCCTATTGCACGCCACATAAACATTTGGATGAGAAAAGTTGCTGAAAACCATTTAAAAAAATACTGAAAAAGATCGATATATTTCATAATCATAAAAATCTAAAATCCTTTAAAAAATAGGATATTGACTACTATATACTTAAAAAATAATATGAAATGGGGAAATGCAATAACATTGAAAGTTACTATTTAAATGTTGAGCTACAGCTACGAACATGTGAAATTTATTGATAAATAATTTAAAAAATACTATGCGAAAGCTTAAAATATACTATAGATTCTTACACATTTAAATACTACCTCCGTCCCCTTGCAATGTTCTTATTGCTTTTGGGGGTAGAGATTAATGAACATACAACGTAGTATTTTATTTGTTCAGTGGATTTGTGTGGTTGTAATTATTTGATAAATTATTTAATAATCAAAAGAGAAAGTAGGACAATTTGGGACAACCAAAGCAGAAAGTAGGACAGTTTCAGTGGGACGGAAGAAGTATGGATAATGGGAACTTTGGCCTGCTCCTGAACTATTTTGCAGTATTACTTTTTAATGAGAATTGCAATTCCTATAATGCCCTTTATTGTCTGTCTATGATGCCTAATTAGAACAAAAGCGACAAATATATAAGAAAAAATGGAGGGAAAACTAAAATAAAGACGGATCTACTTGTATCTGATGTTTTCATGAATACTCGTAAATAGTAATATTATAAACCAATTAGCAACTAATAGCCATACCTTGCTTGTAGCATCATCAGAATCCTCAGCACAACATTTTAAACAATCAGAAACCAACTCTTCATTCAATGAGGAAAGTTGATGCATCACAAAGTCATCATTGGAGACACGTATGAAGTGATAAGTTCACATGAGAAAGAAGAGGAATTGTAAGAAAATGTCAGAGAGATTTATCTAAACATTGAAAAAAAACTATTGATTCTCGTAAAACCTCTTGATGCATTTGAAAACAATTTGATACAAGTTTTGCAGGAATCTTGTTTTTTATATTCCACATCACTGTATATAACTTCATGATTCACAGCTTGTGAATTCTGGAAAACATAATTCTTTCTGTCTTCATCAGGTCACACAGGATCTCTATAATTTTTTAATTACTTCCGAGTGCATCTTGTGCATGTTAAATACCTTTAAAATGATATCTTTAAAAAGTGTTGAGAATGAAGACTTCTTTGAAGATACATGATTTTCCATTACCACGGGGAGACACTGGTTTTGTCCATTTCCATTAATTAAATGTCATCTTCTTGGCAAGCCATACATTTTAAATCGTATATGCAGACATTTTTAATTTGATTTTTGTAAAAAAATAAAACGATATCCCGTACTTTCGTAGATCAATAAGGTAAGAGAGGAGATCTTGACATTTCAAAACTCCAAGGGATAGGCAAAACCCCTCAGTTAGCAATCAGGTAAGATATATTTACATGAAATATTTAAAAATGCAGTCCCCTCTCCTATCTCCTTCTCAAAAATTATTATTAAGAATAATACAATTTCACAATGTATTTCTTTTAAATTTTATGACATCAAGTTCGATTTCCTAGGTCGTTTAGTCATGAAAGAGAGCTCAAACAAGCGCAATCGTACATCAGTTTAAAAGAATCATTGCACCCGTTAGTCCGTTTCTTGCCATGTTTCTAAAAAACATACAATGTTCGGGTTTTCCATCAAGATGTATCATCAGACAGACCCCATTTGTTCAGAAGATATCAACAATTTTCATTTTAAGAGCAAATGCTTCCAAGCACTAACTAACTAACTTACTGCAAACACCTTCCCAATCCATTGATAAGAAAATCGCATATCTAACAAAAACTAGCAGCGTCGGTTAACAGAAATCAGAGATGACCGGTCAACGCAACAGATCGACATCCGTAGAACGAACCCATAAAACAAAAACCATTGGATGTTGTAAGAGAACGCAGTCAGTACCTTGATCTTTGATGTATTCAGCGAAGGTGTGGCAATCGGAGCAAAGGGCGAGGCCCGTGAACCCTAAACCCTCGCATTCTTTTGTGCTGAGCTTCTGCTCAGCTTCGCAGAGACAGAGAAGCAATATCAATGGAATTAATGGCAGACCTACCTTCAAAAAATACATTTTTATTATTTTTTATTTTTTTCTCAATCGAACGGTATAATAGATGTGAGACTGAGACTGTGTTTATGTGCGGGAGAGACGATGACAATTGAGCAAAGGATAGACTAAGCTAACCATATGCACTACGACTAATAAATCCAGAGGTTTGTACTTACTAGTTTCACCACCGCCTCCGGCTATGATTCGAATAGGTTAATGTTCAATTCAAGATCGGTCAAATTTTAAAAATGTCCAATGTCCGAAACCACCGATAAAACCAAATTCAGCTTTTCAATTTGTTGATCAATTGAATTGAGAATCGTAAATAAAAGAATGGAAATTTTTTTCATGATATACCAATCAGAATGGAAATTTTTACAATTGACAAAAAAAATTAGTACTCTAATTAATACTAAAAGAATTATTGTTGAATGTTTTTTTAGTATACTCTAATTGAGATGAAGTTTTGCTTGTTTGAAATTAATTCCATTGACATTGAGATGAAGTTGAGCTATTATTTAAAATTAATTTCGCACATATTATACAAGTTGATTTGAGTACGAGCTATTACAAATACAAATGTCTGGCTCTAGATTATATGTTGTATTTGTCAACAAAAATCAATCTTAGTTCAAACATAAATCACAATATGTAACAAATTGCACAATAGGATGCTTATAAATAGATGATGTTTGTAAAAGAAGAAACTTGTTTCCAAGAGTACACACATTTGAATACATAATGTATTCAAATGGCCATTATATATATAAAGGACGTCACTATTTATCAAGTAAAAAAGGAATATTACTCCTATAACTGAACTGTACATACCACATAAGATTACACAATGGCACTGCCTGATCGCTTCCAAGCGGATAGGGAGCGAATATGAAGAGCACTGGAGATACAAAAACTGTGAGCGTAATACCATTTTATTTATTATGTATTTTCTTGAACAACAGCCGGAGATGATGCAACAATATTTGTGCTCTCACTGATAGAGGTCTTTGACTGGAGGATATACGCACGAGCTAAATCTAACATCATATCCACCTCTTTCTTATACTGCAAAGTTTGATGCATTAATAATCCTCCACATTACCATGACAACCCAATATTATTTTTTTTTTTATTTTTCATATATAGTAGTAGTAGTAAGTAATAACATACCTCATTGATGGCACCTGATTTGATCTTGGATTGCATCACGCACCATTTCTTGAAATGAGCACCTGTGAAGAGAAAAAAAGAACTCAGTAAAAAAAATCAAGTTGATTATTAAAGATCGAATTCAGTCCCTTCCCATTTTTGCCTCATCAAATCACATTAACTCATTAAATCATCACTCTCACTATTGACTCTTACGAATAACTATACAATTAAACAAGCACAAAAGAACTAGGTGATCAAATCGAAAACATAATCAGCAAAATCAAGCAAACGCAAAACTTACCAACTTTAATATTCAAGGTGCACGAAGAGTCAGAGTTAGACTGTAATGACCATCTACAGTGAATCTGAGTAGTAAAAGGCATGTACAAGCAGAGTTAAGTTTGTGTAAAGAAAAATCAATAAACTGATTATAATTCTTGCCTCAAAATATGATCCAAATGGAACATCATGCGCCTGTTGTACAGTCTCAAAAACCTGAATACAATGTGAATATAATTAAATAATCGCCACCCAACCAAGCTAATATCTTAACGGTTACATTCTTTGAAAATTAGAATTAGTCTAACCAGTGCTTTCTTATCGGCCGATAAAACAACATGTTGCCACTCTGTCATTGCAGTATCTGGAGGGCACATTGGACTGTTGCACAATGATCTAAATGTAATTTCTCTCACTTGACCACTGTATTCATCAGTGGCATGCCACTGACCCAACTGAAATTAATAAAAGAAGAAAATTAAATAACCAATACAGATGTTTTTTGTTGCATTCTCAAGCACTAACAAAGTAGGCAAGGCGCGAATTATTGTAAGAAGAAAGCCCCAAAGCAGGAGGCATGATTCAGATTAACTTTGACAAGTGCAAAAATATGTTAAGTTAGATGTAACAAATAAACAATCTAGATATAACTTTTACTTACTACAACATTAGAGTCCTTCCGGACACTACGATATTCATTTGTATATGTTGAACCATCATCTAACAAAAACTTGAAAAATAGCTCCGCTGTGCATGGGAAAACATCCTGCAAGTTGATTGTGCAGTTTTAAAAATATATAGATTTACAATATGCCGGTTATTATGCACCAAAGGGATTTAGATAGTAAATATAGAAATAAAGTGATATGTATAAATATACATTGTAAATTTCCGAAACCACTTCCTCCTTGATGAATGGCTGAAACTTTTCAGTCACAGGCAGACTACCCTCGGAAATCTTAGAACGCCTTTTACTGCCTCCAATAGAACTGCTATGTGCTCGCAATGCAGACTGTTCCTTCTCCTGTGAGTAAAGAAATAAATAGAAAAATACGCATATCAGAAATACTTTAAACAATTCAATATAAGAACCAAAGAAACTATATTATTAAAAGCTAAAGAATTTCAGCTCCAACAGAACTTTTTAAAAATAAATAAACAAATAAATAGCAATTTTCAGATACAAGAAACAATATGACGGCATGATCAAAATAATTACATAAATATTAGTCAAAGGTCCACCTTGCATTTTTAAACTCTAAATGACCCAAATTCATACATACATAACACTATAATGTATCACATTCAGCGAATTACCGAGGACGATAAACATAACACTGAGAAACTTTGATTCCATATCACCAAGTGCGTACTTCCTTTGTATTCTAATTACATTATCAGGAGCACATCTTCAATAAATTTTATTAAACAACTTAAAATGTTTCCATCCACTCATTAAATTTCAATTAATGTGAACCTATATTTCACTCTCAACTATTTTGTATCAAATAGAAAATTTTATAAGATACTATATAAAAAAAAATACTCCGTAATATTATAAACATACTAATAAACATACTTATAAAAACATCATATAATTGTAAATGTATATATGTGTATATGTGTATATATATTATATTTGAAATATATGTTTATAAGTATTCACATAAAGATGAGTTCCTTTATGTTCTTAGTTCCAACAGCTCAATTATCAAATAACTCACTTAAATAAAGTTCATGACTTCGTGGTACTACTATATTTGATAATTTTTTCTAATTAATTCTCCTAATATTTTTTCCTTTTCATTTTTGTACCCATTAAATTAAATAAGGTGCCTTTATTAATAAATTTTATTTATATGAATCACATATAATAGAATTACATGCAATGAAAATTAATGATATTTACTTATCAGAAAAATACATTGAAATAATGGGAAAAAATATTGACATACCTTTTGAAAACAGTTTTCTTTTCTTTAATCTAAAGTTACATTTTGTGATCTATTTGTTTAGACAAATATGCAATAGTTCTGGATTCGTATAAACTGGAAACAGAAAATGATAATATATTTCTAATTTATAATAGTATTAAATTATCATTTAAAATTAGTATCTTTTCTATAAGGGTACACAAATTTAGTAGAAAAGACAAACAAACCTTCTTCTCAGCCTCTAGCATGTCATGATAGTTCTTCACAGCACGCTGTAAGCCTCTCAGTGCATGATTTCTGTTCCAGAAAGACGCAAACTTGTACCTCACTCTACCTGAAAAATAAATGTGGATATAGTAGTTTATAAAAACACTTGAGCTTCTATACTTCAAACAGAAACATCTCCCCGAGACTGCATCATTAAATGTGAACTAATTGTAGCATCTACATCCAGTATACCAAACAACAATGATTGAATTTAAGGCCACTGACTTTTCAATGACTTAAAAGGTGTAAGGTAATGTAAGGTGAAAGCTTTCAAACAATACAACCCACAGAGAGAAATGAACCCTGAAGACAAAGGCCATCATACAACTACTTCAGTTGTTTAATGACAAACATACACCGCATATCAAATTCAGCATGTCATTCCCTCTAAACACTTATAACAACCAGGCTTTCTATAGGACACAACAAAACAGAAAATATTAAATTTGAATATATTTTCCATACCAGATTTTTTATTATGCTTGGTGCAGGGATGAAGGCTATGAAGCTAAATACTGTACAAAGCATAACACAGATATACTACTTTTATGTTTATCCAAATTGGTCACATATTTCCAAAAGACCCAACTGAGGAAGAATAATCATAGATATAGTGACATACAAAATGAGTGCGACTTAAAGTTCTTTTGTAAGACAATCTAGTGAAATCAAGAGTGACAAGAATTTTGTTTCCCATTTGACACAATGAAGATTATGAAGTTTACTGTGGATTTGCCAATAAGTATTCATTTATGACTCTCAAACATGAGAAAGCGTGAATAATCAAATTAGACAATAGATACTCAAAGGAGATAACAATTGCTAACCATCAGGATTTCCTAAAGGAGGCACACCATGCCCCCCAGCACCCATCCGAAGAATTATTGTAATTGCCGGATTTATAAATGCATGTTGGCTCTTCTTTATCTATAATGAAAAACCAATCAAATAGATTAAATATTTAATACTACCAGTGAATTTCAAAAGTATATATAAATATATAGTGTGTAAGAAGATTTATACCTCATCTATATCTCCAAAAGGTATGATTACCTGTTGAATGCAAATTCAGATAGAATCAACAATCAAAACTTTGAAACATAAGTTACATCACATTAAGTCTAATCAGAAGCCGATTCTCCAGGTTTGGAGAAACAATGATAGAGTTCAATTCAAGTTTCTGTGAAAAGAGCTCTACAAGATACTATACATTCTTTTCAATGTCTTTCAAGTAAACTAAATCACTTATAAAAATAATACCAACCCATGAATGAGCTTTGTTAAAACAATATAGACCTTTTAGCCAAAGTTCAAGGCAAATGTCTAAAAACTAGAACTGAACCTAGAAACACACTAAATGATGAGAAACTAACTTTCATTTGTTTCGAGAAAACATTAGAGTGGAAGCAGATATGCCATGCTGATGCATACATTCGGCCATGATACAAAAATGATCTCTCAAGTGCGCATGAGTAGCTATGTTCAACAACCTGATGAGCAATATCAGTAACGTCAGCTGATGAGCAATATCAGTAACGTCAGCAACTAAAGTTACCTAAATTTGTACAAAAATAACAAAAGTTATAATTAATCAGCCTAAATAAAAAGATAAAAGGAAAAAAAAAACGAATACTAAAGAGAGATTAATATCAAACAGGTAAACAAGTAGGGAACTGTGCCTCGTCTGGGAGAAGATTAAAAATTGTTTGCAGTGGCCCAGGCTTCTGATGAACAACTGTAGGTCCTTGTTTATCCGAAGTTCTTATTCGAGAATTAGCACCAGCGTAGCCATTCAAACCCCTAGAAAGGAGAACATGTGACTTACTGGAAAGACAATACTATTCATAAATGATTTGTAAATAAAAACATTTAAGATAAAAAGCAAACAAAAATTGTAGAAAAGTATTTGATCAGCCTGCATATACTTGTACAAGAATGCACACACTAATTATTTGAATATTCAAGTACTTGCTGAAGGGATCTTCTTGAACTCAAATCAGCTTAGCTTAAAATATTACAGTTAAGGCACATCACTCAAAGCCTGAAACCAAACAGAATACAACTGGATCCCATTCTCCATGCTAGAGTAGACAACATGATCGAAAAAACAAAGACAAAGAACCAAGACACAAAAGGAGAATTGTAAAAATTAAGGATAAAATCTACCTGGTAGAATTCCTCTGTTGTTTAAGGGTTTTAATACTAAGGCATACCTAAAACACAAACCAAACAGAGATTCCATCAGCAGCCATCAATAACCTATTAAAAAATAAAACAGGAAAAAGGAAATTATAGGTCATCCAAGAAGACATGTTTTTTACAGTTTGGTACCTGCCCAGATGGGCTGTCCAATGTATGCCATATAGCACCAGTTGGACCTTCATGTTCAACAGGAATCTTCACTGAACCAAGAACTGCACTTTTCCAAATTATGTCCCAATCATAGATGGTGACCATAATCTGCCCATACACCAAGATTTAAAAAAATAAAGGATATGTACAACAACAAAAAAAGTCTTCAAAATATATGAAGAGTAACCAAATGAAAACATGAAAAACGTCTGGTAGAATTTAAAATGTAATACTGCATAGTGCAAACACCATTGTACATACTTAATGGATGTTGCATGATTGGACATTTTTTTGTTAATTAGATGCTAATTTACTTGATCAATTAGTGAAGAATTATTGATGTTATCTCCGGTTATTCAGCCAAATTCTTTGTGAGAGATTTATTAAAATAGAATGAGAGACAGTTTCTTTCCATAAGTTGTTTGATTTCAAGAGTACACTGAAACCCATAGCAAAATTATGATTTCTACACACCATGTCGCAGTGATTTCAATAAAACCGACACATGTAACTATTGAAAGCTCAATTTTTATCAAATGACTCAGTAATCTGTTTTAGGGATTTCTCATCCCTAATTTTGTTATAAAAGTATATGTTACGTATAAATAAAAAGTGGGTAGTGAAATAGTGGAGAACAGCCACGACTGGTGGTTATAAGGCAGAAAAGTCAGACCAAGAAAACAATCAAGGGGTCCTCATTTTATTAAGAATAGGGGGGAAATAAGTGTAAAAAAAATGAATTGTGGAGCGCAGCTCTTGATCCAAATGAACTGGCATTGTGGTTTGCTCTCTTAGACAACAGTGTGTAAGATAAAGTACCTCCACAGGAAGCTCATCAACAGAGAAATTGAATTCCTCACCCCACATGGGATTTCTTGAACCAGGAACCATAGAACTGAAATAACACAAAATTGATCTTAATATACATGTATCGTCATGAAACTTTTTTAAAAGGTAAATAGAAACAATCAGAGGAAGTAAAACAATCAGGAAGCTATATAGATAATATAATGCTTTGTAACCCCTAACTGATACTGAAACAGCTGAAAACTGGAAGAAAAGAAATTATTGCACGATTGGGTCTTTTATAACAATTTATTCTTCCAAATAAGATTTAAAACTTTTGTAAGCCTATGCAATCTTGTCAATTCGATCACCACATCATCTCCCACAAGTATACAATCTTTGTAACCTCTAAAGGCTAGACTGTTCCATTTATGAATAGAAAAATGATTCTCATATAAGATATTTCATTCATGCAGAAATTAAGACCCTTAAGAAGAATAAAATAGTTCTGCTTTGAAGCTGCAAGACCACTCACAGTTGTACAAGTTGTTCCCGTAGAAGTGATGACTAGCAAACATCACAATTATCACGCCCCAAGCTCAAAACGGAATCTTAAATATATAATGTTTCATTCTTAAATCCTATTAATTTTGTATGTAACTTGGTATCCTCTAAGTTATAATATCAAAGTAACGTACGTCAGAAGGTATTTCAAATATTATCTTCTAATAGAAGCATTAATACTTTAATTTGCAGAAAACCCATAAAATCATACCTGTCATCCTAACCAAAAGCTATTACCAAACATCAGTGAGAATAAAGTTCTCCGGTTTAAGAAAGAGTTAAAAATCCACAATATGGATTAAAGATAATATTCAAAAAACACAATCTAAAGCATATCATTGAGGCTGATTTAAATTCATATTATCAAGTCATTATAAACATCAAAGTAAATGTTTGCAATCACCTGAACCGTTTTTCATGACCACACGTGATGATTGCATAAGGATCTGATGTGCCATTCAGATTTGCCCCAATAAGATTTTTTGCAGCTAAGAGCTCCACCTGGATGGGGGAACTTGTTATTAGAGGGTAACAAAGTTAAAACGACAAGTTGGTGCTTTTTAATATAAAAACTAAAATGAATCAATTAATAAATAAAACAAGGAAACGCCACTAATACAGAAAAAAGAATTTGCCAAAACATTAAAGTTCAACCGTTATCATGTACGTAGAGTTAGCTGTATCTCCTTTAAACTGGTCCATCTACAAAAGAAGTACAGAACTGCATGTCAAGTTAGTGGAAATACTGCAAGAAACATGATAAATAAGTTAAGCAAGATCACAACAAAATGAAACTATTTCGATAACTAAGAAGAAACCAGTCACGCGAGCTGATCCCATAACTTCATATCAAACCGAAGCAACAGAAAAAAGCACTTCTGCATGATGAAAATTCAGAATGACTTTGTTGAAACAGAATAGTTATTGAAGTCCATATATAATGGGGGGGAAACCGGTACAAAAACAATTTTACATCCTCCAGAGCAATAATGTACTCTTTTCATAAGTATTACCAACTAGTTACTGAGAGTCTGCCAGTTATATTGTTATAATAATCCTATGATTTATGAAGATAAAATTATCTAGAAACCATCTATTAGCACACTTCTCAAAAGCCACCAAATATATAAAATTCATTACAAGACCAATAATGTATTGAGACAATTCTAAAAACCCGGTGGAGCTGTACACCTTTCCTGTTATAAGTTCCAAGTAAAGTCTAACTTTTGCAGGTCAGATAAATAATCAGCTAAAATCTATTACAACGATGCAGATCAACCAAAAAAAATGGGGTCGTTTCATCACAATTCAAAAGATACGAGTGTCGCATCCGCATCTTTGCACCACTATAATATATAATACACTAAAAGGAAAAAAATTACTAAATCTCAACTAAGGTGGATAATCATTAACAAAGACCCCGATCGGAACCAAATGTTAACCACCTAAAACTCTTATCTAATCTCATACAAATGTATTAGTACTATAAAATAAGACAACTCAAAGATAATGTAGTTCACTTGGAGGGCTGGTTTTAAAAAAAGGCAAACAATACATAAGTAAAAAAGTAACTCCAAAAAATCAACTAGGTCGTGCGGCACTGTACACAATTAACTTGCCTTTGCGATAATTACATGAAACTATAGAAACAAATAAGAGAGGGTGGTCAATTGATCATATAACCTCGATTGTCCGGTTCTAAAAGGCACTAATCATAACCAGTGAATTGATTAAAAATCGAAACACCAAATCATGAAGGAGCATAAATTCCATGAAATTTAGTGAAATTTCCTAATTCGATCTTCTACGTGACCTAAAACAATCATTCAACAAATAAATATACGATGCTCCATCAACTCTACTTTGATGGTTCTTAATACGAGAACCAAACCAAACGAACTGATCGCGATACTCCAAATGTATAAATCAAAGAGAAAAATCAAACATTCAATTCGGTGGGAGTAACAAATTAATACGGAAATGAACTTAACCTTGTCGTCAAACGCATCCGCGCCGCCGCCCGAGCCATCCACGAAACCCCGATCATCGCCGCCACGCCCATCGCCGCCACCGAGAGCGAAGAACCAGTACGCCACGACCATAAACGCCGCTGCCGCCAGCGTGACTTGCACCTCCCACCACGACGGCACTAGAAACTCCATCGCCGTATCGGCGACCATCATCCCTCCCATAAAAGGGAAATATATATATATATATATGTATATATGTATATATATCTTCTCGAACTGCACGAACCGTACAGAAAGTTCAACCAAAAATACAAAATTAAAAGCAGTTACTCGCAGTCAATGTGTGCGATTCCGTGCATGATTTACATAGATAATTAGATACAGGTTTTGAGAGGGAGAGGAAGAAATGGTCAAAGGAAACACCGGCAAAATGGAATACTGGGTGGTGGGATATGAAATGACGAAAATGGGTCGGTGTAGGGACTAGGGTGTGATGAGATTTGGGAAAGGGGGGGTTTCGTTGGATGAAAATAAAAAAGGATAAATCAAAGACGTTATGCGTTGAAGTCGCGCAAAGTAAACACGCGTTTTGGGTAAGCTGCAAAATTGAAAATGAATTGTTCTTTTTCCGATTTTAGTAAGTACTCATCCATCCCTCAACATAGTGCATAGAGAAAGTTGTGCGTAGATTAAGAAAAAGTGATTTTTTATGTGTTTTATAATATAAAGTAGGGGTATAATAGGTATTGATGGGTAAGTAATAAAGTAGTTAATTGAAAAAGTAGTGGTATAAGAGTAAATAAATGTGTATTGAGAGGATAAAGTTGTGAAAAGACATTCCATTTATGGAATGTGCACTGTTTTAAGGGATTGACTAAAAAGGAAAGTATGCATTGTTTTAAGGGATAGAGGGAGTATACTATTATTATAAAAAAAATTACTTATATTAAACACATATACATATACGTATATTATCTTTTTCTTAAACCATTCATTCACCCTGTTTTCACCGCAACTTGTCTGCTTATGTCATATTATCTTTAATGTTTGCATATATTCATTTATTAACTCAGCATATCCCGTTGCATTGCAGGTTTGTGCATCAAAATTTATTATATAATGTGTTCCTTGAACATAACATCTTCATGATATATAACAGGTTGATTTTTGTAGCTTCTAACCATATTCAATAATAAATTTCCAGGTATATCATGTCAATGTATGATTCTATCTGCAACCTTGATACCAGCAAGAAAACATGAAGATTATGCGTTAGAATTTTTCAAAAATGGACAAAAAAGGGGTACGCAAAAATTCCGTTATATATGGAATTAATAATGGTTGATCATGAGGTATCTTAATTTTTCTCGGTAAGAATTTTCAGTTATTATTTTCTATTTATTGGAATTAATTGATATTTCGTTATTTGTTTAGGGTTCATTTATTCATGGCACTGTGAAACTTCGATTGATAAAACAGTTTGATCATCTCATTGTCGAGAATGAGGTTTATGAAATATCGTATTTCAAAGTTGAATTGATAGATTCTAAGAATGCCATTTGCAATAATCAATTCAAAATTAAGTTCAGAGATGATACCTGCATTGTTCTTCCAACATTTCATGGCTTTTCGAGCTCCATTTACAATTTCAAAAGTTTTCTGGACATATTGACTGATGGAGTCAGTGACTATTCTTGCTCTTTATTTGATATGTTAGTTATCAATTTTTTTTACAATTGCATATTTTTTAGTATAATATATGACTTTTCTTAATTTAATTGATACTATATTTTGATTGTTTTTTCTTTCAGATGTAATTGGACACGTCGTGTGTATATCCAAAGATCCTGAAAATGGAGATGTGCAGTTTATTTTGCAGGACTTGGAGTATTAGTTCTTTTCATTCCCTTCCTATAAAATTTCTAAACTGTTTATTTTAATAAATTGCACCGATAATTTCATTTCCTGTTTTCATCAACTCAGGTATATCAGTGTTGGTCTTTTGTTTTGATGAGTCCTCCACTTTCAAATAAAGAGAGTGTCTGGGTTGAAAATGAAATCAGTGGCTTATTAAATCAACAAGTTGTTATACTTTATTAATTATTAAATCAGTGGCTTAAAAAATAAATAAATAAATATATATATATATATATATATATAATGTAATTTTAATAACATTTCTCATAAGATTATTATAATTTATTAATTTTTTTTAAATTTCTTTAAAATTTCTTTGTCAAATGTGGGGATTCTGTTGAGAAGGCCCGGACAAACAATTTGATATTTCTAGGGGTCACTAATCGAGCAAGATTAAAATTTTTAATTTGTGATGAAAATGGTAACATTACGAATAAGACTACAAATGTCGTTTATAAAGAGGTGTTAAGAAATTTGAATTAACCTTGAAAATTTTGAATGCTTTTAATTAAATATTAAATTGTATTTGACATTTTTATAAATATTTTAACAATAAGAATATGTTTTCTAATTATTATGAGGGCTTATTAGAAGATTGTAACATTAATTTTAAAACATATTTCAAACATGCCTATATATATTTAAAATTTTATTTAAATTTAGGTTGATTTTCTTTAAAGGGTAATTTTAAAAGTTTTTATGTAATTTAGACTATTAGTTTTTCTTAATTATAAATTTGTGTAATACTCCGAAATTATCCAATTTATTATAAATGAGTGAGTAGCCGAAAAAAGTAATTACACTTAATAAACTTATAAAAAAAATTATAATGTAATTAGGTGGTGATATTTCAAAATTACCCTTTTTAAGAATTATTTTACTCTTTTTTATAATTATAAAATTAACAATACTCAATTAATAAAAAAAACTTTAAAAAAATTACATTTCAAATGTATTCCATATTTTTTTTTTTTGGTCTATGTCAATTGCAGTGTCTTGGGATTCGAACCAAAGACCTCAAGTCCTCAATTCAAGTGCTCAACCAACTGAGCTAACAACCCTCGACGATGTACTCCATATTTTATGGAGTTTAAAATGTAAATTAATAAATTAAACTACTCTTAATCTTAAATATACCTTAAATTTATTTATAAATATACTTATATTAAAATAATAACCGAAAAAACTTCCGAAAGTTAATCCCGAGGCATCGCCCGGGTTGAAAGATTCTAGTTACGTTTAAATAAACAAACCATTTTGATTTGTAATTGAGTATAAAAATAAGGTATTTTAAATGTTTAAGGTTTTTTAATTGTTATTATTAAAAAAAATACCTATTCTTTTTATTCTTATATTATAGTGTTTTATATTTTTCATATTCTTTCGTTAAAGAGTCTTTATTATTTTATATTTATATATTAGGGCAGCACTAAAAATTTAGGATTACTAAACTACCCTTTTATATTATTGCTTATTAATTAATGTACGGAACTAGTATTAATTATATCACATAATAATAATTAATTAATTTACAAAAATTATTCAGCGTAATTGCTATTTATATTTTTCTTGTCTACATTATTTAGTGAATTGTTATTACCTGAAGATTTTTGATATGAATGTAGCAGTTGCGTGTTGCGTTAACATAAATTACTTAATCATACTTTTTAAAAATTAAATTATTAATTATTATTTGAATTGTTAAGGGTGTTTTGGGAATGCTGCCCTAATTTAATATTAAACTAAACAATGTGAGTGCAATCTAATATAAGAATTATAATTTCCCCCATCTATCTATACCCCTAAAAATAATTATTGAATTCATTTAAAAAATATGCAACCGCACTCATTTTAAAAAAAAAAATTAAGCGTTTGGAATCTCTTTCGTAATAGAGTCAAAAGTCATCACATTTTTAAGTTCAAATTTAAGGAACATTCAAAGAGAGAATAATATGATTATGATTTTTGTTTTTGAATTATTAAGTAATATGAAAAAAATGAAAAATATAATATAACGAAGGATACTAAAAAGATTTTACCTCGTTGAATATTAGTGAAAGTGTGCAAAATCAGATAGTAAATGTAAAAACGAATTAAAATCTCCACAATTAATTAAGTACAAGAAAATAAAAAATAATATCCAAAATGTTTGTTGAATTTATATGTTTTTATATAGCAGTAATAATTGATTTTAGGGGGAATCGACAACTATGTCGATTTTTTCCGTTTTTGTTTATTTGCACAATTTACTTTAAAATTAGACAATTAAGACAGAAAAATGTAAAATACGAAATGCACAATTCAGTATGTTTGACCTTTGAGAGAGGGCGCGTGAGACTCACGTGGTGCGCATGGGTTTTCTGAAAGAGAGAAGGCGCGTGAAGGCGGAGACATTTTTGTCTTCGCTTTTTTTATGGCGGAAATGTCCCAACGTTATTTACTGTTTTTTAAAAAATGTAATAATATTTTGGATAATTAACAATTTGTGTGGTTCATTTGACAATTTTGGAAAATATAAGTTGTAATTATTCAAACACATTTCTAAGTATCTTATTTGCCAAATTTCTCTTGATTTTATTGTATATGAACGAAATATATTATTATCAAAAATTAATTATTGTAAAATTACACAATTTTTTAAATACACACAAATTTAATAAAATTGTTGTTACTTGTTTGGAGGATGCAAATTCCAGTAAATAAAATTCAAAAATTATTTCAACTTTAAAATTTTGAACTGCATAGTTATAAAATCAACCGAATAATCAAATTTGATTATATGGTGGTAATTAATTAGATCATATGTTTAAAATATGACTCGAATCCGTAGGAATTTTGTTTTCTTATTTAGAAAAATTAGAATTATATTAGGTATAATTTTATTCCTTATTTATTGGGATTCTAGAGTTATATAAGGCTTAAGATTTATTTCTTATTCCTATTGGTTACCTAATTTATGAGTTTTTTACACTTATAAATAGAGATTTCCATATACACAATTAAGATGTGTGTTGAACACCAAGAGAGACATCATGTGATAATATTGTGTGAGATTAGAGGTTTTAAAGTTGATATCAATCCTTGTAATCGTAATCAATATTATAGTGAAAGTTCTCGTTGTTCCTCTTGTGGTTTTTCTCAATTTGGGTTTCCACGTAAATTCCTTGTCTTCTTTACTTGTCTCTCTCTTTTATTGTTAAGTTATTTTCTGAGTTCCGCATTATTATTCGTACAATACGTCGTCGATCTGAAACAAGTAGTATCTAGTGTCACCGATCTTGATCGTGTGGCGTTCAGAACTTTGTCTTAAAAGCTATCGTCGTGCACTTATAATGTTTGTTTGATCCTCCACTCAATTCGACCATGAAGTGATTAATTCAAATTGTAGTTTTAACATTTAAGACCATCTTGTCGGATCAGTTTCATCACGATTCTCTTACTACTAAAACATAACAGAATTTAAAAGAAATTTGAAAAATAGAAAGAACATTTACGAGATCCATGCTTTTTATGAATCAAAATTTTGTGGTAGTGTCGCTTTTTAACTGGTTTATAAAATTGTTCCATAAATATATTGATTAATAATTTTGACTCTTACTCAAATTCAGCAATTGAATTTGATCCCACAAATTTGAATTTTATATTTATAAAACGCCTAATTAAAATTGATTGATTCAAATTGTAGTAATAAATTTGACGATATAACCTAAATTTTGACAATAAAACAGAAGTAGTCCTACAATAGTATTATATTATGGGCTACATATTAAATCAAGTAAGAAAATATATATTAGTACTACTTCCGTTTTAAATTTAAAAAAAAAACACATGTTTGTAACAAAAATTTTATAATAAAAAAATATGGGTAATAAAATAGTGAAAAACGTAAAAGTAAAATTATATTTTATAATTATGAAATAAATATGTACTCTCTTTATGAATTACAGTGTGAAAATATTCATGAAACATATGAAGTAATAATTATATTATTTGTTTTTATAAGATGTATCCATATATTGTTGTGTGACATAATAAAAAGAAAGTCGTCGATCTATTCATATTGGACAAAAGGACTATATTAAAAAATGTCATCATCTTTTTATTATACCAACTTTGTACTAATCTTTAATGCAGTAGGTGTTGAGCAGACCTAGCTTGTTAATTGTTTTCTTATAGGATACTCTTTACGTTAAAATTAAAGCCTATTTATTTATTCTTTCTATAGGCTTTTATTTATTTATTTATTTATTTATTTTACTTATTTTAATACTTTTGATTTTGGTTTCTTTATAAAATTATTAGGTAAGTTTTGTTTATATTTTATTTATTTCTGTTAATTAAATAATTTTTTTTCTTCATTAATCATGGATGGTCAGCTACTCTACGATTCTAAATTAATTTTGAAATTGTTTGATTCAAAATTATTTATTTATCTTAATTTATAATTTAGAATAAATTCTAAAATTATTATTTAATTATCTATCTTATTTTATTGTTTGTGGGTAATTGGATTTTGAGCATGGGTTGTGCGTGTTAATTTGTAAAAAAAAAAAAAAAAAAAAAACCATCATTTAATATTGTATTTCAATATATTTTTATTTTTGAAAAAACAATCGATTTCTTTGACAGTTTTTAGTTGATCAATTTTGAATGTTTAATCGAAAATAAAATTTACTCTCTCTTTTTAAACTAATAGTCATATTTTTTTCACAAAATACAAATAAAATGTAATTATTAATCTGATTGAGAGAGAGTATATTATAGCTTACAGTAGTATTATACTGTATATGTTTTGTGTAATGCTGATATTAATCAATCGAGTCAATGTCATTATAAAATATAAATATGAATAAATTGAAAATTGAGATATTTTTTTACTTGATTTTATAATGAATCGAAGATAATATATCTGAAAAACATTTTTTTGATATTAAATTTTTTTTTGTCATGATTTAATTTGCCAAAAACTAACACTACAAAATAATGCTACAGTTAACTCAATTAAATTTAAGATTATACTAGCTAGTATGTTATTTAGAGCAACATCGACTAATGATAGTCCCAAAAACATGAAATTTGTCGTGAAATGATAATGTCTTTTGGGTTTTGGGACCATTTGCTAAACACCATTAACACATTTTAATCATCATGCCTTCCATACCTATATATATACTATATTAGTACTTCAAATAATTATTTTTGAAGTATCTGATCGTGTTTGGTTTTAAATAAAATCTTTAGTTTTAAACTAACAGTATATATATCACATCCCAACACAATATCCATTATCCGTATATATATATATATATATATATATATATATATATATATATATATATATATATATATATATATATATATATATATATATATATATATATATATATATATATATATCCATTTGGCTATTTAGTCAAATTTCTGACATTTTTTCTTTAATTTAATATATTTTCTTTAATTTTAAAATTAAGTAGACTTTGTTTGATCGTAATTTTAAATTATAAATGTTAAAAAATAAATTAATTGGAAATTAATTTGGAATTATGATCATTAATTAATTAACTAATTAACGAAATCATGCAAACCGGCCGGTTGGTTGTTCCCTGGCCTATGATTACAAGTCACAGGACACGCACGAGGGAGTCGCAGGCTTTTCAGTACACTAACATCATATGTACCAACAACCCTTCTTATTTCATGCTCATAATCATCACATAAACACGTACAAAATGTAGTAATTAATTTAGGGATTGAGCTTTTCAGCCCGACCCAGCCCGTGTGATCACTTTCTTCATTGGCCCGAAAATTATTTTTATGTTTGCAAATAAAATATCGAATTGTCTGTTTAATTTGTAGAAAATGACCCGAGTAAACAAGTGGCCGGGCACCGTTAAACTAGCGTTCGATGTTTGTAAAGCTGTATTTTTTGTTCATTACAAAATAAATTTTAAAAGTTTATAAGCTTGTTCACACACTTCTATTAAGATACAAAAATGGACTACATATATATATATATTAGAAGCCTAGAAGGCCTAGTTGGTAATTTGACTGGAAAAAAGTTAAAAAGAAGAATGGGTTTTGAAAATTTGAATCTCTCTTTTTCATATATCTTCCCCTTGATCAATCAGTTGGAATCATTCCTGCCAAAGCAAATTAAAGTGGAGCAAGCAGCAACTATTAAAAAAAGGAAAAAGAATGTGATATGCCAACCAATCTTTGAGTCATAAAAGTGTTTGATCATTCTCTCTTTTTTCTTCAACAAAAACTGATCATACTAACAAATGAGCCATCTCAACTACTACTCTCCATCTCTTTCACACTCACTCTCTCATATCTCCTTTGTTCATGCAAGATCCCAAGAACTCACACATGAGGTAATCATCTCTCTCTCTCTCTCTCTCTCTCTCTCTCTCTCTCTCTCTCTCTCTCTCTCTCTCTCTATCTCTCTCTCTCTCTCTCTCTCTCTCTCTCTCTCACACACACACACACAGATTTACAATTATTTTCATTCAAATTTAACTTTCTCATAATTAAATTGGCTAGATTGACATGAATGTACAAACTTGCAAACCTCTTGAATATTGGTTTCATTTGGAACTAATTAATTAGCTCAAGAATTGAAAGTGGTTGTAGGTGACATAGGAAAAAGTAGTCATGTTGTCAACTTGTCATGCACTAATGAAATTAAAAATCCAGTGTCTTTTGTGATTTATAAGTTATAACTATGTGCTACATTATAATTATATATATATATATATATATATATATATATATATATATATATATATATATATATATATATTATAGATGCACCTACCTCAATTCATTAAATAATTAATTCATATTTTTAATTTAATTATGGCATTTAGCTCAATATTGTTTTAAATCGAAATTTATTAGGTTGAACTTAGTTAGAATTGTTTGGTATACGAGTCTGTTTGGCTGAGCTTATAAACTCTTTAAAAATAATTTATAAACTGTTTGATTTTATAATTGTTTGGTATACGAGTATGTTTGGCTGAGCTTATAAGCCCTTTAAAACAACTTATAAACGGTTTGAGTTTATAAGCTCCTAAAATTTATTTGGTAAAATTTAAAAAAAAATCTTAATTTTTTTTAAAATGAGTTGTATAACAGAAGCTATTTAAAAAAAAAAAGTAAGAGAGTAACTTTTTTAAACAACTTACAAGCTCTTCCAACTTAAATAATAAAAGAACAAATTACCCTTAAAATTATTACTTTTTATATATATACAAAAATTCCATAATAAAACTTTTATATATATACAAAAATTCCAAAATTTAGTTAATATAACAATTTATTTATGGTAATTTTAATTATATAAAATCTTAAATTGTAAAACAAATTAACATCTTATAAGTTTATATACTTATTTTATCTAAACGGTTTAACAACTTATTTTTTAAATAAGACATAATAGCTTATCCGCTCTTGAAACAGTTTATATGTAACATCTAATAAACTATTTTATCCAAACGGATTATAAATAAATAACTATTTTAAATAAGTTCGTTCAAACGTGTTCTAAATAATAACAATTTAAACTCGTTATTTTTCACATATATATACGGATTATTTAAATTAGATTATAAATTTAAATTTATAAGTTTATATATTTCATGCAAATGATCATGTTGTGACATAATTCATTGCAGGAAGCCTTGGTACCAAAGAGCACTAGAGATGGCCACCTTGTGGAAAGCTCTTCCAAAACCTTTCCAAAATCACTCAAAACCCGACACCCTTTGGAAAACAATCCCGAAGACAAACGACCAAATTCCCGCGACAAACGCAACACGAATAAATAAGCTTAGGAAATGCACGTCCATGAAGGTGGCAACATCGTTCACTCGCGTTTGTCTGTGCGTGCCGATATCTTCTTACACCGAGGTTTTTCAAGTCGACCATGTTCCTCCGAGAAGGAGTTACAGCTATCCCAGATCGAAGACGACTAGCCACGCCTCGCAAGAAATCAGAAGCACTCCGAGCGCGAGGATGAGCGTAGAAGTGAGGAGGATTTTTCGAGGGAAATCATTGACCGACGATGTGTTGATGAGAAGGTTTGTTGTGGAAGAGGAAGCGATGATGAAAGTTAGAAGAAGGAATGAGATGGAGATTATTAGGAGAAAAAGTGCAATGAGAAGGAAAAAGCTTGGGCCAAGTCCCTTGAGTAGAATGGTGTGGGCCGAGGAGGAATTACTTCATGATGAGCTCACCAAATAATTTACTCCGTATAAAATTATTGGAGCTAGGTGTTTCCAAGTACATTCCCCTTTTTTTTTCAACAATTTGTTCATTGGGAAATTTGAATTTGTTGGGAGTTTGCCTTTTTTTTCTTACTTATTATTGGCTTGGATAAATTTAGCCATTTTAGTTTGTCTTTGTGGGTCTTTAGTTCAAGTCAATTTTCGAATGACATCAATTAATCCAGGTCAAAATCGAAACCGGTGAGCAAATTCGAACGATCTTAAAAAAAATAGAGTCGGATATTTTCGGTGATAAACTTGTTCATATTCACACAAGAACCATGAAGGCACATCTTCTCTAGTCTTTATAGCTCACATCGATAAATAAGCTACACGAATTTACAATTGAAAAAACCCTTTAGTTTGTTCTTAATTAGTCGTTATAGTTCCATGTTCAATTCTTTTCTTGAATTCAGTGGCTCGCTCACTAATATTTGTCCCTATATGATTCACTATATTGCAATAAACAAGGGCACGATGTTTGATTTATTATACATAACATAAATATTTTGAATCTCGACTATTTTGAGACGGAGACATTGAACAATTTGGAGATTAGTGTTCAAACAAATTAGGGTTGACATGAATATGGACAAGAAGATTAAAAAAAAAAACTCCTTTTATACCGTGAAAAAAAAAATGGAAAAAATGGGTTGGAAGCAAATGCACGAGGGAGACAGAGTGGTGAAAGAGAAAAGTCGAAGTGTTCTGATAGAAGTCTCCTGCTCTGCTCCTGCCTCACTTCCAAGGCAAACTCTCCACAAACACATAGGACCACACGCTCCTCACCCCACCTATATATGCTTCCATTTAAAAATTTACTACATTTATGTATAAATATATTTTACTACAGTATTTAGTATTAATGTATTCGGATGATAAAAAATTTTGGTAAAGTTGTCAAGACCGTATATCTCAAGTAGGTCAACGTACGTGTCAAATAATAATAATAAAAAAAAAAAAAAACATTATGAGTATTGATTTCTCAAAAATTAAATGTGTTAATGTGAAATAGACATACATTACACAATATTTTGTGATAATACATCTTAATAAGACTGGTTTTTTTTAAACTTAATTTAAATTCAGTTCTAATATCAGTTCGATTAAATTCATTTAAAAATCTTTTGAAAAAATAAAAATTAGGATCAATGATTTCACACAAACAATATAGTTAATGCTCATATTATTCATATTTTTAAATAAATATATAACAATTATTATTATTATTATTATATATATTTCAATCAATTTCACTTCAATTAAGTTCTTACACATTCACTTTAGTTCAATTCTGTTCGTATTCAGGTCAATTCAATTTAAATCTGTTATAGACATTTTAGTTCATTATAAGTGAAGTTTCCTAGCTTGTTCTTTTATACTACTCCACTATTTGTTGAAAATGATGAGTAAATTACAAAAGCATATCATTGTCACACCAAATTAATAATGAGGATTAAGTATTAAGATATTACTTGAAAGGGAAAACAAGAGAGAGGATGAACCACATTACATGTGAGATATTGCTTTCCAAATAGAATTAGTCTTCTTATCTAAGAAATGTTAGTTGAGATGAAGTACACGGCCTAATGAGTAATAAGACTAGACTACTTCATTAATGAGGGCAAAAGTTTTTTTTTTTTTTTTTTTTTACTGAATTAAACTAAATTGATCAAAATTATTTTTAATAACAATAAAAAATTGTCAAGGGTTGTTAGCTCAGTTGATTGAGCATTCGACTTGAGAACCGTAAGGTCCAAGGTTCGAACCCGAACCCGACGAGACATGTGGGTGTGAGTATTTAAATATTTGCAATTGACCTAGATCAATAAAAAATTATATATTATTAATATTTTTTTAAAAACCATTTTTTTTCAAGATTTTGAAATAAATTGAATCGAGATGAACTGAATATTCATTCATTCAGTGTAAAAGATCGAAGATGGTCTAATTTTCATTCACTTATTTGTTAGATTAATAAATTAAGGTAGTATGATGGATAATTTTCCATGGTGCTTCATCACCTGTCACACTTGTTGTTGTGAGTTGTGTTTGATGGAGTTACTCATGATCAGTTGTTACATTTTAACAGTGAGTGAGGCCAATACAGAAAGTAAAAAACAAGCATAATATGACATCATCGTCGTCGTCATCATAAGCCAAAATAAAAATATTTATAATCACACTAAGGGCTAAAAAGAATCTAATTCAGCTCAACAACAACACACACACACACATACTGTGTGAGGGTGGGAGGTCCAATGTTTTGAGTAGTTGGCCAGTTCATATAGATGTCGTCGTTGCCGGTCGAATTGTACGTAAATCTATTGTTTCTCTGTTTCTTGGTTCTGTTTTCACCTAGCTTGCACTATGTGTATCAATCCCAGTTTGTGAATAAAGCAAGTATCTTGATTTAGTATAATTAACCACGCATTTCGAATTCTGTTTTTTCGGTTCGAAAGGTAATGCTGAGAGCATGGGAAAGAAGGGAAGCTGGCTTTCGGCTATCAGAAAGGTTTTCACCCACAACTCCAAGGAGAAGCCATCCAGCAATGTAGTTCATTCGTTCGTACGTATAATTAAAAACGAACCCGACACATACTTACTTTCACTGATCACATTTTCTTTTTCTTAGGTATCCAAAAAGAAAGACAGCCAGGAAAAGAAGGGTGCAAACGGGAATTCAAGAAACGGAGAAGGCAAATCGTTCATTATTCCCCCCTTGTTCAGGGAGCCGAGTAGCATCGAGAAAATATTAGGAGAAGCAGATCAACAACTACTTATCAGACCATCAAATGAGCCGAAACCGACTTCCACTTTTCCCTGGAGGCCGACCTCTCCAAGTCGAAACTGCTATGTTGTGCGGCGGCCCGAACCGACTCTTAGATACCGGCATCTTTCGGCTACTAAGATCCAATCAGCATATAGAGGCTATCAGGTAATATATAACACTATAATTAATAACCTTAATTACTTTTAGGTTCTTAATTGCACTTTAAACACTGCAGGCTAGGCGAAACTTCAGATCCTTGAGAGGTTTAGTGAGGCTTCAAGGGATGGTCAGAAGCCAGAACGCAAAGCGACAAACGATAAACGCCATGAAACAGATGCAGCTCTTGGTTCGGGTCCAAACGCAAATCCAGTCGAGGCGGATACAAATGCTGGAAAACCAAACGCTCCATCAACAAGGGCATTGGAAAGTCGACAAGGAGGGCGAAAGCGTCTTTACTAATCAACGGGTAAGTATATCATATATAATCCATTTAAAATTATTACTTAGGCCAATAGCATATAACTTATTGTAGGCGCCTGAAGCTGAAGATTGGGACGATAGCTTATTAACAAAGGAGGAAATCGAAGCAAGATCACGGAAAAAAGTGGAGGCGGCCATGAAACGGGAGAGAGCCATGGCCTACGCGTATTCTCACCAGGTACGTATTATTTTTGTACAAATGACTAAATCCGAAACATAAAATAAAATAAAATCTGGCATAGAGATTTGTTGTTACATGTTGTTGAACATATTTATTTAAACCTCTGGACTGGCACCAGTTGTGGAATACCGCTAATCCGAAATCACCACAAACTCCTCCTCTCGAAAACCAAACAACAAACGCATATCCGTGGTGGTACAACTCGTTAGAGCGCGAAGTACTACCTCCTCAAACGTCCCAATCCGCCACCAAAATACCCGTTCCAAGGCTGATTCCCCACAGCAAGCCTCCGGGCCCACAACACAACTCCAAGAACAAGTCCATAGGACAAACCAAAAACTTTCAGACAACACCGATGATAAGGACGCCTTCACCAAGCAACATTTTCAAGAACCCGTCGAAACAGAGAGCCCTGAATCATTCGACACGCAACGAATTCATCTTCCCAGTTAGAGACGACGATAGCCTCACGAGCTGCCCTCCGTTTTCGGTCCCGAATTACATGGCCCCCACAAAGTCGGCCAGAGCGAAAGCAAGAGCGAATAGCAACCCCAAGGAGAGGCTTACCCCACCGCCGGCAAACGATTCCAAGAGGAGGTTTTCATTTTCTTTTGCACCAAACATTGTCGGTTCGTTCAAGTGGGGTAACAATAAAGGGACTTTGTCTAAGAAAGAGTCGGCGACGGTGTTTGAGAAACAGTACCACCGCTACCAGTCGTCGATCGGGGATTTGAGCGTGGACTCGGCGGTTTCGATGCCGGCTATGGGTGGGAGAAAGCCCTTTAACAGATTTGTGTGATCTGTGTGTGTGTGTTGTAGTTTGTATGGACATATGGACGTTTGAATTTGTGTTTTGTTAATATTCTGCTTTTCAATGCATGAGTGTTTACACTATTATAATTCTATATATTTATTGGATTAATGTTTATGGGCTCATCATTTAGTTGGTGTTTTGTGTTTAAATTAAACTAATGAATAGTGAGACTCTCTCATTTGATTTTATGAAGAAAATATTCTTCTTGTTATGAAACTGAAGGAATATATAATTTCTTCAAGGTACGTTTGTGTTGTAATTAACATAGTTTGATTACAGGTTCAATCTTTTATGTTTAAATTTTGGTGGAATTGTACACGTAATTGTATCTAAAAATTATATTGATACTTCACTCTACCGTTATGTGTTAAACTAATTTAACTGAGTGAGTGTTAAAAAAAACATAACTTTAAGAAACGAACTTCAATTTTTTTATATTTGTGTAAGGTATATTTAAGGAATAAGGCTCATTGCTTTTACTAATTATAAATAAATCCTCATCTTTTTTTATTTTTTTTAAAAGGACACAATATTTTACATTTTGTTAAAAATAGGGTTCTAAAATGTTTTTAATTATATTGTAGGGCAGTTTTTGAATTCGATAAAGTCTTTAATACCCTTACAATAAAATTTATGATTATTAAATAATACTGTATATAATTACGCTAACAAAAAGAATCAAAGATTGATAATCTCTAAACCCTAACATTCTGGGCACTCTCTGCCCCGAAACTGACCCACTGCCGCCTTCTGCACGAGAAGATGTGGAGTTGTCTCGGACATGGCTATTTCTTCGTCTGGTGCACCTCGTCACCGTTGACGCCGACACGGCGACACCCCCAGGTTCGTCCAGCAAGGCCTCAGCGGCAGCTGTGAAGAGGGCTCCCATAGACATTCTTTCTCGGCTCGTTGATTCTCTCTCAAGAGTATGCTCGGATTCTTTCTCTCAGCTAATCATAGTTAATCTTATCGAGGTAATTTTTTTTTCATACATTGTCCCATGTTTCTTAATTAATTATAGGTAGTCTCTTTTAGTTCTCCATTTCTCGATCCATTTCAAATCACGAAACTTTGAGTAACTTCCGAATTTGTTTCTAGATTTTGATGGTTTACAGGCCATTCATAGCGTTTTGTTTATAACAAGCATGTACAAAAGCATCAAAAGTCTCCGATTTTGATCCCGCGAGTCTGCTGTATCATCCTAGCCGTCTACGAATCCGGACGTCGCTGTCTCAAGTTCGACTCTGCTTGCCTCAATTTTAAAGTTCGATGTTGTCATCCTCAAGTATGTTTGCCAACCCCGCTTGATCAATGTTGTCTTACAAACTATGAAGTAACATTAGTGTGCAAGGTGTTTGTTGAAATGTTTATGAGAAAAACATAATTTTGATTTATGTTATTATACACTACTGTATATTTTTTTTGTTTCCCAACTAATTCAAAAATTAACATGAAAATTATTTGGTTAGTTTATTATATTGTTATTGCATCACTAACTATAATAATTGAATTAAAAAATGTCACTCTGTTTAACTTGAACTGAACTACTAAATAACTATAATAGTTGAGAAGAGAATTATTCACTAACTATAATAGTTAATTAGTTTAGTGGTTGAGTTACTTGAGTAGGACTTATGTAACTATAATAGTTATAATAGTTGAGAAGAGAACTATTGACTAACTATATTAATTGAGTATGACTACTAAGTAACTATAATAGTTGAATTAAAAAATGTAGATACTTTTGTCACTATATTTAAATTGAGCTGAACTATTGTATAACTATAATAGTTGAAAAAAGATTGAACTACTGTATAACTATAATAGTTGATCGAGTAGGACTACTATTTAACTATAATAGTTGAATTAAAAAATGTTTATACTTTTAACAATATATTTAAATTGAGCGGAAGTAATGTATAACTATAATAAACACTTTTTGAGTGAATTTTCAGATTAAGATGAATGAATTTCAAATTTTTTGGATATTTATTGTGATTTATAAGAAAAATCTATCCCTGCTGAAAGTATTTTTTTTAGAAGAATCACTCTCATCTTTATGATTAATACGTGACAGTATTTAGTATCTGAAAGAAGAAATGTTTTTAATAAAAACATTAATGTTGACAATGGACTAAAAAAGAGAAATCAGATTTTATTTAACTAGATTAAAATGAGCGCTAAAACAATTTTAATTAAAATTTAATGTTGGCGCAATGGACTAAAAAAGAGAAATCAGATTTTATTTAACTAGATTAAAATGAGCGCTAAAACAATTTTAATTAAAATTGGTAAATAAACAAAAAGTTAGAATGGGTACTTGGCCCTATTATATAATTGGACCAAACAATAGGTGTAATATATAATAACAATATTAGAGGTGCCCCAATATATAATTGGCCCTTTGTGTAATACTTACTCAAATAGACATTAAATAAAAAAAATTATAGTAAACAATCACGTAAGTCTCGAATAGGACTAATTTTTTTTAAAAATCGTTAAATAATTAAATGTGGGAGAGACTACATCATGAGATATTTTGCGAAATTTGTTAGATTTATTTAGTGTGTTGTATAAAGAATTTTGGTTCACATATAAGTGAACAGCTTTATCACTTTAACAAAACTTCTTAAAGTGTTATTGACTCTAAGTTTAATAAAATTATCTCCCCACAAGATATATAATGCTATAATGAGTTGTCATATAGGTATGAAATACAACCGACCAATGTTAAATCATAAAAAAAACTATTTAAATGTAAGACGGAACCATGTTATAGATTATTTTGTGATATTATCTTGAGAGAATTAAACAACCAATAGACAACTACACAACTAATTTTCTTTCGTGTATCTCATGTATAATGAAGTGAGAAACGTCTCTCGTTATATATATAGCATTGAAGTTGGTTCAGTAAACATACAAAATATATGAGAAGTTTGTTAAGACTTTAGAGGAAATAAAAAATCAAGTTTTTATTTTCACATATACTATAAAAGTGTGTTATAGCTAATCTTACTATAATTATACAGAAAACATAAAAGCTAATCTTACTATATTTATATACGCAACCACCACGCAGTTTTTAGCCTAAAGGAGTAAGTAATAACACACCCTTGTCAAATGGGCAAATTTTTTTATTTATTATTATTTAAACATTAAATAATATTTGTGCTGCACGTATTATTAAAATTGTAATAACATTAAAAATCTTAAATTACATAACATAAAATAAAAATTGATTTATAATGATTACTAAAAACGTTAAAATAAATATTTAACTTGAATAAATTGTTTAATTAACAATATTAAAATTAAAGAATAAATAAATAAGTTGTGATGTACATACAAAATCTGCCCACACAAATTTACTATAAAATACTGAAATTCCAGTCTATAATCTTTTTTTTTAATTTCCATTTGTTCCTTTCACACGACGTTACAATTATTGTGCGTTATTTATATATCTTTGCTTAGAGGAATCTCATCATTCTGATGTGAATTAAATACTACTCTTCCCTCTCAGCAAGATGATACTGTAATAAGTAACTTTATTTAAATAAATGTCTTACAAATAACAGATGTTTCAAAAATAAAAATTAAATTTTCATTTTAAAATAAAACTTTGTTGCTATTTTGTAACTTACTTTTAAAACTCTTAATTTGTTTTAATTGTCATTATCGGAGAAGTACGTGTTTATATAGTATTATTTAGTGACGAAGATAATAGTATAATATTACGTGCCATTGTTGTGTTAAATTATTTAAATAAAAAAAAGTATGATGTCAACTCTTTAAATATTTTATATTGTAAAAATTAATTAGTTGCAGCACTGAATTCAACAGAACGAAAAAAAAATATTTAATTAAGTAAATTTTGCGTTTCCAAAGCAACAACTTCAGCATCACTCTTCGGTAAATCCACACACCACATGACTATCGTTTTGCCATAGCAAAACCCAAAAAAAAAAATGGAAAATGAAAAATGAAATTCACATGACAAGTTGCAAAAAAAACATGAGACCAACAACATTGTTTTGAAGCTCTCTCCCAATTTCACCACTTTAATTTTCTTTATAAATTCACCACTTTTTTCCTTTTTCTCTTTCACTCACTTTTTTTTTTCTTTTTTTGTTACTACTTTGCAAAAAGAAAATGGCTTTGAAGATGAATGCCATCAACCTTAAATTACCAAAACGCCCTTCTTTCCCCCTCTCTTCGCCGCCGTCGACCTTCAAGTCCTCCGTGACTTCTTCGACTCTCCGGCAAGTCACGCACTCCATGCCGCCGGAGAAGCTCGAGATCTTCAAGTCCATGGAAGGGTGGGCCCACAAGAACATACTCGTCCACCTCAGCCCGGTCGAGAAATGCTGGCAGCCGCAGGACTTCCTACCGGACCCCACGTCCGACGGGTTCCACGAGCAGATCGAGGAGCTGAGGGAGAGGGCAAAGGAAATTCCCGACGACTACTTTGTCGTGCTCGTCGGCGACATGGTCACCGAGGAAGCCATTCCGACTTACCAAACAATGCTCAACACGTTCGACGGAGTGAGGGACGAGACGGGGGCAAGCCCGACCTCGTGGGCCCGTTGGAATCGGGCGTGGACCGCCGAGGAGAATCGGCACGGGGACCTCCTCCACAAGTACCTCTACTTGTGCGGGAGGGTCGACATGAGACACGTGGAGAAGACCGTGCAGTACTTGATCGGATCGGGGATGGTTAGTTTTTCGATTAATCAATGTTAAAGTTGAGTCGATAACATTTAGATACTTTGTTATTTTGATCTCAAACTAACTAACTTACTCAATGACTTTTACATATAATTTTAAAAAATTATTATTGTGCGATTTTTTATTTCAATTGAATTGAAATTAAGGTTATATATGTTCTTTTGAACTTAATTTTAATTTTTTTTCAGTTCAGTCCAGCTCTCTATTATTTTTATCATTATCACCACACTCGTCTATTTTTCATATATTTTTAATAAAATATACGTTTACTTAGTTAAATAAAAAATATTTCAAAATCGCGATATAATAATTTCTTAAAATTATTTGAAAAAAAAAAAAACTCGTACAGGTTAAATAAGTTCAATTCAGTTCAATTCAATTACTTTCGGTCCAAAAAAAAAAACTGAATTGAAAGTAGAAAAAACATACACAATCACATTTCAACATCTCTTTACTATTTCAGGACATAAAGACAGAGAACAGCCCCTACCTTGGCTTCATCTACACATCCTTCCAAGAGAGGGCAACTTTCATCTCCCACGGCAACACCGCTCGGCTCGCGCGGGTCCACGGCGACATGCGCCTGGCCAAAATATGCGGCACCATCGCCTCGGACGAGAAGCGGCACGAAACGGCCTACACAAAGATTGTCGAGAAGCTATTCGAAATCGACCCCGACGGGACAGTGCTAGCTCTAGCCGACATGATGAGAAAAAAAATCACGATGCCAGCTCACTTGATGTACGACGGGCGAGACGAGAAGCTATTCGACCACTTCTCGGCCGTGGCCCAACGGCTCGGAGTCTACACGGCAAAGGACTATGCGGACATACTCGAGCATTTGGTGAGGACGTGGAGAGTCGAGAAGTTGACGGGGCTGTCGGGGGAAGGGCGGAAGGCTCAGGAGTACGTTTGCGGGTTGGGTTCGAAGATAAGGAGGTTGGAGGAGAGGGCTCGGGGAAGGAAGAAGGAAGGGCCGAGGATTCGGTTCTCGTGGATTCATGATAGAGAGGTGCAGCTTTGAATTTGTACATCACCTTAAACATGTGTTGATAATAAGTGTGTGTTATACAATTAATGTTGTTTCGATATCCTTAATTATTTTAATAAAACATGTTGGAACGACTATAAAAAAAAGGTCATTTTAACATAATGCTGTACAATTTTTTATATAAGACTTTCTAGTTTTTCTATTTTTTTTTTCAAATTATAAGACATTTTAGCATTAATAAATAATGTAATGACATCAATTTCTTAAATTTTTAATTTTTTAACTGTTCGAGCCATCAATATAAATGAAAGAAGCTCAACTTCTCTAACAGTTCGAGCTTTTAGATTAAGTGATTTCTAACAAAGTCTTATATAAAAAATAAGATCAAGTATAGAATTAGTTGATGTTAATGCTACTTTTTTTTTTCAGTGATTTCAATTATTTGTAAAAAATACTACTTTTTTTTTATATAAATTATCGAGTTAATGTTTAATTATTAGTATGTTAATGCTTACACATTGTATTAGACTTCACATTATGAATTCATGATTTTTAAATTATACTTTTTTCGGTACTATAAGAAGGTACTAAAAGAATTACACCCTTCATTTCTAATCAATCTTATGAGACATGTAGTAATTATTACGTTTTCATTTGCTTATAAGGAAATCTATAGTGTACTAGTATTACTGAATCTATTAGCCATTAGGTCCGCAATCGGCTCGACCAATGGGTCGTATTGGGCCAAAATATTGGCAGATTAAAAAGAGTTGGACTTTTTTTGTGGGTAAAACTAGTACCATGGGCCTGCTAATTGATTTATTTATTTTAAAGTGTATTTTTTAATATTATAATTTATATATTTAAAATATATATTATAATTTTATTTATTTAATATTATATTTTTATTAATAATTTTTTTTTTACTGAAAGTATGTTTATTTGTGATTTTAATTATATTTATTGATATAAAATTTTATTATGTATCGATTATATATTTTTTAGAGAATTTTTTTTGCTACTCATTCAAAAGTAGTCGAATTTCGATTTGATTCTTTTAAGCGAAGTAGTATCAATTAAGTCCCTCAAAAACATTAAATTGTATTCAATTTAGTCTAAATTTGCTTGAAACTTTGAATTTTTGCTTGAATTCATAACTTGAAATTTAAAATTTGAGGCTTTCCGATGATTATCAAATGACTCAACAATTACATGTAATTTTGTCACTGACTCAAGTGAAAAATTAATACTAATATTGTAAATAATATATTAATACTATTTGTGACAATATACAAATATTTTCATGCATTATACTTTTTGTGAAGAAAACAATATTAATTAGAATCGTTAAAATGCATTAGTTAAAATGCATTAGTGATATCAAGATAAAATGCAATAATATTTTGAAAAAATAATAAACCGAATTCACGTGGATTTAGGTACGTGGACTTGCCTGAATCATTGCTCATAATGATATTCAAGTGTAAGAGCATCTCCATTCCGGTAACTCTACGTACAAATTTATGTCATATCACATTCCACAATAATTTACCTAAGTACAATTTCATGCCACATAAGAATTGTACTTACAAATATTATGATGCTCTAATATTGTAATCCAACCTCATTGTTTGGTAAGCTCGATTGCAATGTTGATTTTTTCATTTTCCAATCCAATGACGGAAAATAACCCTTACCTCGGGTTCATAAACACATCATTCCAAGAAAGGGAAACTTCCGTCTTCCATCGAAACAGCCCAGCTGTAGACTATGCTGATATCCTACTTGGTCCGTAGATGGAAAATGAGAATTTGACAGGATTGTATAATTAATTAATAATTTTGAAAATGAGGTTTATAAAATTATTGACCGTACTTTAATTTTTAAATAGACGTTTCACCTTTAAATAAAATAATTATTATTGTTTTTTATTTTTAAATATAATTTTACTTTTATATTTTAATTTATAATTTATTTTTCAATTACTTTACTTTTTCAACTTATAAAATTTAATTTATCTTTTAATTTTTAATCAAACAGTCAAAACATAACAATTTTATTTGTCTTAGTGTGACGGAGGAGAAAATAATTACTGTAGTATTAATTTTTCAATAACGTAGTATTATTAATTTTTGAGAATGATGTTGGGGAAAAACGACATCTTTTTTGTCCTTGAAAATGTGATTGTTGACTAAATAAATTGATAATCACCGTAGAAATTAATAAATTAAAAATGTTTGTTTAACTCAAATCCCACTTTTTTGTCATGTTTATACTACTTTTGTTTGGAAGAGCTTCATATTTCAGTAATAAATTATACCCCGTACATATATATTTCATTTTATTTCTTTAGAATATTCCATTATACATCTGACTAAATTAATTATTCATCGATCATTTGTTATTTAAAAAAAAAAACAGAGTATAATTAGTTGAGATAGAACTAATTATAATACATTTTTTTTGAATAGTAAATAGTCATATTAAAATTTTATCATAATATTTATAAAGCATCCAAGGTGAGTACAATTTATGTGTCAATAATTTGTAGTAGTTACGTGCACCCTAGAAGAGGAGCTAGGAGGATGCAAATTACGAGATAGATAAATAGTAATTACATTTGTCTAAGAAAAAATGACTAACTTCTTTTGTAATTCACTTTTTTTTAAAAATTACAAAAAGAATACTAACTTTTATGAGATATATAGTTATGTTCCTCGATCATTTGTTTTCACACTGATCGTTTGTGATGAGGGATAGTAGTAGAAGCATCAAGTACTAGGAGGAATCGGTAATTCTTTGTGGGCAGATTCTGCCCATGGGTAGAACTGCCCAAATTTATTATATTTTTTATTTTTTATTTTTATATGATTATAAATATAATTAGATTAATAAATCTATTAAAATAAATTTTTTATCTTTCATTTTTATATATAATAATAATAATATTTTTCTAATTAATTAATTATTTTAGTATAAATATAAAAATATTCATTATATTTATCTAAACATTTTTATTATTTTTTTTTTGCAATATATGTTTAATATAGTGTATTTAATTATAATATATGACAAAATAACAATAAAAATATTTTAATAATTTTTAAACAATTTTTTAAGGGAATTTTGTCCATGGGCAGATTCTGCCTGTTTAGCATGATCCACTAAGAATTATGTACAAAATTACAATTATTGTAGTGTTGAGAAGTATTCGAAACATTGACATTTACTTTGACACTTGTCGATATAATTAAACAAACCCGCCCAAATAATACACAATGAATGTCGTACAATTTTGGATCAAGTAAAATCCACGTGTCAAACACATGAGTGCATTTCAAATAGCTGTTTTTTTCTCTCTATAAATTGACCCACTTTTCTTTTCTCTTTCACTCATTAATTTGTTAATTACGCACTTTTGAAAACAAATGGCTTTGTATCTAAATGCCTTGAACGTTCAATTACCAAAATGCCCTTCTCGCCCTTTCTCTCGCCCGGCCACCTTCAACTCTTCCATAGCTTCAAGTACTCTCCATCCTTGTTCGAAGTAATTATATATATTGCGCGCATGCATAGTCTTTCTTTGTTTTCTAATTAGTACTAATTGGTAGTAATATTTTTCTTGCATGCATTTGTACAGACATGTCAAGAAACCTTTGGTTCAACGAGCGCGCGAGCCTCGTTCTTCAGTCACGCACTCCATGCCGCCTGAAAAAATCGAGATCTTCAAATCCATGGAAGGTTGGGCAGAGAAAAACATTCTCATTCACCTAAAACCTGTCGAGAAATGCTGGCAGCCGCAGGATTTCCTACCGGACCCCTCTTCCGATGGATTCCACGATCAGATCGAGGAGATTAGGGAAAGGGGGAAGGAGATACCGGACGATTACTATGTAGTGCTGGTTGGGGATATGATCTCCGAAGAAATCCTCCCGACTTACCAATCGATGCTCAACTCATTAGATGGCGTAAAGGATGAAACAGGAGCCAGCCCGACTCCGTGGGCCGTATGGATCAGGGCATGGACAGCTGAAGAGAACAGGCATGGAGACCTTCTTCAAAGGTATTTGTACCTGAGTGGGAGGGTTGACATGAGACATGTGGAGAAGACTGTGCAGTATATGACTGGATTAGGAATGGTCAGTATTTTTAATTTATTTTCAGTTCAAACTCATTCAGTTCATTTTAATATGATTACAAGAGAACCCAAACTCAAATTCAGTCTTCTATCTGCTACTCATATTCAAATATTGAGTCTATGCCACACAAATATGACTTTAGAGAACGAATGATATTATTTAGTTTATATTTAAGTGCCTAAATTGACGTCACATAAGACATAAGTAAGAGTACTAGTAAATAAGTTGTCACACACACGTATAAGTTCAATTCAGTTCAGACCAATTCAGCTCAGTTCAGACTTATTAAGTTTAGTTCAGTTCAGTTCAGACTTAATAAGTTCAGTTCAGTCAGTTTCAGTCCAAAAGAACATGTCCTAAACGTGAAACGTTGATTATGTTACATAGTAGTATGTGATTTTGATAACATTCAATCTCTTTAATTAATTTCAGGATATAAAGGCTGAAAACAACCCTTACCTTGGATTTATCTACGCAACATTCCAGGAAAGGGCAACTTTCATCGCACATGGGAACACGGCACGACTAGCCCGAGCACACGGGGACCTGAACCTCGCAAAAATCTGCGGAACAATCGCCTCTGATGAAAAGCGTCACGAACACGCCTACACAAAGATGCTATTCGAAGTGGAGGACGGTGCTGGCTTTTGCCGACATGATGAGGAAGAAAATCACGATGCCGGCCCACTTTATGTACGACGGGGCCGGTCGACGAAAAACTCTTTGACCACTTCTCGGCTGTTGCTCAGCGTCTTGGTGTCTATACTTTGAAGGACTATGCCGACATTCTAGAACATTTGGTTCGTATTTGGAATGTGGGGAATCTAACCAGATTATCTAAGGACGGGGAAAAGGCCCAGGATTACCTGTGTGGATTGGCCCCGAAGATAAGGATCTTGGAGGAGAGAACTCGAGGGAGAGCCAAACAAGGGCGGCCGAACATGGTTCGCTTCTCCTGGATTCATGGTAGAGAGGTGCAACTCTAAATTCCTCCACCTTAAAATATACTGTAGTTGGTGTGTATGTTTCTCACAACCTAAGGTGTAGTTCTCATTCTAATGTAACAATAATTACATTACAATTAATAATAATGTTGTTTCGATATCCTTAATTATTTTAATAAAACATGTTGGAACGACTATAATTTTTTCATTATTCGGTTGCTTATAATTAATTATAAGGAAATTTGTGGTATATCGCAGGAGATGTTAGGTCGGCCCAATCGGCTCGACCAATGTGTCGTATTGGGCCAGAGTATTGGCAGATAAAAAAGAGTTGGGACTTTTTTTGGTGGGCGCCACCATGGGCCTGCTAGTTTATTTATTTTAAATTATATTATTATTTTTTTTAATATTATAGTATATTTTTAAAAATACTTATTATTATTTTATTTTATTAATAATACTATTTGACTAAAATTATGTTTTTTAAGATTTTAATTATATTTATTAAATATAAAATTTATTATATATTGATTTTATATTTTTAATAGGTATAATAATGAATTTTTATGTTAAAAAATATGAATATTAATTTTTACCTATTATTTACATTAAATTTTATAATTTGTGTTTCGGTCTATTATTATGCATTACTGTATTTTATTTTATAATTTATGTTTGTGAAATGTATTATTAATTTAATGTGTGTTATTATTGATTTTTTTACTTCAGTTTATATTTAAATATACATTATAAATAATAATAAATATTAATCTCAAAATTTAAAATTAAATAATATAAAATAAGAAGTTGTTATAATTTTGAGTACAAAAATATTTTTTAAAAAAAAAATACTATATCCGTCACAATTATAAATGCACGGTAGATTAATCCGTCTAAATTATAAATGCACGGTAAATTAAAAAATTGTTATTTTTTACTTTTTTGATAAAAAAGTAAGGGTTAAAAAATTGTTATTTTTTACTTTTTTGATAAAAAATTAAGGGGTAAAAATTTATTTTTAAGTTAAAAAATAAAGTAATTATGAGTAAAACTTAAAAAGTAAGTGAAAAAATAGAGATAAAATAATATTTTTAAGAGAAAAAATAAAATAATTTTTTTTTTAAGAATTTGCAATAATTAGTTGAGATGTAAAAAAAAAAAAGCATAAAAAAATGCACAATGAATGTATAGCTAGACGCTAGTTCAGTACAAGTTTGGATGAATAAGAATAAGTTTTTTTTTTTTTTTTTTTTTTTTTGATAAGGAGGAGAGACGAGAAACTCCACCCCACCCGATCGGAGGTCCCTCGATCGGGTAGGATGTAAATCGAGGGATGTGCCCGAGTAGCAGACACCTGTGCGAGAGAGCCAACAGGTCGAACCCTAGGACAAACCTTCATAATATTTCAATGAAAATTTGCCCCACCCGAGGTTCGAACCCTGCGTCGCCGGGGAATTTCACCCACATCATCACAGGCCTTACCACTCGGCTATGCCCTGGGGACATGAATAAGAATAAGTTATTCAGAATAACAGTCAGTGTATCTGATCATTCACCAATAGTAAAATCCACGTGTCAGCATGCCAAAACACGAGTGCAATTCATACACTGTTTTTTTTTTCTCTATAAATTAACCAACTTTTATTTTCTCTCACTCGCTATAATTTGTTCATTACACTAGAGCTGCACATTCGGGCCGAATTGGCCGGTTCCGAGCTATCCGGTTTAGGTTCATAAGGTTCAGGTTCGGAGTTTCGATGAACCGAACCCGAACCGGTAAAAACAGGTTCAAGGTCCAGGTTCAACTCGGTTCAGGCTCAGGTTCTGTACCGACCGGTTCAGGTCCAAACCTTGAAACCGATTTTTTTTTAGTTTTTAAAAAAGTTTTTGAGAATTAACCTTTTTAAAAAGGTTTAAAATAAATAAATAAAAGGTCTTATGTAGTTAACTTATTTTTAGAAATAATGTGAAAAAATGAAACTTAAATAAAACTTGGACCCGAGTTTAATTTTAATATCGAAAAATAAAATAATTTTTTTAGTTTTCGATACCAAAATAAAGTGCCTAAGTATCATCGTTGATGAATCAAAGTCGACATAGTTCTTAAAATAAAATTTAAATAAAAATTGAACTTGAGTTTAATTTTAATATCGAAATATAAAATAAAATTTTTATTTTTTGATACCAAATTAAAGTGTCTACGTATCCTCGTTGAGAAATCAAAGTCCACGTAGTTCTTATTTACCTCACTTACCTATCTTACCTAGCCTACTAGTTTTTCAAATTTGGTTGAATGTAGACCATAAGATCAAATAACGGCTAGTTTTTTCAAATTTTAAATTCAAATATTTGGTAAATTCAAATTTAAAAATTAAAAATTTTAAGAATATTTTACCAAATTTAAAAATTAAAAATTTTAAAAATATTGTAAATAAATTTATTTTTAATTACATAAAAAATAAAATAAAATTATTCGTGCCGAACCGGCCGGTTCAAGTTCGGAACCGGACCGGATCAACCTTGAACCTAACCCGAACCGGTTAAAACCGGTCCAAGGTTCAGGTGCAGGTTCCGAACCGGCCGGTTCAGGTTTCGAATCGGACCCGGACCGGATGTGCAGCTCTACATTACACTACTTTGGAACACAAATGGCTTTGTATCTAAATGCCTTGAGCGTTCAATTACCAAAATGCCTTTCTCGTGCCGCCACCTTAAACCATCCATCAGCTCGTTCAAAGTAATAGTAGTACTATTAATTATTGCATGTCTGAATTTCTTTAATTTGGATAGTAATCGTCTTTTGCATGCATTTGTACGTACAGAGATGTGAAGAAGAAACCTTTGGTTCAATGCACCCGCGCTCAAGTCACGCACTCCATGCCGCCCGAGAAGCTCGAGATCTTCAAGTCCATGGAACCCTGGGCCGAGAAAAACATTCTCATTCATCTGAAACCTGTCGAAAAAAGCTGGCAGCCTCACGAATTCGTTGAAAATTATACTAACTCTGTTTCAAAGCAATAATCACACTTTGTTCACAAATAACATAGAAAGTGTGACCATTAATATGAGATGGATGGAGTATATATCAAAAACTCATATGGACCTCGATCCACAAGGGTGGATCTAGGGGGTGGCCGGGCCGGGCTCTAGCTCCCCCTAATATATTTATATCTACTAAAAGTTTTAAAAATTATTTGTAGTTCAAGTGGTCAACCTTTTTTTAATGACCAAAATGTCAAGAGTTCAAGCCCTTTAGCCCCTTAATTTTTTTAAAAATTTTCCCTTTTAGATTTTAGCCCCCCTCATTTTTTTTATCAAAAGTTTTAAAAATTATTTGTAGTTCAAGTGGTCAACCTTTTTTTAATGACCAAAATGTCAAGAGTTCAAGCCCTTTAGTCCCTTAATTTTTTTAAAAATTTTCCCTTTTAGATTTTAGCCCCTCTCATTTTTTTTATCCTAGATCCACCCTTGTCGATCCAAATAGCTCTATGTGGACCCACTAAAAATTTATAAATAAGAGTAATACTCTTATGTCCCAAAATTTATAGACATACTTCATTTTGTAATTGGACGGAGAGAATATAGTAGTTGCCTTAACAAGAACTCAATATTAACATTATGAAAAATAAAAAGTGAATCTTTAGCGAAGAAGACAATATTAACGTTGTGAAAATTGCATTATTGATATTGTGAAAAATGAAATGCTTATAATATTCTGAAAAAATTAGTCTTGTTGTCGAAGTTGTTGACAAGCTGGGCACCCAAATTAAGAAATTTTTGAAAAATAAGTATAATTTTAGATTAAAAAATAAAATGATTGTTAGTAAAGTTTAAAATGATATGAATAAAGTATTAAAATGATATTTAAAAAAAAAATAGAATATTTGTTTTTGGAAAAAAAGAAAGTGCAATAGGGTAATATTTAAACCGAATCCACGTAAATCTATGAGTGGACCTGAGCAATACTCCTACAACCTCATTATTTTGTAAGCTTGGATTGCAAATGTTGAATATACTTTTCATTTTTCAGGACCCAATGACGGAAAATAACCCTTACCTCGGGTTCATCTACACATCATTCCAAGAGAGGGCAACTTTCGTCTCCCATGGAAACACAGCCCGGCTAGCCCGGGAGCACGGGGACTTGAAGCTCGCACAGATATGCGGAACAATCGCCTCCGACGAAAAGCGTCACGAAACAGCCTACACTAAAGTAGCCGAGAAGCTATTCGAAATCGACCCAAACGGGACTGTATTAGCCTTTGCCGTCATGATGAGGAAGAAAATCTCGATGCCGGCCCACTTAATGTACGACGGAGTTCATGACAAACTCTTTGACCACTTCACGGCTGTTGCTCAACGTCTAGGTGTCTACACTGCCAAGGACTATGCTGATGTTCTAGAGCACTTGGTCCGTAGATGGAGAGTCGAGAAGTTGACAGGATTGTCCGGGGAAGGGCGGGAAGCTCAGGATTACGTTGTGTGGAATGAGTGCAAGGATTAGAAGATTGGAGCAGAGAGCTGAAGGGAGGGCAAAGCAAGGTCCTAGGGTTCATTTCAGTTAGATTCATGATAGAGAGGTGCTACTTTGAGCATCTTTCTTCATATGATTCATTGTATCTATTATCTAAGCAAGGGAAAACTGAATAAAAAATAAAATAAAAATTCCGACATTTTCTTGAAAAGCTTACCATCCTCACCTCTACCGCTTTCAACATAGCCCGCAATCATCGCATTCCATGTCACCAAGTTCTTCTCCTCCATTTTGCTAAAAATATCTGTAGCCAACTCAACTTTCCCGAACCTCATATATCCGATTATTATACTCCTCCAGGCAATCATGTCCTTTTCGGGTGCCTTCCCAAACAACTCCAAAGCTAATTTCATATCCCCATTCTGCGAAAGCTACGAGATCTTAGTGTTCCAGGACACACATCTTTGACCGGAATCCGGTCGAAGAAATCCCTAGCTGCCCCCACATCAACACTCCTTAAATAACACGACATTATACGAAACAATGTCTGGTTCAGAAATTTTATCAAACAGTTGTTGTGCATCTTTCAATTTCCCAGGTTTTCTTGAGACCTCACCTTCATTACCTGGAAAACTTCCATGGCTGATTTGAAGTCCCCGCATCGGATATAGGACGTGATCTTTCTGTTAGCCCAGATAGTTTCAGGCGAACGAGATGTTGGTGAAGAAATCTGTTGTGGGTTCGAATCAACATTTGGGGTTGAGTTTTTGGAGTAGATAAATTACAGTAAAAATGTTGCTGTGATATTGTCGAGATTTTGAACAGAGAAACATATATTTGAAGCCTTTTAACTCGCAGCTGAAGATAATAATTCATATATCATAATGGTCGGTTTCGTCCGGAGACCGAGACCGAAACCTCTTATATCGAAAAGAAAAGTGGAAATAACTTTCGATAACTATTTTCGACCCATAATTTCAAATAGGAGTATAAATCAGTAAAATCACTTATATATTGAATTTACATTCTACACACTACACAATACTCCAATACTCCAAAAAAATCGTGTTGTCACGATTCACGAATCATCTAACTACCAGAAAATCAAAGTTTATTAGAAGTCTAATCGAAAATTACAACCGACAATTCAAAATGATCACATTTCAATCTGCAAACAGAGAATACAAAAAAAAAAAAAAACGATTTTACCTAGCATTTCTTGAGCATTTGAACAACTTTTCTCATCGAAGGTCTTCTGGACGGGGATTCGACGGTACATAAAAGAGCAACATTCAAAATAGTTTTCACTTCTTCATATTGGATGGTGTCCGCATCCATCTTAGTATCTAAAATCCGATTCAAATCAACGAAGTTTAGACTGTCTGATGCATCTCTATTTCTTCCTCTTTGTTGTGAAGATGATGACAATGTAATTTCTTTGACCCACATGACAATGTTCTTATTTTCATCGAAACATGAATCATTTGGCCTTTTTCCCGTTATCAGTTCAAGTAGGACTATGCCAAAGCTATACACGTCACTCTTTTCTGTAACTTTCATCGTGTAAGCATATTCTGCAAGACCATAAAATAAAAATATGAATGACAATAACTTATAAAAAAAATATAGTAATAATCCATAAGTAAGCGAGTTCAAACCTGGCGCAATGTATCCGTAAGATCCAGCAACACGAGACATGACTTGATCGGTCTGGTTCACATCTTGTTTGAACATCTTGGCCAAACCAAAATCGGCTATTTTTGGTCTTAAGTCGTCATCCAACAGTATGTTGTTCGACTTCAAATCCCTATGCACAATTGGAGGCACGCAATCATGGTGCAAATAGGCGAGTCCTTGGGCAGTTCCCGTAGCAATGGCGAATCTTTTAGGCCAAGCCAACACAACCTCACTCCTCTCTAGATCATGTAAAATATCCCCTAAACTCCTTTTCTCCATGTACTCGTACACCAAAATCCTGTAATCCTCGCTTATACATGTAAACAACAACTTAACAATGTTTATATGTCTAATACCTCCCAACGTCTCCACTTCCGCTCGAAATGCGTCCTCCGGCTCCGAACCTTTGGCCTCCCAAAGCTTCTTAGCCGCCACGGTTTGTCCATTGTTCAACGTGACTCGATAAACACAACCGGACCCTCCGGACCCGATAAGATTCTCGGCTTTCAATGCAGTCAATACATCTTCCTCATCTAGTGAGACCTTTTGAAAGGTTGTGACCTTCCATGTTTGAGTATGCTTGCGCCCGAAACCAATTAACTTGTTGTTTTTCATCACAAGCAGAACTATAACTATGATAGCTATCAATGCAACACTTGGTAGAATTACCATTAGAAAAGAGAAACTAGGTTTCCGATGGACTCGGGGATTCCTCCGACGAGGTTGGAAGACGCGGCCCACAGCTCCTCTAGTTTCGCCAGGTGTCCGATGTTGTCGGGTAGTTGGTGAGGAAGGTAAGGATTCCCAGACAGCCGTAAATGAGTCAGTTGAGTCATGTTGGTGAGGAAGTCGGGGAAGCACGTCCCGTTTAAGAGGTTGTTCGCGACGGATAGGAACGAGATTGCATGCATGTTGACGGAGAAACTCGTGGGGATCTGGCCCGAGAAATTGTTCGCGGAGAGATCGAGAGTCGTCAGCCTCGGAAAAGGCACGGGGATATTAGGCAAGTTGCCGACGAAGAGGTTGTTGGAGAGGTTGAGGTAGACGAGGCCCGAGCATGGGGAGATGGAGGCCCGACTTATTTGGCCGCCAATACGATTGCCCGCCAAGTTGAGATTGCGGAGCGTGGGGATCATCCGACAGAATTCGGACGGGAAGTCGTCGGCGATTTGAAGACCGGCGAGGTCGATGGAGACGACGTTTCGGCGAGTGTCGCATGAAATGCCTGTGTAGTTGCATTGGTCGGTCGAGTTTCGCCAGTTGTTGAGATTTCCGACTGGGTCTTGGAGGTGAGCTTGCTTGGCTTGGAGTAGGGTTTGGGAGGTTGTGGTGGTGTTGATCATCAAAGTGGTACTGATGAGGAGAGGTTGTGGTGGTGTTGATCATCAAAGTGGTACTGATGAGTGATGGTGTGGTCATTGGTGTATGCATGGTGAGCTGCAAGCCTACAAGTCATCATTATATATAGAAAGAGCTGTGAAATAAGTTTAATATCAATCATTTTTTATTATTTTGTTAGGTTAATATTTTTGGATCTAAGACAATAATAAATGGGTCAAAATGTAACATTTTCAACATGTGCCAAAAAAAATAAAAAATCATTACTAATGACCAACATGATTTTCTTTACTTATTTGACAAAAAAAAAAAAAAAACCCTGCAAAGTTGCCTCTTACATATTTTTTGTTTAACCTGAATTGTGGCTCCCGATATTATTCTTGTAACTTGTGTAACAAACTACTACTAGTACTAATATTAGCCGATAAATAAATGAAATTTGATTTTTATTTATAGAGATCCCCTCCTATCGGCGCACTTATCGATCTTTTTCATTAAAGCTCATAGATGTTAGTATTCATTAAGAGAGCTTATAAGATCGCACGTCTTATAAATTGTTTTTAAGCTGTTATGTTTTATTTAATAATTAAACTGTTAAAGTATTTGAATAAAATAGATATATAAACTTATAAAATATTAATTTATTTGTCAATTTAAGATATTATATAAATAAAATTATAGAAAATAATTAAAAAATAATTATATTAACAAAATAATAAATTTAGAATTTTTATATATATATATAAAAGATAATAATTTTACAGATATTTTGGTATTTTATTGTTTAAGTTACAAGAGTTTATAAGTTGTACACATTATAAACTATTAAACAACTTGTTTCTAAGTTTTTTAAACAGTTTATTTCTAAGTTTTTTAAACACATTATAAACTCTGTCAAATACTCTCTTAAAATTATAATTAAAAAATTAATTTCATAAAATTCATAATTGTAGAATATATATTGTAATTGATAAATGGACACAAGAGCAAATAAGTTGTCACATGTAGACTTGTAAATTGGGCGGATTCGGAGCGAATCGACACTGATTCGTACCCGTTTAATAATTTAAATTTGTTATTAGTACCATGATCCGTACCCGTTTAATAATTTAAATTTCTGATTAGTACCCGCTCCGCGACCCGCCAGATCAGCGAGAACTCGATCAAATCTATATCCGCCGAATCAACGGGTATACAACGAGTTTTTTCGATACGTTTATAATAATAATTATTTATAATTTTTTAACAACAAATTTAAATTTTAAAAAATTATTAAATAAAACATTAAAATTCATTAAACTTAATTAAAGGTTAAAATTTTAATATGAAAAATCAATATTTTTATATTAAACTAAATAAAAAGGTAAATATTTTTTTTATATTAATTATAATTAATTAATTATATATAGTAAATATAATATATATATATATATATATATATATATATATATATATATATATATATATATATATATATATATATATAGTGAAACCTCTATAAATTAATACTCGATACATTAATAATATCTTTAAATTAATAGAATATTTCGGTCTTTACTTCGTCTTTTAAATGAAAAAAATACACTCGATAAATTAATAACCTTTAAAATTTCACGGTCCCGAAGCTATTAATTTATAAAGATTTTACTGTATAAAACTAATTACAATTTGCCACCTTAAATTAGGTATTTTTTCACTTTGCCACCTTACCGGAATTTTGTTACCGTCAATACCACATTTATGAAAGTTTTACATTTGACTACGGTTATTTACCCATCCATCGTTCATTTACACACCCCATTTTAAATCCACCCCTCTTAAATTATTTATTTAATTATACAATAAACTAAAAAAGTATTGACTAACATGATTTTCTTTACTTATTTGACAAAAAAAACCTGCATAGTTGCATCTTACATATTTTTTGTTTAACCTGAATTGTGGCTTCCAATATTATTCTTGTAAGTTGTGTAACAAACTACAACTAGTACTAATATTAGCCAATAAATAAATGAAATTTGATTTTTATTTATAGAGATCCCCTCCCATCGGCGCACTTACGGATCATTTTAATTAAAGCTCATAAAATGTTATTCATTATAAGAGCTTATAAAATCGTACGTCTTATAAATTGTTTTTGGAAGTGCTAAATGGGCAGAATCTGCCCATGACAGAAACGCCTAAATATTTATTTTTACAAATATAATAATATTTTAATTATTTTTTGACATTTGTTATAGTTAGTTATAATATATAAAATATATATTGTACAAAATTTTTTTTTTTTTAATTAAAGATAATATATATTTTTATATTTACACTAAAAAAATAAATTAAATAGAAAAAATATTTTTTAATATATAATAATAAAAGATAAAATTTTATTTTAAGATATTTATTAAATTTATTATATTTATAATTATATAAAAATAAAAAAATAAAATAAATAAATAATTTTGGGCAATTCTGGCCATGGACAAATCTGGCCATATATCATTACCGATTGTTTTTAAAGATCATAAGCTGTTATGTCTAATTTAATAATTAAATTGTTTGAATAAAATAGATACATAAACTTATAAAATGTTAATTTATTTGACAATTTAAGATCTTATATAAATAAAATAACCATAAAAAAAATAATTAAAAAATAATTATATTAACTAAATAATAAATTTAGAATTTTTATATATAAATAAAACATAATAATTTTACGAGTATTTTGGTATTTTATTATTTAAGTTACAAGAGCTTATATTGTTTAAAAAAAATACCTTGCTACTTTTTTTTTAAAATACATTAAAAGCGGTTAAATCACTTATTTTTAAGTTTTTTTAAGATTTTTTTAAAGTTTATCAAACAAATTTTAAGAATTTATAAGTTTTTTTTAAGAATAAAGCACAAGGGCTTACTCAATTAACGAACGATCGAAAATTACAGCGTTATTCGCAGCCAAAGCATCTTCCCACACAAATCTACCTACGACTTTAGGAAAAATATGAGCAAGCTCATGACAACACAATTGTTAATACGACTCTCGTATGAGACCAAATAATAGACTGAAAACTAGAACATGAAGCTAAAATATCATCTATAATCAGTGAAAAGATGCTTCTTCCCCCTTTCCGATTCTTAAGCGCTTCGATCACAACCAAACAATCGCTTCCCAGTTTCCACTTCCACGGCTTGAACACCTCTGCGCCTAGCTTCTTCGATTTCGTCGAGCACCGCACTTGCCTCAGCAACATCAACCTCCCAACATTCATTACGAACAATGGATAAACCCCATAAAACCGATCCGTTACCATCTCGACACACCACACCCGTTGCAACCCCTTCCCCATCCGTCACACCAGCATCCACATTGATCTTTACATAACCCTCCCTAGAAGCCCTCCACCCCCCTGATTCCGCCGAACCCGAGACCCCCTGCCACTTTTTCAAGCCTTATGCATTCTCCCCATAATCTCCACACCCACTCTTTCATTAAACACGTCTCTTATTCGCCTCACAATCGCATCCGGGTCCACCTTAATGCCATCAAATATTACCTTATTTCGATGTTCCCATAGCGCCCAACACCCAATCATAAGCTTCACATGATCATCTTCCGACCCCTCCTTCCAACACCACTCAACCCATTCTCGCACATTGTCGCGCCACTCGACCTCCTGCATTTCAGTCCCCACTTTCTCCCACACCCATCTCGCCACATGACAATTATTAAAAAGATGAAGACAAGACTCAAAATTTGAATTACAAAAAGAACAGAGAGAACACTCACCTCCTACTCGAGCGACAATATTTGCTTTCGTAGCCAAAGCTTCTCGACAAAGTTGCCAGAAGAAAAGTTTCACACGGGGCCAGACGGGAACCTTCCAGAGCCGATTCCACAACCACTTGTCCCTACTCCAATCCGACACACCTTCCATATCCCTCATATCCCCTGCTAGCATCCTGTACGCACTTCGAACAGAATAAATCTCATCCTTATCATAGCCCAAAACCAAATATCACGCGGTCTATTTGAGCTTAACCGAATATTGCGCACCATATCCCTCTCAAACGACAAAAACAGATTATCAAGCTTATGATCGTCCCATCCACTCTCATCCGCCTTCATCAAATCAACTACCCTCATCTCTTCATTACCCGGTAAACAAAGCGTGATAACCCGACCCGACTGGGTGTGGGGAATCCACGCATGTCGCCATATTTTCGTCTCCAGACCGTCCCCAATCCTACGTCGTAATCCCCTATCAAGCACCACTCTTGCTTCGACAATGCTTCTCCATGTGTAGCTTGGATTAACAGCCAACAGAGCCGTCATAAATTCGCCGTCAGGGAAATATTTAACTTTCATTAAGCGGGGCCATAGGCAATCCGGATTAGTCACAAGGCGCCATGCTTGTTTAGCTAGCAGAGCAAGATTGAAAGAATTGAAATCACGAAAACTCAATCCTTCTTCACATTTAGGCCGAGCCATTTTTTCCCAAGAGACCCAATTAATACCGCGCTTTCCTTCATCGTGTCCCCACCAAAATCGGGAAACCAAAGGACGTAATTCCAGACAAAAATTCGAAGGAATTTTAAAAACACTCATCACATAGGTAGGGAGAGAATTTGCCACAACCTTTATAAGAATCTCCTTACCAGCCCTCGACAAAATTTTCCCGCGCCAGCCTTGTAACCGTCTACAAAGCTTATCTCTAATAATGTCAGCAATTACCTTCTTGGATCGCCCGATAATAGTAGGAAGGCCTAAATACCGAGCCTGCTCCTCAACTTCAATTACACACAACCTCTCAGCTAACGAACTCCGCTGTCTTCTAGGCACACCCTTACTAAAAGAAACCGTAGTTTTATCCAGATTAACCAGTTGCCCCGAAGCCGTCTCATATCTCCTCAAAATTCCGTTTATGACCTCAACCTCTGTCAACGTGGCCCGAACAAAGAAAATACTGTCATCCGCAAACAAAAGATGAGAAATAGGCGGAGCCGTGCTAGAGATCCGGATTCCGTGCAGTGATGAGTTCTCAACAGCTCTTCTCAGCATATTTGGCAGTGCTTCAGCACAAATAAGAAACAAATACGGAGATAACGGGTCGCCCTGTCTCAAACCTCTGCTTGGCCGAAATTCAGCAGACGTAGTCCCATTTATAAGTACTGAAAATTAAACAGTACTAACACAATCCAAAACACGCTGGACCCACAAGTTATCAAACCCCATTGACAGCAAAACCCGTCTCAAAAAGCCCCACTCGACCCGATCATACGCCTTGGTCATATCTAATTTAATTGCCATGTGTCCCTCCGAACTTCTGTTATTTTTCATAAAATGGAACATCTAAAAAACAATCAAAATATTATCAGAAATTAATCTGCCAGGCGTAAAGGCACTTTGATTCTCGAAAATAATGTCACCCAGAAAAAGCTTTAGCCGGTTAGCAAGCACCTTATTTACACGTTTATACGCCACATTACACAAGCTTATCGGTCAAAAGTCGCGTATTTTATTCGGGGCATTCTTCTTAAGAATAAGAACAATATTTGTTTTATTGAGCCCTTGCGGAGAAATTTCATCACGCAAAATACCCAACACCGTGGACACGACCTTAGAACCAACAACATGCCAATATGTTTGAAAAAATAATCCATTCATCCCATCGGACCTTGGAGCTTTTAACGTGTGCATTTGATTTAACGCTTCCACCACCTCCGCCTCATTTTGCTCCATCCGAAGTAACCTATTCATATCGTCGGAAACACGCCCCTTAAGACCCAACAAAATAAATAATAAAATATTATTTTTAATGTTAAAAAAAATGTTGGAATAGGTGACCGGCGAGCCAACGGTTGGCCGAGCGGTTAACCGTATTCCGTTATATAACGGTTTATTTCGTTAATTAATGAAACCTATATTAATGGCATTGACGCTACCGTCGTGGAGTAGCGCAAAATAATATTTAATGTTCCTAAACTATTCACTAGCACAAGTACTAGTAGCAAGTATAGGGTCGATCCCACGAGGAGGCGATTTAGCTTATAGTTTTCCCGGCTTTGAATGCTCAATTGGGTTGTCACGTTTGAAAAGGTTTTGTTTTGGAGAGCAGTTGGGCACTGCCGAACCGTGGTCACCGTGTTTACTTGACTGAAAATAACAAATAACTTAAACAGAAATAAAACTAGCATGCAACCTAATTAATAGACTGAGCAATTAACAGACTCGACTAAGCAAATAAGTTGAACCAATAAAGAATAAAGTATCCAGGCATTGACTCCCCTGACTTCCCCCTTGACCTATGTAATGCCGATCATCGGTACGTATATCATTTTGCTAACAGTTTTGTCTTCCAGTTATAGATCCCAAGTATTAACATCCCTATGATGTCACGCATATTAATACCCCGAACCCTTATTCGCTCTTATGTTTAAGTCCTGCCAGATCTCTCTCGACAGGTCTCCTGACGTTGACCAATTCGACACTATGTGACCGCATGAGTCTAAGTTGGTCAAGTCGCCTTTATCCTCCAAGCAAACCCGGAATGGCCAATAGCATGCCTGGACAGACCCAAGTCATACGACCACATCTCCAGCAACATGTTGTACTTCGCGGACGCCCAGTCTCCCGGTCGCGTTGATCCACGTACTCCTGTGTTAGGCAAGTCGGGGTTCCCACTGGTCACTGTAGGATTGCCCAAGTCCCTAACATGCTTAAGTTACTACCCTGTTGAATCGGGAACAAAACTCAGCTAGTTGCTGTCATCATTAAGCCTCCCGGCATGGTCACGTCTTAGGGTTGGTCAGGTTCTGTCTTTGCCCAGATACAAACAGATTAGCTACTTGACATAATTAAAACAGAAAATAAAACGAAAGAAATTGGACGAACTGAATTATGCATTGAAAACGGGAAATTGTTCAACAAAGGAAATAAACTAAGTACGGGAATTGAAAACATAAAACATAAAGATTGTTTTTGGCCCGAGGGCTTAACAAGAAATAAACGCCGGCGAGTCGATGTGCTCACGCGGCTGCCTTCTTCGCTGCTGGTCAGGTAGGGTTCCGATCCTTCTTTCTCGCTCATGTGTTGTAGGGTTTCTTCGTCAGTCGCTCTCCTTATATAGACGGGCTTCAGTTGATGAGAGACGTGTGGGGGAAAATACCTCCAAGCGCGGACGAGAGTCCTACTTGGGTTGGAGTTTGAATCTGGCCGCCTTTGAAGACTCCGCAAATTCCAGGACTCCTGGTACACCGACTGCCCAACGTTCCGTCTCCGTCAATGCTAGTGCTTGCCCATGTGCTTCCTTCTCTGACTGATTGAGGTAGCGGACCATGTGCGGTACTTGATCGAGCTCAAGTCTTGCTCCACCTGCTGACGGCCTAGTTGCTTGATCAACTCCGCTGGATTCTTTTCGTCAGTCTGGCTTGCTCAACGGATGCTCTTGACCATGGAAGGTGATTTCCTTGCCTCTTTCACACAGTGCGCTCCTCTTTTCTTCCCTTTACCTGCCCACCTGCAAAACTTGCCCAAGTACCCAAACGTGCCCTCCCAGACACAAACAAAGTAAAAACAAACTAAAGACTCGATATACTTGACTCTAAAAACCTAAAAATGAGCCAAAAAATATGGCTCATCACACGCACACACTTTACTTCGCTTGTCCTCAAGCGTGCACGGTGACTTGCCTGCTCAAGCAGAAAACAAACAGGGGGTAGAGATAGAAAGAAAATAGAAGACTCAAGGACAGCATGCTTATCAAAATACAGAGAGTTGATCAAGTGAACAGATAGTCAAAATCATAGTCAAGGGGATGCATAAAAAACGGTCAAGAGTTTGCAACAGGATTTTGGGATTCTCACTAAGTGTTTCTCTCTATGTAGTGGATGGGTAGTGTTTCGCTCAATGCTGTTTTAAAAGAAGTTCTGCTTTGGGCTTGACCAAGTTCTATCCTGTGACATTTTCAATTGAGTTGGGCAATATCATTAGGGCTTTCTAGGGTGACTGTATAGGCTAGCTTGGGCAATGCCCAGAATTGATCTTAGGTAGGACATGCATTTTACTTAGCAAATTTCCTCCTAATTTCTTCTCTTTCTTACGGGCCTTAGCACACCCTTTTATTGGTGGATCTATTCTTTTTTTTTTTTTTTTTTTTCTTTTTTTTTTCTTTTTTTTTTCTTTTTTCTTTTTTTTTTTTTCTAGAGAAGACTTTGCCCTGACTTGCTCTTTTTATGTAATTGAGCATATTTGCAGGTTGGTCAGGGCAGTGGGAGTTTTCCCCCAGGTGATCAAGAAATTTTGGCTCGGCTCAAGGGGCTAACAAGGGTCTTCTTTTATTTTTAGTGCAGAAAGAAAATGCCTAAGTCATTTACTACTCAACTCAATTTTCAAATAATCACAATGGTCAGAACTTGGGCAAGCTTCAGCATCACAAACATTTTAAACAGCTACTCTCAAGAAAGAAATATATCACACAGATGTAGGCTCAAATCCTCACAGCTTACCTAGTTGCAATTCCATCGTCCCTAATATTTTTCATGCATAGACTATTAATTTTGAAAACTGTTCAAGTTGATCAAGGTATTTATCAAGCATGCCACTCGATCAAACTATGGGGTTGCTCTTGACCTTCCCCCACTCACACACTTTGCCTCTGGCAAAGTGTGCAAACAGTAATAAGTTGGGCAAGCATCCCCCCTGACTCCGACTCCAACGATGTTGGCGCACCTTCCCACATACACACTTTGCCTTGGGCAAAGTGTGCAAATAAAGAGGTCGACCCCATCAGACATGAGTCGGGCAGACTCAAGACAAAATAAAAAAATAAAAAAAAATTAAAATAAAAACCTAAACTACTAAAACAAAGGGAGGGTACATTTAAGTTTTGGGTTCAGGTGGGTACCTGAATCCAACATGGACGAAGTATGCCATGAGGGCAGCGTGCAGCTCGTCCTGCCTCTCTCCAATCCGGTCCTGCTTCTCCTCGAGGACATCCAATTGCTCAAGGATCTCCTCCTTCTGCAACTCGACCCTTTCACTTGGTCGACTCACAGGCTCGGTCTTCACTTTCGCCTTGGCTGCCGTCGCCAAGGCCTTCACTTCCTCTGGGTTTGTGAACACCCAATCCTCTCCTACAACTCTGATATCAGCCATCCTATTCAAACACGCATGGTCAAACTTTTCCTCGGGCATCATCTCCATCAACTCAAAATCAAGCTTCAACTCCATCCTATGGGCATAAATTCCTGGAAAGTGGGCAAGGGACAACCTCTGTGCTGGCTTGCTCAAGATGTTCTTCAGTTGTGCGCACATGAAAGCTCCAAAGTTGACCTTGATCTTCTTGGTCATGCACCACAGTAGATCAAGCTCGGTCAGGGAGATAGTATTGCTGTTGTCCTTTTTTCCATAAAAATTATACGCCAGTATACGGTGGCAGATACGCAACGCATTGTCCTTGAGCTGGTGATTTTTGGCCTCCTGTGACTTGAACACTTTCTCCTTGCTCAAGGCCCTCCAGATCTCGTTTCTCTCCTTCTGTGTGCGCTCTGGTGGCGTGGTCAACCTGTCCTGGTACTCCTTTGAAAACTTGTCCTTGAAACTGGCCGCTCCCATGGCCATGTTGATCTCGAAGATGCTCGCCTCATTATACGATCCCATCAATTTGAAAGAAATGCCCAACGGCCCGCCATCCTTGCTCGTTCTCACCTCTAACTCCTCATAGAACTCCTTGACCAATTTCTCAGAGACTTGCCCTGGCCAGGTCAAGAAGTCCTCCCATCCTATAGCTGCAAAATAACCCTTAACTTGATCAAGGATATCCAAATCTTTAAGGGTTTCAAAACATACCGTCTTGGGCACCACAACTGCCCTTTTCTGAATGTTGGATGGTGGGGGTACTGATTGCTTGCCCTTGCCGCGAGTAATTCGGGTCGACGATGGGGTCTTGAATTTTTCAACTGGAGTTGCCGGAATCGACTTCTCCGTTTCATCCTCTTTCTCTTCCGTTTCATCCTCTTCCATCTCCTCGCCGCCGGCGGTAGACATGTCGTCGCACTTCTCGTCAGATGACGACTCCATGGTGGCGGGTGGCGTGGCTTCGCGGGGCTTCTTAACTGTTTTGCCTTTCTCTTCAGCCATGAACTTCCTCTTTTTCCCGGCGTCTTCACTTGGCTCGCCACTCTGGCTCGCCGGCGCCGATTCGGTTGACGGTTTAGGGGTCACATCAAGGTCAGAAAGTTTTGGGGCTTCGATTTCAGCCGTCAGTTGGTCCACCAAGTCGGTGTTGAGGGGTGGTGGGCTTTCTTCGCGCACCGGGCTCTGTTTGACCGACGAAGGGGTGTTTCCTTTTTCCGGTGGTGGTGGTGTCTTCTCCTTCGCGGGTACAGAGGCGGCGGCGGCGGTTTTTGACGACTTGGCTCCGGCCATCTTCTTTGACGGTTGTGATTGAGGACTTGTGAGATCAATTTTGGTACCGTGGGGGATTTTGTTTAACTTGGTGTTTTTGGGGCGGGTGGATACCATGATTTTCGGAGTTAGGGTTATGGGGGTGGTAGAGGTAGTGGGGAAGTTGAGGAGTTGTGTGCGGTTTTTGAAGTAGAGGGGTAGTGGTAGAGGTGAATTAGGATTTTAAATTTATTTAGGACTCTGCAAATTCAGAGTCGATGGGACTCTTTTGTGGATTCCCGATAATTCCGCAATCATCACAACTGCCCTCCTCTATTCATTGCTCAATCTCCGCACTTGCTCGCTCCAATTTTATGTTTCCTGAAAACGAAGACAGACAAAAACCCTTTCCTGCCCAAGGCTACTCCTTGGCGTGGTAAATTTATAAATAAAAAGAAATAATGGAAAAGCATAGTATACATACCGAGTTCGCCTTCGGTATTTGCCTCTATTTATTGTCATGGGCCTGACTTATTTTTCTTGCTTTACTTGGTCAAGTGGCTGGCTCAGGGGGTATCATCCCCTTGAGATCCTCATTCCCATAGTAAGCCTTGACTCTCTGCCCATTCACTTTAAAGATCTGATCGTCACCTGGTTTAAATAGCTCTACCGAACCATTTGGGCAAACAGCATGGACTATGAATGGTCCTGCCCATTTGGTGGATAGCTTTTTAGCCTTGAACTTAAACTTGGTTTGGTAAACCAGAACCAGTTGACCAGGCTCGATCTTCTTTTTCTTGATGATTTTGTCGTGGGCTCTCTTTGTTCGCTCCTTGTAATTGACCGCGTTATCATACGCTTCAATTCTTATCTCCTCCAGCTCAGTTAGGTCAAGCTTACGTCCTTCGCTGGCTGCATCCCAGTCGAAATTGACCTTGTTAACTGCCCAATGCGCCTTGTGTTCAATTTCCACGGGCAAGTGGCATGACTTGCCAAACACCATACGGTAGGGAGAGATCCCTGAAGGTGTTTTGTAGGCGGTTCTGTAGGCCCAAAGTGCATCATCGAGCTTGTCACTCCAATCCTTACCTTCTGGCTTGACCGTTTTCCTCAAGATGGTTTTAATGATACGATTGGATAGCTCGGCTTGCCCATTGGCCTGGGGGTGATAAGCTGTGGAGATTCTGTGGTGCACTCCATATTTCCTGAGCAACCTTTCAATTATATAGTTGCAAAAATGTGTACCTTGATCACTGATCAGTGCGCGGGGTACCCCAAATCTGCTGAATATGTCGCCCTTGAGGAAGGTGGCTACCACTCTAGAATCATTAGTTGCTGTAGCCTTCGCCTCGACCCATTTGGATACATAGTCAACTGCCAAGAGTATATACTCCTTTCCTCTGGAGTTGGGCAGTGGTCCCATGAAGTCAATACCCCATACGTCGAAGACCTCCACGGGCATGATGGGCATCATGGGCATCTCATCTCTCTTGGTCACGTTCCCCTCTCTCTGGCACTTGTCACAGCTCCTGCACCACTCAAAACAATCTCTCAAGAGAGTTGTCCAATAAAAACCACAGTCAAGTACCTTTCTTGCTGTACGTCGGTGGCCGAAATGTCCTCCGCAGGCTTGCTCATGGCAGTGCCTTAGAATATCTGCTTGCTCAACTTCAGGGATGCAACGCCTAAGTACTTGGTCTTCTCCCCTCTTCCACATGTAGGGGTCGTCCCAAATGTACTTCTTGCTTTCCCGCTTGAGTTTGTTTTTACCGTAAAGGGTCATGTCTTCCCTTATATCCCCTGTGACTATGTAGTTGGCCAAGTCTGCATACCATGGCTCCCCCGAGTGGGTTGAAATTTGATATAAGTACTCATCTGGAAAAGTCTCTGTGATGGGCATGCCTTCTTCTCGCTGGATTATCCTGCTCAAGTGGTCAGCCACTAAGTTTTGGTTGCCTGACTTGTCTCTGATTTCGATGTCGAACTCTTGTAGCAACAAGATCCATCTTATCAGCCGTGGCTTGGTCTCCTTTTTGGCCATCAAATACTTCAGCGCGGCATGGTCAGTGTAAACTATGGTTTTACTCCCGAGCAAGTAAGATCTGAACTTCTCGAATGCAAACACCACAGCCAGTAGCTCTTTCTCTGTGGTCGCGTAGTTGCATTGGGCAGGGTTCAAGGTCTTGGATGCATAGTAGATTACATGTCGTTCCTTGCCCTTCATCTGCCCAAGTACAGCTCCAACAGCATACCCGCTCGCGTCGCACATAAGCTCAAATGGCATTCCCCATTCTGGTGGTTGGATGATGGGGGCAGTGACTAACCTTTCCTTGAGGTGGTTGAAGGCAGCTTGACAGTCATCATCAAAGTTCTAGTCAACCTCATTTTGCAACAGCCTGGTCAGAGGTTGGGCAATCTTTGCAAAGTCTCTCACGAACCTCCTGTAGAACCCAGCGTGCCCAAGGAAACCTCTAACTTGCTTGACATTCCTTGGATAAGGCAGCTTCGATATGGTCTCTATTTTGGCTCGGTCAACTTCGATTCCCTTGGCAGAGACTACGTGCCCAAGGACTATCCCTTCCTCTACCATAAAGTGACATTTCTCGTAGTTAAGTACCAAGCTTTTCTCCACACATCTACTGAGGGCCAACTCCAGGTTGTTCAAGCATGTCTCGAACGAGCTGCCATATACAGTAAAGTCATCCATGAAGACTTCTATTCCTTGCTCGAGCAGATCGGCAAAGATGCTCATCATGCATCTCTGGAAAGTCCCTGGGGCGTTGCATAGACCAAATGGCATGCGTCGATATGCAAAGGTACCGTATGGGCAAGTGAAAGTAGTCTTGTCCTGGTCTTCCGGGGCCACCCAAATTTGCATGTAGCCCGAGTATCCGTCAAGGAAACAGAAGTGGGTTTTCCCAGCCAGCCTTTCGAGCATCTCGTCAATGAAGGGTAGGGGAAAGTGGTCTTTCTTTGTTACCTTGTTCAACTTCCTGTAGTCTATGCACACCCTCCATCCAGTTTGCAGTCGAGTGGCTATCTGCTCCTTTTTCTCGTTCTCGATCACTTGAATCCCTGACTTCTTGGGCACCACATGGACTGGACTGACCCATTTGCTATCTGAAACAGGGTAGATAATGCCCAAGTTAAGTAGCTTGAGTATCTCCTTGAGCACCACCTCCTTCATGGCAGGGTTCAGTTTTCTCTGTGGATCGCGTACTGGACTTGACTCTTCCTCGAGCAATATGTGATGTTGGCATATTGTGGGGCTGATTCCCTTGATGTCGGCTAGAGTCCATCCAATGGCTTGCTTGTACTGGTCAAGGATGTATCTCAGCCTGCTCTCCTCTTCCTTCTTCAATTTTGAACTAATGATCACGGGCAACGTATCATTTTGCCCAAGAAACATGTACTTGAGATGTGCAGGGAGTTTCTTCAGTTCCAATTCTGGTGGTTTTTCCAGGGATGGCACCATGATCGTGATTTCCTGGGGTGGCAGCTTGCTCATGCCCATAGGATGATTTTCCAAAGCTCCCAGTTGCTCAACTATCTGTTGGACTTCAAGTTGCTCATCAACTGCATCTTCTATGGTCAATCCCCTTTGTATCACCAGATCTACTTTGTCAGAGACTCCATATCCCAGAGCCTGCTCCTCGATCAATTCGTCAATCTGGTCAACATAATGCACTTGCTCAGTGTCTTCTGGGTGCTTCATCGACTTGAACAAGTCGAATGTGACCGTTTCTCCTTCAAACTTGCAGGTTAGCTTTCCAGTCTCACAGTCAATGTGTGTCCTTGCTGTCTTCAAGAATGGTCTGCCCAAGATCATCACTGGCTGCTTACTTGATCTCCCCATGTCCAGGACATAGAAATCGGCAGGGAAAATGAGCTCCTCCACCTTGACCAATACATCTTCCAGGATTCCCTCGGGATACACGTTTGATCTGTCTGCCAACTGGATAACTACCCTTGTTGGTTTCATCGGCCCTATACCCAAGTCTTCGTACATTGACTTAGGCATAACATTGATAGATGCTCCCAAGTCGAGCATGGCTTTTTCTATGTTCATGTTGCCGATTATGCAGGGAATATAGAACATTCCAGGGTCTGCACACTTCCTTGGCACATTCCTCTGGAGTACCGCTGAAACATTCTCTCCTACTTCGAACTTGGCATCATCTTGGTATTTCACTTTTTTTGTGCACAGCTCCTTGAGGAATTTGGCGCACCTGGGCATGGATTTCAGGATGGTCAACAGAGGCATGTTGATTTCCACCTTTTTGAACATCTGGAACATCTCATTAGTGTCCTCCTTCTCTTTCTTCTTGCTCAATCTGCCTGGGAAAGGAGGGTAGATTTTTTGTGGTGTTACTGCTTGAGTGGGTACTGATGTTTCCTTCTGTTTGGGTGGTGTCAGCTCAAGCTCTTCCTCTGACTCTTCTTCCTCGTTGACCTCTTCAACAATTCCTTCCACTCGAGATGGTGGAGTGGGCTTCTTGGGTGCTTCGGCCAGGACCTTTCCACTCTTGAGGTGGATTGCATTCAGTTGGGCGTTATTGAGTTCAATTTGGGGAGGTAGACCGTTGGTCTTCTTCTTCATTTCGGTCATAGCCTGGGTCAAGTGTGCCAGTTGGGCATTGATGTTCTGAAATTGCCCACGTGACTCAAGCATTTGAGCATTGATATTCTGAAGTTGACCTCTAGTCTCGACCTTGTACTTCTCATTGTCCTGTTTGTACCGGTCATTCTCCTGTTGGGCTTTGATATTTTCATTGACCAAGGTCTGCATCATATCTGCCAAAGTCGGGCCATTGCTCTGGTTCTGCTGGTTGCCCTGATTTTGGTAGTTGTTCCTCTGATGATTGTTCTGGCCGTGGTATTGCTGGCCTTGATTTCCTTGGTTCCCTCCGCCCTGGTAGTTGTTGTTTCCATACCGGTTGTTGTCATGATTTTTCCAGTTGTTCGAGTTGTACGTGTTTCCATTGGGCCTTTGTCCGTTCCCATTGTTCTGCATTATCACCTTGACCTCTTCGTCAAAAAGCTCAGGGCACTCGTCAGTAGCATGGTTACTTTCCTTGCAGATTTGGCATGCCTTGACTCCTCTCTTTAGCCCTGGGTTTTGGTTGAGCACCAGTTGCTCAACTATGTTGCACAGCTTGTCCAATTTGACTTCAGTTGCAGATGGTACGGGCAAGTTGTTCCTGGGTAGGTCACTGCCATCCTCCCTTGTCTCTTCGGCCATTTCCTTGAAGATTTTGAATGCTTCGTCGGCCCTTTTGTTTAGAATAGATCCTCCAAAAGCTGCATTGATCCATGTCCTCTCCGTTTCTCTTAGTCCAGAGATGAAGTACTGGACCAAGTCATGGTCAAGGATCTGATGCTGTGGGCACTTGGCCAACATCTGCTTGAACCTGACCCAGTAGTCATGGAAATTCTCTCCTCCTCCCATTTTGATGCTGTTGATCTTCTTCCTCATCTGCTGGATGCGTGCAGCTGGGAAGTACTTCTCAAGGAACTTCTGCTGAAGCTGACTCCAGGTGGTCACTTCTCCAGCAGGTAGAGTGTAAAGCCATTCTCGGGCACCTTCGGCTAGTGAGAAAGGGAAGGCTAGGAGCCTGATGTATTCCCCTAGCCTTTCGCTTGCTCGGATGGTGCCACATGCCAATTCAAAATCTTGGAGGTGTCTCTGGGGATCCTCCAGGGGCATGTCACTGAACTTGGGCAAGATCTGGATGAAGCCGTGCTTCATCTCCCAAGAATTGTTTTCAACCGTGGGCAAGGTGATGCCCAGTGGTTTCAGATTCAAGTTCTCTGGGAACATTGTGTCCCTCAACGTCTTGGCTCTCTCTTCTCCCATCCTTGATCGCGTAGGTGACCTGGATGTGTTCGGTGAATCTTCTCTCGCTGTGTCCGAGATCGACTCTCCTGTCTCAGTTATGGTCAACTGAGTTACTTGAGCGGCACGTGCTAATGCTTACTTTTGTCTTGCTGCTTTTCGATTCTTCCTTGCGGTTCGCTCGATTTCAGGATCAAATAGTAGCCCTGTATCCTTGCTTCCCGATGAGTCAGAATCCTGCATACAAAAATAGGTCAAGCGTTAGCACGGAAAACTATTGGCTTGGAATATTGCCTCCCCGGCAACGGCGCCAATTTTGACGCTACCGTCGTGGAGTAGCGCAAAATAATATTTAATGTTCCTAAACTATTCACTAGCACAAGTACTAGTAGCAAGTATAGGGTCGATCCCACGAGGAGGCGGTTTAGCTTATAGTTTTCCCGGCTTTGAATGCTCAATTGGGTTGTCACGTTTGAAAAGGTTTTGTTTTGGAGAGCAGTTGGGCACTGCCGAACCGTGGTCACCGTGTTTACTTGACTGAAAATAACAAATAACTTAAACAGAAATAAAACTAGCATGCAACCTAATTAATAGACTGAGCAATTAACAGACTCGACTAAGCAAATAAGTTGAACCAATAAAGAATAAAGTATCCAGGCATTGACTCCCCTGACTTCCCCCTTGACCTATGTAATGCCGATCATCGGTACGTATATCATTTTGCTAACAGTTTTGTCTTCCAGTTATAGATCCCAAGTATTAACATCCCTATGATGTCACGCATATTAATACCCCGAACCCTTATTCGCTCTTATGTTTAAGTCCTGCCAGATCTCTCTCGACAGGTCTCCTGACGTTGACCAATTCGACACTATGTGACCGCATGAGTCTAAGTTGGTCAAGTCGCCTTTATCCTCCAAGCAAACCCGGAATGGCCAATAGCATGCCTGGACAGACCCAAGTCATACGACCACATCTCCAGCAACATGTTGTACTTCGCGGACGCCCAGTCTCCCGGTCGCGTTGATCCACGTACTCCTGTGTTAGGCAAGTCGGGGTTCCCACTGGTCACTGTAGGATTGCCCAAGTCCCTAACATGCTTAAGTTACTACCCTGTTGAATCGGGAACAAAACTCAGCTAGTTGCTGTCATCATTAAGCCTCCCGGCATGGTCACGTCTTAGGGTTGGTCAGGTTCTGTCTTTGCCCAGATACAAACAGATTAGCTACTTGACATAATTAAAACAGAAAATAAAACGAAAGAAATTGGACGAACTGAATTATGCATTGAAAACGGGAAATTGTTCAACAAAGGAAATAAACTAAGTACGGGAATTGAAAACATAAAACATAAAGATTGTTTTTGGCCCGAGGGCTTAACAAGAAATAAACGCCGGCGAGTCGATGTGCTCACGCGGCTGCCTTCTTCGCTGCTGGTCAGGTAGGGTTCCGATCCTTCTTTCTCGCTCATGTGTTGTAGGGTTTCTTCGTCAGTCGCTCTCTTTATATAGACGGGCTTCAGTTGATGAGAGACGTGTGGGGGAAAATACCTCCAAGCGCGGACGAGAGTCTTACTTGGGTTGGAGTTTGAATCTGGCCGCCTTTGAAGACTCCGCAAATTCCAGGACTCCTGGTACACCGACTGCCCAACGTTCCGTCTCCGTCAATGCTAGTGCTTGCCCATGTGCTTCCTTCTCTGACTGATTGAGGTAGCGGACCATGTGCGGTACTTGATCGAGCTCAAGTCTTGCTCCACCTGCTGACGGCCTAGTTGCTTGATCAACTCCGCTGGATTCTTTTCGTCAGTCTGGCTTGCTCAACGGATGCTCTTAACCATGGAAGGTGATTTCCTTGCCTCTTTCACACAGTGCGCTCCTCTTTTCTTCCCTTTACCTGCCCACCTGCAAAACTTGCCCAAGTACCCAAACGTGCCCTCCCAGACACAAACAAAGTAAAAACAAACTAAAGACTCGATATACTTGACTCTAAAAACCTAAAAATGAGCCAAAAAATATGGCTCATCAGGCATATACTATATCTGCTCCCAATGTTGAATCATAGATATAGTCCTGTACAGTTACACATGTTGTATGAATTCGGTTTTGTGGAAACCGAGAGATAATTCTGTTAACGCAACGTAACTGGTCAAACTCAGTTCCTAGTCGATGGGTTACGCCAATAACAAGGATACCCGGCCTTTCCCCCTTGAGACTAGCACTTAGTGTATGTGGGCTAATCTCGAGCCTCGGTGTTGGGACATCGACATACTTGAGTGGGTGCTCACTGTTGATGAGTTCACTGAACTCCCTCTCCCTGGAATCTCTAAGTGGTTATCACTGATCGAGTAGAGAATTCCATAATATAGTTGTACACAATTAATCCTTAAGACCCAGACATCACCGTGACTTCATCAGAGGACTAGCTGTATCGTAACGTGTCTCTAATTCCCTAGAAAGGGAGTAAGTCGAAAAAGGAGACAATGTTCGTGCAGTTCGAAATCTGATGTGAAGTCTGTGCATTGTAGTAGGGGATCTGATCGCTTGATATAGATCATGGATGTCCTGTGTGTTCTGATGGTTCGTAGTCCCGGAATCTCTGGCCAGAGTTGAATAGTGAGGTGATTAGAGAAATGTGTTTCTCTGAATCAATCATGAATGGATTTTACGAAACCTAGAACGTACGCACAGTTATCAAACTCAACAAGAGATCTCGATTAACCAATATCTCTAGTTTGATCGGGACATATGTATCGGAGGGATCGTACTGTACGCTAACTATATTACAAGGTTCTTGCAGGCACTTCATTTGTATCTAGGGAATTAGTGAAGCGTGGCTGCTAGACGCTCATACTGATTCGTTGGGCACCGACTTGTTCGGAGATTAAATAATATGATTATTAATCTAAAACTCTTGGGAGTAGTTGAAATAAGAACAATATGTTGTTCGAATCACAATATGTTGTGAGCCCACGGCTAGTTATACACCTGAACCATTGAGGGTCACATTCTCGTGTAAACCGATCCTTGAATACGATCATGTATTAATTAACTGTTAATTAAGTACATATAGTCGGAGGTCAATATGATTGAATCCGAGATTCATAATTGTGATTATGAGTTGGAAATAATACTGAGCTAAAGAAAACGGACACGATGGTGTACACTTTCTATTTTGGGAAATTTCCCGACTTAGCAGTACCCCTGAAATGGGCTTTCCGATTTTGTGAAATTGGAAATTTTTATTTTTATCTCATATTGATGAGAAAATTAAAACGAGAAAGAAAATATAATCGTTATATTTTTAGGAGATGAAATTGATTGTCAATTTTGGAGAAACGTAATGACGGCTAATGTATTGGGCCGGCTAGGGTTAATGGATCCGATCCATTAGGGTTTGAGCCCAACAAGCTCCTTTTTTCACCTATAAAAGGAGCTCCATAGGCATGAGAAAAAACACACCAAAGTGAAGAGCTCAAAACCCTAGCCTCACTTTCTCTCCTCTCCTCTCTCCCTCTCGTCCGCCCCCTCGGCCCCTCCCTCGGAGGACCGCCGACAACCGGAGCCGCCGCCCGCCGCCGCCTAGTGCCGCCGCCGGCAGCCGCCTCCCCTCGCCGGAATCCGATTCCGGCACCGTTTTTCCGGCCCGTTTTTCCCGTCGTATTCTCCCTTACGTGTTTCTAGTGCAATACGTAAGTTGGATTACCTATACGAGGTGAAACCTGATTAGACGAGAGACGCCGAAGGAACGCCCGAGCACAGCCCGAGTCGCGCCCGTGCGCTCCAGCCGTGACACACGAGTCCAGCCGAGAGCCCCGCCACTCGCTCGGCTCTCCCCGCACACGACCCGTGCCGTCCCCGCGTCGCATCCGCGCGACTTCCGACGAACCTCGTTTCGTCCGATGAATCCCTGAGGTACTTACGATTAAATTTAGATTTAATTGTTTGCGTTAAATGTATGCGCTATGTAATGTTAATGTTTGCGCTATGGGATTTTTAATTGATAAAGAAAAATTAATTGTGATTAATTTAAATGTCAATTAAATTTAAATTGATTCGAATTAAATAATATGATTATCTTAATTGTCAATTTGATTGTCAATTAATTGTCAATTTGATTGTCAATTTGACGCAAACTGATTATGCGCACATGTTTACGTAATTAATTATATATGTGTAATTAATTAATTTGATTAATTTAATTGCAAGTTGATTAGAATTAAATAATATGATTATGTTAATTGTCAATTGATGCAAATTAATTATGTGCGGATATTTACATAAACTCAAGTTGATTAGAATTAAATAATAAGATTATGTTAATTGTCAATTTGACGCAAATGTGCGGATGTTTACATAAACTCAAGTTGATTAGAATTAAATAATAAGATTATGTTAATTTTCAATTTGACGCAAATTAATTATTTTTGAATAATTAATTGTAATATATTAATATGATTAATATAATTGCGCTACAAGTAATATATTAATATGATTAATATAGTTGCGCTATAAGTAATTAATTTATATGATAAATATAATTGCGCTAGATTTAATTTGTGTAGTATGGGATGCATGAATTAAATATTTAATTATTTGATAATTAAATTAAATGGTGAATTATTGATTCTAATAGATTTAAATTAAATCAATTAATGCATGTAATATTGAAAATATGATTTTCAATAAAATAAAATAAATATAATGTAAAATGTTTACATTAATGAAAAACGATTTTTCATAAAATTTTTGTTTTCCACTGCGTATACATGCAGGATCCCCAACAAAAAACTGGGGCGTTACATCCCCATCAAAATAAATATCTATATTCGAGTTCCTTCCCGATTTCAAATCTCAAAACATGGAATGTCGATTCTTTAAAGTTCTATTTAATGATTGGGAAACCCATCTTCTACTTGCGCGTCACGCTGGGAGGAACCTAGAGAACAAGGTGGTCCAGTTTTACGATGTATACAACGACCATTTTGACGTCACAGTAACCCGAGTAAACGACGATTTATACTTTCGTCGGGGATGGCCCTGTTTCTATAGGGATCACTGTATTCAAACCGACTGGTTTCTCGTGTTTCATTATTTCCCGATGAGTCCACAAAATCCAGTGGACAAATTTGAAGTCGACGTGTTTGACCGCAGCGCCTGCGAATTTCTAAACTTTCGCAGGAGGATTGCTCAACCGCCGCCTCAATCGCCTCCACCGCCTCCACCGTCTTCACCGCTTCTGGTGCCTGAAATAGTCGATAGCGATGTCGATTCAAATTAGTTTTTTTTATTCTTATTTGATGTACCAGTCGCAATCATATTTTGAATTTTAATGAATGATTCGGCTTTTAATCGTGGTGATAAATATGAATGCAAAGTAGCACGAAATCATGAAAATATCGTATTCCACGAACATATCACAGAGCACGAATTAAGTTACAAGTTCGTGCTCATAAAAACACGAAAATAAAACCATCGTGCTTTCGATCTTTCGTGGTTAGCGGGGCACGAGAGTGAAAGGATTTCGTGCTAGCGGTGTCACGAGGCAGACGTCTTCTCAAAAGGCGATCGCTTATTTAACCTTTTTATTTATCATTTTATTTTATTGACAAAAATAAGGGTAATTAAGTCTTTGTACGCGAAATTGCCCATATAACTCATATTTTTATATGACGGGTCGCGAAACTCATATATTAAACTCAAAGGTAACGTTTGCCTATTTCTCTTAAAAAAATACATCTCACTACTTTTTTTAAACACATTATAAGCTGTTAAATAACTTATTTTTAAGTTTTTTTAAATTTTTTTTAAAGTTTATCAAACAAATTTTAAGAACTTATAAGCTTCTAAACAACTTATAAGTTGTTTTAAAAGCTTATAAACTCTGTCAAACACCCTCTTAAAACTATGAAAAATTAAAAAAATAATTTCTGAAAAATCATAATTGTAGAATATATATTGTAATTGATAAATCGACACAAGAGCAAATAAGTTGTCACAGGTAGACCTGTAAATGGGGCAAATTCAGAACGGATCGACACTGATTCGTACTCGTTTAATAATTTAAATTTTTTATTACCCGCCGGATCATCGAGAACTCGATCAAATCGATATTCGCCGGATTAACGGGTATCCAACGAGTTTTTTCGATACGTTTATAATAATAATTATTTATAATTCTTTAACAACAAAATTTAAATTTTAAAATGTTTTAAAATAAAACATTAAAATTCATTAAATTTAATTAAAGGTTAAAATTTTAATATGAAAAATCAATATCTTTGTATTAACCTAAATAAAAAGATAAATATTTTTTATATATTAATAATAATTATTTAATTATATACAGTAAATATAATCTATTTATATAAATTTGCAATCTATTTTTTCACTTTGCCAACTTATCGAAATTTTTTTACCGGATCAGTACCACATTTATGAAAGTTTTACATTTTGCAAGATGAGGTAATCGAACCGGAATATTCCATTGAATATTCTTATATGTGGGGCAAATTTGTCATTTAATCATATTTTTATTTTTTAACATTAAATAAAAATAAAAAATAAAAATACTTACCAAATTTTCTTCTTTTTTTTCAAACCAGTAAAAAAAATCCCACAATCTTAAGAAATTACTTCCGTAAAAATTAAAATCTTTAATTAATCTTAAGATATCAAAATCAAATAAATTAAAATTTTACATTATTCATTTCTTTCTCTCCCATATTAAAATCGAGATCCAGATCTGAGTTACACTTTTTGATTACCAAGGCTAACGCGGTAGATCGCCGTCGTTCCGATCCGCCCCACCAATGATGCCTTCTCCGGCGTAATAGTGTAAAACATGGGATGATGATCTACACCTCGGGCTTGTTTTCTTTGAATTGGGTTGAGAGGGAGTATAAATCAGTAAAATCACTTATTTATTGAATTCACATTCTACACACTACACAATACTCCAATACTCCAAAAAATCGTGTTGTCACGAATCACAATACTACCAGACAATCAAAGTCTAATCGAAAATTACAACAGAAAATTCAAATTTATCACATTTCAATCTGCAAATCGAGAAAAAAAAAACCGATTTTACCTAGCATATCTTGAGCATTTGAACAACCTTTCTCATCGAAGGCCTTCTCGCGGGGGATCCAACGGTACATAAAAGAGCAACATTCAAAATAGTTTTCACTTCTTCATATTGGATGGTATCCGCATCCATCTTAGTATCTAAAATCCGATTCAAATCAACGAAGTTTAAACTGTCTGATGCATCTCTATTTCTTCCTTTTTGTTGGGAAGATGGCATTGTAATTTCTTTGACCCACTTGACGATGTTCTTATTTTCATCGAAACATGAATCATTTGGCCTTTTTCCCGTTATCAGTTCAAGTAAGACTATGCCAAAGCTATACACATCACTCTTTTCTGTAACTTTCATGGTGTAAGCATATTCTGCAAGACCATAAAATAAAAATATGAATGACAATAACTTATAAAAAAATATAGTAATAATCCATAAGTAAGGGAGTTCAAACCTGGCGCAATGTATCCGTAAGATCCAGCAACACGAGACATGACTTGATCGGTCTGATTCACGTCTTGTTTGAACATCTTGGCCAAACCAAAATCGGCTATTTTTGGTCTTAAGTCGTCATCCAACAGTATGTTGTTCGACTTCAAATCCCTATGCATGATTGGAGGCACACAATCATGGTGCAAATAGGCGAGTCCTTGAGCAGTTCCCATAGCAACGGCGAATCTTTTAGGCCAATCCAACACAACCTCACTCCTCTCTAGATCGTGTAAGATATCACCTAAACTCCTATTCTCCATGTACTCATACACCAAAATCCTATAATCCTCGCTTATACATGTAAACAATAACTTAACGATGTTTAAATGTCTAATACCTCCCAAAGTCTCCACTTCAGCACGAAATGCCTCCTCTGGCTCCGAACCTTTGGCCTCCCAGAGCTTCTTAGCCGCAACAGTTTGTCCGGTGTTCAACTTGACTTGATAAACACAACCGGATCCTCCGGACCCGATAAGATTCTCGGCTTTCAATGAAGCCAATACGTCTTCCTCGTCTAGTGCGACTTTTTGAAAGGTTGTGACCTTCCATGTTTGAGTATGCTTTCGCCCGAAACCGATTAACTTCTTGTTTTTGATCATCACAAGCAGGACTATAACTACGATAGCTATCAATGCAACACTTGGTAAAATTACCATTAGAAAAGAGAAACTCACTCTCTCATGCACTTGTTTTAGTGTCGAACATGGGCGAAGCGGTTCAAGATCGACGGTACTACACAACCCCGGGTTTCCAATCAAGCCCGAGACAAAAGACTTGGTATCGAAACCAGCAGGCACTTGTCCTGCGAGCTGGTTATTGGAAACGTCGAACAAGGTTAACTTCAAGTTGGTCAATTTCGTCGGAATTTCCCCATCAAGCATGTTGTTGGAAAGGTTCAAGCATGTCAACATGGGCAAGCTGCCTAGATTATCCGGAATGATACCTGAAAAATGATTCCCCAAAAAATCTAGTTGCGTCAGGTTCCCGAGAGCCGAGATATTATTTGGGATTTGGCCGGTAAAATTATTCCCCTGCACATGAAGATCCTGTAGGTTGGACAACCTATGAATGCAGGAAGGAAACTCTCCAGAAAATCGGTTTCCACTCGCATAAAATTTCACCAGCTCCGGAAGATCACATAACTTGTCCGACAACTCGCCTGATAATTCATTGTCGGATATCAACAGTTGTTGTAGCATTGTTGCGGTTGAAATGGAGTCTGGGATAGAGCCTGTAAGCTTATTCCCGGTGATGCAAAAATGAGTAAGCGCGCTTAAACCCCACAACATGTTGGGCATGGGCCCGGACAACTCGTTGCCTTCCAGCTTAAACCGCTTCAGAGTGTCGCATTCCCCGTACGAATCGGGGATTCGGCCCGAAAACTTGTTATTCCACATTATCAAGACTTGGAGTTTCTTCCTCGCGCACAAATTCGGAGGCAACGGGCCTTGTAGGTTGTTGAGGGAGATAGAAATAGCTATCATGTCCGAATGCATGCCTAAAGATTTCGGCAGCGTCCCATTGAGCTTGTTGCTGCAAAGATTCAGGTTCTGAAGCGCCGGATTCAACGCTATGATCTCCGGGATGCCGCCTTCTAGTAAATTGTTACGGATGACCAATGTCTCGAGAGGGAGAGCAGCCAGGCTTTCGGGTATGATCCCCGTCAAGTTGTTTACGGAAGCGTCGAACAGGAGCAAAAAAGTGAGGTTGGAGAATGTGTTAGGCAACGCGCCCGATAGATAGTTTTTACATAGTTTGATTTGCACCGCATTTCGCATGCCGCCGATGCTGTCGGGGACTTTCCCTACCAGATTGTTGGCACACACGTCGATGTCCTTGATGGAAACTAGGTTTCCGATGGACTCGGGGATTCCTCCAACGAGGTTGGAAGACGCGGCCCACAGCTCCTCTAGTTTCGCCAGGTGTCCGATGTTTTCGGGTATTCGGCTCGGGAGGTAAGGGTTCCAAGATAGCCGTAAGTGAGTCAGGTGAGTCATGTTGGTGAGGAAATCGGGGAAGCACTTCCCGTTTAAGAGGTTGTTCGCGACGGATAGGAACGAGATTGCATGCATGTTGACGGAGAAACTCGTGGGGATCTCGCCGGAGAAATTGTTGGCGGAAAGATCGAGAGTCGTCAGACTCGGAAAAGGCACGGGTATATCGGGGAATTTACCGAAGAAGAGGTTGTTGGAGAGGTTGAGGTAGACGAGGCCCGAGCATGGGGAGATGGAGGCCCGGCTTATTTGCCCGCCGATACGATTGCCCGCCAAGTTGAGATTGCGGAGCGTGGGGATCATCCGACAGAATTCGGACGGGAAGTCGCCGGCGATTTGAAGACCGGCGAGGTCGATGGAGACGACGTTTCGGCGAGTGTCGCATGAAATGCCGGTGTAGTTGCATTGGTCGGTTGAGTTTCGCCAGTTGTCGAGGTTTCCGAGTGGATCTTGGAGGTGAGCTTGCTTGGCTTGTAGTAAGGTTTGGGAGGTTGTGGTGTTGTTGATCATCAAAGTGGTGATGAGGAGAGTTAGGACTAAGGTAAGTTTGTTTTTCTTGTGATAAGTCATGATGAATGATGGTGACCTACAAGTCATCATTTTATATGGAGAAAGGTGTGAAATAAGTTTAAATATGCTTAGAGCATCTCCAACCGATACCAAAAACCTATTTTGGAGTAAGGGAGATGGTCCAACCGATACCAAAACATAACCTTATTATAGGTTTTATGGTGGGACCCACATAAAAAATACTTAGATTTACGTTTACCTTAAAATCAAACCAAAAACTATTTATTATTTATAAAATTATCCTTTTATTTTACAAATTAATAAAAAAGACCTATTAATCTTTTATTTTAATTTTTTATTTAATATATTTTGTAATGTAATTTTTTTTAATAATCATATTATTAATAATTAAAATAAAAATAAATATTTATAATAAAATATTAATATTTCATGTTTGCGCAATTTTGTTATATTTAATTAATATTTTATTTCATATCTTTTATATTTATTATTTTTGAAATTTAAATTGAAAATAAAATTTATTAGAATTATTTAATTTAATGTCAAAAGTTACGGGGTTAAATTATAAATTTGTAAAAATATTGGTTGTTTATAAAAATAATATAAAAAGTTGTATAAAAAGAATAATTTGAGAATATTCTTTTAAGTTTGAGTTTTGGAATCTCGATTGGAGCCAAATTACTGTAAACTTAAACTTAAAATTATTTTTTAGTTGGGTGGCCCTAAACATCCATAATATGGATATCCATAAATCACTTTTTGAAAAGCAAATTACTTTTATACCCTTTTGATTTATTAGTTCTATGTACAATAATATTTATCTCTCTTCCTTTGTTTCTTAACCAACTTTCTGCACAATAATTAATCCTTCAATTTCCAATACATTATTTATATTATTATTTTTTATAAACTTAGTAGTATATCTATAACTTAAAAACCACTAATTTCATTTTTAAGTAAACACGTTAACACGGATACGATTTTTTTTAATTTTGTAACAAATGCATTTTTTGTTATTTTATTACAAAATTAATTATACATTTTTTTTATCTATTTTTATAAATCAATTGAGAAAATATTAATAATACATTATGTGGATTAGATTTTTATATGTCACGCAACTATTTTCCAAATCAATATACTATCATGTTATAAATCATTTTTTATAATTTAATAATTAAATCATAAAAAATACTATAATCTCAATTAAAACAAAGTGAATGAATGCACAAAAATTACAAAATAATATATCAAAATAATACTATACTTATGTTACAAAGTATAAAACAAAATCAAAGTCAACCACCACAAAACATCTAATCATAATATTTTTTTATATAATAATGATATATATAATTAATATTATTATCTTTGTTTCATAATATGACTCTTTAAATAAGATGTTAGGGTTATATGATCCATATATAATGAAACAACAGAAATATCAAAAATATAATTAACACGAGTTCATCTACAATGTTATGATTTGTAGACGCACTCTTAATTATCGCTACAATTTTATTGATACATGTTTATTTGTATGATATCTATTTTTCATAATTTGTATTATACTGTTAAAATTTTATTTTGTAAATAAAAAAGTTAAAATATATTGTATATGAAAATTTCAATAAAATGTGCATATAAAAATTATTTTGATAATTTTCAGTAATAATAAGATTTCCGTCGTACTTATGTGATAATATAATTGCTTAATACAAATTGAAAATGAATTAATAAAATAAATTAGTAAATATACAATAAGATAAATACAAGAATATTAGTTTGTTATTAAGAAAAAAAAAGGATAATATACATTTTATATGATTTTCATTTCAGTATAATAATTTTTTTTAATAGTGTATCATGAAAATCAAGATAAATACATTTTTATTATAACTTATCATTTACTTGAAACATCTTATTTATTTTAAAACATAAATATCAAATCATACCATTCTAATTAGAATTATTGTTTGAATAAAACTCTAACTAATATAAAATACATATTTAATTTTTTTTTTAAATAATTTTTAATATTTTTTTAATATGGGTACGTACTAGTACTACATGACTAATGTAGTCTATTATATTACATTATAAATTTGAAAAAAAATATCATAAAATAAATAACTAAAATTTTAAGAATAATGTTTTACAATAGTAATAAATGAAAAATAGAACGTGACTCTTTCAATTAGACAATTTAATATAAGATTTTTTCTTTCCAATGAAATACACGAATAAATAAAAAATATAATTTAATATAAGATTTTTTCGTTCCAATGAAATACATGAAGTTCATTTTTTTGTCTGGTCAAAAGACTATAAACACTTACTGGTAACTTTTTTGTCTGGTCAAAAGACTATAAACACTTACTACTAGTTACCGCCAGTCCAACGCTTACCACTTGTTCTCAATGCACAATATCAAAATCTTTAACTAACAATATCAAAATCTTTTAAAAATAGTAGTAATCCCTAAAAATTGATAAACAAACAATAATTATATTATAAAAGTAAATTAAAGAATCAATAGATTCTTTTTTTGTTATCATAGATAAACAATTACATCAAAAAAATAATAAATCTTGTAAATGAGATAATAATAATAAATATTTAAGTATTTATATTTCAAAGAAGCGAGACAATAATAACAAATACTAAGTATCATTAATGAAAATTAATATGTAATAATATTAATAAAATAATAATGTATTAATAATACAAAATTAAAATTATTTAATGCAAAACAAGAATAATTTGATTTGACTAAAAAAATGAACTGATATATATCTTGGATAGTAAAATACTTTATGAACATGATTTATTTCATTAGTTATATTTAATAGCTTAAATATACATAAAAAACATACATTATTATATATATATAATAAATATAAGAAAATGAAAAATAATTTATCTTTTAAGTGTTTAACTTTATTTATATATACACAATGGGATGTAAAATATATATAATTTATAAAAGTATATTGTATTTTCATACATACTAAAAATGACATTATAATTCTTTAACTTGTTTATGGGAACAAATTTCTGCAATTGATAAAAAAAAATTGTCCGCAAAATTCATGTTCAGTTTTAAAATTTAAGAAAAAGAAAGTAATTAATGTGAATAATTAATATGCAATCATTTTGTTACATGGAAAAACTAAATTTAGGGAGCTTAAATCTGATTAGAGTTAATAAATTAAAAAGGTTAAAAAGGTAATTTGAGTAGATTATGGATATCCATATTATGGATACTAATCTTTTTCCTTTTTAGTTTAGGTTTTTATGTTCGTTGAAGATGGTCTTAGCATGTAAATACGTAATATCAGTCAGTTTTAATTATTTTGTTACGTTCATTTATTTTGGAATCTAACACGTGTACAATAATAAATGAGTCAATGTCAAACATTTTCACTGTGCCTAAAAAATTAAAATAAAATAAAAAGCATTGACTCGTAATCAACATGATTTTGTTTAAGCTGTGAAATAAGTTTAAATATACTTAGGAGCATGTAACATCAATCATTTTTAATTATTTTTGTTGCGTTAATTTATTTTGGATCTAAGACAATAATAAATGGGTCAATTTCAAACACTCTCACTGAGTCACTGTGACAAAAAATAAAAATAAAATAAAATAAAAATGCATTGACCAATGATCAACATGATTTTCTTTACTTATTTGAACAAAAAAAAAAAAAAAAAAAACTCCACTGTTGTACCTTGCATCTTTAATTTTATTTTAGGAGATGAGAAATTCCACAATTATTTTTATTGTTAAGGAAAATAGACCAGAAATTCAACACCCACTCGATGTTGTACCTTGCATCTTAATTTTATTTTAGGAGATGAGAAATTCCACAATTATTTTTATTGTTAAGGAAAATAGACCAGAAATTCAACACCCACTCGATGGTTGAATCCTGGTAGAATGTAAATTTATAACATTTCAGTAAAAATTTGTCTCAATTAAGATCAAACTTGTATTATCGGAGAATTACGTCTACCTCGTCACAAGGTTTACCATTCAACTACGCCAGGATTTCTTTAAATATTTTTTGTTACACTTGAATTGTGGCTTCCCATATTATTCTTGTAAATAGTTGTAACAAAAAAATAATAAATATAAATGAAATTATTGGAGACCCTTGTGATATTATTCTTGTAAATAGTTGTAACAAGAACTAATAAATATAAATGAAATTAGTGGGAATATGACTTTTCATGCACATTTTTAACAAACATGAGAATTTTGTCACCTCTCAAAGAAACATGAGTATTTTATACAAACTACACTTGAAATACCTTCAATACCCTTACTTTTTATTTCCACTCAAACAATTCAAAACAATTCAATTAAAATTTCAAAAACAATTTCAAAACATAAATAAAAAATCGTGGGGCCCACATATTACCAAAATCAGAAATTAGGTTGTTGAATGTGTAACTCCATGCATTAATCATGCATATCAACTCTCACACCCAACAATTTTTTTCAAAACACAAAAACCCACCCAATCTCTCTTATTCTCTCTACAAACACACTTCTACAAGAAAGCTCCGTCCGAATATACGTGGGAAGAGCTGGGTTAGCCGGCCGAAAGGTACGTCGAAAATCGCCGTTTCTGTGTTTTTTTTTTCGATTTTCTGTTCGAGTTCATAGCTACACGGTGGCTACACGGTGGGCAGCTTCTACCGTGTAGCCACCGTGTAGCTATGAAGATTATCCGGTCACTGCCCGGTAACACAGCAGGGCACTACACGGTAATCCCGGTCACCGTGTTCCGAGAGGTGTCTCGGTAACACGGTGACACACTACACGGTCAAGTGACCGTGTAGTGACCGTGTACAGTGACCAGTTTTTTTTTTTTTTTTTTAAATTTCGAATTATGGATCGTTTTGCACGTTTGAATGGATATTTTGGGTTCCCTAACTTAATTCAATCGTGTTTATTTATCGTAGATTTCGGATCGACGAATCACGGTACGTTACGGTGGTCGTTGGGATCGAGCGGGCTACGTCGACGGAGTAGATATGTGCCTCTTCTTTAATAGGGATGAAATTACGCTCGACACTCTTGTGAGCCGGATTCGTACTGCTTTGCGCCCTCCGCCCAATATCGAGTACATGTTGTCTTTCTTCACACGAGGCATTGACGCGAGAAGCGTGCGTGCTCCTTTGCTTCGAGACGAAGATGTATCCCGTATGTTAGACGAGCAAATACATGAGTGCTTTGTGTTTGTCATCGAAACAGAGGCACAACAAGCTGCGCCGGAGGTGAATATTGGAGGAGAAAATCGTGATCAAGGTGTACCGTCGGAGCACGAGGCAGTCGAGACTTCCGAGGACGACGAAGAAGCTTGTCAGGCCGATCTATTGGAGTCGTTGACCACTGAATGGACATAATGGATTAGACAGCCGCGCGTCATTACAAATATTATGTCACGCCGTAATCTGTCCTCGAGTTCTACTGCGGGAGCCAGCGAGCAACCCGAAGCTACTCAGAATGCACAGAATCATCCGCTGCGCAATTGGATCATTCCACTGCCGAGCTTTGATCCCGCTGTTCCGTTGCGTTCCATCGAACCCCAACCGATTTATGGTCAGATGGTAGTCGGGGCCACGTTCCGAAAGAAATCTGATTTGAAGGTGTCGGTGGGGATGTATCACATGGAGAATAGGGTGGAGTGCAAAACTACTCGGTCTAGCTCTGGTCGGGTGACGTACGAGTGCAAGCAGGGGAGTGAAAATTTCCCGTTCAAATTGTGTTCCACGGGTTCCGATGACACCTTTTGGAGGATTACGAAGCTGAACTTGAATCACGAGTGTCATAACAATTTGGGGCGGACTACTGATCGACAGGTGTCTAGCAAGGTTGCAGCTACTTTCTTTGCACGCCAGTTAGTCGGCAATCGGGAACTGAAGCCGAAAGATATGGTTGAGGATTTGAGGAGATTGTACGGAGTTCACATCGACTACAGCTTCGCCCTACGGACGAGGAACTTGGCGCTTGAGATAGCATACGGCAACTACCATGAATCGTATCAGAGGCTCCCGTCATATCTGTACATGCTGAGAGAACATAATCCCGGGACTCGGTATGATATTCAGACGACCAGCGAGGGCGTGTTTTGCCACATGTTTGTTGCACTTGGGCAGTGCATTAGTGCATTTCAGCATCGCACTCTGAGGCCTGTGATAGTAGTCGACGCCACCCATTTGAAAGGGAAAAACACAGGTGTGATGTTTGTCGCAGTCACAAAAGACGGGAATGAAAATATTTTCCCGCTTGCCATTGGTATCGGTCCGATAGAGAATGACGAGGAGTGGTTGTGGTTTCTACAGCACCTCAGGCAATGCTACGATACAGACGACGATGATCTCCTCATTGTGTCCGACCAGCATAAGAGCATAGCAAATGCTATTCGGAGTGTTTATCCCCACGCGACCCGTGCGTTGTGCTATCACCACCTCTCGAAGAATCTAGCACGGTACGGCCATAAGGTGGTCGAAGCTGTATACTGTGCTGCCTATAGTTATCGGGTGGATGAGTTTGAAAGGCATTTTTCGAATGTGGAGACTCTTAGTAGAGAGGGTGCTTATAGGCGTCTTACTGATATCGGGGTTGAGCATTGGGCGAGGTCAAAGTGTGCTGCACGACGATACGGTTTTATGACATCGAATGCGGCCGAAGTCTTCAACTCTGCTATCAAATGGCCACGGCGATTACCTGTCTGTGCGATGCTCGAGGCCATTCGTGCGATGATTGAGAGATGGTTTGACGAGAAACGAAGGAAAGCTAACGAGAGACAGAATGACCATGAGCTGACCGAGGAGGCAGTCCTCAAGTTGTCTAATCAAGATATGTTGAGCCGTTATTTTACCATTCGGGAGGTCAGTGCGGATACCCTTTACAGAGTTGAGGAGGATGACAGATCTTATCTTGTGGATATCGCGAATCGCACGTGTGATTGTCGGGAGTTCGACTTGGACCTAATACCGTGTCGTCATGCTTGTGCCGCTTTAAGGTATGATATCATTTTGCCTTTAAAATTAATTTTAAAGTGCTTATTCCACTAACTTGTTTGTTGATATTATGTAGACGAGCCAGATTTTCAGCGTACGATTTCGTGAGCCCCTGGTTCAAGACGAGCAGCCATGTCGAGATGTATGCGACGCCTATTGTGCCGGTGCCACATTATGATGATTGGGTGGTCCCGCCGGATGTAGCATCGTACGTAGTTTATCCTCCAGTAGCGGTTAGCCAGGCTGGACGTCCGAGGATGAGTCGTGCTCGTTCCGCAGTTGAGAGCTCTGCACGACGTGATCAGGTTTGTTCATCCAGAAGGAACATCGTATGTATGTCGTGGCTTAAACCTCTAATATTGTGTCGTCGTGTGCAGGTGTGTTCGAGATGTCAGGGCGTGGGTCACAACAAACGGAAGTGCACGGTCTTTATCCCACCTGGGGGGGGCTGTTGATTTAAATGTCCTTGCAGAAGAGTCGAGCCGAAGAAGACAGAAGAAGAAGTGCAGCATCTGCAGAAACGAGGGACACACGAGAACAAAATGTCCAATGAGCACGGAGGCAGAGATCTAAATTGGGTTTGGTTGATTTATCGGAGTTTTAGAATTATTTGAGACCTGGGTTGTTTTATTTTCGTCTACTCTCGTTGGATTTTGGATATTTGGTGTGTTTTAGGTGTTTGTGCTTGTTTTAGATTATTGTACGTGTTTTTGGAGTTTGTTTTATCTCTTGAATGTGAAATGTGTGAAAAAACAGGTTGGAAATAGGTTCTCGGGGGAAGGGCGGGTCGATTTTAAAAGATATTCGTAAGGTAAATATATAATAATTTGCCAAATAACATCAGTGAAGAGTTCTAGTCCAACTGGTGTGCCCCATTTGAATAATCGGGTTGAAGTCAATAGGTCAGGGGCTCGAATCCTAAGAGCCCCTTTTTTTTTTTTTTTTTTACCCGGTAACACGGCTGATACCCGGTTAACCGTGTTACCGGTATAAGCCGTGTTACCGATATTTTTTTCAATAAATAGTGCTACACGGTCAGTGACCGTGTTACCGGTACACGTGACCGTGTTACCGGTACCACCGTGTAGCAGTCCGGCAGAACCCTTTTTTCACCTGCTTTTCACCTAAATCAATCAAAACACACACCAATAAACCATTTTTCACCAAAATCAATCAAAACACACATAAATAAAGTCAAATAGAAACCAAATCAATCCGAAAAGATACCAAATCAATCCAAAAACGTACAAAATCAATCAAAATACAAATCAAAGGTCTACTAGTTGAAGGAAATCTGGCATGACTTGGATCCTCGCTCAAACAATGAGATTCTTTGGTGCGCATCAAGCTTTTCCTGCTCAGATAAACTATAACGGGGGAATCCGTCTATGTCCATCCTCTCAAGTACAAAAGCATTCCTCAAAATATATCTCACCATGTCAAAACCGCTATCATCACGAAAACCGAATTTATCAATTCTAACAGTTCTTAGATGTAATAAGATGCACAAAGGCACTCGTTCCGGCTCTCTATAGGGCATCAAGGTTGAGCGAAGCTGATGAAAAAAACAAGGATACAAATAAAAAACATATAGAGTTGCAAAATATGTAAAAAGATAAATTGCAAAAGCTAACTCCACTCACAACAAGATCTTCAAGATTATCAGCAACTTCGAGGAACTTAGCAATAAAATGCCACTGAGCGTTCATATTAAGTACGAGTTTGGTTAAATTAACAAACTTTGGCATTGAACTCATTCCTACAATGTCAACCAGCTGCAAAAAAAATCATATTTAAAACCACAAGCAGGGTATATAATTAAATAAGAAAAAAAATTAGAACAATTCAAAAATCAAAACGTACCTTCTCTTGAAAATAGCTTGAGATGTTTAGGTACCTCACATGGCAAAGAGAACTAAGAAATGCTCTCGAACAGTCATGCTCGATGCAATCAATGTGACAGTCATGCCAATATCCATTCAACTTAATATCCGCTTCAATTAAGGAGGGCATGGTCTTCCTCGAACTTTTGGCATACTCCAAATAACAACCATTCACCTTAAGATATACGAGGGCGGGAAGATTTATTATCAACATCTCATCATCATAGTATACTTCGCGACTCGAGGAGAAATCAATGTTCAGCATTTTTATTGTGGGTGAAGATATAATAAAGCAACCCAAGTTCGTTTCTTCCTCCCTGTAGAAATCATCGATGATCAGCTCCTCAATCACAGGACAACCAGAAAGCAAGTGAGGGAGGGAATCCTTATCCTCATAATCGACATTACTGAGATCAAGCTTCTTGAGGCAAGGCAAAAACACCTCCCCACTAGAGGGGATCACTCCACAATTATTTAGCTTCAAGTCGACGAGGGTCTTGCACATGAAGAGAATTCTTGGCAAACCGCACGCGATATACTCCTTGTAGTCTATATCATCGAAATTAAGGTACATATTTCGGACGCTGCGCTTGAGGGCGTGGATAATCAATGTCTCCAGTCGATACGAGCTGCCCTCCACATTGGAGATGCTAAAAGTATCCAGGGGTTTTGCTTCGTGCATCGATATAACCCTGTCTATGATGTCCAAATGCGTAGAGCTGCGAAACTCTAAATTTGGGACGAGGGCCCACAAAAACCTCCATCGTCTCGCGAGAACGCTGGTGCGCACGGAGAGGTTGGTCGGTAGGAAAGAGAGGACATGATGCAGGATCTCATCTGGTAATCCGCTTAGCATATCCATGTTTATTCTTCTCAACTTGAAGCCCTCCTGCAAAAATGAATAACAAAACTCAAAATTTAAAAAAAAAAAAAAAAAAAAAAAAAAAAAAAAAATTTAGGCTTCTGTCCGGTAACACGGTCACCGTGTTACCGGATAACCGGGACCGTGTTACCGGATAACTAGGACCGTGTTACCGGATAGAAGCCCAGCATTTTTTGGTCACTGCCCGGTAACACGGTAGGCAAGCAACACGGTGACCGAGAAAATCACCACCGTGTAGCGCCACCGTGTTGCCAAGAACAGCGACCCAAACCCAGATTTTTCAGAATTTTCACGAGCAATTTAACACTGAATTTCGATTCTAAATCAACTAAAACACAATAAGGAACTCTAATACACTCAAATCTTAGCAATTAACGCATCAAATTGAACACATTATTGAAAAAAAAATCAAATTTTCGAAATTGAAAAACTAGGGTTCGGCCACACTAACCGGAGCTTGAATCGGCCGTTGTTGCTCTTCTTGTTGTTCGTTGTTGTCTGCCATTGAGATTCACCGGAATTGAAGTGGCCGGATTTTTCTTGATTCTCAAAAACGGCCGGCGGTAGGGGTGGCGAAGAGAGAGAGAGAGAGAGAAAAAATGTACATTTTTTGTTTTTTTTTTACATTTTATTGTGTTTTGAAAAAGGTTTAGGTTAAGTGTATAGAATAATTGTCAGGTATATATATAAACTTCTTCTAATTATATTCAGTGAAGAGTTCTAGATCAACTGGTTAGCCCCATTTGAAAAATCGAATTAAATCCATTAGGTCAGGGGTTCGAATTCTTTGAGCCCCATTTTGTTTTCTTTTTACACGGCTTTTACCGGTTACACGGTAACCCGGTGGTTTTTTATGAATTTGAAGCATTTCTAGAGCGTTTTTGTTGTTACGTTAAGCATGAAACATCATTTTAAACACTAGATACATCCAATAAACATCGTAAAACAACAAATATAGGACTACAAATAGAAAATGCCTTCTACCGTGTTGGACCTTCCACCGTGTAGCCTACCGTGTAGCCCACCGTGTAGCTTAGAAAAGATTTGGTTTTTTATGAATTTGAAGCATTTCTAGAGCATTTTTGTTGTTACGTTAAGCATGAAACATCATTTTAAACACTAGATACATCCAATAAACATCACAAAACAACCAATATAGGACTACAAAGATGAGATGCTTTGAATGTTGACCGTTTTTCGAACTTTCTACTAATATTGTCACAATCTTATCAACATAGGTAATAAATTGTTCATGCGTAATCACTTAATTCGTCAAATTCAATAATTGATCATGTTTTTTGAATCATTTTGATTATTAAAATGATGTTTTACACTACAAGAACAAGTTAACAATCGAAAAATGCCTTAAAATCAATGAAAAATCAAAACTTGTTCTACACTACACGGTCACCACCGTGTAGGCCACCGTGTAGCCGGGTAACACCGTGTTACCGAGTAATTGCCCAGAAAACTGACCGGGCAGTTCTTGGCTACACGGTCAGTGATACGGTGACCGTGTTACCGGTACACATGACCGTGTTACCGGTACCACCGTGTAGCAGAGGCAGAAATCGTTTTTTCACCTTCTTTCCACCTAAATCAATCAAAACAAACACCTATAACACCAAAATCAATCAAAACACACCTATTTCACCTAAATCAATCAAAACACACCTAAAATAGTTTAATTGTTTTACAAATTATATTAAATTAATAAGTTAATATATTATAAATAATTTTAAAAAATTTTGACGGGATTTATTTAGTTAATATAAAAGCTAAACCTGCAAATCAATCTCAATACACATACCACTCTGTCCAAACACATGCACACGAAAAAGTCTAAAATCATCCAAAATACAAATCAATCGACTCGATGACTCAAACTGAAGATTTTCCGAGCGACATATCGGCGATACTTCACCAAGTACCCGTCGTCGATGTCTCTATCCCGGTGATTGAGGTGCTTGTTGACGAGACGATCCAGGTACATGCACACGTAAGGGCCGCAGTTGTTGTTGTCGACTTGGACAAACTGATCTACCGGGGCTTCGACTTGGATAGGAGTCTTCTTGTGGGTTCGATGGAAAAGGTTTATACCGTCCCAAAATCCTGCAGCCACCAAGAGACGAGGCAACAACTCCAACAACGGAGACAGTACAAGAGACTTGGCAGATAGATCCGGAGAACGCCACCACAACGAGTCGTACAACTGTACAGTCCAGTGGTCCAGGTCAATCCGTATCACGATCCAATGCTGCCCGGAATTACACACCGTTATCACCTTTAAAAAAACAAAAAAAAAAATGTTATTTACAATTAAATTAAAATATTAAGTTGAATTAAAATCGAATAAAAATGTACGGTTCTTTAAATTACCTCTCGTGCGAGTTCCCAACTCTCGTGTCTCTCGTCTCTCGTGATGTATTTCAGCATGTAGTCCGGCGGTGCCCAGGTCTCATATTTCCTCTCCAAGTTCTTTCTCTTTACGTGTTGTGCCGGAATCTTAACCCTAGCGTACTGGGTTCTCAAAGCGTTCTGTTAATTAAAAATAAATTTAAACGATTAGTATTAGGAAAATGAAAAAAAAAAACCCGTGTATTTGATAGGATGATTGGAACTTACGAAGAACTCGGTACACAAGAGTATAGTCTTCTTTGGAGAGACTCCATCTTTTAAAGCCCTGTTATGATTTATCTTGTCTTGCAGGTACAAAATGTACATGTCAATCTCCTGAAAAATATACATATTAGAGTTAAGCACAATTTAATAAACATTATAAATTTCAAAGTTTAAATACAAATTAACTTACCATGCTCGAGTACCAATGATGTAGTGACTCAATCCGGTCGAAGTAGTCCTGGTCCAGAGTGAGTCCGTTGTAAGGGATTTTGACACTCATTCCATGACCGTCACGACGGAACATCGAATAGAGCCCCCTAACCTTCTTGCTGCCAGTGCGTCGGAACTGCTGGACGTACGGGCTCCGAAGAGCTGCCGAGGGCCTCCTCACACGGGGTCCGAGACTACTACTCTCGGCGACATCATCATCCTCCTCATCAGCCCCAAGTTCTTCCTCCTCTTCCGACAATGCAATCTCCTTTTCGTGTTCATCCTCCACGGGAGATGTCAGCTTGAACAACTGGACCTGCGACTCAGGAGGAAAATAAGTCACTTCATCAACGATAATCTGCGGTTCATCAGCCCCCTTCGGTACAATAAAACCAGGATCATCCTCTGGCCGAACATACTCTGGCCGATAAACAGGAGTCGGACCGAAGATGCTGTCGGTGTGAATCGGTGGGAAGGGAGCGAAGACAGCCTGGAAATCACGCAGCCCCCTCGGTGGCGAAAACTGACCGCTATCTCCAACGGTCGAGAATATCTGGGTCGGTGTGCGATAGCTATCGCCAACGACCTGCTGCTCGTACTGGGGCACATGCTCGTACAGGGGCTCCTGCTGCTCGACCTGAGGCTGCTGCTCGACGTGGGTCGACTCGGCATGGAAAGACTCGGCATGGGTCGGCTCGACAAGTGGCGACCTGCGATAACCATCCTGAAAGTGATAATCATGTGGCCAATCCCCACACGAAACCCTGACATCAACGTCCACTAACTCGGGCTCCGAGTCCTGAAAGCGAGGAGGCGCGCTGATAGAATGCCGAGCAGCCGGAAAACCGCCCTGAGATGCATCAGAAGGGCAGGGGCGAGGCCGGGAGTATCGCCTGCGACCGAAAAAGCCCCGAATCTGCTCCATAAGACTATCGTTGCCCTCCTTATGTACCCTCCTCACCCGGGCAGTCAATCGGCCCATAAATCCAGTCTCAGACTCATCGCTGAGGATCTTGTGGAGCCGTCGATCAATGCGCCGATCAGTACTGTCATCTGAACCCTCGGGTGCCTCAGGTGCCTCAAGTGCCTCAGCTGCAGGAGAGGACTCTCGCCGGGCACGGTGAGACGCACGCTCAGCTGCATGCCGCTCGGCAGATGAATCGGGTGTCCTGTCATCACGCGTGCGTCGACTAGTCTGAGGGTCAGCGCCCGTCATCTTGGACACGCGTCCGGCCACGCGTTCCATCAAGCTCGGCTTCTTCTTCTTCACCGGTACTGCAGCCGGTGCTCCTCTCGGAGCATGTCCAATCCTAGCAGGAGCAACGTACCTCACTTCGTCTGCTCCTCTGTTGAGGAACGAAGTGTAGTACTCAGTCCTCGCCTCCTTGCGTGTCGGCTCTAGAGTCGAGAGGACCACAAGCTGAAAAAAAATGAAAATTAATTTATTAAGCATTAATTAAAGGAAATAAATAATTTAAAACATTAATTTCACAAAATTTACCTCATCGTCCTCGAAGAAATCAGTGAAATTGAGGGTGCATCCAACCGATTTCCAGTTCAAAAACCGAGGCCTCACAGTTTTCTCCATCTGCACTCCGCAGACACGGCCCAGGCTCGGTATCGCCTCGTACGACCATAGCTGAAAGGCCCAAATTGGGCCGTAAACGTGGTATCCCCTCGAGTGAACCTGACCGGGCATCGTCGCAGCTATGGAGATGTAGTGCGACATGATCTGCCAGGAGTAGGATCCCCAGGGAAACGAATCCCATCCGGCAACGTCCTCCACAAAAGCCCAAGCCCAAGTGTCGATCTTGGCATCGTCTCGGCCCAACAAGAAAAAATAGTAGATCAACAAGTTGGCCACCTTCAAGTAGTCGGCCGGGTCCTGACCCATACTCAGAGAGGTGAATCTCGTACGAAGATCTTTAAGGCTCGTCGTCTCTCTGAAGTGTCTCCAGTAAACAGAGTCCTCAGAAATCGTGTGCGTGGTGGCCGAAGGATCGAATGCGTAACCACCAAATCGAAATCCGGTAATCAGGGCATACTCCTGTGCTCGAAAGCGAATAGTCTGGCCCCCGACGAAAAACCAATGCTCGAATGGAGGTATCGTCGGACTCACGATCTCCCGAGCTAGAAGGTGGTGCATCGCCATATTGGACCTTCCGTCCCTCTTAAGCCAGAGCAAATACCCGAAACAACTTTCCTTAAATGTCCGTAAAGCTGCTAGGGTAGGGTCGACGGACGTCAGCGTGTCTCTGATTTCCTTTAGTAATTCGAACCGATCGTACAAATTGAGGTTCTTCGACAACTTTATGAACTCTGGCCTCTTCCAATCGAAGCCCTCCTGCAAAAATGAAGTTAAAAAAAATAAATATGACATTCAATTAAATAACAAAACTCAAAATTAAAAAAAAAAAAAAAAAAAAAAAAAAAAAAAAAATCTGTAACACGGTCATAACACGGTCACCGTGTACCGTGTTACCGATAACACGGTAACCGAGAAATCTGACCATGTTACCGAGAAAATCTCGGTCGCTGCTCGGTAACACGGTGGTCTCGCTACACGGTCAGCTCTATAAACGCTACCGTGTGCGCTACCGTGTAGCCATAAACACCGACCAAAAACTAGAAATTTCAGGCGATTCAAAGACCAATTTAACACAGAATTTCAATTCTAAATCAACTAAAACGCAATAAGGAACTTAAATACACTCAATGGCTAGCAATTAACACATCCAATTCAACACATTATCGAAAAAAAATCAAAATTTCGAAATAAAAAAAGTAGGGTTTCGGCACTTACCGGGGCTTGAATCGGCCATTGTGGCTCGTCCTGCTGTGCTTCGTTGTTTGCCATTGCGATTCGCCGGAATTGATGCCGGAATTACACTACTTTGATTCTCGATTTTCGGCGGCGATTTTTGGTGTTTCGGGTGGGGGGGACGACAAGAGAGAGAAAAGAAAAAGAAAGTGGGGACCAAAATTTTTAATTATTTTTTGTCTTTTGTTGTGTTTTTTAATTGTTTTTGTTGGGTTTTTTAAAAGTTGAGGGCAAATTGGGTTTTTCCTATACAAAATGTACAAAATACTCATACATTTTTAAGGTTGTATATAATTCTCACACTTTTTATAAAAGTGTTTGAAAATCCACAGGACTCATGAAATTATTGGAGACCCTTCCCACCGGCGCACTTGCCGTTTTCTTCATTAAGTCAACTATATAAACAATTAAATATTAATTTCAAAAAAAAAAATCTGCAATTGTTTTTTTTTTTTTTTTTTAAATAAATTGGATCTTGACTAAATGAGAAGATAATTGAATTTTGAAATGCAATACACTTAATAGTTCTAATGATGTTTAATTGTTATAATGATGTGTTTACCTGCCATATTAATTTGAAATTTGAAATTATTCTTTAATGAAGAAAAATAGAAGGAAAAGTCAAATAAGAATCTATTTGCACTTTCGTTGTATAATATTTTAAAAATTATATTGTAAGTTTGAAAAGTTTATAATATGATAATTTATAATTGTTGACATCACATAACACGACTAAGTAGTCACATACATATGTCTGGACCAATGTGCAAAATTTAACTGTAAATCATCAAATTGAACAAATATTAAATATTCGTAAAATTAAAAGACCCAAAGTACTGAAATTGTTATACAGACAGAAACTTTATATAGTAATACTCTATATAGGAATAAATTCCTATAGTAATAAAAAAAATGCAAGTTCTAACTTGTGATCGATTATAAATAAGAATAAACTTCACATTGTCACAAGTCATACATTTTTTTAGGTCCGTCTTAAGAATATATACTTCTAAATAAAAATAAATAATTAATATATAATAAAAATATTTATTAATAATATTTTTATTTATTAAAATCAATAACATGTTTAAGATGACATATTTATGAAAATCAATAATATATAGTATATGATCAACGTTTATAATCTTTAAATTCATTAATATTTTATTTGATTTATATGTTAAACACAATTTTTACACATATATCTTTTAACTTTTAGTCAATTTTTAACATAACTAATTTATTAATTATAATCCCACGCAATTTAAACTATTCTTTCTTTTTAATCATCGTTTCAAACTAATTCGTTTACTTTGAATTTTATTACCAACATCTTCAAAAAAAAAAATAACGAATCAAACAATTTTTGTTTGCTAGTATTTTTTTGTTGTTATTAAATTTGTTAATAATGTTGGTTTTTTTCCTATTTTTTTTTTAAATTATTAAAAGTTTGTTTTTCAATAGTGTACAATTGAAATTTATTTAGAGACACAAAAAAAATATACATTGATTGTTTTTTTTATTTGAACCGAATATATGTTTGGGTGGAGAACTTTTCAATTGGTGGTTTTTTTTCTTTGGTTTTCATAATATTTAAAAAAATACTGCAAAACATTAATTTGCGAGATGAACTTAATTTTATGTTTTCGGTGATTTCTTGTGGGCAGATTCCCAATGGGCAGAACTGCCCAAATTTATTAAATTTTTTATTTTTTATTTTTATATGATTATAAATATAATTAGCTTAATAAATCTATTAAAATAAATTTTTTATCTTTCATTTTTATATATTATAATAATTTTTTTTTAATCAATTGATTATTTTAGTATAAATATAAAAATATTCATTATCTTTATCGAAATATTTTTATTTTTTATTTTTTTTTATGAAATATATATTTAATATAGTGTACTTAATTATAATATAGAACAAAATAATAATAAAAATATTTTAATAATTTTTAAACAATTTTATAAAAAAATTCTGTCCATGGGCAGAATCTGCCCATTTAGCACGTCCTTTATGTTTTATTTTTTTCATTTCATTTTACATTTTGATTGATTAATGTTTGAAGACGTGAAGTAATTTATTTATTTTAAATAGTTTTAAAATAAATAAAAAAACTCCCGACTGACCATTTCCTCGGGAAAAAAATCCCCAGTTCTAACTAATCCTGCATCTGCGTGGTTACCAAGCTGACAAAACTCCTACAAAGGTGATCCAATCAGGTTGTGTTCTTTTCTCTCTCATCTCTTTAAACAAATTGAGGGCTTCTTGATTGAGCCTGAAGAGTTGGCTATTCCGACATTTTCTTGAAAAGCTTCAACCATTCTCACCTCTACCGTTTTCAACATAGCCCGCAATCATCGCATTCCATGTCACCAAGTTCTTTTATGCCATTCTACCAAAAATATCTTCAGACAACTCTCAACTTTCGTGAACCTCATATATCCGGTTATTATACTCGTCCTTCTCGGGTGCCTTCCCAACAACTCCAAAGCTAATTCCATATCCCCAATCTCAACATACCACGATATCATGGCATTCCATGACAAGACAATATTTCTGTTCGGCATTACAAGAAACAACTCTTTAGTTTGATCCGTCCTCCCATTCCGTGAAAGCCCCGAGATCATAGTGTTCCAGGACTCGACATCTTTGACCAAAATCCCCGGTCAAAGAAATCTCTAGTTGCCCCCACATCAGCATTCCTGAAATAACAAGCCAGCGTGACATTATACGAAACAATGTCTGGTTCAGGAATTTTATCAAACAGCTATTGTGCATCTTTCAACTTTCATGGCTGATTTGAAGTCCCCGCATCGGATATAGGACGTGATCTTTCTGTTAGCCGAGATAGTTTCAGGCGAATGGGATGAAGAAATCGGTTGTTGGTTCGAATAAGAATTTGGGTGTTGAGTTTTAGGAGTGGATAAATTACAGTAAAAACGTTGCTGTGATATTTTCGAGAGAAACGGATATTTGAAGCCTTTTAACTCGAAGCTGAAGATGATAATTCATTTGTCATCATAATGGTCGGTTTTGTCAGGAGACCGAGAGCCGAATCGAGTCTAGTCGAAAATAAAAGTGGAATTAACTTTTGATAACAATTTTCATGCTTAATTAATTTTATATAAATCAATAAAATCATTTATATCCCGAATTTCAAATTCTACTCAATAGTACACAATTGTATTGTCGTATTCATATTACCGGGCTTGGAGAAAATCAAAGTTTATCAGAAGTTTGATCCAAAATTACAACTGAAAATTCAAAATGATTCCATTTCGACCTGCAAGTTGAGAATACAAAAACGGTACAATTTTATCTAGCGTTTCTTGAGCATTTGAACAACCTTTCTCATCGAAGGCCTTCTAATCGGGGATCCGACCGTACATAAAAGAGCAATATTCAAAATAGTTTTCACTTGTTCGAATTCGATGGTATCCGCATCCATCTTAGGATCTAAAATCCGATTCAAATCGATGAAGTTTAGACTGTCTGATGCATCTCTATTTCTTCCTCTTTGTTGTGAAGATGATGGCAATGTAATTTCTTTGACCCACTTGACAATGTTCTTATTTTCATCAAAGCATGAATCATTTGGCCTTTTTCCCGTTATCAGTTCAAGTAGTACTATTCCAAAGCTATACACGTCACTCTTTTCTGTGACTTTCATTGTGTAAGCATATTCTGCAAGACCATAAAATAAAAATATGAATCAGTAACTTATAAAAAATATACTATTAATAATCTATAAGTAAGGGGAGTTCAAACCTGGCGCAATGTATCCGTAAGATCCAGCAACACGAGACATGACTTGATCGGTCTGGTTCACCTCTTGTTTTAACATCTTGGCCAAACCAAAATCAGCTATTTTTGGTCTAAACTCGTCATCCAACAATATGTTGTTGGACTTCAAATCCCTATGCATGATTGGAGGCACGCAATCATGGTGCAAATAGGCGAGTCCTTGAGCAGTTCCCATAGCAACGGCGAATCTTTTAGGCCAAGACAACATAACCTCACTCCTCTCTAGATCGTGTAAGATATCCCCTAAACTCCTATTTTCCACGTACTCATACACCAAAATCCTGTAATCCTCGCTTATACATGTAAACAACAACTTAACAATGTTTAAATGTCTAATACCTCCCAACGTCTCCACTTCCGCTCGAAATGTCTCCTCCGGCTCCGAACCTTTTGCCTCCCAAAGCTTCTTAGCAGCCACGGTTTTTCCACTGTTCAACTTGACTCGATAAACACAACCGGACCCTCCAGACCCGATAAGATTCTCTGCTTTCAATGAAGCCAATACGTCTTCCTCATATAGTTCGACCTTTTGAAAAGTCGTCACCTTCCATGTTTGACCCATAAACTTGTTGTTTTTCATCACAAGCAGAACTATAACTATGATAGCTATGAATGCAAAAACACTTGGTAGAATTACCATTAGCGAAGAAAAACTCACTCTCTCGTGTGCTTGTTTCGGCGTCGAACACGGGCGAAGCAGTTCAAGATCGACAGTAGTACACAACCCCGGGTTTCCGATCAAGCCCGAGACAGAAGACTTGGTATCGAAACCGGCAGGCACTTGTCCGACGAGATGATTATTGGAGACGTCAAACAAGGTTAACTTGAGGTTAGTCAATTCCGTCGGAATTTCTCCACCAAGCATGTTGTTGGAAAGGTTCAAGCATGTCAGCATGGCCAAACTTCCTAGATTCTTCGGAATAACGCCTGAAAAACGATTCCCCGAAAAATCAAGTTGCGTAAGGTTACTCAAATTCGATATATTGTTTGGGATTCCGCCGGTAAAATTATTCCCCTGCACGTGAAGATCCTGTAGGTTGGACAACCTATGAATGCAGGAAGGAAACTCTCCAGAAAATCGGTTTCCGCTCGCGTAAAACCTCACCAGCTCCGGAAGATCGCATAACTTCTCCGACAATTCACCTGATAACTCGTTGTCGGATATCAACAGCTGTTGAAGCCTTGTTGCGGTTGAAACGGAATCCGGGACAGAGCCTGAGAGCTTATTCCCGATGATGCCGAACTGAGTAAGCCCGCTTAAACCCCACAGCCTATCGGGTACGGGCCCAGACAACTCGTTGTCTTCCAACTTCACCTGCTTCAGAGTGTCGCATTCCCCGTACGAATCGGGTATTCGGCCCGACAACTTGTTGTTCCACATCAGCAAGAGTTGGAGTTTTTTCCTGGCGCACAAACTCGGCGGCAACGGGCCTTGGAAGTTGTTGACGGAAAGGGCGATAACTCTAAGGTCCGAATGCATGCCCAAATATTTCGGCAGTGTCCCGTTGAGCTTGTTGCTGCACAGAGTCAGGTTCTGAAGCGCCGGATTCGACCCTATGATCTCCGGGATTTCGCCTTCTAGAAGATTGTTACGGATAGCCAACGTCTCGAGAGGGAGGGCGGCTAGGGTTTCGGGTATGCGCCCCGTCAAGTTGTTTATGGAAGCGTCGAACACGAGCAAAGAAGTGAGGTTGGAGAATGTATCTGGCAATGCACCCGACAGATAGTTTTTGCATAGTTTGATATGTATCGCGTTCTGCATGCCTCCGATGTTGTCAGGGACTTTCCCTACTAGGTTGTTGGCGGAAAAGTCGATGTCCTTGATGGAAACTAGGTTTCCGATGGACTCGGGGATTCCTCCAACGAGGTTGGAAGACGCGGCCCACAACTCCTCTAGTTTCGCCAGGTGTCCGATGTTTTCGGGTATTCGGCTCGGGAGGTAAGGGTTCCAAGATAGCCGTAAGTGAGTCAGGTGAGTCATGTTGGTGAGGAAATCGGGGAAGCACTTCCCGTTTAAGAGGTTGTTCGCGACGGATAGGAACGAGATTGCATGCATGTTGACGGAGAAACTCGTGGGGATCTCGCCCGAGAAATTGTTGGCGGAAAGATCGAGAGTCGTCAGACTCGGAAAAGGCACGGGTATATCGGGGAAGTTACCGAAGAAGAGGTTGTTGGAAAGGTTGAGGTAGACGAGGCCCGAGCATGGGGAGATGGAGGCCCGACTTATTTGCCCGCCCAAACGATTGCCCGCCAAGTTGAGATTGCGGAGCGTGGGGATCATCCGACAGAATTCGGACGGGAAGTCGCCGGCGATTTGAAGACCGGCGAGGTCGATGGAGACGACGTTTCGGCGAGTGTCGCATGAAATGCCGGTGTAGTTGCATTGGTCGGTCGAGTTTCGCCAGTTGTCGAGGTTTCCGAGTGGATCTTGGAGGTGAGCTTGCTTGGCTTGGAGTAGGGTTTGGGAGGTTGTGGTGTTGTTGATCATCAAAGTGGTACTGATGAGGAGAGTTAGGACTAAGGTAAGCTTGTGATTGCTCATGATGAATGTTATATGGTGTGGTGTATCATGTATGGAGAGGTAGTACTGAGTCATCATTTTATATAGAGAGAGCTATCAAATAAGTTGAAATATATGCTTAGTATTTAAAATTACTTAGAAGAACAATCATTTTAATTTTATTTTGGATCTAAGACAATAATTAATGGGTCAAAGTCAAACATTTTCACTATGTGACAAAAAAAAAAAAAAAATTGACCAACAAAATTTTGTTTACTTTGTAAAACAAATCTGCATTGTACCTCTCAAATCTGAATCTCTCATCATATACTACACTTATTATATTCATATAGACCTGACCTGCATCTTAAGTATTTTTTGTTACACACATGAATCGTGACTTCCGATATTATTCTTGTAATACTCTAATAAATAAATGAAATTTGATATATTGTTTATTGGGTCCGCACCTACCAATTTTTTTTTTAATAACTCAATTATATAAAAAAAGTGTTCTTGGAACACTCAGGTTGAAAAAACTAATAAAAAATTTTAATTCCTAAATTTTGTCAAATTTATAGAAAAATTAATCGGCTAAATAAATTGAAGAATTTTGACACACTGAGAAGATACAGTAAGTGAATTTTGAATTGTTGAAAAGATTGCACTTTTATTGTATATTCTAAAAATTATATTGTAGTTTTGAAAATTGTAGAATATACGATGATTTATAATTTTAGAATATAGTAGTTGATAATCAATATAATTAAATACATTAAAATATGTTGTATGTATAATAACCGTGGATATAGAAATATGAGGTTCTAATTTGAAAAAAAAAATACAAAAACAAATATATATATATATATATATATATATATATATATATATATTCTTTTCTTTTTATAATAAATTCAAATTAAAAACCAAAAACTTATAGTACAATTTAATCTCCAACAAAAAAAGTTTAAATATAAATAATTTAATTATAAAATTTAGAAATTTGTTTAAAATAATAATTTTATAACACAAAATTAAATTAAATTTACACTAGAAAATGAATATTATTTTAATTACTTCATACTAATCACAACCATTTTTTAATCCAACATAACTAAACAAAATAATGTTGGTCAATGCTAGTAATTTATTACTACATGTCTCACGTTAAACAATCAAAAATATAATTTTGTTTTTAATGTAGTAATTTATTACTACATGTCTCACGTTAGACAATAAAAAATAAACATTGACCAACATTATTTTTTTAGTTATTTTTTTTACATAAGAATGCTCAACTACTTATATGAATACTAATTGAATATCTTAATATTCGATTTGATTCGATTCTTTTGCATTCCTGTCGAGAAGGCATCAAAATTATTATCGTTCTCTTATGATCTACTATAATTTTAGGATTTTAAACACACTTCTCCCATTTATGGTTACATTTTGGTTGAAGGGGTGAATGATGTTATTGCATCAAAGTTTGAGTTGTTGAAAAAAGCTACTGTAGTAGATCCTTCTACTCTATTTTGTCACTGTTACTTGTTAGTTTGAATTGAATTTATTGGACATGAATTGATTTTTTAAATAATTTTTAAAAATTAAGCTATGTGACGATTTAAAAATATTTTTTGTTTAATTATGTAGAATATTGAAAGTGATCGAGTGATGATCGTAATAAAAAATAATCGAGATGAATTAAAAATTGAACTGAAATTAAGTTTAAAAAACTAAAATTAAATTTAAAAGAATAGAATGGATTGGAACTTGTAATGAGTAGGTTCAGTAGAATACAAGGCTTTTGCAACTTTTTGATCACGTCGTTGGCTAGGCGCTAGCTATAAGCTACTGTACTACATTTGTTGACTGATTTGCAGATTTCACATCAAAGGGCTTTGCTAACAATATTATTCAGTTGCATGAGCCCAACTAGCCAAGTCCAGTCCTCTTATCAAGCTTTCAATTTTGGGCTCATATATATGTTTTGTTTAGTTCTGAGCCCACTTGATTTATCTTTTATTCTTCTTTTTCTCATGAACCGATTTGATCAAAGTTGTAAACGGGATAATTATAATTTAGTAACTGAACTTAGCTACTTTTGTATTTTGGTAACTGAACTTTTTTTATTACATTTTAATGACTGAACTAACCAAAAATTGCACTTTACTATTAAAGTGGTCGGAATCCGACAACATGTGAATGTCACGTGACTTTTAATGAAATTAAATAAATTTTCATATTTTTTAAATTATGAAATTACGACATTGTCCTTGTCTTTTATCGTCTTTATCACATTCTTTAAATTGAAGAACCCTAAATATTTATTTAATTTCATTAAAAGTCTATCAAAGACAGCAGTAATTTCATATTTTAAAATATATAAAAATTTATTTAATTTCATTAAAAGTATATCAAAGACAGGGACAGTGCTGTAATTTCATATTTTAAAATATATAAAAATTTATTTAATTTCATTAAAAGTCACGTGACACTCACGTGTTGCCGGATTTCGGTCACTTTAATAGTAAAGTGTAATTTTTCGATAGTTCAGTCACTAAAATGTAAAAAAAAAAGTTCAGTCACCAAAATACAAAAGTGTTCTAAGTTCAGAATACAAAAGTGTTCTAAATTCAAGTACTTAAATTACAATTATGGCTTGTAAACCTAAATCAAAAACTATAAACAAGTCCAAAGAGTCTCAAAACTCTTTTCTTTTAAAGAGCTTGACCAAAGTTCTTTTTTATGTAATACTATAAATTCCCAAAGACCAAAGTCGGGGTAGTTTTGTCATTATCTGTAAATACAAAAATACCAAAACTTACTAAACCAGCTCCTCGAGCTTTCAAAAAGCAAAATTAAGATCAGCCCATGTGATGATGATTTCCGGTGCTAATGTGATTTTATACGTTCATAGAATCTGCTTTAATACTTGGGTTTGCGACTTTCGACTGCACATGCATGAAACCCTTTTTTTACTATTAACTAATGACATGTTGCAGTGATTGAGGATAATAAAATAAAATAAATTAAATGTACAACCGTTAGGATCTCGTCGGAGGACGATGGCTTCCTCAGCGGACTTCGTCGAAGGGGAAAATTTTGGCCTGCGGGAAGGAGTAGTTGAACGGGTTCTCGACTGTTCTTCGGGTCTAGATTAGGAGATGGGGTTTTGTGCTGATGTGGATGTATTTGTTAAGTTGTTAGTAAGGGTGTAAACGAATCGAATCGAGTCGAATATGTTATTCGATTCGTATTTGTACTCATATTCAAGTATTTATATTCGTATTTGTATTCGTTTGAATATTAAATTTCGATTTGTATTCGTATTCGTCGAATATTCGAATATTTGTTCGAATATTTGAATACTCACTCCCACCTTGAATAATAATAATCACATTTCTTTTGTAATTCATAAAAGAAATTTGATCAATTTGAAAGGAAGAAAATATATATTAAAAAATCAAAAAAATAATTAAAATATAAAATAAACAATATATGTTGTTTCATTATCATTAAAACGTTAAAATTTTCAATTATAATAGACAAACGATAATTAATTAAAAAAAATGTAAAAAATACTGTATATCATTATATTAATTATATTATTTTTTAAATTATTGATGGATCAATAATCTATAATATAAATTATTTTTTAATGATCTAATAATAAATTTAGTAATAATAAGAATATATTGTAAAAAAACTCTTATTTATTTATCCTTAATATAATAAAAAGAAATTTTATGATCATTTTATATTTTTTATGTTAATTTATGATGTTTATAGTCAATTAAAATAATTACTATTTCAACGTGATTTAAACTGTACGTACATGTGTATTTAGATATTTTAGAGTTTTGAATAATTTTAATTAAGGGTATTTTAGACACTAAAATTAGTGTTAAATTTAAAATAAAAATGAAGTTGTGTACTTATAAAAAATAATTTTAAAATAAAAATGAAGTTGTGTACTTATAAAAAATAGGGTGTAAATACCCTCACCCAAAAAATTATCTTGTTTCTTTGAAACAAAAGAAATACTACTACACTGTTTTAGCTCTCACATTAAAAAATACTACTAGCTTTTAGTCTTTTACTATTCATCTTTAACTGAGAGACATAGATACCGACAGGATGATCTAATTAAGCATCTATCGAGGTTTCACCAAACCTTATCCTCCCATTTCATGTTGGAAAGTTGGGTTGAGCTAAAATGTGATCGAAATTTCAATACAATTTTAAAATTTGTATTGATAGGGCAATGTTATTCAAACATATTATACTCTTAAATTCATGTATCATAAATTTTATTTGTTTTGATTATACTTTGATATCATATTGAAATTTGCAGAGTAACAACTTAAAATATCTTATTAGTTATTTTACTTGAATTTGAGCTGATATATATTCCTTTATTAAAAAAATAATCCCATTTAATAAAAAAAATTATGTATATCATACACTTGGTTACATTTTTCAATTTTCTATATTATCAAAATAGTTGACATTTTATAATTAAAAAAATGTCCCAATTATTATTATACAAAGAAAATACAAATATTTTTTTATTTAAAAAATAATTAAATAATTACTCTATAACTTTACAAACTCATACTTGTACACAAAGAAAATACAAATATTTTTTTTTAAATAATTAAATAATTAGTCTATAACCTTACAAACTCATACTTGTACACGTTAATAATTAATTGATTGGTTGAACAACTAGTCTGTTAGCTAAGATAGATTTCAGTACCTATCATCATACATTTTTTTCTTTATATATTATTATCCTTTACAAAAAAAATTGTATTTTTATACTTTTACATAGGATTCACGAGATAACAACACCGTTCCAAAAAATGTACTTATAATATATTATCACTTCTTTCTTTATTGCAACATTCACTCTAATAAATAGATGCACCTAATTCTAAGTATCTAAGTATTTTTTTTTTATTATTATTCTGTGCAGTGGGTTGTTGGTTCTTGACTTCGTGATCTATTTCGTATGACTTTTGTCACCACCCAATTTCTCAAACTCATTTTGTAATTTTTTATTATTACAGTAAAAACTTGCATAGTTTGAAACCCGAAAAAAACATTACAAAGTTATTCTTATTTATAATTAAACTTAATTATAAATAAGAATAACTTTGTAATTTTTATTTTGAGCTACCGCAAACTTATGAAACATAAAATGAATGCGAAATTATTTATTTAGGTACGAGCAGAGGAAGATTGACAAGAAAAAAAAAAGGTTAGAAAACTCAGGGGAGTGAGATGGGGAGGCATTTGAACTACGTTCGGATCGATCGAGATTATAACTTCTTCACTAGCTAGATAGACGCGTAATTGATGACATTATTATTATTAATAATATACCGACTCCTCCTGATTCGCGCCATCTTCTGTGGATCGGTGAGCAGAGGCGTGCAGTTGAGCGTGATGAGAGCTGGCCTCACGAGCATGTCCTCGATTTCCCAGTGAGTCTGCTGAGTAAAATGTAGGCCATCCCAAAATATGTAGTCGTTAGGGTTAGAGCAGACGGGGACTCCCTTATCCCCGCAGAACCTCTTGCTGTCGTAGTTGTACTTTCCTCCTATCCCGCAGCACGACCTCAATGCGCTGTTCCCGCTCGGCCCTATGACCGACGCGTTTGTGATGAGTAGCCGAACCCCCTCGTACATTGGGCCGAAGAGCACCTGAGCCTCCGGGAACTCGCTCTGAAGATCCGCGATGGCTCGCTCCAAGTAAGCATTCTTCCATATTGTGAAATCGTTCACACTCTTCAAACACCCGAGCTCGTCGTAGGCCGTGGGGTCCGTCGTTTTGAGAGCGGTTAAGATGTAGGGAGAGCAACCGAGAGGCCCGTTCCCGGGGATGATGACTCGCCGAGCGCCTAGATTGAGCGTTTCCTATTGTTGTTGTTGTTCAATTTATAAAGATTAGGTTCTGTTATTTTGGAGTTAATTTCAGTTCAGTTCAGTTAGTCTTACTCTTGTTGCGTCGATGATTGCCTTGATGATCTTGGGCACGTAAGTTCGCACTTCCTTGATCGTCTTCCCTTGAGTCAATGCGTAGCCTATGTCGTTGCCTTCGATGTCTCCCATCAACACGAGCGAGTTTCCAATCCACTCTTGGCAATCTAATTAATACAACATATATACAAAATTAATTTATATATAATTCGAGTTAATTAATTACAAAAATAAACAAGACCGACCAGTTTATTATTATTATTAATTACCTGCACGCGAGGTGCAGATGGTCTTGAGGTGTTTCCTAAACCAAGCCATCTGCTGGCTGAGGGTAACGGCGTAATCTGGAATGGCAATGTTCCTCTTCTTGAAGAATTTGCGATCAAGGACAGGGCTTCTGGCTACCGAGAATATGACCCCGTGATAAGTCTCTGCTATCGAGTGGTTCATCGTCAAGTACGGGACGATGTCGGGCAGCCCGAAATCTTCAGCTGCATATCATATATAGTATTAGTATTAGTAAATATATATTTTTGGAACAGAAGAGGAATTAATTAGTTAATTAGCTGAAATATATATATATATAATTACCGGTGTAGTCGAAGTCGACGAGGCCATCGGACCAACGGCCGGTGGGATAACCGGGGAAGGTACTGCCGTAAGGTAGGCGTCCGGCGGGGATGGTGACTTTTGGGAGAACGTATATGGAATTACCGGTGTCAGTTACTCCGTCACCGAAGTGGTATAGGTACTCGAACGGGCAGCTCGGGGATTGGGATAAGATCGTGCCCAATTGAAGAAGAAGAAGCAAACAAAGGGAAAGGGAAAGGGAGATGATTTTCAACATACTTACTGGATTTCCGAATGTGACCTTACTTCACGGGGATTTTCAATATCAGTGGTTGATAATGTTGTCTAGTATTTAAAGCCAAGGCGTACCGTTCGGGATTATATTGACTGATGAGGTTAATTTGGTCATTTCTCGTTATTTGTTTGCTTCATTTTTTTCCTACGTGGATAATTCAATTTATTATTAATGAAAAAATTGAATTTCATTTTTTTGAATGAAAGGCATGCACGACACGGGGGCGTACGTGTTGATGCTATCATTTGTTTGAATGCAATGGTCAAATTTGATTATCAATTGTCAACTCCGTTGGACATTGAAACTTCAAAGTCCGATATTATTTATTAGGACCTGACCTGCTTAGACAAGTGGATAACCCGCCGGTCTTGTCTGGATAAAATACTCTTTATTTAAAAAAATAAAGTTGCACTCATTCCTTTGTATTTTACCAAAAAAATAGTAGTACAACATTTTTATCCCTTTGCATTTTACAAAAATAACAGTGCACCTTTTTTACCCACCAGTCTCGTCGGGATAAAATACCCTTTTTATCTAAAAAAAGGTTTCACTCGTTCCTTTGTATTTTACGGGAAAATATAGTAACTTTTTTATTCCTTTGTATTTTACGGAAAAATAGTGAAACTTTTTTACCCACAAGTCTCGTTTGGATAAAACTCTTTTTATCTAAGAGTTGCACTCATTCCTTTGTATTTTACCAAAAAAATAGTGCCACTTTTGTTGTGAATAAGTGTTGAAAATGTGAAGAAGCACTTTTTCTATCTCGAAGGAAAGATAAAGCGTTTTACCTCGCTTCAAAACCGAGGGTTTAGTTGTAGAAGTCGACCACTCGGATTATCAATCCGAGGGAGGGCTAGAAGTGAGAGGTCTCAAAGTCATATTCATTTGCATTTCGAGTGTTTAAAAGAGTAGTTCGAGTTTGACAAAATGTCCAAAGTAACAAATAGCAAACGATTTATCAAGTAGAGAACGATGGAGGTAATGAAATGGTAGTGACAACTTGGTGAATTATCTAATACAAGAGTGATTTCCGGGAGTTCTCGTCCCTAGAGTCGAACTCCCAAGTACCTAAGTTCGAGAATCGACTACGGAAGGAAAAACTCCGCACAACGGTGGTTAATCAATTTAATTCCCCAAAGTAGCACTCCAAACGGTAGTGAACACAATGGTTGTCGAATTCCTTTACTTAGCCCTTTTGAACTTAATTATGAAAAATCGAACTATGGGAAGAAGGACTTCGCACAACGGTGGTCGATCTAAAATTTAATCCCCGATCGAGTCTAACTCCGCCCAACGGTGGTTAGATCAATCGTAGCTCGAAGATTCACAATTAAACTCAAAGTTTATTCACTCGAGCATTTTATCAAACACCTAGTGTGCACTACATTTTCATCACCTCCTAATGGAAAATTAGCCAAGGAAACTCATGCAAATCATCATGATCATATAAGAAACATACAAAGTACTCATAATCATGATCAAATCCGAGAATTCACAAAGATCCAAGTCAAATTCCCAACAAAAATCAATATTCATAAAAGGGGTTTCTACAAAACAAAAGGAAAAGTAGAGATATAGAGATAGCCAAGTTTGTAGAAGATTCTCGACTCCGTTGTCCTTGATCGAGCTTGAATCCGTGCTTCGATTTGGGGAAGATGAGCTTGAACTCTCGATTTGGTGTTCTTTCTCTCTCTAGAATTTCCAATTGTGTTTTTCGTAGATCCAAAGTTTTTTTGTTTGTGGAGAGTTCTCCACCTATTTATAGCTCAAGAGAGAAAATAAACATTCCCTTCTTTCTCCCTCCAAATCATGGAGTGTGAAATGTCTCTTTTAGCCTCCGGTCAATGCATTATAAGCTCGGTCAACTCTTTTTAGGCTCAGTCAATGCATGGTCAACACATTTCAAGCAGTTCGCGCTAGACTCTCAGCAGCTTGACGCATTCGCGCTAGACCCTCAGCAGCTTGACGCATTCGCGCCAGACTCTCAGCAGTTTGACGCATTCGCGCCAGACCCTCCCCTGTACGCGACTTCGCGATTCTCATCGTATCTTCGTCGTCCGAACTCCAATTTACGCGATTCAAAATTCCTCGGATTCACGACTTCAAGATCTTTCTAAACATGTGTGTCACGGCTCCAGGTTCTGAAGGAACGAAATCAGTTTGTTGCCCGAAGTCGCTGAAGTTCATCGTCCCATTTTTGCTCCGTTTTTCCTACATTTTGACATGAAAACTCGACTATACCACGCATAAGCTCCGTCATAGCAATAATAAGCAATTCCTCAATGATCACACACATATATACACAATATATACCAAAATCATACCCAAAACATAACAAATAAACGAGCAAAACTTCGGCACTTCAAACTACTACAACGACAAAACAATGCTCGTCCCGAGCATAATGTTCCAACGTGATACACTAACTAGCCGGAGAAGCACGTTTCAAACCAATCCCATGTTCATCCCAATCAAGCATTGTTAAAATAAAATGACACACACTATTCGAATCACTCAACGCACGGTTCACTCGTTTCTTTCCTCTCGAAATCGAATCAAAGGCCAATTCACTCTCAATATGCAAGAGATAGAACAAATAACTTGCATTTAGTCAAAGAAGCTCGAGATAGGAATGAATAGCACCCATGTAACATGCATTTCATACACTACAAGCTAAAAGTGAATTTTACTCAATTAAATCATCACAAGCAAATGAATCAAAATATGATCAAATATGGTAGGATAAGGTAAAGGGTAGGGCAAAAATCATATATGAAACAAGAATCGGGCACTCACTACTCCCTCGTCCCCTCCTACACCGGATGTATCTCACAATCACCACGCCCTTATTTCTCCATCTATGTGCAAGGACATAAGTAAACCGAGCTTACAAATCAATACAATATATTTCAAGAAAAACCCTCGCCTTTTTCAATCATTCTTTTTTTTTTTTTTTCTTTGGCCAAGCTTTTTGCTCTTTTTTTAGGCTCTTTTCTTGCACTTCTTTTTTTACATTTTTTTTTTCTTTTGTGCAACAACATCATGAATCATTCATCATTTCTTCTCATCATTTATTGTTTAGAGGGTTTGGCTTTTTCCAAGAATTACTAACAACATGCCCAAGTTCACCCCGTCCCTTTTATGCACAATCCTAAAGAATGACCCCTTTTCAACAAAAAGAACCTTCATCACCGAATGACCCCACAAATACTCACACCACTCTTGGAAACACACGGAGACAAGAAAAAGGTTTACACGGTGGCTCAAGAGGTTTTCTAGGGTGTCCCACGACGGGCTCGGTCAAGTATGTGGAATATATTTAAGTGGAGCTTTCCTATTGATCAAGTTCATCATATTCAAGCTAATGAGACCAACCAAGTTCATCACCCGTCACTCATAATGCACAAACATATACATATGGACAAAGATCACAATGCATATTCATGAACAAATGTGAGAACCAAAAGGAGATGATATATATAATCCAACAAGAAAGATCAAGGTTCAAATTACTCTCACAATTATAGGCAAGGTTTCCAAATAACAAATAGTGAATAGTCAAATATCAAACAATACCCGAGAGAGATAAACGTCATACAAACTAACGACTCCTCCGACTTTAACCCAATCCACATGTATCACACACGTCTACGGGACTCACACACTTCATCAAAGTAGGAAAACGCCAAAAAGCTCGAATCTAGTACAAATACAAGACTAAGAAAAGAAATAAGAAAATAAAAGAAACAAATAAAACTAAAATCACACAAACACCACCAAAACACCTCAAACATCCCAAAATAAAAATAAACATGATCAAAGAGGGATAAGCCATTCACATACCTCGACCCGAATGTAATTCGGGTAATTCGACGTCACTTGTGGTGTAGAGACAACATAGAAGGAATCGCCATTGGATCCGGGAAATGTAGGGAGACTCGGAGGAGTAAAGTTCCATCTTCATGTGTGAGAAGGCTCTCACAAAGCACTCTTTAACGTCATGAGCTTGACGACCGTGGGAATTCCCCCACGAGGCACTCGGTTTCGGCTCCGAGCAACACCCAATCCTCGAAGTTCTTTAGCCCTCTAAAAATATCGACGAAAATCGTCTTAGGAAGATCATCTCGGCTAAGAAATGATGAACTTCCGAGTAGAATCTCTCAAGCCTAGGATTGAGGAAATATGAAACCGTGGTGCTCAAAATATGATTCCCCCCCACATTCTCGGCTCGAGGTAATGAATACGTGTCTTGTATCTCGACCGGTAAAAAGTACGAACTATACTTTTGGAGATAGATCGCTTCCGACAAGGGAACACGGTCATTCATAGTGAAGAAATCAAGTAGTAGACTATAGTATGTCTCCAAATCACGTATCCCAATGACATCCACCTCGACCGGTAAAAATATCGAGCTAAATCGTCTTATAAATGCCATCTCGGTCAATGCATCCCGATCCTCAATATTACAACCATCACTCGGTATACCGGTCACATACCCCATCTCGGCTCTCAAACCAAATGAACACAATGAACTCTCATCTAAACCGCAAATAATATCAAGAAAACTATTACCGAGACTAGGCGGTTTAGGAGAGTCGATATCTTCGTGCTCTTCTTCATCATGTGCCTCTATTGGCAAGAGGGTGTTAGAATGGGAGCTATAAAACTCAATTTTGAATCCCAAGTCAACCAAGCCATATATTCTCCGACCAAATCCCCACGAATTCCTCTTATCATCCACAATTTCAAATGTGGCATGCTCTTCCATCACTTTCTCCTCAACTTCAATTTCTTCATCAACAAGGAGCTCAACCATAGGAGGTACTAAATCATTCTCTAGGAACTCAACACCACACTTCAAAGGGATCTCGACATTTAGAAATTCTTTTACATCATCAAACCCCAAAAGTGGCATTTCCACCTCAATGAACTCAAGTGTCAGAGCATTAATCTCAAATGGAATCGGAGAAAAGTAAGGAGATTCATCCATCACGTCAAGTATTGGAAAAACCTTTGGAGCTTGAACCTCATCACTCTCATTTGACAATATGGCATACTCTTCCCAAGCTAGAGATTTCGTGGAGGCTTGATGAGATTGGATCGAGACCTCGTCATCTTCATTAGCTTGAAATGACTCTCTTTTAATCTCGTCCAAGCTAGTAAATATATTTGCCACATGAGAATCTACTCTATTGAAACATGCTCGGAGATCATTTACAACCTCTTGAGCCGATTCGGGTTGAGGAAATGTTGCCTCTTTCTCGAGTTGTTCAATATCTTCATCATTTTCATACTCGTACGAAACCTCCATCTCCATAGACTTGCTTTGTGTGAAAGTATTGTAGGGACATGTCTTAACCTCATGCCCTTCATCTCCACAAATATCACAAGAAACTCTCATATCTTCTTTCAACCTTTGTATCTCCTTCCTCATCTCTTCCATTTCGACCTTCAATTGATTTTTAGCCTCAACTTCCTTGAGCTCCATGGTATCAATGCGATCTAGCTCTCGTTTGAGAAAATGGTACCTTGAAGATCGCTTGGAACTTGAAGCATACGTTGGAGGTGGTGGCTCATAATGTGGCTCGGGCCATGAAGAGTAATTTGACTCGCAAGAATAAGACCTAGATGGTGGATACTCGAGTCGTGGAGTGTAATAGTTCGGCTCCGGCCTTGGAAGATGAGTAGTAGAAGGGTACGTCGACATTGGCTCGGATGTAGTTGTCCAAACATTATGAGGTGCGGGCCTTGCATAGTCATAGCTCGGATCGAATCTTGATTGATACCCTCCTTGATAATTCGGTTGAGAAGGTGGGTAATAAGAACTTTGATAATTTGATTGAGTGGATGGTGGTTGTGGTGGATAGTAGTTGTCTTGATAATGGTGTCCTCCGTAAGGTTGTGAATGTTGTGGATGTTGTGGAGGAGAAGCTTGATAATGGTAGTATGGTGGAGTCGCCTCTTGGTAAGAACGTGAATCCGGATATTGGTGACTCCTCATACCTTGCATTCAAAGGCAAAAGAAAAACTAAAGTAAGCTAACAAAAGTAAACTAACTAATGGGGGTAGTACTCTCAACTCAACCAAACAAGCATGAAAAACAAAAAAAAAAAAAAGCAAGTAAATGTGACTTTTAAAACTTCAACTAGCTCCTCCCCGGCAACGGCGCCATTTGAAGAAGCACTTTTTCTATCTCGAAGGAAAGATAAAGCGTTTTACCTCGCTTCAAAACCGAGGGTTTAGTTGTAGAAGTCGACCACTCGGATTATCAATCCGAGGGAGGGCTAGAAGTGAGAGGTCTCAAAGTCATATTCATTTGCATTTCGAGTGTTTAAAAGAGTAGTTCGAGTTTGACAAAATGTCCAAAGTAACAAATAGCAAACGATTTATCAAGTAGAGAACGATGGAGGTAATGAAATGGTAGTGACAACTTGGTGAATTATCTAATACAAGAGTGATTTCCGGGAGTTCTCGTCCCTAGAGTCGAACTCCCAAGTACCTAAGTTCGAGAATCGACTACGGAAGGAAAAACTCCGCACAACGGTGGTTAATCAATTTAATTCCCCAAAGTAGCACTCCAAACGGTAGTGAACACAATGGTTGTCGAATTCCTTTACTTAGCCCTTTTGAACTTAATTATGAAAAATCGAACTATGGGAAGAAGGACTCCGCACAACGGTGGTCGATCTAAAATTTAATCCCCGATCGAGTCTAACTCCGCCCAACGGTGGTTAGATCAATCGTAGCTCGAAGATTCACAATTAAACTCAAAGTTTATTCACTCGAGCATTTTATCAAACACCTAGTGTGCACTACATTTTCATCACCTCCTAATGGAAAATTAGCCAAGGAAACTCATGCAAATCATCATGATCATATAAGAAACATACAAAGTACTCATAATCATGATCAAATCCGAGAATTCACAAAGATCCAAGTCAAATTCCCAACAAAAATCAATATTCATAAAAGGGGTTTCTACAAAACAAAAGGAAAAGTAGAGATATAGAGATAGCCAAGTTTGTAGAGGATTCTCGACTCCGTTGTCCTTGATCGAGCTTGAATCCGTGCTTCGATTTGGGGAAGATGAGCTTGAACTCTCGATTTGGTGTTCTTTCTCTCTCTAGAATTTCCAATTGTGTTTTTCGTAGATCCAAAGTTTTTTTGTTTGTGGAGAGTTCTCCACCTATTTATAGCTCAAGAGAGAAAATAAACATTCCCTTCTTTCTCCCTCCAAATCATGGAGTGTGAAATGTCTCTTTTAGCCTCCGGTCAATGCATTATAAGCTCGGTCAACTCTTTTTAGGCTCAGTCAATGCATGGTCAACACATTTCAAGCAGTTCGCGCTAGACTCTCAGCAGCTTGACGCATTCGCGCTAGACCCTCAGCAGCTTGACGCATTCGCGCCAGACTCTCAGCAGTTTGACGCATTCGCGCCAGACCCTCCCCTGTACGCGACTTCGCGATTCTCATCGTATCTTCGTCGTCCGAACTCCAATTTACGCGATTCAAAATTCCTCGGATTCACGACTTCAAGATCTTTCTAAACATGTGTGTCACGGCTCCAGGTTCTGAAGGAACGAAATCAGTTTGTTGCCCGAAGTCGCTGAAGTTCATCGTCCCATTTTTGCTCCGTTTTTCCTACATTTTGACATGAAAACTCGACTATACCACGCATAAGCTCCGTCATAGCAATAATAAGCAATTCCTCAATGATCACACACATATATACACAATATATACCAAAATCATACCCAAAACATAACAAATAAACGAGCAAAACTTCGGCACTTCAAAATGTCAATAGAGGGACTAATACTCTCTCTATATAATTCATAAAAAATATCACATTTCATATTTTTTATTCTCAAAATAATAGTCACGCTTTTTTTTATTTATACACTTTATAGTATGAAAATACTTTAATATCTCTCAAAAAACAAAAAACAGAAAAAACATATATTTTTTTTAAATCTTGTACACCTTCTATATGCCCATTTCTTTAAAATAGATGAAAGAGTTTGTGTATTTATAATTATTTTATTTAAAAAAAAAAATCAAAGCTACTATCTATGTTCTCTTCTGTATAAATAATCATATATTTTGTTAGATTAATATAAATAATCATACCCTATTTAAAGAAATTTTTTAAAGGACATATATATACCTTTTCACATAGTACTTTTTTTAAATATTACTTTCAAATAATTTTTTTATTAATTTTAAAACATATTTTTACTATCAAAATTTTAGTCAAAAAAGCCAATAATTTTTTTTTTATTTATTATTTTCATGTCCGTTGTTAGTGTGTAGTTCTTCCTAGTTCAACATAGAACCGCGTTGTTCTTGTTTGAACTACGTTGAACTATACACTTTGTTTTTAGTAACTTCATGTTTCATGTTTGTATGCTTTCTATTCATTAATTCTTACAAGTCTGCTAGGTCAACGTAGTACGAGCTGTTGAACTGTGGAATTAACAAGTGGCTCAACGCGTAACCACGGTTCATCAGCATGGAGCAAGCAGACTTAGGCTCTACAAGCATCATGGAGTTATATCAGTGCGTCAGCATTGAGCGAGCTATTTCACCAACGTGGTGCAACGTGGATCAGAGTGAAATGCGAGTTCACCAACGCACTACCAATCAGAGAGTTCAAGGCTTACCGTGAAGACCTTGAATCAGAACTAACACCTTGACGGACGCGGTGCAAGCATAGCTACACATAAGGGCTGGACGAATGACTGCTAAGGAATGAAGCCAGCTGAGGGTGCGACTAGAAGACTTCGCTAGAAGGATGATAGTCAAATGGATAATACTAAGTATTCCAGCTATGCCCACCACTAGCTCGAAGCACGAAGAACACGCTAGTGTGGCGGTGCGTAGAGCTGGGTTCGTCAAGTACAATCGAATTGGAATCTCGAATATTCCATGAAGATGCTTTGGGCTCGGCCCATTAAGCGTGAATTCCGGAAACCCTATTTCTCGACACCTATAAATAGCGGGTTGTTGGAATTCACTATGAGAGCATTGATTTGACATTTTCTAGTGAGAGAAAATTTGTAGACCGAGAGACTTCGCTAGAAAGCTCCGGTACTACCCTTTGTTTAGTCTTAGTAGAACGCATCGCTAGATTAGTTCTTCGTAGACTTAGTTTTTGGTCGTGTTGACCTTTCTACAAGATTCGCTAGAATTTTGTAGATGTGTTTGTAAGTGGCTCCACCCTTTACAAGATATATAAAAGAGTTTTCTTTTAGAATCTCCAAATTGTGTTAAGTGTTTGTACTCTACCCTGTACAATTTAGTTCTAGGTAGAACAAAGTACAAAGTACACAATTTCAATTGGTATCAGAGCAAGTTCACCACCTTTGGTGTGATCCTAGGAAGAGATTCTACGATGGAGTCATTCACCGTTGTCAAGCCCGTCGTACTCAATTCTACAAACTACTCATACTGGAAGAGCAAGACAAGGTTGAAGTTGAAGAACGTGGACTCACGCGTGTGGGGTGCTGTGTTGAACGGTTGGCAACCACCAACCATAGTGGACAAGGATAACGACACGGTCCCGAAGGATGAATCTACATGGACCGCGGCCGAACATGAAGCCGCCACCTTCAACTCAAAGGCTATACATATTATTACTGATCTCATCGATGTCCACATGTTCTCCGTGGTAAGGCATCTCACTTCGGCCAAGCATGTGTGGGACACCTTGGAGCGGATGTGCGAAGGAAGTGACAGCATCAAGAGGTCCAAGATCAGAGGTCTTACTACTACCTTCCACCGGCTCGAAATGAGGGAAGATGAAGACCTTGATTCCTTCTTCAATAAGATCATGGCTATTGTGAGCGAATGCCAAGAACTTGGGGACCCTATTCCTCCACCGCTCATTTGCACCAAGGTGCTACGAGGTGTAACCGAAAAGTTCAGCGTCAAGGTTACCACGATGGAGGACACGAAACTTGGTCTATCAGGCGACTACAACGAGATCATGAGTCACTTGAAGAACTACGAGTTGAACTTGAAGTTAAAGGACAAGTCTTACTCTATGACTCCATTTGAAAATTCCATGAAGGCACTTGCAATCTCTCAGAACGCTTCTAGCTCTACCTCCAACAAGGACAGCTCTACCCACTCTCCTTACTCTACTGAGAGTAATGCTTTTCTTGCCGAAGACTCCGATGATGAAAGTGAGGCTCTCTCTCTTCTTGACTCTCCAAATCCAGACAAGTTCGTCGCCATTCAAGATGCCGTGAGCTACCTTGTTCGTCAAGACATCAAGAGGAAGAGGAGGTTCAAGCAATTCCGGAATCAGAGGAGCTCTGGGAATTCGTTCTCCACTCCACTCGCAACCAACCGCAGTGGGTTTACCCCAAGTCGGAAGTTCGTTAGTGGCGCCCCCAGCAAGGACATGTCTCGTATCAAATGCTTCGAGTGCAAGGGGATGGGGCACGTGAAGAATGAATGTCCTAACTTGCATCGGAAGAACAACATGGATGTGAGTTACTTGGTGTTCGAGGGTGATGATGCCTTGTACTCCTCTGAAGACGACAAGGGAAAGATGGTAGAGCCCAATGAAGTTAATGCACTCTTAAGTGCTATTGATGATGAGAGTGATGAAGAGTTCGAGGTAGATCAAGCTGACTTGGCTACTCATGAAAATATTTTTTGCTATACCTCTGTGGTTGCAGGCATAACTGAGAAGGGTGCTAGTTCTACCCCCAATTCTCTGGCTGGGGGCATGACCAAGAAGAAAGCTGACACTACCCTTGATGCTGAGAAGGTGAGCAAGAGGGAGTTCGAGATTGTGAAGTTGGAGTTGGAGAGGGCGCTGAAGAAGGCAAGTGAGCTGGAGGCTATTGTGAAGAAGGACGATGCGGAGAAAGATTTCTTGAGGGACTCTCTTGCCAAGATGGAGGAAGGCTATGCTATGCGCACCAAGGAACTCTACCAAGTGAAAGATAAACTTGATGTTGCTGATTGTCTTTTCAAGAAACTTAACACTGGCACTTCTAAGCTTGATAATATGTTGGGATGTGTTAACACCAAGCATTTTGGACTTGGGTTTAAGGAAACTTTTGATTCCGTTTACTCTGACTCTCCTTATACGCTTTCTAAGTTTGTGCATGCTAAAAACAAAACTATCGTTGATACAAATGGGGTCGCGCCGGCGGATGCTCATACATCCAAAGGCAATGTGACTTCTACCTCAAAAGTTAAAATTCTCAAACGTGCTAATATTGTTCCCCAACCTAAACTTGCTTCATTGTCCTCGTTGACACCGGTCTCCAACGCTGCTCTACCCGTGACAAAATTCGAGTCTACCCATGACAAGAAAAATTTTACACGAAATGTCTCGAATCGATCCAAGGCATACAATGTCACTACTACTTCCACTCAAAAGGATCGATCGTCCGGGTCTACTCCCTTATTAAATCCTGCTGCGGGCATGACCACTCAGAAAATGAAGACTTCTTCTACCTCTTACAAGCGTATTTATGTATGTCATTATTGTGGGAAGAAGGGACATATCAAACCGTTCTGCTATAAGCGTGCCGACGTCTTGAACTCCAATGGAGTTGTGTTAAAACAAATTCGGAGACCCTCTCCTAATTATACGCATGGCAAGACAAAACAGGTTTGGAAAATTAAATCTGCTCTACCCACAGCAAAGGACATTAAGCCAAAGCAAGAATGGAGGAGAAAGGAAGAGGTGACATGCAATGTTGCCTTCACAGTTGCTAAGGGTACGACGAAGGAGACGTGGTACTTTGATAGTGGGTGCTCTCGTCATATGACCGGCACCAAAGACTCCCTGATCAACTTTGTTCCTCATTCCGGTGGCCCCGTCACGTATGGAGGTGGGGCAAAGGGAAGTATTGTTGGTAGTGGAACGCTGAATGTGAAGGGTCTACCCGCACTCAAGAATGTACTTTTGGTCGACGGGTTGTGTGCTAATCTTATAAGCATCAGTCAACTATGTGATGATGAACTAAATGTTAAGTTCAACAAAGAAAATTGTGAAGTTTATAATAGCAAAGGAGAGTGCATTCTCACTGCGGCTCGTGCAAAGAACAATTGCTACGCCATCACTGAGTCTTGCCTAAGTGCCTCTACCCATGACGAGATTGACATTTGGCATCAAAGGCTTGGCCATACCAGTCTTCGTAATCTTGAGAAGTTAGTTCAAATTAAAGCAGTCAGAGGCATAGAGAGTCTACCCAAGATTGACAAGAGAGTGTGTGGAGATTGTCAAATGGGAAAGCAAACTCGATCTCCTCACCCAGCTATCTCTACCCACAACCGCACAACTGAGTGCTTTGAGCTACTTCATATGGACCTCATGGGACCCATGGAAGTGCAAAGTTTGGGAAATAAGTGGTATACCCTTGTCATCGTTGATGATTTTTCAAGGTATACCTGGGTAAATTTTCTTGGCACAAAGAATGAGGCGTTTGAAGCCTTTCGATCTCTCGCCCGCAGAATTCGCACCACCTATGCCAAAAGGGTTCAACGTATAAGAAGTGATCATGGTGGTGAATTTCAAAACGGGATGTTCGTGGAATATTGCACTCGCAAAGGGATCCACCATGAATTCTCTGCTCCAAAGACACCACAACAAAACGGAATTGTAGAGAGGAAGAATCGGACTCTACAAGAAATGGCAAGAGTTATGTTGGTGGCTGCGGGCATGGCAAAGGGGTTTTGGGCAGAGGCTTTGAGTGCAGCTTGCTATGTGGTGAATCGCATTAGTATTCGGGCCGGTACCCAATGTACGGCATATGAACTATTAACTTCCAAGACACCAAATGTCGCACATCTTCGTGTCTATGGGTGCCTTTGTTACATCTTGAATGACAGAGATCCGTTGAAGAAATTTGATTCTAGGTCAGACAGGGCTATCTTTGTTGGCTATGCCCTTAACAGCCATGCTTACCGAGTGTTCAACCTACGGACTAAGACGGTACAAGAATCCACAAATATTAAGTTTGACGAGCATCTTTTTCATGAAAATCCTTCTAAACCTACCTTGCAACGAAACGATTTTGCCCCTGTACTACCCACTACGGAAGTGTTGGTTGAGGGGGAGGTAGATCACGGAAAAGGACCTTGTGTTCAACTCAATGGAATTTCCACATCTCACAACTCTGGTGACTCTACCCCCTCAGAGAGTGATGATGAAGGTCCAAATCAGGGTACCTCCAACCCTGCTACGGGCATCACGGGCGCTTCTACCTCCACGGGAGTGCCGAACTCCGGACCACCTGCCTACATCCGCAGGAGGCATCCAAACCAACAAATGATCGGCGATCTAAATCAAAGGGTTACCCGCTCTACCCGCCATACGGACACATTTCTTGCAAGCGACCATTCCACTCTCTCAAATTTGGCTCTTCTTTCTCCAGATGTGGGCATAATGAGCTTCGTCTCCGAAATTGAGCCCAAAAATATAAAGGAAGCCATTCTTGATGAGTTCTGGATTGCGGCAATGCAGGAAGAACTACATGAGTTTGAACGAAATAAGGTGTGGTCCTTGGTTCCAAGACCAAGAGGAGTGAATGTCATTGGCACCAAGTGGATCTACAAGAATAAAACCAACGAATTCAATCAAATAGTGCGTAACAAGGCACGTCTGGTTGCCCAAGGGTATACCCAGGTAGAGGGAATAGATTTTGAGGAGACGTTTGCCCCAGTAGCACGCATAGAGTCCATTCGCTTGCTCATTGCGGTGGCATGTCACAAAAATATTCCGTTGAGACAAATGGATGTGAAGGCGGCCTTCCTTAATGGCGTGTTAGACGAAGAGGCGTATGTCGAACAACCCAAGGGTTTTGTAGACCCTCACAAGCCGGATCATGTCTACCTCCTCCATAAGGCCCTCTACGGTTTGAAACAAGCACCTCGTGCATGGTACAGCTGCCTTACGGATTTTCTCTTGAAGTTTGGGTTCACTCGTGGAAATGCCGACACTACCCTCTTCATCAAAATTGTTGGGAACAAAATGCTCATTGCACAAATTTATGTCGACGACATTGTGTTTGGTGCTACCCACGACTACTTGGTAAAAGAATTCACGAACGCTATGGCTTCTTCTTTCCAAATGAGCTTGGAGGGAGAGTTAAGTCACTTTCTTGGACTTCAAATCCTGCAACGACACAATGGTATATTTGTCTCTCAGACCAAGTATGCCATCAACATGCTCAAGAAGTTTGATATGGCGGATGCCAAGCACATGAAGACACCAATGGCTACCACGGACAAGTTGAGCAAGGCAGAGCAGGGCAAGGCTGTTGACATCTCTACCTATAGGTCCCTTATTGGAAGCCTGCTCTACCTCACCGCCACTCGCCCGGACATTATGTATAGTGTGTGTCTTTGCGCCCGCTACCAAGCTCAACCAAAGGAAGAACATCTTGCTGCTGTGAAACGTATCCTTCGATATGTGGCCGGGTCTACCAACCTTGGTCTATGGTACACTAAAGATACCTCTTCTTATCTTGTTGGTTTTGCAGATGCAGATTGGGCCGGCGACAATGATGAACGGAAGAGCACTAGCGGTGGGTGTTGCTTCTTAGGCAACAATCTTGTTTCATGGCATAGCAAGAAGCAAAATTGCATTGCTCTATCTACCGCCGAATCCGAGTATGTGGCTGCTGGGAGTTGTTGTACCCAAATGCTATGGCTTCAACAAATGCTCGCCGACTATCAAATTGGGAGCACGCCACTCACTTTAAAATGTGACAACCAAAGTGCTATAAAGATAAGTCAGAATCCGGTACAACACTCGAAGACCAAGCATATTGACATACGGCACCACTTCATTCGAGACTTGGTAGAACGGGGTAAGGTTGTAATGGAACATGTGCCTACGGAGAAACAACTCTCAGACTTCTTCACAAAACCACTTGCTTCGGAAAGATTTTTGAATTTACGGAAGTCTCTCTGCATGACCACATCTTGAAGGGTAGTAGGCCGCAAATTGGCTACCTCCACCCACAGCCGTTTATTTTCTCAATGGAACCATGAGGTAGAGCAAGGTGAGGTTAGTTGTTGACGGTGCAAAGTGACGTAGTATTTGGACATACTGTTCTTTAAATATTTATATAAGCAATTCATTGGAGCAAACTTGTTTGCTCTATGTCTAGCAGGAAAAGTCGGCCTAAAGATTTCCTCGGTGGATCGGGTCTTGACTGACTTGGTCTTCGGGCAAATGCAAAAGACATGGTCTTATACATATAATGATGAAAACAATAAAAAAAAATATATATGGAAACATCATCTATAACACCCCTCTTTGGGTACTAATAAGCCTGCTCTACGCTTGAAAAAGCAAAAGAAATGGTCGTGATTACACGTTGAACTGGCCAAAATAGAAATACCGTCCATAAAGCACTGTCACTCTACCTCTAATATCTCTACTTAGTGTTCTTTCCAGCGATTTTGATTCACTGTGTGGTGGTACGTACGTCCACTTTGTGTGTGCTTGTTATGCCTTTAACTGTATTTCGTGTTATTAATTTTTGCAGAGTACTACTGTTCGACGAAGCATAGCTGTTCTACCCTTGAAGTGCTTCTTTAGGCTTCGTTGGTCAAGACAATTTTTACGTGAATTTGAAATCTGGGTATTTCGACGTGTGTCTATGTGTATTTACTCCTGCTCTACGTGTGCTACTTTGAGTTCTCATGAACGTCGTTCCTGTCTAACGTGTTCCTCTTTGCTTGTTGTGCTGTTTGCTGACTTTACATTATAAGTATGGTTGTCCTACCCATAACTTCTTTTGCAGCGGGTGCTACTCTGTGATTTAGGTTGCTGCTTATACGCAGTGCTACCTGGCCCATGGACACACTCTGGCAGCCCATACTTTACTCCTGGAGCGTTCTACCATGTGAACCTGCCACACCTTACACCGCTGATCTGCCCGTTATCACATTTGGTTTATAATTTCTCTCGTTTCTTTCTAAGTCTCTTGGTTACACGTTTTAATATTTTTGTGGTGCGTTGGTCTATTTGGCTTGTGCTTTTACAGGAACGTTGTACTACATTTTCCGTGATCAACGTGTATGAGCCACTCTACGATTGTGTCTCACGCTGTCCCACTTGCATCCACTAATCTACCTCTACGCGTGACCGACCAGTGGACACGTGGCTCACGCTACGCCACAGATTTTCAACCGTTACGCCACCACTATAAATACCCCCTCGGGTCAAACACACAGTGCACCTTACACTGCGTGTTTTAGAGAGAGAAACCCTTGCAAATTTATTGTTCATAACTTCTACGTGCTAGCTCATATCATCTACCTGCATTTTTCTTCTTTGCTCAACGCAGGTTACACTCTCCCACTGTCTCACAAAATGACTTCTTCAAATTCAATTGCTCCCACCAAACCCACATACGAATTGCCCTCGTTCTACGCGGACAAAATTACTGAACTTAAGGCAGAGGAGGCCACACTGGAAGCCGCGCAAGCCGTGGAAGAGGACTTTGACAAAGTCGATGAACTGGAAAAACAAATAAGTGCTGTACGTGCTACTATTCTTGCGCATCGGCGAAACAAAATGATGGCTGAAAAAGCCATAAGAGAAGAGGAGGCTCGTAGAGCAGAGGACGAAAGGAAGAAAAAGGAGGAGGACGAACGTTTGGCGGAATTAGAACGCCAACGTATTGCTGATGAGGCTGCACGTGTAGCCGAAATGGAGAAGAAAAAGAAGGACCAGGAAGAGGCTGATCGTTTAGCCGAATTACAGAAAAAGAAGGATGAAGAGGCGGCCCGTGTGGCCGCAGAGGAGAAGAAGAAGAAAGATCGTGAGGCGGCTGCACGTTTAGCTGCTTCCGAAAAGAAGAAAAAGGACATGGTTGACCGTAGAGCCACCAATACTGAAGCTGTGGTGGACCGTTCCACCGAATCTGTTGCTGCCACTGCTGTTCTCATTGAACAGCCCAAGGGCGCCGGTGGTGCGTCTAACACCACTGTTGCTCCTGCTCCGTCGTCTCCTCTCAACGATGAGCCACGTGCAGAGGAGGCCAAAGTGCCTGAAAACAGACTTGTGGCCGCGCGCCACGTCGGGGAAGGGTACTCTGCCGATTTCTTCTACGAATGGGCCAGTGACCGTTTTGACACTTTGGTTGATCAGAAAATCAACGCCGAACGGTGGTACGGCACCAAGAAGTGGGTTCAACGTGGCCTCCAGGCCTTCATGAATACGATGCATCTCATGGATGCAGTGAATTTCGACGTGGACTACAGCCCGTACGTCCACAAAGTTGTTTTTGGGCACATTGATGCTGCGTTCAGCGAACCCGGATCCGCGTCCTACGGGAAAGTTATCGTCCGGGAGCATGAGTATGATCTTTCCCCTGGCACGATCAACGCCATGTTCAAACGCTCCCGCATTCAGGGCTCGTGGGACGTGCCACCCAAGCATCACCCTGATAGCAAAATGATGGGGTTCGTCGTCACTGGCGGTCTTTCACCGGTGGAGGCACCTGCTTGCACCACGTTGACTCAATTCTTCACTCACCTCAACAAGATCATTGCCAACAATTGGATCCCGACGTCGAACACATCAGTGGTGCACGCGGATGCACTACACTTAATGTATAAATTAAGTCGTGGTATCCAGGTAGATCTGGGTCAGGTGGTATTCAACAAGATCGCGTCCTACGGCCTGATGACCGATTCTGAACTTACTCAAGCCAAACTGCCGTGCCCCCATTTGATCAGTGCCATTCTCGTGAGTCAGGGCTTCACGTATGACAAGGAAGATGAAATGGAGTCAATCATTCAATTTCGATTTGACTCCAAATATATTGCGCCGCACAAGGTTGCTGATCTACCGTGGCGCCAGTTGGGGAATGAAGAGGATGACAGGCGGCGCTACGCAGAGGGGCCGATCGTTGAGCCACTACGAATTGAAGGTGGCCCAAAGAGAAAAAGGACCAAGTCTTCCAGGTCATCGCGCCGCACGCCATCCACTGCCCTAGACTCTACGTCGGAGGAGTCCGGGGATGACTCGTCGGACGACTTGTACTTATGTGAGCCGACCACGCTCTTAAGTGACTTCTCGTATCTGCGTTTTCAACTTGATGCTGCGTCGACCTACGCAGCGTATATGCACCGGAAGGCACGTCGAGCGGCTCGTCTAGGGGGAGATGGGTCGTCCTACGCTGACTTGGGCCCGTTGAAGTTGGTCCACGCGCGGCTATCTGGCATGGTAAACCTTGTGGTTGAACAGATGGAGGCGTCAAGGAACGCGGCTGACCGTCCTACAGAGAAGTCCACAAAGAAAAGTGGCAAAAGAAAAGCCGAAGAGTTGGACGTAGAGGATGAGGATGAGGAAGAAGAAGTTGATGAAGATCAAGTTTTGCGTGCTACGCTGAAGAAGAGCAGGAAAGATGCGGGTGATGCGCACAGCGGTTTGGTGAAGAACGCTGATGGCACGGTGAACGAGGTTGAGGTGGTAAAGAAGGCTGAAACAGCTAAGGGTGCGGGCTCCTCGGGCAGCAGGGCTGTTGAGAAACCAAAATCAAGTGATGGCACGCACGTGTCACCAAAGCTTCCCAAGATCACTTTTAAAAACACTGGAGCAAAGGAGCCTGCACAACGTCCAACCACTGCAGGTAAAGGTTTAAATGCTTTAGGTAGCCCGCAGGCACTGGCGAAGGTGAAAGCGCACCGCGCTGGACTAGCTAAAAGTGAAGTGGCCATGGGGAAACGAAGGAAGCAGTTCGCGAACAAGCCTAGACGCAAGCCATACCAATCAAGCCTCAAGGTGATTGATGAAGCGTCTGACGAGGAAGATTTGCGCCACCACACTACACCTGAACAGTCTGACGCTGAAGCCAGTGAATGAAATTCAATACAAGTGTTCTCTATCCCTGCTCCTCGTTGAACTATTTACTTTTGATTTCTTTTATGCTGTTTCTCTTAAAACTCTGCTCTACGCATGATCGTTTGATACACTGTTTGATCTGCTCGGTTTGAGCTATGTAATTAATATGCTATCATTTCTTGTTCTACGTATGCATGTTTTATTTCTTACACTCTGCTGTACGTATGAATGTTTATTATGTTTCTTTGCTCAACTTCGAACTTTTTGAGTATGATACTAATTTGAGGGGGAGTTTCTCTACGAACCCCCGCTTATGAAGTTGACTCAAAAAGGGGGAGATTGTTAGTGTGTAGTTCTTCCTAGTTCAACATAGAACCGCGTTGTTCTTGTTTGAACTACGTTGAACTATACACTTTGTTTTTAGTAACTTCATGTTTCATGTTTGTATGCTTTCTATTCATTAATTCTTACAAGTCTGCTAGGTCAACGTAGTACGAGCTGTGGAACTGTGGAATTAACAAGTGGCTCAACGCGTAACCACGGTTCATCAGCATGGAGCAAGCAGACTTAGGCTCTACAAGCATCATGGAGTTATATCAGTGCGTCAGCATTGAGCGAGCTATTTCACCAACGTGGTGCAACGTGGATCAGAGTGAAATGCGAGTTCACCAACGCACTACCAATCAGAGAGTTCAAGGCTTACCGTGAAGACCTTGAATCAGAACTAACACCTTGACGGACGCGGTGCAAGCATAGCTACACATAAGGGCTGGACGAATGACTGCTAAGGAATGAAGCCAGCTGAGGGTGCGACTAGAAGACTTCGCTAGAAGGATGATAGTCAAATGGATAATACTAAGTATTCCAGCTATGCCCACCACTAGTTCGAAGCACGAAGAACACGCTAGTGTGGCGGTGCGTAGAGCTGGGTTCGTCAAGTACAATCGAATTGGAATCTCGAATATTCCATGAAGATGCTTTGGGCTCGGCCCATTAAGCGTGAATTCCGGAAACCCTATTTCTCGACACCTATAAATAGCGGGTTGTTGGAATTCACTATGAGAGCATTGATTTGACATTTTCTAGTGAGAGAAAATTTGTAAACCGAGAGACTTCGCTAGAAAGCTCCGGTACTACCCTTTGTTTAGTCTTAGTAGAACGCATCGCTAGATTAGTTCTTCGTAGACTTAGTTTTTGGTCGTGTTGACCTTTCTACAAGATTCGCTAGAATTTTGTAGATGTGTTTGTAAGTGGCTCCACCCTTTACAAGATATATAAAAGAGTTTTCTTTTAGAATCTCCAAATTGTGTTAAGTGTTTGTACTCTACCCTGTACAATTTAGTTCTAGGTAGAACAAAGTACAAAGTACACAATTTCATCCGTTCATATGTGATTATTGGTAGAGGATAGAGGAAAGAAGAGTATTTAAGTAGCATAAAAATGAGAATCATTTATTGGGATGGGGGTCTACTTCTTTTTTAATTAATGCTACTACTTATTTACATTATTATTTTTTGTCTCAACTATATATGCACTGGCCAGTTGATTTTTAAATTAAGAAAAATATTATTTTTTGACTTTTTTGATTAAAATGTACTATAAAAATGTATTTTTAAGTTAAAAATTAAAATCAAATTAAAATCAAATTTGAAAAATATTTGCAAAATGTAAGGATAAAATAGTAATTTAAAGTGAAAAGTACAATAATTATTTTTATTTTAAGAGTGTACATAATTAATCGTGAAGTAAAAAAAAAAAGTGTGTATAAATAGTTGGGAGGGCGGTAATATTTTTAATTTAAAAAAACAGGAGTGTTTTTCTCACATGCATGACAACTGAAATACGAAAGATTTTTAGTAGGTGGAGATTATTTTATTTGTCACCGATAAATTAATTTGAGTGGAGATTATTGTAAACAATTACTCCAATAAAAAAATAGTATAATAATAAAAAAATGAAATGAAAACATTAATTAATGGACTTGGTCAAGTTGGGTAAGTACAGCAGCCGCCTCCACATGCTCAAGTTGCAGCAGCAGCCCCAAACTCGGACCGGTGGTAGTGGTTGTCCAATTTCAATGTTGTTGTCGGCCCGCTTGGACATATATATCAACAATAAATTGTGCTATTTTCCACCGTTGGATAAAACAAAAATACTCTCCCTCTTAGACCGTTAGATTAATCAATTTTTTAAAATATAAATTTATATCAAAATAATCACCCCTTAATTAATCCCAACATGAAAATAAAAATTTAACATAACAATTTTTAAAAACAATGAATTCAAAAGAATTGTGTAAATATCACCCCCATAAATGTTTTTAATTATTTGTTTTCAAAACAAATTAAAAAATAATCACATTATCAATTGTAATTGGGCTTTAATGTTATAGTAACTTATTGGGCATGAGTCCATTCAACAAAATCTGGTAACAGCCCAAATTAACTCTTGAAGGACTACATTAAAATGAGAAAACACACATGCATAGGCCATAGAGTACTAAAAATAAAACCTTATTTGGAAACTTTTTATTAGTACAACAATTAAGGAAGAAGCATATATAGTTGCTTGCCCTAAATCACCTCCAAGGGTAAAATGTTCCAACCATAGTACACACGAAAACGATATATAAAACCGACACCTTATGAAACATATATGTCGGAATTCAGACGACATACTGTTGAGGTGTTGCTGTTACGAGAAAAGAGGAGTATGTGCATGGATGAACTGCAGCAACACAATATTATAGCTTATGTCCTGTTTTGCTATTAATAAAGTCTTGAGGACTATTTTGTAATTAGTTGGTAGTATATATTTTTGCTGTACGCGACTTTTTCATTTTAAGTTTCTGAAATGAAAAGTTAACTTTCCTGCTCACATTTTTCCCCAAATTCTCTCTTCTTCTTCTTCATCCTTTACTGTGTATTGAAGCTCGATTCATGGAGTTCTAGCTCCAATTTCATCATGGTATCAGAGCGCCGCATTCGCGGACGTTTTCTCAATTGATTGTCTATTTTCCTTCCGCATTTCTTCCTCTGTTTTTTTTTGTGAAAATGAATTCGAGATCGGGAACTAGCGAAGCTGCGAATCCTTACTACCTGCACAACGGTGACAATCCGAATACTGTGCTCGTATCGCCGTTGCTGGACAATCACAATTACTTCTCATGGCGTCGTTCTATGGAAATTGCGCTTGGTGCGAAGAGAAAGATGAGCTTCGTCAACGGGCGTCTACCACGACCTATGGAGACAGATCCGACCTTCGAGGATTGGATTCAGTGTGATTTGATGATTTCCTCATGGATAATCAATTCCTGTAGCAAAGAGGTAGCTCCTTGTGTTCGATATGCCGCAGATGCAGCTGAGATGTGGAAAGTGCTCGAGCTGAGATACGCACAAGGAAATGCACCGCGACTCTATGAATTGCAGACTACCATTAGCTCCCTTCGACAAGGTAGTCTCTCTGTCACTGAGTATTTTAACAAGCTGGATGGTTTATGGCATGAGTGGGATCAATTTATTAGAACTGCTCCATGCTCCTGTGTTAGCTATGAATTTCTGAGTGGAAAATACAGAATCATACAGTTTCTCATGGGATTGAATGAGAATTTTGCTGCTATTAGGGGTCAAGTGCTAGCTATGACTCCATTGCCTGATTTACATCAAGTTTTCAGTTATGTTTTGCAAGAGGAGACACATAAATCTGTTGTTCATAATGTATCCGAGGCATCTGCCTTGAATGTCAGTAGAGGAAAGGATATGGCTCCTATTACTGATTCTGTTCATGGAGGACAGCCTGAAGCTAGTGCACAGTATGCTAATCAGCAAAGTGGCAAGAAATGGGGTACTGCAGGGAAGCCAATTTGTAGCTATTGCAAGCTTGAGGGTCATGTCAAGGACAAATGTTACAGAATTCATGGTTTTCCACCAGGTTATAAGTTCAGGAATCAACAGAATAATGATGGTTCGAATGGAGGCAATCAGCAGAATAATTCTGGGAATAACTCTGGGAATAATGGTTATGGAAATACCGGTGGTAACAATGGTTTTTCTGGACCTCATTCTTCAGCTCAAATGGCATCTGGCTCAACAAACAGTGATGGTTCTTATGTGGTTAGCAAGGAGCAGTATGGGGCTCTATTGCAGTTGTTTGGGAATTTGAAGCCTTCTCATAATGGTTATCAGTCTCAAGGGAATTCTAACCCTAATGGTCTTCTGCCAACACCATCATCACCATCTTCATCCTCTTCTAGTTGTATGGCATCTGGAGGTATGCATTCAACCTTCACCACTTCATTGCATCACTCATTCATAGTAGGTGCTTCACCTATATGGATAATAGACACTGGTGCCACTGATCATATGATCAGTTCTGAGTCTCTATTTACTCACAATGTGGTTCCTTTTCATCTGTCCATTAATCTGCCCAATGGTCAAGTTACTTTTACCACTCACAAAGGCTCAGTGAACATTAGTCCAAACCTTACCCTTGATAATGTATTGTGTGTCCCACAATTTCATGTTAATCTCTTGTCTGTTAGCACTTTGCTTAGGACAACCAATTATCAGGTTTTGTTTTCTGAGTCCAAGTGTCTTATACAGGATTCTCTTACTCACCAAGTGATTGGCATGGGTAAATATCATCAGGGTTTATATCTTCTTTCCCCACATTTACTTCAAGCTTCCACAGTGTCTACTTGCAAAAGCCTTTGGCATTCCAGGTTAGGCCATCCTTCCATTTCTAGAATGTCTCTTTTGAAACCTTATATTTCTGATGTTGTTTCCTCTGACAATGATGTGTGTGATATCTGCCCATTGGCCAAACAACATAAGCTGCCATTTAATAAAAGTGTTTCTGTTTCACTTGCCCCTTTTGACCTTATACATTGTGATCTTTGTGGTCCATTTCCTGAGTCTACCTTTGATGGTTTCAACTATTTCCTTACTATTGTTGATGATAACACCAAATACACTTGGATTTGCTTGCTACAACATAAATCTGATGTCAGAAATAAGCTTCAAACATTTCATAAAATGGTGTTCACTCAGTTCAATGCTTCCATTAAAACCATAAGGTCAGATAGAGGTTCAGAATTTATTCTTCCTGATTTTTATGCTCTCCATGGGATTGTTCATCAAACCTCTTGTCCTTATACACCTCAACAAAATGGCATTGTTGAGAGGAGACAACAAACTATATTTACCATAGCCAGAGCCTTGAAATTTCAATCTGGAGTTCCACTTTCTTTTTGGGGACACTGCATTTCTGCAGCTGTTCATTTGATGAACAGAGTTCCATCTCCAAATTTGGATAATATTTCTCCATACCAGAAACTTTTTCACTCTCCTCCCACATATGATCATCTCAAGGTTTTTGGCTGCATTGCTTATATGTCTAATCCTCTTCCCCACAAAAGAAAGTTTGATCCCAGAGCCAACAAATGTGTCTTCATTGGTTATCCCACCAATTCTAAAGGTTACATTCTTTATGATTTAACCACACATACTGTTCATGTCTCCAGAAATGTCTATTTTGTTGAAACAGAGTTTCCTTTTCTTGTTTCTGAAACTGATTCTGAGCAACCTCATTTCATACATACTGATTCTGATATTTCTTATACACCTCATATACCTCCTTCTCCTCCTATCATACCTGTTACTTTACCTTCAACTCCACCAGTTATTTCATCTCCAATTCCCTCACCACCATCTCCAAATCCACCACCTTTGAGAGCTCCCAGAATTAGGCATCCTCCTGCCCATCTCAGTGATTTTCACTGTTATAATACTACAGTGCCTCTCACTTCAGAGCCTTCTCATTATCAAGAGGCAGCTTCAATACCTCAATGGCAGGAGGCAATGCAAGCAGAGCTTCAAGCTCTTGATCAGAATCACACATGGATTATAACTGATTTACCACCTGATAAGGTTCCTATTGGATGCAAGTGGGTGTTTAAAATTAAACACAGGGCAGATGGTAGTGTTGAAAGGTACAAAGCCAGGCTTGTAGCCAAAGGTTATACTCAGCAGGAGGGTTTAGATTATGAGGAGACATTTGCTCCTGTTGTCAAAATGACAACTGTGAGGGCCTTGTTGGCATTGGCAGCTGTGAAAGGATGGAGTCTTGATCAGCTTGACATCAATAATGCCTTCCTACATGGTGATCTCCAGGAGGAAGTTTATATGGTTTTACCTGAGGGGCTTGCAAAACAGGGGGAGACCAAAGTCTGCAAGTTGTTAAAGAGCCTTTATGGTTTGAAACAAGCTAGTAGGCAATGGTTTTGCAAGCTCTCAGGAGCTCTTTTGGATTATGGTTTCACTCAATCCAAATCTGATACTTCATTGTTCACCCTCAATAAATCTGACCAAGTGCTTATCATTCTTGTGTATGTGGATGATCTGATAATTGCTAGTAATAATTGTCACAAAGTTGCAGAAGTGAAACAGTTTCTTGATGATGCCTTCCACATTAAGGATCTGGGAAAGTTGAGTTTCTTTCTAGGCCTTGAAGTCGATCAGAATTCTGGAGGAATTAATGTGGGGCAACAAAAATATGTTAAAGAAATTCTTAAAGAGTATGGATATTCAGATTGTAATCCTGTCACCTTTCCTATGGATACAAAGGCAAGGTTTAGTACATTGGATGATGATAAACTTGATGATGCTACTGAATACAGGAAGTTTGTTGGGAAACTGTTATATTTGACCATCACCAGACCTGACATTACATTTGCAGTTCATGTATTGACTCAGTTTATGAATATGCCTTCTCAAAAACATCTTGGGGCTGCACATAGGATTCTCAGATACTTGAAAGGGACTATGACACAGGGAGTTTTCTATTCAAGGGCATCAGAGATAAAACTTAAAGCCTTTTGTGATGCAGATTGGGCAACCTGTGTGGACACCAGAAGATCAGTTACTGGCTTTGCTATATATCTTGGTGATTCACTGATCTGTTGGAGGTCCAAGAAACAAAGTGTTGTTGCTAGGAGTTCTGCTGAGGCAGAATACAGAGCACTTGCACTTACTGTGTGTGAGCTTATTTGGCTGAAACAGATTTTTACTGATTTTGGTATTAATCTGCCAACCACAAGTATTTACTGTGATAGCAAGGCTGCTCTTGCTTTAGCTGCCAACCCTGTATTCCACAGCCGTACTAAACATGTAGATGTGGACTGCCACTTTATCAGAGAGAAGATTCAAGATAACACAGTCCATACTCTATTTGTTCCATCCCATTTACAGGTAGCTGATGTGTTTACAAAGGCTTTGGGAGCTGACCTTTTCCACAGGATGATTCTCAAGTTAGGACTGCAATCTAAAGGCATTCCAACTTGAGGGGGAGTGTTGAGGTGTTGCTGTTACGAGAAAAGAGGAGTATGTGCATGGATGAACTGCAGCAACACAATATTATAGCTTATGTCCTGTTTTGCTATTAATAAAGTCTTGAGGACTATTTTGTAATTAGTTGGTAGTATATATTTTTGCTGTACGCGACTTTTTCATTTTAAGTTTCTGAAATGAAAAGTTAACTTTCCTGCTCACATTTTTCCCCAAATTCTCTCTTCTTCTTCTTCTTCATCCTTTACTGTGTATTGAAGCTCGATTCATGGAGTTCTAGCTCCAATTTCATCACATACATGATCGATCAGTAGCTTGCTAGATAAGAAGAAGCAGTGCTGCTGATCTTGCCTCGCTTGTATCGCAAGGAAGCACTCGGCAATGGCTCGCATCCAAGAGTGACGAGAGCTGGTCGGACAAGCATGTCCTCCGTCTCCCACTGAGTCTGCTGCGTAAAATGCATCCCGTCCCAATATATGTAGTCGTTAGGGTTAGAGCAAACCGGGACTCCCTTGTCTCCACAGAATCTCTTGCTATCGTAGTTGTATTTTCCACCAATTCCGCAGCAAGATTTCAGCGCGCTGTTCCCATCAGGGCCTGCGCGTAAATAAGATGATATATATTTACTTTAAAAAATAATGAAGGGCGTTGACGTAAAATCGAAGATCGATTTTGATAGTTACCAAACCCTTGAAATTAATTAAGGATGTGATGAGATTAATTAAAAATTATAACAATTGGTAGTAGTAGGTTTACCCAAAAAAAAGTTGAAAATTTTTCAATATACTGTGTATATGGAGTATTTAACAATTGTTGACTTTTTATATCAGATTTTTTTGATTTTAAAAAATATTACTTCCTCTGTCTCATAGAATTATGCATCAGAACACTGACGGGCATATTAAGGAAAAAGGGAAACGAAATTGTAGAACTTGCCTATAACCGATGCATTGACGATAAGTGATCGCACGCCATCATAGATGGGGCCAAAGAGTATCTGGAGGTCTGGGAATTCACTTTGGAGATCGGCAATGGCTGTTTCTAGATAAGCATTTTTCCATATTGTGAAATCATTGACACTCTTCAAACACCCGAGCTCATCGTAAGCTGATGTGTCGTTCGTTTTGAGAGCCGTCAAAATGTAGGGGTAGCACCCGAGAGGACCATTTCCGGGAATGATTGCTCGGGTCGCACCTAAGTTGATTATTTTCTGTTTCATTTTACAAAGAGGAACTCCATCTTTTATATATAATGAACAAAAATATATATAAAAAAAAAAAGTTGCTAGCTAGCTAGTGTAATTTTTAAGAAATATAAAGTTCAAAATTTTCTATTAATTAGTTTTATATCATCCTGGACAAATTCAAACCTTAAATTTCAAACCCTAGCTAAACATGAAATTTTCAAATCACATGCACAAAATATTATTAGTATGCTTAAATTAGGTGACCGTATATATTAAGTAATTATTGATAGGGTGTGTAAGTTCTCAGCACAACCCTAAATAAAAATAACCACTTGAATAGTTTGACTTTAGAAATTAAGTATAATCATGTACTAGTATATAAAATTTTCAAATTCTTGTAAGAAAAATGATAAGATGAATCTAGAGATCGGACTTAGATATATTTAATTTACTTACGTACCCTTGTTGTATCGATGATTGCCTTCACTATCTTGGGCACGTAAGTTCGTACTTCACTTATCGACTTTCCTTGAGTCAAGGCATAGCCAATGTCATTGCCTTCGATGTCTCCCATCAACACGAGAGCGTTTGCAAGCCTTTCCGCACCACCTAGGAGTACAAATCAAAATGGTTCAGATTCATATATAATTGATACTAGGTAGTATTGATATAGATATATAATTTCAAACGTGACAATTAAGTCATCAAAAAACTCATGATAACAAATGTCAACCTTTATGTAACTATATTAATATAGCTTAATTTCATATACATTAGTATTCATAAATGAATATCACACCATTAGAGTCTTGTTACTAACCCGATTTTGTCGAAGAAACCGATTTAAGATGTCTTTTGAACCACTTGAATTGTTGGCTAAGAGGGACGGCGTAGGGTGGAATAACGATCTTCCTCTTCGTGAAAAAGTCAAAGTCGAGCACCGGACTTCTCCCCACAGAAAATATCACTCCATCGTATTTGTCTGCCTTCGAGTGATTCATGTTCAAGTAAGGCACGATGTTTGGTAGCCCGAAATCTTCAGCTGCGAATAATAAAACATTCACGTACACATTTGTAAGTAAACGTTGATTAGATTAATCTTCACACATAATCATAATGCGTATGTACGTACCTGTAAAGTCAAAGTCAACACGACCATCGCACCATCGCCCAGTGGGATAACCGGGATAAGTCATACCATAAGGTGCCTTTCCGGGAGGGATTGACAACTTAGGTAGAACGTGTATGGAGTTTCCGATGTCGGTGAGCCCATCACCAAAGTGATAAAGATAATCAAACGGGCATGTTGACGTGCTTTGGGATGAAACCGACGACGCAATGAACACTAGAATAAGCGAGCATACGATTAAGATTGCACCCTCAACTCGGATCTTCATGCCTATAAATTATAATGATGTGGTGTGCAATATTTGGTTGAGCCATAAGGTATTTTATAGGCGCTTATTTCATATTGATAATACATACATATATTATATTTACTATTACTCTTGTATATTTTATTAACGGAGACTTATTTGAACCCGTTGTGCCGGGTCAACTAATTCGATCTCAAACCACAATACATATATCATACTCTCGGGAGTACAATATAAATAGTGCTCCACTCTTTAAAATATAAAAATCATCATTTAATAATTAAGAAATCTTCGTTTCAAAAAACAATTACTATAAACATTAAATTAGCATATCAATGAATATATTAGCATACGTAATGAATATTTATAAAACACACGAAGATATACACTTATACACATGTGTGTACAATTAGAATCGTACTCCTAGAAACAAAATATAAATTGCCCTCAAAGCACATGTATAATTTTACTCGGTTAATTACGTACGTTCTATGGATAATGTAATATATATATATATATATATATATATATATATATATATATATATATATATATATATATATATATATATATATATATATATATATATATATATATATATATATATAATTATCAATTTGTATGTTATTTAATTAGGCGTGTGAGTTTATTTTTTTCGTGTTAGAACTTAGAACATGCATGATGTATATATTATAAAGTTTATGTATAACAAGTTTGAAAATTGGAATTAAATAGAAAATGTGGAGTACGTGAGCATAACTTCGATTGGTATTGCATAATTCAAATTGTGTAGTTAATAGTAATAGTTTAAAAGGTTTTATTATAGTGATAAAAGTAATAATTTGTCGAGTTTTCTTTTTTCTCATAATAATGACGTGAAATGTATATACAATAACACCTTCTCTCACTAATATGTTGGTAATATGTCCAAATGACGCGTATTGAAGATAATTAACTCATTAACATTTTAAAAATATTTATTAAATTAAATAATAATATAATTCAACTTACATTTAATCGATCTTGTAATTAATGTAAAGTCAACACAATTATCATATACACACTAACGGTCCAGTACTATTCCCTCCAAATTTTTTTAATTGTCGTTCTAGCTTTTTTAATTTTTTACAATTTGATTGTCGTTTTAAGATTTTCTCTCTTATATACCCCTATGCATTAAATACATCATTAATTAATTAAATTAAAAAAAATCTAGAATTTTAAATATTTAAGTGTCAAGAAACTAAATTTGATTTTGATAAAAATACTCATATATTTTAATGGAAAAAAAGAGTTCAAAATTTATAGGTTTTGTGGGAAGAAATAAATGAGTAAATATCTTAAATATAATTAACAGAGTTAATGGAAAGTAAGTTGGGGAAAATAAAATGTCTTTAATAACTGTGTCAATGCTTAAGACGACAAATAAAAAAAATAGGAGGGAGTAGTACATACACTAACCAAAGATAAGTCGTACAAGAATAATTTTGGAGAGAGATATGTTAAAATTTGTTCAATAACACATTAAAATATTTTGTTAAAATTATAAAGTTATTCAACTTATATTTGAGTTCAACTTTTTTTATTCAATAAATGTGTCATTACTACAAAATATGCCTTTGACAACAGCCTATTTACATCGGTTATAAGATAATCGATGTAAATTACAATATTTACATCATTTCTACAAATATTCGATGTGTGTGAGTATAAGAACACCAGTTGTTTGTATAACCAATGTCAATGGGACGTTTATGCATATCAGTTGTAAAGGAATCGATGTACATTGGGTCAGCAACATCGGTTTATTTATAACCGTTGTCTATAGCTCAATTTAACCGATGTTAAAGACTTTTTTTAGTAGTGTGTATATTAATAAATGAGCATGTGCTTTGTGAAAGGTTTGAGGATAAAAGCGCAAAAGAAAATCCAGATTAATATCTGTATATTTGAATCATGTATATTTGAATCATTTCTATATTGAGAGCTTCATTGATGATGACAGCATAAAGCTGCGGATTACATAAGGTGTCTATATATAGGAGACAAAACCCTAGCTATATATCTAACGCACCAGAATGCTCCACACGTGGATGATCTAAGGGTGCAGCAAGAGAAATCAATAAAGATAGCTGCATGTACTATAACATGAGCTGGACAACTAAAAGTAGTTAAATAACCATAAGGTTTTTAACTACTGTGATTAGGGTTTAATTATGGTTTCTAACATTCCCCATCAGTTGGAGCGCAGATAGAGGTAGAACAGTGAGCTTGTTTCGCATCCATGTGAACAATTGGAGACTCAGAGGCTTTGTAAGAATGTTTGCAGTTTGATCTATTGAGGACACAAAAAACACCTTAAACATCTTCTTAAGAACCGAGTCTCTGATAAAGTGTAGATCCAGCTCAACATGTTTTGTTCTAGCATGAAGAACAAGGTTTGCTGCCATAGACATGGCACTTTGATTGTCAATCCAAATAGTAGGAGAGCAGGAAGATACAACCTTTAATTCAGATAATAAGCTAGCCCTTCAACCATACAACCTCAGAGGATGCATTGGCCAAACTGCGGTACTCAGCTTCAGTTGTGCTTCTTGACACTGAGGCTTGTTTCTTAGAGAACCATGAGATTATGTTGGAGCCAATGAAAGTACAGGATCCAGAAATAGATTTTCTATCAGCTATATCAGACTCCCAATCAGCATCACAAAAGGCAGTAAGATTAAGATTAGAGCCTGAAATGATATTTAAACCAAAATCCAATGTTCCTGCAAGGTATCTCAGAATTCTTGTGACTGCTCTCCAATGAGTATCAAGGGGATTATGCGTGAACTGACACACCTTATTGACAGAGAAGGCAATGTCAGGTCTTGTAAGGGTAACATATTGCAGAGCACCTACAATGCTCCTATAAAGTGTGTTAATCAACAATGGGATCTCCTTGATGTTTAGATAACTTCAGTGATGAAACCATTGGAGTAGGAGTGCTCTTAGATGTAGTCATCTCAGCCCTGAGTAAGAGATCCTTTATGTACTGACCTTGATGAAGAAGCTCTGATACCATGAAAGGTTTTGAGGATAAAAGCGCAAAAGAAAATGCAGATTAATATCTGTATATCTGAATCATTTCTATATTGATGACAGCATAAAGATGCGGATTACATAGGGTGTCTATATATAGGAGACAAAACCCTAGCTAGATATCTAACACACCAGAATGATCCACACGTGGATGATCTAAGGGTGCAACAGGAAAAATAAATAAAGATAGATGTACTATAACATGAGCTGGACAGCTAAAAGTAGTTAAATAAACATAAGGTTTTTAACTACTGTGATTATGGTTTAATTATGGTTTCTAACACTTTGGGATGAAGTTATCTCAGCCCTTAGGGGTTTGAATAAGCAAGCAAGAGAAGAGCGTCATCCCACTAAGAGATTGACGTGGGCGAAAGATCTATATCAACATCTTCCCCAAGTAGAATGGAATCTTGCAAAAAAAAAAAAAAAAGGCTTTTACAACCGTTAGATTAGATTCTGGCTTTAACATCGTATGTCCAAAGTCTCGATATATGTTAAATTCTCTAAACATTCTGTATGAACCGATGTTAAACATATCGGTTAAGAGGGTTAATTTATTCTATTCTATCTCAATATGTGTACTACCCTAATCCATGCACAACTTAACATGTGGTCACTACAAATGTTTTAATTACCAATCAAATGAATGAAAAAATATTTACACATGTAAATGTGTGTATGGAATTAGGGTAGTAACCTTGGGGCAGCATAGAATTAACCAAGAGACACTCAACGAACTGGTGTTTCGTTTTTATTTCACCTCGGTTCCTTTTAGAACCGATGTTAATAATTAAAAAAAGTACTAGCATTTTAATTATTTATGCAAAGGTTTAAAACATAACTAAAACCTTTGGAAACTTCTTATTGCAAGGAACAAATTATACCGCCAGCTAGCTGGATCGATATCTTAATCGCGACATGTTCAAACCCATAGCGCACGCGATACATAAAAAAAACAACACCTTATTAAATACGCGGGGATCAAAACGTGAGGACGATACGTGCCTTGCTAAAACACATGAAAATGATCAGTAGCTTGCTAAAATATTAGTAGTGTCCTCATTGCTGCTGATCTTGCCTCGCTTGTATCGCAAGGAAGCACTCGGTAAAGTCTCACATCCAAGATTCACTAGAGCCGGGCCCACAAGCATGTCCTCCGCCTCCCACTGCGTCTGCTGCGTAAAATGTAGGCCGTCCCAAAATATGTAGTCGTTAGGGTTAGAGCAGACGGGGACTCCATTGTCCCCGCAGAACCTCTTGCTGTCGTAGTTGTACTTTCCTCCGATTCCGCAACAAGATTTCAGTGCACTGTTCCCATCGGGGCCTATAACCGATGCATTGACTATAAGCGATCGCACGCCATCATACATGGGGCCGAATAGTATCTGAACATCCGGGAATTCATTTTGGAGAACGGTGATGGCTTGCTCGAGATAGTTATTTTTCCATATTGTGAAATCGTTGACGCTCTTCAAACACCCGAGCTCGTCGTAGGCTGACGTGTCATTCGTTTTGAGGGCGGTCAAAATGTAGGGGTAGCACCCGAGGGGACCGTTCCCGGGAATGATTGCTCGGGTCGCACCTAACTTGATTATTTTCTGTTTTCATGTTACAATGAGAAGAAACTGCCTCTGTTATATATTGTTAGAAGTCACATATCATCTAACAGCTCGAACTGTTAAAGAAGTTTGATATATATATCGATCTTATATAGCTTACCTTTACTGTATCGATGATCGCCTTCACTATCTTGGGCACGTAAGTTTTGACTTCACTTATCGACTTTCCTTGAGTCAATGCGTAGCCAATGTCGTTGCCTTCGATGTCGCCCATCAATACGAGAGAGTTTGCAAGCCTTTCCGCAACACCTATATATGATCATCGGTACAAATAGTAAATAAAAAAGTTCAGCTTTTATTATGAAGGCTTCAATAGTCTCTTGTTAACTAACCTGATTTTGTGGAAGAAATGGTTTTAAGATGTGTATTGAACCACTTGAATTGCTGGCTAAGAGGGACGGCGTAGGGCGGAATAACAATCTTCCTCTTCGTGAAAAAGTCAAAGTCGAGCACCGGACTTCTCCCCACGGAAAATATCACTCCATCGTATTTGGCTCCCGTCGTGTGATTCATGTTCAAGTAAGGCACGATATTTGGTAGCCCGAAATCTTCAGCTGCGGATAATAAACAATATTCGCGTACACATTTGTAAGTAAACGTTGATTAGATTAATATTCTCCACACATAATTATAATGCATACATACGTACCTGTAAAGTCAAAGTCAACACGGCCATCGCACCATCGCCCAGTGGGATAACCGGGATAAGTCATACCGTAAGGTGCTTTTCCGGGAGGGATTGACAACTTAGGTAGAACGTGTATCGAGTTTCCGATGTCTGTGAGTCCATCGCCAAAGTGATATAGATAATCAAACGGGCATGTTGACGTGCTTTGGGATGAAACTGTCGTAGCGATCACTAGAATAAGCGAGCAAACGAGTAAGGTTGCACCCTCAACTCCGATCTTCATGTTTTGAACTGTTTTGCATTCAAAAACATTATAAGAATTAAGAAGCATGCACGAGGATAAGTAGAAAATTCGGAGAATCGAGAGAGAGAAAGAGAGAGTTCCGTTTACCTAGTGAAGAATGTATTGCAGGTTAAAGATGATGTGGTGCAGTAGTACTCGGTACAACGATCAAGTGTTTTATAGGCATAACATAATGTATAGTAGTAAATAATTGTTTACCCCGTACGTACACATTAATTATTATTAACCGGAGAATTAATTATTTGAATTCGATGTGCTCGGCGCGGCGGGTCAACTATAACTCTAATTGCACATGGATCACTACACCATTACGATTAATATCAACTTTTATTTTATTGAATTAGTCCTTTTTTTTTTTTTTACGATTGATCCAACAATGCTCAAAGTGGATATACTTTTTATTAAGATGAAGAATTTTAAAATGTAATTTAGATTATACTGAGCTTTAATTCTGAAATGAATGAATGTACTTTGCTATGTTTCACATTGTAAATTTCTTTGATTTAAAAGTAAAAGTAATTCACACATTAACACTGTATATTACGGTATTAACTTTTGTATTAAGTACAATTAATTAATTAATTAATTCATTAATTGATGTGGTCCCACTTTTAGTGGACTCAGCAATGATCACGAATGCCGGGCTCTTTCTTTCACTGCTAACCCCAATCACCGCTATGTGTATGTGGGTTTATTAGATGTGTAATAATCTCGTCTCACATTAATATTAACATTAGATGCATATACTATACACGTCAATATGTGTGATTATGTGTGTAGTTGTATAAAATGATAATAAATCTATGATTATTAGATAGATGATGTACTCTATCGGGTGTTAATAGATTAAACTGGGTGTGTGTACCGTGTATTAATGTACTCTCTAATTGATTGATTAATTAATAATTGAACAATAAATTGCCCTCAATTTATATTTGGTACTTTCTGTTTTTTTAGGGTAATTTTGGATAAATGGAAGTTTTTAAAGTTTCATTAAAATTTAAAAACTCAATTTTTCCTAATTATTAATAGAAGTAATTTATATAATTTTATTTTAATTTTGTTAATTTAAACAACGGTTATTAATTAATATTTATTATATTAGGCAGGCAGTTATTACACTCTATTATAATTATAATTTTAAAGTACTTTTATTAATATGAAACATTAATTTGTAAGCGTTAATTCATGCGATAAAACTTAAAATATTATAAACTATAATACCCCTTTCGCTAAATAATTCTTTTTTTTATTATATAATTACTTTGTATATTAGGAAAAATATCAGTAGTATTTTTTTACTTTTTAATAATTAGTGAAGCTAAAAATGTATTTTAAGTTAAAAAGTAAAATAATTATAAATAAAATTGAATAAATAAAGTATAAAGTATAAATAAAATTATATTTTAAAGTTAATAATTAAATTTTTTTTAAAATAATAATATTATTGTAAAACATTTATTTTACAAAACGGTAATGCGCAGGGCAGAACTGCCCAATTTTTTATTTTTTATTTTTTTTATATTTTTTATAATATAGATATGATAAATTTAATAAATATATTAAAATGATATTTTTATCTTTTAAAAATACACATTATCTTTAATTGAATTTTTTTTTTTTGTACAATATATATTTTATATACTATAACTAATCATAATAAATGTTAAAAAATAATTAAAATATTATTATATTTATAAAAAATAAAAATTAAAGTATGTCTGCTCATGAGCAGATTCTGTCTATTTAGTTTTTTTATTATTATTTTATTAAATCGGAGTTTAGTAGGAGTATGAAATAGAGTTTTATTACTATTATTTTATTAAATCGGAGGTAGCATGAGATTTGGACAATTAATTTTTTACTGTCACAAGATTAAGTTGGGTTGACTTGTCTTTCATTGGCTAAAACAAATCGTAACAATATTATTTAATTATTTAAAAGTTTGCTGGCATCGTTTGACTTCTCACTCACGTTTTACATGTCATAATTATTTAAAAACTAATGACATTACGGTAATTCCTTATGGGCGGCAGATTCTGCCCATGACAGAATTTCCCAAAATTATTGTTTTTTATTTTTATTTTTTTTATGTTTATATGATTATAAATATAATTAACTTAATAAGTTTATTAAAATAAAATTTTTATTTTTCATTTTTATATATTAAAATAATTTTTTTCTAATCAATTGATTATTTTAGTATAAATATAAAAATATTTAATATCTTTATTTAAACATTTTTATTTTTTATTTTTTTTGTGCAGTATATATTTGATATAGTGTACTTAGTTATAATATATAACAAAATAATAATAAATATATTATAATAATTTTTAAATAATTTTTTAAATAAATTCTACTTCGGACAGATTTTGCCCAAATAGCAGGACCCATAACATTAATGTGTACCGATTACGCTGAATATTTTGTACCAGTAACCAAAAAAAGATTTACATTTTTTATAATAATATTCATAATTTCCTTTTTAAAATATCTTACAAAAATATTCACATACGAAGTAAATTCAAAGATGAAAAAATACAATTATTTTTTATTTTAATATAATAAAATACTAAATACAGTAACAGTTAAAATCTCAATAATAAACAAATTGTTTGAACACGTTACTTTATTTTCAAATCACCCATAATTTATCTTCGTAGTTCAACAAAATAATTTAACACACGAAATAAATGTTCAATTTTGCCAACTTTATTCGTTTGATAATTCGAGTAGTGGGCTAAGCCCACTAAATATTTTGGATATCACCACACAAATATTATACCCGCATGGGCTATTGAATAAAGGTCCATGAAATTTGAGGGATGTTGAAACATTATTTCAGTGGGCTTTGGATTCTCGTTAATAATTTTTACAGTATTCAATTTTAGGACATACTTGAAGAAGCGTTTTTGGATTACAAGGTAAAGTAAGAGAAAATGTGTTTAGTCTCGATTCAGAAATCGAGAGTTCGTTATAAATGACCACTCGGAATATCAATCCGAGGGAGGACTAGAGTGAGGGGTTTTCGTAGAAAATTTTATTTCAATTTATGTCAAATATCAAAAACGTTCAAGTAATCAATCAAAACAAATAATGTGTATCAAATGGGAGAAAAACGGAAATAAAGTAATAGTCGTCCTACAAAGTGAATTATGAAACACAAGAGAGTAATCTGATTGTAATTCTCTTCCAAATCATACAACATTGTATTTAAGTTCGAGAATTGGATCGGAAAGAAAAGCAACGATCACCGTTTGTTAATCGATTTAATTCCCTAGTAAAGCACCCCTTGATGGTGGTGAATTCACTAGATGACCAATTCCGTTTCTTAAGTTTTGAATTCTAATTGCTTATAATCGAACCACAGGAAGAAAACCCCCGTTCCCGGTGATAGCAATCGTTTTAATCCCCGAATTAGTTTAATCCCGTTCGAAAATAAATCAATTAAGGCAATTTAAACTCTCACTAACATTTCATCAAACACATTGTAAGCATAACTTTCACTTCATCTCCTAATGATAAATTAGCTACTTTTAGCCATGGAAATCAACAACTCAAACATGGAATCAATAAAAGAAAGTATGATCAACATAAATCTCAAGCAATATCTCAAGCCTCATACAAATCCAATATGAAATAGCAAAAATACAAATACAAGCAAGTAAGAAATAAAAAAATCTAAAGAGGAGAAGGAATAGAAATGCTAATCGAGATGTACGTAGATCGCCATAGTGGGCATATCACCGATCCGCACCCCAATCCGCGCGTCATCTCCCCTTTTGCGCAGTTTCTCGACTATCGTTGTAACTTCTTCCTTCGATCTCCGATTGTCCCGATTCAAAATTCCACGGATTTCCGGCTTCAAGATCTTTCCATGTATGTCACAGCCTCTGGTTCTCGACGAGCTGTAGCAGTTTTTGTCATGAAGTTGCTGCACATTCCGGGTTCAAATCTTCTCCTCGTTTTTCTCGTTTTAGCCTCGTTTTTCCTAAAATTTGACAAGAAAACTCGACCATATCGTGCATAAGCTCCGTCACATCAATAATAAGCAATTCATCGATAATCGTACACATATATACATAAAATATACCAAATCACTCCCAAAAGCAACAATAAAATCGAGCATAACATCATCATTTCAATACTGTATAAAGGAAGTGTGACATATTTTAGGACATACTATAGTATTTTTTTGTCTCAAAATAATTGGATTTTTTTTACCGTTTCAAAATAGTTGTCACACTTAAAAAAAACTTAACTTTAAAATACAAATTTACCTCAATTTTATTCACTCCTTCTTAAATTTTATTAACAATCATTTTACTTTTAAACTTAAAAATAGATTTTTACCTTTTATTTTTTTATGAAAAATAAAAATTAATATTTTTTTTTCAATTTTCGTGTCCAACAAATTATGTTTTTTTTTATGAAAAATAAAAAATAATATTTTTTTTTTCAATTTTCGTGTCCAACAAATTATGTCAACACGAGTATATATTTTTATTTTATTAATTTCTTTATTAAACTGGGTTGATTCTTTTGGATTGAAACAAATTAAATTGAACTGAATTTAATAGAAGTGAACTGAATTAAAATTAACGAATCTAGACTGAATTGAATGAAACAAACATAATTTTTATAAAAAATAATAATTAATTCGATTGTATACGTAGAAATTATTAATTCGATTTTTTTTTTATTTTCGAAACGAACTTAATAGAGTTCGAACTGAACTGAACTGAAATAGACTAAAACTGAAATAGACTAAAACTAAATCTGACAGAACATATCCTAAATTGTCTTATTAATATTGTCTATGTCCAAACCAATATTCACACTTCCTTCACAAATAACAAATGAAGTGTGATCATAAATATGGAACAAATGTAGTGCAATCTTAAGTGTTGAAGTTGAGTCAATAAAACTTTAAAAGTCTGTATTAAAGTAAGATTTTTAACACGCCTCCTCGATTTTGTAAGGTCTACTCGTAAATTTATGTGTCATTTTTTAGCAAGTTGAAAATTTTATTTGTTGAAGTATTCATCATCATCTTGAGTTTGATCTTATACAATGCATGCTGAAATTGTATTAATATAGATTTTAAAATATCTTATTAAAGTAATACGGTGTACAACTTTTACCTGAGGCGTGAGCTTGATGATCTTTTCACAAATGATACCGGATGCATACTTAGAAGATTCAAAATTCGCAAGTGTAATGAATATTTGATGACCGTGATTAGAGACAAATCAAGAATTCAAAAAGTGTCGCAAGTAGGAGTATATATAATATAATGTTACTTTTTCAAATTAAAGATTATACGCGGAGTACTATAATACTGGTTTGAATCAGCTTGCATTATTGGCATCATGCACTACCAAAGTAAGGCATGTACACTGTACACTCCACTCCAATATCATTTTTTGCCTTACAAAATTGAAAAGAACGAATGACCTTTAATTCCCAAGTTTAACTTCCTATTGTTTTTTTTCTTTTTTTAGTCGTTTGTGGAACGTTAAATAACTGTATACGTTAAATCACGGAGAGAATAATATTTTTACTAATATCAAATATTTTTTTTTCGATTTATGCTAACTCATTGAAAACAAATCAAAAAAATACTACTATATATTTCTAAGAGAAACATATGGACTATTTTTTTAAAATAAAAAGAAGAGGTACAATATGGATTAATAAAGTAATTTTGAGTTCAAATATAAATTAGAACACACTTATCACTTGAATAAGTTTTTTTTAAAAATTGTTATTAACCAAACTTTCACATGACATGAGAGTGTTAGGCTATCGTCGATGTATTGATCGGTTCTCGTTAGAGACAACTCCATGCAAATTAATTATTTACTTATTGAGTATCACTAAAAAGGTTGAAATCGATCCATAAATAAAGGGAGTATTAGAGATCATATTCGTTCAATTAATATAAATGTCAAGTTGCTCACTTACTATAATAATTCGACCTTTTAGATGATGCGCATTGTAACATGTTATCAGAGGTGACCAATACAATATGGTGCCCTTACCGATAGAATTTTTTATCACGAGTAATTACAATGAAATTTTCGACTTACTCGTTAGCTAGAATGTTAAATATATCTCAAATCAATTGATAGAGTAATCTTGAGCTCATATATAATTAAATAATTTTATCATTTTAATAAAATAAATTAAAATGTTATTGACCAAATTCTCATTTATTAAGCTACATGAACATTATTTGAGTATTAAAACAGCTCGTTTCACACTTGCTTGAAAGCAAGAAAAAACAATAAAAACTAATCTTTAGAAAAGCAACAAAAAGAACTTTTGGATGAGATGACAAAAACAACCCAAAATCAGGAAAGAAAAAAAAAACACTCCATTTTTCAAACTTGTGGCCCACCTACGTATATCACTTTTTAAAAAATTAGAACAAAAATTATTTTCCAGATTTCACAGTCACAGCTTTGCCATAGCTGGATATCACCTTTTTTTTTTACTATTGCATGTATATACATATATACTGTACAATGTTTTTTTTTTCTCTCTCTATATATAATTAATGATTAATTAATATGATTAGGATATCCATTACACTATATAATACTCTTTCACTCCAATAATAGTTGTACTACTTTCTTTTTTGGAGTGTCTCATAATAGTTGATACATTTAAAAAAAGAAAAAAAATATTCTTACTTTTTTATTATAAAATACAATTTATTCATATTTTATCCATCTATTTTTTAAACTCTACTAACAATTACTTTATTTTCCAATTTAAAAATACATTAAACTTATTATTTTTTGTTCAAAAAATTAAAAAATAATATTTTTCTTAATTTTCGTGCTAAAAAAAATATTACATATGTTTAGTAGAAAGGAGAGAGTATATAGTAAAAATGTAAATGCAATTAATGGATGCTTCATACATGTAGATACTGTAAATAAATTCTCATTATTAAGGAGTAATACTTAGATCAAACGATGACATGACAATATATATAGAAACTCGTGATCAGGAAATAAAACTAATAAAACCTGAAAACAAGGAAAATATAGTGTTTCGCAACTACTTCCGCACCTTATGTATCCACTTCATGTATCGCCTCGCGCTTAGGTGTGAAGGTGTGGGTACGAGGCGAGCGGAGCCGAGGTTTGCTTAAATAAGCCAAAGTTTGATATAAATTTTTTCGGCTCAAGTTTGGCCTATGACCTATCAATTACCATAGGCTTTTTTAAGAGACTGAACTTGAGCCTTTTTAGTAAATAGGTTCGGCTTGAAAAGCTTTTATAAGCTTTTTTTAAGTAAAATTCGAAAATCAACTCATTTCAATGGATAAGTGAAAGTTTAATTAAAAATATTAATTTTTAATTTTAAATGTTATTTTTAATTTTTAAGTAATTAATAATAAAAGACAAGTGAATAATATTTTATAAATACAAAAATTGTTTAAAATATATTTTTCAATCAATACGAAATAATCATATTTCACTCTTTCAATTATAATTTTTTTTAAGGATATAAGATAGAATTGGTTAATATAAGTACTTAAAAATTTAAATGGAAAAATATTTATAAAAAATAAAAAAAATTAAATAACTGAACTGAACCGAACTAAACTTAATAGATTTGAATTGAACTGAATTTAATAGGTACAAACTGAACTCAACCGAAGTGAATTGAAAATAAGTTCAAAAGAACCGTACTTATTGAATGATTGAATTGAAGTGAACCAAGTGAATTGAGAATAAGTTCAAATGAACCGTCCTTGTTGAATTACTGAATTAAAGTGAACCAAGTGAATTAAAATTAAGTTCAAAAGAACACTCCTTGTTGAATCATTGAAATGAAATGAACCTAAAATAAGTACAAGAGAACACGTCTTTATAATAAAGTGAAATGAATTTTTATACTAATAGTATTGTTTTTTATATATAATTAGTTTTGAAAACAAAATATGAATAATAATAATATTTTAACATGAAATAAAATGTTTACAATTATTAATTTTAAGAGTAATTATTTTTTTAATTATTTTTAAAATAAAATAATTTAAATTGAATTGTACTGAATCTTGACAATAAATTGAAAAAGAACTCGGCCTTGATCTTTTTATCTAACTAAAATAAGACACTGTAGTTTAAAAAAAAAAACAAAACAAATTGCATCGAGAAATGTACTTTATCTTTAAAAGTAAAAATGTCACACGACATATAGGAAGAAAGAATCCAAGAATTTTGAGGCGATAAAAAAAAATGGCAGAAGCGCAACAGAGATTTGCAAATCCCTAGAGACAATATTATCTGTACTGCTGTACATGAGAGATTAAATTAACCTGTTGTAAAAATCTTATTTTCACTGTTGTAACAAATAAAGTATTTAAAAATTAAAAGTATGCTTTTGAAATATAAAATAATTGAAACAAATAAATAAATAAAAATTACACTACTTTTTATGCTGGGACGGAGGGAGTAAATAGTCTATTTACCTTATTTTATTTGTACATGTGTGGTCAAAGCCAATGGAAAACTAATCATACTCACAGTCTCAAACTTTTGACTGTAGGTATTTATCATTTCTTCTCCGCCACCGCCGCCGCCTCCGTCGCCGGAGGTGTGTTCAACCTAATTAATTAATATTCCCTTCCCTTCCTCTCAGTTAATTAAATATGCACCATTTACAGTTCTTCGCCATTTTCACACGAATCCTCCTCCTCTCAGCCTCCGCCGCCGCTAACAACCACCGCCACCGGCGGCTCCTCCACCAACCCTTTTTCCCCCTCGACCAAACCCCCGCCATTGCTCAGCCACCCTACTCTGCTTCACCTCCACAACCCCAGCAGCCCAAGTACCCTTTCTCCACACCCTCCCCGCCTTACCCCACCGCACAGAGCCCTTTCTTCCCCGATGTCCCTTCTCCGCCGCCGCCGCCTCCGAGCTCAGCCTCCGCCTTCGCCACTTTTCCGGCCAACATCTCCTCCCTCGTCCTCCCTTCTTCCTCCTCCCACTCCTCTCACTCACCCACTAAGCTCATTTCGCTCATCGTCCTCGTCTCCCTCTTCTCCCTCTTCGTCTTCGCCTCCATCTTCCTCCTCCTCTTCCGCCACCGCCGCCACCACCGCCACCACCACCAGTCCCTTAAGAGCGACAGCCTCCGCCTCTTCCCTCCCAACACCACCCCCTCCGACACCGCCGACGCCACCAAGAAACCGCCGCTTCCCCTGTTTCCGCGCCACGCTCCCTCCTCCACCTCGTCGGAGTTCCTCTACCTCGGCACCCTCGTCAGCTCGCGGGACCCCGAGCCCCACGCGCCCGCGCAGAATGACGAAAAAGCCCCGAACTTCCAAACCCTCGGCTCTCCGGAGCTCCTGCCGCTGCCTCCTCTGCCCCGCCAGCCCTCCGGCCAGATTTACAATAATACCCCTCACGCAGAAGCAGAAGCAGAAGCAGAAGACGAGGAAGAAGAAGACGAAGAAGGAGAAGATGAAGAGTTCTTTTCACCAAGAGGGTCCACTGCAAACAACGCTAGCCCCTACTTCACCGGAACATCTCTCACCCCTCACAATACCAAAACCGGAGTCTTGAACCCCTTCGACTGCAACTCATCCCTCTACTCCTTGTCGCCCGATAACAGCCCGTCCGTCGTGCTGAACTCTGACAGCCCGCTTAGTATTCAAACAAAATCTCCAGACAGCTCGGTGGTTTTCCCTGCTCCCTTGCCCCGATTTATCCCTCCTCCTCCACCCATTACGAAACCAGGGGCATATTCGGCATTGTCTCCATCTTCCACCACAGAGGAGGGTGGCACAACTCGGGACTGCTCTCCTCGAGCATCGGACTTTTCGAGTGTCGGGATAACAACCCCACCTCCGCCTCCGCCGACCGGTCCGCCTGAGCTGGTGGGTCCATCGAGAAATGGTGTGCCGCAGATTCCGGAGAAGGGCAGTTTGGGAAATGCACGCAGTAGAAGTGGGGAAATGATGAGGCCGAAGCTGAAGCCTTTGCACTGGGATAAAGTGAGAGCTAGTTCAGATAGAGCAATGGTTTGGGATCAGCTTAAAACCAGCTCCTTTCAGTAAGATTCGGTTTTGCTTCCTGTTTCGTACAACTATTAGTTGTTCGAATTCTTCTTTTACTCGTATGAACTTTTTTAGTAATCGTATTTTGTTGTCATCTTTCATCTTATTTGTGAGGTTCAATGTTTATGAAAATTGCCAATTTGGATGTAGGTTGAACGAGGAAATGATCGAGACTCTGTTCATGGCGAATTCATCGAATGTGAGTGGGAAAGACGGTTTGAGGCGCCACATGATCCCCAAAACAAGCCAACAAAATCTCGTGCTTGACCCGAAAAAGTCCCAAAACATCGCCATATTGCTAAGGGCCCTTAATGTTACCATTGATGAAGTTTGTGAAGCACTTGTTGAAGGTGAGAATCCTATTTCAGTGTTTCTAGAAATCATCAATTTGAATCGAGTTTATATTTTACGAATGAACGGGCACTTTTTACCTCTAGACTCTAGTGTGTGGGGAGTAAAGTTTATATTTTTGAAGTTTCATGTTTCTAAGCGTGTTTAGTTGTTGTGTTGGTGAAATAGGAAATGCGGACACACTGGGCACAGAGCTTCTCGAGTCTCTGTTAAGAATGGCCCCGACAAAAGAGGAAGAACGCAAGCTCATGGAGTTCAAAGATGGCCAATCGCCGCTCAAGCTGGGGCCCGCTGAGTCCTTTCTAAAGGCAGTGCTCAATGTACCCTTCGCCTTCAGGAGGATAGACGCCATGCTTTATGTCGCTAATTTCGAGTCGGAAATCGAACACCTCAATCGGTCATTCGACACACTAGAGGTAACAAAAAAAAAACAAGTTTATTACTATAACCGACTGCCAAGGCTACTTCTGTAATTTTACCCGTTCCTCACAGTCAGCCTGTAAAGAGCTGAAGAACAGCCGCATGTTCTTGAAGCTTCTAGAAGCCGTGCTCAAGACCGGTAACCGCATGAACACCGGGACCCACAGAGGCGATGCCCATGCCTTCAAGCTCGACACTCTCCTAAAGCTCGCCGACGTCAAGGGAGCTGATGGCAAAACCACCCTCCTCCACTTCGTGGTCCAGGAAATCATCAAGGCCGAGGGCACCCGGGCCCGCTCTTCCGTCCCCGAGGAAAGTCAACAGTCAACCCTCCAGGATGAGGTCGAGGTCAAGAAACTCGGCCTCCAGGTCGTATCCGGGCTCAGCGGAGAGCTCTCGAACGTGAAGAAGGCGGCTGTCATGGATTCCGAAGTTCTCACCAGTGACGCGACGAAATTAGCCTCCGGTATTTTTAAGATCAAAGAAGTGCTAACATTGGGCGACCCTAAGTTTTCGGACAACATGAGCGAGTTCTTGAAGAAGGCGGAGGGCGAAATCGGAAATATTCGGGCGCGTGAGGGTATTGCCTTCTCCATGGTGAAGGGTCTGACCGAGTATTTCCACGGGGACTCGGGGAAGGAAGAGACTCGCCCGTTGCGGTTATTCATGGTCGTTAGGGACTTCCTGTCTGTTCTCGACCGTGTGTGCAGGGATGTTGGGAAGATAAACGAGCGGAGCATGGTGAATTCGGGCCGACAGGTTGGGCCGGTCAGTAACAATGCGGGCCTCGTTGGCCCGGTTTTCCCTGTGTTTATCGAAGAACTGCAGTCTAGTTCATCTGATGATGAAAGCTCATCCTCTTTCTAGTGTGTGTGATCTTAGATGATCTGGTAATTTGGTGTTATTTTGTATGTAATAATGTGATGTGACTTGGTAGTTTTAATAAGTGGCTACTTATATATATATAATGTATTTGTATTAAATAGTCAGAAATTTCATTGAAGATTTTCTTGATAATTGAAGCTCCATGATATAGCCTGAATGACCTCTGCAGTTGTCAGACCTATTCATGCCCAGTTATCACGAGCTGCACCTCAAGGAATGTGAGATTACAAAATTACCCTTGAAATGTAAACTAATATCAAAAGGAGAATAGTTGAGTTTGCTTGTAATCAAAGCTAATAGAAATCAAATACTACGTGTAGTTATTAATCAAAAATCAAAAATCAAACTCTATGACCTTTCGGCATCCATACGCTCGATAACTCGTCTGGCTTCCTCCTCCGTTGCTGGAACTACATTACGAATCTTCTGGCCGCTATTAAGGGCATCCGAGTGGACGGTGAACGTGAAGTAAAACTTATTGGATACCTTTAAATATTTACAATCACAAAGAAAAAAAATGAGTCAGAAAATTTTCTATCGAAAACAAGAGGAAAAATAAAATAAAATCTTGCTTACCTCGCTAGATCTATGCTCAGGCCTCATAACATGAGCCACAACTTCTACATTGATCATAGGTTGCGCGGGATTTTCGAGTTCTGTATACAGCACACATGAGTTGAAACGAAGAAAATTTCCGACATCAACCGGTTTAAGGAAGTCCACATGATCAACTTCCATGAAGCAAGGTGCACTTCCGGCAAACGAATAAGCAGTTGCAAAGGCCAACTCAAAAGCTCTCCTCATCAAAAATCCACCGAAAATCCGCCCGTGAACATTCCTTTGCTGCGGCTGGCACATTAAGGAATTCTGAAGGCAAGTGTCCTTTATTAGAATACTATCTCTATCTGCCAAGGCCGGCATGTCGCAAAAGACTCGGCCTTCGGATAGCAATTCATATAGCCTTTTGTTCATTTCCTTCTCCTCGTCGTTATTATTAATCTCGGCTTTCTTTGGCTCCCCTCCTTGCCTTTTCTTCCTCAGTTTGTTCCTTTGTTCGGCTTCTTCCCGCATGGATTTTTCCTTTTCTGTTTCTGGGGAGATTTGGTTGATGACGGCGGATTTCCCAGTGTTGGAGTCCCGGGCCACGAAAGTGAAATTTGCCGTCAGAGCTAGGGCGTTTGTGGGATCAGATGTTTCTGCAAGGTAGGGAAATATCGTCTGTTTTAGTAATACAAATGTGAAAGCCAATAGCAACAATTCAAATCCTGGAGTCTCTGATTCAAATGTTATTCACGACTCTCCCTTCAACTGACAAACACTTCAAATAGATTTACAAATGAACTAGGGTCGAGAAAATGGAGTATACAACTAATACAAGAATTGTGGGAGTATGACATGGCTTCAATCATATAGGGGAAAATCCAATTACATTATCTCAGACTTCCGAGTGACCAGAAAAATCATCAATCATGCATCAGTCTCGTGTAGGTTGATTTAGTCACACACAACAAAAACAGAAAAAAAGGATACGAGTCTCATACAGAAATCCATAACAATATATACCTTGAGAAGGCTGAGTGACTTCCAGTTGGATCTCCATGGAAGATCGACCGACCCAAATAACAGAACCTGCTATTGTTAGATCAGTGTCGACTCTTATCGGTTTCCTTAGGACCATCTTGTCCACCGAAGCTGTGACTAATAATAATGGCCTCGTAGAACTATCTTCACTTAAACAATGCTGCCACAACACGGAAGGGAATAAATAAATAAATAATAAGAGTGTACTGAATCGAAAATGGAGATGCTATTTACCATTGGAAAACTGATAATATTAACCAAAGTTCTGCATATAACCAATATCCGTTTTATAACTCTGGAAATTCAGTAGGGATATACTCGGACAAGTATACAAGTTTATCGATTTTCGCTTCTTAACATCAACATTTGGAATGTACATTGGATCAAGCAACAACAGTTGGGAATAAAAGAAAATGGATTAGGTATTCTACTAATAGATTTATACCTAATGCATTTAAGGTCTGTTACAAGTATATGTATCCGCACAATGCAAACTATGTAATGTCAAGAATTAGCAGACACCACCACTAAATTTATAGTAGTATTTAAAATAACTTAATTTGCCGAAACATACACACAAATACTTGATATAAAAAATAAGGATAAATTACAATAATTACAAATGAAGCATTTGAGCCTGAATACCAGAAAAAGGAAACCAATTGTTTCTTTAAATTACAAATACTAACTTACGCTAGGGGTGCAATTGATCAAAACCAAGCCGGGTTTTCGAGTGTTTGAGCTTGACTAGTTTGTTATCGAGAAAAACTCGAGCTTAATTATATCGAATATAATAATGTCTCGATAGCTGTTTCAAGCCTAAACGATCTAAGTCAGTATTAATTATCCATTAAACCATACTTCATTAAATTACAAAAGTAAAATAAAATAATTCTTCAACGCATGATATATCTACCTAAATCGTCAACAAAATAGGAGAATAAATATGGAGGAAGCGTGGATTGATAGCTTTACAGAACCATATTATTCTTATGTCCATGCACAATCATTAAAATAAAAACCAATCAACCAAATAAACTACACGAGCTTGCTAACCAGGTAACAAACCGAATATCATAAAACTTGAGTTTGGTTCATTTATTTTAACAAGCCTTATTCAACAAACTCATACAATTTTGTATCACTCGACTAAGTTCATTTGCAGCCCTAGACACAACAAACGCAAACAACAATCGAGTTCGTGCAATATGTAAACAGAAACAAATTTCGACAATCAATTTTAACTTGCCGATCGATGTCTTTACAATAATGTACAGTAAAAAGAATCTACAGTAAACAGAATCGAGGAAGTTGAAGAAGTGTACCTTATAGGATATAGTTCCAGCCAAAGCATCAAGATCTTCAAGCAGCTTCCCAAGCCTAATCTCATTCCATGGATTCCTATACTGCTCTCTCAGTACATAATCACTCGAAAACTTATACAGAACGCTCGTCCGGCTTTTCGACGGAGCTTTCGCGATCAACTCACTCTGTTTCGGACTGCCGCCATCGCTTCCGGACGGCCTCTCAAAAATGTTCGATCTTGCTTCCCACAGTGCATTGGTCACGGGCGAATGGAACATTCCGGGCCACAAACTGAGGGGCTTTCTTATGGAAGAGCCCGCGTCGATGGGGTCCGGGCCCTCCATCGGCGAATACACAGTCGGGGCAACCGGAGCCGGATCCGAAGAATCAGGCTCTGATTTTGAAGATGAACACGATCTGATTTGGAAGGTATTGAAAGCGGGTCTTTGGTTTTCAATAAATCGGGCGCATAAAGATGCATTTTTTGGTGAATCAAGATTGTGGGTTTTGAGGAGTTTTGCGTTTGATGAAAAGGAGAGAATCTTGGTGGGAAAAAGTCTGGATCTTGGCGGGTTTCGCAATTGAATGTGGGGAATTAGGGCATGATTTCTTGCATGATTTCTTGAATAAGTTGATGGGTTTTTTAGTACGAGGTGAGAAATCGGATTCTTTGAAGGTTTCATGAATGCGTTCGAATTCAAATTCAAATTCAATTTAAATTAAATCCGGGATTTGATGAATTTGTATGTTTCATGTTTCCATCCAGATTTTTGATTCGGGAATGAAGGCAAAACTTCTGGGCTAGAGGTTGGACTTGTTCTAATTTTTTGTTAAATTTCGTGCCCAAACTCTTTGCTTCCAAAAAAAAACATATCATTTCCAATTATTTGTACTGATTCATTTTAAAATATTAATTTATTTTATCAATTTTTTTTATTTTTTATTTTTTAATTTAAAAATACATATTTATTTATTAATCCGTATTATTTTATGCAAATAAATTATATATAAAACTTACCCTAATTTTAATTTAATTTTATGTTTTTATAAACCTAATTATTACTAATATTTTTTTTAAAGTTATTGAGATAATTATCAAATTTATTTAGTATGTGTAAATTTATTAAGATGTAAAAATATATGTCAATAACACAAAAAGAAAGTATAAAAGGATTAATATATGAGACAAAGAAAAATTTCTATTGTTCATGTAAATAAGTGGACATTTTTTTTTTTTTTTTTTTGTGAAAGAAGAATGTCTATTATTCATTGATAGAGTGAGCAGTATACTTGTAAAAATACTCTACTAGATAGTCAAAATTTCTAAACTACGTTGAGGACAAGTTGTCCTACACTCCTCTACTTATACCAACCCAAAGTGAATTAACCAGAATCCATTAAGAAAGCTAGAAAATGAAAACTACCAATAAGCCCCATGTCTTTGTCTTTCCTTTCCCCGTGCAAAGCCACATTAACCCGATGCTAGAGTTCTCCAAAGCCCTAGCATCAAACAATCAACTCAATCTCACATTCATAATCCCCGCCAAAACACCCGATAATCGCAACACCGCCAGCTCGAATGTCACCATCGAGTACATATCCGACGGTTCGGAAGAACCGATCCAAGAGACACAACAAGCAACTACCTCCCCCACGGATCGTATCTTCCAACGGTTCGAATATGTTGTCTCGAGAAACCTGATCAGGTTTCTCGAGCAACACAAGGAATCTCACGAGTCATCACCGAGATCGGTTCTCGTTTATGATTCCGTGTTCCCGTTTATGTTGGATGTGGCCCACAAGTTGGGCATGGTCGGGGCCTCGTTTTTCACGCAATCGTGCGCGGCGAGTGCTATATACTATCATATGGAACACGGCTCTTTGAAGTATCCGTTCGAGGAGGATGATTGTGGGAAAGTGTCGGGATTGCCCGGTTTCTTGCCGGAGCTAGGGGTCGATGGTATGCCGGTGTTCTCCAAGGATGCTAACTCCGACGACGGCCGGGCGCTTGTGAAGATCGTGGTCGATCAGTTTCGGAATCTTGAGGAGGCAGATCTATTGCTTTTCAACTCTTTTGACAAGCTAGAAAATGAGGTATGTGTGTGTGTGTGTTTTGTGTGTGTAATCGGCCTTAAATTAATGATAACGACATTGTTATCACCTAATAATAAATTGTCACAAGCACAAATTTTCATGGAAGTAGACTTGTAGTTGTAGTTGGGGTAGTTGGATGTTGAGACTTGAGACTTGAGACATTAATTAATATATTAATTAATGTTCGGTCGTTACTAAGGGCAAAAACGACTTTTTCTTTGTACAATCCACCTTTCGTCCAAGTCAAAGAATTTGTAATTTCATGACCTCTTTTTTTTTTTTTTTTTTTTTTAAATTGAACAGTAAATAGTAAACCAAAATTTGTGACATGTAAATTACAATATCATAAATTATATTATACTTTTTTTCTAAAAATTTCTTTATTTTATTTTTGAGAAACTCCCCTATTACAGTATTATGAAACTCCTATTAAAAAAATTGATCATATTATTATTGGTAATAATGTTTTTTGTTGTAATAGTATTATTTAATTAATATTTTAAATAAAAAAATGTTCAAAAATGATAATTTTGGTATTTTTACTCCGTATTCTCTTGGATGAAAATCATTTAATTACTTAGAGTATATGTTTAATTAATTACACAGTTGTTTGCTGGAATTACAACAGGTAGTTGAATGGATGTCCACCCGTTGGCCAATGATCAAAACAATCGGACCAACAAATTTGTTAGCACGTGACAAGAACAACAACAACCACGTGATCGACCTATTCGAATCGAATCAAGAAGCATGCACAAAATGGCTGGACTCCAAAGAACCCGACTCGGTCGTCTACGTCTCGTTCGGAAGTCTGGTCAGCCTCGACGAGCACCAAATGGAGGAGTTAGCAACGGGCCTAACCGCGAGCCAATGCAACTTCTTGTGGGTCGTACGAGCCTCGGAAGAGCACAAACTCCCGACAAACTTCACTGCTTCTTTGTCCTCCTCCGAGAGGGGCATCGTCGTAAATTGGTGCTCCCAAGCCGAAGTCTTGGCCCATCGAGCGGTGTCTTGCTTTCTGACGCATGGCGGTTGGAACTCTACGATGGAAGGGTTGAGCAAAGGGGTCCCGCTTATCGCCATGCCCCATTGGGTCGATCAAATTACAAACTCTAAGTTCGTCGAGGATGTGTGGGGGGTCGGGGTTAGGGTTGTAAGAGGTGGTGAGAATGTGGCTTCAAGAGAGGAGGTTTGCAAGTGTGTGAAGGAGGTTGTTTGTGGGGAGAAAGGGAATGAGCTTAGAATGAATTCTAAAAAGTGGAAGGAATTGGCTGAGGAGGCAGTGGAGGATGGAGGGACAACTGCAAAGAACATTGAGGATATTGTTTCCATATTCTTGAATTGGGTGTAGTGTAGTCTAATAATCAAGAAATTGATCAATGAGAAGTACAATATGGTTTTCTTGTATTCAGACTTATAATCAAATAATCATACAGACATATTGAGGATGTTGTTTGCATATTTTTTGGGTGTAGTCGAAACTCAGATCATCGAATAATTAATAGATCAATGAGAACAAGATTCACATATATATAATACACTATATCATCAGATGTTATTCTCAATCATACAAACAAGATGCTATTCTCGAATATTTTCAGCAGGAACTTTATAGTTCAAAACAGGCCTGAATCCGAAACATAAAATTTAACAATTTTCACAGTAAGACCATGTTTGGTTCCACCACCTCCGATTTCCAAGAAAACCCATGGCCATCAAATCCCCTTCTCCTCCTCCCTCTGTTTCTATTCGCCATTTTCTTGATCAGACAATACAGCTTCACCTCCCCAAAACCCTTCAAAAACCTCCCACCTTCACCCCCAAAGCTCCCCGTTATCGGAAACCTACACCAGCTAGGCCTCTCCCCCCACAGAGCCCTCCGCTCTCTGTCCGAAAAATACGGCCCGCTGATGCTTCTTCATCTGGGCAGCGTGCCCTGTCTCGTGATCTCCTCACCCGAAGCTGCCCGAGAGATCTTGAAAACCCATGACTCGATTTTCTCAAACAGGCCCAGATCGAGCGTCGCCGGCGCGATTTACGACTGCAAAGACGTCGCCTTCGCCCCTTACGGCGAGCACTGGAGACGGGCCAAGAGCATCTGCGTGAATCAGCTTCTGAGCAGCAGAAAGATTCAGTCTTTTAGAAACATTAGGGAGGAAGAGATTCGTCTGTTGGTGGAGAGGGTACGAGGATCTTGTCGGGACGCCGATGAGGGGAAAAGGGTTGTTATTGATTTGGGCGAGGCTTTCGCTTCCCTCACGAGCGATGTAATTTGCAGGGTGGCTTTGGGGAGGAAATACGGTGACAGGAAGTTCAAGGAGATTGTGGAGACCCTAGGGGTATTATTGGGAGATTTCAATGTGGGAGAGTTTGTTCCATGGCTTGCTTGGATTAAGTACTTCAACGGGATGAATCGTAAAGTTAGGAAAGTCGCGGAAGAGATCGACGAGTTCTTGGAGGCCGTTGTGAGGGAGCATGTGGATGGGATGAGTGAGAGAGGAGATGAGGGTAAGGATTTTGTGGATGTTTTGCTTGAGATTCAAAGGAGTAAGGAAAGTGGATTTGTTCTTGATGCAATTTCCCTCAAAGCTATCGTCTTGGTAAGTTGTTTAACGATTTGAAACGGATGGGGCGAGTAGCTTTGTAGTCATAACATATCACATAAGTACTAATCAGATTCATTTGTATTTTGTGAAGTAAGTAGTTTTGTTTCTATGAGACTGAGGTAGTAGTATATCATATAACTGATCAGATTCATTGCAGGACATGTTTGCTGCTGGGACAGATACAACCTACACCCTCATCGAGTGGACACTGTCCGAGCTCATAGCTCACGATGACATCATGCTCGAACTGAAAACCGAGCTGAGGAAAATCGCGGGACACAATTCAGCCATAACCGAAGACGATTTGGACAAATGCCAATACTTGAAAGCTGTCGTGAAAGAGGCCCTGCGGCTGCACCCTCCTCTCCCGCTGCTCGTCCCTCGTGAATCCACCCAAGACGTCAGACTACTAAGCTACGACATTTCTTCAGGCACGCGAGTGGTCATCAACACGTGGGCCATGGGAAGGGATCCGTTATTGTGGGTCGAGCCCAACGAGTTTCGGCCCGAAAGATTCCTGCATGGTCCGGTTGATTTGAAGGGGCAGTTTCGGTTGATCCCTTTCGGTGGGGGGCGGAGGGTCTGCCCTGGAGCCGGGTTTGCCATGGTTATAGTCGAGCTTGTGCTGGCGAATTTGGTGCTGAATTTCGGGTTCGAATTGCCGAGTGGGGGCAAGGGAGAGGATTTGGATATGTCTGAAGGTGAAGGTATTACTATCCATAGAAAATATCCTCTCAGAGTTGTTGCTACTTGTGAGTCTTGACTTCATGAGCTAAAATATGTAACCAAGGAAACACATGCATGTCTAAGGGTTTCATAAAATTAAATCTAGCTAACCAATTCAAAGACTCCAACTTCAAATGAAAATATATTTATTTTTAAAGTGTCTTAATAGTATATTTTTAATAGAATTTAAAATAATTTGAAAGTGTTCAAAATAATTTTATAAAAAATTGGCCCAAGTACCAAATTGTTGGAAGAAGCACTTGTTTGTGTCAACACTCATTCAACAGTTCATTCCCATTCCCATGTCAAATACTAGTGTGAGAAGACATTATCCTAATTTACTGTTTCTCTACCAAACAAAGGCTAAACCACAAACAGGTTTGGACATGGGACGGAATGAGACGAGATTATGAGAATCCCGTCTGGTTCCGATAATTTATTTTCGGGACGGAACAATACGAGATTGATGTTTTAAAAGTTAGTCTCACATGTTCCAATCACGTTTTGGTTCGGATCGAGATCGGGATGGATGTCCCAAAATTTTAAATAAAATTATAAAATTATTAATAAAATTAAATTTTAAAATTAAAATAAATATTATTAATTTATAAAACAATCAAAATACAAATAAAATAAAAATTCTTAAATTTTTACAGAAAAAAGTTAAATTATTCAATTTAAAATAATTTTTAAAATTTTTAAAATATAAGTATTTAAGTATTTTCAAAATAAATTATATAAAAAATTAAATTATTATAAGATTTGTAAAAATATATTAACAAAGTAATAAATTTAATTAAAAGTTTGATTAATATTTTGATATTTGTATTAATTTATGTGAAAAATAAAATATATATTTATATTAATAAATTTGCCGGACGGGACGGTATAGAACGGAATTGTCTCGATCTCGTTTCGTCCCATGGGATATTGGGATTGTCATTTTCAAAATTGACGACGTCCCATTCCGCTAACTTTGGGAATGAGACCGAGACGAGATCGGGAATTCGGGTAGAAGTGTCAATTCAGTTAAACCAAATCAAATCGAATCGAATTTTCGGTTAACCGAACCAAATACGAGCTATTTTCAAGAATCAAAAGTCAAACCGTTTAAAAAAATGATCTGGTTCGGTTTTAAACGAATAATTTTAGTTTGATTTAATTTTAACAAAATTTTAATTATTATTTTTTAAATATTTTAATTAAAAAAAATAAGATACACCTCTGCACATATATATATACACACGTACCGTCCCACCCGAATCAAACCACAAGCAAACGATGATGATGCTTATTATAATCATTTTCTTACTCTTTCTTCCATTACTAATCTTCCTATACCTAAGGAGATCATCACCAAACCCCTCCCAACCGCCGGGCCCACCCGGGCTCCCCCTCATCGGAAACCTCCACCAACTAATCCCGGCCAAAGCTCCACACGTCTACCTATGGCACCTCTCCCAAAAACACGGTCCCGTCGTACAACTCAAACTCGGCTCCGTCCCAATACTCTTCATATCCTCAGCCAAACTATCCGAAGAAACTATGCGAACGCAAGACTCAACCTTCTGCGGCCGCCAAACTAATTTTGTGGGCCCACGTACACTCTCCTACGGCTGCATGGACATGGTTTTCTCCCCCTACGGCCCTCACTGGAGGGAGCTGAGAAAGATCACAGCCGTCCATCTCTTCTCCCCCGACAAGGCTCGATCCTTCCGCCCCCTCCGCGAGGGCGAGATCTCTCGCATGGTCGAGGAGATCTCGTCTCGACATGGGGCGGCTGTCGATTTGAGCGAGACGGTTATGGGGCTCGGAAGCTCGTTGATAGTTAGGGCGGCTTTCGGGAAGAGTGTGATGGGGAGGAGGTTCGTCGGGCTGTTGTACGAGGCTCAGGCGATGTTGGCGGGGTTTTTCGCGTCGGACTATTTTCCGGGTTTGGGTTATTGGGTGGATAGATTGTCGGGGGCGATGGGGCGTTTGGAGTCGGTTTTCGACGAGTTGGATTCCTTTTATCAGGAGCTCATCGACGAGCGCGTGGCTAAGAGACGAGCCGGGGTTGTTTCGAACGAAGGTTGTATTCTTGATGTCTTGATCCAACTCAAGGAAGACGGGGCTTCTTCTATTGATCTCAGTTGGGACATCGTTAAAGCACTTTTAACGGTATTTTTTATTTTTCATGTCTTATGAAATTATTCATACTTACTCATATAGTCACAGTTGATCAACGTTAACTTTTTCTATCAGTATTTTTTGTACACTATTTATCATATGTATTGGACGGATAAAAAAAATTAACATATACCACCTCTAACTATTGTTATGGCACAGAGCCTAGATTTTTTATGTTAGAAAATTTTATCATGAAGCATTTTAAAGTGTATACTATATATTGGTCTTATAATTAACTTGAATACATACAACTTAATTCCGATCCTTTATAATTATTACGCTTGCAGGACATATTTATTGGTGCAACAGATACAAGCTCGGCATCAATTGTTTGGACGATGACAGCCCTAATCAAAGCACCACACGTGATGCACAAGGTACAAGCCGAGGTGAGAGCTCTCATAGGCCGCAGCAAGGGCACTGTGGGCGAAGATGATTTGCCTAATCTGCCCTACCTAAAAGCAGTCGTGAAAGAAACATTCCGTTTGTACCCTCCCTCCCCGCTGCTGGTGCCCAGACAAACGACCGAGAAATGCAGCCTAGAGGGCTACGAAATTCAACCCAACACCGTCGTCTATGTCAACGCGTGGGCCATCGGGAGAGACCCCGACTACTGGAAAGTCAACCCGCACGAGTTCTCGCCCGAACGATTCTTGAACAACAGCGTTGATGTGAAAGGGAGGGATTTCGGGTTGGTCCCGTTCGGGTCGGGTCGGAGAATGTGCCCCGGGATGAATATGGGGCTTGCGAATGTGGAGCTTGCTCTTGCTAATCTACTCTATTCTTTCGACTGGGAACTGCCTAAAGGTGTTGAGGCCAAAGACGTGGATTTGGATGTATTGACGGGAATCACTATGCATAAGAAAAATGCACTCGTCCTTGTGCCTAACAAATATGACGTTATTTAGGTGTTATATATCCTTATTTTACTTCTTTAGTCTCAACAAGTCAACAATAACTTCCTACTTTAATTTGAGAGAGAAGATTCAATAAAAATGTTTTATTTTTATTATGTTCAAGAAAAGTAAAAATAAATAAATAACAGTAAATAAGTTAAATGTCTCAATTACTTTGATCAAACTCTTTTTATAATAAATAAGTTAAGGCTTAAGATATTTACACCTCCATCTTTTATTTCTGCACCCCTCTTTCTAAATTACTAATTACACCACCCTTCATAATACCTTAACTACCCTTATTTTGTTTAATTAATTTTTTATTCTTCATCTTTTATTTCTGCACCCCTCTTTCTAAATTACTAATTACACCACCCTTCATAATACCTTAACTACCCTTATTTTGTTTAATTAATTTTTTATTCTTCATCTGATTTTTTCTCGTCTTCATCCCTGTCAATCTGCAACCCTACCTACATCAAAAAAAAAAAAAAAATCTCGTCTTCATCCTTGTCGATCGGCAATCCTACATACATCAACACCTACTCACCATAACCATCTTATATTTAAGCTTTACAAAACCACCAAATTCGACTGCCCTTCACCGGTAAACCAACCAACCCGTTCTAAAGTCTAACCGATCTTGGAAACCCACCAAATTCTCATACCCCATCTCCAAGGAGGGCCGCTACCCGTACCAGTCGTCGGGTAAAAAATATACAGTAAAAAAATGAAAGAGGTGTAAAGTATTTTTTTGCGTAATAAGGGCAGTCCAGGTATTTTAATGATGGCGTACATAACAATTTTAAAAAGGGGGTGTGAAGATTAATTACGGAGGTGTAAATAACCGTAGCCATAAGTTAAATGTCTCATTTTTTCATGTAATTATAAAATTAATAAATAATACTCCCGCCATCATAAAAATATCGAGCTCGCAAGCTGCTCGAGTCAACTCTCGGCTCGAGCTCGGTCAAACTCGAGCTCGAGTTGCTCGGTACACTCAACGAGCCGAGCTCGAGCATTGTTTTTTAGCCTCTCGAAATATAGGCAATTACAAATATACCCCGCACTATATATATATATATATATATATATATATATATATATATATATATATATATATATATATAAAAGGAGTTACGGTACTCTATACTTACGATAGTGTTTTGTAAACTTGCTAGAGTTGATTATTAATATTTTAGTGAGATTTATAGTGCTAAGTGGACGTAGAACTCGTTAACGGGTGAACCACTATAAATTTTATGGTTGTTCGTGTTTATTCATTTCTCGTATCGTTTTCGTGTCCATTTCTGGTCGACGTAGTTGTGGGCGTAAATCCCAACAGTGCCATGGTTATAGTCGAGCTTGTGATGGCGAATTTGGTGCTCAATTTCGGGTTCAAATTGCCGAGTGAGGGCAAGGAAGAGGATTTAGATATGTCTGAAGACTGAAGGTGAAGGTATTACGATCAATAGAAAATATCCTCGTCTTAAATTATCAATTACTCATGAGCTAAAATATGTAATCAGAGAAACACATGCATGTCCAAGGGTTTTCACATATCTAAAGGTATTTCTAATTCTAAGTTGCACGAAACATATTGATTTAATTTAAGTACTAGAATATTTAAATAATTTATTTAATTAAAAAAAATTAATTTTAAAAAAATAGTAGTATTTTTTTTTTTAAATGACTTCAAGTACCCTTTAATATTTAACTTGTCTTAATATATTTTTAATTAATTTAAAATAATTTTATAAAAAAAAATGGCAAAGTACCAAATTGTTTGAAGAAGCACTAGTTTGTGTCAACCCTCGTTGAATAATTCATTCCCATTCCCATGTGGAATAGTCTGAACTCTGAAGACATTATCCTAATTTATGTTTCTCTACCAAACAAAGGCTAAACCACACATATGCACAAGAACAAAATTTCACAGCAAAAACCACACAACTCCGAAAATCGATTAATCGGAGAAACGCCGTAACGTAAAATGGCAGTGGCGACTAATAGTACTACTCACGTCCTCGCAATCCCCTTCCCTCTGCAAGGCCACATAAACCCCATGCTTCAGCTCTGCAACCGCCTCTCGACTAAAGGCATCCACGTCACCTTCCTCACCACTGTCACAATTAGCAAATCCCTTCTTCAAACAAAAACAACAAGCAGCAGCAACGATCTAATAAACGTCGAGACCGTACCCGATTTCACTATCCCTGAAGCTGAACAAGGCCTAGACCTATACGAGGTCTTTTTTCGGTCCTTCAGAGCAGCCATCACAACTGGCCTTCCTGACATCATCGGAAGACACAGCAACTCCGAGTTCCCTGTTCGGGCCGTTGTCTACGATTCGGTTATCCCGTGGGTCTTGGACCTAGCCCACGCGAATGGACTGAAAGGGGCTGTTCTGTTCACTCAATCCTGCGCCGTTTCTTCCGTCTTCTACCACATGCACGAGGGCAATTTGGAGATTTCAGGTGCTGATGATCAGGAGGTCTCTTTGCCCGGGTTGCCGGTCATGGGGTTCCAGGACTTGCCGTCTCTAGTTTACGACGGGGGATCCAAGTATTCGTCGATCTTCAGGCTTTTGCTCGAGCAGTTCTCGACGTTTCAACAGGCCGATTGGCGCTTGTTCAATACGTTCGACAAGCTTGAGGCCGAGGTATGATAATCGATTATGGCGGTAATCGAACTCAGGACCTGGCTAACAATTTGATACCATTTTAGAAACTGCATCATGTTGAATATCCCACATCGGTTGGATATAGATATAAGTTAGACAACCTTATCACCTTAACAAGGCCTTTTAAGGTGTTATTGGCCCAACTTTAATATGGTATCAGAGCGGGCCCAACACGATGATGGGTGCCCCAGCCGATGAAATTTCCGGCTTGCCCAAAGATGGCACTATGTCCATGAGTAGAGCCGACAAAACCGAACCTACTCGTGAGGGGGCGTGTTGAATATCCCACATCGGTTGGATATAGATATAAGTTGGACAACCTTATCACCTTAACAAGGCCTTTTAAGGTGTTATTGGCCCAACTTTAATACATCATTTATAAAAAAGATCAAACACTTAGATAATTTTGACAACTCAACATTTATATTAGTGAGTAGAATATAATCTCTAATGTATACATTTGTTGTTGAAAATGTTTCTGACAGATACTAAAGTGGATGGCGACGAAATACCGGATCCTGACAATCGGGCCGACCATTCCATCCATGTACACAGACAAGAGATCACCGGAAAACTCCGACTACGGCTTAAGCTTTTTCAAGCCGAAAACCGAGTCCTGGTCCAAATGGCTCGACGAAAAGGCCGACCAATCCGTAGTCTACGTCTCCTTCGGCAGCTTGGCCGATGTGCCCGAAAAGCAAATGGAGGAAATAGCCTTTGGGATAACAGCCATTGAGTTCAGCTTCCTGTGGGTGGTCCGAGACAGCGAAATCGGAAAACTCCCGCTAGATTTTGCCACGGCGAAAAATGGTCTAATTTTGAACTGGTGCTCGCAACTGGAAGTTTTGTCCCACAAGGCCGTGGGGTGTTTTCTCACGCACGGCGGCTGGAATTCGACTTTGGAGGGGTTGAGTTTGGGAGTGCCGATGGTGGTGGTGCCGCAGTGGACGGACCAGCCGACGAACGCTATGTTTGTGGGGTCCGTTTGGCGGACGGGAGTCAGGTGCCGGACGAAGGATGAGGATGGAATTGTCGGGAGAGACGAAGTGAAGGCTTGTGTGGAGGATGTTATGAAAGGAGAGGCGAGGAGGAGGAATGCGGAGAAATGGAAGGAGTTGGCGGTGGAAGCGGTTAGCCAAGGAGGGAGCTCTGATAGGAATGTTGCTACATTTGCAATGGAGCTTTCATCTTCTTAAGCATTATTGTGACAAAAGTCAATAAATATACAAGTGTGTTTTTTACATCGGTTTGTTCATAACCCATGTAAACTTATTAGACATTGGTGTAAACATAACTGATGTAAAATAATTAAAACAAGGTACAGTATAATGACAGGAGTTTACGAAAAGAGGACCGACGACGGCTTTATTTTATTTGTTTTTATTCTTCAGAAATTTAAAATTTCTTGTAAAACCCTAAAACCCCAAAATCAAGGAGATCGGCAAAAATGGCAATATGCAGAGCACGCGTTGCTTCCTCAGCTCTACTCCGATCAGTTCTTTACACTCCCACGCGATCTCTCTCTTCCGGTAATCGCTTTTCCGATCCGAACAAGATTTCATTGGATTTTCCCCAAATATCATCTGTTGAGAGTGTCGATTCGAAAACAGGGGTTTCTTCATGGAAATCCTCAATGATGAATCAGATGCTCACGCTCGACATAACCTCTCAAATCGGGAGCTGTATGCCACTGTCGAGTATGCGAATCGGGACCCACGTCCACAACATCGAGCTCCGGCCGGGTCAGGGTGGGAAGCTCGTGCGGGCTGCCGGGACAACCGCTAAGATACTTACTGAGCCTAACAGGGCTACCAGGTACTAAAACAGATTATATTCAATATTCAATATTTTGTTTTCACTGATGAAGAGGAAATTCATTCTTGTATAGAATTACAATATACCCAAACAACATTAGTAACAGTAAGAAAGTAGATCTCTATCATTTCCACTGCTCTACGGAAATGGCACTTGAATTCTACTTTTGACTCTTCCAAACATCAAAAGAGTCTGCATATTTCGGTTTGTGAATATATGCAAGTCCGTCTCATACAAGAGAAAGTATCGTCATATTGGATTTTGTGAATATATATATACAATTTGCATTCGAACTGCGCGATTGAATATTTTCACGAAAATAATTCTTAGGTACTGTGAGATCAAGCTGCCATCCGGAGTGAAGAAACTGATTAACACGAGATGCAGAGCGACAATTGGGATGGTGTCGAACCCAGAGCACGGGTCGAAGAAGCTTAGGAAGGCCGGTCAGAGCCGGTGGTTGGGGAGAAGGCCGGTGGTCAGAGGCGTGGCTATGAATCCAGTCGACCATCCTCATGGAGGTGGTGAAGGGAAGAGTAAGAGTGGTGGTAGCCATGGCAGAGGCTCACTTACGCCTTGGGGAAAGCCGACCAAGGGTGGATACAAAACAGCTCGCCCTAGGCGAAAGATTTAGTTTCTTACCGTTTCTTTTCTGAGAGCAAATAATATTGTTTTTCCGTAAACCATAAATAGTCGTTTGAGATTATCACTTGACATTGACAGAGAGAGTACTTTTGTTTAGCAACATTATTTGTTGTGCAGATTAATTGAGAAGCACAGCTTATTCAGAAACACAGACAACCTGCTTCCCAACATTGCTACCGGAGGAAAGTCCCACGAGAGCACCTGGTGCACTTTCAAGGCCTTCGGATATAGTCTCGACGTAAGTTATTTTACCTTCCCTGATAAGAGGAAGAACCAGGTCGAGGTACTTGTGGTAGAGGTGGTAGTAATCATTCACGACGAATCCTTCCATGCGGATACGCTTCGTGATGAAAGCAAGCAAGTTGTGCACGCCTTCAGGCTGGGCGAGGTTGTACTGAGAGATCATCCCGCACACAGAAATGCGGCCATGGAGTCTCATGTTGTTGATCACAGCTTCAAGCATTTTTCCTCCCACGTTTTCAAAATATATATCGATGCCATCAGGAAAATACCTAGTTGATCATTAACACAGGACACTAGTTATATATATGCTTAAGGTATATATATATCGTTGGAAGCAGAGTGATGGGAAGGTGATAGCTTATTACCTCTTTAGAGCAGCATCGAGATCGGTCTCCTCTTTGTAGTTGAACGCGTTATCAAACCCTAGCTTGTTCTTCAAGAGGTCAACCTTGTCTTTGGACCCTGCACTTCCGACTACGTAACAGCCCATCAACTTTGCAAACTGGCCCACGAGCTGACCGATGGCTCCGGCTGCTGCTGAGATGAAGACGGTTTCCCCGTTTTTGGGAGAGCAAATCTCGTAAAAACCAGCATATGCCGTCATGCCGCTCATGCCTACAAACAAGGGAACGATGAGAATCATGCATCGATTTATAAAGAAGGAAATAAAAATAGATTCATAGCCCACACCAAGAATTCCGGTGTAGTAAGACAGTGGCACATCATCAGTGTGCTGGATTTTACAGAATGCGCCAGGAGCTATGTAGAAGCGCTCGTCCAATTCGTGGTGTTGAATGAGATTGCGTGGAGATTTGATAAGGCTGTAATGTTCCCAGGTGGTGAACCCCCATACGAGGTCGCCCTTGTTCAATTCGGGATGAGAAGAATCGACGACTCTTGATACTCCGTATCCTACGATAGGCTGCGTATAATCGAACAAGAGGTAAAGAAATTAATTTTTGTTTTTATTTGAATATTGCAACAACATATATACTGTAATATAGGAGTAGTAAATAAAGATTAAGTAACTTACGGATGAGGGGGTGAAGCCGTTTTTCATAAGGTTGAGCATGTAAGGGTAGCAGGACAAGTAGAGATTCTTGATCAAAACGGCGTGGCAGTCTTTGTCGGGTATTTCCAGCTTCAGAGTAGAGGTTTTCAACAGCATATCTGATTCCTTTGCAAAAGAACCCGCTGCGACGGAGTTTTGAAGTATCACCTGCTTGTTATGTATGATCACTCCATCTCCCATTTTCATCGTGTGTTTGAGTCTTTTCTTTTTGTTATATTTTTCTTGGCCTAATTAGTAACTAACTTGTGTTTGGTTAATTATTTATAGAATGTGTGCAAGGAAGGAACCATAAAAGTCAAATGAAAGAGTTGATTGGGGCGTGGAATTAAATTTGGTAGTCGAATGAGGCTACTCGATTTGACCCGAAAGTCAAGGAAGTTGCCGGTAATGGAAAATGAAATTCAATACGATACTAACGTGATCCCTTTCACTAAAAGACAAAAAAAATAAATAAAAAAATATTCTCTCGCGAACTCTTCTACGCCTTGCACTGTGAATTATTTATTTATCTTAATTAACAAATGTCAATATTTGATTGAACACGTTATTTAATTTATTAAACTTATATGTGTTTATATATATATATATATATATATATATATATATATATATATAACTAATATTCATATATTTTCACTTATATTATATAATTGTGTAATTTTAAAAAAAATTGTAATTGTAATTTATTAAAATGTAGTTTTTAGTAATTTTTTGTTGATTTTTTTTATTTTAAAATTATTGATCAAAGGATTTTAATAATTTAATATATATTTTAATTTATTTTAAATATAAATTTAATAAAAATATATTAAGTAATTATTTAATAATAATAATAAATAAATAAATAATCGAAATGGATTGTAGGTGATGGATAAAGTATGAAAAATTGAATAAAATAATAAAGTGAGGTGTAGAAGGTTGTGGATAAACGTGGTGTATTTATTGAGAGGGCGTCACCGCCTCCACGTAATTAAAAAACAATTGAGAGGGCGTGACCCCCTCCACCCCCTCCACGTAATTAAAAAACAAAAAATTAAGTAGAAGTCTACAATTAAGTAGAAGTCTACGTGTACTTCTTTCTAACTCTCACCCAAAAATGCAGTAGAAGTCATTGGAGATGAAATAACGTGTTAAGGTTAGATGTTCCTAAAACATTTGGGGTAGAGGAACTTCTACCCATAAATTATATTATTATTTTATTATTATTATTATTTACCATTATTAATTTATTATTATTATTTAGTATTATTGATTAACAAAATTAATACTATCATAGTAATTTTTAACGTAAGGATTATTATTTATTTTATATAAAAATTATTTAAAATAAAGAATTTTGAAATAGATTATGTCATAGTAATTTTTTACGTAAGGATTATTATTTATTTTATATAAAAATTATTTAAAATAAAGAATTTTGAAATAGATTAATTTTTAACTTATTTTATATTTTAACGAATTATTCTATTTTATATAAAAATTAATACAAAATAAAAAAATTCAAATAGTTAAATTTTTAGCGTTAAAAATTATTTATATAATAATTAATTAAAAATAAGAATTTTGAATATATAATTTTTTTTAAAATTAAGAATTTTGAAATAAATTAAATTTTAACTTATTTTGTATTTTAACAAATTATTTTATTTTATATAAAAATTAATATAAAATAAAAAAATTTAAATAGATAAATTTTTAGCGTTAAAAATTACTTATATAAAAATTAATTAAAAATAAAAATTTTGAAATAGTTAAATTTTTAGCGTTAGAAATTATTTTATATTTTATATAAAATTTAATTAAAAATAAAAATTTTGAAATAGTTAATATTTTAAAATCAGTATATCAGTTATTATTTCTACAAATATTAAATAAAAAATAAAAAATAAGTTAGTGTTGAGACTTAAAATTTATTTTGTAGGTAGAACCGTTGGATGAGGTAGAAGTTTTCTTAGGAAACAAATTGTTATGTACTAGTAGCACAACAATATTTATATGTGATTGACCTTTATATGTGATTGACCTTTACAAAAAAAAAAACAATATTTATTATTTCAGAAAAATAAATTGATAATAAAATATAATTTTGTAGTAAAAATGAAATATTTATTATTTCAAAAAAATAAATTGATAATAAAATATAATTTTGTAGTAAAAATGGTTAAATAATAATTATTTTACAGTATGTCTATTCAATATTTATATAAAAATATAATTATATATTGAACACAAAAGTAATAAATGTGTGGAGCACAAATATAAAATGTTTATTCAATTATTTATATAAAAATAAAATTATATATTTTATTTTAACGAATTATTTTATTTTATATAAAAATTAATACAAAATAAAAAATTTAAATAGATAAATTTTTAGCGTTAAAAATTACTTATATAAAAATTAATTAAAAATAAAAATTTTAAAATAATTAAATTTTTAGTGTTAGAAATTATTTTATATTTTATATAAAATTTAATTAAAAATAAATTTTTTGAAATAGTTAATATTTTAAAATCAGTATATCAGTTAGAATTATTTTATTTTATATAAAAATTAATACAAAATAAAAAAATTTAAATAGATAAATTTTTAGGTTAAAAATTACTTATATAAAAATTAATTAAAAATAAAAATTTTGAAATAGTTAAATTTTTAGCGTTAGAAATTATTTTATATTTTATATAAAATTTAATTAAAAATAAAATTTTTGAAATAGTTAATATTTTAAAATCAGTATATCAGTTATTATTTCTACAAATATTAAATAAAAAATAAAAAAATAAGTTAGTGTTGAGACTTAAAATTTATTTTGTAGGTAAAACCGTTGGATGATGTAGAAGTTTTTTTAGGTAGAACCGTAGAAGTAGAAAAAGTATGAGTTGGCGCATAGGTGACCTACTCCTCACCCAAAAATTGAAACTACCACTGAAGATGCTCTTAGGAATCTCATATTTTATTTTATTTTCTCACCAAATATAATGATTTGATTGGTGTTTTATTTATTTAATTTTACCTATATATGCCTCATATATATTTACTATATATCTAATATTATATATAATTATATATAAATATAATTATATTAAAATTTTTATTTTTTTATTCTTTAAAAACAGAGATCAATATTTATATACTTTCATTTACTATATAATTATATAATTTTTGAAATAGTGTTTAATTGTAATTTATTAAAATTTAAAATATATTTTATAGTATTTTATGTTGAATGTTTTAATTATTATTTGAAATATTTTAATATTTCATATAATTTTTAATTTATATTAAATGTAAATTTAATAAATAAATATTATGTAATTATTTAATAATAATAATAAATGAAAAATTGAAATGGGTTGTAGGTTGTGAATAAACCAAGAAAAAATAAAAGGTTGAATAAAGTAATACATACATGACATGGAGAAGAGTGAAATTAATAATTTATTAAAAAGTTGTGTAGGTTGGATTAATGTTTAGAGATAATTGTAGGTTAGTAGCTGAACTATAGACACTTTTGTACTTTGGTTATTCAACTTACATTTTGTACAAACGAGTAGCTGAACTTTGATTAATTTGCGCTTTGATTTAAAAATGGGCGGTTCCGGCGACAAGTGAGAATCACGTGCTTAAAATTGTATTTTCAGAATTTTGCATATATTTTAGAAATATAAAATTACACATTTGCCCTCGTCTTCTTCCCATCTTCATTTTCTTAATTTTCAAGAACTTCAACATGAATTTACAAATAAAAATAAAATACACTTCATAATAATATTAATAATCTAATACACTTATCTTAAACAAAATCTAAAAGAACACCAGAAATCTACTACTAACATTATAAAATTCATGACCGAAAAAAAAATCTAAATAAATATTCATTTTTTTATGTTAATACAAATCTAAAAGTAAAAAATAATACAGATCTACAAAGTATCGATCCCTAATGTCATTTGATGGGTCTCGTTTCGATGAAGGACCTGTATATTGATCGACGAGTGGCTTCAGGTCGAAAGGATCTAGTCGTACGGTGCGATGCCCAATGCGAGATCTGACTTGAGGACTGGAGATCCGGCAAGTTGCCCACTGCGTGCTTCGTGAACTTGGGGAGAGGGAGGTCGCCGTTATAACGGCGGGGACGGGCCGCAGCGGTGGAGAACTGTTTCAGAATTCAAGTTTGAGATTCTTGAATTGTTCTCACAAATTAAATGTAAAATTTCAACGACAATACTAAATTCATTTTTGAAGATATGAAAAGGTGTTCAAATGCAAAAGGAGAATATTATGTTAATGCTTATTAGAATTTTGGAATCGATTTTTTTGTGTGGAATCGATTTCTTTGTGTGTGTTCATATAGTAATTGTTTATTTTATTTTTATTATATTTTCTGCAATGATTTAAGGTTTTTAATGAAGAAGGGGCAAAATTGTAATTTTATATTTCTAAAATATATGCAAAAAATTGAAAATACCATTTTAAGCATTTTAAGCACGTGATTCTCACGTGTAGCCGAAAACCGCCCATTTTGAAATCAAAGTGAAAATTTATCAAAGTTCAGCTACTCGGGTGTAAAAAATGCAAGTTGAGTAACCAAAGTAAAAAAGTGACTATAGTTCAGCTACTAACCTAACATTATCCTTAATATTTATGCCACCCTCCCAATAAATCCTTTTCATCTCATCGTGTTCAATTCACACCGAAATCAAACGACTCATTGAAATTAAACCAACTTTTTGTTGAATGTAATGATAATTAACTATTAATTAACAATAAGCAGAATCTGCTCATGAATAGAATTTTAATTTTACGTTTTTTTTTATTTTTTCATTGTTAACAATATAATTTACTTAATATATATATATAAATAATATTTTTACTTATTATTTTTTATATATTAAAATATTTATTTTTATTTAATTGTTTTTTTAACTAGAATACTAAAATATATAATATTTTTAATTAAAAAATTATATTTTTAATTTTTTTATATTATATGAATTAATAAAAGTATAATATGTATTAATTCATATCTAAATATAAACAATCTATATTTAGAACTATACAATTTAAACTCAATTTAGAAGCGTCTGAGGAGATTTTTGTGGTATGGGACGGGTACTCGGGGGTATGCGAAGGTTCGATGGACAGATGTTTGCCGACCTGCCAGAGAGGGAGGATTAGGGATTCGGGACCTTACTGCTCAGAATCGGGCCCTTATGACTAGACATATTTGGGCGATTCTGAGTCGAGATCCGGAGTCTGTTTGGGTTAGTTGGATTCAGGCGAATCGACTGAGGAGGCATTCGTTTTGGAGTGCGAAGAGTCCTAGGGCCTGCTCTTGGAGTTAGAGACAACTCCTAAAGTTTAGGCCTCATGTTCTATCGGCTATCCAGTTCCAGATTGGAGATGGGTCGCAGTTGTATCTGTGGAGGGACCCTTGGCACACTTTGGGTCGGTTAGAGGAGGTGTGTCCGATGGGGCCAAATTTGACTGGACTACAGATAGCCTCGCCTCTCAGCTCAGTCATTGTTGATGGGGAGTGGCAGTGGCCAGTTGACTTTGCTGAGGAGTTCGTTGGTATTATGGAGGTGCTTCCGGCGATAGGTCAGGGGAGAGATATCTTACGGTGGAGGCTGCATAGGTCTGGGAGTTACACTTCTGCCTCAGCCTATTCACTTTTCCGCCCTGAGGGAGTCAGGGTTCCGTGGGCAGGTCTCCTTGGTGGACCTGGGTGTATACCGAGGCACTGTTTCATTCTTTGGCTTGCTATCCGTGGTCGACTGCCGACGCGTGATAAGCCGTGGATTGGTCGGGGGGATGATTCATGTGTTCTGTGTGGAGGAGAGAGTAGAGAGACGCATTCCCATGTTTTCTTTGAGTACACTTTTTCACAGGATTGCTTGAGCAGTGCTGGGAGGGAAGTTACTGGGTTCATATGGCCACGTGGCAGTTGGGAGTGTGCTTTACTCCGTGCTGCTAGACGGTGGCGTGGGAAGCATTGGATATAATGTACCTATCGTGGTCTTCTCGCTGCCCTGATTTATTTTATATGGCAGGAGAGGAATACGCGTATCTGGGAAGCGCGCTCGGAGTCGGCAGATGAGGTGGCTATCAGGGCTATATCCATTATGAGGGATCGGATCGCTTCGCTACGACTACCAGATTCACTTCAGGCGAGAGCTTTGAGGCGAGTGTGGCACATCGCGTGGTAGGAGTGACATGTTTTTTTATTTATTTTTGGAGTTGCTGAGAGCTAGCCTGTTAGCTCGCTTTTGCAGTAGGATTTTCCTATGCGCTGTACTGTCTCTCCAACATTTTTTATATTTTTTTTATATGATATTGACCGTTAACCAAAAACAGAAATGTATTGAAATTAAATCTAAAATAACATCTAAAATAACATAATTAAAGATTACGTGTAAGTGTAACTATTAAATTTTTTAAACGAAAATATTAACATACTTGAACTGGAATAATGAGTACTAAAAATTAAAAAAATCGAACATTTGTCTTCTATAAATGCTCTACCCAACTCGATCAATATAGATGACATGCATAGCATACACATATACATCCGGCCCTTCTTTTTCATCTATCCAAAAATGAATATCTTCACTCTTATCTTGATAATAACTCTACCAATCATCCTCACATACCACCTCTACAACAAACGTAAAAAGACATCCCTACCCCTCCTTCCACCGTCTCCTCCCGGCCTCCCGCTCATCGGCCACCTCCACACCTTCGCCACATCCTCCAACCTCCACGTTCACCTCTCCCAACTCTCCAAGCGATACGCCGGCCCACTCATGCGCATGCAACTCGGCCCCACCCCGCTCCTCGTGATCTCATCAGCCGAACTAACAAAACAAATATTCAAAACACACGACTTAGCTTTCTTGGGCAGACCGACTTTCCTCGGGCAGCAGAGGCTCTCCTACGGCGGCCTCGACATAGCCTTCGCCCCATACGGCGACTACTGGAGGGAGCTCAGAAAGATCACCGCCATACACCTCTTCAGCCTCCGGAAGACTCAATCTTTCGCCCCCGCCCGGGCCCACCAAGTCTCGCGCATGCTCGCTAGGGTTTCGGCCCTCGCCTCGACGGGCGAAGCCGTCAACTTGAGCGACGCGACGATGGATTTTAGCAGCGCTTTGATATGTAGGATCGCTTTCGGGAAGAGGTGTGACGACGAGCATGGATCGGAAACGAGAAGGTTCGACGAGCTCCTGCATGAAGCTCAGGCCTTGTTAGCCTCTTTCTTTGTGTCGGATTATTTTCCCGCTTTCGGGTGGGTGGATAGGCTCACCGGATTGATCGGTCGGCTCGACAAGGCTTTCGAGAGGTTGGACTCGTTCTATCAAGAGGTTATCGACGAGCATCTCGACCCGAAGAGGCCTAAACCCGCGGAGGATGATATTCTCGACACGTTGATCCAGCTAAGAGAACAGAAGGCGACTAGCTCGGTCGACCTCGACTGGGCTAACATCAAAGCATTGTTAATGGTATGTTTGTTTTTCAACGTTATATTTCTTTACTTTTTTTTTTTTGAAATAATATCACAAAACCTCAAATAACATAATTTGATTACACATTTACGAACCGTTCTTTTGGACTTATTCTCAATCCACTTAACTTCAGTTCAGACTCAATCACTTCAGTTCAATTATAAAAGAAAAATCAAATTTCTTCATATTCCACTAAAAATCGACGAAATTTGATTTTTGGTTATTTAAACAACTAAATGTGGAATCAAACTATGTTACATAACGTTTTGTGATATATTTATTTTTTATTTTTTTTGTGATTAATAATCTTTTCGTGTAACCCTAGAATATATTCCTCGCCGCGACGGATACAAGCGCGGCCTCGATTGTGTGGACCATGACGGCACTCATGAAGGCGCCACGTGTCATGAAGAGGGTGCAAGCAGAGATCAGAAACTCGATTTCAAACAAGGGTAAAGTCGACGAAGATGACTTGCCTAAGCTTCCGTACCTAAAGGCAACCATAAACGAGGCGTTTAGGTTACACCCGGCGGCTCCGTTGCTTGTAGCGAGAGAATCGATAGAAAGTTGCACTCTCGGTGGGTACCGAGTTGAGCCGAAAACGATGGTTTACGTTAACGCATGGGCAGTTGGAAGGGATCCCGAGTACTGGGATAGCCCCGAGGAATTTATGCCGGAGAGGTTTTTGAACAACAACATGGATGTTAGAGGGCAATGTTACGGGTTGGTTCCGTTTGGGTCGGGCCGGAGAATGTGTCCGGGGATGCTTATGGGGATTGTGAACGTCGAACTCGCGGTTGCGAACTTGCTGTACTCATTCGACTGGGAGTTTCCTTCGGGAGTCGAGGCGAAGGATGTCGATACGGATGTTATGAATGGGCTAGCCATGCATAAGAAAAATGCACTTCTCCTTTTACCTAAGAAATATACTCCTATATAGTTTGATCAGGACCGATAATGTAATTGACACAACGAGTTGTAATAATGTGTGGTGACTTGTGAGATGTTTCGTTTCTTCACAAATTCAAAAGATTTCCTTGTGAAAAATAAAATAAAACAAGTTATAATATATATATATATATATATATATATATATATATATATATATATATATATATATATATATATAATTATAACATCAAAATTTATAAATTTCAAGATATATAGAATATTGAAGCCAAGAAGTGCTACCAATTTTGATATAATAAGTACGTACAAAATGCAAAACAAATAAAACTTAAATTTATACTTATAATTTTTACATGTCACGTTCAATTTATAAAATTATTTATATAAGAAAAAATGCAACACGTTATTTAAAACAATAAATTTTAAAAATTGAGATATGCTTGAATATATATATACATAACCGCCTAATAATCTATATTAAAACGGTGAATATGCGTGACGTACTCAACTTGGCACATACTATATGCAGCTCAGCAATTTCGCGATATGAGTGATGCGTGTGTTGGGTGTCGATTTCTAGAATTTGGATTTACTCGGTAAGGAGATGATGAGGTTTGTTAGCTAGAATGATCCTCCTTTTGTTCGATACTTAGTTATCGCACTTCTTTTGTAAATAACAAAATAGATGTTACAACTAGTTTGTGACCATTGAATTTTTCAAGTAGAGTAAAATCTCTATAAATTAATAATCTTGGAAGCGGAAGATTTCATTATTATAGAGAAATTATTAATTTATTGAGCATTTTTAATAATTCAAAAAATGGTATAGAAAGATTTGATTATTTTAGAAAAGTTATTAATTTATTGAGTATTAATTTATAGAGATGGTTTTATAATCGTCGAACAATGAACATATACAGTATTTGAGAATTAAGTGAACAAAAAGAGCAGAAAATAAATAAAGAGCGAAAACTTGTATATTAAATTGTGGATTTTTTTTGAGTCAGTGCACCTATTGCATAATACAAAAATTCCACTATTTATTCAAGCTAATTTTTTTAAATAATTTATGATAGCCTGAGTGGTTAGCCCACTCAAATCTTTTGCAAGAATCCTAGAGGTCAAGGGTTCAAATCTCCCATTTTATTTTTATTCCCTTATTTCTAGATCCGCCCTTGCTCTTACTCCCTCGTTTCTGACAGCATTGAAGATGCTCTTACTCCCTCGTTTCAAATCCTTTTAATTTCGATCGAAACTTTTTAGGCATCGACTCCACCGGTTTTGAGTCACATTCCAACAAAAACCGTGTACACCCCTCTATGCCCATTTCTTTGGAATAGAGAGAGGGTAAGTGCTTCCCATTTGAGTGTATTGAGCCATGAAGTGGACTTAGGCATCCCAAAATGCAAAATATATCATCCGACAATAAAGAAAAGAAGTGGGCATGCCCACCGTATAAGCCAAACCCAATTTCACTATTTATGGTACTTTTTCATTATTTTTATTTGTTATGAATATTTAATTATATTAACTAGTTTTTTAATTGGCCTTTCATAAAGTGTACGTGGGTATTGCATTGTATGATGTTGCCCAATTTTTTTCTTTGTCCATTTTATGATGAAATGACATTTAATGGGGACCACACAACATGGAAATCAGCTTTAGCATTGGACATGCTCTTTAATTGTTTCACTTACTTTGAGCACAGAGGATATAATTATATTTTATCTAAAAAAATTAACATTTCCTTGGTTCAATAAAAATGGGTTACGTGATCGGAAATATAGATTAAAAAATACAGTGGTATTAACGGTTTTTTCTAGGCTACCTTAATGGTTGGTACACTATTCCATTGACGATGTCCTAATTGAGATCAATAGAAGAAGCCCCGTCTTCATTTTGCTTTAAACGGTAGGAACATAATTTTTCATTTTGATACCCCATCTTGAATTTTATAAAGGGAAAAAAGCTTTAAACCCCCAAACCTTTTATAAAAGTAGCACATTACCCCCAAAAGTTTTATAAAAGAAATCAACCTTCCAAACCTTTGAAATTATTTGCATTTTACCCAATCTTAAAATTTCCCGTGGAATCCAACAGAATATTCCGTTCTTATGTCCAACTCAGCAAGGGTAATATTGTCTACTCCAATTTATTTGTTTTCATCTCATTCTCTTTTCCAATCGCACACGCATAGTCTTTCCTTGAAAATTCAAAACCCTTAGATTGAACGTGCTGAAAGGTATTCATCTACTGTATTTTTTTGTTCGATTACTTTGAACCCCCACAAAAATACACCTATTCCAACACATGAGAAAGAAATACAACTACTACTGAATTGTATGTTTTGAGTTTTGTGTGGTTAAAAATTGAGAAATAGTTTTTTCTTTTATGAAACAGGATATAATAACACAGGAGAAGGAAAAATATGTCCATACCTCATGTGTCTCACTCGTACGGTAAGAATTTCTCAAATTATTTGTGTACTCTGACTTATTACTAGTTAATGAGTAGAGTAATTGATCTCTTATGATTTTTAAGAAGTTAATTGCCTTTTACTATCAAAACTTGAAAATCAAGATAATTATTAAGTTTAGTACGTATTATTCTAGAATTAACACAAATGTTTGTTTTTTACCTAATTAAATAGGCGAATACAGTGAGCACTCTAATTACTATATTGATGGAAATGATGTGTATTTAGCCGAAGATGAGTATTTACCTTGCATAGAGGAGGGGTTGGAATACTCAGGCGATGATGAAGATGATGGGACATATCGTGTAAATGAGAACGTGAATGCTGATTTTCATGAAACTCAAGTCGAGGACAACTTTTTGGTCGATGAACAACAAAGCTTGTTGCATTGTGTGATTGATGAAGATAATAAATACACGGCGGATGATGAACAATCTTTAGGATCAGACTCTGTGCATTCAGACTATTTTATTGATAGTGAATGTGAGTTGAGTAATGAGAAGGTCGAATTCTATAGAAATGTTAGAGTTGAAACAAATTTGGGTGGCTTGTATAATACCACTTTCATTCCAACTCCTATTTTGCCATCTGGGCACCAAGATAATCATCTGAAGGCTTCCCATAACCATGCTGGTTTTCAGTTTTTAATTCAAAAAATGATATGGATGACCCTCAGTTTTCGTGTGGCATGATTTTTGAAGGGGCTATTATTTTTAGAGATGCAATCAGAAGTCATTCCATTAAGCATGCCAGAGAACTCAAGTTCAAAAGAAATGACAGTGATAGGATTGAAGTTAATTGTTGTGCCGAAGGTTGCCCTTGGTCAATATATGCGGCTTCATTCAGACAACAAAAGGGTCATACCTTACAAGTCAAGAAATTTAACGGTTATCATTCATGTGGTAGAGAAGACAAGGTCAAAGCCGCAAATTCGAGGTGGATTGCCAAGAAATACGAGGTAGAGATAATCACAAATGAGAAATGGCCAATTTCTTCAATGAAAAAAGTACTAAGTAAGAACGACCATCTTCAATTTAGCAAAGACCAACTGTATAGGGCTAAGAGAAAAGCAAGGGAAATGGCATATGGAAATGAAGATGAACAATATAGTTGGTTATGGAGTTATGCAGCTGAAATAATGAGGAGTGATGCAAGTAACACCGTGAAAATCAAACCATTTGAAAGAGACGATGGGAAAACTGTTTTCAAGAGGATTTACATTTGTTGGGGTGCGATGAAAAAAGGTTTTGACGCGGGATTAAGAAAATTCATTTGCCTTGATGGGTGTCATTTGAAAACAAAGAATGGGGGAATATTATTGATTGCTCTAGGCATCGATCCCAACAACAGCTTATATCCAATTGCCTATGCTATAGTGGAGAAAGAAAAAACTGAAACATGGAAGTGGTTTCTAGAGTATTTGCAAATAGACTTGGTTATACCGGGAGAGACCGAACAATTCACTTTTATAAGTGATAAACAAAAAGGTCTAATTGTTGCAATTGAGCAATTATTTCCTAATTGTGAGCATAGATTTTGTGTCCTTCATTTATATAATAACTTCAAGCAATCACACTCTGGTCTTGCATTGAAGTTATTGTTATGGGAACTGCTAAATGTACAAGGGTTGTGGATTTCGAAAATGTGATGAAAAAAATAAGAAGCAAGGATTTAAAAGCGTACACATGGCTTGCGAAAAAACCTGCGGCTGGTTGGTCTAGATCGTATTTCAGAGATAAAGTCAAGACTGATATTTGTGTGAATAATTTTTCAGAGTCTTATAATAAACTTATTTTGGAGGCGAGAAAAAAACCAATAATTGAGATGTTAGAAGAACTTCGAGTGAGTATGATGAAGAGATTGTGGGTGAATAGAGACAAGATGTTAAATTGGAAGGGGAACTTGTGTCCTAATGTAGTTATCAAGCTGGAACTTCATAAATATAAGAGTAATGACTTTGATTTCAATTTTAATGGGAATGGTCAGTTTGAGATTATGACACTCGGCGGTGGTCAAGAAAAATGGGCAGTTGATTTGGAAAACAAAACATGCTCTTGTAGAAAATGGCAACTTAGTGGTGTCCCGTGTGCTCATGTCCTTAGAGCCCTCAAGTTTTTGGGACGAGATCCAGAAGATTTTGTTGACCCATGCTACCTTAAAAGCACATATGCAAGTGTTTACAGTCACTTCATGCCTGTTCTTAAAGGGCGTGAAGAATGGCCTCATTCTGATAAACCTAAGTTACTCCCTCCAGTGATAGAGAAACTGCCAGGAAGACCTAAAAAATGCAATAGAAAAAAGTCAAGTCTTGAGATCCAAGAGATAAAAGCAAGAAAAGCTCTTGAAAGAGTCGCCGAGGCCGGCAAGATAGGGAGACATGGACAAATAATGACTTGTCGCTATTGTAAAATGGCAGGACATAATATTCGAGGATGTTTCAAGCGAAAGAAAGATGAAGCATTGGAAACATCAAATCAGACACAAAACGGAGTAATTTTGACCTAAACTAACTGTAATAATTCTCATGTCATATTTTTTGTACCTAAACTAACTTATTCACTTCCACGTACAGGTCACAAGAAAGAACAATGTGGTTTTGAATACACAAGGGGCTATTGCTGAAGCTCTTAATAATTTAAAGGTGGTGATATAGAATATCATTTTATCTTTTTCTTTAAACATGATTTATTAATTTACTTGTACATTTTAGATCATGAGAACAAAGAATGTTGGCTTGAACACACAATCTACCACAAGTGAAATTGTTAACAACACAAAGGTAGTGAGTTGGTCCTTATTACTTAATGTTTCTTGTTTCATATATGGATTGAAAATATTCATTTGATTATATTGGAAATTGACAATTGTTGTTTATGTAGGACGACACTTCTATAAACATATCAACAAGGAATGCGCAGGATATTAATAGTGCTCTGACTACAAGCAATCATGCCAAAAAGAAATTGTCAATAAGAATGAAAGGTGTTGAAAAGAAAATAGTGGAGCCAACCATGTGAAATGGAGGAACTCAATAATCAATTTTAAGCATGATGGTGGGATCACGCAATGTGTTAAGCCATTTATTGTGTTAAATCATTTATTTATGATACGGACATTAGTTGTATCTTTGACATTGATTTCATGTTGAACATGCCGAACAACATAGAAACTCTTTTCATATTTGAATGTGAATCCAAAATTTTGAAATTTCTCATCATATATTCTTGTTCATTGTGTGATTATTGGCCTTGTTATTTATCATCTTTCTATGTTACCACTTAAGTATGTTCACCGTGTCGCCAATACGATTTTTTTTTCGAGTAGAGACAATTCGTCTTCAAAAGACAAGTAGGCGGTGTTGAGAATCTATATAGTCTTGTTTTCTTCGACGAACTCGAAAATTCGAACAATTAAAAATGAGTAATTCGATGATCATCGAGGCCCGTTGGAAGAACAATTCGAGAGTCGCCGAAGTCGGTGCAATAGCTCCTAGACTTGTATAATTTGGAAGAAATCTTATAAGTAACCTCCTGCAACAACTCATCATCATCATTAAACTATTCATTCTGATGGAGCAACTTGATTTGTGTAGCTTCCGTCGATTGCGATTCTGAATTCATCCTCTTCACCGCTACTAAACTACCCACTGATCTCCTCATACTTAGCCAAGGGCGATGGTTGCCCCTAATATTCTGTACAAAACCTAATCCTAGCTTCTCATCTTTCCGACGAACAAACACTAAGTATAATTGAAAATCATAAGCGCAGACAATGAAGTCTCTTGGATTTTCTACAAAAGACTCTGTTTGTGCGTTTGGGTATTTAGGGGAAAAGAATATAAGATGAAAATAAATAAATTAGAGTATGAAAATAAATAAATTAGAGTAGACAAATTTACCCTTGCTGAGTTGGACCTGAGAACGGAATATTCTGTGGGATTCCACCGGAAACTTTAAGATTGGGTAAAATGCAAATAATTTCAAAGGTTTGGAGGGTTGATTTCTTTTATGAAACTTTTGGGGGTAATGTGCTACTTTTATAAAAGGTTTGGGGGTTTAAAGCTTTTTTCCCTTTTATAAATGCTCTACCCAACGATGGGGAAACGTACGTCGTGTAGCGAGACTCGCAAATGGGCTTCACTTGTTTTGTTTAGCGGCCGGACCATACAATTTGTATGGGCCCCGTACCCATCATCAAAAATAATCCTTTTATCTATTTAATTTAAAATATAATTTTATTTTAATTTTTAAGATTAAAATTACAAAAAATAAAAGAATAATATTTTTCTTAATCTATAAGTATACTCTTCATAAATAATTAAACACGTAGGAACATAAATTTTCATTATTTTGGTACCCATCTTGTCTTCTATAAATGCTCTACCCAACTCGATGAATATGGACGACATGCATACATATACATATCCCTTCTTTTTCATCTATCCAAAAATGAATATCTTCACTCTTATCTTGATAATAACTCTACCAATCATCCTCACATACCACCTCTACAACAAACGTAAAAAGACATCCATACCCCTCCTTCCACCATCTCCTCCCGGCCTCCCGCTCATCGGACACCTCCACACCTTCGCCACAGCCTCGAACCTCCACGTTCACCTCTCCCAACTCACCAAGAAACACGGCCCACTCATGCGCATGCACCTCGGCCCCACCCCGGTCCTCGTGGTCTCATCAGCCGAACTAACAAAACAACTCTTCAAAACACACGACTTAGCCTTCTTGGGCAGGCCCACATTCCTCGGGCAGCAAAGGCTCTCCTACGGCGGCCTCGACATAATCTTCGCCCCGTACGGAGACTACTGGAGAGAGCTCCGAAAGATCACCACCATACACCTCTTCAGCCTCCGGAAGACTCAATCTTTCGCCCCAGCCCGGGCCCACCATGTCTCGCGCATGGTCGCTAGGGTTTCGGCCCTCGCCTCGACGGGCGAAGCCGTCAACTTGAGCGACACGACGATGGCTTTTAGCAGCGCTTTGATATGTAGGATCGCTTTCGAGAGGAGGTCCGACGACGAGAAAGGATCGGAAACGAGAAGGTTCGACGAGCTCCTGCACGAGGCTCAGGCCTTGCTGGCCTCTTTCTTCGTGTCGGATTATTTTCCGGCGTTCGGTTGGGTGGATAGGCTCACCGGGTTGATCGGTCGGCTCGACAGGGCTTTTGAGAGCTTGGACTCGTTCTACCAAGAGGTTATCGACGAGCATCTCGACCCGAACAGGACTAAACCCGCGGAGGATGATATTCTCGACACGTTGATCCAGCTCAAAGAAGATAAGGCGACTAGCTCGGTCAACCTCGACTGGGCTAACATCAAAGCATTGTTAATGGTATGTATGGTATCAATAATATAAATGTCAATTTGTCTAACTTATCTAACAGTTCTAGCTTTTAGAGGATGCATCTTTTAACATGGTATCAGAGCGTTATACTAGCTAACGCCGAGGTCCTGAGTTCGACTCCAGCCAGAGACGACTTCACATTAATTAATTATTCACTTGTGAGGTTGAAATCCTATAAGTGAGGGAAAGTATTCTAGAATATATTAGACTCAATAATAGTAAATGTCAAGTTGACTAATTTTTTTAACAGTTTGAGCTTTTAGATGATACAGTTTCTAACAGTATGTTTTGTGTGGACCCTAGAATATATTCCTGGCCGCGACGGATACAAGCGCGGCCTCGATTGTGTGGACCATGACGGCCCTCATGAAGGCGCCCCACGTCATGGAGAGGGTGCAAGCAGAGATAAGAAACACTGTAGGAGTCAACAAGGGTATAGTCGACGAAGATGACTTGCCTAAGCTTCCGTACCTAAAGGCAACCATAAACGAGGCGTTTAGGTTGTACCCGGCAGCTCCTTTGCTCGTAGCGAGAGAATCGATAGAAAGCTGCATGCTCGGTGGGTACCGAGTTGAACCTAAAACGATGGTTTATGTAAACGCGTGGGCAGTTGCAAGGGATCCGGAGTACTGGGAATGCCCCGAGGAATTTATGCCGGAGAGGTTTTTGAACAACAATGTGGATGTGAGAGGGCAATGTTACGGCTTGGTTCCGTTTGGATCGGGAAGGAGGATGTGTCCGGGGATGCTTATGGGGATTGTGAACGTCGAACTCGCGGTTGCGAACTTGCTGTACTCGTTCCACTGGGAGTTTCCTTCGGGAGTCGAGGCGAAAGATGTCGATATGGATGTTATGCGTGGGCTCACCATGCATAAGAAAAATGCACTTCTCCTTGTACCTAAGAAATATACTCCTTAGCTCGTTGTTGTTTTGCTCTTTTATTTTTTGAGATTCTGAGAGCTAGCTTGTTAGCTCGTTGATGGCTAAGTTCTTTCTATGCGATGTACTATATCTCCAAAATTTTTTATTTTTTCTCTTATATGATATTGACTGTTAACCAAATAAAAAATATAGACCGGGTTTAATAATTAATGTGTGGTGAGATGTTTCGTTTCTTCACAAATTCAAAAGATTTCCTTGTCGAAACTAAAATTAAATAAAAAACTTCAAAAACAAGTTGTATATGATAACATGAAAAAATTATAAATTTCAAGATATAGAATATTGAAGCCAAGTAAGAAGTGCTATCAATTTTTATATAATAAGTAAGAAGTGCTATCAATTTTTATATTAATGCAAAACAAATAAAAGTTAAATTTATTTATACTATAATTTGTACATGTCACGTTCAAATTATAAAATTATTTGTATAAGAAAAAATGCAACACGTTATTTAAAAAAAAAAAAAAAAAAGAAATTGAGATATGCTTGAATATATATATATATATATATATATATATATATATATATATAACCGCCTAATAATCTATATATATTTAAACGGTGAATATGTGTGACGTACAAAGCCAAATTCAACTTGGCACGTACTATATGTAGCTAGGATCAGCAATTTCACTAGATGGGTGACGTGTGTGTTGGGTGTCGATTTCTAGAATTTGGATTTACTTATCGGTAAGGAGATGATGTTTGTTTGCTTAGAATGATATTACGTGACAAATTTATCTCAACTTTGTTTCCAGAGCATAGTCGAGTGGTAAGAATGATAGTACGTGACAAATTTATCTCAACTTTGTTCCCAGAGCATAGCCGAGTGATAAGACTTGTGATAATATGGTGTAATTCTTCAACGACAAAAGTTCAAATTTCGGGTGAAACAAATTTTCATTAAAATATTATATTTAATGAATTTTACTCTTAATTTTTTCACTTTAAATAAAATTTTACTCTTAATTTTTTCATTAATTTAATACAAATAACATTTTTTTTTAATTTGTGAACTAGTCAAAATATAAAGATATTTACTTTTACTTTTTAACTTTAAATAAAATTTTACTCTTAAGTTTTTCATTAATTTAATACGAATAACATTTTTTATTTTAATTTGTGAATTAGTCAAAATATAAAGATATTTATAGGGGTACTCTATAAGATATTTTTTGATGGAGTATTATTTATTAATTTTATGATTATATGAAAAATTGAGACATAATTATCGTGAGATAGGAGTATGTAATTTAATTTCAAGGATAGCACCTAAACGAAGTCATACTTCTTGGGCACGAGGACGAGTGCATTTTTCTTATGCATTGTGACTCCCGCCAATACATCCAAATCCACGTCTTTGGCCTCAACACCTTCAGGCAATTCCCAGTCAAAAGAATAGAGCAGGTTAGCAAGAGCAAGCTCCACATTCCCAAGACCCATATTCATCCCGGGGCACATTCTCCGACCCGACCCGAACGGGACCAACCCGAAATCCTGCCCTTTCACATCCACACCGTTGTTCAAGAACCGTTCGGGCAAGAACTCGTGCGGGTTGACTTTCCAGTACTCGGGATCTCTCCCGATGGCCCATGCGTTGACATAGACGACGGTGTTGGGTTGAATTTCGTAGCCCTCTAGGCTGCATTTCTCGGTCGTTTGTCTGGGCACGAGCAGTGGGGCCGGAGGGTACAATCGGAATGTTTCTTTCACGACTGCTTTTAGGTAGGGCAGATTAGGCAAATCATCTTCGCCCACAGTGCCCTTGCTGCGGCCTATGAGAGCTCTCACCTCGGCTTGTACCTTGTGCATCACATGTGGTGCTTTCATTAGGGCTGTCATCGTCCAAACAATTGATGCCGCGCTTGTATCTGTTGCAGCGATAAATATGTCCTGCAAGCGTAATAAGAAAATATATTAATACAATTTTAAATTGACTTTAAGGTAAGAATAGAAAAAGATTGGTTCGTTTTTTGACCAAATAACTTGAATTTAGGAACTTTGCTACAAAGGTTTAAGGGCTTTGGCACTGCCTAATCGAAAATTTTGCTCCGATAATGACATGATGTTTTGAAAATTCAAAATTTTCGGTTAGAATATAGCAAAGTGCCAAAACTTTCAAAAATAGTAAAGTGTATTATCTTTAATTTTTAATTTGTCCATAATAACAATTAATTAACTAATATACTCCAATTTGTGTTTTTTTTTGTTTTTAAATGTCAAATTCATTAAACAAATATGAGGAAATAGAACAAGTGTGTAACTATCCCTATAGCAACTTAAAAAATAATGATTCTCCTTCAAACTAATAGTTACACTTGGAGAGTAGTATATATCAATAATTTTCGAAAGACATGAATTAAAAAAGAAAAATATATACCGTTAAAAGTGCTTTAACCATGTCCAAATTGAGATCAACAGAACAAGCTCCATCTTCTTTGAGTTGGATCAAGACATCAAGAATACGACCTTCTTCGTTCGAAACAACCCCGGCTCGTTTCTCAGCCAAGCGCTCGTCGATGAGCTCCTGATAAAAGGAATCCAACTCGTCGAAAACCGACTCCAAACGCCCCATCGACCCCGACAACCTATCCACCCAACCCAACCCCGGAAAATAATCGGACACGAAAAACCCCGCCAACATCCCTTGAGCCTCGTGCAAAAGCCCGTCGAACCTCCGTCTGATCATCCCCGTCGCACTCTTCCCGAAAGCCGCTCTCACTGCCAACGCGCTTCCCAATGCCATAGCTGTCTTGCTCAAGTCAACAGCCGCCCCCCGTCGAGACGAGATCTCCTCGACCATGCGAAAGATCTCTTCCTCTCGAACAGGGCGGAAGGATCGAGCCTTGTCGGGGGAGAATAAATGGACGGCTGTGATCTTTCTCATCTCCCTCCAGTGGGGGCCGTAGGGGGCGAAAACCATGTCCATGCAGCCGTAGGAGAGTGTACGTGGGCCCACAAAATTTGTCGGGCGGCCGCAGAAGGCAGAGTCTTGGGTTCGCATTGTTTCTTTGGCTAGTTTGGCAGAGGATATTGTTAGTATTCGGACGGAACCGAGTTTGAGTTGTACGACGGGGCCGTGTATTTGGGAGAGTTGCCATAGGTAGACGTGTGGAGCTTTTGCGGAGGCAAGTTGGTGGAGGTTTCCGATGAGCGGCAGCCCGGGTGGGCCCGGCGGTTGGGAGAGGTTTGATGATGATCTCTTTAGGTATAGAAAGATAATTACTAATGGAAGAGAGAGTAAGAAAATGATTATAATAAGCATCATCATTTGCTTGTGGTTTGATTCGGGTGGGACGGGAAGGATGGATTTAGAGATGAGTGTTATTTCAATTTATATACGAGTATAATTTATATATATAGGGCCCAGTACATATCGTTTTGTTTGTCCCATATTGACAAGTATAATATTTTTTTTTAAGTCCTCACAAAGACATACTCACATACGTATCTAAAAATAAATATCAACAAATCTCAATTTTTTAATTATTATAAAATTGAATCACCAACTTGACTAATTACTTGCGTGCGTTCTGCGTAATTACTACGGGTCGGCAAATGATTATCCAAATAATTTAGTGGTTCTACCGAATGACCATAAATAAACGTATCCTAATTCCTAGCTTTGCTAGATAGCTATGTGTGTGGTGAATAATGGGATCACCCTAAATCCTAACCTAATATCTAACTAATGTGGACACTTATTCACATAACAATTTGTTACATAAATAAACAATAATACAAAAAAAAAAAAAAAATTTAATTTTTGATGTTACTGACTTACTGCATTGAATTTGGTAGTTTTAATATATTTTTTCCCAGAAATATTTGATAGAAGTTCATTACGTACCATTGAAATACTATCTGAATAGTTGGTATATACTGTTATAAATGGAAATTATTTCATACTCCCTTCGATTCTGAAGAGTCTGCACACTTCCTTAGTAAATTACAAAGAAAGTGTGCAGACTCATGAATCTCATGTGCATCGAACCAAGCATAAACGTAAATATTCTCACTCAGTAGCCAGAACCACGACCTGCTTCCCTACGTTGCGACCTGAGAAGAGCCCCACAAGAGCACTTGGAGCACTCTCGATGCCCTCGGCTAAATCCTCCACATAGGTTATTTTCTTGTCTTTTATTAGTGGCAACACCATTTCCAAATACTTTGGGTAGAGGTGGAACATGTCGGAAACTATAAATCCTTCCATACGTATTCGCTTGGTTATGAGACAAAGCAAGTTTTGTATGCCTTCTGGATTTTCGAGGTTGTACTGAGAGATCATCCCGCACACAGATATGCGACCATGGAGTCTCATGTTGAGAAGCACAGCATCGAGCATCTTTCCTCCAACGTTCTCAAAGTATATATCGATGCCATCAGGGAAATACCTAAATCCAAGAATCAAGAGAATGACAAGAAGGCTAAATCTCAGATGCAGTAAAGCATAAAAGTGTACTCAAACTTCATTAGTGAAAAACAAAAGGTCGCAAAAGTCACCTCTTTAAAGCTGCATTCAAATCAGTTTCTTCTTTATAGTTGAATGCATCGTCAAACCCAAATTTATTCTTCAAAAGGTCAACCTATAAATAAATAAAAACAAAAAAAATAAAATAAGCAAACCTCCGCCGCGTGACAACATTGACTAAGATCTACAATATGCATGAAAAACAAATGGAAATACTGTAAAGCCCTTCTAGCATTTAAACACATAATTAATGTTGACTTTGTCATCATTTTAATAGGGATAATATTCTCAAACCCCTCGAAATATTTTATTGCCCAACTCAGGCAGAATATTTCAATCAAATTCGTTCGGAGAAAACCAGAGCTGGCACCATAGAAATTTTATTGTATTTCAAGGGTTTAAATAGAAAAAAACTAGTTTAAGTTCCAGAAGAATATCTCAATAATAAAAGTTGGAAATTCTTATTTTATGAATCTGCTTGGACAAAAAAAATCTATATTTCAAATCCGCCAGACGAAAAATATTCTAAAACTAAAAATAGATATTGCTAAGAAAAATCTTCAAAGAAATTAAAGCATTACGTTTACTTATTATATTATTATTTTATTCAATTAAAAACTTCTCATATCGAACCACATTCTCGAAATTGAAAGACTCTCAATACATCAACAGACTTTTTGTTATTTTCTGGTCAATTCACCCATAAATTATTCTCCAAAGTGTCACCTCCAGATGCAGGCAACAAATATGATCTGATTATTTTTCCTGACCATATAATTTTACTCAATTCACATATATTTTAGGTGGTGGATAAAAGCATCACATAATAATAATGGCACAAACCTTATCTTTGGTTCCGGCACTTCCAACTACATAACATCCTATCAGCTTTGCAAATTGGCCAACAAGCTGGCCAACGGCTCCTGATGCAGCAGAAACGAAGACAGTCTCTCCTTTTTTTGGAGAGCAAATCTCATAAAAACCACAATAGGCAGTATGGCCAGGCATACCTATATAAAACAAACACAGTATAGAGATTAGAGAGTGCTTCATACAAGAACCAATGACGGACTAACTAAAAATTGTAGACAAAATTAAAACTAAATTAATAATTGAATTTTCAAACACGTCAAGAAAAATAATTGAAATTAATAGGGTGTTTAGTCAAATGGGTTATAATAACGAAAGAATGTAACCAATAACATTGAATGTAGAAAGTGAACATCCCATAAAGGAATACTGTCAATGAAAAATTATAGTATTTTACCAAGAATCCCAGTATAGTACGAGAGAGGCACGTCTGTGTTATGAATCTTAAATAGAAGGCTGGGGGATCTGATAAGGCTGTACTCCTCCCACCCAGTCGTACCCCAAACCAAGTCACCCTTCTTGAAATTGGGATTAGTAGAATCCAAGATTTTGGCCACTCCAAATCCGGTTATAGGCTGTTAAATATAGCACACGTGACTATAGGCTGTTAAATATAGTACACGTGACGAGAAACAAAAAAAAAACAGCATAAACTTGTAGAATTATTGATTGGTTAATCAATGAAAAACATTATTCAAATAAATCAAATTGTAGAAATTATCTTCAGGGTTTTTACTTTTTCCCCTAGTTTTTCGTTTGTTTCAAAACAGGGAGCTCACTTCAACTCAATTTCGTTCTTTAGAGCATAAAATCATTCTTCATTATAAATATTAGCAATATTTCAAATAAGTCTTGGTTAAATCATGTAAATTCGTCAACAGTTCAAATTCTAGCAGTAGTATTAAATTTCGGGTGTACACCAAAAATTTTCCCACGTGACCGAACAAACACTAAGAAATCCTTTCTCACAGTAGGGTACAACCCATTGAAGCACGGGGTACAAACATCAACCTAACATTATCTTCTCCAATCATTCACGGAATAAGCAGACAATAATAAAAGAAAATGAAGAGAAAAACAAAATTGAATTCCCAATCAGCCCCAGAGAAAATACTCACCGAGCCGGGGGTAAAAGAGTCAACATAGCTTCCTCCCTCCGTTTTCTGCATCCGAGATCGCATGTAAGGGTCACAAGACAGGTAGAGATTCTTGACCAAAACGGCGCCGTCGCGGCAGTTCTCGGGGACCTGAGTGTGTTCGAGAGTGGAGGCTTTCAGAACCATATCGGATTCTTTGGGGAAACCCTTGGCGACGTAATCCTTCAGTACGATTTGCTTATTGCTCACCGCCATTTTCTCTGTAAATGTGTTCTTCCTTTTTTTTTGTTCTTTTAGGTTTAGGGCTGATTACATCTTTCCCTGATCCACTGTGATTTTCCTAATCTCTTTTACGTGTATTTGTGTATTTAATTCTCGGATTTTTAGAGATTTGCATTTTCTTCTGCGGCATTTTTTGTTTAATAGGGTTAGATATTTTTATTGAGTGAATTTTTTGGAAATTTTTGAAAAAGTGCAACGGCAATATTTATATTTTCTGTTATTTTTTCACTAGTATAATTTTTCAAATCAAATTGTTAATTATTCTAAATAACTTATTTTTTTATTTGAAGTTGATCAAATTTAATAGCTGCACCTGATCAAACTTATTTTTTTAACTAAGATAGTTATGATCACATTAATAGTTTGAAGAAACACACAAAATTGAGAATGAAGATGCTTCTTCTTTACTCCTTTATACGAAATAAATAAGTCAGAACGAGAATAATATAATTTTGCTGGAATGTTCAATTGGACGAAGATGATAGTATACTGAACTTTCTTTTTTAAGGAATATAGTATAAAGAATGTGATGTCCCATTTTATTTTATTTTCGTCATTTGTTTGAGACATATTGTGCAAGTATATTTTACAAGTGTACAATGTTATGAATGTGAATGTTATGCCTCAATCATATAGTATTTTGAGAGAGAATGATAAAGGTCATAAAATTACCAGTGGTTGTAAAAAAAATATCCTGCTCAGCCACTAATTTCATTCAGGCATGAATGTGTATAATCTATAAAATTATAAATGAATTTCCTATTGCTAAAACAACTCACAAAAATGCTGCCTAATAAGTGACTAGGCATACATATCTATGTACCTTCTGATTTATCTGACCTTTGATGCTGATTTAAGTAGCTATCTCAAATTCCCGGACCTTTGATGTACACTGCCTTCGTTTTTTCTGGAAGTGTTGCTTCCCTGATCAATACGAAGCGAGTTCCCTGAGAAACAGTGCCGAATGATCACTCGATGAGTCTTGTAATCAGAGGAGCAACTGCCTCTCACGTTTACCAACAAGACAACCTCCTTGTCTTTTGTGTCTTCAGACCACCAGCTCTGAGGAACACCCTCGACAAACTCCTCCAACTTGTGCGACTCTTCGTGATGTATGGAGACGTCCGCGACTTGATCATGGATGATCATGCCGGCTGCAGGCGTGACCTGATTCACATCTCGAAGATATTTACATTCGGGTAATGAAAAAGCAATTGAGATCATATATCTATTTTTAATTTTATACTTCTATCTGTGAGATCATCTATTTTTACGATTTAACTTAGAATTACCTCGAGCCAACGTGGGAAACCATGTGAAGCTCTTGGACGGTAATCGGTTTCAGCTTCATTATCTTTGATGGTTGACTGGCCTTCACATATGATTTGGAAAAAGACTGTCTCGTCCGCACTCTGGTTGGTTATTTTCAAGGTGAAGGTGTCTTGGTTCTGGAGGGAGATTTTGTTTGTGCTAACATTTGTCTCGGGTACGAAACGCAGGGCTTCTATACTCGATTTGATTGCTTCATTTGTCTCGAGTATTTTTCCGAATTCTCGTCTCCTTACGGATTTATCAACATGAGCAAGGTCCACGTTCAACTTGCAACGTACTGGTTTATGATCACTTTCAGTCACATCCATGCACGCCTCGTAACTTTATTAGAAATTCACATATATTATTAAGAGATAGAGAGACATAAATATCAAGTACTGGAGAAAGGGTAGTGTTTTGAATTTCTTTACTTCTTACAAAAATACCGATCACTACCTATAACCTTGGGGTAGGAGTGAAAATGTGAAATCCATAACTTAGAATTCGGATAGATGACTGGATTTTTTTTGTAAAAACATGAACCTCAAAAAATGATACTTGCAAAACTGAGCTATTAATAATGAGAAAACGGTAGTGTTTTGAAAAATATATACTGGGAAATGACAATAATGACCCCGAGTTTAGTCGAATTACAAGAAAATCCCAGTTATCTTTCATAATTACACATTTACACTTAGACTTAGTAGAAGTAATTTATAACTAATGAAATATCAAGGACTTACTAAGAAATATAGAAAGATAACTGGAAATTATTGTAATATGACTGAACCTTGAGGATTGTTATAATTTACAGAAACTAATTACTTACTGGAATATGTTGGCGACCACGGGGCATTCCCGACTGCATTCTTTCGATGGGCCTGTCCTAGTATCTCGATATAGGACTCTGTCACACCAGGCTGGGATTCGTTTCTTCTCGCCCGAATCATAACCTATAAAAAAATTGTAAAATGATCCCAAGTCACATATGAGAAATCGTAAAATAATTGGATTATTCGTTCATTTTACCTCCTAAACCCGGTTTTCCCTTTTCAAACTTGTAAGTGGGAGGGAATCTGATGAGGGCCTCTCGCATTCCTTGGAAAACTTTTCCCGCTTTCATTTCTGCTCTAAGCTGATCTTTCTCCCGAAGCCAATCGAAGCTTCTTTGAGAAACCAAATCCCTTGACTCATCGTAAGTTATGCCAAATAGACGGTAATTGAAATCACCGGTGAAAACAAACATATCCGATTCGGCAAGATCAGGCCTCCCCTCATCCGGATTGGGGTTATTATTAGCTGCCCCAGCCTATTAATAATTAATTTGAAGAAAAAAAAACATCAACAATTTGGCCTCAGCTGGAAAGAGGGGGAAATCAACAAGTAAAAAAGGATAAATCACAAAAATTACACCAAAAGTTTAGCCAATTTGCAGAAAAATCATGTAGTTTTATTAAATTGCAATTTAGTCTAGTAACTCTTGCGGTTGTGTCAATATTAGCCCTCTAGCCTTTTAAAGTGGCGACCTGAGCCCATGATGATTATGACCATGTCAAGATAGTAATTTTACTCTTATAATTTTCATAATGCTTTGGCCATTTGATATATTAGTGTATATAATTTAAAAATGAAACAACCACATTTGGGGCCAAATTTTGAATGAAATTAAACCTATGGGACCAATATTGCAAAAAAATCATAACTCGTAGGACCAATATTGTTAGTCACATAAAATTAAGGGATATGTTTAGCAATTTAGCTTTGTAATTATAAAATATGATTTAGCATTTTTGTAATTAGGCTAAACCTCAAGTGCAATTTTATTAATTTACCAAAGAGAATACATAAATCACTTGAATTTCTGATATTCATACATTCGCGCCGCGAAGCATCTGATTGGCCGATTGAACACCAGCTGAAAAAGAGGGGTGAGGATGGTATCAAAGGCTAGTCAAAATTAGCAAGTAGTATCCTAAGTTTATAAATAAATAAATACTAAATAAATAAAAGGATCCTGAATTCGCAGCATACCAGCAGCATGTTGAAATAAGTTCGAAGAACGAGTGAAGGTCATTGTTCGAAATATATGCTCGAAATCAGCATTTCGTCGGTTGACCGCTTCTAAATGTGCGGCAAAATGGCAATTCACAAAACACATTATCCGATCATATACTCGCAACCTTAAGCCTACACCTCCCTGAAAGTGAATTAGTATCATAATCGTTTTTTAAGGGGATGTCAGTATCAATGGGTAGTTTTTGTAATTACCCAACTCTTAGTTAGATGCAGAAATCAATATAAAGACACATATCTGAAGGCGAATTTAGAATGTACATAAGGTTTTTGCAGTCACCTTATTACCAATTGCACGACCTAAACCACATGCAACTGCGGCAACATCCAAGTCTCCAACATGTTTCCTAATATTTTTTCTCACCCTGAAAGCAACGATAACAACCGAAAAGAATGTTACAAGACGAGAATCCTGAGAAGCTTGAAAAGTCGTATCATTTGTTTTAGTAGACAAAAAAATCGGGATGTAATACCAAATCGCAATAAGCAAGGCTGCCAGCTGTCGAGAACCTACACGCTCGAAAGTATTACCTTCGTCCAAGGCCTTGCCAATGTGATCCTGCCACCATTGCCCAACAGAGCTTCCTTCTAATCCTACCTAAAATAATTTATCTATTTTTAAATAGTACTCCCATATATATAGAAAAATGACAATTAGAACCTTATTGTCTCCTTGGTTTAACACTGAATCAAATATCCCAGGTACTTACAGTTTCTTTAGCTGCTGACATGGCAAGAAAACCCGCACCCATCTCAACCTCCTGAAGCCCGACAACCACAATATCCACATCCGACACTGCTGAACCCAACCACGACATCAGTGCACCATGGGACGCCCGCCCCTGGCCCACATTCCACGTCCCGATCAAAACACCCACATTTTCCGTCCTTGTGTACATGTGATACCTCTCTGACAACTCTGTCCTCAAAATACTATCCACAGGCGCGGGAGACGAGATATTCCATCCTCGAATCCCACCATGAGTTGCCGAGCTATACATATAACCATTCCCAACCACTAGTTTCACAACGGGCTCATTATGCGCGACCCAGCCCGCAATCAAATTTCCATCGAGGTCTATTATCTGAATATTGCCACTGGCGTACCCTATCCATATTCTCGACCCGTGACTACAGAAGCACTGGACAGCGCTCGTGTGGAAAGAGAGGTCCTGCTGGCGGCTTCCATTTCCATCCCACTGGACTAAAGTTCCGTTCGACAATCCTGTTCAGATTACTCCGTCGGATGCGAGGACTATGGCTTCGGTTTTTTTTGTGTTGTCCTCGACGAAGGCGCCCGCACCTTTCGCCACACGACGGACAGCGTCGGCAGCGCCGATGATTGCGTTGCGGGACCTCTGGAGGAAGCCTTGGGACTTGTCCTTTTTCGACTTGGACACAAATTTCACGTTCATTTCATCCTCGGGTGCTGATGTGTCCTGGGACGACGGCATGTCGACGCGATTTTCGACCTGGCCCTCGATGTTGAATACTTTGATGAGTTCTTTCGTGCGTGCATTCCTGAAACAATGACCAATAATTGTAACGAAACTGACAATCGAAATAATTTGCCTTATGGAGAACATACCATATAGAGAAGGATAAAGACCCAACAGCCCAAAGTTTGGCTCTAACATTGTCGGACAACAAACACTTGACGTCCGAAGATGATATATTACACACTCCATTAACCGTAACTTGGGCTCTCAGGTCGATAACCGATCTCTCCACCAACACAGCAGCCATGCGCCTTTCCTCTGATGATAGAGATAGAGATTTCTCGACGGACTCCCATGGCCAAACCCTTATAATGCCATTCTCTGAACCGGACCATATGTCACCTGAACACAAGCCGCCAATTAAATAAACAAAAGAAATGTTCAAATTCCATGATCTAAGCTCAATAACAATCGGGATTCAATTTCACATCGGGCCTAAGCCCCAGTCCACGGTAGTGGTGCTGAACACGAAATGAAACAGAAACATAACCTCCAACATATAAGTTCTGAATCGCCACACGAAAAACAAAGCTCAACGTAAAAGGAAATCACCGTGGGGATGAAACAGAAACATAACCTCAAGCCAATGAATTCAGAATCGACACACGAAAAACAAAGCTCACCGTAAAAGGAAACCACCATGGAAATGAAACAGAAACATAACCTCCAGCCAATAAATTCATAAACACACGAAAAAATAAAGCTCACCGTAAAAGGAAATCACCATGGAAAGAACTGGGCCGCGGTGTGCCTGCCAAGAGAAACCTTCTTTGAAAGCGACATTGTCTGAGTAATTCTGATCCATCTTCCATGACCTTATCTTACCATCTTTATGCCCAGTCCAAACCAGCTTAGTCCCCTGGTCAATCATCATACAGTATGTGGGCGACGTGCTGGATGACTCGTAAAATGGGGCGGTATCCTCGTCGCCTCTCGGGACTTTTCTCCCGGACCCCGGCTTGATCCCTGGTTCGTATGCATCGGAATAGTTCCACACTCTTACACCCGATTCCTGTCCCGCCCACAGCTGTGTTTCTGTGCTGGCAATCGTTCTGATAAACTTACCACCCTGTGGAAGAAGATATTATATAAACTTGTGAATCTGAATTTCTGCATAAGGAAATTAATTCTAAAATACCTGAGTTTCTCTGAGAGGGTGTGGTCTGAGCTCGAGACACGGCGGCCGATTAGGGTGCACCGCCGCCCTAATCGGAACCTTGTACACCCCCACTCCGCCGCCGGTTCCCATAAACTCGGGCAACGGCTGGCGCGGGGCCCGTTGAGAGTGATCGACCCCGTCCTGCGTCTCCGCGCAGTCCGCCCTCTGGTTGGATTGATCGACGAGGTAATTGTGGACGCCGCCGCTGGTCGTGTTGGAGTAGCGGTAGAATTCCTCTTCGTCCGAGGGATTGGGTTCGCCGGAAAGTTCGTTGAGTATGTTGATCTCGTCGACGCTGTGGTTCCGTGGGTGGTGCTGGTGGCGCTTGAGGTTGCCGGGGGCGTTCGTGAGCTGTCCGCTGTAGGAATAGGCTTTCCGGCGCGGCGGAGATTGAGGCATCCCCGCCAGGGCGGCTGAAGCGTCGGCTTCTTTTGAGCCCTCGTCGTCCATTGTCTTTAATTTTAATTTTAATTTTAATTTTTTTTTTGAGTGGTGATTGGGTTTGAGTGATTTTGTTTGAGGGAGGAGGAAAAGGGGAAATCTGGGAGGGAGAGAGAATGATGGAGAGGAGAAAGAAAAAGTCAAGAGAGAGAATAGAGTTAGAGCGGTGGTCGGAGGAAGGGTGGATGGCCGGAGAGAGCGGGAACAGAGGCCAAATATGATGTGTAAATTATGATCGTTTTTTCCGACTTTGGTGGTGGCGGTGGTGGTGGTGTTAGCGTTACAAAGAATTTTAAACTAAAAACAAATCAAAAAATGTGACATTTAAAATAATAAAAAATAAAAATAACTTTCTATTTGCCGCAAATTTATAAAAAAAAAAAAAAAGTAATAGAATATAAAATTTCATGTACATAAATCAGAAATAACTTAAAAACATTTAAAAATATAATTTCTTGAAATAATAAAAAAATAAATTAATGATACAAATGGGTTAGATAATTAATTATACTGCACAGTTGAGAGCGGTAAGAGCAGGTTGAATGAGAATCCTCTCAATCCGAGCTGATGCTTCTTGCGTGAAGTGTAAGCCGTCCCAAAATATGTATTCGTTCGGATTCGAGCAAACTGGGACTCCCCGACTTCCGCAAAATCTCTTTTGGTTGTAATTATATTTTCCTCCGATTCCACAACAAGCTTTCAGTGTTGTATTAATCCCATTGGAACCTGCAGCAGATGTCTCAGCTATAACTTGACGCACACCTTCGACCATTGGGCCATACATTATACTAACGTCTGGGAACTCTCTACTCAGATTGCTGATTGCTTCTTGGAGATGATTGTTTTTCAAGGTGATTAGATCATTCACGCTTTTTAAACAACCTAGATCATCGTATGCCTTAGGATCTTCACTACGCAACGCGGTTAGCATATAGGGAAAGCATCCGATGGGAGCATTGCCCGGAATTATTATTTGATTCGCCCCCATTCTTATCACCTCCTGCATTCATCACCCATTATTTAACTAATTAGATTTTGTCGAACGATCACTTTCAATATAAAGCAAGACGTATTAAGTAAACCGATCTGACTTACCCTAGTAGCACTTATTTGAGCCTGCGTCACGTAGGGAATGTAAGCTTCTACTTCTTTAATGGACTTCCCTTGTACTAAGGCATACCCGATGTCATTGGCTTCGATATCTCCCATCAATATGAGCGAGTTTTGTAGTCTCTCTGCGCAATCTGATGTCGACGATCATACAAAAATATTGTTAAAAATATTCAATGATATATATTGTTACAACTTAATTAATAATAGTATAATTGATGAAACTCCAAACCTCTTGGTGTTGAACAAATGGATTTGAGGTGTGTTTTGAACCAAGTCATTTGAACACTAAGAGGAACGGCGTATGGTGGAATTTGAATGCCTCTTGATTTGAAAAACATATGGTCGAGCACCGGGCTTCTTGCTACTGAAAATATGACTCCATTGCTAGAACTAGAATTGCTTGACAAATAAGGTGTAATAACCGGAAACCCAAAATCGGCAGCTGCAAAAACACACGTACATATCAATTAACAAATTCGAAGAAGTACATGAATATTTCTTGATTTATTTTCTTATAGTAGGTATATACCAATTAATTAATAGTTACCTGCATAGTCAAAATCAATAAGTCCATCACCCCATCGACCAGTAGGTCGACCAGGAAAGGTTTGACCGTAAGGCGAACGTGCTGCCGGAAGGGAAGGGCCCCACGGGAGAACTTTGATGGAGTTGCCAACATCGGTAACTCCATCGCCAAAATGATACATATATTGGAATGGACACCTTGTATTTTGGGATGAAGATGCACCAACAAGAATTATAAACACAAAAAGGCATGACAGTTTGATGATGAGGTTGGAACGAGAAGAACCCATAATTAATTTATGTTGTTGTTGTTGATGTTGCTAGATAAATGAGTTTGTTGTGATTGTGATAAAAACATTTGATTGCATGAACATATATATAGCCAAATTTATTTACGTGTGTAGTTAGACGTGTTAATTAGTTACTGACCCGTTCGGCATTAAATATTTACAAATTCTATTTTCTTGTTCCATATACGAATTGAAACATTCCACATGCAATAAACGAATTAATCGATATATATACTATTTAACACGTACGATGATTCTGAATTCTGACTTTGGTTAATTTAATTTAATTTAATTTAATTTATATTATATATTCATGCATGTCAACTGGGGGAATAATTATAATAATTAAAAAAAAAAGTTATCATTTGTGAGTGGATTTATGTAGAATTAGAAATTAGAATATTTTAATAAGTCTGGATTTTATGGAATTAACTTAGTAGCAATGAAATGCGTTGACAATTGAAATAGTCAGTTAATTGTGCGCAGCGCGTGCTGTACGTATAGTTTAACTCAAATAGTGCGTAGTACTTTGACAATATGCATGTTATCCAAATTAAATAGTATAATTAAATATGTACACCAAAATCCAATCCCATAATATAAAGAAAAGTATCGTCATGATCTTTTCTTTAATTAATTAATAGTAATTAAAGCTAATTAAAAATTTGAAATTATAAAAAAATATAATTGTGTAAATAATGAATATGTTAAATTAGTTGTATTAAGGTAAATAAAAATTCAATAATTAATATTGAAAAGTTAAAGTTTTTTTTATTAATTTATGAGTGTAAATATTTTTGAGAGAATTAACCTAAAAAGAAGTAAACAAAGTTTTTGAAAGTACACTAATTAAGAAAGTACAGTATTTTTAATCTATTGAAATATCGTGATATATCGTTTTTGTTTTTAACCTCTTAGACTATGTTTATCAGTGATTATCCCAACCACCTAACCACTCACATTTTTCAATATTTAATTAATTTTTCTTTTAATTCTTTTTCGTCTACGTAAGCAACCCAGTCACTCTTTATTTTCTAAAGTTTATCAATGATCACTCAACCACCCACTTTTTATATATATATTTTTAATAATAATATAATTAATTTTATTTTTTAATTTTATATTTTTAACTCAACATAAAAAAGAAAAAAAATTAAATTTATCACTTTAATTCCAAGATTTATGCTAATGTTGATCACTATTTATAAAGTTTGTAAAAAAAATTATCTCTTTTAAAAAATTGATTTTTTATGTGTAAATTATAGTTATTTTTTTTTCTTTGTAAAACTATATCAATATTGATCTCTATTTATAGAGTGTAAAAAATTATAAATTTTGGTATTTTTTATATTTTATTTAAATATAATTTAAAAAGATATACTAATTTATTAAAAAAATAAAAACCAATAGGGTTGTGACAAATGTCACAACCCCATTGGTACAATTAATAAAACCCAGTGAGCTCAGGTGGGCGGATTACATGCCACACCAGACCAAGGGCAAAGAGAGAGAGAGCCCATTATCCCATTTTTGCTTTATTTTTTTATTATTTATTTATATATGTGGCGCCCTCTTGGCACCGATAAACATAGTTTTACTTTGTTTAGCTGGTAATTAAGCAAAAACATTAAGCTAATATGCTTTTTTTATCCACGCCAGATATACTAATTATGTTTCAAATGAATAATAACACTTTGATATAAAATTTTGTTTCAGATTAATTATTACTCCGTACAATTTATTTGTAAAATAAAAAAAAGTGTAATTATTCATAGGAGATGAACGGAGTATGTAGGCTATAGCATTCACATTCATGATTCATACATTATGATCTCACACTAGAAATAGTAACATCTTACATACATGTTTCAAACCACAATTAATTTAAAATAAATAAATTATTAAAAAAAATATCATATATATTTATATATAAATAAATACTAAAAATTGGGCGTATTTGGAAAAAAATGTGGGATAGGTTTTAGTTTGACTATAATACGTACACCACGCGCTGAGCGCAGCTGATTATGTCAATTGCTAACTCATGTCTCATTGCTATTCGATCACTAATTCAAATAAATTCAGACTTAAAAATATTATTCGTAAATCAACTCACAAAGAAAAGTTTATTTTTTAATTATTAAAATTATTCCCCACTTGACAATTTCACATGAATAATAAGACCATTGAAATGAATTTAGTTAATTTATTAATTAAAGTCAAATTTTAGAAGGATCGTTTTATGCATTAATTCGTGTGCATGTATATATTGTACGTACGTAGTATGTATTAATTTTGAATGTGGAATGTTTCGCTTTGGCATATGGAAGTATCGAACAATGAAATTGATTTTGTAAAAGGTCAATAAAATATTTAATGCCGATTTAATGGCGAACGGGTCAGTACATAACACGTATAATAATTTGGCAATCCAATTCCATGCCTATATATATCTACATCTAATCAAATGTTTTAACATCACAACAAACTCATTTATTTATCTATCTACTCGTCAATATCCCAACATCATAATTAAACTATGGATTCTTCTTGCTCCAACTTTATGATCAAACTCTCATGCCTTTTTGTGTTTATAATTCTTGTTGGTGAAACTTCATCCCAAAATACAAGGTGTCCATTCCAATACATGTATCATTTTGGCGATGGAGTTACAGACGTTGGCAACTCCATCAAAGTTCTTCCGTGGGGCCCTTCCCTCCCGGCCGCACGTTCGCCTTACGGTCAAACCTTTCCCGGCCGACCTACTGGTCGATGGGGTGATGGCCTTATTGATTTTGACTATGCAGCTGCCGATTTTGGGTTTCCAGTTATTACACCTTATTTGTCGAGCAATTCTAGCTCCAGCAATGGAGTCATATTTTCAGTAGCAAGAAGCCCGGTGCTCGACCATATGTTTTTCAAATCAAGAGGCGTTCAAATTCCACCATACGCCGTTCCTCTTAGTGTTCAAATGACTTGGTTCAAAACACACCTCAAATCCATTTGTTCAACACCAAGAGGTAATTACAAGTTTCATCAATTATACTATATATAATTAAATTTGTAAGACATATACGAACGTATTCTATGTATAAATTAAATAGGTTTGTGTAACAATATTTTTATATGATCGTCGACATCAGATTGCGCAGAGAGACTACAAAACTCGCTCATATTGATGGGAGATATCGAAGCCAATGACATCGGGTATGCCTTAGTACAAGGGAAGTCCATTAAAGAAGTAGAAGCTTACATTCCCTACGTGACGCAGGCTCAAATAAGTGCTACTAGGGTAAGTCAGATCGGTTTACTTACTATGTCTTGCTTTAATTATATTGAAAGTGATCGTTCGACAAAATCTAATTTGTTAATTAATGGATGATCAATGCAGGAGGTGATAAGAATGGGTGCGAATCAAATTATAATTCCGGGAAATGCTCCCATAGGATGCTTTCCCTATATGCTAACCGCGTTGCGTAGCGAAGATCCTAAGGCATACGATGATCTAGGTTGTCTAAAAAGCGTGAATGATCTAATCACGTTGAAAAACAATCATCTCCAAGAAGCAATAATAAATCTGAGTAGAGAGTTTCCGGACGTTAGTATAATGTATGGCCCAATGGTCGAAGGTGTGCGTCAAGTTATAGCTGAGACATCTGCTGCAGGTTCCAATGGGATTAATACAACACTGAAAGCTTGTTGTGGAATCGGAGGAAAATATAATTACAACCAAAAGAGATTTTGCGGAAGTCGGGGAGTTCCAGTTTGCTCGAATCCGAACGAATACATATTTTGGGACGGCTTACACTTCACGCAAGAAGCATCAGCTCGGATTGAGAGGATTCTCATTCAACCTGCTCTTACCGCTCTCAACTGTGCAGTATAATTAATTAATTAATTACAATTATCTAACTCATTTGTATCATTAATTTATTCTTTTATTATTTTTAAGAAATTGTATTTTTAATGTTGCAAGTTATTTTCGATTCATGTAAACTAATAAAAATTGAAATGTTATGTTAATTTTTTATTTTTTATTTGGTGAAAGACATTTATTTTCAGTATCTTTAAAAAATTAAATAAAATAAAATTTTGGTTAGGGGATTCTCTGTTTCCTCTCCCAGAAGGAGGCGGCGCGGATCGGGTCCTCTCTAGATCGTGGCGTCATCTCTGGTCGACCCGACCCGACCCGCTATCGAATTCTGCAAGAGCTTCTTCGGCTGACTTTTGTCTCCGTTCTCCACAGCGCTTTGCAAAGGTACCATTACCAAAACCTTTCTCTCCATCGATTTCGCCATGAATCCCCGTTGCGAGTACATGCTAAAACTGCATCCTGAAGCTCGACCTCTCTCAATGTCAGGTGCAGGTAGTTCGACAGTGGATTATGTAATTTAATTTTTTTTATCAAGTTGATTATGGATTGTAGTATGTTATGTATTTGGCTATTCTATTAGGGTTGTGCGTTGATGAATTTGAATAATGGTGCGTTGATGATTTTGGATTGCATTTGTATTTAAATTGGGATTGATTCGCAAGTTGTAAATTACAATTTCAAACTTTTTTCCAGAAAAGTATGTATTTGCGACCACAATTGGTCGCTATACTGAACAATTTCATTTAAAAAATTAAGTACTTGCGACCATGCTTGGTCGCTATTGCCTTAAAATTTCATTTTTAAAAATTCAAAAATCGAGACCACGAGTGGTCGCTAAAAATCTGCCATGTCATCACTCATTGTCACATCAGCACGGGTATTAGAGACCACACATTGTGTTCGCGACTCAATCTCGTGGTCGGAATAACATTCGCGGCCGCGTTGTTATCGCCAAAAAACCATTTGAGACCATGTTTTAGCGATTACTCACGAGCGAGAGATAAAAATTTTATTGTTCCCATAAATTTTATCTTTTTTCGATTTGGTCCCACAAACATACGCGTTTTCAATTTAGTCTCAAACAAGTCGAATTGAGTTTCAATTTAATCATTTTTTGCCGGAAAATTCAATTTTGGCCGGAATGTGACCACGTGACCCGCACGTGATCAGAAGAGCGGCTATGACTGCTGACTTGGCGACACGTGTCAACAGACCATTGACTATCGTCTTTTTAAAAAAAATTGAAATACAAAGCTTAATACATTAATACATTTATTTTTTGATTTAAAAAAAAAAGAAAAATACGCCAGAAATACGATTTCATATACGGGAATTAAAAATAAAAGAAAAAAAAACATTTTTGTATTTTTCGATTTGGTCCCAAAGAAATACACGTTTTCAATTTAGTCCCAAACAAGTCGAATTGAGTTTCAATTTAATCCTTTCTGGCGTATTTTTCTTTTTTTTTAAATAAAAAAATCAATGTATTAATGTATTAAGCTTTTTATTTCGATTATTTTATTAAAAAAAACGGTACCCAATGGTCTGCTGACACGTGTCGCTGAGTCAGCAGGCATGACCGCTCCTCCGATCACGTGCGGGTCACGTGGTCACATTCCGGCCAAAATTGAATTTTCCGGCCAAAAAAAATTAAATTGAAACTCAATTCAACTTGTTTGGGATTAAATTGAAAACGCGCATGTCTGTGGGACCAAATCGAAAAAAGGCAACATTTATGAAACTAATAAAAATTTCATATCTCACGAGCGATCACGCGTGGTCCCAAAAAACCGTATTAGCGACCACAATTAGACTGGGTAGCGACCAACACATGGTCGCAAAAACGTATTGAGTTTTTGCGACCAACAAGTTTTTTAGTGGTTTTTTTTTGCCTTATCATTATTTTAGTTTTATTTAGTTTTAGAGTTACTGTTGAAATTAAATTACAAACATATGTAACTTTTTTTAAATTGAAATAATTATCTTGGACTACTTATCATTAGTTTCGCTTGCTTTGATTAAGTTTGTCTCCAAATAAATTAAAATAAATTAAATAAAAAATAATTTAAATCAATAATTCTAAGTATATATATTATTAATATTTTTTAAAAAAATATTTAATAATTTAAATTAATTATTATTATTTTTATAAAAAAAACAATTTAGTTCGGTTGAAATCGCTTTAAGTTCAGTTAAGTTCAGATTTTGAAGTCATTTAAATACGGCACACAGATAAAAGTCATAAAACCGTATAAGAGTTACTATTTACATAGAAGGTTTCTACTGGGTCTTCGTTTGGGATATTTTTTAGGGTTGATTGAAATTCCAATTTCCATGGCTGACGTGGACAGGATATCTGAGTTGCCGGAGTCCGTCCTCCACCACATCATCTCCTTCCTCTCCCAGAAACAGGCGACTCAAACCTCCGCTCTTTCCAGGACATGGCGGCACGTGGGACCCACTCGCCCCAAGATCGAGTTGCGCGAGATCTGCTTCGCAAAATCCGGCAGAGCAGGTTTCCTCTCCATCCTCGACGACACCTTACAGAGCTACATCCGCCGCAACCTCTCCCTGCAAGAGTTTGTTTTCCAGATGGGGGCAATTGATCACAGATCAACCTCGCTTCTCGACCAAGCCATCCCGATGGTCCTAATTAATATGGGCGTCAGAAAGTTCGATTTCTCTGTTCCGAATTATCTCGTCGCCCCCTCTGCCTTCTTTCGAGCTGAATTCCTCACGGAGCTGCATCTGGGCGAGTGCATTTTCCCGAGTTCTATCGATCATGATTATTACGACGAGGCCATTTCCAAGAGCCTCAGAAGGCTTTCCCTCAGCAATGTTCATATCGAGGACGAGGCGTTGGAGAAGGTTATCCGGGCCTTCCCGTTGATCGAGTATCTACTCTTGCAGGGTTGGGATGGGTTTACAAGTATTCAGGTTGGTAAAAAGGTAAGCATCTTTCAAGCTGAATTCCTCAAAGAATTGCATCTCAGTGGATGCAGCTTAGTCGGCTGTACTTCTAGTTCCACCGAGCTACTTTTGATGAAGCATCTTAAAACGCTTTCCCTCGACAAGGTTGACATTCGGGAAGAAACTCTCGAGAAGATCATGTGTAGCTGCCCTGTGATTGAACGTTTATACGTGTACGATTGTGTGGGGTTGACGACTATTTCCTTCGCTCCAAACGTAAGCATCTTTCAAGCTGAGTTCCTCACAGAACTCCATCTCAGCGGATGCAAAATCATGAGTAGTTCTACAGAGCTACTTTTGATGAAGCGACTTAAAACGCTTTCCCTCAACAAGGTTGAAATTCGGGAAGAAACACTCGAGAAGATCATATCTAGCTGCCCGTTGATTGAACGTGTTCTCCTGTCTGAGTGTGCAGGGTTGACGACTATCCGACTCAATAAGTCTCATAATAATAATAATCTAAAGCAGTTCAGTTGTTGTTTTAATCTGTTGAGAACTAATAGCATTGAAATCGACGTCCCGACCCTCGAAACCATCCACATTCTGAACTGTCCTAATTGGTATGGCCACGACAAATACCTCTTCTCTCGTCTCAAGAGTTTGTACCTAAGCAAAGTAAGAATCTATGCAGAGTTATTTGATAGCTTCTCGTTTAACTTCCCTTCTCTCGAAGATCTGGAGCTTCAACACTGCCATGGCTTCCGGGAGATCCAGCTGACACTCTCTTCGATTAAGCGCCTGGTTATCGTAATCGATTCGATCCGGGAGATCGAGGCTACTATTCATGCCCCGAAAATAAGTTATTTTGAGCTTTCCGGGCTATCTCCTCCACGGTTGAATTTCTACACGGAAACTACTTGCAGGGAGTGGAAGTCGCACGTGGTCATGTTATTCAACAACCGATCCGACAGTAAAGTTTTGCAGTGGCTCCTTCAGCTAAGCAAGCTGCTGAATTCATTACGCGAATCTCAAATATCTCTGGATGTTTCTTCCTATCCCTTGAGGCATCTGAAGGTCGAGGATGATCCCAGTTTCTGCAAGCCTGTTATAGTGGAACACGTACGCGTGAAGGGAGATTATCGGTGTTCTTCTTCGTCTCTAGATCTCTTGAATTGTTTGTTTCTTATATGTCGGCCACAGTACATATACATCAACTGGTACACAATGGATGCACAGTGTAACGGGTTGGCCAAGGCCATAATAATCGATATCATCCGAAATCAGGGAGATATGAGTCGGGGCCACTTGTGGGAACGAGATTTGGAGGAAATAAGCATGCAAGTTTGGGATGATGATTCTGAGAATTGGCTTACTGTCCTCGTCCGGGGGGAAAGTTTTCCCCGGATCATATCGTCGGATCCAAAGATGATTAGGTTTCCGGTGAAATGGAGTGATGAGCTAAAGCCATATCACGGGATGCCTTTGAAGTTAATCGAGTTTGCTCAATCTTTAGTTACATATTGTTGGTGGCATTGTTGTCAATTGTTAAAGAAATAATGATGTATGTCAAGTGTTTTTCGGACTAAATATTTTTAATATTATTATAATAAAAAACTATTTGAAGGAGTTTAGCATGGAGATTTTCGACCAACATTCAAAAGAATGGTGTCGTGTGCAGGGGTCGAGTTTGAAAGAAACCCAACTGAGGCAAGATATATATTCGGTTTAGATTCGAATGGAGAGAGCTTGTCCCGCTTGCTTTTAGTTAATTGATCGAGCCCGGAGTTTTAATATTTTAGCTGCTAGTATTTACAGTGTTTTTCTTCCATCTATTGACGAGGATCAGCCTATAAGGAATGTCTTTGGTGGATTTTCGTTTTGAGTTTTCATGTAAATTTCTCTTCTTTTACTTGCTTGGTTGATATGAACATGCTTTTGGCGTCTCAAATTACAGTCTATCAGAAATTTGTTCTATTTTAACTAAGTAATAGAATATTCAATTACATGTACATAAATCAGAAATAACTTTAACATTTAAAAATACAATTTCTTGAAATAATAAAAGAATAAATTAATGATACAAATGGGTTAGATAATTTATTAAACAGCACAGTTGAGAGCGGTAAGCGCAGGTTGAATGAGAATCCTCTCAATTCGAGCAGATGCTTCTTGTGTGAAGTGTAAGCCGTCCCAAAATATGTATTCGTTTGGATTCGAGCAAACTGGGACGCCCCGACTTCCGCAAAATCTCTTTTGGTTGTAATTATATTTTCCTCCGATTCCACAACAAGCTTTCAGGGTTGTATTCCCATTGGAACCTGCAGCATATGTCTCGGCTATAACTTGACGCACACCTTCGACCATTGGGCCATACATTATACTAACGTCTGGGAACTCTCTACTCAGATTGCTGATTGCTTCTTGGAGATGATTGTTTTTCAAGGTGATTAGATCATTCACGCTTTTTAAACAACCTAGATCATCGTATGCCTTAGGATCTTCACTACGCAACGCGGTTAGCATATAGGGAAAGCATCCGATGGGAGCATTGCCCGGAATTATTATTTGATTCGCCCCCATTCTTATCACCTCCTGCATTCATCACCCATTATTTAACTAATTAGATTTTGCATGACTGAATAATTATTTTATACGTATGTATGAAGAAAACCGATCAACTTACCCTTGTAGCGCTTATTTGTGCTTGTGTCACGTATGGCACGTAAGCTTCTACTTCTTTAATGGACTTTCCTTGTACTAAGGCGTACCCAATGTCATTCATATCTCCCATCAATATGAGCGAGTTTTGTAGTCTCTCTGCGCAATCTGATGGCAATCATATCAAAATATTGTTAAAAACATTCAATGATCATATATTTTTACAACTTAATTAATAATAGTATAATTGATGAAACTCCAAACCTCTTGGTGTTGAACAAATGGATTTGAGGTGTGTTTTGAACCAAGTCATTTGAACACTAAGAGGAACGGCGTATGGTGGAATTTGAACGCCTCTTGATTTGAAAAACATGTGGTCGAGCACCGGGCTTCTTGCTACTGAAAATATGACTCCGTTGCTAGAGCTAGAATTGCTTGACAAATAAGGTGTAATAACCGGAAATCCAAAATCGGCAGCTGCAAAAACACACGTACATATCAATCAACAAATTCGAAGAATTACTAGATGTTTTCTTGATTCATTTTCTTATATACTACGCACCCATAATTACCTGCATAGTCAAAATCAATAAGACCATCGCCCCATCGACCAGTAGGTTGACCAGGAAAGGTTTGACCGTAAGGCGAACGTGCAGCCGGAAGGGAAGGGCCCCACGGGAGAACTTTGATAGAGTTTCCGACGTCGGTAACTCCATCGCCGAAATGATACATGTATTGGAATGGACACCTTGTATTTTGGGATGAAGTTACACGAACTAGAGTTGTAAACACAAAAAGGCATGAGAGCTTGATGATGAGGTTTGAACGAGAAGAACCCATAGTTAATTTATGTTGTTGATGTTGCTAATAAATGAGTTTGTTATGATATAAACATTTGATTCCATGCAGATATATAAATAGCAATTAATATACGTGTTTTAATTAGTTAGTGACCCGTTCGGCATTTAATATTTACAAATTCAATTTGCTTATTCCATATACGAATTGAAACATTCCACATGCAATGCACGAATTAATCGATATACTGTATAACACGTACGGATGATTCTGAATTTTGACATTGGTAAAACTAATTGAATTTATATTATATATTCATGCATGTCAACTGGGGAATAATTATAATAATTAAAAAAAAAGTTTTCCTTGTGAGTGGCCGGATTTATAAATGCAGAATTAGTATATTTCAATAAAGTCTGGATTTAATGGAATACGTTAGTAGAATTGAAATGCGGTGACCATTGAAATAGTCAATTAATTGCGCGCAAGCGCGTGGTGTACCGTGTATATAGTTTAACTCAAATAGTAGTACTCGTACATCACAAATATCACATATTCACGTCACATCACATGTTATCCAAAATGTACAGTATAACGTACAATCCCTCAATGGCTAAATCCCATAATATAAAAAGTATATCATCATAATTTTTTTAATTAAAAGTAATTAAAAATTAATGACTAATTTAGTTTTTAAAAAAATATAAAAAAATTATATAAATATCGTAAAAAATTAAAGATATAATAAGTATTATTGTGTAAGTAATATAAATGATTTAAATAAAAAAGTAATTGTATTAATTTAAATAAATAAATATTAAAAAAATAAAGTTGTATTACATACATATATATACTGGTTCATTAGATTAACAAAAATATTAATTTTTAATTTTTTATCAAAAAATAAAAAGGTACAAATGTATTTTGAGTTAAAAATTAAGGTAGTTATAAGTAAGATTTGAAAAGTATAAAATAGTATTTTAAAGTGCAAAAATAAAATAATCATTTCATTTTTAAGAGTATGCATAATTATTCTCAACGAGAAAAGGAGAAATAAATAGATGAGACAAGAGTAATAATTTTCATTTATTTTATTTATGAGTATACAAAGTTTTGAAAGAAAAAAAATAGACAATTTTTTTTTTGATATATCCTCTTTTAAATTAGGCGTTGAAATTCCACCATATTCTTCTTATTTATTTTAAAATTTTATTTTTATAAAATAAAATAAAAAGACATTTCATCGTGTTTATTTTTTTTTAGTATTTCTTGTGAATAACTTGAATTATAAAAGTATACATTTTTAATTAAAAAAAATTACAAATTTTTTGATTTTACATGAAATTAACTTTTAATTAAATTAATTTAATGCATTTATTAAAGTTTTATAAAGTAAAATTAATAAAAATCTTCACCGTTTGTATATTATACAAAGGCCCAAATTTGTTTATGAGATAATATTAGAAAATTTGTCATTAAGAGAGGATCTCGTTCCATTATTTTTGTTCATACTTTGTTTCGTTTGCCAACAAAACACAATCTAGGCTAATACTCCTTTAATTTCGTCCGGTAAATATAGTAACATTTCCTTTTTGTTACGTTTTTACGATACTCTGATACTACTTGTTGCAATATTGAAACTAAATTGGCTCTCAAAATATATATGAGATGCGAATAAAAAAGATAAACAAAAAGAACGAACACACAATTTACGTGGAAATCCAAAATACGGGAAAAAACCACGAGAAGAAAAAAAATCTACTACATCGTTGAGGCTTACAATAATTCACTCTATAATCTATTGCACTCTAGGATTTTCGTCTACCGGAGACTGTTTGCAGAGACTACAGGTGGATGTGGGTTTTCTATGGCCACGTGGTGGTTGGCACAGTGCCGTTTTACGGGCTGCTAGTCGATGGCGTAGAAGACATTTGATATCGTGCGTTCATCGTGAATTTCTCGCTGCATTGATCTATTTTATTTGGTTCGAGAGGAACACGAGGATACCTGAGGCTCGTTCGGTGTCGTCTGGAGTGGTGGCTTCTCAGGCGCTTTCTATTATACGGGAGCGGATTCTCTCCTTACGATTTCCAGACTCTCTTCAAGCACGGGCTCTGAAGAGGGTGTGACATATAGCCTGGTGATTGTGTTTGTATTTTTAGTGATATATGTTTAATTTGGCAGGTTGGAGAGCTAGTGATCTGTTAGCTCGGTGATGCGATAGAGTTTTCTCTATGCGCTATACTATATTATACCCCCTTTTTCTTTTATATGCGATTGATTTTTACAAAAAAAAAAGACCAGGAATAAGAATCTTTTTCCAAATATAATTAACTCCATATCCCCTAGGCTCTAACAAAGGAAATATATTACGACTTGATCTTCAACCTCAAAAACTGCACATGGAATCCAAAAATGGAACCAACACCAAAAATTGACCGAGCTGAAAAAAAAAACGCGACGGGCTCGGGCGAGCCGGATTTCAGAGAGTTCGGGCTCGGGCGAGCCAAGCCTTTGAAACGTAACTTCGTTTCCTTTCGTCCGTTTTTATTTCGATTCGAGTTATACTTTAATAATTTTTAAAATACAAATGATACAAAAGAATTTAAGTATAACTATTTTTACGGAACGAAGGTAATATCTATTATTTTTATTCACACAAAAGTTTAATTAGTTTTCTTCTTATTCATAAGAAATTGACATATAGAGAATGGTGTGCGAATTTTTAAAAAAACTTTTTACGAGTATAAAAGTTTTTCCAAAATGTAAAGTTTGTAAGTGAAAAGGTGTGATCATTAATTTGAAACACTAAATAAAAATAAAATAGTTTTTCCAAAATGTAAAGTTTGTAAGTGAAAAGGTGTGATCATTAATTTGAAACAGTAAATAAAAATAAAATGTGAAATTTTCGAAAAGACCGAGGATCAACCGAAGGAGTATATAATATATAGTATTATTCACCCACGTGATGATCTCACACTACAATTTGTAATAATTTACATTAAATTACATACATCTTTCATAGTAGTACAATACAACAATTAATTTAAAATAAATAAATTATTTAAAAAAGGATATCATATTAATATATAAAAAAAATTGGGCGTATTTGGAATAAAATGTAGAGTATATTTTAGTTTGACTATAATACGTACACCACGCGCTGAGCGCAGCTGATTATGTCAATTGCCAACTCATTTCATTGATATTCATTAATTCAAGGGATAATTATTGTTTAGTGGCTGAACTATAGGCACTTTCAGACTTTGGTGGCTCATCTTTTTTTTTTGGTGGTTTGGTACCTGAACTAAGGCTTAATTAGACTTTAGTACCTGAAACGGCGGATCCCGGTGACACGTGCATAACACGTGCCTTCAAGTGACAAGTGTCACAACTACAATGGCTGAAGATGAGAAGTTACGGTTGTACCCTTTTCATTATTTATCATTTATATTTATAAAACATATTATACGTATTGGTTGGGTGAAGATACGTATTCATTAACAAAATACGTATATCCCATTTCTATAAGAAACGGGCTCTTCTCAGAATTCCCAAATTCATCTCTATACCCTAATTGCGATTTTCCAGAAATCAATTGAAGAGCAAATCTTCATGGAGGACCTATGCAGATGCGGGAAACCTTTGGTGATGAAAACCTCTTGGACAGACGCGAACCCAGGTAGACGATTCATGGCCTGCGGAGAATTTCGGGTAAGCATCGATTTCACTGTATAAACCCTAATTTCTGATTTACTATATATAAACCCTAATTCCCTATATATAAACCCTAATTTCATACATATCAACCCCAATTTCTGATTTCATACATATAAGCCTAAACCCAAATTCTGATTTCATACGTATTAACCATAATTTTGTTTTCCAGAAATTTGGGGGTTGTAATGATTTCTCTTGGACCGACCCACCTGCATGTGGAAGGTGTTCTCAGATCATACCAGGCCTCTTAAGGAACATAAACTCAAAGGTTGAAGAGTTTGAGATGATTGAGAAGAAATGTGCTGTGCTGGAAAAAAAACTTCTGAAATTGCGCATTGCTGTAGTTCTTGGTATTATGGTAGCTGTGATGTTTGTTTTTAACAAGTAGTGTGTAGAAATGCCTGTCTTGTGTTTCTTGTAACAGATGTTCAGTGTTGTAATGCTTTTGGTAACCAGTAGTGTAATGTCTAATGTGTATCAGTTTGTTTGTAACAGATTTCTATTGTAAGAATTTGGTTATTTTTCAATCTGAAATGTATTTTGTCATTCTGAGTAACTTCTTAAACATTAATAGGAAGTCTAAAACACAAAATCAGAGTAAATCTCACATTATTGTTCAAAACAGAATTATCCAAACACAAACCTAGACAACATCAGTTCAAATCAGAATTATCCAAACACAAACACAAACCTAGACAACATCAGTTCAAATCAGAATTATCCAAACACAAACAGAAACCTACACAACATGAGTTAAAACCAGAATTTTCCAAACACAATCACACAGAATTTCCAAATTCAAGTACAAACACATCAGAACTTGTTCTTCACATCCTCTGATTTTTTTCCTCTCCAGGCTTATGCACACTCTTTCTGCTAAACATTGGTTGGGAAGAAAAGGAGAGATTTCTTTGCACAGGAAGCTTTTGCATAACAGATTCAAACCCCATCTGGAATGCTGACATGGGCTGTTTTGCAGGTTCTTTTCCCTTGGCAGCAGAGGTTGTGGGTTGAGATGAAGACACTTTATGAGCAGGCTCTTTTCCCTTAGCAGCAGAGGTTGTGGGTTGAGATGAAGAGACCTTGAGGGCAGGCTTCTTACCAATAGGGCAGTGTTTCTTACCAATATGAGCAGGCTCCTTTCCCTTAGGCTCAACCCTTGACTGAACCTTAATATTGGCTTGTTCAGGTACTTCAGTTTTCTTAAATCTGGGACTCCTTCTCACATCAGTGACATTTTGTTTGACAGCCTATACAAATGAATCAGTTAATACAATTAGAAAATAAAATGAATCAAATAATGCAATCACTATCCATTACAAATGTATACCTGTTTTTTCTCCCTTTTAACCTCTGTTGTATTAGCTGCTGGAATGCTCATCCCTGGTTCCTTCACATTTTTGCCCTTGTTCAGTGGACATGTTCTAGAATTATGTCCTGTTTCCTTGCAAAGCTTGCAGCTCATCTCCACTCCTCTCTTTGTCAGCCTGCCCTTATTCTGAGATCCCCTGATTTCACCAACCTGAAGCTTTCTTTTGTGCTTCTTGGGTCTTCCAGGCATTTGAGAGGCAGTAGGAGGTACAATAGGAGGCAGGTTATCTTGATTAACAGCAGGCCATTCTTCCCTTCCATACAAAGGGACCATAAAGTGGTTGTAGACCTTCAAATAAGTATCCCTATGGAAACAGCTGGCCACATATTCTTCTGGCCTGTATCTCATGTGATTCATACATGATATACTATGTGGGCAAGGAATACCTGACAACTGCCATTTTCTACAGCTACAGATCTTGTCCCCTAAATGCACATAGTATGACTGTTCATAAGGCCCAGTAACTTCAAACTCCATATGGCCATTCCATGCTGCTGCCCAACCATAAGACTTCACCTTGTTTTTATCCAATTTCTTCTGAATGTTAGGGCACAACAACCCTGTGTGAGCCAACATGTCCTTCCTTTTCACTCCAATCCTTTTCATCAGTTTTTTCCTAATGTCCTCCAACATTGTTAGAATGCCCTTGCTTCTGGCCTGTAGGATCATGGAATTAAATGACTCAGACATATTGTTACTGATCATATCTGTGTTGTTCAGAGTGTTGAAGTGAGAGAGACTCCAATGCTTTGGATTCCTCTGTGTTAACCACTCAGCAGCAGCAGCATCATGAATCTGTAATTCATTCATGACAGCCTCATAATCTACCAACCTACTTGCCCTTGCAGCTCTCCAGACAAACTTTTCCAGAGACAATCCCTTGTGAAGCAGTTTCATATTGGCAATAAGGTGTCTCACACAAAACCTGTGATCACAGTAGGGTAGCATTTGAGTCACAGCATCCACAAGCCCTTTTTGCTTGTCACTCATCACTGTCCAAAGATAAGCATTACTCTCACTGATTCCCAAATCCTGAGTCAGTAACTCCAAAAACCACAACCATGAAACATACTTCTCTTTCTCAACTACTGCATAGGCTATTGGATAAATGCCATTGTTCCCATCCACACCTACTGCTGTCAAGAGCACTCCCCCATACACTGTTTTCAAATGGCAGCCATCCAGACATATAATCTTCCTATTTCCATCCAACATTCCAAGTTTCAATGCATTCCAGCTGATATACACCCTCTGAAAAACTTGCTCAGTGCCCATAGCATTAGACTTGATTCTGAAAGTGGTGTGGGGATTGCTTCTGAACACCTCAGCAGCATATCTATATAGATCTCCAAACTGTCTCTCCAGATCACAATCACCCATCTTGCTCACCTTCTTCTTAACACTATACATCTGCCACTTGGAAACTATGCATCCCACTTCAGATTGCATTATTTCAACCATTGAGTTGACTGGCCAAGTTGGATCAGACTTTAACTTCATTTCATATCTCTTAGACAGGTACCTGGAAGTGGCTTGAATCACTCTTTCTTGCCTAACACATGTGTGAGTGTCATCCAGAGTCTTGACAATGACAGTGTTGTCTTTTGGTGTTCTGGAGCCATAAATAACCCAAGGGCAGTCCTTTTGATAACATCTTGCTTGCACTTTCATCAAGGTGTTGGTTGGAAATCTCAAAGACCTACCCTGCTCAAGTTAATGGGATGAATTAGAAAATTGTGATGAATCAGAGAATGTGATGAAAAAAAAAATGCAATCATACTATTACCTGTTCAATTGCATATTGATTCAAAGCTGCTCTAAAGGTAGGTATGTCTTTGAAACATAATCCAACAAAAAACTTGACATTCACCATATCAGTCTTCTCATTGAAAACCTTATATCTTTTTAGCTTCTTTGCAACTGGATTGCTATCTTCTTCATCATCTCCACATTCTTCATCTGAATCATCAAACTTCTTGAAATCCTCATTATCAACAGCATACTCATCCTCACTGTCAAGTAGATAATCAGACAATTCTGAATCTTCACCCACTGATATATCAGGATCACTATCCATTTCCTCAACCCCATTATCAACCAATTTGTCTAAACTTGCTCTCAAAATATCTTCTGACTCTGCCTCTCCAACCTCTTCTTTCTGCTCTTCCTGCTCATCCACATTATCAGGTTCACTGCCCTCTTCCTCATCCTCAGTATTAGCCTCACTGCCCTTTTCTTCATCCTTATTATCAGCCTCACTGCCATTTTCCCCATCCTCAGTATCAGCCTCACTGCCCTCTTCATCATCAACTTCATTCAAATTCTTAACATTAAAAACCTCTTCAGGAGCCAAATCTTCATGATCAACATATACTGAAACTGTGGAATCAATACTAACACACGCACCAATCATAGTGGCGTTGTAGTCAGTATTTGCATGCTCAATATGATTACACTCATCATATCCATCCATACTAAAATAAAATTTCATAGAGCCCTCTAAACCCACAGTCGCAGCCATCATATATAAATCTAAAACTCTCAGTTTATCACCTTCCACAAAATCTATATAACACACTCTCCCACCTACGTAACACCTCTTACCGTATTTTTGCGCAAACTCCCCTGAGTGGTGGAAAATCAGTGTGCTAACATCTTTGCGACCTCCATAGTCGGGAACGAGCTTGCCGTCGGGTATTTTTTCAGTTTCGCTCCTCAATTTCCACGGCATTGTTCAAGATTTGACCTTCACTGTAAATTAGGGTTTTTTGGGAAATTGATAAATCGAATTCGAATTGGGTTTCTGGAAGAGCAGAATCAACGACGATTCAGGAATTAGGTTTGGGTTTCAATGATTTTCGAATTGGGGACGATAACAAATTCTAGGGTTCTTCGTCTTAGAGAATTGGGGATAGAGTTACGGGTTTTTCAGAAATGTGATGAATGTGATGAATCGTTTTTTGTTATGTAATAAAAGAGAGGAGTGGAGATTCCTTGTATTCAATGTGTAGTAATACAGTATTCAATTCCTTGTATTCAATGTGTAGTAATACGGTATTCAATTCGTATTCATTAATAATGTATGGAAATGTCCATAATGCCCTCCAGAGCCCGCAGCTGTATTTAAAAAAGTCACGTGTTATGCACGTGTCGCCGGGATCCGCCGTTTCAGGTACTAAAGTCTAATTAAGCCTTAGTTCAGGTACCAAACCACCAAAAAAAAAAGATGAGCCACCAAAGTCTGAAAGTGTCTATAGTTCAGCCACTAAACAATAATTATCCCTTAATTCAAATAAATTCAGACTATTGAAATATTCTACGTAAATCCACTCACAAGGAAAACCTTATTTTTTAATTATTACAATTAGAAAAATTATTCCCCAGTTGACAATTTGACATGAATAATCAATAAAATAAGTTTAGTTAATTTATATTAATCAAAGTCAATTTAGAAGCATCGCCTTAAGTATTAATTTGTGTGCATGTATATGTACTGTATTGTGTATTTTGCATGCGGAAATGTTTCCCATATGGAACAATGAAATTGAATTTGTAAGAGTCAATTAAATATTTAATGCCGAACGGGTCAGTAACTAACACGTCTATACAGTACCAGTATTAATTTGCCTATATATATCAGCTTGCAATCATATGTTTTTATATCACAACAAACTCATTTATTTTTCTATCTATTCAATACAACAACATAAATTAATTATGGGTTCTTCTCGTTCCAACCTCATCATCAAACTCTCATGCCTTTTTTTGTTTATAATTCTTGTTGGTGAAACTTCATCCCAAAATACAAGGTGTCCATTCCAATACATGTATCATTTCGGCGATGGAGTTACCGACGTCGGCAACTCCATCAAAGTTCTCCCATGGGGCCCTTCGCTTCCGGCTGCACGTTCGCCTTACGGTCAAACCTTTCCCGGTCGACCTACTGGTCGATGGGGTGATGGTCTTATTGATTTTGACTATGCAGGTAATTATTAATTAATTAATTGTGTATATATAACAAAATAAATCAAGAAATATAATCATCTACTACTACTTCTTCGAATTTGTTGACTGATATATATATTACGTACATATGTTTTTGCAGCTGCCGATTTTGGATTTCCTGTTATCACGCCTTATTTGTCAAGCAATTCTAGCTCTAGCAACGGAGTCATATTTTCAGTAGCAAGAAGCCCGGTGCTCGACCACATGTTTTTCAAATCAAGAGGCGTTCAAATTCCACCATACGCCGTTCCTCTTAGTGTTCAATTGAGTTGGTTCAAAACACACCTCAAATCTACTTGTTCAACACCAAGAGGTTAGAAATTTCATCAAATAAACTATAATTAAGTTTGTAAAAATATGTAGGGCATACCCTTTGTATGATTAAGTTGTTTAACAATATTTTTGTATGATCGTCGACATCAGATTGCGCAGAGAGACTACAAAACTCGCTGATATTGATGGGAGATATCGAAGCCAATGACATTGGGTACGCCTTAGTACAAGGAAAGTCCATTAAAGAAGTAGAAGCTTACATTCCCTACGTGACACAAGCACAAATAAGCGCTACAAGGGAGGTGATAAGAATGGGGGCCAATCAAATAATAATACCCGGAAATGCTCCCATCGGATGCTTTCCCTATATGCTAACCGCATTGCGTAGTGATGATCCTAAGGCATACGATGATCTAGGTTGTTTAAAAAGCGTGAATGATCTAATCACCTTGAAAAACAATCATCTACAAGAAGCAATAAACAATCTGAGTAGAGAGTTCCCGAATGTTAGTATAATGTATGGCCCAATGGTCGAAGGTGTGCGTCAAGTTATAGCCGAGACATCTGCAGGTTCCAATGGGAATACAACACTGAAAGCTTGTTGTGGAATCGGAGGAAAATATAATTACAACGAGAAGAGATTTTGCGGAAGTCGGGGCGTTCCAGTTTGCTCGAATCCGAACGAATACATATTTTGGGACGGCTTACACTTCACGCAAGAAGCATCAGCTCGGATTGAGAGGATTCTCATTCAACCTGCTCTTACCGCTCTCAACTGTGCAGTATAATTAATTAATTAATTTTTTAACTCATTTGTATCATTTTAATTTATTCTTTTATTATTTTAAGAAATTGTATTTTGGAATGTTTTAAGTTATCTTCATGATTTATGTAAACTACAGTAATAAAAATTGAAATGTTATGTTATTTTATTTTATTTTATTTTTAAAGGCTAAAGAAAACAAGGGCCATAGTTGTAGTAATTATAACAATCCCAAGCTATTTGGGTCTTCGGCTACATGCATGTTGCTCTTGAAACCATCAACATTTCCGCATCGCTCCATCAATACAACTCCATCAATATCTCATGATTTTAATGAATTTCTTAAAATTCATTAAAATCCTACAAAATCCTAAACAATACACCCACCTAAAAAAATAGAATGATAATTTAATTTTTAAGAGCATGGATAAGTAGTTGGAAATAAAGTAGTACGAGCATTTTGTGATACTAGATCCTTCTGCCCGTGCGTTGCACTGGGAGTGTCACTCAAAGCTTCGCCCGGATTTATTTTGAACATAATTTTACTAAACACGTTAAAATAATTGTAAAAATCTATTTATGTTTATATTGAAAATTCATAATTTTATTTGAAAAAAAATTTAGATGATTAGGCAATAATTTAATGAATTTGGATAGTTCAAAAATTAAAAATGTTATAGACACAATATAACTAACAAACATAAATAAAAATAAAGTATTTTTTATTTATTTTCAATCCAAATTTTTGAAAATCTCCTTGTACACAACATTTGTAGTATTATTCGTCAGGTTACTGTTCTCATCACATATTAAGAATTTCAACTCTGCTCGGTTAGTTACTTTTGAAACTGCAACATACAATTGTCCGTGGGTGAACACCGGTTTCCTTAACAGAATGCCAACCTTTGACAAAGATTGCCCTGACTTTTGTTAATATTCATAGATATCATAATTGAGAATTGACTACGTTGAAAGTGAAAGAGCAATTTTGAATTTGTAGTCTTAAGTGACAAGCTCCGAATGTAAAATAAATAATAGAACTCTTTCTGTATTGCATTGCATCTCTTTCCGCATTACTCTACAAAAATTGAACTTATAAAAAATTACAATAATTATACAACATAATATACATATAATTTTAAACCGCAAAAAATTAATAAACTAATACTGTAATAAAGTTGTTAGGCTTTTAATGTTAAACAAATAGTTTCACAAACATAAATTTAAAATCATACTTACATATTAAATGAAAAACAAATATAGTATCATTGGATAAAATCATACTAATTTACAAATTAATAATAGAAATATGAAAATAAATTTTTGAAACAAATTAATATATAAACTAATAAATAAATTAATACATATACTTCTATTGATCATTAATAAATTATTTCTCTCCAATGTAATTATTGTGTCTTTCAAAGTATTCTTTCATTTTGCAAGATCTCATTTTTTATATTAAATATTGAAATAAAGTTATACTATTACAAACCAAACCAAAACAAAAAAATTATAATTTATCATTAAAGAATTAAAATGAAACTTGTTTATTACATAAACAAAATAATTTACATTGTACATCAATGTAGTATTCAATCTTGACATCTCTTAGCATAATTGGCGTGATAAATTAAATCCTCTATTACAAAATATAAGATATTCCAATTTTTTAACAATAATTTTCAAAATAATTTCACCCACATCACGATTACCATATGAATAATCATATTTAACGAAACATCATTATTTACATTCATGACCAATTTAAACATAAATAACATTTCAACGATTAATTTAAGTATTTAGTGAATCAACGAAATTATTCATTCAATTGCGAATTTATTGGAGTGCTAATTATTTAGTTAACACAATAAAAGAGTAGAAAAAAGGAAATGAATTTAATGTTGCATCATTTTCGTGTAATTAATTTGAGATAATATTAGTTTATTTCTTTGGTGGTATATGTAAAATTGAATCACTATTATTATTTGTATTACATAAAAAATGGTTACATTCATCAATTAGAGTTCATTACTTCTAAAATTTCGAAATCTCCACTTTTGATAAAAATTGCCCCTTACTTTTGTTAATAATCATAGCCTATAAATTGCGAATTATATTTAGTAGTTGTATATTAAATAAAATTGAAATTGTTGAATAATTGTTTTGTTTTTATTTTAACTATCTTAAATAAAAGTTTAAATGATTATATATTTTATAAGTTATATTTTTTGATTAAATTCATTAATATAAATTTAAATAAACAAATATATGATAAAATTATACCTTCACAACAAATACAGGTTCTTTTATTTAATAAAAGAATCGTATTTATATTAATACTAATATAAAATTACTAAAAAATTAATTTTGATTATTCTTTGAGTAATTTTATTTTTTTTAAAATAAAAGATTTAAATTTGAATTTTGATTTAACAAAAAATGTAAATAAAAGATAATTTTTTGAAGAAAACAATTATTGAAAATAAAAAAGTTATTCAATATTTATATAGTTATTCAAAGGGTTATTCAAATTTTGTTTTAGAGTAATAATTAAATTGCATTTACCAAATCTTCACGTGGAAATATTTATAGAATATATGATGGAATATATGGACGTAAATATGATGTATCTAAAATTGAAAATTAAAATTACTATAATTAATTAATGAAAGTATATATGATGTATCCAAAATTGATAATTTCAATTGAATTAATTAAATATAATTTTTTTATTTATTTATAATAATAATAATAATAATTATTATTATTATTATTATTATGGTGAAAACGCTAAATAAATTTAATATAAATAAATATAATATAAATAAATAAATACATTAAAATAAATAAAAATAATTAAAATAAAAAATTACAATCAAATATAATTAAAATTATTTTACTATAAAAAATATATTTAAAATTATAATCAAATATATTTAAATTTATTTAATTTAAAAAAATGTATTTTTATTCATAATGATTAAAAAAATTAAAAAAATGCTTTGAAATTGTTTTTCTATAATATTTATAATCGTTTTAACTGGTATTATTAAGATTAAATATTTGTATGACTAAAATAATTAAATTGTTTAATATATATTTTGTTTTCATCCACGCAAACTCACATAAAAAAAAAACGCTTCAAAATCATGCAACCATTCTCGGTAGTTCAGTAAAAAAAATTATGTGAAATTATTTCATCCACACATGTGGACATCCAATGTAAGCAAAATGTTATTTTCTACATTAATTGAAACTAAAATACACTGAAATTATGTTTTATCTGAGTCTGTAGGAAGCGAACACTGTCGTAGCACCGAGATCGAAATTTCCAAAGAAACTTGTTGATGAGGGCCTGGCCATGGTCCCTGGATATCGTGGCACCGAGATATGCTTGATTCTACGCCGACAATGAGAAAACCTAATCAATCGCACACTATAAAGAGAAATCTAAAGAATATAAACAATCGGCAATACAAACTCTGACCCTGGAAGGGCGGCAGCAAAGGGTTCATCCATCCCTGCATATAAATCTCCATCCGATTTCGTAGCTCTTTAGACTTCTACAAATGTAGCTTTGATGGATAGCTCCAGTTAGAATTCCCTAAAATCGCAAAGATAAAAATCAATCGTTACTTATCTTGAAATTTGGTGAATACCTTAACCTGCAAATTTGATACAAAGAAAAGAATCAATCGTTATGAAATGCCTTATCATGAAATTTGGTGAATACCTTAACTTGCAAATTTGATACACGAATATGAAATGCGTTAAATTTATAAAGCGATGTATAATTAAAAAATAAAAATAATTATCATAAAACATAAATTATAAAAGAACGAATGAATTCCGGATAGAGGTATAACACACATTAACCTTCACCAAAAAATTACAAATCATAACAATAAATCATAACCTCAGAAATCAGTAATCTTCTAGACATAAGCTCTATATGGCGCCGGCCTCCGGGCACAGAACTTCCAAGAACATATCTGAAAGTTTTATTAATATGATACAAAATAAATTAATAGGAGGTCATAAAATCAAAAAACAAAAAATAATATAAACTGTCAGGACTATAATGTAACCTGGAAATTAGGGGAGAATACAATTCGAAGCTGACCATCACGAACAACACGAACTTGCTCAAAGACACTTTTTGGACATTGGCAGAAGCTCAGCAGCTCAGCAGTTGCCTCTAAAAGAGAGAAAAAACATTGTTAGATGCTTGAGTCGTAAGACCTGAATTTTTCACTTACGTATTCCGCAGGAGTAAACACTGTAGTAGGAATAAACATGAAAACAACATATAGCACCAAGACCTAGAAAAAACTCACAAAATCCACAATCAGGCTTTCGATTGCAAATATCACAGTGCCAAAAATCCTGCCTGAATATATGTGGGGAAACGTCAAGATTACATAAGACTTGAAAAATTAGTAGCTTAAGTGGTTAACAAATGTCTGTCGAAGCTCAAACTCTGACAGTAATTTTATTTATATTCAAAAAAAAAAAGGAGTTGCACCTTTTCATCATCAAAAAGTTTATTAAAAACCCGAGAGTTCGAGACGGATTCACAATAATCAAATTATTATGGCGTATTTAAAAAACCAAATACACCTGAGAGCAAAACCCTGTAGTTTGGAGACAACATCCACAAATGGAAACACACGACTTGACAGTTAGTTACTTTATCGAATCTTTAAAAATCAAGAAATAGTCTTTATCGAATCTTTAAAAATCCAGAATGTAAACAGTTAGTTGCTTTATCGAATCTTTGAAAATCAAAAAATAGGCTTACTTACATACCCTGGTTCTTCCAGATTCCACGTTAATATTAATAGGCGTTCCCTGAAATGTTATGCGTGCAAGATCCTGAATCTGAAATCGGAAACAGAATTGATCTCGTCAAAATGATACAGTGCATGTATGGTGTTGCTTCATAGAATACCAGCATTTTTCAGTCGTACCTTTTGGGTCAGAGTTGCCGAGAAAAGAGCCGTTTGCCTTCGCTGCAACGTGATAATAATAATAAGTTGATTGCAATATATATATATACACACACACACACAAACGTATTAGGCACGCACCTTTGGAGGAATAGAAATGATTTGGTTCATTTCTTTATTGAAATTATCCTCCATAATCCTACCAGCAATGTACTGCAGACACAAAAAATAAACATTATTCATTCATCAGAAACACGATCGAGGGATCAAAGAAAATCGATAAAGGCACACCTTAAGGTTTTTGAATATAAAGCCCTTGGTACTAAGAAGATGATGAAGAAGCCTGCCAGGTGTCGCAATCAGAACGTTGACTCCGTTGACTATACGATTTGCTTCTTTTATTATCGAGATACCAGCAATCATCAGTCCTAGCGTCTGAGAGTGATACTTCAGAAGGAGACGATTTGTTTGAAGAGGTAGATGATTTGTTTGATGCGAGATCACTGTAAATTGTTTTCTGCAAATTCGAACACAAATTTCCAATTAAAGGGGCTGTATGTCGATTTAATACGGGGTCGTACAATGAATCATGAGAAAGAAAAATCAAAATAAACCCTACAAAATTCCATTGAATAAGGAATCAAGCAACGTCATAGAAAAATAAAATTACATACCTGTGTTTCTGAAAAATATATGGATTCGGCCGGATGAAATGTATGGATTCAAACCTCGGATAGAGAAAAAAATTCGGGACGATGGATCTGGAGAAGAGGAGAAAAGAAATCGATATATACAACTTTTTGATAGAGCAGAAGAGAAGAAGGGAAAAGAAGAGAAACCCTAATTCGTGAAGCGCATTCGGAGGGGGCGAGAATATGGACAATGAGAAGAGAAACGGTAGAAGGGGAAGAGAATGAATGAAATTGTGGGCAAGCAGCCTCGTCTTCGAAGCTTCTTCTTCACCACGGATGATCGAATGGAAAAAAAAAACTTGATCCAAACCTAATTCTGAGAAGGAGAGCGATGAAGGTCGAAGAAGATGAGTCGAATATGGAAATCGAGAAGGAGAAGAAGGGGAAGAGAGCCAGTGTAATTGTGGGATGTTTGACCAAGCATTTATTATTACGTTTCAATTACCGATCGTAATTTTGAAAATAAAAAATTTAAGAAAAGATTGAGAATGGGTGTGAACAAAAGTGAAATTAAGCATTCTTATTGGACAATTAGATTTCAATTTCATTCTAGTAGTCAAAATTGACTATTTCTATTGGCTAATTGGAATTATTAGTATTCAGGATTTATATATTATTAAGATTATCTCATATTTAAAGTAATATTTTCCGAGATAAATTTTTTGATATTTAATAATTTAAAAAAAAAATATCTTAAATATACGAGAGACGGAGAGAGGGGTCTTGAGGATTTAGGAACTTAGGGTTTCATATCATCGATTCATCATCATCCTCCTCCATGGACACGGACAGGATTTCTGGATTGCCGGATCCCATACTGCAACACATACTCTGTTTACTCTCCCAAAAGGACGCCATCAGAACTTCCGTCCTCTCCAAATCGTGGCGTCACCATTGGTCGACCCTACCCGTTCTCGACTTTCGCGGGATCTTCTTCGGAGACGATAAGCCGACATTCCTCTCCGTGCTCGACAACACTCTACAAAGGTACAATCGCCAAAACCTTTCCGTAGAACGATTTCGCGTGGGTGTGTCGGATTATGGTCTTGTTCGATGGGTTCGAACGCTTATAATTTATATGGGTGTTGACGCCATCCATCTTATTTACACCGATCCGCCATCCGATTCCCTCGTGTTTCGAGCCGAACGCCTTACAGAATTGTATCTTGATGATGGATGCGATTTTTTTTTTTGCCCGGAATGCTACTTTACTTGTCTCAAGTCTCTACATCTAGCACATGTATATCTGCTCAACGCCAACCAGTCGTTCCACAAATTTTCATCTAACTTCCCCTGCCTCGAGGAGTTGGAGATCAGGGACTGCTATGGCTTCAATCGTATCGAGCTATTCCACCCTTTGATTAAGCGTCTGGTTATACTGGGAACGGAATGGGCGATCAAGGATGTTACTGTCAATGCCCCCAACATTCTTTACTTTGAATTTTCAAGCATTTCTCTTCCGTCTGTATTCTCTTTCACCTCTGCAGCAGCAGCATCTTCCAGAGAGTGGAAATCGCGTGTATCCCTGCCCTTTAAGCTGAGGAGTAAAAACAAGGACGTTTCGCCATGGTTCCTAAAGCTAAATGGATTGCTCAAGGAATTAAGAGAATCTCGAATCACTTTGAATCTTTTTAATCAGCACAAGGCGAATCGGCACTTTATTGACACTTCTCGTGTCGGTTTCCACAAACCTGTTGAGCTGGAACGCTTGAGTTTAAAGGATTTTTCCTCGTCTGATTCCTTTGCAGCTTTGTTCGACGGTTTGTTTCGTGTTTTTCGTCCGAGGTACATTGACATGGGCTTGTTTGGTAAACAGAAAAGTAAAAACAACCAGCTCGCTGAGTTTATATTATGCAAGGCCAACCTAGAGGAGGGAGAATTTAGTCGGGGCTACTTTTGGCATCGAGATTTGAAGGAGTTTAGCATGGATATTTTCGACCAACATTCAAAAGAATGGTGTCGTGTGCCGGGGTCGAGTTTGACAGAAACCCAATTGAGGCAAGATATTCAGTTTCGATTCGAATGGAGAGAGTTTGACCCGCTTGCTTTTAGTAAATTGATCGCGTCAGAGTTTTAATATTTTAGCTGCTAGTATATACAGTATTTTTCTTCCATCTATTGCCTTATAAGGATGTTAATTGTGTGTTTAATTTTTATGGAATCATTGTTTAACTTAATGTCTTCTTATTGACGAGGATCAGCCTATGGAATGTTTAAATAAATTTAATAGTATTTGTTCATGATTTATATTATATATATTACTCCGAATTGCTTTGAAGTTAATCGAGTTTGCTCAATCTTTAGTTATAATATTGGTTGTCGCCTTGTTGTCATTGTTAACATAGATGGCCTTGAAGAAATAATGATGTACAATGTTTATTTACAGTGTTTTTCATTGATCTGCTTTCATGGTTTAATTTTGAGAGAGTTCAAACTTAGTGAACTTATGTTCTTGAAGACCCTGATAAGTTTGTGGGAAAGGAGAAACTGAGAGATTTAGATCGATCGGAAATCGTGGAAAAAATCAATTGGACAAGTATCTTTTCATACCCTTAATTATTAGGTATATTTAGCTTCAGGAGTGGAGCGGGGCCGAGTCCATACAAAAATTCCAAAAAAATTCATGACTTGGTACAAAACTAGAATTTTTCAGTCTGAATTTGGTCTTTTTTTTTTTTAAAATTAAGGCTCGAGTTGGGATCGAGCCCTTGTGATTCGGAATAAAAAATAGTAGTACTATTTTTTATAAGAATTAGCTCTCTCGTATGCTTGCTAATCGAGACTTAATTCGAGAGGTTTAGCCTTAACGATACGAGTGGTCTCGTCTTAAAGATATCAATAGTCATAATTATCAATTGAAAAAAAAGAACAATAAATAACAAGGAGAGAGAGAGGGAGGGGTTTGAGGATTTAGGAAATTAGGGTTTCAAATCATCATCATCATCATCCATCGTCCACGGAAATGGACAGGATTTCAGAATTGCCGAATCCGATACTGCAACACATACTCTGTTTCCTCAGCCAAGTTTTTGAAGAACTTGTATTTGACGATTTGAGATGGAACTTGTATTTGAGGATTTGAGATGGGCCGAGTTTTTTAAAATGAATGTTCGGCTTGAGATCGAGCCCAACTAACTAACTTTTCAAGCTTTTTCGAACTTATTTTTTTAACTTAAAAAAAATGTAAGTATTTTTTTATAAGAATTGCTTTTTTTTTTTTTAATATTTTCTTATTTAAATATATATATATTTCTAAATAATATTGATAAAAAATATTAGTATAATTTAAGTTTTTATTTTGAATTACAAATTAAAGTATAAAAAATTATATGAAAAATATATGAAATTTATTAAAAAATAAATTTAAAATTTAAAAAATAATTTTTTATCCCAAAATTTTTAAGCTTGATGTCACGTCTATAATTTACTCGGGCAACAACATGACAATTACTGGTGAATGCGCTTTATTGATGACGACTTTGAAAATCAGATTACACTGCTGATCATGGACTAGGGCCGTATTCCTAAAAATCACAAAGCAGGGCGAAATCAACAATTGTCTAGATGGGTCGACTTTAACCTCTTTTTTGAGATTGCCGCACTAGGTGAGTGTTTTCGCCATTTGTGACACTGAGCTCGAACCGACTCTTCATTTTTCGGTTCAATTTTAGGGGGCGATATAAAAAACAAAATAAGACTCTGACTCCTGACAAGTTTTTTTCAAGCTTTCCGTTTTCGAGCTCAAACGCAGATCCTTGAGTTTAGGGTATTTTGGACAATATTATACTTTTGAACAATAACATTATTAAATATATAGTAAATATATAGTGAATTTAGATAAAGAGAAGTTTTTTAAGTTTCATTATAATTAAATATTCCAATTTGTTTAAATTATGAATAAGTTACATTTATATAAATTTATTATAATTTTATAAATTTAATGACAGTTATTACATTATTTTACATTAATTACGCTATTTTAAAATTAAAATCTTTAAACTACTTCGATTAATAAAACACATAAAACATGTGAATATTAAATTATAAAATATTTTTGATTGGCTACAAATTAAAATATCATAAAACATAATACTCTTAAACCTAAATACTTCTTAAATAAAATTCTTAAATAAAAGATTACAATTAAATAAAAAAATTATTTAAATAATATGGAGTTTGTCTGATTGAATAATTTTTAGCGCTTGCCACATTTGTGTTTACTACTCGCGAATATCCTTCGACTGAATTGAATCGATCGAAGGTTTAACGGTATGGTGGAGTTTCTCATTATTCTATTTGTAAAAAAAATTAAAAATAGAATAAAATAAAAGATAACAATACCAACATTATCAATTGAAAAAATAAAAAAAATAAAACCGGGTGAGAGAGGTTTGGGGATTTAGGAACTTAGGGTTTAACATCATCATCCATCGTCCATGGAAATGGACATGATTTCTGGATTGCCGAATTCCATAATGCAACACATACTCTGTTTCCTCTCCCAAAAGGAGGCCACCCGAACTTGCGTCCTCTCCAAATCGTGGCGTCACCATTGGTCGACCCGACCCGTTCTCGACTTCCGCGAGAGCTTCTTCCGAGGCGATAATCGTACACTCCTCTCCGTCCTTGACAACACTCTACAAAGGTACCATCACCAAAACCTTTCCGTAGAACGATTTCGTGTCGAGGTGTCGGATTTTATTTATGTTTTTTTAATTGATTTGTTTAACAAACGTAATCCAGTCTTTTTAATAAATATGGGCGTTGAGGCCCTCCATCTTATTTACCCCCAATCCGATTCCGTCGTGTTTCGAGCCCAACGCCTTACAGCGTTGTATCTTGTGGGATGCAAGATTATGTTTTGCCCAGAATGGCACTTTACTCGTCTCAAGTCTGTGCGTCTAGTAAATGTACTTCTGCCTAACGAGTCGTTCAGCTGCTTTTCATCTAACTTTCCCTGCCTCCAAGAGTTGGAGGTTAGGAGCTGTCTTGGCTTCAACCAAGTCAAACTATTTAATCCTTCGATTAGACGATTGGTTATATTGGAAAACTTAAGGGCCATCACCATTACTATCGATGCCCCGAACATTCTTTATTTTGAATTTTTATGCGGCATTTCTCTGCCGTCGGTATTCTCCTTCACCACCTCCACATCAGCATCTTCCAGAGAGTGGAAATCGCGTGTATCCGTGCCCTTTAAGCCGGGGAGTTCAAACAAGGATGTTTCAGAATGGTTCCTAAAGCTAAATGAATTGCTCAAGGCATTAAGAGAATCTCGAATCACTTTGAGTCTTTCCAATCATCAGCACTTTATTGACACTTCTCGTGTCGGTCTCCACGAACCTGTTGAGCTGGAACACTTGAGTTTAAAGGATTTTTTCTCATCTGATTCCTTTGCAGCTTTGTTTGACGGTTTGTTTCGTGTTTTTCGTCCGAGGTGCATTGACATGGGCTTGTTTAGTATACGGAAAAGTGAAAACAATCAACTCGCAGAGTTTATATGCAAGGCCCACCTAGAGGAGGGAGGATTTAGTCGGGTCTACTTCTGGCATCGAGATTTGAAGGAGTTTCGCTTCGAGATTTTCGATGAACATTCAAAAGAATGGTGTTGTGTGCAGGGGTCGAGTTTGACAGAATCTCAACTGAGACAAGATATTCGGTTTCGATTCGAATGGAGATAGCTTCTTCCGCTTGCTTATAGTTAACTGATGAAGCCGGAGTTTTAAATCTATTACCCTATAAGGATGTTAATTGTGTTTTTTGTTTCTTCGGAATCATTGGTTAACTTTATATCTCCTTATTGCCTAGGAAGTTAATCGAATTTGCTCAATCTTTAGTTATATATTGTTTGTCTTGTTGTTGTCATTGTTATCATAGATGGCCTCGAATAAATAATGATGCACAATGATTATTTACAGTGTTTTTCATTGATCTGCTTTCATGGTTTAATTTTGGGAGAGGTTCAAACTTGCTGAATTTATGTTGTTGAAAACCATTATAAGTTTGTGGGAAAGGAGAAACTGAGAAAGGAGAAACTGAGAGATTTAGATCAACTGATTAACCGTGAAATTGAATGCGCAAAAAGAAAACTATTACGTACTAGGATATTAGATATTTCAACAAGTATTTTTTTAAACCTTAAATATTAGGTATATTTAGAAGTGGAGCGGGCCAAGTGGGTACCAAAAATTTCCAAAATTTTCAGGGCTTCATATAAAACTCGAATTTTCAGTTTGAGTTAGGCTTTGTTTTTTGAAATTAAGGCTAGGCTACTCGGCTAGGGATCAAGCTCGGCGGTCCGAACCAGGGTTTTGGGCTTTTTCGATCCCAATTGTTTAATTGAAAATAACATTCTTATAGGAAATGATTTTTTAAAATATTTTTTTATTAAAAATATAAAATATAAAATTGTAAATAATATTAGTATAAAATATTATAATTTAAGTTATTAATTTTGAATTACAAATAGAAATATAAAATATTTATTAAAGAAAATGATTTTGAGTTTTGGGTTTCAATATTTTTTTATGCATGAGTTCACTTCACGCCAATCAAGTTTTGGGCCTAATAGCATCTATCTTTAATGGTGTACCTCTAAGTATAAATTAGTTGACATATCACGTTATTTTTATCCATCAATTTGTAACTCAACATCTCAATAGTTTTGAGTACTATTTTTCTTTTTTATGCATGTGGGCTCCACTATACAAGGCACGTACCAAATTGTACATAGTATCTAAACTTTGATTTTTATTTTTTTTTTATCTTTTTTCAATTATAATTATATCCGCAATGGTATACCTAAGTACAATTTGAAGTCATATCGAAATTGTACTTACCATTCATGATGCTCTAATACAGTATAAAAATCAACAATTGTCTAGATGGCCACAATTGAGGTTGCCACACGACGTGAGTGTTTTCACCACTCGAAAATGCCGTAACACTGAGCTCAATCCGACTCTTCATTTTTCGATCTGAACCCTTGGCGGGCCAATCTCAAAACAAATTAAGTTCAACCGGTGACAAGTTTTTTTTCGGGTTTTTGAGCTCAAGCCACACCCTTAGATTTAGGGTATTTTGGACAATATTAGACCTTTGAACAATAACACTACTAAATACATAATAAAAGGTTACAATTTTTATACATTTAAACAATGACACTACAAATCAAAAGATTACACCCCCAAGAAAAATAGTTGAGTTGTAGAGTAAGAGAACGTGGGAGTGGGAGTGAGAGGGAGTGACTAGTGAGAGGTCACGATTTCGAATTATTTGTTAACACTTTGTTGATTGAGCCTTTTACACCGGACTTGCCTAGTGTGATTTACCTGATTGACGTTACGTCCGAAAGTTTACTTAAAGCTCACTTAATGAGTAACTAATAACTATGGTGGAACGAGTTCCACATTATCAAAAAATATAAAAAATAAAAATAAAATATTACAATATTAAATATTTTTTTTATTCAAATATTATGTAGTAATTCTTTTTTGCACATTTGCCTAGTGTAATTTACTTGGTTGACGTTACGAATGTTTACTCAAAGCTCACTTAATGAGTAGCTATGGTGGAACGAGTTCCACATTATCAAAAAATATAAAAAAATAAAAATAAAAGATTACAATATTAAATATTTTTTTTATTGAAATATTATATAGTGATTTTTTTGAAAATTTTGTCAATCTCTCTAACTCAGTAACTTGTATGATTGTATCGATATTCGGTTACTTGGAGTTTGTTGTATCTCCTCTCATAAATTAAATAAAATTAAAATAAAAATTAATATATCATAATTATCAATTGTAAAAAAAAAAAAAAATTTCACGTGGGGAGATTCTGCCCATGGGAAGAATGCCAAAATCTTTTTAATTTTTTTTTATTTTTATATAATTTAAAATATAATTAGTATAATAGTTATCTAAAAATATAATTTTTGTCTTTTATTATTATATTTTAAAATATATTTTTTCTATTTAATTGATTTTTTTAATATAAATATAAAAATATTTATTATCTTTAACAATATATTTTTTTTACATTTTTTTTTTGCTATATATATTTTAAATAGTATAAGTAATTATATTACATATCAAAAAATTAATTAAAATATTATTACATTTTATAAAATTATTTTTTAAGTTGTTTCTGCCAATGGATTTAGAAAAAAATAACAAGACAGAGGTTTGGGGATTTAGAGGTTTGGGGATTTAGGAACTTATTAGGGTTTAATATCATCATCCATCGACTATGGAAATGGACATGATTTCCGGATTGCCGAATTCCATACTGCGACACATACTCTGCCTCCTCTCCCAAAAGCAGGCCACACGAACTTCCGTCCTCTCGAAATCGTGGCGTCACCATTGGTCGACCCGACCCGTTCTCGACTTTCGCGAGAGCTTCTTCCGAGGCGATAAGCCGACACTCCTCTCCGTCCTCGACAACACTCTACAAAGGTACAATCATCAAAACCTTTCCATACAACGATTTCGTGTGGAGGTTTCGAATTATATTTATGTTTATCTCCTTGTTTTGGTTAAGAAATGGATTCCAATGCTTTAATATACATGGATGTTGAGGCCCTCCATCTTATTGACCCTGAATCTCCATCCGATTCCTCCGCCTCAGTCGAGTTTCCGGCTGAACTCCTTACAGAGTTGTATCTTGATGGATGCAAGATTATGTTTTGCCCAGAATGGTACTTTCCTCGTCTCAAGTCTATAAGTCTAGTAAACGTACATCTGTTTAACGGGTCGTTCGGCTGCTTTTCATCTAACTTCCCCTGCCTCCAAGAGTTGGAGGTTAGGGACTGCCTGGGCTTCGACCAAGTCAAGCTATTTAATCCTTCGATTAAGCGCCTGATTATATTGGAAGAGATAAGGCCGATCAAGACCTTTACTGTCGATGCTCCCAACATTCGTTATTTTGAATTTACATGCTGCAATTATCTGCCTTCGGCGTTCTCTTTCACTCCCAGAGCAACTTCCAGAGAGTGGAAATCGTGTATATCCGCTGTGCCCTTTAAGAAGAATTCAACTATTGACGTTTCAGCATGGTTCCTAAAGCTAAATGAATTGCTCAAGGAATTAAGAGAGTCTCGAATCACTCTTAATCTTTTTAATCATGACAAGGCGACTCGGCACAGTATAGACACTACTCGTGTTGGTTTCTACGAACCTGTTGAGCTGGAACACTTGAGTTTAAACGATTTTTTCTCATCTGATTCCTTTGCAGCTTTGTTTAACGGGTTGTTTCGTATTTTTCGTCCCAAGTACATTGATATGGGCTTGTTTGGTATACGGAAGAGTGAAAACAACCAACTCGCGGAGTTTATATGCAAGGCCAACCTAGAGGAGGGAGAATTTAGTCGTGGCTACTTTTGGCATCGAGATTTGAAGGAGTTTAGCTTCGAGATTTTTGACCAACATTCAAAAGAGTGGCGTCATGTGCAGGGGTCGAGTTTGACGAAAACTCAATTGAGACAAGATATCCGGTTTCGATTCGAATGGAGATAGCTCGTTCCGCTGGCTTATAGTTAATTGTGTTTTTTATATATTTTCCAGAATCATTGGGTAACTTTATTTCTTCTTATTGACTAGGATCAGCCAAAGGAATGTCTATAAATAAATTTAATATTTTGTTCATGATTTATACTCTTCAAACATTATAAGTTTTGATCAGTTGAATCAGTGAAAATGTTTTTTTTATATCGTATATAATTAAATAATTGAAACTTAGGGGTACATCGATGATCATCCGTTATTTTGGGATGAAGATTCTCGAGGATGGCATGATGTCCGCCTCAAAGGGACGTGTTTTCCGGGTCCGGGATTCACTTTGTCGGATCGAAAGATTAGGTTTGCAGTGAAATGGAGAGATTATAGTTTAAACGGATTTACATTTTCTTGTTTTATTTTCTGCTAACTGATGACCATGTAAGTGTGATGTTGCTTCTTCGTCGTTGTATCAATCGATGTATCACACGTACACTCAGACTAACTAAATTTATTCAATCAATTTTTAAATTGTACTCAGTTTAATTTTGCTAATTTTAACTAAAAAAATAAAAATTACTTTTTGACTTTTTAGTGAAAAGTCAAGAAAATACCAGGAGTATTATTTATAATTACGGGGTAGTTTGGGTATTTCAAACAATTATCTCAAAGATACAGCGTTCCTTTTTGCCCAAAATTCCCAAACGAATATGGGGAATGTGTTCGTGAAGAAACCGAAGATCACGGAAGTTGACAGAGCCATTCTTTCACTCAAAACCCAAAGGCGTAAGCTTGCTCAATATCAGCAGCAGGTAAACTTTTTTTTTTCATTTATATAATTTTTTATTTTTATTATGATTGTTGTTTGATTTTAAATTTTAGTTTTTTTTTTTAATTTGAATTATTGTATATTCATTGGGATTATTTTTTTTCCCTAAAAAATCTAATATTTCGATTTGGGATCAATCAGTCAGTTCAATTTGGGGAATTGTCTCTGTTTCTAATTTTCTATTCCTGTTGTTGAAAGGCTATCCGGATATCATGTGTTTTTATTCGCTTGGATGTTCTAGTTTCTGTTTGGTTGTTTTTATTCCTGTTGTTTACGCGTAAATCGACGGGGCGCGTGTTGTAATTTGCTGATTGTTTTTACATTATCTAGTTGATGTTTCTTACGATTTCTTAAATTATTTTTCTGCGTTTGATCGGGACTTGTCCGTTACTGAACACCTATTTTAGATAGAACCCAATGGTCAGAACTTAAGAAGAGGGTGTTTCTTCTGTACTCGTTACACACTTTCTCATCTTCTTAAGATTTTGATTGATGGTTACGGTTATTATGATAGATGTATAAAAAGTATGGGAACAATATTGAGTTTGGGTCTCGCAGTTTCTATTCTTACTTCTCGGTTTACCATTTCTTAACACAAGCCGTCTCTTACTACAAGAATCCAGTTAAACCTCAAGGGTTATTTGTAATAGTTAAGGAAAGTTGAGAGATGTAATTGTAAAAATATTGAAGTCATAAATGTAAGACGGATTTATAGCCGTGATGGTTGTTCTACCAATGTATTAATTTAGCTTGTTTACCGTATGGATTTCAGCTAGAGGCTGTCATTGAAGCTGAGAAACAAGCTGCAAAAGATTTGGTACGTGAAAAGAAGAAAGACCGGGCATTGTTAGCATTGAAGAAGAAAAAAGTTCAAGAAGACCTCCTGAAGCAAGTTGACGGTTGGCTTATCAATGTGGAGCAGCAAGTGCGTTTTACCTTTTCCGCATTTATGTTCTTACTGTTCCTTCAAAATTTTCATTTTAATTTCAAAATTTCTTCAGTTGGCAGATGTTGAACTGGCAAGCAAGCAAAAGGCAGTATTTGAAAGTCTCAAGGCTGGAAATAATGCGGTAAAAGCAATACAGAGTGAGATAAACCTCGATGATGTTCAAAAGTTGATGGATGATTCTGTTGAGGCAAAAGCTTATCAAGATGTGAGTTTTACTTCTTTTTCTGTCCTTTGTCAGATTTACGATACTAGTGATCTCATATTCTCATTCCATGTTGTACCTCCTCTTACGCGGTATCTTCTTTTATTGCTGTTGGATATGATCTATTGCCGTAATTATATGCTGTCGGCTATGGGCCATTTTTCCCATTTCTATCAAACAACCACTTTTTACTGTATATAGTAATATTTTTCCTTCTTAGGAGAGATTTCCGACCTTCATTTTTTAAGCATATTTTTTTAAGTTTCATTGGTGATTGTATAGGAAATCAATGCCATTTTGGGAGAGCAGCTATCAGCTGAAGATGAGGAGGAGGTTTTAGCAGAATTCGAGAATCTAGAGGCACAGGTCTGTTTTTTTCTTCTTCCAGATTTTATCCTTTTTGTAGTCGTACATTCGTTCTGCTGAATAACAGTTCTCTGAGCTAAGCATAATGGTTCTTTATATGCTTTGTTTTATTGTGGTTCTGTTTTGTTATTAAATAATCTCTACGTAAGGAATTTATGTTTAGTCAAAAGTGCCAGATCTTTATTTTTCACTAAGTTATTATTTTTATGGTTCATATTTTTAAGAATTGTACTGCAAGTAAAGTTATTTATGCCTGTCATAAATTGATTAAAATGAGGTGTGTCCACATGATAATATTAATTAAAATAATTACCTATAGGCTATAAGTTGAAAGAGTTGTGGTATTGTACAGATAACCCTTCAAGATCTGCCCAAAGTCCCGGCTGCAGCATCATCTACCTATGAAGAAGAAGACGAGAAGCTTGATCTTCCTGCCGTTCCTAGCAAAGCCCCATCCATTCCCGAGGCTCGGGCAGAATCTTCACATAAAAAAGGTATCTTTCTCTGATTAAGTGGTTTTTAGGTCTTTATATGGTTAAATATAATTGATTATCTTTTTGTAAATATGCTAAATTTCATGGGTAGTGTTTGCAATTATATAAAATACTATACTTGAATAAACTTAATGTTTGATTCTCCAAATTCAAATGCAGTTATGGAGGAACCATTGGCTGCTTGATTTGGTTCATGGGTGTTTATGCTGACGGCATTGCTAGCTGTGATTTTATGTCACAATATTGTTTTTTTTTTTTCATTTAATTGATGACATTCTGTAAATACTGCTAATAATAGATATCTTATGTCTTTATGCTGCAATTGTTAGGAAGACGAGGATCCAATTATATTTTGCACCTTCTGTTGTTTGAGAGGCAATTTTGCATTACAATCAAACAATCCTTTAATAACCAATTTTGTGTCGAATATAAAATAATTTAATTTAATTTCCGAAAAATTTACTTGGAACACTTCAATAACTTGATTCTCAGACCAGTTAGTCGTTTCACAAGATAACCGTCATATTTACACGAGCAATGTTCACGATTCATAGCAGTACAAGAAATGGAGTGTGCATCACAGTAAGTTGATATTGAAGAACAGAAGAACATCCTAAAATATTACACAACTCATGCAATCAACATGCTGAAAACAAATCATCTTCACAGCCAAAAGAGACCTGAATAGGCAGGTTCGTTTACGCTTAGAATCATTGTAATTCGACCAAAAGCAAGAAAGGGCATTCAATTTTGTGCATTCTAATTTCACTTGTTTCAGGATAATCCAATTGTATATTGATAGGAGTAGAGACTTATGCCTCGTCAATCCAGATAAAACAGCGTCACAATCTTGCGCATGTTCTTCGCTTCTTGACATGTTTCCATGATCAGCCTACTGTCGTGAAAGGCGAAACAAATAACCTGCTGCACTTGTGAGATGATGTCCATATTACATAGCCTGCACAAATAATGCACAAGCAATACACTTTAAGTCATACTATATTTTACTGTAATACATTTTTGCTTTTCACGTGCCAGATCAACACCCGAAATTACAAGCAATATTAATGTAGAAGAAACGATACCTGCTGGCCTCGATCAATGGAAGATGATCGTTGTGAGGTTTCTCTATTACATTTTGTACCTGTGAGAAAAATTCCATTAGATTTCACAAATTAATTCATGCATTAGCCATTATAAATAAGAGAAAAAATGTAATTAATGATGTTAATAATATTTTCTAAAATTACATTGTGATACATGGAAATAATTGCTTCATGTTTTATAATGGAACAAACTATACAAAATAATCATTAAATTTTGCAAATAACTAAAATTACAACACCACACGACTTAGACTGAAAGAACAATTCAACTATGCATTATATGTTCAATCCGTAATCGGACCTGCATTAATTACGTCATTATCACTTTATTATGTTACTGGGAATTCCACAATACAACTAAGCTTGAAGAGTTTATATATTATCTATATTCCAAGATCTTATCAAAGAAATTCTCTCTCTGCATGTGCTTCAAAAGGGATATATATGCATGAAGAAAAAATCAAAAATTTCAAGATTTGGCGTTAGACATGAATGTTGCTTCAAAACGGAGGGAGGTTTTTTTTGTCATTTTATTTAATTGAATGTATATAATTACTACATGTATGTTTTTCCAAATCACAGTGTAATTTTTTTTTTCAGTCACGTCTATATTTGTAAATCAATCTACCAAGCATTAAATTAGAATCAACTAAGTTATCAGCCAAACCAAACACGGCCAAAGTCAACAAGTCATGTCAAAAACCATGTACAATGCATTCAAACACTATTATGATCCATAGTTATTACCTTAGCAAGCAATTCTTGACTCTCGGGAGGTTGCTTTTTCAAACTCTGTGGCAATATCACAGTCAGCAGCTCGGGTTTCTCAGCACGAAGGGCTCCTCTAATTACAGCAGCATTTGTGCCTGCTGCTCCTGACGTGAAGATATGATTTTTCTACAAGCAAAATCGTAAGGAAAATTTAACAGCCCCAACTAAGCAAGTCGAATAGTATTTGACATACAGTTATAACAAGTGCATAGCTGAGAATCTCAATGAGTTCCTGGTGCATGAACCCCATGTTCCGTGTCCCAAAGAAGCCGATGGATCTGGGCCCTTGTTGTTGAATTGCCAATAATTCCTGATAAAGGCAACAAAAGTACGGCAAGTGGAAACTGATCGTTATACGTTTGTATATATTGAAAATTTATTAAACCAACAGCAGACAAAACATTATTCTGTTAATCCGTCAAAGAAAGAACTATAAATCTCAAATTGCATTTCATAAAGAAAAATACAAAAAAAAAAAAAAAATGTTGAAAGACATACAAAACAAACTTAAACAAACCTGCAGGTAGTCAACATCGGGATTCGGCTTATACTCAGATACCAAGACAGCTCCGGACCCTTCAACAAGGGTTTGAACTTGAGTTGGAATCTGTGTCAAGACTTCTTCATCAGAACCCAACATTTTGATCTCATTCTTGTCTCCATCTCCCGAGTCCTCTATGCTTTGATGCTTTCTCTCATATCCAAAACGCCACTAATAGAAAACAGAGGCCCTGGTAGTAAATCATTAGTGAAAACCAACGGGTGCGGGAAATGTTTTACGATCAAGACAAAGAAGATTTTCCAAACGACTGAGGCAACATTAATTAGGACATCCAAAGTTCCTTCTTTTATCCTTTATTTTAATACACGTGCACTCCGTTGAGTTGGGTTTACTTTTTATGTTATTTTGATCCCAAATATAGAAGATACATCATGCATAAAGCACAAAAACAAACAAGAAAGGATATGATTATTCAAAAGTAAATTATTTCTAATAAGCTGATATTTGTAAATTCATGGTACTTGTTATTGCAATAAGGTATCTCGGATTCCAAAGCCTGATTAGGAGGATTAGTAAGCTGATATTTTCATTAAAGTAGGGTTTTCGATAATCTATAATTCATTCAAAAGGACTTGCAAAAATGTTTCAAAAAGTTTACACACTTAATAGGCAACTCATATCCGAGTAAATTAGAATAGTAACACAATTTATGAAAACTAAAAGTCGGCTCCAACAAGTGTAATAAAAAAAAATTAAAAAAAAAATAAATAAAAAAAAAACTCTAACGAAATACAAACATTTAAAGCTATGTACACATGACACATTTTAACGAATAAATTAGTGCTCGATATTTTGATGGTCCCAAGGTCACAAAGAATCGCAAAAGGTATCTCCAGTTCAGTGAAGAACATCAAAAGCTACGCGCGCACATTAAAGAATTGCAAATTTAAAATATAAAGCTCTATGTGACATTAATATAAAGTTAGAAATGGAGGTCATTGTACACGCACTATTCCTCTAAAGTCTAAATAGAAACTCTTCAATCTACTCGCACAGACATTCTATTTCTACATGTGATCTTTCTATACAGAATGTCTGCCAATGACTTAGGTTAACCAGATTAAAAGAACTGTTCATGAATTTCTTACAGAAGAGAGACTCGGTTTTTTTCGATTACATTTTTCTTTTATAGATAGGTTGAGGTTCCTAAATTTCAGCTGATCATTAAGCAAGATAACAATATTATGTTCAAACAATGATCTATGAATTTTCCCTTTTGGCGAACTTTACGATACACATGTATCAGCAAAACAAGCAATATAGACAAAAGAAAATCACAATTCAACAAATGATCTATGAATTTTCACAATCCCCAAAAATAATTTATAACCAATAATCAAATCTATATAACCTAAACAACACAAAACGGAGCAAATAAAAAAGACATAAACAACCCAAGCTCAAATCTTTTTCCTCTCCGAAACCAGACCCACTACCCCAAACCCCAAGGGATAAACAAAACATACAGAACAACCAAAAAGACGATGATCAAATAGCTAACAAAATTACCTTGTTTTTCTGGGAAGAACAGTACCATGAAGAGGCGAATCTTGTGCGGCTGTGGGAAGAAAATGAAAGGGGGTGAAAACGGGCAAAACCAGCGGGCGTGACAGCCGTAGGGGCAGCTGTCGGAAAGTGAGAGAGACTGAATGAATCAAAATGTGGAATGTGTGTTGACATAATTCTTTCACAAATTTTCGCCCTAATCCTCTTCTTTCTTCGGAATCGGGAAACGTAATTCGAGTTGCACGAATGAAGAATATGGGTTTTCAATTGGTTGGCTATCAGAGTGAGTCTCTATTTTCTGCCATGAAATCTTGTAAAGGCCCTTTTGAGAGAAGATATGATTATCATAATTTTTTAATTTCTTCCTTTTCTACCCTTTATTCTATTCTACTAGTATTTTACTATATTTAATTGAAAATAGAGCAATAACAAAATTCTTATTTCCAAAATTACTCGATAGCATCTTATCAATACTAATACAGTTCCTACATGACTAGGGCTGGAAATGAGCCGAGCTGCTCGCGAGCGCTCGTGAGCAGCTCGAGTCAACGCTCGACTCGAGCTCGAGTCGAGCTCGAGCTACTCGAGTTTTTTACGAGCTCGAGCTCGAGCCTAGTTTTTATGCTCACGAGCTGCTCGCGAGCAGCTCGAATAAATATGTTTTTATTAAAATATCTCTAATATATATATAATATTAATCCAAATCCTAATCTTTTTTTCACTTTCCTCATTTCACTTTTATTGGATGTTCTTTTCGATTTTAACAAACTATCACATAAAATCTTTATAGACATTTTGTAATTTAATTTTACAGTAATATGGAGCTACCACGAGAAAAATAACCATTGCCTCAAATCTACTGGTCGAAAGCTTGAGAAACGAGCCAATCTCGAGCTGCTCGAACGAACCGAGCCCGAGTTGCTCGAACGAGCCGAGCCCGAGCTGCTCGAACGAGCCGAGCTCGAGTTTCCAATATTGTTTGCGAGCCGAGCTCGAGCCCCATAATGCTTGGCTCGTCGAGCTCGAGCTCGAGTTCGAGCATGTGTAAAATTTATGCGAGCCGGCTCGATAAGTTCAAAACTCGACTCGGCTCGGCTCGTTTCCAGCCCTATACATGACAGAATGACGCAAATTTTTAATTGATAAGAGCAATCCCAATGGTTTTGCTAAAATAGCAAGGGCTATCTTCTATTTTGCCAAAAAATGGCAAGTGTCAATTGTCATTTTCTAAAATTTACCCCAATGGTTTAAATATAGCAATGGCCATTTTATTAAATTAAATAATATAATGTTACTTTTTGGTATGTGATCATATCAATTTTATAATTAAAAAAAGCTTGTTGAATTTTGAGTGGTTGGAATGAATGATTGTGATGACATGGCACAAATGGCAAGGGCCATTTTTTCATGTATATTTGCTTATATGTGCATGGAAATTTGGCAATGGCCATTTTTTGGCAAGGGCCATTTCAACCATTGGGGTTGATTTTTTTGGGGTTTTGCCAAAAAATGGCAATGACCCTTGTCATTTCACAACCATTGGGGTTGCCCTAAATACGCCATTGAAATTTGGGAGATAAAACTACAATTGAGAAAGGAGAATATGAGTATCAAAGTTTTGACACTAAGTACAATTTCAATTGTGGGTCTAAGTATATTTTTACATTTATTTATATATATATACTATCTACTTACCCGTAATATTAGCCGAGTTTATGGAGTAGGACATCGTAGAAATGAGAGATCACTGAGTTTGACTTCATTTGGTTGAGCAGAGTTGGCATAGTGTGGTTTAAATTGACAAGTGTTTTTGATGTAGCAATTTTCAGGGGCATTATTGTAATTTACCCATTTTTAATCAAAAGATTTTGCCTGCAAAACATCTCAAAACTGAGAAGTAATTTATAAGAAAAATGCAAAACAAAAACTATATAGCTCCATGTATGCTACTGCCACCTTATGAAGGTTTAATGACAAATCAGTGCATTGGAAGTTGACCAAAACAGTAACAGAACCAAAATATTAAGCAATAATACAAATTCTTTATGATGCGATGATCGTTACAGCAAAGATGTCTGTTAATTCAGACATCAGATAAAATTATCCACGATGTGTACAACAATTAGATGTCCCACCTCTTTTTCAAACGGAACATAAAAATCGGCGATTTTATATCATCTTGAGAAACTTGAACCATGAACTGCATTTTCATCTTCATAGGGCTCGTCTTGTTTTTGCCATCTTCGTCTCCAATCTGAACATTTCAAAGGCATATTTTATGCAATTAGATGTGTCCTAGATTAACACATACAAACTCTCCCTGTTTTTAACTGTTCTGAAACTGCTCGTGAATTGATACACAAGAAACACTTTAATTCGAAAGCAACAAAAAAAACATGGAAATTGATAAGCCAACAAAATCTTCCAAATTAAATTTAGATTAATTACCACGACTGGTTTTCTCTTACCTTTATTTTGGAGTTTTAGTTTATGCTTTCACAATGGTAATTTGAATATATTTTGAAAAAGTGAAGCAATACCAAAGATTGACATGTTTTATGAACTTTTTTTATTCTTTTTATGAAATGGGACAGACTGGTAGCAAACTAAGGAGGCAAAACAGTAACAAGATTACTAGCATCTTTTACTAGATATAATGACGTTCGAGAGAAATATTATGAAACTAACCCAGAGAGATGTCCAACCAAGGCGCATATCAGAATCATATCCAGCTTTAAACTTGTAGTCTTTTCCAAAATTGTGTTTGTAGGTGGTGGCCCACGTGTCTGAGTCGAAATGGTACCAATAGCTGTTTAACAAAAATAAAAATAAAAAATCATAATCAAATGCATTAGCTAGACTTGTTGAACAAATATCATATCCCATTGTCCTATAATTTTATGATTAATGATAGTTTTGAGCAAGATTTGAACATAGATAACATTAATATTCATGATGATGGGAGATGACAATGGTTTGCGCGTTAGTAAATTATTGTTGACTTTATGCTAATGTTTTATTTCCTCAAGTTGGTTAGGATACAGAAAAATATTACATTGCCATTATTTCCTCAAGGTGTTTCTAGTGTTCAACCCTCCCCATGTTTACCATGAATTATCATCTAGCTTTACCCAACCATAGTAACTAATTAATTAGGGCATTCACAAGTATTGATTTGAACCTGTCAATCTATATTCAGATAATTCAAACTTAGGATTTTTGTATTACGTAAGTAAGATTCTAAATCATTTTCTCACAATGTGTGCTCAAGAATTAACATTAATGCAATGTACATCCAAGAATCATGTATTGAAAGGCTTTTCTGTGATGTCTTCGAATTTAGACAATTCTGGTTTATTATACTCTAGATACTAGAGATAGAGAGAGAAAGTGAGCACCTCAACTTGTCCGAAGGACTGAATCTCCTCTTAAATGCGCATGCAATCTCATTTGAAGGCAGAGAAAATCTCGGAATTACAGTCATGTTTTCATCCTACAGGAAAAATATCACCAATAAATTTGGCTTGAAACTTATTGTTGCCTTCTTCAGGGGTTGCAATCCAAGAATTAAAAGATTGGATATCAATTAAACTGCCAATTGTAATTTTTGTAAAAAAAAACAAAAACTTGAGAAGTATGAGAAGATAAAAGGACTTCAATGGTCAGAGAGCACTACCTTAAATATGTATCTCAATGTCAGATCTTCTTCATGATACCGAGCAGTGCAGTGTCCATTCAGAAAATGACTTTTAAGAAAACCACTCACTGATAAAGCTCTCTTTGGTTCCTCTTCTTCTTCGACCTCTTTCTCCTCCATCGAAAACTCACCAAGAGGAAATTTAAAACTTGCTTTTGGCTGCGCCACCCAAAATAAATCTTTTAAATTCTAATTAAAACCAAAGTTGCATTTTAGAAGTTCTGGAGATGAAATCTTGAGTAGAATCAGAACAGCTGAAAATGTAAACCTTTTGAAGAATTGCAAAAGGCTGAACAACTTTCTCACCATGCCTACAGATGGAACAGTTGACGTAATTTCAAGTTTGTAAGCTGAGCCCGCAAGATCTGCAACCATTGAAACCTCTCCTTGTTGAGCCTATAAAAAATGTGTCCGAAAATAAGCATAGTGGATCATAAAGCACCATAAACTATGAGCACAATAGCATGTACAAAAATGAAATAGTGTTTTTCACATACCTCGGTATGCCTAAATGATTTTACATTAGCAAATTCTTTTAATTTATTTTAACACAACTTTTTCAGAAGTTTCATAGCTTAGAAACATTTGATGAGAGTAGTTCGAGAAATATGGATTTGTAGAATATTTGCAAGGTGGGAATAGGAATCAGGCATCAATCAGTATATTTACTAAACTAACATTAGATATCTTACTAGTGTATACAAAACCTCTAACCTTACAAGATAAGTAAATATGCATATTAAAAATGGCTCTCATGAAACTAAAATACCACCAAGGCAGGCAGGCAACAGTAAATTTATTTTAAAAAAGACATATTTTGAGCTTCCACAGAAATGTGAGATAAATATGAAACAACGGGTTTACAACTGCAGAGAAACAAAATGATATTTCTACTTGCATCATCTTTCCATGAAAACGAACTATTCCTTTAGGAAATGCATTTCAATTGAACTCACAAATAAAATGAGCTCGGTATTCTTCTTGAGCTAGGGATGAGACTATTATATTCTATTAACACCAAGAAATTAAATTAAACTAATCTTATCTTATTACATGTATGCTTTATTTTCTTCACAAAGGTTCTCACAATAACTTCATAGAACATCAATTCTTTCTCCGTGAGCGGAGATAAATATCCTATGACACTCTACATTCATATACTGCACTAAATCATTTCATTCGTCAAATCCAAAAATCTCCTGTAGCTGAATCGAGAAATAACTAACTAACAAAGAATGGCGATCGGAAAGTATGATGAGAAAAATACCTTGACTTGGTGGCCAGCTGTGAATCGAAATCCGGGCACGATTTCAAAGTGCGCCTTGACAAGAGCGTCGTTCTCTTCGACATCGTAGAGCAACGAAAAGTACTTGGAAGTGAACGAGACCTGCGGCTCCGAGACCTCCCCTTTCGCGTTGTTCTGAAAAGACAGCTTCAATTTCCCTAAATTGTCCAGCAATTTGCAGGACGCCTTCTGGTAGAAAACGGAGGTTTCGCTGTCGTACTCTGACGTCACACGGAGCTTCGGCCGACTGAATTTGAAGAATCCGCCGGGTTTTCCACCGCTCTCGGCGGTGGCGGGGGTATGCTGCTTGGCGTCGGATAATTCTTCCGTCGCCATTGTTGCTTGCTTGTACCCTTTTTTGGGTACTCTGTGGAATAATATTGAAATTAAAAAATACTAAGAAAATATCAAAATGTGGGGTTTGGGATTTTTGGGCGGGGATAATTTTATTGATTGTTACAGAAATATATACTCCATAAACAAAATGAATATCGTAGTTATAGAAACATTTTGTTGTTTAGTTTAGGAAGTTTAATCAAATTATATTTTACCTATACTGTAATTGATTTTTATTTTATAATAAAAAAATATACAAATATTTTTTTTAATATTTATATAACTTGTTAATACTTAAATCAATGTTCGCTGCCATTTTATAATTTTGTTGTTCTCTAGATAGTTGATTGGACATTGCACTTATAACACTACAAACAATTGATTCTAAACATGAATTTACAAAAAAAAAAAAAACTTGTATAAATTATAATTTGTTGCATAAGAGTCAACTCAATACATGATATCCTAACTCGGAACCAAAACAATGTGTTACTCAAATCTTTCGTTTAGGACCTGTCTTTTGGACTTAATTTCAGTCCAGTTCAGTTCAGTTCAGATCGCTTCAGTTCAGTTCAGTTCAGTTCAGTTCAGATCGCTTCAGTTCAGTTCAGTTCAGTTCAGTTCGTTTCAAAATAAATTAAAATAAAATAAACTAAAAATAATTTGAATCTATAATTTTAAATATAAAATCTAGTTACCGTCCTAATATTATTAATATTTTTAAAAAAATATTTAATAATTTATACAAATTATTATTATTTTTATAAAAAACCAGTTCAGTTCAGATCGGTTAAGTTCAGTTCAGTTCAGTTCAGTTCAGATCAGATCGCTTCAGTTCAGTTCAGTTCAGTTCAGTTCAGTTCAGCCGATTTCAGTCCAAAAGAACAAGTCCTTAGTATCTAATTTTACTTAGTTTTCGAGATGTGATTCAATATTAATTAACCGATATTTACCGAAACAATTGAGCATGAAAACAAACACAATTACTCACACTAGAACGGGACAAAAGAATTGGTAAGTTTGTATACCATAAACCAAGCCAAATTCGCAATGTTAGGTTTTTTGAGCTTTTAGTACAACTAATTATACAAGTTAGGCCACTGTCAAGTAAATAAACAAAGTACAGTAATAACATATGCAAGGGGTCAATAAAAAAGCCAAGGTAAAATAAACAATAAACACATAAGTGATCACAAAATCAGTGGTGGAAATTGAGAGTACTGATAATCTTTGTATCGTTACCTCCATCGTTCGATGGATGTATATAGCTAGTACATCCGAATATTATCTCGGTCATGTAATGTTCAGTCAATTAAGGTGGCCAAACATTCAGTACAATCCACCCGATTTTCCTTGTATAAATAATGACAGCAAAGGGTTCTTCATAGCAAGAAGTATCATTACAAGAACTTCTTCATTTTCTTCATCAATTAAAGAAGTTTAATATATTTATATATTAAATGGCTTTTTTAACTTTTGAGAATCTGGCTTTCATTTTTGGCCTTTTGGGTATGACTCACTATTAATTAATTAATTATTATTGTTCCAAAAAAAATATCTTTTTTTAAATTTCAAGTCTAATCTGAATTCTTTTGCAATTTTTGGACAGGTAATATAATATCTTTCTTGGTATTCTTGGCACCACTGTAAGTTGTCATTTTGGATAGTTAATTTATACGTATATTCTCCTTAATTCGTTTTTAGGTATTGTAGTTGTGAATCTCTTGTGATTGATCAGGCCAACGTTTTACACGATCTGGAAGAAGAAAACATCGGAAGGGTTTCAATCCATACCTTACTCGGTCGCGTTTTTCAGTGCTTCGTTGCTACTTTACTACGCTTTCCTCAAGACAAATGCTTATATGATCATTAGCATCAACGGTATCGGATGCATCATCGAAGCCATATACCTCTCGGTCTACTTGATATATGCACCCAAGAAGGCCAAAGTAATTATATATTATATATATATATTCTTTCGCTTACTTACTATTACCTTATTCAATTCATCATAAAGTACGGTTTTCGTATTTTGCAGTTATTCACGGTGCGATTGATTCTCCTATTCAACGTTGGAGGTTTAGGGCTCGTGATGGCGATTTCGTTGCTCGCGGTTAAAGGTGCAAAAAGGGTTTCTTTTGTAGGATGGGTTTGTGCCATTATCAATGTAGCTGTATTTGGTGCTCCTCTAAGCATCATGGTAAATTTCTTTATCGCCCGGCCCGACCCGATAATTAAAACGATTTATCGCATGTTTACTAATATATATGTGTCTTTTTTTCATATATATAGAGACAAGTTATAAGAACAAAAAGCGTCGAGTTCATGCCGTTCACTCTATCGTTTTTCCTCACCCTTTGTGCCACAATGTGGTTTTTCTATGGATTCTTTGTGAGGGATTACTACATTGCAGTAAGTATTTTTTGAAATACGTACTAGCTAGTACGAAATCCAGTATACAGTGCGTGATTTTTTACTCCCGTGTTGCTTGAATATATATATATATCTCGATACTTGCAGCTTCCAAATGTGCTGGGATTCTTGTTTGGAATTGCTCAAATGATCTTGTACCTCGTCTACAAGAACGCGAAGAAGGATTGTGAGTCGAACATTGAGCTCCCAAAAAACAAGGATCTTGAAATGAACACCAACGATCGAGACCATATGATAACCGGAAAACGGATCGGATCGGACTGAAAATCGATCTAGAATCCACGAAAAAAATATTAAGACTATATAATATACCATGTGGTTTTTGTTGATCACATGGGGATAATATTATTATACATAGAAGCTATAGCACACTTAATATATATGTGTGTGGGAAATGAAATAACAAGAACATCACTTGTGATGAAGATTTGTTGATCATATTGAGCATATATATGTGAGATACATCAAATTAATAAAGTTGTGTAAAAGTACCATTTAGTTGAAAAACAAATTAACATACTTCCTCTGAGTCCCAGATTAATAGTCAAACTTCTTTCACAAAATACAAAGGAAGTGTGACTATTTCTAAGGTTGGGAGGAAGTATATTATAAGACTTGTCACCTCAATCATTTTAATTGTAGAAATTAAATATATATATATATATATATATATATATATATATAGGTGAAAGTTAATATATAAAGTTAAATTCTTGTATATGTTTACTTTGTATATGATTTAATTCTTTTATTAAAATAACAAATACTTTTTAAGTAGAAAGTTATAGTATATGATTCAATTTTTAAAAAAAATTGCAATTTCATAAGCCCTATTGTCAGATGTTGACATATAAACGAACATTGCTGAGCCTAATTGTCAGTTGTTGACATACCATTAGAAGATCTGGTAGCTAAAAGATCGTTTATAACTTTAATTAAAATTATTAGATCGTTTATAACTTTAATTAAAATTATTAGCGGATAAAATTAATTATTATTAATTGAATTTACCTTGACATATATTGTACTTTAAATAAAATATTCTATAAAGATAGTTAAATTTAATCAAATAATAATTATTTATATACTGAAATATTCTATCTCAATATTACTGTAACATAATTTAAAATTAATTTTAGAAAAATATAAAAAAATAATACTCCGCATGTGGATTTTCTCTAAGCTGTTGGACACGTACAACCAAATTACTGATGTGTTGTGACTTGTGACACAACAAGTGAAGGTGTTTGTCACCAAAAATGTTCTTACGAGTATCTAGAAACCCTCAAACATAGTGAAAAACATAATCATAACAAATGTATTATCCATTGTTCAACAAAGTAATGTCCTCGGCTCTCATTCTCTCCATGTATTGAATCAATAATGTTACTCCATGTATACTGCATTCTTTTGAAAGATTATGATCTTGTGCAAAATTTTAGTGGCCTCCAATAAAATGAACAGTGGTACAAATGTAACTTGTACTATTGACTATCGATTATCGACCAGACTATTGTTCGAGTTTAACTAAATTTATAATAATGAATCAATCGAGTTTGAGTCGAACTTTAACTTACACAAATGATCATGAATTGTTTGACTCGTTTAACTTCAAAATGTTGCTAAATGCTTAGTGGAGTTTCAACCAACCAATATTAATGAACAATAAAATAATTTCCAGACCATTTTTTTTTATTTATTAATTTAACATTTCTAAACAATAAGAATAGTCAAGAACATTAAATTAAAAACTTTAGAAACACATTAACACTAATTTGACCCGAATCCAACCCATATCTATAAGAGAACCCAAATCCGACCATTTTAAATAAACACCCAAAACCTAGAAAGGACAAATTGAACAGAGATTCCTAGCTTTTCTTTTTTGCCCTCTCATCATAATAATTCATAATTTTGCTTTGAAACCAACGCCCAACGGTACACTACTACCTACTACAGTAAAGTACTTCACTCACCTAGCTCAGCAAAATTCTTCAGAGCATGGTAATGGAGAAACTCACAAAAATGAGCAGAAATCAAAATCCACTTCTTCCAAAGAGAAGCCCACTTCAACCTCTCAAGGGATTTCAAATCCACAGATCCAAAACCTCAAATCTCTCTTCTTCTTCTTCTTCATTGTCTTCTACTTCAGTTTCCTTTGAAGCTCCGAGTGCTTCTTCAAGATCTTTATTCTCTCTAAATTCCTCTTCTTCTTCTTCTTCCTCTTCTTCAAGAACCCTTCTTCACAGAAAGCCCAAAACTTTACCCACAGTATCTAATAAATCATCTGCGGTTACATCAAAGCCCAGATCCAAAGAAAATGAAGTACCCAAAATACCCTTTCCTCAGAAATCCACGAAACCCCTACCGCTGCGCGTCGACAGGAAGCAGTGCGGCAAAGCTAACCGAAAACCCACCATCAGAAATGGCCAAAGATCCAAGCTTTGCTCTGCCCAGGAAAACCCACCCAGAATTCTCAAAACCAGGCCTCGGATTTCGGAAGGGGGATCGAAGAAATGCGAGGAGAGTGGTTCTGGCGAGCTGCCCGTTAAGGTATTAGGCGTATCTAATCGCGTTAACTCGAATCGTACTCCTGTTCGAAAAACGTTTGGTGTGTGTGGTTTAGATTCTGTCTGTGGTGCCTCGATTCCGAAAGCATCCGACGGTAAGAATAAGGAGGATGCCTCTGTGGTGAAAACGCCTCCTGTGGAGGCCTCGGTGTCTCCTGAAATCCAACACGGATCGCACTATAAAATGCCGGTTATGAAATCAGCGGCTACTCCTGTTTGTTACGGTGCGGGTCATCTTCTGTCGGGTGTGACCGACAAAAGGAAGTGCAGGCGGAGAGGGAGTCTAAAAGGAGGATGTGAAAAGATTAATCTTTTTCATGATGAAGCGAATTGTGAGAATTCGATTGTTGATTCTGTAGTTCTTTTGCCTGCCGAGGCTTCCATTCGTTGGGTGTTATCTCCTTGCCATGAAGATTCGGAAAACAGGTCAGACCAATGTGAGAATAGCAACAAGGAAATGGGCGAGGATTTGTCGGTTGCCACGCCGAATTCTGTTTCCAACGGGAATAGTGCGATTGAGAATAACTCTGCAGTATCTTTAGGTTCCTTGAGTAGTGGAAATATCATTCAGACACCATCTTCGGGCTCAAGTTCTTATGGAGTTTCAAACTCGGGACCTGTCCGGTTTGAGCTTGACTCGATAGCAGAAACTCTAAATAAAGTGGAGCCGTTGCCTAGTGGTGCAAGTTTGAAATGTGCGGGTATGGATCTGTCTTCCAGCATTGGCTTATCTCGAGTTCAAGAGAATGCGAATAGTCTTTGTTCTTGGGTTTCTGACTCAACAGTAGAGAATTTCGCTCTATCTCAGACGAGGATATCGTGGAGGGATGGATTCTTCAGCAGAATTGAGGAAAATGACGAGCCTGATTGTTGCCGGTGTTTATCAGACGAAGAGACTGATGATGATGATGATGATGATAGAGAATCTGGTTTGGCCTCTTGTCCTGAGACTGTGTCTGAGGAAAATGTAGAAAACAATGCGCGTGTATACAAAGATGGACACGAGCCTTGCATTTCCGCACAAGGGAATGCAAAATTAACCTCACACAGACTAAACGAGTCTGCAGAGTCCATATGTACTAATGGGGGAAACTTAGTTGCTTCTGGTGATTCGGATTCGATGTATTTTCGGGAAAATCGCTTGTTTTAGATGAGTTATAGACATAATAATCATTAGTTTTTATTTATTTACTTATCTGTGTGTTGTGAACGAGGAAGTACATTTATACTTGGTGTTCAATCTTTAGTTTGAATGATATTGTACTTTAGATGACCAAAATGAAGTATCGAGGCTGGTTGAATTATCTTGTATCATTGTTATATGGTACGATTGCGCAAGCTCTGAGTGACTGCATGCATTTGTAGTCTTCTTTTTTAGTATTCAGGTTACTGCTTGGGCTTTGGAGATCTTGAAGCTAAATGGCTACCTACCCATAGCTTGGTCCGGGTCAGATGGCCGGAGCTTGTTGGGCAAATGCAGAAAAAATCAAGCAGGGATACACCTGAGAAATCATAATTCACCAATTTAATTTGTGTTGTTTTATCTAAATTAACACTTTGAAATTTCGACGATTCAAAAGAGATTGTTTTGCATAGTAAAAATTACAATGAGTATGCTCATTTCAATTAAAAGATTTTATTCAAGAAAGAACAAAAAAATAAAAATCTATAATAAGGGGGAAAATAAGTCCTTCAAAACGGGGGGAAAACTTGTGCTGTGATGAAAGTTGGGAACCTAACTAAAAGCATACTTGGACCAAGTCAAAAAATAAAAATAAAATAGAATAACTTTGTATATTTTCTCATAAGATTATTTATTTATACCTTTTTTATACAGTATATATATTATTACACAATAACACACTGAAAAAATTATGTTATTTTTCTATTTTAAAAAATTGTAATCATAATTTTTCACCTAATATTTAAATGATATTTTTTATTTTAAAAAAATATACAAATAAAAAAATATAAAAAAACGGTTCAAAGTCACAAACTTAAGATTTTGTTCTTTTGTACTTGATATCATTCAATTCACTTCAATTCAATTTGATTAAGTTCAGTTCAATCCAATTATTTAATTTTTTTTTTATTTTAATTCAGTTCGATTAAGATAGTTTAAAAAATAAATTAAAATAAAATAAATTAAAAATAATTAGAATCAATAATTTTAAATATAAAATGGACTAGAATATTATTAGTATATTTAAAAAAAATACTAACAATTATAAAAAAATATTATTATATTTATAAGAAAATCACTCCATTTTAGTCCAAAATAACAAAACCTTAATTCTGGACTGTTTGACTTCAAAAACTAGACCCGAGACTCATTTTGCAATGTGAGTTTGAATATATAGGATCATCTTATTTTTCTATGTTGCAAATTTTAAATTTTATCACGTTGGCTTTAATGAAAATACAGTATATTTTTCATTCATACATGTTTTACATTTTTTTTAGCAACCATTGAAATTAATTACAACCAAACATAATTTATACTCCCTCTTTTTTTTATAATTGTCGTTTTAGCATTTCACACAGATTTTAATATATATTTTTTATACCAATTCTAACCTTATTTATTGATATTTTTAAAGCTATTTATAGCAGATAAATTATATTTTTATCTCTTCTCTTAAAATTTCTTTTCTCTATAAAATAATATTATTGTTTTTTATATATTGACATAAACAAAATGAATAGAAAATTCAAATAGTGGATGGAAAAATAAGAAAGAAGTTTAATGTAATTATTTTAAATATAATGACAAATTATTTCAATTTTTCTTTCAAAAATCTCATATTAAAAATAAATAAAAAATGAAAAGTTTAACGCAGAATAAGAGCACTTTCGTCAAATATAAAAAAATTGAGCAGTTTTAACTAATAACCAAATGGATTAATAAATAAAGGTATATTAGGCTAAAAATTGTAAAACGATAATTATAATGACAATGATTAAAAACACAGAACGACAATTAAAAAAAACAGGAGAGAGTATTAAACAGTAACTACAACTACAGACTCACTCACTATTTATAAAATACCATATATACTACTTCCCCCAATTCATAATAAGTAATAATATGACCAATTTCCTTAAATGGGTTCACGGATTCTCTTAAAAAAATATTTATTTTTTCACTTTAAAATACAATTTTACTCTTAATTTATCAACTTACTTTTTAACTTTACTCACAACTAATTTACTTTTTAACTTAAAAATACATTTACACCCTTCACTTTTTTGTCAAAAAATTAAAAAGTAATATTTTTTTTAATCTCAAATAGTCCTATATTTATGAACCAGAGGGACGGAAAGGAGTACTACTTTTGTCCCTTGGTATTTAAAATCGCACAATCCTCCATTTTCATTTCAAACACAAAGAGAATCAGTGATAATTTGTGCACTGACTACAAAACTTTTCAATTAAACCAAAAGATGATTGATATGCATTAGCTAACTTAACAGCGGCAAAGAGCTGAAGCTTCGAAATGTTTATCAATTTCATTTTAAAGTTAGACATGGTATATCGCACAATCCTCCATTTTCATTTCAAACACAAAGAGAATCAGTGATAATTTGTGCACTGACTACAAAACTTTTCAATTAAACCAAAAGATGATTGATATGCATTAGCTAACTTAACAGCGGCAAAGAGCTGAAGCTTCGAAATGTTTATCAATTTCATTTTAAAGTTAGACATGGTATATCGGGAATCTTGACTGGATTGAATTGTGTAAATCAAATTTTGTGAAAAAAATGTTACAGAAGGGAATTGAAACACTACCTCTATGGTTCAAGTCTTCAACCATGACTGAAAACCACTACACTATTGTCTATAGATTGAATCAAAACTAAATTAAATAAATTATTCTTATTCATGGAAAAAAATTAAAAATAATTAATGAAATAGAAAATTTGCATGAAAAGGACAAGGAAGACTTTGAGATGACAAAAGTCGGGAAACGAATAAAGCTATTTTTGACAAAATCAAAAATTAAGACTTTGATTAATTAATTATCTAATTAACAAACAAAATTGATTATACATTATTGTTATATCATCAAATCTCTCAATGATCATTGGGACTATATATATTGAAATCGATGTTTAATTTTGTAATTATAGTATATGTGAAAAATGAAATTAAAATTAAATTACTTGACAGATTATTTTGTAATCAAAACTAAATTTAATATCTCGATTTTTTTTTAAATGAATTGTGTTTTTGATCGAACTTCACTATGCTATATTCTAGTTTCTTACTAGGCATGTCCCGTAAAAATAGTCACACTTCCTTCACAAAATACAAAGGAGGTGTGACTATTATTAAAAAACAGAGAGAGTCCTCGAGTCTTCCTAATATTTTTTTTTAACCAAAGTGTTGAAAAATAAAATTAAAAAAACAAAACAAATCAATACACAATCACTCACATTCCCTTCTAACCCCATATTAATACCAAGAATTCTTAATATAACTCTGCAGAAACTTAGAAATTAAATTTAGAGAGAGAGAGATAAAAATGGATGGACTAATTCCAATGGTGTACAAGTCACTGATGAAGAGGAGCAAGAGTCGCATGCAGTACAAATGCCTGTCTTCGTCGTCTCCTTCACGTCGACCCTACAACATAGCCGATTTCTACATGACTGAGAATGATGATGATGATGATCATCGTTGCGTTGTTGTCTCGGGAGGGCCCGGCCCCAACAAGGTTCATGGCCTCCGTGGGGCCCTCCAACGGAGGTACAATAACTCGGTCCATGTCGAGGAGGATCGTGAATGTCATGCTGCTAAGCGCAACAACCTTGTGAGGTTAATTAGGAGCCACAAAGTGTTCTCATTGTGTGTCACTGCCTAATTAACTGCCTTTGGATTGATTATGTGTTTTTCAATTTCCCTTTGTGTTGTCTTGTTTCCTTGTAAAGATTGGGAATCTTGATGTTCGGAAATCATGACCTAGTGAAAAATATATAATGTGAGTGAGATGAAAAAGAAGTTTTTTGTCTTCACACAAATAAAATTAAATCAATGGAAGAAGGGTGTTTAATCGGTAATTATATAGACTAATTAAATCAGTGGAAGAAGGATTTTTTTTCCCTTTTATAGTGTTCCATTTTCATATGCAATTCGGTGTGATCAGGAAGATTAATTGTTGTCTTTATATATATAATTAGTACTCAATGTTGGGATGATTTGGAGTTTATATAATTGTAATTATAAAATCAATTGTAGAACTTATGTTAAAAGCCATTTTTAACCGATGTTAAAACTCTTTTTTGCAGTAGTTACTAGTTAATGCTTTTTAAGATTATTTTTAAGCGTTCTCCCACATTCTAATGTTTGCTCATTTTTATGATTCGGACAACAATTTTAGGGCTGAGGAAACAGAGTATGTGATGCATGGTTGCGGCAATATGTCATACGGACGAATGAATTGAATAACATTCCTAGCCCGTTTTCAGTGACGTGGCGATGCTTCACAAACAATCGTTATGCGCACTAGTTCATAGTGCCATGGATACCATACTTGTGAAATTTCATCTGATACAATAAAATCCAATTTCCTTAACTAATAAAAAATTTCATTAAAACTTACCAAATAGGGGAGAGTACTAAATTGAAATATACTCCTAAAAGAAAATAAAAATGAGAAAAACAAATCAAATGACTAGAAATTGTTTTATTGCACATTAAATTACAAAAAGCCACTACTCCGGAATCGGATTAATTAATTATAATCTCGGGATATATGCAAAAAGTCAAATAATCATGTGATTATTCAATGACAAATTATAACAAAAAATGTTTAATTCTTTATTTGATTTCTCTAACGCCACAAGGCATGAAAGCCAACACCATAAGGAGGCCCAGAATGAATATAGGCAGCAAGAGCAGCATAAACGGCGGCGGCGGCAAGGGCGGCAGCAGGAGCGGCAGCACGAGCAACGTGGCGGTTAAGCAAACGAGCAACACCAAAGACTCCGACGTGAAGTAACGGGATATCCTCGGCCTCTTGGCCACGTGCCCTTGCGACAAGTAATCGAACTTCCTCAATGTTCTCACCTCCATAACATTCGATCTCGATCTCGATCTAGAATGCTCGAAAACCATCCGCGTGGATCGGCTGGATATATATTGCATGTAACAAAGAAAGAAGAAGTTGTTAATTAGGACTTTTCTTAAGGTGTCCTTTCTTGAATAAAGGGGGAAGGTTTGGTTGAGACTTGAGAAAGAAAAGTGTGATTATAATGTACTTATATAAGAAGAAAGAGAGAAAGGTGTATTATGGGATTTTTATTAATTGAGGAAAGCGATAGGTACATGTATGAATGAATGACGATTAAAAAATACTAGTATAAATCAATCAAGTAGGAGTATAGTATATATTCAACCAACTCAAAAAGTGTGTTGAAAAAACAAATTAAAGGTTATATTAAGGGGGTGGATTCAGTGAATGAGCAGCAAAACCAAGTGGGACAATGTGTTGTGGAGTAGTAATAATGTAGTATGTATTTCAATGTCCCCAAGCCCCAAGGTTCTTCACCCCTCGAGACTTTTTTTGTTATTACAAACTCATCGTCATCGTTGTTATTATTATTATTATTATTATTATTATTATATAGTAAAGAATATTAGTAGTAGTTACTAAGTCCATCTTCAACTGAACACAAAAACTTAAACTCAAAAATAAGTTTAGTTTTAAGTTTATAGTAAATTGGCTCCAATCGACTTTCCAATACTCAAATTTAAAAAAATATTTTCAAAATATTCTTCTAATACCACTTTTTATATTATATTTTATAAATAACCAATATTTTTACAAATTTACCATTTAACCGTTTAACTTTGGAAATTAAATTTTTTTATAATTATTAATTTCAATTTAAAATTTCAAACGTAATAAAAAAATATTGTGATATCTCAATTTATTTTATTTTTAATGTCACTTAAATAATTTAATATTTAATTATATTTCATATTTTGATATTTATTTTTATTTAATTATTAAAAATATTTTTATTAAAATTTGTATTAATTATTAAAGATATGATTATTAAAAAAAATTACATTATAAAAAATATTAAATAAGAAACTAAAAAAAATTTATAAATTATTTTTATTAATTTGTAAGAAAGAAAATGATCATTTTATTAATAATAAATAGTTTTTGTTTGAATTTAAGGTAAACTTAAATTTTTACGTGGATTCCACTTTAAAACCTATAATATGTTTATATTTTTATATGAATTTGAGCATTTTCCTTACTTTAAAATAAATTTTTGGTCTCGATCGAACATAAAGGAAAAAAAATGTAAAAGTAATATTACTACACTAAAATTTCAAGCTATTATCGTACAGACCGTACCGATCTACTCCATACTCAAAGTCAAATGCATATAAAATAATACTCCTGTGTTATAATTATAAAGGTCAACGATATACTAAACAGTACGTCCCAATTGAAAAGCAAAATATTAAACAAAAAATTTATGTGAAAAATTCAAAACGTGAAAATAACAAGAACAATGAGAAATTCTTCTATAAACAATATCATATAATTACCTATCTATACCATTTCTACTTCTTTTCATAGCGTATCAAGTGTAAAAATCAAGTAAGAAAGAACTTTTATTTTTATAAGTGTTGAAATTCTATCAATTAAGTAAATAATAAAAATAAAATTATATTTCTAATATAATCTGACAATCATTTTATGAATAAATAAAATTATATTCTTAATATAATTTTAATCTTTTTAAACAAAAAATAAAATTAAAAAAAATATAAAATATTGCTCTCTGGTAATTATTTAATACAAGACTGATATATTGTGATAAACTAAAAAAAACAAAAGAACTCAAAACTTTTAAGCTGGAAGACAAAAAGAAAATTAGAGTTTGAGGTGAGATAACATGAGTGATTGATTAAATTTTGTAGTTTTGAGAAACAAAAAATAAAAAATCTCTACATTGATTAAATAGTGCGAAATCACATGGCACATAAGAAATCTCACCAGACTCTATCATATGACATACAAATTCCATAACATATTAATCATGCATGTTGCGAAATCGCACCGTCCATGCAAACTCACTTCGCATATAAATTATTTTGCAAAATTCTACTTTTGCGAAATCTCATCCCAATTCGAATTTTCTTTTTTATTCCCACAAGTTCCGACGTGCCTATTTCCTTTACGATAAGATCAACAAAGTAGCAAAATGTAAAAATCATAAATTATTGATTATAAAATGTAAGGATATTTTTAAATAAATTAAAATTTTTATTATATTTCTTGGCTTGATGCACAACTTTTAATCATCATTAATTTTTAAATATAAAAAATTATTTAGTTATTTTATTCGTTCTATTTATAATATCAATTAACACTCTCAACTTATATAGGTTTATCAAAAATAATATTTTAAAATAAAATTATAGTTAATCTTATGTTAAAATAAAAGTACTTCATTTATTCAGTACTTATATTCATACTTTTTTTTACAAAATTATTTTTGTGCTAGAGTAAATGTATAATTCTAACCTTCTATCATGTCACACATGGTCACATATAGTAATTTTATTCGATAGAAAAATTATATAATAATAATAAAAAAAAGTAAAATAAAAAGTAAGAAAAACTTAGGTACTTTATTTTTGACTTGTTTTATAATACGAATTTCGAAAGTCAAAGCGTCAATGTTTAGTGTTTACACATTTAAAATGTGATGAACCTATTATATATAATAGTAGTAGTATATTCTTAATTGCAATAGCCATGTTATGTTATGCACTTCTAGGCGCCCTCTGGCCTCTCGGGCTCTCGGCTGCCTTAATAAAGTTATTATATTTAACATAATGATAATAATACTATAATTTAAAAGACTCAATTTATTATACAATTAAAAATTATTTTTTATTAGGGAAAATAGAATAATGGAGCAATTGCCTAGTCAGATAATAGAACGCGCGCGTATTATACAATTAAAAATTATTTTTCATTAGTGAAAATAGAATAATAATTGCCTAATCAGATAATAGAACTCTTATTATACACTACAACTATAAAATTACTATTGATATTTAAAGATAATTTATATGGTTTTAATTAAAAAAAATATTAAATATTAGTTTTAATAACAAAAATTAGATTCAAAATTTAATCTTACATGAAAAATATAAAATAATTAGACAATAAAATTTAAGGAACTAATAAAAAATCGAAAAAAAAATAATAAATTTTTAAAAACATTTAAAATTTTTACTATATATTCTCACAAGTAATTAAATGTTAGAATGACCAATCTTATCACAAACAATTGGTTAAACAAAATATAAATTTGGGTTATATACTACTCCATCCTTTCTACAAAAAATGCATTTTTTTTGGAACCTCATTCAAAATTTTTAAATTTATAAATGAAATATGATTTCACAAGTTTATCCTCTCAATATAAATTTATTTATCCTTATATAATTACTTTATTATTATATATCAATACATATATTATACTTCTACTATATTTTATTGAACAACATAAAATTATTATTTTTAATGCAATTTTCTCTATCATGTATTTTAAGGGGTACTAAAAAGTATTAGGCGTGTCTGATGACACACGGAGTGCTTATCACTCATCATCCTAATTAAAATTCAATAAATAATACTAAATGTAATATAAAAATAGTTGAAGTACTTTTTTTGGTTATATCCCACAATAATTGACACTTTGAAAACCTCCTAAAAAGTAATTATTTTTATTATTTTTATTTTAAAATATAATTTTATTTTACTTGATTCACATAATTTTAAACATTACTTGACAACTACTTTATATTTTTATTTAAAATATATTTTTACCAATATTTTTCTTAAACACTGTCTAAAAAGTACTCCTTGAAGAGTACTAATAAAAATAAAATTGTAGTGACGTTTTTATAAAACATTTCGTATTATTGTCCGAGACTCTGAACAATCAACTGCTAATATTATCTTCTTATTTTGTAGATCTTCAGTTGCTCCTTCCCCCTCGCCACCGCCGATGTATGTGAAGAAAAAGGTCGCGTTTTTGCCTTATGGTCTCTCTGAATTATAGCTTATTTATTTATTTAATTATTTAATATATTATGAAGGATAAATTTCTGGGTTTTTTCAATTCAATTACTTTTCCTATTTTGGTAAGCGTGTTACTTCGTCTGCTTGACACGGATTAGACGCGGTAGGATATGCTATATTGATGTAACCTGGTTTTCGTTTGTTTGACCAGAGAACCATATCCTGATTCAGTATTCTTTAGGGGCTGCTTTGTTCAGGTACATACAAAATAAAATTATCCAAAGAAAAGTTGTTCCGCTTTCAGCTCGTGTGCGGTCGTGATTTGAGATGGGTTTTGTTTTTTTGTTTTTGTGATTTGGGCTGTGAAATTAGTAGCGATTCTTGTTTGAAATCGTATACTTGAAAATAGGTGCTTTTGTTCGCTTTGATTTTTGAAGTTGTTTTGATGCTTAAATCCCATTTAGTGGGTTTGCCTGTAAGGTGTTTGTGAAATAGTCATATGTGGATTTTCCCGTTCTTTCGTTTTGTAATTTGTTTTGGAAGAGGTAGTGTGTTCTTAACAAATATTATCCAATTATTATTTGATAGGCGGATACATGAGCCAAATACGCCAAATACACGTAGAAGCTGATGAAGACAGCAATGGCTTGCCACACCCAGTGACAGCTGGTGGGGTTCAGCATATGAGTGGACAAGTTGGACAAGATCAACAAGCCCGAGTAGCAAGCGATAGAAGAATCTTAGCCCCAAAGGTGCATAGTCATTGCTTACTTTTGTTTTTGGTAAAAGTGATTTATGTGATATATATTATTGTCGCTTCTTGATCTTGAGACATCTTTCACTTTTTAATGGGCTAAATTTCAAGCTTTCACTCTTCATGCTTCTATTCGTTTTTTGTTTACTTAAGCGAACAATAGTGTTATCAGTGCGAAGAACTTGGGGGTGTGATTGAATATACTTTTATTATGATTTATTTGTTTGTATTGATGAAAATTAATTTGATTATAAGGTTACTAAAACGACGATTGGTATTTAAAAAACATGTGGGTAGGTACATAGTAGAATCTTATGGAAGAATGTATTCTAATGATTATTTATTTGATGATTTCTTCTGGAAAAATGACTTGAAGTGACTTTATAAAGTGTGAAAACCACTACTTTATAAACTCATTAGAAATACGTTACTTTATTTAAACTGATCTGTGATTTCAATCTTTTACAAATAGTATTTATTTCTGCGATGCTCATATAACCCATTTCAACACTATTCATTACTATACAAATTGCTATCATGTTCATATTATCCCTTCAAATTTATCCTTCCACTGATTAAATTCAATATATGATCAGTATAAGTTTACTTATACTAATTATATGGCGTACACTGATTGAAAACAAGAAAATCTCCAAAACGACTCTGTTGATAAACCATCATAATTATAGTTTGTGCTCTTCTATTTGCAGTTTATCCTGGCAAACTTTCCAGCTTCCCTAATACTTGCTTATCAAAGCTTTGGGGTTGTTTATGGGGACCTGAGCACTTCACCACTATATGTTTACCGTAGCATATTTATCGGGAAACTGCGTGACCATCAGAATCCCGACACAATATTTGGGGCATTCTCATTAATCTTTTGGACCTTAACTCTGATACCGTTGCTAAAGTATGTAATTATCGTTCTGAGTGCTGATGATAATGGAGAAGGTATGCTAAGCATTTTCTATTTATAAATGAAGGATAATATAAAAACTAGCCTTGAGGTTAGGATAAATTTAAAAGATAAACCCACCTAACTTTGAAAATTACAAAAACTACTTTTGAGGTTACACATGTCTTGCAATTTGCACCTTCAGTTATGGAGCTAACAAAAATTGCTAGCATCTTTACAAATATCCTCAACCATTTTGTCTCCATTTTACATTTAAACCCTTCTAACTTTTCTATCTATTCAAGTAGACTTACAAAAAGTTGATGATATGTAATTTCCTGAAAAGTTGAGGAGTGTTTTAAAATATTTGATGATGTCATAAAAAAATCCCGTTAGGTCCACTAATGATTGGACTTAAATGTAAACCTCAAGGATTTTCAAAGTTTTCTTTTGTGTTTTAATTAGACCTAAAATATATAGAATAATATTTATATCAGTCTTGACAAATCAACTTAATGAATCATCCCAGGTGGAACATTTGCTCTTTACTCCCTGCTTTGTAGGCACGGAAAGTTCAGTTTACTTCCTAATCAACAGGCCGCTGATGAAGAACTTTCAACCTATAAATATGGTTACCGAGGACAATCTTCATCATCTGCAGCATTAAGGAGATTTCTTGAGAAGCAGAAAAAGTTGAGGACTGCTTTGTTGCTTATAGTGTTACTTGGGGCTGGCATGGTTATAGGTGACGGTGTAATTACTCCGGCTATGTCAGGTATGAAAACCCGTACCACTAAAAATATTAGTGTTAAAATCAGTTTGGTTGTTTGTTTATGACATACATTCAGCTATCAATAATTTATAGAGTCAGCATTTAGTTATTCACTATGAAATTTGTTTGCAGTCCTATCTTCTCTATCAGGGCTTGAAGCTGTTCAGAAACAGTTACCCGAGGGTATGCCTACTGTGTATTTTTTCACCTCTGATTCTTACTTGTTACCTTAATTTTTCATGTTTTCTATCCTGACTCTCTTTTCCATAGGTGCAGTGCGGGTACTCTCTTGTGTTATATTGGTTGGTCTATTTGCTTTGCAGCATTGTGGGACCCATAAAGTCGGCGTCCTGTTTGCCCCGGTAGTTATCATTTGGTTGTTATCGATTTTCGCGATAGGACTCTATAATACTATAAAATGGAATCCAAAAATCGTATATGCTCTTTCTCCACATTATATTGTCAAATTCTTTGGTGAAACTGGTAAAGACGGGTGGATTTCACTTGGAGGGGTTCTCCTATCCATAACTGGTAAATTTATTTTTATGGTCATTTTTCTAATTTTATTTACATGCAAATGCAATTTGTACTTTCAAATAGCAGCATTCTTGATAATGTCGATAAGTTGTCTGACTTTTGAATTAGCTGGCTTATCTTTTGTGGGTTGTTAGGTACTGAAGCAATGTTTGCAGATCTTGGCCATTTTTCTACACTCTCAATACGGGTAAACCCCAGTTCTTTGTAGTCACATTAGTATTGAGTTGGGAATATACTTTCCTTCTTCGGAAATTGGGAGATGCCAAATTGAAAATACACAGTCAGATCTAAATAACACATTAAGTGAAAATGGGTTAATAAGAACATGTTTGAATGTGTTTGTAAGTGAATGTCTAAAATCAGTTGATTTTTGTGTGGAAGTGTTTGAAAGAGTAGTTAGGCTGATTTTATTTATATATATATATATATATATATATATATATATATATATATATATATATATATATATATATATATATATATATATATATATATATATATATATATATATATATATAATCCGAAAGTTGTTACTTGTTAGTGCCCGGTCCACTTTTATAAGATTATTATTACCATTATTATTATTTGAATAACTGTATAATCTAGTATTAAGAAGATGGTAGGAGGTAGTGAACCCCACGAAAATGATGATTAGTGATGTAGGTTAGTGATTGGAAAATAAAATTTGAAAATGATGATTCTCAATGGAAAAAGTTCCTGAACATAAACGATTAAAATTAAAAAATAGAATGTGGTATATCTGTGGATAAGAAATACAGTACTGTGAGTAATTTATGGTTTGGTAATTCTACCATTGTTATTAGTGCAATACTTTATTTTTAGATATGTGTTGATAACTGCTTGCGAATTCCCTTTCTATTCTGATTGTTCTTATCTGCAGATTGCATTTGTGTTCCTTGTCTACCCTTGCTTGGTTATGCAATATATGGGCCAAGCTGCTTATCTATCGAAGAATATTAGTTCGATTCCGAATAGCTTTTATGCTTCCATTCCCCGTGAGTTTATCCTCAAATACTGATATTTTCATGTGTAAATTTCAAACACTGCCCTTGAGGTTTAGTCTAGTTACAAAAGAAAACCATTTATAAATTACAGATAACCTTACAAATAGCCCCCGCTTGATTAGGGGTGTAAATTTACCGAGCTGGCCCAGCATGAGCTGCCATTGGATCGGAGAAGTGTATTGGCTTGACGGCCAACTGAACCAGAATTATTTTTGCTTGAAATTGGCTCAGTAATGATTCAAGCCGGCTCAAACTCCTTTTTTTTCTTTGCAATTATCCATCCATTTTTATGGATAATAGCAAAACCTACAACTTAAGGCCACTTATCTTTCAAAATTATAAAAGCCCTCTGAAAGTACTACAAATACCCCCTTGATGTTTATATGGTCTTTTGTTGTAATTCAGCTAAACCTCCTGGGCAGTTTATGTAAAACACTTTTGATCTGATTTTTTTTTCTCGCTGTTGATTACCAAATATTGAATTGGTATTGCAGATAGTGTCTTCTGGCCTGTATTTGTTATTGCTACCCTTGCGGCTATTGTTGGCAGTCAGGCTATAATTTCAGCTACATTTTCTATCATTAAGCAATGCCATGCCCTTGGTTGCTTCCCTCGTGTGAAGGTTGTTCATACCTCAAAACAAATCCATGGGCAGATCTATATACCAGAAATAAACTGGATCCTTATGATTCTCACCCTCGCCGTAGCTGTTGGTTTCCGTGATATATCTACAATTGGGAATGCATATGGTAAGCTAATCGATGTAAAAAAAAAGGCTCTCTTTTCCTGTTATGTTCTATATTTATCTTTGAATCTTCGTATTCTTTTATGGGCAGGCCTAGCTGTCATGTCCGTGATGTTCATTACGACTTTCCTCATGGCCCTAGTCATGGTACTCGTCTGGCAAAGGAGTATAATCCTCGCTTCCAGTTTCCTCATCTTCTTCTGGTTCATCGAGGGCTCGTACTTGGTACCCGCCTTCATAAAAGTCCCCCAAGGAGGTTGGGTCTCCCTCGTTCTCTCCTTCGTATTCATGTCCGTCATGTTCGTCTGGCACTACGGGACCCGCAGGAAATACAACTTCGACCTCCACAACAAGGTGCCTCTGAAATGGATATTGGGCCTAGGCCCAAGCCTCGGCATTGTCCGCGTTCCAGGAATAGGCCTCGTATACTCCGAGCTGGCGACAGGTGTTCCCGCCATCTTCTCCCATTTCGTAACGAATCTTCCTGCCTTTCACAACGTCTTGGTGTTTGTCTGTGTGAAATCAGTCCCTGTACCTTACGTCTCGTCCGAGGAAAGGTTCCTGATCGGGCGTGTGGGCCCGAGGCCGTACCGTATGTATAGATGCATCGTGAGGTATGGGTACAAGGACCTTCAGGGAGACGATGGTCATTTCGAGAACCAGCTGATTCAGAGCATAGCTGAGTTCATCCAGATGGAAGCGGTCGAGCCACAGTTCTCGAGCCCGGATACAGTTTCATACGATGGGAGGATGGCGGTTATAAGCTCGCGGACTTTCGAGTCTGGGTCGAGCCTTGTTGTGTCTGAGGTGGACGAAATCGTCTCTGGCAACTCGATTCAGAGTAGCAAGTCTTTGACGATGCAAAGTTTGAGGTCGGTTTATGATGACGAGAACCCTCGGATTAGGAGAAGGCAAGTGAGGTTCCAAGTGCCTGAAGATCCGGGGATGGACCCTACGGTGAGGGACGAGCTTTTGGACTTGATCCAGGCGAAGGAAGCTGGGGTGGCGTATATAATGGGCCATTCGTATATCAAGGCGAGGAGGTCGTCTTCTTTTCTGAAGAAGCTTGTGATTGATTTCGGGTACTCGTTTCTGAGGAAGAACTGCAGGGGTCCGTCTGTGGCGCTTCACATTCCCCACATTAGCCTTATTGAAGTCGGGATGATTTATCATGTCTGATGTTTTTGAGACGATACTTGCGTTTTGAGGATCTTGTCTCAGCTCAGATTGTCGAGCAATAAGGGCGCTTTTACGTTCTCTCCAATGTGTGTGGAGAGATCATTGTTGCTTTCTCTTGGATTCGCCTTTGTTGGCTTTTAATGTGTATGATGAATGTGTAGAAAGGTGAATATATGAAAGTACAGTAATTATGTTTTTAATATGAAATTTATCGAAATTTGGATGATAGTTTTGTGGCCAAGTATGTTAGATGGGCTGCTTAGTTTTCAGTTTAGGTTATGTTTTTTTAATTTAATTTCAGTTAAGATCACTTTAGTTCACCTTTATCAAATTTGTTTTAAAATAAAATAAATAAAAAATAAATTAAAATAAAATAAAATAAATTAAAATAAAATAAATTAAAAAAAACTTCTAACTCATCCAACCATTTTACTCGCAAAATAATTTTATAGGTCACACCACTTACTTATTATTTATATTTAAATAATAATAATAGTAAAAATTAAAATAAATGATTTTTAGATGAAAAAAATAAATAATTAATATTTCATATAAAATACGAATTATAATTTATATTTCAAAATTTTAATTTTTAATTAATTTTTAATTTTAATTAATATTTATATAAAATACCATTATAGTTTATATTTTCATTTAAATTTTTTATTAATAATTAATTTTTATATAAAATACTGATAGTAATTTATAGAAATAATCACGAATGTCTTATTTTTAAAATTTAACTATTTCAAAATTTTAATTTTTAATTAAATTTTATATAAAATAAAAAATAATTAAAATTTTAAATATTTCAAAATTTAACTATTTCAAAATTTTAATTTTTAATTAAATTTTATATAAAATAAAAAATAATTAAAAATGCTAAAAATTTAATTATTTTAAAATTCTTATTTTTAATTAATTTTTATATAAATTTATAGCTAAAAATTTAACTATTTGAAAATTCTTATTTTGTATTAATTTTTATATAAAATAGAATAATTCGTTAAAATACAAAATAAATTAAAATTGAATCTATTTTAAAATTATTAATTTTAAATAATATTTATATAAAATAAATAATAATATGTTACCTTAAAAATTACAACGTAATATTAATTTTGTTAATTAATAATTGTAAATAATAATAATAAATTAATAATAGTAAAAACTATAATAAAATAATAATATAATTTATCTCGTAGAAGTTTTTCTATCCAAAACTTTTAGGAACTTTAAATCTTAACACAGCGCAGCTCCAATTACTTCTATCACATTTTTTAGTTGGGTGAGAGATAGAAGTACACAGACTTTTATCTCTCCATTGAAGATGTTGTAAAGGTGTAATAATGCATACGGTTAAGAAATGTGTTCGATTATTTTTTTTATTCTAAATTTCATTTTCTCTATTGGCTATTCTTTGAGGATGACTCGATCAATACACATCAGACATGTTGCCGTTGTTCACTAACACAAAATAAATTTATAAATATGGATTTACACCATCCAATCATTGATAAGCATAGTATTGATTTAAAAATTAAGTGTGTACTTAGTTACTTTGTTGAGAAATTATATTAATTTCCTTTTAATTTTAATTGTAAGTAATATATGGAGTATTATGTAAAGGTAATGATATTTACACTTCTCATTTTCGATCATTTGCACATCTTCATTTAATTTTGTTTTATGCAAAATAATTATAAAATATCTATATTATCCTTCTTTATAATACTATTGTCTATTACTATACTTTGCTCAGTTTAAGTCCTGTACCAAAAACCATTCCAAAGCCGTTGCCTGCCTCTGTTAGAAACCCTAATTATACTAGTTAAATCCTAATTAGGTACTTAACCGTTTATTACTTTTCCAGCTCATTCCATAATACTTGGAGTTATTATTATTTGTCCTTTTATCTCAACCCTTAGATCCTGTACACGTGGCCTTCTCTGGTTCCTTGGATGTACAGCTAGGGTAGGTGTTGGCATATTTAAACTCTCCATTGTAATCCGCAGTATTCACTCTGCTATTCATTAATGGAGTTCTATATCTAGAAATATGCTGTGTTGTTAAAGGTTTCACCTTTATTTATTTTCATGCTTTTATTCACAAACTCTTACATGGTATCAGAGCTTGCAGGTATGACCAACATCATGTCGCCATCATTAATTTATTAAAGCTGTGATCCAGACTTCAAGATGAGTATGGGAGGATCCACATCAGATGGTTCACAACACACTATTTCGAACCACACAGGGTCACTCATTCATCCACAACATCAACTGATTTCTATTAAATTAAATGAAGACAACTATTTGCTTTGGAAAATGCAAATCTCTACTGCCATTAGAGGCTATGGTCTGGAAAGCTTTCTCAAGCAAGAAGACACTCCAGAAAGAGTTACCTTCAATCCAGATTCAAACAAAGTGGATCCAAATCCAGCTTACCTTCAATGGTGCAGACAGGATCAATTACTGGCTTCATGGATATTGTCTTCATTATCTGAGAGTCTTCTTATCATGATGGTTGGCCTTGAATCCTCAGCTCAGATCTGGGAAGCCCTAGATCAGAATTTCAGCTCTCAGTCTTCAGCAAAGAAGATGCAGTACAAACTTCAACTCAGCTCCATCAAGAAAGGCTCCATGTCAGTGAGAGAGTATCTGAACAAAATCAAATCCTGCTGTGATATGCTTCAAGCTGCAGGTCATAGAGTATCTGAAGAAGATCAAATATTACAAATCCTTGCTGGCCTGGGGAGTGAGTATGACTCAATAGTTGTGGCCATTACTTCTAGAGCTGAAGGATGCAAGATTAGAGAAGTGTACTCTATGCTCATGAGTTATGAGACAAGACTGGAAAATCTCAATCCAACATCTGTGAATGTTGATGGATCAAACCCCTCTGCAAACTCTGCTCAGTTCCAGAAGAAGTTCAACAAAAACAACAACAGCTCATATCATCAGAATGGTAGAGGCAGAGGTAACCCTAACAACAGAGGGAGAGGGAGATCTCCTTCTAGGGGTAGAGGGGGAAGAGGAGGTAGAGGAAGAAGCTCTGGTGCAGCCCCTTGTCAGATTTGCAACTACTCAAATCATACGGCTGACAAGTGCTACTACAGATTTGATTCTTCCTATGGACCTTCAGCTGACCCTCCTCAAACTAACAATGGCAACAATCAGAACATATCTGCATATAATGCAGGTCAAGGAGGATCCAATTTCAACTACTCTGAAAGTGATGGTGATGGCAACTGGTTTGCTGATTCTGGGGCTACAAATCATCTCACAAATGAATTCAACAACCTCACCACAGCCTCTGAGTATAATGGGAGCAACAAAGTTCAGATAGCTAATGGATCAGGTATGACTATCACTCACATTGGTAAATCCACAGTCATGTCCTCTGATTCTAATCATAAATTTCAGCTATCTAATCTCCTTATTGTCCCTCACATTGCCAAAAATCTACTCAGTGTTTCTCAGTTTTCCAAAGATAACAAAGTGTACTTTGAATTTCACCCTGAGTCTTGCTTTGTTAAGGATCAGGTCACCAATCAAGTGCTGCTTCAAGGCACCCTTAATCAAGGTCTTTATCAGTTCCATTTGCAACCAGTTCATCCTTCATTCAAGTCTCCTTCCTCCACTGTCATCACTCCTCATCAGTCCACTGCCCTTCTTGTTAATAGAGATGTCAAGCTTCCACTGTGGCATGGAAGACTTGGTCATGCTTCCTTTAAAATTGTCAATTTAGTTCTTGGAAATGATTCCTCAAAAATCTGTAATGACTCTTCCATTTTGAATAAAAATAGTGTTTGTGATTCCTGTTTAAAGGCTAAGTCGCATTCCTTGCCTTATAACCATTCTGAAACTGTTTTTAACAAACCATTTGAACTCATACATACAGATGTATGGGGTCCCTCTCCACAGAAATCCAGGAATGGATATATATATACTATGTGGCCTTCATTGATCACTACACTAGATACACTTGGTTTTATTTGCTTAAAGCTAAATCTGAAGTTCAAACAGCCTTTTCTCACCTTTTTAAACTCATTCAAACTCAGTTTAATGTCACCATTAAATCTGTTCAATCTGATGGAGGTGGAGAATTTATTGGCCTTACCAACTTCTTCCAACAACATGGTATAAACCACAGAATTTCTTGTCCCTATACACCCCAACAAAATGGCCTTGCTGAGAGAAAACATAGGCACATAGTTGAGGTTGGACTCTCCCTTCTAGCTCACTCAAGTCTCCCTCTGAGGTTTTGGGATGATGCCTTTGCCACAGCAGTTTATATCATCAACAGATTGCCAACTAAAGTTCTAAAATTTCTGTCTCCTTTTGAACTTCTCTATCAGAAAAAAGCCTTCATACTCTCACCTGAAAATCTTTGGTTGCCTGTGTTATCCTCACTCAGACCCTTCAATAAACATAAGCTGGAATATAGATCCCTTCCATCTACCTTTCTGGGGTACAATAGCAAGTATAAAGGGTACAAAGTACTCCTGCCTTCTGGGAAAATCATAATTTCAAGAAATGTCATTTTTGATGAATTCTCTTTCCCTTTTTCCTCTCCATCCAAACCTCATCAACTTAATCCTAATCCAGCTACTGTTATTGAACCTCCCCATGTCATCCATACCAAACCTTGTGAGTCTCAGAATACTCCTCATCATGACCAATTTGAACCTTCTAATTCTCCATCTCATATTTCTGACTCTAGTTCTTCTCCAAGAAATTCTGTCCCTCTTGCTGTTTTTCCACAGAGCCCTACCCAATCTGATACCTCTACATCTTCAACTAGTGTCAATTCACATCATACACCTGTTACTATCCCTTCTTCTGCCTCCAGTAAATCAACTATTCCTTTGTATGTGGATTTACCTTTGTGTAATGATGGTTTACCTACAGAAGCTACTAACAATGTGGTTTCCAGTCCTCCTGCAGGTCTAACAGGTGATAATGCTAGAGGTACACATCACATGGTGACTAGATCAAGAACTGGTTCCCTAAAACCAAGAGTTTTTCACTCTCAGATCACAGATCAGATACCTAAATCTTACAAAGAGGCACTGCTAAACCCTTTATGGAAAAAGGCCATGGAAGAGGAATACATGGCTCTACTAAGAAACAAGACCTGGACACTTTGTCCCTCTCCATCTCATCAAAAGCTCATAAGTTGCAAATGGATATTCAAAATCAAAACCAAGTCTGATGGCAGCATAGCTAGGTACAAAGCAAGACTTGTAGCTCGAGGGTATGATCAAGTTCAAGGATTTGATTTCACTGAGACCTTTAGTCCTGTGGTTAAGGCTACTACTATCAGACTTGTTATATCTATTGCAGTCACACAAAGGTGGGAAATCAGGCAATTGGATGTAAATAATGCATTCCTAAATGGTGATCTTCAAGAGGAAGTTTATATGTCTCAACCACCTGGATTTGAAGTGAACTTCAGCTCTGAATCTTTTCCAGTATGCAAGCTATCCAAGGCAATATATGGTCTCAAACAAGCTCCAAGGGCCTGGTCAGATAAACTCAGACTCACCCTTCTTGGACTTGGTTTCTCAAGCAGCAAAGCAGATGCTTCTCTATTTTTTAAGTCCACTGCAACAGGGTGCATATGGTTATTAGTTTATGTTGATGACATTCTAATAACAGGCAGTGATAGTGCAGGTATCAAATCTCTCATCCATTCTCTTGACAATCAGTTTTCTTTAAAGGATTTGGGTCCACTTCATCATTTCTTGGGCATAGAAGTGTCCTACACCTCTACTGGCCTTCACCTTCACCAAGGTCAATATATCAAAGACCTCTTACTCAGATCAGAAATGTCAGCAGCCAAGGGTTCTCCCACACCAATGGTCTCATCACTAAAATTGTCTAAGTGTCAAGGTGATCCAGTAGTTGATACCACATTGTACAGAAGCATAGTTGGTGCTCTTCAGTATGTCACTTTAACAAGACCTGATATTGCCTTCTCAGTGAATAAAGTCTGTCAATTCATGCATCAACCACTTGACACACATTGGAAGGCTGTCAAAAGAATCCTTAGGTATTTGGCAGGAACTCTAGATTTTGGCTTAAATATCACTGCTGCATCCAACTTAAATCTCACTGCATATTGTGATGCGGATTGGGGTTCAGACACTGATGACAGAAAATCAATCTCTGGTTCTTGTACATTCATTGGATCCAACATTATTTCTTGGTTTTCAAAGAAACAGACCTCAGTTTCCAGAAGCTCGGCAGAAGCAGAATACAGGAGCCTTGCTAATGCTGCATCTGAAATTGTGTGGCTTACTGGACTTCTCTCAGAACTCAAGGTAGTTTCTTCTATCTCCCCAACAATATGGATTGATAATCAAAGTGCCATGTCCATGGCTGCCAACCATGTTTTTCATGCACGAACGAAACACGTTGAGCTGGATTTACACTTCATAAGGGACTTGGTCCGGAAGAAGATATTCAAAGTGTGCTTTGTGCCGTCCATTGATCAGTCAGCTGACATACTCACCAAGCCCCTTGGACTCCAATTGTTCACTCGCATGCGCAACAAACTCACAGTTCTCCCTCTTCGCTCGCTCCAATTGAGGGGGAATGTTAGAAACCCTAATTATACTAGTTAAACCCTAATTAGGTACTTAACCGTTTATTACTTTTCCAGCTCATTCCATAATACTTGGAGTTATTATTATTTGTCCTTTTATCTCAACCCTTAGATCCTGTACACGTGGCCTTCTCTGGTTCCTTGGATGTACAGCTAGGGTAGGTGTTGGCATATTTAAACTCTCCATTGTAATCCGAAGTATTCACTCTGCTATTCATTAATGGAGTTCTATATCTAGAAATATTCTGTGTTGTTAAAGGTTTCACCTTTATTTATTTTCATGCTTTTATTCACAAACTCTTACAGCCTCCTCGTCTTCCGTCAACCGCACACAAAGGCGTCGTGCAATAGTAGAGACACACTGTCGTCGTCGTCGCTCGCTCTCGTTCTCGTTCTCTCTCTAGACTCTGGGTGACGGAAGGTGGATAAAGATTTTAATTTTGAGATTTATGACTGTCGGATATTGAACATCGTTCTTTCGAAATAGAAAAAAAAAAACTCTTACTTAGTAAGAATCAAGCAAGTGTGTGACTACTGACAGAATAATAAAGAAGGGCATTTTAAGTATTTTAAAATTATTTAAAATTAAAGTAAATTAAAAGGAGTGTATAAATGAATATGAGAAGTGTAAATATATATCTTATAACTATTAGTATGTAATTATATTAAATATTTATTATTTATGGATTTAATTAAAAATAATCTAAAAATGTAAAGTCCATATAAACTTATATGTAGATGTAATTAAGTAGAGTAATACTACATTATGTATGTTTTAAATATGAAATTTATGGAAATGTAGATATGCGAAGTGAATCATATTAATAGAATATATATATATGAGAAGTTGACCTACATGAATTTGTTAGGTTGAAATTTTCAATTGCGGTGTGAATGTATTAATATAAAAAAATATTAAAACGAAATCAACATTAATAAAAATACAAATTCAGTATTGTATAGCTCTACTTCATATTAATAGAATATAGTATATGTGAAGTTGTCCTACACGAATTTTTTAGGTTGAAATTTTCAATTGCGTTGTGAATGTATTAAAATAAACAAATATTAAAACGAAATCAACATTAATAAAAATACAAATTCAGTATTGTATAGCTCTAAATGTTAATTAATTAAAGTCAAAATGTGATATCACAACTAAAGTAGCACCTAAAAATAATGTTAATTAAAGTCAGTGATGTCATAACTGAAGTAGCACCTAAAAAGTATTGTATTCTATATTTATATTGTATTATGAACAAAGTAATTAACACATTTTTTTATGAAGGGTCGTGACCTCTCAGTCCCACACTAACCTAATCCACCAACTCGCTACTTTCTTCCAATACATATGATAAATAATATACAAAAATTATGAAAAAATAACTATAATAAAATTTAAATATTAAATTTTATTTTAGTTATTTTTTCATAATTTTTTTATACTAAATATTAAATTTTATTTTAATTATTTTTTCATAATTTTTATATATTTTTTATCATATATATAATGTATTGAATAGACAAGAAAATCAATTTTGTTCACCTGCCTATTGTTGTGGGACAGAACTACCTAATAGGTTGTAGTCTTGTAGAGAAATATTTTTTATAATAAAATAATTTAAAAGCTGTAAATATCTTACATATATATATAGCCATTTGAGTTGTAGTAGTAGGCATCACACACTCACCCATCCAAGAAAAAGAAAATGACTAAGTTTGTATTCATTGTTGTTTTGATGTTAACAACAATTGTAAGAAGTTTTCATTTTTATTCTTTTTTTTTTTTGTAATTTCTTAAATGTGAAGTTAATTATAATTTTTTTTTTGTTATGTTAAATTAATTAATTTTATAAATATTCTAGGTGTTGGCGACTAGAGACCAGATTCACAATGGAGATCCTACTTTAACTGTATTTTCTCTATCTTTATTCATTTGTTGTCACTTGTTAATATATAGTCCTGTTTCAAACATATATGTTTGAGTCCGGGGGATTACTTATTTAAGGAGTAATAACTAATTAGTTTTATTGAATGGAAGGGGAATAAGCGAGTGAAGAGTCCTTATAATCCCCCTCCTCAGAGATATCATGGTAAGTGCCTTATGCTTATACATTGCATACATCTCATTACATTACATGAAACTTAATTGTCGATTATAAATTTATAACACCGTACCGTTGCATATACGAAACATATTTCAAGTACGGAAACTAATTAATGTTCTTTTTTCTATTTCAAATGACCAGTCAATCGATGCCCCTCGCAATGCTGCCCAAAAGACCCCAATAATCCTCCCCGGATATGCAACAAATACAAGGGTTGTACTTGCAATTATTGAAGATCCCAATCTCAAGAAATTATATGCACTACTCAATAAAGAGATTGAGATACATATATAATACTATATACACACGTTCTATCTCCCTTGTTATATTTCGTCTTACTTATAAATAAAGAGAGAGAGATATATGTTTCTCTCTCCCTAGTTTTATTTCTGTCTTTCTCTTTTGCTTGCTTTGCTATGCTTATGTATCTCTTATATTAATACAACGTGGTTCGCGTTATAGCGAGTTACCTCACCTCTATCGGTTAAGAAATGAATCGAATGTTTTCGGTTTTTATATTCTGCTTGGCGTTCTGGTCTTCTAATAGTAGCAGGGCGTTCGGCTCATCCGCAGACACTCGGAAAGCTGTTTACACCTCTCTGGTTTATAAGTGTTTTTATTAATTTTGTATTCATATCTAATTTTTTTCTTAAAAATTAAAATTCATTCACAAGTCAATCTTCAAACTCCCTCACTCCAATCTCCTTCGCGTTCTACTCACACTCGCATCGCAAAAGTGAAACGAATAAGAGAAAACATAAAAAAGTGAGGTTCCTGTTAAATTTTGTGATAAGATAAAAATAATATGAAGAGAGAAAAATAAAACTTGTTTATTGATTGAATTGAACTGATTGAATTAATTGAATTGAGTACATACATATGCTTTATATAAGCATGCGCAAACCCACAAAATAAGGTAATAAATAAAATATGAGAATAAACTAAATAAGACAATATATGAAAATAGGACTCTATGGTAATAAATAAAATATGAGAATAAACTAAATAAGACAATATATGAAAATAGGACTCTATTCCTATTAGTATTCCTTGTGAGCAGACTCCTTCCGTCCGCGTATGTTTTATTCCTTATGCGCATAGGACTCCTTCCATGCGCGTGTACCAATATACTTCTATACCCTCCCTCAAGATGAGAATACGAAATTCGTATTCCATCTTGAAGAAGAAGATGAAAACAATCGATTATTTCCTTGAACCATCATCCCGCCGACTTTTCACGTCACTGTCGAAAACCTTCCATCGAAAAATAATAATAATAATATTAATAAAACAAATTAAATAATCTTCGAGATCTTCGCGCGCCTCCGTAGTATCTATCGGTTTTGGTCGTCGCAAATTCGATCGCCGCACGCCACTTGGTCGTCGCAATTTCGATCGTCGCGCGCCTCCGTAGTAACCATCGGTTTTGGTCGTCACGTTTTTCGTCTCGAACTTCATATGATACCCATGGAGTATTACCTCTCTTTGGGTTCAAATTAAAATTTTCGTTTGTGGGGACTTTTAATAGTGGTAGGCGAAAAACGGCAGAATTTGATGTCGGCTTCGGTAGTGGTTTGGTTTTAACAGTGGTAGGCGAAAAACGGCAGAATTTGATGTCGGCTTCGGTAGTGGTTTGGTCTCCTTCTCGGCGGCAGTGGTGGAGTCTTTCTTTTACGGGCACGTCGGGCTCTCACGTCTCTCTCTCTCTCTCTTTTTTTTTTTTTTTTTTTTTTGAATTGCGGAAGCTTTAAAATAATTAGCTCTGATACCATGTTAAATTTTGTGATAAGATAAAAATAATATGAAGAGAGAAAAATAAAACTTGTTTATTGATTGAATTGAACTGATTGAATTAATTGAATTGAGTACATACGTATGCGGAAGCTTTAAAATAATTAGCTATACGTATGCGGAAGCTTTAAAATAATTAGCTCTGATACCATGTTAAATTTTGTGATAAGATAAAAATAATATGACGACAGAAAAATAAAACTTGTTTATTGATTGAATTGAACTGATTGAATTAATTGAATTGAGTACATACGTATACTTTATATAAGCATGCGCAAACCCACAAAATAAGATAATAAATAAAATATGGGAATAAACTAAATAAGACAATATATGAAAATAGGACTCTATTCCTATTCGTATTCCTTGTGAGCAGACTCCTTCCATCCGCGTATGTTTTATTCCTTATGCGCATAGGACTCCTTCCATGCGCGTGTACCAATATACTTCTATAGTTCCAAGTGCCTCAGGATCCAGGGATGGACCCTACGGTTAGGGATGAGCTTTTGGACTTGATCCAGGCGAAGGAAGCTGGGGTGGCGTATATAATGGGCCATTCGTATATCAAGGCAAGGAGGTCGTCTTCTTTTCTGAAGAAGCTTGTGATTGATTTCGGGTACTCGTTTCTGAGGAAGAATTGCAGGGGTCCGTCTGTGGCGCTTCACATTCCCCATATTAGCCTTATTGAAGTCGGGATGATTTATCATGTCTGATGTGTTTGAGACGATACTTGCGTTTTGAGGATCTTGTCTCAGCTCAGATTGTCGAGCAATAATGGCGCTTTTACGTTCTCTCCAATGTGTGTGGAGAGATCATTGTTGCTTTCTCTGGGATTCACTTGTCATGTGTATATGAAAGTAAAGTAATTATGTTATTGATATGAAATTTATGGAAATGTGGATATGTGAAGCCAATCGTATTAACAAATTATGTTATTGATATGAAATTTATGGAAATGTGGATATGTGAAGCCAATCGTATTAACAGGAAATGTGAAGTTTTTGGGTTGGAATTTTCAGTGCTTATTTATATATTGGATCGTAGATGTTTTGAAGAATATATATTTGATCTAATTGTTGAGTTGTTAGATATGATGCTACTTGTAACATATATAATTATGTATACGTTCATTATTAATAGACAATTTTATTTATATCTTTATCAAAAAATGTACACTTTTGTTCCATTTAAATTTTTTAATAATCATACTTTTTTTGTTATTTGTGAATGAAATATAACTAATGCATTGAGATAAGGTAGAACTTATTAATAGTGATTAGTGAACCAAGGTAATATTATTCAACAATATTCGGTGGCTTATTAATAAAAAAAATTACTTTATTAAATACAAATAGAACTCTTAAATATAATTTGTTTTTCAATTTTATTTACTTTAATTCGCATTATAATATTATTATATAAAATTAAACTTTAGTGGTTAATTTGACTAGAATCTTTAAAATCTTAGCTAATAAGATACACTAAAAAAATTATACACAAATGTTGGTCATTTTTTTGTTTTTTTAAATTTAAAAAAATTTGACAAACGATTACATAAGGAAATATATACTCCTATTTTCTTGAAAGTTATTGAAATTATCATGATATTTCAAAAAAAAATTAATAATATAATTTTTTGTTAAAGTTACTTATCTTGATATTCCAAAAACAATTAATGATAGTGGTCGCTAAAAAGATTATTTAGTTGAAGTTATAAAATTGTCATGATATTGGCCTCTGACGATTTTTTTTGTGTAAAAGCTCAGGTTACAGAATTAATTTTTGAAAATATTAGGTATTAGGGTACTCGATTTTCCGTTCAGGTATATTCAAAATACCTATTTAATTATTTAAATTAAAACAATAAATATATTAATTAAAAATTTAAAATATTATATATAATAAATAACTATAGTCTATTTATAATAATAAAAAATATAATACAACAAGCTAGCAATATATATAGGTCAATTTGAATAAGATGATTAGTTGGACAAGGAAATAGAAGATGTGCAAATAAAATAATATAGGAAAAGTGAACAAACTATAATAAGTGCAAAAAAATGAAAAGGTGACGTGACATTTTTTTTATTGTTTTTAATTAATTTATTTTGTTTTTCCTTATTATTTTTAACTTAAATTGATAAATTTTAAATGTTAGTTAATTAATAAACTATTGAATTTGAATATTATTATTTTTTTGTAAATTTATTTTTTAGGGTAATTTTGGATATTCCATTAATGTACCCGATTTACAAGAGAGTCGGGTGGAATGAACTTTTTTGCTTATTAGGCTAGGTGTACCCGAAAATTTCGAGTGCGAGTAATCGTCCGTACCAAATAATTACCCCTGATAAATACAATAAAAATATCAATCTAAAAGTTTTTAAAAAGTTGAACACTTAACGTTTATATTAATGGATGATTCTCCAATATAAATATAATAAAAATAATATTTTTTAAAATGATTTTAGATAATTTTCTATTAACATTTATTTAAATAATTTTTTATTCAATTCAATTTATAATTTTAAAATAAGAAATAATTTTTAATATGTGTAATGTGTTTAGGATGAATAAAAGGAATTTGAGAGTAATAAATATCATTGTTGTTCCTCTACAAAGTCAATTAGATTCGAATATGTGATATCACATGTGATGGAGTGTCTACGAACAATATTGAACAATATGTAACATACTAGTACTATATTTATAGCCCTTGGTAGTAAGCATAAAAAATGAAGATCCTAGTACTCACCCATCCAAGAAAAAAATGACTAAGTTTCTATGCATTGTTGTTTTGATGTTCACACCAATTGTGAGTAATTTTCATATTTTGTTTTGTAATTTAATATATGTGAAGATGTATATTATTTTTTTTATATATGTTTTTACAAATATTGTAGGTGTTAACACTCGGAGACCAGATTCACAATGAAGATCCTATTATAATTGTATTTTCTCTATATAATATCTTTCTTCATTTCACTCCTCTTACTGAGAAATAATTAATTTATTTAATTATATATTTATTTAAAAAAACTCACATACTAATTATGAGTTTTCTTGAATGGCAGGGAAATAAAGGTAGGGCATCTATCCCTAATCCTAGTGGTGGGGGTGGCCGTCCTCCCGCTCCTCAGTCTAGTCAAAGTTACGTAAACTTCTCATTAAATTACATTACATGAAAGTATGAAACTTGTCGATTATAATCATATGACACCGTTATAGCGACTTATCTCACCTCTATCAGTTATGAAATGAATCCAGGCGAAGGAAGCTGGGGTACGTGGCGTATATATATAATGGGCCAGTACACTTATTATCTCTTTTCTGAATTGGGGATCTCCTACTTGCCCATCCACGCGTCTACAGTCTACTGTTTGACTTGCGTTCTTAAATTTAAATTAAAATAAAATATAATATTCCCACCTCAGCACAGCAATACAAATATATTTATCACGTATGACGTGTTTGAGACAGTACTTGCGTTTTGAGGTTTTGAGGCTCTCGTCTAAGCTCAGATTGGAGAGATCATTGTTGCTTTCTCTTGGTTTCGCCTTTGTTGGCTTTTAATGTGTATGATGACTGTGCCTTAAAAGATGAATATACGAAAGTATAGTAATTATGTTTTTAATATGAAATTTATCGAATTTTGGATGATAGTTTTGTGACCAACTATGTTAAGGATTGAGGGGCCGTATAGTGCACTGCATTATAACAATTGCAATATCTGTTAATTTATTAAATTTATTTTTGTATCCATTAATTTATTAGCTTTATTTTTGTAGTTAGATGTTAAGTACTAAAATTCAAAGGCTTAAAAGATTTGAATACGTTAATAATACCAACAATAAGATGCATCTTTTTTTATGGGCATCCAAAACCGAAAATAATTAATTTTCCAAATTATTATCAATGCCGAAGAAACTACTTCTCACGCACATACCGAGACTGACATAGTGTAGCACCTCCTCTTCTTAGTCATGCGTCAAAGGCATATTGCATATTGGGCTTAGGCCCAAATATCCTTTCGACGCAATTCCCCCACAAAGTCACCTTTGTTGACTTGCCAACGTATTAGTTGACCAACAATTAGGAGAGTAGTAATGCAAACAACATTCATCCATCTGAGCGTCATTTTGTTTCTACTGGATTTTATTTCTTTTCAATTTCGATTTGCACATCTTAGCAATCTCTTACTTGGAGGCAAATTCAATCACCTCCCACTGGAGCGGCATTCTCGGTCCTCACCAACATCGTCCAGTCAAAGTTTTCACCAACTTCGACGCATCACGACTTCTCAAGACCTTCTAACTTTTCTTCACATTGCCATCCCCGTTAACCTTCTCATCTCCTCGCAACTCTCTTTCAGACCTCCGAAACCGCAACATTGAAATTAAGCTTCTCAAAGCTCTTAAACGTTGCTTCCTCATATTGCTTGTGAAACGGCTAACTCCCACTGTATGGACAACGTCACCATTCGCATGCCCGTCGTCTATTACCGACGACTCTTTTCGAGAAACACCAACATTCTCACCGTTAGATTTACGATTCCCTTGCATACTCCTCCTCGTTTCCAGAATCCTCATGAGCTTCGATCGACTGAAAGTCGACCTACATGCTCGGGGAGGGAGGTGGTGCTTCGATGATATTCAAGCTCTAAAGACTATCGAAATATGTTCAGTTACAACTCTAGATCAAACACAACTCGTGAATAGAATTTACATACACGCGCACGATTACGCCTAAATCTCGAACGCCTATGAACCCTGGGATCAATTCGAATTGGTCGAATCTCCACCACATTTTTTTTAACCGAAATTTTGATGTATATGTTGTGCGTGAGCTGACGAGGATCTAGAAGCACTTGAAAGCATGATTTGACATGCATTAACACATCAGAAATCGCTCGATCATGACAGCCCGCTATCCTGCGCAGCCCAAGGTGTTGGCGGCAGATTCAAATCCTGCTGAAAAGATCACTTTGCCCCTGCGTCCAAAATATGTAAAATAATTCTAAATTTCAAAATTTGTGTACTTTTCAACGGTAAGTATAGTAATATTATGTTTTGAATATGAAATTTATGGAAATGTAGATCTTCGAAGCGAATCATATTGATAGAATATATATGTGAAGTCGTTCTACGTGAATTTTTTAGGTTAAGAATTTTCAATTGGGTTATGAATGTATTAATATAAACAAATATTTAAACAAAACCGTCCCCAGGAGCATAGCCGAGTGGTAAAGTCTGTGATGATGTGGGTGTAATTCCCCGGCGACGTAGGGTTCGAATCTCGAGTGGGACAAATTTTCATTGAAATAATATGAAGGTTTGTCCTGAGGTTCGACCTGTTGGCTCTCTCGCACAGGTGTCTGCTACTCGGGCACATTCCTCGATTTACATCCTACCCGATCGAGGGACCTCCGATCGAGTGAGGGTGGAATTTCTATTCTCTCCTCTTATCAAAAAAAATATTTAAACAAAACCAACATTAATAAAAATATAAATTTAATATTGTATAGCTCTAGAATGTTAATTAAAGTCAAAATGTGATGTGACAACGGAAGCAGCACCTAAAAAGAATGTTGATTAAATTCAGTGATTTCAAAACTTAAGTAGCATCTAAAAAGTATTGTATTCTATTATGAACAAAGTAATTAACATATATATTTTTAATGACAATGTTAATTAAATTAGTGATGTCACAACTGGAGTAGTACCTTAAAAGTATTGTATTCTATTGTAGCACCTAAAAAGAATGTTAATTAAATTTAGTGATGTCACAACTTAATTAGCACGTATTTTATTCTATTTAAGACAATGTTAATTAATTCAGTGATGTCACAATTGAAGTAGCACCTAAAAAGTATTGTATGCTATTATGAACAAAGTAATTAACATATATTTTTTTATGCCTGGGGAGAACTTGCAGTCGCTATCTCGAGTGCGCTTTGGGTAAACTCTCGGGCTAGAAGTACTAGTTTCTAAGGTCTGTGTGACCGACTCAACCGATAAAGTGTTGGCAGGGGATTTCAACTCGTGACCTCTTAGTCTCACGCTCTCCTACTCCACCAACTCGACTAACCTTACAGGTACAAGTAACTGACATCTATTTATAGCCGTTTGAGTAGTAGTAGGCTTCACACACTCACCCATCCAAAAAAAGAAAAAATGACTAAGTTTGTATTCATTGTTGTTTTGATGTTCACAACAATTGTAAGAAATTTTCATTTTTATTCTTTTTTTGTAATTTCATAAATGTGAAGTTAATTATAATTTTCCTTTTTCCTTTTTTTTTTTTTTTTTTTTTTTTTTTGTTATGATAAATTTTATAAATATTTTAGGTGTTGGCGACAGGAGACCAAAATCACAAAGATCCTCCTTTAATTGTATTTTCCCTATCTTTATTCATTTTTCTTCACTTCTTAATGTATAAGCTTTCTGTTTCAAACATATATGTGATTCCGGGGGATTACTTATTTGAGGAGTACTGATTAATTAATTTTCTTGAATGGAAGGGTAATAAGCGACCGGGTGGGGGGGTTGGTGGTCCCGGTCCTAACCCACCGGGGGAGAGTCCTAACCCTGGTAAGTGCTTATTGCATACATCTCATTACAATACACGAAACTTGTCGATTATAAATTTATAACAACGTTGCATATACGAAACATATTTAAAGTACGGAAACTAATTAATGTTTGATCCTTTTCTATTTCAAATTAATGACTTAAGTCAAAACATGCGAGCCGAAGTGCTGCACCAGATCAGCCCGTCTTCCCAAGGAGTGCCACAAGGACAAGAGTTGTAATTGCAAACACAGTTAGTGAAGATTCCAATCTCAAGAAATTATCTGCAGTACTACACTACTACTCAATCAAGAGAGCTAGAGAGATATTTATACGGTTTCTCTCTCCCTTGGTTTGTTTCGTCTTAATTACTAAATAAAGAGAGATATATGTTTCTCTCTCCCTTGTTTGATTTCTGTGTTTCTCTTTCGCTTGCTTAATTTGCTATGTATCGCATGCATACTAGCTATATGTATCTTATATTAATACGACGTGGTTCTTGATATAGCGAGTTATCCCACCTCTATCGGTTATGAAATGAATCGAATGTATTCGGTTTTTATATTCTGCCAATTTTCATCTGCCAATATATATATAGGAAAATACAAAGTACCCTAGGATGTGCCACACAAAGTTAGCTTCGCACAGCTCCAGCCCTTTCGCTATCTCGACAGGAAATGCTTGCGGTCGAAAACGGTTCTTAGTTGCCGTATTAAGTTGCTGAATTAAGCCGGATATGAAATCAAGTTGCCACGTGGAATTCCGCCAGATCTGAGAGTTGTGAGGTCAACTTGCTCTTCTTGTCCATGTTCACGAAAGTTCCTAATGGGTCAATACAATAAAATAAAATAAAATAAAAATTCATTGACTATACTGTATGAAAGTTCACGGAACTTATTAACACATGAATCTCCCTTCCCTACATTATACTATTTCTGTCTCATATTAATAGTTATACTTCTTTTGTTATTTTTGAAAGAAGTATGAATATTGCTTTGGAACAGAGGTAGTACCTACATGACTGTATTGTTAAAGTTAGCTTCCAATTCAATATTTACTTCGCTCAATTCGACACCACATTTGCAAAACATTATCAACAAAGGATTTTCTCACAAAGATTTTAGAAGCAACGTGATGATGATGATGAATTAACGATCGTCAGATAAGGTAGGAGTTTGAGTACCTATTTATGAAGCAACGTGATGATGTTGGCAACGGATGACCGGATCAAAGATATCTATTTAATCTATATATTTAATATATAAATCCAAACTTTACCAAATGTGAACACACAAAAATATAATATTAAAAAAATGAGCATGTTCAGTCCACTTTTAATTGAATGATTTAAATAATGATGACATATTTCGGAAATTATTCAATTTCCATAAATAAGAGCATCCCCAATGGTAGGTACAATTCCTACGTGGCATGGAATTGTACCTAGGTACACCATTGGGGTGATAGGTACAATTTAGGAGAGAGAAACAATAGTATCAAAGTTTTGATACCAGGTACAAATTGTTTTGTGTCTAATTTAGTGGGTCCCACATGTATAAAGAATAAAAATTGTACTCAAACCATTGGGATGATGAGGTACAATTTGATAGGTACAATTGTTTTGTGATGTGTCATCTAAATTGTACCTCATGTTAAGTTACACAAATGGAGATGCTCTAATATTAAATATGTTATAACATTCTGTTGAGTTATATTGTTTGACCGATTTTATTAATTAATGTCATTATTGTTATTACTTCTTTTACCATATATATCAATTTAAAATATAAAATAAATTCGTATGATTTATTAAATAAATGGTAATAAATGGTAATAAACAAATTTAATATTTTCTTATTAATATAGTTCATTTTTTCTTATTATACTCTCTAAAATCTTATCAATCTTTACATAATTAATTAATTTATTTTATTATAATATAATATTTCCATCTTTTCTATTTACATATATCTACAATTTTATTATGTGATTTTTCTTAACAGTAATAAATATGACGTGACCTATTAATTATCTATTGTAATTTAAAATTTTATAATTTATTCATTAGGTATGTTATTCGATAATAAATATGACGTGACCTATTAATTATCTATTGTAATTTAAAATTTTATAATTTATTCATTAGGTATGTTATTCTAATAGATATCACCACCTATTAATTAGGTATGTTATTCATTACTTATTAATTAATTATCTTAATTTACATTTATTTCCTAATGCACAAAAAAGTTCATAATTCTCATATCCGTTTTAATTAAAAAATCATATAATTCTATTGATGGAATTAAATATAAAAATGTCTATTAATTTATTTAAACGTTAATATTCAAAAACAATTAGTAGTACGTGGGTCAAATTTTGTATATTACTTTATTTAAATGATTTTTTATAAATATAATTATTAATTAATTCATAATGTTGTAAATTATCTTTTTATTTTAAGTAATTAAATCAACTTGATATTGTCTCTTATTATTTATTACTATAATTACGCATAATTTAAATTGAATTGTCATATTTCAGTTATTGACTAAATATTTTTTTACCAAAAATAGTGATTTTTTTATTATTCAAAAATTATAGAAACTTTATTTCAAATTTACACCTATAAAAAGCTCTCCATCATCACTCATCCTCACACCTTTATACGCACCATTTTTTTTCTTCTAATGTCTGTATTTTTATTAACGTGTAACATTTGTTACATTATTATTATTGTTATTATTATTGTGAATGTTTTTTCTTTTCAGGTGAAGGTACATATTGAAACATGTGTAACATTTGTTACATTATTATTATTGTTATTATTATTGTGAATGTTTTTTCTTTTCAGGTGAAGGTACATATTGAAACATTTTTATTGAAATTCGTCTATTTTTTTTTCTTTTTTGCAGGTAATTATTTTGATTCATCCACTTTATAATTTTTATCTCATTCTTCTCATTTTTATGTTTTTCTTTTTTCAGCTATAATCAATGTATTTTTTATTATATTTCTTTTATTTTAACTTATGTTTATTTTTTCTTCATATTGTACGGTTATTATTACAATAAAATAAACATATTCTTGACATAATTTTTTTGCAAGATATATTTTAATTTATGTTATTTACTAATCATTCATAAATTGTATTTTTTATAATCATTGTAAGTATTATTTATTGTTTTACTTTTTTTAAAAGTTTGTCTACTAAAAATGTAATTTTTGTGTAGAACGGTGAGGTTTCTTAATCAGTCTTTTCAATTATTTTTTTGTTTTAATACTTTATTTTGTTTATAACAACTAATTCGGATTCTTTGTTTTTTGTTTTTTTACTTATTGACTTTGTACGTTTTTTTTAGGTTTTTTGATATTTCATTACCAGCTATTCGATCGAATGATTATTCGACAAAATATATAATTGCTATTCGATCGAATGATTATTCGACAAAATATATAATTTGATGAAGAACGAATTAATTTTTTTTAAATATAATTAAGTCGTTTTTATTTACTCGTACACACAATTAAATTCGTCCCAAATTTCAAAATATACTAAATTTTTAGTTTCTGAAAATATAAACAAATACCAGGAAGACTTTTAAAGTATAAAATTGTCATTGAAAATCATAAAAAAATTGAAACTAAATAAATTATACTATAAGATACTTATTATATTTTAAAATATTCAATAAACAATTAAAATAATAAAAAATTTGTATATAAAATTACAATTAAAATAATAAAAAATTTACAAGTTTATAAAAGTTTATTTTATAAAATTTGTTATTATAATAAATATAAATAATTACTATCCGAATCTCAAAGTAAATATATACTAAAATAATATATATGAAAATATTAACGAAAACATTAAAAAAAAAATTACAATTTTATAAAAGTTTTTTTTATAAAATTCATTTATTGTTTAAAAAAATTTTGCAACAAATATAAACAATTAAAATAAAATTCTTATATAAATATCTACTAAAATAATATATATGAAAATTTTAACGGATATAAACAATTACCGACAAAAAGATAAGAATTCTAAAGTAAATATATTAAATAATGTATATGAAAATGTTAAAGACTTAAAAGTGTTTAACCCCTACTTCTTTTAATATTTTAATTATTTATTAAATATTTTAAAAGTATAATAAGTATTTTATAATATGATTTATTTAAAATTTTTTTTTAATTGTTTACTGAATATTTTAAAATATAATAAGTATTTTATAGTATAATTTATTTACGTTTGTTTTTATGATTTTGAATGATAATTTTATACTTTAAAAGTCTCCTAATATTTGTTTATATTTATTACTTTAAAAGTTTCCTATTTGTTTATATTTATTACTTTTAAAAGTCTCCTAATATTTGTTTATATTTATTACTTTAAAGACTTAAAAGTGTTTAACCCCTACTTCTTTTAATATTTTAATTATTTATTAAATATTTTAAAAGTATAATAAGTATTTTATAATATGATTTATTTACAATTTTTTTTTAATTGTTTACTGAATATTTTAAAATATAATAAGTATTTTATAGTATAATTTATTTACGTTTGTTTTTATGATTTTGAATGATAATTTTATACTTTAAAAGTCTCCTAATATTTGTTTATATTTATTACTTTAAAAGTTTCCTATTTGTTTATATTTATTACTTTTAAAAGTCTCCTAATATTTGTTTATATTTATTACTTTAAAGGTTTCCTATTTGTTTATATTTATTACGCAATTTTCAGAATTTAATTTAGTCTCTTTTGAAATTTGAACAAATTTAATTGCGAGTAAATAGAAACGCATGTGTTAATTGATATTTAAAATTGATTTTTATATTTGTAGATTTTAAAAATATTTACGTTTTCTAAAAACTAATTTTATCGAAAAACTTATTTTTATTTCAATAATTAAAAAATATAAAAATAAAAAGCAAAAACAAACGTTCCATTAATTTGGTAATGTTCAAATAGCATCACTCAGACTAAAAGGCACGAATGCTATTTGCACATCAATGAAAAGCATCAATGTGACAAATAGGTTTGTTAATTTTATTTTATTTATATTTTAATTAATTAATATAAATATATTAATTTTATAATAAAAACATGTTTTTCAAAAATATTAATTAAAATTTATTTTTACCAAAAGTAAATATTAATACATTTTTGAAATCAATGCGCCGGTAATATAAATTCGTCTCAGATTTTGAAATCTACTTACTCGTACACGGAATTAAATTCGTCTCAGATTGTCAAAACATATTAGTTTTTTAGTTTCTGAAAATTGCGCAACAAATATAAACAAATACAACGAGATATAAAATTGTCATAAAAATATTGAAACACATTAATATAAATAAATCATACTATATACTTTAAAATATTCAATAAACAAATAACATATTAAAATAAGTACATTAATATAAATAAATCATACTATATACTTTAAAATATTCAATAAACAATTAACATATTAAAATAAGTTTAGTTCTGTTACCCACTTTGTTTGCTTAACATTTTCACGTGTTAAAAATATATTAATTTTATAATAAAAACATGTTTTTTAAAAATATTAATTAAAATTCGTTTTTACAAAATGTAAAAAAAATAGATTTTTGAAAGCCCACCTAATATAAATATCAATTTTGAATATAAATTAAGTCATTTATATACTTACTCGTGCACACAGTTAAATTTCTTCCGAATTTCAAAACATATTACGAGTAAGTGGAAACGATCACTTAATTTATATTTAAAATTGATGTTTATATTATCTACTATTTTGTAGATTTCAAAAATATAAAAATATTTAAGTTTCATAATAACGAATTTTAATTAATATTTTTGAAAAACGTGTTTTTATTATAAAATTAATATATTTATATAATAATTTTATTAAATAATTATAAAAAAGTAAAAAAAAAAAAAAATGAAACAATGTTGGGCGCGCGCCGGTCCCAAAATGATGGCAAGGACTAGATGAGACTAGGGTTGGGCGCGCCGGTCCCAAAATTTTTAAGGACCCTCCCAAAACTCGATTTTGTTGGTTCGGGCCGGTTCGGGTATTTTAAAATGAAAGCCCTGCTTGGTACTAGATGAGACTAGGGTTAGGCGCGCCGGTCCCAAAATTTTTAAGGACCCTCCCAAAACTCGATTTTGTTGGTTCGGGCCGGTTCGGGTTTTTTAAAATGAAAGCCCTGCTTGGTACCGGGTCCGGCGGTGGTCGTGGGTTTTTCTGACTCACTTTTTTTAATTTTAAAAAAATATTTTTAATTATTAAAAATAAGTTTTTATTAATATTTTTATAAAAAAATAAAATTTTAAATTTTAAATAATACAATTATTTAACATATTTATAATTTAAAATTTTAAAATTGAATTATTAATTAAAATATTAAAATTTTATATAAAAATATATAATATTTTTTTTGGAGACCGCACTCGGATCGACTTTTTAATTTTCGGTATGGACTTTTGGCGGGGCGATCCTAAAAAAATTGTGATCAGTCTGTGACGAGATTTTTTTCAGGTTTTCGCTCTAGATTTTTGGGTTTTCTGGCCCAAACGCCAAGCCCTAGATGAAACTAAACTTTGCAAATAACCATTTGACCGGGCGGGTCGGGCAGGATGTGGGCTACGGGCGGGTGGGTCACCTGGGCGGGCTGGGCGGGGTGGGTTAGGCGGGTTGGAATACTTGGATCAGAGCCTGGCCCGAACCTCAAGCGGGCTGGGCTGGTTGGTCGGGCCGAGTTAATTTTAACCCGTGGGACAGGCGAATCCGGACGGGGTCGGGTCAAACCCGCCCGTCTGTGCACCTCTAGCCCAAAGTGCCCAAATAAGGACCATTGGAGTTTGGACATCCGAGATGCTCTAATATCTCTCCACAAAGTCAATTGAGTAATTAAATTTCTCTTTTTTTCAAAGGCCGCATGCCCAAGGAATAATTGTCCTAAAAGATTCATTATAGTAGCAGTACTTATGAAGATCATCATTCATATCTTTTAATGGGAACATGGATATTGATGTTAACGATAATAATAATGATAATAATAATAATAATTATTATTATTATGTCTACGAATAAGCAAAAATGAAAAAAAAAATCTAACAAAATCTCAAAAAATCAATAACTTCATTAATATAAGAGAATTTTGAAAAAATTATAATTAAATAAGATAATAAAATAATATATTTTTAAAGAAAATCTTTTTTTAAATATTAAGTTCCATTAAAAATCGAAATTAATAATTAAGAAATATTACTATATAAATATTGTGAATTTGTGATAATTTACTTAAATATGAATCCATCCTTACTTAATTTTAAGTGAATTTCATTCCAAATAAAATTAGCCAAATGTCTAAAATTTAATATTTTATTTTCATATTAAAATTTATATATGTTTAATTCATTATTATGAATTTATTTTATTTTTACATTGAGTTTTTATTTTTTATTTTTATTTTTATATTTTTTAGCCAAGTACTTATTGTTGAAATATATATATATATATATATATATATATATATATATATATATATATATTATTTTATTTTATTTTATCTATCATGTATTAATATATTTTAAGTGTAAATGATATTCAATTGGTCTCTATCGTATAATTTTACTAGAATTTGATTCAACACTATAATTATTCGAAAACATATATTTTTTCACAAGTTTCTCGATTCAATCTTGACGTTGTTAATCACTTTAGAATTTTCAAACTTGTGTACGAAAAACCATTAAATCGAAAGCTATAGTATGCATATTTGACAAAAAATAATAATACATAAAATCAACCTTAATTGATTCGATTTTTATGTGTACCCTAAATTAATAATTCATTTGATTAAATAATACGAAAGCGGTGAAAGTAATCTTGCAACTTTCGGCCATTCTATAATTTTATTTTGTTTTGTTTCATTGCATATTAATGCAAAAAGAAACATAAAAAGTGAAAATATTAATAAACAAATATTATCTCTACACAAAGTCACGTGAGTAATAAAACATCTCTTTTTACAAAGGCCGCATGCCCGAAAGTTATTATTGTCATAAAAGATTCACAATAATATTTATGAAAATCGTCATCCATATCTTTTAATGGGAACATTAATAACATCCATTTAAATAAAACTCGTAATAATAATAATAATATTATTATTATTATTATTATTATTATTATTATTATGTCTCATAATAGGAAAGAAAGTACTACTATAATTTGATTACAAAATAAAAAAAAATCTCTTAAAAATTAAGATTATCAAACTATAAAAAATATACTCCATAAATAAAACTAAAAAGATAAAAATAAGTAATAAGAGGTACTCATCTGTCTTACAACAATAGTCACAAGTAGTCAACCGTTAACCTTTTTTTGTTCGTTCAATACACACTATAAATAGTGTTAAAAAATTATGAAAAAATAACTAAAGTAAAATATAATCACAAGTAGTCAACCGTTAACCTTTTTTTGTCCGTTCAATACACACTATAAATAGTGTTAAAAAATTATGAAAAAATAACTAAAGTAAAATCTAACAGTTAATCTTTATTTTAGTTATTTTTTATAATTTTTTAACACTATTTATTTATCATATGTATTAGACCGACAAAAAAATATTTATCATATGTATTAGACCGACAAAAAAATAACATTGACTGATTATTTATGTAGGATGGAGGGAGTACATTGTAACGTCCAAATTACATCAAAACAAGTGATTATTTTAAACATTTTAAATTAAAAGGCATAATAGTGTGTATTGTAAATATATATTATCTAAAATAAGCACAAGTGATCAACATTGACTTTTGTTTGTTCGTCTAATATATATAATAAACAATATATAAAAATTATGAAAAAATAATTAAAATAAAATTAAACTATTAAATTATAGTTAAATTTTTATTTTAGTTATTTTTCATAATGTTTGTATACAGTTTATCATATTTATTAGACATAAAAAAAGGTCAGTGCCTATTTTTATTGGATATAAGAGCATCTTCAGCTGTGAGTGCAAGTTTTGGGTGATGAGTAGGCCACGTCTGCGCCAAATCATATTTTTTCTACTTCTACCCAAAAAAACTTCTACCCCATCCAACCGTTCTACCCAAAACATAAATTTTATAGGTCCCACCACTTACTTACTTTATACTTTTTATTTATTATTTATATTTAAATACTACTACTAATAATAATAATAAACATTAAAAAAATGATTTTTATATGAAATAAAATAAATATTTAATATTTTATATAATTTATGATTAAAATTCATGATTAATATTTTATTTCTAATTAATTTTTATATAAAATAAATTCGGCTAACGTTAAAATTTTAATTATTTTAAATTTTTTTATTTTAATTAATTTTTATATAAAATAAAAATAAAAATAATCCGTTAAAATTTTAACTATTTAAAAAATTTTAATTTTAATTAATTTTTATATAAAATAAAAATATATATAATCTGAGTTAAAAATTTAATTAGTTCAAAATTCTTATTTTTTATTAATTTTTATTTAAAATATAAAATAATTTTTAACGCTGAATTAATAATAATAATAATAAAATAATATTATTTTTCTCTACCCGGGTAGAAGTTCTTCTACCCTAGAAGTTTTAGGAACTTCTAATCTCAACACGTCAGCGCAACTCCAATAATTTCTATCTAGTTTTTGGGTGAGAGGTAAAAGTACACATAGACTTCTACCTCACCATTGGAAATGCTCTAAAGAGTATATATATAAGTGTTGGAATAGCACTGCACTTTTAGTGTTTTTAATTTAATTAATACTAATATGGAATATACAATTAAATAAAAGGTTAATAGCATATAAAATCACCACATTTACTTCATTTGCAAAATAAATTCAACATTTTTAATATTGCAAAATAAACATTGACTTTTATTGTTATTTGCAAATCAATTATATATAATATATTAATTATAAATAAACTTAAATATTTAAAAACACATTAACAAACACTATCTGAAATTATCATTTATCACTATACTATATATTAGTTTGATACAAATAAATTTATAAACAACTTAAAATTAATAGTATCAAGAAATTGAAATAAAAATATTTTTTATAAAATCAATAAATAAAACTAAAAAAATAATTTATTACTATGATTTTTATTAATAAATAAATTTAATAAAAATAAGTAAATTTATAATCAATTAGTACTAAAAAATTCAAAAATAACTTATCTAATTTTGAACAACAAAATATTATATAACTCAAATTTGTATTTTAGTATATATATAAATTTTAATTTATGATAATTATTAAAATATTATTTTAAAGTTAATTATTTTGGATGATTTATTAAATATATAGTATTTAATCGTATAAAAATATTTAAAAAAAATAATAGTGAAAATATGATTTATAAATAATAAAAATATAAATTTTTGTGAGTTATATGTATTTTTTGTAATATTTAAATTTATTTATAATTAATAAATTATTTATAATTAATTTTGCAAATAACAATAAAAGTAATGATTTATTTTGTATCATTAAAAAAGTTTGATTTATTTTGCAAATGAGGTAAATAATGTGATTTTATATGCTATTAACCCTTAAATAAATAAACAATGTACATGACGTCAAGGTGATTGCAATATGACCTAGGACATGACGTCATTACTTTCATATATATGTTCTAACCACAGCAACCAACATCTCTAGCTATTTATATTCTCGCTCATTTTGCTGCAAAAGAATTGTATTAAAAATGGCTACATTTGTACTCGTTCTTATTTTCATGTCGCTGATCGTACCTGTACGTGAACACTAATTGTTGAAATGTTTTTTGCTTTCACTCTCCTAAATAACTATATATATGTTCTTTAATTATTTTTGAATTGCAGGGAGATTGCAGCTGGGGCTGGGGTGGTAGTTTTTCTCCTCGGGCGCCAGGTTGTAATTAAGTAAAACGCTTGTAAATGCATAATTTGTTTTTTCGACATTTCTGAATATCATAACCTCTCTCACACAACCAGCTAGCGTAAATATAGTATATATTATAATTAAACACGTTCATTCTTTTTGCTAATGCCCTCGATCGATCTGCTTCATTTTCGATACGACAGTGGAGACCTGCCACGACAAGAGGTGCTGTCCCACGGATGATGCCACAGGTACGTAGTAGGTTTGAGAAATCATTAATTATTATTATTAATCATGTAATTTCTTTCTAAATTGTTTGAAATTAATTATTAGGGTATATATAAATATATTTATCTAATAATGAAGAAATTTAAAATTTATGACCAGTGAACAGACCTAGGTGGTGCCAAAAGGACTGTGATTGCCCCCCAGGCCCCCCACCCCCTGCAGGCCCTCCTAGCCCAAAGTACTGTGTTTGTCCCCCTAGCTAGCTAGTCTTGTACTTAAAAGACTCCGGCCGCTGATGATGATCATCATCAATACTATCTATCAATCGAGATTTATGTATGTCTGTTCGCTTCTCGATCCCTCAGCTCGTTAATTTTGATTTGTCTTCTTCCGTCTGTAATGAGGTGTATTACGTACTATGAGTACATTTTGTCATTAATAAATGGATCCATACTATATATCTAGCTATACAAACTTATCTCGTAACGAATATGATAACTCGTCATTTGACGCTTTCATTCATTTTTGGTTACACATAAGCGTAACTATTATTTGAAATCTTTAATTCCAAATTTTAGTTAAAGAAGAGGAAAGAAGAAATATTGGTGAAAATGAATAACAAAAAAGTAGTAATAAATCCACTGCAAAAGAGATTAATCTGGTAATATCTGTTTTCCCAATGCCAAACGTCAAAAGGGTGTTGTTCGTATATATGAGCAATGCATATAGACTTACACATACACATTACCATACAATTATGCTTACAACAGGTAAAACAAAAACCGAAATACACGATTACAACAAACACGATTACGATGCAACTATTTCAAATACCTCGATCAAAATCTAATTAAAATGCTTCCATTTGAGTCGAATGCAGACTTCTTCTCCGTCTTCATCATCACAGACTTGTTCCATGATCACTTCCTCCAAATCTCGCTGCCACGAGTACTCACTTATTTCTCCCTCCAACACGAGGGCCTTCGACATAAACTTAATTATTTGATTTTCTTGCTTCTGATATCCGCTCTGGGGATCAAAGTGCCAGAACTGATACATGTTTCTTGGATGACAAACACCCAACAGATTAATCATGAGATCTAAAGTGGAGGCCTCAGAATGCCCGACTAAACTCAAGTGCAAGTGCTCCACTTCAACAGGCCCATAGAAGAAACCATCCGATTCCACACCCTCTTCTTCATCACCTACCATGTCATCATCCGATTCCATGTCTTCTTCCTCATCCTCTTCTTCCTCGATCTCTACTTCAACTCCGTTCTTGAAAACAAACCATCCATTGTCGTTATGATCCCACCTAAGGTCCTGAACAATATCTAACGAAATTTCAGATTCACTTAAAGCCTGGAGGAAGCCATTCATCTTAAGGCACCACGATGCAGCATCGTAATCAAACTCCACAAACGACCGCACAACTATTTTCGATTTGCAGTTGTAAGCGGGCGTCTTGAAATGAATGTTATTGGGAAGATCACCTTCGTACTCAAACCGCACCAGGCTCGGGACGTCAAAAACAGACTTCTTGGCGGGCCCGTCCACAGTACCCTCCATTCTCAAGTGCCTAATCGAACTGCTCGAGAGTCGCATCTCCTCAAACCCGAAGCACCTTAAGAGATGCAGAGTTTCAAGAGAAGGGAAGCTAAGCGACAAGCATTCGAACGACTCCGAGGAAAGCTGCACATCGTCCAGATACATAGACTTGAGATTGTTATTAGAGTTCACCACACCTCTGCGAAGGACTGGTTTCTCACTTTCCTCCTCCTCGCCCTCGTCCTTATCCACGACTTCGACCTCCTTGAGGGAAAGGGTTTCTAGATGCTTAGACGGAAACGACACGCCGGTCAATTTCATACGGAACTTTTCCATACGAATTTTCCTGATGGATTTCGACTCGAAGACAATCGGGATCCATTTCTCGAGGAACGATTTCGATGCAGGATGATGCTTAGACTCGTATCTACACACGCCAAGACTAAATTCATGAATGCAGAGATTTTGATCATGGTACCTTTGCAGAGTCTTTTCCATTACCGGGATGAAATCGTCGCTGTTCCATTTCGAAGAGGCGGTGCCGTCCGGTTCCGGGACAGAAGGCTTTTTCTTCCCTGTGAAGTAGCTCTCCCGGAAATCGAACTTGGGCCGGGTTGGGCCGAGGTGCAGCCACGATTTTGACAGAACACAGGTTTGAAAAGCTTCCTTCGTAGAGAGGAAACAGAGTATGTGGTGCAGTATCGGCTCGGGCAACTGAGAAATCCTGTCCATTGAAAACGAAGCCGTCCTGTCGGCATCAACCCTAAAACCCCTTTTATACACTGAAATTCATAGCTCTTCGTTTTTCCCTAATTGGGAAAATTCGAAACCCTAGTTCAACATACCGTAATTTTTTTGTTTTTTCTTTGAAAAAAAAAGAAGAAAATTGGCACATAAATTACACTTGTAATATATATAAAATTTATAAAATGTAAAAAAAAAGGTTTTTCAATTATAAATGTATTTACTTGTGAGTATTTTTATTCCAAAAATCATTTTTCCAAATTCATTTCTCACAACAACCCAAAAAAAAGCTATGTTGTACAGACCCAGACCCAGACCCTCAGCGCGGCGGCGCGGAAGGGGGGGATTTGTGTATCGGGAAGGAAAAGGGTTTCCTGCTGAAGTTTATTTGAGATTACCTTCGCAGAAGACACATGTGGTTTTAGAAGACGAAGACGACCATGGTGGTGAGTCCATGGATATATTCTCGCAGTTGCCGGTGCCTGTGCTGCACCACATACTCTGTTTCCTCTCTCAGAAGGAAGCATTCCGAACACGTGCTATATCAAAATCCTGGCGGTTCCATGGGCCAACCCGGCCCAAATTCGATTTCCGGCAGAGCTACTTCCGGGATCTTAGCAGCTTCATCAGCATCATGGAAACTACTATAGACAGGTTTCTAAATCGAAACCTCTCTTTACCTGAATTCCATTTGGAGATGGCTGAGCCCAATTATACCTCAACTGCTTTCCTTGAGTTATGGATCCCTTTAATTTTTGATAAATTGGCTGTAAAAACTTTCGAGCTTTCTTTCGTTTACCGGAGAATTCCTTGCTTCGATCTGCCCCAGAGGCTCTTCGTATCGGACACCCTCGAAAACCTGAGCCTGAAAAACTGCTCCTTGGGCAAAAATCGTGTTCAGAAGGTGAAGCTTAACCATGTAAAATCACTTTCCCTCAACGGAGTCTGCATCGAGAACGAGAGTCTCGAGATGTTATTTTCCGGCTGCCCTCTAATTGAAGATCTGGTCCTGTACCGATGCCCTTTGCAGGATACGGTTGTCGTGGATAAGTGTTTTAAGCTCAAGCACTTCCATTTTTGTGACTCTGTTGTGGACGAGCTAGTGAGAGAGAGAGTGGAAAGTAAAGGAGTTATAATCAGTGGCATCCAGACTATCGAAACCCTCAAAATCGAGGGTTGCTCGAATTGGTTTCACCGTCACCACCGTGAAGATGCTGACCACTCGTTCCCTCTGGTCAACTCCTTGCACTTGGACAACGTGAAGCTCTCTCCAGAGTCATTGGATTGCATATCGTATCACTTCCCCGCTCTTGAGAATCTCACCCTCGTAAACTGCTACGGGTGTGAAGAATATCAGGTTTCAAACCGAATCATTAAGCACCTGAGGATCGAGAGTATGAAAATGTTTGACAAGGCTGCCATTGATAATGGTAACCACTTATTCCCTCTTGTCGAGTCGTTGTGCTTGGTCGACGTGGAGCTCACTTCAGAGCTGTTCAAATGCTTATCGTGCCACTTCCCCAGTCTTGAGAAGCTCACCCTCGAACGATGCTATGGCCTTGATGAATATCTGGTTTCGAGCCAATCGATTAAGTACCTGAGGATTGAGCGTTTGAGGATGAACTATCCTGTGAAGGTTGTCGTTGATGCCCCAAACCTAGAGCAGTTTGAGTATGAAGGTGTTATTCCAAACAGTTTTTCTTTTGAAAAGACTTCCGTTGACTGGACGTCGAAAGTGGTTGTGCTGTGCGAGGTCGACTCCAAAAACGATCCTTTATTATGGTGCCTTGAGCTGTATGAAGGTCTTAAGGGATTCATCGGTTCTCGTATCTCTTTGGATATTACTACTCATTTCAGGGGACATCACAAACGCGGGAGAGAGTGCCCTTCTTCTCAAATAGCTGCACAAGATACTCTTGAACCTATTGTCCTTGAATGCATGAGCATACGATTACTGCGCCATTCGACTTCTACATCATCAGCTTATATAAATAATATGCTCTGCCTTTTCCATCCAAGAAACATGACCCAGTTCATGTATAGAAGACCACGGGGTGTAGACGCTACTGACCATAACCGAACCTGTGAGTATCTGCAGAAGGCCCTTTTGCTGGATAGAGTAATGAGGCACTACTACTCATGGAAACATGATCTGGAGGAGGCAAGCATGGAAAGAGTCTCCAAGGATGCAGAGGGGGACGAAGTTCAGCTTCGACTGAAGTGGAAAGAGTGATGAGAAAGGTGTTAAATACCCATTCTTTCCTTGTTTCTCCCAGGTAAGTTCTCTTCTTGTATTAGAGACTGCTTTATGGACAAACATATTAAATTTACTAATCATCAGATCAAGATTTAATTTACTTGCATCAGGGCAAAATCGGATGATGGAAAATTTTATAAATTTGTCAAAAGTTAACTTGATCCAATTGGGTTTAAAACTTTTTTTTCATTTATCATATAGAAAAGTCTGGAATTAAAACTTCAAAACATAAATTAAGCTATTGCATAATAATCATCATTACTTCAAAAAAATATGTTTTAATCAATTTCAGGGAGGAGAAAAGGGTAAAATAAAAAAAAGGAGAAGCAAAACATAGATAAAGAAAAACTGACCGTCAGGCTTCAGATCGGATCACGATTAATGGTGGAAGGCGACATCACCTGCTGGAGGGAGATACAGAAAGAGATCTAGGTAGAAATGGGTTGGGTGGAATGAGGCGGCGATGTCTAGGGTTCGATGTGAAGCAATGTACTAAAGTGTTAAAGATTTATAGAATGTATCAAATAGCGACTTAACAAATATCAAATGTTGTAATGAATTGTTGTTGACGACTCTTAAATAAGCGTTACCAGTAATTGAAGCACGTGGTCGCCACGTGTTTCAATGTCTACCGGTGAAGAAATTTCCGGACCCCATCTTATTGCTGTAATTGCCGAATGTTCGACAATGAATATTGTCGCAAATTTAGTTCTGGATTTGCTCAAGTGTTTAGCTATCTTTCTTTATTGCCTGTGCCTGTGCTAGCATTGAATGTCATTGCAAATATCAGGTCGCCGTGGCACTTTTTCTGATGGAAAGGTTCGACTCTCAGAATCATTTTGTAGAGTCGAGTGACCACTGTGTTCTTATAGATTTTGCTAGCTTGATGATGTGTTTTCGACTGCCATGTAAACTTGCAAAGTTTTAACTTGTATTGACTTTGGCTTTCATTGATTACGTGCTAATTACCTGAATTTTCATTTGGGTTAACCTGCATTATATGTCAAATGCATGAACACTATTATCATTTCTTTAAGCAACATAACCATAGTTATTTCATTGGCGTATTTTAACCGGTGTTCAGGTATATCCTCTCACTTGTACAGCCTTTTGCAGGTGAGAACAGTGTGCTTATATACACATGGCTTCCTAGTTTGGAAAAAGCTATTATCAAGTTATGCTCATGAAGGTAAGCTTTTACTATATCTAGAATCAAAATATTTGGAGATATTTTTTTCTTCTTTCAGGGTGCTTGGACTTGGGTCAAGCTATTTATGATTTCTCGACCAAATTCAATTGTTACCCTACAATCCGGAATTTCAATATAAAACGACTTACAAGTGCACGTCACGGTACAATTTTATTTTTTCTTATGACGAGGAACCAGAAGCCGCTATATATCGAGTGCGCTGCACGTAACAGTACATTTTTTTATGACAGTGGAAGCTACTTATCGAGTGCGAGTGCGATGTACAATTTTTTTTATGACGGGAACCCGCAACCACTACTTATTTTATGACGGGAAATTCGCAGTCGCTACTTATATAGTGTGCTTTGGGTAAACCATCGGACTGGACGTACTACCCTGCAAACTACGCCAATCAGGTAAATCACAATAGACAATCATTATGTGACAGACTCAATTGAAAAAGTGTTGACAAAGAATATTGAAAATTGAAAAAGTGTTGACAAAGAATATTGAATTAGTTATCTCTCAGTTTCGGGTTCTATTACTCTACAACTCCTCAACATCACAGTACAATTTTATTTATTTTTTTTGATAAGGAGGAGAGACGAGAAACTCCACCCCCACCCGATCGGAGGTCCCTCGATCGGGTAGGATGTAAATCGAGGGATGTGCCCGAGTAGCAGACACCTGTGCGAGAGAGCCAACAGGTCGAACCCCTGGACAAACCTTCATAATATTTCAATGAAAATTTGCCCCACCCGAGGTTCGAACCCTGCGTCGCCGGGGAATTTCACCCACAACATCACAGGCCTTACCACTCGGCTATGCCCCTGGGGACAACAGTACAATTTTTTGACACCAACTAATGTAAAGCGTGGTCAATTTAAGGACAAATTTTAGCTATCGTTACACGAATTTGTTTTTTCTTTCAAGAGCTATCGTTGAAACCGTTGACCATGAATAACTTTTAGAAGAAATAAAAAAAAAAATCCAAATTAGATTTCATACAACATTGGTTTTAGAGAATTTGTCATATCTTTGAATGATTTTTTATTAAAAATTAAAGAGTAAAAATATTACTTAATAGTATTTTAATGAGAAAAAATTTCAGTTGGTGCACTATTTTAGGTAAGTTTCATTTTAGTTCAGTTCACCAAATAAAAACACATTCAATTTAATCTTTCAAACCATTAAAACGTAGTCGATTTCGTTTTATTTCACTGGAAATTTTGAATTTCATGCCGAAGAGACCGTGTGCAAATCACATGATATTCAATTTGAGGGTTTGAGGGTTTCGAGCAAATATTTTTCTGATTGATCCACGTAAAGATAAAAGAAATTACGGATGAAAAAAAAAAGAATTTTTTGATTTGCGATTTCACTCCGGAGTCCAGCACCGGAGTCGAGTCCCTCCGCACCAAGTGATAAAAATCGACAACTTCGTTTTTGTCTCCTTACCCATTCCTAGTCGGGTCAAACTCGCACCGTCCCCGGTGATAAGATCGTCTCCCCCAATTTTCCATCTCAGATAATCGCAATGATTATATCAGCAGTGTTACTCGACCGAAACGGAGGCGCAAAATAGCACGGCAACAACGGAAGCTGTGGGTGGAGATGACGACGCTGCTGCTATCATCAGAGAGGCAGCCAACACTCTGGATTTTAGGGTTGGGAAAATCCTAAAATACATTCCCATTCATCTTCTCCAGGTTTTTCCTTGTTCTTTTTCTTTTAATTTCCATTGTTTTGCTTATACTAATTTCTACAGTACAATATATATTTGAGTTCATATGAGTAAACCCATACATAAAGATTACCAAGGTAATTGTTGTGTACTCTTCCCCAATTTAGAAACTAAATGCCGCCGATTTGTGCCTGTGATTACTCGATCAAATATTAAGAATTTACGATAGGAGTGAGTTACAACCATCATATTGAAAGCTACTGATAAATGATATAGAGAATGTTTGGAATAAAGAAACATGAGCTCATAATATCATGAATTAGTTTTACACATGCACATTAGCATACAATTATGCTTACAGGTTGATCCGTCTATTGGGATACACTATTTGCTATTAGTTCATACCCATGATAAAACAAGACTGAAATACACGAATATAACAAACAGGATTATGATGCAACATTTCATGTACCAAGACACAAAACCCAACTAACTAACCGAGCTAGCATAGCTTCCATTTGAGTCGAACGCAAACTTCTTCTCCGTCTTTGTAGAAAGTGAAAGACTAACAATTAATCCGGTACGATCTTCAGATGAGGAGGAATCCAGAATCAAAGGATGAAGACGAAGAAGGAATAGAATTGTGGTGTGAACGGGAACTTTTCATTTCATATCTCAAAACTTCAAAATGAAAATACAGAGTACTGATTTATTTATACTAGAAGAGAAAAGCCCATTTTACCCTTCTAACAAAAGCGGGAAATGAAATGTATAAAACACTAAACAACATTCAAACACTTTGTTCTTCAAACTCCAACACTTCAACTGTAATCTGATTTCTTCAAACTCCAACACTCCCCCTCAAGTTGGACCTCTGACTTGCAGACCCAACTTGCTCATCAGCTGATGGAATTGTTGATCTCCCAAAGCCTTGGTCAGAATATCAGCAACTTGAGCCACAGAAGGAACAAACAATGCATGAACGGTTCCATCTTGAATTTTGTCTCTAATGAAATGGCAATCAATTTCCACATGCTTTGTTCTGTCATGATGAACTGGATTAGCAGCAATGGCTAGAGCAGACTTGCTATCTGAGAAAATATTAGCTGTGGTAGTGGCAACTCCAAAATCTGACAAAACCTGCTTCAACCAGATGATCTCACAAAGAGTAAGAGCCATGGCTCTGTACTCTGATTCTGCAGAACTTCTTGCCACAACACTCTGCTTCTTGGACCTCCAACTAATCAATGAATCCCCCAAGAATATGGCATATCCAGTGACTGACCTCCTGGTGTCTACACACCCTCCCCAGTCAGCATCACAGAAACCATTCAACTTCAAATCACTGTCTTTTGGATAAAACAAACACTGATCAACTGTTCCCCTCAGATATCTAAGTATCCTGTGAGCAGCTCCCATATGTGTATGACTTGGCTGGTTCATGAATTGAGTGAGAACATGTACTGAATATGTTATATCTGGCCTTGTGATAGTCAAATACATCAATTTTCCAACCAACCTCCTGTATCTTGCTGGATCAGATAAATAAGGCTCATCTGATTTACTGAACTTTGCCTTAGAGTCCATAGGAAAGCTGACAGACCTGCACTCATCAAATCCATACTCTTTCAGCAACTCAAGAGTATATTTCTTTTGACACAAAGTAATTCCCTCAGCTGTCCTTACTATCTCCAATCCAAGACAATAAGATAAATGACCTAAATCTTTTATCTGAAATTTGTTGTCCAGAAATTGTTTCACCTCCTGTACCCTTTCAATGCTGTCACTTGCTACAATTAAATCATCCACATAAATGAGGATAATCATGCTCCAGCTATTGGTATGGATGGTGAATAATGAATGATCCACCACAGACTGTGTAAATCCATACTCCCTCAAGGCCTCAGAAAGTTTGCAAAACCACTGTCGACTAGCTTGCTTTAAGCCATAAAGACTTTTAAGGAGTTTACAAACCTGATTGCTCTCCCCCTGTTTTGCATAACCTTCTGGCAGCTGCATATATACCTCCTCAGTCAAATCTCCATGCAAAAATGCATTGTTTATATCAAGCTGTTCCAGAAACCAACCATTCACTGCAACCAATGCTAACAGTGCTCTAATGGTTGTCATTTTCACCACTGGTGCAAATGTAGCTTCATAATCCAATCCTTCCCTTTGAGTATATCCTTTGGCAACTAACCTTGCCTTATAACGTTCCAAAGATCCATCAGCCTTATACTTCACCTTATAAACCCACTTACAACCAATAGGTGTCTTCCCAGGTGGTAATTCTGTCACAATCCAAGTATTATTCAACTCCAGAGCTTGAATTTCTTTCACCATAGCCTCTCTCCAAGGAGCATAAGGAACTGCTTCTTTATAACTCCTAGGTTCAGGGATAGGTACACTAACAGAATTACACACATAGTCCTGTAAATATGCAGGTGGTTGTCTCACTCTCAAATGTTTAACTGGAGGCTCATCTGACACAACAGGAGACACAGGTGAGCCAAGCATGGTAAATGAGGTATCAGAATCAGAAACAATAGGGGAATCAGAATTAGTAACATTTGTAGGAGCCATAGGAGGGATAGGCAACACAAAATCAGGATCAGAGGTGGGAACATTTATGCAAATTCTCTGAGAAGAGACTGAATCAAAATGAGGTGAAACAGGGGGTGTTGATAAAAATGGGAAAATATGTTCTGCAAATTGAACATCCCTAGAGGTAAGCAAAGCATGAGTGGTAAGATTATAGAGAATGTAACCTTTAGAACAAGGAGAATATCCCAGAAACAAGCATTTGTGAGCTCTAACATCAAACTTCCTTTTGTGAGGAAGAGGATCTGTGCCATAACATAAGCACCCAAAGCTTCTGAGATGATCATACAAAGGAGGATGCCTATGGAGTTTCTCATAAGGTGATACATTCTGTAGCAATGGAGTTGGTGTTCTGTTCAGCAGGTAAGCAGCAGTATTAATGCAGAACCCCCAAAAAGGCAATGTGACTCCAGATTGGAACTTCAATGCTCTAGCTATGGTAAACAATGTTTGTTGTCTTCTCTCAACTATCCCATTTTGCTGAGGTGTATACACACAAGATTTTTGATGCTGAATCCCCTCTGACTGACAGAAATTGGTAATGGTGAATTCACTTCCATGATCTGTTCTGAAAGCCTTGATTTTCTTTCCAAATTGTGTAGAGACAAACTTGTGAAACTGAATAATGTGTCTCTGAGTATCTGACTTACAGGTGAGAAGACTGACCCATGTAAACTTGGAATAGTCATCCACCAAAGTAAGAAAATACTGGAATCCATCAATTGTGACCTCAGGGAAAGGTCCACAAAGGTCACAGTGCACTAGCTCAAAAGGATGTTGTGTAGATGTGACACTGTCAGGAAATGGAAGTCTATGTTGCTTAGCTAGAGGGCAAACATCACAGATTTCTGAAGAATGGTGCAAGACATCTGGTATAATAGGCTTTAGTAGAGACATCCTGGCTGGAGATATATGGCCAAGCCTTGTATGCCACAAATTCTTACAAGTAGTAAGTGCATTGGCTGAGGCATGATTAGGCAATGGTTCTGGATCCAAAGTATACAACCCTTTGTGTGTTTTTCCATACCCAAGAACTTGATTAGTATGTGTATCAGAAATGACACAATTCTCAGCTGAAAATGCCACTGCGCATTTCTTAGATTTCACCAAGGCACTCACTGAAATTAGATTTACACAAAAGCTAGGTACACACAATACATCATCTATGGTCAAAGATGAAGTGAGTCTTACAGATCCTTTCAAGGTAGCAAAAACCTGACCTCCATGAGGCAAGTGGATAGGCACAGAACATGGTTTTGGAACTGCTGTGTACATATTTGGTGAACTGACCATATGGTCTGTTGCACCAGTGTCAATTATCCAAGTGACATTTTCTGTGTCCAGAGCTGCAGTAGTAAATGCACTGGTAGTCCCTGCAAATGTCATGTTGCTAGAACTAGGAAAAGATCCAGTAGACTGTGATGATCCCCCTGTGTTCATATGTTGCATCATCTGAAACAATTGCATCATCTGCTCAGGTGTAATCCCAGAATTACTTGATGAATTTTGAGAAACACCAGAATTAGAACTTGATGAAGATGTAGAAGGTGTTGTAGTAGAAGCCATCTGAGCTGATGTCTGAGGTGACTCATAAGGTCTGTTCTTGAATTTAAAGCCAGGTGGGAATCCATGAAGCTTATAGCATTTGTCCTTAATATGATTTTCCTTTCCACAATGACTGCAAATAGGTTTTCCTGCAGCAGTCCATTTATGTAAAGGTGCTTTCCCTCTATTTGCTGTCAAGTTAGCAGCACTAGGATCTGACTGGTCATTGTTCACTCCTCCATTATTATTCCCAACAGATGCACCAGATGTGACATTACCAGAATTTCCTTTGTTAACATTCAGAGCAGTAGAATCACTAGAAACAATCTGACCAGATGCAACTGCTCTATGCCTTTCCTCCTGAATTATGTATCTAAAGCATTGATCAATATCTGGCATTGGATTCATCAAGATAAGATTTCCCCTTATGGTATAAAAGTTCTCATTCAATCCCATAAGAAATTGCATAATTCTATCCTTTTGCCTTTCATCATAACTCCCACAGTGGCATGGAATTAATGGACTCAACTGATTATACTCTTTCCACAGCTTATCAAGTTGATTGTAATAATGTGTGACAGAAAGTGAACCTTGCTTCATTGCTGAGATTTGTTGCTTCAGCTCAAACAACCTAGCTCCATTCCCTTGAGCATATCTCTTCTCCAATGTTTTCCACATACCAGCAGCCGTATCATCAAACAAGACGCACTGTGAGATATCCTTATGACACGAATTCACAATCCATGACTGAACCATAAGATCTGTGGTAATCCAATCTTCATATTGACCATCATCAATTGGAGGAGGTAATGATGTTCCTCTGACAAAACCTAATTTCCTCTTAGCTCCAAGCGCAATTTCCATAGATCGTTTCCATGAATAATAATTTCCTCCATCCAACAGTGGAGCTACCAATACCATATTCGGATTATCGTTGTTGCTAGCCAGACTCATCGATTCAGATCTGGATCCGCCAATATTGGAACCAACAGTGTACGACAATCCACTCATGATGATTCAAGGACGAGAAGAACAATAAGAAGGAATAACACGCACCAGATGGGATCTGAACACACAGTAGCTCGAAGAACACCTCGACGCCCCAAATACCGAATGCAAAATCAAACAATCGAAGCGGAAGCCAATATAATCTCTGATACCATGTAGAAAGTGAAAGACTAACAATTAATCCGGTACGATCTTCAGATGAGGAGGAATCCAGAATCAAAGGATGAAGACGAAGAAGGAATAGAATTGTGGTGTGAACGGGAACTTTTCATTTCATATCTCAAAACTTCAAAATGAAAATACAGAGTACTGATTTATTTATACTAGAAGAGAAAAGCCCATTTTACCCTTCTAACAAAAGCGGGAAATGAAATGTATAAAACACTAAACAACATTCAAACACTTTGTTCTTCAAACTCCAACACTTCAACTGTAATCTGATTTCTTCAAACTCCAACAGTCTTCATCATCACAGACTTGTTCCATGCTTACTTCCTCCAAATCTTGTTGCCACGAGTACTCACTCTTTTCTCTCTCCAACATGAGGGCTTTCGACATAATAAACGTAATGATTTGGTTTTCTTGCTTCTCGTATCTGCTTTGGGGGATCAAAGTGCCAGAATTGATCCATGTTTCTCGGATGAAAAATGCCCAACATATTAATGACGAGATCTAACGTGGAGGCCTCCGAATGCCCTTGACGTATAATTGGCCTCCGACATCTCCAAATGGAATTCAGGTAAAGAGAGCTTTCGATTCAGGAACCTGTCTATAGTCGTTTTCATAACGCTGATGAAGCTGCTAAGATCCCGGAAGTAACTCTGCCGGAAATCGAATTTGGGCCGGGTTGGCCCATGGAACCGCCAGGATTTTGCTATAGCACGGGTTCGGAATGCTTCCTTCTGAGAGAGGAAACAGAGTATGTGGTGCAGCACAGGCACCTGCAACTGCGAGAATATATCCATGGACCCACCATCGGCTCTGTTAAGGTGCTCCGAGTTTGAGGAGATCCAGCTCTCGAGCAGTTCCATTAGGCACTTGAGAATGGAGGGCGGTTCCATGGGCCAACCCGGCCCAAATTCGATTTCCGGCAGAGTTACTTCCGGGATCTTAGCAGCTTCATCAGCGTTATGGAAACTACTATAGACAGGTTCCTGAATCGAAAGCTCTCTTTACCTGAATTCCATTTGGAGATGTCGGAGGCCAATTATACGTCAAGGGCTTTCGGAGGCCTCCACGTTAGATCTCATCATTAATCTGTTGGGAGTTTTTCATCCGAGAAACATGGATCAATTCTGGCACTTTGATCCCCAGAGCAGATACGATAAGCAAGAAAACCAAATCATTAAGTTTATTATGTCGAAGGCCCTCGTGTTGGAGAGAGAAAGGAGCGAGTACTCGTGGCAACAAGATTTGGAGGAAGTAAGCATGGAGCAAGTCTGTGACAATGAAGATGGAGAAGAAGTTTGTGTTCGGCTCAAAATGGAAGCTATGCTAGCTCGGTTAGTTAGTTGGGTTTTGAGTCCTGGTAGTTGAAAGTGGTTGTGCTGTGCGAGGTCGACTCCAAAAACGATCCTTTATTATGGTGCCTTGAGCTGTATGAAGGTCTCAAGGGATTCATCGGTTCTCGTATCTCCTTGGATATTACTACTCATTTCAGGGGACATCACAAACGCGGGAGAGAGTGCCTTCTTCTCAAGTAGCTGCACAAGATACTCTTGAACCTATTGCCCTTGAATGCATGAGCATACGATTACTTACTGCGCCATTCGACTTCTACCTCATCAGCTTATATAAATAATATGCTCTGCCTTTTCCATCCAAGAAACATGACCCAGTTCATGCATAGAAGATCACGGGGTGTAGACGCTACTGACCATAACCGAACCTGTGAGTATCTGCAGAAGGCCCTTTTGTTGGATAGAGTAATGATGCACTACTACTCATGGAAACATGATCTGCAGGAGGCAAGCATGGAAAGAGTCTCCAAGGATGCAGAGGGTGATGAAGTTCAGCTTCGACTGAAGTGGAAAGAGTGATGAGAAAGGTGTTAAATACCCATTCCTCCTTGTTTCTCCCAGGTAAGTTCTCTTCTTGTATTAGAGACTGCTTTATGGACAAACAGATTAAATTTACTAATCATCAGATCAAGATTTAATTTATTTGGATCAGGGCAAAATCGGATGATGGAAATTTTTTATAAATTTGTCAAAAGTTAACTTGATCCGATTGGGTTCAAATCCATTTTTTTTTCATTTATCATATAGAAAAGTGCACATCATCCGATCCTCTCATCCTTTTTATAAACCAGAAGACAACACAAAGATTAAATATCAACTTACAGCCAGAATTTGTTTCCACTTGAATTTCAACATCGTCTCATGGGTCAAGGGTTGTTAGCTCGGTTGGTTGAGCACCTGAATTGAGAACCGTAAGGTCCAAGGTTCGAACCCGAGAAATGTGTGTGAGTATTTAAATTTCTGCAATTGACCTACACAAAAAAAAACATCGTCTTATGGATGTACAAATAAATTCATGATTTATACGCCCCGTTTTTAACTGAAGTCTGGAATTAAAATTTTAAATCATAAATTAAGCTATTGCATAACAATCATCATTACTTCAAAAAAATATGTTTCAATCAATTTCAGGGAGGAGAAAAGGGTAAAATAAAAAATAAAAATAAAAAGGAGAAGCAAAACATAGATAAAGAAAAACTGACCGTCAGGCTTCAGATCGGATCACGATTAATGGTGGAGGGCGACATCCTGCTGGAGGGAGATACAGAAAGAGATCTAGGTATAAATGGGTTGGGTGGAACGAGGCGGCGATGTCTAGGGTTTGATGTGAAGCAATGGACGAAAGTGTTGAAGTTATATAGAATGTATCAAATAGCGACTTTAACAAATATTGAATGTTGTAATGAATTGTTGTTGACGACTCTTAAATAAGCGTTACCAGTAATTGAAACACGTGGTCGCCACGTGTTTCAATGTCTACCGGTGACCACATTTCCGGACCCCAACTTTTTGCTGTAATTGCTGAATGTTCGGCAATGAATATTGTCGCAAATTTAGATCTGGATTTGATTTTGTTTTGGTGCCTTCGCTAAGTGTTTAGCCTTTTTTCTTTATCGGGTAAATTCGATCTGTGCTAGCATTGAATGTCATGTTTTAGCGATGGCTTATGCCATTGCAAATATCAGGTCGGCCATGGACACTTTTTTTGATGACAAAGTTCGACTCGCAGAATCATTTTGCAGAGTCAGTGACCACTGTTTTTGATGATGTGCTTTTATTGATTATGTGTTAACCTGAATGTTCATTTGGGTTAAACTGCTGCATTATATGTTATTGCCTACACTACATTTTTCGATTTGCCTGATCACTGATTATTAGTATTTCTTTAAGCAACATAACCATAGTTATTTCCTTGCATATTTTAACCGTGGTTCGTGTATATCCTCACTTGTATAGCCTTTTGCAGGTGAGAACAGTGTGCTTTATGAACATGTTGCTTCCTAGTTAGGAACAAGCTATTATCAAATTGTGTTCTTCATCATGTAAGCTTTTACTATTAGTCTACGCTGCAAATCCTCGTGAAATCGTAAACTCAGTATCAAATTAAGAATGGTGCCCTCGTGAAATCGTAAACTCAGTATCAAATTAAGAATGGTGCGTAATATGATGATGTTCGCATACTCGTTAACACCAACTCATTTAAAGAGTCAATTTAAAGACCAATTTTAGCTCGGACAAATAGTTAGACAAATTTGTTATTTGTTCAGGAGCTGGTATTGACTAATCAGGTTACGGTTAGACGAATAATTTCTAGACAAAATAAAAATTCTTCCAAATGAAATGAATTACAACGGAAATAGGACCATGAAATAAAAAATTCGTCCAAATTAAATGAATTACAACGGAAATAGGACCATGTATTTGAGACAAAGTTAAACGAAATAAAAAATTCGTCCAAATTAAATGAACTACAAGGGGATTAGGAATTTAGGACCATGTCGGGGACAAAGGTATCATCAAAGCAACATATAGATTTAAAAATACTTAGATTTAAAAATACTTATTGAATTTTGATTGTTTTATTAAAAAATAATAAATAAAATATTTTATTAAATAAAAAAATAAATTACAGTATTTTTGTATGGAAATTGGAAAGGGTAGATTCGAGTAGGCACAAAACCCTTCCGCCAAAATCAAAACCCCCTCTTCTCACATCAATAATGGTGTATTGAGTAAGCACGATTTTTTCACTTTTTATTTTATATAGGAGTATATATATATATATCGGTAATTAGAAGTTTAATAATTGATTATTTAGCATCGACTGATCGAGTCCGAGATGGCCGACAAGGAGGTTTCCGATGGAGCGACGGACAGTGTCGACGAAATTAGTGAGTCGACCGGTAAGACTGTACAGGAGGAGGTTGAGAATAAAGTTGACGGAATAACTTTGGACGAGCCCCAAGGTAACCTAATTTCACGGCAACTCCATTTTTTTTGTATAGCGGTGATAGGTATTTGAGCAATTTTCTGAACAAATAAATAAAATAAAATTGAGCTCGAAATTAATGGAAAATGTTATCTGGGAAGAATTAATATTGATTATTGTATGAAACAGTTTGTTTGAAGGGATGAACTTCGGGAAACAACCTTGTTACATAACATTTTACTTAGAGAATGAAAGAGGGTTCACTAATCACTACAGTATGAAAGGTTTTTTGGATGATGTATTAACGATGAAAATTTTTGGTAATTTGGTGGTTCGGACAAGATCTATGATCCACCAAACTGCATGTTATTCCAAATCATGAGCTCGTTTCCTGCATCAATACAGTCTGCTAATGTACTCTTGTAGTCTCCATTTCTCCTTTAAATTGAGAGTGAGGCCTGTTGGCGTTAGGAGGTTATCAATGTGCATCCTCTGCTCTATGTGCTTGATACTTTGTCTAACTGGGTACCAATAAAAAAGGGTATTGATCATTTGAATGGAATAGAGAGATATAATTGAATAATTTTGATATATATAATAAAATCACATTTTTGTAAAATTATTCTACATTTTATTAGTATCTCCTTCATTTCTCATCATTTTCTATCAATGATTAGTCTGACATATTCATTTTACGAGAGTGATTGAATTTTTATAATTCATAAGGCTTCATTTTAAATCCAAATATTAATTCCCAAGTGACATTTATTTTGTTACATTACTGTAAAATATTTTTGCATGTGGCATTTTGAGGGGTTCTACTTCAGTAATTAATAAATGTGATTGATATTTGAGTTGTTTTTTCTAAGGTTCCTTTTTGTAGTTCGTGCTAACTCGTGCATTTTCCATGTTTTACCTTGTAGAAGCTGCAAAGAAGAAGAAGAAGAAAAGTAAAACCAAGTGAGGAAATTAAAAACTATAAAATTGCATGCTTCCTCCTATTGCCTTCTTATATTTGACATCTTAAATAAACTACGAATCTAATTTTTTTAATTTGCAGGAAGAAAAAGGAACCACCTCAACAAACTGACCCACCATCTATTCCTGTAGTTGAGCTTTTTCCATCTGGTGAATTCCCAGAGGGTGAAATTCAACAGTATAAAGATGAGTATGTCGATAAAGCCTACATTTTTTTGTGATTTCTGGTGCATGTATATACTTTACACAATTTTGTTTTTTTATTACTTGGAGATTCCAAAATAATTTCATTGTTTTTTATGCATTCTCTAAGAGTTATCTTGCCAAGTAAATGTAATTATTGGTATGAAGAAAGAGAGTATGCAAGAAGCAAATAAAAAGGTGAGTGTGTAGGAAGCAGCACCTGTTTGTTTCTTCGAAAGTAAACCAGAAAGCCCTAGACAAAAATAGAGATGATCATTCGCTTATGAGAGGATTTAAGCATTACACCCTAATGAAAGCAAGCTAACTCCTATTTGTGTTTTTACATATCTTAAGCTTCAAATTCGTTTTGATGGATTTTTGCATGTATTATTTCTATTTTCATTGTTTTGGAAGTTGGAATAACTCATAAATCAGATCAACCTTAATTATAGGCAGATCAACCTTATAGGAGATTGTGTCTAATTTCTCAGCAGCTTATTTGCATTATTGTCTAGAATGTTTATATTTGATATTCCCTCCATCCCAAAGATAGGCCGCATTACTATTTTGGCTACCCCATTAAGATAGGCCAATATGTAATTTAACTTTCTTCCCTTGTACACCTAATGTTTTAATTTTATTTTCCCTACATAGTAGACAATGAATAATCAATTAACTAAACATAAGGGCATACAGGGAAGTACAATATTTCAACTATAGTAACCAATAAAATTCTTAATAGGCCATTTTTTTTGGGATAGAGGGAGTACACATGTTGTGCCCTACTCCATTGTGGGATGAGGCTTGGCTTTTGTGTGTCAGATTGGTTACTCATGGTTGCTCTCTACAGTGATTTACTCGTCCTACACACTTCTTCCCACTCGTTTGCATTTGAAAAGCTCTTATGGGGTTATGCTACTTTTTACTACTTTTATTTTTCATTTTAAACACAATTATACCCAAAAAAATACCTTAATTTTTAATTTAAAAGTACATTTTTACCTCTTGACTTTTTGGTCAAAAAGTCAAAAAATAATACACTATGTAGTATTTTTCTTAATCTATGTGCCAAACAAGTGTGAATACTAAAATTGGATGGAGGGAGTTATTTTTCTTCATGTTCTGTGTAATGACCCGAGCCTTGTGTCATAGTGACTGATAAGTTATTTAAATTCAGTTTGGCATCAATCGTATAACTATTGCTGACATATGTTTTCAAACTCTAATGTTTCTTGTCCATACAATATACGGAGTATTTCATTATTTCTTGCCTGGTATTCTGGGAATCTTAGACTGTTATTCCATAACTAATGATTCAATGTAGTAATCTCTGGAGAACTACATCAGAGGAAAAAAGAGATCTTGAGCGACTGGAAAAGCCACTTTATAATTCAGTTCGCCAAGCAGCAGAAGTTCACCGTCAGGTTTGAAATTGAAAAATTAAGTGTTAGATTGGTGTTCCCCAATTTTTTCTAATCATGCTTATTCCCAACAGGTTCGAAAACACATGAGAAAAATTATGAAGCCTGGAATGTTGATGACTGACTTGTGTGAGACCTTGGAGAATACAGTCCGTAAGTTAATATCAGAAAATGGTTTACAAGCTGGCATTGCATTTCCTACTGGCTGCTCACGGAACTGGTGAGTCTTGATTTCAGATGAGGGGTCTTTCATCCTTTTTTCATTTATTTCCTGAAGGTAATCTTTACACGTTTCTCTGTTGTCTTATTTATGCTGTTTGTATTCCAGGGTTGCTGCCCATTGGACTCCAAATACCGGGGATAAAACTGTGCTTGAATATGATGATGTGATGAAACTGGACTTTGGGACCCACATTGATGGTGTGTATTATCATGCTCCCTTGGTTTTTGTCTTTGTGTTTTCCTCATAGTCATAGTTGCCCTCACTTTTTAGGGCATATTGTGGACTGTGCATTTACTGTGGCATTCAACCCCATGTTCAACCCACTGCTTGAGGCTTCACGCGAAGCTACAAATACTGGTATAAAGGTGGGTACTGTATGTGTATGTTTTTTCTCTTGAACAAAAACCTCATGAAAGTAAGTTGGAGCTATCGATGAGGTTGGCTTTTTTTTCCTTCTCTATTAGTAATAATAATAGTATTAAAATTTTAAAACAGGAAGCTGGAATTGATGTCCGCCTATGTGATGTTGGTGCTGCAATCCAAGAGGTCATGGAATCATATGAGGTTGAAATCAATGGGAAGGTGTTTCAAGGTAAACAATTAATAGGGAACTGGTGTTGAGCCTGGATTTCATCATTGTGAAAAAGCTTTAATTATTACCATTATTATTATTATTATAATGATGATGATGATGATGATGATGATGTATTAAAAACCTTGATGATCTGGATGGGTTGCATTGACAGTCAAAAGTATTAGAAATTTGAATGGGCATAGCATTGGCCCTTATCAAATACACGCCGGGAAGTCTGTTCCGATAGTAAAAGGAGGAGAACAAACAAAAATGGAAGAGGGTGAGTTTTATGCAATCGAGACCTTTGGATCCACAGGTGAGATATTTTATTGTTCAGTGGGAGATATACTATGTTGAAGCAGATCTGTTGGATGTGTATGCACAACAATCTTTATTTTAAATCATTCAGGGAAGGGTTATGTGCGAGAAGACCTTGAATGCAGTCATTACATGAAGAACATTGATGCCGGTCACGTTCCACTGAGGTTGCCCAGAGCCAAACAGCTTTTGGCGACTATTAATAAGAATTTCTCCACATTGGCTTTCTGCAGACGTTATCTTGACCGCATTGGGGAAACTAAGTATTTGATGGCTCTAAAGAATTTGTGCGATGCTGGTGCTGTAAAGGTATGTTGGCATCTAAGACCATCAAATGCTGTTCTATTATATGAGCATCTAATGTCAAGTGATAGGAATTAGTATGTGGTGATTTTTTTTTGTGGTTCTCGGTTTGAATAAATGACAGTTAAAGCTTCGTACTTGAGTACTCCAATCAAAATGATAGTTTAAAACGTACATAGCAGTGGTCTAGGACTATTGATTCTAACAACATGAAGTTCTAATTCATAGGCTGGGTCGAATATAATATCTATTCCTTTATCTTATTCTTATACACATCTCTGGTCACAATGTTTATGAACTGAGTCATTATATATTTGTGTAAACTTGGCAGCCATACCCTCCTCTGTGTGATAATAAGGGAAGCTATGTATCTCAATTCGAGCACACGATTTTGCTTCGTCCTACGTGCAAAGAAGTCATATCAAGAGGTGAAGACTACTGATGGAATTCGGAAAGAGTGAACTGGATTTTGTTGTTCTTAGGACACCTTTGTATTGGTGTTAAGTATGACAGCTCTTGGATGCTCCTGCATTTTTCTGTGTTAACATTATTTATTTATCAATTTATCACGCTTTATAACTATTTTCCTGAATCAAATTGCATCTTGAATTTAAAATATTTAATTTGTAAATTTCCGTTTGAAAAAATAATATACAAATGATTGAATCTTAATTTAGATATCCTGAATACTTTTAAAGTTAGTTCCATTGTTTTTTTTACCCAAATATATTTTGATAAAATTCTAAAATCAAGAGTTTGTACTCTTTTCATCTCGATGGTTGAGTGTTGATTTGGGACGAACGAAACTAATGAACATGTGTCTGAGAATAGGTGAGAAGAATATGAAAATGAAAAGTATGATCGGTATTGTATAGATGGACTTTTTTTTACAGTGGAGTAAAGTAGATGATAGCAATACATTAGGGGTCAAAATATAAATAAAACAGTGGAGTAAAGTAGATGATTGCAAAACATTAGGGGTCAAAATATAAATAATCAAGAAATCCAAGATTGAAGGCAGTGGCACTGCAGCAGTGAAGGATTTTTTTAGCAGTTATGGCGGCTACCAATCTCTTCTTCAAGAGCACCGCTCCTTTCTTCCTCTCTCGCCGCTGCACCATCGCCTCCGCCTCCGGGGGATTAATCGTCAGCCTCCATTACAGCAACGCCATTCCTAGCCGAGTCAAACTCACACCGTCCCCACTGATAAGATCCTCTCCCCCAATTTCCATCTCAGATAGTCGCAATGATTATATCAGCACACTGTGTTACTCGACCGAAACGGAGGCGCACAATAGCACGGCAACAACGGAAGCAGTGGGTGGTGGAGATGACGACGGCGCTGCTATCATTAGAGAGGCAGCCAACACTCTGGATTTTAGGGTTGGGAAAATCCTCAAGGCCTGGAGGCACGAGGAGGCCGATTCCCTTTACGTGGAGGAGGTGGATGTCGGTGAGCCGGAGCCCAGAACCATTTGCAGCGGCCTTGTCAAATACATTCCCATTCATCTTCTCCAGGTTTTTCCTTTTTTTCTTTTTATTTTTCTTTTTATTTCCATTGTTTTGTTTATACTTTATACTACAATACTCATGATGCCTTCAACACACCTTAGGCTTATATTGTGTACTCTTCCCTAATATAGAAACTAAATGAGACCGATTTGTGCCTGTGATGACTCGAACAAAGATTAAGAATTTATCGATTCACTAGTGTACTTGAAAGCTAGTGGTAGCACACACCGAACACCGAAATCCTGTTTTGTTTTTGCCAACCACAATGTAAGAGATCTTCATTACATGAATATGAGACAAACCGATAAATGATATAAAAAGGATGTTTAGAATAAAGAAACCTGAGCTCATAATATCATGAATTAGTTTTTCAGATGTTCCAATGTGTTTCCTATAAACGTAATGCAAATCTGAGGGACAGATCAATTGTCATTGTGGCAGCTCCTATAAACAATGTGTAAATAAAAATCTGCGATCACTAATGACTTAAAAAGTTAAAAAAAAAGCTACACATCATGAATGGTAATTTCAGGCGAAAACCTTGGTGACTTAGCTCTATTGCTTGGAATTTGTGTCGATTCATTGCTTTGGAAGGGTTCTTGTTCCTCACTCTTCTTTGGTTGTGTGTGATTCAAATGGTTTCCATAAATTCTCTTAGGTTGCTTTTGGATTGATTGGAATTGCTTTCGCGAATGCTAAAGAAGTGTACTTGATGATCTTATTGCAGGACAGAAATGTAATTGTTCTTGCTAATCTAAAGCCTCGAAATATGCGTGGTGTAAAATCCTTTGGAATGCTGATGGCTGCTTCTGATGACGCACATGAGAACGTTGAGCTTCTTGCGCCACCCGAGGGTGCAGTCCCCGGTGATAGAGTGTGGTTTGGTTCTCTTGATGAAAAGGAGAATCTACCTGAAGTTGCCTCACCGAACCAGGCAAGTCCCTGAGATACATAAATTATCCTCGTTTATTATTGCAATTTTTTAAATTAACAAATCATAAAAGGCAGGATTGGATAAATTGACCCGCTGCTGTTTCTTAACTCCCTTATTTATTTATTTACAAGTTATGCTCTAAATAATTTTTTTATTGGATAATGAATACGGTGCAGGTTCAGAAGAAGAAGATATGGGAACAAGTCCAACCTCACCTAAAGACAGACGAGTCTTGTGTTGCTACACTCGGCACACACAATATGCAAACATCAGCTGGTCCCATAGTCTGTGACTCTCTGAAGAATGCTAATGTATCTTAACAAATGCTCGATTGCTGCTTTCAATTCATACCCTTCCTCTGTTTTGTCCCTCATGATGAGAAGAATTTGAGCTTAGAGCCTTATCATTTTTGTATTTACCAGAACATATTTCTTTACAATTTTTTGGAACTGCAATAGTTAACTTCTTTGTTCATACGTTGTGCATTTGACCAATTGAAATAAATTGTTGTTTTGAAGATAATTACTTTATCCCCTCCAATTGAAATAAATTGTTGTTTTGAAGATAATTACTTTATCCCCTTTTTTCTTTAAGATATTCTGTAACTCATACAAGAAAAATATGAATAAAAATATGAATGTTCAAGCGATGCATTAACAAAAATATTAAACCTCAAATTAAAGTCATAATATAAACAGTTTCAACAAATTAATCTGAAAAGTTGCAATCTCATTATAATCTTGAGAAAACTTCCAACCCTTTCATTCTATACTTGGTTCTATCATGCTCAAGATCCTTCTTCCCCATCAAACCCAGATTTCTAACGGTTGTGTTGCGGAGTAATATGATGAGATCTAACTTGATCTACGTGCCACTAAGGACATAGACCAACTAGATGTACAGCAATAGGCAGCAAATTACCCTCAACTCAAGAGAGGTGCGTAGGGATGGGGATGGCGTAGATTTAAACTGAACTAAATTAAACGATTTTGTTTTTAATGTCAAACTTTACCTCCTCGACTACATCATTTTGCATTTAACCAACTGAGCTGGAAAAAAGACTATAATTGTTATGCAACCAACTGTAATTTATTAAAAATTTAAACTACCACAAGTCCAAGAGTAAAAAGTGTCTTATCAACTAAAACATCGCAGTTAATTGGGAGGACATCTTAAATTCAACTGTCATGGATTAATACAAGAGAATAATAAAAAAACATGAGAATGCACAAATTAATATCCACATATCTTTGTCATATGCCTCGAATCTCAAGCTTTCTTGGCTTTCTTCTGCTTCGTTGGAGGTGGAAACACAAACCGGAAAACCCATGCCGCCAATATTGCTCCAACAAAGGGGCAAATCCAGTACACGTAGAATTGCTCCCATGTATTGTGCTTGTTATTTATGTAAGCCCACCCAAATGCCTGCACAAATGCAGATATATTGACAATTGAGGTAATTACTTACACCGTACCCCAAAGGTACACATTGAAATATGACAAACTCAATGTATTCTAAAAGTCCTTTACCAACTGCCAGAAAATGATCTTGGTCGGATAGACTTACAACAGAAATAAGGAAATAATAGAAGTAACAAAAACATGGTTATCAAGCCGCCAAGTGAAGCATGAGTCAGAGCACAGAATGACATGTACTAAATAGTACCAGATTAAGAATGCCATTACAGTCCCCAAATTATCTGTGTTCTAATCATTATATTATAGAAGTAACTCATTTGTCTATATAAAGGCCGACAGGAACAGGATTCACATGCTGCCCCGAAACAACTTTATTGATAGTGAAGTCGATGAAAAATGGCAATATATGCAAGTTTAAATAACTATGCCTCCACTAGTAGATTGGACCAAATAGTAGTTTAAAACTTGTCATGGAACCTTATAATTAAGACAAAAATAAGCATATCCTTCATTGGCACCTTCTTTCTATTTCATCTAGCAAAGCTAATAGACAAGTTGGCAATGGTTACACCCATACACCATAAGTTTCAAAGCAAAAGAAGGGGTAAAAGTGCTACTACATTAATTTTAAAACGACTTTTCGATTCATTTAAATGTGTAAACATTAAAATTTAAATGTCAAGTTTTCTACTGCGTTTCAACCAATGAAATAGTCATTTGAGAAAAAAGAGTATTGATTTTAGACGAAGGTCGAGATTATCTCAACAATTAGAACTTAATTGTTGAGATTATCTCAACCAATGAAACTGTTGTATTATACCAAAACCTAATTTTAAAGATGTTTTCATTATTCGAAGGAGCAGTAATGCATATTATGTCTTAATGTCTTCAAAATAAAGACACAAAGATCTTGAACAGAAACAACTCCAAAAAAACACAAGGAGCATAGCTTTGAATCTTTGAAGGTAATAATCTCATTTCGTGTGAAAGAACATGATTAGGATTATAATCTCAATCAACTCATTCTTAGGACAGAAAACAAATGGTGGATCAAACACTATGTGGGGAGAGATGAATTAAGTGAAATAAATGAGGAATTGCCAGAAATACAGAGCATCACCAAACACAAAAATAAGCTCTAACTATGTCTGTTTTTTTTACTAGCTTTTCATTTGTATCTATCAAGCAAAAGTTCTTAATCCTTCATTGTTCAGATGGTGTCCTTATTTGGAAAGCAATATACTCCATTATGGGGAAAATTCTTTTACTTAGAAATCCATTTTGTTCATAGAAGACGAACATTCTCATATAAATTTCCCAATATGTTAAAAAAAATCCTTAAAAAAAGGAATCACATACTTACATTGGCAGGATTCATGGAAGGGCCGGTATAACCGGACCCTGCGACAACTAGTGTCACAGTCGACGTAGCCAGCAACAGATTCTTTATAAGAGGATTCGCAGGACCCCTGATGACAATGATTAGGACCGCCAAGGTGATCACGAATGTCAAAACCCCCTCGGCAATTGCTCCAGTGTGTAAGTCAACTTTCAAAGAAGGGCCCTGAAGCATGTGTTTGTACTGTATGGGCATTGCCTCCAAAATTGCAAGCGCGCCACCAACTGCACCAGCTGCCTGTGTTACATATATTTGCAGAACAATTCAATTATCCGAAGCCAATAGAGAAAACGATGCCAGTTCATTCATATTTTCTCATTAGCAACAATTTCGGAAAACGGACATGTAGAGTAGTCAAATGTAACGCATATCCGTGAATGAGTGTGAATTTTGGGAACAATCACATGGATTTTCAAAGGGTAGAGTCGCAATAAACAACCAGCCATCAGCTGTAAATTCACCCTGTATCAACTTAAGTCGTCGTAAAAATTAAAAAACGAGGACACCAGATGCCTATCACATATAGACTGAACACTGCAGTTGAACTATCCAAACCAACTTCAAAACACACTATGCTTGTCGCACATAATTTGCTCATGAACATCACTTTCAGGAAAATTGAAGTCTACAACAACTAAATCGGAATACTACATAGACTTGGATGAGCATGAATTTCGAGAGCGATCAAATGGATATTCAACATAATCAATCGACTCTATAATAACTTTAAAATCGTAATCAAACACGATGATGGGTACTGTATACTTTACTCGACCTAATCGTAAATCGACCGAGCAAGATGATTACCTGAGCTGGAAATCGGATGGCGGCGGAGACGAGAGAGTCGGGGCCACCGAGTCCGGCTGCGTAAAAGGCAGTGGTGGCGGTGGGGTTAAAGGTGGCCCCGCCCAAAAGATCGCCGATGTATCCGAAAACGAACAAGAGGATGAAGACGAGAAGGATGGTGATGCCGAGGGTTGGTAGGCCTTGGGCGACACCGAGAGCGGAGGAGACTATGAGAGTGAGGACGCCGAGGGACGACGCGCAGAAAACCCACATGAAGGTGAGCAAGCCATCGGCTATGGCGGCCTTGATTGCCCCTTTCATCGTCTAGCAGCAGATTTTGACTCGGCACTGAAATTGTTTCAGGGATTTTAATGATGGGGAAGTAGTGATTAAAGAGAGAAGATGCTAAAAGGGATGACGGAGGAAAGGAGCGAGCAACCTCAATGAAATGACTAACCTACCAATCCCAACACACTTGCACACTCCCACCAACCTTACCCCACCACATATACTACTCCGGAGTACAGTACATTGTGATTGAATATCGGTAAAGTATATCAATTTCATTTTTTTATATCATGTGGCAATTTATGGGAAGATGATACAGTTACACAAGGTGTACCGAGCTTTCGGTACACCACCAATCAAAATGCGACACGTGGCATTTTAAAAATTAATTAAATAATTAGTATTTTAATTATTATTAAATTGAATTATTAATTAGGAAAATATATTAACAAATCTTCTAAAATGTTAAGTAAATAAAATCAATATAATCGTACCAAATATTGAATATTCTTCAAAATCGATTAGATTGTTTTCCTTAAAATATAAATAACAAATAAACAAATAAAATATATATTAAATCGTAAAAAAATATTTAAAAAAATGTAAGTAAGAGATTAAAAGAAAATATTTTATTTATCTAAAGTATTTTTATAAAAAAATTAATTTATAAATCATTTAATTTAATTATAAAAATTACAAATAAAAAATAAATTAAAAATAATTAATTAAATTAATAGAATTTCACAATTTTTTATTATTAATTTAAAAATATTATATAATCAATAATCAAAATAGATTAAAAATAAAGTAAAAAAATAAATAATTAAATTAGTATAAAAATTCATTATTTTTTTGAATTAATTTAAAAACATTAAATAATTAATAATCAAGATAAATTAAAATAAAATAAATAAATATTCAAAATATATATATATTGAAAATTGAGCTATCATTGTAATATTTAAATCAAATATTATACTATTTTTATTTAAATTATTTTTTTTATTAAAAAAAATAAAAAAATAATATTCAATTCAAATACTGTGTTCAATTTTAAAATATTATCATAATAGAGATCTACGTGCAAATTATCTCTATCAAATTATCTCTATCACTTTATCTTGTATCAATGTTAAGTAAACATGATTTTATAAGTTTATTTTTGTATTATCTTTAGAAAATGTCACATTCATTAATGAAATTTAATTTTCTTAAAAAAATATTGTGATATTTGAAAATTACATATAATTTTCCGCTAACACCTAATTATAAAATTAAAAACATATAATTTATTCATTGAATAAATATAATCCTATTTTATTTTATTTTTGTACTATCTACATTTACATAGAAAATTTAAATTTTTTCTAAGAAAAATATTTTTTTAATGTTTTAAAATTTATAATTAAGTATTAAAATTATAATAATATATGTAATTTTCTAAACTTACTATGAATATATCATGAATTCTTCAATTTTGTGAAAAATCAATATTTATTTTATTTAATATATTTATTTAATTTCACAAGTTGATAATATATATTTGAAAATTAAACGACACTTTACTATTTTGTTTAATTTAATTTTGCGTGACTACAAATCAAAATCAAGTGAGTCATTATTAAAAAATGAATAAATTTAACGTCAATTCGTTATTTAATGTTATTTTTGTTTGACATAAAATAAACTTTTAAAACCATACTCTATCTACTTAACATTGATGCAGTCATACAAGATAGACTATAAAGATAAGTCGCAAAATTAAACATAATATTCGAATTGAATACTATGATATTCTTATTTTATTGAAAAATATAATTAAAAGTGAGATAATATTGAAAATTAAGCTATCAAATGTAATATTTAAATCAAAATATTATTTTTATTTAAAGTATATTATTTTTATTTTTAATAAATACGAAACATAATATCACACGTCAGGTTAGTAATAATATTAAAATATTTTTACATGCTTATATGTAAAATAGTTTTTCTTACAATTTAATCCTAAAAAATAAAATTAATTATTGTCATTTGTACATAAATAACGATAGAAGGAAAAATTAATAGAATTATTTGACTCAATTCATATTTGATTCAAATTTTCATGGTTCTTAAAAAAATAAATACTAATTATGAATTCATTTTTATTTCATATTTACATATATAAAATAGATTGAATAAATCAGTCATTTTAAAACAATAATTATCACGTACACATATATTATTCATATTTTTTAAATATATTTATTTATAAATTAATAATTAAATTAGTGTATATAAAATTTAATATTGTATAAATTAATTTTACTTAAAAAAATGAAATATAAATATATTTTTTTAAAAAGTTACGTTTTTTTTTAAATCGTCAGTTTTTTTTTAAAAATCGTACTTTTTTTTTTCAATTTAGTATATATATTATTTTATTTTATTTTATTTGTTAGTTACTATTATATTATAAGAGGAAAAAATCTAATAGATTTTCTAGTATATTTAATATTTGAAAAGATTATATTGATTTTATTTTTTGAACTTTTTACAAGATTGTCATGATTTATTTTCCTAATTAATAATTCAATTTTATAATAATTAAAATAATATTTATCTAATTAATTAATTAATTAATGACATGTGTCATATTTTGATTGGCGGTGTACCGGAAGCCCGGTACACCTTGTGTAAATGTAGCCTTTTCCAATTTTATGTATTTAATTGTTGTTATTTACCAATTTCCTTCTTTATAGACTCTAACCCCACATCATAACAAGAAAATTCTCAAATCATAATTCTTTTTAGACTCTAACCCCACATCATAACAACAAGATTCTCAAATAGAGAAATCATAACAAGAAGATTCTCTATTAGAGCAGTTGATTCCTTGAACAGATGTCTTTGGCCGGAGTCGAACTCAAGACTTCGGCGTTAACGTATTGCTCGATACTATTTTATAAGATTCGATTGAATTGTTAAAGAAATTGGACAACTTAACATTTATATTAGTATGTCAAATATATTCTCTATGGACAATACCACATAGTCAATATCAAGGTCTCCTACAATTATAAGGATCATTCCTTAACCGGCCATACATAATTAAAGAGAAACAGAAAGCTTCCTATATTAAATGTATACTCATTCACTATTAAAGATGTTAACAAACCTTAATTCCTAGGAAAATGAAAGGTATAAGCATTGACAAGTGTTGGGTGATCTCTTAGAATATCTCCAATCGTACTGGGAAAATGCTTCGACCAAACACTAAAACAAACCTATTTTGATTTTGTAAGTGAACCTCACGAAAAAAGAAAAAAAAACAAATTTTGGTTTATACTATTCATATACTTGGAACTTTTGCTTATTTAGGTGTACAGAAATTACAAAATGAATGTCTATACTCATTTCATTTTATAATAATATTTTCAAAAGAATGTACTAGTACTTTACTTTCGTTTTTTCTTCACTCTCTTGAACAAACTCCAAATACATCTTCACCCTCTTAAACATACTCGAAATACACTTTTTTGTTTCACTTTTGTCCCTATTTTTTACTTAACCGACATTTTGATTTTTATTTTCATTTATGTTAGAAAAAATAATATAAAAATATTTTTTAATTTTCATGCTCCAAAATACTATATGAACATAATTTCACAATAGTGTATTTTTACTACAGCATTATATTTTTATATTTACAAGGAATTAAGTGATTATATACTAGAACAAACATGACCTTGTCAAGCTAAAATCAAGCTAAAATCAAATTAGAGACTCGTGGACGATAAAACAACACAATTACTCAAAACCTCTTCTATGATATATTATCAAGGAAACACTTAAACTGCTAGACAAGCTTCAACACATCAACCATATAATATGAAAATATTGGGATATTAGTTGTATGTCGAGTCCCCTTCTAGATTCGTCACCAGTGGGCACTGGATACTCCATGCGTATCGATCCATTGGCTACTCTTTAAGAATCGAATACAAAGGTCAGAACTTTATAATTCAAAAATTATTATTCGAATAAAAATTGATTTTCAATCATAATGAAGGCACAAATCACGCCAAAATTATGTAAATTAAAATATCTATATTCCGTTGCTTTTATAACAGAATAAAAGTAGGAGTCTTGAATCAAACCAAAACACACTCGATTGGTGACTTTTCCTTAATGCTTTACTTCAGAAGGGGTCCGTGTAGTCATCTGGTCAACAGCATGAACTCTGTCCTGAAGCTCTTCCCATATTGCCTTGTAAACCATCCTCTGCCTATTCACAGCCGTTTGCCCCTCAAAAGCAGAAGACACTACCTCTATGCTGCACATACATTTTCAATAAAAATCAAATCGTTCGGTAGGTTTTACTAACAATATAGATATAAGCTGCAAGAACACAATTCCAATTTCTCTAAATTTAGTAGAGAAGAAGTCAAGAAACCTCACCTTACATGCCGGCCATCACCATATGCATCCTTTACAATAACCGACTCTGCACTTAAGTGTTCCTTGATCTAGCACAACACGTGTTAAAGCATTCAGATCATCAAAGCCTCATACTAGGAACCAGAATACGTGTAGCAGTTTTTGTGCTAGTAATCAGAGCAATGATTCACCATAAAAAATATGTCATCCGGGCGTTTTTTTATTAAGGGATACCTACGTGTGGTTGGGTCGGGGAAGGAGAGACATGCTGCACTTATAATAAAACTACCTGAAATTATATACCAATATGCCATGGACAATGGTACTGAGCTTTCCAAATGTCAAGCTAAACCTCAATTGAAGGATAACTTAATTTGGAAGATTATTGATGCGTACTTAAATACAAGCAAAATAAGTTCTTAAAGGTGGGGTGGGTATAAATGGTAATAGTTGGCTTTAGGTTCAAAACATAATATCATAATACGTAAACTATGTGGGTCGACTCATCACTCGATTACCAATGATTGTTCTCTAGATTAACACAATGACCCACAAATCAATATCTTTTCAAGTGCACTTTATCTTCATTCGTGCACACCTTAGAAACTTATCACAAAGGGATCACCCATCCTAAGAATGATTCAGAGCAAGCTCGCTTTGGAGTTCTTATGAATGGAGATTCGAAAAAAAAGTTCATATCATATGTGACGAGTAGCATTATCGATTCCTTTAAGCACTTACAATTTGGGGCTTTGCATAATAGTTGAATTGATGATAATTTCTTTCTATTAATAAGAATCAAATACATCAAAAATGCCAAAAACATTTTTTAAGAAAACCTAAATATAGCAATCAGATAAAACAGGATTTTTTTCTGATTAATTTAACAGTAAAAATAATACCGTACCTTCTTCTCCATTGATTCCATCAGAGGAGATTCGAAGGAGGCTGCCGGAGTGTCTGAGTCGGTCGTTGCCCTGATGCTGAAACACCGCCGATGGGTCGAAGGCGTCATCACCAATGAGCGAGCACTCGAAAGAGCGCAGCTCCTGATTCGACGCCGGAGTGGCAGGGTGGAGATTCCACGGGTGGTCACCGAATATAGAGCCGTCGCCACGTTGGGTCGAAGAAACACCGCTACGGCCACCGCCTTCGCCGCCGCCATCATATGGATATAATGAAAACCTCCAATTCAATTGGATTGGGTTTTGTAACAAAATGATGTTCCACAGCCACAGGTAGCTGAGGTAGTTAGGGCTTTAGGGCGTATACTAATATATTTATTTTAATAAGGATAAAAATATAAGTAGGAAAATGAAAGTACACTAAATGCTAAATGGAAAAGTGAATAACTTAAAATACTTACATCACATGTTCAATCATATTTGACACACACATACCACATGTCGAATCATCGTTCGATACAAATATTCAATATGTGATTAGACACACATTCGATATACATCTACATTCGACATACATTCAACATGCATATTCGACATGTCTAATTCGACACACACATTCGACATTTCGAATCACATTCGATACACATTTGCCATGATTCAACATTCCAAATTCGACAGTATAATTCGACTCTAAAATTTAACCAATTTTTTTTGAACAAATAGTCAGAATTAATGTTTACCAATCCATTTCAAAACTGCACACCAAAATATTAAATCTGAGATCTTAAACACTATTATTTTCGTCTGAAAACAAGAAACGAAATCGGGTTGAAATTGGGAGTTGAATCCCATCAAAATAGAATTCGGAATCGAGTGTAGCGCGGCGAAGAAAGCAGGGTCACAACCCAAACCGAAGTCATTGTCGTAGAAAATAGTGTTGAACAAGAGTGGGGCAGCGCGAATTTGGGCGGCATCATCACCATCTGGTTTTGGATCTGGTTCGAGGGGTCCAGTTCGAACAAGGAGAGCATGAAGATGAGGAGTCCAACAGAGGGTTGAAGAATATGCCGACGAATTTGTGGTGATTGAGGTACGCCGACGGATTGGGCAGCGCATTGAGGAAGCTATCGGCCTCCAGCATGGCCATGAAGGATGTGTTCATTTCCTCGTCCCTGGACGGGTCCGGCGGCCGGTGCGGCCACGGATAAGCTGCTTCGTCCCTTTCGCCGCCACCGTTCATCCAAATGACGCCGTTCAACTTGGGCAACATTAGAAAAAGAGGGGTTGCAATAGGAGGGCTAATTCACTTTTTTTTTTTTATTTGACATAATTTTTTCAATTTGGAAATATGTAAAAATATATTTTTATAATCACATGTTCATATTATTTTAGGAAGTTTTTAGAAAAAAGTGTAGTATATATAGTATAGTTTATAACATTATAACTTACACTCACAAATTTCGTTTATAATTTAATGTTCAATTTTTTTAAATTTTTTATTAATTAAATTATTTTTAAGATTATAATTATAGAATAGTGTAATAATTGTATAATTAATATAATTAATAACACTTAATAATCAAAATTAATAAAATTGAAATAATATTAAATAAAATTTATTTATTAAAATTGAAATAATATTAAATAAACTAAAAAAGTGAATTATTTAATTCATAAAACTTTATAAAAGATTTTTTTATCCAAAATTTTATTTATTTTAATTATTCGAACGACCATCTCTCATTATTGCAACAATATCTTCTTCCTTTTCAATTTCCTCATTACTTTTAATTAATTTTTTTTTCAATATTTTGATATGATAGATGCAATTAATGAAGGAGTGATATATGCTAGGGAGGTAAATGTATGGCTGGAAGATGTCCTTATTAATAATAATTATATACATATATTTTTTACAATGATTATTTTTTTATAATTTTGTATGATTTTTTTTACATATGTTTTTACAATGATTCTTTTGTATTATTTTTTGCTTTGTGGAGCATTTTTAATTTTGCTGAATGTCATAGGAAAGCACAAATGATTAAATCTATAAAACCAAAATTTAATATCTCATAATATACTATTTAATAAAATAATGTTATAGGAAGCGCAAATGATTAAATCTGTAAAACCGAAATTTAAAATCTCATAATATATAAAGTAAAATTTAAGATAATGTCAAGGATTGTTAGCTCAGTTGGTTGAGCGCTCGAATTGAAGATCAAAGGTCTTAGGTTCGAACCAAAACATTGTAATTGACCTATATCAAAAAAAATTACGAAGTATTTTAACTTAATTAAAATATATATTAACTATATATTCATAAAAATACACTAATTTAAAATAATAGAATATGTTTTCTCATAATTTAAAATATTATGTGAATATAAAAGAGATTATCATGAACTAAAAATAACAAAAATGATAAATATGTAACTTAATTAAAAAATCCATAAAAATCATTTAAGAAAAAACAATTTAGATTTTCCAATTTCATTTACTGTATATCTAAACAAAATCGATGCAATTTTAAAAAGAATTTTTTTATTTTTCCCAGAGAGAAGGAAAAATATCTTTATTATTTGGGTTAAGTACCGAACAGTTCTTCAACGAAAATGATAAAAGTCGATTAAGAACTCACGGGGCTCGGTCCAAGTAGAAATAATGCATTAATAGAGGAGTGATATATGCTAAGAATGTGAGTGATATATGCTAGGAATGTGAGTGCATTGTGAGATATATGCTAATGAGGTGATTATATTAAGAGGAGTGAGTAAGCTAGTTTACATTAATAATAATTGTTAAGGAGGTGATTACATTAAGAGGAGTGAGCACATTAAGAGGAGTGAGCAGCGAATACAAGCCATCGTCGGCAGTACTTGGGAGAAAATGTCTTCAACCACAAATTGAAAACCAAAATTGAACGCTAAAAGAAAAATAAATTTACTAGCCATCATATCATACCGCCGGTTATCCATTTTTACTTTTTACTTGAATTTATTGTCAGCATATGTTTTTACAATGATTATTTGTTTTATAATTTTGTATATTTTTTTGGCTTTGTGGAGCAAAATTTTATAGGGGTATAGATAGATGGGGGCAATTATAATTCTTATATTAGATCGCAGTCACATTGTTTAGTTTAATTCACTATTATAATGTAGACAAAGAAGAATATAAACATATAATTTTTGTAAATTAATTAATTATTATTATGTGATATAATTAATATACATCAATTAATAAGCAATAATATAAAAGGGTAGTTTAGTAATCCTAAAATTTTAATACTGCCCTAATATATAAATAAAAAATAATAAAGACTTTTTAATGAAAAAATATGAAAAATATAAAACACTATAATATAAGAATAAACAAAATAGGTATTTTTTCTAATAATAACAATTAAGAAACCTTAAACATTAAAAAAACCAATTTTATAATGTAAAACAACCCTAAAATGCATACTACTCTGTCCCAAACTAATGGTCGCATGTGATTAACGTTGACTTTTTTTGTCCATCGAATATATATGATAAATAGTGTACAAAAATTATAAAAAAATTACTAAAATAATATTTAATTATTAAATTTTATTTTAGTAATTTTTTCATAATTTTTGTACAATATTTATCAATTTGTATATGCTCTCTCTCCAAAAAAAATGCAAGAGACTTTGTATATTACAAAGAAGTCAATTTGTATATGCTCCCTCTCTCCAACAAAAATTCAAGAATTTGTAAATTACAAAAGAAATATTGCATATTTGTTGAGAGAGAGAATATGATAGCTAATATCATGTTTAAACTAAAAATGATGTTCTATCTTAGTTTTTTTGGATGTTTGAGTGTCAAATGGTCTCATAAAAAATAGTAGTATTGTGTACTATTATTCACTTTTCATTTTGATACGTCTTTTATTTATTGTCGTAATTTAAAAATAAAATTCTTACTTTCTGGTTACAATATAATAATAAGATATTACCTATAAATTCTCTTTAGAATGTATACGACAAACACGAGTAAATTGAGAGCACTCTTAACAAATTGTGTTGATTTTGGGGCCAAGATCATTGCAAGAGCCAAGAGATGGAGTATATTTTTTCTTAAGTAAATCGACATAAATTGCACTCCTACACTATTCAGAAATCTTGATTTTGAGATTGCATGATGAACCAGGCTTCTTGTCTATCAACTCGTGCAAAATGTATCTCAAGATCTATTTCTTGATGTGTGATAAATGAAAGTAAAATGAAAAGAAGATGAAGCTCACTCATTCGCATTCACAATCCAATTTCACAGGCAGTGCAATTGTTCTAACAATACTGGTCGATCCTCTGCTATCTCATGAATCTTTATTCACTAGAACCATGTTTTTCCGAAAGAAGGAAGGAAAAAACTCGTATAACCAACAAGCCATATAACCAATCAATAGCACACACTAACCAATAATTAAGATGACTCAGGCTAAATAATTAGAGTGGTGATGACACAGCCTCAATGGCACTGCCCAACGGCCAAGCAGCTTCAACGAGAGAATTTTGATATTTAACCTTTTTCACCAAAGTGATCTCTTGCCACGGATCAAGCCCTGACAAACAAACATAGAAACAATTAGACAGTAAGCTAAAATGGCCAAACGCGAAGGAGGCAGAAGTTAGCTGCTCACCGAAGCCATCAACAAGCAACGTGAATTGGTATACAAGGTCCATGCACAAGAAAGGAAGGTTGTCTGGCTCCACCTTAGGATATATCAGCTTGCCATTTTTCAGATCAGTTTCACAGGCACGTTTAGCTGCATACTCAAAATCAGCTGGATGAACTTTTGCCACAGCCAAGCTTGGGTCAATAAAATCCGCCTATTATATTATAATTATGATTATTAGGAAAATGTTAAAATTGTAGGAGTTAGTTCCCCAGTCCCAACCCAAAAAAAAAAAGCGCTGCACAATGTTTCCAGCATCTAAGTTGTGAAATTCACCTCAGCAGCTCTATCAAAAAAGAATGAAGCATCTGTTTTGTGAAATTCACCTCAGCAGCTCTATCAAAAAAGAATGAAGCAACAAAAAGATTCTTTTGGCCATCCCCTCCACCGCCATTCCACACACACCCAAATGTGCATTTCATGTGGGTGCATGAATCTTCATTGACTTTCAGAGCTTATTAGCTGCTTCTCCACATTTACTGAGGCTAGCACCCGACGACAAAGCCGAAGCCTTAAATTCTGCTGGGCCCATATTTGTACGAACCTATATGAAAAATGTAAATTTCAGAATTTCCTCGATAATAGAAGGAAAAAAGATGAAAATGGTTTCCCTTCAGGTTTTGCTACATACTTGGAGAACATCTAGTGTTTCTTTTCCAACAAATTTCACGTTAAACATGCGTTAAACAATACTATTAATATCAAGTTTCCATATTTGTATGTCTATACAAATAAATAAAGAGTCATCCTGACAAGAATTTTTCTATCTTATTTGAAGCGAAAAAGAACATGATCAGGAAACCTCACTTTCCATTAATTATGAATATTAGTCAAATGGTAGCAAAGAATTTGTGGAATGGTAGTTGATGAGCCATTTTATTTGCTCATCTTAGAGCGTTTTTACACTTTTTATTGAGTCAGTTTGAGTCAGTATTGTGTCTGGGAGGGCACATTGGAGTGTTTGGGCAAAGTATGCAGGTATTCATGTCAGCAGGTGGAGATTGTGCGGAAAAGTCAAATTAATGGTCCACTTTGGGCAAACGCGGGATTCTAAGCAGAGGTGACTCAGGCAGTTGGGCCTAATAAGGCAAAGTCGCCACTGTGAGGCAAAGACGTCACTATGGGCAAAGTCACTATGCGTAAGAGTCAACCGCGTAACAAGCATCGCGCATGGTTCACCCACCTGGAAGGAAAAGTCCAAAATCAAAAAGGCATGAAGAAAGCAGCAGCAACACTTTGGGCAAAGGGCAGAAGGTGCCCAGTTTGGGCAAACGGCGAGTATCGGGCATACCAGAGTAACAGATTCCGAAAGTTGGGGGATTCTGCCTAATCCCCCCATCTTTATCCGGTCAGCTGATAAGGAAAGAATCCCTAAAGACCAGGACTTTCTTTGACCGCCAAGAGTCCCAGCAAAAACAAACTCTGGACGGACTACGCCCAAACGGCCCAGGCCCATCAGCCCACCAGCCCATTAAATACAAATCTGATGCCCTAGAGACCGCACATATAAAGAAGGGATCGCTGATCAGCAAAGGGAGACGATACAACACACGAAGCCACACACAAGAATAAATATAGAGAGCTTAATATACGAAATTTATGAGAGTTCATATATATTTGTTTTGAGAGTCGAGAGGTGAAACACTGCCCTTTGGGGCAGCCCGTTTGGGCGAAATTGTATATTATGTTTTTTCTTTATTTAATTAAAAGCTTTTCTTTTTAGTATTTGGTTTCAATTTCGTTGTTGCTTTATTTATTTATTTTAATTATTTGTTGATGGATTATTAGCGTCTGGGCAAAGGCAGATCGAGGGGGAGTTTGGGTTTAGTTAGGCCGCGAGGTTGGAGGGGCTGAACTAACCGGTTGGGTGTTTGTTCCCGAGGTAAAGTTGGTTGAGGTTTATTTCTGGGGAGTTTGGGCAAACTAGGACGACCACTAGTGAACCTTTACAAACTGGGATACTGGTGATTGGCAAACCGCATAGATGTACCTTGTAGTATTGTTGCGGGCATAGCACTAGAACTTGCAGGAGATGCGGTCGTATGTTTCGAGCATGCTATTGGCCGAGCGGGTCTGTCTAGAAGGTAATGCGGGTTTGGGCAAACTAGATCCATGTTTGGTCGCATAGGTTATCGAATTGTTCAGATCCAGGGGTTTAGGCAAAGTGTTAGCTTGCCTTCTCTTACACAGTAAGGATAGATGAGGGGTGGGGCAATTGTTGGGCGTGACGCAATAGGACCACTTTTGTTTTTGCACCCTATAACTGCTGACAAACCGCTGGTAAAAATCCTTAGTGCCTATGACCGGTAGTATGCCCAGATGACCCTGAGAGATGTTGTATGCCCAGATACTGATTTTCCTCAACTTAGTTTAGTTTAGTCGTAGTTAGTTGAGTCGAGTTGTTCATGAGAGAACCGCTGTGCCCACAACAAATCAAAACAAAACTTTTTAAATCGTGACAACCCTTTGGGCAAGCCGAGATCACTTACTGCAATTGCCTCCTCGTGGGACCGACCCCACGTACTTGCCATTATCTACGCTTTGTAGTTATAAGAGTACTGACTAAATATAAATTCATTTTGACAGCTTGTTTGCTCCCACGACAAGCATACGGGCTCGTCAGTAGTCAAATGTGTGGAACTATTGCTTATAATATTATGACCCTCACAGGTGCATTATATTCTTCCCTCAATCACACAAGAATTTGATTCCCATCGTATATTGCATGGCTGCTTCATATCCGACCATAACTCATCAGGAGAATAAAATTTTATTGGGAAAGTGAAATCAAAGGAAAAGCAAGCTTGTACACACCTTCGTAACCCGCCAATATACACGGACTGCCATGTCCTTCATCAACTTTCAAAATCTCAGCTCGAGCAGCCAGTAAACCATAGCGCAGGTAACTAAAAATATATAATTAAGATCATATTGGCCGCAAAACGAAAAAGAATAGAAAAATGAACACATATAATAATTTGAAAATAATAAAATCATTCAGAAGATACGCCATAACAAGAAAACTAAAGCAAAAAGGTGCAGACTTATAACAGTCAGAGTTTACAGGATGCAAGGAATCTGAGAAGTTCCAACATTAAAAACCAGAGACCTGTGAACATATAGATGGTATTTTCCTCCCTTCAGAAACATTTCCTGCACATATGAGTCCTCTCCATCTGACAACTTTGGAGCTTTAGCAGCATCAGACTCTGATATAGCATAGGCCATTTGTACAGAACCACCCCCAAGATCAACCACTCCAACAGTACTAGGGTATGTTTTGCCTAATAAATTCCCCAGCAGATAGTTAATGGTCACCTATGTAAATATTTCAACATCTGAACAATCATAAACGCAGCAGATATCATTTGATTTGGCTCTATATCTTATTTTTTTAGTATGTACGTACTTAAGTAATTATATGTTATAAATTGTCTAACTTAACTGATCACAGTCGACTGAGTGACTTAAACATTTCTTGAGTATATTCTTTAGTAGAGATGATTTTTTCATAAATAGATAAAAAGAGGATGTCTTGAAAGTAACTACTAATCAATGCTTTAATATATCATATTATTAACACCCGAGCTGTGACTTAACCAGTTAAGGTGTATCTTTTGAATGATGGTTCATTGAAAGAAGAACATCTTGTTAGGTTTACAAAAATAATTATATTTTTAACTAAATAGTTAATCAACAAATGACAGTATTAAAAGTTTCCTTAACTTCGGATTCAAGTATCAATGTCAATAACTTCGATTTCAAGCAATTGTGCGGTTACTAATTTTCAATAAAACACAATTATTTTGCAATAAACAAAAACCATCTGTCTCAAGGTAAGACGTGTTTTCGCAGTCTAATTGATGTAAAACTTAAAGTCGTAAAAAAAGAGAGCCTCGCTCGCCGCAGATCCCCAAAACACGATTTCGCTGCCCGATCTGTTCGCCCGTCCTACTTTTTCTGATTAAACTGTAATTAATAAATAAATAACGGTGCGCAGATTGCACATTGGCGCTCGTTAGCGGAAGGCGACTATTCAGTTTTCCTTCGTTTCACTCAAATCCACTTCAGAGTTCAGACTCTCTCTCCCGTCCCGACCGGCGGCGTCTCCGGTGTAACGTCATAACAACGGTAACGCCTCTCATATTCCCGATTTGCAAACAATAGATTTATTACTGTTTCGATTCCGATTTTGCCGAATCGATCCGAAGGTGGGAGAAAATCAACAAGCGCAGAAGAGCTGGATCCGGCAGTGCAGGACGCGCAGTCATTGAAGACAGGAGGGGGTAACGGCCGGATTCGATACCGATCTCCGTCTGCCGCCGAACTATTAGATGCGCAGCAGGAAGGCCAGATGGAGAAGACACAGAAGCGAAACCGGCAGCAGGAGTCGTTGTCCGACAAGATGGTAAGATGGCGTGGTGTTGCACTGATGGTAACGGTGCCTCTCCTGCTCATCTCAGTCGTCCTCTTTGTCATGCCGTCGAGGTCCCCTTCCGAATCCATCTCTCGGAAATTCTCTCCCAGCTTCATGGCTAAGCTTTACGCCGTGATCTTCGATGCCGGTAGCTCGGGAAGCAGGGTGCATGTTTTCTGCTTCGACCATAAGCTTGATCTTGTGCCCATGGGCCAAGATCTTGAGCTCTTTATACAGGTAATTTTGATTGGTCTGATTATAGTTCTACCTGTATTATGTGTTCGGCATTCGTGTTTTGATTTCACCGTCACTTCTAGGTTTAGTGTAAATGATTTGATTACGTTTCATATCACTGTAGTAGGGAATTTCATTCAGTGGTTGGTTGGGGGAGGGGAAAGATGATGATCGGAAACGGGAAGGCGATTAGGGATTGGAAACAGTAAGGCGGTAGGAATTGGAAAATTCTATTTTGAAGGCTTATATTCCTTATGGGCTTTATAGTTTTTATTTCTATCTCCGTTACAACATACCCATTGATACTCACAGGGGTAGGGAAATGTTAGTTGATTTGAGGCTACTATCATTGAGGATATAAACATTTCAGGGCTTTTTAATTTCTCAATAGAGTCTCTCACAAATTCTGTTTGTTCCCCTTATCTACTTACCTTTTGAATTTTGATCTATTTGTGTATTCTTTTATGCAACAAACTGGAAATGCAACATCTTGAATGGACTTTCATCTTGTAGAGGAAACCAGGTCTGAGTGGATATGCTACAGACCCCAATGCTGCTGCGAACTCACTCTCAGAACTTCTTGAAAAAGCAGAAGCAGCAGTTCCTGAGAATCTGCGGTCCACCACCCCAGTCAGAGTTGGGGTAGGGGATTTTGATCATCTGCATAAAAAGAAAGAATAAAATCCTGCATCAGTCCAAACTTAATGATACTGTTGATGTGAATGCAGGCTACAGCTGGTTTAAGGCAATTGGAAGGCGATACATCCGACAGGATTCTGCAAGCAGTAAGTATTTGATCCAAAATATATTTTACAATTTTTCTTTTATTCTTTATTCAAATTTATTGAAGCTATGACTGTAATCATTTTCATAGGTGAGGGACTTTTTGAAGAATAAAAGCTCTCTTAAGTCCAAGGATGATTGGGTTATTGTTTTAGATGGAAATCAGGAAGGCGCTTATCAATGGGTATGCTAACATAATATACTTCTTTGTGTTTTGTACTGATGGAGTTTCTGCATTTTCAATAATAATAATGTTATAAGTATGCACCTCTTTGCTTTCTAAGATCTGATACATTATGAATAACATAAGAAATCTAAACCCAAAATAAATGAAAATAGTTTCTCAAATGTATTAGTGCAATATTATTACAGAGGAGAGAAGTTGTGAAAGTTTCACTAAATATTAAATGACCCCATCAAAGTGATCAGTTGTGGAATAGTGATTCAAAAGAATAAGAAAGCTGAGAGCATATGAAGATGACACCTTGCTGCTTGATAAATGTGATTTGGACAGAATAAAAAGGATTCATGATGCAAGATTATTCAGGAGTACCTTTGGTCCGACTTTCATAAATGACTTAATGAGTATGCTTTCAATTTGAACTTGTTAGATCCTTAACTGGTTAAGTCGTAACTCTGGTGTTAATTATATGTTTACCACACCTCCGTTTTTTTATAGCTTTCTTCCGTTAATGAATTTTATCAGTATTAAAGCATTGTTTAAGTAGTTACTCTCAAGACATCTTCTTTTTAATCTATTTATGACAAAATAATCTCGACTGAAGAATACTCAAGAAATGTTTAACAAGCCCAGTTGCCTGTGGAGCCAAAGCATATATATTACTCCCGTGTATATTGACCATTAACAGATATTACTTCCGTACATGCTAAAAAATGAGATATGAAGCCAAAGCAAATGTTGCATTTATGATTGGTTCAAGTAGCAAATTAGCTGTAATGGGAAAACTGGTTTTAGAACTGTAGCGCAATAAAACATCAAATATTATATTTATATATATATATGTGTATATATATATAATCCAGGTATTGCAAACATACTAACTCTAACCCAAATTGGCAAAGTAGTGTATGAATCTGAATAGATATTATAGCTGCCTGCTACACATGAATTGCATAATAATAGAGCAGTATTTATTCTTATTTTGTGTTCTCGTTTGCCTCCCAGATTCTGGCAAAGAACTTATTCAGATGTTGAAATATTTTCATAGGTGACCATTAACTATCTGCTGGGGAATTTAGGAAAAACATACCCTAGTACTGTTGGAGTGGTTGATCTTGGGGGTGGTTCTGTACAAATGGCCTATGCTATATCAGAGTCTGATGCTGCTAAAGCTCCAAAGTTGTCAGATGGAGAGGACTCATATGTGCAGGAAATGTTTCTGAAGGGAAGAAAATACCATCTATATGTTCACAGGTCTCTTGTTTTTAATGTTGTTGCTTCTCAGATTCCTTGCATGCTGTCAATTCTGACTGTTAAAAGTATGCATCTTTTTGCTTTAATTTTCTTGTTATAGCGTATCTTTTGAATAATGGTTCCTTTTAGTTCGCAACATATAGTATTTTTTATTTAACGAGCAACCTTTAGTATTTTTAAATTAATGTGTTGTTTTTTTTAATTCTTTTTTGTTTGGCTGCCAATATTTCATACTTTTAGTTACCTGCGCTATGGTTTACTGGCTGCTCGAGCTGAGATTTTGAAAGTTGATGAAGGACATGGCAGTCCGTGTATATTGGCGGGTTATGAAGGTATGTACAAGCTTGCTTTCTTTTGACTTCTCTTCCCAGTAAAATTCTGTTCTCCTGATGAGTTATGGTCGGATCTGCAGCAGTCGTGCAATATACGATGAGAATCAAATTCTTGTGTTGTTGAGGAAAAAATATAATGCACCCTGTGAGGGTCATAATATTATAAGCTGTAATCAGTAGTTCCACACATATATGTGATTTTTCCAAAATAGGCTTATTATGTGTGGCTTTCTGCTTTCCTGCCATTTGACTAATATTCATAATTGATGGAAAGTGAGGTTTCCCGATCATGTTGATTGCCTGTGTCTCAGAAGTCAGATGTGACATTTTTAATTTGCACTCATGCTATGACTTTAATGTTAACTACTACTCTGGATTTTTTTATTTTTTTAAATGAACTTCTTCTGATTGGTTTGTCTGCTGTATTTTTCTTCTTTGTTGATGTTAGAAGAAGTAGTAAACAAACAAATAATATTCCTCTTCTTTTTTGCTTCGAATAAGATAGAAGAATTCTTGTGCAGTTGTAACCTTTACTCATATTGGGACTAAAGGTAATTTCAATTCTGAATGGACAATTTAAGAATGCAATGTCACTCGTCAGGATGACTCTATCCTTATTTGTATTGACATACAAATATGGAAACTTGATATTAATAGTATTGTTTAAGGCATATTTGATCTGAAATTTGTTAGAAAAGAAACACAAGCTGTGCTCCAAGTATGTAGCAAAACATGAAGCGAAACCATTTTCATCTTTTTTCCATCTATTATCGAGGAAATTCTGACATTTACATTTTCCATATAGGTTCGTACAAATATGGCCCAGCAGAATTTAAGGCTTCGGCTTTGTCGTCAGGTGCGAGCCTCAGTAAATGTCGAGAAGCAGCTATTAAGGCTCTGAAAGTCAATGAATCTTCATGCACCCACATGAAATGCACATTTGGGGGTGTGTGGAATGGTGGTGGAGGGGATGGCCAAAAGAATCTGTTTGTTGCTTCATTCTTTTTTGATAGAGCTGCTGAGGTGAATTTTACAAAATAGATGCTAGAAACATTGTGCAGCGCTTCTTTTGGGTTGGGACTGGGGAACTAACTCCTCCTTTAACATGTTTTCCTAATCATCATTATTATACTATAATAGGCGGGTTTTATTGACCCAAGCTTGGCTGTGGCAAAAGTTCATCCAGCTGATTTTGAGGATGCAGCTAAACGTGCCTGTGAAACTGATCTTAACAATGGCAAGCAAATATATCCTAAGGTGGAGCCAGACAACCTGCCTTTCTTGTGCATGGACCTTGTTTACCAGTTCACGCTGCTTGTTGATGGCTTCGGTGAGCAGCTAACTTCTGCATCCTTCGCATTTGGTCATTTTAGCTTACTGCCTAATTGTTTGTATGTTTCTTTGTCAGGGCTTGATCCGTGGCAAGAGATCACTTTGGTGAAAAAGGTTAAATATCAAAATTCTCTCGTTGAAGCTGCTTGGCCGTTGGGTAGTGCCATTGAGGCTGTGTCATCACGGCTCTAATTATTTAGCATGTGTCATCTTAATTATTGGTTAGTGTGTGCTATTGATTGATTGGTTATAGGACTTGTTGGTTATACGAGTTTTTTTCTTCTTTCTTTCGGAACAACATGGTTCTAGTGAATAAAGAGTCATGAGATAGCAGAGGATCGACCAGTATTGTTAGAACAATTGCACTGCCTGTGAAATGGGATTGTGAATGCGAATGAGCGGGCTTCATCTTCTTTTGATTTGATGATATTATGAATTTCCAATCCTCTCTTGATTTATAGCATCATAAAGATTTTCATTTTACTTTCATTTATCACACATCAAGAAATAGATCTTGAGATACATTTTGCATGAGTTGTTAAACAAGAAGCCTGGTTCATTTTCTTCGTCATGCAATTTCAAAATCTAGATTTCTGAAAAGTGTAGGAGTGCAATTTATGTCGATTCACTTAGAAAAGTAAACTCTCTTGGCTTTGACAATGGTCTCCGGTCCCAAAATCAACACAATTTGTTTGGATCGCTCTCAATTTACTTGTGTTTGTTGTATACTTTCTCTGTTTCGGATACATAGTCTAATATTCACATTTGTTCATTTGTTCGAGTAATTGTGAGTTAAGTTTTAAAAAGTAATGAGAATTGATAGGTAAAATGTACATCTATATTGTAATGAGAAAGTTAAGATAAGATAAAACATCATTTTTTATTTGAAACAAATGTTTGAAAGTTAAGACATGAGGGAAATATGAACTCATGGTCACTCAACCAAAGAGAATTAAAAGATATTTCAATATTAACAGTAATATATAGTATAATTTTAAAATTAATATTTTTAATTTGTTTATTAGAATAATTAAATTCAAATAATTTAAAATATAATTATGAGATAAAAATTGATATTTTTATTACATTTTTTTAGTTATATTATTAATACTATAAGATTAAAAAGAACATACACTACTTCAAATATTTTTGCTTTCTATGTTTTTTATACTAGTAGTATTAAATATTAATGTATTGTGAATTTATAGGGCATCGGCTCGCCCTCACCACCTCCACCTCACTCTGAATTCACCTCACCGAAACCCTAGCGATGGCTCGACCTTTCAATTTCGAATGGGCGGGAGAAGGTTATCCGTTCGAGTACGTCTGGCATGATTTCTTAAATGAAAGAGTGATCGGAACGGTCGTGTTTCACCGGAATAGAGCAGAGGTCGAATCGTCCCTGGCCGCCGTCACTTCTCCGGCGTTCTCCCTCGAGAAAAACAACTTCACGGGATTGGTGTACCTAGGGTTTTTTATGGACGTGACCAATTACCTTCGCCACTTGAAAGGGGAATGGGACGCCAAGCCCGAAGAGGCGAGAAATCGAGAAGATGCCGCAAACCGACTGCTTGAGGTCTTCCGCAAAATCGTCAAGCTCCTGAGGGACCATCTCGTAAGAAACGCTAATCCCTTTGCTAATTTAGCCGAGTCCGTCGGAATCGAGGAAAACGGCACTGTTAAGCTCATGAAAGGGCCAGGTGTCGACCCGATCAGCGATTCCTTTGAGGCTAATGTCTTAGAATTAGGATCGATCGCGGAAAAGTTCCGAGTTTTTCTCTCGACTACAATCGAGAATGAATCGGCAGCCTCTGAACTCAGAGTTTACGAGGAATTTCTTGCTTCTTACGAGGAGTGGATGCAGCTGCATCCTAATTATCGTACGGAGCTCAATTTCCTAGCATTGCATCACCCGTCTACCATGGACTCGACATCGAATGTGAAGATGGTTATGAACTTTGGGTTCTTGTCGAGAGTACCTTGTTCTCCATTGAAGTTGAGTCTTTGTGAGCCTTTTCAACGAAGCATTCAGATGAACCTCCCTGAGTGGGCTCAAATTGCAGAGAAGGATCCTCTGCTTCACGAGATTCTTAATGATGGAGGGTATGAAACGAAAGACATTTGCAAGTTCTGTGATGATGTTTTAGATCATTATGTTCATTCGATTCACGAACAATACACCAAGATTCGAAAGCTCAACTATCTAGAGGCTCGAATCGGAAATGTCCGCCACTACATGTTTACAGCATATGTGGAGGCCATTCTCGAGGGGTACAAGCATCAACTTTGTACTTACAAGGACCTCTGTAACAATTTAATTTGAGGTATGTAGGAATTCTGACCTTTGAGATTCTTAGTTTTCTTTCTCATTTAATATTTAGAAGGTTCACAGAATACGAATAAGTCGTTAAACAAATGAATTGATAGATTTCTGCCCTAATTTATGTAATTTGATTCTGTGTTTTTTTTTTCATTTCTGATATATGTGTTTTGACTGTTTTCTCTTCTTGCTGTTGCAGGTGGGTACAACATCTCACATTATCCCAATGGTAATTATCCATCCTTGAGCTTTTTAGTTGATTGTTTGATTACTGTTATTATTGTTTTGGTTTTGTTTATGTGATTTTGCTTGAGATTGATGATGGGATATTTTGTTTGGATTAGGTTCCTTGTTGGTTTTTCGAGATCGACGACTCGCGCTTAGATGTTCTGTGATTTCTTTGTGTGAGCGGGCTTTTAGTTAAATGCTATGGTCTTTTGCTTCTGCATTGCTCTATTTTGTTAGGATTAGATCTTGTAAACCTGAACTTCGTCCGGGTTTTAAATATGTGTTGTATAAGTGTGTCATTGTAGTATTTTTTGAACGCTGTTTCCAGTGACTAATTATGCGTAATTTAGGTGCGCTTTACATTTCAAATTCTTCTTCTTGTCCGACTATTTGTACATATAAATTATGCTTCTGGCCTGACTCTTTGGAAAATCAATAACATCCCAGCCTCGATACAGGTCATATTTCTTGGTGACCATTGATATAAAGTGATGCAAATGAAATGAAAGTGAATCATGTGTTCTCTTGAGATGTTTATTCAGTTGATCATAATACTACATCATAGTCATTAGTCACAGCTTATTTGGACACATAGATAGGTGGAACATCTTCATCTATCGGCGAAAACTGTGAAACAGAAATGTAAACATTGTAAACAACCAGGAAACGAAACTGAGATATGGATACTGATATCTACCTCGACGTTTCGTGTATCCACTTGTTTCTCTTCAAGAAACTGAATCAACCTCTGCATGCTCTCTTCTGTTGGGCAGTAGTGCCCACTGTATGCCCACATAGCCTTGCAGAAAAACAAGTATCATATCAGCACATTTTATTTGATTTTGCTGCAAATATTAATTTAGACCTGGGGCATCCCATCAGAGGCGATTATCCGTCCGGCTGACAAAATCGCAGCCCCGGAAAGAAAACTCGAGTGCTGAAACAACCCTTTATCCTTCTGCCCAACAAACAACCTCCTCGAGGTGCTGAGGACGTATATCCATTTGATCCCCTTTGTCGTGTTAACAAACACGCCACTTTTTTTGTGCACGAGCTTCCCGTGCTCTATGATCACTTCATAGTCTTCGCGCTCCTTCTGCAGTGGGGGTTATTTAAACAAACAAACAAAAAGTAAATGATGGTTTTTTTTTATCAGTTTGCTCACAGGTCCAAGATACTGAATTCGCTGTCGTTGTAACCGTGCCCTCGAGCACTCCTTGAGATCGATTTCTTTGCCATGCCCGTAGTCGAGCCTACAAGTTATAACATGGATTAACAAACAGATGATTATTGCTAGATGTGTTACTGCTTTAGCTGGATTTACCAGAAAAAGAAGGGCTGCGTGCTGTCGCTGCTGAGCCATGCGTCGTGATACAACTTCAGATTTTCACCGTAACGGTGAAGCTGATCTATCTGTCGAATTAATTTATCATCGCATAACTTCTTCATAGTAAAAAAAATAATCGAAAAATCGGAAATAGAAAGATCACATACAACTTCTAACCAATGCTTAGGGGCTAAGAGTTGAGCTCTGTTATCCTTGGACATCCCTTTACCAACCTGCATTGTATTATTCGCCTAATTGCCTAAATATCGTTTGATTACAATGAATGCTGGCGACGACTAAACCAATATATACGTACCTTGGAGGCGAGGAGTACAGCCCGTTTCCAACGCTTATTCGGCTGTCTTCCCATGTTTGAAGAGTGAGATAAATATGACCATTGGAATCTTACTGCAGTATTCTCATTTCTCAAGTCATTATATAGTGAATAAGTAAGTAAAGAGGAGGTGAAACGACCAAGATTTTCTTGGTACATTGTATGTATATGTGATTGTATTTGTGCCTAACAACCTACATATACACTCCACTTATCACATTCATTACTACTACTCAAAATGTGCACTTGCAACTTTGGAAATTGAGTCTATCTAATTATAATCCATCTAATTATAATCGAGCACGAATTGATTTTAGGATGAAACTATTTTAGGTGGGTCGGGTTTCTTTCTCTTGTTTTGGTGCGCCAAACCGCTCCAACATTTTTCAACATACGATCAAAGTCTTGATTCATCAAAAATATATAAAATTAAATTTATATTGCAAGATGATTTGTGATTTGTGAAATTATTTAAGTTCTTTTGAAATTAAATTTAAAATGTTAAATTCTTTAAAATAAATTGTATTTTACTTGAAATCTTTTTCATATTTTATTTTATTATATATAGTAATTTTTATTTGTTCTTATTAATAATTCAATATTTATTTATTAATTATAATAATATAAATTAAAATAATATCAAAAAAAAATAAAAATTAAATAAAAGTGAAAATATCATTTATTAATACAAATTTAAATTTAATACTCATAATATCATATCATCATTTATATTTTTTTAATTTTTATTTTATTTATATTTTTAGAAGTTTTATTTTAATTTGTATTATTAAAATTAAAAAAAGATTATAGAAAATTATAAAAAAAAATTTAAAATCAATTCAAAAATTCAAATATAGTAAATTAAAATCTATATATATATAAATATTGTATTTTTTGAATATGATTTTTATTTTTTTATGATTTTGTCTAGCTAAAATACATTTTTTTATTAAAAAATATTAAAATAATTAAATTTGGAAAAATTACAATTTTATCAAAATTTTGAGTTTTTAATTTTTTATTAAAATTTGGGAGTAAAGCGCTAACAAAGTATTTGGGTCTCTAAAGCTTTTTACCCAAGTTTTAATTAATTATATTTTTTCGGTCGTTCAAAGATAATTGTCGTACTTTCTTTTTTGGAGGTGTCCAACAATAGTTGACACACTCCAAAAAAGGAAATAATTATTTTAACATTTTTATTTTAATATACAATTTTATTTTACTTTACCCACCTACTTTTTAAACTTTACTCACAACTAATTACTTTTCACTTTTAAAATACATTTTTACCTTTTACTTTTAAATTAAAAAATACAAAAATAACAATTTTCTTAAACTCTGTATCCATAAAAGTATGACATATATTAATGGCTAGAGGGAGTAATATTTAGATTTAAAAAAATTAAATTACATCCCTACTTAATATTTATTTTATATATTTATCATTTTTTAAATATTACTTATAAAAGTTAATTTAACAAATTTATTTCACACACGTAATATAATTAAATATTTCATCACAAATTTTGTGTACCATTAAAACTTTTCAATAAAAATATTACATTTTCTTTTTTCGTTGAAAGAGACCATTTTTGGAAACCGTAATTTGAGAAATAATGAAAATGTGTGTCGTGTACTCGTGTATTAAGAAAATTGTGGGTAAAGAAGTCAAAGTTAGATGCATTAACATTACTCATTCTTATTAAAAATATAAGCTATTTTAATATCATTCAAATCTATTAAGAAAAATATAAACTCTCTAATTTAATTTTCATTAAATATATTTAAAATCTAAATTAAATATTAATCTAATTAATATTAAATAATTTTAATTAATGATGAAATCAATTTTAAAAAATACATTTGATTTATATTGAAAAATCAAAAATAATATATAAATTAAAAATAATTCAAAAAATTATAATAATTTATTAAATTTTCAGAAAATAATAAAAAAACAAATTGAGATATTTTGAGTGAAATAGTAATGAAATGTTTTGAAAAAGTGAGATTAAAAAAATATCAAGATTAGAAGTGAGAAAAAATTACCGAAATATTAAAATATTGTTGTATCGAAAAATATCGATTTTTTAGTATATTTTTAAAATTTTAGTATTATCAACATATCGAAAATAATCTATATACTTCTCTATTTCGGCATTTGAATTTTTTTGACATAATTCGATATTTTGATATATTTTTTATTAATTTGATAGTAAAAAAATTAAATATTTTAGATATATCAATATTTTTAGTATATTGAATAGAAATATGAACATTTGAGTATGGTACTCCCTCCACGACCACGGCACACCAGCACCAGTTAGGATTCCAGATAGAAAATTCAGAGCACGTGGTCCATGGAATTGAATATACTTATCTCAAGATAATTTTTTTAATAAAGAGAAGGAGATGATCCTATTCACTCAATTGGAAGCTCCTCGATCGAGTAAAATATAAATTGAGCGTTGTGATTGAATAACAAACACTTGTAAAAAAGAATAAGTCTCAACTCAAGACAAACTTTCATAATTTTTCAATAACAATAAACATTTATCAGATATAACTCATTACGAACTTTCATAATTATTTATTATAATTATATTACTCCAAAGTAAATCTTCCACTAACAGTAAACATCTATAAGAAAGCATTCTCTGACCGAAACTACTAAAATAACAAAATTATTCTTCTACGTTGAATTTCAGTAGTAGTATGAGCAATATTTTTCAATATATAGTCCATATCTCAATTATTTATATTAATCTCATAAATTGCATTTTAATAAATAATTTACTAAACAATTATTTAGAATAATCAACCATCAATTTATATTTATCAACTGCAAATTATTAAATCTTCTATAGAATTAAATCACGTACAAAATATTTGTCTAATGAAAAAATATTCTGTACTTTCTTTAAAAATAAATTAAATACATTAGAAATTGAATTTAAGATAGATTAAACATATGGACGTTGAAAAATCAGCAATTTGCCAAAATTGACCATCTTTTTATTGTTGCATGCATTTGAACTTTTTTTTTCCCTGACACCAAAATTGATTTTTTTTGCTTGAGTTTTCCTAATTCATTCTTTTTTATTTTATTATATTTAACATAATTAATAATAAATATTACCCCTAAGGCTCTTCACATAAGAAAGTGTTACTCATTATTTTTATAGGATAGAAAGAGTATAAAAAATTAATTGTTTAAACTTATTATAACTAAAATCGCATATCTTAGTTACATTGATGTAACCATGCGTTGCTCGGTTAGGTTATGGTGTGATCATTATTTGAGTTAGGACCGATTTGTTTAGTAACTCACAAGTTAATGATGTGTTAAAATTGATGTATTGAGATGTTCATTTGTGAATTATTACATATTGAATTTGTATAAAAACGAACTCTTGTTAAAAGAAAAGAAGATACTCTTATTATCAATTGATTTTAAGATGAAACATTCCCGAGTCTCTCTCACGTTTTCGTGTGCACGGTTACACTCATACCATTTCGATTTCAACAAAATATATAAAAAAATAATGATTCTAAGACTCATGAGTAGAAATTATATTCAAATTTGGAGCGCTCTCACACTCCTTTAAATACTCGGTTGTATACTGAAAGGAAAACTCAGTCCGAGTCACTGAAAGAAAGAGTATTAACAAAAATGGACTGGACCTGGATAACTTCCCTCCTCTCACTACTACTATGCATCCTTTTTATCTCCAAACTCCGGAGAAACTCCTCCAAGCCCAAACGCCTCCCCCCAGGCCCATCGGGCTGGCCCATTTTTGGAAACATGTTCGACCTAGGGGAGGTCCCCCACCAGACGCTCCAGAGCCTCGGGCCCAAGTACGGCCCAGTCATCTGGCTCCGCCTCGGCGCCATCAACACCATGGTGGTCCAGTCCGCCGCCGCCGCCGCCGAGCTCTTCAAAAACTGCGATCTAGCTTTCGCCGACCGGAAGGTCCCGGACTCCCTCACCGCCTCCGGCTACCACCACGCCTCCGTCGCGATCGGGGCCTACGGCGCCTACTGGCGCAAGGTCCGCCGCATCTGCACCACCGAGTTCCTGGTCCACAAGCGGGTGAACGCCTCGATCGAGCTCCGGCAGAGGTGCGTCGACAACCTGGTCGGGTGGATCCGGGCGGACGCCGAGAAATCGAGATCGGCGGAGATCCGGCTCGATCAGTACCTGTTCGTGAGCGCGTTCAACGTGATCGGAAACCTGATGCTGTCCCGGGACGTGATGGACGGTCGGATGGAGAAGGCGAGCGAGTTCTTCGACGTGTTCCTGGTTTTCATGGACTGGACCGGCAAACCGAATCTCGCGGATTTTTTGCCCTTCCTGAAGCGGTGGGACCCGCAGGGGATCAGGAGGAACACGGGGAAGCATCTGGAGAGGTTGTTGGTGATTGCCTCCGGGATCGTCAAGGAAAGGATCGAGGAGAGGCGGGCGGAGAAGGATAATGATAAGGCTAATCGGAGGCATGATTTTCTCGACGCCTTATTGGACGACGAGAGCGACGACGCGGCGGCAACGGAAGGCCCCGCCCTCACAGAGAAGAATATCACTATTGTACTACTGGTGAGATTTTGATTCTGAATTGAATAGATCTAAATTGGGTATTTTTATAAGTTATTTTAAAAAAAATTAAAACAATATTTTATAAGAACAACAGATTCTAATTATACACCTCGTGTGCAGGAGATGTTTTTCGGAGGGACCGAAACAACGAGCAGCACAGTGGAGTGGGGAATGAGCGAGCTTCTCCGAAACCCGGAGCCAATGAGGAAGCTCCGAGACGAGATGGACCAGGTGGTGGGCCGCGGCCGAAAAGTGGTGGAGACTGACCTCAACAACTTGCCCTACTTGCAAGCGACAGTCAAAGAAATCCTTCGCCTGCACCCGGTTTTCCCGATGCTTCTTCCGAGGAACTCCATGCAAGACACGGAGTTCATGGGGTATGTGGTGCCGAAAGACACCCAGATATTCGTGAACGCGTGGGCCATCCACAGGGACCCGGCTTCGTGGGTCGACCCGCTTACGTTCAAGCCGGAGAGGTTCCTTGACTCGGAGGTTGACTACAAGGGACAGGACTTTGAGATGCTTCCGTTTGGTTCGGGTAGGCGGGCGTGCATAGGGATGACTTTGGGGCACCGGATGGTGTGTTTGACCCTAGCCAGCTTGGTCAATGCTTTCGACTGGAAGCTCGGGGAAGGGGTGAAGCCGGAATCGGTGGATATGAGGGAGAAAGTTGGGTTGACTATGAGGAAGCTGGTGCCTTTGAAAGTGATTCCAATTCCCAGGGAGGGATGTATGACTTAAAATTAAAACTGATTGTTTATGGTTTTGTTGATTTGAGTTTCAATAAAAGGTTTCACTTAAAATAAAATGTATGCACCCAAAATCAATCAAAATATGTCATCCCTGAAGATAAAACTGGATGCTAAAGAATGAGTTGGAACGAGATTATAAATTCCGAGTCATGGGTATATATATATATATATATATATATATATATATATATATACACATATTGTTAGTTAGTTGCTGCCGCGAGAATCTCTAGTCTCCTTTTTGATGTCTCCCATCTCCATTTCTTTAGTTTGTTGGCCTTCACTACTGGAGCTAGATGGATTTAATCCATACTCGCTTGTCGGGTTGCTAAACTGATCGGTGCTGCTATAATGATCAGTGCTCGACAGTGCCATTTTCCTGAACTTTTTCATGTCTTCATTGTAATGAAAGGTGTCGTAGTCGGAGCTTTCTGTGCTGTGTCCGTGTCTCACAACTTCATCCAGACTGGACAGAGATAAGTCTCCTTCTAATGCCCTTACCACCTGCTCTCAGTGAAAAAAAAAACAAGGTAGAAAAATTATGAGTAACTAACAAACAGGGTCGTGGGAGAAAAAAACAACACAATTTCTACCTGGCTCATCTTTGGGCGACGCCTAGATGAATGACGTACACAAGCAGCAGCACAGGCTACCACACGAGCCATCTCGTTGTGATTGTGATCATTTTTTATTCTTTCATCAACAAGAACATCAAAGTTTCCATCCTCAAGAGCTCGTGTGAGCAAGGGCCTGGCCTGTGTCGCAATTATTATTAACATACATCATTTTTGTTAATTCTTGAAAAATTACACGAATGTTGGTGATCGTGCTTACCCAGTCAACCAAACTATCATCCATGAAAGATTGGTCATGACTCACAGGTCGCCGTCCTGTAATCAACTCGAGAAGCATGACTCCATAGGAGAACACATCTGACTTTTCAGTAAGTTTTCCAGAGGACGCATACTCTGGTGCAAGATACCTAGAGGAAGAGGGATATTATTGAGAGAAAATGTAGCTTACAATATTTCTAGAGAGCAAGATTTCAAAAGCCCTACTTTACTCTAACGAATATTTCTAGAGAGCAAGTTTTCAAAATCCCAACTGTGTTTGGATCCTGGTTGATTGAAAGTTTATGCTAAAAATACACCAAATTTTATGTATACCACAGGTACATTTTAGGACAAACTGGTAGATATGCCAAACATATTATAAAATCAAATAAAAATCTACATGAAAACAATTCTTGCATACCCAAAAGTTCCCATCACTCGTGTGGAGACGTGAGTATTGGTATCAGAAAAGAACTTGGCAAGACCAAAATCTGCTACCTGATAAAATAAATGATATTCAGCAACACATATCAGATGAAATCAAATTGTGAGGAAGTCAAAAGACGTATCACCTTTGCTTCAAAGTTATACTCCAAAAGAATATTAGAAGCCTTGATGTCCCTATGAATAATTTTTGGATGACCTAATGAACAAAAATATCAGTTTAGGACCTCAAGGAAATAAATGTCATCTGTTCCCTTAAATGGTAATTAAAGCATATACGCCCTGTAGAACTTACAGTCCTCATGCAAATACGCAAGTCCTTTCGCAGAACCCAGAGCAATCCTCATTCGGGTGGACCAATTCATTACAGGTCTCCCTTTTCCTGGGGAAGATAATATTTTCAAAAAAGTAATGAGGATAAGTAAATGTGTCGGAAAACACGAATCAACCAAAATTATCTCTAAACATCTTAATGAGGCACCAAAATCCAAAGAAAATAGGCACTTGTTCAATAAATAAAACTAACCGTGCAAATGAAACTCCAACGTATTGTTTGGAACAAACTCATAAACGAGCATTCTCTGAACCCCAACCATGCTGTATCCAACCAATGACACAAGGTGCTTGTGATGCACTCTGCTTATGATCTCAACCTCGGCCTGGAACTCACGTTCCCCTTGGCCACTTCCAACTTTCAGCTGCTTAACCGCAACCTCTTTACCATTAGGAAGAATTCCCTTGTGCACATAACCAAAACCACCTTGCCCAAGAAGGTTTGCATCTGAGAAGCCATCAGTTGCCATTGCCAGCTCTTCATATGAAAACGTGCTTTTAGAAAAGCCTAAGGACATGCCAGGCGATGGAGGTGGAAGTACAGTTTCAGTTCCTGAGTTCGAACTATATCCTCCACTGCTGCTAATGTAAGCAGGCGGTGGAAGAGGCTTAACCATGTGATTAGCAGCAGATAGTGGAGCATTTTGCTGCCAGTTGTGTACGGGCCCACCACCATAAGGGTCAGCTATAGCAAATACCAAAAATGAACAGCTGTGGGTAAACTCATACGTAATAAGAAGTGATGATAAGCCAGTCATTAACTAAAGTGATCTAACTTAACTGAGCGGAAACTATGAGAAAAGATGCACCAAATATATGGTTATAAAATTTTATTTTTCTGCTCAAAATTCGTTGTTTTCTTGTTACCACATTCTGGAAATTGACATTAGTAGCTTCTAGATTTCACAGAAATTTTCAGATCATCCAAATACGTTCAGCAAATATAACACACTCTCTTAAAGTTAAATATACACGCTGCTGCAACTTTGAGTTAGGAAGGAGAAATTAGCACCATATAACAATCACTGCTTGTATACTTTTTTTTTCCTTCAAAAGTACAGTTGTAAAGGATCCTCTTGAAAGAGGGGTGATTCGGGAATGCCGAAAAAGTGGTGAATGGCTGTCGTCAGCTGACAGCAAATGCATGACTAACAAGCTTTGTACAAGAAACATACAATCTGAACAATTTCAAATTAGTATATTCATCAACATCAGCCCAATTGATGTCATAAATTCAAGGGCTTACTCTTGCCCCCAAACACACACATGAAAAATCTAACACGATTAGTTTACTCCTGAAGAACACATCATCAGTTCGGATTAACTGAAAACGGATGAATATCGATATGTATATTTTTTTCAGTCAACAAATAATCTAGGAAACTTAGTCACCTTTACGATCAGGCGATAGGGGTGGAGGCAAGTAGTGATCCGATTCTTGTCTTCTCTTCTTCTTCTTCTTGCAGCATATAAACATCAGACTCAAAATCAACAGTATAAGCACACCTCCAATAGCGATCCCCACCGCCGCCCTCGTTGATATCCCACCACCAGAAGACTGAGGAGATCCCGGTGTACCCGGAGGTGGAGGCGGATGCGGAGAAACCCTACCAGAGGGGGGTGGAGGAAACCTCCTGCCGTGAGGCGCCGGCGGAGTGCCTGCACCCGAAGGAGGTGGGGGAGATCCACCACCCGCTGGCGATCCAGGAGGAGGGTTTGACGACGGTGTGGATGGAGGTGGGGCTGTGATCGGCGGAGACGGCGTTGAAGACGGAGGAGGAGTAGAGGGAGCGGGCGGCCTCAGGGAAGGCGTTGACGATGGAGGAGGAGTAGAAGAAGCGGGCGGCGACAGAGAAGGCGTTGACGATGGAGGAGGAGTAGAAGGAGCAGGCGGCGACGGAGACGGAAGCGGAGAGGTTGGTGGAGGGGTAGACACCGCCGGAATTGGAGGCGGTGAGGTTCGTGCAGGAGGCGGCGGCAAAACAGGGGCGGGTGCGGGTGGAGAAGTGGTGTTGGACGGCGGAGAAGTGGGAGCGGGAGAAGTGGTGTTGGATGGCGGAGAAGTGGGAGCAGGCGAGGCTCTCGGCGCCGGTGAGGACATTTTAAAAGTTCAATTTGCTTCTCTCTCTATCTGTGTCAGACTCCGTAGAGAAGGAATGTTCGAAGTACACAATGATTGGGAAAGGTTGAAGAATGAAGAGGACGAATACGACTCTGAATTTTGGGATTTTATTTTTATTGATTTATTAATCGATTAGTTTATTGTTTAATTTGAATTTTTCAAGTCAAGGGGAAGGTATGTTGTTGCCTTTGCTTGCTTGTGACTTCATTAAGAATAAATAATCCGGTTACTCAAAACAAATCCAACTTTAACTACTCTCCGTCATCTCCCAATAAAATTTGCGTTTGTTTTTATCACGAAAAAAAAACTAATAAAAAATTGTCTTAATATTTTAAATTATTATTTTGGAACATTCAAAATATAAATAAGTAAAATTTATTGTTATAGAACGTAATTTTTTTGCAACCTTTTTAAATACTATTTATTCTAATTCCTCATCTTTAGAAAAGGAAAAGAATGTTATCACAATTTTTCAGTGACAGTAAAAATTGTAATTTTATTTATTATTCAAACATTAGTAGTAAAAATGTAATTTTATTATCATAATGTAATTTTTACAAATATTATCATTTATTTTTGGTAACATAATAACTATTCAAAAAATGTAATTTTATTTATTTGCCTTTTTTAAAGAAAAAATCTGAATACCAAATCCCCTCTCTCCAATCGCAAATTCTAAAAATAAACAGATAAAATATTACGTATTATCTACTCCGTATATTATATAATGATATATTTGTATTAATATAATTTTCAATACAAATTAAATCAAATACAATCTATTATATACTTAGCTGCTTAGCATTCTACACTAACAACTTACTATGTGCAGGAGAGCTATTGGTATCTAGAGAGTACTCCGCGAATCATGATCATCAGGTCCCGGGCAGCGTATTGTTGGTGCTCGATAAAATTATGAAAGCACAAACCACAGAGAGCGAAAACACAGAAACCCAAGTGTTCTCCGTATACATCTCCATTGCATCGGTGAAAGAAAATCGCGTTCGGCTTTCAGCCCAGTTGCGGATTCTATCTGCTTCAGCAGCGTACAGCGCCCGTCCCTAAACCCAGATAAACAATTATTAAAAAAAAGTATTATATAAAATTATTTTCCAACAAGATAAGGTGGAGTATATATATGTGGTAGTACCTGGTCATCGAACCAGCGGCTGCGTCTCAGCCATGCAGTGACGAGAGCGAGTAATATCCTTGGAGGAGTCAAGTAGTTGATGGCTTTCCCACTTCCCTTTACAACCCTCATTCGCGGAACTAAGGTTCTAGCTACCGTCTCCGGAAGCTCACAAATAATATTAAACATCTGCTTGTTTTGTACACTTGAACCACTGCAGCCATTATGATTATATGTACACTAATTCAGTAGAAAAAGAATAAGAACAAAACCGTACATTTGAGATAATAAGAATAAGGACTTGTTCTTTTAGACTGAAACCGGCTGAACTGAACTGAACTTAAGCGATCTGATCTGATCTGAACTGAACTTAAGCGATCTGAACTGAACTAAATTAATTTTTTTATAAAAATAATAATGACTTTTATAAATTATTAAATATTTTTTAAAAAATATTAATAATATTATGACAATAACTATATTGTATATTGAAAATTATGGATTGGAATTATTTTTTATTTATTTTATTTTAATTTATTTTGAAGCGAACTGAACTGAACTTGAGCGATTTAAAGCACTAAAATTAAGTCCAAAAGAACAAGTCCTAAGTAGACTACAAAAAAAACGAGCATATAATCTATCTTCATACAAAGAAGTGCCCGATCGTTCAAACCATTTGAAATGGTCATGTTGTTTCAATTGAAACATTTCGTAATCCAGAGGATACACAATTCATTTGGACTACATAAGCATCTTAAATACCTTTCTCTTCCTTCTAAGTTAGAAAGTTCTGAACAAACTCAAAGTCGTCGAAACTAAACTCCTTAATTTGAATTCAAAGTAGCATCTTTAGAGTTTGAGGTGATGGCTATCAAACCGTAAGCATCATTGCGGAGCCAAAATCATCGGAAATAGACAGATTCCTATAGTCTATTCAAACCGCACACAACACTTAACCCGAGAAACATCCTAGATTCAATCCATCTATCCAAACGCTTAATTTCATTATGAAAAGCGAACAGTGGGTGAAATTCCTATCGTGCATAATCACGTCATCACTGCCTACCAAACTTATAGTGCCTTAAAATAACTGAATACCTTAATAGCAAGTCTGTCAGGACCATGCCTGGCGAAGCAGTGTGGACCCCCACCTTTGATCTCCGACACTCCTTCAGAAGGGATGACTGAAGCTGCCGAAGGCCACATTTTGTCGACCCGTAGCTATAATTTTTGAAATTGTGTGGAATTATTTCAAGTAGAACATGTGATCAACATAATTTATCTTTTTTTTTTAATTAATTCTGTGTAGAAGAAAAGCAACCGTTGATGGAATTGAGCTTACACAGCAGTTAGTGGTGTGCTAGAACCCCCCGATCCTGCACCATCCATGTTAAAAATATGACCACCATTTATTTGGCTTCCCATGATCTGTAAGGATTCGCGAGTGCATAGAATCGATCCGACTAAATTTGTTGACACAATCTGTCCGTCAAACGTTGATCAAGTCATTATATAAATACATACTCTCTACGATAGAAGATTTTACAGGTCATTTTTTCATTTTGGAAGGCATCTAAAGTTCTTATAAGGCTTCACATTTTATTCCTCTTAACACATTTCATCGACACTTGTCCATATTGGTGCTCCCTCTGAATCAGAAGTTCTAAAACTTACATACATAATACAGACGACACCAGGGCATACTGTACTATATCCTCAAACTAAATAAATCGATTGAATCATGAAAAGGCAAAATTAGATACTGCAGGGCAAACCTGTTGTATGTCATCATCACTAAACTGTAGCAAGGGTCTGAATCCCTTGTTTGTCCCAGCATTGTTCACCTGTAGAAGGGATACACATACAAATTATAAATTAATTTTAATAAATATATTTTAAGTGAAATTACTTGTTATATAACAAGAAAAAAATGCAAATTACTTACCCAGATATCAATCGATCCAAGTTCATTTACAGCAAATTTTGCCAACTTCCTAACATCCTCAGGATTAGAGACGTCACATGAAATTCCCACTACCTTAGCATGCCTCAATTGTGTTCTAGAAGAGCCACCTGTAGCCATCATGAGTTGCTTCAGATTCTCAGCTAGTTCATTGATGGTTGAGTCCACTGATTCAGGGCTAAAGTCGAAAAGCAAAAATCAAATTAATAAATGCATGAAAAAAGAGGAAGAAACATGAAAGTATAACCGGACTACTAATAATTGCTTACTCGCGAGAAGTAACAACGACCCTGTCACCTGAAAGTATAAATTCGCGAGCCAACGCTTTCCCCAGTCCTCGTGTACTGCCATTTTTTACGGATCATGATTTTTACTAAATTCTCCAGTGCACGGTTTTCCTGACGCTGATTTTATTTTAATTTATAATGGAAACTATACCTTCCGGTTATGACAACATTACGTGGGCCAGATCGACTGACTTCCTCTAACACCATGTTTGAACCTATCATCGTTCCAATAATAATTCCCCCGAGCCAACTATACCATACTAATGCGTTCATTTGATCATCCCCACCTAGAGAAAAACATCAAAATTCATTCATTGACTACTATCATTACTGCTACGCAAAAAAAGGAAAATTAAATCCGACAGAAAACCTGACAACTGAAACCCTATCAACAGTATGACTCCAGTGCTTAACATTGTCACAATGTATCGTCCAATGTGCATAGATAACTGTCCAGAAAGAAGGGAGTCTGTTCAAGCATATACATAATGCATAGACTAGATATCCAATGTATTTGAGGGAACATTTAATCGCAAAAACGTGGGAGAGTACTCCCTCAGTGTCGCAATATATGTTGCATCTTAAACAATAAGATATCAATCCGTCCGACGCATTACAGGGGCAACAAGAATTAAATGCAACTTTACATTACCAAGAAGACTTGAGAGATTGTTCGACTAAAATTTCAATTTCTTATAAATTGTTTTCAAGAGCTTATAAGCTCATCGAAACATCCTACGAATTCTACTTTTCAAAATTTACCCCTCCATTCTCCTCCATCAACTTTACGCATTCTTAGTTTTTCGACAAGGAAAGGTAGTATGGAATTTTCATGATTATATCTATAGCATTATACACCACTCTTAATCTGCGTGTAAATCAAAATTACGAAAAATTGAATGAGACCCAAAGGGAGTATTACTTAACTAGCAACAAATAATCTCGACCACATATTCACGTTCGGTTATTAGGCCCCTGACCAGTGAGCTACAGCATAGACCTAACTTTTGCTTCCTACCTAATCACATGTATCTTCTCACTTGAATCCACTCAATCATTTTCAATTATTAGGCCACCAAGTTGTGAGCTATATAGCATAAACCTACCTCGTCACGTGTAAGTTGTAACAGCTCACAATCTGTTTTTAGGAGTTCATAAGTTCAGCCAAGCACCGAACTCGTAATTATTAATTTTAGAAAGTGCGGTGAAGATCAACATTGACTAAATCAAGGTTGACGAATCTATTGTGGAACTATGTTCTACGACCTCACGAATCCTTAGTTAACCGCCTAGCCTCATTTTTGGATCGACCATTTTTTTAAGCAGATTTTTTAAGGCATTGCAAAAAACAAACTGTTTCAATTGTAGATATTCAACGAATTCAATCCAACCATTGTTCTAAGAAACTCCGCCCAGTTACGCGAAGGCCTTACTATTCATCCGACTAGCTCTAGGCGGAATTCGACCGTATCGGTTACAAGTTGCAAGTATTAATCAAGCTCTCTTAAAACCTTAGAATCAAATTAACTAAAAAATAAAATGAATTTCCAACTCACAGTGAATAGAGTTTCTTCCAACTTTTCGAGAGCTTCTCTGAACCTAGGCTCCGATTGCAAACTCGGCTTCGATACTTTCCACACCGCATTCCTAACCGCGCCCACGAATTTGTTGGCGGGTTTTTTTCTCGGCCCAATCGATGATCCGTCCTCGCTCTTCTTGGCCCAGATTCTTGCTCCCGGACGGCCAGCCGCCTTGACGCGAACCGTGCCCCACGAAATACGGCGGCCTAGGAAGTGGCGGCCCGGTGGAGGAAGGTGCAGCTTCGCCACCGTGTTCATCGTGGGACGGGAGGTTCCAGATTAATGGGAAGTTGTTGTTGCGGTTTCGAGAAATATTGAAACGACGGGGGTTTGGTGGGCAGTAGTAGTAGAAAAAATGAGAGTAAAGTGTGAAGACCACACGTTAAAGCAACGCCTCATCCCCACGCTTCCTTTCGCGACGTGTCGCTACTATTTGCCTCATTCTTCCAAGTGGATTATATACTGTATGTATTTGATTGTGTATTGTAAAATGACTTCTCTTCTTTTATTAAGTCCAAAGTATTTCATGCAATACACATCGAAAGCACTTTGTTTGTACGCAAAATAAAACCATTTGTTAAAAATATTCACAAAGTTATACTCATCCCTTTTGTCTAAATTCTAATGATCAATTCATTTACAAAATATAGAAGATAAAATAGTGACTTTGTTAGATCATATTCTTGTGGAAGATCAAGCAAGATGTGAATGAAAAAAAAATTAATGCACTATCCCTCTCTCACGGGAAGTTTTTTATTTTTTTTATTTTTTTTATAAATGTGTAAATTTTAATTTTTGAAATATTCGTAATGGTAAGTAACGAGTGAAATAGTGACTACTCAATCCGTCCCATTAAAATAGTCACGGGTGGTCAACGTTGACTTTTTTTGTCCCTTAAGTACATACGATAAATAGTATAAAAAATTATGAAAAAAATATTAAAATAAAATTTAACTATTAAATTTTATTTTAATATTTTTTTCATAATTTTTGTATATTATTTATCATATGTATTGGACCGACAAAAAAAGTCAACGTTGACCACCTGTGACTATTTCGCTGGGACAGAGGGAGTATTTTTTTTAAAGTAGAGTTCGCAGTTGTATTGCCATAAAGGTTTCTCGTCCTAATTTTTTGTTTTAAAAAAAATCAAATACATAGAAAGAACATGTAAAATGTAAGTATGTGAATCGAGCAAACAAAAATAGTAATTATAATATCAAGCAATAGTAAATACATTCTACCACCGATCTATTAAAATTTTGATAGTAGCTATTAAGATTATTAGATCATCCTCAATGGTAGGTACAAATCCTACATTCATATATGACATCAAATTGTACATATGTACACCATTGGGATGGTACAACAGTACAATTGAGGAAAGGGAAATTTGAGTATTAAAGTTTGGATACTAGTTAAAATTTGATATGTCTTATAATGTGAGTCTCACATGTATAAATAGAAAAAATTATACCCCAAACTATTGGGATGGTGAAGTACAATTTGATAAGCACAATTATTTATAAGTCATCCTTCTAAATTCTCACATCTCTGTTTGTTAGGTAATTGATCTACAATACATTAATTATACAGTAGAAATTTCATATACTAATAATCTATATATGAATAAAATCTTTATAATAAAAAGTTTAATTCTCAAATTGGGACTAGTTATAAATAGGAATAAACTATAAATTGTCATAAGTCATAAATTTTTCCGTTCATCTTAAAAATCAATACCTCTATATAAATAAATGATTAATATATAATTAAAATATTTATTAATAATATTTTTATTTATCAAAATCAATAATATGTTTAAGTTGACTTAAAATATTTATCAAAATTTATAACATATAGTATAAATTTTAAATGTAGAAAATTACCATGCATAAGTGAATTTTCTCATTTGACACGTAATGTATAATTTTCCATCTCAAATCTGGAAACGAGAATACAACAATAGTTTTGATCCAATAAATTTGTTGGGGCAAGTTTTTGAAGCTTTTGGCATTTACTACGTATTTGTGATGACGAGCATTTTGTTGAAGTAATTTTTGACAATGTCATCTTCCATCAGTCGAATTTTTTGAAATTGATTGTTACTATTTTTTAGATTGTTTTAAACCTTTATTACCTTTACAATGAAAATGAAGTGAATATCAAAAATGATTGTTGGCGTGACAACATTTTTTTTAGGACTTTATACATTTGGACATCAATACTGTATATTCATCCTGTGAAATTGGTAACGGTAGAAATTGAAGTGTGATTTAAAAAAATATATATTTATTTTATTAAAAAAAAATTCAATCATTACATGTGTTCAAATAAATTAAAGTATAGTTTTGATTCATATAATGAAATAATGAATGTTCAAATAAATTAAAGTATAGTTTTGATTGATATAATGAAATAATGAATATTCAAATTAAGAAATAATCCAACTATTTTTGTTGGAAAATTTTATTCACTCTTACAATATTTCAAGCAATCAATAATTTTTATGTTACTTAAAAAATCATTTACAAATATATTACAAAATCGAACAAACATTATGGATGGAATAAGACTAGGAGTACTATATTTTTTTTCATATTTACTCAAAGGGTGAATTTATTTACACCTCCAAAAATACTAAACTCACCCCTAAATCAAATTAACATATTTATTTATTAATTTGATAATTATATTCTTTTTTAATCTCTAATTTACCCTTTATCACCTAACCAAATTTCTCTTTACTAATTACACCCCGTGAGGGAGGGACTGGTCGGCGCCATTGAATAACGACAACTGCAGCGATGGTCTCGCCGGAGTAGCACGACGCCGTCCTGGATGGGCTGAGAGTGGCGGCCTCTTCTACGGTCTTCCTTTCCGATGAGGAGATTGACGGCGGGACTCAAGGATGACTTTGATCGGTCGAGATCTCTGCAACGATGGCAATGGCGGCGGCTCAATTAATCTAGCGAGGGCATTGACTAGAGGAGGGGCCAATCTCTTGGTCGTCGGTCAACAACGTCGATTCACAATCCCCATCTTTAAACTAATTTAGATCTCGTAATCTCGATTGAAACACCACTGTGCGTACGTTGGAAATCCTAAGAACTGTGTACCAATGACTATAGAAATTAGATACTTGTTGGGTTGAGAGTTCATTTACGGGCTGATTTGGTTGGGGGAAGAATTTTTGCGAAAAGATTTCGGACTTAGAAAGGGCTGGACCAAGGCGACTGTTGGGGACTTGGGTAGGGGTACAGTAAGATCGAAGAAGAAGAAGGGTGATTTTGGTATTATGATTAATTAAATTAATAAATAAAAAAAATAAATTAATTAAGGGGTGAGTTTAGTAAAAAAAGAGGTGTAAATAAACTCACCCTTCCTTACTCAAATAGCAAAACCTACCCAATGTTAATTTGACGACTAATCATTTGGGCTTTTCTATATTTTTTTTTGCATATTTACTCAAATAGCAAAACCTACCCAATGTTAATTTGACAACTAATCAATTGGGCTTTTCCGCTCAGGCAGCCCAACACAACACAAAGTAGTGTTGTAGTGTTTAGAGATCAGAGGTTAATTTGGGTATTTAGTTTTTTTCATTACTACTCCGTACTATAAAATAAAGGAGAAAAATAGAATTCGAAAGCAGGGCTCGATAAATTCCGTCAATACACGGACTCTCGGAGTATCATAAATTCGTAAAGGCAGAGTTATTCGCCGACTAAAAGCTGTGAATTGTGACGTCACTAATATGCGCATAGAGTTTCATTCCTCTCCTTTTCTCTCATGATCGGAAAAACTAGTCAGAAACTCAGAGCCTCCGATTGACGGTGGAAATGGAAGTGCCGATCTGTCTGGAAGACTTCGGTCAAAAAGTCGATTTGACGCGCAGAATCAGGGAGGTTCTGTTGAACTATCCGGAAGGGACCACCGTCCTCAAGGAACTCATTCAGAACGCCGATGATGCCGGCGCCACCACCGTCCGCCTATGTCTTGACCGCAGGACACACGGCGCCGGCTCTCTGCTCTCCGATAGCCTCTCCCAGTGGCAGGGCCCCGCCCTATTGGCGTACAACGATGCCGTGTTCACTGAGGAGGATTTCCTAAGTATTTCCCGCATTGGTGGAAGCGCTAAGCAGGCCAAGGCCTGGAAGACCGGCCGTTTTGGGTAATTTATACTTGCTTTTTATTCTTTTCATCCCGTAATCTGTTAATGTGCTCGTGTATTCCTTTTGTTTATCGTGCGTGTGTTTTCGTTATAGAATTTAAATGCAGCTATGCCTAACTTGCTGAAACCTATCGAATGCTTCTGTGTGTGTGATGTTTGTGTGTTTGTGTATTGGTGTGATGACTTGGTTCAGGTAGAATTAAAGAAGGTAAAACACTTCACGACACTATGATTTTGAGAAGAATGGTTTATTATGATCAATACCTTTGCCTATACTCTATTCACGACTGGCATTGTAAATGATAATGATTGTAATGTGAGGCAGTGTTGTCATTTGACGATCATATATGCTTTCATCATGAACTTTAACATGCGTTGGATTGTTAGATTCGCTAATTTTTTCCAGTGTCTTCTCAGAGTAGCTGAATGAACTTTAAGGTGAATAAGGTATGTTCAAACCAAATAGTATAAAAAAAGGGAAGAATTATCTATGAATGCCCCTCCCAAGTCCCAACCCCACCTACCTCTCACAGAGAAAATAAAAATAAATTACTAACAGCAGAAAACAAAAGGGTAAAAGGGAAAAAATACTGCCATTATATTTTATTACAATTGTAGAATGCGTAGAATATTGTAGGAAATAGCAGCAATATTAAGGGAGTTACTTTGATCTTGCATTTTGTTTGCTTCTTTAAACGTGCCCCCAAAATCTAAAGGTAGCACCTGCTTGGTTCTAAAGCGTTACAAGTTAAAATAAAATACTCTAAGCTTCCTCATATCAAAACTGTAACAACTAGTACACCTGAAATGCTTTAAGATTCTTCTCGAGAGAGATTATCATATGCAAACATCCATGTTCATGGAGAGTTCTGTGTTTTATGCTGAGTCCTGACAAATAAATTTTTTATGTTGAGAAATTAATGCTTACAGCAACAGTCTGATGTGATCATTGAAATCATGAACCAAAGGTCCAAAACACATGGTATTATGTGAAGAAAATGCTTTATATTTGAGCTTAAGCCTATGTAATAAACCAGAAAGATGAGAATTCTCATTTTTTTCTACTTTAGCTAGCTATGAATAATTCATCATAATCTCTTTTCTTCCCAACCAAATTAAAAATGAATAAAATATTTGCGTTGAGTAATTGATGACAATCTCATGCAACTCCTGTAGATCTTGCTATTTAAGTTTATTAATTGTCGAAAATGAAACAAGTCTCATGAAACAATTCTCAAAATCTTGTATGATGCACACTTTTCCAAGCAGCTTTTGGTAGGAAGCCGCAAATTCAAGTCAGTTACTGTTGGAGTCGATCAAATTAGGAGTAATGGGGTTATTTTATTTATTTATGTTTTATTATTTATTCCAGCTTTCAAGGATTGGGTCATGGGTTGATTTATGTCAGGGTTTTCTTGAGCCCGTTTGTTTATTTACTATTTACATGGGTCGTGGTTCGTGAGTAACTAAATTAGGGCAGGGAATGAATTGATTATCGTGGCATCTTGCTGGACAGGCTGATATATCTGAGATTCTTGGTTGTTTGAATATTTTTAGTATGATTGTTATTTTTTCTTGCGTTTCAGGACTTCTCCTTTAGCTCTGTCATATATATATATATATATATATATATATATATTAGCTCTCTTGATATGAAACGTGGATCGTTCTATCTAAACTGTGAAATTAAATCTCAATGCTAGATAAATTTAAGCTCAGTGTCACTTTTAAATCTGTTAATTTCCAGACTCCACACATAGCTACAATTTATAGAAAGGTGATACAAGTATTCAGCTTGAAAGTAGGGAAATCTGTGTCAGGCTACATTTGGAACTTTTATATTGTGAAATGTTGACAAATTCACTGTTTTACTATTGGATGTAACTTCTTGATTAATTTTGCTTCCTAGCTGCATCTTTTTAATATTTTGAAGGAAAGTGTGCTGTACTTAAGGTGAGAACTTTAACGTCTGACTTACATCAACATTGCTATAACAATTTATTGCAACTTGAGTTGAGCATTTTTTTTTTGTTTAATGTAGGAGTTTCTTACGCGTAATCATAATTAGTTCATTTCTGAGTACGCAATCTTGAAATGTTTATTTCTAGAGTTTTGCCCATTCTTAAAGGGGTACATTTATGTAACTAAAATGAATTGGTATTTGCGGGACTTTAGTTTCACATCTGAATTGTTTTCTTCTTTAGAAATGGACCCATCTCTAATTCTCATATTTTATAGGGTGGGATTCAACTCAGTATACCATTTAACGGACTTGCCTTCTTTTGTGAGCGGAAAACATGTTGTTCTATTTGATCCTCAAGGTGTTTATCTTCCCAACATCTCCTCTGCTAATCCTGGGAAGCGAATAGAGTATGTTAGTTCTTCAGCCATCTCACTGTATACAGATCAATTTTTTCCATATTGTGCTTTTGGTTGTGATATGAAAAGCCCTTTCCATGGAACTTTATTCCGTTTCCCTCTGAGGAATGCAGATCAGGCTGCAAATAGTATGCTTTCAAAGCAAGCCTACCTTGAAGATGATGTAACTTCTTTGTTTGGTCAGCTATATGAGGAAGGGATTCTTTTGCTACTTTTTCTTAAAAGCGTACTATCTGTAGAAATGTATGTTTGGGATGCAGGGATGCTTGAGCCGAGAAAGTTGTATTCCTGCTCTATTAATTCAGCCGATGACAATGTGTTGTGGCACCGCCAGGCACTTCAGAGATTCTCTAAATTAGAATATGCTTCTGATTGTAAGATGGATACCTTCTCGCTGGACTTCCTGAGTGAGGCTGTGATTGATAATGTTTCAAAAATAAGGACCCATAAGTTCTATGTTGTACAGATGATGGCTTCACCATCCAGTAGAATTGGTACTTTTGCAGCTACAGCAGCAAAGGATTATGACATGCATTTGTTGCCTTGGGCCTCGGTTGCAGCATGCGTATCAGATGATTCGCTTAATGTAATTTTCCATTACTCAGTAGCATGTCTAGGGTGATATGGTTCTAGACCTTCTCGTCTTTAGTTTATCTCACTATTTATGTTTCTTTCCGTTTGCTCATTTATGTGTGTGTATATGCTTGTGAATTTGTGGTTCCTATATATTTGCATATGCCCTCATCTGCAGTAATATGTGTACATACAAAAGGAGTAGGGTATTGATGATGATATTTTTTCTCTATCCAGTGAGGTTAATTATTTGCTGCTTACGAATTATAGAGTTACTAGAAAAATGGAATGAGTATTGGTGAAATGGTTGTGATGTGTAGAAGCAAAACTAATTAATTATTTTCAGCATGATTTTAGTATTGCTCTACTTGTATTGGTAATTTTAGTGGGCTTAGAAGTTGAAAGAAGTAACAGTGTTGAATTATTTTTCCTGTGTGATCTTTAGTCTTTAGCTAATTTTTCAGTAGTGCAATGTTCAATATGCATGTGATTTCTAGGTCGTAGGATTTAATGTAATTATGATGTGGAGCCTGCTCCTATTTTCAGTCAAACTGTATGTCTAGTAAACTTCTTTTTATCTTCCTCTGGTTCAAACTTCAAAGTAGAAATCAATAAAATTTATTCTGTTTGGAGTTCCTTCGTCTGCTAATGAATATAATTATCGTGTGACTCATGACAGGATGATGTTCTTAAGCTTGGGCGTGCATTCTGTTTTCTCCCATTGCCATTAAAAACAGGTTTCAGAGTTCAAATTAATGGATACTTCGAGGTTTCTTCAAATCGCCGTGGCATTTGGTATGGTGATGATATGGACAGAACTGGAAAAATTCGTTCTATCTGGAACAGGCTGCTACTGGAAGATGTTGTGGCCCCTAGTTTTGCTAAATTACTGCTTTGCATACGTCAAATTCTATGCTCGACAGAAGCTTATTATTCCTTGTGGCCTATTGGTTCATTTGAAGAACCCTGGAATTTGTTAGTTGAGCAAATTTACAGGAGCATCTGGAATGCCCCTGTCTTACATTCCGACGTTGGAGGTGGGAAGTGGATTTCACCGGAGGAGGCATTTATACATGATGTGGAAATAAATGGGAGTAAGGAAATCAGAGACATTCTTGTCCAGCTTGGAATGCCTATTGTTCCTTTGCCAAGTGATTTATTTGATATGATCTTTAATTGCAATTCCGTTGGGCATAAAAACGTTGTTACTCCTGATTCAGTGCGACATTATTTGAGAGATTGCAAATATCTAAGTGTATTGGACAGATCCCACAAGCTCATGCTGTTGGAATATTGCCTTGAGGACTTGATTGATTCAGACGTCAGCATTCATACATCTCACCTTTCTTTGCTTCCTTTGGCAAATGGTGATTTTGGATCATTTTCTGGATCCTCAGAAGGAACGACTTATTATATTTGCAATGAGCTGGAATATATGCTTCTGCAACAAATTTCGAGTAAACTAATTGATAGGAGCATTCCTTTGAATCTTCTATGCAGACTAACATCTATAGCAAACGTCTCAGGGGCAAACATTGTAGTTTTCAGTGTAAATCTGTTCATTCAATTATTTTCTGAATTTGTACCCGCAGAATGGAAATATGAGACAAGAGTCTTATGGAATCCGAATTCTGATTCTGCTTATCCTACTTCGTCTTGGTTCGTGCTGTTTTGGCGTTACCTTTTGGAGCAATGTCAGGATTTGTCTGATTTTGGAGATTGGCCTATAATGCCATCTGTGACTGGCCATTTGTATAGGCCTTCTAGGCAGAACAAATTCCTAAATGTTGAAAAATTGTCCGAGAAAATTCAACATGTCCTTGTTAAGATAGGATGCAAGATACTGAACAACAATTATTGCATTAAACACCCTGATTTAATTAATTATGTGCATGATGCTGATGCTTCTGGCGTTTTAGATTCAATTTACGACGTGTCTTCTCATGATAGTATCGCTCAGCTTCTTCAGCCTTTGGAAGCTAATGAGAGAGATGAGCTCCGTCGATTTATTCTAAATCCTACATGGTTTCTAGGAACGCCAATGGATGATTCTCATATACAGAATAGCAAGTGGCTTCCAGTGTATAAAGTGTATGATGCAGAATTTACTGAGAACTTCAAGTATTCTGATTTAGTGAACCCTCGAAAATTCTTACCTCCATCTGACTGCCCAGAGAGCTTGCTTTCTAACGATTTCCTTTGTAATTTGTCAAACTCAGAGGAAGAGTTGGTAATGAGATATTATGGTATCAAACGGATGAAGAAGACAGAGTTTTATAAGCTGCATGTTTTTAATAGGATAAAGCATTTAGAAACTGATGTTCGTAACAGGGCCATGCTTTCAATTCTTCAAGAACTACCACAATTATGTGTGGAGGATGCGTTGTTCAGGGAAATCTTGAGAAAATTGGAATTTATTCCGATTGTTAGTGGCACATTGAAATGTCCTGCAGTGTTGCATGATCCAAGAAATGAAGAGTTGTATGCCTTACTTGAAGACTGCGATAGTTTTCCCTCTGGGATTTTCCAGGAATCAGGGGTCTTAGACATGTTACAAGGTCTGGGTCTTAAGACAACTGTGTCTGTTGACACAGTCATACAAAGTGCGCGTCATGTGGAACATTTGATGCATGAAAATCAGGAAAAAGCTCATTCAAGAGGCAGAGTACTTCTTTCATATCTGGAAGTGAACGCATTAAAGTGGCTACCTGACCCACCAAAGGATGATCAGAGTACAATGCATAGAATGTTCTCAAGAGTTCCAAACGCATTTAAATCCCGTCATTTAAAATCAGATTTAGAGAAGTTCTGGAATGATCTTAGGCTGATATCGTGGTGCCCGGTCCTTGTCTCTCCTCCACATACATCATTACCATGGCCCACTGTCACGTCATTGGTTGCTCCTCCTAAGCTTGTTAGGCTATTCACAGACAGATGGCTTGTCTCTGCTAGTATGCGGATACTGGATGGAGAATGTTCCTCATCAGCATTATCCTATCAACTTGGTTGGTCTAGCCCCCCAGGAGGAAGTGTAATGGCTGCCCAGCTGCTTGAGCTTGGGAAAAACAATGAGATTGTCTCTGATCCCTCTCTCCGGCAGGAACTCGCTTTGGCTATGCCGAGAATATATGCTATCTTATTGGCCTTACTTGGTTCAGATGAACTTGACATTGTAAAGGCTGTTCTAGAAGGTTGCCGGTGGATTTGGGTTGGAGATGGATTTGCTACCTCAGAAGAAGTCGTCCTTAAGGGCTCTCTTCATTTGGCCCCCTACATACGCACCATACCTGTTGATTTAGCTGCATTCAGTGACTTATTCCTGGAATTAGGTATTCAGGAATATTTACGGCCTTCTGATTATGCAAATATATTATATAGAATGGCCACCAAGAAGGGTACTGTTCCTCTGGACTCTCAGGAAATCAGTGCTGCTACATTAATTGCACAGCACCTCGCTGAAGCTCACTTTTATGAAGACCAAACTAATATTTACCTTCCAGATGTATCAGGCAGACTACTTAGGGCAACAGATTTAGTCTATAATGATGCTCCCTGGTTGCTTGAGACTGAAAATTCCGACAGTTTATTTAGCAATGCAGCTTTATCTTTGGGTGCTAAACAAGCTGTTCATAAATTTGTTCATGGTAATATATCTCACGATATTGCTGAAAAGCTTGGGGTGCGCTCCTTCAGGCGGATTTTGCTTGCAGAGAGTGCTGATTCAATGAATGTGAGTTTGTCTGGAGCTGCTGAAGCCTTTGGGCAGCATGAAGCTTTGACAACCAGGCTCAGACATATACTTGAAATGTATGCTGATGGGCCAGCTGCTCTTTTTGAGTTGGTACAAAATGCTGAGGATGCAGGGGCCTCCAACGTTACCTTCTTATTGGATAAATCTTACTATGGAACTTCTTCTCTTCTTTCACCTGAAATGGGAGAATGGCAGGGCCCAGCTTTGTATTGTTTCAATGACTCTGTTTTCAGTTCACAAGATCTTTATGCTATTTCTCGCATTGGCCAGGAAAGTAAACTAGAGAAGCCATTTGCAATCGGAAGATTTGGGCTTGGATTTAATTGTGTTTATCACTTCACCGATATTCCAACTTTTGTTTCTGGAGAAAATATTGTCATGTTTGATCCCCATGCCTGCAATTTGCCTGGAATTTCACCGACTCACCCTGGGCTCCGGATTAAATTTTTTGGCAGAAAGATTTTGGAACAATTTCCTGACCAGTTTTCTCCATTCCTACACTTCGGATGTGATCTACAAAATCCATTTCCTGGCACTCTCTTTCGTTTTGCCCTCAGGACCGTTGGTTCTGCCTCTAGAAGCCAAATAAAAAAAGAAGTGTATTCACCTGCAGATGTACTATCACTGTTTTCTTCCTTTGCCGAGGTTGTATCTACAACTCTACTCTTTCTGCGCAATGTTAAGACTATATCAATATATGTCAAAGAAGGGCCTGAAATTGAAATGCAATTGCTACACCGTGTTCGCAAGGAATGTGTTAATGAACCTGAACTTGAAAAGGGTCCATTTCATGAGATCTTTAGCTCTATTTATGGGAACCAACTAGATAGATCGAATAAGGATCAGTTCCTACACAAGTTGAGCAAATCAATCACTAAGGATATTCCTTGGAGGTCTCAGAAGCTTTTGATGTCCGAGCAGAACCAATCCAGTTGTAAGTCATGTTTGTGGTTAACTAGCGAATGCTTAGGTAGTTTTCACAGGAATAATAATTTTTCAACCTTTGACAAGAAGTTTTACAAGTTTGTTCCCTGGGCCTGTGTAGCTACACCCATCAACTCTGTTGAGATTGATAAAAGGAGTGAGGAAATTAAAGACGAATATTTTCCTGATACTGCTGAAATTCTTCAGCAACTTCAAGTTTCTACTCGAGCCATGTCTAATTTTGAGGGTCGTGCTTTTTGCTTCTTACCTCTTCCAATTAATACTGGTCTTCCGGTTCACATAAATTCCTACTTTGAGTTGTCATCAAACCGAAGGGATATATGGTTTGGTGATGATATGGCAGGAGATGGGAAGATACGTTCGGACTGGAACATGTACCTCCTTGAAGAAGTGATTGCCCCAGCTTATGCTCATCTCCTCGAGACAGTTGGACTGGAATTCGGTCCAAGTGATTTATTCTTTTCATTTTGGCCTACAACAGGTGGTTTTGAACCTTGGACCTCACTGGTGCGGAAGCTTTACCAGTTTGTCTCTGAGAATGGTCTACGGGTATTGTTCACGAAAACCCGAGGAGGCCAGTGGATTTCAACCAAACAAGCAATTTTTCCAGATCACAATTTTGATAAATCATGGGAACTTCTGGAAGCATTGTGTGATGCTGGTTTACCTGTTGTTAGCGCTCCAATGGAAATTGTTAATAAATTTATTGAAATCTGTCCATCACTGCATTTTCTCACACCTCATTTACTGCGAACACTTCTGATTCGGCGGAAGCGTGAATTTAGAGATCGAAATGCAATGATATTAACCCTTGAGTACTGCTTGTTTGATCTTCAAAGTCCAGTTCCATCGAAAAGTTTCTATGGATTACCCTTGATACCACTTTTAAGTGGTGCATTTGCAAAACTGGACAAAAGGGGGCGTAGTGAACAAATTTACATCGCAAGGGGAGATGGATACAACCTGTTGAAGGATTCAATCCCTCATATGTTGGTGGATTGTGGGATTTCTGATTTTCTTTATCATAAGTTGTGTGCTCTAGCTGAAAGCGAAGACTTTAATATATCTTCTCTGACGTGTGAACTGCTTGAAAATATACTCATGAGACTAATTCCAGCAAATTGGCATTATGTGAAGCAGGTGACTTGGGTTCCTGGTAATCAAGGTCATCCTAGTTTGGATTGGATACAACTACTATGGAGCTATCTGAGATCATCTTGTAAAGATCTTTCATTGTTTTCTAACTGGCCAATTTTGCCAGTTGAAAATAATAATCTCATACAGCTTGTTGAAAATTCTAATGTCATCCGAGATGGTGGATGGAGTGAAAACATGACGGCGTTGCTGCAGAGGGCAGGGTGCCTACTACTTAGGCGGGATATCCCAATTGAACATTCACAGCTGCAACTTTATGTGCAGCCCTCGACAGCGATGGGAATTCTGAATGCATTGCTGGCAGTCACTGGTAAACCAGATAACATTGAGGAGCTCTTTGATGATGCTACAGACGGCGGTCTACATGAACTTAGAAGTTTTATTCTCCAATCGAAATGGTTCCATGATGGTTTAATGGACAGCACTCATGTTAGTATCATTAAGCGCATTCCAATGTTCGAGACATTTCGGAGTAGAAGACTTGTATCTTTAAGTAGTTCTGTCAAATGGCTTAAACCAGACTCTATACGCGATGATCTGTTAGGTGATGACTTTGTGAAATTGGACTCAGAGAAAGAAAGAATAATTTTGGAAAAATTTATAGGTATCAAAGAACCAGCAAGGGTAGATTTCTACAAAGATTATGTACTCCATCGCATGTCGGAGTTCATCTTACAGGAAGGTTTTCTCTTATGCATTTTACGTGACATTAGATTCTTGATCGAGGAAGATAGCACTTGCAAACCAGTGTTCTCTACAACTCCTTTTGTTCAAACAACAGATGGAGCCTGGAAAGATCCATGCAGGCAAGTTTTTCAAATTATTGACAAGTTATGTAAAGTTCTTTTACTACATGCCTCGTATTAATTGTTGCAGATGATCATGTTGTGGTTGAAAAACTATTAATTGTAATGAAAATATGTGCACAAGATCTTAATGAGAAGCGCACACATTTAGGCTGTTAGTTGCAATGTTTCAAGATGAAAGTTCAAGAGTCTGATTGGTAGGCATATACACGTGTTTGGGATCAATAGGCATATAAACTTTAAAGAAATGAGTTATTATTGTTGTTGGAAAGAAGCAGCAGCTAAATCATGAATTCTATTGTTGTTGGAAAGAAGAAAGCTTAATAGGAGTTGGGTTTTCCATATGTGGTCATATAGTATATAATAGTTCTAGTGAGGAGAAAGCTTTTTTGTTGCATGTAGTAAAATCACAAACCTGAGATTGAACAGCAGGAAGAGAGTCAAAGTAAAGGTCTGCATTGAGTCTTGTGCATTGTCGTCATATGTTGATATTAATTTCAACTTCCAAACTTAATGATACATTTTTACTCATGACTTTTAATATGTTTAACAGGCTTTACGACCCTCGTATTCCTGAACTGAAAATGTTTCTCCACAAAGGACTCTTCTTCCCCTCTGAGAACTTCACTGAGCCTGAAATCCTGGAAACTTTAGTGACACTTGGGCTTAAACAAACCTTGGGTCTTAGTGGTTTACTTGATTGTGCTAGGTCAGTTTCAATGTTGTCTGAATCAAGTGACTCTGAAGCATTAATACTTGCAAGGAGACTGCTTTATTGTTTAAATGCACTGTCATTGAAACTATTTTATGCGGAAGAGAGAGAACATTCTGCTGTTACTATGGAGTCTCAAGAGAATGCGCTTTATGGAGATGAAGAAGAGAAGTTGTCTGTGCACAGTTCACTGGACATCCTGTCAAATACCTTGGACCTTAATTCAGCATTCAACTACTTGGTTGATGATACAAGGGGAGAAGCCTTTTGGTCAGATCTGAAGTCTATCAGATGGTGTCCGGTATATTCTGAACCACCAGTTCCAGGGTGTCCATGGTTAGACTCATCTTGTAAAATAGCAGCACCAGTTACAACCAGGCCCAAGTCACAGATGTGGATTGTTTCATCCAAGTTGCATGTATTGGATGGTGAATGTTCAGAGTACCTGCAGCATAAGCTTGGTTGGATGGATCCTCTGGATGTGAATACCTTGTCTGCACAATTAGTGGGATTATGTAATAGCTATAATGAAATCGGGGTACAACATGTTGCAGAAATGAGAAATCAAATACCACGTATCTACTCGCAGTTGCAAAATTTGGTTAAGACTGATGATCTGGCATTTCTTAAATCTTCTTTGGATGGCGTTAAATGGGTTTGGATTGGAGATGAATTTGTGACCCCAGAAGTGCTTGCATTTGATTCACCTGTGAAATATAGTCCCTACATGTATGTGGTCCCATCTGAGCTATCTGTATTCCAGGATTTGCTTTTGACATTGGGCGTTAGGCATAATTTTGATGTTTTAGATTATTTCAATGCTTTGAGACGGTTACAAAATGATGTAAGAGATGGCTCTCTATCAACTGATCAGTTGAGTTTTGTCCAATGTGTACTAGAAACCATTGCAGATAACTACATGGATGGGTCAGGAATGGAAGACCTCTCTGGACTTTTGATTCCAGATTCTTCTGGAGTGCTCATAAGTGCCGGTGATCTTGTATATAATGATGCACCATGGATGGAGAGCAATTCCCTTGTTGGTAAACGTTTTGTGCATTCCTCTATCAGCTGTGACCTTTCCAATCGATTGGGCATTCAATCAGTTCGTTCCCTTTCTTTAGTCAGTAAAGAATTTACCAAAGATTTTCCATGCATGGAATATAATAAAATATGTGAACTACTAGAGTCACACGGCAACCATGAGTTTCTTCTTTTTGACTTGCTTGAATTGGCTGATTGCTGCAAAGCCAAAAGGCTTCACCTTATCTTTGACAAGAGGGAACATCCACGCCAGTCTCTGTTGCAGCACAATCTTGGTAATTAATTATGGATTTGTACATTGACATGTATATTGAGGTGTATCAATATAAGATTGTATCATGGCATTTTGCTTATGTCTCTGTCTAACTATGAATGCTTTATGATCTATGTAATTTCAAATTGATTTTATATGCATGTTAATTGTTCTTGGTATCTTTGACATCTGGTGTTAATTGTTCTTGGTATCTTTGGCATCTGGTGTTTTACTATCTTCTTTGAGTGTAAGCCTAAGCATTTTATTGATTATGGGTTTCTCTCAACTTGTGCTGATGCCTATAAATGTGTTACTACCTTTGCAGCTGAGTTTCAAGGGCCTGCTCTGGTGGCTGTCCTGGAGGGAGCCAGCTTAACTGGAGATGAAATTGCTAGTCTCCAGTTTCTTCCACCATGGAGTCTTAGGGGTGATACTCTAAACTATGGCTTGGGATTGCTCAGCTGTTTCTCCATCAGCGATCTTCCGTCAGTGATATCTGATGGCTGTTTGTATATTTTTGACCCTCGAGGCGTAGCAATCGCTACATCTTCAACACACTTACCTTCTGCTAAAGTTTTTCCGCTGAAAGGTAAGCCTGTGTAGGCATTAATTGCAATATAATGCATGTTTGTCTTGCTTTAATATATCATATGGTTCATTTAGTTAATTTAATTAGTACTCTTGTGACAAGTCCAATAAATGTTGCAATGCAGAAAACTAATCGTTGTTTAGTTCTTTATTTGTTCCTTTTTTTTTATGTGGTGTTTTTTGCGAAATTACAGTTCAGAGTAGCCAGATGGAACATTTTATGTTGGTAGACAATACACTACTTTTGTTTATTCCCATTTTAATGAAAGTGAAAATATATGCCATAAGGCAGATTTGTTTAGGTTTCTGATGAACGAGGAAGCAAATTTTCTTCTGTATGGTGCTTCTGGCATCTCTTTATTTTACTCTATAGGGAAGGCTTAATTTATCCTTTTCGAACTACCATAGTTTGCCTTCCATAAATTCACTACTGCATCATATATCTGTCAATAATATATTGCTCTATTGATATTTGAGAAGGCTTGAGTGGAAACTGCCTGCTTATTATTAACAATATTACACATTTCCACCTAAGTTTATCATAGGTTTTCAAACTCACTTCTTTAATGTCACTGTGATGGTAGCAACTTTTTTTGTTAAGAAATAAATACATTCATAACTAAAATAGGGATGAGACATCCATTCGCTGATTACAAAGTCTGGTTACATAACATAGTGCCACATTGACACTTTATATTTAATGATATCCCATATCTCATTAAGAGATTCACAGCTATCATAAAACATCGAGACATCTTCCTATATTTTTCTCTTTTTGCTATTAGAACCCCCAAGATTACAAAGAACCAAGGCCAAAATAGAATCTGGGATAACTCAATGAATGCTCAATTCATTGAAAGCCCTGTAGCTCAGTTCTCAAGCAAAAGAAAACCATGGTAGGAATTTATTGGTTGTAATTTAAGACTAAAAATATTGAAACTATGCCAGTCATGAATACTGCTAGTTTTTACCGTTTTACTAATATGGCATGTAATTTTCTTTTGTCTATGGGCCAATCTGAACCAATTTTCTTGATCTGATAGCTTCATGAGTATATGGACCTTTCTCCTGAAATTCTGTGTTTTCTTTTCTCTCTTTTTTTCTTTTATTATAATTCTTTTAAATGTTAGTGTCATGATTTCTGTATTTAGAATTACAAATATATTGTGTTACGGAGGTAAGATATTTCAAACTTATTAGAGCAGAGGAAATGAGAAAACTATTTCGAAGATCTTATATCTGTATATATCTTTTCTGATGTCCAACAAAGAGTAGACATTGATCCTTTTTTCCTAATATCAGGTACAAAATTGACTGAACGGTTTCCTGACCAGTTCAGTCCACTGCTAATTCATGAAAATATGTCATGGTCGTCAGCTGATTCCACGGTCATACGCTTGCCTCTTTCATCAAAATGCATGGAAGATGGAGCTGATTTTGGTTTGACAAGGATGGCATCATTATTTAACAAATTCATGGAGCATGCTTATAAAACAACCCTGTATTTGAAGTCAATTTTACAGGTACCTTTTTTAATTGGCAATTGTCCAGAAAAATACTCAGAGATGCAGGGAATGGCTTAAAAATTTAAAATTAGCTCAAGAAAATGTGTGAGCAACCAGAATAGCTGAAGTTCATCAGATTTTTTGTGTGTAGCTGCATTATTTACATCATGAGGTCAAGTACATGGATATAAAAAAAAGTATGGGAATGAAAATTATAAGTAATGTACATAGTCTGTTTCAAAAAGCATTTATGAGCACTATCCTATGTTTCCATAATGGTATACTCCAATTTATTATTTTGACCAGAAGTAAAAATAGTCATTGTATCAACACAATTTATATGTCAAAAGGGTATGTATCAACACCAAGGCAAAAGGTAAGGAATGGAATTGTAATCTTGTTAACCAGATTGTAAATGTGCATATAATTATAGAAACCTACACATACTTAGATGTTATCGTGGATTGAATATATTTATTAATAATATATTTGAATATTCTTTAACTGAGAGATTTGCAGATTTTGAATATATTTGAATATTTACCAGAAACTTATTTTGAAATCCGCAGATTTGTTAATAAAAAATTATGGTGGTTTAATGTAGTTCAATGCTCCTAGTAAATCACAGTTACTGATACAGTGATACTCCTAATTTAATACGATGCTTGCAACTTTTGAATCACTTTTTATGATAATGAGTGAAAACATGTCATTTGTGGACTTTAACTAAAGGATTTATACTATAAAAGAGCTTTATTTCTGTAAAAAACTTTATGAAGCTTGATTGGTTCACAATAATTAGAGTACCAATGATCAGTAATTTCACCTACACCAAGTTACCAAAAGAATGTGATACTTGGATATCTTCAAGACGCTGAAGAAAAATATAGTTTATGTTGATTGTTAACTAGTGCTCAACTACACAGGTGTCTTTGTCAACATGGGAGGAAGAAAGTACACAGGCATGCCTCGATTATTCAGTTGAAATTGATCCTTTATCGGCTGTTGTTAGAAATCCATTTTCAGAAAAGAAGTGGAAGAAATTCCAACTATCAAGTATATTTGGAGGCTCTGCCGCTGCCATCAAATTGCATGTTCTCGATTTGAACTTGAATAAGGGGGGAGAAAGATATGTTGATCGATGGCTTGTTGCGCTAAGCATGGGTTCCGGTCAAACTAGAAATATGGCACTTGATAGGTACGTTAGGAAACATGACCCGGATACTATTTCTGATTTACTGGAACATTATTCAATATCAAATCTCAATTGTGTTTCAGAAAATAACAGGGTATCATGATGAGTATCTAGATAATTGAGGAAGACAATCAGTTATTGAGTATTTGATATAGTTGTTTTAGTGTTGTTCTATCTCTACAGCTTTCTTTGAGATTATTGCTCCTTTATTTATTTATTCAGTCTTGCATGGTTAGGTTTCCGTTGATTTTCGTATGAAAAGTGATACTTTTTTTAGAATTAATGAAAATAATTTATATTAATATAGAAATGAGATTATGTCTGGTTGAGTAATTTTGAAGGAGTTTTATATGTGGAAGTACGCGATTAAAAAAATATTATATTTCTGTTTCTTGATATTCTGTGTTATGCATATAATAATTTGTAAAATGGATAGCAATGGTCACTTAAATTCAGCAATTGGTTTTAGGGTGGACACTTAAGTGGTTGAGGACTCCCTCCTGATTTGGGTGTGCTGCATTCGTGGAACTCACCATATTTTGAATGAGGGTTGATAAAACTGGATTAACCTTAACAATATCCGAATAATTGTCTTTTGAATTAATGTATTATGATTTATGAATCATTAAACATGGAAAACAAAATAGTGGCTAGAGACCTTGGAATTTCTAGATGTTAGGTAAAAATACTTGGACCTAAATGTACATTTTATCGGTCTCACTTTATGCACACTATTGAGGTATGTCAGTCTTGTTTGTGTTTTAAATGTCTTGGATATCTCCTCAAAATGAATTTTTTCTTGCGCAATATTTATATTGTCAAACTAATATATTTTTATTTATGCAGACGTTATCTTGCATACAACCTGACTCCTGTTGCTGGAGTTGCTGCTCACATATCTCGAAATGGCCGTCCTGCTGATAGTTATCCATCAAACACCATCATGTCCCCTCTTCCTCTATCAAGCAGTATAAACATACCAGTAACAGTGGTGGGATGTTTTCTTGTGCGCCATAATCGGGGTCGCTACCTTTTCAGATACCAAGACATCCAAGCTGCTCAAGAGGTACATTCCGATGCTGGAAGTCAGTTGATTGAAGCTTGGAACAGAGAGCTGATGTCTTGTGTTCGTGACTCTTATATTAAGTTGATAGTTGAGATGCAAAAGTTACGAAGAGACCCATTGACTTCTGTTCTGGAACCAAGTTTCCGACGTTCTGTCAGTCTAACTTTGAGTGCGTATAGGGATGAAATATACACATTTTGGCCTAGGTCGGGCAGTAGTGCCCTGGTCAAAGAACCTACAGATGGGAAGGATGTAACTTCCGCGAAGCTTCTTAAAGCAGACTGGGAATGTCTTATTGAACAAGTTGTTAGGCCATTCTATGCTCGCCTCGTTGAGCTTCCTGTTTGGCAGCTCTATTCTGGAAATTTAGTTAAGGCTGCAGACGGTATGTTTCTTTCCCAACCTGGAAATGGAGTTGGCGACAACTTGCTACCCGCCACTGTTTGTGCTTTTGTTAAGGAACATTATCCTGTTTTCTCAGTCCCGTGGGAACTGGTGACTGAAATACAGGCTGTGGGCATCATAGTAAGAGAAATCAAGCCTAAGATGGTCCGAAACCTTCTTCGGGCTTCTTCACCATCTTTGGGTAGTTGGTCAATTGATACTTATGTAGATGTCCTCGAGTACTGCTTATCTGATATCCAGCTTCTAGAGTCATCTGAATCCAATGAATTTCATACGCCAAGGGGCTTGGAAAATCCTGAGTTTGGCTCTTTAAATGAAGAAGATAGTCCTTCCTTTGCTGCATCAAGTATCAATTCACATAGGCATGGGATGTCTTCAACGGCTTCTGTCAATTCTGGAGGAGATGCGGTAGAAATGGTGACTAGCTTGGGAAAGGCTCTGTTTGATTTTGGTCGTGGAGTTGTTGAAGATATAAGTAGGGCCGGAGGTTCTTCAACTTTGACTGGAGATACTAGTTATGGGTCATATAGCTTCAGTACAATTGAGGAGCAGAAACTAGTCCAAATATCTTCTGAAATCAAAGGCTTACCTTGTCCAACTGCTAAAAATAGTCTGATTAAATTGGGTCTCACTGAAGTTTGGGTTGGAAAAAAAGAGGAACAATGTCTGATTACTTCCTTAGCAGGAAAGTTCATTCATCCAGACGTGCTGGAGAGGCCAGTCCTGCAAAATATTTTTTATAACAGCTCTATTAGATCACTCTTGAAACTCCAAACTTTCTCTCTTCGCTTGCTTGCTAGCCATATGAGATTCGTTTTTCATGAAAATTGGGCTAACAATGTAATTAACTCGAAAAGTTCTCCCTGGTTTTCATGGGAGGAATCTGCAAGTGCTGGTAGGGAAGCAGGCCCTTCTCCTGAGTGGATTAGACTTTTCTGGAAGATCTTCGGTAGCTCGTCAGAAGACATGTCTCTATTCTCTGATTGGCCACTTATTCCTGCTTTTCTTGGTCGCCCAATCTTATGTCGTGTAAAAGAACGTCATCTTGTGTTTATTCCTCCCTCCATTAGGAATTTGGATTCTTCCAATGCTACTGCTGAAGTCGGTGCATCTGAAGCTGGACAATCTGATTTTTCTTCTGAATCTGACGGGGTCCAAGCCTACACGTTGTCATTTAAGTTTCTAAATGAAAAGTATCCCTGGTTGTTATCCTTGCTTAACCAATACAATATCCCCATTTTTGATGTTAATTACATAGATTGTGCTACTCCGTCTCAGTGTTTGCCGGTAAATGGGCAGTCACTAGGGCAAATTATAGCATGCAAGCTTGTAGCAGCTAAACGAGCTGGATATCTTCCTCATCTCGCGTCCTTTCCAGCTTCTGACCGAGATGAGCTCTTCAGCTTATTTGCTTCTGATTTCTCTTCCACGAGCTCTGGTTATGGAAGGGATGAGCTTGAAGTGCTGCGTGATCTTCCTATTTATAAAACGGTTCTTGGGACATATACTCAATTGGAAAGCCAGGATCTGTGCATGATCTCTTCAAACACATTTCTCAAGCCATCTGATGAACGATGTCTGTGTCATGCTACCAATTCTACTGAGGGGTCTTTACTTCAAGCACTTGGAATCCCTGAAATGCATGACCAGCAGATTCTTGTAAAATTTGGATTGCCTAGATATGAACATAAATCTCACCTTGAGCAGGAGGATATCTTGATATACCTGTATAGCAACTGGAATGATCTTCAATCGGATTCATCTTTGATTGAAGTGCTTCGAAATACTAATTTTGTGAAAACAGCTGATGAACAGTATGAAAACCTGTGTAAACCAACAGATCTATTTGACCCAGGTGATGCATTATTAGCGTCTGTATTTTCTGGAGAGAGGAAGAAATTTCCAGGAGAGAGGTTCGTTGCCGATGGATGGCTTCAGATTTTGAGGAAAACGGGTCTTCGTACTTCGGCTAAAGCAGATGTTATTCTGGAATGTGCTAAGAGAGTGGAGTTTCTTGGAGCTGAATATGTCGAGCAGGCAGAAGCACATGATGAGCTTAACATGTGGAAATCTCAAAATGAAGTATCTATTGAAATTTGGACGTTGGCTGAAACTTTGATCAAAACCATATTTTCCAATTTTGCTGTATTATATGGAAACAACTTCTGTGATCTCCTTGGCAAGATTGCTTGTGTTCCAGCTGAAAGGGGATTTCCAAATATTGGTGGTAGAAGAAGTGGAAATAGAGTGCTTTGTTCCTATTCTGAAGCTATAATGATGAAAGATTGGCCTCTTGCTTGGAGTTCGGCGCCGATTCTTTCCGTACAGAGTGCCATCCCTCCTGAGTATGCTAGAGGACCACTACATTTGTCAAGTCCTCCAGCCTTTCCAACTGTGCTTAAGCATCTTCAGGTACTGTTACATTATTTTATTAATTAGAAGCTTGCAACTCCCTTTAATTGGCATGCTTGGAAAATATTTTGCAGGTTATTGGAAGAAATGGTGGTGAGGACACTCTAGCTCATTGGCCTGCTGTGTCAGATATAAAATCAATTGATGAAGCTTCCCTTGAGGTGCTGAAGTATCTAGACAAAGTTTGGTCTACCCTTTCTTCATCAGGTAATCTAGTGTTTATGGTAAGCATTCAGGTAGATGGTCTTGAGTTCAAGTGACAAGCCTATCTATCTATCTATCTATCTATCTATCTATCTATCTATCTATCTATCTATCTATCTATCTATCTATCTATGTATTTTTTTCAAAAAAAAATCCTTCTATCTATCTATCTATCTATCTATCTATCTATCTATCTATCTATCTATCTATCTATCTATCTATCTATCTATCTATTCTGTGATCTCCTTGGCAATATCACTTCTGTGATATCAATTTTCGCATTAATGAAACTTTTTTTCCCTAAAAATTGATATCTACTATACACTATTTGTCCTAGATACATACTAAGTCTACAATATGCTGTCACAAATATTTATGGTTGAAAATATCCATTTGGTCACCATTTCCATCTCAGATGTTGACCTTGAATTTTTTGGATGGTACATTGGTAGTCTGGTTTATTCATCACGTATCAAATCTGAAAGTAGCTTTTTTGAATTCTGAATATGATTTTATTTGTTGTGTATATATGCCACCTATTTTGCTGGTGTGTTGATTCTTTGTGTTGTATACAGAGGAAAAGGTAAAAAAGTGGTTTCTATTATCACATAACAATATGAGTTGAGAGGTTTCTTAGGATCCTAATATTTATTTATCTTTATTTATTCTTCTATTAACTAAACATCGAGTTCCTCTTTTTTTGTGCGTCTATGCGCTTGTTCCTTTTGCTTTTTTTTCCAACACCTATAGAAAGACTTCATCATTTAAATTACTGATAAACCTCAGCTGGGTGATATATCCATAATGTTAATTCTCCAACCTTTTGTCTTTTTAATCCATTTCCTATTCTTTTCACCTTATATATTTTTTTCTTTGTTTTACATTAATAGAATTTTTATTTGAAAGGTGCCACTTCATACTTCATAGTGTTGATTGATGATATCGTTTTGTTCCAACTGAACTAGTTTTGTCCGCTTCATGAGATTTGTTAACTAATTATCTTAGTTATTACATACATGATAGGCCACATCTGTTTCTTAAAAACAAATCTTGAAATTTAGAGTTTGAAACAAGTAGTTAACTTGAGAAAGCAGAAGGTAAGAAACTGAAAATGTTTTTCTTTTAATTAAAGGATCGAAGGATTTTAAGACACCAGCAATGAAGTAATTGTTAATACTTTGGATATATTACATCACTTCACACAACATTTTAATAAAGATTGTTTTTATCTATAAAATATGCTTCATCTAATTATGTTCTGAAATATTAGCTCAGTATGATGGCAAGATAAGTTATTCCAATTGTTTACAGTATGTCTAACATATTTCGATCATCTGCTGAGAAAATGTCAGGGTGCCTTTGGTCAATGTATTTGATGTATGTGTGTGTTTGATTGGATTTTGTTTTTTCATTTGAGTCATAGTAAATCAATATTATTGTATTTGGCAGATATACAAAAACTGCAGCAAGTGCCCTTCTTGCCAGCTGCTAATGGTACTCGTTTGGTAACAGCAAGCTCTCTTTTTGCTCGTTTGACGATAAATCTGTCTCCTTTTGCATTTGAACTCCCTTCCACCTACCTCCCTTTTGCGAAGCTTCTTGGAGCCTTAGGCCTTCAGGACTCACTATCTGTTACTTCTGCAAGAAATCTTCTTTCAGATCTTCAAAAGGCTTGTGGTTATCAGCGGCTGAATCCAAATGAATTCCGTGCTGCAGTTGAAATTTTACATTTCATCTGTGACAACAGTTCAGAAATCTCAAACTTGGATTCTGAAGCAGTTGTTCCTGATGATGGCTGCAGGCTTGTAGATGCAAAATCATGTGTATATATTGATTCTCGTGGTTCACATTATGTTAAGCATATTGATACTTCCCGTCTAAGATTTGTTCACCAAGATCTTCCAGAGAGAGTGTGCCATGCATTGTGTATTCAAAAGCTCTCTGATGTCGTGAAAGAGGTATACAACTGCTGCAAGCCTTTCTATTGTACTTTATATACGTTTTAATATAAAATTTATTTCTCTCATCTAATGATATTGAATAGGAGTTGGACAACAGCGAAAATTTATGCAATTTGGAATCTATTGGGTCTGTTTCACTTGCTACCATCAGGCAAAAGTTGATGAGTGAATCATTTCAATTGGCCGTGTGGAGAGTACTAACTGCAGTAACTAGTAGCAGTCCTTCATTTAGTATGCCAGTCCTGGAGAAGGTTCAAAAATCATTGGAATCTATAGCAGAAAAAATGAAGTTTGTCCAATGCTTATACACTCGTTTCTTATTGCTTCCAAAGTCAGTGGACATTACCCGTGTTAATATAAATTCTAGTCTTCCTGAGTGGGGGGAAATATCCCAGCATAGAACCCTCTACTTCATAGATCAGTTGAAAACTTGCATCTTAATAGCCGAACCCCCACGATACGTAGCAGTTACTGAAGTAATTGCTGCTGTTGTAAGTCAGATGTTGGACTCAACAGTTCCATTACCTATTGGATCTTTGTTTATCTGTCCTGGGTTTACTGAGACTGCACTCCTTGATGTCCTAAAACTTTGTTCTCACACAAGAGACACCGATTTCAGAAATGGAGCCGACAATTTTCTGGGCAAAGATATTTTGCCACAAGATGCTAGACGGGTGCAATTCCACCCTTTAAGACCATTCTACAAAGGAGAGGTAGTGGCTTGGAGATCTTCGACTGGGGAAAGGTTGAAGTACGGCAGGGTTCCAGAAAATGTTAAGCCATCAGCAGGGCAAGCACTTTACAGATTTATGCTGGAAACCTCACCAGGGATTACAGAGCCCCTTCTTTCTTCTAATATTTTCTCATTCAAGAATATTTCGTACACCGATGAAGGTTTATCAGCTACCATACAGGATGGAGATACTATGATGCATGAAAACACTAGGGAAGAAACTTCTGGAGGAATTGGGTCAAGGCCTTCTCAGGTATTTTTCTTTTCAACCTGCTTTACTGTCTTAAAATCTGCATTATAATTGAATTTTATGCTTTATGATGCGATAAGTTCCTCAATTTATAATAACTGAACTGTGGATTGACATAGTTTTGAAAATTGTGAGCTGTGCGAGTTAATCTATTGTGTGTTGTTGTGAGTGCGGCTGATAGTTGATAGTTATAAATCCTATCTTGCAAGTCTCACTCAATCACTGTGAACAGTCCAGATTCTACACAATTTTTATAGATTGATATTGAATTGTGGTGGATCTTTCCTGGTTGTTGATTAATTCGTATGACACATTGACTTAGGTTGACTGCTATGTCAGAACACATGATGGTTAAGTTCTGCTTCTATTAAAAAGGGAAAAAACTTATATATTGTGTGACTTTTGTGTCAGTGGCAGCAGCAGCCAGTGCAAGACCTTCAGCGTGGCCGAGTATCAGCTGCCGAATTTGTCCAAGCTGTTCATGAAATGCTTTCTTCAGCTGGTATCAGTCTTGATGTGGAAAAGCAGTCGCTATTGCAAACAGCGTTAACTCTGCAAGAACAGCTGAAGGAGTCTCAGGCTGCACTACTTCTGGAACAGGTTTTAATACTTGATAATTGATATCTTTGATAAGATGTTTTTGTTTATTTTCGTGGACAAAAACTTAAGTCCCTTCAAAATATCCAAATCCAGAGAACACCCAGTAATTATTCTTATATCTGGGAATTGATATACAAATTTAAAGTGTACAACTGAAAAGATACATACTTACGATTAGAGACGATTGAACCTGGGTCATATCAGCCTTATTGCATTTCTTACCGGAATATAAATACATGAGAGGTTTCACATTTAGCATTCCACATACATGCGATTAGAGACGATTGAACCTGGGTCATATTAGCCCAGATCATGCGATTAGAGACGATTGAACCTGGGTCATATTAGCCCAGAGCCTTATTGCGTTTGTTACCAGAATATAAATTCATGAGAAGTTTCACATTTAGCATTCCACTTCTGCAATTTGTTTATTGCTCTGAAATTGAAGGTTATACCCAGTTAGAGTCCACTGAACTTCTCCTGCATCAATTATACTATCATGCTTTCGGATAAATATAGGATGATGTATATTTTTTTGTGGAAGAGTCCGTCTTTGTAAATCTCAACTACACATTACGTAATTGAAAAACAGGAAGGATTTCTTATCATATTGATTCAAATGTGGTTGTGTTTGTTATGGACAGGAAAAGTCAGAAACAGCTGCCAAAGAAGCTGATACAGCGAAATCAGCATGGTCGTGCCGAGTGTGTTTAAATAATGAAGTCGATGTCACCTTAATTCCATGTGGTCATGTATTATGTCGAAGATGCTCCTCTGCAGTTTCACGGTGTCCATTTTGCCGGATCCAAGTATCCAAAACAATTAGACTATTTCGCCCTTGATCACTGCTCGACTATGTAGTTAAACTAGCCGCACATGGGTCGTCATTTTTACACAACAATGGTTTAGTTCCCCTCTCGTCAGATGATGTATTGTAAGTAATGTGATTTTAAGTTAGTTCTCTCGCATGTAGGTGGAGGTGGACAAAACCAGCTTTGTGATTTCTTCCGTGCTCCGATTCTTTTTGTACAGAAAAATATCATATTTTGTCATATTGTTCATGCTTCTAAACAATTTGTATGATTCTCGGTAAAACTCGGTTATAGCTGGGGTGTTAATTTGGTTAAACTAAACCGAACTGAAAATTTGCATGCTTAAATGGACTATTTAATTTGTATTTTTATAAATTGAAAATCATATCATTTTAGAAATGGTTTGTTCAGTTTTAACTGAATTATTTCAGTTTAATAAGATTTGGTTCAATTTTAATTAAATATTAATTTAAAAAAATAAAATAATAATTACTATTATTAATTAGAAATTAAATATAAAAATATTAATTCAAATCATTAAAAAAAGTGAAAAAAATAAAATTATAATTATTAGATTAAAAATTATTAGTATATTATTTTATCTAAAAATAATTATATATATAATTATTTATTTATTCATTATTTAGTTTGGTTCAATTTTTATTGGTTAAAAAACAAAATCAAATCGAAAATTAAACCAAAATAGATTGCTTCGGTTTTGTTTAGTACTTCGTTTTGGTTTAGTTCGGTCAGTTGTTTACCCTTCAACCTATAATTAAACTCCGAATTGTTTGCACTCTTTTATTTACACAAATACTATTATTTTTTTAATTAATTTTATTATTTAATTACAAATCAATACTCAGTATACTTTATACTATTATTCAACACAACAAATATTTTTTCTTAAACAACTTAAATGTCTCTTTGCAAATATTGTTTAGGTACTAATATATATTTTAATTTGAATTTTTTTTAATGTTTTCTTGTAACTTTTGTAACAACTACTCCTTATCATTTGCTTATATAAAAAAATTGATAATTGAAAATTGAAAAATAGAAAATAGAAATATCAATTGGATAGATAGAGTTCCTTCCTTCCATAATTTTAATTCGCCCAATTGCATCAAGTCAACCCCTCTCTCCTTCCTGGCAAAACCCTAGAATTGGTCATTTTTATCGACAATTCAAACTCATTTTCTATTCACACTTCAAAAACGGACAACAACGTTCATTAGTGTTGTTCGTGAATTCGTATTCTTCCGATCTCCATCTTCGTGTTATGGCGTCGGAGATCGAGGTGGTGGAGGAGGTTGAATCGAGAGAAGATCGACCAAACAGTGGGGAGGCGCCGGCGCCGGCGGTGGTGGAGGATGAGAGCTTGAGGAATGACGTCTACACGGCCGCTGCCTATGGAGATATGGATAAGCTACAGCGGCTGGTAGAGAGCGAGGGTTGCTCTGTTTCTGAGCCCGACGCCCTCGGCTACTATGCCCTCCAGTGGGCGGCACTTAATAATCGAACTGCTGCTGCTCAATACATTATTGAGGTACTAGGATGTTACTATTTTCTTGGCGGAGTTTTTTAATTTTGTTGTGCAATTCGATGTTGGTTGATTGCCATTGTTGAGATTCTGGTTGGTGAAGAAATGGGTTTACTTTGTGGTTATTAATGATTTTCCATAGAAATGTGGAAGCGTGAGTAAAATTTGGTTGGAATATTACTCTGCATATTTACTATATTTCAACCTAGCAACTCTAAAGGGAAAAACCAGTTGGAAAATGGTGAAAGAGCATAAATCACTAATTTTACGTTTCTTATGTTGAAAGAGCATGAAGCATATGCATCAGAATCTTGTGTTTCGATTCATGCTTTTGTAGGGACTGCACATATATTAGAAGCTTTGGTGGTTTTTCTGTGTGGAGTATACTGCTAATTTGAATTTTTCTCTAGTTTCTACTATGTTTCAGCTCTTTTCCATTTCTATAGGCAGCTCATGGGTGTCATTAACCTAATGTAATTTACATTTTCTTATGTTCGTGTTCAAATTAACAGCATGGAGGTGATATTAGTGTGCGTGATCATACTGGCCAAACTGCTCTGCACTGGAGTGCAGTGAGGGGTGCAATCCAGGTGGCTGAACTTCTTTTGCAGGAGGGTGCTCGAGTTAGTGCCGCTGATTCCAATGGCTATCAGGTTTGTTGTGTATTCTTTAAGACTTATTGTTATTATTTGCTGCTATTGTTCAGAAAAATTGATGTGCAACAATCATGATCTCAGCATATTGTCTTCAAATCGTAGTAATAATATAATTACCTGCAATGTTTCTTTTTCTGCTTCTAACAATATTATGTGTTAATGTCAAATGTCAATCTTTAGGTTAACAATATTAAGCTTATGCTGGCTCAATAGATCTTTGATATTACTCCCTCCGTCCCACAATTGTTTGCACACTTTCCTTTTTTGGTTGTCCCACAATTGTTTTCACGATTTAAAATGGAAAGTTTTTTCAAAACTTTATCCTCTCAATACACCTTTATTTATAAATATACCACTACTTTTTCAGCTAACTTTATTATTTAATTACAAATCAATACTCATTGTACCCTTGCTTTATATTAGTCTACACAAAAAATAATATTTTTTCTTAAGCTACGTGAATTGGTGAAATGTCCCCTTTGCAAACATTGTTGGGACGGAGGGAGTATTTGTGTATGATACTTAAATGAGGGTGAAAATTTGGTAGTTATGTTCAGCTGATGAGATATTTGTATTCCTTATAATAAGACAATCTGAATGGAAAAAAAATTAAATGAACTCATAAGCATATATAGAATAAATGACCACATTTCTCAATTTAAAGAAAAATTTAAAATTGCGTTATATTCTTTGACAAAATGTAATTCATAGGTTGCCTGAGAAATGTGAAAGCTTTGTTTCTGAATTGGCCCTTGGAGTATTAATTCGTACACTGGAGATTATTTGATGACCTAGAGGCAGAATGCATAACAACTTACTTTCTAAATGGGACGATTTCCAGAAAGGATTTTGAGAACGTTAGGCATAGCCAAACTCCTGGATTAGTGGGCTACGCTTTGTATTTGTGTTGGTCATATCAACTGGAATCCTTGGGCTATCAAGTTAATAATGTTTCTTTTGAGTTTTCTGTTGCAGTGTTCCTGATATTTCACTATGTATTACTCATCACACTAAGCCTGTTTTGCAGACGACTCATGTTGCTGCACAGTATGGTCAAACAGCTTTCCTTTGTCATATCGTTACAAAGTGGAATGCTGATCCTGATGTTCCTGATAATGACGGAAGAAGCCCATTACACTGGTACTTGACAAATGTAATTGTAATTCTCTATTGTAATGCATGTAGGATATCTATAGTTGTTTCCTGTTAATTATACTCCACATAATATATAAACTTCAAGAGACTGACGCAAGATGTTTAGCAGTTTAGGGATAAAGGACGTAACTTTATTGTTAAAAAATGTCGCTGGTTAAGATGTTGTAGGATATATTTTCTGTAACCCATTGTTTTATAGTGTTCCATGTTTTGATTGGTAGACAACTGGAAATTTTAGCGTTTTGCTAGACTACTGGTTATCGTTTCTTTCTTGCTTGCCTTGTGCATGTTGTATCTCTAAAAATCCTCACATTTTTGGTACATAATTTGTACTGGTAATTGTTTAGATTGTTAATCTTTTGGGAATGATTGTAGGGCTGCTTACAAGGGATTTGCAGACTCCATACGTCTTTTACTATATCTAAATGCTTCTAGGGGACGTCAGGACAAAGAAGGTTAATCTAAATGATCTGTTCTTTGTGTCATACATATTAGCTACTTCGTGACCATTCCCATTTCTGCTTCAAAAGAGTCTCATGGTTATATTTCATCATTTAGGTTGTACCCCTCTGCATTGGGCTGCAATTAGGGGTAATTTGGAAGCTTGCACTGTTTTGGTTCAAGCAGGGAAGAAGGAAGATTTGATGGTATCAGATAATACTGGCCTCACACCAGCACAACTTGCTGCTGATAAAAATCATCGACAAGTTGCTTTTTTCCTTGTAGGTACTCTGTAAAATGTTTCTTTAGTATGTAGTTTTATTTTGTTTTAACAGCATGATGATGCCTTTAAGGCCTGTATTTTTGTTAACACTCATTGTTGTTAAACACTGATAAATACCTTGAAGAAATTCGGAGTTCACCCTATAATTCAATTTCTTAATTTCCCTCTAGCATCCCCTTCCACTGTCAAGGTCAGGTCACCATTTATTCTGTTTATCTATAAGTTTATTTCCACTAATTCTTCAATTTGTATTAGCAACGTGTTTAGTTCGAGTGCTGTCATCAGACTCTAGACTTCTTTTGTTCATTTTTCTTAAAAATAACAAACAATGTTTTAATATTCTAGTTCCATGCTACAGCAGTTGTTCAATCTTTAATCAACAGGATTTTCTTTTCCCTGAAAATCCAAGTGTTCATAGTTATATTCCAATGATTTTCTTCTAGTTAGATATTTCCAATGTATGATTGATGTATCTTATAAATTTGAATGGATGTAATTGTAGGGTAATGCTAGAAAGTTGTTTGAAAAACGGTGGGATAACAACAGCTTCCTGGGCAAGCTTTCAAAATTAGGACTTGCTCCATTACTGTGGTGTATAATCTTCTTGATGCTGGTGACATATATACATTCAGTTATTATAGGTAATATATCCTTAATTCTTTAATGATCTCATTGATTTTTGCGATTTTCATTTAACTTTGATTCGAAATAAGAAATTATGGTTATTCGTTAATCAATGCAGCTTCAAATTTGCCAAGATTGACAGCTGCCTTTGGTCTTTTTGCATGGATGGGTGTATTCTTGGCGTCAGCCGGTTTAGTTCTATTTTATAGATGTAGCAGGTTAGTTGTAAATTATTTGCAATGTTTAAACATTTATGGTGAATATTATTATCCCCTTGAAATGAATAATGTTCTTTGATTACTGTATTTTATTGCCACTAAAATTTATAAGGTTTACTGGTTTATTGTCTTCCCAAATCACAGTTATTTCCTTTTGTATATTCTGACTTACAATGTCTAAATAACCTTTTTTATCGTTCATTGTGCTGGAATTTGATGACTTTTTTTTTTCCATTTTTACCTTCACATTTGTAGCAAGGATCCTGGTTTTATCAGAATGAATATACATGATCGAGAAAACATGAAAGATGATGTAAGTGGCTATCATTCTAACTTTCATGTTGTGATTCTCATCCTCCAAAGACGTTAAATTAAAATGTAGTTGACGCTGTGTCGAACTTTTATTGTACCAATTCCAAATTTTTTAATTGTTTAGGAACCTTTGCTGAAGATCGACTATACTAATCCTGCTTTGCTTGCTGGAAATTGGTCTCAGCTTTGTGCATCTTGCAAGGTATTACTAATATTTAGTGCTATGTTGCACAACTGTTCTAAAGCGAACAAAAAGCACTTTCCTGTCAAATCATTTAAAATGAATTTGCTTCATGAAACTCTCTTTTGCTTTATCAGATTGTCCGGCCTCTTCGGGCAAAACATTGTTCCACCTGTGATCGTTGTGTTGAACAATTTGACCATCATTGCCCATGGGTTTCCAATTGCATTGGCAAGGTGCTTTTACATTTAATATTTCTTTGTCTTTTCTCCCTGTTTAGCATGGAGATTCCCTTTTGGATGCCAACTAATTTGAAATTAGTACTTATGACGTTCCCAATGGAATGATGATACAAAGGCGCTGTTTCATCATTGCTATGGTTGGCTATATTTTCATTTGAAATAGTCCCCTGGTATACTTTTCGTCTGCTAAGAATATATTAAAGTGACAATTTATGCCTTGTTTTCATATTGTCTTTTATAATCTTGAACAGAAAAATAAATGGGACTTCTTCTTGTTTCTTTTTCTGGAAGTTCTGGCTATGATGATTACAGGGGCTGTGGCTCTTACAAGTGAGATTTATCTTTTCCTTAACCTGTTTGTCCTTTTAACATGAAACTCGTTAGACATTGCTGTGAACATGTGCGTTTTATCTGTTTTTATAAGTGAAAATTATTTATTGCAGGGGTGTTGACTGATCCATTGGCTCCATCTACATTTGGTGCGTGGTTGAGCCATGCTGGTAATCAGCACATTGGTGCTTTATCATTTATACTTGCAGATTTTTTCCTCCTTTCTGGTGTCGGAGTCTTGACCTGCGTACAAGTTTCTCAGGTACACTTCCAGACTGTCTTCTATATGTGATGTTTCTTATCTGTTGATATACCTTCGAAACAGTCCTCAAATGCAAATAGTCACAATTTTAGACTTTGGGGCTTCAGGGTGGCTAATGCCTTGTTCAGATGTTGCACAAACTGCAGAAGAGTATAATCACCTTGTAATGTCAAGAACTAACTAATTAAAGCATTCTGATTTGGTACAACTAATTAAAGCATTCAGAGTCATTCTTTCTTCGATCCTTGATATTAATATCCATTTAATAATTTCATTTTTCACTTTCTTATATAAGCATCTATATGCAAATAGGAAATAGATGAAACTTCTTTTCTGAAAATAATAATTTCTTCTCTCCATGTACTCTATGAATGCATGTTTCTTTTTGATCTTCTCACTGTTATTTGTACTTTTACATGATCTGTATTAAAAAAATGGGGGGAAACAAACTACGAAAGTGACATTTTTTAATCGGACCAGTGATGAACTGTATTAGATCTGCAAGGACTACGGAGGACATTTTATTTCTGCACCTTTCTCATTTTATTTGTTTTCATTTTTTCATTTCAAACCCAAGGCTTTGTGCGTTTGGAGAAGGGGTTTTGCCTAAGAATTCTTATAGGAGTTAGGAATTTCAAACAAAGTTTGGTTGAATTTCTGTTTGATTGTTTTCTTGTTACCTATCCTAAATCTGTCTCTGAAAGATGATATATTCTGCTACAGATTGCTCGCAATATTACAACTAATGAAATGGCGAACATTATGCGGTATAGTTACCTAAAAGGGCCAGGTGGTCAATTCCGTAACCCATACGATCATGGCTGCAAGAAGAATTGCTCAGATTTCCTAATAAATGGGTACAATGAAGACATCGAGATTACTGAAGAAGTTGGAGAATCTGAAGGAATAGGGATGGTAAACATGACACGAAATGCAAGTCTTCCAAATGGAGCCAACCATGCTCATCTAACGAATGGTAATGGCCACCTTGTAATTGATGTCGATAAAAACTCTAATTCACATCAAGGACACAATCATTCTTCTCATTGCAGTCATAATCATAGTCAGGGTCAAAGTAATGTCCCTTTAGGTTTGGGTATCGGTTTAGGTCGAAATGTATCTCATCCAGCAGAGGTTTAGTGATTGCATGTTGTGCCGTTTGATTATTAGAAGCTACACTCTGTTTATCCTGTCTATAATCACACAGGCATATGTATTTTGTTTAAAATTATTGCTATTGATTTAATTATACATTGTTGTACCATGTTCCATTTTGCACTCTGCTTTCTTTCTGAAACTGACTCACTTTTATTTATCAACTGTCAGACTTTTCCTTTTGTACTTGAAATGTAATACATTTGTCTCAACACAATTGTCATACTTCATTTGTAAATTACAAAAGAAGTAGTCAACTTCATTTGTAAATTACAAAAGAAGTATGACTATTGTAATGGTCATACTTCCTTTGTAAATTATAAAAAAAGTATGACTATTGTGTTGGAACATGTGTGGTATATATATATATATATATTAAGAAATATATATATATATATATATATATATATATATATATATATATATATATATATATATATATATATATATATATATATATATATATATATATATATATTAAGAAATACTCCGTCTCGGATGAATCCAATAAATAGTCGCACCTTTTTTAAAAATTTCATTTAAATTTTCAATTTTTATTATTTTTTCATATAAAAATATTAAAAATAAAATAAAATTGCTATTATTTATACCTCCTGCAAATGAATAATCTATTGCTGAGTCAAATAGAGTTTTTCAAAGTGAATGATCGATTTCCATGTTGAGATAAAAAATTATCTTATAAAATACAAAAAATGTTAGAATTAAATACTGTGGACATTTTATAATCTTTTGTATCAATGATCACATTTTTTTTAATTTAGGTTGTATCATATTAATGATTGATTACATTTAATTTAAGAAAAATAATAATTATTCTTATTTTTTCAAAGATATATATATGAACTATGCTTTTATTTATCTTCACTTACTTTTTATAACATTACTCTTAACTATTTTAGATTGAATTGAATAAGTCTGTACTTTACTCTTTTTTTTTTTATAACATCGCTTACATATTATTTATTGATGCTAACTATTTTTTTAATTTATTTTTTGACCTGAATCTAGTTGAGATAAATGGATCATAACAAGTTAACTGACAAATAATTAAAAAAATAGTTATTTTAACTGAAAAACAAGTTAAAAATTATTAAAATGAAATCTAATTAATTATTAACAAAACAAGTTCTTAATCTATTAATTTAAAACTTTATTTTTAACTTCCATTTTATTTTTTTAATCTCAACAAATAGGGTGGCTGAAAGATAGTGATGGTCTAGCCCACCCACGGCCCAAAACCAACCCAAGGCCCGACTGAGTGGGACCAACCCAGTAGAACCCATCAGATTCATTCAAGCACTGAAACCCTGATCCTGCATCACACTTCACACACTTCAACGCCATGCGTTAGTTGATATCTGATACATATATTTTGTGCTTTTGAAAATTTTGAAAATTCGTCAACTATATATCTTCTGTTGAAGAAAAAGGGTTTAATTTGTGATTCCGAAGGGACGTTGGGGAAAGAGATTCCATGGCTGAAAACTCCGATGATTTAGACCTTCTCCTCGACAGTAAGAAAACCCCTTTTCTTCTTTGTACTTTTCCGTGATGAGTTCTTGAAAGCTTTTGAATAATATTTCAGGCGCTTTGGATGATTTTCAGAATCTCAATCTCACCTCTTCTAGTCAAAAGTATGATTACTTTTTCTTTTTTGTTTTTTTCTTCCCAAAAATAATACTACTCTATGTTTTGATTTATGTTTTATCCTTTTTATTTTTGCTGGGTTTTAAAGGGGTTTGAGTAACAGTGATGATAACCCTGGTGAGAGAAACAAAGGAAGTTTGACAGGTGGAAGTGTTCAAGGGTTGGGGTTGGGATTGCCTGATTTGAAGATTAAGAAAAAGGGCAAACAGAAGCTGCCCCAGCCAAAGCCAGAATCGCATATTTCCGAGGCGCTTGATAAGTTGAGGGAGCAAACAAAAGAGGCTGTTAAAGGGTTGGAATCGGCAACTGCACCTAGACCACCGATGGGAGGAGGTTCTTTTGGAGGAGACGAAATGATAGAGGATTGGGTCAAGCACTTTGAAGAGCTTGCCGGCTCGCAGGTCTGTGTTGTTTTGGATTAATTTTCTTGAGTTCAATGTGATTTCCATTTTTATAAATAATAAGGGGAACCAACACCATGTCATTAGTCGGCCTGAAAGCTATAGGTCACAAAGCCTCCACCTTACCATGATTGTTTCTTGAGGCCGGGATTGCGATTGGAAGTGTTTCGATTAAAAAAAAATAAAATCATTTTAGTTGTTCAAAAATTATAACATACATACGTATTGGTTCTGTTTATACTTTAACCTTTCATTGCTTCTTCAAAGTTCCGAACTTAAGCCCTACAAAATTTGATGGTTACGATGATGAACACCTATTTTTTTTTCTCAGTCCTCATAATAATATCCTGGGGATTATAACTTTCAAGTATGGGTTTTCTGCAAGAATTAGTAAATAAGTGCACGTTAGAATTTTAATATTTCCACAGTAGCTGCTGGAATCGACGTTCTTGCTCCTCTATGATAAATATTATCCTTGCGGTCTTTGTGCGGATCATAGTGTTTGAGGATGTTCTCTATGTATTCTTTTGGGTAGTCCCAGTGTCTCCAGAGGCCAGCCTTTTTATGCTTTCAGGTCATTTATCGGGACATCAAAGATTGATGTCCTAAAGGCATTATAGAGTGATGTGGACATGTCGTTATAACTTGAATAGTCGAGTGTGACAAAGCTATATGCATTTATCAATTCAATGGATTCAGACAGGAAGTAATTGTAGTTGTATGGCCCAGCAATTATCAGTTGTATTGGTATCATTAATTAATTAATTGCCGGGTTGGTCTTTTACTCGTGTTTGTCATACCTGGTGACAGTGCATATTTTTTACTGAGGATTTTGTGATGTTCCGAAATTGTCCAGTCTATATAGACACTCAGGCGAAAATTTTGTAGCATTGGGTTGAGGATTTTTGGTCTATTGATTAGCTCGAGCCTGTTTCTAAAAGCTAATTACTTTTCTACCATTACCGCATAGGCAGGTGCACAATATATCTAAAAATAATTATTCGAACACAATCTTCTAAATAATGTGATTCAGTAAGGGGAAAAAGGAATGGATCCAAAGAAGGATTTAAATGGAAGTCATGAATACAACTCTCATCAGTGAAAATGTTACTATATCTTAGCTTTTTTTAGTATTATTTTTACCTGAAAAATTGTGTAACTAAATATTTTGTGACTTTGTGTTGAGCTTATAAAATCAATAAGGTTCCTTCAAATATGACAGTAAGGTTGCATCATCATGCAAAATAGGAATTTCAATAATAAGGATTTTGCATCATCCTTAAAATCAGTAATCTTATGTGTATTTTCTTGTCTTGCTAGAGAGATCAATTTTCTTAGTTTTGTTAAGCTTATTTATTCAGAGAGATTATAGTCATTTTTCTGCATTTCTTTCTATAAATTTCTCACGACTCCATCAATTTTATTGTTTATATTTTATGCTTCCCCTCCCGAATGCATCCTATTATTTGTGTGTTAATGGATTTTCAACAATAATCTTTGATATTTTGTTTTGAGATTTCTCTTCTCTATCTTATGAGCATGCCCAGAGCTGTTGTTCCAGAGTCAGGATGTTATGCGCGATATTTTACTATATGATTATTTCACTTAGTACTCCATCTCTAAGTGATAATTGACTCATTGTAATATTGGGCTCTTACTTGCAGGATATGGAGTCAATTGTGGAAACCATGATGCAACAACTACTCTCTAAGGAAATCCTTAGTGAACCTATGAAAGAAATTGGAGAACGCTACCCAGTATGGTTAGGAGAGAATAAACCTAAATTAACAGACGAAGAATACGCTCAATATTCTCGCCAGTACGAGCTTATAAAAGATCTTAACCAAGTGTATGAAACGGAGCCTGAAAACTTCAACAAGATTGTCGAGCTTATGCAGAAAATGCAAGAGTGTGGCCAACCACCTAATGATATTGTGCAAGAGCTTGCTCCAGGCTTTGATTTCTCAACACTTGGACAATTGTAAGAAAATACAAAATTCTTAATGCAATTTTTAACATCTTTAAAATCATCATCATCAACGTCCTAGTTTGTGATGGATGATAAAGCAGGATAAGGAGATTCACTCAAGTCCAAATATTTACATTTTTCTACTTATCTTTCTATAATTTGAGTAGAGGCGTGGTTTTCTCAAATGAATTTTATTGATTTTATTCAGTTGCACTTTTAAGGTTGTGGTTGAAGTTTGAACCCAATTTTTAGGGTTGTGGTTGATGTCCATAGCGATAACTTTGAAATGTTTGAAACATTAACTAAATTTGCTGGTGAAAATAACCGATCCGTTTCTTTATCTCTGCTTGTGCAGGTCTCCAGAGATGTTGGAGTCTCAAGAGAATTGTTGTATTATGTGAGAGTCGAGCGGTGGATTTTCCTCGCCACAAGAATGATGCATGAACTCCGAGGGGTATCCTTTTGTCTGGATTATTGTTCTTTCAAACACTGTTTGATTCCGTTTTGACATCTTAAGCCTTTTTATAAAATCAACCAAGAGTTATGTAACAAGATTTATGTAGTGTACATTTGATCAGTAGATTATTGTGACATCACTTTGGTATGCACACCAAAGATTATTGAGAAATGAACAAGTTTATTCAATAAATTTCTCCATCATCCAGCAACAAACATATTGTTGAGTTTAATTGTAAGAAAGGACATACAATCTGATACAAACTTCCATACGCAACGTAAAATTCCATAGTATTACAGTATGTCGGAAAAAACCCCCGCAAAATTCCAGTAAAAGATAGTACAAATCAAGGTTATGATGAGCAAGCTCATACTCACCAAGAACACTAAAAGCAATAAATCCCTATCAAAAAATTGTGTTTCTGAGTACTTGCAGAATGAGTCGCCAAAAGAGGCATCTATGCATGCTCTATGGCATGGTAAAGTTTTGAAACTCGCCTCCGGAGTAGAGGCTCTAATCTGAATGATTGGATACTGCTTCGCCAATGTTTTGCTTTAAACATCTCATTCCATGCTTGTCCTATTTCGTCGATATCAAATCCTAAACCTGCAAGCACATTAACTAGTCAGATATACTCAGCAAATCCATCTTCAAGATTGATCAGAAAACTTTGTTTATTTTTCTCTCACCTTCAGATGATGTGTCATTGCAACAATGATTCTTCATCATGACAGCAACATCAGTAGAAGAAGCACCAGCAAGTTCAAATTTCTCAGCGGCAACCGCCAGACATTCCTTCCACGCAGGAAGTCCTAATTTGAATTCCATAATCGATCTTTCGTATAGCATGGTGCTCCACAGTGCATGTATCTGAGACCCATTTCGGATTTTCTTTGGCTGGGAAAGCTCGTTGACTCGATCTTCCTCCAACATCTGCATTCCCTTTTCCATGTTTCCCTCGGCTTTGTTGTAAAGCTCAAGCACCTCCTTCGAAGGCCATGTTTCCAGATCAACACTTGTTCCGACTGCATAATACCAATGCAGCTTTGCCTGCTCGAACTGTTGCTGCCCGAGAGCTAGAACAGCTTCATAGAGATTTGGTTTAATCTTCAGAGCCTCTTCGTATTTTTTTCCTGCTTTCGTATACTCCATTTGCGCCCAATCATATGCAGACTCGACTTGTTGTCCGTTGGTGAAATACACCTTCTTTCTTGCCCGAGAAATGTGAACATTACCCCAATGGAACAAAGCCAAAGCTGCCATCTCCTGGAATTTCTCAGCGGCGGTGCAGAATACGCCTTGAGCCTCTTCGCTCGTCACTGTCTCCTCCATGGCATCTGTGTAGAGTTTCATTCCTACCTCGTGGATATCAACACGAGCGTCGATATCGAACTCGGCATATTTCTTAAAGATTTTAGTGAACTGAACAATCCAATCACTTATACAAACCGACTCACTCGGTCCATTCTCAGTAATCAGTAAGCCCTTTTCTCCTTCACATATTCTAAACATATTGTATAAAGGATCTTGATCCCGACTAGTTTCAACGATGTACAGCTTCACAAAGCCGTGTTCTACGGATGACTCAGCCAATCTAAGTTCTTCTGTCGTGGTGATTGTGACCAGATCGCCTTCTTCATCCCTATACTTAACTAGAACGGCCTCACACCTGGGAAAACGAACAGAAATAATCTTCCTTAGTCTGAAAACGTCGCAGTTAGCTGGGATTCGAGCCCATCTTATGTCTTCTCCAAAAACTAATTTCACCGTTCGCCCAGGCTCCTCCTCCTCCTCAGTAATGCTACTAATTCTTTCTTCCTCCACCACCAATTTGTCCTCGGTTTTCTTATCAACACATGTTTCCCTTTTCTCATCTCTTCCCTTTTCTTTTGCATCTTTCTTTTTCTTTTTCCTAGCAACCTGTGGCTCTAAATACTCGGGTAATGGAACCAAATCTATCGGAACTTCATTTCCTCTCGAGCCTTGTCTTTCAATAGCCTTTGTCACTCTTTCCCCGAGTTCTATCGCCATGAGATTGCTATGTTCCATCTTCAGCACCGCCCCAACATCTCTGAGCGACAAACTCAGCTTGTTCAGCCCTTCGTAACACCTGGCTCTTTTCAAGAGCGCCTTGATATATTTCGGATCGACTTCAAGTGCCAAATTGCACTCGCGGATCGCCCTAGGATACTCGCTAATACCCAACTGCATATAGCATTCAGCCATATTACTCCTGAGACATGATACGTCCGTATGGTTTCTAGGAAGCAACGAAAGGGCTCTTTCGTACTTAAACATAGCACCCTCGTAGTCCCTCGTCTGGAAACATCTATTACCTTCCTCCTTCGATGCCCGAGACATTGCTGTGTCTTTATCATATGCTATTGGTCTACTTTCACTGGCATTGTGTGTTTCACCTGATCTATCTCCATTCGATTTCTTGCTCTTCCCACGACGTCTCCCCATACTAAATACCAAAGTTGCCCTTGGATTTCTAAACAAGTTAACTTATTTACCCATCAAATCAATCTAATTTACAGACAATAAAAACAAACAAAACAATGTGAGCAGAGATCAATTTAAAACAATCCTTAAAAAACCCAGAAACCTTAGATCAATCCAAAACAAGAATCGTATTCCCTTATCACCCGATATAAAGAAATGAAGATAAATTTGAAACCTTTATAGCTACAAAGTACAAACAAATTATGAATAGATTCTTTGTTTATGATAATGAGAAACTTGGGTTGAAAAAAAAAACTCAATCTTTGAAAGAAATGTTGGGTCCTTGGGGATTTCCAGAAAAAACAATTGTGGGTTTTTCAATGAAACGAAAAAGGACATAGCAAGAACAAACAGAGTTTTTGGTCAAGTCCACGTGAAACCCACAAAGGAATAATAATATACTTCGCGTGGAAGGCAAAAAAGGTTGCCGGGGGAGAAACGAGAAAGGCTGTGGCACGTCTCTATTAATTTAATACTATACACATACTTATTTCTTTTTCTGGATTTTCATTTTATTTTTTTTACTGTAAAAACAACGCCTAGTTTGAACTTTGAAGAAAAAAAGTTTATAACTTGGTGATCCTGTGTTAATTAAATGGCTCCAAACAATAAATAAAATTTCTTTTCCGAATAATGCATAATTTGTTGAAATGAGGAAGAGGAAGTATTCACTTATTTTATAAATTTCTACAGACAACTAATTAATTTATCAACTTAAATAGTTTCTGCACATTTTTAATAATAATAATAATAATAATAATAATAATAATAATAATAATAATAATAATATTATTATTATTATCAATAATAAACATGTTTTGTTTTAACCAAATGTAGTTAGTGGTACGCGTTTTGAAAAATGACAAACTACTAGGGTCGTGACAAGCGTGACATGTCTTTGATCTTAATGAATTTATCCATGTGAAGAATTAGTTGTAAAATCTATGATAAGCTAACAAAAGAATCGAGTCAACTTTGTGAAATAATAATTCCATTGAAAGATTCAAGATAAAACTAAGTAGTACAGTAATTACTCATTGTACTTAGGGGTGGGAATGAGCCAGACTACTCGACAGGGGCCTATGGCTCGGCCTACAAAAGCTCGGCTCGGCTCGGCTCGTTTATTAAATGAGCCAAGATTAAACTTTTTTAAAAGCTCGTTTATATAAACAGGCCAGACTTAAGCTCTATTCCAAGCCTTTTAGGCCTAACAGGCCGGCCTATTTAATATATATATATATATATATATATATTAATAAGGTATATATCTAATTTTAGAGAAAAATAATATTTTTAATTTTAGTTTTTTCTAAGTACATATTAATCATTATTCTATGATTGTTATTCCACATTGTTAGTGTAGATGTTAGTTTTGTCAACAACATGTGTTTGTTGTTTGTCTTTGATTTCAGGTGTAGGTTGAGTGAATGCAAAATAATCAACATGAAGTCCATCCTTCAAGTTCATGCGACTGAAGTCGCACGACATTGCATTACCACACCTTGCGACTGGCGTCGCACGCGACGGGCGTCGCTCAAGCCGGCCTCTCCTCCATCTGCGACTAGAGTCGCACGCGACATGCGTCGCATGTCATGTTGAGCGACTGCTGTCGCACGCGACTGGCGTCGCGCGATTGTGCCTCTCCATCTCACGCGATTGGAGTCGCTTGAACACCTTGGCCAAGATGTGCGACTGGCGTCGCACGCGACTGGTGTCGCACGCCCATGCGTTTCACCATTTGCGACGAGCGTCGCACGCGACTTGCGTCGCACGTCTGTGATTTGCGACTCGCGTCGCACGCGACTGGCATCGCGGATGATGTCTCTTCAACCCGTGCGACTGGTGTCTTACGCCGTGGCCTCTTCTACTTCATGTATCAACTGATGCATGGTGTGTTACATCCTATCATCAACGTTCAGTGCAAGTGATGTCTACCCACGTTCAAGTGTTGATGATGAGTGAATGTTGTTTACTACTTCAACTATATCGACGACCGTGAAGACGATGAAGTACTGAAGCCTCAACGACGAGTGTTCATCACGATGAAGTTGAAGATGAAGTATTGAGATCGACGGAGTCAAGATAATGTTGAAGTCTGAAGTTAAAGAAATCGAAGATTCAAGATTCGAAGATTCAAGAATCGAAGATTCAAGATTCCAAGATTCAAGAATCGAAGATTCCAAAAAGTGATGTCATCCATGGAATTGTTACATCAGCCAAGCATGTGTCGAATCAGAACGTGCCACGTCAACGTCTCACATGTGCGAGCTACCTATATATACCCATGGAGTTGGATGACATCCTTTGACGATTTTGAGAGAACGAAATCTGATATTCGAGTATCGCTATCGTTGTTTGTTAGGCGCTGAGCCTTAGAGTTTTGGTAGTTGTTTTGTGCTGTGCACCAATAGTAGAGTTTGGAGAATAGAACTCTAGGTGTAGTGGTACTAGGACTCTGGTTCGTTGGAGTGTTGCGACACTTGGGATACGACCTTTGTTCATTCCGTCTACCTTTCTCTTCAAGTGTAATAGTTTAGTTTTGTTGATTCAATGAAATGAAAACTATTACATAACTTTGTCTTCACTACTTTACATTCACTGAGTGCGAACATACATACATAACACGAACCGTGCGCGCTCCAACTGAAGCAAGTGCCAGCTGAGTGTGTACGAACGAAGTGTGTGTGAACCTTAGTTGCTGAAGACTGATTTAAGACCGACTTCGCGAAAAGTTGGTATCTTACGTCGAAGACGTAATTTCATTTGGTATCAGAGCGGGACGTCATACGTATAAGACGTGATCCGAATCTTGACTTCATATTTTCCGCTACAATGGAGTCTCCTATGTTCGCACATCAACCGATCATGCTTACTCATCAGAACTATTCGAATTGGAAAGCCAAAGTATCAGTTAGAATTAAAGGACATGACTCTCGTGCATGGAGATCAGTGTTAGAAGGATGGGAACGCCCATTTACTATTGATGCTAAAGGAAACAAAGTTCTCAAACTTGAACGACATTGGTCTAATGAAGAGCGTGAAGCTTCTACTGCCAACAACAAAGCTTTACGTTTTATTTGTGAATGGCTGGAGCTCAACATGTATCAACTTGTTAAAAATTGCACCTCTGCCAAAGAAGCTTGGGAAACTCTCCAGAGAACTTGTGAAGGATACAAACACGTCAACCAATCTAAGAGTTGCTCTCTCAGTACACTAGTTCATAAGCTTCAGATGGAAGAGCATGAAGTTGACAAAAAGAGTGAAACATATTCTGATGGAACTACCTCAAACACCGAATCTGAGTATGAATCAGAGTCAACAGAGAATGCTCCTAACACACCTCAAGTTGATGTTGAGTCGAGAAAAATGTTGGATTTGAAAGAAAGACCATGTGATGAGGATATATTTTCGGATGAAGAATCAGTGACTGAAGCTGAAGAGGATGAGGTAACTTTGAATGTATCTAAAAATGAAGTTGAGTGTGCCGAACTGATTGCCTTGAAAGAGAGCTACTCTGAACTTCATAGATCTCTTGAAACAAGCTCTGCTGAGAATATTGAACTCACAGTCTCTAAACAACTCTTGAAAGAAGCTATCAATGAACTCTCCGAGCGTGAGCGAAAATTCTACAAAGAATGTGTTGAGTTGAGGGACGTGGTTGACAAGACTGAATGTGAGAATCAGAAGTTGAAAAATTCTCTGACAATCCTGAAAAATAAATTTGATGATCTCTTCGAAGAGAAGCACAAATACTTTAAGGAGGGTGTTGCACTGAGAGAATTGTTTGAGAAGTCGAACTCTGAAAATTCGAAACTGAATGCTTCTCTGAAGAAGGAAACATCTGAAGTGAAGAAACTTCAAACTCTTTTTAAGAACTCCGATGCTGAGAATGATGAGCTAAAGTCATCCTTGTTGAAAACTCAAGCTGATCTAGCCATGAGTGATAAGGAGTGCTATGTTCTGAAGGAGAAACTTCACATGACTGATGAGCTACTGAGAAAAATGAACACAAACTCTTCGGTGTTTGACAACGCCGCATCATACATGAACCCAGGTCGTTGTGGACTTGGCTTTCAGAAAGTGTTTGAGTCTATCTATGCTTCACCTGAGAAGAAAGAAATGACCTTTGTCAAAGCTTCAACTGAATCTTCAGATGGTAAGGCTACACATGACTCTGAAACTGTAAGACGAAAGGAAATTGCTGAAGGAAAGAAGGTTGTCACATCTTCGAAAGCTGAATCTCAAGAGTCAACATCGACTACTTGCTTGAAAACGGAGACATATCAATTTCCTAAGTCTATCGTGAAACATCCTCGTGGTATCTTGCCATACGAGAAGACGTTGCTGGAGAAGTTGAGCAAACCTCAGAACGTGAAGCCAATTGTTCAACTCTCTCGCTCTAAACCTGTCATGGTTAAGACTTCATCGAGTGCTGAAGTTCGTCGTAAGAGAGAGTATGTTTGTCATTACTGCAACAAACCCGGACACATTAGACATTTCTGCTATAAGCTGAGAGATGACATGAACCGGGATTTAGTGACTGAGAAGAAGAAGAGTGGAGCTGTCAAGGATGTGAAGAAACACATTTCTCGAACTCTGAAAGTTGAGAAGAATGTGAAGTTTGTGATCGAGAAAAATTCTCGAAATTTTGATGTGAAGAAGAGATGGGTGCTGAAGCCACAAAAAGGTGAAGTTAAACTTAACTACACCACTTCGAATGGTTGGAAACCAAGGGATTTGATCTTCGGCAATACTGAACTCGATGCCTCTGAAACTGAAACCAAAGGAGTTTGCCGGGGGATGCTACACTGAATAGTTGGATGTCTATCTTATCGAGAGTGCTCACTTGATGCTGTTCTGTGATAGTCAAAGTGCTATCAAAATCAGCGAAAATCCTGTTCAGCATTCTCGCACTAAACACATCGACATTCGACTTCATTTCATTAGAGATTTGGTTGTTCGTGATATAGTCAGTCTACAGCATATTTTAACAGAAAAAAAAAGCTCGCTGACATCTTCACCAAACCTCTTGACTTTGAGAGATTTAAAAACTTAAGAAATTCTCTCTGCATGTGTTCTCTTTAAGAGTTCATGAAAATTTTGAAGTCTGAAAGATTGTTTTCTTTACTTCTGAATACGCACTATGGATCGTCGTGGATTAATCTAATAAGATGAACATGGATCGAGGCCGCTTTAGTCTTCGGACCCAAGTGCATTTATTCCTCTGAGTGTAAACATGTGAACTTGGCATATAACTCCCATAAGCTCATTTGCATTGATCTATAATACCGAGTAACGGAGGACGCCGGATCACTTTGTCCGCCGGCTCCCCTCTTCGAAAGGTAGCACATAGACGCTATAATTTAAGATGCTCACCCATCACACTTCGGAGATGCAGGATGATCCTTGCTCCCCTCTGACTGCTGTAATGAGCATCTGTTGCATTTCATTTAAAAAGCTAAAACTCGTCTGGAGGACGCAGGTCGAACCTTGCTCCCCTCTGATTGTAGTAACGCTTGGTCCCAAGTGGAGTGCCTTAAGAGTTCACCTTACACTCACGAATTATAATCTCTTGTGCGGTGTTAACTCACCATATATGTTCCGATGAAACACGATTGCATTCTTGTGATTGCGACGAAGGACAAGTTAAACTTATTTCAACATACTTCGGTCCGTTTCACCGGTTTTTAATTTGAGAGTTATTTCATTATACCTCAAAGTTTTACTCACCTTGTGTGATATTTTTGTTTTTGGAGATCGATGAAAAGTGAAAATTTTTTTTTTGGGAAAATATTTGCTCTTCACTGCCTCGTATCACCGATTGAATCTCCACTAAAATGTTTTTGATTGTTTGCAGTGTGTTGAACGCTTGGATACTAACTCGGGATGTGTTGTTTTGATATGTATTCTTATAAATCATGTTCAGCATCTCGTGGAGTTCAAATCCTTAAGGCGGAAATTGAGTGTAGCAGCTTCCAGTGCATAACTCCTCATGCGAATATGATAATGCACGCTGCCATGCAACATTAGTCACACGCGACGCTGGTCGCACGCGACACCAGTCGCACGCCGCGACTCATGCGACGCAAGTCGCACGCGACATCTTTCGCACGCCGCGACTCATGCGACGCACGTCGCGCGCAACGCTAGTCGCTTGGTGTGACCATCTGCGACACTCCATCTCCACCTCTGTTGTTCAACACCTATGATGCAACACACCTCACCTCCGCCAACCTGCTATGCGACGATGACCACCATGTTACCTCATGCTCGTCGACGAAAATTCTTGAAAATTTTTGAAAAATTTTTGAAAAATTTGAAAGTTCATTTTTCCTTAGCAATATTTTCAAGATTTTCGGTTTAGTATTTTAATATATTTTTATTCGTTTTTTGTACTGACGGACCGATTTTGTTCTGTTAATTGGTCTTTTTCGCAGGTCTTTTTGTCCAAGACGAGTCGGCCCAAAAATTTTCTATATATAGGCCTTCAAAAACATGACTTAAGGTTACTTGCAACTCGTCTAAGTTCTTACTCTCGGTGCTTACGTCTTGCTATTTTGCTATCGTGGTTGAGTGTCGTTGTCCTCTAGCTTCACGCATCCGGCGTTCGACGATCTATTCTCTTACTCTAGCTTCGTGCATCAGGCACCAGTGTTTCAATCTTAGGTTCTTAGAATTTCACTCTTGCTCCTATCACTTGCTATCTGACTATGTCTTCTGCTGGAAACCTGGTTGATGAATTGGATAAGGAGGTCCTTCAATCACTGCGTGATACATGGCAGCAGGCACTGTCGCCTGATTCAAGGAAGAAGGCACTTCACGCTCTTCAAAAACATATGAATAAGATGGACAGGCGATCTGGAAAATCGAACTCTGACTCTCAGACTGTTGCTCTTACTAAGCACGTGAAGCACTCAGTTTCTGGTGTTAAGGATCCTAAGAAGTCAACACCTTCTTTCTCTGGTGGTGTTACTGCTGAACCTTATTACTATCTGAAGGTTGAAGAGTGTGGCAAACACTACAAACCTGATTTCTTTACTCGTAAGGCTGAGCATCGCCTTACCCTGATTAAAAATTTGCCTATTCTTACGGATCGCCACATCCGCCCTGCTGATTATGAGAACACCGGCGTCTCAAAATTTTTAGAGGATATGCACTTGATGGAATCTGTGACACTGCCTCTTAAGTACTCTATCCCTATCATCCACAAATTCTATGCTAGCCTCACTCCTGAGTTCGCTGACCCGATGAGTAAGATGTATGGTCGGTTTGTGTTCCGATCGAAACTTTACGTGTTTCGTCCACTGAACATCAACATCTATCTGAAGCGTCTGGAGGTTGTGTGTTCATGGAAGTCGCCTGCTGATGATGATAGACTAAATGCATTGAAGATTGGATCTTTCCTTACTCAAGGAAAAGCAAAGTCTATTCCACCTCTTTCTTCGAAGTTGTCGGCCTTCTATGGCACGCTTCATCGACTCGGAATGACGAACTGGGCTGCTGCTCGCCCTGATGAAAACTACCTGTCACCCAAACTCATGCATATTCTTTTCCGTCTTGGCTGCGGTGAACAGGTTGATCTCGGGGAGATCATCTTTCATGATATCTGTCGCATTGCTCAGGCATCGGACTCAACTCTCTCTCAACAGCGTGATCTAGAAGAGGAGAGACGCATGCACCTCACTCACCCATGCTTGATCTACGGGATGTTGCTAGACCAAAAATTTTCTCCGACAGAGACGGAGAGAAAAGCAAAGAGAATGGGTCATGTCAACATCACTCCTACCTTCCTTAAGCACAGAGTTTTAGACTTACCATGGACTAAGTTTGCAAGGAGAGATGAGGTACCTAATCCTATCAATCCACCTCCTTCACCGAAGTCGTCAAGGAAGCGGGCTGCCGCTGCTAAACTTGAATCTTCAAGTGTTAAGCGACAGAAGCCCGAAACTGTCAGGGTTGAAGAGATAGTGGAGGAAGAGGAGAAAGAAGAGAAACGTGTAAATTTTGTTCCTCGACATTTTGGTTCGCGCTCTGGTCTGCCGCCTCACCAAAACCCTCATCATCCAATGAATAATTATCGCTCAATCGTTCCCTCTGTTGCAATTTATCGTTGTTTCACTACAACACAACGATTGGAACGTAAGCAGGCTGCTCATGCAGTTGCTTATGCTGAGATGATGGAAGCTCAGCGTGATCAAAAGGATGCTTTTACCCACCTTCACCAGATGACCCATCAAGGGGGAGGATTAGGTGGTGCTGGATCATCTAGCAAAGGGCTGACTGATACATTTATGTTTCAGCTGATAAAGGATGGTATCAAGGAAGCCTTGGCTGATCTAGCCAAGTCTAAACATGTTGTTGTCGAGAGTGAAGATGAGGGTGATGAGGGTGTCCGCGAGATGATGGCGGGAGAAGTGTTTGAGATGTTGAGGAAGGGAAAAGGGAAGGTCGATGAACCTTCACATCCAGAGGTGTCGCGTGCGATGCCGTCTGGTGGTCTGTTGGATGAAGATGAAGATGTCAACATTGAAGGTGATGATGAAGATGATGATGACAGAGTGAGGATCGGAGAAGATGAGTTTGGATTCTATGAAACTCTTGAGAAAGACTATGAATCAGACTCTGATGGCGATGAAGCTGATGAAGATAGAGGTGATGGAAGTGTAGCTGATGATGATGAGGCAAGGTCTGGTGATGCTTGATTTGTGTCGTGTGTGTGAGTATTTTCTCTTTGTTTTTAGTTGTCTTTTATTAGTCGTGTTAGTTGTTTTATGTTATTTATCGTGTTATGTTGAGTAGTGTGTGTGTTGATCTCACGGGTATTTGGAGTTGGTTGTTGTGCATATTTTAGAGCAAAAATCGAAAGAATCGAGAAGGAAACGAGTCGGGAACGGAAAGACGAAAGCGGTCTGGATATTTACAATTTTGTCTGCCAATGCATTTGATAAAATTCCAGAAATGAAGTTGGCGGTTGAGGGGCGGTTACGTGGCGGTTTTGGTGGCATTTGGACATGGATATAAGTGATTTTTCTTGTAGAAAATCAATATCTCTCGTCTGGAACTTGGAGGAGGGTGAGGGACGACGTCATTGACGACGACGACGTTCCAATATACGCAATCAAGTTCTAAGGCCATTTCAATTCATGTATTTGGTTTCGTTTCTTTCATTTCCGATTTCGTAGATCGTTAGTTAAATGATGAACTTTGTTATTTCCAAATAATTCGTAGAATGTTTTTCATATGTTTTAAGTTTGTTTCAATTGCTTTTCTATTTCATGCAATCATTAGTTTGGTTTTCATTTTCAATTTGCTAAGCATTTACATTTTATGTTGTTCTTATTCATGCTTTAATTTTAATCGTTGCTAGTTGTTTTAATTTCCATTAAGATGTTCATCTAAATTACTAACTTGGATGATTATATGATGAACGAAGTAATTAATTTGTATAAACCGGAAAGTCAAGATGCGATTAACACGATCTTAGAATCGTAACCCGACCGGGAGCGAATCTCTAAGTGAATTAAACGTATTTACGAGTTAAGCAACCCGACCGGGAACTTGACGTTCGTGTGTTTAATCGTGTAGACCGAAAAAGGAGAAATACAAATTTATTACTAAGTTTTGATTATTATCGTCCGAGTCTTTTCAATTATCGCATTTCAATTCAAGTATTTAAATTATTGCTTTCATGTTTTTATTTACGTTCCTTGTTAATCGAACTTGAACTTAGGATTTAGAATTATGTCATATGCTTCTAACACGAACATTCACTTGAATATTACTCTTCCGTTTCCTTGGATTGATACCGAGTCAAACTACAATTGACCTCGGATTTTGACGAGAGACGCACACGAAAACGTCTAATCAAAATTGGCGCCGTTGCCGGGGAAACGGATAGATTGTTTAAGTGTTTGTCTAATCAAAATTGGCGCCGTTGCCGGGGAAACGGATAGATTGTTTAAGTGTTTGTTTAGTTTTAGTTTCATATTTTCTTTAGTTAAATTAGTATAATTGTCTTGTTATTTCTAACCTTCTACTTTGAGTGTGCATGATTCTACAAGAAGAAGCGTTGAAGTGAAGGAAAATAAGTCAAGCTCTCGACAATAAACTGAGCAACCATAAAGGCTATACAACTTAGACGTGATTTGGAAGCGAAAGAATCGAAGAAACGGGTTGAAAAACAAAAAAACCGAGAGTTTAGGAACTTCAGCGCTCGCCGAAACAACACGGCGGTCGCCAAACACAAAACCGCGGGCGTGGAAGTTAAATCCGCGGCCGCCGAATGGGTGAAAAAGGGTCAGTTCATCTGCCGAGTTTTGGACCGAAATGGCGGTCGCGATTTTCCATTCTGCGACCGCCGATGCGTTTCCGCGACCGCTGAACTAAAATGGCGGTCGCCGTCATTTGGATTTTCTGGAAATTAAAAGAGAGGGCTGGGCAGCGGGGTTACTTATTTTACAACCTTTTCCCCCAAAATTTTGGAGAATAATCCCATTCACTCAAAAATCCGAATAGTTGTGGATCTATATACCAAATCGAAGAGGAACATCTTGGGAACTTGATTTGTGCAGGTTTGGGGGATTTAATATACATATTATCTAGAAATTCACCAAGTTCGTGAGTGCCCACTAGGTGTTCGACGAAATTCCCAAGTGAAAATTTTCAAATAAAAGTCATCCGATCAACATGTTTTCAAGAAGAAAATTAAAGAGGAAGCAAAGAGAAGATGGAGTGGAAGCTTATAATGTCAGCGAAGCTTCAGTGAACCCTCCAAATATTGCCGACAATTTCGGGGCTCCGTTTCCTATTTTCGATTAGAAATGATGGTTGGTCGACGATGACAGGGATGATGATGAAGAGGAGCAGCGAGGTGACGAGGCTTTGGATCGGGAATATCTCAGTACGCAAGAGAGACGGACTATTTGGGAGGAGCTACTAGAGGTACATCGAGTCGGATGCATCTAGATGATCTACAAGCCATTATTGACGCTAACACCGCTGCATTTGCCACTGAGAAGAGACTCTACACTGATGAGACCCGCCGATACATTGACGAGAGGGACCGATTTTGTTACGGCCAGCAAGAAGCCAACCGAACTTGGAATAATACTATGACTAGCCGGGTGGACACGCTTGAAGAGGAGAACCGAGCTCTCCGGGATGCTTTTGAACGACTATTACCGGGATTTCACAACCACCATCCGACATGTGAGATAGGTCGTGCTAGCCACGACCTAGGTATGTTTTTATTTTTGTGTCTTTATTTTTTATTTTTATTTTACTTTATTTTATTTTGAGTCTTGTATATATTTGTGAGTTTATTTCTTGTTAGTGGTTAGTGTTTTGGTTTTTGTGTGTTATTTTTGTTGGGGATTATTCGTCTACGCTCAATGAAATTGTTTTGTCCCGAATGTGGTAGTGTTTGCATGTGGATATGGTTAAGTTGTTGCTTGAATTCACTTGGTTTGTAGGATGTACCACTTGTTGTGAGTCGAGAAAATGAGTTTGGGATATGCATGAGTTTTTCCTTGATACATATGCGAGTTTTGAGCCTTATTTCTTTGGAGTGTATTGATATATTTTATTGAGTATGAGCATGATAATTCGTTGGATTTATTTGAGAATACTTGATTGAACTTATTGTAGAAATCACATTAATATGAAATTGCTTTGACTATGTTAAGAATGGAAAATGACGTATGAGATTGCTAGGAATAACTCCACATTTTAAATTCCCCAAAAATGACCGTGCCCGTCGAGGGACTCCCTAGTTAACCCTTTGAGCTTACATGGTACCTTTTCTTGTAACCGAGAGTTCCACGAGCGATGTGAGATTTTGAGGGTGTTGCAAGATTAATATATGAAGGTTGATTTGGGAGAGTGATGAATTGTAAACGTGTATTCTCGTATTAAGGCTATAAAAAAAAAGCTTACCCCCAAAATAAAAATATAAAAAAATAAAAACGAGCACTCGTTGATTGTGGAAACGATTGATGTAGGGAATAAAAAAGAAAAAAAAAGAAAAAGAAAATAATAATAATAATAATAAAAGTATAAAAAAAAAAGCGGGGAGTAATATTAATAATAAAGCCTATCGAGAACATGTATTTTATTGATATGTATTGGAATAAAAAGTGGGGTTGTGATGTGATTACATTTGGTGTAGGAGGTTGTCGAGGGAGAAACCTATTTTCTTTATTATTTTTGTTTCGATTCCCACCTTTGACCCGAGCTTACCTTATTCACAATCGCATGCCGATTCTTATTTCTTTTTTGTCAAAGTATAGGGATTATTCTTGTGCTTTTTGTGGTTCATGTATATTCTTGTTGTTGTGTGATTCTCGATGTTCATGATGGATTTGAATGAGCCTTTCTTGAATGCAAGTTACTACACTTGTTCTTGCATTATTGGTTACCATTTCATATTTTCGAGGGATACAGTTTGAGAGATGAGGTGAGCTTGAGTGACATGGTATTTCATTTCTCATTTTTCTCGTTTATGACAAGTTTGTTGGATTGTGGTTCGTAGTGAGTTCAAGTAGGTAATTTGTGCAAACACGTGTTGGTTGATTTTACCTTGCTCGGGACTAGCAAGGATTTGAGCGTGGGGGTGTGATTTGTGTCGTGTGTGTGAGTATTTTCTCTTTGTTTTTAGTTGTCTTTTATTAGTCGTGTTAGTTGTTTTATGTTATTTATCGTGTTATGTTGAGTAGTGTGTGTGTTGATCTCACGGGTATTTGGAGTTGGTTGTTGTGCATATTTTAGAGCAAAAATCGAAAGAATCGAGAAGGAAACGAGTCGGGAACGGAAAGACGAAAGCGGTCTGGATATTTACAATTTTGTCTGCCAATGCATTTGATAAAATTCCAGAAATGAAGTTGGCGGTTGAGGGGCGGTTACGTGGCGGTTTTGGTGGCATTTGGACATGGATATAAGTGATTTTTCTTGTAGAAAATCAATATCTCTCGTCTGGAACTTGGAGGAGGGTGAGGGACGACGTCATTGACGACGACGACGTTCCAATATACGCAATCAAGTTCTAAGGCCATTTCAATTCATGTATTTGGTTTCGTTTCTTTCATTTCCGATTTCGTAGATCGTTAGTTAAATGATGAACTTTGTTATTTCCAAATAATTCGTAGAATGTTTTTCATATGTTTTAAGTTTGTTTCAATTGCTTTTCTATTTCATGCAATCATTAGTTTGGTTTTCATTTTCAATTTGCTAAGCATTTACATTTTATGTTGTTCTTATTCATGCTTTAATTTTAATCGTTGCTAGTTGTTTTAATTTCCATTAAGATGTTCATCTAAATTACTAACTTGGATGATTATATGATGAACGAAGTAATTAATTTGTATAAACCGGAAAGTCAAGATGCGATTAACACGATCTTAGAATCGTAACCCGACCGGGAGCGAATCTCTAAGTGAATTAAACGTATTTACGAGTTAAGCAACCCGACCGGGAACTTGACGTTCGTGTGTTTAATCGTGTAGACCGAAAAAGGAGAAATACAAATTTATTACTAAGTTTTGATTATTATCGTCCGAGTCTTTTCAATTATCGCATTTCAATTCAAGTATTTAAATTATTGCTTTCATGTTTTTATTTACGTTCCTTGTTAATCGAACTTGAACTTAGGACTTAGTTTAATGATTTATGCATCTAACACTTTTCATTCACTTAAACTCGACTCTTCCGTTTCCTTGGATTGATACCGAGTCAAGCTACAACTGACCTCGGATTTTGACGAGAGACGCACAAAAACGTCTAATCAATGCTTCACCACCTACTACTCCTCTGCGCTCGCCTACTCCAGCTGGATCACCCAAGGGCTCAGACTTTGCATCTCAGTGATGCTTGGTTATCTTGTGTTCGTTTTTTTTCATATTTCATCGTTGCATGCATAAGACTTGAACTATTTTCCACCATGCATGTTTTTCATATTTCGTTTTGATGAACCTCTCATGTTGCTTTGATGTTGAACTTGACTAAGTGTTTTGGTTTTCATCTCTTCAATGCTAGTCTTTCATTGTTGAATGTTGACTGTTTTATGTTTACTTAGTTTTATTTTGATATGCTTCTCTTGAGGGGGAGATTGTTTTGTATCTCCTTATGCTAACCTTTGGTCACATGAGTTGTGCCAAAAAGGGGGAGATTGTAGATGTTGGTTTTGGCAACAACATATGTGTTTGTTGTTTGTTTTGTTTTCAGGTGATGTATCTCTTGAGGGGGAGATAGTGTGTATCTCCGTTTGCTAACCTTTGGTCACATGAGTTGTGCCAAAAAGGGGGAGATTGAAGATGTTGGTTTTTGGCAACAACATATGTTTTGGTTGCCTGGTTTTGAGATTCTTTGTATCTCCTTATGCTAACTCTTGTTCACATGAGTTGTGACAAAAAGGGGGAGATTGTAGATGTTAGTTTTGTCAACAACATGTGTTTGTTGTTTGTCTTTGATTTCAGGTGTAGGTTGAGTGAATGCAAAATAATCAACATGAAGTCCATCCTTCAAGTTCATGCGACTGAAGTCGCACGACATTGCATTACCACACCTTGCGACTGGCGTCGCACGCGACGGGCGTCGCACGCGACAAGCGTCGCTCAAGCCGGCCTCTCCTCCATCTGCGACTAGAGTCGCACGCGACATGCGTCGCGTGTCATGTTGAGCGACTGCTGTCGCACGCGACTGGCGTCGCGCGATTGTGCCTCTCCATCTCACGCGATTGGAGTCGCTTGAACACCTTGGCCAAGATGTGCGACTGGCGTCGCACGCGACTGGTGTCGCACGCCCATGCGTTTCAACATTTGCGACGAGCGTCGCACGCGACTTGCGTCGCACGTCTGTGATTTGCGACTCGCGTCGCACGCGACTGGCGTCGCGGATGATGTCTCTTCAACCCGTGCGACTGGTGTCTTACGCCGTGGCCTCTTCTACTTCATGTATCAACTGATGCATGGTGTGTTACATCCTATCATCAACGTTCAGTGCAAGTGATGTCTACCCACGTTCAAGTGTTGATGATGAGTGAATGTTGTTTACTACTTCAACTATATCGACGACCGTGAAGACGATGAAGTACTGAAGCCTCAACGACGAGTGTTCATCACGATGAAGTTGAAGATGAAGTATTGAGATCGACGGAGTCAAGATAATGTTGAAGTCTGAAGTTAAAGAAATCGAAGATTCAAGATTCGAAGATTCAAGAATCGAAGATTCAAGATTCCAAGATTCAAGAATCGAAGATTCCAAAAAGTGATGTCATCCATGGAATTGTTACATCAGCCAAGCATGTGTCGAATCAGAACGTGCCACGTCAACGTCTCACATGTGCGAGCTACCTATATATACCCATGGAGTTGGATGACATCCTTTGACGATTTTGAGAGAACGAAATCTGATATTCGAGTATCGCTATCGTTGTTTGTTAGGCGCTGAGCCTTAGAGTTTTGGTAGTTGTTTTGTGCTGTGCACCAATAGTAGAGTTTGGAGAATAGAACTCTAGGTGTAGTGGTACTAGGACTCTGGTTCGTTGGAGTGTTGCGACACTTGGGATACGACCTTTGTTCATTCCGTCTACCTTTCTCTTCAAGTGTAATAGTTTAGTTTTGTTGATTCAATGAAATGAAAACTATTACATAACTTTGTCTTCACTACTTTACATTCACTGAGTGCGAACATACATACATAACACGAACCGTGCGCGCTCCAACTGAAGCAAGTGCCAGCTGAGTGTGTACGAACGAAGTGTGTGTGAACCTTAGTTGCTGAAGACTGATTTAAGACCGACTTCGCGAAAAGTTGGTATCTTACGTCGAAGACGTAATTTCAGTTAGAAATTTAAATTTAAAATGTGATTATCTTATATTGATTGGATGATACTTTTTGAACATTATTTGTATTTATAAAATGTTGTTCACGTTTTTAATTATTATTAATTATTAAATAGTTAAAAGTTAAAAATAATTTTATAAAATGAATTAAATTTAATTAAATTTAATTAAAATATTTTTATTTAAATCTTAGATTTATTCACTAAATCAAGTTGAAGTTAAAATTGTATTTAAAAAGGCTTTTAAAAAGCTTTCAGGCCGGGCTTATTTACAAAAAAGGCTTAGACCGAGCCTCTTAAAAAACCCTACGATAGGTACTAGGTCAGGCTTGAGCCTAAATTTTTTAAACCAGGCCCAGGCCTATTTAAATCGGCTCGTTCCCACCCCTTTGTACTGTATATATTTGTATTAATTAAATGGAATTAGTTAGCTAACAGGTGGCCGGTTTCAACTGGTTAAAATCAAATATTTCAAAACCCTCGTCAGTAGTCTGACGTGTCTGATTTTCATTGGTTCGCAATATCTGATCACCCACCTTCATTTGGGGAAGAAAAAATAAAATTAGGGTTTCAAAACACTTGAAAAAATCACATAATACCCAAAACATGAAAACATCTTTGTGGTGCGTGGTTATATATTTCACCGCCGTCGTCTTCTGCGGCGTCGTGTTCTCCGATCAGATCATTTCAGCTCATACAGGTACCCGACAAACAATTTTAGTCCTCAGAGAATTATCTTTGCGATTTCAACTGTGTATAGTGCTGGTTAATTGTTTCTAAATTTCCCTATATTTTTGTTGTTTCATATTTGTTTGATTTTAGGTGGTACCTTTGGTCGGAGCACTCGAGAACCGAAATTCAAAATTGAATTCCATTCCGAAGAATCGCCGTTCTATCCGGTAAGCGTCACCATCAAAGTTAAAATGTTAGAAACTTCATTGCACTTTTTCTGATAGTCCTGTGAAATCTTGGATAATGAGTTAAATTATAGGCAAATGTGTTCCTTATACTGATTGTTGAAGAATTTATAGGAAACGGTTTTAACGTATGATTAAAAGTCTGTAACATAATGTATTTGGTTAATCCGTGATATGTTGGTGGAAATGCTATGAATCTAAATGTCCCTCGATACATTTTTGTGAACAAGGGTCATGTCTTCGTGATTTGTCATTGTATGGATTAGTCCAGCTGCATTTGCTCTGGAACTGTTGGATAGACTATTCTGTTATTAAATTAGTGTCTTGAGTTTGATTTGTCCAGTCTACGTCGACTACCATTGAAATTTTGTTGTATTGTCAGCATCCAATTGTTTAATAAATATACTCATCACATTGTGGATGATTAATAATTTTTCTTTCGACAAAAGCACTGGTTAAAAAAAAATGTATTTATAAGAAAAATCTATTGTTTTATGTTTAGCCAATGTTGTTGTCAGAGGTTAACATCAGTCGTATGCTAAAATCAGCTTAAGATCTGGCATTGCTCAAGATTAAAACTGTGTGGATTGTGAAGCCTGAATAACATCTCTATACTATTGGATATTCGATAATTTGATGTATATGTGTCTGAAGATGATTTGTAAGCACACTTTCCTCTTTTCAGGATGATGACCAAGATTCTGTTGTTATGCCCAATAAACATGGAGAAAAATTTCTCTGTTATTTGCCTAAAGTGGAAAAGTCCAATAAGGGAAAGTTAGTTGCTCAACAGAATATAAGCAGTACGATTGTAGAGTCTGAACTACGCGTGAAGCTGAAGACACCAGATGAGCTACTAGAAGTGCTAAAGGGTGGATGCTTTGTCCGGGTAAAATTCTCAACACCAAACTAAAGAAGGGAAATGTGGTTAGCTAAAAAAGGATGAAATAAAGCTTTCATAATGTTACAAATTACAAAAATTTAATATGACGCTATTAATTATTGAATATTTGGTGAGTTTCGTGTTATGGCGCATGTATTACAACAATGGATGAGCTTACTTTTTTTAAATGCTTGGTTACAGCAAGAGGGATGGTGGTCATACGAGCTCTGTCACCTACGTCGATTGCGTCAAATCCATTTGGAGGATGAGAAGGTAGCTCTTATCTTGATTCTAAATTACATTGTTATTTTCACCATGTTTTCATGTGATAAAGGATATACTGCTACTTCAATTTCCAAATATTAATTGTCTTTCTGTTATTAAAAGTCACCCTACTGCACTTTTCGATATATATATATCCTGTATAGACACACATCAAATCCCATAGCCACATGAGAACCTTTTTGAACACTGACAACATATTTAATGTCTCAGTGCCTCCTTGTTGAGTATGATGATTGAATAGACTTATTGATTAGTATAAATTTTTATGTCTTTCCACTATTCCTGCCTAGACAATGTCGCATTGTAAAAATCAGATGAGATCTAAGACCTTCAATGTCTTACAGGTGGTTCAAGAATTCATCTTGGGAGTGTATGACAAAGATGCTACAGAAGCTCACAATCAAAATCTTTCTGATGTATCCACATTGAAGGATCCTCGCTCAAAAGATGCCTCTCAAAGGTATGAATGTTAGTTGTACATATTTAGAGGGACTGCATCACAGATACAGCTTTATAAACCGAATGATAAATTGTTTGGTGGTTGTACCGAATTAAAGTTTATATTTACACTATTTAGGTACCATGCTCATATCTTTACCAATGGAACCCGTTGTGATTTAACAAATGAGCCCCGGGAAACAGAGGTGCGTGTTTTTATTGTCAGTTGCTCACCTCATACCATCACCATGAATCTCTTATCTCAAATGTTTCGATTTTAGGTTAGATTTGTCTGTTCTGAACCCAGAGCTATGATAAGCTCAATCACAGAGTTATCTACATGCAAGTACGCTCTCACATTCCAGTGTCCATCACTATGCAAACACCCGTAAGTCTCTCTCTCTCTCTCTGTCTCCCTTTGAAAAAATAGAATTAGTAGATCTACATTATCTATTTATTGTTACTATATGATTACTTCCTTAATTTAAATCCAATGTGAATAATGATTCTTCGTATATTCCCTATGTAGATTATTCAATGAAGAAATGCCACTGTCGCATAGTATTCACTGCAATGCTCTTCCCAGCGAGGAACCAAAGGCCAAGGCCGACACTTTTCAAGATGGAAAGATAACTATGGTAACTGATATGGGATATGCTCCTTCTTTCAGTTCAGAAGAATATGCAACTTAAAATAGAAATTATAGAATATGTAGATCTTTTGAAGGTAGAAAGATACAATGGTAACTGATATGGGATATTCTCCTCCTGCTTTTAGCTCAGGTTGTATAACCCATTTTGATATTATAGATGAGTCAAATTTGTAGTGTTACACTTGTCAATTATTTTACATAGTAATTTTCCTCTCCATTTCGTGTACTTGAGAAAACAAGTAAACGAGTTTTTGTGTTTATGATATTAGTTTATTTGCTTCCTTTAATTAAATGCAAATTTGGAGCCCAATCGCCCTCTTAAATCGCGTGGGATATGTTTTAAATGGAAAGGCCGTAAATTTACTTGAACGAACACCGTAAATTTAGGTTCACCACATAAACAACAAAAATCATGATAAATTATTTGAAAATTAAACTGGAAAATAATCCCAAAGTAGTCTTAATTTACATATAGAATTCGCAGATCCATTATTGATATTTACCATGGGGATTAGACTAGAAAATGAGTTTGGATTTAAGACGACAATTTCTGGGCGCTCTCTGCGGAATTCAGTAATGCTAAATACTGAGCTAAAGCTTCACCTTCATTTGTAACTTGAATATCATAGTCTGAATAAGCATCTGAATTGTGCAATTCCTCAGTGAGTAAATCCTCCATCTCCACATCTCGTGCCTGAGGAGCACTTTGACTCGATGGACCCTCGCCACTGCCTTCAGCATTAGATCCTCCATCGACGCCAGCGGTTAAGCTAACTGTGCCAAGAGCAAGAGGGTCAACAGCGGCCACTGTATTGGCAGCACTTTCGTTGGGCTGTCCGAGAAGATGATTTAGTGCTTTTTCCTCGGATCCAAACTCAAGAAGGACTGCCTCCACTGCAATACGAACATCAGGAAGATAAAAATCAATCTCAAACCAAATGCACACCATTTTTGGATTCTTTAATAAATAATCTACTCCATATATTTCATGGAATTCAATGTGGCACTCACTTAAGTGAGTCATATTCCATACAGTTTCCACAAACACAAATAAGGTAAAGTAACACTAGGATATTTGTAAGTCATGATCAAGCTAATGAGATTGTGTATAAAAAATCTGGGTATATTTTGTACCTGATTCTCTATCGAAGCCCATGGATAGAAGATTTTCTCTTGCATGTGTTGCTTTATTCAATCTTTTCCTTTTCCTTGATATTACTTCATTCTGCAAACCAAGTAGAACAAAGGTTGGAATCCTTGATAAATTCAATGAAAAAAAAGTGCACGTGAAAAACTGACTTGTAAGGCAGCATTTGTTTCAGGGTTTGTCAGGTCATCTAGAGCAATTTGTGTATCATTTTCATTTCTCCGAAGCGCCTCTGCAGCAAGGTATTTCTCAAATCTGATAAATGGGGGACAAAACATAAAACAGAAACTTGATCAGCATTCACTACAATAGGGGGAAAAGAAAAGGTGTGGCTTCCGAGATCAGCTTGACTAGAACAATAACAATGACAAGTTTCAAGTCACTAGAAAAATGGCAAACCCGTTCATGTTAATTGACCAACACACTTGGAAATAAACTGGCCTTTGTCAAAGTATTTTTATAATTTTGCACTTATTATTGAAGCAAGTTGTTGCAGTCCTATAGCCTAGTACTTACCCAATGGAGACCAATTCATCCAGTTTCTGTAGATCCACAGCTTTCTTAAGGGGCGTTATTCCATAATGTTTTTGCTCCCTGCATTGAATGTGTAAAAACAATTGCATTGTACTTCACAAGAGATGAACCAGAAAGTTAACATGTTCATTGTTCACTAAAAATATATGTAACCTACAAAATTTCTTTCTGCCGCCTAAGATTCTCCTCCCGTTCTTTTGCCCTTTTTGCTCTTTCCTCAACAAGAAAATCAACGGCACCTCCAACATCCATTTTGTTCATTCGGAGGGCTCTCTTTGCTTCACGGTCTTTATACCCCATGCTCATTAACAAAGACAGGGTTTCATCAGGAACTTGAAGCTGTTGACAAAATTGGACTTTTAGCGGAATCAAATAATGAAAGCATCACACGGAAGAAGAGTATAAAAGTATACAGTGGAATCTGTGGGGGGTGGTATTGTTAAACACTTAAACTGTGAAAGTAAAAGTTAGGAACATAAGGCAAATACATTTGGCGTAGAAATACAGTAGATAAAATGCAATTATTTTAGTCAAATCACTCTCCTTAAAATTAAGTGCATTCCTTCCAACAAAAACAGCTCATGACATTGCTCTGTTGGGTTTCTTTATCTCATACAGTAATATTTAATCAACTCAAGTTTTTATTAACTTAGTTTTTCAATTTATATCTTGATTTCGGCGTATAAAGAGACAGCCAAGATGGCAAGAAGTAAATAGTGGGAGGAACTGATTTTTCCATTTTGTCGAAAATGACTATTTGGTGTCCGGGTAAAAACAAACAATAGAACATAAGAGACTGACCAAGTGAAAATGGATAGTACGGTTATTAGATCATGAAGAAAAACTTTTAACAGAGAAATATGATAAACGAAGTGGAAGAAACCACTCATTCTTCTTCTTTGGTTTCTCGGGTGTAATGGGTTCAATTACCAATGTTAACAGAGATATGATGAATTGTACAAACATATATCAAGGCACACAAGCAGGCGAGAAAAAATAGTAAATATTGAGATCAAATTAACCTGTAAGAATTTAGCCTGGGCTGATGTCAAAGTGTCCTTAGATTTTTCCAACTGACCACTGTGATATGCAACCACACCTTCTAACAGCTCCAGTCTCAAGTGTCTATGGATGAACAATGAAAACAAATGTGAAAAACATAGATCATCAAGGTACTAACTACCATAACAGCAGAACTTCAAAAAATGTGATATATGACTCACAAAGCTAACTCTGGATAACGACCTCCTTCGAGAATCCTCAGACGAGTAGACTCCTTTCCATGAGCACGCTCAATACCTTCCCTGGCTTTTGAAAGTCGAACCCCGGCTACTGATAACCAACTGATATCACGTAACATAAAATAGCACCAGACCATGTCTATTTGAAGAATTGGCACGTTGTCAACCATCTGGTAGGCCACCACATGAAAGTCCAGAACACATCAGATTATTGCATAAGATGTGATCTTAGAAAATAGCTTCACATCTCATTGGGTTAAATAAACTAACAAATGCCTTAATAAATGAACTTGTTTAGATGAGAAATTAAATCTTGGAGAGCAGCCTGTAGTAGAATTAAGATATCCAAATTATTTTTGTTTTGTATTTGCTTCGAATTTTTATCTTTGTTTTTTCAACGAGGACAATGGTCTAAGAAGGTAAAACCACCATCCAAGAGAATATTTTTTCCATTTTAATACAAACTTAACTTTTTGTTAAGTTTCAAAACAAATAAGGAAAATATTATGAATAAATATTTAAAATTCATACAATGTTCTGAAATAACTCTCAACTTTTGATTATTTTCAGCTGCTCTATTAAGCAAACTAAAATAGTTGATAGTAAACAAGGTTCATATTTGAGATTTATTTTGAAAAAAAGTGTCAATGTATTTAAGACACTACTACGATCATATTATGGGAAAAGCAAACGTCACCTCAATTAGCTTTGGGTCGCACAGGGAAAATGCGTCCTACAAGAGAGAAAATTAACTCCACTTAGTAGGATATATAGGCATATTCAAATGAAACACTATATGAAAAAAATGAGAGTTCAAAGTTTTCCAATTATTAAATCCATATATCGTTTGGTGCAAGAACTTAAAGATTTCTGTATGATTATAGCATTCATCGATTTCTCAACTGAAAAAGAGAGAGACTACATTCATCAATTTCTCGCACTATATTTCTAGACACGTACCTCACCCATAGTGAGCACTTCTAATGCATCTCTATATTGTTCCCTTCTTAACAGAGCTTTTGCATTTGCATGAAGCATAAGTCCCATCATTATTGCTCTGGGACATGAAAAAATTAACATTTTGAGAATAAATCAAACCACAGTTCTTTTAAAAACATAGAAGCTACTTAAATCCACAAACATCGACTCCAACGCCATTATATAATCATACCGTTGGTCAGTCTCGGATCCCAACTGCACCTTTTCTCCTCTTTGATTCTCAAGCTCTAGATTGAAGTCCTCAACAGGTAATGAACCGTCCGCATGTCGATTAGCCAATGAAGTCGCAGCATCCCTGTAATTCCACTCAATCGACATCAGGCGCTTTTATACTGAAAACCCTGGTTATAGGGGATATGTAACTTGACAATTATCAAGTTAATGTCCAGAAAAACTAATAAATTAAAGAAAAAAAAAGGCAATTCCCTAAATTTCACCAGTTTACCATCTAATTACTATATTGATTTTGTTTAAGAGAGTTCTCCACTACTCATTTCATAATATTTGGTCACATGCGAATCGTCTTCGTCACCGATCGTTCGACTAAAACCCAACCCCACAAACCAATATCCAGAAAAGGCATTCGTAAATCAGACATAATCAAACCCCAAAAAAAAAATTACTTGAGCCGAGCAAGTTTCTTGGAGCGCTCCTCCTCAGCCAAGAACTCGTCTTTGATGGACTTGGCGTCTTTGTCAAGAGAGACCTTGGAAGCCAAAATCTTGGCGTTGTTTTTGACCCCCAATTGGGTCAATTTCTCGGTGCCGTCGCCGTCTCTTAGAACCCTACCCGCGAAAATTAGGTTTACGCAGTTGGGGTCGACGCAGAGTGATCGATTGGCCACCTCTTGTCTGAGCATGGCGACTGTCCAGTCGTCCAGTTCCACTTCCAACAAACCGCTCCATGCCCCGCCGATTCTCAGCTTCCCGGCGACCATCAGTACGTTTCTGAATTTCGGCTGATCGACCGATTGATTATAGACACTTGAAAAGAATCTTTTCCAAGTTTAAGAAGAGGAGAGGGCCTATTTATGGGCTAAATAATAGCTCTATGCTCTTTTGGCTGAACCCTAAATTGAATTTAATTGAATTGAAATAAATTTTGTAGTAATAACGCAATTAGGATTAACTATATTATTACTATTATTACTGTTATAAACTCAAGAGAAATTGAGAGAGAATATATTAGAATAAGAGAGACAACATAAGAGGAGAATAGAATTGTTGTGAATTGTTGTATTCATTCATATGGGGAGACCCCTTTATATAGGATACAAAGTAGGGTTTCTGTCTTGTTCACCAAGAAAGGGTAAACTAGTCATTCACTAATTAATAATATTCATAACACTCCCCCTTGAATGACTATTTACAGGATTTGCTGCCTCGTTAAAACCTTGCCAGGAAAACCCAGTGGGACAAAACCTCGACGAAGGAAAAAGAGTACAGCCTGCTCCCCCTGATTGTAATCACCGAAGATCTTTGACTTTGTGATCAATCAGTCTCATTAAAACCTGTAACTAATAAACCATATAGGAAAAACTTAGTTATTCAAATATAAATTTTGGTCTTCAGGACCCAACTTTCGAATTGCTGAGTTTCACATTAATTTGTATTATTGTATATTTTTCGTCCTTCAGGGACATGCCTTTACCAGACATCTATATTGACTAGAGCATTCGCAATTGCTATATCCGGCCGGTAACTCTTCTGGAGTATTTGAGATGCATCTAGTGTTCAATATACATTTCTTGACAAATGAACAATAATGTGAACTTCAATTCACAATCATTTGAACTTCAGGTTCAATATCTCACTTTATCTCGAAAACAAACTCATATGGAACATTCTGATGTCCTCATTAATTATTATCGAGTGATGTGCATGCCTCGTTAAAAACCTCGTTATAAAACCTTGTAGGAAAAAAATACTCGAGGAAAAGAGTACATGACATTCACATGTATATTGTGGTGATTGTCTCGTTAAAAACCTTTAACTAAGAAAACCCTGTGGGAAAAACTTAGTAGATGGAAAAAGAGTACAATCTATGGTCTTCGGGACCAATCACTGGTCTTCGGGACCTTGTCTTCAATATCATTTTTGTCCATAATGACATATGTAATATGATACTATACATGTTCTGATTTTCATTTCCTTTCATTTCAGGAATCTTAAAATCCATCGAGGATTTTCATGTATGTATCATATATTTATCGTTGTTGCTGCCATAAATATTAAGTAGCGGAACTTAATGTCATCCTTAAAAATATCGAGTTTCTTCGAAAAACTCTTGAGCTACTAATCTCGCCTTTATATCTCACCACACAATTATTCGTTTTCGTACGAACACCCACGTATATCCTTCTGGGATAATATTTTTTATCCAGCGAGTAATGCTCAGCCTCAATTGCTCATTTCTATTTTCTTGAGTGCTGCCGGCACACTATTATTGATTTAAGTTTTGGATCCAAATTTTCTAGAGCAACTCTGGAGGCAAATATGTCGTTGACGACTTTTTCCATGTTGATGACAATTCATTCTATCAACCAAATCTTTCATCATTTCCCAAAATATTTAATTTGGTTGTTCCGCAATTACACGATTTTCTATTATCATGTGCACATACTTTTTCAATGGGATTTTCATCTAACTCTCTTCAGGAGATTTTGAGGGTGACTTAATTTCTTTGTTTTTTCCCCGGATTTGTTTTATATCTTAAGATCGATCTACTACGCTTCAGGCGTATATTAGAATCAACATTTGAGTTGATCTCTTTGTTATTTGAACTCTTATAGTTCATTTTATCACAAATATATGTGATTTTGTCACACCTTCAATAATTTGGCAGATTACTTGCTGAATATTGCAAGTCACTTATTTTAATGAACTTCGGGTTCAATTGATTGATGCATGAATCTAGAGATAAAGATCGTTTTCATTCCATGAAATTTCTCGGCATTTATAATTTTTATATTCTTATCTCCCCCTAATGCCGGGAAATGATCTTCGCTATATATGCAAATCATCGTAATTGCTATAAACCGATCTTCTGGATCGTGGACTCGAGATATTATGCTTGTTCATACACTTTAGTGGTGATATGAATATAAGTTGCATATTTCAAATTAATTCGCAGATGGGAAATGTTTGATTCATTTCCACGCACAATCATGATATGCATCATCTTTATTTTTAAGTACATTTCTAGTACTCGTGGGGATAATTAGTAAAACTCTTCCGGAGCTCACTCTTAATATTTTCATAATTTGCATAACAGTATCTTTACTAATGATCCTTCGGGGATACAATACATTTATCAATGATCCTTCGGGGATACGATATCTTTACCAATGATCATTCGAGATCAAAATATTAAGTTTTATCAATGATCCTTCGGGGATCAAAATATATCTCAATATATAATTTTCTCAGAAATTACATTTAATTGGAATCGACTTTTTCGATATTCCATGAGTACTCACATAATAAGATACATTTGTTCTCAATTTTCCAAAGATATCCTTCAGGGATAATTCATATAACGAGAACAATCAAATTTGGCGTTTCACTATGAGTATCATGAGATGTAACTTTATTAAAAAATCTTTAGTGTTTGAACTTTGCTTCTTCGAGAGCAATCAATAAAAATACTTTACACTAGAAATAATTTGATTTGATATTTCTGCGGGAATATCATATGATGTTGTTCTTTGAAAAAAATATAATTTTGATATTTATTCATGAATATCATATCATAATGTTCTTCGGGAACATATAAAACTTATTACTATTTCGAGAGTAATTTTATTTGATATTTCCAAACTTATTGCTACTACGGGAGCAATTTAGATATTTATCGAATAATATCAAATCATGATGTTCTTCTAGAACGATCAATATAATATTTAAACCAGAGTTTATGTTCTCAGGAACATTCAATTTAATCGATATATTAAGAACAATTATTTTGATATTACTTCAGGAATATCAAATTATAATGCGACTCAAACTTGTGAGATGTTTTACTTTCATGATAGTTTTATTATATGTCTCGACAGATTTTAAATCTCATAATCCATGTGGAGTCAATCATACCACGTTTTGGTAGTACGACCAACTTCGGGTGATCGTATATATATATATATATATATATATATATATATATATATATATATATATATATATATATATATATATATATATATATATATATATATATTTTAATTCTATCCACAAAACTATTGGATCTTCCACGGTCAATTTTCCAAGATATTATTCGAGCATATTAGTATATAATCATAATCAATTTGATATTGATATTTCTACATGAATATCATATCATATCATGATGTTCTTCAGGAACATTTAATTTTGATATTCTTTGGGAATATCATACCACAATGTTCTTCAGGAACATTAAAATTTTAATTTTTAATTGATTTACTAGGCATAACTAATTTGATATTACTTCAAGAATATCATATTGTAATGTTCTTCAGGAACTTAATCATAATTAATTTGATATTACTTCAAGAATATGATATTATAATGTTCTTCAAGAACTTAGTAATAATTAATTTGATATTACTTCAAGAATATCAGATTATAAAGTTCTCTGGGAACATATGATATTACTTCAGGAATATCAGATTATAATTTTCTTCGGGAATATATGATATTAAGAAGAAGGGAGGAGAAGTAGATATATTTATAATTATTAATGAATATAAACAAACATATTAATTCTTGCCTTTGAATTCGGATCTTGGATGAGTAGAACTTCGATGAAGAACGCGGTTGAGCTTTCGTGCTGATAACGACGTGTTATAAACTCAAGAGAATTTGAGAGAGAAAAATAGGGTATAAAGAGAGACAATATGAGAGGAGAATAGAATTGTTATGAATTGTTGTATTCATTCATATGGGGAGACCCCTTTATATAGGATACAAAGTAGGGTTTCTGTCTTGTTCACCAAGAAAGGGTAAACTAGTCATTCACTAATTAATAATATTCATAACAATTACCATATTATTTATTTATTATTTATTACTATTTAAATTGAATTTAATAAATTCAAATTGAATTAAATACAAAAATTAACTATACATCTTTTGTTTCACACTTTTTTTATTTTTATAAAAAAATATGAAAGAAGTGTTCACTCTATCTCATACCACTCTATGAACTAGGATCGTTACTGTTGGACACACAGATTACTGGTCAACAGGTTTCACGTCGATTACTTATAATAAAAAATATATAAAAATTATAAAAAAATACTAAAATAAAATTTACTTTGCCCCATATTAGTCAATTGGTTCGATCGTCAAACCGACCCAATCGGCGACCGCTGCCTTTGTCCGGCAGTCGCGAAATTCCCTTTCGCGGACGCAGTTCTTCTCCGGTGGGGTGCTAAAGCGGGATCGAAGGATTCGAAGCCTCGATCTTCCAAGTGACGTAAACGGTAGCCGTTGTCAGTTGTCACCTTTCAGTGGTCGCGGAAAGCTTCAGTGCGCTTCTCTTCTCGGTTTTGTGACAAAACTTAACATTATTGTTGGAGGCAAGCCCTTTATAAAAACATAATTGAACAAGTGTCAACATGCTCGAGCTCAACTCGTGCAATCGATTTAACACTCGAAAGTTTATCAAAAATTTAAGAGTCCTCTCGATTTTCAAACAATTTTATAACAACTATAATTATTTTGACCTACATCATAAACATACATTTATTTTAGACAAAAGGTAAAGGAATTGTCCTCTTTACCCTTACCTTTTTAAAAATCAAAACAAATCAATTAAAAAACAACAAAAGACAAAAGCTAATAAAAAAATAGGTCCCCCACCAAATCTTTTTCCTCTTCTTCTCGTCGGTCCCCCCCAAACCCAAAAACCGCCGCCCCTTTTCGAATCAAATACGTGAAAATCCGGCCATCAATTCCGGCGAATCGCAATGGCAGACAACGACCAACAACAAGACGAGCAACAATGGCCGATTCAACCTCCGGTAAGTGCCCAAACCTAGCTTTTTTCAATTTCGAAAATTCGATTTTTTTTCAATAATGTGTTGAATTTGATGCGTTAATTGCTAGTATTTGAGTGTATTAGAGTTCCCTATTGTGTTTTAGTTGATCTAGAATCGAAATTCAGTGTTAAATTGCTCTGTAAAATTCTGAAAAAACTGGTTTTTGCCCGCTGTTCCAAGCTACACGGTGGCGCTACACGGTGGCAATTTTCTCGGTCACCGTGTAGCTTGGTCACCGTGTACCGGTAACGTGACCGGTAAAATCTCGCTTCACGGTGAGATTTTCTCGGTCACCGTGTACCGGATAACACCGTGTACCGGTTAACTTTCTACACGGTGGCCGAGAAAATCACGCTTCACGGTGGGATTTTCTCGGTCACCGTGTACCGGTTATCCGGTACACGGTCACCGTGTAGCAGAAATCAAATTTTTTTTTTTTTTTTTTTTTGAATTTTCAGTTTTATTATTTAATGCAATGTAATATTAATTTATTTAACTTCATTTTTGCAGGAGGGCTTCAATTGGAGGAGGCTAGAGTTCATACACCAGACGAGGAACATGAATTTGTACGATCGGCTCGAATTACTAGGGGAAATTACAAAAACGCTGATGGACGTCGACCCTACAAAGGCAGCTTTCCAGACATTCAGGGAGAGTTGTTTCGGATATTTGCTCTGGATCAAGAGAACCGGAAGGTCCATTAAGGCGATGCAGCACCTGCTAGCTCGGGAGATCGTGGGTCCGACGATACCTCCGTTCGAGCATTGGTTTTTCGTCGGGGGCCGGACTATTCGCTTTCGAGCACAGGAGTATGCCCTGATTACCGGACTTCGATTCGGTAGTCACGCTTTTGATCCTTCGGCCACCCACACTATTTCTGAGGACTCTATTTACTATAGACACTTCAGACAGCCGACGGTTATTAAAGATTTCCGTAAGGTGTTCTCGTCTCTGAGTATGGGTCAGGATCCTGCCGACTACCTGAAGGCGGCCAACTTGTTGATTTACTATTATTTCTTGTTGGGCCGAGACGATGCTAGGATCGACACTTGGGCTTGGGCTTTGGTTGAGGACGTTGCCGGATGGGATTCGTTTCCCTGGGGATCCTACTCCTGGCAGATCATGTCGCACTACATCTCCATAGCTGCGACGATGCCCGGTCAGCTTAACTCGAGGGCATTCCACTTTTACGGCCCAGTTTGGGCCTTTCAGCTATGGTCGTACGAGGCTATACCGAGCCTGGGCAGATTGTGCGGAGCCCGAGGCGAAAGAACTTTGAGGCCTCGGTTTTTCAACTGGACTTCGGTTGCATGCAACCTCGATTTCACTGATTTCTTCGAGGACGATCAGGTAAAATTTGTGAAATTAATGTTTTAAATTATTTTTTTCTTTTCATTAATGCTTAATTAATTAATTTTCATTTGTTTTCAGCTTGTGGTCCTCTCGACTCTGGAGCCGACACGCAAGGAGGCGAAGACTGAGTACTACACTTCGTTCCTTACCAGAGGAGCAGACGAAGTGAGGTACGTTCCTCCTCTTAGGATTGGAGCACCGAGAGGAGCACCGGCTGCAGTACCGGTGAAGAAGAAGAAGAAGAACTTGATTGAGCGCGTGGCCGGACGCGTGTCCAAGATGATGGGCGATGACCCTCAGACTAGCCGACGCACGCGTGATGACATCACACCCGATTCATCTGCCGAGCGGCGTGCATCTCAGCGTGGATCTCACCGAGCCCGACGAGAGTCCTCTCCTGTAGCTGAGGCACCTGAGGCACCTGAGGCACCTGAGGCTTCAGACGACAGTACTGATCGGCGCATTGATCGACGGCTCCACAAGATCCTCAACGATGAGTCTGAGACGGGATTTATGGGCCGATTGACTGCCCGGATGAGGAGGGTACAGAAGGAGGGCAACGACAGTCTGATGGAGCAGATTCGGGGCTTCTTCGGTCGCAGGCGATACTCCCGGCCTCGCCCCTGCCCTTCTGATGCATCTCAGGGCGGTTTTCCGGCTGCTCGGCATTCTATCAGCGCGCCTCCTCGCTTTCAGGACTCGGATCCCGAGGAGTTACTTGATGTTGATGTCAGGGTTTCGTGTGGGGACTGGGCACACGATTTTGATCGTTATCGCAGGTCGCCACTTATCGAGCCGACCCGTGCCGAGTCGTTCCATGCCGAGTCGACCCACGTCGAACAGCAGCCTCAGTACGAGCAGCAGCCTCAGTACGAGCAGCAGCCTCAGGTCGTTGGCGATAGCTATCGCACACCGACCCAGATATTCTCGACCGTTGGAGATAGCGGTCATTTTTCGCCACCGAGGGGGCTGCGTGATTTTCAGGGTCTCTTCGCTCCCTTCCCACCGATTCACACCGACAGCATCTTCGGTCCGACTCCTGTTTATCGGTCAGAGTATGATCGGCCAGAGTATGCTAGGCCAGAGGATGATCCTGGTTTTATTGTACCGAGGGGGGCTGATATACCGCAGGTGATCATTGATGAAGAGACTTATTTTCCTCCTGAGTCGCAGGTCGAGTTGTTCAAGGTGACGACTCCCTTGGAGGAGAATGAACACGAAAAGGAGATTGCATTGTCGGAAGAGGAGAAAGAACTTGGGGCTGATGAGGAGGAGGAGGATGTCGCCGAGAGTAGTAGTCTCGGACCCCGTGTGAGGAGGCCCTCGGCAGCTCTCCGGAGCCCGTACGTCTCGCAGTTCGCACGGTCTGGCAGCAAGAAGGTTAGGGGGCTCTATTCGATGTTCCGTCGTGACGGGCATGGAATGAGTATCAAAATCCCTTTCAACGGACTCACTCTGGACAACCCCTACTTCGAACGGATTGAGTCACTACATCATTGGTACACAAGCATGGTAAGTTAATTAATTTGTAGTTAAACTTTGAACTTTATAATGTTTATTAAATTGTGCTTAACTGTGATATGTATATTTTTCAGGAGATTGACATGTACATTACGTACCTGCAAGACAAGATAAAGTCCGGCGAGGGTTTAAAAGATGAAGTCACTCCAAGGAAGACTATACTCTTGTGTACCGAGTTCTTCGTAAGATCCAATCATCCTATCAAATACAAGTTTTTTTTATCATTTTCCTAATACTAATCGTTTAAATTTATTTTTAATTAACAGAACGCTATGAAGACTCAGTACGATAGGATTTCGATCCCGAATGCACATGCAAAGAGAACGAACTTGGAGAGAAAATACGAGACCTGGGCACCGCCGGACTTCATGGTGAAATACATCACGGGAGACAGTAGGCACGAGAGTTGGGAACACGCACGAGAGGTAATTTAAAGAACCGTACATTTTTTTTTAATTCAATTTAATATTTTAATTTAATTGTAAATAACGTTTTATTTTGTTTTTTATTTTTTTAGGTGATAACGGTCTGCAATACCGGGGAACATTGGATCACAATACGGATTAACCTGGATAGCTGGACTATACAGTTGTACGACTCGTGTTGGTGGCGTTGTCCGGAAGTAACTCCCAAGGCTCGTGTACTAGCCCCGTTGTTGGAGTTGTTGCCTCATCTTTTGGTAGCTGCCGGATTTTGGGAGGGTATGAACTTTATTCGTCGGACCCACAAGAAGACTGCTATGCAAGTCGAAGTCCCGATGGAGCAGTTTATGCAAGTCGACAACAGCAACTGCGGCCCGTTCGTGTGCATGTACCTGGATCGTCTCGTCAACAAGTACCTCACTCACCGGGGTAGAGAGATCGACGACGCGTACTTGATGAAGTATCGTCGATATGTCGCTCGGAAAATCTTCAGTTTGAGTCATCGAGTCGATTGATTTGTATTTTTTGATGATTTTAGACTTTTTCTTGCATGTGTTTGGACTGGTTATTATGTGTATTGAGATTGATTTGCAGGTTTAGCTTTGATATTAACTAAATAAATCCCGTCAAATTTTTTTAAAATTATTTATAATATATTAACTTATTAATTTAATATAATTTGTAAAACAATTAAACTATTTTAGGTGTGTTTTGGTGAAATATGTGTGTTTTGATTGATTTTGGTGAAATAGGTGTTTGTTTTGATCGATTTGGGTGGAAAAAATGTGAAAAAAAGGCTGTCTGCCTCTGCTACACGGTGACACCCGGTTACACGGTGGCCACCGTGTAGCATCCCGAGATCACCGTGTAGCCAAGAACTGCTCGGTGAATTTTCTGGGCAGTACTCGGTTACACGGTGGCTACCGGTACACGGTGCCCTACACGGTGCCCACCGTGTAGTTTAGGTCAATAATTCATTTTAATTGATTTTAAGGCATTTTTCGATTGTTAACTTGTTATTGTAGTATGAAACATCATTTTAATAATCAAAATGATTCAAAAAACACGATCAACTATTGAATTTGACGAATTAAGTGATTACGCATGAACAATGTATTACCTATGTAGTTAAGATTGTCACAATATTAGTAGAAAGTTCGAAAAACGGTCAACATTCCAAGCATCTCCTATTTGTAGTCCTAAATTGGATTTGTTATGTTGTTTATTGGATGTTTCTAGTCTTTAAAATAATGTTTCATGCTTAACAAAACAACAAAAAAGCAGTAGAAATGCTTCAAAATCAAAAAAAGCTACTTCAGTTCTAAGCTACACGGTGGCTACACGGTGGGCTACACGGTGGGCTATGCTACACGGTGGCAAAATTAAGCGTTTTTTTTTTTCGATACACGGTGCTTTGCTTACCGGTACACGGTTAGTTTCTTACCGGTACACGGTGCTACCCGGTACCGTGTAAAAAATTAAAATAAATTGGGGCTCTCAGGATTCGAGCCCCTGACCTCCGGGGTTTCATTCTTTTTCAAATATTGGCTGACCAGTTGGGCTAGTAGTATTCCATGTACGTATTTAGCAAAGTTAATATATGTACCTTCTAAAAAACAGATAAGTATTTTTTTTTTTTTACCGGTACACGGTGCTACCCGGTACCGTGTAAAAAATTTCTTACCGGTACACGGTTTTACCCGGTACCGTGTAAAAAAAAGAATTAAAATGGGGCTCTTAGGATTCGAGAGCCTGACCTTTGGCTTTCCATTCATTTCTAATTTTCGGCTAACCAGTTGGGCTAGTAGTATTCCATGAACGTAATTAGCAAAATTAATATATGTACCTTCTAAAAAACAGATAAATAAATCCCCCTTGCCCCCAAAGCCTAATTCCCAACCTGTTTTTTCACATATTTCACACTCACAAGATAAACAATCTCAAAAAACAAGCACAATAACCTACACAATAACCTAAAACTCACCAAATGTCCAAAATCCAACGAGAATAGACGATAATAAAACAATATTAGTCTCAAATAGTTTAAAAACACCGATAAAACAACCAAACCCAATCTCGAACTCTGTCACTCCGTGTTCATTGGACATTTTGTTCTCGTGTGTCCCTCGCTTTTGCAGATGCTGCACTTCTTCTTCTGTCTTCTTCGGCTCGACTCTTGCGTTCCCGTCTCTTCTGCAGGGATATTTAAATCAACAGCCTCGGGTGGGATAAAAACCGTGCACTTCCGCATGTTGTGACCTACGCCCTTACATCTCGAACACACCTGCACACGACGACACGATATTAGGTCCAAGCCTGCACACGACGAAATGATATTAATTGTACAAACCTTCAAACGTCGTGTAGAGCTCTCAACTCCGGAACGAACACGAGTCACCCTCGGACGTCCAGCCTGTCTACCCGCTACCGGAGGAAGAACTACGTACGATGCTAAATCCGGCGGGATCACCCAATCATCATAATGTGGCAACGGCACAATAGGCGTCGCGTACATCTCGACATGGCTGCTCATCTTGAAATAAGGGCTCACGAAATCGTACGGTGAAAATCCGGCTCGTCTACATAATAAGAACAAACAAGTTAGTGGAATCAACTGTTTAAAATTAAATTTAAAGGTAAAATGATATCATACCTCATAGCGGCACAAGCATGACGACACGGTATTAGGTCTAAGTCGAACTCCCGACATTCACAAGTGCGATTCGCGATATCCACAAGATAAGACCTGTCCTCCTCCTGAACTCTGTATCGGGCATTCGCACTGACCTCCCGAACGGTAAAAGAACGGCTCAACTCATCCTGACCAGACAACTTGAGGAATGCCAGTTCGGTCAGCTCATGTCCACCATTCTGTCTCTCGTTATCTTTCCTTCGTTTCTCGTCAAACCATCTCTCAATCATCGCACGAATGGCCTCGAGCATCGCACAGACAGGTAATCGCCGTGGCCATTTGATAGCAGCGTTGAAGACTTCGGCCGCATTCGATGTCATGAAACCGTATCGTCGTGCAGCACACTTTGACCTCGCCCAGTGCTCAACCCCAATATCGGTAAGGCGCCTATAAGCATTGTCACTGATTTTCTCCACATCTGAAAGGTATTTTTCAAAATCATCCACCCGATAAGAATAAGCAGCATTGCATAGAGCCTTGATCAGCTGCTGGCCGTACCGTGCTAGATTCTTCGAGAGGTGGTGATAGCACAACGCACGGGTAGCGTGGGGATAGACACTCCGAATAGCATTCGCGATGCTCTTATGCTGGTCGGACACAATGAGCAGATCATCGTCGTCTGTATCGTAGCAAACTCTGAGGTGCTGGAGAAACCACGTCCACTCCTCGTCATTCTCTATCGGACCGATACCAAACGCAAGCGGGAAAATAGTCTCATTCCCGTCTTTTGTGACGGCGACAAACATCACACCAGTGTTTTTCCCTTTCAAATGGGTGGCGTCGACTACTATCACAGGCCTCAGAGTGCCCTGCTCAAATGCACGAATGCACTGCCCGAGCGCAACAAACATGCGGCAAAACACGCCCTGGTCGGTCGTCTGAATATCGTACTGTGTCCCGGGATTATGTTCTCTCAGCATGTACAGATATGACGGGAGCCTCTGATACGATCCCTCATAGTCGCCGTACGCTATTTCAAGCGCAAGGTTCCTCGTCCGCAGGGCGAAGTTGTAGCTGATGTGAACTCCGTACAATCTCCTCAAATCCTCAACCATATCTTTCGGAACCAGTTCCCGACTGCCGACTAACATACGTGCAAAGAAAGTAGCCGCAACCCTGCTCGACACCTGTCGATCCGCAAGTCGCCCCAAATTGTTTCGGCACGTATGATTCAAGTTCAGCTTCGTGATCCTCCAAAGGGTGTCATCGGAACCCGTGGAACACAATTTGAACGTGCATTTTTCACGCCCCGTCTTGCAAACGAACGTCACCCGATTAGTGTTCGAGCGATCAGTTTTGCACTCTACGTTATTCTCCATGTGATACAGCCCCACCATCACCTTCAGATCCAGTTTCTTTCGGAACGTGGCTCCGACTGCCATCTGACCATAAATCGGTTGGTGTTCGATAGACTGCAACGGAACAGCGGGGTCAAACCCCGGCAGTGGAATGATCCAATTGCGCTGTGGATTATTCTGCGCATTCTGAGAAGCTTCGGCTTGCTCGGCGCCTCCCGCATAAGAACTCGAGGACATATTACGGCGCGACATTAGCTTTTTAACCACGCCCGGCTGTCTAATCCATTCGGTCCACTCCGTGGTCAAAGATTCCAAGAGATCGGACTGACGGGCTTCTTCCTCGTCCTCGGAAGTATGTACCGCCTCGTTCTCGTTCTCTTCCTCTGACGGTACGCCCGAATCCCGAGCTTCTTCTCCGATATTCACCTCCGGCGCAGCTGGTTGTGCCTCTATTTGGACGACGAACACAAAGCACTCATCCCCTTGCTCGTCTAACATGCGGGAGACATCCTCGTCGCAAAGCATAGGAGCTCGCACGCTTCTCGCGTCGTAGCCTCGGGTAAAATAGTACAACATGTACTCGGCATTGGGCGGAGGGCGCAAAACCAAACGAATCCGGCTCGTAAGGGCGTCGAGTGTAAGTTCTTCCCTCCGAAAGAAGAGGCACATATCTACTCCGTCAACATAGGCCGCTCGATCCCAACGACCACCGTACCGTATCGTGATTCGTTGATTCGACATCTACAATTACGAAACACAGTTGAATTCGGTGGGGGAACCCAAAATATCCATCCAAAAGCATAAACAAAGCCATAATTAGACATTTTTTTAAAAAAAATTGAAAAAACGGCTTCTGTACACGGTGGCTACACGGTGTATCACCGTGTAGCTTGTGTCACCGTGTACCGAGACACTATCCGGTACACTATCCGGTACACGGTGACCGGGAAACACCGTGTACCGAGACACTATCCGGTACACTATCCGGTACACGGTGACCGGGAAACACCGTGTAGTGAGAGCATCGTGTAGTGCGCACCGGTTAATCTTCATAACTACACGGTGACTACACGGTCGGGAAAACCCACCGTGTAGCCACCGTGTAGTTATGATTTTTTGCAGAAAATCGAAAAAAAAAAAACAGAATCGACGCTTTTCGACGTACCTTTCGGCCGGCGAACTCGGCTGCCCTTCCCACGTATATTCAGACGACGATTTTTGTAGAGAGGATATTTGTTTGAGAGAGAATTAAGATTTGGTTTTTGAAATGGGTTTAGGGTTTGAGGGTTTGAGTAGGGGGAGATGGATGCATGAATGCATGCAATAACACCTCCACCAACCTCAAATCTGATTTTCGTGGGCTCCACTTTTTTTTTGTTTTGATATTTTGAGTTTTTAAAATGTTTTAAAAACTTTTTTGTATTATTATTTGAGAGAAAAATAAAAGTAAGGGTAAGTTAGACATTTCCTTTGCAAAGTGTCTAAAATAAATGTAGTTTTTATAAGTTGGACAAAATAAATGTACTTTTTATTTTTGTGTTTAAAATGTTGTATTCCCACAAAATTTAATGTTTTATAAATGAATTATTGAAATGGTAGAAACTAGAAAGAGGAGCCAGAATCGTGAGAAACGCTCAATGCAATGAATCTTCTCAAAGGAGAATAATACTACTCCATTGTTTATAAAAGCTGAGTTATAAAAGTGTCCACAATTCCCCAGATTTCATTAGTCAATGAATCATAGAATTGAATGATATACATATGAATGAATGAGCATGACTCGTGGGCCCAACCTCTACCGCCAGCTCGGAATTAAATGTGTTCACATAATCCAAAACACAAATAAATAAATAAAATAAAATAAAATAAAAACATCATTTACTACTACATGTTCTTGATAACATATAGTAGCAACAAGCCAAGAAACTCTGTCAAGTTTCCAGATTCCTAATTTCTTCCTAAAGAGGTACGTGCTCTCTCTCTCTCTCCAATTCTATGGGTTATTCATTCCCTTTTCATAATCCTATTTTTCTTTCAGTTTTTTTTTTTTTAAATTTTTTTTCTTTTTATTAAATCTTGATGGGGTTTTAGTTTATTTGCTTTTCGTGCCTGAAATTCATGGAGGTTTTAGAGGTGTGTACAGAAGGTTCTAGAAACGTTTCTTTGTGTTTGCTTGAGATTTGAGGGTCATATATGTAATTTCAATCTAGTAGGACGCGGATTCAAACAAACTCGATGGACGACGATAAGAAGTTGAATTTCAATCGGCCGCTTTTATCGGTGAGACGGCGGCGCGCCGCGGCGCCGCCGCAAAAATGCGAAGAAACAAAAACCGGCAGTGTTGCGCCCCGCCGGCTCCCTCCTCCTCACAGACCCGAGCTGATCAAATCCGGCCCGGTCCGGGATCCTGGAGTCGTCCCCTTTCTGTGGGAGCACACCCCCGGACAACCTAAGGCAGACGCTATCGCACCGGAGCTGGATAGCGACGACGACGCCTACGTGGATGCCCGCGATACGCTCTCGAGGACAGAGTCCTTTTCCCTGAATTGCAGCGTGAGTGGGCTCAGTGGACAGGCTAACCGATTGCCCGACTCGAAAGACGTGCAGCAGTCTCGGGACTTCGTGATGGATAGGTTTCTGCCAGCGGCTAAGGCAATAGCTTCCGAGACGGCCCCTCGATTTTTAACCGAAAAGCAGCGGGTGAAGAAAAGCGAGGATCAATGTAACAAGCCCTCTCTCCGATACGGGCCTAGTTTCGCAAAGCGGTATTCTCATGATTACCAAGAAAAGGAAGACGAAGAAGAGAGTGACGACGATGATCGACATCAAGATTCGTCAGCAGCATGTGGTTTGCTTCCTCGATTTTGCTTACGGAGTTCGCTCTGCCTTCTGAATCCCGTGCCTGGAATGAGCGTGAGGACCCTAAAGTCCAGGAAGTTAGTGGACAGAATCAAAGCAGCTGAAGTCGATGATCATAAGACTAAATCTTCTAGAAGAAACGAGTCGGGTGGGGGTCGAGAGGCGAAAGAAGAAATCTTTGACGTTCCTGAATTGAAAATCCATTCTGGGACTAAAGGGTTCAAAGCCTATGAGGAGTCGAATTCAGAAACTCCTGTTATCGAGAAAACTCTCTATGTGGTGGAAATGGAATCTCTGAATTTGGATACAACAAATTCTTCCCATGACGATTATCTCAAGAAGTTGAAAACTACAAATGGTCCTGAACCTGATGCTTTCAGTATATCATCTTCGATTGAAAATGAAGCAATGGAGTGTTTAGAAAAGCAGCAAAATTACTCAGGACATCCCGTTCCTCCTCCTTTGCCTAAGTCTCCATCTGATTCTTGGCTTTGCCGTACATTGCCTTCTATGGCAACGAAAAGATCGTCTCTTCGTTTATATCCTCAAAACCAGTTTTCCAAGACGCCTATTACCAAGTGGGAAACTATTGTTAAAACTACAAAGGTGCACACACATTACTCTGAGGTATATTTGTAGTTTTCCTGAGTACTGATTATTGCCTGTTTTTATTGATCAGGAATCACTGACAACGGTGTCGGAGACTTGAGAAATGCCTTTCTTGATATAGTCGTGCTGCAAGTTCAATGGATTCGGAGATGATACCAACACGTCTAGTAGTCTCAATAAAACACATACGAACACGGTGTGCCTTACACATCTAGATATTCCTTGCATTTTATTTTTGTCTCAATAAAACACGTCGATCGGTATAGTGTGTATGAAAATGGGTATACATGTCCTAAAAGTCTTGTGAGGATGCTCTTGAAATTATGTGACATTTTTTTTGCAGAAAAATTGCTTCCCTTTCATTAGTTAGTAGTAGTACTTATTGTGATTTGTTTTTTCTTTCTTGCAAACCATATGATGCCAAGAAGAGGGAATCTTCATATCGCAAAAATGCAAACAGATATAGTATATATGCTCAAGAGTAAGACAATCAAGATGCAAAATGCTACGAACTACAAAAGTTTAATCGAGAGTCCATTTAACTAAACGTCAACAAGTATGTCATACATGTCACAAGTTCGCAATTAGGATTCATGAAAAGTTCAAGTGAGGCGCAAAATGGATCAACTTCTCAGGGGACTTGTAAATAACGTTTGATCACGACTATTTGGACAAACCACATTTCGGCTCACATGTCACATGATTATTATTTAATTATCGCTTAGGTTTTCAACCGTTAATTCCGATTTAAAATTTTACACAAGATATAATTTAAATTTTACACAAGATATAGTGTCGGTGCAAAATATCTAACGGTTGAAAACCTAATTGCTTAATATTCGGTGCAAAATTGCACCAGATACCTCTTAATGTATCACGTCATGTTACGTGTATAAGCTTGGTTCAAGAGTTTTTCCATAAGACAATGAAGTTTTACGTCATTGCACTTTCATTGTTGGAAGCAAAATACGGAGTATCACACGTTATGTTTGTTAGAGATATCTCACGTTGATTGGATAAAGACCCTTGGACTTAAGTTGGACAACCTTTACTTGAAGTCTTTAACAAAGCATTTTAAGTTGTTATTAATTGATCCAAACTTTGACAAAAATATAAGACTTATAAAGGAAAATTGAAAAGATAAAGGTGAACTTCAAAACTGGATACAAAGATTTATTAACAACAATGTTAAAAAATTCAATCAAGCACAATCATACAAAACACATAATTGACATGAAGAGTATGGTCCAACAAAAGAACGAGCACATGCCAAAACACAAATTCCATTTTTTTTGGAATGTTTTTGGAGTGCCCGATAAATGCAATAAGAGTATTGCAAAGGTAAGATTCATTGCGGGCTTACTTCAGGCTCAGGCAAACCTGACAGGTCAGACCGAAAATTACCATAATACATGAACAAAATTTAAGTACATTAGGGAGCATGTGTTAAAATATGTTAGGACTTGTTAGAGTTTGAAAGAAAATATGGTATTCACTAGCATGTTCTACTAAACTTCTAAAAGTGCATTCTCTACAACCCGATTATTAACTTTATTTGAAGGCTAAGTTTTACTATAAAGAGGTATTTCATCCTCATTTCTAAATAGTCTCTTAATCATGTGCTCACGTTAATTTTCTTTAAAAGTTTTTAATAAGCTAGCTGGGAAGATTAATGAAAAATAAAAGAGTTAATGAATTTTGTAAAATGAATTTTTATATTTATTGATAATCAAATTTTGATAAATTTTAAAAATACTTATTTTTTATAATTTCGGTCTATTTTTTATAATTTCATTAATTGAAATAGCCTTTATGCCCAAAATTCTAGTCATTTATCCTATTATTTGGATGAAAAAATGGTTAAGACTATTTTTTGTCACCTCACACTAAACATAAATTAATTAATAAAATAATATTTTTTTTTGTTTGTTATATTATTATTAATAATAATAAAAAAAATAATTTTCAATAAATTCAATAATTTCACGCACAAAGAAAAAATCAAACAAAATTTATGTAAAAAAAACTATATTAATTTAATAAATTATTTTAAATTTTACTATTATATATATAATTTAAAATAATAATTAAAATTTTTATTTAACTTAAAATTTATGAAAAAAAATTATATTAAAAAAATGTCAAAATTTCAAAAATAACATTTTGTTTTTTAAAAATGGTACTAGCTATTTTTATGCCATTAAGTTATATTTTAGAAATAGAAAATGACAAGAGCTATTTTTTGACTAAAATGACAAATGAGAAGCGTGATCTAGCAAACCGTTGTGTTGCTCTTATAAGCAAGATCACCAATTTTGTAGTATATCATTCATTTTGAAATTAATTTATTTCGTAGTATATCATTCATTTTGAAATTAATTTAAGAAAGTTCCTCATGTTTGAGGAAACAAAAATGTTAGTCTCTAATATTCCTAATTAATTATTTACGTCATGCAAACATTTAAAAATATCGTGAGTTAAAATAATAAAATACCAAAAACTATGAAAACACTTAAAATCCTCAAATGTCATTCCTTAAAAATAAAAATAAATAAAATTAATTAATTTACAAATCAATTACAAAAGCCATTTTTAAATTTTGTTTTTCAAAATTTAGACTGTGGAGTATTATTTTAACACATCACACGCACATATTAACATATATATCAAATTTTTATTTATGCATCATTTTTTAGATTGAGTTCACCAAAATAAAGTTTACTCCATAATCTATCAAAATTTGAATCCACCGCAATACACTTGAAAAAATAGTGAAAAATGAAAAATCTTGAAACAGTAAATTTTAAAGCCTTAAAGATTTTGCAGCGAAAATATTTGGAAAGTTAGTATAAATTCAATAAATAAAGATGAAGAATAATTTAGTAAAGTGACTCATGGCTTCGTTGCCGTTGGGACCCCATCAGCAGCACCACCACCACCACCATAACCCACCACCTGACCATCTGTCTAATCATCATCACAATGCTCTTCACCAAGCTCCACCTCCTCTCGCCGACGTGAAGCTCGCCGCCACCCATAATATGGACACCAGCAAGGTATTATCAAACCCTCACTTGCTTCCCGATCTGGCAGTTTGCTAAATTTCTGGATGCATTTTTTTTTACTTCTGGAATTTGGGGTTTTTGCCCAACTATGTTGAAAACAAAGAGAGTATTTTTGCATCTATAGGTTATATTTTCTTGTTGGGGTTTTGGTTTTTTTTTGTTGAGAAAGTTGTAGATTTCGAATTAGATGTATCTTTTTGAAGGTTAAAGTGAGTAGAGCTTGCTGTTAATCTTACTTTTTTCATGTTTATTTCGAAATAAAAATATATTTTGAAATTGAAGCTACTACCCTTTTCTCAAACTTGTGACATTTATTGGTAAATACTCTTTAGTTGCTTTTATTGAACTTCAGGTGAGCACTTCAGTAATAGTATGTTTGCTTCCTTCTGAATATATATATACAATTCCTTTTTTTGGTTGCAAGCATAGCATCTCTTTAGGTTGTCATACGCCCTTCTTCGGTTCTTTCATTTCCTTGTATCACTTACCTTTGTTGCTTAATGATTCCTGAATCGATTGTTTTTTTCCTTATCGATATGGTAATCAGCTGAGGTCATATCTGCTAATTGGGTTGTTGTGGATGGAAATAATTTTTGACGCCCAAACTGGGGTTGTATTGCAGGAGTTGACAGGGTCTATGGTTGAGGGGAATGATCCACTCGCCGGTCACATTATTTCCACTACTATTGGAGGGAAAAATGGCGAACCTAAACGGGTGGGTATTGAAATCTATTTTGATTCCGGGTTGTATGATTGTATGTATAATTAGTTTTCCTCTTGATTATCTTCTTAATGTAAGCTAAAAAAGCTCGCTCGTGGTGCTTTTTGCAGACAATTAGTTACATGGCTGAGCGTGTTGTGGGTACAGGATCGTTTGGAATAGTTTTCCAGGTGTGTGATCACAATGGTGTTTGTTGCGAACTCATTTTTTTTTCTTTTCCTTTTGGGAGCTAATCAATCGTAGCCATTCTTCTGCAGGCAAAGTGCTTAGAAACAGGAGAGACAGTGGCCATAAAGAAGGTTCTGCAGGATAGACGGTATAAAAATCGTGAACTGCAGTTAATGCGGGTGATGGATCATTCAAATGTGATTTCTCTGAAGCATTGTTTCTTTTCTACAACCGCTAGAGATGAACTTTTCCTTAATTTAGTCATGGATTATGTACCTGAGACTATGTATAAGGTCCTAAAGCATTATACCAATTCAAATCAGAGGATGCCACTCATCTATGTCAAACTATACACCTATCAGGTTCTGATTTATCATATATAAGTCTTTTTTCCCAAGTGAACTTCTGTAGGGTTTAGTTATCTCTAACTCAACAAATCTTCACGTGTTTCAGTTATTTAGGGGGCTTGCGTATATGCATTCGGTGGCTGGGGTATCCCATAGGGATATAAAACCTCAAAATATATTGGCATGTGATTCCAGACTCTCATGTAAATATGCATTTTTTTCGTCTCTCTCTCATATAAATATAATTCTACTTTGTGCTGTCTTCAGGTAGACCCTCTTACTCATCAGGTTAAGATTTGCGATTTTGGAAGTGCTAAAGTTCTTGTAAGTTGATTTCCTGTGTGAATTTAGAGTATTTCTTGTAAATACAGTCAACTGTATTAAGCCATTTCTCCTGTGTGAATTTAGAGTATTATTGTTAGTTCTTGATGCCCATAAATTTCTGCATGACGTGCTGCTAGTTTGAGAGCTTCATCTTTCTTACCTTCCTAAATTTGTAATATCAGGTGAAGGGTGAAGCTAATATATCCTACATATGCTCCCGTTACTATCGGGCTCCTGAACTTATATTTGGTGCAACTGAATATACAACATCAATTGATATCTGGTCAGCTGGCTGTGTCCTTGCGGAGCTACTGTTGGGACAGGTTTGTGTAATTGCTGAATGGTGCATGTGTAAAATTATATACATATTCTTATGCCTTCTTTGTATGATTCACACTTTTGTTCTATTACAGCCTCTCTTCCCGGGAGAAAATGCAGTTGATCAACTTGTAGAGATTATCAAGGTGTGTAAAATTATATACATATTCTTATGCCTTCTTTATATCGTTCAAAATTTACACTAATGCTGTCCAGTATTTAATCTTACTAATTTCTCAAATAGGTTCTTGGTACACCTACTCGAGAAGAAATTAGATGTATGAATCCAAATTACTCTGATTTCAGATTTCCCCAGATAAAAGCCCATCCATGGCACAAGGTATGATTCTGGCATATATATTTCCTTATGTTCTTCTTATATACATATATATTCAATTTTAATGTATCTTTTGTGTGCGTCCTTTAGGTTTTTCATAAGCGGATGCCTCCTGAGGCCATTGATCTTGCTTCTCGGCTACTTCAGTACTCACCAAGTCTTCGCTGCACATCAGTATGTTTATAAAATGGATTCTATTATCATATATTACCCATTACTTTGTTTACCCTGATGGGGATCCTAGTGAAGCACTGAAATAGCAATCAAAAGATGTGTAATTTTCTGTTTTTATTTTCCTTGCTTGTAATAACATGCTTTATATTAGCTGGTTGAATTATAGTAGAACTTAATAATATTTCCGTTGCAGCTGGAAGCATGCGCACATACTTTCTTTGATGAGCTTCGAGAGCCCAATGCTCGCCTCCCAAATGGTCGCCCTTTCCCCCCTCTTTTCAATCTGAAGCAGGAAGTATGATTTCTATCTTCTCACCGTGATTGATTTCCTCTTCATTTCTATTAGCTATTTCCTTGTATTTAACGTAACGATGATGGCAGTTGGCAGGTGCATCACCTGAGCTGATCAACAAGTTAGTACCGGAGCATATTCGTCGGCAAGCTGGTGGTCTGTATTTTCCGTCAACCCATCTTGCTGGGACGTGATATGATCAAACGCCGTGGATAAAAGTAGCATAAGAAATGTATCTCTACCTGAGTCTGTGGGTTTTGATCCTTCCCCTGTGATGGTAATGTATGCACATATAGTGAATACTATGTTTAGAAGCCTAGCACTCGACTACTCGTAGCTAGACAAGTTCCGTCGCTCTTTCTGTAAATTTGTTTTGGGTTAAAAGATTCTGTAATGAAGGAACAACTATGATGATACTGATGGTGCTTTATTTTTGATAGTTTTCTAAAGAAACTCTTGATATAAAATGTCTAGTAAACAAGAGAGTTTTGCCACCTCTTGATTCACGATATCCTCTACTAATATGAGAAAAAATGTTATGCTCGAAGAATTAATTAATTCTTCAATTTTATTTTCGGGGATTTAAAAAAACGAGCCGGAGTAAGTCTGTAGGCTTCTTCTGTAAATCCTCTTGCATAGCTCCATGTTCGATTTGCTATAGGCAACGAGTCCCTAAGCTGATTTGGTCGCCTCGTGTATAGCATTCGCCAAGTAACCGACATTGCCCGTAGTGACTCCAGCCATGCTGTAAATTAATCGCATGCGTATGATTAGATATGTATAAATTAATATTCATCGAAAACACAGAGAGAAAGAGGGAGAGATGGTGTTACCTAATACGACCATTACGAGTCATGTAAATGTGGAACTCGTTTCTCAAGCGATCTACTTGTTCGGGCGTCATCCCACTATAACAAAACATGCCAATCTGCTTGGTTATGTGCTCCCATGAATGTGGTGAACCCAACTTTTCGAGGTTTTCTCGTAGAGCGGTTCTCATTCCAATGATGCGATCAGCCATTCCCTGAGAAGACGAGAAATTAAAGACTCATAATCGCTGCGTAGAATGGCTCAACAACCAAGTAAAACTTGATAGGGTACTGGATTAATAGTTAATACTGCAAAGGAAAAGTTAGAAAGTTACTTTTACTTCCTGGAGCCATAAGTTCTTCAAATCGGGATCACCGAGAATGATGGAAACAATGAGGGCTCCGTGAACAGGTGGATTACTGTACATAGGCCTCGCGATTTGCTGCAATTGGCTTTTCACTGCCGCAGCTTGTTTCTCATCCTCACAAACTACACTGCATTTGATATAACAATATATTAAAACAAAGCACGACGAGGTAAAAAAAACAACAGTACTTGTAGTTATAAGTGTTTGTATACAGATTCATTACCTGAGGCAACCGACTCTTTGGCCATAAAGTCCCATATTCTTTGCATATGATTGGGCACAACCTATCATGTGGCCGTCCTCGAGAAAAATCCGGATAGACTTGGCATCCTTTTCTGGATCACCACTTGCAAAACCTTGGTAAGCCATATCAAAGAAGGGAAAATGTCCTTTGACCTGAAAGAAGCCCACCAATATGATCGAGCTGTCGCATGTTCGATGAAAAAAGCGTAGAACAACACACAGCTAGAGCTGGAAAAACAGAATACAAAAACAAAAAAATAAGAAGTAACCTTGAATTGGTGTGAGATCTCCCTCCACTGCTCTTCCGTAGGATCGACTCCAGTTGGATTATGAGCACAAGCGTGAAGCAGAAAGAAAGACCCACTCGGCGCATTCTGTGACAAAAAAATGGAAATAGTAAAAATATGAAACAAAGAAACTCTCAGTTCTATGCTTATGTACCTTTATGTCATCCATCAATGAGGAGAAGTCCAAACCCTTTGTTTCCGGGTGATAGTAGCGGAATGTTTTCTCAGGAACATGGGCATCTCTCCAGATATTGTGGTGACTGGCAGAATCTCACAATTATATATCGAAGAGTTCAAAACGCGAAGAATTTGAAGCAAAAATTAACCATGAACACAAACTACTTTAGTCGGACTAATATTTTTGAACAAATATGAGTACGTGTAAGGTAGTGAGTTTTCGTACTTGTAACAATCGTGAAAGTAGTTACTTCAAATGTATGGATACGCATTTTTATTCAAAAAGTATGACCAAGAACACGTTACTTGGACTAACACTCGACCCAACCACAAACCCATGCACTGAATCATGAATGAATGGAAAAGATGAAATATGTTTGGGTTTTTGCATAAGCTCACGGAAAGAGGCTAATTGGGATAGTTGTACTAACTTGGACCAGGTGGGAACTGGAATGTAGATCTGTGAATCGGGGCAAAACCGCTTTTGGAAGTCTGCAAAGAGCCTGCATGCACCGGTTCCGGAAAGTGCTTGCACGGATGCAATTCGTTTATCTTTAATCAAATCGGAATTCTCGCCGTAAGCCAGCTTTAGAGTCTCATCCACCATATTCACACTTCCTCCCATGGGAAGATATTCCCTGAATCAAAACTTGTTAATTATGTATAGCATCTTACAGACAAGTCGTGTATCGATCTGATTTTCTTTCAACATATATTCCGAAAATCAAAGAAAATGGACTTGTATAAACCAATATAATAAAAATTAATTCTAGTGCAATAAACAAATTTTTTTGACTTCCAATTCACCCTTGATAAAAACACTTTTCAAATTTATTTAGTGAATCTGAAGATTGTGCAAAGCACCAATCGCAAGAATCACACTAATGGATATGCATTCCTCATCACAGATGAATTGAATAAGTGTTCAAGAAATCGTATCATTCTATTTGTGTAATCTCAGTGGTAACCAAACGGGCTTTTAAGATTATCGACTGTTGTTTGTTTTATACTTGTTTTATAGAATTTCATTTGCATCATGAAAGTTTGCAATTTGATGGAAGATCAATAAACCTCCAAGTAAGGTCCTCACAGACTCACAGTTAGCTCGATATCACTGTTAATATCATACTAATAACTAATAAGTTCTACTCAAAATGATTTCTAGTCGGTTAAACACCAAACAGACTCTAAGTATCTAGAACAATGATATTAAGCGTATTTAATCTAATTAGTTCACCATGAATTTGTTTCAATTTTTTTGGCTACCTGTTTCTATACTTTGAGTTTGGGTGTGTGATAATGAATGCACCAACTACTAGTAGTTCATATTGTTGCTTGTGAAAGTGGGAAAAGGAATCCATACCCACAAGAATTATAACAAGTGGAATGAGGATTCATTAAAAGATGGACCACTTGTGTTAAATTATTATATGTGAGAAAAATACAAATTAAAAAATGTACTAGTACTTATTACAAATTACAAAATGGGTAAATAAATAAATTTAGTTCTGATTAAAATTTAACACATAGTGAATAAAATAATAGTAGTAAAATTAAATTTTAAAATGAAGTTCAAGAAAGAAAAATGAGGCAAATGGATTATTAAATATTGATACTCTAATTTCAAATTGACTTATTGTCAATGCCCCTAAAAAATGTTCACTCGTCTATTTCACATTTATTTAGTTTTTTTTTTTTTTTCAATTATCCAAAATTAATATCGACCAAAAAAGAAAAAAGATAAATACATGTTCAAGTTGCCGGCGACCCTCCTCTCCGCTTCTCTGACACAGTCGAGCACCACCGGTTTGCCGTTATCGTCGCGATATGCACCCTGCAATTATTTTGTCGGCATGATTAATTAATTCACTAACCTGAAAGATTAATTGAAATAATAATTCCCAAATCACTCATCTAATCTTCCACTAATACAAAGTTAATGATATAAATTATAAAAAAAGAGAGAGAATTAAAATATTTCGGATCGACGAACGAATACTCACGACGCCGACATTGACTTTGTTTGGGCTCGGATCGGCGAGGAAAGCCTCGGTGACGCCGAGGATTGGGTCCTTCGGAGCGGGCTCCACGTGGCGCCACAGCGCGGTGGACATCGATCGGGCAGCTCCATACCTGGTTAGATGGCCGGAATACCCGACCCGAATACCCTGTGCAATAAGCCCCATAACCATTTTAGTCTGCTTTTTTTGGGAGAAATATCAGAGCAAGCTATAATGAGACTGAGAGTACTGACTTCTGCTTTAGAGAGAAAGTATTCGTTTCGAAATGCGGGATTTTTCGGTTGGTGGGAGGGGCCCACAGGTTTATGTTGCACTTAATTACTCTGCTTATTCAATATTCAAACTATGGGTAAAGTGTATATTGCCAAAATTTTATTACTCCAATTTCTTTTGGGTAAAAAGCTTTAAATCTTGTAAGCTTTCGGCTTCTAATATGCTATTATAGTATTTATTATGTACATTTTTATTGTTGACTTTTATATTCTGATCGTTATTTTCATCATACTAGACTTTTAGAGACGTGATTTTGTACAGTAGTCTCGGTACCCTTACGCTCGACGAGGTAGTCAACAAATTTAGGGAAGCCAAAAATTAACAATTCAGAGAGAAGATGAAAAGAAGAAATCAAATTTAGTGTTGAGCCCAAATTTGGCCAGACAATATCCAATACTAGCTTTAATTTGTGAGTGTCTCACAATAGTATGTAGTTACACTTTCTTTGTAAATTACAAAAGAAGTGTGATCATTTCTACGAGACAAAGGGAGTATTATTCTAACAAGAGTTACATTTATAAGATAAAGTGCTGAACTTGAGAATATTTAAGAATGATCAAGATTACCAAGGCTCTTACAAAAAACAAGCAAGGTCAATTTTGTTGAATAAATTTCAAATGGTGTAGAATGAGATCGATCTTGTTGTAGCTTTAGATTTAGATACATAATGAGCAAGGAGTGGATTCGGATTTTGTCTGTTCGTATCATATATGTCTTCAATAAAAAAAATATGATTTTTCGTCTCTTATGATAGTTTGAAGAAAAGCATACGGTGGTCATGGAACATAATCCAACATGTGAGATACATCTCGTGATATTGAGGCAATTCGAATTAAGATATGTGTCTTTTAAGTCATGTTGCGATGAAGGAAGAGAGGAAGACGAAAAATCTATGAGTACTAAGGGTAGTGTATCTGGTACCGATCATTTCGAGCTTCACAAACACTCGTCATTCGTCAACTATTATTATATATTGTAATTAATTCTGACATCTATAAATATTAAACTACTAACCACCCCTAAACTACATGATCTAATTAATCTCAATAATTTGGCTGGTAAATTGACTTTTAAGTTTGCATGGAATTGGTTGTAGAATAAATTTTGGATTTGGCCGGTGCAGACTATCTTGTTTTTTAGGATTTAACTGCACAATATGGAGACGTTAAATGCACAACATCTTGTTGTCACATACTTTTAAATACCCAAATGCAGATCGCAATGTTGTATTTAATTTTTCATAATACTATATAATATGCATTTTATACAATAAAATATAAGTAGTATTATGGTATCGATCTATGTGCTTAACTTAATTAAGACTTGGTCAACCAATCCTTTATACTTAACTGAAGCTCAAAATTAAGCAAGTCCACACAAACCAACATGATTTATGAGAGCTTACTATTTGTTGCAACAATTACCACATTAGCCCTCGTGTTGGCTCACTATTACACAAGTACCAAGAAGAAGAAGAAGCTGCTGCTGCCTCCGGGGCGACTGGGCCTCCCCTGGATCGGCGAGACCCTCGAGTTCTGCCGAGCCCAAAAAGCAAACCGACTGTACGAAGACTTCATCCTGCCCCGCGTCCGAAAGCACGGGCCCACATTCAAAACACGGCTAATGGGCCACCCGACGGTCGTGGTAAACGGGCCCGAGGCCAACAAGTTCTTCCTGTCGAACGAGTTCAAGCTGGTGGTCAGCTCCTGGCCCACCTCCTCGGTCCAGCTGATGGGCCGGGACTCGATCATGGAGAAGCAGGGCGGGGCCCACCGCTCCCTCCGCGGGATCGTGGCCTCGGCCCTGGGCCCAGCCGCCATGGTGGGCCTCGTCCCCAGGATATGCCACACCATCGGGTCCCGCCTCGAGAGGGACTGCAAAGGGGGCGAAAAGACAATCAGCCTCTACGGGCTGACGAAAGATTTGACTTTCACTGTCGTCCTGGAATGCCTGCTGGGGATCGAGGCGAGGCCCGGGATGATGGAGACGTTCGAGAGGGTGTTGGAAGGGGTTTTCGCGGCCCCCGTTGACTTCCCGGGGTCGAAATTCGGGCGGGCGAAGAGGGCTAGGAAGGAGATTGGGGATGTTTTGTTGGATGTTATCCGGAGGAAGAGGGAGGAGATATTAATGGAGAACAACGGGGGACGAGAAAAACGAGGAGTCTTGCTTTCTCGATTCGTCGAGGCGCTTGTTCGAGGCGAGATCACCGAGGAGGAGGTGGTGGATAACGTGGTTTTGTTGGTGTTTGCAGCGCACGACACGACGTCGTTCGCCATTGCAATGACGTTCAGGATGTTGGCTCAGCATCCCGATTGCTATTCGATCCTTCAGAAAGGTATACTTCCGTCTCAACTATTTATGCAATGGTTCATAAACACGTCAATTCAATTAAGAAATAAGAAAGAAAAATGTTAATCTTTCCCCCCTACCTAATATTTGTTAGTATGGGCACGGATTTTAAGAAATAATACTATTATATTATTGTTGACCAAAGTAAAAGGGTATTGTGGTCTTTTTTTAGTGAGAGATTAACTTTTGTTGGAATATAAAGTAGTTGTGAGTAGAGTGTATAAAGTAGGTGGATAAAATAAAGGTAAAATTGTATTTTCAAGTGAAAAAGTAAGAATGTTTATTTTCTTTTTGGGTGTATCAAAGTAGTGCATATATTGTGAGAGGGGGAGTAAAATTGATGTCATTTTAGAAATATTGTATTATTTTAAAGGTATAAAGTATAATGATGATTCCTTTTTTGGGGAGTGACAATTAGTATGGGACGACCCAAAAAAAAAGTATGACAACTTCTACACATGGAGCATAATTTTTTGATTTTTTGACCAAAAAAATGTAAAGTTAAAATTGTATTTAAAAGTGAAAAAATGAATAAATTAATCATTTATTTTTTAAGGGAGTGCATAATAAGTTGAGACAGAAAGAAGAGTATATGTATTGACACTTGCTTGTGATTGTTCAAGCAGAACATAATGATATAAGGAGGTGCAAGAGATCACCGGAAGAGCCTCTGACGTACGAAGACACGAGGAAGATGAGGTACACGTGGCAAGTCGCTCGAGAGAGCATGAGAATGTTCCCTCCGATATTCGGGTCGTTCAGAAGAGCGATCCGAGACATCGAGTACGACGGATACACGATCCCGGAAGGGTGGAAGGTGTTGTGGACGGCATACGGAACACACTATGAGGAGAAGTACTTTGAGGATCCATTGAGTTTCAATCCACGTAGATTTGAAGATAACAATAGTATTGAGGCATATGCATACGTGGCATTTGGAGGAGGGCCGAGGCTTTGTGCAGGGTACCAATTGGCAAAGCTCAACATCCTGATTTTTGTGCACTATGTTGTCAGTAGATATGATTGGTCGTTGGTGTCTCCTGAGGAGTCGATCACTATAGACCCCCTTCCATTCCCATCCAAAGGAATGCCCATTACAATCTCCCCCAAATTTGTTTGAATTCGTTTTTTTTTTTTTTTTTTTTTTTTTTGGATCATTCTTTATATATAATGAAATGTTGATTTCTTAAACTTATTTGGTTATATTGAGATATTTATAGATACTATGTCCACAAAAAGTTAAAAGGTAAAACTAGTAAAATTGAGGGTGGAAGTATTTCAAAAGCAATACTATTAATTAATTAATTCACAATGTGAGATCATATGTGATGTAAATATTTACGAGTATTTATTAATTATTCGAACATAGTGATTATCGTGTATTTATAGCCCCTGCATAGATGCATACCGTAATCGCAAACTAAAACTCAGAAAATTAAGAAATCAAATATATAGAGTAATGAATAAATCAGCTCTACTCGTGGCTATTTTGATGTTGGCTATAGTTGTGAGTACAATTCTAACATTTTTTTTAGATGTGATCGAGAATGTGAAATCGTTTGTTTATCTTTGTTCACATATGTTTTTGTTCTCTCTTCTTATAAATATATATCAATAGTACTCTGTAATTAGGTATTCACGTTGCACTGGACGGAGAGGGTTGGTGTGATATTTGTACGCACTTTCAAACAATTTATTTTTATTTTTTTGTTCAATCTTTCAGTCTCATATTCTTCATTTGTTTTTAACTTCAGGTGAAAGCTGGTAGGAATATTCCTTCTCGGTCTATGAGATGCTACTCCTGGAGCATTACTTCTGGTTGCATCTTAACCGTAAATGCATACACCATACACGTCGGGTGTGGGTGATTGCGTGTGTATTTAATATAATAATATTAAATCTACTGTCAAGATGTACATGGTGTACTCCACCTAGAGTAGCATAGATAAAACCATTCCTTCTCCTCCTCCTCCTCCTTGTAAGAATCCTGGTGGTAAGCCGAATACAAGTAAATATTTTTGGTGTTTGCATTATTATTCTTCCAATACTCCCTCGGTCCAGAACAAATCATGACCACATGATCTCTTATAATTTATAACAAGCACCTGAATATTGATTCGAGACAGGATTATATAATAATGAATTCAATATCAACTCAAATTAAATTCATTTCTCTTTTCTTAACGCAGGAGGAGAAACTGGTTGTGGCGGCTCAAATTGATGGAGGATCTCAATGAAGGGTGTAATAACAATTTGGCTTTATATATATTATGCGCATATGTCTGAATTATCTTCATAGCTTGTATTAATATTGTCTTATCTTCCGTTGGTTTGCTATTTGAGTACTAAGAATAATAAAATATTATCCTACTGAATTTTTATTAAAATGAGGTAAAAATGGAGTGTTTTTTTAATTAATAAAATGAGTATTTGTGTATTGAGTTTATAAAATGAAGTGAAAATTAGTAATAAAAATGTGTAAGCATCAATATTCAAAAATGTACCTGTATTAGAAAAATATATAATTTGTTCAAAATCATTGAATCAAATCGATATTAAAAAATGTACCAGCATTAGAAAAATTAGTATAAAATTTCTTTTGAATCATTGAATCAAAATCATTTCAAGTTGTATAACTGATCACCACAATTAGTCAATTGCTGAACTTATCATAAAAAATGATACTGTATAAAACTTATCATACTACCACATGTATGTTATTATTATTTCCATTGAGAAAGAATTTCACAGAAGACTCCGGGCAACCGGGGACCTTGCAGTGTTCAGTGCATTTCGTATTGTTTTTTTCTTTGTTTTGTTTGTTCGTTTCTTCATCTGTACACTAAAGAGTTGCAATATATTCAAAAGCTTGCACCGACTCTAGTGCCCTAATACATCCTCGCCGCACCATACTCAACAGTACCTGCTTTTCTGTGAGCAGCCAAGTTTGTAGGCACACCATACTGAGCTTTCGTTTGCAGAAGATTCGCATCAATCACCACTCTGTCATCGGCATGACTCGCTTTCGTCACAGCAGCACGAGTCATATAAAAAGGGTTGTCTATATTTATCGCAATGTCGGGCCCACATTTGGGTGCTTGATTTGCATGAGATGGGATATCAGCTACTGAAGATCTCCCTGAGCCGCCGCTCCTGTGATAATACTGTGAGGGAAGGACTGTGCTTCTGACAAGAGATCCAACCGGATCATATGTGTCTTTGACGACGTTTCCTGTCTCGTGAGGCTGAACTGAACCAACTACTTTAGCCACTTTAGCTGAATTCAAGTGTTACTAAATTCAGTGAAAATCTCAGAAGAAACGAGTGTGATACTACAACTGAAGAGAAAATCATTGCTTGTATTGTACCTTGAGGAAACCTCTGTGTCAGAGGTGGCTGCAAGTTTCCCGAGAAATTGTTACGAAGCCCATCAAAGTCTCTTGAGTTTCGGCTGCGAGATTCTTCAGTGTTCTGCTGATCTTTCCCATTTACAGTAGCAGTTTGATCCCTCGGAGGTCCTGTTTTTGAATGTACAATGGTTGACCTGCACAATTACAGGTGTGTTGATAATATTGTTAAAAAAACAAATAGAAGTCTGACTGGAAAATCAAAGCATGAATACGGAATCTATTAGTCATTTTTCGCCTAATACCTGGGAAGGGAAACATGCTTTCTCTCGAGTGGAATCACCGGTCCACCTTTCCCGCTGTTTTCTTCCAAATGTGCAAACTGCTTCTTAAATTGATCAACAGCACTGCAAATGAGAGATATTCCAAAAGATCAGTATACACATACAAATATATTTGATAAGCAAAATCATAATAAACATTTATCACCTTGGATAGACGAAGTTGGTTCTCTCAACACCATTAATGTAATCCTTCAGCAGCTGAGGATGGTACTCTAGTATCTCACGAAATATTAACTCTCGAATATCGTCCTTTGTGGCCTTGCGCCTCTCAAACTCGAATTCTACTTTTGATATGGGCAGACAGGAAGGTTCTCTCTCGACTTTGGCCAATCCCTTAAAGTAAAGATCAGCCAGTGCCTAAAAATAAGGAGAAAATAAGAGAATCAAACAAAAATAACACAGGATCATTGTTAAATCCCTAAATAAAGGGGTACAACGAATGAACTATTGTCAAAAACAACTGCTGAATTCAGCAGAAATAAAATGTAGACGAACTTAGGACATATCAAAGTTTCAAACCTCTTCAGCAGTAAGCCGGTCCTTTGGATCAAAAGCAAGCAACTTCTCCAAGAGCCGAAGAGCCAATGGATCAGCATTTCGAAATTTCTGAGCAAAAGGAACAGGTTGCTTCTTTCTCATGCTTGTAAGATATCTCCTAGCCTTATCATTTCGCACCTAAATAAATGAATACAAGAAACAAACAACAAAAGCAAGGTTGGTGTCTGCATGCAAATTCGGAAAACTTCAACAGCTACAATAAATATCGATTGGCGAGAAAATGCATACTCTAGATATTGTATCCATTGAAGGAGTTCCAAGAAGATCAGTAATCAAATCCAGCTGGTGGACAACATTTTTCCCAGGAAAAAGTGGCTTCCCTGTCAAAACCTCGGCAAATATGCAACCAATACTCCATATATCGATTGCGGCAGTATACTGAAAATATGCAATAAGAAAACAAGATAAATCAATGGGATCAAAATTTTGATGCAAGAATGAAAATGAACCAACCTATAAAAGAGCCGCAAGCATGTCACAATCATAACAAATAATAAGTAATAGTCTTTAACAAAGAGGAATTTGTTGAAAGATAAGGCAGTGCAGAAATTCCTAAACAATAAAGAGGTCAATTAAAAAGATATACCTTTGAGAAAAATGACCCACACAATTCTGGTGCCCTATACCATCTTGTAGCGACATAGTCCTGCCAATTAAATCCAAAATGCATAAATAAGCATCAAACACTGACCCACAGCATCAATTGCTGGCCACTTTGATAAAGCATGTATAGTTATTCTCCAGGTTCATACCGTCCAAAATATCGTTGTAGGCGTGTCATTAAATGCAACTCTAGCCAATCCAAAATCGCATATTTTGAGTTTACAATTTGCATTTGCAAGAATATTTTTTGGTTTCAAATCTCGGTGATAAACATTAGCTGCACCAACAAACATAATCATCAGATAAATACACAAAATCACAACTAAAACCTTCAAGTGGCAAGCCGATGACAAATAGCAGACAACAACGGTATCATCCCTTACATATAAGAAATAATCAAAGCTTATAATTCAGACAACCGGAATCATCATTATCTTTCTTATATTATTGTTATTATTATGGCACGACGATACTAGGATAATATAAACTTAGACTAGAAAGACAAGTGCAGCAGCGAGGAGTGGCTCACCTGTGTGAATATACTTTAGGGCGCGAAGCAATTGATATAAGAAAAATTGAAAATGTTCCCTTGTCAAGTCATCATTAGCCTTAATGACTTGGTGCAGATCTGATTCCATTAGCTCAAAAACTACGTAGATATCTTTGAATTCTCTTCTTGAGGGGGGTAGGATAATGTGTTTAATTTCAACAACATCCGGATGTCGCAGAAGCCTGAGAAGCTTTATCTCTCGCAGAATTCGAGCAGCATCAGAAATATGTTCAAAAACGTCATGTATTTTCTTTATCGCCACTCTTTCTCCAGTATGAGTATCAATAGCCGAGCAAACTACGCCATAGCTTCCTTTTCCTATGACCTCCTGGATTTTATACTTGCTTCCATCTCCATACTCAGATAAGAAGTCCATTTCTGTTGAACTCTGTTCCATAGTAAATGATCTAATTAATGTACAGAGATATAGAATATGATCTAATTAACATCAAGCAGGAAGTGAAATGCAACATATAAATATCTCAAACGCCATAATACATATTCATCATCACTACAATATCTATGATAAATTTAGTCAGTCCAGAATCACCTAATACACCCCATAGTTCAGAATTCACATAATTGACTTAACAACCAACCTAAAGAAATCTAGGGTTGCTCCCTCGAAAAAACTTGGATAAAGATGAGCCAAAGGAATGCGATTCAAGATAAATTCATGAGGCAGTGGTGTGTCTTTATGATCTACTCCAACATTTCGAAATTGGTGAATCGGTAAAGATACATTCACTTGATGCCCCGCCCAACAGAGTGACCCGTCCTAATAGCCCCCGCTCATTGTGATTCATCATAGATTCTACATCTTGAAACCAAGTCAATTATGGGACGGAAACATAACAATGAATTTGATCTGAATTAAATAGAAAAAAAATGATAAACAAGAAACCTAAATCTCACCATCACAAACACACATGCCATGTAGTCCAGGAAAAAGAAAACACTAAACCCGAAAACCATGTTCCAAATTACCATCAAAAGCAAACAAAGATTTTCTAAAACCCGAAAACCATGTTCCAAATTACCATCAAAAGCGAATAAAGATTTTCTAAAACTCGAAAACCATGTTCCAAATTACCATCAAGTGCGAATAAAAAATTCCAAAAAGAAAGTTAAAAAAAAAGGCTCACTTTCTTGCGGTGATCCGGCTGCATTGTCAGGAAAAATCAAGAGAAAAACACGCAAGAAACAAAAACTTGATTTCCCAGCCCTCGAATTGTAAGGAAATCAATAATCTATCTGGAGATTCTCACGCAAGGCTCAACACAAAAGTCAGCCGCATTTCCCCCAACCAGCACGACTTCGTATGGCGAATGAGAAATCCCAACTCGTACGTTTCGAATTAGTCTTGAAAAAAACGAGAAAACGATCCTTCATATAACGATCTTTCGAACCAACAACAAACGAACCAGCCACTAAGAATCTTGCAGAAACCCCTGCAAAAACTCTGCAACAAAAAACTATTTATAGCATCGATTCTCCGGAATGTGTGAATCAAAATAAGGTGCTCGCGGGGGATGGGGTTTTAAGTTATAGGGCTGGGTGGTTGAGGACTGTTCAGATCTACCGCCGACACCGACACTAAACAGTAAACGCACGCAGAGTGACAGAGAGAGAAGGAATAAAACCTTTCAAATAAAATACTCCGTATATACTGTACTCCTAATATTTAATTAAATTACACGTAATATAAATACATAATTTTGTTATATATTAATATATACCTATATGTGTCCATATACACTTCACTTTAAAATAATATTATTGCCTTATTTGAGCAGTAATATTTTACTGTACTAGTACTATTTTAAAAGAAAATTATCTTAATTTTTTCATTTATTTTTTAAATTTTATCTTTACATATTTATTTTATTAATTTAAAAAAAATTACATTCAAATTTTTTATTAAAAAATTAACAAAACAATAATTTTTTTATTCTTCTACCTGATCACATGTGGAGTAGTCAAATGCCGACCCGGCCCAAGCCCATCGCACCACGTCACTTTCATGGGCCCGTATCGAGCCAATTTCTTAATGGACATGAAATTTTGTGGCTTAGCTCGACCCTAAACGGACTGTTGAGCTATTTTGATTCATTAATATTAAATAAAAAACGTGTATTAATTTTAATTTAAATTCATAACATAATTAGATCAACTAGTATCACTGCCCGTGCAATGTACGTTATTTAATTATTTGAAATAATCTAAAATTTTATTTAATCTCTAACTATTTTGGCCAACAATTTATTAATGGACTAAAAAATTATTTTATTTAATAATCGAACTCTCACTTAAATTTGTAAATTTATATTAATCTCATTATTAACCATTATCTCAATTATGAAAAATTTATTATTTTCAAAGACTACGTATGTTTGATGTAATTTATAGTATGTAAGCTTCTTGGGCATAGCCGAGTGGTAAGGTATGTGGTAATGTTGGTGTAATTTCCCGACGACGCAGAGTTCGAATCTCAGATCAGAGTTCGAATCTCGGATATGACAAATTTTCATTGAAATATTATGAAGTTAGGACCTGTTCTTTTGGACTTAATTTCAGTCCAGTTCAGTTCAGTTCAGATCGCCTAGATCAGTTCAGTTCGTTTCAAAATAAATTAAAATAAAATAAATAAAAAATAATTTGAATCTATAATTTTAAATATAAAATCTAGTTCAGTTCAGATCGCTTCAGTTCAGTTCAGATCGCTTCATATTATTATTTTTATAAAAAAACAGTTCAGTTCAGTTCAGATCGCTTAAGTTCAGTTCAGTTCAGATCGCTTCAGTTCAGTTCAGTTCAGTTCAGCCAGTTTCAGTCCAAAAGAACAGATCCTTAGTCCTTGGATGAGACCTATTGGCTATGACTAATTTTCATTGAAATATTATGAAGTTAGTCCTTGGATAAGACCTATTGGCTATCTCCCACATGTTTCTGCTACTCGAGCGCATCCCTCGATTTACATCCTACCCGATCGAGAAGCTTCTGATCTGGTGGAAGAGGAGTTTATCTTCTCTGCATTGATCTTACATCCTACCCGATCGAGGAGCCTTTGATCTGGTGGAAGAGGAGTTTCTCGTCTCATCCTACCCGATCGAGAAGCCTCTGATCTGGTAGAAAATGAATTTTTCTTCTCTGAATTTCTTGAGTGTCAACGCATCCAACAAATACGCTGGGGGAAAATCCAAATAAATGGAAAATAAAAATTATAAAGCTGTAAAATAAATAGAAATATAAAAAAATTGAATTTACTTGTTAAACATTAAGGAGATGAGAAGCAATTATATTAATATAACATATGTTAACCTGCAAGAGAAAATAATATACTTAAAAGTTTAATTAATTTTTTTAAATCGAATGGATTAAAGAATAAGAATAGATTGTTTTTTATCATATAAAATTAATTGAAATTAAATTAATATTAATAGAATAAAAAAGAATATTGAGAAAATAAATAAAAATTTATATATTTAAGATAATAATTAATTATTATTACCAAAAATATATAATTTTAAATTATTATTTAAAATTTATATATAATAATTTAAATATACTTAATAATATTACTAATTATAATTTATAATTTTCTTATTTATAATTTATTGTGTGAAAACACAACATTATTGGTCCACGTGGCATTAGTATATCCTGAAATTATATATGTATAAATTAATTATATAAAATAGATAATAATCAAAGCATGATTTTAAAAAATAAATTAAATTAAAAATACTAAAATCACTTTAAATAAAAATTTAATATTTTTATTATAGTGAATATAATATTTATATAAAAAAATTATAGGTCAAAAGTAAATATTGTGATTTTTTTATAAATTATTTTTGTAAGCATATTAAATAATAATAATAATAATAATAATATTGATTAATATTGGTTAAATATTGAATACTAACATTAATATATTTAATTTTAACATTATTAACAAACAAAAAACTAAATAAACAAAATAAAAATATATTGTTATCGGGCCGACTCCAAAGTCCATAATTATATTGGACCAATTTCATCAGCCCATTGGGTCGGGCCGAAAAAAGTCCGACTATTTTGAGGCCTATATATATGTGGCCTTACCTGGTTGGCTCAGCTAAATAGGTTGAGTCCATTTTGTCAGTTCTAGTCAATAGTCAAATATGAGTATATGACTATTGTTATGAGACATGAATCTTTATTTATTTATACAATTTGCCATAAATAATAAGTACAAATTAAGATAATAAAATTATAACACATACGAACAAAAATGACTAATTATCTCGGTGTTTTTATTAAATTCACTAAATACACCAAAACATTCCAAGTGAAACTTTTCTCATAGTCACTCTCCACAACGATACTTCGGACATGTTCTTTTGAACTTAATTTCAGTTTTGTTCAGATCGTTTTAGTAAATTCAATTCAACTGATTAATTTTCGTTTCAAATTAAATTAAAATAAAATAAATAAAAAATAATTTGAATCAATAATTTTAACTATACAATCTAGTTAATGTCACAATATTATTAATATTTTTAAATATATATTAAATAATTTATAAAAAATATTGTTATTTTTATAAAAAAATTAATTTAATTCAATTCAGATCGTTTCAGTTCAGTTCAACCAGTTTGGTTTCAGTTCAAAATAACAATTTATTACTGTACACACTTAAATTTGTGAAATTAGGTCAAACAATGTCACCACATGTAATTGACATTAACCCCACGATGTCAAATATCATTTGGTAAAACCACATCACCTCCAATTGCCAAAGATATAAAAACATCATCAGTAACCTATTATTAAGTTATTTAACATGCTACAATCGTGCCAAATTATCAAAAATCACACTTTCCAATAGAAATTAGTTACTGTTTCTTAGGGGTATTTACCACGCATTAGTGCACAAGAAAATTAACTTCAGTGATAACGGTGGTAGCATAAGTTCTATCAAAAATCTTCACTTCAGTGTTAAAATGAAATGAAAAAAATAAAATGAAAAAAAAATACACAATGAAGTTACTTACATTTAGACTTTAGTTGTTTAAAAAAATGTACAATGAAGTTATTAAAATATACTAGTATTATTTTTTATTAATAAATGGAGTAAATTTAATTTATTCATAACATAACTTTTCAGGTGTTGACTTTTTATTAATAAGTGCTAACAAATATTATTGGGTCCACTAAAGATGAATATATATTTTTACATAATTTTGAATTAAATTTAATGAAATAAAATATCACTATTATTAAATACATAATTTTACATGAACCAATTATTTAACCATATAAAATAAAACCAAGTTATTGGATATAATAGTCAAACAAATGATGGTCGAACAATGATATATCAAATATCGAAAATATGGTGTCATAAATGAAATTTATTAGGATAAGTGGATAACATGATCTGCGTAATAATCTATACATATATAATTTCAGGATTCACTAATGCCACGTGGACCAATAGGAAAGCAATAATAATATTGTGTTCACACTATAAATTATAAATAAAAAATTATAAATTATAATCAGTAATATTATTAAGTATATTTAAATTATTATATATAAATTTTAAATAGTAATTTGAAATTATATATTTTTGTAATAATAATTAATTATCATCTTAAATATATACATTTTTATTTCTTTTCTCAAAATTCTTTTTTATTCCATTAATATTAATTTAATTCCAATTAATCGTATCTCATAAAAATCAATATCTTCCTATTCCTTAATCTATTTGAGTTAAAAAAAATTATCAAACTTTTTAAGTATATTATTTTCTCTTGCTATAATATGGTTTCGTATGTCCTTTTTTATTTTTTTGAACATTGAATCAGTTATTAATTATGTTCGACTAGATTTTTTTTTTAATTTTTAGTTTATCCTTAATTCAGTTATGTTAAATTTATTTTGCAGGTTAACATACGTTATATTAATATAATTGCATTTCTGCCATCTCATCTCCTTCATGTTCACCAGGTAAATTCATTTTTTTTTATATTTCTATTTATTTTTCGGCTTTATAATTTTTATTTTCCATTTATTTGGATTTTCCCCCAACGGTTTTAGGTATTTGTTGGATTCGTTTGACACTCGAGAAATGCAGAGAAGATAAATTCCTCTTCCACCAGATCAATGCAGAGAAGAGAAACTCCTCTTCCACCAGATCAGAGGTTTCTCGATCGGGTAGGATGAGACTAGAAACTTCTCTTCCACCAGATCAGAGGCTCCTCGACAGGGTAGGATGTAAGATCAATGGAGAGAAGAGAAACTCCTCTTCCACCAGATCAGAGGCTTCTCGATCGGGTAGGATGAGACGAGAAACTCCTCTCCCTCAGATCAGAGGCTCCTCGATCGAGTAGGATGTAAATCGAGGGATGCGCCCGAGTAGCAGACACATGTGGGAGAGAGCCAATAGGTCTAATCCATGGACTAACTTCATAATATTTCAATGAAAATTAGTCATAGCTAATAGGTCTCATCCAAGGACTAACTTCATAATATTTCAATGAAAATTTGTCATATCCGAGATTCGTTGGATGCGTTTGACACTCGAGAAATGCAGAGAAGAGAAACTCCTCTTCCACCAGATCAAAGGCTTCTCGATCGGGTAGGATGAGACGAGAAACTTCTCTTCCACCAGATCAGAGGCTCCTCGATCGGGTAGGATGTAAGATCAATGGAGAGAAGAGAAACTCCTCTTCCACCAGATTAGAGGCTTCTCGACCGGGTAGGATGAAACGAGAAACTCCTCTTCCTCAGATCAGAGGCTCCTCGATCGGGTAGGATGTAAATCGAGGGATGCGCCCGAGTAGCAGACATATGTGGGAGAGAGCCAATATGTCTCATCCAAGGACTGACTTCATAATATTTCAATGAAAATTAGTCATAGCCAACTCATCCAATGACTAACTTCATAATATTTCAATGAAAATTTGTCATATCCGAGATTCGAACTCTGTGTCTTCGGGGAAGTACACCAACATCACCACAAACCTTACCACTCGGCTATGCCCCAAGAAGTTTACATACTATAAATTACATCAAACATGCATAGTCTTTGAAAATAATAAAATTTTCATAATTGAGATAAAGGTTAATAATGAAATTAATACGAAATTACAAATTTAAGTGAAAGTTCGATTATTAAATAAAATAATTTGTTAGTCCATTAATAAATTTTTGGCCGAAATAGTTGGAGATTAAATAAAATTTTAGATTATTTCAAACAAATAAATCACGTGCATCGCACGAGCAGTGATACTAGTTAGCTTAATACCATAACATGGCATAATTAAAAAATAAAATAAAAATAGAACTTTCTTTGGAATCATCGTCACATCCAAACATATCCCAAGACTTTTTTTTTATTATTGTAGGAGCAATACTGCAATACCAAGAATTTAATTATTTTAATCCGATCATCATAGTCCAATTACATCACTTTTTTGTCCTTTCCGTAGTTGCAAACTTGCAATAATAATCATAAACATCTTAATCTTATTTATTTCACCTTGGACGTACTACTATAAAATTTACCTCTTTTAAAATAAAAATAATATAATAATATTTTTTTATTATAATACTTAATGATTGTACAATTACAATATTACATTACTTTACTTTATTTGTAAAGAAAAAATAAAATATTAGAATAATTTCTATTATATCATTACTATATACATACATATTTTGTGAGAGGGAAAGAATATTTTGTATCAATTTTTATAGTGAAGTGATTATAATTTAGAATAAGCCAAAAGTCTATGTGCATCAATCATGCCCGCACCACCAACCAACCAGTGGCACTTTAGTAATATTTTCAAAGTTTTAGCCCAATATTATCCCAACGAAATAATCACCCATTTATGTACCTATAGCTGTTTGTGAGGTTGGTGATACAGAGTTTATTTGAAATCAAACCAAATTATAACTTACAATTATATTATTTCAGTAGAAAGATTATAATTTATTTACAATAAGTATCAAATAATTACAAACACACCGATTGATTTTAGATATGTATTTTTTAATTTTTCGCACGGACTATTTTTAACATTTTTCAAATGAATAAAAGGGTATTATGTTACATTTTATACGTCTTTTAGTCAAGCTTCTTTATGCCTTTGCACTCGAGAGTCAATATCCTTTTGACATTCGAACGTGCACAATGGCTCGGGTTGATCGTAGTCGAGCTGGAACTATCACGGGACGCTCATATTATTTTTTCAATGTGAAGAAGCAAAACAGCCAAACAAGGCCTTATTTAAGTTTCTATAAACAAACATGATGAAGACCCATTTGCCCATCATTATTGGGAGCCCTACCTTTTAAAGAATTACTGCAACCAAATTATTTTATTTTTCTTCTTCAATTCACAGATTCCACCGAGCAAAACAAAAACAAAAACAAAATCTACAGTAAAAAACAAGCGATTCACGGTGACTGTAACTCATTATTCACACCCTTTTCCCTCCAATCATTCTCCAATTCGTGGGATCTTTTTTTCTGCTTTCTCCCCCGTCCCCCTTTCTTTCTCTAAAATTGTTCGCTTTCTCTCTCTAAACCACACACTCACAGGTGTTCCGGCGGGAGTGAAGGAAGTGGAAGAGTAGAAGAAAACAATTCCTCACCTTCTACGGAACTGTTTAATTTAATTTCTTTGTCGTGTAATTCCATCTCTCACTCACAATCACAAAGCCCCCCTTTTGTTTATAATTATTTTTTATATAAATATAATTACAATCTCCCTCTCTCTTACGTCTTTATTTTTGTTTGGCGATTAGCAGTCTCCCTCTTTCTCTCTCTCCATGAGGTATTATCTGTATCTCTCTGTTTTCCTGTATGTTTTATTTTCTTGCAATTTTGTCTTTTTTTTTCACTGATTGAGGTTTTTTTCTTCTGATTGTTTTTATCGCATATTATGATGTGGGTTTTGCTTTTAATCGGATATTATGATGTGGTTTTGTGTTTAAAACATCTAAAGATTCACAGGGGTTTCTAAAGTTGTGATCTTTCGTTTGGGTTATAGTATATGGTTTTTGCATGTGATGGGTTGGACCGGGAAACCTTCAAAAGCTCTGAAATATTCATGATTCGGAAAATTTAACAATTTTTAGTCAAATTTTTCTGTGCTAAAAAAATTGATTTTTATGTCAATTAGATGACCAGACTCTGAAGTTGATTCAGTGGCCGAGACTTTTTCGAGCTAGATTCCTCAGTGTTCTTGTGTATAGTATATTTAAAATATTTTTCTGCTAATATTTTTCTTTTTCCCGTGTTTGATAGATATTTTGCCTGAGAAACTTATATGCTCCTCTTGCTATTTTTTCTCTCTGTTTTCTGTTTCGGATTGACGAAATTAATTATATTTGACTACTCCAAATTAGTTTTTTTTGGTCAATATGTATGTTTGTTAAACATGATTTTCTTCTAATCGTAAAAATTTGAACTTCCATTTGTTTTTGGACTCGCAATCTCAGAGCTATAATGATGCTTGGTTTCCATGATTATTTTTGCAGGCAGTAATTTAAATGGAGAACCGATTCAAAAACCCCATTGCTGGTTAGTGTAACGAAACATCTCCCCCACCCCCACATTTTTGTTCTTTTTTCTCTTATAAGCTTATGACAAGTTATCTACTACTGGAAAAGACATGTAAGCTTTAGAGAATACTGTATTCAATATCCTGAATTCCCATTTTTGTGAAATCGGTGTTTGTAGATGCTTCCAAAACTCCATTTGCAAACATTCCAGAGAAAGAGAAAAATGCATGGAGACTTCCTAATGGAACTGGTGCATATCACGCATCTAGTGATGCTAGCCTTTTTTCGACATCTTTGCCCGTCCTTCCACATGTTAAACGTAAGCATGAACAATAGAGCTACCACCTAAAATTATTATGATTTGATTTTGAAACGATCTCTGAGCTTCTTTCCCTTAATTTGCAGTTAATTTTAATGAATCTGACCTAATTGGTCAATCACTTGATGATGGCTTCCCTATCCTTAGTAAGGTTCGTGTTGGAGGTGAAATTAAGGATCCACTTGAAGATATTGAATCAAATACTATAGGAAAATTTCTTCCTGGTGATGAAAATGATCTTTTAGCTGGTCTTATGGACGACTTTGATCTTAGTGGGTTGCCAACTCAACTTGAAGACTTGGATGATGATTTCTTTGGAAGTGGAGGGGGACTCGAAATAGATTCTGAAAATCACGACGCTCTGATCGATGGCATATCAAGGTTAAGTACATCGGATGGTTTTGGTGGGATCAGTATATCCCAATATGGTGTCACGAACGGAGCTGGAGCTGTTAGTGGTGAACACCCATACGGCGAGCACCCTTCAAGGACGCTATTTGTCCGAAATATCAACAGCAATGTAGAGGACTCTGAACTTAAGTCCCTCTTCGAGGTACTGTTAACCAGATTCAAATTGTATGTATATGCGAATGTCTATAATATTTTCCGCAGACACTCATTTCTCACCTCTCTTGCTTTTGCTTGCTAAATTATCTCTCAAAATGCCTAATCTTTCTTACTTGATGTGGTGTGTTCTCACAGTATTTCAGTTTGTTCTTTTAAGTTAAATGCAGATGTTAGAATTATTACATCTGTATAGTAAGAATGATGCATTTGGCTATTTTCGTCACTTGTTGAATGAAGATATCGTGAAGTAAATTAGAGTAGGACTAAGTTAGCATGGTTGTTATATAGGTCTATGAGGTTCAGATTGTTTTCCCATTTCACCATTGATTAAAGTTAGAGAAGCCTTTTTTCTTCAGAATAAAAAAAAAAATCATCACGCACACTATTTTAAGCAAAAAAAAAAAAAAACATCCATTAAGCTCTCTAAGTTGAGGGTCTTCTCTCAAATTACTGATTCGGTCTTGGGCTCTCAAATTAGAGGGTGTTTGGCTGCGCTTATCAGAAAAATCTTATAAGCGCCTACCTCTTAGAAAGTGTTTCTACCTGGGGCTTACCAGAGGTTATATCTATCTTAAGTGTAAAGCAAAACTGATGTTTGAGCCAGTTTACGAAATTTGAGTGAATGAAAAGATTTAACTTTGTATTATGGTTCTAGGTTCTATATGCTCCCAACATCTCATATGTAATTTCAGTTTATTTCATTTTAAATATTTATTGGTTTGATCAACTACAGCTAGCTTTCTTTGTTTACTTATTCTGCATTCAAAATTTTAGTACAAACACTAACATGCACCTTCTGTTTCTTTTCCCTTTAATAGCAATATGGAGATATCAGAACACTCTATACCGCATGCAAACACAGGGGATTTGTGATGATATCTTACTACGATATCCGAGCTGCCCGAAACGCAATGCGTGCATTACAGAGCAAGCCTTTAAGAAGAAGAAAACTCGACATTCATTTTTCAATTCCAAAGGTATGAACGAAGATACACATCACTGCATGTTAGTTTTAGCACTGTGAATGTTGCTGAGTAGATGATCTCCAACTGCTGTTTCTTGTTCATGCAGGATAACCCGTCAGAAAAAGACATTAACCAAGGAACTTTAGTGGTGTTCAATTTGGATGCGTCTGTATCCAATGATGACCTTCGCCAAATATTTGGAGTCTATGGAGAAGTCAAGGAGGTAGAGTTTTTGCTGTCATTGTTCTTGTTTCACCTTGGTTACTTGTTTATTCTTTCACAGGAGTTACTCTGCTTATGCTTATTTTGTTTAACCAGATAAGGGAAACACCTCATAAGCGACATCATAAGTTCATTGAGTTTTATGATGTTAGAGCTGCAGAGGCTGCTCTCAAGGCTTTGAATAGAAGTGATATAGCTGGAAAACGCATTAAGCTTGAACCCAGCCGGCCTGGTGGAGCCCGTCGGAGGTACATTCTATATTCATGCTTTGGGGTGCTCATGCTCTCACGGTTTTGTTTCCATGATCATGTTCTACTTATTAGTTATTACTTACGCATTGTAATTTCCTACTACTGTTGGTATGTTTTTGTGAATCTTCCTACAGTATGATTTGAGAAAGTTGTAAAATACTTGAAAAGAGTGGTCTTATAAACTACTACTTTACTTCTGACCTTATTTACGATTTCTTGTTATAAAACTTCAAGACTTTATTCTTAAAAGTAAAACCTGGCAATATATAAGTGTGGAAATTATTAAGGCCATGTTCGTGTAGCTTCTAGAACCGTAATTATTGATTCTTTACTCAGAACTCACTCCTTAATCAAAGAAAACAACACCTTAAAAACTATCTATACAGACAATTATTGACGCAGTAGAGTACTTTGCATACATATACTGTATCCATTAAATTAATCTCATGAAACCCATTTTTCAGTTGGGATTAGGAGCTATATGAATGTTATTGTACTGAATTGGCTGCTATTGAAAAAGGTTTCAATTACCAAACATGTGATATTTCATCAATTATCTGATTTAGCATTTGCTATACATCATTCTTGTGATAAAGCTTCTCAATACATTGCATAACAGAAGTTCGAGTGTTGTATTTGGCAGTTGATTGCATATGTAATCCGATTTGGCTTTAACTTCTTGCATTCGTGTGTGTGCGTTCGTTTCACAGCTTAATGCAGCAGCTGACTCAAGAGCAGGAGCAAGATGAGGTTCGAGCTTTTCTACATCAAGTTGGGTCACCCATAGCTGGTTCTCCGCCAGGCATGTTAATTCAATCTACATTATTAATCATGATTTGCTTTTATGCGTGAAATGAAAATGTGACAAGTTCCTTGCAGGTCGCTGGCCCACTTTTGGCAGTCCGGTTGAGCAGAACTCATTGTGTGGTTACAGTCAGATGCCTAAGTTAGAAAGCCTCAGCCCCGTTGGAAGCAATCACTTATCTGGCCTGGCTTCTATTCTTCCTTCTCATGTGTCAAATCCTCTCAAAATTACCCCAATCGGTAAAGATCCTGGAAGGATAAGCCATGTGAACCAGGTCCTCACCCAGGATACAACCCCACAAGGCTCAGCTTTTCCAAATCATTTCTCCATTCCTGATCCTCAGTTGAACTCAAGTCCTGGACCTGCGTTGCCATTCGATTATTCCAAGCCATCTAGTGTTGGAACACTCTCTGGTCCTCAGTTTCTCTGGGGAAGCCCCACTATTAAGTCTGAGCACATCAATTCTCCGACCTGGTCATCTTCATTAAAGGGACGCCCGCTCCCATCTGGTGGACAGGGAATTGGTTTTCCATACACGAGTAGTCAGCGTGGTTCGTTTCTTAGTTCACATCATCATGTAGGCTCTGCTCCATCTGGTAGTCAAATGGAAAGGCATTTTGGTTTCTACCCTGAGTCACCTGAAGCATCATCCTATATAAACCAAGCAGCATTTGGATTAACTAATCTTTCCCGCAGTAGTGCGGTGAATGTTGGCGTTCATGGGGCTATGAACATAGGAGTTGCGTTTGCTGGAAACTTCACCGATGGCTCTCCTAGTTCTAGATTGATGTCAACGTCGAGAAACGGACCTTTATATTTTGGGAATGGTTCTTTTGGAGCATCGTCCAACATTGATGGGATAAATGATCGTGGGCGAAGTAGAAGGTCCCAGAGTGGAAGCCAGATGGATAATAAAAAGCAGTTTCAAATTGATTTGGAAAAGATTGGGAATGGTGAGGATAGTAGGACTACCTTGATGATTAAAAACATTCCCAACAAGTAAGGCTTAACAACATTTTTCTTTGTTGGTTTTTTCTGTTGTGCTTTGAAACTTAAATGTTTTTTCCCATCTCTTGAAGGTATACATCGAAGATGCTTCTTGCAGCTATTGATGAAACTCACAAGGGCACGTATGATTTTCTCTATTTGCCAATAGATTTTAAGGTAATTTTGGGATTGGTGATATTTCTTTGTATTGTTAGCGAACTTTTGATACAGGAAACTTATATTGGCTTGTTTTGTTCCAGAATAAATGCAACGTCGGTTACGCGTTCATCAACATGGTGTCTCCTTCTCACATCGTCACCTTTTATGAGGTTTGTGTTTCTTTTATCACTGTTTGGGGAAGTAATCATGACTTAAACTTTTTATCTGCTAGTGGTAATTGATAAAAGATGGGAATAGTCATATTATGTTCTTTTTCGTTTTTTCTAGAATGTTGCTCTCACTCTCAAAAGTGATTTTGTAATTTGTTTAGGCATTTAATGGGAAGAAATGGGAGAAATTTAACAGCGAAAAGGTTGCCTCCTTGGCATACGCAAGAATCCAGGGAAAAACTGCTCTCATCTCTCACTTTCAGAATTCAAGTTTAATGAATGAAGACAAGCGCTGCCGGCCAATCGTTTTTCAATCAGAGGGGCAAGGATCTGATGACCTGGTATAGTTTCTCAACTGAACAATCTTTTTTTATACATATAGTATAGCTACCTTACCTTATAATCAGGTTGACATTAACTTATTCAAATCTTTACCAAGTTAATCAGGTTGACATTAACATATAATATGAAGGAAACAGTTTTAGGTGTGCCTTTTTTGCACTTGCTGAGTGTCTGATATAAGGTCATGTTTGGAATACACAGGAATCGTTTCCATCTGGCAATCTTAATATTTTTATCCGTCAGCCGGATGGATCTTATTCAGGGGATTCTCTGGACAGCCCAAAGGGCGATCTAGATGCTACCGGGTTTTGAATAAGACGTGTGGACATATGTGCTAACTCTTGTATAGTTTTGCATGTATAATTGTGCTGGTTCTAATAGTGGAGCTCGACTGTATATACGAGTACTCTTGTGACCGTTCGTTCCTACTCTCGAAGAATATTCAACGAGGCAGTGGCTGCATTTTGTCTGTATGTATTCCGGAAACTGATTGTTAATGGTGAACAAGACTAAAGCTTCTACCAAATGTGCATAACCCTTTGACTTCTTCGAAGATTTTAGTTGATGTATAGTAATTTATAGAGGTGGGTCTACGAGTGAGTACGAACAGGGTGCTGTTTGAAATGCGTATTGTATAGGGGTTACGCACAAACTCTGCATGTTTTAAGTTGTGTCATGTGGTCTTGTAATGATATTCGAACGGCATATTTATGACCCAGACAAACCATGTTCTGTGTAATCTTTCTATGATGTGTTTTGTTGTCTTGTTTAATTGTTTCTCTTTCTCTTACTAAACTGAGGGGCATTGTAACCCTTTTCCCAGTTCTTGTTTTCAGGAGTATATTCACTGACAGCCCAAGTGATGAAAGATGAATATAAGTCAAAATTTATAACAAAAGCACTCAACCATAAATTTCAATTAGACAAAACAGATGCAATTTTGGTTAACCACAATGCATGTTGTATAGGGAAAGTATGATCAATGTGAGCCTACACAAGAAACTGGCAATCGTACGAGCTAAAAGTCAGCAGACAGCTATAAAAAGAATGGTGATTGTAATGGTTATCAACATCGGGGCCATTGATCGATCATTCACAAACAGAACACCTGTACAAAACCGAGCCCCACTCTCTCATTTTGAAATACTACCAGTAGAAGTAGAAAGGGTCAGTGAAAACGAAGCTGAGCCCTATAACGAGTCGGTGTGTGTGGCTGTGGGTGTGTCTGAGCCACATATCTCTCTCTCGATATCCATACTCGAGGTTTCGCTTTTCTTCCTCCTTCGGTCCTGCACCCAACATAACATGGAAAATCTTTATCACATCTAATTCCATTTTATCTTATAGGAACCAATCAAACAAGTTAGTTCAGACTTTCTTCTGACGTGCATGAAATAGTTTTACTTTTTATGCAGTGTGGTTTTCTAATTTTTTTTTCATAAACATGCAAATCTAGTTAAATGTATTTAATTGGCAATCCCGTCAATGAAAGGGAAAAAATCGCAAGAGCCACAAAATAATTGACCACTGGAAAAAGCTAAGGAGTTATGCAATGACCATGTATCCACAGTTCGTTTAATTATTCATGTTAAGGTTATCTGCCAAGATATAATAATGAAATCAGAAGCGAACAATTAAAGACAAAAGCGACTTAATTAATAGCTCAAGGGAATCTCCAAGTCAAACGGAAGCTCACCTCACGATGAGGAATCTCATCATTTTCAAGCATCACAACAACCTGTGTCATTTTGGGGCGTCTCTCCGAATCGGGATCAACACACCTAAGCGCAACAAGAAGCGTGCGCTTCAAGGTACGAGTAGCGGGCTTAACTTCAAGGTTAGGGTCAATAACTTCTTCTGATCGCCTGTTCCCGACCATCACTTTCAGCCACTCAACAAGATTGACCTTCCAGTGCAAGAGAAAAAAAAAACAAGTGTCATATTTGCTAACTTATTCTAAAATAAAATTGATATAGTAAGTACCTCATTGGATGGACGCCCATAGTCAATAGGATCACGTCCGGTAACAGCTTCAAGGAGCAGAACACCAAAACTGTAAACATCACTCTTTTCATTCAACAGACCACTATTTGCATATTCAGGAGCCACATAACTGAAAACCACAAACATGACTTGGTTAAGGAAAAGAATAGAAAACAAAAGTGCAACGAAAATAAGATCTTATACCCGAATGTTCCCATCACTCTTGTTGTCATATGACTTTCACCGGATTCCAATAGCTTAGCCAAACCAAAGTCGGAAACTTTTGCATTGAACTCATCATCAATCAAAATATTACTGGATTTTATGTCCCGGTGAATAACTTTTGGCTCTATAGCTTCGTGCAAATAAGCAAGTCTACAAAAACCACCATCACAAACCGTTTTAACGCAGTGAAGAGGATGTTAATATGGATATATAAATGTAACTGAATTCGAAAAAGCATAGCAAACAGCTCATGGTTGAAAGTCACTTACGCCTTTGCAGTGCCAAGCAGAACTTTCATACGGGCCTCCCATGTTAGGGTGCCATGTTGTCTCATAGCCCCATGCAGCCACTGTTCTAGGTTGCCATTGTTTACATATTCATATACCAACATCCTGCATTTCGTAAAAAACGTGGAAAAAAGATGCTACGTTATACAGAAAAATGTACTGTAGCATTTAAAAATGGGTTACAGCTCGTAAAAAAAAAAACTAACCTTTGAACCCCTTCCATGCAATAGCCAAGAAGCCGGACAAGATTCTTATGCCGAACATGGCCAATGGCCTCTACTTCAACCCTAAATTCTTTCTCCGCTTGGCCACTGCAAATTGTTAACCCTAAATTCATCATTTAACCATAAACAAAAAAGCAAATTGTTGACAAAAGCATGAAATCGGTACTCTACTCACAGATTATTAAGGAGTTTCTTGACTGCTACCTCCGATCCGTTTACCAACCTGCCCTTATAAACAATCCCATAACCACCTTCCCCAATGACATACTCAGCAGAGAAACGATTCGTTGCCATCTCAAGATCTCTAAGAGTGAACCAGTGGCCCCACCCGAGATGAGATATTTCAGGCAAGCCAATCAACGGTGATGCCATAGCAAGCCCATACGACATAGAAGGTTGTTTTCTGTGATTACCAGAACTTCCTTCCTCTCCTGAGTGGGAGCTATATGCTCTTTCTTGATGATACATTGAACTGCATTGGCTGGCATCATCAACATCACTCGATTTGCCCCTCCCCAAATGAACTACCATTTTCTCAGAGTTTTTGTCACTCGATTTATCATTACCGGTACCTCCGGAATGATCATGAGTGGTTTGATCCAGGGAACTGTCAACCCTGATTTCCTTTGAGACATTAGGGATCTGACAAAGATTGTACGTGTGCAATGTCTTTCGAGACTTCCTCCGGAACATTACCCATACCGATAGGATCCCCAGGATAAGAACTATAAAAGCACCCACAGATATGCCTATCAGAACCCATAGTTTTATACCACCATATCTCTTCGACAAATCATCTTTCAGGCTTCCGGAAGACATTTTAATTCAGCAAATTGGAATTCAAGGGAGAAAGTCTTCTTCAAACCAAGAACTAATCCATAGATACCTGAATCCCACAAACAGATACAATACCGCAAAGCATTAAATCAAACATTCTACTTAATAATGTCAACAACACCAAGTGATCTAAAACAGGTGTCACTATATATTTCGATCCAGCACATATCGATGAACTAAAACAAATCAAACAGCAGCCAATAATGTGAGCCATTGTTTAAAGCCATTCAATAAACACATTCGGTTCTATACTACACTGTACAACCATGAGTAAGTCACTAGACAAAGCTTTTTCATAAAGAAATCTTCACACAAAACATGGCATTTCAGAATTCAAACACATATAAATTGAAAACCAAGACCCAAATCCACATGCTTCTTTCCTAACTTCTCTTTAGAAAAAGCACAGAGAAAAAGCTCTGACCTATGCCACTGATCTGAAACCAGCCCACTAGATCTTCTTCCTTCAAAACCCAGAAATGCAGAGAAAATAAAAAAATGAAAAAGAAGATGAAGAACCCTCGAAAGAGAAATAAAAGAAAAGGGAATATAGCTCAAAAGAAAGGTAATGAGAAGAAGGAAGTGGGCCACATAGAATTGAGGAAAACAATAACAAATTTTTATTATTCTTTTCCAAACAATGCCAGACGATAATCTAATCTATAAAAGTGAGCAGCTTTTTTTCCTTTTTATATTTTCTTAATTAATTAAAAGAAGAAGAAGAAGAAGGAAAAAAACAGAAAGAATTGGGTGAAATGGAAGGTGGGGTCTTGTGGATGAGAGAGAAGGGGGAGTGGAGTAAGCTCAACGGGAAAAAAGAAAGCTGCACAGGAAATTTATTGATGGTGTTTGCAACCGGTGAGAGGCGTAGCAAGCTTTTCACTGTGTGTGTGTGAGTGGTAAATTAAAGAGACATGGTAAATTACAGCGGAGGTTTTAATCTTGAAGTTTGACCATTTTTAGAGTAGTTGGGAAATTACACGAGTGTACATTGTACGGTCTCTTACCCTATCTCGCTGTGAATTATTACAAGAAAATGAATCATTTTTTATGAGATAACAATAACGTAGAATTACTTTTTAATTTCATATAACATTTACTTTATAAATAATAAACACTTCTTTTATAAATAATAAATGAAATGCGACAACTGTTTTAAAACACAAGTACATTATTTTTGTAAGCACATCATGTTTTACTCTTCTTAAGAGAAATAATTTGGTTTAATTATTCGATGTTATTATTTGTTTAGTTATGAATAAAATATAACTCTTGTGAATAAAAAAAATATAGTAGTATAATTGTTGGAGTGAGATACATATTATTTAAGTTTTTTGAAGAAATATTTGATTACTTCAATGAAAGTTTTAAATTTTGTGATGAACTATTATTTTAATTTAATTTGCCGAAAATCAAGTAAAAAAGTCAACGATGTACATTATGTACTCTCTTAAAACAGTGTTCCAATTATCCGTAGATAAGCATGTTGATTAAAATTTAAGACATAGTAGTACTAATATTTTTTGATTTATTGATAAAAAATAAAAAAAGTAGTGGTTAAAATGTATTTTTAAGTTAAAAAATAAAATAATTATACATAAAATTTAAAAATTAAGTGAATAAAGTAAGAGTAAAATCATAAATGGTTTCAAAGGTGAGCCTGTTAAATTCAAACATCCAAAAAACAGTACTCCGTACATAGTAGTAATTTTTTTAGAAAAAGTGAGTACAACTCGGGATGATTATAATTAGAACCACTTACGTTTATTTGTTTTAACGTACAAAATAGTTTAGCGTTGGCACTGTTTCAACAAATGACTCCGTGGCCCAATGGATAAGGCGCTGGTCTACGAAACCAGAGATTCTGGGTTCGATCCCCAGCGGAGTCGTTATTTTTTTTGTGATGGGCTACTACATTTTTTATCTCGCCCAAGCCCATAATCAGCCCCATAAATTAAGAGCAAGCCATATTCTGTACTCTTCATGGGCCAGCCCAAGGTGAAAAACAAAATTTTTATGTTGCACAACATTATTTTAATTTCGAAACAGGGAGTACTGTATTATTTAATTTTTCGGCATCAATTAGAAAAAAACACCTGGGACATTTGTCTGATGAATTATTGTGTGTAGCTTGTACTCTAACAGTGTAAGAATAAACATCTTTACAATCTAATTGTGTGGGACTCTCTTCGCTATGATAATTTAGTTAAGAATGAAAGGGTTGTTAAAACAAGGACCAGCTACCAATAGGTTTTCACATGGGAATAGGCTGAGGAAAAACGATGAGATATCGATTGCCTTTTTGAAATTTTGAGGCTACTCATCATGACTTCAATTGTCACAAAGTCAATATCTTGCAAATGTTTGTGTTCATATTTTGCAATTAAAATAATCAAAATTAAAATCCACTCACACAAACAAGATACTAGAAGAATGAACGTAGGATCATGATCATCATCACATTTGAGACTCAAATGCAGGGACATGATATGAGGTAGGGAGTAGGGACCCTATCTTTTCTTGTTTATTTATATTTAAATCATGTCGTTAACTCACAAACTCAATAATGTTATTCTAATTTTTTAGATAAAAATAAAAGAAATTTGTAAAATTAATAACGAAATTAGTTATTGAAGAGGATGCAACACCCATATTTCCCATCTCCCTATTATATACTTATTATATATATACCTAAATGTGGCTTTTGCCTAACTCATTAATCTTCTAGCATCATGGAGAATATTTCCCACCCTTGCAACAATCAAAAGGTAATTTTTATGTGTCTACTGTGTTATGATCTATGGTTACATTTATATTCATTGCAAGAACCATCTATGTATCGTTTTTTCGTTTTCTCAGATGAGTCCGAAACTGTTATTCGAGATCAAACTTCACGGTTTCCTCCTGTGGGCCTCAGCCGGGTTCCTAATGCCGATTGCTATACTCATAAAACGAACAACGCCAAACGGACACGAGTCCGTCACGAGGCTAAGAATCATATACTATGTTCATGCTATTACTCAGGTTTTATCGGTCCTCCTTGCAACAGCAGGGGCAGTATTGTCAATAAAATACTTTGACAATTCGTTCAGCAACGATCATCAAAGAATAGGCCTCGCCTTCTATATCCTCATGTGGATGCAAGCATTTATCGGCATCTTCAGGCCTCAGAGGTATATATAGACATCACCATCATCATCAACCATCAAATCGATGGATGCATATTTATATATTCTTTGGGATGCAGGGGAAGCAGAGGGAGAAGTGCTTGGTTTATTTCTCACTGGGTGATGGGAATAGCCTTGTCTGTACTCGGAGTCATCAACATATACACAGGTTTACGAGCCTACAACAAGAGGACAGCGGGCAACGTAAGGGCATGGACTGTCATTTTCACTGTCGAGGTTTCTCTCATACTCTTTGTCTACCTTCTCCAAGAAAAATGGCATTACATAGGCGCGATTATCGGAATTACAAAGCCCACGGACCTGGAGATGTCCCCAAGGTGCCACCAGAAAGAAGCACCATCTCGACTATGAATTACGACATGATCAACCATTTATTTATCAGTTCTTGCCAACCTTTTCTTTGATCTTGCATTTTTTTTTCGACTTCAATTGCGCCTGTAGGTTCCGATTATACAGAAAGGAAAGTTTTTTAATTCTCTGTATATCGTAACCGAATGGTAGATATACTACTATACGAATACTGGATTTGTGTCATAAACCTGCAGATAATATCGCAAACATCTCGTAACATACTCGATTCCACGTTTAGTCCTTTACAACTAGATTCCACATTTAGTCATTTAAATTTATGAAAAATCAAATTTTGTCCTATTTGACAATCTTTAGTGGATTTCGCACGTGGGTTGTACTTGTACTCGACTTATTTTAGCAGCACTTTAGCTCGATCACGCTCAAATAATCATGCTCGAAAAAAACTCGAGTTAACCAACTGCCTACTCTGAGTCTGAGCTCACTGATCATTCACATATGCACATAAATCTTCCAAGCCCACAAAAGGCCATATTTTACAAAGGTAGCAGCACACATACACAACAAATAATAGTATTGATTGGATATCAATGAATTGAAAGATAGTACAAGTTTTATCTCCTCCGTCCTTCGTTTTCTAGCTAGTATTGTGACGTCATCACGTGCCATTGTGTCGTTTGAATGAATTTTCACCGCCGGTGAAAGCTTGGCCCTGCAAATCCATGCAATAATTTTTTTAAAAATGATATTAAGGACATATTTTAGGGATAATTACAAACTAACCCCTAGATTTTTGAGGTATTACAAAAGAACCCCTTGCTAGGAAAAAAAAATCAACTCAGGTGTGATTTGGTCTTTTAATGTTATAGAGGAGGGTGATTATAATATTTGGTCTTTTCATTTTAAAACATTTCTGTGTGTATTTGTAAATACCTCAAACTTTAAGGGTACTTTTTGTAAATGTCAATATTTATAAGAAAAACTACTGAACAGGTAGAGTATGATCTAAAGCTATGAGCAAATTTACGTACCTTGGGAGCTTGTCCTCGATTATTATAGTTCAAATGTCGGAACTTGGTCTGAAGGAGTATGGAGAGCTTGATAAACAGTCCTATCCACAATCCCTCTGTAAGGATCTTCCTTCCGTTTTCTAAGCAAATACGACATAGAAGCTTCGACTTCCGACTTTATTTGCAAGTAGAGTTCCCTTGCTTTTTCTCTGTCCTTCAACAATTCATTCCTACCCTTTGTCGCAATTGGTTTTCCAAACAGATAATACAACCGGCCCGGTATTTTCGGCACAAGTGCCGGGACATATAGATTTTGATTCGCCACCTCACCACTAGCTCCGGCCCTACCAACACAAAATACGCACAATGGATGAAAGAAAAGAGAGTGCAACGTATCGAACGAGCTTTGAGCAAATATTGGAATAATAATAACAAACAAAGATGATGATGAGTGAAGATGGTTTTACCTCACGTTAAATGATTCATACTTTTCGTTGTCTCTTCTTATACTGTCGCCCAGAATTGGAATTTTTATCAGGTCTTCGTAGTCCATAAGTAACTGCCGGTAAGTTTAGGACGTAAAAACATTATATTGGACTCCTATTTAGGCTTTATATTAATAAAGAAAGAAAAATACCTCGGCTAGGTCGTCCTCTCCAACAGCTCCGAACGGCACGATTGTCGCTCCGAATCTTGTGGCCATCCTCACAAACTCTGGCTGGTCCGGCCAGAATAATGTGTACTCTTCACCCTGATAATAAAAATAAACGAGAAGACTTTACTTAGTAAAAAAGTCCACTTTAGCTTCATTTTCCAAGTTCTTTTATAACATGAGATATCAACAAACCTTTCGGTGAAGAGCCTCACGAGCACCACCAGGATAAAGCAGCACGTGAGATTTCGTTTCGAACAGCTTGAAGAGATTGCTCGGGCTGACGGGCAAAGCACCGTACAATCTCATGAAATCAGCAAATGAGAACTCGTTGTTTTCACTTTCGGTGATGTGAGAAAATATCGTCGGGTGTGCTATACCACGAACCATGATCTTCTTTTCCCGAAGAAATTCCTCGATCAGACAAAAGAGCTCCATGCCCATGAGCATGTGGTAACCGACCAACAGGACCGGGCCTTCATCTGGAACTCCCGATATGCCTCTCACTATCGTTCCATCTTCCATGGTGGACAAGAGAACTGGGCCGGCATAGTTGTGTAACCATCTGTAATGGATCACAATCACATTCAAACTATCGTCTCCAAACAAATTAAAGGACATATCTTTCTGATTGTAAATTGGAAATGTTACCTATTTCCCTCGAGAACTAGCTTGAACTCGGACTCGCTAACGTGTATAAAATCCTTGACATAATCGTGGCTACTTGAGCGACGGTAGGTACTAGTGCCTTTAATAATAGTCAACAGATTAATGCCACTCTCCTGTAAATGGTAAAAATAATAATTATAAAGCAATAAAATACCGATCGTTAAGGGAACTAATGATTAGAGTTTTCAAAAATAAACGAATGGCTAGAGGTTTTAAAACATTCTTATACATCTCCATAAAACCGAGATGAAGATCCTCACCTACCAATAATATGGTGTGGCCGTTGTCTTTGAAGTATCGCACTTTACAATTATGCAACGACCGTGAAAGCCTCAGAGCTTCTTCTCTACTAGGAAGCATGTTGTCCTTGCCGCTGCATAATTGAATCCATACACCAATAATCACAATTTGCATAAACAATGAACAAACGATAATTATAGTAAAATATAGTAATCAAGTATCAAGATGGAAAAAGAAACCTAGCAAGAACAAGTACTTCAGCTTTTACGGCATGAAGACGGGAATTAGCATAAGCTGCAGCAGTTCTGAGCAACTTCAATTTCCAAAGCATGGTTTCTTTAGGTATGATGTCTGCCAACCCCTATCCATACTCAAGTTTTTAAATAAGAAAAAGGAAGAAAAAAAAAGGTCTTAAGAAAATTGTGGTAAATACTGCTTAGAATCGGGAATGTGCTTACGGAAAGACGTGGTAGAAGGGACACAAGGTTGGCAGATAACTGTTCAAAATATTGTGAAGGAGATTCCGCTGTACTAATATTCACTGTAGCCAACTTCACGGGATCACCTGGTCTCAAGAACATAGAATGGTCACGCTCGAGTAGAAACTTAAGTACACATAAATTCTAACATGCACTTAGCTTGATTTCAAGAAAAAAGGCCAAAGACTGCCGTGTATATATTGCATAACTTATAAATGCTTGAAAAATAAATCACAATGAAACATATATATACGGGAACGACATTCTAGATGAAGGCTTTTGACTGAAAACGTATACTCTCTTCGGCCCACAACAACATGTGCATCCTTAAATGGAATTAACTTTTTATCATTTTTCATCCTCACAATAGACACTTATCGACACCTCGTGTCATTCCTTTTCCAACAACCTTGAAATCACTCTTTACCATAAAGTTAAATTCCCGATTTACCCTTCACGTTATTCACCTAAATAGCAAAGATGTCATTTTTATCAAACTACGTGTCAAAGATGTTCCGCCAATTGTTTAAGGGACGGAGGGATTATCATGTTTTCTAGGAATCCTGGGATGTTCTATTTTCTTTTCCTATATTGACTCTTGTCAATTATATATTAGCCGGATAATGATTTCTAATTGATTAATACAACAATACGAGTGAGTTTTCCTGAGAATTTTCCAACCAATATTTAGACAATAGATCACCGCATGAAATTTCTCCAGCCTTAAAAAGCAATTAACCCAAAAGAAAGCATTTAGTATGTACCCATAATAGAGCTCAGCAAGTAAGGAGTCATTATGTGAAGTTCATCCGGCAGTGCTTCAACAAATGGTAACAGAGGCTGCAGTTGTGACCTGTCAAACGAAGTTGCTGAAACAATGAATGAACAAAATAGTTAAATTCGCCCAACTGCCAACGGTACATGTCATCACTAGAGATAGTTCTTTGGAATCAGACCAGGATTAGCCAGTATCATCATAAGGTCAACTTGGGGATTTCGTGCTGCTACAGCTAGTGCCAGGCACCCGCCGAAAGAGTCTCCAACCAGATAAATCGGTTTCTTTGGAGACGAAGAGTGCTCAGCTCTCACAGTCTCTTCAACCCATTTTACCAACTCTGAAAAATTACGAAAGCACTTTTATGAGAATTGGACTTATAAGATTGAAAAACAAATCGAAACTTTTATAAAAAGCAACAAAATGAAGGACCTTCGAATGGGGTTCGGTCTTGCACCGGGATGTGCATGCACCAAACATCAAAGACCCTGAGACCAGAGACCAAAGAACCAATTCCCCAAACTATTATGATAAATAAATGAAACAAATAGCCAATTTCAATTTTACAGCAATATCAGTGATTATCAGTGAAGAATCAAGAAAAAATTTTAATGTTAACAACACAATTTTTTTTTTTTTACATTTCTAATGGCCACAGTAAAAAAAAACTTACTTTCCAAGTGATTTGTGGTGCAGAATAAGTCCAAGTCCAAGACCATCCATACCTGGAAGAACAAAGCAGACTTTTAACTAAACCTCTAAAAAAATCAACTTTCACTTCGCGAGTAAATGAGAAATTTTACCGGGCAAGAAAAGAAGAACGGGCGAATCTTTCAAATGAGGGCCGCAAGAGATCGGCGTGAACCACCGGGCCGGTCCGCCGTCGGGCTCGATGATCTCTTTCGCATAATCAAGATAGTGCTTCACGGTTTCAGTCCCGTACCCATCATCCCACAAAGGTCCCAACTTTTCATCCTCGACGTCAAGATTCGAGCTCAGGTGACCGGTTTTAAGTTCGGCCGAAGAAGCCCTTTTGCTGTCTCCCTTCAACGCGCCGTTAACTTTAACGGAATCGAGGGACAGGGCTTTGGCCGTTAAGTCCCTGCTGCTGGCCGAACGCCTGATTGGGCGTCTGGGGCCGGAGTGCACCGCCCTTCTCTCTGAATTCAAACCGAAATAATTAAGCGGCCCGAAATTCCTGAGGGCCGATGCCATGGAGAACTCGAGAAACCGCAGGAGGATGAACTGCAGAGAAACGGGCTCTGCGGTCGGAAATGAATAGAGTAAAAAAATTCAAGAAAGATCTGGGTTTGTGTTTGAGTTTGTGTGTGCGGTGGTGTGTTAGTTTCGTGTCAATGCGCAAGAGAATCAGAATTGCCCACATGACCACTCGAAATCTTGCGACATCAAAACGAGGAAAACAACAAAAACAGAGTCGAAAGTGTGCAGGTGCTGTGCAAGAAAACGGAAAGACCACAATTAAAGCGTGTGTCGACATATACAATATGAGTGGTAATGAAATCTAATAATTTGTATATTTATTTAATTAAATGATAAGTCAAAATACAAAATTGATTATATACTTATATGTACACAACTTTGTGTTTTGGCTTATAGTAAATTTTATTGTAGTGCTATGCACAAATTTGATTTAATTATAAAATACTATACGTTGATAAATTTTAGTGTATAAAATCTCAAATGTAAGATAAAATAAAAATGATGCAGATAATTTTTTTTTGTAAAGGTCAAAATCATATGCAAATAATTGTTGTCACATTGAAATTGCATTTATCATTGAGCTTGAGGGATACTTAACTTTGGTCACATTAAAGTGGAATTTACACATCACTTTCTATTATTGGTGTAGCTATATATATAAATATTTTTCACATTGAAATTGTATTTACGGTTGAAGGATAATGACCTTTTAATAAAAGAAGTGTCAATATTTTTTTAAAAAATAATGTACTGTATAAAAAGAAAGTATATAATGTATATTAAATTAAAAAGATGAAATATTATAACGGGATTTTTTTAATTATCGAAAATTTCGTTAAATTACGTCAACCCTAGTCACTCATACCAATCAAACAAAGTACCGTATCTATGGGTTTGAAACGTACTTAATGGGCTTAAAAACAACCAGCCTAGCCCAGCCCAACAAGGTGGCGAACAAATGAAAAGGCCCAAAACGTCATTTACAGAATTACTGAGTATATAATCACTCCATCGGCTAGCTAGGGTTTGTGAATCTGCAGGCAGCACTGAAGGAGGAAGCGCGGCGACATCGACACCACAGTTCACAGCCATGGTTCTCAAGTAAAACCTTCACTCTTTCTCTCGCACTCGACACCTACACACTGTGTTTTCTATGCTGTGATTTTAGCTTCTGATGATGCATACCTCTTGTTAGAACGTCAAGATCCATTTCTGTATTTCAAGAGTTATTTTTCCTGCTTGTTTTAATTAATTTATTGGCGTCTCACAGCTTCACATAACAGTAATGGCGCATGATTCAATTGATTTTCTTACAAAATCATGGATTTTTTTTCACCTTGGATTACTCGAGCCCATATTTTATGTTTTTGTTTTTCGATGCACTGATTAATTTTTTTTTCTTTGTATGATTTTAATTGGTTTGTTGTTATTTGGCCTAATTTATGAATCTTTTGAAAGATGAATTTATGTAACTGCATTTTCACAATATGCAATAACGTTTCTAATCTATACTGGTTGTGGTTGCCTTCGTTGATTTCTTCTCGATTCTTACGTCGTGTTTTTGAGTTTGTTTGTAAATTCAATTCACATTTTTGTACATTTTGTATTGGATTATCAGGACTGAGCTCTGCCGATTTAGTGGCCATAAGATATACCCAGGCAGGGGCATCCGGTTTATCCGCTCTGACTCTCAGGTTTGATTTATATAATTTTGTACTTGGTTTAATGTTCTCTTTTACATTTGTGTTCTTATTTTCCATAAGTGTGTTGTTTATTCATATTGATTTTGTGTGCATTAGGTTTTTCTGTTTGTTAACTCGAAATGCAAGAGGTATTTCCACAACCGCCTGAGGCCTGCTAAGCTTACATGGACTGCCATGTACCGAAAGCAACACAAGAAGGTATATATACCTTCTTTACAATTGTTTTTCCTCTGTTTTTATCTTTTTGGCATGTTGTAATTATTACTTGTCCATTTTAACTAAATAATTTATTTGATTTATAGGATGCCGCAGCTGAAGCTGTGAAGAAGAGGCGCAGGGCAACCAAGAAGCCCTACTCAAGGTCCATTGTTGGTGCCACATTGGAAGTCATCCAGAAGAGGAGAGCCGAAAAGCCTGAAGTTCGTGATGCAGCCCGTGAAGCTGCTCTACGGTATGTACATTGTTTGCAAGAAATCTTTATTTTGAATGTGCTTAAGAATCAATCCCTTTGACCCATAAGTTTATCAATACAGTGAAATCAAGGAGAGAATCAAGAAGACCAAGGACGAGAAGAAGGCTAAAAAGGCGGAGACTATTTCCAAACAGAAGACAAGCAAGGGTAATCTGCCCAAGGGTAATCTTTCCAAGGGTCCTAAGCTTGGTGGTGGTGGTGGGAAGCGTTAAACAACATTTGTTTTTGCAGTGTTTTTAAAGTTATTATTCGGTAAGCATGATGATCATCATTGCATTTATCAATTTTGTACGGAATTTGGATGTTGACATGGTAATGTTATTTGTTTTCAAGACAATTTTATTTTTCTGGTTATAAATAGCTTTCAATATATTATATTTGCTTAATCTATAAGCTATGTTTTGTCTTGTTTTCAGGCTCTTATTTAGATATAAATCTGTTAATTTTATTATGCCTTCGCATTTACAATATTCTATTGTGATATTAACTGTTACTGGGGTTGATACATTTATATTTCTGATTAACAAATCAATTTGTTCTAACTATGAAATTACTCTGTATTGTTTTTTTCCTACTAGAAATCAATCATTATCTTAATTTTTCAGAGTTTCTTGTGAATTGGACAATCTATTTAAACAAGGGCTAAATCGGTGAAATCATCTACATCATTACATAAATTATTGATCTCATAGGTTGCAGTTCTGTTTACTCAAGTCAGCTGGTCATCATGGTGATCAATTGGCCATTCCACATGTGGTCCTCAGCTTTGTATTAAGTAATCATCCGACTGACCTCAGATTAGTTTTTCAAAATGCCGTGGTAGCCTGGTTGATGCTCGTTTGACGTCTAAGTAACACATTTTTCTTGATTGTTGCCACTTTCCACTATTTTATTTGTTGTTGGGTGAGCTTCCCATTTCTATCTTCTTGTATTAAAAATATGCATAACGCAGCATGTTCAAGGGCTATAAAGTGCAATAAGGTAATGAACGAGGGTATTTCTTTGGTGACGAGTTACGAAGTTCTTTGGTGTGGTTTGAGTCGATTAATCTCGCGGGATCGGACTAAATGTTGATTATTCCTTCTACGTAAATCTATTTGAATGAACTTTGCAGGTTTACACTGGGACTGTTTATGCTGTTTAGGGGGAATAGAATCAACAAATGTAGTTGGTACCATTATTTAAGCCCAAAGTGTAAGTAAAAGCCCCAAGGAAAAATAGCAACCACACGGAGGACTCATAACCCTACCCCTGAATCTGAACCAAAGGAAAGGGGTCACCTTCAGCGAGTAATTTTTTCGAACTATACCCGGTACATGGAGTCAAAGCCCTAGAAGAAAACACACTCATTTAACTATCCAAACTCTAAATACTCTTATGAGAATATAAATAATCATATTTTTAAATCATTGTCCAATAATAATAATATCTCATAATAGATAATGATTTGAATTATAATCCGTTTGTCAATCAATATGATTCTAACAATTGTTACTATTATTACTACTACTATATCACTAGTGACTGAGATTCTTGTGCAGAGAAATTTAAAGTTAACAAAAACAATTGAAAAAGGGTTAAATGCCCGCACGGTCATCCACACACACAGACGCACGGTTTTTTTTTTAAAGATTAAAAAAAAGACAAAATAATAAAAAAGTGTCAAGATACTGTCGTCCAAGATGGCACTTTCAAGATTCATCCACAAAACCCTAATAATCCCATACATATATCCTAAAATTACATCCTTGTCCCTACTCCAACCACCAATTTTTCACTTTTGACCACACAAATTACCTTTAATTCAAACTTTCAAAATCCCCCCTTTCTCTCTCCCATTTTCTCACCCCTCAAAAACCACTTTCTTACTTGTAACCGTTTCCTCCTTCAACCATCAAGAACTGGTCCCATATCTGTCTGTACGTATGTATTCACAGACTCATTTTCCTACAATTTGAAAAAAGTGTTATTTTTTAACTTTTGTCACTTCTCCTTTTGTTGCAATTGAGGTGTGTTTGAACAGAGTAATTTAAGGCTCATTTTGTATTGCACATCTTTTCATAACATCGATGTGTGCATGCCCAGTAAAGTCGCTTTCTTTCTCCCTCAACAAAATCCCAGTCTTTTGCTTCATAAATCTGTTGATTTCATTTTCTTGATATTTCCTCTACTCTCTTGTTTGTTGCTGCTGTCTGAAATCCTAAAACATGCCAAAAACCAGGTAAGAAATCACTTCTTGTGTGTAGGTGTGATGTCAAATGCCTCTAAATCTTAGATATAATGTGTATGTTGTTTTTGATGCAGAATCACAGAGATGCCCCAACGGCCATCTCCCAGAGGAGGGGGCCCACCTAATCTCCGGACGTCGAGCTCGGATTCAGACTCGGTCCATCACCGTTCCCGGTTAACCGACAGAAGCCCAAAGCTATCGGACGGCCGATCTCCGAGAGGCTCGCGGTCAGAGCCGGTGGTGAGCCAGAAGAAACTCGGAAGCAGGATATCGGACCTCGAGTCCCAACTCGGGCAAGCCCAGGACGAGCTCAAATGTCTGAAGAACCAGCTGTCCACTTCCGAGGCAGCCAAGAAAGCAGCGCAGGAACTGCTCGACAGGAAATCCAAGAAGCAGCCGAAAAGGGTTGTTCCCAAGCCGGTCGAAATCCAAGAATCGAGCAGGGGATCATCCGAAATCGTCGAGCAGGAAGAAACCGATGTTTACGAAGTCCCGATCGAGAATGTGACTGTGGTGGAATCTAAGGCTAAACTTGACCAGCCACCCTTTCAGGGCGATGATGAGCTGGCTTTGAAGGGCGAGGAGTTGAACATGCTGAAGACTGACTTGGACAAAAGGGAAGGAGAACTCCAAGTCCTTCGTCAGGAAAACGAGAGCATCAAGAGACAGCTCGACGAGAAGTCGCTGAAGATATCATCTGCTGAATCTGAGATAGAGGAACTGACTTTGAGGCTCAGCAAGATCGATCAGGAGCTCGGAAAGTGTCAAAGCAGTGCTGCCCGCACGAACGAGAAGCTAGAAGCGTCTGAAAAGGCTAAGGAGGAGCTGGAGAACGAGATGAAGAGGCTGCGGGTGCAAACGGAACAGTGGAGGAAAGCAGCTGATGCTGCAGCTAATATTCTGGCGGGCGAAACTGAGATGAATGGGAGAAGGTTGTCTGAGAGGTGTGGGTCCATGGATAAACAGTATGACCATGCGTTTGAGCAGAGCGGAGGTCGATATGCTGCATTTGAGGGCTCGCCGGGACTGATGGACGGACCAGATGATGGCTTCCGAGGTGGAAAGAGGAAAGGTGGTTCGGGTATCAGAGTGTTTGGAGACCTGTGGAAGAAGAAGGGTAACAAGTGAAATGTTTCTTACCATTAGCTTCTTGTGTTCTTCTTAGTCTTACTGTAATGACTGCTAATCCTAATCCTGTCTTAACTTTGAATGCCCTATTAAAGTTAAAATAATATTTGCAGTTGTTTTAGTCCTATGTAGACTAGTACTATTATTTTTGCAAGCTATACCGTATGATAAACCATTTAAAGAAGATACATATGTTAAAATGTGGTTACTATAAAGGATATACAAAAAGAACAATATTCTAATTTTTGAATCAACACAAACAGCCACCTAAAGTCCAACTTTCATATATACATCTCCAGTTCCGACTCGCCCTTTAATGAATAACGAGGAATAAAAATGATCGGCTCTTTAGACACAGATGAATATGAAGTAGTGATTGTATAAATTTTAATTTCACATTACTCATCTTCGTCACTTCCATACAGCTGGCATAGGGACTGTAGTCCGCCACATTCAATAGCCGTGGTGGCCTGGTGGGTTCTTTTGTATCTTTCTTTTCCTTCTCCGCCTTGACAACGGTGAACTGGGGATCCTTCATTTTTGTGTCGTCCTTCATTGGCTTTTTCCCATTAGAATCTGAACCTTGTTTCTTCAGGCTCGATATTCTAACTGATGAAGACTTGAAAATAAATTTACCATTATCTGAAGCCCCACAGTCAACGGCATTATCTACCAACAATCATGACAGGATATTCTATTAATTCAGTGTGTTCACAGATCAAGCATATTATGTCCAAATCTTATTTTGAATTCCTCAAAATATGTACCAAAATATATCAATATAACATATATACCAAAATATGTACCAATAATGAAATTGACATTTTAGAATACAAACCTCGATTGTCGGAGCTGTCAAAACTGGCTTTTGTCAAAATATCTGTTGGTTTTGAAGGATTCTCTTCAGACATTTTTCTTCTCTGCATAAACATGTTTATCAATCAGGTGCACTTCCAATGAGGTTGAAATATCTACGGTTGAACATCAACTAGTTCTACTCTTATGACTTACTTAAAAGTATCTACAAAACAATCATTATTGTGTTTATATTAGTACCAACAAACATGAAAGGTTGTGCTGGATCTTCCTCTCCTCTTGGTAAAATTGAACCAACATTCCATCACTTTTATACATGTGACTGACTTTAAATTAATGCACTTTATAATTGATTTTTCAAGTCACTACTTTATTCCCGAATTCCCTTGAGGATTTGATTCCGTCTCTGAACTATCTTTGGTTAAGTCAGTCAGAAATGATTTTTAGAAATAAATTAACTCAAATTACATACTTTAAATATATGTTTATTTGAAGCACTCTTAAGTGTGTATTCATCAAAACAAGAAAACCTGGTTTCTAGTTGTAAGTTACATTCAAATTCTAGGTAGGGAAACAAATAATCTTTGTAGTTTTGAATTGGAAAAATCATTAGAATTTACCTTTGAAGATCCAGTTGATGTCTCCCCATTTTGAGTTGGAAAAAAATCAAAATCATCATCGTCATCTATATCTTCATCATCGATCCTTCTCAATACAGTAGGCTCTCGTTGACCCTAAGTTAAGTGTAGCACATTAAAAAAGACGCATTAAGAACTTTGGACCAATAGAAAATCTCAGGAACTAGTAGAGAAACCGGAGAGAGGCACTGTATTATCCTTACCTTAAAAACGAATTTTATAAGAGCTTCATCTTCTTCTTCTAACTTCCTTTCCTATGAAACAAAAAGCAGTTAAAAGTACCAGTAAAAATGACTATAAGTTTAAGTCCACTGGAATGCAAATACATACAAAACATCCCCTATATTTTTAGCACATGAGATAGTTTTACATATAAAGGTAGAGATTGTATAATACCTTGTGCTCCTTTGAACGCTGCAGTGCTTCCAGCATTGCCTCTACACTCACAGTGGCATGTCTTGACTGCAGACGTGTAGAGCGAGATATCGTTAAAATCGTATTCATGAATACATAATTATTGGTTGCTGATTTAAAATTGACGGAGAAAACTGAAGAGGTGTTAAATGTAGAAAAACAAGGAAGGTAATAATCACCTTTATAGATTGTATTTCATGCAAACCAGCAACTATATCCATTTCTCTCTTTGAGTCCAAGGTTCTATTCTCCAGTGATTTCATCGCATCTCCCATCTCTTCAGCAACCCTTTTCTTCTTCTCTTCCTCAATTTTCTGTTAATAAAGAAAATATAGCTATTCACCATGCCCGAAAAATTGTATGCAGCTCTTAGAAATCATCAGAAACAAGAATAACAAAAATAGCTCGCGCTCAACAAGTACACATAAATTCCTAAGAAAAATACTAAGAATAGGGAAAAGGAAAACAAATCAGATAATAATTACCTCATCCCCTGCACGCCAAGGTTCGAAATTCCTCGAAGCACCAGACTCAACAACATAATCCGAGTTCCGAGGATCCGTCTTGAAAGTCATTTCTGCTGAGCATTTAATGCACTTAAAATAGAACCTGAAAACCTGAATACCCAGATAGGTCTGCGTACGAAAGAAAACACGTCAAAGGTCAGAACAAAGTAATCACATCAGCATTTCACAATCACATAATGAAACAGCACACTGGGGAAGACAGGCACACGGCATTCGTAAGTTCTGAAGATGAGCGATCAATTCAGATCTCTAGTTTTCCTATTATACACTTGCAGATAATCTAAAGGCTTTCATATATATTACCGTTGAAGCGTTGAGCAATATTCTAACTGGATTGAAAAAAAAAAATCAATACTTTTAACATTGCTTAAACCCCAAATCCCCTAAACCCCCAAAGACAGAATTTTAACCAAAATCAAACTCAAAAAAATAAAATAAAAAGCTACCTCTCCAACAACGTCTTCTTTGCGGGAATTGAATTTGGTCCCCATGTATATGTAGTTACCACACGTACCGCAGCGAATACTCATGGGAAGCATCATTCGCACTTTCATCTGTTGATTTTTAGGCTGCTTCCGGCGAGGAATCTTCGCCGGATCGAAGTCCGGCGGGTAATATTTGTTCAACACTTTTCTTTCACCCATCTTTCTTTCTTCTTCAACTCAGAAACGGTACTTACAACGATAAGTATTTGCCAATGGCTGATTGATAATTGGTCGTTGCTTCTGTTTCTTTCCAACACAAGGATTTTTGATTTAGGGTTCTTTTGAATCTCCCGTTATACCAACTATTTATACGTTCTTTCTCAATTTTTTTTAAAAATAATTTTATTATTATATCTCAAGAAAATATGATTCATTTTCTTTGTATTAAAAAAAATGGTTGTCGATCTTTTATAAAAGAGAGATTATATTTCATGACACAATATGTGACAATATTTTTCAAAACGAACATTTCAAACTAAATAATGAGTACCTTCCAAAACAAAAGAGGAATAATAAAAATAGATCTCTTATTTTTGTATTTTAGAATTTTTCATAATTCCTTTTTTGGTACATGGTATAATTGTTTTATATAATCTTAGTTAGTTTTATTTTATTGGTATATATGTATATAGTTAGATGAATGGTCACAATTTTTAAAAAATACAAATTGCAAGGTGTGTGTGACTATTAATTTAGAAACACCTTTTTAAAATAAAAATTAAATTAAACTACCAAACTCGATAAAAAGAATCAAGAATAGTGCGAAAAATAAATAAAAATTTGACGGATCCAAAAACAATTGTGTTGATTTTTCCTTTCCTTAAATCTAAGCAAAATACTAAGTACTGTAGATTTGTAGCAGGAGTGATGTTGGACCTTGCTTTTACTCCTCAAATGTCATTACCTTGTTATCTTGAAACTCTGCATTCAGGAAAATATAATTACGATACGAACATTAACACAATATGATATATGCTCGACGAATCAACACCAAATAATGTCTGATTTTTGTAATAATTAACATGTTTTCTCTGAGTTCGGGGTATAGGATGTTCTTATAGCAAAGCACAAACTATTCTTGAAAGGAGGCAACAAGTTTATCTATCGGATTTGTGTTGTCACTTTGTGTGTGTGTGTTATGTTCAAATCCAAATCAAAGTGAAGTAGAGACAAAGTTGAGTATATATACCTTCACCCTTTTCAACAACTCCTTGGCCTTGGGATCAGTGTTGAAATGGTTACGCACCGGCTGCATATTAACAGATGCCAATTAATACCAAGAAATTAGAAACGCAATAGAAAAACAAAACAACAGCAACCATTATGTTGAGATGCTATGAATATCCAAAATAAACGTTCCCGCACAGCAACGAAAAGAAATTAGAATCCATAAATTTCTGGAAAATACTATATTGATTTATTTCAGATTATCGAAAAGACAAAAGCCTTAAAAGCAATATTATATCATGAGAGACGACTAACCTGAAGTATACGGTTTATAGCTTTTGCAAGAGCAGGTTTAAGATCCCCAGGATGCAAATCCCCACTTTCATAATCAACCGTTAAACTTTCGAAAGTCGTAAAGGTCCTAAAGGCAGGCACAAATGTTATTATAAACAGATTCGTAATTGATGATTCAATAACAAGAACTGCTGGATTAATCCAAAGATCGACTTACTTGTCACCTCCATTCTCGTGATTTCGCTCAACCGTGAACTCGTTGAACCACGGGAAAACGATGTACTTGAGGTACTCCATGCATGGATTATTTTCCAGCACTTTTGGAGGACAAAAGGCTTTCTTTATCTTCACATTCACCTCCGCCTGCAAATCAAGAAACGTAAGAAAACCGAAGCAGCAATTCAATATCACTACAGAGTATAGACAGTACCTCTTCATCCTCCATGAAGATGGCAGATGACGGGTCACTCTTCGACATCTTCTGCTGCCCTTCCAGCAAACCAGGAAGCATATCTGCAAATATAAATAAATGCCAGTTGAAAAATATTCTATAACATCTTCCGAGTCAAACAACAGGACACGTTCTTACGGTGAGATAGAATTATGGGCTTATTTTTCTTCTTGATGTCATCGCAGTATTCCCTCGCAAGCACATTCACCTTCCTTTGGTCCATGCCCAACTGGCAGATGTCAGCCTCGAGAAAAAACACATCTGCACACTGCATGCACGGATAGAAGATTTGGGATGCCGATAGATTATCGTCATCGGCGCGACCCATAATTTGACTACACCTATAATTAAACAAAAGAAAGGGATAATTAATAAGATTAGTATATATATATTGTACGTATAAAATTAAAAATAATAAATAATTATGTTATATAAGCAGTCAGTACCTCTTAATCCTGTTAAGAGAGTTTTTCGTAGCTATGTCCAACACAAGTGTCCAGTACTCATCGGACCGGGATTTAATCACTTCCGAAGCCCACAGAAATTCAACGTGGCCTCCTTCGGTATTCATCCCAAGAGCCTTCCATATCTCGATGAAATAGTGTCCGGTAACTTGAATTTTTTTCAAGTCACCACCCATTTTGTTGTTTAGCTTGGCGAACGTATCTGCAATCAATATCTTCACTTTGCATCCGCAAGAAGTCAGCTTGTTTACATTGATTGCCTTCAAAACTCCCTGTGAAACAAAACGAACGACCCGTTAGAGATCAAGAAATACGTGGCAATGAACACAAGTACTACTAGATATATATAATCAAAGATAACTCCTCGTAAGTGAGCTGATACCTGAGCAATGTGCATTCTTCCAGAAGGTTCGAAGCCATCATAGGAAATAGGGTGAGGCTTGTTGGTCAGCAATCTCTTCAATTCATCTTCCTCTACGCACTCTTCTCCGATGCTCCGTATTACGGAGAATCGTTCTTCAAGGCTCAACCTAATTAAAATTAAAACATGTTCATACCAACTTCAGCTGGTTTCTTTGGAGCTTAATTACTTGCCACGGATATTATATTAATGTTCATATCCATTGTAAATTCCATTAAAAATCAATACAGTATAATTTTTAAATTTTGTTCTACTAATGGGGTTGTTCATATCCATTGTAAATTCCATTAAAAATCAATACAGTATAATTTTTAAATTTTGTTCTACTAGTGGGGTTTTTCAGTAGATTTCATGTGAATACTTATAATCGATTCCAAATTTCAAACACACTATCATATACTATTGTTGAAACGGGGTGCAAACGTGCGGCACGAGAGCGGGAGCCCGAATATGCACTAGAGAGTCTCTTTCTAACTTAAAATCATATGGTGCTAAGTATAGGAGAACTCCCTAGGTTTATATAATAGACTCCCTTCTCTTAAACTTTCAACGTGAGACAACTCACAAGTGACTACCACAACATACAATTATAACAACTATATATAACAAACCAAGCAAATCCAAATGTTAAAGTAATTCATCACACGATATATACTTATTTAATTTTAATTGGTAAAATTAAGAGTTGAAAGTTAATCGTGCAAAAGTTAACCGCTCGTAACTAATTCATGCATCCCATTGGCGGGTTTTTTCCATGCTACCCTCGTAGGGTAGTGCCTAGATAATTTATCACAATAATAACATTAATGAACTCTTAATTAGATAATTAGTACGTACTCCTAGTTATTTGCGATCACAGGAAAATCAACAACAACAAAAAATTGAAAAATAAATTGAACCGATAAATTGCTTACTGTGCATGGACTTCATTATTACTGCTGGTGCTGGTGGTCTCAGGGGAAGCTGAGTTAGGGTTCAAAGATTTAACTGCTTCGGCCATTATAATCACCGGTGTTAGATCGTGTATCTCTGCTTATCTCTATGTTCTAAGTACAAAGTCTTAGATAATTTTACTCTATTTTATAGTAGTAATCGATGAGAAACTATTTATAGAAATTTTAAACTCTAATTATAAAATAAGTAAGAAATTTGAATTTCCATATAGTACTATTAAATCCCCGGAAGACGCCATATTTACACGTGGAGTATTTGTTATGAAAATCTGAAAATATTTTACTTAATTATTTACTATTTTTAAATTTGGTAAAAAAACAATCTTCAAAAATTAAATTTAAATGAATAATCTTCAAAAAAAAAAATCAAGAAAAATTTAGAAGAAATCAATCTAATTAAGTAAAATATCTTTTAGTCGTAATTTTATTAAACTGATAGTCTAATAAAATATTCGATTAGCATCTCATAATAGTCCGTAACACTTTTATTTTTTGAGTGTCTCACAATAATTGATATATCAAAAAAAAAAAAATTCAGTGGATGAATTTTTTTGTTGGTGGTCAAGTCTCAATTTGATCCAACAAAATAGGTCGATTTTAATTTAGTCTCTTAAATCATAAAAATGTAATCAATTTAGTTCAATTTGATCAAAAAATTTAAAATTTCGCCGGAAAAAGACACGTTGATTTTTTCCTGGTGAATTTGTTGATCAAGTGCCACTAGATCTGCCACGTGAGTATCATCTTAATCGATTTGGTCCACTAAAAAAAAAGCTAATTATTTAAATCACAAAAGTATAGTCAATTTAATTCATTGATCGTAAAATTCAAATTTTCACTGAAAAAAATATATATTGTATACAAAGAGGCTTTAATAAGTTCTTTTCTTTTAAAAGATATGAGTTCAACCAAGTGAGTCGGTTACTAAAATCGAGACCATGTTATTATGTAGTAGTATTTGATTTAGTTACATTGAAATATAATTTTTTTTAAAATAACACTTTGAATTTAAAAATAAAATAATTTTTTATTAAGTAATTATTATTACAAAATATTGAAAATTTTATTTATTTAAAATGTATATCTCATAAAACACAATTTCAAATTAAGTATTTTTTTATTGTTTTTATTCATTTTTATTAATTGTTTTTAATAAATTGAAATTAATTATTAATAAATCAATTATTCATTTTATGAAGGGCTAAATACACTTTGCCACCTCTAGATATGGGGTTTTTGCACTTTGCAACTTCGTCGGAAAACTTTTGCCGATCAGTACCACAGGATTAGCAATATTACAATGTGCAACCTGCCGGATCGGAATATGCCCTGGAATATTCCGTTTTATATATATTTTTTTAAAATAATAATCCATTAAAATGTTTGATTACAATTTTACCCTCAATATTCTATTACTAAGAAAAAAAAGAAAAAAAAAACTTGTAAATCGTAAGTTTTATCTTCCAAAATCCACCTTTATCATTCATCCAAAATGCATAAATTAATTAATTAAATCATCAACAAAAAAAAAAAAAAAACTCCATAAATCATCTCAATTTACAATAATAATGGAAAACAAGAAAAAATCCATCAATACAAAATCTCAGAATGACAAATAAGAATCCGCTTTCATCGTCCTCATCTACAATTCTATTACTGAAGAAAAAAAAAGAAACCTCATCTACAATTCTATTACTGAAGAAAAAAAAAGAAAAAAAAAACTTGTAAACCGTAAGTTCTATCTTCCAAAATCCATCTTTATCATTCATCCAAAATGCATAAATTAATTAATTAAATCATCAACAAAAAAAAAATTAACTCCATAAATCATCTCAATTTACAATAATAATGGAAAACAAGAAAAAACCCATCAATACAAAATCTCAGAATGACAAATAAGAATCCGCTTTCATCGTCCTCATCTACGCGACGGTTGCGGGGAGAATTTACGGCGGCGGCATCGAGAGTAAAGAGACGAGAGGGATGAACGTGACTGCCGCCGCCGCCCTCCATGGAATCTGTCTTTAAAGCTTCCTGCTAGTTTTCTAAATTAATCCCGCGTGCGGTTCAGGGTCACTTGAGTCAGCCGCCGCCGGTGGCCTTTCTCAGGATCCTCTTACTGCTAATGCTATTGGGGATGCCCTTGGTGGATTTGCACTTCCTTGGTGGAAGGAAGAAGGGCTATTAGAACCCTAGAAGGAAAATAAATCAGACTGAAGAACGAAGCAACAATCAAAGCAACGAGATCTATTTTATTATATGTTTACCCAGTTTTGAGAATTATCGAAAGAAAGAAGGAAGAAAGTAGATCTGGAGAAAGAAGAAAGTAGATCTGGATCTTTTGAACAGTAGTTGTTCCTCTTTTATTTCAAATTCAATTTAATAAATAAATATATTAAAATATTTCTAATTTATGTTTAATTAATGTTATAGGTAAGTACAAGAATACCCTCCAGCTCAATTATTATGTTTACTCTCACACGTTTTGTTGGAGCGTGAATCTCAATCACACGGAATATTCCAGGGCATATTCCGATTCGGCAGCCGGCAGGTTGCAATTTGTAATATTGCTAATCCTGTGGTACTGATCGGCAAAAGTTTTCCGACGAAGTTGCAAAGTGCAAAAACCCCATATCCAGAGGTGGCAAAGTTTATTTAGCCCTTTTATGAAATCAAAGTGAAAAAATTGAAGTTTATGATCAAATTGGAGTAAATTGACTATTTTTTTGTGATTTAAGGGACTAAACTGAGACCGACCTTTTTTAGTGTACCAAATCGGTCAAGGTGATGTTCTCATGGAAGATAGCAAAATTCACCGGAAATAAGTCCACGTGTCGTTTCCGGTAAAATTTTGAATTTTCCAATCAAATTTGACTAAATTGACTAAATTTGTATGATTTGATAGACTAAATTGAAACCGACCTTTTTAGTGGATCAAATTGAGATTTGATTCTTTTTAGGGTTTATTACATTTTGCAACCTCATGTATAGGGGTTTTTACACTTTGCAACTTTATCGGAATTTCGTTACACTTTGCAACCCCATATATGCGGATTTTACATTTAGCAAGTCTGAGGATGCGGCCCATAGGACTAGGTTCGAATCGAAGAATGCATTGGAGAATTACGCCTACGACATGAGGAACAGGATAAAGGGTGGTTATGGTAGTGTTCCTTTGAAGATTCCAGAGGCTGACAAGGATAGAATCGAGTTTGCAATCGATTTGGCTATTCAATGGTCGAAAAGTAAAGATGAGACGGCAAAGGCTGTTGAGTTTGAAGATATGTTGGAAAAACTAGAACTCATTTGCAACCCGATTATTGAATGAATGTTAACAAACAGACCTGTTGACCTGGTGATAGATATGATAAGGAGTTTTAATTTGATTTTGCATTATCTCTCTTTTCTTAGTTATTATATATTCTGCTGTTATGTATTCTGTTTTGAATAGTTTCTTTATTACATTACATGATTGTAATATTTATCAATTTACTTAAATTTATCTTCCTTTCTCCAAGCATAAAGACATTGTGAAACTTTTTCAGTCTTTTTTTTTATGTAACTAGCCAAATTAAAAAGACTAAAGGAATGAATGAATACTGTATGTTGTATCGTAAATTCATAATTGTATTATGCCAATCGCCAACATCCTCTGCTAAATACTTGCAATAATCGGGTTGCAAATGTTTTGAAGCTCTTTCAACTTAACATCAAACTCACCGGCCGTGGCCACCTCATTTTCATCCGACCACTGAATCGCCGACTCGATGGCGGCTTCGATTTTCTCCTTGTCAGCTATATTTCCATAACCCTTGATTCTGTTTTTCATGTCGTAGGCGTAATTCTCCAGTGCATTCTTCGAGTCAGCATTCCTCTTGTGGCAAGCATCCTCGTACTTGTACTTGTCGGCTTCTCTCACCATCTTCTCTATCTCCTCCTTGCTCAGCCTACCCTTCTCGTTTGTTATAGTTATTCTTTTCTTCCGACCGGTTGTCTTGTCTTCAGCAGACACATTCAGAATACCGTCGGCATCAATCTCAAAGCAAACATTTATCCCTGCACCCCCGGGTGCTGGTTGAATGCCCGTCAGCGAAAACTCCCCAAGGAGATTATTATCCACCATCCTCATTCTTTCACCTTCAAGAACACGAATCCGAACACCCGTATCGTAGTCATTGGCAGTTTTGAATACATGTTCCTTTTTAGTAGGAATGGTGGTGTTCCTCGGAATCACAACATACATAACATCTCCTTTTACATGTATACCGAGGGACAGCGGCGTTACATCTAGAAGAACAATATCTTGCACCATCTTGTTGCCTTGTCGGCTTAGAATGGCCGCTTGAACGGCTGCTCCATAAGCTACAGCTTCATCTGGATTAATGCTCTTGCACAACTCCTTTCCATTAAATAAATCCTTCATCAACTGTTGAACCTTTGGAATCCTAGTCGAGCCTCCCACAAGGACGAGATCGTCGATGCTGCTCTTGTCCATGTTCACGTCCCTCAAGCACTTCTCAACCGTCTCCGTGCACGTTCGGAACAGGTCAATGTTGAGCTCCTCGAATCGAGCGCGAGTGACGCGGCTGTGAAAATCGACACCCTCGTACAGAGAATCAACATCGATCGTGGTTACGAAAGCCGATGAGAGAATCCTCTTGGCCCTCTCGCAAGCCGTCCTCAACCTCCTCAGAGCTTTCGGGTTCACACTCATGTCCGTCTTGTGTTTCCTGTTGAACTCGTGAACAAAGTAGCTCAACATACGGTTGTCAAAGTCCTCTCCGCCGAGATGAGTGTTCCCACCCGTCGCTTTCACTTCAAAAGTATCGTTCTGGATAGTAAGAACCGAGACATCGAAAGTACCACCGCCTAGATCAAAGATGACCACATTCTTCTTCTTCTCGCCAGCTGTCTCCTTTTTGTCTAGACCGTACGCAATAGCGGCTGCAGTTGGTTCGCTGATGATCTTCATCACATTGAGACCAGCGATGAGTCCGGCATCTTTGGTGGCCTGACGCTGAGAGTCGTTGAAGTAGGCGGGAACGGTTATGACGGCGTTTTTCACGGTGGAGCCCAAGTAGGCCTCGGCGGATTCCTTCATCTTGGAGAGGACCATGGAAGATATTTCCTCTGCCGAGAATCGTTTCTCCTCGCCTTTGTAATCGACTACAATCATCGGTTTGTCGTCAACTGCAACGAGCTTGAATGGCCAGAGTTGCATGTCAGCCTGAACAATAGGGTCGCTGTATCTTCTCCCAATCAACCGCTTCGCATCTGAATTCAAAATTTAAATATAATCAGAATCGAAACATATATATATATGCTCAAACAATAAATATATATTGTCTAACCGAAGACGGTGTTGGTGGAGTTGACGGCGACTTGGTTCTTGGCCGCATCGCCGATAAGGCGCTCATCCTCGGTGAACGCCACGTAGGACGGGGTCGTGCGGTTGCCCTGATCGTTGACTATAATTTCAACGCGGTCGTGCTGCCAAACGCCCACGCACGAATACGTCGTTCCCAAATCGATCCCAATCGCAACTCCTTCTTCGCCACCGTTAGTAGCCATATAGTCGTCTCGATCGGTAACACTAAATTCTGGGTAACGAAGATTTGGTATCGCTGGTATTAGAGTAACCGTATATATATATATATACGATTGGGTATATATATATGTATTTGTAAAGACTTAGACGAAACCTACTTCTAATACACCTCTAATTATATTACACGTGTTATAAGAATCTTATATTATACTGTAGTAATATAGATTTGGAAAAAATAACTTAATTAGATTTTAATAATTTTCTAATATAATTAAATTTGTTAAAAATTAATGAAAAACTATTATAAAACAATTCACAAAATTTATCTATTGAAGTGAGTTTTTCATTTTGTAAAACAAATTCTAACTTCATTCTGTTCATTTTTATGTTTTTTTTTTTTTATGTTTTTTTTGTTATATGACAAGTTTAATGTAGTGTTTGTAATTTACTCTTAAAGCTTTATCATATTTTTGAATCTATTTTCAATTGGGTCGAATATATTAATATTCGATTTGTATTTGGAACAACATATAAGTTTTCGTATTGAACATTATTCGTAATTATTCATTCAAACATTCGAATATATCAAAATTACATAACAAAAATAATTTAAATAATATTTTAATTTTTTCAAAATTTCAAAGTAGAAATGTTAATATTTTTCAAGAAAAATATACCGTACAAATAAAAAATAAATTATTTTGAAATATTATAAGATTTTAAAAATATAATAAATTTAATTAAGTCTCTGATTAATATTTTGATATTTTTATTAATATGTGCGAAAAAAAATAAAAATATTATTGATATTAAAAAATAAACGAGACCGAACGAGATTAAACGGGATCGTCTCGGTTCCGTTCCGTCCCGTTGTAAAAAATTTACAACGGGACGGGATTGTCATTTTTAAAATTTATCCCGTCCCATTCTATTAATATTCGAGATGAAATCGGAACGAGGTCGGTATTTCGGGACGAAGTGCCCACCCTTACTTCCTTTACAAAATGAATAGAAACTCAAAGCCATTCAAAGAACTCGAGAATAGCACATCACTAAAAGATTACACGTGGAAAACCAACAATTCACACCAACATAACCAAAAGATTATAAGTCTTCTTACCCTGTAATCACGTGTGATGTTAATCACCTAAACGAGTGATCAACCCTAATAAAAATCGACCAAATCATTGTCAATTACACCCCACTCATAGGACCCATCATCATCATACAATTTTTCGTCTTAAGGAAATATCTTCTGATCGTACATGTTGTTGTATTTCGGTCCATTTTGACATAGCTCAACATTGTCAACTTTGCCTTCTCTTGTGAGAGGAGTAACATAACATGTGCATAATTGATAACTCTAAATCCCACATCGTATGAGAATGTTTTTTTGTTTGCACAAGAATGTTATATAAGAAGGAGATGGTCTACCAAATTACCTACTTACCTGGACAGGGTCAATGGGTGATCATGGAGGCTCATGGCCTAGGTTGGTGACCTCCATTGCATCATAATTTGTTGCTTTAATATTAATACAATATTTATTGAACAAAACTTTAATTTTAAAATAAAATTAAAGGCTACCTTTGAGGTTAACTAATTAATTAAATAATGTTCAATTTGTGACTGTTCAATCAAAAGTTCAAACAGAGGCCAGTCCAATCTTTGCAAGTTTTAAAATCCCACATCGGAATTACAATTTAGATTAAAATTAATTCTTGAATTTGACTGGCTGAAGCTGCGTTTTCCTCAATGATATACCACTCTGCATCACACAGAATAAGCATTACTTTTACATAATAGGGCAGCAGGATATATAATATGAATTCCGTATATACCTCAGCAGCCGTATCATAGAAATATGACGCGACATACAAGTTTGTGAGGCCGTCTCCTGCTTGGGCTGGACAAGGGAGCTGATACTTTATAAACTGTCCCAGAATACTCGTATGTGTCATTACATTTATAACCATTTGTTACACATGGATTGTTCTAATAGTTCAAGTAAATCGCATTTCTCGTTATCTTCCAAGTAAAGGTTGTTTTTAAATATTCAAATCTTCGATCATCATAAATTCATAATTGTCCCTTATGCCAACATCTCCGGCTAACTATTTCCGATAATCGGGTTACAAATGTTATGAAGCTGTTTCAACTTATCATCAAACTCACCAGCCGTGGCCATCTCATTTTCATCCGACCATTGAATCGCCGACTCGATCGCAGCTTCGATATTCTCCTTGTCAGCTATATTTCCATAACCCTTGATTCTGTTTTTCATGTCGTAGGCGTAATTCTCCAGTGTATTCTTCGAGTCAGCATTCCTCCTGTGGCAAGCATCCTCGTACTTGTACTTGTCGGCTTCTCTCACCATCTTCTCTATCTCCTCCTGGCTCAGCCTACCCTTGTGGTTGGTTATAGTGATCTTTTCCTTCAGACCTGTTGTCTTGTCTTCAGCAGACACGTTCAGTATACCGTTGGCATCAATCTCAAAGCAAACATTGATTTTGCCAACACCCTTGGGTGCAGGAGGAATGCCAGTCAGCGTAAATTCCCCAAGCAAGTTATTATCAACTATCCTTGTTCTTTCACCTTCAAGAACCTTTATTCCTACCTCTGTCTGGTTGTCATAGATAGTTATGTACACACGTTCCTTTTTAGTAGGAATGGTCGTGTTCCTCGGAATCACAACAGACATAACACCTCCTTCTATATCTGTACCGAGTGACAGCGGCGTGACATCTAGAAGAACAAGATCTTTCAGCATCTTTTTGCCTTGGCCGCTCAGAATGGCTGCTTGAACCGCAGCACCATAAGCAACAGCCTCATCTGGATTAATGCTCTTGCACAACTCCTTTCCGTTAAACAAATCCCGCATCAACTGTTGAACTTTCGGGATCCTAGTCGACCCCCCAACAAGGACAACTTCATCGATGCTCTCCCTGTCCAGTTTGGCACTCACCAAGCACTTCTCAACTGTCTCCGTGCACTTTTGGAACAAGTCAATGTTGAGCTCCTCGAACCGAGCGCGAGTAATGCGACTGTGAAAATCGACACCCTTGTACAAAGAATCAACATCGATCGTTGTTACGCAAGCTGAGGAGAGCATCCTCTTTGCCCTCTCGCAAGCAGTCCTCAAGTAGGCCTCAGCAGATTCCTTCATCTTGACAAGGACCATGGAAGATATCTCCTCCGCAGAGAATCGTTTCTCCTCGCCTTTGTAAGAGACTACGATCATCGGTTTGTCATCAACCGCAACGAGCTTGAATGGCCAGAGTAGTATGTCAGCCTGAACAACAGGGTCGCTGTATCTTCGACCAATCAACCGCTTCGCATCTGAATTCAAAATTTATATATCATAATCACAAATTGAAATAACACGGAATAAGACGAATTAAATATCTGACCGAAGACGGTGTTGGTGGAGTTGACGGCGACTTGGTTCTTGGCCGCATCGCCGATAAGTCGCTCATCGTCGGTGAACGCGACGTAAGACGGCGTGGTGCGGTTGCCCTGATCGTTGACTATAATTTCAACGCGGTCGTGCTGCCACACGCCCACGCACGAATACGTCGTTCCCAAATCGATTCCGATCGCAACTCCTAATTCGCCGCCGTTAGTAGCCATACTCTCGTCTCGGTAACACTAATTAAATTCTGAGTAGCGAAGATTTGGTACGCTGGTATTAGAGTAGCCGTATAAATATATACCACTGGTGGAGTCATAATTTCCCTTTGTTTTATGAAAAATTAGGTTTACATTTTTGGTGTCCCACCGTGTCCCACCCTTCCTTTTTTAAATTCATATATATACTACATAGAGATATTTGTATATATATACGATAAATTTTAGTCTAGCATCCAAAGTTTTTAACCATTGCCTCAGTGCTTGTTTGAATATTTAACTCTTGAAAGCAAAAGCAATGAAGTAAGAATTCATGTTCTTTAAGAAATGAAGCAACAGTAGTGAAGCAATTTTTACGAAAAGAAAGTTGATCCAAATAAGGTAATTAGAACAGTTGTGAAGCAATTTTTATGAAAAGAAAGTTGATCCAAATAAGGGTAATTAGAACAAGCTTTGCTACATAAACCAGGTTGAATACAAAATAAAGCACACAAAGCCAAATAAAGCACACAAAGCCCTTTATGTGTATTACTCCTACTAAGTTTAAAATCTCCAATCACAATAGCATTAATAAAGAGAAATAGAGGCGCAGAACTAGATTTGATATTGGAGGTAAAAAAAAGAGAGCTACAGACCGACTCACACCCTATCAAACCAGAATTTAATATTATTAGAGAGAGTATCTTCAATTATAATGGCCAAAAAACTAGCGAAGGAGCAAAACTATTAATCCAATAGCCATACTAATAAAGCCCACTAACATACCGTAATAAATAAACTTGCTATTGTATTGGCCGCTCAAAATAGCCGCTTGAACCGCGGCACCACAAGCAACAACCTCGTCCGGATTAATGCTCCTGCACAACTCCTTTCCATTGAATAAATTCTGCAGCAACTTTTGAACCTTTGGAATCCTACACGATCCCCCGACAAGGACAACATCGTCGATGCTGTTCGTGTCCATGTTCGCTTCCTTCAAGCACTTCTCAACCATCTCCATGCACTTTTGGAACAAATCAATGTTGAGATCCTCGAATCTCGCACGAGTAATGGGAGCGTGAAAATCGACCCCCTCGCACAAGGAGTAGTACACATCGATTGTCGTTTGAGAAGTGGACGAGAGTGTCCTCTTGACCCTCCTCAGCGATTGGGGGTTCCCACTAATGTCCGTTTTGTGTTTCCTCTTGAACTCGTTGACAAAATGATTCAACAACCTGTTGTCGAAATCCTCCCCTCCGAGATGAGTGTCGCCAGCTGTCGCCCTGACTTCGATAGTGAGGATGGAGACATCGAAAGTCCCACCGCCGAGGTGGAAGATGAGAACGTTCTTCTTGGGGTCAGACTTAGATTTGTCGAGACCGTAGGCCGGCACGGTTATGACAGCGTTTTTCACGGTGGAGCCCAGGTAGGACTCGGCGGATTTCTTCATCTTGGAGAGGACTATATATTGAAGATATCTCCTCTGCAGAGAATCGTTTCTCCTGCCCTTTGTAAGAGACTACAATCATCGGCTTGTCGTGATCGGGGTCGGCAACGAGATTGAATGGCCAGAGTTTCATGTCAGACTGGACAATAGGGTCGCTGTATTTTCTGCCAATCAACCGCTTTGCATCTAGATTCAAAATTCAAATATAAATAATCACCCGTCCGAACTGTTGAACTTGAGTGGAAACAGTAAGACAAATTAATTAAATACTACTATGTCTGACCGAAGATGGTGTTAGTGGAGTTGACGGCGACTTGGTTCTTGGCCGCATCGCCGATGAGGCGCCGAGTGTCGGTGAACGCCACGTAAGACGGCGTGGTGCGGTTGCCCTGGTCGTTGACTATAATCTCAACGCCGCCGCGCTTCCACACGCCGACGCACGAATACGTCGTTCCCAAATCGATCCCGATCGCAACTCCGTTAGTAGCCATATTTTTCGTTAGTGCGTATAAAAAATAAAAGACGCGATCGATGTGCGAGATTTCAACTTGGTTTAGCTAAATTAGCTAGGGTTATTTACTTATGGCTCAAGATATTTACACCTCCCTCTTTACTTTGCACACCTCTTTTTCTATTTTTAATTTTTATATAATGCAAAATATCTATATTGACCTTGTATATAACTACTATTACTACTTACACCCTCCATTGTCAAAATAAATAAATAAATAAATAAAGTAAAAATAGTCCTTGATAATACGCAACACAAAGACCAGCTCATGACATCATGTTCATCATCGATCGGCTCATCGCGCTCTCATACCTTCGTCTCGAGCTTCACATCATAACGATGGAGAGCTCAGTGCCTAAGACGTTTGAATAATATGGAGAATTCGACAGCGACGAATTCTTCATCCACGTCGTCTTCTTCGTCTTTGATGTTCTCTTATAAAGTATCATCGCCGATGATATCGACTCTTCTTCCTTTACTCCGATTGGACTTCTCTCAAATATCTCTCCGATCTCGGTCTCGGTCTTTCTTCAACCTCTCTCTCAACCTCCCGGCGATTATTGTAACTCTGACTTCATGTTGAAATAATAATTTGATGTCTTTTAGACTTCATCATATTTATTTATGTAATAAAAGGTTGGTGTTTGTGACGTTAGAGATACACCATAATAAGGAATGTGAAAGGTGTTCCTACACCTATAAGTACTTGTACTGATTATTGAAATAATATGAAGAAATATTTGGTTTTTCTACATCAAAGAATATTATTTTTCTAACAAAGTGGTATCAGAGCCAAAATGGCTAACAATGGAATGACATCGTTCCAATTTCCTCGTCTCACAAAAGAAAATTATGAAAAGTGGTGTTTGCGGATGAAAGCTTTGCTTGGATCTCAAGACGGGTGGGAGATCGTAGAAGTTGGTTATACTAAACCTCCAGACGAGTCGGCGCTATCGGCGACGGAAAAAGATGCTTTGTCAAAGACAAAGAAAAAGGACCAACAAGATCTTACCCTCATTCATCAATGTTTGGATGATATGATGTTTGAAAAAGTGGCCTATGCGGACACCGCGAAAGAAGCTTGGGAGATCCTGGCTAAATCTTTTCAAGGTGTTGAAAGGGTGAAGAAAGTGAAACTTCAATCGCTAAGGAGAGATTTTGAAGCCCTGAACATGTGTGAATCAGAATCAATTTCAGATTATTGTTCACGGGTAAAAGCGATCGTGAATCAATTGAAGAGATATGGAGAACAAATTGAAGACGTCGAAGTGGTCGAAAAAATTCTTCGCTCGTTGACACCTAAATTTGATAACATTGTTTGTGTTATTGAAGAAACAAAAGATCTTGACTCAATGGTCGTTGAAGAACTCGAGGGTTCACTACAAGCGCAAGAAGAGAAACTAAAGAGAAGACAAGAAGGGCCATCGGAGCAAGCTCTAAAATCAAACGCCACATTGAAATATGAGGGGGGAAGCCGAGGACGAGGTCGAGGAAGAGGACGTCCATGGCAACAAGAAAAAAGCAAAGGCGAGACATCTAATGGTGATGATAAAAGTTCTCCATCCACAAGAGGCCGAGGAGGATATCGAGGTCGAGGACGTGGTTATTCAAATGAAAAGAGGTATGACAAGTCCAAAATTGAGTGTTACTGTTGTCATAAACTTGGTCATTTTGCATGGGAGTGTCGTGACAATAAAAATCAAGAAACAGCCAATCTCATTAAGGAGAAAAAAGAAGCTGAAGAATCCACTCTCTTGTTGACGATAAAAGAAGGAGAAAAAGATGTTGAAAATATGTGGTACCTAGATAACGGATTTGTTCGTTGTCTTAATGAATATGCGCTATACTCGAAGATCGATGACAATGGAGACATGATGTTTGTGTGTATTTATGTCGACGATCTCGTTTTCACGAGTAATAATCTCATTTTGGTTGATCAGTTCAAGAGAGCAATGTTTGCAGAATTTGAAATGACTGATCTGGGGCTCATGTCTTTCTACTTGGGCCTAGAAGTGAAGCAAATGGAGGAAGGCATTTTTTTGTCTCAAAAAAGATTTGCAACTGAGGTCTTAAAAAAGTTTAAGATGCTTGATTGCAATCCTGTCAACACACCAATGGAGGCTGGAATACAATTATCAAAATTTGGTAATGAGGAGAAAGAAGATTCCAGCTTGTTCAAAAGTCTCGTCGGAAGTTTGCGATACTTGACGAACACAAGGCCCGATATTCTTTATGTTGTTGGAGTGATAAGTCGTTTCATGGAGAATCCCACATCAATTCATATGAAGTCTGCCAAGAGAATACTCCGATATATTAAAGGTACATTGGACTTTGGTATTCTTTATGCCCCTTCTAATGATTTTGTGCTTAGCGGATATTGTGATAGTGATCACGCGGGCGACATCGACGATAGAAAGAGTACCACAGGCTTTGTATTTTTTCTGGGAAATAGTGTTGTTTCTTGGAGCTCAAAGAAGCAGCCTATTGTCACGTTATCGACATGTGAGGCTGAATATGTCGCTGCAAGTGCATGTACATGTCACGCTATTTGGTTGAGGAGGCTGTTAAAAGAACTTAATTTGCCTCAAGAGGAAGCTACAAGGATTTGTACCGACAATAAATCTGCCCAAGCACTTGCAAGGAATCCGGTATTTCACGATCGGAGCAAACACATTGATACGAGGTATCATTTTATTAGAGAGTGCATTGCGAAGAATGAAGTGGAGTTGAACTTTGTGAAATCTCAAGATCAGATTGCCGATATTCTCACAAAGCCGCTAAACTTTGAAGTTTTTCGAAGGCTTAGAGCTATGCTGTGAGTGGAAAAAGAAATGTCAAATTAAGGGGGAGTGTTGAAATAATAATTTGATGTCTTTTAGACTTCATCATATTTATTTATGTAATAAAAAGTTGGTGTTTGTGACGTTAGAGATACACCATAATAAGGAATGTGAAAGGTGTTCTTACACCTATAAGTACTTGTACTGATTATTGAAATAATATGAATAAATATTTGGTTTTTCTACATCAAAGAATATTATTTTTCTAACACCATCTTCTTATAAAATAACGCAAAAAAAAAAAAAAAAAAAACTCAAAAAAACATAAAATTAAAGTCATCATCATCATCAACATGATGGAGTCTCTGGAACAAATTATTTTGTGCTTTATCAGATTGAAGTCAATAGAGCCGACACTAGCTCTTCTAGTTTCTATGTTTATATTGATCCTGATTTTAATTCAAGATTTGATCTTTAAGAGTCAGATGAGAAACATCACTGATTTTAATTCAATATTTGATCTTTAAGAGTCCGATGAGAAAGTTCAATTGGAAAATTATAATTCATTTGAAATTTCACGGCCAGTTAGGTTTTTATTCATTTATCATTTAATATTTTTTATTTTTAGCAGGGAGGGTGCAGGTAGTAATAAGATTTTAGACAAGGTTAATATAGGTATTTTGCAATATATAAAAATAAAGAAAATAAAAAGAAGGGTGTGTAAAGTAAAAATGGAGGTGTAAATATCTTGAGCCTTTACTTATTTTCTTATTTTCTTGGGGTTTTATATTCTTTCCTCTTTATACTTGTGCGATTCCACAAAGTCTCCTAAAGCAAATTGCTATATATATAGATTCGAGCCCACATGAATTAATTAAAACAGAGTTATGCATCTTTGCAGGCTTGTAGCCATGACATTATCCACCTATCTTCTATATATAGTACTAAACTTTGTTTAGAATTACAATCTCTTATTTTAATTTCTTCACTACATCGTATTTAGAATTACTCCTTTTGGTTATTATTACTCCTAAAAGAACAATATCATCATTGCATTGGCCGTTCAAAATAGCCGCTTGAACCGCTGCTCCGTAAGCAACAGCCTCATCTTGATTGATGCTCCTGCACAACTCCTTTCCATTGAATAAATCCTGAAGCAACTCTTGAACCTTTGGAATCCTAGTCGAGCCCCCAACAAGGACAACATCGTCGATGCTACTTTTATCCATGTTTGCATCCCTCAAGCAACCCTCGACTATCTCCATGCACTTTTTGAACAAGTCAATGTTGAGCTCCTCGAACCTAGCACGTGTGACGGGAGCGTGAAAATCGATACCCTTGTACAAGGAATAAACATCGATTGTGGTTTGACAAGTGGACGAGAGGGTCCTCTTGACCCTCTCGCAGAGGGTCCTCAATCTCCTCATGGCTTGGGGGTTCCCACTAATGTCCTTTTTGTGTTTTCTCTTGAACTCTTTCACAAAGTAGCCCATCATCCTGTTGTCGAAATCCTCTCCTCCGAGGTGAGTGTCGCCGGCCGTCGCCTTGACTTCAAACGTACCCTTGTCGATAGTGAGGATCGAGACATCGAAAGTCCCACCGCCGAGGTCGAAGATGAGAACATTCTTCTTATTCCCACCAGAAATACATTTGTCGAGACCGTATGCAATAGCAGCCGCAGTGGGTTCGCTAAGGATTCGCATGACATTGAGACCAGCGATGAGTCCAGCATCCTTTGTAGCTTGACGCTGAGAGTCATTGAAGTAAGCAGGCACAGTCACGACAGCGTTCTTTACGGTGGACCCTAGGTAGGCCTCGGCGGATTCCTTCATCTTGGAGAGGACCATGGAAGATATCTCCTCTGCAGAGAATTGTTTCTCCGCGCCTTTGTAGGAGACCACAATCTTTGGGTTGTCGTTATCGGGAACGAGCTTGAATGGCCAGAGCTTCATGTCAGCCTGTACTGTAGGGTCGCTGTATCTTCTCCCGATCAACCGCTTCGCATCTGATCGATTAGAGAAAAATCGATCACATGAAATTAAATTAATTTAAATAAAAGCAAGTACATGCATGGTATTGGTAATTAATAAACGTGTAAAGGGAAGGGCATAATAGTAATTAAAATAAATATCTGATCAGTACCGAAGACGGTGTTGGTGGGGTTGACGACGACTTGGTTCTTGGCCGCATCGCCGATGAGGCGCTCATACTCTGTGAACGCCACGTAAGAAGGCGTCGTGCGGTTGCCCTGGTCGTTGACTATAATTTCAACACGGCCGTGCTGCCATACGCCCACACACGAATACGTCGTTCCCAAATCGATTCCGATCGCAACTCCTTCTTCTTCGCCGCCGTTAGTAGCGCCCATACTCGAGAGTAACGAAGATTTTTGTGGTTAGGGGTAATGCTGGGGGAATTTTGCGTTGGGCTTATTAAAGCGAAAGACGTGGATGACTGATTTATACTAATGGCACCGTAATGTAATTTAACTTAGTAATAGGAGTAGCATATTACTATATTTTAAATATTATGAGAGTTTTACACGGTATAATTTTTATAAATTAATAAATTACTACTCAATAATTTTTTTAAAATAATATTTTTTTTATTCCTTTTAGAATTTTGTAAAAAAATCGATAAGATAATATAATAATTTTTTTTTTTGCAAAAACCATTTTATAAATATTAAATTCCATCAAAACACTAAATTAATAATTTATAAATATTATTGTAATTTTCTAAAATATAAATATATTGTTACTTGATTTTTTTTAATTTTTTTTGGTAAATGTCAATTTCATATAAAAGAAAAAAAAAAGTATGGAGGTAAAGTACATAAGGAAAAAGCTCTACCACATCAACGAGTTAACAAACTATTGAATGTAATCTCTAATTTTTTTAATACTTATACCCTTCTCAAAGTTGGCTGAAAGATATTCCAATAATATAGTGTTTGATATTGTAAATTGATTAACTTTCAAACGATATTTTTTATCAACCCACTCTTATAGTAAATCTTTTTGAATGCATGTGGAATGATCTTTTTTATATTCACATAATGATTTAAGCATTTGATCATTCATAGTCCATAGATGATTTTGTGATGCCTTATGACAAGAAAGCATTATTTTGAATAATGAATTAATTTATTTTCATAATGAAATATACTCTTATATTATTTCATTTAATAAATACATAATTCAATAAATATAATTTTCTCTCTATCTTTGTTTAAGTAGCTGTTGCAATGAATTGGTTGATACATGAATTTTAATAATTTATTTTAAATATATTTTACTTAAATTTATTGAATTTAAAACTTCTCTCTTTTAATTAATAAAAGGAATATCAAGGAAAAAAGGTATTTTAATTTTTAAATTTATAACATAAACCTTATAAAATATACTTTGCATTTAAGGGATAAGATTGTTTTTTTTCTTTATTTATTAGGGTAGTATTATTTTTCTAATTATAATAAAAAGTAAATTTTAAAAAGTCTAATTACTCTATTGCTCTTACTCAAAATATAATACTTTTTTAATCAAATATTTTTGTAGATTTATTATTTTTCCTATGTATCATATATTTTGTAGATTTATTTTTTTAATTGACAATTAAAATTTTAGTTTTATTACGAAAATAAAAAGAGTAAGTTTGGTATGCATTTCTTAACTTATAATTAGGATAAAGTAAGTTATTTATTTATAAACTATAAATAATTATTATCTTTAATCCAAATTATCCCTTAATAAAACACTTCTATAAATTGATAAAATTTCTCGGGTTTTCCAAGAGTATTAATTTATAGAGGTAGATAGGTTCGATCCTTGGTCTTGATGATACACTACACCAGAGTCCAGACTGAAGAATGAAGTAATATTATTGAATATATATTTTATAAGTTAGAGTGTAAATTATGAATTACTTATTTAATTAAAAATTATCATATTAATGAATATACGGAGTATGTTTTATTAATTATTTTTAATATAAATAATTATTTTATTTAATATAATAATTATTAATTAATTATATAATTCGTAATTTAATTATACTACCACTGTTCGTATATATTTAATAACATTACACATTCTTCCAATCAACTAATAATCTAATATAGCTTAGTGGTGTAAGTTAACTTAGGAGGATAATTTTGACACTTTTTTCTTTATTTTTCATGGATTCTTTCTCTGCAGACACAAAAACGCATCAGAATGGAAAAAACTAAAAATGGCAAGGACTCTCCAAACATGATGCATGCTTGAACATCCTAAAGTTTACTTAGGAGGATAGTTTTGACACTTTTTCTTTATTTTTCATGGATTCTTTCTCTGCAGACACAAAAACGCATCAGAATGGAAAAAACTAAAACTGGCAAGGACTCTCCAAACATGATGCATGCTTCTCAAAATATTTATAACATCGTGTCCTGCTGTGTTTTTGTGTCTACCGTACTTACTATCGAGAATCCTTTTGGATAGCGCCAAGCTGCCGACTTTCGGATTGAGGAAGCAAGTGTAATATTACACCATTGAGTAATAAAAATGTATGTTAATGTATGTATGTCAATAGCCGAACTACAGTCGAGCTCAACCTCGGATTGAGATTACCGAGGTTGAGCTCGACTGTAGTTCGGCTATTGACAAGTAAATCATAAGTTCTGGACTTGTGCGGTTAAGAATGAGTTATTCCGTACGCCCAAAATAAGGGGAGAAAGATGTAAGTGAGAATAATTTTGATATCATAAAAACTTCAAATAACATTTTTTTTAATTAATTAAATTCACCATCTAATCTATACCATATACTAAGCAATGCATGATGGAGGCATCAGGATCACTAAGACGCCCTTGCAATAATGGGGCTGCAAATGCTTTCAAGCACTTTCAACTTATCTTCAAACTCAACAGCCTTAGCCATCTCGTTTTTACCCGACCATTTCATAGCCAACTCGATTGCAATTTCGATTTTCTTCTTGTCAGCCTTTGGAATCTCATTATTACCGTTTATTATGTTCCTCAAGTTGTAGGCATACTTCTCCAATGCATTCCTTGAGTCGACCCTCTTCTTATGGGCCGCATCCTCAGACTTGTACATCTCGGCTTCTATCACCTTCGTCTCTATCTCCTCCTTGCTCAGCCTACCCTTCTCATTAGTATTTATAGTGACCTTTTCCTTCACACCTGTTGTCTTGTCCTCGGCAGACACCTTCAGTATACCGTTGGCATCAATCTCAAAGCATAAATTGATCTTTGCAACCCCTCTGCGTGCAGGAGGAATTCCCATCAGTGCAAATTCACCAAGCAAATTGTTATCCACCATCCTCGTTCTTTCACCTTCAAGAACTACTAATTGCATACCCGTTTGGTTGTCTTGATAGGTTATGCACACTGTTTCCTTTTTAGTAGGAATGGTCGTGTTCCTCGGAATCACAACAGACATAACATCTCCAAGTACATTTATGCCGAGGGACAATGGCGTGGCATCTAAAAGAACAAGATCCTGCAGCAACTTCTCATTGCATTGGCCGTTCAAAACAGCAGCTTGAACAGCGGCTCCGTAAGCAACAGCCTCGTCTTGATTGATGCTCCTGCACAACTCCTTTCCATTAAACAAATCCTGAAGCAACTCTTGAACCTTTGGAATCCTAGACGATCCCCCGACAAGGACAACATCGTCGATGCTCTTCTTGTCCATCTTTGCATCCCTCAAGCAGCCCTCGACTATCTCCATGCACTTTTTGAACAAGTCAATGTTGAGCTCCTCGAACCTAGCACGTGTGACGGGAGCGTGAAAATCGATACCCTTGTACAAGGAATAAACATCGATTGTGGTTTGACAAGTGGACGAGAGGGTCCTCTTGACCCTCTCGCAGAGGGTCCTCAATCTCCTCATGGCTTGGGGGTTCCCACTAATGTCCTTTTTGTGTTTCCTCTTGAACTCTTTCACAAAGTAGCCCATCATCCTGTTGTCGAAATCCTCTCCTCCGAGGTGAGTGTCTCCAGCCGTCGCCTTGACTTCAAAAGTACCCTTGTCGATGGTGAGGATCGAGACATCGAAAGTACCACCTCCAAGATCGAAGATGAGAACATTCTTCTTAGGGCCAGACTTACATTTGTCGAGACCGTAGGCAATGGCGGCTGCTGTGGGTTCGCTTATGATCTTCATCACATTGAGACCGGCAATGAGTCCGGCATCCTTTGTCGCCTGACGCTGAGAGTCGTTGAAGTAGGCGGGAACGGTTATGACAGCATTCTTTACGGTGGACCCCAGGTAAGACTCGGCAGTTTCCTTCATCTTGGAGAGGACCATGGAAGATATTATAAGAGATGAGAGAATGATGAAGAAAAGACTTAATTCTTTCATTCAGTACACAGTGGTTTAAATAGAATTACAAACGTACTGCATATTTAATTCTATCCTATAATCAAGCTACTGATTATATAATTAAGAATACTAACCTAATATAAGTAGATATATATGTACAGTAATATATATGCAATTAATGTAAAAATAAAATTAACAATATCAATGCGATTATAATTGAGCGTGATTATAGTTGAGCTTGATTTTCCTTAACATGCCCCCGCAAGACGGACGATCGAGGAAGAAGGCCGATCTTGGAAAGCAAGTATTGGAGTCGTGACTTGAGTAGCGGTTTCGTAAGAGCATCGGCAAGTTGGTCGTCACCAGAAATGTGAGTTACTTTGAGTGTACCGTTGGTGACACGTTCTCTAACAAAATGAAAATCCAACGCTAGGTGCTTCATTCTTGAATGAAAGACGGGGTTGGCGGAGTAATGTGTAGCTCCTAAGTTGTCACAGTAAATAGTAGGCAGATGTGAAGGGTAACCAAGTTCGGATAATAATGACTGGAGCCATGTTATTTCCGATGTGGTTGCTGCAACGGCGCGAAACTCAGCCTCCGTAGAAGATCGGGCAATGGTACGTTGTTTCTTTGAGCTCCAAGATATGGGGTTACGACCTAAGTAAACAATGTAGCCGGTGGTAGAGCGGTACTGGTCCTTGTCACCTGCCCAATCTGCATCAGTAAAGGCATGAAGATTAAGGGGTGAGTTTTTATATAGCATAAGACCATGATGAGCAGTCCCCGACAAGTATCGGAGTAGTCGTTTGAGAGCAGCCCAATGATCATCTGTTGGACAATGCATAAATTGGGAGAGTTTATTCACAGAGAAGGCGACATCAAGTCGTGTGAGGGCTAAGTATTGGAGAGCACCGACCAAGGCTCGGTATTCAGTGGGTGTGGAGAGAGGACGCCCCCCATTAACAGTGAGGGTTGGGGAAAAACTCATGGGAGTGCTAACTGGATTTGAATTAAGCATGTTGGAACGAGTGAGAATATCAGTGATATATTTTGTTTGATTGAGAAATAAACCATGAGGTGTAGGAACAACTTCGACACCGAGAAAATATGAGAGACGACCAAGATCTTTAAGAGAGAAACGAGTGGCAAGTGTGGTGATAAATGTGGTGAGATCAGAAGGAGAGGGACCAGTGACGATTATATCGTCAACATAGACAAGGAGATAGAAGGAAACCGAGGAATTTTTATAGGTAAAGAGTGAGGGATCAGAGATGGTGGGTCGAAATCCATACTGTATGAGGAACAATTTGAGCTCATTATACCAAGCACGTGGTGCTTGTTTCAGGCCATAGATGGCTTTAGTAAGTTTGCATACATGGTTAGGATGAGCTTGATCGATAAACCCCGGAGGTTGAGTCATATAAACATCTTCTTTTAGGGAACCTTGGAGAAAGGCGTTGTTGATATCTAATTGTCGAAGGGTCCATCCATGTGACACGGCTAGGGATAAGATAAGACGAAGAGTAGTAGGTTTGATAACGGGGCTGAAAGTGTCAGAGTAATCAAGACCAGGACGTTGATGGAATCCTTTAGCAACAAGGCGAGCCTTAAAACGCTCGATACTGCCATCGGGATTGTATTTAAGTCGATAGACCCATTTACAACCAACAATATTTTGGGAAGTGTGAGGAGGAACAAGAGACCATGTAGAATTACGAAGGAGGGCGTTGTATTCATCTGTCATGGCTTGACGCCATTGCGGGTGTTTAAGAGCTTGTGCAATGGTATGTGGTTCACTAGGGTCAGTAGAGAGGGCAAGGTGGGCTGTGTATTGAGAGTCTTGATATTTAGGATTAGGTTTTCTAATATTGTTACGAAGTCGAGTAGTGACGGTACGAGACGACGTAGGTGGGGGTGGAAGTGTAGTTGAAGTGGGAATATTTAAAGAAGTGGGTTGATCATGTGAAGGTGGTGGAACGACTATAGAGGAGCTGGGAGGTCGAGCGTTAGTCGGGACAATTATGGGAGATAAATTATTCGAGGAGGTAAGGTCAGAGGAGTTAGTTGGTGGTGAGGAGTTAGATTCAGTGGCAGTAGGCATTTCAGATGTAGTGGGTGTGATGAGGGATGAGGATGAAGGTGGTATTATGGATACTGTGAGGGGACACCAATCGTGGAGATTAGCAGGAGTATTATGTGAGGCTGATTTGTGTAAAGCTTGGAAGGGAAAAGATTGCTCAATGAACTTGACATGTCGAGAGGTGTAAATTTTGTTGGTAGTAGGTTCAAGGACATGGTAAGCACTTTGGGTGGCAGAGTAACCGACAAAGACGCATGGTTTTGACCGGGGATCGAGTTTGTGAGAGGTGTAAGGTCGTATCCAAGGATAACAAAGGCATCCAAAACTACGCAATTTGGTGTAATTAGGATGTGTTTGGAATAATTTGAGATAAGGAGATGAGTTAGCTAGAGTAGGAGTGGGAAGGCGATTAATGAGATAAACCGCCGTAGTGAATGCGAGAGACCAGTATTCAAGAGGCATATTGGCGTGAGAGAGTAGAGTGAGTCCAGTTTCAACGATGTGACGGTGACGACGTTCTGCATATCCATTGTGTTCGGGAGTATGAGGTGGAGAAGTAAGGTGAGATATTCCATTAACTGAGAGATGTGGAGTGAGTTTGAGATATTCACCGCCGTTGTCGGAATAAAATTTTAAGATAGGGCGATTGAAATATTTTTCAACGAGAGCACGAAAGCGTTGGAAAATGGAATAAGTGTCGGATTTTTGTTTTAATGGGTAGAACCATGTATATTTGGTATAGTGATCGACAAAGATAATATAGTATTTGTGGTCATCATAAGAAAAAATAGGAGATGTCCATACGTCGGAGTATATTAGTTCAAGAGGAGCGTTGGATTTAAGAGTAGACGTAGAAAATGGAAGCTTGTGACTTTTATTAATGTTGCAAGAAGTACACGACGCTGGATGATTGCTAATGATTTGAGATGGAAAAATAGAGTGTAAATGTTTGAGAACAGACATGGATGGATGACCTAAACGATGGTGCCAATCGGATGTAGTTTTGACGATGGAGTGAACAGTAGGAGGAAAAGGACACCACTCATATACTCCATTCTTAATTGGACCTTGAAGGAGGATTTTCCCCGTAGAACGTTCCTTAACATAAAAACAAGTAGAGAGAAACTCGATCAATACGTCATTATCATGACAAAATTGAGAAATAGAAAGAATATTTCGAGAAATGGAAGGAACGTATAACACATTAGAAAATTGAAATGATTTGTGAGATATAGGAAGATGAAAAGAACCAGTGTGAGATATGGGCAAAGAAGAACCATTTCCAATGACAAGCTCTTCGGTACCATCGTATGGTGCATGTAGAGCAAGATTATTTAGATCGTTAGTCACATGGTGGGAGGCGCCACTGTCAAGGAGCCATGAGGGATTGGTTGTAGGAGAAGCAGTAGCGGTATGAGCTTGGGGTGGCCTGTAATTGTTTGAGGCAGCACTTGAGGGTTGCGATGTGCGTGAAGGAGTTGGAAAATTGATGTTTGGGAAAAGTTGCTTAAAGGTAGGGCATTGAGAGAGAAAGTGACCTTTGGTGCGGCACCACTGACAACTCCCGTTAAATGTTTGTCGAGGTGCATTATTGGGAGTGGGTAGAAGACCGGTGGATCGAGATGGAGGACGATTTTGGTAGGAAGATCGAGTGGTGGTGGCATGGACAGAGGCTGGAAAGGATGTGGGGGTGGGCTGATTTTTGATGGTCAGTTCAAGATTAATTAGTTTCTCATGAAGTTCTTCAAAAGATATAAGAGTGTCGCGGGCATTGACGGAGTCGATGACAGGTTTAAAAATATTATAGTCTAACCCTTTGAGGACATAATCAATGATGTCTTCATCATCAACAGGTTTGCCAAGGAGAGAAAGCTCATCAGTGCAGGTTTTGATAGCCTGCATAAATTCAGTGATAGTTTGGGTGGTGGATTTGGCGAGATGACGAAGACGATCTTTGATTTGATTGATATGGCCTCGAGATGGCTTGGCATAGGTTGCCGTGAGGATATTCCAGGCTTCGTTAGAAGTCTTAGCCTGAGAAATAAGAGAGACTAAAGAAGGCGATAGAGTACCGACAAGAGCTCCGAAGAGTAGCTTATCTTGGCGCATCCAGGTGGAATATGCCGGATTTGGCTTTGTCGTAGTATTATCTGTGATGGTGGTAGGAGGAGCGAGATGAGTACCATCGACATATTTGTAGAGATCTAGACCAATGAGCATGGCTTCGATCTGGGTACGCCAAGCAAGGAAATTGGTTGGTGTAAGCTTGATAGAATTATGAAAAGAGATGATTGTAAGTGGCTTTGTTGGTTCAACATTGTTGGCAAGGAGTGATTGATCTGGATTAGACGTCTCAGCCATTGCTATTGAAGAGGAAAGAAGGAAAAGATATAGAATGGAAAAAAATATTACTGCTCTGATACCATATAAGAGATGAGAGAATGATGAAGAAAAGACTTAATTCTTTCATTCAGTACACAGTGGTTTAAATAGAATTACAAACGTACTGCATATTTAATTCTATCCTATAATCAAGCTACTGATTATATAATTAAGAATACTAACCTAATATAAGTAGATATATATGTACAGTAATATATATGCAATTAATGTAAAAATAAAATTAACAATATCAATGCGATTATAATTGAGCGTGATTATAGTTGAGCTTGATTTTCCTTAACAGATATCTCCTCTGCAAAGAATCGTTTCTCCTCGCCTTTGTAAGAGACTACAATCATCGGCCTGTCGTTATCGGAGCCGGCAACGAGCTTGAATGGCCAGAGCTTCATGTCAGATTGGACAATAGGGTCGCTGAATCTTCTCCCAATCAACCGCTTCGCATCTGATTACAGAAAAATCACATGAAATTAAATTAATTCAAATAAAATCAACATTATATATGGATATAGTAATTAAAATAAATATCTGATCTCAGTACCGAAGACGGTGTTGGTGGGGTTGACGGCGACTTGGTTCTTCGCGGCATCGCCGATGAGGCGCTCATACTCGGTGAACGCCACGTAGGACGGGGTCGTGCGGTTGCCCTGATCGTTGACTATAATCTCAACGCGGTTGTGCTGCCACACGCCCACGCACGAGTACGTCGTTCCCAAATCGATTCCGATCGCAACTCCTTCTTCTTCGCCGCCGTTAGTAGCGCCCATACTCTCGAGAGTAAGAAGATTTTGTGGTTGGGGATATAAGGATATTGGGGGTTCTTGCGTTTGTGCGTATAAAAGTGAAAGACGTGGATGCCTGATATATACTTATGGCTTGCTTGCCTAAGCTAATTTAACTTAGGTTACCTTGTAGCGGGTTACTATAATTTATTACTAATATTATGAGAGTTTTATCCTAATATTACTATATTTCAAATATTATGAGAGTTTCATATTAATTATTTAATTACAAATTAAGAAAATTTTAATTATCATAAATAAATTTAGTAGAAGTAAAATCTTGTAATAAAACTAATTAAAATAGATGAATTATCCTATTAATTTGCCGTTTTGATAAGTTAAAAATAAATATAATCTCAAACTTATAAATTAAAGTATTATTTTGTTTTTGTTTTTTAATTTGCCAAGTTAATGAGCTGTGAACTGAAATCGATTGATTCGAGTTGAATCGAACTCCCATCCAACTCTATTAAGTGAAATTAAACTAAATTAAATTAAATTGAATCATTAAGTGAAATTAAATTGAATCCAAATAAAATTAAATTAAAAAAACAAAACTTTATTAGCAGATTTAAGAGTTAGGATGTTCTTTTGGACTAAAAATGTCTGAACTGAACTGAAATAATCTGAATTGATATAAATTCAATAGATATAAATTTGTAAGTAAAATATAAATAATTTAACTATTTAATTGAATAAAAGAATTATTAATATTATAATTGTCATTTTTATAGTGTGAGCTCACTAAAATTTGGAGTATTTTTTATTGGTAAAAGAAACAAATTCTTTTTTATTTTAATATATTATTATTATAGATAATGGACTTTTTCTTTCATATATTTAGTTATCGCACTTTTTTCATACGTAAATAAGAAATGAAGTGCCACAATTGGATGAGCCCACACACTATATTTGAGCAATTTTTCATGTTGTGTTTTAGAGCTACTTTCTTGAATCATGAAACTATCACAACTTTAACATTATTTGATTTTAAATTAAAAGATACATCTGCAATGCACAATAAGTCAATAGCAATTTTTCATGTTGTGTTTTAGAGCTACTTTCTTGAATCATGAAACTATCACAACTTTAACAGTATTTGATTTTAAATTAAAAGATACATCTGCAATGCACAATAAGTCAATAACAACTAGACTTATGAATATTATAATATTTCTTTATTAAAGATGCAATATTTTTTTTTAACACATAAATTAGAAAAATATTGTTTTTTCACTTTTTTATTAAAAAGTAATGAATTCAATATATTTTTAAATTGAAAAGTTTACTAGTAGTAAGTAGAGTTTAAAAATTAAATGAATAAAATATAAATAAATTGTAGTTTATAATGAAATATAAGAATATTTTGTGATGTATCAACTATTATGGAAAACTAACAAAATAAAAGTATTTAATAAATTGTATTCTACTGTACATATTGAGGGCCCGTTCACATTTGCAATTCACAATAACAACTAAATTTATAAAAAAAAAATCACTCAAAATAAGATTAGTTTATAAAAAAAAAATCACTCAAAATAAGATTAGTTTTCAAATACGGAGTAAAAAACATTACAATTAAATAATACGAGCAATACAATCACATAACTTGAACTCTTGAAGTACATATTATAAACATAATAATTTAATAAAAAAATCTCTATGTACAATTATTCTTTTCTTCTAATTTTGTAAATTACTCTTCAATCTTCATGTCCCATGAATATCTTAATATTTGTTTTGTAAATTAGAAAAGATTAAAAGGTTTATAAAAGGAAGATGGTCTCTTAATAAAAACTTTGGTAGTATTTTAAAATTTCTAGATAGCAACTAGCAAGTAACAAGGAAAACAGTCCAATAATTTCTCTGTTACACTTACAGTCTTACAGCTTTCCAATAATCGGGTTGCAAATGCTTTCAAGCTCTTTCATCTTATCTACAAACTCATCGGCACACGCCGTCTCGTTATCTTCCAGCCATTGAATAGTCGACTCTGTCGCAGCCTCGATTTTCTCCTTGTCAGCAGCCGGAAGCTTCAAAGCAATACACCCATAACCCCTGATCCTGTTCCTCAAATCATAGGCGTAATTCTCCAACGCATTCATCACGTCAGCTTTCCTCTTGTGGTACTCGTCCTCGGCCTTGTACTTCTCGGCTTCTCTCACCATCTCATCTATCTCCTCCTGGCTCAGTCTACCCTTCTCGTTAGTCACCGTTATCTTCTTCTTATTCCCCGTCGTCTTTTCCTCAGCCGAGACGTTCAGAATACCGTTAGCATCAACGTCGAAACAAACTTTCACCCGTTTAACGCCCCTCGGCGCTGGCTGAATCCCCTTCAGCAAAAAATCCCCCAGCTGATGATTATCCACAGTCCTCGTTCTTTCACCTTCTAGAACACGAATTGACACGACCGTTTGATTGTCGGAGCTCGTGTAGAAAACTTTCTCCTTTCTAGTAGGAATGGTCGTGTTCCTCGGAATCAAATCGGCCTTCAAATCTCCAACCACGTCTATACCTAGGGACAACGGTGTTACATCTAAGAGAAGAATATCCTTCAACTTCTCTTTGCCTTGGTCGGTTAAAATCGCCGCTTGAACCGCAGCCCCGTACGCAACAGCCTCGTCCGGATTAATGCTCTTGCACAACTCCTTTCCATAGAACAAATCTTGCAGCAACTGTTGTACCTTCGGAATGCGAGTCGACCCTCCGACGATGACGAGATCGTGGATGCTGCTTTTCTTTATCATTCTCGCGTCTCTCAAGCACTTCCTGACCAAGTCGATGCACTTTCCGAACAAGTCGATGTTGAGCTCCTCGAACTTAGCGCGGGTGATGCGACCGTGAAAGTCAACACCCTCGTGCAAAGAGTCAACGTCGATCGTTGTTTGGGAAGTCGAGGAGAGAGTCCTCTTGGCCCTCTCGCATGCCGTCCTCAGCCTCCGGAGGGCTTTGTCGTCCCCGCTCATGTTTTTCTTGTGTTTTCTCTTGAACTCGTTCGCCAAGTGGTTCAGCATACGGTTGTCGAAGTCCTCCCCTCCGAGATGCGTGTCGCCAGCTGTCGCCTTGACTTCGAAGGTGCCCTCTTCGATGGCGAGGATCGAGACGTCGAAAGTGCCGCCCCCGAGGTCGAAGATGAGGACGTTTTTCTTCTCGGGAGAAACGCCTTTGTCGAGGCCGTACGCGAGGGCGGCGGCGGTGGGTTCGTTGATTATTCGCATGACGTTGAGACCGGCGATTAGTCCGGCGTCCTTTGTGGCCTGGCGCTGGGAGTCGTTGAAGTAGGCGGGGACGGTTATGACGGCGTTTTTGACGGTGGACCCCAGGTAGGATTCAGCGGATTCCTTCATTTTGGAGAGGACCATGGAAGATATCTCCTCTGCCGAGAATCGTTTCTTCTCGCCTCTGTAGGAGACTAAAATCATCGGCTTGTCGTTTTCGGGAATGACTTTGAATGGCCAGTGTTGCATGTCAGCCTGGACAACAGGGTCGCTGTATCTTCTGCCAATCAACCTCTTCGCATCTGATGATTCACAAATAACCAAAATTAATAAATAAATGAGAAAGTGGGGCCTACTATTGGGAGGAAGAATATAAGATCTAGTCACTCACCAAATACGGTGTTGGTGCAGTTAACGGCAACCTGGTTCTTGGCAGCATCTCCGATCAGGCGATCGGAGTCGGTGAATGCCACGTAGGACGGGGTGGTACGGTTACCCTGATCGTTGACTATGATCTCAACGCGGTCGTGCTTCCACACACCCACACACGAATATGTGGTTCCCAAATCGATTCCAATCGCAGCTCCATCGCCCGTACTAGCCATTATGTATATACTCCTACTAGAGAGTGAGATCGAGAGGGGTACGTACTGTATGTTTTTGTATAAATGCTGTGTTTTCACTTTATTAATTCGTAGTTACTCCCTAGGCCTAGAGTACGTCCCCCGAGAGAGTAAACACAACAACGCCAACTTTCCATCTCCGATGCTAATTTAAAAAAGGGGCGTGCTCTTTGGGATTTTGCAAGTTAATTAATGTAGAAGACGTTCGGTTTTTTTTTTCCCTTATCTTTTGCTTATATGTGTTGTAGACTTGTAAAAAAAAAGACTTGTAATTATCACAATTAAATAATTAATTAATAATTTAGATATTATCAAAATAAGTAAAAATATTAAAATTCTCTTTACAAAGTTTTTCGTTATAATAATAAAAAAATTATAATTAATTTTTAAAAATTATAATTAATTTTTCGTTAACATAGTAAGTCTCGGGCGCGAACTTCAACACCACAAATGTGATTGAAAATTTGAAATATACTAGTATTAATTAACAAATGTGATTGAAAATTTGAAATATACTAGTATTAATTAACAAAGTAAGGACTTGTTCTTTTGGACTGAAACCGGCTGAACTGAAAGCGATCTGAACTGACGATCTGAACTGAACTGATTTTTTATAAAAATAATAATAATTTGTATAAATTATTAAATATATTTTTAAAAATATTAATAATATTATGACGGTAACTAGATTTTATATTTAAAATTATAGATTCAAATTATTTTTTGTTTATTTTATTTTAATTTATATTGAAACGAACTGGCTGAACTGAAGCGATCTGAACTGAACTGGACTGAAATTAAGTCCAAAAGTAAGTCACAAACTTCTTAAAAACGCAATGCGAATTTCATCCTGATAATTTATTTGCAGTCCAGCGAACTGATCGCACGACCAAAAAACGTTTTCTACTTCAAAAAACGATAATATATTATTCCTTTGAAATTTGCAGTCCAGCAAACTGATCGCACGACCAAAAAAAACGATAAATATATACTTCGAACTAGACTATCGCCTATATTCGAACAGTTGGTGATATGACTCAACTATCAAAGAAAGCTACTAATATCAAACGCGCTAGAAGTATAGCAAAAATCCTTAAAAACAAAAAATTATTGCAAGGTTGTAAATTCATAATGCGATCAGCCGCAATTACATCCTTCCCATTATGGGGATGCAGATGCTTTCAAGCTCCTTCATCTTATCGATAGATTGAACAGCCTCCGCCGTCTCGTTTTCCTCCGCCCATTCAATAGTTGACAAAACGGCAACTTGAATTCTCTCCTTGTCAGCTGCCACTGGGATGTTCAAAGCAGTATTCCCATAACCCATGATTAGGTTCCTCATGCTGTAGGCATAATTCAGCAAGGCATTCCTCGCTTCAGCTTTCCTCCTGTGGTAAAGGTCCTCGGCCTTGTACTTTTCGGCTTCTCTCACCATCTTGTCTATCTCCTCCTGGCTCAGCCTACCTTTCTCATTAGTTATTGTCATCTTTTCTTTCTTGCCACTTGTCTTGTCCTCGGCCGAGACGTTCAGTATCCCGTCGGCATCTATTTCAAAGCATTCGTAGATACTTACAAAGCCCCTTGGTGCAGGAGGAATGCCCCTCAGTGTAAATTCCCCAAGCAGATTATTATCCACCATCCTCGTTCTTTCACCTTCAAGAACTTTTAAATGAATACTCGTCTGGTTGTCCTTGACAGTTATAAAGGACTTTTGAATTTTAGTAGGAATGGGCGTGTTCCTTGGTATCACAACAGACATTATATCCCCTTGAATATTTACACCGAGGGACAGCGGCGTGACATCTAAAAGAATAAGATCTTGCACCGTCTTGTTGCCTTGCCCGCTTAGATTGGCTGCTTGAACCGCTGCACCATAAGCAACAGCCTCGTCCGGATTAATGTTTTTGCACAAATCCTTTCCGTTAAACAAATCCCGCAGCAACTGCTGAACTTTTGGGATCCTAGTCGAGCCTCCGACCAGGACAATATCGTCGATGCTGTTCTTGTCCATTTTGGTGTCCGTCAAGCAGTTCTCAACCTTCTCCATGCACTTTCGGAACAACTCAATGTTGAGCTCCTCGAACTTAGCACAAGTTATGGAAGCTTGGAAATCGACACCCTCGTACAACGAATCAACGTCGATTGTGGTTTGACAAGTAGAGGAGAGCATCCTCTTTGCCCTCTCGCAAGCCGTCCTCAACCTCCTCAACGACTTTGGGTTCCCACTCATGTCCTTTTTGTGTTTCCTCTTGAACTCTTTCACGAAATGACTCAACATCCTGTTGTCAAAGTCCTCTCCTCCGAGATGGGTGTCTCCGGAAGTCGCCTTGACTTCAAAAGTACCCTTTTCCATAGTGAGTATTGCCACGTCGAAAGTACCACCACCGAGATCGAAGATGAGCACATTCTTCTTCTTCTGGCCGGAAATACATTTGTCGAGACCGTAGGCAATGGCGGCTGCGGTGGGTTCGCTTATGATCTTCATGACATTGAGACCGGCAATGAGTCCGGCATCCTTTGTGGCCTGACGCTGAGAGTTGTTGAAGTAGGCTGGAACGGTCACGACCGCGTTCTTTACTGTGGACCCTAGATAGGCCTCGGCAGTTTCCTTCATCTTGGAGAGGACCATCGAAGATATCTCCTCCGCAGAGAATCGTTTTTCCTCGCCATTGTAGGAGACTACTATCATCGGCTTGTAGTTTTCGGGGTCGGGGATGAGCTTGAATGGCCAGAGTTTCATGTCAGCCTGAACAATAGGGTCGCAACTACTTTACTTTTCACTTTTAAAATATATTTTTTTAAACTCCGTGTCCAGCAAAGTATGACATCTATTAATGGCCGGAAAGAGTATTATTTTAGCTTTATGTTGTAGATCATCTTGTTATTATTATTATAGCTTTACGTTGTTTTTTGTTGGACGTTCGGTGAGCACACATATAGATTTGTAGATCACCTTTGTTCCTTATTTTATATTTTGTATTGATCTTTAAAAAAAAAAACTTATAATTATATAAAAAATACATTTTATTAATACTAATTACTAAACTACCCCTAACACTATAAAACAAAATATATTTTGAATTAATTTATTTTTAAATTAATTCTTTTGGTGGCATTTAAAAAACTAATTAGAAGCATCATTTAAATACTGAAGATGATTATAACTCTAATTAATTAAAAACTAAAAAATGATAATCTTGGTAATTAGCCCTGATTTATAATTAGAAAAAAAACTTAAAAAAAGAAATTATCCAAAAATCCACTTATTAATATGCAACCAAACATATGATCAGCAGCAGCACCCTTCCCTGCAGTTACACCCTTCCAATAATCGGGATGCAAATGCTTTCAAGCTCTTTCATCTTATCGATAGATTGAACAGCCTCAGCCGTCTCGTTTTCATCCGCCCATTGAATAGCCGACAAGGCTGCAACTTTGATTTTCTCCTTGTCAGCCTCTGGGATGTTCAAAGCAACATTCCCATAACCCATGATTAGGTTCCTCGTGTTGTAGGCATAATTCAGCAACACATTCCTCGATTCAACTTTCCTCCTGTGGTAAAGGTCCTCGGCCTTGTACTTTTCAGCTTCTCTCACCATCTTTTCTATCTCCTCCTGGCTCAGCCTACCTTTCTCGTTAGTTATAGTCATCCTTTTCTTATGGCCAGTTGTCTTCTCCTCGGCTGAGACGTTCAGTATCCCGTCAGCATCAATGTCAAAGCAAACATTGACCCGTTTAAGACCCCTGGGTGCAGCTGGAATGTCCGTCAGCATAAATTCCCCAAGCAGATTATTATCTACTGTCCTCGTTCTCTCACCTTCAAGAACAAGGATGGACATAGCCGTCTGGTTGTCTTCAATGGTTATGAGAACGTGTTCCTTTTTAGTAGGAATGGTGGTGTTCCTCGGAATCACAACAGACATAACATCTCCTTTTATATCTACACCGAGGGACAATGGCGTGACATCTAACAGAATAAGATCTTGCACCAACTTGTTGCCTTGCCCGCTTAGCTTGGCAGCTTGAACCGCGGCTCCATAAGCAACGGCTTCATCTGGATTAATGCTCTTGCACAACTCCTTTCCATTAAACAAATCCCGCAGCAACTGCTGAACTTTTATGATCCTGGTCGAGCCTCCAACGAGGACAAGATCGTCGATGCTGTTCTTGTTCATTTTGGTGTCCTTCAAACATCTCTCAACCTTCTCAATGCATTTTCGGAACAAGTCCATGTTGAGCTCCTCAAACTTAGCACAAGTAATGGTAGCTTGAAAATCGATACCCGCGTACAACGAATCAACGTCGATTGTGGTTTGAACAGTTGAGGAGAGCACCCTCTTTGCCCTCTCGCAAGCAGTCCTCAACCTCCTCATCGATTTGGGGTTCCCACTCATGTCCTTTTTGTGTTTCCTCTTGAACTCTTTCACAAAGTGGTTCAACATCCTGTTGTCAAAGTCCTCTCCTCCGAGATGGGTGTCTCCGGATGTCGCCTTCACTTCAAAAGTACTCTTTTCCATAGTGAGTATAGCCACGTCGAAAGTACCACCACCGAGATCGAAGATGAGCACATTCTTCCTCTTGCCAGAAGTACATTTGTCGAGACCATAGGCAATAGCGGCTGCTGTGGGTTCGCTTATGATCTTCATGACATTGAGACCGGCAATGAGTCCAGCATCCTTTGTGGCCTGACGCTGAGAGTCGTTGAAGTAGGCGGGAACGGTTATGACGGCGTTTTTCACGGTGGAGCCTAAGTAGGCCTCGGCGGATTCCTTCATCTTGGAGAGGACCATTGAAGATATCTCCTCCACCGAGAATCGTTTCTCCTCGCCTTTGTAAGAGACTATAATCATAGGCTTATCGTTATGGGGGTCGGGGATAAGCTTAAATGGCCAGAGTTTCATGTCAGATTGGACAACAGGGTCGCTGTATCTTCTCCCAATCAACCGCTTCGCATCTGATCGAATTCAAAATTTAATTTAAATATAATCACAATTGAAACAGTACAAAAAAATAATATAAATATCTCAGTACCGAAGACGGTGTTGGTGGAGTTGACGGCGACTTGGTTCTTGGCCGCATCGCCGATGAGGCGCCCAGTATCGGTGAACGCCACGTAAGACGGCGTCGTGCGGTTTCCCTGATCGTTGACTATAATTTCAACGCGGTCGTGCTGCCACACGCCCACGCACGAATACGTAGTTCCCAAATCGATTCCGATCGCAACTCCTCCTTCGCCGCCGTTAGTAGCCATACTAGTGCTGTTCGATAACACAAAATTCGGAGTAAGAAATTTATATATTGAGAGGAGCCGTAATTGTATGCGTATTTATATAAGTTGAAGATTTTATGCTTGATTTTATACGTATACCTTAATCAATGAATTCATTGTTGCCCTTGTTTTTAGGTAAATTAAATTAATTAATGGGTGAAAAATTAAAATACACTATTTTATAAGGGAGACGTACTTTTTTACACTGGGATTTAATATACCATCTTTTTTACACAGATAATAGGTAAATGGCCGAATTTACCCTTTATTTTTACCACTCCATTCGTACCAGATTACACCCCACTAATCCCTTTTTTTTGGATCGAATATAATTAATCCTCACGAACCCTACATGAATGTATTCATGTTAATCTACACCAACCAAATACGAACGAAGTTGTGTTAGATTAGAACTCTTCACCGGTTTGAAATATGTGTTAGATTATTCATCTGCAAAATCTTCAAATTATTCAACTCAGTGCACAGCGAAGGTAATCTATACTTATTTAATCGTGATTTGTATGAAGTAAATGGAGTTATATATAATTTTTTTTATATTACAGATGCCATTCTTACATATAATAGTGAAATATGGTGGTTGCTGGAATGGAATGGAATATGTTGGCGGAGAAGAAGACGTTGCTATTATACCTCCAGGAGAAGGTAGCTATGATGCACTATGGAAAAGTGTACACCATTGTATTAATGCGGACACTGATTCGTGGCGGTACATTATGGAATCCTTTGTCGACCTTCACGACAACAAAATACGCAAGATGAAATTGAAGTCAGATAGTGATATTTTTAGTTTGTTTTTCAAGGAAAGAAACCCAGTTGTTTTCGTAACTTTGAAAAATAGTCGACCAAATGCCTCTGCCAATACATCCGATCGAACTCCCTTGCCGTCAACATTCGACCAAATGCCCTTGCCTACTACTGAAACAACAAATGTCAATGGTCCCTTCGAACCTAATATGGATATCCTCCCCCCATATTCTGATTTTGGCGTGGATTGGGGATTAGGAGGAGAAAATGTATGTGTTGATGAAGATAATGATGACGTCGGTCTATGCAATGTCCATGTTGATGGTAGCAATGCAGATGTAGAAGAGGAGAATGGTGTCGATGAAAACTCTTTGATGCGTGCACAATACGAGGACTTCATGACATGGTGGAGGCAACACATACCCGCTGTTGTAAAAGACGGTAACCGTGGACAACCACTTCCTTCATGCAGGCCAAATCGATCTACTTTGGAAGGTAGTGAAGCATTAGACAAAAATATGTTAAATAGCAGTAGATGGATAGTACCTGGAGCTCCTACCTTATCTGAAAGTGCAGTTGATGAAGAAGACCATGGGCAATTTTTTAATAGTGGTACTATACAAGTGGGTTCACATTATTCAAGCAAAGAAAAATTAATTACGGCTGTGGGTTTGTATCATGTTGAGCGAGTAGGAGAATACCGAATTAGGTACTCGGATAAAAAGAGGTTCAAAGTGGTATGCAAGTCTAGTGACTGCCCATTCACGATTTGTTCTAGTGCTGCTAATAAATCTATTTGGCGGGTTTACAAGTTGATGGATCACACTTGCACGTTAGACCCGAGTAGGAGCGGACCTCGACGATTGCCCTCAAAGATCCTCGGTGCTTACTTTGCCCCTCGCCTTCTTGAAGAGAATTCAACATTAATTCCCAGAGCAATGATGAGTGAGCTTCAACAACGTAATTCTATACATTCCACATATGATCAAACTTTGCGCGCTAAACATCATGCTATTGAGATGATTTATGGAAATCAACAAAAATCTTTCGCCAATTTGCCGTCGTACTTGCATATGCTGAAAGATATGAATCCGGGATCTGTCACTGATATTGAGATAGACACACCATCCAATATGTTCAGAAACGTTTTCTTTGCTTTTGGAGCATCAATTGTTGGCTTTAAAAATTATGGTCGACCGGTGATCGTAGTTGACGGTACACACTTAAAGGGAACATACAATGGCATTATGTTTGTTGCTGTGACTCAAGACGTACGGCAATAGACAAATATTCCCATTGGCGATTGGTATAGGCCACGTTGAAGACGACTCTACCTGGACATGGTTTTTGGAAAACTTAAAGCGTGCTTATGGGTCGCAAGAAGATTTGGTGATTGTTTCCGATGCACATAAGAGCATTGCCAATGCTGTGAAGACAGTTTTCCCTAATGCATACCATTGTCTTTGCTACGTTCACATTAAAAATAATATTAAGGCCGCAGGGATGGAAATGGTTGCATTATTCAAGGAAGCCGCATATAGTTTCCGGGATACCGAGTTTGAGCTTGCTTTAGCTAGCATTCGCAGTAAGAATGAGGTATTGTTCCAAAAGTTGTGTCGTATAGGGCCTGAAAAATGGGCGCGTTCTCAATGCCCAACGCGCAGATATGAATTTGTGACATCAAACGCTGCTGAGAGCTTAAATAAACAAGCGTTGTGGGCACGAAAACTTCCTATAACTTCTGTTCTCGAAGTAATGCGATCCACTATTGAGAGATGGTTCTTCGAAAGAAGAAATGATGCTAACTTGCGAGAACACGATCTTAGTAACGCCGCTGCATGTGATTTAAGCACAGCCATCCAATATGGGTCATCAATGACTGTGAAACGAATAGATACGTCACTATTCAAAGTTCAAGATCATAGGAAATTATTGATAGTTGATCTTTCAGAAAGAACATGTACATGTGGCTCATTTCAGCATATGTTGATACCTTGTAGTCATGCAGTAGCAGCGATTCGGTATGTTTTACTTCTATTAACAATATTTATTTTAATTTCATATCCTTTATCATTTAATAATTCATTCGAACATGTTTATTTAGGATGGTTAATCACAACATAAATGCATATGTTGGTGAGTGTTACAAGACATCTTCATTACGTGGTATGTGGTCCGGTATCGTAATGCCGATCCTAGAACCTAGTTCTTGGGTTGTTCCTTCTGATGTGCAGGGAATCATATGCCTTCCCCCGAACAGACAAAGGCAAGCAGGCCGGCCACGTCAATCTAGATTTTCCGCCGGTCCTTCTCTGACTCGAAAACCCCAAATTTGCTCACGTTGTAGGGGCTATGGTCACAACGCTGTGAAGTGTTCGGTATTCATACCGTTGTCTTTGACACCAGAAACAAACGAACAACCTGATAAAGACAAACGACGTGCTCCCAAAAAATGTTCCATTTGTCGCTCCTCAGAACATACTCGCAGAAAATGCCTATCCTTGCACGTTAGTAGCTAATGAATGAATGCCCCTTTTGTGATTGTTCTTACTCTAGTAAGTTTTTTTTTTTTTTTTAATGAACCTATGTATGTTTTTTACAGTATTATGGAACAGAACGAACTTCCTATGCAAGCTTTGTTTATGGATCAAATAAATATTAATCAACGGATCGAATAAAGTTTTACTGGATCAAATAATATTTGATGAATCAAATCAATGTGGACGGAATATATGAGATTACATGGAAAATTTGAATTTCAACAAATGATTTGGATCAAATATAATTAAATGGATCGAATACTAATACTAATAATTAAATGGATCGAACCGTCCAACTACAGTATTTTACATTTATTAATTACATTATTAAGGAGGGAAGAGAAATGAATAGGGTATAAAAGTAAAACGAGGTAGAAAAAATGGTTTTGTAAGAGATAGTGTAAAAAAGAATTTTCCTTATCCAAAACAGTGTATTTTTAAAGATTTACACTTAATTAATATACTGATGAAGTAATAAGTTCTTGAAAAATAGAATTCTCTAAATTAAAAATCTAAATTAAATATTAAATTACCCTTAAAATTGACACTTAACCTCCAAAATAAAAGGAATAATCTTGAAATCTTATTTAATAATCTAAACTAATTATTAAATTATTTAATATTTTAATAAGTGTAAAAAATATTCAACTCCCTCAAAGTGACATTTTTTACTTCCAAAACTTAAATAAAATGCATTGAAAACTCAAAATTTTGAAAACAATTGCAATTTATCCAAATTTTATTAGTATTTTACATGTTTGAAATGACATATGAGTAAAAAATGTATTTTATCTCAAAACAAATACTCAATTAATAAAAAATTCAAATAAAATAAATATTTTTTACATTTTAATTTTATTATATTTTATTTTTAATTGTTTTAATTAATCATTTAACTTATAATTTATTTATTTATTTTAATAATATGAATTAAAAAATATTTTTAAAAAAAATGATTATGAATTAAAATTTTAAATTAATTATAGTACATAATAAAAGCATGATATCATCATTTTTTCTTTTTAAAATTATAATTTCTTTATTATTATTTATAATTTTATTTTTATTTGTAAAAAAAAAAATACCGTGTTGATTTATTTCTAAAATAGAATTCAAAAATTCATATATACTAAAATAAAAATGTAAAAAATGTTGTATTCTTTTCAAATATAATTTTTATTAATGTATGATTTTGTTTTGAGGTAATGTAAAAAATTTAGAAAAGCTAAAGTGCATATTAGGTCACTTTCATTTCAGATTTATGATTTCAAAATGAAAATGATGTATTCTGTTAAGTGAAAGTAAAATTGAAAAAGATATGTATAGTCTATTATAGTGAAAGTTTTATATGATGAAATAAATAAATAAATAAAAAATATTCAAGGTTTGAAACAAACAATATTGCAATCCATGGAGATAAACATTTGATCAGCAGTCAGCAGCACCCTTTCCTGCAGTTACATTACATCCTTCCAATAATCGGGATGCAAATGCTTTGAAGCTCTTTCAACTTATCGATAGATTGAACAGCCTCAGCCGTCTTGTTTTCCTCCGCCCATTCAATAGTCGACAAGACCGCAACTTGGATTTTCTCCTTGTCAGCCTCTAGGATGTTCAAAGCAGTATTCCCATTATAACCCATGATAAGGTTCCTCGTGTTGTAAGCATAATCCAGCAACGCATTCCTCGATTCAGCCTTCTTCCTGTGGTGAAGGTCCTCGGCCTTGTACTTTTCAGCTTCTCTCACCATCTTTTCTATCTCCTCTTGGCTCAGCCTACCTTTCTCGTTAGTTATAGTTATCCTTTTCTTCTGGCCGGTTGTCTTGTCCTCGGCCGAGACGTTCAGTATCCCGTCGCCATCAATGTCAAAGCAAACATTGACCCGTTTAAGACCTCTGGGCGCAGCTGGAATGTCCGTCAGCAAAAATTCCCCAAGCTGATTATTATCTACTGTCCTCGTTCTCTCACCTTCAAGAACACGAATGGCTATAGTTGTCTGGTTGTCTTTACTGGTATAATAAACATGTTCCCTATTAGTAGGAATAGTCGTGTTCCTCGGAATCACAACAGACATAACATCTCCTTCTGTATGTATACCGAGAGACATCGGTGTGACATCTAACAGAATAAGATCTTGCACCAACTTGTTGCCTTGGCCGCTTAGATTGGCTGCTTGAACCGCTGCTCCATAAGCAACAGCTTCATCCGGATTAATGTTTTTGCACAACTCCTTTCCATTAAAGAAGCTCCGCAGCAACTGCTGAACTTTCGGGATCCTCGTCGAGCCTCCGACTAGAACGAGATCGTCGATGCTGTTCTTGTTCATTTTGGTGTCCGTCAAGCAGCTTTCGACCCTCTCCATGCACTTTCGGAACAAGTCAATGTTGAGCTCCTCAAACTTAGCACAAGTAATGGTAGCTTGGAAATCGACACCCTCGTACAACGAATCAACGTCGATTGTGGTTTGACAAGTAGAGGAGAGCATCCTCTTTGCCCTCTCGCAAGCCGTCCTCAACCTCCTCAACGACTTTGGGTTCCCACTCATGTCCTTTTTGTGTTTCCTCTTGAACTCTTTCACGAAATGACTCAACATCCTGTTGTCAAAGTCCTCTCCTCCGAGATGGGTGTCTCCGGAAGTCGCCTTGACTTCAAAAGTGCCCTTTTGCATAGTGAGTATCGCGACATCGAAAGTACCACCGCCGAGGTCGAAGATGAGAACATTCTTCTTATTCCTACCAGAAATACATTTGTCGAGACCGTAGGCAATGGCGGCTGCTGTGGGTTCGCTGATGATCTTCATCACATTGAGACCGGCAATGAGTCCGGCATCCTTGGTGGCCTGACGCTGAGAGTCGTTGAAATAGGCGGGAACGGTTATGACAGCGTTCTTCACGGTGGACCCCAGGTAGGTCTCGGCGGTGTCCTTCATCTTGGAGAGGACCATTGAAGATATCTCCTCCGCTGAGAATCGTTTCTCCTCGCCTTTGTAAGAGACAACGATCATCGGCTTGTCGTTATCGGGGTCGGCAACGAGATTGAATGGCCAGAGTTTAATGTCGGCTTGAACAATAGGGTCGCTGTATTTTCTACCAATTAACCGCTTCGCATCTGAATTCAAAATTTAAATATATAAAAATAAACATGAAATTAATTTCAAAAACATGATCAAGAATAAAATCTGACCGAAGACGGTGTTGGTGGAGTTGACGGCGACTTGGTTCTTCGCGGCCTCGCCGATGAGGCGCCCAGTGTTGGTGAACGCCACGTAAGACGGCGTCGTGCGGTTACCCTGATCGTTGGCTATAATCTCGACACGGTCGTGCTGCCACACGCCCACGCACGAATACGTCGTTCCCAAATCGATCCCGATCGAAACCCCTTTTTCCCCGCCGTTAGTAGCCATACTCCTTCCGAAATTCTGTGTAAGAAATTTTATATTGATAGGAGCCGTAATCGTATACGAATATATAAAGTCGGAAGATTTTATGCTTGATTTTATATTTTAGGTAAATTAAATTAATACCGTATAATTAATTTTCGGCATAATTTTAAGACACTACAACTCTACGAGTACAATAATATTACACTCGTCTAGGGTATATAAATTGCTTGCCCTATACATATTACTTAATTAATACTCTCTCTTATATGGACACGAAGTTAAAAAAAATGTGAAAAGAAAAGGGTAAAAATAGAGGGACTGAGGGAGTAATAGTTTACAATTTTACCCTCCAAATAAAATTATTACAAAAAATTATATATATCTTTGTAATAATAATTTTAAAATTTGTATTTATATTAATAAACAAATAAAAATTAACCAAAAATAATAAACATAAAATGAAAATTGAAAATCTTCAACAATCAAAAGCTAGTGTTATACTCCACTTAAACAAAGGGAGAGTATATATCTCTCTCAGTTTCTTAGTAATGGTCATATATCATTTGCAAATGACCATTATCATTAATATAGTCTGAGTTAGAGGAAGTATAACAATATAATCCGTAAGAAAAACCTAGCTTTAGCTACATATATAACACTTATAACACTTAAAACGTCATGGGGTCATCGACTCGAGGCCACGGATTGGTCAGGTTTGATTAAAGGTGTCCAACAAGAAGAAGTGTTGGGAAATAGTTTGCAAAGACCCCAAGAGTAGGTGACAATTTATATGATTTAGGGGGCATTGGGTGCAGTTTATATGATTGTTGAAAGGCCGAGTTATAACGCTCAAAGTCTGACCTTTATGCATTGGTTCGATTACTAATAAGTAATAACTGCTCTCAATTCATTCTTGTCCCCAAGCTTAACTTTGAGTTCCAAATACTAATAAATTATGGATTGGAGCAAATAAAAATTGAAGGAAAAACATACTACTATATGATAACTTGCTGTCTATATCTTCAAACATACTACTCAGACAGCCTGCACCATCTTCTTGGCTCTTATCCGAGCTTTTAATAATCGAATCTACTGCAAGTTCAGTTTTCTCCGTTATTTTATTAATATTAAATTAAATGGACAAAAAAATATGTAATAACACTAACAATTCTAAGCTGTCAACTACCAAGTTAATTATCTTGGGAAACCTTCCTTCTTTTCCTCATTTGGTTCTCGTAATCCTCCAAATTCTTCAATTCGGCCTTCTTCTTGTGGCATGCATCCTCCATCTTGTACTCCTCAGCTTCTTTGACCATTTTCTCTATCTCCTCCTTGCTCACCCTACCCTTCTCGTTACTTATAGTTATCTTTTTCTTCCGACCGGTTGTCTTGTCCTCAGCAGACACGTTCAGAATACCGTTGGCATCAATCTCAAAGCACACATTGATCCTCGGAATACCCCTCGGTGCAGGAGGAATGCCAGCTAGGACAAATTCACCAAGCAAGTTGTTATCCACGGACCTAATTCTTTCACCTTCAAGAACATGAATCCGAACGCTCGCCTGGTTGTCAATGCTGGTTGAGGTCAGTTTTTCAATTTTAGTAGGAATGGTCGTGTTCCTCGGAATCACAACAGCCATTAATCTCCTTTAGTATTTATCCCGAGTGACAAGGGCGTTACATCTAAGAGAACAAGATCCTGCAACTTCGCATTGCCTTGTCCGCTCAGAACGGCTGCTTGAACCGCAGCTCCATAAGCAACAGCCTCGTCTGGATTAATGCTCTTGCACAACTCCTTTCCGTTAAACAAATCCTTCAGCAACTGTTGAACCTTTGGAATCCTAGTCGACCCTCCAACGAGGACGAGATCGTCAATGCTGCTCTTGTCCATGTTAGCGTCCATCAAGCACTTCTCGACCGTCTCCGAGCACTTTTCGAACAAGTCGATGTTGAGCTCCTCGAATCTGGCGCGAGTAATGCGGCTGTGAAAATCGACACCCTCGTACAAAGCATCGACTTCGATCGTGGTTTGGCAAGTCGAGGAGAGAGTCCTCTTCGCCCTCTCGCAAGCTGTCCTCAACCTCCTCATCGATTTGGGGTTGGCGCTGATGTCCTTGTGGTGCGTCCTCTTGAACTCTTCCACAAAGTATGTCAACATCCGGTTGTCGAAATCTTCTCCCCCGAGATGAGTGTCGCCAGCTGTCGCCCTCACTTCAAAAGTGCCCTTGTCGATAGTTAGAATCGAGACATCGAAAGTCCCACCTCCGAGGTCGAAGATGAGAACGTTCTTCTTGGGGCCGGACTTAGATTTTTCGAGACCGTACGCAATTGCGGCTGCGGTGGGTTCGCTGAGGATTCGTATCACATTCAGACCGGCTATGAGTCCGGCGTCCTTTGTGGCCTGGCGTTGAGAATCGTTGAAGTAGGCGGGCACGGTTATTACAGCATTCTTTACGGTGGACCCTAGGTAGGCCTCAGCGGATTCCTTCATCTTGGAGAGGACCATGGAAGATATCTCCTCTGCCGAGATTCGTTTCTCTTCGCCTTTGTGGGAGACTACAATCATAGGCTTGTCGTTGTTATCGGGTCCGGGTATGAGCTTGAAAGGCCAGAGTTTCATGTCAGCCTGGACAACAGGGTCGCTGAATCTTCTCCCAATCAACCGCTTCACATCTGATTCATAAAAAAAAAGTAATGAATTAAGTAAGTAGGCATAAAATTCCAATAAAAGAAAAACAGTTTCTAAATTAAATATCTGACCGAAGACGGTGTTAGTGGAGTTGACGGCGACTTGGTTCTTCGCGGCCTCGCCGATGAGGCGCTCATCGTCGGTACTGAACGCCACGTAAGACGGCGTGGTGCGGTTGCCCTGGTCGTTGACTATAATTTCAACGCGGTCGTACTGCCACACGCCCACGCACGAATACGTCGTTCCCAAATCGATCCCGATCGCAACTCCTTCTTCGCCGCCGTTAGTAGCCATACTCGATCGATAACACAAAATTCGAGTAACGAAAATTTGCGATTGGATTTAGGGGAGCCGTATAAATAAATACACCTGATTTATATAATTAGGTTAATTAATTAAACTTTTAGTACATGCTGTGTGTGTGTCTATATATATAATTTTCGAAAAGTCTCCAAATATATCCAAACAATATTCTCGCTGAAAAATAATTATTTTTATTTTTTAATTCAAAAATATTTTCTCGTTGAGTAGTTTTCTTTCTTCATGTTTTGAAATTCTGATTCCTTGTTCTTGCATTTTGTTTTCCAAAATTCATCACTAGGTATTTGTGTTTTTGGTTATTATTTTTTCAAGTTGAATCAAATTTCAAATTGTCTTTGAGGTTTTTGGTTAATTTTTTTTCAAGTTAAATCAAATTTCAAATTGTCTTTGAGTTCGTTCGTTCCTGCAACTTTTCATCGTTTGTGAAAAACCACATGTAAACTCAACTTTAGATCAAAATATAATCACATTACAAGGAAGTTCCAAAAGAGGTGTATTTCAGGTATTATTGTTTTTTTTTAATTGCTATAAATCGAAAAGAGTACTATGATTCAACAATCAAAGAAAGACATAAATAAACAGGTAAGGATGTAATTAAGAGAGTATGATTGAACAATAAAACAAAACCGAGAGAGTATATATAAGAAAGAAGTAAACAAAACAGGTAAAGATGTTCCATCAAACCATACTATATTAAAAATAAGCAATGCAAGATCAAACAGCTAGCCTCTCCTGTAGTCATGTTACTTCCATTGAGCTCTAATCAGCCTGGAAATGCTTTCATGAAGCTCTTTCATCTTAGCGTTAAATTCAACAGCCTCAGCCGTCTCATTTCCCTCCGCCCATTGAATAGTCGACATGACCGCAAATTCGATTCTCGCCTTGTCAGCCACTGGGATATTGTTCAAAGCAACATTCACATAACCCTTAACCATATTCCTCATGTTGTAGGCATAGTTGAGCAACGCATTCCTCGATTCAACCTTGTTCCTGAGATACAGATCCTCCGACTTGTATTTTTCAGCTTCTCTCAACATCCTGTCTATCTCCTCCTCGCTCAGCCTACCCTTCTTGTTCGTGACAGTGATCTTATTCTTCAAACCCGTCATCACTTCCTCAGCCGAGGCGTTCATTATCCCATTCGCATCAATTTCAAAGCAAACATTGTACCGTTTAACACCCCTCGGTGCAGGTTGAAAGCCTGTCAGCGTAAATTCCCCGAGCTTATAATTATCTACCACCTTCGTTCTCTCACCTTCAAGAATGCAAATCCCTAGACTTTGTTGGTTGTCAAAGGCGGTACCAAAAACTTTTTCCTTTCTAGTAGGAATGGTTGTGTTCCTTGGAATCAAAACACTCATAACATCTCCGAATGTATTTATACCGAGAGATAACGGCGTGACGTCTAGAAGAATAAGATTCTGCAACTTTTCGTTCCCTTGGTTGCTTATAATGGCAGCTTGAACCGCAGCTCCGTAAGCAACAGCCTCGTCTGGATTAATGCTCTTGCACAACTCCTTTCCATTAAACATACCCTGCAGCAACTGTTGAACTTTTGGAATCCTAGTCGAGCCTCCGACGACGACGAGATCGTGGATGGTGTTCTTCTCCATTTTGGCGTCGATCAAGCAGTTCTGAACCTTCTCCATGCACTGTCGGAACAAGTCCATGTTGAGCTCCTCGAATTTAGCGCGGGTGACGGTAGCTTGAAAATCGATCCCGTGGTACAACGAATCGACATCGATTGTGGTTTCGCAAGTGGAGGAGAGAATCCTCTTTGCCCTCTCGCAAGCCGTCCTCAACCTCCTCATTGATTTGGGGTTCCCGCTCATGTCCGTGTTGTGTTTCCGATTGATCGAACTCTTTCACAAAGTGGCTCAGCATACGGTTGTCGAAGTCCTCTCCACCGAGATGGGTGTCTCCGGATGTCGCCTTGACTTCAAATGTACCATTCTGGATAGTGAGGATCGAGACATCGAAAGTCCCACCGCCGAGGTCAAAGATGAGAACATTCTTCTTGGGGTCAGACTTACATTTGTCGAGACCGTAGGCAATAGCGGCTGCGGTTGGTTCGCTGAGGATTCGTATCACATTGAGACCGGCAATTAGTCCGGCGTCCTTTGTGGCCTGACGCTGGGAGTCGTTGAAGTAGGCGGGAACGGTTATGACAGCATTCTTTACGGTGGACCCCAGGTAGGATTCGGCGGATTCCTTCATCTTGGAGAGGACCATGGAAGATATCTCCTCCGCAGAGAATCGTTTCTCCTCGCCTTTGTGGGAGACTACGATCGTCGGCCTGTCGTTTTCGGGGACCGGAACGAGCTTGAATGGCCAGAGTTTCATGTCAGACTGGACAACAGGGTCGCTGTATTTTCTACCGATCAACCGCTTCGCATCTGATCATTCAAAATTTAAATATAATCGATTTACTCAATTAAGAGAACAATATGAAATTTCGAAAAAGATCTGACCGAAGATGGTGTTAGTGGAGTTGACGGCGACTTGGTTCTTGGCCGCATCGCCGATGAGGCGCCGAGTGTCGGTGAACGCCACGTAAGACGGGGTCGTGCGGTTGCCCTGATCGTTGACTATGATCTCAACGCGGTCGTGCTGCCACACGCCCACGCATGAATACGTCGTTCCCAAATCGATTCCGATCGCAACTCCTAATTCGCCGCCGTTAGTAGCCATATTCGATTTAGACTTTAGAGAGAGAGAGGAGGCTGAGGAGCCGTATACTTATTTCAGGTTTTATTGTATTTGCGACTTATATATAAGTTCAAATTTTGATGCTTGATTTTATATATTTATATATCTTAAATCAATATATCATTGATTATTTCCCCGTAATTAAGATACTCATCTCTACCTATCTTATGCATAATTTTAATTTTTCAATAGGTTTAGCACGACCCTTATTGCTAAATTAAACGTTTGTATTGTAGGGTCGAAACAAGTGCAATTAAGAAGTACGGAGTACAAATAAAAGGAACGGGGAGCGTTACAATATTTACAATATTTTTCACTTGTTTTAAAATATTTTCTCTCTCTTATTTATTTTTCATTTATCACAGTTTTAACATTCTATCTCTTTATGTCTTTGAGAAAGCCGCCGCGCGCCGAGCACTAGTCCTTGGAAATATTAAGCGATAATCTACGAGAATCAATTAGTCAAAATATTTAGTACATTAAAAGAGAGAGGTTATATTTTTCTAAGAAAATCAAATATAATTAAATAAGAAATAAATATAGTATTATAATTATATTTATTTGGAGAGGGGTAATTTAATATTTTACTATATTCTTCATTTTACAATCTCTATTTTTTAATCAATGTTTTGGGTTTTACAATCTTTATTTTTTAATTGATGTTTTAGATTTTTTTTCTTTTAAATGCCTACAATTTTCATTCTAATCAATTAATTAGTAATTGAATTGGCATTTAATTGTGATGACTTACATTGAATCAAATGAGGGTATATTTGAGATAATTATTTTTTATTAAAATATGTGAAAATCTTAAAACATCATTAAAGAAAAACGGGAGAGAGTATTATATTTTATTAAAAGTTCGGAAGTTAAGTACAACTAATAAAAAAAGAGTTGAGAGTTTAAAGTTTTTAACTGTTAAAAATACAGTATTAAACATAGAATCCATAGAATCCCTTGTGGCCTTATGTAAATGATTTGTTTAATTGTGTTAGTAGTATTAATAACTCTTAAGTCTTAACCATACCAATAGTCAATCTTCCTATTTAAACGGAGAAATTATTTATTATCGGATTCAAATTCGAATTGAACAACTATGATTGGAAAAGGCTAATCAACATGTATAAATTAATTAGATTTTTTTAATAAATATAATTAATAAATTATCTCTATTTTGTATTGGTTTAATAATTAATTTGACATACAGTATCATGTAACGTAATTCAAAGCAGAATACATATCATGTAACGTAATAATGAAACTATTCAAAGCAGAATACATACCAGTACTATATATAAAAATAAGAAAGAAAAAATAAATAATGCAAGATCAAATTAAAACTCAAATCATATCACAGGTCACCAGGTCTGTTTGTTACATTCATTCAATAATCTGATTGCAAATGATTTTAAGATTTTTCAACATATCTTCAAACTCAACAGCCTTAGCCATCTCGTCTTTATTATTCGACCATTCCATAGCCGAATCGATTGCATGCAAACTCGATTCTATCCTTGTCAGCCTCTGGAATCTCCAAAGGATCACTTCCATAAGACCCCTTTATCCTGTTTTTCATGTCGTAGGCGTAATCCTCCAGTGCATTCTTCGATTTGACCCTCTTCCTATGGGCCGCATCCTCCAACTTGTACAGCTCAGCTTCTATCAGCATCCTCTCTATTTCATCCTTGCTCAGCCTACCCTTCTCGTTTGTTATAGTTATCTTTTCCTTCAGCCCCGTCTTCTTCTCCTCAGCAGACACGTTCAGAATACCGTTGGCATCAATCTCAAAGCAAACGTTGATCTTTGCAACACCCCGGGGCGCAGGAGAAATGCCATACAGTATAAATTCACCGAGCAAATTGTTATCCACCACCCTTGTTCTTTCACCTTCAAGAACTTTTAATAGCATTCTTGTCTGGTTGTCTCTAATGGTTAATTACCAGCACATGTTCCTTTTTAGTAGGAATTGTGGTGTTCCTCGGAACCACAACAGACATAACATCTCCAAGTACATTGACACCGAGGGACAATGGCGTGACATCTAAAAGAACAAGATCCTGCAACTTCACATTGCATTGTCCACTCAGAATGGCTGCTTGAACTGCTGCTCCATAAGCAACAGCTTCATCTGGATTAATGCTCTTGCACAACTCCTTTCCATTAAATAAATCCTTCAACAGTTGTTGAACCTTTGGAATCCTAGTCGAGCCTCCCACAAGGACGAGATCGTCGATGCTGTCCTTGTACATGTTCAAGCACTTCACAACAGTCTCCGTGCACTTTTGGAACAAGTCAATGTTGAGCTCCTCGAATCGAGCGCGTGTAATGTGACTGTGAAAATCGACACCTTCGTACAAAGCATCAACATCAATTGTGGTTTGAAAAGTTGAGGAGAGAGTCCTCTTTGCCCTCTCACAGACAGTCCTCAGTCTCCTCAGAGCTTTGGGGTTGCTAGACATGTTTTTCACCTGTCTCCTCAAAGTGGTTCAACATCCTGTTGTCAAAGTCCTCTCCTCCGAGATGAGTGTCACCAGCTGTTGCCCTGACTTTGAAAGTATCTTTGTCGATAGTGAGGATTGAGACATCAAAAGTACCACCGCCAAGATCGAAGATTAGAACATTCTTCTTCTCGCCAGAAATACTGTTTGCCGCCCTTTTGTCCAGACCATACGCAATGGCAGCTGCAGTGGGTTCGCTAAGGATTCGTATGACATTGAGACCGGCGATGAGTCCGGCGTCCTTGGTGGCCTGACGCTGAGCATAGTTGAAGTAGGCGGGCACAGTCACAACTGCATTCTTTACGGTGGACCCTAGGTATGCCTCGGCAGATTCCTTCATCTTGGAGAGGACCATTGCAGATATCTCCTCCGCAGAGAATCGTTTCTCCTCCCCTTTGTAATCGACTACGATCATCGGCTTCTCGTCATCAGGCCCTGCAACGATCTTGAATGGCCAGAGTTTCGTGTCAGCTTGGACTATAGGGTCACTGAATCTTCTGCCAATTAAACGCTTCGCATCTGATTCACAAAACATACAAAATAATAATTAAATCAACAGTTAGTAATGCAAAATTACTAAAGTAAACCCGATGATTTACCCAGAGCGCACTAGATAAGTAGTGGCTGCGATTTCCCGTCATAAAAAAAAAATGCTACTAAAGTAGAACAACATATAATTAATTCTATATTTGTTACCGAAGACGGTGTTAGTTGAGTTGGCTGCCACCTGGTTCTTGGCTGCATCGCCGATAAGGCGCTCATCGTCGGTGAAAGCCACATAGGACGGGGTCGTACGATTACCCTGGTCATTGACTATAATCTCAACACGGTCATGCTGCCACACACCCACGCATGAATATGTGGTTCCCAAATCGATACCTATTGCAGCTCCTTCGCCCGTGCTAGCCATTACTTGATAGCAATTAAACTCAAACCAGCCAAGTGAAAAATATATAGGGCTTAAGAATACAAATTAAGCTAATTAAATAGAGGTAAATAGAGTGTTTTCAGTCGGTTAAATTTCTGGTTCATGCAAGTGAATTCTGTTGGACACGGCTAACGCTCAATTTTCCCACTGAATTAATGAACCTTAAATTGATGTTCTATGTTCACATTTATTTTTACGTTTCTTTTGAATTCACACGTTAGAAATGTCACTTGTTATTTTTAAAAATTTATAAAAATAATTTCTTAAACATTGAATTTATAAAAACATACTGTATATGTCACGCCCCGTTTTATTTTATTATATAAAAGAAATAGAAATAATAATTTTTAAATATCTCAAGGGCGCGAGATGCAATTTTAAAACTCTATGTCGGCATAATTAAGTTCCAACAGTAAAAGATTTAAATAGTAGTAAATGCAGCGGAAAATAAATATAGTTTTGAGCACGTGCGACACGCACTAAAATAATTTAACTTATTAATTACATGTAAGAATCACGGCGCAGAAGCATCCTCGACTACTCCGGTTAATCATAGTATCACCTGAAAATATTTAGTTTAACAAGGGTCAGTCCACTGACTGGCAAGTAGGCATGCAATCTATATGCTTTAATGTTATCACTTGTCGTCTTAGTTTGTATCTTAAACGTTGAACCTTTAATGCAATGCAACTCCTTAACTTAGACGTAGGACATAAACTTTAACTTTAACTTGAAACGTTTACGTAACTTTTCTTAACATTCACATTCATAACATTTCCTTCACGTTTAGACGCGAGCTCACTTGACATCGTAAGGGCTACCCCAGTCCATTGAGGCCATTCGTTCGTTAGTTGCACACCCTGTCTAGAGGCCCTTTCGCACTCTAGCCATTGAGGCCATTAAAGTTAGTTGCACACCCTGGTCTAGATGCCCTTTCGACGCTCTAGCCATTGAGGCCATTAAAGTTAGTGCCACCCTGCTTAAGGTAGGTCCTTACGATGCCCAACATTTCGTTTACTTTATCATTTAACTTTCGTTCTTTAGTATTTTGACCGTGAATGGACTTCTAATGCATATGCATCCTTACGTGTATGCATGAACTAATGATATGCACACACTCATGTCAAAAATGATAAACATACACATTGGAAGGAACATAACAAGCTGTATTAAAATACAATCAACACAGAATAAGACATAGTACACAACATTCAAACACCAGTTACAATTAAAATAGTACCGATTTGCAAGCACCTACTAATTTATCAACACACATGTAATTAAGATATACATATAACATTATATACATGCATCCGTGGGTTCTATATATTTATACTTATACACATACAAATTACAGTACACACATTATATACTTACCCCACATACATAATGTTACTATTGTACATATATAATTATATTATATACATATATTTGTTGATGTTGTTGACTTGTTGCTACTGTATATCGAAACACACATATATATAAGTGTTAGGTTTATATATCTAATTATGATATATGTATTGTATATATATTGAGGCTCTTCACTCTCTCTGCACATACCTATATTATATCTACAAGCATATATATGGATTATTTACTACTGCTTCATATATATATACCCACGTCTAAAACACATACATACCATTATATACACATAGGTTATATCTATACACATGCATTTACACTTACACATCTACACTTCACATACTCATCGACCCACATAGTTTCGATAAATCACGCATAGGCACGCACGAATCAACACATATAGGTGAAACGCATAAATTAAATTAATATTAATGATGAACCCTAAATTCGAAATACGATCTAATTACGTGAAAACCTAAACCTACTTGCCTTGATTAATACGTGATCGAGGTTAAAGAGTCGAGCGGCGTCGTCTCCTTCTTCCTTCTCCCTAGGCCACGCCTTCTTCTTTTCTTCTCGGTCGCGGCTTCTCTCTCGCTCTCTCTATTCTATTCTACCAGCGTAAACTCCAAAACCCTATTTTCCATCTCAGTTCTATATTTATTTGTACTAATTTTAATTAATTAATACTTTAGCCCATAACTAATATAATTTAGTTGGCCCAATTAAAAGACAAGCTTAGCCCAATTATTAAACTATAATTTGATTAGCTCATAAAACATATAAAACATTAGTTCAATCCATTAACATTAAACTCATTTTATAAAAGTAAATTAAACTAGAAGCCCAATTTATTAAACCCGACTAACACGTGGATAAAAAGGTCATTTTAATTAACTAATTTTTATATTAAAAATTCGGGTTATTACATTCTACCCACCTTATAAAAAGTTTCGTCCTCGAAACTTAGCTCAATTTAAAAATGTTAAAGCCCAATTCATAAAATACTGAAATCCAATTAACACGTGTACAAACGAGCTATTTTTAATTACTTAATTTTTATATTAAAAATCTGGGTTGTTACATTCTACCCACCTTATAAAAAGTTTCGTCCTCGAAACTTGCTTTAATTTATAAAATGTTAAAGCCCAACTAATATTTAAATTGATTATTCTATAAAATATAATTTCAGCCCATTAATATAAATTTATTTGTCAAATCCATAAAAATACCGAAGTCCAATTAACATGTAAGCAAATAACCTATTTTAATTACTTAGTTATATTTTTAAATCCAGGTTGTTACATTCTACCTGCCTTATAAAAAGTTTCGTCCTCGAAACTTGGTTCAATTTATAAAAATGTTAAAGTTCGATTAAAAGGATAAATATGTTTTACAATTTAGTAGCCCAACTCATAATATTTTAAAGTCTATTTAAAATGCTTAACACGTAAGAAAACAAGTTCGTTAAATTACTTAATTCTAAATATAAAAATTTAGGTTATTACATTTCACTCACCTAATAAAAGTTTGTTCTCGAAACTTAGTTAAATTTATAGGAATGCATTAAAATTTAAAGTCATCATGTAATATCATTAAGAATGTAACTATTTGAAGAAAATCAACATCACCACACCTAAGATAATAATAGAGGATCCCCATAACAATTACAACAATCAAGATTAATGAACTTTCATTTATTCATAACTAGCATTGATACAATTATCACATAAAAAAATAATTTAAACACATGTCAAAGTAACAACATAAATAACAATCATTATCAATTAAGCATTCAAATACCCAGAATTAACACTGATACTATAATCACTTAGCAAATAACTGGTATTAGAAACAACTTACCGGAGTACCGAAGATGTCTGACGTGATTCATACTCGTAACAATTTTTTTAAACTTGCAAACTATTAAATTTTAACACAGGTCGAGAGAACCGATTTTAAAACTCTGGTCTCTGATACCATTTGTCACGCCCCGTTTTATTTTATTATATAAAAGAAATAGAAATAATAATTTTTAAATATCTCAAGGGCGCGAGATGCAATTTTAAAACTCTATGTCGGCATAATTAAGTTCCAACAGTAAAAGATTTAAATAGTAGTAAATGCAGCGGAAAATAAATATAGTTTTGAGCACGTGCGACACGCACTAAAATAATTTAACTTATTAATTACATGTAAGAATCACGGCGCAGAAGCATCCTCGACTACTCCGGTTAATCATAGTATCACCTGAAAATATTTAGTTTAACAAGGGTCAGTCCACTGACTGGCAAGTAGGCATGCAATCTATATGCTTTAATGTTATCACTTGTCGTCTTAGTTTGTATCTTAAACGTTGAACCTTTAATGCAATGCAACTCCTTAACTTAGACGTAGGACATAAACTTTAACTTTAACTTGAAACGTTTACGTAACTTTTCTTAACATTCACATTCATAACATTTCCTTCACGTTTAGACGCGAGCTCACTTGACATCGTAAGGGCTACCCCAGTCCATTGAGGCCATTCGTTCGTTAGTTGCACACCCTGTCTAGAGGCCCTTTCGCACTCTAGCCATTGAGGCCATTAAAGTTAGTTGCACACCCTGGTCTAGATGCCCTTTCGACGCTCTAGCCATTGAGGCCATTAAAGTTAGTGCCACCCTGCTTAAGGTAGGTCCTTACGATGCCCAACATTTCGTTTACTTTATCATTTAACTTTCGTTCTTTAGTATTTTGACCGTGAATGGACTTCTAATGCATATGCATCCTTACGTGTATGCATGAACTAATGATATGCACACACTCATGTCAAAAATGATAAACATACACATTGGAAGGAACATAACAAGCTGTATTAAAATACAATCAACACAGAATAAGACATAGTACACAACATTCAAACACCAGTTACAATTAAAATAGTACCGATTTGCAAGCACCTACTAATTTATCAACACACATGTAATTAAGATATACATATAACATTATATACATGCATCCGTGGGTTCTATATATTTATACTTATACACATACAAATTACAGTACACACATTATATACTTACCCCACATACATAATGTTACTATTGTACATATATAATTATATTATATACATATATTTGTTGATGTTGTTGACTTGTTGCTACTGTATATCGAAACACACATATATATAAGTGTTAGGTTTATATATCTAATTATGATATATGTATTGTATATATATTGAGGCTCTTCACTCTCTCTGCACATACCTATATTATATCTACAAGCATATATATGGATTATTTACTACTGCTTCATATATATATACCCACGTCTAAAACACATACATACCATTATATACACATAGGTTATATCTATACACATGCATTTACACTTACACATCTACACTTCACATACTCATCGACCCACATAGTTTCGATAAATCACGCATAGGCACGCACGAATCAACACATATAGGTGAAACGCATAAATTAAATTAATATTAATGATGAACCCTAAATTCGAAATACGATCTAATTACGTGAAAACCTAAACCTACTTGCCTTGATTAATACGTGATCGAGGTTAAAGAGTCGAGCGGCGTCGTCTCCTTCTTCCTTCTCCCTAGGCCACGCCTTCTTCTTTTCTTCTCGGTCGCGGCTTCTCTCTCGCTCTCTCTATTCTATTCTACCAGCGTAAACTCCAAAACCCTATTTTCCATCTCAGTTCTATATTTATTTGTACTAATTTTAATTAATTAATACTTTAGCCCATAACTAATATAATTTAGTTGGCCCAATTAAAAGACAAGCTTAGCCCAATTATTAAACTATAATTTGATTAGCTCATAAAACATATAAAACATTAGTTCAATCCATTAACATTAAACTCATTTTATAAAAGTAAATTAAACTAGAAGCCCAATTTATTAAACCCGACTAACACGTGGATAAAAAGGTCATTTTAATTAACTAATTTTTATATTAAAAATTCGGGTTATTACAGTATATGTTAGGATATTTTGATTTTTAAAATTATAAAAAATCTAACAAAGATATTCATTGTTAGAAATTAGTGCAATTTTTTTTTCATTTTCTTATACTATATAGGATAATCCTGCATTTGTAATTATAGAATAAGAGAAAAACTTTATTACCCTTTAAACAATTAGAAATTTAGAATTATTATTTAATAAATTGAAGATTATCTTTTGATATAAAATTGAAATACAAAAATTTTGTTATATCTTCTAAACATTAAAAATTATTAATTATATTTTTTGAATATTTTTTATTTTTTGAACCTCACAATTTATCTAATTAATACACTAAAAAATTAAAAACTAAAAAAAAATCAAATACTACATTTACAATTTTTTATAGTATAATTACGAGTAAGAGTGTTCACGGGAGGGTTTGGGCGAGTATACTTTTAAATAATGAACCGACCCATTGATGGCGGGTTATCATTTTTATTATAAGGTGTTCGTATGTTTCAGTATGCTATCAGTGATTTTAATGATAGTTCAAAATACACTAACTAGTGTACTTTTGAGTGTATTTTATTTTATTTTCAGTGTATTTCGTATGTTTCAGTATGCTATCAGTGATTTTAATGATAGTTCAAAATACACTTACTAGTGTACTTTTGAGTGTATTTTATTTTATTTTCAGTGTATTTTGATGATATTCATTGTATTTTTATGACATTAAGTGTGAAATTTAGTTATTCAGTATAAAACAAGTTAATGAAAGTCAACACACTTAATAAAAAACACAGTGAATATGACTGAAACTTTATGAAAGTCAACACACTTAATAAAAAACACAGTGAATATGACTGAAACTTTATGAATATGAAACGCACTGAATATGACTGAAACATACTAAATACACTAGATATGACTGAGATATACTGAATAGGATTGAATTACACTTAATAGGACTGAAACACAATGAATAATACTGAAACTCACTGAAACACATTAAAACATACTGAATACAACTAAACAGAACTGAAATATACTATTGAATTACCAAATTTCATACTGAATTATTAAAGTATCCCACATTGATTGGACAAAAAATCTTGGGTTCACATATAAGTTGGACAACCTTAATACCTTTACAAGGTTTTTTAAGGTTTTTTTTTTGCCCAACTTTGACATGAATATCATTAAAACATACTAATGTCATTTATCTTGAAGTTCTTGGATGTTTTTATGTTGTTCACACTTTGGTCCACAAATCATATACATCTTGCAATCACATGGTTACTTTATGTATGAAGTTCAAATAGCTGTATCTATTTTTTACTATTCTCATCCGTAAAACCACAAATATATATATATACTTTACACAGTATGTACTTTACACAACTACATACGTACTTTACATACGTGTACATGTGCATAGATATATATCAGAATTATATATATTGTTGAATTAGTGATTCGAATCAGAAAACAAAAGGGAGTGTCGGCCGACAGCGGGAATTGTCGGCCGACAAGGCCAATAGCTCGTGCCGTATCGGGAGAACTTTCTACGAGGTCGGCACGTTCGTGCCGGGAGATGTCGACAGTAAAATGGTGTCGGCCGACACCTAGAGTTTTAGCGCAGAAATTCTTGCGCATAAATCCTTTTTGCGCTAAGGGAGTTATTGCGTGGCTTTTTTGTTTTAATTAGGAAATAGAAATTATATTGAATATAATTTTATTTCATATTAATTTAGGAGTCATAAATTAGGATAATGATTTATTCTTAATTCTAATTGTTTCTAATTTGATAGGTTTGCTACACCTATACATTGGGGTTCTCCGGTAGACGAAAATAATAGAGTGCAATATAGTAAATTATATAGTAAATTATTGTAAGCCTCAACGATGTAGTGGTTTTCTTTCTTCCCGTGGTTTTTTCCCGTGTTTTGGGTTTTCCACGTAAGTTGTGTGTTCGTTTTTTTCATTTATCTTTTCTTCGCATCTCATATATATTTCGAGAGCCGTGAGGGATTTAGTTTTCAATATTCGCAACAAGTGGTGTCACAGCATCGTAAAGAGCATAACAATTGGTATCAGAGCTATGTTACGATCCTCTGACCTGTTATCGGAGAGCTTTCGTTGGGGATCCCGGACGCGGAATACATACGAGGCGGGCGTTGCGGTTATTGGTGTTTCTAGATCAAGGTGGAGCTCGAGAATATTTTGGGAGATGGCGACGATGGTTGATATTCGGTGTTAGATCGGAACACGTGGTTCTCTTAATGGCGGTTCAAGGTGGAGTTGGATCAGTGGTTCTAACCAACATGGATCTTGATGATGCTTTGCTGGAGCATGGACGATGTCAAGCGCGATGGAGCCATAAGAGAAGGTATGGAAGAATAGAAAGGTGAGGTATAATTGCACTCTATCCCTCCGGTGATTTGTTTCATGCGGTCGCGGCTTTACGATCGAGGGAGACGATGAAGGACGTTTTGAGTATTGAAAATCCGGGGAAATGTCTTGATGTCCAGGGTTGGGCAAAGATGAAAAAATTCCAGGGGGTTTGTCATTACTACAAGGAAAAAGGGAGTAGTGAAAATCTAGGTGAATTTCTTAATGTCCAAAGTGGAGCATGGAAGAAATTCTAGGGGTTTGTCACTACTGCAAGAAAAAGGGCCACATAAAGGGGGATTATCAGGGCCCTGAAGAATCGGAGAAAGGAATCGAAGGTGGCCGATTCCGGAGAAGGAGGTTTCATCGATGGGGAACTCCTGGTTGTCTCTGATTTGGGGAACGAGTGAGGGGTGGATCTTGGATTCTTGATGTTCGTATCATATGTGTCGAAACAAGAATTTGTTTGACAGGTTGATGAGAGTGTCGGTGGAACGGTGATCATGGGGCATGACACATCGTGTGAGATACGCGGCACGAGAACTGTGAGAATCAAGATGGTCGATGGGCATATTCGAACCCTCGGTACTGCAAGGTACGTTCCGGTCCTGAATGGTAATCTTATCTCTCTCAGACCTTAGATCCGAATGTGTACCAACTTCGGTAAAAGTGGAGTGTTGAAAGTAAGTCGGGGCGACTTATTTTGCGAGGCGAGAGAAAGATTTGGTGGATTGTATGAGCTATGCGGCAACACAATTACCAAGTGGACAACTGCCTCTGTCCAAGGAAGTCATTCGCGAGAAGGTGAGTCGGGTTCATCTTTTTTAAAAGTCATGCGCACGTGTGTTGGTGTCGGGGACACCGGGAATACTAACCCGAATAGTATTCAAAATTTGGAGAATCGAGCCTAGGCGTACTATGGATAGCACTGGAGTATTGGCGAATGCAGGTAGTGCTGATAGTAGTGGGAAGACGAGATTTGAGAATGGAGATTGCGTGGAGGTCATAGAGCTTGGTGGTACCCAAGGGATGATCGGTGCAACTTTGCATTCTTGTACTAAGTTTGGGTGTGGCTCAAACTTAGGTTGCTCATGCTTTGAGTGAGCCCTACAGGGCTGGGTGGAAGGAAGAAACATTGATCTATGATCGTTGGAGGATGGTGCGGCTTGGAGTCGCAGAGATTCTCGTCAAGGTGGAGATTTGTTGAATTAGTGACTCGAATCAGAAAACAAAAGGGAGTGTCGGCCGACAGCAGGAATTGTCGGCCGAAAGTAGGCCAATAGCCTCGTGCCGTATCGGGAGAATTTTCTGTGAGGTCGGCACGTTCGTGCCAGGAGATGTCGGCCTACAATAAAATGGTGTCGGCCGACACCTAGAGTTTTAGCGCAGAAATTCTTGCGCAGAAATCCTTTTTGCGCTAAGGGAGTTATTGCGTGGCTTTTTTGTTTTAATTAGGAAATAGAAATTATATTGAATATAATTCTATTCCATATTAATAATTTAGGAGTCATAAATTAGGAAAATTATTTATTACTAATTCTAATTGTTTACAATTTGATAGATTTGCTACAATTCTAATAATATAGTGAATTATTGTAAGCCTCAACGATGTAGTGGTTTTCTTTCTTCCCGTGGTTTTTTCCCGTGTTTTGGGTTTTCCACGTAAGTTGTGTGTTCGTTCTTTTCATTTATCATTTATTCGCATCTCATATATATTTCGAGAGTCGTGAGGGATTTAGTTTTCAATATTCGCAACAAGTGGTGTCAATAATAGCCACACTGCGTGAATTTCGGGTTCGGGTGCAATGGGCAGACGACGACGAAAGACCCGAGGAGCCCGAACTTCAAGAGCGTGCAGGCAGCGTATGTGGGGATGGAGGAGCGGGTGCAATGGGCAGACCACAAACTTAACAATGCTACACCGAGAGCATCGCTGGAGGAGAGATCTCGCCCTGCTCCACCACTGATCGATTCGTCGATTCGCCGCCGAAAGAGGAGACGACGGTTGCGGGGCTGTGCTGGCGAGTTGGATGGTGTTCTCCAGCGAAGTTGCTTCGGAGTGACGGGTGGCTGTCGGCAGTGGTGGCGACCTGGGTGCGGGGCGTAGCGGTACTGTCGAGTCGAGGTGGGGATGCTTGGATCGATCTGGATCGAAGAATTGATCAAGGAGTCCGTGGAATTAATTATGGGGAAGGAGGGATAACGAGGTCTTTACATATTTTAACAATTCTGATTGGGAATAGTAAAAACTACAAATTTTATTTGCCTAAACAAATTTGTAAAAAAACTCTGTTTGTAAAAAAACTCTATTTGTCAATTTTCCCTATTTAAAAACATGTCAACATGACTCTTTACAGATTTAGGAAAGTGTTGACTTGTATCCTCTATGGAAGTTCGAGTTTCAAGTGCATAACTTCATTCATTCTAACTTGTAATTTGTACAGTCGACTTGTTTTCAATTTCATTTCTTGGCTAGTTACATAAAATAAAGACTTGTGATAAAGTTTCACAATAATGTCACTATGCTTGGAGAAAGGATGAAGGGATCGAGAACATCATCCGTATGATTTGGAAATTTACAAATACTAGTATACTAGTAGTGTAATAATGAAACTATTCAAAACAGAATTAAGAAATAATGCAAGATCAAATTATTCAAAACTATATATCATATGATCAGTAGAATTATATAATAAGAAAGAAAAGAGAAATAATGCAAGTTCAAATTAAAACTCCTTAATCATATATATCACCAGGTCATCAGGTCTGTTTCTTACATTCATTCAATAATTGGATTGCAAATGATTTTAAGATTTTTCAACATATCGTCAAACTCATCAGCCTTAGCCATCTCGTCTTTATTATTCGACCATTGAATAGCCAAATCGATTGCAAATTCGATTCTATCCTTCTCGGCCGCTGGAATCTCCAAAGAAACACTCCCATAACAACCCTTTATCCTGTTCCTCATTCGGTAGGCGTAATTCTCCAACGCATTCTTCGACTCGACCCTCTTCCTAAGGTACGCATCCTGAGACTTGAACAGCTCAGCTTCTATCAGCTTCCTCTCTATCTCCTCCTTGCTCAGCCTTCCCTTTTCATTAGTTATAGTGATCTGTTCCTTCGCACCCGCCTTCTTGTCCTCAGCAGACACGTTCAGTATACCATTGGCATCAATCTCAAAGCATACATTGATCTTTGCAACACCGATTGGTGCAGGAGGAATTCCCGTTAGCTCAAATTCCCCAAGGAGATTATTGTCCACCACCCTAGGTCTTTCACCTTCAAGTACTTGTAAATACATACTCGTCTGGTTGTCTTCAACAGTTATGAGCTCTTGTTCCTTTTTAGTAGGAATAGCCGTGTTCCTCGGAACCACAACACACACAACATCTCCAACTACATCTACACCGAGGGACAAGGGCGTGACATCCAAAAGAACAAGATCCTGCAACTTCACATGATTGCATTGTCCACTCAGAACGGCCGCTTGAACCGCTGCTCCATAAGCAACAGCTTCATCTGGATTAATGCTCTTGCACAACTCCTTACCATTAAATAAATCATTTAGAAGCTCTTGAACCTTTGGAATCCTGGTTGATCCCCCGACAAGGACGAGATCGTCGATGCTGTTCTTGTCCATGTTTGCGTCCTTCAAGCACTTCTCAACCGTCTCCGCGCACTTTTGGAACAAGTCAATGTTGAGCTCCTCAAATCGAGCGCGTGTAATGCGACTGTGAAAATCAACACCCTCATACAAAGAATCAACCTCAATTGTGGTTTGAAAAGTCGAGGAGAGAGTCCTCTTTGCCCTCTCACAGATAGTCCTCAACCTCCTCAACGACTTTGGGTTCCCACTCATGTCCTTGTTGTGTTTCCTCTTGAACTCTTTGACAAAATGGCTCAACATCCTGTTGTCAAAGTCCTCTCCTCCGAGGTGTGTGTCTCCAGCTGTTGCCCTGACTTCAAAAGTACCCTTGTCGATAGTGAGGATTGAGACATCAAAAGTACCACCCCCAAGATCAAAGATGAGAACATTCTTCTTCTCGCCAGAAATATTGTTGGCCGCCCTTTTGTCCAGACCATACGCAATGGCTGCTGCAGTCGGTTCACTAAGTATACGTATGACATTGAGACCAGCGATGAGTCCAGCGTCCTTGGTGGCCTGACGCTGGGAGTCGTTGAAGTAGGCGGGAACGGTTATGACAGCGTTCTTTACGGTGGACCCCAGGTAGGCCTCAGCGGACTCCTTCATCTTGACGAGGACCATGGCAGATATTTCTTCGGCAGAGAATCTTTTCTCCTCGCCTTTGTAGGACGCTACGATCATAGGCCTGTCATCGTCATCGGGCCCTGCAACAATCTTGAATGGCCATAGTTTCATGTCAGCCTGGACAATAGGGTCACTTAATCTTCTGCCAATCAACCGCTTCGCATCTAAATCAAAGAACATACAAATTTAAATAACAATAATTCAATAAATCAACAGTTAGTATTAATGCAAAGCTACTAAAGTAGAACATGGAAAGAATTCTATATATCTGACCGAAGACTGTGTTAGTGGAGTTGACTGCCACCTGGTTCTTCGCTGCATCACCAATAAGGCGCTCATCGTCGGTGAAAGCCACGTAGGACGGCGTCGTACGGTTACCCTGATCATTCACTATAATCTCAACACCGTCATGCTGCCACACACCAACGCATGAATATGTGGTTCCTAAATCGATACCGATTGCAGTTCCTTCACCCGTACTAGCCATTCTTGATAACAATTAAACTCAAACAAGCTTTCCAGTAAAAAAAAATATACTAAAGAAAAACAATGGTAAAAAGAGGAGTAAGAACAGGTGTATAAATAGGGTATTAAATTTCTGGTTCATGCACCAGAATTCTTTTGGACACGGCCAACTTTCAGTCTTCCCACTGGATAGTGGATACACTGATACGTTTCATTTTATTTATTTATTTATTTTGGTGATTAACAATAAATGAATCAGCAATAATAAGCTCAAGTTTAATTTCATGTTCTTTGGAATTCAGTTAGAAATTTCAAACAATAAAAATCATTGAATCTGCACATTAACTTAATACTGTACAGTTGCAAATGAAAGGGTGACCATTGGTCCCGAAACAAAGATAGTAATAAAGAGATAATTACACTTCTCAAACTGCATGGCTAGATCATGCGATTGCAACAAGGACAATTTGTCTTTTGAAATATAGTCATCATTTTTTAGTAAAAAATTAATATAAAAAAAATTAATTTCTATCTTTTTCGATCTCTTTTCTTCTAAAATTTATAGTAGTATTAATCAATTATATTAATCAAATTGAATAAACAACAAAACTAAACTAAATTGTTAATAAAAATTAAACGACACGGCAGCGACGAATCTAAGTTCGACCGAGAGCTCAGCGGCGTCCGACCTTCAGCGCGATAGTAGCGCTTAGCGGAACTCAGATCCACCAAAAGCTCTCTGGTGGCGCTCGGCCGAACTCAAACAGGCCTTACAATGAACGGAGTGGAGTGGATCTGTATCGGCGTCTCGGTGGTTAGTGTTCGGTGGAGGGAATATCTCGGGAGGAATCAGCCGCGTCGCCTTACAACGATGTTTGCTCCGTCTACGGGTTTTGATGAAATTTGCTGGACTTGAGATTACGGATTAGAGAGGAATTAGGGTTCGCATTTTTTTGCTATTTTTTTTTTTTTTTAAGTTAGGATTTTTTGTTTTCCGTTTCAGATTTGTAAAATTTGTAACTATTGAAGATGAAGAACTCTAAATTTGTGTTTTGAAATTTTTTGAAATTTATACATATATATAATTTCAAAATTGCCAAACGTAAGCTAAGAAATCAATAATAATATTGTGTTCACACTATCAATTATAAATAAAAAAATTATAAATTATAAATAGTAATATTATTAAGTATACTAGTACCACTGTCCATGCGATATACATGATTTATTTGTTTGAAATAATCTAACAAATTATTTTATTTAATAATAAACTCTCACTTAAATTTGTAAATTCATATTAATCTCATTAACTGTTATCTCAATTATGAAAATTTTATTATTTTCAAAGACTACGCATGTTTGATGTAATTTATACTACTAATACGTAAGTTTCTTGGGCATAGCCGAGTGGTAAAGTATGTGGTGATGTTGGTGTAATTCACCGACGACGCAGAGTTCGAATCTCGGATATGACAAATTTTTATTGAAATATTATGAAGTTAATCCTTGGATGAGACATATTTGATCTGTAACGCCCAAGAAAATTCAAAGGCTTAAAAAGGATTGAATATGCTACTCATACCAACGGCTTAAAAAGGATTGAATATGCTACTCATACCAACAGATGCATCTTCTTTTCTGGGCATCCTCCTATAAGAACTCCAGAGTTAAGCGTGCTGGCTCTGGAGTAATTCTAGGATGGGTGACCCCCTGGGAAGTCTCCCGGGTGCGCACGAGTAAGGACAAAGTGCGCTGGAAAAGACAAGTGTTGGTACAGTGGGGTTAGAATATCACTCCCGAAGGCAGTCATTGGTAACCGAGCCGGCCCATTAGGGTCGGGCTTCGAGTGTCAAATGCATCCAACAAATACCTAAAATCTGGTGGAAGAGGAGTTTCTCGTCTATGCATTTCTCGAGTGTCAAATGCATACAATAAATATCTATGCATTTCTCGAATGTCAAATGCATCCAACAAATACCTAAAATCTCGTGGAAGAGGAGTTTCTCGTCTATGCATTTCTCGAGTGTCAAATGCATCCAACAAAAATACCTAGAACCGCTGGGGGAAAATCAAAATAAATGAAAAATAAAAATTATAAAATTGGAAAATAAATATAAATATAAAAAAATTGAATTTATTTGGTGAACATGAAGGAGATGAGATGGCAAAAATGCAATTATATTTTAATATAACGTTGGGATAAACTAAAAATTAAAAAAAATCTAGTCGAACATAATTAATTTCTCGACAATTTGATTATTGAATCTGCGAAAAAAATCATAATTAATACATAAAATTAAAAAAATCAAGGAAAAAAACGAATGAATAGAAGAACGTATACATGTAAATCGATTCAATGTTCAGAAAAATAAAAAAGAGTGAGATTTGAATGAAGTCCTTCTGGACTGGAATCATGAATTGGATTCGAACCAATATCTCCGCTCCGGGCGACTTTCCTTTGAGTCGATCATGATGGGAAGATCCCGATGCCTAGGATCTCGGCATCCCTCCCACCTTTCGGTTGAATCAATAGAAGTGGGGGCAGGACAGGGAAGAACGTAAGTTCCCATCGCAAATGCCAAAAGCATGTGCTATGCCAGTTAACGTGAAAGTGGTACTTTCAAGGTTCCTTCTTTTTGCTCGTATGTTAGAAAGAAAAAATAATATACATAAAAAGTTTGATCAATTTTTTTTTAACTCAAATAGATTAGGTAATAAGAATAGATTAATTTTTATGAGATATTGAAATTAAATTAATATTAATGAAATAAAAAAATTTTTGAGAAAAGAAATAAAAATATATATTTAAGATGATTAATTATTATTACCAAAAATATATAATTTAAATAACTATTTAAAATTTATATATAATAATTTAAATATATTTAATAATATTACTATTTATAATTTATAATTTTTTTATTTATAATTGATAGTGTGAACACAATATTATTATTGATTTTTTATTTTTATTTATAATTGATAGTGTGAACACAATATTATTATTGATTTCCGGTCCACATGTCATTAGTTGGATCCTGAAATTATATATGTATAGATTTAAATTATTATATATAAATTTTAAATAATAATTTGAAATTATATATTTTTTGTAATAATAATTAATCATTATCTTAAATATATACGTTTTTATTTTTTTTCTCAAAATTTATTTTTATTTTATTAATATTAATTTAATTTCAATATCCCATAAAAATTAATCTCTTCTTATTTCTCGATTTTTTTAATTTTATGTATTAATTATGATTTTTTCGCAGATTCCATAATCAAATTGTCGAGGAATTATTTATGTTCGACTAGATTTTTTTTAATTTTTACTTTATCCCTAATTCAGTTATGTTAAATTTCTTTTACAGGTTATATTAAAATATAATTCCATTTTTGCCATCTCATCTCCTTCATGTTCACCAAGAAAATTCAATTTTTTTATATTTATATTTATTTTCCAATTTTATAATTTTTATTTTCCATTTATTTTAATTTTCCCCCGACGATTTTAGATATTTGTTAGATGCATTTGACACTCGAGAAATGCATAGACGAGAAACTCTTCTTTCACCAGATTTTACGTATTTGTTGGATGCATTTGACACTCGAGAAATGCATAGGTATTTATTGGATGCATTTGACACTCGAGAAATGCATAGACGAGAAACTCCTATTCCACCAGATTTTAGGTATTTGTTGGATGCATTTGACACACGAGAAATGCATAGACGAGAAACTCCTCTTCCACCAAATCAGAGGCTACTCGATCGGGTATGATGTAAATTGAGGGATGCGCGCGAGTAACAGACACATTTGTGAGAGATACAATATAGGTCTCATCCAAGGATTAACTTCATAATATTTCATTGAAAATTTGTCATATCCGAGATTCGAACTCTGCGTCGTCGGGGAATTACACCAACATCACCACAGACTTTACCATTCGGCTATGCCCAAGAAGCTTACATACTATAAATTACATCAAACATGCGTAGTTTTTGAAAATAATAAAATTTTCATAATTGAGATAACGGTTAATAATGAGATTAATACGAATTTACAAATTTAATTGAGAGTTCGATTATTAAATAAAATAATTTGTTATTCCATTGATAAATTTAATTTTGATCGAAATACGTTGGAGATTAAATAAAATTTCAGATTATTTCAAACAAATAAATCACGTACATCGCACAGCGGCACAGGCAGTGGTACTAGTTGAGTTCAATTTAGAGTTGTAATTATTACTATTTTAATTTAAAATCGAATGTTTTACGTTTTTGTAACTATTAAAGATGAAACTCTAAATTTGTGTTTTTTTAATTTTTGAAATTGAGTTCAATTTAGAGTTGTAATTATTACTATTTTAATTTAAAATCAAATGTTTTACAATTGTACTTTCTTTACCTCAGAAAAAATAACTCAGTTCTTTTATAATTAAAAAAAATGTTCATCATTTATAAGACGAGTAATATTTTTGATTAGTTATTTTAATAAATATTTCAAAATTATTTAAAATTATTTTACAATGTTTAAAAAACATTTCACATCATTTAAAAGTTATATTCACACACTATACAATTTTAAAAATTATTTCAAAATACTTAATAATTTTTTAGACCCCTTAAAAATATTTTAAATCATTAAAACCCTAACTTTTTAAATATAAATATTTTACAGTATTATCTTATTTATATGTATACATTATTATATTATCATTTTAAGCCATTTAAACTAGCTAGTTGAACATAAAAGAAACTTGTTGATCTGTCCTTGAATTTGGTAGCAGATTCAAAAGTTTTTTTTTTTAATAAGAAGGAGAGACAAGAAATTCCAACAGACACCTGTCTCACCAACAAACACTTGTCTCACCCCAGGACAAACTTGCATAATATTTCAATGAAAATCTATCTCATCCGAGGTTAATCCTGCGGGGCCGGGATATCTCACCCACATTATCACAGGCCTTACCACTAGGCTATGCTCTTGGAGAGGCCAGATTCAAAAGATTAAATTTGATATAGGTAATGTATTCCAAACATATAATACGTAACGGAGCAATATTGGATTATGAAATAAAGAAAAACATAATAAATCTATAATAATAATGCAAAACCAAACTCCTTAATCATATCATTATCATTATTGTAATAATCCATTTCCTGTTTGTTACATTATTTCAATAATCACGTTGCAAATGCTTTCAATTAAGATCTTTTCTCCAAACTGATCACCAGCCTCCGCCATCATCGTCGCTCTCATCCGACAATTCAATAGCCAACGACTCTACTGCAATCTCCAAAGAAACATTACCACAACCCTCGCTCTTGTTCCTCATGTTTTATGAGTAATTCTCCAACTCATTCTTCAATTCGGCCTTCTTCTTGTGGCATTCATCCTCCAGCTTGTAATTCTCAGCTTCTTCAACCATTTTCTCTATCTCATCCTTGCTCAGCCTACCCTTCTCGTTGGTTATGGTTATCTCTTCCTTCCGACCTGTGGTCTTGTCTTCAGCAGACACGTTCAATATACCATTGACATCAATGTCAAAGCAAACATTGATCTTTTGAACACCCCATGGTGCAGGAGGAATGCCGGTCAGCCGAAATTCCCCAAGCAAGTTATTATCCACCATCCTTATTCTTTCACCTTCAAGAACTTTAATTTCAATACTTGTCTGGTTGTCATAGGAAGTTTTGAACACTTTTTCCTTTTTAGTAGGAATGGTCGTGTTCCTCGGAATCACAACAGACTTAATATCTCCGCGTACATTTACACCGAGGGACAACGGCGTGACATCTAAAAGAACAAGATCCTGCAACTTCACATGATTACATTGGCCGCTCAGAAAGGCGGCTTGAACTGCAGCACCATAAGCAACAGCCTCGTCTGGATTAATGCTCCTGCACAACTCCTTTCCATTAAAAAAATCCTTCAACAGCTGTTGAACCTTTAGAATCCTAGTCGAACCTCCAACAAGGACGAGATCGTCTATGCTGTTCTTCTCTATGTTTGCATCCCTCAAGCACTCCTCAACCGTATCCACACACTTTTGGAACAAGTCAATGTTGAGCTCCTCGAATCGAGCGCGAGTGATACGACTGTGAAAATCAACACCCTCGTACAAAGCATCAACATCGATGGTGGTTTGACATGCCGACGAGAGAGTCCTCTTTGCCCTCTCACAGACGGTCCTCAATCTCCTCAGAGCTTTTGGGTCACTGGACATGTTTTTCATGTGTTTTCTGTTGAACTCGTTAACAAAATGATCCAACATCCTGTTGTCAAAGTCCTCTCCTCCGAGATGGGTGTCTCCGGAAGTCGCCTTGACTTCAAAAGTCTCCTTGTCGATAGTGAGGATTGAGACATCAAAAGTACCACCACCAAGATCGAAGATTAGAACGTTCTTCTTCTGGTCAAAAATATTGTTGGCCACCCTTTTATCCAGACCATACGCAATGGCAGCTGCTGTTGGTTCGCTAAGTATTTGTATGACATTGAGACCAGCTATGAGTCCAGCATCCTTGGTGGCTTGACGCTGTGAATCATTGAAGTATGCGGGCACGGTCACAACAGCATTTTTTACAGTAAACCCGAGGTAAGCCTCGGCGGATTCTTTCATCTTGGAGAGGACCATTGAAGATATCTCCTCCGCCGAGAATCGTTTCTCCTCGCCTTTGTAGGAGACTACTATAGTGGGCTTCTCATCATCGCGCCCTGCAACTATTTTGAATGGCCAGAGTTTCATGTCGGTCTGGACAAGAGGGTCGGAGAATCTTCTGCCTATCAACCGCTTTGCATCTGATTCACAAAACACAATATAAAACAAATCAACAGTAAGTAATGCAAAGCTACTAAAGTAGAAGAAAATTGAATTCAATATAATGAAAAACAATCTGACCGAAGACGGTGTTAGTGGAGTTGACTGCAACTTGGTTCTTGGCTGCATCACCGATAAGACGCTCGTCATCGGTGAAAGCCACGTAGGATGGGGTTGTACGGTTACCCTGATCATTGACTATAATCTCAACACGGTCATGCTGCCACACACCCACACATGAATATGTGGTTCCTAAATCGATACCGATCGCAGTTCCTTGGTTCGAACTAGCCATTCTTGATAACAATTAAACACAAACCAGTCAAGTGAAAAATAGGCTCAAGAAAAACAATGCTAATTAATTAGAGGTGTAAGAAAGGTGTATAAATAGTGTGTTTTCCAGTCGGTTAAAATTCTGGTTCATGCAACAGAATTCTTTTGGACACAGCCAACTTTCAATCTTCCCACCAAATCTTTAATTACTGTATTAATTTGGTGATCGATTAACAATTAATGAACCTTTTGAGGTTTACATTTATCTTTACGTTCTTTTAATTAAATTCAGTTAGAAATTTCACTTATTATTGTTAAAAAATTATAAAAGTAACTTCTTAATCATTAAATTTTAAAAAATGTTATAATAGTTTGATTTTTAAAATTATATATATATATATATATATATGTATATATATATATATATATAACTAATCAACAAATATATTAATTAGTAGTGCAAATTATTTTTTATTTTCATTTCTTAGAATAAGACAATATTTCAAACTTTGTTACCCTTTAATTTAACAATTAGAAATTTAGAATTATTATTTAATAAATTGAAAATTATCTTTTTATTAATAATATCATATTATCGCCCCACTCCAAGTGCCGAAGTCATGATTTGTCATTTACAATAGAGAGGTAATTAGTAGGCCTGTCAATCGGGCTATATGGGTCGGGCTTTGATTGGCCCTGACTCGGCTCATGGAATTTTAAGGGCTATGGGCTTCGGGCTTAAGCCTTTGAACTTGAAAATTTCAAGCCCAAGCTCGGCCTATAATAATATTAGGGCTTCGGGCTTAGAACGGGCTAAGCCCTAACATTTCAATCTAAAATTATTTTCACAAATTTTTCATAAATATTTTTAAAAAATATATTAGGATTAATGGAATAGCAACAAAAGAAAAACAAGTCAATAATATTATTAAAATAAAAACAAAGATTATCTTATTTTAAATATTGTCCGCATGAACCATGTAATGTTCATCAACACTTCTACTTATAAAGATTTGAAAAAATAAATATTCAAAAATAAGTATTAATAAAATCATAAAAATAAATATAAACAAGAAGAGAAAAAATAAATTTATTATAAGAAAAATATTATTTGTACTAACCATTGAAGGATATATGTGTTCTTTATCATAATTTTAAATTTATTTTTATTTATAAAATTAAAATTAATTATTATATAGGGTCGGGCCTATATGAGGCCGAGCTTACTAAAGCCCAAGCTCGGCCTATATATAATATGGGCTTCATTTTTCAGCCCAAGCTCGGCTCGACCCTAAATAATATTAATCGAACGAGGCTTTTCTTAGGGCCGAACGAGCCGAGTTAGGGCCGGCCCGACCCGATTGACAGGCCTAGTAATTAGTATAGATTTTTTTAAATCTCTCATTATTTATTTATTTTTATTATATATACAACTTTAACATTAATTTACAATAAAATTCAAATACGAGTTTGTTATATCTTCTAAACATTAATAAAAATTACTTATATTTTTTTATTTTTTGAATCTCACAATTTAACTAATTACTAATATACTAAAATATTAAAAACTACAAAAATTAAATATTTACAACTTCTTATATTGTACTACAACGGGAGGGAGTATAATTTTTTAATTATTTTATTAATTTTGATTAGGTCTCCGTTTCTGAATACCAATTACATACCTTTATTACCTTACAAAATTCCTCTTATCCTGTGTTTTTTTTCTTTTTCTTTCTCTTCAATTTCTATTACATGTTTCTCTTCAATTTTTATCCTTGCCTTGTTGATTTGTTTATGGATGTTAATGCTCAATAGCAGATTCAATATGATCATGTAATTTAAATTATGTAATAACGCAACTAATCAAAAACACTAAAGTAAAATAGAAAAAGGAAATAATGCAAGTTCTCAAACTCCTTATTCATATCATCATCATATATAGTCCATGTCACCAGGCCTGGTCGTCACATTCTTTCAATAATGGGATTGCAAAATCTTTCAAGCTCTTTCAACTTTTGTTCAAACTCCTCAGCCTTTGCCATCTCGCTCTCATCCGACCACTTTATAGCCGACTCGACTGCAACATTAATTTTCTCCTTGTCAGTCTCTGAAATATGCAAAGAAATCTTGCCATAATCCTTGATCCTGTTCCTCATGTTGTAGGCGTAAGTCTCCAACGCATTCTTCGAGTTGGCTTTCTTCTGGTGGTATTCATCCTCAGATTTGTACTTCACGGCTTCTTCGACCATTTTCTCTATCTCCGCCTTGCTCAGCCTACCCTTCTCGTTAGTTATAGTTACCTCTTCCTTCACACCTGTGGTCTTGTCCTCAGCAGACACGTTCAGTATACCGTTTGCATCAATTTCAAAGCAGACGTTGATCTGTGGAACGCACCTGGGTGCAGGAGGAATGCCCATCAGCAAGAATTCCCCAAGCAGATTATTATCCACCATCCTCGTTCTTTCACCTTCAAGAACACGAATCAGAACACTCGCCTGATTGTCAACGTAAGTACTGAACACTTTTTCAAATTTAGTAGGAATGGGCGTGTTCCTCGGAATCACAACAGCCATCACATCTCCAAATACATTTATACCGAGGGACAACGGTGTGACATCTAAAAGAATAAGATCTTGCACAGTCTTGTTGCCTTGCCCGCTTAGAATGGCTGCTTGAACCGCAGCACCATAAGCAACAGCCTCGTCTGGATTAATGCTCTTGCACAACTCCTTTCCATTAAAGAAATCCTGGAGCAACTGTTGAACCTTTGGAATCCTAGTCGAGCCCCCGACAAGGACAACATCGTCGACGTTACTCTTATCCATGTTTGCATCCTTCAAGCAGCCCTCGACCGTTTCCATGCACTTTTGGAACAAATCAATGTTGAGATCCTCGAATCTCGCACGAGTAATAGGAGCATGAAAATCGATACCCTCGTACAAAGAGTAAACATCAATTGTCGTTTGGCAAGTCGATGAGAGAGTCCTCTTGACCCTCTCGCAGAGGGTCCTCAGCCTCCTCAGCGCTTGGGGATTCCCACTCATGTCCTTGTTGTGTTTCCTGTTGAACTCCGACACAAAGTGGTTCAACATTCTGTTGTCAAAGTCCTCTCCTCCGAGATGAGTGTCCCCACCCGTCGCCTTCACTTCAAAAGTACCATTCTGGATAGTGAGGATTGAAACATCAAAAGTACCACCGCCTAGATCAAAGATGAGCACATTCTTCTTATTCCCACCAGAAACACATTTGTCGAGACCGTACGCAATTGCAGCTGCAGTGGGTTCGCTAAGGATTCTAATAACATTCAGACCAGCGATGAATCCAGCATCCTTGGTGGCCTGACGTTGAGAGTCGTTGAAATATGCAGGAACAGTCACAACAGCGTTCCTTACGGTGGACCCTAGGTAGGCCTCGGCAGATTCCTTCATCTTGGAGAGGACCATTGAAGATATCTCCTCCACCGAGAATCGTTTCTCCTCGCCTTTGTAGGAGACAACGATCATCGGCTTGTCGTCATTAGACCCGGGAACGATCTGGAATGGCCATAGTTTCATGTCAGCCTGGACAATAGGGTCACTGAATCTTCTGCCAATCAATCGTTTCGCATCTGATTCACAAAATAAATTAATAAAAATAATGCAAATTTACTAAAGTAGAACAACATGGAATGAATTTTATATATCTGACCGAAGACTGTGTTAGTGGAGTTGACTGCCACCTGGTTCTTGGCTGCATCACCGATAAGGCGCTCATTGTCGGTGAAAGCCACGTAAGACGGGGTCGTACGGTTACCCTGATCGTTGACTATAATTTCAACGCGGTCGTGCTGCCACACACCCACGCATGAATATGTCGTTCCTAAATCGATACCGATAGCAGTTCCTTCACTCGTGCTAGCCATTTCTTGATAGCAATCAAACTCAAACCAGCCAAGTCAAAAATAGACTCAAGAAAACCAATGTTAAATAGAGGAGTATGAAGAGGTGTGTGCATAAATAGTCGATTTCTTAAATTTCTGGGTTCATGCAACAGAATTTATTTGGACACGGCCAACTTTCAACCTTCTGACTGGATACACACACCCACGTTTGATTTATACGGTATTTAATCAATTACTAACTTATTTAAGAATTGTAATTTTATTCGTCTTCTTTTGAATTTAGTTACACGACGTTAGAAATTTCAAACAACAAAAAAAGTTTCATTAAATCAAGTTTTGTTTCTATGTGTGTTCTCGATTTCCTATGAACTGAATTTGTTGATTTATTTTTATTTTTACCGAACTATTAGTATCCCAAAATACAATAATAGCCAACCTTATTATTAACCACACACTCCCTTCAACAATAAACAATAAACAATCAACACTAGTTGTAGTAGATAACAAAACACGGGAATCTGAAAAACGCCCCGCCACAATGATGTCTCTGAAACTACACCGCCACCACAGCCTACTACCTACGGCAATGCCTCTCACCCCTTCACATCGTCTATCGTCGAATCTCTTTGCTCCGGCGCCGCCCAAGGTAAAGAAGCTAATTAAGAAGAACGGACGGCAGAGATCATCATCGACGACTCCGATTACAGCCTCATCGGCGCCGCTCGATTTGACGGAGGAGAACATCCACCGGGCATTGTCCGATGCCAGAACTGAGGCAATAACCTCAGATCTCCTCTCTCTTTTTATATTTTTATTTTTTTATTTATAATTATTAATTTCGATTAGGATTGAACTCCTTCGTTGCAGTTGGCACAGCTCTTCGACACTTCGGTTAACATAACAGGTGATTTGGGGAAATTTACGTCAGACCGTCTTTCGGTCAGACATACCATTGTTTCGTTTTTTGTTTTAAATTTAAAAATTAAAAATAAAATTGTGGACACAGGAAAAGCAGAGGTTGCTGATTTGGATGGACCGTACGTGAAGATCAGACTCAGCGGCCGGTTCTGGCATAAACGGTCAACGGTTTTGGCCCGCCTTGGGAATTACTTGAAGCAGAGAATCCCTGTAAGATATGTATTGCATTTTCAATTTTTAGTTAAAACAAAAAATTTGATTGATATTTTAAGTAACACCAAATATTGAATTCATACAATCCTAATTTCGTTTTCGTAGATGATTGTTTGCGTGTAAAAACGAATGTTGATTACTACTACATTAGTTGAAAAAAATATACTACTATCACTGTGTTGTGACAAATAACATTAACATAGTGATGGTTTTGTAGGAGATCTTGGAAGTGGATATCGAAGATGAGAAACAACTGGATGACAGTCCAGAAAACTTTTGAGATTGATCTTATGATTGTAGTGTTTTATTGTTGAGAGTGTGATTGTTAAAATAGTTTGATATAAAAGCGAAAAAGCATTCAACCAGAAAAAGGTGTGATCAACCACTTGAGTACGAGCTCTCCTAGCCCAATTCAACCTCAAAATGGAGCTACCAATTAAAAATTATATGTTCCAAATTTATTATTTATTTTTTGATAAGGAGGAGAGACTAGAAACTCCACCCTCACCCAATCGGAGAAACAGGTCTCGCGAGTAATGTGATAACAGACATCTGTGCGAGAGAGCCAACATGTCTCACTTCAGGACAAATTTTAACAGAGAGAGCCGATGACAACGGATGGTCATAGAACCTTAAGAGGTTCACAGGTTGTTTAATATTTATTTCAACCCTTACGCGGAACAAGTCCAGTGACAACTAATGGTCACAGAACCTTAAGAGGTTCACAGGTTAAAATACTGTGTTTCAACCTTTACGCGGAACAAGTCCGATGACAACTGATGGTCACAGAACCTTAAGAGGTTCGCAAGCTAAAATCATGTGGTTCAACCCTTACGCGGAACAAGTTCAATGACAACTAATGGTCACAGAACCTTAAGAGGTTCACAGGCTAAACCAATACACATTTATCAACTCATACAATTTAGTAACATATCATGCTTGAACATATATGTTAAAAAGATATGAAAGAAAACCCCTACCTCTTGTAGGGTGCGTGTCCTTAAGTCGTTTACTTCTAAGTTCAAATACGATTCTGTAGACTTTAAAATAAAATAAAAATGAATGATTTATCCATCGCCAGTTCCCTCGTTTGACATCATCAAGAGGTAAGTATTTATTGTATGTGTATTGGTTTGATTCTTTAGGTGGTAAATTATTTGGCATTGTAGATGTGAATGATTATTTATGCAATGTGTATTTATTTGTTACTTGATGTTATGAAATGTTTTGGTACTTGAGATAGAGACATTGAACTTAGAACTTAGATCATGCATGATTGAACTTAGAACTTAGATAATGCATGATTGAACTTAGATGACTAGAGGAAGGATTATCACTAGGAGAATTGTATCTCATTTGGTAGGGATTTTCTTATCTCTACTTAATGCTTATTTCAAAAGTATGTGCTACGTGTTTATAATATGTGCTTATGTGGATATGCTATATGTGAATATTGATTACATGATACGGATGTGAATGATACGATGCGAAAATGAATGATACAGTATGGAAATGTGATTTAGCCCGTGGCCTGGAAAAAGGGTCAGTGACTACGGTCATCGGGGTGTACCCGCGGTGCTACATGTTATGGAAATGTTAATTAGCTCGTGGCCTGGAAAAAGGGTCAGTGACTACGGTCAATGTTAATTAAGTTCTAAACTTCTTTAGAGAGTTCTTTAGAGAGTGAGTTGCTTGTATATATAGATTTCCTATACTTAATAATAAATTAAGTTTTCATAATATAATTTCTTTTATATTGTTTGTGTATATATATTGAAATTGTGTATATATAGCTTTCCTATTAGCTTTCCTATTGAATAAATTAAGTTTTCATAATATAATTTCTTGTTTTTACCGTGTATGAATGAGGCTATTAAGTATTGAATAAATTAAGTTTTCATAATATAATTTCTTGTTTTTACCGTGTATGAATGAGGATGAGAAATGTAATTGGAATTTCATAATTATTTTATTACAAACTTATTTTAATTCAAATTCAAATATAACTAAAAAGATTTTTACATTTTAAAATATAATTATTTATTTTAGTTCAAATTAAAATATAACTAAAAATTAAAATTAAAATATAATTATTACACTTTAAAATATAATTGTTCTTTTACTTTTTTCAATATTTTAAATTTATTTACAACTAATTTAATTTTTTATAAAAAATATTTTTATTATTAACATGTCAAACAAAGTATCCAATTAGAATAGTATATTTATCCGAATTATTTAAATACAAATCAAATATGAACATATTGGATTCAAAATGTTGACATCCAAGTATTCGAATATATTGAAATATAGTTCAAATACAAATCAACTATCAACATATTGATTCAAAATCCCTACCCACAACTCCATATTACTATAACAACGGTAGATAAGACAAATTGATGAAAGACATTAATAAAGAAACGAGGGCCTTGATTTTCAACAGTGAAACTCAGACGCAATATCATAAATTTGCCCAGTCTTTTACATTTTCAGGTCCCTTTCCCATGCTGAATTTGCTGGAGAAGAGCCGCAGCCAGCTGCAGGGTTGCCTTCAATCGTTTCTGTGGATCAGCCTCAGCATCGTCCTGCCCATGATCTTGAACCTCTCTCTGAGACGAAGCTAAGCTTGTGGGTTGATGCTGTTGCATCTGACCAAACTGGGATTGTGTGAACTCGGAAGACACCTGGTCATTTTGTAATAATCCGTAATTTTGGGATGTATTAAGAGGGTACCCAGATTGATTAATGTTTCCTGATGGTTTATACTCCCCAGTACTCGATGCACCACCTAACTGCCCCTGTTGTCCTAGAAGAGATGATGTCAGCTGAGCTAGTTGTTCTGGTGGGAGGCCTGAAGATATTTGAGGAGATTCATGAACAATCGGAGATTTGCCATTTCCACCCGAAGGGTAACCCGAGAAGTTATCAGGTGTGTAATTGCTATGAGTTGATGCTTCCTGCATTGGTCTATGCACCGTAGAGTAACCAGAAGACATATTGTTAGATAAATGTGATGTGATATTTCTACTTGATGGATTTGAATTCGGAAAATCGTGCTGCGGCCAGTTCCCTCCAGGTGCAGGATTCTGAGCATAGTAAGAAGATGAGTTCTGGGACATTGATGCAACATTCATACTAGGTTTCTCGTAATTAGTCAAAGGTAGAGTTGGCAAGTAAGGCCCTGGAGGTGAGATTGGTTTCTGGTGCACTAAATCACCATGAAAAGATGTGAATCCTGTTTCTCTGTTGTCATCGTGAATAGTGGGCCTACCATAGCTAGAACCGGGAGTTTCTAACCTTAAGACGACACCAGAGATGCTCAGTCTGCCAGGTACTTTAAGAACTTTTTCAGAGAATTCTGAAGGAGGGACAAGGAATAAGGTTGTCCTTTCATCCAGTTTTACAACAGCAGCCCGCTGTTTCTCACCAAGATAATTCATGAATTCATTGTAATATGAAATGTCGGGATCATTTGCAGGGGAAAAAAAGACGACCCAAGCACCAGTTGCCTGGTAGTAATGCTTTGCAAGCATATCTAAACTAGTCCTTGCAGTGCAGTCCAAATATCCAGGCCTGTATCATTGTAAATCATTTTTAATGAGCTAATACAAAAAGCTACAGGCAAATTCGCAACACTAAATCTACAACACCCCATGCATTCATGTGTAGCAAAATTTTCCAGTATTAGCCATGTTCGTCAAGATTATACAGTCGCAGTTTTTTCATATATCTAGCACTGTGCAATTACTCCACAAAAACCTCGATTTCAGTAAATGGCTCACACCCATCCACAAAATAGGGAAAAAAATCAGTTCCAAGACATATATTGTAGTCATAGAACCTTAAAGCTTCTGGAAAAGAAAAATAAAAAAATCACATAAGAAAACTTGGAAAATTAACACACAAAAATCTTTTTGCAAGGATTACAATCAAACTACTACTTACAAGACCATCTCAGGAGGTTTTCCAACAGGAAAGCAGCGAGCACGACAAACTGAAGTTCCTCCTTTGGCTATCATTCCCTCCCACTTCCACACTTCTTTTGAAGACGATTGACGTCGCTCAGGGGTCAACCTTCGGCGATCCAGGGAAGGCAATGGATTCAAATCATCATATGATGAGTTCCAATGATCACCTCTTTCCCCAAATTGTTGGGCTGTTTTCGTTAAATGCTGGGGAATTGGTCTGTATCTTGAATCTCTAGAATCGTAGTTCTTATCAACAACCCTCTGCTGTGGTAGGATATATTTTGCTTTATCCAAATCAGAGAATGGATATTCTGGCAGCTCATTGTCAGGAGACGATGTGTTATTAATCTTCAGTTTCTTTGTCTCGTGGAAGAATGAGACATCTTCAGGCAAATCCCATGGGTCATCGTCATAGATTGGACCATTTCGAGGAAAATTATGTGGGGAGAACTCACGGATACGAGCACCTACATTCCCTCTAGGACTATCTAGAGGCTCATAGTTGTTTCCGTGTCCTGGGAACCTTCTTTTGCTACGGGCATCAGCTCCACCAGGCCATAACTTAGCATTTCTAACCGAACCCATCATCAAATTTCGATCATCAGGATCCATATTCGAACTAAAGGGTGGGGATCTAATGCTGTAATCACCAGACATGCCACCAAAGTTCCGATCAGGTCGAAATTGGTCGAAAGATCCACTGCGTCCATATGATCCATCACGTGGGGATGGTGAATCATTTGTTGAATTCCTTTCTCGATTAGGCGGCCCAGAATCGCTCTTTGCGAAAGAAATATGCACACGTGGATTTCCAAATAATTTACCATGCAGAGTATCTTTAGCCCTGCAGGCTGCCATCACATTTCTAAAACGAACAAAGGCATATGTACGACCAGGAAATGCAGTTATCTTCTCAATTTCTCCAAATGGAGAAAAGGCCTTCCTCAAGATAAATTCATCAATTTTCAACTGGGCAGGGAATCCAACCCATAAGACCTCACTAGGTTCTGCATCTTTGTCATTCATTTTGGATTTGTTCAGAAGTTCTGGACTAGAGTGACGTGCTCTGGAGTCCCTATGTGAAAATGGAGACTCTCTTGACCTGTGATATGGTTCATCCCGCCGTTCGGCGTAGTCTGCATCACGTGGTGGTATTGACGATTTCTCCTGCAAAGTGGAGCTGCATTAAGGTTGTAACTGTGGAAAGCTACATATTAGCTGAAAAACACAAGGAAAATGTTAAATTTACAAACCAGAAAATCTTCTTCCCATATCTACACTTATATAAACAGGTCACAACGTAGAAAAGTTGGTCAAGATGTGTCAACGTGTCACTCTCTAATTCAGATATAGATATACACAAGACACATTGCCGTTATTTCAGGTAAGCTTTGCAACACGTTTAGAAAACTTGTCAAAATATTGATATCAATCTCCACAACTACAATGTTCTAGTGATCTAAATAACAAAGGTGAAATACAACCATTCACTGTCATAAACATTCTTTGACCAAACACTAAAAGGCCAAATGCTAGTATCCAGAATATATATAAGTTGTTCCTGAGATGAGGACCTTGTATCCCAATAAAGATATCTGACTGGGGCAGAAAAAATGATGGTAGATTCATAATGGCTTGACTCCTTGAATTTCGAAAGCAGGGAAAAGTAATAATGTATATATTATGAAACACAAACAATAAATGTTGGGGAAAAGTAATAATGTATATCTTCACGTATATAAAAGGATAAAACATCAGCACACTTCGTTCTAATACCAATTTAAGCCTCCTTAATAGGTTGGGGAATGAGCTTCGCAAACACAAGAAAAGCCAATAAATGTAAATCATTGAAATGGACAATAGCATGTTTCAGAAGTAGCTCAACAAAGGACAGAGAACCTAAACTTTCAGAGAATTGTCAAAAGTAACATATTTACATACCACCAACAGAAACACTTTGATTTTCTGAATAAGTACTGCACGCAACACATACAGACGGAGGCACATATTGGATAAAGGTAATTTACTTTGTTTCATATTATAAATCATTAAAAGCCCTTTTATCGCGATGGGCTTACAGCGGTATAAGAGACAGCTGTCTGCAACAACCTACAGTTCCCCTTGAATAAATCGCCCTGTGTTTTACTATTTTTAATAACAGAAGATCCCTCTATTGAGATATTCAAAATTGTGTAATCCTCAATAATGTCACTGATTGAAAACTAACCTGCAGTACCCTATTTGTCATCGAAATACATACAATGAATTTCCTAACATGCATCCACAATGAAATCTAGCTTGCTAGACCAACCTTAATTATGACTACGGGAAAAAAAGGGCTTTCCCTAATCCAATGTCACATTGCACTGAAAATGAAGTCACCCCGAAAGAGCAATCTATGGTTAACTACTTCCGGATCAATTAAGACTATGCGACTCTTCTGAAGTTTGGACTCTGGAGCACAAGATAAATCGAACCTTAACACCAATATATGTGCTTTCTTGCAAAACAGCAAGAAGGAATAATGGTTGGAAACATAACGAATGAAAAATGGTGCCTTCCCAGAGAACTTGCTGCTTGCAGATCAAGAACGTAAGTACGTAAATGGCAGTACAGCCCAAATGGCTAGTTCACTTTGAAGAGGAATGATTTTACTAGGGAGCAATCATTCGACTGTATGTTTATAAAAAAAATCCCATATCTTGAATTTATGTGGAGTATTTGATTTAAGTTGTATTCATATGCACAACTTAGATACAGAAGAAAACTACAGGTATTTGAATTACTTACTCAAATTCATCAGTGTCCAAGATACTCTACCATAGCTAGACGAACTACTAATTTTCAGGTAAAATAAATTGTTGAACAAACTAATCTTCATGTATATTCAACGTTAAGATCCTGGGTTGAAGAATTAAACGCTTTGGTGTGCATCGTTTTTTCTGATCCACTGATGATCTACCAATGAAATTTGATTAGTAAGTATACGATAATATACAGTAAAGTATTGTAGATGAGTGCTTCCAAGTATAAATGTGCTACCCACCAACTTTAATGGAAATGGATGGTTGGATTAATTAGAAGGGCCAAAATAAGAAACCTTATAGTAAAACCAACTCACCAATATGTGCTTGATAGTTCATGTCATGCAAAAAACTTTAATCGTGTTCGATCAATAGTTCATTTAAGGAACACACGGATTCTTGCTCTTTTTGTAGTATTGGTATTATTTGGTATATATAAGAGATACCACTTTGGCACTGTCCAGTTCTATGGAGTATGTATTCTGAGTACTTTCTTCACTTTCTTGCAATTACATAACAGATCCGAATTTGCGGAAATATGCTCGTCTCAAAATCAGTATTACGACCAATGAGATTAACATCCACAAGTGCGCAAAACCAGTGTCACGGGTATTTTGTTGCAGAAGATTAAAGGATAGGCAATGTTTCTGGATAACAAAATGGGATGCATCGATTAGACGGAGCCTAAGTTGGAGCATGAACAACAGACTAATATCCACGATGAACATAACACTTGGAAAGTTAAAATCAAGTTCAAATACTCCATCAACAAGGAATAAATCATTCCTCTACAGGCATCTCTAAATTACTAGGACATTATGTAAAAGAAACTCATAGAGAGTGTATTGGACAAATTTACTTCTTAATGGCATTCTTCTACTACATCAACATCTAAGAAAGCCACGCTTCAATGTTGATGAATATTCTTGGATAGAGAGTGTTCTGATACTAGTTTGAAGTCTTGTTAAATATTGTACGACAAACAACCATGATCTGCATCAAGTTGAGACCATTCTGGACACGTATTCTGATGCATTTATTTGCTTGTGGTTTTTTGTGTGCCGTAAAAGCATCTGCCTGCTTTGATTAGATTTGATCAGATACCCAAGATTACTTCATTGTATTCACCTTGCTATAGGCAGGTAGTCTATTATTCTGAAGAATTTCATACTGCCTGATTGTGCTACAGGGTATGAATAGATGTCTCTCACATTTATGCAAAATGAATTTGGTCAAGTCATGCACTCGACATACATGGCAATGAAACTGCAGTCTGCGTTTAGAAACAATATATGTAGATGCCAGGTCTATAGTATCATGGTGCACTTGAACGTATTGTCATGTTCGGTATAAGAAGCAAAGAAGCTAATCAAGGTAGTAGGAACGAAATTTATCATTTCATTCTAATTTTTTCATGTGCGCAATTTAGATGAGAAAAATGTTACTCGTGTGATATAAATAATCAAAATGCACTCGGCCAATTCTGATACATCATGAAAAATCACTGCCTGCAGCTTTCCTATTCCGATAATCATAGTAATTGATTCAAGCTTTGGTCGGTTTATTTGACATCTCTTGAGAACCTGTCTTATGATATATGCTTATGAAAGGTCTTGTCAGAAAATGCCAACTTTATTTGCTCCTAAATATCTAAGAAGATGTCTTAAGAATTCTTATTGCAATGGCTATTGGGATGTATCTATCGTAAACATGTTATTTCACAGTTAATGGATTTGACTTTCAAATAATTAAACGTCTATTTTTTTTAGGAAATGTATGTCACTCATCTTAAACAGGTTTGATGGGAGATGCATCGGTTTCTTCACATGCTTGTGCTTCTGATATTCTACGTTATAATCCACCAACTTCAATGACATAGGCTACGTATATATCGGAAAAAAAGTGTGTACATATAATATAAAGGCACCAACGCAATACCATAAGTAAAGTAGACAAAGATTAGCCAAACTAACCGGCTTCGCAAACTCAATCCTAAGTGGGTTGCCTCCGATAACAAAACCTTGAAGCTCTTTCACCGCAGCAAAGGCGTCTTCGTCGTTTATAAAATTAACAAAAGCGTAGCTTCGTCCCGGTTGATACGCAATACTCTCGAGGTCTCCAAACTGCAAAAAGTGACGAGCTAACGCACTCTCAGTTATGTTGTGAGGTAGATTTCCAGCCCAGAGGTGCCTTGATGGGGGAATGCTCCCCCGGCCATGGTGTGATTTCACTTCCGATCTTGAAGGGTAATCCCTGCGAGCTCTGTCTCTTTCGTCTCTGAAGCTCTGCACGAAAACATCAACCGATTTACGCAGAGTTACATATCCACGACAAGTTACATGAATTAATAATGTTGCAATTGCATATATTTTTCGCACATTACGAATTCAACAAACGACGAGTTAGGAATAGAAAATACCATTTCTTTCTGGACAATGAAAATCCACTTCGAGAAGCTCCTGAAAACAGTGAGAAAATCCGCAACCGCTTTAGCTAAGATTATGAGCCGGTCGGAGCATGTGTCGGTAAATATATGTATGGATAAACCTGAGAAACTGAAATTCCGATTAGGGCTACTAGAGAGAGAGAAGGGTTCGGGGAAATTGGGTTTTAGATTCGACAAAAAATCTAAAAAAATAGTTATATATTTTTAGTAATTAAAAATAAAGTTAAATGTAATGTAAATACAGAAAGTGGGCTTTCGATATACAGTTATGGACCTGTAACTAGCCCAACATAGTGTGGCCACGGAAAATGACCAGCCCATGATACGTTTTGCCTTATAGGTAAAAGAAAAAATAACGCCGTTGCCGGGGATCGAACCCGGGTCACCCGGGTGACAGGCGGGAATACTTACCACTATACTACAACGACTTCGATGCTATTTTATAGAAACTATAGTTTTTAAACTAACAAGTACTTTCTGAATAAATAAAATTCTGAGTTGACAGACTGTTTGTTTTGTACATGTTTAGCTTCTAAGAACTTATAAAAACGAATTTCAAATTTTATCATAAAAAATCATGATCTTAATTGTATGAATGTGTTTTCACTGACTAAATGAATTACACTTAATTTATCATTCATGTCTTGAATCTCTAGTATTATTGTTTCTGAATTGTAAATTGTAATGTTAATTAGTAGTAGATATTATATATTGAGTGAACATTTTTATTTTATTTGATATTAGAGATAAATTAATTACACTGAGTTCTTGCATATATACGTGTAGGTTTAATTGTAAGCTGAGAACTGAGAAGTACAAGTATGTTACTATTTTCAGGAGTTCTAAGAAAATAAAAATTTGCAAGGTGAAATATGATGCGGCAAGAGAAACAACTTGTGATGACATTTGATTGAGAAGACTTCTTGTTGATTTGCAAGAAGGATGAGTCTACTATAATTCACTGAAACAATTATGTCCAATAGTTACGGGAAAAAATTTGTAAACATTGAATTGCGACGTCGACATCAATCTATTCGAGTTATGGTGAACAAAGTAAAAATAACTTAGGAATAATTTCAATAAACATACGGTGTTAAGAAGTACTCCTATAATTTGCGATAACTAAAATAAAATGCAACCAAAATACTGTACTTACTTAAAAACAAGGGGGAAATTATGAATTAATCCATTTGAGGTATTTTAACCAGGTGGGATTTGGGAATAGGATAAGTATAAATCTTTTATTTTCAATGTATATCCATACAGTACCCTGTATGTATACGGCCGGCTTCGCTTATACCAGCAATCGGAAATCTTCGTAACTAGAACTTTCTGTTGTCGAGTATGGCTACTACTGCGATCGGAATCGATTTGGGAACGACGTATTCGTGCGTGGGCGTGTGGCAGCACAACCGCGTTGAGATTATAGTCAACGATCAGGGCAACCGCACGACCCCGTCCTACGTGGCGTTCACCGAGCATGAGCGCCTTATCGGCGATGCCGCGAAGAACCAAGTCGCCGTCAACTCCACCAACACCGTCTTCGGTCAGATATTTAATTTGTCTTAATTATTTCGTGTTGTTTCAATTTGTGATTATTTATATTTAAATTTTGAATTCAGATGCGAAGCGGTTGATTGGCCGAAGATACAGCGACCCTGTTGTTCAGGCTGACATACTACTATGGCCATTCAAGCTCGTTGCGGTTGACGACAAGCCTATGATCGTAGTGGATTACAAAGGCGAGGAGAAAAGATTCTCAGCTGAAGAGATATCTTCAATGGTCCTCTCCAAGATGAAGGAAACTGCCGAAGCCTACCTGGGGTCCACTGTAAGGAACGCTGTAATAACCGTTCCCGCCTACTTCAACGACTCCCAGCGTCAGGCCACAAAGGACGCTGGACTCATCGCCGGTCTGAATGTGATTCGAATCCTCAGCGAACCAACTGCAGCCGCCATTGCGTATGGTCTCGACAAATGTAATAAGTCTGGCCCCAAGAAGAATGTTCTCATCTTCGATCTTGGCGGTGGGACTTTCGATGTCTCGATCCTCACTATTCAGAATGGTACTTTTGAAGTGAAGGCGACAGCTGGCGACACTCATCTCGGTGGAGTGGACTTTGACAACCGTATGCTGAGCCACTTTGTTAACGAGTTCAAGAGGAAACACAGGATGGACATGAGCGGGAACCCGAGGGCTCTGAGGAGGTTGAGGACCGCTTGCGAGAGGGCCAAGAGGATTCTCTCCTCGAGTTCTGAAACCACGATCGATGTTGATTCTCTGTACGAGGGTGTCGATTTTCACAGCCGCATTACTCGAGCCCGATTCGAGGAGCTCAACATTGACTTTTTTCGAAAGTGCGTCGATACGGTTGAGGACTGCTTGGTGGATGCCGACATGGACAAGGACAGCCTCCACGATGTCGTGCTCGTTGGAGGCTCTTCAAGGATCCCAAAAGTTCAACAGTTGCTGTGGGATTTGTTTAACGGAAAGGAGTTGTGCAAGAGCATTAATCCGGACGAGGCTGTTGCGTATGGAGCTGCGGTTCAAGCAGCCATTCTGAGCGGACAAGGCGGCAAGATGGTGAAAGATCTTGTTCTTCTAGATGTCACGCCATTGTCCCTCGGTATAAATGTAGTTGGAGATGTTATGGCTGTTGTTATTCCGAGGAACACCACCATTCCTACGAAAAAGGAACAAGTCTTCACAACTGACATGGACAACCAGGAGAGGGTTCGTATTCGTGTTCTTGAAGGTGAAAGAACGAGGATGGTGGATAATAATTTGCTTGGTGAATTTACACTGAATGGCATATCTCCTGCACCTAGATTTGTTCCACAGATAAACGTGTGCTTTGAGATTGATGCCAACGGTATACTGAACGTCTCGGCTGAGGACAAGACCACTGGGCAGAAGGAAAAGATCACTATAACCAACGAGAAGGGTAGGCTGAGCGCGAATGAGATAGAGAGAATGCTGATAGAAGCTGAAAAGTACAAGTATGAGGATGCTTGCCACAAGAAAAGGGTCGAATCGAAGAATGCGCTGGAGGATTACACCTACGACATGAGGAACAGAATCAGGGGTTATGGGAAAGATGCTTTGAAGATTCAAGCAGCTGACAAGGAGAAAATTGAACTTGCAATCGAGTCGGCTATTCAGTGGTCGTATAAAAATGAAATGGCTACAGCTTTTGAGTTTGAAGTTAAGTTGAAAGAGCTCCAAAACATTTGTAACCCGATTATTGGATGTAACTGGGCTGTCGACATGACTGGTCGTAGATCTATTTACAAATTTTGAATTCAGAAGATGATGATTTCAGGTAGGAGGTAGTTTAATCGATCTACCATTGTTTCTTTTTTCCCTACCACATTGTTTCTGTTTTCCCTTTATGTATTTAATTTTTTCTCTTTATTATAGGATTATATTTGTTTTTCTGTCAAAACTTTGAATTGATTAGTTTCACTTCGGAAGATGATCACTAAGGTGTACCGGACTTTCGGTACACCGCCAATGAAAATTCGACACGTGGAATTATTACATTAATTAATTAAATAATTAATATTTTAATTATTATTAAATTGAATTATTAATTAGGAAAATAAATCTTCAAAATCTTCTAAAATATGCAAAAATAAAATTAATATTATATTTCCTAATATTAAATATACTACAAAATTTATGAGATTTTTTCCCCTTATAATATTATTAACAAAATAAAATAGATTATATATATATAAGGAAAAAACATTAAAAAAAAAATTATTTTTTAAAAATAAAATGATATAACATAATTTAATTTTTAATTTTATATTAAAATGATACTTCACACTAAATTTAAAAAATATCAACTCGTTAAAAAATAATATTTAAAGTAAAAAAAAATTATATTTTATTTTTGTAAAATTATATATATTTAACAATAATATATATATATATATATATATATATATATATTAAAAATTGAGCTATTATTGTAATATTTAAATAAAATATTATGCGATTTTTATTTAAATTATTTTTCTATTTAAAAAAAAATATTCAATTCAAATACTATCTTCAATTTTAAAATATTATCTTAATAGAGAACTACGCGCAAATTATCTTTATCAAATTATCTCTATCATTTTATCTTATAAGTTTATTTTTGTATTATCTTTAGAAAATGTTACATTCATTGAATAAATTTAATTTTCTTAAAAAAATATTGTGATATTTGAAAATTACATGTAATTTTCCGCTAACACCTAATTATAAAATTAAAAACAGACAATTTATTCATTGAATAAATATAGTCATGTTTTATTTTATTTTTGTACTATCTACATTTACATAGAAAATTTGAATTTTTTCTAAGAAAAATAATTTTTTAATGTTTTAAAATTTATAATTAGGTATTAAAATTATAATAATATATGTAATTTTCTAAACTTACTATGAATACATCATGAATTCTTTGATTTTGTGAAAAAACAATATTTATTTTATTTAATATATTTAATTTCACATGTTGATAATATGTATTTGAAAATTAAACGGCATTTTACTACGTTGTTTAATTTAATTTTGCGTGACTACAAATCAAGTGAGATAATTTTGCGTGACTATAAATTATTTACATTAATTATCTTGACATGAAATTAACTTTTAAAACCATACTCAATTTACTTAACATTGATGCAGTTATACAAGATAAACTATAAAGATAAGTTGCTGCGTAGATCTCGATTGCAATAATATTTTAAAATTGAACATAATATTGGAATTGAATATATTTTTATTTTATTGAAAAATATAATTAAAAGTGAAATAATATTGAAAATTGAGCTATCAAATTAATATTTAAATCAAAATATTATTTTTATTTAAATTATATTATTTCTATTTTTAATAAATACGAAACATAATATCACAGGTTAGTAATAATATTAAAATATTTTGACATGCTTATATGCAAAATAGTTTTCTTACAATTTAATCCTAAAAAATAAAATTAATTATTGTCATTTGTACATAAATAACGATAGACTGAAAAATTAATAGAATTATTTGACTCAATTGGATATTTGATGGTTCTTGAAAATATAAATACTAATTATGAATTCATTTTTATTTCATATTTAAATATATAATATAGATTGAATGAATCATTCATTTTAAAACAATAATTATCACGTACACATATATTATTCATATTTTTTAAATATATTTATTTATAAATTAAATAATTAAATTAGTGTATATAAAATTTATATTGTATGAATTAATTTTACTTAAAAAATGAAATATATATATTTTTTAAAACGTTAAGTTTTTTTTGTTGTAAAAATCGTAAGTTTTTTTTTCAATTTTGTATATATATTATTTTATTTTATTTTATTTGTTAGTTAATATTATATTATAAGAGGAAAAAATTTCATAGATTTTGTAGTATATTTAATATTTTGAAACATTATATTGATTTATTTTTTGAACTTTTTAGAAGATTCTCGTGATTTATTTTCCTAATTAATAATTTAATTTATAATAATTAAAATAATATTTATTTAATTAATTAATTAATTAATAACACGTGTCACATTTTGATTGGCGGTGTACCGGAGGCCCGGTACACCTTGTGTAACTGTAGCCTTTCTCCGGTACACCTTGTGTAACTGTAGCCTTTTCCGTTTCACTACAGAGGATATATACTGGGAAAATGCTACATTAACACCAGATGTAGAAAGGGTTCTCTACACTACCAATCAAATCAAATTTTGACACGTAGCATTATTGATTAAAGTATTTATTATTATTTTTGTTACGAAATCTATACATTTGGTAATACAAATCAAATAAAAATTTATTTAATTTTTTTCCATTATTAAATTTAGTATGAATATTTTAGTTACTATAAATTTTAAAGTAAATTAATTAATTTAATTCATTGAATTAATTTTAAATTAAATTAAATTTATTATTTAGTTTGCTAATAAAACTAATGAAGTAAGTACTTATATTCAATTTATAAATTAAAATTTTACATTAAATTAAAAAAAAAATTAGAATAGTAAGAAAATTTTAAATATAATAAATTTTATAATTGAAAATACTGCAATTATATTGTGAGTAATAATTATTTTATTTATGATTAATTTCTTAAAATTACATTTAAAGAAATAATTATTTTAAATATAATAAATTGTACAATATAAATGTTTTACAAAAAACATTAATAAAAAAAATATACTCAGTTATTACATATTTTAATAAATATGGACAATTACACACACTCGAATTTTTCGATTACCCGTAGCCTAATAAGCAAACAAAACCATCTCATAACCCGACTCTCTTTAGTAAATCGGGTACCCAATACCTGCGCCGGGTAAACAGGCAGTACCCAAAATTACCCTAAAATTTTAATTTACAAATAAATCAATAATAATATTTAAATTCAATAATTTATTTTTATCAACCAACAATAAAAAATTATCAATCAAAATTTAAAATTCCAATAAAAAACAATTACAAAATTAAAAACAATAAAAAATATCATTTATTATATATGTAATATTTTAGATTTTTAATTAATATATTAATATATTTATTGTTTTAATTTAAATAATTAATCGGGTATTTCGGGTATACCCGAACGGGTAATCGGGTACTTTAATACTCAATATTTTTTAAAATGAATTTTATAACCCGACCCTTTACCTAAATTTATTGGGTACGGGTACCCAAAAATCCAAACGGGTGCGGGTATTTCGTTACAAACCCGAATACCCGAACCTGAATAGTCACCCTAATCTTAACAAAGTGAATTGATATTTTAGTTGGATTATACAAGTAATATAATTTGATTTATTTATTTTTATATAAAAATTTAAAATCCTAATATATAGCTTAAATAATTTTAACATTAATTATGTGTATATAATATAATAAATAAGTAAAAATTAGAAAACACTTTTGATTTTAATATTTTTTTCAAATATTAAAAACCTGTGTATAGTAAATAATAAGAAAATTGGAAAAACTCTATGTTGTTAAAATAGTTTTTTAAAATAAAATAAAAAATCAAAAATCAATTTATTATATAAATAAAATTCTTTTTACTAATCTAATTAATAAATATAGTTAAGTTCTTAATTTTTAATTAATTATTTTAATTTAAATTACAATTTTAAATAATCAATTGAATTGAATTGATGTGTAGGAACTTCATTAATTAAATTTGCTTATTTATCAAATTGATAAATTTTGTTAAAATTTATTTTTTAATTATTTAAAATAATTAATTTACTTTTAAATTTTTAGTAACTAAAATATTTTTACTAAATTAAATAATGGAAGGAAATTAAACAAAATTTAATTTGATTTTTATTACCAAATTTATAGATATCATATCAAAACTAATAATAAATATCTTAATTAATAATGCCACATGTTGGAATTTTATTGGCGGTGTAGAGAATCATCTCTACACCTGGTGTAAATGTAGTGTCTTCCTATCTACTGTCAGTGCTAAAAGCTAAATATAAAAATAGTTTTTAAGTTATTTTTAGTCTGCTAAATATAAAAATAGTTTTTAAGTTATTTTTAGTCTAAAGAACTGTTCTTTTGGATTGAAATCGATTGAACTGAATTTTAACTTAATTGATCTGAACTGATCTCAAACTGAATTGATTTTTTTATAAAAATAATAATAACTTTTATAAATTATTAAATATTTTTTTAAAATATTAATAATATTATGACAATAACTAGATTGTGTATTGAAAGTTATAAATTGAAATTATTTTTTATTTATTTTATTTTAATTTATCTTGAAGCGAATTGAACTTAAGAGAACTGCACTGAAATTAAATTGTATATTGAAAATTATAAATTGAAATTAATTTTTATTAATTTTATTTTAATTTATTTAAGAGAACTTTTAAGAGAACTGGACTGAAATTAAATTGTATATTGAAAATTATAGATTGAAATTAATTTTTATTAATTTTATTTTAATTTATTTTGAAGTGAATTGAACTTAAGCTAACTGGACTGAAATTAAGAAACTGGACTGAAATTAAGTAAAAAAAACAGATCCTAAGACTTCAATTTAAAAAGCTAGGTGAAAACCCAAGCAATTTAAATTAGGTATTTACTAAAGAACAGAGCATATTGTTAATATTATAATAAAAAATATATATATACTTTTTTCACTCTACAAATAAATATACTACTAAAATGTTTTTATTTAAATTTTAAAGTAATTTTTAAAATTGATAACAATATCAATATGTTAAGAATTTCGAATTTCAAAATTTACTTTAATTTATAATTAAAATAAACTAGTGCTTTTATTATATAAAAACAATTAAAATTGTGTTACAGTATTTTTTAAATAGTACTAGGAACTAAAATATTGCTATGATACCTAACAAGTAGGAAACTTTGAGGAAACAAAGAGGGCTACGATTAAAAAAAAAGTAATCGCCAAAGTAAATCTAACTACAATAGGCCTATACTATTACCAAAAATAAGCCCCATACACGCTTTAAAAAAGGGAAAATTCCTGAATCTATTGAAACTTTTTGAGTATAAATAAAGCACCAAGTCTTTTATATTTTACACGCTTCCTGTATTATCTAATATCAGCAATAACAAAACTTGGTTACTCTGAATCTGTGTTATCGATCGAGACGACGAGTATGGGCGCTACTAACGGCGGCGAAGAAGGAGTTGCGATCGGGATCGATTTGGGAACGACGTATTCTTGCGTGGGCGTGTGGCAGCACGGCCGCGTTGAAATTATAGTCAACGACCAGGGAAACCGCACCACGCCGTCTTACGTGGCGTTCACCGAGTACGAGCGCCTTATCGGCGATGCCGCCAAGAATCAAGTCGCCGTCAACCCCATCAACACCGTCTTCGGTACTGATCAGATATTTATTTTAATTACTATATATTATGCCCTTCCGTTTATACGTTTATTATAAACATGCATGTTGCTTTTACTTGAATTAATTTCATGTGAATTTTCCGTCGTAATCAGATGCGAAGCGGTTGGTTGGCAGAAAATACAGCGACCCTATTGTCCAGTCTGACATGAAACTCTGGCCATTCAAGCTCGTTCCCGCGGGCCCTAAAAACGATAGGCCGACGATCGTAGTCTCCCACAAAGGCGAGGAGAAACGATTCTCAGCCGAGGAGATATCTTCCATGGTCCTCTCCAAGATGAAGGAATCCGCCGAGGCCTACCTAGGGTCCACCGTAAAGAATGCTGTCATAACCGTTCCCGCCTACTTCAACGACTCCCAGCGTCAGGCCACAAAGGACGCCGGACTCATTGCCGGTCTCAATGTGATACGAATCCTCAGCGAACCAACTGCAGCCGCCATTGCTTATGGTCTCGACAAATCTAAGTCCGGCCCCAAGAAGAACGTTCTCATCTTCGACCTCGGCGGTGGGACTTTTGATGTCTCGATCCTCACCATCGACAAGGGAACTTTTGAAGTCAAGGCGACGGCTGGAGACACTCACCTCGGAGGAGAGGACTTTGACAACAGGATGTTGGACCACTTTGTGAAAGAGTTCAAGAGGAAACACAACAAGGACATTAGTGGGAACCCCCAAGCCATGAGGAGATTGAGGACCCTCTGCGAGAGGGTAAAGAGGACCCTCTCGTCCACTTCTCAAACCACAATCGATGTTTATTCCTTGTACAAGGGTATCGATTTTCACGCTCCCATCACTCGTGCTAGATTCGAGGAGCTCAACATTGACTTGTTCAAAAAGTGCATGGAAATAGTTGAGGGCTGCTTGAAGGATGCAAACATGGATAAGAGTAGCATCGACGATGTTGTCCTTGTCGGGGGATCGACCAGGATTCCAAAGGTTCAACAGTTGCTGCGGGATTTGTTTAACGGAAAGGAGTTGTGCAAGAGCATCAATCTAGACGAGGCTGTTGCGTACGGTGCCGCGGTCCAAGCGGCAATTTTGAGCGGGCAAGGGAAGAAAAAGTTGAAGGATATAGTTATTTCAGATGTTACACCGTTGTCCCTCGGTATGAATGTATACGGAGATGTTATGTATGTTGTGATTCCGAGGAACACGAGCATTCCTACTAAAATTGAAAAAGTGTTTACAACTCACACAGACAACCAGACTCGTGTTCCGTTTCATGTTCTTGAAGGGGAAAGAACGAGGAAGGTGGATAATAATGTGCTTGGTGAATTTATTCTGAAGGGCATTCCTCCTGCACCCCGGGGTGCAGGGATCAACGTTTGCTTTGAGATTGATGCCAACGGTATACTGAAGGTGTCTGCTGAGGAGAAGAAGACGGGTGTGAAGGAAAAGATCACTATAACCAACCAGAAGGGTAGGCTGAGCAAGAAGGAGATACAGAGGAAGCTGATAGAAGCCGAGATGTACAAGTCTGAGGATGCTGCCCATAAGAAGAGGGTCGACTCAAAGAATGTATTGGAGGATTACGTCTACAACTTGAGGAAGAGAATAAACGGTAATAAGAAGATTCCAGAGGATGACAAGAAGAAAATCGAAATCGCAATGGAGTTGGCTATGCAATGGTCGGATGAAAACGAGATGGCTAAGGCTGTTGAGTTTGAAGATAAGTTGAAAGTGCTTAAAAGCATTTGCAGCCCCATTATTGCAAGGACTTAGTAGTAGTAGCTAGTAGTAGTAGTAGTAGACTAGTAGTAGTGCAGATTACTATGTCACAATTTTATACTGCTGATAATTATTCATCAAGTACTATATTTTTGCATTGAAAAATATATTTGTGGGAGCAAATGTGTCAGCTCTTTTTTTTTGTTTTTAGTTTTTATTTTTTCATATTCTTTTTCTTTTATTTTGTCTTATTTATTTATTTGAATGATTTTTTATGTTTTTAAATTTACAAAAAAATATTACATTTATAATTGTTAATTAATTATCAAACTAAAAACATAATTATTTATTTATTAATAAAAAAAATTACATAACTCTTGAATATAATATTTAAAATTTTATTTTATTTAACTCACATAAAAAATATATTAATATTTTTTATTTTTTTATTTAAATAATTAAAACGAGATATAAAAAATGAAAAAATAATTTTAATTTAAAATAAAATGTTATTATTAAAAAATATAAAAGAAATATATAAATTATTATTATTTACATTTAAAATAATGTATATATAGTAATTATTTTTATTTTTATTTTTATTCGATTTGATTTGGTTTTTAACCAATTAAAAAAACTAAACCAAATCGAAAGCCGAAAAATTAAAAAAATCAAAACCGAAAATTAAACCAAATTATTTTGATTCGGTTTGTATTAACCGAATAGTGTCGGTTTTGTTTGATTTGTTCCGTTTAACCAAATTTTTGATACCTTAAGAATCGGTACTTAAAAATGAAAAAAGAATACAAGTTCCAAGTTTATCTTCCAATTCACCTTCTTAAATGCTCAGCAAGAACTTCGCTATGGTCAGTAATCTCACATGTATATACGGGGGAAGGGACATACGGAAGGGGTGCGATTTCTTTAGTAATTGAGACTGTAAAATTGGAATTTCAAGTGGAGTTTAATTATTAAATTAATAGATAAATTATGAAAATTAATTTAAAAAGTGAGTTTAGAAAAATTGCAAGTGTAAATAAAATTACTCATATATAATATTATAATAAGTAAAATTAAGTGATTTTGTATAAAGGGTAATTTTTTTATGTTTATTTAAGAATAAATGACTCATCTTTTCCTAATTATAAATCAAGGGAATTTAATTAATAAAACACAATTAAAAAAAAAACAAAAAACATGTAGCTGAAAACAAATAACAAGACGGTTAATAAATGTAGTTAATATAATTATAACTTTAACAATACTTTAATTAATAAAAAATAAAAAATCAATAAACCCTAAATTCAAAATATATTTGATGAGATTTTAGATGTAATTTAATAAATTATACTTTTTTCCGAAAAAGTTCTAAAATTAATAGGCCGTTTTTCCCTAAAAATACCTAAATTTTTATATTTTTTATTTTACAAATAAATATACTACTATATTTTTTCATTATTTATAAAATAGAGTATTAAATATTTTTCTTATTTATGAAATAGAGTATTAAAATATTTATATTTATATTTATATTTAAGGCAGCTTTTAAAATTGATAATAATATTATAAGAATGTTAAATTTTAAATTTTACTTTAATTTATAATTAAATGAGTTAATATTACATTTCGTCCTGCAACTTAGGTTGATCCCACACTTAGTCCTTTTTTTGTTCAAAAAATCAAATGTCATCTTTCCGATTGATTTTCACCGAAAAGTGCGTGTGCGGGTCACGTGACTGCACACGTGGCGGTCATCTTCGGTTACTTGCTGATGTGGAGTGTAAATACGGGTCTCACTGCCACCTCAGCATTGTTAAGAAAGACAAAATCTCCGATTACTTGCTGATGTGGAGTGTAAATACGGGTCTCACTGCCACCTCAGCATTGTTAAGAAAGACAAAATATTTTTTGTAGAGTGTAAATACGGGTCTCGACAAAATCAAATGTCATCTTTCCGATTGATTTTCACCGAAAAGTGCGTGTGCGGGTCACGTGACTGCACACGTGGCGGTCATCTTCGGTTACTTGCTGATGTGGAGTGTAAATACGGGTCTCACTGCCACCTCAGCATTGTTAAGAAAGACAAAATCTCCGATTACTTGCTGATGTGGAGTGTAAATACGGGTCTCACTGCCACCTCAGCATTGTTAAGAAAGACAAAATATTTTTTGTAGAGTGTAAATACGGGTCTCACTGCCACCTCAGCATTGTTAAGAAAGACAAAATATTTTTTGGGCAAGATGAGACTCGAACCCTTGCCCATTGAAGAGAAATTGGAATCTATACCACTCGGCTGGCTACATTTACATTTACATTTACATTTGATTTTTTGAAAAAAAAAAAGACTAAATGTGGGATCGGACTAAGTTGTAGGACGAAATGTGATATTAACTCTAATTAAATTAAACTAATACTCTTAATTAATTATAAACAATTAAAATTGTTTCAATTTCAAATTTTACTTTTAAATTATTTAAATAAATGTTAATTTGTGTAATATTTGATTTAAAATTTCAAAGTAATTAAATAAAAGTAAAATTGTAAGTTGATATTTGTATTAACGTTTCTACGTGATAACATATATTATAAACAATAGGAAGTCTATATAAATCATACTCCTTGGTACCTAAGAAGTAGGAAACTTTGAGGAAAAAAAAATCTAAACTGTGTAGTATTTTGTTTACAAAGGGCTACGATTAAAAAAAAAAAAGTAATCGGCAAAGTAAACAATAGTATAAATAAAGCACCAAGTCTTTTATATTTTACACGCCTCCTGTTAGTATTATCTAATACCAGCAATCACAATTCTTTGTTACTCTAAATTTTGTGTTAACCATCGAGACGAGTATGGGCGCTACTAAAAGCCGCGAAGGAGTTGCGATCGGAATCGACTTGGGAACGACGTATTCGTGTGTGGGCGTATGGCAGCACGGCCGCGTTGAAATTATAGTCAACGACCAGGGCAACCGCACGACGCCTTCTCACGTGGCGTTCACAGAGTATGAGCGACTTATCGGCGATGCGTCCAAGAACCAAGTTGCCGTCAACCCCACCAACACCGTCTTCGGTACTGATCAGATATTAATTTTAATTACTATTATGCCCTTCCGTTTACCCGTCTATAAACTACATGCTTTTACTTGAATTAATTTCATGTGATTTTCCTGTAATCAGATGCGAAGCGGTTGATTGGCAGAAAATACAGCGACCCTATAGTCCAGGCTGACATGAAACTCTGGCCTTTCAAGCTCGTTCCTGGCAGCGATAAAGATAGGCCGATGATCGTGGTCTCTTACAAAGGCGAGGAGAAACGATTCTTTGCAGAGGAGATATCTTCCATGGTCCTCTCCAAGATGAAGGAAACTGCCGAGTCTTACCTGGGGTCCACCGTCAAGAATGCTGTCATAACCGTTCCCGCATACTTCAACAACTCTCAGCGTCAGGCCACCAAGGACGCCGGACTCATTGCGGGTCTCAATGTGATGAAAATCATCAGCGAACCAACTGCAGCCGCCATTGCTTATGGCCTCGATAAATGTAATAAGTCTGGCCCTAAGAAGAATGTTCTGATTTTCGACCTCGGAGGTGGGACTTTCGATGTCTCAATCCTCACCATCGACAAGGGCACTTTTGAAGTCAAGGCGACATCCGGAGACACTCACCTCGGAGGAGAGGACTTTGACAACAGGATGTTGGACCACTTTGTGAAAGAGTTCAAGAGGAAACACAACAAGGACATTAGTGGGAACCCCCAATCAATGAGGAGGCTGAGGACCCTCTGCGAGAGGGTCAAGAGGACTCTCTCGTCCACTTCTCAAACAACAATCGATGTTTATTCTTTGTACGAGGGTATCGACTTTCACGCTCCCATCACTCGTGCTAGATTCGAGGAACTCAACATTGACTTGTTCAAAAAGTGCATGGAGATAGTCGAGGGCTGCTTGAAGGACTCAAAGATGGACAAAAGTAGCATCGATGATGTTGTCCTTGTCGGGGGATCAACCAGGATTCCAAAGGTTCAACAGTTGCTCAGGGATTTGTTTAACGGAAAGGAGCTGTGCAAGAGCATTAATCCAGACGAGGCCGTTGCATATGGGGCCGCGGTTCAAGCGGCCATTCTGAGTGGAAAATGTGATGTGAAGTTGCAGGATCTTGTTCTTTTAGATGTCACGCCCTTGTCCCTCGGTGTAGATATAAAAGGAGATGTTATGTGTGTTGTGGTTCCGAGGAACACAACCATTCCTACTAAAAAGGAACACGAGCTCATAACCATTCAAGACAACCAAACAAGTATGCGATTAAAAGTTCTTGAAGGTGAAAGAACGAGGGCTGTGGATAATAATCTGCTTGGTGAATTTGTGCTGAAGGGCATTCCTCCTGCACCAATCGGTGTTGAAAAGATCAATGTTTGCTGTGAGATTGATGCCAATGGTATACTGAAGGTGTCTGCTGAGGACAAGAAGGCGGGTGTGAAGGAAAAGATAACTATAATAAATGAGAAGGGTAGGCTGAGCAAGGAGGAGATAGAGAGGAAGCTGATAGAAGCCGAGATGTACAAGGCTGAGGATGCGGCCTATAAGAAGAGGGTCGACTCGAGGAATGCATTGGAGGATTACGCCTACAACTTGAGGAACATAATAAACGGTAATAAGAAGATTCCAGAGGATGACAAGAAGAAAATCAAAATCGCAATCGAGTTGGCTGTGCAATGGTCGGATGAAAACGAGATGGCTAAGGCTGCTGAGTTTGAAGATAAGTTGAAAGTGCTTAAAAGCATTTGCAGCCCGATTATTGCAACTACTACGTAGTAGTAGTATTATTACTACTATAGTCAAGTATATTTTTGCATTCAAAAATATATTTGTGGGAGCCAATGCTGCAGCTCTTTTTTTTTAGTTTTTATTTTTTCATATTCTTTTTCTTTTATTTTCTATTATTTATTTATTTGAATGATTTTTTTATGTTTTTTAATTTATTAAAAAATTATTTCATTTATAATTGATAATTAATTATCAAATTAAAAATATAATAATTTATTTATTTAATAAAAAAAATATTACATATAACTCTTGAATATAATATTTAAAATTTTATTTTATTTAACTCACATAAAAAATATATTAATTATTATTGTTTAAAATACATTATTAATAATAATATAAATTAAATTATTTAATGTTTTATTTAAAATAAAAAAGGTAAAAAAGAAATAATGTTGGACTTATATATATAAATAAAAATATTATATTATCTATCTTTAAGTTCCGTAACCAATTTAATAATTTTGACTAAAAAAATTTGACAATATAAATGTAAAAATTGTGTTTAACATTGAGTACATTAAATAAAATACTAATGAATTACTATAAACATTGACCATGTTGTTGATTTTGATATTGATTTTGATAAATATTTTAAGTCATTTTAAACATGTTATTGATTTTGATAAATAAAAATATTATTAATAAATATTTTTATTATATGTTAATCATTTATTCGAGATATAAATCCTTAAGACAGACTTGAAAAACATACTACTTATGAGAATGTAGAGTTTATTTCTATTTAAATTTCAATTTTTTATTACTATAGAGAGTTTATTCCTATATAGAGTTTTTATTGTGTTGAGTTTAAACTAGTAAATGAATGTTTGTTTTAAAATATTGAATTTAGTTAAATAGGTAATAATTAAAAATAGAGTAAAATATGATTGGAAGAGTTTAGTAAAATATGAACCCAGGCCACAAAATCAATACACATGCCTTAGTCATATACAAATATATAAAAGAGAACAAAAATCATATCACAATGGCATTTATATGTGACATGTACACTATTGGGAATATGAAAATACAATTTGATATTATATACAATTTGATATGTATTTTATAATGTGAGTTTCATAGGCATAAAAATAAATAATTATACCTAATTAAAATTATTGAGAGGTTGAAGTACAATTTGATATTATTTGTGTCACATCGAATGATATATCAAAAATAAATATATCAAAAATAAATTATACTGTATTTATTAATTTATACATACACTCTTCAACAATAAAAAATAATACAAAATAATAAATTAATTATGTCCAACTACTGTATAAATCATTAGTCCAATCACATATATATATAATAAAAAATAGAATTAAAACATATAAAAGTTTGACCTACATTTACAAATAAAAATAAAAATGTGTCTAGTATCAAAGAATAATTGATACTCAATTTTATTTGTCATAATTTGTATTCCACTCGCCTACCCAATGCATACCTAGGGTACAAATCAAATCGGTGACACCATAAGAGCATGTACAATGGTACCAATTTTTTTGAGTTTGACTCATTAAAGTGAACTCGTACTATTGGGAGTTCCAGTTCATTATACCCACCCTACTTATTCCATCCCACCAAATTGAACTCGGTTCAAAGGTATGAACTGAGTTTTTTTTTTTTTTCTGTCAGAGTACACAATTATTTCCAAAATAAATGGACAGAAATACTGCGTGGAAGACACGCCCCAAATATGCAATTAAGCTATAATCATAATTTTTAATTTTAATTGCGTTAAATTAAAATTATTTACGTTAAACTATAATCATAGTGTTTAATTTTAATTGTGTTAAATTAAAATTATTAAATTAAAATTATTTGCGTTAAACTATAATCATAATTGTTAATTTTAATTGTGTTAAATTAAAATTATTTGCGTAAAACTCTATTTGCACAAATCAGAAGCAAAACTAACTCTATTTTAATTGCTGTTTTTTTTATTTATAAAAACTTAAATAATTTAAATTATTTGTTAATTAAATTAAAATATAATTATTTTTTTAATTTAAATTATTTTACACATAATTTTAAATTATTAACAAAATCAAATACAATTCGGTTCAAACCAAAAAATCAATGCAAGTATAGATTATGTAGTTCAGTTAATAAGAAAAGTGATTGAAAATAAATTAATAAATTATTAATTTGTGGTGGGTTGGTTTGAACTGAACCCACCATTGTACATGCTCTAATATTTGTATCACGTCGGAGATGCTCTAAATTATAATTGCAAAAAAAAAAATTGGTTTTGGTGCACGTCCCTTAGTTATGTGTGCAAGGAAGATGGGAAGTTGGCCACTAATTAATTTAAGTGAAAAAATACATGCAGTAATTTAAGTGAAAAAATACGAGTATTTATATATGCAATAACTCTTCATTCTCTGATATACATTCTTCTCAGTCTCTCTGTATTATATACTATATTCAACTGGCCGGTTCATCCAAGTTTATTGTCAATGGCTGCAATTGGAATTGATTTGGGAACGACGTATTCGTGCGTGGGTGTGTGGCAGCATGGCCGCGTTGAGATCATAGTCAACGATCAGGGTAACCGCACTACTCCGTCCTACGTGGCGTTCACCAACACTGGGCGCCTTATCGGCGATGCCGCGAAGAACCAAGTCGCCGTCAACTCCACCAACACCGTCTTCGGTCAGACCATATTTAATTTAATATGTCTTATTGTTTCACAGTAGTAACTAACAAGTGTGATGTGAATTCTTACTAATGTTGTGAATGATCAGATGCGAAACGGTTGATTGGGAGAAGATACAGCGACCCTACTGTTCAGGCTGACATGAAGCTCTGGCCATTCAAGCTCGTTCCTGGGGATCATGATGACAAGCCGATGATTTTAGTCTCCTACAAAGGCGAGGAGAAACAATTCTCTGCGGAGGAGATATCTTCAATGGTCCTCTCCAAGATGAAGGAATCTGCCGAGGCCTACCTGGGGTCCACCGTAAAGAACGCTGTCGTGACTGTGCCTGCCTACTTCAACGACTCTCAGCGTCAGGCTACAAAAGATGCTGGACACATTGCTGGTCTCAATGTCATGCGAATACTTAGCGAACCCACTGCGGCTGCTATTGCATATGGTCTTGACAATAAAGAGACGGGTGGTATTTCTGGATTGAAGAAGAATGTTCTCATCTTTGACCTCGGCGGTGGGACTTTCGATGTATCGGTCCTCATTATTCAGAATGGTACATTTGAAGTGAAGGCGACGGGTGGGGACACTCATCTCGGTGGAGAGGACTTTGACAACTGTATGTTGAGCTACTTTGTGAAAGAGTTCAATAGGAAACACAAGATGGACATGAGTGGGAACCCAAAGGCTCTTAGGAGGTTGAGGACTGTTTGCGAGAGGGCGAAGAGGATTCTGTCCTCAACTTGTGAAACCACTATCGAAGTTGATTCTTTGTACGAGGGTGTGGATTTTCATGCTACCGTTACTCGTGCTAGATTTGAGGAGCTCAACATTGACTTGTTTCGAAAGTGTATGGAGACGGTTGAGAAGTGCTTGGTGGATTCCAAAATGGATAAGTACAGCCTCCACGATGTTGTACTTGTTGGAGGCTCGTCTAGGATCCCGAAAGTTCAACAGTTGCTGCGGGATTTGTTTAGCGGAAAGGAGTTGTGTAAGAGCATTAATCCGGATGAGGCTGTTGCGTATGGAGCTGCGGTTCAAGCAGCCATTCTGAGCGGACAAGGCAACAAGATGCTGCAAGATCTTGTTCTGTTAGATGTCACACCATTGTCCCTCGGTATAAATATAAAAGGAGATGTTATGTCTGTTGTGATTCCGAGGAACACCACCATTCCTACTAAAAAAGGAAAAAGTATTTATAACTGTTGAGGACAACCAGACTAGTATTCTGTTTGAAGTTCTCGAAGGTGAAAGAACGAGAAAAGTGGATAATAACTTGCTTGGTGAATTTGTGTTGTCAGGCATTCCTCCAGCACCAATTGGTGTTGCAAAGATCGATGTATGCTTTGAAATTGATGCTGATGGGATATTGAATGTCTCGGCTGAGGACAAGACCACTGGTCGCAAGGAAAAGATCGCTATAACCAATGAGAAGGGCAGGCTGTGCAAGGCGGAGATAGAGAAAATGGTGAGAGAGGCTGAAATGTACAAGTCCGAGGATGCATACCACAAGAAAAGAGTCGACTCAAAGAATGCATTAGAGAATTATGCCTACGACATGAGGAACAGAATCAAAGGTTATGGCAATGCTTCTTTGAGGATTCCAGTGGCTTACAAGGAGAGAATTGAAGCTGCAATTGCGATGGCTATTCAATGGTCTTTGGAAAAAAATGAGATTGCTACTGCTGCTGAGTTTGAAGTTAAGTTGAAAGAGCTTGAAAGCATTTGTAACCCGATTATTGGAAGCATGTAACTGGGCAGGTCCATTTTGAAATTATGAGTTTATGGTGATAATGATTAATGGAAGGAGTTAGTTTGATCGATCTACCATTGTTTCTTTTTCTCCGATAATGATTAATGGAAGGAGTTAGTTTGATCGATCTACCATTGTTTCTTTTTCTCTTAAAGTTTAAAACCATTGATTAAATAGTTCAAAAATGAATAATTGAACGCAGTCCAATAAAAGTAACATAATTTATCCAAGCCAGAGACATAAAATTGAAACAAAATAAAAGTAACATAATTTCCAATAAAAGTAACATAATTTATCCAAGCCAGAGACATAAAATTGAAACAAAATAAAAGTAACATAATTTATCCAAGCCAGAGACATAAAATTGAAACAAAATGATAACAAAAATCGCCGTTGCCGGGGATCGAACCCGGGTCACCTGCGTGACAGGCAGGAATACTTACCACTATACTACAACGACTTAGATGATTGTTTACTGAAACCAGTTTTAATTAGAATAATTTGAAAATAATTAATATACCCTGAAGTTAATAATTATTTTGTTTGGTGAATTAGCTTGGTTGTCACAATAAAATTAAGTGATTCACTTACTTATGAATATGAGCTTATCCTTATTTTTTGACACCCCACAATACATAGTTTTGTTACATACTACAGTAAATAATTATCCAACATTGCAAACAAGAAACATTTAGGTTTGTTTGATCAATTGATAACTCACAACATTCAGCTAGTACTGACTCACTATACCTAGCTCAATTTGTTGCTTACGAGCCCTTGCACCGACCCGATAAAAGCGAGGATCGTGCAAAGCAAGCAGAACGCCCTGAAAGCTTGAAGAACGATCCATATACCTGTCCAAGCTTGGATCTTGTTCTGTGCGAAGTACATCTGTACAGGGAAATAAATCGCCAACGGCCAAAAATTCAACGCCCCCAGAACTCCCAACACCTGGTTGAAGAACGGGAAAAGCATAGCGAGCCCGGTTGTGGATGCAACATAAGCAGTTCTAAAGCACAGCCGGAAAAGGTTCAGCTTGAAATGAGGTAGCAACGGGAGCTTAACTACGTGCTCATTGTTCACAAATCCACTATCGGGGTGCTTTTTATTCACATGTCTTTCAACCACTGCAAACAACGGCTGACTGTATATCTACAAGTCATAACGAGCAATGTCATAAAACAGGAGGCCCGAAAAAAAAATAAAGAGTAATATTGAGAGCTAAGGTCTACCTGGTATCCACCCACGAGGTGAAGAACTATACATGCATTGGCAAAGTCGATAAGCCAGTAGGGTTCGTAAAACCCAAAGCCCGTCAACAGGTTTCCAGGTGCTTGGTTTCCGAAAGCAGCGTATCCAAAAGACCCACAGAATAGAAAGAAGAAGCTGGTGATAAGTATAGAAATAGTCGACGCCTTTTTCATCGTCTTGTTTTCCGAAGGAGGTGTCTTCAGAGTATCCTTCAATTGGATTTTAATTTTTTTTTATTACAATGCCTAAAATCACATATGTTTGGAATGGACAAAAATGCAAAAGTACTAGTGTTTCTAACCTCAATATCCAAAAGAATTATGTTGTAAGTGAACGCGAAAGCAATGTCTCCAATTGCTTGCGACGAGAGCCATATTTTCTCAGCGACGGTAGATGTAGATATTCCACCAAGCCCACCCCTAATCTCTCCATTTTCTGTATTTACCAACAATTATCCACTTACACTTTAAACATAAAATCTAGCATAGAATTCAGATATCAATTGATGTTAGCTCATATTTTTTACTCCATCCGTCCCATTCTATCCTTTGCGTTTTAGAAATTATCTTGTCCCATTCTGTCATATTTACATCACTAATAAGAATAGTAATTTCTAAAAAGAAAGGCGGTATGTCGTATGTTCTTTTACATGAAACACTATTCTTACTCACGAGTTCACAGCATATAAAATTGTATGGAGTGACCGAGTGAGTATGACAAATAAGTGAATAACCAAATTTTATTCAATTTAACTCAACTTCATCAAGCAACTAAGTTTGACCTATATTTCTTCGGTTCCCACTAACCTCACACAACAACAAATTAAATATAAGGGAAGACCTTATCACTCCATTGAAAGTTGACACCCTCGTTGAGAAGGTAAAAAAAACGAAAGTTACCTAATACTTGCGCAAAACCGAGCGCGAGTCCAATGAAAGTATACGCAAATGACATGGCAGCAGCAACAATAGAGAGCCACTCCATGTTGTGGAAGTTGGGAATCTGGGAAAACACAACCTGAACAGCTCCAAACAACAAAATGAACAAACTCTGTCCGTACTCACACGGAGCTTCCTGCCCTTCCTTGTGGTAGCAATTTGATTTTAGGATTGCCCTAAACCAACAACCCATGTACACGATAAGCAATAAACAACGATCGAATCTCTACAAAATCACGAGTCGGGCGTCAACACAGTAAGTATGTAATACTACCTCATACTGATGGCAGCTGTTATCGTATAAGCAATCCCATATCCATAGTAACTTTCTTGAACAAACATCTCGGCCACCCACATACTCTTCTTTCCTGCCAAATCACCTCAGTTATTAGCCAATGCCCGCGTCGTAAAAATCGGAAATTTCTTCAATTTACCTAGATATGAGCTAACAGCTTGGGCATAGGACCTGTTCCTGACATGGCCCACTTCAGGGTGAGGGTACCTGTAACAATCGCAAAGAAGATTTGAAGAAATGATAGTGATTGCCCCAAAGATGAGCATGGAAAGTGGGCCCGCAATCCATCCGAGCTGAGCCATGCTCCATGCGAGCGAGAGCACCCCTGACCCTATCACCCCTGTTATTATATGGGCAATTGCAGTCCACACAGTACCTTTACTTCAAACAAACCAAAAAAAAAAACAAGAAGCCCCATTATTTTTTAAGATAAGAAAATCAAGAATCGATTGAGGGTTTTGTGAAGTACCTGTTCTTTTGAGAAGGTGTTGTGAGGAAGAAGATCCGACGTCATCTGTGAGCAGAGGGTAGGAAAATTCATCCTTTTCCTCAGCTCCTTCAACCATGGCTGCTGGAGTGATGAACGAATCTGGTGCTTATCAAGATAAACCAGCCCAAGCCCAAGGCTCATAAATAATTTGTTGTTTCTGTGGAAAAAGGGTAAAATATTTGGTACACTTTTTTTGGAAGGGTGATTATATACTATTTCCAATTGGGGGTGGACTCAAAGTTATAAATACTTTCTTTTTTTTGGTTAACGGTTCATATATACTTTCTCTATCTCTCTCCCGCATTTTTATATAAATTGAGAGATTTGTTCGAACAACAAGTCAACAATCACGTGATGATCATATGATCTAATGAAATATAAATCAAAGGATGTGATGAGTATCAATCACTTGAGAAAAAAAGTCAACAAGTCTCACTCGAGACAAATTTCATAATATTTCAATAAAAAATTTAAAATCGATCATGCTCTACCGAAAAATTATACTTATATCGCCACAAATTTTATCACTCGTTACTCGACTATATATGCCCTTGAAAATAAGCAAATATAATTTTAGAGAGCATTATCAATGTACATATATATACGATTTTTATTACACAAATTTGTACTATAATTATACAATTGAAGAATACTATGCAATTAAAGAGAGATAACTTTTAAGTATCAAATTGTTAATAATATGTACGATCTTAAAAATAAAAAATATTTACATTTGTGAGATTTTAAAAAATAACAATTGTATATATATTGAATTGTTAAGAAATATATATACAATATATGTATATATAAATTATTATTTGATGTGTAAGTGAGGGATGTTATGTCCTTCCGAGAATGCCCATTTTCATAAACGGTCATCAACTTTTTTTTTCTCAGGTATCGTCCTTTTGCTACTGTTTCCGACCAAAAAGTCACGTAAAAGGACGATATCTGAAAAAAAAAGTCTCAGATATCGTCTTTTTTGATCGGAAACAGTAGCAAAAGGACGATATCTGAGAAAAAAAAACTAATGGCCGTTTATGAAAATAGACATTCTCGAAGGGACGTAATATGATTCTAACCCTGTAAGTGATGTTACACAAGTTTGTATAAAAAATGCATAAAAATGCAAGCAAGTATATAAAGAAAATATAAATAAATTTGTCATTTAACTTAAAAATGTAAAAACAATTATTACCTAATCTGTTTTACTTAAAAATTAAAATGTCTCAATTTTTCATTTTGATCACTTAATATATACTCTCTTTCTATTTCAAATAAAAATTAAAAAACATTTTTTTTAATACAGAAGAGATGTTCTTCTACGGTATCACGCTATGCGGTCTCTAGAGACTTCCAAATGGGAATTAGTGAGCAAAACCAAGACGATGTCTTTTGGCCGTTTTTTCCCAAATTTGTGGCCTAGAATTTGAGTTTGTATAACTTCATCTTTTCTCAAGCAATTCATTTTATTTTTATTTTTTTTAGGAGTATGATCTTTGTCGGTTAAAAAATATCAGGTAGAATTTTGGTTTCATTGAATTTGACTGATCGACCAAAGAGAATCGTGTTTTGCTTTGATGTTGGTCGGTAAGTCTAGGCAGCTAGACTTATCCAGCAGGTGCGAGACTCGCGACTTTTCCCAAACGGAGTCTTTTCTTTAATTCTCTGAGTTTCATATATTCTTTTGATTTTTTTTTATATTATTAATATTAAGCTTTAATATTTTCTTGTTGTTTTTTAATATTGTTGACTACTCTTTTTGTCCACTAAAAATAGACATAGTTGGTTAACATTACAATACATATGATAAACGGTTTTTTTTTTTATATACAAAAATTATGAAAAATAATTAAAATAAAATTTAACTATTATATTTTATTTTAGTTATTTTTTCATAATTTTTGTATATTTTTATTATATTTATTGAACAAACAAAAAAGTCAACGTTGATCAACTTTGTATTTTTGGTGGATAGAGAAAATATATTTTTAGATTTACAATTAAAATTTCAATTTAGGAGGGTGTATTCATTCAAGACTCTATAGGATTTTAATGGACTTTTAAAGTCTAGGGGTATTCAATCCGGATTTTTAAAAGTCCATTAAAATCTTGAGGTATTCAATACGGATTTTAAAAAGTCTTTCAAAATCTACCCGTATTCAAAAGTTAATAGATTTTAAAAGTCTATGAATTTGTATGGATTTCATTTTCAAAATACAAAAGAATTCAAGTTTTTAAAATCTCTTCTAATTACGTGAGATTTCTATGAATTTTTCTTTTAATGGATTAATTTATTATTAAAAAATAATAAAACATAAAAAATATATAAATATACATAATACAATTTAAAACATAAAAAAAATAATAAAAAAATTCAAAAAATAATATATTATTATATGCTGAATATATAATAATATGTTATAATATAAAAAATTAATATGTTATTATATGTTGATATATATAAAAATAATATTAAAATTATTAAATATATTAATAAATTTTTATTTCGTGAAAAATTATACATGTATAACAATTGTAAAAATAAAAAAATTTATTTAACATGTTATTTTAAATAAATAAATACTTTTTTTAATTTAAAAAGAATATATATATATATATATATATATATATTTTGTCTACATTTGAATTTATTATTTCAAAATTGAAATTTGGTCGAAAATTAAAATTTTAGTTTTTCTTAAAATGAACAAAAAATTAAAATTAAAAATTTTATTTTTAAGTAAAAATGAATTTTGAAATTTAAAATTAAACATTTTATTTTTAAGTAAAAATGAATTTTGAATTTCAAAATAAAAAATATAAAATATAAAAATTAATATAAATCAATAAAAAAAATCATTCAAACTCTATGAAAATCCATATAAAAAGTCAGTGAAACTGTATGTAGACTCTGTGGATTTTTTAAATCCACCAAAGTCTATAGACTTTTTAAAGTTCAAAAAAATCTAATGAAATCCTAATTGAATACACCTCCTAAATAAATTTAAATAAATTTACAAGAAACCTAACAATTACAATAAAAATATAACGAATGAAAAATACAATTTTACTTTACTTTACTGAATCCCTTACGAAAACACGTTATCAACCTGATTTCACAATATACATCCTATTTTATACACACATTCTAATTGTATATGCTGGTGACATTGCATGTGTCAAAGAATCCAAGTGCCAAGCCCACATGTTGATTCATTCCATAAACCACCACCTAAACCAGTGCCACTTGTGATCAAGAATCGGTTGCACAAAACCCTTGGAAAATTTGTTTGTTGCGTCTTTATATATCATAAATAAATTAAATAAATAAATATTTACTCCCACTATCTCTCTTTCTTATTTATCTCCCATCATCACGCTTTTTTCCTTGTTCCCTTTTTTTACCATTTCTGTTCACTCTCACCAAATGGGTTTTTGATTATACATTCTCAGAATCGGCACAGATTTTAATATTGTATTTGGAGATCACTCCAATCTCGAAAACAGATTGAAAGAACATCCCTTTTATTCACTGATCTCCAATTATTCACGATTTTTTTTTTCATTTTTAATTTAATAAAGATTGAAGCTTTACTCTAAATTCTTGTTTTTGGACAGACCTTTTTTCTTTTGTTTATTGATTCTCGGGATTTTGTATTTTTTTTTAATCTTCATTGATTTTCATGGCTGCCGCCTCTGTGTTGGAAATGGGTTCTCCAGATGCTGTTGTTGTTGAGCATTTATCACCGAAAAAACCCGACCTTTTCTCAAGTGAAAAAAACACGGAGGAAACTGAGAATTCTGACTCTGGCGTCACTGATGGTGTCAAGGGTTCTGATTCTGACTCGAACGCCGATTCGAAATCGGAGCTCGAAATGAAGGACATTGTTGATATGCTGAACAAACTGAAGTTGAACCCCATGGCCAAGGAGTTTTTCCCTTCCTCCTATTACTATGGCCAAATGGGGGCTTACGGCCTCGTGCTTTCCAATAAGGCGTCGGAGAACGATGGAAATCGAAAGGTATAATCGATTGATTTCGAAGATACTGCCCGGCTTATTGAATTTTGATCTTAGTTGCAGTCAGTAATCTGTGGTGCTTGATGATGTGTTGATTCCAAAAATAAAAATCTTGTTTTGTTTTCTTTTGGTGAATTTTTGTATGGTGATCATTAGTTTGCAGTTTTTATGCCTAAAAGCACAAATTGTGAGGGTGTTTTTTCAAATGGGATGATAAATTGTGGAGCATTTATTTGTCCTGTCTGAGGTTATGCATCTTAAATTCTTAATTGACTTGTTGCTTTCAGAATTTCGATTTTTTTAGTTAGAGGCCATGTTTCTTTGAAATAAGTGTGTGATTTGTACCTGCAAAAGGTTTTTTTTTTTATATCTGGAATTGTCTTATCTTGATTAAAAGAAGTGTCTTTTTATCTAGTTTTTGAGTATTAATTGTTATCAATTTATAATTATTATTCGACAGCTTTTACAATCAATGTATTATATGTTGGATTAACAATTTGGCTGTGTTTCATTTTTTGAAGAAAGTATGGGTTAATGCACACTATCAATGTATTATATGTTGAATCAATCTGATACGAATTTGTGAATGTAATTAATTGCTCTTCAACATTTTAGTTGTGAAATTATTTACCTTTGTCATTATTTCACGATGTGTATTCTTAACTATATTGAATATCTCAGGTTCAGTACACATGTTTGCTTATTTGGAAAATAAATATTAAAATGCATTCACAGCCATGGACTTTTGTTGATTTGCACTTATGTACTTTGTCTTATTATCTATTCTCCCAATGGGAATTATCAGTTTTTCTCTTCGATTTTCCTGCATCACCTATGTAGTCTGTCTTTCTACAGTGACTAATAATTCTTCCCATATTTTTGGTACCTCAGAAAAGAAATAACTACAACTCGAACAAGAGGAGAATGGGCGGCAGAGCCTCCAGAGCTCAAAGGGAAGACAGTATTAGGCGAACTGTCTATGTTTCAGAGATTGATCACAATGTAAGTAAAAGACCAGTAGTGTAGATAATACGTGGTTTTTAGTAATTATAAGGGCTCCAACTGACGTGGTTCCTTATCTCTTAAACGTAGATAACTGAGGAGCGGCTTGCTGCCTTATTTAGCAGCTATGGACAAGTAAGTATTTCCGCTTCAGAAATTATACCTTGGCTTCATATTATAATGTACAAATTATAATATGATTGAACCTGATAGAGCACAATTCTTTAAACTTGAAAAGACTACAAAAAATCACCCAATTAGCAAGTTGGTTGTCGGATTCATGAATGTGAATAGTTTCATATCACTCAAAGGGTGGCTATGCTAAAATCTAGCAAGTCTGACAGCCCTTCGTTTCATCCTAATCTGGGTGAAAATGTAAATTACATGTTTGGGATGAATAATTGCCTCGGATGAGTAATAGTAAATGTTTCTCATTTAAGTATATCCTTTGTATGTATTTTACAGGTTGTTGATTGCCGAGTATGCGGTGACCCACACTCCCGTCTTCGCTTTGCTTTTGTGGAATTTTCTGATGACTGTGAGTCACCTTTTCCCTTTTTGTGTTTACTCTTCCTTGGGGTGGTGTCTTCCATGCTAATTCAGTAATTTGTCATTTTTCTCATGCAACAGATTCTGCAAGAGCTGCTCTTAGCCTTTCGGGGATGCTGTTAGGTTTCTCTCCTATCAAGGTCCTGCCTTCTAAAACTGCCATTCTTCCTGTGAACCCCACGTTCCTTCCCAGGGTACGAACAACTTTACTACGTGTTCTTGGCTTCTAATAGTATATTATAGCCTAGTATGGCTATCTTTAATTGTATAAATGACTTTGATGCGTAGTCAGAGGATGAACGTGAGATGTGTGCCAGGACAGTCTACTGTACCAACATTGATAAAAAGGTAGGTTTGGTGTCTTACTTATGTATGTTTCCTAATTTAGTTAAGTTTTATTTGTATTTTTTCTAGTATTTTGTAACTGATGAATATACATACATTTCTTGGAGAGTTAAAATTTGAATTTTGTTTCTGGATGTTTATTTGTCCCTGAGTAGGTTACTCAAAATGATGTCAAGAGCTTTTTTGAAACAAGATGTGGCGAGGTATGCATTGAAGTTAAATTTTCATGTTTTTTTTGTTCTGTATTTTTTATACAGTTTGTTTACTTGAATTTTTTTGTTTTTCCTAATTTTTTTAGGTTTCCCGCCTGAGGCTCTTGGGAGATCACGTGCACTCCACACGGATTGCTTTTGTTGAATTCTTCATGGTATGTTAGTTTTTGCTGTTCTTAACTTATAATGCTTCGCGTATGTTTCTAGGCATATTTTCAGAGCTTGTTTATATGATTTAACAATGGAATGGTACACTCATGTTCACAACTAACGAGCGTTAATAACCTTAAATTTGTTCTCCTTACAAACAAACTCTACCTACTGGGCTAGGTGGACCAGATGCAGCTTCAAATTACCCAAAAAGATCTATTCACCTTTTGTTGGGAGGATCGATATTGTCACACACACACACACACACACACATACGTGTGTGTGTCCATATCAGAGTGCACCAAATACTAAAAGAGTAGTATTTGGCAATTGGCAGAGCTTTTTTAGTCTCATCATGGGCCTAATAATTAGAAGTTGCTTTTTAAAATTAGTCGGCCTTTCTGCTTTCTCATGCACTTCTTCGCCCGATCAGCCTATCATTCATATTTCGTAAGACCCTAACCATTGTTTCTTGGGGTATGTTTTGTGTACTGCGTTATTGTGTTAGAGCATAACAGCCCATTTCTTTGAATCAACACAAAGAAGACTGCTTCAATACTTACAATTATTTCCTTGTATAACGTGAATTATTTCCTGTGACGTCGAGTTACATTGAGTGAATCTCGGGGGATGTTGTTCATATGAATTATAAGAGTCTGTAAAGCACAAATCTTTTGTATAAAAGGGATTGCTTGCTTTCACAGCGAATCCTTTATTCTTACCAAGGAATTGTGTGAAATCCGAATCTGGTTCCTGTGCACAGTCTGAGTTGAAACCTTAAATTTTTGCAGGCTGAGAGCGCAATCTTGGCTCTCGATTGTTGCGGTGAAACGCTCGGGTCCCAACATATCAGGTACAATTATCCACACAAGTCATCTCTAGTTTTACCGAAAAAGTCGATAAACTTTTTTCTCTTAACACATATCCGAACCATATTGCAGGGTGAGTCCTTCAAAGACACCGGTGAGGCCGCAGGCCCCGCACTCTGGAATGGAGTAACGTGAGAATAGGAATGCATCCTCAACGCTTGAGAGTGAGAGAGGTGGAAGTTTTTTTTTTTTTTTTTTTTTCGTTTCGCTGAAGTCGTTGGTGATGAAACCTTACTCCGTTTCGGTTTTACCATTTTTCATGGGAACAAACCAATGGCTTCTTTTCCTGCTCCTGAAATTTGACTCTTGATATTCTCTGGGACACATGCTTCAGTACTTTTTTTTAAGTTTTTACAATGATTAATTAAATCTTGTTATGCTAGTTTCAGATTTGGTACTGACTAGTTGAGAAAACTTAGAACACTATTTAAAATCATGACATGTGCAAAAAATATATGAGAAACTGGCCGAGACGGGAGGCTAGGGTCGGTGGAGCAGCCACCATTGGTGGTATCAAGATCGACAGCGAAAGAAGTGCTCGATTTTGATACCAGCAACGGTGGTAGCTCGACTGATAGCCTCTCTTGCATCAAGGCGAAGCTGCAATGCCCAGTGCCGGCATGGGCTAGCTTTATAGTTAATAGTTATTCATTGTGATGGTTGGGAAAGCATTGTACTTCGTCCAGTACGTACCCAGTTGTGTTTCTATACATGTGTTTATGCGGTAGTACCAAGACTAACAATTTGAAAACAAAGATTTAGAGGTTGTAGTACTAATAATGAAATGAAAATTTTGTACTTCGTACTACATGTCACACATAGTAGTACTGTCGGTTTTTGTCAATAATGTAGCTTAACTTCGATTGTATATATATATTTTTATTTTATTTTTGCTTCTTTTAATGGCCACTCGTACTATTTATAACACGTTCTTTTGGACTTATTTTCAGTGCATTTTAGTTCAGTTCAGATTCCTTAAGTTCAGTTCAGATTGGTTCAGTTCAGCTCGATTAAGTTCGTTTCAAAATAAATTAAAATAAAATAAATAAAAAATAATTTTAATATATAATTTTAAATATACAATCTAATTATTATTAGTGTCATAATATTATTAATATTTTTAAAAAATATTTTAAATTTTATAAAAATTATTATTATTTTTATAAAAAAATCAATTTAGTTGACTTTAGTTTAGTTCAGTTCAAATCACTTAAATTTAGTTCAATTAAGTCGGTTTCAGTCCAAAAGAATATGCAGTTAGTTAGATCTATAAGAGGAATTTGTAACATTATACAATACTAGTTAGATCTATAAGAGGAATTTGTAACATTATACAATACTAGTTAGATCTATAAGAGGAATTTGTAACATTATACAATACGAGTGATTATAATTATTTGATGTAATTAATCATAGGATAATGAGGTGTTAAAATGCATTAGGCAATACCGCAATAGCATAATTAGTTTTTTTATTATATATGAATATTAGAAAGAATTAATAAAGTAATAAGTTTGAATTTGATGGGTTCGACTCACGTGTGTTTCACGATGGGTTTGATGGCTTTAAATACATTTTAAAATATAATCATAATATGAAAAATCATATTATTTCGTAAACATTACTCTATTTGTTCCAATTTTATGGACTAAAATTTATTATATTTTATAAAAAAATGTGTTTATAACTCTCGAACAAATAGAGTATATTTTTAGATATATTCTTTCATAGACACACACATACTAAACTCCCAACCAAACTAATAGTTCATTTGTATTATTTCTTTATTAGGGTATTATATTTTAAATAATTATAATAAAAGATATATTTTTAAATGTCTAGTTACTATATTACTTTTACAATAAAATTACACAATTTTCAATGTAATGCTGTCTTTTTTTTTTATAGTAAATCTTAATTTTAAATTGTTAAGTTAAAAATATCTTAATTTTAAAGTTTTAAATTAAGAAAATAAAATTAAGCAATTATCAATTTATTAAATTGTTAAATTTTAATAATAAATCTGAATTTTGAATTGTTAAATTACAAAAATAACAAAATTATGCAATTATCAACTTATAAATTTATTTATAAATATGAATTTTGAATTGTTAAATTAAAAAAAAAAATTACGCAATCCTCAATTAATTTTAATTGTTAAGTTTTAACAATAAATCTCAATTTTAAATTGTTAAAAAAATATAATAAAAAATTACTCAATATATATGTGTGGTGGGTAAGATTGTATTCGTTAATTACTTTCGTAATTTGTTTTTTTTTAATTTGATAAATTCAAATTCAAATTTATTATTGTGAAAATAAAGAGTAATTTTGGTATTAACTATTAATTTATAATTCAGAAAAAATAGTTTACTTAACTATAAAAAAAAATTAATAATTTTCCCTAATTTAAATTCTCCTGTATTTATATATTAAATTACAAATAAAAATGTATCAATTTTTGTGAGACATGTACTATTTTTTCATCTTGACGAAAAAACAACGTTTTCCTTTTAATAGGTTATTGAACGAGTCGCTTAAAATAATAACTTGACATATGAGTATTATTTTTAGTTCACTTCATAATAAAACAATATTATTAATAGTTACAATTTTTTTGTTATTTGTGAATGAATTGTGATCATTACAATGAGACAAAGATAGTACTATATATTAAAATACAGTATATCATTTTTATCATACTACTCAACAAAATACGTTATTTTTTACCTGTGTTTGAATCAATTTTTAGATAAAAATGACTCGCAAGAGTAGTCGAGTTGGTAGAGCAGAAGAGAATGAAAATGAGTGGTCACGAATTTGAATTTGTGGTAACATTTCTTTGGTTGAGCCTCTCAAGTGACTTGACCAATGTTGTTTACAAACATAACTTGTCTCAAGTCATAATTTTTTATTTTTTTTTGAAATAAAAATGAGGAAGTGAACAATTAAGGAGTGTGACATTTCATTACTAATTTCTACTTATGTTAATAAAATTGCTACCAACAAAATCATAAGCTTTCTCAATTTAATACACACATTTATCACGGATTTACCCCTTCTTTTCGGCAAATGAAAGCTTTGCCGACTAAAGGTGATTTTCCTCCTTTTAGTAACCGACGTTATTTTACCCATTTCAGGATCCCTTTTTTCAAACCCTGAATTTCGGCTACATCTTCGGTTTAGGGATTCTTTCGTCGTTTGCCCCCCTTTTTATTTTCCTCATTTCGAAATCGAAATCCCTATTTTTGAGTACATTTTTCATTTTTTTTTTCGTTTCTTTCACAGAAGATTTTTTTTTGTTCGTCTTCTGTGAATGCGGGTTTAATCTTTTTGCCCTTGTTGTTGTTACCTTCACATGTAAATATCATCCGCGTTATATTATTATATGTAAGTTATAATCCGAACGATGAAGCCGTCGAAGAAGAAGAAGAGATCGAGGGTTTCTAAATCCGGAAACGCTGAAAATCATGCCCGGATTGCCGGCGACAAGGAAGAAGCGAGTCTTAAACAATTATTGGATGCGTTTGGATCGGCGACGGTGACGGAAGCCGCTTCGGGTTACACGGAATCGAACAGCGGCGCGAAAAAGGATGTGGAAACCCTAACCAAGTGCGCGGCGGCACCGGAGCCCGACCAGAGGACGACATGCTCGAGCTCTAGTGGAAATTACGACGTGGGATCGAGCTCTAGCTCGGCTGCGTCAGAGGTGTTTGGTGATATGCATAACTTTGTTCAGCAAGGGGTTAAGCAGAAGAGTAGACCCAAGCTGAAGAAAGTTATTGCTTCAGCAGGCACTGTGTCTACATTGTTGGGGAAAGATTACGTGAGGTCCGTTCCAAAGAAGGGCTCTTCTAAGTTAAAGGGGTTTCATGAGGAGAAATGGTGCAATGAGGAAGCTGAACAGTTCTTGTGCTCGATGCTCGGTGACGATTGTGAATTAAGCTTGGCTGTAGTTAGGGATGTGTTCAGTGAGTTATTTAATTATCTTATATTTTTGTTTTTCATTTTCAATGCATATATTCCCGAACTTCAATTATTTGATTACTTTCTATCTTAAAGGATGCTATTTTACAAAAAAAAAAAAAATATTACTAAGATATTTTATATGGGAAGAGTTGAAAGAGTAGAATTTGTGATATATGCATGTATTGTCTGTCTGTTATAATTAAACCGTGAGCCGCCAAGCAGTACTTGTTCAAGACCTCAAAACATATGCATTATATTTAATTGGTAATTGACTTGAGTCCCTCGTTGTATTTCATATTATTTGGTGCCCATTATTGCATTTGCAACTCATTTTTATTGTCTTGAGTCCCATGTCATATCTCAGAGTTGCTCACTTGCTCGCATAAGATATTATTAATCGTATGGGAAAAAGGTTGGTGTCCTCTGATTTGAATAGAAATGTGTTTTATTGCAGCTAGGATGGTAAATTTCTATTGAGTTCTTCTTGGTAGTTGTGTAAATTTATCTTCAATCTTTGCAGGTCAGTGTGGATATAACATAGATAAGGTAAGGTCACCGTTTACTCTTTTGTTGCACTTCAATTTTTGATTTTAAAAGTGAATGTTCTATGCTATGTTGCTAGTTTAATTAATTTTTTCTTTCTGCTGATCACTGGTCAAATAAATATTGAAATGATATTCAATCATCTAAAACTGTTTGCCTTTTTTTTTTTCTCTTTCAGAATGCTTGTCATTTAACTTGGTTTATGTCTTTTTAGAGTAATTGGAGTTGCCTATTTGCCATTATATAAATCATTATTCTCAAACTAACATGTAATATATACGTATGTAACATTGGTTAATAATTAATTAAAGAAGTTTTATGAGGGGCAGCATTTGCAGGGCCTTTCTTGGGAGAATAATATATGCATAAAATCATGTTAGCGTATGTTTTAAATATTGACTATTTAACACTACAATATCACAAATAAAATGATTGAAGTTTAATTGCTTCAAAAGTACTGTTGTATTAATATCATCTCAAACAGCACATAATACTTAAAAGAGGGAAATATCATCCATATATTCAGATGATATTACTAATATTGTGATGAATTCTACAAATTAGACGAAGCTTTTCTTTCAAAATTTTACGTATAAAATTTCTACTTTCTGGTTTAGAATGATTTTATGTATTTAAGCTCCAAAGAAGTTGAATTCCTGCATATTTAGGTGATTATACCAAGACTTGTTGCTGTATTTTTTAGTGGACAATAGATGGGTATTGTTGTTTTTCTGGTGATGAGGTACTTTGTTTTATTTAGGATTGTTTTTGTCATGAAGATTAATTTGATTATTATCTGGGATTTATTTTCTTGTTTTTTCGGGTTTTAGATATTGACTTATCTGTAATGACGACCTTTGGATTCTCGGTAGCAATGATGAGTAATTAACAAGAATGCAGACTTTTCTGTTCTGATTGTCTCAGTTTCCCCAAGTTATAGCCATCTGATTTCATTCTGCAATTTTAAATGTGATAGTAGTAAACCTTGTTTGCTGTTTTTTCTGTTAATTAATCCCCATTTAACAAGATACCAAGATTATTCTTGCATCATAGAGCAAGTGCTGAGTTTTCCTTGTAAAGATATTGGGTAGAAAGAAGATATCAAATGTTTATTTTGATTTTATTGCCTTGTTTTTTACAGGCATTAGATGTATTGCTTGAAATGTCAGCTTCCTCAAGAGAACAGGCCATAGGCTATTTTGAGTATGCTAGCAAAGAAGATGCGCGCCGTCTTGATTCAAATAGCGATGTATGTTACATTTAATGGTCTTATATTCATATTACTGTTTGAAACTTGCATGTATTCTTTTTGTCTTGATGATGTTGTTCTTGTTTGCTTGTAAAACACTTGCTTATATGTTGTAAGCCTAACGAGATGGAAGGAGCAGTTTCTTAATCCACCTCAATTCACTAAATAGCCACAAAGTGGTTGACATTGTTTGGATTTTCATAAGTTGTGCCTGATTTTATTGTGTCTATTGAAGAGTTGGAAGTGATTTAAGGGTGCAGAAGATTCAGATAATTGAAGTGCTGTAGGTTTTTCTTTGGAGAATGCAGATACCTCAAATACTTAAGTTAACATATTCTCTGCCATTCGACTTATTCTTTGATTTCTAACTGGCACTTTTCTGCTGATATAATTAGATCTTGGCACTTTTTGTGATATAAAAACGTTCTGAAGCATAAAGCATCACGCGTTTCCATATTTTTTAATGTACCATATCGGTTTAAGATGATTATACGTATTGTTTTCACACTTGCTTGACGTGTAGCTATTGTAAAAATAAGGTGGGTTTGAAATCCCAGTAAATTAAGTGCACTTCTGATCTTTCACCATAAGATAATAATGGCATGTATCATATTATTCATTTTGTTTGATACAACGCTTAAATCATTAATAGTATACAGTATTTAAGGTCGGCCAGACACTTGGGCCGGCTTAGGATCTTGATTAATTGTCTTTAAAGGTATTATGTTATTTCTTATGTTAATTTGTTATTTCCTTCAATAATAATTAAACATAAAAATACGATTGCCAGTAAAAGTTATGTAAACTATAATTTGACTGTAACAGATATTGGGCAAGTTGTTCTAGCTGGATTGAAATTCCTAAACCTTATTTACTATCATTCATCAATATCACATTTTTGATTTTTCCCATTTCTTAGTTTAGCGCCAAGAGCAATTAATGAAATGCCTATAAAACTGGATTAATTTTGATTTAATAATTTGTATTTTTGTCTTGCAGCTAATTGATAAAGCATCTGACGCAACCGACAATATGTGGTTGACAGGAAATCTCTTCAGGTAATACAGTTCTCTTGTTTCTGATTTTTCGCCTGTTCTTTTCCAAGATGTTTGCTTACATCATTTCTGCAGTGAGGGTTTATCTAATAGAAGGGGCTGTTAGGATGGAAACACGGAGGGAAAGGGTAAAGTAGGAAGGGGGTGAGGTGATCCTCCACATTGAATTTCCATTTTATCCTCCACAGTGAATTCAAAGCACAAGTTAATCTCCCCATTTAGTTTCTAAAAGTTTGTCTTCCATCCCACCTTGATAGACCAACAAGAGAAAGTCTACTGTATCTTTTTCTTTCAGGATGGATTGTAACCTGTCCCATCCCTTTCCATCTTCCCTATTACATTCCATTATGGTGAGATGGTTGCTTCATGTTTAGAAAATCAAGGACATAAAAGTGGTTGAGGGCCACTTAAAATAATTTGGATTGTTTTCCCAGTTAAGATAAAGGAAAAGAATAGAAACAACTGGATTGCTGATCATTGAAATAAATCAAGGACTTCTGATTAAATGATTTTTTGGTTTTTTTTTGCTGTATGATAGAGAATTGTTTGATGATCATACAGTCTTAATGATGATTAATTTTATACATGGCATTTTCCTTTCTTTTTCCCAATTAATTTCCAAAAAAAAAAGAAATTTATTGCAGTGCAATATCTGGATCTACCGATGAATGCAAGCATTGGAATTCTTTCATTTATTTTCCCAAAAGATATGAATTCTGTTTATAATTTTAAATTCCATGTTTAGACAGCAATGTACTCACTTTATTGAAATTTACAAGTTCATAGATTTTAAATTCCATATTTAGACAGTTGCCTTGAAATTGATATCTACAAGCTGGACTATGTTGGATTTATCTGGTACTATATAATCCAATTATGGCCAAGAGCTGAATTAGGTTCTTGATTTTTATTGCTTCAGGAACCTTTCAAAAATTACCGAATCATGTGAAACCCAACATTCAAATGAGACAGAAAATATGGAATCAGAGCTTCCTTGGAAGGTGCTGGAATCCTTATTTAGTATGCCTACTCCCAAGACTGCTGAACATGAACCTAATGCCATGAACTGGAGAAATATAGTTAAGAAAATGACATCCCTTGGCCAGAGATCTGAACCTGGTGGTAGTGAACCACCGCAACTAATCAATGGTACTGAAATAAAGTCTTATGTTTGTATGCTGGGGTGATTATCCTTGAAAACAATTTGGATGTGCTCATTCCTTTCTTGACGCATGTTTATTTTTGTTGGTTCTGTTGCACCAGTTTCACACTTTTCACTTCTTTTTTGATTGAAAAATAAGTTGATGAAATACTGGGGTGGATTCCTCTAATTTTGTGTTGATTATAATAAAATGAATAATTAATTTGGTGATTATGAAGGAAATATAATTTAAAGTGTTAGCCAGGCATATGACAAAACAACACCTATCTTTATTACTTGTGCTGCATACTTTTTATTATTGCCCTACCAATTGCTATCAAAGTTTCATCCTCTTAATTTGAAATTGATATTGGGGCTTTAGAAATTTATGCTGACACCACTTTCTCACCGTACTGCTGCAGTTTGTATTTCTCTATGAGTTTTACTCGTGTGTTATCGGTGATTTTATAATGAGTTGGGTCAATATACCTCAAAACTCATTTAATTTCGTTTGTAGCTAAAGGAGGCGAGTATCAGGTGCACAGGGAGTCTGCACAGCAACACTGGAACTCAATGAAATCTTGCTATCAGAAGGTAGTGCCTACTTTTGGAACATATACTAATATGTTTTTGGTTTTCCACCGGAGATCTTGTCTCTAAGAAGGTTGATTATGCTTCAGGCTGCGACAGCATTTACACATGGGGAGAAGGAATATGCATCATTACTTTCTGAGCAGGTACTTCAAGTGTGTATAAGTCCTGGAGTTATGCTATCTTCTACCCATCTACTGTATGTTGAGTGATGTTCCTACTTCTGATATGATCTCATTTCTTATCCAATGAGATACTGTCATCTAATCCCTGGGGGTTGGGTGTCTGTGTTCATATGGTTCATCTCTCATGTTGGTAATGTCGACATTGTGCTAGGTCCAAACTAACAGAATATCCTTAAAATTTGAATTTCTTTCCATTACCCTTCCAGCGATGCTGTTCAACATTGTGCTCCCTTAAAATGGGTTGGATTTATTGTTCATCTTTCCAAACACTAATGAATTAACCACACCTACTTATAGTTTCCCTTCAACCCCATGGGAGAGTGTAAAACATCTCCTTTTCCAATGCTGTGCAGCTTTAACCCCAACCACTGTTTTTCAGCTCGATGAAGGTTCGAGAAAAGAGTAAGTGAGAGGAGGAAGTTTTGAATATTTTCCAGCTCAGAGATAAAAAATAAAGAAAATACAAAAAGCTAAGAATTACAGAACACTATATTCTGGAATACTTGGATAGTTGGATATGAAGATTCTGTTCATGCATATGAGCATCTCTTCATTCAACTTACTCATTCATCAATGTATGCAATCCCAAAACTTTCAATGCTGAAACTTCTTTTGTGGGTTCACACATAAATGTGAAGTTCAGTCACAGAGTGATGATTTTTCACTGCTAATAATTATTACGTACTTTAATACTTCAGTGTCAGGACTCAGGACTGTCAGGATGTACTTTAGGATATGTATAACCATCTTTGCCCAAGGATTTGCTTGTCTAAGGAACATGAAACTCAACTTTAGGATGCGGCTTAAAAAATAACATTGTGCAATATGCTGACTTGGTATAATGAGTCTATTCTCTGGTTCATACAGTTGTAATTGTCTTGGTGGCCTTTCGCATCTTCCTCTTTCTTTGTGTTTTCTTGTATAGAAATGTTTTATGTTATTTTTTATCTATATTACTTTATGATGAGTTTGGAATTATTTGTCAAATCTGTTTTAATGGCAATGCATCAGATCATATATTTTTTCATGCTTCTCTGTTTTCTTATTAAAAAAAAGCATTTTCTCACATATATTTATTTCTTATTGCAGGCCATTAGTTTGATTGCTTACTTTAATGTTTTTTCATCCTTCTAAAAATCCTTATTATGAGTGGACATGACTTCTTTTTTCTGTTTACGAGAGTCACAAAGCATTTATACATTCTTCTGATTTGCAGGGGAGGTTACAAAATAAAATGGCTCGAGAGGCGGATGAAAAGGCTAGTCAGGATATATTTTCTGCTAGGTGGGACTTTGATATTGAGAATTAAACAAGAACAATCTGGTTCAACAATTTATTATCCCTCACCTATCTACTGAACTGCAGAAACAAGAGTATTGAAAATGTGATAACTATTGATCTGCATGGACAACATATTAAACAAGCAATGAAACTTTTGAAGCTCCACCTTCTCTTTGGAGCATTTGTGCGATGTAAGAATCTGGTTCATTCTCGTCTGGGCTAATTTCCATTTCAAAATATGTACATTTGAAGAACTCAAACATGTTTTTTGGGCCCTGCATCTCTAGCTGTAAGGTCATTTAGGGTTATAACTGGATGTGGAAGCCATGGTGTTGGCAAGTCGAAGCTGAAATCCTCGGTAAGATTTTTTATTTATATTTTTTTATGATCAATTAGAATCTATTGACTTGGCAGATATAGATATCCTCTAAATATAAGTGTAAAATTTGCTGGAAGCGCAGTTAGGAAAGTTGGATGACTAGCCCTTCCCCACATTCCCTGTTTCAGTTCTTTCGAACATACTATATTATTGATATGAACATCATACAGTATAAAGATAAGTCTGTATGGTTCCTTTCTATTATTATGTATTATCTTGTATCCCAATCTACTTATGAATATATGTCGAGGCAAGCCCACAAAGGTTATGCATCAGAGAGGCATTGTTCAAATAGAATAAGAAAGTTTGTATTATTAGTAGATTTGGCTGGTAGTGGTTTGAGGAAAGCTGTTCCAAACTTGCTGCTGAACACGCTTTAAATGCTGCATTTTTGCTTTGTTGTGAGATGCTGATGATAGTAGATTGTTTTTCCACTTCTCGTCCTTTGTGTTTGTTTGGAATCTTCTGGACTAGGATTATTTAAAATTTCTTGAATTTGACTGTCTTAGTGTCATCAGGTCATTAATCTTCTGCAGAAAGAAGGCGTTGCATTTACCGAAGAGAACAGGGGAACACTAATGATAAGGCTCAACGGACAGACAGATTTTAGCTTCCTAGATTCTGTTAGTGACGACGATTAATCAATTGCATCGGAAAAGGTTCGCATTATCACCAATTGGTAGCCTCTAAGAATTTCATTATGAATCGTCATCATCTGTAGATTGTAGTTTTAACATCCTAGTGAATGAGCATTTAAAAAAAATTAGAGCTAGACATCTGGCATATGTAATTGTAATTATGTGCTAAATCCTCATCTTTCGACATCATGCCGTATTATTATGTTTGCATTTACTTGGTTACCATCATCTTTCAAAATTGACTGGTCCGTTGTTTGGAACTTGAGTCTCAGCCAATTTGATCATCTGGAACTTGAGTCAGGCATCCTGGTTAATGTGTTCTTAATATGCTTCTATCCTTTAAAAAAAGTGAGACAGTGCTTGGTGATGTTTTTTTTTTCCATAATCCATGAGTGTTTGCGTAAATGACTAGGTTTTGTTTTTCAATTGCAATGGTCAAGATTTTATTTCACAAAACTATAGGCTAACTCTTTAAAAATAAAATAAAATTGAGAATAAAAATTAATAGTACAAATATTAGCTTAATAAGTTCTTTGTCAAATCTTTGTCAAGGGTTGTTAGCTTTGGTTGAACGCTTGAATTGAAGATTGTTGTAATTGACCTATACAAAAAAAATTGGCCTATACAAAAAATAAAATAAAAATCTTGATCCCAAGAGTTTATTATGTAAGTCTATTAATCAATTCTTAATGAACATATCGATATTTTGGGTAATTTTTTTTTGATCCCAAGAGTTTATCATATATAAGTCTATTAATCAATTCTTAATGAATATATCCATATTTTGGGTAAAAATTTGCGGAGTTCCGTGATATCCACTGACAAGTCTACTCAACCTTTTCAATACGAGCATAATCAAATTCAACACATTGGCTAAACTTATGTATCTCATCAAACTCACAATCGCCCTCTCTAAAACAAAAATCCCCTCAACAACAAAAGGAAAAAACAAAATGAACGCGACCTTTTTTTTTTTTTTTTTTTTTTAATTTACTATCAAAAGTTTTTTTTCAATATAATTTTATTTTTTATTTATGTACCACCAATTTTTTCTTATAATAAGTACAGTAAAAAATTAATACTTGAACCCTCGTGAGCAGCAAGTGAATAGTGATAGACGACAGAGTTTTTAGACAAGTGGAGTAATATTCGACGGGATAATTTTGCGGCCCACCAAGTCCCTCACCCATGGCCCGCACCTTACCTTCGAAACCTGGATCAGAAAGCATGCGTAGTATATCCCCTTCTCCTTCCCCATCCCCACCCGCGATTCGTTTCCATTCTTATCTCCTCCGTTCCCGTTCTCTTTACTAACAGAATATGGGTGCCGGTGCATCTAAGAATTCCGACACCAGCTCCCATGGCGGCGAAGACCGAGAAGACCAACCCGGCGGCCAACTCTACGTCTCTCTCAATATGGAGAACTATAAGCTCATAGGAGAACTCGTTCCCCATGTCTACGGCTCCGGACCCCTCGTTGGATCCTGGGACTCATCCAAAGCCGTACGTTTTTTCATCAATTCTTACCCAGCCACAGTATTTTTTCTTCTTCTCCCTTTTCAATTTTTACTGATGTATTTTTCCCTCAGCTGTCGTTGGGACGGGAATCGACTTCTATTTGGGGATTGAGTTTTGTTGTGCCCCCTAACCACGGTAATTGATTACCTCCAATTTTTGTTGACCATGCTGTTATGTTGATTACACTGCGAAAATCTGAATCTCTGTAGTCTCTCATTGAATAGAGACGTTGGATTTCAAGTTCTTGTTGAAACCCAAGTACAGCAATGCCCCGTGCGTCGTGGAGGAGGGTCCGAACAGGCAATTGACTGGGGGCGCGTTACGAGGCGACCGGAGGTCCGCTGTGTTTAAGATTATTGACGAGGTTCTTGAGTACAGAGTGCTCATTAAAGCAGACAGGGTTTCGCCATTTGATCTTGCTGCGAGTTGGAGAGCGTACCAGGAGAATTTCCAGCCGTCCACTGTTCGTGGAATCCCAGATGTCAGCATAAATTCAGCTGCCGAAGCCAGTAATGAGGTAGTTATTAGCACTTGCCATAGCAATGTGAAAATTCTCGAAAATTTTAATTATTTAATGCTGTGACGAGTTTCTGGTATTGGAATTATTTTTATCTGGCAAGCTATTAGCTTGCTGCATGCATAATCTTCATTTTTACATCTGCTTGTGAGTATCTAGAACTGTGTATTTAGAATTTTAGATACTTTAAGCAGCTGATTGTGTGGATAAGATAATTTTTCTTATCTTACATGTTAAAAAGGAATACTGAACTACATTTTAGCTTGTGAGAGCATCGGAGTTCTTATGATATTCATTAATTAGTTATATATTGAAGAGATGCTGGGGGGGATTTTCTAATGACATGTTTGACACATTTCATATGTATGAGTGTCTTAATGAATGATTAGTAAAGTTCTTCATTTTAGCAGTTTGATTGTTTTGGTGGTACTGGAAACTGACATTGCTTTGAATTTTTCTTAGAAATTCTAAATTAGCTGTTTCTTAGGTCATCCAATGATCCCCAAGATGTCTAGATCAAATGTTATTTTGGAACTGTCGTATGGTTATCCAGGCATCAGTATTCCCTTTCACAATCATGTCATTTTTTTGCTATGCTTGAAATCATTTTTTTGTGCTTTTATGTTTTCATGCTTTGATTCTCTTGTCTAAGAGTCCCCTAAACATTATTTATTCAGTCAATTTTTTTTTTTAAATCCGTTACAGAACGAATCTTCGGCAAGTTTGGAGCTTGACCTTGAGCACTATGTTGTCCCAGCTCCACCAACATTTGCGAATTCAGGTCTGGTTTATGCAGCTAATATGACAGAAACTCCTAGGTCACTGAGTGGTGTAGGGGTATTTTCCAGGACCGATGGATCTGTTGGTACATTACATTTCCAAAGAGATACTGGTGTTTCTGTTGATCGACCTGATTTACTGGTGCTGTTCATTTCTTATTTATCAATTTGATTTATATTTTATTTCAATAGCATGATTTTTTTTAAATTCAGTTTTCTTCTTGTTCTGTTATGATATAATATATTCCTTTTGTTTCTGATCTTTCTGCTTGACCTAAGATGAAAATCATTGTCTCACTATGGTTGTTGATGAGTTGCCTGTTTTTTCACATAAATAGAGCAGATGAAAACCATATAATATGTCATCATATAAGACATCTACAAATCATTGTGACTGTGTAGACTCTTGTGATATGGAAAGTGCCTATATTTTCACACTAGAAGTATCCAACTTTCATCAGGAGATGAAAAGTAATTGTACCCAACGCAACAAAGTTATTTCACGATCTGGCTTTGATGGAGTCAAAGTCGGTTGAACATTTTCATATATGCAGAAACCAGAAGGCCCAAAAGGACTCTTTGTGGACCGTGGTGTAGGATCTCCTAGACTAGCAAAATCGGAAAGTGCAACACCATTCACTGTTGATTCCAAAATTGATTCAGAGTCACAGGTTTGTTGTTGAACATTCACACTGTGTTTTGTATAATGCTGAAGATATAAATATCTCCCAGTCACGATGCTTACTTCTAACTCATTACTCATTGAGTCATTGTGTTCTTAGAACTCCATGCCAGCAGCTGCAGGGGCTGTTGCAGCTGCAGCTGTAGCTGATCAGATGCTTGGACCAAAAGAGGATAGACACCTGGCAATTGTCTTGGTACCTTTTTTTTCTCCCTCATAGTATTTGTTAGCTGGTAAAAGTTTCTTTTCTCCATTTGATTCTTGTTAAAACTTCTGCTAATTTACATAATATTTACGGATACCTATAAAATTGCCCTTGAGATTATACCTAAATTTTAAAAAATCCTAAGCATCTTTAATAAATACATATACTGGTACCCCTAAAACGTACGAGCATCCCCTTAAGCATGCATTTAATTAAGGGTGTCTTTTTTAAAATTAAAACAAAAATCAACGTGGTATTTTGAATTTTGAAGGATAGCTATTATGTTTTGGTCATTAGACTGACTCAATGTTTCTTTTTTTATATTTCTTAATTAACTCTAAAAGTGTACTCCAATCGCAGCATTGTTCACAATTCCAGCAAGAACTTGTTTGATAAAGTGTGAAATGATTCATTTTTGCTTATTACAGGTTGGATTACCTGCCCGCGGAAAAACTTTCACCGCAGCTAAACTTACTAGGTATCTTCGTTGGTTAGGTCATGATACCAAACACTTCAATGTTGGGAAGGTAATTCGTTTTTTTTTTATTAGTATTTCTATTTATTCTTCATGTGGGTTTATTTAGAAAAGAAAGCTGCATTATTGTGTATTTTTGTTGCAGTATCGAAGGCTAAAGCATGGAGTGAATCAGGTCCTGTAAATTGGTGACACCTCTTCCTCTTGTTTTGTAGGATTGTCTCATGAAGCAGAATCGGTTTCACGATTGCCTATATAATATTTTAGGCAAACTAGGATATAATTAGGTGTAACAACTTCTTTTCCATTAGTACACGATGGCATGCTAACAACACATAATTTTTACATCATGTAAATATGGTAAGGGAAAAATAAATCAGATCTTATGATGTAACAACCTTTTCTTTTCCATCAGTACATCATGGCATGTTTGCTTGCATTCATTCAAAGAAAAACAGTGCTGTCAAAACAATCATGTGGGTCAAGAAGCTTATCACCATTAAATAAATATGCATCTTTCCGTAATTGCTGCAATGATTTTAATTTCATTGCCCACGTCCCTTTAGAATATTTAAAATTCCTGAAATACCCTTACACCAAGGAGGAGGAAAAAGGGAATAGGAAGAAATGAGAACGAAATTACTCTTTTCCCTCATGTTTCTGTTCATAATACATGTCATCCTTTATATATTTTAGGTATCATAACCACCTAAGATGTACTGTAGATGCTCTCACAAAACTATATTAAATCAAGTGGCCATAATTAAATTTATGGTAGCCTGATCATTGGAATTACTGAGTACGGGCTATCGCTTGGAGAGTATGAGTTATGATTGGTACCATAGAGAATAGAGCTTGAACTGTGTGGCCCCTGTTTTCTTTTGTTAAATTAAAGTTTACTCGTTATTGATCTGAATCTGCATTTACAAACTTTTTGGTGCAGTCAGCTGATTTCTTCCGAGGTGACAATCCTGAAGGCATAGAAGCAAGGAATGAGGTGACTTTTCCTTTACTTTTTGAACTTATTTCGATAAGACTCAATAGCAAAGGACTCAATCTGCACTGGAGTACTATTTCAATTATTAGCAATTTTTCGATAAGACTCGATAATATTGTGTCAAATATATTCCAATATTTTCACATGAGCTACTTCTTTTGGTTTCTTGGACTTCTCTTTTCTTGTTAATTTATGATCGGAGATCCCTTGATTAGTATTTGGTTTACGCTCCCTAATGGTTTATTCTTCTTCAACATTGGAATTTTACTAAGTGCAGTTTGTAGACCTTTCTTCTTGTCACATTCTATCGTGTAACTTTTGGACCCTGTATCGACCATTGTCCTTGTGTATAGTTTAATTCATGGCCTGCCACTAGGTAGCAGCACTTGCTATGGAGGACATGATATCTTGGATGCAAGAGGGTGGCCAGGTAAGTTATTTCATTTTCTTACTTTGCCCATGTATCTGATAACTTCATAATGCATTCTAATTTTGCTCAGGTTGGTATATTTGATGCTACAAATAGTACCAGAAGTAGAAGGAATATGCTTATGAGGTTGGCCGAAGGAAAATGCAAGGTACAATAGCATGTATTGACTGGTTTATTAATATTGAACTATTGTGCTTTGACCTTTTGGTCTGTAATGTGTCTGACATGAATAATGACGAAGTTGAAATAGTCCATAAGGAGACTAGCGCCTATTTGTTATCCTTGTGGATCATGTAATTACCACATTTGCTTAACCGAGAGAGAAACTAGGAATGACAATATTGCCCCAATCTGCCCCTGACATCCCCAAAGAGAAATTGAGGAACTTCTTGTTATTTTATTTATTCTCTCTTCTTTTTGGATGTTATGTAGAAGCGGGAGCGAGTGACATAAGGCAAAAACTGAACTTCTCCTTGTTGGTTACGTAATTATATATTTACTTCGCATGTATATTACTTCTGATTTAGGGGTTGATAATACATTAAAGGCGCATGTGATGATAAAAAGTGTGATGAATTTATTAGTCAAAGATGATGAGAACACATTTTCATTCCTCTGATCAAGTCGGGATTGAAGTCTATTAGGTATGTGATAATGTGAACATACAGAGTGTACACAAATTTCAAGGCTGCCATGCTTGTTTGAGGGGATTGAAAGAACATAGTTTTATTCACCCTTAATAAGCACTTTTAGGTTGCCTGGTAAAAATTTCTTATTAGTTCTTAATAACTGCTGATTAAGCCTAAAAAGCTTGAGAAAAACTACAAATCGTGGCCTTTTGAGACTGAATAAGAGCTAATCCGATTGATAATAATTTATTTTTTACCCATCTCTAAAATAAAAATCCTTTTATTTTATGAGTTTACATATTTTATAGAAATTTAACGGACTATCATTCATACATTTTTTAATTATAATTATATTTGCCATTTTCATATTTCGCTCTCAACTTTTATGTTTATAATTTATATGAAATCTTTATTTATTACTGTAATGTTAATATATCATTTTTTCTTATTTTTGTATATAATGTGTTAGCTATCTTTATTTATTACTATTATCATGTGTATTATTTATTTGTTTATATATGTGTGGTTTTGATATATTTAGATCACGATTATATTAAATATTATTTAATAAACTACTTTACCCATCATTAATTTAGAATTATCTAAGTCATAAATAAGTATACGTTGAGAGAAAAATCTTTCAAAATGGCATGGCCATTTAAAAGACTTCCTAATAATAGTTACATTTCAGACTGAAGTATTTGGACCTGTGTTCCTTCCCCCTCCCCCAAAGAAAAAACAATGTTTTTCAGAGAATCCTCAAAATTACTATAAATAAGTAAAATGATTTTGTGGTATAATATGTTTGAATTAAGTGTTATATTTCTGATATATCTAGAAATTGGTATGCAATGCAAATCATACTAACTAGTTTTAGGGACGTCTCGTCCCTATTCTTGTTATAAAGAGAATATGTTTCTTATAAAAAAGGTGATTTGGTTATGAGGTCAATATACTGATTAACTGTTAGTAGTATGATGTCTGATTGATGATTAGGAACATTCACATTCAAAAAATGTCAATCTACATATTTCAAATGTTAAGTATCAGAATCTAATCATGACTTTTAGTCTAATTTATTGGCTATACAATTTATTAATAACATCACATCGTAGCTCTGAAGAATAGCAAGAATTATAGTTTGATCTTAAACTAGTGTGGTAGTTAAATTGTTCCTGAATTTTATTAGCAATATCATCAAGCAGCAATACAAGCTTGAAGATTTCAATTAATTTTAATGGAGGCAGTTTAAATTGCTATGGAAATACATTAAAGAATTAAAGAACCCAAAACATATTTATGCTGATGGAATATAACTTATGATTTGTTATAATATCCTGTTTGTAATGGCCTTTGTAAGTCACAAATAAATGCCTAGAAGGAACACATATCCCATGTTTGTAGCCTTTGATAGAACTCATCATTGATAGCTGGTTGTCTGGGATATGTTTTCCTTCTAGGAATTTACTTTACGTATCTATTTGTGGCTTATCAGAGTTGACATAATATACTATGTGCGTTCAGATTTCTCCATATATGCCTGACTTTAAATGAACGATTTCTTACAGATTATCTTTTTAGAGACCCTATGCAATGATCGGCAAATAATTGAAAGAAATATACGCCTGAAAGTACAACAAAGCCCCGATTATGCTGAAGAGTATGTGACAGAAGATTTCTGTGTTATTTTTGTACCCTGCACTATCACATTATGATTTGTGGTACATTTCAGGCCAGATTTTGAAGCAGGTTATCAGGACTTTAAAGTCCGACTGGAAAATTATGAAAAGGTAGTTCATTGACATACTTTAATGTCCGACTGGAAAAAAACTGATGTATTTACATGCTGAATGCTGTTGTAAAAATATTGATGTATTTTCATTGACATACTTTATGCGTACCTTTTATTTTTAATTAGGTTTATGAGCCCGTGGAAGAAGGTTCTTATATCAAAATGATTGATATGGTCAGTGGCCATGGTGGACAGATTCAAGTAAATCCCTTTTCATTGATATTGCATATTTTATCTATTTACTTCTTTCTGCCTATTTAGTTGTTCAAATCTATGGTGCACATAAGTTGTATTGAAGATAGATATGTATTTCTTGATGAGATTTATAATAAAATTAAATATAAATTCTCTTTATTGTCTATTAAACAGAAAGCCTTTAGGCGTACTGTGTAGCCATTTAATTTTTTTAGAACTTTTCAAGATTACTAAACCCTGAGTTATTTAATTGAGACATTTTTAAACTTCTAAAACGCACGATGCACTTAATCAAGATTTTAACAGAATTTTTAAAAGTCCATAATTCCCAACTATTCATTCATATGTCACGTTTTGGATATGTTATTTTAGCTTTCGTAGACTTCAAGGGGAAATTATATATAGCAAAACCCACTAGTAGAGGTAGGATTGCACACAAACTTTTCTGGACTTAAATCAATAAACATATAGGAAAATTCTGAGTAATCTGACTCTTACAAGTCTCAAATGAATACTCCAGTGTGACATCCAGTGTGCATTAGAGGTTGTGAGGTTGTGATAGGGGGCAGATGGTGTTCTAGGGAGACAATGTGACATTTCCAGGTATAGAGACTGTATGCGAGATGTGTGTTGATTCGTGGTGGCAGCAGTATAATATTAGAATTGAAGTTCTAAGTGTCCTTACAATTTATTTATATCTTTCCTTATCATTTGCGCGCTCGCACACACACACACACATATAAATATATAATATTATATTTGTAAGTAGAATTTTGACTACTATCATTTTTCTCCCATATGATGTAGAATAACTAGATCATTTAGAAGTACATATTCTTAACAGTATATTTGACGCCTTTCTTACATATTCTAAAGATGCATATTTATGTATATAGTAAAATATTGAGTCTTAATGCTATGTGGTGTTGTTAATGATATGTCATTTATGAAACAGGTGAACAACATCAGTGGCTACCTTCCTGGGAGGATTGTATTCTTCCTGGTACGTTGTGTTTCATTTTTTATTAATTGCTTTATGCCTTATATTTTCTTCAATAAGACTAGCAATATTTGAATATCCACACCGTGCTTATAATCGTTGCTCAGACTGTTACATGAATTTGGAAAAAATGCATCAATTTTGTGCATTCCATCATTAATCTACGAACATATTAAAATGCTTCATGATAACCAAAATATTCTATGAGATTGGAGCGTAATGTGTCTGTTGATATTTAAGTAGTGGTAGTGTTGGATTTTCCACACTAAATTTTAATTATTCGTTACATTTATGATCTCGAATAGAACACGTCGCTCTTATTTTCCTTCATTATTCAGTTGCTTATATTTTCTTGTTCCTCCTGTTTTTTGCATTTAGGAAGTGGGAGTGAGATGTATAACATTAAATATATAAGATGTGAGTTATAATTTAGTTTCCTGTTAATTTGGCAGGTGAATACACATCTGACTCCTCGTCCAATTTTGCTCACCAGGCATGGAGAGAGCCAAGATAATGTCAGAGGTCGAATTGGTGGTGACAGTGTGATAAGGTTTTCTCTGGAATATGAGGATGTTGTCTAACTGCCTTTGCTTGCTCTCAGAATTGTATATAGCAACATTTAACTTATTATCTGAAATGTGAAGATCTGTTTAACATCATTTGCTTGCGTTCTAAATTCCATTTTATATATCTTTTGAGTTACCATTCCTTTCCATTAGAGTAGTCAAATAAATCCAAGAAGACTTATTTGCCTAAAATTAATATTACCATCAAAGATTTATCGAATCAACAACTAGTTAATTTGCATCCAGCTGAAAACTTAGAGAAATGGACCTGTAGAAGACATACCCATTGTGCAGTTATTTTTTGTGTAGAGCAGTCCTATTTTTATGAACTATTAGATTGTTGACACTTTTCTGCAACATAATTAATGCACATTCTTTTGTCTTTTAAATTTAGCCTGTTAATTTTATTTTTCAGTGATTCTGGCGAGCTTTACGCTAGGAAACTTTCAAATTTTGTTGAAAAGCGTCTGAAGAATGAAAAGGCGGCTTCAGTAAGTTTCTCCAATTCAATAATGTTGGGTTTTGATATTTAGTTATATTTATTTTCAATTCCATGTTTATGTAAGGTAATCTTGATTGGAGCTCAATTTTAAAACCGAGGTGTTCCTTGGCACATCACATATACAAAGATAATTGAGGAGTTCCTTTGAAATACTATTCTTTGTTTAGTTTGATTAAAATCATGCTTAATATGATTATTTTAAAGATCAGGAAGCCGTTATTCATTCAGTGAAAACTTTGCTGGCTGTTGTCCGGATAAAAGTCACGTCTGTTATGTTTAACAAAATATGTCTAATTACTGAAACCTCTTTTTATTTGGCACTTTGTATTATTCTGATTTGGCACACCGCACACTTATTATATTATTTCTCTATTGCTCGTTTTTTTATCAAATGATTAAAATTACTTGCACTTTATATGTTGTGGATTGCACTATTGAGGGAGAAACCTTTGTTTTTCAAAATTACTTATGGAACAAATGTGTACCACTTTCTATTGAATACCTCTTTTAGTCACTAGTCTTGTGCTTGATTAATTGTTTTAATTAGAAAGAAAGAAACTGTGTATATCAGCAGAGTTCTATTTATTGATACACCACAATATTCACTCCTGCGGAATTATTCCTGTGATATTATTTGTGGCCTTTCATTTGCTTTTGAAGGGGTTATTAGACTCGGCATGTCTTCTGGTAATGCCTGATGGTTGTGAATAGTCTTTTCCCATTAAAAAAGGATGTTTAGTTAGACAACTATATTGTCTCGCTGTTTAACATATCCAACACTTCTGAGGATATGAACGAGTTGTTGCAGAAAACAGTGTTGCTATACTGCTGTGCATAAAAGTGCTGTTGAAGTTCAACATTTTTTAATTTCAATTTTCTTGTGGCTTAGATATGGACTAGCACATTGCAAAGAACAGTTTTAACAGCAAGTCCAATAGCTGGATTCCCGAAGGTTGTTAACAATGGCCACTGTTTACTTCATGTACAATGCCTAATTATTAGCTATTGCTAGCTTTCTGAACTGATATCTGAATATGTTCTCTTGAAGATACAATGGCGTGCACTTGATGAAATAAATGCTGGTGTATGTGATGGGATGACATATGAAGAAATAAAGAAAAATATGCCAGATGAATATGAGTATGCTTCAGTTTTCATGAATACTTTCATCATTATATGCATCTTAGAATTTTCAGTCCTTGAAATGTTAGGATGCATCTCATGGGCATCTTGACACTTGTCCAGTTATTTGTTTTGATCATTTTAGAGTGGACAAGTATAGAATATCACGTAATCAACTCGCATCTTCACCATTGAACATTTAGTGGAATAAGTGGGAAGTGGCATGGCAGCAATATATATGATTTCTTAAATAGTTGCTGGAAGTATTTTTCCTTTTACGTTGTGCCAACTTAACTAATGCATTACTCCGTCCATATGGTGTGACATATGATATGACCTTATGGCATTAACCTTGTTGAATGATCATTAGGCCTTATAATGATTTTGCTCGACAGGTGGTGAGCTTACTGCTTGCAGTGTTGAGAATCGATCTAAACTGAAAATTGTACAATAGTCGTATAATTCAAAGTCTCGGTGTTTTTCAGTTTTTTCAGTCCAGTTTCTTGTTTTCTGGAAAACTTATTATTGGGAATTTTTAGGAACACTAGCAGGAACCTAATAACTATAGGTTTACTGATCCAGGATGTGCTCTTTTACCTACCCCGGACACAACATATATCTTAAGTTTGGCTTAGGATGAATCAATGAAGCTATATTATGATAGTTTTTTACATTTTACGCACCTTTGATCATTTAATTGGAATCGTTGTATTTTAGGAAGGAAAATAAAAAAGAGATTTGTTTGAGAAGTTGTGGCTAGCTTAAAACAGTACTTAAGTTGTCCAAAATGGACCATGAAGGGTTTGTCCAGTGGACGTGAAAAGTTAATTACGCATCATGCTGCTAGCTTACTTGTTTTGTTGAATCTACCACTAAAATTATATCTTAAAGAGAATGTAATCAAATTCTGTCATCTTTGTACTATTGAGTTCCTGTTTGTTATAGGCACCAAATCCCATGTGTTAATAAGTGCGTTGAACATCTACTTGTCAGTTGGTTGAAGGAATAGTCACTGAAATCTTTGATTAACTGGCGGTTACAGTAGTACAGTTAACAGAACTTTTATAATCATTTGTCTATTGTATTTTTCTTATGAAGGAGTAAAATAAAACAATTTACATTTAAATGATGAAGTAGTTGCAAAGTTTGTGTTTCCTACATCTAAAAGATTTTGTAGTCCTTTTAGCCTAATTTCATCGAAGTTGACCCATATGTGTTATGAGACTGTAAGCAGTAACTATTGAACAATGAGCATACATTTTCCAATTCTACTCATGTATGATATGACCAACTAAATAAAATAATATAGGAGAGTTTGTCCAAAACAGGTTCATCTTATCACCCATTTTCAGTGATTTGATTTATTGCAAATTTCCTTGCACTTAGTATTAATTATTGTTCTATGTATCACAGATCTCGTAAAAAGGACAAGTTGAGGTACAGATATCCTCGTGGCGAATCTTATCTTGATGTTATACAAAGGTTTGTGCTCTGCAGTTTTGTTGAGTAGCTTATACAGGAAAAATTATGAACTTATGAATCATAAGTAATAAATTTAGTTTATTTATTTTTCCTATTTTCAGACTGGAACCTGTGATTATTGAGCTTGAACGACAGAGAGCTCCCGTTGTCGTGATATCTCATCAGGTTATAAATTTAAACGTATGATTCATTTTCTCCTAGATTGCATTGTGCTTCAGATGCCAAATAATTTTTTGGAAATGTCCTAGGCTGTGTTGAGAGCTTTATATGCTTATTTTGCGGATAGGCCGTTGAAAGAGATTCCTCACATAGAGGTAATGTATTCATGGTGACTTTTATTTCTAGTAGACAATTAATGTCTTTACCTGATGATTAGTTTCCAATTATATACATGTTGGAATGTCTGCTGGAATATATTTCTAATCACAAACTCTGCTGTATGAGCGTCTTCCATTAAACGTTCATACTTTTAAGTGAAATTAACACTTTTCAAAACAATGTGAATAGCAGTTTTGAAACATATGATTTTTCACTCGAATAGTGTCGTTTTTATTTATAAAAACATGACCATTTTTCTAGGAAAAAACATATAAGAAACATAGGGACGAATCTTCCCTTCAACTGATAACAGAGTCAGATTACATTGCATAGTTCCAGTTTCTAGATACATCCAAATAGAATTGCCCCTAAAAGCATTCTGAGCTCTGACTAATAGGCCTCATAGAGACTTTATATACACGCAAAGTATGGTTCTGTACCCTAAAAGTACGATTTCTTATATGAAAAACGTGACCATGTTATAGTCTATAGATTAAACGGTCATACAAGTTTCACCAGACCTATTGATTTCGGATTTACTCTTTAGCAAATGATACTTAAATGATTAAATCATTGAGATATAGAGAAGCTACGTAAAGAACTTTTGACCTTAAGGATCTGTAGTACAACCCTATGAGAAAAAGAAATTTTAGCCATGTTGTTAGTAGTCACTTCAGCAGTCCCTTCTATTTTGTCTACCATAAGAAACAATAAATTGAACTGGCTCTGACATGAGAGCCTGATATAAACTTTATTTTTTATACTGATACTGAAATTTTAATTCATGTTGATAGTATATTTTAGGTGAATGTGTTGGCTTTTTTTAGCACAGGACTAACGTTGTATTTAGGTTAAATATCATAATGGATCATACATACAAATATAATATAGTCTCCCTTGAACCTGGATCTCTGTTACCACATGTCTTAGTAGTAAGTAGCTATTTGATGATCCCACCCCCCAAAAAAAATGTTCTCTGTAAGCAAACAAACGTAGAATCAATGAAATATTATCTTAAATCATTTACTGAGTAGTGCCCAAACCCTAGTTTGGGCAATTATTGAGCATATATTCATCCGACATACTCAGACATTTACACTTGAGAATATCCAAGAAACAATTAGTTTTGTAACTGTCGTCTTCGAACCTCTAGACACCTCTTCTAGATGTACAAAGTATCCCTGTAACCAAAACATGCTGAGGTGAAACTTGCTTGCAAAAGAGATTTAAACAGCAACATTAGTCTAGTCATAATTAATCATCATCTTGCCAGCTCATTGATATTGCAGAATCAACCAGCATGAGGTTCAAGTTCTGTATTAGAACTTATAGGTTTATCTGATTTGAAATTCCACATGTTTATTGAGAAAAAACAAGATGTCAAACTCTCAAGATATACAATGACTAGAGCTTGCAGTTTTGTCGTAAGTGAACTAGCCATTTGCGGCAACTAGCAGGTCAAAATTAGTAATTTGCATTCTTAAGTGGTTGTGCCGATACAGCTCTCCATATTTACCTTTTTAATTCTAAATTGAGCAAGACGATTTGTATGCATCATTAGTAGAGGTTACTATAATATTTCTGGTTGAGATTTTGCTCCAATTGATGCTGCATCTTTTTCTTATTTTAAAAATCTTTCGATGTTGTAATAAGCAGATGCCGCTTCACACGATAATAGAGATTCAAATGGGAGTTACTGGGGTCCAGGAGAAAAGATACAAACTCATGTGATATCTGACGAAACCTTAACTGAGCTTCCATTCCTTAAATGATCTCATCCTTTACCCGATGCAAAGGTCACAACAATAAAACACGACAGAGTTAGGTCGTGTATGTTTCGTTTATGCCAAAGGTGTCGTAATAATAAAAACAACAAAGTTAGGTCGAGTATGTTTCGTCTATGCCATAACTATAAAAATACAACAGAGTTAGGTCGGGTGATTCGTTTATGGTAGATGTGCTGAACTTACCTGCACTGATTCTCAATGTATGAATATGAGAAGTCATAACTTCCCCGTGCTCTGTGAATTTATATGGAAGATAAATTTTGTGACAATTACAAAATTACCCGAGAGTTGTGATTACTAACAAGAAAAACACAAATTTCCCATCTTATATGTTTCTCCTTAATTAGCAAAACTCAAAATTAGCCATCAAATAATTTGGGAGTTTTCAATGCACACATTTATTTCGAATTATGATCAAATTTAAAATTTGTCATCTCATTACATTTATATCACTAACCTACTTTGTCCGTTTGTTTGACTTATTTTTGACAAATTCTAATTCCCATTCTTTTTATGACTTTTGAAATTATTTTAAATTTTAATCTTGTTTATTGAGTTTTTAAATTAAATGTATATTTTTCAAAATTATTATTATTTTAATTAAAATTATTTTTAATCATTAATTAATTTAATATTTAATTTAAATTTTCAAAAATAATTAATAAAAAGCAAAATAGATTTTCTAATGCACATATGCTTTGCAACAACATTGACATTTTAGAAAATTTAGGGTTTCTTGTAGAATTCGATTAGATATGTTGCCTCTTCCTAGAAAAATTAGGTTGTCTATACTTAATTGATTAAACCCTGATTAGATATGTTGCCTCTCCTAGAAAAATTAGGTTGTCTATACTTAATTGATTAAACCATAGTAATTCACAATAGAAGTGTTTATTTTTTGTTTGTTCTCTTTCTCTGTCTAGTGGTTACATTTTCAATGCAACACGATGTGTACTAGTTTGATCTTATTATACTAATATAAAAAAATACTAATATTAAATAAATTGCAGGCAATAATTTCTCAATTTCTATGTTGTGAATAACTATTTGTAAATTGTAGGGAAAATGATGATACAAATTTCTAAACAAGATATTATATTAGTATATAAAAATTCCAATTTAAACAAAATTATAATACACACCCTTTTGATGTTTGATTGTTATGTAGAAAAACAAAAAAATAATGTGGAACATAAAATCTAATTCTTTTACAATTTCCAAAATATACATTTAAACATAAACAAAATGTTAAAAGTTTTTTACTCCATCAAATATAGACGTTAACACTTTTAGCAAAATAAATACGTTATGTAGAGGCTTACAATATTGATATGTGAAACTTTTACAAGACATAACGAGTTATGAATGTCTTATAGTTTAAAGGACATCAAGTAGAGGTTCTTGTAGCAATGAAACAAACAAAATTGAGCTATATATAAAATGCAAAAAATTATTTTTATTTAACATAATATTCTTGAATGATATTTTAAAAAAAATATTTTTTTATAAAATTATTGATAAAATTGATAAAATTGAATTATATTTTATCTTCTTCTAAAATGCAGTACAATTTTTGTAACTTTAAAAACAATCACACTTGTTCTTTTAGACTTAATATTAATCTATTTCTATTCAGTTCAAAACGTTTTAGTTCAATTTTGTTGGCTTTAGTTCAGCTTAACTAAGTTCGTTTCAAAAATAAATTAAAAAAAAGTTCGAATCAATAATGTATTTAATCTAATTAGAGGCGAAAATATTATTAATATTTTAAAAAAATATTTAACGATTTATCAAAATTAGCATTATTATTATAAAAAAATTAATTTAATTCACTTAAATTCAATTTATATACATTCCATTCAAATTAAGTTTGAATCTAAAAGAATAACTCATATATCAAATCGACACATAAAAAAAATGCATAATTAGAAAAACTCTGTATATCAAATCCAAACATAAAAAAATATGCATAATTTTATATTAGGATGTAATAATATTTATCATACTGCCATAATTTTATATTAGGATGTAATAATATTTATCATAATGCGTCATGGTGCATGATTAAATACTTAAAGATTATTAACCTAGTCTACGATATTAAAATTAAAATTAAAATTAAAATTATACTCCATAATATAATTATAAAAAGAAAGACATAAAACACAGTATGAGGGCCCCACAAGGCTCTATAACCTAACAACCTTTTGGAGAGCAGGCGAGGAGCACTACATGAAAAAATAAAAACAAAATAATAATAATAAATATAAATATAAATAAGTTAATAAAATAATTAAAAAAAAAAAGCAACAACCATCTCCATGTGTATAAAAAGCACCCAAACTCCACAGAGTAAGCCCACCTCTCTATACATCTCACCTCATCTCATCTCACGCCTCCTCTCAATAGCTTGTTTCACCAAATACCGATGGCCGTGTTCTCAGCTCTACGCCATTTCTCCTTCTCCACCGGCGGAGCGGCGGCAGAGATCAATGGCGGCGAGGAGAGGATGAAGAAACGGGCCGCAGCCGAGGCGGCGGAAAAGGAGGACGTCGCCGCTTTCGACCCGGCAGCCCCTCCGCCGTTCAGGATTGCCGACATCCGGGCGGCCATCCCTCCGCATTGCTGGGTCAAGGATCCGTGGCGCTCCTGCTCCTACGTCGTTCGCGACATCGCCGTCGTCTTCGGATTGCTCGCCGCCGCCGTCTATTTCGACAATTGGGCTTTTTGGCCGCTCTATTGGATTTCCCAGGGAACTATGTTCTGGGCATTGTTCGTCCTCGGCCATGACTGGTGCGTCATTTTTTTTTTAATTTTAAATTTAAATTTAAATTTTTGTTCCGGATTTATCATCTTTCAGATTTCCCTTTCCTGATGTTCATGGATTACTTGCTTTGTTATTGTTTATTTTATTCGAAATTTTGAAGTGGGTAAATAAATTACAGTCGCTTTCTCGATTAATTGCAGTGGGCACGGGAGCTTCTCGGACAGTACCACACTGAATAATGTGGTCGGACATTTACTCCATTCTTCAATTCTGGTACCGTACCATGGATGGTTAGTTCTTGAAATCTCCGCTTTCATTTGTATATATAAATAAATAAATATCACGTTTCTCGACTCAAATCGATTTTTCGTTGGACAGGAGAATCAGCCACAGAACTCACCATCAGAACCATGGGCATGTTGAAAACGACGAGTCGTGGGTACCGGTAATGGCTCTTCCTTTTCAGATCTTGATACTTCTTCTTGCGAAATGACTGTATTCGGTATTAGTTATCCTACATTGATTTAATTCGAGTTATGTATTTGCAGTTGCCTGAGAAGTTGTACAAGAAGCTGGGTTACTCCACCAAGTTCTTAAGATACAAAATCCCATTTCCCATGTTCGCATACCCGATATATTTGGTATTGCTCTCATGCTCTCTCTGCCTTATATGTTTTATCTTAGTACAGGCCCAGCTTGAATATGACACTTGAGAAACACCACATGTATTTAGGGGATATTTTTGCAATGCAAACACAAATTTCAAAAAGTTACTCCGTGGTTTTCAACGGAGTATTTGTAATATTACATGGAGATATTTGTATTTTGTAGCCTGGGTCTGAAAAATAATCGAAGTTTTTAAGTTATCTAGTGTAAAGGTTCTCTCTTTAAATGTTTTGTATTTGTTCATGCCTTTTGATTTGACCTTTATTTCTGCAGTGGTATAGAAGTCCTGGAAAGAGTGGATCTCACTTCGATCCTAACAGTGGTTTGTTTAAACCAAATGAGAGGACATTGGTGATGACTTCAACCATATGTTGGTTTCTCATGCTTGGTTTCCTTTTCTCCGTCTCCACCATTATTGGCCCACTCTTGTTGCTCAAGCTCTATGTTGTTCCATATTTGGTAATTTATTTCTCTAAGCACTCTCCTTGATTTATTTGGCATTAAATCAAGATTGAATAGTTTCTGTCTTTTACCTGAATTATTTAGGATAGTTGCAAGAAATATCTTGATCTAAAAATTCCCAAAAGGTTTCAAAATTACTAAATAAAACTCTTGATGATTGATAAAGTTAATAGGTGTGAATATAATAGGCAATCGATCTAAAGAGATCTCGGTATACCTAGCCTTCTTTTGTAGCTACCCCATCTTAATCTCTGGGTTGTTTTTGTAACAATGCTTTATTATTTTGAAAACTAATCATCAATAAAATTTTACCCTGAGTAGAAATGCAAACAGATCTCAACTAGTAACATGATTTTGGCAGTTTGCTACTAAAAGTCTCGTCTGTTAGTATTAATTAAAGAAGTTGATAGCTCAGGAAATCTTAGATTCCGGGCATTGTTTTAAGGAAATTTCTTGATTATTTGAATACTTTAATTGTTATTTTACTGACAGTTGTATTATATTCATCACACAGATATTTGTGGCGTGGTTGGATGCGGTTACCTACCTACACCATCACGGTCATGAGAAGAAGCTGCCGTGGTACCGTGGCGAGGTGCGACAATTCTTTAATCCCATATAGATCTCTAGCAATATATGCAAGACGTTCAGACAAAAGCGTTTCATCGAAATATGTGCACTTAAATTTGGGTTACTATAATTTCTTGTTTTTATCTGGGTTGGTGAGCAGGAGTGGAGTTATTTAAGGGGAGGACTGACAACAGTGGACCGAGACTATGGAATCTTCAACAGAATACACCATGATATCGGGACCCATGTTATTCACCACCTCTTCCCTCAGATCCCACACTATCACTTAGTAGAGGCGGTGAGATTTCCATGACACACTCTAATCATGTGAATTCATTTTGTTTTTTTCCTTGTACCAAAACTTCATCAGGGTATCTTTCGTTTTTAAAAACAATTTAATTAATTAATTAATTAATTAATATTGGTTTTGCAGACTCGGGAATCAAAGAGAGTGCTCGGTGAATACTATAGAGAGCCCAAGAAATCACAAGTAGTTCCTTTTCACTTGATTCCTAGCTTGGTGAAGAGCATCCAAAGTGACCATTATGTTAGCGACTCCGGGGATGTGGTTTTCTATCAGACCGATGACAAAATCTTCTCTGGCACAAAGACCGACTGATTGTCGCATTAATAAAAGGTTGTTGAGAGGATTAAAGTAATAGGTCTTCACTATAAATTTCGTCCACTCTGCTCAACGGCCTACGAAGCATAGGGACTCACTCGTCTGTTTAGAGTACTATTAGATGCTCGAGAAAGAGAGAAGAATAAAATCTTTTTGTGGGATGTAATCTTCCTTTGTATGTTTTCATAATGTTTCCGTTTGGAAAACTTGGAACCGTTCCTATGGTACTTTTTTATCTGGGAAACTATTCATTTGGTTTTGTTCTATTGTGCTTTGTTCTTCTTTCTTTGTTACAACAAGCTTATTTGGAGGTGTTTGAGAGTGTAGATACTTCCTAGTTCCTGCAGAATTCACCAGTCACCACCTCTACAGCTTCACCTGCACTGAACACTTGGTTTCATTTTCCTTTTCTCGACGAGCCTGAGTTTTCCGTAAATTTTAAGAGAGCTGTAGAGACTAGAGTTGTAAAAATATTCGATTAATCGACGAGCAAGTGCTCGTTATAAAAATTGCCATATTTATTTCTATATTTTGTGTTCTTGTTTGAGCATTTCATACTCACAAATCTATAATATTGGCATAATTATCTCATCTTTGAACCTTTTTTTCTCATTATTTTTTCTTTTATTTTAGGCCTTAAAAAACAAAATGTAATTTATAAAATAAAAAATAAAAAAGTGAGATATTTTAATCTGATTTCTACTCGATTCGACCACAGTCGAACACGACATCACGACATTCTGTAGCTGGATTCAATTGTATTTGTACGAGGTGGCTTCACCGTTACCATCAAAATAAATACGGTGTAGATAAAATAAGGAAAATACAGAATCAATAATATTATTTTTATTATTTTAAATTAAAATAAATAAATATTAGTGAATAAAAAAAAAAAATCGGTTACGTCTCTCGTAGCCACTTGAGACCCAATCCCTTTCACTCTTCTTCCCCTGCTTTACTTAACCCTACCATCCGCCCTCACTTCTCATTTGCCCTAATTCATTTCCCTCTCTCTCACTCTCAATTGCCCTAAATCGAATTCATCAGCAATGGCCGGAAGTGGAGTCGTCACCGTCTACGGCAACGGCGCGATCACCGAGACCACCAAGCAATCCCCCTTCTCCGTCAAGGTCGGCCTCGCCCAGATGCTCCGCGGCGGCGTTATCATGGACGTCGTCAACGCCGAGCAAGCCCGAATCGCCGAGGAAGCCGGCGCCTGCGCCGTCATGGCCCTCGAGCGCGTCCCCGCCGACATCCGCGCCCAGGGCGGCGTCGCCCGCATGTCCGACCCCCAGCTCATCAAGGAGATCAAGCAGGCGGTCACCATCCCCGTCATGGCCAAGGCGCGGATCGGCCACTTCGTCGAGGCGCAGATCCTCGAGGCCATCGGCGTCGACTACGTCGACGAGTCCGAGGTGCTCACCCTTGCCGACGACGAGAACCACATCAACAAGCACAATTTCCGCATCCCCTTCGTCTGCGGCTGCCGCAACCTCGGGGAGGCGCTCCGCCGCATCAGGGAGGGCGCCGCCATGATACGCACCAAGGGGGAGGCCGGCACCGGAAACATCATCGAGGCCGTCCGCCACGTGCGGTCCGTGATGGGGGACATCCGGGTGCTCCGCAACATGGACGACGACGAGGTGTTCACCTTCGCCAAGAAGATCCAGGCCCCCTACGATCTGGTGATGCAGACCAAGCAGCTGGGGAGGCTGCCGGTGGTCCACTTCGCCGCCGGAGGGGTGGCGACGCCGGCTGACGCGGCGCTCATGATGCAGCTGGGATGCGACGGTGTGTTCGTTGGTTCAGGGGTGTTCAAGAGCGGGGATCCTGCCCTGAGGGCAAGGGCGATAGTCCAGGCTGTCACCCACTACAGCGATCCCGAGGTGCTGGCGGAGGTGAGCTGTGGGCTCGGCGAGGCTATGGTGGGGATTAATCTCAACGATGATAAGGTGGAGAGGTATGCCAACAGGTCAGAGTGATGAAAAGAAAAACGTAAACGTAAACGGGGCCAGGTTGGGTCGGGTATTTGGATAATAATATTAATGGTATTGCTTTCGTATTTGGGTGATATTGTTGTTGTTCTTATTCGGGTACGAACCATGTTTTCATCCGTTTTTTGCTACTTCTATAATTTGTGTTTGGCACTTTGGTCCTATAGGTTTTACATTTTAGTATGATGAATAGTTAGCAATAATATTTGGAATGAATTTGGATATCATTCTTATATGCTTTTCTTTAGTATGTGAGTGTAATGTTTATACTATTAGTGATGAAGTCTTTGTAGTAGGGAGGGAGAACACATTTTGTCTAACGGACATTCTATGAAAATTAGAGTATAGTCACCATTAGAAGGCGGGCATCACAAATGTCTGGATAAAGTCGGGTATGGGATTTATCCATTCCCTGTGAACTCTGGCCTTTAAAGAACATGTATTATTGACCACAATTGCCAATGGCAAGTAGTAACTTCACATGTGATTAGATCTTTATTGTGAAGTGTTTTGTGAACACGAGTACTGATAATTTCCTATGGTGGGTGTGGATTTGGTCCTCGACCACCAATAGTATTGGGAGCTGGGTTCGAAATGTCTTTGTAGATGTATCTTTTTTTTTTGCACTGTTGTACAATATTCTGGATTTCGAAAAATATTGTTGGTTATAGAATAGAGAATATTAATAATATATACTATGTAGTAGATTTTAAGATAAAGAAGTGAGAGGAGTGTAGCCGTGTAAGATATTTATGGGGTCGGAATATTTGGTTGTTTTCGTTAAAATTGACAGTTCAAATTGTTTGATGAATGGTTCATTAATTTAGAAAAAAAAATTGTGAAGGGAATATATTTGTGATAATATCAATCCTGTTCAAAAATAAAAGGATCACAAATGTTAAGATTTTGAAATCAATTTTGTTTTAGGTGTCATTGTGATTTGTGTCAATTTGCCGAAAATAAGGTATAGGAACACCACCCAAATTAGTTTTGGAAATCCACACCAAAATTAATAATTCATTTGTAGTCATGAACACCAACCAAATTAGTTTTGAAAATCCACACCAAAATTAATAATTCATTTTGACTGTTACATGTTTGTACATTTTTTTCCTTCCCTCAAGTGTTTACCCACACGTTAAATTATTTTTTTTTTTTTTTTTTGAAAACTCTATTTAAATAAAATTTTATTTATACAACTATTTTTTAAAACTCTCATTGATCAATTTATACATCAATACTTATTATTATTTTATCTTTTTGTGTTATTTTTTCTCTACAAACACTTTAGGGAAGAAGGTAGCAATAGTATAAAATACAAAAATGCCTAAATATAGCACAATTTCTTATAAAATGTTTTTGCCAGTCAAAATATAGCATGTATAAATGTAAATCATAGCTTAGATATATTGACAGACTTTAAAAGCTAAATTTAGTTTTTTTTCCTAGGTTTGCGGATGCCGATTTTAACCCCATTATTGGCATATGACAATTTTCAATGTCGAATTTCAACAAAATAAAATTCAAATCACCGTGGATAGATTAGTTAAAAATTTGGAGGGTAAGTAGAACTTGAACTCTGCATGTCACTGATGATACCATTGCTTACTACATACACAGAGTTTACCTTCTGAATATACATATGGAATATTTCAAAATATTCTCGCTCCAGACATGGGAAATCAGCATCGAAGGAAAACTTCGAGTATAACTCTCCTACTCCCCAAAATCACGTGGTTTACAAGGATTAGCTCGTGATCGTTAGGTGATGAAATCTCAACGTGTAGACAACTTCCTTCGCTTGTAGCATTTCAGAACGCCATGGTTCTTGTTATTAGTAACCTCTGAAGAAGTCGCTGGCGGAATTGTGGTGTGAAGAGGCGAGAGGCTAGGGGGAATCGATTGATCCACCTGTACACACAAGTCACCATCAAAATGCAAGCAACAAAACGCCGAAAGTTATTACAAGTTGCTTTCAATGAAATGGTTAGAGCAAATAGTACCGCAATGGCCAATTGAGCAGAGCATCCACCATTCTCGTTGTCCGATACTGTTGCAGCGCTGAAGAAAAAAAAATGGTCAGATGCAAAACCCACATCTTGAATTAATTCTGAAAATATGAGATGCAAGCACATATATACATAGAAACATTCAACTTCATTTAAAACTTTTAATACAGACAAATGCTGTAGCATGGAAACAAAGACAAAATACTAGCACGCATTCTTGACCTGTGAACTTAAGAATGACATTTCATCTACCGAAACATGTTTGAAATGATTTTAAATTAGCATATTAATTAGAAAACTGAGACATAATGTTCAAGTAAAAATACTTGGTTACTAATTCCTACTAGAGTATAAAATATAAATAACTGAGAAGAGCATGCAAGCAGTCAAAACTCAAACTCCCAAGCCAAAGGTGGTTTGTGATTTCAGGACTTGAAATCCTGGAATGTTTCCCTTTTGATGAAAACTCTTTGGAGTGTGCACTCCAAAAGAGATTTTCTTCGGGTAAAGTGAGATAGCAACATCCTCTTTATGACACCAAAATACAACCCAAAATACCTATATTAGAAAGTGTGAAAACTATTTAGCACAATAAAATATATTTATATTTTTCATTAAGAAACACCTGAAAGGCGTACACAGATTATTAGTACTTAAGATTAGATAAATTTAGGGTTGTTATTTATATTTTAAATTATAATGAACTCTACTTGCATACTCACCTTTTGTCTATTATTTTAATCAGGAGTGATGTATATACATAAGATAATTGGTGAATATGATGAATATCATTTCATATTCATTTAGTTGATGAACTCGTTTTTGTGCATTTTATGAAATTTTAATTTCATGCATTCATCACTCGTGTTTTGAATATTCATCAGGCTTTATGATAGATCAATTGGCAATGAACTACATACAGATTCCACTCAGATTCGAACTAACTCACTCGGCTTAACAGATATAATATTATGTGCAGTGTTTAAAAAATGGTAAAAGGTCAACTCTACGGAGTAGTCACTTTGTTTCGTTCTTTCCAGGGGAGCCACTCCCAATCATGCCATCTAGGATCAGTCATGCTTCATTGCTACAACCCAGTAGATCTTCGGACCAAAACAGATTGGGGTCACCCCCCAAACCCCCTGTGTCTCTCTCTCTCTAGCCCCCTCACGCATTTCCTTAGGACCAAAAGAGATTGGCTCCAGAGTACGAGGTGCACTAGCCCTTGTTAACCGGTCTCTCTAGGATCGGTCATGGTCTTCATTAATGTTGTTAATGCACTGTTTGGACAATCATCACACTACTAGTTTCTATATCCCATCACTTTTGCAAAGACTCCCTCAGAGGACTTTAAGATAACTACAACAGTGACTAGCGTAGAGCCAGTGTACTTCACTGCATTAGAGGTTGCACTCCACGAGCATACTTACTACGGTAGTCTGCCAACAACCTAAGCAAGTCTTGGGAAGTTTAGTTACGCGTTTCATTGACGATTTGACCGAGACTCCCTCAAGGATCGGTCCTGGTAGACAGCTACATACAACGCCTTCGTAGTTGTTTCATTTTCTCTTCATAACTGCAAGCCTAAGGAAAAGTAGATTGGGATGTGTAGTGTATGATTGAATTTATGTACGTTAATTTAGTGACATCGTGTAATAAAATAAAAAAGAAAAGATATTTGTAACTAAGGTGTGAGACCAAACTATCTTGAACATTCAACGAAAGGAGTACTTTATTTTATGAATGGAGTGAAATTATATAGGGGTTATTAGGTGAAAATACAATTTGGTTTTCAAATTATATAAAAAGATTTAATATATATATTTTTAAATCTTTTTATACACAGCAAATATTATGTTAATATCTACATGTTCGTTTTTCAAAATTCTCCAAATATAAACTCCCTCCTTCCGATTCTAAAATGTCTACACTTTGTAATTTACAACAAAAGTGTGCAGACTTTTGGGATTTGGAGGGAGTATTATATTAAGGTGATTAAAAAAAATAATACTTTCTACATGACCTCACTATATAGTATGAAAAAAATTGTTGTAATGTTTTATTGTTATTTATATACTCCATCCGTTTCCCAAATATAGATCCTTTCTCCGGACACAGAGATTAAGAAAAATATTACTTTTGACATTTTGACCAAAAAAAAAAAAGAATATAAATGTATTTTTAAGTTAAAAAGTAGAGTAGTAGTGAGTTGTGAGTAAAATTGTAAAGTGGTGGATAAGTAAGGAAAAATTGTATTTTGAAGTGAAAACGTAAGTGTATTTATTCTTTTTTTTAGAGGGTATTATTATTGTGAAATATCTATTAAAAACATGATCCTGTTATTATAAAAAGAATGAGTATAAAATAGGGAGTATATTGTGAGACCCAATAATTATTAATAAATTTTATTTTTTGTCATTTTAGAAAATAAATAATTTGTTAGGTTATGTGTTTAAAATAAAATTTGTATTGAGATAGAGGATTAATAATAATAATAATAATAATAACAATTATACAGTATTAAATTAACAAGTGTATAGATATTGCAATATACTAGTGTTAAAATATCAAATCAAACTTCAACTATGAAAAAATAATTTTATTAATATTTTTTCCATGATAATATATGTATCATTAATTTTTATCAAAATTATATTTATAATGTTTTTTCAATATATAAATTTAAAATTATTTTAATGTGTTTTTCTTCGAACTGGATTGCTCAAAACTAAGCTAACCCCCGCCCCGCCCAAGCAACCCTAAAAACAATTGAGTTGTGAATATGCCTATACCTAATTTCTCTATAAAAAAAAGTGGTGGTATTTAGTATTTACCTTCAATAGAAGAAAAGGAGTGAATTTGATTATATTACCCTACCACTCGTTCCGAGTCATATTGGGCTTCCGCGCTCGAAACCAGGTGATCTAATGCAGCGCTGAGCCATCCATTGCTATCTTAGCGGCGATCAGCCGATCACCTTCAAACCCTCTGGCGTGCCATAAAGTTCAAATTGTTGGTTGGCTTGAGCCAACCATGCATGCGGATCAAGTCCACGCCCTTGAACGTTGATAACTGCACAAACGCCGGTGTAGCATGTTGTGCTGTCACGGCTTGTGGAACATCGTGCGACTCGAAACCCTCCTTTATACGAGTTTGCCGCCAGAATCGACCCTTCTCTGGGCTTCAAAATTGCGCGGGAGAGCGCTGCCAAGGTGGTGGCCATCTCCTTCAACTTCATCATGTTCTCCGTAAATTCAGATTGCATCTCAGTCAGTTGTTCCGAATTCGCAACGAGCTTGTTCAACAAGTTAACATGGTCACTTTGGAGTTTCTCTAATTTGTCCGCAATGGAACGAGTAGTCATAACGCTAGTCCAAGTTAACTTGATTCAAGCCTTTGAATTCAGCATGTCGGACTAATTGATATGATATGAACACGGGAACAGAGAAAGAATACAATCAAACGGAACACAATTTGGCAAGCCTCCATACTCCCAATTATCTTTATCTTAAATAATTCGATGCCTTACAATTACCCTACGATTACAATTTATAACCTAGACTAACTATTAAAAACAAAAGTTAAAACAAAACCCTAAAGCCCAAACCCACAACCCTAAAGCCCAAACCTAACAAAAAACCAAACCCACAACCCTAAAGCCCAAACCTAACAAAAAACCGCATTCAACAAACCCTTCACATGCTAGCTATCACCATCCCAAGTTCTAGTGGATGTTTCTTTTGTTACACCTTCCTTCTCAACCAACCATTTCCTCCACCGGATTAGAACTCGTAGCATTGAGCCTAATATTTGCAATATTATTCTTTTGGTACGGTACGCCTCCTCTACGAACCATTTTTTTCATCCGGACAAAACGGAACTATGTTCTAGTTTCACTAGAAAGTCTTATTTCACTCATTTGAGTGTCTCACTAATTACAACAAATTAGTGTTATCACACGCTAAATATCATAATCCTTTCCTATATATTTCAAACACATTCACTTCCAATTATATATATAATATCTAGACAGACAATCAGAAATATTCGTGAAGCAGTGTGTGAAAAGTGGGGTATTTATAGAGAAAATCCCACGAAATACAAAAAGGTTTGGCAGGTTCCGGATCAACAGTAAGGATCTGTTCAGGGATTTAGATTTTGACCACCCAATGGTCAAAACTAAATAAATAAACATTATGCGGTCGGACATGGAGGTTGCAATCAGTTGATCATCAACTGACAAAATAAGTGGTCGTTGATATATTTATAACATATATATGATGAGCGTGTCAACCTGACAGGTAACTGTGTAGATGGGCCCAACACGGTACTCTTCGTCTTCGGCAGCTCTTCACACGTATGGTTATATGTCAGTTTGACTCAGTTTGAACAATTAACAGATCCATTTACCACTCTCATCTTCCTAAACTCTGGCTAAAGGGGATGGTTCCGGTCAGGTTCACTGATTAAATTCAATTTGACCAGGCTAACTATAAGTTCCCTTTATAAACAATTGTTATCGACGCACCCTCCCCACCCACCTCTCAACTTGATAGTCAGTATTCATCTACTTCAGGTGCTATATGTAATATGTGTATCCACTGGTTACTAAATCAGAGGTATATAACTCCAATTTGTTTTCTAGTTTTTGTACAATAGTCCTCAGTTATTGACTTCACTTGAACTATATCTGCACTTCCAAATAGATAAAGAGCATTTGTACTCCCTATAACAAAACATACCATGGTTATATTCCTTAGGCCTGCTGCAGTCAATTGTGGAAGGTATTCATTTACACATAGTATCAAACGCGTACACACCACTATACGAGTCACTTATCATACATGCTTCTTCTCCAAAGGAAGCATACTCAAATTTTACCCATTACCAATGTGATGGTTTTTCATCTCCACAATGAGAAAGGAGCCTACACATATGAAAAGGAGCCTAAACACACAAATTGGTACGGAAGCTAGCTTATTCTGCATTCTTGCTGCCCTAAGTAATTATTGTTCTTACCCTTCTTGGTTATTGCACATAACTAGTTACCGCATAATAACTCTTTCTCATTCTTCGATTAATGTGCATTACTAGTTACTACTGTATCATGGATTTAGTTGATATTTTATAATTCATCCTACATTTTGTTTACTTATTTGTAGAGGATAAAGGTAAGGGAAGTTGAGTTACCTTGTAGATCCCTTCTTTACGATGTCAACCTCTTCTATTACTTCCCCATGAAAATCTTCAGAAGCTGTACTGTTTCCATCTAAGTTGATGTTGACATTTTTGTTGACATGGTCAGAACTTGTTGCCTGTATTTCTGCAGAAAGATGCATTTAAAGAGTAGTTATATATTTTATATTTTTATTTTTTAATTACACCTTTAATTAATAGTTTCTGCATGTCACGAGTACCTGTCAATAGGCTTGATGCTACTGAGGAAGGATTGCTTGTCATGTCTTTCTGGCAGAATACTGCCCCCTGGAAATTTAGCAAGGCAAAGTCCAGAAACTTTAATCTCTCTGCTTCATTCATAGCAGAGAATCCAAATGAAGTGGTCCAAGTGTTCAGAACACTAGGAACAGCTGGCAAAACAAGCTTCTCTACTCCCATTTCAGCAAGTTTCTGTAAACCAATTTGGTAAACATATGAGTAAATAAACAAAAGGCCACAAAATCGAAGAGAACTAGAGAAGTCCAATATGATGACATCAATAAACTGACTGCCCATGTGACAAGAGTTTCCTATCCCTTTGCCATGGGAACGGTATTAAACCAACACTATCTCAAATTAGGAATAGACTATGTTGCTTTCCATTGGTAGAAAAAATAGAGAATACAAAGCTTCATGGTCAGATTGGACATCCAGATCAAGTTATTGACTGACCTAGAATTCTTGATGCCAGAAAACATAATACAGTACTAAATTCAACTTATTCAGAGACTTGATTTATAAAGTATTAGTATTATGAGCAGAAAAATGTTAAATAATATTCATGACTTCATCACATGTCAGATTGTATAGTATACATTAACAACTAAATATCCTGAATAAGAATCACAATAATTAATGATAAACGGAAATGTCGGACAATTAAACTACCAACTACACGCTAACACTAGATTAAAGAAGGACAAGGGAATTGGCAGGTTCATGGAGGGACAGTGTCCCAAAAAAGCTCCTTACCACACAATTGTTTTCTGGAAATTAGATTAACCGCCTTGTGGATCCAAAGAAAATTATATTTCCACTATTACATAACAGCAGTAGGCATCAACTGAAATGATTATTAAGACCCAGCACACTCCTAATTTTGTTCGGAGGTGTTTCATGCTTTAAGTTAAGAACTTGAACAAAATAGAAGAAACAAACAGCTTTTAAATATTAAGTTGTGTGTGCACCTTCTCAAGTTCATCCATCAAAATTCGACACATCCCAAGTCGGCGATATTGAAACCGTGTTGCAACTAAAGGGACCTCTGCCACTCTTTTGCCATATATCCTGTAGTGTTTAAGACATAATATTGAGAGTTGCTCCAATAGAACAGAAAGATAAAGATTAAAAAAAAAACATAATCAAATCAAGAGTGAGAAAGCATTTAACACCTCACTGTCGCTGCTGAAATCAATTCATCATCTTTCTCCAATAATACTGTATAAAACCCTTGAAAGTTAAGACGGTTTAACTCTGACCTGAAAATTAGATTATTATTATGGGTTATAGGGAAATGGTACATCCTGCATTACAAATTTTAAATAACCCACAATAAAATCCAAGACCACAATGAAACACGGTATTCACATTTTACACTCGAATAATTAGAATATGACTCCAATTCACACCCCATGTCATTACTTCTTCCAATAACCCTCACAATCCATCATTATCATAAAGACGACTTTGCTGACTCGTAAAGGATATACCATTTTTTAACTGAGTGGCAAAGATTCCCAACATATTTATTTGGGTCAGGGGGTAGAGAAATATACTACTACTATTTAGAGAATCAGAAGGCACGTTTAAACAATTAAGAGGATGATACTGTCACACATATGAGATCTCACCATCTACTGAAAATAAGATCTTCCACCAGATCCCTTCTAGTGCTTGGCTCTTGGACAGGTTCAAAACATTCATGCATCACACTAAGAGCAACATTAAGCTTGCTGAAATTCTCAACCAAACACTCGTCATCGGATACATCACGATCATAAGATTCAGATTTTGTGTATTTCACCAAAGTCCAAGTCAAATTTTCAGTCCCTACAGGATGTGGTTTCCCCATAATCTTGCGCAAAAAACAAAATATCTGAAAAAGAAAAACAAGTCTCATGAATACAATAATTTCAAGTAGTACCATAGATGCTAACTTATAGAGATAAATTTATGTTTCTCATTTACTGAGGCCAAAAATTAATGTTTTTTTATAACAAACATATATTTTAATAACAAAATAGGGACGAGGTGTCCATAAAATGATTAATGAGTTGGATTACATGGCATAATGCCAATTTCTAGATACATCAGAAATACAATTGAACCTAAACATTCTGACTAAGAGGCCACACCACATCTGACTAAAAAAAATTAAAGTGATGATTCTTAAACATGTCATTTTGCTTCAGACTAAAGTTTGACCATGTCAAACGCTATACAATTTAAACCTCAAAGTCATGCTCTACTTGAAAGAAAATGTATCAATACCCAGAGTACTCTGTTAATGGAATAACTGGTGAGTACCTGTTGACATGTATCTCCACAGAACCAATGTTCTTCTTGATATCGATTATTAACAGCTTTGTTTCTGAGGCACTCAACATGATCTGCAAGGATTTATCAATGAATTAAGCATCTACAGGAATGGGATCTATTTAGCTTTACCTGAAGAAGTAAAAATAGAGGTAATTTACATCGTTTCTCACACTGGCCACAAATGCGAACAGAGTCTGTGTCTTGTTCATTTGTATCATCAACCTTTTTCTGGCCACAAACTTGACAACAGCACGACGGGCAGAACCAATCGCCTTCTGGAACCTCCTGTAGAGCAGTAAGAAATTGAATGCTTATGAAACCAAGGTTGACTAAATAATACCCAAGCAAAAAAATAAGGAGAGGCAAGAAAACAAATCTGGTGAGGATGATATAAATATTAATGGTGACATGACGATTGAAATTTGAAGGTAACCTTTAAACCAAGGCAGCGAGTATGATACGAGGATGGACACTGGTCACACAAAACCAATTCACCTCCATAGTGGCAGATAGAACATATATAGTCATTTGTCTGATTGCATCGACGTCCCATCATTTCACATGATTCTGACCCTAAAACTCTGTTGCTCATACGTTTTTTCAGCTGCAACTGGCACTGCAGCAAAGACCTTCCATCTTCCAAGAAAATATTTGCTGATGGTCTGTGGTTAGTGCTGCCAGCATGTGCTTCAAATTTACAAAGAGAAAAGATTTCTCCACAGCAACCACACTTAATCCCTTCACGACCTACTCGACCTTCTGCCAATGGAGGACCATTATTCCTATTGTAATAATAAACTCTTGCTCTTGGTAAAAAAATATTATTGTCAATCAACCAAGACAAAACAGTTCGTGGAGTTTTTGGAGAGGGAGATGCAATTATGTCCCTAACTCTTTTACTTCGTCGAACAGGGATTGAAGAATCAGAATCTATGCATTTTCTTGATTTCATTGATCCACGAGATCTCTTTCTTCTCTTCGGCAATCGCGAACCTTCATTACTATATGATTTATCATGTTTCCTCTTTTCCCTTGAACTTCTGACTTTATAAGCTTTAACTCCAACTGCAGGAACAATTCCTTTCGACATTGAGATGTCAGATGACTCATTTTGCAGAATCGAAGGTGTGTTTTCATTCATTAAACAGATTTTTCCCAGGGGCTTCATATCAAGCAATTGAGGATTCGAGTTATTTATGGACAAATGGTCATTAAAGTCCTTAATAATCTTAACATTTCCCATTTTCCCAATGGTAGGGGATGGATCGCCCGAAGTTAGTTCACTAGCTTCAATACACCATTTGCAAACGGCAAGAAGAGAGCAAAACAATGTACCACTTGGTGAGGCATACCGCAATTTCTTCTTCTCACCGTTCTTGTGATAATAAAAAGACCACCCAATAGCAGATAAGTGTCTCTTCGCTTTCATAGCTCTTAACTTCCCTTCCACAGTTTGGTTATGAGAGAATTTTTTGTTAGTTTGGCAGCATAAATAATAATGTCTCACCGCATCAGGGCAATAATCAGGCTCGATGAAAAGCTTATCAGGAGTGCCCATCTTAGAACTCTTACTGGAAGCATGGGATTTTCCAGCCAGTGGAGGTGATCGAGTTTCTTCCGGTGAACACACAGACATTCTGTTGATGTTTGGACTCAAAGGCTTACAAAATCCAGGTCCCAAATCCTGAGATACGCAGTCAACCTCCATACAAGCCTTAGGCAATGAATCAAATAATTTCCCATCAGGGGAAAAGTAACGTTGTCTAGTGATCGCCTTCTGTACTACCTGTTCAATTTTCCAGCCCAAATGCAATAGCTGTTTTTTAGCACTCGATCTTAACATGTGTGAAGGCCGTTTTTTCAGCCTAAACATCTTGGTACACTCTTCAATGGCATTAGGGCAAAAATCAGTTCCAGAAATCATTTCGGGCAAGATTGGCTGCCACTCAAGACTCTTATTCTGTATTGACATGCTGGGCTCCATGTGTGGCAATTCGCAACTCATATCAGGAGTTTCTTTGTAATTCTTGGAACCAATTACGGAATATTCATCAGGACTATGAGATAGAATTGGTAAAGAAAAGTTCGCTACGGATACAGATTGTTCATTGGAAAACATGGTTGAGCTGGAAGCCTGATCGTTCTGTTCTGGGACATTGTGATGGCTTATCCGATCACTTGGCAGAATCCCTTTGCTGTCATTCTGGAAAGTAGCTTCAAATGGTACAACCGAAAGAGAACTATGGAAAAATCCTTCAGTTTTCAGAAGTGCATCTAAGGCTGGTTCAGAATATTCCAACAATGACTGCCCTAGCTCTTCTAAGTTCCAAGAAGAATTCAATTCTACGAAGAGCTGCTTAACAGTAATCCTAATATTATCAAGTAAAACCTGAATCACTAGTTCTCTCCAAATGTACTTTTCAGAAGAAGTCCACTCCCTAAGCTTCTCAAAACCATTCTTCATCCTTACTTCATACCAAATTTGCCTCACAGAGACAGGAATAGGCCAATCTTTCTCGACTTCTTCTATCAGTTCAAGAAACAACCAATTTCCACGAGGTTTCCATTCCTCTGTAGCCTCGTCCCAATCTTTGCTTAACCGCAACATATCTATCCCAGCCACCATTTCATCACCCAGGTCAGGAAAGAAAACCCTTCGTTTCTCGCATCTTTCTTCGTGATCAATGATAGCACCTTCCCACCATGCATCCTCGTAGTAAAATTCGACACATTGTCCGTAGTGTGGACACCATGATCGCAACTCACATGGAGGCTGCAAAGGCCTTATCAAGCTTCGGTAATTATGAGACACCGGAATTTCATCAATCACAACACCATCAACTATAGGACTCACCTTCACCGGCTCAGTCAGATTATCAGAACCTTCGTCATTAAGAATATGATCGTATCGGACTACACGAGCCGAATCCAGACATCCAATTACTAAACCAGAGTGCCATGAACCGAGAAATCCATCATCCACACTCCTCACCTGTACAACATTGCGGGATTCAATTGATAGAAACAAATAACTGAATAATCAAATATGAAATATCGCAGAGATTGTCGAACCAGAAGAAAAGAAAAAATGGAACCATAGATACCACAATGCAATCACTATATCAAAACCAGAGTCCATAGGTAAATTTACCTCTACTTTTTCATCAACGAGAAGCTTTTTTCGCGCGCCTTCGATCGTCAGTGGAGATGAAGGTCGCGATATCATGGCGGAGATTGAAGATAATTGGTTTTTTCAGCTATATTCAGATTAACACGTTGGGCGTTTTATCCCAAAAACTGCAGGGTTTTAATCTGAAAAATTCCTTTAAAAAAACGTTAATCCTTTGAACTCAGATAAAAAAACTGCGGCGGCATTGGCGGTGGGGCTCGGCGGATGAACAGTGTGAGATGAAGAGGACTGTGGGGTTTGTGCATAAAGTGACTTTGTACTTGGGTTTTGGGGTTGCGTAACAACTGTGTGAGTAAATAAATACTACTATATATACTTATTAAGTATTAATCTCTATATAAGTTAAAACATAATGTATTTATATTTTTTAACGTATTATATACTTGCGAGTAATTTGTGTGCTTATAATGTATTTTATTTAGGAAGAGATTTGATCGATTCACATACCATGTGAGGAGTATGATCATGCACAATAGAATCGTAACATGTTAATTTATGGAAAAGGCTACAGTTACACAAGGTGTACCGAGCCTTCGGTACACCGCCAATAAAAATGTGACATTTGTCATTATTAAATTAATTAATTAGATAAATAGTATTTTAATTATTATTATATTGAATTATTAATTAGGAAAATAAATCATAAGAATCTTCTAAAAAGTTCAAAAAATAAAATTAATATAATCTTTCCAAATATTAAATATACTACAAAATCTATGAGATTTTTTCCTTTATAATATAATAGTAACTAACAAATAAAATAAAATAAAATAATATATATACTAAATTTAAAAAAAATAAAGTACAAAAAATTAAAAAAAAAACGTATTTTTTAAAAAATATTAATATTTCATTTTTTAAATAAAATTAATTTATATCTTATTAAATTTTATATACACTAGTTTAATTATTTAATTTATAAATAAAAATATTTAAAAAATATGAATAATATATGTTTAATTATTTAATTTATAAATAAAAATATTAAAAAAATATGAATAATATATGTTTACGTGATAATTATTGTTTTAAAATGACTGATTTATTCAATAAAATAGATATATGTAATATGAAATAAAAATGAATTCATAATTAATAATTTATATATTGAACAAATAATACATAATAATATTCATTTTAGTATTTAATTTTTTAAGAACTATAAAAATTTGAATCAAATCTGGAATTGAGTCAAATAATTTTATTAATTTTTTATTTTATCGTTATTTATATACAAATATAAATGATTAATTTTATATTTTAGGATTAATTGTAAGAAAAACTATTCATGTCAAAATATTTTAATATTATTACTAACATGTGATATTATGTTTCTTATTTGTTTAAAATAGAAATAATATAATTTAAATAAAAGTAATGTTTTGATTTAAATATTACATTGATAGCTCAATTTTCAATATTATCTCACTTTTAATTATATATTTCAATAAAATAAGAATGTCATAGTATTTAATTCGAATATTATTATGTTCAATTTTAAAATATTGTCGCAATTGAGATCTACGCGACAACTTATTTATATATTTTATTTTGTATAACTATGCATCAATGTTAAGTAAATACAATATGGTTTTATAACTTTATTTCGTTTCAAACAAAAATAACATTATATAACGAATTGACATTCAATTTATTCATTTTTGTTAACAATAGCTCACGTGATTTGTAATCACGCAAGATTAAATTAAACAACATAGTAAGATGTCATTTAATTTTCAAATATATATTATCAACTTGTGAAATTAAATAAATATATTAAATAAAATAAATATTTATTTTTCACAAAATTAAAGAATTCACGATATATTCATATTAAGTTTAGAAAACTACATATATTATTATAATTTTTAATACCTAATTATAAATTCAAAAATACTAAAAATTAATTTCCTTATAAAAAATATAAATTTTCTATGTAATATAGATAGTAAAAAGTAAAATAAAATATAACTATTTTAATTCAATGAATAAACTGTATGTTTTTAATTTTAAAATTAGGTGTTAGAGGAAAATTACATGTAATTTTCAAATATTACAACATTTTTTTAAGAAAATTAAACTCAATCAAAATGAATGAACGTGACATTTTCTAAAAATAATACAAAAATAAACTTATAAAAATCATTTTTACTTAACTTGATGAATAATCATAAAAAATAAAATAATAAAGATAACTTGCGCGTAGATCTCTATTACGATAATATTTTTAAATTGTATATAGTATTTATTGGAGAATATATTCGACCCATAAATATAAATGTAAAGAAGCCCAACTTCTCTAACAGTTCGAGCTTTTAGATGAAGCGGTTTCTAATATGGTATCAGAGCCTAGCCTTGTGGCAGGTCCTGGGTTCGACTCCCGCCATGAGCGACTCTACCCGAATTAATTATCCACTTGCTGGGCCTACCCAAAGAGGTTGAAATCGGCCCACAAGTGAGGGGGAGTATTCGAGAAGTGAGGGGGAGGTCCTGGGTTCGACTCCCGCCATGAGCGACTCTACCCGAATTAATTATCCACTTGCTGGGCCTACCCAAAGAGGTTGAAATCGGCCCACAAGTGAGGGGGAGTATTCGAGAAGTGAGGGGGAGTATTCGAGAATATATTCCATCCATAAATATAAATGTAAAGAAGCCCAACTTCTCTAACAGTTCGAGCTTTTAGATGAAGCGGCTTCTAATATTTGAAATTAATTTAAATATTACAATAATAGCTCAATTTATTTAAATCGCATAGTAATTGATTTAAATATTACAATAATAGCTATATATATATATATATTATTATTGTTAAGTATATATAATTTTTAAAAATTAAAATATGTTTTTTTTACTTTAAATATTATTTTTTTAACGAATTGACATTTTTTAAATTTAGTATGAAGTATAATTTTAATATAAAAAATTAATTATAATATATCATTTTATTTTTAAAAAATGAAATATTTTTTAATATTTTTTAATGTTTTTTTTATTACGCTATTTTTTTTTCAATTTAGTATATATATATATATATATATATATATATATATATATAATATATACTAATTTATTTTATTTTGTTAGTAATAATATAATAGGAAAAAATCTTATAGATTTTGTAGTATATTTAATATTTGGAAATATAATATTGATTTTATTTTTGATTATTTTAAAAGATTTTGAAGATTTGTTTTCCTAATTAATAATTCAATTTAATAATAATTAAAATATTAATTATTTAATTAATTAATATTATAATTCCACGTGTCGTATTTTGATTGGCGGTGTACCGAAAGCCCGGTACACCTTGTGTAACTGTATCATCTTCCTTAATTTATATATTTAATGTACAAATCCTAAATTAATATTTTCTATTGTTTGTTCAAGTTAAAGTTTTTCATTTCTTTTGAATATGGTAAGTAACTATTAAAATATTTTAATGTGTGAAAATTATGTAATTGGGTCAAAATAAAACAATCTTAAATTCATAATTCAAAATATAATTTGGGCAACCCTATTTGTATCCCTAAAATCTTAATATGTCATTTTAAATGTCTCATTTACCTTTATTGACTTAAACAATTATTTACCTCTAAATTATAATACACTCCTATAATATATTTACCTTTATTAACTTAAACAATTATTTACCTCTAAATTATAATACACTCCTATAATACGACGTATTACAGAGTTTTTCGCTGCCGTTGCAAGTTTTCACTCTAAAAAATCGAAGTTCTGAATTTCATATAGTCAAAAAAGAGGCGTGCTTTCGGACCTAGTGTCGCAAATAGTAGTTTGCTTAATTTGAATCCTCCCATATAAGATAATGGTGATTGCTGAAACTTGGACTTCGGAAGCTCCGTTTGCACGATCGTTGCATTTGTATTCATCGTCTCCATCGCATTCGCAAATTCATTATCTTACCGCCGAGTCCTCAAATTGTTTCAACAAAGGCCGGTTGGGCAACTTAGCCCCCCAACAAGTCTTCATCTTCAAATTATATAGAACAACATTTAGCAGTTGATGCATGACTTTTCTTCAGGAAAAGACAGATTTTTAATCAGTGTCTTTGCAAGAAAGATGATATGACTATTTCGTGTGCCGCCTATGTTACGCGGGAGCCTGCAATTGGTTGATACAAGAGATCGCCTTTTTGTCACCTACAAGGACTTGCTTAATTGCTATGATAGGAGTCTCGTCAAAAGAACTTCGATACTATTCAACCCATACACTATATTACAGTAGAGAAAATTTCGATAAATTGAATTGTGCTATACCTTCACGGCTTCACGTTGATCTGGAAAAAAAAGGGAAAACAAAGGAGCATATGTGTGTTAGTGTGTAGTCTTATGAAGAATGAAATAAAAATGTAAAATAAATTTTTAGTTCAAGTAAGCATAATTTTCTAAGGGTGCAATAAATATAATAGGGTGGAGTATATATTTCAAAATGGTGAATTTAATAGGGTGGTATACTTGAAGTTTTTAGGAGTGCAAATAAAATTACATATATAATTGAGTCCTCTCGATTTTCAAACAATTTTATAACAACTATAATTATTTTGACCTACATCATAAACATACATTTATTTTAGACAAAAGGTAAAGGAATTGTCCTCTTTACCCTTACCTTTTTAAAAATCAAAACAAATCAATTAAAAAACAACAAAAGACAAAAGCTAATAAAAAAATCGGTCCCCCACCAAATCTTTTTCCTCTTCTTCTCGTCGGTCCCCCCCAAACCCAAAAACCGCCGCCCCTTTTCGAATCAAATACGTGAAAATCCGGCCATCAATTCCGGCGAATCGCAATGGCAGACAACGACCAACAACAAGACGAGCAACAATGGCCAATTCAAGCTCCGGTTAGTGCCAAAACCTAGCTTTTTTGAATTTCGAAAATTCGATTTTTTTCAATAATGTGTTCAATTTGATGCGTTAATTGTTAGTATTTGAGTGTATTATAGTTCCCTATTGTGTTTTCGTTGATTTAGAATCGAAATTCAGTGTTAAATTGCTCGTTAAAATTCTGAAATTTCTGGGTTTTTGCTGCTGTTCCAAGCTACACAGTAGCGCTACACGGTGGCAATTTTCTCGGTCACCGTGTAGCTTGGCTACCGTGTACCGGTAACGTGACCGATAAAATCTCGCTTCACGGTGAGATTTTCTCGGTCACCGTGTACCGGATAACACCGTGTACCGGATAACATTCTACACGGTGACCGAGAAAATCGAGCTTCACGGTGGGATTTTCTCGGTCACCGTGTACCGGTTATCCGGTACACGGTCACCGTGTAGCAGAAATCAATTTTTTTTTTTTTTTTGAATTTTCAGTTTTATTATTTAATTTAATGTAATATTAATTTATTTAACTTCATTTTTGCAGGAGGGCTACAATTGGAGGAGGCCAGAGTTCATACACCAGACGAGGAACATGAATTTGTACGATCGGTACGAATTACTAGACGAAATTAGAAAAACGCTGTTGGACGTCGACCCTACCAAGGCAACTTTCCGGACATTTAGGGAGAGTTGTTTCGGATATTTGCTCTGGATCAAGAGAACCGGAAGGTCCATTGTGGCGATGCAGCACCTGCTAGCTCGGGAGATCGTGGGTCCGACGATACCTCCATTGGAGCATTGGTTTTTCGTCGGGGGCCGGACTATTCGCTTTCGAGCACAGGAGTATGCCCTGATTACCGGACTTCGATTCGGTGGTCACGCTTTTGATCCTTCGGCCACCACCCACACTATTTCTGAGGACTCTATTTACTATAGACACTTCAGACAGCCGACGGTTATTAGAGATTTCCGTAAGGTATTCTCGTCTCTGAGTATGGGTCAGGATCCTGCCGACTACCTGAAGGCGGCGAACTTGCTGATTTACTATTATTTCTTGTTGGGCCGAGACGATGCCAAGATCGACACTTGGGCTTGGGCTTTTGTGGAGGACGTTGCCGTTTGGGATTCGTTTCCCTGGGGATCCTACTCCTGGCAGATCATGTCGCACTACATCTCCATAGCTGCGACGATGCCCGGTCAGGTTAACTCGAGGGCATTCCACTTTTACGGCCCAGTTTGGGCCTTTCAGCTATGGTCGTACGAGGCTATACCGAGCCTGGGCAATGTCTGTGGAGCCCGAAACGAAAAAATTTCCAGGCCTCGGTTTTTCAACTGGACTTCGGTTGCATGCAACCTCGATTTCACTCATTTCTTCGAGGACGCTCAGGTAAAATTTGTGAAATTAATGTTTTAAATTATTTTTTTCTTTTCATTAATGCTTAATTAATTAATTTTCATTTGTTTTCAGCTTGTGGTCCTCTCGACTCTGGAGCCGACACGCAAGGAGGCGAAGACTGAGTACTACACTTCGTTCCTTACCAGAGGAGCAGACGAAGTGAGGTACGTTCCTCCTCTTAGGATTGGAGCATCGAGAGGAGCACCGGCTGCAGTACCGGTGAAGAAGAAGAAGAACTTGATTGAGCGCGTGGCCGGACGCGTGTCCAAGATGATGGGCGATGACCCTCAGACTAGCCGACGCACGCGTGATGACATCACACCCGATTCATCTGCCGAGCGGCGTGCATCTCAGCGTGGATCTCACCGAGCCCGACGAGAGTCCTCTCCTGTAGCTGAGGCACCTGAGGCACCTGAGGCACCTGAGGCTTCAGACGACAGTACTGATCGGCGCATTGATCGACGGCTCCACAAGATCCTCAACGATGAGTCTGAGACGGGATTTATGGGTCGATTGACTGCCCGGATGAGGAGGGTACAGAAGGAGGGCAACGACAGTCTGATGGAGCAGATTCGGGGCTTCTTCGGTCGCAGGCGATACTCCCGGCCTCGCCCCTGCCCTTCTGATGCATCTCAGGGCGGTTTTCCGGCTGCTCGGCATTCTATCAGCGCGCCTCCTCGCTTTCAGGACTCGGATCCCGAGGAGTTACTTGATGTTGATGTCAGGGTTTCGTGTGGGGACTGGGCACACGATTTTGATCGTTATCGCAGGTCGCCACTTATCGAGCCGACCCGTGCCGAGTCGTTCCATGCCGAGTCGACCCACGTCGAACAGCAGCCTCAGTACGAGCAGCAGCCTCAGTACGAGCAGCAGCCTCAGGTCGTTGGCGATAGCTATCGCACACCGACCCAGATATTCTCGACCGTTGGAGATAGCGGTCATTTTTCGCCACCGAGGGGGCTGCGTGATTTTCAGGGTCTCTTCGCTCCCTTCCCACCGATTCACACCGACAGCATCTTCGGTCCGACTCCTGTTTATCGGTCAGAGTATGATCGGCCAGAGTATGCTAGGCCAGAGGATGATCCTGGTTTTATTGTACCGAGGGGGGCTGATATACCGCAGGTGATCATTGATGAAGAGACTTATTTTCCTCCTGAGTCGCAGGTCGAGTTGTTCAAGGTGACGACTCCCTTGGAGGAGAATGAACACGAAAAGGAGATTGCATTGTCGGAAGAGGAGAAAGAACTTGGGGCTGATGAGGAGGAGGGGGATGTCGCCGAGAGTAGTAGTCTCGGACCCCGTGTGAGGAGGCCCTCGGCAGCTCTCCGGAGCCCGTACGTCTCGCAGTTCGCACGGTCTGGCAGCAAGAAGGTTAGGGGGCTCTATTCGATGTTCCGTCGTGACGGGCATGGAATGAGTATCAAAATCCCTTTCAACGGACTCACTCTGGACAACCCCTACTTCACCCGGATTGAGTCACTACATCATTGGTACTCAAGCATGGTAAGTTAATTTGTAGTTAAACTTTGAACTTTATAATGTTTATTAAATTGTGCTTAACTGTGATATGTATATTTTTCAGGAGATTGACATGTACATTACGTACCTGCAAGACAAGATAAAGTCCGGCGAGGGTTTAAAAGATGAAGTCACTCCAAGGAAGACTATACTCTTGTGTACCGAGTTCTTCGTAAGATCCAATCATCCTATCAAATACAAGTTTTTTTTATCATTTTCCTAATACTAATCGTTTAAATTTATTTTTAATTAACAGAACGCTATGAAGACCCAGTACACTAGGATTTCGATCCCGAATGCACATGCAAAGAGAACGAACTTGGAGAGGAAATATGAGACCTGGGCACCGCCGGACTACATGGTGAAATACATCACGGGAGACAGTAGGCACGAGAGTTGGGAACACGCACGAGAGGTAATTTAAAGAACCGTACATTTTTTTTTAATTCAATTTAATATTTTAATTTAATTGTAAATAACGTTTTATTTTATTTTTTATTTTTTTAGGTGATAACGGTCTGTAATTCCGGGGAACATTGGATCGTGATACGGATTAACCTGGATCGCTGGACTATAGAGTTGTACGACTCGTTGTGGTGGCGTTGTGAGGAAGTAACTGCCAAGTCTCGTGTACTAACCCCGTTGTTGGAGTTGTTGCCTCGTCTTTTGGTAGCTGCCGGATTTTGGGAGGGTATGAACTTTATTCGTCGGTCCCACAAGAAGACTTCTATGATGGTCGAAGTCCCGACGGAGCAGTTTATGCAAGTCGACAACAACAACTGCGGCCCGTACGTGTGCATGTACCTGGATCGTCTCGTCAACAAGTACCTCACTCACCGGGGTAAAGAGATCGACGACTCGTACTTGATGAAGTATCGTCGATATGTCGCTCGGAAAATTTTCAGTTTGAGTCATCGAGTCGATTGATTTGTATTTTGGATGATTTTAGACTTTTTCTTGTGCATGTGTTTGGACTGGTTATTATGTGTATTGAGATTGATTTGCAGGTTTAGCTTTTATATTAACTAAATAAATCCCGTCAAATTTTTTTAAAATTATTTATAATATATTAACTTATTAATTTAATATAATTTTTAAAACAATAAAACTATTTTAGGTGTGTTTTGGTGAAATAGATGTGTTTTGATTGATTTTGGTGAAATAGGTGTTTGTTTTGATCGATTTGGGTGGAAAAAAGGTGAAAAACAGGCATTCTGCCTCTGCTACACGGTGACTTCCGGTTACACGGTGGCCACCGTGTAGCATCCCGAGACCACCGTGTAGCCAAGAACTGCTCGGTGGATTTTCTGGGCAGTACTAGGTTACACGGTGGCTACCGGTACACGGTGTCCTACACGGTGTCAACCGTGTAGTTTAGATCATTTATTCATTTTAATTGATTTTAAGACATTTTTCGATTGTTAACTTGTTATTGTAGTATGAAACATCATTTTAATAATCAAAATGATTCAAAAAACACTACCAACTATTGAATTTGACGAATTAAGTGATTACGCATGAACAATGTATTACCTATGTAGTTAAGATTATCACAATATTAGTAGAAAGTTCGAAAAACGGTCAACATTCCAAGCATCTCCTACTTGTATTCCTAAATTGGATTTGTTATGTTGTTTATTGGATGTTCCTAGTCTTTAAAATAATGTTTCATGCTTAACAAAACAACAAAAAAGCTGTAGAAATGCTTCAAAATCAAAAAAAGCTACTTCAGTTCTAAGCTACACGGTGGCCTACACGGTGGGCTATGCTACACGGTGGCAAAATTAAGCGTTTTTTTTTTTTCGATACACGGTGCTTTGCTTACCGGTACACGGTTTTACCCGGTACCGTGTAAAAAATTAAAATAAATTGGGGCTCTCAGGATTCGAGCCCCTGACCTCCGGGGTTTCACTCTTTTTCAAATATTGGCTGATCAGTTGGGCTAGTAGTATTCCATGTACGTATTTAGCAAAGTTAATATATGTACCTTCTAAAAAACAGATAAGTATTTTTTTTTTTTACCGGTACACGGTGCTACCCGGTACCGTGTAAAAAATTTCTTACCGGTACACGGTTTTACCCGGTACCGTGTAAAAAAAAGAATTAAAATGGGGCTCTTAGGATTCGAGCCCCTGACCTTTGGCTTTCCATACATTTCTAATTTTCGGCTAACCAGTTGGGCTAGTAGTATTCCATGAACGTAATTAGCAAAATTAATATATGTACCTTCTAAAAAACAGATAAATAAATCCCCCCTTGCCCCCAAAGCCTAATTCCCAACCTGTTTTTTCACATATTTCACACTCACAAGATAAACAATCTCAAAAAACAAGCACAATAACCTACACAATAACCTAAAACTCACCAAATGTCCAAAATCCAACGAGAATAGACGATAATAAAACAATATTAGTCTCAAATAGTTTAAAAACACCGATAAAACAACCAAACCCAATCTCGAACTCTGTCACTCCGTGTTCATTGGACATTTTGTTCTCGTGTGTCCCTCGCTTTTGCAGATGCTGCACTTCTTCTTCTGTCTTCTTCGGCTCGACTCTTGCGTTCCCGTCTCTTCTGCAGGGATATTTAAATCAACAGCCTCGGGTGGGATAAAAACCGTGCACTTCCGCATGTTGTGACCTACGCCCTTACATCTCGAACACACCTGCACACGACGACACGATATTAGGTCCAAGCCTGCACACGACGAAATGATATTAATTGTACAAACCTTCAAACGTCGTGTAGAGCTCTCAACTCCGGAACGAACACGAGTCACCCTCGGACGTCCAGCCTGTCTACCCGCTACCGGAGGAAGAACTACGTACGATGCTAAATCCGGCGGGATCACCCAATCATCATAATGTGGCAACGGCACAATAGGCGTCGCGTACATCTCGACATGGCTGCTCATCTTGAAATAAGGGCTCACGAAATCGTACGGTGAAAATCCGGCTCGTCTACATAATAAGAACAAACAAGTTAGTGGAATCAACTGTTTAAAATTAAATTTAAAGGTAAAATGATATCATACCTCATAGCGGCACAAGCATGACGACACGGTATTAGGTCTAAGTCGAACTCCCGACATTCACAAGTGCGATTCGCGATATCCACAAGATAAGACCTGTCCTCCTCCTGAACTCTGTATCGGGCATTCGCACTGACCTCCCGAACGGTAAAAGAACGGCTCAACTCATCCTGACCAGACAACTTGAGGAATGCCAGTTCGGTCAGCTCATGTCCACCATTCTGTCTCTCGTTATCTTTCCTTCGTTTCTCGTCAAACCATCTCTCAATCATCGCACGAATGGCCTCGAGCATCGCACAGACAGGTAATCGCCGTGGCCATTTGATAGCAGCGTTGAAGACTTCGGCCGCATTCGATGTCATGAAACCGTATCGTCGTGCAGCACACTTTGACCTCGCCCAGTGCTCAACCCCAATATCGGTAAGGCGCCTATAAGCACTGTCACTGAGTTTCTCCACATCCGAAAGGTATTTTTCAAAATCATCCACCCGATAAGAATAAGCAGCATTGCATAGAGCCTTGATCAGCTGCTGGCCGTACCGTGCTAGATTCTTCGAGAGGTGGTGATAGCACAACGCACGGGTAGCGTGGGGATAGACACTCCGAATAGCATTCGCGATGCTCTTATGCTGGTCGGACACAATGAGCAGATCATCGTCGTCTGTATCGTAGCAAACTCTGAGGTGCTGGAGAAACCACGTCCACTCCTCGTCATTCTCTATCGGACCGATACCAAACGCAAGCGGGAAAATAGTCTCATTCCCGTCTTTTGTGACGGCGACAAACATCACACCAGTGTTTTTCCCTTTCAAATGGGTGGCGTCGACTACTATCACAGGCCTCAGAGTGCCCTGCTCAAATGCACGAATGCACTGCCCGAGCGCAACAAACATGCGGCAAAACACGCCCTGGTCGGTCGTCTGAATATCGTACTGTGTCCCGGGATTATGTTCTCTCAGCATGTACAGATATGACGGGAGCCTCTGATACGATCCCTCATAGTCTCCGTACGCTATTTCAAGCGCAAGGTTCCTCGTCCGCAGGGCGAAGTTGTAGCTGATGTGAACTCCGTACAATCTCCTCAAATCCTCAACCATATCTTTCGGAACCAGTTCCCGACTGCCGACTAACATACGTGCAAAGAAAGTAGCCGCAACCCTGCTCGACACCTGTCGATCCGCAAGTCGCCCCAAATTGTTTCGGCACGTATGATTCAAGTTCAGCTTCGTGATCCTCCAAAGTGTGTCATCGGAACCCGTGGAACACAATTTGAACGTGCATTTTTCACGCCCCGTCTTGCAAACGAACGTCACCCGATTAGTGTTCGAGCGATCAGTTTTGCACTCTACGTTATTCTCCATGTGATACAGCCCCACCATCACCTTCAGATCCAGTTTCTTTCGGAACGTGGCTCCGACTGCCATCTGACCATAAATCGGTTGGTGTTCGATAGACTGCAACGGAACAGCGGGGTCAAACCCCGGCAGTGGAATGATCCAATTGCGCTGTGGATTATTCTGCGCATTCTGAGAAGCTTCGGCTTGCTCGGCGCCTCCCACATAAGACCTCGAGGACATATTACGGCGCGACATTAGCTTTTTAACCACGCCCGGCTGTCTAATCCATTCGGTCCACTCCGTGGTCAAAGATTCCAAGAGATCGGACTGACGGGCTTCTTCCTCGTCCTCGGAAGTATGTACCGCCTCGTTCTCGTTCTCTTCCTCTGACGGTACGCCCGAATCCCGAGCTTCTTCTCCGATATTCACCTCCGGCGCAGCTGGTTGTGCCTCTATTTGGACGACGAACACAAAGCACTCATCCCCTTGCTCGTCTAACATGCGGGAGACATCCTCGTCGCAAAGCATAGGAGCTCGCACGCTTCTCGCGTCGTAGCCTCGGGTAAAATAGTACAACATGTACTCGGCATTGGGCGGAGGGCGCAAAACCAAACGAATCCGGCTCGTAAGGGCGTCGAGTGTAAGTTCTTCCCTCCGAAAGAAGAGGCACATATCTACTCCGTCAACATAGGCCGCTCGATCCCAACGACCACCGTACCGTATCGTGATTCGTTGATTCGACATCTACAATTACGAAACACAGTTGAATTCAGTGGGGGAACCCAAAATATCCATCCAAAAGCATAAACAAAGCCATAATTAGACATTTTTTTAAAAAAAATTGAAAAAACGGCTTCTGTACACGGTGGCTACACGGTGTATCACCGTGTAGCTTGTGTCACCGTGTACCGAGACACTATCCGGTACACTATCCGGTACACGGTGACCGGGAAACACCGTGCACCGAGACACTATCCGGTACACTATCCGGTACACGGTGACCGGGAAACACCGTGTAGTGAGAGCACCGTGTAGTGCGCACCGGTTAATCTTCATAACTACACGGTGACTACACGGTCGGGAAAACCCACCGTGTAGCCACCGTGTAGTTATGATTTTTTGCAGAAAATCGAAAAAAAAAAACCAGAATCGACGCTTTTCGACGTACCTTTCGGCCGGCGAACTCGGCTGCCCTTCCCACGTATATTCAGACGACGATTTTTGTAGAGAGGATATTTGTTTGAGAGAGAGAATTAAGATTTGGTTTTTGAAATGGGTTTAGGGTTTGAGGGTTTGAGTAGGGGGAGATGGATGCATGAATGCATGCAATAACACCTCCACCAACCTCAAATCTGATTTTCGTGGGCCCCACTTTTTATTTGTTTTGATATTTTGAGTTTTTAAAATGTTTTAAAAACTTTTTTGTATTATTATTTGAGAGAAAAATAAAAGTAAGGGTAAGTTAGACATTTCCTTTGCAAAGTGTCTAAAATAAATGTAGTTTTTATAAGTTGGACAAAATAAATGTACTTTTTATTTTTGTGTTTAAAATGTTGTATTCCCACTATATAATTTTACTAAGAGCGCGTTTGAATCGAACTTATTTAAAGGTGTTTATAAAATGTTATGTCTATAAGTTGTTTTAAGAGCCGATAAAGTGATATTTTATTTAATAAATAAGTTGATCTTATATTTAATAAATAAGTTTTTAAACTTTTTAAACTATTCAATAAAAATTAAATGTAATTTATAAGCGTTAATTTGTTTGATAATTTAAGATTTTATATTACCATTTTTATTAAAAATAAATAAATGTTATGGATCAGGATGAAAATAAAATTTAAAAAATTTGTGTAAGTAAAATAATAATTTTGAAATTATTTAATATATATTATGTAATAATTTTAAAGTTAATTTGATTTTTTTATTGTTAATATAATAAGAGCTTATAAATTGTTTAAAATTTTACATTTCTTTTTCTTTCAAAACAATTTATTTTAAGTTTTATAAGATTTTTTAATTTTTTTTACCAAACAAATGGTTAGAGCAAGTTTTAGTGTTTTACACAGCTTGTAAGCTGTTTTAAAAAAAATATTTATAATTTCAGCCAAACACGCTCTAAGTATATGATAAATTTTCATTATTTTATTATCAATTTTACATGTACAAATCGAATATAAACAAACACAAGAAATATAAATATAAAATGTATATACATTGCTCAATAATGTTAAATAAACTAAGGGACATTTTCAAAAAGGGTAATTATCTTACTACATTTTATAACATAATCTTATACTTTGTCTAAATTTTAAAAAAGAATGATATACCAAATCAACCCTTTTAATGTTATTATACTATCTAATATTTTAAATATAAACTATATTATATAGAATCACTTAATTAATGGGACAATAATACACTTTCCATATATGTGTCAAATACACTACTAAAATAAACAATGGTCTCACATATCATATTACCAAAAATCTCACGTCTCTCTCAAAAGAAATCCACGCAGAATTGAGTTCCGGCGACAGTGTTCTTGAAAGGTTGCGAAATTGGAACGCTCTCTGATCATCTCCAAATCCGATAAGGTTTATGTTTCCGGGTTCGCCCTATTGTGATTTTCGTCTGTTCTCCGTGTTCAATAACTACCAAAATCGTGTTTCATAGTTACATTCATGATTTAGGGTTCTCGCATTTTTAGGTTTTCTTCAACCCAATTGAGCAATGACTGATTCGGTCTAGTTTTTTCATATTTTCCCGGTGAGATTAGGGACATGCAATTATATTCGATTATAGGGCCGTGAATAATTTGGGTTTTAGATTATGAGCTTTAATTTTTCAGATTTTCTTCGCTTTTTTTGCTTTCGAATTTGTGTTTTTCAAAATCGATGCATGTTTTTCAGTTATTGGTAGTATTCCAGTTTTGATTTCATAGGTCTGTTTTTATTAGTTAATTGTAGGATTTTGGAGTTTAGTAGTTGTAGTGCAGCTTTTGAAATTTTTATGGCTTAATTGGTAAACTTAAAATGTTTAATGTATAATCTCAACACTAGGAGTAAGGAAGCATTAGATCATTGTGTTTGCCGAGACTTATTTCCACTTACTGTTAGTATTTAGTAATGCATCTACAAAATACACTGTGTGAATCTACAAAAAGTGTGAATCTACAAAAAACACTGTGATTCTGCGCAGCGTAGTTGGTAGTTCAAGATACCTAATATGGTTTAAAAATCCACGAACCAGTGGTAACACTCTTTTTGATAAACGCATAGTTTAGTAGTTAAATAATTTACAAACAAGTAGTGTAAATAATTTATTAGTTAGAATTACTAAAACAATGTCAGTGACGTAACACCTTTTAGTCCGAATAGTGATACTGACTAATGGCTAAGATGTGATGAATCTAACACATACACTGTATGTGTATGAGTAGTGTAGTTGGTAGTTCAATAACCAAATTACATAACCCGGTTTAAAAGTACATAATCTTTTGGTAACAATGTTTCTGACAACATGATTCTTACACACATTTGTCCCAATAGGTATTCCATAATTACAGCGGTGTCTAGGGGTCAAGAGTAAAATGGTTTACCAGTTGACAGTTTCTATTGAATACTTTATACCTACTTTTGTAGTATATCTTTGTAGTTTACAATGCATATTTCAATTATAATTTATACGCACAAATTAATTAGTAGCTTAATAGATACAATAATTAATCTTTGGTTGGCTAGATCAGTACCAATTGAAGCATCAATTGGATTCCATGTTAGTGAATAGTTTAAGGTATTCTATTTTGTATAGAGATTTATAATCTACAACTTTAAGCTGTATATTTCCTTCTTCAGTTACAGTGTTTTTATGAATCGATTACATGTGATTTGAGTGTAGGTATTACACAATAGCATGTGCTTGTGTGTCTAATGTACATGATAGATTGAAAGCGAACATGAATCTTACGCACATTAGTCCTTGTTACACACACGTGGGTGAGTATTTTCGACAGTAAATTTTATTGTTTGTCTATGCAAAACACTTTTTGTTTTTATATACTGCTCTGGGATTCAGAAATTGTGGATATGCTAATCACCGCTTACAGTTTACTGAAAAGTTGAACAATGCAACTCTCATAAATCAATAACCTGTCCTATATCAGTAGTTATTGAGTCAATTATTGGCTTTCAAACTAACAGTCATATATATATTTGACTTATACTTTATACAATACATATGTAGCACTCTCAAACTGTTTGTTTAACAGATTAACATTAAGAAATCTTGAGTTGTATAAATATTTCAGCATAATGAAACTTAATTTGGAGACCTAAAAGATTATGACCTCATTTGTTGTATGAGTTTATCTTGCTTTAATAGTATACTTGTTTCTACTATTTCTTGGAGTGTGTGATAATTCAAAATGGTCTAACCGAAGGTGAACTATTACATACACTGCATCGCCTTGTACAGTGTAAGTGGTAGTTCAAAAATAAAAACTTGTACCACTAGTGTAAGAAACAAATATTGTAGTAGGGTGATATGTTAAGTCAGAATCTATTTCAAACACTATACCTTTTTTAGCAGTGTATAATTAAGTTCTTGATGTGTAACAGTGTTTAATCGTTTACGCACGTGTAGTTTGCTAGAAATTGTTCATCTACATAACCATTATTACTGCCAAAATTTCACCCTTCATTACAGGGTGAGATTGGTTGCTGATAAATAATTTCACCCTTTGTTACATCTATTAAGTCACATGTTTGTATCCTAATAGTACATTGTAAGTGTTTCTTTGCATAAATCTATTAAGTCAATCATGTTGTGTAACTAGTAGTGTTTGATAATGTATATGTTGCAGGTATTTAGCAACCTCTTCTCCCTCCAGCTAGAGGAAGATGTAAATGAAGTAAAATTTACCCTCAAAACGGACTCTCTCATCAAGGAGGATGATCTCGTTGAAGCTTGCAATGCACTTGCAACATCATTAGAGCTGGAAAAACAGGAGTGGGGCCAAAAAATCATAGATGCCTCAAAATTGATCAAGCTGCTAAAATGATGGGAACAAGTTTTGTTCTAAGTTTTTGATAAATATCATATTACGCTTGAGAATATTTAACTCTCGGTAAGATAAGATAATATTTTAGTATCTCTTATGAAAATATCGAGATGAAAGTATTTTATGTATTTATCTCTTCAATGTAGTGATGTGGCTTAGCAGACGACAATCTATAGAACACATCTTTTTTATTATAGTGAGTTATATGTCAACTAGTAGCAGAGTCTCATGTTGGATGTATACTTGAATCAGTCCGGTTGTAAGAAGATTGTATGTTTCCATACACTGTTCATGATTTTTTATGAGAATCGGAAATTGTACGTGGTTATATTATCTTTGTGAATAATTGAAATATGTCGTTTGTGAACATATGCTATTGAGAAGTGATCTACTGTGCTTTTGAAGTGAACAATTTAATGGAAGTGGCATGTTCTTACGAATCAAGGTTGATAAGAATTTATCAAGTCAAAACAATATGTACACATCAAACTCTTAATAGTAATGAAAGGATCAAACTATATACTAGTACAAGATTAAGTCTACTTTGTTGACAATAATAAGGCGTATATTTTCGATTACCAACGATATACCTACTTTTCTGTAGAAGCATATAATGGCAACACAAACTACAACTATGAAATTACAAAATAGTCGAAAATTCTCATAAAAAGAACGAAACCCAAAGCTTGGCCTGCACTAACAACAAGTTTTATACAGAAATGTGCAGCCGACGGTAACTCTATATCTCAACGAAGAACTATTCAACTCCCCACTGATTGAACATTGAAGAAACTAAGAAGGAAAAGTGAGCAACACAAGTCATGAAACCTAGTGTTGAATCCTTTTGAATAACAAGTATGAGATCTTTCGGTTGTACCAACACTCGGAAATCATTATTCAGTCGCAGTTTCAACAAAAAAATCTAGGCAATACATTTAGTGTATAGTACTGTACTAATTTAGCATCTGTACAACTATAGTACACGCAACCTACTTCTTGAGTATTGCAACATTACCCATCCACAATAAATTGATCTTCTTGGTTATCCCCCTCGACCCGAGCATCACCGTGAAGTCGTGAACCACGCCGTTCACATGGTTCAAGTTTTGCATCATCTGAGACGGATAGTGGCCATTGGCTCCACTGTGGTCTGTAAGCCCAACAGTATGACTCGTCCAGCATTGGCTTTATCCGATAAGGCTTCACAAGTACTTTTGCTTCACAAACCCGTTTGTTCGTGCTCACCAAGAAATTGTGCAGAAAACCAAAATCTACCTTTACCCGCGCCTATTACCACCGCGTCCTCCGTCTCCCTGGGCACCGATTTGTACCGATCTGTGGTGAAAGGCCTCGACTTTCTGGGAACCGAGAATTTGAGTTGTAACGCCTTGTTAATCAAAACCGGGAATTGGTAACGAATATTTTTGCGTAGTTCGTTGTAGGAGAAGTTGGATCCAAACAATATAGTCGCACCCTCACCACAGTAAACAAGCTTAGCAACATACACATCCATCTATCCTGCAACAAAAAAGATCCTTGTTAACCTAGAACCAATGTTATGTACCAATCATAAGAGTAGACAAAGAAGTCATTTTCGGACCATATTTATAAAACTGTAGGATACAAAAGAATCTTAACCCACGATTCATAAACTACGCTAGCAACCTCCGACTCATAGATCCCTAAATTGTAACAACATTACAACTAAATACGATCGACCTGGAGAAAAAATCGACAATAGAAAAGCACTTACCTGGGAGCCGTCTGCTAGACCGATTAATACAAAAACTAAAAGAGCAGTATTTGGTAGTGTGTTCAATGATCTAGAAATACGGCTAGAATTAGTTTTTGAATTTAAAAAAAAAACGAATCGCAAGAAATAAACTATTTTCTAAAAAAACCAACACAACTTGGAGAGGAACAAAAAAACATTCATATAAGAAGGGAATATAAGAAGGGAGTAAAGTAGAATACATTTTGAGTCCATTACACAAACAAAGTTTTCATCTTTTAGCTTCTGTCCATTCCAATCACAAAGGAGTTTACGAAGTTTCACAAAAAGCTTAAGAACATCACGCTCAAATATATCCACAACTAGTCACCAAGTCGCGCTCGACTCAGGAAATCTCACGGATGTCGACCACCCGCTGCCTGAAGTCAAACACACTATCAAAATAAAGCACTTTCCTGGGAGCCGTCTGCTAGACCGATTAATACAAAAACCAAAAGAGTGTATTTGGTAGTATGTTCGATGATCTACCAATACGGTTAGGATTGGTTTTTGAATTTTCAAAAAAAAAAAAACGAATAGCAAGAAATAAACTATTTTCTAAAAAAGGGACTTTGTGATTGATTTTAAGAATCTGTGTCCGAAAACGATTAAAATTTCTACAATAACTAAATAAAACGTAAAAATTGAATGGAAAATATCATTAATAAAATATAAGGTTAAAATAGACAAATCAAATTTGTTTACTCTACCTAAATTATGAATACATTTAATATAAATATCTTAAATTATATATATACAATAAATTGATTACCTTTTTTATTAGGAAGGTAAACTATGTTACTTATTTATAAATCATAAATCCATTTTAATTTTTTCTCTAAATTACTCATAAACTAATATACTCACAATAATAAATATTCATTAAAATTTTATTTATCAATTAAAGTTATTAATCATTAATTATAGAAAAAATTAATACTAGAACTTATGATATTTTTATTTTGATAATCAAACTTTGGATTTTACAATTCAATGTTTGAAATTGAATCTATGCAACACCTCAATTGCACTTTATTTTTTACAGTGGTCATTTATCTTTTTCCTGTATTTTGGTTGATGAAAAATATTTTTATTTTTTCTATAAATTAATAAAAATATTAATTATAAAAATGTGAACTCACGTCAAAATCAATCTCACGCCTCAAAATAAAAAAACGGTACTCACTAACCCAAATTGCAATTACATTTTAAAAAAATACTAGTATCAAATTATAAGGAATACATTAGTATTTTAATTTTTAACTAGTACTGAAGACTTGTTTATCAAACTAATCGAAAATTAAAATTTAACTGAATTAAATTTTAAAATATTAAAATTTTAATGAAGTACTACTATTATTTTATTTTTCCCACCTTGCACACGCGTAAAAGCCTACTCCTATATGCGGCTCGAGGGGTGAGGAGTGAGAGGGAGTCGTACCAGTTTTGAGAATGGAAAGCACTTGCTACTCTGTACTCCCCTCTTTCCCTCTTCCCTCTGCTTGTTCGATCCCTAAGGTTAGGGTTAGAAGAAGCTTAAGCTTGAAATCCCAATCCTCCGCCGTTACCCCGCCCATTCACACACCGAGCACTTGGCACGACGTCGCTAAATTCTTTCAAACGCAGCAGGAGCATGGATCTTCCGACCTGCGAGGTTTCTTCGACAAAGTCAAGCTCTGCAATCGCAATTCTGTAATTCTCTGCCCCGCGTTTGGCTCACACGCGCACTCGTTTCATTTGCGATTTTATCCTATTTTCTGAATGCGCGACGTGTTGCAGGAGAAGCAGTTTGAATTTATCCCGTTTGTGATTGAAGAACAGATCGTTGGCTATGTCCACAACGGGTAAGTCATGGATTCTGCACACACTGGATTTTGGTTGAATTTCTTCAAATAGGATGAATTTTAATTTTTACAGTATATTTTTAGCATACATGGCAAAAAACTGAAAATTCAGTAATCATAAGTTTGCTGCTTTCTTTTCAGTTAGATTGCTTGAACATTGATCGGAAACGCCTGGAACAAATCATACAAAATATAAAGCACAAATGCTTCCCTATACAGTGCACCTACATGAAAACCAGGGATATGGGGATCATTGATAATGAAAAGGGATATAAGTATGTTTTAGTAACTGTAGTATGGCGGTTTTATGATTTTAGTACTTTTGTTGTTTTTGGCAACTCAGTACCAATAGTACATGTGTTTATTGGTTTGTACATTAAACCAGCCACCCTATGGATTCCATCACAGTGTCACATGCTATGCACACGAGCTCAAATCACAAACTTTGTATCCTAGCTCAAAAACTCAAGTTTATTCGAAAATTTATTCACTTTCATGTGAGATTGATTCTACCTTGGGGTCACAATTTCCAAACTTTCTCTTTAATCTCAGAAATGGCAAGGGATTTGAGGGGACACGTGAACTCTCAAATGGATTTGGCGGAGGTAAACTATAAGGTTTTGGTCACTCCCCACCCCCCCCCTTTAGTTTTTGACTGTCTGGGTACTTAATTGATTCTATTTTTGTTTCTTTATTTTATTTTATTTCGTTTTGAGTTTTTGTAAGTTTCAGGCAGATTTTTTTTTTACCTTTCTTTTTAGTTGTTTTGTTTGTGGAGAGCGAGTATTTTTCAACATGAAGAAGTATTTAACATTGAAAATAAATTGTTAATTTGAGAAAATGGCATTTTTTGGTCAAAATGTGTGAATTTGGGTCCATCCGTCCATGTGTAATTTTCAGGAGTCTGTGTTTAATTTTTACCTTAGAAGTTAGAAAAGCTTAAATCAACAAAACTGCCCTAAATAAAAGGGGCATGCAAATCATGTGATGGAAATTTAGCTACCAAAATAGCAAACACCTGTACTATGGGCACTGAGTTTCTAAGAATCAAACCATTGGTACTAAAGTCGCAAAATCGCTAAACTACTAATCTAGTACTGTACCAAAAATCAAAACCCTTATGAAAATAATGTTAATTATCAATGCTCTAACTTTTAAAAAATGATCAAAACAACCTTTATGATCTATCTACTGACCTCTGTTAGGTAATTATGTCTTCAAGCACACTATCCATTTTCTGCCCGATGTTATTCCACTATTTGATTGCATAATATTTAAACCTCCATGAAAGGGATTATGCTGTAATAAAATTTATTTGTCAAATCCATAACCCAAACTTCAAAAAAAATAAAAAAATTATATGTTTTCTGTTGAATTAATTTTGCCTTCTATTGATGCACTACTTGTTGCTATAAGCAGATTTGCCTGCCATCTGAAGAGATATAAAGATGTATTTGCTTTCCCTGAGAATCCCGCTCACAGCAGCAAATGGGGATGTCATGTTGAACTACATCCAGCACTTGTTTCACCAGAGGACAGGACAAAAGCTGTTGGAGAAGTAGTCAAGTGCTTGGGTGAAGAACTTATTCCAGGAACTCGAAATGAGGTACTTCAAAATTCAAACCACAGAACATTTTATCTTCAAAATAATTTATCAAGTTGATGATAAGGTTGGTTTTGCATTAATTGCTACTTCATCAATCTCGTTGAATAGTGCACCCTTCATTTTTCCTTATTAACTTGCACTTATTTTGTGATTGACAGTTGTATCCTGTTAGATCTTCTTTTGAGACACCTGAATTTTTCTTACTGGAACGTGCTGCGGCTCCGTACTTTGGAATAAAGGTGACTTGACATTTGTCAGTAAATTGATTATTATTCTAGTTTTTTTGTCGTATTTGATCATTAGTTTGTGAAATAAGGATTTCAAATTTATTGTATAAGTATTGCCCAAGTGTATGGATATGACCAATGAGTCATAAATTTTCCTGCCTTTACTTTGTTTTCTATCATGGATAGCTAAGGAAGAAACACAAAAAATATTTTTTAATTGCAGGATGCATTTCTTTAATATTGACGACTTAGTGAATGTTGGTGGTTGTTCCATTATTTTCAAAAATAGGATGATGATCCATTTTTGTTTTGGGAACCCATGCCAATAAGTTTTATTTGATCTTCTTGTGGTCTTTTGCAGGTATTTTAATGAATAATCTAGCTTATGATAGTCTATTTCAAATAATATGGGTTGATAGGAAGAGTTCCAAACAATATGCATTTCATTAAAACTGTGCCCAAGCAAGTAGTATTAATTTATTTTTTTGTAAGGAATACAAATAAGATGTGCATCAACCATTCTCTTTTAATGATATTTTTCATGCTAGGTTTATGGCGTTCATATGAATGGCTATGTTGAAAGGGCAAATGAGAAATATCTATGGATAGGAAAGAGAAGTCAAGTAAAATCTACATATCCTGGGAAGCTTGATCATCTGGTTGCTGGAGGGCTGGTATGGCGTTTCTCGTTTACGTTTCATTGTTATTTTCATCAGACATGTGGAATGATTTGCTAAAAGGGTCAACTGCAAAACCATATCTGAGGTTTGGCCTATTTGCCAAACCCTAAAGATTTGTTCGTGCTTAGTGTATCACCTTTATTGAAAATAATAGTAACACCATTTTATATACAAATTGTTAACTTGAACCTAATATCAATGATGCAGTTGTAAATGATAAACTTAGAGGGGTAGTTTAAGTAAATTGATTCGATCTAAAGTTTTTTTTTTAAATAATCAAGTACTTAACATCTTCCCTCTTCTGGTTCAAAATTTCGACTCACTTTTGGTTGGGTATATTTCCTTAATTATTTTCGTGATGCTATTCAGCGGTATGGTTGCTATCTTTTCTCATGGAATGGAGACCAATTTCTCTCAGTGCTCACTAAATTATTATTTCCAGTCAGATATTTTGTTGATAAATTAGGAGTACTACTTAAGTAGAATTTATTTTTCAAGAAAAAACAATAAAGATATTTGTATGTACAGCCTCATGGGATATCCTGTGAGGAGAATATCATGAAGGAATGTGAAGAAGAAGCTGGAATACCAAGATCTATTTCCAGCAAGTAAGCTTTTCAATGCACTTGCTTATTTTTACAGCTATACAGAAAATGCTTTTGTTTGTCCCCAGAAAACTTTGTTATCTTAAGACCATAATTAACCTTGATGGATACATAGATGATTTAGATACTCTTATTTACTCAGAGCCACTTCAGTTGGAGCTGTATCCTACTTGGACATTGATGGATACAGATTGAAGAGAGATGTTCTTTACTGTTATGATCTGAAGCTTCCGGAAGGCTTTGTTCCTGTGAATCAAGGTGAGGCTGTTAAACTTTGAACTTTCTGCTTGAAGACAATTAAAAGCTTCTTTTAACATGTATTTCTTTGTGCTCGGCAGATGGAGAGGTAGAAAGCTTTAACCTAGTCCCAATTGTACATGTTGCGAACATCATAAGGAGCACAACATTTTTCAAGGATAATTGCAATCTCGTCATTATCGATTTCTTGTTCCGCCATGGGTATGATATCTTTCCAGGGTCTCTTATGTGCAACCATTGATGTAACAAATGTAGGGCTATTAACTGTAATACAGCCACAATTAAATAAGATGTCTGAAAATATTTCTACAATGTCAGTAACAAATTAATCGTTGCACCTCTTTATAATTATCTCTCAAATCCTTTATATTTGTGTTATGAGTGATAAACGGAATATTAAAAACATAATTATTTATTTATTCATTTTGTTATTTGTTTTTCTGGTTTGCGAATCTCTGTTATACCTACCTGAATTACGAGTTCATATGGTCTTGTTGCTGAACATTTGCAGGTATATTAAGCCTGAAGGGTTGGGATATTTGAAGCTACTGCAGAGTCTAAGAACTGGAGATTGCACTTAAGTGTTATCCAATTTTATTTTTATGTCTGGGTGGGCCCCACTAATTAAGGTGATCATATACTACAATCTATTCAAAATAAGGAGTACGATTTTAGATAGAAATTTTCTTTGGTGTGCACAATTTTCTCTATTTAGATACAAATTCAATTTAATGTTTTACATCAAATCTTTAAATTCCCTTTGACCAACTAAATCAACTAAATGAGAAGTTGACTTTCTTCATCAAACAATTGTATTTTTACATTTAAGAGAATCTCTACAACAACCGATCATATTGTTATATATATATATATATATATATATATATATATATATATATATATTTGTTTGCGTATACTATGATGTTAATTAATTCAATTTATTATAAGTATGAAAAATGTACTCCTATTATTTTTAGTTAATCAAATACTATATATTTATGATATTAATTTTTTAATGTTTTGCTTCAATAAGTCAAATATTTACTTTTTCTCCGTTCATGTATCAATTATTTTATTTATTTTTTATTAAAATCAAAATTTTATTTTAAAGTGAAGTAATAATAATTATGCACTATTTTTTTTTTTAAATTATAAAAAAAAGACAAGTAGTTCATAAATAATCGAGACCTTAATTTAATGATAGATGGAATATGATGTGCTAATTTATCTCTCTCTCTTCCAGTAATATTTAAAATTCTCAAATTGATTTTCAATAAATGATAATAACCCACAATTGTTTATTACTCTTTTATCTATTTATTTTGATTATTTTTAAATTGTAATAATTTTTTATTTTAGACTAATATTTTTATGTTAATTATTTAAGAAATCAACTATTATAAAATAGAGAAACTAAAATTTAATTTATTTAGCAATAGAGTAATAACTAATAACCAAATAATACTCTATCCCTTAAAACAAGTGCACAGTTCCTTTGTAATTTACAAAGGAATTTACAAAACTGTGCACTGTTTTAAGGGAAGAGCTGTTTTAAGGGAAGAGGTAGTAATAAAAGAGGCAGTGAAAGTGCGACTTTTGTATGAGAGTCGCATTTCACGACATCCTTTTGACAACGCGCCAGCACCCTCTCTCTCCATTTTCATTTTTCCTTATCTCCGCAGCGGCGGAACCCCACCGTTTCACGTCCCCCATTCATCGGCCTCCGACGCACCCTCGTTGATAAAGTTGCTCCTACGTCGCTTTCTTTTCACAACGTCTACGTCACACATAACTTTGATTAGAGTTCATTTCCTTTGACGAATTCACCACTGTTTTCTCGGTCTTCCCCTTCTATCTATCTAAGCCCCTCGCCGAATGATTTGGTATAAATAATCCAACAACAGAAACCCAATTTCAGAAATCAGAAATTCATTCAACCAAAAGCAGTGCCCGTCTTCTTCATATTTTTTTCCTGAAATTTGTTGGTTTGTGTCGATACTCGGAAAGAAATGGCTTCCGTCGGCGGAATAGCCGCCGTCACCAACTTGGGGTTGAATTTCTGTTCTTCTTCGAAGCGGTTCAGCTTTCTCTCAGCCCATCAACAGCCCAACATTCAGCCTTATGCGAGAGTCGAGAGACCGCTTCCTTTGCTCCGGGATAAAACGAGCACCGTTCGGGGTTTCGGGATGCTCAAATCGGTTCAAATGGACGTGTTTGTCACCAGTGACGACGAGGATGAAATGAGCGAAGGGTTTTTCGAGGCCATTGAGGAATTAGAGCGAAAGGCTCGAGAGCCTTCGGATGTTCTCGGGGAGTTGAACGATAAATTGTCGGCCCGTGAGTTGCAGCTAGTGCTGGTGTATTTTTCGCAGGAGGGAAGGGATTCTTGGTGCGCTTTGGAGGTGTTCGAGTGGCTGAAGAAGGAGAATAGAGTAGATAAGGAGACTATTGAGTTGATGGTTTCGATAATGTGCGCCTGGGTGAAGAAGTTGATCGAGGGGAATAATAAGGTTGAGGATGTGGTTGATCTTTTGGTGGACATGGACTGTGTCGGTTTAAAGACGAGCTTCAGTATGATTGAGAAGATCATTTCTCTGTATTGGGAAGCAGGGGAGAAAGAAGGGACAATTTCGTTTCTCAAAGAGGTGTTGAGGAGAGAGATATCCCTTCTTGATGAAGGTAGGGATGGGAATAAGGGTGGCCCAGCTGGATACCTAGCATGGAAGATGATGGTGAGTGCCATATTTTTATCCTTAAATAATGTTTTTTACTTTTTGCGGCAATTTTCATTTTTTGTATCACTAGTTAATCTCTAGTTAATTGATGATTTACGGTGTTAGTGAATGGTTGTGTTATTTTTGAATCCTCGAATTGGATATATATGTGCTAGATAGAAGCATTTCTTTCTCATCTTGTCATTTTGTAAGATGGATGGATTGTTTTTTGGTTGGTTAATATTTTAATATTGGTTTAATGTAATCCTCTTTTGTTTACCTTGTCTCTACTTCTATTGGAACATGTTCGTTAGGAAGAGGACCTTAGAAAGTGTTTCCAGCTTCACAAATATGTAAATTTGTTGGTGTTTAATGCAGTTTTGATTCTCTACACATAGTCCTTTATTTTATATTTGAATATGTCAATATAATCCAAACTTACATTGAGGAGTCTATTTAATATGCTGTGTTTTGTATTACTGATATTGACATAAGAGAGCGAACCCAAATTCACGACCCGGCTTGTTGCCTAAAGTATATCGGTTTTCCTTCTGTATAATGTTCTTTCATTTTCAATAGAAAGAGGCGAGAGATGATAAGTCAGTTTTATGACATTGAATGACTGAATGGGTGTTATGACATGAATGACTGAGTGTTACTTAAAGGTCTGAACTAACTTACCTCTTCTTCTAAGTAGATCCCCATGTGGTTTAGAGCTGTGTATGGGGTTTGTATGGTGCATATATTGGATGTCTTCAGTGCATATTTATCTATAAGCTCAGTAAAATTCGTTTTTTTTTTTTTGCAGGAGGAGGGGAATTACAGTGATGCGGCCAAGTTAGTTATTCACCTTAGAGAGTGTGGGTTGAAGCCAGAGGTGTACAGTTATTTGATTGCAATGACAGCAGTGGTCAAAGAACTTAATGAGTTTGCCAAATGCTTGCGCAAGTTAAAAGGCTTCACCAAGGATGGTTTGGTTGTGGAACTTGATGTGGAGAACGTTCAGCTGGTGGAGAAGTATCAACAAGATCTCCTCACTGTTGGGCTGCGTTTATCCAATTGGGCTATCGAAGAGGGAGGCCCATCACTTGTTGGAGTCGTGCACGAGAGACTTCTAGCTATGTTCATCTGCGCTGGTCGTGGAAGTGAAGCTGAAAAACAATTGTGGGAAATGAAGCTTGTGGGAAAAGAGGCCAGTGGAGATCTTTACGACATTGTGTTGGCCATTTGTGCTTCACAAAATGAATCAAGTTCCGTCAGGCGTTTGCTCACTCGGACGGATGTTGCGAGTTCTTTTCTTAGAAAGAAAACTTTGTCATGGTTGGTAAGAGGTTATATCAAAGGTGGTCATTTTAAAAGTGCTGCAGAAGTGGTTATGAAAATGCTCGACTTGGGATTGCATCCAGAATACCTGGACCGAGTTGCCGTGCTGCAGGGGCTGAGCAGAAGAATTCAACAGGCGGGAAATGTAGATACTTATATTACGGTTTGCAAACGTCTCTCGGATGCAAATTTGATCGGCCCAGCTCTTGTTTATCTTCATATGAGAAAACACAAGCTTTGGATTATCAAAATGCTATGAGTTACTCGGAGAGGTTTGGTGAGATGCGGATATAAAATTGTGTATATGTATATGTGTGTGTGTGTGTATAGATCGGGCACTGTATATATAATACAGAACCTTCCAAATACTGTTACTAGGTGCTCTGGAGGCCATTTGTGTGTGATGTTTATATTTATTTTATGTTAATAAGTAAAAGACTGCCCTTCCGCGGTTAATACAATTTATCGGATTTTGTTCTACCAGCTGCGTATTTTCTTCATAATGATCGTTGTCAGTATGTGAGCATTTTGAAGTCTTCACAAGGTTATGTTGCTCGGTTATTTTTCAAACAATTATCATTTGAACGTCTCAACTTGTGGAGGTTAGACGGTTCGATGATCACTGAAGAAGCTTGCAGTCGTTCTAAAATTTTGGACACTTGTGAAGGTTAGATGGTTTGATGATCAGTGAAGAAGCTTCCAGTCATTCTAAAATTTTGGACCATGCAACACTTCCTTATTGTGTGTGGATGTTTCTTCAATTAAGCTTGATCACTTTTTTTGAATCACAATGTACGATTTGTAAAATGGTACCAATACCCCCAAATCGTGTACATCAAATTCGTTGCCAAATTGGAAACATAGTCACTAGACTTCTTATGTACAAGAGGAAAACATAGCCCCTCTTATTTTTTGGGCAAAGATTGTATATACATCAAGTCATTTTTTACTTCGAACTAAACATTTTTTTTATAACTATTTTCCATGAGGTATGCAACTAGCCACAACTAAAACAAACAAAAACTTTAATAAGAACTTTCACAATATTCAATTTGTTCTTATAATCCACATTAATTAGCAAAAAAGTTCAGTCCAAAACAGACTTGGCAGCATAATATCCAAAACCTTTTGGGAAAATAAGGAAAAGGAATATCATTATTCTAATATACAACCCAAAAAAATAAAATCATAGCTCACTTATGGAATCAATGTTACAGAATGAGAAACTCTCAGAAGAGCCAAAGCTACATGTGAAACCAATTTCCACACATCTTAATCTTAAGATAAAGAGAGAAAGTAAGATTACTGACAAAAAAAACTACAAAATATCGCAACAAAGGTTGAAAATGGTACCGGCTCCACAATTTCTTCTTCTCCGTGGAGTTTTCAGTTACTATAACGGAAGTCTGAGCGCCTGCAAATATTTAATTTTCAATTCGCAAATCTTGAGCAACTCCAAAAGCAAAATTTCAGTTACTACAACGGAAGTTTGAGCGCCTGCAAATATTTAATTTTCAATTCGCAAATCTTGAGCAACTCCAAAAGCAAATCCCCTTGCGCGTCAATAATCTTCCTAACAACCTCGGCAGGGCTCCAACTATGTAATGCCTCGGAAATCCTATGACCAAGCTCCACGTCCTTTGTCTCTGAGATAGAAAATTCCAGCATATTGAACACCTTTCCTGGTCCACTAAGTCTCTCTTTACTACGAATAGAGGAAAATAGGGGTTCAAATACATCGCCCCGTTTGTTGAGTTGTTCCTTCAACCATTTGGTTACTACCTCCAGTGTATCACAGAGGGATTGAGCTGATATTTGTATCTCATGTGATAGCGCTGAGTTTAATTGTTCAGCGGGTCCACCTTTCTTTTTCTTCTTCCCCGAAGGATGTAATGTTCGGAAGCATGATTGGATAATTAGGGCATGCCAGGCTAAGGGTTCTGTTACCAGTTGCGCAAGAAACTGAAGATCGTTCCCTGGAGACACAGCTGTGTGGCCCACGGATTTAATCGTCTCCAAGACATATTTCCTCAGTAGAGTGTTGACGAGATTCCAAGTGCTAGAACTAGGGTTGACTTTATCGGATGATGACCTAATCTCATGAGAATTTAGATTCCAAGCATTCAAAAAAACGGCAAAATTCATCCAGTCAATAATACCGGGAATTGGTGCCTGCACAGGTAGATGCATTTTTTATTTTGATTATTTTAGCAAGGTAAGCACGACTTGTAACATAATCAAACTAATCCATTCAACTTCAAAAAACAAAGCCAGTATGACATACATAACTGACCTGTGTATTATATATCCTTCAACAAAAATCTATTAGCATGAGAAGGGCAACACAGCAGAAAATGTTCTTTATACTAATACATATGCAAAATTCCTTTTATTCTGGATATTAGAAGAGTTGTAAATTTGTAATAGTTTGTAAGCAGATGCTGATCTAAATGTCTGGTTCAACTCCTCTAACAAGAATATTCCAATCACCGATCAATGATTCCATATGAGATTGATGGCTAGTTCATCTTTATTTCCGAGTACACGTTAATACCTTGTAATCGTTTAATTTGCCAATGTTGATAAAACAAAACCTTAAATACTGAGATTTCTAGTGTTACCAACATAGCCCAACTGCACAAGCGCAATAAAGTTGAACTAAAAACAAGAGTAACCATATGGTCATGCGCCTCTGTTACAGATTTTTCATCATCAGAGAAAATAAATTACAGCGTAGTTTTCCTGTGCTGCTAATATGATGCAGAAAAAATGAATAAAATGGGGGGAAAACTGGTGGGAAGAAAATACAAATGTGATTATATCAATTGCCCTACAATAACTACAAATGACATGGTTTGAATATGTATGTTAAGTTAAAAAATGAGGGACAAAACTTGTGGAGGAAAATGCCAGATTATATACATTGCCCAAAAAAAATGAACACAGCTTTGAAGTTTGAACTATGTTTAGTTACAACTGTCTAATGTAAGAATACGTACCTTGAAAGGTGTATGATCACTTGAAACCCCATAGATGTGTTCTATAGCGTCTAGGAAAGGAAATTCCAGGATCTTAGAATAACGCTCAAGTAAAAGTTTAAGTTCCAATGAGAGTTTTGGATCAACCACCGACCCATTGGCTTCAATATTTTCCTTAACTGATGATGAAGCGGAATGAATTGATAAATAGATCATCCGTGGAAGAAGAGATCTCTTTTCTATGGTATTTATAACATTCGCCTCTGTTTGCTTGATCTGATTGTGCTGCAAGGAGATTGAAGTATTTTATTATTCATAGAGAATCACATCGGTGTAAAAAAACTAGAAAAGTATGAGCTGATCCACTAGAGTAAGGAACTCTATTCTTTCACTACTTATGGATGTCACATATTTCTGACAATCAAATTGGCCAGAAGTACTTGCAAGATAGCAAGGTTAGAGATATCAGTTATAGTATAAGTTAAGCCTTGTTCAAGTTAATTTACAACTTATGATTATTCTTTAAAAAATATGTATTTTTCTCTTTACTTTTTCTTGATCCATTACGAATAGAAAATATAATCTGCAACTTGCACCAGAAGAATGTACACAGAAATATAAAATGATATTGAACACTAAGTATATAGCTGACATTCATTCATACCATGAATTCTCCAGGACCATATGAGACTCCTTCAAAGGGACCTGGAAAACAGAAAAGTCGTCTATATAAGTCCTAACTAATTAATTAGAACAAGCAAGCACCAAGGGAAAAAAAATCTAAAGAAGATTATCAGTAACGAGAAATATTGTATCCATTGCACAAGACAATGTAATAATTACACTGGTAACAAAAATCCTATAAGATTTGTAATTAGAAGGGAACTCTACTGACCCAAGAGATAATTTGTGTCGTAAGTTGGAGTCCACCAAGGTCGTAACTTCAAGTCCTCATTAAAAGTAAGTGGTTTGCTTTTAATCTCATTTGAGAGCTCCACAAATTGAGTTCCAAATCCCAAGCTTTCCAGGATGTGCTGATAAATATATATATTTTGTTCCAAAAATAATTCATTAAGGAGAAGGTAAAAACTATAAACAGCTAAGCAACAAGTCAGCTAGGCTTATCAATATCTGGTAAAGCACAAGTACAAAATATAGGTACCTCCTCCTCGTCAATATTATTTGAGTGCTGCTTTAGCTGTAAAATGGGTAACTCAATCTTAGCTGTTAAATACTGACTGGATCGTTGCAATCTTTCCTTAAATTGGACAAACTCAATTACCTGAAATAAAAGAAGAGAAATTGAATGCTTTCACATAGCAAATTAAAATAAACTAAACTCGAAGACCAAAAATAAGCAACTATAGTTATGAAATTTATAGCTACAAACAAAATATGAGTTCAAGTCTTCAAGATAATGAATACTATAATGACTGAAGGAAGAAATAGTGATAAAAGAGACTTTCGATGCAGATTCAGTAATATTTTGAGAGAGAAGCTTCAAAACAGTGTATCAATATTGAACCACTAAATGCAACTCAAATTAGCAAACTTCTAGTGAAACACATTCAAATAAAATTCTAATATTTGGGCTATAGATTGGAGGTTTTCTTTTCTCGAAGATAGGTGACAAGTCTGATTTAATAAAAAAATGATTTTGATAGTGTGATTGGATGGATGTGAGATGAAAATCTAATAAATTGACAATTACAATTCTTAGGGAAATGGTGATTGGAATTAGTAAAGTGAGTGAGTTGAATTGAATAGCTTGAAAATTTTCCCACACTTGTATGTTAGGACTTAGAACAAAAACAAAATCACGTGACTTTTAGAAAATTATTTAGAAACAAAATTTCTGATTACTGAGCGCCGTCACTTGTTGGATGCTCTTTCGGTTTCACCAGTGAGGAAGAGAGATGGATCCCGTTAACGTTAAGCATTAAAGATCCAAATGAAAGGAGACAAGCAACTTGAGATTTGATTCATTTGAAAGCAAAATGAATATAATAAACACATTTAAGAGCATATTACTTACTTTAGAGTAGTTCCTATGGCGATATGCAAGGAATGTAAGATCTGCTGATTCTCGGAAGTGATCCTCAATAAATTTTAAATAATCCCTCAATAGATCATTTGAATCTTCCCACAATGGAGATGCTAACGTCTGTGGTAAAATGTGGTGAGATACTGTCTCCAGTAAGATATTCTTCACATCCAAGGACTTATAACTACATAGAAGAAAAAAAGTTGATTGTGGGAGAACTGAAAAAACAAAAATTAGATCTCTAGCGAAAAATCCATTTGATATACTTAGCAGAAAACATTGTTTAAGAGAGATGGGAGGGAAAAGGGGGGAGATTTTCTGGACAATTGGTTTATACCGTTCATAAGCTAGTGGAAGGGAATTCCAAAAAGAATACAAATGCACCAATAAAATCTTATACTGCCACACATATCTGCAAAAAATAGTTAAAATAATTATGTCAGATTAATTTGTTTGAATATGAAATTGTGTAAATATAGCTGTGTAGCTACAACATTAATCTCATAAGAAGCATCCATAATAGATTTGTAACAATGCAATCGTAGATTTCAGCAGATGTAAAAAATAAGCCTTATGTCCTAAAATATAAATATTTTTCAAAAACTATATATATATATATATATATATATATATATATATATATATATATATAATATATATACTCCTATGTGTGTGTGTGTGTGTGCATATAAGGCAGAAAACAAAAGATAAGAGAATCATAGGCAAAAAACCCTACTAATGAGTAATGACCCCAACTAAAATCTAGCTAGCCTTGTTTTCCTTCACTTTAAGTTAGGTATATAGCTTCCTTAACTCCATACCATATATAAACGAGATCCCATCAAGATATTATTTAGCAAGTAGCACTTTTATCATTAATCATTTTTACACTACTTATCTCATCTGCCCTATTTCTAGTGAAGCAGTGGTGGAAGGCCTGTTCCCAAATATTTTGAAATTGTAAACTATATAGTATTAAATCCCAAAATTATTCCATTTCACTCATTTTAGACCTAAATCTTTTCTCACTTATCAGCAAGAAGAAAACACAAAATATTTTCCTCAAAAGTTGGTCCACTACATCCTAGACAAGCATCTTCATGATCTGATCTAAATGTAAAGTTACTTTGTCCATGCCAAATGCCATGCAATGCAATGATTAACGATCCATCATTTGTTGATGCACTTTGAGGATTGCACAAACCATACAGTATTCGCTACAATATGAATCCTAAATTCAGAAATGGGACTATCAAAGTAATGCAGTTCGAACATATCCTGAAATGCTATCGCAAGCTATGTTTCCAGCCCTGTATATGAAAAATATTGGTATGTAGAGAGTTGCTATAATCATAAAAAGCACCTTCTAAAATGAGTTGAAAGCACATTATTAGTTGTTACCAAGGAACCCATTGACTTCCGATTAAAATGAGATAAGAAGAACACTCTTGCGAAAATTTACTTCCTTAAATTCAGTATGGCAATGCGACTACCAACATAAGAAATGCCCATATACTCATAAATCTTAAGGCATGTAACTTCCCTTAACTGAGACAACAAGCAATTAAAACAATGATGCACCATACAATCAGCTGACTGTGAAGTAAACATTCATCCCTTCACCTTCTAAATTTGAAAACAGAAGAATGTTATTGCCACAAAACATTTTCATTCTAAATTATTTCTTTCATCATTTTTACATATTTATGTTCTTAGAAAGAAGGCATTTTTTTTTTCCTTTCAGTAATTCACACAGCACAAAGAGAGTGAAAAGTTTGGCAACAGACCACACATAAAATGACATGAAGAATAAATATCAGCAAAATAAACCTCTAACCTTCGGATAGTCAAACCAAACTCAAGAATCATGATTGACTCCAGCAAATAGCCAAGATCCTTTGTACGCCAGAAAAGCTAAGACACAGACAGAAAAGTATTAATTGAATTAACAAATCTTTCAATCTTCTATTAGAATAAAATGAACCCCGGACCTTAATAAATACCTTAAATGTTATCCATAAAAAATTAGATAGAACTGATAAAGCAGTTCCTCCTAGTCCAAATTAATATCATTCAAATAGGTTAACATTGCCAGTTAAAGTGATAGTAGTAATAAGGAGACAGATTATTGGTAATGATATTAACCCAAATAAACTCCCTAAAAGAGAGTGAATAGTTTATTGCTGCCTCTGCTCAACCTTAATTTTATTATAAATTATTTAATTATGTTAAATTATGTAATAGTGGGTAAGTGTCTAGGGTTAACTAGCTATAGGCTTCTTTTACTATTTAAGTATGTCTTCCTATTCCATATAGACCACATTGGGCGAAATTAAAATTAAGATTCAGCTTTAAGCTAGGGCAAGATGTTATCCCGGGGAGAAATGCAGTTCGTGTTGGGGAGAAATGCAGTTCGTGTTTATTTATTTCTTACGATAATACTACACATAATACAGTATTATCTTTCGGCTATAAAACTTGTACTCTAATCTGACATTCTAACGAAAAATGCAAGATAATCTACATGAAAAAAGCTTGAGGACAGAAGTATGAAATCCTGTAAAAAATTAACAAGGATGCCAATATATACACAGTTTCATGAATTCATATTAGACTTCCAATCAAAGGGACACTGGAATGCTATAGCTATTACGTTCCTGCTGGAGAATATGTTATCATGGTGGTTGAGCTTCACTAATATAACAAACATGCAGCATGGACTAGTCTAAAGCAGCCAGAAAATAATAGCTTCACTGACATTGTGCCAGTTCTTGGGAAATATATAGGGAGGCAGAAGAAGGAATCCAGTTTCAACAATGTCGGGGCAAATTACCTCTAAACTACAGATCTAGGCTTCTTGCATTGCAAATTTTATCCAAAACAAAAGGAATAACGTAGACCTAGTAACTGAACTTCATCAGAATCGTCACATCGAAAAATCATACTATATTTTATTTATCATATTTTCAATAAGACTAATAGTTCATCAAGTCTATTTTTATGTCCCTTTCAATACTAATTCTATCCAATATAATTAAAGGGCATAAATTAAAGCACAAATACAATTCTGTGAACATAAGCTAGTACCTGAACCAAAAGAATGGCCGCCATTGATAAAAGTTCTTCACCATACATACTCTCTTGTGCATCCAACTCTTTTGATAGTGGAAGGTTCTTACAGAACATTTCTGTCATTCGCGAAGCTATATTCTCTAGTTCTGTCAATACATACAACATTTACATGATTATTACAGATAGGAAAAGGTTAAAAACTAATTACACCCTTAACCAAAAATAGCTACAAGATTGTTAGATGGTGGGAAATTTGGAAAAAGCAGTCAGGACATGATCCACATCTAACTCCAGAATCACATAGTTTTGTGAATAAAAGCTCCAGTAAGTAAAAGTAGGGCTTTTTATTGCTACAGGAAACAAATTCCATTTGGATTAAATGGCATAAAACTAAAGGGTAAAATAGCAAAAATGCTGAGGTAAATTCATAAAGTGAAATGGCTCGGGCATCCAATCCGTTGGATAAAGTTTTGTAATCTTAAAAAAATCCCCTAAAGTTTTCATTACAAGTGCACATATTTCATTCTTTTTCAAACTCGAAAATTCTTAACATTTTCTGATTCAAGCAATCTCTCTCAATGGTATCTTCCCATCTCTTCTCTTCTTCGTATTTTTCATGTACCTCTGTTTTGTAAGTTTGTTTTCCTAGGGGTGTGTGTTTACTAAACAATAGGTAATTTTGCACGAGATGGCCTGCACACAATGTCATTCAAATGACAACTGTTCAAATTTCAAGTTTCAACTGTTCACGAGTAGTTTAGGTATTTATCTAATAGAGGCAGTACGACTCAAAAATAATGGGAGCCCTACAAAGAGGCCATTTATGAAATCCCCGTACCAGCCACTGGTAGAGCAAATACATCACCAATTAAATTCTGGACTTTGAATACTGTTATGGACTGCCCAAGTGCTTTAATTGGCACACTAATGCTGGCTTCATATTCCCTCACTAGTTTCTTCAAAAACTCGCTTTTCTTTTCAGTATCAAGAGCTTGAAGAAAAGTCTCAACATCTGAAGAGAAACAAGCCAAGTGACCGAACCTGCATCAAGAGAATCATGTGCCAATAATATGATTATAAAGAAGAAGTAATCAGTGTCATTAAATTATCGCCTAGAAACACCACCTACACGGGCGTACAGTAAACACATCTAGAATAGCTGGAAATTCAAAGCCAGCTAGAAGTAATAAGTGCCATTAAATTATCACTTAGAAAGTGTAAATATATCAAGGAAATTCAAAGTCAGCTAAAGTAGGGACCCTAGGCTGTTCGTCGTGGCCTATGGTCCTTACTTTAGCTGGCTTTAGGGACACTAGACACTCACCTAAGAAAACACCCCCCACCCCCACCAACACGGAAAGGGAGACGTGAAACCGGATAATACAAAGAAATCCAATGAGAAAGGAGTTTAATTTATGAGATGATAATAATATACCTGAGAAAATATTGCATAAGGCCCTCAATTATGTTGTCAGCATCACCTTTCCCAAACATAATTTTTTGTCTTTCAATTTCAAAACGGGCCAAGTGTAGGCATCTTTCAGAGTTATTATTTCCCTCGGCCCTTAATTTCTGTATGAAGCTTACTGCCTTAGACATTCTAGAATCAAACTGCAAACAGAAGTTAAGCAAGTCAAATTTTGTAGAAGAGTACAGTCATTAAGTACTTAAATAGGGAACTAAGGATTTACAAGTTCCTCTGATATATGCAAATCCTTGCACTCAATAGAATTAAGTGTATTAATGGAATCAGTCTCTTTGGTAAAGGTGGTTCCATCCTCCAGCAGACAGCCAATGTATTGTAGGAAGCATTCCCAGTCATCAGGGCTGCAATCAAATAATGAAAACAAAAAAATAGTCAAAAATCAAATATGATAGTATCAAGAGCACCAGTAAAGCTGATGGAATGAGTACATGACAAATGACTGCAAACAGGTCTACAGCAGATAGCAAAATGGTGTATAGTTTTTGCTTCTTCACATGAAAAGGCCACTAATGTATCTTCTCAACTCTGTAACACTTTCAGGAATTGAAAGGGAAGGGTTCGACAAGTTAGTTTCTAGGATTTAAAAAAAAATGCAGTATGGCTAACATTAACTTTTACAGGTACACAGAACTCCCAGAATCTCGGAATGTTCCATATAGGAAAACAGCAAGCCAACCCAACCCAACCCAACCCATAGGTTTCTCAGCTAATGAATCATTAGATCCAGTTTCCATGTTTAAGATATTTATCAGCCAAAATCAAATTGCTTATAAATTAATAAATAAAGTAGGGCTCCCAAAATAGAATCTCCAAACATCAACTGCAAAAGACAAACTACAAAAAGAACCAAACAGGAGCAGAAATAATTTGAAAAATCTGCAAAGTCAGTAGAAGCGAAAATACTAACTTGCATATTGAGTGACATTATATACATTTCACTTTTGAATTTTCGTAAAGCTATAGAATAATAAAGAAGAGATGGGAACCCAAAAACATAGAGCAGAATTTCAATGAATTAAATTGTATTGCAGTGTAAGTGGTGTTGTGGCACATTTGATTAGAGAGGAATAGTATAATATTTAAAGATAAATGTTAATATCTTGAGATCTGGTATAGAAGTAAAATATAAAGTCGATTTGTGGTCTATTAATCAGAATGCTTTTAGGGGCTATTTTATTTTTGATTTATAAATAAATTGGTCATATACAATGTTATCCGACTCTGTTACCAGTTTTAGGGACATCTCATCCATGTTTTTGTTATAAAAGTTTACGTTTCTTATAAAAAAGATGGAAAGTTGAACATAATATAGCTCATTACTCACTGACTGGCAGAAATTACTAATGAATACAAAAATAAAACAAATATGTTACTGGCTCATCAATAAAATTCACAGTTTAAAAGGCATACCATAGTTCTAAGACTTTCTGAAATATGTCAGCTGCAGCAGCAAAGTCTCCTGACTTAGCAAGAAGCCTTCCCTGTCAACTTAAAATAACAGGAGCAAGCTTAAATAATGACATATGGAAACAAAATTCGATAGAAAATTTTTAGGTACACAGTAAATAATATTCATGAACAAGAATCCTTTTTTGTCAGTTAATACGAGTAACTGGCTATACAAAACAGAACTCAAAAGTACTCACAGACACAGTCAAAGAGGGGCCCGTGTAAATGGATTTAAAACATTAGGGAAAACACCAAACTTGAGGCAAGGAAGATATGAGTACAAAAGTAAGAGACTGATTCCATGAACCACACTACCACAGACTGATATCTTAAGTTCACATGAGAAACCACACTTACAGTAGGATCGAGAAAGCTCATTAAAGTAACCCGACCTGCTACAGATGTTCAATGTGCACATCCAACAATGCACGATATCTTGAAATTTCACTATACCATTCTTTTTAACCAAATGTTTGTTTTTCATAAAATTTGAAGTAATAGAATAAAGTAAGATCTAGGTTAATTCACATATACCTTGTGAGCATTTGGTAAGATCTCAAGCACATTAAAATCTTCATTGTGGAACAATACAAGATTATAATCAGGGTTGACCCGAAAGATCACAATGTTGAGCGTTCAACAATAATCAAAACAAATACAACAGCCAGGATATACAAGTGTGAATAAGTTGATGTTTAAATAGGCTCAATTCTGGAAATATCTTTAATTCACAATATAAGCAGCAGCAAGAAAGATCATGCATCAAGAAGAAACTACAAGTACAAATAAATTCATATACTGAATTGACTCTACAAAATAAATTCAATGTAACTGAAACATAACTACAAATGGAGGCAATGTCAGAGTAAATATTCCAGAGAAAAAACTATTAAAAGACATGCATCAGGTGATATTGTTTTTCAAAGTTAATATTTTTAAACCACTATGACTTGTCACTGAAATAAGCTTTAACGTCTCAATAAGGCTGAGGATAACAAATACAGTTAAAAAAATCCCAATTGTAATTTATTCTACACAAAAATCCAATTTTTTTTCTCTAAATCAAATTGTACTAGTTCATTTGCAAGCTGTGAAATTACTTGCGAAGGTTAAAGAATATCTTACAGCTACAGCCTACAAATAGATCTTTTACATTTGATCAGGAATTTTGTAAGCAAAAGGATACTGATGTTGAGTAGGGTGCTAAGTTGGTTCGGTTCGGTTAACTGTACTGCATTTTGCAGTTAACCGCAATCACACCAATAATGGTTATATGATTAACCATTAACCGGTGCAGTTAACCACACTAACTAACAACCAAATTTAAAGAGGAAAAAAAAAACTGGATAGTGGATCTATTGGAGGTGTCAGGCCAAACAATACCCCTACTGCAATTATGGGCCACGAACCTTTCAAGCAAATACCTCAGCTGCAATTTAGGACAACAAGTACTACCCAACATGAAAAAGTGAGAAAACAGAAAACATGCAATAGGGTTTTGGGGGCATTCTTCTATGAATCAGAACCAGAATTACAGTCGCCTCTTTAATCAAACACTTAAAATGTGTTCTCTAGAGGTCACTCGCTCTTACTCCTACAAATTTTAATTTGTTCTTTATTTTTCTTTCGACATTATGAAGACTGTGTAGTGTGTTTTATTAACATAATTTCAGCGGCAAAAGAAAGGAAACAATGCGGTTAACTACTTCTTAATATCTAGAATCCACATCACATACCCCACAGCTAACCGCTTAAAAAGTAAATCGAGTACCCAGATTAATGTTGTTAACTGCAGTTACGGTAAATAATCAATTAACCATAACCATATAAGCAGCCCTAGGGTTCAGATACGCTGCTATAAACTGTCGGAGAATATTCTACAAAGTACCTGTAGACGTAGTTTGTCCACTTCAATCATCATAAGAGATCCTAAATTTCCAGAAAGAATCTCCAACGCATCACCATACTTGCACTGTTGCTCCAACAGAGATACATAAACACTAAGAGCTGCATCAGACAGTTACTTTAGTGGCTAAAACATACGCACATAAATAATTTCATCTCTTTCAGATTACCTTCTGGCTCATGCAAACCATGAGAAGCAATATGTTTCTTGAGCAAACCTTCAGCTAACAGGAAAAGTTTATATCCCCCACTGCCGCAACAAACCTTTGTCCAGTTCAAACAGCAACAATAAGTACTTGAAATATATACAAAAAATGATATGGATAAATTGAAGTCATTTTTTGCAATAGAAAGACATAATTATGGTCACATGGCCATCAAAATTATTTGACCATTCCTAACAGGATATGGCACTCAACTAGAACCAAAAAAAATAGCATCTAGCAAGGGTAATTTATGAAATAAGTCATTTTATAGATCATCTAAGTAACAACCATAAATAAAATCATCTGCTTTCAGTAAAAATGCTATAATACCAAAACACAGAGTGAGAAGTTAACACGGACATTGTTGCACTACATACAATACAACTAAGGAGAATACAAGAAATCAGAAGTGCGAACATGGGGTAAATTATAAGGAACAACAGCAGTTTTAAAAATTAGATCCAAACAATGACCAACTCGAGAAATATGGACGTTTCCATACCTAAAACATAAAAGTACCATTTGTTAATTTCTTTTAGAAATTCCACTATTTTAGCCCAAACAGACGAACCACGTGAAATTAGATAATTCGTGTCTTGATGATTCATAACTAATAATGGTAACAGAGGAAACTCAACACTCTTCATTAAAGGTCCTCAAGTCTAAGACTAGTTAAGAAAAAAAGTGAAAATAGATGCAATCAAAGCACAAAAGAGGGATCTCTACCAAGAACAGCAAGCTCGACTATTCCTTGAAACTGACCCCTAAATATAGTTTTAACTTTAGCACATAATATGTTCACTAAATTTACATCTAAAGGTTTGACAAGTAGTATCTATAATGTACGGAAATAAATTTTGTATATTTGGCAACTCAGAAGTGAATATGGATTTGGGTTGGTATTCCTCTGAAGAATTTTGACTTTCTCCGCATTTTTATCAACTCTCACTATGTTCATCTACTCTTCCTCAATATAACTAAGAGCGTGTTTGGCAGAGCTTATAAGCTTATTAAAACAACTTATAAGCTGTTTAACATATTATAAGCTATTAAAATTTGTTTGGTAAATTTTTTTAAAAACGATCTTATAAAACTAAAAAATAAGTTGAAACTAAAAAATAAGTTGTTTAACAGCTTATAAGTTGTTTAAAAAAAAAGTAAGGGATGAGGTATTTTTTTAAACAACTTATAAGCTCTTGTGACTTAAACAATAAAAAACCAAAATACTCCTACAATTATTATTTTTTATATATAAAAAAATTAATTTGTTATTTTGTTTATCCAATTGTTTTTTAATTGTTTTTTTCATATATAGCATGTCTTTTTTGATAAAATTATTTATATAAAATCTTAAATTGTCAAACAAATTAATATCTTATTTATCCAAACAGTTTAACAACTTATTTATTAAAAAGACATAATAGCTTATCAGCTCTTAAAACAACTTATAAGACAATAATAACATCTTATCTCTTTTTAATAAGCTCTGTCTTTTTTGATAATTTTATTTATATAAAATCATAAATTGCCAAACAAATTGATATATTATTTATCCAAACAGTTTAACAATTTATTTATTAAAAAGACGTAACAGCTTATCAGCTCTTAAAACAACTTATTTATTAAAAAGACGTAAGCATAACAGCTTATCAGCTCTTAAAACAACTTATAAGATAATAATAACATCTTATCTCTTTTTAATAAGCTCATCCAAACGACCTCTAAACATGCTAAGAAGCATACAGAAAAACAGTGACTCAATATGTTCATCTACTTTTCCTCGATAGACCTATTTAACATTACTTCAATTCAAGACTTTCCTGAAGTACTATTGTCTAATAGATCATGTCGTTAAGAAACGGGACAAACTATGTAGACAGAGCACAAAGCCAAACCTGCAACTGAATGCTGCAAACGGCCCAAAGTAAGAACCTCTCTTCGCCAGCAGTCTTGTACATTTTAATAGCTATCTACAAAAAGGGACGATATTGCACAACAGAAAATACATTAGAAGGCATAAAGGCATTAATAGTGCAACACATGTTGCAAAGCAAAAGCATGGCACCAACCTGTTGCTGCTTAACAAATGAATATTCTCTCACGTAACAGTTGAAGAGGCCCATCATTAATTCCAAATTGTTGGGATATTTTGTGCAGGCGTGCTCATAACAACTCGTTGCCATATCCACTGTCCATCATTTTCAACCAATGCTTTGATACGCATTCATCTAACAAAGAAATCCAGAAAAACTAACTGAAGAAATCCAGACAAACAAACACTTACAATGATCGAGGCGCTGGAAAACAATCTGCAGAGTGCTGAGAGTGAGATCGTCGACGCTGGAATCAGTGGTGCATAATATCTCTTTGGCATTTAAACAAACAGATAGGGCTTCATCATTCCTACCCATCCTTTCAAAAATTAAAGCCTTCAGTGCCTGCACAATCGGCAAGAAACAATGAGATCAATAATCACAACAGTAAAAACAGATAATCTGAATTATCCAACAAGAAAAGCAAATACTCACGAGCGCGTAAGGAGAGTTGGGGTATTTGGAGAGAAGGGCAGTGGAGAGCTTGAGGGCGTTTTTGAACTGCCGGGAGTCGACGGCGTCCCAAATTGGTCGGACCCGCCGCTCCGGGATGCCACCCGCAAACCCGAATTTCGATGCCATTGGGGTGATTGAAAAACTCGAGAAGTTGCAGTTAATTGATAAAATTCAGATTTCCCGGGGATGGAACGGAGCGGATACGGTGGAGAAACGGTGTTGGTAGAATACGGAAAGTAACTAAAACCTCTGACCTAAGCGGGGGCGGCGTTCTGCCACTCGCAGTTGTACTTATTGTTCGGCGGAGGGGGTAAAATTACGGAGTCACGGACCACTACAATTTTACAAACTTCGACATTTAAAAGCTAATTTTAAGAGGCTTCAATTAATTAAAAATAAATAATAAGTATATTACACACTTAAATTTTTAGTGAAATTAAAAACTTTTTTAAATAATAATGAATCTTTAATTAATTCAAATACATTTATTAAAAAATACTTAATATGTAAATATAATTTTTTGATAAAATTAAAACCACCTCGCTGGAACAAAAAAATGTAAGAACAAAAATTGCACTTCAATTTTAATTTTTATACTTTTTTTTTACTCATAAAATGTAACCATAATAAATGAGTAGTAGCTTGGCCAAATAATATATAAATGAATTGAATCAAATCGAATCAAATATTTTTTTTACTTTTTAATGGCAGAGTTAACTAATAGATTAATTAAATTAAATCGAATCAAATGTGTATTCAATCCAAATTTTATTTAAAAAATAGAATTTTACAAAATTCATAAAATTTCTTGAATTTAAAGAATCCATTCGGATGATTTTTTATTAATATATATATATATATATATATATGTGTGTGTTTTTTTTTTCTAGAGAATTCAAAAAATATATATTAATTTATATGAATTTTTATAAACTTCCATTAATAAATATTCAAAATTCAATTTATACATTAAAATAGCAACAATGGGCATAGGATTAGATTACGATAATTTTGTCTAGTCCCAAAAATAAATTATTCGAACGTAGAATTCACATTTTTGAAAATCAGTCAGTCTCAAATCTCAATCTCGTTTGAGTGGAACAATTCAAACTTTTCAAAAAAAAAAAATTAAAAAAAAATAAATAAATAAAAAATTAAGATAAGAGTGAAAAATATTATTTAATTATACAAAAATCGGAATTAAAATAAAATAAAATTCGTAATTTTTTTATGATAAACATTTATAAATAAACATGAAATAGTTTATTTTTTATAATAATTAAAAATTAGTTTTGTTGCGAAATATTTTCATTAAAACGTATTTATAATATATATATATATATATATATATATATAATTGATTAAACATTTAAAATTCAAGCATATATTATTAGATAAGTTAAACAATACTTATTTTAATTCAATTTAAATAACTTTTTGACATTGTAAAAAATTTAAAATAGAATTTTTAGTATTTTGCGAAATAAGTTATATAAACATAAATTAAATTATTCTTGAATATTATGGGACGGTAACTAATAAATTATTAATATGTAGATAATTTTTTAATTTGTGTAAAAAGTAAGAAATATATATTTATTTTAAATTAATTAGTAAAGCGGGAGAGATACAATGTGATGGTTATGTTATGAAAAATTTAGAATGGCAAGACTAAACGCATAAATTTAAAACTTATTTAATTCAATGAAAATTAAATTCTGATTTTCATCTGATTATAATTTTGATTCAATAAATTCCATTGTAAATTGAATTAATAAGTAATAGTTTTTTTGTACAATTGTTATACTGATATAATTTTTCTAAATAAATTTTATCTATAAAAAAAATTATTTTATGATTTTTTTTTTCAATTTTCACATTTTTTAATTTTATTATGTTTATATATATATTTTATTATTTTTAATAATAAATTAATGAATAAAAATAAAAATTCCTAAAAATCTTATTATATAATAAAATGTATAACATTTTTATTTAATGTTTGACATATTAAAATTAAGAACAATTTAGAAAGAAGGGTAGAATAATTTATATTATTTTAACTTATACCCCGTAAATTTTCGCTTACAATTTAATATTTATTTTTTTATATTTTTTATAAATAAGTGTATTTTAAAAATATAATTAGTGTTAGGTGTAATAACCGTATGCCTCATATTATTAATAATAATAAATAACCGTTTTGTAAATTAATAAAAGTAAAATAATATTAATTAAAGTGCTCTTCTCAATAATTAAAATAAACTAGGTTATTTAATTTTAACTGAACTTTAAAAAAAATTCTCTTTATAAAAAATCACCCTAAAATTAAAATAAATCTATAATTCAATTACTCCTTTTTTTCTGTAAAAGTTAAAGAGAATTTTTTGGGGCCGATATTAAAAAAAAAATTATTTTTATTTTTTAATAAAAAAGTTAAGGGTAAAAATATATTTTGAGTTAAAAAATAAAATAGTTTTGATTTTAATTTAAAAGTAAGCGAATAAAGTAGCGGTAAAATAATATTTTAAAATAAAAAAAGGTTAGAATATGTATTTCATTTTATGTAGGGTGTATCAAGTATCAACCATTGTAAGACACCTAAAGGGGAGTTTGAATAAAGGAGAGTTTTTAAAGTTTGATTAAAATTAAAGAATTATTTTTCTTAATTATTAATAGAAGCAGTTTATATAATTTTATTTTAATTTTATTAATTTCACCGGGGGTTATTAATTAATATTTATTATATTAGGTAGGCAGTTATTACACTATATTATAATTATAATTTTAAAGTACTTTTATTAATAAAAAATCTAAAAAAATGAAACATTAATTTGTAAGCGTTAATTCATGCGGTAAAACTTAAAATATTATAAACTATAATACCCCTTTCGCTAAATAGTTCTTATTTTTTTAGGGTGTATCATGTATTAACTATTGTGATACACCTAAAAAAATGTTAACAACTTGTTAGACATCTAAAAAAATGTTAACAACTATTATGAGATAGAGAGAGACGAAAATTTAATTTATAGTGTAATCATGTGATAATATATCTATATGAACTTATTAAGACAATGTTTTATCTTTTACACAAATTTAATAAAAAGTTGTTTTACACAAATAATTTATAAAATGCTCAAACACATTTCTTTTACTCAAATAGTTTATAATTTGTTCAAATACCTTTTAAAAATTGAGTTAAATAATAAAAGAAATTAGGGGATCAAATAGGTTAATTGGGGACTGAATATGTGTTCGGGGACTAAATATGTTGAATGGAAAACCGAAAATGTTATGATTAATTCGATTTTCGGGCATACATTTTCGATCACTGAACAACAATTTCAGTCCCCAAGCAATATTTTTTGGTTCCCGAATAATATATTTGGTCATCGTTACATGTTCTGTTTCCACACAAACATAATATGTCTCAACAACTTATTTATCAAATAAATTAATTTTCGATTAACTGAAAAAGTATTGAAGCATTTTATAGGTTAAATGTGTATAATAGTTAAAAGCAATATTATTAATTGAGTGTATAAAAAATATAGAACACTATTTTAATAATTGTTTTTTTTAGTTTCTAGTAGTGGAGTATTCTGTAATTAATTAAATTTGATGTTAAATAGCAAATGCGACGCCACACCACACACCTAATATTTATGCTTTTATCTGATTTTTTCTTTTTTCCTTTACTTTTCTTTAAAATCTACCGAAAATAAATTAAAGATATTTTGGGCACACCGGCTTGTTTCTCTTCCCATGACTTTTCGGTGGGCCCCATTTCTTGATCTTAGCCTAACCCTAATTCTCTTCCATTCGAATTCACATTTCCCTGCTTTCAGTTGAGCTCACAAGTGAAATCGGGGAAAAGTATTGAGCTGTAAGAATGGCGGAAAACGGCGAGGAAAAGCTAATAGCCGTAGCCCGCCACATCGCTAAGACCCTCGGCCACACGGACACCATGACCGACGACATTCTCAAGATCTTCTCCAACTTCGACGGTAGATTGAGGGAAAAGCTCACCGAGAAGCTCTCCGACGAAGGCGTCGAACAAATCATCAATGATCTCGATCTTCAGATCTCTCGATATGTCGCCGCCGACCGTCCGATCTGGTCCGACTCCTCCGATTTGTCCTCCTTCCTCCATTCCGTCGATCAATTGATCTCCGCCGTCCGCGATTGGACCCCTCTAGCCGACGACAAGAACATCTCCTCCTGCCTGGATCGCGCCGAGGATCTGCTCCAGCAGTCAATGTTCCGTCTGGAGGAAGAATTCAAGAGCCTCTCTGAGCGCGGCGCCGAATCATTCGATGTCACTCGCTCTGATTTGGCGAATCGCGACTTGTCCGAAGAAGAAGAGGACGAAGACTTCGGGGACGAGGACGGCGACGAGGATTTCATACCCGTAGCCCATCCGATCACGGACTACGACGTCGTGATCGACGCCCTTCCGGCGGGGACCATCGGCGATCTTCACGAGATCGCAAAGCGTATGGTGGCGGCCGGCTATGTGAAGGAGTGTTCGCACGCCTACAGCACTTGCCGGAGGGATTTCCTGGAGGAGAGCTTCTCGCGGCTTGGCCTGCAGAAGCTCAGCATCGATGACGTTCACCGGATGCAGTGGACCCAGCTGGAGGATGAAATCGAGAAATGGGTCAAGGCCATGAATGTCGCACTTAAGATCCTCTTTCCCAGCGAGCGGCGGCTGTGCGACCGTGTCTTCTTTGGCTTATCATCTGCCGCTGACCTTTCTTTTATGGAAGTCTGCAGGGGCTCAACGACCCAGCTCCTGAGTTTTGCAGACGCGATTGCCATAGGTAGTCGGGCTCCGGAACGCCTGTTCAAGGTTCTCGACGTCTACGAAATTGTAAGGGAACTCTTGCCTGAATTCGAGCTGATATTTTCCGATCAATACTGTGTGTCTTTGAGAAATGAGGCGATAACTATTTGGAAAAGATTAGGGGAAGCTATTAGGGGCATATTCATGGAATTGCAGAATTTGATCCGTAGGGACCCGGCAAAAGACGCCGTCCCGGGTGGCCGATTGCATCCCATAACCCGGTATGTGATGAATTATATCCGGGCTGCCTGTCGGGCCCGGCTTACCTTGGAACAAGTTTTCGAAGAGAGCAATGCTGAATATAGAAAAGGGGATGACGGGGCTTTGCTGTCCTCGTCATCCTCGCTGGCGGTCCAGATGGTGTGGATCATGGAGCTGCTGGAGAGCAATTTAGAGGCTAAATCGAAGATTTACAAGGATTCTGCCTTGTGCTCCGTGTTTTTGATGAATAATGGGAGGTACATAGTGCAGAAGGTGAAAGATAATGAGCTTGGGACACTATTGGGCGAGGATTGGATCAGGAAGCACACTGCTAAACTTAGGCAGTACCATGTGAATTATCAACGGAGCTCGTGGAGTAAGGTCGTGGGTGTTTTGAAGCTCGATAATAATAATTCGATGTCACCTAATGGAAAGGTCCTGAAGGAAAAGCTGAAGCTGTTTAACTCGTACTTTGAGGAGGTCTGCAAGACTCAATCCTCGTGGATGATATTCGATGATCAGTTGAGGGATGAGTTGAGGATTTCAATATTGGCGAATTTGGCCCCGGCCTATCGCAGTTTTGTCGGGAGGATTCAGGGGTTCCAGGATTCCGGGAAGAATGTGGATAGGTATATGAAGTACAGTGTGGAGGATATCGAGGCTCGGGTTGAGGGATTGTTTCAAGGGAACAGTAGTGGGAGAAGGTAATAGGCTGTGTATTATGCTTGTTTTTGTGTATTATGTGTGTTGTATCATATACTTTGGCGTAGCTCTTGAAGGGATTTGTTGTATCATGTGTACCGTGTGACCTTTAATGTGCTCACTATTATACAACTTTTATGTTAGAATCGAAATCTTGGCTCTACTATTATACAACAAATAATAATTGTCTAGAATATGCTTCGGTGTTGAATTTCTGGGAATGACATTGGTGTAGAATATGCTTCATTTTGGAATTGCTGGGGATGTATGCTTGTGGGCAAGAAGGATCTCTGTGCTGTGGTGGCTTGTGTGTCTAACAACCTAAAAGAAACATCTTAGATTATTAATTACAACATCCTTCTTAATTTTATGGATTTGTTATTTTCTCTTGTGATAGTTACTTTGCCCTAAATTATTATACTGGTTCCTTTGTTATTTGCAACTCTGTCCTCAATTATTAATGTAGCCTAAGACAAAGTCATAAATTCCAAGAACAAGCTCCCCGGACATTGGTCAGGTGAAAGCCTGTCAATTAATTTCATCTTTGAGGAGAAAGCTTTTACAGGACAGCATTGTGTTTTTGTCTTTGAACACAAAATAAAGTTCTTAGATAGCTAACAAATCTTTTGAAGCAACTAAATTATGAAAAGAAAATGATTCTCGTCAAAAAATGATCAACCAAATAAAATACAGAACAATATTTCAAGAAACAATTCAAAACAAAATGTGAACTCACCATGCCAGTCTTTGAACTTACAAAAACAATCTTTGATCTTAAAATCATTTGTGATCATCAATCCGAACAAGGTCGCGCTACATTAAAAAGTTTATACTAATCAAATAGATTCAAGCACACCAAAAACTCAGGCCTAAAGGAGACAACCAGTACAAAAAAAATTAGGAGACCACCAGTCAGTACAAAAAAATTTAGGAGACCACCAGTAAAAAAAAAAAGAGACAGGGATTACATAGCTTTTAGCAAATAGGAACATTCTCCCTCTGAAGACCACACAACATAGTCCACAAGTGAAATAATAAAAGAAAAGAAAAAGAGAAGCTAGTTAGGTTTCCGCATGTTACGACCAGCACGGATAACCTCATCCACGAGTAGCAGCTGAGAAGCAATCACAGGGCTGTAGAAAGATTACAACAAAATCAGGGGAATGGACTGGTAAAAAGTGAAACGTCGAGAAATATGCATATTATCAAGCACACGCGAAGCGAAAATACTGTTGAAATACCCAGAGTTTATGAGCTGACGCTTGACAGAGTAATTGTCAAAGATACCCTCCATCTGAGGGTCAATAGGTTCCCCAGTGTGTAGATTAAGTCCAACCACATTTCCCTTGTCATGTTCTCCCTGGAAAGAGAAGAGAAGTGGTGAAGATCAACATTAGATAGATGGGGTGCTGCTAATGATGAATGACTTTTGGCGATCATGAGATAAAGGCAAGTACCGTAAGTTCAATAATGGCATCCTGGGTGTCTAGGCCAGAGTTCTCAGCCAGTGTCTTTGGCACCACAAGAAGTGCGTCCGCAAAGGCTTCGACACCAAGTTGAGCACGCTATTTATTCAAACCAACATCAGACACCCAAATCCAAAAAAATGTACTGTATATTTTTATACATCATATATAATAATAATCCAAACATCCACCAGTGAAGAAACAAATGATGCATGTTTTTCATAATTATGTTCACCAGAAGCAAAATGTGTCTGCATACTAACACATAAACAAATGATGCATGTTTTTCATAATTCTGTTCACCAGAAGCAAAATGTGTGTGCATACTAACACATATACAATAACATACATACCCCTTTAACAGTTTTCTTCACTTCATTAACAAGGTATTGTCTTGCTGCCACCTCAAAGGCTCCTGCACCCTGTGATATGAAGCACAACAATTCTCACTTACAAATCTAAACAATTCCCCATTGCATAAGATACAAACAATTGGACATATAATCACAACAGAAAGGAGGTTTTTTTTATTTGGCTAAACGAGACCACATAAAATAGAAAATCTGAGTATCTTTCATTGTTCTCTTAAATCTTAATGTATCTCAATAAAATAAGAAACTATTGTAAAGACAATCACATTAGAAATTGAATTAAGGCAAGGAATAAGTGACCAACAAGATCACAAGGAAGAAAAAACAACTGGCATGCCATTAACTCACCAGTACAACAGATTCATCTTCGATTGTATTTTTCACTGCCCTCAAGCCATCACGAATCGCATCCTTAATCTGAGCAATTGTGTGATCATTTGGTCCTGCACCAGGTTGTTTTATTGGAAATGCAAAAGCGGATTGTCCACAAGGACCACAACAAAACCATTTCTACCACAAAGCAATCAACAAAGCAAAAAGTAGGTACCTTTTATGAGGATTGTACAAGAGTGAGGATTCTTCACATTCTCTACAAAGGTATACTTTTCCTCTCCAAGAACATGCTCATAGACCAATCCAGCCCAACCAAGGCAGTCAGTAGTTAGGTCATCAACTGAATTCACAGCCTCTCCACCACAAGCCAAAACCAGTCTCTCCATGTTCCTTCTCTTTGCCCTTCGCAAGGCAATTATCTAAGAAATTATCATTGAATCAGACAAGCTAAAACTATAGAGAAATATGAGTAGGTCATATACCAGAATATCCAAAAAGAGTATCATGCCACTTTCACAAGCATAATCAAATTCTGATTATCAAGATAATAAGACTTAATACTCAACAAACATGAAAAAAAAGGTAAAATAATGACCAACAAGATGAAGAAACAGGGTCTGTAGTAATATTGAGGAGATGTAACTGAAACAATTCCAGTAGCTTTCTCAACTAAATGATTGTCGAGCATGACTAGTTGCAGATGAAATATGAGGTTTATTAAGAAATATAGACATCAGAAAATGTTTCCAGAAATTAATAAACAGCAGCATAGTATATAAATTATAATATTAGAACAGAGAAAAAGCCTTCCAATGGTACGGAAAACTTACACCAGCCCGAGCAAGAATATCCAGTGATGGAGGATCGATTCCTTTCTGATTAATGATAACAAAGTTGTTATCATTACCGGCACACACCTGAAAAATAACAATTAACGACTATTATCATTGAATATGTAAAATAATGTTATGCTCATTAAAAAGGCTCGATTGCAACACCTTGTTCTTTAAATCAACAATCTTCTGAACTCTTTCATCAACAGATCGCCTTTCAGCTGCAACCATTGCTTCCCTCTGTTCTGCATTCGAGTAGAAAAATCCTGCATTTACTTCACTGAATAAAATAAAGTCAGTTTTATAGCTCATAAAAGCTCAATAGAAAATACGCTAGAACAATAATTTTGCAAATTATTACCTTTTCTCATACTCCAGTGATACATTGCAAGTCAAAATGTAACAATTTTCTGCTCGGCGCTTCATATCTGGATGCCTTGAACCATGATCAAGAACAAGACCTTCAACCTAGAAGCACCAATCAATGGAGTATGATGCATGTGTTACTAACACTCGTAAATTTATTCATCATTCATTAGATACATAGATGCCACGATCCAGCACAAGCAAATGTGCAAGATAATGCCAAGGAACATTGCAATTCTCAAAAGTATAGTTTTTCATTTTTTTCTTTTTCAAAATAGTCTACAGACATTGAAATAAAAAACCTTTTATGGGAACAACTTTTCCAATGAAAGAAACAAGGATATCTAAGAACAACACACTTTTTCAAACAAGTTTTTGTATGTAAGCACAAAAGTTCAAGAAAATCCAAAATAAACACAAGACATGTTTTTTTAATCAAATCACAAGATTCTACATTAGTTCAAAAATGAGAAAATTGACATACCAAGCGGGTGTCTACATCGAACTTGTGGCGCATGTGCATTATCTCAACCATAAAAAGATCTATTGGTTCCTCAGGCTTACGAATACAGAGCACCTACACAAAAGAACCATCAGTGCAGCAAAACAATAAAGAGATCGATTAATAAACTACTACATTTCACAGAAGCCAAGACTAATATCTCATCAATTTATTCCGAATAGTCATTGAGGCGTTGTGGAAAAAACTTCTTGATGAATTAAATTACTTACAGAATTTACGACAATATCGGTTAGCTGATCCGCCAATGACTCGTATAACTGAATAAGACACAAACATGAAGCTAAATGTAAGACCATAAATAATTAGAGAGAATTATATACAACTAGGGAATATAGTGGCTGAAAAAAAACCTTAGTCCTTAAAGTTGTTCTTGCCACCATCTTTAACATCTCTTTATCAGGTTCATCACCCATCACTACGGGAGTCTTGAACTTCTCAAGAAATTGAAGTGTTGCTCTTTTGGCGATCTCGAATCCATCAACTAGAACACGTGGATGCATTCCTGCAAGAATAATTACTTAAGTTTCAAAGCTGCTGAAACTCACAAAACTTATGCAGTTAAAATTACTTCAAACATATCATGGCAGTCAATCTCTTACAAGCCAAAATGGGTAACATAGAATGACCTGAAACTCTTTAGAAATACAGATACTCATTTAAAAGAGGAAGCCTACCTAAATCAGAAGGCCTTCATAGCCAGCTTGACATGATTCCCATTTCAACATTGTTTAAACATTCTGGGGTAAATGGTACATTTAATTCCTTATTTCTCGGCAAAGACCAATAAAACTACGTGTGAGCATATTCACACAGGGATGACTATAGTTAAAACGTCTGTCTTCAAACTTTCAGCAAAGTTACTTATTTTTAAAGGCATGGTAATATGATTATTCACTTTATTAAGGACCAGATATATTTAAGCAATGCACCTATTCGCAAGAAATTACAAATGACTGACCTTCATCAATGTATCTTTCTGATTGCCTCATGAGCTCACCAATAAAGATGACAGTAGAAGTAGTACCATCTCCGCTTGTATCATCTTGAGCAACAGCAGTCCTGGCAATCATTATGGCAGTCGGACTCTGAATTTGCTGTTATCAGCCCCAAAAGAAAATAAATAATTGTGAGAATGAAGACACAAACAAACATGTTTTATTTGCAGTCTTGCAGATAAACAAAATGTGATTAAAAACATTCTGAATTCTAATGATATTCAGAGAACACCAATGGTCACAAGCCAAAAAAAAAAAAACATTGAACAGATACTTCTATTTGTGGTTCATTTGCATCACCTACCAGCACCCTAAAACACCTTTTGTACCTATTATGCCAGATTAGAATGTGACCATATAAAAACGTACTGCTTCCTATGCACTACTGTTGAGACAGGTCTAATACAATTCACTTCTCTGTAATACTACTAAATAAGTTAATAAGTTATGCTCTTCCCTAATGTGTTAAAGCAGCCAATAACCTTCACTCAATAAAAGCATAAAAATAAAATTATACAAATGGCAAAAAATTCACTAAATGGTATTAAATATTATGATACTATGCCCAGTGACAGAAGTTGCATTCGTTCAAGATCGAATGGAAATGGTACCAGTACATACTCAACTGTCAACGGTCAAATGCTTCATGTACATTCTTGTTAAACAACAAACGAAAATAATGACAAACCAAAGTAAATGACATGTACAGCTCAATTGAAATGCCAGTGCACGATATATGGTCAGCAGAAACTAGAATCCAAAATCCATCAACCAATACTTATACAGGTATACCCATCCAAAATATCAAAACAAAAATGAAACAAAGAAAAAATTGTCGAAAAAACTGAGTAACGCACCATCTCTTTCAAAAGCGTGTTACCATCCTTGGTGAGTTTAATATCCCCAGCCCCACCAACGAGCCTGAAAATACGAAATGTGAATCATCAACACACAAACCCCAGATGGGAAAAAAAAAGGAAGAATTAAACGAGTGAAATTACATTTTAGTAGTTCCCCTTGGACCGAGGTTAGATTTAAGCACATCGTAGAGGCCCTTTGCGGCATTGATGTTCATGTGAAGTGCATGAGATTTGTTCAGCACCTCGGCATTCGGGTTCAGAACTTTCAGCGACATTGTTACCTCTGCAAAACGAAAACACACAATTTAGTACTGCGTGATACGTAATTAACGAGATGAATCAGCATACAGAAGAAGAGTAATGGCGCCGAAATGTAGAGTCAGACTCAGATCGGAGGTTCGCAACAGCTCAACTCACTTCACACTCGAAAAAACAAAACAAAAACAAATTCGGAGGAAAATTACAGTAGCGTTTGAACTTGTAGTGTTGGGGATGAAGCAATAGAAAGCTGAAACTGACTGTGGAGCGTGTAGGGTTAGAGACGAAGAAAGGGAATTATTTTAGGGCAACCAGCACTGCAGTGACTGCTTGCCTGGGTTTTATTATATACTGTACTACTACATCCATCAAAGCTAAAAGTTTTGGGACTAAAATCGTAATTTTAAATTAATAAAATAAATAATTATTAAAATAAATTGAAAAAATATATAAAAAATTATTTTTTACTTATTTACGTCACAAAATGAGCTTCGAAATTCCACTAATTTTTTTTTTAAGTAAAACGAGATTTAATTTTTTTATAAATATTAAAAACTAAATGTGAAATCTAACGGCTCAAAAAAGGCATTTTTATTGGTGCTGCTGCTCTAAAAAATATTTACAAGTTAATTACAACAAAACCCCTGTATTCCAAAATAATTACACGTACGTTCCGGTGAGAGTTCTACTCCACATAAACACAATGAGGTTAATACTCAGTACACAAGTTAAGTTGGTCATATTCATTCATCCCAGAAGCACGTCTCCTTGCGAAATACTCAGATTTCTCGAGTCATCCAGAAAATCGAAAACCGGCAACGCCTGCTGCACGACCAACACAGAAACCTTTCCCTCCGAATGCAACGAATAAACCATATCCCCCACAGCCCCAAGCTCCGGAAACTCGTTCCAATCCACGAGCCCGGCCACCAACCTCGAATCCTCCTCATGATTCCTCCCCACCAAAATCAAGTCGAAACAACTCTCCATGTCCCTAATCACACACACAACCCCCACGCTATCCGCAACCACCTCCTCCTGATAGAAGCACCTCCTGCTCTGCATCTGCTCCACCTCCCTGAACTCGCTCACCATCTCCTGGTCGAGCCCCGCCTCGTACGAATACGCAGCGTGGCCCACTTTATCCTCCACGAACCGAACCAGGGTGAGGTGCACGTTCGGATGCCCAGCCATCCGTCTCGCGAACGACAGAGCTTCCCTGTCGTCGGGCCCGCCGAAAAACAAGACCCCGACTCTGTACAGATCCGCTCGAGCCAAGCTCGACGCGCTGCATATCACGGACCCTCGGTCGATCAAGATCCCGACCGAGCAAGGCGACTCCTTGATGATGTTCTGGTTCACTGACCTTATCGCGTTGCTCTCTTCTTCAGAGAATTGAGTCATCGGGTGCCTGTGGAAGAGCGTGATCACTATCGACACTCGCCTCTCGGCTGCCAGGCAGCAGACGTCGTGGTGCATGGAAGCGTAGGGAGCTATGGAGGTGAAGGGGTAAACGGTGGCATGCCCTCGATTCTCGTGCTCGAAGAAACGGAGGGCGTTGATTATGTGCTCGGACTCGTTGGAAAGGGACGGGTTTCGGAGGCCAGGGTGGTGGGCCACGAGGACAGGGGCGATCCGGCCCGCCAGCTCGATGAGGTGGACAACGTAGAAGCAGATTGGGGCTTGTGGGTGTGAGTAGGAGGCTTCGAAGAGGTTGATTAAGGAAGGTGTGTGTTCCTGGTAGTGCAAGCATGCGAGTAATCGGAGCTCCATGTTGGGGTCCGCGTGCTGGATAGTCATCCACTCGCCGAGAAGATATTTTTTCGATGGCTGGTAGTAGAATTTCACGACCGGAGCTAGGATTCCGGTGAAGATGAAAATCGATAGGACAAGGATACTGAACGACTCTTTGTCGATTAGCTGCAGCAGCAACAGATAGCCGTGAGTAATTAGAGTAATGTAGTATGAATGAAGCTTTAATTACCTCTACGGATTTCGCTCGTTCCAGCATTAGGACTTCCATGATGCCTTGGTTGCTCAATATTAGGCCGAGATAGAGAGCGTCGTTAAACGGCGTTTTCCAGAATATTAGAGGCAACATGACTCCGGCTATTTTCCATAGAAACGCGAAAAACGCCAGGCACTCGACTATGGCGAAGCTCCTCATTGTTATCAATGAGAAATCGATCCTTGCAGCAGTAACAACGAAATAGATTGGCAAAATGATAGAGGAGATAAACAACTCGAGTTTATTGACTAAAGCTGAGCCCAAAGGAGGTCCATCGGGTATTACCATGCCCAAGAGTATTGGACCGAATATAAAATGCTGCCCGAAGCACTCCCCATACAGTGCAGATACCAGTACGAATATGAAGATGACCAATACGTGGCTCTCTTTTATTACTGATTTCTTGCTGCTGATCCTAACCATTCGCTGAACGATCGGACGGAAGATACACATGGCAAAAAACACTAAGATGCCTAAAAATAAAATCACTAAAGGAAATGTATGCTTCTTTATATGTACAGCCTGCTTCCCCGTGAATACGATGAGTGACCAGAACAAACTACAGAGGCCACTAACCATGGATGAAGATATAGCTAGCCTTCCCAGGTCTGAGCTCATTAGCTTTAGATCGGCCAATAGACAAACAATGGCATGGAACGAACTTATGGCTTGGAATGAAGCAATCCATATTACTGATCTGTGTAGCCTTGGGTCCATGGGGACTGAACTTGTTATGAGTTTTCCTAGAATGGAGTTGAATAACAAAGGCATTACGAAGGTAGAAAATCCTATAGCCACTGCTTTCTTCCCGGATTTTTGTATGAGGGTCAAATCGGTTTTCACACCAATGATGAACAAGAAAAACATAATGCCAAAGTATGCGAATGTATCGACTATATAAAAACTCGACACCGGGAAAATCAGTTCTCTGATAGCTGGATGACTTCCGAGAACATACGGTCCCAATATTACCCCACCCTGGTTATCACAAAAAGAAAGAACATTAAAATCATATGCTGCTTCCTTACACTAGCATTAAAGAAAAACAGAATACATAAAAACACATCCAGAATTCAATAACTGGTCAAAGTAAATTAATTACACTAAATATTTCTGATCAAAGTACTTGTTAATTTACTTTATTGGTGTTAAGAGTTACTTACTACCTCTGTCTGAGATGAATGATCACGTTTCCTTTGTAATTTACGGGGAGCTTTCTCAGAAAAAAAAACAAAAACGGCAGACTGTAGATAAAACAATCATTTGAATCTACAAGTACCCCCAACAAAACTCTAAGTTGTAGAATTTTATAAAGTCGGACAAATTTGACCACATTATATTTATCGAACCCGTTGTTCTAAAAACCCCCGCCTGACTCCACATTATATTCTGACTGTATTCGTTCGGTACACTCAACGTGTTCGACAAACAATAAACGGGAGTATCTTCTTACTATTATGATTATTATCTCACTCGTTGAGACATTTTCACAAACAGGTCTCACGAAAACCCCATCATCCCAAAATCATTTCATACACATCCCCACACAAAAAAAAGCGAATGTATCAATCAACACACACACACACACACACACACAGAGAGAGAGAGAGAGAGAGAGAGAGAGAGAGAGAGAGAGAGAGAGAGAGAGAGAGAGAGAGAGAGAGATTTGTATTCTCACTTACAAGTAATTGTGAAACGAAAACACTCTGGCCCAGGGGCGATAGGAATCGATTGAGGATGGCGGTAACGAGAGCACTGAGTGAAGCCTGAGCGAAGAAAAGCGGAGTGTTGGAGGCGAAAGGGCTCTCGCCGAAAAAGATTCCTCTGGTCCAACGGTTTCGCGCCTCGTGCTCATAGCATATTGTGCCCGCCCGGAGTGCGGAAGCATTCATCCTCGCATACAGCCGATTCCCTGAGATAGATCAAATAGATGGATCGGAATGATCGGAAATTGAAGAGAAGGAAAAGTGAACAAGGAATGAGTGTTTGCACTTTGCACTGCGTGAGCGCGTGGAAGGCCAAGGGAACAAGGCATGGACAAGAGCAAGAAGCGGGATGACCAAAATTTCAGTGTTATGTAAAGTTGTTATTATCGTTATTTCTACTGTATCAACAATTGTCTCTTTTATTGTGAAAATGCTTGATTTTTTTGTCATTTTCATAAGTCAAACTGCTATAAGTAGTTATTTTGAACGTTTCATTATCAAATACTGCATAGTTTTTTGGCTTAAAAAAATGACTTAGACATGGTGTAATGATCCAAGTGACATTGATTTTTCAAGTCTAACCCATGTCATATTAGTACTTATATGTCACGTAATCTTTTTCAGATTTTATTACTTACATTTGATAATTAGAATATAAAAAAAAAAATTACTTATATAAAATTAGTTTATGAAAAAAAAATTATTCTTGATAATATTTCTTTGATTTCATATCCTTTTGATTGCACAATTAAAATTACTTTGATTAGTTAATGATTTTTAGAAATAAAAAAGTGTTTTAAATTTTATTCTAACTTGAAAAAAAATGTTTAGTATTTAATTTCTAAATTACATTAAAACTGAGTTATATTTTGTTATTTTTTTGTTATTTAGTAATTTGCTTACTCTTGTCAATAAAATCCTGAAAATAATATATAAGAAGACAATCTACAGAAACACCACCAGAAAAAAATTCAAGAATAATAATACAAGCGTATTGAACAAGGGGCCATCTGTCGGCACCCCGTCTCCACGGTCCGTTGAAATTACTGAACCAAATACAAGTACTCAACCATATTAAAACACACTACAATCGGACCAAAAAAACAGGTCTTATTTTTTGGCAAATGTGATGACCATGGGATTCTGTGGATTGATTTTGAAACCTTGAAGGTCCTGCATGGCAGTTGAAGACATAAAATCGTCTTCAAATTCTATAAAGGCAATACCCGGCTTTGCCTCGACCATCCGAACTTCTCTGTAACCTTGGTACTGTTTGAACAGCAATTCCAGCATCATACTGTCCGTTTCGTACGGTAGGTTTTGTATAAAGAGTATGTTGTTCGGCTCAGTAGCTTCTTCTGGTGCGCTAGGCCGAGACGCAGCCTGCAGTGCCATCATACATACTCAGATTTATTAATGGAAAAGTTTGTGGGAAGGTCAACAATGTAAAAACTCAGATTAAACCTGATGTTGCCATTGCACAAGACTAGCGGGCTCCGACATATTTTTTTAAACGGAAAATAATATTCATTCAAGTGATGCAAACTTACAGGTGGGCCTCCATTAGTGTCAGCTCTGGGTACATTGGCAGTGGAATTTTGCTGATCTTCAACTCGTTTCTTTTTCTCAGCTGGATAAACAAAGAAAATTTTGTTGTAATAACATTATAAAAACACGTCAGTAGATCATAATGGAGTAAAATGCTTTAACTAAATCTTCTGAAGTCCAATCAACACTTCATAATCTACACAGAACAAAAGTAGAAGTAAAACTGTAAAAAAAGAAGAAACTAAAATCAGTCAAATGTATAATCAAAATTTAAAATCAGGTGTAGAATTCATGTATCGAGGGAACAGGTATACTTATTATGATCTTGCTACCTTTAGAGTCTACTATCATGTTTGATCTATTATTTATTAAAAATAGAAATTTCAAAGTTCACTTAGAACAATCCACCATGAATTTTTACAAATTGAAAACAAATAATTTGTAGAGAGTCTGGAGACGGAACATTAATTGGATAATATGCTTCTTCCTAACACTATCCAAGTCTTCCTAACACAATATGATTTGTATATGCTATCACTGATTAAAGATTCTCAAGTCTTCCAAATGTGATACCAAATTGCTATACTTTACAAGAATAGTTTTTGTATGTTAATGTTTATACGTCCAATTTTGAGTTTACATAAGCATAAAGTGTGCGAGCTACAAAAATCATATGCATCAACTAAAGCATGCATTATGTTTAAAATACCAAGAGGTGGAGAAAGGATATTAAAATAACGACATAGATGTCTAGAGTCTAGACTGACACACAATTACCTTTGTCCTCTTGCTTCTTATTCTTGTCAAAGGTACCCTCTGCTTTAGCAATACAGTCTGATTTTGATTTAGCATATTGTATCCTCTGCATTGTAATGAACAATTAGAACGCATCATATAGGTTGAACACGAAAAGTTCATAAAACAAACATACATTTGCACAATTAATGGAAAACAATAGAGCAGAGAGCGAATTTCCTAGTAAATGTATTCCAAGTAATGTGGCATTTTATTTTATTTGCATACCATCACGAGAATGATATGACCGTTTTCTACGAAGGAATCAAGATTGCAAATAAAAATTTAGCAAACATATAACACTTAATTATTCAAGTGGCATTCAAACATGCATGCAGATGATTGCACCATAATATTTCACAGCATGAAATAATTATCCTCGAGAAAATAGAAACAAAAAGGGCTTTACATAAGCTACACAAGTTAATTTGGTATCGTAAGGATACAATAGTTCCATCTCATATAAAATAACTAGTTGATAAGTGGTCAGATCCTCTGTAGATAAAAATAATGATCAAAAGGTTTTTAAATTGGCCTCAAACTGATTCAAACATCCAAGAATAAAATGGGAAGAAAGAGAATAAGAAATGAAATGTACATTGTACAACTCAACAAAAGATCTGACTTTAATATAATTAAAATAAAAGTAATAATAATCACTAAAATGCACTAGTTTCACACAGAAATATCAAGCAGGACAGATCTACACATACATGTACTCACCATAGGTTTGTCATAAAAAGGAAAGTTCTGCATTTGTCTTACTGCACTACTTGCAGCTGTCACTTCACTGAAGACAACCCACGCCTGCCCACGAAGCTTCGAGGTTTTCAATGCAACAATGTCCAAGATCCTCCCATACTGCGAGAACAAGGCATAAAGAGATCTCTTCAACTCTGTCCAAAATATTAAGGAGAGGGAAGGCATCAACAACCAGTATTAAAATCCATGAACCTTGAACATATCAATCACACACTGATGACCTTAGAACGAGTAAATAGTAATGATATAAATAACCTAATCCCATTATCTAGAAATATTATGCAATATAATCTGTGGTATTTGGATATTTAGAACATTACTATGAAGGACAACTTGTAAATTGAACTCTGAATGATAAAACTTAATATAATTTAGCTGCTAACAAAGAAGTAAAAAACAAGAATAATTACTCAAAAGAATAAATTATATGGTAGAATGAAATAAACCAAAGCAGATTGTGATCAGAGACACATCCAAGCCCCCAAGCATCATAAAAACAAGGCATTCTCTAAAACAAGTAAGCAAAGAGGTTGTAGACAGTTAAGTAACCAAAGAATATAGATAGAAATTCTACAGATTTGATGAATAATTAACATCCCAGATTCAACGTGAAAATCGTGACATCAACAGCAAAGAAGAAGAAAAAGCAGGTAAGGGGAGAATCATATAAAAAATAACTTGACCCACAATTGTTTGCTCACTTGCCTTACCCTCAATATACACCTCTATTTATACTCATGCTATTGTTTTGCTAACTAATCTCTTTCTTAACTTAATACTCCATTACACATTATACATTTTATTTTTATTTGAGCACAAACATCAAACACAACTTTTCTTAAAAAAGTGTGCCAAATTTGCTATGGAAACATTTTCGGGACAGAAGTAGCAGAAGATACTATCAGTTATGAAGTGTCGAAGTGTGTATACAAGTCAAACTTATAAGAAAATCTTGATAACACATCTATGCCATATGTAAGTATCTACGGTTCCACTTATACATATAGACACTAGATGAGTGAGATAAAAAAAAAATACTTCAAAAGCATCACCAAGATAGTATTGAACTTAAATCAGCACTATAGCATGAGAACCTACAAAAAAGGCTGCTTTAATGAGCCAGTCAAAGCTACATTCTAAATTACCTACACAGCAAGAACATATAACACATAGAGACAATGAATTCATTAAGAATGTTGAACCAGGACAATTGAAATTCAGGATACAAACTCAAAAACTAGGTATTTGTTGAAGAATCAATGAAGAAACAAAAAAACAGTGAAAATTCAAATATAAAATTTCACAACAATAATTTTCAATGGAACGACTAATTCAGTCAGCTCAATTAGTCTAAATTACCAAAAAATAAAGTTCCGAAACCCGCAAAATATCCTGGAAATTCAATGATTAATTTCTGAAGACTCGTAATATTCCACAACAAACCCTAGGAGATTCAGAGAGTAGCGACCGACCTTCTTTCTTGACTTTCTCGTTGATATTCTTGATGTAAATGGTCTGATTAGGAGGGATGTCGCTCGTAAACATCTTCGCCGCCGTCAATCCGTGTACGCCCTATGTGAGAATAACAATTCGAAAAAACGTTTGCCGGAATTATAAATAAATGCCCAAATTACTAATGGGCTTTCAAGTGGGCCGTATTTGTCAAGTTGATTACGGGCTCCTTCTGTCTACGTGCTAATAGTAATAGGCGCGTTGACGAATATCTATTAATATATAAATTCTGAATCACTTATTTCCAATTAGTCAATCAAAACAGCTAATTTTGACAGCTAGACTAAATTGAATTCTATTGACCAATAGGAATGCTCTATTTCCCCTATAGCCAAACATTTTTCAATTCAATTGAAAATCTATTGGCCAATAAGAATGCTCAATTTCAATCGATTGAAATTGATTTCTCAATTTTATTATTTAATATAATATAAAATATATTAAATCTATTAATTGATACATAAATTCTTTATTAACTCTTCCGACTATTACGTTTCTCTTTCTCATCTTCCTAAATTGACTTTTCATTTACATATTTGAAGCTCCTCTCCTTCTTCCTTTCTTCTTCCGTGTTCTTGGATCATCCAGTTTTTCATCTAAAATTGCAAATCAATTTTTTTTTATCTTCTTATGTTTATATTGGGCTTTTTCGATTTCAATTTGGAGCTATTTCTAATTCTAATTGGAATCATTGGCGAGATTGATATGATCTGCAAAACCCTAAGGTTTTCCGGAATCGACGATTTCTCCATAAACCCGAGGAGTACGAGGAGATGAAGGCGAGATCCTCTTCTCCTCCTGCTGCTTCCAGTCCGACAGCCGGGCCTTTTACGGATCGGAAAATGGAGGTTAGCCATGTTTTTTTTCTCATCATTTTTTTTTCTTTTTTTTTCTTCTGTTCAATGTAGTGACGGCGGAGAAGAATTTGAGATTGAATTTTCGAATAAGGCGCAAGAGATATGGAAGGCTAATTGACAGTCTGATTGACAGGAAATTGATTGAGAGGCTTCTCAAGACATCTTCTTATCAAGTACTACTACTAATTTCTAATATTCTTTTTTTTTTTCTTTTTCTTTTTTAAATAAAAAAATCAAATCTATATTTATACTATAATTTTGTGAATTTGGTTGAGCCAGTTACTACAGTTGATTCTGGTAGCAAAGCTCTGGAATTTCTTGGTTTGTATGGTGGTGATGATGATAATGGGATGGAGAATTCAACTGGAGCACTTGCTTCTCCCAAAACCCAGTAGGTAAAATTGAATTTTAGTCCTCCATCTTTCAGGATATTGCAATTTGGTCATGTAATTGTGATAATGTTGTAATTTTGGTCATATTTGGATACAATTTGTAAAAAAAATTGATTTTTTAAGTAGTGAAAGTATTCAATTGAGTACTTACGAAAAAACATAACACTCTCAAATGAAGCACTTGCTTCTCCGAAATTCCAGCCGATAAACTTGCATTTTAGTCCTCCAGCTTTCAGTATATTGTAGTTTTGATCCCTTTGTGTTTTTATTTTTTGCATAAAGTTGTCATTTTGGTCAGTAGTTGTGATTTTTTTTAATGATGAGTACCAGAACCGTAACACACTAAAAGTTACTGGTCCAAAAAATACAATATTCTTAATTTATGTTCTGATTTTTTTTTAAATTTTGTTTACAGGCTGTGGAAGTAAAATAAAAGAAAAGCCTCAGGTAGTAGCTTTGGATTTGAGAGGACATGGCAAGTCAATCACGGATAATGATCTGGAACTATCTATTGAGTTTTGTGCTTGCGACGTATTAAAGGACAAAGGGATATATTCTTTTGACACGTTCTAATTCCAATATATTGTGTGTTTAAATTATTTAATGAAATATGCAGACTCTATGCAATGATGTAGTGGCTGTCGTGAAGACCATGTACGGAGATTCTCCTCCTGCAATTGTAATGGTTGGCCACAGGTTTTCCCCTCTGATATACTTTCATATTATGCTCTATACATCTGTTTTATAGATTGTTGTCATTAATGTTTTATTGTACAATTTTAATAATTATTCGGTAATATAATTGCTAAATTAATTTCATTTTCATTTTTACATCTATGTAATGCAGTATGGGAGGCTCGGTTGCTGTTAATGTTGCGCTGAGAAGGTCCTTCCTAGCTTAGCTGGGTTGGTTGTTGTGGATGTTGTTGAGGTATGTTTTGTAAATATGAACTATTTTGATATTCAAATTACAATAAAAGTTTGTAAGACCCTAAAATATTAATGTAAATGTTTAAGAATAAACTTATATTAAGTTCAAAATAACCGCTCTATCGATTTATTCAATTTTATTTTTCTGGTGGATGTTAAATTGATTCGGCGATTTTATTCCGTCTGCAACTCTTCTCCAAACTTTTTTTCTCTTTTCATGAAATCTCACCAATGTTGTTTCTCTTTTTTTAGGTAGTCGACGATGTCATCGCGGTCCTCGGTGGGCGCTGATGTCAAATCGGACGACCTAGAGGTTAGTCATTTCTACATATTTCACACGTATTTCCATTGCCTATATTTTGTGACCCATTTTTACGATTAATCAGATAAAAGTTACAGTGTAACAGTAATTACACGTTTTCATTTTATTTGATTTTTTTTCTTACAATTGAATGTGTAGTATAAAGCTCTCACTTACATTTATTTGATTTTTTTTTCTTACAATTGAATGTGTAGTATAAAGCTCTCACTTACATTTATAGATCATCGATATTCTATATATGTTCATCATTTATGCAAGAAACCTTTTTTTTGGAGAACTTTAAAGTTTAATACTGTTGCTTTTCAAAGTATACTGGCAGAGGACAACAAGTTCTTAATCATGGGGTGCGATGGTCTGTGGAACGTGATGAGCAACCAGTGCGCGGTCACGACGACGCCCCCCGACATGCTACCGGCTGTGTCCTGACTTACCTTAGAAGCAGCTGCCTTTCAGGTATTTGATCTGTTTTTTTTTTCGATTTTAGTATTCATTTATTCATGGTGTTTCCTTATATTTGAATTTACAAGTTTTACTATACATTGGTTTTATCATGTTTACCCGTTTCATGTCCGTGTATCAGTGTATCAATTTTGCAGGCTGATGTATGTATATTATTTAACTTTTCTTAAAATTTAAGCGAACTTGAATAACGAAAGTAACTGTGTTCAACAATTTTTAAATTTTTAATCCTAATCCTTATTATTATTATTTTTATTTTAATAATCATATTTTTATTTATGTTTATATTGTATATAAGAAAAGTTCAATATTTCACAACTTTCTGTCTACTTATTTGATATAGTTGAACTGTATGTTAATAAATATTTTTGGCACTGAGCGCACCATCTTTATCAACTTATTAAACATGTGTGAAAGTGCAATATTTTGACCATGAAGTTGCGATGCTTTTTTCCTCTGCTTTTTTTATTTACTGGTGACCCTAAAGTTGGTATGTACGCTTTTCTATCAATATCACTATTACTTTAAATCACGATTAAGTTGTAATGATTAATGAGAGATTCTGTCTCGATGTTGCAGGTTGGGATACTGACCAGTTTATGATGGATGTAGGAGAAGCAACATTTTAAGTTATGCTCTCTGTTATAAAAAAAATGTAGGTAGAATGTTCTACTGTTTTTATTTTTTCAGTGAATATCAAAAAGTGTTCAAAACTTGAAAACACTTTGATCAACATTTTTGTTAATTTGTAACAGGAAGGGTTGTCTCCGGGAGGATTCAATTTTGATACACGGCGGTAGGTTTATAATCCGTGCATAAAGCATATAATTATTAATCCGTAGTTGTTTATTTTATTATTATTTTGGTTTTCAATAAGTGAAGAGAGAGCACAAATAAAATATATTGCTTGAAATTGAATATAATATATTGTTATTTTCTTATTAGCAATCTACTTTTTCTTTATTTTTTTAATTTATTTGTTATTCATGTGTTAAATTGAATCATTGGCGATAAAATAATAAGTTTAAAATAAAAAAAAGTTAAAGTTTAATTGTAAATTTTTTTATAGCATTCATTTTATTTTTCATTCAAATTCACATTTAGAGTTGATATTATTGTTATACGCACTATGTCCCATATTAAAAATGACATATTTTAAATAAAAACAAAATAATATTAAAGATATTTATTTTATCTTTTTTACTTTTCTATTTACTTTTTTATTTTATGATTAATTTTTGTTTAAAAATAATGCTTTGTACTAACTTTTAAATGATTATGAACATTATTCAAAATATTATTACGATATCTACGGAATCAAAATCTTCTTAAATTATTATAATCAATATTATATTTTTTTTGTTAAATTAATGTTTTAATTATAATTTATTTTATTAATAATTTCATTCTTATTTGTTTTTGTTTTTTATTTTCTTCTAAAGTTTTTCATACACTTTCAATATTTTTTTATTTTTCCTATAATTATTAATACAAATAACTTAATAACAAAAATTGAAAAGTGAAATAATTGAAATAAAAATAAAAATAATTATTTGACCATTAAATTATACTACTATTAATTATACTTACATCTGTCCTAAAGCAATGTCACACATCTTTCATCATTTTATCCAATATATATATTTAAAAATTTATTTAAATTTATTTATAAATATACTTATATTAAAATAATTTAATGATATTAATTATGTAACTATTCACGCAATATCGACCACACGCAGAATTATGTAACAGAACTCCATTAATAATAAAGAAGTTTTATTTTATTTTTTGATGATAAATTTTACTTTCTTTGTTTTGGTTTGGTTTATTATAGTATAATTTTGTTTCAATATTTAATATGAAATACATAAACTAATAAATATATAAAAAATGAGAATCATACATTTTTTTCTTTTCTATTTAATTGACTTTTGGAAAAAAAATGAGATCTTACAAAAATAAAGAATATTCTGACTATTTTCTTACTTAATTTTGTCTGACGTGAACATTTTGAAGCTTTTCCATATTTTTTATGATGTCCCAGAAATTTCTTATCCCTTGGCTTCCTAAATAACTTCTCAAATGGTAAATTATTTCTCTTCTTCTATTAATTAATATATAAATTTTGAATCAACATTCACACGAAAACCAATTAAAACTCTCAATTTTCCAACGTGGAACAGTGGAACAATGGACCAATAAAATTGTTCAATTTCACTTGCGTTCTCCCCATTGTCAATCTTTTTCTCATTTAATTATTTTATTTATAAGTTTTTATTACTGAAATTTAAAATTGAACAATTTATATACAGTAAATATTGAAATTGTAATAGATTTCATAATTATTCGATAATATAATATATAATGTTAATATAAAGATTCATACATATTATATGTTTCAAGAGTAAAGATTTCAATCAAAACAGTGATAATTATAATTTAAAAACCCTACAATTTTTTTTTTATGTTTTGTATCTTTATAAATGTCAATATAATTAATTTGATTAATTATCATTAACAAATTATTAATTGTTAATATACGTTGTAGGTGTTTGATGGCATCCTTCACCAGGAGTAATATTCTCAACTTTATTGTCGAAAACTCCTTTTGACGGCACTGGATCGTCAGGGTTCGAGTTACGTACCGCGGTTGAGGTCGTCGACGAGCTGTATAGTTGGCGAAGAGAATTTTGACTCGGCTGTAAATCTTAAATCCATTCTCTGTCATTCCAAGTTGTCGATGTTCTGATTGAGCCGCAATTAATGAAAACGTTGCCGGAAAATTGTGTCAAGCTACTCGCTACATTCATGATTTGGAAGCATTCAAAGCCCAAGTACACTTGAAAACTTAATTTATTTGGTCACCAATCGTTTATTTCTCTATGTTTGATTTTGTTATTTATAGTTAAATAAATGATTTCAGTTAGTTGTGCATATCGTGCAGTTGCGTTTATCTAGAGAGAAAATTAGAGCCGACGGTGGAAAAAATACAAGTCGAGGCTCTCTAATTGAGAGAAGTGAGTAAAAAATGCTATTTTCTAATCAATATTTAAATTATAGTTCATTCATCGCTGTGTTAATTTTTTCTTATATGTTTCTTGCAGGTTCAGGTTTGTATTATTTTCTACAAATCTTAAATATGTTTTTTTTATATGAATCGATTATTGTAATCATCCATCAATTCGTAAATCTATTACTGCATTTCTCCATTATTATTGCATTTTGCTGTTAATGATTTACAATAAATTATTTGTAAAATATTTTTTTTCAAAGATCAGGGCAAGTTTCGTGTATGTTATGTTTATTTAATTTTTTTTTTGCTATTATATCAATATGAATTTGGAGATCAAATACAACTGAATGCCGTGTGTTTTTTCTCCAGAAATTAAATAATTTGTTCCCGATCAACGAGTACTCAAATTTATGTCTACTTCTATTTCCAAATAAGGTATTGATTTTTTTTATAGAAATCGACATCTTACACAAAATTGATATATTCTAAGTTCTTTATTTTTTTCTGAACTTTAATTCTTTTGTTGTTGTGTCCTCAAGTTTATCTTTTCGTTTACCTTATGTTGTTCAATGCTTTGTATTTTTCACCAAATTATGGTTTTTGATTGATATTTTCTGTTGTATGATGATTTTTTTTATGTTATATCAATATAAATTTGGAATTTTTTGATCTATTTTAACATTTGTTTTTTATGTTTTTTTAGAATAAAATAATTCCCAAAATGTTTTCCCAAAACTAATTAGTATATGTGATGGAAAAGTTTTATGCAGGTTCATTATTAATTGTCTACAAATTCTGGATTTTTATCATGGATCACTTAATTACAGTTTAATTTGCATCTTCTTTCAATATAGTGCTCATCAGATTGAGAGGCTCCTGAAGTAGATGTGTGTTGATGACGAAAAGGATATCCTAATAGAATCAACAGTAAAAAAGACCCCCTAGGTTTTTGTCGTATCTTCTTTATATAGTAAGTGTTTCTCTAGCACAACCATCCATCTTTAGAAATAACCAGATAATCATTTTTATCCGTTTTGATATTGTCATCCTTCTCATCCCAAATCTCTTTTTGTTGTATTCTTATCTAATAAAAATTGACATTCATCGGAATTGCAGTACCCTGCAGGAAAACCATATATTTTTCTTCAACGATTTTTGAAAGCTTGACATTTGGCGGCAAGTTGTGCCGACTCTTTGAGCTCAAGTTGGATATAAACGCAATGCTTTTAATACGAAGTTGTAAGCATTAGATATGGCAAGCTATAAGAGCACCTTCTGCAGAATCATATTATTTAGTTGATTTCTCTAATATTGGCACTTCTTTTTTTTACACTGATATATCTTTTCTAACTTTCTTATACATGTTATAGACAGTGTTCTCAGAATTTCTTTCTGTTATCCTTTTCTGTATATACAGGGGGCAGTTGTGCGAGCCCCTCTTTTGTAGTTTGATAATTAACTTGCAGCTGTTAATCTTTCCTATTAGGTTCGTAAAGGTGGTTGGCGATATCTGGAAACTTGGCAAGTGTTAACTGAGAGTGCTTGCTATATCGACTGGTGTTAAGAGGAAGTTTTAAGTACTATTTATGTTTTATAGTTGCGAAAATTGAGCCATTTTTTAATATCTTGAAAATCTCCTATAATTTAGAGCTAATGTATTTATTTTTTGAAAAACTTATCAAAAACTTATATTTTCAAGGATTCTATGGGTGCAATCAAAATTATTATTGGAAAACACTTAAAATTAATTTTATATACAATTTTCCATTTTTTATTAAAATACTTAAAGCAATATACCAATAGCAAAAGTAATATTTACTCCATAATAAAACAACATTTTTAATTATACTATTCTTGAAGCCGTAAATAATAATTACTATTATTATTAAGGTGTAACTATACAATTTGGGATGAGAATAATAATTATACTATTCCATCAACTCTTTTGAAGTAGGAACACCTGGCTCAGCTTCAAGAAACAAGCTTTCTACAGAAGACTCGGCATATGAATCCCCAGAATCACTTTGGAGTCTTTTATAAAGATCCAAAAGTTCCTCTCCAGCTTCAGTAAGGACGTGATCATATCGACCACTTATCATTTCATCATGCCCCGATTGTTTTAGATCAACATCCTTCTGAGATAAGCAATGGGTTTTATACTTTGAGGTCACCAACAATAATGAACTGATAACCTTATCCACAGCTTCCCCAAGGTTTTGAGAGACCAAACTTTTGAAAACTAACAGCAGAAACTTTCTTAATTCAACCGGAATATCCCAGTCTGTCCTTGATACTCTCTTTGATACTATTATTTAATCTATATTAACCTAATAATATTGATTAATGTAACATTTACTTTCTAATCGACATTGATTTTTCTAAGTAATTATTAATGTAACATTGATATGAGTTTGCGGAAATGTTGAGGCAAGAGTAGTTGGGTAGGGTGAATTTTGGGTTGTACATAATATTTTGGAATTCAAAAAGTGAGATTTTTTTTTTTTTGTAATTAAGTAATATTTTTTTACCAAACTAATTACTCGATCTATCTCATATATTTTTTTATTAATATGTTTTGTTCATTTCTTCCATTATTTACAAGTCCATAATTTTTGAATTTTAAATTCTTCATACAATAAATATCAATTTATTTCCTAATAAATTTATCATTTAAATATTTAAATATATAATACTATTATAATGTGCTACATATTTTCAAAGTTTTTTTTTTTATCATTTTGTGCAACATTATAAAAAAATTGAGTTAAAGAGAATAATGAAAACGTTTTAAATTATTATTAAAATTTTTCTCAATTCATTTAAAATTATAAAATTAAAATTTATCAAATTTCATTCCATTTAATAATTATAGTAAATTTCTTATATATCTTTATTTATTAATCATATCTCTCTATTATCAACTTAAATATGAAAATTAATAAATAAAATAAATAAATATTATTATCCAATCAAAATGCTATAATTCAAAGTGCTATATTTCACGAAAACCAAACCTTTAATATATTTATTTTTTACTTTGTTATTGATTTTATAATTTTTAATACTCTTAATAGAGATTAATTGAAAAATTATTTATAAATGTGAATATTAATGATACCAAATAATATTACACAAATAATATTAATGATTCCACACTTTGTAAACTATGCACTTGGAAATAAAATTAAGTTTATACTTAAATAATTAATATATAATGTTACTTATTACGGTTCCTATACATTTGTAATTTTAGTTTTTTGTTGAAACTAATATACGTCATATTTTGTAGGTTGGGGTGTCAATTATGTTGTTACGAAATATCGATCACACGGCCGGATTAGGTAACTGAACTCGATTGGTTGTGACCAAATTGAGAACCTACGTTATTGAAGCGAAGGTATTAAGAGGCGAAAACAATGATGAGATCGTTTACATTCCAAAGTTGCCACTTTCTTCTTTAGATTCAAAATTGTCTTTTCGTTTTCAACGTGACCAATTCCCAATTATAATTTCGTATGGTATGACCATAAACAAAAATCAAGGACAATTTTTGTCAAAAGTGGGGATTCTGTTGAGAAGGTTTGTTTTCACATACGGACAATTGTATGTCGCAGTTTCAAGGGTCACTAACAGAGCAGGTTTGAAATTCTTAATATGTGACGAAGATGGAAACTTGACAAATAAAACTAGAAATGTTGTGTACAGTGAGGTTTTCAGAAATTTGTAGTAAATTTAAATTGTACTTATATTTTTTTTCTATGTTTTGGAACTCTAAAAGTTTGAGCTTTTTTTTTAAAATCAAAATATGTATAAAAAAAAATTATTGTACAAAAAATTAAGCATACATACTTAAATTAAGATTTAAATAAATCCGGTAAGAATTTTGAGTTATAATCCCAGTGCAACGCACGGGCAGAAAAAACTAGTAATTAACAATTTTTAAGAGAAGTCAACATTTTATTTTAAAATTGAATTTTAAGAAGAGGTGTATTCAATTAGGATTTTATTATATTTTTTTGGATTTTAAAAATTTTATGTTCGTGCATTTAAAAAATCCACAGCTATATAGTGTTTGACTGATTTTTTTATATATTTATATGAATTTTCATAGAATTTGAACGATTTTTTTTTATTAATTTATATTAATTTTTATATTTTATATTTAATTTTGAAATTCAAAATTCCAATTGTATTTAAAAATAAAACGGTTTAATATTTTTTTATATATACCAACATATAATAACGTATTATTATTTAATATTATTATATATTCAACATATAATAACATATTATTTTTTGAAAATTTTATTTTATTTTTTATTTTTTCATGTTTTTTAATTGTATTATGTTTATTTATGTATTTTTTATATTTTATTATTTTTAATAATAAATTAATCAATTAAAATAGAAATCCACATAAATCTCACTTAATTAAAAGAGATTTTAAAGACTTGAATTCTTTTATGGGAGTTGCTATTTGCACCCAAAAATGATAAGTACACCGACTCAATTATAATCATAATTATATTATTTAGTTAAAAGTCAATTATATCCCTATTAACCTAATTATATAATTAATTCTCATACACTCCTCTTCTTCTTTTCTACCGCAACTTTAAAGATTTTATTTTTTTATTTTTTTCGCTTTTTCAGTAAATTTCATACCAAGTCTTTTTTTGTTTTTTCATTTCTTACGCAAGTTTTTTTTTGTTTTTTTCGCTTCTATGCATATATGGACAAGGAAGAATTAGATTTGGAAGTGATTTATATTATTAAATTCTTGTTTTTTTTTTTTTATCCTTTGTAGTTAATTTATATTTTGTGTGTATATATATATGTATAGTTTTATATTTGAGTTTGAATAATACAGTATTAAAAATTTATATGATTTTTTTTTAATATTAATTAACAGTGATAATAATTTTTTTTTTAAAATTAACGCAGATTTTGATTTATGATTTTTTTTAAATATTAATGAACAGTGATAATAATTTTTTTTAAATTAACACAGATTTTGATTTATGATTTTTTTAAATATTAATGAACAGTGATAATATTTTTTTTTAAATTAACGTAGATTTTGATTTATTGTGTTAATTAATATATAATTCTTATAAATTATTAAATATTTTTAAAAAAAATATTAATAATATTGTGAAATTAAATGATAATAATAATTCTTATAAATTATTAAATATTTTAAAAAAATATATTAATAATATTGTGAAATTAACTAGATTGTATATTTAAAATTATTAATTTAAATTATTTTTATTTAATTTATTTTAATTTATTTCAAAACAAACTTTTTTATATTTGAGTTTGAATAATATTGAAAATTTATATATTTTTTTAATATTAATAAACAGTGATAATAATTTTTTTTTAAATTAACGCAGATTTTGATTTATTGTGTTAATTAATATATAATTTAATAATGTTATAGTTTATAAAAGATTAAAAGGTACGGTGTATTGTTATTTTTTTAAAGGGTATTATTGATAGTTCAAGGGGTTTATTAAGTAAAACTTATAAAAATATTTATAATTTAAATATGTGTATGCAGTAAGTGGTGTACTTATCATTTTTAGGGGTGCAAATAGCTACTCAGTTCTTTTATATTTTGAAAATGAAATACATAAAAATTCACAGACTTTTAAAATCTATTGATTTTTTAATACCGTTAGATTTTTAAAGATTTTTAAAATTTGTATTGAATACCTCGTGATTTTAATGAACTTTTAACAATTCGGATTGAATACCCCTAAACTTTAAAAGTTCATAAAAATCCTATAGAGTCTTGAATACACCCTCCTTAATTTCGAAGGGTAAAATTGTTCCTTCAATTGAATTTTAATATTAGAAAAAATCCTATAGAGTCTTGAATACACCCTCCTTAATTTTGAAGGGTAAAATTGTTCTTTCAATTGAATTTTAATATTAGAAAACTTCTGTCAGTATTTCGAAGGGTAAAATTGTTCTTTCAATTGAATTTTAATATTAGAAAACATTAGAAAACTTTTAGTAAATAAGAGAGAAATCCACCAGGGTAAAATTGTTCTTTCAATTGAATTTTAATATTAAAAAACATTAGAAAACTTCTGTCAGTATTTTGAATTAAATAAAGAATAACATATACTACCGTAAAAATTCTATAAATTAATCCTCCATATTAATAATCCATAAATTAATAACTTCTTTAAATTAATAAAAAAAATACAAATTAATAACCTCTTTAAATTAATAATTCACGGTCCCGAAACTATTAATTTATAGAGATTTTACTGTAAACTAAATGAAGAATAATTAATAATTTACGGTTCCGAAACTATTAATTTATAGAGATTTTACTGTAAACTAAATGAAGAATGAGATTTTACTGTAAACTAAATGAAGAATAATTAATAATTCAAATTAATAACTTCTTTAAATTAATAAAAAAAATACAAATTAATAACCTTTTTAAATTAATAATTCACGGTCCCGAAACTATTAATTTATAGAGATTTTACTGTAAACTAAATGAAGAATAATTAATAATTCACGGTTCCGAAACTATTAATTTATAGAGATTTTACTGTAAACTAAATGAAGAATTAATTTACTGTAAACTAAATGAAGAATAATTAATAATTCACTGTTCCGAAATTATTAATTTATAGAGATTTTACTGTAAACTAAATGAAGAATAACGGACCAAAACTATTAATTTATAGAGATTTTACTGTAAACTAAATGAAGAATAACAGACAGAAACTATTAATTTATAGAGATTTTAATGTAAACTAAATGAAGAATAACGGACCGAAAAATATCGAGTAAGAATAAGGCAAACAAGGAATAACGAATACCAAAAATAGGGATAAAACTCAAAATATTTCAACATTCAAATCCTAAATATTTGTCAGAAATTCATTTAAGAAAACATTAAGAATCACAAAATACAAATGTTGAGTTAAGTACTTAAGTCTTGAACTAATAACATTAATTAAGAGTGCCGCTTCCAGAAGTGGGGTGCCCATCATACAAATCCTCATCACCCTAAAAAAGTTAAATAAAAAATAAATTATTTGAAGAAACAATATTAAAATAACAGTAACTGTGAAATTAATATTAAACACAAAGTACCTGCATATTCTGGAAATCAATTTTGGTTTGAATCTCAACTGTTACATCCCTTTTCCGTTTCAGCCTCCCATCGCAGGTCGTACTTTGAGGATTTTGAATAATATTACTCGATGAAGAATTAACCTCAGTTGCCGAAGAATTGACTTCGACCGCATCATCAAAATAGATAGGCCCAACCACATTGGTGATGCTAAGCCTAAGAGATTCGAGAAATTCATCACACATTCGACGAGCAGTAGCATTTTCTTCACATGCCAAAATCAACTTGTAAAATTTTCGATTCAGTTGAATTTTCCATAAAGAAGATTCCGTAGAATTTGAAGGAGGACAATTCATGACACCCAAATCATGTTCCCAAATACGCTGAATCGCAACATCTTTACGCCACCGCTTCAAAATGTATGCCTCGGGAATGGTAGAAACACAATTGATATTTAATATTCTCAAACAATGGCAACATAATATACCAACCTCTTCAAATAGTTTGCAAGTGCAACTAATACACTTATCGGTCATAGAAAAACCAACCTCATGCTTCACCATATCATTACCATCCATCCATACCTGATATTTCATCAACCCAGCATCCACACAGACAAGTGATTGATGGCACTGGATTCCTTTCAAGAACTCTTTTTCAAACATAGGATACACCATAATAGTGTACACATCTCTAGCAAGTAAAAGAAGGCTAGCATCGCTCAAAGCCATATTTGGTTTACCTTGAATACATCGCACATCTTCACTATTCTCCTTGCTTCTCCACTCAGAAATAACATAAACGAAACAATGGTAGAAATCACAAAGACCAGATGTATCAGATAACCTCTTAGAAATAGAGTGCTTTGTGCTCTTGCTCACTTGAAACGACAATATTCCCCCCGAAAACCAGTTTTTGCTAAATGCTGGACACCATTTCTCTTTCAACTCATACAACTTTACCATCCATTTGTTAGTTTTGCATTGATACCTGGTAGTTATCCTGTTCCATGATGGAGAATGAATTAGTAAACAATGAAGAACAAAGTATTAAAACATGCAGGATGATGTATTCTAATAATGGAGAATACCGTACCATATGAAAATAGGGGTATTTTGATAATAAAATGTATGATAATGAAGAATGAGAAAATATCACGATAATGAAGAATAGAGAATAAAAACAAGAGAATTTTGATAATAGGTCTTATAATGAAGAATGACACATAATGATGGTGAAAAATATTGCTCACATATTAAAAATATAAAAAAGGATACTTACAAATCCCAATAGCGCTCGAATTCTGCAACCGTATCAGCATCCTTCAAAACATAATTGAACAAGTGCATAAAATCCTTTTGATCTCTTAAAGATCTGATATGCTTCTTCGAATCCTCGCCAATATGAAAAATAGAAAGACGATGCCGTGATTCAGGAAAAATCTTAGAAATGGCAGCTGACATGGAAGCAGATTGGTCAGTCATGATTGTATTCGGATGTTTCTGATCCATTGATCTCAGAAAAGTACGAAATAACCACTCAAAGGATTCAACATTTGCATTCAACAACAAACCACAACCAAACATTACATTATTCCCGTGGTGGTTCAGTCCGACAAAAGGCCCACAAATCATGTTGTATTTGTTAGTGCGATATGTAGAATCATGCACCAACAAATCACCAAAAGCCAAGTAGTCACGCTTCATCCGCCCATCTCTCCAAAAGAAATTACAAAGTCGTGACTCGTTATCAAATTCAAAATCGTAGAAAAAGTCTGTCTCATTAGATTGGCGATTTCTAAAGATCCGAAGCAGCGCGTTAGAGTCGGTACCATCTAATACCTTCGAAGTACCTAAGGCATTATAGGTTTCTTGAATTCCAGACCCAACAAACGATGAACTCCCTGATTGGTTATTTAAAACCTTCACACTGTCGGCCACTTCCTCCACACTTTTATTTAACTCTCTCAGATATGCAATTTGAAGTTTCGGAACCTTCCTGTGAGATCTAAGAAGAGAACTAGAAAAAGCTGGACACAAGTCATGATTGTGATGCTTCACGTGTTTGCTAATGACCCAAACACCTTCTTTATCAACATCATATTGAACTAAGGCTGGACAATCCGACCTAACATCAAGTTTCGAATACGATTTCTCATAACTAGGTTTTGTGTTCTTAGAGCCAGCACGAGAACACAAATATCTTTTCATAGAAATACTTTTATCAACTCTGAGCCTTTGCCTAGACTTTCGAACACTAAAACCAACCTTGAAAGCATATTCATTATAAATATCGAATGCTTCTTTTTCAGAGTTAGCCATAACACCAACCAAATCATCATCAACTGCAAAATACACAAACACATCAACTGAAGATATAAGTATTAGAATAATGAAGAATAATAAAACTGAAGAATGAATAATACAAATCAGTGTACACATAAGTCCACAAATGAACTAATATGTAATAATCAACTTTGTTAAAACATAACAGCACAAAGAAGCATACCATCAACACAACAACAGCAACAAACAATCAGAATGAAGATTGTAATACTACTGAATGAAAACTACTGTAGCAAAACAATGAATAATTGATGCAATAAACAAACCTTGAAGTTGAGAATTTAATGTTTCAACAGCAGGTATAACCATTGGATTCAAGCCAGTAGAACCTATGAAACACATACATGAACAACAATCAGAATAAGATAGAAATACTAATGTACTTACAAACATAAGAATGAATACACAAAACAAACATTGAACTTCAGAAATAAGCGTTTCAACAGAAGGAAGAACATCTGGATTCAAATCGCTAGCATAATGATCAACATAAAGTACTACATAATCAACAGAACAAAAAATACCTAGCATAACACAAAGTACACCATCTAACACAACAACATCAACATCATCCAACACAAATAACATGAAGAAATAAATCAGAATCAAGACTACTGTAACAAAACAATGGAGAATGAGTGCAATAAACAAACCTGGAAGCTGAGAAAGTAATGTTTCAACATCAGGAGCAACCACTGGATTCGAGTCAATAGAACCTATGGAAAACGTACAATCAAAATCAATATTGTAATACTACCGAATGAATGAAGACTAATGTATTTAAAAACTAAAGAATAAGAGCATAAAACCTTTAACTTCTGGATTCAAGTCCATAGAACCTACTGAAAAATCAAACCAAATATAACAGTCATCATTAATAAAAACATATCATGAACAATCGAACAATGAAGGAGAAAAATAGCAGTTCATAGAAATTTTGAATTGTTGAAATCTAAGGGTTCATCCATAATTTCAAGCAATCGAAGAATTGAACAATTGCTAATTTCGAAGAATATCAAATTTGAATGGTAGAACGAAGAGGAAGGAGAGGAGGGTTTGGGCGAGCTTGAGAGGGGGGGGGGGGGGGGGGGGGCATAAATATACTGTCTCGATGCTAGAAGCAGTGAAGGAGAATAGGATAAGGAAAAATAAGTAGGGCAAATTTTTAGGGTTTATATAGTTTGGATCGAGTACACCTTCCCCTCATGGAAACCAAAGATGAGTTAATGAGCCAGAGAAAGCTACATTCTTAATTACCTACACACTAACTTGGGCTTGCAGGTCCTAAGTCCTAACTACTTATCATGGTAATTGGTACACACAGCAAGACCATAGAACACATGGGGACAGAGAATACATTCAGCTATGAACTCAATCAGAATCATATGATCACCATCATTAATTCATAATTTATACTTCAGACATATTCCCCCGTCGGTTCAAACCCACAATCAAACGACAACACTATTGACGATAAACCACGACACTGGAAACTCAGGATACAAACTCAAAAACTAGGTATTGGTTTAAGAACCAAATGAAGAAGCAACCAGAAAACAGAGACAGTTCAAATATGGAACCAGACAACCAAATTCCACAACATTAATTCACAGTGGACCGACTAATTCAGTCAGCTAAATTAATGGTAACCATTAACAAAAAATAAAACTCCGAAACCGGCAAAATATCCTGGAAATTCAACGATTAATTTCTGAAGACTCGTAACGTTCCAGGACAAACCCTGAGAGATTCAGAGAGGGGCGACCGACCTTCTTTATTGAAATTTTCGTTCATATTCTTGGTGTAAATTATCTGTATAGGAGGGATATCGCTCGTTTACATCTTCGCCGCCGATCACCGACTCACCGTCCCTGTGTGCGCCTTTGCGATGATAAGTGATAACGCTTCGAAACAACGTTTTGTCCAAATGAACGAATAATTAAATGAAATTTTATGATTTTTTTAATATAAATAATTTAAGAGTAATAAAATGGAATTAATATAATTAATTAAATGAAGTTTTAGGATTATTTTTATATAAAAAATAAATAATTATCCGTTTTTTAAATAAAATCTAGATAACACAGAGTATTCGTTGTTTGGTGTTTTAAACTCTCTCATAATCATCAGATCTTCAGACGTCGACCATGGAATAGATTGAATCTATTGCTAAGAACAAATTACACACATATACTCAACAAAAGAATTAAATATACTAAAAACTACAAAAATCATAATAACATCAAGTTTAAAATGCCATAGACAGATTACAGATAGACTTGCTATACTACATTGATAGTAGAATGATCCAGAGTTTTTCATCCAAATGCTATTCTGATTAAACAATAGGCAGATATACATACAACATCTCACTATCGAGGTTGTTTGAATAGAGTTATTGTATGAGTGAACTTCGAGTTCATCTGAACTAAAACTATCTGAATTCTTGTTCCTCGAATCATCACTCCAAACCAAATCCAAATCGCGCGATAACCCAAAATTGTCAGAAACCGAGCAACTCCAAAGACTTCAAACCCTAGCAATCTGGACCACAAATGGAGCGAGCGTTAGAGATTGTGTGCATGATCTTTTACACCGACTGGCACGATGTACAAATAAGAAGGGAGGTTTGTCATCAAACTATTTAAAATCAAATATATGAACGATTAACTGTTGTGAGATTTCTTTGTAATTCTTTCAACAAATTTGTTTGTCATGCACAAGATTTAATACACAACTTTTTTTAATTTCCCTCGCAGCTGAACATATATACATAATACAACTGGAACGTAGAAACAATGAACATTGAGATCTTACTTAGATATCATGATTGGTGGATGTTGCATATTGCAGCAGTAATGCTTTTACAATCAAGCTCCATGGTCTTCATCCAGTTCTCAAAGTCTCCGATTTCCTGTTGACAGATATTCACAAGTTCCTCTATAAATACATGGATTGCACTTTATACATTGCCCATATAGCCAAGAATCTGCAGTATTTTTCTTGTGAGTCTCTGACATATTGTAGTCTCATTTTTTTTTCTTTTTTTTTTTGGCGTGTGTTTTCATAGCATAGAAGAGATACTACAAGTCTGAAGAAACTCTACTATATGAAAACGCAACATAAAACATACTACTATAACTAATTTCCTATCTTCCCTCGTGCCGATGACACCTCACACCATACTCAATGCACTACATGTAACGTTAGGACTAAGTTAAGACCTCATCCAATTATTTCTACAGAGCTTTGCAGAGCACATAAATTCGATACCAAACTATTCACCATTTCTTAAAGCTCGATTCCACAGAAGGGAGAATCTTGTGTTACAAAAAACAAATTGGAACGAGGGTCCAAAGATTCTATACAATTCAAAACACCCAAGGAACCGCACGTGAAGCACGAAAGATTAGTATTTATTTATCCATCCTTAAACACGAGGCTAATTGACTATTGTATCCATTTCTATCCGAACAACCCACATTGCATTGTGCTGTAACACAGCCATACCAGGAAACACGGTGAGAGTCGAGAGTTAACGAACCTTGACGGCATTATTAACCGCATGAGACGCCGCGAGCCACTGTTCGGTCTGCTTCGAGAATCGCACGATGGTGGCTGCCACCGACCGGATTTCCATCTCTATCCGCTTCTCGTTTAGGAAGACCTCTTGGACGCCCCCATTGACTGCGTTCACCAACAGGTCCGACACACGCGCCGCGTTCCGAATAGCTTCCTTCTTCGCTTTATCTGGTTTTATCAATTTCATAACTTACTTATTAAACAAGGAAATAAAACACACTCCATCATCATCACCGTGATTCACATACCCGTGCGATCTCGAATCTCAATGGAAGCATGATTGTGATCACTGATCATCTGAAGCAGTGAAGCTTCAAGACTTCCCGCCTCCACCAGATGCGGCCGCTCCATCGATTTATCCCCAATTTGAGATCGAGCGGGTAATCATCACCTTCTTCGGAGAATTTACAATCTCGATTTTAATGGCGGAATTAACCCTAGAAGGGGTTGGTTTGGTTTGGTTTGGTTACACGTGGAATTTTTTTTCTTTTTAATTATTTATTCCTAAAATAAAAGGCTGCGTTTTTTCCTCGAGGCCTCAATTGTCTTTTTGCAGGGTTCATTCTTCTCTCCGCTAACGCCTCTCGAAGTGGAGAAAGATCGATCGAAGGTAAAAATCAAAATCTTGTTTTTCATTATTTCGTGTGTTTCAGATCTGTGTCGTAGCGTATTGTTGGTTGGTTTTGATTAGGGTAATCTTGCGAAGGGCTTAAGGTTCTTAATGATGTTTACTGTTCTTGCTCATGTACGCGCCACCGACCAGTAACGGTTCCGGTGACCGACTCTGAGGAGGAGTAATGTTGCGTGAGAGAGCTAAGCGAATCGTACTAGCATCGGGTTCCGAGGTAGAGGCGCTCTCCCGTGTGTTCCTTTCGATTTCGGCATCAATAGGAAGTTATAATTTTAGTTGTATTCTGTTGCAGAATGTTGAGAAGATTAAAAAGGTCGTAGAAGACGGCAACTATTATGGTGCTCAACAAATGTACAAGTCTTTTAGTGCAAGGTCTGTTTTTTAAGGTCCATTCGCTTATCTACGGGCAACTATAACTACTATATGTTGTCTGTGCACGTTAGGGGAGGGGATTTATGTCTCTGTATTGTCGGTTGACCTTTGTCGAGATTTTGTGTTGATGTACTTCTTTTGATTGGTTTCAGATATATTTCAAGCGAAAGGTATTCGGAAGCGTTGGATATTCTTGAGTCTGGTGCCTGTATACAATTGGAGAACGGGCAGGTCAGACTCCGGTTGTAGACTTGTAGTGGTGTTTTACTACTTACATTACAATTCAGTAACACTACCACATGTAATGTGTAAATGTTACTATGCAAACTTAGTAATACTATACGAAACTTTTAATCGTTGAGGTCATTGGTTTACTGGTAATTTTTCTTTCAAGCTCAATATTTGTTGCGTATTGGAAGTAATAAGAAAGCAAATATTATCGTTTGATGCTCAATGCTCCTTGAAGTTCGATTTATGAATTAGTTATATTCGCACTCGATTTCAGGTTACATGTGGGGTGGAGCTTGCTTTTTTGTTTGTAGAAACACTTGTCAAAGGAAAAATTCCTTACGATGACAGCACTCTTGGTCAGTCTTCTTATTTCGCGATCCAGCTTGTTCTTTATGTTATCATTCCTGCAAAAAAAGTAAGATTTTGGAATGCACTCATTGGTTGTGCTGTTATGACATAATAAATTGGTTTTATAGTGTATACTAGGATTTCTAAAAAGTCCATTTCAGATCTTATCAGGAAAATATACAAGAAGTTTCCTCGGATACCTATGCCACAACATTTGAACCTTGGTGAGGGTGAGGATGACGATATGCAGGGACTTTCTGAAGCTCTTGGAGCTGCAAAAATACGTGCAGAAGGTTGCTCGTCATTTTTGAAGGCTGCTATCAAGTAAGTTATCTCCCTTTCTTGTTGCTCGTGATTTTATGTATGTTAATTTAGCAACGGGAATATGTTCTCCCCTTAAACCAATTTGTGTTGGGGGATTGGGATTAATTTTTCCAAAATGGACAGTATGATAATCGTTAGAAATACAGCCGATCCTTATTTTTTTACATTATCATTTAATCCAAATTAAATACAGTATAATAGTCAAAATTAGCCCTCCATAATCAGGCGAGGATTAAATAATGAGATGAAATTAAGTAAAAAATCAGGTGAGGATTAAAGGGTAATTTGGTCAGAAATTTAGGGTTTTTAAGTGTACTCAGGTGAGGAGAAGGATGATTTAAGATTTAAGTAACTATCAAGGAATTTATTTTGTTGGAAATTAAGGTGAAAAATCTTTCAGAAGTGGACTAAATGACTATTATCCCTATCAAACAACTTTTACTAACACAAATCACTTGTAGAGAGGTATTATCCTTTTAATCCTATAGGGTACAATACATGTTCAAACGCCCATGGCATCGATTGTGACAAATTTTATCTTCTCTTCACAGGTGGTCAATGGAACATGGAGCACATAAAAATGGGTCTCCTGAGATACACGACATGCTAGCAGACTACATATATTCAGAATCTCCTGAATTGGTATATATCGTTACTAACTATTATACGAGTAATAGAAAGTAGAAACACAGCATTTCTGTAGTATACCATAATTCACATGATTTTCAAATTTTTCTTTCACCATTGAATACGTGATTTCTATAAAGCATTTTATGTAGTTAAATATGCTGGTGATAAAGGGACCTCGACTTAATGGTTCATATTGAATATTTATTATTTTCATTGTTTGGTAATGAATTTTTTTGTCATTGTTTGGTAAATCTTGTCTGTTGTTGCAGGATATGGCCAAAGTGTCTTATCATTTTACTCGAGGGAATAATCCAAAGACTTTTGCTTCAACTCTTGTCAGTTTCATGGGCAAGGTAGGTGCACCCCTTGACAATATGACGTTTAGCTAATTATAAATTTCACCCATGAAGTTTAGCTAATTACAAAACCCCTATAATCTGTCAAATTGCATGTACCTCATTATCTCTATTAGTTGTTACAAACAGAATAATTACCTAATAAATGCCCCCTCCCTAGGGTGTAATTTGTAAAGATGTAAAACTTGCCAAGGGGATTCTTGTAATTTTGAAAGGTTGTATTTTGTAATATCCTCACTTAAAATCTATTGTGAATCTGAAGTTTTATACTGTACTATTATTTTCTATATTACAACTCAGTGTAATGACGGCCTACTTTGCATGAATCATACAAGTACTGCATAATAAGTGAAATTTTGCAATATTAATGGCATTATCTGATGATATACAATAGTATAGTTATGGGGGAAGTGTTTTGTAACAAATATATAATGTAGTTAAAAATATAGTCTTGTATATTACTTCATGTATCATTTCTAATATTGATCAAATTGACAAATTTAAACTTTGTAGTGTTATCCAGGTGAAGACGACCTTGCTGTTGCACGTGCAGTTTTAATGTAAGTACTTTTGGAATCAGAAGAAATATCCTGAAATTGCTACTGTTAGTTTATTTCACTGAGTAGTTAAGTTGGTGAATAATCTTTTGGTAATAGATGCTCTCTGACAGTTCTAGTTTAGATTGTTGTTGTCGATCGACAGGAAGACATTATCTTGCATGCTTGTTTCAGGGATTACGAATGTATTTTTCTTTTGATAATTGCGCTATGAAAGTATTATTCCTATGAAGTATGAATGATCCAGATTTTAGCCTTTTGAAGTATATACATATACCTGTTATATAATGTGTGTAATGATCAAGATTTTTGTTTCTCCTTTTGTTGAATCATACTAGAGATTTTTTCAATGAAGGCTTCACCGTTCTATTGCTCTTTTCTATTGTGTAGGTATATAGCCATGGGTAATCTGAGAGATGCTAATATCCTCATGGACGAAATGAAAAAGATAGTGCAATCTCAATCTGTTAATTTTCCTAAATCCGAATTAATGGAGTTCGTCAATTATCTTCTTAATGCGTGAGTCTCTTCGTTTGTTTTCCTTGATTCGTGAGTAAAAACATCCATATAAATTCTGGATTGTACTTGGTAGTTGGAAACTCCTGAAATGGGCATTATTTCCATATTGACTATTCAGGTTGCAAAGAGATGCCTTGCCTCTTTTTAATATGTTGAGACAACGTTATGAGTCGAGTATAAACCGAGAACCCATTTTTAACGAGGTATGCAGTTTCAAGTCCTATCCTTGACTTTCTGTCTTTCGTTTTTTTTTTTTTTTATCTTGGAAATCAGGGTTTGGTAATTTCACGTTTCTGTTGACTTCATGGATTAGTTGCTTGATGAAGTGGCTGAGAGATTCTACGGGGTACAACGTAAAAATTCCATGCCTGGAATGTTTGGAGATTTCTTCAAGGTAAAATAAACCAGTTGTTAATGAACGTAACCGTCTTGATTTTGCTGACGAGCTTGATTTTTTTTTGTTTTTTGGTTGCTCTTTTTTTGCAGATGATGGCTGGAGAATAATAAGTGCGCCTTGGAGTTACATTCGGATGAAAATTTCTGGTCAGTGTATCGTTGTATCTGAGTATTGAAAGTTGAACTCCAACTCACCAGAGTTTTCACCATGAAATTGTCCTCAATGTCAGCATGTTTTCTTACCTTCGCGTAATCCAACTCCAGGACATGTTTGATTAAAAAGAATCACTTTCAGACATTTTCCATTATGTTGTTTGGTATACATAAATTTGTGAAAATTTTGAGGAGTGCCGATTATTTTTGCCAGCTCTTATTGTCATGAGTAGTTTTATCGAACTCTGAGCAATTTAAAATGCTATTTTTTTTAAAAAAAAATCATAAATAAAAATTCAATGAAGCTAAGAAAATTACATGTGGTCCAAATGCCGGCGGAAGCAACTTGGGCGGAAGAAGGGGAAAATACTCTGTCTTTTTGTATTAGGCCTACAACTTCAGAGGCACTGCATAATTGTTATTTTTTTCAACTACATTTGCACTACAGGTGAAACTCATAACATATGTACTTTATACTTTCAACATAATCAGTTTGTTATTTTGCACATTATTTTAAACATGTGACTTCTTTATCTAAAGTCATATGGGCGTTCATCTTGCAAGGCAAGACGAAGCATACAAACTCTCTTAAAAACAATACTTATGTGTTACTAAATGGAATCAAAACAAAACTTTTTTTTAAAGATCAATATCATAGGGAAAAACTCTACCGCATCAATGAACTAATAGACTCAAATAGAATCAAAACAATACTTCCCACATTCTTGTTAAATAGAATCAAAAAATACTTCTCTGTGGGATCAAAACAATACACTCTCCTTAAAATAAAACAATACTTTTCTGTGATATTCTCTTAAAAACAAACAAAACAATATCAAATTAATACTTCTCTTAGTTACTAAACCGAATCACAGATTCACAACAATACACTCTCTTAAAAACAAAACAATACTTCTGTGTGATACTCTTTTAAAAACAATCACAACAATACACTCTCTTAAAAACAAAACAATACTTCTGTGTGATACTCTTTTAAAAACAAAACAATAATTCTCTGTGATACTAAATCGGATCAAAACAATACTGTGTTAGTAAATCGGATCAAATCAAAACAATACTTCTCTGTGTTACTAAATCGGATCAAAACGAATCACTTTCAGACATTTTCCATTATGTTGTTTGGTATACATAAATTTGTGAAAAGTTTGAGGAGTGCCGATTATTTTTGTCAGCTCTTATTGTCATGAGTAGTTTTATCGAACTCTGAGCAATTTAAAATGCTATTTTTTTTTAAAAAAATCATAAATAAAAATTCAATGAAGCTAAGAAAATTATATATGTGGTCCAAATGCCGGCGGAAGCAACTTGGCGGAAGAAGGGGAAAATAGAAAAGTTTAAAGCTCCCAAACAATCAAAATACTCTATCTTTTTGTATTAGGCCTACAACTTCAGAGGCACCGCATAATTGTTATTTTTTTCAACTCCTTTTGCACTACAGGTCAAACTCATAACATATGTACTTTATACTTTCAACATAATCAGTTTTTTATTTTGCACATTATTTTAAACATGTGACTTCTGTATCTAAGTCATATGGGGCGTTCATCTTGCACGGCAAGACGAAGCATACAAACTATCTTAAAAACAGACATATTCAAATAGAATCAAAACAATACTTCCCACATTCTTGTTAAATAGAATCAAAAAATACTTCTCTGTGGGATCAAAACAATACACTCTCTTAAAAACAAAACGATACTTCTGTGTGATACTCTTTTAAAAACAAAACAATAATTCTCTGTGATAGGATCTGTGATACTAAGCCGGATCAAAACAATATTGTGTTAGTAAATCGGATCAAATCAAAACAATACTTCTCTGTGTTACTAAATCGGATCAAAACAATACTTCTCTTGTATTACTAAACCGGATCAAAAACTTCTCCGCCTATTCAAAACAATACTTCTCTGTCTTATACATAATCAGTTTACTTTAATATGTATGGGTCATTTTGGATTTTAAAAAAAATAAAATATCAAGGAAATATGTATTGGGAAATTTTCCGTTTTCCATTAAGATAAAAAGTGTGAACAAAACAATTAAAAAACATTAATTTAGTGCAAGAAGATAAAATGTTGATTAGGTTCTTAAAAAACATTAATTTAGTGCAAGAAGATAAAATGTTGATTAGGTTCTTCTTCCTCGTCGTTAAATCCACACTTCAGAGAGATTATTTTCCAATGCTCGAACCAAATTTCCAAAGTAGTTCTTGGTAATGACGGTAAGACCAACCAACTTGCTACGAAACTCAATGAAACCCTCCAACGGACCACGTGCGTTTATGTACTTAAGCATCTCCTTCTCGGTCAAATGGTGAAGCTTCTCAAGCGCGTTCTCTGCCTCCCCTTGCAAGTGTCCGAAAAAGTCCAATTTACTCGAGCCGCTTTCCGTTTCCGACAAGTAATACCCGTATGCGTAAGTCCATTTGAGCACGCGCCTGCAGTCGACAATCTGGTCCCAAGCATCCACAACCCACTCCAGCTCAGTCTCGTTCTTAATCCTCTGAGAGATCGATAGCTTCCGGACTTGCTTGTCCCTGGCCGTCTGGAGGTCTTCGAGAGCCCTCTTCCTGGCCTTGTCGTTCGAGTCCCATCTCTCGTAGTAATGCGTGTACTTTGCCAAGTGTTTCCTTGCGTATTCCCGACTCGTCTCTTGTTCATTGGAATTAGCTTCCGCCTTGTACTCGTTGCAGTGGTGGTTATCGAAGCTGCCGAGACAAACCCAGCAGAAGTGGTGGTTGCAGGGCGGGCGGCAGGTCATGTGATTGCAGCCTTGATTCTTCTCGATTGCCTTGTGGCATTTCGGGCAGGGCTTCGTGTAGGCGAGTATGTATTTCGTGTTCTCCGCCTCGGAAGAGTTCTTTTCGATCCACTTGGAAACGGTGGAGCAGTCGAGGGGGCAGTGAGATTCCTCCCTGCAGTTCCAGCAGAGCTTGTGGCCGCAATTGCAAATCACCTCGAAACTCCCGCTGCCCATTCCATCCAAGAGAGTGATGGCGTAGACGCAACCGGGGGAAGGGCAATACTTGATCTTATCCGGATTGGATTCGATGTAAGATTGGTAGAGGAAGTGGTAATACCTGTCCTTGTCGGAGGGGGAAGCGAGGGAATCGACCATGTCGGGGCCCGATTCGGAGTTGCAACCGGGTTCGGGGCAGGGGAGGGTCAGGCGGCCGTCCTGGATGGATACGGAGATGTAGCTAGTCCAGCACTCCACGCAGAAGAGATGCGCGCAGAGGGAGGATGCGGACAGCATGTCTTGCTTTTGTTTGGTTTCGTAGCAGATATTACATACCATGTCCACCGTCTGTTTCTGCTGCTGCTGCTCCTCCGAGGAATAGGATCCTTTGCTGAACCATTCCTCGTAAACGTCAGAGGTCAGCGTCCAGTTGTTTTGGGAGAGGAGAGTCAACGCCGCGCCCCTAGGTACGCTCAGAACGCTGCACACTTCGGAAATTAGGGTTTGTTGGAGCTGCCGGATTTCTTCCTCTTTCACCACCTTGTACGCTGGTGGTTTCAACACCTCCTTTTTCTCTTCTGCTGAATCATCGTCCAATATCTCCGAATCATCGTCATCGTAGAAATCTTCTCCTTCAGAATCCATTAGGTATCATCGATCGATCGATCGGCGCTTTAAATAAGAAATATATTATAAAATAAAAAAAATATTAGGTTTACCAAATAAATCTGAATTGTTATTTCCTATGAGATCTCGAATTCCGGTTTTTATGGGGAAGATTTGGTTGAGTACTTTTGGTCAAAAAATATTTATAAGAAAATAAATATTGTTAAATTAATATATTTTTTATTTATTTTCCAATTCAATTAATGTGTTATAATCGTCACAAATTCACAATTAGTGAGTTGTAAACTTGAATCAATATTCAAAAAACTATGGAATTTCTTTACAAATTAATACTCTATAGTAAACTTGTAATAACCCGAATTTTTAATATAAAAATTAGTTAATTAAAATTAACTCTTTTGCCTACGGGTTAGTCGAGATTAATATTTTATAAATTAAGCTTTTAATTTAATAAACTTTTATAAAATGTAAGTAGTTTTAATGGGCTGAAAAAATAAATCGTGGGCTAGTCGAATTATTTTATATTGGGCCAACGTAAATTTAGTACTTGCTTTATGGGCTGAAATTATATCTAATTTAAATTAATGTGATGTCCAAGCCTTTTATTTAATATCATTTCTAATTAACCCTAAGACATACTCAAATATTAAAAGAAAACAAGAGTGAGAAAAGAAAAAGAAGAGAGGGGCGTCGGGCGTGCGTACGGGAAGAAAGAGAGGGAGGGATCGACCGAAATGAAAAAGGAAGAATCGGATGCTCTACAATTTCACGTAATCTCGACCTCATCTTAATCGAAAGGCAAGTAGGTTTAAGATTCATGTAATTAGATTATTTGTTTAGGTTTAGGGTTTTTAATCAAAATATGTAATTTATGATTTGTTATTCTTGATTGTTGTGTATGTGCTCCTGTACGTGTGTGTACATATACGGATATACCTCTAATATGCAGTGTGTGTACATATACCTCTAATATGCAGAATGATGTATGAAGACATGGGGACAAATATGGATATCTATTTCTATGTCTATATGAATGTATGTATGCAATGTATTGATGACATAATATGATAATGTTATATGTAATGGTATATATGCAAAGATGCTAGATGTTGCTTTTAAAGTGAAATAATATATATAAGTAGGTACGTAGGTAGATGTGTAAGTACTAGGACCCGTGTTTTATGAATCCGTAGTAATAAACATGATGTTATATGCTATGTGGAGTGGTATGTTATATACTTATATGTGAAGGTGTAAATTGTGACAGGAGGCTGCTGCACTATGCAGCAGCAAGTTATATTGTATGTGATTGAAATTGTTTATCATGTTACTTCTTATCATTTTGGCTTGAGATTGAGGTATTTTGTTAATGCATTTTGATATATGTGTTGTAGTTTATATTAATCATGAGTTAGTTTTAATGTGAAGTCATTGATGTCATTAGTTCATGCATACAAGTAAGAGTGCATATGCATTAGAAGTTCAGTTCACGGTCAAAATATTAAAAGAACGAAACTTAATGCTAATGTAAACGAAATGTCGGGCATCGTAAGGAACTACCTTAAGTAGGGTGGCACTAACAAACGAATGGCCTCAATGGCTAGAGCGTCGAAAGGGCCTCTAGACGGGGTGTTCAACTAACTTTAATGACCTCAATGGCTAGAGCGTCGAAAGGGCCTCTAGACAGGGTGTGCAACTAACGAACGAATTGCCTCAATGGACTGGGGTAGCCCTTACGATGTCAAGTGAGCTCGCGTCTAAACGTGAAAGAAATGATATGAACGTTAATGTTAAAGAAAAGTTACGTAAATGTTTCAAGTTAAAGTTAATGGTTATGTCTTAAGTTTAAGTAAAAGAGTTGCATTGCATTAAAGTCAACGTTTAAAATACAAACTAAGACGATAAGTGGAAAGATTAAAGCATATAGATTGCATGCTTACTTGCCAGTCAGTGGACTGACCCTTGTTGATATAAATATTTTCAGGTGATATTATGATTAACCGGAGTAGTCGAGGATGCTTCTGCGCCATGATTCGTACAAACGTTTAATATGTTAATTTATTTTAGTGCGTGTTGACGTGTCAAAACTAATAATGATTTCTGCTACATTTACTATTATTTAAAGCTTTTTACCGTTAAGTTTTCAAATGTCGACGTGTACGTCTAAGATTTCAAATTCTTCGCCCTCGGTTTCTTTACAAATTAATAGTTATATTTTATTTATTTAATAAAATAAAACGGGGTGTGACAAAACTCCTATATTAATAAATAATCTAAGGGGTGTATTCGTTCGGGAGTCTTGTAGGATTTTAAAAAATCTTTAAAAATCCATAGGTATTCAAGTGTCTATGGATTTTAATGAATTTTAATAAATCATGGATTTTAATGGATTCTCTTTAAAAAATATAACTAAACTTGACTTTTCAAAATCTCTCATAATTATGAGAGATTTTGATGGATTTATTTACGACACGAAATATCTAACATGAAAACAATAAAAAAAATAATCGTCATTTAACAAGAATATTATACAAATCTATCTATATAAAATAATCAAAATTCTATTTGAGAAAATTGATATTATTATATTTTATTTAAAAATAATTATTGTTTAATATTTGATAAAATATGATAAAAATTCACTTGTTTCGACACTAATAATTTTTTTTAAAATATAACGAGAAAGGTAAACAATACGTATATTTTATATATACGTATATATATGTAATATATGTATTTCGTGTATATCAAAATTTACTATAAAAAAATGAGGTCGATGTATAACAATAATGCTAATGCTATGTAAGAAACGAGGTCGGTGAAGATGAAAATAATAATGTGAAAAATGGGATTTGTGTATAACAAATGATGTAAATGAAGATTAATAATAGTGATGGATAATAATTTATTTATTTTAATTTTTAAATTAATATATTTTTCATTTTTTATTTCCTAAATAATTTGGATTTTTTTAAAACAATTTTTTATTTTTTATAAATACAAGTCTATGGTTATTAATGTAAATAATTAAAAGTATATTTCATAAACTCTATGAAAATCCATTAAAATCAATATAAAATATCAGTCAAACTCTTCATAGACTCAATGGATTTAAAAAATTCATAAAAATTCACTGACTTTTAAAAGTGCAAAAAAATCCATTAAAATCCGAATTGAATACACCCTCCTAAGTCTTAACTTTAAACTAGTTATAAATAGAAATAAACTTGACATTGTTATAAGTCATACATTTTTTAAGTCTCATTTTAAAGATTTATACTCAATATTTATTAATAATATTTTTATTTATTAAAATCAATAACATTTTTAAGATAATTTAAAATATTTATCAAAATCAATAACATAGTATATGGTCAAAGTTTATAGTCCTTATATTTATTAATATTTTGTTTAATTGGTATGTTAAACACAATTTTAGTCAATTTATATGTACATTATTTTTATATTTATATTATTTTTTATACTAAAAAAATATTTTTGTTTTGTAAAACTTTGTATAAGAATAACTATAGTAATATTTTTTTTCAGGTCTCATGATGTACAAAGTTTCTACATAATCTCTATGTTAAAGTTAGTTTTATTGCAATTCATGTACTGTGTAAATAATAAAAAAAAATGTGATAATTGACTATTTTTTTATTAATTTTTTACCATAAAATAAAATTTTAAATTAAAAAGTAAAATTTTAATAAGTATATTTTGATAGAAAAGTAAATTATATTTTAAAGTGAAAATTAAATTAATTTATACACGATTTTTTTTTTCTCAACTAATTATACATACCTTCTAGAAAAATACAAAACTCACTGTTTAATTTTAAAATTCAATTTTACTCATATTTTTTCAACTATTTTTTAAATTTCACTCAAAACTACTAGTATATTTTTAATTTAAAATACATTTTTACTTCTTACTTTATAATAAAAAAAATAAAAAATAATAATTTTCTTAATTTACATAAATTATATTATATTAAAATCTACTTTTTTGCTCTAATACACATATTTTAAAGTGAAAAATTAAATTAATTTATACACGTTTTTTTTTCTCAACTAATTATGCACACTTCTAAAATTCTTACTTTATAATAAAAAAAAATAAAAATAATAATTTTCTTAATTTACATAAATTATATTATATTAAAATCTACTTTTTTGCTCTACTACACATATTTTAAAGTGAAAAATTAAATTAATTTATACACTTTTTTTTCTCAACTAATTATGCATACTTCTAAAAAAAATAATACAAAACTCACTGTTTAATTTTAAAATACAATTTTACTTATATTTTTCAACTATTTTTTAAATTTTACTCAAAACTACTAGTATATTTTTAACTTAAAATACATTTTTACTTCTTACTTTATAATAAAAAAAAATAATAATTTTCTTAATTTACAAAAATTATATTATATTAAAATCTACTTTTTTGCTCTACTACACATATTTTTGTTTTTTTACTACATTTTTTGCTCCACATATTTTTATTTTTTAATCTATATATAATTTACTTGTATATAAATAGGTAAATAAATTATTTTAACTATAAAATTATTATTTTCCTCCATTTATTCTTTACGTTTTTGTGCTAAATACATGATTTAGCACGTGTATAGTATTTTATGTATCTACATATATTGTCTGAATTTATGTATTTTATGATAATAAACCATGAATTAGAAGAGTTTGCATTTATTAATAAGTGAATTAGGAGAAGCTATTGAGTGAAGTGTGCTGATCTACATCGGGTGCGTCATTAATTACTATGATTAATATATGCCAATTTTGTTCTTTTATCTGTATTCAATATATCATTATTCATTTTGCAGAACAAAATAACAACTTGAATGCATTACTAGAAAGTTACCAATTAAATTTTGTTCTGTATTCAATATATCAATATACCATTATTCATTTAGCAACTTGAATGCATTAGTAGAAAGTTACCGATTAAAGTGGTCAACACTTAAAAAAACCGTAGTTGAAGCTAGAAATTGTGTATCCTTTCTGACTGTGGGGTCATTGAGATTTGAGAGGAAGAAAGGTTTGTATATTATTCATTCGAATCACAAGAGTTTACAATTTTTTTTGTCTTTTAAACTATCATAAAATACATAAATTCACAAATACTGTCGTAGATAATTAACAATGAACTTCAGTTTGCATTTATTAATAGGTGAATTTTCATGAAAATTCACCCATGATAAAAATCTATATTCCGTTTGCATTTATTAATAGATTTTACAATGAATGTCATTATAAAAAATATTATAAAAATATTGAATATCATTATAAAACATCCGTTTGCATTTATTAATAGATTTTACAATGAATGTCATTATAAAAAATATTATAAAAATATTGAATATCATTATAAAACACTGAATATCATACTGATATCATTAAAAAAAAACACTGTTAAAAAATACTAATTTTTAAACTAAATATTATAAAAACACTTGATGTTACTAAAAACATTGAATGCCATATTTTTCCATTGAATATTATTAATATACTCTTTCAATTTATTATATATTTTTAATTTTAATTAAATAAAAAACTAAATATTTAATTATGATCGGTACAAAAAAAATTTGGTAAAGTTGGTTGTCAAGATGAAAAAAATTTGGTAAAAATTGTTTTCAAAAAATTGTTTTCAATATATCTCTATATGTTTTAATTTAGAGATATACAAGAATACAATTGTATTTTTTAAATTTAATATTTTTACAATTAAATAAGATGTTTTTACTTTTTACGTATGTTTTATATAATAATTAATAACCGTTATTTAAATTAATAAAATTAAAATAATATTAAATAAATTATTCTTATTCATAATTAAGAAAAAATTATTTACTTAATTCTAAGAAATTTTACAAATTTTATTTTATCCAAAATCTTCCTATATATAATGATATATATAAAAGAATAATATACCTTAAAAAAACTATTTATTAGTTTTAAGATTATTTTGAGAGTTCGGTATATTTTTAAATATTTATCAAATCTCAAATATATTTAATTTGTTATTTCAAAAAGCTTATTTTTTCTCATTCAAATTCATAAAATCTATTAAATCTAAATCAGTAGTAGGACTGTAGGAGTAGGGATGTAAACGAATCGAATCGAGTCGAATATCTTACTATTCGATTTAAGCATATTCTAATATTCGTATTCGTGTTCATATTCGTTTGAATAGTAAATTTCGATTTGTATTTGTATTCGTTGTATATTCGAATATTACTTCGAATATTCGAATATTCAAATATAACGCTAAAAAATAAAAAATAAAAAATAAAAAATGGAAATATATATTGTTTTATTTTATCATAAAAATATTTAAAAAATTCAAAATATAAAATAAAACTAAAATATCATTTGACACATCAATCATTTGACACATCAATCGATAACTTCTTCTTTCTAAAAATATAAAGCAAACAATTGGAAGTATAATATATATTGGGAAATTCGGAAATATAAAAGAAAAAAAACTAAAATAATATTTATTAAAAATTATATATATATGTATTTATATATATTTTGAATCGACTATTCTTATAATATTTGAATTGAATAATATACTATTCATATTCGTATTCATATTTATTCGAATATTAAAAAAATATTTGTATTGTATTCGTATTCGTTTTTTTTAATATGAATCATCAAAAATCGAATCGAATTACGAATAGAGTAAAAAATATTCGATTCGTTTACATCTTTACGTAGGAGTATAAATTAATAGACAAAATATAGTACTACTTTTCAAATAAGGAATATAATTATTTCTTATTTTTTTTAAATATATAGTTTTAATTAAAATTTAAAATAAGTTAAAATATGAGTATACTTTAAAATAAATAGGTAAAAAGAAACATAGTAATGTACAAGTTACAGATTCCCGAATATTCTAAAAATAATTTTCACCGAGAAGAATCCATACATCCGTCCATCAGACCGGACGAATGTATCTATCTGTAAAACCGGTCTGACAGATCCTCTTAAGAAGTTATTAATTCCAAAATGACCTCGACAAACTAAAAATAATTACATTTCACCCCCTCCTCTTCCTCCCGATCGAATCACAAAGCACATTCTTCTTCCACCTATAGTTGCCTATATTGATTTATATTTTTCATATAATTAACCATCAACGTTTTCCTGGAAATTTACATACACAACTCCGCTCCTGGAAATATAACTGACCGGTAATTGCATCGTTTACCTTTTTTTTTTTTAATTTTTATTATTATTATCCAATACGTATATATGAATTGGGGCATTTTATTTTCCATCTCCGTGTTCATGTTTGCTTATCCAGTACGGATTTGATCGTAGCCTTACATCTGTGGTCTCTCAATTACAATCAAGATTATGTTTTATCTGAAATATCTGTAGTGAAAATGGAGCTCTGGTTTTTAGCTTATTTACAGATGCTACATGGATTTTTTTAGTGTAATCGATTTTATGTAGTATTACCCACAGAACCATCTGAATTGTTGTGGCATGTATCATAGAGGTAAACCAGACAGTTCCTTGGCACTTTTTTGCTTGGTTTGTGTCATTGTGTGTCTCTGACTCTCGAGATTATGCCGACCATCGGCCCTTTTCGTTTGATCCAATATCTGTTTATTTCCGAACCGGAAGATTCTCAAATCACACTTGTTAAAACCAGTCCTCACTGTGTGTTTTTTGCTATTGCTTTCAGTTTATGCATTTAGTATTTGTTGCATATGGCGTATTGCAGTTCCGTTTTTGGTCTCATGATCTTGACCTTGTAATATGTTTAGCAAGTAAGGAGTCTATGAGAATATGCTAATCATAAGGTAGCAGTTGCCTTTTTATACTTTGTATGTATATTAGTGTTTTCTTCCTGTATTCAACTATGCCTCATTTTTTCAGTTACTAGACGTGTTTCAGGTCTTTCGTTGGTCTTCAAAGGAGAAAAAGTGGAATGCGGAAAAAATGTTCTTGAGAAGAAGGGATTCCAACTCTGAGGCTTTCCATGTATTGGCATTACCTGAGTCGATAACATTCTTCAGTCTGGACGAGCCAAGGGACATATCGGCTACAGCTTATTACATGCATCTTATTGGTGATCGAGTAATCGGTCCATAACTTTCATATTTGCCTTTTTATAGCTCACTCAACATGGATAACAGAGGAATCGTACTGATGCAAAGATATGAGTTAGGCCGATTATTAGGCCAAGGCACATTCGGAAAAGTCTACTTCGCCAGGGGTGTCCAAACCGGGCAGAGTGTGGCCATCAAAGTAATAGACAAGGAGAAAATTACGAAAGTCGGGATCATAAAACAAATAAAACGTGAAATATCGATAATGAGACTTGTCCGGCACCCCAACATCATCCATCTCCATGAAGTCATGGCCACTAAAACAAAGATCTACTTTGTGTTGGAATACGCCAAGGGAGGCGAGCTTTTCGAGAAGCTGGCCAAGGGAAGACTAAACGAACACATGGCTCGGAAATACTTCCACCAGTTGATCAACGCCATCGATTTCTGCCACGGAAGGGGAGTCTACCACCGCGATTTAAAGCCAGAGAACTTGTTGCTGGACGAGAATGAAAATCTGAAGGTCTCCGACTTCGGGTTGAGCGCTCTCGCTGAGTCTAGACGGACCGATGGGCTTCTGCACACCACGTGTGGGACCCCAGCCTACGTGGCGCCCGAGGTGCTCGAGAGGAAAGGCTACGACGGCCCAGCAGCAGATGTTTGGTCTTGCGGGATCGTTCTTTTTGTGATGTTGGCTGGTTACCTTCCATTCCACGACTCCAATTTAATGGAGCTGTATAAGAAGATTGGGAAGGGTGAGTATAAGTGCCCGAGATGGTTCTCTCCGGAAGCTCGTAGGCTGTTGTCGAGGATGCTGGATCCAAACCCAAACAGTCGGATCACGATCTCACGGATTAGGGCTTCCTCTTGGTTCAAAAGGGGACTACAAAACCCAGAGGCAAAAGGAACTGATAATGATCCGTCTCCTCAGGAGGAGGTGCCTCCAAGGCTTCCAGAAATGAACGCGTTCGATATCATCTCACTTTCGGATGGTTTCCATCTCTCGAGGTTGTTCGAGGAGGATGAGTCTCGAACGAGGAGAGAAACTAGATTTGTCTCGCGGAAGCCCCCAAAGGTGATCATATCTAAGATGGAAGAGATTGGGAGGCGTATGAAGATGAGAGTGAGTAGAAAGGACGGAGGGCAGTTCAGGTTGGAAGGGACAAAGGAAGGCGGGAAAGGGGTGTTGTGTGTGGAAGCCGAGATATTTTCACTCACGCCAGATGTTCATTTGGTGGAAGTTAGAAGAAGTTGTGGGGAAACATCAGACTATGAGAGGGTGTTGGAAGAGGGAATAAAACCTGGGCTTGAAGACATTTTTTGGTCTGATGGGCTGGTTGAGGTACGAGACGAGGGATCCCCATTGAAACATTCGAGCGTACAGCAAGATCATCATTCACTAGAACAGCAGCCGTTGCTGTGTGAGCAAGTAAGTTGAATTTTGGCCCCCCGATATTTTCTTTCTATCGGAATAAGGTTTTTCTCCGGACTTCCTAGTGTACATGAGAAGTAGGTGTTCAGGTTTGGCTCGTTATACATGATTGATTGGCGCAGTTTCTCTCGTTTTTAGGCTAGCTCGGATAACCCTCTCGTTCATTTCTTGCTGTACATAGAATTCTTGCTTGAGGCTGAATATTTTTGTATCTAAATGCTTGCCTTCGGCTTTATAATCTACATGGGCTGCACCTATGCCATTTTTGATGTTTTACTATTATAGTTTCCAATAGAATTCATTCATTCATTCACCTTCTTAGTTGTTTATTGAAAGAAAACCTTATTATACCTTTTCAACATGATTGAGTTGCAATAATAGATGCTACAATTTGGAATGTTGGACTCACAAAATCTCTAAGATGGACTCTGCAATTGAAAATATATCAAATTATTATGTCTTCAAAAACGCGAAAAATGCCTCTTTTGCCTTTTCTACTAGAAGGTACAATCGATCACTTGAGAGGAAAAGTAAGAGGGAGTAGGGCTAACGCGAGGAGGTGGACTGCCAGTTTGAATTGTATAAGCAGGGCTAACACGACTTCATCATGTCAGAAGCACAAACCATATAAGTGAGCAAGCAAATTCTCAGTCCATTCGAGAATTTTATGCTTGGGATTTTTCTCCCAATCATACTGCACCCACACCAACAAAAAAAGCAAACTATTGATATACATAGACACACCAATTTCCCATTATCAACCAACCAAACAGGAATAGATAAGTTTATGTAGTGAACTACACCCTCGAACCGAGCATTTGTCATCTACTAAGAAGGCGTAGACGCCCCCCCTATATGATGAATTCACCCAAAATGCACTAAAAACTATTCTACCGCTGTATCGTTCTGTATTATTGACGACAGGACGAAAAGGGTACCCGAGTTTGGTAAACTTTAACGAAGCCGTTATATCATATCATATCATATCTATCTAAAACTGACGTCCAGAAGAAGTTTATTAGCCATGTATATGACCTTTCACTCTTTTGTATAAGTTGTTGGCCATCATTATTCTAATGCATTCATTCGCTTTATTGGCAAAGAGGAGGAAACTCATCTTCATTCTTGAGGCGAATGGACTGCCCTGCAACCCTGAAAAGCCCAGACTATGTCATAAAAGGGGGTATTCAACATTTAAAATAATAAAACTGCGATTTTCTTTCAATTAAACTAAACATCATGGTTATGTTTTGTATTATTCATTAAAAGGTTGTGTACCTTTGTCGCATCAAGACTGCAGTAGAACCCTGTGGTTTCACAGATGCACCCATCTTTGAGCCCCTAACATGAGCTGAGCCGGAGATCACCTCTTCTCCAAGATTCCCAATAGACCCAAATTCAATTCTACATGATGACGCACTTACACGCCCATTTTTCTGATTACCAAATTCAACCGAACAACTTGATTGAGACCGAACATACGGTCTCCTCTTTCGTCCCAGATGACTTTCCCGTGCAGGCAGAAACTCATGACTATGGGCATTGTCAAGAGAAGAGTACTCATACATGCCATAATTAATATGTCCATTACTATGAAGGTGATTCTCATTTCCAGATGGTGCCTTAATCTTGCCCGTTCCTTTTGCAGGCATCTCCGTGCAAACAATATTCTGCAAGAACCAAATTACAGTAACATAACAAACACAAAACACGGTGTTGAGAGATAAAATGATAGAGATAGAAATGCTACCGTCTGCGGAAAATAAGTTCCGGTTCCTCGAGCTTTCTGGTTCCCGTCAAAATGGAAAGCATTGCCAAGTAAACCAAAATCAGCACCAGCAAGCAGAGTTTGGTTGTTAGATACTGTGTGTGAAAACATTTTGGAGACTTCATTGTTATTATTTTTATTAAACTTAAGAGGCAGTGATTGACGAACAATATCCCAAGGTTTTCTGTTCTGAATTCCGGGAGGAGATGGTGAGGGGGCAGAGGGGTTGCTCACTGCCAAAGAGAATCCATTGGATAACTGGCCCCGGAGCAAATTCCTGATATTACCGTCATAATCTCCGGTCAGGTCAGCCAAGGGATTGAAAGCTTCTGAATCCCCTCCAATGCTTCCAGAGTCCATTTCTCTGCAATCAAGCGACGCATTTTCCAAAACTCCGCCCTTGATAATAGAACTGTCCAAACACCATTGGTATGTGCTATTCATCTCTGCCAGTTTCTCTCTGTTGTTCTCCGACCAATTGGATGCTAATAAATCAAATTGGTGGGCCGTCTGCAAGCTTCTATTTTCATTAAAGGATTTTGATTTATCGAAAAGGTTGTTATCGGAGAGGGATGCACTATAGTTGCTGCTTTCGAATTCGGAAGTTTCATTTCTTGAGTTGGAAGTCGCAAAGGAGTGTTTGGCCTCTGAGATGCAATACCCCGAAACGAACACCTGATCAGCGGAAAAACAAGCTTCGGGTGGACATATGGATCGTTTGTCTACTTCATTTCTGACGTCTGAGTTATCAAGGTCAGTGATGGACGACTTTGGAAGCATGTCGTCCTCGGAAAATGATTCGAATGGGGATGACAAGGACTCAATGAAAGAGTCTTCATCGCTAAGCTCCAGGGGCAAAAGTCGGGTGCTACTGCTATATTGTTGTTCGTGCCTAGCACGAGTGTTTGTGAAAAAGTCGTAAATTTCATCAGCAATTTTGTCTCTTGGGCATGACAGGACTTGGCCGAGCTTGTGAGACCCGAACTTGAATGCACTTCGTATACGGTAGAAATTTCCTAGTAAAGAGAAAAGGTTAAGGGCTATCTAATTGAGTCAAGATATTAATTACAGTTTAAAGCTTGCTTACTACTACAAAGTACTAACAAATTCTATTTCATATACAATAGTTATTCCCCCTAAATTCGCAGAGATGGCTAATGTAAGGAAAAATGTAATAATATATCATGATATATTTTCCCGTTTAGCTAGACCGGAGTAAAGATTCTGATGTGCTTAATTATTATTCCGAATTCAACTTGATAATTCATCTCTTACCAGAGTGTTTAATGTCGTCAATAGACCCAGAATATTCAGTAATACTTTCCTCACCTCTGTGTACGCTTCGCCCAAGATTATTATTTGCCCTTAGTGGGTCAATTATATTGAGGATCTTCGGCTGAAATGCTTTTGGTTTTGCTTCAGACCCCCTTGATGGAACTGAAAACAATTCCAGGCAGTTCTCCAGAAATCCTTGGCTAAGCAACAGATTATTCTGCCCACCTTCAGGCATCTTCACTGCAAGAAAATAAAAACAATGAAAAGCGATTAGGCAAACAGAAGGGTTACTAAATCACCAAATAAGGGAGATTAAAATGATGCAAAAGTAAAATCATGATTTTAAAAGTGCTCACCGACTATATCTGGTAGGGATGATTTACAAACTGGACCCTTCAAACTGATGCAATAACTCTCCCAATCAAATTGGCTGTAGTAATCCAGAAATAAGTAGAGAGCCTACACGACAATAATATGTTAAAACTGACAATTGCATCCATTATTCACATATAATTCAGAGAGTCAATATATAATTGCCATGTGTACTTACTGATAAAGGGCCGCTTAGCGAGGAATGGAAATGGTGGAAAATATGAAGGACAAGTATTTCCAAAGCATATGTAGAAATCAAACCGTGGTGCGCACCAAGTATACGACTCTCGTAATAGCACCAAGTCTTAATAAGGATAATACTACGCTTAAAGAGATTATCTCTTCCAACGAGGCGATCTACCTGAATTTGAAAAATGAGACAATTGAAAAAAAAAGATAGCATCCTGTTTCTCAAAAGCCTAGGTGTGCATCACTCCTAAACATAATAAAAAGCCTTTTCAAAAAAAAGCTACCAGAAAAAACATACTGCAGAGACGGGATCTTGCAATCCTCGAATATTATTTTTCTTATATTTTATTTTTATTTCATTTTTGCAACATTCAATTCTTATGTTACTAAGCAGAGCAATGAGCAGAAAATAATGAAAATATCTGAAATATGCCTCTCCCCCAATACTTCCTCTCCCCCTTTTTCTGCAAGCATAAAATTTATTATGCAACGTAATTCTATTCCACCGAACTTACCATAATAAGTCAAGTGAATAGCAAAGGACTGAAAACAGCATAATATTTCACAACCCGAAATACACAAAACGTTAATTACAGACTTATATTGATTGGTACCTGCTCAAGGAAACAAAGAGTAGACAGTCCACCTAACTGATTGAAGGATATGTCAATCACAAAGTTCCGCACAAAGCACTTCACAAGTTTAACCTGCCCATCAAAAGCAAGACCTGATAATCATTTCAAAACCTCAAATAAACACCATGCATAACAGTAGTGAAATGCGCAAATCTAACACTGCGAATTAGATCAACATGCTTTTGGCAGCTCCCTCACAATTACCTCTACACAAGCAAAAAGTACTGCAAATGTGTCACTTCCCTCAAAATGGGAATATCGTCACAAATTAGCATCACATTACGAAAAATAAAAGGAAATGATAGGAAATAAACAGAAGACGATTTTCTGCCTTGACATGGTTTTCTACCAGATTTGTAGCACTGGAATCATAATATGCAGCACAAAATCCTGCATATTAAATGCAGTTTTGACGTTTGACTGACATGACAAGAGTACTTAGGATCTCAAGTTCAAAAGAAAAGACGAACTATGGTCAGGAAATAATTTTTAAATTGAAGAAGGTATGAGCACAAGATGAAAGTGATAAGGAAATCCATGTATATTTAGGACCACTAGCATAATGGCATAATCCTGAGAGACTGTTTATTTCTTAAATAAAAGCAGTCGGGGGAAAATCCAAACTAGGTTACTGCAACTGTAATAAGTATCATACATGTTCAAATATATATTAACAATGATGAACTGAATGGGGACAAACCTCGGCATCAATAAATTGTGTATCCTTAACTTGGTACTCCGCCTTTTCATTCTTCATTTCATCCTGTAAAAGAGCTAGAACATCATGCACCAAAGATTCGCCGGCATTAGGACCTTTAAGGACGGTTAGGTCAATATCACCGTCAGGCAAATATGTCTTGAGCGGAACAGACCCATATGAAACCACCTGATATGAACATCAAATCAAGTTCGGTACATTAATCTACACATCATAGATGCATTTTTACTTTACTAACTTATAATCTTCATTATCCGTTCGTAAATAAAAGAAGCAACCTAGATTCAGTGCAATGAAGAAAAGAAACATCCTTTTTGGAAATATAAATGCTACGGATGATAATTTTATGAAGGGGCACGTCTTCATTATTTAATTACCTCGGAAAAAATAAACAGAAGCACATTCACTTCTCTAACTTCTGTTTGTTGCTTGTTGTATTTATAAATTCTAATGAATCCTAATTATGGACTTGCGCATATCAATAAATAAAAAATCGTGATTACTTCAAAGAAAGTAACAGATAAAATCTGTCATAACGAGAAATAGAATATCAAGCAGGACAGACAAAAAGGTGACATCTCCTTTCCTCGTGTTTGTTTTTCTTTCTTTTTAGGTGCTGAAAACCAAAAGGAAAATAGGCTCCATAGATACTCTCATTTCGTCATCTCCAGTTTCTCCGCGTTCTGGCTGGATGTTATCATATCCTATCATACTACTTTTGCATCAGCAAAAACTATTATGTTCAAATCTAAGCATATAAGCCAATCCCGAAAACCCCGGAACCTAAACGAGTGTAAGAATTTTCGCTTTACTGCGGCCGCAATTATTTAATTCCTAAAGTCAATTACACATGTACTTAAACACAATACTCAAAATGATTCCTCAAATAAATATCAATCATTAAAAACAGAGCAGTTCCCCAAAAACTTCTAGACCAATTTACAAATGTAGTAACACACATCACAACAAACATCGAAAGTATATTATTCACATAATTACGTACTGGCCTGAGAACAATTAAACAACTGAACAATTAAACAACTGACCCTACACAGTGAAAACGCGCGGTAAAGCAAAGTGCCCTTAAGCAAACAGAACCTCACCTCGCAATTAAGACGACTTTGGACGAGTTGCTGAACGAAATCAACGATGTCTCTCCTTTCCTCCTCAGAATCGAGTGTGGGATGCACCCAACCCAGCACTTGCTCAGCCGCTTCCTCGGCAGCTGATAAACACTCCTCCCTAATCGCCCCAAGATCAAGCGGCGGACAGGACTTCCACCCCGCCCCGAAACACAGGCGCGCCTCCTCCGACGATTCTGAATTCACCACCCCAATCCCACCCATCTCCGCTGCCTTTTTATACAAAACCCCCAAAACTAAAGAGAAGTAAACGGCAAATCATCAACTAGCAAACAGAGAACAATTCATCGTTTTATTCTTCACTGTTTCAGCAATGGTGCTTGTTAAATAAAAACAGAAAAAATAAAAAAGCTCCCATTATCTCTTCGTCACATGGAAAAGCAGAGAATTCTAAAGGAAGAGAAATGTGTTTGAAAATTGGGGTTTTTTGTGTGCATACACATATATATGGAAAGGATTAAAGTAGGTTTTCCAAAGGAATTACTCGAAGAAAAAAAGGAAAAAAAAACTAGAGGGATAATTTGTTCGCATTCATCTTCCTAAAATCCCCTCTTGCTTTTTTCAGTTATTTGCAGAGAAGATGACGAAAAAGAACCGCTTCATCTTCCTCGCCTCAGTCCTCGCCCACCGTTCTCTCCTCCTCCTCGTTTCGCTTCACCTATATATATTTATATATATATAATTATATGTGTGTATGTGTATATATATATATATATAGGTCTGAATTTCTCTGTTTCAATTTTTGCTTTTTGTGATCGTCAAAGAGAAATCTACATTTGTTGCCGGGAGAGAGACGAGGACGCGACGGAAGGAGAGAGAGGGAAGAAATTAAAATAACTGCGTTTGAACGAGATGCGACGGTGTCGTTTCGCAGGATTTATAGGCCGATTACAAGGAGTGGGTTTTTTGTAATTAATATAAAGGCAAAGGCAAAGGCAAAAATTGAAATTTTGTAATTGTAATATGTATAATATGAAACCGAATTTTGTTTTTTATTTTGTTTTTATCTTTATATTTTCTTTTTATTGCTTGTGATTATACATTTATTAATCTTTTTTCTTCTTTATGAGATTGCATATTTAATTGTGATTTTGTGTACTTATGTTCGATGTCGAATAAAAATACGTGTCAAATCAAATAAGCATATGAGTTCGAAGTACATACACGTATCGTGTTCTGTACGCCGCGACCGCAACGAAACATCGCTTTGAAATTTAATATATAAAAATATTTTTTGTCTAAATTATTTAAAATTTTCACGACCGTTATATTTTGTAAAGAGTCGTCGAACAATATAAATTCAAGAAGTATATAGAATATTTACATTTGACTTATAGTTAAAAATGTACTCCATATTATCATATGATATAATTAATTTAATTTAGAATATTACTAATATACGAATTATCAACTTATTATTTCTTAATATTAACTAATTATTAGTTATATCCATAAATATGTTCTTACGTTTCATATATATACCAACTTCATACCAATAGTTATATTTTTAGGAAAAGACTACAGTACATTTATCACATTTAAATGTACCATACATTTATATTGTAACCAATCAATAATTGATAACTTAATTTATTATTATAGACCTTAATACATGTGATTATGACCAACCTTAATACAGGTGATTATGACCAAATTAAAATACAACATGTTTTATTTATTTATTAATTAATATAATATGAAATATTTTAATATTAATTTACATTAAACTATTTAAAATAAAAAATATTTATGTTCATATTATTAATTAATTAAATTAAATAATACTCTTAATAATACATTTATCTAAAAACTTATTTTATTCTGAACTTGATAATTCATTTTGTAAAACAAAAATATTTTTTTTATTTTTTATACAATCAAAATTAAACGCAATACAATTAATTTATTTCAAAAAAATATTAAATATTAAATATTTAAAATTTAATAAAATATTAAATTTTCAATATTTAATATTTGATTTTGATTGTATAAAAAATAAAAAAAATAAAAAATATTTACAAATTCAATATTAAAATATTTAATTTAAGGTATAATATACTAGAATAGCGTTATTTTTATTTTTTTTAAAAATATTAACACTGTTTTTTTAACATTTTATTTATTAATTTGTAAAATTGCTTAACAAAATTTTGAAAAATTCAAATACTGTATATATTGATTAAATTTAAAAAACATATTTAATTAAGTAAAAATATTATTATAATTAATTTTTTATAAATTTAAAATTATTTAAAATTCTAAGAAACCGTTGCTCACTCCACACTTTATATCACTACGTAATTAAATTAAAAATAAATATTTAATTAAGAAAAATATTCATAACTCTGATTACAAATTCATAAATCTAATTCTATGTGTGTGTCAACATATTAATACGGTATTCTCTCCTATATCTAATGGTCTATATTACATATTAAGATCTAATGGTTAAAAAAAAATGAATGTACCATACATTTACTTCACCGTAGATGTCCCTATATTTTTATATTTGATTCTTCTTAAATCAATTGCAAATCTTCATAAAATATTGTTTTTATTTTAAAATATAATGTTACACTTATTTTTTTTAATTGTTTTTTAAAATTTACTAACAATTTCTTTAATTTATTTATTTAAAAAAATATGTTTATTAGTTGTTATATTTTAATTAAACAATCAATAAAATGAATATTTTGTTATTTTTCAAGAATTAGTTCTAGAATGAGTAATAATTTTTGTTTTAAATTATGCAAATAGAAAAATGAATAGTGATTGGATAAACACATGACATTCTTAAAAAGGTAACAATATGATTACGAGTTATTGACTATTGTAATATTTATTAAATTTATGATATAAATATATGTGGTCATTCCATAAATAAACAAATAAAAATAAATCTAATGAATATCATAAAATCTTTTTGCATAAAGACGGCCCATGTAATTTATGAGAGATTGCACGTTTTAAATAAATGAGATTTCTCGTGATGTATGAGATTTTTTTTATTATTCACAATCACAACAATTGGTAATTGGTATTGTTTTTTAACAAAAGTATGACAATTGAAAATAATTTTTTTATATCAATAATATTATTTAGTAAATATATAATTGGTTAATGGGTACAATATAAAATCAGTTTTCAACAATATTTAAAATATTATATTATTTGGGTTTCATGAATAAATGACAATTAAATTTTGTAAATTATAAAAAAAAAATTGTCAACTTCGTTGATTCAGGTTCGAACTTTGAATTTTACGTTTCTCAAGTCGAATGCTCAATAAACTAAGCTAACAACCGTTGAATGTTGACGAGTATAGATTTGTTGAAATAGTAAACTTGGAGCAGTAGAAATTAATGGATATGGTATGGGACACTTGATTTATTTGCATTAAACTCACCTTATCCACTTTTAGAAAGTTATGACTTATGAGCACAAAAACAAACTTTCGTGGAGATTTTAATGATGATTTTATGATTAGAGCATATTTTACATAGGTAAACTATTGAGTAAAAAAAATCATGCTTCACTCTCATATACAAATTAATAGTTACAATTATTTTTGTTATACACAAATGAAAATGTTCTGTCTATTTTTTTTAATGTTTTTAGCTATTAAATTTTATTTTAGTTATTTTTTTATAATATTTGTATAGTGTTTATTAGACAAAAAAGTCAAACGTTTGACCACCTTGTGCCTATTATTTACTAAATAGAGTGAGTATATTACAATAATATATTATTTATTAAATAAATAATAATAATAACAATAATAATAATGTTGGAGTTGTGTACTTAATGTCTAGATTTAAGTAACGGTAAACTCCCGATCATAGCATTTAATCTATTAAATTAATAAACAATTGTTTGCTTTTAATTATTATTAATTAAATATATGCAAATCATAGTCCTAGATTTTATACGTTGTAGTTAGTATGGTGTTGCATGGGCACACAGAAGATCATACTATCGGTTACTCGTATTTAATCAAACAGTGGCTCACGACCTAGATGGACCCGGACCAATCCATCGGTATAATCGTTGTGTGAGAGAGAAAATAATGTATCTTAATTATTTTATCACACTTGTACACTTGGTGTATTGAGCGGATCGTTGAGATTCATCGATTAGGATTGCCGGCGATAATCGATTCGAGTCTCAGTGTATTATATTTTTAATCCCCGATATTGTTGCGGGTGTGTATATTCAATATAAGTGACTTTGATTTACCAAAGGAATTAACCGATTTAATTATTGGGTTAATTACCGGTTAAGTTGGGTCACTATATTTTATATATGGCATGCCGTGAATGATTGACCGGACAGTGTATCCCGGAAGGGTTGATAATATCCCCGAGATGAGTTCAAAAGGAATTATTGTGTAAACCTCATGAGTGGATTCGTTCCGCACAATAATTAAGGTTGAATGGTACTAGTCTCGGATTCAAGAGATGAATAAATTAATTAGCAATAAATTAATTTTATTCATGGATATTTAAATCTTAAATACACGGAATAAATAATACTACCGGAGAAATATTATTTGATATAATATGGTTTAATATTGGGAGTGCAATTAATTTATATAGTGGAAAATAAATTAATTAATATTAATGGGAGATTAATAGATTTGGGCTTGGGCTCAATTTAATCATTAATATTGGAAGCCCAATATTCCACCTCCTTTAGATCCCCTACGTAGCCTATAAAAGCACTACATGGTCTTCACTTTTTCATAAGACAAGAATATCAATAGTTGATAGTTCTAGAGAGTTGAAGAGGATCCATAAGCTTGGAGGATCGTCGCCCACCCGACGTTCAAGCTAGTGCAAGGAATACGTGGGAAGATCGTAAGGTCATCAACTTAGATTCGTTTCTCCGCACAACGAATTAAAAGGTAAAATCATAAACTCCTTTGTGTGAATTTATGTGAATTGAATTGTGATACATACATGAACGCATGATCCGGGAAAAACGTCGAGACCGTGATACGGGGATTCGAGATCCCCGTCGGGATCGAAGGGTGGCGGCCGAACCCTAGGGTTCGGACCGCCGCGGCGCGCGGACAAGGGGAAGCCCCGGCTCTCGCCGGGGCAAGCGATCGACGTGAAGTCGATCACGTCGATCGCTGGGGGTTCAGCCGTGGGCTGGTGCCACGGCGGGACGAACCCCCCAGCCACCTTGGACGGCGACGGCACACGGGAGGAGCCCCGGTTTCGGCCGGGGCGAGCGATCGCGGCTGGCGCGCGATCGCAAGGGATGCCGCGGCTGGGCCGCGGCGGGTCAGCTGGGGGCTGACCGCCCTCCTCCGGCGGTGGTGGTGAGTCGCCGGACTCACTACCGGGGGCTGCTGGGCAGCCCCAGCGATCGCGTGCATGCGATCGCGAACCCCGTGCATGGGGGTTCGGCTAGGGTTTCGCCCTAGCGGCGATTCTCTCGTCGGACTCCGGCGACGTGGTGTTCGTGATCGGTTTCCGGCGACGGGTTTTTCGGTCGGGGTTATCGGTTCCGCAATTTTTGATACCCCGGGATACCGAATCCCAGCAATTGGTATCAGAGCGTTTGGTTTCGTGTTCATGTATGTGTTCAATTGCGTTCTACCTTGCAGGGATTCCGACTATCATGGTTTAATTAATTGTTAATTATTCGTTTAATTAATTGCTATTTAATTTACCATGATTGTTCGTTTATTAAACTCTCGGACATGTCGAGATTCGTTTTGTGTGGATGAATGCTTGTAATAGTAAAAATTCGGGGGTTGACCGAATTTAGGATTTATTATTACGTTCTATGTTTTCCGGAAAGTGTATAGGGTCGATTTCATGTATAGAATCGATACCGGAATTGTAAATTTATTTCTTGTAATTTATTTACGTTGGATCGATGCCGAGACGACCGCCGGAGAACTCATGAGACGAAGAAGACGAAGAGGACGAAGAACCGGGGGGGTCGATCATCCCCATGATCGATCCCCATGAGGATCGATCGACCCCACGCCCGGGGCTGCCCGCTAGGGTTTCCGGCCACGCCGGCCACCGGTGGTGGTGGCGCGTGGCTAGGGGGCGGCGGCGGTGGTGCCCGGCGATGGTGGTGGTCGACGGTGGGGGTGGTGCGGGGATCCCCAACCCGTGCTACTCCTAATCCTACCTAGATTCACTTTCCTAATTGATTCAAGTTTTCCTATTTTGAGTTTTCCTAAGTATGGGAACTCTCATGGAGATAGGAAAAGAATTAATTAATATTATTTATTTCCTTATTCTATTATGGAAGTCTTCTAGAACATTTCAAGTTCTACTTGGAATAGGAATCTAGAGATTTAATAGAATTAGATAGGAAAAGAATTAATTAATTTTATTCCTTATTCTATTATGGAAGTCTTCTAGAGTATTCCGAGTTCTACTTGGAATAGGATCCTAGAGATTTAATAGAATTGGAAAGGAATAAGAGTTAATTTAGGATTGATTTATTTCCTAATTGATTATTCCTATTTTATGGGAATTTTCATAGTAGTGGAAATTAATTAATCTTGGAAAGTAGAAGAGTCATAATTTATTTTATTTCCTTATTCTATTATAGAAATCTTCTAAGAATATTCCAAGTTTACTTGGATAAATTATTCTAGAGATTTAATAGAATTAGATAGGAAAATAAATAAATAAAAATATTAATAATATTTAATTTTATTTTTGATTTATTCGATTGACTTAATTTTCGAATTGAGTATCTTTTGGATTTATTAAAAATAAATAGATTTAAATATTGGGATTAATATTCTCGTCACATGGAGCATTCAAGAACGAAGACTAAAGACTAGAAGACGCATACGGAGATGGAATAAAGCCATGATAGTCGGAAAATAATTTTCTAGCTTATTTTGACTATGTGCTATGTGCTTTATTGCTTGTATGCATGCTTATGTGTTTAATTATGCATTAGATAGCGTATCCCTTTGTTATAAAAAGCTAAGTGGGAGAGGGGATGGAAACATTTCCATGGTCTCCATTACTGTTCTCTTGGTGACTCTTATGAACTTTTGAAGTTCATATAGATGTGTCATTGGAGGAGAATTCTTGTAATTCCTCTTACGAGAAACATTGATTAAGTTTATCAAACAATGCCTAATTTGTCTTTCTGAAACTGACTTCAAGTCGACTCATTCTCACCCCGGGGAGTGGAATGGAGCCAAAGCCACTTGGTCATGTGGATGACACAAATTAGAGGCAGTCGTACCATTCTTTGATAGATGGATCGATTGTCTGCTCGGCTCCCTCATCTAATGAGAGATAGGGTTGTTCGCATGGTGAATCACTGGTTAGAAACTTCGAGTTTCACTTATGATTCTCCGCGTCTTGATTTACGAAAATCGAATGGATCTCATAATTGGGAGTCAATTATAAAAGTCTCTTGGTGTAGTAAACGTCCACACCACGTGGCTTGCTATACTAACGGATTTTGGATTAATTGATGTAGACAGTTGTAAGGAATTGTGAAGAGTTGTGAAGTTATCGTAAACGTCCACACCACGTGGCTTGCGATGATATAGCAATTCCAAGCGATTTACTTTGGTGCTGAGTAATGGTTTACACTTAGATACGCATTATAGTATTCCTCCCCACGAGGTTACGCTATAAGTGATGTATGACCAAAGAAAACCTAATTGCTAAATCATTTGGGTGGGTAAACGTCCACACCACGTGGCTTGCCTTACCTGATGGGATTTTAGATGTGATTAGTAATTTAATGATATTATTTGAGGGAGATAATATCGGATATTAAATTGATTGTTTGTTTAAATGTGCTTATAGGTTTAGAGAATAGCTATGAACCCACTTTCTATGATACTCAAGGAGCATAAGCTCATTGGCCCCAACTATATTGATTGGAAGAGAAATTTAGACATTGTCCTAACTTTGGAGGAGTACAAGTTTGTACTCCATGAAGTGTGCCCTGCTGAGCCCACGGCTGCCTCAACTGATGAGGAAAAACTGACATATCGGAAGTGGAAAAAGGCTGATGAAATGGCTAGGTGTTATATTTTGGCTTCCATGTCAAATGTACTCCAAACCCAACATGAGTCGATGGACACTGCCTATGATATGATGTTTAACCTCAAGGAGATGTTTGGGGAGCAAGATCGTGCGGCAAGGCAAGAAGCCATGAGAGTCCTTATGTCGACTACTCAATCTGAAGGAACGCCCGTTGGGGAGCACGTTCTTAAGATGATGAGTATGTTGAATGAACTTGAGGTCCTAGGAGCTTCTATTGATGCTGAGACGCAAGTCGACATCATACTCCAGTCTCTGGCCCCTAGTTTTGAGCAGTTTCGTATGAGCTATAATATGGGTAAACTATCTTATACTCTTGCGCAACTCCTGACTGAACTGAAGGCGGCAGAGGGGATCTACAAGAAGGGCAAGTCTCAAGCGCTTGTAGCTACCAAGTCCAAAGGCTTTAAGCCTGGTGGAGGTAGGGGCAAGAGAAGGAAGCAAGCCCGGAAACCCAGTGGTGTCAAGAGGACTGTACCACGAGTGGGGGGCTGCAAAGCCAAAGGGTAAGTGCTTCCGATGCAACAAGATGGGACACTGGAAGTCTGAATGTCCTCTCAAAGGTACGAATTTTCCTTAGTCGTAAAAACATAGTCAGCGGTATTATCTACCAGAATTCTGGTGTGTAGATATGGAACCACTGACGGTATGTGCATTTTGAATGCAGGGGTTCCAGAAAACCCGGCGACTTAGAGAGGAAGAGTTCGAGTCTACACGGGCAAAGCTGTAGAGGAGGCAGCGGTTGCGGTGGAAGACATTTATCTGCTTTAGTAGTTAAATAGGATTTCATTTTAAGATTATTGCATTATGTACCCCTTTATTTTAGAAAGAACGTTTTGTTCTGGATTTCTACTATTAATGAATGGATATTTTATTTCTTTAATCATTGGATGATTTTGATAAGAAATAATGGCATTATCTATTCTGGTACATTAGATAGCAATATATGAATGATAGATCCTAAGTCTACCACGATGCAACGAACCGTTCTATAACTTGTTTTACTTGTTAGATATTTCTTTATTAATCATTATACTTGTGAATTCTTATACTTAGTAGTATTTTCAAATAAGATTCAAATGGTCGAAATTGATTTGATCAATTAAAGTTGAAGGAATGGACCTTCCGACCTAAGGATTGAATTTGGAGGATAATACGTCTAAGCAAACCTTTCTGGATAAAGGATAGAATTCAGACAAGTATTGGAAATGATTAGATATGCAGACATATGTGTAAATTAGAAAGGTACGAGAAATTCTCTCAGAGAATACTCGGTAATGGATTAGAATACTTAATGTGCCATAAAAGCAAAGTGTTTTGACTAGTCAATGGACACAAAGCTATTATGGGGAACCATCAAAGTATATCCATTAGGAGCCTGCGACTCGGTCGCGGAGGCCATCACCTATCTGAATAACACATAGCATAATCAAAGATTGGGTTTCAATCCCAAAGGGCCGCACCTTACACTTACGTGTAGAAATAGTGCGTTGTAAAGAAATGGAAATCTGATGGTAAAAGGACAAGTTGTTCGGAACTACCTATGTTCTATGGATATTCCTAGATACAACGACATATTGAATATGGTTGTAGGATATCCTAGATGAACGAAGTATTGTGTGTTCTATAGTACTATGAACCAGAGGGACGTCTCGTCCGGTTCATAGAGGAAGACTATTAGATGGACCACAAAGCCTAAATTGACGTAATACTTTGAAATGAGAAGAAGGACAAAAGACTAGGAACCAGCCAAACCGAGTAGAAGTACACCACATACTGCACCTATTGTTATTACTGTTATACACCGGGACGCCATTGCAGTGGGAGGTTGTTGGACAACCAGAGATGTTCATAAGACTAGAAGAGTTCGGACTCTGGATCTAGTATAGATGAAATCGACCCCTAGCTCTGCAAAAGGGCGGTACTAGATCTAAATGTGCCTACTTGAAGCAATAAGGATTATTGTTAAGAGGCTAGATCATTTAGAGTACAAGCTTAGTAAATCCATTTTTGGATGGTAACAAAGCTATAAATCGTGGAACTTGCGAATTGATGGGAAAGTCCATTTGATGGATTCATCAAAAGGCATAGACGAAAGGTGTATTGAAAACGTAATGGAAACAAGGTGGTGTTTCTCGGAGATTTTATGTAGATAACATTTCATCATTGGCAACAATGTAAAAATGCTGTCAGACATAAAATAATGGTTGTCTAAATAAATCGAGATATAAGATTAAGAAGAAGTTAGAGCGTGTTCTTAAGATCTGATGATCTAGAGATAAGAACATTGTACTTCTCCTAGACATCTTATACGATTAAGGTTTGTTTTTAAACATGCATACTTCTGAGAAAGGTTATTGCCTTTCAGGGACAGAATAAACATCTATCTAAAGGTTATGTGTTCGGACACATGAAAGGAGATAGATGAGGGCAAAGCAGTTTCCTATACTTCAAGTATGGAAAGCTGTATAGATGCAATGTTGTAAAACAAGAACCTGATATCAACTATGCGGTTTGCGTAGTGGGAGGATATCAAAGTAATCTGGATAAGGGATGTTCGAATGCTGCAAGAGTACTTTCATAGTACTGGCTTGCAAGAGCAAGACGAAATCTTCTTAGATTACAGATTCTCAGATCCAAAAATCAAAGAAGGACCAGTGAAAGTCGATATCAGGCTATGTGTTCACTTTTAGAAAGAGGTGGAACCATGAAATGAAAGAGTGATAAGCAGGACGCTTCTCAGACTCTCTCATAACCGAATAGCAGCCTCAGAGGCAGCGAAAGTTTTGGTTAGGTTCCGGGATAACTTCTTGACTTGGATATGGCTCTTAGTTTACCGAAGGCTATTGGATAGCGGTGCACGGTGAACTGGAAGAGGTCATAAGTCAAAAGTGATGTTAACACATAGAGCAAGTACCACCTGATACGAGTCATCGTCAGGGGAGACGACGTAGTAGTCACCAAGATAACTTCAGAGCGGCAACCTAGATTGCTCACTCACATAGTACTTCTCGGAAGTACACTTTAAAGCACGTGATGAGTATGGGAACCGGGAGTTTGGAAGAAATGACTAGACCTTAGTACAAGTGGGAGATTGTTGGAGTTGTGTACTTAATGTCTAGATTTAAGTAACGGTAAACTCCCGATCATAGCATTTAATCTATTAAATTAATAAACAATTGTTTGCTTTTAATTATTATTAATTAAATATATGCAAATCATAGTCCTAGATTTTATACGTTGTAGTTAGTATGGTGTTGCATGGGCACACAGAAGATCATACTATCGGTTACTCGTATTTAATCAAACAGTGGCTCACGACCTAGATGGACCCGGACCAATCCATCGGTATAGTCGTTGTGTGAGAGAGAAAATAATTTATCTTAATTATTTTATCACACTTGTACACTTGGTGTATTGAGCGGATCGTTGAGATTCATCGATTAGGATTGCCGGCGATAATCGATTCGAGTCTCAGTGTATTATATTCTTAATCCCCGATATTGTTGCGGGTGTGTATATTCAATATAAGTGACTTTGATTTACCAAAGGAATTAACCGATTTAATTATTGGGTTAATTACCGGTTAAGTTGGGTCACTATATTTTATATATGGCATGCCGTGAATGATTGACCGGACAGTGTATCCCGGAAGGGTTGATAATATCCCCGAGATGAGTTCAAAAGGAATTATTGTGTAAACCTCATGAGTGGATTCGTTCCGCACAATAATTAAGGTTGAATGGTACTAGTCTCGGATTCAAGAGATGAATAAATTAATTAGCAATAAATTAATTTTATTCATGGATATTTAAATCTTAAATACACGGAATAAATAATACTACCGGAGAAATATTATTTGATATAATATGGTTTAATATTGGGAGTGCAATTAATTTATATAGTGGAAAATAAATTAATTAATATTAATGGGAGATTAATAGATTTGGGCTTGGGCTCAATTTAATCATTAATATTGGAAGCCCAATATTCCACCTCCTTTAGATCCCCTACGTAGCCTATAAAAGCACTACATGGTCTTCACTTTTTCATAAGACAAGAATATCAATAGTTGATAGTTCTAGAGAGTTGAAGAGGATCCATAAGCTTGGAGGATCGTCGCCCACCCGACGTTCAAGCTAGTGCAAGGAATACGTGGGAAGATCGTAAGGTCATCAACTTAGATTCGTTTCTCCGCACAACGAATTAAAAGGTAAAATCATAAACTCCTTTGTGTGAATTTATGTGAATTGAATTGTGATACATACATGAACGCATGATCCGGGAAAAACGTCGAGACCGGGATACGGGGATTCGAGATCCCCGTCGGGATCGAAGGGTGGCGGCCGAACCCTAGGGTTCGGACCGCCGCGGCGCGCGGACAAGGGGAAGCCCCGGCTCTCGCCGGGGCAAGCGATCGACGTGAAGTCGATCGCTGGGGGTTCAGCCGTGGGCTGGTGCCACGGCGGGACGAACCCCCCAGCCACCTTGGACGGCGACGGCACACGGGAGGAGCCCCGGTTTCGGCCGGGGCGAGCGATCGCGGCTGGCGCGCGATCGCAAGGGATGCCGCTGATGGAGTTGTATTCTAAATGTCTAGTTTAGTGCAAATACGGAACTCCTTATCTATACCTTAATTCGAGATATGATTCAAGCATGATTGCATTTAATGCAACAGTCCTTGATGTATACGTTGTAGACAGTATGGCGTGAGGAGACACGCGGAAGATCATACTGTCGGTTACTCGTATACTATCGAACAGTAGCTCACGACTTAGATGGACAGGGACAATCCATCGGCACGTCGTAGTGTGACTGGTAGATAGTCGGTCTTGACTATCATGTTACACTCGTACACTTGGTGTATTGAGCAGGACCACGGGAGGGCGTTCGATTTATACTAATCGGAGTAATCGAACCAGACCTCAGATATTACGGATATGTGAGTTCTTAATCCCTATATAATTATAGGTGCGTGTGTCCAATGCTCGGTTCTTTGATGTGCCAATGAGTGAGACTAATTGAGTAGTCGAGACCCTCGGTATATTGGGAATCGGAATTGTACACACGGCATGCTGTAGATTATAGACAGGAAACCGTGTCCCATTTATTGGGTTGATGATGTCCCCGAGATGAGCTCATAAAGTTTATCATGTAAACCCTGCAGGTGGATTCGTTCCACATGATAATAAGGATGAGTGGTACTAGTCTCGGATCATAAGAAATAAATTAATTTAATTATTAGTAATTAAAATTAATTCGTGGACATGCGATATCTTAAACACGGGGAAATGTCACATATGTAATACGGTGGGAAAATTATTGACGGAATAATTTGAATTAATTAATTGGGAAATCATTTATAATTTTATAGTGGAATTAATTATAAATAAAATTGTGGAATTTAATTAAGGTTTTCCTTTTGGGACACCAAGTTAATTAAATTACAATTTAAGCCTAATTAATTAATTGCCTAGAGGTCCTATAGTGTAGCCTATATAAATCCCTCACCCCTCTCTCTCTAACCTAAGTTTCGCCGCTATAATTAATTCTGCAGAGAAATTAATTGTTAGCGCAATTATTTTTTTCTGCTTAATTAATTTAGATTAGCGCAAGAAACATTCTGTAGAAATTAATTGCCTGCGCAATTATATTTCTGAGACAGAAATTCTCTGTGGAAATTAATTTGTTAGCGCAAAATTATTTCTGAGACAGAGAAGTATATTCACGGTGGTTGAGAAGAGAAGAGACGGGGAGCTCCAAGCGGATCGATGCCCACACATCGGCTGGAGTAAGAGGGCTAGGACATACGCTAGAAGTCTCGAGGTCTCTGTCAATTCGGCTTCTCCGAATCACGCGACAAAGGTATGGAATCGAAACCCTCTTCCGCACTCGTTTCGATTCGATCTCGTACGTAATTATACAACGAACCAAAGATTGGTTTACTTGGCTTGGATGTGACGTTCTCGGACTGCTGGGAGGTTTCTGACCTCCGGCGTGGCAGTCGGATCGAGAAAACCTCATCAGAACAGCCAGAACGGGCGAAACCCGCTGCTGGAATCGCGACGATGTCGGCCGACATCAGTTACTGAAGGATTCAATGTCGGGCGACATTGCCCTGTCGGGCGACATCATTTCATGAGTAATTCGATGTCGGCCGACAGACAGGGCAGAATGCCCCGTTTTCGCGCGGTTGCACTTTCGGTGCAATGGCTGGGCGTGATACGAGTCTAGAGCTTCGTGTTAAGTACAGTGGGCACGCCGGGGGTCGACTGGGCTTGTCCGGATGTTCGAGTAGTCGAACGGACATGTCCCGGGTAGTCGATTTCCAACAATTGGTATCAGAGCCGGTTTATCGGTTTGTTGTATAGTTCGTACGATTTACCTTGCAGGATGAACCCGATTATTATGGCCAACATTATGGGATGTTGTATGATAATTTTGTTGTGGTTTGTTAAACTCTCGGGCTTGTCGAGATTGTTTTGTTTTGGAAATGTTGCTTGTTTGTAATAGATAAAAACGACGGGTTGAGTCGTTAGGTTTATTTATTTATTTCCGTTGTTTTTCCGGGCATGTATAGGATCGATCACCCTGTATAGGATCGATGCCGGATTTAGTAGATTTATTCTTGTAATTTTTCTTGCTATTTTTGGTGGATCGAGACGAGATCGAAACCCGGAGAAACGAGAGTCGAGGAGACGAACCGGCAACGGGCAGCCATCGAACACACCCCGTGTTCGTGACGGGCATCAGCGGGGCTGGGGTTCGTTCGACCCCACGGACGACTCAACGAGGCTCGAGACGAGACTCCAGTGGGAGGAGTTCGTCTCTTGACCCTCGAGCGAGTCGGTGGTGGACCGAGACCGAGACGAGCAACGAGATCCAAGAGACGTGCATTGGAGAACACTTAAGGCCATAATAATCGGGACCACGTTAATTGCTTTTTGCTTGTTTTACGTGCTTTATTATTATGCTTAAGTGTTTATGCATGTTATCCCTTATCGTAAAATACTAAGTGGGAGAGGGATTGGAAACAATCCCGCGGTCTCCATTCTCTGTTTTGAATGTGATGTGTATTGACTTACGAGTTGGCTTTAGTGTCATCCTCCCTATCAGATAAAGTCGATACACGGATATCACTGGATCAAAATTCGAATTAAAATTCCACTTATAAAATTGAACAATTATATTTCTCAAAAGCAATGCCTAATCTGTATTTTCAAAGACTAATTTCAACTCGACTCATTCTCACCCCGGGGAGTGGAATGGAGCCAAAGCGCTTGGTTATGTCGATGACACAGATTAGAGACTTTCGAGTCATTCGATGACTAGATCGATTGTCTGGTTGGCTCCCTCACTTAGTGAGAGATAGGGCTCAATTGCATGATTGATCGCTGGTTAGAAACTTCGAGTTTCATTTACGAGATATCAAGCTTTGATTAATAAATTGTGAAATTTAATAAATGTAAGAGTCAATTAACAAAGTTGTTTGTTTTAGTAAACGTCCACAAGAACGTGGCTTGCTAAATGGAAACGGTACTTTGGGTTAATTAAAGATTCTATGACATTTAAATAAGTGAGATTCAATTAATAAAGTTGTTTGTTTTAGTAAACGTCCACAAGAACGTGGCTTGCTAAATGGAAATGGAACTTTGGGATTAATTGAGGCTCGACAGTTATAGAAAGTCGTGGAGGACCGCATGTCAACGTAAACGTCCACAAGAACGTGGCTTGCGGTGGATATGTAGTTCCCGAGCGGTTGACTTAGTACTGAGAAATGGTACACACTTAGGTACGCTTTATAGTATCCTCCCCATCGGAGTCACTGCTATAATGATGTACGAACGAAGTAAAAATCCAATTGTAAAATCGTTTGGATTAGTATACGTCCACAAGAACGTGGCATGCTAGTCTGATGGGATTTTGGAGATGATTGGTAGTTTAATGATATTATTTGAGGGAAATGATATCGAATTAAACTCATTGTTTGTTTTATATGGTATTATTCCCATTAAAAGTCAACAAACTCACTGAACCTGTTTGTATGGATTAAAGAAGAAACTTGGACATTATCCCAACTGCAGAGGAGTACAAATATGTACTCCAAGTCAATTGACCTGCTGAACCAAATGATGCTTCCACTACTGAGGAAAGGAAGCTCATTGGAAATGGATCAAGGCTATGAGATGACGCGGAGCAACATTATGACTTTCATGTCAAAAGTGCTGCGACATCGGGATCATGTCATGACCATTACCTATGATATGACGCTTAACCTCAAGAAGTTTTGGTTATCAGGACAGGACAGCCGGGCAAAGTGAAATGAGGCAACTCATGACAGCCATCATTTCGGAAAGAACGCCCGTGAGGGATCACGTTCTTAAAATGATGGGCTATCTTTGTGAGATAGAGATTCTAGGATCAGTTATCGATGGGGTAACCCAAGTCGATATTGTGCTCCAGTCTCTGCCGAGAAGTTTTGAGCAGTTCCGCCTGAACTATAACATGAATAAGGGGTCTTATTCATTGGCGGAGCTCCTGATTGAACTTCTAGCGGCTGAGAGAATCTTTAAGGGTCCTCAAAACACTTATGGCTGAGAAATTGACTCTTCCTAGGCCTTCGGGCGGCAAAAGGAAGAAGAAGCAAATACGGAAACCTAGTGGGCCTAATATATCTGGACCACGGAATGGGACAAGCAAGCTCAATGGGCAAGTGCTTCCGTTGTAATCAGTTTGGATACTGGGAGTTTTAATTGTCCTCTCAAGCAATAAGAAGTTGATTCTTCCTTAGTCACCAAAACATGCTTGGTGGTATTATCCACCAGTACCTGGTGTGTGGATACGGGAACCACTAATCATGTCTGCACTTAAATGCAGGGGTTCCAGGAAACCCGGAGACTTAGATAGGAAGAAGTAATAACCTACATGGGCAATACTGTTAAGGTAACAGCCGTTGCAGTGGGAGATGTTAAGTGGTTTTAACGGTAGGATTTTAGTTCTAATAAATTGTCTTTATGTGCCGGCATTTAGAAAGAAATTTCATTTCGGATTTCTAAATTGGCTTAGAATAGATATTCTGTTTCTTCTGATAGTTTCAGAATTTTCGGAGTAGGAAACGGGGATATTATCTATTCTGGTACATTGATAGACAATTTAATACTAAATCAGTGTTCTTCCACAATGCAACAGACCGGAGCTAATAACACATTGTCGAACCCAATAAGAGTAAAGATCTTTCTAGGATGAATCAAATGTACTTATGGCATCTTAGGCTAAATCATTTTAACTTAAGTACGATTCAAAGGATGAAAGCTGATGGACCACTCAGCTAGGTTGAAGGAAAGGACCTTCCAACCTTCGAATCATACTTGGAAGTTTTAATGACCGAGCAACCCTTTACGGTTAAAGGGAAAAGATCCAAGAAAGTACTAGAGTTGATTCGCTCTGATATATGCAGACCTCTTTGAGGAGTAAGGCATGCTTATCAGAAAGTGGGATTAACTCCCGACAGACTACACCATTTATGCCTCGGCAAAATAATGTGTTGTAAAGAAGGAATAGGACTCTTATAGATATGGGAAAGTAGACAATAAGTTATTCGGAGTTACCTAATTTGTTTTTGGATATGGTTTGGAAACAGCAGCGTTTATCCTGAACTTGATTCCTTTGGAAACTTGTACAGATATTCGGCTGTTTATAGGATACCCTAAGAAAACGAATTAAGATATGTAATATAGTCCAAAGGACCAGATGTTCGTTGATTGCATCAATGTTCGGTTCTTAGACATGGACTATATGTATATGCAAGATTACAAGCCCAAGAGTAGGGTAATACTTAATGTGCTTAGAGGGACTGATCAAGACTTAGAACCAGCCTAACTGAGTAGTTCACTACTATAATCTTTAGTCACTAAAGATACACCGGAGCGTCGTCGTAGTGGGAGGGTTGTTAGACAACCCAACAGGTTCATGTTTATAGGTGAGTCTTCGGACTTGTTACCTGGAGAACATGAAGTCGAACCCTGGATCTATGACGAGACGCTAAAAGATCAAGATGCTCAGTCTTGGCAAAAGTCGATCCGGATTCTTTTGTCTTCACATGGAAGATGGAAGTCAAGACAGATTTCCTAAATCGAAGTCTTGACGGGGCCATCTGTGTGGGACAGCCAGAGAGATTCATCGAAAAGAGCCAAGAGCATTCGGTAAGCAAGCTTAATCAATCTTAGGATTGAAGAAAGCTTCAAGATCTTGGACACATGCGGACCTATGAGAAAATCCATTTCATGGATTCATTCAAGGCATGTTTAGGTCCTGAGTGTAACAAAGAAGTGACGGAAAAGTTGTGGTGTTTCCTCATTCTTTATGTAGACGACATCCTTCTAAATTGGCAACAATATGAAAGATGTTATCGGACATAAAGGGATGGTTGTCCGAGTAATTCAATGTAAGAGACTTAGGAGAAGTCGGGAATGTTCTTGGGATCAAAGTAATAAATGATCGCCAGAAAAGAACATAGAACTTATCTCGAGCCTCATACATAAATACAGTTCTTACTCGTTGCAGCATACAGAATTCCAAGAAAGGTCTTCACCTTTTAGATGTGGAATTCATCTATCTAAAGTTTTGTGTTCGACACAATAAAGGAGATAGATGAAGAGTAAGCAGTTCCCTGCACCTTAATGGTGGGAAGCTTAATGTATGTAATGCTATGCACGAGACTGATATCTGTTATGCCGTGGGCATAGTGGTGAGATATCATAGTAATTCTGGAAAGGATCACTCGACTGATGTAAAGAACATGTTTTATGTTCTGAGTTACAAAGCAGTCAAGTTGTTTCCTTTGGATTACATAGAATTGAATTTCCAATCAAACAGGGACATTCGAAAGTCGAAGTCAGGCTATGTGTTCTCACTGTGAAGTGGAGCAGTCACATGGAAGAATGTAAAGCAACGATGCATTACGGACTCTACCATGGAAACTGAAAGGATAACGGCCTCTGAGGCAGTTAAAAGGTCAGTGTGGCTCCAGAACTTCCTAAGGGACTTAGATGTGGTTTCTAGTTCACCCAAAGCTATTTTGAATAGCGGTATTGGCAAACTTGAAATGCCACGAGTCCACAGTGGGAGATAACACGTAGAGCGCAAGTACCACCTGATTCGAGAGATCGTCTAGTAAGACGATGCAGTTGTCACCTAGATAGCATCGAGAGGATTGCCTGGTAAAACCCGTTCACAGAGGCACTTCCAGCGAAAGCGTTGGGTAGGCGTGATGAGGTTATGGGAATCTGATGTTTGGGAGAGGGCGACTAGACTTTTAGTATAAGTGGGAGATTGATGGAGTTGTATTCTAAATGTCTAGTTTAGTGCAAATACGGAACTCCTTATCTATACCTTAATTCGAGATATGATTCAAGCATGATTGCATTTAATGCAACAGTCCTTGATGTATACGTTGTAGACAGTATGGCGTGAGGAGACACGCGGAAGATCATACTGTCGGTTACTCGTATACTATCGAACAGTAGCTCACGACTTAGATGGACAGGGACAATCCATCGGCACGTCGTAGTGTGACTGGTAGATAGTCGGTCTTGACTATCATGTTACACTCGTACACTTGGTGTATTGAGCAGGACCACGGGAGGGCGTTCGATTTATACTAATCGGAGTAATCGAACCAGACCTCAGATATTACGGATATGTGAGTTCTTAATCCCTATATAATTATAGGTGCGTGTGTCCAATGCTCGGTTCTTTGATGTGCCAATGAGTGAGACTAATTGATTAGTCGAGACCCTCGGTATATTGGGAATCAGAATTGTACACACGGCATGCTGTAGATTATAGACAGGAAACCGTGTCCCATTTATTGGGTTGATGATGTCCCCGAGATGAGCTCATAAAGTTTATCATGTAAACCCTGCAGGTGGATTCGTTCCACATGATAATAAGGATGAGTGGTACTAGTCTCGGATCATAAGAAATAAATTAATTTAATTATTAGTAATTAAATTAATTCGTGGACATGCGATATCTTAAACACGGGGAAATGTCACATATGTAATACGGTGGGAAAATTATTGACGGAATAATTTGAATTAATTAATTGGGAAATCATTTATAATTTTATAGTGGAATTAATTATAAATAAAATTGTGGAATTTAATTAAGGTTTTCCTTTTGGGACACCAAGTTAATTAAATTACAATTTAAGCCTAATTAATTAATTGCCTAGAGGTCCTATAGTGTAGCCTATATAAATCCCTCACCCCTCTCTCTCTAACCTAAGTTTCGCCGCTATAATTAATTCTGCAGAGAAATTAATTGTTAGCGCAATTATTTTTTTCTGCTTAATTAATTTAGATTAGCGCAAGAAACATTCTGTAGAAATTAATTGCCTGCGCAATTATATTTCTGAGACAGAAATTCTCTGTGGAAATTAATTTGTTAGCGCAAAATTATTTCTGAGACAGAGAAGTATATTCACGGTGGTTGAGAAGAGAAGAGACGGGGAGCTCCAAGCGGATCGATGCCCACACATCGGCTGGAGTAAGAGGGCTAGGACATACGCTAGAAGTCTCGAGGTCTCTGTCAATTCGGCTTCTCCGAATCACGCGACAAAGGTATGGAATCGAAACCCTCTTCCGCACTCGTTTCGATTCGATCTCGTACGTAATTATACAACGAACCAAAGATTGGTTTACTTGGCTTGGATGTGACGTTCTCGGACTGCTGGGAGGTTTCTGACCTCCGGCGTGGCAGTCGGATCGAGAAAACCTCATCAGAACAGCCAGAACGGGCGAAACCCGCTGCTGGAATCGCGACGATGTCGGCCGACATCAGTTACTGAAGGATTCAATGTCGGGCGACATTGCCCTGTCGGGCGACATCATTTCATGAGTAATTCGATGTCGGCCGACAGACAGGGCAGAATGCCCCGTTTTCGCGCGGTTGCACTTTCGGTGCAATGGCTGGGCGTGATACGAGTCTAGAGCTTCGTGTTAAGTACAGTGGGCACGCCGGGGGTCGACTGGGCTTGTCCGGATGTTCGAGTAGTCGAACGGACATGTCCCGGGTAGTCGATTTCCAACAGCCGCGGCTGGGCCGCGGCGGGTCAGCTGGGGGCTGACCGCCCTCCTCCGGCGGTGGTGGTGAGTCGCCGGACTCACCACCGGGGGCTGCTGGGCAGCCCCAGCGATCGCGTGCATGCGATCGCGAACCCCGTGCATGGGGGTTCGGCTAGGGTTTCGCCCTAGCGGCGATTCTCTCGTCGGACTCCGGCGACGTGGTGTTCGTGATCGGTTTCCGGCGACGGGTTTTTCGGTCGGGGTTATCGGTTCCGCAATTTTTGATACCCCGGGATACCGAATCCCAGCAAATAATATATTACTTGTTTAATACAATCGATGATTTTTTTTTTTTACAATTAGGTTTACCATAACACTCATTTTCTCTTAGTCATTATAGCACTCCAAAGTTCTCAATTTATGTGATTTGTGATAATTTATAGTCTTTCTTCATTTTTCAATTAATTTGTGATCAGGTATATTCTTTCTTTGTTTTACGATTGGGTTTACAATTACACTCATTGAAAGATCGTAGGCAGTAAATAAAACGCAGTAAAATGCGCTGCCTAGACAAGGCAGTGTTCTGCGGCAGAACAACGTATGCCGCAGCACGATGCCTTGTACAGAAAACGTTCGTTTTACGTGATTTAATTAAGTTTAAGTATTTTATCCAGATTAACCAAGTTGTTTACTTGTTAAAATTATATGTGATATATGTATAAGAATTGCAGCGGAATTAATAAAAATAAATCACTTCGAACGAACACACACACACTTACGAAAAAGTAAATAACACAAATTTAAATCTTTGTATGTGTATTTAAATTATACACATACGAAACGGTCTTACGACCAGAAACTTTATTAAAGAACAAGTCTTTACAAAACGAGATACTCTTGGATTTACAAATGATTTTACTCAAGGCTATACACATGTATGCCTTAGCGTATATCGGATCCGAAGAGTATTAACAATCAACAACAAATGAAACCTAGCAATTGTATAACACCTATTCTAATGTCACGATCATCAGCACTACAAAAGAACTCTCTTAGAGACGAGAGAACATATGGCTCGACGAACTTCACAAGTGAAGTCGCGGCACTAAAAGGCGTGATGATCGATCTAGAGAGGAAATGTGTTTCTGGAGGTGTAAAGGTGTTGTTGGAGTGTTGCTGAATAGTGTTGGGGTCGTCCTCTATTTATAGGAGGAGATTCCCAACTGAATTCCTTGATTTGCTAGGTCAACAATCGGTTGAGATATTCTAGGGCAGGCTGCTTTGACCGCTGCCGCAGGTATGCCTTCTGAAGTTCTTCTGGAATGCTCTGCCACACTGCACTGCCTTCCATACTATCTGGACTTCAGCATTCCCTTGCCCTACGCTCATGCTTCGCTCGATTCTCTTAACTCAACCTCTTGTCCAAGCCTTGCACTGCTTGCGGCATGACTCTGCCTGGCTGCGCTGCGGCAGAAAGCTTCTATGTTGATTGTTTTTCAAGCACGTTCCAACTAATGAACTATGCTAAATCAAATCACCAATATGACAAGTGATTACAACAGTTTAAATTGTGAAGAAAGACATAAAACAAATAAATATGTTAGCAAAACAACTTCTGCCTAGGTACATTTAAGGCATTGTAATGCCCAAACATATTTATCCTTACAAACTCCCCCTTTTTATCTTTCTTCACAAAACCATGAGGCAGCAGCGCATAAGAGCACTCCCCCTCAATGAAATACATCTTACTTGGAAGTTTATGGATTTTATCTTGACAAAACAACTAAGGCATAAAACTCCCCCTTAGTTAATACTTCCTAAGTAGAACAAAAATTTATTTAACAACTAACTAACTAATAAAACAAAAACAAGTTAAACTAAGTAAGCCTTAAATGTAACACACCATTTTTTTTCAAAAGGAAATAACTTCTTAAATAGAAAATTGTTCAACCAAAATAAACTTAAAAATTAAATTGTTCAAAAACCAATAAACAGAAATTAAATTGTTCAGAGCAAATAAAAACTAAAAATCAAAAGAAGAAATAATATTTCTTCAGGTCTTCAGAGCTTGCTTTGAATCTTCAAATCATCAGGTCTCGGGCTCGAGTGACGAATCACGATACTCTCCATCAATCTCTGCGGCAGACTTTTTCTGTCTCTTCTGCGGCAGTCTTTTGCACTTCATCCTTCAATTGATTCAACAGTTTTCTCTTTGCCTCTTAGAGCTCTGCTGCTGCTGCGCTGCGCTGCTGGTACTCCCCCTTTTTGTGGAGGAAAGCCCCTTTCTTCAAGAAATCAGACAATACCATCAACAATTGCCTTGGTCATGTAACCCTGCATGATAACAAAATGATTTGCAGCACATTGTTCGGCAAATGCGTGAGCTCGAGCATGAATACTCGTCTACGGAGCTGAGGAACGGAGGGCATCAGTCCGCGCTTTTGGAGCTTTCTTTGGAGTTGAGACTGCGGCAGTGCAATGAAAATTTGTCCATGGAAGACAATTGGAATCGCGGATGCTCAACTTGTATGCTATAGGCAGTAGTGTCTCAATATCAGCATCGTTGTATGATAATCATTGTGCCTTCATCATCTTCCAGATAAAAGAGGGGAACGCAAGGCTCTGCGTCTGTGATGAGCTTCAGCCTCTGCCATCGTGGTGTGCACAAAGTGCATGTTGGACGTGGGAGTCCATTTGCCACGAGCAATGTTAAATAGTAGATAGTAAAAAGAGGTTAGTTTGGAGGCAAGAATGTAAGAAGTGTCTTGTATTTAGCCATTCAGGAGGCGAGCAATTGCGGCAGTGCTGGGTTCAGTGACTGCGGCAGGATATTCAATATCCGAGCGGTCAAGGAAATCAGTGATTGCGGCAGGGCTGAAAGTAAAAATCTTTTTCCGGAGATACACTTTGTCGTAGTCTTGAGAGTCATCATTACCAAAGCAGTGACCCATTTTGGCATACATATCCCATATCAAATCCTCTTTGAGTAAGCCTTTGTCGCCTCCATGTCGATTCAGAATCCTACTTAGGCGCATGGACTGCGGCAGCAGTGGCATTACCCTTGTCCTTTTCGGCAGATGGAGGTACTGCGGCATCTCCACTGTGTGAATTGTCTATTTTTGATGCGGCAGATTCCTTTCCTTTGCGTCCCTTCTTCGTAGTAGCTTCCAAATTACTTGGATTGACCGAAGAAGTGGATGGCAGCCTCTTGCCTTTTGCTCAGACAGTAGATCGGGTGAATAAACAGCGGTGAGCTCCCAGTAGTCTGCGGCAGCGTGGATGCGGTACATAGCATCCATATATTATGGCACTTGAATGTCTGCCAGCGTGGCCTCGGGGCGAACCTTCCCTGATGAACGCAATGCACCATGGGTCGCCAAAATAAGGAGTAAAAGGAATGTATTCGACCATTGAAAATTTGGAGAGAAAGAAAATTTAGGGTTTTAAAAAGAAACAGAGCACAGACAATCGAACGTAAGAAGATGGGGGATTTTATACTTTATGTTCGATAGAGAAATTAGGGTTTTGAGAATTCAAGAAAATTCAAACTCTTTGAATCTGATTTGTATGAGAAGTGTAGTTGAATTAGGAGTTTGAATAATAGATAAAGAAAATAGGAGAGAAAAACGGGTGGTAGTATGATGGGACGTAAAATCAGGCAACGGTTACTTTTTGTGACCTGAACCGTCGCCTGCCGCACACTTGAGTGCTGCCCAACGGTCAAGTGGGGCATTGCTCTGCGGCAGGTCGTTGCCAAAAATCAAAACCAAAATCCCTTTTTTTTTTTTTTTTTCTGTTTTTAGAATATTTTCTTTTTCTATTTTTCATTTTTCAAAATTTTTTATTTATTTATTTTTTTTTTTTTTTTTTTTTTGAAAAAAAATAAGTAAAATATTTTTGTGGTGTGAAAAATCTAGGCTTACAAAGCAAAATTAGGAAAAGAATAAAAACATCTAATCCTAATGAAACATCATGCTGCATCATAGGTACTTATACTCTACTTAGGTATAATGCCATGTCAAAAATGAGATTATTAAATACTTAGGTCACCTAGTACATAGTATCTAAACCCATTGAGTATTAATTACATGTATATGGGTTTGACCATGTTGCCTAAAGTGGTTTGGGTATTCTCTCTTCCTTCGGAAAATTTTAAACTCAAAAGTTGACAGTGCAGAATGCTGTGGCAGAGGTTCAGTAGGCATGACAATGCGGCAGCATGATGCAGATCAGCATCTAAGGCATGGTGCACATACACAAAGACTTTCTCAAAGCAATGAATCGATCTGAGTTCAGTGGCTTGGTGAAGATATCAGCTATTTGATTTTCTGTTGGGATGTGATCAATCCTCAAGAGTCGTTTCTCCACCAAATCTCGGATGAAATGATGCCTTATGCTGATGTGTTTGGTTCTTGAGTGCTGTACTGGATTATGATTGATATTTATGGCACTCGTATTGTCGCAGTAGAGTGTAAGTACATTGCTATCCAGGTGGTAGTCATCAAGCATGTGCTTCAACCAAATCAATTGGGTACAGCAACTCCCAGCGGCAATGTATTCTGATTCGGCAGTGGATAGAGAAATGCAGTTTTGCTTGCGGCTTTGCCATGAAATGATGTTGTTTCCAAGAAAGCAACATCCTCCGCTTGTACTCCTGCGTTCATCCGTGTCTCCTGCCCAGTCGGCATCTGAAAATCCAACCAAATCGGTGGTGGTATCTTTGGTATACCATATGCCTAACTCGACTGATGCGGCAACATAGCGTATGATGCGTTTGACTGCCTTCAAGTGTTCTTCCCTTGGATCAGCTTGAAACCTGGCACACAAACAAACGCTATACATGATATCTGGTCTTGTTGCCGTAAGGTAAAGTAAACTCCCTATCATGGATCGGTAGAGTGTCTGATCCACTGCGGCAGTATCAGTGCCTCGGGAGATTTTGTCTGTTGAGCCCATAGGTGTTTTCATGGGCTTGGATCCTTCAAGTTGGAATCTTTTGATGAGATTCTTAGCGTATGAAGCTTGTGAGATAAACGTCCCAGTTGATGATTGCTTGATATGGAGCCCTAAAAAATGAGTTAGTTCTCCTACCATGCTCATCTCAAATTTTGATGCCATGGCAGAGGTAAATGCCTTAAGCATATTCTCACATGTGGATCCAAAAACAATATCATCAACATAAATTTGTGCAATTAAAATATTGGAAGAATTAAATTTCACAAACAGTGTTTTGTCGGCAGTGCCTCGAGTGAATCCGAAACTGAGTAGAAAATCAGTTAGACAGCCATACCAAGCTCTAGGAGCTTGTTTTAGGCCGTACAATGCCTTGTGTAGTTGATACACATGGTCAGGATATTTCGGATCTTCGAAGCCTTTGGGTTGTGCAACATATGCCTCTTCTTCAAGTATGCCGTTGAGAAAGGCTGCTTTCACGTCCATTTGATATAAGGTGATGTTGAGGTGGCATGCAATGGCAATAAGTAAACGTATGGACTCCATGCGTGCAACGGGAGCAAAAGTTTCATCGAAGTCGATGCCTTCAACTTGCGTATAGCCTTGCGCCACTAGTCTTGCCTTGTTGCGCACAACCTGCCCATGCTCATTCGATTTGTTCTTGAAAATCCACTTTGTCCCGATGACATTCTTGTTTTTGGGACGAGGAATGAGCTTCCAAACTTTGTTTCTTTCAAACTCGTTCATCTCTTCTTGCATTGCCATAAACCAAAATTCATCGGCCAACGCTTCTTTGGCATTCTTTGGTTCGATCGTTGAGAGGTACGAGGCAATGCCTATTTCAATACATGTGGCAGACATGCTTACATTCTTGGTCATGTTGCGGTAGTTGATGTATGGACGAGCTCTCATGCGTGTGGCCAACAGTTGACTCGAAGGGTGGTTTCGAATAACATGTCTTGGGGGATCCCTTCGTCGTCTGGTCGGTGTTTCTTCAACATCCGATGAATCTGTTTGTTGAGGCGAGCTATCATCATTTGAGTGCTCGGGAGACGCTGTAGAGGGATGATCATCATTATTCGAGCCAGTGGGTGCGGCAGTAGGCTGCGTAGGAGTGAAACTGCCTTCAATTTCTGCTACTGCGGCAGGCTCGAGCAGGCCTTCTACATTCTCTTCTTTGGGTTTCCTGAGACGACTAAGATCATCAAAATCAACATTAACAGATTCAATGATGGTTCTAGTTTGTATGATAAAAATACGATAGGCATGACTATTCCTAGAGTATCCAACAAATAATCCTTTAAGTGACTTTGGATCAAGTTTAGATCTAGGTTCCCTATCATTCAGAACATAACAAACAGAGCCAAACACATGAAAGTATTTCAAATTAGGCTTTCTATTGTTCAAAATTTCATAGGCCGTTTTTGTTGTTCCTGAACGTATGCTGATGCGGTTCAGGATGTGGCATGCGGCATTGAATACTTCTGCCCAAAATTGCTTGCTTAGGCCCTTGGCGATCAGCATGGTACACGCCATTTCCTTGAGGGTTCGGTTCTTCCTTTCAGCCACGCCGTTTTGTTGCGGTGTTATGGGGGCAGAAAATTCTTGGGCAATGCCATGCGTGTCACAAAAACGAGAAAGCCGATGGTTTTCGAACTCGGTGCCATGGTCACTCCGTATTCTCTTCACGTTTGCTTCATGATTAGTCTTCATCCATCTGATGAGCTTGGACACTTCATCATAAGTCTCACTCTTGTCTTTGAGGAAACGCACCCATGTGTATCTTGAGTAGTCATCAACTACAACGAGTACGTAGCGTTTTCCAGAGTGGCTTCTCGTCTCGATTGGTCCCATTAAATCCATGTGGAGGAGATCAAAGCATTTGGTTTGCTTTTGATACAGTCCTGCCTTGGTGTTGGCAGGTTCTGCGGCAGAGGCATCAGTCTGTCCTGCGGCAGGTATTGCTGGATGACTTGCACGAGTCATTTTTCCTTGTTTGCAATGTCCACATGTTGTCTTCTGGGTTTTTGGGAGTGCTGGAAGTCCACGAACAGCATCGAGCTTGATCAGACGCTCCAAATTCCCGAGACTTGTGTGTCCAAGTTTTTGATGCCATAGATCAATGTCATTTTTTACTTGTGCAGAGAGGCATGTTTCTCCAATGGCGTAGCAATTGTTTGACTTGGAATGCTCCCCCTGGATTAGTGGGTTCCCTGCATTGTCAAACACTTCACATAATTTGTGAGTAAATTTCACATTCATGCCTTCATCGCATAATTGGCTTATGCTAATGAGGTTTGTAATAAGGCCTTCAACATGAAGCACGTGCTGCAACTTAGGCAGCCCTTGCACATTCAATGTGCCTCGGCCGACAATTGAGCCACTGGAACCTCCTCCGAAAGTGACTTCTCCTCCTTGAAAGACTTTGTAGTCGATGAGGTGATCACTATTTCCAGTCATATGACGCGAGCATCCACTATCGAAATACCATTTGTCATCCTTGGTAGCTTTGAGGGCAGTGAAGATGACATTGCATGTTTCAGCACTTTGAATGGCATTGGATGCGGCAGAGGAGTCATTGGAGGGATCTGAAAAACAAACATTAGTAGAGGATTTAGTTTTGGGCACCCATTTGCGTATAATTGTTGCCTTCTTTTTGATAAAGTGTCGTGAAGACAGAGAATGCGAGAAATATTTGGGATGCCGTGGTCCAGTGTTGGAGTGAAAGTAATGTCCTCTTGCTTGATCCTCTTCGCGTCTCCAACAAAAAGGTCGAATGTGACCAGGTACAAGGCAGTAGTGGCAAACATATCGTCTCTTTGATTTAAAATGTTGCTTAGGCAGGGGCTTCCTTGTTTTCATCCTGCCTGATGGTGCCTGCCTTTGCTTCGGCCTCCTGCGGCAGTCTCTTGCTGGGGCAGCGGCCTTGCCTTCAGTTTGTTCATCCCTTTTTGGAGTTGAGGATTGTGCGGCAGCGTTTGAATCTTCATTTGATGCCTTTACAAATGCCATGTCCATTAAGTTTTTCTTTGGAAAAACGGCATCTACAACTTTTTGATGTCCGAGGCCTTGCCTTTCAAAATGTGAAATACTCATTACGGCATCTAATTTTGTTGTTGCTGTGTTAAGTTTTACAAAAGTATTGTTAGCAACTTCGAGTTTTCCGTTTACACGATTAAAGTCAATTTTCAGTTTCTCGGCCTCCATATCCTTTCTGGTGAGTTGGACATCAAGTTTCTTCAATCGTTCTTCAAAGGTGTTCTTTTCTACGAGCATTTGTTCAATTGCCATGGCCTGCTTCTTCACTTTTTCTTCATATCCGGCTTTGGTTGATGTAAGCATCTTCATCATCTTGGTCTGCCGGGCACATTTCATGCGTAGCTCATCGAAACTTTCTTTGAGCTCGATGAAAATATCAATGGGAATGGTCTCCTCTTCAGATTCGTAGCCATTGACTGAGGCAGTGAAGCACAGGCAGTTCTCTGCGGCAGAGCTTTCTGTCGTTTCTGCGGCAGAGGCAAAGAATGCAACATGCCGTCGTGCATTCACATTGGATGGACTGTCATCTTCAGCGTCAGATAGGGTTGTGCCTTCGAGTTGAGCAGTAAGCGCAGTGGTTGAGTCTTCAAGGCAATATTGTTCCATATCTTCTTGCGCAACCATGGAATTCAAAATTCCAATGCCTCGATCTTTTGAAGGGCATTCGGTTGAAAAGTGTCCAATCCCTTGACATACGTGGCACTTGATCCTCGACCAGTCCTTTGAATTTGGACTGGAACTTGAGATGGATCCCGTGCTTGATTGGCGGATCACAAGTCGTCGATCTTGAGTTTGCGGTGACCTTGCCGGAAACTTCCTTCGTCGGGGATCGTACGGCTTCTTCAGCGAGCGAACAAGTACATCATCCATTTTCCGGGCGAGGAATGCAAACTGGTCATCTCCACCATCAGATCTAAGTAGCTCGTAGATCTCTTCATCGGTCAAGTCATTGGTAGAGGTGGGGCTGCTGCCTTGAGAACTATTGCCTTGTTCTCTGCCGTCGGGCTCTGCCACGGTGTAGGCAATGTTCCTCTCGTCGCTTCGTGGACGTGACTTCCCGTGAGTTTCACGATCTTCATGGTTCAGTTCATAGTTCTTGAAGATCGCCATTAATGAAACAAAATCTTCTTCAGACATTTCGCTGTCTTCTATGGCAGTGACCTTCGGCAGGAACTTTTTGCTCATCGATCGCATAATCTTGCTACACACTCCCGGGTTGCTAATGGGTGAACCAAGGTCAGCACATTCAGTAACAATGGACATTAATTCTCCAAAGTACTGAAGGCAAGTCTCGTCCTCGTTCATACGCAAGTTCTCGAAACGAGACATAAGCATACGGACCTTGGTTTTCTTCACTGCGTTGTTACCTTCACAATGAAGAGCCAGCAAATCCCATACTTGTTTGGCAGTAGTACATTGTTTGACAATTCTGTACATATTGCAATCGATGGATTCAAGGATGGCACACCTTGCCCTATCGTTGGCAGTAGCTGCGGCAGTTTCATCGATAGACCACTTCTCCGGTGATTTTTCAATCGTGCCGCCTTCAGGGATTTCCTCCTGAGGTGGTTTCCATCCTCGAAGTACGGATAGCCACGCACTGCGATCAATTGATTTGATCCTTGCTTCAATGCGGGTTTTCCAAAATCCATAATTACTACCGTCAAGAACAACCGGTGTTCGTACGATGTAAGATGGATCTGCCATTGTAAGTGTGCGTGATCAGACGGACCTTAAACACTAAGTAAGTCTAGTGCCCGCTCTGATACCACTTGAAAGATCGTAGGCAGTAAATAAAACGCAGTAAAATGCGCTGCCTAGACAAGGCAGTGTTCTGCGGCAGAACAGCGTATGCCGCAGCACGATGCCTTGTACAGAAAACGTTCGTTTTACGTGATTTAATTAAGTTTAAGTATTTTATCCAGATTAACCAAGTTGTTTACTTGTTAAAATTATATGTGATATATGTATAAGAATTGCAGCGGAATTAATAAAAATAAATCACTTCGAACGAACACACACACGTACGAAAAAGTAAATAACACAAATTTAAATCTTTGTATGTGTATTTAAATTATACACATACGAAACGGTCTTACGACCAGAAACTTTATTAAAGAACAAGTCTTTACAAAACGAGATACTCTTGGATTTACAAATGATTTTACTCAAGGCTATACACATGTATGCCTTAGCGTATATCGGATCCGAAGAGTATTAACAATCAACAACAAATGAAACCTAGCAACTGTATAACACCTATTCTAATGTCACGATCATCAGCACTACAAAAGAACTCTCTTAGAGACGAGAGAACATATGGCTCGACGAACTTCACAAGTGAAGTCGCGGCACTAAAAGGCGTGATGATCGATCTAGAGAGGAAATGTGTTTCTGGAGGTGTAAAGGTGTTGTTGGAGTGTTGCTGAATAGTGTTGGGGTCGTCCTCTATTTATAGGAGGAGATTCCCAACTGAATTCCTTGATTTGCTAGGTCAACAATCGGTTGAGATATTCTAGGGCAGGCTGCTTTGACCGCTGCCGCAGGAATGCCTTCTGAAGTTCTTCTGGAATGCTCTGCCACACTGCACTGCCTTCCATACTATCTGGACTTCAGCATTCCCTTGCCCTACGCTCATGCTTCGCTCGATTCTCTTAACTCAACCTCTTGTCCAAGCCTTGCACTGCTTGCGGCATGACTCTGCCTGGCTGCGCTGCGGCAGAAAGCTTCTATGTTGATTGTTTTTCAAGCACGTTCCAACTAATGAACTATGCTAAATCAAATCACCAATATGACAAGTGATTACAACAGTTTAAATTGTGAAGAAAGAAATAAAACAAATAAATATGTTAGCAAAACAACTTCTGCCTAGGTACATTTAAGGCATTGTAATGCCCAAACATATTTATCCTTACACTCATTTTCTCCAACAACGAGAGTTATCATGAAACTCTAAAATTTTCAACTGTGATTTGTGATCAAGTATAGTTTGTTATATTTAATTGAGTAAATATTCAAATCAGTATCACTATATAATATTTTCTCTGTTTCATATTAGTTTTCGCACTTTCTTTGTAAATAACAAAAAATGTGAAACAATTACTTTGACACGGATAGAGTATGTAAAACGAGAAGCGTACAAAGTTTTTATGACGTGTCTACACTATATATGTCAGCATTTTAAATTATTTCATTATATTTTTATTTATAAAATTTTAATTTTAATGATTTAAATAGTTTTTTTTTTCTTTTTTTTTCGGTTAAATTAATTTTTTAATATGTTGTTGTTTATATTATTCAACATTAAACATTTTAATTGTTTATTAAATTGGTTAAATAAGTTGGAAACAAATTGTAATGGTAATCTTTTATAGATAAAGGACATGTTCCTTTGAACTTAATTTGAGTGCATTTCAGTTCAATTTATATCGTTTCAGTTCATTTCAGATCTCTTCAGTTCAGCATTAAGTTCGTTTCAAAATAAATCAAAATAAAATAAATAAAAAATAATTAGAATCAATAATTTTAACTATAAAATCTAGTCAATCTCACTATATTACTAATATTTTTTAAAAAATATTTAATGATTTATTATAATAATAATTATTATTTTTATAAAAAAAATTAGTTCACTTTAGTTCAGATCGCTTTTAAGATCGTTTCATTTCAGTTCAATTTTGCAGGTTTCAGTCCTTTCAGTTCTCAGTTCAGTTCATATCGCTTCAATTCATATTCAACTAAGTTCGTTTCAAGATAAATCAAAATAAAATAAATAAATAATAATTTAAATCAATAATTTTAAGTATACAATCTAGTTAATCTCCCAATATTACTAATCTTTGTTATCGCTCTAGTTCAGTTCATATTGTTTCATAATCTTTTTTATCGCTCTAGTTAAGTTCATATCGTTTCATTTCAGTTCAGCAGTTTCATTCCAGTTCAGTTCAGTTCAGCAGGCTCCAGTTCATCGCTTATTCCAGTTCAGTTCAGCAGCTCTAGTTCAGTTCATATTGTTTCATAATCTTTTTTATCGCTCTAGTTCAGTTCATATCGTTTCATTTCAGTTCAGATCAGCAGTTTCATTTCAGTTCAGTTCAGTTGGCTCCATTTCATCGCTTATTCCAGTTCAGTTCAGCAGGCTCCAGTTCATTGCTTCAGTTCAGCAGGCTCCAGTTCAGATAGTTCAGTTCATATCGTTTCATTTCAGTTCAGATCAGCAGTTTCATTTCAGTTCAGTTGGCTCCATTTCATCGCTTATTCCAGTTCAGTTCAGCAGGCTCCAGTTCATTGCTTCAGTTCAGCAGGCTCCAGTTCAGATTCATCGCTTATTCCAGTTCAGTTCAGCAGGCTCCAGTTCATTGCTTCAGTTCAGCAGGCTCCAGTTCAGATTCATCGCTTATTCCAGTTCAGTTCAGCAGGCTCCAGTTCAGATTCATCGCTTATTCCAGTTCAGTTCAGCAGGCTCCAGTTCATCGCTTCAGTTCAGCAGGCTCTAGTTCAGATCTCTTCAGTTATTAAATGGGTTAGAATTGAGTTTATGTTTTGTGACTTACTCGACTTTCAGTGATTTAAAATAATTTTAAAAACATTCAAAATAGCTTGAAACAAATATAAAATAACTTGGAAGTATATATCATTTAAACATTTAAAGGTTCTTGAGTACTTTGATAATCCCATTCCTAATGGTGAGACTCTTGTGCCTATTTGATTGTGCTGTTTTGAGTTCTTCTTTGGCGCTTTGCAACTCCTTTCTCAACTTGTCGATTTCGCGTCGAACCCTCTTGATCTTCTCCTGCGCTTTTCCGATCCTCGTTTCAATCTCCTCCACATCACAATTCTGATGGGTTAAAGCCTCCATCATATAACTCCGACCCCTCGCCATTTCTTCACGAAAGCAAACGTTTGTCCTTTTAACACCCCGCAACTTCACGTCGCTCAGAACTGCCGCATGAACCGCAGCTCCGTAAGCAACAGCCTCGTCCGGATTAATGCTCTTGCACAACTCCTTTCCGTTAAACAAATCCTTTAACAACTCTTGAACCTTAGGGATCCTAGTCGAGCCTCCGACAAGGACAACATCGTCGATGCTGTTCTTATCCATGTTCGCATTAATATCCCTCAAGCAGCCCTCGACTATCTCCACGCACTTTCGGAACAAGTCAATGTTGAGCTCCTCGAATCTAGCCTGCGTAACGGTTGCATGAAAATCAATACCCTCGTACAAACAATCAACATCGATTGTGGTTACACAAGTCGAGGAGAGAATCCTCTTTGCCCTCTCGCAAGCGGTCCTCAACCTCCTCAGAGCTTTCGGGTCACCGCTCATGTCCTTGTTGTGTTTACTCTTGAATTCCTTCACGAAATGACTCAACATCCGGTTGTCGAAGTCCTCTCCCCCGAGACGAGTGTCGCCAGCTGTCGCCCTGACTTCGAAAGTGCCCTTGTCGATAGTGAGGATCGAGACATCGAAAGTCCCACCGCCGAGGTCGAAAATCAGAACATTCTTCTTATTAGAAATACATTTGTCGAGACCGTAGGCAATGGCGGCTGCAGTTGGTTCGCTGATGATCTTCATCACATTCAGACCGGCGATGAGTCCGGCATCCTTGGTGGCCTGACGCTGAGAGTCGTTGAAGTAGGCGGGGACGGTTATGACAGCGTTATTGACGGTGGACCCCAGGTAGGCCTCGGCGATTTTCTTCATCTTAGAGAGGACCATGGAAGATATTTCCTCCGCAGAGAATGCTTTCTCCTCGCCTTTGTGGGAGACTACGATCATCGGCTTCTCGTCGTAATCGGGGCCCGCGGGAAGGAGCTTGAATGGCCACAGCATCATGTCAGCCTGGACATCAGGGTCCCTATATCTTTTGCCAATCAACCTCTTCGCATCTGATATATATTATTGATTTCAAAATTATAATCGAACATACAGTATATAGAAATAGAATCCCCAATTAATGCGAATTTAATAAAATAGGAAAAAGTATATATAAATATCTGATCAGTACCGAAGACGGTGTTGGTGGAGTTGACGGCGACTTGCTTCTTCGCGGCATCGCCGATGAGTCGCTCATGCTCGGTGAACGCCACGTAAGACGGGGTGGTGCGGTTGCCCTGATCGTTGGCTATAATCTCAACGCGGCCGTGCTGCCACACGCCCACGCACGAATACGTCGTTCCCAAATCGATTCCGATCGCAACTCCTCCTTCGCCGTCGTTAGAAGCCATGTTCGATCGATAAAAGTAGTGGGGATTTGAGAATTGAGAGGAGTCGATAAATTATAATTTTGCCTTTTTTAAAGTAAAATTTGGTTCCCTCTCGTCTTGTGTTACCTAATTCAATTCAGCATGAAAGTATAATGGGCTGAACTGATGCACGAGTATAACTCATGGGCTAAGATCTGTGATGGAAATAATTGTTGGGCCTGGTTGAAGTTCGGCTGAGAATATAAAGAATAATTTAATTTCCATCAATTTTTTAGCATCTAAATTATTAGATTTAATTGATTTTATGTTTTAATAAATAAAAATAATAATATGCCACTAGATCAATATAAATTTATATATTTATATGTTGCTGCGTGGACAGACAAATGGCATTTTAAAATAGATGCAAGTTGCGACTTGCGACCCTCTAATAATTACTATAATAGGCAAATTACAGTAGGCACAATCTCACAGATGTTGACTTAAAAGGAATAATGTAAATGCTATAATAATTTATATATAATAATTCTAAATTTACTGTAATTATATACTACTCCTACTGAACTGAGTACTATATTAGTGTAGCTCGTAAATATTAAATGTACAAGTAGAGTGGTATTAGAGCTAGCCGCGTATGTACTTGTTATTTAAAAAACAATTACTAGTATCACTTACATTGACATAAATTAAAAAACAATAGTATTTTTCTTAATAATAAACTTTTGCATTCTATAAATATAGATATTCACCGACACACACATCACACATCACAAAATACAATGGACCCCCTCTTCCTACTCATCCTCCCCAAAACCCTCCTCAGCCTCATCCTCGCCGCCGCGGCCGCCGCCCTGATCTCCCGCCTCCGCGGCAGGCGCCTCCGTCTCCCCCCGGGCCCCACCGCCCTCCCCGTCTTCGGCAGCTGGCTCCAAGTCGGCAACAACCTGGACCAGCGCGTCCTGGCGGACCACGCCTCGAAATACGGGGACGTCCACCTCCTCCGCATGGGCAGCCTCAACGTGGTCAGCGTCTCCTCCACGGACCTGGCCCGCGAGGTCCTCGTCACCAAGGGGGCCGAGTTCGGGTCCCGCTCGAGGAACATCGTGTTCGACATCTTCACCGGGAAAGGTCAGGACATGATCTTCACCGAGTACGGGGACCACTGGAGAAAGATGCGGAGGATCGCCACCCTCCCGTTCTTCACGGCGAAGGTGGTGCGGCGGTACAGCCGGGAGTGGGAGGCGGAGGCGGAGGCGGTGGTGGAGGAGGCGAGGCGGGACCCGGCGGCGGGGGAGGAGGGGGTGGTGCTGAGGGACCGGCTGCAGCTGATGGTTTACAACAACGTTTATAAGATAATGTTCGATAAGACGTTCGAGGGGGAGAAGGATCCTCTGTATGTGAAGGTAAAGGGGGTCAACGGGGAGAGGAGTAAGCTGGGGCAGAGCCTTGGGTATAATTTCGGGGATTTCGTTCCGATTCTTAGGCCGTTTTTGAGAGGGTATTTGAAGGTGTGTGAGGAGGTGACGAGGAGGAGGTTGGGGCTCTTCAAGGAATGTTTTCTTGACACGAGAAAGTATGTATATATATATGTGCTTCGATTCATCTTTGATACTCGATTATAACACCACGTACGTACTCGATTTCTGCTGTGTTAGGGATGGAGTTGCCGGCGGGACTTCAAAGTGTGCTGTAGATCACTTCTTGGATGCTCGGGATAAAGGGGAGATAAACGAAGCTAATATCCTCTACATCGTTGAGAACATGAACATTGCTGGTACGTACTCAGATCGATAAACTGAACTGAACTGAATGAATCTAAATTAATCTAGATTGTATATTTGAAATTATTCATTTTTTTTTTATAAATGAATTTAAGAAGTGAATGAATCTTAAAATAAGATTAAATAAAGTCTAAGAAGATGTTTAATACACATCTTTCGATCTAACTACTACGGAATAATTAATTAATGGGCGCACATGCAGCCATAGAGACGACTGTCTGGGCACTTGAATGGGCTGTCGCGGAGTTAGTCAACAACCCCTCGGTCCAATCCAAACTCCGGGCCGAGATCGACAAAGTTCTTGGGCCGGACCAAGTCACAGAGCCCGACACTCACAAACTCCCGTACCTTCAAGCTGTGATCAAAGAGACTCTACGCCTTCGAACTATAGTCCCGTGTTTGCTACCCCACATGAATCTCGAGGATGCCAAGCTCGGAGGGTACGACATTCCAGCTAAGAGTAGAGTCCTAGTCAATGCGTGGAAGCTAGCTAATGACCCGGCCCTCTGGGACAGGCCCGAAGAGTTTAGGCCCGAGAGGTTTCTGGAAGAGGAGTCGAAAGTCGACGCAAATGGGAACGACTTAAAGTATATTCCGTTTGGAGTAGGGCGAAGGAGCTGCCCGGGCATTGTCATTGCAATGCCCGTGCTCGGCATCACGTTGGGACGCCTTGTGCAGAATTTCGAGATGTTTCCTCCTCCCGGGGAGTCGAGAGTCGACACTGCAGAAAACAGCGGGCAGTTTGCTATGAGGATTTTGAAGCATTCCACTGTTGTGTTGAAACCTAGACATATATGAGCTAGTACGTACGCTATGTATGTGTTATGATGCTATGCCCCTGCATCATTTCTTTTCTATTTAATGTTATGCCACCTTTGTATCATTTCCTTTTTATTTAATTTTATCAATGTATTTCTATATATACATTTTTATGATAATTAATTATTTTGTAGTAAATATCATGAAATGTAAAATGTTTTTTAATAAATAATGAACTAAAATTTAATTATGTGATTGGACAAAATGATTAATATTTAAAGACTAATTATTTACCTTGACTAAATCTTAATAAGGAAGTTTTTGTATTTGTGCGTGTGGCCTGAACGGGCTAAGAGCTGGTTTTGATTAAAATGTTACCGTCTTATAAGTTGTTAGTTGTTTTAAGAGCTAATAAATTGTTATATGTTTGATTATAAGATGTTAATTTGTTTTGTAGTTTAAGATCTTATATAAATAAAATTAATAAAAAAATACATTTTATATATGATAAAAAATAATTGGATAAACAAAATAATAAATTTGGAGTTTTTGTATACATATAATATGTACTAGTAATACTTATAGAGATATTTTGGTTTTTATTGTTTAAATTATAAGCTGTTTAAAAATATTAATAAATATACATTTCTTTTTACTTTTTTTTTTAAAGAGTTTATAAGCTATTAAACAACTCATTAAGCTAGATATTTTATAAAAAAACTAACAAATTTTAAGAGTTTATAAGATTTTAAACTATTTTATAGAGATTATAAGACCAAACACGCTTTAAAGATAGTTCAAATTAGCCCGCCCGGCCAGTGTGCAGGTGAGCAGGTCTAAGTTCTTTCTGTTTTTTTTTTTTCAAAAGAGACAATTCAATGATATGAAAAAGGACATTCTATTTTAAAATGGCCACGAGTTTCACGACTCTATTAACTAACCCAAACCAAACAATCACATTCAACGTATAATCGGATTTTATTTAGTCAACCAAACAACCCTTTATAATTTCGGACACATTAGTCATGTGCTATCGTGTATCTCATCGATGGGCACAAATGTAATCAATAATACTCCATATGATAAGAAGATAATGGCACAAATGTAATCAATAATACTCCATATAATAAGAAGATAAAGAGGTTATGAGATTGCGTATGGAAAATTCGTAGTTGTAATAATGAAATTTGCATTACATACATATACAGTAGAAACTCTATATAAAAAAATTATCAATCTTTAACTCTACGATTTTTTTTACTGTATACTGTATTCACTAACCAATTAGTTGTAATAATGAAATTTGCATTACATATACAGTAGAAACTCTATATAAAAATTTTCACAATTTCAAAGATATAATTGTTTGATTTTTTTTACTGTATACTGTATTCACTAACCAATTAAGTCACACATTTCAAACAGGCTTTAAGTTAATGTTTTAAGTGAATGTGGTAAGAAATTATTTCAAGCAAAGTGACACAACTAATGTTTAATGGTCTCACTAACTAAAACACTGACTAAAACATAGAAAAAACTCTAAATATGGTGTACAAATACAATTAGTGTTATTCCAATACTTTAATGGTTGGAGTGTCGAAAAAGCTTCTCTAGAGCCTAGAGAGGTGTACATGCAACCAAATGTATATTGATCACAATAAATTAATGAGGTTTCACTTTCGATAAGAAATGAGCTTGCGTTAATGTATATTAATGTTAAAGCAATTTGATCGAAAGTTAATCTGAACAAAAATATTTAAATGTTTCAAGTTCAAATTTATGTCCTAAATTTAAGTTAAATATATAGCTACATTGCATTAAAAGTTTTAAAATTTTCAAATAATAAGTGAAAAGTTTAAAACATAGCATGCATGTCAACTTCTCAGTAGATGGTCTTTGACTCAATTTAATATAAAAAATTTCAAGTGATATTTTTTATACAATTGAAATAGTTAACAATGATTTTACACTTTAATACATATTAATGTTTATTAATATTATTTATGTTGAATTACTTTTAAAATTACTTTAGTGTACTTTTCTGACATTCATGTAATTTAGTGGACGGATGAACACCCCTAGGTGTTGAAGGTTAGGTAAGTCTTAATTATTTTCGCATTAATTTTTTTTTGAACTTTTGGTTAGTTTTAATAAGAGCATCCCAATCCCTACATTGCATCATGTAATTGTACCTACATACACAATTTGAAAATGAGGTATAGGTGATAAAAAAATTGAGTATCAATGCACTACTTTGATATTAGGCACAATTCTATTTGTGTTTTTCAATTTATCATTTTTTTCATTTTTTTTATTTGTATGTAAAAAAAAAAAGTATATAGTGAGAGAACTTACAAAAATATAAATTGTAATTTGCCTTGTTGGTAAGTGTATAGAAGTATAAATTAATAGTTACTATTAAGTATAATGTATTTTTGATATAACATGTGATTAGATTAGTTATTTAAAATTTAACAGTAAAAATTATACAGTAAATATTTAGAGGTCGTAAAATTATATTATTAAATATTAAATCAGGTACCACCACTCGCATTCACCTTATCCACTCGTCAGTTATCCCCATGGATTTCATCCTCCTTCAAAAATCCGTCCTCGGCATCATCTTCGCCGCCGCGGTCGCCGCCCTATTCTCCCGGCTCCGCGGCAGACGCCTGAGGCTTCCCCCGGGCCCCACGCCTCTCCCCGTCTTCGGAAGCTGGCTCCAACTCGGCAACAACCTCGACCAGCACGTCCTCGCCGACCACGCCTCCAAATACGGCGACGTCCACCTCCTCCGCATGGGCAGCCTCAATGTCGTCACCGTCTCCTCCAAGGATCTGGCCAGAGAGGTCCTCGTCACTAAGGGCGCAGAGTTCGGGTCCCGATCTAGGAACATCGTGTTCGACATCTTCACCGGGAAGGGGCAGGACATGATCTTCACCGAGTACGGCGACCACTGGCGCAAGATGCGGCGGATCTCGACCGTCCCATTCTTCACGAGCAAGGTGGTGCAGCGGTACCGCCGGGAGTGGGAGGCGGAGGCGGCGGCGGTGGTGGAGGACGTGAGGCGGGACCCGGCGGCGGGGAAGGAGGGGGTGGTCCTGAGGAACAGGCTGCAGCGAATGGTGTACAACAATGTGTACAAGATATTGTTCGATAAGACGTTCTACGGGGAGGAGGATCCTCTGTATGTGAAGGTGAAGGGGGTCAATGGAGAGAGGAGTAAGCTGGGGCAGAGCATTGAGTATAATTTCGGCGATTTCGTTCCGATCCTGAGGCCGTTCTTGAGAGGGTATCTGAAGGTGTGCGACGAGGTCACTAGGAGGAGGTTGGGGCTATTCAAGGAAAGTTTTCTCGACAAAAGAAAGTACGCTTCGATTCATTGATACTCGATTGCTCGATCGTGCTTGTAATTATTAACCTATAACGCGTTGTGTAGGACACATAAGGATGGAGTAGCCACTGGGACTTCAAAATGTGCTGTCGATCACTTCTTGGAAGCTCAGGATAAAGGGGAGATAAACGAAGCTCATATCCTTTATATCGTTGAGAACATGAACATTGCTGGTGCTTGTAAAAACTTGATTAATCATAGCGAAAGTTATAATTAATTAAGCTGATTATGTGTTTCTTGTATAATCTGGGCTGCAGCCATAGAGACGACTGTTTGGGCGCTTGAATGGGCTGTTGCGGAGCTAGTCAATAACCCCGAGGTCCAATCCAAACTCCGGGCCGAGATCAACAAAGTTCTTGGCCCGGGCAGTGCACAAGTGACAGAGCCCGACACTCACAAACTCCCGTACCTTCAAGCTGTGATCAAAGAGACTCTCCGCCTTCGGAACATAGTCCCATGCTTGCTACCCCACATGAACCTCGAGGATGCTAAGCTGGGCGGGTTCGACATTCCAGCTAAGAGTAGAGTTCTTGTCAATGCATGGAAGCTAGCTAATGACCCGGCCCTCTGGGAGAGGCCCGAGGAGTTTAGGCCCGAGAGGTTTCTAGAAGAGGAGTCGAAAGTCGATGCCAATGGGAATGACCTAAAGTATATCCCGTTTGGGGTAGGCCGAAGGAGCTGCCCGGGCATTGTCATTGCAATGCCAGTGCTCGGCATCACTTTAGGGCGCCTTGTGCAGAATTTCGAGCTGCTGCCTCCTCCCGGAGAGTCGAGAGTCGACACCACAGAAAACAACGGGCAGTTTGCTATGAGGATTTCGAAGCATTCCACCGTTGTGTTGAAACCAAGAAATATTTGAGTTGGTGTTCTATGTTTGTGTCTTCAAGTATTTTGAATCAGAAGCATCTACAAATAAAATATATGTAGTAAAAATAAAGTCATCTTCTTATGATTCACATTAAGATGTATTCTGTGTGTTCATTGTATTTAAGAATAAATATATTGAACCGACGACTAGAGCTTTGTCGTTGGTTTGCTGATCTAGCTTATTGTGTTTGTCTGTTTGAGTTTCGATCATGACCTGTAAGCCAAAACGAGCCGGAGATATATTCTCAAATGATGAGACCCTCGCTCGAATTGTTGGATTGCATTGCATAATACGAAGATTAAAACAGGGATTCAAGTTCCGTGCATGAAGTTAACATGAACACCCCCTATCCCTATCGGTAATGCATGAGTCTTACTTACATCGATCCTTTAAACCTTATGTTCATCAGTTCATCACTATATGTATATTTGCCAATTATCCGAGTAAGAATGACTTGGAAACACATTATTTCTAACCTTTTCACTTGTCATCCACGTATTCGGTGAGGTCCTGAAGAACTAGGAGGCCACGCGAGTCTTGAAGAATGAACAACAAGAATTTTCTCAGACTAATCGATTGTTGCTCTTCTCGGCTACTCTCGCTCGATGGGGATCCTTCTCGGCAACGAGAGTGATGAATTTCTCATGTGGTAGATGGTTGCTTATAAGGATAGTCGTCTCCAAGCTAATCTTGACGTGCCAAATTAAAGCACACCACAAAAAAGATAAAAGAAAAAAGAAATGAATGATCCATATTGAACAGTAATCTTGCATAGTTGCATTTCACAAAAACCCCATAAAATATTTTTATTATGTCCGTTATTATTATTAAATATTTTTAAAATAAATTATTCAATACATAATTAACTAAACAAACATGAAATTAAATAAAAATAGTTACTATTCCTATATAATAAAATAATTCATTAACAAATAGTTACTATTCCTATATAATAAAATAATTCATTAACGTATAGAAAATAAAAATAAATCATAATTAATTATATTTTTATTATTTAAATTAATTATATTTTTATTTAAATTTATTAATTTATTTAAATTTATTAATTTAATTTCATGTTTGGTTGGTTAATTATGTATTGAATAATTTATTTTAAATATATTTAATAATAATAATAGACATAATATAATCAGTGAAATTATAAATTTTAACAAGTGTTAAATGTATTTCAATGGGAAATGCCACTTATTTTTAGCCAATCGATCAGGGTTCAAACCCTCGTCCTTCCAATTTTTCATAATTTTGTATGATTTTTTTTATAATTGAATATGTGGGTCTTACCTCTATCCTCCACGTCAGCTTTTCGGCGCCAGATAAGCAGACACATGCTACTGATAAAGTACGATTTAATTATGAGGTTTTTGTGAAATTGATTACTAGAAAAGTAAAAAGTACGATTTACGAGGTTTTTGTGAAATTGATTACTAGAAAAGTAAAAGAAATTATACATTTTTCGAGTAATAAATATTCATTTTTAAACAAAACTTGGTTTTAAATAATTATTCATTCATTCATTCATTCATATTATTCATAATTGAACTATGTGTTGAGTGAAATTAATTTTCTTATTATTTTTATTCATTCATTCATATTATTCATAAAATTTGTTTCTTATTATTCTAAATTCAAACAATTTTTAGTGTGATGGTGACGATGATTGTGATTTTCTTTTATTAATTATAAAAATCATATATTATTAAATTATTTTTGGACATCTCATCTATTGTTTCTTAGTCATTTTTTAAATTAATATATTTACAATTGTTTGTGATAAATTACAAAAAAAAATTGACAAATTATTAATAAGAAAGAGTACTATTTGTTATGCGTTTTGAATTAGAATTTTAAATTAATTTATTATAAAAATTATTTATTTTCTTATTATTATTTTTTTTATTTATTGTATTATCATGAGAAAAATTGTAATAAGTACAATTTTCAACATTTCAAATTTTTGATAAAATAATAAATAAATAACGGTCCAAAATTTATTTTTCTCTTGCGCAATTGAAATTTGAAAATATGAAATAAAAAAGGAAAATACATAAATTGCAATAATTAGCAGTGACAGCACAGAGTGACTTTTCCCGTAACCGTAAGTAGACTTGACCAGTTTTCACTCCCGGGTCAGGGGAAACCGCCGGCCCACCGTATCACTGTCCGAACGCCCACACCCAGATAAATATTAACCCAAAAAAAAAAGGGATTGAGGGGGCGTCCAGTGCACTTTTGCACCGGACAATAGCAAGTGCAATTTTGCACCATACACGTGTACAATAAATAATCTAACGGTAAATAAATAATATGTTTTTGTGTTTTAATTTGTTTTCTTTACGCTATTATTTTATTTATTCATGATATGTTTTTGTGTTTTAATTTGTTTTCTTTACGCTATTGTTTTATTTATTTTTAATATTTATATAAAATATGAAATAATACAAGATATATATTACCAAATAATAATATAATTAAATTCAAATACTCAATCTGAATAATATAATTAAATATATTATAATAATTATAAATAATATTTTAAATTTGGAGGTTCAACCTATAAAACATTATATATAATTTTAAATTTAATTTAGATTTAGTGTTTGAATTTAATTATATAATTATTTTGTATATATTTTGTATGATTTTAGATTTTTTATAAATATTATAAAAATAAATAAGACAATACAAATTGCGTAAACAAAACAAATTAAAACAATAAGATACTATTATTATAAATTAAGTAAAAAAACAAATTAAAACAACAAAACATATCATTTATTTACCGTTAGATTATTTATTGTACACGTGTATGGTGCAAGATTACACTTGCTATTGTCCGGTGCAAAAGTTGACGCCCCCTCAATCCAAAAAAAGTAGGTCTAAAAATTGCATGAACAATGCGTGCCGAGCGGCGACGACGACGTCAGACTGGATGAAAGGCTGGAGCTTGAAATCGGGCGGATTCGCTTCTCTCTGTTACAACTGCGGGTAATTTTCTGAAAACCTTCCGATTCTGCCCCTATTTCGTCGTCTGCCGTGTTTGATTTCTCAGTTGGAAGAGGATGGTTTGGGCATGTGCAATTTGGGTTCCTATATTTTTGGTTTTGTTATCATAGATTGCTTCTGTTGTTACTGCCACACATTTGTTTCCTATATTTAGAATGTGTTTCCTTTCTTTCAAAATTCATGCTACAATTCTTGATTGGAAGAATGTCCTTTGAAAGGGGTTGAAGATGAGTTGAATCGAACTTCTTTACATCCATGCATTCAGCAAAGTTCTTATGAATTGTGATGTGAGAAGGGGAACGGAAAATTATAGTTTCCATCGAATAATTTTGCAAGCTATTATCCACTTCCTTTTGACTCTGTTGTTGACCAGAAGAAGCATGTATGACTGTGTGATTTCAAGGCACTAAGGCTATGTTCTCTCCCCCTGCTTGATGCGTTGATGCTTTGAAGTCGTTTTTTACTTTATTTTACAAAGATTTGCTCAAATGAGTTAATATTTTCGCGTTCTCCAATAATTCAAAATCAGAACTTGATGAACTTATTTTTTTTGGTCAATTGCATTTCTGTTCAGTGTCAGTGCTTTGAAATTTCCCGATGTGTTTTCCCTAGATCTGCCTATGAGAATTCCATCTTCTGTGAAACATTCCACTCAGAAGACACTGGTTGGAGGGCATGCAGATCTTGTGGGAAGGTAATAACATTTTTAAACCTTGTTCTTTAATTTTATTTTACTCTCTTTGTAGTTGTCTAGACCCAATTTCGGCATTAGTATAAATAATGAAATCAGTTATATGAAGTAACAAATACAGAATGCTTGCCTTTCAATATATGCTTGCCTTTCCATATGGATTAAGATTTCGAAAAAAGAACGTTTTAAATCAAGCATAATTTAGTGAATAAGTATGACTAATGAGAGAACTGCACATAGGCGAATATGTCACCGGGCAGCACTCTAACGACATCTTGTTGCTTCCTCAAAACCTAAGTATAAAGCTTCTCCTACAAAAAAATTGATTTTTTTTAATGAATACAAAAAACACATGAACGAATAATGAATTCAGTTAACTCAAGCACTATAAAAATGTAATAATTTTTCGTGGAGTGTAGTCCACGATATTAGCCACAGGCCCACGGTCATATAGGCCAGGACAAACCTCAAGGTCAAATTTGTAATTAAGCCAAAGGGAAAAATGTCGAATCATAATTGATAAAAGACAGAAACTAAGAGTCATACCTTGAAGAGTAATTGTGGTGGCCTCCGAGTGGACTGATCACGCTTTGTACCCGCCTGTCATTTAAGTGTTTCCCAAGACTCAATAAAACTTCTTAAATCTAACGAGGATATGCGGAGGCTGGAACTAGACCAAGCGGCCTGAGCCATGCTTTGGGCTCTTTTCATAACAACCTATGTATATATTGGCGAGAAAAACATCAGTCTAGTTAACCCCAAAACAGGGAGCAACTTTTAAAACAGAAACATTATCTAATCTCGAAAAAATAAGCACGAAGCATTATCTAAGCAACTTTTGCTTTAGCAGTGGCCATTGAGGGAAGGCGAGTCCCCAAGGGCTGCGGCTGACTGATAAACCATACTAAGTATTCTGGTATGCTCGATTTGATCCCTCAGATCATTCAGCCAAGCAGATGCCGTTCCCTGCAAAAATGAATATTATATCATTTTGCAATGCAATGAATATCAAGTAAATTAAGGGAAAAAAATTGAATAGAAAAATAACATATGAGTTATAATCTTCACATGGCTTTGGCATATTGAATGAAGCAAAAGTTTTTAGTTTCCACATTCTCGTGACCAGGACAGACCCAACGACAGATTAACAAGGGTGACTGACATTGGGTAGTGAAAAGCTTTCAAAACCTATTACTAATTTACTATAAACAAACAGCAACATCACACAATAATGATAAACAGCAACATCACACAATAATGATAATAATAATAAAATTAGTACGAGACAAACAAAAAGATACAATACAACATTTATAGCAATGCAAAGATAGGGTTTGCTGCTGAAAGTAGTGGGATCAAAATCTGCTACTTTCAGCATTTAGCAGATTACAAAGGTCACACATGAAAATCGAAAAAGCATAAAACCTCGTAAAACTAATGTGCAATTCGTGCGAGACCGACCCCAAAACATACACAAATAAAATTCAAGAAAATAAGCACAAACAAAAACTGAAAATCCGATCCCAAATTAAAAACGAAGGGTATGGAAGAAATGACAGGCACCTGGTTGTTGCAAATATTAAAGTATATGTTAAAGAGGTACCAAAGCCCGAAAAGCTTTCTGAGCATGAAGGTGTCCCCGAAGCCCTTAGCTTCCAGCTTCTCATCCGGAACCACTGGCTTAGCCTCTGCCCGAACTACAACCCTATCAGACTTCTTAAAGGAAGATCAGACAGAGAAGAACAACCGAGCTCACCGGTTAAATTGGGAAGAAGGAATCGGATGAAGCACTAGCCCTAATTTAGCCAAGCGAGGAGCGAAGAAAGATAATAATAAAAATAAAATGAGATACACATAATTGTAAGCATTGGCAAAAATCCAATTTCTATATAAGATATAGAAACTATGTATTCTTCTGTATATTGTTGGACATTATCTTAGGCACCAGTGAACTTCATGAAAGCCAGTAGCATCAATAATGTGCGACCAGAAGTTGAACAATTAAATAATTTCAACAACGACGTTTGTATACTTAAAAAATTGTTAAAACGGCACTCTGATTATTCGCATTCTCAAATTCCTAAAAGTAACCAGAAATAAGATTAACTAAAGAATACTTAGAAGAACATAGATTTCAGCAAATTACAATTTCTTTTACCAAAAATGTAAACGTGCAAAGTGTAATTGCTCTCTGTGTGGGGGAAGCTACAGACTCGATTGGGAATATCTCTTTGTTGTGAGAAATCAAATGTATCAAAGCGTCGAAAAGTTGGTGGGCGTTGTTGCAAAGAGAAAAAGAGTACGAATATAGGAAAACAAAAAATTACCTGATGAATTTGGGGCATGGAGAAGTGAGAGTGGAGGTGGAGGGAGAGGGATGGGAATTGAAGCAGAAGGAATCCTGGAGTTTCTTAGTAGGCTTTAACATCAAAATAAAAGCGCATAAGAACGTTTTGATCCTGAACGGGGGTCACTAAAATATTTATCATACTAATACAATATTGGAACTAACCTTATCTTCCGTTGTACATTCGACTTCATCAAAGAGGCCATCATAAAGTGGAGGTAAAAGCTGAGGTGGAAGATTTACAACACGCTGAGAGATCATAAGACCAACTTCCTTACTTCCCTGTGTATGGTCTCTAACCAAAGACCCAAGTTTAGCTATTAAGTTGGTGTCCTTGCTCACTTTAAGCAGGTAGTCCGTGAGCTCAACGATGCATTTGCTTTCCTGATACAAAAACAGAACAGAAAAATGAACCCTTTAAAAAAAAAAAAACCACAAGTTAGATATATATACAAAATTTAATTGCTTGCCTTGTATCTTCCTAGATTAAGAGCTGTGACAACAGAGTATACTTCATCATCTTCGCCATTCTTTATCTTGACTACGGTCCCGACTGTCGGCTGTCCTAATATCAAGCCTGCGAAGCCACTGAGATCCCAAACCTTATTATCAAGGTACGTCTGTAGAAGGGTCTTCACTTTTCCTTTTTTAGTTAGAACCCTTATTAGGTTTCAATTCTAAGTTTGGTAGGTGAGACAATAGTATTTAAAGATTGTTTTGGGGTTCTGAGGGATTTTTTACATGAGAATTAATTGAGATTGAGCCTCAGACTGAAACAATTTTTTGTTTGATGCCTTTTTCTTCACGTGGTTCCCTCTGTTGTAAAATAGAATAAATTACTGTATCATTTTATTCAAGATATTCAGAAGTAAATGAATGAAGTTTATTTACAAATTGTCTTATTGTTGTTCTCTGTTTTAGTTGCTAATAACCTCGATAGTTCATGTTCTTCTCCTTCTTCAACTTTACTATTGTTGATAAGGATTCATGGCTTCTCAAATGTGCTGAAATCTTATGGGCATATAAGAATGATAGCTATCATTAATGGCCTAAGAATTCATCATGTTTTTTTTTTTTTTTTTGCAAAATCTTCAGAAAAAATTTGCCCCCATTGAAGATTTGACATCACTGGACTTAAAAATGTTAGTTTGATTGCTCTATGTTGAATTCTTACCTCTGAAAAAATCATGATATATTTTCTTAAATCATGATATTTCCATTTCTTAAAGTTGCTGTTTAAACCATATTTCTTTTGTTGATTGTTATGCATCATTGGTTTGAAACATGAGTATTGAGATCAGTGAGGCACTGCAAATGCAGATGGAAATTCCAAAAGCGGCTTTATGAAGTATGTTCTTTTCGTGCTTTATATAATTTTCCTGAACACATTAGATGGAATGTGAAAACAAAGACGCAATATCATTCAAAGGCAATGGCTGATAAGTTTACTGTTTTACTATTGGTTTAATTGCATTTTCCCTTCCAAGATGCAGCATTTTTTGCACATCGCCCACTCGACTTGGGAAAATGTTTTTATTTTTCTCACTGAGCTATTTGGTTGTCATGTTTCGACTTATGATGGATCCAAGATAGTTCTTTGGGTTAAGTGCAAAATGTTTAAAGTTAGACATGTGAACGATAAGATTTCAAACTTGAGTTGGTAAAGTGCTACTAAACTTCTTTGTTTGATGGACCAAGTGCAATTCTCTCGTCAAGGGTTGTCAGCTCAGTTGGTTAAGCAGTTGAATTGAAGACCGTGAAGTCATAGGTTCGAACCCAAAATATTGCAATTGACCTAAACCAAGAAAAAAAGTGCAATTCTCATTTTTGCTATTTTGGCCGTAAAACTCCAATATGCATGTGTCGAACAACATTATCAATTTTTGTATTCTTGTTACACCCACAACATACATTATATATCATTATTTTAAATAAATTTCTGCTATATACTCTTAAATCATGGATTTCATGGTAGGATCTCTGTTTAGAACATCACATCATAGAAGATAATATGGAGTAAAGAATTGGATCAGTTCATACCATCTTGAAACAGTTGATGTCACTGATGTCCTCTCAAACCTTAGGTGAATAAGCGAGTGGCTTGTTTGTTTGATTTATAGCTTGTAATTTTCCCACTTCATAGACATATTTCCTAACTAATGCGGAGTACTTAAACTTAATTGCTGCAGCAATTTCAGCATGTTCAAGAAAACCATCTGCAACATTCCAAGGCACAGGCAGTGGCTTGCTTAAGTTCTACATATTCGGCAAAGGTTTGTAATTCCTTTATCTAAAATGATTTATAATGGTTTTCAAGTTTCCATCTTTTTTATTTTCCGTGATGGTTACAAATAATACCTTGAGACAAAATAGTGATGGTTACAAATAATACCTTGAGACAAAATAACAATTAGCTTTCAAATTTACAAAAAATCCACATCTGATTCACTATTAAAAGTAAGGGGTAAAAAGTCCAAACATTCATTTTTGTTGGATAAAGTCCAGCGAATGACCTTACGTAATCAGGATGATCAAGGGGTATTAGGGGTATTTTAGTCACAAATATTAGATTTAGTATAATCAAGATTCAAATGCTGAAAGTGATAACTTGTAATTTGTTTTGTTGTATATTGAGGGTAATGCATGCTAATTGGAATATTTTTATAAATGTGAAGTGGAGTGTTTTACTCGCATATGAGTAAATTTAAGACGACTCGGAGTTTGTTGAAAAACCATATTGCGGGCAAATATAGTTGTTTTGGGTTGGCACATTTTATTTCTTTAATTGATTAATAGATTAAATCACAAATGGTTCTGTAAATATTGTCAATCCCACATTCAGTTCTTTATTTTTTTATTTCATCAAATTCAGTCTTTCCCGATCGATTTCCACCGGGAAGCTCACGTGTTGGTCACGTGAGTGCACACATGGCGGTCATCGAGCAGGGCTTGCTGACGTGGCTTCAGATTAAATCACATTTGGTCCTGCAACTTAGGCTGATCCCATATTTAGTCCTTTTTTTGTTCAAAAAAATCAAATCTCATTATTTTCGATCGATTTCCACCGGAAATTGCACGTGTGGGTCACGTGATATATATAAATTATATTTATATAATAAATAAATCATTATTAAAAATATTTCAAAAAATATTTATTAATTAATATTAAAATTATTATTATAATTGACAAATATTTATTAATTAACACTATAATCATCATTATAATTAACAATGAAAGTATCGCACGCCCTATGTGTATGATATAAATTGCCCAACTACCTAATACTACGGAGTACGCAGGCTCATCAAACAGCGATTTTTAGCTTTCATCAAACAGCGCTTTTTAGCTTTCATCAAACAGCGCTTTTTAGCTCTCATCAAACAGCGCTCTTTAGCATTCTTTTGGATCCGAACCTTCTCTTATTCTTTTGGATCCGAACCTTCTCTTTCTTAATTACGCGTTCATTGCGTTTCAAAACATCGCTTTCACAAATTCCCCTATAAATTTCCATCATTCCTAATAACGATTTCAAACAACGCTTTTTAGCATTCTTCAGGATCTGGAATTCGGATTTTGGTGTCGCTTTCACAAATTCCCCTATAAATTCCCATCATTCCTAATAACGATTTCATCAAATTCATTTATTCTTCCTCAAAAACCCATTAACAAAAGAAAGAGAAAAAAAAAACATGCAAGGCCCATGCTCCGCCTTGGCCCGAACCGTCGGCCGCCACCTCCTCCGGCCCGCCGCCGCCAAGGTACGGAGGGCCCCGCCGTGCGACGTGTTCATCAACCACCGCGGGTCGGACACGAAGCTGAACGTGTCGGGGCTGCTCTACCACCACCTCCGCGGGCTCGGGCTCCGGCCGTTCCTCGACAGCAAGAGCATGAAGCCCGGTGACAAGCTGTTGGACGAGATCGACGTGGCCATCCGCCAGTGCAGGGTCGGGGTGGCCGTGTTCTCCCCGGCCTACTGTGACTCCTTCTTCTGCCTCCACGAGCTCAGCCTCATGATGGACCTCAAGAAGAGGGTTGTCCCAGTCTTCTGCGATGTCAAACCCTCGGAGCTTCGGGTGAGGGACGACGGGTCCCGCCGGCCGGAGGATCTTCGCAAGTTCCGGTCAGCCCTCGAGGAGGCAAAGTTGACTGTCGGATTAACGTTCGACACACACACCGGGTAATTAATCGTAATATATAATTGTCCCAGGAGCATAACCGAGTGGTAAGGCCTGTGATGATGTGGGTGTAATTCCCCTACGACGCAGGGTTCAAATCTCGGGTGGGACAAATTTTCATTGAAATATTATGAAGATTTGTCCTGGAGTTCGACCTGCCCGATCGAAGGACTTCCGATCGAGTTAGGTGGAGTTTTTCGTCTCTCATCCTTATAAAAAAAATTAATCGTAATAGTTATACACTCCAGTGACTGAGCTAGAAATTTTTTCTTTTGGATGAGCTTTACTAAATATATAGTATACTCGATATATATATATATATATATATATATATATATATATATATATATATATATATATATATATATATATATAATTTAAAAATAAAAAAATAGTAATGATTAACCCCCACATCCCCACTCATTTTGTTATTTTTGTCACACGGTTCACTTCACACAGTTACATTTAGGAGGGGCTCTACGTAGGCAGTATGCTACTTAGTGTCGGCTAATACTCCTATAGATTTGAATGATGACGTCATAAAATTCTACTAGTTACACATGAAGTATAGCTCACAAAATCGTGTCACGCGCAATCTGTCATGACAATTTTTTTGTAGGGATTGGGTGGAGTTTCTGGCGAATGCTAGGCATGCAGTGATTCAGAATTTGATCGAAGTGGAAGAAGAGAGGAAGAGGAAATTATTTGGTAGTTAATTAGTATGTCCGATCGACCATCCACCAACGTGTTCTTCATTCCTTTGTTCATTTAATCAATTAATTAATTTTTGAGCTCAGTACTTAGAGTCTTTGACGGTCTTATTTAAAAGAGCTTATAAAATGTTATATTTTATTATTTCAAGAGTTGTTATCTCTTATTAAAAAAAAAGTTTGAATTGTTTGGATGAAATGTAAACTTATAAGCTTAATTTGTTTGACAATTAAAGATCTTATATTATCATTTTTGTAAAAAAAAAAAAATGCATGCTATGGATGAAAAACAAAATTAAAAAAATTTGTGTGAATAAAACAATAAACTTAAGACTCTTTTATATATATTATGTAATGATTTTAAAAGTAATTTGATATTTTATTGTTAAAGTTATAAGAGTTAGGGCTGAATAACGGGTCGGTTCCGACCTTTCTGGGTCATCCTCCTGAACTCTGTACACGGTACACATGTTAATAACACCAAATAAAATCAATTCATTGTCCAAACACTGAACAAAAATTCGATAATATTCGGTGTTTGGGTACCCAAATAATCGAGAATTCAGTTCGGGTTTCGGGTTAATTATCCGAACCCCGATTATCCAGCCTTAATAAGAGCTTATAAACTGTTTTTAAAAAATGTATTTTCCCTTACTGTTTTTAAACATTTTATAAGCTGTTAAACAACTTTTTTTTAAGTTTTATAAGATATTTTTAAAAATATTTACCATTGTATGAGCCTTATAAGCTCTTAAACAGCTTAATTATAGCTATAAACTGTTTTAAAAAGTTTATTATTAATTTTGCCAAACATGCTCTTAATTAATTGATTCTAAAATGAAGTTGATAATTATGGACTGAGCGATGTAGTCTAACGAATTCATAATTAATCATATTCATTATTCTTTTTAATTCAATATTGTTGTTGTACAATAAGCTAGTGAAACCCTCTCGTAAACATAAATTAATGTCCCAGCTAGCTTTATTAATGAATAAAAAAATTATAATTTCTAATATTTATTTATATATTATTGCAGTTTGATTTTAGTGGACTGAACGTTCCATTGCATTTCGAAGAAACTAAACAGCAATGACAAATTGCTAATTTCTCACGTGACAATTACACACATTTTGGCCTATGTAATGTAATGATTCACTGTTACTAATATGATCATTTTAGAACTTTCTTTGTGTGCTCATGCATGATTTTCCGAGCGGCTCGCCCGTGGTCAACATCTTGTTCGATCTCTAATTGTGATTCTCAAATCCAAAACCAGACGGCGCTGGAAGAAGAGAGAGGATCGGACTAACTCGATATGCAACGGTCTACCCTAACCGTATGTAACGACTTCCGGTGGCCTCCCTCTATAAGATTTCCGCACAGTCAAATGTTCAAGTTTGACCTGGTCAAACTCATTTTTAATTTCCACGTGTAGCTTGACCATTGGGTTTCTAATTCTATGCTTGATTAATTTGCACACGAGAAAGTGTGTAGTTAAAAAAATAGAGGTTTTATAAACATCGTTCGTGTTTATAAATGGTTTCGGTACTGTGAGACTGTGGTTGATTTCACAGATTTGACCCTCATCAGCATTTTAGATTTTTAGTTATTTGGATGATTATTATCTATATTATTGGAGTATTATATATATAATGAGTGTGTGTAAGAGGTTATGTACGTTGTGGAGAAAAGTCTCACAAATCCAAAAGGGCAGTTTGGGTTCTCTGTATTATTGTTGTTAAAATGTATATGAAAAATCATCTCCGGAATCAAAATTGACAAAATGCACTTCAGGGGCAAATTAATAATTTTGCCCAGAATTTGAATTTCGCGGATGATGAAACGACGCCGTTTTGATGATGAACTGTCCGCGGGTGCACGAGACTAGGGCGATCGATTTCTCAGCGGATTCGACACCATTCAACAAGATTCTTGTGGCTACGTGATCCTTGCCAACTCATCTACGAAACGCACATTGAATTGTTACGCATAATCGCACGGTTGAGATTTGCGAGGTTATTATGGCTTGATGGCTAGGAATGGCGGATCTATTCATAGGCTAGGGGGGGCTTTAGCCCGCCCTAAAATAAATATTTATGCTGAATTAGTTCAATAAATCTTGCTAGCTCAATTGGTCAGCCCCCCTAAGAATTTGAGATATACTCTAGAGGTTAAAGGATCAAACCATAAGAAGCCCATTTTTCTTTTTTAGCCCCCCTTAATTTTTTTTTCTAGATCCGCCCTTGCTAGGATGTGTTCATCGATTTTGTGCATTTCAGTTTTAGCATATAATCACTCGTGTTTGTGATTGATATGCAAGCATTGAGCTAGAGAGATCAACAAAGTTCTTGGCCCGGACGGTGCACAAGTGACAGAGCCCGACACTCACAAACTCCCGTACCTTCAAGCTGTGATCAAAGAGACTCTCCGCCTTCGGAACATAGTCCCGTGCTTGCTACCCCACATGAACCTCGAGGACTCCAAGCTGGGCGGGTACGACATTCCAGCTAAGAGTAGAGTTCTTGTCAATGCGTGGAAGTTAGCTAATGACCCGGCCCTCTGGGACAAGCCCGAGGAGTTTAGGCCCGAGAGGTTTCTTGAAGAGGAGTCGAAAGTCGACGCCAATGGGAACGACTTAAAGTATATCCCGTTTGGAGTGGGCCGAAGGAGCTGCCTGGGCATTGTCATTGCAATGCCCGTGCTCGGCATCACTTTGGGACACCTTGTGCAGAATTTCGAGCTGCTGCCTCCTCCTGGGGAGTCGAGAGTCGATACCACAGAGAACAACGGGCAGTTTGCTATGAGGATTTCGAAGCATTCCACCGTTGTGTTGAAACCAAGAAATATATGAGTTGGTTTAATTCTATGTATTTTGAATCAAAAGCATGATCTACGAATAAAAAACATAAAATCAAAATGATGTCTTCTTATGCTTCACATTAAGATATATATAGTATGTGTTCATTGTAAGAATAAATATATTCAAGTTCCGTCCATGAAGAACATTAATATTATCTGTGATGAGTACTCTTACGGGTCTAAGTTTTATTGTCTTTAATTCCATTGATCCTTTTAACCTTATGATCATATATTCATATGTATATTTCCCAATTATCCTAGAAAGAAACGACTTGGAAACACAAATTATTATTTCTAACCTTTTCACTTGTGAGGTCCTGAAGAACTAGGAGGCCGAGAGTCTGGAAGAACAGCAAGCTAAGCAGACGGTTGACAAGTTGTGTCTTGAGATTGCCAGGATGCGCTGGCTAGAGCCTAGAGGGCATGATAGAAAATCTTGGCTCAACACCAAGGGGTTGATATGGAATTTTCTCAGACTAACCCTTCTCGGCTATACTCTCGATGGGGATCTTTCCCGGCAACAAGAGTGATGAATTCCTGAGGTGGGAGCTGGTACGTTGCTTATGAGGATATCCAAGCTAATCTTGAATGAATGATCCATATTGAACAGTAGTCTTACACGCGGATACGAATGGAAAAGTAAAGGAGGTGAATCATTTTTTCGAGTAATAATTAAGTATAATAGTCATTTTAAAACAAACTTTGGTGTTGAATAATTTAATTATTCATTCATATTATTCATAATTGAACTATGTGTAATGTGTTGAGTGATTTTTTTTTTTTTAATACTTACTTTTTCATTGTGCGTATAAGGAAGACTTTACAGTATTATTTAAGTATTAATAAGTTAGTACCGTTCTCAGTCAGCTATTAGCTTATTATTATCAGCATCAATATCGCTTCTCAATAATATTTTATTTTATTTATTCATAATAATTTAAAATCATAATTTTATTCATATACTTATAATTTTTTTTTTTAAATTGTTCATCCATCACATAATTTATTTTGTTTCTTATTATTTCAAATTCAACCATTTTTAATGTGATTGTGATGATGATTGTGATTTTCTTTTATTAATTATAAAAATCATATATTATTAAATTATTTTTGTAAGACATGCTAAATAATATACATCTCATCTATTCTTTTGATTTATGTAATTTATTTACATTCTTTTTATTTTGTTATATAATACTATAAACTTTGTATACTCATAAAATATGGAGTATATGTTTATTTATTAAATAAATCGAAATATTTAAAATTAAATTATTATTAAATTCATGTAAAAAAAAAAATTCATTGATAAAATAAATCAATTATGAACAGTCCAAAAATAATTTTCTACTTACGCAATTCAAATTTGAAAATATGAAATTGAAAAGGAAATACATAAATTACAATAATTAGCAGTGACAGCACAGAGTGACTTTTACCGTAAGTAGACTTGACCAGTTTTCACTCCCGGGTCAGGGGAAACCGCCGGCCCACCGTATCACTGTCCGAACGCCCACACCCAGATAAATATTAACCCAAATCAAAAGTAGGTTTTCGAACGGAGGCCAAGTCTTCGAACTGTCGTGCATGCATCTTCTTTGTCGCGCCCCCACATAATTCATCCCCTCCTCCTCCCCTGCATGCACCCACCCATCCCCTCTCTCTCCAAACAGATAGATAGATATATATACACTCTCTGTATTGATTTTATTTTTTTTATTTCAGTCGGGATCCGCCACCGACCACCGCCTTCGTTTTTTCCCTCCCCTGTTTTCTTTCAATTTCAGTCCGAGGTTTCAAGAACCTTGAATTTCACAGATTCGGACGATTGGGCTTGTGGGTTTTGTTAATTTTTCGTTGAGGATGCTCGCATGCGGACGTTGAATTTCACAGATTCGGACGAGGTGGGCGAAATGATTCATTCTTTTTTTTCTTGTGAAAAAATTAATGTCGGTTTTTGGGATGGAATAGTGAATTTGAGGTTTTGGGTTTTCTTGATTTGGTTTTAATTTTTCTGATCTGAGTCGTCCGGTGGGGGTTTAGGGTTTCGATTGATGGTTTTTTTGGGGTTCTTTTTTAGATTGTTATTCCGAGGATTGAATTTGAATTCGCGAAGAAATGGGGTCTAAGAATTGCATGAACGATGCGTGCCGAGCGACGACGACGTCAGAATTGAAGAAAGGCTGGAGCTTGAAATCTGGCGGATTCGCTTCTCTCTGTTACAACTGCGGGTAATTTTCTGAAAACCTTCCGATTCTGCCCCTATTTCGTCGTCTGCCGTGTTTGATTTCTCAGTTGGAAGAGGGTGGTTTGGGCATGTGCAATTTGGGTTCCTATATTTTTTGGTTTTGTTATCATGGATTCCTTCTGTTATTACTGCCACACATTTGTTTCCTATATTTAGAATGTGTTTCTTTTCTTTCAAAATTCATGCTACAATTCTTGATTGGAAGAATGTCCTTTGAAAGGGGTTGAAGATGAGTTGAATCGAACTTCTTTACATCCATGCATTCAGCGAAGTTCTTATGAATTGTGATGTGAGAAGGGGAACAGAAAATTATAGTTTCCATCGAATAATTTTGCAAGCTATTATCCACTTCCTTTTGACTCTGCTGTTGACCAGAAGAAGCATGTATTACTTGTGTGATTTCAAGGCACTAGGCTATGATCTCTCCCTCTGCTTGATGCGTTGATGCTTTGAAGTCGTTTCTACTTTATTTTACAAAGATTTGCTCAAATGAGTTAATATTTTCACTGTCTCCAATAATTCAAAATCAGAACTTGATGAACTTATTTTTTTCTGGTCTGTGTCGTGCTTTGAAATTTCCCTATGTGTTTTCCCTAGATCTGCCTATGAGAATTCCATCTTCTGTGAAACATTCCACTCAGAAGACACTGGTTGGAGGGCATGCAGATCTTGTGGGAAGGTAATAACATTTTAAAATCTTGTTCTTTAATTTTATTTTACTCTCTTTGTAATTGTCTAGACCCAATTTCGGCATATGTCAGGGGGTCCACTGTGGATGCATTGCTTCAAGACATCTACACGAATACATGGATTCCGGAGGTGTTGCTTGCATAAGCTGCACAAAGCGTATGGAAATGCAAGCAATGCAGGTTATTGGTCACTGGACCGAAAAAGTTGCTACCTTTTATAATTAAACCATGAACGTGTGTTGAAAAGATTGATAATTTTTTAAGAGATACTTTATATACTTAAATGTTTGCAGATCCCTAGTGATATTCGTAATGGCCCCTTTGTCTCGAAAAGTGTCCCTGAGAATAGAATCGATGAAGACAGATTCAGCACGGAGAGGCTTCTGCAGTTGACTAAGTCCATTGGGGTCAACAAAATGACCTCACCATTTGAGTCTGTATTAAAAACTCCGGAAAGCAGCATGATAAAGCAATTAGCCAATTCCCCAATACAGCCCTCACCATCATCCACTTTTGCCAACTCAGAGAACAACAGAAACAGCAGACCTAAACAAGGTTTTAAGGATATGTCCGAATCTCTATCTCATCCTTCTCTGAATTTCTCTCTGACGGCGACCCCTCCCATAGCTAGGACGAGCATCATGTCCCCTTTTCCTGGAGGGATTGCCGAGGGAGGCGAGCAGAGCAAAGACTCTTCTTTGCATAGGACACGCCATGTCATTGCGAAGCCTCCGAAACCTAGTCCGATATCAGGCCTCGAGTCGAGTAAAGGGTCTAGTTCACAGATGCGTGTACCTAGGCCTCCTCCGCCCGAAGGGAGAGGCCGTAATCAGCTTCTTCCTCGGTACTGGCCGAGAATCACGGACCAAGAACTGCAGAAGTTATCTGGAGAGTATCCTTTTAACAAATTGCCTTTTGTATTTCTTATGTCCTTTATTTAAAAATAAGATAAATAAATTATGGTTCTCGTGAATTGCGAAATTAGCCGTGTTAACTGTAAGGTTGTTGGGAATTAGTCCTGTATGAAAGTTATAGTTTTGCTTCTAATTTGACTGGATGAAACAAAATTCTCAAATTTTGAAACTATAACCGAAATTGAGATGTAATGTAGTTTTAGGACTATTGTTTTTAAGTGTGTATTTTCCAGGACCAAAATTGAATTTTCTTTGTTTCATCATATAGGACTACTACTCTGCTTGAGTATTAAGGGGCCATATTGCTCCAAAATCTGCAGTCTTGCCCCTCGTTTTTAGATGTCTACAAATTTTCGTTAAGTTGGTGGCCTTTAACTTTTAATCTCTAGTTTAAACTCCACTATAGTGCCGTTGTTTGAGAAGATCTTGAGTGCCAGTGATGCGGGCAGGATCGGTCGTCTAGTCCTCCCAAAAGCATGTGCTGAAGTGAGTGTTTAGCTTTGGCATCTTATGTATATGTTTGTGTGCGCGTGTGTGTTCTTGACTGAAATTCTATTGTGTGCAGGCGTACTTCCCCACTATCAATCAGTCTGAAGGTATACCAATAAGGATTCAGGACATAAAGGGAAAAGAGTGGACTTTTCAGTTTAGATTTTGGCCCAATAATAACAGTCGGATGTATGTTCTGGAGGGTGTGACCCCTTGCATCCAAAGTATGCAAGTGCAAGCTGGTGATACAGGTATATTATTTGTTAATATGCCGTGTGGAACGTTTTAGTTTCTTGGAATAACGTACAAAATTACACCTAATTTTCCTAATTCTTCCATAAAAACAAAATAAACAATTCTCCTAAATCTTGATTCTTATATTAATTGTTCTCCTTTCGTTTGGGATCTTTGCATGGTGTCATATTTCTAGTGGCGTTTTCAGTTTCCACTATATATCTGAAGAGACTTAAGCTGTGTTACTGGTGGTTGTATGAAAGTGGTGTATATGTTTGGATGAGACTTTGTATAGGCTAAAAAATGCTTGTTCAAGTAGTTTGAATGAACTTTAATCGGGAAAATACGGAATAAAAATGAAATTTTGTTTAAATCTCTTAGAAATGCAAAATACGTATATAATGATTTCTGAAGATGTTTGTGGTGGATTCATTTTGGATTTTAAATTTAGTAGTCCGTACACGATAATTTATTATTGTATGATTTGAAAGGTATTGTTCTCAATAGAATGAGAAAGTTCGATACCATTGGTTCAATAGTCAATGGTAATATAAATGGATTGGTAAGTGATAGATTTGTTTTAGAATAAAATTCATTATTATTATACTGAATTTCATCTAAAATGAAAAGGTAAAATAAACCTTTCTACTAAAACGAATCAGACATGAATTCAATTTTGAAAATAGTATAAAGACAGAACAGCTTTGGAAAATAGGAACATGCGTGGCACATGAATTATAAGAATTTGGTGTGTTTTGAAGACTAATACTGCTAGATATTGCCCTTGTTTGACTTTTGAGCAGTGATATTTAGTCGGAGAGATCCGGAGGGCCAACTTGTCATAGGCTGTCGGAAGGCAGCAAACCATGTTGATGTGCAGGTCTGTAATTTTAGGCATTGTCCTTTTTATTCTTGTTTTCTGTTCATTTATGCCAAGTTTCTGATATTCTTCCGAAAACGAGTAGGAACCCCAAACGCCAGCCCTTCCAAATAGTGATCATATGGAGAACACATCTTCTTCTGGTGGCACTGATAATCTGCTGGTGGTATGTTGTCAGTTTCTATTTTTTTCCTCGTGTATAAATATATATATATATATATATATATGTATGTATGTATGTACACACACACACACATGAATTTTATTCTAATCTTGATATTTTAATGTGTCAATACTGAGAAGAATGGAAGCAGAGGGTCGGATGATTTTCAGAAGCAACACATGAGCTTGTCTGAGAAGAAGAAGGCTAGAAACATTAAAAACAAAAGGCTTCTCATGCACAATGAAGATGCTTTGGAGCTGAAGTTTACATGGGAAGAAGCACAAGAATTGTTTCGGCCATCTCCATCTACCGAACCAACTGTGGTCATGGTTGAGGATCAGGAGTTTGAAGAATTTGAGGTAAATTTAAATTTCACGCTTCCATATTATTGTTATTTATTGGAATAATAATAATAATAATAATAATTATTATTATTATTATTATTGTTACTCCACGGTTGTGTTTTTTCTCATTTCTATTGTATGCACACGGTTTACTAGTCGTGTTAGGGTATAGTTGAATTTCATTTTTGGATTCATATCTGTTTGTTCTGGTACTATGTGTTGATTATTGTTGTTATTTGTTTAGGAACCTCCGGTTTTTGGAAAGCGAACGATTTTCATCTCTCAACCTTCCGGGTATGATTACTATGTCTAATCTTGTAAAAGATAATGGTGATGACTAGGTTTGACTAAAGTTTGTAATGTGGTCCCTGACTTTGTTTGTGCATTATCCCCTTCCCATGAATCATTTTGAATTTATATATAGGGGTAATTACGAAATCTACCATATATCATAATTACTAAAACTCTTGTTATCTTTAAAATTTATAATTACCGCGTTACACTGTTACAAATCTCCCTCTTGAAGTTGTAATATATTAAAGAGAAACAAATGTCTAAGAAGTGTTTGCAAATTTTAAAGAGAAACACAACTAGTTGCTCAATTTTGGCATTTGTGATAGATAGGTTTGTCATCATTATGTGGCAGATAATGTAGACCCTTTTCTAATATATAGACACTTTCTACCAGATAGCATTTGATCTTGGTGTGTTCCTTTCTTTTTCATCCACACTGCATTGACCTTTTGGCAATGTTTTACATGTGAAAACTTGAATAGAGGTTATTCAACTGGCTTATGCTTTCTCTAGGGTTCTGATATTTCTATTTTCTACTACTCGAGTTGAATTTTAACACAAGAGATGCATATAATATGATTTTTTTTCCTTCATGTTATTTTTACAAACCACATCCTGTTATGAGTTATGAGAATGTTGGAGTACTCTTATCAGGGAGCAAGAACAAGTTGCTCAATGTGATAGTTGCTCAAAATGGCGAAGGATGCCGGTTCACGCTCTTATTTCTGCCAATTGGACTTGTGCGGAAAATGTCTGGGACCCTAACAGGTGAACATGCTTTCTAAGTTTTTGGATTGAGGGATTTGAAATTCATTCATTTCTTCTTCGAGTTTAATGTGATATTTTGTGAAGATTTCAAATCCAATTTGAATTTTAAATTTTTTCATAATATATAAACAACTGTAATTTTTTAGTGTGGAAAATGTGTGGTGTGTATTGTGATTCTTTTTTGTTGTGTAATTGTATATATAAGAAATAAAACGATGGGTGTAAAATGACCAGGTTTTAGGGTGAATTTCAAGGCCACGGAAAATGAACAAAAAATGAGGATCCGTTGAGTTTTCTAGTCAAACATGGACTTATCCCCTTTCCCTTGAATCTTTCCTCATGTCAATGGATTCTTGATGTAAACACTAAGTAGTTCCATATTTTTCGGGGAGAAATATTACAGAGTACAAACCTTTTTGCTAAAACGGTGTCCATCTTATAAAGAAGAATAACCCTGATAGTGAGAGACTTCCAAAATCAACGTAGAAAAGGTTGTGTGATGAAACAATGTTTTTGCGATGAACTCAATGACATTATATAATTTCATATGAAACAATGTAGGACAAAAGAAACTGAATGACTAACTAACGAGTTATCCAATTGTCTTATCACAAGTTGATTTTCCCAAACGCACTATATATATTGTGTTCTCAATTTTTATACGGTATTTCCTTTTCACCAAGGTTTAATGTCTTTTAGAGCATCTTTAATGCAAAAATAATGTTATATTAAATTAATTTTCGTATATCGAAATATCTCCTCAAATCAACTTTCAGAATCACACAAACTTGGGTGGCTCTCTAGCCTAACAAATATTTAATAATGTCAGTACCTTTCTTAATATGGTGTTAATATAGAATATTGTGCCTTCAAATTAAGTTCAACTGACAGGGTATGAAGAAAATTTTAGCTTATTTATGATGCTGATTTCATGCAGGTGCTCGTGTTCTGCTCCAGAAGATATAAACCTGAGGGACCCGGAGTTCCTGAAAACTAACAAGGGTACATTGTTTTTGTCTTTGTTTGTGTTTTGTGTGTGTGTATGCATAGTACAATTGGCGACCGTGGTTTCTATAGAATACTTGAAAATTTCCAGTTTGCAACTTTAGCCACGGTGACAACAAATTAATTGGCTGAGAAATTGAGAATTACTATTAGTGCATTTTCTGAAGGAAAAAAATATTATGTAAAATTTAAGTTCAAATATCACGAAACGGAATGTTGAAAATTTCAACATAAATTGTGCTTTTGGAAGTTGACATTTGCAAAAACTAAAATGTGAGAAAAATAATCAAACTAAAACCTTAGAATAACTCTTTTTAGTGATTAAAAAACTCCCCTAAACTCGAGCTGTAAGAAAGTAATTTTGTGATGCTTGAACTTGTGTTTATCAAGTATAGTCCTCATAAAATGTTTGCTACACAATGACAAACCTCTTTTCAAGAATCACATTCGCTTTGCTTTAGTGGTTCACTTATTATTTATTAGGCTAGTAACCGAGTGCATATTATGATCCAATTTTACTGGTTGCAACTAATTAGATTGCTCTGTCAATCTGTGGGTCTGGTTGAGAACTTATGGAACGGGAGAAGATAGTTGAAACACATTAGTTGTTATATGATTACCAACGCATAAATATGTTTAACAGCTCTACTTTGTTTGTGTGGGTTGTATTTTTTTTTTAATATATGAGTTAAGCCGAATCTCAAGGTTAGTTTGAAATAATTCCTTCTGAAGTTTGATTTTTAATTTTTTAAATTTTCGTTTCTTCCCAGAATACAAGAAGCAGAGAACTGCAGATGGCAAAGCACCAAGAGAAGGTGGAGAGCCTTCCGGCTTAGATGCCCTAGCAAATGCTGCTGTCCTAGGCGACATAGTCGAGCTCACCGCTGGAGCCACCACAAGGCACCCCCGCCATCGTCCTGGATGCACCTGCATCGTCTGCATCCAGCCACCCAGCGGGAAGGGCAAGCACGATCCCTCATGCAAGTGCAATGTCTGCCTAACCGTAAAGCGACGATTTAAAACCCTAATGCTCCGCAAGAAAAAGCGACAGTCCGACCGCGAAGCTGAGCTCGCCCAAGATGAAATTAATAATAACGCTAAGAATAATAATAATAATAATAATAACGGTAAAGAGAAGCCGGGAGATGGTATTGTGGTCGCGCTTCTTAATATGAACCATCCCCAGAATGAAACCAAGAAAAACGAGGGTGGGGACAAAATGGATATTACAGAGGATACGAATGGCAAGGGACGTCTGGACTTGAATAGTGACCCTCGTCGTGAGGATGAGATTCTGGCTGGGACGTCAGGGATGAGCTTGACTACGCTGATGAATACGGCTGGTGGGTTTCCGTTGGATATGTACTTGGGCCAGGACGGGCCATCGGATTTGGAGCCTTCTTTGGCATCCAAGGCATCGGTTAGTGTCGATGACAACGGTGTTGATGGAGGAGGGTTGGGGGCTGAAGATGGGAAACAACAAGAGAACAAGCGCGAGGAAGGGTGATTTCGAGGTTTTTTTTTTTTTTTTTTTAATGCTTATAGTTTTTTAGTAGTACTATGTTTTACACCTTTGGGTAATAGATTTTATAAGTTACATAGATGTGTACTCATGTACTATCCACACCACACCTTCGACGTGGGACGAGTTGATTCTACTTTGTCCGATGCAGTTATGACTTGGGATGGTTTTATAATATATACTGTATCTTAAAACATGCAAATGAAGAGTTGATTTTGTTGTTCTTGACTTATATGTATGGAGGAAGGTTGTTTAGTTACATCGGTTACTCCATCAATTTCGTTGCCATAGGATATATGATAATCCTTGGTGATGCAAGGTACAGTGACTTTTGTGGCATATACAAACTTGGTTCTTTCTGAGCTTGAACTCGAGCCCCATGATATGGACATGGTGTCATGTTCTTACAACTTGATCAATCGAGCTGAAACAATGTTATCTTATACCGATCAAGACTTGGACTAGTGTTCGATGTTTGAAATTTGGGGTCCTCACACGAACCCCGACCGAATAGCTCGAGTTTTCTTTCCTAATATAATTTTTGAGTTACAGCTATAAACCTATCTCTATCTCAGTGTTATCTTATGCTAATGCTTGTAGGACCATTATATGAGAGTGAACATGAGTTGGGTCCCCAATATAAACAATACAAAAGAGCCTCCATATTCAGATACTATCTCCATGTTTCTTTCTATCCCATTTTAATGGTGAATCATCGATATAGCTCGCATCGCTTTCTGCTCGACTCAAACATTTCCATCGCTTCACCCCACAGTAACGAGACGGCTAATGGTCCTTACAGCCTTGGGAACCCAACTTTCGACAGCAATATAGTTTTTGCAGCTCTGCTTTGTGTGGTGGTGTGTGCTCTCGGGATAAACTCAATCTTCCGTTGTTATGGTGCTTCTTCCGATGAGGTGGCAGTGGCACCCCCTTCAGGCTCGGGCGGTCTCAAGGAGGCGTTGAGTCAGATACCCGTGGCTGTTTATAAACCCGGGCAGATCATTCCGGGCAGTCCCTGCCCGATATGCCTCGGGGAGTTTGTGGAAGGAGAGTATGTTCGGATCTTGCCTGTATGCAAGCATGGTTTCCATGTTGCCTGTGTTGATCGATGGTTGGTTTTGCATTCCTCGTGTCCTACTTGTAGGCATCGTTTGATACAAGATGCAACTGTACATTAGTCGCTATATATGGTTCGTTCAATATTTGGCTAATCGCTTTTTATTTTCCCACTGGATGTCGAAAAAGATAGCAAAATGATTCCTTAGGAAATGTTCTATATCATGCGGTAGCAGACCTATCACGGCTCACTCACAGTTTCCCTTTCAGTGACTAAACAAAAAACGATAAAAAGGAAACGATACAACACCGGTCATCAAGAAACACTTATATCCTACAACAACCTTAAAAGGAAAAAAAAAAAATACTACTACACTTAATAACATTTGCTATTAACATCTATCAGCAACACTATAAACATGTTATCCATGGCGTGTCATGTTTCTCCACTTGTCCTTCAAATCAACCTGAAACAAAACACGATTTCAATAACATGAAGGCGAGAAAGGTGAAACACTAACACGCGATCGATGATGATGAGCTAAAAGGCACATAATCACTTACTTCAGTTCTGTCTTCAAATGCTTCCGGGTACAGAGTTAGGATATGCTTCCAACATCCTTTCCCAAACCTTCAGGAAATAAAACATTTGCATTATCAAATAATCGTCACATTTACCCCCTTTTATATTCAAGATTGTAATTACACCAAAACATTTCATAAAAGTCGCATACTTTTCTACTCCAGCCCTCAAGGTGTCTTCTTCTTCAAGACTCCATTTCCGACCTTTCCTCCTCCTCTTTAAGTTTTTTGCCTCATATCTGTCTAGAGGAGCCACATTTATAACCCTTGGGCTAGGTAACACGAGCCCGCCATTGGAAACCGGGCTGTCTTGAGATCCATCCCACTGCAAACAAAATCCACAAATTTACGATAAAATACAATAACTTTCACAATTTATCTTTCTTCACATTAATATTAGTCATGAGCAGACGAGTGATTATTAGAACAATAGAACATGACCAAAGACCACACATTCGGCAGGGATCATATCGTCCAAATCTCCATATATAAAATCCCTTAAAAAGACCTGAAATATATGAAGGATGGTGCCACCTCACCTTTTACACAACACCCTTCATTGAGTATGTAAATAATGGAGTATATAATATATATGTACTCATGACTAATAATTGAAGAAAGCCGTGAAACGAAAAACGGTAGAAGAGATTACTAATCATTGTAAGCACCTTATGACTTAAACAGTTAAACTAGCATTTCACATATAAAATTGTTTATGTCGACTCTTATGGCACCATATAACTATGGAAACTGGAGTTGAGGAATGCCATGAAGAAAGCGCATGTGAAACGTGTATCCTTAACATACTGAAACATCACAATGCACGTCCATTAAAACTTAATAGCTTAGCACTTTAACTTCGGCTTTGACTAATTCCAATAATTCCATATTACATTTCTAATTATGTCATCTTAACTGTTATAAATAGAACTTATTAAGCCTGCTCCTATCTTTTGAATTATTACAACAGTATACTGACGAACTTCAAATCTTCAGGTCATGAAAATAATACGAATACAGAATAGAATAAAAGGAAACTTATTACCTTATAAGTATGGGCAGTATTATTCCTTTCCATCAAACTTGGCTTGGGTCCATTTCCCACATTAGACCCACTACCTTGAACAACTCCGGCACCATCCACAACAAGTAGATTAGTATCAACATGATTCTCTTTTACAGAATCACTACTTTTATTTTCTTCTCTCGACACACCAGAGATCCCTTCTGCAAACCGTAATGCATCCGGAAGTGGGTCCTTCACGACTGCATGGAGCTCAGTTGCACTCGACTCTAGCGCTTCCCGAACTTTATGAACTTCTGCACTAGATTGTAAGTCATAATTCCCGTTGGAAGGCCTTGTGTCCGTTTCATTAGAACCGGAAATTTTTGCTCCTCGGGACTTTCCAGAATTCAATCCTCGTGAACGTCTCAAACCCACAAGCTTGTCTCTAAGCTTGATTTTTTTATTCTGCGTGTCTACAAGATAAACACCATAAATTAGAATAAATAAAATAGAAACTAATAACAGAATGAAAAGAACACATTAAGCCTCTTCGAGATATCACTTTATAAGTCACCACACCGTGTGCAACCCAATTAATAAAAAGAAAAACAGCTAGCTCACGAACCGTTCAAATTTCATCAAACATAACAATAGTATGTACAACTTACCATTGCCAACATTACTTACATCACCAGCACAACCTGCAGGTGCTACTTTTCCACTCTCCGTTCCAAGAAGTCCCTTCATAGCCTCATCATCCTTCACACTCTCGGCCACCAATTCAAGAAACGAGGGGCCCATTTTCTCCTTCTCCTCCCTTATATAAGCTCTAACTGCCTCAGCTGCACGAACCCCTTCGCTCTTCTTCACGACACCCTCGAAAACACTGTCCTCCCAGACGGCAGCCTCCATCTCCTCTTTCCACCGTGAAAGCTCATCCGAACCCAATCCACCCTTCTCAGCCATCTTTTCCATTCTCCCGATTCTACCCCTCCAGACCCTCTTGACCGCCTCGAAAAACATGAACTTTCGACTATCCACCGCGTTATCTCCATTACTCGCCAGAAGCTGGACCGTGCATTCCACTGCCACCGCACAATAGGCGCGCTTCATGGCATCAGAAACCGTCTCGCGCCCCTGTCGGAATTCCAATTCCTCCAATTGCTCAAGGAGTTCAAGGGTGCTCTCGAAAATCGAACCACGGGAGAGGTCGGACTCGATTTTCCTCAGCAAAAGCATTTTTTTCAGGTGGGCATTATCGTTAGAGAGAGGCAGAGCGCGAAGAAGGGAATTCAGTACCCGGTCCTCGAGCGGCTGTCTGAGAAGGAACTCGAGGACCCAATTCGCGATGTCTGGATCTATGTCCATGGAGGAAGCATGCGGCGTCGAACCCTAATTTCAAGAAGGAAAAGAGGAGTCTTTGTTGAGATTGGGATAAATCTTGCGTTTTTGTTCGGTTAGGGTTTTCGTTCTTGAATTGGGGATTCGGAATCAACAAGCTCAAGATCAAAACGACAACATATTTGTTACGGTGATGGAAAACAGCGAGTCGGGTATATGGAACGGTTTGAAGCCTTAGATCCGGATCCGTTTAATAATTGTAATGTTTTAACGGATATCCGTGATTTTTTTAATTCATAATTTTATGTCAGATTCTCAACTTTTATTTTTTAAAAATTTGAATAACTATAAATAGATAATTTTAAAATTTTATCTTTTCAAATTCAATACTCAATTACCCATTTAATTACATTAAACTATTACTTTTTCATTTAACTTATAATTTTTTTGTGAAAATTTTTAAATATAAAATTTTTAGACACGAAAAAAGTGAAATAAGAGTAATATTTTACAATAATTTAAAATAAATAAATTAAAAAAAGCGTATAAAAATAAAATGAAAATGAAAATACGGCCATGGGCCGTTAATGGGCCATGCATACCTCACCAATAGGCCCACTAATCTAGGATTCATATATAAGGTGAATCGTTTTCCTTCTAAACCCAGAGAGCGCATGTTGTAGACTTGCAGCAGAGTAATTCCACGCCCAGAAACTTACTTTTGATCGACAATGGTGATTAACGATTCCCTCCTTCCCATTTAGAAAATTGTTCAAATTTTCGATCGCATTTTTTTTTTCGTTTTCGATTGCTCTTAAATCTCTGGTTGTGTCTTCTGAATATCTGTAGACCTTTAAGAGAAGGAATGGCGGGCGCAACAAGCACGGCCGTGGCCATGTCAAATTCATCCGATGCTCCAACTGCGGAAAATGCTGTCCCAAGGTTCTGCCTTTTTATTAATTTTATTTAGGGTTGAAGAATCTATACACGAAAAACGTTGGAATGATTTATCCTGTCACATTTCCCATATTCTGAAAATCTGCAATTTCCATTAGTTTGTAAATTTAGAAGTTATAACCCCCGATAAATTATTCGATCCACAAGTTTGTTTTGAGTCTTAATCGCCCCGGTAAGGGTGGTCTACAATCAGGGGAAAGTAATCGATCTCTCTTTCGTTTACCTCACGAAGATTTCTGTGCATGACGAATACTATATGTAATTGCGTACATAGGTTAAGGGAGGCTTTACTGCTCTGTGTGATAGGATAAGGCAATCAAGAGGTTTTTGGTGAGGAACATAGTCGAGCAAGCTGCTGTGAGAGATGTGCAGGAAGCTTCTGTGTTCGAAAGTAAGACTTTTTAGTGGAGTTTTAAGGCCGGTAGTTTTATTTTATTTCACGTGTTTGTGTTTATGGTAGTGTACTGTGTATATCCTTCCTAAGCTTTACGTGAAGATGCAGTATCGGATGCGGAGGGTACGTGTCGTTCTCCTACTTTTTTAAGTCTATCCACAAACATTCCTGAAAATATGCATCTTATTGAAAGTTATATTTTCAGAAAATTAAAAAAATATCAAACACTACCATGCATTCTCGACTCACCTTGTTTGGCGATATGTAGCTATTAATTAGAATTTTTTTTTTCAGGAAATTGACAAATACCTGGATGCTTAATTGCTTATTGAGAAATGATAATTTTGAATCTGATTGCCCCTGTAGTATCCCAATACTAGTATTGATTAGTGTTTTATGAAATTAAATTTTTTCCATCCCATTTTCCATCCTTTTAAGGGATAGTAATAAATAAGATATGAAATGAAACATAGTTTACAGTGTTATTATAATTTACAGTTTGGCAATTTGTTTGAATTTAACTAGTTCACTTTCTAAGAATTCTATAGACAAACATAGTTTGATCACCTTGGATAGGTAGATATTGTAAATACTATATGATCGCCAAAGCCCCCTTGTCGTTTCTGAACAATTTGCATTTCACGGATGATGGAACCAAATATATGGAAAGGAATTGGTTTTGCACCTCCATATTTTTATTATTATTTTCGTGTTCTCTCTTTATTCCTGATCCTATTGCACTTGAATTATCTGTTATATACTTTCCTATCCTAGGATGAGCTGCCATAGCCCAACCCCAACCAAGCTCCAAGGGTTGGTGGAGCTCCTGGAGCTGCCCTGCGTGCATAATTCCTTCCATTGAGCTTATACTTCTGGAGTGAGATTTTTAAATCTTACTCTGTATATTTTTTTCTTTGTTTCTGACCGATATGAGTTTTGTTTTGTTAGACTTGATTCATCGTCTTTTGTGTGCCACCTGAGCCTTTAATCCGGTAAATAAGGCTCATACCTTAGATACTATTCTTACATTCTTATTTTTTGCCTTTAATTCTAATGCATTGTTTGACATAGTTTTCTGCAAGTAGATTAGCAAGACACTCAGTTGTGGGAATTATCTAGGGACTGGTCCCACCAGTTTATTTTGCATCATCCAAAATCTTATTATCTTGTTATCTTTAAGCACAAGCCCCACCATTACTTACTAGACTATACTATATACTAGTAATAGCATCACCAAAGGTACAAAACACACAATAATACATCACCAACAAATGTGCAAGTAAATTTATACTCTAAAAACATCTTGGCTTCAGTACAATAGTCGACTGCTTCAATATGTGCAGACTGAACTGTCCACCTTTCTCTGTCGTGTCAAGCTTCGACTCTCCCGGAGGCGGCAACAGCTCAAAGTTCTGCACGAGGCGGCCGATCGTGATGCCAAGAATCGGCAACGCGAGAATAATCCCCGGGCAGCTCCTCCTGCCCACCCCAAACGGGACGTAACGAAAATCATTACCATTGGCCTCAACCTTAGCTTCCTCCTCCAAGAACCTCTCCGGCCTGAACTCTTCCGGCCTCTTCCATTGTTCCGGGTTGTTAGCCAACCACCACGCGTTCACGAGGATCTTGCTCTCGGCTGGGATGTCGTAGCCTCCGAGCTTAGCGTCGTTGAGATTCATGTGTGGAACGAGGAGGGGAATGGCCATTCTCAGGCGGAGAGTCTCCTTGATCACAGCTTGGAGGTAAGGGAGCTTGTGGGTGTCGGGCTCGGTTATTTGTACTCCTGGACCAAGCACGGAATCGAGCTCGTCTCGAAGCTTCTTCTGGATCTCCGGGTGGTTCACTAGCTCGGCGATGCCCCACTCGATCGACCAGAGCGTTGTCTCGATTGCTGCAATGCAGCAAGGGAAATGGGATGTTAGAAATTCATTCAAGTTCACCAGAAGAAAAACTACCTCCACAGTCTAATGTTTACCAGCAACGTTAATGTTCTCGACAATGTAAAGAACGTTGTCCTCTGTGATCTCTCCTTTGTGCTGCGCGTCGAGGATGTGATCGATGGCGCATTTCAGGGCATCGTTGTTTGTGGGAATCGTGCCGGCAATCTTCCTATAGAACAGTAATTTTTGGAATAAATAGACTTAGGCTTTGTTCTTTTGTATTGAAAGTAACAGAGTCTTACTTTCTCTCGTCAACAAAATAGTCCTTGAACAGCTGCAGCCTCTTCTCCTTGACCTCCTGGCAGATTTTGAGGTACCCTCGGAGGAACGGCCTCAGAATCGGGATGAAATCTCCATAGTTGTACTCGAAGCTCTGCGCGAGGCGGCTCCTCTCCCCGTTGAGCGCCCTCAGCTTGACGAACAGGGGATCGTCCTCGCTCTCGAACCTCCGGTCGAACATGATCCGGAACATGTTGTTGTACATCATCAGCTGGAGCCGCCGCCGGAGCACGATCCCCTCCGTCGCCGCCGTCGGATTCCGGCGAACTTCGTCGACGACGGCGGCGGCCTCGGCCTCCCAGCCGGCGCGGTACTGGTGGACGACCTTGTTGGTGAAGAAGGGGACGGTCATGATGCGGCGCATCTTGCGCCAGTGCTCGCCGTAGACGGTGAAGACCATGTCCTGACCTTTTCCGGTGAAGATGTCGAAGACGACGTTGCGGGTGCGGGACCCGAACTCGACCCCGCGCGTGAGGAGGACGTCCTTGGCGAGGTCAGGGGAGGAGACGACGACCAGGTCGCGCTGACCCATGCGGAGGTGGAAGATGTCGCCGAATTTTCGGGCGAGGTCGGTTAGGTTGCGGTGGTTGAGGTCGTCGCCGACCTGGAGCCAGTTGCCGAAGACGGGGACGGGGATGGGGCCCGGAGGGAGCTTGAATCGCTTGCCGCGGAATCGGGACACCACGGCGGCGCCGACGATGGAGATGAAGAGGCCGAGGAGGGCCTTCTCCAGGAGGAGGAGATCCATTTTTTTTTATTTTTTATTATTATTTGGAAATGGTGGTTGTGCGGTGGAGGACGGTGGTTGGGATTTGGGAATGGTGGGGTGGGACACGTGGTTTTGAAGTGTGGTTTGCCGGGAATTTATAGTGTGATGGAAGGTGTTAGGTGTGGGAGAGTGGGGCCCACTGGAGGATGTTGGGAACTAACGACGTTAAACTTAACGGGCTGGATGACGGAGAAAGGGGGTAGGTAAGCGGGGTTTGGTGAAGGCCACTATTGTTTTTGTTTTGATTAACTTGATTACTTTTTCTCAATCCCCTTTTTTCAAAAAATTATTTAATTATTAATTGATATTTCTTTTGTATTCTTTTTAATTTTAACAACAATAATTTACCTCTTATTATGAATTTATGAGACACGGTGAGAGAGTAGTATTTAAAAAAAAAAATTATTCCGAAAAAAAAAATTATGAATTTTAAACATTTTATAAACTGTTTGTAGTTTGTACGAGTTAAGCTTGTCATTTTTATGAATTTTAAACATGTTTAAATATAATTTGTCAACAAAGCTATTCTCTTTTTGAAGAAAAAAAAAACAATGTTGTTACGATTCGACATGATTAGCTTTTATATTTGAATGAAAAATTAGCATTTTTTTTAATGTTAGAGCGAGACACATGATAAAACTTTATTTGTTTCAAACAAAATTTCATCCAAAATAAAAATGGTCAAAATTTTATGATAAACTTATTTTGATTGTTAGCAAATAGCAACGGATCACTGGTAACTTCGCGATGACTGAAAAATGGAGTCGGTTTTCAAACCTGAATTCAGAACAACAAATTTCAAACACGAGATAATATCTTGCCAAAATCTACTGCGTCTCACACGAAACCGAAAAAAAAAAAGGATAAACACAAAGGGAGGCTGAAAAACACACTCACGCCGCCATCATAGCAGATCGCTTGTGCACCATAACTCGTCGAAGCTCATAGTACTCTGCTCGATAGTGCTCGAGCGAGAAAGAGAGCTGCCTTATTGCTTCCCTCTTCCCCTCTTCTCCTTCGAGAATGATTTCTTGTTTCCCCTCCACCTCCTTCTCCAGTTCCTCGACCCTCAGCCTCAACTCCTTCGCCGATCTACGTGCCAGGTCAGCGCCAGCGATCAGCTCCACATGCTGCAAGTGCAGCTGATTCATATGCTCTCCCATCTGAGTAATCTGATTGTCTTTAGTAGCCTTTAAGTTGTCGAGCTTTTTGTTCAGTTCTTCCACATGACGATCTCTCTCGGAAATTTCGGCCTTCAGAAGCTCGATTCGATTACCAAACACAATCTCCACCTCGGCTCTCGAGGCCTTGGCTAGTCTCGCGTCGTCCTCCAAGGATTGGCAGCGTAAATTCAGTTCCTTCAAATGATCCTGCAAATAAATCTGCTCTTTGGTAACTCTCGTTATTTCTGCTTGTAGCTCTTTGTTTTCGTCTGATAAGCCCTTGTTCGCGTTGGCTATTGCTTCCTTCAGTCCCCTGATTTCTTGATCCCGTTCCGAAAGGTTGTTTTTGTATCTCGTCATCCTCTCTTGAAGCTTCAAAACCTCCTGCTTCTCCGCGTCGAGTTGTTTTTTCCAGACGGGGATTTCCTTCTGTGCCAACATAAGCTGATCTTGTAGGCTTTGCACGATCGTACCCTTTTTCGTAAGCTCCTCTTCCGACTCACAAAGCTTTTCGCGCGTGATTCGAAGCTCCTCTTCAAGAGTTCGGATCATGAGTTCGAAGCCCACCTCAGGTTCCGAGCCATCGACACTTTCTTGAACCGCGTTGGGCTGACTTTGCTCGGATTCAATAAACTCCAAACCAATGTTTTTATACTTTTGAAGCTCAAGCATCAGCCGTGCAATTTCTTCTCTCGCAACTCTCAACTCTTCGTCATAGATCTCTTCTTTTTTCGGCTCGGCTTTCTCCTTCATGACCCGGAGCTCAGCCTCGAGCTCACTAATCCTATCACGAAGTAGCCCGTGTTCCTCTCCATTGTAGTTGTTAACGGAAGATTCATCATCGGATTCCATGTCTGAATCGAGGGTCAACGACTCATCATCTCCTTCCTTGTTGTTCCGGTTCGACCCACTTTTGTCGCTCCCAAGAAAGACGTCAAACCCGGCAGCTCGCGGGCCGGATTTGGTGCGGGCGGGCCTACGGTCTGGGGAGGGCACAGGGGAAAGGGGTTCAGATCCGTTGTCGGAAATTCCAGAGCCCTGGGATTGGAGATCGGAGGGAATGTTCTTGCGAAGCTCGCCAGTGACATTGTCATACCGTTCGGCCAACGAGCGGTAGATTCTGTAGAACTCTTCCACGAGGGAGATCAATTCAGGTCGTTTTTTGAAATAAAGTTCAGCCTTTTTGGCAAAGGAGTCGGCGTCCTCTTCTATGAGTTTTAACATCCTTTTCACGTTCTGATCCATTTCTGAAGGGAAGCAAATACACATTAATCATAGATATTTTGCTCCGATTCTGATTCAACAGCGGCCATGATTTTGTTCGTTAACAATGCAGTCACGAGTAGTTAGATTAGATGTAAGTTTTACCTTCAAGATTCTCTTGAAGCCACTTGGAGTTCTTGGGACTAATGTGACTATCCCACCACCACGAGTGAGACTTCTTCGACTCCGTCCTCTTCATTCTATTAGACTTTATCTGTTAACAAAGAACGACACACCAAAATTAAACAGATTCGAACGAATTGGTCTTATCAGACCAACATACTAAATTAAGGTATGGAATCGAAAAATCTTTCAACAGCTCTTCCACGAAGAAAAAAATTAACTAAAAAAAAACTTAATATATCGGGTTCCACTTAAATTCTCGAATAAAATGATATGGAGATTGATAGTATCTTACAGAAGGTGATGCCATTATCGCGGGCTCGATAGTTCCTTCGAAAACCCGCCCGGAGCAAGAAACCGACTACCTGAATTCAAACAAAAACGCACACACACACAAGATGGGTCAGGTATTCGGCAACTCAATGAGAGAGTTGACCAGTATTTGCAATCAGATTCAGGGGCCCTATGTATGCATTTAGCAAGAAGAAGTCATCATCTACCAAACCAACCACACAAAAAAAAAACAGAATTAAATTTAAATAAAAATATAAAATAAGATTAACTATTATACTTAATCAGTTGAAAAGCATGAGCTTCAAATTTGGCACAACTGAACTTTCACACAAACCAGATATCCTCACACCATAATAGCCTTGAAGCTTTTTTTTATATAAATAAATTAGTTTTGTATTCTATTAAAAAAAGGGTCAGTTTATTATTGTGCTACTAGTATTATTTTCTTGAGAAGATTCAAGAAAATAAAGTGAAAAATGAATAACTGAAATTAATGAACGATTACTGCCCCTGCCACTGGATAGCATGTGGGAGAATTTAATGGAGGAGGACAGTCGCCCCACCCACCCCACACTTACCCACCCAAGCAAGAAATTATTTCAGAATAAATAAATAAAAATTGAAACATCAACTGTTAATTCAAGAACAGCTTAATTATCCTCCAATCAATGTACACATAAAAATGATATAAGCAACAATGTTGTGAGCAAGAATCAATTTTTTCACACACACCTACCCACACTTACACACACTGACAGTGGGACTCATCAAACAATAAGGGATTTGCATTATAACCATAAAAGAATCAATTTTTATTTCGATCCACAGATACCCATAAGAAAAAAATAAAAAATAAAATGGCTCACCTCTTTAGTACTATATATTCCTTGAAGAAACCATGGAAGTCCCTAGAAAGACAATGCAACAAACCTGCGGAAAATAACAAGATTATGAAGTTCCGAGCAAGGGAGACAGTATATGTATATAGGGGATGTATCTAAAATATTTGTATTTTAGTGTGGACATAGAGATTGATACAGGGTGGCTCGTATTGTTCAGGTCAATGATTTCTTTATTTTATACTCTACATCAAATTGTTATTTTTATAATAATGTCACTCTCTGGACACTACCTCAAATATATATGAAAAATAATTTTGTTATTTGATAAATGAAAAGACGGGTACTTCTGTTAAGAAAATTTATTTAGACGATGAGCCTTCTATTTAATATTTGAAGTAAAAAGATCTCCCAAACACCAGATTCATTCTGTCAAAAATCTCAGTGAACCAAACCAATTGCTCCTCATCAACATCAGGACAATGTTGATAACCCAACACCCTTTACCTTAAGACAACGCCTCTACGTTTCTCACGTGCGAATCGTACGACCATATTTAACCCAACTCCTTCCAGCCTCTTTCGTAACGGCTTTCTTATCCATAAGCTCTCTCATTTTTCCAACTTCATCCCATTTTCCATCGGCTGCATATAAATTACAAAGAATTACGTAATTTCCGGGATTTTCGGGCTCGATTTCAAGAAGTTTATCCCCGGCGATTTTCCCAACCTTAACATTCTTGTGAACCTCACAAGCGCCCAACAGCGAGCCCCATATAGCTGCATTTGGTTCAAAAGGCATCGCCTTTATGAACAGCAAGGCCCGTTCTAATTGGCCCGCTCGCCCGAGCAAGTCGACAACACAGCCATAGTGCTCGACACTAAGGTCAATCGACTCAATCCCGTTTTTGCAAGCTATTTCGTCAAAAATTTCCATGCCCGTGATTTCCATCCCTCCGTGGCTACAACCCGATAATACAATTAAAAGAGTGGTGCCGTTGGGTTTAATTTTATTCTCTTCCCTCATTTCGGAATATAACTCAACAACGGTTTTCCCCATCCCGTGTCTACTGTACCCTGCTAGCATCGAGTTCCAAGATACGACGGTTCTCTCAGTCATATTGTCGAACACTCTTCTAGCATAAGCAAGGCTTCCGCATTTCGAGTACATATCAATCAAGGAATTCTGAAGGACAATATAAGATGATAGCTCCGAACGAAGAACATGGCCGTGCACTTGCTTTCCGTATTCAAACGCAGCGAGTCCGGATAGCGCAGTAACAATAGTAGCATACGTAACATAGTTGAAAACCATTCCTTCTTTCCGCAACATGCGGAAAACCTCGACAGCCTCTTTATCGAGCCCCAATTGAGCATAGCCCGAAATCATAGCAGTGCAGGAAACAACATCTCTCTCGGGCAAACCGTCAAACACGACCCGAGCTTCGCTGATTTTTCCAGATTTCGCATACAGGTCAAGAAGCGAGCTACCGACGTATACGTGGAATTCGAACGGGCTCTTAACGACGTGTGAGTGGATTTGCCGTCCGTATTCGAATCCGTTGGGCCCCACACAAGACGTGAGTACTGTAGTGAAAGTGAACTCGTTGGGATATATACCTGCACCATTTTCATGTTAGAAGCAAAACAGAGTTTTTTTTTTAAACAAAATGAAATGACCTGATCGTAGCATCTGAACAAAGAAACTGAGAGCTTGGGAGCAAAACCCCCTTTTGGTATAACCAGAAATCATGGCAGTCCAAGACACTACGTTTCTCTCAGGCATTTCGTCGAACACCATTCTCGCATCACGCAATGCCTCGGACTTCAAGTACAACACGACCATCCTCGTCCCGAGGTGCACGGAGGGGAGATAACGAGTCTTGATCATATGGGCTTGCACCCTTTGGGCTCCTCTCAAAGACTTGAGACTCGCACACAGTGAATCGCAGTCTTTGAATTTCATGTTTCAAAAGGGTTTCAAAGATTCAATTTTTTTTATTATTAGTATTATTATTTTCAAGAAGAAGTTTGCAAGAACTGGTATTTTATTTCGGTTAATAATAATTCAAATATAATCCAGAAAATACATGATTGATGGAAATCACAATACACCTTTTTGAAAAAATATCAAAAAAAAATGGGCTTATTAAATTAAAGAAGAAAATGAAAACCCAAAAAAAAATAGTTGTGTCTGAATATGAGGTGACCATCTTGTCTCTTCCATAGTATACAAACTCTTTACACCAGTTGATCGACTGCAAAAATATACATACACAAATTATCATAATTAATTTTAATAAATAAATACTATGATTATTTCAAGTTTTTACTACCTTCAAAAAAGGCTCAATTTGGTGTTACACGTGGGCGCTTTCCCCTGATCGATGTCCGCCTGATCGATGCTGTGGCAGTCGATCTTGAACGGCATCCCGCTCATCCTCGTCCCTCCGAGGAAGAACTCGATCCGTCCTCTCACCACCACGCTGACCAGCATCATCCGCCGCTCGTAGTCGCCCTCCAATTCCTCCGCCGCCGCCGCCTCCGCCGCCACGTCCCTCGCCGCCGTGCGGACCTGGACGTCCGCCATCCCGTGCGGCCGCTGCCGCATGTCGTCCAGCCGCGCCCGCCCCAGGCTCACGCCGGAGGCCGAAATCGCCGCCCCCATCCCCCTGTACCGGAGCTCGAACTTCCCGCTGCCGTTGGTGACGTTGAGCCACGCGGAGAAGTCGGCCTGGGTCACCGTGTCTCCGCTGACGTTGAGGCGGTTGACGTCGAGGCGGTGGAGGCGGACCTCCGGGAGGTTGGACTGGAGGAAGGCGAAGTATATGCCGCCGAGGAGGAGGAAGAGGGTGAGGAAGACGGAGACGAGGATGGAGGCCCAGGCGCAGCAGGAGCCGCAGAGGGCGAGGGAGCGGCGGCGGCGGTCGGCGACGGCGGCGCTGGTGGAGGCTTGGGATTCGGTGTCGACGGAGGAAGGCGGCCGCCCGACCCGGGTTGCGAAGGTGGCCTCGTTGAAGGAGACGCGGCGGCTGAGGCTCTTCTGAAGACCCGGCGGAGGAGGGCGGCGGAGCTCCGGAGACGATGAGCGGGTGGTCATCGCGAGAAGGGGGGAACATATGGAGAGAAAGGATAAACGTAGGTCATATGTTTCTTGTTACTATTTTTTTTCTGTTTTCTGAATTTCAGGAGGACCGCAAATGTGTTTTCCTCTGTTTCAATGGTGAAAAAGATTCGACTTTCAGTATACTCGTTCCGTCTCGAGCGAGTGTTATTTTTTTATAATCATGAAAAATCAGAAGGAAATGGCAAACAACAATTAGTAAATTACCCTATTCCACATAAAAATTGTGATTAGACAAACACCACCAATTACTCAAATGTCAAACAATAAAAAAAAAAAAAAAGAAAAATCAAGGTGTCTGCACATTGGACTTATTCTCGTCGGACGACGGCCTGTTCTCCGACGAGTCCGACTGCCTGACCTCCTCGATCATCCTCACCACCTCCTCCATACTCGGCCTCACCTCCGGCACCCTCCCCACGCAGGCCATGGCTATCTGCAGCATCTGCACCATCTCCTCCTCAATATCCGGCAACCTCATCAGCTCCACATCAAACACCTCCGCCGTCCACTCCTCCCTCACCACCGACTGCACCCACCTCGGCAAATCCACAACATCATCTCGACTCGGCGACTGCACCGGCCGCTTCCCAGTCAGCATCTCCAGCAGAATCACCCCGAAGCTGTACACGTCCGACTTGTGCGTATACTTCCGCGCCTCCACCGCCTCCGGGGCCCGGTACCCCACGGGCCGGGCCCCCGGATGGCCCATTAGCGAGGTCAGCCCGAAGTCGGCCACCCGGCCCTCGAGGTCCTGAGTCAGCAGCACGTTCGACGACTTCACGTTCCCGTGTGCGAACTTCGGGCCCCCGGCCGAGTGCAAGTGGGCCAGCCCTCGCGCCGACCCGAGAGATATCTTCACCCTCGCCTCCCAGTCGAGTGGGGGCGTTCGCCCCCCGTGGAGGAGAGACGACAAGCTTGAGCTCGGGTAGTGGTCGTAAACGAGCAGCTTCTCGTCTTTGGAGTAGTAGTAAGCTCGCAATGGGACGAGGTTCGGGTGGTGACGGCCGACTCGACCGACGGCCTCCATCTGCTGCTCGAACTCTTTCTTCCCGACGACAACCTCCTTCAGCCGCTTCACCACCACAGTCGTCGACTCCTCGAGGATCGCCTTGTAGGCAGTTCCGAAACTGCCCTTCCCCAAAACCTCGGCGGAGGCCCTCAGCAGGTCCTCGAGGTCGAAGTTGTACGAGCTCCCCTCGAAGAAAACGAGCTTGTTCCTCTCTGACTCCTGGACCCCGCTCCCGAACTCCTCGCTCGGGTTCTTTAAGCTCTTCCCGGCACCACCGGAAGTCTTCGAAGAAGCTCGATTTTCGTGTTTTTTTCTCCGAAAAAAACACAAGAATATAATAACCAGAGCTGTTAGAAGCAAAAGAGCGCCGCCTCCGGCTGCAATCGCGATTATTGCTCCGAGCGAAAGCTTCCTGTCTGTTTGAGTAGGCGGGGTTGGGGATGGAGAAGGCTGGAGGTCGACGGAACAAGGACTCAAAGGGGGCCCACATAGAGAATTCCCGAAAAAGGATGAGTTGGGGAAGCTTTGTAAAGAGGTTGGGATTGTGCCGTTGAGACTGTTGTGGCTTAAGTTGAGACGCCTGAGGCTGATCCGGCCGAAGTTAGGGATCGGCCCGGAGAGGAAATTGTTCTGGAGGCTAAGAGCGGTGAGTCGGGTGAGGTTCTGGAAAGTCAAAGGAATATTTCCGGTCAAGGAATTGAACGAGACGTCGAAAACAGAGAGGCGAGAGGAAACGGAGTTCGGGATTTCGCCGGAGAAGTTGTTGTTCTGAAGAAAGATATAGCGGAGGGAAGGGAGGGAGAGGACATCGGAAGGCAGCGAACCGCTTAATCGATTCGATCGGAGGCTTAGGACAGTTAAGGCGTTTAATTGGCTGAGGGTGTTGGTTGGGATCGAGCCGGCGAGCCCGATTCCGGGAAGACGGAGGCCGATCACGTTTTGGCCGTCGAGGCTGCAGTTGATTCCTGTCCATGAGGTGCAGATAGGGGAATTAGGGTCCCAGTTCAGCTTCCGGCCGTGGGGTAAGGAAGCGGAGAATGCTAGGAGGGCGTTCCTGTCAGAAGGTAAGTCGGAAAAAGCTAGAGGCAGAATAGTGATGATAATGATGACGACGACAGATACAATGAGTCTCGATTTTCCTGAGGATAAAACACAATAGTATCAGCATTTGCATTCAGCTTGCAATATAGAGGTATTGAGTAAGTAGATAAATATTTTTTTCTTACGACTGAAGTCGTTTTACATGAAGGAAAGAGTGTGTTTATACTTTTTGTCGAATGGAAATCACTCAACTTCATTTCCCTATCGGTGATGCTATAGACAGTTCTAATTGAACTAGTTTTTTGTCCAAATAAATTTCCAACTATAGCTTATGTTCAACACACTGGCATCATCCCCGATGTGATGAGATTACGGGGTACTACCGGAGGGGATGTAAATTAAAAAAAACGACATACAGTAAAAGAATAAAGTGGAAAGGTAAAGGAAAAGGCATGAGCCCTTCTGCAATAATCTTGTAGGCTCACAAGATTAATCAAACACGCTTATTTTTCAAGAAAGTGGATTTAGAAAAAGAAGGCAAACAAACTTTCATCATTCAACAAAGAAAAATCAGGTGCATAGTGAATTCCACACTCAGAATAAAACAGCACACAAATTCAAAATTCTCGTCTTTTCACCAATCAGACTCGATCGCCATTCTTCGATTCCAGACAACAGAACACGAGGAAAAACACATACATATGGGTTAGGATTTTCAGTGATGAAAGAGATCTTGTCAAGATTCATGGCATTTATCCCCACTAACAACGTAAAAAAATAAAAAGGGATTTAAAGACATGATTTTTTTTTTTAAAGAATCCCATGACAATTGTATGGCTAGTAGTTGTTGAACAACCCAAATGCAGCTTTTATCTTCACAGCAATAGCAACACAGATTCTCATCACAGTTAAAATAAATGAGAAAAATTGAAAGAAAAAATCAGTTTTTTTTCAATTAAATTCAGTTTAAATTTACAGTACATTACCACCTCTGCAACAAGCAACAAGACACGCCACTCAGATCTGCCAATACAATAAACAAAAACACACACAGAGAAACAGTAGAGAAAAGGGACACGATTTACCTCGACCCATTTCGAGAAACCCAGAAATTAACTGACCCCTCAATGCAAATTCGACTAAAAATCGGAGCTTTTTCTTCCGAGTTCAACGGTGAATGCAGGAAAAACAAAGAACTGCAGCCGGATTAAACGGAGAGAGAGGAGCAGCAGCATTGACAAGCGCATTTCCTAGTCAATAATTTCCACAGAGCATAAATAAATGAGCCCAGAATTAAATGGGGAATTCAAAGATCACAACTTTGTTTCTTGATAGTTGATAAATGAGCTGGATATCTATAACAAATGGGATGGGATGGGGTGGGGTGGGGTGGGGGTGGGGGTCTTTTAGTAATTAGCATTAACTTCAGTTATTTATTTTATTTTATCTATTTAAAAATATGTGTAATAATATTTCAAATGTTATGTACTTTTACATTATGCTTGAAATGTACAATTTGAGTATTTGAAACTTTATAAAAGTATACTAAAAAAAATAATTGTTTTATTACTATTAAATTACTGAGAATATACTAGTATGTCATTACAAAGTTTGAGTTTTAAAATTTAAAATTGGACAAGGACTTTGACTTTTGTAGTGCTCATAGTAAATCTTAGTAATAAAAACATATGGTCTTTCTCGGTTAGTGGTACAACGTTGTGCTGCCGTCTAATATGGATATTTTACATTTGAAAAATAAAATTAGACTATATTTTATAGTAGTACTCCATAAATTGTTTATACTAATTTGAAAAATGTGACTTTCTTTACACCATAAATCTATGTAATTTGTATTTCAAAATTTATGAATGTTTGCTTACATAAGTCTGTCTTCACAACATTTCATTTTTTTTCTTTTTTTGGATTTGCATCTTTAGGAAAATAAAAAATCCTGATGTGCATAATTAGTTTGACCAAGTCTGAAATCTATAGGTTCTCAATAAATAGTGTATTTGTTTGACAAATAATGGTGTTTATTTAAAAACAAAATAGACCAAATTTTGTAGTAATACAATGTTATCAGTGATTTACATAGTGTTTGAATTGAGAATTTTCTTTCTAAATTTGTAATTTATTGTTCGTTTAGTTGTGTAGTGTTGCACCTTTTTAATAAACCAAGAATTCGCCTTATCAATATTGAGACAGCTTTGTGATTTTCATTTTTTATCATCTTTCTTATATCTTGTCTTCTTCATAAGAAATTTCAAGGGTAAGATTTGTAAACATGAATGCGAAATGACAATGGGGTGGTTAAGATTTGTAATCCAAAATAGGTTTTTGTGGTTGGTTTCTTACTAACTACTAAAAAGGTGTATATATTGTTTCCAAATTTTATAATAAAAGTTGGCATTTGTTTATAATTCATTTTCAAGTACTGTATTGCTTTTTGTATGTGATCCCAAGCATTCTCCCCACAATATATTTTTTAACAATGAAAATATGAATAAAAATAGATTATCACGGTAAACACATTGCACAACAAACTTTATAAGCGGATAGAGAGACAAGGATAACATCTTCTGTGTGGCATAATAAATTAGTAGATTATCCAGAAACCCTAATCTCATTTTCCCGATTCATCGTTAAACAAGTTTTTTTAGATTGCATTGTACTTGAATTATCCCCTCCTTGACTTCCACACACATCACTTGTAGAATTCAAAATCAGTGTCGGGCTTTTTGACGTTAGACCTGTAACCCTTCTCGAAATCTTTGGGTAGTATTACATACCGATTCTTCCTAACCGCGAGCATACCTGCTTCTTGGCATATAGCAGTAATCTGACACAGATGAAGAAAATAAGCTTTAAGCAAGTAAATACATGCACCATAAAGATATTAAGCCAAAATGGGAGAAACTATCCCTAACCTCGGCAGCACTAATCTTGTCAGGGCGAGACACATAATCTTCCAAATCCACTTCATCACTCAAGTTCATTTTGGCAGTGCAGACCTGCACATTAAATCACGTATTTCATTAATGTTGACAGTTAACCACAGAAATCAAAGAACCCTTAAAAATGGATATCCCCATGCAGAATAATTACTCCATATTTATTTTCATTTTTTTTTTCATTTTACACAGAAGATGTTAGTTGTGAGTTTGGAGTTGCAATCTTTAGTTTTACAGAAATCCTGGGCAAAGCAAACTGCTGTTTATTCATCCATCTCCCCACTCACCCAATTGGGAGAAAACTGAAGAGTTACGCACACGCAGAAAGAGAGGGAGAGAGAACAAATATCATACTACGTAGTAAAACTTTTGAAGCTCACCTGAAAGACAAGCCTCTTTTGCCTTCTGTCGGGCAAAGGGAACTCAATTTTACGATCAAGTCTTCCTGGACGAAGAAGGGCAGGATCTAATGTGTCAGCTCGATTAGTTGCCATGATCACCTTAACATTAACAGTCTGGTCAAATCCATCCATCTGCAAAAATACAAATCAAAATAGAAAATTATAGTACTAGACGACACGAAAAAAAATGTGAATTACTTATTTCATATTACTATAAGTGACAGTTGGAGAATTCCACCTGATTCAACAATTCCATGAGGATACGCTGAACCTCTCTATCAGCTCCAGTTTGAGCATCAAACCTTGCAGTAGCAATTGCGTCAACCTCGTCAATGAAAATGATTGCAGGCGCATTCTCTTTTGCCAGGCGAAAAACATCACGAACCATTCGCGGACCCTGCACTTATTGTTAATACAGAAGTTAGAATTCAGTAGAATCTGTCTAGGACCAAGATTCAAGGTTTTCAACAACTCACAGATACACATATATCAGAAAATGAAAGCATATCACTAAATATTTGCTCCATCAAGCACACATGTATTAACGTGTAGATATTTAAACATCCTTTTGGGTTTGTAGTGTGAGGGGTTCTTAAGTGCAAACAGCAAGCACATACTACTAAAACCTAACAGTGATACTATTTCCTCCCAAATACAGGGTTTACAAGCTACTAAAAGGATTATTAGTCATTACTATGAAATATTAGTCATTCAGTAAAACAGTAAATGCATGCTCATAATATTTAACCAATTGTAGGCATAAATAAAAAAATGATTATAATATCAACCGATTCTACATCATACCTCGCCCAAGTACTTCTGAACAAATTCTGAGCCAACAACTCTAATGAAGGCTGCAGTAGTGTGATTGGCAACAGCCTTGGCGAGCATGGTTTTTCCAGTGCCAGGCGGCCCATAAAGCAAGACACCACGAGGAGGATCTATGCCGATTTGTGTGTACAACTCATGGTGAGTCAGAGGTAGCTCTACAGCTTCACGTATTTCTTGCTTCTGGATGTCACATCCTCCAATATCCTGACGGAAACAAACAAATAAATTGATGCACAAAAGATGATTTTTTATTTATAATTTTAGAGGCAGAAGGTTGCCAGTATCTGTATGCCCCACAAAGGATCCGTGAGGAACAAGTGCAGTACTAAGTAGAACAAAAATAAATGAAAAATATTATTGAGTAAGTCTATAATCGTATTTATGCTTGCATAAATATCTTCCAACAAGTGCTCCAACAAGCTATTAATATCTTCCAGGCTTCAAAGAATTGAAGCGACCCGAAGTTGATATAGGCAGAATATTGGACTGCTGAGATTTGCTAAATTTGAAAATTAGCACGTGATATGAAGTATAACTATAAGCAAGTTAAAACTGACTCAGATTCAAACATGGTTTAAAAAAAATATGTTTGGGAATACACTCACATAAAAAATAGAGTTACAAATGAGTGCGGTCGCTATTGCACCTGAAAATGTGTTAAAGACTCCTGAATTTTATTTAAACCCCCAGTCTTGGCTCTATTTTAAACTATAAAGGTGAGAGGTATAGTGGTATAACAGTTCAGGCTCCGTCATTTAGGAATGTAGGTCTTCACAGATTCAAATATGGTTTTAAAAAATATGTTTGGGAATACACTCACACATAAAAAATAGAGTTACAAATGAGTGCAGTCGTTATTGCACCTGAAAAATGTGTTTAAGGAATGAATTTTATTTAAACCCCCAGTCTTGGCTCTATTTTAAACTATAAAGGTGCGAGGTATAGTGGTATAGCAGATCAGGGCTCCGTCATTTAGGAATGTAGGTCTTCATACATTATATTATGATTGAACATTTGAACTTATACTAATAATTGTCCTGAAGATAAGCTAGGAAATCGTCTGCCTAACCAAGATTGTAGCTTCTTGTGCTGGACAAAATTATCACCCAGCTTCACAAAGAAAGCACAAGACGCAAAATCCCATACAACAAATTTGGTGAATAAAGCTTGAAACTCAAATCTTCACAATTCTTACCCTACACAACAAAAATTACTCTAAACCGTAAACCCTCAAGCAAATATGAACTTACTTACAGACTAGCCCCAAACCATTAAAACTGCCAAGAGGATACCTTTACAAGTAATTGAACTGTTGGTTAGAACACCCTCCCAATATAAATCACTTCAGAAATTTCAGTGTACAGTAATCTAAAATTACTGTGAGTATACAATCAAACCCAACTCACAAATGAATAATAACACCATCAGTGACAAAATAAACCCTAGGCCCAAGAAACCCTAACACGAAAAATAAATGAACTTACATTATAAGTGACGTCGGGCTTCTCGGACTGACTAAGGAGCGAAATACTCGAGTCCGCCTCCGGCGGCAGCACGTCAACGAGAGCGTTAGAGTGTCGGTGCAGAGCAACAGAGGCGGAGGGCTTGAGAAGCTCGCGGTTGATGGTGCTGAGGATCCGGACGTAGTAATTCGACCCGGTGGTAGATCCAACTATGGCGTTGTTCTGATCGATCATCTCCATGAACTGCCCGATGACAAGCGGGACCGATTGGATCCTCTTCACCTCCTCCTGGGACCGCAACAGCTCGCGGCGGAGGTTCTTCAGCTCGTCCTTCACGTACTCTTCCTGTATCTCGATGAATTCGAGCTGGCGCTGCAGAGATTTGAGGCGGGAGTAGAGGTCATCCTCACCGTCGGCGGAGGAAGACGAGCCGAGATCGGGTTTCTGTCGGGTCGCAGGCGGGTCGGAAGGCAAGTGCTTCGAATCGATAGGCATAGCGGCGACGGTGGCGGCCATTGCTTGTGAGATTATTGACGGAAATTGTGAAACTGCGTCGTGCAATCGGAACTTTGAAGAGGGTTTTGCGACTACTGTCTTGTTTGGGAAGAAATGTAGGAATATCTTTCAATTATTTATTTATATAAATATATACTTATACAGTATATATCTCCGTGTTCGAGTCCATGGACTCATGGAGCCCATCTCAATCCGAATAAACAATAAGCCCACAGGATATAATATCCGGCCCAAATAAGCCCACGCAGCTCAAATTATCTTTCCTTCAATTATTTTTGCAAGTTACAAAATAAAATAAATGTGATCACTAGTTTACGATCATTACAAAATGAAAGTATTATTTATTATTTTACCATTCGTATCGTACATACAATCATTACATTGAAAAAATAATTTTAAAAAAATACAAAATGAGAATTGCAATAATCTTCTTTTTCACTCGTGTTCGTATATTTGATTTGAGCGTCGTGGACTCAAGTAGTCCAATCAAGACTAATGCAAGAGAGAAGGAATACGCCACTTTTCGTTTTATAAAAGTCTTCATATTAGTATGATCTATAATCCACCATATATATAGCTTCATGGTTAGTTGCTTTTAGGCACGATTTATAACCCTGTCTGAAGTCTGAACACACTGTGTTCCTTATGATTTACAGTTGTATAAATTGGTAAATTGGTGAAACTTGGTTTCATGTATCATAAGTTTTGTTACGGTAGAATCATGTGTTTTGGTATCTCAAAGGTCTTCAAAGGGCCCTTTCATGTGAATCAAAAATTGGATTTACATTTAATCCGAGACCGATTTTGAAGTAGAGTTTCGACATTTTTTTAACAAACAATAATTACATTTATCAAAATAAAATAAAATTAAATATAGGTAAATATTATTCATACAGATAAGTGTATAACTAAAAACTAATCCTATTAAGTACAATACTTTCTCAAATTACTTTAATATTTTATTGTAACAAAAGTCTCCACAATGATCACTAATAATTATTAAGTGCAAGTCAAGTCATCATTAAGAAAATAAAAAATAAATTATATTAACTAAGTATATTATAATTCAACTAATTTCATAAAATAAATTACAAAGCTTGAAAATAATTAAATTATACTAATGGTCTTTTTCTTTTGTAATTTGTGAAGGAAATTTAACTATTAGTGTAGAAAAAAAATACTATTTTACTTTTTGAATTTTAAAGTAAAATAGTCTTACTTTATCATATACTGTATATATACATAAAATTTATCAAATCAAAGTAATTATAATGACATATACTCATTTTACATTTTACACTTAAAAAAGAAAAATAACATATATATATTTTTTAATCTTGTCTCGTTGAAATAAAATAATTTTAATGAGAAGATAATGGTACTCTTTTATTTGTAATTAACACATTTTATTTATAATTTATAAAAAAAATGTCATCTATTTTGAGACTTACAATGTTTGAATTAATAATCCACAAATGATCACAAATAATTAGTTAGGTTAAAGATTCATCTCAATAAAAATCAAACTTTTGGTCGAGAGACAATTAAAAGTAAAAATTCATAAAAAAAAGTTGTGAGAAGATTTCATTGCCTCCTCCCATACCTATATCTCTCTCCCTAATTAAGCATATTTCTTTGTTAATCATAATGAAGAAAAAGGAAGCCGTTCAACAACCCCAAAGTCTAAAAGCAAAGAAAAAACAAACTCAAAATCCCATTTAAATCTGAATAAAATAAATTACTAGTCTTTGCCAGCCAAAGTTTGGTCTGAGTTTTTTGTTTATACAAAAAATTCAATCTTTAACAGTTGAAACTTCACCGAAAAGAATGTAAAAAAGATGGCTTCTCAAATCATCATCACTTTCAACACCAACACCTGGGTTCCTTGCCTCGCCCTCCCCCTCCCCCTCTTCACTTTCTCTCTCAACATTTCAAAACCTTTTTTCTTGAGCAAATGTATTTTGCAATTTAACCCAAAGGTAAATATTCAAATTGTAAAAAAATTAGATTTTTTACTGGCCCATTATTCTTTTTTTACTGTGTGTTCTGCTGTGCATGTTTGTTGTTTGGAGATCATGGGATTTTGTTTCTTGTTTAAGATTTTGACAAGTTTAAGTGTTGTGCCTATTGTGATTCTTGCTTGTTAATTTGTTAGTGTTGTTTGATGGGCGATCATATTAGAAAGTAATTTAGTTTCAAAATCCGATTTTGTTTGATAATTCTAGTGGGATTAACACAATTTCTTGTTAATTTATTGGTGGTCAGAAGCAATTTAGTTTTGAAATTTGGACAACAATTTGTTTCAGGTGGGGCCTAATTTTGTAGAGATCTATAAGAGAATCTTTTGTAAAAAATGGCGGTTCTTGGGATGCCCCAGCTAACTTTGGAAAAGCTTGGAATGGGTTTCGTTATGGGGTTATGCTGGTACACGTTTTTTATATGTGCCGATAGCCAGAGGACCGATCCGGATGAAGGTTATTGTTTGGATTAGTTTCACATTCTTGTTATAAGCATTAAAAACTATGTAATGCTGTCCAAATTTCGATCTTGAAGAAATTTAACGTAACTTTTGGTGTTGGATGCAGTGAATGCTTTACGGTCGATCCAGAGAAGTTTCAATGATCCATTTAGGCATCTTTCCAACTGGAGCAGGGGGGACCCGTGTACTTCAAGTTGGAGAGGGGTTTTCTGCTACAATAGAACACTTGGTGATGGCCACTTCCATGTTAAAGAATTGTATGGTTTCGATCCTTCACAATATTGTTTTCCCTGCTAAATGGTTTTTTTTTTTTTTTTGTAAATAGCTCTATATGACCCCTTCTCCGTTTTTCACTTTTCTTAACAGGGTATTATTGAATAGGAACCTGACAGGAAACTTATCTCCAGATATTGGACGTTTATCTCGTTTGACAATACTGTGAGATACATTTTTTTCATATCTCACCCGTTATGTAAATGCACTTGCAAATTTTAGCTTCCATTTTCGGTTTTACCTTTTGGTTGTTATGGCTCCTTTCTATAACATTGTTTATTGCTAGGGATCTTATGTGGAACAACATTAGTGGGAGCATACCAAGGGAGATAGGAAACATTACAACACTACAGCTGTTGTGAGTTGAAGCACCTCTTCGTTCCATGTTTCTTTGTCCCCGTTATAAATAAGAATATTTCCGCTTGCTTTAATTATTTATTTCCACTTATTTTCTCTGGTTACAGGCTTGTTAATGGAAATCAATTGTCAGGCCCTTTGCCAGACGAGCTTGGTAATCTTATTAACTTGAATAGGATACAGATAGATCAGAACCGCATATCAGGACAATTACCACGATCGCTCTCAAAGTTGCGCAAAGCAAAACACTTGTAAGTTTTTTCTTTTCTTTTTGTTTTTGCATTGCTCTTTTGTTGTTCTTGGCCTTACCTTTTTTTAGTGCTCTACCCTCGTAATACTTTTTTTTTTTCATGGGCAGCCATATGAACAATAATTCACTGAGTGGGCAAATACCGGCAGAGCTGTCTAGACTTCCAAAGCTTGTTCATCTGTTAGTTGGATTTTTTTTTTACATATTACACTTCCGTTGGCCTGAAAAATCACTATGGTTTTTAGATTGCTCACTTAGTGCATTTGTGCAGGTTGCTTGATAACAACAACTTATCAGGACCTCTTCCACCTGAATTGTCGCGATCGCCAGAACTGCTAATTCTGTATGACATCGTTTTCTCGTTCAATGTATTTCTGATTACTGTTTCGTGCTACATCCCGTTTTTCTTGCCAGATTCTTTTTTATTTTCTCCTTACCAACTCTGGACTTTGATGTTTAGTGTGGAAAACAACAAATAATATATGGTTAGGAGAAAATCTTTGAGCTTTATTTTAGAATTTACTCACCAATCTTATCGATCCTTTTATGATATTTCTTATAACATTTGAAATTAATGTAGTTTGAATACTTTTTCTTTCGTTTACTTTGCCTCTCTCGTTCCTGTTTTTATGATATTTCTTGTTTTCACTCTTTTTTTTCTCGTTTCCAGTCAACTTGACAACAACAACTTCGGTGGGACTATGATACCATCTTCTTATGGCAACATGCGTAACCTGTTGAAGCTGTAAGACAATGCATTTTTTTACTGTTCAAAAAAATATGTTAGTTTACAGCGTTCGCAAATGTCGAATCCATCTTCCAATTCCACAAAACTACAAATTTCTGATTCTCAACTGCTTTCCACTTATACAAAATTAAAAATCGATTCTTCTGGAAGAAGAAGAATTTGCTCACACTTCCTCAAGTTGTTTTTGAGATTGCATTCCTATATTTTTTTTTGTGACAGGAGTCTGAGGAACTGTAGTTTGCGAGGACCAATTCCTGATTGGAGAAATAATACCAACATTGCTTACATGTAAGTCGATGTGAAAGTTTATGTAAAATAAAACCTGATTTGGATGTCTGAAGATTCTACACAAATAGTATCTACTTTAAAGTCAGTAATCAGTGGGATGGTATGCTATCATTATTACATACTACCCTCGTCCCGTGAATATCTTCACACTTGTTCGAACACCGAGATCAATATTTTTTTAATAACGTTGATAAAAATTAAGTGTAAAATTGTCTTTTAAAGTGAAAACGTAGAAATAGTTGTGTAAAGCTAGATAAGTAATATTTATATATTTTTTCTTGCATTTCAGTGATCTGAGTCACAATCAGCTTAATGGAACCATACCAACAGGTTCGCTTTCAGAGAATATCACAACTATGTAAGATATTCAATCCTGGACATTGCACACCGTTATAAATAGAAGGTTACTTTGAATAATTAACTTGTATAACAAAAATATAATTATACCGTGCAGAGACCTGATGAGCAACAATCTGAGTGGGACTCTTCCTTCTAGCTTTTCGAGCCTTCCTCGTTTACAAAAGCTGTGAGCACTTTGATTTGGATTCTTTGATTTTTTACTTTCCTAAAATGTCTTAGGTAGTCAGACTCATTATATCCCATGTATATTCGCTTGCAGGTCAGTCGCAAACAATTCATTGACTGGTTCTGTTCCGTCCAACATCTGGCTAAATATATCTCTAAACGCAACCGACAGATTACTTCTGTAAGCTCCAAAAGACAAAAAAAAAAAAAAAAAATCTTCTCATGAAAATATTTGAATCTCTACCTACTGAAATAATTTATTTGCTAACATGTTTTTTTTTGTACTTGATGAAGGGATTTTGGGTTCAATATGTTTTCAAACATCTCCGGCATCCCGCTCTCCCGTCCAAACGTTACTGTCGGGTTCGTCGTGCTACACCTTATTATATATATTCAGAATTGGGATAATTTCAAATTTACCCCTGAGGTTGTGGTATTTAGAATAAAATGTTAGGACTAGAAAACTTGTACAATCTGAACATGAGTTTGAATGCGCTTAAATCTTGCACCAACTGTCAGTAAAATACACACAAAATTTGGTGTTACTTGTAAATATTCAATATTGTACCTTAGATAAGTTTTAGGGAAGTAGATGTAAGCATGATTTCTGACATCAACAATTTCCGTCAGTTCCACTTAACAGGTTTGTAGAAAATGTAACGACAAATATAGTCTCAAGGTTATTTTTGTAAATTTCCATGTTTATATTTTGGGTAATTTAGTTGAACTTCTAGTTTTTTTTAATTGTAATATTCCCTGTACTTTTCACTAATTTATGTGCTCGTCTGGTCTAAATAAATTATACCAGGCTTCAAGGAAATCCCGTATGCTCAGCCAATAATCTTATCCAGTTCTGTGGGCCCCAAGATGAGAATTTTGATGATGACTTGAACATCACGAATCCCGAGAAATGTCATCCTGGACAGTGCCCGCCCCCTTACGAGTATGCTCCTCCGTCTCATCTCACGCCCTGTTTTTGTGCTTTGCCACTTCTTGTCGGGTACCGTCTCAAGAGTCCCGGCTTCTCAGATTTCCCTCCGTACATGGATCGGTTCAAGGAGTACATAGGTTCTGGTCTCCAAGTAAACACTTCCCAGCTGGATATCGATTCAGTGGCGTGGCAAAGTGGGCCCCGCCTTAGAATGTACCTCAAGATTTTCCCGCCGTACATCAATGACAGTGTCCGGATGTTTAACAGGAGTGAGATCATCTGGATCCGCGATAGGTTTGGTGGATGGAAAATTCCGGAGAATCAAGTGTTTGGACCCTACGAGTATCTTAATTTCACTCTCTTGGACCCCTACAGAGATGGTGTGTGTTGTTTTTTCTATAGTTTTATTGCGAATTTATACGAGTCTTTCCATGGTTTTTTATGCGAGTTTACCCGAGGTTTAGTCTAATTACATAAAGCTACAGTTATCTGTTTAGACTTATTACATGTAATACCCCCCTTAAAGTATTACCCCTCTTGAGGGTGTGCAGCTTGTAAAAGAGAAGAATTGGAAAGGGGGTATTTGTAATTTTGTAAGATAATTGGGAGTTTTTGTAATTAGGATAAACCTCGAGGGTTATATCATTTTTAACCAAAGACTTTTAAGGAAAAAAAACTAAGTTGATCAATGCTTTTTAAAGAAAGCGAACGAATAACTTTGTGATGCATTTTCCGGATGATAAGGTGTCAGTTGTGGTGTACTCTTAAGTTCAAAATGATTGAACTCATTGCTTGAAAAAATTGATGAAAATCGTGTCAGCTTACTGTGTGGCATCTGCACCTTTTTTTTCCCATTTTTTTTCTAACATAAACAGAAGAAATCTATTTGAGTTTGTACACTTGCGTGATCGTTCTTTCTCATGAATTTGAGGATTCTTATTTAACATTTTTCATTTTACTCGAGTGGTCGGGCATTTGTGGATTCAATGAATAAACTTGTGGCATGTTTCTATGCTTTTTCCTTCGAAAAACCCTTATATCAGATCGTCTATCAGAATGTATTTCCTTTAGACAAACTCCATTTTTTTCCCTCGTTTTTTAGTTATGATTATTTCCAGTCTTTTAGCGTTTTTTAGGGTTATTAATATTTTAAGGTGTATTGTTTCTAGCTTTTATTTAGGTTCTAAAAATAAAAAGTCGTTTGAATCTTTAGTTCTCATGTTGCAGAATTTTTTCCCCCTGGTTCGTCGTCTGGATTGTCCAAAGGAGCACTCGCGGGCATTATCTTGGGAACAATAGCTGGATCGGTTGCTCTGTCTGCATTTGTTTCACTTCTTGTCATGAGACGGCACATCAAAAAACACCACGGCCCTTCGAGGCGACGCACATGTGAGTTATGTTACGAGTTCTATGGAGAAATAAATGTTCACCGATCAAAAAATGATGATTTATAAAAGTATTTTTCAAATTGAACTTATATTCGGTTTCAGCCACGAGGGTCTCCATCAAAGTCGAAGGCATGAAAACCTTCACGTACGAAGAAATGGCTCAGGCGACGAATGAATTCGAGAGCTCAACAGTAGTCGGACAAGGGGGCTACGGGAAAGTTCACAGAGGCGTTCTTGCCGATGGAACTGTCGTGGCTGTGAAGCGCGCTCAAGAAGGGTCTTTGCAGGGCGATAAAGAGTTTCTTACTGAATTAGAGTTTCTATCGAGATTGCATCACATGAACCTCGTTTCGTTGCTTGGATACTGTGACGTGGAAGGCGAACAGGTACCTCTAGTTAAAATTACAAAACTACCCCTGAGGTTAGGTACATTTACAAAACAGACCAAGTAACAACTTTGAAAAATTACAAAACCATCTGTTTACAAGGGATGTAAATGTGAAATGCGAAGATCACAAAAATTGAGGGGTGAATTTGCAAATTTTTTTATCGTTTTTCTGACCATCCATTTTTCTTCGTAATTACGCAGATGTTGGTTTACGAATTCATGACGAATGGTACCTTGAGAGATCATCTGTCGGGTAACACTTTCAAGAGCTGCTTTTGTAAATTTAATCTCTTATTAATTGAACTTAAATTTAACGTCGTGGGCATTTTCAGGTAAGTCGAAAGTGCCGTTACCGTTTTCTACGAGGATACGAATCGCACTGGGTTCGGCCAAAGGCATCCTTTACCTACACACAGAAGCCAACCCTCCAATCTTCCATCGAGACATAAAGGCTACGAATATATTGCTGGACTCGAGATTTATCGCTAAGGTCGCTGACTTCGGACTGTCTCGGCTGGCTCCTGTCCCGGAGCTCGAAGGAGCCATGCCTTCTCACGTCTCCACCGTAGTCAAAGGGACACCGGTGAGCGAGCATCGATAATAAATAAAGTCAAATTCCGATTAAAGTTCTATTTTTTTATTATTATTGTTGTGGTGGATTTTGCAGGGATATCTCGACCCGGAATACTTCTTGACTCGTAAGCTGACTGACAAAAGCGATGTTTACAGCCTCGGGGTCGTGTTTCTCGAGATGTTGACTGGAATGCAGCCGATCTCGCACGGCAAAAACATCGTTCGAGAGGTAATTAATTAATTAATTTCGTATATATTGTTTAGTTTCGTTAAGTGATGTGATGAATGATGATGTCTTGTTTTGCACGATTAGGTTAACAACGAGTATCGGTCGGGCACGATATTTTCCGTGATCGACAAGGGGATGGGTTCGTACCCTTCCGAATGCGTCGAGAAGTTTTTAAACCTCGCGCTCAAGTGCTGTCAAGAGGAGACTTCTGCCCGGCCTTCGATGGCGGAGGTGGTTAGAGAGCTCGAGAGCATATGGCTCATGATGCCGGAATCCGATACGAACATGACGGAATCTTCATCGTCAGTCACGGATTCGTCTTCGATATCGCCTCTGTCGAGGCATCCTTACGTCTCGCAGGATGTCTCCGGCAGCGATCTGGTGAGTGGGGCCATTCCCACAGTTGCGCCGAGGTGAAAATCTTTGTGGGCCCGACCGACCGCCTTTGAGTGGGTACACGTGTACAGTTTGGTACTTGGATAACACATCAAATCAAATCAATGGGGGTATAGACATAGTATGATTTTTTGGGGAAGTTATTATAACCAATTATACAGAAAATACAGATTTTAGGAATATCTATCTTAATGTGATTAATATATCATCATTGGAATATATTATGAATTCTTTGAAAGTGGTTGGCTTCATACTTTGGGTTCACAGGCAATGCTTAAGATTTTTCTTTCATTTTCAGAATTTATTTTTAGGTGACTTTATCTACACTTTCTTTTTTTCTTTATATTCATTTTTTTTTTTAATTTATTATTCTGTCCCTTTTATTGAAAGTCAGAAATTGAGATGTTTCTTTTATCTTATTCTGTGACTAATATCATCATTGGAATATATGAATTTGCAGGCAATGGTTAAGATTCTTCTTTTATTTTTCAAAGTTTTATTTTTAGCTGACTATTTTTCACTTTATAATTAGTCTTTAGTACAATTTTTTTCTTTTTATTCTATCCAGTCTCATTTATTGTATGATCAGATGTTTGTCTGTGAAGACGGAAGTACTGGTATAAATAGTAGATATTACGATCGATCATTGTATGTGCCTGTGATCTCATACTTTTATTATCTTTTATTTAATATTTCTCTATTTATTAAATTCTTCAAACTCTTCATTGGTTTTTTTTTTTTTTTTTGAACTTTTTAGAGAGACCATCATATAGAGTTGTCTTTCCTTATGTTGATATGTTTTGGGTGGGAATCATTCATTTTTATTAGGATATCGATCGAGTATTTGGATAGGAAATATGGCACGAGTATTAATTAATTTATTTTGTGTATATATTTAGATTTGAAATATAATCATTATAATATTGTTAATAATTAAATTCAATATTCATTACTTATTTCCTTCGAAACAAATAACTATTGTATATCTTTTAATTTATGGAGTAGTATGTTGTAGTGAACCTCTTTATTAAGTAAGTAGTTTTATGAAACGTGCATGACAGTGTTATTACAACATATTACTTTCATCCCAAAAATTATGCATAGAGAAACGTGAATTAAGAAAAAAATAATTGTTTTTGTGTTTTATAATATAAATTGAGACGTAAATTAAAAAAATAATAATTGTTTTTGTGTTTTATAATATAAAGTGAGAGTATAATAAGTATTAATTTATAAGTAATAAAGTAATATACGGAGTATTGTTTTAAGGGACATAGAGGATACATAGAAGAATGGACATAGAAAATTATGACGAGGTGTGTGTGTCTTTTATTCATGAACGCTTCACGGAAAAAACTGATCTCTTGATGATCTTTTTGCAATTACATCCGCACTTCGTGGTGCCTGTTTATATTTTCAGATCGAATAGAGCAATAGTATAATATAATTATAGTATATATATATATATATAGAAAATTCAAACAAATTTGAAACAATTAATCAATGATTTCTCAAACCTGGAACTGAACGTTTATCCTGGCAACATAGTTGGCAAACTTGTTCCGCTGATCCAGAAAAATAAAACAATTAGAGGTTTGATTTAACATCGGTATATCGGTGTGAGTTGTGAATTGTGTGATTACTAGAATAATTAATTATTAGCAATTTAGCATTTTACTTTTACTTACGGGTCATGACTCCACCGGTCAGGGCACCTCCACCTAGAGCCCCACTAGCCGTATTACCACCCGGGCCACCTCCACTGTGAGCTTCGTCCTGATCGAGAAATTAAGGATCGATTTTAAACAACTCATCAACACATATATGCATGCATGAAGGCGTGAAAGAAAAAGTACGACTAAAACAAGATGGTAATTTACATTAACAAAAAAAATCATACTACTAGCTATCACAATTATTATAATAAAAGAATGGTAATGCTACTACTCACAAATATAGACAACATGATTATAACAACAAGAAGCGGAACCAGAATAAATTTAGCCATTTTATTTTATTTTTTTGCTGGCAAGCAAGAGAGAGAGTGATCAGTGATCAATGTTTGTGTGTGTGTGATGAGGAAAAGTCTGAAGACGTACATAGTGCTATAAATAGATATTAGGATCGAATACTTTTATTATCGTTTATTTAAGATTCCATTTTTTAAATTCTTCAAACTCTTCTTTGTTTTTTTCTGACATTCGGTTTTTACTTTTCTTGACTTTTTAGAGAGACGTACATATATTCACTTTGTTTTATGATTGGTGGAGTGGCATGTAATAAAGATAATATAATGATCATTAATTAGTTTAAAATGAGGAGAATAAAATTTATAATTATTTATGGAGTTATTTTGGAAAAATGGTATGTTAATATATGTATTTAGGCTTTATATCTTATAAAATAAAAGTTTTAATTAAGTGTTGTGATCTTTACTTTTCCATACTTTTTATATTTATTATTAATATAAAATTAATTTGGTAAACTACTCTTATTAATAATTAGAAAAACTTGAATTATTTAATTCTAATGAAACTTAAAAATTACTCTATATCCAAAATCTCCCTTATTTGTATCACCAAACGTGAATTAAGAAAATAAAGTTGTGAAAAGATATTTTATTTGTAGATGTTCACTTTGACAATAATTCCCTTATTTATATCTCCCTTATTGTTTTCATAATAAAATGAGTATTTCCCAACCAACTTAATTATTAAATAAACAATAAAAAAATAAAATATATATGCACTAACTTTTTAATGAAAATTTTGAATAAAAATGATTTGTTAATGTTTGTTTATAATTAAATAACTTTATTTTTGTCTAATTATAAAAATAGGCTGACTGCCTATTTCAACATTTTAAATTTACTTAATAATTAGTTTTTGACAAAGATATTATAGTTTTTATACAATTCAAATAGAATCTTTCAACTTAATTAAAAACATGTTTGATATGTATTTTGTAACAAAAAGTGAAAAATATATTACTATCATTTTTCATTTTTTTTTGTCTAGCTCAATTGCAGATATTCAAGTCTAATGCTCAACCAACTGAGCTAACAATCCTTGACATCTACCATTTTTCATGAATTGGTAAAATCTACTTTTTTTCTAATTTACAATTGATTCGTACGGTCATAAGTTCTTTGTTTTTTTTAGAGAATATAATATATAGTTTCAAGAAAATAAAAGTGCCCTATAATTAAGTGCAACATATGGTGAATATGCTGATTATACGTTAGCTTCTTTGAGTATTTCATTACTCTCTGTTGAAAAGTACACCCACAATCGACAAAATACACTCATCTTCGAATGTAAAATCGACAAAATACACTCCACGGGGAAAATGGTAATTTTGTCAGGAATTTGAATTTTCCGCAAGATGAAACGACGTCGTTTCATTACTCTCTGTTGATTATACGTCGTTTCTCAACACCCTCTAAGCAAAACCAAGAAATCCATAGCTAACAGATAGATCTCCCGCGCGTCCTCGCATCACATATATATTTACAAGTATTAAATTATGTATTATTATTTTGCTATTTTGTTCAGATTAATCCATGCACAACATGTTTTAATTAATTTATTTGTTCATGCATGTACGTAGAAGAAGATATAATCAAAGATATGGATCCTGAATTTTCCGAATCGTCGGAGAAAAAGCTTCACGATGAAGACGGATTCGACGAGAAACTTCATCTCTTCGGCGACAGAATCCCCTGCACTCTGCCCTCGGTGGCGGCAAACGTATATTTCATCGTTTCAAAATTTTAAACGAAAACCAGCTGCATCTTATATATACATGTAATTTCTTGGCATTCTGTTTTCAGCGGCTGATGTGAATATTCTGTGGCGGAACAAGCAGATATCAGCGGCCCTGCTGGCAGGCTCCACTGTGATCGATATTGCTTCTCTTCTTGTTTGTGGTCCAACCTTTCCTCCTTCGTCAGCACAACTCATATTTTCAAGGGCATTTGCGTAAATACACCGCTGCTGCGACCAAATTGGGTTGACCGGGCCATTGACCAAGCCTAAATTGAATTAAGCCTAACTTTCAGCGGAAATGAAAGAGAGGCAGTTATTTCCACATATATAGTGGCGTTTTGGAGGGGACTTTTTTTGCCACTGCACACACTTGGGAGATCCTATATAGAGAAAGAGTGAATTAGAGATATATATAGTTCTTCTTCATCCTCAATTTGAAGTATCCATATATTGACAACGGATTGAAACTCAATTGAGGTCTACGGAATCGAGAATTCTCCACCTTCACTTGGCTATTTCTAATCTCTTATTTTCCCTTTTGCTTTGTAGTAATTTCATACTTGAATTGTGAAGCTTGAGTTGGGAATTCTATTTTGATTTGCTAACAATCTTTTATTTAATTCTCTATTTTTAAAATTATTCACACTCTTCATTGTTTTTTTGACCTTCATCTTTTATTTTTATTTTTACCTTTTTAGAGACAAATCATATATATTTCACTTTATATTTTTTAATTTTTTCAACCCCCTCATTGTATTTTTATATTCATTTTTTATTTTATTTTTTTACTTTTAAGAGACACCATCATATAGATTTCACTTTGTTTTAGTTTTTGTTTGGTTGCATGTAATTGATTTAGGGATCTGATGGATATATATGTGTTTGCGTATAATTTGCGTAACTAAATGAACATGATTAACCATATTTTTTTGCGAAGTAATTAAATCCCATCGATCACAGTGTTTCTGAATAGATTCAACTTGCTTAACTAAATGAACATGATTAACCATATATTTTTTTTTTGCGAAGTAAACCCCATCTATCACGGTGTTTCTCAAGAGATTCAACTTGCTTAGAGCATGTACAATGATTACTCAGTTCATACCATTTAACTATTTTTAATTTTTTTTAATTAATTTAATAATAAAAATTGCAACTTTAATTAAAATTTTACTTGCCAACATGGAGAGTGTGATACACTTTCTTGTGGCAGACCAATTAACTAAGGACATGTGTCAATATTTGTAAAAAATAAATAAAAAAGTTGAGTTCATACCTTTGAACTCGGTTTATTTCAGAATTTGCAGTAGAGTGGGCCATATTAATAAATTAAACTGAACTCACTCTTGCAATGGTTACAGTTCAAATAAATGAATTCAAACTCAAAAAAATTGGTATCATTGTACATGCTCTTAGCTCTTTTATTATAATCATTGCTCATATTATAACATTTACTTGTACATGTTGACTTTATTAAATTATGTTGAGATTGGATGTGTCATTGAATTATTTTGGGTGGGAATCATTAATTCATTTTTATTAGGATATGGATGAGTATATGGATAGAAAATATGACACAAGTATTAATTAATTTATTTTGTGTATATATTAGATCAGAAAAATAATCATTCTAATATTGTTAATATTTAAACTCAATATTTATTATTTTAATTTCCGTTGAAACAAATAACTTGGCATATATATAGTAAAACATGATCGAGAAAACAACTTAAAGATGGACATAAACGACAGACGAGATCGACTAGAAATTAAAACATATTAAGGTAAGTATAGGGAGAGAATAAGTTGTGTGCATATATAACGTGTATATGATCATTTATTCAACACACATAATAAGACTTAGACGATGATCATGGGATTTTCAGGGTAGGCCGCTGCACACTGGTGGAGTACATATGATGCAGCTGTATCCTGTTTATGTGAGATCGAAAAAAAAGTAGCTAGTAAGATTATTAGTAATAAATGCACAATTTTTGAAACAATGATTAATTTATTAATTAATTTATATTCAAACCTGAGTGTAGACTGGTGTTACAACAATGTTTTTTACAATCTGATCGACATCCATTAAAACATCATTGTGAGGAGAAGAAAATTAGAGATGGTTTGGTATAACATCAGTGTGATCGAGTAGCTAGAAATATGTAACATGATTTTTATTTTATTTTTGAATTATAACAATTTCACTTACAATGATAACGTTCACTAGAAATTCATTAAAGAAAATTCAAATTAACATGTGAAAGAACATTTTTATACATATATAGTTAGTAGTTACTATTACGGAGTAAAATTAAAATAGAAGAAGAGAAAGAAACTAGAAAAAAAGTAGTACGGGTGTTACCGGATCTTGATTGTGAACAGCCTCAACTTCAGACGACGCGACGACCTAGTGTATAAATAATTATAAGAATAGTTAGATAACAAGATAACAAAAATTAATTTAGAAATGATAGAAAACTTATAAGTATATCTATGTATTCACAATTTCAACAAAAGATGTAAACGTTATTACTCACAAATATCGACAGCATGATCATGTTAACAAGCGGAACGAGAATAAATTTTGGAGCCATTTGATTTCTTTGCTAGCAAAAGAAAGAGTATGAAAAGATGTTTGTGGGTGTGAAGACGAACGTACTGCTATAAATAGATATATATTACGATCTAATTTTCATGGTTATGAATGCATTCGTTCCCAGTGATCTCACATTCTATCGAGTTACACATACCGTGATCTCATCTTTTATTATTGTTTATTCAATTCTCCATTTTTTAAATTCTTCAAACTCTTCGTTGTTTTTTTGACACATATTTTACTTTTTAGAGACACAATCATATACGTATATTTTCTTTTTTTGTTTTTTTCAGTGCATGGCATGATTCTATGCACTGGATTCCTTTATTAAATAATATACTCCCTTTGTTTCATACCTATATTCACCCGTGGTCAACGCTAACTTTTTTTTATCTACCAATACATATGATAAACAATATACAAAAATTATGAAAAAATAATCAAAATAAAATTGTAACTTTTTTTTATCTACCAATACATATGATAAACAATATACAAAAATTATGAAAAAATAATCAAAATAAAATTGAATAGTTAAATTTTATTTTAGTTTTTTTTCATAATTGTTGTATACCGTTTATCATATGTATTGGACGGTAAAAAAAAGTCAGCGATGACCACCTGTGTCTATAACTATGAGACAGAGTGAGTATACGGTATATTTAGTTTTTATTATATAAAAATTTATAATAATATCATGAGATCTTTCGGTGGCAGGTACATGGTTTATTTCTGCAATCTTGGCTGTTTATTTGAGATCAAAAAGAGCATAATTATAGTTAGGTACTCAGTTTATAATTCTTATAGTAATTATTAAAAAATGCAAACAATTTTGAAACAAATAATTAATTAACGATTTCTCAGTTACTTGGTTGATTATGGGTTGTTCCTTGCTACATTCTTCGTAACGTACGTCTGTCTGGTCCATTAAACAGTGCACATATGAGAGTTGTATGATCTAGTGTACACTTAGTCTAAATTTTTATTATAAATATACAAAAACGTTATTAAAAAATAATATAATTTCTAAAAATACATATAAATATACAAAAATATCATCAAAAAATAATATAGATAAACACACTGTAACTTCTAAAAATACACATAAATCATCATTATATAATGAATAAATTATCATTAAAAACATTTCAAAAAATATTTATTAAATAACACTAAAATTATTATTATAATTGACAATATTCATTAATTAACACTAAAATTATAATTATAATTAAAACTAAGAGTACGATATAAATTCTACCTATGTGTACCGTATAAATTGCCGGGAATCCAAGGTTTTGGTTTAATTAATAACATCAGTACATAAAAACAAGCATTTTACTTACCATGACCACTTCCACCTTTAGGCTTATGCTTAAGTTTCGGTATATGTATACAAATAAATCCTAGAAAACAACCACATTTTTTCCTCGTAACCGACTTATGCACTTATTTTTATAATTAACAAATGATTAATCACATTACATAATTTCTGTGGTATTTGTAGAGAATATATAATTTCAAGAAAATAAAACGGGCCCGAAAATTAAGTGCAACATATGGTTAAATTCTGACTCATGACAACAAATTAATAGGCTGATTATACGTTAGCTTCTTTGAATATTTCATTACTCTCTAAACAAAACCAAGAAATCCATAGCTAACAGATAGATCTCCGTCCTCGCATGATCGCATCACATAAATATTTACGAGTAATTAATTATATAATTATTATTTTGCTATTTTTTTGTTCAGATTAAATCATGCACAAGCATCATGTTTTAACTGATATATTTGTTCATGCATGCACGTAGGAGAAGATATAATCAAAGATATGGATCCTGAATTTTCCGAATCATCGGAGAAAAAGCTTCACGATGAAGACGAATTCGACGAGAAAGTTCATCTCTTTGGCCGCCAGAAACCAGTACACTCTGCCCTCGGTGGCGGCAAACGTATATTTTTCATCGTTTCAATTTTCATACGAAAACCTTCATCTTATCGGGTAAAAACATATACACGTTTCTTGGCATTCTGTTTTCAGCTGCAGATGTGATTCTGTGGCGGAACAAGCAGATATCGGCGGGGCTGCTGGCGGGCTCCACCGTGATATGGCTGCTTTTCGAGTGGATAGGCTATCGTCTCATCCCTTTCATTTGCCACTCTCTCATTTTCTCCTTAGCAAGTCTTTTCTTGTGGTCTAACCTCTCCTCCTTTGTCAACAAGTCAGTATACATACCCTGCAGATACAACTCATATTTTCAAGGGCATTTACGTAAATACACCGCTAAGTTCGTTTCTTCCATTTGTGTATGCACTCACAGGTCACCGATTAACTTCCCGGATATTTCATTGCCAGAGGACATATGCACAAAGATTGCTCTCACTCTTACCGACAGATGCAACAACGCAATTCATATCTTGTGGGGAGTGGCTTCTGGGAAAGATGTCAAGAGATTCCTCACTGTAACTCTCTGCACATTCTCTTCACCCTATGTGGGATCGAGTTTTCTTGCTAATTAATGGCTCATGTTACTTACAGGCAATCATGTCGCTATGGGTTGTCTCCATTGTAGGCAGCTGGTTCGACTTCTTGACCATTGTATACATGGGTGAGTGTTTTCTCACATTCCCCAGTGGGAATCTTTTTTTTTTTCAAGAGATAATTATAAAACCACCCCTGAACTTTAGCATAATTACATAAAAGTAAGCTCAACAGTAGCATCTGTAATTATGAATGAGTACATTCTAACCGTAAACTTTTGCATCCAACCTGGCTGCAGTTTTTGTGATGATACTGACGATGCCGTCCTTGTACGAGAAGCACGAAGATCAAGTGGATAATTATGCTCAGAAGGCGAAAGCCAGCCTCAAGAGACAGTACAGCCAGTTGGATGAAAAGGTTCTCCAGAAATTACCAAAAGTTCCTTTCATGACAGACAACAAGCAGAATTGATCGAGAATCTTAAAAATCTACTTATGTGCTTTAAGGACAAAGGGATATTTTGACGTTGTCCTCTCTTCTTTTTCTTAGTTTCAAGCGGGTGGAAAGTTACCATATCAGCAATCGTGTTTCATTATTTTGCCTAGCTCACTTTTCTAGTTACTTTTCATGCTACTGATTGTACTCATTTCTAAGTTGAGTTTCCGGGTCTCGCTTAGATTCTAATGGGCCTAATCCAAACTGTTTATTAATCATGGCATTCGGCCCGGGCTCAATTATCACCCCTACTCATGTCATTACTTACAGTATAATGATAAAGGTAAGGTTTTTATTTTGAGTTCTATATATATAACCTTTATATATTGGAAACAAGAACCCCCGCACATTAATCTGATATAACTCTCTTATATTCCGGTAGAAATTAACATTACGATGTATGAATAGGTCAAACTAAATGCAGATATTTAATATAGAACAAATCTCAACCGTCTCTGCATTGCCTTACAAACGAATTTACGTACCTCTTAAACTACAAAACAGAGCCCACACGTACAAAAACATGAAATAAATATTCATTCTCGTCATACCTTCAATGTTTTAGAGGGAAGAAAGGGTCCCCACCACCCGAATTCATACTTTGGGTAAGGAGCTGTCCATTTTTCTGGCTTTTCGAACTCGATACTAACCGGATTCGAAGCCAACGCTTCCTCTAGACTTTCAGCTTCAAAGCTCTCTTGCAAAACCCGGTCTAGTCTCAACTTCATGTACCTACACACAATCAATACAAGTGGTTTCAAATTGTCCATATACTTTGAAATTTTTGGGTTCTACTGTAATACAAACATAGAGAGTGACGCAGGGAAGCGATAAAACAAACAATTAATACTCGTTGATTCTAAGAATACCCGAGAATTAAAACATCAAGACTTTCGTTGATTCTTAAGAATACCGAAACCTGATAAAAACCTCAACTGAGGAACGAACTTTATTTCATCATAAACAACTATCGAATAAATTAAAATACTAGACATATAAATAGTACTAAAACCCTAATAAAATAAAATAAATTAAATTAAATAATTTAGGCAATAAGAAACAATCTTTGCTTTATTTAAATATATATCTGCATCATTCTCCCCCTCTAGGAGAAGGTTCGACCGCGAACCTGAAAAATCGAGCACGAAAATGCCGGGATCAAACACCAATCGTCGGTAACCTTGAGGGCACAGCGCAAGGGCAGCGACACGTGGACATGGCGCATGGACAATGGCAAGAAGAACCATCGCAGGGGCATCAACTTGAACAAACGACGCAAGGGCAGCGACAACGACGGGATGAAGCGCAAGGACAATAGCATGGAGATGTGGTGCAGGGGTAGGATCATCTCCTTTCATCGCAAGAGCAACAACATGTTGATGTGGTGCAGAAGCAACGACATCAGGATTCAGCACAAGTGCCACGGGGATTTCTGAGAAGAGCTCTTCGTCAAATTTAGGGGGACCATCATACGTGGATGACTCTTCATCCACACATAGCGTGTGAGGGTGAGAGAACGGACAAGTCTCATAACGGGGGCCGGTCGCGCCACACTCAAAGCAGCATACTACGGTCGAAGCCGATGGCGACTCCATGTTGACGACGGGGGCTCCAAGCGTCAACGAGGGTATGTGTTGTTGGCGAGTTCGACAATCGCCAAGGGTGCGATCAAGCGCGGGGATCGGTGGAGGTGACGATAGCTTGTTGGAAACAGCAAGACGGAGCTCCTCGAGATCGACGGCGAGGGCTGCGATTTGGCGGCTTAAGGCGGCGACGTCGGCGTCGCGACGGGCTGCGGCCTCAACGGCGGATTCGCGAGCATACTGGCGACGAGGAGGCATCGTGCCTGGAACCTGATACCAACTGACGCAGGGAAGCGATAAAACAAACAATTAATACTCGTTGATTCTAAGAATACCCGAGAATTAAAACATCAAGACTTTCGTTGATTCTTAAGAATACCGAAACCTGATAAAAACCTCAACTGAGGAACGAACTTTATTTCATCATAAACAACTATCGAATAAATTAAAATACTAGACATATAAATAGTACTAAAACCCTAATAAAATAAAATAAATTAAATTAAATAATTTAGGCAATAAGAAACAATCTTTGCTTTATTTAAATATATATCTGCATCAGAGAGCAAACAAAGGATCGATGAAACGGTAGTTCTTACGTGATCCAAGGGCCGTTGGTGGAAACTAGAGCAACACAAGGCCTTTTGAGCCTCTTAGTTATGTTAGGGAACTTGTCCAAGAACTCGGGTTCGAGCACGAGCCAGAAATCTTGCTCCTTGCTCTTCTCTCCGAAATATCTAAGTCGCTCGAACATCAGTTCCTGGAAATGCTCTTCCTCGTCCAGCATGAACTTAGCGTTCGCCACGACAAAATGGTAATTCTTGCTCCCGCCTCCTTCTCCCTGATCCTATTCCCCCAAAAGCAACAGTTAAAAAAATCAAGATTCACCGCGGTAAAAACACCACCACCATCAAAACACATAAAACCCAAAATAATTAGTACTCCTAATAATTAAAAAAGAAAAGAAAAATAGGTACCTTTTGAGTTGGAGCAGAAGAATCAACGGCGGCAACTGATCTTTTAACTGTGGAGGTCAAACTCAAGCATCTGCTGGTCAACGGGTTTGGGGATTTCAAGAAAGGTTTTTTAGTGTGTGGAATTAGGGAGGTTGATTTTGGGGGATTCGGCAGGTGCTGGGCACCCAAAGAGAGGTTTAAAGCAGTGGAAGTTGACATAGAATCACTTATTTTTCATACAGTAGAAAATGGTGTAAAGGAAGAAGATAGATCAGAGATGGAAACATGAAACAACCTTATCTGCCTTCTTTTCCCATTCCCCTTATCTTTCTCTGTTTTTTAACTTTTCCTTGGCTTTCAAAAATAAAAATTGAAAAAAATTGCTGCACTACTTATTTTTATTAATTTTTTTACCATAAACTTATGAATAAATATATATATTTTTATAAAGAAATTAAATACTAATTGTAAGTAAATTTTAAAAAATAAAATAAAAATTGTTTAAAAAACAAGATTTTGATAAGTTATTTAGAACTTACGGGTGAAGAGAAATGAAAGCAGATGAGAAAGGTGGGCATATGGTTCAGGAGGCATAGAAGGTACATCGGGTGGTTTAGACTTCACTCCAAAATATTACTCAAATTTTACCAAGATACAATATTTATCGGGAAAAAAAAATGAAATCAGACGAGCTCGATGTAAGCCATGGGTGCATTATCACCCCTCCTGGGGAGAGTCCTGATGATCCTAGTGTATCCTCCCTCTCTGTCCCCATATCTCTCTTGAACCTCAGCAAAGAGTGCGTGAACTATTTGCTTCTCGTAAATAAAGCCGAGGGCTTGCCTTCTCTTGTGCAGGGACCCGTCCTTGGCCATGGTGACCATTTTGTCCACGTACTTTCTCAGGGCACTTGCTCTGGCCCTCGTTGTCTTTATCCGCCCGTACTTGAGGAGCTGAGTCGTCAGGCCGCGTAGGAGGGCCTTCCGCTGGTCAGGGGGGCGGTTGAGTTTGGGAACCTTTCTTCCGTGCCTCATTGCGTAGATACGAGACCCGTTGTCGATTACAGTGAAGCAGTTCTCAAAAGTGTGCATGTCTGCATATGTTGCAAATCACAGTATACTGAGTGAGGATATGGACATCACTTTGTTTTTGGTCATGAGAACAATAGTAGTACAATATTTTATCATAAAAATAACAAACTTAAGAGCAGTCATCTTTTTAATACGAGTAGGGTCTAGTCTATTTTTTGGCGTATCAAACACAAATTCAGTGTTTTCAAGAACTAAATATGGAGCAACATGTTGTTTAGTATCAAACGAACGAAGCGAGAAATTCTCACAACAGTTTCCAGGCCACACCCATAGAATGAGGTCTAATAATGCAATAACTTGTGGACATGGTAACTTGTTCATAAAAACTGGAAGGTGTAAACATATAATCTTGTGCATACAACCTATCGATTTTGTTTTCCTCAATAAGATGATCTCATGACGGACATGATTTTTCTACACAATACTGGCTTCACTCGATTCTGCAGAGCAATAGTACCATTTACAGGACTTTCCGAGTAAAATTAGTCAATGATCACACTAATAACATCCACAATAACTCAAGACTCTTTTCGACAACACAACCCAGTAAAACAAACAATAACCTCAAGCTACCAACTTTCATTAGAAACCCAACAACGTAAATAACATCAAAACCCACATCTCTCGTAGCAAACAATAACCACAAAAAGAAACACGTTTTCCATTTTCGTTTAGACATTAAGTCGAACACATTACAAGCAAACAAGGATAATCTTATACGAACATCTTCAATGATCAATACCAAATTATTTTAAGGAAAGCATAGTATGTCATACCGGGATCTGAAAAGGGAGACATCAGCGGGCGTAGAGGAGCGAGACCCACGTAGGAATTGAGAGGTCTTGGGCCGGATTTGGGCCTGGACAGTCTGGGCCCGCCGAAGGATTTCGGGTTTGGATAGTACACAGAAGGGCCCGAATGAGTTGCGGTGATGGAAGGAAGGGCGGCCCGAAGAGATGACAAGCTCAATGTAGAGGAAGACGCCATACCTGTGTTCTGTATTATTTCTTTCTTCCTCTGCTCGCTCAGTTGGGAAGATAAGAAAAAGGGGTTTGTGGATAATTAGTTATTGATCCTTACACTCTTTTGTTTATTCATTTTAGACCCACGTACAATTCTTATTGTCTTTCGTGACCCTTAGACTTTAATAAATAAAAAACCAACTGAATTGGGTTTGAGATGATTTGCAGTAGAACATATATTGGGGGCTCAGATTTGTTAATTTTTCAAATATTATTTGTTCTGTTATTTAAAAATGAAAATACAAGAAAACCGAAAATCAAACAAGAAGAAAGTTAGAATATATGGAGCCAAATACAAAAGTTGTACGTAAGTGCAGCAAATGGTTAGTAGCTTAATACGATATGTCATCAATCACTATTCATTTCCAACTTTTCAGACGAAACGAAGATTTGTTAAATTCTTAACCTCCATTATAAAAGTTGGCAAAGGCAGCCGAGGATGTTAACTTTGATTTCTGCTGTAAGATTAAAAGTTAGATATATCAATGATCATGTAAGAGGTCTTCCGGTTCAAGTTCTACCCCCGTCCGCCTCTTTATGGATGCGCACGACTCCAGAGGCAACCTGAACTTTTTCTGCAACTCTACAAACCTCTGGATATCGAAGCTATGCTTCTTAATGAGCTTCCTCTGTCTTGAGAGGAAGAGCCTCTTCAGTAGATCCTGATAGCTTGGGTCCCTTGAAGTGATCAAGAAGTAGGCATAGCCAATCACTATCCCAGTCGTGGTTGTGAAAAACGCAATGGGCTCCATCACATCCCAAGAAAACTCCCAGAACGTCAGGCGAAAGAAGAGCCCGACTTGCACCACAGCAAGGCCCAGCCCGGTCCAGAGTATGCGGCGGACCTGCATGTGAGCCAACATGTCAATCTCGTTCTTCTTCTCCTGCAGCTTTTTGAACTCGGCTTTACATGGATCGTCTTCGCGTAAAAGGGCAAGGGGCACAGCCCTCCTAACCAAGTCAACCACCTGAAAAAGAAGAAACCGTGAATAAATAAACACCCTTGATGTAAGACATAATTACAACAACAAAAAAAAAAACGTGAATTGTATTGTCTCACAAGTCACAATGATTTCCTGTACAACCAAACAAAATCTAAGAAAAAACATTGCCTTTATAAAAATATTAGTTAGCCCCTTCATGTTAACAATATCAAATCAAACCTCGGGGGTGTTTAATTGTAATTTTGAAAGTTGCCTGCTTTTCTTGTAATTAGGTCGAACATCCAGGGTACTTTCTGTAATAATCTCATAAACATATTGAGCAGAAAACAATTCAATAGAAGATTTAACTTTTCCTGAGTATTCCAGTAGAGTTCTTCAGAAGCACCTCAAACAGTGCATCATAACAAGCCATTCTAATGTAAAAGGAGTTGCATTCTCTGTTATTTTCCACATTCCAAATCAAATTAAATTGTTGATTAAAACAAAGACTAGTATATATATCTCTAATGTGAATTTAACGAAAGCTGCAAGCCAGTGACCATCAGAAAAATGATGTCAAACTAAAATCACAAACCTGAAAAACATTAACCACGGGGTTCTTTCTATGAGTTATCTGGTATTACCTCTTTATAATACAGTCAGTAATTTGGACGAGAAAAGGGAAGGGACCCAGAACATTAGATAAAACATTTATGAAGAAAATTTAAAGCTCATTAACGGTAAGTATCATTTAATCAGATTCATCCATTGATAAATCACCCAAAAGTATCATGAAAGTTCAATACCCTAACAGAACGTTCACCGATCACCACACAACCTACTGGCAGAAAATCCCACGTAAGAGGGTTTGTTCTTGAAAGAAGAATCAAAGCATTAATTTCTAAAAGTGGTTCTCTACCTAATAACCAAAAAACCCAGCTAGCTTTAAATTACCAAAATGACATGCGAGTTTTGATTTGGTGTTAAACTTAAGGTGCTAACTGTAATATTTTTATAAATGTGAAGCTGGGTCTTGAAATATTTTTTTGTTATGGAGGTAATGCAAGAAAAATAAAAATTCAGGGGTATTTTTGTAATTTTAAGTATTTGTGATTAACCTGTGAAACTAAGAGTGAAGTGGAAGTCATTTTTGTAATTCAGAGGGCTATTATCCAGGCAAGAGAGTGTGCCGAAAGGAACTCAAGAGTCAAGACTCTTATCTATGAAATGGGGTTCATAGCAATAACATTCAAACTCATATTTTTGAAAGAAATGAATTGGAGATCATAATCGATTTTCTATTTGCAGGTCATAACAAATGAACCTGAATATGACAGAAGATCTCTACCCCTCTCCAGCATATATTCATAACACTAAATTGCACGACTATAGCTATAGCATTCATTTTTAGAAGGAATATGAGAGGTCAATCAGCTCAAGATGCAATTGCTAAGTGCATCTTTCGGTTTCTGGAAGACATTTTCTTTCTATTTTCACTATAACATGGATCTCTCATATACAAAAGGTATTTGTATGCTTGGAATAGCACATGCTAAAAAATAAGGATAGTACAATCCATACATAGTTTGCAAACACGAATAACACATCACTTGATCAATGGTTATCATATGGTTGAAGTGAGAAGGGAAGTTTACTGTTCCCTTGGAAACAATCTATTTCAAATCCCCCCACCCAATTGTATCGCATCTCTCCCTGGAATTTAGTTTCTCTGTCCCTTTCTCACTACTATTCTCAGCCTTTCATGATCAATTTATCGATCACAACACCTGCATCACTCAAAAACCTCAAAGTAGTCTAGGTAAACTACATTTGGCTTTGGCCCTACCCACAAGATCTAATATCTATACTGAATCTTGATTCAGATCCTACTATTAGTGAGAAATATATTTGATCAACAACCCAAAACATGAAATAACTATCATCTCTTTTCTCTGCTTTAAATTATTGGGGATAAGGAGTTAACCCCGCAAAATCAACTTTAAATAAATTCCATTCACACACAAATATGCATATTTCATAAACCCTAATACAGAAAAAAAATGTAAACCTTATCAGGATGGAGATAGACTTTGTCCCGGAAGAGCAAAACGACGCCGGCTTCATCGAGGACCCGAGCAAAGGCGGCCGCCTCATCGGCCGTCTTGGCGACGCCCAATCCCTCGCAGGCACTCGTGAGCTCGGCGTAGGAGATCACCTCCTTGTTCTCCATTCCCAGCTTCTCCTTCAACGACTCCACGTTCACCAGCCTCATCAACCTCTTCGCCTCCGCGTACGTCATCGCATCTTCTTCCTCGCCGCCGCCGCCGCCGCCCGAGGCGGAGCAGTAGCGACGAGATGGTGAGTATAGTGATCCGGCGCAACGACGGGTCGAACCGAAAGTGGGTCCGGGTCGGGGCGTCAACTTGAACGCCCGTTTCAACAAATTCGCACCCGGATTCCTCCACATGCTTTTCACAGTTTCTTTGGATTGTATTTGCAGTTCCGAGACAAGTGTATTCTAACAGTTGGTCCTTGTTTTCATCTCAATTTTAATTTCATTTTTAGAAACTTTGACCTTTTTCCAAAATGATACTACTGTATAATACTATTAATTAATCATTTTTTTTAACATTTTTTATATTTATTACTATTGGACTCAATATACATCCAAATTATATACCACAAATGCCAATGAATATTTATTGTCTTAATTTTCTGTGATAAAAAATGAAGATTAGATCCTTAGTGGAACCACGCAATATTTAAGGTCTATGTCCAATTCAATCCAATGTCGATTCCAATACCCTCCTCGACATGTTTGCCAAGTTAAACGAGTAAAAACAATTTACAGTTTTAAAAGGGTCTAAATTCAAAGAAGCTGTGGTTTTAAAACGATATTGTACATTGCATGGTGTCACTGGCTGTGCCGAGCCTTTCTTAAGGTTTTTACCATGCCTTTGGCAATTTTCCAGAACCAGAACACGTTCATCAGTGATATCACCGGAGGCACTGAAACCACGCTGTAGAATCCCAGTGGGAAGATTGTCTTGACCTGGAAACAATAGAGCAAAAACATTAGAACATCTCATCTCAGTATATACTATACTAATATAAAACCTAAACACTCCTACGCCTTCAAATGTCAGCTTCACCGATCAAAATTATTTATTCCTACACGATAAGCTCGCTCCCCACCTCTCTTACAAATTTAAGTAATATTAATTCTCCTAGATCTTTATAATGCCGACTTCACAATACCAAATATCGTATCCCAAGAAATGACCATCACATCAATGTGCATCTTGTGGAAGATAAACTCAATTTCATTGTCAGCTAAATGTTCTCTCAAATGAGTGGTTAAATCCCTTATAATGGCCAACAGACACTTTTATTCACTGCACACTTTTCTGTTCTTGCTAAATACTACTTTAACTCAGTGATATAACACAAGATTTCCTCAGATTTAGCATATGATAAAACATTATATTAATCGAGTACGAAAATAATAAGGAGAATAGGCTTAAGAGAAAAATTAAGTTTGGGATCTCAGCAATTTAAAATAAAACGAAGAAACAAACAGAATAGCATTTGCAATAATAGGCTCAGATACTATTCATTGACCAGTGAAAGTATACTTACCTCATCAAAATGGATAAACATGTGATAGAAGAAGTACACAAACAGAATGATCCTCGCAACCTGAAAATCATTAGTTTGCATGTTACGAATGTCATAGAATATGAAAAACCAACAGTGTATATATTACAGATTAGAAAAACAAAAAAAAAATCCACAGTCCATTGCTCGAAATAGAATGCCCCCAGACACAAGCTATCAAATAGAGGGAGTCAATTAGATTGAGATAGTTTACAAACACAGGGTTATTCTAGAATGGATGGTTTCTCCATAAACACCGAGGAGCACGAGGATATTAAGGTGAATTCTTCTGCTCGAGTTGACAGGAATTATTTTTATTAATTAATTAGAACACCTAGGGTAATGTCAGTCAAATTTTCAGTCTTTAGATAATAGGTAATAGGAGTTGTTAGGAAAGTTTTTGTTGTGCTGATATTGATACAAGTAGGGTTAATGTTATTGCCTATTGGTATTGGATTAGGCGGCAGTGTGAGGGTAAGTGAAATTTCTAGTGATAAAAGCGCTTGTTAGATCGAATGAATTTCGTGGAAATGGTACTATGGGTGTTTGATCATCACTTCTTGCAGCACCTCCTTTGATGTTTAGATGAACCACCAGGACAGTGGAGCACATATTTTGAGGTACGTGCAATGGTTTTCTCATACATGAGAGGAGTATAGGAGAAGTAAAATGATGAGGGAAGAGAATTGTGTGCTATCGCGTCGTGTTCCTTTACAGAAAGTTTGAGTACCACAATAGAGGCAATGGCAAGTGCCTCACCTAATGGGGTAAGAGTAACGCGTGACACACCAATATAGATTTCACTGATTACCAACTCATGTAAGTGATTTATTGCTACACATTAATCACACATTGCAAAAATTCATGTTTTAAAAGATAATCAGTAATAAAATCATCGCATTCAATAATTAGATAATGGTTGAAAATTAAGGAAAATATATTATAATTCTTAGGGTAACATTTAACAGTAAAAACCTAACAAGACAGAGTGGACAATCGAGTTTATATAAACCTTTTAGATAGTAGGTTACAGTAGAAACTATGGACCAGCTTGTATATATAACAGTATAAAACCTTTTAGAAGCACACACATAATATGAAGAGAATAAAATACAAAACTAGAGTTGAATAAGTTAAATAGAACATACCAACCATCCAAAGAACAATGCCACGCCATTGTAAATGTACATTTTGGAATTCTTCAGCCCAAGAACATCAAGATACCTAAATAGGTGTAAAATATGATGATGAGCATAAGATGAACCAAGCAAGGAGTTGGCATTAGGTTGCGCCTTCTATAGCTTACCATCTTAGATTAACTGAGGGTGTCGTGCTTTCAGTAAATAGAACCATGAGTATATACATTTGCGCTTGACCACTCAATAGGGAAAGAATGATAGCATACATGGAAAGTCCATGATGTACGACCTAACAAAACAGAGAGGATATTTATAACCGCATATAGGGAAAAAAAACAGAATAATATATGCAGGAAATTAATTAGACGTTTCAACATCATATACATGGTCAATACATCAGATAAACGAAATAATTATCAAGCAATATCCCACAAAACTTCATAAGAGGAATGCCACTCCCAAAAGGCTGTCATATTTATTTATTTCTGCATAAACGCACACACACACACATACACACACATCAAATAAAAATTGTAGAGCAAATAATACTTACATACTCCATCCCACCTAGGACTGGATAGTGATAGAAAATCATACCCAAGTCAGCTAGAAAATACCCAATTGAAACCTGCATCATTCAATAACAAACGAAATCAAATACATAAGATATGCCACAAAAACAATATTAGAAATAAAAACCTCAAATTATATCGACAAAGCTGACACCAATCAGATAGGATAGAGAAATGTTAGTTCTGATTAATGGAGAGTGTCAGCCCAATTAAGCCCTCATTGGAACCTTAAAAACCATCATGGGGTTTTTTTTATTTTCCTTAAATCAGACATATAAATATTTTGTGCAGCAACCTATATATACACATATAGCATACCCCTAATAAGGTGTCTGATAAAGTTGAGGATTTGTCGATTATTAGCCCATCTTGAGAATCAACAAAAAGGTCCGAAAAAAGCAAGAGATACAGAGAACCAGCAGCCACAACAATGGCATGAAAATTGGAAAAACCCCTGCAAAATAACAAGACACCTTCTTTCAGTAATTTCATATTTAAGTAAAGAACCTACTGTAATTTTATAAGTAAAAACTAACATCGTGTAGAAGCAAATTACCTGTTGTTCCATTCAAGCTTCTCTTTGTTGCTAAGCTTGTTATATCCCGTTAAGAGTGAAGAGCTAATTACTCCCGTTAGGTCAAAAACCTACAATAAAGTGAAGGAAAAAAGGGATCAAACATAACTGATTTGCTTGTTATCTCATCTTTGTCAAAACTCAAAAGAACCGCCAAACCCAAGAAACATTCACTTGTCAAAGGAGTCAAGTAAAGCGCTCACTCCCCCATACTTTCCCAGTTTACCTAAGAAAATAATTGCTAGTGAGGGTCCGCCAAACCTATGGTAGGCCATCCACTTGTCGCTGGTGCAAGAATAACAATTCTTGTTCTTTACAATGTTCCATTATCGAAAACCAAATGGTCTATTCCCTCTTACATTTTTTTTTTCGAGAAATGGCATGTATGTGAGTTCAATCTCTTCTCATAATTCAATTCAATAATCTCGAATTAACCACGATGCATAGCAAAAAACTTTCTCCAGCGATCAAACTACCTGATAAAATTCCAAAGTCGATGAAATCCATGAACCCACCTCAATTACAATAAATGCACGAGTTTCCACAGTACAAAACTCAAACCCAGAAATAAATTATATCCAAAACTTCAAATATCCAATTCAATACACACACGAGTTTACACAGTACAAAACTCAAACCCAGAAATAAAGTATATCCAAAACTGCAAATACCCAATTCAATACACACGAGAGAGTACTCACGATCTTGCACATCATGATACCCGCAAAAACTGAAGAGAGCCAGTGCAATTCTTTGACGGGAGAAGCGTGGCCGTGAATATCCAACAGCCCAACTATTGTTCCCATAGCCCACGTCATCTTTTTTCCTGCATATTTGAATTTTCCCAAATAATCAAATAAAAAAAAAGATGGAGAAAATAGAACTCATTCGAGCAATATATGAAATTCATACAGTCTGTATATTCAAGAAAAAGCACAATTCTCAGAATTTTAATAACCGAAAGAAGAAGAAGAGAGAAGAAATAAAAAAGGTGGAGTGGAGTATACCCTTACGGCCTTACCCAATGAATGTTGGAACCGCTGGCTTAAGGTATGAATATATATGTGTGTAATTAATGAATTGGGAAATTTCTAGAAAATGTGTTGGATCGGAAGAGGGAGCTGTAAATGGTGAAGGAGGAGAAAGAAGATTAATTTTTCCCCAAATCAATTTCAGTTTAGGTCTAAAAATAGAAAAAATGAAAAATTCAGATTTGTTTGCGTGCGTCAAAAGTCTACGAAATCGCGAGGTCTCTCTTCAATGGTCAAGGCGAGTTGATATTGTGTCGTCTCGTGTGATTATTAAATTAATTATTAAAGTTAAAGATTACTGTAATTATCTTCTCAAGTTTCTAATTAAAGATTTCAATCTTTTTAGGGTTGGACTGAATAAAGGTTAACTGATTAAAATTACATAATTTAGTTGGACTGAATTTTTATAAAATTAATAGTAATAATTTCATTATTATTAAATTAAATACTTCTAAAAAATATGAATAATTTCTTAAATAAATAATAGTATATGCTTAAAATCATTAATTTTAATTATTTTTTATTTTAATTTTTATATTATAATTTATTTTTGAAATTAAAATGAGTTGAGCTGAAAACTGAACTTAATAGAATTAGTTAAAATTAAATTTAAATAGAACTTAATCGAATGAAATTGAATGTAAACGAACTGAAATTTAGAACTAAAATGGTTTAATTTTTATATTATTAAATAAAATAAATACTGTATAGTTAATTATTATAAATATTTTAATAAAAAATAATACTACTATTGCATTTACTATTTAAAAATTGTCAAGTATTCTATTGAAAGATGAAGAAAGTATTCAAATCTACAAATATAAAATCAAGTTTTATGTTTGAAGATATAAATAAAATCATGATGCAAAATTTTATTTAGCGTAATTGGGTGCATAATTGATTAATGGAACTAGTTAAAATACAATAATTGATTAATTAAATAAGTTTGTTGAAATACATTAATGATAGTCTGATTATAAAATTCAAATGCATAAAACATGGAATATTCAATCATATATATGACTATTATATAATTTAATATGAACTTTAAATTATAAAAAAATGCAATGTTGCTTTGTAATTTTTTTTTATAGATCAATTGTAATGTCTTGGATTCGAAATCTAGGACTTTTAATTTTCAATTCAAATACTCAGCGCCAATTAAGTTAACAAGCTTTGATTACTTTGAATTTTGTATAATTCTTTTTTAATATTGTTCAATATTTAAAATAAATTGTACTCCTTTAATTTCATTCCAGGAGTGTTTGTCAATTTTTTTAAAATTTATAAATAAGGTGACAAACACTTCTGGCGGTGGTAAGGAAAGATTAAGTAAAAATTGTCAACTGATCAAATAATCAATTCCCAAACTCATGACTGGACACTAATCAGAACAAAAAATTAGTTTTAGGATAAAAAGTATTTTGGCCATTTGGGTAAAAATTAAAAAAGGTAATAAAAATATTTATTTTTAAAATGTAAATATTATTGTGATTGAATATTTTGGTCGGGTGGACTCAAAATATACAGTATTACTTCCATCTAATTCAAATTGTCTCATTTGTTTTTATTATGTAAAAAAAATATGAATTTTTGACTTTTTCATAAAAAAAAAATACAACCCAAAATTTATTTTTTTAATTTCAAAAAAATTGCGAGTAAAGTTTAAAAAGTTGAAAGAAAAGCAGGTGTAAACTTGTAGTTTAAAGTAAAAAAGTTTTTTTTTTTTTAATAGTGTTTATAATTAGATGGGAAACAATGCATAATTATACAAGACAGGAGTATTTGATATGTATAGTGAAATTGTGTGGTTCTGAAAATATTGTTTTAGAAAAGATTTCAAGAGTAACATTCTGGGCATGTACATATAGTTTCTCTTTACATATTTTAACAGCCATGCTAGTTTTCCACTAATTCCACTGGACTAAAATAACACAAAAAATTAACTTCATTATGTATGCATTTGCTCTACATAGAGCTGAAGGAAAATTTGAGTGAGAATTCATATGATAAGAAAAGTAGCTTCCGCAGATTATTATCGAATCCTAGTCCACAGATTCCATCCTGAGGCACACAACATCTCAAGAAAACATCCCGCAAAAAAACGAAACGAAAAACAGAAATATATACAACAAAGCACTGCAAAGTCTGCAATAACAAAGTCCGTTTATCGTCATCATCAACTGAATTAGTACCCTCCTTGTATAAAAGCATTAAGACGGTTCAGCTCATCACGATGTTCGTTCACCACCGCACGAACCACGTCTCCGATCGACACCATCCCAATCATCTCACCTTCCTTAATCACCGGAATATGCCTAATCCGATTATCTGCCCCATTTGTTAACAAAAAAACGATTCTTGATTTTATTTTTTTCAATGTTTATGTCAAAGTGAAAAAAAAAACACTGTTACCAGTCATCAGCTGCATTGCTTTCAAGACTTTAGTGTCCGGCGTGACAGTAATAAGCTTGTTCTGCAATCACCCCATTCGATACATATATTTGCGTGTAAAAAAAAGTGTTTCGAAACTCCCCATTCGAAGTTTGTGTTACGTTACATTAACATACCTCTTCAGTCATAATGTCCCCGACCTTTGTCGACTTGGATGATCTTCCTTGGACAATGATTTTCCGGAGATAATCTGGGGCACGTATAATATGAAATCATTTAAACTCAATTTACACATCTGTTTACAAAAACTAATCATCAAGTCATAAGTAAAGAGCACGTAAATTTTAACCATCATTAATTCAAACATATGGGCAGTTGTCCTTTTTTCCAATCATCCCTCGACTTTAATTATTCATATACTCCTCGACATTTGATTCATTTTACAACTGCACCCTCAAAAGGGAGATAACTAAAGATTCGATTTTTTGTTTTGTAATTAGGCTAGAGTACTTCAATGATGTAGTACCTTATAGTTAGTTACAACTTACAAGTTAATTGAATAACACACTTGACAAGTGATTAATAACCTCTTTCGGTGATGATTCCTGCAAGCGATTTCTGCTCCCCTGGCTTAACCACCACAAGAGCTCCAACATTGTGCTGAGTCATCTGCACCAAAATAAATTCATAAAAAAAAACATGGTTCGGTTGTATCTGATTTCCATGATCCACAACGAGTCATATATATTCCAAGAGTGAAAAAAGTGAAAGATGTATACCGACTTCACGGCTTCGTAAACGCTGTCATTCGTGGTGCACCAAAGCCAGGACCCATCCGCACCCTTCCCTTTGGTTGTCAGGACATCCGAGATTTTGGTGCTTTCGAAACCATGCTCTTCGATCCGGGCGGCCGAGGTCGACTCTCGGCGCGTGAACATGAGAGGCCTCACGGATGGTGGGCCCACGCGGACATGGCGTAGAACAGCGTTCTTGACCATGGTCCCATGTGAAACGATTGCTCTGATTCCTCCTTGCATTGTTGCCTAAAGTATTAACAGAAGAATAAACACGAGATCGGCTTTCTCGAAAGATATAGCTAGAGAGACCATTGATGTTCAAGAATCATACAATACAACAGGATAAAGGTATGAGGTTGAGTTCGGATAAAAAAAATCGATTTCAATTTCACCACAAAAAAAAAGTCATTGATCTGATTCTGAAATCCCTTTTTTCATACATATGAATCCAAACAGAGCTTTTAATGGAAGAGAAACTTTACTCAGCACCAATCCATCATCACCCTTAGAACCCATAAAAAATTCATCATAAAAATCAATTCTTTCAAGAAACTTCAAATCTCAAAATGAATTATATGTTTTCAATTTAGTAGCTCATTTCTTTATGAAATATTTTCATCAATTTTTTTACCCTTTTTGTGTTTCTTCACAATTTACACGATCTAGCTACAAAATAAATAAGCATGGCTTTCTGAAAAAATAATTAAACAAAAAAAAGTAGCATGAAAAATGAGATCAAGTTTCAGAGGTTACCTGCAGAGAGAGTGGGTGTGCCGTGTGTGTTCTGAAAAATTGAGTAGAGCGAGAAACAAATCCAAGAAAAACAACACCTCTTCTCTTTTTCTGTTGCACCCTCTCTCTTATTATCCACTTCACAAAATCAGTAAAACCCGCATCTGTTTTTAATAATAAAAAAAAAAAAATTAAAAATATAAAATAAGACACGCGTACGTACAATTTTATTTTTTTGTATTAAAAATGTTTTCACATTTTTTTCATTTAAATTAAAAAAATATTAATTTTATTAAGTTGATAAATTAATAAATTTTTTAAATTAATAAAATTTCATGATTCCAGAAGTATTAATTTATAGAAATATTAATGTAAAAAGTAAAATAATTATAAAAAAAGTTGGTTTCATAAATTTATTTACACTTTAATTGAAATATAAATTAAAAATATGATTTGTTATTATATTTTTAATTTTAAGAATAAAATGTGAATAGTTAGCACGATTTTAAAAATAATTGGAAAGATAAGTAACACAGTGTTTTCCTTGGATGTTTAAAAATATTTGTAAATAATTTTGAAGAAATATAAATCTCTGTCAAATAAGTTGCCACTTGTCCTATAAAATTTGCTTCTTTATTTAATGTTCATATAATATAATGCAGGCATCTTTCAGACTTTCATCTATGGATAAGGTGTATAGCAGTAGTGGGGACAAAGCATAATAATGCTAATACTTAATGTTTGTGTTTACCTACCCCGCACATCATAAAAGGGAAAATTACTTTGATATTTAAATATAGGACACTTTTATACTTTATTTCATACCATTGAAATTTCAATGTAAAATAATAAAGTTTAATTATTAAAGTTAAAAATTGCTATAAATTCTTAAATTTTCCCATAATAAAATATTAAAACTTTCAAACATAATACTTCTAACATTAAATTAAAGTCATTTCGTTTCCCTACAAATTACAATATTTATATATTACTATGGAGATCTCATGGATGCGCGTGGCACAAATTTGTACAAATACAATTTGAGATGCTCTTAGTCAACTAAGTTGTGTTTGTCTTTAAAACTATGGAGATCTATAAATAAAATATTTTTAACAATTTTACTTTTCCAATATTTATATACTCTTATACCATTATTTTTTCTATTATTTTATTATTACTTAGTACATATTATACTTTTACTTTATATTATGAAACACATAAAATTATATTTTCTTAATTTAAGTGCAATACTACTCCAATGCAGACATCTTTCATATTATTCCATCAATTTTGTTCTTGATTTAAATAAAAAATAAAAAATTACAATATCTTTAAAATTATAAATTATGTTTGTTAATTAAAAAAAATCACACTCACTAGTCAATTTATTACTTATCATAGTAAAGTAGATATCAACTCAAAGTGTGCCTATTAATATCTACTTATTGTGAGGCAACATTGTCAAGCACATGAAGGGTTTAAAAATAAATAATCGAATCGAAAAAATCTCTAATAAATATAGCTCAAGCCGATACAGCATCTTGAAATCCAACCTGCAAAATCAATATCATTCTGATTCTCATTTAGCACCGGAGCTTCTCGCTGCCAAGAGAACAACAATGTCTTACTCGGCGGAGACAAAAGCTCCTCCGACGGGAAGGCGGAAAAAGTAGTAAATAAATCTATCAAACCAACCAATTCACCATATGCTCCGAAAAATCAGCATGATCGGAAACATGGGAACGAGAAGAGGGATGTCTAAATTATTCTATTCTCCCACAGTAAGCCCGAACCCAAACTTGTAATCCTTCTTCGAATGATCTAGCTGCAAGACATAGTTGTCAAGTAACATAATTATGGGATGTGAAAACGTAGAGGGGTAGAATAGACACATTATTACATTTATAAATTGAAAAGTTGTAACTAACAATCCTGACCTCAGCAGAAAGAAGGAAATTGAGACCCATATTAAATCGCTCTTCTAGGAGAGCACCCACGACACCATGTGAATCGATCTTGCCTCTCAAACGACACTGCAAAAGAGAACAGAAAATGACGGATCGGTATGGACAGATGTTTATAATGAATCAAAAATGGAAATCATGCTGAATCAAAATTACCTGATGCAGTATATAATCATATCCAAAGCTGGCTGTGACATCCCTGGACATATAGTTGTACATGAAGTCCGATGCCAGAGAAACCTAAATAATAAAACCAAAATTCAATAACCGAGAGGAAAAAAGGAAACAAAAGCACAAACTTTCAGCATGCGAAACGGAATAGAAACTAGTTCACCTTTTCAGATACTTTCTGAACATAGCTTAGAGCAACCATACCGGTGCTAGCCACTTGTCCCGTTGCGACCTGCATGAGGAGCAACATGTAACAGGTTATTAAATATTTCTGAAATTTGATTCAAATGAATTTGCTTATGATATAGGTAATAAATAAAATAAAAGGAAAAACAATGAATTAAAACCCTACCTCTCTACTCTATGTATCAGCAATGAGAGATGATCAAATTAACAAGGTGCAGTATGTGTTCATTTCAGTAAAGCATGAAGATAATCTCAAGATGACATGGCATATAAATAGGCCTAGGCATCTGAAATTGTTTGATTCTCTTCTACCTTGGCTTGTATGACTAACCAAAACAAGGTAGTATTTCCAATTGTTCATTATATTATATTATAACCTAAACCCCTAAGTTTTTATAGCAATCTTTTTCCGCAAGAACCATTTTAATGACACTATCTATATGTTTCAGATTCAGATATAATCATTTAAAATTTAAAGTGAAACAGCACAAACCATGCATACCAGGTCCAACTAGCATATTATATGTTAACTCGCAGAATTCACAATTCTATTGTCCTTGGCTCCCTGCACCTCTTTTCATAAATTTTAAATTTTAATATTGTACTGGACATACTAACGCCGTACAGTTCGTGTGAAATCATAAACCAAATATTTTATATAGAATAGCTACATTTACCATAGAAAGAGAATCTTGTAGTGGTACAAATGATGTATTGAAAAAAATCCCAAAAGAAGAAAAACTTACCATCTTGTCAGAGTTGTAACGAGCAGCGTAACCAATGCCAGATTTGCGATGTTGACCAGCCCAAAATACTTCCCCACCCAAGGATAAATTAGGAGTCACACTCTGCAAAGATAAATAAATGCAATCAATCATCCCAGCCACAAAGACTCATCTTAGGCTATCCTCAAGTTTTATTTCATCAATAACATACACACAAAAATGTAACCAGAGCTAAAGCTATTTGTTGTTTGAGTGAGTAAACATTTTAAGAATGCTTTGAGGTTTCATTTTATTTATCCTCAATAAACACACTTATTTCATTTTAAGCTTTCCATGATTCTTTACTCACAAGTGAATTACATGCTTCATCAATTTACTTATTCATAAAGCATAATTTTGCTCACCACTGTAAAACTATAAATATATATTTCATTTTTTCCTCCACTTTATCTATACATATATATTTCATTTTTTCCTCCACTTTATCTAGGAGAGAAGGAACTTTTGTAGACCATTTCAAGATTATTACTTGAACAATTTGATAGCAGGACGACAAGCACCCCTTGAAAGGTTTACACGCGGCGCTTGAATGGCCGGACAGCGAGCCTGCTGGAGTTAGTTTATGATTAAGTATCTTGTTTTGGTTTATCTATTATTCGTAATGGGTTTTTTGCATGGGCCGTGATTTAAGATTATTTCAATAAGTTTTTCATTAGGGTTAGGGTTATCTTTTGAAAAATTATGTCCTGCGGCATAGATTTAACTCTGTGGAGTGTGGACCACTTATGAGTTTTGAGGAGTTTAACCTTTCAGCACTGTAGTTTATTTTCTTATTATTGCATGACATAAATTCTATACTGAGGCCTGACAGCTACGGGCTACCAACTATATCTTAATTCTCATAAATGTCCAAGGTGGGAAATAGAAATACTCCGGCTTGATAAAGTTTCTTAATAATAAAAATATCAGATCATTCACCTGGATGTAACTTGCACCAAGTAAGCCTCCATTTCCCAGTTGAAACTGACTCCTATAGTCTGATCCCTGTACAGATTTAAATAGTTGCACGCTATTAGCTTTAGCTTACATAAATGAAATGTGACACAGCCCTAACTTAAATGTGATATCAGATATGTAAGAATCCTCAAGATTAGTTATATGAAATTACCTTATAATCGAAATTGAACATGCCATGCGACATATGTGGCTCACTTGTAAGCTACAGAGAAACAAGAGGTCTTATTAAATTTTTGGTTAGAACGAGAAATATTTTTAAACCACTATGATAGTTATCAACTCTAAAACTTCTAGATACATAGTATACGTACTTGAGCATTGCCCTTGAGAGAAAGATTTTCAGACAAATCACACTTCAATCTCGCATTTACTCTCCCATCTGTCATCACTCTACCAAACAGCATCAACTACAAAAGAAAACATAATTCTTTGATTGTTAAATCAAGAAATTTGTCGCAACCACAAATAAACTGAAAAACTGCAACACACCTTTGGGTCTATAAAGTTAGCACCAAACTCATAGTTAGCAGTGGGGATTTTGATTGTTTCAGTTGACTGAGAAGGAATCTCTGTAGGTCCCATCATCACACTGATTGAAATTGGCAAATCATTTAGCAGTCAAGTAGGAAAAAAATGGATTACAAGTTCACAATAATAAATATTGAAGGGAAAATGAGTCAACCTATGGCTTAGAGAAAATTTCTGATTGAGTCCTTTCGTAAAATCAAAGCGCATTCCCTCGAAGAGTTCTGGCTTCAAGGACACTGACATTAAAAACCAGCAATATCAATGCTATGAATAGAGGAACTTAATTCAACGAACTTCAGATTATTTTTCAGCAACACCGAATTAGAGTATATAAACTGCAATGTAATGTTGGTAACGAAATACACAAACCCAATCGACAACTTTCATAGCTACCGAATCAGAAAGCTTAGATCTTCTAAAATGGCGAGACGCACCACTATTTGCATCCAACATCTATAGATTAATACTTAAATCTCAAACTACACTGAAATCTAACACTGATAATTTCAGAATAATACTCAAACTCCAGAATGAAACCAAAAAAAAAAAAAGAGATTTACCCCGAGTAGGGTTTTCACAGTGCAGTAACAGCCACAATAAAAGGGTAGATAAGAAAATCACTAACTGAGAGCTTCGCGATGAATTTCTTCGTACGGAATGGGGCAGGGGAGATTTAGGTAGTCCACATTGGACGGCTTCTCGCCGGCCGCCGGTGGTAACGTTGCCGTGGCAGACGAAGGGGGAACAAGGGTTGCCATGTTTCGATTTGATTGATCTGAATCAGAGCGGCAGCAAATTTCGTTTGATAAAAACCCTTTCTTTCCCTACAAACAACAAAACCCTTCTAGTGAGTTAACAATAAATTATTTACATTTATTACTAGAAATTTATTTGTTTATTGCAAAATATTTAAAATCTAGAATTGTTGAAATAACTAAATAATTATCTTACCATGTTTTTTCATATAATTTTATTTATCAGCAAAAAAAAGTTATTAATAACTTAAATCATTAAAAATATATTTTTACTAATTTAAAACTATGTTCTTTTTAACATGATTTTAGTTGGATTTTAGTTCAAATCAATTAAAATCAGTTCAATTTAACTAAGTTTGATTAAATTCATTTATAAAAATTATGATAAATAAATTAACTATACAATTTAGTTAACATGATGATATTATTCAAAAAAAATTACAAAATATGTAATAATTTATAAAAAAAAAAATTACAAAAAAAAAAAAACAATTCATTTTCATTTAAAGTCATTTCGTTTAGTTCAATTCATTATTATTCATTTTAGTTCAATCAATTCAATTCATTAAGATTATATGAAAATAACATATTTAACCCTATCAATATTTATAATTTTTTCAATATTATATATATATATATATATATATATATATATATATATATATTATTTATTTTATGTTTTAAAATATAATGTTCATAAATCTTTTAAAAATGATAATTAGTAGTTTTATAATTTTTAAAAACATATAAACTCAAGTCACAATGTCATATTATGACGATACCAAAACAACCATTCTTCCTATAAGTTTGGTCTAGGCCATTAAAATATTTAAAATAATTTGAAAATATTGATTTTTTTTTAATTTAATTTGTTTCTTCTTAACTTTACTTATCATTCCATATTGTTATTTTGATTAAAAAATTGATTACTCATATTGGGGCTCAATATTCTTACAACTTTTCTGTGTAAACATGTTATCGTCTCAATGCCAGCCGATCCGACTGCAAATACTGGATTGACCGTTTGATCAATTGTTGTTGTAACGCATTACGGTTGCACGGAAACATTTAAAATCGTATTACAACGAACGATGTATTATTCAAACGCTCTTTAAAATTCATAGATACAACACTCATTTGCTTTGGCACATCCTTGTTTCTGAAACTTACATGCCCGACAAATTTGGCCAACTTCGTATAAATATTCTTTTATCGTTCCTATAAAAAAAACTCTGGACAGCACGTAATATTTCTTTGTAATTTATCCGATAGCACAAGTTTTGATCAACGGGCCCCATTTTCACTTCAAGCCTCGGCTAGTGGTTTCGATTCCTTATCGCCTTTGTTGGCCAACTGAATTCCAACAGAAGAACCACCACCTGCGGTTGAGCCACCTTGGGACGAGCCACCTAGAGCCGCCTTCAGCCCTTGCTTCTTCTTCACCTTCTGGGCCCAGCCAACAAGCCCGACTTGCACGTGCTCTTCAAATATCGACTTCTTGAAATGAGTTCCCATCTTCATTTACCAAAGTTAGAAGCTTTTTCAGCAACAAGTCAATGAGAAAGAATATGTAGGTTTATTGAAGGCATAAGGTCATTTAGGTATCCTATAAAGCTTGAATTTTTACCAAAAAAAAAAAACTAAAAATAATCACTTTAAAATCATGAGAAAAACACCCTCGAGATCTGACTACAATTTATCAAGATCACACACCACATGCTTTCAAGTATAACAGAAACCAACTTTTCGTGCGAGTGATGTTAAATGTCAAATGTGAGACGAAAACGAGGGGTTGTTTGTAATGTTAATAAAAGTCGAGGGAAGTAAATGAAAAAACAAATGTAACCATCAGCATCAGCATATGATTTTATTTTACAGAGGGCGTTCTTTTTCTTGTAATAAAACCTCGACAAACAGATTCATCATTTGTAAAAGCTAAGATCTTCAGGGGTAGTTTTGTAATTATTCGAAGCAAATATAAATTCACCTGAGTAACTAGTGCATATAGCGGCAATGTGCTGTAGCTGCAGAGGACCTGGATAAACACACTAAAAAAAAGAAGAAAAAAGCTCGTTAAGATTAGCAATATGAAAAAATTCTTACGAAATAAAGCATCAAATAAGAATTACTCTCACCCAATGACAAGCCTTGGAATAATGTATATGACTTTCCCCATAATGCACGAATCAAATCCGTATTGTACCTAAGGAGTGACGGAAAATATATCATATGCAAAGGTTTTGCACCACGCGGCAAAAAAGTTGCTTCGATTCACAATCATAATGAACTCACCAATATCCAGAAGAAAAATGCAATCTCGAAAGCGTTTTGGAAGAGGATGAAGTGAATCAAGAAGAGGACAATGTAGGGCCGATGGAACCAAAAGTGGTCGTCCGAAGGCTGCACAACCAGTTCACCTTCGATGGCTACGTGTTTCTCGGCAACCTCGTGAGCCAGCTGACTGATCACGTGCTCCAGCTTAGTGCCAACCGCAATCAGTAGCTGTAAGAAAAATGAATCATCATTAAAACACGTTATAAACGTGATTGTTATAATAAAATACAATAAAAAAAAATGAGGGAAGCCAGAAAATACGAGCATGCAAAACATTATTAGTAGGAATACTCACAAAGAAAGGAACAAATGCGATCCAAAAGTAAGTATGCCAGCCTGCAAGTTTAGAAGAAGAAAAGAATCACACAATCGCATCACCTTCGATACTGCGAAGATCATAGAAATATTTTGACTTGTGCTTCCAACTAGCAGTAAAACAAGTCAAAATTTAAGCACCAAAAAAATATCTTTCACATACCATTAACGTTCAACAACAAGAAGAGGATGACAAAAACCCACAGATACCAACTGCAAAAGGTAAAAAAAAAGTAGATATTAGCCTCGTGTTATTAAATAAAAGTCTTAAACAGAAAATAATATAGTCGCATGCTAATCCATGAATAAACGTTGACATTTTCTTTAACAGTCGGTTACCTTATGCCAACAACTTTCTTGAAGTCAGCTTCCAAAGCGCGTATCATGTACTTGTGGAAATTAAACTTTGGGTTTCCTCGGCAGTGTGTCTGGATAAAGGGCGTGTTTCATTTAATTAGCCATAACCGCCAAAAAACGCAAAATGGAGCAAAAACAAAAAGAGGCATACCATTATAAAACCAAGTCGGAGAGCTGCGTAATCTGATTTGGTGACAGATCCATAGAATTGCTTAAGAAAACAGAGCTGAAAGAACAAAATTCAATCAACCAAAACAAATTAAATCAAGGATTAAGATTTCTAAGCATCTAATTTTCAACTTACCAACCAGCCCATAATGGCAGAACGTTTACCCAAGCCCGAAAATCGCATCTTGATGAAGTCGTGTTGCTGAACATGTGTCACCTGAGGTTTCAAAGCTGCACATCGTAGTTCAAGAGTAAGACGCACACAACAAGAAGGTGTCATTATGAGCTTTCCTTTTTAGAGGGAAATCATCAAATAGGAATGAAAAAATAATGATGATAGTCGATGCGATATATATAGTAAAATGAGCAGCTAATCTATCTATACCATGTCTTGTATCATAATTATCTTTAGCAATAGCATCTTCCCAACGCTTCCATTGCCTTATCTACACGTTGATTTCAAAAGTTTAGTATTATAACAAAATGATAATAATAATGATTATAAATAAATAAATTAGTTATTTACGCACCTTAGCCCCTCCGAATACAATAGTGAGAACAGAAAATGTTACATGGACGATAGCTAGAACAAAGATAAAGATGTGCAGATGATGCAAAGCTTCGAGCGATAACATTGGGACCTTATTCTGCAGCGAAACCCCAATGATGAAAAAGGATTAGCAAAACACCATTATCGACAAAGTAGCTAGGATGCTCTTAATTGCAAAGACCAATAAACGACAACTCAAACACCAGAGAATGGTTGAACATCTTTTACATGCTTCCGACACCGATGAATACTTCAAATTAATCAAAATTACCTTTGCAGCACAGTAACCTCCAGCAGCTGCTTCAGCAAGCAAGCGCCGGTTATGGCCACTCGCTTCAGGGGCAGGTTTCGTCTCATGCCCACCTTCAGATTCGCTAGGCAAAGAGCACGGTAGCAAATGCGTCATAAGATTCTGAGGCACGCATATCTGGACTATACGAGACTGAAATACAGTCAGCAGCAGAGATATGAACCCCAAAAGCATCAACTCTGCACAACCCCAGAAATCGCACATCAGATCCAAGATCGTATAATCGTGTTTTCGAGGAAAATGGAAACAAAATTATACTACCATTTTATGAACCCACAAACACACACACACACATTCGTCGACAAATCAAGAAAGGGTACCTTCTTTAACTTTCTGTAAGGCTTCATAGAGTGGCTTTTGGTTCGTCCTCTTCAAATACTATACAGATTCCCCCAAACAGAAAAAGGCAATAAATTTCTACTTGAAATTTTCATAATCAAAAAACCCACAACGCAGTACATCACTTTTACCAGCTTCCCATTATCTCCCTTGATCAATTCAAATCAAAATTATAAACTAAGAAAAAAAAAGATTCGTTTTTTTATTTCCTGAATCACGTGGTCTCTACATTCTAAAGCTGCGCGCACACATACGGAAGCGGAAATGAGGTACCTTTCCGGTGAAATGAAGAAGGCGTTCGGCCGCCAGAGAGAGTGAGACGATGACGGTGCACACGGCGGCGACCACCCAAGTCGGCGTGAACTCCAACGACGACCCTTCCTCCGTCTCGCCGCCGCTCATTTTTTTTTTACCCCGGAAAAGAAAAGGAGAAAACAAACAAATCAACCTCGGATTCTACGTACGCGTGGTTCTTGAGAAGAAACAAGAGCGAGCGATGATGGAGGGAGGTTGAGATAGTCCAACTTCAACAGGGGGAGTCAGTGGGGTGTTTAATAAATTTCTAATCTTTGCAAGTGATTGATGCCGAGATTTGGAGCGTCAAATACTTTTAAAAACTCCATAAATTTTTAATTTTGTTTTTCATTGCAACTCCATAAATTCTATTTATATTTATACTTATTTTCTTTGAAGTTGAACAATTATTTTTTAAATTTTAATTCAAAAATAAATGCCACATTTACTAATTTAAGCGAAAACGACTAAACGAGTATATTGGTTGTTGGTGGGAATAATTTTACGTCCCCACTGTCTGCACTTACATTTTGAATATAAATTTAAAGAATGATATTAAACGTGGTATTTAAACAAATGTATAGCTACATTTATTTAATAAAATTAATATACAAAAGCAAAATTCTAGAAAAATAAATATAAAATTACAGTAGCTTATAAATATTTGTATATGCTGCTAAAAAAATATACTCCATATCTTTTGTATTTGAGCAAATAATCGATAATCTTTTTCATTTTTCTGTTCCAAAACAATACTTGTACATTAGAGATGCATTTGTATTTAAATAATGATATTGAACATATATTCACATATGCTGACTCTTTTGGGTACAAATGAATAAATACGTGTGTCGTGTCCTTAAAAATAAAATTAAAGAGAAAAATGTGCTGTGCATGTTGCTTTTTTCAATTTCAACAACGCGTCGCACGATACTACTCAAATTATGATTTATTTATGCCAACCAAATTATGCCTATACTTAATTTAATTTAATTTGACTTTGACTAATTCTATAATCTTATAATAGAATTTGAACATGATTCGGCCAACCGTTTTCCCTTGTCGATTTCATTACGCTAATGGACAAATGTATCAAACACTTGAAATATAAATAACAAACTTTTAACTTAATGTTTAAAGAAACAAAAGTAAAAAAGCACAATGATAATTAAATAAATGAATTATTAGGATAATGAGTAATTTTATTTTCAAAATTATAAAATAAACATTAATTTAAATACATGATAAATTCTATTTGTAAATTTTGACTACTATGTCTTTATTTATGTATTACTAGTATTTAAGTTATTTCTTAATTAACATGCTCAAAAGAAAATAGTAGTGAGACATTTTCAAGACATGATAAATATAGAAAAATATTATTATTATTAAGTACATTGATAAAAGAAAAAAAGAAAATTGATGTTACTAGAACATTATAAGAGGCATCTACTAGTGAAATCACATGTGAAATCACATATTTCCATATAAATAAATAAATATGAACAAATTTCAATGAAAGCCAACTCTATGATTGACAAGGGTGATTCATTAAAGTGTCAATAAAATAGATTAAAAACAACACTATTCTATAACCAAAGCAAATCGTTTAGCGTGTGCTTCACTCGCGTCCGGGGTCTTTAGTGTCCGGAATCCTCATCAATAGACAATATACAGACAGGTGCAAAATGTACAAAAAAATCAAGCATCTCACCTCAGAAGAAGACCCCTTATTCATAATCCACAGCCTCAACAAATTCACATAATATGTTCTGAGACTAGTCGAGTATTGTTGGCCGTCAAAAGGATCAGTTCAAAGGGTCTTAAATAAGACTAAAGGAGCTCTGTGGCAGCATTTAGAAGAGCTCCTCCGAGTTCAATTTATTCCATGCTTCCTATTGTTATGAAATAAAACTCAGAAAATCAATGTAGAGCTCCTTCACATTAAAATAGAATAATGAAGATTTTAGTCACTAAGTATTATACTACCATCCCAGAAATTTAGACTAAATTCGAAAATGTAACGAACCAGATCCTTCTAAATTTACAACTTCCCCACCGACATGTTTGCATCATACAAATTGCAACTATAACCTTAAAGAAAACCAGAAAAGAAAAGAGTACTCCAGCGAAGATATTCAAATAATACCTTAAGCAGGTCGAAGACCTTCTCAGCAATGTACTTCTGCTGAAGTGTAGCACCCTTTTGCTGAACCTTATCAGGATGAATACAAAGTGTTGCTTTTCTATAAGCTTTCTTGACAGAGGCACCAGTTATCAAATCTGTCAAAGAAACAGGCTGCCAACCACATTCAGGCCAAAGTACCTGCATTCACCAAGCACTCATTACCAAATTTAGAATGAACACAGACACAAGAAACGAAAAAGTAGTTTGTCCTTGACAACAAAATGTCATAAATGAACAATGCACACTCGGAAATACGTAAGGTGACTCACGTATTGCATAGTCGACAGTAGAGCACGCAAATTTCCTTCTTTGCCGGCAGACCAACGCCTGATTTCGATATCCAATGTCTCAGAGATCCTCTGTAAGGAAGCAGGTACAAAGTTTAGAGAGATGAATCACATTTGTCATGTTTTGAACAATATTTCATCAAGCTTAGGATTCCAACTAGGTAAACTTCTAGAGTTCCTGGAATATCATCCTTTTTTTTTCTTACAAAAAACTCACATTTCTTTCTTCTTGGTCTCTCTGAGCTTGAAGGTCCCGCTGATTCTTTTCAGCCAATGCTTTTGCCTTAAGGAAAAAAGTACCAGAACTCAACAACAGAATAATACACGACATACAGGAGGAAAAAGATCCTAAAATTTCACAAATAATAAAGAACTCCGCAGAAACTATAGACGTAAAGACATACCGCCCGCTCTTGAGTGCGCTGGTGGCGATCCAGCCTGGCTCTTCTTCTCTCTTCAGTTTCCCCTTCAATATCCTGGAATTCTCCAGCTGAAGGAGGAGCTTTAAAGGGAAGATGGTTCCAGGAGCATCACAGTCAGTGACACATTGCTTAGTAACAATAGGAAGTGTAATGAAGCAATATTAAAAGATGATATACCGCCAAAAATAGAAGACAGGTCATCATCGAAATTGGTAGCGGAAGAAGCTTTCTTCATGGTAGATGTGGCACCACTAGCTGATGGTGTCCTCTTAGCAGCTTCAGATCCACCTTTGTTCGAGAATTGTTTATCCGAAAAGGGATTCTGGGACACAAACCAAATGAAATGACTAAGAATCCAAACAAAACATATAATGTCCCAAAACTTACAAATAAAATATAAGCTCATGATAAAAGAATATCACTGTTCCTGTACTAACTCGCAATACTTACATACGAGTTTGTTCGATCCCTTGGCGCACTGCTTGCTCGACCCATGCTAAAAAAGGATTCCAGGTCATCATCGTTCTTTTGTTGATTCGCCTTTGAAGCTGCAGCAGACACCCTTTCTCGAGCATCTACAGCAGCTCTCTCCCGAGCCTCTTTGGCAGCTCTTTCGACAGCAGATCTTTCAGCTCGGCGCCTTGCCTCAGATTCTGCCCTTGCCACAGCAATTCTGTCCTGGGCTTCTTTCTCCCTTGCTTCAGCAGAAGCCCTCTCCCTAGCTTCTGCAGCAGCTCTTTCACGGGCCTCAGCTTGTACCCTCTGAACTGCGGCTCTTTCAGCTCGTTCTCGGGCTTCGGCATTTGCCTTATCAACGGCAGCCCGTCCAGATTTCAGGCGAGCTTCAGCAGCTTGTCTTTCACGTGCCTCAGCTGCTGCTCTTTCGCGTGCTTCTCTAGTAGCCCTTTCCACAGCATGCCTACCCTTCTCCCTTTCGATATCTCTTAATCTCTCCCTCTCAATTCTCCTCATCTCTCTTTCTTCCTCTTCCTTCTGTTTCCTTTCGTGTTCCTGCCTTTCCTTGAATTCTCTCTCCTGGATGTCAGATTCATCTCTTTCCATTGGCCCAGAGTCCATATTTCTGGCAGCCTTTGCATGTTCTCTCTCACGCACTTCCTTAGCATGTCTGAATTTAGCCTCAGCATTATCCATTGCGTCCTTCATTGCAGCAGCAGCAGAAAAAGGATTGGCATTTTCATCAACACTGTTTTGTGACCTCCCCATAGCGAAATCGTCAAGCTCATCAAACTTTGAAACTGGAGGGCTTTTGTCTGAAGACATGTTCGGCTTTGGACTTTTAGAACTTTGGGGATAATACGAAGGTGATGAAACTTCATCACCCTGTTTTCTTGAACTTGAGAAAAAGGATCCCGTCTCCGATCTTGAAGATGGACGAGGTATGGGTGGAGGGGGGCGTGATGGTGGTGGAGCAGCTGTTGGTTGTGTAAAAAGAGGAATCTCAGACACACTGAGCCATACATCATCAGACTGCTGATGTATTTGTCCTTCTGAAGTTGTGGAGATATCGACTTGTGGATCCGTTTCATAATACTGAGGAGAAACAGTTTGACCGAAAGATTTCTCAAAATCGGTCGAGGCATTTGGTGTGTCGAATAAGGCAGGCTCCTCGAAATGGTCGGCATAATCTTTCTTCACTGAACTGGTATCTGAATATCCAAAATAAGGGTTTTCCATTGGTTCCCTGGTGGTAGCAGATTGGGGCATTGCTGATCTAGAAGGACGCCCATCTTTCCCTATGTCATCCCTCCCAGGGGAAGATGAATGTGTAGATTTACCACTATTACCAAGGGGATCTAAGTCATCAAATACTCCATTACTAGCATATGAAACTTCAGTCCTTGCACTCCTAGATTTACTAAACTTACCAATCTCTTCCAGAGGATCTGTGAATGCCCCAGATGATGTGTGGGGGGTTGAATCTGATTCCAGGACAACAAAAGGATCATCCAGGATATTGCCATGCTTTGATCCAGTCGGCACAGAGCCCCACCTGGACTCTAGTGTCGGTCTGTGCCACAATAGAAAAAGGAGATGCTTCATTTACATTTTCTTTTGAAATAGATCACTATGAGCCAAAGTCTACTTCTTGTATTTCATACATTCTTTCACATATACCATAATAATCATAAAACCCAATTCTTCTTTGAAATTCGCTACCAGTAAATTGATAACTGTAAGAATTTCCAAGCTTAATCGTCTTAACCAAAAATTATCTAGGAAATTCTTCAGTATAAGAAATTTGAGTTTACTCAGTTGATCCATACATTGATTCTATTTTTCTGAATTATTCATCAAAACTAATTAAATACTATGAATCACTCCAATGGAAATACCAATTAAATGGATCAAGAAAATTAAGAAAATCACCCATTTAAAATTAACCTGTTGCTAGCAGAACTGGCGCTGCCAAACCCAACTAGCAAATCATCGAATCCCTTAGTACTCGAGCTTCTCTTGGCACTACTGCTCAATTTGCTCTCCTCCGCCTTCTCATTGCCCCCGAAATTCCCCAACAAATCATCAAAGCCATTGCCCTGATTCCTACTCTTCCCCATTGGCGGCGAGGAAATCGTTGCAAACACGTCATCGTCAAACCTCACGGTCGAGGCAGGTGATTTGCTTTTCAGCCCGGGCACCCCATCTAACATATCATCATCGTACACCGGTTTATCATACACAGGTGCCGAGGATGGTGCATTGGTGCTGACATTACTACTCTTTGACGTCGTCGACTTGAAAATAGAATCGTAATCGAAATCCCCCACGGACGGGTTCTTGTTGGAATTTGAGCTGGGCATATACTTGGGATGCCCACCAAAGACGTCGCTGAACAGCTGCGGATCCGACGGCGCAGACCTCATCGGGTTGGATTTTCCACGGGCTCCGAGCCCGAAGTCGCGGGCCAACACATCGAGGTCATCCATCGGACAAACCCAATCTGCGGCGAGCAGATCTAATCAGAAAACCGCACCGGCCAGTAAGGATATTTGGCTGGATCCGGAGAATCGTTCGAGTAGGTGGCTGAAAGAGGCCGTCGGGGCAGATCAATTCGCGCATAAATCGGAGTGGTTCGTCGGATTAAGCCTGCAATGCCAACCTATACGTACACAGACGATGAGGAATTTTGATTTAGGGATTTGAGTTTTAATTTACCATAGAATTTAAATTATTTCAGTTTTAATTAATTAATTGGTAAATTTAAGAAACAGAAATAATAATATTAATTACTTAATTTATAAATTTTGGAAACAGAACTAATAATAATAATAATAATAATAATAATAATAATAATAATAATATGAATAATAATATGAATAATATGAATAGTAAAAAAAATTATTTGTCATTCTAAACTTTTGCACAAATTTTAATAATAATTATAATTTTCTAATTTAACTCTATGTTATACTTAATAATTATTTAGCTTTATCATTTAATATCTCTTAATCTTTTGTGAATTTATATAATAAAATATGACATTTAATGATTCTTAATTAATGAAATAACATTAAATTAAGACTTAAATAGTAAAAAAAATCAAAACGAAAAATAAATTGACAAAAAAACACAAAAACTATAACGTTCAATAAAAAAATTAGAGAGAGTACTATATAAATATTTTATTTTTCATAAATATTTCATAATTGTTCACTTTATATCTCTACTACATTATTTCTTGATTCTATCGACCCACCGAGATACTGTATTTCAATCTCCAGACTGTATCGATGAAGCCCCAATTGTGTTGTTTGAATTTTTTAACAGCAATCCACATTTTAACTTTTCTATAAAAAATTAGTCTTTTGTTTTTGTATTTTATTTTTAATCAATTTTATACATTAATTAATTACATTCGAGAAAATAATTAAATGAATTCATTTTATTATTAATTGATTCCATACCCTAATTATTCACAAATATTACATTAAGAATTAAATGAATAAAACTAAGGAGGGTGTATTCAATTCAAATTTCATTGATTTTTTTTTTACTTTAAAATTTTTATAGATTCTACAAAGAATTTGACTGATTTTTTTATTAATTTATATGAATAGACTTCATTGAATTAGTAATATATATTTTTTTTTATAGTTTTTATTGATTCTTCCGTTATAACTATTAATACAAATTTACATGAAAAAAATTATATTAAATAATATTAAACAACAAGTATTATTTATTTTTCCTTTTTTATAAATAATTTTCAAAATTTATTATTTTTTAATAATAATTTTAATAACTTTTTTTATAAATAATTTATAAAATTTATTATATTTTTTAATAATAATTTTAATAATTTTTTTATAAATAATTTTTAAATTTTATTATTTTTTAATAATAATTTAATTTATTAAAATAAAAACAAATATATTTGTTTATATAATTTTTTAAGTATTATTATTTTTTATAATAATTTAGTTTATTAAAAAAAATATAAATATAATTATTTATTTATTTTTTAAAATTTTATTATTTTTAATAATAATTTATGTTATTAAAAGTGAAATCCATTGAAATCTCTTCTCATTACAAAAGATTTTAAACAGTGAAAAGTATTTATGTTTTTAGGAGATATTCCAATAAAATACGTAGAATTTTAAAATTTATAGACTTTTGAACACCTGTAGATTTTTAAAAGGGGTATACATTAATGGGGGCAACTGTAAATCTCATATTATATTTCTAACTCATTATTTAGGCTAATAGTATTTTAGAACACCATACCTAAAATGCCCTTTTCAATTACAGAGAATAATAATAATTGTGCAAATATATTAAATCACACTAATTGTGCAAATATATTAAATCACACTGTAAATTTTATGTATTTTATAATGAATAATAATAGTTGTGCAAACAATTAAATCACACTGTAAATTTTACGTATTTTATAATAATTATGTAAACATATTTTATCACATTATTAATTCACATTTATTTAAAATTTTGTTTGCGTAAACTTTTATGTTTTTTTAATAATTGCGTAAATATATTAAATCACGTAAATTTTATGTATTTTATTATAATTATGTAAACATATTTTATCACATTATAAACATATTTTATGATATTATTAACTCATATTATTTGTTAATAAAAATAATTGCTTGTTTGAATAAATTGAAACACGGTTACGCTCACTATATTTTTGTTAAAATAATTAATTAAATATTAATTGCATAATTAATACTAGTTTGATAGTTCCAGGTTATTTTAGTCATTCTATATTTTCAGTAATGCTCTATTACATAAATATAAAATTTAAAACCCTAAGATATAAAGATAAAAAGAATGGGTTTTTAGTCTAATAATAACAATTGGTGAGCCTGAAACATTAAAATCACCCTTAAAATTTGTATTGAATACCTCAAGATTTGTTTGGATTTTTCAAAATTCTGAATAAATACCGCTAGTCTTTAAAAGTCTTAAAAAATCAACAGACTCTCTAACCAATACCTCTCATTATGCATTGGACAATACAATAAATATTCCATATTCTATTTATTCCAATGTTCTAAAAATCGGGCCTAGGCGGCGCCTAGGCGCTAGGCGGAGGTAAACCGCCCCGATTTTCCATCTTAGGCGGCTAAGCGGATTTAGGCGGCCTAGACGGAGATTAATCGGGCCTAGGCGGAGATTAATCGGGCCTAGGCGGTTTTCAATAAAAAAAAATTAAAAAATGTTTTTTTCGTCTCGTTGCGAATTTAATGTTTTTATTGGCTACAAAAGTTTAAAAAATGATATTTTCTTGTTTTAGAGAGCTTAAAAAATAATATATGATATGATTTGTGAAATATAATTGAAAATTTGTGTAATATTTTAACTTTATTGAATATATAAACAAATATGATATAACTAATTATTATAATTAAAGTAAAAAGATTGTTATTTTTTCAAAAAATATATATATATAAATTATTTTTGAAATATAATATTAATTAATTAAATATAAAAATGTAAAACGATTAATCCCCGCCTAGTCCCCGATTAATCCCTCTAGGCTCTAGGCCCCAAGTCACCGCCCGCCTACCGCCTAGCGCCTTTTAGAACCTTGATTTATTCTACATTCCATTGATTCGTACTATACATGGAAAAAAAAGTTAGGCCCATGTTGATCATTGTGTAGAAAATACATTTATTAAATGATAGTGTAAAAACAACATGTTTGCTATTTGTTTAGTATAATTTTAAACATTATCACATTTTCAAATATGCTTACATCACTACACTAATTCTTCTTTGATTATATTATTTTTTTTCAAAAAAAAAGTTTAAAAAATAAATATGATGTAAGCATATTTGAAAATGGTAACAAATAACATCACAAGTTTAAAAAACAAGAAAGACACTACAATGTAATTCATTCAAATAATTTATTTGATAAATAATAAAAATTAATGGTATAATAGTTATTGTTGTATAAGTAATAAATAAGTTAGATGAAAAAATAATGATATTAATATAAACAAATGAGTATTGTAAAGATAAAATTATAAAAAAAAATTATTTATGAGTGTGCAAACTTTTAAAAGACAACCAAAAAAATATACTAAATTTTAATAATCCAAAGGAGTAGTCTTTATATTTAATAGTCTTCTTGTGTGTCTAAAGTCAAAAAATTAATTTGAGGCCTTTTAAATGGTATTTTAAAATATATAATTAAACCAATGCTATATTCGTTTCACATTATTCTGTTTTTTTTTTCAATTTGTTACTCATTAATTTGACATATTTCAAAATAAAAATAATTTTAATATTTTTTACTTTCACAATATACTCATGTCATTTTTGTTTTCTTTTAATTTTTTTAACAACTTTCAAAATCTGTCATTAAAAAAAAATTACATATTTTTTTAAAGTGTGTATAAATGACACTTCTATAAAATGAAAGTGTGAATATATTAATAGAACATAAAAAGTAAATAACTAAACATCTTGCCAAAAATATCAGAAACATTATTATTTTTAGAAAATCTAACTTTTGTAATTAACATCTATTTATAACATGTCACACGCTCCAAAAAGACACTCAAAATAAAAGAAAATACATACTTCATGGCTAAATTTGTGATTCTCATTGCGATTTTCATATTGTCTATAGTCGTGAGTCTCTTTCAAATTACTGTTTTATTTATTGAAAATTTGAAGTGATTGAATTCTTTTTTTCTTTTCTAATTTGTACGTTCTTTAATTTCCTTGTACAAATATTAGGTTTTGACATCTCAAGACGAGGTGAAGGGAAACCGCAATCCTAATATTCCTGGTCCTCCTGGTGGTCATAATGAACCTGCGCCAAAGTCACCCCCGCCGGTGCAGCCGTGCAAAGCTTATTGCTGCAAAGGTTGGTTTGAGAAATATTGGTTTGTATCGTGTTTTGAAATTGTCTAGCTATAAAGGAATCATAAAAAAACATAACTTATCTCCATGATCATTTTTTCTAATAACCAGGAAACATGAAGACCACGAATTGCGGCAAAAAATATCCCAGGTGTACTTGTCCTGGCAATAATCGAAAGATTTCCCGAGGAATTGTTAGGTTATGATCATAAATGAGTTCGGATTGTGTTCATGATTGTTGATAAGCAAACAATAAAATAAAGCTAGTTAATTACCATTAGATTTTAAATAATATTTAATAGGGAGAATTGGCAATAAGGATAAATTTGTCAATTTTTTTGACAACTAGCTAGGAATGGTAGTTTCAATTAATTGGTCAATTGAACAATTTTTAGGCATTTAAGATTAAAAATACATTTAAAATGACGAGTGCTGGTCCCACTCGCCGCCGAGAATCTGCTGTCGCCGGAGATTGGAGAGGTTAGGGGACTTGTTGGTGGTCATTGAGGCGAAGATGGTGATCCCGTCGACGGAGTTGTTGGCTTGGTTTTGGAAAGTGTCGATGACTTTAGTGCTCTCGAGGTAGTTGAGGAAGGGCCCCACCGCCACGGAAAGCAAATCGGTCAGGTTCACGCACTCCGGCGCCCGGCGGCAGTTTTAGCGGCGCTGCTGCTGCTGCCGCGGCCAGGAAGAGGAGCGAGAGGCACGTCGTAATCAGACAACTCTTCATCGCTCTTTTCGATCTGCAAAGGCAGCATTATAGCTTTGTCACAAGATTAATGTAGCATCGATTTCTACTGTATCAACATTGTCTTCCTATAAAGTACAATAGATCTGACGAGCTGAGGAAGCAATAAAATTCAACCCAGTACCACCACATCTACTAACATTTAACAGGCTAAAAATGTTCATCATCATCGTAGATCACATTCATTAGTTGAACAAGGAAAGAAAAGGTGGTTGAGAGAAAAAGACAAATGTATTGGATTTGACATTCAGTAGTGTTTTTTTTGTTATGACATTCAGTGCTAAAATGGAACATTTAGTATGCTGAGATTCAATGTGTTTTTATGACATTGAGTATGTATTTGCGCTTTCAGTGGGTTTTTATGATTTCGAATGTGTCTTTATATAAGATATGCGTAGACAATGTTCGTGCAGTTCGAAATATGATGTGAAGTCTGTGCATGGTAGTAGGGGATCTGATCGCTTGATATAGATCATGGATGTCCAATGTGGTTTGTAGTCCCGAAATCTCTGGGCAGAGTTGAACAGTGAGGTGATTAGAGAAATGTGTTTCTCTAGATCAATCACGACTGGATTTTACGAAACCTAAAACGTACGCAAAGTTATCAAACTCAACAAGAGATCTCGATTAACTAATATCTCTAGTTTGATCAGGACATATTTATCGGAGGGATCGTACTGTACGCTAATTATTTTACAACGTTCTTGCAAGCACTTCATTTGTATCTAGGAAATTAGTGAAGCGTGGTTGCTAGACGCTCGTCACTGATTCGTTGGACACCGACTTGTTCGGAGATTAAATAATATGATTTAATCTAAAACTCTCGGGAGTAGTTGAAATAAGAACATTGTGTTGTTCGAATCACAATGTGTTGTGAGTCCACGACTAGTTATACACCTGAACCATTGAGGGTCACATTCTTGTGTAAACCGATCCTTGAATATGATCATGTATTAATTAACTGTTGATTAAGTACATATAGTCGGAGGTCAATATGATTGAATCTGAGATTCATAATTTTGATTATGATGAGTTGGAAATATTACTAAGCTGAAGAAAACGGACACAATGGTGTACACTTTCTATTTTGGGAAATTTCCTGATTTAGCAATACCCCTGAAATGGGCTTTCCGATTTAGCGAAATTGGAAATTTTTATTATTATCTCATATTGATCAGAAAATATAATCGTTATATTTTTCGGAGATCAAATTGATTGTCAATTTTGGAGAAACGTAATGACGGCTAATGAATTGGGCCGCTAGGGTTAATGGATCCGATCCATTAGGGTTTGAGCCCAACTAGATCTTTTCATCACCTATAAAAGGAGCTCCATAGGCATGAGGATTAACACATCAAAACCTAAAGAGCTCTAACCCTAGCCTCTCCCTCTCCCTCTCTCGTCCGCCGCCCCCTCGGCCGCTTCCCTCGGAGGACCGCCGCCGACCGCCGCCTGCCTCGCCGAAAATTGTTTCCGGCACCGTTTTTCCGGCCCGTTTTTCCCGTCGTATTCTCCCTTTCGTTTTTCTAGTGCAATACGCGAGTGAGATTACCTATAAAAGGTGAAACCTGATTTGACGAGAGACGCCGGAGGATCGAAAGAGCAACGCCCGAGCCATCCGAGCCACGCCCGACCGAGCCTGAGCGCCGCCCGCGACCAGCCGAGAGTCACCCCGGCTCTCCCCGTATGCAGCCCGCACGCCCCGCGTGCATCCCCGCGTCGCATCCGCGCGACTTCCGACGAACCTCGTTTCGTCCGACGAACCCTAAAGTACTTACAATTAAAGTTAGATTTAATTGTTTACATTAATTGTTTGCGATAAGTACTGATATTATAATTGACAAATAAAATTAATTGGGATTAATTTAATTGTTAATTAAAATCAATTTGATTTGAATTATATAATGTGATTATGTTAATTGCTTAAACAAATTAATTATGTGTAGTGTAATTTATTAATATGATCATGCTAGAATTAATTAATTTATTTGAGTATGGGAGGCATGAATTAAATATTTAATTATTTATTTAATATATTTGAATTAAATCATGATATTGAAAATAGGTTTTTCCATAAAATAAAATAAAATAATTTTTTTTTGTTTTCCGCACGATCCCCAATAAATACCGCAATCACCCGTAAGACTCGGCTTCAGAAAATTGGAAACGGCTCCTTTGATGGTAAATCCCGATCAACGGGAGCGGATTGCATAGGATTTCCAATCACAAGATTCAAATTCAAATTATTATTCTCCGTTTGGCAATTAAAAAACACAGAATTATTCTCTAGGTAAGCATTAATAGGCTGATCATCCGAATTAAGCCAAATCTCTTTGAATCCAAGATGATCCGGCTGCAAATCAATTTTCTCAGAACCCAGATTATCACATAAAACATGAACTCCTTCATCAGAATCAATCTCCTTACCAAAGTGCGATACCTGATTTCTCACAGTAGATCTCGTAGGCTGAGGTTCTTTAGCAATTACCACCGATGATTTCTTCATCTCTTGCGATTGCACTGGAGCATTAGTTGTGCCGCACTCACCCACACCCTGGCATGTGTCATGTGTGTGTAAAGTAACAAAAATGTATAGATTTTTGCCCACTTTATTTATAGTTAAAAAAATATGTAAAAAATCTAGACATGTTTTGAATATATTTAAACTATTAAAATTTGAAATCCTATTATTAAAAAGAAATTGATGTCCTTAACTCTATTACATTAAACAAATCATAAATTTGACATTCTTTTAACACTTGCATCTACTTCTGAAACATATACAGTAGACATTCTATATAGTAATAAAGTCTCTAGATAATAATAAAAATTCAAGTCCTCGTAAGTTATACCTCTATATAAAAATAAATAAATAATACGTAATAAAAATATTTATTAATAATATTTTTATTTATCAAAATCAATAACATGATTAAGATGACTTAAAATATTTATCAAAATCAATAACATATAATATATGATCAAAAAAGTTATATACTCGAGGCTAGTTCTCAATAGTCTGTTTTGACACAAGATAGATGATCAAATGAATCACTTTGTGTCACTCACCCCAAACGCCGTCCCATCCATCGCTTTGGGGTCATGCTTCCGGGATATTGTGATGCTTTGATCCAGTCGGTACAGAGCCCCACCTGGACTGTGCGTGCCACAAGTCCATTTCTTCGTTCATTTACGTACTTTTGCTTTTGAAATAGATCACTATGAGCCAAAGTCTACTTGTTGTATTCCATACATTCTTTCACATATACCATAATAATCATAAAACCCAATTCTTCTTTAAAATTTGCTACCATTAAATTGATAACTGTATGAATTTCCAAGCTTAATCTTCTTAACCAAAATTTATCTACAAATGCTTCGGTATAAGAAATTGGAGTTCTCAGTTGATCCATACATTGATTCTAATTTTCTGATTTATTCATCAAAACTAATTAAAGAGTAAAGACTAGCTAGCTACAAAATTATTCTTTGTAGGCATAAACTAAAAAAATATAGGATCACCCGTAGATGCGTTAGAGATCGATTTAGCTTATTAGATAAATTTAAGATTTACAGATATTAGTTTCTTAATTATTTTATTTTATTTTTGTAATGAATTCATTTTTCTGCTTCTATTTCTATTAATTTCCCTCAACTCGTATATAAAGATATTGGAGACAAAGAGTGTTAAATGTGGACAATTTGACTACATCAAATGTAACGTCTCATCATTCATAATATCACACTAATTGTCACTTAAAGACTATTATTTCAAGAATTAAAATTCAATCATGTAACTTATTTTAATAATAATAATACCATATTATTATTATTATATTCATAATAAAATATCAAATCGAAACTCTCTACGACCGTTCGAGAATGGCACAATAGCCCAGGGTTTGAACCCTTGACCTTATGAGTGAAGAGGAGGAAGATAACCGCTGGGCTATCTGAGTTATATGTACAATTTTTAAAAGATAATATATATGTATTCATTAACTTCTATTTATTATGTAGTATAATTTAATAATAAGATAAAATACAATATATATATATATATATATATATATATATCAAATTATAAATATAAATTATATATTTGAAACATTTATTAGATTATATTTAAAAATAATAACACTTAAACATTTTATTATAATTATTATTAAGAATGTAGTACTTTTTTAACATTTTTTATTTATTACAAATAATATATTATTTTAATTAATTTAAAATTTTAATAAACTTAAATATATTCAAAATAATATAATATTTTAATTAATTTAAAAAATTAATTATAATTTTATTATTTAGTTAAATAGTAGTTTAAAAAAATATTTATAACAATTTAATGTTTTCATAATAACATTTAATAATTTATTATTATATAAATTAATGTTAATATTAAAAAAAAAAAAAAAAAAAAAAAAAAAAAAAAAAAAACAATTTCCCTACGGCAACTGCCGTAGGGAATACATTTTAATACTCCCCTACGGGAAATAGCCGTAGGGGTCCCCTACGGGAAAAGTAGCCATAGGGAATTTTATTATTCCCCTACGGGATTTTCCCGTAGGGAAAATTTCCCTACGGCTAGCCGTAGGGGATCCCGTAGGGAATCTTGGAGGCAAATTATGCGCGCGGATGCGCGCGAAGATCCCTACGGGGATCCCCTACGGGAGTCACCCCTACGGCTGGGGGGTAGGGATTGCCGTAGGGGATGCCAGAAAATATTTCCCGTAGGGAATGCCGTAGGGAAATCCCTACGGGAAAAAGGCCGTAGGGAATTCCCGTAGGGATTCTTTGGTTTTTTTGTAGTGTTCCTCCTGAGCCTGAGGAGGAGGACCCCGAGGAGGATCCCGATACTTATCTCGAGATGGACTCTGTGAAGGATCGAGCTTGTCCCTCTGATTCAAAATTTAATCACCGATCGAGTATAACTCCGCGTCTCCGCCCAACGCTGGTTAGCTCGATCGTAGCTCGGAAAATCACAATTAAACTCAAAGTTTATTCACTCAAGCATTTTATCAAACACCACTGCATTTTCTTCACTTCCTAATGGAAAATTAATCAAGGAAACCCATGCAAATCATCATAATCATGTAAGAAAGATTTAAAACATTCATAATCATGATCGAATCCAAAGATTTACAAAGATCCAAGTCAAATTCCCAAAAAAAACCAATATTCATAAGAGAGATTTCTACAAAACAAAAGAAAAAAGAGAAATTTAGAAGTAGCCAAGTATGTAGAGGAATTCTCGACTCCGTAGTCCTTGATCGAGCTTGAATCCGTACTTCGATTTGGAGAAGATGAGCTTGAACTCTCAATTTGGTGTTCTTTCTCTCTCTAGAATTTTCAAAGTTGTTTTCGTAGATCAAAAGTTGTGGTTTAGAAGTGTTCTTCAAGTATTTATAATCTCCCATGTGGAAATAACCAACTCTAGCTCTTTTCCCACCAAAGACGGATTTGCAATGACTCTTCTACCCTGGTCAATGCTAAAATCGGACGGTTAATGCCTCAATTAGCTCGGTCAACGCTCGGTCAACTCGTGGTCAACACATTTCAGCTCGGGTTAACTCTTCCTCGACGCATTTCACTTATTCCTCGCTGAAATTTTCAGTCCTCACCGGTGTGGTCCTCGCTAGATGTGGCGCATACCGGTCGGTCCTCGTCATGGAGGTCTTTCAGTCCGCGCAATTCTCTGTGTTGAAATATGACTCAAAATCGGTCTTTTAAGCATAATAGGCCTATAAAGCCGGACCTTTATATATATAAACAATTATAAATACAAAAAACAAACAATGTTTTCAACTTCTAAATCTTTATTCCAAATCACTAATTATCATTTATCAATTTACCTATATTTGAACGGTTGAACTCCCAAAATACAACTATTTTCATCATTTTTTTGCATATACTCGTACTCTGTTGTTGTAATTTCGGCTCCCAAAATTACTCCACACAAAATAGCTTGAAATATAAAATAGATGGGGAAAAGAAAACGATATAAAGATAGAACACGAATTTACGTGGAAACCCAAAATAGGAAAAAACCACGGGAGGAGGAGAAAATATCACTATAATCGAATCAACGGAGTTACAAATATAGATCTCTCAATAGATCTATCTCACGAAACTGTCTCTCAATAGAAACGCTCTCACAAAACGATGTTCTCAATAACACCGTGACTCACGATATTCTCAATAATATCGATCTCTCAAATTAATGCTCTCAATAACATTAATCGAGTTGATAATGATCAAGCATGGAGATCCCTATTTATAGGTGTAGCAAACCCATAAAATAGGTAACAATAGTATTAGGAATAAAAACCTTTTATTCCTATTTTAAATATAACTCAAATTCTACTACTAAATAATATAATTATATCCCCAATTTAATTATATTCCCTTAAATAAAAGAACAATAACTTGACTCCAAGATAAATCGAACCTGACGTATTCCAATTCGGCCGAACACAGCAACCAAAACAAAACAACTTCACATGCAAGCCTGGCCCGCCCATATTCCTAATGGGCCTCGGCCCATTTCCCAATTCAAACTGAATGCGTACAGTGTACTAATTCAAGGAATATGGTCCAACTTACGTTAATTTTCGACAGCGGCTTTAGCTTTTCGGTCGCGTGCTCGGCTCATTTCGTCTATTCGTTTTGACTCTCGTTTCTTTTATTTCGATTGGATTCAAGTCACCACTCAACATACTCTTCTCTTCTTTAATTTTCATACCCCGTAATTTGATTTAAAAATTCTAAGTGTCAAGTTTATTTTTATTTATATCGATCAAAAATTCTAAGTGTCAAGAATTTGATTTAATTTGTTTGTTTATTAATCTTTAATTTCCTTGTACAAATAATAGGTTTTGACATCTCAAGACGAGATGAAGGGACACCGCCATGGTCCTCGTAATTTTCCATTTCCAAACAAGCCCGTGCCACTCGCTCCCGGGCGGCCGTGCAAAGCTTATTGCTGCAAAGGTTTGAGAAATACAGTGTATATATATATATATATATATATATATATATATATATATATATATATATATATATATATATATATATATATATATATATATATATATATATATATATATATATATATACTTGTTTTGAAATTGTCTATATGTAACGCCCCGATTTCAGTTTTGAAATATAAAGCGGAAGCCTTTAAAATAAAATAATTTATTTAAAAATAACATTTAATAAAATGCGGGAGTTACGTAAAATAGATTGATTTTTCAAAATCAAAGTAACATTTTCCAAAATAAATTAGTCTTTCAAAATAAAATACTTAAAAATAAAAGTCGAGCATTTAAGTCTAAATAAACATAGTCATAAAAGAAAAAGAAACGATATCATAAACACGTGTCACTGTGCCACATCCTCGTCACGCCTGTCAAGTCCCCCGTTCATACCTAAAAAAAAATGTCGTTGATTGGGGTGAGCTCAACGTGCTCAATAGGAGTAACTTATTTTAATATCATGAATCATATCATCAATACATGACATACATATAAATACATGAAAGAACACAGGCATAGCATATCACATAAACATCTTCTCAAATATTCATACATGTACCTCGATCATAATGCCTCAAACATAATATATATACCTCGAATATATGTATACCCATGGCCGTCGCCATGGCCTCACCCCGAGACCGTCGTCATGGGCCTCGTGTATATATGTACCTCGTGTATATGTATACCTCGTATATATGTATACCCATGGCCGTCGCCATGGCCTCACCCCAATACCGTCGTCATGGGCCTCGTGTATATATGTACCTCGTGTATATGTATACCTCGTATATATGTATACCCATGGCCGTCGCCATGGCCTCACCCCAAGACCGTCGTCATGGGCCTCGTGTATATATGTACCTCGTGTAGATATAAATATAGTACCTCACCTCGTTTACTTTTCATTATACATATGCATAACCATCATTTAATACACATGACATATCATATCATAACATTAGCATATAATCACGAAGTGCATGTAGAGATCATATAATCACTCATTCACGTAAATACACATACGCACATAGAGATAACATAAATCATGAGAAAAAGATAAGAAACCCCTACCTCGTAAACGTGTCGTGCTAGTAAAATATTAGTCCAAGAGAAAGATACTATTTTCCTTGCGCCTCGTCTCCTATTAGAGTGAACCCCAAATTAAAAACATGCAATCAGTCCACTTCTGAGTATAATTTTATTGGTCTGTTGCAGAGTTTGTTACTAATAAAAGGTCTTTGAGTAAATATTAATTGTATTCCTCTAATTCCCATAAATAGTTGGCCATATATCCCACTTTCTCTTGGTCTAATTTATCCGGCCATTACCATTTACATTCACCTGTTTGTGTGTTTAGGAACAGCCGACCATTTATTTGGAGTTGGAAAAACACTACTATGATTAAATATTATATTCATTGAAAACCAACTTAGTGGCCATAGAAATATTAGAGGGGAATAGTAAGATACCAATTTATCAACCGACCAATCAAGTATTTCTTTCTGTAACTATTTCGGATACAAAATTAGTAAGGTACTAGTACTAGTTAATTTATCCTTTAAATTATACTGTGATTTATATCCACTCAAATAGACCTAACAGAAGGTGAGTATATATATAGAAACCTGCAACTTACAATATATCTTTTACATCGATTGTATTCCTAGTAGATTTAGGTGGAGGAAAAGATACCATACTAGTGGATTTGAACAGAAAGGGTATAATATTTCCACGGAATCTACAAAGGTTTGGAGGCTACCTGTTGAGGTGACACAAAGGAGAACGACCAACTGACCAAAGAGATGAAACGCTTGATTTCCAGAACGTATGAGTATGATGCTTGTGATTATATTGCGAGTGCTTTACAGAGTTTTTCCTTCCCAATTCTCGATCGGTATCTTCTTTTTGAGTTTAGAGTGTAGGTTTTCTAGGATTTTTGTTGAGAGAGTCAATTAAAGAGTGGAGACGGTTGCTACAAAATAGCAGAACGTGATTTATCTTACTGTTTAATGAATTGACTTGAATATTATGAGGACTTTTAATATAATGGTTGAAAATATATAATGAATTATTTAATTTGTTATTTATTTTTTTATCCTTGAATAATTCTATTATTATTACTATTATTATTATTATTTATTTATTTATTATAATTATTTATTGTTATTATTATTATTAACTCTTTTTACATACGAGTGTTACACTATAATAAAGGAATTATCAAAAACCTAACTAATTTCCATGATCATTTTTTCTAATAACCAACCAGCTGGAATGGAGAAGACCGCAGATTGCTTCAAAAAATATCCAGGGCCGGTGTAATTGTCCTGGCAATTGAAAGATTTCACAAGGAATTGTTACGTTATGAGCACGAATGATTTCGCATTGTGTACTATTTAACTATAGTAGAATTAACTAAAATTAAATAAACACACATAAATATGGGGGATTGTGTTTTTTTCTTTGTTTTTTACTAGAACATAAATTAAATACTTAATACTAGGCGTGTGTGTAAAGTAACAAAAAGATATATGGTACCTCTAAGAATAAGTTACCTCTAAGATTTCTGCACACCATTTCTGTAGAGACTGATGAAATATTTACTTCCACACTAAATTAAGAAAAGTCTTTTGAATATAACTATTTAAAATTTGAAATCCAATTATTAAAAAAAAAAAATTGGTGTTCCTTAACTCTATTACATTAAACAAATCATAAAATTTGACATTCTTTCAGACACTTGCATCTACTTCTGAAGCATACATATATCATCTTTTTTTTCCTGGATTGCATATCTTCCATTCCTATAAATAATAGACTCGGGCCCGGTTCTCGATCGTCTGTTTTGGCACAAGATAGATGATAAAAAATGAATCACTTAGCGTCACCCCAAACGCCATCCCATCCACCGATTGGTGCAGCCTTGGGTCCCACCTCCATGTAGCTTTGTGGTCCTGGTAGACCAGCTTCCATGCCTGCAGGAGGTGGATGGACCTTCTTGGGTTTAGCGCGCACTCCCAACAGCCTAAGAGCAAATCTCGCAAGCTCTCCATAGAGCACACCCGACCTATCAAACAGCTGAAGAAGGGCTGTCATAAACATATGGAATGCCTGTGTGTTTTGGTCGATCAGGATCGCAATTCTTCCGAAGAAAGTTACTACACCTTGCATCTGTCATTATATTGCCCCAAACACAAAAAAAAAAAAAAAATCACAGCTCAGAAAGTGTGTTTATGTAACAGATACCAAACACAACGTCACCCATTTGCATGAAACATGAAATGATCAATTAGATATAGAAAATGATCATTCTAGTATCGACAATGCAGAGGCAGCAAAAACAAGGACTCACCACTCGCATTAGCGAAATCCAAAAATTCGGTGGGGAAGAAGGAGGTCCATAGGGATTGTTTGGATCCTGGTCAGCCCCCATGCCCATACCCATACCCATCCCCATCCCATATCCACCCATCGGGCCTCCTAAACCACCACCAGCACCATACATCCCCCCACCACTATACATACCACCTCCGTAAAGTCCACCTCCATAACCTCCTACTCCTCTATACATGTTATTTCCGTACATCCCTCCACCATATGAACCATACATCCCGCTTCCTATCCCAGAATTATAATTTAAACCTGATCCATAACCTAATAAGAAACAAACAGAAATTACTGCAGACCCAATTGAAATAAACCACATTCCTAGCAATTAAAGGTCTTGATACCTCCTCCATAGCTGTTTCCATATGTCTGTTGTTCCCATGGCCGGGCAGGGACAGGCCTTCCGAGTGCGTTCCTATTAACAGTTGTATTAATCCTATCAGCAGTGGAAACGACTTCACCAGGTTGAGCTGTTCCGGAAGCTTCTACCACATCACTTGTGTTACCAGCTGAGGGTGGCTTGAAAGGAGCAGGTCCGGATGAAGACCCAGCTCTTTCCCATGGTTTTGGTGGAGGACCACCACCTGCACAGGGTTTTTCAGCCAGCGTCATACACGATTGGGTCGATAAAAAGGCCCGTTGAGGAGATGAATTACAGCAGCATTGGACGTTACATATATATACAACCAAATCGAATCATTATCAGGTTGTTGAAACAGAAAACACCGAGCAAGATTTGATTTTTATCGAATTAAATCATATTCAAAGGAGATGGGAGAAAGAAGAGAGAGAACACAAATTTCCCATTTATACAAAAACGCTAATCATCAAAAGTATGATGAAGAAACAGAATCAATCTATAATCGCTGCTAAATCCAGAACAAAAAAAAAACATAAAATTCAAAGAGGTTGGTGATGTAATAAATCAAATCGGTTCGAAAATTTAGCATGCACATACCTGGTGCGTTGTTCTCCATCGACCTCGAGCCCTAGAGAGATGAGAGAGAAAGGGAAGGGGAAATTGATCGGCAAACGTTTATCCGGAATAAAAAAAAATATCCTCCGGAAATTGAGGAGCTGCAATGACAAATATGCCCTTCGGATCTTACGCGGGAGTACACGGTGGCGTACCGACACACTTGACTGCGTTTGCTTCACTTTTTTTGACGTCTATTTTTATTATTTTTTATTCAAAGTTCAAATAATTCAATACGAAATTAAATATGAAATCAAAATTTATAAAAAAAAAAAAAAATATTGCAAAATAAGTGGAATGAAGTAAAATTTTGAAAGTAATACTGTATCTTTTAGTAAATTTTTTTCAATATTTTACTAGTTTAGTATTCAAGTCATGCAGCACTCAGAAGTCATAATGAGATACACACTGAGAAGTTAAATGAAAACAAGCAACAATCTAAACACTTCATCTTTCGAAAAAAAAGTCGGAATCACAACACTTGAATGTTTGAATGGAAAAAAAGAGACTAACGAAACAAGAACATTACAAGGGCAACTAACTAATAAAAATTTCAAGGCTTGGTTTCCTCCTCATCATCCTCAATCTTGGGTGCCAAGTAGAATCTTATGTAGCCCATCTCAGCAATCTTGTACTCAACTACCACAGGAAGCTCCGAGGACAAGCTTATGGTGACTGTGCTCGACAATGGACTTGCCTTGGTGAAGGAGTTTAAATACCTTAGGGCAAATGTCAAAGACACAGGCTCGTTCATCTCTATCACAGTAGCATCTTCTGGCTGCATATTAGATTTCAAAGACATTATATACAATGAGAAAGATCCACTTGGCTATTTGTTCAGGACAAGGATATAATGTCAATCTTTCCAAATTATGAAACAAGTCCTTTAGTAATAGGGTTGATTACAGACAATGCCCTCGAATTTTGACATAATTACAAAAGAAAAATGATAACCACAAAAAATAACCCCAAGGTTTTATTTTAACTCACGTTTACACTTTCATAAGCAAAAACATTATGAAACACCCTTGACATTTATAAAAAGGGTATAATAGTTAGCCCCTTAAATTGAGGATAGTTAAACAACGGGGATATTGTTTTTCTTAAGTTAGACAAGCCTTTAGATAGGTCAAACTTTGGGGTGCTATTTGTAATTACTCCAAAACATTATTAACAAGTCATGCAGTGTGCATTTGTTAACAAATAACAAACCAACCTTTTCTACTTGTAAATAGAAACAAACATCAAACAATACATGTAATGTTCATAAATAATGCACTATCAAGTAACTAATGCTATAAAGTTATATAGATTGCTATGATATGCCAATGAAAAACAACCTTATCGACGGTAGTGTTTTGCCTGCATACGACATTTGCAGTTCCAATATCACCTCTAGTAGAGAACTTTACGCCTTCCTTTGTGACCGAAATAACAACTGCAATCACCAAGAAAACCAAACAATACTTATTGTCGACAAGTAGAAGCAGACTAAAGCATGTCAAATGCAACCGAGAATACTAGTGGCATTACCCGTGTCACCAATACTGCTCAGATCTTTACATATCCTTCCAAACTCAGAAGATGGCATCCGGACTATAGCGTGGTACTCTGCCTCTGGAATCCCAAGATGCTCGCTGTCAATGTCCATGAGTTTCATCTCAAAATCCGCAATCTTATCTTGAGCTGATATCACATCAATTAAATCAATATACGCAAAACATGAACACCATGAATTAACTGAATACTACAAACGAAGCTAATTACAACACCATTGCCAAAAATATTTTCTAATCAGACATTTTAATGATGGTTTTAACACAGTAAAAACAACACGAGAGAACCAAATAATTAAAACCCTAAATTCAACGATTTTAGGGCTACGCAATTAGATCCCAGCAAATCACAAAGGCGAGTATCAATCGAGCTCAAATGAATAAAAAATTCGACATACTAGGGCTCTCGAACATGAAGGTGACGGTGTCGCTGCCGTCGTCGGCTTTGATAGTGATGATATCGTCGTTGCCGGCGCACTTGAGCATCTTGGCCATGTTGCCGAGGTTCATGCCCATGGAGAGGTTCCGGTCGCATCTGTAGTGCTCGAACCCTTCCGATCTGAGAAGCAGCGCAACCAGGGCCACGTGGCTCGAGTCCATGGCCTGCAGCGAGAATCCGGTGGCCGAACAGTCGAAATTGGCATCGTTGACCAGATCCTTGACCGCATCCAGAACCTTCTTCAGCAGGCTCCCCTGCACGAGCCTCAGTTCCAACATCTCGCGTGATTCACTTTTTTTTGGAGGGAAAATTGGAAGGACTTTAGTGTTGAGAGTCTGAAATTTGGGCGTTTAAGCAGCCGCAAGCGAGGATGCTAGGGTTTTACATAGCATTTTTGTAGGGTGTTTCGATTGGCGGGAAATTGGGTTTGTTCGCGAAATAATATCGATTCCCGCGTCTTGTTTTTTGCTTTTTGGGAAGAGAAAATGAATGGATAGGGACTAGCTAAGAAATTGCGTTACCGTGCTTATGGTGCTTAACGAGCGAGGCTTGACCTTAACGAGTCGGCTCGGAGAAAAAAAATAACAAGCTCGACGACTCGCGAAATGTTTTTCATGCTCGAGTTTGACTCGATCGAGCTGATCGACTTTTGCTCACTCGAGTAATTCAACTATATCTTGTTCGAGTGACTCAACACGTATTGCTCGAGCTCGAATCAATTCGAATTGTTCGAAAAGCTCGAGTCAATTCAATATATATAGTATATACATATTAAGAATATTTAACTAAAATGTTATATATTAGAGCGGCTCGCGAGTCGGGTCGATTCTTCAAGGACGGTGCTTGAGCTGAACTCGTATAGAATAATGCTTGACTCGAGCGAGTTTGATCGAGCTCGAGATGAGCGTCGACTTTGAGTTGCTCGGCTTGTTTCCAACTAATGTGCTATATTGGATCCACTTTATATAAAATATTGCAATTAGAATAGTAATTTTACTTCCATAGTATGATACTGTCAAATTTCAAATGGGGGTGTTCAAGTGCGGTCCCACGCCTAGCGCACACAAACAAGAATTTCAAATGGGGGTGTTCAAGTGCGGTCCCACGCCTAGCGCACACAAACAAGAGCGGGAGTCCGAATATGCACTAGAGAGTCTCTTTCTAACTTAAAACCATATGGTACTAAGTAGGAGAACTCCCTAGGCTTATATCATAGACTCCCCTCTCACAATTATTCGATGTGGGACAACTCACAAGTGGCCTTCAACAGATACTATATATGATTAATGAAACTCTCTCCTTTTATTTTATGGATATAAAAGAAGAAAAAAAATCAAGAATATTACAAACAAACTATTTATGGAATTTTTCTGGTTGAACATTACTTTTGGGATCTCCATCCTAGACTTGATAGAACTTGTAGAAATACAGGGTGTGTGTTAGTAAAAAATATTAGTGAAGTTTCAATTATCTATGTACTAGTTAATTTTTACATATATTAATAAAATTGGTGTTTTCTTGTCATTTTGACAAAAAAATAAAAATAAAAATATATTTTTAAGATAAAAAAATAAAATAATTCAAATTTTACTATTTAAAAATGAAATAATAAAATAAAATTTAAAATTAAGTTTAGGTGCATGTAACTAGTTGAAATAAGAAGTAGTACTTTTTTGTTCCATAATTATAGTGTCAACGTTAACTTTAATTTGTTTAATAGATGAAAATGGCAACTTATAATTTACACCTGGGAGTAAAAGGAGAATTGTGTACCCACTTTCTCTCGATCTCAATTATAATGATGATTTTAGTGTTACTTAATAAATATTTTTTTAAAATGTTTTGTAATGATGATTTTAGTGTTGCTAGTGAATATTTTATTTTTTTAGTGATAATTTATTTATTTTGGACGATGTTTTTGTATATTTATAATGAAGATTTGGACTAGGTGCACAATAGATCACCTAGGTGCATGATATAGGTATTGAAAAGTATATAAATATAATTAGTTGTAATAAAAAGTATTACTACTCTTTTTGTTCTAGGTTTATAGTGTTCACTTTGACTTTTATTTGTTCAAACTAGATAAACAGTATACAAAAAGTATACAAAAATTATGTGTTGATTTTTATTTGTTCAAAATAGATAAACAATATACAAAAATTATGTAAAAATAATTAAAAAAAATTTATTAAATTTTAAAAGTCAACATTATAAATTGTACAAAATTATGAAAATATAATTAAAATACAATTTAACTAAAATTATGAAAAAATAATTAAAATAAAATTTAATAAATTTTAAAAGTCAACATTATAAATTGTACAAAATTATGAAAATATAATTAAAATACAATTTAACAAAAATTATGAAAAAATAATTAAAATAAAATTTAATAGTTAAATTTTATTTTAATTATTTTTTTATAATTTTTGTATACAGTTTATCATACATATTGGACTTGGACCATAAAAAAAAGTCAGCGTTGACCACCTGACTATATCTATGGAACAGAAGGAGTACATATATAGATCTCGTACGTATAATTAATTCTTGAACTAATTAATTGATTCGATCTAGTGGTACGTAATGGCAGAGCGTAGCCGGATATATAATCGAACGCATAATGATTTGGTTATTTGTTAACATCGTCTCGTGGGCTATAATTTGATATTACTTTTTTCGCTACGATTTTCTCACCAAGTATTATCTTCCGAAGCCACTTGCGCTCGGAACTTCTCTTCCGTGTTTACTCGCTTACTTCTTCTCCTCACCGCTTAACACGCTTTTGTAAAGTAAGTTTATACTCGTGAACCCGTGCCTTACGAACCCCCGCGTTACGCGAAACCGTTGTTTGATTGCTCGTTCGTTGTCGTGTGTTCGTGTTGGGATTACTACGAGAGGGACGGTGCGTTTGAGACGATCGTTCTAGGGCTTCTTCTTTGCCTTCATGTTGTTCCCACGTTTTACATATGGTGGGATTTCAACGACTTTGCCGTGGGCGATTGTTGCATGGCGATACTGATCGAGGCGGCCGTGTATTACTTTCGTGGTTGTGGGGCTCTTTTTTTGGTCGGTCTTACAGTTTTAGGGGTTGATCTGCAGTTGAGGAAGAATAAGTATCAGCGGCGCTATTACTCCGATCAAGCTTCTCGATCGATCGAGCACTCTTCTAGTTAATTAGGAAGAAGAAAAAGATCATCTATAATCATCGATTTTTTGTTGTTTCAAATTAGTTTGAGATATAATTTTTTTTTTTTTTATGATATGAGTATTTGTTTTGATGTACACCTTTTCAATTTACTCAAAGTTATATTGTTGTTATTATTATTATGAATCACAAATAGATTTCTCTTATATAAAGACTTATCTTTCAAACTACACCTCAATTATGGATTTATGCACTATTTGATTAATAAAATTTGATTTACAATTATATAAGTGTAAGATGATTGCATTTTATTAAAATTCAACACTATATATACAAATGTAAGTAATAGTTATCTTAGTCAGATGATTAGCTCCATTGTGGAACCTAAATTTAAAGGAGTATATCATAATATATATATATATATATATATATATATATATATATATATATATATATATATATATATATATATATATATATATATATATATATATAATATTTCCAAAAATTGAGTTATTAAAGTTGCTAATAATATTTTTAGTTTTAGTTTTGAAAGTTCAGTTCATCTTAATTCAATCATTATTAAGTTCAGTTCAAATCTATTAAGTTGAATTCATCAATTTTCATTCCAAAATAAAACGTCTTTACACCTCCTCATTTATTAAAATCAGATTAATAATAATTATCAGGAGTTGCAATTTGCAATTTACAATACACGATTAAGATCATCAAGTTGTTATATTGATTTTCTATGTAATTTTGCCGGTGAAAGAAAATGAAGAAGACGAAGTTTCTATTATGAGCATATTGGGATTGCGGCTCCCATTGATGGGACTTTAAATACCACAAGAAACCCTAATGCATAATGTAAGTACAAAGGGTACCAAAGCTATTACAAAAATATCAAATAAAACGACATGGAATTGTTCCCAGGAGCATAACCGAGTGGTAAGGTCTGTGATGATGTGGGTGTAATTTCCCGGCAACGCAGACGCAGAGTTCGAATCTCGGGTGAGACAAAATTTTCATTGAAATATTATGAAGGTTTGTCTGGGATTCGACCTGTTGGCTCTCTCGCACAAATGTCTGCTACTCAGGCACATTCCTCGATTTACATCCTACCCGATCGAGGGACCTCCGATCGGGTGGGGTGGAGTTTCTCGTCTCTCCTCATAAAATAAAAAAAAAACGACATGGAATTAAACCTAATCTGAATTAGGGTCTTCAAACGGTGTCATATGGAGCTTGATTTGGGAATCAACTTAGGTCATGAAACGACGTCGTATGAGTCTCAATTTGTGGATAGAATTAGGTCGTGGAAACGACATCGTTGGCGCTGAGAATTGTGGAAAAATAACACGTCTTAGAGCCTGTTTGGCTGAGCTTATAAGCTCCTTAAAACAGCTTATAAGTTGTTTAAGAGCTTATAAGCTCTTAAAATTTGTTTGGTAACATTTTAAAAAAAGATCTTAAAAAACTTAAAAATAAGCTGTTTAACAGCTTATAAGCTGTTAAAAAAAGTAAGGGGGGAGGTACTTTATTTTAACAGCTTATAAGCTCTTGTAACTTAAACCATAAAAGACCAAAATACCCCTATAATTATTATATTTTATATATATACAAAAATTCCAAATTTATTATTTAGTTAATATAAATATTTTTAATTATTTTTTTTATATATAACAATTTATTTTTGGTAATTTTATTTATATAAGATCTTAAATTGGCAAACAAATTAACATCTTATAAGTTTATATATATATTTTATCCAAACGGTTTAACGACTTATTTATTAAATAAGACGTAACAGCTTATCAACTCTTAAAACAACTTATAAGACGTAACATCTTATAAGCTCTTTTAAATAAGCTTGCCCAAACGAGCTCTTAATACCTCCTCGGCCGATATACCCGAGGCATCTGCATGGTGGTGCATTCGCCGCCTCTCTGCTTTCTAGATCTGCCAATCTCTTCACTACTTCACAATAATTTCTATGCAAACCCTAAATAAGGTATAGTAATAATATATGGGTCGCTTATTGGGTGGGCCGACTATTGGGCTACAAAGTGCTTCCTAGATTGAGTTAAGCAAATGTTAATTTTTGTTTTTCTTTTACCATGGGATGTAAAAATTAATGCGTTCTCCTGAATACAATTTTAAAATGAAGTAAATAAATTTTTGAGTATTTAAGTTGAAAGTGAGTAGTCACCTGAATACAATTTTAAAATGAAGTAAATAAATTATAAGTAAAATTTTATTTTAAAATAAAAAATAAAAAAATCATTTTTAAGAGTGTGGATATTAAATCGGGACATAAAAACAAAAATGCATAATTAGTTTAAAGAGAAGTACCGTAAGTAGTTTATATTTTGTAATATATAATTCTCGTTGTAATAAAATATGACTTATTTACATTTTTTTAAATTACAAAGAAAGTTGATTATTTTTTGTGAGATAGAAGAAGTACAATAGTTGAGTTGACCGAATGATGTGGCATTATGGGTCCAATAGAGTAGCTAATGTGGCCACATGTTATTTTTCGGTCAATTTTCGCTGAAAGGACCACGTTTAATTTTTGTAAAATTTTAAAAGAGAAAATGTAAATTTTGTTTTAATTACACGACGGTTTGTGAAATGATCTCTTTTTATTATTATGAATCACAAATCGATTTGAGATTTCACGATTTATCTTCCAAACCACACCTCAATAAAGATATATATAGTAGTAATATAATTATTTCAATTTTTTGGTTTATTAATATAATACTGTATATAAGAGCATCTCCAATGATAGTTTCAACTTTTGGGTGAGGAGTATACCACGTATGCGCCAAATCATAATTTTTCTACTTCTACCTAAAAAAACTTCTACCTCGTCCAATAGTTCTACCTACAAAAGTCTCACCACTAACTTATTTTTTTATTTTTTATTTAATATTTATAGAAATAATCAAGGATATACTGATTTTAAAATTTTTAATTATTTCAAAATTTTTATTTTTAATTAAATTTTATATAAAATAAAAAATAATTTCTAACGCTAAAAATTTAAATATTTCAAATTCTTATTTTTAATTAATTTTTATATAAATAATTTTTAACGTAAAAAATTTAACTATTTAAATTTTTTATTTTGTATTAATTTTTATATAAAATAGAATAATTCGTTAAAATACAAAATAAGTTAAAATTTAATCTATTTCAATATTCTTAATTTTAAATAATTTTTATATATTCAAAATTCTTATTTTTAATTCATTTTTATATAAGTAATTTTTAACGCTAAAAATTTAACTATTTGAAATTTTTTATTTTTTATTAATTTTTATATAAAATAGAATAATTGTTAAAATAAAAAATAAGTTAAAATTTAATCTATTTCAAAATTCTTAATTTTAAATAATTTTTATATAAAATAAATAATAATCTGTTATGTTAAAAATTACAATGGCAGTATTAATTTTGTTAATTAATAATTTAAATAATAATAATAAATTAATAATGGTAAATAATAATAATAAAATAATATTATTTTTCATCTCTACCCGAGTAGAAATTCTTCAGAAGTTTTAGGAACTTTTAATTTCAACACGTCAGCGCAGCTCCAATGATTTCTACCTCGTTTTTGGGTGAGAGGTAGAAGTACACATAGACTTCTACCTCACCATTGGAGATGCTCTAATAAAAAATCATGTACTATTTGATTAATAAAATTTGATTTACAATTATACAAGTATAAAATGATTTAAAAACTGTTCAATCATGTTATGGCTGTGTGTGCTACATTTTGAAATTTAAGATGGTTGCTCGATTGGTGGGGACTGAATAGTTAGAATTCGCGGGTTCGAACCTCCTTCGTATTCACTTTTTTAGTACTCATATGTGTCGGTTGGTGGGAATTTCGGTTTTAGTTATCGGTTAAAACCGAAATCAAACCGAAATGTTCACTTTTCAGTTAACTAAATAAAAGAAATTTGGTGTTCGGTTTGATTATCAGTAAGAATATATATATATATATATATATATATATATATATATATATATATATATATATATATATATATATATATATATTCGATTAACGGTAACCGATTGTTAAAAATCGAATAACCGAAATATATTATATATTCTACATATTATATATATTCTTAACGACGATTGTCTGAATGCATATTTATGTTTTTTTTTTCAGAATATTCTTTTTGAAATCAGTTCACTTTTTTATAATCGATTTTTTTGTTAATTGATAACCGAACCTAAAAATCGATTCGATTATCCAATAAATTATTTCGGTTCAAATCGAATTCGGTTTTAATTAGTCATTTTTATCATTTTTCTGTTCGGTTAACCGATCATTCGGTTCGATTCGATTTCGGTTAACCGAACTTCCAGCCTTGACTTGATACTTTCCTAAACTATTTTTAGTATTCACTATTAATTTTAGTATAATTAAACTATCGTACAAATATTTGCATTAATCAAGTTAGTAAAGCTGGTAATGTTATTACTTTTAGCTTTGGAGGTCAAGGGCTCTATCCTAATATTTTTTTTTATTTTAAAATAAAAAAATGGATCAACATATAAGACGATTTAAAAAAAAATGTACATAGCAATATTAGTGGCGGCCCAATATTATAGAGTACTAGTATATATAGGACTAGGAGTAGTATATATACTACATATATTCGTTTCCTCGTATTAATTTGTATCAGGATAGGAATATAATTGGCTTCTTCTTATTCTTCTCTCCCTATATATACACTATAGCTAGATTCAGAGTAATTGAATTTGAATCGCCAGTGGTATATGTAATGGGAGAGCTTAAGCAGATATCGAAAGGCAGAAGAATTGCTTGGTACTCCATTTCTTGGATCTCGTGCAGTCTTGCTTACTTTTGTTTGGTTAATTTAGTGGTCAAGTATATTACGAATCCACTGATTACGCAAGGGAGGGCTATTTCTATTGGAGCTGCGTTTGGTGCTCTCGTCGTTGCTGCTTATCATTTTTTCTTAGAATACGTGATTTGTACTCGTGAACCCACCGTACCCTGCAAGCTACGGCCTCCCGTGAAGCGGTTGTTTGATTGCTTGTTCGTGGTTGTCTGTTCGTGCTGGGGATATTATTACACGACATCATCCTCTTCTGTTGTGGCGGTGGGGCTTCTTCTTTGCTTTCATGTTCTTCCCACGTTGAATGTGTGGTGGGGTTTTGTCAACTTCTCCTTGCTCGATTGCTGCGTGGCCATACTCATCGAGACAGCTGTGTTCTTTTGTAGTCGTAGTCGTCACGGTGTTCTTTTCATCGGGCTCACCGCGGTTGTAGGTGTTGCTCTACAGTGGAAGAAGAATGACTATCAGCAGCAGCAAACAGCTATTGATGAGGAAAAAAAGATGAATTGATTACATTTTTTGTTTTTATGTCTTTGTTTCTTACTACTCTGTTATTGTTTATGAAAAACTGTTAGTTATCGATTGTCAAATTTTCGTTAAATTTTTATCGATCGATTTGAATTGTTAATAAAAAAATCCTCCTCGATTTTGATAGATACAGTCTTGTATCAATGATTACACTATTATACGAACAATACTCCAATTTATACCCTAAAAATACCTCAACAATAATTAAAATATCAACACCACCGTACCCACACTATCCAACCTTTTTCTAAGGTTCGCTTCATCCGAGTATGATCGACTGTAGAATGGTGAGTATCGTCTGTAATTTTACACCAACTCGTCTATAAAATCAGCCTTAAACCGTTACAAGACCGAGTAATCCCACACCGCTGTCAACGTGATTGGTGGATGACTTCAGCTGGTTCTAGTGATTAGCTAATTACTGTTTTTTAGAGAAACTCTAGAAACCTGGTTGCTTTCTTAATGTAATATGTACACTTTTGATTTTGGCAAGCCAATGTTTTATTGTGCCGTATTTGTTTTAAGATTTGTAAATATGCTCACATAAGAGTAAACAAACACATCAACATATGGCAGTGAACAAAGTGTTTTGGTTTTGTTTCTTACAGATTGGTCGATTTTTCTCTGCATCCCAAATCGACACCAGCACAAAGTTTTTTTTTTATTCCAACCACATCCCCTAGATCTACACCCCAGCCTGATTGAGGAGATGCCGAAGATGGCGAATCTTACCTATCAGATATCTGTTGAGTTTTTCAACCAAATAGGCCACAATGGCAACAAATAGCATCTTTACAAAGCAGCAAGAGGATCCTTTTGCGATACTTAATCCAGCATGCGTGGCTGCTGACACTCCGACCTCCACAAACCCGACTTCTTCGGCTACTAAGAAATCTGCAAGTAGCATCATGGAAACGGAGCCCGAAATAATGATGCTTACGCTGCATATGTCCTTCAAGGGCTCCATGATATACGCCGAACCCAAAATCAGTCCTACTTTCAGTACAGCCCTAGCGAATATCGGCATAAGCAACCTAATAATTCTGGGAACAGCTATTTCTGGCAGCTTTACACCCCCCACTCCAAGTTTCACCCCGAATATTCCAACCACAAAATTGATTACGCAAGGGGGAATCACCACATTATACATGAGAAGCACACCGAAAATCAACGCGGTCCACTCAAAATGCTTATCAATACCTTCACAAATATTGCTACCTTTGCAAAGCGTTAAGAGCAAGCCCGTGAGCCAAAGCGACATTCTCCCAATTAAATGAGGAAACACCAAAACATTTTCTAATTCATCATGGGCTTCTGCAATTTGCTCCAAGCTATATTCCACGTTGTCTATGATAAAAACAGGCTGTTCATAACCAAATAAACAACCAATTAGTTTTGGACATTTTGCTAGTTTATTATATTTGGGCCCCTCGGGCAAAAGTGTAAAAATACATACTTTCTTGGGGCCATGCTCCACTGCGGCCGGATGTGAATGCTTTTTCAAACCATCAATTTCATCTTGCTTTTCCTGGAGCTTTATCTTGAGTCCATGAACAAGTTCTCTATATTCATCATCTAAATCTCGATATTTCCAAGATAGATTTTCCTGCAGCACATAACTAATTATTTTAAACAAGTTATTCACAGTTAAAATGGATAAAATTTTGTAAGTAAGTTCTCACCAGCTCTGTGTCAGAAGTTATTCGGTTTTCTTCGCTCTTCTTCAAATAGACATTCAATGATTGAATCTTGGATTCCAATTTCCGAGTTTTCTTTTCTGCTAAAAGGCATTGTTCTACATGCTGCACCCTTTCGACCTCTTGTTTTTTCCGAAGTTCCAGAACATTATTGCTTAGCTTTTTAACAGCCAACTGTATATGGTCCATCTTTTGTCGAGTATTCTCAGAAAAAAGATCTTTCTCCTGCAGAGCCAACTTAAGACAAGACTCAAATGAATCAGTCAACTTGTTGAAATTATTCGAAAATGTCAGGCTTTGTTCCTCCAATTCCCTGATCTTCACAATAAGCATGGTAAAAAAATCTTGCAGGTTCTTGATTTCTGTAGGGGAAAATTCTACTCGGTCAGCAAAATCATTCTTGATAGACAGTAGATCCTTGTTTGCCCCCTCCAATCCAGGCAATGCATCTTGTTTCACTGCTATTTTAAGTTGTAAATCCAGTCAAACTTTTTTAAGCGATTCACTAAATATCTTGTTTACTTACAAACAATTCATTAAACTTGTACTTAAAAAACCAAAAGGAGAAGGTTGAAATAACATGAAACACCTTATGAAAATGCCGTGCAAATGTGTAAGAAAACATCAAAGATAAATTTGGGCATATCAATTAACTTACGATTCGCTTGCTTCACCTTAAGCTGTGCATTGTATTTGAATAACTCCAATTGATAGAGTTGGTCCATATACTCGAGTTCATATTTCTGCATATTGGCCAAAATAGACGTTATCAAAAGGTTATCCAAACAGACAATATCTTGAGTTCAAAAATTGGTCCATTTCAACAAAACTATCAAAAATCTGTTAATAGACATTAAGTGCTTATATGCATTCATACTTCATAGTTTAATACAATACAAAACACATAATAGAAAAACTCATCACGAAACATATTTATAGTTCATACCGAAACACCGATTAAATAATCAATGCATATTCGTTTACCGTCGACGAGTCGAGGTCAGTATTTGCAGAACCTTGTTTCTTCTCAAGCATATCTGCCGAAATAAATTCCGCATAAAAAACATCAAAACGCGCGCAATAGAATTTAGCTAAATCGAAAATAATCGATTTCATGGAAAATCATTACAACCTGTCATATGCTCCAGATCAACAATATCATTCTTGATAGATAAGGGATCCTTGATTCCCCCCTCCAATTCAAGAAGTGGATCTTGTTTCACTGCTATTTCAAGTTGTAAGTGTTCAATCTCAGAAGTTAAACTTTTTAAAGCGATTCACTAACATAAAAAACGATTCATCAACCAAAAGGAGAAGATTGAAATAACAGGAAACACAAATTAAAATGCCGTGCAAAGGCGTAAGAAAACGTCAAAAACAATAAACAATGAATTGTATCAGATTTGTTTTAGCTCTATGTTCTATTATTTTGAAAAGGTCCATATCTCCGATATTTCTATAAAAAAAATTGTTGTACCATAATTACCTTTTTCCTCAAGCAGGCAGGCAGCACTGGTCTGTTCATTTTTGAAACCTGATTTCGTGGCATTCTTTACATTGCCAAGTTCCAGAAGTTCCTTGTTACCTGCATTTAGCAACATAAACCTTTATATTAAGCAACAATAAGTTTAGATATGACATTTAAACAAACAAAATATAAGATTTTAAAGATGGAGTTGGGCATATCAATTAACTCACGAGTCGTATCATTTTTGTCATCTTTTTGCTTCACGTTAAGCTGTGCATAGTTTTGGAATAATTCCAATTCATACAGTTGGTCCATCATCTTCTCAAGTTCATATTTCTGCATATTAGCCAAAGCAGATTAATCAAAAGGTTATAAAAGGCTAAAAGCTATCAAAACAGATTCATATCTCGAGTTAGGTTATCAAATCTTGCTCCGGTTCAAACATAAATTGAGGCAACTCAACTATCTTAAATCTGTTAATATACATTTAAGAGAGGCAACACATCATAAAGTGAAGCACTGAAGCAACACAATTATCAACGCATTACTATCAAAAATAAGTTATGCAAATTGAAGTAGGCTTATATGCGTGTAGAATTTCATACCAAAACACCAATTACAAAATCAATGCATATTCCTTTACCGTCGAGTCGAGGACAGTTTTAGGAGAACCTTGTTCCTTCTCAAACATATCTCCTGATGCATCTAGGAATAGCCTCGGTTTCCCACCATCATGAACCCCTTCATATTTGGATAAAGTCTTCGGAAAGCACAAGGTATTGTAGGCTGACAAGACTCTGCAAAAACAAATTAGTACGACACATTATTTGGATTTCTTACTTAATCATAACAATTATAATCATGAAAAAAACAGAGAAATTCCTCAAGAACACTGTAATGTCATTATCGATACTTTGAAAAATACCTCAAATGAACATTAGGATCGAAAGACTCTTACTTGTTGTCAATTTTAACCACAGCTAGCTCGGGTTCCTTCCTAATGACCTTGAGGTCGTAATAGTAACAATCTTTATCTGATGTAGAACCAAGAGAATGGTTGTAGAATAAAATCAGATCACAGGCTTCCAGATTATTGGCTCTAACGAAGTCTCCCCAGTCTCCGGAAATGGAGTATCCTGCCCAATCTTTGCTCACAAAGTATGGTGATAGCCGCAGGTTATATGTTCTGTCGAAGTCGTCATTCACATGAAGAGTCTTAGAGAAGGAGGCTGAAGGGGTTCGTAGAAGGTCCTTGCAGCCGGTTAAATCATAGGCTTCTTCAGGATAAAGGTATAACACGGGGTTTGCGGGCTCAACTTCGTGTAAGGTTAATGACCTCGATAGACATGACTTCTTCTCATCTTCAGTAGGATCAGAACTGAGAGCAAAAGGTAAGAAAATACATGAACTGAACGTATAGAAAATATAAACAAATGAATCCATCAAACAATAATAAATGTATCAGCGCATCGTAGGAGAATCTACAATACCTTTCAACCTGGCGGCGGGGCACATTTTTCCTGATTTGATGATCATCACATGAGAAAGATGAAGATTAGAATCGAGTTTAATTCGACACAAGAAAAAATTATCTTGTTATTGCAAGTGATAAGACTCATAGGAGTATCCTTGTTTGTTTTTCACCAAAATGCGTAACAAGAAAAAGATAGAGATACAAAAAAGGTCCTCAGGACTGGATTAATTACAAAACGAACCTAGATTTCCGAAAATCGCAATACCCCTGAGGTTTGATTTTACATGTATACATCTAATTTTTCAAAAAGCAAAATCATTTTGTATATATTACAACAAAGCATTTATTGTGTAATATCCAAAATATAGGTAATAAACCCAAACCTCAGGGGGCATTCTGTAATTATTTATCCCAACAGAAAACTTATGTAAGCTTACAAGCTAGCAATCCAGACAATGTTCGAATCACAAACATACTAAAAACGGAAGATCGAATACGAGAAAGTACCTAGTAGGTGGCCGAGACTCAGGAATCTGAAAAACCTCAAGTCTATAGTATAACTGACCGGAAACATCGTCTAAGAGCCTGTAAAACCAGACTTCGGATCTTTCTCTGACCTTTCTCGCACGGACAAATTCGTGCCATTCTGTGTTGACATGGAAGCGGCTTAAGGACCCACTCTCGTGATTGGATATGTTCATGTCGTATCTTCTATCAGACGCATCAAACACGATGAGATCCCTCGAGAACCTTATGGGAGGGTCTCTCAGAATCTCATTGTTTTCTGTCAGAAGGAATGCTTCATCGGACGAGAGGTTTAGCTTTGGGTGCGGTTCGAGGACTTCGATCGGGCTTAGTTTCAGTGTCAAGCATGTTCCCTTCAACGGCATGACCCTGCAAAGATGAATGAACAAGGTTTTCACAGATAAGAAACACAACAAAATCGTTGAATATCCTAATTACGTATCATCATGAAACCATTCAATCATCAAACAGCACGTCACAATTTCGATTATTCAAATCGTTCGAAAGGGGGAAGCAATAGAAAAACAAACTCAATGATTTTACACATGAACAAATATGAGTAATCTGTACGAAAGTGAGAAATTCTAGTAGCATACTTAGGACGTGGCTTCAGATTGATCGGCACCCTGACAATCGCCGCCACCTCTCGATCGTCCGCAGGGTTGTTCCTAACACCCACGCACGTACGTGAATCGATTGTGTCCACTCGTAATACATTAAAATTGAGTCTCGTATCAACAGAAAACAGAGAGAATTTTCGAAGTACCTGGAGCCTGGATCGGGAGGATCTCTGCCCGATTGATCGTCGTCGGAAACGATTCCTGCAGGTTCCTCGACCTTGGCTTTACCCTTGTCACGCGGCGGCGGTGGTGGTGGCAGCGGCGGCGGCGGTGGTGGTAGTGGTGGACTTCCTCCGTTGTCTGTCATTTTCTTCTCAGTGGAATTCTAGAGAGAGAGAGAAAGAGAGAGATGGGGATGAGGTCGAGTGAATGAGGATGGAAAGTGTGATCGTCGTATAAGTATTCGGTTTTGGGTTTGTTAGCAACAGCTGTACGAATTCCCCATTGGCGGGAAATTCTGTTTCGTTTGCTCTGCTCGCTCGGCTGCTTCAACTATGAGTTTTGAGGATAATTAATTAATTAGTTTATTATTATTAAAATTACATTTTACGTACAAAAATTAGTGTCTCCGAGTAGAAAAATTGTGGCGGCACTGGGTGGCGGTCCGGGAGGGCTCGTCGAAGCCGCAGCGGGCGGCGACGGTGACGGAAATCTCCTCCCACTGGGAGGATTTGAGCGGGCCTCTCTTGGCGGAGTACCATTTCTCCTGGTAAGCTTGGATTAGGGCTAGGGTTTCTGGGTGCGACCAGGGGAGGGGGCGGGCTTTTTGTGTGGGGATGCGGGTTTGGACGCGGCTGCGAGTGCGAGTGGCTGTAGGGGTTCGGATTTGGGTGATTGTGGTTTCGGCGGCGGAGATGGGGTTGAAGACGACGGTGAAGCCATGACGGGAAATTGGGTTTGTTCGCGAAATAATATCGATTCCCGCCTCTTGTTTTTGCTTTTTGGGAAGATAGAAAATGAATGAATAGCGACTAGCTAAGAAATTGTGTTACTGTGCTTATGGTGCTTAACGAGTGAGCCTTCACCTTATCGAGCCGGCTCGGGAAAAAAATAACAAGCTCGAGCTCGACTCAGCAAAATGTTTTTCACGCTCGAGTTCGACTTGATCGAGCCGATCAATTTTCGCTCGCTCGATTAATTCAACTCTAGCTTGTTCGAGTGACTCGACACGTATTGCTCGAGCTCAACTCAATTCGAATTGCTCGAAAAACTGAGTCAATTCAATATATATAGTATATACACATTTTAACGGTATTTAATTAAATTTTTATATATTAGAGTGGCTCGCGAGTCGCGAGTCGCTCGATTCTTCAAGAATTAGTGCTCGAGTTGGGCTCATAAAAAAAATGATCGACTCGAGCGAGTTTGATCGAGCTCGAGACGAGCGTTGACTCGAGGTGCTCTGCTCGGCTCGTTTCCAGCTGATGTGCTATATTGGATCCATTTAAATTGCAATTAGAATAGTAATTTTACTTTTATAGTATGTTTTTTTTTTATAAATGTGTCCATGTGTCAATTGCTTAAAATTGTACATTCTTGCAACTCGCAAATGAATGGAACTCTCTCGTTTTGTTTTGTGGATATAAAACAAGAAAAAAAGAAACAAGAATATTACAAACAAACTATCTATTGAATTTTTCTGGTTGAACATTACTTTTGGGATCCATCGTAGATTTACAATGACTTGATAAAACTTGTTAAAATACAGGTATGTGTTAGTAAAAAATATTACTGCAGTTTCAATTAGTACTAGTTAATTTTTACATTATTAATAAAATTGTTATTTTCTTGTCATTTTTACAAAAAAAAAAAAAGCAAAAATATATTTTAATTTAAAAAATAAAATAATTATGAGAAATTTTACTATTTTAAAAGGAAATAGTAAAATAAAAATAAAAATTAAGTTTAGACATTAAAAAAAGAAAGTGGATATAATTAGTTGAAACAAAAAGTAGTATTATATAAGTTGTGAATAGTACACATTATAAAAAAATCAAGTATTGTGAAAAATATATTTATATAATTTGTGAAAAATAAAATGTAAAAATAAATGATCACACTTTATTTGTAATTTATAAAAAAATATAATTATTTATAATTATATGATTTTGTGAACAATACATTAATACAGTCCGATAACATAAGTAAATTATTTTTCAATTTTATATAAAATAAAATTAAGTCTATTGGTTGATAAATTTTAAAAACAAAATTATAAATTATAAAAATAAGCTTTTGTGCATTTTTTTGTAAACAAGTTTATGTTCTCATTTTCCAATTTTTTATAATTTAAAGCCACAAAAACAAAATATTTTATATAGTTTTTATATCATAATAAAATTTAAAACCAATTTAAAATCAAACAATGAAATTATGGTTAATAACCTTAGCCAAATATTATTTTAATAAAGAATTAGGATGCTTAACTACCGGTGGGAAACTGATTCTCCCTTTCCCCATGCTTATCTGATTACCATTTTTTCCCTTTTCTAAACAATCCCACGTTTTCTTTTTGCGCGAACCCATTCGGGAAATTGTTATCCGAAATTCAATTCGATTTTCCAGAAAAAGAAAACCGGAATCGAATCAAATCTTATTCCGATTCAGATTTCAATCCTCTCTCTTCTTTTCGAATCTGTAGGTTTCGTTGTTGTCGTCGTTTTTTTTTTCCTGATGGCTGCGAGTGCCAACCCGTCACCAGGGGGCAACAGCAACGGCAGTAACAACGGTGGGAAGAGCAACGGCGGCGGTAAAGCGAATGCGAACGGCGCATCAGCGACGGAGAATTCTGTGGCGGGACCCACGCAGACGGCTCTTCGCCACAACCCGGGACTGTCGCTTGATTGGACACCGGAGGAGCAGTCCACGCTAGAAGATTTGCTGGAAAAGTAACCTCCTGGTTCTTTCTTCCAATCTCTTTCTGTTATATTGTTAATTGATTTTTTTTTGTTTCTCCCCTGAATTGAGCATATTTGATTTAAATGTTTTGGGTGTGTGTTCCTTGGTTATCGAATTTTGTGTTATGCTTGTTACTTCTCTATCTCATTTTGTGCTGAGAAAGTGCATTTTAAGTTTGTATTATTGCGTAAGCCTTTGAATGTGTTTGAGCATATATTGAAATTGAAATGATTGTGCAATCATATTACCTTAAAGATTGGGTATTCGAAGAAACTATAAGATGTCAATAGACGATGAACTTGGATCTTCGATCTGACCTGTTGTTTTAGTGGAACTGTATCTTATAGATGATGAACTTGGGCGAGATACTAATGTTTAATGTTTATGCTTAATCATTTGGAAGTGATTAATCCTTATGAATTAAGTATTAAAAAATTCAAATGATCTCTGATGTCCAAATTCCTGGAGGCTCAAATGGAAATTGATGGTTTAAAAAATCACCAGTCCGATTTGTTATAAGCATTAGAATTGGCTATTGTCTACCATAGTTAAAATTTTATCAGTGCCCACAAAATTGTGAACTCAAGCTCCACCCTTGTCTGGCTTGACTAAACAAACTTAAACATAATTTAAGCTGGGTAGAAATATTCGTTCAAACCATAAGTTCTGTGAGGTTTAGTGGAAATGCCCCTATCAAAGTGTCCTATAATTTATTTGGTGGAAATTTGTGATAATTCATTCCTTGAATTATTATATTCATGTTCGAATTCTAACAAAATAATACTGGTAAATAAAACTCAGTATCTTAGTTCAATGGGACTTGAACTAAAGACTATTTTGTCTACCCTCATTCTCGCCATTCTGGGAGTAACATATTAATTTTTTCGTTTCACCTGATAAGAACTGATCTACATTGACAAATCACGGCGAAGTTCCTTTTATGTCACTTTTCATCTAATTTTATGGAAATCTTTACTGCAAATATTAATGAAGTTCTATTCACTTGTTGGTTTTATATGATCGCATAACGGGTTTGCAGATATTCCTCAGAATCTACTCTTGTTCGTTATGCAAAAATTGCTCAGGAGTTAAGAGATAAGACAGTTCGGGATGTTGCACTACGTTGCAGATGGATGAGTGTGAGATCTCTTTTTTCGTATTTTTTCCCCAATTTTCCTTTTCCCCTTTTGTTTCTGGATTTTTTCGCAATGAGATTTTCTAGGTTAAGTTAATGCCATTGAGAGATATACGAGTGTAGCAAGGATGCATGATATAATCTCCAATTTGATCTCAAACATTATAGATTAAATTGGATATTATGGTCAGGTTTGAGTCACAATGGGACTTTCTATTCTTGAAGTTTACTTGTTATTAGGTTAAACTTTATACTTTAGATTGGACTTAATACCTAATAGAGAGTGAAGGAGGGAGGGAATCAGGGCCATGTTGGCTATCAGTGAATAATAACTAAGTAGGCAGCCATGTTTTTTTATTGGTACGTGATATGATGTGTGTTCAGTACTTCCGAATTGTGAGTAAACCTATAGAGGTGGTGGGTTGTTTTAATATTTTGGTTGTTAAATGGGATTGATGGTCTCTATGGACAAAAGGAAATACTAAGAAAATATAAAATTTTAATGGATAAATTCTCCACTGTCCAACTCACCATAGTATATGATAATGATAGACTACAAGAACAAAAGTAGAACTAACAGGAAACCGCCATGACAACTATTTAAATTTTTCCTGCTAGTTCTGGCAGTCCGGATTGAATGGGTTACTGTTTTGCAGAAAAAGGAGAACGGAAAGAGAAGGAAAGAGGAAAACAGTTCAAGGAAAAATAAAGAGAAAAAGGTACTTGAAATATTTAAGGCTGTAATCTTCCACCGTTATCCAGGTTCATAAATGAGCATCTATTTCCTATAACTTCTATCTACCTTTATCTTGAAATATTGGAGATATCAGATGTTTACCATTTCATTTGCCTGTCTTTGGGAATTTTCCAAGTATTGCATGTTAGACTTGTTAGTGTCATGATTTTTCTAAGAGAATCACGTATAGTTGGTAAAGAACCTTTGTGATATATTGGTGCTTGTCGTCGAGCCATGTAGTCAATTACATCCAGATCAGACTATATATTTTTTATAGATGGTGTGGCTCATTTAAAGTTCTGGCTTCAATCATTTCTGATTGTTTCTAACATTATTTTCAAATATTTAGGCGTTGTCTGGTTGATTATTGGGATGTTATTGGGAGGTAGTTTTGGCCTGGGGGAAGTGTGATTGTGAAACTTTTTTGGAAAATGTGTGTATTAGTCAGTGTTCCAAAAATCGGGCCTAGGCGGGTGTAAACCGCCTGAATTTTCATTCCTAGGCGACTAGGCGGGTCCAGGCGGGGATTAATCCGGCCTAGGCGGGGATTAATCGGGTCTAGGCGGTTTTAATTAAAAAAATTAAAATAATGTTTTTTTTCGTCTCGATGCGAATTTAACGTTTTTATTGGCTACAAAAGTTAAAAAATGATATTTTTTTGTTTTAAAGAGATTAAAAAAATGATATTTGACGTGATTTGTGAAATACAATGATTTTTTTATAATATTTTAGTTTTATTGAACCTATAAACAAAGATGATATAACTAATTATTATAATTAAAGTAAAAAAACTTGTTATATTTTCGAAAAATATATATATAATTTATTTTTAAAATATAATATTAATTAAATGAATATAAAAATGTAAAACGATTAATCCCCGCCTAGTCCCGTTTAATCCCTCTAGGCCCTAGGCTCCTAGTCACCGCCCGCGTAGCGCCTAGCGCCTTTTAGAACCTTGGTATTAGTATATGCATCACGAAGCATAAAAAAGTGTTTGGTTCGTGAATGGGGAAGGATTTGGGGAGAAGAAACTCCCTCCAAATGCAAACCAACCAATTGATTTGTTTAAATGCGTTGAAGTAAAGTTTTTTTTTTTTTTTTTGCGGCTTTGGCTTCTGTTGAACGCGTCCCAGTTATTACTCTGACTGTTTAATCTAAATGTTTTCTTGGTATTTCCAGGAAAAAGTTACAGATTCACTGCCAAAGTCTTCTCAAGTTGCGAATCGCTCCAATGGCCCGCCCTATGTGCAATCAATGATGTCAATGGACAGTGATGATGGAATCTCATTCAAAGGTCTGTTGATACAGTATATTTTTATAAATAAGAAATAGCTGACCCGGATTCACATTTTACGTCTATTTTCTGTCTCTATGGTTAATGATATTTTGTATTGAGTAGTGACACATAAATGAAAGAAGATATAAATGGTAAAGCAAATAGCATACTTCATTGTTCGTACTAGTATAAGTGAAGGATATGAAGGGTAAGTAGCTTGGTACTGCTTGTTTCTTGCATAAATAGTAAGCTGGATACTTAGGACTGGTGTCAGGATCAAGTTGGAAAAGGTTGTTGTAAGCCATAATCATATTATTGTTACTTGTTAGCATGCCAACCGTTTTCTATCATAAGCAATAACATGTATATATTGGTCTAAGGTATATGTGCTTCAGAGGAGAAAATCAGACTTTGAATAGCTTTCATGTCTATGCATTTTAATAAATTTTAGTTTTCCTATAAAATCAAGACTCGAGAGCAATGGGATGCTTCATGAAAACATAGTGCTCATCTAAGGCACTGTGTCCAAATTTGTTTGTCGTTTGTTGCCCAAATGCCTTTCACCTTTAATTTAGAACTTATTTTCTGTAACTGTATTACTTGTATATTAGGAGGGTTACTCCTCTTATCAGGCGATTACAGGTGGCTCCCAAAATACCTTAGATATTTTACAAACAGTATTACTTATATTAGGACCTTGTAATTAGGACCTTGTAATATAAGGAGATTATATGCTACTATCAACATTGAAACATTTGGTCTGGTTACATTGTCTCCTCTTCAAATTCACAATGTGATTTTCATTCCAATGCTAACTTGAAACTCACAGTTTCTTATAATTAAGCATTTGGTGGGATGATACTTTTGTTAGCTGAAACGAATGTCAAAAACTTGATCTATTATGTCATGGATTCTTGTGGTCCTTGTTCTATTTATGGGAATATGTCCTTTAAGTATTGAGCAAATTTTAAAATCTACTATATTTCAGCTATTGGTGGAGCTGCTGGACAGATTCTTGAGCAAAATGCTCAGGCCTTGGATCAAATTTCTGCCAACTTTTCTGCTTGCAAGGTATTTTGCACTTTCAATTCATTTTAAGTGCCCAGCTTTTCTGTGAGTAGCTCAACTCGTATGTTTATGTTTGGTATTCATATGCATTTTCATCTTTCACTAACTGATGATGATGGGTGTCAATTTTTTTCAAGCCTATGTCATATGTTAGTAGAACAATTATTGAGACTAGAGTGTAAACTCATTATAGCTATTTTCAATTCATTGCTTGATATTTTCTGGCTTGTAAACAACAAATGTTTATTAAAATCATTATAATTACAGTGTTGGACTTTATCAGTTTCTGATTTTAATACTGTTTCATTATATCCATCATCCTGCTTTTTTTAATTAAAGTTTCTGATCATCTTTGCTGAGAACACGGTGCACAGCTTTATTTCCTAGCAATGAAATGATTTAATCGACTATATTTTTTTACAGATTCATGAAAACATCAATCTTCTTTGTCAAGCTCGGAGTAACATCCTTTCCATCTTAAATGAGTAAGTCATGAACACTCTATCCTTAATTGTTGTTTTGGCCTTGCTATGCAGTCATTTTGAAGCATGAGGAACCACTTGTTTCTTAAGCCTCAGCTTATATAAACATTGTAGCACCCCGAACCCTTACTGGCTTACAAGCAAGCCGACTCACTCAATTACTTTAAAAAAAAATGTACTCCCTCTATCCCAAAGAAATATGCACGTTTTCTTTTTTGGGATGTCTCATATTAATATGTACACCTCTGAAAAAAATAATTACTACTTCTTCACTTTAAATACAATTGTACTTTTTTTACCTACATTTTAAACTTTACTAACAACTACTTATCATTTTAATTTAAAAAACATTTTTACCCCTTACATTTTGGTCAAAAAGTAAAAAAATAGTAGTAACATTTTTCGTTATCTCCGTGCCGAACAAGATGTGCATAATTTATTGGGACGGAGGGAGTATTTTATCTCTCTAAATTTTAGCTGTGACTAATGATCTAGTAATATTTTCCGCGGAAACATGTTTGGGAGAGCTTCGTAATTGCAGGAATCCAACAAACCCTAGCCAGGCAAAAACATAAGGACTTTTTACCCGCAATGTATTCGGTGTTTTGAATGTTAACCCCTAAGCATTTTCTTACTGGTGTCTAGTGGCACTACATGATAGATAAATTTTTTAATGACCAGATTTGTCCATTCCATAACTAGAGTAAAGTCGGATTTTCCCTCAGCAATCACGTGTGCAAGTCACATGGGGAATCTTTGTGGAATTTTCCATCCAAAACAAAGTTTAGTGGGCATCTCACAAAATTTGTGAAATCAGGGGCGACGAAGCTGGAGAAACAAAAGTTAGGTGTAACGTCCAAAAAACCTGAATATATGGACTGGTAAAATTCCAAAGAACATAAAATATTTGGCCTTTGCTATTTAAAAAAAAAAATAATCATGATTACAAAAACAACCCCTGAGGTTTGGGTTAAATTTCAAAAATGCTTGGAGCTTCTCAAAAATTACAATGAAAAAAAGAAAAAGAAAAAGAAAACATTGAGGTTTGATTTTGTATTGCACTCCTAACTCCCTAGTGAAAACATTAACACGCCTTTGAATTTGTAAAAATATTACAAGTATTCCATTTTATTTAAAACATAATCAAACCTGGAGGGTTCTTTTGTAAATTAGTAGTTTCATTTTTTGCTTCTTATTTTATGGGATTGATGATAATGCAGACATCAGGGTAAGTAAAAATCTTGTAAGTTGAATCCTTTAAATTTGGCTTCTGTTTTGGTTTCTGTGTTTGTCGTATATTTCTTCAGGAAAATTATTGTAATGGAATGTCATAAGTTTACTCTGGTTAAATACAAAAGGTAGCCTTGTGGTTTGTGTTAAAAAAAAAAGGAAAAGAGCACTCCCACCTATCTTTGCCATGATATATTTTCGTATCAAGCTTAACCCTTAAGAAACAAATATCTCAAAAATCTCCCTCATAATTACAAAAACAATACATTTAGCCCCTCTAAATCATATCTCTGGGGTACTTATGTATTTTTAAAAGTTAAGGTGTTATATTTTGCATTTAATTCAAGCCTCCAGGGTTCTTTTTGTAAATATTTTTTCTTGGTTAATGTTCATGTGTTTCAACTTAGATTTTGTTTCGGATAGACATTATAATATAGTAATAACCGAACTCTTTATTGCAGCTCTAGCGACATGCCCGAAATAATGAAGCAGATGCCGCCTCTACCTGTGAAGCTGAATGACGACCTTGCCAACTCCATCCTTCCTCGTACGTTCGTACCAAAGAAGCCTTGAGGCCCTCATTTGAGTCTGGCATCAAGCGATCATTTACAGCCCTCTCTCTCTCAGGAGACGTGTTTGCCAATCGGCCATCCATCGTCATTCTGTCAATGTGATGATTCTGACTTTCTGTTTAGTTGGGGGCCCTTATTATGTCTGAGGAAATAAATTGACAGTTCAGCTCAAATTTAAGTCGGACTTTGTTTAAAGTGTTTATTTGATATTTGAAGCTGTTTTTTTTTTTTTTTTAATGTTGTATTGGGATGTAGACATGTAGTGTTGTTTAGCATGCAGATGTGGTCAGTAGTGTTAGAACTCATTTTGTAGTCGTGTAAATCAAGTGTTAAGGAAAACTTGTGTTGTTCAGAGCAAGCACATTTTACTGTTTGCATATGTTCTTGGTTAACATTTTTTTATCTATTTACAAATTAGATTTGAAAATATACTAGTATTATTTAAATGAAAATATTACTGTATATAAAAAATCCGAAAAATTTATACGCTTCTTCGTCTACCAAACTAGGTTTGCTGGCTGATACAGTGATACACAGCGGTTGTTATGTGGCCAATGGCAGCTACCTGTGATCGGCCATGGGGACAATATGGCTGCTACTAGCGGCTGTTGGGCTCTCATGTAGAGGAACCTTTGGATTTGAGTCACTTTTCAGCAACCTCGGATTGAATATAACATTTCAATTTGTGTATTGCAATAGGAGAGATTATAATGTTCTAAAATTGTTTTTCTAAAAGTACATAACTATTTAAATGATCAATTAAAGAATAATTCACTATTTCTAATGTTGTATTTTATACTATTTAATCATTCATCCCTCTAGTAGGTGGGAATCATGGAAATAAATAAATAACACCAACTAAAGAAATTGTAGATTTAAACCTGCTTAAAATATATTACTTCTGTCCCATTTTTATAGTCACACTTCCTTTGTTATTTGTGAAAGAAGTGTGAATATTGCTTTGGGACAGATTAAGTATATATTAATCTTTACAAAATTTTATGTTTGTAAAGATAATTATTTAAATTTTGTAAGGTTAATATTTCGCATATGTTTTTTTATTTATAAATACGAACATGAATTTGTGAAAAAAAAAATTAGAAGTATATTGTGAAATAAATTAGATATTTTGTTCCAACTTTTGTTTTTTTAAATAAAGAACTTTGAATAATTTGTTGACAAACTTCAGTTGATGTGTTTATTATTTTTAAATAATTACGAGTATATATTATAAATGTATAAAATTGAAAAAAAAAATCCAAGATAACTTAAAACACAATTAGTTTTTTACAATAAACATACAATTTTATTTTTTATTTTTTGATAATAATTAACATTATTTTTATATTAAATCGAGAAAGATTTAATATAATTTTTAAATTTCAATTATTATGAAAATGAATAAAATAAAAATAATAAAGAATTAAAAGGTTAACAAATCAAATGATAATAGAAAGGAAGAGAAATGTTTTTTAAACATTAAGATTGTGATTTTTAAAATTATTTCATCTTAAAATTTATATTTATTTTTTAAATTATAATACAATTGAATAATTTGGTTGACTATAAATTATTGGTATGATAAGTAAAATGTACTTTAGTGTTTTTCTATATTTTGATAGATAGATAATCAATGTTAGTAATTTAATAAAACTGGAAGGTCATTTACTCATTTATAGTAGTAGTTTGTAAGCCCAAAGTCCATTACGCCAGAGGCCCATATTACTTTGTAAGCCCAACCCCAACAACTCATTTCGGCCCATTTCAGAGCTAGGGTTTTAGTATATTTGAGCGTCTCACTTCCTTCTCTCTATCACTTTGCACAACTCCACCAGCGGAGCCGCTTCGAGCTACCAACAATGGTGAGAAAATGTTTGATTTTTTTATACGTTTCTTCTCCGCATTTTTCATTTCTGCTGTAAATTCCTTAAGATTAAACTGATTCTGAAATTCTTCTATCTCGTATGCTTTTGGTACTCTGATCCGTTGGATTTACAGATCTGAACATATGTTACTGGTTCTATCAAATCCTTGTTTTTGTTATATCCAATGAAATATGAGCACATTTATCTCATAGAAAAGATCATACTTATGTTTTATGAATCCTGCGAAATACAAATAATTTAATCCTTTTTTTTGTTACCTGTGATATTTAATTGCTGTATTTTCAGGTGTTTGTGAAATCCCAGAAATCCAGGGCATACTCCAAGCGTTTCCAAGTTAAATTCAAGCGAAGGAGACGTAAGTCACTCATCGACTGTTTAATTTTGCTTTTAAGATTTAGTACTGACACCCCATTTGATCATTTTTATAATTCTGTATTTTAGAGGGAAAGACTGACTATAGGGCAAGGATCCGATTGATCAATCAAGACAAGAACAAGTACAACACTCCTAAGTATCGCTTTGTTGTTCGATTTGTATCCTTCATCTGCCTCATCTGTGTTAATTTATTTGTTTCATTTTGAAATTGTGTATATTGTGTTTGGTGTGACCTTAACGTCTTTGTTAGACGAACAAAGACATTGTTGCACAAATTGTGTCTGCTAGCATCACTGGTGACCACATTCTTGCGGCTGCCTATGCACATGAGCTGCCTCAATATGGGCTTGAAGTTGGTCTCACCAATTATGCCGCTGGTATGATTTTTACCTATTGTTTTGATTAAGTGTTTATCCCGATTATAACCGATGATTTTGACCCTTACCTTCTTGAACAGCTTACTGCACCGGACTCCTTTTGGCTCGCCGCGTTCTGAAAACCCTGGAGATGGATGCTGAGTACGAAGGAAATGTTGAGGTATTTTTCTTGTTACACTGCTCTATTTGTTTTCTTTTGTGATGTGTTTGTGTTGATAAGCAAAGCAACGTGTCTTGTCTTTTTCAGGCTACGGGAGAGGATTACTCTGTTGAGCCTGCTGAATCAAGGAGGCCTTTCCGTGCTCTCCTTGATGTTGGTCTTCTGAGGACCACAACAGGAAACCGTATTTTTGGTGCACTCAAGGTACATACAATCGTAACTTTTATTTGTACAATTCTGATCAATTTAATGTTTAGTTAATAACAATTTGATACAACTATTTATGTTTCATTGAAATTTTGTATTATCATTATCATTATTATTGTTTATATTTTATCTCCAGGTTACTAAATATTTAAATTGAACATTTGAACTACTTGAAGTGATATTTGCACATGATTGCATCATTGTTTTAAAAGTTGTATTATATAATTACTTGTTTGATTTTATATTGTTAATTTGTTTCCCTTACTGCTGCCTGCATTATCTGGTATTACAATATAGGAAGTAATTTCACTCAAATTGTAAACATGTTGATGCAGGGAGCTCTAGATGGTGGACTTGATATCCCCCACAGTGACAAGAGGTTTGCTGGCTACAGCAAGGATTCCAAGCAACTTGATCCTGAAGTGCACCGCAAGTACATCTATGGAGGCCATGTTGCTGCTTACATGAACGTATGCCTCAATGATATCTCTATATAATTTTCACTCTTTCAACATGCTTATTGTTTTGATTTTAGTCTCCCTATTATAGAACTTTTGATTGATTGTTTTTTTTTTGTGGATGTAGACCTTGATTGAGGATGAGCCTGAGAAGTACCAGACTATCTTTAGCCAGTACATCAAAAAGGGAGTTGAGGCAGAGAACATCGAGGAGGTCTACAAGAAGGTTCATGCAGCTATTCGTGCTGACCCCACTGGCAAGAAGGTTCAGAAGGAGCCACGAAAGGAGCACAAGAGGTAATGCATTGTTTCTCAGAGAATTAAGTTTCTTGTGCATATTCGTTTTTTCTGAATAATATGTTTGGCATTCCTAGCTTACATTATCTTCAAAATTTCATTTTGTTAGATTATTTCAAGGATTAATTAGAAAGTGTTTATCTAAATGCATTTGCAGGTTCAACCTTAAGAAGTTGACATATGAAGAGAGGAAGGCTAAGCTGATTGAGAGGTTGAACGCTCTGAACTCGACCGCTGGGAAGAATGGCGATGATTCTGATGACGAGTGAAGATCATAGTTCTAAGTCATGAGTTTACCATTCAGTTTTGATTTATGTTTTGTTCTGATGGATAATACCTTTATTCCATGTTTGAGCACTGTAGTTTCTTCTGGAGTTTTTGATATTTTCAAACTATCAACAAATTTATTTTATGGTCATCTTTTAAGCCTAATGAATTGGATACATTGTCTTAAATATTTTGAATTGTGTTGGATTTTTTTACTGTTTTATTTTATCTATATTTTTATTTATAAAGTTTACATATCAGAATTTGTGAAACGCTAATTATACTAATATAAAATACTGTAAATTTCAAATTATTATGTAGTCTTACTACTGTTTTATTTTACTCGAATATAACTTATTTTATAGTGGGTTGTAAAACTGAATTGAAGAAGTGACATATTTTTGTACCCATTTCATAATGATATACCCCTACAATTGTTTTCGTAATTAATATTACAGAATTATTATAAACAAAATATATATTACAAAAAAACACTAATAATATATATTACTGTAACTCTTAAGATCAACTAATATTTAGTCAGCAAACATTGGGACCAAACCCGACGTACCCGTTTGACGGGTCAAACGATATTTGAATGCCTTCTTGCTGAATGTTTCCGATAATCGAAAGCCCCGAGGGAGACGGAGCGAACGCAAAGCAAAATGTACCCCTCTCGTCGACCGGAATCAGAAAGTTCCTAGCCGGAAGTGTCAAAATCGGCCCCGCCGACAGGAAAAACGAGACTGTCGGAACCCGAACCGTCACGAACCCGTTCAGATCGTAACACGTGTCGAATATCGAAACTCCCGCTGCCCGCGGCAAGTTGGCTGTCTCCGCCACGAACGCGTCCCGGAACGCCACGTAGGCAGCGGCGGGCAGCCTCGTCACGGCGGTGCCAGTGTCCATCACCACCCCGCCCTCGCCCGACTCGGTCAGCCCGAAGGCGGTTTCGGGGACGGGCACCCGCGTCCCCCCGACTCCAAGCCCGGAAAGCCCGACGTAGTAGAAGCTCGGGGCCCGCGAGTTTCGCTGAAGTGGGACCCACGCGGCCCCGACGGGGAGGACGGAGCGGCCGAACTCGAGGGAGCCGTGGGAGGATGTGCCCCTGCTGACGAGGCAGTAAGTGAAGGCCCCGCCCATTTCGCTGCCGAGCTGGCCCACTAAGGACATGGGCCCGCCGCCCAGGCCCAATAAGCCAGCGGCCCCGATGAACATGCCCCGGTTCGTGTGCCCGCACCCGATTGCCACGTTCTGGACGACGGTGCGCCCGATGGTGAGCGTTTCGAGGGCGAGGGTTCCTTTAGTGAACGACCCGTCTCCGTACGAGACCTGGTACTTGCACCGACCCGCGTGGCAACCCGAATTCTCGACCCGGTCGCAGACGGACGACCCGCAGGAGACCCCGGAGAAGGAATTGGACTCGGCCGGGTCGAATACCGGGTCGGATTGGTGGTAGCACTGGGCGCACGGCTGGCATTGGACCCAGACGATGTCGCTGCCGGAGTCGATGACCATGTACTGGCTCCGGGCCGGGCTGCCCACCCCGATCCGGACGAAGTACTCGCCGCTGCCCTGGTCCATGCCGGAAACCACCTCCGACCCGAAATCCGCCACCTCGTATGCGGCGGCGGCGCCGGCGGCGCGGCGGATTATCGCGGCCACCCGCTTGGCGTCGCGCTTCATCCGTGCGTCGAGGCGGCGGCGGTGGTCGCGGTGCCAGGAGAAGGGGAGGCGGTCCCGGTGGAGGAGGTGGATCTTGGCGCTGCTGGAGTTGCGGAGGAGTCCGGCGGGTTCGGCGGCGGCGCGGGGGTTGGCGTCGGCGATGGATTCGTGGACATTGAGGTTTTCGTGAGGGGGGAATGGGATGGCGTGGCCGGAGGAGGTGGTGGTGACGGTGAAGGAAGCGGAGGGGGAGAGAAGGAGGAGAAGGAGAAGAACAAATATACACATATACATACACATGATTGTAGCTTAATAATTAGGCTTCAAAATAATTAATTAATGGGGGTTTGAAGCTTTTGAGAGTGTTTGAGTAGAGGGAATGAATGAATGTGTGGAGGGATTTATATTGTTCGGAAAAAGTGTGTTCTGTGGATGAATAATTGAATCGAGTGTGATGATATATAGGCGGTTTCTTTTTTGGCCTTTTGCATGTGGACCTTTCTGATTGATGTACTTATGTTTTGAATTAGTGTGAGATGATACTAATTTTTACTATATTACAAAGCTCAAGCTCGCCTTAATTATGTATATGGTTTTATCTATAGTTTTTGATGGGTTTCTACAGTTTGAAATATGGCATTCGCTTAAATAGGCTTAGCTTAGCTTGCGAGCGACTGATTTTGTGTAGTCGGAATACAAACGTTTCTATGCGATTGCCATCTAGAATGAACATCAAAAGTGAAACATGACTATAATGGTAGATCATAAGGTGTGGCTTATTTGTGGTTGGCAAATAGAATCTAGGTAGGTATAAAAGGAGACTAAAAAAAAGGAATCGTGCAATATTGACCAAAATTATAAAGAAATTTTGAAAAATGCAAGTGAAGAAATTAAAGTAGCCTTTTAGTTGTCTATTGGGTGTTGTTCTACTCTATGTTTAAGGAATGATGAACTTTTGTTATTCAATTTCTCACTTTCGAACATATAGTATATGTGTCTCTCTCTTTAATTTACACAAATATTAACATTTTTTAAATAATTTTTAACCAAGATGTATAAAGTAAAAATGTATACTACAGTATATCTTATTTGATTGTTTTAAAAATAAATATGAAATAAATGAATAGAAGTAGTAATATGTTTGTAAAGGTAATAGTGAAAGCATAATAATCTTGTGAAACAACACAATATTGAAGAGATGGATGGAGATGCATGATTTCCATTAAGCACACAAAAGGAGTGTTCCCCGCCAGCTGTCGGGAATATCTTTTCTTTCCTCTCCATTAATTACTCGAGTATTAATTATTTAATTTACACAAAAAATAACCACATAGTCAACCCTAAATTTTGACTGCTATACCTACTTCTCAAACACCTTCATTTTTCGCTCTACTTAATTAAACACTTAAGGAAAATACAATGAAGGTTATAATATTAATAATTTATATTCGAACCGTCCGTACAATGTTCCTTGATAAATATTTACTTACTGATTTTAAATCAGTCGGTAACCAAAATTTATATGTAAAATGTTCTTTGATAAATATTTACCGACTGATTTCAAATCAGTTAGTAACCAAAATTTATATTAAAAAAAATATATTCAATTGGACGGGAGACTAAAAATGTTTGATTTGTGAATGATTAGCCAAATTTGACATGATTAATGCATGCATGCTCGATTGCCACCAGACTTAAATCATAACAATTGCAACAAGCTGAGTGTGAATATATGAGCTGATCAGTGATCATGTTTCTAATTTTTTTTTTTGTTCGTTCTTACAGATTACTCTCAACCTCAAGCTTTAGATTTTTGTCAGAATAATTAGGCTGGCTATTGCTAACTTATCAATTAATTTATATATTAATAATTCTTAGAGTGAGGAAGAACTTCCAGCTAATTTTTGATCATTTAAAAAATTAATTACCAAATTTTTTTATTTAGAATTTAGTATATGATATTTTTGGCTTAATTATTTAAAATTAGTAAAACACAGATTATTCTAATTGACAAAATAATAATTTTATTGATAAATAAATTTATTTTACATTAATATTTTATATATCATAAATTAAAAAAAATCAAAATAAAATAAAATATGGTTGAAAATTACGCAATTAATAAAGTAGAAAGCGTGATACGTTCTCACGGACCATACATAATGTGTCACGCAATGATGCCAACCACTTCACACCTTCGTCGTGCCTTGTGCGCATGCATCGGTGTGTGGATACGAGTACGACGTCGTATTCCACCATTTTCATTTAATTTTCATGAAATTATGAACCCTTAAAATTTGCTTCAAATTGTATAATTGTTCTACAATTTCAGGGTTTTTACACGATAATACATTTGAACTTGCATACACATTTGATTTCAGTACCACTCTCTAATAAAAACACTCAAATTTCGGGGTAAATTATCGTAAATTGTAGATAGTAAACAACAAATTTTCGAACGAACAAAAATACAAAAGGTAAAATTATTCATGGAATTTATTTACCTCACTTTAATTTTGGCTATATATATGCGTCATGTGTCCAATGTCCATATATATATTTTTTTAATTTCACTGCATGAGTTATATTTTTTTCCACTAAAAATGTCCAATATATATATAATAGTAGGAGTGACTATTCGGTACGGACGAGTATTCGCACCGGAATTTTTCGGTTATCCGTACCCTAATAATAAAAAATATTCATCCCATAACCCGACCCTCTTTAGTAAATCGGGTACCCAATACCCGGGGCGGGTAAACGGGTACGGTAATCGGGTACCCAAAATTACCCAAAACTTTTAATTTACAAAAAATCAATAATAATATTCAAATTCAATAATTTATTTTTATCAACTAACAATAAAAAATTATCAATTAAAGTTTAAAATTGCAATAAAAAACAAAAATTATAATTAAAAATAATAAAAAATATGTCGTTTATTATATATATAATGTTTTAGATTTTTAATTAATATACCAATATATTTATTATTTTAATTTAAATAATTAATCAGGTATTTCGGGTATATCCGAACGGGTAATCGAATACCCTAAATACCCAATATTTTTTAAAATGAATTCCATAACCCTACCATTTACCCAAATTTATTGGGTACGAATACCCAAAAACCCTAACGGGTGTACAAACCTGAATACCCGAACCCGAATAATCACCCTATAATACAATCAAATACTGTAATTACAATCTCACAAATTAACTTATACATAAAAATATATTCTTTCTGTTTTTTTAATAATGTTTTTTTTAAATCAATATCATTACTTTTTAATAAGTCAATTATAACTTGCACAACAATAATTATAATACCTCTACTTACTATGTAAACTAAACAAAAAAAACTTTTTTTTAATATCTTTGCAAATTTATGCAGACTTTTTTAAGAATTGGAGGGTGTACTATTTCTTAATTCCAATTCTACGTACGTAATTTTTATCGTGGAAGTGAAACGGTGTGCAATGTGTGCGAGTGAGAATGATAATTCTTTTGAATTTGTGTTAGTGCGAGTAGGATCGAATGCGAAATAAACAAGGTTATAACTGCCTCAACTTTCAATATTTTATCATTTTTTAATTCAATTCAATTTATTGGATCATTAATTAATATTTGTACGTATATAGTTTGTTTTCTTATTATGCAACCTAACTAACCTATAACTTTTGAAAAAGTCAGTCTTTTTATGTAGCCTTTTTACATTCTTCGTGATTTATCTTTCGTGATATTATAAGGTTTAGAATATTGAACACATAATTTAGTAACAAAAAAGTAAAAAAGAAAATAAGAATTAATAACATTATTTTATGTTATAAATAATTGTGAGGGTTGGTTGATTGAAAATAAGTATATATAAATTATAAATTGAAACTGTTAATTATATGTCCAAAATGTTGTGAAACGAACAAAAAACGCATAATATTGTGATTTGAGAAACGAAAAAAATATTTATTCTATCACATAAAAGTTGAGCTTTTTTAACACAAAAATTAAGAAATAATGTTAACAATTTTTTACCAAAACGTAAATTATTAAATTTTAATTTTAATTTTTCTAATGGTTTTTCATACATAATCTCACTCAAATAATTAAAAAAAAGTTTTAAAAAATCTAATTTAATCTCACTTGCTCTTTTGTTGTAAGGAGAATTATGTACTAGAATATTTCAATTCCTGCCCACAATTATTGCTCCTCTGGATTGAACGTCTGATACTGTACTGTAAGACTATCCCCAGGGGATCAAGTAAGGTGTCAAACTTGTGTCAAGTGCTCCAGCAGAAGTGTCAAGTGGTGTCAAACTTGACACCTTTGTGGGCCCGTATCAAAAATTGATCCCCGGATCAAATTTGATCAACACCCTCATTTGGCCCCACGATTTAATTAATTGAAAAATAAAGTCACATGGTCCACTAAAAACATGACATGTGTCATGCCCTTTTTAATTTCCCTTTCATTTTAAAATCATTTTTACAAAATAATTATTCAAAATAAAAATAAAATAAAAATACCATTATTTTTCATTTTTTATTCTCTATAAATAGACGTTAAGTTTGTATCATTTGGACACAAAAAAAAAAATCACAATTTTTTGCACTTGTTTCACTTTCTTATAATTAAATAGTCAGTAGATTTGTTTCATTTGTATCATAATTATATATATAAAATAAATTAAAAACAGAAGAAATAATTTTTTTAAATTATTTTATTTTTTATGTTTTATAAATGAATTAGTAAAATTAATTATGTAGTAATTTTAAATTTCATAATTATATATATAAAATAAATAAAGAAAAATGAAAATTATTGTGGGTATAGGATATGATGATGTGGAAGAAAGATAAAATAATTGACACTTTGAATAACATCCTGTTGGGCTGGTGCTGAAAAGAGGGTGTTAATTGAAGGTGTCAAGCTGACGTGGCAGGAGAGAAGTGTCAAATTTGACATCAGGTGTTGGATATAGTCTAAGAGCACTTACATTGGCTAGTTCATTTGGCTAAAAGTCTTGGTTCAAACCAAGTGAACTGAACTCTTACCATTGTAGCAGTGAGTTCAGTTTATTACTATACCCCAACCACCCCCTCCAACTGAACTCGGTTCATATGTATGAACTGAGAATTTTTATTTTTTTTTCACTTTGTCAGGCCACATGTCAATGGCTAATTCGTCAATGGGAAAAGCGTGTAGTACACGCCCCTTGTTGGCGTGTTTGTGCTTTGGTTGCAGCACAAAAGGCTACAACACCGGGCCCACCCCACTTTAATATATATTTTTATGTTTTTTTATATTTGTAATTATAATTCAATTTATAGTTCAAAAATTATAAATTAATTTAAATATGTTTCTTATATTCAATGGTTTTATAATTATTTATAATATTTGATATCTTTTGTTTTATTAATTATATTGTGTATGTATTTTAAAATTTATTAAATTTTATTTTAATTTAAAATATAATATAAATATCTTTTGTTTAATTTATAATTTAAAATACATATTAATTATTAAATAATAAAAAAAATTACAAAGTTATTTTTTTTAAATTATTGTATAATATTTAAAGTTAATTATTACTAATATAACATTAAATTATTGTATAAGTAAAAATTATTGAAGTATAATTTTTTTTTGTATAAAAATAAATTAAAATATGAATTTTTTAATGAAATGTAATATAAAGTATGGAATAATAATGGCGGGACCCATATCATTTAGTTCAAAGTGAATCAACTAATGTGAGTGTAAAAGTATGTAGTTCAGTTAAGTAAATAGTGATTGAAAATTAACATAAAGTTGATTGAAAAAATGATTGGTGTGTGGTTGGTGGGTATGAACCCACCAACCAATGTAAATGCTCTAATAAACAAGTTCGGAATTTTGTGTAGTTCGAGCCTCGAGGTGGATGTGACTTTCCCCGTTGTCATTTTTTTTTTATATTGCTTATAAAAAGTCATAAGTGACTATTTATTTAATTATTTGATGACTATTATACATTTCTAGAAAAATATAACTTCCATATGCATTATATTTTTCCTGTTTTATTATTGAAATTTAATGTTTTCAGAATTAGGATCGAGTTATTTTTATTTGATAAATGACTTTCAACAATGCATTTTTCAATAAATTTTTGATTTAATAATTAAACTTTTATTACATGAAACTAATTCATCATTCACCAAGAGTTAATAATTCGGAATAAGTGCAATCCATGGATCCAGTCTTTTGTTTAATTTAAATTATGCAACAATCAATTTGTTGATCTTAATGTACAAGTCGATTTCGTCTCGTATACTTCCAATCTTTCAAGAACTGTCATCGTTAATAAAAATATTTTTCAATTCCCTCTCATTATAAAATATTTCACAAAATATTTTTAAGTCTATCTTCACTATGTCTATGTGCATGTGGAAGGTTCGTATACACTCAAAAGTGTTGAGTGTGGAGGCCGATTCACGCCGAGGAGACGAAGAAACGAGGGAGCAGAGGAACGGCGGTCGCCGGAGGAGTTCCGGCGTGTTGGAAAATCTCAAAGTCAAAGTTGGTTTTTTCCAACGTTTGACTGAGTTGACTGGCTATATAATTAATTCGGATTGGGAATTAATTGGTACGATAATTTTCTACGTCGTTCGTAGATAATTATAGAATTTTATTTCGTCAATATCCGATTTTCGGTGAGTGAGAAATAAATTGTTAAAGATAGTCAATTAAAAAGGCATTTAATTGAATATGTAATAAAGTATAAGACTTTATTACATTGAAATGTGTAATAGTTATTACATCCCACATTGAAAGATGTAATAAAATTATTACACTTAATAAGTGATTGGAGGATTAATGTGTTCAACAAGTGAGTAAGACCATGGACCGTTAAGGTACATGGCAATCGCCACACGCGCGCCGTCCGTCCGTCCGCTCGGCTCGGCTCGGCTCGGGCTCGTGCTCGTGCTCGGGCTCGGGCTCGGCTCGGCCCGTCCCGTCCCGTCCCGACCTTGGATCTTGGCAATTGGACTTGGGCTTCCTGGGGCTTCCTGGGCCTGGCCAGCGTAATAGTTTTGCTGATGGGCTGAACTATGGTTTTGATTGGGCCTACGTAGGGTGGGCTAGAGTTGAACATATGTGGGCCTGAATAAATAATAACAATAATTATATTAATATTATTATTTTCTGAAATTAAATCCTCAACGGTCAGGTCATCACTCCTGAACCGTTACATGGTTTTGATGGGGCTGATAATGGGTGTTTATTGCCCAGGTATCAATGTCCATACTGAATGCCTTTGACCCCTCACATGCAGGTGGATCACTATAAATAGTGAGTCCTAGGCTGCATTTCATACACAGCAAATAAAGCAAAATAATTCCCAGCATTTCATAGTTCATACTCCCTGCTCTTTCTCGTTCGAAAGTGGTTCGGCTCTGGTTGCTTCAGAGACGAACAAGACAGTCGTTGTATCTTTGGGGGCATTACGTCTGCAAACCGTAGCATACACGGGACGTATTTGTCTTGCGGATAGCGAAAGCGCCTCGACTACCCGCAATCCATTTCCGACGTGCGATCGAAGTTGAAGACCTGTTCGTGTTTCCCTTCTTGTTCATTTCTTTTATTTTGTTATAGTTTCTGGAAACGTGTAAAGTATTCAGTAGTACTGTTTACTAGTCCAGAAACGAGCACTGTAATAGCTACGTAATAACCAACAACGCAAGACAAATAACCGTACTAAAAAATGACAACCGAAGTCAATACTGGTGCTGAGAAAAACGGCCAATCTAGCACTGCTCCACCGTTGAACATGAACATTCCAATCATGCCTTCATCGGTGGTTCATGCTGAGAAACCTGAGAAGTTCAATGGGACTGACTTCAAAAGGTGGCAACAAAAGATGATGTTTTACCAGACCACGTTGGGTTTGGCAAAGTTTCTCAAGGATGAGCCTCTGGCCATGGATGAGAATGAAACTGATGCTAATAAGCGTGCAGCTTATGAAGCATGGGGACAGGGTGATTACCTGTGCCGGAATACCGTTTTGAACGGTCTGAGTAATGACCTGTACAATGTGTATGGGAATATGACTTCTGCCAAAGCACTCTGGGATGCTTTGGAGAAGAAATATAAAACTGAGGACGCCGGAACTAAAAAGTTCGTCGTCGGGAAGTTTTTGGATTTTAAGATGGTCGACTCTAAGTCGGTCGTATCTCAATTCCAACACTTCCAGCTGATCTTGCATGACCTTGAGAATGAAGGCATGAAAATCAGCGAGTCTTTTCTGGTGGCTGCTGCTATTGAGAAGTTACCCCCGAGTTGGAGGGCTTATCAAAACTATCTCAAGCATAAGACCAAGGAAATGACTATTGACAAGCTGGTTGTCAAGCTTCGTATCGAAGAGGAAAACCGTAAGAGGTTTAATCCTGGGAGTGTGCCTGAGGAGCCTCGTGTGAATCTGATGGAGCAACCCAAAAGGAAGCTGCCTCCTTCTCAGAATACCTCTAAAGGGAAAGAGCCTGCCACCAAGGTCTGGAAGTTCATGGGAAAATGCCATAACTGTGGAATAACTGGCCACATGGCTAAAGATTGCAAGAAGCCTAAACAGCCTATTGCACAGTACAAGGGGAAAGGGAAGCAATCTGCTAACCTTGTTGAAACCTCTGGGCAGGAGCTGACTGAAATGGATATGTCAGCAATGGTGTTTGAAGCCAACTTGGTTGGTAATCCCAAGGAGTGGTTCATTGAAACTGGAGCCACTCGCCATGTCTGCTCTGATAAGGATGCATTTTCTACTTATGCTCCTTCGACTGGCCGAAAGCTCCACATGGGGAACTCTTCCTCGTCTACTGTTGCTGGAGTTGGGAACGTAACCCTGAAGCTCACCTCTGGAAAGGAGCTGCTGTTGAAGGATGTGCTGCATGTCCCGGACATCCGCAAGAACTTAGTCTCTGGGTCTCTCCTAGTTGAGCATGGTTTTAAACTTGTATTTGATGCTAAGAAGTTTATTTTGACTAAGTTTGGAACCTTCCTTGGTCGGGGCTATCTCGACAATGGACTGTTCAAAATGAATGTAATGGCTGTGCGCCGTGTACCCAATGTTGCCTCGAGCATTAATAAAAATAATTCTGTTTCGGTTTACTTGCTTGAGTGTTCTGAATTGTGGCATATAAGATTAGGACATGTAAATCTAAATGCGATTAAAAGATTGATGAATTTGGAATTATTACCAACTTCAAAAATTGATACACAAAAGAAATGTGAAATTTGTGTTGAAGCCAAAATGGCTAAGTTACCTTTTCCCTCGATTGAAAGGTGTACTGAACCTCTTGGTTTAATCCATACTGATATATGCGATTTGAAATTTGTACAAACAAGAGGTGGAAAAAAGTACTTCATCACGTTTATTGATGATTGCACTAGATATTGTTACTTATATTTATTAAGTAGCAAAGACGAAGCCTTAGAGGCTTTTACCAAGTATAAAGCTGAGGTTGAAAATCAACTTGGTAAACGAATTAAAATAATCCGAAGTGATAGGGGTGGAGAATATGTAGCTCCGTTTGAGAAATTATGTTCTGAAAATGGGATAATTCATCAAACGACGGCTCCTTATTCACCACAATCAAATGGTGTTGCAGAACGAAAAAACAGAACTCTTAAAGAAATGATGAACGCCATGTTGATTAATTCGGGTTTACCTCAGAACATGTGGGGGGAAGCTATTTTGACAGCTAACCACATTTTGAATAAAATCCCACTTAAAGGTAAAAATGAGACGCCGTACGAATTGTGGAAAAATCGTAAGCCGTCTTATAAATATCTTAAAGTGTGGGGGTGTTTGGCTAAGGTGTCTGTTCCTGAACCAAAGCAAATGAGAATCGGACCAAAGACGGTCGATTGCATTTTTATCGGATATGCATACAATAGTATGGCTTACCGATTTTTGGTACACAAGTCTGATAATCCAGACGTGCATAAAGGTACCACGATTGAATCGAGAAATGCTTCATTTTTCGAAAATATCTTTCCTTGTAAAGAAAGAGAAGAATCAAGTTCTAATAAAAGAACTTATGAACCTGATGTCGACACAACACCTGTTGGTGACGATCAGGTAAACGAAGAGGTTATTGAACCTAGACGTGGTAAAAGGGTAAAAACGGCTAAGTCGTTTGGACCTGATTTTATTACGTATTTATTGGATGACGAGCCAAAGTCCTACGGGGAAGCTCTATCCAGTCCAGATGCACCGCTCTGGGAAGAAGCTATTAATAGCGAAATGGAGTCTATTCTGCAAAATCACACGTGGAAGTTGGTTGATCTTCCACCGGGTTGTAAACCTTTAGGATGTAAATGGATCCTAAAGAAAAAGTATAAAGCAGATGGAACGGTCGATAAGTTTAAAGCTCGTTTGGTAGCCAAAGGGTTTAAACAAAGAGAAGGATATGATTTCTTTGATACATATTCACCTGTAACCAGAATATCGTCTATTCGGGTGCTTATTGCGATTGCTGCTTTGCACAATCTCGATATTCATCAGATGGATGTGAAAACTGCGTTTCTGAACGGTGAATTGGAAGAAGAAATTTATATGGAACAACCCGAGGGATTTGTAGCACCTGGACAAGAGAAAAAGGTGTGCAAATTAATAAGGTCGTTGTACGGACTTAAGCAAGCTCCTAAACAATGGCATTTGAAATTTGATAACATTATGATATCAAATGGATATAAAATCAACGAGTGTGACAAATGTGTGTACATTAAAGGTACATCTGACTCATTTGTCATAGTCTGTCTATATGTAGACGACATGTTAATCATGGGTAGTACTCGTGAACTAATCATGAATACTAAAGCAATGTTAAAAAGAAATTTTGACATGAAAGATTTGGGTGTTGCTGATTTAATCCTCGGGATTAAAATTGGAAGAACCCCAAATGGAATTGTCTTATCACAATCTCATTATGTTGAGAAAGTGTTAAAGAAATTCAATGCCCATGATGGTCCTACGAGTAGGACGCCGATTGAAACCAATTAGTTTTGGACATTTTGCTAGTTTATTATATTTGGGCCCCTCGGGCAAAAGTGTAAAAATACATACTTTCTTGGGGCCATGCTCCACTGCGGCCGGATGTGAATGCTTTTTCAAACCATCAATTTCATCTTGCTTTTCCTGGAGCTTTATCTTGAGTCCATGAACAAGTTCTCTATATTCATCATCTAAATCTCGATATTTCCAAGATAGATTTTCCTGCAGCACATAACTAATTATTTTAAACAAGTTATTCACAGTTAAAATGGATAAAATTTTGTAAGTAAGTTCTCACCAGCTCTGTGTCAGAAGTTATTCGGTTTTCTTCGCTCTTCTTCAAATAGACATTCAATGATTGAATCTTGGATTCCAATTTCCGAGTTTTCTTTTCTGCTAAAAGGCATTGTTCTACATGCTGCACCCTTTCGACCTCTTGTTTTTTCCGAAGTTCCAGAACATTATTGCTTAGCTTTTTAACAGCCAACTGTATATGGTCCATCTTTTGTCGAGTATTCTCAGAAAAAAGATCTTTCTCCTGCAGAGCCAACTTAAGACAAGACTCAAATGAATCAGTCAACTTGTTGAAATTATTCGAAAATGTCAGGCTTTGTTCCTCCAATTCCCTGATCTTCACAATAAGCATGGTAAAAAAATCTTGCAGGTTCTTGATTTCTGTAGGGGAAAATTCTACTCGGTCAGCAAAATCATTCTTGATAGACAGTAGATCCTTGTTTGCCCCCTCCAATCCAGGCAATGCATCTTGTTTCACTGCTATTTTAAGTTGTAAATCCAGTCAAACTTTTTTAAGCGATTCACTAAATATCTTGTTTACTTACATACAATTCATTAAACTTGTACTTAAAAAACCAAAAGGAGAAGGTTGAAATAACATGAAACACCTTATGAAAATGCCGTGCAAATGTGTAAGAAAACATCAAAGATAAATTTGGGCATATCAATTAACTTACGATTCGCTTGCTTCACCTTAAGCTGTGCATTGTATTTGAATAACTCCAATTGATAGAGTTGGTCCATATACTCGAGTTCATATTTCTGCATATTGGCCAAAATAGACGTTATCAAAAGGTTATCCAAACAGACAATATCTTGAGTTCAAAAATTGGTCCATTTCAACAAAACTATCAAAAATCTGTTAATAGACATTAAGTGCTTATATGCATTCATACTTCATAGTTTAATACAATACAAAACACATAATAGAAAAACTCATCACGAAACATATTTATAGTTCATACCGAAACACCGATTAAATAATCAATGCATATTCGTTTACCGTCGACGAGTCGAGGTCAGTATTTGCAGAACCTTGTTTCTTCTCAAGCATATCTGCCGAAATAAATTCCGCATAAAAAACATCAAAACGCGCGCAATAGAATTTAGCTAAATCGAAAATAATCGATTTCATGGAAAATCATTACAACCTGTCATATGCTCCAGATCAACAATATCATTCTTGATAGATAAGGGATCCTTGATTCCCCCCTCCAATTCAAGAAGTGGATCTTGTTTCACTGCTATTTCAAGTTGTAAGTGTTCAATCTCAGAAGTTAAACTTTTTAAAGCGATTCACTAACATAAAAAACGATTCATCAACCAAAAGGAGAAGATTGAAATAACAGGAAACACAAATTAAAATGCCGTGCAAAGGCGTAAGAAAACGTCAAAAACAATAAACAATGAATTGTATCAGATTTGTTTTAGCTCTATGTTCTATTATTTTGAAAAGGTCCATATCTCCGATATTTCTATAAAAAAAATTGTTGTACCATAATTACCTTTTTCCTCAAGCAGGCAGGCAGCACTGGTCTGTTCATTTTTGAAACCTGATTTCGTGGCATTCTTTACATTGCCAAGTTCCAGAAGTTCCTTGTTACCTGCATTTAGCAACATAAACCTTTATATTAAGCAACAATAAGTTTAGATATGACATTTAAACAAACAAAATATAAGATTTTAAAGATGGAGTTGGGCATATCAATTAACTCACGAGTCGTATCATTTTTGTCATCTTTTTGCTTCACGTTAAGCTGTGCATAGTTTTGGAATAATTCCAATTCATACAGTTGGTCCATCATCTTCTCAAGTTCATATTTCTGCATATTAGCCAAAGCAGATTAATCAAAAGGTTATAAAAGGCTAAAAGCTATCAAAACAGATTCATATCTCGAGTTAGGTTATCAAATCTTGCTCCGGTTCAAACATAAATTGAGGCAACTCAACTATCTTAAATCTGTTAATATACATTTAAGAGAGGCAACACATCATAAAGTGAAGCACTGAAGCAACACAATTATCAACGCATTACTATCAAAAATAAGTTATGCAAATTGAAGTAGGCTTATATGCGTGTAGAATTTCATACCAAAACACCAATTACAAAATCAATGCATATTCCTTTACCGTCGAGTCGAGGACAGTTTTAGGAGAACCTTGTTCCTTCTCAAACATATCTCCTGATGCATCTAGGAATAGCCTCGGTTTCCCACCATCATGAACCCCTTCATATTTGGATAAAGTCTTCGGAAAGCACAAGGTATTGTAGGCTGACAAGACTCTGCAAAAACAAATTAGTACGACACATTATTTGGATTTCTTACTTAATCATAACAATTATAATCATGAAAAAAACAGAGAAATTCCTCAAGAACACTGTAATGTCATTATCGATACTTTGAAAAATACCTCAAATGAACATTAGGATCGAAAGACTCTTACTTGTTGTCAATTTTAACCACAGCTAGCTCGGGTTCCTTCCTAATGACCTTGAGGTCGTAATAGTAACAATCTTTATCTGATGTAGAACCAAGAGAATGGTTGTAGAATAAAATCAGATCACAGGCTTCCAGATTATTGGCTCTAACGAAGTCTCCCCAGTCTCCGGAAATGGAGTATCCTGCCCAATCTTTGCTCACAAAGTATGGTGATAGCCGCAGGTTATATGTTCTGTCGAAGTCGTCATTCACATGAAGAGTCTTAGAGAAGGAGGCTGAAGGGGTTCGTAGAAGGTCCTTGCAGCCGGTTAAATCATAGGCTTCTTCAGGATAAAGGTATAACACGGGGTTTGCGGGCTCAACTTCGTGTAAGGTTAATGACCTCGATAGACATGACTTCTTCTCATCTTCAGTAGGATCAGAACTGAGAGCAAAAGGTAAGAAAATACATGAACTGAACGTATAGAAAATATAAACAAATGAATCCATCAAACAATAATAAATGTATCAGCGCATCGTAGGAGAATCTACAATACCTTTCAACCTGGCGGCGGGGCACATTTTTCCTGATTTGATGATCATCACATGAGAAAGATGAAGATTAGAATCGAGTTTAATTCGACACAAGAAAAAATTATCTTGTTATTGCAAGTGATAAGACTCATAGGAGTATCCTTGTTTGTTTTTCACCAAAATGCGTAACAAGAAAAAGATAGAGATACAAAAAAGGTCCTCAGGACTGGATTAATTACAAAACGAACCTAGATTTCCGAAAATCGCAATACCCCTGAGGTTTGATTTTACATGTATACATCTAATTTTTCAAAAAGCAAAATCATTTTGTATATATTACAACAAAGCATTTATTGTGTAATATCCAAAATATAGGTAATAAACCCAAACCTCAGGGGGCATTCTGTAATTATTTATCCCAACAGAAAACTTATGTAAGCTTACAAGCTAGCAATCCAGACAATGTTCGAATCACAAACATACTAAAAACGGAAGATCGAATACGAGAAAGTACCTAGTAGGTGGCCGAGACTCAGGAATCTGAAAAACCTCAAGTCTATAGTATAACTGACCGGAAACATCGTCTAAGAGCCTGTAAAACCAGACTTCGGATCTTTCTCTGACCTTTCTCGCACGGACAAATTCGTGCCATTCTGTGTTGACATGGAAGCGGCTTAAGGACCCACTCTCGTGATTGGATATGTTCATGTCGTATCTTCTATCAGACGCATCAAACACGATGAGATCCCTCGAGAACCTTATGGGAGGGTCTCTCAGAATCTCATTGTTTTCTGTCAGAAGGAATGCTTCATCGGACGAGAGGTTTAGCTTTGGGTGCGGTTCGAGGACTTCGATCGGGCTTAGTTTCAGTGTCAAGCATGTTCCCTTCAACGGCATGACCCTGCAAAGATGAATGAACAAGGTTTTCACAGATAAGAAACACAACAAAATCGTTGAATATCCTAATTACGTATCATCATGAAACCATTCAATCATCAAACAGCACGTCACAATTTCGATTATTCAAATCGTTCGAAAGGGGGAAGCAATAGAAAAACAAACTCAATGATTTTACACATGAACAAATATGAGTAATCTGTACGAAAGTGAGAAATTCTAGTAGCATACTTAGGACGTGGCTTCAGATTGATCGGCACCCTGACAATCGCCGCCACCTCTCGATCGTCCGCAGGGTTGTTCCTAACACCCACGCACGTACGTGAATCGATTGTGTCCACTCGTAATACATTAAAATTGAGTCTCGTATCAACAGAAAACAGAGAGAATTTTCGAAGTACCTGGAGCCTGGATCGGGAGGATCTCTGCCCGATTGATCGTCGTCGGAAACGATTCCTGCAGGTTCCTCGACCTTGGCTTTACCCTTGTCACGCGGCGGCGGTGGTGGTGGCAGCGGCGGCGGCGGTGGTGGTAGTGGTGGACTTCCTCCGTTGTCTGTCATTTTCTTCTCAGTGGAATTCTAGAGAGAGAGAGAAAGAGAGAGATGGGGATGAGGTCGAGTGAATGAGGATGGAAAGTGTGATCGTCGTATAAGTATTCGGTTTTGGGTTTGTTAGCAACAGCTGTACGAATTCCCCATTGGCGGGAAATTCTGTTTCGTTTGCTCTGCTCGCTCGGCTGCTTCAACTATGAGTTTTGAGGATAATTAATTAATTAGTTTATTATTATTAAAATTACATTTTACGTACAAAAATTAGTGTCTCCGAGTAGAAAAATTGTGGCGGCACTGGGTGGCGGTCCGGGAGGGCTCGTCGAAGCCGCAGCGGGCGGCGACGGTGACGGAAATCTCCTCCCACTGGGAGGATTTGAGCGGGCCTCTCTTGGCGGAGTACCATTTCTCCTGGTAAGCTTGGATTAGGGCTAGGGTTTCTGGGTGCGACCAGGGGAGGGGGCGGGCTTTTTGTGTGGGGATGCGGGTTTGGACGCGGCTGCGAGTGCGAGTGGCTGTAGGGGTTCGGATTTGGGTGATTGTGGTTTCGGCGGCGGAGATGGGGTTGAAGACGACGGTGAAGCCATGACGGGAAATTGGGTTTGTTCGCGAAATAATATCGATTCCCGCCTCTTGTTTTTGCTTTTTGGGAAGATAGAAAATGAATGAATAGCGACTAGCTAAGAAATTGTGTTACTGTGCTTATGGTGCTTAACGAGTGAGCCTTCACCTTATCGAGCCGGCTCGGGAAAAAAATAACAAGCTCGAGCTCGACTCAGCAAAATGTTTTTCACGCTCGAGTTCGACTTGATCGAGCCGATCAATTTTCGCTCGCTCGATTAATTCAACTCTAGCTTGTTCGAGTGACTCGACACGTATTGCTCGAGCTCAACTCAATTCGAATTGCTCGAAAAACTGAGTCAATTCAATATATATAGTATATACACATTTTAACGGTATTTAATTAAATTTTTATATATTAGAGTGGCTCGCGAGTCGCGAGTCGCTCGATTCTTCAAGAATTAGTGCTCGAGTTGGGCTCATAAAAAAAATGATCGACTCGAGCGAGTTTGATCGAGCTCGAGACGAGCGTTGACTCGAGGTGCTCTGCTCGGCTCGTTTCCAGCTGATGTGCTATATTGGATCCATTTAAATTGCAATTAGAATAGTAATTTTACTTTTATAGTATGTTTTTTTTTTATAAATGTGTCCATGTGTCAATTGCTTAAAATTGTACATTCTTGCAACTCGCAAATGAATGGAACTCTCTCGTTTTGTTTTGTGGATATAAAACAAGAAAAAAAGAAACAAGAATATTACAAACAAACTATCTATTGAATTTTTCTGGTTGAACATTACTTTTGGGATCCATCGTAGATTTACAATGACTTGATAAAACTTGTTAAAATACAGGTATGTGTTAGTAAAAAATATTACTGCAGTTTCAATTAGTACTAGTTAATTTTTACATTATTAATAAAATTGTTATTTTCTTGTCATTTTTACAAAAAAAAAAAAAGCAAAAATATATTTTAATTTAAAAAATAAAATAATTATGAGAAATTTTACTATTTTAAAAGGAAATAGTAAAATAAAAATAAAAATTAAGTTTAGACATTAAAAAAAGAAAGTGGATATAATTAGTTGAAACAAAAAGTAGTATTATATAAGTTGTGAATAGTACACATTATAAAAAAATCAAGTATTGTGAAAAATATATTTATATAATTTGTGAAAAATAAAATGTAAAAATAAATGATCACACTTTATTTGTAATTTATAAAAAAATATAATTATTTATAATTATATGATTTTGTGAACAATACATTAATACAGTCCGATAACATAAGTAAATTATTTTTCAATTTTATATAAAATAAAATTAAGTCTATTGGTTGATAAATTTTAAAAACAAAATTATAAATTATAAAAATAAGCTTTTGTGCATTTTTTTGTAAACAAGTTTATGTTCTCATTTTCCAATTTTTTATAATTTAAAGCCACAAAAACAAAATATTTTATATAGTTTTTATATCATAATAAAATTTATAACCAATTTAAAATCAAACAATGAAATTATGGTTAATAACCTTAGCCAAATATTATTTTAATAAAGAATTAGGATGCTTAACTACCGGTGGGAAACTGATTCTCCCTTTCCCCATGCTTATCTGATTACCATTTTTTCCCTTTTCTAAACAATCCCACGTTTTCTTTTTGCGCGAACCCATTCGGGAAATTGTTATCCGAAATTCAATTCGATTTTCCAGAAAAAGAAAACCGGAATCGAATCAAATCTTATTCCGATTCAGATTTCAATCCTCTCTCTTCTTTTCGAATCTGTAGGTTTCGTTGTTGTCGTCGTTTTTTTTTTCCTGATGGCTGCGAGTGCCAACCCGTCACCAGGGGGCAACAGCAACGGCAGTAACAACGGTGGGAAGAGCAACGGCGGCGGTAAAGCGAATGCGAACGGCGCATCAGCGACGGAGAATTCTGTGGCGGGACCCACGCAGACGGCTCTTCGCCACAACCCGGGACTGTCGCTTGATTGGACACCGGAGGAGCAGTCCACGCTAGAAGATTTGCTGGAAAAGTAACCTCCTGGTTCTTTCTTCCAATCTCTTTCTGTTATATTGTTAATTGATTTTTTTTTGTTTCTCCCCTGAATTGAGCATATTTGATTTAAATGTTTTGGGTGTGTGTTCCTTGGTTATCGAATTTTGTGTTATGCTTGTTACTTCTCTATCTCATTTTGTGCTGAGAAAGTGCATTTTAAGTTTGTATTATTGCGTAAGCCTTTGAATGTGTTTGAGCATATATTGAAATTGAAATGATTGTGCAATCATATTACCTTAAAGATTGGGTATTCGAAGAAACTATAAGATGTCAATAGACGATGAACTTGGATCTTCGATCTGACCTGTTGTTTTAGTGGAACTGTATCTTATAGATGATGAACTTGGGCGAGATACTAATGTTTAATGTTTATGCTTAATCATTTGGAAGTGATTAATCCTTATGAATTAAGTATTAAAAAATTCAAATGATCTCTGATGTCCAAATTCCTGGAGGCTCAAATGGAAATTGATGGTTTAAAAAATCACCAGTCCGATTTGTTATAAGCATTAGAATTGGCTATTGTCTACCATAGTTAAAATTTTATCAGTGCCCACAAAATTGTGAACTCAAGCTCCACCCTTGTCTGGCTTGACTAAACAAACTTAAACATAATTTAAGCTGGGTAGAAATATTCGTTCAAACCATAAGTTCTGTGAGGTTTAGTGGAAATGCCCCTATCAAAGTGTCCTATAATTTATTTGGTGGAAATTTGTGATAATTCATTCCTTGAATTATTATATTCATGTTCGAATTCTAACAAAATAATACTGGTAAATAAAACTCAGTATCTTAGTTCAATGGGACTTGAACTAAAGACTATTTTGTCTACCCTCATTCTCGCCATTCTGGGAGTAACATATTAATTTTTTCGTTTCACCTGATAAGAACTGATCTACATTGACAAATCACGGCGAAGTTCCTTTTATGTCACTTTTCATCTAATTTTATGGAAATCTTTACTGCAAATATTAATGAAGTTCTATTCACTTGTTGGTTTTATATGATCGCATAACGGGTTTGCAGATATTCCTCAGAATCTACTCTTGTTCGTTATGCAAAAATTGCTCAGGAGTTAAGAGATAAGACAGTTCGGGATGTTGCACTACGTTGCAGATGGATGAGTGTGAGATCTCTTTTTTCGTATTTTTTCCCCAATTTTCCTTTTCCCCTTTTGTTTCTGGATTTTTTCGCAATGAGATTTTCTAGGTTAAGTTAATGCCATTGAGAGATATACGAGTGTAGCAAGGATGCATGATATAATCTCCAATTTGATCTCAAACATTATAGATTAAATTGGATATTATGGTCAGGTTTGAGTCACAATGGGACTTTCTATTCTTGAAGTTTACTTGTTATTAGGTTAAACTTTATACTTTAGATTGGACTTAATACCTAATAGAGAGTGAAGGAGGGAGGGAATCAGGGCCATGTTGGCTATCAGTGAATAATAACTAAGTAGGCAGCCATGTTTTTTTATTGGTACGTGATATGATGTGTGTTCAGTACTTCCGAATTGTGAGTAAACCTATAGAGGTGGTGGGTTGTTTTAATATTTTGGTTGTTAAATGGGATTGATGGTCTCTATGGACAAAAGGAAATACTAAGAAAATATAAAATTTTAATGGATAAATTCTCCACTGTCCAACTCACCATAGTATATGATAATGATAGACTACAAGAACAAAAGTAGAACTAACAGGAAACCGCCATGACAACTATTTAAATTTTTCCTGCTAGTTCTGGCAGTCCGGATTGAATGGGTTACTGTTTTGCAGAAAAAGGAGAACGGAAAGAGAAGGAAAGAGGAAAACAGTTCAAGGAAAAATAAAGAGAAAAAGGTACTTGAAATATTTAAGGCTGTAATCTTCCACCGTTATCCAGGTTCATAAATGAGCATCTATTTCCTATAACTTCTATCTACCTTTATCTTGAAATATTGGAGATATCAGATGTTTACCATTTCATTTGCCTGTCTTTGGGAATTTTCCAAGTATTGCATGTTAGACTTGTTAGTGTCATGATTTTTCTAAGAGAATCACGTATAGTTGGTAAAGAACCTTTGTGATATATTGGTGCTTGTCGTCGAGCCATGTAGTCAATTACATCCAGATCAGACTATATATTTTTTATAGATGGTGTGGCTCATTTAAAGTTCTGGCTTCAATCATTTCTGATTGTTTCTAACATTATTTTCAAATATTTAGGCGTTGTCTGGTTGATTATTGGGATGTTATTGGGAGGTAGTTTTGGCCTGGGGGAAGTGTGATTGTGAAACTTTTTTGGAAAATGTGTGTATTAGTCAGTGTTCCAAAAATCGGGCCTAGGCGGGTGTAAACCGCCTGAATTTTCATTCCTAGGCGACTAGGCGGGTCCAGGCGGGGATTAATCCGGCCTAGGCGGGGATTAATCGGGTCTAGGCGGTTTTAATTAAAAAAATTAAAATAATGTTTTTTTTCGTCTCGATGCGAATTTAACGTTTTTATTGGCTACAAAAGTTAAAAAATGATATTTTTTTGTTTTAAAGAGATTAAAAAAATGATATTTGACGTGATTTGTGAAATACAATGATTTTTTTATAATATTTTAGTTTTATTGAACCTATAAACAAAGATGATATAACTAATTATTATAATTAAAGTAAAAAAACTTGTTATATTTTCGAAAAATATATATATAATTTATTTTTAAAATATAATATTAATTAAATGAATATAAAAATGTAAAACGATTAATCCCCGCCTAGTCCCGTTTAATCCCTCTAGGCCCTAGGCTCCTAGTCACCGCCCGCGTAGCGCCTAGCGCCTTTTAGAACCTTGGTATTAGTATATGCATCACGAAGCATAAAAAAGTGTTTGGTTCGTGAATGGGGAAGGATTTGGGGAGAAGAAACTCCCTCCAAATGCAAACCAACCAATTGATTTGTTTAAATGCGTTGAAGTAAAGTTTTTTTTTTTTTTTTTGCGGCTTTGGCTTCTGTTGAACGCGTCCCAGTTATTACTCTGACTGTTTAATCTAAATGTTTTCTTGGTATTTCCAGGAAAAAGTTACAGATTCACTGCCAAAGTCTTCTCAAGTTGCGAATCGCTCCAATGGCCCGCCCTGCTGACGAGGCAGTAAGTGAAGGCCCCGCCCATTTCGCTGCCGAGCTGGCCCACTAAGGACATGGGCCCGCCGCCCAGGCCCAATAAGCCAGCGGCCCCGATGAACATGCCCCGGTTCGTGTGCCCGCACCCGATTGCCACGTTCTGGACGACGGTGCGCCCGATGGTGAGCGTTTCGAGGGCGAGGGTTCCTTTAGTGAACGACCCGTCTCCGTACGAGACCTGGTACTTGCACCGACCCGCGTGGCAACCCGAATTCTCGACCCGGTCGCAGACGGACGACCCGCAGGAGACCCCGGAGAAGGAATTGGACTCGGCCGGGTCGAATACCGGGTCGGATTGGTGGTAGCACTGGGCGCACGGCTGGCATTGGACCCAGACGATGTCGCTGCCGGAGTCGATGACCATGTACTGGCTCCGGGCCGGGCTGCCCACCCCGATCCGGACGAAGTACTCGCCGCTGCCCTGGTCCATGCCGGAAACCACCTCCGACCCGAAATCCGCCACCTCGTATGCGGCGGCGGCGCCGGCGGCGCGGCGGATTATCGCGGCCACCCGCTTGGCGTCGCGCTTCATCCGTGCGTCGAGGCGGCGGCGGTGGTCGCGGTGCCAGGAGAAGGGGAGGCGGTCCCGGTGGAGGAGGTGGATCTTGGCGCTGCTGGAGTTGCGGAGGAGTCCGGCGGGTTCGGCGGCGGCGCGGGGGTTGGCGTCGGCGATGGATTCGTGGACATTGAGGTTTTCGTGAGGGGGGAATGGGATGGCGTGGCCGGAGGAGGTGGTGGTGACGGTGAAGGAAGCGGAGGGGGAGAGAAGGAGGAGAAGGAGAAGAACAAATATACACATATACATACACATGATTGTAGCTTAATAATTAGGCTTCAAAATAATTAATTAATGGGGGTTTGAAGCTTTTGAGAGTGTTTGAGTAGAGGGAATGAATGAATGTGTGGAGGGATTTATATTGTTCGGAAAAAGTGTGTTCTGTGGATGAATAATTGAATCGAGTGTGATGATATATAGGCGGTTTCTTTTTTGGCCTTTTGCATGTGGACCTTTCTGATTGATGTACTTATGTTTTGAATTAGTGTGAGATGATACTAATTTTTACTATATTACAAAGCTCAAGCTCGCCTTAATTATGTATATGGTTTTATCTATAGTTTTTGATGGGTTTCTACAGTTTGAAATATGGCATTCGCTTAAATAGGCTTAGCTTAGCTTGCGAGCGACTGATTTTGTGTAGTCGGAATACAAACGTTTCTATGCGATTGCCATCTAGAATGAACATCAAAAGTGAAACATGACTATAATGGTAGATCATAAGGTGTGGCTTATTTGTGGTTGGCAAATAGAATCTAGGTAGGTATAAAAGGAGACTAAAAAAAAGGAATCGTGCAATATTGACCAAAATTATAAAGAAATTTTGAAAAATGCAAGTGAAGAAATTAAAGTAGCCTTTTAGTTGTCTATTGGGTGTTGTTCTACTCTATGTTTAAGGAATGATGAACTTTTGTTATTCAATTTCTCACTTTCGAACATATAGTATATGTGTCTCTCTCTTTAATTTACACAAATATTAACATTTTTTAAATAATTTTTAACCAAGATGTATAAAGTAAAAATGTATACTACAGTATATCTTATTTGATTGTTTTAAAAATAAATATGAAATAAATGAATAGAAGTAGTAATATGTTTGTAAAGGTAATAGTGAAAGCATAATAATCTTGTGAAACAACACAATATTGAAGAGATGGATGGAGATGCATGATTTCCATTAAGCACACAAAAGGAGTGTTCCCCGCCAGCTGTCGGGAATATCTTTTCTTTCCTCTCCATTAATTACTCGAGTATTAATTATTTAATTTACACAAAAAATAACCACATAGTCAACCCTAAATTTTGACTGCTATACCTACTTCTCAAACACCTTCATTTTTCGCTCTACTTAATTAAACACTTAAGGAAAATACAATGAAGGTTATAATATTAATAATTTATATTCGAACCGTCCGTACAATGTTCCTTGATAAATATTTACTTACTGATTTTAAATCAGTCGGTAACCAAAATTTATATGTAAAATGTTCTTTGATAAATATTTACCGACTGATTTCAAATCAGTTAGTAACCAAAATTTATATTAAAAAAAATATATTCAATTGGACGGGAGACTAAAAATGTTTGATTTGTGAATGATTAGCCAAATTTGACATGATTAATGCATGCATGCTCGATTGCCACCAGACTTAAATCATAACAATTGCAACAAGCTGAGTGTGAATATATGAGCTGATCAGTGATCATGTTTCTAATTTTTTTTTTTGTTCGTTCTTACAGATTACTCTCAACCTCAAGCTTTAGATTTTTGTCAGAATAATTAGGCTGGCTATTGCTAACTTATCAATTAATTTATATATTAATAATTCTTAGAGTGAGGAAGAACTTCCAGCTAATTTTTGATCATTTAAAAAATTAATTACCAAATTTTTTTATTTAGAATTTAGTATATGATATTTTTGGCTTAATTATTTAAAATTAGTAAAACACAGATTATTCTAATTGACAAAATAATAATTTTATTGATAAATAAATTTATTTTACATTAATATTTTATATATCATAAATTAAAAAAAATCAAAATAAAATAAAATATGGTTGAAAATTACGCAATTAATAAAGTAGAAAGCGTGATACGTTCTCACGGACCATACATAATGTGTCACGCAATGATGCCAACCACTTCACACCTTCGTCGTGCCTTGTGCGCATGCATCGGTGTGTGGATACGAGTACGACGTCGTATTCCACCATTTTCATTTAATTTTCATGAAATTATGAACCCTTAAAATTTGCTTCAAATTGTATAATTGTTCTACAATTTCAGGGTTTTTACACGATAATACATTTGAACTTGCATACACATTTGATTTCAGTACCACTCTCTAATAAAAACACTCAAATTTCGGGGTAAATTATCGTAAATTGTAGATAGTAAACAACAAATTTTCGAACGAACAAAAATACAAAAGGTAAAATTATTCATGGAATTTATTTACCTCACTTTAATTTTGGCTATATATATGCGTCATGTGTCCAATGTCCATATATATATTTTTTTAATTTCACTGCATGAGTTATATTTTTTTCCACTAAAAATGTCCAATATATATATAATAGTAGGAGTGACTATTCGGTACGGACGAGTATTCGCACCGGAATTTTTCGGTTATCCGTACCCTAATAATAAAAAATATTCATCCCATAACCCGACCCTCTTTAGTAAATCGGGTACCCAATACCCGGGGCGGGTAAACGGGTACGGTAATCGGGTACCCAAAATTACCCAAAACTTTTAATTTACAAAAAATCAATAATAATATTCAAATTCAATAATTTATTTTTATCAACTAACAATAAAAAATTATCAATTAAAGTTTAAAATTGCAATAAAAAACAAAAATTATAATTAAAAATAATAAAAAATATGTCGTTTATTATATATATAATGTTTTAGATTTTTAATTAATATACCAATATATTTATTATTTTAATTTAAATAATTAATCAGGTATTTCGGGTATATCCGAACGGGTAATCGAATACCCTAAATACCCAATATTTTTTAAAATGAATTCCATAACCCTACCATTTACCCAAATTTATTGGGTACGAATACCCAAAAACCCTAACGGGTGTACAAACCTGAATACCCGAACCCGAATAATCACCCTATAATACAATCAAATACTGTAATTACAATCTCACAAATTAACTTATACATAAAAATATATTCTTTCTGTTTTTTTAATAATGTTTTTTTTAAATCAATATCATTACTTTTTAATAAGTCAATTATAACTTGCACAACAATAATTATAATACCTCTACTTACTATGTAAACTAAACAAAAAAAACTTTTTTTTAATATCTTTGCAAATTTATGCAGACTTTTTTAAGAATTGGAGGGTGTACTATTTCTTAATTCCAATTCTACGTACGTAATTTTTATCGTGGAAGTGAAACGGTGTGCAATGTGTGCGAGTGAGAATGATAATTCTTTTGAATTTGTGTTAGTGCGAGTAGGATCGAATGCGAAATAAACAAGGTTATAACTGCCTCAACTTTCAATATTTTATCATTTTTTAATTCAATTCAATTTATTGGATCATTAATTAATATTTGTACGTATATAGTTTGTTTTCTTATTATGCAACCTAACTAACCTATAACTTTTGAAAAAGTCAGTCTTTTTATGTAGCCTTTTTACATTCTTCGTGATTTATCTTTCGTGATATTATAAGGTTTAGAATATTGAACACATAATTTAGTAACAAAAAAGTAAAAAAGAAAATAAGAATTAATAACATTATTTTATGTTATAAATAATTGTGAGGGTTGGTTGATTGAAAATAAGTATATATAAATTATAAATTGAAACTGTTAATTATATGTCCAAAATGTTGTGAAACGAACAAAAAACGCATAATATTGTGATTTGAGAAACGAAAAAAATATTTATTCTATCACATAAAAGTTGAGCTTTTTTAACACAAAAATTAAGAAATAATGTTAACAATTTTTTACCAAAACGTAAATTATTAAATTTTAATTTTAATTTTTCTAATGGTTTTTCATACATAATCTCACTCAAATAATTAAAAAAAAGTTTTAAAAAATCTAATTTAATCTCACTTGCTCTTTTGTTGTAAGGAGAATTATGTACTAGAATATTTCAATTCCTGCCCACAATTATTGCTCCTCTGGATTGAACGTCTGATACTGTACTGTAAGACTATCCCCAGGGGATCAAGTAAGGTGTCAAACTTGTGTCAAGTGCTCCAGCAGAAGTGTCAAGTGGTGTCAAACTTGACACCTTTGTGGGCCCGTATCAAAAATTGATCCCCGGATCAAATTTGATCAACACCCTCATTTGGCCCCACGATTTAATTAATTGAAAAATAAAGTCACATGGTCCACTAAAAACATGACATGTGTCATGCCCTTTTTAATTTCCCTTTCATTTTAAAATCATTTTTACAAAATAATTATTCAAAATAAAAATAAAATAAAAATACCATTATTTTTCATTTTTTATTCTCTATAAATAGACGTTAAGTTTGTATCATTTGGACACAAAAAAAAAAAATCACAATTTTTTGCACTTGTTTCACTTTCTTATAATTAAATAGACAGTAGATTTGTTTCATTTGTATCATAATTATATATATAAAATAAATTAAAAACAGAAGAAATAATTTTTTTAAATTATTTTATTTTTTATGTTTTATAAATGAATTAGTAAAATTAATTATGTAGTAATTTTAAATTTCATAATTATATATATAAAATAAATAAAGAAAAATGAAAATTATTGTGGGTATAGGATATGATGATGTGGAAGAAAGATAAAATAATTGACACTTTGAATAACATCCTGTTGGGCTGGTGCTGAAAAGAGGGTGTTAATTGAAGGTGTCAAGCTGACGTGGCAGGAGAGAAGTGTCAAATTTGACATCAGGTGTTGGATATAGTCTAAGAGCACTTACATTGGCTAGTTCATTTGGCTAAAAGTCTTGGTTCAAACCAAGTGAACTGAACTCTTACCATTGTAGCAGTGAGTTCAGTTTATTACTATACCCCAACCACCCCCTCCAACTGAACTCGGTTCATATGTATGAACTGAGAATTTTTATTTTTTTTTCACTTTGTCAGGCCACATGTCAATGGCTAATTCGTCAATGGGAAAAGCGTGTAGTACACGCCCCTTGTTGGCGTGTTTGTGCTTTGGTTGCAGCACAAAAGGCTACAACACCGGGCCCACCCCACTTTAATATATATTTTTATGTTTTTTTATATTTGTAATTATAATTCAATTTATAGTTCAAAAATTATAAATTAATTTAAATATGTTTCTTATATTCAATGGTTTTATAATTATTTATAATATTTGATATCTTTTGTTTTATTAATTATATTGTGTATGTATTTTAAAATTTATTAAATTTTATTTTAATTTAAAATATAATATAAATATCTTTTGTTTAATTTATAATTTAAAATACATATTAATTATTAAATAATAAAAAAAATTACAAAGTTATTTTTTTTAAATTATTGTATAATATTTAAAGTTAATTATTACTAATATAACATTAAATTATTGTATAAGTAAAAATTATTGAAGTATAATTTTTTTTTGTATAAAAATAAATTAAAATATGAATTTTTTAATGAAATGTAATATAAAGTATGGAATAATAATGGCGGGACCCATATCATTTAGTTCAAAGTGAATCAACTAATGTGAGTGTAAAAGTATGTAGTTCAGTTAAGTAAATAGTGATTGAAAATTAACATAAAGTTGATTGAAAAAATGATTGGTGTGTGGTTGGTGGGTATGAACCCACCAACCAATGTAAATGCTCTAATAAACAAGTTCGGAATTTTGTGTAGTTCGAGCCTCGAGGTGGATGTGACTTTCCCCGTTGTCATTTTTTTTTTATATTGCTTATAAAAAGTCATAAGTGACTATTTATTTAATTATTTGATGACTATTATACATTTCTAGAAAAATATAACTTCCATATGCATTATATTTTTCCTGTTTTATTATTGAAATTTAATGTTTTCAGAATTAGGATCGAGTTATTTTTATTTGATAAATGACTTTCAACAATGCATTTTTCAATAAATTTTTGATTTAATAATTAAACTTTTATTACATGAAACTAATTCATCATTCACCAAGAGTTAATAATTCGGAATAAGTGCAATCCATGGATCCAGTCTTTTGTTTAATTTAAATTATGCAACAATCAATTTGTTGATCTTAATGTACAAGTCGATTTCGTCTCGTATACTTCCAATCTTTCAAGAACTGTCATCGTTAATAAAAATATTTTTCAATTCCCTCTCATTATAAAATATTTCACAAAATATTTTTAAGTCTATCTTCACTATGTCTATGTGCATGTGGAAGGTTCGTATACACTCAAAAGTGTTGAGTGTGGAGGCCGATTCACGCCGAGGAGACGAAGAAACGAGGGAGCAGAGGAACGGCGGTCGCCGGAGGAGTTCCGGCGTGTTGGAAAATCTCAAAGTCAAAGTTGGTTTTTTCCAACGTTTGACTGAGTTGACTGGCTATATAATTAATTCGGATTGGGAATTAATTGGTACGATAATTTTCTACGTCGTTCGTAGATAATTATAGAATTTTATTTCGTCAATATCCGATTTTCGGTGAGTGAGAAATAAATTGTTAAAGATAGTCAATTAAAAAGGCATTTAATTGAATATGTAATAAAGTATAAGACTTTATTACATTGAAATGTGTAATAGTTATTACATCCCACATTGAAAGATGTAATAAAATTATTACACTTAATAAGTGATTGGAGGATTAATGTGTTCAACAAGTGAGTAAGACCATGGACCGTTAAGGTACATGGCAATCGCCACACGCGCGCCGTCCGTCCGTCCGCTCGGCTCGGCTCGGCTCGGGCTCGTGCTCGTGCTCGGGCTCGGGCTCGGCTCGGCCCGTCCCGTCCCGTCCCGACCTTGGATCTTGGCAATTGGACTTGGGCTTCCTGGGGCTTCCTGGGCCTGGCCAGCGTAATAGTTTTGCTGATGGGCTGAACTATGGTTTTGATTGGGCCTACGTAGGGTGGGCTAGAGTTGAACATATGTGGGCCTGAATAAATAATAACAATAATTATATTAATATTATTATTTTCTGAAATTAAATCCTCAACGGTCAGGTCATCACTCCTGAACCGTTACATGGTTTTGATGGGGCTGATAATGGGTGTTTATTGCCCAGGTATCAATGTCCATACTGAATGCCTTTGACCCCTCACATGCAGGTGGATCACTATAAATAGTGAGTCCTAGGCTGCATTTCATACACAGCAAATAAAGCAAAATAATTCCCAGCATTTCATAGTTCATACTCCCTGCTCTTTCTCGTTCGAAAGTGGTTCGGCTCTGGTTGCTTCAGAGACGAACAAGACAGTCGTTGTATCTTTGGGGGCATTACGTCTGCAAACCGTAGCATACACGGGACGTATTTGTCTTGCGGATAGCGAAAGCGCCTCGACTACCCGCAATCCATTTCCGACGTGCGATCGAAGTTGAAGACCTGTTCGTGTTTCCCTTCTTGTTCATTTCTTTTATTTTGTTATAGTTTCTGGAAACGTGTAAAGTATTCAGTAGTACTGTTTACTAGTCCAGAAACGAGCACTGTAATAGCTACGTAATAACCAACAACGCAAGACAAATAACCGTACTAAAAAATGACAACCGAAGTCAATACTGGTGCTGAGAAAAACGGCCAATCTAGCACTGCTCCACCGTTGAACATGAACATTCCAATCATGCCTTCATCGGTGGTTCATGCTGAGAAACCTGAGAAGTTCAATGGGACTGACTTCAAAAGGTGGCAACAAAAGATGATGTTTTACCAGACCACGTTGGGTTTGGCAAAGTTTCTCAAGGATGAGCCTCTGGCCATGGATGAGAATGAAACTGATGCTAATAAGCGTGCAGCTTATGAAGCATGGGGACAGGGTGATTACCTGTGCCGGAATACCGTTTTGAACGGTCTGAGTAATGACCTGTACAATGTGTATGGGAATATGACTTCTGCCAAAGCACTCTGGGATGCTTTGGAGAAGAAATATAAAACTGAGGACGCCGGAACTAAAAAGTTCGTCGTCGGGAAGTTTTTGGATTTTAAGATGGTCGACTCTAAGTCGGTCGTATCTCAATTCCAACACTTCCAGCTGATCTTGCATGACCTTGAGAATGAAGGCATGAAAATCAGCGAGTCTTTTCTGGTGGCTGCTGCTATTGAGAAGTTACCCCCGAGTTGGAGGGCTTATCAAAACTATCTCAAGCATAAGACCAAGGAAATGACTATTGACAAGCTGGTTGTCAAGCTTCGTATCGAAGAGGAAAACCGTAAGAGGTTTAATCCTGGGAGTGTGCCTGAGGAGCCTCGTGTGAATCTGATGGAGCAACCCAAAAGGAAGCTGCCTCCTTCTCAGAATACCTCTAAAGGGAAAGAGCCTGCCACCAAGGTCTGGAAGTTCATGGGAAAATGCCATAACTGTGGAATAACTGGCCACATGGCTAAAGATTGCAAGAAGCCTAAACAGCCTATTGCACAGTACAAGGGGAAAGGGAAGCAATCTGCTAACCTTGTTGAAACCTCTGGGCAGGAGCTGACTGAAATGGATATGTCAGCAATGGTGTTTGAAGCCAACTTGGTTGGTAATCCCAAGGAGTGGTTCATTGAAACTGGAGCCACTCGCCATGTCTGCTCTGATAAGGATGCATTTTCTACTTATGCTCCTTCGACTGGCCGAAAGCTCCACATGGGGAACTCTTCCTCGTCTACTGTTGCTGGAGTTGGGAACGTAACCCTGAAGCTCACCTCTGGAAAGGAGCTGCTGTTGAAGGATGTGCTGCATGTCCCGGACATCCGCAAGAACTTAGTCTCTGGGTCTCTCCTAGTTGAGCATGGTTTTAAACTTGTATTTGATGCTAAGAAGTTTATTTTGACTAAGTTTGGAACCTTCCTTGGTCGGGGCTATCTCGACAATGGACTGTTCAAAATGAATGTAATGGCTGTGCGCCGTGTACCCAATGTTGCCTCGAGCATTAATAAAAATAATTCTGTTTCGGTTTACTTGCTTGAGTGTTCTGAATTGTGGCATATAAGATTAGGACATGTAAATCTAAATGCGATTAAAAGATTGATGAATTTGGAATTATTACCAACTTCAAAAATTGATACACAAAAGAAATGTGAAATTTGTGTTGAAGCCAAAATGGCTAAGTTACCTTTTCCCTCGATTGAAAGGTGTACTGAACCTCTTGGTTTAATCCATACTGATATATGCGATTTGAAATTTGTACAAACAAGAGGTGGAAAAAAGTACTTCATCACGTTTATTGATGATTGCACTAGATATTGTTACTTATATTTATTAAGTAGCAAAGACGAAGCCTTAGAGGCTTTTACCAAGTATAAAGCTGAGGTTGAAAATCAACTTGGTAAACGAATTAAAATAATCCGAAGTGATAGGGGTGGAGAATATGTAGCTCCGTTTGAGAAATTATGTTCTGAAAATGGGATAATTCATCAAACGACGGCTCCTTATTCACCACAATCAAATGGTGTTGCAGAACGAAAAAACAGAACTCTTAAAGAAATGATGAACGCCATGTTGATTAATTCGGGTTTACCTCAGAACATGTGGGGGGAAGCTATTTTGACAGCTAACCACATTTTGAATAAAATCCCACTTAAAGGTAAAAATGAGACGCCGTACGAATTGTGGAAAAATCGTAAGCCGTCTTATAAATATCTTAAAGTGTGGGGGTGTTTGGCTAAGGTGTCTGTTCCTGAACCAAAGCAAATGAGAATCGGACCAAAGACGGTCGATTGCATTTTTATCGGATATGCATACAATAGTATGGCTTACCGATTTTTGGTACACAAGTCTGATAATCCAGACGTGCATAAAGGTACCACGATTGAATCGAGAAATGCTTCATTTTTCGAAAATATCTTTCCTTGTAAAGAAAGAGAAGAATCAAGTTCTAATAAAAGAACTTATGAACCTGATGTCGACACAACACCTGTTGGTGACGATCAGGTAAACGAAGAGGTTATTGAACCTAGACGTGGTAAAAGGGTAAAAACGGCTAAGTCGTTTGGACCTGATTTTATTACGTATTTATTGGATGACGAGCCAAAGTCCTACGGGGAAGCTCTATCCAGTCCAGATGCACCGCTCTGGGAAGAAGCTATTAATAGCGAAATGGAGTCTATTCTGCAAAATCACACGTGGAAGTTGGTTGATCTTCCACCGGGTTGTAAACCTTTAGGATGTAAATGGATCCTAAAGAAAAAGTATAAAGCAGATGGAACGGTCGATAAGTTTAAAGCTCGTTTGGTAGCCAAAGGGTTTAAACAAAGAGAAGGATATGATTTCTTTGATACATATTCACCTGTAACCAGAATATCGTCTATTCGGGTGCTTATTGCGATTGCTGCTTTGCACAATCTCGATATTCATCAGATGGATGTGAAAACTGCGTTTCTGAACGGTGAATTGGAAGAAGAAATTTATATGGAACAACCCGAGGGATTTGTAGCACCTGGACAAGAGAAAAAGGTGTGCAAATTAATAAGGTCGTTGTACGGACTTAAGCAAGCTCCTAAACAATGGCATTTGAAATTTGATAACATTATGATATCAAATGGATATAAAATCAACGAGTGTGACAAATGTGTGTACATTAAAGGTACATCTGACTCATTTGTCATAGTCTGTCTATATGTAGACGACATGTTAATCATGGGTAGTACTCGTGAACTAATCATGAATACTAAAGCAATGTTAAAAAGAAATTTTGACATGAAAGATTTGGGTGTTGCTGATTTAATCCTCGGGATTAAAATTGGAAGAACCCCAAATGGAATTGTCTTATCACAATCTCATTATGTTGAGAAAGTGTTAAAGAAATTCAATGCCCATGATGGTCCTACGAGTAGGACGCCGATTGACTTAAGTATAAATCTTACTGTCAATAAGGCTGAACCTGTAGCTCAGTTAGAGTATTCTCAAGTTATAGGCAGTCTGATGTACTTAACAAATTGTACACGTCCAGACTTGGCCTATCCTGTGAATAAATTGAGCAGGTATACGAGCAATCCAGGTGTTGAACACTGGAATGCTTTGAATCGGGTTTTAAAGTATTTAAAATACACCCGAGAGTATGGGCTATACTATACGAGATATCCTAATGTACTTGATGGATATTGTGATGCTAGTTGGATATCTGATTCTAAAAGTTCACATTCTACTAGTGGTTACGTCTTCTGTATCGGGGGCGGAGCAGTTTCGTGGAAGTCAACGAAACAAACGTGTATAGCCAGATCCACCATGGAATCTGAGTTTATAGCTTTAGATAAAGCTGGTGAAGAAGCAGAGTGGCTTCGTCACTTTTTGGAAGATATTCCATGTTGGAAAAAGCCTGTGTCTCCCGTGATGATTCACTGTGATAGCCAAGCAGCTATAGGGAGAGCACAGAGCATTATGTATAACGGTAAGTCTCGACATATTCGTCGGAGACATAATACCGTTCGACAATTGATCTCAAATGGAGTAATTTCCTTAGAGTATGTAAAATCTAAGGAAAATCTGGCTGATCCTTTGACAAAAGGAATGAATCGAGATCAATTGGGCGTGTTGGTAGAGGGAATGGGTTTGAAAAACCACAATCCATCGAACGATCATAACGGTAACCCTACCTTGATGAATGGAGATCCCATGAACTTGGTTCAAAGGGAAAACTAAGTTATGAAAGTTCAATCGAGCACTTGTACTCATCCCTAAAGGCAATTCAAGTGCTGTTTCCTGATGTGTGGTAATAGGTTAAGTTCTCGAGGAGACTTTTAATGAATCCCTACCTTGAAAAGGTTAAGTATGTCAGGATACTTATAATGGGAGGTCACCTATATAAATGTGAAGTGAGGGCCGCTTCAAATGTAAACATTTATGAATCCAAAGTGTTGTCCATGGCCAAAACGGACACAACATAGAACGGGAAATTGAACGGAATTTATTGCGTGAATAACATTGACTCGTTGTACGTTGTGGGGGAATAGTTCAAGGCATCGTGTCCACTAGGCCTCCTGTACTTCCGATGTTGTTCACTACGGAAGGTTCAAAGCCGCAAACTACCTTTCCGGAAGCGATAGATTCTTTTGGGGAATTGAACGAAGAGTCTGCATACATGCATGCATTGATTTCCACTCATGTGGGGGATTGTTGGAAAATCTCAAAGTCAAAGTTGGTTTTTTCCAACGTTTGACTGAGTTGACTGGCTATATAATTAATTCGGATTGGGAATTAATTGGTACGATAATTTTCTACGTCGTTCGTAGATAATTATAGAATTTTATTTCGTCAATATCCGATTTTCGGTGAGTGAGAAATAAATTGTTAAAGATAGTCAATTAAAAAGGCATTTAATTGAATATGTAATAAAGTATAAGACTTTATTACATTGAAATGTGTAATAGTTATTACATCCCACATTGAAAGATGTAATAAAATTATTACACTTAATAAGTGATTGGAGGATTAATGTGTTCAACAAGTGAGTAAGACCATGGACCGTTAAGGTACATGGCAATCGCCACACGCGCGCCGTCCGTCCGTCCGCTCGGCTCGGCTCGGCTCGGCTCGTGCTCGTGCTCGTGCTCGTGCTCGTGCTCGTGCTCGGCTCGGCTCGGCTCGGCCCGTCCCGTCCCGACCCGACTCGACTCGACTCGACTCGACTCGCCTCGCCTCGCCTCGTCCTTGGACTTGGATCTTGGCAATTGGACTTTGGGCTGGACTTGGGCTTCCTGGGGCTCCTGGGCCTGGCCAGCGTAATAGTTTTGCTGATGGGCTGAACTATGGTTTTGATTGGGCCTACGTAGGGTGGGCTAGAGTTGAACATATGTGGGCCTGAATAAATAATAATAATTATTATATTAATATTATTATTTTCTGAAATTAAATCCTCAACGGTCAGGTCATCCCTCCTGAACCGTTACATGGTTTTGATGGGGCTGATAATGGGTGTTTATTGCCCAGGTATCAATGTCCATACTGAATGCCTTTGACCCCTCACATGCAGGTGGATCACTATAAATAGTGAGTCCTAGGCTGCATTTCATACACAGCAAATAAAGCAAAATAATTCCCAGCATTTCATAGTTCATACTCCCTGCTCTTTCTCGTTCGAAAGTGGTTCGGCTCTGGTTGCTTCAGAGACGAACAAGACAGTCGTTGTATCTTTGGGGGCATTACGTCTGCAAACCGTAGCATACACGGGACGTATTTGTCTTGCGGATAGCGAAAGCGCCTCGACTACCCGCAATCCATTTCCGACGTGCGATCGAAGTTGAAGACCTGTTCGTGTTTCCCTTCTTGTTCATTTCTTTTATTTTGTTATAGTTTCTGGAAACGTGTAAAGTATTCAGTAGTACTGTTTACTAGTCCAGAAACGAGCACTGTAATAGCTACGTAATAACCAACACGGCGATCGCAGGCTGAAGATGGCGAGCGCCATTTGGGTTTCGGCGGGCGCCGAAACCGGGAGAAACGGGTCAGAATCCCTGCCAGGTTTTGGGCCCTTTCGGCGGGCGCCAAAACGGCTCCGGCGGTCGCGGAAGGCTTTCGGCGGGCGCCGAAAGCAAAACGGCGGTCGCCGTTTTGTGTATCGCTGGGAGCGCGATTTTCTTGTCCCCCAAGTTTTGTCCCCCCCTATTTAAACCCTATGTGCGTGAATATTAGGGTTAACACCTCCATACGCTAGGATTGAGATTATAGCATTACTAAGCCTTGTAATCAAGTTCTATAATTGTTTTAGTGAATTATTGCAGCGGCAAGAAGTGGACGTAGCCCTCGTTAACGGGTGAACCACTATAATTCTTCGTGTTCTTTTATTCCGTATTTTTCGTTCTTGTTTGTTCGTATTGCTTTTCAAGCGGGGACTTCGGACGCGAATTTCTCAACAACTGGTATCAGAGCGCTAGGGTTATAGCGATCGGGGAAAAGCGATGACGGACACCACCACCTCGTTCGGGGTTACGAAATTTGACGGGAATAACTATGGGCACTGGAAGATGCAGATCGAGGACTATCTTTACGGGAAGAAGCTCGGAATTCCTTTGAAGGGTAGACCGGAGAAGATCAAGGATGACGAGGAATGGGAAAGCCTCGACAGGCAGGTGTTGGGATTGATACGTTTGTCCTTGGCTTCAAACGTATCATTCAACGTGCGCTCAATTACCACAACCAAGGATTTGATGGCTGCCCTATCAAACATGTACGAGCAACCTTCAGCGAACAACAAGGTGTACCTCATGAAGCAGTTGTTCAACCTGAAGATGTCGGACAATGCAAACGCAGCCAACCACATCAACGAGCTGAATTCCATCTTGGATAAATTGAAAGGAGTCGGGGTGAATTTCGATGATGAAATTTACGCTTTGATCCTACTTGCGTGTTTGCCGGATAGTTGGGAGCCCATGCGGGCAGCTGTTAGCAACTCTATGGGGAAGGAGAATCTGCAGTTCTCCGAAGTTAGAGATAAGATCCTAGCCGAGGAAATCCGGAGAAAGGATTTCAAGGGAAAATCTTCTAGTTCGGCCTTGAGTGTGGAGAACCGGGGGAGAAACTCGGGTAGGAATGCTAACAGGAACAGAGGGAGATCCAAGTCTAGGAGTGGAAGAGATAGCTCGAAGTCCGAGGATAATGAGTGTTGGAATTGTGGGAAGACGGGGCACTTCAAGAGGGATTGTCGCTCTCGGGGGAAGAGTGACAACAAGAAGAAGGGAACCGCCAATGCGGTAACACAAGAGGATGACGATGATGGGGACGTCCTTCTCTGTTCGGTCGACTCACCGATCGATTCCTGGGTGCTGGACTCAGGGGCTTCTTTCCATACTACTGCACAGCGAGAGGTGATGTTGAATTACGTCTCGGGTGATTATGGAAAGGTATTTCTTGCAGATGACGAGCCACTCGATGTAGTCGGGATGGGAGATATCAACCTAAAGATGTCAAATGGGCAAACTTGGAGGATTTCCAAGGTCAGACATGTGCCGGGGTTGAAGAGGAACCTAATTTCGGTGGGCCAGCTTGATAGTGATGGTCACCGGGTGTCATTTGGAGATGGGTCGTGGAAAGTTTCGAGGAACGCCATGACCATAGCTCGAGGTCATAAGACGGGCACACTTTACATGACGACGAGCGTGAGGGACTCGGCTGGTGTTGTTGATAACACCAAGAAGACCGAATTGTGGCATTGCAGGCTGGGGCACATGAGTGAGAAGGGGATGAAGATCATGGCAAAGAACGGGCTGCTGCCCGAACTCAAGGCAATTGAGTCTCACGTGTGCGAGAGCTGCATTCTTGGAAAACAGAAACGAGTGAGTTTTTCTAAAAATGGAAGGGAGCCCAAGGCGGAGAAGCTGGAATTAGTACACACGGATGTTTGGGGTCCAGCTCCCGTCGCCTCACTCGGAGGATCACTCTATTGCGTTACCTTCATCGATGACTCCACAAGGAAGGTATGGGTGTACTTCATGAAAAATAAGAGTGACGTGTTCTCTGTTTTCAGGAAATGGAAAGCCGAGGTTGAGAATGAAACAAATCTCAAGGTGAAGTGTTTGAGGTCCGACAACGGTGGTGAGTACGTTGACGCCGACTTCAAACAGTTTTGTGTCGAGAGTGGGATCAAGATGATGAAGACTATTCCGGGGACCCCACAACAGAACGGAATAGCGGAGCGAATGAACAGGACGCTAAATGAGAAGGCCCGGAGTATGCGGTTACATTCGGGGATGCCTAAGATGTTTTGGGCATATGCCATCGACATGGCAGCTCATTTGATCAACAGAGCACCGTCGGTTCCTTTGGAATATCGGATTCCTGAGGAGGTTTGGAGTGGGAAGAAGCTGAATCTGTCCTACTTGAGGGTGTTCGGGAGTCTGGCGTATGTCCATATCGACGAAGCTGCTCGTAGCAAGCTTGATCCTAAATCCAAGAAGTGCTTCTTTCTTGGATATGGCGGCACGGAGTTCGGATACCGATTTTGGGATGCCGAAAATCATAAGGTGATCCGAAGCAGAAATGTGATCTTCAACGAGGCAGTCTTGTACAAGGGTAAAGACGAGGTTGTTGAAGAAGGCGTTGATCCCGTGGGAGAAACGGAGGAGGTTCCGGTGAAGGTCGTGGAGACCGAGGAGATCGAGGAGGGAAACGCGAGCAGCGAGGATGAGCAAGATGAGAATGCTAATCCCAATACCGATCCAGTCACACCGAAGCCGTGGAGGTCGACTAGGGTAAGAATACCTCCCCATAAATTTTCACCTTCCCTTAACTATATTTTGCTGACTGATAGGGGTGAGCCGGAGAGCTACACCGAGGCTATACAAGCGAGGGATTCAATCAAGTGGGAGTCTGCCATGAAAGAAGAGATGAGCTCATTGATGACGAATCAGACTTGGGAACTAGCCGAGCTTCCGAAGGAGAAGAAGGCCTTGCACAATAAATGGGTCTTCCGGGCAAAGGAAGAACACGATGGGAGCGTTCGGTACAAGGCGAGATTAGTGGTGAAAGGGTTCCAACAAAAAGAAGGGATCGACTATACGGAGATATTCGCTCCGGTAGTCAAGATGGTAACCATCCGGGTGGTGCTTAGCTTGGTGGCAAAGGAGAACTTACATCTTCAGCAAATGGATGTAAAGACCGCATTTCTTCACGGGGATCTAGATGAAGAAATCTACATGAAGCAACCGGAGGGGTTCGAAGTCCGAGGCAAGGAGAAGCTGGTGTGTAAGCTTCGAAAGAGCTTGTATGGGTTGAAGCAAGCTCCGAGGCAGTGGTACAAGAAGTTCGACATGTTCATGAAGCGGGTCGAATTCACGCGGTGCGAGGCGGACCACTGTTGCTATTTCAAGAAACTCGGAGGTACCTACATAATATTGCTCCTTTATGTAGACGATATGCTGATAGTCGGGGCGAGTTTGGCGGAGATCGACAAACTCAAGAAGAGTCTATCGAGGGAGTTCTCTATGAAGGATTTGGGTGCTGCCAAACAAATCCTGGGAATGAGAATCACGAGGAGTAAAGAGGGTCTTGAGTTGTCTCAAGAGGAGTACTTGAAGAAGGTACTGGCAAGGTTTAACATGGAGGATGCTAAACCGGTTGGCACTCCTTTGGCTGGTCACTTCCGGTTGTCAAAGGAGGACTCGCCGACGAGCGAGAAGGAGATGGAGCATATGGATAAGGTCCCTTACGCCTCTGCGATTGGGAGCCTTATGTATGCCATGGTGTGCACGAGGCCTGACATTGCCCATGCAGTGGGAGTTGTCAGTCGATTTATGAGTAATCCGGGGAAGCAACACTGGGAAGCCGTCAAGTGGATCTTTCGATACTTGAGAGGGACTTCCAGCTTTGCTTTGAGGTTCCGAAAATCAGATATGGGGTTACTCGGGTTCGTGGACGCGGATAACGGAGGTGACGTGGATAGTAGGAAGAGCACTACTGGGTACGTGTACACTTTCGGGGGTACCGCGATTAGCTGGGTGTCGAGGTTGCAGAAGATCGTAGCATTGTCGAGTTGCGAGGCGGAGTACGTCGCTGTGACGGAAGCCGCGAAGGAGATGATGTGGCTACAGGCTTTCCTGCTAGAGCTGAGACAAGACCACTCGGGGAGTGTCTTGTATTCCGACAGTCAGAGCGCCATTCACTTGGCGAAGAATCCGGTGTACCATGCTCGAACGAAGCATATCCAGCTGAGATATCACTTCATTCGATCGGCCTTGGAGGAAGGCGTCTTAGTGTTGGAGAAGATTCTTGGGAGTAAGAATCCGGCCGACATGTTTACGAAGGTGGTGTCGTGCGAGAAGTTGAGGTTGTGTTCAACCTCGGTTGGTCTTCTGGGATGAGGACCGGGAACGCCGCCGCAATGGGAAGAGAAGATAGGGGTCGTGAATCAGCTCCAAGTGGGAGATTGTTGAGTGTGGAGGCCGATTCACGCCGAGGAGACGAAGAAACGAGGCAGCAGAGGAACGGCGGTCGCCGGAGGAGTTCCGGCGATCGCAGGCTGAAGATGGCGAGCGCCATTTGGGTTTCGGCGGGCGCCGAAACCGGGAGAAACGGGTCAGAATCCCTGCCAGGTTTTGGGCCCTTTCGGCGGGCGCCAAAACGGCTCCGGCGGTCGCGGAAGGCTTTCGGCGGGCGCCGAAAGCAAAACGGCGGTCGCCGTTTTGTGTATCGCTGGGAGCGCGATTTTCTTGTCCCCCAAGTTTTGTCCCCCCCTATTTAAACCCTATGTGCGTGAATATTAGGGTTAACACCTCCATACGCTAGGATTGAGATTATAGCATTACTAAGCCTTGTAATCAAGTTCTATAATTGTTCTAGTGAATTATTGCAGCGGCAAGAAGTGGACGTAGCCCTCGTTAACGGGTGAACCACTATAATTCTTCGTGTTCTTTTATTCCGTATTTTTCGTTCTTGTTTGTTCGTATTGCTTTTCAAGCGGGGACTTCGGACGCGAATTTCTCAACAAAAAGATCGCACAAAATCTAATTTGCATTAACATAATCCATGCTTACGTCATTAACATTTGTCCTAAGATCACACTCAGGCATAATCGATAAGAAAATGAGTTTGTGCCAAAGTTGATGCAAAAAGAGTTGGAAAAGTTTGTTTGTTTTTTTCAATAATTTATTACCCAATTGATAACTACTTGCTATCAATTTACAAAGATGGAAAATGATGTGCACACAAATATAGATAAAATACTTTAAAGATATTGCTAAAAACAATATTAAAAAAAGTCATATATATTAGGATTAGAAGTAAAGGTGCAGGTAAATAAGACAAGATTAACCAAACTGGATTGGGCTAAGAAATACAAAAGAAATTTAGAGTGGGAATGTCACCTTTGATATTCAAATTAAAATAAAAATTTAAGTTAATTAGTTGTGCACTACTTCCCAATAATTGTGCCATTATTACAACCTAAAAGTCACTTTTTTGTTTTAAATAATATAATAGTGATGCCACCAAGCCTCCATTTTTAATAGTACTGCAATTTTTTCAAATGAGGGTGGTTTGTGATATGTGACATGCAAACACATAACTAATTGTTCCTAATTTAAAAAAAAACTATAATTAAGTCTATTTGAAAATTGTCTTATTTAATCAGGGCAAAAAGAAAAAAAATCAATAATTTTCAAAATTTACCAGTACACTAAATTTGTATAGTTATAAGTAGGTGTGATTGTGATTATTTAATAAATAGTAAGATAAAAAATACAAAAAAGATGACTAATTTAAAAAAATGTCTAATATAGTAAATGAACTAATTTTAAGAAAACAAAGTACTACCATTTTCCAAAGCATTTTGTGTCCTTGAACTCAAGATCCTTTTATCATAAGCTTGTAGGATCTTTTTGAGGACACAATTAAAATCCTTAATTTGATCACAAGCTTGTAGGATCGATAATGTTGATTGATCGATCTCATATTGAGTTTTATAATTTTCACCGTTGAAATCGATTAATTTTCAATTTACTTGGTTTGTTCTTATTCGAATTCTTAATGGATGAAGTCGTTTATGGAAAATTGATCTATAAGTTGTGGTGAAGAAATCAAATATCCATGAAAGATCACAATATGATCAATTTGAACCTAGGTGCATGATAAGTTCATTTTATAGAGATGTGCAATGAGAAGACATCTTAGAGTTGGCACATGAAGTAATCCACAAATGGAATAATCTTTGAAAAAACAAGTAAAACCAAAAATGAAATTACTTGATCAAACAATTATGATCACGTTTAATGTTCCATTAAAATGATCATGTTTTTTTGATCATATAAATAAATTAGTACTATTAAGTAACTAATCATTAAATTTACTTGATCAAATAACTACCATCACATACAATCAAACAAGACTGTATAATTTTTTGAGACTAACGTAATATCATATTAATTGTCGTATCGAAAAGTAATACTTCTTCGTACATAAAATTAGTATACTTCTTCTTCATGTTATTATGAAACATAAGGAGTATGACTAACTAACCGAGAGGGACACAAAAATGTACATAAAATTAGTATTGTTATAATATAAGTAGTGACAAAAACAATGATTGGCCAACTTAGTTGATGTCAATAATATGTAATAAATGACTCCTTTATTCTCAATTCATTGAATTAGTCTAATATTTACAAATTCTAGCTACTGCCCACAGATATCCTGGCAATCTGGCATTATTTGCCTGACATTTATTGAATAAAGTCCGAATCTGAATTTTTCATTATTTTTACAGTGATACATTCTTTCATTGAGAAAACCTTAACCTGCTGTGCTTCTACAGCACCCAGAAGCAGGTCCTTTGTCAGAGCATATCGAGTTGCTTGTCGATCTCATCGAAGCCCTCTTGAAGACTGCTCGTTCAAATGGCTGATTGTAAGGTGGACTCTGAAACTTCAATTTCGTTGTTCCAATGTTTTGAAATCAAAAAAAGTTGATTCAGACAAGTAAATAATAAACTCGACATTACTACTTACGGAGAGAAAAAAAAAACTAAATTAAACTCACTTCGCGAGTAGTCATATTCTGGCAAGCTAACGTATCTGGGACATGTTTTTTTATTAGTAAGCACGCCACTCTCAGTGTTGGAATTGTTTGCGCAATCCCGAGGCTGCAAAAAACATCTCTTTCTCATAACACTGCATAACCTTCTTTCTTGGGATAGCGATATTAAATAAGAGCACACGATGAACAACGAACAGAAACCGAGCAATGTGAAAATATAAATACCATAATTAACAAGTTACTGACCGTAAAATCCTTATAGAAGCACAAGTACAGTTGCTGCAAGGCACCGCCTGAGCATTCTAGCTCAGGAGTTGCATGGAAAGCATTTTGGATGGCTGTAATGATTCCTCCTAACGGATATTTTTCGGAATTAGAAGCTACATATCCAGCATCTCTCAGAACATCCTGCATGGTAATTAATATATTGAAAAAAGCAAATATTACACTACTCAGCACAGGTCTAACCCCCGATGGTTGAAAAGAGATGGTCGGTCCAATCACAGGAAAATGGAAGATATCCAAGTCATGGTTGAGTCTAAATGTCTCGAGTAATACATGTACTTAATGAACAAAACACGAGAGTTCAAAAACTGGAACATAGAAATCTTACAGTGACGTTATATTTGAAATAAACATTAAGCGCTGTCAAGAAGTAAGTGTATTCGTCTCCCGTAACCGAAGAGGAACAAGTTCCGTGTTTTTCTGTGGAACAAGAAAAACCAAGAAGACAATATATTCCTTAGAACCTCACTTGCTGAAAAGGTCTCAGTTATATTATCCGGTTCTAATTAAGCCGTAACATTCCACATATTACTGGGACATACAGACCATGCTAAGTATGATAATGCACGACCAACATCAATTAATCCGATGCTGCAATGTACACAAACAAGAATAAAGCATGCTACTCAGATATACTCCGGGACAGAGGTAGTATGAATTAAACCAATTCATTTTCCTTGTTTGTGTCACAATTTCCTCCATCTTATTTCTGGTTCGAATGTTTGATTTTAGGAGAGAAATACAGATCTAGATGATATAGCCAATTATTATAATTAACGGTTTGCAGGAACCACATTTCCCTAGCATCATAAGAATCATCCAGACATGCACCCTATGTTAGAACAGCATAAGCTACGAAAAATGGCAAATAATAAATTATGACCCAAACTGATGCCACACGTCATAGATTAAGCAAGACTTTATGCATGCTTTTCGGTTCCATCGAAATAAAATTGTATACGATACAGCTGTATTTATCGGATCACATATAGAATGATAAAATCAAAGGAGAATTAAGGGTTCAAGAAGATAGTTACCCCACTTTTTCCAGAAGATTCGCAATCCAAGCATGACAAGAATAAAAAAGGGAGAGGAATAATTAGTTCCTTGTATCATCATCCCAAAGTCTGATTTATAAAACAAACAAACACAAAGAGTTAACTAACAACCTCGTGTTCCCAAAATAATCCTTTTCCACCATGGCAGTTAGATGGAGAACCGCAAGTTAAGGATGGCCAGTACTGATTCAGTACATTTTGCAATGTAGAAATCTGCAGTTGTAATTAAAACAAGAATGAAAACGGCCGTGCTTTACTGCACATAACAACTGAACAAGTACAAATCCATTCATTTAGAAAGTAAATCTTATAAGTAAAAGAATTACTCCTACATGTTTTTAGTGAAAAAAATTAGTTAGACGTATGTATTAAAGAAAAGGAAGGAAAGAAAAATAAGCACGTATCTAGCCTTCAGAATAGAGATTGAACAATATCACATAACACAACCAAAACAACTAAGCTTAATGATACATTGTCGATTATTCATCCATGTAACTAATATAATGGGTATAAACAAGAAAAAAATTCCTTTCAAGTATCTTGCCCTGGTAACAGATGTTCAAGAATTCGCATTAAAAAATTCATTTATACAAGCTCAATGATGTTTTTTTATATTGGTATGGGAACAGAGATAAGCTTCTAGAAGCATCATCATGCTTGGGAACAGAGATATGCTGGGTAAGTAACCTAATGAGTGTTTGTCTGTGCAAACAATCAGTCACTTACCCAAAATTATCCAAACCACAGTCACACGCCAAGTGATTATGAAAACTCAATATATAAGATAGAGCTGGAAAATGAACGTCTGGCTCAAGCACATTGGGCCACATAAAATTTTTTGGACCCCCATTTTCATGATTCAGCCAGCCCAAGACGTGATAACTATAAAGGGGGAATGTCCCGGTCCAAGAAAATCCAAAATGTTTTGGGCAATTGGGCCAAAGGGAACTCTGGCCCAGGAACGGTCAAAACTGGGCTCGGATAGAAATTGCCAGCTCCAAAGTATCAAAAGCATATTCAAAGGGGGCCAACAATTTAGGAAGACGCAAGCAAGAGCATATGCACATGAGCATCTATAGTCTAAAGCATCTTCATATGAGTAAACTTACAGAAGGACCTACAAAAACTATACCTCTTTAACATCAAATTTTTTCCCACTGCAACATGAAGGCCAGGAACCATCATTATAATCTGACCAAAGTCCATCTGCAAAGAAAATTACATTGAGAATTGCAAACTACATCAGAAGTTTGAACAAAGATCATTTGAACTTCGATGATTAACAGCATATTTTGAGAGGTTACGTTTGGCCACACTTTCCTCACAACTACAACTTAAACAAAATAAATCGGGCCATAAAGCATGCATGATTTAAAATTCAAATTACAAAAAACATCATACTATCATACCACTGCCAAATTAAGTATAAAGTATGTAGACTTACGTATCGTAAATCCTGTTGGTCCATTCGATCTGGAGAAATAAACAAAACCAAAAATGAGTTTTGCTTGTTATTTGTATGAGCTTTTCCAGTGTAAAATATAATAAGTAAGAAATTTCGATAAGAGCAGGAACCACAGCAAGGTAATCACGGTTTAGCATGCATAAACAAGACATCTTCTCCAAATAATTCATGTGCTTGTCTTCTTAGTAATCTCTGTACAGTAGATTTACGTTTCTCAAGAACTGTGGATAAAATTTAAGATGCAGACTACAGCATTCACAACCTTAGGGAGCAGGAGCAACACAGAATCTGAAGTAAATCATAATTGAGAATAGGCTATGAAAATCACAAGAATTTTAGCAACGTGCACAAAAACATGTATACAGACAAAGAGATGGAAAATTGAAATGCAAAGACATACATACCCAAAGAATGTTCCACGGGCTCATAATGAGAAGGAAAGAGCATTATGTATTTTATCAACAAGTAAAAATAAAAAAAAGAAAGATATTACTATAGTAGTCTCTATTTAAGTTACACGGGAACTAAATTCTATAACTCAGCCGCACGACACATCTCTTTTTCTCACTGAGCAATTATACAACCTCGTTTCTTGGGGAAATGTTTTACGGGAGCCACCCACTTCTCCCTCTTTCCACTCAAAACATCACTTCCAAATCCATCATAACTCAAAGACCTTTTAACTTTGTTTGATACACAAACTGGTCGATAAAACGACTAAATTTGTTGGATCAACGCGGATTTTGTTCCTGAACATAAGCTTATAATTTGTAGGTGACTGTTTCAGCTAACTTGATAATCCATCTTCACTATTTTGAGACTGAAATCAAGTTAATATCCATATTGGAATAACCATAGTACTAAAAAAATCTTCCACAAACGCAATACTCAAAATACAACATAACGATGAGCAAACGACAAAGAAAGTAGGGTGAAAAATACCCTCGACAGCAGCCATTCGAGGAACAGCAGCGGCGAGATCTTCGGCAATAGGTGCCAGGCCATTGGAGGGCGAGCTTGAAGTAGTCGAAATCTCTCTGTTCACTCCCTCCTTTTCCTACTAATTCCCCATCAGCACTGATCTGTGCGATGCAAAACAAGAAGGTCCAGAGAACTCCGACGAGTGTTGTGAAATTGAAAGGATCGGCGGAGAGAGAAGCCATTGGCGGTGGAAACTGGAAATAGATATGATGTCAAAGTGTTTGAGTCATGGCCGCTAGTGAAGTTGGTTTTTATAGGGGTGAGAGCCGAGAGGCCACAAATCTGGGGACCGCAATGAATAGAAAGATAGAATTTAGGGGTAAAAAAAAATATTTTGAAAAAAAAATTGAATTGTCCATTTTCCAAATAACTTCTAAAATACTTTTATCTTTTCTATTAATATTTTTATCTTTTCTATTTTAAAATACTCCTTATAATTTTATTATTAATTTTTATCAAATTTTAAATTTTTAATCTAAATTATTTTATTTTTTCGGTATTGTTTTTTGTTAGAAAAATTTATAATTTCAAATAATTGTTTTATACAGTATTATGATTTTTAAATTTTAATTATTTTATTTTTATTGAAAGAATAATAAGGTTTTCACAACACTTAACAATTTAACCACCAAATATTTGTTCGGTAGAGTTTTCCATATTAAAAGTCTCCCAATGCGCCGCCGCCACGTGGAAAATCTCCGAAAATCCTATAAAATTATTATTGTTGCAACCACTCCTCTATAGATTTGCGATTTCACAAACCCACCCCACTTTCCAATTTTTCCCTCCAGACCACCTCGATTTTTATTTTCCCTTCGTACACCTGAAATTGCCGAGCCCGAATTCGACCGAAAAAACTGTTGGGGGAGCGGGTTTTATCCGGCAGCGATTTGACTTCAAGAAAACTCACTGCAGAAGCCCCGAATCCTTCTGCTATATCGGCGACGGTAAGGATTAATTCGTGCACTTAATTCTTCTTCTGAAATCGGAATTGAATATAGTGAAGACTGTTGCTTTTAGATTTACCTCTGGATACGGGTTTTTTTTTAATTTAGGGTTGCCGTTGATTCTTTCCCCTTCCCGTTTCTCACTTTCCGAATTAGGGTTTCAGATACTATTTTTTGTGTGATTCAAATGTTCACTGAAAACATCAAGGGTTCTCACAGTAGAACTCTAGGACAACATTTACTATAAGTTTTTGTTAAATGAATTATACAATTTCCAACAATTTCATCAATTTTCTTTATAGTGGAACTACTACCAATTCATTTGAATATAAATGCCATTGGTCAAGTTAATTTTATGTTTCTTGTTTCAGTTAAATCTCTGGCAGTAATGAGCTACTTTGGTATCCGTCGCTGATTGATGGATCAAGACAAAAGGTTTGGAAGAGGTAAGGATCATTAAAATGGAGGTGGTTGAACGTGTTAACCTTAAAATCACTAGACTGGCGGGCTTTTGTTCTAGAAACGAATGTATGAAATTATACAATAACAAAGAGATAGAAACATTCGTCATCTTTATTTCTATAGAACTGTATGTGCTGTAATCTGCTTTCTATAGAACATACGTCATCTTTATTTCTATATATTTAACTTCCTTTTTATTATATAAACATTTGTATATTGCAACCATGTATTTTAGAAGATATATGATGTTTATCTTTTCGAGGGTGGATGCTCTTGGCTCCTTTGTTACACTAGATTCTCATCGTTATTCCCAGGATTGGTCTGGATAAACATTATTTAAATGATACAGTACAATATATGTATGTTTTTGTGAAATGGAGGTTGTAATTTATTGTTCATGTATATTCTTTTTTATTCATTCTTTGGATGTCCTTTGGAAACTTACCTTCTGGTCTGATTCTTAAATCAGGGCCAAGAGAACTTACAGGTGCTGTGGATCTTATAAATCACTTCAAGTTGCTGCCTCACCATGATTTCTTCTGCAAGAGGCCTCTGCCCGTGTCAGTATTAGACACCCACTACCTTCACAATTTGGTTGGTGACACAGAGATCAGAAAAGGGGATGGAATGCAATTGTGCCAGCTCATTCAGGATACATCCTCGTCGAGAGAAACTAAAACTCGTATGCAACCTTTTGACTTAGATGTCCTTAGGGAAGCCTTTCAACTGAGGGAAACTTCTCCCGTTGCTCTTCCTCCAGTAAGTATCTACACAATTGAACATAGATCTTTAATTGACTACTTATATGGAGCTCAAAAAATGGAGCATTTTGTGTTTTCTATCTGTGCTATTGCATTCTGCTGCAGTGGAATAACTGATCTGTAATTCTGTAACGTTTTGTTGTAGTCTGAGAAGGGTACCCCCACAGTTTCTGGGAAATTGAAGAGTGAATCTAAAGACAAGGAGAAAAAACATAAAAAGCATAAAGACAAAGACAAGGAAAAAGATAAAGAGCACAAGAAGCACAAACACCGGCATAAAGATCGAACCAAGGACAAGGAGAAGAAAAAAGATAGAAGTGGCCATAATGATCCTGGCAATGACCACTCAAAAAGAAATCATGAGAAGGTTTGGAAATTTTGTTTTGCCCTTTATTTTTCATTTGCTGTTTCATTGTTTCATAACACACACACACACACAATCTCAAATATATAACCAAAATATGCTACATATTTTCAATACATTTTTCTTCAAAATAGCCTTTTCCGATTCTGTAAATTACTCTCTCATCATATCCCAAGATGTTTTTAAAATAAAATAAAATATACTGCTTATTCCTCGATTTCTTTTAACACCGATATTCTCTACTGAAAATAACTTGTGCTTGTCATATTTTAGATACAAAGCATTTTTCAAATAGTTTTAGACTGAGTTTTTTTGGTACGCTTATAGCATTTCTCAACTTCCTCCATTTGTCCGATAAATCTTATCATGGCATTTTTGATAGACCTCTTTATCTAACTGCCTTTTCTGAATACATGTATTTTAGAAGAGAAAGCATGACGGAGATGAGGATGGGAATGATGTTCATAAGCACAAAAAAAGTAAGGTAAGAAGAGAACAAAGTCAACTTTTTCTATAGGTTGTTATCGAACTATGTTTTCATAAGAGTAATACTGAACTGATGTGGTTTGAAACCATAGTTGATCTGATGTAATTGGTTAATACTTTGGTGAATTGTATATCTGACAACTGAAATTATGCAGCACAAGAGCTCTAAACTAGATGAAATGGGAGCCATAAAGGTAGCTGTATGAAGAGTGGTGGGTTGCTTGCTCATTTAATTTTGTCATCTGATGTTGGAACTGCGATATGAGAGATTCTTTGCTTACTTTTTCAAGTTATCTGAGGTACATAATCATTTCTGTCATCATATTTCATATTGATCATTCTGTATATAAATATTTTTTGGTTCGGTGGCCTGGTTAGAAGTCTTAAAGGACCTCTTGATTTATAACTGAGTGGTCAATATGCATTTAATTGAATCAATCTTTGTGATATGAGCTGGATTTGAACATCCAAAATTACAAAAAAATTTGAGAGCAGAGACCTTATAGCATTCCACTTACCCCAAATAGTAACAAGGACTGTGATAATCATACAAGTTTAGTGTCATAACATAAGTTTCTTAGCTCTGTGGTCGTGTCACGACTCACGTGTCGCCATTTGTTATTGAGTTTATGGTTGCTCTGTTCTTATTGCATCCTCACAAACATTCCATCCTTGTAGAATGTAGATGAATCCATTCATTTTTCTCCCACCATCAGATTTCCATAGTGGTCCTTGTGATCATTAAATCCATTGGTTCTCTCTTTTTATTTGGCTTTTATCAAATCTATTGTCTTGATTTTTAAGAGTTATAGCAAAATGTGTAATGAAATAGACCGTTTGAGGTGTAGTATAACAATACTTAGAAAGGATGTTGTTCACATTGTAATTGATATTCTTAGTAGATTGGGAAGCTTTAATGCCTTTCTCCTAAAGGCAATGATTTTTGGTAAACTGGGATATTGAACGTTCACATCATTTGAACTTATAAAAGAGACATCATTAAGTATTTGTAGGGAGTGTGTAAATACTACTGCTGTTTTTTTAGAGGTGCTTTATTGTAGGAGAAGCACAAGTAAGAAGATCTTGCATATAGAATTGAAGAATCAGAAAGTCTTTGTTGGAATGTGGAAACAAGAATTGAAGATAAAAATGTTAAATGCAAATCAATTTCTTATTTTAAAAAAAATAACAGAAGCAGATTTCCAAAACGCACCTAACCCAAATCCTAAAAAATCCTGGAATAAAGTAGAAGTTAATGGGAACAGGGTGCTTGCAAACACTTAATATTTAAAAATGCACCAAAGCAAATTTATAGGATTTTGCAAACACCCCCTTAGTAACATACCCCTTCACACAGGTAGCAATGTTTTTTTTTTTTTTTTGATTTATTTCTTCTATCAATTAAGATAACCAGCTACTGTCAGATAGAAACTCAACTGGTTAATCTTGTTACTTAATAACACAACATTATGTGTGTGAGGGGCCTACAGGCTACAACCTTGGCTATGTTGACCAATCCCATCCTGAATGTATTTCTAGTCTAAGTATATCTGGTTGAAACGCCAATGTCTTGATGGTTCACTTGAGGCCGTTCATGCTTGGTAGAACTTATGCAAAATATCCATTTAGAGTAGACTCTCTATTTCGACAATTATTATTATAAAATTGAACTTTTATTTCTAGAAGTCCATTTGAATGTGGTCCCAAACAAGTATGAAGTTTCTATATTGTTTAGGTAATGGCATGTAGTCAAGTTATCATATATATTTTTTTTAATCTAGGTCAATTGCAGATATTTAAATACTCACACACACATGTCTCGGGTTCAAACCTTGGACCTTACGGTTCTCAAGTCGAATGCCCAACCAACTGAGCTAACAACCCTTGACTAATAAACAAAGCCTTATATTCAAGCTGTAATAAAACTACAGTACTACACAGACTCTAATTTGGTTTCTCTTTTACCAATATAATTTGAGTGATTATGCAATGTTCTTAAATATGATTAGTTTGCTGATGTTTTTAAAGTTTCCTAGTTCATTCAAAATACAGTGTTTAAAATCCTTGTCTTGTGAAACCAATACATCTAACGTGTTTCTTTTAACTCTAGTTATTTATTTTATGTTAAAGGAATTTAATTGCTTATTATAAATAATAATCAAGAGCCATTTTGGTTGCTGCTACTATATGTTATACACTTATATGTCTAGATATTGACACGTTGATAAAAGAGAAGCCTTGAACCATATGGATTGATAGTCTATAATAGTAGGCTTTCTTTACTATGTGCGGTCTTATTTCACCCCAACAAGGTGTGTGTTTGCTTCTTTTACATAGATTTGCATTTGTTTTTCTTCCCATGCAGAGCTTTATTTGGACTTACTAAAGATCTGCCTAGAAGTTGAATTCAAGGTAAAATCGTTGAAAACGAACTTCTCTGTGATGTAACTAGAGGCCCTCGTATTTCTTCCACAAGCACACGCGCACATATATATATATCATTTCTTTCTTTGGTTTGTAGGCCTGGCAATTGATATTTGTAGTTCATATGTTTCTTTTATGAATATTCTTTCTCGTCATTCCGGTTGAGAATTGTAGTTTAGATATTTTGGAGTAGTCTATCAGCTTTGCAAATTTGTATCGTCAAAGATAACGGGTTCTTTTCTTATATTGTTTTTCAAATTCTCACAAGATGGTATCTGATCTGTTAAAAAGATAGATGCAATTTATTCGAAGATCATGTTGATTGGCAACATTTTGCTGTAAAATGTATCTACTATTAGGTTTAAACTAATGATTAGGTGGTTGTCGTGGCAGATAACCGACGTCAGGATAACATTTCAGCAGCGCAAAGCTTGTAACAGGAGGCCTAATTTTAGGAATACCCACCCCTCTTTGAGGCCCAGTTTGAGATCATTTGGTCAAACATCGGCAGGTATTAGTAATTACTGAATCCTGACTTGAAGTTTACCCAAGTTCACAGTGCATTTATAATTATTCTTGTGACTCAGTTGATATTGGGGATTCATAAGAGGTTAGGATACTTGTCATTGTCGGCGAGTGTCGTGATCATCTAAATGTTTGTCCATACATTTTAGTTGTCGGTGAGTGTCGTGATCATATAGTGTTGTATAATGCATTAGGGAGGTGATAAAATGCCTTTATCTATGGTCCACTTTACAAGGTGAACCTATGTATCTGTTTGATGGATATGGATCACTTTGTAAGGTGGACCGAAATGTAGGAGATGATGTATCCTCTTATGTTAGGTGATGTATTTATATTTTGATTATTTTCATATGCCCATGTATGATGTACTGTAAACAAATGTTGATGTATATTTAAATTTTATGTGCATTATTAGCATAGTATTATTTGATGTACACACTCATGTGACACTTCGTGATAGAACACCTTATTTGACTGAAATTGAAATTTAAAATACTTTTTTTCGCATGGACATTTATAATTTAATAAAAAAAATTATATATAAATGCATTATGTCAAATGTATTGTTCATAAATAAAATGAATTGCTTGTCGTATGGTTCAAAGACATGTGTAAGGTATTTAAATTTCTGCAGCTCAGACGGTAACTAGGCAATAGGAGTATTGGAGTATATTCATTATAATGCTTTTTTATTTTAAATATTAAATTATTTTTATTTATTCATTTCAAAATAATATACTCTCTTTGTCTCCTATAGACACACTTTATATGTAAAATACAAAAGATTTATATCTATAAATTAAGTTTAGAGGGAGTAATTATTTTTTTTAATTTACGTTGCCCAATAAAAAATATGAAGATGTTCATGTGATAGCAAAAATTAAAATTTTATTTTCATCCATTACAAATCAATATTAAAAAAAAAATACTATAATATCATGAACCAGGACGAAATGAAATTAATTTTTATTTTTTATTTTAAAATATAATTTTAGTATTATTTTTTAAAATGTAACCTTCAATTAGTTATATTATTAATTTAAAATTATTTTTTATTCTTAAATTTTGAATTAAAAATCAATAAATTTATATTTTTTAATTAATATATGTAATACTCGCTCCCAACATAAGTAATAGTCAAACTTCCTTTGTATTTTGTGAAGAAAGTGTGAATATTAGTTTGGAGGAGAGGGAGTATGTAATTATTAGTAAGAGAATAAACTGTAGGGATCGGATTATGGAGATGACAAGAAAAGAAACGAAAACGAGGCTCGTGTTCAACACGATCTCCTTAAAACAAAATTCGACCTCTACCGATCGTTTGTTTCCCAGGATACAACGTTTTTCACGCAACTACGTTGCACGTCGAACCGAGATATTGCCCGAGATATTCACCGGAGGGCCAATGAAAGATAAACGCAAAAGAAAAGAAGCAGAAGTGCTGGAAGGTGTTTGTATAACTCTCGATTGTTTTTCGTGTGCTGCTCGAGTGTTTTTCATGCAAATGTTGATTGCACTTTATATAGAGAATGTTGGATGATGTGGTTCGTTGAATATGGACAGTCAAAACAACATTTGTAACGTCCCATCATTCAACACCATACTAATGGTCACTTAATACCATTATTCAATAATTCAAATTCAAATTGTAACTTATCACAATAATAATAATACAATATTATTATAATATTATTTTTGTCAACAATTGACAAATAATACTTATGAAAATAAAATATCAAAATGTGTATAATAATAGAGTATTCTCCTATATTTATCTACTTCAATTTGTATTTTCTTTTTCACTTACTATATAATTCTCGTTGGAATTCTCTTTCAATCAGTTACATTTTTGAAAATTAATTTCTCATTCATACTACTCGAAAATGAGCGTATGAGATATCACATCGAAGCTCTCTCCGATCTCTATATTTTCCAACAATCCCCCCCATGAATGAAAATTATACAGACACCAAAAGATGTTTGGTGAAATAACTCGACGTTAGAAACGTGCATAGGATAGGTAGGTGTTACCCTTTGAACCTTCCCTTGTGAAAGCATATCAACTTTACTGATTAAATAGTAGACACGATGTCTTTGAACTATTCACCATTTGTGTAAACTATAAATATACTCCACTCACGTTCTTTCTAACAATTCTCGGTTCTCATGATTATGTCCATTTTGGCCTTGAACATCCGCCTGGTTCTGTAAGAGTGTTTGAGAATATGCCTTACTCTATTCTCTTCGAAGCGGCCTCACTTCTCTCTTACATAGTTGATTTCCTTAAAGAGTATTCGTAATATCTCTTTTGAATCATTAATAGCCATTTGCTAATCCTCACACACAATCACTGTAGCATCTTCTAGGAAATGGACTTTTGGTGGAAATCAATTCCCCACAGGACAGTGATAACGGAGTTTAGACGGTTAGGTTGTCCTTTTGAACCTAGTTCTTGGGATCTCCAGTCATATAGGTAAGGTTTTTTTTCGTCTCAACTCACTTTTTTTAAAGCTTTTAGTCCAATCCTTTAGATGACGACAATACTAACTCTCTATTTAACCATTTCTTTGGTTAATTGAATACGATATTATCTTTAGATCTTACATAGTCTTTTGAGATAACTTCAGTCGAGAGTATTTGTCATACATTGTGTTCTTCCAATTGCAAATTGACAGCCACAATTAATACTAATTGGATACACATGTTTCGTCTATTTCGAATGTTCTTTTTAACTTCCGAATTTTTTATTGTACAAATAATTCATATTTCAATATGAATTTCAAAAGTCTCATAATTACTTTCATTAAGCAAATATTACTTTTCAATAATATTATTTTGTACAAATATTCATATCTCAATATAATTTTTTTTTTTTTACTTCTCATTAAGTAAATAATATTAATTGTGGGAATAAATTATCATTACCTCATTCATATTATTATATGAATTTCAATAATTTATTTAATTCTCTTCAATTTTTTTTATACCACATTCATAACTCTTTATGAATTTCAAAAATTTTATTTCAATAAATAATAATATAATAAATTTCACTATTTATTATATTCAATAAATAATTATATAATAAATTTTACTTTTTATTATATTTTAATGGTAGAAATAAGTTTAACTTATTTTCCTCACCATAATTATACAATAATGATTCCATCATTATCACATTAATAATAATAATAATCACCATATTATTATTTATATTACATAAATTAATAAAATATACTTAAAATGCAAAATTTTATTATTCAATTATATCAAAAGATATACATCAACCCTTAGTGATTTCACATTTAATCACTTATTTTTACGATAAATTAGATCAAGCAATTACACAATATTTTCAATAATGTTAGCTTGAACTAATTTTTTTTTCTTTTAAAAAATTTGTATATCACTACGTGTGACAACAACAATTTTTTTTTTCATCTCGACTTCAACACAGTCGTTGAATTTTTCCTTGGTTTATCACAATGATTAACCAAAGTATCATCTAGCGTGGCGCACCAGCACTAGGTCCCGAAGGTACATGTTCGTTCATTCAAACGATGATGAACCATCTCCGGTCGTACGAGCACAAATATCATTTCAACCATCAAACTAATTTGTTTTAAGTTTGTAGTAATAAAATCAGCCATCTCGTAGAGATTTTTGTTTTAAGATTGTAGGTGTGGGATTATGGAGATGACAAGAAAAGAAACGAAAACGAGGCTCGTGTTCAACACGGTCTCCTTAAAACAAAATTCGACCTCTACCGATCGTTTGTTTCCCAGGATACAACGTTTTTCACGCAACTACGTTGCACGTCGAACCGAGATATTGCCCGAGATATTCACCGGAGGGCCAATGAAAGATAAACGCAAAGGAAAAGAAGCAGAAGTGCTGGAAGGTGTTTGTATAACTCTCGATTGTTTTTCGTGTGCTGCTCGAGTGTTTTTCATGCAAATGTTGATTGCACTTTATATAGAGAATGTTGGATGATGTGGTTCGTTGAATATGGACGGTCAAAACAACATTTGTAACGTCCCATCATTCAACACCATACTAATGGTCACTTAATACCATTATTCAATAATTCAAATTCAAATTGTAACTTATCACAATAATAATAATACAATATTATTATAATATTATTTTTGTCAACAATTGACAAATAATACTTATAAAAATAAAATATCAAAATGTGTATAATAATAGAGTATTCCCCTATATTTATTTACTACAATTTGTATTTTCTTTTTCACTTACTATATAATTCTCGTTGGAATTCTCTTTCAATCAGTTACATTTTTGAAAATTAATTTTTCATTCATACTACTCGAAAATGAGCGTATGAGATATCACATCGAAGCTCTCTCCGATCTCTATATTTTCCAACATAAACTAGTATTATTGTAATCTAAGTAGTAATCTACAAACTTGTACTATAACTAAAAATTACTTCGAATATTTATTGGTGAAAACAGAATGAATACAAATTGAATGATTGTGCAAACGATATAAAATATTTGATTTGACACCGGCTTTCCATAAAGTAGTAATAAAATCATGCGCCAATTCCTTTGCCTTTTGCTTTTGCTTTCATGTTGTTGTTGTTACTTGGTTTCTTTTTTCCTTTTCCTTTTTATCCCAGTTGGCTACTTCTTTATACGGGATCCTATAGATAATCTTAACAATGTATCCTTTCGTGCACGATCAAGGTCGGTTATAATCGATGTCTGCGTTGTGTTATTGCATTTCTCATAAACGCATTACCGATGGAACTAGAAAACTTATCGAGTGAAAATCAAATCTTATCAAACTAACGAAATCTTTCAAGTCTTGTACGTGTCAGATTGTGTGATTGGGCAGCAAACGAGACAAGGCATGAGTGTGTTATTGGATTTTTATTATTCAAAAATCAAAATTTATAGTATAATCAAACATGTCATCAATCAGAATTTTGAATGAATAATATGGTCACTTGTCTATATTAAAGACTTGCATGGAGGAATCTTGTTCTATATTGTAAATCTGAAATTGTAATGATATGAATCTTTTGAGGAAAGAGTGAAGGTTCTTTTTCACTTGCTTGATGAGACAAAATCAATATAATGGAAAAGTGATGGAGTTGGTGTGGCAAATATACGTTACACGTATTTTTTTTATATATATAATGTACTAAAATTATTATGCGAGGATGACTTGTAGTAGAAAGTTACACCTTTTTTTAACTTTTAAATGGAAACATTTAGGTCACATATTCATCCAGACATCCACACATACTAAAAGAAGTAAGCATTAGTTTTTCAGCCTTTTCTTTTAGTAATTCATTGTTGTTTGTTTAGTCTTCAAGTAAATAAAATCGAACTTAGTTGAGTTCTTGATAAGTATGTGAACTAATTGATTTTGGGTTTTGACTTTAGCAATTATCTTACGACCGTGTTGACCTCAATACGAGATGTTACGACTTCAAATCATATTATAGTTTATTATCATGACTTCATTCATATACACTAACAATTTTTTATTAAAAAAGAAAAGGTTGAGTGCATCAACCCACATATAATTATTTATACACTAATCATACAAGAAATAGTTATGTTCTAATTACTATCACTAGCACTAAAATCACGAAATCATGTGTTGGGTACGAAGTTCTTAAAAGACCCTTGCAATCGAGAATTCTCATGTTCATACATGATACATACAACTTCAACTTCAACTTCAACTTCAACTTCAACTTCAACGTCTCTATTTGATCGAATTAGTATATCAAATTAACCAAAACTCAAAATGAACTATAGTACAAAATTTCAAATCAAGCCAAACACAAATTGTGACACTGTTATAATATTAGTAGTAGTACAAAACAATACAAATGAGACAACATTTTGCATAGGGAAATCACACCCACTAATGCCCTAAAATTCAGGCTTATGTTGTTGTGTACTCTAAAGGCAAATGTAGACTTTGTAGTATACAAAATATTTTCACATTAAAAAACATAGCTCCATTTCCTCACCACCATCATCATCATAATCATCATTATACTAATATGTGGTTTACCACTCCCAAAGTCCCACTGCAACTTCACACACACTCTCACTCTCAGTGTGTGAACAAAATATGAACACGCAATCACACACCTCATGATGACCCAAAAAATGCCCACATCCGCTCTCCTCCTCTTCCTCCTCCTCCTCCTCACCTTCCTCCGCCCCTCTTTCTCCACCCGCCGCCGCATCCTCCACCAACCCTTTCAGCCTCAAGACTCTTCCCCCCCTTCCAAACCCCCCATTCCTTCCCCACCGTCTTCCCCTAAATACCCTTTTTCCGGTTCTACCCCCGCCGATTCCGATTCCCCTTTTTTCCCGTCTTACCCTTCATCCCCTTTGCCGCCGTCGTCTTCGTCGTCCCAAGCCTCATTCCCCGCCAACGTTTCCTCCCTCAGCGTCCCCCGCGCCTCCGGCCCCAGCTCCGCCTCCTCCAAGCTCGCCGTCGCCGCAATCGCCGCCGTCATTGCCGCCGTCGCCGTCGTGTCCCTCGCGGCCTTCCTCCATCTCCGGCGGCGCAGCAGGAGCCGCGGATCTTCGTCCTTCGACCGGTCCAAGACCCAGAGATCTGATAGCAGCAGCGCCGTCTCGTTCAGCAACCACCACATCCCGAAGCTTCCGAGACCGCCGCAGACCAGCTCGGAGTTCCTGTACCTCGGCACCTTGGTCAGCTCGCATGCCCCCGCCGGCGGCGCCGCCGCTTTCAACAACGCGAGCAGCGCGAGCGCTGCTACTAATCAGAGCAACGCCTCTTCCGATTCCCGAAAAACGGACTCGCCGGAGCTCCGCCCCTTGCCGCCGCTGATCACGCACCAGGTTCCCCGCGCTAACAGCGGCGACGCGGCGAATGCCGAGAGCGAAGAGTTTTACTCGCCCAAAGGCTCGGTTCATGGCAGAGGGAGCTCGATCGACACCGGATCGGCTTCTAGAAGGGCTTTTGCCGCCGTAGATTTGGAGGATTTTAACGGGTCGGCTTCGCCTACTTACTCATCCTCCTCCTCCGTTCCCGGGTCGGGTCCGGGTTCTCCGGTTAGGTCTCACTCGTCGAGATACTCGATTCCCGATTCTCCGGATTTAATTGAGATCCAGACTATCTCTCCAAGTTCATCCTCCCCGGAGAAAGATTCGAGGAGAAGCGTAGAATCATCGCCGAGGATCTCTGAATACAACACGGAGTCTCAGTCTCCGGTGAAAACAATCGCCGCGGTTCCATCGCCGCCGGAAATCGGAGGCTCTCTGTTCCCCCAATCCGCGCCGGTGTTATCGCATTCAAGGAGAAGTGAGGAATCCGAATCATCACCGCGGAATTCGGAATTTTCCGATCTTAAATTAGAGTCACCGCCGAGAATCCCTACTGATTCCGTTCCGGAAATCAAATCGCCGGCGACAATAACCAGCCCTATTCAGTCGACCACCATCGAGACTCCGATACCACCACCACCACAGGAGGCACAAGTTCAGGAATCTGCATCATTGCCCACAACATGTTCGACGAAATGCGAGCAATCACTGCCAAGGAATTCAATAGATTCTCCGGAGATAATTTCACAAACCAGCTCGACCTTAACTCCGACACCAGCTCAGATGCAAAATTCTGAGCTTCCGACATGTGAAGAATCACCACCGAGAATTCAACACAATGCTGCCACTGGTGTTCCTCCACCACCCAAAAGTCTCATCGAGCCACCCGGTTTAATATCTCCAATCGAGCTGCCTTCTGATATGAATGGTGAATCATCGATCAGAACTCAGCACAATGCCGCCACCTTTATTCCACCGCCGCCACCACCACCTCCGCGTAAAGTATGGGAAAGCCCGAAAACTCCAACACCGCCAGCCAAAAGGCCCATCGGGCCACCCAGTTTGATAAATCCGTTAAGACCAATTTCTTTTGAAAGTCCCACATCAATGTCTCCAATGGAGTTGCCATCGAATGATCCACAAATGGATAATAAAGATTTTCCGAATCAAGAAACTGAGTATTCAAGAGAACATGCCGATCAGGACAGCAATACTTTTAAACCCAAATTGAAGCAGCTACATTGGGATAAAGTAAGAGCAAGTTCCGATCGAGAGATGGTGTGGGATCAGTTCAAATGCAGCTCTTTTAAGTAATTATTATCGTCTTCTTGTTCTTAGTCGATTTTTTATTTATCGTTAGATAATATGTTTATTGAAATTATACGCAGGTTGAATGAGGAGATGATAGAGACACTGTTTGTTGCGAATACTCCGAAACCGAAACCAAACCCGAACGAATCAACTAGGTGGCAAGTTCTTCCCTTACCTGGCCAAGACAATGGTAACAGAGTTCTCGATCCGAAGAAGGCTCAAAACATCGCCATCCTATTGAAAGCACTCCACGTCACCGTGGACGAAGTTTGCGAAGGTCTTTTGGAAGGTACTATTTTACAAATCGAAATGAATAAACGAAGAATTATGATGTATATATTTGTTGAAATTTCTTTGAACACAGGCAATGCGGATATTCTCGGCACTGATCTTCTGGAAAGTTTATTGAAGATGGCTCCAACCAAGGAAGAGGAGCGTAAGCTCCAAGAATACGAGGAGGATGACGACAAAGATTCCCCAACCAAACTCGGGCCCGCCGAGAGATTCTTGAAAGCAGTCGTGGATATACCCTACGCCTTCAAAAGGGTGGAAGCCATGCTTTATATATCCACCTTCGACTCGGAGGTCGAGTACCTCAAAAAATCATTCGAAACTCTCGAGGTACTATTTTCTCATTCACTATACACCATCGTCTTTTCACGAGATATTGATATCCCGTTTCTTGCAGTCGGCCTGCGAAGAGCTAAGGAGCAGCAGAATGTTCCTGAAGCTTCTAGAAGCCGTCCTCAAAACAGGCAACCGCATGAACGTGGGCACGAACAGGGGCGACGCCCACGCCTTCAAGCTCGACACCCTCCTCAAACTAGCCGACGTGAAGGCAGCCGACGGCAAGACCACACTCCTCCATTTCGTCGTTCAGGAGATCATCAGAACCGAAGGCTTGTCTGATCTGAGCTCTGAACTCTCGAACGTGAAGAAGGCAGCTGTGATGGACGCGGAAGTGGTGAGCGCTGACGTGGCGAAGCTCTCAAAAGGGATCGAGAATGTGAAGGAGATGATCGGGAAGATTGGGTTAGAAGGGGGAGAGAAGTTTTGGGAGAATATGAGGGGTTTTGTGAGGAAAGGGGAAGAGGAGATTTTCAGGGTTCGGGCGCAAGAGAGCTTGGCTCTGTCGTTGGTGAAGGAAATAACGGAGTATTTTCACGGGGATTCAGGGAAGGAGGAAGCTCATCCTTTCAGGATATTCGTGGTGGTTAGGGAATTTCTGGGGGTGTTGGATCGTGTTTGTAAGGAGGTGGGGATGATAAACGAACGAACTGTGGTTAGTTCGCCGCATATGTTTCCAGTTCCGGTTAATCCGATGCTGCAGCAGGCGGCTTCGGGGATGTTTAGTATTGATTAATGCAGGTTGATTTTTGCTGGGATGTTTAAGTATGGGTTCAACAGGGGTTTAGCCGTTTAGGTAAATGTTTTTATTTTAATATTTGTATTTAATATATATAGATGAATGTAAAGGAATTTGGAAAAACTTTGGGTCTCTTATAAATTTCAAAGTCGCGTTTATTTGGAAGAAAACTTAAAAATAATGTATTTTAGGTGTAAATTTAAAATTATATGATTATATTTTTCTAATAATTATTTAAATAAACGAAAATATAAGGTGAAACATTTTCAGAATAATACTATAAAAAAATTAGAAAGACCGAGTAGATAATGATTTAAGTGTAATTATTAATTATCAAAAAATGAAGTATATAAATGTATTTTAAGTTTAAAAAAGAGTAAATTAGAAAAAAAATTAAAATAAGTTTATGATTTAAAGAATAGTATTCTAGTTTACCTTCATAATAAAAAAGGTTATCAATTTATTGTATATATATAATTTAATGTATTTATATTAATTGTATTCATAATTTAGGTAAGTTTTTCATATTTAATTTGTCTATTTTAACCTTGGTATTATAGTAATGATATTTTCACATTTATTATGTAACGATTAATTTATTTAAGAAATCTTAATCGTTTTTTTACAAGATTTTTGAAATCAATTAGAGGAAGCTTTTTTAGAAAATATTGTCCGATTGCGATTCGATTTTTTCAAAATTAAAAAAAAAAAAAAAGATATTAAAATTTTCCTGATTCTTGAAATCAATCGATTGCGATTCAATTTTTTTTACATGAATGCAAACACCAAATTTGCCGAGCTTTCGATTGGGATCGAGCCTGCACCGACCGAGCACCTTGTTCCTACAGGTCTTCCTCAGGAAGCCCTCATAGTAAAGGAATTTTCGAAAAAAATGGGAAGATGAAAGAACATGGCTCGGTTACCGAGAAGAAATGGCCGACTATCAGTCGGAAGACGCAAGTGGTGGTGGATGTTGTCAAGGCATCGATCGAGAAAGGGTTCGAGCCTGTTATGTGTTTTTGATAATTGTAGTTGAACATGGAATGAGTGTGTTAGATTAGTAAAGTTTGTTATTTGTAGTAGTATTATTTAGAAATTTTGGTGATGCAATTAACATTATATGGATGTAGACAAACAAAAATTGAATCAGTACTAAAAGAGAAATAACAACTCAAAATCATGAAATGAATAAGTATTGTGTGTGCACGCATTGTTCTTTCTCTTTTCTTTTATTTCTTATTGATCAAGGCGAAAAAACTACTAAAGCTAATACGAAGAAGAGATTGAAACATGATTATAAACATACGTATTCCAAATTTAAACATACGTGTTTTCCAAATTTAAGACAGTAGATTGAAACCGTCTTGTTTTGTTTAGTTTCACCAATTTAAGACAGTAGATTGATGTTTTTCAAACGAGATTGAATATGAACAATGGTTATTTTGTTGAAACAATTTACATATTCGTTTGGTATTCATCTTGATACTATTGTAATTGTCTACTTTTTTGAGTATGTCATAATAGTGTTGTTGATGAGATTGATTTATAACGTGTGAATAACATGTCCATTGTTTGGTAATCGGCAACTTCATTGTTTATTGGTTGTAGTGTCAACATGCTCCAAATACTTAACAGTGACTGTTTATAAAAGCAATCTGAAGTAGGCTTATGTTATATGTGTTGTTAAAAATACTAAAAGAATATGTCATCCGACTGACAGTCCTAACGCAAATCGTCATCACGGTAAAATATGTTTATGTGATAGTTTTTTAAAAGCATGCCCCGATAGTATTTGCTATAACAATATATGTCATCTGACAGATGACAACGGTCAAATAACAAATATTCAAACCAAAATAATTCACCCAAAAAAACTCAAAATAGCCATCATATTTATGTGAAAGTTTGTTACAGCATGACCCCATATTATGTGTTGTGACAAATTAACAATAGATGTTTTACTGACTATTAAGTATTAACAGTGAATGGAAGCAAACTATCAATAGCTGTTTCACGTACTAATGAAAAATACCAATTTCTAAAGCTCAAAATACAAATAATCATCACCCAAAATATCAAGTAAAATAATCAAGAGTTATGGTGGAAATGGATCAAAATTATGTTGGTTAACATTTATTTGTGCGTAAAAAAAAAGAAGTTTTAAGAAACATCATAATGTCACAACACTGTCCGTTGAATTGTTTATTGGCCAGCTCTCCAACACTTTGAACTACTTACAAATCTCTTCCGTTGAATTGTTTATTGGCCAGCTCTCCAACACTCTGAATTACCTGCAAATCTCTTTACAAGTTTCGCTCTGAACATCGCAGACTTTGCTTGCCCAAATGGATTTTCAAAATTTTCTCCGGTTGTGAGTGTTTGCATGTACTACATGACGTATGCGCCTCACTTAACCCTACAACACAACAATTTCAAAATAATTTACTGTTAACTACAAGACAATCTATTGTTCAGTTTCATGAAAAGTGTCGAAGTTACTAAATGTACGATTGCTTTGAGACATTTTTAGACTCGTCTTTAATAAACAAATCAGTCTTGTAGTGTTCTCGCAGCCACTTTATGGTTTGTATCTTTTATACAATGTATTATGGTGATTGTCCATTAAAATTATGTATAGTTTGCAATCTAATAACGTGTAAATTAGTCTGATGTAACATTGATTAACCAATGGTCTTTGATTTATTTGTGATAGTTTAACTTCTAGTCAAAATCTAGTACTTACACTTTACCTAGTTGTGCAGTGTAGTTGGTAGTTCAAAATGCATAAAGTGAATTAATAGTTTACGAACAAGTGTTTTAATTGTTTCAGAGTTACAATAATTATAATTTGGTGATAGACATAACACATATTACTTAGTAGTGTAATAAATAAATTTCAGAATATATTACTTAGTAGTTATATATTCATAAAGTGCTTTAATCGTTTACGCACATGTAGTTGTGTATTTTGTAGTTATATATTCATAAAGTGCTTTAATCGTTTACGCACATGTAGTTTACTATATTAATAGTTGCACTAACTAAAATTTGTTACATAACAAACACGGTACCTTTACAGTGTAGTTTGTAATTCAATTTTCATAAGTTGAGATATTATTTAACAAACAAGTATTTAGTAGTGTAATAAATAAATTTTAGAATCTATTACAAACACTGTACTTTTTTGTACAGTGTATTTTGTAGTTCTAAATTCATTTTAGTAGTGTAATAAATAAATTTTAGAATCTATTACAAACACTGTACTTTTTTGTACAGTGTATTTTGTAGTTCTAAATTCATAAATACTTTTTTGTACAGTGTATTTTGTAGTTCTAAATTCATAAATTAGTTTAATCATTTATGCACATGTAGTTTACTACAGTATCTTCAAAACCACACAATAAAGCAAAAAAAAAAAAAAAAAAAAAAAATTGTATAAAGACTAGTATTTGAATTACTATATATCCAGTTGATTGATCATTGATGACAATTTGAATTTATATCTCTTAAAAACCACTACTACTTAATTACACAAATAAAATGGGTTGCAAGGTGACTAGCTAACAAGAATAGCACATCAGTCAATCAAAACTCTAATGAAATAAAATAATCTAGAAGCCTAGGTCAAAGATCAAGCTAATAAAACTACTATCAAAGCCATATTGCAGGTTAATCTCATGCACTAATTCATCCCGAATGACATAACTTTAAAGCTTTGTCACTTTTTTAATGAATTCTCAATTACAGATTACCATGTGTGCACTGAACATGATTCTATGGTAACAATTAATGTTTACTTCTATGTTAAAGCTCTTCCCACAAAGCAAAGTCATGTTACAAAATAGGCAAGAAACAAATATCATACTGTTGTACAAGCTTCATAATTCACAGTTCAAACTAATGACCAATCTATAAGGTGAATCACCACTTAAAAATATATGCAAAACCACTATTATCATATACACGAGTAATGTCTCTCAGAAAATATGTCCACCAAGCCAAAGAACAATCAATACATCATACATGTTTTTCATATGTACCTTTAAAAACATAATAACCAGTTAACTATGTTTGAACAAAACCATGTTTGAACTTTAAATAATCTTCTTTGCGAAACTATAAGGCGTATGTTGGTAACACTTAAATCTGTGTAAACATGGACCAACTGAACACCACATGAAAGTCGATTACACAATATATTGTATTTGTAAAATATTTAGGATCAATCTATAAACATGATCTGAAATTTTTCGTACAATTTATAAACATAAGCCGAATCAAAATGATTATACATCCCAAAAGAACCTTATAGATGTTGCATAAGCTAGACGTCTAACCGTGTTTCACATATAATAAACTTTTTCGGTATCAACAGTTAAAGATAGACACCTTATTACTAATTGTAAAAAAACTTTTGTTCAAACTACCCTTTAATTCATTAATAATTCACCTACTAAAAAAATACTACAAAATTAAAGTGAGCAAGGATTAACAAATATCAAATCCACCTGCACATCGACTGAACTTCCACTTATTTAACCTTAATATAATACATGATTAATTGTTTTTGAAAAAGATAAGAATTGGAATAAAGGGGCTTGTATATAATTGATGAATTGACACTCTTACACAACAAAGGCATAAAAGTACTCAAATTTTGATTGTGTTATTGGATCCAAGCTAAATTTTATGAAATTATTTGTACTAGAACACAAAATAAAATCCAAACTAAAATTTGCAGATTTGAGTCGATCGTAAAGTACTCTTAAAACATGCAATTGTTTCGACTAGTACACTATGTCAATTCAAACATAAAAACTAATATTATGGGTAGATTCAAACACCAAATTCAAAAACCCTAAATTAGGTAGGCACTCTATTCACCCATTAATTTCAATTACAGTGATAATGAATTGAGAAAACTTACCTTAACACTAGGACGCTTCGAGGTTTGAGAGGAGACACCACCACGACCGACACCGGCGAGAGAATCACAAATCTGCGCGCAAGAGGTGATTTTAACGTTTCAGTGTTTATGCATCGAAGGATAACACTGTGTATTTTTTAGTATGGGATCTATATATTTAATTCCTAAACCGTTTTTTTTTTTAGTGTATGATTTTATATGGTAAGAGTATATTTAATAGCATCAATTAAGATATATTATATAATTGGTTAATAAAGAAATATATTACATAGTTTTCAATAATTAAAAGGGCTGTTTAGGTAAATCTAGTTTTTTTATAAATATTGTAAACATTGATCTTAATATATAATTGAGAGTAAGATAATTACTTTTTTTTGAAAATTCCCTTTAAAAAATAATGAAGTGTATAAATGTAAAGCTTTGTTGCGGGGTCAAAGCCCGGTCTTAATGGGTCGATTATCCTGACCCACCATACTAATATTTGTTTTTTTCAACGCATTTCTCAAACGTCCTGCGCACAGAACACTTCCTGGTCACTCATCGTAGAATTAGCAACTACGCTTAATTTTTGAATTTTTATGGAAAAACGGAAAAAAAGATAAATTTTTTGGTATGAGTAGCATATTCAATTCATTTTATCTTTTAAATTTTTTAGAGCGTTAATAAATGTATTTTTAAATTAAAAATTAAAATAAGTGAGTAAAGCTCAAAAATATATTAAAAAATAAAAATAAAATAATATTTTAAAGTGAAAAATAATATTATGTATTTTATTTTTTTAGAATATCTGTGAAATATTATGAAATAAAGAGTAAAACATAATCAGTTAAGTAGTTTGATCAATTACCTATAACATATGTTATGTTATGAGATAATTCTCAATAGTTTGATTAAGAACATACTCACAAATGTAGTGTCAATTGTCATATCAGATATGTGCAGATATAATTCTCAGTATTTAGATTAACAACATACTACTATACTACTATACGACAAATGTAGGTCATATCTATGTGCACATTGCATAAGGTTGGAAAGGATCATAGTTGAATTGTTCGTTTCAAAGAATTATATACCGATTTGTAAATATTTGTTTAATTAATATATAAAAAACAAGTATAATTATAATATTCGAGTAAAAAAATACTGTAAAATTAAAGAAGAAAAATCATAAATAATTTAACTTAATTATTCAATAAAAATGGATTTTGTACCAACAAAAAAGAGAGTAAATAAATTAAGAAAAATAAGAAATGAAAAAAAAGTGGAATCTGGAAATAGCAATTTTGGGGGTGGTAGGTAGAAGCAAAAGGCAACTCACTCTTATCGTAAATACTTGTTCCCATTCCTACGCCTACTACTTTCCTCTTTCCCAAATCAAACATTCTCTTCCTAGGGATTGGCTTGTAGGATGGTCTGAGTTTTCCTCTTCGCCGCCGTTCAATTAATCTTCCGGCGACATTATTGTTTCCGATCGGTTAGTTATCTGATCGCCATTTCTGCTACTAATTACGCTTGCAGATCAAGTCTCGTTGCTTTGTGTCTGTATTAGGTTAATCGTTGGCTCCGTTACTTGTAGAACTCTAGTCCTTGAGCTGCTGCTTTCGCATTTTAATCGATTTGAATTTCCTTTTTTTCGGTTCTTCTTCTTGTATGATTGTGTTGGGTTTTTGTTGTACTGTGTGAAGTTTGTTGATCTGAGCAACCGCAGTCGAATGATTAGCTCGGGAGAGCTTCCGGATCATGCTTTCCATTTGTAGCATCTGTATTTTGCTTTATAATTTTATTTATTTGACTATGTTTCCGAAAGAACCTGACTTGAATGGTCTGATTTATGTTTGACTTGAATTGCTGCAGAAATTAACATGGGTTTTTGCGTGGGCTCATACTCACTGTGCATCTTTTTTTTTTTTTTTTGTTTTCATTTCAAGTCAACCCATGCTATCATATTTAGTCAAGTCTCCTTATGTTATGTGACAACATTTCTGTTTGTTAAGTCCACTTGCAAGTGTAGCTGAAAAAACTGTTACTTCTCCTAAGTACTAAAACAAATATCTATTCTCGATTTGAAAGTGATCTCTATTCTAGTAGATTCCAATTGAAGCTTGCAATACTGGGTGATCAGCAAATGTGTTTTATTGATTAAAATTTCACACTTAATCGTTTCTTTATCGTAATGGCATATTACGCACATTGCCAGTTTGAGTTATCTATGTATTCAGTTTCAGATTTTATACTTTTTACTGCCTCATTGAATAATACTATTTAAAAACAATAACTGTAAGGTGGGTCATATGAACATTTATCTATCTAAAAAGCTGAGGCTTGACCATATTTCTTTCTCTAGTTTCCTTGATGTACTGACAAGCTGCTTACAATTCGTTTCCAGTATTGTTTTTAAATCATGGGTGACAGCTCGTCAGCCGCCAATGTAATGGACTTCACAGCCTCCAAGATACAACAGCTTCAGAAAGCATTTGCCGAACTCGAAAGCCACCGTGCCCTAACTCTCAATCTGAAATGGAAACAGCTCGAGGAGCATTTTCACGGACTCCAGAAATCCCTAAAGAGGCGTTTCACTGAACTCGAAGAACAAGAAAAGGACTTTGAGACCAAAATATCTGAATCCCAAGAGATGCTGGAGAAGCGAAAAGCGGCTGTCGCATCTAAGGAGCAAACTTCCCTCGAGAAACTTCAAGAGAAGAGAGATGCTGCTGTCTCTGCCATTTTCACTGCTATGGAGAATCAAGGGAAGCCATTTTCTGCAGTACCGTGTGTCGATAATCGAGATAACCAAGTTTCTGAGAGTAATCTGGACGGTATTAAGAAACCCATTGAGAAAATGTGTATTGAGGTGAAGTCTTATCCGGGGCTGGTGAAATTGTGCCGGGAGATGAACTCTGAGGGTCTCCACAAGTTTATATCCGACAATCGCAAGGACCTTGTGACTTTAAGAGAGGAAATTACTATTGCTTTAAAGGCTGCACTTGATCCAGCCTCTTTTGTCCTAGACTCACTCAATGGTTTCTATGGAATAGACATGCCGAATTCAGATTCTAAAAAGGACTCAAGTCTATTGGGCCTCCGCCGTACGTCTATTATGCTGATGGAGTGTCTTAGCTGTTTATTCATAAGTCTGGATGTGGACTCGTTTTCAGGTACTATATCAGTTAGCGCTAAGGAACGGGCGAAAGCTATTGCTGAAGAGTGGAAGCCAAAGTTGGATTACCTCGGTGTTGATGCCAGCAATGGGAATTCCTTAGAGGCCCATGCATTTCTACAGCTTCTCGCTACTTTTGGTATTAACACGGATTTTGATCAGGATTGCTTGTCTAAATTAATACCCATGGTTTCTCGCCGTCGGCAAACAGCTGAATTGTGCCGTTATCTTGGCTTGTCTGACAAAATGCCAGGTTGGTAATGGTTACCCTGTTCACATGAGCTTAATATGGTTTAAATACTACTACTAATTTTGTCTGATAAGTAAACTGCAAGAGTTTCTTTATCGAAGGATTCACTCAATCATTAACCCCTCGAATAGGCTCCTATAGATGTTATCTCATTGATTCTGTGTATGTTGAGTTCCTAGCTATTGCTAATAACTCAGGTTCTTGTTTATGAAAACCTCAATGTCTACATTCTTACTGCTTGTGTCTTTTCAGGTGTGATTGACGTGTTGGTGAAGAATGGAAGACATATTGATGCAGTCAATTTAGCTTTTGCTTTTGAGCTTACCGATCAGTTTTCACCTATTTCATTACTGAAATCTTACTTATCCGAGGCCAAGAAAATCTCGTCAGCTCTCAAGCCCGGAAACACATCCCCCAGTGCATCTGCACAGGTTTTGTTTCGTATGCCTTTTCTAGTCTTTTTAAAAGCAGCATAGATTCATCACAATAAACAAAATGTTGGTGCACTCATTTTCTGTTTTACATTGTGGTATACATCTCAATATTTGAAAAAAATATATATATCAATCTGGGAGAAACTTTTAAGAAGGGAGTTTTCAGATATAAAAATTAGACAACTGCTGCCATCTCTGTTACTCTGTTAGTACCTGATCTATTGGTCTATCCCTGTTATAGTTCAAAATTACGAATACCCTGGGATCTGGATATACAATATGTCCTGATAAGTGCTTAATATTAAGGACTAGTTACTAAAAAATACTCTTGAGGTTCAACTTAACTACAAAAAAGGACAGTCTTATCTTTCAAAATTGCAAGTACACCTTTGATATTATAGTTGTATATTTTTCCCTTCATAAACAGAACATTTCAAAATACCCTTTTAATTTATAAGAATATTACACCAACCCCTTCAAACTTAAAATAACACTTAAAAAAAAAAAAGAAACACATAATTCTTATAGCCTACATAGGGATCAGGCGTCCCTACAAAAGATTACAGAGTCGGATTACATTGCATAATGCAAATTCTTAGAAATATCAGAAATACATTTCCCCCTAAAAGCATATTGACTAATAGACCATAAAGTGACGTTATACTTAATTTTATCACATATTTCATCAAGAACTTGGCATCTATCTTAAAAAATTCTGGTAGCTATTCATTAACCAAAGGTACCATATCACTACTGAGAGTCTGAGACTGCAATCCTCCCTAATATTTTCCGTTTTGCTAATCGAACCCCTAACATTAGTCAGAATCAAAACCACCACAGAGTTTGGGATTACCCACTGTATGCCCAGTTAGGCCTCTTCGTTTAAAACTGAATCAAAGGTCCTAGCTATTTTTGTAATCTTGAAATGCAAATGCTTTTTATAACTAGGCCATATCTCAGGGTACCTTTTGTAAATATCCATAATATGAATAATAAACACATTTCTCATAGTATTTTAAAAGGGAAACAAAGATCAAGGGTGGTATTTGTTGTTCTTGACTAAACCTCTATAATGTTTTTTGTAATTCATTCGATTTTTTCTGCCATTTTTTCTTATTTACGTTTTGTGTTCCAGAATGACGTGAATGAAAGAGAACTGAATGCACTCAAAGCCGTCATGAAGTGCATTGAAGACCATAAGCTCGAGCAGCAATTCCCTGTGGACCCACTCCAGAAACAGGTTCTCGAGATCGAGAAAGCAAAGGCGGACAAGAAACGAGCTACGGAAGTCGCCAAACCACAATCCAAAAGACCCCGCGCAAACGTTGGTGCGCACGCACCACGAGTCTCCATTGACAAGCACAACTATAGGATGGCTGAAAGGTACCCACCACCACAACAATACATTTGCGAAAGGCAGTATATCTATGCAGGGCCAAATGATCACCATGTCCAGTCGTATGTGGGCCCACCAGCTTCTTATAATTTTGCTCCTAGCCATGGAAACTTCTTTGGAAACGCTTACCAGTACCAGACTGCCTACTTGCACTAATCGATCAGTAGAGATATCTATGTGCTGATACTGATTATGATAATCCATTTAACTAATAGTGTTGTCTGTTGACCCTTTCCTTTGTTGTGTGATGTTCAACTTATAATCAAGTATTTAAGTATTCCAAAAAAAAAAAAAAACAGGACGATGGGTATTGGTCGCTTTAATTAATTCCTAGCTTGTTGCTTAAGCTAATATCGTGATGTTGTAATTGAATTATGGTTTTCTAAACGTCACATTAGGCTTTTTTTTCTTGCTTGCTGCTCGGTTTCTGTAATCTATTATGTTTGTTTAGGCTTTAGCTCCGATTGATGTTTTTGTATGCTAGTCTTTTATTTGATCCCTCGATTTTTGTTTGATCTGTGGTCCTTCAAAAAAGGGAGGATGCAGTAGACTAGGTGGTGATGGATATATCTAATTATGGGAATGATTCAGGTGTTCATAATTTGGAAAGATCTTTGAGTTGCTGGTCCAGGCTTTTGTTAGCATGAAGCCAAGTTCGACAGAACATGCAAGTTAATTTTGATCAAACTCCTGCTGAGAAGATGGATACCTTTTGCATAACTTGTGGTGGCTTCTAAATATTTGATCATTTGTTAGACTACACGGTACTGTATATCTATAAAATCAATAACATGTTTAACATGACTTCAATTTTTTTTGTCTAAGTCAATTGCAATGTTTTGGGTTCAAATCTTGAACTTTACATCCTTAATTCAAATGCTCAACCAACTTAGATAAGTCTTGACGACTTAAAAATATTTATTAAAACCTTTTACACTTAAAATATTTATCAAAATCAATAAACACAATTTAATATTTATTAAAACCTTTTACACTTAAAATATTTATCAAAATCAATAAACACAATTTTTACACGCCAAATTTCCGTAGTCAAAATTATAAAATGGGTTACATGAAGTTGATAGATAATAAACAAGATAAGTTATTTTTATATTTATATTATTTTTTATAATTGAAAAAATTATTTTTATTTTGTAAAACACTAATAACTGTCTGTAGTAATATTTTTTTTCTGTCCACCGATATAATTTATGGAGTTTTTAGCGTAATACTCATCCATCCCTCATCAACATAATGCATAGAGAAACTTGCGCGTAGATTAAGAAAAAATAATTTTTTATGTGTTTTATAATATAAAGTAGGGAGTATAATAGGTATTGATGTGTAAGTAATAAAATAGTTAGTTGAAAAAGTAGTGGTATAAGAGTAAATAAATGTGTATTGAGAGGATAAAGTTGTGAAAAGACATTCCATTTATGTAATGTGCACTGTTTTAAGGGATGGACTAAAAAGGAAAGTATGCATTGTTTTAAAGAATAGAAGGAGTATATATATTACTTCTTCATCTTGCATTTGTTCAATCTGGCCTGTTAAATTATTGAAAAAAAATATCATTAGTATAATATATACTGTATGTATACTCAATAATACACACAATTTTCAAACATATGCCATGTATGCTTTGTGACAACATTCAAGGGGGACATGGAAAAAAGTCAATTATTGTGAAAGAAAGTTTTTTATTGAAAAATAATGATTTATAAGAGCATTCTACTTACCCCCTTTTTTTCTTGGCCTGTTCACTTCGATCACTGTGTCTAGGCACCATTTTTACTAATTTACGCCGAATATTCTGAAATTTAAGAAATTCAAAAAATATAAAAAATGAAAACATTTTTATAATTAGTATGATAAAAATGAAGAAAAAAAGAAGAAAGTACCTGATTTTGGTTGTGAATCTCACCCTGCAAACATAATGGCATGGCATGACCACCTAATATATATATTTATAATTAATTAAGAAGAAAACAAATTAAGAAAAAAATAGAAATTAATTAAATCTCTTGACTAGATAAGTATAAAAAAAATAAAAAAATAATTAACACGGCTCGCAATCACAAATATCGACAACATGAAAATAGCAAGGAGCGCAACAAACACAAATCTAGCCATTTGATTTCTTTGCCAGCAAAGGGAAATTTTATTTTTCTTTTGTTTTTTTTTTGGTGCGGGGGCATAGACCGTAAATAGATATAGAATGGTTAAACAAATAATTTTAACTAGTTGTCAAATAAATAAATAAAATTACCCTACCTAACTTCGTGATCTCACCTAATAGGTATGCTAAGTAGGTAGATATTACTTTTGTATCAACTAATTCATCCTACTCGATCGAGGACCTCCGATCGGGTGGGGTGAAATTTCTCGTCTCTCCTCTTTATAAAAAAAAAAAAATTATCATTTAAAAAAAATAATATATAATTAGTTGAGAAAAAAATAATAAAATATGTTTTAATTACTTGCTTTAGAAATACAAGGTATGTTTGAAATTCTCGTATTGCCAAATTCAAACTAATAATGTTTTCTTTTAGTCTAAAAAAATTAGCTAGTTACATTTTTTTAAAATAGATATTCAACAATAAAAGTTATATTTAAAAAAAAAGTAAATCATTATTTTTTTATTTAAAATACAAATTTACTTAATACTTGTAATTTACTACTCCTATATCATTTTTTCTTTAACCTCCTTTACCTTTTCAACTTAAAAGTCTAATTTACCTACCTTTTTCGCGCTTTTACTTAAATGTCGAATTTACCCACCTATGTCGTGCCATTGCAGTTCCCGGAAAAGAGAACCGATCGACTCCTGAAGCCCTACATCCTCACCAGTCAATTTTTTCGACCGTTCATATTTGGGGCTCTCAGCATGTATCACAAATTGTGAAACAAAACAGCACAAAATATCGTAAACGTTAAATATCGTTTATAAACGGGATACGGGCCAACAACCACTCCAGGCTCTAGAAACGCGCACGTCCTTCGAATTTTTTTTTATATTCATGTCCCCGCACAAACTTGATATATCAATTGTTCGTCCCATGCAAAACATGAACATAAATGCGCAAGAACTAGTAATATATTTGTTCTAGACGGAGCACGAAAAGAAAGTAATATCGTGCTAGAAGGAGCACGAAAAAGTAAAAATTTTGTGCTAGACACAGCACGAAAAAGAGGAATAATCATTATGTTCGTGATTTTTTTTTTTCATGAGTTCGTGCTATTTGAACAGCTTTATCAAAAGATCTTTTTGTTTGTTGTCTGTTTGCGATGAATATCGCTGCTATTTGAACAGCTTTATCAAAAGATCTTTTTGTTTGTTGTCTGTTTGCGATGAATATCGCTGGTTCATGACTGTCGGGATTGCTCTCTTCTTAATTTTTGTTTACATGTAAAAACGACGCCGGAGTTTTTCGATCGAAAAATATTCGTTTTTTTTAATTGAAAATAGAAAGAAAACGCAATGGAGTTCCAAATACCTCAAGTCCCCAATTCAAGTGCTCAACCAACTGAGCTAACAATCCTCGACGAAAAAAATACGTTTTTCTTTTCAATAAAAAGTACACATAAAACTCATATTATAATATGAACTTAAAAATAGAGGTCTTATATACTCGCACTGGTCTGAATTGATAAATTTCAAAGTTCACAAAGGTTCATATTATTATATGGACTTAAACTTAGATGTCTTGTCCCCAGGAGCATAGCCGAGTGATAAAACCTGTGATGATGTGGGTGTAATTCCCCGGCGACGCAAGGTTCGAATTTCGGGTGGGACAAATTTTCATTGAAATATTATGAAGGTTTGTCCTGGGGTTCGACCTGTTGGCTCTCTCGCACAGGTGTCTGCTACTCGGACACATTCCTCGATTTACATCCTACCCGATCCCGATCGAGGGACCTCCGATCGGGTGGGGGTAGAGTTTCTCGTCTCTCCTCCTTAAAAAAAAACAAAAAAAAAACTTAGATGTCTTATATACTACTACTCATCTGAATTGATAAATTTCAAAGTTCACAAAGGGCCTTTTTTATTTGGTACGAAGCCCACTTTAAAGGTCCATCTTTCATGGAATAAAGCCCAAGAAAATTGGCCCATGTCTAATTCAAAAGGTCCATCTTTCATGGAATAAAGCCCAAGAAAATTGGCCCATGTCTAATTCAAAAGGTCCATCTTTCATGGAATAAAGCCCAAGAAAATTGGCCCATGTCTAATTCAAAAGGTCCATCTTTCATGGAATAAAGCCCAAGAAAATTGGCCCATGTCTAATTCAATCACTATCGTCCCCAAATTCCCGACCGAAAGCGTCAGCCATTTTCCACATCTCGGGATTTTCTCTCCGATTAGGTTTATTTATCCCTCTTCTGTTCTCTGTTCCGTATCAATGGATTCTCTGCTAGCAAATTACGCTTCCTCGGATGACGAAGATCAACCGTCTTCGCTGCGGCTAATTCCATCGGCGAATCCAGTTAAATCGGAATCCAGATCCGGAGTAGAGAGACACGAAAAATCTGTCTCAGAATCTACCCTGCGTGCCGGGATACTGAATTCTCTACCGCCTCCAAAATCTTCAATTTTCAATTCACTCCCTTCACCCAAATCCAAGTTATTTCCCAACCCTAAGCCCCAACCAGAATTCGAGCGTCAAAGAGAAGTCGACAGCGACCACGCTACTGGTAATCCGAAGCCTAAACCCTCATTCTCTTCGTTATTCTCTTCGCTTCCACTTCCCAAATCGTCGTCATCATCATCCGCCCCCAGAAAGGTTGTTCAGTTCAGGCCTCCGGCGATCGTAAATCCGGTTTCTGGTAGTATTAATGATGAAGACGAGGATTCGGATCAGGGCGAACAACAGAGGAAAAGGAAGAAATCCAAGGAATCAGTGTCCACCACTTCCGCAACTTCATTCTTATCCAGTATTCCTGCCCCCAGGCACTCGGCTTCTCTGGGCAGTTTGCCGGGTAGGAGATCTATGCTGGAATCTGATGCTCCACCTTCCACTGTAAGTGCAGGAGGAGCTGATTCAGTAGTCAATACATATGAGACTAATTATGGTTATTCTGGTTTGGGTTCAGAGAGTGAGAACCATGACTATTCTAGCGGCAATGTTGCTGCCACTGATGGTGGTAATGTTTGTTCCGGAAGTGATGCTGGAATGAATCAGGTTCATGAGGTTCACGATCATTCTAGTGGTTTAGGCGGTGAAAACTCTGGATATTATGATTATTATGGTGATGGTTCCATGGTGGCAAGTGATGTTGGTACGGGTGGAAGTGATGCCGGTATGAATTCCAATGTCGGATCCTATGAAGGTGTTGATTACCCGGACTTCAATGTGGAACATGTGGAATACACGAATTATGATGTCACTTATGGGGATTATGGGAAAAATGTGCAGTATGAAAATAACTGGGCTAATAATAATACGAATCCACTGCCTGAGGTATCAGGAGTGGCTGAAGCTGCACTCCGAGTGCCTGGAAGGAGGGGCAGAAAAGATGTCCCACCAGAAATAATTGAGGTTAGCCAGGATGAGTTGATGAAAAATCGGCCAAGGGAGGATCAGGTCAAAAGTACTGGGATTGCATTTGGTCCTGCATACCAGGTAAAAATCATAATTTTTTCTTTACTCACGTGGACCAATCCTTTTGAGGTGTGCTTTATTATTGATTATCTGTATATCTGGTTTGTAGACATTTGACTTGACAGTTACCTTGTATATGAGTACGGAAGGTTATGATTATTGGTTAAAGAAAATGCTATGGTAATGATTTACAGGAAAGCGTATGATGAACAGTAAAGTTTTAGGAGTTTTTTGTGCATGGTTTTTGGTGTCTAACGGGTTATCCTCATAAAATTAAGCTGACTTGTATTTTTATGATGAATGACTAGTAAGTAGTAGGGCCAGACATTTTACAATCAGTACTATTGCAATTTTTATATGTCAATTGTATTGCTAAAGTAAGTGCATGGTAATGCTTAAACATAGAAGCAAATATAATAAAGTTAAAAAATGTATTTTAAATATAACTATAGACGTCCCACTTACAGAGCTTTCAGTAATTTTTTATAGTATTAGATTATTTTTACATGGAAGAACCAATCAGTTTTTAATTTCATGTAGTGTTTGGTAATGACGATGACTACTATGAAGAACTTGTCTAGTAGTATTGCCTTTTACTCTCTGTGATTACCTTTTTCAGTCAAATCCTCTCAGCATGTTGTGCTCGTGTCATCTATTTGAGTCTTTTTCTATCCATTGTTCTATCAAATGCCTTCTTCACCTGCCTTTACATCTGTTTGTTTTTTTGTGCATTTCTAATCTGTGTAATTGATTATCCACATTGCTCTCACGTTCTTACTCAACATGGAAGTCAAATAGTCCATTACTATGTCTTCCGGTTTTAAGTTTCATCCCTCCCGTCTTTGCGTCTCAGGGCACTACTGAAGTCACACTCAATTTCTCTTTAGTAGGGTATCTCTAGCATATATGCTGCTCATATTCATTGGCATGCTCATTTATGGAAATAAATTAAATAATGTTTTTTCTTACTGCAATATCTCTTGCAAATAGACTTAGATTTGTATATAGGACAGTCTAGACAATTCCCAACAATTATAGTCATCCCGAGGATACAGAATCCCCACTAATGTGTTTTCTCCAAAACCATGGAGTCTTTGAGTTCCAACCTATCAAACAAATAAATTATTGATTTTATTTGTTTAAATTGAATAAATGATCAATATGCATCAGACACGTATACTTGTTATCATCAGTCCCTTCGTTCAGTTGATTGATTGGTTGGGATTTGGGAACACAATTCTTTTGGTTTAGAACATAGGGCAAGAATAATCCATAATCATTTGTTTGCTTGGTTGATTATAAGTGGTAATAAAAAGAAACTCTGTTTCAATAGGAACCTAATGATATCCATTTGCATTGCTTTTGCATCAAAGCATCCTATCAAAAGTTAGATAAGTAGATGTCAACCACTGTCGTACAAATTTATGGAACAAAATTAATCTTGGGAAGCATATAACTAAATACTACTAAAATAAAAATAAATATGCAGTCACTTTTTTTTCACCAAGTCATTTTAAGACAAGTGAAATCATGCCATAGAGGCTTAGCTTGGTTTCCAGTTTTCACTCTATTATAGCTTTATCTACCAATTATGTACCATTAATTTGTTCAATTTTTTTTTTCCATTTTGCTCCATTACATTATTTGCAAGAAACTTGCGTATATTTCTTGCCGTCTTTGAAGTACGTAATTTGAATTTTACTAAACACGAATGTGATCATGTATGAGAATGCATATCTCTTTCCTGTTATCATGCTGATGAGTGTGGAGATTTTCAATTTTACATTTGTGCCCTCTATATGTGCTGTAAATTGTTTGAATGTTATAGCATCTTACATCTCTCCATTTGTGATTTTGGCCTTATGTGCAGCCCGCACCAACCAAGGGTAAGCCCAATAAGTTGCATAAAAGAAAGCATCAAATTGGCTCATTGTATTTCGACATGAGACAGAAAGAGATGGAGCTTAATGACAGACGTTCTAAAGGTTTCCTTACCAAAGCTCAAACACAAGCCAAGTACGGTTGGTGAGCTCATCCTTGTGTAATGACTAATGATGATATTGTAATTGGTCAGTTAAAAAAAATACCCTTGAGGTTTAGTCTAATTACAAACAGAGCCAATTTATCATCTTTAAAATTACTAATACCCCATGTATCTTTATTAAGAGAATACAAGTGAGAAGATGTGTGTGATATCTTAATGTGGGTATTTGTAACTTATAGAGATAAATTGTTTTTTCGTAACCAGTCTAAAGTTTAGGGGGATATTTTGTAACATTCCAAGTGTGAGATCGTTTCTTGTTCGGAAAAGGCATCCTTTTTTTTTTATCAATTAGCTTCAAAATTACCGAAATGTATCACGATCGTCGATCGAACAAATTTGGATGTTGTGACTGCTTCTCATGTAATACTTGTTGATCTTTCTTCCATGAAACACCAGAACATTTGGAATTGTTGATTTGGCTTTTTGGAAGATTGATTTTATTTTTTCTTGTGGTACTGTATCATTTTGATATCGGTTAAATTTGTTGATGTTTTTGATAATTAAGATTAAGAATAATTACATAAAACTATCCTAGTGGTTTTTAACATAACATTCTTGTATTTAGAATTGTAATGAGATGAGAATTTCTAAATCTTTGTCGGATTTAAAAACCCTAATGAATTAAAATTGAGTTTTACATTTGACCAAATCACCCTATCCTTTCAACCCTAATTATCGCGATGTTCTCAATCCGTGTGCTTACATTAGAGAAGGCCTAACCGGAGCTCTCGGTAGCCTGTCAAGACGAATCAACAGTCTAAGTCTAGCTTATCATCCCCAGATAAGAGATTTGATCCAAATGAACTCTGATGTCTAAGTCTAGCTTATAATATTGTCTTGCCGAGATGTCCTCTAAGTTTGATTTTTATCAGCGGAGTCCTTCGGCCTCTTTTTCCGGCCAAAACATCACGTGAAGCGCACGTGCGTGCCTAATGGCACCGGAAAGCTGACGTCAGCATGCCACGTCAGCAGGATTTGCCACCTCAACACTTGAGGAAAATTCAAAAAAATATTTGGATGGCATGGGATTCGAACCCTTGATCATTGTAGATGGAAATGAGAGCATTTACCACTAGGCTATATAAGCTAGTTGGGAAATTATATAACAGATTTATATATATACGTTATATGTTGTAGTATAAATTATGAATTACATAATTAATTAATAATTATCATATTAAATAAAAAATTATTCATATAAATAAAAAATATGATAAAAAATTATCATATAAATAATTTTTTATTATATTTTTTTAATTCAATAGTAAATGTACTTTTTTATATGTTTTATTGATTATTTTTTATTAAAAAATATATGTTTACTATTAAAAATTAAAAAGTAAAAATATACAAATAATAAATTATTTCTTTTGATCAACATATATTTTTATTTTTTAATTTTTAGTAGTAAAAATTTATTTTGAATTAAAAAAATATAATAAAAAATTATTTATAAAGTATTAATATTAAGTTGAAACATATGTTATACTAAATTAAATGAAATATAATTTTTTTGTTGTTTTTTATGGTAATTAAGCGAAATAATTTTTTTTTATTTATGTTTTATTGATTATTTTTTATGTATAGAATAATTTTTTATTTAATATGAAAATTATTAATTAATTATGTAATTCATAATTTATACTACAACATATAACGTATATATATAAATCTGTTATATAATTTCCCAACTAGCTAATATAGCTTAATGGTAAAGGCTCTTGTTTCCATCTACAATGATCAAGGGTTCGAATCCCAAGCCATCCAAAATTTTCCTCAAGTGTTGAGGTGGCAATCCTGCTGACGTGGCATGCTGACGTCAGCTTTCCGGTGCCATTAGGCACGCACGTGCGCTTCACGTGATGTTTTGGCCGTGTGTTTTCACATGACGTCAGCTTTCCGGTGCCATTAGGCACGCACGTGCGCTTCACGTGATGTTTTGGCCGTGTGTTTTCACATCGATATAAACGCTGGTTTATCAAGAATACACAAGATTCATTATCTAATGGATCTTTCCGTTCCCGTTCTAATACTCTATCCTGTATGTATTAGGTACTCAAATTGGATCAGTGATCGATTTCTAGGTTTCGTTGTAAACCTAATTGGTTACTTCCAATTACGTAAATCAATAGTTCAAACCGCACTCAAAGGTAGGGCATTTCCCATTTTTATAGGAACTTCTGTACCAGATATGTTTTGGCCAAAATCAAACTTAGAGGACATCTAGGTAAATGGCCCATCTCGGCAGGACGATATATGATTCTAACCCCCAGATAAGAGATTTGATCCAAATGAACTCTGATTCGAGTAACTGGAGGATTATAAAACCCAAATTCACAAACGAAATTTATTACTCGTCTAACGATTTAAAAACCTAAAAAGTGGATACCCACAACATAAGAAAATCTGGATTAATCATAAGTTTGGATTCGAATTTGGGACCTTGAAATGATCAAAATCAGTCATTAAGAACATATCACACATTTCTGAGTACCCCAAGCAAACTCAACGGGCTTTGGTCTTCTTCTGTTCTTGGGCATTGAACGCTGTGCATATCTTCCTCCAGCAATGGACAACAATGGTGGTCGGGATTATAACCCACCAAATATTAGCAAAGATGTAATATGCGTAGTAATAGAATGGGCTCGTCGCAAAGTTATCCCCTTCCAAAACAGCTGTGATGAAGTAGACAGCGCAACCGTAAAGCTGGCCCACAGAGATGGCTATTTGAAGTATGTTGCTATACGACTTCTTCGTCGCTATAGCATATCTGCAAACCAAAAAAAAAACAGAATTATGTTGAACTAAAACTGGGTTGTTTTGAAATAGACTTGTCATTTTCAAATACGTACACTGTAAGGAGAGAAGCCGGGCCAACTACAGCAGCGGTGATTCCTTCAACAGCGACCACACCAGAATCCCGGCCTACGTACCGTGAATCACCTTTGCTGTATTCTTTCCCTGTCCATTACCATCAGTTAGTTACGAAGCAGTGAGAATAATAGTTATGGATTTTAAGTTTTTAACTTGTGGGTAAATCAAGAACTTACAAACTTCTGCAAGATAATGCGGGGTCTCCACTTTGTAAAACTCGGGCGAGAAAGCAAAGTAGCCCTCGAGGATAATGTGGGTTAGGCCCGTGAATATCCACCAACACATGAGTGTTCTGTCGACTTTTGTGATCTTACGAGAACGTCCTAGTAAGAAAATATACATGAAAAATTGCAGGCCAAAACCCAAAAAAAAATAGTTGCTACAACACGACAGTAGAAATATACCAGAAAAAATCCACATAAAGGAGATGACCAGCAAAGAAGATGCGACGTAAACGGAAAGAATAGTCGATTGGGAGAGGAATCCAGGAACATATCCTGGCAATTTCAGATCCCTCGGAACATACGGGTGATCAACCTCTACGGACATTATCACTTCCACCTAATCTGAAATTCTCAGAAGAAAATCAAAACCAAAAAGAGAGCATCTAATGAACAGTGAAAGGTATACTTGGACTACAAAATTAAATTAAATTAAATTCAGCTGAATAAATTGACAGATCTTAGCACTACAAAATTTAACCCCAAAAATAAATCTTTTTTGACACCAAATACAGATATATGATTAATTATACTTAACAGAACAAACCCTTGATCAGTTAAAAAAAATAGGTTACCCATTCCACACAACAAATGTTTCGATGAAAAACATGTAGAACAGATCAAAAACTAAAGGTTTCGCATCTGGGATTTGATATTTGAAGTAAATTAAAATCTGAAATCCAGAAAATTAAAAATTACAAATGTTGCCAAGAAAATGCTTACAAAAAAATGGTTCTTGATGAAGACCACGGAAAATCAAAAAAATGGGATGGAATAATTTGGTGTGTGTGTGTATATTTGGATTTTGGACTGGTTTAGAAGCACTGAGACTGAGAGAAAGCAGATCCAGATTTCCCTAAAGTAATAAATGAAACTTTATTAATAAAACTCAAATCTAATCTAAAAATTGTTCTATTAATTAATGTTATTATTTATTTATTTATTTATTTATTTATTTATTTATTTATGTAATCAATTTTAATTTTATTTTAAAAAAGGGAAAAATGGTACTATATAAGTAATTTAAAAGAATATCACAAAAATAAGAGATAACACAACTCTACAAGTACAAATTAGGTTACAGAATTAGTTTGTCTTAATACATGTAACATTACACAGTACATTATAAGTAGAGTTATAACTTGTCAAATGCATAGATTTTTAATGCGTATGTTGACTCAATATTAATATGATATCAAAATATGTTCAAGAAGATGATTGATTGTGAAAATATATATCATTGGGCTCAAATATTAGTTCAACAATCTTATGAAACAAGACATTTTAAACAACACATTACAATTCTTGCATGATAACAATTTAAAAGAGATAAACTAATAATACTCCCTCCCTCTTGTAAAACATAAAAGTTGAGACTAGTCTGGACACGAATATTAAAAAAATATTATTTTTTGATTATTTGACATAAAAGTAAAAAATAAAAATATATTTTTAAGTTGAAAAATAAAGTAAATGTGAGTGAAATTTAAAAAATAGGTGAATAAAATAAGAATAAAATAGTATTTTAAAGTAAAAAAAGTTAGAATAAGTAATTAGAATATTGCGTAAAAAAAGAAAAAAAAAATAAGTGTATCAACTATTTAGCTCTCTTTCATCATTTTTGACCTAAATATTTTTTTAGCTCAAGAGTCAGATGCAGAAGCTCTAGTGAAAACTGTTGATCTCTCAAATGAGATAACGGTGAACACAAACAAACGTCAAGAATAATTTCTTAACAAATATATTATTTCATAAATTCTTAATAATGTCCTTTCAAATGACTCCAAATACATTATTTATAGCTAATTTATCCTTTAGAATTTTAAAAGACACTTTAAATAAATATTAAATTAATTAAATATATCAACTCTTCATGCTCCAACTTCATCTCCATCTCGATCTCCATCATTCTCACTCGGTTGAAAACGATTCGACCTCGAATCTCTTCTAGCTTCATCTTCCATCGTATTTTCTCCGATATACGAAATAAGATGTTTGACATTAAAGATACCGGAAGTACGAACATGATCCAGTAAACGAATTTGATAGGCTTTAGGATTACTCGTACTATTGCATAAAACTCCACTTCTTGACCACAGACAGCCCCTATCGCAAGTTTTGACGCATCGCGACAGGCAGCAACCTCAAGACTCAATGTCGGGGCATCAGCTGGAGGCAGTGGCGCCAGGGCAATAACATTCTGATGTGGGGCAGGGGAAACAACATCAAGATTCAACGTCAAGGCAGCGGCTTGAGGCAACGGCTCGTCGTCCCAGATCGGCTCGTCATCCCATATAATTGGCTCGTCATCCCAGATCGGCTCGTCATCCCAGATCGGAGCAACATATGGATTGAGCTCATCACCAAGGGTGCGCCCAAGCACGAGAATTGATTATTGTTGAGCTTTCGGTAGAACATCGGCGAGAGCAAGTCGGATTTCTTCTAATTCAACCGTAAGGGCCGTTACCTGGCGACTCAAGACGACGACGTCGGCACGACGACGGGTTGCGGTCTCAGCGGCGAGGTCGGGGATAGGCTGACGACGAGAAGACATCGTAGCAAGCTCTGATACCAAATGATGCAGAAGCTCTAGTGAAAACCGTTGATCTCTCAAATGAGATACTGGTGAACACAAACAAACGTCAAGAATAATTTCTTAACAAATATATTATTTCATAAATTCTTAATAATGTCCTTTCAAATGACTCTAAATACATTATTTATAGCTAATTTATCCTTTAGAATTTTAAAAGACACTTTAAATAAATATTAAATTAATTAAATATATCAACTTTTCATGCTCCAACTTCATCTCCAATCTCGATCTCCATCAACAACTCACAAGACGAGTCGTTTGCCCATGAAATCAACTTTAGTCTGAAAAGCGTGTTGTATCATGTTCCAGTTATATATGTTCCAGTTGTATCATAAAAAAAATGTATCAAACAACCTTTAGGACGAAGAAGGCAAATTGAAAATATAAACAATATAGCTAGCTAGAAAACTTGCTTGCTAAATTTTAATTTTATTCAATAAGAAAAGTTGACCTCTTTCTCCCCAAGCAATAGGTCATCATCTCATCGATCTCAGAACTCGTAAAATCATTAATATATAAGAGTTTGATAATCTAATTTTTAGAAATTAAATTGAACCCATATACACATGCAATGAGTGATCATTTGAAGTTATGGATCTGGAACTATGAATTGAATTTCATTCAAACGGATTGAATCCGCGATATTGTCTTACTACTTACTATTGTAGTAATTACTAACAAAAACATACAATTACTGTAGTAAAGGAAGTGTAAATAACATGACTCTTATAATAATTAATTTAATTACTTAAAATTTTAAAATTTATTTTTTATTAATCCACGATTTCTTTAATACCAATATTACCCCTCATTAAAAAAATTAAAACCTTGTATAATTCCATCTCTTTTCCCATCAATGACCAGTACACGTCGCTCGTCGTCCTTTCTCTTCTCTTATTCGAGATCGTTATCTGTGAAAATGTCTTCAGCATCTTGTTTCAAGCAAATTAAACACTCATACCAAATCAAATAAAATAGTACTCCGGCCGTAATTACTTTTAGCTGATGAAAGTTCCTTCTACGTTTAAATGCAAATATACAGTCGAAGAGACGAACCATATATATAGATATGTTTCTTGACTACATATCTTTAAATTAGGTCGATCCATTCTCTCACCACGAAATTCTGATCCGTCCCTTTTTTTAATTTAAAATAAAATAGAATCAATGTTCCTTAACCCATTAAGGTTTAATTTGAGATTTGAGAAACCAAGAGAAAAAATCGGCCATGGATTTCACACAGGAAGTGGCGAGCCTTTCCCTTGCTGTGACGATGACCGATGGGCGATGGTGGGTTTATCAGTCTCACTTTCCGACTTAAAGTACTCACAGCTCTCCAATGGCGAATGAGATTGAGATCCATCACTCTATTAAAAGGGTAATATAGATATTATGAAAAGAGTGTACGAATTAAATTAATAAATTAAATTAAATTAAAAAATTAAAAAATATAAATGTAAAATAGATGTCAAGAGTAAAGGAGAAAGTGTAAATAACGTTATCCTTATTATAAACCACTTTATTAATTAGTACTGCTCTATCCCTTAAAACAGTGCACAGTTCCTTTGTAAATTACAAAGGAACTGTGCACTGTTTTAAGGGAAGGAGGGAGTATTAATTATACGAGTAATACAGCATAGATAGATAGATAGCAAAATAAAACATCACAAAACCAACTGAAGATCGAAAAGGCAAACGCAGTAGCTATACTGAGAGCGCGCGAGCTAGGGCCAGGGGGGTTCGGGATCTGAGCAACCACATTGGGAAGGGCAATCATTGACTGTTTATATTTTAATACTATATGATGTTAGGGATCGATTGAGTGAAATATAATATGAACAATTATAGTATTACTATTATTGATTAAATAATTAATTTCTCAAACCTTTATCCCGACAACAACTTATACATTTGCCTGCTCATTTGAACACGACCGGAAAATTAAAAAAAGAAAGAAAAAATATTAATTTTAATATCCAAGAAAATTAATAAGGAGGATGATGGAAGACAACAATCACGTACCATGATAACCCACATCACCAAGAGCTCTACCCTGAAATTTAGAAAGGAAAAAAGATTAAAGAAATGATCAACGCAGCTGTTTTAAGCTTAGCATCGAGGAGGAGAGAAATTGAAGAAGAAGAAGAACATACTGCAAGTAAAACACGATTGGTATTGTGGATCTGGCCCTGAGTCATCATCACCTGAACGAACGATCATTATATTTATGTATTATATATAAGAAGATCAAGAGAAACAACATATATCAATCAATGAAAAAATAAGAATCAAAATAGAAGATAAAAAATACTACTCACAACCATTGACGACAGCATGAAAAGGGTAACGATCGCAACCATAACAAATTTAGCCATTTGATATTATTCTTTGCTTGCTAGCTGTTGAGAAGATAATTAAGTTTGTTTTTGGTGTGGTCGAATGTTATATGTGAAGGCTCTATAAATAGAGACGACGACATTTGTTTTACAAATTAACTTTGGGTCATCTTCAATTAAATTAAACTAAATTAATTAAATTAATATCTCCTACTATACTACTGTAGTAAGTAGACGATCACCCTGATGTCAAATTATATTGTTCATTTAATTAATGTCGATCGATCTTTTTTTCCAACTACTTCAAGTCTCCAATTATAATGTAGAAGACAAGGATATATATACTACGAGTGGATGACCACCGTGATGTCACCGTAATATTAGTTGAAATTAAAGAATAAATAAATAAATATTGCAATAAAATTCTCCAAATCATTATTAATTTTTTACTTTTTTATGAAATACTCTCTCCCCTATCCGATTTGTCTCAACTATTTAACTTGAATTGAGGACTCGTGTGAGGACTCTAAGGTGCAAGGTTCAAAGGATTGTAAAGTCAAAGGTTCGAAGAATTGAGGACTCAAGTGAGGACCGTAAGGTCAAAGGTTCGAAGAATTGTAAAATCAAAAGTTCGAACTTGAGAGTCTGAGCATATGTCAAATGTTGTCTACTCAGCTGGTTGAGCACTTGAATTGAGCCATATTATAAGTTTCAAAATTGAAACACGACATGTGTGTTTGACAGTTTGAGTATTTAAAATTTTGAAATTGACTAGTGGGCTAATCCCACAAAAAAAAAACCCTATTTATACACATTTTTTTCACATATTTAATGCATTATGCCATTATCCGTCAAATAATTGAAATACATTTTTTCACATATTTAATGGATTATCTTGACATTCGTTTCTTTACCTTGCCAATTACTGTATCTTACATTCTTACATTAATAAAGGTAGGATTTATATAATTCAACATACAAACATATATAAATTAGATGTAATTTTTATGTATTTATATTTATCCATGAATTTTCATAAACATTTTAAAATCCAAAAAAATTCAATGAAGTCTCAATTGAATACACCTCCTAAAATTTGAGTCCAAATTCGAGATGATCTAAATGTATAAGCAGCAACGCAAAATCTGTTTTTTTTCTATCTCCTGTTTTTTCTCAAAAGCGAAGCCGCTCGTAAGATCATCCTATCCACCTCATCGAGATCAGCCATCTCTTCTTCCGCATCTTTATCAGATATCTTGTCCTTCCTAGAATTCGCCGATATTTTTCGAAGATGTTCTTCAAAATCATCTCCATCACTGTCCGCCGGAATCTTTTCAAACTCGTCCATGTAAAGTGTCTTTTCTTCTCTCACCTCATTCCCACTTTCCGACTCCGACTCAAATATATCCGAAAGGGCTTCTGAATCCGACCCCGTATACGAATCATTATCAGCATTCAGGTTGCTGTTAGTCAATAGTTCTTTCAGCCTCTTGGATCCCTCAAAATCATGATTGCCATCGGAATTTTGTGCAGGAAGGCTTTCGGAATCAGAATGTATAGCATCAGCGGATTGCTTTTCTTGGCACATACTTTTTTTAGTTTCAGCCTGAGCTTGAAGAAGCTGGAGGTCGTGCTCGAGTTTTGGAATATATTTCTTGACGGCTCTCAGAGCATCTCTATACTTGGATTTATCGAGCGCCTGCAAAAATATTTGAAACCAGAATGAGAACAAAAAACAAACAAATACCATAAACGATGAAATTAAGGTAAATGACTGAAATGACCTTCTTTCTCGAAAGAGTTGTCCTTGGAGACATTATCTCTGTTGGGGGCTGAGAATAGTTTTTCCCTCTGTACATAATAACTGTTTCGTCACCCTGAATACCGAGCACGATCCCACCACTCAATCTCGCTAGCTCGGCAGCAATATCCTGCACCTCCTCCGGAGTGAATGTCTTGACAATCACTTTCAGAGTCTGGTGCTTTTTCCAGTGCAAGTGCATGTTCAGTATGACACCCTGATAAATCCCGCGTCTCCCGACGGGGACATAGTTCTTGCTCTTCTCGCCCATCTTCAAGAAGTAGAAGTGTTCTTCTGGAGTCAAGATTTCAGGGTCGTGCATGGTTTCTGATGACTCTTTAGGCTCGATTTTTTGAAGGGATTCGAGCAGTCTTTCCTCTTTCTTCCTAGCCTTTTATGAAGCGCAAAATAAACCGCACATTAAGAGTTTAGTAATTCAAATAATCTCATTTCATACATCATTACTAAGCTAAGCACTAAAATCGTTTCCAAACACAAACACGAGCTCCGAGTAAGGATAAACAGAACCCATCATCAACATAGACTCACATCTTGTATTCTTCGATTTTCAATCACATGACACATCTAATGAACGACGCATAAAGAACACGAGATAAAAATAACGTACCTTGCTCAACTTGTAGAGTAATTTTTCTTCCGGCACCATCCTCTCGAAATCTCTCTTTTTCTTATGCCTGAAAAACTTCAACCACCTCACCACTGCTCTCTTCCCCTTCAATTTCTTCCTTTTAATCTTCGCCTGACCCGACCCGTCATCCACGCCGTCCGTTCTGACATGTTGCTCCACCGCGGGATCCGAATCACGCATGACCCGACCCGAATGGATTCGTGAAACACCCCCAAGATTAAATCTTTGCACTCCCGTTTCATAAAGTAAACACTTCCGAACAGAAACAGGTGTACCTTCGCTAACATTCTTGCATATATGCACATCACTAATAGGAAAAAAAAACTTTTTTTATGCAACGAATACAACACAGTAAAAACATGATTTTTGAAGGGGGAAAAGATAAAATTACCTGGTACTGAGAATTACGAGTTGGGATTGGGCGAAAAGGGGCGTGATGGTGTGAGATTTCGCGAAGAGGCGATTGAGATTTAGGGATTTACATGCTACATTTTTCAGCGCCATTGTTGCAGGAGTATGTTTGTTGCAAATGGGAAATGGGCTCATATATATATGTGGGCCTAACTATATAAAAACTTGGAGTTGTTGTTGGGTCTTCACAAATGGGCTTAAAGAGTTGCAATTTTTTTTTTTTTAAATAAAGATGAGTGACGAGAAACTTCTCACCGTTCGATCGGAGGCTCCTGTCTCACCACATGACAAACTTCATAATATTTCAATGAAAATTTGTTACAGCCGAGATTCAAACCCTAAGTCCTAAGTCGTCAGTGAATTACACTCACATTACCACGAGCCTTACCACTCGATTATATTATACTGTAGAATTTGTGTTAAAATTTGTTATTTTTCGTACCAGACATTTTCAAAGAAAATAAAATTTAGACATTCTTAGTGAGACATATAGAATGTTTGTTTTTTGAAGTATACGTTGTGTTGAAAGATTCAACTCAAGTCTCAATGCACTACTTCACAAGAATTTTACAGGATTTTAAAATTTATGTGAACGCTTGAAATTCCAATACAAAAAAAATGAGTTACAGTAATTTGTAGTAAAACTATTTGAAGGTTTAAAGAGTTAATTCTCGATTTTAGCTACATATACGTATATTTTTATCTTTGTAAAGTTTTTATCATAATATTTCCACTTATTTAAACTTTGAGTTTAGTTATAATTTGGGTATGTTTCATGTTGATTATGATTGGTATAATTATTAATTAATCCCTTAATTAAATTTAAAAGTGATTGAAAATGTTTTCACTTTTCATGATAATTCAAAAATAAAACAATTTATTGGCTTTAAGCGTATAAATTTATTAATTGAAAATTAACAAACATTTACAAAACCACCCACGGTCCGATTAATTATACAGCAACAACAGAAGAAAAAAACAATGAAAATAAAAATGATTGAATTGAATGCGTACGTAGCGATGACGAATGAGGAAGACGAAATCATCGTTTGATCAACCGAGGGCCGCAAACCCGCCGCGTTTCATCATCTGCCGGAACTCGTCGAAGTTCACTTTGCCGTCTCCGTCGGCGTCGACCTTCACGATCATCCGCTTGCAGTCCTCGAGCGTCCGCCCCTGTTTCAGCCCGAGCGACGCCAGCACCGATCGGAGCTCCTCCACCGTGATGAACCCGTCCCCGTTCCGATCGAACACCTTGAACGCCTCCCAGATGTCGTCGTCCTCGTCTCCGCCGCAGCGATCGCCGCCCTCCATGACCGCGGCGTACAGAGCCCCAAACTCGTCGGCGTCGACATAGCCGTCCCCGTTGGCGTCGATCTTCTCGATCATCTCGCGGAGCTCCTCCTCCTGGATGTGGATCCCGAGCTTCTGCAGCGAATCGCTCAGCTCCTTCCGGCTGATCTTGCCGTCGCCGTTCCGATCGAACATGGAGAACACCCTGCGTAGCTCCGGAGTACTCATCTGAGAATCAAAATTGAAAACCCTAATTGGATCTGGATCTATCGATCAGGGTAATTTTTCGCGTACCGTCTTCCAATTCAATTTTTTTTTTCGCCCAATAATTTTGGGGGAAATGATAGACCGAGAACCAAAATCGAGAATTGATTGCCTAATATTTGGGGGAAAAATGAATGTGAGATCGGAAAATATTGTGTGTAAAATAAATGTGGAAATACGATTTAAATTCTGGGTAATTTTTTGAGATATATTTAGATTTGGGTAGAGAAAAATGATGGAAGGCGGAGAACAAAAAGTGGAGGGAAATGTGGAAAGCCCGCTTTAAAAATTGATATGTAATATAGAAGAGTATATATAGTTCCGGAAAATTAATTGTTGTATATATATTCGATTTCGGTTATTTATCGGTTATTTGACTCAATTAAACAAATCGAAACCGAAAATCGAAATTTTAAATTTTCATAACTATAATCGAACCGTAAGCCAAATCGGTTAAATCGGTTATAACGGAACAATGCTCACCCTAATTAGAGATATTAATGTTTTGATTAAATTATATCTACTAATATACAATTACTATATACATATATACAAATTACTTACTAGTGTCCTGCCAAGTACTAAACTCATAACCTAACTAACAACAGCTGCAAATACTCAAGGATAATTATCACATGAATTGTTGAATTATTAAATACATAAAAACAGTTTCTAACAAATCTGGGAGAAAATTTTGTTTGGTACCGTAAACGTAAAGATGGGTCATTTTCGATTTAGTCCCAAGTAGTTACATATTTTCGATTTAGTCCCACGTAGTCTAGAAATTGCGTCAATTTAGTCCTTTTTGTCGGAAAATTTATTTTTGACTGGTCAAATGCTTATGTAGAAAGCAAAATTAGTAATTTTCGATAACCTACTAGACGTGTCAATCAGAAGTTGACACGTGTCATAAGTAATCAAAAATCACTATTTGCTATCCACGTAAGCATTTGACTGGTCAAAATTGAATTTTTCGGCGAAAAAGACTAAATTGACGCAATTTCTGAACTACGTGGGACGAAATCGAAAATATATAACTACTTGGGACTAAATCGAAAATGACTCATCTTTATGGGACCAAATAAAATTTTCTCAAAAACAAATCTGTTAAGCTGCATGGGCCGTTTGTTTGTATGCCATGCATGCTTTCAGTATACGACATCTACTCACCTGTGTTGAAGATTTGCACTACATCGATATTTTGCCTCGCGTCGAACTCGTTGAGAAGGTGATTAGAAAGATCGCTTCTTGGATCGCGGTTCTCCGAAGAAGAAGAAGTTCCCATGTACACAATGTAAACTCCATTTTGATCATCAGATGCAGCTAATAGTTCTCCAGGAAATGGGATACTCACTAATATAATTATCATAAGATTTAAAGCAAGGAAAACAAGATTATAATTATAATTATAAATGTATCATGAAGGATGCATGCTGTATTGCTGTTGTTGTGATGATTTGTTGGTATTTATAATAACAAAAAATTAATACTTTCTCTCTTCCAGACTAATAATCACATTTTTTTCATAAAATACAAATGAAGTGTGACTATTCGTTTTGTTGGAATGAGTATTCTTTGTGTTCCGAATTAATGGTTGACTATTAGTCTGGTTGGAATGAGTATTCTTTGTGTTCCGAATTAATGGTTACGACAAACAAATAACATATACTAGTAATTTTTTTATATAATACCAACAAATAAGGCTTGATCAAATTAATTAATGATTACAACGAAACAGATAACATATATACTAGTAATATTTTTTATAATACCAACAAATTAGGCTTTGATCGAATGAAATTAATGAATATGTCGGAGATTTTTTTTATCCTTTTTGTGCGGTAGCTAGCTAGCTAGTAGCTCTTTTTTAATTTAGGAATATTAACAATTATTAATGTTTGATTTATTTTCTACAAAATTCAAACTCTCAATGATTTTACACTACATTATTTTTAGGTATTATTAGTGCTTTGAATTAATTGAATTAATAGTATTTTTTTATTTGGTAATTATTTTTTAAATTAAAAGATTAAAACAGGTATTTATTTTTTTATATAATTTGGCAAAACTAAGTTATTTAAGTAGTTATATATAAACGACAGTTACCTTTTATTCAAATTTTCCATAAATTATATTGATATTTGTTCTTTTAGAATGATATATATTGATCCAAATTTTCCATAAAGTATATTGATATTTGTTCTTTTAAAATGATATGTATTGTAACGTCTCTACACTAAAAATGAACTGATTCGGTTATCAACTTTGTGTTAATTTGCGGGAAGGATATTTTCACAGCAGTCACAAATATATATAGTTATAATTTATTTTGTTGATCGATCACATGAATGTGTGTTTATTTCTATCAGTAATAGTAGTAAAAACTTTATTCATAGTAGTATTATTAAGTGTGTTATTTTCATGTCATAAGCTTTCGTGATTTTCCTTATGCTTTGCGCACAACGATCGGGCTCCGAACGTTGTGCTTCCCACTGGACCACGTAAACGAGCCGAACATGTCTTCATTCACTGGCGAAGTTGTCGCGAGTGTAAATTTCACCTCGAAGCTTATCTTTTTAACGTTCTTGGTGAACTGTAGTTTGTTCGGCACCACTTCGACTTGAACACCGGAAGGAGGCATCACGGTGGCCGCGTAGGTTGAGTATTCTTCACCGACATTAGTCACGGTTCTCTTCACCGCCCTCTTCTCGTTTTTCTTCAGTCCAGAAACGACGATCGATGGATAGTTCATATCGGAGATCAGATCAGGAGCAGAGTTACCGGGGCAAGCAAAGTTGTCGGGAACAGTTGAACTAACGGCACTAATCATTGATGTGTTGTACCCAATGTTGCAAAGAAAGTGAATGTAATCGATGGTTTCAGTCTCGTAGACGAGCCCCGGCGACAACGGGCCAAACAAACTTATTTCCCCTGCTCCGATGTCGTAAGGGGTGGCTATAGACCCGTTGTCCGTTGTAATCGGAGCACGTAGATTGTTTGTTTGGATTGCTGCAAATAAAACGACAAAGAAATATATATTTTTTGTTTTGTTTGGAAGGATTGAAGAAGTGATGATAGATAATTAATATATATCGATTCTCGACGATTCCTGTCACCTGCGGTCATTATCGCGGATCTAATCATAGACGGACTCCATGAAGGGTTATGGGACTTTACTGTTGCAGCTACACCAGAAACGTGTGGGCAAGCCATGGACGTCCCAGAATCTAATCTGAAAACGGGAGGTTCCATACCCGGGATAGTCGAACCGTTATCTGAAGGCAGCCACGCTGCAAGTATGCCTAATCCTGGGGCCGTAACATCAGGCTTGAGAAGGTTTCCGATCTTGTTTATGGGGCCTCTTGAAGAAAAGAACGGAACAACCGGAGCTGGCTTGTCGTTTAGCGTCACCAGAGTTGGCAAGATTGTTGCTAGCGGTTTGCTTTCGATATATAAATGCATTTGAAAAATATTTAGAAAGTAGTCGTAAAGTTAACGATAATCGCACATATATATAAGATATTACGTACGTACCTTGTGGTGTTTATATAAGATTGTATCTGAGCTCCATCCTTTATTGTGACAAAAGCAACAACCGGAGTTGTCCCAAAATTATTTGGAAGTCGCCTATATCGTTCGTTTATCATTATAACCCCGACCGCACTTTGTTTCTTCAATTCTTGAATCTTGTCATTTAATGTCCCGAAACCGGCCTTCAATTCGCAGAGTACAATCTTTCCTTTGACCTTTGCAACAAGTAACGAACCCGGAGCGCAATTGCTTGAAGCGAAAAACAAACAAAATTCAATAAATATGTATAATGCATGTCTAGTAATTAATTATATATAATCGTACCTTGCGTTAGCTGCATCAGCATGTTCTGATTTGGCTGAGAGTCCATCTATTAAGGAATGAACCGCAGTTTTGTTGAGACCGAAAAAGTTCATGCCTCCGCCCTTAATTTTCTGGTCTCGACCTCCTAAAAGAATAGGCGCTTCAAAGTCTCGATCGATAGAGGTTGCACCAACAGTTAGGATCCAAGGGGCGACGTTAACAACTGTCCCGAGTTGAGGACCGTCGTTTCCTGCGGAAGACACCACGAGGATCCCCTTCTCCACAGCGTGAAATGCTCCGATGGCAATAGGATCCTTGAAGAAGTCGATGAATCCTGGAACAATAGAACCTAGTGATATTGAAATCAAATCGACCCCATCAGCAATAGCGTCGTCGAATGCTTTGAGAATACCCGTTGCCGAGCATTCTTCGCCACCACAGACACGATACGTAGCGAGCCTGGAACCTATGGAGCCGCCTCTTGCGATCCCTTCAGCAAGGCCGTAGAACGATGCACCCCGAACCGGCATCCCAGCTGCGGTCGATGCAGTATGTGAACCGTGTCCCATTTCGTCCACGGGTGTGATAATAGAACCTAGTTTGTCGGGATTATCGTAGTACCTTCCACCGATCACTTTCCTAATATATATAGTCCAAAAATTGTTAGAAAATATAATTTTGCATAGAGAAAATTGCACGTAGATTAAGAAAAAGTGATTTTTGTGTGTAAAGTAGGGGTATAATAAGTATTGATGCGTAAGTAATAAAGTAGGTAGTTGAAAATGTAGTAGTATAAGGGTAAATAAATGTGTATTGAGAGGATAAAATTCTGAAAAGACGTTCCATTTATGAAATGTCCATTTATGAAATGTGCACTGGTTTAAGGGATTGACAAAAATGGAAAGTGTGGGAACTACTATTTATGCATTTTTTTTTAAATTTATTTTGTAAATTACAAAGAAACACTCTATAATTTTTGTTTACTTGTTGCAGATGAACTTATTGGTGTCGTTTTTGCCCGGCATGCATATCCCCTTCCACCGTGGAGTGATTGGACCCATACACTCGTCACGAAAACTCGGATGCTTAGGCCAGATTCCTAAATCCATATCCATCTTTCAAGATTTATACGAGCAAATTTTGGTAGATCACAAAATAATATATATATATATATATATATATATATATATATATATATATATATATATATATATATATATATATATATATATATATATATATATATTTTTGTGTGTCGACGACTCACCAGTATCTATCATGCCGATGATAGTGTCGTGGGCTCCAATGGAAAGATTTGATACATGATAAGGGGATTCTGTGTGAGTGATTCCATAACTGACATGTTGGTTTGTCAAGAAATCCCACGAACGAGTAGTGTGGAGCTTCAAAGCTCGGTTTGGAAAAACGGACACCACTTGTGGTCTTTGTGCGAACGATTGCGCTCCTTCTTTGGACATGCGAGCGGCAAACCCTAGAAAGCTTTTGTTATAGACGTGCACTATCCTGCAGCAGTGCGTACATGATAATAAAAATTTTCCTTTAGCGAAATATTGCTTCTAAAAAAAGAATTCAAGAGTAGATCGATTGAATCGAACCTTGTTGTGTGTAGCTCGTTCAAAAGGAGAGCATGATCGTTTCTTGGATCGAAGCGATCGCCATTCATAACAGAAGAAGTTGTTTTTCCCATGTACACAATATGAACTTCATCACATTCTGATGAAGTAGCTTGGACAATAATAAGCACAAGATTGATTAAACAGGAAAGAAGATTATAATAAGATTTCATGATTATATATTATGAATTACAATCCTCCAAGGCAAATGACCTTTATATAATAATTAAAATATACACTATATATTCTCTTTTGTTAAATAAATAAAAAAAAAACAATAAAAAGTATACACTATACGAATAATTGTTAGCTATCACGTCACTGCTTATTTTATTTTTTTGAAGAATCTAATCATTTCAATAATAATTTTTTTATTGTTTATTAATCACTTTAATATATTATTTTCATTCTAAAGAATTACAGTATACTCACTCCATTCTAATCATTTCAATAATAGAATTATACTTACTCATGGGCCGAGCCTAGCCAGCTCGGTCCGAAAAATTTGTGCCTGATATATCCGAGCCCAACTCAGCCCGAGCTGGGCTACCGAGTCAAAATGGCCCAATTTTTATTAATAATTAAATAAATAATTAGGTATTAAAATTTAATATTTTTATATTTTTAACTTAAAATAATTATTAAACTTATTAAAAATATAAAACAAACGTATAATAAATTTTTATTTTAATAAATATAAATAATTTTTATAGAATAATAAAGAAAACTATATAATATTAGTTACAAAAATAATATTAAATTAATAATTTTGGGCCGTGAATTGTGTGGCTAAGCCTGGCCCATTGGTCGGGCCGAACGAACTGGCCATCGGATCGGGCTGGAAGTCACAAGCTCTAACTCCATCCATTAAAATTTGGATTAGAGAAATTCACACGAATTTTAAGAAAAAATAATTTTTTATTTGTTAAATAAAGAGTATAATAAGTATTATTATTTAAATAATGAAAAAGTCAATTGAAAAAATAATCATATTACTATAAATAAATAAGTATTGTAAAGATAAAATTTTGTTTTTTTTTTATTTATGAATGTGGAGATTTCCAAGGGACAATAAAAACAAAATAAAGTACACAATGTTTTAAGAGGCTGATAAAGTATATTGTTACAAAAGAACAATGTATAATTTTTTCAGCGAAATAAATAAAATGAATTTGAACTAAATTTAAAGTAGACTATTTTCTTTTACGTATGGGTTGTGGTTGAATTGAAATTGTGACATATTGTTTTTGTAATTTTTTTTTTTTAAATGAAGTAAAGGGAATAAAAAATAAAAAACGAGACACTTGTTTAAGATCGAATTAATTATTTGTACTGTATGTGGTTATTTAAAGGCTGTAAATTAATTAAACATTAGGGTTAAAAACTTTAAATTCTCAACGCTTTGGTAAAAGTGCACTTTACTTTCAAAACTTTCATAAAATGCAATAAACACTCCAAAGTTCGAAAAAATTTGAACTTTACCAAATACTTTTAATTAAAAATTTTAAATTTCAAAATCATTAGTAAAATAAATGTTTCACCCAAAAAATTATAAATAAATAAATAAATAAATTTTAATTTTCAAATGGATATAATATTTTTTTAATTTTATTATATTTGAATTAAAAAATTATTTTTATTAATATTTTTTCTCAATATTTACTATGTTAATGATAAAAATTAAATAGTATAGAAAAAGTGTAATTTAACATCACAAAATATTTAATTTTAATTTATAAATTTATATTAATAACGTTAATTTTGTTATTTTTAATTTTTTTAATTATAATTTAATTTTTTATTTTTTATCATCGTTTTCTTAAAATAAAAAAATATATTTTAAGTATAATTTAATTATTTTTAAAATTGATTAAAAAATAAATATATTAAATTGATAATTATTTTTATTTTATTTATAAATATTTATAAGATAAAATACTTCATTTTTTTTTATCAAATATTTTGATATTTAAAATATTAAATTAAAAAAATAGGGTAAAGTATAAATTATATCAAAGTTTTCCTTGGAGAATGCATTTTATAAAAACTCGCTAGTTCAATGCTTTTAGTCCTAAACATTATTACCACTTACCATAATTATTTGATAAAATCATATTTGATCCTAAAAACAGAGGAGTGTGCCCGTTTTGTATTCGGCGAAAAATGATAAAAACACTCATTATGCAAATGAAAATTGTTAGGTAAAAAATCATGGAGTCGGTTGATTTTTTTAGGTTCATAAATATTTGTCATCGTAACGAGAATAGAAAGTTTTGATTTAGGATTAATAATATTGAAAAAGAGGTCGACTCGCAGTTCACGTACTGAAACAGAAAAGTCAGTCACTGTAACGAGTTTAAAGTTCTGCTGTCCAGAGAACAACAGATTGAGTACTGCTGTCACAGAACAGCAGATTCAGTTATGCAGCGGAAATAGTAAAAAGTACAGCAACTGAGAAACGTAAAGAACAAAGATATAATCTTCGTAAGTTGTATTAATCAATACAACCTACCAAGCTGCTTCAAAAGCAATAAACTTTCACTATAATCGTGAATACAAAATAATCCGAGAAAAAGAAATAAAGACTAAACAATCACGAGATTGAATAGTTAATACTCGGATAAATATCTAAAAAATAAAAGCGTGTGCTGAAAATATTTTCTCTCCAATATGGCGCTCCACTTCTTAATCTTCAATCCACGTGAGTCTTCTATTTATAAGAGACAAGTCTTATCCTCCAAGTAATAAGTCTTCTATGGTAAAAAGACTCCTTCCATAACTAGAAGATCTTGTACTTTATCTTGTAGATCTTGAATATCTTTTCTCTCCTTATCTTGGATTCTCCTCCCAATAATAAATATTCCCAAAATAAATATTCCACCAAAGAAAGTCAAAATTAGTCAAAGTCAAAATTAATTAAATTAATTAATTTCGACTCCAACAAACTCCCCCTTTTTGTCTTTCTGAAGGTGTCGTCAACTCTTCGATGTCAATTCTCCTCTTGAAGTACTGTCGAGACGACTCCCCCTACAGATATGAACTCTCTTGGCAAATGCTCCCCCTACGAATATAAACTTCATATGAAGTCGTAAAACTCCCCCTGCAAAGCTGGCGTTGTACTAAGTACTGGTACTGGGAACTCTTGCAGCAGGTCTTGAACTGGGAACAGGGAACTGGGAACTGAGTACTGGAACTTGAACTCTGTACGAACTGCGGTCTCTGTACTCAACGAGAAATATACACAAAGTGTACTAAACAGGAACAGTGCTCTCATCAGGTTAGTCAGAACAGGAACTGGTGGCAGACCAGTCGCACAACACATGAAAAACAGGAACTGGGAAACCAGTCACAAAACTCATGAAAAATTTACTCCCCCTTGATGTGAGACTGGTCGAACACACTTCACGAAACATGGGTTAGGAGATAATGAAGAGAGATCGAATAATCAAATGTCAAATATACCAAACAGAAATAAAATTGAAGACAACTAACGTGGCAGTCAAGAAGATCAAGAGTTTAAACACTTAGAGAGAACTCAGTTATCAGAGCACACACAACACACCACATTCCATGTCGAGTCAACAATGGCCGAAAACCAAATGATGCTAGTTCAGCAACTAAACAATAGTTATGCCGAGTTCAGCATATTGAATGGTGAATAGTCCAATAAGCGAGAAAATCAACTCCGATGCTCATCAATACATAAATTTAATTCTACACTCGGTTTTTCAGAGACTTTTTTTTTTTTAATGATTTTTTTTTTGATTTTTTTTTTTTTGATTTTTTTTTTTTTGATTTTTTTTTTTTGATTTTTTTTGTCTCTGGTACCGAACGGTGTAGAAATATGATATGCAAGCAAGTTATACATCAAGAGTGAAATAATAACACTTTCATCTCTTTGCGAAATTTTTAAGACCTCGAATTCTCAACTGAACTGAACATAAAAATTGATTAGTCACTAGACCAGAATACATACCAGTCAGTACTCATGTTGACTCAACCTCCTCGATCACTTCATGCGGTGCAAAGATAAAGAGATTCCCTTAGTGTCGAAAACCTCTCAAAACTTAAAGGCTTTGTTAGAATATCAGCAAGTTGTTTTTCTGTATTGACATATTCTAATTTGATTACCTTTTTCGCAACATTATCTCTGTTGAAGTGACGTTGGTTGTTGACATCTGAAGTACTATAGTGGTTTGTTTGATTGACAACGTTTAGATGTTCTGTCCTGTGACTTGATTTGATCTTCGTGGATTTAGTGTCCGTTCTAGTCTTCTGTCTGCACAGTGTTCTGTCAGTGTCAGTACCACCATCGTGTCTTGTGAGATTTTCACTGGTACACATCAGCGTTGTCCTCCTGGTTGAGTCTACAGTGTGTGGTACTCGTACTTGTTTTCCTTTCAGACAATCTCCACACACAAAATCTGCAGTTAAGTGACCATCAGCAGCATCAGGTTCTTCAGACATTGATCTTGGTTCATCATCAGTTGAGTCATCATATGAAGCGTCGTGTACTGCATTAGGTAAGTCATCAGCTGGTTCTGCAACAGGTTCTGGAACATGTTCTTCAACAGGTACTGGAACATGTTCTGCAACAGGTACTGGAACAGTTTCTCCAACTGTTGCATCAACTACCTGCAAAATAGTAGGCATGGTGTTTCCAGCATAATAGCAATTATTCAGTGACCTAGCACATTTCATAATGCACTTAGCATTTTCATCAAACACTTCACAAGACTCTTCGTTGAACTTCACATTTAAACCATTTTGACAAAGTTGACCAACACTTATAAGATTTGATTTTAGTCCTTTGACATGAAATACATTGGTCAAGTTAGGTAAACCATGAATATTCAAAACTCCTTTACCAACAATCTTACCCTTACCACCACTACCGTAAGTTACATAACCTCCGTTGTAAGGAGTGTAGTCCACTAAACAGGTTTTGTTACCAGTCATGTGACTTGAACAACCACTGTCAAAGTACCATGCACCTGCAAACTTTGATTTAGAAATTGTTAGTGCACTATTACATAAAACAGACTTTGGTACCCAAACAACCTTTGGTGACTGAACAAGGTTTGAGGCTTTGTTGGCATGTCCTATACTCATCTCAGTCTTAGTACCTGAACCAGAATTGTTCAAAATTCCTTTTCTACTATCTCTCATTCTTATCCTGCAAAAAGGCTTAATATGTCCTGGTACAAAACAGTAATGACAAATATACTTCTTTTTCTTTATGGTTTGTTTAGTACCAAGTTGTTGTTTTTCAGTAACAACTTGAAGTTCAGTAACAAGTTCCGAAGTATTGGAACTAGTTATGTCAGTCAAAGTACTAGTACCAGCTTTTACAAAAGAATTTTCATTTGCTGAGACAACAGTAACAACTTGATGTTCACTAACAAGTTCAGAAGTACTGAGAGTAGATATGTCAGACGAAGTACTAGTACCAGCTTTTACAAAAGATTTTCCATTTGCAGAGACAACTTTTGAGAAAACAACATTTGAGTTTTTCTGGTCTTGTACTTCATCATCATTATTTTGAAAACCTAAACCACATTTATCATCATGTCCCATAACTAACAATTCATCAAGAGTAATTTTACCTTGGTTCATCTTCTTGAATGTTGCATTTGCTTCCTCCAACTTGTTTTTAGTCTTGTTCAGTTCAATGTCCTTCTTAGTCAGCATCCTTTCAAGTCGTGTCAAATCAGCTTTATGAGACTTGTTCTCAATCTGCAGTTGTTTTACTATACTGCACTGGTCCTTGTACTTGACATTTAGGATGTCATATAATGACTTGAGTTCAAAGAATAACTTCATTGGATCTTTCTCAGATGCATACTCGGGTTCCTCATCTGTATCATAAACAACAGAGTTTAGACAAAATAATTTTGAGTTCTCAGAATCATACCTTGTTGTCATAACATCAGAATCTGTTGTTTCTTGAAGCTCATAGTCTGAAAGTGTTCTCTCATCCAAGTCCACGAACAGGGCACTTTGATCATGTGTTGGGGTACTCATGTCACCTTCGTCTTCACTCAAATTGACATCATCTAAGGCAACATAGTTGACTTTTCTTCCCAACCTTCTTAGTGTGTTTGCGCACTCATTGGCGATGTGACCGAACCCCTTGCATTCGTGACATTGTATGGTTGACAAATTCTTCGATCTGGTGTTAGAATATGCACGTCTTTGGCTAGTTGGAGTACTCTCGTTGTGTTTTTCAAATGTTTTCTTCTTGGTCTCTGGACTGAAACGTTTCTTGTACAGATGCTTCATTTGTCTGGTCAACAATGGTACCTTGTCTTCATCATTTGCATTCAGGAGCTCCATCAGGTCAGCCTCTTCATCTTCATCTTCAGTCTCCTGACTGGATAGAAGTCTGGAACTGCTAGCTTGTGGTGTACTGTCAGTTGGTTGACCTTTGGACCAGAGTGCTGTGACGTTCAGAGTACTGGAACCACGCTGATCTCGCTCAAGCATCGTCATCTCATACGTCTTGATATCGTTCATTAACTCTGAAAATTCGATTTCACCTGCAACTTTTGCCGTTTCAATAGCCGTTACCTTTATGAGAAATTTAGAGGACAGTGTTCTTAAGGCTTTGGATACGAGTGTCTTGTTGAGCATGGGCTCTCCAAGTTCTGCACATTCGTTGGCAATGTCATACAACGCATTGAAGTAGCTTGTTGCGGTTTCATCTTCTCTCATCCTCATGTTCTCGAACTTAGTTGCGAGAACCCTCAGTCGAGACTCCCTCACGGACTTGTTTCCTTCACAGTGGATCTGCAACGTGTCCCAAGCCTCCTTTGCTGATTTTGAGTTCTTGATTAGTCTGAACATATTTGTGTCGACAGAACCGTAGAGTTCCGTCAACGCCTTTTCGTTTGCGGAAGCAGCTTCTCGTTCATCCTTCGTCCATAGCTTCGAGGGCTTGTGAACTAGATCTCCACGGTCATCATGCATCGGATGTTCCCATCCGTCTTCAACTGCATCCCACGCACGTGTGTCAATAGATTTAATTTTGGAACGAGTACGTACCTTCCAGTGGGAGTAGTTGGTTCCATCAAGCACAATAGTACGAATCAAGTAGCTTGAATCCATGTTGAGTCGACTGGACGGATCTCACTTCGTATGTCAAGTGACCTGCTCTGATACCAATTGAAAAAGAGGTCGACTCGCAGTTCACGTACTGAAACAGAAAAGTCAGTCACTGTAACGAGTTTAAAGTTCTGCTGTCCAGAGAACAACAGATTGAGTACTGCTGTCACAGAACAGCAGATTCAGTTATGCAGCGGAAATAGTAAAAAGTACAGCAACTGAGAAACGTAAAGAACAAGGATATAATCTTCGTAAGTTGTATTAATCAATACAACCTACCAAGCTGCTTCAAAAGCAATAAACTTTCACTATAATCGTGAATACAAAATAATCCGAGAAAAAGAAATAAAGACTAAACAATCACGAGATTGAATAGTTAATACTCGGATAAATATCTAAAAAATAAAAGCGTGTGCTGAAAATATTTTCTCTCCAATATGGCGCTCCGCTTCTTAATCTTCAATCCACGTGAGTCTTCTATTTATAAGAGACAAGTCTTCTCCTCCAAGTAATAAGTCTTCTATGGTAAAAAGACTCCTTCCATAACTAGAAGATCTTGTACTTTATCTTGTAGATCTTGAATATCTTTTCTCTCCTTATCTTGGATTCTCCTCCCAATAATAAATATTCCCAAAATAAATATTCCACCAAAGAAAGTCAAAATTAGTCAAAGTCAAAATTAATTAAATTAATTAATTTCGACTACAACAAATATTATTTTGTGATTTAATTCCAACAAATTCAATTGCACAATGATTTCATACTTACATTAATTTTATATTTCTGTGTGAACGAAATGCGTACCACTTGTGTTTTTGAATTGCACTCCCATTAGTTTCTTAAGTTCCTCTCCCTAAAACGGAAGTTTATGAAAGGTGGGTTATCCTAAATTCCTAATCATTCATCATATAATAATCTAAAAAGTTCGAAAACAAAGTTGGATGCTACCATCCACAACTACATTTGCACTGTCGAAAACGGTCGAAAAATAATCATGTTGAAGGAAGGCCAAAAATGTAAATATTTAAGTCAGAACACCAGAACACACCCTAGAAGAACTATATAAACACAATGGTTCGAGCATTTTGTTAATAAAAACTGTGGATCCCTAGTAAACAAAAAACATAACACTATTAAACCCCTGAGGCCAGGATTTTCTTGATGGCAAAAAAACATTCTTTTTAGTTAGCCAACTAACTCCGTTCCCGAACCAATCGAACTACGCATAATTGATGCAGATACATAGAAAGAAAAGATTGTTTCTTTCTGTTCAAGTTTAGTATTATTTTTATTTATTATTTTAATTTATTCTGTTAGGGTTTTAGTACTATTTATATTCTGCTTTTGTCATTTATTTACGTAGTTGTTTTTGATATAAAATAAAAAGAGTCTTCCTCTGTTGAGGGTTTTTATCAAGTTTCGGTATTCTTCGGAATCAACGAAAGTTTGATAATTTAATTCTCGGCTATTCTTAGAATCAACGAGTCTTAATATTGTGTGTTATCGCTTCTGCCTGCGTCAGTTGGTATCAGGTTCCAGGCACGATGCCTCCCCGTCGCCAGTATGCTTGCGAAACCGCCGTTGAGGCCGCAACCCGTCACGATGCCGACATCGCCGCCTTAAGCCGCCAGATCGCAACCCTTGCCGTCGAACTCGAGGAACTTCGCCTTGTTATCACCAACAGACTACCGGTGTCCCTGCTGCCCTCGTCATCTTCTTACGACGACTCGCCTCGTTTTAATTACGATGGCCCTCCTCGTTTTGATGAAGTTGATCCATTGACCATGCCCGAAGAGCACATGGTCGGAGGCGTGGGTGACCTACTCTACCACCTCCGGAACAATATACCTCTTTTGTCCCCGCTGCCTGGCTCGGAGATCTCTGCGTATGATGGTCCCCCCAAATTTGACGAAGAGCTCTTTTCAAAAATCCCCGTGGCACTTGTGCTGAATCCTGATGTCGTTGCTTCTGCACCACATCAACATGTTGTTGCTCTTGCGATGAAAGGAGATGATCATACCCCTGCACCACATCAACATGTTGTTGCTCTTGCGATGAAAGGAGATGATCATACCCCTGCACCACATTTGCATGCTATTGTCCTTGCGCTTCATCCCGATGTCGTTGCCGCTGCCCTTGCGTCGCTTGTTCAAGTTAATGCCCCTGCGATGGTTCTTCTTGCCATTGTCCCTGCGCCATGTCAACATGTCGCTGCCCTTGCGTTGTGCTCTCAAGGTTACCGACGATTGGTGTTTGATCCCGGCATTTTCTTGCTCGATTTTCAGGTTCGCGGTCGAACCTTCTCCTAGAGGGGGAGAATGATGCAGATACATAGAAAGAAAAGATTGTTTCTTTCTGTTAAGTTTAGTATTATTTTTATTTATTATTTTAATTTATTCTGTTAGGGTTTTAGTACTATTTATATTCTGCTTTTGTCATTTATTTACGTAGTTGTTTTTGATATAAAATAAAAAGAGTCTTCCTCTGTTGAGGGTTTTTATCAAGTTTCGGTATTCTTCGGAATCAACGAAAGTTTGATATTTTAATTCTCGGCTATTCTTAGAATCAACGAGTCTTAATATTTGTGTTTACGCTTCCCCCTGCGTCAATAATCCAATACAATTAAAATGAATCAAAATGCAGTTTTTAGTTCTATTCTCATAATTTACATCAACGGAAACACAAGATCCCACCAAAATTTAGTCTTGACTCTCAAGTTCTTCGGACACTCGTGAAATCAATTGAAAACAAGACAATAATGTCAACTCGGCCAACCAAGAATCCGAGGCCACAACATACAATTATTGGAGAGAGCTCCCAATTGAATTGAGGGATCTAAATAAAACTAAAATTGAAATTGAAAATTTTTAAAAATTTTAAAATTCTATTAAAATCTGACCGTGGAAAATGTGTTGCTGGTGTAAGAAATCAATATGCAGGTTTTCCCGACAGCTCCATCGCCCACAGTCACACACTTTACCTACATAAATGTGATAATCGTCGCGCTCATTTCACAGATTCTTGAAATCCATGTTCTTCTACAGCTCGAACCCTCATGACATGCGGGCCGATTTCAACAAAAGCTCAACAACAAGTGGGTAATTATTGCCACAAGTGATACCATGTTAGAAACATTTCATTCAACAATTGAACAATTAAATAATTAAATATTTAGAGTGAGTCAAATGTATTTTCCAATAATATATATATATATATATATAATATTTTATATAATTAATATTAATATATACTATAATATTTTGATTTTCGATTATTCAATCGATTATATTAAAATAATTAAATCAAATCGAAAATCAATATTTTTAAATTTTAAAATCATATTCGAAATTCAAATGACCAAACCGATAACCAATTGACGGAACAACTTTTAAAATCATATTCAAAGTTCAAACGACCAAACCGATAACCAATTAACTCGAACGGAAATGCGTATTTCGGTTCCATTATTCTTGTTACTCCGTATTATTTACCTAATCTCGTTCTCAATTTCTCATCCACCCCCATCAAACCCTCGGAAAGCAATAATGGCGATCCTCACACTCCAGAAACTCGCCTCCCGAATTACCCAAACCCCCTCGCTCTCTCTTTCCTCTCGCTCCCTAATCGCCCGCTATTCCGCCTCCGGACCCTCATCCTCCGTATCGGCAAAAGTCTCCGATCGGATCGTGAAGCTATCGGCAATCGACCCGGACGGCCACCGGCAGGAAGTCGTGGGACTGTCGGGGCAAACCCTGCTGAAGGCGCTGGCGAATAAGGGCTTAATCGACCCGGCCTCTCATCGGCTCGAGGAGATCGACGCCTGCTCCGCCGAGTGCGAGGTCCACATCGCGGAAGAGTGGCTGGAGAAGATGCCGCCGGCCAAGGACGACGAGCAGTACGTGCTGATGAGGAATTCTCGGAATCGGGTGATGAACAAGCATTCGAGGCTCGGGTGCCAGGTGGTTCTGTCGCAGGAGCTGCAGGGTATGGTCGTTGCGATCCCTGAGGCGAAGCCGTGGGACACTCCGTAAGGTTTCCATCTCGATTTGAGGTTCGGCGCCACTGCGTGTTGTAAGGATTTTTTCTTCTTCTACTTATATTGTTTGCATTTGAATAAAAAGGATGGATATATATTATGTGTATTGACCAATTGCTTTGGAAAATCTCCCCATCAAATTTTATTGTTGTTTTAAATTTGCGATCTTCTGTATGAAATTTGAAGGTGTAACTTGTTATACATAAAAAACCTAAAAAGGGAGATGTTTGTATTTCTTTTGCTTGCCGTGCCTTTGCCTCTATATTATGGTTATTTAGTTAGTAGTATAGTAGAATTCGAGTAATGGCCACTTAGCAATTCGGCAATCAGGTGAACATTTTCCTAGCAAGCAAGTTTTATAGTATTGTCTTAAAATATATCACATAATCGAGATTCGAGTTAATATAATGTCAGCAAGGTAATAGGTTTGACTTGAGGACTAAGGAAACGTAGTTGCGGAACTGAAACATTGATCAAATGGTGCTCTTTTTGCTTAGCATTGAGTTCCCACATGGTATCTTTGTGTTGTGTGACCTTTTTCACTCCTGGTCCTAGATGAAATAGAAGCTCATATACCATCTCCATTTCTTAATTAGGATAATTCTTACTAATATATTGGTATTATATACCATTGTGATTGGTCCTCAAAGGCTGGGTAGCCGTTTTTGGATTTTGTTGCTTGCCTAAATATCCTTTTTTGTTTCTTAATTTCTTCTTTTTATCTCTTCTTTTTCTGCAATACTGTTACAAATGAGTAGCTAGGAGAGATTATTCGATTTGAATGACATAATTTTATAATGCTGTTTAAGTCGACTCTAGAGAATTTATGTTGTGGGGATTCTATATTTTACATTTGTCTGTCTTAAAAGTTGTTTGATGCATGTTTTTTTATAATGGAAAATTGATTGCGCAACAATAGTTATTTCAAACAAGCGATCCATAGTGAAAAATATTAGGTTACGCACCCCTACAGACTTGTGTGTATTGTAGGCCATAGCCTCTATATTATATAAGTCTCTTTGATATTTGATGTATTATTGGCTTCATCAACCATTTTTGTGTAAGTATTTTTCTTGTTCTACGAGCTGCCTTTATCGAGAAAGTCTCAAATTTAGCAGCAAGAACATCTTTTACGCTTTGAAAGACTTTGAGATGGCAGAAATTACTACTTAATGTGCCTCAGAATGTGTTGGTTGCGTAGTGATCAGTACATATAATATCATCGGAAAAATAATGTGGTACACTGCAAATAAATCTGTCACCGACGATTTTTCGTCGTTGGCATTTACTTCCCGGTGTTTTTTTTTGGTGGCCTCTTGGAATTTATTTATCGGACGCGTTATCGCCGGGAATTTATTTATCGGCCTTTGGGAATTTATTTATCTTTAAGCTCTGTAATTTGTGTGTCCATGTGAGCTTTCATTGTTTTCATCCGTTTGGAGGGATGCTTATCACACCACCGTCTTCTACTGGTCGTTGTCATCTCGAAGTCGAGCCTCAATAATATTTGCCTGACTCGAAGATGAACGTACATTGTGAGATCGAGCATGCCTAACCAAAAGATTTTTCCTGTTGCGCATCAAGTGTTTTCGGATTCATAGTATCGTGCTTCGTAATTCAAGCTAGACTTTTTGTGCATTGTTTCAGTGTAAAGACTGATAAGGACAAATAAGGGTGTGTTCAATTGAGCTAATGATAGTAAATTATACAAAGAAAATGATATTGTACAGATCTTTTTTTTTTTTAAAAAAAGAATCTGATATTGTTTTCTGGATTTGACTCTTGATAATTTTATTTTTTTTATTTTTTTAATTAGTTTTGTATTTTGTCAATATGGCAAATTCTATATATAACATTAATTACTTATTTTTTTATTTCCTTCAATTTAATGTCAACAAAAAAAAAATAAGAATGAACAATTTCAACAAAAAAATAAGAATGAACAATTTGACATCATGGTGGTGGTCGAGTATTTTTTTTCTCCCTCTTTCTTTTATTTATAACTAAAAAAATATTTTGAATATCTTTTATTTACTCAAATTTGAATTTTTTTTCTCAATAATAAATATATATGCTTGGTCAAAACTAATCAAATAATTAATTTTTGATAAATATTTAGAAATGACACATATGATCATTGACTTGAGATATAGTATTTTATAAAAATAAAATAAAATTAGTCAAAATCAATCAAATACTTAATTAATTTAAAATTTTGATTAATCAAATATGTAAGTGGCTATTTAAAATTTTTTACAATTGACAAATTGACTTATTAAAAATAAATAAATAAACTTTAGTTATTTATTCTTAAATTTCAAATATGTTTATTGGTGAGATCAGGGTGGTCGTAGTAAACCTACACTTTGTACTCTACTGTAGAAGGCTTGAAAAAAATAAATTGACATTAACATTAATTAAATGAACAATATAATGTGACATCACGGTGGTCGTCCAGCTTGTAAAACAAACGCGTCTATTTATAGAGTCTTCACATGTAACATTCGACCGCACCAAAAACAAACTCGATCTTCTCATCAGCTAAGCAAAGAAACCAAATGGCTAAATTTGTTCTTGTTGCGATCGTTACCCTTTTCATGCTGTCGTCGATGGCTGTGAGTAGCATACACCTTGCTAGCTAGTACTGTTTTTATTTTTTAATTATGATTCTCATTTTTTCTGATATCGATGTTCGTTCTCTTGATCAGGTGATGACTCAGCAGGGCCAGATCCACAATACCAATCGTGCTTTACTTGCAGTATGATCTTCTTCTTCTTCCTCGAGATGCGCGCTAACTATATAGTATAAAATTGCGTTGATCATTTCTTTAAACTTTCTTTAATTTTCTTTCTAAATTTCAGCAGGGTGGGCATGGAGTAACTGAAGGTACGTACGTGATCGTGTCTTCCACCCTTCTTATTTTCTTGGTTATTAAAATTAATGTTTTTTTTTTGTTCTTTTTATTTCTGATCGATCGGGTGTTTAAATGACCAGACCAGTGTGTGGATTGTTGTGAGCAGGCGAAGATCAGTAGAGGTTTGAGAAATTAATCAATATATATAATATAATTGTTCATATATATATATATATATATGTTTCAGTACTCGGTCCTTCCCGTCTATCTCTAACATCATGCATACATTAAAAATCAGGTAAATTTGATGCCCTCACTTGCAGCCGGATGGGCTGTAAATGCGACAGTAAAGGTGTACGTGATCTTGAACATAGTACGTGATCATCATCTTCTATCCTCCTTATTTTCTTGGTTATTAAAATTAATGTTTTTTTTTTCTCTTTTTATTTTCTGATCGATCGGGTGTTTAAATGACCAGGGGATTGTGAACATTGTTGTGAAGATGCGAAAGATGCGAGGGCTAGAGGTTTGAGAAATTAATCAATATATATATATATATATATATATATATATATATATATATATATATATATATGTGTGTGTGTGTGTGTGTGTGTGTTTCAGTACTCGATCCTTCCGTCTATCTCTAACATCATATATTAAAAATCAGGTAGAGTACTCAAGCCCCATTGCATCGACCTGAAGCCGATATGTTCCTGCCGCTAAACACATATATCATGATCAGTACTACTAATAAAATAATAATAAAATAAATATGTATCCCCTAGCTCGCTGGCTCGCTCTCTCGCTCTCAGTATAGTACGTTTGTCTTTTCAATCTGCAGTTGGTTTTGTGATGTTTTATTTTGCTATCTATCTATCTATGGTGTATTACTCATATAATTAATAATTAATAAAGGGGTTTATAATAATTTACTAATTATGTATCAACTTAATTTACTAATAATTAAGACAATCGCATCCGTTTGAATAAAATTCAATTGATCGATCCAGATCCATAACTTCAAATGATCACTCATTATATATACTTTCTAAACACACGATAATCGAACTCTTACTAATGACCTTAGGAGTTTTGAGATGAGACATTAATAACATACTGTATGGGGAGAAGAGGTCAACTTTTCTTATTATAAAACGTCAAATAAAATTAGAATTTGTCAAAACAAAGTGAGCATTTTCCTTGCAACCAAGTTTTTAAGTATTTTCTCTTAGCGCCATTTTGTTTGTAATCATTTACATTCAATTTAACTCATTAATTTTAAATTAGTTTAGAGGAAATTAAAAAAAAAATTACAAAATATAATTCAGAGTAATAATTTGAAGTAAACAATTGAAAAAAAAAAATATAATCTCTTCATTCATAAATGGATGTTTTACAATAACAAAACTTTGAAAAAAAATAAAAAATGTATGACTTATGACAATAGTAAATATTTTTATTATATATTAATATATTATTCTTATATAGAGTATAAATTCGAAACTTAAAAAAATTATGATTTATAACAATGTAGAGTTATTTTTATTTATAACGGGTTGAAACTTAAATTTTTTATTACTATAGAGAGTTTATTTCTGAAATTACGCCTTCAGCGTAGGATACCAATTTTTCGTGAAATTGGTCTTGAACACACAGACAGCAGCTTGCGTCAAAGTAAACACTCACACAATTTGTAGGATAAAAAGTGGAGACAAAGTTATGTAATAGTTTTCATTTCATTGAACACAAAACTTAAACTATTACACTTGTAGAGTATGGTAGGCAAAACGATTACAAGAAGTTTCCCGAGTGTCGCAACAACTCCCACTAACTTGCAATCTAGCACACGAGTACCTAAAGCTAAATCTCCTAGCTCTAATCTTGGCACACGGCGCAAAAGCTACTACACAAACTCGAAGCTCGACTACGATTCTAAAAATCAGATTTCGTTCTCTCAAAATCGTCGAATGATGAAATGGAAATCCATGGGTATTTATAGTAGAGCCGAACATGTGAGAGTGATGACGTGGCACGTTCTCATTCGTCGCATGCTTGGCCTATGTCACTTTTCCATGGATGACATCATTATTGTAGAACTGGGATTCTTGAATCTTGGAATCTTGAATCTTCGATTCTTGAATCTTCGATTCTTGAATCTTCAATTTCAAAATCAAACTTCAATTTCAATCTTGACTCCATCGATCTCAATTCTTCATCTTCAATTTCTTGTGAAAATCTCTAAGTGTTGAAGTCTCGAATTTCATCGTCTTCACGGTCGTCGATATTGTTGAAGTTGCACACACACCGGAACCATTCTTCATTTCTAGATTTGTATACTTGGTGGAAGTAATCACGTTGAAAGTACTTAGGCGAAAATCGTTGATGAAGAAAGTCATAGTCGCTGGAACCGTGCCAGTGCCAAAACCGGCGACTCCAGTCGCCGGTTCCATGTCAAACCCTTATGTCACAAATACGGCGACTCCAGTCGCCGTTCCATTGCTTGCCAAACTCAGCGACAGAAGTCGCTGATTCCATGCATCTCCCAAACCGGCGACTCCAGTCGCCGGGTCCATGTTATGTCCAAAAGCGGAGACTACAGTCTCCATATCCGCGTTCCACACCAATGCGGCGACTCTGGTCGCCGTTTCCATGCGCGTCCATTTCGGCGACTGGAGTCGCCGATTCCTTGGCATGCATCCAATGCGGCGACACCAGTCGCCGTTTCTTCACTTCACCAAAAGCGGAGACTTGAGTCTCCGTTTCCACGCACAGGATTCTTGACTTCGGATTTTAACCTGTAGACCTGAAATCCAAACTCAACAAAAACACAAGTACAAAAACGTTGTCGCCAAAATCAACATTTACAATCTCCCCCTTTTTGGCACAACCCATGAAAAACAAGTTAAGTAAAAACGAGATATAAGTATCTCCCCCTCAATCGAATACATTAACAAAAATAAGCTAAGTAAAAGATGGAAAAACATCAATCATTCAATCAATGAAAAACCATAAAAGACTTAGCCAAAATTTCAAACCAATAGATAAAAAACTTAGATAAATATCCAAAACCAAAACAATATTCCAGAGATAGAGAATTATGAAAAACATGCATGGACGAATTCAGAGTTTGATGCATGCATAAAAATAAAACACGAGTTCAAGAGTTATGAAAAACAGGAAATAGAAACATGAGTAAAAACTTGAACTTGAAATGGAACTTCAGTCTTCAGTTGGATCACGCTCCGGACTTCCGATTGTCTCTTCTTCATCATCCTCATAGCTGAAACCATCGTCTGAGCTAGAGTCGTCACTTTCGTCAGAGTCAGAATCCGGATCACCGAAAATTTCGTCCTCACCCAAACCATCTCCAGCATCGTCGTCAACATCAACAACGTCGACATCATCATCGTCCTTGAGACCATCAGACGGCATCGCCAACGACGCCCCTGGATTTGTAGTATCCTCCATCTTCTTCTTTCCTTTGTCCCGAATATCAAACACACCAGCAAAGATATCGTCGTCCGTTTTCTCGCCATCATCACTTTTTGCACCATCGTCATCTTTCACAACTTCTATCAGCTTGCTTTTTGACAGCTGCGAGTGAGCTTCCTGAATTGCGTCCCTCACCATCTTCAGAATGAACGTATCCTTTAAACTTGCATCGGGGGCTCCAACATCACCAAGTCCTCCCCCTTGTTGGATTTCCCGTTGAAGTTTCTTAAAAGCTTGTTTTTGAAGTTCTTGCGCCTCAACCATCTTGTTATATGCAGTGACGTGTTCAGCTTGACGTTTCTCAACTAACTGAGATGCAGCATAGAACTCCTGGACGACAGCTGAAGGAACCACAGCACGGTGACTATGGATTGGATGATAAGGATTTTGATAAGATGGGATTCCAGAAGTTGGGCCAAAGCCTTGGGGCACAACTCTTGGTGACTTAACACCCTCAGTTTCAGTTTCATTGCCAGCAGCTGTCGCCTGTGGCTTCTGTCGTTTTGCAGCTGGTGACTTAGTTTTCGGAGTTGCAGGCTTGCGCTTCCTTGACGACCGAGGCGACGGAGGTGGAGTCAAAATTTCAGGAAGAGAATTCCTATCAAACAGGCCAGTCCAGGGTAAGTCAATGACCCTTTTGTTTGGTTTCAGATACTCGCCTGTGATCTTGACTGCCCCGTTTTTCTTCATCTTTTTCTCAGCTGGAGTGTCAGGAACAAATCCTTGGTCATGAAGCATGCCGTATATCAAACACGGATGCGTGAGATGAAATTTTTTCTCTGTAGGCAGCTCATCTTGTCTAATGATTGCCTCATCCGAGAGCTTTGCAATTTTGCACAAGTCAGCGAAAATAATTCTGCCGAGATTAACTTGTTCGCCGCAGCTGAGACGAAAAATGAGGTGCATCAGCTCAGGTTCCAGAACAGTTGGATCCCGATTTGCAATCCAGTTAGACATCCCGAGACGATGCAGAATGCCATAGAAGGCTGAAAGCTTGGACGGCGGTGGCAGTTCGGACTTCACCTTTTTCTGGGTGAGAAAAGTGCCAATCTTTAGGTCGTCAGCTCGTTCTGCAGCTGTCGGTGTCGTCCATCTAGAGTCAACTTCCAATCTTTCCAAAAAGGCGTTAATGGAGAAGGGACGGAACTTGTATAACTTTTCACGAAAAATAAAACATCCGAACATCCGACTCTTCGGATTTACAAAGTCTGGAGACAAGCTAGCATAAAACTTGGAGAGGATGGGGATGGAGTAGCGATAAGTCAGATTCACAGATTTGAGCATGTGCATCTTAGTCAGGAATTCCGTGATGCCATGCCTTTCATAGTCCTCCTTGAGGATAGTTCTATCAGTGTGGATTGGCAGCTTCTCAATCAGCTTGTGGCGACGTTCGGCAGTCGCAGTGAAAAACTCTCTTGAGTGAGCTTTCGGACACTCGGAGTATTCCGAAATATACTTGAAGCCATCAGTTGAGACTTGGGATCCAGCTGATCCCGAAGAGTGAGGTGCCAAAGGTGGTTTTTGGGAACTATGGGTTTTCGATTTTACAATCGACCCACCACCAGAATTCTTTGGAGTCGCAGGTTTGACTCCACTGCCACTGACTGCTGGTTTCTTTCCAGACGTACTCCCAGATGGAGTCTTTGGGTTCGTTGTCTTTGGAGCAGTGTCTGCAGTCACAGTCGCAGTCGAAGGGATTTTGACAACTTTCTTTCCATCCTTGGTTATCTCGCCAGCTGCGAGTAACCGATTGTATTCGGATCTGGAAACGGTTCCCTTGTAGATGCGAAGGGAAGTGTCTCTTTCTTTGCCAAGTTTTCCTGACTTCGAATCCTTGCTCCGAGCAGAGGAGTGAGCAGGAGTTGCAGTTTTTGTCAAGTCAGGTTCGGCGGACAAAGCTTTGCGACGATCAACTTTGTCAAGATGAGTTTTTAGTTCCTCATATGCAGCTTTCTTGGAGTTAGGAGAAGGAGCCTTGTCGAACTGCTCTTGCAGATACGCAGTCATGTCGGCCATCATGTCATCAAAATTTTTGGCCATTTCGAAGTTAAGATAAGTGACTGAGAGTTGGTAGCTGCGAGAATAGTGAACCACGAAAACGAAGTACAACTTCAGAAACTAGGACAGGGCGCCGGTTGCGCAAAGCTAGAGTTGCCGGATGCAACGGAAAGGCAAGAACTTAAAACTAAGAGTTTCGGAAGCCAAACTTGCAGTTGAGAGTTCGAGAGCTTGAGAGTTAGAATATTCTGATGTAAGCGTAAATGAATTAGGTTTTCATCAAGGCCTATTTATAGGAGAAATTTGGGCCGCCCGTCGGAATGAAAAAGCCCAGTCCAAGACCTGCAAAAAGCTCATCTCAAGAAGAAAATTAGGTCTAAAAAGGCGAGCAAAAATTTATTAATTTGAAAATATTATTAAAATAATAATTTTCAAAAATAATAAATAATAAAATAAATAAAAATAAAAAAAATAAAATAATAAAAATGAGAAAACAAACCAAGGCATGAGAACCGAAGTTGAGAACCATCGGTTGAGAAACGAAGTTGAGAGCTATTGGTTGTGAAACTTGAGTTGTCAAATTTTGCGTTGACACTGAAATTCGGCTAAGGCAAAAACGTGAGTTGGCAGTTTGAGTTGCAGAATCCAAGTCTCCGGATTTTGGAACATGGGTTGAGTCTCCGTTTTTGTGGCATTGAGTTGGGTCTCCGGTTTTGTGTCTTCAGCTGAGAGTCTCCGGATTTATGCATCAGTCAATGTTGCCAAGAAACTGGAGACTAGATTCTCCGGTTTTGTGCCGAAGTGAGAGTCGCCGTTTTTCTGGCGACTTGAGTCTCCGGTTTTAGGCGAGTCGCCGCTTTTGACATCAGTCACCGTTATTGGAAATTCTCCGTTTCGGATGCAAGCTGAGTCTCCGGTTTTGACAATTTGGCCGAGTCTCCGTTTTTTGTTTAAGTTCAGGATTTCGGAAAATCCGGCGACTGCAGTCGCCGGTTTTGTGCACGGTTGAGTCTCCGAGTTTGTGTCCAGGTGAGTGTCTCCGTTTTTGCATTCTGGACTTAGTTTATTTTGCGTGTTTGAGTCTCCAAAGATGTTGTCTCTTGAATTTTGCAAGGTGGCCGTCGCTACACTCAAAGTTTAGACTTCAGAGATGGTAAACCACGTAGCGCTGGATATGAACTACAACAATGCAAAATCAAAACAACACATCCCGAGTTAGACATTCAAGTGTTCAACACACTACAAACATTCAAAACCATTTTAGTGGAGATTCGAGGGGTGATATTAGGCAATGAAGAGCAAATATTTTCCCAGAAAAGAATCCACATTTCATCATTTTCCAAAAACCAAAAATTTTCACACGAGGTGATAGCAACTTTGAGGTATATGAAAAACCTCTCATATTAGAAACCGGTGGAAGGGACCGAAGTATATTGATAGACATGTTTACTTGTCCTTCGTCACAATCACAAGAATACATGCCGTGTTTCGTCGGAACACATTTGATGAGTTTGCACCGCGCAAGAGATTTTAATTCATGAGTACAAGGTGAACTTTTAAGGCACTCCACTTGGGACTAGCTTTTTACTTCAATCAGAGGGGAGCCGGGGGAACCGGCGACCTCCAGACGAGTTTATAGCTTTAAATGAAATGCAACAGACACTCATTACAGCAGTCAGAGGGGAGCAAGGTTCACTTGCGTCCTCCAAAGTGTGATAGAGAGTGTCTTAAAGATCAGCGTCCATGTGTCACCTTTCGAAGAGGGGAGCCGGGGGAACCGGCGTCCTCCGTTACTTGGTATTATGGATCTATGCAAATGATAGCTTATGGGAGTTATATGCCAAGTTCACAGTTCGTACTCAGAGGAATAAATGCACTTGGGTCCGAAGACTAAAACGGCCTCGAATCCATGTTCAACTTTATTAGACTAATCCACGACGATTCGGCGTGCATATTCAGAAGTAAAGAAAATAATCTTTCAGACTTCAAAATTTTCGTGAACTCTTAAAGAGAACACATGCAGAGAGAATTTCTTAGAGTTTGAAATCTCTCAAAGTCTAGAGGTTTGGTAAAGATGTCAGCGAGTTGTTTTTCTGTTGAAATATGCTGTAGACTGACTATATCACGATCAACCAAATCTCTAATGAAATGATGTCGAATGTCGATGTGTTTAGTTCTTGAATGCTGGACAGGATTTTCGCTGATTTTGATAGCACTCTGATTATCACAAAACAGCACCAATGGAGCACTCTCGATGAGATAGTCATTCAACATTTGTTTCAACCAAAGCATTTGAGTGCAGCAACTTCCAGCTGCAACATATTCAGACTCGGCAGTCGAGAGAGCTATGCAATTTTGTTTGCGACTATGCCACGAGACAATATTATTTCCAAGGAAGCAGCAGCATCCAGAGAAGTGCTTTTCCGTTCATCAGTATCGCTTGCCCAATCCGCATCGGAGTAACCGACAAGATTTGATGAAGTGTCGCATGCATACCAAAGGCCAAGTTCAGAAGTTCCAGAGATGTAGCGGAGAATCCGTTTGACAGCTCGTAGATGGTCCTCCTTTGGATCAGCTTGGTACCTAGCACACATACAAACACTAAACATAATGTCAGGGCGAGTAGCGGTTAGATAAAGTAAACTGCCAATCATGGAACGAAAAAGAGTTTGATCAACACTTCGACTTTTAGTAGATTTAGATAATCGTTCAGTCGTCGCCATGGGAGTTTTTGCGGGCCTGGCATGATGCATCTCAAATTTTTCGACCATGTTTTTCGCATATTTGCTTTGAGAGACGAAGATCCCATTTGGTCGTTGAGAAATTTGTAGTCCAAGAAACTGATGTAGCTCTCCTTCAAGACTCATCTGAAAAGTTGAAGACATGGATTCCGTGAAAGCTTTCACGAGTTTAGAGCAGGTAGCGCCAAAGACAATGTCAACAACGTAAATCTGAGCAACCATCATGTGTTTCCCCTCCCGTTTAATGAAAAGAGTTTTGTCCACAGAGCCACGTTCAAAGCCGAACTTTAGAAGATAGTCCGTCAAACATCCATACCAGGCGCGAGGTGCCTGTTTCAACCCATAGAGAGCTTTGTGAAGTTTGTAGACATGATTAGGTTTCTTAGGATCCTCAAAACCTTTCGGTTGAGCTACATAAACTTCTTCTTCCAATACCCCATTTAGGAATGCAGCTTTGACATCCATTTGTCTGAGTTTGATGCCGAGGTGGCATGCAATAGCAATTAAGAGTCTGATGGATTCAATTCGTGCAACTGGAGCAAAGGTTTCATCAAAATCAAAACCCTCAACCTGGGCATAGCCTTGTGCGACAAGTCGTGCTTTGTTACGAACAACTTGGTTGTGTTCATCCGTTTTATTTTTGAAGATCCATTTAGTTCCAACTACATTCATGTTTGACGTTCTGGGAACTAAGGACCAAACATTGTTTCTGGTGAACTCATTCAGCTCTTCCTGCATGGCCATGATCCAAAAATCTTCTTTCATGGCTTCCTTGTAATTTCTCGGCTCATTTTCAGAAAGAAAGCAAGAGATGCCGATTTCATTATAAATTGCAGAAGTGCAGATGTTGTAGAGTTCGTCGGGAGAATTCATCGGTTTCTTTGAGCGTGTGGTTCGCTCATTCATGCTTCCGATCATTTGGTTCGGTGGATGACGTTTTTGAATATGACCAGGTGCTTCTCTCGTAGCATTTGCTGGGTTTTCAATGTTTAGCTCAGTTTCTTCATCTTCAGACGATGAAGTATCATTATCTCGATTTCTAGAATCTACAACTTCAGGTGAAGTGTTTGGAGTAAAATTTTCTGGAGACACATTCTCAGAACCAGCAGTTGTGGGTGTCGATGGAAGATTTTGATATTCCAAAATTCCTTCTTTTACCCAGTCTTCCTCAGCATCTTTTCCCAGAAAGTCTTGTTCATCAAAATTTATGTTCACAGTTTCGATGACTTTCTTAGTTCTTAGATTGTAGGCACGATATGCATGGCTATTTTGGCTATAACCAACAAAGATACCACGATCAGCTTTGGCTTCAAATTTCTTCAGAGGATCACGATCCTTCAGAATATAGCAAGTACATCCAAAGACACGAAAGTGTGCAACTGAAGGTTTCTTGCCATTCACAAGTTCATAGGCAGTTGCGGTCGTTCCAGATCGAATACTTATCCGATTCAAAATATATCCAGCAGTGGAGACAGCTTCTGCCCAAAACGTTCGTGCAAGATTTTTCGAGATAAGCATTACACGTGCCATTTCTTGCAGTGTTCGATTCTTTCGCTCGGCAATCCCATTTTGTTGAGGAGTTTTCGGAGCCGAGTATTCATGATGTATTCCCTTCATCATACAGAATTCGTTGAAGCTAGCATTTTGAAATTCAGTTCCATGATCACTTCTGATCCTTTTTACTTTAGCCTCATGATTTGTTTTAATCCATTTCACAATGCCTTTGAAGGCATCAAAAGTTTCATCTTTGGTAGCCAAAAATCTTGTCCAAGTATAGCGAGAGAAGTCATCAACGACAACCAACACATATTCTTTCTTTGCTATACTTTTAACCTCCATCGGACCCATCAAGTCCATATGTAATAGTTCGAAGGGAGCTGAGGTGCTCATTAAAGTTGGCAGTGCAGGATGAGAAGTTCTCGTCAGTTTGCCTTTTTGACAGTCACCACACACTCGTTTTTCAATTTTGGGAAGTTGAGAGATTCCTCGAACTATCTCCCCCTTAACTAGTTTACTCAGATTTCGAGTGCCAGTGTGTCCAAGCCGTTGATGCCACAGATCAACCTCATCAGGAACGGTCACAGAAAAACAACTATACTCAGTTGTATAGCAATTATTTTTAGCTCGTGGACCTTCCATTATACACTTCCCTTCACCATCAAACACTCTGCACGACTCCTTATCAAAACTCACGTTCAGTCCTTCATCACACAGTTGACTGATGGAAATCAGATTAGCAACAAGTCCTTTTACATGGACTACATTTTTGATAGGAGGTAAACCCTTGATTTGTAGAGTCCCCTTTCCCTTTACGATGCCTTTTGCTCCCCCTCCAAACACCACGGGAGCACCAGTCATAGGTTCGTAATTTTTCAAAAACTTTTTCGTGCCAGTCATATGGCGGGAACATCCACTATCAAAATACCAAATTCCTTTGGTTCCAGTTTCAGATGCATTAAGTGCAACGTTGCAGAAAATGAGCTCTCTTGGTTGCCAACAACTTCTAGAGTTAGAGTTAAGTTCAACTTTACTCTTTTGAGACTTAGGCACCCATCTCTTCTTGTCATTAGAATTTTGGACATTTCTCTCAGTCACATTTTTCAAATTTGTCTTAGTTTTCAAATTTGGAGAAATGGATTTCTTCAAGTCCTTAGCAGCCTCAGCCTTCTTCACATCAACATTTTGTGAGTTTGTCATATTTTTCTCAACTTTCAACTTTTGAGAAATTTGTGATTTTTCAGCCATTGTCATCAACTCACGATTCATGTCAGCTTTAAGTTTGTTACAAAACGGTCTTATGTGTCCGAGCACATTGCAGTAGTGACAGACATATTCTCGTTTTTGACGAGTTTCAACTTTCGTTGGCGTTTTAATAGAACCAATTTTGGAGTGAGAAGTTTTTCGGTTCAGTTTCAAGTTCTGAGAATTTTCCAACTTCTTCATCAACGTCTTCTCATAAGGCAAGATTCCTCGAGGATGTTTCACAATGTTTTTGGGAAATTGATATGTCTCTGATTCAGAGTTTGTAGTCGAAACCGACTTTTGAGATTTAGATTCAGGAGACTTAAGAATCTTTTTCCCTTCAGCAATATCCTTCCGTTTAGATGATTCGGCATCATTCTTACTTTTATCCTCAGGCTGATCGTTCAATGCCTTAACAAAAGTCACATCTTTCTTCTTTTCTGGTGTCGAGTATATAGACTCAAAAACTTTCTGAAATCCAAGACCATAACGATTAGGATTCATATATGAAGCAGCATTGTCAAACACAGAAGAGTTGGTGTTCATTTTCCTCAATAGCTCATCAGTCATATGGAGTTTTTCCTTCAAAACATATCGTTCCTTGTCAGTCATGGCAAGGTCAGTTTGAGCTTTCACCAGTGATGACTTCAGTTCATCATTCTCAGCATCTGAGTTTTTAAACAGAGTCTGCAGTTTCTTAACTTCAGTTGACTCCTTTTTCAGCGAAGTCTTTAGTTTTGAGTTTTCAGAACTCAACCTCTCACATACTTCTCTCAGTTCGACAACTTCTTTGTAATACTTATGCTTTTCTTCGAACAAATCATCAAATTTGATTTTCAGAGTTGTCAGAGAATTGTTCAACCTCTTTTTCTCATCATTTGTTCTTTCGACTGAGTTTTTCAACTCAACAACTTCATCATGCATCTTCAGGTTTACATTCGACAGTTCATTACAAGATTCTGTAAGAACTTTCAACGACACCTCTAGAGTACTATTCTCAGTGATAGCAGTGTCATAACAAGTTTTGAGTTCAGAAAGACTCTCTCTTAGAGTGAGTAACTCAACACATCCATCTTCGGTTGGAGATACTTCTGTAGTCTTCACAATCTCCTCTGTCTCAGACACGGATTCAACATCCGAGAAAATATCATCATCACAGAAGTTTCTGTTTGCTGAAGTTACACAAAAAATGTTGTCTGCAGTTGCAATATCTTTCAGAAAACCATCAAAAACAAAGTTCTCAACCTCCACGTTTGAAAGATCAGAATTTTCATCAAAAGTAACAACTAGAGCGTTGTCCTCCTCGTCATCAGAATTTTCATTCTCAGACTCCTCACTTTCTGAGATTACATTTTCATCATCGAACACAACATAGCTCACAGGCAGTTTCTTTTTGCGATGCAAGTTGGGACACTCATTTTTGACATGTCCAAATCCCTTACATTCAAAGCACTGCATTTTAGAAACATCCTTGCTAGTTGAAGAATATGGAGATAGTTTCGTCCCCTTAAATTTTTTGTCAGAGAATGAAGTTTGATTTCGGTTGTCTGAGTTTTTCTGAAATGAGTTAGAATTCTTCTGAAATTTCCGAAAATTTCGAGCTTGATTCTTTCTCTTAAACTCTTGCTTCACAAGATACGTGACGATTTCTGTCAGTGCAGCAAGTTTGTCCGAATTATTTGAGTTCATCAAACGTTCAATGTCCTCTGCTTCATCGTCATCAGATTCATTCACATCAGCTGAGAAACTGCTTTCAGATCTCTCATTTCTCGAAGGAGTTTTCTGAGGTTTTGGACTTCTTGAACTTTTACCTTTCTCAGAAATCTTGAGAGCAGTCATCGGTTCGTAGACAAGTGACATATCTGGGTTGCTTCGAACTTTGAGAGTCAAGTCATAGTTTCTCAAATCAGCCATCAAATCGGCATAATCCCAGTTTTGGTTCTCGTCATTCCGTGCTTCGATAGTCAGCACCTTACTCTCGAACCTAGTGCTAACACTGGAGAGAACTTTCTCATAGACCATGGGAGCAGGAAAGATTTCTCCAAGTTCAAAAGCTTCATTCACATATCTCATGATCTTGTCCAAGTAGTCATTGATGTCTTCATCTTCCCTCATCCGGAGTTGATGAAATTGGGCAGTGATAGTTCGGATCTTCGATCGCTTCACAGCATGACTTCCCTCACAAGTTCTTTGTAACGTTTCCCATGCATCTCTGGCAGATGTGCAATTTTTTACCAACTGATACATACTGAGGTCCAGCCATTCACAGATAAGAAGTAAGGCTTTGCTGTTAGCCGTGGACAAGTCATGTTCCTCTCTCGTCCAACTACGTTCCGGTTTCGGAATTCTTACGCCATCGGCGTCTTCAGTATATGGGCGTTCCCATCCCTCTAACACTGCCATCCAAGATCTAGAATCAAAACCTTTAATTCTAGCAGACACTTTGGCCTTCCAGTTTGAGTAGTTCTGATGAGTTAGCATAATCGGTTTCTGGACAAACATGGACGACTCCATTGTAGCGGAAATATGGAGTCAAGAAAACGGATCACGTCTTATACGTATGACGTCCCGCTCTGATACCAATTGAAATTACGCCTTCAGCGTAGGATACCAATTTTTCGTGAAATTGGTCTTGAACACACAGACAGCAGCTTGCGTCAAAGTAAACACTCACACAATTTGTAGGATAAAAAGTGGAGACAAAGTTATGTAATAGTTTTCATTTCATTGAACACAAAACTTAAACTATTACACTTGTAGAGTATGGTAGGCAAAACGATTACAAGAAGTTTCCCGAGTGTCGCAACAACTCCCACTAACTTGCAATCTAGCACACGAGTACCTAAAGCTAAATCTCCTAGCTCTAATCTTGGCACACGGCGCAAAAGCTACTACACAAACTCGAAGCTCGACTACGATTCTAAAAATCAGATTTCGTTCTCTCAAAATCGTCGAATGATGAAATGGAAATCCATGGGTATTTATAGTAGAGCCGCACATGTGAGAGTGATGACGTGGCACGTTCTCATTCGTCGCATGCTTGGCCTATGTCACTTTTCCATGGATGACATCATTATTGTAGAACTGGGATTCTTGAATCTTGGAATCTTGAATCTTCGATTCTTGAATCTTCGATTCTTGAATCTTCAATTTCAAAATCAAACTTCAATTTCAATCTTGACTCCATCGATCTCAATTCTTCATCTTCAATTTCTTGTGAAAATCTCTAAGTGTTGAAGTCTCGAATTTCATCGTCTTCACGGTCGTCGATATTGTTGAAGTTGCACACACACCGGAACCATTCTTCATTTCTAGATTTGTATACTTGGTGGAAGTAATCACGTTGAAAGTACTTAGGCGAAAATCGTTGATGAAGAAAGTCATAGTCGCTGGAACCGTGCCAGTGCCAAAACCGGCGAATCCAGTCGCCGGTTCCATGTCAAACCCTTATGTCACAAATACGGCGACTCCAGTCGCCGTTCCATTGCTTGCCAAACTCAGCGACAGAAGTCGCTGATTCCATGCATCTCCCAAACCGGCGACTCCAGTCGCCGGGTCCATGTTATGTCCAAAAGCGGAGACTACAGTCTCCATATCCGCGTTCCACACCAATGCGGCGACTCTGGTCGCCGTTTCCATGCGCGTCCATTTCGGCGACTGGAGTCGCCGATTCCTTGGCATGCATCCAATGCGGCGACACCAGTCGCCGTTTCTTCACTTCACCAAAAGCGGAGACTTGAGTCTCCGTTTCCACGCACAGGATTCTTGACTTCGGATTTTAACCTGTAGACCTGAAATCCAAACTCAACAAAAACACAAGTACAAAAACGTTGTCGCCAAAATCAACATTTACAATTTCTATACAGAGTATTACTCTATAAAGTTTCTACTGTATATAATATTTTGGTTTTCCATTCAATTAATTATCTATAGAGTTTCTTCTGTATATAATATTTTGGTTTTCCATTCAATTAATTATCTATAGAGTTTCTTCTGTATATAATATTTTGGTTTTCCATTCAATAAATTATATTGAATAATTAATTAAATCAAATCGAAAACGATATTTTTAAATTTTTAAATCATGTTCAAATAAGTTCAAACCGATAACCAATTAACCCGTACGGAAATCGGTTCCATCATTAATTCATTATTCTTGTTATAACCGACCTAATCTCGTTCTCAAACCCCCTCGCTCTCTCTTTCCTCGGCTCAATAAGGGCTTAATCGACCCGGCCTCTCATCGGCTCGAAGGTGTAAACTAGCTTTTTGCATTTGTTTTCATCCTAGTTCGGAGGGGGATGCTTCTCACACCACTGTCTTCTTCCGGTCGTACTCGTCTCGAAGTCGAGTATTTGCCTGACTGGAAGATGAACATTGTGAGAGCATGCCTAACCAAAAGATTTTTCTTTGTTGCGCATCAAGTATTTTCGGATTCGTATCAACCGTGCTTCGTAACTCGAGCTAGACTTTTTGAGGGAGTATATATAATTTTATTCTATTTGTTTCAGACTTATAAGATACTAGGAGTACATTTTTTTGTATTTTATAAAGAAATTGTGTTTATAAGTCTTGGACAAATGAAGTACTATAATTTTATAACTTCGATTCTAGATCCTCCGCCCTTACTTACAGCCTTAGGCTTTACGATTCAGCTCTGTGTCACTGTGTGTGTTTGTGCGTGTGGTAGGACAAATGCTGCACACGATCGGTTGTTTTTCGCTTGCTTGAAGTTGAACTTGTAGTAGCAATTTGTTTCACCAGATCAAGATACTATCCTCTAGTGTATTTTGTCGATATGGAAAATTTTATAGATAACATTATTATCTCTATTTATTTTCTTCATGCCAACACAACAAAACAAAAATGAACAATGTGACATCATGGTGGTCGTCATATAGTATGTACTGTACTGCCGGTAATTTTATTTATTTTTTATCCGATCATAAAATCGTCTATTTATAGCAGCATTTGAGCTTCTAAAATAAATTATTCTTCACGCCCTTGCTAGCAAAGAAATTAAATTGCTAAATTTGCTATTTTCATGCTGTCGATGTTTGTGAGTATATAATAATTCTATATGCATTTTTCTTCAGAATACGAAATTGTGTTTTGCATGTGTGTTCTACATCTTCTTCCTTGATGTTAAGTGTTATAACTATTCAATTGCATATATTCATTTCTTTAAATTTTCTAAATTTCATGGTGGAGGTGATGCTATTTTGTCTGAAATTATGGTTTATTTGGTCATATACTATAAAGAAGAATTTAGAAAATATATACTACTAGTGTGTATTATAACAATCGGTATGAAATATATAGTTAAATACTGAATGCCGATTTGGTAATTAAATCAATCGGTTAAAAAGATTAAAAAAATAATATTTGACGTGATTTGTGAAATATAATGATTTTTTTATAATATTTTAGTTTTATTGAACTTATAAACAAAGATGATATAACGAATTATTATAATTAAAGTAAAAAACTTGTTATATTTTTGAAATATATATATAATTTATTTTTAAAATATAATATTAATTAAATAAATATAAAAATGTAAAACGATTAATCTCTCTAGGCCCTAAGTCCCTAGTCACCGCCCTCTAGTGCCTTTTAGAACCTTGTTAAATAGTATCCTTTTTTTCCTTTTTTAATTTCTTCTTTTTAATATTTTATCTATTTGTCTCTGTAATATACTGTTACACATAAATACGGTAGGAGAGATTATTCGGTTTGTCTGACATAATTTTATAATGCTGTTTAAGTCGACTCTAGAGAATTTATGTTGTTGGGATTCTATATTTTCAATTTGTCTTCATCTTAAGGGTTGTTTGATGCATGTTTTTTTTTATGGAAAATCGAATGCACAATATTATAGTTATTACAAACAAGGGATCCATAGTGAAAAATATTAGGTTACGCGCACCCCAACATACCTTTTTTTTTTGTATAAGTCAATTGCAATGTCTTGGGATTCGAACCAACCTACAGACTTGTGTGTATTGTACCACTTCAACAAAATATGTAGTAATACCCTGTCTGTTCATTCGGAGGGATGCTTCTCACACCGGCCACCGTCTTCTTCCGGTTGTTCTCATCTCGAGTCGAGCCTTAATAATATTTGCTTGACTCGAAGATGAACGTACATTGTGATCAGATCGAGCATGCCTAACCAAAATATTTTTCCTGCATCAAGTGTTTTCGGATTTGTAGTATCGTGCTTCCTAATTCAAGCTTGACTTTTTGCGTAGTGTATCGGTGTAAGACTAATAGGGACAAATATGGGTGTGTTCAATTGAGCTAATGATATGGAATATTATACAAAGAAAATGATATTGTACAGTTTTTTTTTACAAAGAATATGATATTATTTTCTGGTACTATTGGTCTCTATTTTTTTGGATTTGTGTTTTGACAATTTCATTTTATTTTTTTAATTAGTTTTGTATTTTATCAATATTGCAAATTCTATATACGGAGTATAATATTATTTATTTATTTCAATTTAATGTCAACAAAAAAAAAAAGACTAACAATGTGACATCATGGTGGTCGTCGTTTTGATTTTTTTTTTCTCTCTTTCTCTTATTTATAACTAAAAAAAATTATCTATTTTTTTGTACTCAACTTTAATCTTTTTTTCTCAATAATAATTATTTTTGGTCAAAATCAAAATTAATTAATTTTAATAAATATTTATAAAGGATGTGACCATAGAGGAGAGAGGTAGTATTTTATAAAAAAGTTATCACAATAATTAATTTTGATCAGAGGTAGTAATTAATAAATAAAAAAATAAAAAAAATAACTCAAAATCAATCAAATAATTAATTTTGATTACAGTAATTTTTTTGTCCGGAGGAGATTTTATTGATAACTTTAGTATTCTTTAATTTCAAATAGTATGTTTATGGTGAGATCAGGGTGGTCGTAGTATATATACCTAGACACACGTACACTGTACTCTACTGTAGAAGGCTTGAAAAAATAGATTCGATCGACATTAATTAAATGAATAAAATAATGTGACATCACGGTGGTCGTCCAGCTTGTAAGAAAAAACGCGTCTATTTATAGAGCCTTGACATGTAACATTCGACCACACAAAAAAAAACAAAAAAAAAAAAAAACTCAATCTTCTCAACAGCTAGCTAGCAAAGAAAACAAATGGCTAAATTTGTTCTGGTTGCGATTGTTACCCTTTTCATGCTGTCGTCGATGTTTGTGAGTAGGATACTTATAAGTTTATAGTTTTTAATTATTTTGAATCTTATTTTTTCTGATATCGATGTTCGTTCTCTTGATCAGGTGATGACTCAGCAGGGCCAGATCCAAAATACCAATCGTGTTTTACTTGCTGCAGTATGATCTTCTTCTTCTTCTTCTTCCTCCTCCAGATGCGCACTAACTATATAGTATAAAATTGCGTTGATCATTTCTTTAAACATTTTTTTCTTTCCTAATTTCAGGGTAAACATGAATATGATCCTATTTGTACGTAATCGTCGTCTTCTATCCTCCTTATTTTCTTTGTTATTAAAATTAATGTTTTCTTTTCTCTTTTTATTTTCTGATCGATCGGGTGTTTAAATGACCAGGGGAGTGTCTCAAATGTTGTGCAGAGGCGAAGGCTAAAGGTTTGAGAAATTAATCAATATATATAATATAATTGTTCATATATATGTTTCAGTACTCGATCCTTCCCGTCTATCTCTAACATCTGTTGAAGGCCACTTGTGAGTTGTCCCACATTGAAAGTTTGAGAGAAGGGAGTATATGATATAAGCCTAGGAAGTTCTCCTACTTAGTACCATATGGTTTTGAGTTAGAATGAGCTCTCTAGTGCATATTCAAGCTCCCGCTCTCGTGTGTGCGCTAGGCGTGGGACCGCACTTGAACACCCCCATTTGAAATTTGACAACATCATATATTAAAAATCAGGTGGTGAAGTACCCCCGTTGCCATAAACTGATGCGGCCATGTCCATGCCACTAAACACATATATCATGATCAGTACTACTAATAAAATAAAAAATATATATCCCCTAGCTCGCTCGCTCTCAGTATAGCTATTACGTTTACCTTTTCGATCTTCAGTTGGTTTTGTGATGTTTTATTTTGCTATCTATCTTATATGTATGCTGTATTACTCATATTATAATTAATTAATACTAATTAATAAAGGGGTTTATAATAATTAATTAATTTCCTTATATATATATATATATATCAACTTAATTAATCTGCACTGCATTTTTTGTTGTTTGTTGTTAACAGGAGCTAGTACTTGTTTTTGAATAAAATTCAATTGATCGATCATTGTGTGTGTGCGTGTATGTTGAGACTAAACACCGGAAATAACCGCGAGCTCCGACGACAACAAACTCTCAAACTACAAACCGATCAATCGAGATAAAACTCAAATCGCGATCGCGTCGATCTCACTCAACACTCACCTCACTGAAAGTTTGTATTGAGTATATAGAAAACAATCACGAAGCAAAATCGAAACAAATTAAGCACAAGGATTTTACGTGCTTCGATAGCCGGGAAGACATATACGTTCACGGTGGATATGGTCGTTGCGATCCCTGAGGCGAAGCCATTGGACACTCCGTCTAGATTCGACCACTGCGTGTTGTAAGGATTTTTTTTCCTTTTATTATTCTTCTTCTTCTTTTGTTTGCATTTAAATAACAAGGATGGGTATTATGTGTATTGGCCAATTTGCGATCTTCTGTATGAAATTTGAAGGTGTAACTTGTTATACATATGGGTTAAAAAAAACTTAAAAAATGAGATATTTGTATTTCACTACTTCTTTTGCTTGCCTTGCCTTTGCTTCTATATTACGGTTATTTAGTGATTAGTATAGTAGAAGTCGAGTAATAGGCACTTGGCAATTTTTCAATCAAGTGAGCATTTTCCTCGCAATCAAGTTTTCTAGTATTATCTTAAAATATATCCCATAATCGAGATTCGAGCTATATAATGTATGCAAGGTAATAGGTTTGACTTGAGGACTAAGGAAACATCGATCTAATTTGCAATCTTCTGTATGCAAGTTTTCAATAGATCACCTGGAGAATAGAATGCACAAGTGCACATATATACCCTATTTAGATAATCTGCATCTGTGAATTGCATTAATTTCTGTCTGGGCCTCAAATTATATATGGTTAATTCGCATTCAGTATGACGCAATGAGCTGATCCATAGTTGGCATTGTGATTGATTGGTTGTGAAAGGCTCGATCGGTAAACTTTTGTGGATTTTGTTGCTTGCCTAAATATCCTTTTTTCGTTTTTTAATTCTTCTTTTTTATATATTGCTTCTCTGTAAAACTGTTACATATAAATAGGAGAGATTATTTGGTTTGGCTTACATGGTTTATTTTGTAATGGAAAATCGAGTGCGCAACAATAGTTATTACAAACAACTGAAACAAGCGATCCATTGTGGAAATAGGTTACGCGCACCCCTACAGACTTGTGTGTATTGTACCACTTCAACAAAATATGTCGTAATTAATACCCCGTCTGTACTATATGGCCCTTGCCACATACGACATAGCCTGTATTATATAAGTGTCTTTGAAATTAGATGTATTATTGGCTTCATCAACCTATTTTGTACAAGCATTTTTCGTGTTCTCTGAGCTGCCTTTATCAAGAAAGTCTCGAGTTTAGCAGCAAGAACATCTTTTATGCTTTGAAAGACTTGGAGATGGCAGAATTAATTACTCCTTGATGTGTGCCTCAGAATGTGTTGGATGCGTAGTGAACAGTGCATATAATATTGGAAAAGTTTTGAAGTGATTTGAAATTGTGATCTCTCTCATACTCCACATACTCGGGGTTATAAGACAACAATTCTTCTTATGTACATGTAAGTGGCCGGACTTCATTTATAACTAACAAAAATATCTTGAAGATCTTTTATTTACTAAACTTTGAATTTTTTTCTCAATAATAAATATTTTATAAAAAAGTTAAATTTATAAGAATCAAAACCAATCAAATAATTAATTTTCATTCCAACAATTTTTTTTGTTGGCCGGAAATTTTATTGAGAACTTTATTTATTTATATATTCTTTAATTTCAAATATGTTTGGTGAGATCATGCACTTACTCATTTTCAATTCATCGTTTTAGTTCAATTCTCGCGTTTCAACATAAATTAAAAATAAAATAAATAAAAACTAATTTAAATCAATACTTTTAATATATAATCTAGTTAATGTCACATTAATATTATTAATATTTTTACAAAAATATTTAATAATTTATAATAATTATTATTATTTTTATAAAAAAATCAATTTAGTTCAATTCAGATAGTTTAGTTCAAATTGTTTCAGTTCAATTCAGTTCAGATTATTAGTCCAAAAGAACATATATTTACGTAACATTACTGACATATTACTGTAGAAGGCTTTAAAAATAGATGACATTAAGGACTGTTCTTTTGGACTGAAACCGTCTGAACTGAACTGAACTGAACTGAAATTAAGTCCAAAAGAACATGCTTTACATATTGTAAGGATAAATATGTTTGGGCATTACAATGCCTTAAATGTACCTACGCAGAAGTTGTCTTGCTAACATATTTATTTGTTTTATTTCTTTCTTCACAATTTAAACTGTTGTAATCACTTGTCATATTGGTGATTTGATTTAGCATAGTTCATTAGTTGGAACGTGCTTGAAAAACAATCAACATAGAAGGTTTCTGCCGCAGCACAGCCAGGCAGAGTTATGCCGCAAGCAGTGCGAGGCTTGGACAAAAGGTTGAGTCAAGATATCGAGCGAAGCATGAGCGTAGGGCAAAGGAATGCTGAAGTCCAGATAGTATGGAAGGCAGTGCAGTATGGCAGTGAATTCCAGAAGAACTTCAGAAGGCATCCTGCGGCAGCGGTCAAAGCAGCCTGCCCTATAATATCTCAACCGATTGTTGACGTAGCTTTTCAAGGGAATTAGTTGAAGACTCTCACCTATAAATAGAGGACGTCTACAGCTGCATTCCTCAACAATCCAGATTACATTTCAACACCTTAGAAACACTTTCCGATCCTAGGATCGATCATCATTTAGTGCCGAGAGCTTCACGTGTGAAGTTCGTCGTGCCGTTCGTTCTCTCACCTGTTCGAGAGTTCTTTTATTCTATTGATGATTCGACTTCTGATCATAGGTGTATGAAATTCCAGTAGCTAGGTTTTATTGTTGATTGTTCATACTCTTCGGATACGATTAATACGAAGGCATACATGTGTATAGCCTTTGGTAATATCATTGTAAATCCAAGAGTATTCTTTTGTAAAGACTCGTTCTTTAATAAAGTTTCTGGTCGTAAGACCGTTTCGTATGTGTATAATTTAAATACACATACAAAGATTTAAATTTGTGTTCTTTACATTTTCGTACGTGTGTGTGTGGGTTCGTTCAAAGTGATTTATTTTTTATTAATTCCGCTGCAATTCTTATACATATATCACATATAATTTTAACAAGTAAACAACTTGGTTATTCTGGATAAAATACTTAAACTCAATTAAATCACGTAAAACGAACGTTTTCTGTACAAGGCATCGTGCTGCGGCATACGCTGTTCTGCCGCAGAACACTGCCTTGTCTAGGCAGCGCATTTTACTGCGTTTTATTTACTGCCTACGACTTTCAAGTGGTATCAGAGCCAGGTTCTAGACTTACTTAGTGTTTAAGGTCCGTCTGATCACGCACACTTACAATGGCAGATCCATCTTACATCGTACGAACACCGGTTGTTCTTGACGGTAGTAATTATGGATTTTGGAAAACCCGCATTGAAGCAAGGATCAAATCAATTGATCGCAGTGCGTGGCTATCCGTACTTCGAGGATGGAAACCACCTCAGGAGGAAATCCCTGAAGGCGGCACGATTGAAAAATCACCGGAGAAGTGGTCTATCGATGAAACTGCCGCAGCTACTGCCAACGATAGGGCAAGGTGTGCCATCCTTGAATCCATCGATTGCAATATGTACAGAATTGTCAAACAATGTACTACTGCCAAACAAGTATGGGATTTGCTGGCTCTTCATTGTGAAGGTAACAACGCAGTGAAGAAAACCAAGGTCCGTATGCTTATGTCTCGTTTCGAGAACTTGCGTATGAACGAGGACGAGACTTGCCTTCAGTACTTTGGAGAATTAATGTCCATTGTTACTGAATGTGCTGACCTTGGTTCACCCATTAGCAACCCGACAGTGTGTAGTAAGATTATGCGATCGATGAGCAAAAAGTTCCTGCCGAAGGTCACTGCCATAGAAGACAGCGAAATGTCTGAAGAATATTTTGTTTCATTAATGGCGATCTTCAAGAACTATGAACTGAACCATGAAGATCGTGAAACTCACGGGAAGTCACGCCCACGAAGCGACGAGAGGAACATTGCCTACACCGTGGCAGAGCCCGACGGCAGAGAACAAGGCAATAGTTCTCAAAGCAGCAGCCCCACCTCTACCAATGACTTGACCGATGAAGAGATATACGAGCTACTTGGATCTGATGGTGGAGATGACCAGTTTGCATTCCTCGCCCGGAAAATGGATGTTGTACTTGTTCGCTCGCTGAAGAAGCCGTACGATCCCCGACGAAGGAAGTTTCCGGCAAGGTCACCGCAAACTCAAGATCGACGACTTGTGATCCGCCAACCAAGCACGGGATCCATCTCAAGTTCCAGTCCAAATTCAAAGGACTGGTCGAGGATCAAGTGCCACGTATGTCAAGGGATTGGACACTTTTCAACCGAATGCCCTTCAAAAGATCGAGGCATTGAAATTTTGAATTCCATGGTTGCGCAAGAAGATATGGAACAATATTGCCTTGAAGACTCAACCACTGCGCTTACTGCTCAACTCGAAGGCACAACCCTATCTGACGCTGAAGATGACAGTCCATCCAATGTGAATGCACGACGGCATGTTTCATTCTTTGCCTCTGCCGCAGAAACGACAGAAAGCCCTGCCGCAGAGAACTGCCTGTGCTTCACTGCCTCAGTCAATGGCTACGAATCTGAAGAGGAGACCATTCCCATTGATATTTTCATCGAGCTCAAAGAAAGTTTCGATGAGCTACGCATGAAATGTGCCCGGCAGACCAAGATGATGAAGATGCTTACATCAACCAAAGCCGGATATGAAGAAAAAGTGAAGAAGCAGGCCATGGCAATTGAACAAATGCTCGTAGAGAAGAACACCTTTGAAGAACGATTGAAGAAACTTGATGTCCAACTCACCAGAAAGGATATGGAGGCCGAGAAACTGAAAATTGACTTTAATCGTGTAAACGGAAAACTCGAAGTTGCTAACAATACTTTTGTAAAACTTAACACAGCAACAACAAAATTAGATGCCGTAATGAGTATTTCACATTTTGAAAGGCAAGGCCTCGGACATCAAAAAGTTGTAGATGCCGTTTTTCCCAAGAAAAACTCAATGGACATGGCATTTGTAAAGGCATCAAATGACGATTCAAACGCTGCCGCACAATCCTCAACTCCAAAAAGGGATGAACAAACTGAAGGCAAGGCCGCTGCCCCAGCAAGAGACTGCCGCAGAAGGCCGAAGCAAAGGCAGGCATCATCAGGCAGGATGAAGACAAGGAAACCCCTGCCTAAGCAACATTTTAAGTCAAAGAGACGATATGTTTGCCACTACTGCCTAGTACCTGGTCATATTCGACCGTTTTGTTGGAGACGTGAAGAAGATCAAGCAAGAGGATATTACTTTCACTCCAACACTGGACCACGGCATCCCAAATACTTCTCACATTCTCTGTCCTCGCGACACCTTATCAAACAGAAGGCAGCAATTATACGCAAATGGGTGCCCAAAACTAAACTCTCTACGAATGTTTGTTTTACAGGTCCCTCCGATGACTCCTCTGCCGCATCAAATGCCATCCAAAGTGCCGAAACATGCAATGTCATTTTCACTGCCCTCAAAGCTACCAAGGATGATAAATGGTACTTCGATAGTGGATGCTCGCGACACATGACCGGAAATAGTGATCACCTCATCGACTACAAAGTTTTTCACGGAGGAGAGGTCACGTTTGGAGGAGGGTCCAGTGGTTCAATTGTTGGCCGAGGCACTTTAAATGTGAAAGGGCTGCCAAAGCTACAACAAGTGCTTCATGTTGAAGGCCTCATCACAAACCTCATAAGCATAAGTCAACTATGCGATGAAGGCATGAATGTAAAGTTTACTCACCAAATGTGTGAAGTGTTTGATAGTGCAGGGAACCCACTCATTCAGGGGGAGCGTTCCAAGGCAAACAACTGCTACTCCATTGGAGAAACATGCCTCTCTGCACAAGTCAAAGATGACATAGACCTATGGCATCAAAAACTTGGACACACAAGTCTTGGGAATTTAGAGCGTCTAATCAAGCTCAATGATGTTCGTGGACTTCCAGCTCTCCCAAAAATCCAGAAGACAACATGTGGACATTGCAAACAAGGAAAAATGACTCGTACAAGCCATCCAACAATACCTGCCGCAGGACAGACTGATGCCTCTGCCGCAGGACCTGCCAACTCCAAGGCAGAACTGTATCAAAAGCAAACCAAATGCTTTGATCTCCTCCACATGGATTTAATGGGACCAATCGAGACGAGGAGCCACTCTGGAAAACGCTACGTACTTGTCGTAGTAGATGATTTCTCAAGATATACTTGGGTGCGTTTTCTCCAAGACAAGAGTGAGACATTTGATGAGGTGTCCAAGCTAATTAGGTGGATAAAGACCAACCATGAAGCCTCAGTAAAGAGAATAAGAAGTGACCATGGCACCGAGTTTGAAAATCAACGACTTTCTCGTTTTTGTGACACGCATGGCATTGCCCAAGAATTTTCTGCCCCCATAACACCGCAACAAAACGGCGTGGCTGAAAGGAAGAACCGAACCCTCAAGGAAATGACGTGTACCATGCTGATCGCCAAGGGCCTAAGCAAGCAATTTTGGGCAGAAGCATTCAATGCCGCATGCCATATCCTGAACCGCATCAGCATACGTTCAGGAACAACAAAAACGGCCTATGAAATTTTGAACAATAGGAAGCCTAATTTGAAATACTTTCATGTGTTTGGCTCTGTTTGTTATGTTCTGAATGATAGGGAACCTAGATCTAAACTTGATCCAAAGTCACTTAAAGGATTATTTGTTGGATACTCTAGCCATAGTCATGCCTATCGTATTTTTATCATACAAACTAGAACCATCATTGAATCTGTTAATGTTGATTTTGATGATCTTAGTCGTCTCAGGAAACCCAAAGAAGAGAATGTAGAAGGCCTGCTCGAGCCTGCCGCAGTAGCAGAAATTGAAGGCAGTTTCACTCCTACGCAGCCTACTGCCGCACCCACTGGCTCGAATAATGATGATCAGCCCTCTACAGCGTCTCCCGAGCACTCAAATGATGATAGCTCGCCTCAACAAACAGATTCATCAGATGTTGAAGAAACACCGACCAGACGACGAAGGGATCCCCCAAGACATGTTATTCGAAACCACCCTTCGAGTCAACTGTTGGCCACACGCATGAGAGCTCGTCCATACATCAACTACCGCAACATGACCAAGAATGTAAGCATGTCTGCCACATGTATTGAAATAGGCATTGCCTCGTACCTCTCAACGATCGAACCAAAGAATGCCAAAGAAGCGTTGGCCGATGAATTTTGGTTTATGGCAATGCAAGAAGAGATGAACGAGTTTGAAAGAAACAAAGTTTGGAAGCTCATTCCTCGTCCCAAAAACAAGAATGTCATCGGGACAAAGTGGATTTTCAAGAACAAATCGAATGAGCATGGGCAGGTTGTGCGCAACAAGGCAAGACTAGTGGCGCAAGGCTATACGCAAGTTGAAGGCATCGACTTCGATGAAACTTTTGCTCCCGTTGCACGCATGAAGTCCATACGTTTACTTATTGCCATTGCATGCCACCTCAACATCACCTTACATCAAATGGACGTGAAAGCAGCCTTTCTCAACGGCATACTTGAAGAGGAAGCATATGTTGCACAACCCAAAGGCTTCGAAGATCCGAAATATCCTGACCATGTGTATCAACTACACAAGGCATTGTACGGCCTAAAGCAAGCTCCTAGAGCTTGGTATGGCTGCCTAACTGACTTTCTACTCAGTTTCGGATTCACTCGAGGCACTGCCGACAAAACACTGTTTGTGAAATTCAATTCTTCCAATATTTTAATTGCACAAATTTATGTTGATGAGATTGTCTTTGGATCCACATGTGAGAATATGCTTAAAGCATTTACCTCTGCCATGGCATCAAAATTTGAGATGAGCATGGTAGGAGAACTAACTCATTTCTTAGGGCTCCATATCAAGCAATCATCAACTGGGACGTTTATCTCACAAGCTTCATACGCTAAGAATCTCATCAAAAGATTCCAACTTGAAGGATCCAAGCCCATGAAACACCTATGGGTTCAACGGACAAAATCTCCCGAGGCACTGATACTGCCGCAGTGGATCAGACACTCTACCGATCCATGATAGGGAGTTTACTTTACCTTACGGCAACAAGACCAGATATCATGTATAGCGTTTGTTTGTGTGCCAGGTTTCAAGCTGATCCAAGGGAAGAACACTTGAAGGCAGTCAAACGCATCATACGCTATGTTGCCGCATCAGTCGAGTTAGGCATATGGTATACCAAAGATACCACCACCGATTTGGTTGGATTTTCAGATGCCGACTGGGCAGGAGACACGGATGAGCGCAGGAGTACAAGCGGAGGATGTTGCTTTCTTGGAAACAACATCATTTCATGGCAAAGCCGCAAGCAAAACTGCATTTCTCTATCCACTGCCGAATCAGAATACATTGCCGCAGGGAGTTGCTGTACCCAATTGATTTGGTTAAAGCACATGCTTGATGACTACCACCTGGATAGCAATGTTCTTACACTCTACTGCGACAACACGAGTGCTATAAATATCAGTCATAATCCAGTGCAGCACTCAAGAACCAAACACATCAGCATAAGGCATCATTTCATCCGAGATTTGGTGGAGAAACGACTCTTGAGGATTGATCACATCCCAACAGAAAATCAAATAGCAGATATCTTCACCAAGCCACTGAACTCAGATCGATTCATTGCTTTGAGAAAGTCTTTGTGCATGTGCACCATGCCTTAGATGCTGATCTGCATCATGCTGCCGCATTGTCATGCCTACTGAACCTCTGCCACAACATTCTGCCTTAGTCAATTTATGAGATTAAAATTTTCCAAAGGAAGAGAAAATACCCAAACCACTTTAGGCAACATGGTCAAACCCATATACATGTAATTAATACTCAATGGGTTGAGATACTATGTACTAGGTGACCTAAGTATTTGATAATCTCGTTTTTACATTGGCATTATACCTAAGTGGAGTATAAGTACTTATGATGCAGCATGATGTTTCATTAGGATTAGATGTTTTTATTCTTTTCCTAATTTTGCTTTGTAAGCCTCGATTTTTCACACCACAAAAATATTTTACTTATTTTATTCAAAAAAAAAAAAAATTTGAAAAATGAAAAATAGAAAAAGAAAATATATTAAAAACAGAAAAATCAAATATTAAAAAAAAAAAAAAGGGGGGACTTTGATTTTGATTTTTGGCAACGACCTGCCGCAAAGCAATGCCCCACTTGACCGTTGGGCAGCACTCGAGTGTGCGGCAGGCGACGGTTCAGGTCACAAAAAGTAACCGTTGCCTAGTTGCCCATCCCATCAACTGCCGTCCGTTTCCTTTTCTTAAAACTCCTTAACATTTTATTTTTAATATTTACTGAAAATCAAAAGTTCTAATCCTACTAAAACTCTATCTCTCTCTATCCAAATCCGATCAAGAGTTTGATTTTACTAAAATTCGTCAACCCTAATTTTTCTATCGAACGCACAATATAAAGCCCCATCTTCTTACGTTCGATTGTTTGTGCTCTGTTCTTTTTCTAAAACCCTAATTTCATCAAGAACTTTGAATTCAATGGCATCATCTCCATTCGCCTTTGCTCGCTACTTCTCGGACCCTCGCCTGGTGGAGCTCATCAAAGAATCTCGCCCCGATGCAACTATGGAGGATATTCAGCCCGCGGAGTCTCTACCTTTTATCAACCGCCTCATCGCCATCGATGCCGCCGCCGCCGCAGCCGCCGCCGCCGCAATCGACGCCGCTTCCCAGCCGTTACCATCTACTGAGAACCAGCCGTCGCACATCGAGGCAGGAGAAGGATCAGGTAAGGCTTCTCCCATGAACATCTCCCCGGATCATGATGCAGGGGGAGAAACTGCCGCAGAAGAAAAACCTGCCGCAGAGGATGAGCCTATTCCCCTTCAGATCATACTCCCTGGACCCAGCAACTCTGAGCCATCCCAGACTCCTCGTTCACTGGTGGTTATTTCTGGGATCGACAATGTGCTTGATTACGAAGCTGCCCAGAACGAACGATCCCTCAACACCTCGGATTTCAAAGGGTTGTTCACACCTGAACCCTCTGTCACTGCCGCATCCTCTGCCTTTCCCCAGGCAGACACTGAAGTGCAGCAGCAAGGCAAGAGCATGCCTTACAACAGGAGGGATGATGCTGATGATTTCGACTACAGCGAGCTCTACGACAACTACCCTTCTCAGAAAAAGACCAAGGATCGCAAGCCTACTCCTTACCCTTCTGCAAATCCACCCTCTGCCGAGGAAGATTCCGGCCACTCCAGCCAGCAGCAGCTTGATGCCGCAGATGGCTCTGAAACAGAATCTGACCCACTGCTGCAGGATCTTGCCTCAAGGAAGCGCAAGAAGAAGCAGGTGCCCCTTCCTCCTCGCCGGCCGTCCACCAGATCCGCCACTGCCAAAGGCAAAGGCCCGGCTCTGCCCCCTACCTCAATGGAAAATCCCATTGATGTTGAGACCACCGCCGCCAAGAAGTCCCGCAAGGGAAAGAGTGTTGCTGTCGCTTCAAAAACTGACAGCTCACACAGTGGTGATGCCGCAGCACAACCCGCTGCGAAGAAAGGTGGCAAGGCACCAAAAATTGATGCCCCCAAGGAGGACTCGGATTCTGACATGAAATCCGGGAAGGGTTATTCGAGGTGATTCTGGTCGGAACGCCGTTCAGTGATTGGGCCCCAGTTCTACTCCAACAAGCCTATTCAACCGGACCGTGGTGGTGACTTGTCAACCTGTGCCAAACACAAAGTTGACAGGTTCTTGAAGAAGATGAAGTTGGTCAAGGCAGTATCCTACGCAGCACCCTACTGCGAGGATTTGGTGCGCGATTTCTATGCTAACTTGCGTCCCTGCTTTGGTGATGATGGATCCAGAGGCTATGGCAAGGTGTACATGCGTGAGAAGATCTTTAACTTCACCCCTGCCGCAATTAATGCCTTCTTGGAGCGCTCTGATGTCGAGTATCCTGCCGCAATTGCTGACCCCACCATTGCCACAGTGTCTCACCGCCTGACCAGATCACCACCTGATGCTGCCAACAACATTCCTTGCTCAAAACTCTCTTCTTTTTACTATTTTCTGTTCACTGTTGCCAGGCACAACTGGATTCCCACTACGAATGTGCATTTCGTGCACACCCAAATGGGGGAAGTCTTGTTTCACCTTGGTGCAGGTAGGCAGGTGAACTTGGGAGAGCTCATTTTTGAGAAGATAGCATCACAGGCAGAAAACATTACCCAGACGCAGAGCCTTGCGTTCCCATCACTGATCTGGGAAATGTTGAAGATCCAAGGGCTCCCACACAACAGTGCTGATCTACTGACCTCTGTGCCGCAACCTTACAAGTTGTCTGTTCGGGAGTACAATGATTTGCTCTGGACTGGTTTTCATGCCACTGCCGCAGTGCCTCCCACTCCAGCTCAAAAGAAGACACCCAAGCTGCCGCAGACTGCTGCCCCAAGCTCATCTGCTGCCCCACAGCCCAATATTCATGCTCGTGTCCAGGCATTTGCAGAACAAACTGCTGCAAGTCATATGGTCATTATGCAGGATTACATGGCCAAGGCACTTGTGGATGCTATCACTTTCTTCCTTGAAGAAGAGGGCATTTCTCCACAAAAAGGGGGAGTACCAGCAGCCGAGGCTAAAGTGGCAAGGAGCACTGTTTTGAAGATGTTGAAGAAGCGCATTGATGAGGACATCAAAGAAGTTGAAGCTGAAGAAGCTGCAGAGAAGGATGCTGCCGCAGCAGAGAAGGCTGCCGCAGACACTGCAGCAGAGATTGATGGTGAAGAGCGTGGATCGTCTCCTGAGCACGATGATTGAAGACTTGAAGAACTGCAGTTCTGAAGACCCGAAGAAAAATTATTTCTTCTTTTTGCTTTAAGTTTTTATTCACTCTGAACAATTTATTTAATTTCTGTCTATTTGCTTTTTGAACAATTTGTTTTTTAAGTTGTTATTTGTTTGAACAATTTTAGTTATTTTCCTTTTGAAAAATTTGGTGTGTTATTTTTAAGGCTTACTTAGTTACTTGTTTTTGTTCTATTAGTTAGTTAGTTGTTTGTTTAAATAAATTTCTGTTCTACTTAGGAAGTATTAACTAAGGGGGAGTTTTATGCCTTAGTTGTTTTGTCAAGATAAATCTCATATACTTCTAAGTCAGATGTATTTCATTGAGGGGGAGTGCTCTTATGCGCTGCTGCCTCATGGTTTTGTGAAGAAAGATAAAAAGGGGGAGTTTGTAAGGATAAATATGTTTGGGCATTACAATGCCTTAAATGTACCTAGGCAGAAGTTGTCTTGCTAACATATTTATTTGTTTTATTTCTTTCTTCACAATTTAAACTGTTGTAATCACTTGTCATATTGGTGATTTGATTTAGCATAGTTCATTAGTTGGAACGTGCTTGAAAAACAATCAACATAGAAGCTTTCTGCCGCAGCACAGCCAGGCAGAGTCATGCCGCAAGCAGTGCAAGGCTTGGACAAAAGGTTGAGTTAAGAGAATCGAGCGAAGCATGAGCGTAGGGCAAAGGAATGCTGAAGTCCAGATAATATGGAAGGCAGTGCAGTGTGGCAGTGAATTCCAGAAGAACTTCAGAAGGCATCCTGCGGCAGCGGTCAAAGCAGCCTGCCCTATAATATCTCAACCGATTGTTGACCTAGCTTTTCAAGGGAATTAGTTGAAGACTCTCACCTATAAATAGAGGACGTCTACAGCTGCATTCCTCAACAATCCAGATTACATTTCAACACCTTAGAAACACTTTCCGATCCTAGGATCGATCATCATTTAGTGCCGAGAGCTTCACGTGTGAAGTTCGTCGTGCCGTTCGTTCTCTCACCTGTTCGAGAGTTCTTTTATTCTATTGATGATTCGACTTCTGATCATAGGTGTATGAAATTCCAGTAGCTAGGTTTTATTGTTGATTGTTCATACTCTTCGGATACGATTAATACGAAGGCATACATGTGTATAGCCTTTGGTAATATCATTGTAAATCCAAGAGTATTCTTTTGTAAAGACTCGTTCTTTAATAAAGTTTCTGGTCGTAAGACCGTTTCGTATGTGTATAATTTAAATACACATACAAAGATTTAAATTTGTGTTCTTTACATTTTCGTACGTGTGTGTGGGTTCGTTCAAAGTGATTTATTTTTATTAATTCCGCTGCAATTCTTATACATATATCACATATAATTTTAACAAGTAAACAACTTGGTTATTCTGGATAAAATATTTAAACTCAATTAAATCACGTAAAACGAACGTTTTCTGTACAAGGCATCGCACTGCGGCATACGTTGTTCTGCCGCAGAACACTGCCTTGTCTAGGCAGCGCATTTTACTGCGTTTTATTTACTGCTTACGACTTTCAACTTGTATGTTCTTCTTCTTCAATTCCTCTCCTCCTCGATGCTTATAATAAGCATAAAACTCCGTTGATAATTTCTTTAATCATTTTTCCTTTCTAAATTTCAGAGAAGTATTCCGGGTGTCCCCAGGCATGATAGTAAGTGATCGTCGTCTTCCATACTCCTTATTTTCTTTGTTATTAAAATTAATGTTTTCTTTTCTCTTTTGATTTTCTGATCGATCGGGTGTTTAAATGACCAGGGGATCAGTGTGGCTGGTGTTGTGCAGAGGCGAGACATGGAGGTTTGAGAAATTAATCAATATATATAATATAATATAATTGTTCATATATATATATATATATATATATATATATATATATATATATATATATATATATATATATATATATATATATATATATGTTTCAGTACTCGATCCTTCCCGTCTATCTCTAACATCATATATTAAAAATCAGGTAGAGTATCCCCCTATTGCAACCGCGTGCTGCAGCGATGTTCTTCATGCCGCCCTTAAACATATCATGATCAGTACTACTAATAAAATATAAATATATATATATATATATATATATATCCCTTAGCTCGCTCTCATTATAATACCTTTGCCTTTTCGATCTTTGGTTGGTTTGTGATGTTTTATTTTGCTATCTATCTATGTTGTATTACTCATATCATTAATAATTAATAAAGGGGTTTATAATAATTTACTAATTATGTATCAACTTAATTTACTTATAATAAGACATAATTAGTAATGACTAATAAAATTCAATTGATCGATCCAGAACCATAACTTCAAATGATCACTCATTATAATCGAACTCTTACTAATGACCTTACACGAGTTTTGAGATGAGACAATAACCTACTGGGAGAAGAGGTCAACTTTTCTTATTATAAAATGTCAAATAAAATTAGAATTTGTCAAATCAAAGTGAGCATTTTCCTTGCAAGCAAGTTTTTAAGTATCTTTTCTTAGCATCATTCTGTTTGTAATCAGTTAGATTCAATTTAACTCATTAATTTTAATTTAGTTTAGGTGATTTTTTTTAATTAATTACAAAATATAATTCAGATTTCAGAGTAATAATTTTAAGTAAACAATTGAAAACTATACTCTATTTATTTCATAAATGGATGTTTTACAATAACAAAACTTTCAAAAAAAAAATCTTATTTTTTTAATTTAAAATAAAATTTCAATTTATTTTTTCTACTTTAGTAACAACTATTTTACTTTTAATTTAAAAATACATTAATCTCCTTCACTTTATTTGTCAAAAAGTCAAAATAAAACATTTTTTATGAATTTTATGTTCGAAAAAGTGGTCTTATTGAAGAAATGAAAAGGTAGTAAAAAACAACTAAAGTAAAATATTTCATCATAATTCAATAAAATCAATAGTAATTACAGTAAATAGTTTATTTTTTATATTATAAATATTACACTATCTAAAAATAAAAATGAATAAACATTATAAAAATGATTGCATGTTACTACAAAACGTTATTCATAAATCATAATCAATCGTCCTTCCGATTTTTGTTTTCCAATTAAAATCATTGAAATATTTTCACCAAGAGAACTCGTTAAAAATACCGCCGTACTATCTTATCTCATTTCCACCACCGCCTTCCCTCGCCGGGAAGCTTCGAAATCGTCACCCCGGCGAGCGAGCTTTCTCCCACTAAAACCCCCTCATAAACGATGTCACTAATTCCTTGTCTTTCCCTTCAAATTCAAACCGCACCCCCAAAAACTCCATTTTTCCTCCCCAAGAATTCAATTTCCTCTGTCTCAAAAAACTATTCTTTCGCTCCGATTCCCAAAGGGATTTTGAAGAAGGTCAGTACTGTAAATCTGGGCCCATTGGTTCCCGTCGCGTGCGCGACTCACCCGCCTTTCGCGGGGCTGTACAGGAGGAGGGAGGGGAGTTTCTCGCTGCTTCCGTTTGGCGTGAGCCCGGATACCGATTCTGTGATTGAGGTACAATCTGATGCTTCGGAAGCTTTGTCGGCTATGCTCCCATTCGTGTCGTCGCTCTCACTGCCGTTGCTGCCCTTTCTAAGCCTTCCACTTTTACTTGGTGAGCGTGGTTTTGTTTCCTTACACTTTATGATTGAGCTCTGTGTGTATGTGTATGTGTATTAGAACAAATGCTGCACACGATCGGTTGTTTTTTGCTTGCTTAAAGTCGGACTTGTAGTAGCAATTTGTTTCACCAGAAGATACTATCCTCTAGTATACTACTTTGGATGTGATCTTCTTGGAAACTATTTACTATTCGTTTGCATTATTTCCCTTACGACGTTACGCGCCCACATGTATTGCTTGCAGCTTGCGTTGATGGTTATTTACGTAGGTGCTATCCACACGCCTCCACGTGTACACTTGTTTCACGAATTAAATTAAGTGCCCAATTTTTTATTCATTAATCTTCTTAAATCGCTCGATAGTAACCTGCAGGGTGTCTGATGAGTCATATTTTTTGGCTCATTTTTTGTTCTTTTGAGTCAAGTAATCGAGTCTTTATTTTCTTTATATTATTTTATTATGTCTGGGAGGACACATTTGGAGTAAGAGTGATGCAGGGCATAACAGGTGACACCTTGGGCATAATTGGAGTGAATTACGTGAAAGATGAAGAAGTCCTGACAATTGGGTAAAAGACAGCACAAGCTGGCGGTTTGGGCATAACATCTACTTTGGCCTGATCACCCACTGTAGGCAAAACACTCACTCTCGACTGATCACCGACAGTTGAGCAAGCAGCCACTATGGGCATACACCGCATGCATGAAAGGAACCAGTCCCTTGGACCAAAATCAAGGAATCAAAGCAACAGTGACTCAAACACTTGGGCCTACTTGGGCAAGCAACCATTATGGGCGAAGGCACTTTGCGGAGATTCCAAACTTCCAAAGTCCCACACGTGATCCATGACTTAACCAAGGCAAAGAAAAGACCGAGGCGTTAAAAAGGCAAAGAAATCACCTTCCTGGTCAAGGGTGCATGTTGAGCAAGCTGGTCTGACTGGAACATCCAGGTCCCGTTGAGCAAGTTGGGACAGAGTCAGAAAGTGGAGTAAGACCGACGCACGACCAAGTACCGCGCATGAACAACTACCTCGTAAATGAAGAAGGCTATCGAAGATAAAGCAATTGGGCAAGAGCGACAATTGATCAGAGACGAACGTTGAGCAAGCAGTGTACGAAGAGTCCTTGGAATCATGGAGTCCTCAAAGGCGACCAGATTCAGAGAAGTATCAAAGAAGGACTCTCATCCAACCTTAGAGTCATTGTTCAACACGTCTCTATCAAATCAGAGTCCTATATACACAGGAGTCAAGACGTCAGCACGGGCAGGCAGCTGTCCAGAATCCTGAAAATTTAGGAGTCTTCAAGAGAATCCTTATCCAATCAAGATCAGCGATTTTTACTTGCTTCCCAAGACTCCTATCATCTATAATATATGAGGACGTGGAGAAACGAAAAAGGGAGTCGAACGCAGCAACACACAACCCGAGTTCCACAAAACAACACACGAAATTCATGAGAGTTTATATGTATTTGTTTTGAGAGTCGAGTGAGGAGGAACACCGCCCTTTTGGGCAGCCTGTTTGGGCGAAATTGTATATTATGTTTTTCTTAATTTATTTTCCTTTTGTTTCAGTTATTTAATTTCGTTTTTGCTTTCTTTATTTATTTTAATTATGTATTGCTGAATTAACATCGTTTGGTCAAATTCTGATCCTGATCAGGCTGCTGTGTAAAATACTGTGAGGCTTCTTGATGACAGCAACTAGCTTAGCTTTGTTCCCGATTCAACAGGGTAGTATATAGAGGATGTTAGGGACTTGGGCAATCCTACAATAACCAGTGGGAACCCCGACTTGCCTAACACACAAGTACGTGGATCAACGCGACCGGGAGACTGGGCGTCCGCGAAGTACAACATGTTGCTGGAGATGTGGTCGTATGACTTGAGTCTGTCCAGGCATGCTATTGGCCATTCTGGGTTTGCTTAGAGGATGAAAGCGGCTTGATCAACTTAGACTCATGCGGTCACATAGTGTCGAATTGGTCAATGTCAGGAGACCTATTGAGAGAGATCTAATAGGACTTTAAACATAAGAGCGAATGAGGGTCAGGGGTATTGACGTGCGTGACATCATAGGGACGTTAATATTTTGGGCCTATAACCGGAAGATGAAGCTGTTAGCAAAATGATATATGTGCCAGTGAACAGTAAACACTTGACCAGTGTGATCAAGGTAACGACTTGCCCAAATGTTTTTAATTCGTTTTTATTTTGTTTTTGTTTTATTTCAGTCAAGGTAGTAAGGAGATCACGGAACCGCTGTGCCCACAGCGAACACAAACAAAATCCTTTTAAACGTGACAACCCCTTGGGCAAAGCCGGGGGAAAATAACAATAAACTCCTCGTGGGATCGACCCTATACTTGCCACTAATACTTGTTGTTGGTGAAAGGTCTAGGAAACTTATAAATTTATTTTGACCGATGTTTTAAGCAGGCTTTGTTTTGACATCATGTGTTGCTGGGGCCCAGCTATCCAGATATGCCAGCTGCTTGAGTATTTCTTTTGCTTGCCTTGCCGTTGCTTCTATATTACGGTTATTTACTGAGTAGTATAGTAGAAGTCGAGTAATGGGCACATAGCAATTTGGCAATCGAGTGAGCATTTTTTTGTGTATTGTGTCGGTGTAACTGTGTAAGACTGGTAGGAACAAGTAAGGGTGTTCAATTGAGATAATGATATTGTACAAAGAAAATGATAAAAAAAATTTACAAAAGAATATGATACTCCCTCCATCCCTAAACTCTATGCATAGAGAAATTTGTCTTGATTAAGAAAAAATGATTTTTAATTTTTTTGTAATATAAAGTAATTTTTTTGTAATATGTATTGATGTGTAAATAATAAAGTAATTATTTAAAAAAATAGTGTTATGAGAGTAAATAAATGTGCATTCATAGAATAAATTGTAAAAAAACATTTTATTTATTGGTATATACTATTTTAATGACGGATCAAAAAGTAAAGTGAATTATTTTTGCCTTTCACAAATGATAAAACAATACAAAGGCATGGTAAGAAAATGTATTCAATGCTGAATACCACCACTATATTGAAGGTGAAAAAGGTTTACCGCTGCTGCAGTTCGAGTTGATGGGTTTTCTTCAACTGATCTCTCTCTTATACTGTAAAAGAGATAAGAATTCAACATTTTAAAATCTTGAATTATTAAATAAAAATTTTAAAAATGTGAGGTATTAAAAAAAATTAAAATTCAATGGATTTTTTTTATCCCAAAATATAAAAAAAAATATATATATTTTATGAAATCTCGTTAATACATTATATTCGTATGGAATTTTATTATAATTAACTAATTTATTGTTAAGGTTGTTAGCTTAGTTGGTTTAGCAATCGAATTGAGATCAAAGGTCATAAGTTCAAACTTAAGATATTGGAATTGACTTAGAAAAAAAAATTAATTTAGTATCTCCAATGGAGAGGTAGAAATTTATGTCTCTCACCCAAAATCCATAGAGAGGTAGAATTTTTTTTGGGTAGAAGTAAAAAAAAATTAATTTAGTTTTTTTGGGTAGAAGTAAAAAAAAAAACTAATTTATTAGAGTATCTCCAACGAATAGGTAGAAGTCTATGTCTCTCACCCAAAATCCAATAGAGATGTAAAAGTTTTTTTGGATAGAAGTAAAAAAAAACTAATTTATTAGAGTATCTCCAACGGAGAGGTAGAAGTCTATGTCTTTCACCCAAAATCCAATAGAGAGGTAAAAGTTTTTTTGGGTAGAAGTAAAAAAAAAAAATGAATTGACGCACAGCTTACTTATCACTCAAAACTTACATCACTGGAGATGCTCTTATTAAAAAGTTATAAAACTTAAATATATTTATATAATGCAATGTGACAGTAGAGTGATCATCTACTGCTATAACTTAAATATATTTAGATAATACAATGTGACGTCAGAGTAATACAATGTGACATCAGAGTGATCATCTACTACTATATAATTAATTTAATTTAATCGACGACGACCGAGTTTCTAATACAAAACATCTCTATTTATAGAACCTTCACATGTATATTATTCGACCACACCAAAAACAAACTAATCTTTTCAACAGCTAGCAAGAAAATCAAATGGCTAAATTTGTTCTGGTTGCGATCGTTACCCTTTTCATGCTGTCGCCGATGGTTGTGAGTAGCTAGCGTCGTACCTAGTATTTTTTATTATTATTATTCTTATTTTTTCATTGATCGATATATGTTCGGTTCTCTCGATCTTCTTAATTATTTATAATTAATATATGATCGTTCAGGTGACGATGACTCAGGGCCAGATCCACAATACCAATCGTGTTTTACTTGCAGTATGATCTTCTTCTTCTTTGAGATGCTAAGTATATACTATAAAATTGCGTTGATTATTTCTTTAATCTTTTTTCCTTTCTAAATTTCAGAGTAGAGTTCTGGGTAGCCTTCATTATAGTAAGTGATCGTCGTCTTCCATCCTCACTCCTTATTTTCTTGGTTATTAAAATTAATGTTTTTTTCTTTTTATTTTCTGATCAATCGGGTGTTTAAATGACCAGATACCTGTTACGTTTGTTGTGAAGAGGCGAGGCGTGGAGGTTAGAGAAATTAATCAATATATAATATAATTGTTCATGTATATATATATATATGTTTCAATCGATCCTTCATGTCTATCTCTAACAACATATATTAAAAATCAGGTGAAGTATCCTCCGGTTGCCGCAGCCTGCCGGCCAAATGTAGATGCTCTTAAACATATCATGATGGTTTGCCGCAGCCTACTACTAATAAAATTAATAATAAAATAAAATACATATCCCCTAGCTCGCTCGCTCGCTCTCAGTATAGTATGTTTGCCTTTTCGATCTGCAGTTGGTTTTGTGATCTTTTACAGTATTTTGATATCTGTCTATCTATCTATCTATGGTGTATCACTCATATAATTAATAATTAATAAAGGGGTTTATAATAATTTACTAATTATGTACCGTATCAACTTAATTTACTAATAAGATTATAAGACAATCGCATCCGTTTGAATAAAATTCAATTGATCGACCCAGATCCATAACTTCAAATTATATATATATATATATATATATATATATATATATATATATATATATATATATATATATATATATATATATATATATATATATGTGGTCATTTTTCTAAAAACAAGATAATCGATCTCTTACTAATGACCTTAGACTTTTGAGATGAGACGATAACATACTGATAACATACTGTATGGGGAGAAGAGGTCAACATTTATTATTATAAATATTAAAATGGATGCAAGCTGTGAAGTTGAAGTAGAGAAGAGAGAGAGCTGGTGGCGCGCGTTTTATATTGTTTCAAATATAAATCGCTTTTCTTTTATTTTGTTTTAATAGTAAGTAGCACTTTATGTTGTAAAAGTGCTAGTATAAATAAGGCTTGTACTCTTTACGTTTTCTAAGTTGAAGGGAAAATCATTTTCATTGTTTTGGTCTTCCCGCTTCAGTAATTTGAGTTTTCCCCAAATTCTTTTTTGATCCATAATTCTGGATCTCAGTTTTCATATGGTATCAGAGCTCATTTTCGGTTGATTTATTGAGCTGTTTATCATTTTTTTTGAAGTTTTATCTTCATCTTCTTGGTAGTCATGGTGAGAGGAAATACCAGTCGAGAGGTTATGCAGTATCCCGATGAAAACACAAATCCTTTTTATATTCATCCGAGTGATAATCCAGGAATGTGTATTGTTCCTCAACCATTGAATGCATCGAATTACAATATTTGGAGCAGAGCGATGATTACAGCACTGATGGCGAAAAGCAAGGTCGGATTCGTGGATGGCTCGATTGTGAAGCCGGAGATAAACGATCTGTTATATGCTGCTTGGGTCAAGTGCAATAGCATGGTGGTTTCGTGGTTGCGAAGTGCTGCCACACCAGAGATCAGCTCGAGTCTCATGTACTTTGAAGATGCCGCTGCTATTTGGGCTGATTTGCGTGAACGTTTTGCTCAAGGTAATATTGCTAGGTTTTACCAGCTCAGACAACAATTCATGACTCTACATCAAGGTTCGCTTGATGTTAATAGTTATTATACAAAATTACGTGCTGTATGGGATGAATTTAAGCATTTGCAGCCTATTAGTTGGTGTAATTGTCCTGAGAGTGGCAGGAAATGGCATGAATATCAGATGCAGGAGTGTGCTATTCAATTTTTGCTTGGTTTAAATGCTAGTTATTCACAACTACGTTCAAATGTTATGAGCATGGTTCCTTTTCCATCTTTGTCAAGGATTTTTTCTCTGGTTATTCAAGAAGAAAGGCAGAGAGGTATTGAGGGGAGTATGCAGCAGAATTATGGTGGATCTGTGAGTGAATTGCCTGGTAATATGGTTAATGCCTCTGTGGGTATGAATAGAGGAAAAGAGAAGTATCATTGTACTCATTGTGGTAAACCAGGGCACACAATTGATAGGTGTTTCTCTATTCATGGTTTCCCTCCTGGTTATGGTAGAGGAAAGGGAAGAGGTGAAGTGAAAACTGGTCAAGCTAATTCTGTCCAAGGTGGTGTCACACCTGTGGAAAATGTTGATCAATCAAATGTAGGTGTCAATGTTCAACCAGCAGCTTCAAATGCTCTCTCTAATCTCACTTTGTCCAGTGATCAATGTATGCAAATTATACAGTTACTTCAAACTCAGTTGTCAACTGCTACTACTGCTGCCACCCCACAATCCCATGCTGGTCAACCTGCTTCTACAAGTTCTGTTTTCCCATCTAACTCCACTCCAGCTGCAAATTTCAGTGGTACAGTTACCCTTAATCTCATTCCCTTTACTGCTTCTGTGATTCATTCACCTTTTCAGTGGCTTATTGATACTGGTGCTACTCATCATGTATGCTGTGATGAGACATCTTTCTTGGATTCTCATTTGGTTTCTAATACTCATGTTACTCTTCCAAATGGTGCCACAGTTGAAGTGATTAAAATGGGTTCTATACAAATCAATGAGCATATTATTTTGAGATCTGTTCTATTTGTTCCATCCTTTAACTATAACCTTCTTTCTATCAGCGCCTTGACCCTTCATTCTCAATGCAGTGTTTCCTTTACACATGATCATTGTTTTATCCAGGAAACTTCAAAGGGGACACAGATTGGGATGGGTAAGAGAGTTGGAAATCTATATGTTTTGAATGCCACAGGTTCTGTTTCTTCCACATCCATTTCAGTTTCTTCTGTTGTTAATTCTAGTCTTTGGCATTCAAGATTGGGTCATTTGTCTCATGGTAAACTCAGTTTGTTGTCTGATGTTTTGCATACCACATGTAATAAAAATTTCCTTTGTGAAATTTGCCCTTTGGCCAAACAGAAGAAGCTAAAATTCCCTAAATCAATGTCCAATTCTAAATATCCTTTTGATATTATACATTGTGATGTATGGGGTCCTTTTCATACTATCACCACTGATGGATTTGCCTACTTTCTGACTGTGGTTGATGATCACAGCAGATTTGTATGGACTTTTTTGATGAAGCATAAGTCTGATGTAGGTTCTGTTCTTACCCAGTTTTTCCATACTGTACATACTCAATTTGGTACTCATATCAAGTGTATGAGAAGTGATAATGCTCCAGAGTTCAATCTAACATCCTTGTTTGCTCAAACTGGTACACTTTATCAAAGATCTTGTGTTGGAACTCCTCAGCAAAATGCTAGAGTTGAGAGGAAGCATCAACACTTGCTAAATGTTGCTAGAAGTCTTCTTTTTCAATCCCATTTACCTCTTGAATACTGGGGAGATTGTATCCTTACTGCCTCTTATTTGATAAACAGAATGCCTTCATCTGTTCTTCCTCACTCAAATACCCCTTTTCATGCTCTGTTTCATAAACCAGCCAACTATTCACATCTCAAAGTTTTTGGTTGTTTGTGTTTTGCTTCAACCCTTGATAGACATAGAGACAAATTCTCACCAAGAGCCTCCAAATGTGTTTTTCTTGGTTACCCCACTGGTTATAAAGGCTATAAATTGTTAAACCTTGCCACCAACACAATTTTCATTTCCAGAGATGTTGTCTTTCATGAGACAATTTTTCCTTTCTCTCACCTTCCAGCACAAGATTGTTTTCCACATATTAATCCTACTGATATTTCTCACACAAATCCTACTGAGACTTCTAATATTTTCCCTACTGACACCTCTCCTACCCATCATACTACCATTCCTGATTCTCATACTACCCAACATCAGCCTCCTTTTTGCACACCTTCTCTTCCCATTCCTGATTCTTCTACTTCTCATGGCAGACTAATCAGAAGACCTTCCCATCTCAATGATTATATTTGTAATAATCTTGAAAGCTCTTCTGTACATCCTATTTCTTCTTTTATTTCTGCTGCTAAGCTCACTCCCTCATACTCTCATTATATTAATTCCATCACCTCTGTCCCTGAACCTCATTCTTATGCTCAAGCTGTTCTCTACCCTCAATGGTGTGAAGCTATGAATACTGAGCTTACTGCCCTTGAAAACAACAGAACTTGGGTAATCACTAATCTCCCAGCTCACAAAACACCAATTGGTTGTAAATGGGTGTATAGGGTTAAATTTTTGGCTGATGGTACAGTGGATAAATACAAAGCCAGGCTAGTTGCCAAGGGATACACTCAACAGGCAGGATTGGATTTTCTTGACACCTACTCTCCTGTTGCCAAACTTGCTTCTGTGAAGATGTTACTTGCTCTTGCTGCAGCTCAGAACTGGTCTATTGGACACCTTGATATCAATAATGCCTTTCTCTATGGCACACTGAATGAGGAAATTTACATGGTTTTGCCTTCTGGCTTGCTCAATCAGGGGGTGTCATATCCTCCTGGCTCAGTTTGCAAGCTCTTAAAGTCTCTATATGGCCTCAAGCAAGCATCAAGACAATGGTATATTACCTTTTCTAGAGCGCTGTCCAACTTTGGTCTGAAACAATCAGCATATGATCATTCTTTCTTTTATAAGAAAACAGGGAATACATTTCTGGGATTAGTTGTTTATGTTGATGATATTTTGATGGCTGGGAATGATGATGATTTGATTGAGAAATTTAAGCTATTTCTTGGCACAAAGTTCAAATACAAGGATCTTGGAGTTTCAAAATATTTTCTAGGCATTGAGATTGCTAGAAATCAGAAAGGGATCTTTTTATGTCAAAGAAAGTATGCTTTGGATCTTATACAAGATGCAGGATTGCTTGGTTGCAAGCCATCAAACACTCCCATGGATTCTGCACATCATCTGAGTGCTTCTGATGGCATTCCACTTACAGATATCACAGTTTACAGGAGATTGATAGGAAGGCTGTTATATCTATGTATTACAAGAGTTGATATTACATATGCTGTCCACACTCTTAGTCAGTTTCTTTCCAGTCCCACTGACATCCATATGCAGGCAGCAGAAAGGGTGGTGAAGTACTTGAAGGGTTCACCTGGACATGGTCTTTTCTTTTCCAGCTCAAGTGATTTTGTCCTTAGCATGTTTGCTGACTCAGATTGGGCAGGATGCCCAGATTCCAGAAAATCAGTTACAGGTTTTTGTGTTTTCCTTGGCTGCTCTCTGGTTTCTTGGAAATCAAAGAAACAACACACCATCTCCAGATCATCTGCTGAATCTGAATATAGAGCAATGGCCCTAGCAACATGTGAGGCAGTTTGGACAAAGGGATTGCTATCTGAAATGGGGATTGAGCAAGTCAGGCCTATCCCCTTGTATTGTGATAATCAAGCTGCAGTTCATATCTCTTCTAACCCTGTTTTTCATGAAAGGACTAAGCACATCGAGATTGATTGTCACACTGTGAGGGAAAAGTACATTGCTGGGATCATCAAGCCACTGCACATCAAGAATCATTTACAGTTAGCTGATATCCTTACTAAACCATTAGCAGCTGCAGAGATGTCAGGGATTTTGATCAAGATGGGATTTGGTAGTATCCATACTCCATCTTGAGGGGGTGTATTAAAATGGATGCAAGCTGTGAAGTTGAAGTAGAGAAGAGAGAGAGCTGGTGGCGCGCGTTTTATATTGTTTCAAATATAAATCGCTTTTCTTTTATTTTGTTTTAATAGTAAGTAGCACTTTATGTTGTAAAAGTGCTAGTATAAATAAGGCTTGTACTCTTTACGTTTTCTAAGTTGAAGGGAAAATCATTTTCATTGTTTTGGTCTTCCCGCTTCAGTAATTTGAGTTTTCCCCAAATTCTTTTTTGATCCATAATTCTGGATCTCAGTTTTCATAATAAAAGTCAAATAAAATTAAAATTTGTCAATCAAAGTGAGCATTTTTCTTGTAAGTATGTTTTTCTTAGCGCCATTTTGTTTGTAATCATTTAGATTCAATTTAACTCTTCCTTATAATATATAATTCAGCTACCAATTGTGTTAGGTGGCATATTTTTATTCGTTAAATTTTGTTGTGTTCACACCTATTAATAAACTTAGATTAAATTTGTGTTCACACTGATAATTAATTAATTAATAATTAATTAGCGTAATTATTTATTTATTTATATAATATAATTTACATTTATAATCTCAGTAAATATTCACATGAAATATTCAAAATATTTGTGTTCCTTATTTATATTATACTACTATTTATTTAATTACATTTATTATATTATACTATTATTTATTTATAATACTAAAATTAATTTACGAGAGAATCTGCATTTTTTTATTAATATATTTAACCGATTTATTAATTAATTTATATTATATAAACAATATCGGTAAGGGAAATCTACTCCTTATTTTAAGCAACTAAATAAATTTGATATTATTTACTATTTATATTACTATAATCATGAATAATTCAAATACGTGTAACGTTATCTTCACTCACTTACTACCTCTCACTATTATATTTTTTTTAATTTGTTCATGCTCACACTTTTTTTTGCATTGCTCTATGTAGGTTTTGTTATTTTTTGTATTTTTTGCAGCCTTAAATGTGTAAGTATCTTCGAATTTTAATTTTAATATTATCGTTTAATTATTAATATTTTTATTTTTTGCAACCTTATTTTTTACAAATTTGAATTTTAGTTTTAATATTATTGTTTGATCATTAATATTTTTAATTTTTTGCAGTTTTCAATGTAAGTATTTTTTACTAATTCGAATTTTAGTTTTTATATTTTGTTAATTATAATTGTATTGTAAATATAACAATTTATTTGGTATTGATTTTCGTTTTTTTTTTTCAGATTTTTTTTATTTTTTATGTTTTTTAATGATTCATTTTTTTGAAGAACTTTTGTATTTCTTACTGTTTTTTTATTTATTTTGTAGGTTTCTTTATAAGTAAAAGACTATGTTATTTTGTAAGTTTGTTTATAAGTAAAAGAATCTGCAAATCGAACAATTATAAGTAAAAGATCAAATATTGGATTGCACAAGTTATAAATGGAACCAAACTTTTGTTTATGTTTTCTAATAAGATTAGAGTAGTATGTATTAATTTTATTTATGATTTAATTTACTCAATTTACTATAATTTATAAAATTTACAATTTACAATAATTCTATTTAATTTCATTCTAATTTTGTTTATGTTGTAACTTACGGAACAATGTTTGTATTTGTATTACTTAAAAATATCACTAAAATAGAATTAAAATAATTAATTGAGTTAATGAAATAAAATTGTATTTAATAATTATTTGAATAATTTAAAATCAATAATACAATCCATGATTATTATTTTTGTACAAAATAATTGTTTATTAAAGTAATAAATTACAAAAATAATTATTTAATTGAACAGTCAATAATAGTTGATTATTATTTTTTTTAAAAATTGTTTTTCAAAGTAATAAATTACAAAAATAATTTTTTAGTCGATTAGTTAACACGTTTTTTCCTTTTTAATCTCATTGAAATCCGTTATTCTATTAAAGATAATATTATTTATACATTTATAATAGTAAATATTGACTTTAATAAATTTAAAATAATAAATAAATCATTTTTAATGTATCTATTTATTTTTAACACGTTTTTTCTTTATTAATCTCCATTAAATCCGTCTATTAAAAAATATTATTTATACCATCAAATATACCCTAATAAAAGCTATAAAATCGTCTCTTTTTATCATATTTATTATTGGCATTGTTTTTTGTTTTGTTTTTTCTTCTCTTCCTTTTTTTATATAAATAATAAATGATGTTTTTATATAATAATTATTATATTCATGTACAATTAATATATATATATTGTTGTTTGCTTAATCAAAATTTACATGTAACTCTTGAATTTTTTGTAAATATTTTGAATTTTGTATATCAAATTATATATTGGATATCTTTATTTAACAAATTACTAAGCGACTAAGCGTCCTAAAATTCTCTCAATTCTGTTAACTACCATTTTTAAAATTAGAATTCAACATTGGAAGAACCATAAAATGTCATCATCCTTGTTGGATACTGTTTCTATAATTATAATTAAACATTTTAAAATTGTGTACTTTTTGAGCAAATATACCAAATATGTAAAGAAACTCGATAAATTAAATGACAGGTTAAAAAAATATCAACAAACTCATATTAAATAAAAAATATTCTAAAACACCCAAAAAATTATATAGTAAATCAAATAAATAGTTTTTAACCAACATGCACTATATTACCGATGTGAACGTTGAAAAAGTCGGACATTATTATATTTACAAGCAAAAGTAAATTATTATATTAATAAGGATAAATAAAACAATTATTAAAAAAAATTGATCGACAAGCAATCCGTATTAGAATTGTCAGATTATTAATAACGTTTAGTTTAAATTTCCGTTCATAAAGTAATTAGTAACAAAAAATAATTAAATTTTATAAATATAACAATTATTCAATCAATATTAATTCAGGATGATATACAATTGATCGAGTGATAGAATGCTCAATGAGAAAATGATCACTGTTTAAGTAATTTGTAATTTGTACTTAAATCTTTTTTAGTTTGTCATTTGGTATTTCCGAACAATTTATTTTGATATTTTGAATACTTTTTGGGTTATGTTTTAACAGTTTAAATGGTTATTCAAGTTTAAACTATAAATGCAATTAACTTAACTATGTTTTTAGCTTTAAAGACTAATTATTTACTTTGATTTGAGTCAATTTATTTACTTATTTGTTAATATGAAATTTTCAAATGGAACTAAACTCATTGTTGTTGAACTAATTGATTTGTAAATTTGATTTATACTATGAAATGATACTTAATTATTTAAATATTAATATTAATAAACTTTTATATACGTATAATTTGAGAATAATTTTATTAACAAAACTATTTTTTAACGCAAAATATCTATTCTATTAAATATAAATCAGACTTAATTGATAATGACTTTATTAACAAAACTATTTTTTAAAGCAAAATATCAATTCGATTAAATATAAATCGAACATGTAGTCTATAAAGAATTATTTGTAATATCATTGTGATTTCTTTATTGTACTATTTCAATTATATAATTCATTTAATGTTTATTTGTCAATTATCAATGTGTACATTTAATATGAGTTTATGTTAAAAATTAAATTTAAGTAGAAAGAGCACTACTCGAGTAATAGAAAGTTGAATTAAATACACGTTTATTTGTCAATTATCAATGTCTACATCTAATATGAGTTTATTTTAAACATTAAATTTAAGTAGAAAGAGCATTACTCGAGTAATAAAAAGTTGAATTAAATACGGGAAGGATGACTAAGTTAACTTTAATTTAGTTTAGGTGAAATTAATTTTTTTTTTAATTATTTACAAAACATAATTCAGAGTAATAATTGTAAGTAAACAATTGAAAAAAATATACTCTCTTTATTTCTCAAGTGGATGTTTTACAATCAAACTTTCAAAAAAAAAAATCTTATTTTTTCAATTTAAAATAAAATTTCAATTTATGTTTCTACTTTATTAACAATTATTTTACTTTTAATTTAAAAATACATTAATATCTTTCACTTTATTTGTCAAAAAGTCAAAATAAATATTTTTTTTTATGTTCGGAAAAGTGTTATTATACAGAAGAAACGAAGAAACTAGTAAAAAATAATGGAAAGCAAAAAATTTCATCATAATTCGATAAAATCAATAGTAATTACAGTAAATAGTTTATTTTTTATATTATAAATATTACACTATCTAGAAATAAAAATGATTTTAAAAACTTAAAAAAATGATTTTATGTTATATCAAAAACGTTATTCACAAATCACATTAATCACAGTTGAGACACTTCACAGCTAATCAATCGTCCTTCCGATTTTTTTCCAATTAAAATCATTGAAATATTTTCTCCAAGAGAACTCGTTAAAAATACCGCCGTACTATCTTATCTCCTTTCCACCACCGCCTTCCTCGCCGGGAAGCTTCGAAATCGTCACTCCGGCGAGCGAGCTTTCTCCCACTAAAACCCCTCATAAACGATGTCACTAATTCCTTGTCTTTCCCTTCAAATTCAAACCGCACCCCCCAAAACTCCATTTTTCCTCCCCAAGAATTCAATTTCCTCTGTCTCGAAAAACTATTCTTTCGCTCCGATTCCCAAAGGGATTTTGAAGAAGGGCAGTACTGTAAATCTGGGCCCATTGGTTCCCGTCGCGTGTTCGACTCACCCGCCTTTCGCGGGGCTGCACAGGCGGAGGGAGGGGAATTTCTCGCTGCTTCCGTTTGGCGTGAGCCCGGATACCGATTCCGTGATTGAGGTACAATCTGATGCTTCGGAAGCTTTGTCTGCTATGCTCCCGTTCGTCGTGGCTCTCACTGCTGTGGCGGCGCTTTCTAAGCCTTCCACTTTTACTTGGTGAGCTTAGTTTTGTTTCCTTACACTTTATGATTGAGCTCTGTGTGTGTTTTTGTATGTGTATGCGTGCGCGTGTGTAGAAAAAATGCTGCCCTCAATCGGTTGTTTTTCGCTTGCTTGAAGTCGAACTTGTAGTAGCAATTTGTTTCATCAGAAGATACTATCCTCTAGTGTACTGGCAAAATTAGTATTTGCGAGTTTATAACTACTTTGTCTGTGATCTTGTTGGAAATCATTTACTATTTGTTTGCATTCTTTACCTTACGACGTTACGCGAGAACATGTATTGCTTGCAGCTTGCGTTGATGGTTATTTACTAAGGTGCTATCCACGCGCCACCACGTGTACATTTGTTCATGAATGAAATTAAGTGCCGAATTTTATGATTCATAAATGTTCTAAGCCTACCACTTTTACTTGGTGAGTGTGATTTTGTTTCCAATAACTTTATGATTGAGCTTTGGTTATGTTTGTGTATGTGTATGTGTGCACGCGCGTGTGGTAGAACAAATGGTGCCCTCGATAAGTTTTTTTCCGCTTGCTTGAAGTCGGTCTTGTAGCGATTTGTTTCACCAAAAGATAGTTTAATTTTCCATCGTCTGTATGAAAGCTATATTGATGAATCAAAAAGAATGGTACACTAGTAGTATACTGACAAAATTAGTTTTCGCAAATTTTATAACTTCTTTGTCTGTGATCTTGTTGGAAACCATTTACTATTCGTTCGCATTATTTCCCTTAGGACGTTACACGCACACATGTATTGCTTGCAGCTTGTGTTGATGGTTATTTACGTTCGATTTGTAAATGTTCTTAAATTGCTCGATAGTAAATTTATTGATGATTTCTTTTACATATGGTTAATGACTTCTTAAGATGCATATGGGGTTTCGTCGTTTTGTAAATGATAGAGGAAACCTGCAGGGTGTCCAAAGAATTGTACGCTCCTGCGCTTGGAGGAATTATGTTGTCTATCGGGATCAGACTTTCCGTCGATGATTTTGCTCTAGCATTCAAAAGGTTACAATTTTTCCTTGTTTCTTTAGTTTTCAAACCTTGCAAACATATTTAATCAGTTTATTCTACGGACAGACCTGTGCCCTTATCCATTGGGTTCATGGCTCAGTATCTCCTGAAACCGGCTCTTGGGGTGTTTGTGGCGCGGGCCTTTGGAGTATCGCCGATGTTTTACGCAGGCTTTGTTTTGACATCATGCGTCGCTGGGGCCCAGCTATCCAGCTATGCCAGCTTCTTGAGTAAAGGTGACGTGGCATTGAGCATCATCTTGACTAGCTCTTCCACAATCGCCTCTGTTCTCGTTACTCCTCTTTTGACGGGCCTTCTCCTTGGCTCCGTTGTCCCGGTTGATGCTGTCGCTATGTCCAAATCTATTTTGCAGGTAATCAATAAGGAGTAATATTTAGTCTAGTATAGTTTTTCGTAATCTAAATTGAACACGCACTTTTGTTTTTTTAGCTACAATGTTATGTTTATTTATCAGGTGGTTCTTGCTCCTATAACTCTAGGGTTGGTGCTAAACACTTACGCCAAACCAGTCGTGTCCATCTTGCAACCTTTGATGCCATTCGTCGCGATGATATGTACTTCAATGTGTATCGGAAGCCCACTTGCGATCAATAGGACCCAAATCCTTTCTTCCGAGGGCTTGAGACTGATTGGGCCCGTGCTATCTTTTCATGTAGTCGCATTCACCTTGGGCTATTGGATCTCCAAAATCGGACCTTTAAGGCAAGTCATCTATTCTCTTCACAAAAAGTATTGTAATTCTTGAATTCAAGGCCAGAGGGACGTTTTTCGTGTGCGATTTTTGGTTTTCTTGTAAATAAATCAAATATCTGGGGTGGTTTTGTAATTAACAGGTTAGAGGAAGAAGCTTGCAGGACGATTTCGCTGTGCACGGGAATGCAAAGCTCGACGTTAGCAGGGCTTCTTGCGACTCAGTTCTTGGGGGGCACGACGCAAGCTGTCCCCTCGGCTTGCTCGGTTGTGGCCATGGCTATAATGGGCCTTTGCCTTGCTTCTTTCTGGGGCAGCGGGTGTAAGATCAGGGAGTTGCCGACTGCTCTGATCCAAATCCGACGAGCTGCTTCCACCTCATTGTTCAACGAAGCTACATAGAGATTGTTCGTTCACACACAGATAAGAACAGGAATAGAGAGAGTAGTAGCGTAGATTAACAAGAAAAAACGAAAAATGTAAAGCGATGAGACGGAGGCGGTATTATATTGCATTCTTTAGTGATATATATAATTACATTTTTTGATGACACATGAATGAATATGTACTTGGAAAAAGGTTGTAAAAAAATTTGAGTTGTTGAAAATTTATAGCCCAGAAGAAAAAATATAAAGAAGAAATATTTCGCCGTCTGTGGGAATCGAACCCACGACCACATGGTTAAAAGCCATGCGCTCTACCAGCTGAGCTAAGACGGCTTGGATGTTTATATATTACTGTTGATAAAATTAATACTATAAAATAAGAGTACGAAATATTCAATGTTCGGTGCAAAATGGCGGGGAGTTATATAAAATTATAATTATTTTTTTATTTATTCCTATAAAAATAATGTGTAATACTTTATTTTTATGTTACATTTTGTTGGGGGTTACAAAATTCTGACATGTATCTATCTCTCCATACTTTATTTATGAATTAGCAATAAATTTTGATGTATCAATAATTGAAAATGTACGCTGTACTTACTGTACACGTACTTGTTTTCTTTTATTTTAAATACTGTATTTTTTTATGAAGCTCACATTTATAGGATTGGGACTTGGGATGTTGTAGTGTTGTACTTTTATTGAAACTTCGTATTCATACTCGTGCAATGTCACGAATTACTGATACTTTAAAACGTGATGTCAAGTGATAAAAGTGTGACATTATATTTATATTTGAGTTCAAGATTTTAATTTTTAAAATATCAAACAATGTGAGATGTTTAATACGCTCTTTCACGAGTAAGCTCGATTTCGTCGGCTTTACTTGTGAAATAATGTAATCTTTTTGTAAATTATTAATAGACTAAAAAATTTATTTGATAAGTCAACAATCATTCTATTGTATTTGAAAATAAGTATACAATTCAAAAATATATTGTTATTAAAGTGATAAAACTGTCAAATTTATATGAGTTTAATTTATTTATTTTCAATCGATTTGACATATTTAACGAATACTTACGGTGACTTCCCAATATCATTGAGATTTTGAAAGTTTAAAATTTATTTAAAAACAATAATATTGATAATACGGTGATTTTCAAAAGTAATACTATGTATTCCATGGATTAAAACTACATACAGTATTCTGTTCAAATATTCCAACCAAAATTATTTGAGAGGGACGATTCAATGCCTACCAACATCTTACTACTCACCATGTTAAAAACAACAACAATATTGAGATGCCTCTGTTTTCAAGCCTTTTCAGTTGTCCCACAACAACACGTACACATTACACTATTTTTTTATCCCTATTTTAAATTACTTTTCTCATTTGAAATACGGGAGTATCATTAAAATTTACTGTCCCTGTACCACAAGTGTTTTACAAAAAAACTAAAAATTCGAATTTTTTCACGATACTTAAACTTAATTACAGTTCAGAAAAAACTAAAAATTCGAATTTTTTTATGATACTTAAACTTAATTTCAGTTCAGTTTAGTTCAATTCGACGACGAATGTCACGCTCCCGAGGGCCTATGGTTTCCCTTTTTGTTCCCTATGTAGAATGTGTGTGTGTATGTATGTTCCCTTTCTCTCTACTCTTTACTCTTTTATTAGACTCCAAACCCCACACCACACCCATAGTCATACTCCTTTCACTCACCACTTTTTTATCCATCTTTTCATCATTGCTCTTTTTTTCCATTTGAAAAACAAGAAACCAAAAACAACCTCATTTACACTCTCACCTCCACCCATCATCACTACAAAAGGATCACCCAATAATACTTAGGAACCCCCAACTCAATTTTCCTATGGATGTAAGAACTTTTATAAAGATTCAATTTTTTTTCCAAAGTTTGGTTCTTGATTTCTTTTGTTTTATCGTGTGTGCAGGATTTTGATTTCGGGAGGATCCATGTTCCTGCATTCGGGAGCTGGGACTGCAATGGTGACATCCCATTCACGCAGTGTTTCGAGACGGCGAGGGAAGCTGCCTCTTCCGGAATGTTCCGATACAGCTACTCCGAGGATAGGGATCTGTACGTGGCCGGTGATTTATACGAGAACCGAGTAGTAACTCCTGCTGTCATTGTCGTACCTCTCCGCAGGGTAATACTTCTCTTCAAAAACATGCTTCGTTTATTTTCTTGGCATATAGTCGATGCGAAAATCTTAGTAGTAAAGATAGGTTCTTGATTTTTCTTGATCAACATATGGATGTTCACAGATGCTCCAATCATGGGTTCATTTGCTTTTTTGTTAGTGAGTTTAAAAGGTAGAGAAAGGAATGAACTTTGGGGTATTTTTGGTATTTTGGTTTAGGGGAAAGGAGCAGGATATACCAAGGAAAAGGAAGGAAGAAAAGATGGATGGGTGGTGTGTGACTGTGAGATGAAAGCACCACCAAGCCCTGTCTCCACCTCTTTATCGACTCCTCCTCCTCCGTATATACGCACACCAAAAGCTGTCGACGAAGATTTGTACAGGATCTCCCCTGGCCTTGTCCGGGCCGGGGGCAAAAGAGTAAGTCTCACTTCGCCCCCACTACAAAAATGGCCTTCGATTTTATTACTAATCTGTCGCCCGTTTGATTATCTTGCAGAAGAGAGCTCGGAGTTTCTTTTCGTGCCTGCTTCCCGATTGTCTCTGTTGAACATATACGACCAAACGATGCAACGGGATTTATATGATTAGTATATATATAGCTAGTACTATTAGTAGTGTTCTTGGTGTGATTTCAGTGTTTCTTCATTTTCTGGCAATCTATTTTTAAGACATTCTCAAATTGTTACTTGTGGAAGTGATTTTTATTTTTTTGTAAAGAAGTGTTTTTTTTTTTTTTTGTTCTTCTAAACAATGCAAGTTTTTCAGCAAAACAAATGGAGCAGAATAATCATAATTCATAAGCATGTTGATGTGAAATAGTCACCTCCTAAATTACTAAACGAAGAAAGAAACGCGCGAACCATTCACTGCATCGGTGAGAAGCTGCTGTTGCTGGTGGTGATGAAAGTGAGAGTGAGCCTCCGGAGTGATCGATGACTTCTTTGGGGCATTTTCACAAACACTTGGTGTGCATCTCATATACATATTACGAAAACAGACTGTGGTGTTTTAATACGTGTTAGGACTTGCGTATCAAATCATAAAAGTTGGGATAATTTGAATCGGTGAAATATTAATTATGGGACTAATAAAATAATAAATATAATAAAAAGAAAAAGTCCATACAAACACTTATATTTCAATTTTCGGTGAAATAAATTATTTTATTCGGTGAAATAAATTATTTTATAAATATTGTAATATAAAATCTCTATAAATTAATATGCTAGAATTTTTTTATTAATTTAAAAATGTTATTAATTTATCTAGATTTTATTTTCATTTATAAGACCTTTGAGTCTTTTAATAAATGGTATTGTATGATATTTTTTGAGATAAAAAAACTTTTTGGTCTCATAAATGTAGCTCTTTCTTGATTTAATCTCGTATATATTCACTTTTTTAATTTAATTTAATTTCAAATATATCGAATTTGATTTCAATTTAGTCTTTTTTGGACGAAAAGTTCAAATTTCGCCTGAATTTTACCACGTGCATCTAATGTGATTTAAAATCCGTCGCTCAGTGTTGACTCAACTCCACGTATCATCATTCCATAAGTCAACGACTAATTTCTTTAAAGAAGAAAAAAGCACGTGTGTAAATAGAGAATAAAAATATGATTGTTTTTATAAAAATAATCGTTGATCAAGGAGATGATGACACGTGGAGCCGAGTCAACACTGTGCGTCGGATTTTACATGATGGTCAAATTCTAGCCAAATTTAAATTTTATATTAAAAAATGACTAAATTGAAACTAAATTCAGCATATTTGAGATTAAATTGAAAAATTGAATATGAAACTAAATTGAAAAAAAAACACATTTATGAGACTAAATTTATTTTATATTTGTTTTTTTCAAATCGTAATATATTATATATATTTCTCTCATAATCTTATTATTTGTCATTCTAAATTTTTCCACAAATTTTAATAATTATTATAATTAACTAAATTAATCTGATTTATTACTACTACAATTATTATTCAACTTTAACTTTATCCTTTAATATCCTTTCTTTTTTGTGAATTTATATTAATAAAACATGAAATTTAATGACTCTTAATTAATGAAATAATAATTAACGAGAGCTTGATTTGTAAAAATATTTAATGACAAATCAAAAGAAGAAATCATTCAAATTCATAATGACAAGTAAATAGAATATGATAAAATATATATTACTTAAAAAGTTAAAAAATAACATAAAAATATAATTACATTGTTCACTTTTTTATTAAAATTTAAAACATTAAAAAATACGAATTAACATTTTTTTATTTTTCGAAAAAGTGGTCATATATTAAAAAAAAAAAGTGACCATTGGATTGTTTTATTTCTAAAAAGCACAGTTTACAAAATAAGTAAAATATGAAGATCTCTTCTTTACATTTTAGAAATAAAACAATCCAATGGTAAGTAAAAGACTCATTTTTGGAAATAAGCCAAGATAAAAACTGACACATTTTACCCACATTTTAACAGTCAATTTATTTTTAAACTCCCAAAATATATTACCGATTGTGACAACCTAAAATCTTTGACTCTCTCTCAGGCAATCTCAAACCTTTTGCACAACGCAGAAATTACAGTAACACACAAAGAGGGCGATATAAATACAATCTCTATCTGTATATGCTTTTGGGGCTTTTGGATTATCGTAACAAAATCCAAAAATTACACACGACGTCAATACAGGAAAAAAGGATGCGGGCTTTAAGGATTGAAGTCCACCTCAACACAAAAAGCTCACGCCGTGGTTTTGTCTTGTAGGAGTAATTGGGCATGGGATGATTCAAATTTCAGGGCATTTCTGGTGAGCTCTTTTGTGCTTTTCTTGCTCGCTTTCTGCCTTGCCCATCTTATCCCTTCTGGGTTGTTGTTTTTGAGGTGCAAAATTTGTTGGGTTTTTTTTTCAGTTTTTAATTTAGGCTTCAAGAAAGGTAAATGAAAAAAAAAACTTGATCTTGCTCGTTGTGTGATTGATTTACTTGAAGAAAAAATGTGGATTTTGTTTTGATTTGTGTTTATAAGGTGCCCTTTGTTTTGAAAAATCTGGGTGGTGAGGTTTGGGTGAGGATTTATATTGAATTTTTTGAGGAAAAATAAAATTAAAGAATGTGTTGATATGAACATTTGATATTTGAGGGTTTACATATCTGGATTGTTACTTCTTGTTTTATTTGATTGGCGTGTGTTTTATTGATTTTTGTTCAGAGGTGTTATGATCAAATAACCTTGATCCAAAATAGTGTCTGATTTGAAATTCAATTTTGTAATGGCTTGTGTTGCAGAACATATTCTCAAATCTGGGCTTGTGTGGAAGTTTCACCATTGGCTTTAATATCAGAAAAAGAAAATTCCCATTTGAGAAATGGAAACTTCATAATTGATTGTTTCTCTAGTTGAACTCATCGTGTGAATTGGTTTTGCTGGTGGAACTTTTATGATCGATAGCTTTCCATTGATAGGAAAATTTGAGTAAATATCACTTTTTTTCAAATCCTAAGAAATAATTTCTCTACAAATGTGTCTAAGTTTTATGAACATCGTGTCTTCGTTTTGCATAGATGTATAATTGGCTCTATTTACATGTCTGGAAAATAACATTATTTTTATAAGGTGAACTATAAAATGCACCAACTTTTCACTCATTTTGTTGGATCAGTTTTTCCTATCTCACAAAAACTTCATCCATGGATATGAATTCATTTCGTGGTTGTCATAGCCCTTACACTACAAAAAAAAAAACAAAAAAAAAAACGAGAATACCGACGGTTTGTGCCGTCGGTAGCCCTTACACATTTAATTTAGTTTTAAACTTTTAATGTGCCCCGTTAAGTTATTTAGATGTAATTAGAATATATATATAGTTACTAATAAGTGTATTTATTTAAAAGTGTTCATTTAGATCAATACCTTATCGTTTAATATTAATAGTTGTTCGAAGCTGTCGGCTCCTATATTTTTGGACAATGTTTGCACCTTTTACGTTTTCTGTTTTTCAACGGCACCGTGTCTTTGAAATGGAATTTAGCTGCTCACATTAATTGATCGTTATTTTAAATAACGAACTCAGTTGTCTGTAACTGCATGGAGATTTGACACCGTTTCCAAGCATTACGTATATTTACTACTTAAAGTATCTCTATTTTTAGATTTTTTATTTTATCAAAACAAACATTTTTTCTACATAATTTACCTTATTTTTAGGATATTTTTCACTAAAAGGACCCGTATTTCTTTACTTATGTATTATCATCATTATTATGTAAATTTTTTTCTTGTGTTGTCTCGTTGCCTAGGTGTCTTCTTTTGGAGGCAATATGTTTGCCATAATTTTGATATTATTTACTTGGTGACTAGTGTTAATGCTTGCTATATTTTATTGCTGTTCGATATGTTTTTTCAGAAGATTGAAATGTAGTGAAATGTATACAAAACGATTTTTATGCCTGCGGTTCCCAGCTATTTGGAGTCGTAAATTTTTAAAACGATTTTCTGCCTCTTAAATAATTTTGCTAAGCATGCTGATTATGTGCCTTCTTTGCGCAACTCCTATATCCGTTTGATAGAATCATGCAATTATTGCGCGTGTTGTGTATTGCCTATAGGTTTGCGCATCCTAATTTAGTGGATGCGCAAACTATTTATGGTACTTAGTCAATTCCCTTTAAATAATTAAATAAAAATAAATTGCACTCAATTAACTTTGTACGATTGGATATGCTGACAGGAATTCAACATGGGGTCCCGCAGAGCCGATGGTGAACTTACACCTATAAATGTTGAAATCAAGAGGGCTCCACAGAGGAAATCCTCGACCCTCGCTGTCACAAAGCGTGGATTGGCCTCAAACACTGCTGTGCATGAACTTCTCGAATGCCCAGTCTGTATGAATGTTATGTACCCGCCCATTCACCAGGTATATAAATCTTCTTTCATAATCTAGTTTTGCGGAGATTTTTTGTAACTTGTTTACTTCTGTTATTTGCATTTGCATTAGTAAACAGCGCTGAAGTCGCACTGATATTGCACAAACATTTATGGTTTTTGTAGATTAGCGCTGCAAAATGCTTGATCTGTAAAATAATCGTGTAACTATATAAAAGTGTCGATTTTGATCTTAATATCACGATAGAAAGCATTATACTTTACAAATTTAATATAAAATATATTTTCCCTTTCAGTGTCCGAATGGCCATACCCTATGCTCAGCGTGCCAGGCGAAAGTGCGCTGCTGCCCCATCTGCCGTCGAGCGCTTGGAAACATCAGGTGCTTGGCTCTTGAGCGAGTTGCGGAGACGCTCGAGATGCCATGCAGCTTCCAGAGCCTGGGCTGTCAGGACATATTCCCTTATCAGAACAAGATGAGGCACGAGCTGAATTGTCGCTTTCGCCCCTACAACTGCCCTTACGCCGGAGCTGAGTGTCCCATCACCGGTGACATCCCGTTTCTCGTTGCGCATCTGCAGGGAGACCACAAGGTTGATATGCACAATGGTTGCACATTCAACCACAGATATGTCAAGTCCAATCCCCAAGATTTGGAAAATGCTACTTGGATGCTGACTGTAAGTTTTTTTTAATGGCATTTATCATGTTTGAAATATGAAATGTAGGGTTCAGTTCAAATCGTTTCAGTTTAGTGCAGACTCGTTAAATTCAGCTTGATTCAGTTCGTTTCAAAATAATTTAAAATAAAATACATAAAAATTAATTTTAATTTATAATTTTAGATATACAATCTAGTTAATGCTAGAATATTATTAATACTTTCAAAAAAATATTTAATAATTTATAAAAATTGTTATTATTATTATAAAAAAATAAAATTCATTTCAGTTCAGTCGATTTCAGTTCAAAAGAACATGTCCTACTTATGAAAACAAAGACAATCTATAGACTAATAAAAACTACATATCAGAATTCTCTCTTTTTTATAGGTTTTTTCATCTGCTGAAATTCCATTTTAGCCTTTGTTTAAATTATATAACCGATTATCGTCTCTGAGATTAAGAGGAGCAAGGTAATATGGTCGTTAGCTGTCTAACTATGCTGTGTATCTTGATTGATCTAATGATATAAGAAATATTTTTCCAGGGTAGTGATACTACGACTTCACGAGTAATTGGTGAATGACTGATGTTTGACACAAACTTTTAAATTAATTAATCAATTGATATTTTTTTTTCCGGTTATATTCTAAATCCGGGCTTGACCTTGTAGGTTTTCAACTGTTACGGCTACCAATTCTGCCTGCACTTTGAGTCTTTCAATCTGGGCAGGGCTCCTGTTTTCATTGCGTTCATTCGTTTCATGGGAGACGACGAGGATGCTAGAAACTTCTGCTACAGCCTGGAAGTCGGCTCAAACGGCCGAAAGCTGACGTGGCAAGGAGTCCCCAGGAGCATCCGCGACAGTCACTCGAAAGTCCGTGACAGCTTGGACGGCCTCATCGTTCATAGAAAAATGGCACTCTTTTTCTCGGGAATCGAGGGTAACAATGGCCAGGAGCTGCAGCTGAAAGTGGCGGGACGGATATGGAAAGAACAAGCATAAGACTTCCTTTTAATTTTTGCTTCGAATAAAAAGACCCTTTGTGGATAAAAAACATCTTATGGTATTGGTATAGAGCAAATAAGTGCAAAGGTGTTGGTAGAAACTGAAACTGAAAACCAAAAGTTGTGTACTTGTAATGTTGTTTTTCGCAAATAGCTTGAACAGTCGAGTAGAGTATTATTATTGTGTTAGGAATCATCGTCTACAAGTTTTTAAATTTTAACAGTCACTCCAGATGATCGGGTCATGGGCTGCTAATTCGGGTCGGGTTCTGATTCCTACAGCAGTGTGATCGGCCCATCCTGAATGTGGGCCTTAAAATTAGGGCTGTTCAGCCCGGCCCACTTGGAGAAACAGCTTCTTCATTTCAAAGTTCAAATCTTTCTCGCTGTTTACTGAAAGTGAAACAAGACCGGGGACGACGACGATGATGGCGAGAAACCTCTCTCCGTCGAGGCTCAAAAAGCTTCTCGCTCCCTTTTCTCTCTCTACCTATACATACACAACACCCGTATCTAATCCCCTCCGCTCATCAATCAATGACCCTTCGTCCGTTTTCTCCTTTTCCCAAAACCCTGCTAAAACCCTGCCGCCCATCTTTCTCGGGAAACCCTTCTCTTCGCAATCCCTGCCGAAGCTGCCCCTGAACAGAGATGGAAATTACGACGAAAAAACCGAACAGGCCGTCCCCATTTGCCGCGGCTGCGGCATCCAAATGCAAGATTTTGATCCCAAGCAACCTGGGTTTTTCCTCGAGCCCTCGACCAAGGGACCCAACTACAAGAAATTCAAGAAAATGACTCCCGTGTTCGACGAATCCGAGATCTCTGATTCCATCAAGAGAGGGTTTTCGAATGAGATTTCGGAAGTGGAAACTGAAGATCAGGTGTTCGATGAAATGCCCGTGAGAGTTGAAAACTCAGGTACTCAGAAGAAGCCCGTTGTATGCTCTAGGTGCCACAGTTTGAGGCACTACCAAAGGGTGAAGGACCCGTCTGTCGAGAACCTCTTGCCGGATTTCGATTTTGACCACACCATCGGTCCCAGGCTGACGTCGGTAACTGGGGCCCGAACCGTGGTGTTGTTGGTCGTCGACGCCTCTGATTTCGACGGTTCTTTTCCTAGGAAGGTATCGGACATGATATACAAAACTATCGACGAGAATGAACGGTCGTGGAAGGAAGGGAAGTCGGGTAATATACCGAGGGTAGTGTTGGTCGTGACCAAGATTGACCTCTTGCCTAGCTCGATTTCGCCTACTAGGCTCGAGTATTGGGTTCGGACTCAGGCTAGGGAAGGTGGGGCTGGGAAGATAACGAGCGTGCACTTGGTGAGCTCCGTGAAAGAGTGGGGCTTGAAGACATTGGTGGATGACGTGGTTAAATTTGCAGGGCAGAGAGGAAACGTGTGGGCCGTTGGGGCCCAGAACGCTGGAAAGAGCACGTTAATTAATGCGATGGGGAAATGTATTGGCTCGAAAGTGACTCATTTGACGGAAGCATCGGTGCCTGGGACAACCTTGGGTATTGTTAGGGTGGAAGGCGTGCTTCCTGGGAAGGCCAAGCTGTTAGATACTCCAGGGCTTTTGCATCCTCATCAGATTTCGACCAGGTTGACTGCAGATGAGCAGAAGCTGATTCGTATCGAGAAGGAGTTGAATCCAAGGACTTATAGAATCAAGGTATTTGTTCACTGAATCATCTCATAAATCTGTTTCTGAATGTAGACTTCGTGTATGTAAATGATCTTCTGTTGTGTGATATTGACAGGTAGGATATTCAGTTCATATTGGCGGCCTCTTGCGTTTGGACGTGGAAGAATCTTCAGTAGATTCCATCTATGTCACAGTATGGGCTTCTCCTCTGGTACCTTTGCATATGGGAAAGACAGAGAATGCTTGCAGAATGGTGGAAGAACACTTTGGGCGTCAGTTGCAGGTATAACCAATATTTAATCATTCTTCTTTTCTTAATTGTGTTTCGTTGCCCATGTTTACTTGTTCCATGGTTCGTGATAAGGGAATCGACTACATAGATTTCTGATAGAGCTTGTTCGAGCTTGGTAAGGTTGTAGATGAAATATGAAGAGAACAAAATTTGTTACCTCAACACTAATCATTTGGAGTTTTATTTAAGCTGAACAAATTGTTGAGGGTTACTTCTTAGGGAAATAGAACCCTCCCTTCTTTCAGTCGGTGTATAGGATTTAAATGCTCTGAAACTCACGAAATGTATAGGATTTAGATGCTCTGAAACTCACGAAAAGGGTGATCTTGATCTGACTCAGATTTTCATTTAGAAATTCAAAGAACTCCTAACGACAGAATATCAAATAGAATTTCTCGGTTCTTAGCTAGCTTATTGTGTAATTTCCTCTATTTTTCAGCCACCTATTGGAGCACACAGAGTAAAAGAGCTCGGGAGATGGGTGAAGAAGAAATGCAACGTGAATGGCAACACCTGGGATTCAAGCTCAGTCGACATTGCATGTGCTGGCCTTGGTTGGTTTGCCATTGGGCTCAAAGGGGAGGCGCAGTTAGGGGTGTGGACGTACGAAGGAGTAGACATGACTGTTCGGAACGCTTTGCTTCCCCAGAGATCACGCAATTTTGAAGTAGCAGGTTTCACTGTCTCAGAGATTGTTTCAAAGGCCGATAGTGCTGGAAATAAGAATAAGAAGAAGAAGACCGAAAAGAGGAGTAGTGGTAGCAAGTTAACTAAAGCTTCATCGATCGTTCACGAAGAAGATACGGATTTAAATGACTCATCTGCAAAATGTTAGGCCTGGATTTGTTTTTGCATGACATTATTTTTTTGACAATTATCAGAATTTTCATAAAGAAAAAGGGGTTTTTTCCAATTCAACAACTCATACATTCATTGATTCATTCATATGCAACAAATATTGAAATCAGAAATCGGAATTTATTCGGAAGTTTTGACAGCTTCCAGATGCTTCCTGAGCATGCGGACTTCCTTGATGTAGTAATGGATTCTGTCTATCATCAATGCGAGGAACAGAGCGAACCCTAAATCGAAGAATCGAAATGAAACAGAAACGATTACTACTGCAATTGCGATCTAAATGGAAATGAAAATGAAAATAGGGTTACTGACCGAGTAGCGAAGCCTCTAGAAGTTGGTTGGCCAGGAGGACCTGGTCGGTGGGATTCACGGCGGCCTCGACAGATCGATTCTGGATAGTGGTGATGTTGTACAAGAGGGAAACCATGATGACGAACAAAGTTCCTCCGGCGGTGGAAGCGACGACCGGCCCCCGGCCCTGCTTCACTCTGTCGAGTAGCATCAGAAGGGGCTTTCTCAACGGCGTACGGAAAACGAGAATCAAAATCACCAAGACTTCTGCAAACACCAGACCATACAGAGGCTGAATCATTTTTATTTAATTTAATTGTTCGATCGATGAAGAAAAAAGAAAATCGGTAGGTGTAGAGCGAGATAAAGATTGAGATTGATTGCAGATGCAACAAGAAACGAATGAATCAAAAAGCAGATATATATTTATTTACTATTTATTTTAATATTCTTTATGACCTAAGCCACGCTTTTGATTGGGCCTATAGGGATTTTAAAGCCCAGCCCAGTTATTAGTGAACTAATAGTAAATAATTAAAGCCCAGCCCAGCCCAGAATTAGTGAACTAGTATTAAAAAAAAAACGGGGGTCATGATATTTACACCTCAATTTTTACTTCGTGCACCTTGGTATATGTATACCCTCTGTAAATTGTCCTTAATACCCTTCTGTATTAACATCAATTTTTTAGATCTCTTCCTTCTGTAACTTTGGAGCCCACTCGCCGGAAGCCATCGTTTTCTTAAGTTTTTTTTTTTTTTTTGTGATTTATTTTTTCTGTTAACTAACAACAAAACTAACGACCCGTACAAGAACTTGTAACAACAACAAATATTCTTGTAAAGTTTCTTATTTTTTAAGTTTGTCTGAGATTATTTATCCTTGCCGAAAGGATAATTTATTTCTTCCGCACCAAAAGTTGTAAATACCTCCAAAAGCTTTTAAGGATTTCAAGTTTATTGTCTTCTTAGTTCATAACACCATTATCACTGTCAAGATCTTCAATTTTTTTTAAAGCTTAAATAATCGAAGGTTTGAACCATCAGATTAAGTATTTGAAGTTCTTATAAAAACTTTCAATTTTTTAATCAAGTACTATTAATTGTTCATTAATTGCTTGGTGAAATTTAAATTCTTACCGTTATGAAGTGTTGATGTTGGAAAAATTGTGTTCTCTAATTACCAACTAAAAATAGATATTTTGGGGATTGAGTAGTGAACAATATAATTATGTTCTCTAGAAATTTTTGGGAAAATGGGTAGATCTCCCTAATAAAATATTACACTTACTATTTATAGAGAATGCAAATTAGGGTTACTAAAGTAGGTTAATGGGTCAAGCTCACCAACAAGCTCTTCATTAAGCCCATCCCTTCTTTTCAGAGCCCAGGAGAGGGTCGTCCGTTTCCCAACGGGTCGAACACGCTACATATGGTCGTCCGCTCCTCTATCCGCTCCGACTGAGCTCGCCTGTAGACTTCAGCCGAACACATCCCCTGGTCGCCTTATTCTGTTTAATGGAGACGATCTGCGAGATCAGCTCCTCGTTTGTTCGCCCTTCCCTGAGGACGAGCACGGGGGTTATTTCTCTCCCTACATGAAAAGGGGGGGCCTTATGCTCGGGGTTTAATCGGAGTTTTCTCCGCACAACATACATTACATTAACAATAATTCATTATGTAATTTTTGTGAATCTCAATTTATAAGTGTATAAAACCTATCAAATTGGAAAATTAAAATTATTAATAAATCATATATTAACCTTTAAGGAAATATAATTTAATACCAATATAATAATATCTTTTCCTAAAGTAACAAATAAAGACGAAACCGACTGTAAAACTAATTGTCCTACGCGTGAATTCCTCTGTGCACAACTAACGTGCTATCTCTTGATGAGACATCATCCCCTACTCAACTTAATCAATTGCCCGTACACAATAATTAGCAGACTCAGTGGTTTGATTTCACACGAGTACTTTTTTGTTATCGTCGAATTCGAGTCAAATTTTAACAATTGTCTTTGATTTTCTAAAATAGTGTAAAAATAGAAGTGGTTTGAATCATTAATTCTACTTGATTGAGACTTATATATCCTACAAAAGTTGATATTTTGAATTGTTTGGTGACACGAACTTTTGAAATTATTTCAATATTGAGCTTTCAAGTCACAATATATTTTCCAACATCCGTCAACACGTAAAATGTGCAAATGAAAAAAGTTCACTCATTTTAAGAAACAAAGTGTGCAAAAGAAAACAAGGAATTGATCATTTGGAGGTTGGAGGGAAGCGTCCGACTTCTTCTTTTTCGGCGTGTTGCACTTCTCTTGATTCTTTAATTATATCTTAGGATTAAAAAAATCCTTTCTATCAATTAGGTATACTTCAGGATGACTTGATTTCTTCACGCGCATATTTTCTTCTCTTTTAATATTTATAAAAATATTTTGTCCATCTTGTTAACAAGAAAACTATATTTTAATCTTCTTTCACTACTATTTTAGTCTTCGGTTAAAAAATCAAAAATCAACATATTTTTTAATTTATTTACCCAGAAAAGTCAAAAATCCATTTTTGAATTCAGATTCAACTTAGTCTTCTATTGAGCTAGCTCACGAGATAATGTTTCAAAAATTTTATGAGTTGGGATCAAGTAAAATCTCAACCCATCTCAACTCGTGTATACTCCAAATTCTTCAAGTGAAAATAATAATAATTGAGTTAGAGTGAAATTACAAAATGACACAAAATATCAACACTTAGAAAGATGCCAGCATCAAAGGATATATGAATTTTGGTATATATCATCCACATTACTCATCAATGGATTTGCGGAAACACATATTAATTAATTTTTGAAATTCGGTACGTCGATCGACAGTAATTCTTCGGCCGAGAAACGAAATCCATGCTATAATATGGATGTCATTAACTAATCAACTGAAACTGACCAGTACAAATTAAAGCAAATAATCTCTTATTGATAGAATTGAAATCAGTACAAAACCTTATATTAATTATTTTAATTTCTTATTTCATGACAAAGTTACATATATATGTATATAATATGGAAAATGGGAAATCAAGTCGATACATTATAATGCTTCACATATATATCATACTTCACAATGGCCACTGTCGTGTTGACCGACTTTGTTCGGGCCCGAACGAAGCCACGGGCAAATCGAAAAAGCCCGCTTCCTCCTATCACCGCCATCTCTCTCACCTTACTCAGCACGGCATTCCTTCCCATTATCGTGATCGTGCTCCCATCATACTTGCTTCCCTTGGTGAAAACAAAGTTCATAACCATCATTAGGCTAAACTCGTCTTTTTGGGAAGTCACTCCATAAAGCCCTTGTGCCCTTCCAACAATCGAGCTCAAATTAGGCCCTAGGGTTAGTGGGTCGTCTATCATGTTGACCTGTCCGAAAGCACTGCTATTATCAGGTGCTTTGATGATGGCTATTGAGGTAGCGTTGCTACCAAGAACAATGTCGTGCCAATATACCGTGAATTTGCTATAAACTTCTCTCATTTGCTTTTTAGGTTGATCATCATGCTTGTGTTTGGTCGAAAGTTCGTCTGCCATGGCCTGGTAGAGGACGAACGAAAAGAAGATGCATATGGTGAGAATATGAACGAATGTGTTGGGGAGGTTAATGGCCATGGTGTTGATGATCAAGTGATTTATTTGAGAGAGAAGGTTTGGTTGATGTGTTTCATTTTCCTAGATTACTTGTCTTTATATAAACTATTATTATTATTATTAATTAATTAATAAGTTAGGTAATGACTATTTTCTTAGAATTAAATAAGTTGCTTTCGACATTGATATAGAAAAAAACACAATTAGGGGTGGGGGGACATACATGTCAATAAATTAATACAAAAGGGGTTGTCTTTTTTCCACCAGAGTGATGGTATAAATTTAGAGCATTTGTACTAAGAGCATTCAGAATGGTATATATATCATTGAGGAAGTATAGAATTTGAAGAGATACATTTTGAGCATCAAAATTTTGATAATAGGTACAATTCAAACGTGGGCCCAAATTGTTATGTTTTATATTTTTTATTATTTCTTTTTTATTAATACATGTATGTAAATGAAATGAAAATTTGTATAGTGGTGGGACCTACAAAGTAAAAATTGTACCTTGAATTGTTGAGAGATGTAAGTATAAATTAATATGTACAAATTATTTGTGATGTGTGAAGTGATGTGCCATCAAATTGTACCTAATGATAAGTACACCATTATATTGGATATGCTCTAATATGATGTACAATTTAGTTGACACGTCACACTATATTTGTACTTTATCAATTTGTAACTCACTATCTCAATAGTTTGAGGTAAAATTATTGGCCAGTATCAAATATTTGATACTCATAAATTCTCTCTCTTATTTGTACGTAAGTTCCAATAGTATACCGATGTACAATTCCATGTCATGTAAAAATTGTACTTATAATTGAGTATGCTCTTATACATATATTGCATGAATTTTGAAAAAATGCAAAATTAGATGAAAACAACACTCCATTGAAAACTAGAAATTAAAGTTGAATACTTGTGTTGAAAGATTAATCAAGTATGGTTGGTCAAAAAATGAGTTACTGCATTGTAATTATTTGAAAACTTTCACTATAATCCTATCCAATAAAAAGGTGTCTAACAACTACATAAAATAGTGTCTTACTCAAATTGATAGATGGCACGCGAAAATAAAGTTGTTTTAACAAATAACTTTGAGAGTAGACTGATATAGTATGATTCTAGAACAAGAACAAGTGGTTATATTGTTTTAACGGGGAGATTTCGTGATATTTAATTTGAGAAATATAAAAATCAAAAGATTTTTTTAAAGAAAACACAAATTAATAGCGTGGCTTAATTACGATTTATATTCATAAACTAAATATATAAACAACAATCTTTAAGAATATCTTCATTTATGAAAATATAAATATTGCATATTGTGATATGATCGACAACCAAAATTTGAAAAATTAAAACGTTGATTTTTGTTGTTGACTGAAGAAAATGCATTTTTTTTCTCACTTACTTAAAGTTGACCGTGTTAAAGCACTCCATGGATTGATTTTGTTGAGAATGAAGACCTGGGAGAACACCAAAGAATTAGTTGGAGAATGATGACTACATTTATAAGTGCCATATTTTAAATAGTATATATGTGTATAATTATCTATGATATCAACTAAAATGTTGAATATGCTAAAAAATGAAAAACTCTTTGGAGTCCAAGTACATGGACGGTGATGCTACATAAGATGTTGGTAAACATGATATCACAAGGGAGAAACGACTTTATAACAAAAATAACTATGCAAACATCAAACAGTCAAAACTCGAAAGAGCATGTGAAAAAACAAGTAACTTTAGAAGTGATTTTTAGGTTAAGAAAATCAGTAATCACTAATCACGCAAACAACTAGATCCAACAAGGACAGGGAATTCAATTGTCAAATCCGAGAGAACAATACAACCGGATTCCACTTATTTTCTCTAATATTGAAATGATGGCCCAATATCCCAAAAGCCCAAATCATATCAATAGTTTATGCACTTCGGTCCGGCCCAATTTATCACGCTCGTTTTTTTTTAGAATCGTTTTAGAGAGAGAAAGTAAAACGAATTACAAATATTTTTAGAGAGAGAAAGTTTGTCGAAACGAACAGGGGAGGATCCTGAATCACCATTTTATTACATCAACAACAAAGCACTGAACTATACATACATACACACACCTATCTGTATCTATTTATTTCTGTATCCTAATTACAGGGGGAATATAGTTTGATAATTTCACGTACTCTAGGGCAAAAACATGCTCTGAATTTGAGAGGTACCTCGTGCATCAAAAGCAGAACCCTAGGAGCATAGGGGCATCCCGTCTTTCGAGCCCTAATTTGCAATTGAGGTATTATTTGGGCTTTCTCAGCTATGAAAAACATAGAATTTGTCAAATATGGAGCTCTGCTCGAGTTTGCTACAACCCTAAGAGTTCTGTCTCGTGCCTTTTGGTTCAATTTAGGGTTAATTTTGGTGAATTTTTTGTTACGTGTTTCTTTTCATGCAATTTGGTTGAATTGCAGGAGGGCTTCGGCTCTCCGGTTGGTCGGATGCCACGTGTAAGCTTCCATAATGATGGCATTTGATTAAATATCACTGTTTTATGGTTTTTCATGCTGCGTTAGCTGACTTCCATCTTTCGAGTATTGTGTAAAACTTGGAAATGAACTAGTCCCTCAGTCACGAGAATGGGAACATGATATTATAGATAGAAAGGGTTTTCGAGTCTACATTCACGCCATCATTTATCTTAAACAGAGGTTAGCTCAGCTCCTGGCATTTTAACTCACTTTGACTGAAGTCATAGAGAGGAGCGAGTATAGTGATAGTTACAACTTACAATAATGTATATTCGCTTAGTAGTAAATAAAAAACCTTAATACTCATGCGTGAAACATACTGGGACCTGCTGTTTGTTCGTTTTGTAATTCTTCTCTTCTTTAGAACTGTTTAAGGCCTTATATGGTTCGGTTTCCATGTCCTATTTCCAGCTTGTCAGTGACAGAAAACGAATTTGTAGAATTTATTGAATTTCGTCTGAAATTTGGTATTATGTATCACTTTTAATTTTTGAAATAATATTTTGTACATAAGAATTTGAAAATGGTTTTTGTTGGGATTTAAATATTTTAATCTGATTGTAATATAACTATTAAAAAGTAATCTTATGTTATACTTTTAGAGATTTTTATGCATGTAAAATAATTATTTTATTGTTATTATTAACCCTATTTGTTCTTGCTCATTAGGAGTTTGTTTTTATTATTGTGTTGATGGAGCGGGTCATCTGTAGCTGTTGAACTGGGAAGTTTATGGATGCAGTTCAACATCTGTTTCCTTAGTCAATGCCGAAATTGTTTCTATGGGAGGAGTTTTTGAAGTTGGAGTTGGTGTTGCTGACAAAACTTCTCCCAGACGAGCAGCAATTGAGAAGGCTCAAGAAGATCTCAGGTAAAGGTGTCGTGAATATCTAATCACTGGCACATGCTTGTTTTCAAGTCTTATTGTCATTCCCATTAAAGAATTTCTTGTGATTACAGGCAAAAGTATGAGGTTCGGGACAAAAGGAAAAGAGAATTAGAGTTTCTTTTGGAAGTACGGATCCTTAACATAATTTCCTTTTGTGAATGTTTTGAACTTTTGCAGTGCTTGATTCCATTTTTGTTGGCAGGGGGGAGACCCTTTAGAACTCGTGGGTGTGAATGCTGCTTCAGTTAGTGTACAGTCAACCTCGCTTATTGATCAACATACTGATCAATTTGTTGCTAGGTATTATAATAAGAATCCAAATTTTGATTGTTAGTAATTTAGTATATTTATTTGCATTCAAATTCTGTGACTTTATTTTATTTTATTTTATTTATTGGCATCACAGTGAAACCAAAGGTAGTTTTGCATTTACTCCATCGCCTTATGGGGATTCTGTGGAAAGTAGTGGTAGACTTGGGACAAATCTTTACGATCCCAATACCGCTGATAATCTCTCATTGTTTGATGCTGAACGTGAGTTTTCTGAAGGCCATAGGAGTTCATTGCATCCCAGTAGGAGTAACATAGTGTCATTAGAAAAATTATCCCAAACAGACGGCAGGCGTAGAACTGGGGAACACGATTCAGCTGCTTTAGGCGTCCCCAGAAAATCATATAAGAGACGATACAGGTCCCTCCCAAAACGTGATGGGACTAGGTCAAGTTCAAATGATGTAAATCCAACTCGCGTCAGTCATGGCTCTTCTTTACCCTCCTACCATGGCTCCAGGGATGTTAACGGACCGATAACTGATGTAGAAAATCGGTTTATATCATCAAATTCAAATTCAAAACCTACAAGTCCAGTAGATAAGGCCCTTCACAAGCCTGGATTGATGAATAGTCAGCAGGATATTGAGTTAGATGACGTCAAGGCTCTAGAATTAACTAAGGACCCGGGAAAAGTTCTTCCAGGGAATGCAACATCAGATGCTATTGCTTGTGAAACCTCACTAGATGATCAATGCGATCAGCAATCACCTTCAGGTGCTGTGAAAACTCGTATTCAAATAGATTCAGATAGTCCCCAGGCCATCCGGGCAATAGAAGGGATAACTTCTGCAGAAATTGAGTGCCAGCCAGGTATGACTGCCATTAAAATTGAGAATAAATCTAGTTCCTGTCAGATGAATGATTTCAGTAGCAACAAGGGAGATGGACTGAAAAATGACTCTCATAACAACAATACTTCATGCGCCAGGACGGGGATGGATTTTGAGCCATCCTGCACTCAAACTAACCGAAGTGCCGATGTAAATCGTGACACTGAATTGTGCATTAGAATGAGAAGTACTGGCTCAAATGGGCATATTAAAGATCAAACCTCAGTACCAGACAAGATTCCAACTCTTGAAGGTGATGAGTCTGTGAAGGAAAAGAATGAGACTGTTAGCACGGATGGTTATACCATTCTCAATGTAGAGAGCTCTTATGCGAGTCAAATCCAGCGAGAGAATGGTGTTAAACTCCAACCTGAGGAAGAATTAAATCAAAGCGAATCTGCTTTGGTAAATGAATTGAAAGATCAAATTGTATCAGAAGGAACGGAAGCTTGTAGATTCACTGGATCAGAATATGGGAGAAATTCTACTGACCTTTCGGGTGAAAAAACTCGCCTCATTAATGAAAACTCTTGCATTGTGAGACCTCAGGATTCTATTGATGCCTCAATTCCTGATCTTCCTGTGGATGTATTGTTAACGAGAGATTCTACTGTTTCCACCGAACCTCAAATGTGTCTGAGATCTGATACGAAGTTGGACATGAAAATTGATGAAGACTCAATCTTGAAAAAGGCACAAATCATAGAGGTTATATGTTTTGCATGCATTTATTTTGTCTATTCTGGTTGTGATTGAAGCACATATTTATGTAACTTGTTGCATTCAATGATCTGATACTGTGAAGTGGATAGGCAAAGCGGAAGAGGATGGCTGAGCTATCAGTTAGGACTTCTCCAAAACAAATTCGCCTCAAGTCTCATTGGGATTACGTCCTTGAAGAAATGGCTTGGTTGTCAAATGATTTTGCACAGGTTTGACTTCATCAATGTTTGGAACCCTTTTTTCCTAGTTGTTTTGGAGTGTTTTGTAATACACATATCTGTGGTTTGGGAGAGGATGAGTTTCAGTCTCTCTTTTGAAAGATTCCTTGTTGTGTAGGAGCGTGCTTGGAAAATAGCTGCTTCAGCTCAAATAAGTTCTCGAGCTGCTTTTAGTTGTCGCTTGAGAAAACAAGAGAAGACCCTTCACTTGGAGGCAAAGAAAGTAGCTCATACTTTGGCAAAATCTGTCATGGAGTTCTGGCAATTAGTAGAGGTATGCATTGATGGTGTATTTTCTATGGCTGGAAATGTTTTATATGCTTTTTGTCACTTAATTGTGAATGTCATGATCTACTCATTCTGGTTGCAGTATTTTCATGATTTGCTCTTTAGAATAGTATATATTCTTATTTATGATTTTCGAGCTGATATCTTGTCGATCAGCACATATGTGGAGTTGTTAAAATTGTATTGTGAATGAAATGTACAATGCATCAAATTCGATTACTCTGGACTTATCTAATTTCAAACATATTTTTGGTGTAGCCGTGTAGGGTGAATGTCTAATATCAGATTATAAGCTTTAGATAGTAGGTATTCATACTTTTCATGGAATATGTTGATGAAAGATGTTTGTTGTTGCTACCGATTCGATGTCTCAAAATACTTCTGGTACCTTTTTGTCCCATAATGAGGCTATGCAAACAACCTATTATTTTTGTTTTGGGGCTCTTGCATTCATGTAGGTGAATTGATAGATAATTTTATGCCAACTCTTTTCATTGTGAATTGTGAGTGTTTGAGTATATTATTGATCTTGTATGCCTTTGGAAGGTGAAAAGATTGGCGGGATTTTTTGTTCGGAATTTTAATATTTGTGGTTTGCAGGAGACGAGCAAAATACTGGGTCAGAAAAGTCAGAGAGTTGACCAAAATTCTGTTCAGGCTTACGCAATGAGATTTTGCAAGTATAACAATTGCAGTATCGTTTATAACCAATATGAGATGCCGCTGACGCCAGATAGAGTATCTGATATGAGAATCCTCGACCCCTCTTTGGAGGATAACTTGACGGAAGTATGAATCATCAACAAATTTGTCTATTTATTTTGCTTATGTGAATCCTCTCTCTTACTCCTGCCCCACTTCATGATTCCCATTACACCATCTTTTCATTTTCTCCATGCATGGCCGAATGTCCCTCAGTACCACATTTTCTTGTCCTTGATGACCTCTTCGGTCTTGCTTCACATGTGCATGTAGTATGATTGTTATGATGTCATATGTTACCTGAATGAAGCTCTGCAATATTACTTGGTTTATTTATCTTGTTACTTCCTGTCATTGTGATCCAGGATAACCTCTTTTACACAGTCCTCCCTGGGTCCATGGAAACCTACCGAAGTTCAGTTGAGTCACATGTAGCCCAGATTCAGGTAAATGCTTTATTCAGCTAATGTGAGCATTTGCACTATTTATTAATTGTCACTAGATCTTTTCTTATCTTGTTTATCTTGTAAGTGGTCTGTTGAACATATTCTTGTTGAATGAAGATTATAATATGACATTTTTGGGGATTTGAGATATTTAGCTTATGAAACTGTGCATTAGGCCCTCAGAATGTCAAATTCTGACTGAGAAAAGCATTGGTGGTGGATCTTTATATTACTTGGGTCTTTTTATTTCATTTGAGATTCCTGTATTGGTCTCAATCAGGAAAACTGTGCATTAGGCCCTCAGAATGTCAAATTCTGACTGAGAAAAGCATTGGTGGTGGATCTTTATATTACTTGGGTCTTTTTATTTCATTTGAGATTCCTGTATTGGTCTCAATCAGGAACAATTGTTCTACTCTTTTTTTATATAAGGTTATTGTCAGGTTACCAGTTCCTAATTAGAGTTTTCTTTCTTTTTTGTTCATCGACAGTTAACATTATGGTTTTATTTTTGATCTTGTGTGGCAATTAATTTATTACAAGTGCTATTGAATCTTGGTCATCTGCCAAAAAAACCTACATGTTTTATTTAGTTCTGGTTAGAGCAAATATTGAGATTTCTTTGGTGATTTCTGTTTGGGTAACTGGGAGAGAGAATACATGAGAAAGTGAAGGAAAATCAAATTTTGCTAACCCATTTTTCCTGTAAACTAAATTCGGTTCATTAAAAAAACTGGATGCTCATTGAATTTTAAAGATAGTGAGATGCTATCATTATCTGAATAGAGTGTAATACATTGTGCAGATTTTGTCCTTTTAGGAATTTCCACTGTAGTCATGCATATTCTTCGGATTGTAGAAAAAACAAATTATTAAAAAATATAGAAATATATGTAAAGGAAGAGATGACCTGTAACTGTTCTGCATCTGTCTCTGCCACAGTGATTTTTTGCCCTTTCCTTATAAGTTTCAATTTGCCATGAATCTTTTGGTTGTTTTTATGTTACTTCTTTAGCAGTGAAATTCTAGCTTTGGCTGTATAATAAAATTTATGTCTGGAGTAGGTATTCTATAGTCTATGGTTCTATGCCATGTGCCACTGGGATATATCAAAATACAAAGAACAATAAACAAATGTTTTCGTACACAAAAGTTATGATCAGGGACTTTGGTTCTATTTGTTGTGGTGCAAATTGAAAATGTTGTAAAATATTTCCACCAACCTTTTCCTCAATTAAAGCAAAAATGTTTGTTGTGCTCTTAAGCTAAAAGGATTATAACACTTCTACTAAACAAGATTTATGATTTGTTTCTGGGTATGTCCTACTTGTACAAAAGAGTCGCAATTGAAGCTTATATTATTGTTAACTTTTCGGTGCATGGCTTTCTATTCAGTCTCTGAAGTCTGAAATTGTTCATTTACCCGATCAGAGATTAAGAAGTGGTGTGCTAGAGGAAGTGCAAACATCTGCAGGTAAACTTTATGTAGGTGCTGCATGATTCTGGCTTCTTATTTTGAATTATTTCTTTCCCTTAGTGTTCCCTTTAACTGCAGACTTTGAATCTCAAGATAATCCATATGAGGAGCAAGAGAGGGAAACAAACACATATGGCATGCCATTGGCCTTTGAAGATAGCAAGTTCTATGGGCGTGGCCAAAAGAAACAGAAACACTCGATGCATGCATATGGAGTAAGATCGTATGAAGTATGCTCCGAAAATAATGGTGTGCATCAATCTACTTTACTGGCAAAACGTCCGGGTGGCAGTCTTGATGTGTCAATCCCAATAAAGCGTGTCCGAACTGCTTCCAGGAGAGTTGTCAGCCCTTTCAGTGCAGGAACCTCTGGAATTCTTCAGGGGCCAAATAAGGCGGATGCTTCAAGTGACGATACCAATTCATTTCAGGATGATCATAGTACTCTTCGTGGGGGTTCACATGCTCCGTATAGTCTAGAAGTTGAATCAGCTGGGAAGTTCGAGAAGCAATTATTATTTGAATCTCCAGAAGTGTCAACAAGGCGTAAGAAGAAAAAAGCAAAGCATCTGGTATTCAATAACGTGGGCATTCAGATAGTTTGCAGTAACGTAGTGTAGTTGTTCAATTTTTAGTTTCTTCGTTATTTTGTGGCAGAATGCTGGATACCAACCGAGATGGCAGGTTGATTCCACATTTCAAGATGAGCAGGTGAATGTTCTCATATCATTTAAATATAATCCTTTTTTTCATTTTTCTTTTTTCACTTCCTTTGATTTGCGGAGAAGTATGGTGCAACAAAACTATAGCAAGTGTTTCACATGCTTTTTGTGTTGGATCACGGTTTGTTAGTCTGTTTTACAAAATATTAACTACTTCGTCCGTCTCTTCCAAATGTCCCATTACTTTTGGGGTGGGAGATTAAATTTAATACTATATTTTATGTGGAATGTGTGGTTGTGGTTTTTCGTAATAATTTTTTAAATAATCAAAAGTAGAAAGTGAGACATTTTCAGAGGGACACGAAAAAAAAGGGAGATTTTCAGAGGGACGGAAGTAGTATTTTTTTTTTGTACGCGGGATGTGAACAAAAGAACACCTGCAGTGTCTTCAAATTCCTATGTGGTCAGGGTTGGGTTACTTATTGTTCTCCAAATAATGTTGTCGTATTTAGGGTAAAATGTTGAATTCTTATCTCTTTTACAGTATAAGAGAGATCAGTTGAGGAAAACCCATCAACTTGAATCTAACTGCAGCAGCGGTAAACCTTTTTCACCTTCAATATAGTGGTGGTATTCAGCATTGAATACATTTTCTTACCATGCCTTATGTATTGTTTATCATTTGTGAAGGTTTATTGGCTAAACCCCTGGCAAAGAAGCCGAAGACTCTGCGGCAATCACAAGATAACTCTTTTGAGAATATCGCACCAATTGGTGGGTCTGTTCCTTCTCCAGCGGCCTCCCAAATGAGTAATATGTCCAATCCAAATAAATTTATTAAAATGCTTGGTGGCCGGGATCGGGGTAGAAAACCAAAAGCTCTTAAGGTACATTTTTTTATTATTTTGTGCCCGTCTTTCAACTCCCCATATGCTGTTTCTAAACTGTATGGTGCAAAGATGAAGTAGAATATTATTTTTTATCAGATGCCTGCTGGACAGCAGGGTTCAGGAATTCCATGGACACTCTTTGAGGACCAGGTTGGTTTATTGAAGTGCATGTATATATGCACATTGTAGGATACAGTTAGACATGTCTTATGATTAACTTGTTAAAAAAAATCTTTTAGGCACTTGTTGTCCTGGCGCATGATCTTGGCCCGCACTGGGAGCTCGTCAGTGATGCTATTAACAGTACTCTGCAGTTCAAGGTAAGGTTGATCTTTATTATTGATGATCATCCTTCTTGATGAAGTTTTTGATGATAATTCTTTACTTTTTTTGATCTTATCCAGTCTATATATTATTTGTTTCATACTTTCAAGTGAATTGTGAACAGTTCATATTCCGCAAAGCTAAAGAATGCAAGGAGAGGCACAATTTTTTGATGGATAGAACATCTGGTGATGGAGCGGATAGTGCTGAAGATTCTGGGTCTTCTCAACCTTATCCTTCTACTTTACCTGGAATTCCCAAGGTGAAATTCCTTGTTTGATTGTGTAACATACTAATTTCACCAGTAACTTTACTATGAAAGTATCTAATTAAATTAAAATTCAGGCTATATATAACACTCTAGCTTCTTATCATCAATACGATAACTGTTTCTTCTGCTTCATATAGGGAAGTGCGAGACAGTTGTTTCAACGTCTACAGGGTCCAATGGAAGAAGATACCCTCAAATCTCACTTTGAGAAGATCATCATTATTGGGCAGAAACAACATTATCGCAAAACTCAGGTATCAATTTTGGGTTCATTGCAATATACACAAAGTTCTGTCTGATACGGCTTAACAATTTTATTTATATTTTGCCTTTCTCTTTGGTGGGGTGGGGGTGGGGTGGGGGTATCTTTTTCCTTCTTTTAATACCGGAATGGAACTTCTGGTGTTGAATCAAACAGTTCATATTTGTGGACCTCTTAGTCTCTTAGTTTTATAAAAATACTTGTAGTCTGTATTGTTTAACGTTCACTTCAGCAATGGACTGCTATGCGACAATTACCGATTTATGAATGCCTTTGGGTATATGTTATTTCTTTTCAGTTTCACTGTCATAGCATGCCTGGATGTGTTATATATATTGCCTTGAATGGATTTTCGGAACTCTAGGTTTTAAATTAAATTTTTACTTACCCTTCGAAATTTTACACATATATTTTGTATGCAAGAATGTCTGCTTTGATTAGGCTTATGCACTCCGATGGATTATATTTCTGTTATTTATTGTTTAATGTAAGGAGTAAAAGCGTACGGATTTGCATGCTATGTATAAGCATGAATTAACTTCAGTTGCCTCATCTTGATTGGGTGACTTTTATCTGCTAAGTTAAGAATGGATTGTATCTTGATCAAGTAACTTTGTTTTGTATTAATTTCTTCTATAACTATTTAGCAAGGGGTAATACATGTGAAGACTTAAGACCATTAGGTTTAATCCATTTTGCTTAATTGATCTGTTTCGTCCATAATTATTGAATTATCTTGATTATAATATTTATTTGATTTTAGTTACTAATGATAACCAGGATCCAAAACAACTCCAGCAACCTCACAGTTCTCATACACTTGCCCTTTCCCAAGTTTGTCCCAATAACTTGAATGGAGGCCCCATTCTAACGTAAGTTACGCTGTTGATTTATTAAAGTGCATTTTGAAGTTTTCGTTTAACTTGCTAGTAATTTTATTTCTCTTTTCTCTTGTTTCTCCAAACTATACAACACTTACTCCCTTGAAGCCCTCTGGATCTTTGTGAAGCCACCATTCCTGGGACAGATATACTCTCCCTTGGGTATCAAAGCCCGCATTCTGGTGGATTAGCCATTCCAAATCAGGGTACTGTGACTCCAACGCATCCCACATCTGGTGCCAGCTCTGCTTTGCAAGGATCCCCATCTATGCTAGCTGGCAGCAACTTCCCATCATCACCGTCATCTCTCAATTCCTCTGTTAGGTGAGCTGTTAATGGCTGTTTTTTTCCATTTAAATCTGATAATGTTTTCTAATTCGCAACATGTTCTTTTTTACTTGTCTTACGATAGAGATGCTAGATATGGACTTCCTAGACCTGCCTCGTTATTATCTGAAGACCAGCAGAGGATGCATCAATGTAATCAAATGAGATCTACCAGAAGTGTACCACAACCCAATGCATCTTCTCCTGGAACTCTTCCAGGGACAGACCGTGTTGTTCGAATGCTTCCAGGTGGCAATGGCATGGGCTTAGTGAGTGGTGGTGTAGATAGAGGCATGCCAATGGCAAGACCTGGCTTCCAAGGAATTGCATCACCATCTATCGTCAATTCTGGAAGTATGGTTACCCCTGCTATGCCACCGGCAAATATGCACTCTGGGGTAGGCCCTGGGCAAGGTAGCGCGCTGTTGAGACCTTGTGAAGCTTTGCAAATGATTCGGGTACGCAATTTATTTCAATTCTAGTGTTCTGGTGAAATATATGGCTACCATTTTTAGCCTTACTGTTGTGGCGAGACAAGTATATTGTCTACTTCAGCATATGTTGGTGCATTAGTACTCTTCTCTGTCTTTAAACATTTTTTTTAAGTGGATGAAAACTATTTGGGAAAATTACCATGTAGTCTACTATTGCAACCTTATTTACTTCAAACTCCAATAAACTTTGGTAAACGATCATTTTCCTCACCTGATTATATCTTAAAACACTAAATATTTGACTTGGGACAGATAGTCTAGCCCATATAAGTGCGGATTAATTATCTATCAAAGTCAAAATTAAGCTTCCCATAAGTGAGAATCAAATAAACTGATGATAAATTAGTATTATCAGGTGAGGAATGAGTATTAAGGGGTATGGGTTTAGATTAAAAACTATAATCAGGAGAGGCAAAGAATTATTTCCCCAAAAATTTCTTTTGTTGGAGTTTGAGGCAGATAATTTCCCCACCTTGGATTGCTTCCTAATTTCCCCAATTTTTTTCTTAGGACTAAATTGTTCTACAATATATATAACGACTTCTGCTCAAGAACCCCATTATTTTTACTTTGAATGACACGAGTCATGACAACGTTTTTCCCTCTTTTGAGCTATTTCCTTTCATGTATCGTATTGCTATATATTATTGTTGCAATTATGTGAACTTCTACTCTTCTAGTAACATACAACTAATAACCTGGATCCTGCAGCCTGGTTTTAGTCAGGATTCCCCGAGGCCAATGATGTCTGACCTTCAAATGCAAGCTTCACCTGGAAACAGTCAAATGCCTCACTTTGGCGGGTTAAGTTCCCCTTCTCCACCTGTGCCGTCATACGCTCTCCATCATCCGCCATCTCATCCAATGTCTTCTACCCAACATCCACCTCACATTCTTAGCAATCCTCATCACCCCCATTTTCCGGGACCCACCACCACAAACAATGTCCCCAGCCCCCAGCAGCAAGCCTACACAATGAGATTGGCTAAAGAGAGACAGCAGAAGCAGCAACACCGTACCCTACAGAAACCACAACAAATCACCACACCCAATCCCTTGGCCCCAAATATTCAGTCACAGCAGTCTCAACTTCCTATATCTTCTTCTCCTCTGCAAAATAATTCACAAGTCCAACCCCAAAAGGGTTCTCCTTCTCCAGCAGCCGTATCACTTCCTCCATTGGCATCAGTTTCTTCAATGAAGCAAACGGAAACTCAAGCGGGATCCGTGCAGAATGCTCCAGTTGGCGGAAGCAGCAAGCAGCGACAGAGGCAGAACCAACAGTTTTTGCAGGCCAACAGGCAGCACCCGCAGCAGAGGCAGCAACAGCCACCGGGTAAGGCTGGCAAGGGAGGAGTCGGGAGAGGGAACCTTATAAATCAGCCCCTTGTTAATGGTGTTTCCACAAATCTGGGCCAAGTTGGGCCTTCACAACCGTCTAATCAACCTCTGCCGCGGCAAAAAATTAATTTGGGCCCGTCCACCCAACGTGTACATCAAATGAGCACCACTCATACTGATAGTAATAATAATAGCAATCAAGGGCAGCCTTCATCTTTAATCATGGCTACTAGTTCAAACCAACCAAAATTAGTGAATCAAACTCAATTGGGTCCTCAAAGAGTGGTCCAGCCCAATCACCATGTAAATTCGGATCCACCAAATAAGCTGCAAACACAAGATTCCGGTAGTGATCATCAGCATAGAACAGGCGGCAACCCTTCTGAGATGGATACATTGCCTCAGGCTACAAGCAGTGCTACAAGTAATGTGGCTCGGGTTGAGTCAGAACCATTATTGAATCCAAATGCATTAGATCAGGCGACAAATATGAGTTCATTGGTGTCAAACCCATCAAACACTAGTGAGCCAGCCAGCTTAGCCTCTAATAGTACACAATCACAGCAGCCCCAGGTGTCGCCTCATTCGCAGCAGCTTCTTCAAGCGGAGAATGAGAAATTATGTGATAGGTCCAGTGACCATAGATTGGAATGAAGCCTGGATAACAGGTTGTTTTGGTATGGTTGTTGCTGGCCCACGTCTGGTCGGCATATGCTTGGGAAGTCAATGTACAGGTTAGTCATAGTGTTTATATTTGTCTATGTTATATTGTCGTAAAGGATTAGTTACTTTGTTGAGTTCATTTAAATGTATATGTTATCCAATATTTCAAAGACAATTAAGTTCCTTATATGCCCGTATTTAAATTACATGGTTATCAACAAAATATAATGTTAAGTTAATTTAAAAGGGTATATCAGGTGAAAATACTCTTAAACCTTACTTCCCAACATTAATTTATGTTTTTTTAAACTGTGCAAAAGTGAATTAGGTTATCTTTGCGAAACAGATAGTATTATATACTTGGCTGGCAAATTCCTAGGTTTAACACGACTTACATTTTCTCCAGGGGACGCCTGAATCATGCATACCAGATTTAAGAGTTCTCTTGCAAATCTGGAAGAGGACACTGGGCGGTTCAATTTTTTGCGAAATATTTGTACAATAGATTTTCCCTTGGGCTTTCGAGGAAAGATAGAGACGGATAATAGAGGTAGGTGTACAGTGTTTCGTCTCCCCTTTTTGTAACTTTTTTCTTTCTGCCCAATTGTTTCCCTGCTCGGCCATGGGGCATATTTGTGTTTCACTTTGCATAGATGAGTCATGTATTGTTTGTTCTTGTATGTATGTTGTTAAATGAGAGTAGATGTTCTCACTGTTATGGCCAAAGGCTGTGGGTTCTTTGTGAATATATTGTTAGCGAGTTCCTTTGTTTAGACTCCTCCGTCTATTTCATTCATCGGTGTTTGTTGAATAGTGATCATCCACGCTTCCTCAACTTCTGTAAATTGTCCGTGCAACAAATGTGCATGCACCCCTGTACTTGTTATCTAATTTAAACTCGAACCAAAATAAGTCCTACTTCATATTCATCATTTGGTACTTAAAATTGATGACAGGGGAGAAGTCCTATTTTTTGTTCTTATTCAGTTTTTGTTTCTTTATGTTTTGGAAATTGACAGGTGCTTGATTATTCATCCATTCTTACTTGGAGCCTATTTAAAAATACTAATCCTTTATCCGTCCCTCAAACATGGTGGAAATATTTTTTGATTCTAAATTCATAGATTACTTTGATCATGCAACTATGCAAGTGAAAATTGGCAATGTATGTTCAAAACACACTGAATTTTTTTATGGTATCAAAAATCAATCTATGTATCATTTTTTATAAAAAAAAAAAATCATGTTCCATATATTTTTTTAAATAAGTTGTTTAGTTGAGTAATTCCACATTAGTTTCATCTTACACAAAATAATTGTACTAAAGTAATCTTAATCTTATCATTAATGTACATACAAACAAGAACCTTTATGCAAATATTAACATCCTTACTTTCTAAAAGTAATACAGGAAATATTTTATTCAAAGATCAATGAGTATTTTTTTGAAAATTTGTTACTCACTTGGAAGGAATATCATCCTCTAGATCATTAAAGACATACTGCAAAGGATTCCGAAATATAGTGAAAAATCAAAGTGAGTTTGCACAGGGTAAAAGTGAACATAGGGCATGCAATGCTGCAATATAGAGCAACGGAATCGATTAGTTTCTGGAATCTTCTAGGGAGCCACCCGCGGGCTTTCTCGTAGTACTTACTAGTTACTGATTTAGTAAGAATGAAGTCACATTCAGCAACTAAACCAATGAATCAATGAACGAGTCTAACAAAGAAAACTGATTCTGTAGGTTACATCAAGTCAACTCGAGTAAAAAGTCTTGCTTGAAACGAAGGAACGAACGAAGGACTCTCAGCATCTTTTACCATTTTACCCTTGCTAAGCCTCCTCCTCCTTCTGGCCACTGCCACTTGGACCTACTCCACTCATCGGTGGCGAGTTCTTTTTGATATACCTGACCAAGTAGAAGGTCTTGTTCTCCATGTTCTTGATAATAGACCTGTAGAACACGATACTATCACCAGCTGTGAGATTGTGCGACTCGACAAATATCTGCCATCCATCATCAACAGCGTAGAGCATGTCGCCCAAAGGTGTCTCAAAGTTTGACAGCAGCATGTCATACTGCTTTTTGTCGGCATCAAACACCATGAGATTCTCCCTGAGCTCGCCCACAGGGTACTTGGTGCGTATATCCGTACATTCCAATAAACGGCCAGCATCATCAGCATCCAGGAATAGCCTCGGTTTCCCACCATCATGAACCCCTTCATATTTCGATAAAGTCTTCGTAAAGCACAAGGTACTGTAGGCTGACAAGACTCTGCAAAAACAAATTAGTAGGACACAATCAAATTTGGATTTCTTACTTAATCATAACAATTATATATATGAAAAAACAGAGAATCCCTCAAGAACACGGTAATGTCATGATCAATACTTTGAAAATACCTCAAATGAACATTAGGATTGAAAGATTTTTCCTTGTTATCAACTTTAACCACAGCTAGCTCGGGTTCCTTCCTAATGATCTTGAGGTCATAATAGTAACAATCTTTATCTGATGTAGAACCAAGAGAATGGTTGTAGAATAAAATCTGATCACAGACTTCCAGACTATTGGCTCTGACGAAGTCTCTCCAGTCTCCGGAGATGGAGTATCCTGCCCAATCTTTGCTCACAAAGTATGGTGATAGCCGCAGGTTATATGTTCTGTCAAAGTCGTCATTCACATGAAGAGTCTTAGAGAAGGAGGCTGAAGGGGTTCGTAGAAGGTCCTTGCAGCCGGTCAAATCATAGGCTTCTTCAGGATAAAGGTATAACACGGGGTTAGCGGAGTCAACTTCGTGTAAGGTTAATGCCCTTGATAGACAGCAGTTCTTCTCATCCTCAGTAGGATCAGAACTGAGAGCAAAAGGTAAGAAAATACATGAACTGAACGTATAGAAAATATAAACAAATGAATCCATCAAACAATAATAAATGTAACAGCGCATCGTAGGAGAATCTACAATACCTTTCAACCTGGCGGCGGGGCACATTTTTCCTGATTTGATGATCATCACATGAGAAAGGTGAAAATGATGAAGATTAGAATCGAGTTTAATTCGACACAAGAAAAAACATCTTGTTATTGCAAGTGATAAGACTCATAGGAGTATCCTTGTTTGTTTTTCACCAAAATGCTTAACAAGAAAAAAATAGAGATACAAAAAAGGTCCTCAGGTTTGGATTAATTACAAAACGAACCTAGATTTCCGAAAATCGCAATACCCCTGAGGTTTGATTTTTTTACATGTATACATCTAATTTTTCAAAAGCAAAATCATTTTGTATATATTACAACAAAGCATTTATAGTGTAATATCCAAAATATAGGTAATAAACCCAAACCTCAGGGGGCATTCTGTAATTATTTATCCAAACAGAAAATTTATGTAAGCTTACAAGCTAGCACTCCAGACAATGTTCGAATCACAAACATACTAAAAACGGAAGATCAAATACGAGAAAGTACCTAGTAGGTGGCCGAGACTCAGGAATCTGAAAAACCTCAAGTCTATAGTATAACTGACCGGAAACATCGTCTAAGAGTCTGTAAAACCAGACTTCGGATCTTTCTCTGACCTTTCTCGCACGGACAAATTTGTGCCATTCTTTGTTGACATGGAAGCGGCTTAAGGACCCACTCTCGTGATTGGATATGTTCATGTCGTATCTTCTATCAGACGCATCAAACACGATGAGATCCCTCGAGAACCTTATGGGAGGGTCTCTCAGAATCTCATTGTTTTCTGTCAGAAGGAATGCTTCATCAGATGAGAGATTTAGCTTCGGGTGCGGTTCGAGGACTTCGATCGGGCTTAGCTTCAGTGTCAAGCATGTTCCCTTCAACGGCATGACCCTGCAAAGATGAATGAACAAGGTTTTCACAGATAGGAAACACAACAAAATCAGACTAGAAAAAAAAATGACGAAATCGTTGAATATCCTAACGTATCATCATGAAACCATTCAATCATCAAACATCACGTCACAATTTCGATTATTCAAATCGTTCGAAGGGGGAAGCTATAGTAAAACAAATTCAATGATTTAACACATGAACAAATATGAGTAATCTGTACGAGAATGAGAAATTCTAGTAGCATACTTAGGACGTGGCTTCAGATTGATCGGCACCCTAACAATCGCCGCCGCCTCTCGATCGTCCGCAGGGTTGTTCCTAACACCCACGCACATACATAAATCGATTGTGTTCACTCTTCGTAATACGTTAAAATTAAGTCTCGTGTCAACAGAAAACAGAGAGAATTTTCGAAGTACCTGGAGCCTGGATCGGGAGGATCTCTGCCCGATTGATCGTCGTCGGAAGCGATTTCTGCAGGTTCCCCGACCTTGGCTTTCCCCTTGTCACGCGGCGGTGGTGGTGGTGGCAGCGGCGGCGGCGGTGGTGGTAGTGGTGGACTTCCTCCGTCGTCTGTCATTTTCTTCTCAGTGGAATTCTAGAGAGAGAGAGAGATGGGGATGAGGTCGAGTGAATGAGGATGGAAAGTGTGATCGTCGTATAAGTATTCGGTTTTGGGTTTGTTAGCAACAGCTGTACGAATTCCCCATTGGCGGGAAATTCTGTTTCGTTTGCTCTGCTCGCTCGCCTGCTTCAACTATGAGTTTTGAGGATAATTAATATATTTAATTAATTAATTATTATTATTATTATTAAAATTACATTTAAGTACAAAAATTAGTGTCTCCGAGTAGAAATGTTGATCTTTGGAAGGGTATTATGGTCAATTAAAATATGTGTACTTGTTTGTAATTTTCAAAGATATATATGAACCGGGCCGGGCTTCCTTATTTCCTTTACGCAAGTTGTAGACTTGATCGAGGCCTGAAAATGGTTGCCGTAAACTTGGTTGTATGAATTTGTATGAATCATAAATTATCATTTTTAATATGAAATGTTTGTTTAAAATGTGTTTTCAACTTTGCAAACATCTCTGTTTTTCTCTCCATTCTGGCAAATTTCCAAAACCTCAGGGGTTCTTCTGCAATTAACCATAGTATATAATCTGCATAAACCAAATAAGTTCTAGCAGAAGGTAAACCAAAGATAGTAACCACAACACAATCATTTCTAAGACAAAGTTTTCAAACACGCATCTAAATAATCAATCACAATTACACGACCGAGAGAGAGAGAGAGTCGGCATTCAAAAAGGTAAAATCCTCTCGTTCGGCCTATCTATTATTACAACAATGGGCCGGCCATTATTCCCGCCAACCAAACAAACAAACAAAGCTAAGCAAAGCTTTCAACTTTCTCGAGTCATCTTCCCTTTCTTATGAGCTCCAAATGCACTGCTGATCGACTTGATAATCTTCCTATGGCTCTCAAGAATCATATCCGTCCTCTTCTTCTCCATCTCCATCCAATACCTCTCTGTTTCTCTCATCATCTCAATCTTTTTACTCTCCATTCTCATAAACTTCTCCGCAAAACCCCTAATTTCCGCAGCCAAGTCCCTTTCTCCTCCACCACCAACCCCAGTCTTTTCCTCATCTTCCTCGTCATCACATTCATCGCTATCCTCGTAGTATTTCTTCCGTTTCCCATTCACAGTCTTCGCAGCCCTACATCCACTCATGGGCTTATTTTTCTTAGTCCAAGCAGTCGTCCCACCACCATAACCCTTTTCATTCCACTCCTCATCACTCTCATCGGAATCGCCACCTCCGCCGGGATTATTCATCTTATTCAAATAACCAGCAGAGCCCGAATAGAAGTTAGCACCGTAGCCACGGTTGGCATCACTGTGGTAATTGTTATTAGCGTAATTAGGGGAAGAAGAAGACTTAACAATGGCGACGGGGCGGGCGGTGAGGGGCATGGGCCCACGCTCCAATTGATCCATGAGATCGAAATACTGCCACAAGTTAGGGTAGGGCTTCTGAAGATCGGAGCGGTACCGTTTCCGGAGCTTCTCCATTTTGTGGCGGCACTGGGTGGCGGTCCGGGAGGGCTCCTCGAAGCCGCAGCGGGCGGCGACGGTGACGGAAATCTCCTCCCACTGGGAGGATTTGAGCGGGCCTCTCTTGGCGGAGTACCATTTCTCCTGGTAGGCTTGGATTAGGGCTAGGGTTTCTGGGTGCGACCAGGGGAGGGGGGCGGGCTTTTTGTGTGGGGATGCGGGTTTGGACGCGGGTGCGAGTGCGAGTGGCTGTAGGGGTTCGGATTTGGGCGATTGTGGTTTCGGCGGCGGAGATGGGGTTGAAGACGACGGCGAAGCCATGACGGAGTGAGTGGTTGTTGCGGAGGTGTAATGGCGAGTGAAAGAAGTCTCACACACTCACTATTACTAGTATGTACTGTATATGTATAGACTATAGATTCGCGATTTTGCGTAGCGACTACTATTATGAGATTCTTATTTGTTACGGCCCATGGGCCCGCCCAATATGGGCCCGCAAATGTACCGGGCCGAGTCCATAGTAAAATTTTGAGGGAAATTTACAAATGGTCATCCTCTCGAGTAGAGAGGCCTTTGTGCATATATTGCCACATTATCATTAAATGTTAGGAGTAGGACTCGTCAATCGTCATACATTCAAATACAAAATGGAAACTAATTGATTTATATATCTTGTAGGGGCGAATCGTTGATGTTGCAATCCGAATTTTTGGCAAAATCAGCTTTCAAAATATGTAGGTATGAAAAAATTCAAAGCTTCTAAATAGTGAAGAAAAACAAATTAAAAAATGTGTTTCATCAAATTATGAACATTTTTACTCGTTATAAAATCTTGGAGACAAATGAATATTCATTTATTTGTTGTAAGATGTTCACGGCTTTAAATTGAAAAATACTATGATGAATATGTCAATCACATACTAGTATTATTCATTGAAAACTTTTATTAATTAATAAGAGACCAATCTCATCTAACAAAACATGTAAATTATGCGGTTGGACCTTTGCCGGGCTTTCTCTTGCTTGGTGGGCCTTTGCCGGGCTTTCCTTTGCTCGGTGGACTTTTGCCGGGCTTTCTCTTGCTTGGTGGGCCTTTGCCGGGCTTTCCCTTGCTCGGTGGACCTTTCGCTGGTGTCTCATCACTTGGTGGGCTTTCACCGGGCTCCTCCTCACTTGGTGGGCCTTTTCCGGGCTTTGCCTTCCTCGGTGGACCTTTCGCTGGTGTCTCATCACTTGGTGGGCTTTCACCGGGCTCCTCCTCACTTGGTGGGCCTTTTCCGGGCTTTGCCTTTCTCGGTGGACCTTTCACCGGTGTCTCGTCACTTGGTGGGCTTTCACCGGGCTCCTCCTCACTTGGTGGGCTTTTTCCGGGCTTTTTCTTGCTTGGTGGGCCTTTAGCCGGCGTTTCGTCGGTTGGGGGATCCTCATCGTCACTTGGCGGGCCCTCGATTGGTGGGCCTTCCTCGGGCGGTTCATTACTTGGTGGAGAAGTGTGACCTACACCGCAATCCTTGAGGCACACGCACTTCATGAATTTGCATTTTCCGGTCGAGAATCCTTCTTTCTGGCAAATCGGCACACAGTTGTCAGGTTTCCAGCACATGCCCCTGTACAACGTGCTCCTCCCTTCGCACGTAGTCGCTTCTCCGTGCATTACCATCTCTGCATCGATCCGATCATAAAATTTACGAAAAATAAATTAAATGCTTATCTTTTAGTAGATTTTTTTTAGAAAACATGCATATAACAATCGAAATAGTATTAATTAGAGTACTTACGAAGAACCGATATAAGGAGAAACAAAATGAGAGCATTGAGTTTGTTTGCCATTTCAGCTTGTGAAAGTTGGTACGATGGATGGTTCGAATTGAAGATATCCAATGAGTGGGCTTTTTATAGTGAAGTGGTGCAATGGTAACTGGGCCGGGCCGGGCCGGGTTAAATGAACTTTTCCAGGATGGTGCGATTTTATTGATAACAATTTCCCTCAGACCAGTTTCGGGTCGGGCCTTTTTTCCAAGCCGGTAAAATTTCATTGATAACAATTTTCCCACAAAGATAACGGGTGATGTAAAATTTATTAGACTTTTGTAAGTTTTACTAGTATTTTTTTGTTATGGTTTTTTATTAAATAATTAGTTAATTACAAATATATATTTATGTGAACAATACTATAATTTTTTATTATTAAACTTGTCATAACTAATTATGCACACTCTTAAAAAAATTAATTATATTAATTTATATTTTAAAATACTATTTTACTCTTATTTTTTCAATTTACTTTTCAAATTTTATTTACATTTACTTTAATTTTTAACTTAAAATACATTTTTACCTTTACTTTTTGGTCAACAAGTAAAAATTAACATTTTTCTTAATTTACAATTATTTTACTTCTACTTTTTTCACATAATTTTTAAACTTTACTCACAATTACTTTAATTTTTAACTTAAAATATATTTTTACTTTTTTACTTTTTGATTAGAAAGTAAAAAAAAAATATTTTTTAATTTACTTGTCATCAACCAATCCATATATAATTGAGACTAGGGCTGAAAACGAGTCGAGCGGTTCACGAGCGCTCGCGAACTGCTCGAGTTAACGCTCGACTCGAGTTCGGTCAAACTCAAGCTCGAGTCGAGCTCGAGCTGCTCATATTTTTAAACGAGTCGAGCTCGAGCCTTCTGTCTAAGAAAACGAGCGGCACGCGAGCAGCTCGTTTATATAATTTTTTTCTCGCCGCCGAAATGTTTTTTCTTTCTTCTTCGCCCACCAAATCCCTTTTTTCTTCTTTCTTCTTCGCCTCCTACAACTAACAAAGTTATCTCCTGCAAATAACCAAATTAGTATGGCCCAAATTTCTTTCTTTCTTCGTCTGCAACTTCTAAATTAAATATGGCCCAAATCTCTGTTTACTTCTTTCTTTTTCGTTACTCCTCCGCAACCAAACAAATAAAAAAAATTATTCGCGTCGAGCCGAGCCCGAGCTCGAGTTTGGCTTTTTTATGGCGAGCCGAGCCCGAGCGCTCTAGACCACAGCTCGTCGAGCTCGAGCTCGAGCCAATCAAAAAATTTATCGAGCCGACTCGATAATCTCAAAACTCGACTCGGCTCGACTTGTTTCCAGCCCTAATTTAGACGAAGTGTCGATCAACCAATCCATATATAATTGAGACAAAAGTATTAAGTAGCAGTACTCATTCCATTTTCATTCCATTTTTTAAAACAATTTATATTTTATTATTTCTTAAAATATTGCACATGAATTTATTTTTTTATAATTTTATCTCTCTCAATAAATTTTTTATTTACCTTTATGCTATTTTGTATTACATTTTTCAACTAACTAGTATATTAATTATTCATCAATACTTATTATATTCTACTTTATATTATAAAACACCAATTTTTTTTACGTTGTGCAAATTGTGATGAGGGAATATAACACAAGTGCAATCTCCAATTTATATTTTGTATTACACTTTTCAACTAACTAGTATATTAATTATCCATCAATACTTATTATATTCTACTTTATATTATAAAACACCAATTTTTTTTACGTTGTGCAAATTGTGATGAGGGAATATAACACAAGTGCAATCTCCAATTTAAATTAGGGTATTTGAATTAGGGTTTTTTTGGGCAGCAAATTTTGGAGAGCAGCCACACGATGTACGCTGATCGAGTGGATGCTCAGGCTAATCGGTCAATTAAGGAGCGCCTCGATGGTAATTCGTCCGCCGGTTACGGTCTCCGGAGGAATATCTCCGGCAAGAGGTCAAACTCTAATTCCCCCCTCCCTACATGCGTTCATTTTGTGTGTTGGAGTTTTAGGTTTTATTTATGCGTGAAAGTGGCATTTATTCTTCTTTTAGGTTTTGAAAAATTCCTGTTATTTCTGTTCTTTTAGTGAGGCAATCGATAAAGTCTTATTAGTTTATGGTACTTACGTGTTTTCCTGGATGCTTGAATTTATGTGTGGTGTATATAGTTTGAGCGCTTGACTGCCTGAGTACCTGTGACTGGAAAGAAACTTCGATTTCACCGAATTGATGGAATATGATACTGTTACATCTTAGGCTAATAGATTATAGCAAAAAGAACTGAAACGCATGCTTTTACATAATCGTGACTCCCTTTGCCTTATACTTAACAGAGTCAATTGCTTCATGTAGACAAAGAGAAGATGGTAACAAATGGGAGCATGATCTTTTTGAGAACAACAGGCCTCACGTCTCAAGTATGCAATACGTAGATTAAACACATATCAATAATAAATAAGCCTTGTTTTGTTTGTGATTCCGTGTTAGTAGTGTATTTATACATTTGGCTTTATATTTATGGTCCTGCACATAGATCTCAGAGTTGGTGCAAAGGATCTTCGTCTTAAGCTTCAAAAGAGAATTATTGGGCAATCTGCTCAACATGTGAGGGGATCAGCTTCTGGAGGTGTTATAGACCTGCGTGAGAAGCTCTCCGGGACAGTATATTCTCGGCCTAATGTATCCAAGACTCTGCGTTTGAATCCGAAAACTGCATCAGAGGCCAGTAAACCTCCTAGGAGTAATGCCATAGCTGAAGCCCCTCAAAGAGAGTTAAAGAAGATAGCTAGCTCTGTAACCAAGAAAAAGACTCCACAGAAAGTAAGTAAATTACATATACCATCTTTCTGGTAGATTGCCTTTCCGTCCATGAGCTTTACTCCTTTTTGAAAAGAAAAAAAAATTGACCCTGTTTTATTTTAAAGACATTGGACACAGTGCATCTAGTTTATTAATTTTTTTATGTTTATGCAGGCTGAAACCGTGGATAATTTCTTGGAGTCCTTGGGTCTTGAGAAATATTCAATTACGTTTCAGGCCGAAGAAGTATGCTAAGAATCCTATTATGTCAAGTTACTGTCTTGTATTTGCCAGATATTACAAATAATGAAACTGAAGTATGGGAAATGGCAGGTTGATATGACAGCCCTGGTACACATGTCTGAGGAAGATCTTAAAGCTATGGGACTACCAATGGTAAGTAATTCCTTCCTAGGCTTTACGTATGGAATTGTCTTTATTGATGATTGATTTCTTATTTAGGCCTTTAACATCAATGGTTGATGTAAATGCATGGGAAAGGTATATGAAGTTTCATAGAGCTACTTATTTTTTCTATTATTAGTGTGATTTTTCTCTGTGAAGGTTTTCTAAATTACTAATCTAAAACTACCACGGGCATTGATATCTTCTACGACCAAGTCCTGTAATCTAATTGAACCTAGGTTATAATGATGTTCAAATCCAGATTCCAGGTTGTCAAATTTTAAGCTGTCCTGAGCCTTGGTTGAAGAAATTAAGCCAAATATCCTTATAGTACTATTTTTACATTCTAAGTAACATTAGAGGTGTGTGGGATATTTTAGCTTAGGACCGCTTGATGGATATCAAATCATAAGGAGTTTAAGGTTTTTTTTGTGGGTTGATGGATATAGTTAGAGATTAAAGCTGTGTTTTTTAGTTTTTTTTTTCTGAGGACTTCTCAATTTCCCATCCCATTTGTACTGTTCCTTCTCTTTATAACTAAATATTTACATTTCTTATTAGAAAAATAGACGTCTAAACAATTGTTTAGGCATAGCATATCATTCCACATCTCTCCATTTCCAAATCAGCCAAACCTCAATGAAAGTATCCTCCCGTGCTTATGTCATGTTAACTACAGGGATCTTGCTCTTCTACTTTTGTTTTTTCAAATACTGAGGGATCTTATTGGGGAGAAGAGCTTTTCTAAGGTATTTGGGAAGTGTGATGCAATAGTAGAAAAATGTACTGGAAAATGTGATTTTGATTGATTTTTTTAGGTGAAAGAAAGGGTTACGTATGCTCATTAAGCAATTTTACAATAGAGATGTAATCGTTTATGTGTTCAAACAATCACAAATGTGATACTGCTTAGCTTGCATATAATGGTTGGCCTTTTTCTTCGTTAATCCCCCTTGTATGAAATAAGATTAAAGATATCCTATTCATATTTTCAAATTTCAGATATTCTAAAATCATTAGAGGTAGGTGTGAGCTAGTAACCTTCTCTGTTTCTTGTTATTCAATTGTGCTAATTTGCATTGCTGCATCCAACAGTTGCTTGAAATCATCTTTCTGAGATTAAGTCGGGCAGATAATTCTATTTATCATTTTTTTCTTGATCTTTTTTCATTCATTTGGTAATGTTTTCTTAATGGTTTTCTACTCTCTTTTTTAAGGGTCCGAGAAAGAAGATACTTTTGGGGCTGGAATCAAAAGTCTGATTACTGAATTGAGTAAAGCCGTCTTTGTTTGTCATATAACACTAATTATCACCTCTCAGGCTAGCAGGGCTTATTTTGTATTTTAAAAGTTCATCCCATGCGGCTTTTCTAGAGCATTAGTATGAAATTCGCCGAAAATGGGTTCAACGAGTATATATCATTGCTGTAGTTGAAATACAGGTTACTGACAAATCCAGATTTCAAGATTCTCTGTCTTATTGAATATTTGCAATTTATGATGTTGAGTTGATTTAATTACAGAAGTTAAATTCAATTCAATTCTTATAAAAAAAACCAACGCTCCAGCCATGCCATTTGACAACTCTAAAACAACAGAATCACTTGGAAACAATTCTAAGTACATAATGTCATGACCACAGTAATCACTCTAAGCTATTGAGATATCACAACCAATGCATATACCACAATAAGCCTAATTTTACATTATAACTTGCGTGTGAGAAACATGTCAAATATGCAACTCGACTGTCTCATGGGTCAGCTTTTCGTCGATGACTGAGTTTCTGCAAAAAAGGATATTATAATTTCCTATCTTTCCATGCAGTGTACTTTCTGGTTTCCTGCTTGTATCTTTTCCACTCCCTGAGAGCTGCAAGAAGCACATGCAGAGACACCGGGAGAAAGAAGGGCTGCATCGAAGGACAAAAAAAATAGATAATTAGATAAAACATCATAAACCGATTTTCATTGTTTTTTCCTCGAATCATTCATGTTTGTGTGCTGTGATTTTCTTCCTTTCCCACACTTCTGAAGAAGGTAAATTCAAATTTCATCATCGATTTATACTCAACATTGACCCTGGTCCCAATATTTTTAATTTATTACTTTATGAAAACTTCAATTACATTTTATATAATAAAACCTTCAGTAAACATAACAAGTTTAAAACTTGCACAAGTATTATTCACAGTCATTATCCGTCATACTTTACTGAAAAGAATATATCTCTGAATCCATAAACAGAAGTTATGGCCGAGTGACAAACCGAATAGACAGCAAAGCAGTGCTCAAACGAGTAGTAGCTCACAGACATCATAGATGGGTGATAAAATGCATCCTCAGCAAAGGACCTAGCCTGTCTAGAAGAAACTGACAAACAAAAAGACACTAGTTAGCATATCTCAGCAAAAGAAAAATGTTTCCCCTCTCGCAGTGCACACACTTCAAGCTATGAATTATAGAAACATACTTGCAGAGGCATCATAAACTCCACGAGACACATTGCTTAAAGCCAATGTTGCAGCTTCAAGAGAATACTTCACCTGCTCGATAATGTTGAAAGGCTTAATACTGTAGACATTACTGCACAAAATAAAATAAAAATAGAAAGAAAGAAAGAAAAAAAGCACCGGCAGGCATTTAGGTTTATGGATAAATATTCCCAGCGAAATTATTACTATCAAATTCGATTTGATATTTAATATACCTATAGAAATATATAGAGTAAAGCAAGGTGTAGGTTGGAAAATGTGAAAGTAAATTTCTCATCAAGGATCAATATCTCAAAAAGATAGTGAAAAGTGGGGTGATAAACTGACTCAGCAAGGTTGAGATATTGTTCAAAGGGATATGGCACTCTTTCGAGTTAAATTCAAGATTCCCCTTAAAAGAATCCCAGAAACTAAAATGCAAATTGTTTAACTGATTAAGCTCCAGATCATCCAAATACAAACCACAAACGAGACATACTCCCTCTGTTTAGTGTGTTTCAATTGACGTTCTAGCTTGGTGAGTGTTTTTCTAATTAATTGTCATTTTAGATGTATTTGACTATTTATCCCATATCCCTATCCCAGTCCTTAAAAAACTATTGATCCGTACTGTAAGGCAGTTAGTTACTTGAGGGTAAATCAGTGACATTTATTCATAATACTGCTGTTTTAAGGTTAAGGCGTAAATTAAAATTCAACGCAGAGAGTCTATATAACGTCCATATGCAAGGTGTATTTTGTAGATATATTTTACATCTATAAAATACAAGAATCTATTAGCATCTGAAGAATCAAGACAAATTTAAGATGAATGAAAAAATGCACGAAGGAATACTCACCTGTTTTCCTATTTCATCCTTAATGATCATTCTTGGAAGTGACTGGACCTGCGCAATCATCTTGGTTATAGCAAAAGTACATATTACACCATCATTACACGTTAAAAAAAATGACAACGTACCAGCCGAGAGAGTGATCCAAGAGTTGTGGCACATTGAAGAAGATTAAAACAGGTGTGTTGTCGTGACAACACATCTAGTTCCCTTAAAAGCAGAAAATACACACACAATAAGCGTCCAATTAACATTTTCCTTCTCCATATATGATTAGAAACAGGCTATAAACAGTAATGGGTCTTGTACGATGTTTGTGCTAACTGCAAAGTTTCGCAAGCCAACTGAATAACCTCTTAGTAAATCATGATCAACAATTCACCATGTACTCATACAAAACATGTGAATCCGCAAAAAAAGTTAAAACGAAAAAAATATCTCATCCACAACCTCAACATTTTCTCTATCCATGCTATGCATGTACAGTTTATTTACTCACCATTCTGTGAAGCCTCTTTCACTGGTTAACAGTCTTAATGTGTCTGATGTATCATCAGCAAAGAGGTCATTAGACTTCAGACCAAAGAGTTGTCGTAACTGGCCTATGAAGACTTCAAAAATTCTCTTTAGTTCCTGTTTGACAATGAATATATTAAGCTCTTTGCAACTCTCAACTTAAATGGGAGCTTAGCTTGAAATGAAGATAACATCAGCACTCCGCATTAACTTCTCAAAAAATACTCATAGGCAAAACTTGAGAAAGATAAAAGTAAATTACTGAACATCTGATGATGAAATAGTAAAAGCTGGATGACAAGAGACTTTAGAACAAGGTGAGCATATTAGCAAACTAATAATTCGGCATAAATTCATCTCGGAGAAGAAATATTAAAGACATGAGAACGCTGAGTACCAATAAGATTATAGTAAATATTTACAATTCTTTCATGAAAGTCTAAGACGTGGAAGGAGACAACAAATTGATATGAACATTAGCAGCACTTTCATGCATGTAGCTTGTTTTGAACAACATCATCAAGGATCAACCACCACAGGCTATCCAGAAAGATATTAAATATTTACTTCCATGATCAGTTAAAAGTAGCAAGCAAAGGAAAAGGTTACATCACTAGGGTAACTACAATATCGCCGCTCCGTGAGCTACTGAAGCTCCCAACCTATTTCTCACTGGTGTGGAAATATCATAGTAAAGGCTACTCATTAACAACGGGTGCAAGTAAATGTGATAATGAAGAACCTCTACTTATTTTCATCATCTTTTATTCTATCTCTAACAAAGGCAACTGACCTCGGGAGAAATTATACGTCTGACATGAGTCTCCATTGTCGAACCCGTAAAACAAGCTGAAGGGTTCCAAACAATAACACTTCCCCACATCTAATATTTGACATGTAAAAAATATTAGATTCGATTGGTGCAACATCGTAAAGAAACCATGGAGTAAAGCATGCAACTCACTGGAGATATAAAACCATTTGTCATAGACCTTTCTCCATTTGGGAGCTGCAATAGAAGTGGACACTCTGTTTCGGATGGCACATATCTGGAGATATAAGTCAAAAAAGCTCTACTTTATTCCATTGTTTGAATGAAACTACTAATTTCTACAGCATATGAAGCACTAAACTCTGATATTTCAGTAGAGTCTGATTGACAAAATTAAGATACCATTACAATGAATTATGTAGAATCTTTTTCATTAGTAAATCACATATCTGGTTTTAGGCTTGAGACATTACAATTTTTTCTTAGAATTCCTCAAACAGAACAGATAGGTTCAGGGGGTACAGATGCTTTACGTAATAACATCTACACGTAACTATTTAAAGCAATAATGAGTCAAAAAATTATACAGCACAAAATGGAGAATCTTTGAACGCCCACCGGCTGCAACAGACGTATCCAAATGCCACTCATTTGAGTTTACCTACAAGACTTAGTCAAATAAGAATCTGCAAGTAACACATCAAAGCATTTTTGGTGACTGTATAACAGTCTTTTGATTGTGGGCAGAACAGAGAACACAGAATTACAGAGATAATAACTCGACATGGAATAGCAAGTTATTAGAAATAACAGAACTAACCCATAGTTACCAGAGAAGCTAGTTATGCTACAATGATAGAATCTTCTAAATTACAAGCAATACTATGTAGTAGCATTTTTTTGGTAATTCAATGATAAATGCAATATTTTATGACTCTAGGCTACCTAACAGCATCCTTTTTTCTGAATGCATTTTTTTGTGTATACACTTCAATTGGCAATTGGGTAAATATATGTCTAGTCTGATTGGCAGTTGGGTATATATTCAGGAAATCAAGAAACAAAAATACATACAGATAATTTAATTATAAAAGAACTCTAGTCAAGATGTCATTTTTGTTTAAATGAAACACATCTCCCAATGACCTTTTCAAGTAAGAGGAAGATCTAAGAGAACTTACAAAGAAAGGAAGATCATTAGTAGTGAAAATATTGTTGCCCCACTCGTCCTTCTCGTAGAAAAATAAGGATTTTGGAGTGTGGTATAAAACCTGATCAGTATTCGAAAAATTATAATGATATTTTAATCAGAATACATAGAGATATCAACAGCTAAACATGTAAACTAGGGCACACTCTGCACGAGTTAAAAGGCTGGGCCATGACCTGACTCTCTACACTAATATCTGCAAGAGGCTTCAATGCCTCGGTTATAGGAGCCAAGATATTATCATCTATCTCTTGAAAATCCCTGAAGAATTATATAAAACGGTAAACAACTCTACATTGTTATTACAAAAAACTCCTCACAATTAGAAACTGCAAATTGAACAAAAAAAAAAAGTTCTGTACCAGCCATAAGTCCATTCCCGTGGATTGGAATTCAGCAAGTTGAAAGAGAACACAATCTTCCCATCTGCCCCTACCGGCATAAACTCCCCACTAATTGACCCTTCCTCTTTCCCACCGTTCACGAAAGCTTTCATGAAAATCTCAGCCACCTTCTTCGAGGCCTCCTCCTCTGTAACTCTACCCACAACCCACCCATGCCTATACTTCCCAACAACAGCTCTCACGTTTGTATATCGTTTTACTGAGTCTTCCTCTCTCCTAAACACAATCACCGTATAAATATTCCCACCACTACTCGGATTACCATTATCATCCAATAAAGCATTCAAATAGTCATCAAACGAGTCATCGTCATACTTTCCCGAATCCCCGTATTTGTTGAGCTCATTCAGCGATCCACACTTCCACTTAAAATCACTGCTGCTGTGACGACAATTGGAGCCGGATTCAACAGCTACAGAGACAGTGGAATTATAACCGCAAGAGCCGCAAGAAGGAGAATCTTTTGGGGCGAGTTTTCTCATGTGAGATTCAATCGAAGTCGACAACTCATCAGCGGTATAAGAAGCTCCAATCGTATCGACAAAAACTGCGCGAAACTTGCAAGGAAAGTGCAAGGGTTTCGACTCAACGGATTTGGAAAAGTCGGCGATTTCCCGGAAAGGCAACGGCGATCTGTAAATTTCTACTGATTTTAACAAAAATGGTAGACCTGAACTTACAACAGAAAATAGGTGTAAGCGATCAGAACTGAAAGATGAAAAATGAGTGGTAATTTACAGTGCGAAGATTGCTGACCTACGAAGAAAGAGAGAAGAACAGTGAGTGTGAGAGCGAGGCGCTTCAGCCCGGGTTTGGTTTTGCGCATGGTTTCGGGGTCGAATTCCGGTTCTGTATTTTCAATTTCCGAAGCTGAAGACGGTGGATCTCCGGCGATGTCAGCCACCGGTAGGCTGCCGGGGGCATCCATTTTCTTCGACGCAAGTTTTTTTCCCGATGAATGTATTCTTTTTAATTAAATTCTGCTTATCTCTTATTTTAATTTTAGATATATAGCACCAAAAAATATTTCAAATATTTGGTAAAAGTTTCTCGAGCCCTCGGAAGTTGTTGGAGTTGAACTTCAAACAAAGCAAAGTCGAATTCGAGCTAAATTCGAGCTCGAGCAGCTCATCATCATAAACGAGCCGAGCACGAGAATCATGAAAAAATACAATTTAAATGAATTCTGAACGACGCAACTCATTTGTTCTATAATTATTACTTGTCGAACAACATTCTTATGCTAGATGGATTTGGATCGAAAACTTTGTATATTAGTTATCGAATAACATTTTTATGCTCGATGGATTTGAGGCGAAACACTTGCTTATTCCTCGGTTCAGTTCTGGTTATGGTAATTTGTGTAGGATTTGAATCACTCATTGAGCGAATGCAAATCCCCACCACTGCAAAACACTACGAACAAACACGAGCAAGTCTAAATCGACGCACCACCTTCACATAGTTAAAACTACAAGCTTTCAACTGTAAACTAGACGGAACGAGAGGCAAAACCAAAACCAAAATCATAGTTAAAACTGTAGTTAAACCCACGAAGAAGAAACCAAGGTTCCCAGTCAAATTCGTCACGACTTGATTCTAACAAAGCAAAAAAGTAATGTCAATCTTCACCTACGGTACCCAAGAGCTTTGTTCTGAAGAATCTGGTTCTCTTCCAGTAGTCGGTCGTACTCCAAAAGAAGATCCGCAGCTTGTTTCTGAAGAGACGAAACGTGAGCTTCGGCAGTCTCGACTTTCTTGTCCTTTTCTGAGGACTCCAACTTCAGCTTTTTGGAATTTTCGGCCAAACCCGAAATTTCTTTCTGCAATCTCTTGATTTCGCCGGCGGCTTTTTCTTCCTTGTCCTTGAGCTGCAACTTCTCCTTTTCGAGCTTCTCGAATTCTTGTTTTGAAACGCCACTGGTGCTCCTCAGTTTGAGCAGCTTCCGCATGTAATGGTGCATGCGGTCGATTATGAATCCGAGAAACAGAGAAAAACCTACAAGATGGAGACAGTGATCAAGCTTCGTATGATTAGAAGTGCTAATTACAAATATACCCCTAATACTAAAAGATTCTGTTGGCATTCACTATTGTTAGTCAAAAACCTCATGAGAGTGTCTTTAGGGCTTTGATGGGGTATTCTGTAACGTAATTAGGCTAAACCTAAAAGGTACCGTCTGAGAAACTACCCTTGATGTTCGGCTTGATACAAAAATACCCAGCCAACTTTACCCCATTTCAGCTTTGTTTCTCTTTTAAAAGCTGCACTCCTTGATTCAAATTGTTACCACAAAGCGCGTAACAGTATAAGGGTACTGAACCTCAGGGATATTTATGTAATTACACCTTAAAAAATAAATTATACTTCACTATGGCAAACAAAATTGTACTATGTACTATAGCAAAGTTAGAGTTTTATATTAATCAACTCATCATAATTTGTGATCAAGAAACGAAAAAAAATGGAGGTTATCTCAATAGGACGAAAAGACTACCACTTACGGAGTATCAAGAATAATGAATATATACCATACAGATCGCAATGTAATACTGTTATGAAAACATCATTTATAATTTTCATTTCGCATTTGATGTATGTCAAATGTATATGCAAGGACCTTTCTGAGACATCTAAAAAAGTATGCAACAAAAGCAATTCTACAACCTTTAACGAATTTCATTCAATAAATAAAATTTCTCATAGAAACCAATTCTAGAAAAAGAGAAGAAATAGAGCAGATCGATAATAGAACATTATAAAAGAAGAAGAAGAGGAAATCAACAATGAGTTAAAGCTGCTGATTATTTCATCTGTCTATAAAATTCCTGTGTGTGTTTGGTATGCTTCAAACTTTCTTGTGGCCATTCATGGATCTTTCTCTTAAGCACATCAGCTATGGGTTCTAATGTTTCATGGTTATGAAGAAGTTGGTGTGTTTCTCTTTTGGAGGTCTCGTCTCAGATATGAAGCGAGTAATGGGAAATCCATCAAAGTTTGAGGCTTTAAACATTAGACCTTGACTACTGTTTTTTTTTTCATAGAATGTGGTGTTGATTAAGGAGTTTTTCTCTGGAAGTGATTGTGAAAATAGTTTAAAGATCACAACTACACAGACAAATATGATTGTGCCATTTGTTGTAATCACATGTTTTTTTAGTTCGGAAAACTACAAACCAACTTCACTAGATCTAAATGCTGGCCACTAGAGGTCCAATATTTCGAAGACCACGTTCAGCAATAAACAACATGACATGAGAATGCATTAGGAAATCGAAAAAAACTCAAGACACAACAATTTGTGCAGGAAGACATCAAACTACATAGCAACTGAGACACAGATATGAACCGAAAACTAAAGCAACAAAGCTAATAATAGCACCAACATATAACAAAGAATCGATTTTTTTTCCTGATGCATTTAACAAGAAGGATAAATTACCCATCAGAGTGGCCTCGAGCAGGTTCGTCCTCCAAAGCACTTGATCCATAGGTGTCATTGTGCCATGCTTAACACCCTTATTCTGAATCTTGAGAATGCTGAATAAGTCTGATAACAGGATAACAAAGATGGTGCCAGCAATTGTCAAAACCGTGGTCCTTCTCGTTTTCACTTCATCCAAACCCTTCATTACAAGTTCCCTCAACGGCCCGATTTTCACCAGCAGAAGGAATGCCAGCAAACCCTCACCACACACAACCAAGAAAAACAGAGGAATCATACTTAAATTTCTTCCTCCCACCGACCACCCACAAGAACAAAAAACACTTCTTTGAAATTCAACACTAAAAAAGATTAGACTTTTTCAAAACCAAGCGAGCAGAAATGCCAGAACACCCATTCACAATTGATTGCAAAAAACAAGAAATTGAAAAGGGCGCCTTAATCCTTAAAGAGAATTGCCATTTCAAGACACAGATCTGTAAGAATTAGCTGAGAAATTAAAGTAACAAAACCCACAATTAATGAAATCCCACGAGGATGGTTGTGCTTTACAGGGTTAAAAGTACTGGCAAAAAGAAAAAGCAGAAAAAAAAAAAATGAGAGAGACGAAGGAAGTACTGGCAAAGAAAGGATTCGAAGTAGACAGAGTTGATTGTTTTGGAAAAGTAAAAATAAATAATACTGCTGTACAGTACTGTATTTAAAACGAGTAAAGGGACTTGTTACTTGTTAAGAGGGGAGGAAAAGCACCCCAAGTAAAAAATAGGAGGACGAATAGTCAAGACCCTTTACCGGTGGCGCCGGTCAACGGTTGTTTTGCTGTCATAGCACTTCCATTTCTCTAATCCATCACTCAACCAATTTCTTTCTCTCTCTCTGATTTATTTGTTTCTCCCTCAATTATTTCTGGTTTCCTTTTTACTCCAGTTCTTGGCGAAGAAAGAAAAAATGGCTGTAAGTATACTGAATTTTCTTGATGGTTTTGCCAAGTTGAAAGAAGATTGCATCTTTGTTCTGGGTTTTTGTTTTTCACTGTTTCTCTCATTTTCATCTTTTACTGTGATTTTTTACAGTATCTTTTTTTTTTTGCTGTATATAATACTGGTTGATGGGTTCCTTGTAATGATTGTAGTTATAAAAAAATTGCGTGTTAACCCTTTACAACACTGTCAACACACTTTCTGATAAATATTTTTTCTGTGTTGTTCTTTTTGACTTGATGCTTTTATCAGTATATTTTTTTATTGTTTGGAATCAAGAACCCCTATTTATCTTATACTCTGAATTTTTTGGATGTAATAGTCAAGCTAAAAAATCCTTAAGGGAATAGAGCATCTCATTGATACCTAAGGTTTAGATTAGTTACAAATATCTTTGGCATGTGTTTCCATGTTACAAATTGCACCCATATACAAGGTAACTGCAAACCTCTCAACAGGGTCTTTGTAACACTTTAAGAGGTGTGGGCAATCTTGAAAGATAAATGGAGTTTTTTCGTAAATATCCAAAAACCTTAGGGGTGGTGGTTCTTGTATAGTTGTACTAACCCCTTGATGCATGGGTTGCTCAAGCTTGCTCTTGTAGGTTATTTTTCATCTTTTGCATGTTTGTGTTAAGTGTAGTAGTGCATTTGTATATGAAATAAGTATTGGTTCCATATTTTAGGAGACTTTATTTGAAAAACCATTAATTGACTCTAATCAAGATAAGTCAACAAAACCGTGCTTCGTTCAAATTTCCAGTTATGTTAACTTCAAAAAGATTAAAACTTGACCCATGTTGAATGATCACTTCTTTGTTGTTTGGCTGTCGGTATTAAGATCGATGCTTTAGCACTTGGCAGTAGAAAAATCAACTGCTGAATTCCTGATACATTAGTATGCTTTGTTTGTCATTAGTCTCTTCCATTTGATTTCGTTTATTTTAATGCGGTTTGATTTTCTGTTGCTTTATATTGGTCTAAAGAGGCTATCAGAATATCATGTTAATTTTCAGTAATAAATCGCTTGTTTATTGCATCTAAATGATAAAAGAACTCACTGGTTTCTTCTTTGTCAAATCAGCGTTCAGGTGTGCCAAAATTCGGCAACTGGGAAAATGACAACAACGTCCCTTACACGGTTTATTTCGACAAGGCAAGAAAAAACCGAGGCGGGAAGATGATAAACCCAAACGACCCCCAAGAGAACCAGGACATGTTCCCAAACAACGACCCTTCTTCCCTCGAGCGTTCCTCGTCCGATCCTCCTCCGAAATCAATAGCTAAACCAGAACAGTTCACCAATTCTCCGGGCCGGGCTGAGAACACAGGCCCGAAGACTGGGAACGATTCAGGATACGGTGGGAGGACCCAAAGGCCAGCCCGGCCCACGAGATACAGTGAAGGGTCGGAGCAGAACTTGGAACGATCACCACTCCATCCTCATTACCAGGCGAAAGTTGCAGGAAGGGTTGGTGGGTCCCCTGCTTGGGAAGGGAAGAACCATGATAGTAGTCATGGTACACCTGGACGGTCTCGGCTAAAGCCAACTAGAGGAGATGAAAGTGTGAGATAAATGTTTTTATATGCTGTTTAATATATTTTTAAATGAAAATATGCTCTTGAGGTTTGATCTAATTAGGAAAAAAAAAAAAGACAACCTTTTTTTTTTCTTCCTAATTGTTTGCTATGCTGTTAGCAGCCTGATAAAGGTGCCACGGTTCCAAGATTCGGAGAATGGGACGAAAACGACCCTCAGGCGGCCGAGAACTTCACACACATTTTTAACAAAGTGAGGGAGGAAAGAAACACAGAGGCTGGAAATGTTTCCGGCACTCCTAAGCATCCGTCTTATGGCAGAGGGCAGCAAAACAAAGAACCCAAGGTTTTATTGCTTTCCCTTTTCCCTTCGAGTATCCGCTTTTAGCTTCTTCTTTTTAGCAAATGCTTAGGCTCCTCGTCTGTAATGCAGAAACTGGGCTGTTTTTGCTGGTAGGAAAAAGAGGAAGAATCGCTCGTTTTTCTTGGAACGTCCGAGCTATTATGTTGAAGAGTGTAAATAGCTTTGGTGGGCTATAATATATTTCTGATGTACTATAAATGAATGGTGCAAACATTTCATTTTTCAATTTAGTTTGAAGAGTCTTTCCACTTTGTACTGTACTAATCTTAAGCCTGAAGTGGGCTGATTATTACCTATGCTTCATTCTCTCAATTCTGATGTACTGTTTTTAAAATATACAGTATGCTTTTAAAATTTAATCGAATTTGAGTTTCTGTTAGTGTTAGATATATTTCACATCGATTGGAGAAAGTATTTTAAGTTCACGTATAATTTAGATTACTTTATCATCTTAACAAGGTCTTTTAAGGTGTTATTGATCCAATTTTAATGTGTAATCTAAGACATTTTTTCGGGAAGAAGAAGAAGAAGCTTCTGGTAAGAGGGCGACCTCATAGCATCTGCAGATTCCTGTTAATACTTCACCTCAGCTTGCAGGATTGTCATGTGATTTTTTTTTTTTCTAGGTTAATTGCAGAAATTTAATACTCACATTCATGTTTCGAGTTTAAACTTTGGGCCATGTTTATCGAGAGGACGTAATGCCCTCCCTTTCACTAAAAGACAATAATTTTAATTTAAAAAAAAAGAAAAATTAAAGTCTTCTCACGATGAGGCTCTCTCAAACCATTTTTACAAAAACTTTAATTAAAATAAAAGTATTCTCACCACCTGGCTCTCTCATACTATCTTTATCAACAACTCGTACAACTCATTTTTTAATAAATAACTATTTTTACTTTCTTCCACCTCATTAATTCAACATTCAATTCACATTTTCATTTTTTCATATTTTATCCACGACCTACAACTCAATTCAATTTATCAATTAATATTATTATTAAATAAATATTTTTTATTCCAATTTGCATTTAAAATATATAAATAAATATTAAATTATTAAAATGCTTCAATAAATAAATTTTAAATAAAATTAAAAAATTATATGTAATTGGTAATAAAATTATAAATATGAGTCTCTATTTAAAGAGAATAAAAAAATATAAATTTTGTTATAATTATATTTATATATAATTATAAATATATAATATTATATAAAAAACATTATTATATTTAATAATAATAATAAATAAGAAATTGAAATGAGTTGTATGTTGTGGATGGAGTATTAAAAATTAAAAAGTTGAATAAAGTAATAAAGTGATGACGTGAGAGAGAGTGAAATAAATAATTTATTAAAGAGTTGGTGTAGTAGGTTGTGCGTCTAACAACCCTTGACATTGGCAGGTGATTTTCGTGATGGCGGAATACATCTGCCTAGCGGCTTGTTCTTTCAAGGCCTGTGCCTTCTCCAGCTCGGCTTGAGCCTCTGTTGCTTGAGGAGCCGCCCCATGCTGCACGCATCTTGATGTTGGATGAAAATCTCCCCAGTTAGGGAAGAAGAAAAAAATTTGGGGAAAAAAAAATTAGGTTTGAGACGATTTTTGGGAAATCAAATTGTGATTTGAAGCTCATTTTTTGCTTTTAATCATTTAATCCAGTTTTGTTTTTTGTTTTTCTGACACAATTATACACTGTACAAGCCACGTGGAAATTGTTTTTTTTTTTTTTTTTTTTTAAATATTCTCGTTTAATTTTTTTTGATATGTTGATTGCACTAATTTCAGTAGTCGTTTTTTTTTTTTCAGTGCATCAATCAAATGATTAAATTAAATGTCATGTGCATCGGTCAAATGATTTTCGACCAATTTTAACTTTTTTTCTGAAAAAGGGCTTAAATTTATGTAAGTCAGTTTTGACTTTGACATATAATTTAATACACCCCGTTTAGTAGGGGTGTAAATAGTACGTATAATTTCCGCTCCGAATTTGTATTCGCAACCGTTTTTAAGGATATGGTACACGATTATATGAATTCGCCGGATACGGATGAGGATATGAATATTGCCTGTGCGGATATCCGACAGATATGGTAGTTGATATGTGTTGTAGCATAAAATTCAACACCGACACGTGTCCAGAATATCGAAGCCACGTCATCAAGGAAAGAGTCAACCAAAGACCAAGTCAAATGAAGAACGAGTCAACAGAAGACCAAGAGTAAAATATGGGAGTTAAAGGGAGAAACCAGGCAAATCCAGAAATTGCCCAAGAGAGATTGTCCAGGGCAGCAGTAAAGTAGATCAACAAAGTTGGTGGGTTTAGAGGTCCAATGCATACATAAAGCATTGTGGTTATGTCAATTGCATACTAAATACTTATCAATAAGGCTGATATGTGGCAAATAGGTGTCATTAGGATAGGAGATATGACACATGCATACATAAGGGAGGAAAAACACATTTAAATTAATGGATGAAAAATTGATTTTCAAAATCCTACTCGATAAAAACTCCAAGAAAGTAATAAAATCCCAAAATGGGCCATTGATGCCTAATCTTTGTGCTTTGTATTTTCTGCACATTTGATATATTACCCTTCTTCATAAATAAATAAGTATTGATGTCGTAGCTAGTGACCTCCGATTCCAGCAAGTTAGATTTGTGATGAGTTAAAATGGCCCCAAACAATATGGTATTGTTATTATCCGGCAAATGCGGATTATCGAACGTTTTACGAGGATTATCCGACATTTTTAATTCAGATTATCCGATTATAATTAGCTTATATAATCATTTTTTTTAATTTTCTAAATAAATAATAATTTATTAAATAATTTTCTCTATTTTTCAAGAGGTACATGTTTCTATTTTTTTCTCTTTCTTTTCTCTTTTTGTGCAACTATTTTTATGTTTATTATTTTCAATTTTTTTACAATCCGAGTTTTTTTAACTTTCCTTGCAAAAAACCAACAATTATAAAAAAACATAAAAATGATTATATTAATTCTTAATTTATTTATAAAATTATGATTTTTGAAGTTTTTTCTCATATAATAAATGAATTTTAACATGAACAATAATATATTTTATATAAGAGAACTAGTGAAAACGAGTCAACTTTGTTTTAAGATATAATTTAATTTAGTAGTAATTAATTTAAATATTATTTGGTTTTTTTATGTCTTGTTGATTGTGTATCTATCCGATAATATTTGTCCGTATTAGATCCGACATCGACTCGTTTATGATCCGAATCCGTAGTCCGATATAATCCATATTTTTATCCGCATTTTGTTATTATTCACTCCGTTTCGAATCAGTCGAAAAAATATAATTAAAGATACGGAGAGAGCATCATTAACACCTCTACCACCGTTTAGTTATACCACTGACATTGGTGGGAAAAAAATATCCTGCAAATTAAAAGAGATAAATTAATTTAAATATCAAATATTTGACACAAAAGTATAAAAAAAAAATATACTACTGCTATTAGTCATATACAGTATAGCATTGGATATGTTCTTACTATAACAAAGAATAAAACGTTTCTCTTTTTGGGTCTGACCAACATTCATGATGTACCGGACTACTCTCATTGATAATCAAGTACAAGTACATGGATAGCCATTTTAAAAATATCAAAGTAATCAAGAATTATTTTTAAAGGAAAAGAAAAAATTGAATGGAATTTTTATTTGTTTTTTAAAATTAATGGAAGGTTTTCACCATGACCGGTTGCCCACCAATCGACTAGCCTCTCCCACTTGCGAATAGAGTTGAGAATTCCAGCTCGGCCCGCCTGACCAATGGGCCAGTCTGGACTAGACAATTCGAGGCTAAAAAAATACGGGCCTTTTTGGCCCAGCCCGATGAGCAATTTTTAAAATATTCTTTTATAAATATATTAATTTAATGTTGATTTTAGTATTAATATTAAGGAAGGTATATTCATAAAATTTTATTTTAATATTTATTAGCAATTTTTAAAATATTCTTTTATAAATATATTAATTTAATGTTGATTTTAGTATTAATATTAAGGAAGGTGTATTCATTAAAGACTCTATAGGATTTTAATGGACTTTTAAAGTCTAGAGTATTCAAGGTTTTATCTATGCTACTCTGGGTGGAGTACACCATGTACATCTTAACCGTAGATTTAATATTATTATATTAAATACACACACAATCACCCACACCCGACGTGTATGGTGTATGAATCTACGGTTAAGATCCCACCAATAGTAATGCTCCCGGTGTAGCATCTCATAGACCGGGTATTCAATCCGGATTTGCAAAAGTCCATTAAAATCTTGAGGTATTCTATATGGATTTTAAAAATTCTTTAAAAATCTACCGGTATTCAAAAGTCGATGCATTTTAAAAGTCTATGGATTTTTATGGATTTCATTTTCAAAATACAAAAGAATTCAAGTCTTTGAAATCTCTTCTAATTACGTGAGATTTCCATGGATTTCTATTTTAATTATTAATTTATTATTAAAAAAATAATAAAACATAAAAAATATATAAATAAACGTAATACAATTAAAAACATGAAAAAAATAAAAAAAAAAACAAAATAAAATAAATTTTTCAAAAAATAATATGTTATTATAGGTTAAGTTGATATATATAAAAATAATATTAATATTATTGAATATATTAATAAATTTTTATTCGGTGAAAAATTATACTTGTATAACAATTGTAAAAATAAAAAAAAAAATTATTTAACGTTTTATTTTAAAAAAATAAATACTTTTTGTATTTTAATATATATATATATATATATATATTTGAATTTATTATTTCAAAATTGAAATTTGATCGAAAATTAAAATTTTAAGTTTTCTAAAAACGAACAAAAGAATTAAAATTAAACATTTTATTTTTAAATAAAAATCGAATTTTGAATCTCAAAATAAAAAATAAAAAATATAAAAATTAGTATAAATCAATAAAAAAAAATCATTCAAACTCTATGAAAATCCATATAAAAGTCGGTCAAACTTTATATACACTCTGGGGATTTTTTAAATTCACGAATGTCCATAGACTTTTTAAAGTCCAAAAAAATCCAATGAAATCTTAATTGAATACACTCTTCTAATTGATATGTAGTATTATGGAGTAGTTTTTTTTTTATTAATTTTGTATAAATTAAATTATATTTATTAATATAAAAATTTATTATATACTGTATTTATTTTATATTTTAGTAAGTTAAATAATTAATATATGTTAAAAATATAAGTAATATTAATTTTTAATAATTAATTAATTATTTTTTATTTAAAAATACCTGGTTATTTTGGCCGGTGGCTCAGACGGGCCGGGTTGAGCCTTGAAAATTTAAGCCCAAAATTTTTAGACCCAGGCTCATGAATTGTGATGGCTCAACCTGCGAAAAAAAGTATGTTACTCCTTTATCAGATCTATTAGTAGTTTTTTTCTTTAATTTACAAAAAAAAGTTTGGCAAACAGTTGTGAGACTAAAAAAATACCTTTATAAAAATAAAAAATATCCATGATACAAATAATAATAAATAAATGTAAAAAAAACTAATTTGTTCATGTGACCACATGTATGGTTGAATTACACTTCATTACACATGTAGAAAATATATATAGAAATACTCTATATATAAAATAAATGGATAATTGTAGGTTAGTAGTTGAACTTTAGGCACTTTTGTACTTTAGTTACTTAACTTGCATTTTGTACACCCGAGTAGTTGAACTTTGACGATTTTGCACTTTCATGCAAAAAATGAGATTTTTTCGATGACACGTGAAATGCACTTGATATCGGAGTGTGGGCAGATGTCGGAGTGTTTATAGAGTCAGCGTCCAATCTCCACAAGGGATTTTGATAGAAATATCGCCTGATGTGTTGCACTTTCATCGTGCTGGCCAGAAGATGAATTTTACCATCTTGGTTAAAAAAGTCGAAGGGGAATTTGGTGGGAAAGGCGAGTATCGATTCAGATGGTTCACATGGTCAGATGATCAGGATCATCATGTTCGGAGTCCGGTGGCCATTTCAGTGGCATAGTCTTTAATTCCCTCCTTGTTACCTGTTATTTTATCTTGTGTCATGGTGAGGTGTGCACCCATAATAATTTGTTTAGTCACGTAAAAATTGGTCATTCTCAATTTAGTCTCAGATAATACACTTTTTCAATTAAATTTTAAATAATTAAAAAAATGCGTAAATTATTAAGTTTCTTTTGATGCAAATTTCAATTTTGATTGATCAACTCCTTACTTGACAACTCCTTAAGTGGAATTCAAAATTTGAGATCTCCATAAATTTGTAACACGTGTCAATTTTTGATTGATTGACAAATTTATTTAATTAAAAATATAACTGTAATATCACATATGAGAGAAAAAAAAATTGTTTGGTCGTAGTTTTTTTTTTCCAATTTGGTCTATGTTTGTTTCACTTTCTCAATTTAGTACCGTATGAATAAAATTGTGACCAATTTAATCCTTCTTCGATCAAAAAAGTAAAATCAACGATTTAATTTAGTGTGATCTACGTGTCGACATTTCATTCGTCGCTGGTAATTAAAAAAAAATTAAAAAAAAACTTTTCCACGTAAGTACGCATAGTGTGTAATTGTATATTTATTAAATAAATAAATTATTAAGAAAATATCGTTACAAGTCACGTGTGAGGAATGTGTCGTCGAATTTCAGTCATCCATACACTTAATATTCGAATAGATCAATCATTGATATGCAAAAACACAATTAAAGTTCAAGTAACGAAATACAAAAAGAGACATGTTCTTTTGAACTTAATTTCAGTTCAGTTCAAATCATTTCAGTTTAATTTAATTCAACTCGATTAAATTTATTTTAAAATAATTTAAAAATAAAATAAATAAAAAATAAATTGAATCAATAATTTTAGCTATATAATCTATTTAAAAATAGAATACTAATACTATTTTTTTAAAAAATATTTAATAATTTATAAAATTTATTATTATTTAAAAAAAATCAATTTAGTTTACAATAGTTCAATATAGAGTCAGAACATGTTCTTTTGGACTTATTTCAGTATAGTTCAGTTAAGTTGCTTAAGTTCAGTTCAATTTTCAGTTTAACTCGATTAAGTTTGTTTTAAAATAAAATAAAATAAATTCAATCTATAATTTTAAATATAATATCTAAAATCTAATTACTGTCATAATATTATTAATATTTTTCAAAATATTTAAAATTCAGTTAAATTTAGCGATTTCAGTCCAAAAGAACAGTTAAATTTAGTGGTTTCAATCCAAAAGAATAGGTTAGTCCTATAAATTAGACATACCCACTTATCCAACGATAATTAACCTGAAATGATTACATTTGATTTTCGGAACAAAAAATATCTAGTGTGGGATAAACTTAATTTAGAGGACATTTTGATATTACGTCTAAAATAATAATTATCCTTTTATATTTTCCAAAAATTTAAATCTAAAATTTTCACTCACAAATCGACCGGAACCCTAATTTCTGAAACAAATGGAGAGCAGTCCGGGCAGCGACGTGGAGGCAGGCTTCGCGAAGCTTCAGGGCGAGGACTTCGAGTACTACATGCAGACCTACTCCATCATCCTCGGCCGCAACTCCAAGAAATCCTCCGTCGACGTCGACCTCTCCTCCCTCGGCGGCGGCATGAACATCAGCCGCCACCACGCCCGCATCTTCTATGACTTCCAGCGCCGCCGATTTGCCCTCGAGGTGCTCGGCAAGAACGGATGCTTCGTCGAGGGCGTCCTCCACCTCCCCGGCAACCCTCCGGTCAAGCTCGATTCACAGGACCTTTTGCAGATTGGGGACAAGGAGTTTTACTTTTTATTGCCGGTTAGGAGTATTCTCGGGGGGGCGATGGTTCCTAGGAATAACGTGGCTAGTAATTATCAGATGGGAGGGTCAGGGCATCAGCAAAATCATCATGCGGCTCCTTTGGGTTTGCCTCCACCATCCGGCAGTGGAGGGTATGGGAAGAAGGGAAGAGGGAGGGGAGAGTATTATGAGGGCGTTGAGTTTAATGACGAGGATGCTGGGGATGATGGCTTGTCGGGTGGGAAGAGGACAAGGAGGATTGAAGGTGTTGATGGTTCTGCTGGTGGTGGTTATGGGTATGGTTCGGGTGGGAAATCCGGGGTCTCTGGAAAATTGGGTGAGTTATCTGGGTTTAGAAATTTTAATGTTTTCAAGTTTCTAGTTCTATATGATGATACATTTGGATTCTTCATACGTCTTAAGTTTGATGCCCCTATGTAGTGAATGTGCTTGTTATTTATATTAATGTGATAAAAAAAATTATAGTACGACTAACAATTAGTGATGAATCCTGATTCCTGATGCATGTTTTGGTTTACTTTGTATATAAGTGCACATGCTAAAGCCAAAATCTGACTGTAACTTTGGTATGGTTGATTAGGAATCAAGATCCAACTCAATTAAGTAATTGAACTCAAGTATGAGCAAAAATATGTAGCTCGATTAAGTAATTGAATTTAAGTATGTACATATCAAGTCCAGGATTATGTTACATTTTATAGTTTTTTCACTTTTTTATTTTTTAAACTTTGAAGAGTCCTACATTTGGGATATTAGACTGGAGGATCTGTTGATCTTCGAACGTAGAACTTCAAAGACTCTTTATCCGGCCTCTTATGCAATTGAAAATTTTAATCTGATTTCTTGCAGATAGAAAACTTGAAGGAAGACCACGGGTTGACAGGGAAGCTGATAACCAGCAGCTTCTTCAGTTAGAGGAAAAGGATGTTGTCTCATCAGTGGCTACAGTCCTTTCTGATTTATGTGGTCCTGGAGAATGGATGCCCATGGAGAGACTTCATTCTGAGGTGACTTCTCCCAAATAAACTTTAGAAGTTCCGCTTCTCTAATTTTTTTATCCAGTACTTTCCTGTTGGATTTTTACTCTCTATTTTACAACCAGCCAGTAGACATGGTATGATCTTATAGCGCTGATATCATAACTGGGAATTTGAATCATAAGACATAGGACAAAGAATTGTGATTTCATTTACATTCTCACTTGTTTCTGCTTGCTTAGAATTTATGTTAGTATACCTTGGCTTAGATTTGTTATTTGTAAGGTGGGGGTACTGGGACAGATAATTGTAGGTGACATTAGATGTTTGTTGAAGAATCAAATCTTCTTGGATGGAATGGGTGTCATTTGTATTTATATAACCCTTGAATTTTTATATACTAGTGGCGGTTAAAGTTGAATAGCTAAGCCTCATGTATCAAGGTGTCTGTTTGAAAAAGACCAACTTTGTAAAATTTTCACATATGGTTGTAATTGCCTAGAGCTTGCTATTCCTGGAGGGTATACATGAGTTGTTATCTATGATTGTTTGTGGACAACTCATCTATTTCTGCAAGGAGTGCAAAATCTGAGAACAAATTTATGGAAAGTTTGTGTTTACCAAACAAGTCACCTTGATACAGTGACCAAATGAATAACTAGACTAGCAGAGAGGACCAGAGAAAAAGATTGCGTACCTTTTAGTGCACATGGGGACATAAGTGAAATCCTTTGATCCTTTTAGATTCGAAAGAGAAAAAAAATCTGACTTTGTGCTATCTAATGTAATAATAATAGTATCTTACTCAGCTCCATAGTCGGAACATCTTTCGTTGTCCCAGATGGAAGTAATTTGGGGCAATCGTAATTCTATAGTTATGTACTTAACTAACCTTTGTTATAATATTATAATCTTGTTCAGTCTAGAAATGTGTTTTATTAGACTCAGTATTTTACTTTGACCTCCACAGTCTAATGCTTTTTGGTAATTCAGCTTTTTTAAGCCAGGATCCACAAGTATGTATTGTCTATCTGTTTGTTTATCCTGTTTGATGTTTGCATTTTTTTTTTCTTTTTTCATATGTCAACATGCAAAACCTATCTTCAAACTAGTCATAAGATTTCTTTAACTTCAACCTTCTACTCAAGGTCCAGATTCCATTGATTTAAGAGATTATTGAATATAATGGAACTGACCTTTTATGGCCAAATTGAACATGGGAGAAGCTGCATCAGTCCCAACATCTAGTTTATTCACATGTTATAACCCTGCATCACAAATGGGTGTATTTACTCTTAAAAAATAACTGCCCGATCATCGTGTTTTACCATTTTGACTTTGTATGGTGTCTCTGTTAAAGTAACCTAATCTTTTAATGTTGACGATGTTCACTGCTTTATAAAGATTGTTTATGTTTATGCAATTGGGTTGATTTTCTTTTGTTTTTGGTTAATTTCTAATTACAGGAGATTAGGAGAATCAATGTACATTTCAAAATGACGAATACATAATAAACCCTTGGCGTTTGTTTTAATTTTATAAATCCCCTAGGAAGGCGCTTATTAACGAAACCGTACCCTAAGAGGTGTATTTGGATTTTTGAAGGAGATTTGTTTTTTGGTAACTTGGCTTTGTAATTTGACCTTCTAATTGTCCTCTAGACCGTTCTCGTTTTTTATCTTTAAATTTTTATAACAATCTGTAATGATGTGTCTGAGCAGCTTGTGGTACAATTCAGCAATATATGGCACCACAGTCGTGTGAGGAAGTACCTGACATCCGAGGAGTATTCAAGCCCAGGAGCTTCTGGAAAGCCGTGGTATGGAATGCTCATGTTGTTAAGGAAATACCCGGAGCACTTTGTGATCAACACAAGATCAAAGGGGGGACAGGTTGCGCAGGAGTTTGTCTCGCTCGTCTCGCTTCTCTCCTGAAAACAACAGTAGCCACCCCCCATTCTTATATGTAACATGTAATTATCGTGTACCGTGATTTAAACGACCATGGCATTATGGATTTCGTCTCGAGTAGTTGTGTATTTGCTCCTGAGATTTCATTAGATCTTTGCTCATGAATACACATTTGTAATGTTTGAGCACTCTTTTTCTTACTATAGTTATGTTTACAATGTGAAATAATTTTTTTATTTTTTTATTTTTTTTTAATGAAAATGAGTAAATGGCCCAAAATCAGTTAATATATTAATTTTGAAATTATTGATCTAATAAAGAACTAAGGATAAAGTTAATTTACTATATGTAGATGTAGTACGTACATCATTATTCATCACCTGATATTGACGGAGAATCACGTTTTGTGATCACCTGCAACCCTGCGCCCTACACCACGCTCTGTCTACCGCGTATTTTAATTTTTAAAGCAACAACAGTTGTACATTAGAGACAAAATTGTAACCTTTCCGTGTGGTACAACACTCCCAACGAATACACGCTATATTTTCATCCTCCATCTCTCCTAAATCTCAGACTCAGTACCCCACCTACCCACTCTCACTAAACAATACACCCTCTGGCATGTCTCCGAATTCGGGTCGGGTTCACTGTAACGCGGGGTCTGGTCGAGTTTCCGGTCATTCCTTCCGGAGCGCCATGTTCAGATTCGGATACTTCGCCGGTGCTGTCACGATCGCCGTTTCGCTCTTCCTCACATTCTCAGTCTTAATCGCCGCCACCTCAAATCCCGCAGATCTCAAATTCGTATGTGTTCGATTGCTCTCAGTTAGTCGCCGTTGATTTTATTTCTATTTTTTTAGGAATCGCAATGCGTGGATATATATACATATCTGGTTTTGGTATATATATAGACGCATTTACGGTTACTGCGATGAATTGATGATCCGTGAGCGGTTTTTATTTTTGTGATTTCAGTACAATTAATGCTGTGTTTGATGTTTATATTTTGTTTAATTCATTTTTCCCCTTCTTCAATTCGCTAATTTCCCCCTTTTTCTGTCTTTCGTTATGTTTGATTTTAGGGTATTTCTTCTGGTTCATCTGGATCCCAACCGGAATCCATCCGAAGATCAATTCTAGCATTAAAGTCAGATCCGTTGAAGCCGCGTCTGGATCAGATCCGGAAACAAGCAGAAGACCACAGAGGTTTAGCTTTAGCTTATGCTGCCTACGCCCGGAAGCTCAAGCTTGAAAACTCTAAGCTCGTCAGGATTTTCGCAGAACTCTCGAGAAACTACACTGACCTGATCTCAAAACCCTCTTACCGAGCTCTTTTCGATTCAGATGCAAATTCAATCGAGGAGTCTGTCCTCAGACGTTTCGAGAAGGAGGTCAAGGAAAGGATTAAGCTCACCCGACAAGTGATTGCCGAGGCCAAAGAATCTTTCGATAACCAATTGAAAATCCACAAGTTGAAAGACACCATCTTCAGTTTGAACGAACAGCTGACCAAATCCAAAAAGCAGGGTGCCTTCTCGAGCTTGATTGCTGCCAAGTCTATTCCCAAAAGCTTGCATTGTCTGGCCTTGAGGTTGATGGAAGAGAGAATTGCACATCCCGATAAGTACTCGGATGAAGGGAATCCACCTAAGCCCGAGATCGAGGACCCAAACCTCTACCACTATGCAATATTCTCTGACAACGTGCTAGCTGCTTCTGTTGTTGTAAACTCAGCCGTGAAAAACACGAAAGAGCCTTCGAAGCATGTTTTCCATGTCGTCACCGACAAGATGAACTTCGGGGCTATGCAGGTGATGTTTAAGATGAGGGATTACAGCGGGGCCCATATTGAGGTGAAAGCTGTGGAGGATTATAAGTTTCTCAACTCTTCTTATGTCCCGGTTCTGAAACAGCTCGAATCATCCAAGTTGCAGCAGTTCTACTTTGAGAACAAGCTTGAGAATGCCACAAAGGATACGACGAATATGAAGTTCAGGAACCCAAAGTATCTATCCATAATGAACCATCTCAGGTTCTATTTACCGGAGATGTATCCTAAGTTGCACAAGATATTGTTTCTGGATGATGATATAATTGTTCAGAAGGACTTGACCGGACTGTGGAAAATAGATATGGACGGGAAGGTGAATGGGGCAGTGGAGACATGTTTTGGGTCTTTTCATAGGTATGCACAATATATGAATTTCTCACACCCATTGATCAAAGCGAGGTTTAATCCCAAGGCGTGTGCATGGGCTTATGGGATGAATTTCTTCGATTTGGATGCTTGGAGGAGGGAGAAGTGTACTGAGGAGTATCACTACTGGCAGAATCTGGTGAGAATGCATTCTCGGGAAAAAAAATGGCTAAAAACTTTATTGTTTATTTCTTTTACGTGTTTAATAATAGTTGTCCGCTCATGAGTAAAGTAGCCTGAATTTTAGCCTTAGCAATTTAAGGTTCTATAAACTTCTCACACAACAAGTTTCAATGAACTCAGGGATCCTATAGATTTTTATTGTTAAGATACTTGTTGAATTTACCCCTAGTAGTTATATGTGTGCTATTAACTCATACGTAGTACTACATTTTATTAGGAAAATTTGGATGAATTTGAGGATTATACATATTTTATGTTTAAGATGCTAGTTGAGTAATGTAGGGCTATCTTTGGTATTGCATTTTCTTCCTCATTCCCCTCAGTTTATTTTTACAATATAAACTATATCATACATACATTTTGTATTCCAAAGCATTATTGGTTGAATTCCAACATCTCCAATGCATCTTTTATTTTATTCCTGCAAAATACAATGCCCCAAAATTATACCATACATAAAACCGTGAACATCCATCGGTTTTGTACATTTTAGGCATACTTTTGTAGACATCCAATATTTCATGTATAGACATGTATAACTAGCTCACGTATTTTTTTCTTCTTCTATATACTAAAATTCTCACGAGGCTAATTTTGTGTGTTATTTTCTTCCAGAACGAGAATCGAACTCTCTGGAAATTAGGGACATTGCCTCCAGGTCTGATCACTTACTACTCCACAACCAAGCCGCTGGACAAGTCTTGGCATGTCTTGGGGCTTGGGTATAATCCAAGCATAAGCATGGACGAGATTAACAATGCCGCAGTCATACACTTCAACGGGAACATGAAGCCGTGGCTTGATATTGCTATCTCCCAGTTCCGCCCCATTTGGGCCAAGTACGTGGACTACGAAAACGAGTATGTGCAGACTTGCAATTTCGGTCTATAAATGAATTCATGTCCAGAATTGGAATGTACGCTCGTGTGACCTGCCGAGGTCAAGAATCTTACACACGTCGATCTTGTGCTCGTATAAAACCTAGAAACTCCTGCAATATTTAAGTTTAAGTGTTTGTTCATCATAAGTAGTATAGGTTTTGTTCTTCCATGTTCATATTTATCCGCTGTTTAAGTTTCCAGTGGGTGAAAGATAAATTGTACGCATTGGTAATTCATTAAAATATGAGAAAAAAAAAAAGAATGGTTTCTTCCTGATTAGAATATTTATGAGCTTCTTGTTAGTTGAAATACAGAGGTATTGCAGGGGCCTTGAACTATAGGAGTTTCTGAATATTGTGCTGCAATAAAACTATGTATGAGAAGTATCTGTATAATTTTGATTCTATTGTGTGCACATTGGTAACGCGTTTGTGGTTAAAATTTTCGCGTTATCACTTGATTGAACTTATCATCGAATATCGACGTTTTGAGATACTACACTCAAGACTATTGATAATACAGTTGTTTCTAGGATATTTTGTGTAACATCTAAGTCAATCTTTTCCCAGCAATGCATGATTTGAAAATGCAGTAAGAAACTCATAATCATCCGAAAACCGAACGAACTACAGTGATGTGCCTCAACGGGTTGGATACTCTCACTCCCCCGGCATGCTCCACGAACCCTGCCGGTGAAAACGAGCTCCCATGGCAAACGCAAACGATGCTCACTTCCGCATTCGTGTACTTGTGCAGGAACCCCCTCACTGTCTTGCCGTCTGGCCCATTTCCTGTTGTGGTAACGCATGGCATGTGCACGGGCTTAACCGGTCCCGGGTTGTTGTGGTTGTTGTCGGGAGATGGGCCCCACATCGGTTGAGACTGAATCGACGGTGGTGGTGGCCTAACCGATTTTGCGGGGGCCACTCCGTGAAGAGGGCTCGAATGGCTACCAGTGTCGGTACTGCTTCCACCTGATCAATTTATGTATGTATGTATGTATTTATCATCAACATACAGAAAATTAAATACAGAACACAAGGAGACAGAAAACAGAGCAAATGAAGATTGACTACCTCTTTGGGGTGTGGTCTGATAATCGGAAACCGGCGAATTCGACGAAGAAGAAGGATTCAGAGGTTGTGCTTTGTGAGTGAACAAGGAGAGACTCAAGTCGAAGTCATCGGCGTTGTTATCATTAATTGCAATTCCACCCCCACCCTTTACATTATTCCTAAATCTCTCCCCAATGCCCCTCCTCCTCTCGGCCAAAGATTCGATTTTTCTTGATTTCTTGAGGCTCCTCTTCTTCTGCAGAGAAGAGTCGTTGGATCTTGAAATTCCATATTTGCCCCCGCCTATGGAAAGCTCCAAACTCAGCTTAAAATCGTCGCCTCCCAAATTCGCACATTCCTCTCCCATATATTTTTTTTGTTTTGGTTGGACTTAGGTTTGAACAGAAAGAAACAACAGAATCTGTGTCTAATCTCTATATGTTTGAAAAGAGTGAAGAGAGAGAGAGATGGGCTGTGGACACGTGGCGGGGAGGGTTGGATTGACACCGAGGATAAAGGGTTCGGAGGGGCCCACCACGCCAAAGTAAAAACGTCATTAGTGGGTGTTAATTAAGAGGACAGGGTGGCTGCATGCGTTCTGATTGGCGCGCGGGAGCATCTTTCGCGGAGGGACGAGGGATCGACACGTGGTGGTACGGAGACCTCTTTTTATGATTCTCTGCTCGGCGCGTGACGGGAGAGTACGAGGGTCGTCGATTCGAGTGGAGGGATGTCGCTGTCATTTCGGGATATGCGCTCTACGTGGCCGAATAAGGATCTGACACGATAACCACCGTGCGGGCTTTTTCGTGATTCACAAGATTAAATTAAGAAAAAAAAAACATCTTATTTTAAAAAATTAAAGGAGGGACGAAATATTATTATCATTTTGAAAGGTAAAATTAAAGCTACTATATTATTTTTGGATTTTATTTTATTTTAATTAAATATAGTTAATCTTATTTCAATTTGATTAAGTACATTTCAAAATAAAATTACAAAAAAATATAATAAAAAATAATTAAAATGAATGATTTCAAACATATAATATGTTTAATATTAGAATATTATTCATAATTTTTAAAAATATTTAATATATATATATATATATATATATATATATATATATATATTAATTTTATAAAACATTAAGTTAATTTTAAGTTGTTTAATGTGAAAAATGGTAATAAGGTCGATTTTCAACATTTTTTGAGCAATAAGGACAAGTTCCAATTTATGTGTCAATTAGACATTTTTGTTTCAATTGGGACAATAAAATGTACATGGAATGACGAAAATACCCTTACTCTATTTATACTCAACCCACCCCACCCTTACCCCACCCCACTCCTGCCCCAGACACTGAATACCATAAAAAAACACTGAACGAATTTTACTTCTACTCAATCCACATCACCCCAAAAGACAGTGAATGTCCGACACTGAATACCATGAAAAGACACTGAATAACATTAAAAGACACTGAATAACACTGAAAACCATTAATAGACACTGAATAACACTGAATAACATTAAAATACACTGAATAACACTGAATAACATTAGAAGACACTGAATAACACTGAATAACATTAAAAGACACTGAATAACACTGAATAACATTAAAAGACACTAAATAACACTAAAGACACTAAATAACATTAAAAGGCACTGAATAACACTGAATAACATTAAAAGACCCTGAATAACACTGAATAACATTAAAAGACATTGAATAACACTGAATAACATTAAAAGACACTGAATAACACTGAATAACATTAAAAGACCCTGAATAACATTAAAAGACACTGAACGTCACCCTAGACACTGAATACCATTAAAAGACACTGAATGTCAGACACTGAATGTCAGATTTTTTCACTGAATATCATTAAAAAACACCGACTGACATTAAAAAACACTGAATGTCAGATTTTTACACTGAATAATATAAGAACACTGAATATCTTTAAAAAACACTGAATGTCAAATTTTTACACTGAATATTATAAGAACACTGAATATCATTAAAAACACTGAATGTCATTAAAAATACTGAATGTCGATTTTTTACACTGAATATTATAAGAACACTGAATATCATTAAAAAACACTGAATGTCATTAAAAGACACTGAATACTCAGTGTCAGATTTGTTCTTCTACTCAATCCTCCCCACCCCAAAAGACACTGAATGTCAGACACTGAATACCATGAAAAGACACTGAACGTCAGATTTTTTCTTCTACTCAATCCACCCCACCCCAAAAGACACTGAATACCATTAAAAGACTGAATGTCAACTATTGAATACCATGAAAAAACACTGAACGTCAGATTTTTTCTTCTACTCAATCCACTCCACCCCAAAAGACATTGAATACCATTAATAGACACTGAATGTCAGACACTGAATACCATTAAAAGACACTGAATGTCATAAAAAAACACTAACGTCGTAAAAAAACACTGAACGTCATAAAAAAATACACGGAATATTATAAAAACACTAAATGTCATAAAAAACACTGAAAATGAAATAAGTATCCCAAAAATAAAAAAAATAAAAAAAATCGAACATGGCAATAGGGGAATTCCTTGGAGCTAAAAGAATGAGCGATTCACACATGAAATTAAAAATGATGAGGTACGTCTTGTCTCACTTCTCCAGGTACACCCTCAGGTCGCTCTCGTCCACCATCCTCTTAAACGACTAAACGACTAATCGTCGACTCCATGATCATCCACTCCTGTCATAAAATCATCAATTCATCGCACAACAAAATTTTTAAAAAAAAAAAAACAACAAAAAATACTTTCTCTTGGCAATATCATCAAACACCTTTCGTGCTCTTTTCGAAATTTTCGCTAATGCAACTATCGAAGAAAAATTATGCAAATAATTAAACCATCAATGCACAACTACCATGCCTATGCAATAACCAGGATATAACTCCAGTGAGGTGTGATCTATAAATTAAACATGGAATTGATGTTATCTACATGTGCATACAAAGTCTAAAAGATACGCATAATCAAGATTCAAGAATGAAAACGATGGGTCCCTTGCTTGAAAATTTTCTCAAAGACAAAGTAACTAAATCTTCTTTGGACACTGTCCATGAGAAATAGAACATTGAAGATAAAATGACATCTTCTCTTTTCTAATAAGCTTTCAGGCCTCCACGCAGTACTAGAAAAAACTTTTTGAATAATACCTTTAGAACCTCTAAAACAGAATTTACCTAACCTGGATTACATATCTACACTTACATAACAGACTTCAATATCGATTTCAATAGCCTCGACTGCTGAATATTTGATCAAGGTCAGAAATTCGTCAACAACAATAGCCACCAAGGTTCATCTATCATAATACTCTAAGATGATTAAACTAATAATGAAGCAAACTATTACCAAAACAAAAATCCATGGAGATGAAGATTACTTAATGGTAATTCGATTAACAAGAATAACCAGCCATCGGATTTTTAAACAAACAAAAAGAAAAGCCGAATAGAACATGCACGCTATTATTGATTTGTCAATCCAAGAAGAATGCTGATCTCGTGGTTGCCGTGGTCAACACGAACCTAGGCCTCGAGTGGACGTAGATAGAAAATGTATCCTCCCCATCACAATCCTACAAACATTCAAAATGTTGATCCATGATGAAATAACAGTTATAAACCATGAACATACAATTTGATACAGCGCAAAAATTAACAAAATTGTAATCATTTCCAGAAACGGCGATGAAGCAAACCAGCGAATTACCCGAAAAAGGCGTCCCAAACGGTGTCGAGCGGAATCCGATTGCGAGTGATGAAGAGGAACGCGATTTTGGGGGTTCGCGGAGGCGGCGACACCAATTTCAGCATTTGGATTCTAGCGCGCTGCGACTCCATCATCACGAAGGTCGCGAGGCACGACACGAGCAAAAGCAGCGCGAGCGACATCCGCTTCCACCTGTGGCGAAATTTCTCCGAACTCGACCGCTGCTTCATCTTCTTCCCCAAATCACATCCCGATTTAGGGATTCATCGCTTCTAAAGTAGTGGCTTGAGTTCAGCCTTCGGTGCGGTGGGTTGAAGAAAAGCATCAATGGCGGAGTGCAGCGGGACCTCTGAGCGCCCGTCGCCGGATCAGATAGCGGCGATGGATCCCGCGGAGGCGCGCCTGTTTTGTCGATCGTCATCGTCGGTTCATAGCAGAAGGGATGCATCGAATAGCTTCTCGGCTTGAAGAAGCTCGATCTGCCAGAACACATTCGAGAGAGAGAGAGAGAGAGAGAGAGTGTGTGAGGGAGGAGGGGTGGGTGAGCGGGCATCGAGGAGATTGGGGCTGGGATTCGATTGGGATCGAGCTCGTGTTGGTAGGGGTGGAATTTAGGGAGGGGTAGTAGTGTCTTTACATATTTTAGGAGGCATAAATGACACGCGTAATTTCTCGAAAGCCTTATTGCTCAGAAAATGTTGAAAATTGGCTTTATTGCCATTTTTCTCTTATTTAATTCAATTTAGTAGAATAAAAAAAAAAGTAAAACAATATTAATACCAAACTTTTGAATGGTCGGTTTGGGGCTGTTAAAATTTTCGAGGAAGTGTGTTGATTAAGTCGTTTTTGTAGCGTCACAAATCAAATAAAATTATCGAACTAGTTGCTAAGCAACTCGCCCGAGTCGATCTCTCGAGGAACACTACTATCGGCGTAAAAGCGTTTAATTGTTTGCAACGGGATTGAGAAAATGAAATAGCATAATGCAAGAGTTGATTTTTGGTTTTGTAATTAATTCTAAAATTAGCTAATTATTAAAGAGACGAGAAAGCGAGTAAGAGCGCGAATAAATTGTTTTTAAATCAAAGGAGAATAAACTAGGGTTTCGGGAATTTCAATTCTATACGTCGGATATGAATTCGATTTTATGAAATAGAACGAATACGTCCGTCGCCGGTTGGCATCGATTCAATATCGAAATTTAAATTCAAATCCTAGTAGGAAGAATCGATCAACCCTAACCCTAGGTAAGGAATTTAGCTATTCATGATTTTAAATGAAGAACAATTAAAGTGTTGAAAAGGAGGATTCATGAAAACGATTTTCGGAAAATAAAAATAACTAAACAATTAATCGAACAAGGAATTGAAGAACAAGCAATGAAAAGAAATAAAGACTTACTAGAATGAAAATTCAAATCCAAACCAAAGTACCCGTCGGCGGAATCTCCGACTTTTACCGAGTTTCAATCCAATTCAAGAACAAGCAAAGCGGAAATCAAAGCTACGTTACGAGTTCTAAGAGTTCTCTCTAAAACGAAAATAAAGTCTGGAAAAAAGTAGTGTAAAACCCTAGGTTCAAATCCCCATAAGTAGTCTCGAAAAACGGGGTCAAAACGCGAGTCAAAGCTGAAAAAGGGGGGGGCAGGCGACCGCCTGGGGCAGGGGGCGATCGCCCGCGTCAGTGGGCAAGCGACCGCTTGCCTGGAGAGCGGTCGCCTGGTGATAATTCCAGCTCTCTGAAAGTGAGGGCAGACGACCGCTTGGGAGGCTGGCGAGCGCCCGCGTCAGTGGGCAAGCGGTCGCCTGAGGAGGGGGCGGTCGCTTGGCTTGGTTTTCAGAGCCTCAGTTTTTTGGGCACGCGAGCGCTTGGCTCCTTGGGCGGGCGCCTGGTCTTGGCAGCTCCTACTTTGCTTCGACTCGACTCGTTTGAGCTCCTCCTTTCGTCCTTCTCGACACATGCAAGCTCGAGTACCTGCACACTCAACAAACGCATTAACCATACCAAAGCCACTAAGAATACTCAAGAAATTCACTCAAAAGATGCAACTCATACTCAAGAAGACACGGAAAAACGACACAAAAACACACGAATCAACTCCCCCACACTTAATCTTTTGCTTGTCCTCAAGCAAACATTCATGAAAACAAGAACCAAATCACACAAGCATGCCAACTACTTATTCCATCTCTCAAAAGATACAAGTAAACCCCCGGTGCATCCGGAAAAAGTAAAACAAATAAATCTCAACCCCAAAGTACATAGAAGCACCAAAGGTCAAATAAGAATCACCACATGTACTACTCCAATTTCCCTCACTCGGATTCACTCTTATCTTCTTCTCTCGAAACAAGGTTCCACTCAAAAGCGTACACAAGCGAAGGATAATCAACAAGATATAACTTGTGTACTCAAGAAAAGATAAGCATAAATGGAACAAGGATGAGCTTCCAATAATAACATGTGCACCTAAGAACATCAACCAAACACGTACTCAAGATGTACTCTCCACTAATCAAAGTCTACTATCTTAAGAATCATGGGTGATCGATAAATCGGGTGTAATGGGGCTCGGCTAAGGGTATTCGGGATTATTTGGGCAAAAGTGGACTAATAATGTTCAACTACACGTCTCCGCCACAACAAACATCCGTCTAATCTTCACCACAACCCCAAAAACATCCAATCACGATAAACAAACTCATCTCGCCTCACAAATCTCCCGAGAAATCAACTAATAGCATTATTCGACTCTTTTTTTTTTTTTTTTTTTTTTTTTTTTTTTTTTTTTTTTTGGAGACTTATAACATGTCTCGACTCTTTTTTTTTTTTGGAGACTTATAACACGTCTCATTTATTTCTCTTTTTTTTTTTTTTTCTTTTTTTTTGGGAGACTAAAATACACAAGTCTCAAATTATTACAAACACCGTATACATCAACACCCATCGTACCCCGACACTAATACTTCGCTTCCCTCCTTCTCGGAATATAGGACAAGAATAAAAGGCTAAATGTAGGCTCAACGGGGTTACTAGGGTGTCCCACGACGGGCTCGGGGTCAAAAGTGAGCGGCAAAAAGGGCTATCCTAATCGATCATATCCCAATCACATTCAAAATCAAGTAAGTTATGATATACTAGCCTCGAGTAACAACCTAAGCACGTCCTAGCTATCTCTAGTTCATACGGGCACACATGATATCGAACAAGGAAATAAGGAGCTCGAAAGACAACGAATCATATATCACACAAAGAAGAAAGCTACAAAGGCTCAAAATCTCACAAGGCTTTTGGAAAATGAACTAGCTAACATGTGATTATCTCACAATTACTCCACTGCAACTAGACAAGGGATCAAAATTACTCGTATACCGACCTCTAGCACCAAGACTCTACCGCACTTCAAGAGACGAGATAAAGTAATAGGCATACGAACGCAATCTAGCACATGCTCATGATAAACATCTCACATAAGTGGGAAAGGGGAGTGATCAACACAACTAAACTCAAAACAACAAAAGAGCACAAAAATCAAGACACGACAAGGTCACAAACGCACATAGAACAAGAGGAGAAAAACCAAAAACAAGAAAAAGGGGAAAAAGAAGCAAACCCCCCCCCCCCCCCCCCACACTTGGGCTATTCCGTGTCCTCATGGAAATCCGAGCCTCCGAAGAATGCTACGCCTCATGGAAATCGACCTCGAAGTAGTCCAATGGTGTCCGGGGCAAACAACCTACACACACAAACTAAAACAAAACCACACAAGCAAAAACAAGTAATAAAAGGAAACAATAAACAAAACAAAACAAGACTCAATGAAAAGAAAGACAAAGAAGAAACTATATACATACCGCGACCGTACGAAGGTACGGTCGATCCTCACGGCTCGGGTGGTGGGTACTGTGGCCCTCGGAACATGGCCATCATCTGAGCGTACTGGGAGACGTGGTAGGCGTGCTCGGTGTCCTCACGGGCCTGCCGGCGGGCATTCTCGGCCACATAGTAATCGTGATGAGTGGCCTGCTGAGCCTCGATCCGGTCGAGCCGACCATTGAAATGGTCATACTGAAGAGTAGCTTGGGCCTCCATCCGGGTGAACCGATCATCAATGTAGGTTCTAGTAGCTCCCGAAGTCGTCCGAAAGTCCTCCCGCATATCATACTCAATCTCCCTCCTACTAGTCTCCGCGTCCTCAAAACTAGTCCGCATGTCTTGGAATTGATTGATCATGTCGTGAAACCCGGCGGTGTACGACGAATAGGCCGGATAAGGGATCGGAGTATCATATCCCGCAGCGTACCCCGGCTGAGGAGGCGGGGACGAGGACCGGGCAGGAGGTGCCGTACTTGTGGACGCGGCATTTCTCGGTGCTCGACCGATCCGTATGGAATGAGGAAGAAACTTGCCATGCTGATCGAGGAGGTGAGAACCGTTGAGCTCTTGTAGATCAATCGCCCGAGGGTTTGACACAAAGTCCGCCGGAAGTCTGCTCGGGTCGTTGATGTCGATGAGGTTCGATGAATGTGCTAGCCCCGTGGCAAAGTAGAAAAAGGAGGCGTGGTGTGCTCCACGCTGAACTGTCCTCACCAGCTGGCCCAAGACATAATCGATCGGGGTAGATGCATAGCCCTTGTATGCGCGCTCGAGGAGAAAGAGCTCCGACTTATTCACCTTGTTCCCTTCATCTTTCCCGGAGATGTTGTATGCAATGAAACGGTGTACAAGGAGGAGTGCCGGGTCGGCTATCTGTACACTCTTCCCGGTATGTTCGGGGATCGAAGTAATGGCTTCCCATGCGGCATGTTTGTCGATTTTCTCGGGGATGTCCCTCTGAACTCCGTCCAACGGGAATTTGAAAATGGCCGCGAATGACTTCGGACTGAACTCGACTTCCCGACCCAAGAGACGACAAGTATAGAACCTCCCATTTGAATGTCGCTCTAGGGTGCAAAGCATCTCAAGGCCTAGAGATGGCGAGTAAGCGAGTGTCTGTTTTGCGATCATCTCTATCCCCAACAACTTCAAGTATTATTTTACGTCATCATAGAAGCCCAATTTTCTGACCAAATCCCAATCGTACGGGCGGGGGAACTCGAAATTATGCTTACGGAAGGCGTCGAATCGTCGGCCTTCCTTGTGTGCGTAAATGGGGAAATCGGCGCCATACTCGTCTCGGAGGTCAACCCGACGATTAGCCGGTGGCTGTGGTTGCGGGGTCGGCTGCCGCGGAGGTGTGGGCTGCCTTGGAGGGGTGGGTGTCCTATTCTCGTCGTCGTGCTCCGGAGACTCGTTGGAAGGGCCCGCGTCGGTTCGTGCCCTCTTAGCCGGGGCCTTCTTCTTGCTACGGGTGAACACCATGTTAGAGAAAATAAAGTAAAAGAGTTGAGAGGTTACCGGGGTTGCCGAAAGGAGTTCACGGGCTGCCGTGAATGAGTCGAGCAAGAAAATCACGGGACTGCCGTGAAATAGTCGAGACGGGACTGCCGAAACTCGGAATTGGGACGGAGAGAACCGAACTAACCGGGCGTTCACGGGATTGCCGTGAATCGAATCGAAACTGAGAGTGCTCACGGGATTGCCGTGGGGTTGGGTGCTCGGCTGAAGGGCGGCGGGAGCTCGATGGTGATGGCGGAGAAGGAGGCGGTCGGAGCGGGGGTGGTGGCTCGGGTTGCAGTCGGAGCAGCGGGCGGACGGGACTGGGTGTTAGCTCGCGGTGGAGCTGGGCTGAAGACGGCGACGGTTCTGGGTGGACGGAACTCGGTCGGAGATGGTGGTGGTGGTTCGCGGCGGCGGTCAGCGGCTTGCGGTGAGGGGGTCTGGGCAGCGACGGGTTGAATCGGCTGCGGTGGAAGCGAACGGTGGCGGAGTGCGGGGCGGTGGGCTGGACGGCGACCGGCTGGGTGGCGAGCGGTGCAGGCGGCGGCGAGGTGGCGGCGAGGTGGCGGCTGGGAATTGAAATCCTGCAAAAACGAAAGAAGGAGGTAGGCGGAAGTAAGGATTAGGGTTCTCTCCCCCCTTTATTCAATTTCAAAATAAATAAAACCAAATTTATTTATTTAATTAAATTTTTTTTTATATTAAGGGAAGGAGGCGGGCGCGTCGTCACCAAGCGCCCGCTTGGTCAAAATTTCGAGTCTCAGAAAATGGAACCAGGCGACCGCTTCCGAGCCGAGCGATCGCCCGCGACGTCTCCCAGGCGAGCGCCTCAAGGGCAGGCGGTCGCCTGCCCGAGTTTGCTGCTCTCTGAACTTGGAGGGAGGCGAGCGCGTCGTAGGACGGCGGGCGCTCGAGGCAGGGACCAGGCGGTCGCCTGGTGCTTCAGCGGGCGCCTGGTAGGCCTAGAAATCCGAGCTCTTCCCGTTTACCATACTATCCCCTCGAGCTCGTTCTCTTGCCATATAAAAGCACAAATTAGCTCAGTTAACACCGTAAGCATGACGTTCGTGGGTAGGCCCCCACGTGGCACTCATTTTTGGAACCGAAAGAGCAACACGGTCCGTGAACTAGTCTCCACGCGACGCTCGTTTAATGTCTCGAGCTCGACTAATAGGCTCTACTCATAAGAGACGTCACCGAGTAGAATCGACTCTACTCCGATGGTTTGCGGCTCTCCCTCGATGTACGGTTTAACTCGATGGCCATTGACTTGAAATGCCTCCTTCGTCTTCGGATTGTATAGCTTGACAACTCCATACGGGAACACCTCTAAAATCTCGTACGGTCCACTCCACCTCGATTTGAGTTTCCCGGGGAACAACCGGAGTCTCGAGTTGAATAAGAGTACCTTCATCCCGGCTTTTAGCTCCTTGTTTTTTATCCTTTTATCATGCACCATCTTCACCTTCTCCTTGTAAATACGAGAGTTCTCGTACGCTTCGTTACGCATTTCCTCTAACTCGGACATTTCCAAGGCTCGGGCTTCTCCACCTTCCATTAAGTCCATGTTGGTGGCCTTGATCGCCCAATAAGCTCGGTGCTCTATCTCCACCGGTAAATGACAATATTTTCCAAAGATGAGCCGGTAGGGACTCATTCCGATTACAGTCTTGTACGCGGTCCGATAAGCCCATAGAGCCGAGTTAAGCCTCTCCGACCAGTCCTTGCGGGAAGTTTTCACGGTCTTCTCGAGAATCTCCTTCACTTGACGATTACTAGTCTCGGCTTGCCCGGAAGTCTGTGGGTGGTACGCCGTGGCTATTTTGTGGTTGATGCCGTTCTTGACCATCAACTTCTCGAAAAGTTTGTTGCAAAAGTGCTTCCCACCATCGCTAATAATGGCCTTCGGGAAGCCAAACCTAGAAAGAATATTCTCCTGCACAAACTTAAGCACCACTTTAGCATCACAGGTCCTAGTGGGGATTGCTTCAACCCACTTGGACAAATAATCAACACCTAGCAATATGTACTCAAACCCAAAAGACACAGGGAAAGGTCCCATGAAGTCAATGCCCCAAACATCAAAAATTTCAACCGCTAAATTGATGTTTAAAGGCATTTCATCTCGCTTACCAATATTCCCCATGCGTTGGCACCGGTCACAAGCCTTACAATAATCAATTGCATCACGGAAGAGGGATGGCCAAAACAAACCTGATTGGAGCACCTTGTGGGCTGTTTTATGACCCCCAAAATGACCTCCACTCTCGTCGTGGTGGCAACATTTAAGTACATCAGCTTGTTCCTCCTCCGGGAGACACCGACGAATCACCTCATCCTTCCCGAATTTGTAGAGATAAGGGTCCGACCAAAAGTACTCCTGAGACAAATGCTCGAACCTCGCCTTTTCTTGAGAAGTCATCCCTTCTCTTAAAGCTCCTGCAACCAAAAAGTTCACAATATCCGCGTACCAAGGTACCGGAGTCATAGCCATAGCAAGCTCATAGGGAAAAGAATCGGGGATCGAACCATCAATGCTATCTCCTAAAATCTCGGGGGGTGGCTCTAGCCTAGACAAGTGGTCGGCTACTACATTCTCACACCCCTTCCTATCCTTGATCTCTACATCGAACTCTTGAAGCAAAAGGATCCACCTAATCAACCTCGGTTTGGCTTGAGCCTTAGCTAGCAAGTGTCGTAGGGCCTGGTGATCACTATGGACGATGACTTTAGAACCTATGATATAGGACCTAAACTTATCCAAGGAAAACACTACGGCTAACAACTCTTTCTCGGTGGTGGTGTAGTTGGTTTGGGCACTATTTAAGGTCACACTAGCATAATAAATAACCCTAAGCAACTTATCCACTTTCTGACCAAGAACCGCTCCTACCGCTGAGTTAGACGCATCACACATGATCTCAAAAGGCAACTCCCAATTAGGTGCTACAACTACCGGGGCTGAGGTAAGTTTCTCCTTAAGTGTATTAAAGGCTACTAGACACGACTCATCGAACTTAAACTCAACGTCTTGACCTAACAAATGACACAAAGATTGGCTTATTTTGGAAAAATCCTTAATGAACCTCCTATAAAACCCGGCATGCCCAAGGAAGCTACGAATACCTTTAACATTAATGGGAGGGGGTAGTCTCTCGATAACCTCGATCTTAGCTCTATCAACCTCTATCCCCCGACTAGACACCATATGTCCTAGTACTATCCCACTAGTAACCATGAAATGACTCTTCTCCCAACTCAAGGTAAGACTACTCTCGATACATCTCTTAAGAACCCTATCAAGCTTACCCAAGCAATCATTAAACGAAGAGCCAAAAACAGAAAAATCATCCATAAAAACTTCCATGAAGTTACCTATCATCTCGGAGAAGATGGACATCATACACCTCTGGAAAGTTCCCGGTGCATTGCACAAACCGAAGGGCATCCTCCTCCAAGCATAGGTACCAATGGGACATGTGAAGGTCGTCATCTCCTGATCCTCTGGTGCTATCGCCACCTGGTAGTACCCTGACAAACCATCAAGAAAACAATAAAATGCATGTCCCGATAATTTATCAAGTAACTGATCAATAAAAGGAAGAGGAAAATGGTCCTTTCGGGTGGCGGCATTTAACTTCCGATAGTCAATGCACATCCGCCACCCCGTAGTAATTCGAGTCGGAAGAAGTTCTCCTTTCTGATTCTCCACCACGGTGATGCCTCCTTTCTTAGGGACCACATGAACCGGACTCACCCATCGGCTATCGGCAACGGCATAGATCAACCCCTCATCCAGGAGCTTGTAGATCTCCGTTCTCACAACTTCCATCAACACCGGATTGAGTCTCCTCTGCCCATCTCTCTTGGGAATCGATCCTTCCTCCAAGATTATCCGGTGCATGCACACCGAAGGGTCGATACCTCGAATATCACCTAGGCTCCACCCAAAAGCCTTCTTGTTTTGCTTAAGTATCGCCACGAGCGCTTCTTCATCCTCGGCTCTCAAAGTGGCTGAGATGATCACGGGTTTTTGTTCCCCGTCTTCCAAGAAAACATATTTGAGGTGGCTCGGTAACGGTTTCAACTCCACCTTATTTTTCGGAGCCTCGATCTCGGCTTCTTGTGAGCTAGGTTGCACAAAGGTGGGATCCGTTAATTTTTCCTCTTCGCCTTCAAGAACCTCGGGGCTGCTCTCTTCTACGAAAGCGGCTTCCACTTCGTCATCAACATGGTCGACGAAGGCGCAATTCTCCACGTAAAGGGCAGCGGGAGTGGCTTTCCCCGTTCGGACGGAGAACGAGACTTTCTCACCAAGAACGGTCATCTCAAGTGCACCGTTCTTCACATCGATCACCGTATTAGTGGTGGCCATGAATGGTCTTCCCAAAAGAATGGCGTGATCTCGCCCATTCTCGGGAACTTCTCCAACGTCGAGTACCACAAAATCAACGGGTACTATCAATCCACCGACCTGTACCAAAATGTCTTCCACCATCCCCTTGGGATATCGAATTGATCGGTCGGCGAGCTGGAGGCACATACGAGTGGGCTTGAGATCGCCCAACTCCAATTTCTCGTACACGGCGTACGGCATCAAATTTATACCATCTCCCAGGTCAAGCATTCCGGACACCTCCTTGCCATTCCCGACGGCAATCATAATGTTGAAGCTTCCGGGGTCTCTTTGTTTCTCAGGTAGCTTGTGCTGGAGTATCGCACTTGCCACCTCGGAGACTACAACTTTCTCATTGTCGATGAACTTCCTCTTCCTCGAAGCGAGATCCTTGAAGAACTTGACATAGGACGGAATATTTCGAATGATGTCGAGGAGCGGGAGATTCACATTCACCTTGGACAAGAGCTGGTAAATCTCCGAGAATTGCTGATCCTGCTTCTCGTTCCTCAACCTCTGCGGGTATGGTGGCACGGGAGGTCTATAGGGGTTATCAGCCTTGTGTAAGGCTGCCCGACTCATCTCCGGTGCTCGTATAGGGATTTCCACCGGTTTCTCTATCGGTTTCTCCACCGGTTTCTCAATCGGGACCCTCTGCTCGGCTACTTCCGGTGTCGGGATGTCCTCTTCCACCTCATCGGTTGGCATTTCGACGTGATTATCAATGACACGTCCGCTCCTAAGCACGGTGACCGCCTTAGCCTGATGTGGTTGACTCGGGATCCGATCCTTCTGATTAGCTTGTGCTATCTCATTCATTCGACTAGCCATCTGCCCAACTTGCGTCTCGATTCTCTTAATCGCCGCGTTCTGGTTGGTCATATTAGACTCCACCCCCTCGATCTTCTGCTGGTTATGGTTAAGGATGGCCTGAGTCGAGGCCATAAAGGATGCAAACTTCTCGTCTAAGTCTGAAGTCTTTGGTGGAGGTGGAGGTGCGTGATATGACTGGTTCTGCTGCTGGTATTGGGGCCTCTGGTAATTCTGGTTATTTTGCCAATTCTGATTTCCCGGATTCTGGTACCCCTGATTCTGAGACCGGTTCTGATTATTGTAGTTCGTCTGAGAACCTTGTCCCTGGGTCTGTGACTGGTCTTGTTTCCAAGAGAAGTTGGGATGATTTCTCCAGGACGGGTTGTACGTGTTAGAGTAGGGGTCATTCCTCTGGTTGCCCTGTTGATTGTACCCCTGCATCGCATTCACCTGTACCTCGGGGCCGTAGTTTTGATCCATCATCTGAGGTGGAGATGGCATACCTTGACCACACGTGCTCGAGAAATGGCCTATCTCCCCGCATAAGCTACACGGCTCAACTCGATAGATCTGTCGCTTTGGCTGCTCCTCAGTGGTCTCGAGCATCTGAACCTTCTTAGTTAGGTCGGCGACTTGCTTTGCCAACTGAGCATTAACACTCCCATCGGACCTGGCATAGTTACTACTTCCTCTTGAACTTGTTTGCCTCGACTCGGCTGATAGCGACTTGAAGATCTCCATCATCTCATCACTGTTTCGACTACTGATATTTCCGCCGGCTGCGGTTTTCACCTCTCTCTGGTCCTCTCTGCTCAGACCCTTGTAGAAAAACTGGATGATCGAATTGGGAGTGAGATCGTGATGTGGGCACTGCCTCAGTAGGCTCCTGAATCGCTCCCAAGCTTCATGGAAAAACTCCCCCGGTTCTTGCTCGAAGGCACAAATCTGGCCTTTCAGGTCGAAAGTCTTCTGCTGAGGATAGAACCGAGTGATAAACTCCCGGTACATGTCCGCCCAAGTGGTGATCGAGTCCGGCTCCAAGGATAGCAGCCAGTTCTTCGCTCTATCTCTCAAAGCATATGGTACACACTTCAGCCGGAGCTGATCATCATCGAGTGCTCCGAGTGGGAAGGCATGCAGGGCTGTATAGAATTCCCTGATAAAGTTGAGTGCATCCTCGTTGGTGGTTCCGGAGAACTGAGGGAGCTGAGCAAGGTGGTGCGCCTTGAGGTCGTATCTCCGGGCGGCATCACTTAGGACGATGCATGAACTAGCTCTGTCGATTTGAGGATGCGTCAGATCTCCAAAGAGGAGTGGCTGGGCACGGTTTCCGTTGTTTCCGTTGTTCCCATTGTTTCCGTTATTTCCGTTGTTACCATTATTGCCATTGTTTCCGTTGTTGCCATTGTTGCCATTGATTCCGTTGTTTATAGCCTCAGCCATGGTCGTCAATTCACTCTCTGCTTCGGTGTCGGTAGTGGTAGAGTCCGATGAAGAACCGTCGTCTCCGTTTGTAAACCGACCGATGCTCCTGCGTCTATTAATGTTTTCGATCACGGGTGCAAGTTCGGTAGTTCGACTTCGAGTACCTACCATACACCAACAAAAACCAAAAAGAGATCAAACGCACCTGAACAAGTAAATAAATAACAAGAAAAATAGAAATGAAATTGTTGCAAACACCTAAACACTAATACTTGTGCCTAAAGTGTTCCCCGGCAACGGCGCCAATTTGATTAAGTCGTTTTTGTAGCGTCACAAATCAAATAAAATTATCGAACTAGTTGCTAAGCAACTCGCCCGAGTCGATCTCTCGAGGAACAATACTATCGGCGTAAAAGCGTTTAATTGTTTGCAACGGGATTGAGAAAATGAAATAGCATAATGCAAGAGTTGATTTTTGGTTTTGTAATTAATTCTAAAATTAGCTAAATATTAAAGAGACGAGAAAGCGAGTAAGAGCGCGAATAAATTGTTTTTAAATCAAAGGAGAATAAACTAGGGTTTCGGGAATTTCAATTCTATACGTCGGATATGAATTCGATTTTATGAAATAGAACGAATACGTCCGTCGCCGGTTGGCATCGATTCAATATCGAAATTTAAATTCAAATCCTAGTAGGAAGAATCGATCAACCCTAACCCTAGGTAAGGAATTTAGCTATTCATGATTTTAAATGAAGAACAATTAAAGTGTTGAAAAGGAGGATTCATGAAAACGATTTTCGGAAAATAAAAATAACTAAACAATTAATCGAACAAGGAATTGAAGAACAAGCAATGAAAAGAAATAAAGACTTACTAGAATGAAAATTCAAATCCAAACCAAAGTACCCGTCGGCGGAATCTCCGACTTTTACCGAGTTTCAATCCAATTCAAGAACAAGCAAAGCGGAAATCAAAGCTACGTTACGAGTTCTAAGAGTTCTCTCTAAAACGAAAATAAAGTCTGGAAAAAAGTAGTGTAAAACCCTAGGTTCAAATCCCCATAAGTAGTCTCGAAAAACGGGGTCAAAACGCGAGTCAAAGCTGAAAAAGGGGGGGGCAGGCGACCGCCTGGGGCAGGGGGCGATCGCCCGCGTCAGTGGGCAAGCGACCGCTTGCCTGGAGAGCGGTCGCCTGGTGATAATTCCAGCTCTCTGAAAGTGAGGGCAGGCGACCGCTTGGGAGGCTGGCGAGCGCCCGCGTCAGTGGGCAAGCGGTCGCCTGAGGAGGGGGCGGTCGCTTGGCTTGGTTTTCAGAGCCTCAGTTTTTTGGGCACGCGAGCGCTTGGCTCCTTGGGCGGGCGCCTGGTCTTGGCAGCTCCTAACTTTGCTTCGACTCGACTCGTTTGAGCTCCTCCTTTCGTCCTTCTCGACACATGCAAGCTCGAGTACCTGCACACTCAACAAACGCATTAACCATACCAAAGCCACTAAGAATACTCAAGAAATTCACTCAAAAGATGCAACTCATACTCAAGAAGACACGGAAAAACGACACAAAAACACACGAATCATGTGTATACTATATACTCCCTCACAACCATATTAGTGGTCACACTTCTTTGTATTTTGTGAAGAGAGTATGATCATTAATATAGAGTAGATGACAAAAACAAATAAAATCGTAGCTCCTTTCTAACAATTTTTTTAAAACAAATTCATCCTTTGACTTGTCCATACAATTTTATTGTTCTAGTCTTTTTGTAATAATGTGTTTTCCTAAATATAAACTTAATTTCCTTATAAATGTTTTTATACTTTGTCTCAAACAATTATACACTTATACAAATATATATTAAAAAAATTGTATAATAGCTCTCAGAGGTGTAGACAATTGAAAAAACATGTAGTGCATAATTGATATTTCTTTCTCGTATTTCAAATACTTCAGTACAGTGCCTAATAAATTATTGAGTGTTCTGTTAATGGTTTTAGTACAGTACCCTTTTTAGATAATGTTAATAAAATTCAAAATCCGTTTCGTCGTCCAGTGGCTACAACCGTCTTTTTTATTGGTATCGTAGCGAGCTAAGCTCTTTGGTTGGGTATTGGTGCAACATTACCTATTGATAAATTCGTAACTTTAGGTTTTCTTTAATTTGATTCAATTGTGAAATAACACGATACGGTATGTATATCTAGGGATTAGTTTCTTTAAGGCGAATTCTCACTAGATACATCTATTCAATAAAATCCGAAAAGTATTTAGAATAATTGTGCTATATATTCAAAATCTATTTTCATTTAAAAAAATATAAAAAAGATGTGGGCGGGATCCCCAATAACGGAGCGTTTGAATTTTGAGTAATGCAAATTTTTATTAAAATATTATAAAATTTGTTCTCCATATAAAAAAGATTGTGTAATGATTAATTAATCAATCACACCTTTTTTATACCGTATTTCTAACAAAATTGAAATTTTCCATTTTGTGTAAGAGCAAAAAAAAAAAAAAACACAAAAAAAAAACACTTTAAATATAAATTGACTAAAGATAATAAGAAATATCATTATATCAAAATCAGTCAACAATCGCCCGAATTAGAAAAACAGTCCTACACGCCGGATGCAGGAAGGCTCACTATTAGTTGACCACTCATCGCACTGCAAAAGAAATAAATCAAAGACCACCATTGTTAGATAAATATAAAAAAAAACCCTTATTTTTCATCTAATTACAAAAAACTCCCCTATACATAATACAAATTACAAACATACCCCTTCACATAATAGTAACAAAAGTCAGCCAAGATGAATGTCTGAACAACTTCGGCGAGGATGACCGCCGGAAACCATATGTAGCCGGCTCCCGTCAAGTACAAGTACTTTCCAGCCGTGTCGTACATCTACAATCGATTCATATAGTAGTAGTTAGATGTTACGAATTACGGGTGCAATGTCAACAATTAACACGACGAATTAGGTATTAAAATTTTTTACTTTATATATATAAATATATATACTTGAGGTTGTAAAAACGATTAATTACCCGAATGATCCAATGAGCGCATCCCAAGAATCTGGCGATGCCCAGCGCGAAAACGTAATGGGCGGTGAAAGGTTCAATCATCTGAGAACACAGTTGAGTTATAACATATTGATTCATTAATTAATTCTCTTTTTGTTTCACAAAAATCTGCGCACTTCATTTGTAAATTACAAAAAAAAAAAAACAGAAGTAGTAGTACCTTTGTTTTCTGCATCATGGTGAGTTGTGGTAAAACGGAGACGGATTCCAAGTAGACAGCGAATGCCCAGAGGATTCGGGCCATGCGGAAGTGGTGCGTGTAGGGATGTACGAGGGCGGCTAAAACAGCCGATGGCACGGCCTGATCAATTAATTAATCACAAACACAAGTAATTAAATAAATAACGAATAATCGAATATGAAGGAGAATCGATCAACAAGTATGTACCACGTAATACAAGGGCATGTTATCTAGCTCGGCAACATAAGTCGACTTCAACTTGAACCTCATCATGTACACGACCCACAAAGTCGAGACGAGGGTTAGTAAGTCGAGGACAGTGTGGATGTCGCCTTCCATAGTAAAACTACAGAATAATCTTGTTGCCAAGAATATGGCTGTAAGCTCTTGACTCTTCAATGACAGACCTAATTAAAATGGTAATCAGATAATTGATATTAATCTGTACCAAATTTTCAATATATCTGAAAAATTGATATTAGATCAGGTAAATACCGAAATATTGAATTAATTTTGTTTTATTCAATTGAAATTACTAACTTTTCTTGAATATTTGTAGAGAATTTGATATTTTAAATATCAAATTCGTCTAAAATTAATCAATTCCCCCAAATACTACGGGATTGATGAAAAATATAAAGCTAAGATTGAAACTCCAAACCCCATTAATATTAGTAATCAAAATCAAAATTCATTAATTATATTAAATTAAATTAAATAATTACCTGAGCAAGTCTTTTGTTTGGTAAGCTTATAAGTCAAGACCACGATGCCGAGAAAGTGAACGACCTCGGATGCAACGAAAAAGTTTTCATGGTCCTTGACCAGAAGCCTGAGCGCCAGCAACGCGTTGACCACAAACGCCGCCGCCAGAAGGATTTTCACCACTGTCGACCGCCGCCGAACCCATGCAAAAAACCTCCTCAAAGGACTCTCACTTCTCATCGTATAATTTACTATATGCTTTATTAAGTGAATTTTTTTATTTTATTTTCTTTAATCCTAGCTATATACTGTATATGGTTTCTTCGGTCAACGGAAGGATTTATTTTGAGCATTAATGTGATAACCTTTCTTAAAATCTTGACTTGATAATGATGCAATCCGCAGAGTTGATTGCCATTTATTTCCTTTTTCTATATGTTAAATTTTCCTTATTTATTTATTTACTTAATACAATAAATTTAATTTAGAGAGTTATTTCACTGTATGTATTTCAAAAACCATATAATTATATTTAAGTATATATTACACTGTGGATCAGTGGATGTGGAGTATGAGATGTTCTTAATTTTTTCTTTTTTAATAATAGATGTGGAGTATGAGGGCAATTTATAACGTGTACCTAGGAATAAAATGAGAATAGTGTACCCACTTATTCTTATAAAAAATAAAATATAAAATAATTATAAAATGAGAATAGTGTACCCACTTATTCTTATAAAAAATAAAATATAAAATAAATTATTTTTAGGAAATGAGAATGGTGTACCACCCACTTATTCTTATAAAAAATAAAATATAAAATAAATCATTTTTAGGTTTTTTTTCTTTCTCTTTAAATCTTTTTTTTCTCTCTCCAATATTTTTATTCTCTTGTATCGGTCTATGTGTATATTTTACAACCTAAATTTTTTATTAAAATCAATAAATTATTTTGAAATTACACATATTTGGTTTAACAAAAAGTATTTTAATAATACTTATGACTTCTCGTAATAAAAATTTATATGAAAATATATAATGAAGATTAATTAATTATTTGATGAAGATTATAACTATATGTACTAAGGATTTGATACGTTAAACAATTTTATTTAATTTTAATTTGTAATTTTTTTAAGATGATTACTTACTTATGTAATTAAATAAACAATTTTATTTAATTTTAATGTGTAGTTTATTTTTGTGAAAGATAATTACTTATGTTAAACAATTTTATTTAATTTTAATTTGTAATTTATTTAATTTTGTTAAGATGATTACTTACTTATGTAATTAAATAAATAATTTTATTTAATTTTAATGTGTAATTTATTTTTGTGAAAGATAATTACTTATTGTGATGAAGTTTTTAGTTTGGAACACGCTGATTTCATGTTCTTCGGCTTATGTTAGTGATTTTGTTGTGCTTAAGTTAGTGATTTTTATTAGTGCGATAAAAGCATCTTCAAGATGATGATTTTATAACCTCAAGATGATGATATTTTAACTACCAAATGATGAGTATATTGATTTTGGGCTTTATTGATTAATGGGCCGAGAGCACAACAACAAATATATGCTCCTGGTAGCATAGTATACATATTGATGAGATGTTGTGCGTGAAGACTATGAATAGATGTGATATGTACTAAGAACAATTCACTCTCCTATTATCGTCACCCTTAGTCCCTCCGATGATCTCACATTCATTATTTGCACATTACGTCTCATGATCAGTTGTTTATTTGACTTGTAGTTTGGATTGGACAATGAAATATTCACTTTTTTTGACGTAGTAAATTTAATATCTGTTGGGACTTGGGACTGAAAACGTTCAGTCGATACCAATATGCAATAGGCAAATATTATTATATTCCCTGTAGTAAATGTAGTTCATCCACGTCATTACCTTCCTTCACTCCAAACTGTTATCCATAACAATAACAATCATTTCACGGCTCGACAATGATCTTCCCCGTGGCATGCCCATCGATGCTCTTCGCCCAAGCATCCGCAGCTTTACTCAAAGGAAACTTGGAGTCAATAATCGTCTTGAGCTTTCCTTCTTTCACTAACCCCACAAGATACTCCAAGTGCTCCCCTTTCGGAACAAGAAGCAACGGCACCAACTGCTTCTTCGAAAACGTGATCTTCTTCATGGCAAAAGTCCACATGGCGCTGGGCCCGGGCGTTATATCAATCACTTTCCCGTTCGAGCTTAAATTCGGCTCGAAAACTGACCAGGGCATGGCCGATGCACAATGAATAATCGCGTCGTATTTTTTTCCCGACGGGCTTTTGAGAGCTGCACCTTCCGGTGTTTTATAGTCGAGGACCTCGTCGGCTCCGAGGCTTTTGACCAAGTCAACATTCCGGGCCCCGCAGGTGGCGGTCACGTGCGCATTTCCCAGCTTTGCCAGCTGGACGGCGTAGTGTCCGACGCCGCCAGATGCGGCGGTGATGAGGATGTTTTTTTGAGGCCCAGTTCCGTCAAGCTTGAGCCCGGCGGGCTGGGTAAGGGCCATGTGGGCCGTGAGGCCTGCAACGGGGAGGCTGGCACCGTCAGGGGCTGAGACCTGGGGGGGTCTATGGACGGTTAGATTGTCCTTGGTTACTCCGTATTCGGCAAAGCCACCTCCTGTCTGTTGAGTACAAAATTGTATCGATGATCAGGGTTTAGTCTAATATTTGAAAAATCAAAAATATGTTCATGATTACAACTTCTAAAGATTAGTCGTCAACCCCTTGAGGTCAAGAATATACCTTCCAAGTTCCAACTCGAAGAATCATGATAATTGTTATATTAGAATATGCACTGAGGATAATGAATTAAAGTGAAAAATAGTACTTCAAGAAGAATAACAATATGAAAGTTAGTACTAGTATTAACCTGAAATATGAAAATCTGCAAACTAAATTAAAGGATATAATACGCGAAATTCAAAAAACTTACGAGATGGCTAAGCATACCAACAACTTTGTCACCAGGTTTGAAGTTTTTAACTCCAGCTCCAATCTCTACTACCTCTCCAGCTACATCAGTTGCTGCTCCAAGGGAAACAATAAGAGAGTAGGAAAAATTATAAATGGAAAGGAAAATAAGAAATACCAGTAATCAAGAGCAAAAGGCAGTGTTCTAATATTCCATGAAATATGTGGTAAGCTGTAAAATGTATGCTTGGCCTAATATGAAGAATCTAACAACTTTAATATAATCCGCATTCCTAACCGGTATTGAACGACTATAATGATATAGTACTTGTTTTTCTAACTGTTGACCATTTCTAGTCAAACACCATATTATCGCCACATTATGACACAAAGATTGCAACTTGTAGTGTAATGTGTCCTCCCCAACATGTTATTATACCAAATAGCACAAGGAACACGATTTACGTTCACAAGAGAAGGTAAAATGGATCCCTTCAGACTAGATCCGATACAAATTGTAATATCAAGGAGACCCAATTCAAAGCATTTTTACACCTCTTCTGGTGGTAATCCACTTGACCAAAGCTGGCATAAATTAAGAACGAGCTCTTGATGCAGTTTTTCCAATAATTAGTTTCCTTTGTAAGAGGAAAAAACAAAAAAAAAAATGGCTTTGGAAAATCACAAGGTTGCTCCAGCAAAGCCAATTGCGAACTTTCAATATCTTGCATTATTGTTACTACCGGACTAACGTCAAAATTCCCAAAGAGTCCAGGAAGTGCACACTCCAAATTCTAAATAAACTAAGAGGGTGTTTGTCTGAGCTGAAAAGCTCTTAAAATCTATTCATTATTGTTAAAAGCTAACAAATTCTCCAAAAAATATGTTCGAGAGATTTTAATCTCCATGTATAAAAGTATATCCACACTCATCTATTTATTTAAAAAGATTATAAGTTACATGATTCTAAGCATTCGAAAAACCAAAACTTATAAACTAAAAACTCAAAAGATAGTAGTATTATTTTTTCAAATAAAAAAATAGCCAACACTCTGAAAATCAACGTCCTAAACTTCAAACAAAGACGAGAAATGACAGTACGTGGGTCATAATAAGCTTACCAGGTATAAACGGGAATTTGCGAGGAAGAAGAGGACGAAGCATGCCTTTCTGAGTTTTCCAGTCAATAGGATTTATGCTTGTGGCTTCCAGCTTTAGAAGGACCTCACTCTTACTAGGAGTAGGAACTGGAACTTCAACATGCTGCAAGAAGGAAATATCAACCTAATGAATATTTTCTTCTACAACTACAGTTAAACGAACAAATTAATAACAACGTTCACCCAACAAGCGGACGAAACCCTTCATCCAACACACCAGCCAACCTAAAGATAATGAAGAAGCTCATTTCTTCCAATTTGTTAGATGTAATTAGAACATTATTCAAACAGGTTCTGAAGATGTACTGAGAGCTACCCACACCCCACCCCACCCAAAAACACTATAGTTTATGAATAATCCAGGTCTACATATACACAAATTCAATCAATTAATTTACAAATTCCGGTTTCCATTTCGAATAATTAACAGTGCGTAAACACAATTTGTAAATTAATTATTTTTCAATACTGAAATATCAAAATCCCCAATCGAGAAATCGATTCAGGGTTTCGTCGAATTTTGCTGGAAAAAAAAAACGGGAACAAGCCGATAGACGACAGTCACCTTCAAACCAGCGGGTCCGCCGCCATAACCGTCGTACTGAAGCGCGCGCATAAGCTTCTCCGCCATTGCTCAAGGTGACTAGATGCTTGAATTTGTGGAAGCGTCGAGATAAATGTCTAATTTCTAATAAATGTAAAATCGGGAGTAAACGGTGCACAAGAATCTTCTAGATGTTTGAAACGTGGAGGCCGGAGATTCCGGTAATCCATCTTCACGTTATCATAATTTTCCTTTTTTTGCCAAATTGCTATTTTAATTTCTTTCGTTTTTGGTCCCTCTGAAGTTTTGTTTTTCATTTGTTGTCCTCAAAAGGGTTTATTTCAATTCTCTCTCCCACGTTTAAGCTAAAAACACAATTACGTATTCACACGTTTTCTTAAAAGTGCAGTAATTTCATCACATTTTTATTTTCTATTTTTAGATATTGAGGCAAATGTGGAGTTTTTTTTGATAAATGTCAATCACATAAAAAATATATATATATATATATATAATACAGTGCAGCGCATAGGAAATGAAAACCCCACCGCATCACCGAGCTAACAAATTAGCTCTCCAACAAGTCAACTAAAACATATAGCAAAAAAAGAACAAACACAATCACCAGGCTATATGTCAAACCCTCTTCAGTGCCCGTGCCTGAAGCGAGTCAGGAAGTCGTAAAGATAGTATCCTCTCCCGTACGATAGAAATCGCCTGAGAAGCCACCACTCCAGAAGACATCGAACGCGCCTCATGTATCCTCGTGTTCCTCTCGAGCCAAATAAAATAGATCAAAGCAGCGAGAAGTCCCCGATAGGAGCAAGATATCCAGTGCTTCCCACGCCACCGACTAGCAACACGTAAGACAGCACTATGCCAATCACCACGTGGCCAAAAAAATTTCACCTCCACCTGTAACCTACGCAAGTAAAATGTGGAGTTGGTGGTGACACACGTCACTAATTTTTTTTTGAAAATTATAATTTATTTAGTTTTTATTTTTACATATTGAGTTTAAAGGTTTAATTCAAATTCTATTGCTACTAATAAATCATTTAGAAAATTCATAAATTCAGGACTGAGTTTGAATACTTAATGATTTTTAAAATATTTCAAAATCAGTATTAATGTCTCAAGCTTTTTATAAACTTTGAAAATTGGAATTCAATAACTTCAAACTTTAAATTTTTTAAAGACTTAAAGAATTCAAATCCAATGCACTCCCCTAAATCTCTTGATTTATTTGTATCAATGCTATATCAATTATATAAAACATCTAACAACAACCTAATCGTGATTGGTCACTGTTTTAAATCAAAAGTCGAAGTTAATCACAATTGTAAACATAAAATGAAGCATTTTCTTATCATAAAAGAATTTAACTAAAATAATACTAATTTAATCTAATTATGAGAGTTTTGTAAATCACTTCAAACAACTCTTTTCTAACTTTTACTCTTTTGGTCCAAAAATAGTTGACATAATTTTAGTTTTGAGGTGTCCGACAATAATTGACGCACTTCAAAAAAAAAATTATTCTAATTTTTTTATTTTAAAATACAATTTTAGTTTACTTTGTTCACCTACTTTTTAAACTTTACTCACAACTACTTTAATTTTCACTTTAAAAATACTTTTTTACCATTTATTTTTAATTAAAAAATTAACAATTTTCTAAAATTCCGTGCACAAAAAGTATGACATATATTCTTGGCGAGTACTGAAAGCGTGCTTTATGGAGTCTTCGATCGATAGTTTTTATCAAACATAGGAAAATTTCAAATAGAGATTATTGTGAGGATGATTTATGTTGGACTACTAATGCATATCTTTAATTTTTATTTTTAAATATGGAAATTTAACTTTACTATAAGATTTTTAAACATTGTTTTTTTTTTATAAAAATACTAAAATATCAAGAGTAAAAGTAATTTTTATACATTGATAAATATTTAAAAATATATATATGAATAATATTAGGCTGATTTTGAAATTGGGGTATTTTCAATTATCTATATATAATAATAATTAATGAAAACCATTCAAAATCTTATATAAATCTTATATTAGGGTGGATTTACTATATTTATTATATGAATAGGTTGGTTAATTTGGCGTCAAATGATTCGTTTGAACTCTTTTAACCCATCATTATCTATCGTGGCAATGTCTCTTAAAATTTCTTAAAAACTAAGTCATGCCGAGTTAATCCCACAAATTTTGTAGCCAAATAAAATCTAAATTTCTAGAGCATGAAGGAGGACTGATATATAACAAAAACTCTCTTTCATCTTGATTCAAAAGAAATGGATGAAAATACGATGATTTCCTAGGATTAAACAAACTTAGTCAAGTTAACTCAACAACAAAAAATACACCTGAATGCATATGGAGTAGGACATATACATATATAGAAAGTTCTTTACAATTTTTAATCTACTAAGTAAATGTAAATGACATTAACTAACTAGGCTAAATGTTAATCGGCCTATTCGCAAGCACATAATAATTATTTTGTGCTTCACACATTTATTATTTTCTAACTCTATGTATACATTAATTTACTAGATTTTATTTATAAATTATATTTTATTCTTAATTTATTGTCACAGTGTGCTTTCTTAATTGTCTAATGTTATCTTATATATAATTTACTTTAATATAAATATTCTCCACATATAATAATTGTTATTTTTATTATATATAATTTACTTTAATATAAATTTAAAATATTATTTTCTCAAATTAATATTCACACATAATAATTATTTCCGTGCTCCACACATTTATTATTTTTTTACTCTATATATACATTAATTTACTATGGTATAAATTTGTAAAATAATTTTATTTATAAATTATATTTTTTTCTCAATTTATTGTCACGTGGCTCCAAACATTTATTATTTTCTTACTCTATATAGCTTATTATATAGTATTATATTTGATTTTGTTGTAAACATTTCTTTTAAATGTTGATTTGATTAAAAAAATTTAATTTAAGTCTTATTCATTTTTGTAAATGTTAAATAACAATATTTTAATTTATCAATGCTTGTTTTGAAACTAAAAATATGAAGCCACATGAGATGATAATATAATTAATTAAACAAACACATTTACAACAATATAATTTAGAGTACAACATATTAGAAGTTTCGGTCTTAATGAAATTGTTAGTTCGTCTACCATCTCCCGAGTGTTAAGCCATTATGTTATTTGAAAGTTTCTCTAGAACCGCAAACATTCTTCCCCTCTCATCGACTCCAATTCCAAAAATCTTCACGAAACTGGTTGATTTCGCCGAGAAGCTTCGCCACAATCCTGCCTCAGTCGTTTGAGCACCGCCAGAAATAAGGAAAATCGTACATTGATCACGATTTTCGTCAAACTCAGCGTCGTGGAATGTGCCATAGTTTTGTATTTGAAATGCGGGGTCAAATATGAAATTAATTGTAACACCAAACATTATTACTTGTTGCATCGTAAACTTTCTGAAAGGGAGGTTGTGGGTGGCTAGGTTTGAAAGGGAGGTCGTGGGTGGCTAGGTTTAACATTATGAAAAGAGGATGTGGGTGGCGTTTTGTAAGAGCATCTTCAACGGTGCCCATTTGAGCATTTTGGGCAATTTGAAATAGACTTAGGCTTCAAAAAATGATAAAATTAGCATTAAAGCAAAAATGAAAAAAAGTGGGCATGGCAGTAGCCATGCTCATTTTCACTATTCATGTTATTTTTTCATTTTTTTTATTGTTATTAATACTATTTAATTAACCCCACACATAATTTAATTTGTCTTTGAAAATGTGAAAAATGAGCTTAACATTGTATGATGTTACCCATTTGTTTTCTTTGCCTATTTTATGATTATGACATGTAATGGAGCCCACACAAAGTGGGAAATAAATTTTACCATTTGAGATCTTTACTTAGACTATGTTTATCACAACCCAATCCAATCCAAAAATTTAATAAAATATTAATTTATTTTACTTTTTTCTTACACAATTTATAACAACAACATTTTTATAAAATTTTCAACCTTATCAACAACCCAACTTAATCTAATATTATTTATTTATTTATTTAAATACATATAATTAATTTTAATTATAATTAAAAAAATAAGTGTATTAATAGTAATATAAAAATATTTGTTGAGAAATTGAAAAAAATTAAAATTTTAAAATAAAATTTATAAATTAAAATTTTTGTTTGTGTATCAAACTATATAAATATTATATTCTATAGATACGTAATTTGAAATTATGAATTTTAGAATTTTTTATTTTATTTTTTGATAAAGTATATGTATACATATTATATAAGTTTTTATATACAAAATCAATTCAAAATAAATACTATGTTTTGACAAATCAAATGATGACACATGGCGCAATCTTTTGTGAACATAGATCGTAGGAGCAATTGGTTCACAATTCACTTTTATTTAACTTTTTCTTTTTTTAAAAAAATTTGTCCTATTGATAACCGATTGCAACAAATCACCGATCAACATAGTTTTAAGGGTTGTCATTTGGGTCAAATGGGTGGAGACCCAAACTTGGCCCAAGCAACATTAAGGGTTTCGAGAACGGGTTGAAAATTTGAAAACTTGACCCAAATTTAAAATTTTTAATCTCAAACTCCGTCAAAATAAAACAATGATATTGCCTAAGAACGGGTTAAGGTTTAAACACTTCAATTAAAAATAATATTCACAAATATTTTCATAAATATTTAATATAATTTTGAATTTTATTAATATGTGATTAAGAGAAATTCTTTTTATAAATTTCTCTTTTGCAAACACAATATACACACCGTTCATGAACTTTGGTATTATCGATTGAAAAATGTAAATCTCATAAATATAAATGATTAAATTGTTTAAAAGAGAAATAAATTGAAAGTAAAAAACAACATACCTAATAAAATTACATTTTCTTTTCTCTATACTTAAAATAAAATTATTATTTTCTAGGTGAAATAATTATTAACTTCAATTTTATTTACATTTATAAAATTATAATTATAATTAATTAAAAATAAATATTACATTGTACTGGAGGGTCGAACTCACTAGAGTTTCTAAATATTTGACGGTAGTCATTCTGGGGTTAGCCCATTGGTATATTTTTGGGCTATTAATTTTTAAATTAAAAAATTAAATTAAAATTAATAATGCTATAATTATTAAATATATGCATCAAAAAATTATTGTTTTTAATGTTGTTTTGTTTCGTAGTGAAATGTAGATTTTTAACTGGTTTTTGGGCGGTTTTTTTTTTTATAGTTTGATAGGTTTTTGTACAATTTTGGAAGAGAATACATATTATTGACTTGAAAAATCTCATTTGTGGTTTAATTGTGTTTTTAGGCTAAAATGTATAAAAAAACGAGCAAGTTGAAAGTGATTGACCTGCATAAATCTGCATTTGAACACGTGTTAGGAGGAGGTGCTGTTTATTCTGTGCGGAAGAAGCATGAAACTCGTGGATGACGATCTGCGGATAAGAGAGATTCTCGAATGGGTTGGAAGACAAATTCTCAAAATAAAAAATGCAATTCCACAAATCAACCCGAGATGAAGTTGATCTGCGGATGGGAAATAAGAATCTCGCGCTTCATTCCGCAGTTGAGTTGTGATGCGATTGAGTTCTGAAATGGTCAACTGTGGATTTTCCTAGTGTTGACTCCGTGGACTTCCATTGAAAATGTAATTTTAAGTCCGAATTAAATACGTCCAAATTAAATCAAATTTTCAACTGAAAAGAGACAAGAACAATAATTTCGATAAGAGTGAACAATATTCTACAACACATAACTTTTGAGATTCGAAAACTCACTCCACACCTCTAAAGTGAGAAATTGAAGATTTATAGAGAGAGAAAGTGTATCTTCTTCTACAATTCTTCATTAACTGGAGAAATCAACTCAATTCCTTTGTGAGAGAAGCTTATGCGCCTTTGTCAGAGAAGCTTATGCGCGCCCTTCAGTATGACGGTTATGGCGGCGGACCTGTTGGTTTGAAGGTGACTTTCGTTTATGGTTTATTCTTTTTTTTTTTTTCTTTTTTATTGAAATTTCAGTATAAAAAAAGTGTGGTTTGAAATAAAGGTGAGTTTTTAAAGTTTCGTTAAAATTAAAGAACTCAATTTTTCCTAATTATTAATAAAAGTAGATTATATAATTTTATTAATTTACAAAGCAATTATTAATTAATATTTATTATATTTTAATTTTTTAATTTTTTTGGGTCTATGTCAATTACAATGTTTTGGATTTGAATCAAAGACCTCAAGTCCCCAATTCAAGTGCTCAACCAATCTAACAACCCTTGACTATTTATTAGGTAAACAGTTATTACACCATTTTATATTTATAATTTTAAAGTACTTTTATTAATAAAAAATCTAAAAAAATAAGTGTTAATTTATGCGGTAAAACTTAAAATATTATAAAATATAATACCACTTTCCCTTTCGCTAAATAATTCTAAAAAAAATACGTGCTAAATAATTCTAAAAAAAATACGTACAAAATTGATTGACAAATAATTGTGTTTGCGCGCTGTCAATTAATCTAAATGGAAACCGGAAATTGTAATTAGTTAAGAATTTGTGTGTATGTAGACACCAGTCATCGAAGCCCAGGAGCTGGACCAAGTAGCCCGCGTTTGATTACGAGCCCAACCCAATCTAAAACTCCAGGCCCAATTTGAAGCCAATCCATTATAGCCTAATGCACTGCAACAAACAAACAAACTACAGCCGACTCACCTCACCTCACCTCACCGCCATCCGCCACCAGCAATGGCCTCCCATTTACCTCGTGCCATCCGAACCACCGCCGTCCGCTTCTCTCTCCGCCTTCTCTCCACCACCACCCTCCATCAACCTACAACGCCGGCCACACCCAACCCCCCTCCGTACCCACCCCCACCCCTAACCCCACGCACCCGAACCCCACTAGAAAAACAATTCGAGTCATGGGTCCATACCCTAAAGCCCGGCTTCACCGAATCCGACGTCGACGAAGCTCTGCGCGCCCAATCCGACCCGGACCTAGCCCTCGACATCTTCCGCTGGACCGCCCAGCAGCGCAGCTACAAGCACACCCCGTCCACCTACCTCACCATGATCGAGATCTCGGTCTCCGGCAGGCGTTACCGCTCCGCCGAAACCCTAATCGAAGAAGTAATCGCCGGCGCGTGCCCCCCGAGCCTCCCCCTCTTCAACGCCATGATCAAATTCTGCTGCGGCCGGAGCAGGTTCCTCTTCAACCGCGCCTTCGACATCTACAAGAAGATGGTCAGATCCCAAGACGCGAAGCCAAATCTGGAAACCTACGCCCTCCTCCTGAACACGCTCCTCAGAAAATTCGAGAAGCTGAACGTGTGCTATGTCTATCTCCCTGCCGTCCGTTCGCTGTCGAAGCAGATGAAGGCGTCCGGTGTCATACCCGACACCTTCGTCCTGAACATGATCATCAAGGCTTACTCCAAGTGCCGCGAGGTTGACGACGCGATTAGGGTGTTCCGGGAAATGGGATTGTACGGGTGCGAGCCGAATGGGTACACGTACAGTTATTTGACGAGGGGTTTGTGTGAGAAAGGTTGGGTTAGTGAGGGGCTAAGCTTTTACAGGGAGATGAGGGGGAAAGGGCTGGTGCCGAAAGGGAGCACTTATTTGGTCTTGATTTGTAGTCTGGCTATGGAGAGGAAGTTTGAGGAGGCGATCGAGATTGCATACGACATGCTGGGAAATTCCATGTCGCCGGATTTGTTGACGTATAAAACTCTGTTGGGGGAGATGTGTAGGGATGGAAGGGGAAACGACGCCTTTGAGCTTCTTGAAGGATTTAGAAGAAGGGACAGTTTTATGAATGAAAAGGTTTATAGCACACTGATGAATGGACTCCACTTTCTAAGCCGAGATCTCTAGTTGTTGGAGGGAAATGAATGAGATTTGTTGGTTTTATGGTAAAAGCATATTTCTCGCTACTCGACTCATCTCTGCGTATGTGTCCATTACTAAAAAAAACACGCAGCCCATCCCACGAAATTTATTTTTTCTTTAATTCATGGAAGGGTTGGGTTGATTCTCTTGGCCAAAAAAGGTTTGATTACATATGCAAAATTAATGCTGATATTTTGTTTGTAATTAGGGTTTTGAAATCATTCTGAATACTTTTCCAAGATCTAACTCAATCATTCGTTCCAATCGATTGTTAGTAATTTAGACTTTGGATTTTACACTGTTACGGATCCGATTAACTTTTTTTTTGGATTTGTTGCTAAGTTAATTTGATATGAAGATTTTGTTTGCCTTTCAACTCAATCATCGATTCATCTGTTGTTGTTAGTTTCTATTCTCTATAATTCATTTATTGGTTGTTGTGTAGTGCAAGTGCAACCAAACCAAGCAATGGATTCTCCAACTAAATCAACAACATCACAACAGCGTGCAAGAACATCACCAGCACAGTCGACCCAATTCATGGTGTGCTTCAAGTGCCTACGACCGGATGACAGTGTTTCCTACTCTTTAGAGTTTTTCAGCATCCACGAACTTCTCGACCACAAAACTACTCCCACACGTACTATCCCATGGCCTGATTATTATAATAATAATAATATGGATGTCAGGTTCCTTCATTCGTCTTAACAGAATTATCCTGGTGATGATGCTCGTCTAGGGGTGCTCTATGCTGTTGCTGATTTGAATTTCGCCGATCTTATCCGACTCCATAAACTTCCAAACCCTCTTCCTAATGAATTCACTTGCATCTCTCTCTCAGGCGGATACAAAATGCAGGATGTGTACAAATCTCGAATGATTGCAGGTAAGGTTTTCCCCCTCATAGCAGAGATTGATCATCTCATTTATGTTCTATCTGGACCCACAAACTTTTTCGGTCCAACCCATGAGGTAGCCAGCAACACTTTTGAAGAGTATAATCCTCACCACAACTCATGGAAGCTTTTATCTGATCTTCCTTTGATAATTAATCCTGATTATACACCCAACTTTTTTAGTAATGCATGCACATGCTCTCATCTAGTGCTTGGCAAAAAGTTATTTGTTTTGGATTCAGCACTTTCATCTGTGTATGACATCGCAACCAATACATGGAGTGCTTGTCACTTGTTTTCCGACTGCCACATCCCACCTTACCTTGATGATGATGAACTCCTCGACCCTGAACCACTCCCATGTGATTGCGGTCCTGGATTCCCATTTATTGGGGAAGCTTTACTCTGGAAGGGCCAATTCCTTTTGTGCATGAAACATGATGAACTTGACCCTATGGCCGTGTATCGTATTGAGAAAGTTGGGGTGGAGGAGAAGGCACGGCCTCTGAAACTTATGTATGAGAAGGTAGATCTTCTGGAACTATTTCCGTATGGACGTGCACGTCAACTTGTTGATATAGGAGACGATCACTTTGCTTAGATAAACAACAACCCAGAGAACTATGTGGACATGATGAATATCTTTACTTTCAAGCTGTAAATTGATGCAACAAATCAGGACCGTCTCCTCGTGAAGGATCTGAAGAAGCCTTACTCTAAACGAAACTATATCAAGTCTAGTTTCTTTGTTTATTCATTCGCATGTTTACTGATTTCCTTTTGTCACTTTTGTATGTTTTGGAATCCTTCAACTTCTTTTGGCTAATTTAACGCAACTACTCAATATTGCTATGTGTGAGATCAGATGTGATGTAATGTGATGTTTTTATATTTCTTTGAAGATTGCAGGAATAGAAACATTTAATACCGTTTTGAAAATACCATTTACCACTTAGGTTCTGAAAATAGCAGCATCAAACGAAACGAACGTTTCTGGCCCGTCGTCGTAATGGACTATGCAAATCGAATGGAGTAGAAATCAACAATTTGTTGCCAACCTTTGGTGAATAAAAGTTTTTAGTAGCAGCAACATTGCTTATGTTCGACTTTTAACTTTCCAAAAAACTCTAATTGGTAATTTGATTATCACATAACCTGGGAAGTTTGTTTTAAACACTTAGAGTTTAATTACTCAGACGTGGCTATATTGTGATGTTGTTAACACATACCAGTCCTACTTTATTTGGTAAAGAAAGTGTTAACATGGAGTGTTAAGCTCCTGGAAATGCAACTTTTGTGATGGATACAGTTGAAAAAATGCAGGCTTGTTGATAGTTGTTGTAGGCTTTACTCTTCTGAGTTTGTTGCAACTCATGCTGGCATATTTGCTGCAAAACGAATGAGGAAAATTGGACAAAGACAGGCAGTTGACTATACAGGTTGTTGTGCGTTATATGCAGGTGCTGTTAATTTTTGTTTTTGGTTTTTGTTTTTTGCATATCCTTCTAGTTTGATAATATGATTTATCGCTGCAGAGTAGTTGCAGAACCTTCATGGTTTGCTTTGAGTTAATTCGAGTACCACATTTCTATTTATTTCTACCTTTTATATAGTTGCTAGCTTCTAGTACTTGATAACTACAGACTATTCTTAAGTCAGCCTAACTGATCCTTTATCTGAGAAAATTAGTATGCTCTCATCATAACTATCTGATGCAATATGGGTTCATCATTCAGGCCACAATCACGGGAGGGAGGGAGGGGTTTTTAATAAAAATAGTATCTTTGCTTTTTAGATTAATAAAGTGAAGAGTAAATTTGATAATTCAACTTTATGGTAATGATGTGTTGTTGGAAAAAATTCGGAAAAAAGAATGACATGGAATGTAAATATGTATGTTGTGCTGGAGAAAAATGTTATTTCTATTTTGGGATGTGCTCATGCGCACATTGTTGTGGGACGAACTGAAATAAATTATGCATATTGCTGTGGGACATAAGGAGTTTATTATATGTGTGCGGCTATAGTATATGAATATATTTGAATGCATATTTTCATTCTTTATTAAAAAAGCACATCATTTAATGAAAATTATTACTTATTTTGAGTTAGTTTAAATGTGTATGTAATAGTCTAACTCTCCTCGTGATAATATTTTTTGGGAAACAATGTTGGGATTCCATACATTACCCTAATAGTAGTATTTATTGTTGTTAAATACTAATACTTTCAATATGTGTTTAAAAAATGACTTGTATAATTCTTTTGCTGATTAAATATACTTAGTGTATGCCGTTGTTTTTACAAATGACCTTTAATAACGATCCAAAAATGTTTAGGTGACAATATTATTAGGAGAAGAAGAGGATTGAGTAACTATGTACATTTCAGGTTCCTTCACTGTCCAGAAGCACCTCCAGTCAGATATTTTGTATTGAATGCTGGGTGTGTAGCACTACAAAAGATATTAAGGATATTTTGGGTGCGAGTCTACAGACTGATTTTTCATCTATTCCATGCATATGGAGAAGAAGATGATTGAATAACTCTGTACATTTTCATTCCAGGACATTTGTTACTTCTACACTTTGTTTCATGCCATTACATGTTTTCATAAGGTACGTAAGCATATGGTCTGAGTATTTTATTGTTCGAGTAAGATTAGTTTTCATAAGGTAAACATGTGTTCCGGCCTTTCATGCAGTTGCTTTTGTCTATTTTCTGTTGTTAAGCCCAAAGATCATGTCCTGGAACCACAAATGTGGTTGGTACAAAATTTTTCCTCTTGTTTAATATTCTTGGATTAAAATTTGTTAACAGTGGACCCCGAGTGGGAGACTCCTTATTACTGGATCTCACAGTGGGGAATTCACCATGTGGAATGACCAATCTTTTAATTTTGAAATGATAATACAAGTATTATAATTAGTTAATTACCTGTTTCATGCCAAGAGAGATCCATAATAATTTATGTATGCAGGCCCATGAACAAGCTGTCCGATCTATGGTATGAAGTTATAACAAGAATTGTATGGTCACTGGGGATGATGGTGGCTCCATAAAGTAATTTCATTTCTGGAAAACGATGAAAGTTTTATTTAATAGTCTGGTTGGCGATTTGATTATTACATGGGTGCATGTACAGGAAAAACAACATGAATAATGTGAATGCTAACAAGTCAGCACATAAAGAATTTATTCGTGGCTTCGGGTACAATTCCATATTATCTTACAATCCTTCCTTATTTATCATTGGACTTACAGAACTACTTATGACTATATTTGTAATTAAAATACTTGAGATCTCCCTTTATCCTAGAAAAGTTGAGACACTTTTCTGGGCACGAAAGTTAAGATTTTTTTTTTTTACTTTTTGACCAAAAAATAAAGGGTCAAAATGTATTTTTAAATTGAAAAGTAGTTGCGAGTAAAGTTTACAAAAGTAGAGGTAAAATTGTCTATTTTTAAGTGAAAAAGTTAGAATATTCATTTACCTTTTTGGGGTGTGTTTACTATTGTGTGATACCCAAAAAAGAAAGTGTGTCAACTATCTTGGGACAGAGGGTATAATATTTAGAGAAAATTGAAACTTTTCTCTTTCCATGATCACATTGTTAATTGTGTTTTCGTGTTTGACATCATTCTAACAATTTCTACCTATTGATCAGTTTCTGTAGGACCGTTTTGAAGTTATGCTCCTGTTCGTATGACACTAGTACACTAATGTTATAGTTTGGGACTTTGCTAGGTGTCAGGAGGAGGGCTTATTATCTGGCGATTTCCTGATTTTGACTCATTTAAGGATTATTTATGGTTTAAGGATAAATCTTGGATGTCGAAATCATTCATGTTTTTTTTTTGCCTTCAATGAGAGAACAAAGGCAAAATTTTCATTAAGAAATGCATTAATCATTCTATCAAGGAGATACTGGAACAATATGAATGCCAGCCCATAATGATCGTAAAATACTTCTTATCTACTCCAACATGAGCTTGAATTCAAGGGGTTATTCATAAACATATGTTTTTTTATTGCATACTGTGTACTACTTTTAACTGGCGCTGATGACTAATATAAATGATTAGTCAACATAATATGTTGACTTTTATATGACCTTAAGATCACTTGATGACTTTCAGATGCCATGTATTTAAATTCGTCCTGTTAACTGCAAGGATATGGTATCATCTGAAGTAGGGTATATATTTAACAGGTACCTTTAGTTTCTGCTTGATGATTCTTATGCAAAAAAGAGACTGGTGCATGGAGATTCTAACTTGTTACTCTTGAATTTGGGATATTTGGAGGAAGGTAAATATATGGCTATGTTATCTTAAAAAGGTTGTATTTCGGAGAAGTGTTAAGCAAATAAATAAAGCTGAAGCCGTATCTGGAGAATTCAGATGACTTATTACTGTTTAATTTGTTCATGGAAGGCATCTCTCTTCATTTAGTTATTCTGTCTATTGTCGTTCATAAGTTAGTTTCTACATTTTACTGGTCTTTGAAGTAACTCTTATTTTTTTCTTAAAGTGTACTTTCAATATTTGTCTTTTATTGCATTGTCTAGTGTATGATCTTCTTTATTCTCCCTTTTCTGTGTCCTCTTTATGTTTATGATACTTACGTTGCATTTATTTTTCACTGACACAGCATTGGCTTGACATCCATTTCACGAGGAATACTTTGTTAGTAGGAGTTTTGATGGATCCATTTTCCATTGGCTGGTTGGGCAACTTTTTGCCTTATTCTTTGAAATATCTCAAGTTTAAACTTGTTGCAAAGTTGTAGAAGTACAATTTATTGCATGTGTGTTCAAAAGTAAAAACTTCTCATCACTTGTCTCTGTCACTATGTGTATTTATACCTTTAGAAATGATGAGGAATTTTGAACAAGTTTTGAAGTGTGAATCCTCGTTCTTTATTTTGTCCCTATTTATGAGGAATGAGAGGCTTATGCTGGAACTATCAATATCCTTTTTCTCTATTTCAAACTACATGCACTGACTCACATTGATCTTAGAAAACTGAAAATTACTTGGTAATAATACATGGTCATCATTTTGAATGTTCTTCTGTATTTCACATTTCTATAGATGAAAATTCAGAGAGTGGATCTCTACATATTTGAATCTTTAAGCTGAATCTTGGACAGTTCAGCCTTTTATTCTTGAAAACACATCTGTTCATTGTCCCAACCTCCTTTGTTTTGAAATAGTTTACCGAATAAGTTTGAGAAGCAAAAAATAACATGCTGAATTTTTCGTTGCTTGTTCTTTTGCCAATATATTTTACATTTTTCTTTTAAACTTTTTATATAAGGCAAGTAATTTCTCAAAATTATTGACATTCAGTTTTTCACCATTGACAGTTTCAAGTTGGCAGCAAATTTCTGATTCATGATCATCTAATTTTCTGTGGGCAGGCATGAGACTTCCCAGGCTGAGATACAGAATGCGCATGATAATAGTGCATGATCTCGCATGACATCCTATAGGATACCTTCTCTGCAGGTATTAATTTATCTGTGAAGGAATATTTGGCTGTTAGTGTTTGTATGTGTACTAGTTGCACATGTCAATGGAATGATTTTACTTTGGAGGGTTTTGGTGAATTGGTTTACGTGCATGATCAGCTTGCAAAGTTTCCAAATTTATATAAGTATAACCCAAGGCAAGAAGATGGATAATTGATCAATTGATAATTTTTTGGTTGTGCATTGTTGGCAATGATCACGCCTAGGGCTGCAAACGAGGCGACTTCGAGCTATCGAAAAAAAAAAAAACTAACAGACTAGAGTGTGAACTCGGCTCGTCAAAAAATTGCCATGCTCGAGTGCTCGGCTCGATCAAGCAGCCTCTATTACGAAATCAACATACATATGTATATTTGCCTTGAAATTCATCCCTCGATAAATTTAATTTGGGGCCAAATCAAGGTTATCAATAATTCTCTTTAGGATATCATCTCATTCTTATACTTCTCAGTTGTCTCATTTCCAAAGATTTTGAATGGCACATTTATGGTAATCATATAAGACGCATTTTTTTTAAAGTTTTTTTTTATCCATATTGCCTTTTAATGGTCTTTCAAGCACTCTCTTATTTTCATATTGCAATTGCATGTAAAATATAATTTTCGTTCTCCTGCTACAAAGTGTAAATATAGCCTAATTAGCCTGGTCTAGCCCCTAACCCATCAATGCCGGGCCCGGTGTTAAGTATATGCTATTCAATCATTCTGAAGAGCCTTTTGATGGAATTTATCACCTATATAGCTAGGAGATGCAGGATGGTATAAATCAAATTGGCCCTCTACTGCAAGGCCACTTTATCCCATGCCTTATGCATCGTCGTGTCCATCTGGAAATATGCATCCAGGTGGTAATCAGATGTATCAATCAGGAGGGGCAGGTGCAGATGATGCCAGAAATGAATCATTATCTGGTGATAAATTAATCTTATGCCACTGCTCTAGAGTTCTATATTTTATTTTTATATCCATAGAGCTTCACAAGCAGGACTTTTCGGCAGATCACTAGATATGCGTGTTATTGATTGGATTTTGAACTTTAATTGAACACTTGTACAATAATAATACATGTCTATTGTAACTGAATATGTTTCGTGCAATTTGTCCATGCAAGAATGGATTGATTTAATTAGACAGTACCCTTTTTACCAAAGACTTATATTTGCTCTGATTGAAAAATTATATAAAGCCGGTTTTGTATAAGAAACATTTTTATAACAAAAACAAGTTGTCTCCTTCCCTGACTCCAGTAATGAGCTACGTTGGTTGAACAAGTATTAGAACGCTACAAAATTTATTAAAAAGCAAGTGCAAGAAAAATTGAGGAAAAAGAAAGTGAGATCGAGGTAGCTCTCCACGGATCCAAGCTCTCGATCTGATGAAGGAATTGAGTTGATTTCTCCAGTAAATGAAGGATTGTAGAAGATGATACACTTTCTCTCTCTATAAATCTTCAATTTCTCGCTTTACGTACGGATGGAGTGAGTTTTCGAATCTCAAAAGTTATGTGTTCATTCCTATTCAAAGCTCTCTTATCAATGGGCCCAGGATTGAGGGGCGTGCGGTGCGTTTTTACATTACACTGCACCATAAGCAGTGCAATCTTACGCCATTGAATAATATCAAACTAAAATCTAACGGTGATTATATTATTTAAATAAATAACAATATATTTGATCTGTCCGATGTTTATAATCATTTTTTTTTTAATTTTATTTTATTGATATTATTAATAATTTATTTTTCTTCTTATATAAAAATTAAATCACCTAAAATAAAAATATAAAATATTATACTGAGTATAGTATTATTTTAAAAATATAAGAATGTTTAATTATTTTATATACTAGTAATTATTAGTATTTTAAAATTAAATATAAATTTCTTATATTTAAAATTTTAAAATTTTATTATTAATAACTGATAAACTATATAATATTCATATTAATTATATAATTCAATTTTAGAATATATAAAAAATAAATAAAATAATTAATAGAAGAAACACAATAAATTATTAATAATTATTCTAAAAAAATTATTAAAAATATAATTGAGTTAAGATTTTGTGATATAAAAATTATTAAAAATGTAATAGCGTTAAAATTTTGTGATATTAAAATTATTAAAATATAATTGCGTTAAGATTTTGTGATATAAATATTATTAAAATTGTGATATTAAAGTTATTAAAATATAATTTTGTTAAGATTTTGTGATATAAATATTGTTAAAAATTTTGTGATATTAAAGTTATTAGAAATATAATAATTTTAAAATAAAAAGTTATTAAAATTTTGTGATATAAAAGTTATTAAAAAATTTATGATATAAAAGTTATTAAAAATATAATAACATTAATATATAATTATGAATTAATTATGAAAGTAATATTAATAGTAATGAATAATAGTGATAATTTTTTAAGAGTTAAATGAACACAAATAATAAATAAACGGGCACATGTTAGATTTTGTGTTGTGATATCGAACGGCCAAAGATTGCACTGCTTATGGTGCAGTGTAAAAATGCACTGCACGCTCCTCAATCTAGAATGACTACCCTAAAATATTTAGAAAATCTAGCCACCCACAACGATTTAGAGTCCCTCCCTTTTCAAATCATTTTTCTTTAAACCTAGCCACCCCAAAAGCCGCTAGTACTGTCAATCAGGTCGGGCCAGTCTGAACTCGGCTCGTACGCCCCTAAAAAAACTCTTTCGATTTATGTTATTTAGGGCTGAGTCGAGTTTAGGCCGAAAAATGAAGCATGTGATATATAAATGCTGAACTTGAGCTTTAATGAGTTCGGCCCCGGTCCAGTACAATGTAATATTTATTTTTAATGAATTATAATTATAATTTTATAAATATAAATAAAATTGAAGTTAATAATTATTTCACAAAGAAAATAATAGTTTTATTTTAGGTATAGTGAAAAAAATGTAATTTTATTATGTACGTTGTTTTTTTACTTTCAATTTATTTCTCTTTTAAACAATTTAATCATTTAATCTATGAGATTAAAATTAATAATACCAATGTTACTGAATTGTGTGTATATTGTGATTGCGAAAGAGAAATTTATAAAATAAAAAAAATCTCTTAATCAAATATTAATAAAATAAAAATGGAGATTTTGAGAAACGAGTAAATTTAAATAATTGCTTATAATTTAATATATTAGTTTTTCTTAATTATAAATTAATATAACATGCCGAAATTATCATTGATTATTATACATGGGTGATTGTTATTTTTAAATTTAAAGGGTATTATAGTAATTAGTAGTACTTTATTTTATAAATATAAAATTTAAAATACCTCAATTAATAAAAACGGTTACAAAAAATTATATTTTATAAGGTATAACTTATAAATATAAAATTCAAAATACCTCAATTAATAAAAACATCCCTAATCAAAAATTATATTTTATAGAGTATAACTTATAATTTTATAAATTATTTTTACCATTTTCCTAAATATTTCAAATTAAAAATTATATTGAATATTTATGAAAATATTTGTGAATATTATTTTAAATTGGAGGGTTTAACCCTTAACCCTTTCTAGGCAATACGTTTTGTCGTTTTGTTTTATTTAGACGGAGTTTGAGATTAAATTTTCAAATTCGAAGTCCAATGCTCGAAACCTTAATGTTTCTTGGGCCAAGTTTGGGTTCCACCCATTTGGCCCAATTGACTGCCTTACAAAACGCTTCTCTTTTCTCAAAAAGTTAAACCTAGCAACCATCAGAACTCTCTTTCAAACCTAGCCACCCAAAGATGGAGCAAGTAAGAACGTACATTGTAACAGCTCATTTGGCAACCATCTCCGCATTTCAAATACAAAATTACGGCACATTTCATAACGCTGAGTTATTATACGGTTTTCTTATTTTTGTGCTCACACATTTATTATTTTCTTACTCTATAAATACATGAATTTATTTATTTTGTATAAATTTGTAAAATGATTTTATTTATAAATTATATTTTATTCTCAATTTATTGTCAATTAATGTCACACTAGTGGTCATTTCCTAATATTATCTCATATATAATTTACTTTAATATAAATATTTAAATTTTAAATATTATTTTCTCAAATTACTATCTACACATAATAATTATTTTTGTGCTCACACATTTATTATTTTCTTACTCTATAAATACATTATCTACACATAATAATTATTTTTGTGCTCACACATTTATTATTTTCTTACTCTATAAATACATGAATTTATTTATTTTGTATAAATTTGTAAAATGATTTTATTTATAAATTATATTTTATTCTCAATTTATTATCACAGCATTTCCTAATTTATATCATATATAATTTACTTTAATATAAATATTCTCCACATATAATTATTATTTTTGTTCTCATATATAATTTACTTTAATATAAATTTTAAATATTATTTTCTAATGCACGCATATTTTTTGTTATACAAAATTATATTTTATTCTTAAATTACTATCCATACATAATTATTATTTTTGTGCTCCACACATTTATTATTTTTTTAAATTCAAAGGGTATTATAGTAATTATAGTACTTTATTTTATAAATATAAAATTTAAAATACCTAAATTAATAAAAATGGTTACAAAAAATTATATTTTACAGGGTATAACTTATAAATATAAAATTCAAAATACTTCAATTAATAAAAACACCCTTAATCAAAAATTATATTTTATAGGGTATAACTTATAATTTTATAAATTATTTTTACCATTTTTCTAAATATTTCAAATTAAAAATTATATTGAATATTTATGAAAATATTTGTGAATATTATTTTAAATTGGATGTTTAAACTTTAACCCGTTCTAGGCAATACGTTTTGTTTTATTTAGATGAAGTTTGAGATTAAATTTTCAAATTCGAAGTTCAAAGCTCGAAACCTTTAATGTATCTTGGGCCAAGTTTGGTTCCACCCATTTGGCCAAATTGACCGCCTTAATAAAACACTCTTCTTTTCTCAAAAAGTTAAATCTAGCAACCACCTCCCTTTCAAAACCTTTCTTTCAAACTTAGCCACCCAAAGATGGAGTAAGTAAGAACGTCCTAATTTCGCAACTATCTCCGCATTTCAAATACAAAACTATGGAATGTGACGGAAATCGTAATCTGTGTACGGTTTTCTTTATTTTCGATGGAGCAAATGCTCAAACAATTGAGGCAAGATTGCGGGGAAGCTTCTCGGAGACATCAACCAGTTTCGTGAATATCCAACTTTAAATAAGAAATGCATGTACTTGACACAAGGAGTTTGCAGGTTGTTATGGCCTTTTTTAATTTCAATTTATTTCTTTTTTAAACAATTTAATCATCAATTCCAATGTTAATGAATTGTGTGTATACTGTGTTTGCGAAAGAGAAATTTATAAAAAAAAAATCTCTTAATCACATATTAGTAAAATAAAATGGAGATTTTGAGAAAAGAGTAAATTTAAATAATTGTTATAATTTAATATATTAGTTTTTCTTAATTATAAATTAATATAAAATGCCAAAATTATCATTGATTATTATTGTTATTTTTTAAATTTATAGGGTATTATAGTAATTAGTAGTACTTTATTTTATAAATATAAAATTTAAAATACCTCAATTAATAAAAATTGTTACAAAAAATTATATTTTATAGGGTATAACTTATAAATATAAAATTCAAAATACCTCAATTAATAAAAACACCCTTAATCAAAAATTATATTTTATAGGGTATAACTTATAATTTTATAAATTATTTTTACCACTTTCCTAAATATTTCAAATTAAAAATTATATTGAATATTTATTAAAATATTTATGAACATTATTTTAAATTGGAGTGTTTAAACCTTAACCCTCTATAGGTAATACGTTTTGTTTTGTTTTATTTAGACGGAGTTTGAGATTAAATTTTCAAATTCGAAGTTCAAAGCTCGAAACCCTTAATGTTTCTTGGGCCAAGTTTAGGTTCCACCCATTTGGCTCAATTGACCGCCTTACAAAACGCTCCTCTTTTCTCAAAAAGTTAAACCTAGCAACCACCCGACCTTCTTTTCAAAACCTCCCTTTCAAACCTAGCCACCCAAAGATGGAGCAAGTAAGAACGTCCACTGTAAACAACTAATTTCGCAACCATCTCTGCATTTCAAATACAAAACTACCGCATATTCCATAACGCTGAGTTAAACGGAAATTGTAATCCGTGTACGGTTTTCTTATTTTTGTGCTCACACATTTATTATTTTCTTACTCTATAAATACATGAATTTATTTATTTTGTATAAATTTGTAAAATGATTTTATTTATAAATTATATTTTATTCTCAATTTATTGTCAATTAATGTCACACTCTAGTGGTCCTTTCCTAATATTATCTCATATATAATTTACTTTAATATAAATATTTAAATTTTAAATATTATTTTCTCAAATTACTATCTACACATAATAATTATTTTTGTGCTCACAAATTTATTATTTTCTTACTCTATAAATACACGAATTTATTTATTTTGTATAAATTTGTAAAATGATTTTATTTATAAATTATATTTTATTCTCAATTTATCATGATTTTATTTATAAATTATATTTTATTCTCAATTTATCGTCACAGCATTTCCTAATTTATATCATATATAATTTACTTTAATATAAATATTCTCCACATATAATTATTATTTTTGTTCTCATATATAATTTACTTTAATATAAATTTTAATTATTATTTTCTAATGCACGCATATTTTTTGTTATACAAAATTATATTTTATTCTTAAATTATTATCCATACATAATTATTATTTTTTTGCTCCACACATGTATTATTTTCTTACTCTATATATAAACTAGCAATTTCATTAAGATCGAAACTTTTAATATGTTCAGGTAAAACACTTCAATTTAACATAATATTCACAAATATTTTCATAAATATTCAATATAATTTTTAATTTTACTAATATGTGATTTAAACACATCAATTTAACATAATATTCACAAATATTTTCATAAATATTCAATATAATTTTTATTTTACCAATATGTGACTAAAAGAATTTTTTTTTATAAATTTCTCTTTCGCAAACACAATATACACCAGTTCATTAATTTTGGTATTATCAATTTAAAAATATAAATTTCATAAATATAAATGATTAAATTGTTTAAAACAGAAATAAATTGAAAGTAAAAAACAACATACCTAATAAAATTACATTATTAAATTTTTTTTCTCTATACTAAAATAAAATTGTTATTTTCTAGGTGAAATAATTATTAATTTCAATTTTATTTATATTTATAAAATTATAGTTATAATTAATTAAAAATAAATATTACATTGGACCTACACGTGACCGAACTCACTAAAGCTCAAGTTCAGCATTTATATATTACGGGCTTCATTTTTCGGCCTAAACTCGACTCAACCCTAAATAACTTAAATCAAACGAGTTTTTTTAGGAGCGAATGAGTTATTTTAGGGGCGAACGAGCCGAGTTCAAGCAGACCCGACCCGATTGACGGTACTAGCGTTTTTTTGGGGTGACTAGGTTTAAAGGGAGGGACTCGAAATCGTTGTGGGTGGCTAGAGTTTCTAAATATTCGACGGTATTCATTCTGGGCTGGACCTATTGGTATATTTTTGTGCTTCTAATTTTTAAATTAAAATTAATAATACTACTATAATTATTAAATATATTTATCAAAAAAATTACTCCCTCCTAATGGATGGAGATGAATGAGATATGTTGGTTTTACGGTAGAAGTCTGTTTCTGGCTAGTCGATTTATTTGTTTCATTGCTGCATATGTGTCCACTAAATAAAAAATGTCTCTCGGGTCACTAGAAGAGTGCTTTCTGGAGTCTTGGATCGATAGTTCTTATCAAGCAGAGATTCTTGTGAGGATGATTTCTGTTGGGCTATTGATGCATATCTTTGCTTTAGGCTAAATCGTGCAAGAGCATTTTATGTACTACAAAATGCTTTGGAAGATGAAATTCGTATTAGTATCTATATTACTCAGACGACGAAAGAATTCCTACATGAATGCAATGAGAAATTATGCATAATTGCAACTTATTTTTGGTTCTTCCCTAATTATATCTGCTGGTGAGAATTATATTTATCCTGTTACAACTTGTTTCTTACCGTTTTATTTGAACATGCTAAGAAAACTTAACATGCCAAAGTTCAAATCAAGAACCGTATTCTGCGGATGAGAGATAGAGAAGTAATTGAAATGAAAAGAAAAAGAACATCATTTCTTCCAGAAACAGCACACCAGATCGAATAAACCACTTATTATCCATGCTGTATTAACCAGTAAGAGTTTCTTGATCCACAAGATGATTCATCTTATGCCATAATCATTACTAATAATAGTGTCACTAATATTGCTATGACATTAGTGACCATATGTGGCTGAGAGTTATATTTGGGATGCTCCAACTCCAATTAATCACTAATATATTCATTGTTTTTTTTAGATGTGCCACTATACAAAAAAATTATGAGATCGTACAAAACTTTTAAATCAAAACAATGTTGCATCAGTTGTGCATCAATCATGTATCAATGTTGTATTAGTTTGCTAAGGCAGTCGTCGAGATCTCTGGAGTCGTACAGGTAGCCTATTTCCCTCTGATGGTCTTCGGGGATGATATCTGGGATGCCCCGGCACGGGCTGGCATCGTAACCAAGCCAGTGAGCATGGCTGGGAATGAAGGAAAATACTTCGAGTGCAGATGTCAGATTCATAACCATGGGAGCAAGATAGTCATTGAACATGACCGTCCATAGGTTAATCTCTTCGACGCATCCCCCGTCGTGTTCGAACAACTGTCTTGTGCTCAAAGGAATACATCCGATGGGCTCGACTTCAAACAAGATCACTTTTCTGGCTCCCAAATCGTACAAACTCGATCAAAAATTGTTGGGAAAACATGAATTAACTCGCCTTCATCGGTTGAAATCGATAAAGCGGTTGAAACGAAATTGTTGAAATCAAATCTTCACAAAGGCTTCATTTGAACGAGTGGGAAGAAATCTGAAATTCAAAAAGATAATTTTTACCGTAAGAAGATTTTTAGTATCTTGTCCAAAATAGATGAGATTCTAAATTTTTTTATTTGTATATATTAAATTAGACATAATTAACAATACATAGAGGTTATTTAGGACATTTTGAATTTGAAAAAAATACTACAATTATAATTATTATTCTTTAAATTCACTTGAATTGGGGTAAATAGTAATATAAGATACATTCCTTATTTATTATTCCAAACTATAGTATTTTATTATAGTATCAATACCTAAACTATTTTTTTCTCTCAAATTCTCTTTTTTTAATTAAAAAAAACACGCAGTCCATCCCTCCGAAATTTATTTTTCTCATTCGTTGGGTTGATTCTCTTGGCCAAAAAAGGTTTGATTACATATGCAAAATTAATGCTGATATTTTGTTTGTAATTAGGGTTTAGAAATCATTCTGAATACTTTTCCAAGATCTAACTCAATCATTCATTCCAATCGATTGTTAGTAATTTGGACTTTGGATTTTACACTGTTACGGATCGATTAACTATTTTTTTTTTTTTGTTTGATTTGTTCCTTCTTATCTAAAAAATTAGGGCTAAGTTAATTTGATATGAATATTTTGTTTGCCTTTCAACTCAATCATCGATTCCTCTGTTGTTGTTTGTGTAGTGCAAGTGCAACCAAAGCAAGCAATGGATTCTCCAACTAAATCAACAACATCACAACAGCGAGCCGAGGAAAGTAGTAGCAGCAACAAGCGTGCAAGAACATCACCAGCACAGTTGACCCAATTCGTGGTGTGCTTCAAGCGCCTACGACCAGATGACAGTTTTACCTACACTTTAGAGTTTTTCAGCATCCACGATCTTCTCGACCACAAAATTACTACTCCCACACGTGCTATACCATGGCCTGATAATTATAAGGAGAATAATAATAATAATAATGCGGATGTCAGGTTCCTTCATTCGTCTTCACAGAACGATCCTAGTGATGATGCTCGTCTAGGGGTGCTCTATGCTGTTGCAGATATGAATTTCGCCGATCTTGTCCGACTCTATGAACTTCCAAACCCTCTTCCTAATGAATTTACTTGCATCTCTCTCTCAGGCGGATACAAAATGCAGGATGTTTACAAATCTCAAATGAATGCGGGCAAGGTTTTCCCCCTCATAGCAGAGATTGATCATCGCATTTATGTTCTATCTGGACCCACCAACTTTTTCGGTCCAACCAATGTGGTAGCCAACAACACTTTTGAGGAGTATAATCCTCACCAAAAGACATGGAAGATTTTATCTGATCTTCCTTTGATAATTAATCCTGATTATTCACCAGACTTTCTTAGTAATGCATGCACATACTCTCATCTAGTGCTTGGCAAAAAGTTATTTGTTTCGGATTCAGCAGTTTCATCTGTGTATGACATCGCAACCAATACATGGAGTGCTTGTCACTTGTTTTCCGACTGCCCCATCCCGCCTTACCTTGATGATGAACTCCTCGACCCTGAACCACTCCCATGTGATTGCGGTCCTGGATTCCCATTTATTGGGGAAGCTTTACTCTGGAAGGGCCAATTCCTTTTGTGCATGAAAAATGATGAACTTGACCCTATGGCCGTGTATCGTATTGAGAAAGTTGGGGTGGAGGAGAAGGCACGGCCTCTGAAACTTATGTATGAGAAGGTAGGTTTTCTGGAACTATTTCCGTATGGACGTGCACGTCAACTTGTTGATATAGGAGATGATCACTTTGCTTTGATAAACAACAACCCAGAGAACTATGTGGACATGATGAATATCTTTACTTTCAAGCTGGAAATTGATGCAACAAATCAGGACCGTCTCCTCGTGAAGGATCTGAAGAAGCCTTACTCCAAACGAAACTATATCAAGTCTAGTTTCTTTGTTTATTCATTCGCATGTTAACTGATTTCCTTTTGTCACTTTTGTATGTTTTGGAATCCTTCAACTTCTTTTGGGCATGTTAACTGATTTCCTTTTGAACTACTCAATATTGCAATGTGTGAGATCAGATGTGATGTAATGTGATGTTTTTATATTTCTTTGAAGATTGCAGGAATAGAAACATTTACTACCGTTTTGAAAATACCATTTACCACTTAGGTTCTGAAAATAGCAGCATCAAACGAAACGAACGTTTCTGGCCCGTTGTCGTAATGGAATACTCAAATCGAATTGAGTAGAAATCAACAATTTGTTGCCAACCTTTGGTGAATAAAAGTTTGTAGTAGCAGCAACATTGCTTATGTTCGACTTTTAACTTTCCAAAAAACTCTAATTGGTAATTTGATTATCACATAACCTGGGAAGTTTGTTTTAAACACTTAGAGTTTAATTACTCAGACGTGGCTATATTGTGATGTTGTTAACACATACCAGTCCTACTTTATTTGGTAAAGAAAGTATTAACATGGAGTGATAAGCTCCTGGAAATGCAACTTTTGTGATGGATACAGTTGAAAAAATGCAGGCTTGTTGATAGTTGTTGTAGACTTTGCTCTTCTGAGTTTGTTGCAACTCATGCTGGCATATTTGCTGCAAAACGAATGAGGAAAATTGGACAAAGACAGGCGCGCAGTTGACTATACAGGTTGTTGTGCGTTATATGCAGGTGCTGTTAATTTTTGTTTTTGGTTTTGGTTCTGTTAATTTGGTATCAACTTCACAATGTTCGTCTCTCTCACATCAATGCGACTTCAGTTTCTAAGACATGTTTTTTAGCCAAAAAGTATATAATGTATTATTTTTCTCTTTTACAGCCAGACGATCAACCTTGTGTTGGTGAAGTCGGCTTATTTCCTAATATAATGGGTGCATCTGATAGATTGCTCAATGCTGATCATGACGAGGTCTACTTCAAGGGCATGCCTGTGTACAAAGGAAGAGTAAGCCTTCATACTTTTAAAAAAAGTCGACATCCTAATAAGACGTGAGGAAATGAGGTGCTACTACAATTACTTCGAGAAATGTTACTATGACATGCTTTTATATTTTACAAACTACAACCAACTGAGAGGGTATTTGTGATTTTTTTTTTTTTTTTTGCAATTAGACTAAACCTCAGGGGTGCTTTTGTAAGTAATTATCCCCCCCAAAAATCAAGATTTGTTTTTGGGGTCTCTACTCTTTCATGTGTTATTAACATGAGTCTACTCATGGTCACAACATCGATTGAGTGACTAAGTATCCGTGAAGCTGATTTAATGACGTGAACGTTGTTTTATTTGTTCTTCACAGCAACTTAGAAGACACGGTGATATCCTCAAAAGAACCGTGGGTGGATTTCTGATGGTCCAAGGTAGAGCTGATGACACGATGAACCTTGGAGGAATCAAGGTTATTATTCTCATGCTCGTTTATTTGCACTAATTAGGCCGTTTTATGCCTCTTCATACAAGCTTCTTAAGTAGAGAGCTTAACTTAAGATTGAGGTTGTGAATTGATCCCCTGTAATGTATGCAGACAAGTTCAGTGGAGATCGAGCGTGTTTGCAACCAAGCTGACGACAGCATCTTGGAAACGGCTGCCGTGAGTGTTGCACCGCCGAATGGTGGTCCTGAACAGTTGACCATATTCGTGGTACTGAAGAAAGGCTTTAGCAGAAAACTGGATGTGCTAAAGATGAAATTCTCAAGAGCTATTCAGGCCAACCTCAACCCTTTGTTCAAGGTTTGAGTCCTTGGATTCCTGTTTTTACTACCTATTCATTTCCGTGAAACTTATGTATTGAGAAAGTTGGGGTGGAGGAGAAGGCACGGCCTCTGAAACTTATGTATGAGGAGAAGGCAGATCTTCTGGAACTATTTCCGTATGGACGTGCACGTCAACTTGTTGATATAGGAGACGATCACTTTGCTTTGATAAACAACAACCCAGAGAACTATGTGGACATGATGAATATCTTTACTTTCAAGCTGGAAATTGATGCAACAAATCAGGACTGTCTCCTCGTGAAGGATCTGAACAAGCCTTACTCCAAACGAAACTATATCAAGTCTAGTTTATTTGTTTATTCATTCGCATGTTAACTGATTTCCTTTTGTCACTTTTGTATGTTTTGGAATCCTTCAACTTCTTTTGGGCATGTTAACTGATTGATTTCCTTTTGTCAATTTCCTTTTTGTCACTTTTGTATGTTTTGGAATCCTTGAACTTCTTTTGGCTTTGTTGAAATTTCCTCTAGGGTGGGGTTGAACGAGCCGAAGTTGAGGGTGATTGTGTTTTCCGGGCAAGATTCACAGGACAATCTCCAAAGTTGGGAAACTTCTTCCTACACAGTGTTGTTGAAATCGTCGGATAAGAACCCCGTTGGCACTTCTGGAGTCTTGGATCGATAGTTCTTATTAAGCATGGGGAAATGTGAAGTGGAGATTCTTGGGAGGATGATTTCTGTTGGACTATTGATGCATATATTTGCCCTTGACTAAATCGTGCAAGAGTCTTCTGTGTAATACAAAATGCTTTGGAAGATGAAATTCGTATTAGTATCTATATTACTCAGACGACGAAGGAATTCCTACATGAATGCAATGAGAAATTATGCATGATTGCAACTTATTGTTGGTTCTTCCCTAATTATTTCTGCTGGTGAGAATTATATTTATCCTGTTACAACTTGTTTCTTACCGTTTTATTTGAACATGCTAAGAAAACTTAACATGCCAAAGTTCAAATCAAGAACCGTATTCTGCGGATGAGAGATAGAGAAGTAACTGAAATGAAAGAAAAAGAACATCATTTCTTCCAGAAACATGTACAGCACACCAGAATAAACCACTTTATTATCCATGCTGTATTAACCAGTAAGAGTTTCTTGATCCACAAGATGATTCATCTTATGCCATAATCATTACTAATAATAGTGTCACTAATATTGCTATGACATTATAGAAGATGAGTCCTCATTTGCTTTCCATTTCTGCAACACCTGGGGGAGACTCAGATCCGAATCAACCCTGGGGCTATCTTCTTCATCTCCATCGTCAGTTGGTTTCCATTGCTCCACGAGTGGCGAAAGCACGCTGACTGCATGGCTCATATCGGGCCTTTGGTGTGACTCCCGGGCCGTACAGTGTCCCGCCAGCTCAGCCACCTTTACGATGCTCTGAAAATTATCTTCGTTTAAGATCGGGAGAAGGACAGGGTCCAGAGCCGACCGGAAGGCCTCTTTATCTGGGATCAAACGACGCAGCCATGATACGAGGTGGCTTTGTTCGTCTGGTAAAGAGTCTTCTAGTGATTTTCTGCCCGTGATGATCTCCATCAAGATTACCCCAAAGGCGTACACGTCTACTTTCGTGGTCACTCTTCCCGTGGCTGATTTTATCGAGTTTGAAAAAATTAAAAAGAGAAAAAGTATGAATTTGACAAATAAGGCAATGCATACCGGCATATTCTGGAGCAAGATAGCCGAAGGTCCCAGCCAATCGCGTCTCTAGCGAATGTTTTCCCTCTGGTGCTATTCTTACCAACCCGAAATCCGCGACTTTAGCTCTCATATCATCCCCCAGAAGTATATTTGATGGTTTCAGATCTCTATGTATGAAGCTCTGTTGTGCCAAGCTATGCAGATACTCAACCCCCCTTGCGACATCCAATGCTATAGTTAACCTCTGGTTCCAAGTCAATGGAGATGACCCCATATCCTTCCAGTCGAACAAGTGTTGCCCTAAACATCCTTGAGGCATATACTCGTAAACCAAAAGCCTCTCGTTTCCGTTATCACAGAACCCGTGTAAGGCCACCAAATGGCGGTGCCTCACTTTCTTGAGCACCTCTATTTCGGCTTTAAACTCGTGCAGACCCTTGTTGCTTATCATGGAGGTTTCCATCCTCTTGACGGCTATGACAGTCCCATCGTGGAGCTTTCCTCTGTACACAATTCCGAAACCGCCCTTCCCCAATATGTTCTTTTCCGTGAAACTGTTTGTCGCCTCCCGGAGGATCTCGATGGGGATGGTGACGTTTCCCCCATCGTGTATATGGTAATCGCTTTTTCCGACTGCGGTTGAAAAGCTAGTGGGTTTTTTTAGTTGATCACTCTTTTCAATATCCCACGGAAACAGATTTTTTTTAATCACTCTGCGTCGGTAGTATATGAAACCCAAAACCGAAAAGACTACTATAAAGACGATTATCGGTATGACAATCGCCCACGGAGATACCTTTTTTGACGAACTCGATCCATTGCCATTAGAAGGCAAGCCGTTGGTATTAGGTGGGAAGCCCGGAGGGGCGGTAATCGGGACGTCTTTCCCGATATTCTTATTGCCGGAGAGCTTAACATTAACCGACGGCCTGAAAGTCGGTACTTTCCCGGAGAGATCGTTATTGGAGAGATCAAGAGTCTGGAGCTGGCTCAAACCCGTCAGGCCCGAGGGTATGGTTCCAAATAGGTTGTTGTCGTTTAGAAATATCGATTTCAAACCAGTTAACTTGGCGAAACCAGGCGCAATCATCCCTGTCCAATTCTGCATCCCGAAATTAACAATGGTCACCCGTCCTTCCTCGCACGTGATGAAATTCCACTTCTGACATGGATCGTTGCCTTTCCAAGAGTCAGCCAAGGACGACGGATAGTTCAATGAGCTGGCAACCTCGAGCAGTGCTGCGACCTGAGGGTCGCACGGGCCTGGAGTAGGAAGACAGAAACTGTTGGTAGTTCCGAGATTAATGTTTGTACCGGGAGGAAAGCTTGGAATCGGCCCCTGGAATTTATTATTCTGCAGAAATATGGTTTGTAGTTTCGGAAGTGTTGTAAGCGAGCTTGGGATTACTCCGGTCAGGGAGTTATCGCGAAGCTGGAGATCGGTTAGTTCCTTGCATGCGGAAAGGTCAGGGATCGGGCCAGAAAATTGGTTAGACTGGAGCGTGACGACTTCTAGCTGGGCCATCGACCTGAGGACATAGAGAGGGCCCGTAAAGCCCGTTGCTTGGTTGTTGAGCATAAGGGTAGTTATTCCGGATTTGGCGAAGGAGGGGGGGAGCGGGCCCGTCATGTTGTTGTTACCGAGCCTGAGGGTGTTGAAATTAGGTAAGGAGGCGAAGATGTTTGGGATTGGGCCGAATACGTTTGATTTGCTTGCGATGAAAGTGGTTAGTGAAGGCGAGCCTTTGAGGGTTTCTGGGATAGTCCAGGGGAGTAGATTGCTGTTGTTTTCGATGCTGAAGGATTGTAAGGTGGTGAGGCCAGAGAGGAAATTGGGGGGGATGGAGTCGAAGCTGTTTCCGTCGAGGTAAACTTGTTCGAGGGATGGCATGTTGGACAGAGGAGGTGCGGGGCCCGTGAAGTGGTTTTTTTGGAGGCTGAGGGATTTGAGGGAGGAGAGCTGGTTTAGGGTGGGAGGGATTGTGCCGGAGAGGGATCTCGACGAGAGGCTGATGGAGGTGACTCGGTTTGAGGAGCTGCTGCAGCTGATGCCTTGCCATTTGCAGAAGGTGGGCCCCGTCCAGTCGGGCGGGGCCGGGATTATGGATCGGGCCAGCTGGGCCATGACGACGCCGTCGTCGGCGATGACGTGGACGATGAATATCCTTGTTAGGAGGAGGAGGAGCAGGAGAGAGAAAAACTTGTGTTTCTCTCTGTGCATGGTGGAGATGGTGGTGGTTCCGGTTGTTTTTGGTTTGCGGGGCAGCCGGTGAGAGGTGTGGGATGGTGGTGGCGGTGGGGCTCACCGGCTGGGCAAATTTGAGGATGGGAGAGTATGCGGGCAGGTGAAACGGTTATGGCAGTTGATTATTAACCATTCATATTCCTTTTTCTTTCATTTTATTTCTACTTTGACCAATAACAACAATAATAGTAATAAATAGTTAATATTACATATTCAATCAACACTTAAAATTATAGAATGTGAAGTCTTTAATTATACTATGTTTATGGTCAATTTAATTTTTTATGTATACAGTAATTATGTGTAAGCATTCATTGTTTTAGACATTAGGTAGATTTCAAGTTGCAGAAGAAGCTACATAGCGTTTTGACTTTCAATTTAAATTTTTATGAGTACTTGAATAGTTGAATGAAATAAACTTGAATGTGCCACTTAACAAAAGTCAACTTGTATCACTAACAATTCATTCTTAACTTTGCAAAAGTCCTCCCTCCCAGTAGCTACATTGATTAATATAGCATATGTTACTATAAGTAAGTGTAAATAATATTTTTAAATAAAATATGCTTATACATGTTTTATACCAATGAATATAACAAACATATCTCTCCAAATAATTGATCAAATATAAAATGTTAGATCAGAACTAATTTTATAAAGTAAATTCTTTATTTTATCATTTCATTTTTTCTTTTGAGAAGTTTGAAAGAAAAACAATGAATGGAGTAATTTTGATTGAACATAATTTTACAGTATTTATTTTTGTTTCTATTTTTAGGTCAATAGCCACTCACTATATTAATGGAACGTCCTGTGGCAAACGAAGCTCGGGGGCCATAAGTTTCCTCCGCGTATCCTGCCAGCTGCGTGGCCTACGTGTCCCACCTCCGCCTATTTACACGTGTCACTCCCACTTCATCTTCTCCATCTCCATCCTTCTTCTTCTGCATCGCCCCAACCCCACTCCACCCGGGAGATAATAAATAATTGTACTAGTAAAATTATTATGGGACTGTGAAAACGACGCCGTCCGGGTTTTCTACAATCGAGATTTTCGGATTTCATTTTATTAATTTAATGGCGAAGAGTGGCTGCGCAGTCGAAGCGGATCCGAGCGCGGCCGCCAAATCCATCGAACTGAAGCGAGAACTGCAAAGACTAGCGACGGCAATTGCGGACGACGACGGTTTCAATCTCGAAGCGATCGACGCAGCGAGGAAGACGCTGTGCGCTCTCAAGGGTTTAAAATCGGACACCTCTGTTTCTCTGAACCTCCACAATCACAGCCGCGAAATCGGTTCCACGTCGGTGCCGGAGGAGTTCAAATGCCCTATTTCCAAGGAGCTCATGAGGTCTCCGGTCGTCACTGCATCCGGACAGGTTTTTGTAATTTGGGGATTTTTTTATTCTTCAATTTCAAGATTTATAATTCGTTGATTCAACCTAATTTTGCAGACCTTCGACCTCCCATTCATCCAGAAATGGCTGAAATCCGGCAACCGAACTTGCCCCAAAACCCAGCAAGTACTCTCCCACACCGCGCTCACCCCGAACCACTTGATCCAGGAAATGATTTCCCGGTGGTGCAAATCCCACGGCGTCGATTCGCCGGAATCCGATCGTTGCCTCGACGAGAAGTATCCCCTGACCGAATCCGAGCGAAACACTTTCTTCACCCTGCTCGAGAAAATGTCGTCCACTCTCCCGGAGCAGAAGGAAGCCGCGAAAGCCCTCCGCCTGCTGACAAAAAAATCCCCTCCCTTCCGTTCGCTCTTCGGATCTGAACCCTCCGCCATCCCCAAATTGCTGTCCCCGCTCGCTCAAACCAAACCCCACCCGGACCTCCAAGAAGACATCATCACCACCCTCCTCAACCTCTCCATCCACGACGATAACAAGAAGCTCGTCTGCGAGATGCCCACAGTCCTACCCCTGCTGGTCGACTCGCTGAAATCAGGGACGAACGAGACGAAAAGCAACGCGGCTGCTGCACTGTTCACGCTGTCGGCCCTCGACTCGAACAAGGCGCTCATCGGGAAGTCAGGGGCGATGAAGCCTCTGATCGAGGTTCTCGACGGAGGGGATCCGATGGGGATGAAGGACGCGGCTTCTGCTATTTTTAGTATTTGTATCGTGCAGGAGAATAAGTCGAGGGCTGTAAGGGATGGGGCTGTACGAGTGATGATGAAAAAGATTGTTAGTAGGGTTCATGTGGACGAGTTGCTGTCGATAGTTGCTATGCTGTCGACGAGCGAAAGGGCGGTTGAGGAGATTGTTGAGGTGGGAGGGATCGATTGCTTGCTTAGTGTGATGAGGGAGACGAGTTGTGGTCGGGTGAAGGAGAACTGCATTGCGATATTGTATGCGGTTTGTTTTAGGGACCGGTCGAAGATGAAGGAGATGGAGGAAGAGGAGAAGATGCATCGGACCATATCTAGGCTCGCCTCGGATGGGACTATGCGGGCTAAGAGGAAAGCGAGTGGGATTCTAGAGAGGATCAATCGGGGTTTTTTGTTACGTACGCACACTGCTTGAATATTGGAACTAAGTTTTTCGTCGACGACCTGTGAATTCTACACTATCGTCGTCGTGCTTGTTTGATTTATGGATGAGTTATTTGTATAGGAAACTTTGTTGAAAGAGCTCTCCTCCAAATTCTGAAACAGATTGTAAAAAAAATAAAAGTGTACTATTTATCTCGATAAAAATAGAAATCAAAATCTTGATATAATATCATCATGATAACCGCTCGACATGATATTCGTATCATCTACATTAGCCAAGATCATTTGACAAACTTGGGTCAATAGTCGATAAATAGCGCCTTAAATGAAATAGTTATCATTTTTCTTAAATGAAATATCCCACAAATACTTAGTCACACTTTATTTATTTTTTTGTTATTTTATACTTAATTAACATATTACAAAGTCTTATTAAGATTGTCCAATACTCCAATTTATAGATGAAATAATTTTGTCGGTCCCCGAAAAGAGGTCAAATTTCGATTTGGTCCACTAAAAGAGGTCGATTTAAATTTAGTCAATTAAATCACAAAAATGTAATCAATTTAGTCCAATTTGATCGAAATTTACAATTTTTCGCCGAAAAAAAAAAACATGTACTTCTTTTCCAGTGAATTTTGTTGACCACGCGCCACGTAAATCTACCACATGAGGATTAATTTGACCGATTTGATCCGCTAAAAGAAGTTGGTTTCGGTTTAGTCCCGTAAATCACAAATATAAAGTCAATTTAGTTCAATTTGATCGTAAAATTCAAATTTTAACTCTGAAAAATATATTGTATACAACGAGAATCAAAGTTCTTCTTTTCTCTCAAATGAAATGAACTCAACCAACTAAGTCACTCACTATAATTGACTATATAATCAATATATAATATTAATTTGATGTACATTAAAATCTAATTTAAAATTAACTAATTCTTGTTAAAAGTTAATTTCAAAATGTTATTTTTAAAAAATTATATATAAATGTAACTAAAATAAATACTACATAATGACAATATAGTGTCGATTGTAGTGACTGGCACAGTTGGTTGAACTCATCTATTTTGAAAGAAAAGAACATGTTAAATAATATTCATATTTTTAAAAACTCCCCTACGAGGAAGCTTATGACGCCCGGGGTCGGGCTTCCCCTACGGGAAAGAGGGCAAATGAAAACAAAATCCCTGCAATCGACACCATATTTTAATATTAGGTTTTATCAAAACTCTAAATTAATAATTTGTAAATATTACAATTATAAATATTATAATATTTTTTTTAAAATATGAATATATCGTTACTTGATTTTTCTTAAAATTTAATTTAATTAGATTTAATCTTTAATTTTTTTAATTGCCGTCAGGAGTTCCAGTGTCGAGTTTTCTAGCGGCAAACAAAAAAACTTAAAGATTTACTGTTGAGCTCATAGCCTCTTTAGTACCGTTTCCGACGGCATAGAAACATCATATCTTCATTTTCATTATTATTTGTTAAATCTTCTCTAATATCAGCAACAATTCTCTAAATTTTGAATCATCAGACATTCATCATTTTCATCTAAATAATTCATCAATTTGTTGACGTTCATTTCATTGCAATAACCAATATCTTTGACCATATTTCTAAGTACATTTAGACTTTCTTCAAAAATTGTCTCATTTTAGTCGCTTGAGAATTTTTCATTTGAACGGATTTTGTAGTGCCCAAAGCAATTTGCTATTAACACTTGAGATATATGGGTTGTCCAAACGGAGACTTGCAAAATTGATACTAGCTTCTTCATCTGTCATTACTTTACTTAGTATATTTTTAACGTAAATTAAGAAAATGTAATTTTTATTTGTTAAATATTATAAAGTAAAGTATAGTTAGTATTGTTGGGTAAATAAGGAATGAGTTAGACGAAAAAGTAATAATATTAATTTAAATAAATAAGTATTAAAAAAATAAAATTGTAAAAAAAGGGACTAACATCTAATGACCTTCCCAATGATTTTTGTGATAGAGAAGACCTCCTGCTTTGGTATCATGAATTATGATATTAGTTTAAAATTAATATATATAAATATATATTTCATTTGGGAGAATTTTAATTTTGGTACCATAAAGTTGGACCATTTTCGATTTAGTCCCATGTAGTTACACATTTTCAATTTAGTCTCATATAGCTCAAAATTTTGTCCGATTTAGTCCTTTTTGGCCGGAATCTTCAATTTTGACCGGTCAATGCATTGCGTGGCAGCCCGGAACGTTGATTGTCGATTTGCTATGACACGTGTTCTCATCTGATTGGCTACTTATTCATAATTAAAAAAAGAAAATAATAAATGCCACATCATTAGTTGATTAATTAATTAATCAAAAAAAAAAAAAAGATTTTTCAAGGGTTATGGCTTTAACCGGTAGAGATGAAAGAAAGAAAAAACCATTCCAACTTGTCCGTAAAAACAGAAAATCCTAATGCCCAAATCATAAGAGAACCCTAATTCTCCAATCCAATTACCTACCCAATATTCGTGACCCCGCACTCGCCCTCGAATACCAAAAGTGGATCCCGCACCAGTAGCTCCCCCACGAAAATCGCGTCCCCGGTCGAAGCGGCGGTGTACAGGAGCCAGCCGCCATAGCCGGTCCCGATGAGAGAGTTTCGGGCGTTCTTCTGGGGAGGATTCCTGGAGGATTTTTCGCGCCACTCGAGAGCGGCACGCGGCGACGTCGCGGAAATCCTCCTCTCCGCCGTCGCCCCAGACGTTTCGAAGCGGCGTATTCTGGGGAGGGAAGTGAGGTTGATGAGGAGGTTGGGGTCGATGCGAAGGAGCCCTCTGACTATGTCGTGGTGGCCGTTTGCGGCTGCCCAGCCTATGGGAGAAGCGAATCACTGCTCTCTGGTTGTGTGGGCCCTATTATCACCTTCCAAGAATCAAGAAGTTACTTATTAGTAGCAACAATTTTTTTGCTTTTAATTAGCTATTTTAATTGGGTTGGGGAATTAGGGTTCATAAGATTTGGGCATTAGGGTTTTCTGTTTTTATGGGCAGGTAAGAGATAAGAGTTGAATTGATTTTTTTTTCTTTCACCTCCACCGGTTAAAGCCCGTGATCTTTTGAAAATTTGATTTTCCTTTTTGATTAATCAATTAATCAGCTAATGATGTGGCATTTTTTTTAATTATGAACATCAGCCAATAAGATGAGGACGCGTGTCATAGAAAATCAACTATCGTCGTTCCGGCTGCCACGTAATGCATTGACTGGTCAAAATTGAAGATTCCGCCCAAAAAGGACTAAATTGGACAAAATTTTGTGCTATATGGGACTAAATTGATATTGTGTAACTACATGGAATCAAATCGAGAATGACTCAACTTTATGGGACCAACAAAAAAATTATCCCTATTTCATTTCATAGATATATAATTTTATGAATATAATAATTAAATTATACAATGAATACATATTATACATGAATATATTAATTTGATACATGAATATATATTCATTCATTCTAAATACAATGTACTTAAATTTACTCAACATCGCACCCCTACTTGTCTCTCTAAATATCTCATCGTATCTCTACAAGTCAAATAACCTATTGACTAATTAACAATGAGAAATTTTTTTTGTTGGTCCCGTAAAAGTAGTCAAGTTTCATTTCAGTCCACTAAATGAGGCCACATCCAATTTAGTCCTGTAAACCATCAAAATTTCGCCAATTTAGTCCTATTTGACCGGAAAATTCGAATTTCTGCCGGAAAGTGAGCACGTGACACTCACGTGATTTTGATTTGGGGCTTTCCGGCCGAGATTGACACATCAGACGACAAATGGAAATTTCTCATTGGCCCGATTTAAATACAAAAACATTTTCCAAATGCTATATCCTGATTGGGCCACGTGGAAATGATTTAAAAAAAAAAAAAATGAATTTCAAAACACAAAAAAGAAAAACGGGATTTCAGAATTCACAATCAACTCTCACTTTCACCTTTACTTTCTCTCTTCAAACCAGTAAAAATTCCCAACCCTAATTCCCAAATCAAAAAATTCCCAATTCCATAAGCTGAACCCTAATTCTCAAATCAGAAAATTCCTCCAATTCCACAGTCTCAGTTCGTTCATATCTCCAAGAAACCCTAATTTTAAGCTTCTGTTTTCAGAAACATGGGTTTCGAAAGAAAGAAAAAAAAAGGTGCTGCACTATCTGGAGCTCCAATATACGGTATGTTCACAATCATCTCACTGTTACTGGAGCAATTATCTCACTGTTACTGGAGCAATATACGGTTTTTTAAAAAATCATGGATAGAAACACTGAGAAGGTGAATGATTGTATAGCTCTGAAATCAAATGAAACTAACTACCAGATTTCTTGCTTTGATAGTACTCAGTACACTGTTGACTTGAGAGCACAGAGCTGTACATGTAGGAGCTGGCAGTTAACTGGGATTCCTTGCACCCATGCTATCACTGCAATGCTTAGACAGAAGTTAGACCCTATGGATTATGTCAGTGACTTCTACTTGGTTGAAACATATAACAACACATATGCAGATGCTATTTTTGGAATAAGTTATGATGTGTTGTGGGGTGAATCAATGTTTATACCTCCACTGCCTCCTAATTTTGGGCAAAGAGCTAAAAGAGGAAGAAAGCCTCATAAGAGAAGGGTGGGGCCTTTTGAAGCTGCAGAGAGGAAGAATAAAGGGAAACTACAAAAGATGAAAAGGCAGTGCAATCCATACAAATGCAAGAAGTGTGGTCAATTAGGTCACAACAGCTTGTCATGTGGTAAGGAGAAAAGGAAATATGTGAAGAAAGCAAGGGCTGACTCTGGGAATCCAGGAACAAGCAAATCAGCTGAATGCAGCTCTCCCCAACCTGTTGGCCATGTAATTTTCTTTTCAGTTTACTATTGTCTTTCATTTTTTGACTATTTATAACATTTTCAGTTTACTCTTGCCTTTCATTCCTTTCACATGGCAGTTGGCTCCTCCATTACCAAGAAGGGTAGAAGACTGTCACATTGAAGTTGAAGATGGAGGCACACAACAAAGTCAAATCACAAGTGACACTGCCCCAAGGCCAAAGGTTGCTGGACCATCCATTCACCAGCAAATTCTGATGGGAAGAAGCAAGAAATGAACTTTGATATGTTGTTTTTGGTGAATTCTAGTTGATGAAGTTTGGTTTGTTGTTTTTGGTGAATTCTGATGTTGTGATCAGTGAACTTTGATGTTTTTGGTGATGTTTTGTGGTTTTCAGAAAGTTTGCGCACTTTTTAAGTTGGTATTACTTTTGTAATGAACCAGAAATTGGATTTCAGAAAGTTTGCGCACTTTTTAAGTTTTGTGTTTTAAGTTGTATTCTGATGTTTTGTACTTTTCTCAATGTGCAGAGAACATAAATGTAAGTAAAACATAAACATAAACATAAGCAAACCATTTTCATTCCAAAATAACCAAAACATTTCTGTTACAACACAAAATACAACTTGCCAACTGAACCCTAATGTCCAATGAACACATCTATCTAATGAACCCAAATGCTTGCCAACTGAATAATCACTAGTACAAGAATTATTTTGTACAGAATGAGAGACTTCTTGTTATTCACTGCCTTCATCTTTTTGATCTTTTCTTTCAGCCGTTCAACTTCGAGCTTCAACACCTTATTCTCCATGTCTACACCTTCTTTCATATTTTCCACAGAATTCCCATCCATATCTCGTTCATTTAATCGTCTCAACAAACCTGGAATTATTTGCTTCGACCTCTCACATATTGGGGGATCAATCCATCTGAAAAATTTGCAATGTCCAGGATTCTACAAAAAAGAAATTAAATTACATGCTCCTGTTAATCCCTAAAATAATGGAATGAACAATTGCTTACCGGAAATTTTTTACAACCCACAAAACGTCGGCCAGGGTTATCTTTCTTCCAAGTCGTAGACTGCAATGCGACTTCTTGACAAAAACATAATCTGGGCTGCGATGAAGCACTTGATTGAGACATTGAGAAATTTGAGAATTGAGAAAACTGAGATTCGAGAATTTGAGAAATTTGCGATTGAGAAATTTCAGTTCGGAGAGAATCAAAGAGAGAGTTTTTTCTGCAATTGGGAATTAGGGTTGGAGCGAATGAACCCTAGAAGAAGAGAGAATTGGGGATTTGAAACTGAAATTGTGAAATCGCGTTTTTCATTTTTGTTTCTGAAATTCGTTTTTCTTTTTTTTTTAATAACTTGCCACGTGGACCAATCAGGTATTACCATTTGGAAAATCAATTTGTATTTAAATCGGGCCAATGAGAAATTTGCATTTGTCATCTGATGTGTCAATTTCGGCCGGAAAGCCCCAAATCGAAATCACGTGAGTGTCACGTGCTCACTTTCCGGCAGAAATTCGAATTTTCCGGTCAAATAGGACTAAATTGGCGAAATTTTGATGGTTTACAGGACTAAATTGGATGTGGCCTCATTTAGTGGACTGAAATGAAACTTGACTACTTTTACGGGACCAACAAAAAAATTTTCTCATTAACAATTAAGATTTTTTTTTGTTTATTTAACCATTTAACATCTCTCTACATATATTATATATAGCCTTCACACATTAACATCTCATATTCAACATCCGGAAAGAAAAACACTCTTTGCCAGAAAAAGAAACTAAATTAATGGCTAAATTTGTTTTTGGGGCGCTTGTTGTTATTTTCACGATGTCGATATTTGTGAGTTATTAGTGAATTTGTTATATCTATGAAAAATATTTATTTTAATTTCCTCCTATCTTTTCTTAATTAATTTGTTATCTCCTACGTACTCTTATAAATATTAGATCGTCACATCGGCTGAACATGAGATCGTTTACAACAATCGGCATCGTGATTTACGCGTACTTTTTCTTTTTCTTCTCCTACTACTCAATATATAGTAATTATATAAAAATCATTGAATTATTTTTCTTAATATATATATATATATATATATTTCAGGAAGGGCCTTCTGATCAAGGTAGTAGTGGTAAGTGAAATGTACGTTTAAAAGTGATTAATAGTATGTATTATTTTTCTACCACACCGACATTAAGCCAAAGCTCGATCTGATCGTTTCATAATTTTCATTGATCAGACACGAATTGCAAATATCATTGTTGTCGTCCCAAGGGAAAACAGCCTGCAGGTTTGAGAAATCATTAATCAATTAATCATGTTTCTAATTAATTAATTTACCATTATTATCATATATATATATATATATATATATATATATATATATATATATATATATATATATATATATATATATATAATGTATTCCACCTGCATAGATAAAAGTAAAACCCTCTCCGTCGACTCACGCACATTTACTGTAAACACACAAGTGTACATGACAATAAATGTGGAACGAACGAAATGATCGACTACTATATATATGTATGTTATTCTACTAGTATATTTAATTATGTTCTTTTCGATCTCAAATTATAAACAGATTCGCGCAGCCGCCTCAACTGCAACAACTGTCCATGCTAATGATCAAAAATCTCTTCATGATCATCATCGTCAACAGGAGTTATTACTGCATGAAAGTCTTATTTTGTTTCAATCTCTTCTCAGTCGATCGATCTTTCAGTTGTTTTCTCGTGTTTTATTTTACTGTCACATATGTCTATGTATGTTGTACTATGCACTATAACGTTTAATATTTACTAGATAAAGAGGCTCACATGAGAGTTTAATTAATTAAAAGAATCATCAAATTTGAAAAATAATATGAATATATATATATATATATATATATATATATATATATATATTTTTTTTTTTTTTAATCTCTTTATAAATATTATGTCCCATTAAAACTCTAAATCAATACTAATTCGTAAATATTATTATAATTTGTTAAAATATGAAATATGAATCTATTGTTATTTAATTTTAATTGATTTTCATTTCTTACATTTTTAGCTAAAAATCCATAATTTAATACTCTATACTATCTTTGTCCTAAATAGATAACACGCTAGATAACACGCTTTGTAACCATGGACACGTGCCTCGGTGCCTCACTTTCATGGGCTTTTGGAGATCAAAAAGTCTCATTTACCCTTGGAGCCTTGTGGAAATTTTCAACCACACTTGTCGGGGATGTGACTTTAATTTGATCTCTTCAGGCATCAGTACGTACAGTCCGATTCTAACGACACTTTACTTGGACCGTTGTTGAAATTCCATTGATTGGTCGCTGGATCACTTCCCTATATGCGAACAGAAATCGCCCTCCGGACAAAGGATGGCGAGCAAGTTTCCACCGGTTTCCGACCGGGAGAACTCCGGGCGCTTATTCGGGCGATCAACTTCTGTCCGGTCGTCGGGATGAATCGTTTTGGGGCGAACGGCATCCGATGCGACCAAGAGCTCTCGGATGGTTCGATCCCTTGGGCCGCTGGGATCTATGTGGGTTGGTAAACATGGATATGGGCCGGTAGTGATGGGCCTATAAAATTATACTTGTATAACAATTTTAAAAATAAATAAATTTATTTAACAAATTATTTAAATATATATATATAGTTGTATACTTATCAATGTTCTAAAAACCAGGTCTAGACGCTAGACGGAGGTAAATCGCCCGAATTTTCCATTTTAGGCGGTTCCAGGTGGGCTAGACGGGGATTAATCGGGTTTAGGCGGCCTAGATAAGGATTAATCGTGTCTGGTCGGTTTCGTGTAAAAAAATTAATATTATGTTTTTTTCGTTTCGTTGCGAATTTATCGTTTTTATTGCCTACAAAAGTTTAAAAAATAATATTTTTTGTGTTTGAGAGATTAAGAAAATGATATTTGATGTGATTTGTGAAATATGATGAAAATTTGTGTAATATTTTAGTTTTATTGAATGTATAAACAAAGATGATATAACTAATTATTATAAGCAAAGTAAAAAAATTGTTATTTTTTTGAAAAATATATATAAAAATTATTTTTAAAATATAATATTAATTAATTAAATATAAAAATGTAAAACGAGCTCCCTAATGCGCGAACCTTGATACTTAGAGCATCTCCAATGGTAGGTACAAATCCTATGTGGCCAAAATTTGTACCTAGGTATACCATTGTCAAAAGAGGTACAAATTAGGAGAGAGAAAATTGAGTATCTAATATTGGATACTATGTACAATTTGGTTTTGTGTCTTATACTATGGGTCCCACATGCATAAAAAAGTGAAGTTTTGTGTCTTATACTATGGGTCCCACATGCATAAGTGAATATTTGTACCTCACACCGTTGGTATATTAAGGTACAAATTGATAAATATAAATTATTTGTGATGTGTTAAATAACATGTTTAATTGTACTTATCTTTGAATATTCTATTATATACAAAATATAATAATATATTAAATCTCCGATTCACGTCCCATTTTCTAAATAATAAATAATTATTAAAGGTTTGAATTATATAGGATCATATTTTTTCTTGATATTCCGTATAATATTATTACTTGTACATATGAATTATGAATGAATAATTTTACATTTCAAATCTCTCTAAAAAGTCAGGAAAGTAAAAATAAATGTCAAATAAAGAATGAATTAATGAAGAGGAATAATTTAGAAAAAAAAGTGTTAAAATTGTGTGTTGTGGACTTGTGGTCACTTATAAGTTGTTTCACATTGAATATTTAAGAGAAGGAATCATATTATATAAGAAACTCTCTAGTGCATATTCGAACTCCCACGCTAGGTGTGAATACAACAGTTTAAGAAATCATTAATTAATTATACTGTACAGTATGTTTTTTTTTGCTGCTAAACTCAAGTTCAGATGGAAAAGAAATAATTCCGGCGGAAAAATTAAAGATGACTCGAACAAGTCTTAATCATATCATAAGATTTTCATCTCCAGGACCAGTCCAAAACTGTACAAGCTCAGTTGTAAGGAAACACTATACATTTCAAACAAAAAACACTTGACCACCCCACCTCTAATTTGATAAGAAAGCATCGTGTACGAGCATGCAAAAAAACAAGCTCGACCCAGTCGACAATAACTATTTAGTTGTATCCACATTTTCCTGGAGATGTACAGCCAAAGAAATGTACATCTCCAAAACAATAACAAACGATCAATTCATCTTATAGGCCCACCCATGCTCATCTAAATACGCTCGTACAGCTTCTTTTAGTGCCATATTTGAAACCAGCTGAGAAGGGTATAGTGATTCGCGTGTAATTGGGTCAAATTTACCCACCTGGACGTATTTGTAATATTAGAGAAGTTGAGGGATATAATTGTAAAATATTTGATGATGTAAAAAATTCCTTTAGCTCCACAATGCATAGTTACACTTACGGGTGGTTTTTAGACTTTTCAAAGTTATCTCAACGATAGTTTGTGTATTTACCCATAATATAAATGAGAAAAAGTAGTTGACACACTCACCTTTTGTAGATGCTCTAGAATCACAGCTCTCTCGTACGTAAGCCCACTTGGAGTAATCACTGGGTCGCGAAAAATGTCTAAAGTGATCTTACAGCACAGATAGTCCGGCACCTGAAAATCCCCATTGGTATTACAAAAAACGAAAGAGACAAACCCAGTGACTAATTAAAAAATACCCCTTAAGTTCAGATTTATTTCTATAAAGTCCAATACTTAAATTCTAATCACAACTACCCATTGAGGTTTATCCTTTTGAATGAAACCTTTTTTTTTTTTTTTGGTATATATACTAAACCTCATCCACTAGGATAATGAGGCTCACCTCGGTTGGAGTATCATTTTCGGCAGCTTTGTTGAATACTCTGTCCAAAGCTTCTATTTGATTCTGATTGGTCTTCACATTTTCATCCACTAAACCTTCTGTTTGAGAGCCATCAAGGAAATGTTTCTCCTTGAGAGCTGCTTCGCATGCTTCTCTGTGAGGGGGATATATACAAACGCCACATCCATTAAGTGATCAGCATGTGGTAAGCAAATCAAATTCATCAAATGTAAATGAATGGCAATACCATATAATAGGCAAAAAATAAAGCATAATTTTTTTTTTGGCTTACTTCAAGTTCTGAAGTTCCCATGAACGCTTGGTAGAGTCATATTCCCATTCCAAGTATTTAGCTCTAGCTAGCTCTTGCCATATCTCCTCTACCATGTACCCCTTTGGGACTGTACCCCTCCCAAGGTCCAATGCCTATATAGTATAACGTCACATCATAATAACAACAAAACAAGATCATCTTCAATAAATGCCAGATTTTTCTTCTTTTTTTCAAACGTTGAAACAACGTAATGAGAAAAAACTACCACAAAAATACAGTATATAAAACACGAATGTAATCCATAAGACCATGACCAGCATTTACAAACCAAAACAGTGGCCTGGAATTAAAAATGATACTGCTAATACATACAAATGAATATGTACACTTACATAAGTGTTGTGTTTGTGTGTGTGTACACAATTAATTGCAAATAACCTTAATGATTTTCAGATAAATAAAAATCATACTTTTTCCAATTCTTTGACACCTTCCGCATATTCTTTCTTTTGTAGCAGTGCAAGACCAAGCATATAATGGGCCTGCAACGCAAAGTACTTCCTAAGTTAGTTCATCCAAAATCAGATTTTGAATTTGTTTTCCTAGCTGAAAAGAATTAGTTTCTAGTAGAAGCAACATGACATGGTAAGTGAAACATGAATCATGACGAATATTATTAAACTATACCAATAATAAACTCAAGCAACAATCAAGAACTTGACATTCTGCCTATGGAAGAAATCTCTCATGCCAAGCTAAAAGCCAACATGCAATAATTTCCAAAGTGTCTTACGCAAAGCAAAACTACTAACTTAAAAAGCATAATAATTCTTCTACTAGTCTACTACTTAAGGGATCAGACCCATATTTTTACCTCTTAAAATTTGACCTAACTTAAGTAATAATAATTAATTAAGTGAAATCGGGAAAAGCAGCAGCGACCAATCTATAACATTAATATATGCAGAAGAAATATAGCAGAGATTATATTCGCAAGGAAAAAGATGAACCTCAAGCTTTTAAAATCATATGTCCATACTCCGTGGTAACAAAAGATAGCAGAAAAAATCCAGACCACAACTTCATTTTAGGGTGTTCGATTACACTGTCTGAAGCTTGAAATAATTCATTTGCTGAATTTTTTAGTCAAATTTATTACTTAAATTTTAAATATTAAAACTGTGAGAGCTAACAAAACCACCACTTCATTTTCTTCACAAGAATATTAAACTTGTAAGTTACTTGTGTAACATTGAGCTTGATTAAGCGAATAAGAATAAAAAAGTTAGATGTGTTCATGCTAACTGGTAAAGCCGGGGATCATCATTTATTTTATTTAAATTCCTTTCTAAATTTTCAGCAAGTAGATTGAAGAAGTTTTCTTATCAGATATTATACCTTATTTGAATCAGGAAATAAAGGTTGACCCAACTTTATCTGGTTTATTTTCAATTAGCCCAAATCTCCCTAGAATTACCGAACTGAATATTCAAACGAATCAAACCCAACCCAACCAATTTTAATTAAGATCCCCAAAGTAAAAGGGGCATACAACTAGTTAAAGTACAGAAAGACGACAACATCAATCACAAAATAGCTTTGCAAGTCATTAAAAGATTTGGGATAGTACATATCAATTTAGTTGAAATTATTAAGATTCTATTCTTCAGTTCTTCAAGAGTGGCACTTGTAGTAAAACAATAACAAAACTATTGTAGAAAAAAGAAGGAAATATGCTGATGATTAAGCATGTGATAAATGGACACAACTAAGTAAAGAAAATGTGCATGCTACAGAGGTTAACCTAGTGGCTTCAATATGAAAAATTGAAAACAGTCTATGCAACATATTAACATCACCATTCGCTCTGATATCCAAACTAATACATTCCTTAACATTTGATGCAGCACGTATATTCTACCAAATTTTCCCTCTCATGGAAGACCTAGGGGGAGATGAGAAAGGCCCCCCAAACATCCGGTTTACCTAATATATAGATACAATTTAAATAAAAACTGTTAATTTCGACCCCCTCACAACATTTTAAGAAATTTTGATAATAATCATTCATCAGGCCTAGTAATTTTACATATGTTGTGTTTATCACATATGTATTAAAGACCCGAAACAGACTTAAAATGACTAATTAGCGCTTTTTTTGGTACTCAAAGGTCAGTTTCATTGTTTTCAACCTCTTGGTCCTAGTAAGAAAAACTCAGAGGGACCGCCTGCTCAAAATCAATGCCACCAACATCAAGTTCGTTGACTATACAGTAAGTCAATAATAGTCTCACAGGTCACAATGAAGGAACTCCAACAAGGAAACACTGTCCATCACAGATAAAGAGGTATATGCCTAAGCCTAAAAGAAATGAAAGTGATATGGTCCCTTACCAGCAGCACCTCATAGGAAATGAACGAATAAGCACTAAATACAATAGTTATTCTTACATCATTCATTTTGCCTATGCACAATATTATCACTCTCAATGAAAATCCATCTCATAACATATAAAGTCATGAAATGTAAGGAAAAACTGAATCTTTGTTGGCTTAAAATACAGAAGATTGCGAGAAATGCTACTTAGTCATCAACCATCCATATCCAGCACATTCACTCCTTATGTTGTGTACTAGAACTAATATCAGGGTAAAATTTAAAGGGAATCACAACACCACAAGAAAATTATACGAAAAGCACAGCAAAACAAAATCAGATTCATAAGAAAAACTATGTTAAAATGGACGGTCTTATTTACAAGGGCCACACCTTAACAGAACGATGATCAAGCTGGATTGCTTTTCTGCAATCCTCCTCCACTCTTGTCCAGTCACTATGCACAGAACCACATAAAACCCGAAATGATAAGAATTCCAAGAACGAAGCTATAACATTTAAACACCATTGTTCATAGCGAATGCAAGTGATCAATCACACGTACTTTCGTTTGCGATGGCACAAAGCCCGATTCGTCCAATACACAGGAACATTAGGGCACAGCGTAATAGCCTTTCAGAAAAAAGAAAAATCAAACCTTTTTCAGCACATGCTCAAAAAATCAAAACATGAAAAACAATATAATAATAAAAATTACCTCGGTATAAGCATCAATGGCAGCGCCAAATCGATCTTTTTTGAAGTAAGTGTTGCCGTCTTGTCTGAGTTGCTCGGCTTGTTTCGCCGTTGCTACCGGCGACATTTTCCTTTCTTTCCTTGCCCTATTGTTTTCGCCTTCTCTCTCCCTCTCGATTTCTATTTAATATCTAAACACTTGAGAGTTATACATACATAAACCTCAATTTCAGAAAAGTGCTAATGGATTTTGGTAATCAGAAAAAAATAAAAAAGAAAAAAGACAAAAGAAATGAAATTCTTTGCTGATACAAGGGTGAAGAGAGAGACTGGATCGTCAATTTTGGGGGTTTTACTAACGCCAATGAAAGGAAAGGTGGTGCCGTATCATTAAAGGGGTGATTTTAATTTTAAATTTTTTGATATAATTTAGGATATTAATTTTTCTTAATTACATAAATTTTGGTAATATTCTAATTTTTTTTATTATAATGAGTAGTTAATTATTTAAGTAACAATTAAAGGTATTTTAATAATTATTTTATTTTTTATAATTATAAAATTAACAATACTCTAATTAATAAAAAAAATTATAAAAAATTACACTTAATTTATTTTTTATACTTTATAACATACACTTTCAAATTAAGTGTAATTTTTTAAAGTTTTTTTTATAAATTGAGATATTGTCAATTTTATAATTATAAAAAAAAGTAAAATAATTACTAAAAGACTTTTGACGTTACTAAATAATTACTCACCCATTATAATAAAAAAGATAATTTTAAAATATTACACAAATTTTAAAAAAAAAACTAATACTTTAAAGAAATATTTAAAAAAAGGATTAAAAAAAACTAATACTGTACTTTAAAGAAATATTTAAGAAAATGGGTAAATTGATTTATTAATTTAGATTTCAAGCTTAATAAAATAAATTTTATAATTAAGGGTAGTTTTCTTTAACCGTTTTTATTAATAAAGATAATATTAATTTTATAATTACAAGTAAAAATACAATTAATTACTATAATACCCTTAATATAACTACTCACCATTTATAGTAAACAAAGGTAATTTTGGAATATTACTCAAATTTATAATTAAGAAAAACTAATATACTAAATTAAATAGTAACTTTGAAAATTATCCATTTAAAAAAATCACCCTACTTTAAATTACATAAATTTTTTTAAAAATTACCTTTTAAAAAATATCATTTTTTTATCATTTTTTTATTATTTATCATATCAATGAAAATTATGATGATAATTTATCATTCATAATTATCATTTATTTTATATTTTTAATGACACAAATAAATATACAGTACATCAACACATCTTTGAAGTCATAAAATTGTATAGAACATTTTAAATTACTTCAAAAAAATTTTTTTAGTGATTTAAAATAGTTTCTAAATATTTTCAAAATGTTTTAATATAATTTTTAAATGGAGTATATTTAAAAGTGTTTTATAGTAATTTAAAAATATTTTTTAAACATTTTATAATTCTCAACTTCATCAAAAGTCGCATTCGTCCCAAAAACACGCCTTTCTCGCGGCCACGGCAGACAGATACGACGTCGTTTGTTGCGTGCCCACCACAGAGAGAAAAAGCCGGCAATAATTCTTCTCCATTTCGCCGTCGCTATCATTATCTAACCCTTTTCTCATCTCCTTCTCATAAATACAGACTCCCTCTCGTAGCTTGCTTCACAGATCAAAACTCTCGGGCCACCAAGGATGACGACGGCGACGGCGAATATCTATTTTCTGGCGCTGCTCTTGCTTTCAGGACTCGTTTCTCAGGTGCGAATCGAATCCCTCCGATCTTCGTTGTGTTGATTTATAGCTCGATTGACTCCAGTTCGAGCCTCGATCATGAATCTCTGTAAATTCTGAACTCGAAATTAGTGATATTGCCGATCGAGATTTTATTTGTGCTGTTTGATCATTTAATATAGATGAAATTAATCAATCATAAAGGGAAAATTGATTTCTTGATCATACGTCTTTATTTATAAAAATTAATGGAAGGAAAATAAATCGAGTTGGGAAAATAAAAGAAAGTGATTGTGATAGTTAGTATGAACAGCTCGTAATGATTTTTATTCGTCAAACAGTTTGTTGCGGCAAAACAACTTTCCCAGGGGAAGCTGCAGTCTCCTCTTCTTCAGGTACCTATGCTTGTTCTTTTTCTAATAGATGCATAAGAAACCATCTTTTGTATATTCTCACTTGAAAAATGATTTTCTACACATGACTGTCAAAATGCCTCAAATATCCGTAAATGGTTGGGGTCTGAAATTGATATTTCACGACAAGATTAGTTTTTTTTTCTTTCGTGTCTTGGATACATGGCATTACTCAGGAGCTGTCACATGTTCAAGGCACAAATCTGTTTTCAGGACACAAAATATATGTATAAAAAAATTACATTTCGTGTGCGTGTCTTGAAGAAGTGGCAGATTTTGAGTGGTGCCACACGTTCAAGACACAAAATATAAGAAAGACATAAAAAAAATCATGTCTTGAATACGACAAGCAACAGCTCCTGAGTCCAAGAAAATAGATTTTTACCGTAACAATCGAGCAACATTCAGTGATTTTTATTTTATTTTTTTCTGTTTTCATTCCGAGACATTTAATTTATTTTTTTGTTTCGAGTATTATCAAATTTGAACCACGACATCCTCACGGGTATTTAATGTAATACGACATGTATGTGTTTAAAAGCATTTTTGTAAGTGGATGTGTGGAGAAGATGATTTGTTATACCCATTTGTGTATATTCACCCATTAACACATAATAACAAAATTATGCACATTTTGCTGTTAAATTTGGAAAATCCATTTTTTAATGATATTGACTATCAATAACCACCCTACAGGAGTCGATCATTAAGGAGATAAATGAGAACCCCAAGTCAGGATGGCGAGCTGCCTCGAGTCCACGATTGTCTAATTACACTGTAAGCCTTTTCCCTGTCACATGTTTTTTGCTTTAATTTAGTAGTTGTTTGATTGTTTGACTTTTAAAGGTTGGCGAGTTTATGCACCTTCTGGGAGTCAAAGAGATGCCCAAAGAGGACTTGTCAGCCGTCCCCATTGTGAGTCATCCGAAATCTTTGAAGTTGCCGAGCAGTTTTGATGCAAGAGATGCATGGCCTCAGTGTAGCAACATCGGACGAATTCAAGGTTGGAATGTTTTATTTATTTATTTTGTATTTGTAATTGAGGTTTATTTTCTTTCAATTGAAAGCATTGAATTCTAATTGTTTTCTGCTGCCATTTCGTTATGTCCGATTCTGGGCAAACTTTCATCAATGAAGATCAGGTAATAAATTTCATATGCATGCTTGCCCTTCGTATTCTTGTCAGACAGACGAACTAGAAAAATAAATTCCAAGTAAATTTCCCTTTTTTCCTTCCATAGGGTCACTGTGGCTCTTGTTGGGCTTTTGCTGCTGTTGAAGCACTTTCAGATCGTTTCTGCATCCAATTCGGAAAGGTAGATGAAAAATTCATTGCTTTTCAACTTCATTTCTTTCTCTTGTTAAATATATACATAAATATTCATACTTAAATATTTCAAAACGCATCACCAAATCCTAAATTCTAAGATTTATTATGCCTCTCTTGCAAATCACGAAAAATTATATACTAGTGACTTAGAAAATCTATATCACTGTACTTGTATATTACATTAATTATATAAAAATTAGCAAAAAGTTTAAATATTTATTTATTAGTAGTACAAACAATGGTCTTGATTATATTTTTAGTGTAAAAAGGCCACTTTGATAACAAGGTATACACAGTATTTTCTTCAAACTTTAAAGTTAATCTTAGGCTGGCGTGGTTAAAAGCATACTTTATTGATCAATAATTTCAATTGAGAAGGAATAAGAACGAGTCAACAAACACACCCAAAAAAACAAAACTACAACACATATACGCATGTATTTAAAAAACTGTGGGGCTCCAGGCTCCAGCAGGTCCAACTACACTGTGGCTCCTCCCCTGTTTATATATTTTAATTACTTATTGTGTAATTGGAGCCTCTGTTTGTTTTTTAGAACACATCTCTGTCTGTAAACGATCTTTTAGCATGCTGTGGTTTTATGTGTGGGAGTGGCTGTGATGGTGGGGTTCCAATCTATGCATGGCGTTACTTTGTCCACCATGGTGTTGTCACTGAAGAGGTAACAGACAATTTTTTACTAGAGTCCTTCTTTGATTATTCTGAAATAACTGATATAGGAGTACTAAATTGTGTAGCCTGTAGGGATGACTTCCTCTTACTCGTCTATTTGGAAAAGAGAAGAAATCAAACAAATAAGAAAAAGGAAATATAGAAAAGGACACTGATATACTTTCACAGTTTCACCTCTATTTTAACATCTGCTTGTTATCTATCTAGTCAAAAGTCGGTGTGGATTTAACTCAAATTTAAAAAAATTAGTACTAATCCAACCCTCACTGCGAAAAAAAAACCAAAGCTTTTCTTCTTTCCAAGGAGAAATGAATTGTTTTTGGTTAATTAACACATACCAGGATTTAGTCTATTTTACATAAGCATTATCAGGTCATGTTTCTCTCATCTCCATTACCACTAAAATTGCTGAAATAAAAGTTAATGGTTTGATTGGAGGGGTGTTCATTTTTCTCATTTTCAATTTTAGAGAATATCATGGCAGAAAACTATTTTGAAAAAATAAGATTTTTTTGGGAGTGTGATTGGTTGCGAGTGAAAAAATGATTTATATATATATATATATACACACACACACACACACACACACACTAGTAATGAATGTAATGTAATGATCGTAAATGATTAGTATTTAAAAGTATGTTAGTGGGTGAATAGTAAAAGCTATAGGGAAATGGGCGAATATGTTATTGTTGTTTGTTTGTTTCGTTATGATAGATGTGATTTATAAGGGAATAAGCGAACAGTGTATTTTATGTTTGTTTTGAAGAAATTAATAAACTTGGGATTTTTATTTCAAATGATCTTGTAGCCAAAAGCAATCTATTTTTCTCTTGGCATTACAATTATTATTATTCTATCAGTGTGACCCATACTTTGATCAAGCTGGATGTTCCCACCCTGGTTGTGAGCCCGCATTTCCTACACCAAAGTGTGTTAGACATTGCGTAGATGGGAACCAGGTGTGGAAGAAGACAAAGCGTTACAGTGTCAACGCATATAAGATCCATTCTGATCCACAGAGTATTATGGCTGAAGTCTATAAGAACGGACCTGTTGAAGTTGCCTTCACTGTTTACGAGGCAAGCCCTTTAATATTTCTGCAAACTACTTACTACTTAGATGTTGATTGGATATAATTTGAAATAGACTTTTTCTCTTCAAAATAACATTATTTGATGTTTCTAAAATTTACTTATGTTCATTCTTATCTATCAATTACTATCTCTCAAATGACATTTCTCGTATCCGTCACAACCTCAAAACTCACCATACTTGTTTTGAAGAATAATGTTTCATCATTATTCTCGAACATAAACAAAATTTCCACATTGAAAGTGTATCAAGTTGTGTACTTGTAACTTGTTAGATACGGTGATTTTTCTAGCAAGAATGGGTTCGCTTGATCTGATACATGAGAATATTGCAACCGGAATTACAGGATTTTGCACACTATAAATCCGGAGTTTACAAGCATATTCAAGGTGAAGCTCTGGGAGGTCATGCTGTCAAGCTAATAGGCTGGGGCACCTCCAGCGACGGAGAGGACTATTGGGTATGTTAACGTGGGCAGTGGACTTTAATATCATATTTATCACTTATCTCTTGTATATATATCGTATATCTATTACCCGTTAAACAAAAGGTGAGTGAATAATCAGTCCATGATTTATGACTTGTGCTTTTACATTTTAACCATGTACTTTTGTGTTTCAGCTTGTCGCAAATCAGTGGAATAGAAGTTGGGGAGATGTATGTACAAATAAGTTTTTTCTCTCTATTTGAAATAGCTATTTTGTCATTCATTCGATATTTATGTAACTCTCGTAATTTGGTCGTCTGTTGCGAATGCTGTGCAGGATGGTTACTTCATGATCAGAAGAGGAACAAACGAGTGTGGAATCGAAGAAGAGGTGGTTGCTGGTTTGCCTTCCTCGAAAAACTTCATAAGAGAGGTTTCAAGCATGGACACTTTTGCTGACGTCGCTTCAGCTTGACTATTATTGACAGTCTGCTACTCGTGATCTGTACCAGTCGTGTGATCACGGTCTTAGTTGATGCATTTGTATATAAGTCTATTTAGGGGACCACTTGTTGGCTCTCCACAAGCCTCGAGTGAATGTTGTCGCCATGTATTTTACTCTTCACCGTGTTGTATGAACAAGACGGTACATAAACTTATGTTTAACGAGGTTGTGAAGTGAAATAATAATGAATTCTAGATGTCGAGGGGAGCATGAGACTGATGAACTATTGACAGTGAGCCATAACTATCTGCATTGTTTGATTTGATTAATCGATTTTAGTCGTGACTCAGTGCATAAATGGATACTCTACAAATTTCTTCTTTTGGATTGAAATCGGTTTTCTTCTTTAGGATTGAAATCGGTTGAAAGGAAGTTAACTGCATTGATAGAAATTGTTTTTTTCATTTATTTTAATTTAGTATATTTTTAAATGAATTTAATCGAATTGTAAATCTTAGTTCTCTTAAAATGTAATTAAAAAAAAGCTTTTTTTTTTCTTCTAAAATATTAAAAAATCGGTCAATTAATTTACACCGATTGATCGAGAGAGAGAGGATCAATTCGCGGATATACCCAAAAGGCCAAAGCCCAACGGGATGCCGACTAACCGTCAGATCCTCCTCCTCCGCATTGTGGGTAAAAACAGTAATCGGAATTAGGGTTTATAGATTGCATGGGTAATGGAGACGCTGCAGAGGAGAGTGGAGACATGGGTCCGAGATCAAGGTACCAAAATCCGGAAGGTGACGTGGCCGCCGCCGTGGAGGGTTGTGGTGAAGTGGCCGTGGCCGTCCAATGGCCGCATCGAGCAGCAGAAGAGGATTCAGGAAGAGCTGGAGTGCCGCAAGAAGCAATTGCAGGACTTGTGTTACGCTGTCAAGGCAGAGACGCTTTCCGATTTGCAGGACATTCTTTGTTGCATGGTTCTCTCCGAGTGCGTCTACAAGGTGAACCCCTTCGCTTTCGGAAATTGTTAAGGGTTTTGGATTTTCCTTGTTTGCAGGTTTTAGGGAGAGATGCAATGCTGTGGTTGATTTAATTTCCTTAACTTCAGAAACTGTTTGTTTTTCGTTTGTTCGATTGTTTAGTGTTTGCAATAGCGGAGTTCTATAGCTTGCATAATTGTGATTGATTTGCAATCTTTTTTTACGGTTTAAGTGATTTGATCAAAATCTTAATGTGGTTTTAGTATTAGAAAATCCAATTTTTTTCAGTCGAACACTACTAGAGATAATGGGATCATCAAAAGGAAGAGTTTTGCAATGTACTTATCAGTGAAAAAGATAGCTGAAGTTAAGTAAATCGTGTAGTGCAGGACCTTTTATTTCTAGATTTGGCCGTTAAAAGTAGTATAACTTTATTTCCTGTCCTGCCTATTATATTGCAATGGCTAATTCTTTCATATTACTGACGTTGATATTCTCGTTATAATAGAGACCTGCTGCTGAGATGATTCGGGCCGTGAACAAATTTAAGGCTGACTTTGGTGGGCAAGTAGTTTCCATAGAACGCGTCCAACCATCTTCAGATCATGTTCCTCATAGGTGATTGAATAGAATATTAAATACAGTATACTTTTCCCATGAATTTTTACCTAACACAAATTGTCTTCTGAAACAATAGATATTACATCTGGCTGTCTCACTCTCTTTCCATGTATTTAACTAATTTAAGTATCATGACGGACAGCACATCTGGTAACTGTTTTGTAATGTTCACAATAACACATAAAGTCCCATGAAATTTTGACAATCTATGTTCAAAATATGTGGCTGGGGGAAGAATTCCCTAGTCTAGGAGAGTAACGTGCCAAGGCTCGTGAAATTACTGGTGGTTTTGAAACACCTAAAAAAACTCGTGAAATGAATTCCTTTCTCAATTTCTGTTATACTCGTGAAGAGCATGCAAAACTGAGTTACTGGATATAACATGATTTTTTTCCCCAACACTTTTTCAAAACTAAGAGAGAGTCACTTCTTTGTGGTTCTTACTTCTTAGGTTTCTATTAGCTGAAGCAGGAGACACTTTGTTTGCATCTTTCATTGGGACGAAGCAATACAAGTAAGTACGAAAATAATACTTATAGTCAGACCTTTATCTTCTTTCTGAAGCTGTAGTTCAAATTATGTTTTACTTTATTTTGCTTCTACCTGTTGTAAAGGGATTTCATGGCTGATGCAAATATATTTCAAGGTGCCATATTCCACGATAATGCAATGGAAGATGTTAATGGAGCTGAACAAACAGAACCTACAAGTCAAGTGGATAATGGATCAACACATACAGAAACGAACCCTAAACAGACAAAATTTACACCGAAGCCTGCTGTTCATCGGGTACTCAATGCACTTTTGGCATTTTGTTAATGAAAGTGATATGAAGCATCCATGATTTTTAAAGAATGTTCTTTATTTGACTACATACATGTACATTTATTTTTTGGTTGATAACTTCCTTCTCTAGGGATTTATGGCTCGTGCCAAAGGGATACCTGCATTAGAGTTGTACAGGCTTGCGCAGAATAAGAAACGAAAACTTGTATTATGTGGGCATTCACTTGGTGGAGCAGTATGTCCCCTTTTTGTATCACTTAAATACCTTGTTTTACATCTTGTTACCTGTAATTAAGCAGTGAATTCCGTCTCTATGTTGATAACTTGTGAAGGTAGCTGTCCTAGCCACCCTTGCCATTTTGAGGGTTATCGCTCTTACATCAAAAGAAGCTGAAAGGGTTCAGGTGAAGTGTATAACATTCTCCCAACCTCCAGTAGGAAATGCTGCTCTTAGAGAGTATGTCCTGTGCCCTGTTATTTGGTGTATATCTTATAGTTAACTTCGCTTTATCAACTTTTTTGGCATGTTTTCTTTCAGCTATGTCAATGAAAAGGGATGGAAACACCACTTTAAGACATACTGCATTCCTGAAGACTTGGTGCCCCGAATACTGTCTCCAGCATATTTTCACCACTATAACTCACAGAATCCCTTGGGACCCGCTAATGCTGAAGATTCACCACCAGTGACAAAGTATACTGAAGGAGCAGAAAAGCAGAAGGCAGAAAGACCAAAAGAGAATGAAGGGGAACAATTGGTTCTTGGATTAGGTCCCGTGCATAATTCCTTTTGGAGACTTTCAAGACTTGTTCCCATAGAAGGCCTTAGAAGGAAGTTTTATAATAGGGGGAGGAATGTTGACCCGGTAAAAATATCTACAGAAACTGATTCTTCCGCAACATCTTCTATTGAGGATATAGTTACTGCTCCACAGTCTCTTGAAATTGAAGAGGGTTCTGATGGGATTTCTCTCCGGCCTTTGCCTGAAAAAAGTGAACAGATTTCTGAAGGACTTAAAAATGGTAAATCATCCGGGCATGGTAACAGTAGCAGTGACGACAAGAAGGCATGGCGGAGCATACCTTCCTTGCCTTCATATGTTCCTTTTGGGCAAGTAAGATAGACAACTGATTGCTTTTCTATGAAATTCACATCCCCTTTTATGTGATCATCATTCGTTTAATCGAATTATATTCTCAATATTGAAGAATAATGGTGGTTTAGTCTGTATTTCATTCCATAATTTTATTATGTTATACTGCTTGTATCATAGCTAGCCCTACTTCTTATTTTCTTATACAGTTCGTGTTGTTTTTTAACAGCTTTATCTTTTGGGAAATTTGTCTGTGGAATCATTATCTGGTTCAGAATACTCAAAATTAACTTCGGTGAGAGGCTACTTGTTGTTCATTACTTCTTCATTTTCATTTCTGTTTATCAGATAAAGATTTAGTTAGTCTTAATCCTTCCTGTGCAGAATCTAGTGGTCCTTGCTGTAATGTAATTAATACAGTTCATGAAACATTCTAATCTCTTGGATTCTCGTATTCAGGTCAGATCTGTAATTGCAGAAGTAAAAGAACGCTTTCAATCACATTCAATGAAATCATACAGATCCCGGTTTCAAAGGTAACAAAGTTAGTGTTTTACTTATCCCTGTGGTAGTCCCGTGCGTTTTTTTTTTTTCTTCTCTCCGTTTTTGTAAGATGAATATTTCAACACTTAGTTATATTTTATCTTCATGAGATCACTTATCCAATTTTTACGAGTAAAAAGTTTCTCTTTCCAATTTGAGCTTTGATGAATGTGCAAATTTGCACTTATTTCATTGTTTAAATCATTGGCAATGTAGAGTTTGACTTGCTTTTGTTACCTGTTGTTCTTTCACTGGATGAAATACAGGCAATTATAAGCTGTTTTTTTTGTACCTACCTTATGTTAGCCAAATTTGACCGTTTTGAATTTAAAATCTGGATACTGTGTTTTAATTCCTTATACTTCCATAGTGATCCATCAAGTAGATGTGTTGATCATTAATCATTTCATACCTTGCATTTTAGTTTTACTTTTATTTTTTATACCTCATTAATGCTATACGCATTCCCTGTATAATTTCATCATAGTTGTTTTTGGCTCCTGATATTTCTTACAGAATCTACGAACTCTACATGAATGAAAATGCATTTCCGTTTTTGGGAAGGGAGCAAGAGCTACAATTTCCACAGTTGCAAAAATGGATAGGAATTTCAGTTTCTGGTTCGGTTGAACTTGGGAATATTGTTGAATCTCCAATTATTCGTGCAGCTACTTCTTTGGTTCCTCTTGGATGGACTGGAATTCCTTGTGAAAAGAATGGAGAACCTCTGAAAGTAGATATTTCTGGATTCGGATTACATCTGTGTACATTGGTTCAAGCTCGAGTGAATGGAAAATGGTATTTTCTTGACCATATGTTCATGTCAATCCTATGCAGTTGTATCATATTTGTCTCTCTATTTTTATCATATATCAATAATTTAATCTTGTGTGGGTAAGAATTTAAATATGTCTATCTTCATTATGGACATTTCCTGTGCCACAAAACTGCATATTTTGACCTACTTTTCAACCAATTTCACTAGAGTGTTGTCTATATGCTAATCCGATGTTGAATTAGACAGGTGTTCAACCACTGTGGAATCTTTTCCTTCTCCACCAGCACATTCTCAGCAGCATGAATTGCAACCGGAGATGCAAAAGATGCGAATCCATGTTGGAGCTCCAATGAGAAGACCACCAAAACATCAAATATCTGAGGATAGGTTGATGCCTGCATTTCTTTCTATTGACCCGAGCTCTGTTGACCTGAAATTGAAGCAGAACACGGCTTCTCCGGACATGGCAGAGAAATTCATACATCCTGAAGGTCTAGATGATTTTGTAGTATTTTGTACAACTGATTTTTCAACTGCTACAAAAGAGGTTCATGTTAGAACACGCAGGGTGCGATTAATTGGCCTTGAGGTAATATAAACTATCTTATCTGTATTTCGATCACCCATAGACTCTGTTTTTGGCCTTTTGTTGGTGTACTTAACATTAAAGCGTATTTGTGTCATTCAGGGTGCTGGTAAAACTTCCCTTCTTAAGGCAATTTTAGATCAGGGGAAAGGTATTAGTACTGCAAGTCTTGAGACTCTGTCTATGGATGTTGATGTTCGAGAAGGTATTACAGGTGGTTTGTTATATTCAGATTCCACTGGAGTAAATTTGCAGGTTATCTTCCTTCTTTCCTACAATAGTTCTTCATCATTTTCATTGCATCCATCCATTCACGTGTACATGATTATCCATCTATCTTTCTCATCTTCCCAAATGCAGAATCTGAACATGGAGGCCACCCGTTTCAGGGACGAGCTCTGGAAGGGAATCCGTGATCTCAGCCAGAAAATAGATCTGGTTGTCCTAGTCCACAACCTGTCTCATCGGATACCTCATTACAACCAATCAATCTCATCGCATCCGCCACCTGCTCTTTCCCTCCTATTAGATGAAGCCAAATCCCTAGGGGTCCCTTGGGTCCTTGCCGTAACCAACAAATTCTCCGTCAGCGCACACCAACAGAAGGAGGCCATCAATGCCGTTCTGCATGCCTACCAGGCGTCACCTGGCTTGACCAGTGTCATCAACTCGTGCCAGTACATTATGCCGACCGCTGAGGGTGATAATTCGCTCTCGTGGCGTGGGCCCAAAAAAAATGGGGCTCCTCCTGATGGGGCGATGGGAGAGTTCCAGAGGTTCATTTTTTCTCCATTGGATGTTGTACGGAGGCCTTTTATGAGAAGGCCAGCCGTTCTGCCTGTGGAGGGTGTGACGGGTCTGTGTCAGCTAATCAGCCGTGTGCTCCGTTGTAATGAGGAAGCTGCTTTGCAGGTAAACATTTTATTTATTTTTTGGTAATAAATAAATAAATAGGAGAAATTGTGTATATTCTAAGTGCACGACTCCCATTTTTAACGAGTGATTAAAAAAGGGATCTACTATACGAAGAAGATTCTAACCATGCTTAAATAAGGAGTAATATACACAAGTTGAAATATATAATCATATCTCCAACATATATTTTGAGATATAAAAGGAAATAAGGTGTACTTGATGTGGTTAGGGATGGCTTTGGGCCTGGTTTATGATCATGTAAATGAGTTTGGGTTTGTGTTTGTGTTTTGAGTTCTCAGTTCGTTTTTTATCACCCAAACCCGGTCCTATTTTTTTTAATGGGATAATTGTTATTTTGTCCACTCCTGCAAGATTAGTCGCGTCAAACACTAATGAAAGAAATTCCTTTTGTAAATCATCATTTTCCACACTTCTATCATACTTAAATCCTAAATTTCTTGACTAAAACACCCCCGTAATCCTCGCCTGATTCCACGGATTTTTCATTTAATTTGCAAGGGTGATTCTGACTTTTATTTTTGAATTGGACTACATTTCAATGGAAAAGGTTGGTTGAATGACTATCTGTCCTTCAATTGCCAAATGGTCTTCCTGCAGACTTCCTTATTCTTTTGCTACTTTTCCACGCTTGTATCGGATTCTGGGTTCTTGATTTTTTTAGGTGTCAAATGTAGGAATTGTCCGCCCTAGACTTGAACGCCTGATATGATTTCATAGTTATGGGATTGTATTATTTTGGCAGATGTGATATGAAATAGTTCTGAAATTGTGTAATCCTTTTTACTGAACAGGAGCTCACGAGAGATAGAATCTTCTTTGAGCTTGCGAGGGAACGAGCTGCTTCTGGAGACGCAGCAGACAAATCAAATTCTTTGAGTGCAGCGACAATTGGTGCCTCCGTTGGCGCTGGAGTTGGGATCATATTGGCGGTCGTTATGGGAGCAGCCTCCGCCTTGAGGAAGCCATGAAATTTTAGTTGTAAATGTTCTAAATTTATTTCCCCATTTTTTTTTATTTTTTTTTTTGAATGAGTAGAGCATGCAATTCCATTAGTAGTTTGTTTTTAAATGAGTGTGAAACAGGATTCAGACAATGTCAACCAATGTTCATAAATTTTGATTCAAAAAATGGTTCTGTTGTTAACTAGTCTATCATTCAAAATTGTCTGTTCGGATCGATAATGGACATGCCTAGGGTATAAAAAAAAATGAATCAAAATAAATGTATAGAGTATATCCAATTTGAGTTTCTGAATCAAAGAGGTTATGTCGAAAAACAGAACCCGATTCATTGCAGGAAGTCAGGTGCAATACCTCTCAATCATGTTCAGTCCATAAGAGTCATTGATCATGAAAAAAACGAAAAGTAAAAATGGTTACAACCGATAACCAATCGAAAAAAACTTGATGTGTCACAGCCAGCACACCGGAAAAGCTGGTTACAGCAGTGACGAGCAATGGAGAAGATTTTTGAGAGTTCGTATTTTGTTTGAAAAAATAAAAATCACCTAGAACAGCAAGACTTTTGCTTAGACAAATCCACACCGTTGGCCAGGCTGACCCGATCAACAGATAACTCCGCTTTATAAGAGTCTGAGTTGAGGACTTTCCGGCTAATCTTATCGAAGATCTCGCGGATAACAATCTCGAAAGCATTGTACACATTTGTGGAGTCAAGGGCGGACGTCTCTATGAAGAATAATCCTTCTTCCTCGGCTAGGGCTTTACCCTCTTCCACACTCACCTCTCTTGTGTCCTCCAAATCGCACTTGTTCCCAACTAGCATTGTTGCTACTGTAGTGTCGCAGTGAGCTTCGAAAACATAAACAAAACAAAAAATTACTACACAAAAACAATGAGTTATAGGGAAAATTACAAAAAGATATAAACACAATGAAGCCACAAATACAAAAATATTCAAGAATTAAACAAATTTGTAAGAAAAAGAGAAGAAAAAAACGATGCCACTGTTTTGTTTTACGTTCGAGCTAAGTTACTTAGCATTGCCCAATATAAAACTCTTTCTAGTTTCTACTACCCCACATAACATGCTACCCTACAGGTTCAAGACTACACTCCCATCGACTGCCCACAATCTTAAAATCCACCCATCTATCATCTCGAAGCATCTTACGACATTTATGATGCCCGTCCTGTTTTTTTCACTTTCTAATCTACCCCCAACAGTCTTATTAATTGCATTTAACATCACAGACACATTTAGAAAAAAAGAATACAATTAATTACAAAAACACACCCAAGTCATTTGATCATGCCTTTGGGGTGGTTTCTGTAATTATCCCAAAATAAAATCAGAATACCAGAGCTCTATTCACACTGTAATGCCATGACCAGTAAAATTACTTTGTGTTAGTCCCTACTAAATGTATTGAAAACAATTCAGCCCTATTACAACTCGATTTTTCTGGCTCCGTCCCCTGATTTCACGACCATTTAAAAGTCGAAACAATCACCAACACATCAACAAAACAAATGACGAAAAACCCGAAAACACAAATGCAATAAAACAAATGACAACAAGAATTGAAAACAGAATGAAAATTAAGACAGAACACACCCACGATTACAAATGCAGAGAAACAGATATGATATATGTGAATGAAGAAAAACAAAAACAGAGTTTGATAGAAATTAATTTACATACTGTTGAGCTCGTCGAACCAGCGCTTGATGTTCTCGAAGGTGGCCTTCCTGCTGATGTCGTAGACGACGAGGGCTCCGACGGCGCCGCGGTAATAGGCGGAGGTGACGGCCCGGAAGCGCTCCTGGCCGGCGGTGTCCCAGACCTGGGCCTTGACCTCCTTGCCGTCGACCTCCATGACCTGCGTCTGGAACTCGACCCCAATCGTCGCCTTCGAGTGGTGGTCGAACTCGTCCCGAGCGAACCGGGAAAGGAGGTTCGATTTGCCGACGGCGGAGTCGCCGATCACCACTATCTTGAACAAGTACTCTTCGCCATTTTCTTCCTCCATTTTTCAAAATTGATAAAAGGTGCGATCTTTTCTTATCTAATTGTTGTGGGCAAAGAAAGAATTTGAAGGGGTGTACATACACAAACACTGCGTGATTCGAGGTAGAATTTTTGGATTTTCAATTGTGGGTCCCATGCCGTTGATCAATTTCCTTAATATTCCTTTTAATTACAGTAATATAATATTTATTACGTAGAATTTTGAAGCGATACTGTATTCTAAGGATTATTTTATTTCTATGTATAAAATATACGCGATAATATTTCAATTTAAAATCCAAATTAAATAGTTATTTAATATTTTATACTCTCTTTGTTTAAAAAAAAAAATGTCACACGTAGCAATTACAGACTATTATTCTCTGAACAGCATACGACAGTCGGTTTACGACTCGATCAAGTCGGTTTCCAGCTACTTGGTGATACTCTTTTATCTTTTTCACCAAGTATTTTACCCAAAATATTGTCTAACTTTTTTAGCTACTTGGTGATACTTTTTTATGGAAAAAGCTACATTAACACCAGGTGTAGAGATGACTCTCTACACCGTCAATAAAATTTAAACATGTGGAATTATTGATTAAAGTATTTATTATTATTTTTGATATGATATCTATAAATTTGGTAGTACAAATCAAATCAAATTTTGTTTAATTTTTTTCCATTGTTAAATTTAGCAAGAATATTTTAGTTATTATAAATTTGAAAGTAAAAATTTAATTAATTGATTTAATTTGAAATTAAATTTATTAATTAGTTTAGTAAATTTATTAATTATATTGCTAATAAAATTAACGAAGTAAGTACTTACATTCAATTGATAAATTAAAATTTTAAATTAAATTACAAAATTTAATTAGATTAGTAAAAAAATTGAATTATAATAAATTTCATAATAAAAAATATTACAAGTATATTTTAAGTAATAATTATTTTATGTATAATTAATTTTTTAAAATTACATTTAAAGAAATAATTATTTTAAATATAAGGAATTGTACAATATAAATAGTGTACAAAAAACATTAATAAAAAAATAAACTTCGTACTATATATTTTAAGAGATAATATCATTTTTCGTCCTGTAACGGTAGACGAATCCAATTTTAGTCCTGCGACTTTCAAAATCATAAAATCTCATCCTTTCCGTCTAAAATTGGATTCGTCTATAGTTACAGGACGAAAAATGATATTATCTCATATTTTAATAAATCAATATTTTACTTAAAATTAAAATTTTAAAATGAATTTGACATAAAACATAGTTTATTTAATAAAATTAATTATATTAAATTTTGTATAATAACATTAATTGAAATAAATTGTAGACTGCTCTTTCTTATTCACGGTGAAACAAGAGAGCAGTTGACCCGATAAGACAACTATTCTTTGACAAGAAGAGTATTTAATTAAAATTCTCTATATATAAGTAAAATAATCGAACTGAATTTGTAGTGTGAAGTTGGTGTATTCTCGATCGTGATTTCTGTCTAAAGTGCATTAATATTTTTTATCATGGTAATTAATTTTTACAATATTAAAATGATGTGAATTGCACATGTACTACAATTTTTGGTTTATATGGTGTGAGTATATCCTATAATTTAATTAAATAATGTAAAAATTAATATAACAATATTGGAAATAATTACTTGATTCAATTTTAAAATAAATTATTCAAATAAATTAATTTAATGGAGGGTAATGAGATTATTGTTATATAAAAATGCATTAATCATATAGAAGAATAATAATCTTAAAATAGTTAATTTTAATTTTTAATATGACATTTTAATATAATAATATTGAGCAAATTAAATAGTCATTTTTAAAAAAATTGATTCAACGGAAATTATTTTTATCTGAATTAATACTTTAGTTGTAATATGCAAATTGTATAATTTGATTTATTTATTTCTATGTAAAAATTTAAAATTTTAATAATTAATATATAGCTTAGATAATTTAAATTCAATTTAAAAATAATATTTTAACTTAGTAACTTATATCATATGAAAGTCTTATAATTAACCTGGATTATAAATATAATTAATTTTTTAATTTTTAATTAATTAGTTTAATTTAAATTATAATTTTAATTAATCAATTGAATTGAATTGATACGTACGAACTTTATTGATTAAATTTGCTTATTAATCAAATTGAAAAATTGTATTTTTAATTAATCAATTAAAATAATTAATTTATTTTTAAATTTTTAGTAACTAAAATCTTTTTACTAAATTAAATAATGGAAAAAAATTTTAAAAAAATTTATTTGATTTTTATTACCAAATTTATAGATATTATATCAAAACTAATAATAAATACTTTAATCAATAATGCCACATGTTCAAATTTTCTACACCTGGTGTTAATGTAGCGTCTTCCCTTTTTTATCTTTTCCATCAAGTATTTTACCCAAGAGATTGTACCTTTTTTAGAAAGTTCTAACAGTATAAGCGAATTGAATTGAATGGAATGTTATGTATTTTTATATATATAGGAGACAGAAATTAAAAAGTTGGCCTGTTGATCACTAAACACAACATGGAATATCTCATTATTTAATTCATATTTACAAATATATTCAAATTTTTTATATTTCTATTTGTATTCGTGAATATACTTTAATTAATAATATAAAATAAATAATATACATTTTTTATTTTATCATAAAAATATTAATTATAAATTTTAAAACATTATGATATTCATCGAAAAATAAAAAATAAGAAATGAAAAGACTATAAAAATATTTATTAAATATACTATATATATATATATATATATATATATATATTCAATTCAACTATTCCAATAATATTTAAATTCGAATAATATATTATTTATATTTTTATTCGTACATATTTGAATATAAAATAAATATTTGTATTTATTCGTTTTTTCAAAGAATACTTTTGGGTCAATGTCATCGGTCCACAACTCCACATATCTGTTCTTTGGACGTAAATGATTTTTTTATTTTTCATATACAACCTTTTACACGTGTTAGAAGCAGAAGAAGCGCATCATATAAAGATTGAATTGTTAAAAAACGTGAGCAATTTAACATCTACTCCGTATATTAACACGCAGGGGCGGAGCCACTCTAGGGATTAAGGGGGATTAAGGGGGCATCCGGTGCTAAATTGCACCGGATTTTATACTGTGCATTCTACATCGTTAGATTGTAATTAATTCAATCTAACGGTTAGCCTTTTGCCCATCAAATTATAAATTCGCGCTGCCCGTGCCCGTTAATTATAAACGCAAATTAAACAATTAAATACTTAACGCAAATTAAACAATTAAATAATTAATGCAAATAAACAACAATTACTTAACGCAAATAAATAATTAAAATATATACGATATTATTTACTCTTAACTTGTAAGTTACTTAACGCAAATAAATAATTAAAATATATACAAAATAATTAATTTTTTAAAGCATTTCACAAAACTTATTATAAGCTTATAAAATTTTTAATAGTTACTATAGGTTAATAATTCTATACAAGTATATAATATTTTTTATTTTTTTTTTAAATTTTAAAATAAATTTTATACTAATTTATTTAAAACGTTGGTAAATAAAAAAAAATAAAGTTATTAACTTAATTTTAAAAATTGTAATGTTAATAACCGTATTTATAAATATTTATAAGTTAAATAGTATAAAAATATTATATACAATAATAAATAAAATAAACTAATTTGAAACGATGAGCTTGAAAAATATATTTAACATAAAAAATTATGAAAAATATATTTAATATAAAAAATTATGTTTTTAAATGTGCATCGATATTAAAATATATATATATATATATATATATATATATATATATATATATATATGATTATGTTTTTAATATATTTAATATAAGAAATTATGTTTTTAAATAAATGTGCATAATTATATATAACGGGCAGAGTAATTTTTAATCGTTGGATTCATTTCATTACAACTTAATGTAAGGTGAAGAATACACAGCATAACATCCGGTGCAATTTGGCACCGGATGCCCCCTTAATCCGATTATTAAGGGGGCATCCGGTGCTAAATTGCACCGGATATTATACTGTGCATTCTACATCGTTAGATTGTAATTAATTCAATCTAACGGTTAGCCTTTTGCCCATCAAATTATAAATTCGCGCTGCCCGTTAATTATAAACGCAAATTAAACAATTAAATACTTAACGCAAATTAAACAATTAAATAATTAATGCAAATAAACAACAATTACTTAACGCAAATAAATAATTAAAATATACTCCCTCCTTCCCTTAAAACAGTGCACAGTTCCTTTGTAATTTACAAAGGAACTGTGCACTGTTTTAAGGGATAGAGTAGTATACGATATTATTTACTCTTGACTTGTAAGTTACTTAACGCAAATAAATAATTAAAATATATACAAAATAATTAATTTTTTAAAGCATTTCACAAAACTTATTTTAAGCTTATAAAATTTTTAATAGTTACTATAGGTTAATAATTCTATACAAGTATATAATATTTTTTATTTTTTTTTTAAATTTTAAAATAAATTTTATACTAATTTATTTAAAACGTTGGTAAATAAAAAAAAAAAGTTATTAACTTAATTTTAAAAATTGTAATGTAAATAACCGTATTTATAAATATTTATAAGTTAAATAGTATAAAAATATTATATACAATAATAAATAAAATAAACTAATTTGAAACGATGAGCTTGAAAAATATATTTAACATAAAAAATTATGAAAAATATATTTAATATAAAAAATTATGTTTTTAAATGTGCATCGATATTAAAATATATATATATATATATATATATATATATATATATATATATATATATATATATGATTATGTTTTTAATATATTTAATATAAGAAATTATGTTTTTAAATAAATGTGCATAATTATATATAACGGGCAGAGTAATTTTTAATCGTTGGATTCATTTCATTACAACTTAATGTAAGGTGGAGAATACACAGCATAACATCCGGTGCAATTTGGCACCGGATGCCCCCTTAATCCCCACTTTAGGGGATTAAGCCCCTAAATTTATTATTTTTGTCTTTTTAGATGTAATATTTATATAAAATCAGTCTACTTTAATGATCAGCACCCAGAGCCGTGAAACAAAAATCATTAATGAGTAAGAACTGATTATTATATTTAACAAATTTAACTAATAAAAATATTAACGCTAAGGATTAATTGCTTAATAAATTCAACAGCAATTATTATTTTTATTATTGTAGTTTCCAAAATTTACTAATGTCTAATAAATATAATATTGATAAATTAATCTAATCTCAATATTTTTAATCAATAATTATTATGTTAATAAACCAATAAATTTAATCAATGTCTAATAAATATAATATTAATAAATTAATCTATTCTTTAAAACGTCAATGTGTTTGATCAATGATCATTATCTTAATAAATCAATTAATTTAATCAATAATCATCATTTTAATATATTATTTTAATTTTCATAAATTCTATATTATTTAGATTAAATTATAGTATTTAAATATTTAATTAAATTGCTATTCATTTATTTAAAAAATATATTTAAATATATATTTTTTTATCTTTAATGTTTTTTTATAAAGTTTATTAAAAAAAATCTTACAAATAAATAGTGATTTAATTAAACATATTTTATATTTAATATAATTTTTTTATATTTTATTGTATCAAATATTTAAATATATTATTTTTATTATTTAAAATATATATATATATATATATATATATATATATATATATTGACATAATGTATTAGCAAAGTCCCTACAGCATAATTTTTCTGGCTCCGCCACTGTTAACACGTCCAATAATTTTTCCAATATTACCATCATGGAATGGAACTATAAAAAAGATGCGGAAGGTGTGCCTCTCTACTTTTTATTTAAAACTATTTTTTATTCTATTTTTTTTAATATTTTTTAAAAATAGAATATTAGAAACATTTTTTATTTTATTTTTTTAAATTTCTATCAATTTAAATAAATTATCAATAAATTATTATAAACTAGTAACTGTGCGAGTGGTATTTTTTCTGAAAAATTAAAAATTGATGCGCATAAATTTTTTATTTTATTTAATAATTGAACTCTTACGCTAAAAGAAAATAAAAATAATCAGAGATTTGAAGAATTAATTTTTTCTTATTTAATACACTGTTTTTTTTTTAAGATAAAAGAAGTAAAAATAATATAATATTTTGAGTGTTGTGAATAGTATGACTCAAATCTACTCAAATACATGCATTTTTTTATTTATTTTAAATTTATAAATTATTAAAAATAAATTAATTTAACATTAAATTCACGTGGTATTTTTTCTGAAAATTGATGGGCATAAATTTTTTTATTTTATTTAATAATTGAACTCTTACTTTGATTTGTAGAAGAGTGCATTAGACGGGATTAGGGAATCTCGTCTCGTCCCGATAATTTATATTCGGAACGGGACGACATTGATGTTTAAAATTTTTGTTCCGTATATGAGTTCGTGTCGAGATCGAGACGTCCCAAATCTATACATATATTAAAAGTTGAATTTGTCATTTTGTAAAATTAATCATGTTCCATCACACTAATTTTCGGGATGTGTCGGGATTCCGAGACAAATTATCCACCCAACTAATTTGTAAATTCTTATTAAATCTCATTATCAATCTTATCTCAAATAAGATATATTTATTAAAGTTGAAAGCTTATGCATGTTTGAAGTAATATTTAGTATGTATAGAGCAAATTATAAAACAAGAAGAGGATTATAAAATTAAATATTCTCATTACAAATTGAAAAAATATCTCCTAATAAACAACGTTGAGGTTTTATTAATGAGTTATCATTCTCTATCATTCTCATTCTCGTAGCAACATAAAATTTTAAACAACATTCAGTTTTTATTAAAGTTGAAAGCTTATGCATTTTTGAAGTAATATTTAGTATGTATAGAGCAAATTATAAAACAAGAAGAGGATTATAAAATAAAATATTCTCAAATTAAAAAAATATCTCCTAATAAACAACGTTAAGATTTTATTAGTGAGTTCTCATTCTCTATCATTCTCATTCTCTTAGCAACATAAAATTTTAAACAACATTCAGTTTTTATTAGTGAGTTACCATTCTCTACCAATTTCATAGCAATATAAAATTTGCAATTCAGCTTGTTAGTGTCTTTTGAAACTCAAAAATAAAATTGTCCATGAGTTAAAAACAGGTCTTCTAACATACGACTATTAAATATAAATAATTAAATGTAAATTAAATGATTATTATGAATACTCCTACCAAATATAAATAAATAAATTAACTAATTAGTAAATCTTTTAAGATTACTAAAAATAATAACTTTTTAAATTTCAAAATTTATAAATATTTTTTATTATTTTTATTTATAATTTATAGTGTGAACATAATAATATTAAATTTCTTATATACGTATGTATATAAGTATATACATACATATATACATACGGATGGAGAGATTCATGAATTATATACGTATGTATATATATAGATATATAGATACAACTTAAATTTATGATATTTTTTTATTAAAAAAATGTGGATATTTAAAATATTATATAGTTTATAATGTACAGTATAAAACTTAAAACATACAATGTTAAGGGATGTTATTATAATATTAATAACATTTTTTTTATATTTACTTTTTTGTCCTATAAAATAATTTACAGTATAATTTATTTTTTAGATATTCATAATAATATTCACACACTTTAAATTTTAAAATCAAAATTGAGTCAATAATAATTTAAAATGTTAAATGTCAACCTTGGATCAATAACACATTAAATGTCAAATTTGAGTTAGTAAAATTTTAAAAGACTTGTTTGTTCGGATTTTTGAAAAAAAAAAAGAAGGCGCGCGGTTAATAATAGTAATAATGATTATAAGATTTACGCGTAAACCACGTTTTTAAAGTGTGCCGCAATAAGGGTGTCGTTCGCTACGAAATATATCCGTTTTGATTGATTGATTGTTTTCTGAGTTTTTCCACCTAAATATTGTTAATTAATGTTGTTTTTATAATTTTCAGATTGATTTCTGAGTTATTCCTCCTAAATTATTTAAATGTACGTACATTTATAGGTTAGTCAATAAATAAATGACACTTCAATTAATTATCATGCACCTTACTACATAGTATTATAATTTAAATTAGTTTTTTATCCAATGAAAATAGGGTAAAGCAGGTTTTATTAATATAATATATTTTTTTTATTTTTTACATAATCAAATTAAATTAAATTATTTAAAGCAAAAAATATTTTTTTAAGTAATATTATGTGATTTTTTTGTTTTAATAAAAATATTTTTTATATTTTTATTTGTAATTATCTGGATTATATACATTTTTAATAAAGATAAAATATTTTTTTATATTTTATTTTTTCAAATAAAATATTAACATTTTTTTTATTTTCTCTTAGTTTATAAAATTGTTTAACCTGCAAAATCAAAATATTAATTAAGTTAAAAAATTATATTTAATTAAGTGAAAATAATATTTAAATTAAATAAATTTAAAAATGTTAAATATGTTTATTGATTTCACATGTTAAATTGTTAAATTAATAATTGTATTATTTTATTTTTGAAATCGTCATTTTAAATTTTTTAAAGTAAAATATTAGTTTTAATTTTATAATTTTTTTATTAGTTTGTAAAATGCAAATAATAATTATTTAAAAAACAAAGCTTTTTTAAAGTAAAATATTAGTTTTCATTTTATAATTTTTTTATTAGTTTGTAAAATCCAAATAATAATTATTTAAAAAACAAAACGCAAATTTCTAAAAAAAAAAAAAAACTTTTTTATTTATTTTTATAAAAATAATTAGAGTGCGATTTTTTTTTCTTTTTGTTTTTAAAAAAATAATTCGTGTAGTAATGATTTTTTTTTTTCAAACAGTCGCAAAGAATTTTTTATTTTTTTCTCAAATTTGTAAAAAAAACACAGATTTCTTTGGAATTAGCCTAAAAAAAACAAGCAATGATTTTTCTTTTTTTTCTCAATCATTCAAATATTTTCATTTTATTTAAAATAATTCATAAATTTGTAAAAAAACAAAAAACTTAACTTTCCTTTTTTTTTTCTCAATCATTCCTTTTTTTTTTTCTCAATCATTCAAATATTTTCATTTTATTTAAAATAATTCATAAATTTGTAAAAAAAACAAAAAACTTAACGCAAAAATATTTTTTTTATTTCTAAACAAATAATTTAGGGCGCAAAAATATATTGTATTTACTATATCGTATTTGTTAAGTTAAGACTTTATAGGACAATAATGGAGTGTTTGAATGTACACCTTGATATGATGTTCTTTTGTAAATCTAACCGTCCATATTAAATAATTAAATCTAAAGGTTGAAATGGAATTAAATGTATTGTAGAAGCGCCCTATATATATATATATATATATATATATATATATATATATATATATATATATATATATGTTTGTTCTTATAATTTTCCGTTGATTGGCTAATTATATGTTGTTGGTGATCAATGAAACATAAAAAGTCATGTGTTCGTGCTTTTTAATTCCTACTACTACTTACTGTATTATACAGTATATCGCTTAGGTTTGTTTACTCTCAATGCTAAAAAAACGTTTGTAAGAATATACTGTATATAATATAGGAGTATTAATTACTAATACTAAGAAAAACGATTCACTTCCTATGTAATTAGAGTGCTTTTTTTAGAAAGTTCTAACGATGCTAGACTCAGTCCAACATATCTCCAGTAAGATTCGATCACACATGGATTCGACTCAGTACTTTGGTAAAAGTCATCGTCCGCATATATATCTTGGTTGTTTGGACAAAAATGATTTGTAAAGTGTAGTATTTTCGAATTTAGTCAAAAAAATTAATTTTCCTTTATGGGCTGCCAATTCAAGTCAATAATAATAGGAATAGAAAGTTTTAGATTTCATATCTTTTACGATCAAAGTTTGTAGCGCGCGCGCGTTTTTCAGATGATGGATATATGGAAATCTCAAACGACTTCTTTTGTCGACAAAACAAATCCGATCGTATATTCTTACGCGTCTGGCTCGTTATTATAAATAAAAACATGTCATTACCCGATGATGAACAAAAAATTAAAAAATAAAAGTTTGTTCAACCATGAATATAATTAATATTAATCTCTCGTTGCTCCTCCTCCTCCTCCTCGTAGTCGTGGTGGTGCCATCAGAAGAAGCGGCTGCACCACCCCCGTTTTCAGATCCCGATGCGGACTCTTGCAGCAACAACGACAACACCACCGACTACTCGGAAAACGTTGACCGCGTGTTGACTCAACTAGAGTCGGCCACCGAAAACCGCAAGTTCAACTACACATCCTCGTACAATCAACACTCGAACAAATCGATCAACGGGCGGGCCCAGTGCAGGAGCGACTTGCCCCAAGCCGTCTGCTCGAGTTGCGTCAAGAACGCCACGTCAGCAATCCGCACGTTGTTGAAGTCCATCAAGTGTCGGAACGCCACGGACATGTGGGTGTGGTACAACGCTTGCTTCCTGATGTACAGCATCCAAAACTTCTTCGGAAGGGTCGACACCTCGGGCATATATTTTTACAACACGGCTAATGTGACGGGCTCGAAAATTTTTGATCAAACGTTGACGAATCTGACCAATGAAATTAGCGCCGAAGCCGTAGAGAAGTTCGTGGGGAAAGGAAACAGCACGGTCGTGAACTTGAAAAAACCGAATGAGCCGAGACCTGATCATATTTACGGTTTGGTGCAATGCACCCAAGACCTGTCGCCTGAGGGTTGTGAGTCGTGTCTCGCACAAGCAACCGGTAAATTTTATGATGACCATATATGCCGCCATAGGAAAGGTTGTCGAGTTTTGTACAGCAGCTGTTTCGCTCGCTACGAAATATATCCGTTTTGATTCGATTCATTCCGATGGATGATCGATAGATGTCTTCTTCGATCTGTGATCGATTATGTGTTTGTACGTGGCCACTTTTGTTTTGTGTGTTTCCTCCTAAATAATGTTGTTGTTGTTGTTGTTGTTGTCGTTATGTTTGTTCTCATTTCAGTTTGATTAAGTTTGTGATGAATAAGAATATGTGTTTTGTGTTTGTCTTTTTGCTTATTTACATATACAGCATGCCTATACGCAAGTCTAGGAGTATTATGCACGGGGAGTTTTTTTTTTTTTTAATCATTTTTCGAGAAGTATACGATCCATCTCAAGTTGTTAGTTTGTAAAATTCTGAAATTTGACCATTAAGTAAGAAACAGATAGATGGAGTATTTCTATACTACGAAATTTTTTGCAATTTTCATCTTCAATGTGAATGGAGAAATGTGGCATTTTTATCTCCAAGAATACGATCAAATCTCATTAATTACAAATTATTTTTCATACCTATTTCTATCTTATTTAGCTTTTCTCAAAGTAGTCCTTGGAGTTGGAGATAAGTAAAGTTGCTTCCTTAGTTATTATCCCTAAAGTCATGAATCCTTTTTCCACCATACTATATATCAAGGGTTTATTTGGAATTTCACCACTATTGTTAGCCCCATAAAACATTAACTTCTAATTATGTACAGTACTGCATATATATGTAGCCATGGGACCACCAAAATAATTGTCCCAAAATAAGACGACTCTGCCTTGTTGAGTAGCAATGTAGCATGAGTTGAGAATACACACACTCGATTCATACATGTCTAATCTGATCATGTACACAAGTTCTGAGTTGTTCGATATCATCGTCAATTAATGCTTTTAGAATCCAACTTCACTTATGGGTGATTGTCGATTCTTCTCTCGGGTCTTCGCATCGAAACTAGAAATTTCGAGTCGAAAAGACAAGAACAGTACTGCAACCACGTACTATACACCCATGATTGATCATATCATCTACGTACACACATCCATGATATGATATGATGATCCAACTCACATGCTATAGAGATTGGACCTAGAGCTTGCCCAATATTAAATACTAACCCATTAAAACCGAACGAATTGAATTTATTAGTCCCAACTCCCACTTAAACCCTACCCCACCCTTATCATTCATTCTCAACCATATAAACCCATCTCCAACTTCCCCAAACCTTCATTCTTCTTCTTCACAACCGATCGAGAATATTAATTCAACATGATGCCGATGATTATCCGAGCATGCATCGTCATCGCGTGGGCCCTCTTCTTCCGCCTCGCGACCTGCGACATCAATCAAGACAAGGAAAAATGCGCCAACACGCTCATCGGAGCAGCCACGTGCCTTCCCTACGTGGGCGGGGAGGCCAACGCCCCCCCTATGGACTGCTGTGTCGGGTTCAACAAGATTGTCGCGAGCAGCCCAGAGTGCGTGTGCTTGCTGGTCAAGGACAGGGACGACCCCTCACTCGGTCTCAAGATCAACGCCACGCGCGCGCTCGGCCTGCCCGTCAGGTGTCGCTCGCCAGTTAATCTCACCGTCAGCGACTGCCCGGGTACGTAGCCTCGCTTTTCGCCATGTTTTGTTTGTGTTCGTCTTTCTTCGTGTTGATGATTTTTTCTTGTTTTTTTTATTGGGCTAATTAAGGTCTCCTTCACATATCACCGAGCTCGCCGGAAGCCAAGGTTTTTCAGGATTTTGCAAACAGTGCTAACAACAGCACCACCTCCTCTGCTGCACATGGACCTGCTGCTGCTAAGGGTAATTAAGAAGCATTTCAAGAAAACTACATACATACATTAATTTATAGTACATATGTATTTTCATACTAAAATATATATATACGTATATGTTTCCAAAACGAAGGAACCCCGTTGGCGAACACGACAGCAGCGACCAACAATATTCCGACGTTGAACGATGGAGGGAAGAAGACGATATACGTCGGGAGGCAAGTGTTTGTAGCTATTGCTGCTGGTTTGCTCAATCTCATCTGATCTGATGCCTTCAAATTTCAATCACTGTGTATTATTCTATTTTCACATAGAATGCTTGATTTACTTTTTTTTTTTTTTAACTCTAGCTTGATTGGACCACATGAATATGTAGTATAAATTAAAATAAAATAAAAAATTCAATAAAATTTTCTTCTCCAAGGAATTAGAAAGAAAAAAAAAATTGATCATATTCATATTCATAGAAATTATAAATTACTATATGTTTATCATATTCTTACTTAAATGATTAAATCAAATCTACCTACCAAATTCAGTTAACTATAACAAGAAATCTATACAGAGGAACAAAAAAACAAACTTAGATATTCACTCTTGATAAATATATCTTCATCAAAAGTTATAATGTTTCAAAACTAAGAAAGACATGCCTGAAGAGGATCATCCGCATAAGCTAAAGTTTCAACCACAAGGTTTCCGAGAATAATGCCTGAAGAGATAGATGTGCAACTCGAATTCTGGCACCAACAACAGAAATTCTACCCGTCCCAACGACTGTACAATCAACCCGACGTTCAACATACTCAGAAGACAAATATTTGTGCAGAAGACGAAACACTTTCACAAGTAAAAGAAAGTAATCACATCTCCCCCTCCCTCCCCAACTTACACCAACCTGCTATCCTTACCACATCCCATTCCAGATTATATATAACCCCCAACCTTACTACTAATGCAAAAGTAATCCAAAACACATTACTAAAAGATATTTGCAAGGTGCTGTTAGTCCCACGCACTAGTCACGGCAGAAGGACCATAACCGCCACCATATCCACCCGGTCCTCCATACCCACCACCACCGCTGGTGTTGCTATTATTACCGTAAAAGTCCATTCCGCCCTTGTTAAAATTGCTGTCCTTACGAAAATCACGTCCCCCGAACCTCCCTCCCCCGGAGGGACCGCCCCGACGGTTCCTCCCACCACCGACGGACGAACGGGAGGCAAAACGGGACAACCAGGCTGGAACCTCCTGATTCGACTCTTGCATCAGGTCAGCCAACGGCCTCGCCATTGAGGAATTGTTTTCGTTAAAGAATGCGGTCGCGAGGCCCGATTTACCCGCACGGCCCGTGCGCCCAATGCGGTGGACGTAGTCGTCAATGTCATTGGGGAGGTCGAAATTGACAACGTGGGCCACGTGGGGGATGTCGAGGCCACGTGCCGCCACATCAGTAGCAACCAGGATTGGGGTCTTGCCACTTTTGAAAGATCTCAAAGCATATTCTCTCTCCTGCCAGGTCAAAGGTAACGGGCCTAATTAGAAAAATTCGTCGAGTTTCGAACCAAAGACTCCACAATCTCACAAGTTGTAGGATAGTATGATTAGTACGGAGTGATAATTACAAAAAGTAACCATTCAAGTGAAGGCAACTTTCATTTTAGACAGACCAGACATTGGCTCTCTCACTTTGGCAAATCTACTTCCCACGATATCAATGCCGATCTTAACGCTATTTTATTATACTGGGTTATAAAGGAGTTGTTTGATTTTTCAAATGAATTTCTATAAAAGGAAACCTTGATTATGGAGGTTTTGATTTACTATACCAAGTTTACACAAAATCAAAAGCTAATAAACTAGTCTTTTTTCCCATATTGGTTTTTAACTTCAAGTCATAGAAATTCACGCATCCATAAATTAACCAAAATAACGTAATGGGGTATTTTTCTTTTCAAAAGTAATAGTAATGTTTTAACATGGAGATACCAATCACAAGTTCACAATTTTTTTGCAAGCAGAAAAACTAACCAGAAAAATAATTGGCATCCTACTATTTAACAATGAAAAAAATTAGAATCATACCATATTATAAGAATGAAAACAAATTAGAATATCATATCATATTATCGGGAGATGCGAGACTACTGCACAGGCAAAACCCAAAGTTCAACTAGTCAAACTAACCTGTTGTGTCCTGTCACCATGTATGGTAGTAGCAGGAAACCCATTAATGCAAAGCCAGTGTTCAAGTGAATCTGCTCCCTTCTTTGTCTCAACAAAGACCAGTGTAAGAGCTTGCTGCAAATCAGCCAACAAGAACCAGACTAGTAAAATAACGGGAATGTCTAAAATCAGGACTATGACTAGCTTCTAAGAGATAATGAACCATATAAAGATATAAAGAAGTATCACCAAGACCACAAAATATCTGATTCATAGAAAAAGCAATCTACATATATTTCAAGTTGAAAACATATGATGATATTTTTCAATCCAATTGAAATGTAAAGTTATTGTCCTTGGATCGCAAAAGTTTAATAATGTTTTAAATGAAAAGAAGAAAGTTGTGACTACTGATTCCACGTGTAACCACTCTTCCCCAACATAACCTTTACATATATTTGTATAACTAACACCTATATAATAACACTGTATTCTGGTCGAATTTCTTACATTAACACCATTTGCTCTCTGTGCATGAAGGAGGTCCATCAGGTGACTTCTTTTGTCAGTCTCAAGCACATATTCAACCCTTTGTGCAATCAAGTCAGTGCTAGAACCAACCCTTCCAACAGCCAGAAATATATAACTTGATAGAAAATCTACAGCCAGCCTCTGCATGTCATGTAAAAGTAAACACCCATAAGATGGTCTCATATGAGATGCTCCCACACAATTGTGCGCATCATCTAAGTAGTAAAACCCAAAATGTAACCATCTCCTTGGTCGTAAGGTTAAAGAATGCAAGAAGTATTTACTTCCAAGAAAAAGCAACACCATCTACATATAATTTCAATTTTCGAGTATTTGGTTTGAGCTCAGACAGGGTTAGTGTCTTAAACAAAACATTGAGGTTGGTCCACGCTTATTAGACTGAGACCAGATATGTATTTGAGCAGATAGGAATGAAAATATAGAAACAGACCTGAATTTCCTTTGGAAACGTGGCACTAAACAGCAATGTTTGTCGCACACCAGGTGGAGGCATGTCCATCTGTTGCACAATTCTCCTTATTTGAGGCTCAAACCCCATGTCTAACATTCTATCTGCCTCATCTAGAGCTAAATACTTAATCATTTGCAATGAGACTCTTCCTCTTTCCAGCAAATCAACTAATCGACCAGGAGTTGCTACAAGTATGTCAACGCCTCTCTCAAGTTCTCGAAGCTGTAAAAACAATCAAATGATAAATACAGCTGAAATCATGAACAAGGAAGATGCTAGTCTATTAAGAACAAAGATTGCCAACGAACTCAACAAATAAACAAATGAAGTACAAAAAAAGGAGTATTTCAGGTACAGACATCTCCATCAAATTAGAATGAAGCTGTTCTGAGGTTCACCTGAAATGCATAAATTAAACCCACAAATAAAGCATATACATTAGATGTATCATGGTTCCATCTCATCATAAATATTTGGCAATCTACCTATTAAAAACAGGGCACATAAAATTATTTAAATTTTAGCAATGATATAGAACATACTGAATTACAGAATATACGTATCTTCATGAACAGTGGAACTCAAAAGCAACCAAGAGAAATAACGAGACCTGTAGATTTATAGGTGCACCTCCATAAGCAACAACCACCTTGACACCGGTTTGATATGCAAATTTCTTCGCTTCCTCGTGAATCTGTATGTATTAATAGCAGGACCTAGTGTTGGATTTATAGTCTCAACAAAAATCAATGCATCAAATGTATCATAAGATCATAATCTAAACTCACTTGGATCGAAAGCTCCCTAGTGGGTGAAAGAATGAGAGCAAGCGGAAACGCCATTCGTTGCGTACGCGATGATCTTAAATCAGTAGATCGACTTTTCATGATTCCACTAATTATCGGGAAACAAAACGCTGCTGTCTTTCCAGAACCCGTCTGGGCACATGCCATCAAATCCCTCCCAGCAAGTGATATCGGTATGGCATACCTCTGCACAGGTGTAGGTTTCGTGTATTTGCACCTCCTAATATTTAGATTCAAAGCGTCACCCAGATCAATATCTGCGAATGTGTTCACGGGAGAGGGAACGTCCTTCCCGCTTGTCTCCACCGGAATATCCTCGTAAGCATCGAAATTGATCCCCGTGTTTTCCTGCTCCCCGAATGCCGGTTCTGCATTCACATTATCTTGAAAGGGATTAGCCTCTTTTTCCCTCCCACGATCCCAGCCACCGCTTCTGTTATTCCAACCACTGCCACCACCGCGGGCCCCACCAACTCCACCTCCATTTATATCCCTCCTGAAACCAACAGAATTATTACCGCCCCCAGGGCCTTGTCCGTAAGGATCATTTCCAGTTGCGTGGCCCGCATTGGGAATCGAAGCTGATAGATTGTCAGCTGATGGGGGCCGCCTAAGATGGGGTGGGACATAAGATGATGTCCGGGGAGCACAGGAATTTCCCCCTACGCCACCTCCGCCAGGAACCTTGGAAACTGAATCAGACCAAGAAGTCGACATGCTTGAAAACAGCACGAAATCCAACTCGACGGAAAAGCAAGTTTCAAAGTCAAAGTCGAGGCTTCTGCACGGTCCAGGGACATCAATTTTTCAACACTGCAAACAAAAATTTGTCGTCACCTTCAATGAAACCTTACCAAAAAAAACACCCAATCATTCATTTTGTGGCAAACCCTCAAAAAAAGTATGAGTAAAACACAAACATTAAAACAAAAAATAAAATAAAAATCGATTTTAAAACAGCAAACCTTATCCATAAGGGGATGGATGAATTAACCAGAAAAAATCGAAAATGCAGAAATAATTGGAACTAAAGCAAACACAATACGAAACCATTTCCTAGAAAAATCAGCAGTTGATAGAAATACATAAATTCCATGAGAGAGTAACTTACAATGAAATGGAAGGTAGAGAAGAACGAAACCCTAATTCTGGGGAGCGAGAGATGTGCGATCGTAAAATATCTCCGTGATATTTTTTTCGGCTTTATCTCTCTGAATATTTTGAGTCCATGTATTTATAGTGTTTCGTGTTTACGTTTCTGCTTAATAAGCGAAAGGGAAGGAATCCCTTTTAGAGTTTTAGGGGCTCCTAACGTTTTTCTTTCTCTCGCTTTCTTTTTCTTTTTATGAAAAATTGGAAATATTACTATGTTAATTTATCTTAATTATCTTAATTATAACATGAAGCAGGCATTTTATATTTTTAAAATTTGTGTTTATAGTAAATATAGTCTTTTGTGTATCTATCGACAACCTATAAATCAAGCATTTTGACTTCTAATTCATTTACTATTCTTTTTTACTACCAATTGACTTAGTTGGATTTCAATAATTGTATACCATATCTGAGCATACTTTTGTTTTTATATGTTAGTGGAGTAGTATTTAAGAAAATAAAATGCATTTAAAATTGATATTTATTCACTCCAAAATTATCATTTACAATTTCATTTTTATCAATGTAAATAGAATACAGAGTTTATGTCAAGATGAATGTTTATTCCAAAAATCGATTGCATTTGAAATTGTGACATTGTTTGATATGTTGGTCAAATTCAAGCTCTATTTGCAATATATGAACAACCACACAACGTTTTAGAAGTTGTTTGTTGATTCTTTGGGCAAGTATTCATGTTATAGAGTTATCTTATTTAATTAAAGTTACACATGTCTCATGAACTATTACTACAAATGGACAACAATCTAGAGTTTACATTGAACAAACACAAAAATGAATTAATGGACGAATACATTATACAATATTATATTTTTCGAAATAAAGATTATATGCGAATGATTCACCAAAATGATGAGCGATTGTATAATCGATTTACAATAATTTTAAAGATGGTTTTGTGACCAATTTGCAACATTATATAAATCCTAAATCTTTCAAAATGCTTGAATAATTATATTGTTCGAATTGAAGAAATAATGGTGAATAATTAAGAGATTTTAAATTTTAAAAATTGTTTTTAACCATAATTTTTTTAATATACAACTAGTTATATATTTTTAGTCATAACTATGAATATGAAAATAGTGATTGTGTGAGCTTGAATATATTTAAAATAATTTAAAAGATATTTATCAACTTGAAAATAGAATAAATTATTTTCAAATATTTGTTTGCTAACTTATTAAATGTTTGATAATTATTTTATAAAAAAAATTATTTAATAATCCTATTTATAACTTTATCAAATTAATTAAGAAATTACAATAACTGAATTAAAAAAAATTGTATCCAAAACAATTATACAAATTGATTAATTTTCATTTTGCATTGGATGGAAAATTAGAAATTATATTCATGAGGGCATTATTATCATTTGACACTTTGATTTTCTAACCACTCACAGTGCTCTCTCCACCTGTCTCCTCTGTAGCCAACCATAGAAAAATGAAAATAAAAATAAAAATAAGAAAATAATAATTAGAAAACGACGACGTCGAAGAACCGATAAACAGTAGATAGAGAAAAGGGAGAATCCAAGAAATCTAGGGTCGAATTCCATATCAGATGGAGACGACGATGGCGTCGATCGGCGGCGGAGCTAATGGGAACATCGACGAGCAAATCGTTCAGCTCATGCAGTGCAAACCCTTGTCCGAACAAGAGGTATAATTTACGCATCTTTATCTCTCGCATTTCTTGAAAATTACGTGGAGACGATGCTCGTTTCTCTCTATATATATATGGTTGCGTGTGTTCGGAATTAATAAAGGGTGACCGTAGCATTGTTCTTGAATACGGAATGATTGGCTTTGATCTAGGGATTTCATTATCAGATCCATTAAGCCATTTTGATTTCATAATTATTTTGAGCTGTTCGTCTGTTTCGATGATTCCTTCGCAATAAAAATATGGTTATCGTATTCTCTATTCTTGTGAAGCTTTGATTTTTTTTCCACCGCTGCTCCTTTAACACCTCGACCAGAGGATTGTGCATTGTGACTGATCTTTTTTGGAACTTTTTTCTAACGTGATTTCCTTTGACTTTTCACAAGTCCTAATCTTCAGTGTTGCAAATTGACAATGTGTTGACGGATGCTGGTTTTGCCAACGTACATGCTTGTTGTTTTTCAAATGCACCCCACTGGTTTGGGAAATTTCGGATGGAATTTATAGATATAAAACCTTATATTTATATGCCAAGAGGGAAAATGTATACCTTTAGCACATATTTCCTTCACCCTTTCATTGTCGTAGAAATCTGCCATAGTTGTATATTTGGAGTACTTTTCAGTGTCTAAGTAGACAGTATACATAGATAGACCCAACTTCAAGCATGTATTTGACTATTGATTCGGCCCAACTTCATTTTTCCCAGTCACTTGGTAAAAGATTCTATCTTTACATTGGTAAGTAAGGGTGAAACTTGAGAAAAATCTCATTTTCGGTTCACTCAAATGGATGAAAACACGAGTCATGATTCAGTTAGCTCAATCTTTCTACTTTCACAATGTACTTCTTCAGCTGGTCTTATTTTTGGTGGCTGCCTTTTCGCATTAGGGGTTGGAATTGCTAACTCTGAACATGTGAGCATATACATATAAAATATGTACAGTATATATGTACAAAAACTAAAAACAACTGCAAATAAACTCACTATTATTTTAAATTCATTTGTCTGTAGTTTATTCATAATGTCATTATATTACTATTTTGTCCACCCCGCCATCTGATACGTTGATGGGTAAAGTTTTGGCTTACCACTACAGGTCGTTATCCGTATTAAAAGCTTGGCGCTTTTTAGTTTGTTTTCCTCAAAATTACAGTACAACAGACTTGTGGTAGAAGAAAAATTACAAACACCCGACTTGTTCTACACAACTACACAAGTATCCTGTATCCCTGAACTGGCTGTTATGAAATACCCTATCTTATCATGTGAATATAATGGATAACTGGTAGCATGGTAGCTTGTGCGATAATAATATTTGCAGCCCAATGTTGTATGAGCAGCCAGGGAACAATGAACCCTTGAGTTTTTCAAATCTTGTTTGGACGTCTCTACCCCCCCCCCCCCCCCCCCCCCCCTCTCTCTCTCTCTCCAGTGAGATTTGTTGGATGCTAATGCTCATTCTTTAACAAGGATTTGGTTTTTACCTCTTTGGTGTCATTTCACAGCTTGTAATTTGTCTACCATGTTCGTCTTCTGTCTGTTGTTATGGAGGAGTTTTTATAAGTGATGCATGCTCTGTGTTCATCTGTAGGTGCGGGTGTTATGTGACAAGGCTAAGGAGATTCTTATGGTCGAGAGCAACGTGAAGGTCTATTTTTTATCTTTCCATGCTTAGTGTTATATTGCAGGCTTGGTTGAAGATGGTTGCTTGGAAATTCTAAATTATTTTCCATATAAGTAAAATATACTGTAGTTTTACTTTTTGCTCTTGTTCCACCTGACGTGACCAGATCAATGACCTATGTATTCTCTTGAAGTTTTTGCCCCCTTTCTCTTTCTGTTATCAGATACCTTTAATATAGATGAAAAGCACAGTTGGTCCTTTGTTTATTTTTATCTTAATGCAGCCTGTGAAAAGCCCTGTGACTATATGTGGTGATATTCATGGGCAATTCCATGATCTTGCTGAGCTTTTTCGGATTGGTGGGAAGGTTGTTTCACTTTACGATTCTCCTTCTAATAAAAGATATTTGATGGAATCATCTATTCATCAAGGTTGTATTTTTCATGAAATGACAGTGTCCGGATACAAATTATTTGTTTATGGGGGATTATGTTGATCGTGGATATTACTCTGTCGAGACAGTAACGGTTGGTATTTTAACTTTCATATTTGAAATCCTACTTGATTTGTGAATGCTATTATAAGACATTTGCTTTTCGTGACTGCTGCTCATAAAATCCACTTTCATAGTGTAAGTTGGCTCTTTTAGGCATAGTTAAATGGCAAAATCGAATCAAAGTTTAAAAATATGTTTTTTGAGGGCCTAGTGGCATATTTAGAGTTGATGTGGAAAAACTAATTGGTCCATACAAGTTAGCCTGATGTTTGTCAGGAATCAAAATTAAAAGAAAATTGATGAATATGAAGGGTAAATAAAGGGGTGTATACAAAAAGTACAAAATATTATTCATTCTTCACTGAAATCTGCTAAGAACCAACTAAATCTTCTTACATCGGCAACAAAAATACCAGATCTACGTTCAGTTTTGTTTTGGGGGAATGAAAACTCTCCAAAATGGGGGTTTTACAGAAGTGTAACAGAAATTAAAAACCCAAAAGGCATATTTCTTCTCACTGAATTGTCATATATGATATGTATACACATATATTGATAATTACTGGTAAGTTGTAAGTCTTTAAATTGTCACCAAAATCATCAGAAGTAGTAAATTGTCGAATTGATATCTAATGTGAAGTCCATAGTAAAAACATTATTGACCAAGTTGTCAACAAAACAGTAAGTGGTAAAATGTGAAATTAATAATAAGCTGAAGCCTTATAGAGAAAATTGTCTACCCCAATGATATGTCTATATAAGTTCTGACTGAATGTTTCAATTACTCAAACTTGTTGTGCCTTTTTGACAAGTTCATAAACCCTTTTTCAGCTCTTGGTGGCCCTCAAAGTGCGATATCCTCAGCGACTTACAATTCTACGTGGGAATCATGAAAGCCGTCAGGTAAACTTATGTGTGATTTAATTATTTCCTTGAAAATGCTCGATGTCCATTTGTCATTTATGTGATCCTATTGTGTTTTTTTGCATGATTTTGTTTTACTAGTTTATCCCGGAAGTTTCATTACCAGAATTCATTTCATTTTATTTGTGAAAATATAATTTGTTTATTTTTGCAGATTACTCAAGTTTATGGGTTTTATGACGAATGCTTAAGAAAGTAAGTCCTTGTGTGGATATTTTTTTGCTTTGCTCATGAGAAATTTAAGACCAAGCTGTATCACTCTATTGTGTTCAAGTCATTTTACCCTCCCTTTACTGCATATTTGCTATTTTGTATTATGCTTCATCCTCCAAACTACTGCCAATAGTTCTTTTATCTTGGTCTTTGCATATTTAATGGCTCGAGACTTGAGATAGTTTGTGAAAAAATGTATAACATTCAATTATAGTTTTTGTTGTCAAACAAATGAAATGCATGTACATGTATATTGATGTTGCACTGTGCAGGTATGGCAATGCTAGCGTGTGGAAAACCTTCACAGATTTATTTGATTATTTCCCTCTTACTGCATTGGTAAGTATACAGACCCATTGCCTACTAATACAATAGAAATAAAATCACTACTAGAAACCAATTACTCTCCTATTAATAGCCCACGGTTTCTGCTAATCACACACCAGTGGAGAATTATAGACTCCAGTATTTTTTAATGTCAATTTTTTTTTTTTACGTTAGGTGGAGTCAGAGATCTTCTGTCTGCACGGAGGATTATCCCCATCCATTGAGACTCTTGACAATATACGTAACTTTGACCGTGTTCAAGAAGTCCCTCATGAGGGGGCCATGTGTGATCTCTTATGGTCCGACCCAGATGATAGATGTGGTTGGGGTATCTCCCCCAGGGGTGCTGGATATACATTCGGCCAAGTATTTTTCCAATATATTATTTAACACACCCTCAATTGTTTGTAATTTTGTTAAATTGGAGAATGAATATGTGCTCATTATTTGCATGTATTGAACAGGACATATCTGAGCAGTTTAACCATAACAATGGTTTGAAGCTTATTGCTAGAGCCCACCAACTGGTTATGGAGGGTTTCAACTGGGCTCATGTAATTTCACTGACTTTTCATATTTGGCAGTTGTGGTTTATGAAAGGATTTTTGTGGGTAACAGTGCATCTTTTTGCAGGAGCAAAAGGTCGTTACCATCTTTAGCGCACCTAATTATTGTTACCGCTGTGGGAACATGGCATCTATTCTGGAAGTCGATGATTGCAGGGGTCATAGTTTCATTCAGGTTTCTCTCTCTATTACTTACAGAAAGATAATACAGATATTTAGTGTGCGTGTATACTCCCAAGTTCCAAGTATCTTTCGAAAATGCAAATATCATTTTGCTGTTAGGGATATTTACAAAAGAATCCATGAGATTCGACTTACTACGAAAAAAAGGTTATTGGAAGTTACAAAGAAAAAAGAACCATGTTTGATTCTGTGTTGAATTGTATGGTTTATTTCGAAACATTTTTTTAAAAGCTTTGCTTAAGGGAGGAAATGTGATGAAATTAAACCTTTAGAGAATTTTGTAACTAATAAAAATAAACTAGACTTTTATGTAGTTAGCTCAAACCTCGGAGATGTTTCTTTTCACTTGTATTATGTTTGCTGTCAATTTTCAAATTGCAGTTTGAGCCAGCCCCGAGGCGTGGTGAGCCAGATGTAACTCGGAGGACTCCAGATTACTTCCTCTGATTCATCTGGTAATTGATGCTTAAATTCCACTGGCCAGATGCTCTGCTAGCTGCTTATGTGTTGATAAATTACTTACAAAGGTAATATTTTTTATATAAAAAAAAAAACGAAGGGGAGAAAATATGGATGATGGAATGGGTAGAAACTAGAATTCATGTATCAAAGATGCAGGTTGGTGTTTTATTCAGTGTTTAGGTTATCCTTGAAAATTCGCGGAGAAACTGCACGGGCAGCAGTAGAGCTGTCAGATGCAGAAATATTATAGATGCAATTTTATTTTACATTTTTATTTCTGTATTTTTTCTTCATAAACTGGAGTTCAATTGTATTTTGATCTTTTAATCAACCCTCTTGTAAAATGTTTTTAAGTGTATTTTACTTGAGCTACAAACTCAGGTTTTTTCTTCTCCTTTTCTACTACAAAATTTTCTGCCTAATTATATTTTGTTTCAGTACCCTGAATCATTTTCAATGTTAATAGATGATGATTAACCATAAGCTATTAAAACTGGTCATCCAGTTATACATCAAGAACTAACTAATGAAGGTAAAAATATACAGTAGAATATTACTTCCATTTGTCCAACGAAAAGCTCCAACAATAAGAAAATGTAACCTGCCCAGCTAGCTACTAGCTAGAGCCAAGACAATGTTGTGATGACTTTCTCGACAGGCATTGGCATTAGCCAAGCCGCGTGATCCATTATCCTGAGGCCGAAAGCATTGTCCTCCGAATAATCCCCATCGATACAATGGTATTTGCCGTCACTCAAAGAGTAAAACACAGCAACATCGCCACGAAAAACAGGAAAGCAAATTGCGGTCTCCATACTTTCAGATCGAGCTTTATCTCCGAAAGAGCACACATGGCTAACATAAAAAACCTTGTCCCCAATACCCTCCTCCACCAAATCCCACTTCATATCACAAGACAGCCTCAACACATTCACCTCTCTATCATCGTCGAAAACAAACACTCCATACAACACATCCTCTTCCCCCTTCACTTTAACCAAGTATTGCTCCTTGATATCATCGTATTTTTCGACACTCTCAGGCCGTATGCAATCGAAATAGAAATTCAAGCGCCGTTGCTCGATATCAAACACCCCGACATTTCCATTCGCGGTCAAAAAGTAAATTACCCCGCAGTGGAGAACCGGGGCCGCGAGTGTCGCCTGGTGGTATTTTCTGAGTTCTTGATCGATACGGAATTGCGTGATTTCCCATTCATCCTCTCCGAGTTTAAGTGTGCAAATTTTCACCTTTCCGATGTCCGGAATCGTTTGAATCCCGACAACCACACACTCGCGGGAAGTGGGAGGATTGAAAAAACAGAGCGGGCTGAACAGGGCTCCGACCTTGCAGGGTAATTCGACCTTGCGGTTATTGCTCGGATCGAAGAAGAAGAGTGTGTCGTCGTATCGAGACATCAACAGCCACCCGTACTTGGAACATCGTACTTCCGCCTTTTCTAAATCGGGAAAGCTGAAGGTGAAAAAGGATTTGTGCTGATAGAATTTCCAGGTGCGGGTGCGGCGGTAGTAGTACATGAGGCAGGGGGAATAGCGATAGGGTGACGTGGCGGCGGCGGCGTTCCAATGTTTGGACACGAGGCTGAAACTAAGCCGGTCTTTACCGAATAGTTTCGATAGAATCAGGTTGAGTAATTCGCCATTCAAATCACCCCAAGGAACCGTGCTTGTAACAATCGAATCCATTCTAAAATAACAAAATCCAAATGCAGGAAAAATAAAAATATGAGCTTTGAGTATAAATTAGACTATCTTGTGAAATTAAATAAGCACGATAAGTGTATATGTTACCAGAAAAATTGCAGTCGTTTTTCGCGGAGCTGTCTGAAGAAGATAAAAGAGGGTTCTTGATTCTAGGGCTACTTATTTGGGTTTTTTATACCTCCTCCGAAGCCATGTGATTTGTTGGGTCTCTAAATTTATACTTTTATTATTATTATTATTATGACGGTCTAGACTATCATACATTAATTTAATTATTTTTGATATTATTTACTATATTTTAATAAATTATACTGTATTAATCTAATTCGGAAAAAGGGTTTAAGAAAGGAAAAGAATTTTAGTGTATTATTCTAGGCAAAACAAAACTACGAAACCCTCCCTCCCCTCTATTTAAATACACCGTTTTTTTTTTGTTTTTTTTTGTTTTTTTTCTCTGTTTATAATTGATCGATTTATACCGTCTGGATCTTCAGGTGTGTAAAGATCGACTTTTTGTTTGCGTTTTTCTGTTCTCGTTTTTGTTTTAATTTGATCAATTTTACCGTTTGGATAAAGATTGTTTTTTTTTTTTTTTTTTGTTGTTGTTGTTGTTGCTGTATAAATTGAGCTCAATAAAAATAGAATCTTCAAAGTCATATTCATGAATTGCTTTGGCACCTTGAATTGTTTAGTTGAAAGTGTCATATAAAAAATAGAATCTTGAAAATCTTATTGTCAGCTTGAATACTTGACTTGTTTTGTTTTTAAATTGATTGTGAATATTAGTAATTGTTTGGTGTTTACCTCCAGAATTCCATTGATGCACCTTTATTTTCGTTTTAGGGTTAGGAAAGGTTTACTTGGACCTTTTTCCTTGTGCAATTTCAATTTAATTAAACAACAAATATCGATATCTTCCACTCCCAATCCAAATTTAGGTTTGTGAATTTTTCTTGGTTTTTGTTATCGATCACTGATACAATTTTGGATGAGATATGGAAAGATGGTCTTTTTTGTTGTTGCTGATTGTCTATAAAAATAGAGTCTTGAAAATCTCATATTATTAAACTGATTGTGAATACCCAGAATATTATTACTCGTGTTAACTTCCAGATTTTACAATGTTTGCAGCTTCCCATGTCTTTGGGAGATATGGGAAAACATCAACAACCTCTTCCTCCTCCTCTACTCTTGACATCCCTCTCTCACCCATCTACAGAACAATCTTTTTACAACCTCTTAGAGAATCGATATCACACCACATCTATCCCCGTCTTGCGCAATAAGTCTGCACTCTGTTCGGCCTACGGATGGTTGGTCTTGCTCGATCAAATCCCAGGCAGCGATTCTGAAGGTGAATGTTGTCTCTGGAATCCAACAACCTCGGAGATCATCCAACTCCCGGTAGTGGAGAACCCATATCACTACAACAAATGCTTCTTGTCCAAACCCCCGACTGACCCAGATTGTTTCGTCTTGTTCAACCATTGTTCGAGCATTCTGCAACTCTTCTGCAGAATCGGAGATACTGCTTATTTCGATTCAAATTTAGCTAATAAAGGCTATATACTAAAGGCTATGATCTCATTCAAAGGGATGATTTACGGCGTCGTAAGGCCGAGAGAAAAGCAGAAATATGAATTTGTGACTATTCATATGGGCGATGACAACGAAATTCAGGCAAAACCATTGTTGATCCACGGTGAACATCCCTGGGAAGTTCCTCAGCCGATACTAAGCTGGACACTTTATAATTCTGCTTTCTTGATGGAGTCGACATGCGGCAATGAGCTTCTGTTGGTTACTAAAATGGCATCCAATATGGGCGGAGGCGTGGATTTTAGGATATTTCGTGTGGATGTGGGTATGATGGAGTGTGAGGAGCTTGATAACCTAGATGGGAAAACTGTTTTTATCAATTTTGGCGGGAATGGATTCTGTCGTTCGTCTTCTGAATCCTTTGGTGGTGCAATCAAGCCGAATTCTATATACTATACAAGTCAACTTTGCAGAGTTTTGTATGTGTACGACTTGGATGATGGGAGCAGGATTATGTCGATGCCATATCAGGATGCTGTTATCGCGGGAAATAGCTATTGGGTCGACCTCCCCATGAACTTTAATTTATATGATCACGTTTCTTCTTGATAAAATCAAGTCTGGTGTTGGATTGATATTGCTGATGATGACAGGTACTACAATTTTGCTAGCTGCTTATGTGTTGATAAACTACTTATAAAGGTAATATTTTTTATACAAAAAAAAGAAGAGGAAAAATATCTACAACGGAGGTTGGTGTTTTATTTGGGTTATCTGCGGAGCAGTACACAAGTCCTATTTAATCAAATGAATAATATTCAAAATTATTTGAAGATTTAATGGATAAATAATTTTGAATATTATCTATTTAATTAAGAAGTATTTATGAAAAGGGGTCTTTTGATTTATTAATTTACATGTTAAACCTTATAAAATTTAGTTTCTAATTAAGGATAGTTTTTTTTGTTTTTTATTATGTAGGGTATTATTAATTTTCTAATTATAAAAAAAAAGTAAAATAATTACTATTATACTTTTAACGGTTAAAAATTAAAGGGTATTTTTGAAAATTTACTTAAATTTATAATTAAGAAAAACTAATTCCTTAATTTATAAACAATTATTAAAAATTACCTTTTTTTCAAAAATTACCCATTAATTAAATAGGGGACTTATGTAACACGCTTTTTAATTATACATTACATATGATACTTGTTTATTAACGCAATTTAGATTATTAGTAGCAATCCCTAAATATTGTTTTAATTATACATTACATATCATACTTGTTTATTATTTTTCAATTACACGAATACTTTTTATTAAATAAATTCTATTTATTAATTTCATATGAATTAACCACAATTTTTAATTTCAAAATACTTTAATATGGTAGGGTATATAGGAGTTGTATTATGTTTTAATGTGTATATCAACCTATTTACCGAAAAAAATTAAATATAAAAGAAAATAAATTAATAAAAACTTCAAAAGAAGAAAATAAAAACTAAAGAAAATATTGGCTGAATTGATTTTGAAATCCAAAAATAATTTTGGACAAGAAACTTAAGTTTGTAATTGGTTAATTGGGTATATTAAAAAGAAAAATATTATAATACATTTCTAATTGGTTAATTAGGTATAAAAGAAAAATATTACAATACATTTCTAATTTGTTAATTTATCAAATTAATCTTATCAAATTAATCTTTATTATTGTAAATTGATGTAATTGGTTAATCGGGTATATTTAAAAGAAAAATATTACAATACATTTCTAATTTGTTAGTTTATCAAATTAATTTTTATTATTGTAAGTGCTACATAAACATTTATTTGTTATTTTTGTGATCCACAATTATTTAAACTATTATTTTTGTTTAAATTAAAAAGTAAAATTGTTTTTGTTTAAATTAAAAAGTAAAATTGATGTAATGGGTGGGTATATTAAGAAGAAAAATATTACAATCCATTTCTAATTCTGTTATTTAAGTGCTCCACAAATATTATTTATTTATTTTTCTTCAGAAGTATTTATAATTTATTTATTTTTTTCTTTGTATTATTTTAAGTGCTTCACAAATATTTATTATTCTTGTGAAATATTTAAATTTAAATATTTATTATTCTTGTGAAATATTTAAATTTCATAAAATACATTTTCAAATTAAGAATAAATTTTTTTGAAAATTTCATTTTTTTTAATCTTCATCATCTCTTTTATGTAAAATGATTTGATAAAGTGTTTTGATTTATAAATTGAAAGATGTAGTATTTATTTTTTTAATGTAAAAACCAATTACAAGAGTAAATGCGACAACAAAATTATAAGGAAAAAAAATGAAGAAATAATTACAAAATAAAATAGTGTAAATGAGTCTATATACATTTTGATATAAGTATTACTCTTTTATACACTCAACATAATTTATATATGTTGAGCACTTGAATTGAGAAAATTTATTTGATATAAGTATTACTCTTTTATACACATCAACATAATTTATATATGTTGAGCACTTGAATTGAGAAAATTTAAGGTTCAAATAAAACATTTGTTGGGTTCGATTTCATCGATCCACTTATTTTTTTTTTTGGGCCGGATTCAGGCCTGTGTGCTTTTGAGCCGAGGTTGGTCTTATTTTTCTGGATCTAGGTTTAAACAAAACATTGCAATTGACTTAGACAAAAAAAATATAATTTATATTTTTATACACTAAATTAAATTAAAAGGACTTATAAATTATCCTTCGATCAACTTTCTGCAAATTCACATCCTTTCATTTTTATAAAATCACAATCTTAAATTTTTAATTTTATCAATTCACATCCTTCCTTTTTCTTTTTTTCATAGTTAAGAAGCAAAACTTTTTCTTTAGATATCAAAGAATTATTAAAAAAAAAATCTTAAATCAAAAGTGTTAATGAATAACCCTTTAATCATCTCCAACTAAACACAAAAATTTAAATTAAAAAATGAGTTTAATTTTAAGTTTATGTAATTTAACTTCAACCCAAATTCTAATACTCAAACTTAAAAAATATTCTCAAAAATAATTTTCCAATACAATTTTTTATACTATTTTTATTAACAACTAATATCTTTACAAATTTATGATTTAACCTAATAACTTTTAATATTAAAAAAATTTAATAATCATAATTTTTAATTTAAAATTTCAAACATAATAAAATAATATCGTGATATCTCAACTTTGTATTGTGTTATTTTATTTTTATTTCATTATTAAAAATATTTTTATTAAAATTTATTTTAATTATTAATGATATGATTATTAAAAAAAATTATATTATAAAAAATATTAAATAAGAAAAAAAAAAGTTGATAGATATATTTTATTAATTTGTAAAAGAAAATGATCAATTTAAAAATAATAAATAGTTTTTTATTTGAGTTTAACGTAAACACGTAAATTTAAGTATTTTTTGTGTGGTCCCACCTTAAAATGTTTTGGTATCGATTGAAAATGCTCTAAACTCTAAACCGGCCTCCGAGTCTCAAGAAAATGAAGAAAGGGTGGTCCTGAATATTTGTCGGCAGTGGCCGGAGGTAGTACCTCACTAGTTGAGTTGTGCGACTATGAGAGTGGATGAATCGGACCCTGCAGGAGAGTGCGATGTTGATCGATTAGATGATGCGCTTGCTTGGGTTGGTCACTCGGAGGTGACGCTCGAGGGGGTGGTCAATCTGAGGCGGCCAGGTCGAAAGCGATCCATGAAAAATGATTTAAATTTAATTAGGAGGCAGGGTTCATCCGTTAAATTTGGGAAAAAAGATGATATGATAATTCCTCCGGATTCGTTCGTCTAACCTTAGTACAGCTGGCGAACATGGTCGTCGACTTGCTCCTCGACGAGCCAGGATGAGGTGTTCACGTTAGTTAGTTAGTTAGTTAGGATCGCAATTCATGTTCATATATATTCGGGTTAATATGAGTTATACTAAAAGAAAATAATATCTCAATACTCACAATATTAACCTAGAGGGTACATTTTAGTAATTTTAGTATTGAATATCTATAAACATGTTATTTTATTTATTTTTTATTGAAAACTAAAATATAAAAATATATAATGTTAAATTAAAATCAAAAGTTTTATAAAAAAGATTTGAAAAATAATGATAAAAATGTGTATTTTAAAATAAAAATATAAACATTTAATAGAGCAAATGTAATATTATATATATAAAAAATTATTTTATATTACATGATCACAAACATTACATGCATGTGTGTGTTCAAACTGTATAATTTTATTTTTATTTTATTGTTGGACGAACTAATTTTAGTTCAACAATGTGTAACCATATTTATTTGATGGTACTGTTGTATTTTTATTTTATTTGTGGACTAACTATTTTCCTCAATGTGTCTTGACATGAAACTATGATTCAATACACTTGTTAAATTCTTAAAACACAAGTGATTGAAATAGGAACTTGTAAAACTTGAGGTGTTGAACATGTAGTAGTATAATTTTGAAAGTTAATTGGACTCAACAATTTTTTTGGTGAATTAAATGAGGACTGGCCCATAGTTACATAATCCTCGGGGGACCTTCTTGCAAATTAGCATCATTGTATTCTTGATTTGTGCAGGCAAAGGAAGGTGTGAGGGCAGTTCGTCGAACTCTGGGACGGCTCTGCAGTGGCTCCGCTTTCCGGCATCCTCAGCAGTGGATCGACGGATGGTGTGGTGTTAGAATATATATTCTATCTTAATTAATGCATTGATTTGGTTTTTGTTATCGAAATATACTAGACCTCTTGCAAGTTTCAATTGTAATGATATAAAAATGCATTAACAATTTTTATGAAAAGCGTTTGTAGTCCAACGGTTAGGATAATTGCCTTCCAAGCAATAGACCCGGGTTCGACTCCCGGCAGACGCATTTTTCTTTTGAATGAAACTATTTTATTTTGAGCATATTAAAAATAGATTTTACTCCATTTGTGAAAATATAGGAGAGAGTTTGTTAGACTGGAAACAGTAGTTAGTCTCCATGTCCATGGATATCTCTTCTTCCCTCTTTTCAGGGATTCCAAACCCTAAACCACCGCGCCAACTCACTCACTCCATATTTATAATCCTTCTTCTTCTTCTTCTTCATCATCAACACTCCTTCTCCCGCAAATATCTATATCTATGGCTACCCAATCAACACCCACTCCCAAAGACCCACCGCCGTCCGCCGATGAACTCCCCACAACCACCGCCCCCTCCTCCGCATCCTCCAAAAAATTAACCCTAATCCCCCTAATCTTCCTCATCTACTTCGAAGTCGCCGGCGGGCCCTTCGGCGAGGAGCCCGCTGTCCAAGCCGCCGGCCCTCTCCTCACAATCCTAGGGTTTCTCGTCTTCCCCTTCATCTGGAGCATCCCGGAGGCCCTCATCACCGCCGAGCTCTCCACCGCCTTCCCCGGCAACGGCGGCTTCGTCATCTGGGCCGACCGCGCCTTCGGCCCCTTCTTCGGGTCGATGATGGGCACCTGGAAATTCCTCAGCGTCGTCATCAACATCGCCGCCTTCCCCGCCCTCTGCATCGACTACCTCAAGCGAATTTTCCCAATTTTCTCCTCCGGCACCCCTCGAACCCTAGCCGTCCTCATCTCCACCCTCCTCCTCTCCTTCCTCAACTACACCGGGTTATCAATCGTCGGCTACGTCGCCGTCGGATTGGGGATTATCTCCCTCGCCCCTTTCATCCTCATGTCCCTAATCGCCATCCCCAAAATCCACCCCCACCGGTGGCTCAGCCTGGGCCAACCCGGCGTGAAGAAGGACTGGAACCTCTACTTCAACACCCTCTTCTGGAACCTCAATTTCTGGGACAACGTCAGCACCATGGCCGGCGAAGTCGACAAGCCCAACAAAACCTTCCCGACCGCCCTCCTCTTCGCCGTGATCCTGACTTGCTTCGGCTACATCGTCCCCCTGGTAGCCGTTTCCGGCGCTGTCTCCGTCGATCAAAGCAAATGGGAAGCCGGATTCATGGCCGACGCCGCCCAGCTCATCTCCGGGAAATGGCTGAAAATCTGGATCGAAATCGGGGCCGCCTTATCCGGGATCGGGCTCTTCGAGGCCCAGCTGAGCAGCTGCGCTTACCAGCTTCTCGGCATGGCTGACCTGGCGGTGCTGCCGAGCTTCTTCGCTAGTAGGTCGAAGTGGTTCAACACTCCCTGGGTTGGGATCTTGGTCTCGACTGGGATCGTGCTGGGGGTGTCGTACATGAGTTACACGGACATAATTGCCTCGGCTAATTTCCTGTATAGCTTGGGGATGCTTTTGGAGTTTGCCTCGTTTATCTGGCTGAGGAGGAAGTGCCCGGAGATGAAGAGGCCTTACAGGGTGCCGTTGAAGGTGCCTGGATTGGTTGTGCTGTGCTTGGTGCCGTCAGTGTTTCTGGTGTTCATTATGGCTATAGCTACAAAGACTGTGTTCTTGGTGAGCGGGGTGATGACTGCGGCTGGGATTGGCTGGTATTTCTTGATGAAGCTTTGCAGGAAGAAAGGCTGGCTTAAGTTCTCAAGGGTGCATGCTCACCTGGACTATTGATTTTTATTTTTTATTTTTTATTTTTAAATAAAAAGTTGCGTGTAAATAAGTTTTGTTAATACTGTATTTTATCTCTTTGCTTGAAAATATATTTTATTGAATAAATATTTTTTTGAATCTTGATGAGCATAAGTTTGTTTCGAGCCCCTATGGAGCGTGACTTTTTTAATTCTGTATTAAGCCAATATTTTTAATTAAAAAATTCTAATTGTTGATAATTATATATACGTAGAGTTCCCAAACAGTCCTTACTATATTTCCCAGCTGCGAGTCGGGCTAATACGAGTCAACTCGTCCTTATCGTTGAGTGAGTGACGTCATATCGCTAATACCATTTCGGAGGAAGCGAATTGGATCTCGGAGCGAGTAAACAATTTGTTTTCTTCCTTTTCCCCACCCCTTCCGATTGAAATCAGAGAACTGATCTCATTTGGAAATTTTATTATATATCGCGGTGTAGGGTTTCATCTGGCGAAATTTAGCTTATTGCGACTGAATCGGAATCGGAATCGGAATCGGAAAAGATGATGTCCTTCGAGATGAACGATCGTAAAAGTAGGTTTGATCCATTTTCTGTTTTCAGTTCATTGCTAAATCGATCTGTTGCTAGTTGAATTTTATTTAATCGTGATTTTAGGTAGATTTTTCGGTGTAAAATCTGTTGGAAGATAGTGATTCCTTTGTGCTCCTTTTAAATATTGATGTTGCTGAGTGATGTCCTTTAGATATGTTTTGTGTGTTTAATGGTGTAAAGAAGAGATTTCAAAGGGCTGATCAGAATCTTATTGTTTTGCTCAGAAATCGGACTGGGTTTGACAGGGTTCGGCATATTTTTCTCGATTATTGGGATCATTTTCTTCTTTGATAAGGGACTAATTGCAATGGGAAACGTGAGTATAGCTTCATACACAATGATCGTTTGCTTTGAAATACTGTATTGTCCCCTGACCTTCCTAGTGTGGTCTTATTGAACCCAAACAGATACTATTCCTCTCCGGCATGACACTAACCATTGGACTTAAGTCGTCTGCTCAATTCTTCATGAAGCGTTCAAATTTTAAGGTTTTGTTTTATTATTTTTAAGTCGATTTTTTTCCAGCTCTCTGTCCCCTTCTTCAGTCTTGTTTAAGACTTCCTACTGTTGCTCTTTTGTTTAATACAAGTTTCTGGTATATGAAATATTTATCGGTTGCAGGGTACGGTATCATTCGGTGTTGGCTTCTTCTTGGTCATCATTGGGTGGCCCATCATAGGAATGATGCTTGAGACATATGGATTTATCGCACTCTTCAGGTGTGGTACAGATACACTATTCTAGTATTAAATAAACTATTGTTTAGTTTCCATCTTCATGGCAAATAGGTATTCAATTTATATATTAAATTTATTATATGCAGTGGATTCTGGCCAACACTGGCTGTTTTTCTGCAGAAGATTCCCATCCTCGGTTGGCTGTTTCAGCAACCTTTTATCAGATCGGTATGGAATTTGCATCTTCAATAACTATTTTGGTTTGCAATGTTTTAATGTCATTCTTCATTGCCTGTGATGAATTGATGATGTGATTGATATCTTGTTTGGACGGTGTGATGTGATCTATGTTCCATAAATCATAAATGGACAGCAACATGGATTGTAAAAGAACTCCTAAACAAAACCCATACTACTCTTTTCCGTATCCTTATTCTGGCCTTTTACTGAGTTGAATTTTATGTTTAGGCTTTTAGCAAACAATTACTAAAGTGTATTATCTCTTCACCTGTGCTCTTTTAAAATGACATAAGACTCCCCTTTTCAATGCCATATGATCCCCATATCTATCTTTGGATGTTGACTTACAAGTGTTCAAAACATGCAATTGCATATTTTACAGCTGTAACATGTGTCTAGGATGGCTTAACGAGGTTGAATGCTCCGCCTGTCAAATATATATGTTACCATTACTGATTTTGTTTTTAATTATTTGGTTGGGATGCCTTCATAATGAATCGATGATGTGATTGGTAAATATAATGGTTCCCAATTGAAGATGATCCCACAACTCCGGAACTCGTATCTAAATGCTTATTATACTATTGGCTATTACCCAATTAAATAGGATTTCCATCCTTGCCTGATTAATTTTTTTTTATCAAGAGAGAGTGTGATGTCACAACTATTTGTTTCATTTACACTTTATGTCAATCAAATGGTAGCTTAGTAATACATCTGATATTCATTCATGGAGACACTTGCTTCAAGTAGGAAATGTTTGATCGGTTATTTATTCCTGATTTACTTAGTTTGCTAAAAACTTTAATTGCCTGTCTTGTGAGTTGTGAGGATTATATCATAGTTTTTGCCAATGTTACCCTTTCTGTGGTGATGAATGATTCGTTTATGTTTTCGTTTTACAGCACATAACAATTTCTGAATGAAATCTGTTCTGCTTTGCAGTTTTTTGATCGTTATCGCGAAAAAAGAGTTCCCGTGTGAAACGATTCTTAGAAGTGGAAGAAGATTTGGGTTAAATTGGGAGCTAATGGAGAGTGTTGTAAAATACCGTCCAACCAGCCTTTTCAATCTAAACTGATGAGCATTTTTCTCAGACTCGTTGACGGCATGGGTTGTCAATACACGAGCTTTTTAGTCACTAGAAAAATCCAAGAACGTATAATACTATAATACCAGTTTAGCATCATTGCTTTGTTCATTTTTCTCCTTTTTTTTTCCGGAAAAGCTTGGCCAGTTAAGATTCGTCTTTTAATCAGAGAAATTGCCTTTCTTACTGTGAAATCAAATCTCCTCATGTTGGGAGGTTGCAGTTGTGTTGTTTGTATTTATTTAACCATACATCAAAAGTAGAAGTGAATTATGTCAAGTAAAAAAGAATGAATATAAATCACTCAATATCTTTTCCAATTTCATTTCTAAAAATAAATAAAAAATCATAATAACCCCTTCTTTTCAATGTACAAGGGGAAACAATGAAAAAGCTAAAACAAGCTTACACTTAATAGTTATTACATCAAAGATTACAGGGTATAATACAATGAACTGTTCAATGGAACTAAATTTTACTCTGTATCTGAAGCTCTTTCTTTAACTGATCTCTCAACACTCTCCTCATTAGTTTATTCGACGCCGTACGAGGGAATTCCGGAACCATCTTCACAAGACCCACCTGCTCAAACACAAAACTATCATCATTTTTTATCTTGCAGTAAAAATGAATAGGTCGTAAAAACAGGAATCCAAGGACTCAAACCTTGAACAAAGGGTTGAGGTTGGCCTGAATAGCTCTTGAGAATTTCATCTTTAGCACATCCAGTTTTCTGCTAAAGCCTTTCTTCAGTACCACGAATATGGTCAACTGTTCAGGACCACCATTCGGCGGTGCAACACTCACGGCAGCCGTTTCCAAGATGCTGTCGTCAGCTTGGTTGCAAACACGCTCGATCTCCACTGAACTTGTCTGCATACAAGGGATCAATTCACAACCTCAATCTTAAGTTAAGCTCTCTACTTAAGAAGCTTGTATGAAGAGGCATAAAACGGCCTAATTAGTGCAAATAAACGAGCATGAGAATAATAACCTTGATTCCTCCAAGGTTCATCGTGTCATCAGCTCTACCTTGGACCATCAGAAATCCACCCACGGTTCTTTTGAGGATATCACCGTGTCTTCTAAGTTGCTGTGAAGAACAAATAAAACAACGTTCACGTCATTAAATCAGCTTCACGGATACTTAGTCACTCAATCGATGTTGTGACCATGAGTTTACTCAAGTTAAAAACACATGGTAGAGTAGAGACCTCAAAAAAAAGTCTTGATTTTTGGTGGGATATAACATTTCTCGAAGTAATTGTAGTAGCACCTCATTTCCTCACGTCTTATTAGGATGTCGACATTTTAAAAAATATGTAAGCTTACTCTTCCTTTGTACATAGGCATGCCCTTGAAGTAAACCTCATCATGATCAGCATTGAGCAATCTATCAGATGCACCCATTATATTAGGAAATAAGCCGACTTCACCAACACAAGGTTGATCGTCTGGCTGTAATAGAGAAAAACAATAGTAGTCATTAGACACTTTTTGGCTAGAAAAAAAATGTGAGAGAGACGAACATTGTGATGTTGATACCAAGTTAACAATATCAGACAAGCCTTGTAACAAAACATGACACTAACATACAACCTAAATATTCAGAAAACACTCTTCATCTCTTAAAACTACTAATAACCCCTTGAGGTTTGTATTTACCTCACAATTAACCCTCTTTAATTAGTTTCCAATTTTTTGTATAACAAATTTTTTTTACCGCGTGGGCATATTTGTAATTATCCCTAGACAAATGTTGGTATCTGCTGCTTTGAAATAATATGAATAATAATAATTGACTGTAATTAAGCTAACCCTCAAGGTTAGTTTTTGTAGCAAAAAAGGTCGAACTTTTTAACATTTTTCTCATAATTTATCAGCAAGCTTAACTCAAACACCTCAAAAAAAACATAGAAGGAATAATTCTTACATAAGAGACCCCACTTTCATCGAAAATAACAAAGCCAGTGCCCATGGCGGCATAGCTGAATGCTCCAAATGCCTGAGCTTGCAAAAGGTTTCCGAAAATATAGGAAGAAGCGAGCTCCGTACCTCCGCAGCACTCTATAACTGGCTTATAATAAGCCATCGACGAGAGCCAAAGGTCATCATCGATGCTCGAGGCTTCACCTGTGGACCCAAATGACCTGTGGAGCCCATGTTTCGTTTTCTTTCTTAATACAGAATTTTTTTATTTTTTTTTTAAATACATTTAGATATTTGGTTTTACTTGATCTTTGTCCAATCTAAGCCGTCCATACAACGTGTACTCTTCCAGGTCTTCACTAAGCTAGGAACTGTTCCTAAAATGGTAACTCCTGCATCCTGTAAGTAAAACGGTAAGTGTGTTGTTGAAAGAGACTGTTGAGGTCGATTACGAAAAAACGACCCCCGATGTTTAGTTTATTAATTGAAAATGTGAAAGGCATGCATGTGTAGTTTCTTAAATGAACTCTTTTGTAATTAGACTAAACTTCAAGGGTAATATTTGTAATTATCCGTTAAACTTAGCAGCACATACATGGATAAGAGAATGGTAGCTTAATATTTTCACCTGAACAAACTTTCCGAATCCACGGCCCAGAGGCGAGCCATGGTAAAGAGCTAGAGTTGCACCGGCTAGGAAAGACGAATAGAGTAATATTGGGCCCATAACCCATCCTAAGTTTGTGGGCCAGCACATAATATCTCCGGTTTGAACATCGAAATGTGTCCATGAATCGGCAGCACAACGAATGGGAGAAAGTTGAGACCAAGGTATAGCCTTTGGGTCTCCTGTTAAATGGCAAATTCACCCCCGAGGTTTAGCATATTTACAAAGTAACACATTTTTCTTTCATTTTAATAGATAACCAACCCCTTGACATTTACTTTAGTCTTACTTTCACTCTCAAAAGGAGTCGAGAGGAGGCTATTGTAATAGTAAGGTAAAAAATAAAAGGGGTTATTTGCAATTTTAAGAGACTTTTTGTAATTAACCCGAAAGCAAATCCAATTATCTCTCAATATAAACATCTAACACCTCAGTCAGGGGTACTTTCTGTAATTATCCCTAAAATATGTTGCAGAAAAGAAAACATATAGTCCATATGATAACCAGGTTAAGCTAAAGGGTGACCAACCAGTAGTTCCCGACGAAAATAAGATATTGGTGATGGTGTCGACGGGCTGGTAAACCGGTAAATAACAATTCCATCTGACAAAAAAGTAAAGTTTCTCAAAAGTACAATATATATAGTAAAAAGGATTTGGGAGTATTAAGAAGAATTTTTTCAAACCGAAAAACCTTCACAATTACCTTGGTCTTCCCTGTGCACTTGCAAGAAAAGCTTTCAATGATAAGTCTTGTGTTCTCAATTGAACAGACACATCTTTTTCAGCTGCTGGTATGACTATAACTTTATCTGCACCGGCTTCCACGACTCGACTGCACAAACAAATAAGAAAGTATAATTTGACGATTTTGACCTCAAACGCGCAAGGATCCTAGAAAGCCAGAAATCTTAAACCAGATTTTCACCATTTCCATTTAACTGAATCAAGATTTCATTCGACAGATCATTAATCCAATTATGGGCTACGGAAACACAATAATAAAACATGTTACAGTGTTATTGATTTGCAGGGATTATAACTGTTCATTCCAAATGCATGTATTACCTGTATAAAGGAAATCTCCTTCCTCCACGTATAATAAAATCCTGTAATTTGCGTACGGTTAGAAAATAAAGCATATTCTATGATAGCTTGTAAACAACATAATCCTTTTTTCATGCATAGAGAAGGCAGGTCATTTTCGTAATTTACCTGAGTGAAAACGGCCTTTGCCTTTGACACACGTAAGCGAGTAGCGATTTCCTTTGGTGCAAAGCTGTCGGCGATTGAGACAACAACAAATCCGGAAAGTACAATTGCCAAATATATAATTACAGCTGTGGCAGTCATCGGCATGTCAATGGCAATAGCATCTCCTCGGGAGAAAGCCGAGTCTAGTGCATTTGCTACCAACCTGAGCAAACAAATTGGATGCACTAAGTACTGGGCAAAGAAGATCCCTTGATCAATAATCGTTGTTATAATATGGAAACTCAACATTTACATCTTAAGTATAATATAGCAAAGAGGATGAAGCATACATTACTTGTTCTCGGAGCTCCTTTAAAGTCATGCTTTCAACATCGCAATCATCACGGCTTTCGTCCCTCCAAACAATTGCTGGGCTGTCATCGTGCTTCTTCAAATAACTATTTGGTTTCAGACAACAGTCGGCGATATTCAAGACTGCACCCGGAAGCCATGTCCCGCCGTTCTTGGATTTGTCGGAGGTATCAAGAATACACTTTGGCGGCGCGGAAAATGGAATGGAGAGCTCGTTCAGTATAAGTTGCCAATAAATCTGGGAAAGGAAAAAAAAATCAAAAAACCAAAACACACAATTAATTTTGAAAATGAAAAATACTACACATTTTCTTCGTTACAACGAAAAAGGGCATTGCCTCAGGGTGCTGCACAGAAAAGCGCTGAAACTGTTTGAAACTCGAGATGGGGTCTTTGTACGATGACCCTAAGAGCCTCGGCCCCTGAGACTCCATGAGACGCCCCAAGTTCGTATTTTTCGACTCATTTCTGACAATTCGGAAGAAAAAAAAAAATGGGTTCAAATGATCATGATAAATTATGACATCAAGAAAATACATATAAACCAAATTCACCATATATATCCTGTGAAATTCTAATTGAAAGATCAGATTTTTAATCATGAATCCATAATACCCAAATAAATTACTTTGAATAAATTAACTTGTATCAGCACCTTCTAGAACTTTCTTGGCACAAAAACATATATCCACAAATATTCACACACACACACACACACAGAGAAACAGAGAGAGAGAGAGGGAGAGGGATTTACAGGGAAGGGAACCAATAGAGAGGAGGGCCATGGGTGGATTCATCGTAATTACTGTAGACCGCGTCGTAGAGGAGGCGGTGCAGGGGAAAAGGGTGCCATGGCTTCAAGAGCTTGCGGGCCACGATGAGCCGCCATAGATCCTTGCTGAAGGTGATGGTGGGTTCGATAAAAATTGAATCTTGGAGCTGTTTTTGAAAGGCCTTAGCTTCTGCAAGCGAAAGCCCAGCTCCAATGAAATCCGCCACACCCACTTCGCTTAGGTTCTTTCCCCCCATTTCCAAAACACTCAAACTCACTTTTCTTGTGTGAATGTGTGTGAGAGAGAAATAGAATGTGTGAGTGTGATTGGTTGTTGAATTGCATGCACCATTTTAGGCCAAGCAGTGTTTAGTAATTTGTCGATTGAGTGCCCACAGCTCACAGGTGGTCACCTCATTTCGTGTAATAAAATATTGTGAAATTTTGTTGTACCTACTCGTAGGGTGAATAACTGAATACATTCTCCAAGTACTTGATTAAACAATTTTTTTTTCAAATTTAAATTTATTATTATAAATCGGACGTTTTGGAAACTCAAAATTACATAAATAAATATTTTTTATTTTTAATTAAATATTTAATTCAGTATTTCTGTATGGTACTTGGGTATTTAAATACACACTATTTTAAATAAATAATTTATATATATATATATACAGTATATATATACTTTTTATCCGATTTTAATGGATTCTACTCGAATAACAAATAATCACCCGTGTTGTTTTGCAAACATATTTAACTATACTATATGATTCATTTACGTACTCAATTTTTTGATTTTTTTTTTAAGTTTATTCGATGCCTTTGCGTTTTAAGTATAGGATTCGTTATGTGGTCCCACATGCCACCAAGTTTCCTAATTTACCCTTGGGCCTTTTGCTGGCCATTCTGATTGGGCTCTGGACATGTAGGTAGTCTTGCAGTTAGGCCCATATTAGAAAATAGCATAAGAGGGGCTAACTTCTACAACTTCGCCCTTCTACCAAGGTCCACACTATTTACACTCCCTTAAATTACTTTCATAATTCTCTTCTTTTTATAAAAATCACTTTTAATAAATACAGCCTCTAAATTTAAAAATAAAATTTAAAAAACAGAAATATTTTAAATTATATCATTAAGTTATGAATTATATCAGCACAAAATAAACTAAATAAAAAATAAGCTTTTAATTATTAATTTTATTATTGAAAATAAATTATATTGATAACTAAAAATAATCAAAAATAATTTAATTTAATTTAATTTAATTATGTGTGTGTGTTTATAAAATATATAAACTACTTATTAGATTGACATATTTGATTGTTAAACTAAGTTTGAAGATTTTAAAAATGAGGTTTGTACAAAATATATGTATCAAACTAATAGTCACATTTTTATTGTAATAAAAGAGTAATAAAAAGGACTAAAATATAATTATTTAAACTAAAAAAATGGCAATAAACTAATTGATCTATAATTTGAGAAAAAAGAGTAATTAAAAAAATATATATTATTATTTTATTTTATTTTAATGTGTAAAATAACAATGAAAGTTAAAGTACATAAATATTTATCAATTAAAAAATAAACAAGAATCAGTCTATAACTCTCAAATTAAATACATAAATGATTGTATGATCGAATTGATTGTTTTCAAAAATACTATGGTATAACATGTGACTTAATTTATTTAATGAAAAATACAAATTATAATTAATTAAATACATAAATGATTGTATGATCAAATTGATTGTTTTCAAAAATACTATGGTATAACATGTGACTTAATTTATTTAATGAAAAATACAAATTATAATTAATTATAATTAGTAGCTCAATTATTAGCAGTCAAATGATGCTAATCCGGTACGTAAGTAATTAAGGCCCGTGCTCGCAATTATCAAAATCTCCATAAGACCAAACAATGGGTTTTGTAGAATGTTACTGATTATGAAACACAAAACTTGCTACTTGATTTCATTTAATTATTATATTTGGGTTTGGCATGTGCCTTGTGTGTTAGGTATTATACAATGTAAATTAAAAATTCATAATTTCTTATTTGCAATTCCAATATTATGGCAAAATAAGATAAAACACTCAATAACTTGAAGATCAAGTTAATAAGTCAGTGTTCAAACATCGTAGCTTGTACCCAAAATTCACCTCAAGGCTCAAGATAAACTTTTCGATTTACTACACTTAGAGTGGCATAGAATGAACCTACTCAAAGATAGCATAAAAGATAGCATATAAGTTCATTGAGAGAGCGTGTTATTTCACATCGCTTGAAAAAAATTATTTGACTCAAATATAATTAAATTGTACCATCTTATCACATTAAGAATATACTAGTATCTTTTAAAAATTATTAACTAAAGTTAAATACTTTGCAAAAAAAATTGTTGGCTCTCTCTTTCCAAAAGGGATTACATCAAAACAATCGCGCGCTTAATTTTTTGCAATTTTGAGTTTTTTTTTTTATTTGCCCATTTTTAAATTAACTTGATCGTAATATAACAAAAATATAATCAAATGTCCATTTTTTTATTATATGGTAATATAACAAAAATATAATTGAATATAAAATGAATATCAATTGTGAAATTATTACTGCTGTACTCTTAATTAAAACCTTTTTTTTAATAAGATCAAGTGATCAACCAAGACCATCTTCCTTCATAAATTAAATATACTATATTACACATATAAATGTATATATATCCTGGATAATGTATGCATGTTCTTGGACTTGGTCTCACATGTTGGGATATACTATGTATATGTATACTCGGCCCGTGTATTGAATGTTACGTTCCTGATTAATATTCAACTCGATGTCTCGATCATATTTAGATATTCCATATTAATAATTGAGTAAACACATGCATGAGTTTATATATATAGTGGGCCGGCATTAAGATTTCAAAATTAATTTAAATTTTTTAAAAATTAACTAATTAAGAATATATCTATTGGACTATTAATTTTATTTAATCATTTGGGTCAAACTTTGTGAAAGTGTAATGAGACGAACCAAAAACTTTTATGTATGCATATTAATTTGATACAATGTTTTTATTAATTAAGTTTCATGCATTAATTTGAATAATTAAAATTTTTAATATTGGAATTTTGAATTCAATCATTTAATATTTGTTTATTCAATATATATATATATATATATATATATATATATATATATATATATATTACTTTTGTTTAGGCAAATTTAATACTCTAATTGTCTTAAAAAAGATACTTACTTCTCTTGTAATGTTACTTATATTTTTAAAGCATCTTTAATAGTGTACCTATACTTAAGTACAAATTTATGTCACATTATATAACAATTCAAAAGTAAATTATAACTATCAATTTATATATACACTCCCCAAAATTCAAGGTACAGTTTTTTACTTTTGTAGGTCCCACCACTATATGATGAGTTAGATTTTGGGTTGTTTTTCTTATGTTGTTTGATGTCGTATTGTGTTGTTTAGTGTCGTGCCGTGTGTAGTCTTTTTTATTTTAGTGCGTTTTCACGTGTTTGTGTAGTGTGCAGGGCATATTGACGTGTTTGGCGAAGTTGAAAGCATTTACGAGTAGACGAGGCGACGAGACTGACCACCCAGGCAGGCGACCGATTGACCCCCAAGCGGCCGCCGCGTCGTAGTGCGGATGCAGTTTTCTGGAGCATGGTGCAAGCGGCCGCTTGGTCCCCGTTTTCTGGAGAACTTTGACTTTTGTTGACCGACGTTGTTTGTACAAGAATAGGGTTTTACCCTATTTCGATACACTTTTCATTCACGCACGTTTTTCAGAGCATTAGACTCGGTTCCCTAGGTTGAATTTCGGCTTTTGTCTTTCTTGCTTTTGATTCGCGGACGAAAATCGATGTTAGCTTCCGATTGTTTTTCTTGTTTTCAACAACTTAATTAATTAGTAAGTATTTTTCTTTTCCTTTCGTTGCTTGTTTTTCGTGTTGATTCATTATTTGAATTACTCGTATCACTCCATTAATTATTCAAACTTAGAAATATTTTGTTTTTCGATTAATAACATGAGTAGCTAAACACTTACGATTAGGGTTAGGGAGATTTAATTCTCGAGAGTAGGGTTTGATTTTTGATCGCTTGAAATGTGTTTGTTAAAATGTCTCTTGCAAAATAATTTGGAATTAATCAAACCACTATTGAGACAACCGGTGACGGGCGTTTTCTTGTGACTTTTGCAAAATAACATCAAACCTCGAAGATGAGAATTGAAAATCCCGACCCCTAATTTTTTTTTTCTTTGATTCAAACTCTTTTCCTTGAATTAGTTATTCCTTGGTTTTTAATAAAAACCAAAAAAAATCAATGCATTATGTTATTTCTTTTTTCTCGTTGCAAATAAATAAAAGCTTCTACACGCCGATTGTAGTGTTCCTCAAGACCGACTCGGGCGAGTTGTTTCGACAACTAGTTCGACTAAATTTAATTGATTTTGACGCTACGAAAACGACTTATCATTATACATTGTTGTTCCCCATTTTCGCAAATCCCATTATGATCGGATTACGGCCCAAGTCTGGACCAGATCAGAGATAGCCCAATTAACGAAAAGACTAAAGGCATTTAATCAGCGACCACAGGCGATCACCATGTCACAAAGGCCGGACACCATCGGGCACCATCAATGTGGATGCTTCGCGAACATCATTAATCACTTCATGACTTTTCTGTCCGCAGGAATCTCCCTGGAATATAGAGCCGGAATTATCTCTTTCTGACCGCGTGTTGATAAAGAAACAGGCAGGGTTCATTCGCCAAGACCGGCGGTTTTCCTATTCGACCCCAGATCGCCCACGTAGCATATTAGTAAGCCGGAGTAACCCGCTCGAGTTAGACCGGGCCAGGGATATCATGTTACGGGGGTATAACAGGGATCTCCCCCTAATTTAAGGAATAATACTTGTAGTTATTCAGGAGAAAGCCCATGTAATCTAGGCCCAAGCCCATGTATAGAAACCCTAATCTATGTACTATAAATAGTGGAATTTCCTCATTTGTAAGGGCAGGCACAATTCCCAAGAGAGATACTTGGAGTTTAATACTAGAAGCTTGTACTGTTTCCTTATTTGTTCTCTCAATCCCCAAAACATCAATACGTTCGCGGGGGAATTTCCTGTTAGGATTTTCTGACCGTAAACAATTGGCGCTAGAAGGAGGGGTGATCCTCGGGCGTTGAGCGAACAAACTTAGGAATACACGATGGAGATGCTGGAAGTAGGTCTTCCGAACACCGCCCCTGCGGGGGAGTCGGCGAGCAGGAATGCCCGCGACAACGGGAAGTCCCCTATGATAGAAGGGGGGTCGGAGGTTCAATTGCCCCCGATCTCCGAAGAGGAGCACCGCCAATGGGCTATGATCGAAAAACTGAGAGCCGAGCGGCGCGAGCTCATAGAGAGGCAAAGGATCATCGCGGAAAAATTGGCCGAGGAAGAGAAGAAGGCGAACCTCCAAGAGAGCGAGGTCCCCGACCTCAACATCGAACACTTGCAATCCCCCGAGGAAATTAAGCGGACCATTCAAAAACTGAAAGAACGCTCCCGCATTCTAAAGGGAAAAGAGCAGCCGAAAACACCGGAGTTAGGGGGAAGATGTCTGGATGCAGATTTCGAGGAGGAGAACTCCCAACCTGATAATGTCCAGGTGACCATGAAGAAAACTGGAGGACGCGTTGTCCGCACACTAAACCGAGGACGGACTCAGGTCGTCAGGGACCCGGATTTGGAACGACGATTAAGTGAGATGGAAAAGAAAATTTCCCAGCAGGAGGCCGATCCGAAGAAACGATCAGCTCTGGTTGAGCCACTGACTTTGCGAGTGGAAAGGGCGCGGGCACAGTTGGATATTGCCCCGCTCCTATCTCTGACTTATGATGGGAGGACGGACCCCGAGGTCCATTTGAACAAGTACAATATATATATGGTCGGGCGCGGTGCCACCGACGAGACCAAATGCAAGCTTTTTCCGCTGACTTTAGGGGACGCAGCTCACCACTGGTACACCGGGCTCCCTCACAGGTCGGTAGATAGCTTCGGAGAGCTAGGGGAAACTTTCATCTCCTACTTCGCCTCGAGGGTCAAGTGTCCGGAAGGACGGCAACGCCTGATGGGAATCAAGCAGCGGACAGATGAATCTGACGAAGAGTACGTTGAGCGCATCGAAACCATAGTGATGCAAGGAGAACATGTTGGAGAAGAAGTTTTGGTGCACGCCGCAGTCAGCGGGCTGAAGGCCACGTCCGAACTTTTCAAGCCTATGATGAAAGATTATCCCAGAACTTACACGGAATTCCGGCGGAGGGCCGGCGAAGAAATTGCGCAGCAGCGGATCTATGCTCAGCGCATGAAAGAGTTAGAGCCCGGGAAGGGCCACAAGGAAGCTGTGGAGAAGAAAGACTGGTCGAAAAAGCCCGGGGGGTACAAAGGGTTTCAAGGCCCGAAGAAAGGCGAACAGGGAAATCGTATAGTCGAAGATGGAAATTTGTTAGGGAGGAGTCCCGGGGCGATATTACAAATTTTCATGGAAAACCAGATAAACGCTCTCTTCCCACCGAAACCTTTGTACACGCCCCCGGACAAAAGAAACCCTCGCAAATGGTGTGCTTTCCACGAGGACATTGGGCACACAACGGATGAATGCCGCGATCTAATCACACAACTCCGCCGTTTGTTCGATGAAGGGAAATTAGGACAGCTGTTGCGGGCACCGAAGAGAGGCCGCGATCAGAATCAAGGCCTTCGCCAAGATTACAGGCCGCAACAGCAGCCCCGGCTAGAGGGGCCCCCGATGAACCAGAACTTACTGCCACCGCCCCCACCGGCCGGCGGACTGCAACAGAACGAGTTCCCTCCGGATTTGAACGGAGGAAGGGTGAACATGATCGGGGGCTTGACCCCCATTATCCATAAATCTAAACGACAGCGGAAGGAAGATTTGCGAAAGTGGGAAGGCGTGAACTCAGTAATCCCGTTCAAAGAGCCAACCATAGCCAGGGGCGTGACCATCGCGTTCAATGATCGAGATCGGGAGGGTATCGCCTACCCAAAGGAGGATGCGTTGGTTATCACGACCAAAATTCTGGGAGTTGAGGTCGCAAGGATACTGGTTGACAATGGCGCCCACTGCAATATTATATTTAAGCCGGCGTTGGATCAGCTCGGGGACCTGGTCAATTATGTGAAGCCCTATAAAGAGAAATTGAAGGGGTTCGGGAACGTGGTCGTGTGCCCGCTGGGAAGGATCACGATGTCTGTGGAGCTGAGGGATCACTGGAATCCGGAAGTGAAAATCACAAGGATGATGGACTTTGTTATTGTTAACTCTGAAAGTGTCTATAATGCTTTCTTTGGGAGGCCGTTTCTCGATATTTTCGAGGCTGTGGCGTCCTCCCATTATTATTGTGTTAAATTTCCTACCTGTAACGGATCTGTTGGGACCGTGAAGGGGGACCAATATATGGCCAAGAAGTGTTTTGATTACTCTGTTTTTTCCACGCGCTACCGATCGATAAATATGCTCGAAGAAAATGACGAAAAAGATAACACAGGGGCATTTGGAGATCCCGATCACCAAATTATCGAACAAATAATAAAAGATAACGAACAAACTAAAGATAAGAACGAGGAAACTACCCAACGAATAGAACCCGACGAAGCGGATGTTTTAAACTTACAGATATTGCAGATCCTGATCGATGAAGTGCCCGGAGAAATCCAGGAAAATAAACAGGAGGATAAGAAGACGAAAGTCGTGGTCGAAGAGAATCCCGATCCCCGTTTAGGGTACGAACCCGAGGAGATCGAGGATCCCCGAGGACCTTCTCAATTCACGGCGGTTGACGAATTGGAGAGGGTGAAACTAGATCCTAACCGTCCGGATTTGGAAGTATTCATAGGATCAAGGATCCCGGACAAACTAAAAAATGAGCTGATAAATTTCCTGAAAGAAAACATCGACGCGTTCGCATGGTCGCATAAGGATATGGTCGGGATAAGTCCCGAGCACGCTTGTCACCATTTGAAGATAGATCCGGACAAAAAACCCGTGGCACAGAAGAGGAGAAAAATGGGTCCCGAAAAGTATGCAGCCTTAGCAGAAGAGGTCAAGAAGTTGGTCGATAACGATCTCGTGACCGAGGCGTCCGAAGAACCCCAATGGGTCGCGAATGTAGTTTTGGTAAAGAAAACTAATAATGCTTGGAGGTTGTGTATCGATTTCACCGATTTAAACAAGGCCTGTCCGAAAGATTATTTCCCCCTCCCGCATATTGATCATCTGATCGATAGTGTTGTCGGGCATGCAATATTCTCAAACTGCGATTGCTACGCGGGTTATCACCAGATTCCCATGGCCGCTGAGGACATGGAATGCACATCTTTCTACACTGATAAGGGCATCTTATGCTGGAAACGGATGCCTTTCGGATTAAAAAATGCGGGGGCAACCTACCAGCGGCTAGTCAACAAAATGTTCGCCGAACAGATCGGGGACACAATGGAGGTATACGTGGATGATATAATTATCAAGAGCAAAAGCGAGGAAGATCATGTGAAGGATCTATCTACGGCGTTCGCAATTTTAAAGACTTATAACATGAAGCTGAATCCGAAGAAGTGTCACTTCGGGGTGTACGCTACCAAGTTCTTGGGACATATAGTCCACCAGCGGGGAATAGAGGCAAACCCCGAAAAGATCGACGCGATCATGAACCTAAGGGAGCCCAGATGTCTAAGGGATGTGCAGAAGTTGACGGGATGTTTAGCGGCGTTAAGCAGGTTTATCCCCCGACTTGGGGATAAAAGCAGACCTTTCTTTAAGGCCATTAAAAATCAAAAATTCCAATGGGGAAAGGAGAGTCAAGAGGCATTTGAAAAATTAAAAGAGCATCTGAGAAATCCCAAAATCCTGTCTAAACCTTTGTCCGGAGAGAAGCTCTTTTTATACCTAGCGGCATCCGAGCGCGCCATGAGTTCGGTACTCGTACGAGCAGAAGGGCAGATTCACCACCCCATTTATTTTGTCAGCCAAGCACTCCATGACGCAGAGACCAGATATACCCCTTTGGAAAAGTTAGCTTATGCTTTAGTCATGAGTGTCCGGAAGCTCCGGCCATATTTTTTCGACCACCCGGTGGAAGTTTTGACCACCATGCCTTTGAGACAAGTCCTACAAAGACCGGATACGAGCGGGAGATTATTAAAATGGAGTCTAGAGGTCGGACAATATGATATCACTTATGCTCCCCGCACCGCAATCAAAGGGCAAGTCCTAGCTGATTTTATCGTCGAATTAACCTTCCCAAAGATTGTCCCCGCGAGCGATTTCCCGCCGTGGAAATTGTACGTGGACGGATCATCGAACAGTTCCCATGTCGGGGCTGGAATAGTGTTAATTGGGCCCGAGGGGCAATCTTTCGCACACGCCATCAAGTTTGAGTTCGCGGCGACCAACAACGAGGCAGAATACGAGGCTTTGATTGCGGGTCTAAACCTAACACTAGCGGTAGGAGCACAACACGTCCATATCTTCATGGATTCCCTTTTAGTGGTGAACCAGATTAAGGGCGAATACGAGACGAGGTGTGAAAGGATGGAGAAATATTACGAGCATGTTTTGGCCTTGTGCGAGAAGTTCCCCAAGATCTTCATCGAGCAAATCCCCCGGAAGCAGAACTCACAAGCAGACGCCCTCTCGAAGTTAGCTTCATCCGAAGGAGTCGCGGATATAACAAATGTCATTATCACAAGTCAGGCGAGTTCGGCCATAGAAGAAAAGCTAGACCTAATGATAATCGACCGGGGGGAAAGTTGGATGGATCCCATAAAGGCGTACTTAACTACTGGAGAACAACCCGAAGACAAAGTGGAGGCCAGACAATTGAGGATCCGGTCGGCTAGGTACACTTTGATCGGAGATGTTTTATACCGGAGAAGCGTTTTCTTACCACTCCTGAAGTGCGTGACACCTTTGGAAGGACAGAGAATTTTCAGCGAAATACACGACGGGGTGTGTGGAAACCATGCAGGCGGGCAATCGCTAGCGCACAAAACTGCCCGCCAAGGTTATTACTGGCCCACACTGAGGAAGGATGCAATCCGCTACGCAAGGAAATGTCATCGGTGCCAAATCACCGCCCCTATCATCCGAACACAGCCGGAGTACCTTAACTCAATTTATAGCCCATGGCCTTTCGCCTCGTGGGGAATCGACCTCATCGGCCCATTACCCACGGGGCCGGGAGGAGTAAAGTACGCGGTAGTGGCCGTGGATTACTTCACCAAATGGGCCGAGGCGGAACCATTGAAAACAATCGATCAGAGAGCTATCATTCGTTTTATTTGGAAAAACATCATCTGTCGATTCGGGATCCCGCATACGATCACATCAGATAACGGGAAGCAATTCGACGGACAGGAGATAATGGAGTTTTTTGATAAATGGAAGATCAAAAAAGCTTTTTCTACACCCTACCACCCCCAGACAAACGGACAGGTGGAAGCAATTAATAAAATTCTGAAACACACTATCAAAGCCAGAATAGAAGAAAGACAAGGGAGATGGGCGGCGGAACTGCCCGATGTGTTATGGTCGTACAGAACGACCAGTAAGGCTGCCACGGGGGAAACCCCATTTGCTTTGGCGTATGGTGCAGAAGCTGTGATCCCGTCCGAAATCGAGGTCCCTAGCTACAGGACTTCCCAGGAAATGAACGATAATAACGACCAGGCTCTGCGGTTGGAATTGGATTTCTTGGAGGAAAAAAGGCTGAATTCTGTTCACAGGAACGCAGCATCAAAACAGAAAGCAGAGAGGTTCTTTAACTCCAAAGTAAAAATTCGGAAATTCATGCCCGGAGATTTGGTCCTAAAGCGGATAATGGGCCCGAGCACTGGGGCGCTGGGCCCAAATTGGGAAGGACCAATGCGTGTCAGGAAACATGTGCAGAATGGTGCTTACGAGCTCGAACACCTAAACGGAGTAGCTGACCAATATCTGTGGAATGCTCTGTACTTGAAAAAGTATTTTCAGTGAGCCGACCAATGTAATTTTTTGGTGTGAGAACTTTTGTTCGATTTGAGAAATAAAAGACGATCATTTTTTTCTTTTTCATTTATAAGATTGCAATCCTTACTTTTCGGAGGTCGCCGAGCCGGACAGGCAATGGACTGTCCGACCACTCGGGCGACAGAGATAAAAAGACTCCAGAAAAAGATAAGGACAAATCCTTACTTTTCGGAAGTCGCCGAGCCGGACAGGCAATGGACTGTCCGACCACTCGGGCGACAGAGATAAAAAGACTCCAGAAAAAGATAAGGACAAATCCTTACTTTTCGGAGGTCGCCGAGCCGGACAGGCAATGGACTGTCCGACCACTCGGGCGACAGAGATAAAAAGACTCCAGAAAAAGATAAGGACAAATCCTTACTTTTCGGAGGTCGCCGAGCCGGACAGGCAATGGACTGTCCGACCACTCGGGCGACAGAGAACAAGAAACCTCCAGAAGATCGAAAATGTTAAGTTATGGTGAAGCGCCGATGTGAGTTTAAATTTCTGAATTATTTGCACGAGTGTTCGAGGCGGACGTTTTACGAAATCATTTACGTACGTTTGTTTAGATGCGCGCTAACTTTCTAACACCCGTCATGAGTCAACAAAACGAACAACAAAAAGGGGACAACCTAAACAAGGAGGAAAAAGGAAAATTCCATTCATGAAATACCACCGGACATAGCCGGGATTACAAAAGGCAAATCCAGAAAATAGAAAACATAAACAAACAGGAATCTTCAATGGAAGTCCGGGTCAACCACCAGCAGGAACTCCGAGTCGAACACCCGGACAGAGAACCCGTCAGTGGGGTGGTAGAGGAAGCGAACGTGCCAGCCATGGCGGATACGCGATTCCCTAACAAACTCCTCCCAGCCGGACCCGAACACCGAGATGAAACCACGACGACGCTTCAGTTCGAACACCCAGAGTTTCCTCCTCACATCGGTCATGAGGACAAAGTAACCCAGGCGCACTCCGATCAGGTCCGTGAAAACGGGCGGCAGCGGGAGCCTCTTGCTATGCCACCTGGTGGAGAAGAGCAGATCCACGCGGCAAGAACCATCAGACTTGGCGGACACTCGAGCCATTTTCCAGCGAACAGATAAAATTCACTATAGCGATTTCAAGAACGATGAAGTGAAAATGAATGGAAGAAGAACTGATATTTATAAGTGCAGTTTTTCCATCACCTAGGGAAGTGGAATCGACACCGTTTCCCTGAAAAGGTATTTCAGAAGACCTGAACCGACGCAAAGAGCATATGTCAGGTGCGCAGAACCTCGTTTGGTGCAGTGGACATATGGAAAGTCGCGCCGTGTCTTTCGCGCGTTTTAATGGTGATTTGACGTTTGAAGTCATAACATTTGATGTTCCCGTAAAGCAAGAAAAGAATATGAAACCGAACATGGATACCCGGACACTGGGGCATTTCGGTCCGCGTTCTGGTCGCAGACCGAAATAAGTGAACCCGGGAACACGAAAAGAAAGCGCTATCGCTAACAAGAAAGTAAATAGCCCGATAACAGTCTTTTTGATACATGAATGCCAAACATAAGTTTCGAATCATGAAAAGAAATACAACATAACAGTTTTGAATGCATGAACGCCAAATATAAGTTTCGAACCATAAAATAGAAATACAACACAACAGACGTCATTCGAATGAAAATGTTAGGGGAACAGACAGAAGAAAGGGCGCTAAATATTTTCAAGCATCATGCCCGGAGGTGCCCGCATCAGCGTCCTTAGGAGTCTCATCAACTTTCTTCTCATTCTCTTTCGCAACTGGAGTTTGCCTCTTAAGTGGACGACAAAACTGACCTTTGTTCGGCCACCACGCGAGGTCGAGACCCATATCTTCAACTAAATCCAGGGCTTCGATGGGGAGGTCCGGGTGGATTTTGTTGTCCGCAACAAATTTCTTGAAACTGTCCATCAGGGCATCGATTTTCTGCCCGCTCCGGATCAGATCCCTCAAGCAATCAAAAAACGCGCAGCAATATATCCAATCCCCGTAGGTGATCAGATTTGTGGCCGGATGCGCCTCCCTTTCCTTGTCAGCCACCTTGAAGGTTTCCACCTCCTCCTCCAATGTTTTGATCACCTCATCTTTGTCCTTCAAGGCGATCAGGGCAGATTTCCCCATTTGTGTCTTATCCGCGAGGTCGGCCCGAACAGAGTCCAGTTCACGCTGCACCTCCCGGAAATTCTCTTCATGCTCGCTCTCCCTCTTGACGGAGGCCTCAATTTCTGCCCTCAATCCGACCACGATTTTTTCGAGACGGGCCACCTCAGACTTGGCATTTTTAGACTCCTCTTCCAGCTGTCTAGTTTTTTCAACCTCTGCACGGTGAAGCTCTTTTGTTTTAGCGATCACTACCATCATCTTGTCATACTCCTCTTTAAGCGGTGAAGGAGCTGCCTCCGGCACTTGAGACCCACTCTCCACGGCCCCGAGCAGGGAGTGTATTAGGTAGGAAAGCCTAGACGCCGCGATCATGGCCAGATAACCCGTCTCCTTGAGGTGCTGGCGGATATATTCTGGACGTTTGCACCAGTCGCGAGGGATCCCGTCGATCGCCTTCTTGATGCGATCAGGAACATTATCCAGAGACGGAGGGAGTCTGGATGACTCAAAGGACTTCAAGAAGTCCGAAAAATCCGTATCCCCCGGCCTGAACCTGAAATTATAAAACTTTTTAAAGATTGGAAAATCATGAAAATTAGGGGCAAGGGCAATCCTCAAGACACTTACATGGTCGGGAGCCGCGAGCTGCTCGCCGTGTGTAAGGACGGATTAAAGGCCAGAGTAACATCGGGATTGTGCGGTGGCACGGTCTCAGTTTCTTTCGGACTCGTCGCAGGAGAGATCATGGTATGCCGGGGAGTTTCGTCACGAGCAGACTCATAATCATCAGAAAGGATCGGCGAAGAAGATGTCTCCACGCTTGCCCGATGATGCTTGTCCGCAAGAGGGGAAGTCTCTTTCTGACTTTTCCTTTTCCTCGACAGTTTCTCGGGCGCTGCGCCCGCCATCTCCGCGACCGTTTCTTTCTTTTTCTCGTCTCTCGAGCTTTTCTTGCTCCCGAGCAGTGCAGACAGACGAGTATTCATACTTTCTGAGCTGGCTCCGGTAGGAGGATATTTGTATCGAGGGTACCTGCGAACTATAAAATTGCGAACACCATTATAGCGAAATTATATCTGGGAAAATAAGACAAGTAGATAAAATGGCTCGTTATAACGCGAGGGCACGGACTCACTAGTATAATCATTTTCCGCATTTTGGGGAATACTAATAAAACGCGACGAGCGGATGCGATCAGTACTAATCCATTGCCCGAACATCAACCAGTCATCGGGCATGCCTAATATTCTCTCCAACACGACCAGAAAGTCCCAACTCATGTCCGCTAAGAGCGGAGGTTGGGGTCCTAAGAAGGATAAAGTAATGGTCGGAACGAATAACAACTAATATAAAACACTACCAAAGAAAATGCAAAATTTTTTACTAACGGGTGCGAGGAATCTGATACTCAGCACTCAAATGATAGTTGATCGAGTTCCACGCGCCGCTAACAAAGAACCACTCTTCCCACCAAGATTCTCTTTTGTCAGGCAGGTCCCAGATAATACTTTGACGGGACTTCAAGTAGTGGTCGCCGCTAGTCCTCACCGCCTGACGGACTAATAAGGTGGTGAACTCCACAGGAAGTAATCCCCTATACAAACCGTAATGCCCGAAAAGGGTAGAGAGAGAGATCAATAAGAGCCAAGAGTTTGGCGTCAGTTGCATAGGGGCAACACCCCACTCAAGGACTGCCCGGGCAAGATTATCATGAATAGGGAATCGGAGGCCACTCCTCATCATATCAAAATTCACGGCGACCATGCCCTCAGGAGGGCGATCAGCTCGATCAAACTCGGTCGGGAAATATAGATGAACATCAGAAGGAATTTCCCACTCAGCTCTCCGCGATTGAAGATCAGCGTCACACACTTTACTCACCCGAGTGCCAGCTTTAAAAGCGCTGGGTGGCGGTGCCTTGGTCGGGAGATCTGTACGGGGTACGTACGTATAAGGATGATCGGCAAGGTAGGTTTCGTAGGAGAAGTCAACTGGAGGGCCCCGGAAGCTAGCGACCAGTTTTGCGAACAGTTCGTAATCGGGATGCACGGTCTCTGAGAACCAGTCATTCTCTTCATCTTTCGATAACGGGAACGGGTCCATCACGCAAGTAGACGGAAACTGTTCGGGCAAAGCTAACAAGTCTGAGGACAGGGGAGATAAAGTCCTCGGAATATGTATAAACGAGGGAAGAATCACGGTCTGGATATAATCAGAGTCGTATTCGGGAGTCGAGGTTTCACTAGACATCGACCAAAACAGAATTCTTTAACGAAATCGAGAACAAAAGTACACTTACGGGATCTATAAGAGAGCTAAGAGTCCGCGCCCCCGAACAAGAGTAAAAAAATAAAAAGGCAGTAAAGGTTGATGATGCGTACCCGAGCAAGAGAGATCAGAGGTAGAGATCAGATCGCACGAATTCTTACGAGAGTTGGCCAAAAGTGTTTCCAAGTATCCCATATCTCATATATATAGGAGGGGATGGCGGCAAAGGTGTTGGAATATGAAATTCAAAATTCAAAATTCAAAATCTCTGACAGTTGAAAGGACGTTTTACACAAGTACCAAGGTAGAGGCCTTTCAAATCCTTTAAACCGGCGGCTGCTGAAACCTGGGCCGACCGACTAAAGGGGCGAAACGGTCCATCTTTTCCGAGCATAACATTTCGACTTCGCAAGAACTCCGTAAAAAGCTTATCCTCGGGGGGCATTTGTTGTTCCCCATTTTCGCAAATCCCATTATGATCGGATTACGGCCCAAGTCTGGACCAGATCAGAGATAGCCCAATTAACGAAAAGACTAAAGGCATTTAATCAGCGACCACAGGCGATCACCATGTCACAAAGGCCGGACACCATCGGGCACCATCAATGTGGATGCTTCGCGAACATCATTAATCACTTCATGACTTTTCTGTCCGCAGGAATCTCCCTGGAATATAGAGCCGGAATTATCTCTTTCTGACCGCGTGTTGATAAAGAAACAGGCAGGGTTCATTCGCCAAGACCGGCGGTTTTCCTATTCGACCCCAGATCGCCCACGTAGCATATTAGTAAGCCGGAGTAACCCGCTCGAGTTAGACCGGGCCAGGGATATCATGTTACGGGGGTATAACAGGGATCTCCCCCTAATTTAAGGAATAATACTTGTAGTTATTCAGGAGAAAGCCCATGTAATCTAGGCCCAAGCCCATGTATAGAAACCCTAATCTATGTACTATAAATAGTGGAATTTCCTCATTTGTAAGGGCAGGCACAATTCCCAAGAGAGATACTTGGAGTTTAATACTAGAAGCTTGTACTGTTTCCTTATTTGTTCTCTCAATCCCCAAAACATCAATACGTTCGCGGGGGAATTTCCTGTTAGGATTTTTTGACCGTAAACATACATATTTTTATTTTACTTACATACATATATTAAAAAGGAAATAATAATAAAAATAAAAAAGTGACAAATTAGACTCACATTTAGAATTGCACCTAGTATCAAAGAATTGCACCTATACATCCCCTAATGGTATACCTAAGTAGAATTTTCTCTCTCATATCTGTACATCCCTCAATGGTATACTTAAAGTACGTACAATTCCATGTCATGTAAGAATTGTACTTACCCAATACATTGGGGATGCTCTTAGTAGCAGTAATTCTCCGCATTTACAAATTATGAACAAATTAACATAGTGTGAGATAAAATGTGATCCGTAAATTATTAATCACATTCTGCAACTGAAAAAAAATCATTGCAAAAAATGTTATTTTTTGATATTTGGACCTAAAAACAAAAATTTTAAAAATATTTGTAAGTTGAAAAAGTAATCATATAATTGTAAGTAAAGTTTAAAAACTATATAAATAAAGTAAATATAAAATTATATTTTAAAGTAAATATATATATATATATATATATATATATATATATATATTTATGTACCTAGAAAATTTAAAAACTAGTCACACTAAAAAAAATTACTAGTACTAATTCAAAAAAATAAAATAATTACTACCTATTCACTTTAAAATACAATAATTTTATTCATACTTTGCAATATTTACGATTAAATAACACTTCTTTGTAAAAATATATTTTTTATCTTTTGTTTTTTTGATAACAAATAATACTAACATTTTTAGTAATTTGTCTGTCCGACTAGCCCGGTCAACATCTTAAACTAATTTGTTTATGTTAAAAAGTGGAGTATAATTATTAAGTATCTCTATGTACAAAGTTCATGAGAAAGTGAAAGGGGCATCCATTCAAAGTTTGGTTGGAAATAAAGCAACATGCATATAAAAAAAAATCAGAATTGTAGCATATCAAATTAATCAAACTAGTTTGAATTGTATTTTAATTATATAATTAATTTACATGGCAACCAAAGACTTTGAAAATGTCCTACAAATGTCAAAAGACATCCACAAAAAGTCAGCTTTAACTGTGGAAAGTCATTATTTTATTTGTAACTAATTTATTTTTTAAAATTAATTAAAAATAAATGACAGATGGTATACCATCACATACCGTTTGAGAGCCGTCAAAAAAATATATCAATAATTTTTAAATTTTATACGTGTTGAAAATTTTGAAATGAAATAGCACTTTAAGAAATTTGATCTTTGACAATAAGGAATCTTGATTTACCGCAAGTCTATGTAATTGCTATACTTTTTCAATGTTGTGTTAGAAACTTAAATATATGATGATGAATCAAAGAAAATGCGGTAAGTATGATGGGTTCGTTGTGTTGTACAATGTGTTTTACGTTTTATTTAAAACTTTACATATATTTGAAACGTTAAATTTTAAATATATTCAGTCGAATCAAATAAAATTTTATATATATTTGAAACTTTAAATTTTAAATATATTCAGTCGAATCCAAACGGAGGGAATTGTATTCAATAATATTAATTATTCAATTTGAATTCGACACTCTTTATATTTTTATATTTAATTTTGGTCTTCTTTGAAATTAGAAATTGGAATTTTTATTCCGATTCAATCAATTGCATAATTTGAATTTATTCTAAACTTTTTATATTTCATTGTATTTAATTTATCTCTTTACTTGAAAAAAATGTAATTGAAGATTAATAGCCATCAATCACCAATAACATTCTTAAGCATGTAAGTTGTAAGACAATAATCATAAATATATATAATATGTAACATAATAATTTTAAAAAACTGAAAATATAATATTATTTCATGAGCCCAATAAATTATACTCTCTATGTTCATTAGCAATAAACACACTTTTTTGTATTTTAAAAAAATGTGTCGCTGATTAACGTAGTACTTAGTGTGAGTACTAGTAAATATTTTATCTATTCACTAATAATTTTGTATACTTGACGGACAAAAAAATTAATATTGATGCTTGCACTTATTATTAGTGAACAAATAGAGTTTTTTTTTTTTTTTTATAATTATTCTTTGAAAAATTACAAAAAAATATGTTCATAATTTCTCGATAGATCTACAGAGTATTTACACTACTATAATTTGAAAATATTGGAATAAATCGGTCAACGCGAAAAAGGTTTTAGTGCGATTGTCGGGTTGACATGAGTTGTACCTTTGGGTACCTCAAAAAGTTGGTAGTACACTCCAACCCGTCGCTGTCGGTGCGATTATGGGGACTATAAAGCGCGTTTTCGGGGTAGCGTTATTAGTAGTATCAATGCAACCTTATTAGTTGTTGTATTTAATGCAAAGTAACATGTCGGTTACTCACTATTTTCTCAAAATTCCTTCAATTAATTTTTATTTTTTGCTATTATAATATTATTAAAATTCTCTTTCTCTTCCATTTTGATTTCTAATTATTTTTGAATTTTGTCTTGAATTTTTAAGGAGTATTAAAAACATTGAGAATATAAGAAACAAATACGTATATTACTTTATTTCAAATAAAAGTAATCCCGTATTTTTTTGTTCAACTTAATACGTATATTTTTGAAAATAAAATAATTATTGTGAGAAATGCATGTATTGTGAGAAAGAGGGCATATAAATGTACACTGTTTTAAAAGACGAGAACATGAAAAATGAAAAGTATTCACTATTTTAGTTAGGTGGGCTCCAGTCGATATAATTTCTAACTGTGGGCACTTTTGCCGATAAAATTTCCAGCCATGAGTAATTCTGATGGAATTCCGACTTACTCGATTAGGGGAGTATTAGAGTATCACACATCTCTTTCTTAAAGAACTTTCGGTTTGCAGTGAGTGGTAGTAAATGTTTAATCAATTAATACTCTTCTTTAATTTAAATATGGGCAATGACCATAATTAAAAAGGCCGTGTCTGACAGGTGGAGAGAGCGTACACGTGGTCGAGGGAGACCCTGTACGGCACAATGTACGTTCGACGTATATATATTCAATCAGACAGTTGGACATTACAAATGCGTTCATACCTCTCTAATTATATTGAACTTACTTTCTTGGAGCTGAGTATCTATTATGACGGTGCTCTAAATCATACTCCTAAATCTGATCATGAGTTTCTTTTTCGTTTCACTCGTGAGTTTGGGTTGTTAAAAAAATCGATCTTTTTAACATAAAAGAGTGATTGTGAATATTATTATTGTTCAGCAATCTTAACTACTTGAAATTGAAGTGTTTCGACGCATAATGGCTTTTGGTAGTTTTAAAGTACATGATATTTCTGAACTCGATCTAAATTTTATTTGATGTGATGTATGGGTAATGTGTGTATGTATACGAGCATTAATGGTATTTATAACTATGTACCAATTGTGTTTTCATCTTAGTATTAATTTTGTACGTGGGTCTCATATGCGTATAGAAGTAAATAATTGTACATAAAATTATCGATATTGTAAATTTGTAATATACAAATTAATAAAGTATAAATTATTAATTTATAATGTATCAAATGACATGTCACATTTAGACATTGAATTGAACTGCTCTAATTAATATTAACTTAATACATATGGAGATGCAGCTGTGTTAACTAATGCTAAATCTTCAATTAGTAAGCAATTACGTAAGGGTGACAACACTTTTATGAGATTTAACCTGGTCCTCACAAAGCTCTTCATTTGAATATTGACCATCAATATTAATTCTAATTATTTAATTAAGCGATTCAATTAAATATAGTTAGCAACCCATTGTTCTATTTGGTGATCTAGAACTGTAAAAATCTATATAAATTAATACTCGTTAAATTAACAATGTCTCTGAATTAATAAAATTTTCTGGCCGGACACTGTTTTTTAAATAAATAAAAAATACTCTATAAATTAATAATCTCTTTAAATAAAAAAATAATTGATAAATTTATAAACTCTTTAAATAAATAAAACTTAAGTGAATTCAAGGTTATTAATTTATAGAAATTTTATTGTAATTGCATATAATAAAATGTATTAGTCTTTATCATCAACTTAATATTAATTGTTACTAAGAATTGGCCCTTTAAATGCCGTATTAGTAACGAAATATGATCTCATGTTTATGCCAACACAATTAAAATAATTATACTAATTTTTATGTAACTATATATGTTATTAAATTAGTAGGGGTGTAATTATATATACCACCACGCGGCAAGATTTGAATCCTTAATTAAATAATTGATTATTATTATTATTATTAGAACTAATTGGTTATGAGATGTTAATTTTATTTTATTTAAATAAAATATTGCAGATCATATCGATTATTTAAGTCACGGATATGACACTTGAACTGACAAATATATACGTGACACCTTGGACTGCATCTTCTTCTTTCCATTACCCCTTTTATTTAAGGGCTTTATCAGCTTTGGTCAACTCCTGAGTCACTCTCATGGAAGTTTCGATTGCTTCTTTGCACACTATTAATATTTCTCGTCGGGATTTTAAGTTGCAAGTATTCATAATTCGTCGAATATAATTAATTTTTTAAAAATAAAATTATTCACTATGTCTCACAAAATTATGAACTCATTATTTATTATTTACAAAAACGAATTATCAGTAGTAGTACAATCTTTATAAATTTAAAAGTTGGTACACTTAGTTTTTAAGAAAAATGCCATACATTAATTATAAAAATTATGAATTATTAATTAAAATTAAATACTAGTGTCAACCAATAATAACGCGCAAAATTAAAAACAAAGAGTTTAATTAGTAAAAGCCAACATGAATAGCTGGTTGAGGAAATATAAGTCGTTGCGTGCTCTTTCTTTTTTCTTTTTGTTTCAACAAGGCTGTCACATTCATTATGATATTCTGGATTCTTGGACCAATACAAATGAAGAGCAACCAAAACATATTTTTCATGTTTTTAATCAGCTTTTCATTACCTACGTTGTTGCTATTAAAAGTAGGTAAAGTGATTGGATTTAGTGCAATCAATTTTAGAAAAATAAAATAAATTAAAATAAAATAAATTTGAGTGATTAGAGTTTGGAACCTACTGTATATCAACACTCTAAAAAATTAACCCTGCTAGTTAACATCCTTGCTTTAAGGGTTTTTTTTTTATATAATTTAATCACTTTCTTTACATTTCAGATCGACGACCTACTTCAGAGCAGACTTTCTACTAAAGTGAGTTCTAATAACTCATCAATTTCAATGTGATCCATTTAAGCTAATCGAACTTTTGATGAAAGTGAGTTCTAATAACTCATCAATTTCAATGTGATCCATTTAAGCTAATCGAACTTTTGATTATTGAACGTTTATATATTTGAGATATTCACTTGAGACTTGTCTCAAGTCAAATATAAATGGACAAAAAAAAAAAAGGTTCATTGGAACCGACAAATGTATCATATATATAATAAAATTTAAAAAACACAAATAAAATTGTATTTTAAAATAATTTATTTGCTAACTATGGTGACATTGGTGAGATATCCAAAAAAAATAGTGTTACTTTTATTTAACATAATTAATTAATATACTTTATGTTTAGTTCTTACTAAGAGCATTCAAATGGTAGGTACAAATCTTAAGTGACAACAATTTGTACCTAGGTACACCATTGGGATCAAGGTACAAATTGAGTGAGAGAAAAATAAGTATCCAATATTTGTTACAAATTTTATTGTGCCTTATTTTGTGAGTCCACAAGTATAAAGAAAAGAAATTGTACCTCAACCCTCAACCCTCCACCCTCAACCCATTGAGATAACAAGTACAAATTGATAGTTATAAATTTTTATAATAATTCAATTCTTACTGCTCTTTTTTTTTTTTTAATTCCGCTCTTGATTAGTGATACTCGAAACTTACAAAGAGCTAGCTAGCTAATTATCTAATAAAGTCGAAGACAGGACAAAATCAATTTTTAGTCCACTTTCTACACCAAAATATAATGGAAAAGAGATTTGGATCTATCAATTTAGAAAAACCATTCTCCTATTACTAAGTGATCCGAGTGATTTTAGGAAGAATTATACTAACAAGATCACTTTTAGGAAGAATTTTGCTAACAAGATCAAAATTTTGATCTTATTTTGTACGGTGTGAGACCCTTTTTTCCCCACTATTTTAACAATGAAAATAGTGAAATGTCATTTCATCTCCGATGCACACCTTATTTAGAATTGTCGAAGGTCATGAAAATAAATAATACTCCATTCGTCTCCTCTCGGACCAATGATCACAATTATTATTACGAACTGCTTGAACTCGAATTCGATCTTGATCAACTCCAAACTCCTCGTCTCGTGCAGCAGCTCGCAAGCCTCTCAACTTCGTTCCAACCTTAATCACGAAGAAATATTTACACTATTTCTAGAAAACATCTTAAAAAAATAATCAACAATTTTGTATTAAAAAAACAAGGAATATATATTTTTTTGAAAAATTTACATGTATACTACTACTTCCCGTCCTAAAAAATTATGCATACATCCTTTGTGTAAATTTACAAAGAAATGTACATATTTTTTGGGACCAAAGTAAAGTATTAATTAAATAATTAAATAATTTGTATTAATTAAATAATTAAATAATGTCATTCTCATGTTTTTTCAAAAGCCCATAGACTATTGCATTGGTTGATTTTCAAATTTCAACACACCCTCTCTCTCTCTCTTCCCACCCAACCTACAGCCTACAAGGTACAACCACACTGCCTACAGGGTACCACCTAATTCTCCCCCTTTTTATATGTATATATATACAACCAAAACCCAAGCAATCAAATACAGCGAATTACAGACCATTTTCTCTCTCTCTTCTCTCCTCGCCATTCTCACCTCCTTCCATCTGCATGGGCACATCGGCCTCGTGTCCCCTGGCGGTTCATCTCGATTTCGATTCCGGTTTCGAATCGGTTCTCAGATCAATCGCCGCCCTTCACAATGTCGACAAATCGCTCGCTCGCTCCCTCAGCCGGAGCCCTAAAAAGTCCGATTCAGGGAAATCGCCGGAACCCGTTGAAATCATCAGAGACGCCGCCGTCGTCGTCTCCGCCGCCGACGAAGATGAAGCAGTAGTTAATGAACCAGCGGAGCTGGCAATCGTCAACAGCCCCAAAGACGAGGCCGCCGTCAAGTTGCAGAAGGTCTACAAGAGCTTCCGGACGCGGCGGAAGCTCGCCGACTGCGCCGTGCTCATCGAGCAGAGCTGGTGGAAGCTTCTCGATTTCGCCGAGCTGAAGCACAGCTCGATCTCGTTTTTCGACATCGAGAAACACGAGACCGCGTTCTCGCGGTGGTCCAGAGCCCGAACAAGGGCAGCCAAGGTAAATTCAACATTTACTTATATATTAATTTAATACAGTAATAATTATTATTAATTATCAAATATTTAATTTTAATCGCTCTGTTTCAGGTAGGAAAAGGGTTATCTGAGAACGGCAAAGCTCAGAAGCTTGCTCTGCAGCACTGGCTTGAAGCTGTAAGTGATTATCTAATTAATTAATCAATAATTTAATTATTTTAATCATGTATAAATACTGATTTTGAATTGTTGGTGTTGATCAGATTGATCCCAGGCATCGGTATGGGCACAACTTGCATTTCTATTATATGAAGTGGTTGAATTCACAGAGCAAGGAGCCCTTCTTCTACTGGTAATTAACCATTTATTCATATCCATCTCCAAGATCTTGAAAATCGATATTTGTTTTTCTCTCGTATTTACGTATTCAATCTCGACGATTGTGCAGGCTAGACATAGGCGAAGGGAAGGAGGTCAGCATCGTCGAAAAATGCTCTCGTTCGAAGCTTCAACAGCAATGCATCAAGTATCTCGGTCCGGTGAGTCTCTACACGTATATATATATTCGTGTTGCTTAATTGAAAGCTCAATTTGCTGAACTGTGTATTTTCTTGTGTTTTGTAGATGGAGAGAAATGCTTATGAAGTTGTTGTGGAGGATGGAAAGCTCGTTTACAAGGAGTCGGGGGAGCTTTTGAACACGGCCGACGAACCAAAGGGTTGTAAGTGGATATTTGTTCTCAGCACTTCGAGGACTTTATACGTCGGGAAGAAGGTAAAGGGCTCGTTTCAACACTCGAGTTTCTTGGCCGGAGGGGCTACACTCGCTGCCGGTAGGATCGTTGCAGAAGATGGAGTCTTAAAGGCGGTTTGGCCTCACAGTGGTCACTATCGACCAACACCCGAGAATTTCCAGGACTTTCTATCCTTCCTTAGAGATAACGTCGTCGACCTCACCGATGTTAAGGTACAATTACTTTTTTAACCTTGATTTTTATTGAAATTATACAATGTCAAATTTGTGAGGTCTAATAATCTTGTCAACAGCTCGACTCCACTGACGAAGAAGATTCATCATCATCATCATCTGTCGGGAAACACGTGAGGCGAGACTCCTCCGAGGACGACCTCTCTGTAAAAGAGGTTGAAAAAGGCCAAGATTCGAGTCTTTCCAAGAAGGTTATTGTGATTGATTCAGTTCAAGAGAAGGAGATTGCAAATGCAAAACGGATACTTAAACTGAAATCTCTCGAGATTCCGAGTAAATACGAGTTCATAGACAGGCTGAAGAGCGAAAATGAAGCGTCTAAATCGAGTGCTGAAAATTCACCGTCGGATGTCGTGACAAAGGATCCGTTCGACGAAACTATGGAGGAAGAGAAGATTCCGGAAGAATCTATATTGCAGAGAATAAATTCGCACAAGGGTATGAAGTCGTTTCAACTGGGGAAGCAATTGTCGTGCAAGTGGAGCACAGGAGCCGGACCTAGGATCGGGTGTGTGAGAGATTATCCGTCGGGCTTACAGTCTCAGGCATTGGAGCAAGTTAATTTATCTCCGAGAAGCATAAGCCGTCTGAGATTTGAATCGGGGAATCGAGTGTCCACTCCAACGGGCAGTAATCTTTCTAGGAATATTAACGGGGGAAGTGATCACCCACAAATGGACTGATCACAGCTTTTTACTACTCAGATTTTTTTTTTTACCGTAGGAGAAATTGATTCTTTAATTAGCAAATTCTTTTTTCTTTTTCTATTCTTTTAGAAATAGGGTATTTATTATATTTAATAGAACTATACTTGAATATACACAATTTTGGTCGTCCCTTTAGAAAAGGGTGTTGTGAAATTTTGGGTCCCCTTCCTTCCTGATTCAATAAAGAAAGATACGTTTTTTTTAATGTTTTTCTTTTGGGGTCTGTGTTTCTTGTGATTGGTCGGCAATTTAATTGAAGAAATAATTCGAAATGACGTGTTTTACATTTGAATATTCAATTTATTATTACATACTCGGTATGAACGTATGTTTTTGATATACAAATATTTTGAATACAGTATAAGGGTTCATAAATGATATGAACATAGATTAGTCTCAACTCTCAAGTCTAACAAATTAAATAGTAACTTCCAAATTTAAAATTGTAACCATTTTTGTTTTTATGTACTATCTCACACTCAAAATTGATTATAACAATATTTATTTCATCTTATTCATCGTTTTTTTTTAATCAAATTTAAGTCGTCCGATTAAGTTTACATGTACCACCTAAACAGATGAATGTGAACCTAGGCAGACTTTGACAGATTTAGGTAGACTAAGACAATTGTAGGTCTAAAACTTAAAATTTAGACGGTCGAGCTAACACTACGAGAGTGGGCTAGGGTGGAGTTTTGTGGCTTTTAGACTAATGGGCGGTTGGGCTTTAGGAATTTACTGGGCCATCAAGAAAACTCGCTGAAAGATGTAAAGGAGTTGGACTTGCAGGAATGCTCTCTTGCCCGAAGCGGGATTTCTCTTTGTGCCCGACGTGTGATGTGGAATTGCCACGTCTTCAACAAAATTCAGAATTTAAAAATAAATGTATTATTTTTAATTTATAATTGAAACAAATTATCGACATCAGATCCCTTTATCAATCACAATCTTCATCGATTTTCAATCATTGATTTCGTGTTAAAGAACACATCCCAAAAACTCTAAATCTCAAATATCGTTTCGAACCATGTTCACGGCGGGGAAGCCACTGAGCACCCCCACATCTCGCCGGCAAATTTCGCTTGGTCGTGGTAGTGGTACCACGGTCAAACACCGGCTACCTCGAGACCTCCAGATCGACGTCATGTTGACGACGGCGTGGTTCACGGAACACCCAATGATTTCGGCGTAGCTCAGCTCGGTGATTTGAACCACAACCAGCAGCTTGTTGTGGCAGGCGCAGATGAGTGTTCTTTCGAACCAGCGAAAGGGGTCTAGGAGGTAGCAGGGCGGCGACGTAAAGGTGAGGCTCCCAGGCGTGGTGAAATCCGACGCCGTCGTCGTCGTTGCAGGAGAGTGTGTGTTACCGTCGGAACCAGTTACGACGGGTCCGGGAGAGGCAGGAACTGGGAGAGGGTTTTGGAGAGGAAGAGCTTGATGACGGAGATGAGGTTCTCAGAGGAGATTGAAGAGAGAAATAAAATTGGGGATTTTTTTGTTGAAGGAGAAAGAAAAATTAAATTGGGGTAATTTGTCTCGGATTAATAAATCAGAGAAAGAAAAAGAAAGATTTATTTTTAATTAATAATTAAAAGTAATATATTTAATTATAAATTCTGAATTTTGTAGAAGACGTGGCACTTCCACGTCACACGTCGGGCACAAAGAGAAATCCCGTTTCGGGCAAGAGAGCATTCCTCGTTGGACTTGATGTAGGCTGAAAGATTTGGAGTTAGGCTTGAGGTGGGCTGACAGATTTATGATCTAGCCCGGTCCAATTAAGCTAAAATTTACAATTTAAAGCTAAAATAAAGTCCAATACCACTCTACCCAAAATTCATATTTTATTTTTCAAAATAATGTTGTTTCACCCAAAAAAAACACAACACTCGTACTTATTTATCTCTTTGTTCTAGAGATTTATGAATCTTTGATACGTAGTACTAGTATTTTACTAAAGTAAATGTTCATATTGTCAAAGTTGAGTCAATAACACTTTAAAAAACCTTATTAAAGTGTTACTGACTAACTTTGACATGATATCAGAGCAGACCCAACACGATGATGAGTGCTCCAGTCGATGAAATTTCCGACTAGCCCAAAGATGACACTATATCCACGAGTAGAACCGACAAAATCGAGCTTACTCGTGAGGTCGCGTGTTAAAAGTATCCCGCATCGGTTGAAACAAGGTCCTAAAGCTCATATATAATTTGAATTGCATTATAACTTTAACAAGACATTTTAAGGTAATATCATGAGACCGGTATGAGAAATGTTTTTTTTTTTGTAAAAAAAAATTCCAGTGCGAGTTAACAGACTAACTCTCCAATTGGTCTACTAGTAAACATATATCACTAAAATATACACCCAAAAATGTTAGCATGCATGGAAGTGCACATTTATCTGTTGACGTGTCTTAATACTATTGGACATTGACAATGAGTATGATGCCTTCTCAAATAAAATAATGTACCACTTCCGTTAAAAGTTGGAAATTTATGAATTTCAAGAGTATTTTTTAAATTTTTTTTTTGTAAATTTATAATGAAATTGAAAAATGCTCGCGGGACGGAGAGAGTAATGTAAAATTTTACTTAAAAATAAAATTAAAATACCAAACATTTTAAAGATTATTTCTAGGATTAAAATATGGAAAATAATAAAAATAATTTAACGATGAATCACATGTAATTGTGTGATTTTATTTTACTAATAATTAAAAAACATGATTTTAACAATAATAATAATAATACTAGTATATTCAGTGTATTGTTTTTGCCACCCATAGTACAGCTAATTACAGAACAATAATCCAACCTTTGCCCTAATTAGGCCCACCATTATAATCAACCCCCATTATTTTTCTCTCCAGATTTTGCAATTGTACATCACGCTTCAGGCACTTGTACATTCCGCCACAGTTTTTACGCAAGGACAAAAATACCCTCCCGCTATGTGTATATAAAGATCATTTTCACACACCTCGAGTGCGTGTGTGTGAGAGAAAGTCTAGAGAGAGAAAGAGGGGTGGGTATATCATCCTATAGGGTAAGAGCCACCCACACAAAAAATCGAAAAACCCTAGTACAAAATTCGCCGCGCAAACTGCTATGGCCGAGTCAACTCAGCTCCAGCAAGCCGAATTGATGGCGATTCTTGGCCCGGACCCGGCGCCGTTCGAAACCCTAATCTCCCACCTGATGTCCACCGCCAACGAACAGCGCTCCCATGCCGAGTCGATCTTCAATTTGCTCAAGCAGAACGATCCCAACTCTCTCGCCTTGAAATTAGCCCACCTGCTCTCATCCTCCGCCCACCCGGAGGCCCGCGCCATGGCCACCATCCTCCTCCGCAAGCAGTTGACCCGCGACGACTCGTTCATATGGCCGCAACTCAACGAGGCCACCCGGTCCTCCGTGAAGAACATTCTCCTGGCTGCCATCCAGAGCGAGGAGATTAAATCGGTGATTAGGAAGCTGTGCGACACCGTCTCGGAGCTAGCCTCATCGCTCCTCCCCGAAAACCAGTGGCCGGAGATACTGCCCTTCATGTTCCAATGCGTGACTTCCAGTTCCCCTAAATTGCAGGAATCCTCTTTCCTGATGTTCTCCCAATTGGCCCAGTTCATTGGGGAAACGCTGGTTCCTTACATCACGGATTTGCATACCGTGTTCTTGAATGTGCTGAATAGTTCCCCCAATCCAGATGTTAAGATTGCCGCCTTGAGCGCAGTTATTAATTTTATCCAGTGCTTGTCTAGTTCTAATGATCGGGATAGGTTCCAGGATTTGCTGCCGCTGATGATGAGGACGTTGACTGAGTCACTTAACTCAGGGCAGGAAGCCACGGCCCAGGAGGCTCTGGAGCTGCTGATAGAGTTGGCCGGGACTGAGCCTAGGTTTCTCCGAAGGCAGATTGTGGATGTCGTGGGGTCCATGTTGCAGGTTGCCGAGGCCGATGCGTTGGAGGAAGGCACTCGGCATTTGGCTATTGAATTTGTTATTACTCTGGCAGAAGCGCGTGATAGAGCCCCTGGGATGATGCGCAAACTACCCCAATTCATTAGCAGGCTTTTTGCTATTTTGATGAAGATGCTTTTGGACGTGGAGGATGATCCTCTTTGGCACAGTGCTGAGACTAAAGACGAGGATGCAGGGGAGACAAGTAATTACAGTGTTGGCCAGGAGTGTTTGGATAGGCTTGCGATTGCCCTTGGTGGGAACACTATAGTTCCGGTAGCATCAGAGCAGTTGCCGGCTTATCTGTCTGCTCCGGAATGGGAGAAGCATCACGCTGCTCTCATAGCCCTTGCACAAATTGCAGAGGGTTGTTCGAAGGTATTGTAACTCTATTAATTTTTTTTGAAGTTTTAGTGATGGATGCAGTGTTGATGATTAGTAGTGATAGTTTATGGCATTGGTTACTCAATGCAAATATTGTCTTGTAGTGTATACTTATTTGGAAACTTGATGTTTGAACAAACTTTCTAAAAGTTGTTATTTTTGGAGTTTACTTTGGGTGATAATTTTCATCATATACTATCTCAGGTAATGATTAAGACATTAGAGCAAGTGGTGAACATGGTTTTGAATTCATTTCAACATCCTCATCCTCGTGTGAGGTGGGCAGCTATTAATGCAATTGGTCAGCTCTCAACTGACTTGGGTCCAGATTTGCAAGTTCAGTACCATCAACGTGTGTTGCCAGCACTAGCTTCGGCTATGGATGATTTCCAAAATCCACGAGTACAGGTTTGTAGATTCTGAGGATGATCATCTGTTCTTCAATTTTCAAATATTGTGTTGTAGCCTTGTACGCTCATTTTCATTTAAAAAGCTGTTGTAGAGAACATCTCTCATTTACCCCATTTTTTTTCTCATTTGAGTGTATTGAGTTGCCATGTAACTTATTGTTTATAAATGGGATGTGTTAGTTTTTCTTGAGTATATTCTCCTGTATTGGTGATATCATACATCTTTGCTTGTCGATGGTTATGCTCTTGTTTTAGTTAAAAAATTTGTTCTCATGCTCATTTATGTGCGAATTTCACAGTCATAGATTCTTCTGTTCATATTTTCCATTTGGTTTTTGCAGGCACATGCAGCTTCAGCTGTGCTCAACTTCAGTGAGAACTGTACTCCGGAAATTTTGACACCTTACTTGGATGGGATAGTGCATAAGCTGCTTCAATTGCTACAGGTATCAGAAGGCATACCTGGATATCTTGGCCATGTTAGAGTTTATGTGTTACATGCTATACTGATTATGCTCTATAAATTGCAGAATCCGAAACAAATGGTGCAGGAGGGTGCATTGACTGCTTTAGCTTCAGTTGCTGATTCTTCTCAGGTATACCATTATTGTATATGTTTGTTGAGGTTGTTGCTTCACTCACGTCTTTTAGTCTTTAACCTGTGGATGCTATTATGACAGGAATACTTCCAAAAATACTATGGTGCCGTAATGCCTTACTTGAAAACTATCCTGGTAAGCGCTACAGATAAATCTAATCGCATGCTTCGTGCCAAAGCAATGGAATGCATCAGCTTGGTAGGAATGGCTGTTGGGAAGGACACATTCAAGGAGGATGCTAAGCAGGTAAAACTAAAGTTCCTGGATCTTGCTTATTATATGTGTGATCTTTTTCTCCTTATGATCCTTTCTAGTTTTATAAGAGTAACCTAATTTATAATATCTCTACGATTATGATGTACAGTATATGATTATATTTGCTATTTATCCATCACCATATCTTAATTTTAGGATACATTTTGTTTTTGAACTGAAGGTCATGGAAGTTCTTATGTCGTTGCAAGGATCACAAATGGAGACAGACGACCCCACTACTAGTTACATGTTACAAGTATGCCACTGTCCCTGGAAGCTGAAGATTGCATTTTTTATTATGTTTTATTTGTAAGTTCTAACTGACCTTTTCCCCTATTGTAGGCATGGGCCAGACTTTGCAAATGCTTGGGGCAGGATTTCCTACCCTACATGAGTGTGGTCATGCCTCCTTTGCTTCAGTCTGCTCAGCTAAAGCCTGATGTGACCATCACATCTGCTGATTCAGACAATGAACTCGATGAATCAGACGATGAAAGGTATATTTCATTCTTTTATTTCAATGCATGTTTTGACGTAAAGACTCTTGGTCAGTAATAATTGCATGGTAGGATTTTTTTTTTTATTTCCATGCTTGCCAATTAAAGTAGAGACTCATATACTGATTCCAATTAACACCTCTCCTGCTTTCAGTTTCATTTATTCTGGTATCACTTGCTTGTTTGCATATATGCCAAAGACTTGTAATATTCTAATTCAACTTCTCAATTATACTCTGCAGTATGGAGACCATCACTCTAGGTGATAAAAGGATAGGGATTAAGACTAGTGTCCTCGAAGAAAAGGCCACTGCTTGCAATATGCTATGTTGCTATGCTGATGAGTTGAAGGAAGGTTTCTACCCTTGGATTGATCAGGTTGGTGAAGGTACATTTGCATTTGCTTTTTATCTCTAATGATTGATTACAATCTTAAACCTTTTATGGCCTGTTATATGTTGTTCAGGTTGCTCCAACATTAGTTCCGCTTTTGAAATTTTATTTTCATGAAGAAGTCAGGAAAGCTGCTGTTTCAGGTAATATAGGTTCTACCTTTGGTCAATTTTACTTGTTGTATGGAAAGCTATGTTCAATATTGTCTTTTTTGTTTATTTAGCAATGCCTGAGCTATTGCTGTCCGCAAAATTGGCTGTGGAGAAAGGTATTGCTCAGGGCCGCAACGAGTCGTATGTTAAGCAGTTGTCTGACTACATAATTCCTGCTTTAGTGGAAGCCTTGCATAAGGTTGTGGTTACATTGTTTTGGTACTTTTATTATAAATTAAACCAATTATGGTAATGTTTATTATGTGTAATGATATGTACACATTTTCATCTTTTGATTTGTGGGCACTGATATACAAAATTCATCACTTTCAGGAACCTGATACAGAGATATGTGCAAATATGTTGGATGCTCTGAATGAATGTGTTCAGGTGGGTCAATTTTTTTGTTTTATTGTTTTGTTCTGTATATCTCTTGGAGCTTTCAAGTTTATTTATTTATTTCACCACGACGCACCTGTCTCTAGACAAGGTTGTAATATTTTTATGTTAATTTATTGCCATGTTTATATCTTAATGTTTGGAGGTCTTATACATCCATAACCACTGCCTTTATTTATTTATTATTAATATTATTGTGTACTAGCTATTGAATGGCATTATTAATCTAAATTTTATTTTATTGTATTAATAACAATAACAATAATTATATTATTGTTGTGAACATACTGTCTGCTGATGGCAGAAGATTTACCATTCTCTTTATGATCTCAGATTTCTGGAACACTTCTAGATGAGAGTCAGGTAAAAAGCATTGTGGATGAGATCAAACAGGTGATAACTGCTAGCTCGAGTAGAAAGAAAGAGCGAGCCGAAAGAGCTAAGGCTGAAGACTTCGATGCAGAGGAGGGAGAAATTCTTAAAGAGGAAAACGAGCAAGAGGAAGAAGTGTTTGACCAAGTTAGTCTTTTATTACACTTCAGCCCTTAGATAAATACCCTCAGTTTGAATTTTTGCAATTTCGTAATGTCTTCGAAACTGAGAATGCAAATGCTGTTGCTACCGATTTAGGTTGGTGAAATCTTGGGAACCTTGATCAAAACATTCAAGGCATCTTTCTTGCCTTTCTTTGAGGAGCTGTGGTCATACTTGATGCCTATGTGGGTAAGTCTTTCTTTTTAAGCCCCCTTGGCTTCGTCACCTTATCTTCCTCTTTCTTCATTCTTGGTTGAGGTGGGATATGTTGAATGAGTTTGGGAGGATGATCAATAATGTAGGAAGTTGACACTCATGAATAAGGTTTTGTTTCTTTCAGGGAAAGGATAAAACAGCCGAAGAGAGAAGGATTGCTATTTGCATTTTTGATGATGTGGCTGAGCAATGTCGTGAAGCAGCTCTAAAGTGTGTAACCAACTAACCACACCACGGAAAAATCTTTTGGATTTTGATTCTAATTATCCTGAAACATTTTATATTTTTTTGAACCAGATATTATGATACATATCTTCCTTTCCTCTTGGAAGCCTGCAATGACGAAAATCCCGATGTCAGACAGGTGCGCAGACATTTTATTTTATCTCAGTTATATTGGATACCGATAATGATTTATGATTATTTCTGAATTGGTCTATTGCTAATCTCAGGCTGCTGTATATGGCCTTGGAGTGTGTGCAGAATTTGGTGGTTCTGTATTTAAACCACTAGTTGGAGGTAAAGATTTTCCTGCACAAGTGCTTATAAAATGTGTATTTTACACTTTTTCTTCACTGACATTTTTTATTTACTTCATTCAGAGGCTCTTTCTAGGCTCAATGTTGTTATCAGGCATGCTAATGCGTTGCAGCCAGAAAATGTTATGGCTTATGATAATGCTGTTTCGGCTTTGGGAAAGATTTGTCAATTTCACCGTGACAGTATTGACTCAGCTCAGGTAGTTGTTAGTTTGGTATTTTTTGATTCGTAGATTATGTTATAACTTTTTAAAATATCACATGGCTTGGTTGGTATGTTGAGTTGTTGAGTATGATTATTAATTATGTCACGGCATGCTGCATTCAATCTAACTATATAGCGATAGATAAAATCTGAACCAATATGTTAGTTTTCCAGTTATTACAAGATATCACCCACCCCTTGATAGTTTGAAGTGTTAATTACTAGAATATCTTTTATTGCAAAACCTGAAGCTTAAATTAACAGGTTTAGTATGAAATGATTTGGTTGATTTCAAAGTGCACCTAACTTCTCGATTGATAGAATGAACCTCAATTTCAACTAAATCTTAAGATGAAAATACCATCCGTGTTCTCAGTTTATTTTACAACATTCAGCTTATTAACCAATTTTGATATTTGTATTAGTATTATTTATTTCCTGCTTTTTATCAAATTCTAATTGCTACCATAATTGCTGCTCACAGGTGGTTCCTGCATGGCTGGGTTGTTTGCCAATAAAAGGGGATATTATTGAAGCTAAAGTTGTTCACGACCAGCTTTGCTCAATGGTTGAGAGGTGAACCTGACACCATTCTAGCTTCTACATTTTTTAATCAACACTTCATCTGTTTTGCCATATTAACCATCCTTTTTCACTTTCAGGAATGATTCCGAACTCTTGGGCCCAAGCAATCAGTATCTTCCCAAAATTGTCTCTGTATTTGCTGAGGTTAGTAAGGATTGCATTAAAAGTTAGCAACATAATTACTAAGGCCACCCTCAGTATTTGGCCTTACTTTTAAAGATAAAAACAATTATATATAGAAATTACTATTGCCCCTTGATCATTGTAATTTTTTCCTCTATTTTGGGCATTTATAGTAAAGCCTTTTCCCAATGCAAGTTTCTTTTTTTGGTGGGTCTTTGTTGATATTGATGTCCATTTTTTTTGGCAGATTCTATCTGCAGGCAAGGATCTTGCGACAGAACAAACTGCTAGTCGAATGATTACTTTGTTGAGACATCTGCAACAAACTCTGCCCCCATCTGACCTGGCCTCTGCTTTGTCATCCTTGACACCTCAGCAGCAGCTTGCACTGCAATCTTTACTGTCATCATAATACAAGTGCTCATTCATGGCTAATCATCATTCGTTTGGTTGTGTGCGGTCATATTTATTTATTTATGCCAATCATGTCTTAGTGTACTCAATTCTTTCAAAAGAGAGATGCCTCACAGCGTGTGTTGCATGCATCAACCTGTTGGTTGTTTTGTCGAGTGAATCCGTATTGCAGGTCATGGAGACCTTTTTTTCTCTGTAAAATGTGTATAAAGTAGTCCTGAATTTCTGCTTATGGAAGCGAAAGACAGATTCTTGGAGGGGGTCGGTCGGTCCCGAAGTCAATGGGGCTTATTTTGATTTTGTGAGGATTTTTCTTTTGGTCAGCTCTGGGGTTTGCCGGAGAGGCAATACCTGTCACAGTTTTGTTCTCTTCATATGCTTTTTTTTACAGCACAGTTTGTTATAGCAAAATGACTTGGATATACTACATTTTATTTATTTTTACATTTGGTTGTCATGAAATTATGCATTTAAATTATGCATTTAAATTCATATGCTTTATGTGATGTTTGATTCATGATGATTTTTGGAAATATGCTGGGAAATATTGTATGAACCACTCGCATATATACATTAAGACCTTTTCATCTGACGAATGATCAGATTGTTCTGATGAAATCGATTGGAGAAGGGTGGTTAATGTATTGTTTACTTCCAAAGAAACAATAAATATCATTTCGTGTAGTATTAGAATTTATCTTTTCAAAAACGTATAATGTTTGTTTTCAACATGTTGATATTGGATCAACTTGAGATCCAATAAAATCGAAATTACACTATTCTAGCTAAAGAATTTCAAGACCAAAATGTATAAATCAGAAAAATGAAAAAAAAAAAAAAAAAAAAAGGAGAGTAAAAACTAAAAACTGAACACAGTTGGAAAGTGGAATTAGACGGAAGAAAAGCAGCAGCAGCACGAAGAAAGAAAGCCGGGCAATGCAAATTGCAATCGGTGTGTTGCCACGTCATCGTCTTACCTTTCCCTTTCAACAATAAAAAGAGGAAACATTTGAATCAAAAGAAGTAGCCTTCTTATTACAACCTCAAACCTCACTTCTCACTCCTCAAAATTTATTGTTAGTAATAGAAATTCAAGTTGCAGGTACACTCAATTCGTTTTTTTTTTCTTTTCAATTTCCGGTATTAGATAAATTGTTGTATCCATTTCATTTATCACTACGATTCTGTTCACGATTGCTTTCTTATTGAGATTTTCCGCTCGATTGTTGTTTGTTTTGATAGTTTCATTAGATAGGGTTTGTGGGTTTCTGTCTTTTTTTTGGGGGTTTCAATGTGTGTGTGTGTTGTGTGTGATATTTTTTTTTCTTGCCTAGAAGCTAGAAGAAGAGCTGGTGCAGGTTTCCTATTTTGCTAACAAGGTATGTTTTTTTTTTCATAGTTGTGAATTGAACAGAAAACAATGATTTGTTCTAGTGGTGCTCTTTGTGCTATGTTCGTTCAGATTTCTCAAGTCATTAACCATTTTATATATTGTTTAACGAAGATTATTTGGGATTATTGATAATGAGTGACTATTGAATTCATTCATGAGTTGGGTCGGTGCAATTAATGAAAAATGGCAACACATTCCGTATGAAGTTTCAATTTTACTGTCGTATGTTCCACATCTTTTGGTCCTAAGCCAAAACCGAAGAACTCAAAAAATAAAAGAAAAAAGGAAAGATGAAATAGAAAAGTTATATGGGGGAATAAGAAGACGTAAAGAACAATCAGAAAGATAAAATCTGAACTTGTGGTAGGAATGATTATGTTTTTCATCCCTTCTTAAGGTTAACCATAATAATTGGTTAGGTCTGTCCGATTCTATGAACTTATTGTGGTTTTCTGTTTCATCTATTACATGAACTTTGCATCTTTGTGCCAAACGCGGTCTTTGTTGCTTGTGTGGCTGCTATGATGCTCGATTGATCGTAAATCGGGAGAACAGGTGTCATCCTCTTATTTACGGCAAAAACAGAATTGCTTCACACATTAACCTGATTTGTATATTGAGGTCAATATGACGAACATGCCAGGTCGGGAGGAAAGAAAATTATGTAATCAAGATTTACAGCTGGTAAGCTTCTGTGTATGATATTTGAATGGCTAAAATGGACCTATTGTTTTGTATGGATAGAATAAATAATAGAAAATAAAATAAAAACGATTATTTTTCCGAAAAAGAGTTGTATATTTTTGGTTTTATTTCAGCATTTGCTCATGCATTTGCTTTATGTAATGTCTTGGTTAGTTTACAAGGTGTCAATTGGTCTTATAGAATTAGCCATCAACGATGAGTTTTTATGTGTATAGTATGTTCCTAAGTATTTAGTTAATCAATTGGTTTTACATGTTATTAACTACATCGACCTTTTCTTGCTAAAAATAAAATAAATACTTCCTGGTTTGAAGCGTCTTTCTATTTTGTGTGAGAAGTAAATTTCTGTTTATTCAGTAAGTATATTAAAAAAAATGTAATCTTAATGTCAATTGGAAAGACATACCATGTTGATTACTAGGTGAAAGCAGTTAGTTGGAAAATGTTGACGAACTGGTGATATGTTCTAGTTTGTTATAATTTTGATTTGTTTCAGGTGCAAAATCGTATCGAACAGTGTCTCCAGCATTACATGAACAGAAAGGAAGTTATAAACACTCTCATTGTTCAGGACAATATTGAGCCATGTTTTACTGAACTAGGTATCGTTACTTTCTCTTTATTCGTAGTAGTATATGTTTATTGCTGATATAGCCAGGAAATGTGATCAGTACATGTGTTGAATTAAATTATCAGCTCAGTGGAGATAGTTTTGGACTTTGTACTAATTACTTAAAAACATTGTCTTTCGGCTATTTATTTTCCGGGTTATGGCTCTTCGTAAGTCCAACCACTTTGTGCACAATTATTTCTTTAGGATAGAAAAATGCAAGAATTTGTTCACCATCTGGATTTGGCCAATCTTGAATAACACAACTCGCACCCTTCCGAAATGTACAATTTTCTACCCTCACCAAATCAGTATAAGAAATTAAGTCTCCGATGGGGGAAATTATTTTTTATACTAAAAGCATAGTTTTTATCTTGGCTTATTTATTAAATGCATGTACATCTATCTAAGTAGTGTTTGCTGATTTTGTTTTTCAGTTTGGCAGAGGCTCGAAGAGGAAAATCAAGAGTTCTTCAAGGCGTATTATCTAAAGTTATTGGTGAAGGACCAAATAATGGAATTCAACAGGTTGCTTTCTGAACAGGTGGAGCTCATGCATCGGATTGGATTGAGTGGGATTGGTCCAGTGCTCCCGTCTAATGGAACGCATGTTGCTCCAAGTAAGACAAGCTTTTACTTGTTGGTTAATCATAAGGTGACAGGTTTTAATTGTATCGGGTTCAACTAAACTTACTAAATGCTGAATCTTACAGCACAGCATATCCCGACAACCTGTGCCACACAAAATGGGAGGCCTCTTAAAACAGACAGTATGCAGCAGCCGAAACCGATTAACAATTTTGAAACACCGTCCGGGCCTTGCCTTCAAGGAACTGTCGTCAATGGATCCATTCATAACAGAAATATTGACGTTTTGCCAAACACTTTTTTATCTCAAAACCCGAACGTGGGATTGGTTCAGACGATGAATAATAATGCAGTTAAACTAGAAGCTGGCTATGCGGGTAGTTCGACTTTCGATTTCACTCCAAATAGGAATTATATGGAACCGCGGCCTCTGATTGGTGACCCGTCTGTTTCGTCTTTCAGTAGTGTGGACTCTAATGCTCAACATTTAAATGAGGCACTCTTGGATGGTGATGCCTCATCTTTCGGGTTCTTGGCACAAATTCAGCAAAATCTAGGTCTTCCTGAGTTTGGTGCTGATTACCCTGCTGTACCTGGTCTGATCTCTCTCACTCTCTCTTTCTCAATCAAAATTACTGTATAATTTTTAGAAGAGTAATATTTAGAGTAATTAAAAAAGAGATGATTACAACATATACCCTTGACGTTTGTCCAAATTTGACAAAAAATATGTGGCTTACACAAGCCTTTTTGTCTCGAATAGTGCTTAATATGTGACTGCCTAACTGGTACAACACTATTCGAAAACCGGCTATTCAAAAGTCACTCTTTAGAGTCATGAAGTGCTTTTATAATTACACCCATCAAATTTTCTAAATATTACAAGTAACTCGAAAATTTTGTTTTACGTAAATGTACATTTACGTAATTGAGTATTACAAATAACTAAGGGAATTTTGGGATATCTTCAAAAATTGAGTGGTGTATTTGTACTATATTTTATTTTTACATTATAAATATCATCAGGTCAACCAACGGTTGGGCCAAAATGTAAGTGGGATCAAACATCAAGGGTGGTTTTGGTAATTTTCAGAGTTGGCTGGTTCTTTTGATAAATACCACAAAATATTACTCTTGTGGTTAAGCCTATTTACAAGGGGTGTTTGTAATTGTAAAATACAAGCCGTTTATTTTCTTGTAATTAGATTTAATCCCAAGGTAGATTTTTTGATTAGCCTAGTATTTATGACCATAGATGTAGTTCGAGCTGTTTTTTGTTTTTACATTCAATTGCATGAGTGAAAGCTAATTTAAAATAATTCACCTTGTACTGGATTTGGTTTTATCTGTCATTATGTTCCGACTTTACTGAAAATTTAAGTTAGTTTTCAATAATTCACCTTTTTTTGGTGCAATTTTAGATTTACTGGATGGTTACTATAGACATCCCTTCATAGGGGCAGAAGCTAACAACTTCGTCGATCCCCATGGTAGGTGACATTAATAATCTCAGATTGTCGATTTATATATATTGCTGATAAATATAAATGTTATATTTATTCTTTTCTTCTCATCCCCAGGGAATGTCGAGACTTTGGACCCTGAATCTGAGAGTTTGAGATTTCACCGTTTTGATGGCAACTGATTAAATGATTCCTTGGTATTTTCTCAACTAAATAGATTTTGTTTTACTGTCCAAGACATGAATTTTCAATTGCCCCGGACTGTCATCATGGTCTTATATTATCTTAGAAATTCTAGTATCGGACTGTCTTAAGCCAAAACTCATAGGACGTCTTAATAATCACTCTAATTAGTCTAATACGAGTCATCATTTGTTGTGATATTGTTTTGTGTACTTGTTGTCAAAAAGGGGGATGATGATTACAAAAAATACCCCCAAACTTCAGGGGTAATTCTCAGTTTTTGGTCCTATAAAGCTACTTATTTTCAAGTTTGTGTGAAAATGGCTTTCCTTATGTTTGTTTGTTTTTGGTTCATTAAATTCCAATGTTATTTATGCTCTTTGAATTGCAATTTGTTACACTGCAGGTCTAACCGTCCGAGCATGAGTCAGGACGCGGGTTCTTGTACATTTAGCTACGTACGAAACAAATTGCTTCAACCGTGTGTCATTGGAGTCAACTCACGAAACAAATTGCTTCAACCGTGTGTCATTGGAGTCAACTCCATTTATCGGATTGTTTTAGTTATGCTTTTGATAGGTTTTGACGATGGAAAATGGTATAATCGGCATAATCTTATTGGCTGTATAAATAGGGAAGGTGTTTGTTGTGTAGTCGTTTGCCATATAAGTGATGTTTTGTGTGTATTGAGTAAGATTCTCAATGTAGGTCTTGGTTTTATATTTATCCGATTTGCCCATTGACATAATTCAGGGTTTTTCAAACAGGATCAAAATATTCTGTGAGATAGTCTTGCACATGAACTGACAACAATTCTTTAGGGTTTGTTACTTTTTTCCGTGAGTGTCTTGTATTCTTGATTAATGCAACTTCAAATTCAATATTGAAATGTTGCAATTTTCAATTCTTGTATTCTTGATTAATGAAACCTCAGATGCTGTAATGGAAGATTCTCTATTCTAGTATTTAGCAAAAAGGTTACATTTAGAGGTTAAGGTTATCACACGGGGAGAAAGAATTAAAGAAAATATATGAGAATAGAAAACATATATTGTAGATACTTAAACTTCGTCCATCAAGTAACATTCAGCAAAAGGTAAGCAAATCAACTGACCAGCAGCAACACAAGGAACATATTAGTAATACACAAACTAAGGAAAGAGGGCAAACCCAAATCAAACCAAACCCTTGCAAAAAGAACAAATGTAATTTTTCATTTAATAATCTTCACCTTCATCTTCGTCATCCACACCATCAGCACCAACTTCCTCGTAGTCTTTCTCCAAAGCAGCCAAATCCTCACGGGCTTCGCTAAACTCACCTTCCTCCATTCCCTCACCCACGTACCAATGAACGAAAGCCCTTTTGGCATACATGAGGTCAAACTTGTGGTCAATGCGTGAGAATACTTCAGCCACAGCAGTGTTGTTGCTTATCATGCACACAGCTCGTTGTACTTTAGCGAGATCACCACCTGGCACAACAGTTGGAGGTTGATAGTTGATTCCACACTTGAAGCCGGTTGGGCACCTGTTAATAGAAAGGTCAAGAGACTTGATATGATAAAATAAATACCCTAGAAGTTTAATGTGATTACTAAATGGGACATTCATAAAATATACATCACCTAATGATCAAAATACTTGCTCTTTCCAAATTACAAATAATACACCTCACATTTGAGTCTGGATTGACATAATGAGATAGCTGTAGTTTTAATAATTATGATTGAAACGTTCTAAATTAGAATTATGTCCTTAATATTTTACACGTTACGAAAATGCAAAAATAAAAATACCAAAACTAAGTATGTAAACAAAAACAATTCTCCAAAAATTATAGAAATACACCAACTAGACATTTTTATAAAAATATTGCAACCATTGAGGTAATTTGTTAAAGAAACACAAATCTAAGTTATGATTGAGGGAGGTAAGAAGGTAATTTTAATTGGAAGACTGGAGTTCTTTAGAAATTAAAGTAAGCCTCAGGAGTAGTAATTGTAATTATCCCTTTTTGTTTCAAGAAAGAGAACAATATGTCTTCTGTTCAGGATAAATTTTACAACAAGGATCAGTTAAAAGAGTACCCTTGAAGTATGACTTAATCACAAAAGAAACTTCCAAAATTTAAAGAGAGAGAAGTATTGATTCCGTGAAAAATTCAAGGCGCGAAGCCGCTAACATTATTATTATTTTTAAACGGAAAGGAGGGTGTAAATGTAAGAAAATTCTTAGGGGCGTACTTTTGTAATTTTGAAAGTCATATTTAAGCTTTTTTGTAAGTAATTTATTTTTGCTAACATACAAATGAGGTCACTCACCAGTCAACAAACTGAACGGTTCTTTTTGTCTTGATGGTACCAACGGCAGCATTCACGTCCTTGGGCACAACATCTCCACGGTACATCAGGCAACAGGCCATGTACTTTCCGTGCCTCGGGTCACATTTGGCCATCATGCTCGATGGCTCAAACACTGCATTTGTGATCTCTGGGATCGACAACTGCTCGTGGAATGCCTTAGCGGCTGAGATCACAGGGGCATACGATGAGAGCATGAAATGGATACGGGGATAAGGGACAAGGTTGGTCTGGAACTCTGTTATATCCACATTGATGGCACCATCAAACCGTAGGGAGGTTGTTAGAGAGGAAATGATCTGGGAGATCAGACGGTTGAGATTTGTGTAGGTGGGCCTCTCGATGTCTAGGGATCTGCGGCAGATGTCGTAGATGGCTTCATTGTCCAAGAGGACAGACACGTCCGTATGTTCGAGAAGTGAGTGGGTCGAGAGGACACTGTTGTAAGGCTCGACAACAGCGGTGGAAACCTGAATTAGGAACAAAACACGTACTATTTCAATCATACGTTAAAAACACTTCAGGCAGAGATTATGGTATGTAAGGATAAAGTGATACTTTAGACAGATATTTAGAATGATTATTTTATCAAGGAAATTATTTGCTGAAGTTTAAACGAATAAATTTGCGTTAGTGGAATAAGGAACAATTAATCCTTTTCTATTGAGTGCGTTTTCAAAAGGTAGTTTTACAGTATGCATGTTAACTTTCACATTTATAACATGTTTGATGAAAACCACTCCAAAAAGAAAATGCTACCTTTAAGAAAGAAATAAAATAGGAAAATGAGTTTATGAAAAACCCACAGGTCAATATAAACAACTAAACACTTTGAAAACAATTCCAGTGTATTTTTTTAAAGTTATAAGGTGCATTTGAATAGTGTTTTTTGCAACTATGATCTTCAATGTGTAGACTGTGGAAGTGGAACATCAATGAATGAACTGAAAAATAAAAGGTTAAAGTTTTGGCACCTGGGGAGACGGATATATGGTGAAACCAAGCTTTGATTTTTTACCATAGTCCACGGATAAACGCTCTAGTAGCAATGAACCCAAACCAGAACCTGTACCTCCACCTACAGCATTGAAGACCAAAAACCCTTGCAAACCCGTGCAGTTATCAGCCAACTTCCTCACTCTATCCAGGCATAGATCAACAATATCCTTTCCAACTGCAGAAAAAAAAAAGTAGGAGCGAAAGCTTCAAGTAAGATGCCAAGAAACAAAATAAAAATGAATTGCATAAAAATTTTCGAGGGCAAGAACTATGCTGTAAATTTTAAAAAAAAAATCCAAGATTACCAAAGCAACATATTAAACACAAACAAAAATACAGAAATCAAATTTAAGACTCCAAAGCAAGCATAAATAGCACTATAAACCAATTTTAAAACCTAAATGCAAGATGTCAAGTTAATTACCTGTATAATGACCTCTGGCAAAATTGTTGGCAGCATCTTCTTTCCCCGAGATAAGCTGTTCAGGGTGGAAAAGCTGGCGATACGTTCCTGTCCGAACTTCGTCAATAACAGTGGGCTCAAGGTCAAGAAATATGGCCCTGGGAACGTGCCTCCCTCCGCCGGTCTCGCTAAAGAACGTGTTGAAAGCATCGTGCTCTACACCCACAGTATTGTCACTGCAAGCCCAGATTACAAAAGATCAATCATAAGAATACAAAGTGACATTGGCCAGTAAAAAATGAAAAACAAAATGTCACAGTCTTCATTCGAGTCTTTTAATTCATAAACAAATTAGTTTCACACATAATTATTTTTTAAAACTTTGTTTCCATTTCTGGTGTGTGGGTTATGCTTAATTTATTTATAATTTATTTCTTTCTTGAAAAGGGAAGATCAGCCACGGAAACCCCCAAAAGTTAGACAAGAATAAAACAATTGATTCTCTCCAGTCAAACAAACACCAACAAATCCATATAAAGTCAAAGATCGATCGCGAAAATTAGGGTTCTCAGATTATGAATTTGAAAATAAAATAAAATACCTCGGCATCATCCCGTCTGGCTGAATCCCATGCTCGAGGCAGTACAGCTCCCAGCATGAATTTCCGACCTGAATTCCAGCCTGACCAATATGCACGCTTATTATTTCTCTCATTTTTCTTTAATCTCTCTCTCAACAATTTCTTTGAATGGCGAAGACGACGAACGAAGAAGAAGCCACAACCCTCGCGGTGCGGTGCTTTCTTTCTCTAAAGGTGTAGCCTCTCTTTCCTCTTTTTCTCAGATCGAAGAGAAGAAGAAAGTGACGAAGGAGATATTACCTTCAGATCGATGGTTGACTGCGAAATGAAATTTGGGTTAAAAGTAGTGAGTGAATAAATAGGTTTGAAGTCGGACGGCCCGTATATGGCCAGCCCGGCCCGAATAAGGCCCAATGCCTGCTCGCCGACAGTTAATGAAATCATCCATCTCTTGTGGTGTGGGTGGGCTTCGCTGCCCATTGAGTCAGTCTTCACATGGGCTTTCTTTTTTTAATATTTCAAATTCGTTGTCAATTTTTAAATTAATTTATTAATAAATAAATAAATATAGTTTTTTTAATATATTAAATTTATATATCAATAACATTAGTATACCAACTAGGCAACTAATCAGTTAGAAGAAGAAGGGAGGGTGATCGAGTCTTATCACAAAATAGTAAGTTAGTCGTCGTGGTTGAATGAATTTCTACCGATGTATTCATGATTAAAAAAAATATCAAATTCATATAAGTAACATAAATAACAATTTAACCAAAAAAACATAAATAACAACACAAATTTATAGTTTTATACAACTTCAATCAAATTATAAACTTAAATCTCACTGAAAAAATTTATATTATGTAATAGGAAAACTTTTTAAAGTATGAAAAGTTAATACATTTCGATGGAAAAATTACAAAGTTAAAATCTTCTAGAAATTGTTCAATAATTTAATAATAAAAGTATAAAACGTCATGCATGAATAATCCAAAAATACATTTTAAAACATAGAGCTTATTTATTTGTCTTCTTCTATCTATTCAATTATTAAGCATTATACTATATATTAATGCCTAAAGTTTGTTTCCCAAACAATATCCATTGTAAAAATTCGTATGATAGCATAAGTGTCCTATTGTAACTGGGCCTTCAAGCACGGGGCTCATCGAAGAATAAAATCCAGCCCAAACAAAAGAAGGCCCAACACTAAAGAAAATAAGTCGTACAAATAAAACCAGTTTTAACTTTTCTTACTAGAAGTATTTTTTCACATTACTACACTGTAGCATGCCCATATACTGTACATTAGTTGAATATTAAAATTACTAACTACTGCGGTCCCAAAAAATTATGCATTTTAAAAAAAAAATTACAAAGAAAATGTGCATATTTTCTTGGAACAGAAGTAGTACTAAGTACTTAAATTTGTTTTATTTTTTTGAATTTATTTTCAATTCAATTAAATCATTTAATATATATATATATATATATATATATATATATATATATATATATTATTTCAATATTTTTAAATTAAATTAAATTAAACTTAATTTTAATTAAGTTCAATTTAAACTTATTAAATTCAATTCGTTTCAATCATTTTAATTATAAAAAAATAGTAGTAGGTCCTAAGTAGGAGTATTGAGTATTAGATATATTTTTCGTCTCATATCAAATTTTGTATATTTCATTTTGGACTTTGGACCAGTTCTTTTGGATTGAAATCGAACTGAACTTAAGCGATCTGAACTGAACTGAACTTAAGGATCTGAATAATTTTTTTATAAAAATAATAATAACTTTTATAAATTATTAAATATTTTTTTAAAAATATTAATAATATTATGACAATAACTAGATTGTATATTGAAAAATTATAGATTGAAATTATTATTTATTTATTTTATTTTAATTTATTTTGAAGTGAACTGAATTGAATTTATCTGAACTGAACTAAATTGAAATTAAGTCCAAAAGAACATATCCAAAATTATCCCAAATTTTACTTTTTTAAATGACAAAATTAATACTCTCTCAATCTCAATGAATCTCTCTCACTTGTAATTTTACAAAATTAATTTTAAGTGTCCCACCACAAATTAGACGCTTTATGAATTAAAAAACAATACTTAATTTTTCATTATTGTTGAATAAAGGTAATAATAGTAAAAACTCAATAAATTAGAAAAATATTTACATATTTCACATACTGTAATATATTTTCTGTCAAAATGAGTAGCAAAGTCTAAAACGGAAAAGATAAGAGTAAAAATGGGTACAAGTGTAGGTACATTCCATATACTCTATCAAATTGTTTGGGGTGTAGTATTAATATTCTGACGAAAATGCCCTCAACAACCAGTCTCTGCTCAACGCCCACAGTGACTGCATCGGTGTCCTAAAAAGGTAAGAAATATAAAATCCATTATTCCCCAATCTATCCTCCTCATCCCCCTTTATAAGCGCGTAATTATAAAAAATTCAGAAAAAGATAATATAATTATATTCGATAAAAAATTTCAGGTCTACGGACGAGAACGAGAGTGGAAAAAGGGGACAAATTTCACAAGAAAAAAAAAGAGGGTTTTCAAACCGAATTAAAAAGAAGAAGATTTACCTAGATTCGGTGGTCTTTGAATTTTTGAAATCTAGGGTTTCTTTTGATTTTCGTAAATTTTCGTTTGGTGTGATCATTAGGATTTAGAATTTTGTTTCTTGGGGTTGGGTTTAGGTCGGCGTTATCCATGTATCTATCCATGGAGGGTTCGATTAGAAAATCCATATGCGTGTTGTTGGTGTGTGTGTTGGTGGAGTCGGCGACGTCGCTTGGATTGGCGGCCTCTTCTCCGATTTGTGGGCTTGATCACAAAACATTTCTGCACGATCTCAATTCGCAGTGCCCGTTTACGGACCCCTTTTCCTCTTCTCCGACTCAGGTATTTTATTTTTCATTTCATGTTTTGCTTGAAGTTTGTGATAATGATTTTTTGATTTCTTGATCTTAGATTAATTAGTTTTAATTTGGGGGTTATTGTGGTGGCTGTTGATTCTACGATGCTCAGGGTTGTTAATTTGTTACTGTTTCTTTATAGTTTAGATACAAAGTGTTTCTTATTGCGGTGGTTGGGCATATATTTTCATTATGTAAGATTTTCATGTAGTTTTCTCACTTGATGTCTACGCGATGAGCTTGGAAGTGTATATAGCATATTGGTTTGTTAGAAATAGAAACCGATTTTGAATATGATTAGTTTGGACTAGACTCAGGTTGTGGTGTAGAAGAGGTGGCACTTTGCTCAGTAGATTAATGATCGTACGATTTTGGTTTAGATTGTAGTTTTGCTTTTAGATCACGTGATGTCTGCTGACATGACGTTGTATTGGATTTGTGACGTAAAATGTTGTCTGTGATGTTTGAAAGCTTGCTGAAATATATGACATTATTTTATCTATTCACTCACCCTCTGAGACTGTTAAGCGTTGTGAGTAATTAAAGGTTGGGACGCTGGGTGGCGGAAAATGTGAATGTTGATTTTAACAAGCTTTGAAAGTGAATGCTAGAAAATACGGAGTTAGAGTTGCAACAGAACAAAATTTCATGTTGTTGAGACAAGATGCAACCACATAGAACGGAAAATGCTCCTTATTTTTAGGCAAAGTATGGCAAATAAAATTGCAAATTTATTCCATGCGAAAAAAATTGTCTAGGTTAACATGATGCTCATTGAGTTTTTTGTGAGACAAAGGTCCAAGAAACACCGAGTGCAATGTTGAATGAATATACTAGAAGGCTGGTGACTTATCAGTTCTTTCAAACTATGCCAAGCCTTTTACACAACTTGAAAAAATCAAAATAATGGCAGGTTACATTACATGTGTATGCCTTAATATTTTACATTGTTTTTTTTTTTTTTTTTGTTGTTGTTATTCACCCTTAATTATGTTTACATTATATTCTAGTGATTAAGATTTTTGTTCGAAATAGATTCATATTTATTGTGTAAATCAACATCAATAAAATTTGATCATTGGGCTGGGTATTGGATATATTTAGAATTTCGGATGGCCATGCATGCTACATTACCTTCTAATAAATAAGAAAGTTAATACTCCATACATCTTTTATTGGTTAATTTAGTTTGAACATTGTACTTTCCATGCAATGCTCCTATGTTTAATTAATTGTTTAGTCATGGTCTACTCAATTTATGTAAAGGTTAGTCTAGGTAGAGTTCATAAGGATAAATATGGCATGTAAAAAGTTAATTACTAAGTTAGTAACAAGCTTTACTTTTGTGGGATGCCAGAGATAGGAAACATTGCCTATCTTTGTGTGATAAATATAGAATACATGTTTACAAACTAAGAAGAACGAGGTGTATTTTCCAAGGAAACATTACTGCATGTTTCATTATCATGGTTGTACTATGTTGATGTTGAAAGATGTCATAGCTTAGTTTTGTGTTCATGTTCAGCATTCAGACTTCTGAATGTTGTTTTGTGCTCATGTTCAACTATTCATTGATAAATTAATGTCATAAAGGTGGATGGAGAATCATTTGAAAGAGCTATGCACTCTCTTAAGAAGAATGAGTTCACTGCTGTGTTGTTTTATGCTTCCTGGTGTCCTTTCTCAAGGATGTTTCGGTCAAGATTTTCCACTTTGAGTTCCATGTTTCCACAGATCAACCATATAATGGTCGAACAATCTTCAGTGTTTCCCAGGTAACTTTTCTTATTCTATATTCTACCTTTCTAAAGGATGTGAGCCTGACAAGCGCACAGCTATGGAGGTTTATTTTATAACGGTTATAATATAACCTCTTCTCTGCATTCAAAATCTATAAATTTTGCTGAACTCTAACTTGTGTTATGTGTGCAGTGTGTTCTCTAAATATGGAGTCCACAGGGTACCCTCCCTCTTCATAGTGGATCAGACAGCGCGAATGAGATATAATGGACGGAAGGATCTTCAATCGCTCATTAGTTTTTATAAAATAACTACAGGTAGAACTCATGATAAACTCTTTCCCTTTTGGTTGGTATGACCAGTGTTATACTGTAGGCTACTAGTCGTAAATCTCAATTCCGCAGTGAATGATACTAGGATTTTTTGCCCAAACTCGGTCCAAACCCAGCCCAAACCAAATCTTTTAAATTATAAAAAAGGTGGATTTGCTGAACTTATTTTTCGCCGGCAAGTTGTTTCCATTCTTTCGCTGTTGTCTGCGGAGGTTTGAACGTGAACAGGTAGAGAAGGGGAGAAAGAAGATAAGTCGCAGCTGTTTACTTTACTAGGGTTTTGTATTACTTTATTTTTTTACTTTTTACCCTTGTTTTTAATTTTAGGTAAGAGAATCAGAAAAGACAATCTTTTTCTTTTATATTTATATTACATTGGCCATCGCTGTAAAGAATAATAATTAGTCAATGAAAAATTTAAGATAAATAATTACAAATAAATAAATAAATAACATTATACTTAGTAAATATATGTATAAAAATACTTTCTCGACTAGTCGGAGAGACTTTTTGACAATTTGTCTCGACAGTACTCGCTCGACTTATCTCGACGGTACTCGCTTGACTTATCTCGACTTGGCGTCGTGATGGCCTTGGGTATGACGTTGGAGTTGATGACATAGTGACTGTGAACTTTTTAATGTCTATGCATTTTTTTGTGTTGAACATGGTGAGGTCAAGTGCTACATGATTGTTTGTGTTTTTTAAAATCGTCTATGGTGTTTGAGGCCAAACTCTCATGTATTTATTCTAAATTCCTCTTTTTTGTTTGGAATAACTAGATGAAGATGTTGAATCAGCTCACTTCTTAATCTTTATGTTCTTATAGTTTTTGCCATAGAGGTTAATGAGTTTTGTATGGGTTATTATTTCATTGGTCTTGTTTCTGGGTACTTGTCCTTGTTTTTATCTAACTTAATTTCTGGTGATGTAAATATTTTGTGTGCTCTTTTATTTATTCAGGGATGGATCCATTGGTTGATATGGTTGAAGAAACTTCAAATAACACGTCATTCATGGAAACTTCCACAAGAGAACCTTACCTCGTTCTATCTGCGTTGTTTGTCCTTTTGAGGGCATTTCTGTACATCTACCCTGGGATTGCATCTCGTCTTTCAGCGTTGTGGGCAATGTACATCCCTAACCTGAATCTGGGAACTTTCAGAGAGTCGGGGCATCTTTTAGGGCATGTTCTCCATTTAATCGACATCAAGAGAATTTGGAGCAAGCTAAAGATTTCTAAAACTGGAAACTTCCATGAAAGTGCGAGAAATGCTCGGGTTTGGGCATCATCACTTGCTTCGGTTTCATTGGGCAAGACCTCTTCTTCTTCATCCAGAGTGTATCCTTCAAGAGACTTCTGAAATTAGCTGTGCCCAAGTGGTGCTTGTTGTTACAGTCCACGAGGCTGTTTTGTGGTGTTATTCTCGTTTTTTCGTTGTCTTCCTTATTTTTGTAAACTCTAGTGCTTCTGAAGGATAGTGACCAAAACGTCCCGTTTGGAATTTATGACTGTAGTGAGAAACTGAAAAATCGTGTAAATTGATGTATATCGTATTAGTTTTCACAATTGTTGCGGCTTTAGGGTTACTATGATGGTGCTACAAAACTTCTAATTGGTAGGGTGAAAGTTGCACGAATCAAAGTACAAAATCAATACCTAAAACTATTTTAGGTTGAATTGTGATGCGTTTTTATTCGTTTTTTGTTATACTCAATGTTATACTTGCTTCGATTACTAATGCTTGTGAAATTGAAACATTAAGATAAGTGAATCATTTTTGTTAAGAGGAAGAATAAAAATGGTGATCATCTAAACTAGGTTTGTGTCATAGTTAGATCTGGTAATTTACTTCCAAGAGTTTCTATATTTGTATTTTAAAGTATGTTTTTTCCTTGGATATGTGCATAAGAGGAAATTGGTTTGGGCCTCTTCTCTCTTCACACGTAGGCCCAAATAATTCTTTTTCCGGTTAAGGCCCAAATAAAACATTTTCTTTTGCGGAGCTCTACCTATATATTCTACTAACCCTAAACCCTCTTTCAGAGCTGTCACCCAAAACCCTAGAAAAACTTTTGCTCTCGCACTACTGTTTTAGAAGCATTTGTCGCCATGGTAATTCAGTTTCTGCTTCGATTTCAGTTTTTAATTTACTTGCTTTTTTTATTTAATTTATTTTCCAACATTTTTGGGTATGTGTAGACTGCTGAAGCTGTGAACCCTAAAGCGTACCCGTTGGCCGATGCCCAGCTCACAATCACCATCCTCGACTTGGTTCAACAAGCTGCCAATTACAAGCAGCTCAAAAAGGGAGCTAATGAAGGTGGCTACTTTTTTGTTTTCATTTTTATTTTTTTGCATTTAAAGTTCTTGAATTTGATTTGATTGATGTGCTTGCTTGTTGAATTCTATTTTTTTTTAAATTAATTTGTTGCAGCAACTAAAACACTGAACAGAGGTATCTCTGAGTTCGTGGTTATGGCGGCTGATACTGAGCCTCTTGAAATCCTCCTTCACCTTCCACTTCTTGCTGAAGACAAGGTGATTATTTATGGATTGCTAATGAAGTGTTTGCTATGTGTAGTATTCAGGGGATGATCGAATAAGACTGTTAGATGTGTTTATTAGATGTGTTTCATTGAATCTTGATTGTTAGTTATATATTGCTATCGAATAAGTCTTTACTTTGGTTATCATAGGTGCTTAAGTGAAACCTTGATTGGTAGTTATATATGTTGCTGGAATAAGGATGTTCTTTCCGATTTACTATTCTAATATCTTGTTGACCATTTGAAGTTTTTACTTTACTTTGGTGGATGTTTTGGACAGTTCAAATAGATTTAAACAGTTGGTTGTCTTGAGTGTCTAAGCGAAGAAAGAGAAAATGTTTGTTCTTTTATAAGAACAACTCAATGTGTATGATGTAAACACTTTGATATGTGTGTATAAGTCTACAAGTTATGAAAACAATGAACTGAGACCTAATACGCGTGTCTACAGAATGTGCCGTATGTTTTTGTTCCATCTAAGCAAGCTCTCGGCCGGGCATGTGGAGTGACCAGGCCGGTTATATCATGTTCCGTTACTAGCAATGAGGGGAGTCAGTTGAAAACCCAAATTCAGCAGCTGAAGGTAAAATTTGAATCTTCATTTTCTTTTTCTTTTTCTTTTTGAAATATTTAATTACATTATTAGTTTTTTGAATTCTTTTGGTGTGGAATGCAGGATGCGATCGAGAAGTTGCTCATCTGATTTTATGCAAAAGTGATATTCCAGCGTGATGGGTCTCTGGAGCAATCCTCGAGGCTTTGACTGATATTGAGGGATGTATCAATTGTCTGTTTTGCGGTTTTTGATTCATCCCTTCTGTATCGTTTTATTCATAGGTCTTTTATGTATTGAATATTCAAGACTGAGTTTTTTTTCCGAATGTGTTTCAAGGCGATTTGTATTAGTATCTATGGATTTAAATTTGGTTTCTTTCCTGATTTGTCATGCCTCCCCAAATGTGTAATATCTGCTCTGTGTTGATTTTCGACTATTAAACTTGACTGGTTTTCACTTGTATTCTTTCTTGATGTCCAACCTAATAACCCCAACAATTTTTTTCAAGTGTAAAATGAAATTTTCTTGTTATACATTTTTTTTTTCACTTGTACTCCCTCTAGCCCAAAGATTTTTTTTAAAGAAAAATACATTTTTTTTTTGGGTTTTGAATGTGTGTAAATGAGAGGTTGTGAGGAATAAAAAATGTGAAATGTTACATTTTTTATTGGATAGAGAGATTATAAATCAGAAATGTGTAAAATGAAATTTTCTTGTTAAATAAATGTTTGAATATTTGAAGTTATAATTAATTTTTGTAATTTGATAGCTCTATGCTTTAGCGGGTTAATTCTTGACTACCCATCTAGTGCCCTCACTCTTTTAGCCAACCATAAAATAAGTTAGCCAATAATTAACAGTTTAACTAACCATAAAATGAAAATTTCTTAACTACCCATGGGTAGTGCACTCACCCATGGAGTAGCCAAGAATTAGCCGTTTTAGACAAAAACAAAAAATGAAATTTTCTTGTTATATAAGTGTGAATATTTGAAGTTATATTTAATTTAAAATGAAAATTTCTTGTTATATAAATGTTTGAATATATGAAGTTATATTTAATTTTTTGTAATTTGATAGCTCATAGCTATAGCCAACCATCGACCCACGCCTACCGCCCGACCCGACTCGTGGCCAACTCCAATTGGCAATTTGATTTATCTTTGATTATTAATCATAGCTAGATAAACTAGCCACTCAAGTAGACCCGTAGACGGAGCGGATTTTATCCAGATTCGTGGTTTTTTAACGGATATGGATCGTAATATTTAACTCGTTTACATGTTTAATAAATAGATCGGATACGAATTAAGGCCAACCCGATCTGTTAATGACCCGACACTCTAAATTGGAAAATTCATTTGTTGTAAACTTATAAATTATGAATGATTTTATATTCTTTTTTTAAAAATATCACTATAATTTTAAAACAAGTCGAAAAAACTCGTTGAATACCCGTTGATCCGTCGAATACGGATTTTGATCGAGTTATTGATGATCCACCAATAATCACCATAATCACAAGAAGCTCTAATTAAAACAATTCAAAATCACAAATAATTAACACATACTCAAATTTAACAAAATATTTAATTAATCAAAATTAAATCGTATGCTCCATTACAAATAAACAAATCACACGATCTTTATTCAATCTTTAAAACGCATGAAACAAATAAAAATTATACTCCATAATATAATATAAATATGCCCGGAAAATAGAAAAATCAGAAGAGACGAGCCACAGCGAAGGCAACAAATGAAGCGAGGAGAGTGGGGACGAAGGCGGCGGTGGAGGCGGAGGAGGAAGCCGGAGCAGGTGCCGGAGCCATAGCTTCGTCCGAGGCGTTGACTGCAGAGACAGCCATGAGCACGACGATCATAAGGGCGGCAAACATCATCTTATTCATCTTCATGGCCTCCATTTTCTTTTTGTTTTATTTATTATTTATTTATAAACGAAATAAAAACACACACAAGAAAGTGTTTAAGCTTATTTATTGATGAATACGAGAGTTGGTGAATAGGAAGGGCAGTGTGTGTGGGATTATATAGCAGCACAAGATGCCCGGAAACTACGGGCGCTGCCCGGGATTAACATAATTAAGGGCTATGAATTTTTTGTAATTTTTATTCAAATTAACCATAACCTCACAATTATTCCGTCTATGTTTGAATACATTTAACAGTTTAAGTAGGACTGTAGGAGTATGTGGTTTATAAATATCGAAAAATTCATCAGATTAAATAATTAAAATCTCACGAAGAAAATTAAATTACACTAATTATATGTGTCCATAGTCAATACTAACATGTTATAATCAATAATAACATGTAATTTTTGAAATTACACTAATAAATAATAACATGTAATTTTTGAAATTACACTAATAATATTTGTTTATATATTTGAAAAAAAACATGCATTTTATTAATTTTGAAATATATGTTTACCTTCATTTTTTAATAAAATATTAATAAACTAATATTTTCAAAAAACATGTGAACGCTGTTTTAGTTCATTCATTTTCTTATGTAAAAAAAATTATTGTGAAGGGTTATTTTTACATAAAGAATATGGTAAAATCATTTTTTAAGTTATTAGTAAAATAAACAATTTGGTTTTTATAATTTCAAAAGGAATTATTCAACCATAGCCTAATATATTGTTTTATAGATTTGTATTTGGTCATATATATTGGATGAAATTGAAGGATTGCTTTAATTTTATTTTGTAGGTATTTTGAATAATTTGGTGTTTATTAATTTACATGAGAAAGTCATATTAAAAATTGGGCTTCAATATCCTGCCCAAGTTGCCCGAGGATTAACAGATTATTTAATACAACAACGGAGCATCACAAATTTAACACTATTTGGGGTTTCAATTTACACTTTTGTCATTCTTAATAAATATATTTGCGATGGCAAAAGTGGAATTAAAATAGAACAGTGTCCATACAAAAAAAAACAAAAAACAAAAACAAAAAAAAAAAACATAAGGCAGAGTAAAACAATTTAATTAGTTGAAAAACTACACTCTTGCCTTTTTCTAGTTTAACAAAACTTGTTCTCTTTTAGAAATTCAGAAATTGTAGTTTTGTGTACATAAATATAAATGTATTTTTTTGTTCATAAACATAAATGTTTAATGCATTTATTATACGCATATAAATATAAATTATACTTTTAATTTATTAATCACTAAATTTATATTTTCACTTTAAAATAACATATTATTTTTTCGTTAGGAAAAGTAAGACACACTTCATTTGTAAATATTGTCTATTATTGTGGTGAAACAAAAATCATAATTTTACTTTTTCCTTTTTATCAATATAATACACAATATTTTTTTTTTAATTTAAGTGTTTGTCAAAGTATGAAAATATTGTGAAATGGATCTAGTTGTTCACATTGGCTTTAGTATCATTTTTTTATCTTGCATAATTATTACAATTTATATGTGTATATATATATATATATATATATCTTGAGAAATTATGGCAATAGCGTTTGTAGTCCAACGGTTAGGATAATTGTCTTCCAAGCAATAGACCCGGGTTCGACTCCATGACTCCCGGCAGATGCAATTTATTTTTGAACATATTTTTTATTTTTTAAAATAGTGCACATTTCATAAATGCAATATTTTTTCACAATTTTATCCTCCCAATATACATTTATTTACTCATATATCATTATTTTTTCAACTAATTACTTTATTACTTACAAATCAATACCTATTACATCTCTACTTTATATTATAAAAACACAAAAAATCCCAATACCTATTACATCTCTACTTTATATTATAAAAACACAAAAAATCCCTCCATCTTTTTATGCACATTTCATAAATGCAATATTTTTTCACAATTTTATCCTCCCAATATACATTTATTTACTCATATATCATTATTTTTTCAACTAATTACTTTATTACTTACAAATCAATACCTATTACATCTCTACTTTATATTATAAAAACACAAAAAATCCCTCCATCTTTTTAAAACAATCCATATTTTTTTTATTGTTCTTAAGACAGTGCATATTTCATAAATGAAATGTTTTTCACAACTTAATTCTCTCAATACACATTTATTTACTCATTACACATTTATTTAGTTAACAATAATTTTTATAAGGTATATATTTAAAACGAAAAAAAATACTATAAGTATAGAGATGTATTAGCAGATTTGTTTGTATGTATTTACACTATAATATACTCATAACATATTTATTTTATGTATTTATACTATAATATACTTATTGATTGTTTTTCAGACAATTATAGTAATGTATCAATCGATATATAATGTTAGGGTGCTTCTAAAGTACATTAACGATACTTTTTATACAGTATATATTTAAAACAAAAAAAATACTATATAGAAATGTTTTAAAAAAATTCTAAGTATACTTTAATAGTATAAAAAACATGTGAAGTTTTAATTGAACATATACATCTCTAAAAACTTAAAAAAAAAATTAAATATACTTTAAAAGTAAAAAAATATGTGAAGTCTTAATTGAACATATACATCTCTAAATTAGTTAACTTTATGATGATCATATTTCTCATTACTTCCTATATTATATATTAGTTACATATATTTTTATAGATTAATTACCTATATTTCGTACAGTATTAATCAATTATTATAGATTGGTAACATATATTTTTATAAATTATTTATTATATTTATTATTATATTGATTGATTATTATTCACTTATTTTTTTAAATATCGATTTTAAAAAATTAACACTATTATTAAAATAAATATTATTTTTAATGTTTTTTTAGTTAAAAAATAAAGTAATTTGAGAGTAAAGTTTAATAAGTAAATCTAAAAATTAAAAATATAATTGTATTTTAAATTAAAAAATTTAATTTTTTTAGAGTGTATTAATTATTGTGCGATATTTAAAAAAGGGTTTAAATTTTAAAAAATATATAATAAATAAGTGTCGAATATTTTATGCAATTTTAGTTATAATTATTATTATATTGAAATAATTTCAGTGCAATATCAATAACATACTAAAAAAGTTGGATGTATATAAATTTTTATTTATACCAAACTATCAAGTTCATACGAACAATAATAGCCCATATTCTGATTTTGTAAATAAACTACACTACCCTCTTCCTAAATAATGGATATAAAAAATTAAAATTAAAATGGTTATAATTCCAATTTCCAAATAGAAATCTGGGGCTTGTCTAGTGGTAAGGGCTTATCGAGTCGGCTCGAAAAAAAAAAATTAGCAAGCTCGAGCTCGACGAGCCGCTTGGGAAGGTGCTCAAGCTCGACTCACGATTTTTTTATGCTCGACTCGATTGAGCAGCTGGAGCTCGGCTTTTGCTCGCTCGATTAGTTCAACTTCAGTTTGTTCGAGTGTTTCGACTAGTATTGCTCGAGTTCGTTTCGAATCGAATTGCTCGAAAAGCTCGACTCGACGCGATATATATACACATATAAAATATATTTAATTAAAAAATTATATATTCGAGCGGCTCTCGAGTCGCTCGATTTTACAAGATTGGTGCTCGAGCTCGACTCGTATACAATAATACTCGAGCACCTTCGCGACCAATCTTGAAAAATCGAGAACTGCTCGGTTGGTGGTTTCCAGCCCCTGTGGTGCATACTACATAGTCTAGAATAGAGTCCTTTCTGATTCTTTACTGGGCTTTACATGAGGCCCATTATAAAAGTAATATATTAAAGCCCAAAGTAAGGCACTTCGTTTTCATTTTCTTCGCTAAAACAGGCTTTTATTAAAAAAACAAAAAAATCACATTAACAAAAAAAAAATTAAAATCATTAAATATAATATTTTGATGTTCAAGAAAGAGCCAATTTTTCCACTCCATTGAAAGAGAAAATAAATCTAAACATTTGAGTATTGACACACAAAACCTTCCTCAAACCAAGAAACCCAAAAATTAAAAAAAAATTGTTCTTTGAACTGCCTTCAAAATAAAGCTCTCTCTCCCTCTCTCCCTCTCTGAATTTCTCAACTAGGGTTATTGTTCCTGCATGGAATTGTGCTTATCAATAAGCAGTAGATCTTAAAGGGTCCGTTTGACTTTTTTGTTTTTCTTTCTGCGTTGTTGAAGTACATTCTTGATTGTAATTGAAGAGATCTCAAATGGGTTGTTTCGTATTGTGTTTTTTGGAGGAAAAGATTTTTAATTTTGTGGAAAAAAAATCAGATTTTTAAATTTCATTCTGTTTTGTTCAAGTACATTTTTTATTATAATCGAAGAGATCTCTAATTGGCTGTTTGGTATTGTGATTATTTGCAGGAAATATTTATACTTTTGTGGAAAAAATCAATTTTTTCAGAGATGGATAAGTTGCAGTGGGGGAATAGGAAGAGGTTGAGATGTGTGAAAGTAAAAGACTCATCTTTGAACGGAAAATCAGACGGCGGCGGCGGCGGCAGCGGCGGCGGTGTAGTGAAGAAGAAAGTAACTTCGAGAGTGGTGGATAATAACAACATCAGTAGTAATAATAATAATGTTAGTAACAGCGGCAGTAAAGATGGGCATGTTTTTCCTACAGATCCATCTCCTCATCGGCCTAACAGGTTAGATAAGATTTAGGTCATGTACAATTTTTTTTTGAATTTTTTTGAATTTTATTTATTTTTAGGTTTCGTATTGTGATTATTAATATTTATTTGTTTTCTCCTATATTTGGTTTTTGGTATAACTTTTGTGGGTTTTTCAAATAAGCTGAAATGTCTATTTCTTGTTCCTTCAATTGCATTTTTCAGTGTTTTTTTGGTTATATAAAGGTTGGATTTGATTATTAGGTTAATTTGATTATTTATAGATTCACACAACTTTACTCGTCTTTCGGAAAAATAATAATTGGAAAAATAAGCTAATATGGTAAAACTGAAATATAATTTCTGTAAGGAATTAAATTAAATTCGTTAAAAGTTTGAAATAGTTATCAAATCATCTTTTGACAAAAACAACTTTTATTTACAGGGAACTTGGTATGCATAGGTCCATCACAAATGACACCAGGAAATCCTTAACTTACTTATCCCCGGAGAAAGAAGATAGGTATTATACGACTAGAGGGTCCAGTGGATTTGAAGATGGTGGCAAGTCATTGTTTGCCAATCCAAAAGAGGAAACGAGGAAAGTTGTTTGGCCGAAATTGCTGATTTCGCTATCGAGCAAAGAAAAAGAAGAGGATTTTATGGTGATGAAAGGCTGTAAACCGCCTCAAAGGCCCAAGAAAAGGGCCAAACTTATCCAAAGAACCATATTAGTAAGTTTCATTTTATTTTTTTGAAAAAATGCATAATTGAGTGAATGAATAACTGGATGTGATTTTATATGTTCTTGATTTGTGTAGTTGGTTAGTCCCGGTGCATGGTTAACGGACTTGTGCCAAGAGAGGTATGAAGTGAGAGAGAAGAAGACTTCTAAGAAGGTATAATGGTTCTTTATTTATCAGAAATATTTGCTTGATTCTCTTTTAGTCTTTTTCCTTAGTGTATTACTGGATAAAGTAATGCATCCCCGAGGTTTGTCCTAATTGCAAGAAAATACTTCCTTAGAGTTTGTTTTTGTTTTAAGAAAATGAAACTTCTATATGAAAGTATTTTTCTAAGGGGTTTTTTAGAATTTTGTAAAGATAGATGTTTTCTTTTTCCTTCTAATTTTGCTTAACCCGATCAGTAAGACTTGTAACTATCACTCTTATACTTTACCTAATTCAGCGACAAATATTTACAAAAACAACTTAAACATGATTTGCTGCAGAAACCCAGAGGGTTGAAAGCCATGGGAAGCATGGAAAGCGATTCCGAATGATGGGTTTTAAGGTGCCGCGGGAAATGCAGAGCTTGGAAACAAGTTTATTTTTTTCTTCCTTTTTTGGAATATGCAGACACAGGTGTGTGTGACATTTTGGTGTTAGGCGCTCTTGCTCGTTCGATTAGAGCTCTAGTTTTTAGCATAGCCTTTGGTTCCACATCCTGTCTTGCATATTTCCAATTTGTTTGGGTTGTATCTCTACACTATATCTATTCGTGGAAAAATGTGTTCAGTGTTTGATTATTGTGATTAGTGATCGTGTATCAGATGGAGTTACTTATGGAGTCGTGTTTTAAATGTGTTTGAAGATTAGCTTTATTTGAATTGCCATGTTTTGGGGGTTTTATTTGGTGTATTGTGAGAGGGTGTTCATTGTTTGGTTGATCGAGAAGTCAGTTGAGAACCCGAAGAAAAATGAAAAATGGTCAGTACTTTGTATTTGGTAATGCAATTCTACTTCTTGATCGAATAATTATTACACTGTTTTGTGGGTTAATTACAAAAGTCACCCCAAAGTTTTAACTTGATTTTCTTTGGAGCACAACTTCATAGTATTGGGATCCATTATGGGCTAGTTATGTTTTGCAGATCGAGCAAATAAATCAGTGCTCAGATTAACCTTATCAGAGGTCCAGAGCCGAAAAAAAAGACAGCAAATTTTCAACCAATTCTCGAATAGGTAGGTAATAAAAATGAAAGCTTTTCCCACTCTTTAGTTGGGGTTGGCCTAAACTTTGTGGTACCTCAATCAATAAATATAGTTGCAATTCCTTCTCTGCAAAATTATAGGGTGTATTTGTAATTTTCAAAAGATTAGTGCTATTTTTCTTATAAAGCTAAACCTCAGGGTCATATCTGTAACTAGCCCTCAGCAATAATAGAGAGAAGATGAGATGACAGAAGCCAAGTTCATATCTCCAGAGAAAATGTCAACAATATCAACACACATCCACCTAACAAATCTAGAAAGAGAAAAAACAAGAAAAATGAGTGGTATACATAGAGAGACAGATTAGATTAGGTTGGGACATTTCACAATTCACACAAACATAGTAACATTCAATGAATTGTACATATCCCTCCTTAAAAAGGGCTCATCTTTTTTTTTTTTTTTTTTGTTTCTCTCATCAAGGGCAATTACTGTTTCTGCCGGGCCCTCCGTAGAAAAAGAAATGCCCCCAGTCGTCGTTGCTCCCCGTCTGGACATCGTAGCAGTTGGATTGCTCGGTGAAAGTCGTGAGATCCTTTGGCGACTTGAGACTGTTTGCGCTGTCGACAACTTGAATGTTCCGGAAATAGCTAGACCTTCCGAAACCCTCTTCCGGAAAAAGGCCACTGCCCATCTGGGTAGACGTGTGTTGTCCGTTCGGCTGGGAGTTCACGACCTCGCCGCCCCATTCGATCATGGAGGCACTGTCGGCTAAGTTTGAGAACAAGAAAGATGGCCAATAGCCCAGTAAATAGTCACTCCCATATTGCATCCACCAGTGCCCTTCTTTTTGATCCTATCATAATAATATTACAAAAATACCCCTGAGTTTAACATTTGCCCCTTTCATATGTGCAGAAAACATCTCAAAAATATCACATTTTAGTCCCTTTCAAACATAAGCTTTCAAAGAAGTTTTTTTTTTTTGACAAAACACAATTATGCAAAAAGAACGACTTTTTTGACCAAAAGATTAATCACCGTCGGTCGAGCAGTGGAATTTGGGGTTTTACCTTCCAGACAAGAATACTAATATCATACTGTGAGTTCCTTAAAGCCGAAACAGGAGATATGCTTGCTCCCATTGCTATAGCATTGTTGACTTGAATAAATCCCGAGCACAAAAGGTTGTAGCAACCAGTTGCTTGATATGCATCACTCTGTAGTTAAAATCAGAAATTCAAATAAATAAATAAACAGAAAATCACGTTTTTTTTACTCATTTAGGTGAAGCTTACAGTCCAATACGTGAAGAGTCTAGTGTTGTTGTCCCCGTAGAGATCAGGGCTGACCTGAAACCAAAACGAAACAATGTTACAAAATTAAGGTTCAACGAAACATAGAAAGTTTAATATATATATGTATATATATACCTGCCAACCAGCTTCAATGCTGTTAAGATCTTCACCGAAGGAACCACCCAAGACCCAAATCTGAGACAAGCTGAACTCATTAGGCTGTTGTATTTTCGGCTTCCACACATTAATAGTCGCTTTTGCTCCGAAATATTTTTCCCCTTGAACAAATGCTATGGCATGCTGTATACATGAATCGATAGTCAATACACTTGTTTTTTCCTTTAAAGACTTCAAATTTTGAAATTACCTGATGACCGCTCTCGTTTATGAAGTCGGGGTCAGCCGACCTCGGCTCGGGGATGCTGGACTGTTTCTTTTTACCATATCGCTTAACGGAGCTTGCTCTTAACACATCGTCTTTCTTGGTTCTTCTTATCGGGATAGTGTTCTCAGGGCACATGCCGTTCATGTGCCACAGCTGAGCGATTGCGGTCGGTCTTCCTTCAGGCCCGGTCGACACCTTGCTCTCTTCGAAGAGCCCTTCCGGATGGTAACTCGGCCTCGTCTGAATCAAAACGATACGTTTAAGAAACGAAAAGAGGTATACAAGATCAAGAGCAAGTAAGGAGAAGATATTGGAACCTGGATTTTGTGGTCTTTGAGAAAAGGGTGATCAAAAGCAGGCTGATGAGAGATGTGAACACAGTCAATGGTATCCCCATCTGAGCTCTGTTTCAAATTTCAATCATCACAAATGTAGACCAAATAAATACCCAAATAAATAACTAAAAATAAATAAATTCAAACACACAATAAATAAATAAAAAGTAAAAATCACAGATATTTTCATGATAAAAAAAGGAAAAAAAATTGGACCTCGATTGTTTTAATGGAAGGCTTATTGAGTCTTTTTAAGTGTTTCTGAACTTCCAGCTTCTGCCTCGAAGAGGGCAGCCTCCCGGCGCAAGATAGCGAGGTCAGACCAGAGAAGCAGACCAAGAAGAGAACCGCTCTCATCCTGCTGCTAAGCTGCGCGGCGCCCATTGGAGTAACCTCAGCCGCAGATCCTTTAAAACAGATGAAAACCCAGTTGAAGTAACTCAAAAAGATTCAATCTTTTTTGCACAGACCAACAACCCACGTGAAAAGGAAAAATCAGACAACACAAGATTACATATATAATGTAGTATATGTATGTATCGAAACCCACAATTTTCTCTCTCTAACTTTCTCTCACTAAGAGGTGTTTATGGGAGAAATCCAACAGAGCTGTGGTGATTTGGATTTTTTGAACACGAGGGGTGGAAATGGGTATTGTGTCCACTCATCTGCCATTGATGTACTGTGTGGAGTTTCCTTTCCAGGGGTCGGTGTTGCCCTTACTCAGTTATTTACTAATTTGCCCCTTGCGATTTATTTTCTTATCCTTTTTACCACTCTACAGTATTTCTGTTTTTTCAAATTTTGTTTACCTTCTTTTTTCCTGAGTTTCTTTTAAAAATTTGAACAATTATAAATGATTTTTTTAATTTTTTTTTATATTTTAAATACTTATTATTTATATTATCATTATTTTTTAACCTAATTCATTAATTACTCTCATAACAGTAATTTATTTGTATAAATTAATATGTTGTATGCACGTCTTTAAAAAGAAATCATAAATTAATTTTTACTTATTCACTTTAAAATATAATTTTATTTTTATGTTATTTATATATTGTTAAATTTTATTTGCAATTACTTTTATTTAAAAAAAACATAAAAAAATCAATTTTTTTAATTGTTTAAACTAACAAAGTATGTGTGGTTAATTGAATAGTGAAATCTATAATTATAGAGATTTGTAAAAGCAGTGCATTATTAGAGTGACATTTAATTATTTCATATATTTGGCCATAGGAGACTTTATTTTGTTTGTCCTTTTTTACTTTATGGTTTAATAAACTAACAGTCAACACTCAAACACACCTTTATGATTTGGACCTTTCAATAATGGATTTCCTAATCAACGTAATTAGGAGTAAATTATTGTCATTAGTGATGTGTAATCAATTATCCGATGATCCGTGTGCACTTCCTAAAACCAAACTTTTGATTCATAAAAATTATTTGAAAAAATAGTGGTATATATTTAAATAAAAGAGCAGTGTGAGTGTAAAGTTAAGAAAAATCTTCAATTTATTACTTCACAATTTCAATGATTAGAAATATAATTATACATTCGTATGCATATAAAACCCAAAAAATAATACATTTGTAGTATAATTCATGGAGTAGCTAGTAGGATAAATTAATTTCATTCTTCTATCGTTTAATTTGTAAATTCATTTCATCAATATGTTCAAATGGACTTCATTGGAGTTTTTATTATAACCATTTTTTATGGCTCAAACTTATATCAATTATACATTTTTATTAATGTAGATAATTAATTCGGGTGAAGTCGTTACTGGTAGGAGTCGAACACATGATCGAATCTCGAGTTATCCCAAAATTCTATAGCCATGTTAGATGGCACATCATCTAACAACTCGAAATGTTAGAGAAGTTGGACAATTAGACATTTATAGTACTGTTAGAGAAGTTGGACAACTAGACATTTACAACTAGACATTTATAGTGGACCAAATATATTTTTTCAATCTTCAATACTCACCTAAGTCCTTGCCACAAAATGAATATATTCTTCAATCTTCAATACTCACCTTCATTTGTGGGCCGATTTCAACCTCAGAGGAAGACCCAACAAGTGAATAATTAATTTGGGTGAAGTCGCTCATGGCGGGAGTCGAACCCAGGACCTGCCACAAAATGAGCCGATTTCAACCTCAGAGGAAGGCCCAACAAGTGAATAATTAATTCGGGTGAAGCCGCTCATTGCGGGAGTTGAACCCAGGACCTGCGACCTGCCACAAAATGAGCCGATTTCAACCTCAGAGGAAGGTCCAACAAGTGAATAATTAATTTGGGTGAAGTCGCTCATGGCGGGAGTCGAACCCAGGACATGCCACAAAGCTATGCTATGTAACCATGTTAGAAATCGTTTTATCTAAAAGCTCGAACTGGTAGAAAAGTTGGACAACTTCCATTTATATTATTGGATCAAATATATTTTCCGATAGAATCCACAAATGAGACACATCTAATTTGTGCTAATACCAAATAATTATACTTATTTTTTTCTCTTCTAGTTTTTACCACTATTTTACGTGGTTCAATGTAACTTCATTTTAGTGATCCAATGTATTCAAATGAGTTGCATTGAAAATACTATTATTCAAATGTGTTTTGTTAGGCACGCATATGGGTTTCGTTTTTATAGTTTATTAACACATATTCAAAAAATATCAACTATATTTTGTCTTTTCATTTATTATTTTGAATATTAAAATTAAACATTAAATTAATGTATATTTAAATAATATTAATTAATGTTAAGAGCAATTTCCAGAAGAATAAAAAAACACATAGTTTACATTGAAAATTGAATTAATTTAAATAATATTATTTATAAAAGCAATTTTGAGTATACAATTTAAGGAATTAAAGTGAGCAGCCCAATTCCTATGTGATGTAGAGATAATCTTCATGGCCAAATCGAAGTCCTGTATGTACCGTGTCAAGGTACTATTCTACCACTAGAACATGATGCTTTTTGAACACAACCATTGTTACCATCCTTCTAACTTATTAGAGAATCTCCAGTGGTGAGTGCAAGTTTTGGGTGATGAGTAGGCCACGTGTGTCAGGTGTGTGCCAACTCATATTTTTTTTACTTCTACCCAAAAAAACTTCTACCCCATACAACTGTTCTACCCAAACATAAATTTTATATGTCACACCACTTAGTTACTTTATACTTTTTATTTATTATTTATATTTAAATAATAATAATAATAATAATAATAATAAACGTTAAAAAAATGATTTTTATATGAAATAAAATAAATATTTAATATTTTATATAATTCATGATTAAAATAAAAATATTACAAAACATAAATTTAAAATAAAAATAAATACTATTTTTTATTTTAAATTTTTAGCGTTAGAAATTTAATTTTAATTAATTTTTATATAAAATAAAAACTATTTTAATTAATTTTTATATAAAATAAAAATATAAATAATCTGAGTTAAAAATTTAGTTAAAAATTTAATTAGTTCAAAATTCTTATTTTTTATTTAAAATATAACGTTAAAATATAAAATAATTTTTAACATTAATTTTTATATAAAAAAAATATAAACAATCCTTAAAATTTTAACTATTTAAATTTTTTTAATTTTAATTAATTTTTATATAAAATAAAAATGTAAATAATCTTAGTTAAAAATTTAATTAGTTCAAAATTCTTATTTTTTATTAATTTTTATTTAAAATATAAGTTAAAATATAAAATAATTTTTAACGCTGAATTATTATTAATAATAATAAAATAATATTATTTTTCATCTAGAAGTTATTCTACCCCAGAAGTTTTAGGAACTTCTAATCTCAACACGTCAGCGCAACTCCAATGATTTCTACCTTGTTTTTGCGTGAGAGGTAGAAGTACACATAGACTTTTACCTCACCATTGGAGATGCTCTTAGAGCATCTCCAGTGGTGATTTTAAGTTTTGGGCGATGAGTAGGCCACATGTGCGCCAACTCATATTTTCTCTACTTCTACCCAAAAAAACTTCTAACCCATCCAACAGTTCTACCCCAAAAATAAATCTTATAGGTCCCACCACTTACTTATTTTATATATTTTTATTATTATTATATTTAAATAATAATAATAATAATAATAGTAGTAAAAGTAAAAAAATGATTTTTAGATTAAATAAAGTAAATTAATTGCAAAATAATAATTGTCCGTAATTTATAAAAATAATCGCAATTGATATATTGACTTTTAAAATTTAACTATTTCAAAATTCTTATTTTTAATTAATTTTTATATAAATATAAAACGCAATTGATATATTGACTTTTAAAATTTAACTATTTCAAAATTCTTATTTTTAATTAATTTTTATATAAATATAAAACGTTAAAATTTTAACTATTTCAAAATTTTTAATTTTAATTATTTTTTATATTAAATAAATCCGCTAACGTTAAAATTTTAACTGTTTTAAATTTTTTAATTTTAATTAATTTTTATATAAAATAAAAATACAAATAATCCGTTACAAATTTAATTAGTTCAAAATTCTTATTTTTTATATAAAAACAAAATAGCTTAAAATATAAAATAATTCTTTGTTCAAAATTCTTATTTTTTATATAAAAAGAAAATTGAATAGTTTAAAATTCTTATTTTTTATATAAAAAACAAAATAGCGTTAAAATATAAAATAATTCTTAACGTTAAAATTTTAACGATTTCAAAAATTACAATGAAAATATTGATTTTATTAATTAATAATAGTAAATAATAATAATAAAATAATGTTATTTTTTACCTCTACCCGGGTAGAAGTTCTTCTACCCCAGAACTTTCAGGAAGCCCTCACTTTTACACATCAGCACACCTCCAATGACTTCTACCTTGTTTTTGGGTGAGAGGTAGAAGTACACGTAGACTTCTACCTCTCCATTGGAGATGCTCTTATGTCACAGTTTTCATTAAGGATAGAAACAAATTGAAGTTTTAAAATTGTAATTATACAATAGTATAATAATTGTATAATTAATAGAATTGATAATAATTAATACTAACTAAATATAAATGGAGAAATCTCCCTATATATACATACAGTATATAGTGTAAATGAAAATTAATTTTGAATAGAGTATTAAAAATATAAATAATTTGAGCATTAAAATAATGAAATTAAAATATCATTTTTTTTATTCGGGCTGAACTAACCGGGCTGGAGCCCGCCCAGCCTAATTGAGTGTGGATAACCAAACCAAAGAGCGCCGCAGTGGGAGAGACGCAAAAACAATGGAGGGTGCGCTGCATTCAATCAGACTGAAGAGTCTTCTCCACCTCGCCGCTTTCTCCAAACCCTCCAAACCACAACTCCTATTTCGACCCTTTCGCACCGTCCGATGCTCTTCCTCCTCCGCCGTCGTCTCCGGCGCCCGCAATCGCAGACCATCGCCCTCCACAACTTCCACTTCAGACAGAGAGGCTATTCGCGCCATTCGGATTAAAAAGGTCTTTCATGTGCTTCTACTACTAGTAGTTAAAATTCAATGGGGGTATTTCATGCTTCCTTGTTGAGGTTTTGAGGAAATTGATTTCTAATTAGGAGAAATGTATCCATGGTTTCGATTTAATTAATTAATTAATTTATTTTTATCTGTTGTTTGTTGTGAAACGATGAATTGCTATTTTAATCGTCTTTTAGACTATGAATGTATGTGTTGTTCACGGGGCGGAGACAGAAAAATAACATATTCTGAATGTGATTCGTGAATGCGTATTCTTATATGATTTGTGTCGATTTTTGTCCTAAGCAAACTTCTATTAATCGGTTTCATAAAAGCGTAGGTTGAAGATCTTAGGAGCAAAGGACTAGACCCCTATGCTTATAAATGGGAACGTACTCATACGGCCAATCAGCTTCAAGAGATTTACAAAGATCTTGGAAATGGTGAAGAGTCGACCAGCGAGAGTGATTGTGTATCTATTGCAGGAAGAATTGTGGCCCGGAGGGCTTTTGGGAAGCTTGCGTTCTTAACTTTAAGGGATGACTCGGGGACAATCCAGGTCTGATCAGTATATCTTACAAAAAGAAAAATGTGATTTACTTTTTCGACTTTTACCTGCTTTGCTGCAGCCTCATTTGTAGTTGAATATTTTTGAACAAAATGCTCTGCAATATTCTTTTGGATTATCGGTGAATCATCACACTCTAGTTTAAACTTAGTTTTTGTTATATTTTTAAGGTTTGTCAACTAGATGAATTCACTTATCAATCTGATCGCTGAAAAATGATTTCCTTTACTGTTAGTTTAGATTCATCTTTTTAAGATTCTTGTTTTTCGTTTAAGTTGCTTTCGAATGAAGTCGGTGGTTTGTGTGTGAAACAATAAATCTTTGATTGCATTTGTGGAGTTAAGATTTTTTTGTTGTGTCTTAGCTTTACTGTGAGAAGGAAAGGCTGCTAAGTGATCAATTCGAACATTTGAAGACACTTGTTGATGTAGGAGATATTTTGGGGGCAAGGGGATCCATTAAGCGCACGGAAAAAGGTATTATTCCCTCGTTACATCTCTCATTGTCTTACTTTATATTAAAATTTATCCTATGTATAATGTTGTTGCGTTTCTTTTGGATAGGGGAATTATCTGTTTGCGTGACTTCATTCTCAATCCTTACGAAATCTTTGCTTCCTTTGCCTGATAAGTATCATGGCCTGACAGATATAGATAAACGTTATCGACAGAGGTAAAAAAGTCTCTATTATCCAAAACGTTTATTTTCAAGAATTAGCTTTCATTACACATTTTGAGGAAATATCATCTCTATTTATTTAATCCTGCACATTAACGGCTCACATAGGCAATGCCTTATTTACGACGGGACAAGTGTCACTCTCCACTGATGTTAGACCAAACTCCCTAAAACTTACTCCTAAAATTAAAAGATATGGACCCCTATCCACCACCCATAAAAAAAATTCAAAAAATGGAAAAAGAACCTAAAAAACATTACCTTAAAATTCGAAAGAAATATGAAACAAAAAGTTTTCTTCCCCATTTATTGACACTTAAGTGCGTACATCTAGCTTTAAGAACTGTATAGCTGGTGTTGTTCTATTTGCTCAGCATACATTTTATTTCACTTCTGTAGGTATGTAGATATGATTGCGAATCCTGAGGTAGCTGACATATTTAGGAAAAGAGCTAAGGTTAGTTTTCCTGTTATGCTTTTTAACTTTCTCTTATTTTCCTGCATGGGCACTCGATGAGTTACTCTAACTTTTACCTTATTTTCAGTAGATTATATCAGAAATACGAAAGACAGTAGAATCTTCTGGTTTTATTGAAGTTGAAACTCCAGTTCTTCAGGTATTTAAGAATTTATGCTAGCTGAGGACTCGTTTTTTTTTTTTTTTTTGTGGGTGATGATTTCATTTGTATTTTCTTCCTTCAAAGAGTTTAGAGGGAATTTGTTTTAGAACGTCAATGAAATATATTGAGCATCTTGTTTGCGTAAAAATAATTACTCCATATTCAGCTTTAGTTATTGGTTCGTTTGTTTTCTATTAGGGTGCAGCTGGCGGAGCTGAAGCTAGGCCATTCATTACATATCATAACTCCCTTGGGCAAGATCTTTATCTCCGAATCGCAACTGAACTCCATTTAAAGAGAATGCTGGTAATATTTTGGGTTTCGACTGGTTTTCACATGTTTCTAGTTATTTTGTTATCATAAAATTCATGACATTGCCCTGCATCATCTCATGGACTCGTGGTAATATTTATTGCCAATTAATAGGTCGGTGGATTTGAAAGAGTATATGAGATAGGCAGGATTTTCAGAAATGAAGGCCTTTCAACTCGTCATAATCCCGAGTTCACCACCATCGAGGTAAAAAGGAAATCCCTGTACATATTTTGCTTCAGTATTTTCTGGGAGGCTAATCAACTGGTTATTATTTTCGTTTGACAATTAGATGTATGAAGCATATTCAGACTACGAAAGCATGATGAATATGGCTGAAGAGATCGTCACACGCTGTGCTCTTGCAGTTAATGGGAAACTCACCCTTGATTATCAGGTATGCTCTCGCTGCACCTGAAACCAAATATGTTTCTTAAAGACTTCAATTTATTTTTTAATCACGAACAAACGGATATCTCTTGCAGGGTGTAGAGATATGCTTAGAAAGGCCATGGAGGAGGGAGACGATGCACAATCTCGTGCTAGAAGCAACTGGGATCGAGTTCAGCAACTTCGGTGATGACCTCACCACTGCAAAACAAGTTGTTCTGCAAACGCTGGACACGTGTCAAAACAAGACTTCGATCGAAGCGTGCCCGTCTGTTGGCCATTTGCTTAGCGAGGTTGGCAAACCGAATTCTAGTTCCCTTGTTATTTTGTGAGAAATATCTAATTCTGATCGTATTGAAATCTTGATTACGCCGTATTGTTTAGGTTTTTGAGTTGGCGGTAGAACCACAGTTGCTGCAACCAACATTTGTGTTGGATTACCCACTTGAAGTATCGCCGCTCGCCAAACCTCATAGAAGGTGTTCTGAAACTTCTTAAAGGCTTATATATATATGCATACACATCAAATGTCTAGGAGTGACTTAGGACTTGTTCTTTTGGACTGAAACCGGCTGAACTGAATTTAATGAACCTGAACTAAACTGAATGAATCTGAATTGATTTTTGTATAAAAAGATTAATATTTTTTATAAAATGATAAATATTTAAAAAAAAAAAATTTATCATATTCTAACATTAGCTAGATTGAAATTATGCATTCAAATGATTTTTTATTTAATTTATTTTGAAACGAACTTAATATTTAATTTATCATATTCTAACATTAGCTAGATTGGAATTATGCAATCAAATGATTTTTTATTTAATTTATTTTGAAACGAACTTAATTTAGCTAAACTAAACTAAAACAATCTGAACGGAACTAAACTGAATTGAAATTAAGTCCAAAAGAACATGCAATTAGTTTCCATATGATCTCTAGCCATGCAGGGTTGACGGAGAGATTTGAGCTATTTGTTTGCGGACGTGAGATGGGAAATGCTTTCTCCGAATTGACTGATCCGTTGGATCAGGTAAAAGCTTCCAACAATACGAACTTTTTTGAACACGACTTTATCAGGTAAACCTATTGGCATTTTTACCATATGTTGTTTGTTATGTGGTTGTAGAGAAAACGGCTGGAAGAGCAGGTGAGGCAGCACAATAATAAGAAGGTGGAGAATTCTGATAAAATCAAGAAAGCTGATGACGAAGACGATGAAGCGTACGATGTTACTCTCGATGAAGATTTTCTAACAGCTCTGGAATACGGAATGCCTCCTGCTTCTGGAATGGTACTACTCGTCTTCTTTATTACATGTTCTATATGCTCAGTAAATTAAAAACCTAGACTGTTGTATTTTGCGTTCAGGGGCTCGGCATTGACAGGCTCGTAATGCTTTTGACGAACTCAGCAAGTATACGCGACGTTATCGCGTTCCCTGTCCTCAAGACTACGACTCTTCAACAGTGATGTGCGAGGAGTATTAGACCATATCTTCAACAGTGATTAGAGGAGTATTAGACCATATCTTCAACTGGAGTAGTCGAGGATGCTTCTGCGCCGTGATTCGTACAAATGTTTAATATGTTAATTTATTTTAGTGCTTGTTGACGTGTTAAAACTATTAATGATTTTCGCTGCATTTACTATTATTTAAATATTTTTACGGTTGAAATTTTAAATGTCGACTTGGAGTTTTAAAAATTGCATCTCACGCTCTTAAGATCTTTAAAAATTATTACTTGTATTTCTTTTATTTATTAAAATAAAATGGGTCTTGACAATAGTACATATTTTTAAGTTAAAAATAAAATCGTTATCAATAAATATTTTAATAAATAAAATAAGTAAAAATAATAATAATATTTTATTTTTAATAAAAAGTAATTTAATTATTTCATGTGAATATTATTATCAAAAGGTGAAGTATTAATATTAAAGCAATGAAGATTTATATTTTATACTTCATAAGTTGTAGTATAATATTTTAAAATTCTATATACATTTTTTATATTTTAGAATTTGATAGTTTTAAAATTATAGAATATCATTTATAATTATTAGATTAACTAGTTATTTAATTCAATTTTAAAATTTGATTAATTGCATAATTATATAAATAATTTGTATGATTTTACTACTTTTATCCCAACTAATTAAGTACCTTTTAAGAGAGGAAAAAGGTTGAGACGGAATTATGACAGTTTCTTTACGTTCCAAAATTTACCCGGAATCGATTTCGCATTTTACAAATTCAACTTTTATTATAAGTTTTAAAAATATCTCATGACAAAAAAAAAGTTTATCAATAAAATTGAAAATAAAAAATTGAGATAAAATAAAAAATATTATTCACTTATAAAAAAAATCAAATCAAAATTCAAATAAAAAAATAAAATTTTACAAAGTTTTTTCATGAAAAATACATTAATATATGAATTCATTAATATACATGATAATAAAATAATTTATTTTTTACAATAATTAAAAATTAATATCATCACAAAATATTTTAATTTAATTATAAATAACCAATAAAATAAAAAATTGAGATAAAATATAAAATATTACCACTTATAAAAAACAATCAAAATTCAAATAAAAAAAATTAAAATTTACAAAAAAAATCTTGAAAAACATATTAATATATACGAACATGAAATAATTTATTTTTACATTAATAAAAAATTAATATCGTCAAAAAACATTTTAATTTAATTATAATTGTAATATATATATATATATATATATATATATATATATATATATATTCAATTGATTTTAATTTTCAATTTCAAATATATATTATTAAATAAGTTAAAAATAATATTATTTTTTATTCAATTTAAATGACATTTTGATTTTTTTATAAATTTATAATAAATTATATAAAAAAAAGTTATTCTGAAATATTATAAGATTGTGAATATGTATTAATTAAGTTAATTAAGTAAATAAATTTAATTGATATTGTGATTAATATTTCGATATTTTTATTAATTTTTAAAAAATAGAATAATATTTATATTAGGAAAATATAACGGAATGGTCTGGCTAAAAAAACACATATATGGCCGTTGACTCCTTTGTTGAAATTTCAAAGTTGATGCTATATGTAAGAGAAGTTTATAAAACCTTAGTGATGCATGGGTTGTATTCTAAATCACCTTAGCTGTCATTCATTAATTCTGCTGATCTGTTCATTCTGCATCGGCTTACATGTGTAACAATAGCATTGAATCACGATTATTGGACTTTTTTTTCCTTCCCTTATTCCTTTATATATAAACCCTCCTTATTGAGGGGTTTAGTTTAGTAAGCAAAAACAGTAAGAAAAAACAATGGCGAACAACGACCCTTTGGATGACAGCGAGAACAAAATCTTTCAGTTTTTCGAGGATACGGGTAACAAGCTTTCTCGGTTCTACGGTCAGTCTCTAAATGACAAGAGCATCCTTCTTAACGCCGGCCAAATGTACGCTTATGTAAGGATACCCCACGTACCACCTTCTGTTTTTTGTTTTTGTTTTTGTTTTTGTTCTTGTTTTTACAGTTATGCGTTTGTGACTGGATCGAGATTTACAGATCCCCAGCCATATGATTGAAATCTTGCCTTTCAGGTTTAGGGTTTAGGGTTAAGGTTAAATAGATATACGTATTCGAGCTTAATTTGTTTTCTTATAATGACCTTAAACGATTTCCTGAGATTTTCTTATTAAGCAAACCATGTTGCTTCTGTAAGCATATATACGTAGCTTCGCGATATAACTAGGTTTTATTTATGTAACATACATTTCAAGAAACTTATGTGTTAATGCTTAAGTGTAAACTTGATTACTAAAATGGAAAAGTCTTTGAGTCGAGTGTGCGTAAGGATTCATATAGGTAATAATATATAGCGAATTAGATTCAAACTGTCGTGCCTAGCTTCGTAAATGTTTAATTAGATGCGAGCGTTTTTTTTTTTGTGTGTGTCGTTATTACTACACTTGTCAACAGGATATCGGCGGCTCGTTCAACTTAATTACCAATATTATCGCTTTTCTTTAATTAATGTTCGTGTATTAAATGTACGTACAATACAATTCATATTAGTATGATTTTGGTTTCCTATATGATCATCATATTCTGCAGGAGAACCTTCACAAGTGGATGATAAAGAGACTTGATGAACAGGGGCGACAGGTTACCCCGCCTGAGATTCTCAAGTATTTGCAGGTCCGTCTTTGTATTTTTTGTCTAATCGGGCATTGTTTTAAAATCGGTATATAAAAACAAATAAAAAACGAAATGTGTTTCCTATTCATCATGTTTACGATTTTCTTGCCATGTATTAGCAAATAGCTTTGTTTATTCTTATTAGCATGTTTTAATTTGGCCTGATTTGCAGGGCAAGATTAATGTCTCCGACGAGGAGCCGGGTGGTGGTCAAGGTGCTGGTGGGTCCGGACATGCTCCTAAAGGAAAAATGGCTCGTGGGTTCGGATGTGCTTCTGATGGGTCTGGGCATGCTTCTGAAGGAAAAATGGCTGCTAACAAAGCTGGTCAGAGCAAAGACAACTACATTGACCTCACCTCTGATAATGATGGGAACTAAATTATTATCTATTCTTAGAAACTATATGTACGATTGGCGTCGTGTCATTTGTGTTTCAATTATGTCACCTTCAACGGATTTCGTACGAGACTGGTTTTATCTTATCGGGTTATTATGAACTTATCGTTGTTTTCTTCTTATTATTCTGTTCTACTTACTATTTCAGTCTATTAGTGAATGTGTGGTCAGGTCAACTTAATTGGTTCGACCGGTTAAGCTATGATAGCGAGGTCAGTTTGGTCATTAGTTGTTATAGCTTCAAAGAAGCAAATTTTACACAACATTTCATTTGAACTATGTATAGTTCCTACACAACATCTCTGTTACGTCGGTATTCTCGTTCTCTTTACTTTTTTTTTTTTTTTTATCCGAAGGCTTCTTACACTAAGCAAACGCGAACTCTGTGGAGTTACTTCATGTTGAATCCAAATGGAGATTTGATGGCATTGACAGCATTCTAGTTGATAAATGACTCGTCGAATTTCTTCAGAAGATCAAATTTGTCTGATTTCCTGACATTTTCAAGGTCAGATATCCAAAGTATCCAAGGAAAAGATTTCCTTGAAATTGTTTGTTGAGCGTTAAATTAACCACGGGATGAAATGAGTAATATTTCTTACTTTTATATATATTTTTTATCACATGGTACAAAACCAATATTCAATTCCATCTTATATTTTTTCTTCCTCTTCTGAAGTGATTTGATTAAATTAAAAGAAGCAAAGGCAAGGACTATTAAACAAGAGTTGAAATAAACATTGATGAGGTAGAATTTGAGTTTCTGTTTTTCTTTTCTCTCTTGATTCTTACACTACACTGAATCCAACCAATCTAACCTAGCTGGATAATTTAAATCCTCTTCTGTAATAAAACTAATTTCACAAAAATAAGGATCTAATGGAGAGCTCGATCTCTAGACAAGCTTGTTATTATCTTGACCGTTCATTGCGCACAGTTTCCTTAGTAACCGTATCCTGAAAAAAGGGCACACAGTTGAGAATGGATTACGGCATTCTGCAGAAAGGTAAGTAGAAACGAAATTATATTTTGTTAGATGATATACCTGAGTTGTCCATTGGGTTCCCTGCCACAGCTGGTTCGGGTTCCTTTATCTCCACAACCACACAATCCGACATCAAAAACGTCTTTGCCACTGAAGATGCGTGTTCTAAGCAACACCTTACCACCTAAAATCAACATAAAAGTACGGTAATTTCAACTTCATTTGGGGCAGAAGACAGTTCAAAAGCAACTGGAAAACATAATTACAAAAATTTATGTTGTCTTTACATCGACACTATCATACAATGAATCAAACATCAAAGGTACTTTTGAAATTTTGAGAGTTTGCTTCATAATTAGCTTCTAACCTTAGTTGGATCTATAATTCCAGCAGCCATGAGATCTTCATACTGTCCAGTAGCAGCATTGTATCCATATTTTGGATTGTCACTCGATAGCACCTGAACAAAAAAAGGAACTCAATATCTATTATTCAATCTAAACTGTCACAATTTGGATAAAGGCGAACACTGAATCTCAACCATTGAGTTATGGTTGAGAAACAAAAAATGCTCACACCTTCTCACTAACAACACTTCCGTTAACACCTGCATTCTTGGCAATCAACTTCAATGGATAACTCAAAGCTCTTTTAACAATGTCCGCTCCAACCTGCAACCCAAATTCCCATTAACTTGCAATTGACCGAAAGAAATTTCATCTTTAAGCAATGCATTTCATTAAATGGCTAGTGAACTAATAGTTCCAATAATTTCAACATCAATTTAAAGCACAAAGGTTCCAATTTTTTTACCTTTTCCTCGTCATTGTCAAGATTTTGCTTGATAGCATCAACCTTGGAAGCAAGCCTCAATAGAGTACATCCACCTCCAACAACAATTCCTTCCTCAACAGCTGCCTGTTAAAGTAGGTAAAAAATCAATACTGTAATAGTTAAACCGAACCACCCACTGAAAAAAATGTCTCCTAATAAGCTCAAACCACAAAACTCACCTTAGTGGCATTGAGAGCATCTTCTACTCTAAGCTTCTTTTCCTTGAGTTCTGTTTCAGTTTGTGCTCCAACCTAGATTCAAAAATTGCTATCATCAGTAAACGGTTCTCAACAAGAATTAATCTACTGAAACATACATGCAAGTAAAAATACATAATGAATAAAAATGAAAAATCACCTGAATCACAGCAACACCTCCTGATAGCTTTGCAATTCTTTCATTCAATTTTTCCTTTTCATAATCTTGGTCTGCAACCTGCTCAAAATATGATACCATAACTCAGTCACCTCACCTAAGAAGTAAGAACAGCGACTCTAATCCAACATTTATGAAAATAATGAGAAAAAAAAAAGAGAAACACACCTCAATAAGGTTTTTAATCTGGGTGACACGTTTGCTTACAGCATCCTGAGTGCTTCCATCTCCTACTATAGTTGTGGTATCCTTAGTCAACACCACCTTGGCAGCATGACCCAAGACTTCCTTGTCAGCCTTGTCTAAAGTTAGCCCAACCTCTTCCCTAATCACAGTTCCTGTAAGAAATAAGATTTTCTTAGTAAGAGAATGAAAGGAGAGAGATACCGAAATACAGATAATATGTGATCGCCACTAAGCTTGTAATGAATGAATGCACAGTGTAAATAAAGTAACTTTATTTTTTTTACCTCCTGTCAAAATTGCAATGTCGTCAAGATACTGACTCTTTCTCTCACCAAACCCAGGAGCTTTGAGAGCAGCAACTTTCAATGCACCCCTTAGCTTGTTCACAACAAGGGTTCCTAGAGCTTCTTGCTCAATATCCTCAGCAATAATTAGAACAGGATAACCACCTCTAATAGCATCTTCCAGGACATTGATAAGATCTCTTGCGTTTGTTATTTTCTTGTCAACAAGCAGCAACTACACAAGCATATTGCCAAATTCTTTATCACCCGCAGAATATATAAACAAATAAACCTTTCACGTGTCTATTATTACACATCTATAATATTTCATTCATGACTACCTTGCAGTTCTCAAACTCAACAGTCATCTTCTCACTATCAGTCACGAAATAAGGAGAAATATAGCCACGGTCAAACTGCATCCCTTCAACTACATAAAGGCTGTTTTCTGCACTCTTGCCCTCCTCAAGGGTCACGACACCTTTCCTTCCAACTCTGCTCAAAGCCTCAGCTATCATTTTCCCTACTTCGTAGTTATTCCCGGCACTCACAGCGGCTACATCCGCTAGCTCACTATCTTCCACCTGCAATTTCCACATCCAGATAATAAATAATAAAATAACAACATATTCAACCTAACACTATAGGATAAAAACTAAGAGTGATTTACCTCTTTCGATATTAATTTCAGCTCAGAAACTAAGGCTTTGGTGGTCTTTTCAATTCCCCTAGTGATGAGAACGGGATTTGCTCCAGCTGCTACCACCTAATGAGATGAATCCAATATAAGTCAACAAACATAATATTACATCATTATAGGAACCATCATATTGGACCTCACATAACCACATTACCTTAACACCCTCGGCAATAAGACCTTGTGCAAGAACCACAGATGTTGTTGTCCCATCCCCAGCCAAGTCATTGGTCTTTGCAGCTGCTTGCCTCACAAGTTTAGCTCCAATGTTCTCGACTGGATCCTCCAACTCAACCTATACAAAAACCATGTATAAACCACATAATCAAATCACTATAAACTAAATGAACTAAATAACCTATTTCGCACAACCAAAAACATGGTCTATGCTTATGCTTATGAACACAAGAAATCATCTCATACTAATTGACTATCCAGAAAGCAAGGTAATATACCTCTCTAGCCACTGTAACCCCATCGTTGACAATTTTCGGGGCACCATACTTGCTCTCAAGAACCACATTTCTTCCTTTCGGCCCAAGTGTGACACCAACTAGATCCGCAAGTTTGTTGACACCAATCTGAAAACAAGAAAATATCGATTGCCCATTAGAGATCACTTTAACAAAACAAAAGGAACTTTTTCAGATAATTCAGTTACTCACCTGGAGTTTCTTTATAGCCGAGCCATCCTTGTTGAAATACAATTCCTTGGCAGCAGCTGTAATTTGAGAAGAGTGACGCGATTTTCTTAGAACAACATTCTTTCTCCTCCCGAGCGAGCTCGAAGATATCGAGGCAAGCGATGACAATTTGTTCGAAGAAGCTGAGATTCTGTCATCCATCACCCGCCTAGCTAACGAACCAACTGAGGACATGCCGGTTAAAGTTGACGCCATTTTTTAACCTGGTATCAACAACAAGAAGCTATCATTCACAAAATGTTCTAAGACCATTGCCACTCATTTGTGAATACAGCATACAAACACAGGTGACTTTCAGGAGATATATGGATACACAAATAGCTTCAAATTCATCACAATTTAAAAAAAAAACACAGTAGCAACAGATATGCTATACGTAACTATTTTACAATTGATCGATTGAGTAACTCACCTGAATACGAATGAAGATTAAAGTGCGGGCGTCAAGGAAGAAGGATTTTGTGGAGAGCGCAAGTGAGCTGGTTGTGAAGATGCGGATAGACTTTCGTTAGGTTTTTAGCAGGGGATAGTGTTTGTACTGTGTGTGTAAATGATCGAAGGGTCAGTTTGGTTCCTGAAATTTTTGCTTCATCTCAGCCGTTAGATTGCTTTTCATTTCTCTGTTTTTGTCGCGGGCAGGAATACAGAACAATCTACTTGTTTTAGTTAATTTTTAATTTATTTTTCAAATTTTATTATATTTTTTTAACTTATAAATATATGTTTATATTATATTTTTTTATAAAAAATTCAAAGTGTAGCTTTTCTTATACACGAAAAAATGTGACTTTTATTTCAAAACGGAAAAATTCGAACGAATTTTGTTGCATTGAATGAATTTTGATATGCTATTTTTATTTATAATAAACCAAAAAGAACGAATTGAATCACGTATTTGTTATTGTTAAACTGAATTTCGAGTATAAATTAAATTGTAGGAGTACTAAATTAAATAGAAAAAAAGGAAATATGAATAATAATGGAGAGTGGAATAACCACAATTTGTAATATTGGGCCGATCCAGTGGGCCTTTCTGTAGGATGTTGACCAAAAAAGCCCAGATCCGGGCTTCATCTCTCTGTCTCTCTCCCTTTCCCTATATATACATCCAGACGATATATAAGGGTCTCGTGTTTACTTCTTTCCTTCCCCGATAGAGATTCCATCTCCTTCTTTCGCAAGACACATATATATATACGAACGGTAACATAAATCTCACCATCATCATCTTCTTCATACTATAAAACACCCGCACTTTGAATTTCTTACCGCTCTTGTTTTTCCCCCTCTTTATCCCTTTTCCAGACGATTGCAAACCCTAGATCCTTCTGCGAAAAGGTTCCATTCTCCCAAATTTAATTCAGATTTTCAATTTTCGGAGATCATCGGTGTGAGGGGTTTGGTTGATTGTTTTCGAACAGATTTCTGTTTCTCCTTTTTAAGTTTGATTCTTGTAATGGTGTTTGACCTTTTCGATCTTTATTTGCAGGCGGTTTAAAAAAGAGGGGTGAATCAAAATCAGCAGGTGGATAGATTATAATGACGGATCCGCAAGGGATGGAAGGGAGCCAACCAGTTGACCTCTCTAAGCACCCTTCTGGGATCGTTCCGATCCTACAGTAAGTTTGTGTGCCCTGAGGATTCGATATGTGTAACATGTTCTTGAATCCCCATTGTTGAATCTGTAGCATGCTTGCAAATCTTGATAGTATTTTACTCATGCCATATCTGATGCCACTTGTTGAAATGAGTTAATAGTGCAAACTGATATGAAATGTGATTTAAGTGATGTGTGCAGTATGTGGAATTGGGGGTTTTAGACAATTATGGATGCCCACTGATAGTGTCTAATCGTTTAATTGTGTGTGTTATATATGGAAATGTTAAGGATACGCAACTGATAGATATGGATAATAATATGATCGAACATAGAAAATAAAGAAAAAGGGCTCGAACCATAATTGGGAAAACTTCCGGCCCAAGCATAAAGTTGAAAAAAATTAATTCTTTATTCTTCACGTTGTTAGACGTCTTACTTAAATAGTACTACTAAAAGATAACCCTTAATATCAGAGTAATCATGCGGTCCTTAAGCCCACATAATTACTTAATTGGAAAATAAGTAATATACAAACGTGTGCATCTGCTTTTGCTCTTTTCTGCTGTGATCCCTATAACAATGTATTATATATTATGTTAATAGGTTATCATTGTATGTATAATACAGGAATATTGTCTCAACAGTCAATCTAGACTGCAAGTTAGATCTTAAGGCCATAGCATTGCAAGCTCGGAATGCAGAATACAATCCTAAGGTATGGTTCTCTCGTGCTATGTCTTGTAGCTGTATTATATTTTGACAACTTCACTTGAAATGACTTGAAAAAGTGTAGGGTAAACAATGACTTAACAATAATTCGGTCAATATTTTTGACATTATTTACTGCAATATACACATAATGATTAATTACGGTTTAATGGAACTTCAGCGTTTTGCTGCTGTCATTATGAGGATTAGAGAACCCAAAACAACAGCTCTTATTTTTGCATCTGGAAAAATGGTAAGTGATAGTTATTTGACATTTGCTGTTAACAAAAAAAAAATCTTATTTCCCTTTGTTTCCCCCGTAAATGTAGTTATGTCTTCCATTAGTTTTATGCAGATGATTTTACTGCCAAGTTATTTTTCTTTCTTGCTCCCTCAGGTTTGTACTGGAGCCAAGAGTGAAGAACAGTCGAGATTGGCTGCTAGGAAGGTATAGCATGTCAAATAATATTCATGCTTTCACTTAATAATTTATTTCATTCGGAAGGTGAGTTTTCAGATGGAAATTTACGATCTCTTTTATGAATTTCTTTATTTTCCTTTTCCTTCAAATTGTATGAATGTGACAGTTGAATAATCAATGGGAAGATTATGTATTTATATGTTGTTTTTTCCTCATTAATGAATATTCCAATTTTCTTCAGTATGCTAGAATCATTCAAAAACTTGGTTTCCCAGCAAAGTTTAAGGTACTTATCCCTTTTCCATATCATATTATTTTTGTCCTTGTTTTGCTCAGTTTTCACATTTCTCTTTTTTATTTTTCAGGATTTCAAGATTCAGAATATAGTGGGTTCCTGTGATGTGAAATTCCCCATTCGACTTGAAGGGCTTGCCTATGCTCACGGCGCTTTTTCAAGTGTGAGTGATTGTTTATCACCCCCTTTGTTTCATAATAGAAATTCAGCGAGAATTTCGCTCCATTTATTAATCACTAGAGGACCTTTTCCTACACTAATGCCTTGACCCTCTTTAAGATATTTTTAATAAAGTGTCCCATAAGTAACTGATTAATAATAGTTGCTCCCGACTTGACCAATAAAAACAGTGCGTAAAGGGGAAAACTGTCGTGTGGATAAGGATAAAAAAAATATCAACATCCAATATGATGAAATAATGTCACCTTGTTCAATTTATGTACCAAATAAATAGAAGCTCCAAGACTGCCAAAGACTATGCAAATACTCAATCCTTCGTTGAAGGTCTTCGTGAATAATGGTAGATTCGGAGTATGACATAGTTATATTAAATAATTGGTAACTTGGATGATATGATAAATATGATACATAATCCCCAATTGGCATTGCATTAGGCATAAATCAAAGTTTCAGTTTATGTGCAATGCATGGTATCTGGATTTGCTTCGCTGGTCCCGTGGTTGTGCACTATATATATATATTTCATCAAAATCTGTCATCTGCTTATTCATTTATTTATTGGTTTTTGGTTAAAATAGAATGATACTGTAATTGATTGGGCCTACCATGCCTGAAAGAATTTCTAACACCGATTTTATCTCGCATTAGTTCTATATGTATATACTTCTTCTCTAGTTTGGAAAAATTCCAAATCCTCCTTGAGGCTTGGGTTATTTTACTAAAAAAACGGATTTGTTGGATAAATTTAATAGAACGATGATGCCATCCAAAAATTACCGTCAACTTGGTAAACTGTAAAGTAGATTCTTATGGATTGAAATGTACTTCTTGTGACATGAATGTGGGCAGTTAGAGTAATCTATCTACTGGGACCAAACATTGTGAACGCACCCATTACTAATGAGGTATTGTAGAGGTCTCCAAGTACGAACCCAAATATATAGGGAATCGGTTCGCCGAATCTTGTTTGAGCCTTTTGTAATTTTTCAAACTGCTGCTGAAGCATGTTATCCAACCTTATCTTTAGGGGGACAATGTAATTTAACGAAAAGAATAATTGATTTGCAATTATTAATTGTTTGCTCAAATAGTGATATGTGTGGTAAAGCAGAGGCTGAGATCAGAAACTACCGTTATAGTGTTTTATTGCAAAATTTTGTTGATACACAGTATGAGCCGGAGCTCTTCCCTGGATTAATATACCGGATGAAACAGCCTAAGATAGTGCTGCTAATTTTCGTCTCTGGAAAGATTGTCCTCACTGGTGCTAAGGTAATGATCTTTTATTTTTACTTGTTATGGTATTTTGTGGATGTGGGTTTGAAGATATGGTCTAATGCTCCTCTAATTTTCTTTAATTTTTATTTATAAACTTTTCAGGTCAGGGAAGAGACATATACTGCATTTGAAAACATATACCCAGTCCTCACTGAATTCCGGAAAGTTCAGCAATGGTATGGGAAATGAGTTTCTTAATTGTTGCATTGTACCTCTTAATTTCTGATGTTCTGGCTAACTGATTAGTAGAAACGAGCATCATCCTTTTGATTATTGGCATTACTTAAAATCTCCCTGGCAGGTAATTGACTTATCTAACCTTTTCTTAAATCTTATTGTAGATCTGTCGAGGAGTTAGGCACTGTGTCTCCAAAGGGTGATGTGGAGTTAACCAGCATCTGATCTGGGATTGCTTTCACTTTGTTGTGCGGTTTTACCTGTAAATACTTGAGAGAGTGACCTTGGTGGTCTCCTTATAAGTTGATGGATTTTGGCATTTCGAACCCGCCTTTTGTACCCGAGAGATGAGAGGCTACTTAACTTCATAGCTAGCAGTTGTAGGCTTTTAATATTCTCAAGAACTCAGCTATTTGAGTCTAATTCATTTTGAACAATTTTAACTATAATCATAATTGTACTTCTCTGAATGACTTCTTCAATTTTTCTAGCACAGTAAAATAAAACAACTCTTAATACTGACCCAGCACTGTAATTATAACTGCTAAAAGTCCCACAAAATATCCCAACCCAAAAGGTACAATACACAATGAACTCCCACTCTCTTCACCAGGCACCATCAACTCTTTCACAGCATGACTGCTTCTTTCAACCACTTCTCCACAGAGCTTGGGATTCCCCTCAAACGAATCGGCACCAAACGTGTCGAACTGACCGCCCCTCGGGATCTCCCCCTCGAGATCATTATCCGCCACACTGAACGAGGACAAGAAATTGAGCTTCGTAAGCTCTCCTGGGATCTCGCCCGTCAGATTATTCCCCGACATATCCAATCTCTCCAGGTTCACAAGACGAGACAGCTGCCAAGGTATCCTCCCATCGAACTCGTTATTCCCGAGGTCCAACACCCGAAGAAGCTTGAGCTGCCCGATTTCCGCGGGGATATTTCCGGTCAGGTGGTTAAACCCGACCTTCAACCCGCGCGGCAAGTTGAAGAGACTGTTGTACTGCTGGGAGTCGAACGAGAAAGGCAGAGCTAGCGAACGCAAGTCCGAACTCGCGTTGTCGGCTATCAGAGCCGGCAAGCCTCCGATTTCGCGAGGGATTTGTCCGGTTAAGAGGTTCTGTGTCAGGTTTAAGACGAAGAGGCTCGGCATGGACCCCAGCCAAGTCGGGACGGGCCCCGAAATGTTGTTGTAAGAAAGATTCAACACTTTGAGCCTTTTCAGGTTAGAAATCCACGAGGGGATTCTCCCCCTCAGCCGGCATCCGGCGAGAGTCAGAATCTGCAGGCTTTGAAACCCGTCGCCTAAATACAGTAAATCGTTATTGTCGAGCATCGACTCTTCGTTGAAGCACCTGGACATGAACAGGGCAGCAAGGTTCTTACAGTGCCTCAGAGTCCCCAGAGCTCCTATGACATCAGACAGATAGTTATCCGAAACCGAGAGATGGACTAAGGATCTCAACGAGGCCATGCATGGTGGGACCTGTCCGGTCAACTCGTTGTACGCCAAGCGAACAGCGGTCAACGATCTGCAGAGACAGAGTCCGGTCGGGATTTCCCCGGAGAAAGAGTTGTTACCGAGATCGACTGCTTCGAGGCGTTGGAGCTTAGAGAAGTCGATGTTTGAAACATCGCCCGTGAAGAGATTGTTACGGAGGAGCAGAGTTTTCAAGTTGGTGCAGTCGGTTAGAGACGAGGGCAGAGTGCCTTGGAAACTATTGGTGTGGAGTTGGAGCTGCTCTAAGCTCGAAAGCGACCCTATGCGAAACGGAATCTCTCCGGTGAATCCGTTCGAGTGGAGATCAAGAACGACGAGCCCGGATAGACGAACGATGGCCTCGTTGATCGGCCCGGTTAAGAAGTTGTTGGGCAGCGAGATTTCTACCAATGCATTCGCGTTGAAAATATCGTCGGGCAAAGGCCCGGAGATGGAGTTGGACCCGGCCCGTAGGACCCGCAAGTTCGAGCACTCGCCGAGGCCCGGGGGGATGGGCCCGTTGAATCGGTTCTGGGAGACATCAAACGTCTCGAGAAACGGAGTGCCGAAAGAGGGGAAGGTCCCGGTGAAGCTGTTTTTGCTTACGTTGAAAAAGATGAGATTTTTAAAATCCGACGAGTTTAAGGATCCGTTGAGGAGGTTGCTCGAGAGGTCTAAGTGAGATAGGAAGGAAAGGTTGGTTAGGGATGGGAGATCGATGGGGCCCGAGAGCGATCTGCCGGGCAAGGATACACGGGTGATACGGTGTTCTCCGTGGATTGTCTCGCAAGAAACGCCTTCCCAGAGGCAGCAGTCGGAGGAAGACCAGTTGAGGGGAGGGGAGGCGGTGAGGTGGAGGCGGAAGGAGGAGAGGGAATCGAGGTCAGGACGAGTGCAAGAGAGGGCATGTCGATGGATGAGTAGAAGGGAGAGGAAGAAGAAAAGAGTTAGCATTGATTGATTGATGATGATCAGTTTGAGAGTTTGTGTCAATTGTTTTTTTGATCAAAGGAAGAAAAGGGAGGACAAGTCAATGATCACTTTTTTTGACAGCTCTCAGTAAAGGATTTTGGAGAATCCTTAAAACTTTGAAAAAAAAGGAGGCAATGAGTATCCACCAATAGTCATAGTGAGATGTATAGCTCCAAGAATGTGTGTTTTTCTGACTAACAGAAGGTCATAAATTTATAATTAAAAACAGGTCCCTCAAATACACTTAAATTTTAAAAGGGGCTTATGTTATGTGTGTTAATAGTGTAAAAGAAGGTTCTTATTTTTGTTGTCTAAATTATTCACTTCAAAAAACGAACGAGGGGGCTCTTTTTTGTGTTGTTTTCTCGATGCATTGCGTATTGAGTAGTTTCTGATTAAGCAATGGCTCGGTTTTTAGCCTCTTTTGTTTTTTACTCGTTTGAGGAGAGTTGTGTTTTGAACTTGTAAACATCAACAATATTCGGTTATGTTTGATGCATGGGATTATTGCTTCTCTACTCCAATAGATCAATTGGAGAGATTGATTGAGTGCCCTATAGTGAAGGCCGATGGGTCGACCCAATATTTATCAGTACTCGCGAGGGAGTGTACTCTGGGAACTCGATCTTAGGGACACTGCATCGAGATGAAAACTCGAAGATAGGTGTGATCACATCACTCATTTACTCGGAAATGCCTTATCCGATTAGAGCAACCGAAATTCGGAGTCCTGTCTCAGGGGTTCAGGTAAGTCATAAGTGTGTTTGATGGGTTCTACTTCTACACCATTACACCAAGGAGAAGGAGTTAGGCCAAATGCCAATGCCCAAGTCCAAGACTCTTTATTTATGAAGTGGAATGAATATTTCAATAATTAAAAAAAAAAAAAAAAAAAAAAAAAAAAAAAAAAAAAAAAAAAAAAAAAAAGGTACTGGCAAAATGATAGTAGTATTAGAAATACGGCGTCGTTTTGGTCAAAACCCACAGTTTTAATTCCCAGTGCACTGCCCTCTCTGAGTGTAATTTGACTCCCTTTTCGATCTTCATCCTATTTTCCAGATTTTGACTGTGATTTAACCTATTTTGTGGGTGGAAGAAGATGAATAAAGTTACAGTGCAAAACCTATTATTGCTCGGTTGCATTATTCTGTCGATTCATGGCGGCCCGAGATCCGCGGCTTCCATTTCATCCGGAGACTTATTCGTCGGAGTTTCACCTGATGGTGAGATCGACTCATCTCTCTCTCTCTCTATTTTTTTTTGTTTACACGAAATTGTGAGTTCAGAAAATGAAAATGAAAAATAAGAAAAAGTGGGTGTGTTGCAGATATGAATTATTACAGGGGTCTGTCATCTTCGAGTTCGGTTAAGTGTAAGGATGGATCGAAGATATTCAACAAGTCTCAGTTCAATGACGACTTCTGTGACTGCCCCGATGGTTCTGATGAGCCTGGTATTCTTTCCCTCATTTTCTCTCCAATTTAACTCAGATATTTGCCTACATTGATAAATTGATTTTTATTTTTTGGGGGGGCTGGATTTTGCAGGAACATCAGCTTGCCCCAATGGGAAATTTTACTGCAAGAATGCCGGGCATGCTCCGGTGATTGTTTATTCTTCTAGGGTCAATGATGGTATCTGCGGTAAGCACGCTTTACTTCCGACAGTAAATTTCGAGAGAATTCTGCTTACATTGCTTTACTTCCAGCAGTAAATTTCGAGAGAATTCTGCTTGCTTGTAATTTTTTGGACTCTCATTTTCCCTTGTATATCTTTTGTACTCGTATTTCGTTTTCTGTAGCATCTCGTCACATTTAGGACTTGTGAACTGACTTGGCTGATGCAGATTGTTGTGATGGGAGTGATGAGTATGATGGTAAGACCAAGTGCTCAAACACATGTTGGGAGGCTGGAAAAGCAGCGAGAGAAAAACTGCGGAAAAAGATTGCCACGTTTAAGGAAGGTGTAACCATACGCCAAAAGGAAATTGAGCAAGCGAAATTGGCCATGGACAAGGATGAAGGAGAGTTATTGAAGCTAAAAGACGAGGAGAAAATACTCAAGGAGCTGGTTGAAAAGATCAAGGGTATATTTATCGTCTATCAGAGTATCAGTTTATGTGCAATTATTGGTGACATGAAACCATGATTTACTTCTTCACGCTCCGTTCCCTACCCTTAATTACAAATTTTTCAGAGGATAATACTAAACCAAAATTAACAATTAGGAGTACATGAAAGCACCTTTGAAGATATTCTGATGTCAATTCCAACCTAGATAATTCATACGTAGTTGATATTAGATGTTGATGTAAAGTTAATAGTAGTGAGTAGAGATACATGAAGACTCCTTGATAATTTCTATGAACATGATACTCAAGAGTCAAGAGCCTGGAATTTGAAGGGTGTTTAGGTTATGCATGACAATATCACGGTTTTCTTGTTCATTTTTTTTTTTGTGTGTGTCTGTGTGTATTTCCCTGCTGGTTAAGTGTGTATGGGGATCAATTGAACACTGAAGGGCTTAAGCCCTTATCCTATATTCTGGTCAATGCATTTTCATGATTTCACTGTTTGTTATGAGAGCTTTATGCTACCAGTTGCTCATCAAATTGTCTGCCCTGCTCTATTTTCATCAAGAGCGCAAGGAGCTGATTGAAAAGGCTGAGGAAAAAGAACGGCTGCAGAAAGAAAAAGAAGAGAAGGAAAGAAAGGAAGCTGAAGAAGCTAACAAGAAGGAAACCAAAGCTGAGGATAATGAGTCTACACACAATGATATTCATAACGATGTTGGGACAGTAGATCAACCTTCACAGGTTTTACTAAGTTGAGCTTGCACTTTTTCTTGTATGGTTTAATTTGCTTGAATTATGACCGGAAGATTTAATATAATATCACCCATCGTGAGATTAGATGATTGTTTTGAAAATATAATAGATATGACAACTATGAATGTCAGAATACCAGAAGTATATATTTGTTCCTTGCCAGAAAGAAAGAAAAAAGAGTTAGGATTGATTTTCGTCCTTGTTTTCATCCCACTAATAAGATTTAGGTGACGTGTTTCTGTATGTTCACATGCATTGTTTTATCTGAAATTCTTGAAGATAATTGAATTTGAGATTGTGAGTGTGCTTAGTTTCAAAGAAATATGCTTTAGTGTAAGACTATACTATGACTATCATGGGGGCTTACCTTTCAATGGGTTATTTCCTAACATGGGCCTGTTGGTGTTTATTTTTTAACATGGACCTTGTTACTGCCATGAATGATGTTGGGTAATTTTCTTTGCATCTGTTTTTCTTGATTTATGAAATTATTACATTTGACGTTAAATAGGATTCTGTGGAAGACCATCAAAAACTGGTCAACGAACCTGAGCTTATTGATCATTCAATCAAGGACGGGCCTCCAAATGATGGAGTAGATGATAATGAGGTATCTCTCCATGTTCAGTGTTATTCTTTCCAAAGAATTACTCTTGGGGACCACAGGAAATGTTTTTAGCGTTGACATTTGTAATGTACTATTCTTTTTCAGAACACAGAACATCAAGAGAAAGAAGTCAATTTTGATGACAAAGCTGGCATTGACACTGGGAAGCAGGTATATATTTTGTGAATGCCTTTTTTCACTAGGTTTGGTAGTGTATTTTTTTTTGCCCTGTTTATTATGTAGCTATGTGGGACATCCTAGGGACCACATGTAATGTTTTTAGGTGTTGACATTCCTAATGCGCTTCTGTCTTTGTTCAGAACACAGAACATCAAGGAATTGAAGCCAATTTTGACGATACAGTGAGTCTCGGTACTGAAAATCAGGTATATATATAAAGAGGGTGAGGGGTAGAGCCCCCCTTTGCCTATAAAGAGGCTTATGCTAATGTATATATTCTCAGATCCAGACATTCTACTAGTTTCATCCATGTCCAACCATTTACTAAGCTACGGCATTTTGTAATTCTAGGATGAAAATATTGCCGGAGACATTGAGACATTGTCAAGGGAAGAGTTAGGGCGACGTATTGCGTCCCGATGGACAGGGGAAAAGACCGAGCAACGGGAGGATGATTTTGACGCCTCTATAGATAAGAAGCATGCGTTTCCTGATGAGACACCAAATGATATCAGTGAAAAAAATGGCTATGGATCGGATGATGACGAGCACAAGTATGATGATGAAGAGGACAAGGATGATGATGACGAGCACAAAGATGATGATGACGAGCACAAGGATGTTGATGATGAACATAAGTATGACGATGATGAGCACAAATATAATGATGACGAGCATACGTATGATGACGACGATGATGAAAGTGAAGACCAGATCGATTCAACTTCTTATGACTCGAGTTCTTCTCCGAAATCCGAGTCTGATGATGAGTATGACTCGTCAGGTAAGAAACTAGTTCGCTGTTAAAGTCCCTTTTGGGTTATAGCTTGCTTAGAGAATGTAACTTGTGTATGATTCAAATTGTTCAGATGGCTCATCTTGGCTGGAGAAGATACAGAAGAAAGTGAAGAACATCTTTCAGGCTGTTAATGTTTTCCAGAAACCTGTTAATATATCTGGTACTAGAGAGTTTTCTATAATTTTTAGCATTATTGGACATAATCATAGGGATAATTATAAAAAGTACCCTTGAGGATTGACTTAATTACAAAAAATGGTTTCAAAATTACAAAAATACGAGTCCAGTGTTAAAATTGAGTAGCTAAAAGTAGTATGTTTACAAAGTGAAGGGATTTTTTTTTTTTTTGGATTATGAAGGGAGTAAATCTAAACTAAATAAAATACCAGGGATAGTTTTGTGATATTTAAATTTATATAGGTTTATTTGTAACAAGATCAAACCTCAAGGGTAGATTCTGTGGTTGACCCTAAATCAAAATATTATTATCTGATTCTTGATCCACTTTGCAGAAGCTGCGCATATTCGCAAAGAATATGATGAATACAGTGCCAAGTTATCGAAAATACAGTCAAGGATATCAAGTCTTAAACGGAAACTAAAACAAGATTTTGGTACGTATAGGACATGGACCAAAAATAAACAGTATTTACATTTATTGCATGGTATGTGATTTTCGTAAGATTTCAATGCCTTCACTTTAATACTGCAGGTCCAGAGAAGGAATTCTATTCATTCTATGGTCAATGTTTCGAGACCAAGCAGAATAAGTAGGAACTTATCTGTTTCTTCTTCTTTATTAAGCTTTTTTGTGACAAACTACTTAATAGCGACGATTAAATTTTCTTACATATTCTGGGGATTTTAATTATACTATTTAGGTATGTTTACAAAGTCTGTCCTTTCAAAGAAGCTACCCAGGTGGAGGATCACAGTACAACTCGTTTGGGGTAGTCATTTTTTATGATCATTAACTCTTCTTGTTCATATATGCTTAGAAAGTTCTTAATGTCTATTTGGATTTATGATCCATATTCTATATTCTTATTTGCCATTTATATAATTTTAATCGCGTAGGAGCTGGGAGAAATTTGAAGATTCTTACAGAGCCCTACAGTTTTTGAATGGAGATAAATGCTGGAATGGCCCGGATAGAAGCTTAAAGGTAAACACACACACACACATCTATGTTTACCAAGCTATGTCTTTCACCATAAGCACTTATTTGACAGGTGACTTCATGATAGAATTGTAATATTAAATTAATCTCTCTCTCAAAATAAACTGAATGAAAACTTGAATAATCTGCCTACACACTTGATATCTCATTGTTTGAATTGGGATAACCAACAGTTATGTGTGCATGTATCCAAGTGTTATTATCTGATGCACCCACCTTTTATTGATTAAACACAGGTAAAGTTACGGTGCGGGTTGAAAAACGAACTTGCTGATGTTGATGAACCTAGCCGTTGCGAGTAAGAATATATCTATCTCTGTGTGTGCTTTCATTTGTTTTTTTTTTCTTCTGCATCTGACACTTATAGTTAGCATTTTATATTGACTTGGCATGTCTTTTCAGATATGTGGCATTGTTATCGACTCCTGCTCTATGTCTCGACACTAGACTTAAGGTTGATTTCCAAGCTACTTTTTTTTTTTTTTTAATTTCTGCCTAGCACCAATTTCTGATTTTATTTTGTTATTATAGGAACTTGAAAATAAACTGGAGAAACTAAGCAATGATCAACCCCAAGGACATGACGAGCTATGAGGAGTCGTGATAGGTTGTTAACTGGTAATATGTTTCCCCACTAAACTTGATGAGAGTGTCTTTCTCCATGGCAAATATCATGTCTTCTATACTGGCGAACTTAGAGAGATAATTGAGTTGCTATGGCGGCATATTTATCTACGAAAGAAAGACTAGTTACTAGCTAAACATGCTGTGCCTCATCTAATGCCTATATAAATTTTGGTTCCTGTGTTGCATTTCACTGAAGAAATAGTGTTACTGTTACTGTACTATCGTAAAATATCAAGTTCAGTTTCTTCTTTTTCTTGCCTATTGCGAGTGCCTTATTTTGTCCTGTGGAAGCTGAGTCCATACGTGATAGAGGTGACACATTCGCTCAGGTATCACAGATAAACCGGGGAATGTTTTTATTTCAAACTCCTAAGACTCGTGTCTTGGACCAGATTCACATTTTATTTTTCTGATGTTACACTTATATAGTTATATGTCATGATCCAAAAAATTAAATTACCTTGCTTCACTTACCTTTAAATTTTACTCAGACTTTTTTCAATATTTGACCATAAAAAATAATTTTATTGTGATTTAAAATGTTACTTGTAAGTTGTAACTACATTTAATATTTAATTCTTTTTTCTAACCATGCATAATTATATTAAATGAACTTTACCTAAACTAACATTCGTGGAAATTTTATTTTATAGTTTACACAAAATAATTAATTATATTACTCTATTCCACAATTGATTACATCTAAATTAACGGTATTAATCTAGACCAACTACTTACGTCATAAGTTTTGTTTCTTTAAGAGTCAGTAAAAAGTAAAAACCGCTGTGGGCTATACGGTTTTACAGTTCACCGGATAATCTAAATACCGTGGGAAAGTGAAATCTAATACCGTAAGCAGCAAAATCAGAGGTAATAACTAATAATGGCATTTTGGAGCATAGCCTTTCGGCTTGTTTCCCAAGCCACTAACTTTTGACAACCATTCTATTCCATTCAAATATGGTTACAAAAATACTTCAAATAATTTTTTTTTATATATATAATAAATAAATAAATGTCAGTCCAATATAATGAATTATTAATACTCTTACCACCACGGAGTATTATACAGTATTGTGTAATTAAGTTTGTATGATTGTAATTATTTAATATATGAAAATGTACATGACTCTTAAAATTTTGAAAAGGAAAAAAATTCAAAAGTAAACTTTTCATTTACTAGTAAATTTTGTTTTCATTTTAAGAATAAGAATAATAATCTGAGGCTACCTATTTATAACCTATTTCCACGGCGTGCTTCAAACCGTTTAATATTATTTTTATTTTGCTAATTGCACTGTTTTCCTCTACAAGTAAGAGAGAGAAATAGTGAGAGAGAAATGGTTCAGATGGAGAATACGGCGATCAACAATCATTACGTCCCCGATGGCGTCAAGCGTCCCAAGACGAAGATCGTGTGCACGCTCGGACCTGCTTCCCGCTCCATCCCCATGGTCGAAAAGCTTCTCCGGGCCGGCATGAACGTGGCCCGATTCAATTTCTCGCACGGATCCCATGAGTACCATCAGGAAACCCTAGACAATCTTCGCAAGGCCATGGATAACACCGGAATCCTCTGCGCCGTCATGCTCGACACCAAGGTATTCGCCCTTTCCTATTTCCCCTGTTTTTCCTTTGCCTATTTCACTTGTACTCGGAGATTTCTCGATTTTCCTCAACGGTGTCTTGTTTCGAGCTGTAGATTTCATGGATCGGAGTTTTTATTGAAAGTCAACCGGCCGATTCGTGTTTTTTTTTTTCCAATTTGGATTTCTCCTGTTAAAATTGTACTTTTAGAAAAAAGTTGGGTGAACAATCATATTGTTGTGTTAGTTTCTTTGTTTGCTGATTGGGAACATCGACTGTGTTAATAGTTCACCTGTAATTCACTTGTAGTTCTTCTGTGCGAGATGACTGTTGTACAAACTTGTATCATATAAACACCACTGAACCTTTTGATTGATATTGATCAGGGCCCGGAGATTCGTACTGGGTTCTTGAAGGATGGAAAGCCCGTCCAATTGAAACAAGGTCAAGAGATCTTGATATCCACTGACTACGACATCAAAGGTGACGAGATGATGATTTGCATGAGCTACAAAAAGCTGGCTGAGGACGTGAAGCCCGGGAGTGTGATACTGTGTGCAGATGGCACAATTACTTTCACCGTGTTAGCCTGTGACAAGGAGAAGGGCTTAGTGAGATGCAGATGTGAGAACACTGCGGTTATCGGCGAGAGAAAGAATGTCAATCTTCCTGGAGTAGTTGTGGACCTACCGACTTTGACGGAGAAAGACAAGGAAGATATCATGAAGTGGGGGGTTCCAAACAAGATTGACATGATTGCCCTTTCTTTTGTTCGCAAGGGTTCAGATCTGGTAGGGGTTCGGAGGTTGCTGGGTGAACATGCCAAGAGTATCCTTCTCATGTCTAAGGTCAGTTTCTGTTCTATATATCTCATGCTAGACACTATATCACATAAATGGCAAAGTTGAGTGCGATTTATGAATCATCTATAAGTTTCATTTGAAGGCTTAAATTGCCGCAGGTTCATATATATTATTGAGTAGATTCGTTTGACGTGAGATGATAATTTTTGGATTTTTTGATTAATGTTGTCTTCCTTTCAATTATGCGTAGGGAGTCTTTTAAGTTAAATCTTCCATTTTCCAAGTTAAGACTGCCTTGTGGATAATTGCATTGACGGAATCATGAATCATATTATGGTTACAAAAACTGGTCGAGGTTAGACTAAAATAAGAAAGAAAACTTGATGTTTGATTTTGTTTTGCACTTCTCCCCTTTCATAAGCAACAACATTTGAAACACCTACTTGCATTTGTGTTTTTTTAATAAAATTATCAACATCAAGGGATATTTTGTAATTTGCAATCTTTTATTTTTATTTTTATTTAACCCATTTAATATTGATCATCTTTTGTGCCGATCCTCCTGCGCTGAGGAGACAAATTATGCATACACGTATTATTCTTGTCCTTATACATTTCCTTTTTTGCTTGAAACTAAAAAAACTATAATAATAAGAATAGGTTGAGAATCAAGAAGGGGTAGCAAATTTTGATGACATCCTGGCCAACTCAGACGCCTTCATGGTTGCTCGAGGAGACCTTGGAATGGAAATTCCGATTGAGAAGATCTTCCTTGCCCAGAAGGTGATGATCTACAAATGCAACATCCAGGGCAAGCCTGTGGTTACCGCCACCCAGATGCTCGAGTCCATGATCAAGTCCCCACGGCCCACCAGGGCTGAGGCCACTGACGTCGCCAATGCTGTTCTTGATGGGACTGACTGTGTCATGCTCAGTGGTGAGACTGCTGCTGGAGCCTACCCGGAGCTCGCAGTCCGCACCATGGCCAAGATCTGTATGGAAGCTGAAAGCACTATCAACTATGCTGACGTCTTTAAACGAATTACCGCAAATGCCCCTGTCCCAATGAGCCCCTTGGAGAGTCTGGCCTCGTCTGCTGTTCGTACGGCTAATTCTGCACGGGCTGCTTTAATTCTGGTTTTGACGAGGGGAGGAAGCACTGCTAAGCTGGTGGCCAAGTACAGGCCCGGGATGCCGATATTGTCAGCAGTGGTCCCCGAGATCAAGTCTGACTCGTTTGACTGGTTGTGCAGCGATGAGTCTCCTGCTAGGCACAGTTTGATATTCCGGGGGTTGGTTCCAATCCTGTGTGCTGGGTCCGCGCGAGCTTCCCATGAGGAGTCGACCGAGGAGGCTTTGGAGTTTGCTTTGGAGCATGCGAAGGCGAAGGGGCTGTGCAACGTTGGGGATGCCGTGGTGGCGCTTCACAGGATCGGGACGGCATCTATTATCAAGATTGTGAATGTGAAGTGATTTGGGTTTCACATGTTGTTGCTCTTTTGGTGGGGGGAAGGAGATTATAATATTTGCCCTTTTTTTGAGGACAATAAACAGCTTCTTGGGTTTTTACTTTTCCCTCTTTCTAATACTGCATTTTGTGCTGTTTTGTTTGTACTGCTGTATTAAGCCATGGAGATGGCAAAATTTATTCATCTATAAGGCCCTTGCTTGGTTTGCCTTTTGACATTTATATTTTTTTAGGCAAAATCCTTGTTTTGATAAAACTCACATTATATAATTAATTCCATGCCTTTATAAAGTATTTTCTTTGGAGGAGAGAGTATATATTTTCCATTTTAAGAAAATGAGTACTGTAAAAATCATAGCTTTGGCTTAGACAGCAATTTCAACAACAGAAAAACACAAACAAGATTGAATATACTCCTATATTCTTGACAAGGAAGGTAATAAATAATACAACAACCTGTCTGATAAATTACTTATCACAAAAAAGAAAAGAAAAACATTTCTTAAGGGTTTCTAATATTAAGTAGTAATTAATATTATTATAATTATTATTAGTATTATACTGTAATTATTAGTATTATAATGTGTTTATGAGGATAGTAGTACTGTAATATTTACCAAAGCAACAAACAATATCTAATGCAGCTAGAAGTGAAGAGTGATGGATTGGATACCTCTCCTCTCCTCTCCCAAACTCTCAATTCTCATTCTCAAGTGCTGATGTACCATCACTAGCCTGGACATCCATAGGATTCACACTCGAATCTCCGCCCACCGACTGCGATCCAGAAGCTGATGTCGGCGACGAAAACAAACCGCTGAAAGGCCATGGCAGAGGTACCGAATACTGTCGCCTAATTTCATTCCCATCATCCCCACCATCACCATTATTATTATTATTATTATTATTATTATTAGTATTGTTGTTGTTGCTGCTGCTGTTGTTGTTATTATTATTACCGACGGCATGTGCGTTGTTCACCTTAGACTCGTCGAAAGGCAACTGATACCTACAGACAGGACAAGAGCTGTGAAGCTCGAGCCAAGGCAAGATACACTCCCCATGGAACTTATGCTTACAAGGCATCTCCTTAACCTCAACCCCGACCCCACACTCATCCAAACAAATCGAACACTGCAATTCCTCCTCCTCGACCCTCACATCCGACAGAGCCTCCACAGCCTCTTTCCGAGCCGGCGGCGTCCCGTACCTATTAGGGTCGTTCTCCGACAGATGCTGCAGCAAAAGGTCCAATCCTGGCCCCACGAAATAATCCCCCAACGAACCAAACGGCTCGCGACCGTTGTTACTCGGGTGGTCGTACGAGCCCTGAACGATGATCGTCTGATTGAAGGGGTTAATCAAGATCATACGCTCCCTGTCTCGAATCCCTTCGTTTTCACCACTCTCCTCGGGGTGATTATTTCCGGGCTGAGGGGAGGAGGAGGAGGATAGAAGCCCGGCCCGCATGTCCCGGAGGAGGCGGAGGATGGTGGCTGAGTTTCTCCTCCGCCTCTGGAATATGGACTCGAGCTCACGGTCGAATGCGAGGGTTTCGTTGTCGGGCTCGATCTGACGAGGGCGGCGAGCGTTTCCCATCATGCCTAGGAGGATAGGGGCCCACAAGGAGAGGGCCCGTACGGGGTCGAGAGGGGCGGGGGGGCCGTTTTCTTCCTGGGAGGATTCGGACTGCATTTCCTCGACGAAGCCGCTCTGGCAGATGGGGCATTTCACGGTGTCGATTTCTGTGACGGGATCGACGGTTTGAGAGCACATGTGGCACCAGTAGCGGGAGGAAGCCGAGGTTTCGTCCATCGTTTTTTTTCTTTTTTTTCTTTTCGGTTTTGTGTGTTGTTTGGTTTAACCCTGTTTGTTTGTTAAAGAAAATCAGAGGCATTCATTCAACTAAACAAAGAGAGTCCAACATTGTCAATGAAGCTGTGCTCTCCTAAAAAACAAGAATCTATTATCGAAATTGAACAACCTCTAATTCAAGAATTGCCCATCAATAGAATCCATATCAGAAGGAATCAAAACAAATGAACAAGATATTAGGATCAAGATTCAATTTTTTTGTTTTCCCAAAAAAAAACCCTTTTTTTATCTATACAGAATTTCAGAATTGACGAAAAAACAAAAAACAGAAAATAAACAAATTGATTTCATGGTGAAAGAAAAAACATGTTTTGATGAATGATGATTGAAATGCGAGAAGAAAAAGGATGTTTTTTTGATATACCAAGAGGAAGAAAAGATTCTGTGTCGGGTTGATGTTATTCTTCTTCCTCTTTTTGCTCTAAATTCGCAGCTTCAAAAATCGAACTGATTCGGATTCTGATTCATCGTTTTGTTGTGTTTTTGTATGTGGGTTTGAAACCCTTACAAATGAATTAGTGGTGTTTTATTTTACTGGAAGGAAATGATGGCTCCATCTCCTTCAACCATTATTTTATTTTATTACCTTATTTTAAATTGCACAGTAATTTATTTATTGTGAAAATATTTACGTCAAAGTGCAATAATAGTAAATAAAAAACGATGGACGAGGTGACAAAATAATTGAATTCACCATTTATTATTCATGATACGGAGTATTATTTGAATATTATGGAAATAGTTCGATTAGAAATATAATAATAATAATAATAATAATAATAATAATAATTTTTATAGCATTTTCATTTTTATATGTCCCATTTTTACACTCTTACTGCTTGGTTTTGCGCGCGCAATAAATAACATAGCAAGTAGCTGTGAACTGAATTTGGTTACTACTTTATTAGTGTTTGATATATCACCTAATCACAGATCTTCGCAAGGTATTAGTGTTTGATTGTTATATATGATGCTATTTAAATTTCCATTTCAGAAAAAAATGATTCTTGTTCGGTTATTTGCGCGTTTCTTGTAAGTATTATCGACTGACTGATGGTAGTAATTGAAAACTAAACATTGTATGAATGTATACTACATTATTTTGCTTCAAACAACAAAAAAAAAAATCACAACTTGAGAGATAAATCGAGCTCTGAATCATCTTCGCGTTGTCCATCAGCCCTGAACCTCGACAGATCCGGATAAACCGGCCTGGAACTCGAGAGTCGGAGACTCAGGTCAACGTTGTTCACAACACTTGTCTGGTCAGGCGCATCCCATCCCAAGCGCAGATCAGTAGACACAAAGCGACAGGCGTGGTGGGGTATTTTGTTAAGCCAAAGATAAACGCGCAAATCGGAAAAGGATTGACGATCCATCGGAGATGAGAGAAGTGGTGTTTGAGAAGGCCGTCGAGAGCTGCTATTTATAGTGAAGAAACGGAGAATCCAACATCAGATTGCGAAAAATCGTTTTGAGGTTTTAAACCATAAATTAGAAACTCAACAAAATTTGGCTCAGATTCATACCAACTTACTTGTTTCTCAATTATGTCCAGTTCTTCGAATCTGTTCGCACGAATTCATTTTCGGGTTGTGTGATTATTGCGATGTTGTCGTGTGTTGTTGTACTTATTATGTCGATTATCGCCTTCGTTTATCATGTAACTCTAAGCTCGAAAACAACAAGATAATAATAATAATAACGTGCTCTCTGTGATAAACAGAGTTCAATAAGTAGTATACAAATTTCTGGGTAAAAAACAAAGGCAGTTTCTAAAACCTAGTAAGTTTTTTTTATCAACTTTAAATTCTCTTTCCAATAAAAATCATTTCTGTAATTTTTAATTTGAATAAAACAAAAGTTTATTAATGATTTTTTTTATCAATATCCAATTGTTTATGAATCTCATAATCAACAAAAGAATTTGACTTTTTTTCTCCCCCAAATCAGACAAGAAAAACACAAAGAAGGGCAAAATCTTTGGATGTTCTCTCCAACATTTCAGCAAAAAGAATACAGCAAAAGGAATAACTGTACAAATTCTTTCTACCTATAAAAATATTCATTTTGATCGAGTAAAAAACAATTCATCCTCCACACAAAAATTATATAGGGTATAGAGACGACACAGCAGGAAATTCATCGTCACTGCTTCAAATGACCTGGATATTTATCATCGCATTCGCATCCTGGAAGTTATTAATCAGGGTTGTCATAGGCGTTAGGAGACGAGTTTATTCTATGTATTTGATCAATCAAGCATTCGATTTTCAAAAGGTACTTTCCACTTGTTGAGATAAAGCGGAAAACTTACATCTTTAACATGAAATGATCTGCCCCCCATTGGTGTGTTCAGCAGAGAAGTAGTTTCAGATTCAGGGACCGATTCTAGTGCAGAATTTTCAAGATTCCGACTGACCTGCCACCAGAGAGAAGGCGCGTGAGCTTTAAGAGGGATAGTAATTTTGTTCTTGGAATACGAAACAAATATTTATCAATCTAAAATTGGGGTTAAAACTTAAAATAAGTGGTTAAGATCCACGGAACATTAAAAAAATGTGTGAACTGGAAATGCCCTCTTATGATTTTGCATATTTTCTATGAGTCCCCGAGGGAGAATGTGAATACGTAAATGGTTAAGATAAGAGTGGCAGAAGCATACCCCAGATAAATAAGTGTCATCCCTGTTGCTTTCAAAAAGAGACGAGTAATATGCAGGATCATATATTGAGCCTCCAACAGCACCATCACATCCTGAAGGGACTCGAACTATAGGAGTTGCAGGGTTGATAAAACTATTTCTCAAATCTACGTCTGTATCTCTAGCACCGGGGTTATCTAAGTAAGAAGAACCCAGTCTGTACATCTGTATCCATAGTAAAGATGATGATAGCCTCACCGAAGATCCAATTATTTGCATTACTAGGGTCAGCTTCACCAAAAAGCTACCAAAGGCTCCATAAAACTCGGGTGGAACATTCCTGTGTGTACAGATAAAAAATGATCAGAGTCGGAAGACAACAATCATTTAAATTACACACTATTTGCAGCCAAGCACATGCAAGTGCAACAAGTACGTGTACCAGGCCTCTTTATGGGCTTCCTATTAATTACAGGAAATACATCAAATCACAAATCATTTAACACTCAAATTCTGCAGTCGACAGGGAGCACTTGTAGTTGAGAGGTCAAACAAGAAATTTTCTATCAGGATTTTGAAAACCACACATCACATCAAGGGACTCAGCTGGCAAAATGAAATTATGATTCAGTTGTTTTCAGGTGTGGATTTATACTTTATAGTTTATACAAGCTATAACTTAAGGCACACGTAAATGTTATTGATTCCAACTAGAAAGCATGGGCTGAATAAAGAAAACAATAGAAAGAGAATAAGCTTTGGATTAAAATATGAGAACCCGGAATTGAAATATCACCACAATATTTATGTACTTCACTGAACTAACCAGAAACCCTTCTACCTACAGAAAACCTTGATAGAGTAGATGAAAAACATGTGGGACACGACATTGGCATTTTAATCTATTACAAGTCCCACCTAGTTAGGCTTTACAGTGGTACCCAAAATTTTATCACCATAGAATTAGTAGAAAACATTATTACAATACAAAACTGAAATAACTCCTGAAGGTGCATGAACTTGATTTGTTTAGGTAAATCAGGCATCTACTATTCAAAAAGAACTTGTAAATATTTAGGGTGTCACTGAGGACCTTTTCTGTTTTTGGAGAGAGCCATGGGGAAAAATGGTTTAGAAAAATACAAAGAGAAATTTGGTGTTTTGATTGAACGTGGGATGAAAACAATCAAAATATAATGAGGATTAATGATGGGATGTTTTTTCTAGTAAAGTAGTGAGTGTGTATTATACGTGATTGAAAATAAATATATGAAAGTGAATAGTGCATTTGTGATATAAAAAGATAATAATGAAAATTGATGTGATGCGTATCTGAAAGACCGAAACATTATAATTCGATGACATGGATGACTGGAAAAGAAAAAATGAGTGTTTATTTTGTTTAATATTAACAAGTAACTGCATGTTGGTACAAAATGAAAGGAAAAAAAAAAACTGAGTGGAAAACTTTGTGAAACTCATTCACAGGCAAGCAACATTTACTTCGAAAGAACACAAGAAAGAATACTCAAATAGTTATGAGAAATTAACTGTATACTATGATCTTTTCATTTTCAACTAATTCCAATGGGTAAAGTCTGGTAGAGCAACATGAATGTGTTTTAATTAATATCGCTAATTGTTTATCTAAATTAGTTATGGAGTACACAAATTGCTTCCAAAAACAATGGATTATCAAAAATGCTCAAAATTTGTGAAGATATATACTCCATCCTATACGCAATAAAATTTGTTTAACGAAACACAAATGATCACATGGTAATGCATTTCCTAGATGAATTCACAACTATAAGGATAATTTAGAAAAAATCTACACTCCTTAACCTTCTAATTATTTAAAGGTCACTCTTTTTAAAACATTATGATGCAAGAAGACTTGTATTGTGAACTGGAGGGAATGTATAAGAATTCTATATGACTAGTGCCTTGTACACATATATCAGGGAATCAGAAGAACCATTTGTATCAAACATAAATATTCCTATAAGATAATTGACAAGCTTAGATATGTAATACAGTAGATTGCATATAAAACATCCACCAGATAGGATAACGCAGATATCCAAAAAGAGTTGCCGGCTTCAATATCAGCTATAGCAACAAAAAACAAACCATATGATCACCAATAAATTGTGGTATCTTAATGATGCCATCAGACATAACCCAATTTCTGCCAACGCCCCAAACTACCCTTCCTACGTATTGTTCCGCACGGAAAACAAATACGTTCTAGAGGTACTCTTGCACCTAAACAGAATGATAAAAGCAAGGAACTGTATAGTAGCATAACGAGAGGGGAGAAGGGAGCCCTAGATGACATGTATCTCCCCTCTCCCCTCTCGTTCTATGAAATGAAAATTAATTTCGCCACAATACAATAACACAATAGAAGAAGACGGGGAATGAAATCAGTACCAGACATGGTGAGAGAAGATGAAGAACCAGGAGAGGTCGAGGAAAATTGAGCAGAAGAGGAGGAGGGCGTACGTCCTCGCGAGGCTCTGACTGCTGCTCTCAATGGCGACGAGCGCGAACAACGAAATCCCCAAATCAACGAGCAACACGCCGTTGTAGAGCGGGCCCAGCGATCCAACCAATGCGCATCCAATCTGAACGTAGATCAGCTTCAGCGCGAGCCACTGGAGGTTGTCATAGTCTCGAATCCACGTCTGAAAACCTCTGAACCTCAATACACAACCGCCGCCGCCGCAACAACAACAACAAGGCATCATACGCCGAACTCGCCGCCGATGAAATTATCCGGTTCCGGTGCTGTTGTGTCGAGTAAATTCATTCAAAAAAAGGAAGGGGAGGAAGGTGGTGAAGAAGGAGCTCCTTGTTCGTGCAGAGTCGGAGTGTGGGGGGTCTGCTACATCCACACTCGGTCCCCTTTTTCTCCAAACAATTTTTTTTTCTTTTTTGGAGATTTTAAATTCTACAATTTTGTTCAGGATTTTAATTTGAGGCTAAAATAATACACTTGTCATTTTGCTATGTAGGCCCAAGTTTTTTCTATGTAATGAAAAGTCATTTTTACTTTTTCCTGTTTGTTTGAAATGAGAAAAAAATAAAATATGAAATTTGTATTTGTCCTAAGAATCATAAAATAGGGTTTGTGTATGGAAATGGGGTTCATTGGGGTGGATAATTTGTCATCTAATTCATGCTCTTTTAGAGCTATTTTGACACATATTGTTGTATGTATGATTTGCCATGAAAAAAACATTATATTTCAAGAATTTCGGGTGACGTCCATTGTACATTGTAGCGGTGATCATGAAAGCGTCATTGTACATTGTAGTGGTGATCATGAAAGCGTCATGCTAAATAAACTGATAACAATATTTGCTGTGTCTTTCATAAGAGAATACAAAGTCTTTAAATAGATAAAGGGTAAGGTTATTTACACCTCCAACATTACTGTGTACACCCTACTTAATTTTTTCTTTTTTAATTAATATTATAAAAAGTCTAAACTACCCTATCTATGAAACTTATAAAACCAAGAATATATTTCATCTTTCCACAGTTCCACTATCATCTCAAACCGCAAATTGAAAACTAATCTCAACAAAAAAATATTCATTAATTTGTTTGTCGTTTGTCAGCCGAATTAGTTTAAGAAATACCACGTGCAAACGTAATCGTGTTTGTATATATTTGTTTCCCGTCGACTAGACGAATTTTCTTGACAGGGTCGAGAAAACTCTGTTCCCACTTGCCGTTGACGGACCTGTACTGCCGGAAGCTCAGAACGCAAAGTTCGGTATCTCACCTAAGACCAAAACGAGGTCAAACTTTCCGGTCGATTTTGAAACCCTTGGCCATCGCGACGGCGAAATTTGGCGTTATCGATTTGGAGAAAATTAGAGATATGGTTATGATGGGTGGGTATTTTCTCGGGCGGGAGGGGGACTGTGAGGAACCAAGGATCGCCGTATGGGATCTTGGAGGTGGCGGAGGACACGACGATCTTCCATCTCCTGCAAATATTCGCAAATAAATATTGGATTGTATTTGTAGCACTCAATTCTTGGAAAGAAACTCCGACATTCAATTCTTTGTAAAATCTTCATATATTCGCAAATAAAATTAAATAATGTAAAATATTATTTATTAAGTTTTAGAAAGAAAGGGTAGTTTAGACTTTTCATAATATTAATTAATAAAGAAAAAATTAAGTAGGGTGTACATAGTAATGTTGGAGGTGTAAATAACTTTACCCATAGATAAAACCTAGGTCACAAAGCCCATGCACAGCATAGCCCATGATCCAATACCTCCCCTCAAGTTGGAGCATGCAGATCACAAATGCCCAACTTGCGAAGTAAGAAAAGAAATTTTCGTTTTCCCAATGCTTTCGTAAAGATGTCAGCAAGTTGCGCATCCGTCGACACGTAACTCGTAGTGATGAGGCCCTCTTGAATCGCATCACGAACAAAATGGCAGTCGACTTCGATATGTTTGGTGCGCTCATGGAACACCGGGTTCTGAGCAATGTGAAGTGCGGATTGACTATCACAAAAAATACGCATAGCTCGGGGATGATTCACTCCAAGACTACCAAGCAACGCCTTAAGCCATTTTAACTCGGAAGTAATGGCTGCTAGAGATCGATATTCGGCTTCGGCAGAAGATCGAGAGACAGTGTGTTGCTTCTTGGTTTTCCAAGAAATCGGGGAAGAGCCAAGAAAGACCAACCACCCTGTCAAAGATCGTCGAGTTAAAGGACAACTGGCCCAATCGGAGTCGCACCATCCTGAAAATAAGAGATTGCAGGAAGAAGGCAATAGAATGCCTTGGCCTGGACTACCTTTCAGATATCGAACCACACGAAGAGCAGCATCCCAATGATCTTGTCGTGGGTGTTGCATAAACTGGGCTAAAACATGAACTGAGTAGGCTAGATCAGGCCTCGTAAAAGAAAGATAAATAAGACGACCAACAAGTCGTCGATAAGGTTCGGGATCGCGAAGTGCAACGCCATCAGCGAGAGCTAATGTGTGATTTTGCTCAATCGGAAATCCAACAGGTTTGGCACCTAGAAGACCCGTTTCGACAAGAATATCAAGAGTATATTTCCGTTGACATAGGAATATTCCTTCAGAGCTACGAGCAACCTCCACGCCAAGGAAGTATTTAAGAATACCAAGATCCTTCATAGAAAAACATGTCCCTAAATATGTTTTAAATGTAGCAATAGCAGACGAGTCATTACCAGAGATGATCAAGTCATCGACGTATACAAGCACATTAAGTTGGACATGATCACGAGAGAAGACGAAAAGAGAATAATCAGAGAATGACTGGATAAAGCCATAATTCGTCAAAGAAGCAGCTAATTTAGCAAACCAACACCTCGGAGCCTGACGAAGACCATACAAGGATTTTTGTAGACGACACACCATGCCTGGTCGAGTGGTAGTATATCCAGGAGGAGGCTTCATATAAACCTCCTCATCAAGGTCGCCGTGAAGAAAGGCGTTATGAACATCCATTTGGTGAAGTTCCCAATTCTTAGCAGCGGCAACGGCAAGAAATAAACGTACAGTGACCATTTTAGCTACGGGTGCAAATGTCTCGTTATAGTCGATACCCTAAACTTGATGGTTTCCGAATATAACAAGCCGAGCTTTGAGACGTTCAATGCTACCATCCGAATTATATTTAATTCGATAAACCCATTTACAGCCAAGTGCCTTTTTGTTAAGCGGGAGATCAGTCATGACCCAGGTCTCATTGGCTTCCAAAGCACGTATTTCTTATGTCATGGCTTCACGCCACCCTTCATCTTGCAGGGCCTCACGAAAAGTACGAGGCTCGTGGCCTGTAAGTACAGCCGCCAATAAAATGCGATGGGACTGTGAAAATTTATCACAAGTCAAATAATGTGTTAAAGGATATAAAGGACCAGGGCTTTGTGAAGAATTCTCAAACATTATGGAACTGGGGGATGTCCTTAATTTTTGTACAGTGTTCGTAACAAAATCACGTAGTAGAACCGAACTATGTTTCTCACGCATGCCGCGACCGAGAATAGGTTCACTGTCATTGATACCATGGAGAAGAAGATGAAGGAGGGAGAGAGCCTGATGCAGAGGAGCTGGTGTGAAGAGACTCGGAGATGGGGCTGGACTCGGGAATATTTTGCGATGACGATGGACAATCTGGTGTTGCAATGGTAGTAGTAGGGGCTGAAGATAGACCATGCAAAGTTTCTGTGTCATCATGGATCAACTCTGTGTTCACTGACCAATTCGGATTGGTACCCGTGGCGTTCGAAGCCTCCGCGGAAGTGGTGGGATTGTTAATTGTCGTAAACGGAAATTCGTCTTCATGAAATTTAACGTCGCGTGAGACAGAAGTCGCCCGTGACGAGGTCGTATAATTTCCAACCCTTTTTACCATTGGGGTAACCGACAAAGACGCATTGACGACTTCTTGGAGCGAATTTATTTCCTTTTGCCTTTTGATTATGAGCGAAACACAAGCACCCGAAAACACGTAGTTCGTCAAAACTTGGGGGCTGGCCAAAGAGACTTTCATATGGTGTTTTATTGTCCAATAATCCGGAAGGAGTTCTATTAATTAAATGAACTGCAGCTAGAACACATTCCCCCCAAAATGTAATTGGAAGATTAGCTTGGAACATCAAAGCGCGACTGACATTAAGAATGTGTTGATGTTTACGTTCAACGCGACCGTTCTGTTGCGGAGTACCCACACATGACGTTTGAAAGAGAATACCATTCTCACTAAAATAATCACGCAGACAAGCAAATTCGGTACCATTATCACTTCGGACGGTGCGAACCGACACATTAAATTGACGTTCAACCATAGCAAAAAATGAGGTAAAAACTGATTGAACTTCAGTTTTATTGCGTAGCAAATACACCCAAACAACTCGAGAAAAATCGTCAACGATTGTCAAAAAGTAAACAGCATCACATGAAGAGGGTGTGCGGTACGGCCCCCATAAATCACAATGAATTAATTCAAAAATACTTCCAGCTTTATTGGCACTAATAGGGAAACAATCACGAGTTTGTTTTTGCTTGAGGACAAATAACACATGCTTTATTCAATTTCTTTGGAAAAGTACTGGAACGAATAATAGGCAACAACTTAACAACACGATCAGAAGGATGGCCCAAACGACGATGCCATAACTCAAAATCGGTGAGGCCGGAAACTGTCAGCGCTTGTACTGTAGAAAATTCTCGAAAAAAATAAAGCCCATCACGTCGTTCACCGGCTCCAATCAGATTCCCCGAACGTAGGTCCTGTATAACACAGAAGGAGTCAGTGAACCGAACATGACAATCAATGTCATCAATCAATTGTGATACTGATATTAAATTGCAAGTTAGTTGGGGCACAAATAGGACGTGATCAAGAACTAATTCCCGAGAGAGATAAACACGACCCTCCAAAGTCGCAACAGTGCGGTGACCATTAGGTAGTCCAACCGGGCAATCAAGTATACGTCGAGTATCATGTAAGCATGCTTGATTTCCCGTAACATGATGAGAAGCTCCTGTATCAATAATCCAAGCTAAGGAAGAACACTCACCGGTCATACGATCGTGATCTCCAGAACGTTTTTCGGTATTAATCATTTTTAATAAAATCTGAACTTGCTCCGAGTTCAAATCTGCTAAAGAAGGATGATTATTAGAGGACCTCGCATTGCTAGGTTCGGTCACCGCATTAGCGCGCACGCCACGACCAGCTGCTGTAGTTGGAAGGGTGGGTGTGGATCCGCGACCTGAACCAATAGATGGAGGAGTTGTGGGTGTAACTCCTCTTCCCGAACCAGCCCCTTTTGCTCCACGGTTCCGCGTTTCCCACCAATCCGGGTACCCGTGCAATTTAAAACATGTCCCGGTATCATGACCTTTTTGTTGACAATGACTGCAAAATAGTTTTGTCTTGTCGGGTCTGTCAAATTTCAGCGAACTTCGATTAGCTTGAACGGCGAAAGTATGAAGGTCTTCCTTGACAGCCTTGTTTCGTGCGATATTACGAGACCGTTCTTCTTGAAGAAAAGCCTGACATGCACGATCTATATCGGGGAGAGGATTTTGAGATAACAAGTTTGTGCGCACTACAGCATATAACTCATCATCGATCCCAATTAAAAATTGATGGAATTTTTCGTCCTCTCGATCAAGAGAGAACTTTCCAGCCACATCACATGTACATCGACCACACTCACACGCATGTAGAGGTTTTAGCCGAGCAAGTTCATCATATAACCCCATCAAACGACTATAATAATCCTCAATAGACATAGTTTTGGACTGCTTACATTCAGTGATATCTGCTCGCAATTGTTGTAGACGAGGACCATTAACCACACAAAATCTTTTTGCGAGATAGTCCCAAAAAGGTTTCGCTTCATCGTGATATGGAATAGACACTACAACCTTAGGGTCGATGCTACGTAACATCCACGAAACGAGCATCGAATTGACTGTGTCCCAATCAAGTAATTTCTTCTTTTCTGTGGGTTTGCTGATCGTCCCATCGATAAACACGAATTTTCGACGAGCTTTTAAGGACAAAGTAATCGCCCGTGCCCACGCCACATAATTGTCGCCGTGTAAGATCACGTGTGTAATCAGATTTCCGGGTTGATCTCCAGACCCGAGATAATATGGTGATGAAGGTTCAATCTTTCCGTCTTCCGTCATAGTCGAAACCTGCAAGAACACGCTGGTGGTGCAGAGAGCGACGTAGGAAGAGGTTCGTGATTTTTAGGGTTTGCTATGCTGCTATCGCTCTGATACCATGCTAAATAAACTGATAACAATATTTGTTGTGTCTTTCATAAGAGAATACAAAGTCTTTAAATAGATAAAACCTAGGTCACAAAGCCCATGCACAGCATAGCCCATGATCCAATACGTCAACATTGTTCCGAGTTTTTTAACATTGTGTGACTAGTTATTTTTCTCAAATACATGTTCTTTGTCGTTTTTTGTTTGTTAAATGTTATTTTGTAGTCTTGTTTTGTATAATGTTTTTTTTATTGAAATAACTTGTGTTAGCTTTTGTTGAAGTGATTTAAGTAATTTAACCCACAATTACTTAGTACTGTTTAGCTAATAAGATAAAACTAAATTTGTGGTTCAATAATTTAAATTATTCATTCAATAATTAACCGAAACCAATCAAACTCATATCACCTAAGTTGCTGATCAACCGAGCCCAACTAACCCAACTCGACTCGTGGTCGGGTTTACTTTTCAATTCTTGCATATTTCAAAGAGATTAAGAGGAAAATATGTTTCAAAAAATACTATCATGTGTCCCTATTTTGCCGAATTTGAAAATCTACTACACAGACAACCATTTGTTCTTCTACTTTGTCAACTATTCAAACCTCTCGATAAATTTGATAAATATGTTTGGAACACATTAAATTATTAATAAATATGTGCATCACATTAAAAAAAATAAAGACAATCAACCACACATAATAAATATGTGTGTTAGCACAAAAAATAATTAAAATTATAATAAAATTAAGTGTGGAAAATGTAACGCAAAAATAATAAATATGTGTGGGTACATAAATAAAAAAATATGTAGAGCACGTTAAAATAATAAAAAAAATAAAAATAGATATGTATAGATTAAAATAATAAAAATTAATCGAAACAATTTATAAATCAATCAAAATATTTAATTATCCTAATTAATCAGTTCGCTTAATTAATTAATAAAATATTCAATATTAATTAATCATCAACCAATAAAATAAAAATTTTAAAACTTAGGTAGTTAATAGTAAGTTAATAGTAATTAATAAAAACATTACATATTTATATACACTTAATCAGTATAATGCTAATATCTTCTAGTGAACTATCTTTGACCACCATTCATTTTTGTTAGTCTTTTGAGATGTTTGTGTCGTAGCATTATACAGAACTACAACTATTTATATATTTTCACTATAAATTATGAAGATGGGGAGCTATATTAAATTTTACAAAAAGATTAAAAAATATTTTTTACCATTAAAAATAATGCATATTTTATTTAACTCCTCATATTGAAAATTAAATATTTTTTAAATAAGTATAATAAATTAACATCAAATTATTTTAAAATAAGTATAATAAATTAACATCAAATTATTCGGGGTCTAAATTTAAAACTATGAAACAACTACTCCACCTTATTTCACTGCTCACATTAAATATTACATATGTCACCTTATTAAAAAAATAATAAAATGTGTGGAGCAATATATATATATATATATATATATATATATATATATATATATATATATATATATATATATATATATATATATATATATATATATATGTGTGTGTGAAGTACAAAAATAATAACATGTGAGTAGTGAAATATTTTCTTAGTATTACTTATAATTCTTTAGATTTTCTTTTAGTATATGAGTGATCATTTTTCATATTATAAATAAACTTCAAAATATATATTTGCACGATTATTGTATTTTTAATTTATTTTTAGGGAAAATAGAGAAGTAAAAATTTGGAAGTAAAAAATTGTTATAAAAATATAAAAAAATTACTTAAAACTTATAGTTAAAGTGCCTTTTAATTCTATTAATTATTTTTGTTTTAAATGTAGATATTATATTGTGATAAGAAGTAAGAACATAAAAAATTACTAATGCTCGAGGTGGAGCACCTCCCGAGCCATATTGAAAAAGTAAATTGTGGGAAAATTAATTATATTGTATTTTTGTTCACTTGTTAATTTGTTACTTGTTTTCGTTTTAATGTGTTAAGAGGATGTTTCTAGTTCGAACTCCTACTACTACCATTTGGATGTTAACAGTCGCTGCATTTATGATAGCTAAATAGCTTATTTGGATATGTTCGATGATAACAATTATAAATTGAGAATAAAATATAATATTATTACAATAATTTTATATATTTATATAAAAATAAATTAAATTATATATAGAGTAAAAATAATAAATATATGTGGAAAAAAATCATGTGTAAAACATAAATTAAGTTAAAATAATTAAAATGTTGTATATTTAATATTTATATCGTGAGTGAGACTTATTTATCACTCCTATTATTATTCTATAGATCCGTCTAGTTTCCTCTAAAAAATTGTATTCCCTCGATTTTTTTAATAGTCATACTACATAATGGGAAAACTTATAGGAGAACTAAATAATACTCCCTCTGTTTATTATAAACAATATACAAAAATTATGAAAAAATTACTAAAATAAAATTCAATAGTTAAATTATATTTTAGTTATTTTTTCATAATTTTTGTATACTGTTTATTATATGTATTGAACGAACAAAAAAAGTCATCATTGACCACAATCATATAGCTCTGGGACAGAGGGAGTATATATTAGTGTTGTTTCATTATGTAGGGTATATAAAACTAAAGATCAATTTATTTTAAATATATATATACTACTAATTTGAAATATTATATTTTGTTTGTTGTTACTTTATATACTACTAATTTGAAACATGATATTTTGTTACTTAGCTTGTTAACTCACTAACTTCGTTGATGTCACGGAGATGGCCGAACTCACTAATTTCATTTATCTTAATTAAAAAATTTAAAACTTAGGTAGTGTTATGAATATTATTAATTACTTAGGTAGTAAATGATTAGTTTAAGACAAGACAGAAACTATACTTTATATCATATCATAGTATTCCTATATGAAATGAAATAACAATTTTATTTTTGTCTCTCTTTCTACTATATTATTCTCTCTGAATTCTCTTCCAATCGTATTTAAATTTTCTAAAGGGTAGCGCTATTCGCACCCCTTTTACTCTAAGTACACCACTATGATTTTATAATTTTAATTATTTATTATTTATACTTGATAAACCATTTAATCTTCCTAATTTACCCGTATCAAATTAATAATACACCACTTTTTTAATAATAATAATTTAATAGCACTGTAATCAGAAAATGAAAAATCCAACCTAATATTTATCAATGGTGGCGTTCTCTGTCCATCTGAGGAGGAAGAATCAATCGAACAAAAATTGAAAACTTGAATTGGAGAATGAGTTTATTATTTCAACAAAGTGCACGCTTCAATTATAATTTTTGTAATTGAAAAAGAAATTTTAAAGAATAATAAGTGATATCTTCTAAATTATACAGTCAATTCATGTACTATAAAAAACTGAATTTTCCAGTGATGATATACAACATGTATATTCTTAAAAATTCATATTATTAAAAAAAAAAAAAAAAGATCTGAGGTGGCTTATTTGTTGAAAAGCCTTTCTCTAATTAAGTCTTCATCTTCAATGTCATTTTTTTAACTTCTATCGTGGCCGACGCCATAGATAGGAAATAAAGATTTTTATATTTTTTTCATTATGAATTTACTATCGATAAAGGTTGGTGTATTGTTAATTAAAGTTGAAGGTGTACTTAGAGTAAATGGTGGTGCAAATAGCGCCACTCTTTTCTAAATTAGAAAGGATGACCATCATGCGGGTAGGCTATATTTCCTTTAGTGAAGGAGTACAGAAGGCTTTCGTGTAACATTTTCTTCTCATCTCCAATTTCATGACGGAGAAGATTAAATTTTGTTATGGTCTCGTATTCTTTGTGTAACATTTCCTTCTCATCTCCAATTTCATGACGGAGAAGATTAAATTTTGTTATGGTCTCGTATTCTTCGGGAACGTTAACTCGTTTGTTCTCACCACCAACTAAAGCCACCAATGTCAAATCCAACCCCGTAATAATATCGAGAACTTCAGCCTCTAATCATCCCTCCATCTTTAGATTAATATCTTCTAGTCAACGGGAATCCACCATATCTTTGACCACCATCCATTTTTGTTGGTCTGAATTTTCTTAGAAATATTTGTGTTGTAGGTGCTATTTTTAATAAGGAATTAATACATACAACCACATCTATTTACTTATTTTCACTATTAAATAAATTAATAAATATAACTACAGCCAAATATTTACTTATTTTCACTATAAATTATAAGTATTGTATATATTAATTAAAAAATTAGTGTGTTTGTATAACTTTATAATTAAATTCTCAACTATCATGTAATAGTGTTGTGATATGATTTTAATCTCATCTCATATTACATCCAAACAGATGCAAAGAGGGGCCCACTTGAAGTCTTGAACCCTCCCGTTGTCACTCAATTTTTTCTTAGTAATTGGGGTCGTTTGTAATAGCATTCCAATGGGAGGTAATAGCATTCCAATTGGAGGCAATGACAAAATTTGTCTCCCAACTCTACCGTAGCAGCCTCAATGAAAGGTAAAGCCATGATAAAATGGAGATTGTGAACAACCGTAGCAGCCTCAATGAAAGGTAAAGCCATGATAAAATGGAGATTGTGAACAGTGGACGGTTAATTTGCTGGCCAATTGTTCATGTGGCAATTTTTTTTAATATTATTTATTATATATTTGTTTTATTTTCATTTTTATTTTAATGTTATTAATTTAAAAGTGATGTGATATTTTATTTTTTTTAATACACAATTTTATATTTATTATTATTTTAAAGAAAATAAAATTAAAATTCAATTAAGACAAATGCAAATTAAAAAAATACAAATACAAATACAAATTAAATTTCAATACTACGAATTTTAATACAAAATACTAAAACATAAAATACAATAGGGAAAGAAACATAAACTCTACATTAATTTTTTTATTTTAATTTATATATTGTTTTATTAAAAAAATATGACATATTAATTTATTTAATTTCTAATTGTACATATCATATTATAAATTTGATTATATACAAATGTAATTTAAATAAAATTATTTTGTGATAAAATTAGGAATATTTGAAAAGAATATTCTTTTTGAATTAAAATTTGATTTTGATGGTTGGAGATGATTTTGATGTTTGAATTAAATTTAATGGCAAATTTTGAGAAAGTGTGATTTTTGCCACCCACCAATGGGAATGATCTAAAGAGTTCACTAATACTCTTTAATTTGTTTAGACTATAAATATATACTCATATAAATATATTGCTTGGAGTATTTATAAACATCACTTGCAAAGTGACAAAAGTTGATGGTGGTGAATGCATGCTAACCGATTGGATTATCAAATATTGAATGTTTTATTTTATTAGGTTTATTATATAGTGTTGCACGAAATATATAGATTGTACTATGATAAGACGTTGTAGTATCGTCAAAAATCAATTAAATTTATAATCGAACTAATTGTCGAAGCAACTCGCCGAATCGATCTCAAAGAATACTACAATCAGCACGTATGCATATTTATTTATTTATTTGAAATGGAGAAAATAAAGTAAAATAGTATAATGCATTGTTGGAGTTTATTTTTGTTTGAAACTAAAATTTATCTAATTAATTTTTAAAACAAACAAATGAAAGAGCAAATATTAATGAAAATAGTTTTAAAACAATGAGGAGAAGGAACTAGGGAGAGTTGGAATCTCCAGTTCTCAATTTCGGAGTTTATTAAAGTTCATGTAAACGGCTGGTTCACATGTGGTTCGATTAATCACAATCACGATTTATTAACAACTTCAAACGTAAATTTTAATTCTATTGGGTATTTAATCGAACACTTTACCGACGAACTTAAATCGTATTCTTAATTTCAATAATACGTTTGTCTTTAAAAATAATTTGTTTCAATTATATTATTTAAAAATGGATTTTTTTTTTGGTTAAATGACATGATAAAGAACCGCGCATAGAGAATAGTCGGATAGATATCCCTCCGCATCTCCTAGCTAACAGACTAACTATTCAACCAATCAAACAAAACATATAGCATAAAGAATAAAGAGCTAATTTACAATCAAATTTAGCCTTTTTTTTAATTTAATTTTCATAATTACATTTTCTTACTTAAAAACATTTTTTTTAATTTAATTTTCATAATTACATTTTCTTACTTAGAAATATTTTTTTTAATTTAATTTTCACACTTACATTTTCTTACTTAGAAATATTTTTTTTAATTTAATTTTCATAATTACATTTTCTTACTTAGAAATATTTTTTAAATTTAATTTTCATAATTACATTTTCTTAGAAATAGTTAGAATAGACAGTATTAGACCGCGAAGAAAAACCCAATTAATAAAAACAGCAGCCATGGGAGAAGCATCACCTCCGCCGCCGCAGCCGGAGACGACGAAGGCCTGGCGCAACTACATATCGGAAGAGCTTCCCGGCAGCGTCAAAGAGTCGGCTGAAACCGCCATTCTCTCCGCCAGGTCCCTCCATCAATCATCTTCCAACCGTCTCCGATCTCTCCAGGTCACAACATTATCACGGTCCACCCACTTTCCTCTTCTCGCTTTAATTTAAAAATATTGATGCGCGATTTATTCAGGATTCTATTGCTCTGATTGGAACTCGGTACGGATATTATGAAGAGGCTTTCTTCAGTAAAGTTAAAGGTGTCATTGCTTAACCCTAAAAATAGTTGCTGCGGTAATTTTAAATCCGTTCTAAGTCGCGTTACCGATGCGATTGCGTCAAAAATAATTGATCATATTTTTCACTAATGTTAATTCGATTATCCCTTTATATATACATATAGATGAGATGGTGAGTGCAAGAGAATACCCAGCTATGGCAGGTGGAGTTGCTGTTACTGCTTGCCTCCTCCTTATGCGTGGTATGCCTTTCGATTCCGACTCATTAGTTAATCGGATATTACACAGCAAAATAAATAACCAGAAGTGTGTGTTGGATGGATGAGAGTAACTACTCAGTCCAATGTCCATGCCTTTTGGTTGAATGAATAGTCATACCTTGTTTCAAAAGCTACTGATTTATTGGATGTGCGCTCAAAAGGGCCCAAACGATTTTTGTATCGCCAGACATTGGGTCGACTTCAGAGTGAGGAGGTATAACAATATCTTACGTTTGAGGCTGTAATTGTATGAGTACAATGAAATCAGAACTAATATCTCAGTTTGGAATAAAATTGGTTGTTCTGTATGTAGGCACAATTTATTAGAGCGGAGAGGAATGTGAAAGAGTTGACCCTGTCTGTTGACTTAATGAAGATGGAGAGCCAAAAACTGCTCGAAAGAGCTGTGCTAGCTGAAAAGGACATGAAACGTGGTCACTATGACCTCATGTAAAAGATTACTTGAACCAGTTTGATGCATTTTTCGGATTAATCTTTTTGATTCTTTACATGTAATGTTTTGAAATGATTCATAGGGGTGCTGGGTCTCAGATTAGAAGCCTTGCAAGATCAGTTTATAAGGCAGAGGCTGAAGCTTCTGGTATATTTGTAACCTATTGTTTTACTTGATCTTCTTTCTTCTTTTAACCAACCACTGTGGGAGATTTTCAATGGTGATGTTCCAAGATTTTGGGTTTATTGACATTATTCTGCTCCTGGAAGTTTGAATATAGATCTTGGAAGGGGTGTGTGGTTAGTGTCATTTTGAGTTGATAGACGGGATGTCTTGATTGTGTCATAGGGTAGATCAGATGCAAAAAATGAAACGCATCCACATATATTTACAATGTTTATAAGTACGCGGACACCATATAAAATGGTTTTGAGGTTCTAAAATGACTCCAGGCCTTGTTAACAGTGAATTGTCTATCAGAAGTATCATTGCTTGAACTTTCTTGTCATCCCCTGTGGGAGGATATTGCTTTCCAAAGCTTTCGACAATGAGTTGTGATCTCACTATGATAGCTGGTCTCTTATATATACATAGGAATAGGATCACATACTTTTCCTTTAACTTTCCACCAAAACTCCCCTTTTACTCTTTTTTGTTTCTTGTATTTTGATCAGATCTGATGGAATTGCTGCGGGAAACTCCTGGTAGGGAACCCTTGAAGCTACGAGCAGACGTAAGATCCGTAAATGTGAAAACTTCTAGTTATATATTTTGCAATCCATCGTTACAACTGAAATAATTGTTTGTGTGTGAATATTTGATACGTTGCACCAGGTTGCTTCGATGGCAGCACATCTGCGGCAACAAAGATCGGCAATGGATAAAAGGATCATGAAAATTTCTGAGCTAGGTGTTCCTGTGTGACAACCCTCCTCTTCCAAAGGCTTCAAGCTTTTCGATAGGTGATGCTAAATATTCCAGAGTCATATGTGCTTTTTCTCGTTCAGAATAAAGAACATTTCATTTCCACATACAGTATATGAGAGTAGTTAGTTTGAAAAGTATTCATTTCATTTCTCTCGTGTATGAAGTGTTTGAGCAAATATGAAAACAAAAAATTGTGTTTTGTAGTATTCATCTTTGGAAGAGCAAAAAGGATTGTGATCGGAATTTCAAGTGATAAGATCTCGATGTATCTGTACCGGCCTCACAGCCAAATGCTAACTACGGCCAGCCATTAATAATTTAAGATACAAAATTAAACTCGTCAAAAATATTGCACATTCTTATAATGACACAGAAGGAATATGTTAGTTTTAAGAATGATTGTTTGGGATTTTTTTTTTTTACTCATCTTTGGATTTTGGAGTAACAGTGTTTGATTGAGCTTATTTGAAAAAATTATTTAATAAATACAATAAAGATATTAAACTATTTGAATATATACATTTATAAGTGGTTAATTTGACATTTTTTTTATAAATATAATAATGAAAAAAACATGTGAAAATAATCGAGTAAAATAGTTGCATGAAGATAATATCAAGGGTTGTAATATCAAGGGTTGAGATGGTATATGGAGACTGGAGAGTATATTGTTAATCTGTGCCTTGAAAAATAAAAGCAAACATTTCACTTCTAGTGGGACTAATTGAATATTTAAAAAAACAGTATTATTTTTTATTTTGTTACGTTTTTATTTAATCAAGGTTAAAAAAAAAATATTTTTTTGTTATAGGTGTAATTTTAATTTTATTTATAATGAAAATAGACGAGAAACTCTTCACTCGATTGATTGTAGGCCCTTCAATCGATATGTAAATTAGAACATGTCTCAATATCTCATCTAAATTTCGAAATTTAAACTCTATTGTTACACGGAAGGTGAATTAGAACATGTCTCAATATCTCATCTAAATTTCGAAATTTAAACTCTATTGTTACACGGAAGGTGATACGGTTACACACGGTGTATTGACTTTTGAATACACTTCCAATTAACTTTTGACACTTGTAATTTTGTTGTTTAGTTATTTTTTATTTTTATTTTTATTTTTTTCGCACTACGTGCTCGAAGGTAATGAAAACAGTTAAAAATTTTGTTTTTTTTTTCGGAATGAGTTTTATGTTTTGAAAAAAATTGTTTTTAAATAATTTAATTAAATATAAATGAAAATAATTTTAATTTTTTTTTCTGTAAATAGTACTTTTTTAATTTAAAAAAATTTGTTTTTAAATAATTTAATTAAATATTATATAGAGTAAATATAATTTTTTTTGGGGTAAAGAGTTTATTATTTTAAAAAGATTTGTTTTTAAATAATTTAAATAAATATATATAGTGAATATAATTTAAAAAACTTTATTTTTTTCCTTAAATTTTTTTTATTTTGAAAAAAAAAATTATTTTTAAATGATTTAATTAAATATATATAGTGAATATAATCTTAAAAGCTATAATTTTTTTTTGCGGAAAGAGTTTTTTATTTTGAAAATTTTTGTTTTAAAATAATTTAATTAAATATATACGTGAATATAATCTTAAAAGACGAATGATGATGAATTTAAAAAGTTTATAGACTCTATGTAAATTTTGACTGATTTTTTAATTGATTAGTATATAATTTTCATTAATTTCAGAAAACTGTAAAAAAAATTATTAATTTAAGTGAACTTTCATACACTATGACTTATTGATTCAAATTACTATGAGTATATAAAAAAATCATATTATTTAGAAAATACAAAAAATATATTATTATTTATTATTATTATTATCAATGTTATTTTTATTACTTTATGCTTGATTTTATTTTTTTATTATTCTTATTTCTTAATGTTATTTTTATTACTTTATACTTGATTTCATTTACTCGTTTTTCATGCATTAACTTTTGTTATTTCGTTATTTGTTAAATTACAATTTTTTCTCTTTAGTGTTCAGATTTTTTAATTTTTTTCTACTAAATATTAAACAATACGCAATTGTAAATAAATAGTTATAAATAATTTTTAAATTAAATTAAATATTAATACTAATAATATTAATTTATAATATTTTGATTTATTTTTAAACAAGTCTTTATATATTAATAAACACAAAAATAATTTATTATAAATATCATATATAAGTAATTACTTTAAATATATATATATATATATATATATATATATATATATATATATATATATATATATATATATATATATATATATGATTAGTCTAATTTTTCCAAATAAAATTTTGATTATTTGTTCAAAAACTATTTCAATACTGTGCAATGCAAACTTTTGCAATAATTATGAAGGGCTATATTAATAGAAAAAAATTAAAAAAAATATCCATAGAAATTAGATATTAAAATAAATATAATAATTATTATAAAGTGATACATGTCATATTTTGATTGAAAATGTATAAAAGATTTCTTACCAAGAATATTATTACAATGTGCCAAATGTTATATTTTAATTGGAAGTGTATTTGACTTTTGTTACACTTTGAGTATATATAGCCTTTTTCATTATACACCCATCACCACACCACAGGCCACGTCATCACAGCAGTATTTTTAATTAATTACTGCTGATTGGAGTAGGGGCTGGCTATGTATGCTGACAACCAAAAAGATTAGATTTTTAGCTCAAACTAGAGTTGAAATTCCTCCATTTTTACTACTAGTTCCTCCCGTCGTTTTCATCTCACTCTCGAAACCCTAGACAAAAAACCAGACGATTTACATCACCTCACCAGAACCGCCGCCATGGCATTCTGATTCGTTCTTCCATTCCGTTCTTCGATCGCCCAATTCCTCTATTTCGATTCATTCGCTACCAAAACAAATTATATTCAACACTGTCTGCTGATAGCGCGCATAGAAGAATTACCGTTCGGTCTCCGTGCGTACTAATTATTGTAGATGGAGGGGAATTCGGCGGGCGGAGGCGGAGGCGGAGGCGGAGGGGGGAATGATGTGGAATTGCTGTGCAAGACATTGCAGGTCGAGCACAAGCTCTTCTACTTCGACCTCAAGGAGAATCCCCGCGGGCGATACCTTAAGATCTCCGAGAAAACTTCGGCGACCAGGTCCACCATCATAGTGCCGTCCAACGGCATCGCCTGGTTCCTCGATCTCTTCAATTACTATGTCAATTCCGACGACCAAGATGTTTTCAGCAAAGAACTCCAGCTCGACACCAAGGCACGTTCGAATTTCGACACACCTTCTCACACTCTTTTGAATCCATTGTTTTTTTCTCTTCAAAATTTATCTTTGTGTGTTCACTCAGTTGATTTAAAATCCACTTGCAGGTGTTCTATTTTGATGTTGGCGAGAACAGAAGGGGACGATTTCTAAAAGTTAGTTGCTCAATTTCAGCCCTTTTCTTGTTCGGCTTATTGCTCGTCGTTCTCAATTTTACAAGTTGCATTGATTAGCAGGGTTTCTTTGATTATGAGCTTTAAATTCTTTGTCTTGTTCAGTATACTCGTGAACTCGCAATTTAGAATTATTGGGAACCTGACCATTAGAGTTTGTGAAGTTTCTCTTCGATCTTATGTTCAACTAAACTGTTACCGTGAGATTTCTATGATAATCAAGTAAGATAGAATATCATAGTTTAGGGGATTGTAAGTGTAATGGTCAAAGCACCACAAAAAAGTTCCATGGTTGAATTCATTGTTGATACAGCGGTGAAGGATTATGTACTGTATGTCATTCGAAAAACTTGAAGAATATAGCACGGCATAAATGATATTACTCAGACTGAATATTTAAAGGTCATCATCAGGCTGTAAACACGGGAGTGAGTTTGAACCTTTTTTATGTACTAGTTCAAGTTGAAGTAGCTGTCTCACTCTCAGCATTGAATTTTTTCTCTGTCCTGGAAAACATTAAATCCACAAATTCCTTGTTAAAACATGTGAAAACTCAATGGTTTCAGCATGCTAAAAGCTATTTGTAGTAACAAAAAATGTTTTTGCTAATTTTGTTTGTTGTTCGTTTGACATTTTTTTTTTGTTTATATTACTGTGGATCACGAGGTTATGCGTACTAATGAAAAACAGATATATTAATTTAGGTGTTCTCACTGTTTATAATCTCACTGCAACGTTCATTATGTCAAAGCCTTGATTTTCACAAATAGACTTGTCTGTGCAGATATCTGAAGCTTCGGTTAGCCGAAACCGTAGTACTATTATTGTCCCTGCAGGAAGTACCCGAGATGAAGGTTGGTCTGCCTTTAGGAATATTTTGGCTGAAATAAACGAAGCATCAGGGCTTTTTGTCCTGCCCAATCAGGTAATTATTCAATAATCATTTGTTCATCAACTATGTGTATCGTGTAGTAGTGCTCTTGATGTGTATCCTCAAGCAACCTTCACGCATTTATGGTCTTGTGTAATCATCAGGAGAATTCTGAAGCCCCGGAAGGCCTAGTTAGGCTTTCAGATGATGTAGGGGCCGGTTTCATATCCAGTAATAGTACTCAACCTGCCCCAGCAGGCTTGAATGCTGACCGCGCTAATGATCTGCCACCATCTGATGACATGGGAGTCTCGAAAGTGTTAAGAGTTGACCAAAAGAAGTTTTTCTTTGATCTTGGCAGCAATAACAGAGGCCATTTCTTGAAAATGTCTGAGGTGTGTATTGGAAGTTTTTCAGTAACACGCAGCTAAAATTTTTTCTCACAAACTTTAAATTCAAAACTGTAGCAAATTTAGGTTATTTATTAATTCAAAATTGAGAAAGAAATCGCAACTTGTGAATTTGAAATGAATGGAATTTGAAACTGAGATTTGGATTTTCAAAACTGCAGGTCACAGGATCAGACCGCTCGTCTATCATTCTCCCGCTGTCGGGCCTGAAGCAGTTCCATGAAATGGTTGGTCATTTTGTGGAGATTACTAAAGATAGAATTGAGGGTAATGTGCGGACCTAGGATACTCCTCAAAGATGAACGAGTATGGCTGAGATTGTGGTTAAACCAGTCGACTCAGTCTGTTATGGCTAAAGTATCAATTGTGGTCGGTGCCTCGTTGGTCCGTCAGTGTGCTTCCGTTTGTTGCCTTGGTTTTAGTTGTCTTTCATTCACATCTGAATAAAGTTAGCTTGCTTCTTTTTTCAGTCAGACAATCTTTGAAAGTGAATAAGCTTGAATCTGGATAGAACAATGTATAATAAATGAATAAGCAGTTTACGTTTTTGTTTTTCGATATGAAAACTTATAGACTTGATTCTGAATGTACATTATAGACGATTCCAAGTTTTTTTTTTTTTTTTTTTTGTGTGTGTATTCATGAACTTAATCAAATACTCTAATGCTGGATAAATACCACAAAATTATATGAAAAATGTTTGCTGCCCTTTCAAATTCATCGCTAACAAACATATAAATGTTTGCTGCCCTTTCAAATTCATCGCTAACAAATTCTTTGAAGCAGGTCGACTCAATTACAAGCGAGGAGAAGACTTAACCAGGAGCGACGAAATCAGTAGTTGTCACGATGGAATAGAAAGGTTATTTCTATTTATGGAATATTATTGCTTTGTAGAATCCTCCGATTCCTTAGCCGAGAACTAAAAATGGAGTTGATCAAAACATGGACATGAGTGAATTAAGGAAATCTCACAAACACACAGAATGTATTGGGGCAGGGACAAACTATATAAACCCCCTCATCCCTCCTTCCCCAAAACACAACACAAGCATTTCTTTTCTTTCCTCTTCCATTTTTTTTCATCTAATAAATATAATAAATTGCCAGAAGAAGGCAAATATCCCAAAAGCATATCTTCTTCTTGGCAAAAAATAATTATATGTAACATTAAAAAAAAAAAAAAAAACTCCCACATTTATTCTTCTTGTTGTTGTTGTTGATATTGTTTAGTCCTCATGGGGCACTCCAACAGAAACCTGATGAACTCCCTCTCGGCTATCGTCCTCGTTTCCCTCATGGCCGCTGGGGCCATGGCCGAGGACCCTTACCACTTCTTCGAGTGGAAAGTGAGCTACGGCACAATCTCCCCCCTCGGAGTCCCCCAGCAGGGCATCCTGATCAACGGCCAGTTCCCGGGGCCCACGATCAACTGCACCTCCAACAACAACATCGTGGTCAACGTTTTCAACGAGCTGGACGAGCCGTTCCTCCTGACGTGGGCCGGCATTCAGCAGCGCAAGAACTGCTGGATGGACGGGACCCCCGGGACCATGTGCCCCATCATGCCGGGCACAAACTACACGTACAAGTTTCAGGTCAAGGATCAGATCGGCAGCTACCTCTACTTCCCCACCACCGCCCTCCACCGCGCCGGAGGCGGCATCGGGATACTCAAGGTCCACAGCCGAGACCTCATCCCCGTCCCCTTCGACACCCCCGCGGAAGAGTATAATGTCGTCCTCGGGGATTGGTACAACAAGGGCCACAAGGCCCTCAGAGCCGTCCTCGACTCCGGCCGATCCATCGGCCGCCCCGACGGGATCCATATCAACGGGAAGTCCAACAAGGTCGGCGATGTGATTGACGAGCCCCTCGCCACGGTCGAAGCTGGGAAGACCTACAGGTTCAAATCTCTTGTCCTATTTAACGAGTTTTAGTTGAATTTTGAACGTTTTTCTTTTATTTTAAACTGAAATCGACTGAAATGAACTGAACTAAATTATTTTATTTTGAAACGAACTTGGGATCTGTTCTTTTGGACTTAATTTCAGTCCATTTCAGTTCAGTTCGGACCGCTTCAGTTTTGTTCAGTTCAGTTCAGATCTCCTCAGTTTGTTCAGCTCGATTAAGTTCGTTTCAGTCCAAAAGAACATGTTCCGGTTTCAGTCCAAAAGAACATGTCCTTAAATAAAGCTGAACTGACTTAACTGAACTGAATGGAATGGACTGAAATTAAGTCTGAAGAACTACAGGTTCAAATCTCTTGTCCTATGTAACGATTTTAGTTGATTTTTTTCGAATTGAAATCAACTGAAACTGAATTGAATGAATCTTATCTGAAGTGAAGTATTAATATTTTTTTAAAAGAATTAATAATATTTTGGTATTAACTAGATTGTATAATGAACTGAACTGGAACGATCTGAATTGAACTGAAATTGATTGAAATGAAGTCGAAAAGAACATGTCCTTAAACTGAACTGAAATGGACTGAAATGTGACCTGCAGGTTCAGGGTGTGCAACGCGGGCATGAGGATGTCGGTGAACTTCCGTTTCCAGGGCCACCCGATGACCCTGGTGGAGCTGGAGGGGTCCCACACGGTCCAGAACGTGTACGACTCCCTCGACCTCCACGTCGGCCAGTGCCTCTCCGTCCTCATCACCGCCGACCAGACTCCAAAGGACTACTACCTCGTCGTCTCCAGCCGCTTCGCCAAGCACGCCCTAACTTCCGTCACCCTCATCCGCTACTCCGGCAACTCCAAAAACCACCTCCCGGCCTCCCCCGAGCTGCCCCTCCCCCCGCCCGAAACCGAGCAGAGGAAGAGCATCGCCTGGTCGATCAACCAGTTCCGCTCGTTCCGGTGGAACCTGACCGCCAGCGCCGCCCGCCCCAACCCCCAGGGCTCCTACCACTACGGCAAAATCAACATCACCCGCACCATCAAGATCGCCAACTCCCGCTCCCTCGTCGACGGGAAGCTCCGATTCGGCATCAACGGGGCCTCCCACGTGGACCCCGACACCCCTCTCAAGCTGGCCGAGTACTTCGGCCTCTCGGAAAAAGTCTTCGAGTACGACCTCGTCAAGGACGAGCCCCCGGTTGTTGACGGGCTTTTAGTGGGCCCGAGCGTGGTGACCGGAACCTTCCGGAACTTTGTGGAGATTGTGTTTGAGAACAGGGAGAGGAGCGTGCAGACGTGGCATTTGGACGGGTACTCGTTTTTCGCGGTGGCGATTGAGCCCGGGACGTGGGGCCCGGAGAAGAGGAGGAACTACAATTTGCTTGACGCGGTGAGTAGGCACACGATACAGGTGTACCCGGGGACGTGGGCAGCGGTGATGACGACGCTGGATAATGCGGGGATGTGGAATTTGAGGTCGGATATGAGGGAGAGAGCGTACTTAGGGCAGCAGATGTATGTGAGCGTGTTGTCGCCGGAGAAGTCGCTGAGGGACGAGCATAATATTCCGATTGGGCAGCAGCTGTGCGGGATCGTCAGGGACCTGCCGAAGCCGGCTCCATACGTTTAGACAATATGCGACGACGATGACAACGAAGAACTAACATCTAGAGTTTTTTTTGGTGCATCAACACTTGCTTGTGTTTGTGTTTTGAATATTTGTTTGTTTGTATTCAACATACTTTAATAAAGAAAAATGTTTTTTAATTTCTCAGTACTTAAGTTAAAATAAAAAATTTAATAAAGAAAAAAATGTTTTTTTAATTTCTATAAAGTTAAAAATTAGAAGAATAATAAATTTTTAAATAATATTCACTTTAATGTTTTCCATTTTTGGAAGTTAAAAATTACGTGTTCTGTAAACCAGTAGAGATTTCATTTTATTAGTAACTTTTGTAAAATTACATATTTTATGTTATAATTAGGTTGTGAGTATAATTTAATAACAAGTAAAAAAAGATCGAAACATTAATTTGAATGAATATAAAAGATATACTAGAAAACACTAAACACCTATGAAGAGATTCTAAAAGTAAAATACATTCTACACCTACAAAAAGATTCTAGAATAAAATACATTTTACGCCTATAAACAGACCTGTCAATCAGGTCATATGGGTCGGACATTGATTGATCTTTGCTCATGAAATTTTAAGGGTTATTGATTTTAATTTTTGGGCTCTTACCTTTTTCAATTATTTTTCAAATTTTTTAGAAATTCCACCCACTCTCGAGTAGGATATAAATCGAATGATCTTGGAGTAGCAAACACATGTGATGTGCCCGAATAGCAGACACTTGTGCGAAAAAATCAACATGTCCCACCCAAACTTCATAATATTTTAATGAAAATTTGTTCCACCCGAGGTTCGAACTCTGCGTTGTCGGGAAATTAGACCACATCATCACAGGTTTTACACTCGGCTATGCTCTTTACCCGAGGTTCGAACTCTGCTTCGTCGGAAAATTACACTCACATCATCACAGGTTTTACACTCGGCTATACTCTTAGTCTTACCACTCCGCTATGCTCCTTATGACAACTATTTTTCAAACTTTACTTACAAGTTACAACGATCACACCTACTTTACTTTTTTATTTAAAAATACAATTTTAAATACTTGTAAACACCTTCTCACCGGTTCAATTTAACAAATTTTCAAGAGATTCTAGAAGGAAATTGATTAGCATTTTTTAAATCAATTCCCGTAGTTGGTCAAAGTCAACGAAGAGTGATATTAAAATCTTATAGTTTCAGTATATCAGTAGTTGCGTAAGATAATCTCAAAAAAGTGAAATAACACGTACTATAATCAATAATAATCTCATAACAATACTTTAAAAATAAAATGAAATCTAAAACAACATTCTTTGGAAATACACAAAAGAGAGTGAATTAATTCTGAATATAAAAACACAACACAATAACGTGAGCGGAGCTACTTTGGTTTGAGACCAAGTCCCTTCCTAGTCATCCCCACAAACAGGTCCCCTGATTTAATCTTCCCCGGAATCCTCCCCACCACACTCACGCACATCACCTGCCCCAACGCCTCTCTCCTCCCCAACGAGACAAACGCCAACGTGGCCGCCCCCTTGTAACTCGACAGCTTCCTCTCGCTCACTTCTCCTCCTTTCACCAACAACTTCAAGTTCTTCGCAACAACCCCCGCATGAGCCTTGGCCGAATACCCTTGCTTCAATTCCTGCCACGCGTGCAATCATAAAAAATTAAGTCGAGTCGACAAACTAAAGTACGTATCGTGTTTATATATATATATATATATATATAAACGACTTACAGGAACATCCGTAATGTCTCCGATAGCAAATATGTTGTTGTGACCCTTCACCCTTAGTTTCCCATCGACCATTAGTCTCCCGTTGTTATCTAGTTTGTCTTTCAAGAGAGTCTCCTTTAGCCACGACGAGCCGATCGGACTTCCGGTGCAGAGGAAATGGCAATCGGCGATGATCGTTTCTCCGCCGGATGTCGTGTAAGCGTCGGATGAACCGGAGGAGGAGTCCAGATTCACCGACTGGCCCAAGATGACTTCGACCTTCTTTTTAGTCAACCAGGTCAACGCCTTCTTCCCGGCCTTCTCTCCGATGAATTCCAGCAGCCTCGACCCTCGGTGCACCAGCGTCACCTTCTTGTCGGGGAAGTCGACTATGATTTCGGAAGCTAGCTCGACTCCGCTGGGACCTCCCCCCACGATCATGATCGATTTCGCAGATTTGATCTTCTCCTGCTCTGGGTATATTTATAAACAGTGGAGTACAATTTATAAAATATTAAATACGTACAATCGAATCAGAAAATAATTGCGACTGCAATTTCTTGCTGACCTGCTTTGTAGTGGCTGAGCCTCTCGGCTTTCGTGAACGCGCCCGGTTCGAGATGCCCGGTGGCGACGACGAGAAAATCGTACGGGACGCGACGGCCTTGCGCTGTCACGACTTCGTCGCGGGTGATGTCAGTTGCAGAGGATGTGATGACGTGGCCGTTAGGAAGGTAGTCCGAGTGGTTGATCACAGTTCTTTCCGCAAACGATGGCTCCACCATTGATCTCAAGCTTGCCCAAGAGATTTCAAAGAACTCTTTCCTACAATTTGAAATGATAACATGATGGTAAAAACATATGCAAGAAACATACGAAACACGAATGAAAAAGAAAAAATAAAGAAGAGAGCTTACGGGTCGATGAGGAAAACATCGGCGGCGTCTTGAAGTGTTTTGGCGATGAAAGAGCCGGCCACTCCGCCGCCAACCACCACTACCGTCTTCTTCTCTCCGACCAATCTCTCCATTGTACAAATAAAAGTAGTAATAAAAATGGAATATAAATGAAAATGTTTTGTGATGACGTGAGTCAAATGTTCTTGCTCATTGGCCTTTATATATACAAAAATTCAAGAGATTCTAGAAGGAAGATGGTGGTAAGAAACAGCTAGGAATAATATTAAATTGTGAAAAAATATACTATTATTGTTGATACTTTGTGTCTGGTGATGTGAGAGGTAAGCATGATGATTACATATCTAGATGATCTTAATTATAAGAGTTTATTTTTTATGCACATTTCTAAAATATCTCAAATTGCATTCATGGAATAAATTTAAATGTAATTTAATCTTATAATTATTGATCAAACTCTAATAAATGTATGAGAAGAAAGAAGAAAATACTACTCCCTACTAATATTCTTCTTGGCCTGTGACTTGATGCTCCGAATAATTCGTTCGAGTCCGCTCACAATGCAATAGCTGCTGATATTTCATCTGAAGTGAAAATAGGTTTTAACTATGCTACAACAGGAGGTTTAGTGGGACACGCGGCCATGCTCGGCTCAACCTCACCCAAATCCAGATCCATAATCTTGTTATCATAAACGAGCCGAGCAACTACCGTATAAATTAAACATATTTTATTGGTATTTGGTACTAATAAAAGATGAAGTTGGGCTCAAGAAAGTCAGTTTATAGGCAAGCTGAGCTCGAGCAACATAATTTTTGGTTCATCGAGCTCGAGCATGCTTAAATTTAAGTCAATCCTACTCAAACCACTAGACTGTGCGCACAAAATAATAAAAGGACGATAAAACTCAGAGTCTAATTTAGATGCAATCCCTGATTTCCTTTATTTCTCACTTCCTAAATAAAATAGATGGTAAATGTATCCGGGATCCAGGAAGGGTTAACCCCTCAAATCTGGTACGAAACAAATAACCACTTACATGATATACTAGTAGAGGGAAAGGAAAGAAGACAGTTACTAAGAAGACGGGGAAGAAACTGTTGGTGGGTATCGGAGAATTTGCTGCAGTAAGCGGGCCCCGAGTCGCTGAGTTATTCCGCCAACCACTAGCCCACCAAGACTTCGCGCTTCAGGTTCTTGCAGCACCTGCATTTTGCACTTCTAAAGTTGGTAAGCATATTTTAAGTAATTGCTAATTAAAGCAATATATATATATATTAAACGTAAATGAGTTCATTAAGGTTACACTATGATCTGGAACTTTATGGTTAAAAATAATGCATAATACTAACACTAAGCAGGAAAGGAAAATCATAACAAGAATCTCTAAGTTTATCACTTATTTTTTCCCAGGGCAACTATGTAATGAAAGTTGACACACGTGGATAGATCAGCAAATTCAGCTTGAAAGTAATATCGTCATAATTTTTTTCGGCTAAGAGTAGTTCAAAGTTCTTCGTAATTAACTTCCACTATTTAACGGTAATGGCACTTTGATATTTATTTTTCTCTGATAGAATTTTGGTTGCTCATGACACATAATTGATAATTCCAGTACGTTTCAAGACTGTATTAAGGGAAGGTTACGTTTGCCCTTAGGAATTTACGCAGGCGTATTAGATTCTTACCTGCAGTATAGGCTGCAAAACACTAAGATCAAACTTATTCGAGGAACGTAGAAGTTCCCATATTCTAAACACTTGGGACTTGAGTTCCAAAATGCTTTCCTGCTCATCACTACTCATCACTACCGCGCCAATTGAATTGGCATTTATAAGTGCCCGTAAAGGAGCCGGAATCAAGTTGTAAGATTCAATGACTGAGCCCATGATAATGGCTTCGTTTACTCGGACAGCTTCTTTAATTACTAGAGCCCTAAGTTGTTCGCCATCTGGATCCAACAATAGTTTCATGACAGGTTGTAGAGCTTCATTTGGGTTGAAATCTCTGTCCTTCTTTCCCTGGACAAGCAGGTTTTCAAGCCTATTCCACCTGTAGCAAACAAAAGTTCCCAAGTTTCTGAATTCAGGAATCAGGATCATCATGCAAAAAGTAATGAAATAATTATATCAACACACATGCCTGAATCTGCCGTCTTTGAAAAGAAGCTCAATAAGAGCATTTCTGAGGTATGGATTAGGATCAGTAAGAAGCCTTTTAGCAAAATATGGATATGCTGCAGACAGCACCTTGAAATCGGGGTCAACATACAGAGCTAAACCTTCTAGAACAGTGAGAGACTTTAAAACCAAGGCATAATATGCAGGCACTGCAAGAATTAAGTAGCAATCATTAGTGGAATGCAATTGGAATTATGTAGCAATCATCAACTGATTTGCATTCCTCGCTGACTGCAAAAAATAAATGCTTACCGTTAAACTGATATTGGAACATAACAGCACCCAAACCATCTACGATGGTTTTGAAGTTGAGCTCGCTCACTGTTGAATTTAGTGCATCATCAAAGAAGTCCCTCAGAGCCGGCACAATGGGAGTTACATCTACATCGGGAGACAAAAAGTCCAAAGCATAGTAGTCGTGTGCCATGGCCTCATAGTCCCGATTAACCATGTGTATAACATGGCAAATTATGGCAGATCTTGCTTCTTCAGGGGTCTCACTCATCATCCCAAAATCAAGAAAAGCAAGCTTCCCGTCGGGTGTAACCAACAGATTCCCTGGATGAGGATCTGCATGAAAATAACCGTACTCAAGCAACTGTCGAAGGCTGCAGTGTATTCCGGTAGTCACCAGATCAAGAACATTTAGCCCTTGTCTCTCAACGGCATCTTGCTCGTTTAATTTAACACCTTCAACCCACTCCATTGTTAGCACCTTTCCGCTTGTGTAATCCCAGAAAATATCTGGGACAATGATATCTTCTTTGTCTGCGTACAGTTTCTTAAACCTCCTTGCGTTTTTCCCTTCCTGCATAGCCCTGTTAAAATTATCATTCAAAACTACCAGATTTCTACTTGGCAATTATCAAATGCAAAATAATGCCAACAACGAACCTGCACGTAATTGAGCTCCTGAAAAACTCTTCGAGCGAATTCATCAACAATAGCAATAACATCACTTGTTACGAAGTCAACGTATTTATTTATGAGATACCCTAAGCCTCTTATTAGGTAAAAATCTATCCCGATAGCTTCTTCGATACCAGGCCTTTGCACCTTCACAGCCACACACTGCCCAGAGTTCTTCAACCGCGCTTTGTACACTTGACCAAGACTCGCCGCAGCAATTGGAGTCGCAGATATTGAAGAGTAAATAGAATCAATCCCACATCCCAACTCTCGCTCGATACACGAAAATGCTTCTGCATCTGGGAATGCTGGCAAATCATCCTACTCCGACCGAAAACAAAAACAAAAACACAGCATTAAGAAAACGGAAAAACGGAAGGAGATTCAACACATTATCATATTCAATTACTGCATAAGCTGTCCAAGCAAACCATTTCATCCATTCATAGCAGAAATTGGGATTCAACAAGAAAATATAGATTTCTACCTGCAACTGAGAAAGCTCTTCGATGTATTGGGCCGGGCACAAATCGGGCCTGGTGGATAAGCTCTGACCAATTTTGACAAAAATAGGGCCCAACCTAATGAAAGTCTCCTTCAGCTCAACCGCGCGCTGCTTCTGGTTCCGGTCGAGCCGGCCATTGGCTCGGTCGAGCCACAAATTGAAGGCGACTGACCCTAACCCCACAATTATAAAGAGCGCCCTGCTCGCCACTTTGATTGGGCGCGAACCGTATTTACCCCACAAGAGTTCTGGGCTGTAGACGGAAGCATCGGCGGCGCGGCGCATGGCCGCCGCTTCTGCTTGCATATCATCGGCTCGGTCTCTTGCATACGGCGAGGATGAGGAAGAGGAGTCTCTCACTCGCAATAGGGAAGCAGCGGCGTTATCATCTCCGACGCTCCGTCCGCCGGCGAGGGCTGGCAGGGGTCTGGGGTTGGCCTCCACCAGAGCCGCTCGGACCAAATCCGACTTCCGCTTGACTCTCGAGGTAGAGGAACTCACGCACCAAGGAACGGGCAAAGCTATGGCACTCATCGGCGGTGACTGCGGAACACCGATGTAGGACGAAAATCAATTTATTTATTTAAAAAAATAATGAAAATGAGTTGGTTCGTACAAACATCTGTACTATTTCTGGGTGAAAATGAAAGTGCCTTTTTTTGGAGAGCAACGGTGTGCGCCTTGTGAACGCAGAGTAATTACAATATAAGTTGGTGAGATCGACAAGACAAATATTAATTGCGTAAAATATTCATTACTTACTTTTTTTATTTTTTACTTAAATATTAAAAAAAATCTCCTAAAGAGTTTACACATTCTTTAATATTATTTTTTAAAATAAAAATAAAAAATAAAAATATATTTTTATTTATTAATTGTGAAATTTTATGAAAAAATAAATTAAAAAATAAGAGTAAAATTTTATTTTAAAATGAAATTTAACACTAATTTATTTAATTTTTTGAAAAAATATGTTATTTTGAAATATCTATTTTAAAAATTGTAATATTAATAATAATATTAATATAAAATAGAAGAAGTACTAATAATTATGAGTTGAAATAAATTAAATTGATGCAAATTAAATTTATAGAAAATAAAATTTAGTTCAAAATAAAATAATTAATAGGTAATAATATTGAAAAAAAGGAATAAATAAATGTTTCACTTTACATTTTAGTTTTCAAATTTATATATTAAACAATAAAATAATATAGATTCTCTCTTCAAAATACACGTCAACTGTCAAGAAATTATGCAACAAAATAATACATTCATCTGGAATTGATTCGAATTTATGTACATTTTTTTTTTCTAAATGATTAATTGAGTTAAATTACATAAATTAAAAAAAAGATTTTTATTTTTAATTAAACAGTAAAATATATATTCGATCGAGTTAAAAATTAAAGTCAATTTGAACAAAAAAATTATTTAAAGTGATAATATTTTTTTCTATTTTTTTTATTTAAGAAAGTGTTTTCATTATCATTAGCATATTATTAAGAATTTAATTATCAAAAATAAAAAAAATAAAAAATGTCGATACAAAAGAAAAGGGAGTCACTATTTCATTATTATAATTTATAAGTCCATACACTCGTTGGCTCTCCTACTGCCGCCTTCATCTGTTTCTCGATGTCTTACTGAACATCGAACAATACCGATACTACTGCCCAGGTATATTTTCTCGATTAATTCAGCAGCTCAGCTTCACATGCTCTGTTGTATGATCTTCCTTCTCCAGTTGTTCTCTGTAATCACAGTACAGTCTTCGTGTTTTTAGGGTTAGGATTTCAGATCAAGAAACACAATGGTTTCCGCGAGCTACTGTTTCCTCTTCGCAATTTTACTATTCCAAAGTTACCGATTCGCGGTCGCTGATTCTATCCAAGGATGTGGTGGATTCGTTGAGGTGTTGTGATGGGCTTGCTGGATCTTCTGTTTTTTATTGACTTTTTGACACTTGTGTTTATTGAAATTGTTCTTGATTTGTCGTTTGGTAGGCGAGTCGAGCTTTGATAAAGTCGAGGAGCCCGACTGATGCCAAATTGGATTATTCCCATGTTACGGTATATTTGTTTTTTAGATCTTGGTTACCTTAGAGATGGGTGTGTGGATCGGTTTAAATGTAATGTTACCGGTTTCTGAGAATGTAGGTCGAACTTCAAACATTGGATGGCTTGGTTAAGGAACGCACACAATGTGCTCCTAATGGTTACTATTTCATTCCGGTTTACGACAAGGTAATGAGTTGTAATTAGTTCCAAGTGTCCTGCTAATAGTTCAATTAGTAAGTTTGTAGATGGATATACCCTCATCCGTTTTTTTGTTGTATGAGAGCTGTAAATCACTTTGAGAGAAAGTTTGAGGATTTACATCCCTGATAATTGGGCTAACTGAAAGGGATGTTTAAACTGAAAACAGTGAATAATTGTTTTGAACTACAATTGGAACTCTTTTTGTTTCATTTTCTAATAGCAATTATCGTGGATGGGTGATCAAAATAACATCATGTAATTTATGTATGCCTCGTTTGTTTTACTGAAGTTCTTGTGTTATCTCATCATAATAATGATTATATAATCAAACTGTAAATAAATTTTTGTCTTGATATCAGGGTTCTTATATGATCAAAATAAAGGGACCCGAGGGATGGACATGTGCCCCAGAACAAGTTGAGTTTATCAGTTACTTTTAATGATGGCATGGTCTTTAAAAACATATTATCAGTTTATCTATTTTTTTTCATGCACTTTTTGCATGTAATTATTTAACTTTTCTGACATTTCCAGTTCCCTTTTTAGGTTCCTGTTATAGTTGACCACACTGGTTGTAATGCTAATGAAGATATAAATTTTCAATTTACTGGGTAATGTTCTCTTAATTTATGAGTTTTGTTTCGAATTAAAAAGTTATTGTTCACAGAAAATACTGGACTTGTCAGTGACATTTTGTTCTTGTCTTTTGTTTCACTAACTCGCTGCTAGTTCTGCAGGTTTACCTTATCTGGAAGAGTTGTTGGAGCAGTTTCTGGGGGTAGCTGCTCACATAAAAGTGGTGGTCCATCAAATGTGAATGTCAAGCTTTCACTTCCCAGTGGGAATGTTGTTTCTTCAGTCTCAACAACATCAACAGGAAGTTATTCATTCAAAAACATCATTCCAGGTGTTGTGTTTCTCTTTTTTCTTTCCCCCCTCTATTTTTACGGCCATATCTTAGCCCTCTCTTCCTCTTCACCTATTTATGTCGTTATGCTATACATTTTTACTCATCTTGAATCAAAGTAGCCCATAAAATAACACTACATCCATACTGAATTAATAATTATTTTATTTACTCTGGAGATTGAGCCTTGGCTGTATCGGGAAGAAAGCAATATTTGATTTTTCTGTGTTTTTTGTTGTTTCTGCGTTTATGTTGTTTGTAGCTAATGATATCTTATTTGATATTCTTTACATAAAATTTACCTGATGCAGGGAAGTATATAATTAGTGCTTCGCGTCGTGATTTAAATATAGAGATCAAGGGTTCAGAAGAGGTAATCTGATAGATTCCCTTTTTTTCTCACAATTTTATCATAGCCTGTGGCCTGTGCATTCTTTATATATATATATATATATATATATATATATATATATATATATATATATATATATATATATATATATATATATATATATATATATATATATATATATATTGCATTTAGAGCACATATTGCATCATATTTTTCTACACTTATATGATTATTTTACTTATTTCATGTGTAATTCTGCAGGTGGAATTAGGATTTGACAACAGTCTGGTAGATGACATCTTCTTTGCATCTGGCTATGATATTCGTGGCTATGTGGTTGCTCAGGTAGTTTTTTTCCCCATCTAACTGTTAACCTGCTTCATATATTTTTGGTCTCAGTTTGGAGCCAATAGGTACTTGTTTCTACTTGGATCAGGTTGAATGTAAAATCACATTATTCAACTCCATACTTTTCCATTTTTCTGCGTCTGTTGGTCGTTACTGCTTTCTTGATCCAGCTGCTTGTGATTGAATATTATTGACTAGCATATAAGTGCGTCATGAGGAATACGATACTGCATTTCAGCTCTTTGGGTTGGTGGTGCTTTTGCACATTTTTTAGCTAGCAGACATGGATTTTTATAAATATGTTGTAGTCCCTGCACGATGGGAATTGGTGATACTATCCTGTATGTGGTAATTTAGTTGCTAGACATTTTCTATGTAGCTATTTTAGTGGTAGTTTTTGTTTTTATATTGTTGTGAATTTGAAGCTTAGATGATATTCATTTGTGTATAAAAGAACTAATGTGTATAATAATGTATCTGTATAATAATTAGGTTTTTTTAAGTAAGAGGAAAATGAAGTTTGAAGGGAAAATGGGATTGAATTTTGTTTTGTATGGGGTGAAGTTTAACATTAACTGAAAAGACAGAGCCTAGTTTATGGATATTAATTTGTATATCCTTGGTTGTTTTTTCTAGCTTAGTAAGCTTACTAAATGAAATGCAACAATTGCTAACTGCCTTCAATGCACTTTTAGGGAAATCCCATATTGGGAGTTCATTTTTATCTATACTCGGATGATGTCTTGGAGTTGAACTGTCCACATGACTCTGGTAATGCACCTGGGCTAGGGAAAGCCCTTTGTCATGCTGTAACTGATGCTGATGGGATGTTCATTTTCACATCCATACCATGTGGTATTACCCTCTGCTTCATTTTTTTGGTGTTATATCTGGATGGTTCTTATTGTTTTGTTCATTCTTTTTCCAAGCATGCTTCCCATTATAGTGTAAACTTCTGATTTAAACTTCTGCATGATCTATCCATAAATTATACGTAGTACATGTATACATGCCAAATTTCCTAGATTTTTCAGAATTTTGCTTTATTGGTTATTCATGTTAAATTCATATTGGTGTGTTCATATGCACATTTTCTTAAAAGCTAGAATTTTTTCTCAGGAAAATAATTTGCAGTTGTTTATAATCTTTCGACATGCTCATAACTTTCTGCATTAGCCATGTGAAATGAATCTCATGCCTCTCTGCTCGTACCTTGTTACTGAATTAAGTTGTTTTTCCTATTGATATTATGAAAAGTTATTTGTCCCTTAACTTCTATTCTTGAATTCATCTGCTACAATACCCAACATTTTGTTATGTGATATTGTAGTTCCTGGTGCCTAGTCAATGAATTTTGTAAACTTGACAGGGACATACAAGCTCATACCTTTCTACAGGGGCGAGAATACAGTTTTTGATGTTTCACCTCCTTCAACGATGGTCTTTGTTCATCATGATCACGTTACAATACCGCAAAAGTTTCAGGTAAGGGTTAGACGGTTTGTTGCATGCTATCTAGCAAAACTGTTTTAGTTCAAACTAGTACTGGATCACTGAATGCTTGTAAAATATGTGTAGGTTACTGGATTTTCTGTGGGGGGTCGTGTTGTTGATGGTAATGGCAATGGAGTGGATGGTGCAAAAATCTTACTGGATGGACTTGAAAGATCAAAGACTGACTCAGAAGGATATTACAAACTTGATCAGGTAAAATTTGTATTCATAGCAATATTTGTGTTCCTCGTGTTTTAACTTTAAGCCTATTAATCGAATGACCTTGTCAGTTTTTATTGGTGTCAAAGGCCTTGTCACTATTTATTAATCTGGAGTCATAGAGTTATGAGAGAATATATATCCTGTTGTTGGAGTCTCATAATCAATTATGATTACTTACCTTTGATTGTATTCTATTCAATCCGTTCATCATAATGTTGAATATGTTTCATATGCATTTCATGATGTTGCCTTCCACTTGTTTTCAAACCATTGAGCAACCATAGTTAATTTATCTTTTTTAAGAACTTGAAGAAAATGTCACATGGGGTTGAGACATTTATTGATTAAAGTATGCAATTAAACAAGCTATTGCTATTTTATCTGTACCATATCAACGCCCTAGAGTATAATAATTTTCTTCCATTAACATTTATACATTTAATGAATAATATTTAACTCCTTCCTTTCTGGGTTTGCATAATTAATGATCAATATTTTTAGGTTACATCAAAAAGATATAGCATCGAAGCCAACAAGGAGCACTATAAATTTGAAAGGTTGAATGACTTTTTGGTGAGTCACTCTCCAAGCTCTAATTTTATTTCCTCCAGTATTTTCAGTACATTAGACTAATAAATAGACAGGAGTAATTTAACAGCAATAGCTCTTTTTGACCTTCATTGGCTCCTTGACTATTTATATATTTTCTGTCCTAATATGATTAATTTGATTAGGTTAAACCAAGCATGGTTTCAATCGTTGATATCAAAGCAGTATCATATGATGTATGCGGCACAGCTCAGACAATTAGTTCTTCTTACAAAGCTAAGGTAACTTCTGATTTCTGACACCTCTTTTCACATCTCAAACAGAATGGTACATACTCATTTTTAAATTAGCAAGTGACATCGTAGAAACAATCACTATATTAGATTATTTGTTTTCTCTGTACAAAAATTGACAGTATCAATTAAAATTATAGATGAGAGTCTTCTCTCAAGATTTGAAAATTTTACTTTGTTTGGATGACAGTAGTTTCATTGAGTGTGTGCATTTACTAATTGATGTATTGATTGATTTTGGTGGTCTAGTTTTCTGCAATTGTCATTCAAGATTGTTTTTGAAACTTATATATAAATTGTTTACATTTTTCTTAAATGTGAAACGCTTTGGGGTTTCTTTGTATGCTTCCCATGGCTTGATACAAGTAACTATTCTGAATGCCAGGTTGCTTTGACTCATGGACCAGAGAATGTAAAGCCGCAAGTAAAACAAACTGATGCAAGTGGTAACTTTTGCTTTGAGGTAAGGTTACTGCAGTTCATTTCCTTATTTATGGAGTATTCTTTTATGTTTGGTATTCACAACATTCTTTGTGTGCTCACGGATTTGTAAAACCCAATAAGTAATCAACCAAGCTATGAAATAGGCGATAGTGCTTATTTTCATTTCTACCACTGTTCTTCAGGTCCCCGCTGGCGAATACCGGCTGTCTGCTTTTGCAGCTACACCTGACAGTGCTCCAGAACTTCTGTTTTCTCCACATTACATTGATGTTATTGTTAATAAACCGTTATTCAATATCAAGTTTGATCAGGTTCGAATTTAAATACATGTTTAAGATGTGCCTTAATAATTTTTCCAGTATGTAGAATGATCTGGAATATAGACCATGTCAGCATATTTCTGAATTCTTTCCGTTCTTTCTTTTTGTATCTCATGAAACCTGTGAAGTGCTCACTTTGTATTTGTTCAAGGATCTATCATATCATCATCATTTTATCTTTATTTTGCTTGTAAACTTAGGCACAAGTGAATGTCCGTGGATCAGTCGTTTGCAAAGATAAATGTGAGCCTGCTGTTTCTGTAATACTTGTGAGGCTCGATGGTAAAAGTAAAGAAGAGAGGTCAATTAGTTTGTCTGATCAGAATAATGACTTTTCATTTCCCAATGTTCTCCCTGGAAAATACAGAGTTGAGGTATTGCCTTTGTCTTTTTCCTTTATAACATAATTTTCCTTATTCTCTTTCAGTCTTTGTAATAATTTAATTTCTAATTTTGTATATGTCTGTACCCTGTATATAAATGAAAACGTGTGTATGTTAGGCATCTATTTTTTATTTATTTATGGACTTCTCTTCATTTTCTGTTACACTAACCGACACATTTAAATGTTTTAATTTGGAGTTTGGTCTCCTTGGAAAACCTTCGTTATATTGCCTTTGGAACTAGTAGTAACATGACAGCAATAATTACAGGGCACACTCTTTCCACTGGTCAATTCTTCTTGTAAATGGTTACATGTTTCAGTTTACTCTGGACTCCTTAAAAAACTCTTGGTATTTTGCTATTGAAACTAGTCAATGACTGCAATAACTACAGTGCACACTCATTCCTCTGGTGAACTGTTCATGTTATTTCTAATACACTAAGTAGATGTCATAACTATTGAATCTAGTCACTGTCGGAAATAACTGCAGTGCATACTCATCCCCCTGGTTAATTTTCATGTCATTTCTGATACACAAAGTATATGTCATATCTCAATTCAGAAGTTCATAACTCAATTTTTGTTTCTAACATAATTTTTTTCTTTATGATAACCAATGTGTTCCACTTTAGGTCACAAACTACTCCCCTGGAATCACATCACGAGAAGATATATGGTGCTGGGATCAGAAAATTATAAATGTGAATGTTGGTGTGGAAGATGTTGAAGGGATTACTTTTAATCAGAAAGGTTACTGGGTGAAGGTAATTTCCAGCCATGATGTGGATGCTACTCTGGTACTGGTGGACAGTTCTCGGGTGAACTTGAAAATTAACGTAAGATTCATCCTTTAGTTATTGAAATCTTCAAGCAATCACTTTGTGCGAAACAATCTGCTTAAAAACTGTATAAATTGCAGAAAGGTGTCCAGCAGATTTGTGTAGAGTCTCCTGGTGTGCATGAACTTCATTTCATCGACTCATGTATATCCTTTGGGAGCTCAACTTTGAAAATTGATACATCGAATCAGATGGTATAGTGGTTATTTGGGTTACCCTTTTTTTGTGTGCGTGGGTGTGCCTGTTGATATAGTTTCTTGCTAGGAGACACGAGATTTGGTTGGGTGAGAAGAGACGTTGGAAATGTGATGGGATGGACAAAATTTGATTTTTTTTTTACCTTCTTTTGTGCAGCCTATTAATTTAAAGGGTGAGAAATATCTGCTGAAGGGACATATAAATGTTCAGTCAAAAGATAATTTACCTGAGAATATACCAGTTGACATCTTTGACAATCAAGAAACATTAGTTGATGGTACAATTGCCAGACTCGTCTCAACCGAAGTTGATCAATCAGGGGTTGCTGTATATGAGTATTCTGTTTGGGCTAATTTTGGGGATAAGCTCGTATTTGTCCCTCGGGATTCGTGGTATGCTTATATATATATTTATGTTCGTAAAAGTTACTTAAAACACTGGAAAATGGTTGGTGCTGAATGTTTTATGCCTGTTTCGTTGAAATTTTCTCATTAGATTCCTTTGTTTTTGCAATTATCATATGAGACACTCTTTCAACACTTGTGATTCAAAGAAGTTTATCTCTTCAAATTGTCCATAATGCCAAATACCCCTAAAGTATATTGCGTTTCTTTACCACTAAATTATTTTTCAATAGTGTATATCTAGAAGTCTCCTCTCATTTTTTTATTGTTTGATTTATATGGTTTTATGAATCCAAATATCAAATTTGTTCAGTGTACGAGATATGTTGAACAATTACTTAAAGTTATTTGTGCTAATTATGAGAGTGGAGCTTCTTTTTCTGCCTATTTTTTCACGTTGAGGTTCACATAAAATGCATTAATTTTTGTAAGATCATACAAAATCTTTTTTTTAGGATATGCCTAATCTAAAGTTTGTATTTCTATCATTTCCCAGATTGAATCATACCATCTTTTAATTGATTATTCTTGTTATAATGAATTATATGTCCTCATCTTCATTTGACCTCTGTGACAGGAATAGTGTGGGAAAACAATTTTTATTTTACCCTAGACAACAGCATGTAAGTTTTTGTAGAATTTCATTTCTACTCTTATCTTGTATCTGTGGGAAGACAGAAAACTGTTTACTTAAGGTTTTCATCATACTCTATTAGGTTTCTGTTGCACAAGGTGGCTGTCAAGCTTCAATTGCTCCTTTTTCTGGCCGATTAGGGTTATACATCGAAGGATCAGTTTCACCCCCTCTTTCTCATGTTGACATAAAAGTTCTTGCTCAGACTGATAGCCTTATTTCTACACTTAAACAAGGCAGCACAGCACTAGAAGTTACCACTGGGGCAGATGGTAAATATATCGCAGGACCACTCTATGATGATATAGGGTACAGCATAGAGGCATCAAAGGTCGATTTTTTATTTCATGAGCTATTTCTCTAGCATATAGGGGTGTTTTATTGATATATACTTTTTAAAAAAAGCAGGAGGAACTGAGTCATACCTAATTAATGGTCAGCAGTGTCAGCACGAAATGTTATTATGTTATGCTGTCTGTGTACTTGCTATACTTTTTGTTCATTTACCTTTCTTTTTGCACTGTTGTAGTTTGTCGATCGATTGAGTTAACACTGACAGTAAAATACTCTTGCACAAAATATTGTTTGTTGAAATTTATAATGTGAAAATGTTAAATAGATTATATTGCAGTTGATATGAATGATGACTGATATTTTTTCTCTTTATTGCAGCCTGGTTATTATGTAAAACAAATTGGACAGTATTCATTTTCTTTCCAGAAGCTTGGTCAAGTTTCTGTGCGATTATATTCTAAAGAAGACAGCAATGACCCTTTTCCCGCTGTTCTCTTGTCATTGAGTGGCGAAGATGGATATAGGAACAATTCAGTGACTGGTGTCGGTGGCAATTTCGTTTTTGATAACTTATTTCCCGGAAGTTTTTATCTTCGCCCTTTGCTGAAGGTACTTAAATGTTGTTTGTGTTAATTGATATCTTTTTGCAAATTCTATTTTTTGGTCGACTCCCATGATCTTGATTTCAGTTTTTGATGTTTGTGTTAGCATTGTAATTGTACCATTCCAGCTTCATAGATTAGAAGGAAAAAATATTGAAAGAATTTCAAATTGACCTAATCCCAGATATTTACTTACTTTGCATCAAAACATATTTTGGATTTCGATTTGCCCATCAATCACATGCTTCCTTTCATTATTACCTTTAGATCAACACATATTAGGACTTATGACAATTTAACTCGGCACGCATTATATACATGCTTCACAGTTCGTAAAGTATGTTGCTTATTAGGTTCATATTCAATAAATGCATTTAGTTAATACTCTGTATTATTTTAGTCCATGGCTCAGACTCCATTTTCTACCTCAGGAATATGCATTCTCTCCTCCTGCAGAGGCAGTCGACCTTGGTTCTGGGGAATCAAAGGAAGTTGTCTTTTATGCTACTCGTGTTGCTTTTAGGTAACCAACTTTAACCAAAAGTCTGTATTAATTAGTCTGCATTATCTTTCAAAGACTCTGATAGGACTCATATTCTTACATCCTTTTTCTATGCATGAATGCATCAGAGCATCACTTAGTGTTCTTTGCTGATGTTTTAATTAAAGTGTTGTATGTTGAACAACTTCATGACATGAACATCAGCCAGAGTCTAAGGATCTGTTCTTTTGGACTTAATTTCAGTCCAGTTCAGATCGCTTAAGTTCAGCTCAGTTCAGATTGCTTCAGTTCAGTTCGCTTCAAAATAAATTAAAATAAAATAAATAAATAATAATTTCAATTTATAATTTTCAATATACAATCTAGTTATTGTCATAATATTATTAATATTTTTAAAAAAATATTTAATATTTTATAAAAGTTATTATTATTTTTATAAAAAAATCAATTCAGTTCAGTTCAGATCGCTTAAGTTTAGTTCAGTTCAAATCGCTTAAGTTCAGTTCAGTTCAGTTCAGCCAGTTTAAGTCCAAAAGAACAGGTCCTTATAAGTCCCAAATACGAGTCTGAATATTCTGTGCAAAAGGTGTAACGTACAACTTTCTACTTGCCATTAGGATCTGGTTGATCAAACTCTTGCATCGTTACATTGGACATTTCACATTGCTTCTTTTTTCAAGTGGCTTCCAGACCCTTAAAAACTCTATTGATATTTACACAATTTGTGTTTTATAAGTGTCAGAGCAGTTTAATAGCACAGCTTGTCTATAATTAATTGATATTTTAAGGGTTTTGAAGGTATCAGTTGATCTCACTTCTAGAAGTTTTCATGCGTAGCCCAGTAGTTTTAAAAGAACCTTGAATTCATTTATTCCTATTGCAGTGCCATGGGAAAGGTGACTCTATTGTCTGGTCAACCAAAAGAAGGCGTGTCAGTTGAAGCGAGGGCCGAGTCAAAAGGCTTTTATGAAGAGACAGTTACAGATTCATCAGGAAGTTATCGGCTGAGGGGACTCCAACCTGATACTACATATTCGATAAAAATAGCGAGGAAGGGCGAGCTTGGTGGCTTGCATATTGAGCGTGCATCTCCAGAGTCCTTGGATATTACGGTTAGTTTCAGTTGTTGGTTGAGATTTCAGAATCCCAACGCAATGTACTCTAGTCTCTTGTGTCGCTGACTTTTCAGCTCTTATAATTTTTACTTTTAAAGGCATGATTTTCCAGTTGAATAACTGGAAACACAGGTGCTCATATTAAATGATGGGTATATAGAATGGCCCAAATGTGTTCTATACTGCTATTGTATCTCGAGGGATAATTTGAATCTCATCTCAAATGTCACCACTCACCACAATCATGTACTTTTTGTTTTCGATTTAACAAATTGAATATATGTTGTTGAGTTAGAAAGAGTTACCTAATTATATATAGGACTCAAAGAGCATGACCATGTTTCTGGTTTTATTAATCGGAAAATGGTAATCTGCCATTTTCGTATGCTCTAGTGATAAGAACTGAGAAGTCTTGAGAGACCAGTCCCATGCACAAGCTTTAGTGCTGTCTGCTGACTTTATGGTGATTGATAAACATTTGACATTGACTACTCCCCTCCCATTACTAAGCAGCTTTGGGCGTGCTGTATACATTAGTGCATTTCGTTGTGTTTATTATTCTTCTCTTGAAGCTGTTGACTTTATTTGCCTGATACATGTCATGTTAGGTTGGCCATGAGGATACCAAGGAACTGGATTTTGTGGTCTTCGAAGTGCCAGATGTGACCATTTTGAGTGGCCATGTCGAAGGAAAAAATATCAAAGAGATCCATTCGAATATCAGGGTAGAAATTAGGTCAGCCGATGATCCATCAAAGGTCGAGTCTGTCTTTCCTTTGCCAATCTCAAACTTCTTTCAGGTGAAGGACTTACCCAAGGGTAAGCACCTCCTCCAGCTCCGATCGACTGCTGTGCCATCTAGTGTCCATAGATTTGAGTCTGATGTTATTGAGATCGACTTAGAGAGGCAGCCTCAGATTCATGTGGGTCCATTGAGCTATAGGATTGACGAGGACATCTACAAGCAGGTAAATTCCAAAGACAACGAATATGTAATTCCATCTCAGTTTTAATCCTGATGAAGAATGTGAAGTTGAATATTAATCACGAGGTTTAAAATGCTAATAGTGATAGTAATTCATTTTTTTATTCGAATATACTCAGGAATTAACTCCAGCTCCCGTGTATCCTCTAGTTGTCGGACTTTTAGTGATTGCTCTGCTCATGAGCACTCCAAGGTATAGCTGAGATGGTTTCATTTACGTATTATTTGTTACGCGTTTCCACTTTTATTTATACGTTGCTCGGTTTTTGACTAGTAGATTGAAGGATCTATATCAAGCTTTGGTAGGAGTTTCCTTGCCTGGGTCGTCTACAACAGCAAAGAAAGATGTGAAGAAGCTGATTGTGAGAAAAAAGACCTATTGAGAATAGGACTTATTTTTGGCGGACGTTTTTTCCGAGTATTTACTCATCAACTGTAGAGTCCCCTTTTGTAGTGATAGGAATTACGCAAGCAGGTCAAGTTCAACCATCTTCAATCATGGGGGGATTCAGTGTTTTTTATGATGAGCTCTTCTGTGCTTTCGAGTAAGCAAAAGGAAAAAATACGACCAGCTTAAGGCAGTTGGTATTTACTTATTTAAAGATGGATTTTGGGGATTACGTGTAAGCTCGTAGAATTTTTATTGCTGTATCAAGATTTTGAAGTACGGATTGATGTATTTATTTTTTATTCTAAATATTGTTATTTAAAAAATAAATTGGATTCATTATATAAAAAATAAAAGTTATTGGAGTTCTAAACAAAATAAAAACCATTTTCAATTGTGTCAATTAAAATTATATATCTGCTCCACATCACATAATGCTAAGCCCACTTCCACCTTTGTAATCAAAATGTCACTAGAATAATTAAATAATAAAAACAAAGACAAAAAAAAAAAAAAATGAAAAAGCTTATGTGAATATTGTTCTCTTCCAATGCTAAATTTTACATTTTGACAATAGTGGGCACCCTTAAATGTAAAAAAAGTCAATAGACATAAGTTACATTTTGGAGTATACAAATTTTGTATATTATTTATTATATGTATTGTACAGTAAAAAAAAAGTCAACGTTAACCCTAGTCCATTGGTGCGGGAGAATTAGTATAAAATGTTGTTTTTTCTATCTCCAACTAGAGAAAGAATATTTACTCCCTATAAATTTAACAAACTTATAAATAGATCAATAAATCTACTTAAGAAAAAATATTGATTACGATCATATTTAAATTATGAACCTTAAGATTTCTTTAACTGATTTAAAAATAAAGCTTGAACTACAATATTAGTACTTTTTCAACTACCGTACTCTCATCATTATATATATTATTTTTTATAAATTAAGAACTATAATACGTATATTTAAATATTTGGAGTGACCAATTTTTCACTAACCCTAAATTCATTGTTTTATCCCAACGGTTGTAAATTGTAAATTGGGAATTTACTCCAATTACATTTTCCCTTTTCTATTTTATTTTATTTTTCACATCATCAAAGTATCTATCATAAAAGAAAAGAGAAATAATGAACGAAAAGGTTGGAGCAAAAGAGACGAGAGTGACTACAAGTTGCTGGGAGGAGAAACCAAAGGCTATCTTCGCTAAGCGAAGAATGAGACGAAATCCCGGCGGAGGAGCAGGAGAAGACGATGGGTAACTGCGGCACTAGGGAGGAGTCCACCGTGGTCTCTACAGCTCATCAACATCAAGGTCTCGCTCCTTCACTTTTATATCTGTTTTCATAACCTACATTTCTCGTCTTCGCCACCAGATCTAGGTTTTCGACACTTCATTTTTAGTCACATTCGTTGTTCGTGAAGATGCTTACACAGATATTGTATGTTGTATTACTGTATTTCTCTTTGGAAGAAGTTAAATTGAATTCAAAAAAATGCTAGTAGTATATTTCAACACTTTGGAAAACTGCAAATGTTTCCTTCAGCCTGATTGACCGGAGGAGATTGTGGCTAGGGTTTTCAGCACACCACACACTTTAATAATGTCAAGGAATAATATTATAATTTTCGGTTGTTGGAAAAAAACTAAATTCGAAAAACAATGAGCAGTTTCTGTTCAGTTGCCGTCTTTACCCAGTAAGAAGCACAGTCGGTCCACATCCGATCCAAGTGACCCTTCGACCCCCCTCAACTTCGAGGACTTGCGTAGAAACGCTCTACTCTACACCCATTTCATTGCTTTTACTCTCTTTGAGCTCGAGACCATCACCAAGAGCTTCCGTTCTGACTACATTCTTGGAGAAGGTGGTTTTGGAACTGTGTACAAAGGTTACATTGATGAGAATGTAAGAGTCGGACTCAAATCCCTCCCTGTCGCGGTCAAAGTGCTTAACAAGGAAGGCCTTCAAGGCCACCGTGAATGGCTAGTGAGTAGTAGTTTCTTATAAAATACCGGTCGTGCTCAGTATTTTATTTCCTTACTGTGTGAACAGCGTGACTTACTAAACAGTTTTTCTGAATATTAAAATTCCATGTTTCAGACGGAGGTCAATTTCCTTGGGCAGCTCAGACATCCTAATTTAGTTAAGTTGATTGGATATTGCTGTGAGGACGATCACAGGTTACTTGTTTATGAATTCATGTTCCGAGGAAGCCTTGAGAATCACCTGTTTCGAAGTATGTGGCATTTCCTTTCAACTAATTATACGTTTTTTAACTGTTTGCTTGCTATATCAGCTATATTTAACTCAGCGAGATATGTAGAAGCGGGCTTAAGTTTCTCATGTAATTTTGTTCTCTCATTATGAAAAGGATGTAGGCCTTCTGTATTTTTTATTTTTTTTTGGAATGAGACACCCATTATTAATGATTTAATTAACTATTATGAATATCAGATGCAAGTTTTAAAACATAGCATACTAGTTCAACGTCTACCATGTTGTTATCATTAAAATGCTTTATTAAAGGTTTTAATCTTTTCCCGATTACAACTAATTTATTTTCCTGGGGCATCCAGAAGCAACTGCTCCACTATCTTGGTCAACAAGGATGATGGTTGCTCTTGGGGCAGCTAAAGGGCTAGCTTTCCTTCATAATGCTGAAAGGCCAGTTATCTATCGTGACTTCAAAACCTCCAATATCCTGCTGGACTCAGTGAGTGATGTGATTAAGATTATTCTTCGAAACCTCCAATATCCTGCTGGACTTCGAAATTTCACATTTTCGTCTATTTCTGTGGGGATTTGCTTGAATATCAAAATAATTGAATAACTGCTTGTTTTTTTTTTACCATCAATAGAGCCTCATTTAATCTCATCACTATGTCTATGGTTTGTAGCGAAGGCTTTCATGCATCTTTTCTATATAATTAATGCAATCTCTCTTTGTTACAGGATTATATTGCCAAGCTTTCTGATTTTGGGCTTGCAAAAGCAGGGCCACAAGGTGATGAGACCCATGTATCAACTCGAGTTATGGGTACCTATGGTTATGCTGCCCCTGAATACGTAATGACTGGTACGGCCTAAAATATGTGTAATTGACTTTGACCAATATTGCATGTGTTTCAGCTGGTGAATAGAACGAACTATTGGGAATTTGTAGGTTGAGACCGATTTTGGAAATTTGCAGCTTTCTGTATACCATTAGTATTAATGTGATAAGAATGAGTATGAGTGCATAAATAAATATATGTGATAACTTGTCTAACTGATGAGGTGTGCATGCACATGAGATGAATAGGGCACCTTACAGCGAGGAGTGATGTGTATAGCTTTGGAGTAGTTCTTCTTGAGCTCTTGACAGGAAGGAAGTCGGTGGACAAGACGAGGCCGAGCAAGGAACAAAGTCTGGTAGATTGGGCTAGACCAAAGCTAAACGACAAGAGGAAAATGCTGCAAATAATAGACCCTAGGCTAGAGAATCAGTACTCGGTGAGGGCAGCTCAGAAGGCTTGCAGCTTGGCATACTACTGTCTGAGCCAAAACCCAAAAGCCAGACCCTTGATGAGTGATGTCGTCGAGACATTGGAACCCTTACAGAGCAGTGGTGGTAATGAAGTATCTTCGTCTTCTTCTTCAGCTCCTACACTTTTGTGTAGCAGCAGTAGCAGTCCATTTGTCTCAGATTACAGAGTGATGCACCGCAGCAGGTTTGGTGTGGCTGTCGGAACCGGTGTTGCCAATCCAAATTGCTCCCCAACATGCCGAGTTAGATGAGATTACTGTTTTGCCCTTGATGAATGTGTATCTATAATGTGTTTATAATCTCACTGAGGCCTTGCATTCACTTGTTGTCGACCTATTTAATGATGGGGTGTGGTGATGACAAGATTGTTGACCTTTGACTAATTTGTGTTTGTTAGTGATGCTTCTTTACTAATCTGATTTCTGTTTCGTTGTTTACTTAGTGTTATTTTATGAATGGTATTGTGTATTCATCTGATATACTGATATACATACACAATAATAATGCACACATAAAACTAGATTGTATATGAACAATACAAAAATATAATTTTTCAAACATAAAAAACATACCTCATGTTTTTTTTTCATATTTTATTTTTACACATAAATTAAGAAAAATATTCGTTAATTTAAAAAATAAAAAAAGAGTCATATATTTTTAATTTGAAAAATAAAGTAGCCAAGAGTAAGGTCAATTACACTTCATTTTTTTATTCCTTCTTTCGCTTTGCTTTTTCAACTTTAATTTAAATAATAAAATTTGAAAAAGAAACAATTAGTACAATTACAAAAAAGGTGAATTCACAGTCACCAGGAAAACGATGCCGAGAAAGGGGCACAAATAGAGGGGGTTGAATTTCGAAGAGCTCATTAGGAGTCTGTATGTACAGTATGTATGTATGTAATATGTATGTATCTATGCATGTGTGTGTTGAATAGAGAGGTGGTGTTTGGACAAGGAACGAAGAAATGGGTTGGGAGGGTGATAATAACGCCCACCGGATTCTGGCGAGATGGTTAATAGGTACGCTGGTGATCGGAATATCGTTGCTAGGTTTCCGGCTCGCCTTGCCGCCGCTGGGTCTTAAGAAGAAGAGGAGGCCGATAAGGGTTTACATGGACGGATGCTTCGACATGATGCATTACGGCCACTGCAACGCCCTTCGCCAGGCCCGGGCCCTCGGCGACCAATTACTCGTCGGCGTTGTCAGCGATGCTGAGATTATCGCCAACAAAGGCCCGCCGGTCACTCCTCTGAACGAGAGGTATTCTTCTCAGATTCCTCTTCTCTTAGTTCCTTCTCGATCTTGCCCTCAATTGGTTTTAAACACGATTTGCCCCGTTTGTATTTTCACCGTAGGATGATTATGGTTAGTGCTGTGAAATGGGTGGATGAAGTTATTCCCGATGCCCCGTATGCCATCACGGAGGATTTCATGAGGAAGCTGTTTGATGAGTACAACATTGATTACATTATCCATGGGGATGATCCGTGTGTTCTCCCGGATGGGAGTGATGCGTATGCCCTAGCTAAGAAGGCTGGCCGATATAAACAGATAAAGCGCACGGAAGGGGTGTCGAGCACTGACATTGTTGGTGCGTACTTAGCTGCTTTCGTGCTTTTAACTGCATTTATGTTCTGCGTTTATATTATATTGGTTATTTATCATCACATACATTGGCCTTTATCGAAGAAAAAAAGAGACTAATGGTCTATGTGTGTGGCTTGATTAATGTTTAACCCTCAGCACTTCTTTTAAAAAATATAATGTACTGGCTGCTTGATCTTTTATCCCGCTCATTATTTTTGGAGGAATAGTGCGATTTTTTTTCAGAAGAATGAGTATGAATCTTAAGAGTGTGAGTGAATATGATGGTGGATGATGAATAGTTTATGTGATACTTTTTCCTTTTTCAATTTTTCAAAACTATCTAATGTTTGGGCAAAAACATAAAAAGAGAGCCAAATTTGTGCTGAAATATTTAACAACGAATCGCTATTAAAAGAAATTTTATAGGTACATTAAAATTTGTAGCTTACCCAATCCCAAAAATGATATTTAGGTCGTATGCTTCTCTGTGTGAGAGAGAGGTCAACTGGGGACAAGGCTACCCAATCCTCTCTGCAACGTCAATTCAGCAATGGTCATAGTCACAAATCTGAAGATGGTAGCCCTGGTACTGGAACACGGATAGCTCATTTTCTGCCTACGTCTCGTAGAATTTTCCAATTCTCCAATGGCACGGTACTTGTATTCAAAATGAAAACTCACGGCTTATTTATAAACCCATAAAATAATTGAGTACATATTTGTTGACACCTTTATAATTTAATTTTATAATCTCCTATTCTATAGTTTTTGCTTACATACGTGTTCCAGTCTTTATTGATGTTGAACAAATAAGTGATCTCTCTATTTGTTTGTACGATTTATGCTCCCAAACCCGTGCATGTATATTGTTAATGTCCTCTGAGCCCCATGAACAAAAAATTTTTGCGTGATAAGTGACTTGTTGGAATTGGAACTTTATTTGCTGAAAGTGAACAATGCACTTCTTATGATACCATTTACTCTACTAGTGGCTAGTTATTTCTTGAACTAACTATCTACAAAGAGAGTGCTCAACCTCGTGAATGAATATGTTTGATGTATACCCTACTAGTTGTGATGATCATTTACAAGAGTTCTATGACTTGATTGTGTAAAACAACTCCAGGCTTGTCGACCATGTTACTCTAAAAATTTCACGTGGCCCTCCCCTACTAGTTTGCGGATATCATTTATGAAAAAATCAATTCCAACCTTGGCTGTTTTAGCCCTAAAAGTAAGTAAATAAATATTAGCATATGTAAAGTGTGAGAAATCTATTTCTGATCTTACCCTTAGAATGCACCTTTATGATTTTTTATTATTTTTTTTCATTTCATCCGAACTTTGGATTCTGTCTTGTAGGACATTGTGAGTTACTAATCCATTTCGCTAATAATTAATTTATAATTATTGCAGTTAATTCCGTTTGCAGGTATAGTGTTAATGATGCTATACAGGTTTCAGTTGTCAAACTCAAATACCATTGATATTTTTTGTTTCCTTAATCTAGGGGCCTGGACCTGATGCTCGTGTAGTTTACATAGATGGTGCATTTGATCTATTCCATGCTGGACATGTGGAGGTATCTGGTTCGATCTTGTTAAATATAATCGAAATATTTGTTGAAATGATTTGAATATTGAAATATATGGTGTACAGAGAGGTAAGTGTTGTTTGGATTTTAATTTTTTACTGATGTTGATAGAGTCGGGGGGTTTCGATTAAAACAATTTGAGAATATATTAAATATGAGACGAAAAGAAGCAGAAGTAATAGGCGAAGCCGGCTCCAAGCGGTAAGCACCGATTTCTTCAGGAACTTCTCTTCTTGCCCAAGCCTAAAGCTGTTTCTCTGAATACTCTTAAAGACATCTCAGTCTCACACAATAACATAACTGGTATCCTAACTCTATGGGCCTAAAGCCCAATTAATTACTTAAAGTACAGATGAATAAAATATATTAATTCTAATTACAATAAGACAATGTTGGGTAACAGATGTCTGTCTATTGACTTTATTTAGCTTCTGTTGGTCATATCTGCATATCCTCTATCCTCAAAAAATTTCATCTCTGTTGATTCATATTGCATCATTTATGAATATAAAATCAGAAAAAAAATGTGTTTTTTTATTTTCCATTTTCTCTTTGTTTACGCTATGGATAAGGTTAATATTTGTATTGTTTTAACAGATACTGAGACTTGCCCGAGCACTTGGTGATTTTCTTCTTGTTGGCATCCATCCCGATCAGACTGTCAGGTGTGATCATTATTTTACTTTCTACTTACAATCTTCCTTTTTAACTTATCTTTTCTTAAGTTCTAAACTAATGATATTTTAATGTTCATAATCATCTCATACTGTAAGCATATGGCAGTATGGCACACTGCCCTAGGTGAGGCTTTTTGAAGGTTAACATATTAATAGACTGAGCTATTATTTTCACAGCCATCTTGTTTATTTACTGGACACCAAATATTCTGGCATAACAAATGGTTTTGCCAAATTGAAAATTTATATGGAGCTTTGAAAATAATTCGCTGGCTTTGTTCAGAGAAAGAAATGACCTTTTTATGATTAATATATTGTGTTCGATTGTGCGTTGGTTTCCTGTTCTTGTAGCTTTATTTTGGCATTTGAGACCTCATGTAACAAATGGATAGTAGATCAACTTTTTACTAAGCTTTGGGGCAGATTGACGATTTCCCTGTATGGTGTTGATTGCAGTTCAAATAGAGGAGCTCACCGCCCAATTATGAATCTTCATGAAAGAAGCTTAAGCGTTTTGGCTTGCCGATATGCAGATGAAGTCATTATTGGTGCTCCATGGGAGGTGTCAAAAGATATGGTGAGGGAATTACATGTTTTTTTAGTTAGTACTAAGTTAGTCTTACCTTCCCATGCCTGATGATGTTGTAAGATTAACAAATAACAAGAGTTAAAAGCCCTAGTTACCACTTACCAGTTACCAGAAGAAAGGTGATGGCCTAAAAATTTGTAGGTAGCATTCTTTCTTCACTAATGCATGAAATTAAGTCCAAAAGAACAGCTCTCGATTACTTTTATAATTATCACCACACTCACTTTCAATATTGTATTTTTTGTATTTTTTTCATAAAATATACGTATATGTTTACATAATTTTTCACAAAATATTTCAAAATCGCACGATAGTAGTTTTTAAAAATTATTTGAAAAAACTATTTCAGGTCCAATCAATGTTTTAAAAAACGCGACTCGTATTCGAGGCGTTTTTCTGTTGAGGCGAGACTCGTAAGAGTCGACTCGGAACGACTCGTACGCCTCAAATTTGATTTTTTTTTTTAAATCCAAAAATTCCAATAATATTCAAATTAATTAATAATAAACCAAGTACTTCTTAAATCAATGTTTAATGACTCAAACACATTTAAAACACATGAAATTAGCCACTGCCATTTCTAAATCAATGTTTAATGGCTCAAAAACAATTTAAAACACATGAAATTAGCCACTGCCATTTGCACTCAAATCATCAATATTGAAAGAGCCGTCTAAGTATCTCATATCCATATCATTGTCTTCCTCTCCCGAGGAGACATCCTCCCAAACATCTTCTTCATCCACTAATGCCAATCCCTCCCTCCCTGTACAAATAAAACATATTTAAATAAATAAGTAGATTATATATTTGTAAATTGAAATGACTAATCAAAGACCATAGATTAACCTGTACTTCTCTTGTTACGCGATTCAGTCGCCTTTCTTTTCCTGTTTCTTATTTCTGAATTTTCAGCAACTTCAGTAACTTGACGATGATTATCATCTGCCTCGTTAACCCACTCAGAGTCTGATTCAATTTCATCAACCACCAAAGAGTCTTGATCTTCATGAAATGATCTTCTCTTCAGATGTCTATCCTTCAACTTCTTATTATATGCAATGTAGACCAATTTGTTGAGCTTTGCCGCACTCAATCGATTTCTTTTCTTTGTATGTATCTAATACAATATTTTATTTATATTATTATATAAACACAAAACATACAATTATTTAGTGAATCATGGATGATATAATTTTATTTACCTGATTGAATGTACTCCAATTACGTTCACATGCGGATGAAGAACATGTAAGACTTAAAATTTTCACCGCGAAGCTTGTTAGTTCTGGAGTTTCATCTCCAAATTGGATCTACCAATTAGCTGCATAAATAATAAATAAATTTACTTCAATAATTAAGAATATATAAAGAATAAGACAAGTAAATGTGCACTGTACAGTGTACTTACCCGGGCTGCGCTTCATACAAGATGATTTTGCCGAAGGACGCCCAAACAGACCTTCCCTCTTTCGAAAAAGATCAATTTGCAAATCAGCCTTTTCTCTATCAACGTCACTTGAAATTAGCTTCTCCAAACATGCGTATAAACCCACCTTCACCTCTACATGGGTAGAGAAACCTTCACCATATTGAAAGCGTGGATTTAAAAAGTACGCAGCAGCATGTAAATGAAGATGCATTTGATATTCCCACTTTGCATCAATGATACTCCACAATTCTTTGTAAGCTCCTTCTTCTCCACCCAAATTTCTTGCTATATCTTCTTTGGCTTTGTCCATTGCACCATATAAGAATCCCATTCCGGGCATCTTCTCGGAATCAGTCATTCTTAAAACTTCAACAAGAGGTTTTGTGGTTTTGATTGCATATGCGACACTTGACCAAAAGACGCTATCAAAGATAATTATCTTCACACTCTTACCGTCGGATTTTTTTGACCAACTACACTTAGCCCATTCAAGAGAAGTGAACATAGCTTCAAGTGGTTGTCTCAAGTTTAGCATACTTTGCAATGTCAAATATGAAGTCGCAAATCGAGTAGCGGCTGGACGAAGAAGCTCTCTGTCAGTGTGTTTCCTCATTAATGCTAGAACCCAACCATGGTTGTAAATAAAGTTGCTAACCTGCAATTTAAAAACAAATACATTTTAAAACAAATACAATTACAACCTATTGGTAACTCCCTAAATTTTTTATAAAACCTACTGTACAATAGTCAATAAAAGAATAAAAGATATTAAAATATTAAAAACAAACATAATTTAAATTACCTTTTTTGCTTTTAGCAAGGCATTTTTGTGTTGAGGCAATTCTCCAATCTTCTCTAAAATCAAGTCAATGCAATGTGCGGCGCATGGTGTCCACCACAAACGAGGCCGCTTCTCCATTAGTTTTTTTCCCGCCAACTTATAATTTGATGCGTTGTCCGTTACCACTTGAATGACATTATCTTCTCCTACTTCTTCAACAACACTATCAAGTAGATCAAACAATAAGTTTGCATCTTTAATTGCATCGGAAGCATCCACGGATCTTAGAAAAATAGTTCCGTGAGGATTGTTGACGAGAAAATTTATCAAGCTCCTTCCTCGAATATCCTTCCATCCGTCGGATAAAATTGAAACTCCGGTTTGTGCCCATGTCTTCTTAACATCTTGTACAATGACATCGGTAGTTTCTACTTCTCTCTTTGTGATCCATGAGCTAAGTTCGTATGCAGTTGGAGGTTTGAAGCCACGACCATATTCTCCAAGTGATCTACACATGTTCACGAATGAGGGGCTGCTTGCAACATTAAAAGCGATGCCATTTTCGATAAAAAACCTCCCGATATCCAGAGCACAACGATCTCGAGCTTCCTTCGGATTTGTGTTCTTTTTAACTGGATTTCCGTCTTCTTCCATCTCATCTTCATCAAGATTAGTTACGTAATGATCCATAGGCCCTCTAACCCCTCTTTTGGAAGGAGGATTATGGTATGAATCATTACAAACCCGTTCATCAAATTCTGATTCTTTAGCGACCTTTGATAGCTCGGTCTTCTTCAAGTATTCGGCTATGTCGTTCTTAACGTCTAACGGTACTTGATCACATGGTTTGGAATCTTTGTGTGTGCCCTCTAGATGCATCTTCATCCTTGAAACACCTCCGCTTATTTGTTTATGACAATAGTTGGAATTCAAATATTTGTATCCTTTTCCATTGGGCATCATTACTTCTGTGCAATGTTTCCACGCCGGATCTTTTCTATGACTGGCTGATCCTCTCACCATATTTTTTATGCCTATATATATATATAAAACAGTTTAGTGTGTATATATACATATATAAAGCAGAATAGTGAGTAAAATATGAGTACCTTAATTTAGATCTTGTGGCTTGAGTCTTGAGAACAGTTGGCTCTTCAGAACAGAGTGCAGTGGCAGTGGAGAGAAAAGCGTGGGGTGTGGGATAAATATTTAGGGTTAAATTTTATTTTAAATGTTTATTGAAAGTTGAAAAGTCTCTATTAATTACTTAGTGGGCTGTGGGCTGCCTAATTATTAGGGTAAAGAAAGACCAAACGTCATGAAAATTAAAAACAGAATCTATTTTCAAAAAAATTCAATATGTACGCCTCACACGAGCTGACTCGGTTCCGAGTCGACTCGCACGACTCGGTCATTTGAGGCGGTCATATTAAAAAACTCTACAGACTCGCTCGCCTCAGTGCGTTTTTTGGCCGACTCGGAACGACTCGCGAGTCGACTCGTCCGAGTCGACCGTTTTTTTAAACATTGGGTCCAATAAATTCAGTTCAGTTAGTTTCAGTTCGAATTAAACCCCTCAAATCTCAATGGTTTATTGTTAAATTAATAAAATGAAATAATATAAATACTGTATCAAAAGAATATATAGTATATAAATAATATAAAACAAATGCTGAATGTTTGTTTGATTTTTATTCTATTTATTTCTCGTTGCTGCTGCAGATCACAACCTTCAATATCTCTTTGGTTGTGCATGGATCTGTGGCTGAGGATAATAATGATTTTCAGAAGGTATGCAGTTTAACTAATAGACTATCAACTTGATTGGATGATTATTTAGTGGGGGAAACGGGAATGGCCTAATGATTATTTACACTAGCTAAACTTGAGGGAGAAATGTAAGTTACCAAATGTGGTTCTTACGTACATTTGCTACTTATATAGGAGAAGCAGAGTAAATATGCTGTTCCAATCAGCCTTGGTATCTTCAAGCTACTGGATAGTCCTCTTGACATTACAACGAGCACGATAATCAAGAGGATTGTATCAAATAATGAGGCATATCAGGTTTCACCTTTTTTTGCTATTTATTGACTTGAGAGATGCAAAAAAAAAAAAAAAAGTTTTCTCATTGCTCGATTATATTGCACTGAAACGGGTTCTTCTGTGCAGAGACGAAATGAGAGGAAGGCTGAAAGTGAGAGAAGGTATTATGAAGATAAAACTTTTGTGTCAGGTGATTGAATTGCCTTCACATTCTTGAAGGTAAATAAATGCATAAAACCCTATACTTCATTGCACTTGTGGTATACATTAGGTGGTGCCTGGTTTTTAATAAAAAAAATATCTATTTTTATTTTTAGGTTCAACCCGTCGACCTGGTGCTTTTGTGAGTGTACGAAAGATAATAAAGAATATCACCTATGACCTCTCTGTGAAGGTGTTTATGTATTTTTCCTTTTGGTTTGATTGATGATTAAAAGATGGAGTAGAACAAAGAGATCATTTCCATGATTTAAGCAAAACAGTGTAATTTCACTACCCCGTAGAAGTATGCATTGATGTTCTGTAAGTTCACAGATGGCAGCCAAATGATTTGGTATTCATCAACACTCAACTATAGTTTTTGCTGCTGTTCGACTGAATTTATCCTTATAAAAAGCTTATATAGCCACAAATACCCTTTTGAGGTTTGTGGAGTGATGTGATCCAACAAAAAATGTCTGACATGAGTCTGAAGTTTATTTCCTTGTGCCACTGCTACGACTAAAAGCACTGTAATACAAGCATGAATATAACCTAAATGACATTCAGAAAAGAACCAACAATTGGTCAAACAACTAAGCAGTAGCAGTCTCAAAGTCTGATAATCAGAAAAAGTACAAGGAACAGGTACGGCCTGTTAGACCTAACGACGAAATTACAACAGAGTGCTGACTTGTTAATATGGCACAGAAGCAGCAAGTAAAGAAAAGAATCAATCTACTAATAAGGCCACATGAGCAACTTTTGTTTGAGTTAGAATTCAAGCCTTTTGCATATCTCCTTGTCAAGAAGGTTCACTCTGCTGTACTTGGTTGTGGACTTGATTGGAGCTCCAGGACACGGTGTCTCGACGGGACCTATAAGGAGAGATTTAGGAGGCGTTCTTGGAGACTCGTCACCAAGTCGTTGTTGTTGTTCTGAGACGATAGCATCCACTACAGCTCCGTAGACAATCTGAAACATATGCTCTTCTTCTTCTTCTTCTTCTTCTTCTTCTTGAAGATTCGTAGTAGCAACATCTTTGAAGATGAGGCGGCGAACGACATTGACCCGTGACTCTTGTTCCCGAATAAACTTATTATATTTGTTGTGGTGAGGAGCAAGCATCAACTTATCATCGGTGCCCGGAGGGGCAAAAGAGTCAAACGTCTCTTTCGGGGTATGGGAGCTGCTGCTGTCGCTGTCGTCGTTGGTTTCGGTTGTGTCTGTGAGAGGAGATGAAAGCAAGTGGTGGTGTTGTTCGACACCACCGATCTCCCGATCGGCGTCGGGAGTTACCGGCCCTATTGAACAACTTTGATTTGCTGGCGGTGACTGCACTGTGATGTCAACAATGGCATCAGCAGCAGCAGCAGCAGCAGATACTTTGGAGGTGGAAATGAGATTCTCTTCCTTCAACAATTCATCGTCTGCCTCAGGCTCAGCAACAGCACCACCCATTATTTATTTATTAATTCCCTAATGAAGAAAGAAAAACCACATCAGAATTAATTGAAACTATCGGCACCCAAAAAAATATCCAATCGAAACCGTAATAACCAGAGAATCCAATTGGGAATAACCATTTTATTTTTATTTTGCATAATTAATTCGGCAAGCTACGACTAAAAAAATAAAAATTAAATTAACCGTAACTAAATTTTCGATACGGACGACGGTGAAACAGAGCAGTTGCAGAAAAATTGGAAGCGATAAAATACCTTTTGATTGATTATTAGAAAGAAAGGGGGAAAACGAAAGATCCGGGCGGTCGGAAGTGAAGTGGGTCGCCGTTGGTCCGCACTTTCTCTGGAGTACTTTTTAAGTTAATGGGAAAAATGTGTTTTGATTTTGGGTTTGATTTTTATTATATCGGCGAGCTGGTGTCTGGTCGGTGTGTCTGAGATACACCTGCGACTGCGAGTGCCGCGCACGTGACATGCCTACTTAGGATACTCATTTCACGTGCACAGAAATCAAATCGCAATTAAAATATTAAAATGCGGAGTACTGTTACTATTTCTAAATTAAAAATATAAAATAAAAATAAGTATAAAAAATTAAAAATAAAATAAAAATTGAAGAAAGTAAACAATCACTAGCTAACCGATCAAACAACTTAAAATTTTGATCAACAAAAATTACAAAAGACCAAGAAATATATTTAGTAAAATTAGAACCGTAAATAAATTAAACCAAACAAACAACTTATATTAGTAGAAATAAATATTTAATATCAATAAATTATTGCATCTCCAAAAAAAGAGAGCAGAAACAAATAAATAAATAAATAAATAGTCCTAAAAAGAGGATAGTTTGTTACGAATTCACTTCTACCTTCCCTCTCTTCCTTCCTTTCGGTTGATCATCAGCATTTTCCTCCAAAAACATAAACAAGATTCCGAGGTGCTGCTAGCTCCGGTGGTGGCCGCCGGGACACGATTCCATAGATCCATCCACCGACACAACAAACAACATTACACTAATACCTATCTCTACATTATTTTCAAATTATTCGAAAAAAAACTTATATATGGCGCTCAGAAGACGGCAAGGAGGTATCGGGAGATCGTCAACCTTCAAGGAGGAAAAAACATATCGACCTCCGCCGGAAGAGAAAGGCCCACCTCCGACTCATTCTCTTCCGGCGCAGGCCAACATTTCCTCCTCTCCCCACCGCGACTCCTCCCATTCCTCTTTCAAAGACCACCACTACAAGGTAAATCTTATTATTGAAGAATATATTCGACCCACTAATATAAATATCAAGTTATTCAATTTCTCTAACAGTTCGAATTATTAGATAATGTGATCATTATATATTGTGATCATACATTTATTTTAATGTGAATTTGTCCAACTTCTCTATCAATTCGATTTTTTCGATGAAGTTGTGGCTTCTAACAATACACAACATAAAAACGTACGGTATATAGGGAGGTCCTACCTACGACTACACGTCGATGGAAGGCTCGAACGAGGCGGGCAGCTTTTGGGGAGTTCTCGCCCGCAAAGCCAAAGCTATTCTCGACGATGATAACTCCGTTCCCTATCAGTCGGAATATCCCACCCTGACAAGGCCCGAACCCGCCCAGCCCTCGAGGCAGGTACGGCCCGAAACTGCCAATCCCTCGAGGCCCGTTCATCAGGGTGAGAATTCTGCCAAGAACGATAATCCGACTCTGCGCAAGGGGCTCGTCGCACTGACGACTTCCATGAGCCGCATCGGCGACTCCCTCGGAAATGCTTTGGAGGTAATAACAACTCCATGCATATATATATGCTCATATATTCCTTTGTTCCTGTCGTTGCCGTGTGATATTACGATTCTGCCCCCTTTGGCTTTTGCTTTTTCAGGAAGGGCGCACGATCGTCGTCGAAAACAAGACTTCTGATTTCATGGAAGAAACGCGTAACAACATACAGATAAGGAGGAAAGGAGTAACAACGATATCAAATCAAAATCATACCAGCCAAGAAGATCTCCTCAAGGCATCTCGCGACGTAAGGTGGCCAACTGTGTCAAAAATATTATCCATCGACTCGTGCATCAGAATATATATATACGCTAGTTCTTTGTTCATGTATATAATCGAGAGAAAGGCATGTGATGTTTTTATCGCAAAACGGTTACCTTACTGACAGGTGGCGATGGCGACTGCTGCCAAAACAAAGCTACTACTCAGAGAGCTCAAGACAGTGAAAGCAGATCTTGCATTCGCGAGGCAGCGGTGTTCTCAGCTAGAAGAGGAGAATCGAGTCCTCGTAGAAGGTCACGAAAAGGGCATTTTCCCAGGCGACGACGACATGGTATTTTCCTTTTTTTCTTTTTCCTTTTTTTTTTTCTCTCCTTTCAAATATATTGCGAATGACGACGTGCGCGTTGTCCAGATACGGCTCCAGCTGGAGACGCTTCTTGCGGAGAAGGCTCGGCTGGCTCATGAAAACTCGGTGTACGAGTGCGAGAATCGCTTCTTGAGAGAGATTGTCGAATACCATCAGCTGACGATGCAGGACATCGTGTACTTGGACGAGGGCATCGAAGAGGTTTACGATTATCCGAGTGTGCAATCCGGGAGGGGCCTCTCTGGATCGCCCCCCGTCTCCCCTGCTGCTCGTCGCAATTCGTTTTCTTCTTCTTTGTCGCGAAGCTCTTCCGTCGCCAAGGAGATGCTGTCGCTGACATCGGCTACTCCTCGAGAAAAGAAAATTATTAATAATGATACTCCATCAGCTTAGCTGTACTATTATTATTACTACTTGCTACAGAACACATAACACGCTTCTGCACAATATTACTTCATTCTTTTTAGGATTTTTTTTTTCTTCTACATTAGATTTTCTGTTATGTAACAACCCTCATTAATAATAGTTCATGCTCAAATGTTTACTTCATCCATTCCAGTTCTGTACATCTGCCATTTCTCTAGACAAAGACTCTGTTTTTTCCTCTTTTCGGAACGTAAATATTTCAGAAGAATTACACTTGAAGAATATACGAGTCTTTGAGATTGCGCATAATAAATTGAAAATCGAAGAAAGGCGAACAACTTCGAAAGAGATTGAGAGATTTGAAGAGGATTCCAGTATTTTTCTTGTTATTTCTATCAGTTTGATCATTATTTATGTTTAATTATTCTCTTAGTTCTGCATCTAGATATACTTCATTCTATTTTCTGTATGTACTTAATAGTCGCAATCAGATGTTTCACCTTAACTGGCAACTTAGCCTCGACAGCTTAGCAACTAGCCACTTCACAACTGATTGAGCTCGCTTGGAATCCTCAAACAGTCATTACCTAATGGGTTATTGGAAATGCATCAGACGAGTCCCAAAGCGATGCAAATTTAAATCAATTATCGACTTAAAAATTTAATTCAAATTGAAATGTCGTTTCTTGATAACACAATATCAGAGCATCATACTCTCGGAAACATAGTTCATGTACAAAGCATGCGAAAAGGGAAAAACACAAAGTACAAGATCTCATATAGAGAAGTACACTGACTGAGACTTGCAAATCAATTATTCCAAAACAAGCCCTTCGAAGTTAGGTACCTGCATCACCACAAAAAGGAATACGTGAGATTAAAAAATCTTTACAGGCAAAGAAAAAGTAAAAAAGAATATGTAACCAGTGTAGTAAAAGAAAAATGTGATCGAGTCCTATCTATGGATTCCGAATTTGATATAAGGGAATAAAGTTCAAACTTAGAACTAATATGTTTCTTCAGGGTTTACAGAGTCCTTGCTTAGGACTTGGGCTCTAGAGAGTAAAACACCTGTGTGTGTTTCAGGACTTAAAGCTCTAATTTCAGATCATATCCATAACAAACAGATTTTGACGCAGATAATAATCTATTCACTTGCCCATTAATCAAAATGCTTAAAATCTCTTTGGGTTAATTCAATCCAATGCCAAGACAATAGAAACTTCAACAAGTCATCTTCTGAAGAAACGTTTAAGACACTACAAGTCTACAACAACAAATGATAAACATTTAAGCAAATGATTAGGAGGAAATTTTGGACGCTACTCTGATTATATAGATTAAGGTTCGTTATTTAAGAAACATAAAGGCATTTAATTTCACTTGCAATTCAAAAAATGAAAAATAACAAAAAAATATGCTGAAGTAAATCTCATATAATTAAATACTGAGTTTTAGTTTCAAAACACACTTTGGGCATATCTGATTTCTCACACAAGTTAAAACGTAACGAGGATGAAATTATCTCTCTCTGACCAAGACAACTAGGATTGAAGTCGCGAAAGCTTATGAAATTACCTATAAATATAAATACACTCAGTAGTTGAAAGAGAGACCAAAGCTAAATAAAACAATACAGTGTAATTATTGATGAAAGCTCAGTATTTTTTCTAACTGCATGGAAAGGCAGTTCTTTTTATAATAAGAAAAATAACCGGAGAAACCTTAAGTAGAAGCAGTGTAACGAAGCCAATTTGCAAATCAAACAACAGTGTGAATCATGGATTACAATACACAAACGCAGATTTGAACCACAAAATATCGCATACAGCAAGCATCATTTCAAGACAAATTCACAGTACCAATAAAAAAACAGGACAAGGGTTATTCATGACATTCATAGTTTCAATCGAGAATTTAATTCTGAATATCCAATTAAATTATGAAGCAGAAACATATGACAGAAAATAAATAAATAAGGGCAATGGCAAAAGAATTAGCACCGAGACTCCGGTTAGGACTGCGAAGGCGAAGAGAGCATCTCCATGATTTTCTTGTCGCGCTTCTCCATAGCCTCGTCCCACATGTCGTTCCCGATGTGCTTCGGCTGCAAAAAAAAATCGCTTTTTTCAGAACCCAATTAACAGCGAATACGAAGACGAAGACGAAGAAGAAGGAGCACGGACGCGGCCATGGGCAGCCTTGTGGATGAAATACTGAGCGTTTCCCATGACGCAGAGCATCCCCGCTATGATCCCCATCGGCAACATCGCTTCCAGCCACGCAAGCCCCATTGTTAATGGATTCACAATCACTGTTTCACCTTCCTCTCTGATCCTCCAATTCAGATTTTTCCCTCTTTCTACTGCCAGCCGAAAAAATGTGAGATCCCCAATTCTAGTTTTCCGACTACGCCACCACAATCAGTGTATGGGCCTGGGCCTGGAGCTGGGCTAGGCCCAACTACTGTATAGTACGTGTGAGTAATTAAAGACTCCATTTTTCACTGGTTTGCCGGTTGTAAATGAAAAATAAACGAGTCAATAATGCATTTTTTGGGGTAAAAATGGATTCTTTTTACAGCTAAGCACAGCAAAAGAATTTGGATTTTCTTCCCCTCTCTCTCTGCTGTAGCCTTTTCAGCTTCTGCACCTTTGATTTTGTTCAGAACCCTTTTTAACTTTCCTTTTTTTCGTTTCGGAAGGGATTCGGTGTGTGCGTGTGTAGGTAAGTAATCTATGTCGGGACTTTACAACCCTAACTTCTCGCCGGCGAGGGCCGCCTCACCCCAGATTAGAAGTGCTCCAGATGCCGACAAGTGGGTTTTATTCCATTTTTACCCCTTCCTCATTTCTCTCAATCGGTAGAATCAAGATTTATTTTTTCATTAATGATGTTTTTTCTTCTTTTTTCTAGTAATCAGTACTTGTCGGAACTGTTGGCGGAGCATCATAAGCTCGGCCCCTTCATGCAAGTTCTTCCTATATGTAGCAGGCTTTTAAATCAAGGTGGATAATTGTTGCAGAGCATTAATTGTTTTTTTTATGTTCTGGTTGGATCTGTGAATGTTTTACTGATGATAGAACCATATGTTTGGTTAATGCATATGTTGTCGCTTACATTTATGTTTCCGTCGAACAATGTTTGTGATTGATTCGATTGAATTCGAAGTTTGCTTGTTCAGAATCTAAATGCATTTATTGAACTCGTTTTTACATCTGTCAGAGATCTTGCGGGCTACCGGGATGATGCCCACTCAAAGTTTCGGTGAGTTTGAGAGACTGAGGCACAGAAGTCCCAGCCCTATGGCCTCGTCAAACATCTTATCAAATGTTGTCGGGAATGGATTGCACGGATGGAATGGACATCCACAAGAGGTAATTTAATTTCTTAATTCTTCACATTCGTATAAACGGCTTGCTATATATATTGCAAACAAGCAATTCTACTTCAATATTTGGTTCTAATTTATTTCCCCAAACCCGAGTAAATTGCAGATGTTTGAAATTCGATATGTAGATGTTTCTACTTTCTTCTTATTAATTGTAACGTATTTGATATCAAGAAAGTTAAATGATGAAAGTGGCTTGAAACATATATCGACTTGACTATTAATTAAAATTATTTGATATGAGAATGAGGTAGAATGTATATAGAATGTAACTAATTGAATGTTCTATGATCTCGTTTCTCTCACTTGATAAAATTCGGATCATATGCATCACACATTTCAACATGGACATTAAATATGTATACGGAAAAGTCTAAGACACTCTTGGATACCATAACCACGTATTTATATCCAATTATAACTCCTCACATCTTGTTTAATTCAAATTTTTGATATTATTGTTTTCATTCTCACCTTAAACTGGATGGTGATTTTCATACCACCTCAAATATATTCTTTTACTAATTTTTATTCCTAAATCTTTTGACCAAAACAGAGATTGGGTGTGCCTCATGGCATGAACATGGACTGGCAAGGAGCACCAGCAAGCCCCAGTTCTTACACTGTGAAAAGGATTTTGCGATTAGATATTCCCGTCGACAACTTTCCCAATGTAAGATTCATTAATCTACCATGTCTGCGTATCTCTCTTTCTATTAAGGAAACAATGCTTTTCCCTTTCTCCTCGACTGTCTCTCTTTCTTAGTTAGTGTTTTGGCTGTTTCACAGTTCAATTTTATTGGAAGACTTTTGGGCCCCAGAGGAAATTCTCTGAAACAAGTCGAAGCAACCACCGGATGTCGTGTGTTTATTAGAGGGAAAGGTTCAATAAAAGACACTGAGAAGGTATAACCATGTTTTTTTTTTTACTTGCTGTTGGCAACTTTGAATTTGAAATAATATGTGAATTTGCTTCTGCAGGAAGACAAGCTCCGAGGACGACCTGGGTATGAGCACCTCAATGAATCTCTCCATATCCTAATCGAGGCAGATTTACCATCAAACATTGTTGATATTAGACTGAGGCAAGCACAGGAGATAATCGAAGAATTGCTGAAGCCAGTGGTATAAATGATCTCGAACCTTTATGTGTACACGAACTTGCTGCGAAATCGTGTATATTTATCACAATCGTGTTTTGGTTTTGTGTGCAGGACGAGTCTCAGGATTTTATAAAGATGCAGCAACTACGCGAGCTTGCCATGATAAACTCGAGATTGAGAGAAGAGAGCAGCAGCCCTAGTCCGAGCGCGTCACCTTTCAATACAAGTGGTATGAAACGTGCAAAAACCGGACGCTGAAATGTTGTTTGACCTCGCAATGTATCCTCTCTGCTGTTTGATTAAACGAGTTTATTATTATTAATTCTAATATAGAGTGAACCTGGAAGTGAGAATGAAATTAGTGTTCTTAGATGTTTGGTTATAAACTAGATTTTGTCATGTTATTTGAAAATTATTTATTGAATTGATGGTGTTGGTCTACAATTATGAATGGTATAATGCAAAGTATTAAAAAAACAAGCATACATATATGACCAAATTAAATTCGCTAAATTAATCGAAATGTAAATAATGTTTTGACAAAGTGTAGGGTAATTTTTAACAAAATTTGTGAGGGTTAATGTGAGGGTTAATTTGAAAACGCTGGCCCGACCAATGGACTGGGCTGGGTCAGAAGATTCAAGGTCCAATAAAATTTGGGCTTTTTGGCCCGGCTTGAAATTTTTTAAATTTTTTATTTTTATTTATTATATATAGTTTTTAATATTTTTTTATTAATTTAATATTGTTTTTAATTATCACTAATTTTAACTAGTATTATAGTTATTTTAATTATTTTGTACAAATTTAATTATATTTATCAATATAAAAATTTACTATACATTTATTTTATATTTTTAGTAAGTTAGTCTATAATTAATTCGGTGCCTATTTCGTTTGGGTAGCGTTTTTTCATTCAATTCGAACGATTATATATATTGTTTTGTTTTGGTTTAGACGTCACTGATCTGTTTTTTTTTTTTTCTTGGTAGTGACTACTGACTAGTGACTAGTGAGTCTAGTGACTAGTGAAAAAAAAATCAAATCTGTTTTTTATTTATAATTATAATATATTGTAAATTAGAAAGGAAATTTGTCGTTAGTTCGAACTGAGAGTAGTATAAATAGGTATAGTTTATTGCGCTGATTGTTCATTTTGTAATTAATAAATTGTATATTGACGTACACTATAAGCAACAATAATGAAATCACGTGAATCATGTGGTTTATAGCCGCAATAAATATTGCCAGCTTCTTTGAATTGATTGATCGAGGTGCGTCCATGTTTTTTTACAGCATTACTCAAGATTAGTTTTTGTGTATAAATATATAATTTCTCTATACCAAATTTATAAACTTTTTGTTGTATTTAAAAAAATGTATCTATAAGTTCAGAACAAAGAAGTATGTTTAATACTAATAATTATTATATATAAAAATCATCACATTTTCGTTTTTTTTTTTTACCACCTTTACTAAATAAATTTTGCCCATAATTATTTTTAGTAAAATAATTTTTTTTAATATGAATAAATTTGTTACTACGTGATTATTGCTGTGGAAAGAAAATAGTACAGTAATCACAATATGTACGTACGTCACTATACCAACAACTTTCATCAAACTAACTAAGCATGGAATTGAAGATGTGATAAGATAAATTAATGATTGATTATTGTTTTTAAACAAACACTTAGGGTGACTATTTGGTACGAACGGTTACCCGCATCCGAATTTTTCGAGTACTCATACTCTAAAAGTAAAAAAATCTATCTCATAAATCGACCATCTTTAGTAAAACGAGTATCCAATACTCGAATCAGGTAATCCGTTACGGTTATCGAGTACCCAAAATTAACCTAAAATATTTATTAACAAAAAATCAATAATAATATTCAAATTCAATAACAATTTATTTTCAATCAACACAAGCGAAGTATATATTCATTCATAAAAATTAAAATAATCATAACATAAAACATAAATTATCATTTATAAAAAATATTTATTATTTATCAAAATAATATTCATTAATAATTATTCAATCATATATATCATACTTTGTACCGTAGACATTGCTAAAAAATTATCAATTAAAATTCAAAATTACAATAAAAATAATAAAAAAATATCATTTATTATATGTATAATGTTTTAAATTTTTAGTTAATATATTAAAATATTTATCTTTTTAATTTAAATAATTTATCGGGTATTTCGAGTATACCCGAACAGGTAATTGAGTACCCTAATACACAATATTTTTAAAAATGAAAATTATAAACCGACCATTTACTCAAATTTATTGGGTACGGTACCTAAAAATCCAAACGAGTGCGGGTATTTCGGTACAAACCCGAATACCCGAACCCGAATAATTACCCCTACAAACACTTGATCAGATGTAAACGCACATTTGGACGTTAATATTCCCGAATGCAGTCATTAGTAATTGAGTCGACCCACAAAATGGACAAAGGACTCGCAAGGAGCCGGAGTGTTACATAAGTTTTCCCCACAAGCGAGGTGGTTGGATGTTTGATACGCTCCAATCAATTTTGTCGGCTTTACTCGTTGTCTTGATATTTCTTCAAGATGGGACACTCATCATTGTATTGAACTTTGCTAATATACCATATTAAAATTGAGTCGATAAACATTTTAAAAATCCTTTGTTAAATTAAAAGATAAATAAACTAATATATGAGTTCATGATTTTTCTCACCTATATATATGTACATAGCTAACACTTATTCAGATATACACACACACCACAACCACACACATATATATATTATTATGGGATTGAGAGGGAAGCTTGTTGCTGGTGTAGAATTCAAGGCGGGCGGCGACGTGTTCCATGAACTCTTCCGGAACAAGCCACACGATGTTTCCAAAACTAGCCCTGGGAAAGTGCATGGCTGTGATTTGCATGAGGGAGAGTTTGGGCATGTTGGATCCATCATTTCTTGGAGCTACACCCATGGTAATTACTACTTAATTACTTGATTATACATATATATGAACATACGAAACAATCACACCTAATGTTTATTGTATATATACGGCAGACGGGAAAAAGAAGACCGCGAAAGAAGTGATCCAAGCGATCGACGAGGAGAAAAAGTTGATTGAATTCAAGGTGTTGGAAGGGGATCTGATGGAGGAGTACAAAGACTTCCTCATAACCATCCATGTGGAGACAAAAGATAACATCGATCTCGTTACTTGGACTTTGGACTACGAGACTCTCAATGAAGACGTCGAACATCCCATTTCATTGCTCGCCTTCTTCATCCACCTCACTAAAGATATCGAGGAACATCATATATGATCAATTGAATCGATCCATTCTCTTATATATATATAATATAATTAAACTGTGTCGCGCTTACGTGTGTAATGGCTGGCTACGCCCGGCTAAGTGTTTCTTTTCGATGCTAAGTGTGTGCGTGTTTTTCTCGATCGGCCGGGGGTGCAATAGTGCTTTATGCATTCGTGGTGACGAGGCTGAATAATGTACGTACTCTCTATAATAATAAAGAGTGTGCTTAATTTTGTTTTATTGCTTTTATATTTGTTGGATTTATGGAAACTATTGTGCTGTTAATCAATTAAAGTTGATTTTCATTATTATAAAAAAATATATATAATTTTTTCACTTTTAAAAAAAGTGTACTATTATTTTATTATTTATAAACTAAGGTACTGAAATGTTTATAATTACATTAATTATAGGACAACTAATTAAAACTTGTAATGTCATTATTATACTCTTGCACCTATGTCCTATATATATATATATATTAGTACTTCTAATTGTATAAAAAGAATGATAATTTCTCTTATATCAAAATTATCTTTTAAATTATTCGACCATTTGGTACCAAAATATATGTACCCAATAACTCTCTAATTACACTTTGGTCAAAAATAGTAAGAAGCCGTAAGCATTTTTCAATTGATAAAATTTGGTTGGTACTTTCTACATTGATCAGTGAGCTAGACACTGAACCCATGAACTACTTATTATTTACAAGTTATAAATGTCTAAATCCAAAACATAAAATAAAATAAAATTTGTATTAGAATAGTACTACTTATTTTTAGAATAAAATAATTAAATAAAAGAATCTTGAATTGGGGGAAGTCGAGACGTTTGCACTTTTCGCAAGACTAAAACGTCCGATTTTGCAATATTAGTCCTCAAAAATACAACTACTTTCAATCATCTAGTCTGAGACACACCAGTTAGAAGCTCCGACGAACAAGAAAATATAGCGAACAGGAAAATATAGCGAACCGAGCATTATACAAATGTAAAACAGTAAGAAAGTAATATTGTTAAGACCATATCCAATCGAAGATATTTCAACCTTCACATATTCTTTGCCACATTATTTTATTCAATCCTCACATCATCAAATATCTCAAGTTATTTTTCAAATATCTCACACATTACAATAGGAAATATTTCAAAAATAATTCTATTTTCTCTCACTTCTACATCACTTTCTTTTTTCTTCCAACTCATTTATGTATACCCCACTATATATATGTGTATATATATATATATATATATATATATATATATATATATATATATATATATTTAAAATTATCAAAATATATAAAACAAATTTACACAATTTATTCGAAAAAAATACAATAATTATTCAAAACACACAACATTGAACACACTTAAACTAAATTAAAATTGAAAGATCATAAAAAACTGAAAAAATAAGTTTACAAAATAGCATATTACAAAATATGTGATAAATAGCATTTACAAAATAAATATATTTCTCCTGCCCGAACTGATGTCCGAGTTGCCCAATCCGCCAACTCACTTTTTCCCGAACTGATGTCCGAGTTGCCCAATCCGCCAACTCACTTTTTCTTTGGCCCACCACCCACTTTTTACTTTCTTTATCAGAATAATTTCAGAATTATTAAATAATTTTAAAAAAATTGTTTGAAAATCTTTCACATTACTGTACTTCCTATTAGAGGTGGTCAAACTTACGTTTATAAACTGAGACCATCTCCAATAGCCAGTAATTGGGGAGGTATTTGAGTTCAATATGGAGTAATTGTGGTATGTAACTTTGCTTCTATTTTCCAAAGAATTATTGAATAATTCTAAAAATAATTCTGACACAATCCAACACATGGTGAGTGCCCACATAGTGAAAGTATAGTTTTTAGATAATTAAATAATACGTGTTAATTTTTTTATTCCATATCTATATTTCGTTTATTTTATCTTTTAAATAATTTTTTTAAATATAATTAAAAATATTTTTTCGTTTTTTTTACATCAATATTTTTTATTTTTTATGGTCTATAAATAGAGACCAAGTTTGTTTAATTTGGATACAATTTTTTTTATACAGTTTTCTCCACTTTTGTTTGTATTATTTGTGTTTTTGATTTGTGTTCATAAAACGTACTTACGTTGTGAGTCCAAATCAAACTCCTTATTATTCTTCAAATTTTATATATCATAATCAACCACCTCAAAACCCCAATAATCAACACTCTCCATTTATTAATAAAAATAATAAATAAATAATTTAATTATTTTTATATCAATTTTTATTTAACAAATATTATTATTAATTTAAATTTTATAAAATATGTATTAAAAAAGAAAAAAATAATATATATTGGGATATATTGGAATAATGATGTGGAGGAAAGAGAAAATGAAATATTTTTCTATTGTAGAGTATAAGATATTTGAAAAATAATTAAAAATATTTTATGACTTGTAAAGTGGAATAAGTTGATGTGCCAAAGAATATGCAGGGGTGAAATATTTTCTACTGAAGATGGTCTTAGAGAGTGGTTGGATACGTGATATAATGAATCTCTCTCAACTAAAAGCTTCAATTTATACTGGGGAGTTTCAAAAAATAAATAATAACGAAAAGGTCACACTATTATAAAAAATAATTTATATATTTTTATTATATATATAAATATATAAAGGTCACACCAAAATAATTTATATATTTTTATTAAATATATAAATATTATTCTTATAACTTTCAAAGTTTTGGACCGAATAACTATTAAAATTTTGCACAACTCATTTAAGTTAGCCCAACAGTATAAATTAATAAAAAGCTAAAAAGTCCAAACCATATTAATCATCCGTGCTATTATTTATCATACCCATTACAAATATAATTTGTACTCCTCACTTTTTAGACTTGTATAGGCAAAAAAAATATTTAAGGCCCAAGTCCAAATTATTTTATTTTATAATTGATCAAAAATAATAATCCAAGTCAATTGACTTACTCAAAGAAACATTTTCTAACTCTCTATATAACATCACACAAATATTAATATTCTTACCATATTTAAATGTGGGATTGTGACTTTTCACATTCTCAACTCAAAATTGAAACATTTTCTAACTCTCTATATAACATTACAAAAATATTAAATTTCTCACCACATTTAAATGTAGGATTGTGACTTTTCACATTTTCAACAATACACAAGATATTTTATAATGGTTCTCACAAACTTATTATTTACCACATTTTGATGTTTTGATGTGGGATGAGACTTTAAATATTTTAAATCAAGTAATTGCTTTTCACTTAATTGGTTGAACACTTAAATCAATCATTTATTTATCACATGGGAAGAGACTTTAAATATTCTCATATAAGAATAATAGCTTTTCACTTGGTTAAACACTTAAATCAATTATTTATTTATCACTCACCGAAAAATTGGATTTTGACGAAATAAAGTACTTGAATTATCTACGAAACATCGTAAAAAAAAGGTCAAAGATTGTTAGCTCAGTTGGTTGAGCACTTGAATTGAAGACCGTAAAATAATATCAACATATTAGTTCAAACTTAATTCATATTTAGCCATAAAAAATCAATTAATTCATACACACACACACACACACACACACACATATATATATATATATATATATATATATATATATATATATATATATATATATATATATATATATATATATATATATATATATATATATATATATATATATATATATATATATACTTGAAGAGTTGAAAGAAATTTGATTGTAATAATTTATAAAGATGGAATAGATTTTTTTAAATATTATTGATTATTTTATTAAGAGTAATACTTTCTCTGTTAAACAAAAGTTGCAATACTTCGTTTGTAATTTACAAAATAAGTATTGCAATTTCTACGTAAGAGTATAAAAGAGTGATTTAATTTTGTTTTTGAAATGTAAGGGTATTTTTGGTATATTGGTTGGTTTATTAAATAAAAATTTTATTTTTTTTAAAGTAATGTATTTAGGGGGTGTATTCGTTCCAGAGTCTGTAGGATTTTAATGGACTTTTAAAATCCTGAGGTATTCAATTCGGATTTTTAAAAGTCCAATAAAATTCGGAGGTATTCAATTAGGATTTTAAAAAGTCTTTAAAAATTCATAGGTATTCAAATGTTTATGGATTTTAATAGATTTTAATAATTTATGGATTTTAATAGATTCTCTTTACAAAATATAACTAAACTTGAATTTTCAAAATCTCTCATAATTATGAGAAATTTCGACGGACATATTTCCAACACAAAAATTCTAACATGGAAACTAAAAAAAACAATCATCATTTAACAAGAATATTACACAAATCTATCTATATAAAATAATCAAAATTTTATTTGAGAAAATTGATCTTATCATATTTTATTTAAAATTAATTATTTATATATTATATTAATAATAAATTATTTTGTATTTATTATATACAATAATATATTTTCTCAATAACAATATAAATATAATAAATTTATATTATTAATATTATTATTATTATTTAATTTATTTAAAAAATTATTTGTGATCTTTTATTTACAATGGTGTATTGTTTAATATTTGATAAAATATATCGACACAATGAAGATTTTTTTAAAAATATGACGAGGGAGGTAAACACTACGTATATTTTATATATACGTGTATACTGGTCGTTGTATAAAAATGATATAAATGAAAATGAAAATAATAATGTGAAAAATGAGATTGACGTATAACAAATCATGTAAATGAAGATTAATAATAGTGATAGATAATAATTTATTTATTTTAAAATTTTGAATTAATGCATTTTTCGATTTTTATTTTCTAAATAATTTAGATTTTTTTAAAATAATTTATTATTTTTTATAAATAAAAGTCTATGAAAATTAATGTTAATAATTAAAAATATATTTCACAAACTCTATGAAAATTCGTAAAAATCAATACAAAAGTCAGTCAAACTCTTCATAAACGGTACATTCAAATTTGAGAAATATACTGTAGTATTCTCATATATATATATATATATATATATATATATATATATATATATATATATATATATATATATATATATTGTATTTTATCTTATTATTATATTATACTACATAATAAATATAATTTAATGAATACATATATATTATCTTTTAAATATAGTACATAATTCATATAGCCCAGCGGTTATTTTTCTTTTTTTCACTTGTTCACACACCATGCAATACACATATATAATTTTTTTTTTTTTTTGGTAGTGATACAAGTGTGAGGATGAGCAAGCTTAAGAAAATGGTGGTGAGAACTCTATCCGGACGAAGAGTATGATTTTCTCCATGCAATACACATATATAATTATTACTAAGCCGTAGGGATTCACAGTTCTTTTTTTTGTAGTGATACATGTTGGAAAATATAGAGCTCGGAGAGAGCTTCGAAACGATAGCTCATTCGCTCAAATCGGAGTTGAAATGAATGAGAAATTAATTTCTAAAATATAATCAAAATAGAGGGAAAAAGAAAATAAAATGAAAGGGATATTAGTTATCCCACATTGGAAAATTATCAAAAGGCAAGTGGGTATATAAGATGCTTGGCCTTTAGTAGCTTATGAATCAATTATTATAGTATTGTTCCGCCTCCTACGTGCGCGCAGGGGGGGTGCAAAACTTGGCGAAAATAGCCTACGAACCCCGAACTTGTGTGCGAGCGCGACCTGCGTACACGAATGTCGCTTCGATTTGGGGGCAGTCGACCAAGCTACTTTTTGCGATTTTTCTTTTCCGAACCGTTACAAAGTAACGGTTATTTGACTCATAAATAATTGTGATTTTATTTAATAAATAAATAAAATGAAAATTATATTCTGATTATATTTTTGAATTTTGAAATGGCCATTAAGGAGTCCTTAATGCAGAGCCATAATGGCTTGACCGTTACGGTCAACAGTGTCCAGGTTCATGCATGAACCCTCAGCAACCCTATGTGCTCGGCTATATAAACGAGCCTCATGTCTGAAAGTAAAACACACCAAAACCACTCCAGCAATCTGCTACTTCTTTATCCTCTTCTTTCATATTCTATTTGGCCCTCCGGTGAAATCTTTCAGGCAACTCTCGGTTCGACGTGCAACGTAGTTGCTTGAGACGTTGTATCCTGGGAAACAAACGATCGGTAGAGGTTGAATTTTGTTTTAAGGAGATCGTGTCTAACACGAGCCTCGTCTTGTTTCTGTTCTTCGCCATCTCCATAAATCCCACACCTACAATCTTAAAACAAAAATCTCTACGAGATGGCGACTTCTGACTCTCCCAACAACACCCAAAAAGTCATCGACTCTACTGCTGAGAAGCTGACTGACTCTACTGGACATAATGTGATTGTGCCTCCTTCGGGACCTGGTGGTGGTGCGCCACACCAGATGGCTTTTCCGGTGAACCATCACGATAAACCGGAGAAGTTCAACGGCTTGAATTTCAAGCGTTGGCAGCAGAAGATGTTGTTCTATTTGACAACATTGAATCTGGCGAGGTTCTTGAAAGAAGACCCTCCTCGCCTACCGGAAGATCCGGACATGCAAGCAGTGAACGCGCTTGATGCATGGAAGCATTGTGACTTCTTGTGCAGGAACTATTTGATGAATAGTCTTGCAGATGACTTGTACAATGTGTACATTGGAGTCAAATCCGCTAAAGAGTTGTGGGAGACTCTGGATAAGAAATACAAAACCGAGGATGCCGGTGCCAAGAAATTCATTGTTGGGAAATTTCTTGATTATAAAATGGTTGATACTAAATCTGTGATGTCTCAGGTGCAGGAGTTTCAAGTCATTATTCATGATATTCATGCCGAGGGGATGGTGATCAGCGAGACCTTTCAAGTTGCTGCCATCATCGAAAAACTTCCCCCCGGGTGGCAAGACTTCAAGAACTATCTGAAGCACAAACAAAAGGAGATGAACGTGGAAGAGCTGATCGTTCGTCTTCGCATTGAAGAGGACAACAAGAAAAATGCTCGTCTCTATGGCCATGAACCCAAGGCAAATGTGGTTGAGGCCAGCTCCAAGCCTACCTACAAAGACAAAGGCAAAATGAAAGTTGACCAGATGCTTGCTCCGAAAAAGGGAGAATTCAAAAAGAAGTTTGCTGGAATTTGTCACAACTGTGACAAACCTGGTCATCGGGCTTCCGAGTGCAGGAAACCAAAAAGAAACAATGCACTTGTTATTGAAAATAATAATAATTTTGCTGCTGTTGTTTCAGAGCTGAACATGGTGGGGTCTAACCCACGTGAGTGGTGGATCAACACAGGTGCTACTCGCCACATCTGCTCATCCAAGGAGTTGTTCCACACTCTTGATGAAAGTGCTACTGGAGAAAAGCTCTTTATGGGGAATTCAGCAACTTCTGATGTCAAAGGGAAAGGAAAAATAATGCTGAAGTTCACTTCTGGAAAAGAATTAACTCTGAATAATGTTTTGTATGTGCCTGAGATTCGTAAGAATTTAGTGTCTGGGTCTCTTCTGAATAAGCATGGTTTTCGTATTGTAATCGAGTCGGATAATGTTATAATATCCAAGGGTGGGGTGTATCTGGGCAAGGGGTATGAGAATGATGGGCTGTTCAAGCTCAATGTAATGACTATCAACAAAAACATGAATAAGACTGCTTCTACTTCCGTTTACTTGCTTGAGTCATCGATAACTTGGCATGGCCGTTTAGGACATGTAAACTTTAATTCATTAAGAAAATTAATGAACTTAAAAAGCATACCCACGCTCCAAATTGATACAAATCACAAATGCGAAATTTGTGTAGAAGCGAAAATGACTCGGTCATCCTTTCGAACTATTGAAAGAAATAGTGAACCCCTCGATTTAATTCACACGGACGTGTGTGATTTAAAAACTGTGCAAACACGTGGTGGAAATAAATATTTTATCACGTTTATTGACGATAGCACAAAATATTGTTATGTATATCTCCTAAAAAGTAAAGACGAAGCTTTTGAAAAGTTTGTACTATACAAGACAGAAGTTGAAAATCAACTTAATCGAAAAATTAAACGATTAAGAAGTGATCGAGGAGGTGAATATGAATTTCCGTTTGCTGATTTTTGTGAAAAACATGGAATCATGCATGAAACTACTGCACCATATTCCCCTCAACAAAACGGTGTTGCCGAACGCAAAAATCGAACATTGAAAGAAATGTTAAATGCGATGTTGCTTGATTCTGGACTACCTCCGAACATGTGGGGAGAAGCGTTGTTAACCGCAAACTACCTTTTAAATAAGGTGCCCCGAAAGAAAATCGACAAAACTCCATATGAATTATGGTTTGGTCGAGCACCGTCATATAAATACTTGAAAGTATGGGGGTGTTTAGCAAAGGTGGCAATTCCACTACCGAAAAAGGTTAAAATAGGCCCTAAAACTGTTGATTGTGTATTTATCGGATATGCACATAATAGTAGTGCCTATCGATTTCTTGTGTACGAATCAAAAATCGACGATATACACAAAAATACTATTATGGAATCAAGAAATGCTCAATTTTTTGAACATATATTTCCATGGAAGACATGCACTGATAATAGCAATGAAGCTAGTTCCTCGCGCATGCATGCAAACCCAACAATTACAGAAATTGTTGATGACATAAATGTTGAACAAAGACGAAGTAAACGAGCTCGTATAGAAAAATCGTTTGGTCCTGATTTTTTAACGTACATGCTCGAGAGTGAACCTCAAAGCTTTAAAGAAGCTGTAAACTCTTCTGATGACCCTCAATGGAAAGAGGCAATTCAAAGTGAAATTAATTCTATTTTGCAAAATCATACTTGGGAATTAGCGGACCTTCCTCCGGGAAGTAAACCCCTAGGTTCTAAGTGGATTTTCAAAAAGAAAATGAAAGCCGACGGGACTATCGATAAATACAAGGCAAGACTTGTAATTAAAGGTTATAGACAAAAAGAAGGTCTTGACTATTTTGATACGTATTCTCCTGTGACGAGAATTACGTCAATTAGATTAATTATCGTCATAGCAGCGCTAAGAAATCTTGAAATACATCAAATGGATGTAAAAACGGCCTTCTTAAATGGTGATCTAGGTGAAGAAATATATATGGATCAACCAGAAGGATTTTCTGCTCCCGGGCAAGAAAATAAAGTGTGTAAATTGGTGAAATCCTTGTACGGATTAAAACAAGCACCAAAACAATGGCATGAAAAATTTGATTATGCTATGTTAGAATATGGCTTTCGAATAAATGAATGTGATAAATGCATTTATATAAAAAATACGGACGATGATTATTTAATCATGTGCCTATATGTTGACGACATACTTATCGTTGGAAGTAACGATAATATGGTCAAATCAGTGAAAAATATGTTAAATTCAAAATTTGACATGAAAGACATGGGCAAGGCTGATGTTGTACTTGGAATTAAAATTCATAGAACATCAGACGGCTTTGCTTTGAGTCAATCTCATTATGTCGACAAAATCTTAGAGAAGTTTAGCAAAGATGATACGGGTCTTGCTAGAACTCCAATAGATACAAGTCAACACCTCGCTAAAAATCGAGGTGAAGGAGTGAGTCAAGTAGAGTACTCAAGAGTGATCGGCAGTCTAATGTACTTAACGATTTGTACAAGACCAGACATAGCCTATACAGTAAATAAGCTAAGCAGATACACTAGTAATCCAAGTGAAAGCCACTGGAAAGCTATTGTACGATTACTTAGATATTTACGCTATACTCGAGATTTTGGGTTGCATTATACTCGATATCCAGCTGTCATTGAAGGTTACACTGACGCAAATTGGATTTCTGACATAAAAGAATCCAAGTCCACAAGTGGATATGTTTTCACTCTCGGTGGAGCTGCTATTTCTTGGAAATCGTCTAAGCAAACAGTAATTGCTAGATCTACAATGGAATCAGAGTTTATAGCTCTAGATAAATGTGGCGAAGAGGCCGAGTGGCTCAGGAATTTCCTAGAAGATATTCCAAAATGGAAGAAACCTGTGCCTCCAATTCGTATTCATTGTGATAGTCAATCTGCAATTGGACGAGCACAAAGTAATATGTATAATGGTAAGTCTAGACATATACGTCGCAGACATAATACCATTCGACAACTACTCTCGACTGGAGTTATCTCAATAGACTACGTAAGATCTAAAGATAATATCGCAGATCCATTAACCAAAGGGTTAAATCGAGAGTTAGTATTGTCGTCATCAACAGGAATGGGACTAAAAGCCTTAAAGAAAGAAAGTTGAGACGATGGAAAACCTTACCTATATGACTGGAGATCCCAAGAACTAGGTTCAAAAGGACAACCTAAACGTCTAAACTCCGTTATCACTGTCTTGGGGGGGAATTTGAATTCCACCAAAAGTCCATTGCCTAAAAGATGTTACAGTGATTGTGTGTGAGGATTAGCAAATGGCTATTAATGATTCATAAGAGATATTATGAATACTCTTGAAAGAAATCACCTATGTAAGAGAGAAGTGGGGCCGCTTCGAAGAGAATATAGTAAGGCATATTCTTAAACAATCTTACAGAACCAGGCTGATGTTCAGGGCCAAAATGAACATAATCATGAGAACTGAGATTTGTTAGAAAGAACGTGAGTGGAGTATATTATCGTTTACACAAATGGTGAATAGTTCAAAGACATCGTGTCTACTATTTAATCAGTAAAGTTGGTATGCTTTCACAAGGGAAGGTTCAAAGGGTAAAACCTACCTATCATATGCACGTTTCTAACGTTGATTGATTTCACCAAACTACTTTTGGTTTATGTGTAATTTTCATTCATGGGGGGGACTGTTGGAAAATATAGAGCTCGGAGAGAGCTTCGAAACGATAGCTCATTCGCTCAAATCGGAGTTGAAATGAATGAGAAATTAATTTCTAAAATATAATCAAAATAGAGGGAAAAAGAAAATAAAATGAAAGGGATATTAGTTATCCCACATTGGAAAACTATCAAAAGGCAAGTGGGTATATAAGATGCTTGGCCTTTAGTAGCTTATGAATCAATTATTATAGTATTGCTCCGCCTCCTACGTGCGCGCAGGGGGGGTGCAAAACTTGGCGAAAATAGCCTACGAACCCCGAACTTGTGTGCGAGCGCGACCTGCGTACACGAATGTCGCTTCGATTTGGGGGCAGTCGACCAAGCTACTTTTTGCGATTTTTCTTTTCCGAACCGTTACAAAGTAACGGTTATTTGACTCATAAATAATTGTGATTTTATTTAATAAATAAATAAAATGAAAATTATATTCTGATTATATTTTTGAATTTTGAAATGGCCATTAAGGAGTCCTTAATGCAGAGCCATAATGGCTTGACCGTTACGGTCAACAGTGTCCAGGTTCATGCATGAACCCTCAGCAACCCTATGTGCTCGGCTATATAAACGAGCCTCATGTCTGAAAGTAAAACACACCAAAACCACTCCAGCAATCTGCTACTTCTTTATCCTCTTCTTTCATATTCTATTTGGCCCTCCGGTGAAATCTTTCAGGCAACTCTCGGTTCGACGTGCAACGTAGTTGCTTGACACGTTGTATCCTGGGAAACAAACGATCGGTAGAGGTCGAATTTTGTTTTAAGGAGATCGTGTCTAACACGAGCCTCGTCTTGTTTCTGTTCTTCGCCATTTCCATAAATCCCACACCTACAATACAAGTGTGAGGATGAGCAAGCTTAAGAAAATTGTGGTGAGTGAACTCTATCCGGACGAAGAGTATGATTTTCTCCTACCGCTAACGAATTTCATGTGCGCTAGCTTCACCTTTCTAGCAAGGAGATTATTGTACTCAAGGTAAAACACTAGCTAGCCTATTTCATTTGGGTAGTGTTTTTTTCATTCAATTCGGACTATTATATTGTTTTTGTTTTGGTGGTGCAGTAGTGTCACATTACAGGTCGACGTTAAAAAATAAAACGAAGAGCAATATAACAAAAACTTTTTGCCGTATCGTCAATTGAAAAGAGTTGATCGAGTTTCTGGGTCGGTTTCGCGGTGGGTCGAGTACTCCGTCAATTCCAAGGCCTTATAAGCTGGAGTCCATGGGATCCGGATAATACCCACTCGGATGTATTTTTGTTTAGGACTCGAGTGAAGAGTGAAGACTCGAGTGAAGGGATTTTTATCAAAGAGTGTCCACAAGAATAAATTTGAAGCTTATTTAATTAGTTTTATTTTCTTTGGGTTAGAGTGAGTATTTGTATCAATTTATAGATATATTTTTTTATAAATAAAAAAAAGTTTCAATCTAGACAAAGTGAGTACAGTAAAATTTTTATAAATTAATACTCATAAATTAATAATTTCTTTAAATTAATAGGTTATAGTTTATTGCAGTGAGAATTTTTTTCTTGGTCCCATAAATTTGGGTTATTTTCGATTTAATTTCATGTAGTTACACATTTTCAATTTAGCTATATAACTTAAAATTTTATTCAATTTAATCTTTTTTGGCCGAAATCTTCAATTTTGACCGGTCAACTGATGACGTGGCAGTCTAAACGACAATCGCCTTATTTGCTTTGAGCCTTTGACAGACGTCATCTCCTAATTAGTTGTACATAATTTTCAAAAAAAAAAAAATCACGTCAGCAAATCATAATTAATAAATAAATAAATAATCGAAAATCAAATTTCAAAACTTTTTACTATTTTCGATTTTATTTTTTTATTAATTAATTATGCTTTGCTGACATGGCTTTTTTTTTATTTTATTTTTATTTTGAAAATTACGTACAACAACCAATCAGAACCAATCAGGAGATGACGCCTATTAAAGCAAATCGGCGGCAATCGCGTCATCATTTGGCCGGTCAGAATTGAAGATTTCGGCCAAAAAGACTAAATTGGACAAAATTTTGACATATATAAAACTAAATTGAAAATGTATAACAACATGGAACTAAATCGAAAATGACCCTACTTTATGAGATTAAAAAAAAAAATTCTCCCGTTTATTGCATGGCAATTAATAAATTGTATGTTGACGTATAAATAACAATAATGAAATCACGTACGGCGTGAATCATGTGAATTGAGGGAGTAGTCATTATTATTATTATCGCAATAGTTGCCAGCTTCTTTGAATTGATTGAGGTCAGTGATGTTTCTATTTAATTTGTTTTGTACTGTATTTGTCTGTTCAATGTCCCTGTTATATATGCTTATCTGTTATATATGCTTATCTGTCCCACACTAATGATTCTCGGTAGTCATGTTTTTTGTCGTTCCAAACTTAAAATAAATAGTATACAAAATTATTAAAATAAAATTTAACTATTAAATTTTATTTTAATATTTTTTTCATAATTTTTGTATATTATTTATCGTACGTTGACTTTTTTTGTCCGTACAAACATAAGATAAATAGTATACAATATGAAAAAATTATTAAAATAAAATTTAATTATTAAATTTTATGTTATAATTTTTTCAGAATTTTTGTATATTATTTATGGTATGTATTGGACGGACAAAAAAAAATCAACTTAACCACCGAGGACCATTAATGTGGAACAGAGGGAGTATATAATAATTCTACAGGAATCTTATAATATTTATTATAAAAATAAATAATTATCATTGAAAATAAATAAATAAAAAAAATTCATTTCAAAAAAAATCAAAATCATCATTAAATAAAATATAAATTATAAATATTAAATTATCATTTACAAAAATATTCATTATTCATCAATATAATTTTATTAATAATTATTTATAAAAATATTTATTATTTATCAATATAAATATATAATATTTATTAATAGTCATTCCCTAATCATTATAATTGATACTATACAATACTCCTAATTGACATTGATTAATTGTTCTCTTGTTTGACCGATTATATAATAAAATATATATATAAATTATAAAAAAATAGTAGTAGTAAAGATAGTACTCATCTGATTTATAATTAAATAACCATTTTACTTTTTAACTTAAAAATAATTTATACCTTTTATTTTTTATTTTTTGGTCAAAATGTAAAAAAATAACATTTTTTTTTTCCGGAGAAAGAGTATTATATTTAGGAATCGGATTGAGTAATAAGTAGTAGTAAGTAGTAACATTAATAACAATATCTTACTACCCAACTACTTCCATTAAACTAATTAAGCAATGAAGATGTGATGACTGATGAGATCAATTAAGGGTTGATTATTTTTCATAAATAAAATGCCAGAGGACATAATATATGTTATCGCTCCAAAGAATAGTCATTAATAATTGAGTCTGACGTCCATAATAATCGAGCCACAGCCCGCAAAGGGCTGGATCGTTACATAAGTTTTTATCACGAGCGAGATTGGATGTCTGATATGATCTCTCACGATTAGGTCGATCATGTGTCATATTTGGACAAATTAATCATAAATTTTATTTGAGATGGGACGCTCATCACCATTTTGAACTTGCTCGTAAGTTAATACTTCATCCATAAGTTAATAACTTCTCTAAATTAATAAAAAAAATTGGTCCTACTTGATCTCTTAAATTTTTTGGTCCTAGATCTCTTAAATAAAAAAAAAAAACGATAAATTAATAATTTCTTTAAATTAATAAAATTTCACGATTCTAAAATTATTAATTTATAGAGGTTTTACTATATTAAAATCAGGTCAATAACACTTAATTTTTTTTAATTAAATTAAATGATAAGACAGCGAAACTAATTATATTTAAGTTCATGATTTTTCTCACCTATATATATATGTGCATAGCTAACACATACTCAGATATATACACACACCACACACACACACACATATATTTCATTCGAAGCGATATTATGGGTTTGAGAGGTAAGCTTGTTGCAAGTGTAGAATTCAAGGCCGGCGGCGACGTGTTCCACGAACTCTTCCGGAACAGGCCACATGATGTTTCCAAAACTAGCCCTGGGAAAGTGCATGGCTGTGATTTGCATGAGGGAGAGTTTGGACATGTTGGATCCATCATTTTCTGGACCTACACCCATGGTACGTAATTACTACTTACTTGATTATACATATATATGAACATACGAAACAATCACACCTAATGTTTATTGAATATATACTGCAGACGGGAAAAAGAAGACCGCGAAAGAAGTGATTCAAGCGATCGACGAGGAGAAAAAGTTGATTGAATTCAAGGTGTTGGAAGGGGATCTGATGGAGGAGTACAAAGACTTCCTCATAACCATCCATGTGGAGACAAAGGATAACATCGATCTCGTTACTTGGACTTTGGACTACGAGACTCTCAACGAAGAAGTCGAACATCCCATTTCATTGCTCGCCTTCTGCATCCACCTCACCAAAGATATCGAGGCACATCATATTTAAAAAATTGAATCGATCGATTCATTATGTGTGTTTTAAATTTTAATCAGTACTGTTTGAATAATATTGGCTGGCTATGCCCGGCTAAGTGTGTGTGTGTGCGTTCAGTGTTTTAATCTGAGTTTCGATCAATAATGTACTTTCTATAATAATATATGTTGGGATGCTTTGGATGCTTCAATTCTGTACTGTTTTCATCTGATATAAATTTATGTTTCCTTTGTTTTTAATTGAATTGTTTGATTACTTGTATATTTGTTGGGTTTATAGATCGAAACTATTGTGTTGTTAATATATGGACGTGCCGACAGAAATTTGTGATGTCAATTATCAAGTGACCAACTTTTTTAAGAGAAAGATTGTCTCAGCTGCTGGACATTTTTTTTAAGAGATAAATCACATAAAAAGGAAAAAGTATATTAATTTTTTTTTTAAAGATCAATTACATAAAAAGGAAAAAGTATATGGTACATAAATCACATAGGTAATGAAACACTCACCGAGCTAGCAGATTAACTTTTCAACCTACTAACTAAACATATAGGTGATGGACTGAGTTTGATAATGGCCCAATTGAGTTTTTATGTTTTCTTCAGAAGAAAGCTAATTTATTAATTTAAAATAAAATAAAATATACAATTTAAAATGAAATTTAATTACATACATAAAAAAAATTACTTTCATATTCGTCTTGAAATTAATCGGATTACATAAGTTAAGAGTATAATTATATTTAAAGTAAAAAAATGTAAAGTGAAGATTAGATTTATAAAAAAAAATATAAAATTATATACTTCATAAAAGTTTTTTGTATTATTGGCATTGTTTTTTTTTTTTTTTTTTTCTTCTCTTTTTTCTTATATAAATAATAAATGATGTTTTTATATAATAATTATTATATTCATGTACAATTAATATAATATACATTGTTGTTTGCTTAATCAAAATTTGCATGTAACTCTTGAATTTTTTGTGAATATTTTGAATTTTGTATCTCAAATTATATATTGGATATCTTTATTTAACAAATTACCTTTTATACATTAAATTATACTAAGCGTCCTAAAATTCCCTCAATTCTGTTGACTACCATTTCTAAAATTAGAAATCAACATTCGAAGAATCATAAAATGCCATCATCCTGTTTCTATAATTATAATTAAACATTTTAAAATTTTGTGTATTATTTTTTGAGAAAAAATGACCCAGTTGAGTTTTATGTTTTTTTCAAAAGAAAGCTAATTTATTAATTTAAAATAAAATATACAATTTAAAATGAAATTTAATTACATACATACAAAAAATTACTTTCATATTCATCTTGAAATTAATCGGATTACATAAGTTAAGAGTATAATTATATTTAAAGTAAAAAAAATGTAAAGTGAAAATTAGATTTTTTAATCAATGTCTACAATCTAAAAATTAAATATATAAAAAGGTGGGTAGCATTTTTATTTCATTTTTTCTAAGCTCACGGAATTGAAAATTCAAATACTGGGGAGTTTTTTCAAGTTGATTCTAAGAAAAATGAGCTCATGATTATTTTTTCCAATTTCGAATTGAGTATTTGGACTGAATCATCTACACCAAATATGTGATTAATTACCAATATCTTTTGTGATGCAATTCATAGTGTATGATTAGTAAATTATAGAGTCAAGTAGTAATTGATTGTATTGAAATCGATATTACACTTTTTTTTTTTTTTTGACAAATTTTTCTTTTGAAATAAAAGATAAAAAAATATATATTACTAAAGAGTTTGTTTAACTGAATTTATAAGCTCTTTCACACAAAAGCTTTTTAAAAAAGATTTTTAAAAATTTAAAATAAATTGTTTAACAATTGTTTAAAAAAAGTAAGAGCAAGTATTTTTTTTAAAATAGTTTATAAGTTCTTCCAACTTAAATAATAAAAGATCAAATTACCCTTAAAATTATTACATTTTATATATATACAAAAATTTCAAATTTATTATTTAGTTAATATAATTTTTTTTTAAATTTATTTTCATATTACAATTTATTTTTGGTAATTTTAACTATATAAGATCTTAAATTGCCAAACAAATTAACATTTATAAGTTTATATATATATTTTATTCAAACGGTTTAAGAACTTATTTATTAAATAAAAAATAACAGCTTATCAGCTCTGAAACAACTTAAACTATTTTAAATAAGCTCGTTCAAACGGACTCTAAGTTAAAAATAAATAAATTATAATGTCTTTTTTAAGTTCATTACCGACTATTTTGAATCAATACCAAAATATTTTTACATTATTAAACATTTTCTACAATAAAATTTTATTGTTACCAAATAATATGGTACAAATAATTAATTTTATTGTTACCAAATAATATTAAAAAATGAGAAGTTTATTGTTTCAAAATAATATGATACAAATAATTAATTTTATTGTTACCAAATAATATTAAAAAATGAGAAATGTTTAGAGTATTTTGATTCTAATTTAAATAAATAATATTAATAAATTATTTATTTTAAACACTTTAATTACTTATAATATAAATATATACATATATAATAAAAATTTTATATTAAAATTTATTAATTATTTTACTATAATTGTATTATCTTATTATCTTATTATCTTATATTTTAGGATAATCGCAAATGGTTTTAGATCATTTAAATATATGAATGACAATTGTTTAATTAAACAAGTATACTAAAATATTCACAAATGATTTTAGATCATTTTAATACATGAATGACAACTATTTAATGAAATATAAAAATTAATATACAGCTAGAGAAATTATTTTAGAAATAAATTCGTACGCGTTAAATTATACAGTAATTTATTTAAAATTACATTTAAAATTACATAATTTATTTGTGGATTGTAAAGTACAAAACAACCTAATATTAAATATATAATAGGCGCATCAAGATTTTGTAAAACCTACGACTTTAAACAAAAATTATAATGCGTAAAATCTCATTTACATAACTTCTCCATTTCAGAATTTCATAATCTCAATCTTTTTATTTTTTCTTTAATATATATATAATAATTAATTTAGCGTTGATACACAACAAATATACAATTGTATCATCTTGTATTATCGTCATGATGTATCATCTTCTCAAACACAATAGACAAAAACAGCAAAGTGATTATTTATACATGCCTTTATCAGATCCTCTCTACCTGGATCGTTGGGATGGTTCGGTAATTTATGTTTTTTTTTTAATTGAATTGTGTAGATATTTTTAATATTATTTGATAAGGATCTGATTTAATTTAATTTTATTTTTTAATTGAATTATTTTGATATATTTAATATTATCTGATAACGATCTTCTGTTATATAGATTATTCCATCAACCATGGCTCTCAATCCTGGTCAACCAACATCGTCGGATGCAAATATATTTTCAACTCAATTGAGTCATTCTCCTTCATCTTCATCTTGGATGGTATATGTTTTTCATGATTTTATGAAATGTCAGAAATATTAAGGAACATTCTAGTATAATTTAGGAATTGCATTTTAGTAAATAAAAAATAAAAAATTTGATGTCACAATTTTGACATCAATACATTTACGATCATTTGATTAATTAATTATACTAATTCTATCTTTAGATCATCCATTGAGTTAAAATTGAATTACAATTTTAATTTTACAGCTGCATCAACACAAACTCCATGAGTCTTTTTTTCTTGATGCATCAGTACTTCTTTGTGTTTTTTATTTTTACATTTGTCCATATTCAAATTAATTATACTAATTCTATCTTTAGATCATCCATTGAGTTAAAATTGAATTACAATTTTAATTTTACAGCTGCATCAACACAAACTCCATGAGTCTTTTTTTCTTGATGCATCAGTACTTCTTTGTGTTTTTTATTTTTACATTTGTCCATATTCAAACGTACATGTCTTAACCCTTGTTAATATACATTGATATATGCAGAATATACCATCTCTGGCAGCAAGGTCTCATGGTGAACTAGAACCATCATACGAGGATGGAGAAATAAGAAAGTATTCCATCTCTTTCCCGTCATCCCAAACACAGCCTTCGTTTTCACCCTCAATGGTATGTCATACATACACACATACATACATGCTCTTATGTAACAATGTTTGATAATGACTTCAAATGTCGTAAAAATCATGCCATAGAGATTATTCTTTCATTGAATTTTTGTACATATGTATTTAATATATACTATACAAAAATATATATGCGCCACATCCTTGTTTCACACATAGGTTCTTCAATCTCCGACTATGGGGACTTATGGTGGATCATCAATATCATCGTGCAAGAATGGAGAAACAAGAATGTATTCCGATGTCTCTTTTCAATCGCCCCAAACAATGCCTACGTTTTCATCTTCATCGGTATATCCTTACGCTTTTATCATTCTTTATGTAACAAATGTTTGATAGCTAACCCCCTCTTCAATGTTTTGCTCAAATGCAAATTTTTTATTTAATTTTTACAACAAATATTTGTTTTTTTACATCATGGTCATCTGATGCAAGTTTTTGTATTTTCTGTAATCGATTTTGTTCCGCGTATTTAATACCTGCATATACGTTGCTTTTGCACGTATATAGGTTTTTCCTAGTCAGACTATGGGGACTTATGGTGGACCATCATCATCGCAAACACTACAAGATCATCTTCCCTATCCGACTATGGAGACTTATGGTGGACCATCATCATCCCAAACACAACAGGTTCTTCCTAATCCGACTATGTGGACTTATGATGGACCGTCATCATCCCAAACACTACCTTCACTTTCATCTTCAATGGTATATCATATACGCTTTGTACTGTACATTATTCTATTAAGAATCATAAAACATTATTGTGCATATATATATAGTATAAAATATTTATAATTTGAAAAGAATTTTCATACCCATGAGTCATGACTAAATTTTCTGCCTGAATGCATTATTTTTTCATAGGATTATATTCTTGAAGAGATCCCATACCAGCAGCTTGAGACATACACTTCACAGCAGCTTGAGCTTCCAATACAGAATTCTGGGTCTGAATCAATACAACCACCTCTACCCATGTTTCCTCGAGATATTTCAACAATTCGACCCAATAATAATAGTAATCACAGTCAAGGTTACTCGGACTCATTAGTACACCTTAACCATTTGCACCATGCCCAACAAAAACCACCCTCACTGAGTGCTCCAGAGCAGAGAGTATTAGACGATGGTTACAACTGGAGAAAATACGGCCAGAAACAAGTCAAGGGGACAGAGAATCCTCGAAGCTATTACAAATGCACTTCCTCAAACTGCCCCACCAAAAAGAAGGTCGAGCACAACCTGTACGGGTATGTTACCGAGATAGTGTACATAGGAAGTCACGATCATCCAAAGCCCCAATCTATCCGGAGATCGTCTTCCATTTTTTTGGAGAACCCTAGCTACAACAACACTGCTTCAGGATTGCCAAACAATCCAAGTCCATTGCTAGAAAATAACACTGCTTCAGCAATGCCGAACAGTCCAACTCCATTGCTAGAAAATAACACTGCTTCAGCAATGCCAAACAATCCAAGTCCATTGCTAGAAAATAACACTGCTTCAGCAATGGCGAACAATCCAAGTCCATTGCTAGAAAATAACACTGCTTCAGCAATGGCGAACAATCCAAGTCCATTGCTAGACAACAACACTGCTTCAGCAATGGCGAACAATCCAAGTCCATTGCTAGAACATAACACTGCTTCAGCAATGGCGAACAATCTAAGTCCACTGCTAGAAAATACCTCTGCTTCATCAATGCCAAACAATCCAAGTCTATTGCCAGAAAATACCACTGCTTCAGCAATGCCGAAAAATCCAAGTCCATTGCTAGAAAATACCACTGCTTCAGCAATGCCAAACAATCCAAGTCTATTGCTAGAAAATACCACTGCTTCAGCAATGCCAAACAATCCAAGTCCATTGCTAGAAAATAATACTGCTTCAGCAATGCCAAACAATCCAAGTCCATTGCTAGAAAATAACGGCCAGACGGATTCCATGATGGCACTGGAGAATTTGCCGACTTCTTTCAGCGACGATAATTCCAAACTTGCTTCAGAAGTGGGCAACTCGAGTCTGGGCAAACAGAATGAACCTGGAGCCAAGAGAAGGTGATCATATATTCAAGCTTAAACAGTTATTTCAATCCAATCAAATTAGACAATGTATAACTTACAATTGTTTTGATAATGTTGTTAACATCTTTCAGGAAGGGGGGAGTTGAGAATGAACGCATACCGGCCTCCGCAAGTAAGGACGTTCAGGAGCCTAGAATCGTGTTACAAACAAGAAATACCGCTCTTGATGATGGCTACAGGTGGAGGAAGTATGGACAGAAGGTGGTCAAGGGAAACCCAAATCCTAGGTAAATGTATTACTATTATCAGCTAGAGACCATTACTAAAAACTCGGCTTAACCAATAACTGCCAAAAAAACTAGAACTATTTCACAAAATTACATGCAATTTGTAAAACAGGAGCAAATGGAAAAGTTTATTTTCGTATCGGGTGTCGCTTTTTTTTCTTAACTGGGAACAATATTTCAGCGATCCTTGCATTTCTTACAGGAGCTACTATAAATGCACATACATCGGGTGTTCAGTCAGAAAGCACGTGGAACGGGCATCCCATGACTTAAGTGCAATTATAATCACATACGAAGGGATACACAACCATGATGTCCCTGACACAAGAAGCAGAAGGAGAGGCAGAGGCATAGGCATAGGCAGTTACAACATGAACATGCCTCTGTTCAACAACAATATTCCAACAGCAGCTTTAATGCAATCTGGGATAAGCAACGATACTATTTCCCCCAACTTCAACAGCAACAATAACATTCAACAAACAATGCATAATAACCAGACAGTACCACCGCATAACCAGATGCTGCATGACGCAAGCAATGATGATTCCGCGTTCTCGGGGTTTGGAAACTCAACATCAGGGAACTATGTTAATCAGATGAACCAGCAGACGGAGAATAATAATATGTCTGCTTCCAATGAAGACGCTCAATATGACTCATTTCTCGACTCTCTGCTTAACTGGGATAAAGATTATCCCAGCTCTTATTAGCTAGTTTTGTGCGACAGACCATTTATGATTTTGGATTTTGCACTGTGCTGTGTTTGAAGGTCTTACAATAGGCGGATTTGAGGATATGTTTCCATTGTTTTTGAGTCATTGAAATTTAGAACATTGTCTGTTTTAATAAAAGAATCTGTAGAATAAAGCAAGGGGAGCTTGATATAAAGAGACGGATGGTCATAGTATATTTCATTTTCACAAGAAAACGTTCACTGTCAACAAAAGAACTTGAATGAAATTTACATGTAAAACGTATATATATGAACAAAGAAACAATCAAATAACAATTAGATAAACGTAAAAACAGGAGTCTGATTCAAATGTAAGATTGATGAGAAAGTTTGAATCCGGATATAAGAGCCGACAAACCCAAAGTGAAGAAAGCGAAAAATTCCATGCTAATGGCTGATGCTGACGAGTCTGTGAATATGTTATCCGAACCTTCTCGCATTCTATTAGTCAAAGGTATTGCCGCTGAAGCGGACGAAATCAACAAGTATGCCACAATCTGCACCCATCGATTCTCACTACTCAACTTATTATCTATTCAACTCGTGGATTCAACTGAATCACCACAGCCATTCTAAATGATAATATTTGCAGCAACATCAAGAATTCAAGAGACTCGCAGACCAAACTAATAAAAATGAAGTGAAGGGAGAAAGAAAATCAATAACCTGATCGCCGAAAAAATCGACCCTCCCTTCATACCGCCGCGAGATGATCTCTTTGGCAGTGGAGAGTTGGTGAAGCTGCCTGAAAACTTGGAACCCTGTGTACAATGTCGACATAATCGATGTTGCCAAAACATACCTATGAATCAAGAACAGAGGATTATCATCATTGCACATTCATCATGCCCTAGAAAAAACAATACACAAATTGAAGCGAAATCGGGGGTTCAGTTTCGACCTGTATTCTTCGTAGTGATCGAAATCCCGCCAATCGCCATGCCTATTAGAAGCCATTATGACGAAAGCCAGCAGAGAGAAAACCAAGCCCGCGAGGCGTAAAATCAGTGAGCTCTTCTTCAGGAGATCTTCCCTCTTCCATCGCCGCAAGATGTTTGCTACTCCTCCTTCGCTTCCCGCTGACTCCGTCGTCTGGTTCTCCAAATCTACGGCGGGCTGAGGCGGCGCCGGTGCCGGTGCCGTCGCGGTTTCCGGATTCGGTCCATCAGGCTTTGACATGTAGCTTCTTCTTTTGAATAGATTCAAAATAAATAAATCAAATAAAACAATAAATGGGAATTTCTTTGAATATCTCCGATTAATTTTATTTCGTACTTTTGATTTGATCTTCACGAAAACTCCGAAAGTGATGCTCAAATATGTGCTGTTATTTCCTTTCCTATATTTTTGTTTTTTTAAATTAATTGATTAGCGTGGTTCCTGTACGACTCGACCTATACAAAAGCTCGATTCTACTCGTTAATGCTGAATTGGATTGACACGCCACACTTTTAATTATTTAATTTAATGAATATTTTTACATGTTAGTTACGCAACGGTTTTACTGTGAAGCTAATAACGTCTCTATTCATATTGCACATATTTCACCTCTTGAACAATTTTTTCATTTTTGTATATTTGACCAAATTCTGACCCCTAAATCAAGGAACAAATAATACAAACAAACTTGATTCAAATTCAAACCTGTTCTATTTTATTTTATTTTTCAGATCATTTTCCCTTTTCTTGTAAATAGAATCATCTCTAACATATTATAATTTTCCTTTTATCATTGTATCAACATCATCATCATCATCATCATCAACATCCCTTCAACCACATACATCTGAAATTCCAAATTCCAAATTCCAGCAGCTCCTTGATTCTTTTGGTCCCTCACAATATTTCTGAGGGACCCACAAAAAAGATATGGGCGCGTGTTGTTCATGCCAGACGGGCAGCGGTCCCATCCTCATCGCCGACGAAAAACGGTCCAAGGAAAAACGAGAGATCGACGATCACGCCGTCTTCCGAGGCGATCGAGGCGCCCTCGTCCGCCTCCAAGGTTCCTCCAAGTACGTCTCCATGTTCTCCCAGAAAGGGAGGAAAGGAATCAACCAAGATTCCATGACCGTTTGGGAGGTAATCAATCGATCCAATAATTAAATTAATTAATATTCAAGATTTTCATTATTATTATTATTATTTTATGTTTTCAGGGATTCTTAGGCGACAAGGACACGTTCTTCTGCGGCGTGTTCGACGGGCACGGCCCGTCGGGCCACGTGGTGTCCCGCTACATTCGCGACAGCTTGCCTTCCAAGCTTTCGTCCTCGTTGAGTCAGAATATTCCGGAAGGTCCCGAAGCTGCTAATAAGAATAATGTCGAACTTTTCTTACTGTGGAAAGAAAGGCTCGTGAAGTGCTTCCGCGAGATGGACGAGGAACTCGAGGCCGACGCTTCCATCGAGAGCTATAGCAGTGGCACCACATCCGTGAATGTACTTAAGAAGGTATATGTAAATATATAAGTATATATATATGACTACTCTACTCGTTCTGTTTTCATGATCGAACAATATATATAATGTGTTTGATTCGTAGGGTGAGCATTTGATCGTTTCGAATCTAGGAGACTCTCGCGCCGTCCTCTGCAAGAGGGACGAATACAATCAGCTCGTTTCCGAACAGCTCACGGTCGATCTCAAACCGAATCTTCCAGGTTGATACAATGTTAGAAGTACATTATCTGACAGCTCAAATTATTAGAGAAGTTGAGCAACTTAACATTTATATATCATACGAGGCCTAATTGTTTGTGGTTGATCAGATGAGACAGAGCGAATAAAAAGCTGCCAAGGCAGAGTATTGGCGATGGAAGAAGAGCCACAAGTTTTCCGAATGTGGATGCCCGATCGAGACTGCCCGGGGCTTGCAATGTCGAGAGCTTTCGGAGATTTTTGTTTAAAGGACTTCGGCCTCGTATCAACTCCCGAGGTTACCTATCGAAAGCTCACGGAGAGTGACGAGTTCGTTGTCCTCGCATCCGACGGGGTAAGTAAACAAAAAAAGATTCCTATAGTTTTTGTTAAATATATACAGAAGTTCAAATATAAGTTGAATTATCTTATCAGTTAAGTGTCTTATAAAAGTGTTTGTTGAATATCTGACATCGGTTAGATATGGGACGTGTTGTCGAACGAGCAAGTAGTAAAGGTCGTGGCATCGGCGAGGAAGCGATCGTTGGCGGCTAAGTTGCTTATAGAAGCGGCTGTTAGAGCTTGGAGACACAAATTCCCTTGTGCAAAGATCGACGATTGCGCTGTGGTGTGTTTGTTCTTCAAGCGCCAGCGGCCTTTGCTGACAAAATCAGTTTCCGAAGCTTCGCACCTAAGCTTGAGCTACTCTGAGGTGGCGGCTCACAGCTACACGGGAAGCGCCGAAAGCGACGATGGGCTCGACACGGTTTTGAATTGGGACATTAGTAAGAGCTCGAAACGGGGTCATGAGGGTGCAGCCGGGGGTAAGGTGAGCTCTCACGTGGGGCGGAACAGGAAAAAAAGGATGGACATACTCGAGCCTGTTCGAGAGTAACAAGTATTATACGTACAACACGTAATGTGGATTTTTTTGGTGTATATGTGTATTTGTGTGGTTGTAATTATAAAATCGGTGGAAAATATGAGTTGATGAAGATGAATGAGCAAGATATTGTGTGGGAGATTTTTTTTTTTTTTTTTGGTTGAGTATATATATGTTGGATTCGTTTAGTCTCTTAGACGAGGTTTGCGTAGCGATTGTGAATCTAAAAGATAGGAGTATCTAACAGAGCTCAATAGGATGACTGAGTGTCTCGAGCGATAAAAATTTTGACTTGTTCAAATATAGTTACATTAATTCATGAGTAGAGTTGATCATGTAATTTTTGATATATTCATGAGGAGAAATGTTATATATTGTCACGTCAATTGAAAAAGAATTTTGAGCTCGTATATAAATTTTGAATTTTTTTATCACTAGACTTCCACTTTGACAATAAAACCAACAATTTTTTTTTATTATTTAATTTTTTTTATTAAAAATCATATTATTTTATGTAAGATTGCACGTATATCAACTCTGTAAGATTTATTGCATTCTTAAAGATGGAGATCACTAACATATTTTTTTAAATGATCAGTACTCATTAGTCATGAGTCCATGTTATTTGTATTATGATATGAAATAACGGCAGAAGAGGTGATCATCGGTCCAAAATGAGGTCAAATTTGAACGGAACCGAATTAAACAAAAAAAAAAAAAAAAAAAAAAAACAAAAAAAAAACAGGTTCTATTATTTAGGGCTGATTAAATTGAAAATAAAAATAAAAATTAAATAAATTATAAATAAAATAATAATTAAAATTAATTTTAATTTTTTTTTCAATAAAATTTTAATATTAGTAAAATATTTTAGAAACTTACTATATATATATATATTGTATAGATTATTTTTATACAAGATTATTTAATATATAAATGAAATTTTATTTTAGAAAGATAAAATATAGATTATTTTAGAACTTATATATATATATATATATATATATATATATATATATATATATATATATATATATATATATATATATATATATATATATATGGGAAGAGTATTAATATATAGATGAAATTTTATTTAATGAAAAATTATAATTGACATTTAAAACAATTATAACATATAAAATGCACAAAAATAATTTAGGTGGTAAGTTTGATTAAATTGAAATGATTATAATTTCAATTTAGGTGGTAAGTTTGATGAAATTCAAATGATTATAATTTCAGCTGATTTTATGGATAAATACACAAGGATGAATAAAGTAATAAAAACTCTTAAATTACATAATTTAAATAAAGTATTTATTTATTTTAATTTTGTTTTATTATTATTAAGACGTCTGTTAGCCAGACTATATTTCATCAACACCACCATCTCCACAGCTTCCTCGTCACACGACTCGATTTCATCATCATCATTTTGCAGTATTATCATCGACTTGGGTAGAGATCGATACTTGATCATCATCTTTTCGGACGAATACAATCTAAACACGAATAAATAGACCGTCACCCCGAAAATCATCATCCACACAACGTACCAAGCGAACAAAATGTTGACCAGTGACTTAGCTCGTCGCAGCTCGTCTTCCCCTCGGCATCGGACCATCGTGCGTCCCGATCCCTCCAAATTAATGAAGCACCCCTTCGGAACGAGGCGCGGGGTCCACAGCATGACCCCCATGACCACAAGCCAAACCCCTTGGAACAACACACTCATCGATCTCACGAAGCTATTCAAGAAGCTTCCGGAATACTTGACCCCCAAAAGAGTCGACGCGAAAGACGCAAACACGACGATTTGGATCAGCCGGTGGTACTGCCCCTCGAGCGAGGCGTGGTCGGTGGAGTGGAGGTGGGTGAGAAGAAGCTCCTGCCCGAAAGCGGCCGCCCCTAGTAAGTTGGTCAACCCTTGCTTCGACGGTGGGTTGACTTTATCGAGGAGGATCGAGAGGAAGGCGTAGGCGAAGAAGGCGAGGGAGATGTTTGAGTGTTCGAAGCTGCGGAGGTGGGTTGAAGGGATGGTGCCGTCCGGGTCGAGGGGCTGGTGGCGGGCCGGCCCGATGAAGAGCTCCATGGATACGAACATTAAGGTGCCGGCCATGATCGAGTAGAGCTCGAGATATTTGATTCTCGAAGTCGGGAACCATGGGAAAGAGGTGTAAGATTTGGGGTGGAGGGAATGGAGTTTGATTTGGTTGAATAGATGCCACAAACCGATGATAAAGAGGCCGAGTCCGGTTGTAACATGCCCCATGAGGCTGCCCATTTTTTATTTATTTTTTTGTTTTTTCTTTTGATGAGGTTTAGCAAATGTTATGTATACTTGTGTTTAAAGGTGGGGTTTTATTTTATAGGTGGGGGAATTCAGTATTCTTGGAAACCACTTTTAAATTTTAATTAAGATTAATAAGTATAAATACATTAATTATTCATCAAAAATAAAAATAAAAATAAAACAAAATTTGAAGTAAATAATAAAGGAATGAATTTTCAATATTCACTGATTGATTCAATTATATATATTATATATTATAATTTATAAGTCTGCATGTTATTTGAGCGTTTAATTTATTTAAACATTAAATTATACACAAACATTTTAATTTTTACCTCTCCTACAAAAACATGACCACTTTTTTCATAAAATACAAAATAAAAAGTTCTATTTTTTAGACCAACTCCAATAGGAGTTATTTGAAGTATATTTTCATCCAATAGAAGACATTTGATAGGAGTATCTTTTAGTTCATTTTTTAAAAAATTATTCAATAACTTCCAATTATTCTGACAAAAGGTGAAGATGTGGGGTCCACAAGAAAGAATGAAATACATTTAATTTTATTTTACCTTTGTAAATGATATTTTGTATGTATAATTAATAATAAATTTATATTTTTTTACATCAATATATTTTATTTTTCAAGATCTTTAAATAGAGACTAGATTTGTTTGATTTGGATACTAATTTTTTTTTTTTGCAATTTCTCGATTTTTGATATTTTAATGATGTGGATGTATAATTGATATTTTTTTTGCAATATTTTCTATTGTAAAAGGGTTATTCGGGTTTGTAAAAGGGCCTATTCGAGTTTGTAAAAGGGCTATTCGAGTTTGTAAAAGGGCCTATTCGGGTTTGTAAAAGGGCTATTCGGGTTTGTAAGAGGGCCTATTCGGGTTTGTAAAAGGGCCTATTCAGGTTTTAAAGAAAAACGTTCAAATATTCGCGATTCCGTAAAAACACATTTCGGTGTTTTTAAAACACATATTTTCACAGGTTGTGTGTTTTGAACACGAAACACAACACAAAAGAACATACTATATATTTTACACTATTTTTCCACCAGTGGACGACTTTATCACAGCACAAACACTTTATCATCCCCACTATTTTTCTAATTATATTATTTTTATTAAATAATAAATAAATAATTTAATTATTTTTATATCAATTATTATTTAACAAATATTATTATTAATTAAAATTTTATAAAACATGTCATTAAAATAAAAAAGTAATATATAGTGGGGTATAGAAGGAAAGAGAAAATGAAATATTTTTTGAAATATTTTCTATTGTAGAGTATGAGATATTTGAAGAATAATTGAAGATATTTGATGAGGTATAAGGTGGAATAAGCTGATGTGGCAAAGAATATTTAAGAGTTGAAAAATTTGCTGGGTCTTAAAAAATGATGGAATAGTAATTTTTGTCATTATTAATTTACTATTCACAAACATTCTTTTGGCCACTTAATTACAAAAAAGAAAAGATCCTTAAATGCCTGTTCACGGTCCTTGCGACTACTTTCCGAGAGGTGTAGACAAAGACTTACTGTATTAATATACGTACGTTGAAACATGACTTGAATTAAAATAAAAATGTGAAAAAACCCACAAAATTAGTGGGATGACATCATCCACTACGTCATGAATGGATGCGTGACTGCGTGAGATGGTGAGTGAGAGAAGGTTCTAATTATATTTAGGGCTAAATACACTTTGCCACCCCAGGATATGGGGTTTTTACACTTTGCAACCTAGTCGGAAAAGTTTTACCGATCAGTACCACAGGATAAGACATATTACAATTTGCCACCTGCGGGCTGCCGGATCGGAATATTCCTTGGAATATTCCGATACATGTAATATATTTAATTTTTAAATTACATTTTACAAATTTGCCCTCAATTAGTTTCACCTTCATTAAAAAAATTAAAAATTAAAAAAAAAAGAAAAAACATTCACGGCCTCAATTAGTTTCACTTTCATTAAAAAAAATAAAAATTAAAAAAAAAAGAAAAAACATACACAGTGTCAGTGTTGATTCTGTAAATCAATTGCAAGATAATATGCACCACAAAAACACAGAGCCCGATTTGAATTCGGAGAAATCGCAATACCTACATTCATCTCAACTCGATTTAGTAAGAGGAAATAAGAGAAAAAGAAGGAAAAAAACTTGGACCAGCGGAGGAGCAGCACCTGGTCTGGCGGAGGAGAAGCGTTCTGAGTCGAATCAGTCTCCGGCTGAGTGGCGGCGGCGGCGATGACGTGGGAGGACATGATATGTGGGATCCTGAAGCTTAAAGTACGGATTTGGGGGAAACGGATTTGGGGGATCTGTAAGACTCGAGATGATAGACAGTGAATCGAATCCCCATCCAGAATCGAGTACCGATTCGAATCCATCGTTGTAGTCGACGTAATCGAAGACGAAATCAATATTTTTAGATCTGGAAAAACAAATCTTGACAATTAGATTTTTTGTCATATTATTTCGGATCTATTTAGATTTAGATTTGAATCTTGTGATTTTGATTTTGATTTTTATTATGGATCTTACGATTAGTGTTTTTTTTTTCTCTTCAAATGTCTCTTGCGGATCTTGTTTGAATTTTATTGTTTGTATTTTTTGATTAATTATTAAAATATTTAAATTTTAAATTTGTTTTTGAAGATATAGATATTAATTCTTCAACAATTTTAAGTTTTCTAATTTTTCGAGTTGATGAAGATAGTCAGGTTAATTAGATTTTGTTTGTTTTTTTTTCCAGAATCATAGGATGAAGACGAAGACTATGAATGCTTTTTTTCTTTTCTTTTTTAATTTTTATTTTTTTTAGTGAAAATGAGACAAAGTACTGAAATAACCTTCCCCTCTATTATTAATTATACTCTCACACGCTTAATTGGAGCGTGACACTCAAATCCCCGGAATATTCCATAGGATATTCCGATCCGGCAGCCGACAGGTACCAAATTGTAATATTGCTTATCCTGTGGTACTGATCGGTAAAACTTTTCCGGCGAGGTTGGAAAGTGTAAAAACCCCATATCCTGGGGTGGCAAAGTGTATTTAGCCCTTATATTTATTGGTGAGTATATCGTTAGTAGGAAAAAAGTTTTAAAAAAAATATATTACTGAATCAATCTCACCACTGTTAAAAAAATTGCGCCACATTGTCAAAAACTTATATATAAAAAATTATATAATACTGTACATGTCACAGCTAGTTTTATTCTAATAAATAAAAGAAATACATGTAATAATTTTTAAAAATCTTAAGACTTGAGATACAAATTTTCAAACTTCATTTTCAACGGTAAAAAAGTTTAAATAATAGTATATGCAACGAAATTAATTGAAAGATTTTAACACATGCAACTCTACTAAAAATAATTGTACTGATTAAATAAATGTATTTATCACCCACTTGCCTTGTTAATTTAGTTGTGGTCGAGCGATCGAGATGTTCGTGTTGATTTTCCGGTTCTTCTTCTTCTCTTCTCGGTTCGATCGTCTCCTCTCTTTCTTCCGCACGCCGTACGGACAACTCCTTCTCTCTTCTTATCCCCCGTTCTTTAATTCTTTACACATAAAATAAAAGGCTTGGGCATCACATATGATTTAAATTGATTATTATTTTATCCCACAAGGAAGCACATATAAATACAACTTTAGCCCATTAAGAGTTAATTACATTTTTATTAAAATTTATTAAATTAAAAGTCCAACTCATAATATATTGAAGTCCAACTAAAACAATACTGAATCCCACTAACGCGTGAATAAAAATAGCTTTTTAATTAACTAACTTTTATTATAAAAACTCGGATTATTACTAAAAAAATGTATATTTTATTAAAATATAAAACAAAAAAAATTCTAAAATTCATAATTTCATAAATAAAGTATAATTAGTAATTAATATATATTGTTAACTGTTGGAATTGGTGACACAAAGATTTGGTGACACAAAACCGAGAAGAAAAAGGAAAAGTGAAGCTAGCAACCAGCTACGTTCCTAGCGCCCAGCTAGGACAAAACGTGCCAGTTTGGGCACACGATCTGCGGGCTCGGCACGAACGTGCCAGGAAGCTAGCGCCCCGCTAGGATCCTAGCGTCGCGCTAGGTCCCCAGATTCAGCAATCGTGAATTTTCTTCCTTTCCTATTTTAAATAGGATTTGTTTCCTACTTCTCTTGGGACTCTTTATGGGCATAAAATATTGTTTCCATACAATATTTAGGACTCCCTCCTATATAAAGAGAGCTGCTCCATTGACACAGATGAGAGAAATCAACACGAGAAAACACAAGTTAATACCATCATAGAGAGAGATAATATTGTGTGAGATTAGAGGGTTTTAGAGTGAATATCAATCCTTGTAATCATCGGCAATATTATAGTGAAAGTTCTCGTCGTTCCTCCCGTGGTTTTTCCCGATTTGGGTTTCCACGTAAATTCCTTGTCTTCTTTTCTTATCTCCTTCTTTATTTATTGTTGAGTTATATTCGGGGTTCCGCATATTGTTCGTACTATACATCGTCGTTCTACAACATTAACTTTTTTACAAAACTTTTGATTCCACTTTATCGCGACCGGCAAAGCTCTGATACTACTTATTGTAAACTCGGATGATGTATAGTACGGATGATGTATAGTACGATAATAACGAGAATAAAAAAATAAATTAACAATAAATAAAGAAGACAAGTAATTTACGTGGAAACTCAATTGGAAAAAATCTTGGGAGGAACGACATGAACTTTCATTTTAATATTGCTCACGATTACAAATGATTGATATTCGCTCAAAATCCTATAAATCTCAAGCAATATTAATTATATCTCTCTATGCTTGGTGTTTTCGTATTGTCTCGTATTGTTTGTGTCCATGGAGTAGCTCTCTTTATATATGAGAGAAATATTTCACGCTCATAAATAGTCCTAAAATAATTGGAAACAAATCCCGGTCGAATTAAGAATTATTTCCTAATTCCCGCTACTTAACACACCTGTTGTCGGTCGACGGGTAGGGGTTGTCGGCCGACATGTATCCCGCAGCCGCGTACTGAAACGCGGGTTATCTCTAGTGGGATGAAATTCAAAGAACACCTTATTATCTCTAGCAAATTGACTCACACTAGTAAATTTTTAGTTATGGCAGGGACATGTAAGAGATTTTGAAGGTGAAAAGTGTGAGAATGAAGGTTTGCATTTGTCTTATGGGCAGTAACTAATGCCTTACCAGTGTGATTGATGTCAAGGCCAGCTCCATTCCCAACAGTCAGCTTGCTAGGGCCTCCATATTCAGATCCCAGATTCAGGTTGGAAAGATCATTAGTCACATGATGAGTGGCACCAGAATCTGGGTACCAAGAAGCCTCTGATGAGTTATCCACAGAGGTATAGTGAGCTGAAGACTGCTGTGATAAAGCACCACCATTTGGGCCTCCCTGACCCTCATTCTGAGCAGGTGGATTCCTCAAAAAATCTGGATTGTATCTGTGGTAGCATTTGTCTGCAGAGTGGTCTGCAATAACCCTTGTTTCCAGTATTGCTTCTTCCACCCCTTCCTCTATTTGATCCTCTTCCCCTGCCATTTGAGTTTCCTCTACCTCTATTGGCCTGGGAACCATCTGAACCTCTCCCACCCTTCTGATAGGTGAGATTGGCATTAGGTAGATTTGCAGATGCAGTGCTTGCCTCCAACCTGTTTTCATAGGTGAGCAGAAGTGATGTGATATCTTTCATAGTGAAGCTATCTCCCTTGGCAGTGACAGTGATGACAACTGCATCATACTCACTTCCCAAACCAGCAAGCACATACATGACTTGATCCAGCTCAGTCATTTTCTCTCCTGCACTGGTCAATGTTTCACAGCAAGCTTTGACACGGTTGAGGTATTCTCTCATTGTTAGCCCTCTTTTCTTGAGATTTTGAAGCTCCAGTCTGTACCGCATCTTCCTTACGGTGGTTTGGCTTGAAAAACTGGTTTCTAGAGTTTCCCAGATTTCTTTGGTTGTATCTAAACCAACCACAGAGATGAGTATTGACTCAGATAGAGAAGAGAGGATCCAGCTCGTGAGGAGCTGATCTTGTCTTTGCCAGAAAGCATATTCTGGGTTGAGGACGAAGCCTTCTTCATTATCTTCGACAATATATTTTCTGGGTTCTGCTTTTGAGCCATTGATGAACGACTCAAACCCGTGACCCTTGATATCTGCCAAGATCTGTTGCTTCGAGATTAGATAATTGTTGTCATTGAGCTTTATTGAGACCAGTTGATGATTTAGCTGGATTGGTGTCAACAAGCTCTGAGATTCCTTTTCTGCCATTAATGCTTGTTAATGCTTGGCCAAGATCTGTCAATACACAGACATTTCAATGCTCTGATACCATATAAAGAAAGCAGGAAATAAATAACGTAAAAGATGAGATGGTGTTTATCTCAAGATAGATTTCTCATTGATGAAAGAGATGCCAAAAGCGGCGATTGCAAGGTGCTATTTGTAGCAGGTCATAAGGAAACAAAACCCTACTGCTAAACCCTAGCTACCAGACGCGTTATTTATTTCCAAATAATTAATTCAGAAAACGAATTAAAGACTCCAACGGCGCACGTGAGAAGCACATGAATAATAAGGGCATAAGCGACTTTCCCTTCAGCTGATTAAAACGACGTCGTTCAGACACAAATTAGGTCTTCAATTTGGGGCAGAAATTAGGTCACAGAATTTGGGGATTTTAAACCCTAATTACTGCATGGCTTATTACGTGCCCAAGCGGTTGAAATCGCCTGTTTGGTCCCGGTCCTCAGAAGTCAGGAATCGAACTGGTCAAAATCGTTCCTCTATTCCCAAAACTGGAGATCCGGTCCGGTTATGAACGGACTATTACATATTTTTTTAAATTTAAATATTTTTAAATTTTTAAAAAGGAAAATAAAAAAAAAAAACAAAAAAAAAAACTTAACTTATATTTAAATTTAGAAATTAAAATAGAAAGTTAAATAGTTAAGATTACAAAATTTAAATAATATTTATAATGATTTGATTTGAAAATGTTTTCCATACCATAATAAGTTTACAAATTACAAGTTGATAAGAAATAAGCCTACTAGTCTAGTGATGAAGTTTACAAATTAAAATTAGTTGATAAGAAATAAGTCTACTAGTCTAGTCATCACTCGCTCTGGCTTAGCTTTTGCGTCTCTTTTTCTTCTTCCGACGAACGCCTAGTTAAATGTTGCTTCCGTTTTGCCGCGCGTGTCCAATCATTTCCTAGCATTTGTGCTTCTAAGTTGTCCGGGTGGAAGCGCGATCTTCTTGGTCCAAGCATTTTTATATGATCCAATAATTTGACATTTGTATATTATACTAGGCAAATCAGAGATGTGCAATTTTGTGCGGTACTAGATCTATATTGTTTTTATATTCAGCCTTTTTATGACACTGCAAAAAAAGAAAAGTGTTCCAAATTATTATGGGATTTGAGAGAGTATCAGGTACTATCGCGTGTGTACATGCGAGCATTTCTTCCCGTGCGTTGCCCACCACCATTTTGTTGATGTGTTTGAGGTAGACGAGGCAATTGGTTATTGGTTAAATCGAGAACAATCACGTGGCTCATGGCCTCGTTTATATATGGCATCGGAAACACTTGTTCCTTTCATGCAAATCTCACAGTTATGCTTCCTGCACACTTGTCCCAGCGGTTTGTTGTGCGGCGCATTGAATCGATTGCCACTCTCATGAATCCCTTTGTTGCTTGTTGTTGCACTTCCTCTTCTTTGTTTCAATGATTCCGTTTGATTTCACTTGGTCTGATCCTTTCAAACTCACCTCCACTTTGTGAGCTCTCTTCGTCCTTATATCTTCTAGTAGTTGGGGTCGCACTCCTCTCTCAATTCTAGAAGGCCTATTCTTACCAATTCGGAATGAACCTACTCAACTCGTTTAACTTTCTCTTATATTCGGTCGTCATCATACTTTCGTGTTTTAAGTTAAGAAATTCATTCTTCTTCTTATTGTGGAATGACAAAGTGAAAGTAATGAGCAAATTTTGTTTGAGGTTGTGTTGTACATGCTGTGTGTTTTCATCTTTGATTTTTCTTATTTTCAATTTTTTTTTTACTATGTTTTGGTAAACAAAAATATAAAATTGACATCTTATAAAAATTTGAGCTGTATTATTAACCTTGCCTAAAAATATGTGGTGATATAAGTATACTGTATATTGCCTGTCTTTTTGATGATTAAAAGATACTGTATAATTTTTTTTTTGTAAAATACCAATAGTGCCATTAGCGCGTGCGAGGATACTTGTGAGTTAAGTACAAGACCCCAACGTTCCCTTATAAATAAATTACTATTCCTCTTCACAACTAACCTGCTACTTTTTCGTGAAATTAGATTTAGATTCAATCTCAACCGACCTTGAAAATGGCCGCAAACTCCTCCCCCGCAATCCTCCCAATTTCCAATCCCCAATCCGTCGCCGCCGCCGCCACCGTTCCCACCACCGACAATCAGCAATTAACCTCCTCCGGGCCGCCCTCCGCCGTACGCGCATTCATCTCCGGCCTCTCTGCGACCGTGCGCTCCGGCCTCTCCAATCGCCGCCCCTGGACAGAACTCCTCGATCGCTCCGCCTTCTCCAAGCCCGAGACCGTCTCCGATGCCACCCTCCGCCTCCGCAAAAACTACACCTATTTCCGCACAAATTACCTCGTCGTCATCACAGCCGTCCTCGCAATCTCGCTTCTGACGAATCCGTTCTCCCTGATCCTCCTCTCCGGCCTCCTCGCCTCCTGGCTGTTCCTCTACGTCTTCCGCCAGTCGTCCGATCCGCCGATTAGCCTCTTCGGCCGTCAATTTTCAGATCGCGAGACGCTCCTGTTCCTAATCGTCTCATCCATCGTCGTATTTTTCCTCACAAGCGTCGGATCTGTGCTCGTCTACTCTCTCTTGGTCGGAGTTGGCCTCGTTTCCCTGCACGGTGCTCTTAGGGCTCCTGAAGATCTTTTCCTGGATGAGCAGGAGCAGCAGGGAGGCGCTCCAGGATTCCTCTCTCTATTCACCAACAGTTACGCCGCCGTCGCTCAGCCTCCCCTAGCTGCTAGGGTTTGATGATTTGTCATTGGCCTCAGGGGTAATGAATAAACTCATTTTGTTTTCCAATTCCTAGATCTAATAAAATAATCTGTCTGAATCTGATGGTTGAAATTCTGAGACAGATCCATACAGTGATGTTCTATGTTTTATATTAGCTAGATGATTGATACATACATACATATATGCTTGATTAAGGGTTGTCGATATTTGTAACTTTGGATCTTTTCAATTTCACAATTTTCTGGTTTATGTGATGCAGTTTCGTTTCCTCGGAATTACTGTATAGTGTTGTTTATGTTCCATTTGTGTGATTGTTTTCTGATTGTATTTTGTATGATTCTAAGTCGTGTTTCTCAACTTTTTTGTACTTGAAATCGGCGCCTATCCTAACATTCAACTTGTAGAGGTAGCAAGACTTCTTATCCCACGTTTCCTTTGTGTTGTATGCTCGAGTTAATCATCATTTTTATGAAAAGGGATGGCTCATCCTCGAATTCATCGGGTAATTTGCATTGCTTGCAAATTACTTGTGGGTAAATTTCATCTTTCCTTGTAGTTTTTTTAATCTTTAGGTGGTGGTTGGTCACTTGTGACAAGTGACCAAAGTTATTATAAGCTTTCTTGCCCTCCACTTCGCTCACTCTTGTGCCGACCCCCCTCCAGCTATTATCCAATTTGCTCGATATAAATACTTCGACTGTATGCCATATCTCAATTCTCAACTCATTTCTCACACATTTCAATCCTCTTTTCCAGTCATTTTAGGGTATATTTGCGGTAGTTTTAAGAGTTCTCAGTTTGTTTTTACTAGTTTTTTAGCAACTACAGTACTTTTTTTAATCCAAACTTGAAGAATCTCTGTTATTTTTCTTTGTTAATATTTTATGTTTCATTCATTTTTAATTGCTTTGATTTGCTGTTTGGATTTGAAAATCATATTTGGTGCTTTTAATTTTCTGAGCTTTTATTTATGAGGAGTTGAATCTCAAAAATTTTAAAACGCTTTTTCGTGCTTTCATTGATTTCTGGTTATTTGATTTCATTATTTTGCTTTTTAGTCTGTAAACATGCAATTATAGTGTGTGAATTTTATTTTGTGATTTTCAATTGGGTCTAGTCTATATTTACGATGATCGATCGACCTAGTTCTTTTGCGTGATGCCTGGGACTATACAAGTTTATATCCCGTACTTTGAGAAAGAGGTGTGCGGAGAAAGAGGTGTGTCCACATGATGCAAAGTCGTAATCCCACACGGATTAATGCACCGCAAAGTTAATATTCATTGGGATTGCACGTGTTTTTTTCATATACTTTAAACAAAACATCCACACATGCTATTGACTTTTGTTGCCGGTGAATCAAGCTTGAATACAAAGTTAATTGAACTCCCAAACAAAAATAGATTTCCAAGCTTGAATGAACACAAAGCTAATTGACCTCCCAACCAAACAACAATAGTTATCCGTATAACTATTGTTGAATAAACACCCTAAAACTTGTTGCAACTGGGAAAATTCAAAAAGTCTTTGCACCAGCCGGGAATCGAACCCGGGTCTGTACCGTGGCAGGGTACTATTCTACCACTAGACCACTGGTGCTTTTCGATTGAGATATATGTAACTATTTATTAGTTTGATTACTGTAAACAATTTTAATTTTTTTTAATCTTTTAATTATAATAATCATTAATTATTTTGTATTTCAAATAATGTAAAAAAATAAAATAAAAAATTATGGTAAGAGCAAATATGCATTCCCTCGATTTCAAGTGTTCGAGCACACAGATTGAAAAAATAATTGTTTTATTGATTTTAACCAAAATGTTAAAAATAAAATGTATTTTTACGTTAATAAAGTAAAATATTCAGATTTAAAAATAAAAAAAACTGTAAAATTAAGATTAAAATTATCTTTAAAAAAATATGCTTATTTTTACAAGACAAATTAAGCACTTTAATTTTAAAATTGGATCATGATTCTTAAACTAACGCAACCTAAACACCAATTTCTTAAATGTCGAACAGAAGTATGAAGTGTGCGTGTGTGAAGATATGGTGATATGGGCAACCCTTCAAACAAGTTCAACTCACCCTCTCCCATTGACATTTGACAGAATGCTACAGTCATCCAATCCACAAGTACAAAATAGCAAGTATCATATCAACATAACTCAAATCATCGGAATTTTGGATGAAAATACTTCCACTAAATCGTGCAAAGCCGAAAATCATCGGTGCCGGAAAACAAAAATAAGTTCACAAGACCTTATCCTAGTTTCTTTCTGCTCTCTTTCGTGCAGCCCTCTTTGCTTCCCTTTTGGCAGCCTTTTCATCAGCATCAGCTTGGGCTTTCTCCATGATCTTGTCGAAGCCTGGAATCGTCTTCACCAGTTTTTGGTAGGTTTGAACACTCAAGTTGTGGTATATGTCAAACAGATCCTGCATAAGCAAGATCAGTTGAGATAAAACTGAGTTAATAAAATGGAAAGGTGGTGTTTAACCTAATTACCAAAATTAGCAAATAAATTCAAATTACCAGGATATTTGTGTTTGTTTTACAAATTACACCATCAATATCCTTAGGGTAACTTTGTAAATGCCTTTAACGAAGCATTGCAACTTTTTGTAAATTTGTAAAATAGTGCAGTTTTTTTTGTAACTAGTCGAAACTAAAGGGTGGGTTTTGTATTTACTTTACCCCTTCATTATCCCAACCAATCGATTATATATAAGATTATTACGCACAGTGTGTATCAAGTATAATTTACGTACCATGGCATCTTTGTTCCATTCTTGGATGTATGGAGGGCCGGTTGTGAATGTACCAAGAGGTTCACGATACCACTCACCACCATAGGTTATCTGATCCATGGCTTGTTCAACGCTAAGAACCTCCCATGGCCTCAACCCAGGAATCACTTTTGCTAGTTCATCTCTGCTCACAAAATAATACGAGATGAACTAGCAAAAGACACAAGATTGGTACATTTATGATCCAAGACAATGCGTTATATAAAAAAATCGAATATAGTACCTAAGATCTTTGGGGATGAATTTGTTGGGCATGAAGTCCTCTTCTAGAAGTGTTGTCAGCTCAGAGCCGCCTGCCCAAAGAAAAAGCGCGTGGCTAGGAGTCCTCATGCCAGGCCAAACACCATCGTTAGCCTTAAGCACAGCTAAATCACGTCTTTTGCTCTCGTATGCTTCTTCTTGCATCTGCTTATAGGTTTTATTCTCGTGGCCCTTGAGAGGAACCCATGGCGGTATACCTTTCTGTAGCTTATGGAGACAAGCTGTTGCGGCAGCGCCTAACCGAACTGAAAAAACAAACCATGTATTGTAAGCATACGAGTAAGTTTGAACTCCAAAAGTCTTTTTCATGTTAAAAACTGATTAGTTAAAGCCTATTGTTAATTACAGATAATGAAGAACTGCTTCGAGCCTTCACTTTTATTCTCATTTTCTCCGGAATAGGGTGTATAGTGTATACTACGAAAAGGCAGAGTTCATTCATAGTACCGCATTAGAGAAATTTGAGAACTCGAACAATTTATTTATCTAAGAAAATTTTAATTTTAATATGGATTTAGAACCAAGGGTTTCCATGTCATTGGGCTCAAATCAACCATGGCGATTGTTATAATTGCTATAAGCTTTACCGAATGATTTGACATACATAACAAATCATCTTAAAAGGTACATGAATTTTTATTAATTTATTCTTTTGAAAAAAAAAAATTGAGTCCTAAAAGGTAAAAAGGTTTGTAAAACGAATAATCCTTAAACACTTTCAAAATGGCAAAATTGGAGGCGGATATATACGGTTATGTTCTCTATTGAAAGAATCTCTATATTATTTCCTATATTTGAATTATTAAGCGAGATTACTCGACTTCTATCCACATTTAGCAGAACATGATTACATATAACATGAGATTAGCCATATCCACAGAAACAAAGATTTGGAAATGCCATCTGAAACAACAAATATTATCAGAGATAGAAGTATTTACATTCATTCCAAGAATACACACTGCTTAATCAGATGTTAAATGAGATTCAGCAAGTCCGATCTAGATAAAAGAAAAAATGCAGAAGGAACTACAAACCTTCCCAAGTAGCAATTGCCCGCTCCATACCATAGAGCATACTTATAGGTACCCATTCATCCATGTCATCACCCCATATAAACGTATGCTTGTCGATTATTCCAGCACCCCAAGCAGTTTTGAGCTGTATTAGTTCCATAGGTCCTCTTGTTCGACCCAACCGATCCTTATAGAACCAGTTACCAGTTTTCATGATAACTATGATGAAAGCAAATATACAAATAAATCCACTGGTTACTCAACAATACATGAAGTATTAGTAATAGACTTAAAGTAACTGGTCATAAATAATTGAGTGGAGTTTTGAACTCACAGTCATAATACCGATTCTCGAGTTTCTTGTAGCCTATAGCCTGAGCAGCGTCAATGGGCCTAGCGGGCGGGTATGGCCGCTGCCGGAACCCCCAGAGCCCGAAAAAGAACTGCCTAGCAAAATCCCAGAATTTATCGTCCGATTCTTGCTGCGTTTTTATAGCTTTCCTTGGCAACGGCCTCCCATCGAGCCCAGTCACATGAGGTACTGCCTTCACAAACACAATCAATCAGTTCAAATCTCACAAACAAAATCGGTTGAAATCTCACAAACACAAGTGATAATCAATCAAAGGTACCTGCCACAATTTCTTGTCCTCTTTCTTGAACGGAACAGAGTTTCTCTCAAGCTCAATCTCATTGAGTTTATCCGCAATCTCCTCGGCCCGGGCCAGGAACTGCACAACCGGGCTGGACCGAAAATCAGCCCACCACTTCTCGTTCTCCTCGATCTCTTCCCGAGTCGGGTTCTCCTTCTTCTCGGCAATCGGGTCTTCCTGTAAAATTCTCTCGACCTCGGGAGTGTGTCGGTAATCCGGCAAATTCTCGCACTCCCAGTAGAACTGATCGAGCATTCGTCGATGTTTCCCAGGTTTTGCTTCGGGCTCGCTGGTGTCGGGTTTTGCGGAGAGCGGGTCAGAAATGGAAGCGAAGTTCGGGGTTTTCGAACGGGGTTTGAAGAGCGAGGAGACGATGTTCATTGGTTGGAACGGGAGCTTCGGTGGGTTTCTGAACCAGTTTTCGCTGAACGGGTTAAAATTCATCGACGCCATTGACGACGGAGCTTGTATTCGGTCTCGAGGTCAGAGAATGAGGAGAAATGTTAATTAGGTGTTGTTCTCTCCGGTTACCTTTCTACGGATAACTGCAGTTTCTTCTGAGCGGGCTAAAACCCTCTGCACCTCCGGGACGACTGATCCGATTAGGGACGGTGTGTAAAAGAAGATTAATGGGCCGGAAGACAGATTGGGGTTACGAAGGCCCAACTATTGAGATTGAATGAGAAGGCGTTTGGGCCTCCTTAAAAATGTTGGGTATCTAAATAAATGTAAAATATTGTCTAATGAGTACTATAAATTTATTCAAAATTTGATTTGAAAAGATTATTAACTTCAAAAAACTATTCAAAATCCAAAATTAAAAAAGATTGAGAAAATTTATTGATTTCAAAAAATTATGAAAAAAAAAAATCAATACAAAATTATAACTTAAACAATACTATATTTTATTCAACTATATAAAAAAGTGAATATTATTTTACCTTCGATTCAATTGTCTATAATTTTCAAATGATTAAAGTGTTCAACCTAAACTCTGCACATTGTTGAATTAGTTTGTTGTAAGCTTGTACTTTTTGTTAATGTTCAATTTGAGAATGTTCACTTGTGAGTTGTTTCATCTTGAATTTGTATAAAAATAGACATTCATCTTACTTATAAGTTTGGAGGTTTGGACGTTCATCTCAATTTCGTGTGTTAAATGAAAAAGTATGTTATTTATACAACTCTAAAATATATCAAAATAACAAAAAACAAATTGACTAATCAATTTTTCATTTAAAAATAAATATGTATTCTTAAATTTTTACAAAACTTATTTATCACCTCTTCCGTTGAATGCACGTTGGCCCCGAAAAAAGTAAATGTCCGGGCGGTAAGACAAATCTACTCTCCCACCAAAGAAAGCAACCCCAACTTTAATTTAGCAATTGAAAGCCACACAAAATGTAACGTTACGGATTACAATTCAATTTATGTCAGATTAAAAGCTTAAAAGCGAAAGCCATCTCAAAATAAATATAAAGTAATATTAATAAAAGTATAAAACATTGAGATATAATTCTTTAAGAAGTCATCTTTGCTTGATGCCATCCATAATCACAGCATTAAATACACAGTGATGAACCAGCTGCAGCAGCTCCATATATAAATAACACACATCAATTCCTCCTCTGTAGAATATATAAATATCATCAAACCAAACCAAACCAAACAAAAACAAAACAAATCAAACCATGTATTATACATACAGATCTATTCCATCACTCATTCCCTTACTACTGCTACTACTTCTATGTCTATCGTTTCAAACTCGTGCAAACATCAACTCAAACGATCCTGATTTTTTTGTCGAGAAAGATTCGGAAAACCGAGTCACTCTGTCACTCTACTATGAGTCCCTATGCCCGTACTGCGCCGATTTCATAGTCAACCATCTCGTTGGGATCTTCCGAACGGATCTCAAAGACATCGTCAACCTCAGGCTGATCCCTTGGGGCAATACGCAGATTCAAACAAACGACACCTGGATTTGTCAGGTTCGTTAAATCACAATTGATCTTGTACTCGATAGGTATAATAATATACGCCTTGTCATTCTGCAGCACGGCGTGGACGAATGCCAATTGGATGTTACAGAAGCTTGTGCCATAAATGCATGGCCTGCAGTGGTAGGTGCTTATTTTAAATTAATTACTAGTAATTCAATTTGTTTGATTTATTTTTTATCTGTTGCAGGAGACGCATTTCAAGTTCATACATTGTGTAGAGCAGCTGCATTCCCTGGGGAGGCACACCGAGTGGCAATCTTGTTTCGCCTCGACGCAATTGGATTCGAAGCCGATCGATGATTGCTATAAAAATGGTCTCGGTTATCAAGTATGTATTGTGTGTATGTTCTTGTAAATTGCTATAACGATGCGTGCATTAATTTTTTTATTTTAATTCGGAATCAAAACTCACTTTGCAGCTTGAGAGAGCGTATGCTGATGAAACCGCCAAACTCAATCCTGAACACAGATTCGTGCCATGGGTGGTTGTCGACAATTTACCTCTTCAAGAAGTGAGTTTCTCTACACACCCTTTTCCTCTCTTGTCGAGATCACTTTATGAATGTCAGCCATGTTTATTGTTTTATGGATATATGCAGGATTATCAAAATTTCATAAGCTACATCTGCAAAGCTTACAAAGGGTCTAAGACCCCCGAGGCTTGCAAATCAAGATCCCTTGAACTCGACGCAACAACAACAGCCGCTTCCGTGCCTCAAGTTTGCCCTCGGGACGACTAAGGGCAACAAGATTATTTAGAGGATACAAGAAATAAATATTTGAGCATTGTCCTATATATGTTGTTTTGCAAGTGCAACTGCTATACATTGATGTACGATATATTGTTGACATGCACACAAATTTCTCTACAATATAATCGCAAAATCAGACAAAATCTAAGATGATCGAACAATGGTTCTTTTTCTGGTAGGTCACAAACCGGGTTCTCAACACTACATGTTTTAGGCTCCATAAACCATATCTTGGGTGAATGGTAAGATTTTTCGATCCCAAGCACTGGAATCAGGATTCACAAGTAAACACAAACTTGCTTGTAACCCATGCCTCAAGTAAGGCTTAAGCATCACGGAGAAAATTAATCTCTCTGTAATAGGATTTCGTGAATGATGATTCATTAAAGCTTTTGTCCTTTGTCGCTTCTCTAATGTCTGTATCCATATTTTCCTATTGGTTCAGCCAGCGAGTAGATGTCGATGTCATCCAGGAAATTTTCATTATATCCATGTTTTTCGCAACCACCATCACCACAACCACCACTTGTTCTTTTGCATGAATGCAAAATAAACTAACAACATAGTCTTTCTTAAGACAAAAGGTACACAAATGAAGAAACTTGAGAAAGCTAATAACAGAGGAAGAATCAGATATGAAATAATTATCTGGCAACACATTCAAAACCAGCAACAGGACATGAAGTAGATCACAAGGCGAAAATTAGTTTAATTTACATATTTACTTTTTAAAAGAGTACACAAACACTTTTTTGTGCCAGTTTCAATGAAACAGAAACTTTGCATCACATGCCAATTTTGCTTCCAAGGGCAAAAGGCTGTATGTGAATCTACCTATACCCAAAAAAATATACAAATAAAATACAAATTAAAGAAAAAAGGAACAAAAAAGAAGTATGTGTGAGTGAGTTTACAAGGCATTTTGCTCTTGTTGATTTTCCTTTTTTCCAAGCAATGTACATACTTTTTTTCTATCTTCCCTTTTGTCAATCCAAGCACTGATGCGCTATGAACAAAGCTCGAATGATAATATAAACAAAGTGCTCCTAAAGTCGAGCCGTGATGTATGAACAACAATAATTATGAGACATCCACCAAAAAATACTGACCACTTCTCACTTTTGTTGTTCGGCGGCCTTTTTTTGTGATTTTTGGTAAAGTTCTATTGTATCCGAGTGATTAGGGTCGAGACAAAGGGCTGCCTCACAGTCTCGGAGGGTAGAAATGTAATCTCCCATTGAGTCGTGGAATGCTGCACGGAGATGAAGCAGTTGTAGATCCAGTTTGAATGATATGGCTTTATTGAGCTCTGATATTGCTTCAGCTTCCTTGTGGTCATCCATCAAAACTGAAAGGAATAATAATATAATTCTTGGTTACCAAAAGCATGATAAACTATTAACAAAAATAGAAGTCGTATATAATAACTTCGCTTCACACTGACATACATGATAAATGGTGCATATTGCTCAAAACAGTCGAGCGTTTTGTTCAAGGCAAATTCAAGCAACTTGTTTTATGCTGGCAATTTGTATTTTGAAAAGCACCAACGCACATATGGAAAGTTGATATGTATTAATTAATTAATAATTAAACAATTATTAATTGAAATTTATAAAAAATAAATAAATAAGATAATATGATATGCAGTTGATTATTATTAAAAGTAATAAAAAAAAGTTCTCGGTAATTGGCAAATATAAATTGAGCAATGATGTCTGGATTTTCACTCTTAGCAGAGAAAATAGAAGATATATGCATGATAACTCTTAAATAACTCACTTGTTCCATGCTTCCATCATTCATACCACAAGTATATTGATTTTGAAAGAGATTTTAAACAAGCATGATATAGAATTAAATGAATTCATAGGTTCCCGAGGCAGTGGTAGTTCCGAATCAAAAGTTAAAAGCAAGAAATAAATAATAATAATAATAATAAGATAAAACTAAAACTAAAGCAAAAACTCACCAGCAGCCCTATATCGATATGGGTATGTCCTTAATGGATCAAGTCGGGTTGCCATGCTAAGATCGTCTCTGGCCATTTCACGGTCACAGTATTCTGAACGTTTCTCATAAGCTGATGCATTATATCTGGCCTTCTCAATCAACTTTGTCATCTCGTCATATGCAGATTTCCGAAGATTCTTGAGATGGTATACACGGGCCAGGCCTTGATGGGCCCTTGTATGCTTAATGTTCAATGCATTCGTGTAGCAATCAGCCGCATGGTCTAATTTATCCACATCGACGTAGATACTCGCCAGATTAGTCAAAGCCTGCAGGACGACAAAGATTGCGAAAAGCTATTTATAAAAAAGTGAAAGTTAGAGTGTGATGTCAGAATTTATTCGTGAAACAAAATCAATAGTGAGTGTTTTAATTGCAAATATTCAAAATTTGAGCTATAATTGGAAGGGAGTGTAGCCTGTTGGTGGGTATTTTTCGGTAACCGACTCTTTTTGAAACAGCGGAGGTAGAATAGTCATCTGGACTATAAACACTTACTTGTCCTTTCCTAAGGCCATCAGATGGGCACCTAAGAGCTTCCTCAAGAATCTGGATTACATAGAACAAAGAGTCCTGGTCTGTTGTAGTTTCAGACAGAACATATGCTTTCAGGAAAAAGGCTTCGAACGAACGCTGGATCGAAATGGATTCCTCAGCTTTAGCTATTGCTTCTTCACGATAACCGGTGTCGTATAAAATCCAGCCCTCATAGATAAGCCTTTCATGTTCGGAGGATGCATGATTCCGAGCCATTCTCAAACTTTTCATAGCAGCCTTATGGCAATTTAACCTGTATGAAACAGAGAAGGTACTCGTCAACCGCCATTAATAAATCAACTTTAAAATGTGTTCATTCTTTTTTTTTTTAAATGCATATACTTTACAAACACAATTTTTATAGTTGGGGCCTTGGAAAAAACAGATGTAATCAATGAACAAAACAATTAAAGATCAAACGCATACCGTAGCAAAAGTAGAGACTGGCGAAACCTTAAAAGGCTTTTCCCAGGATCAATAGCCAACATATGATGAACAACAGCCAGAGATCCTATATCATCAACCGAGGACCACCTATCATACAGTTGCATCCAGCAATCAGCCTGATTACACTGCTGCACGTGATGCCGCAAAAGCTCCACCAACTGATTCCCATTGAGCTTCCCATGGAACATCATGTACTGCGGATCCAATGTCAAAAGCGCACGCACGTCGGTCAAAGCCCCTTCATAGTCCTCCAGAGCAATTAAGAACCAAGCACGGAGCTCAAGGGAATCAGGCGATGCCTTGAAACCGATAATCTTGTTAATCTCGGATATAGCCTGACCAATTTTTTCCTCCTCCATCAGCAACACTGCTCTGTGCTTGTACGGATAGGACAGTGTGGGGTCCATCTCGGTGGCAATATCTAGATCCATCATTTTCTCTTTCCCACCACTATACAGAGATCGTTCTTGGTACATCCACCCAGCAGGCGTGTAATCAGAAATAAGCGAATTCATTAATTTATATGCTTTGTACTTATGGCCACGCTTGTATTTGGCTCTAGCTACACCAACTAAGGAACATATATGACCCGCTTCAACAGATGCCTCAAACCATTTCTGAGCATCCTTATATTCTTTTCTCTCGAGCATCACACAACCCAACTGGTGGAAGGCTAGTTGCTTTTGCCAATCCTCATTAGCACATTCTCCCATTCTTTCTAACAGCATCACAGTATTATTCGATTTCAGGTCCTCCTCCATAGCTATTTGGCTCAAGAAATTGTAGAGTGAAAAAGAAGCGTGCCCGACTTGGGCAAGCCTCTCCCTAGCTTCTGAGCTACAGAAAACTTTCATCACGTTCGGATTTTGCATCGAATTTGGAAGCTCCCTCAGAAACATCTGCAAACAAGCCGCCACTAAAAGATACGCAGTCTCGTTCAATCCGTATTCAATGAGCAGGACAGCAGTATCCATATCATCGACAAGAGACGATAAAAAAGCGTCACATGCAGATTTCATTTCGTCACAGCAGAATCTATTGGCCAATACCAGTAGCTCTAAAACGACATTAGGGTCGAATGAATCCACGCTTTTGATTCTACTGAAAACATCGGCAGCTCTGATCGCCTTAGAAGAAATCCCGTTCTTAGTGAAATATATTCTCTCCTTCTTTGATTCCATGAAGCTACCATAAAGCATGGATTTGAAAGGCCTAGAGAGAGAAGCAATTTTAAACCTATTGCACCTAACCTCTTCCTCCCCGATACAAAACCACATATCGTAATCATCGTCTTCTTCTTCGTCCTCATTGTGAGAAATTGAAGTCGGGCATTCCTGGAGTTGTACATCCGACTCCGTGTCCACATTTTCAACCAAACGACGAGGACAGGAACAAATATCGTGAGCAGATTCCGGGTTATACCCTGAGGTCAAGGACATTTTTGGGCATTCCATATTCCACCCACTGCAATCCATGGCGGATACCCCGAAAAGCTCGTCTTCCCTTCTTTCAAACCTCAACCAAGCAGAGAGTACAACCTTGGAATGCACGTCCACAGCGTGTTGCCGAGCCGAACGGAGACATCTCCTGAACAACTTCGGGTCGGACAATCCCCTGAATATCGCGCATTGCTCCATGTACAACTCGGATCTCTTCGATTCAGGGCAATCCTCGAGTTTCCTGTAGGCGTCAGCTAAGGTCCCGACGAAATCGACGAATCTGAGGCACGAATCAATCTGAGGCTCGATGAGATCCGATTGCGGGAGACCGTAGATCGAGAGAGCCTCCGACACAACAGCGGCCGGATTCAAATTGTTTGCCGGGGAAATACTCTGGTGGCGACGATGAGGCTTCGACAAGACCGAATTAACCCTAAGGTGGTCCTGCAATTGCTGCAGGAATTTCTCTCCGGCGGCGGAGGCTCCCGCGCCGCTGGCCGCCGGATTTAGGGCGTAGACCTGGGCGCCTTTGCACCCGTCGATCATCTTCAAGCTGCGCATTGTATTCAATAAATGTTGCTGCATCTTTCCTCGATCAAACAAAAAAACATCACCCTATAAATTAATTTCAGCAAAGCGATCGGAACACGAATGGAAGAGAGAGATCTTAATATGTATGTACCTGCAAACACCGCCGTTGACCGAGAAAGGAGATTAATTTATTGTTGGAAATTTGAGTTTAATCGGCGACGGTGGTTGGCGCGGCGGTGGCCGTTAATTTACACGGCCACTCTGTGATTTTTTTTCTCTCTCTAGGGACCTGTATCTATAATATATATACACATCACCAACAGATTCGTTTTATGTGTGATTGATTGTTATATCTCGCTTTTTCATAATAATGGAGAGTGCGTGCGTGTATTATCATAATTATTTATCGGATGAGAAAATAAATTGTTAAATTAAATGAGTGAAAAAACCCGTCAGAAATGGAGAACCGCTGAACTTTCAAAATAATTATTCCATATATATATAAATATATTATTGTATTTTCCGACACGCAAAAAAATATCCCAGAAAATGGGGTAGCTTCACGCTCTAGAGTTCGCGCGTGGGAAATAATATCTCGTTAGACAAGAAGTATTGTGGCGCGTGGATGTGTGGGGTTTTTAGTTTATAAAAAACCAACTTGTACTTATTAAACAACAACAAAATGATTAATGGATAATGATATTGCAAGTGGACTGACTGCCAGACGTGTAAATAAAACTTAACGAAATATTAAGTACAGTAGTGTCTTAATTTTTTATTTTTTAATATTTTATTGTATTAATTTTCTAATTATTTATAAAAATTATCAAATAATTTCAAAATAAAAATTACATTTACTCTTTTAATCTTTTTACGAATTACACCTAATGTAATCATTTGTATTATTATATGTTTATAATAAACTTAGTTTATATGAATGTTTTGAGTTTATATACTCATTTTATTTGTTTAAGTCAATTGCAGATATTACACGCTTGTCTCGAGTTCGAACTTTGTACATTACCCGAGTTCGAACCTTGTACATTACCGTTCTCAAGTCAAATGCTCAACTAACTGAGCTAACAACTCTTGACAGTTTATATACTCACTTGCCAAAATATTGAACTACAAAATATTGGGAAATTTCAACCAGTTGTATTAACTTTGTTATACCAAAATTCATTTGTATTTTACAAAAGAAAAGGAAGATCAAGCACTTACTTACCCTTGAGTGTTTTCAAATCAAAATCAGATCAAGAAATTTCAATAACGAACTAATTCACTCGATGTAAGAAATTTCACGATCATCTAATGCGCCTTCACGTGCTATATCTTTGAAGGAGATGGCATAGGAAAAGATGATGCATTCACGCCTTCGCAACCCGTGTCCACGGATAGAGATTTATTACGTGTGTTGCTAAAGGTGTCCGAATTTCTCGACTTGAGAATGTCCAGCGTCTCCACCATGCTTTGGACCCGACGCACCTGAACAGAATCATCACGTCAAAAAAATAAACACACACACAGGAGGAGTACTAAAAGTCTAAAAAAAAAAACTCAATTAGGAAATAAAACACTAGATATATAACTAGCCTCCTTCCTTCTCTGAACCCTCCCTTCTCCATCAGCTTCAATGCCGTCCAATCTAAGCATTTGTCTCATCAGCATTTCTGTAGTGTAAACAATCTCCTTGTTGTTAACCTCGATTCCACGGTCCACAAGTGCTTGAAATGAAGAAACCTGTCAATTTATAGCATTTCACATTTAGTTTCCATGTCTCGATCAAGTCCATGAAAATGATGCCCCGAAAAAACATAATCAATATGTCCATTTTATCATCATCATGAAAGGGCATGAAACCAAAAGATACCCAAATACCGAAATAGAATTTGATCTACAAATTATGAGATCAACCTGTTGTGCGAGTTGGTCAATCTCTTTCCTGACTTCAGCAACTTCTTCTTCTCCTTTCGAGATTACACTTGTTCCCGGAACTTCTTCAGAGGATTCCTGCTCGTTTGCCTTAGCCTTCACGAGTACAACCTCTGAATTTTCCGAAACACCAGTAGTTAAGAGATCTTCATCGTCTTCTACTTCCGTGCCTCTTAAGAACAATTTGTGTCTCTCGGGCCTCAAACCAATCTCTCGACAAATGAAAGATTTGAGGTAACCTGTAGCCATCAAAAACAATATTCAACCAAAATCAAAGTCCATCGAACTTTAAAAAAAGCTCGTTTGGGAGCATTTTTTAAAAAGGACTTGTAGATGAAAAAACCTCATTTTCCATAATATATATCTCTAAATTGGCGATGGCACAAGTCCTCGCTAGTTAGAACACATAAAAGTTCGATAAGTGAAAGCCGGCTCTGAATCAATCGAGAGAGCATATTGATTTTCCTGATTATAAATCCGTTGAAAATCGGGAGGTTTCATCCTAGAACCAAAACAGTAACAGGTGTAGCAGCTCACTAGGCTTATAAGGTTGGCTCGATTTCAGTACAATTTCAACTCAGGAGTGAACATACGCAATACAATTTAAACAAAGTCGAAAAATAATACTATTACTACAGTAAAGTTTGGATCACCGCAGGGATTTGATTATGAGAAGGGAAATAGGAGTACCGAAGTTGGAGGTAGAGGGGACGAAAATGTCGTATTGATTGAGGCCGTGAGAGAGCTTGATGTTGACGGTAGAGGGCCCGCGATTGGGCATCAAGCCCAGCCCGATTACTCCATTTCTCCTGCTGCTTTCCGCCTTCGGATTCAAAATCTTCATTTGCAGGAATTTGTGTATTGACCTTTCGCCTTGTATTACCGCTAATTGATCGAGCTGACTATCCAGTCTCTCCGGTTCCAATTGCTCAAGTTCCTACGGTTTGCAATACAATGCGTACTATTCGTATTCGGAGTATAAGTTACTCGTCCGTCTAGTGGATGATTTGACTTTGTTTTTGGCATCGCAAATATAATTATATACGTGTTGTAAAAAAGTGAGTGAAATAAATTGTTAAAAATATTCATTTAGCAAAAGAATTAATTTGAAGTTCAAATTCTACGACTAATCCTATATTTGAGATGTTTCTACAATATGATACTACAAATCGTAATATCCAACATTCTCTTAAACAATTTATATGTTTTTAATATTACATACAACTCTCACTAGAATATCATAGAAAAATAATATTCAGAATTAAATAAATATCACTCCTATAAATATAAAGCTAATACTTATTTATAAATGAATAAGACTTATTATTAATAATATTATTTTGATTTTTTTGTTAAATTTTATTTCAATATTTCTAAAACAATCAAGAACAAATGTTCAAAAGATCGGTCTAAAAACCGGTCCAGACTTATATTTTAAATTGTATAATAAATTGAGTTTAAAGTCGTGATTATTTTGTATAATATTAATTTTGTGATTAGTATTTATAATTTAAATTAAAATATAAATCGAAGTAAAAAATCATATTATGAATTATATTATGTGTATTTTTAATTATTAATATAGTATTCTATTATTTAATTTTATATTGTAAATTTTTAAATTAATTTTATATTGTAATTTTTTAATTTAATTATATGTAATATTATAAAAAAATATTTTATATAAAATTAGATTTGTAATAAAATTAATTAAAGTTTTATTTATATGAGTAAAAATTTAAGTTTAATGATCGAAGATGATTTACAGTTTGAACTCAAATTTGATAGTTAGTTTTATCAGAGCAAACAAAACTCAAATTTGATAGTTAGTTTTATCAGAGCAAACAAAACGTGATTTTCTCGTTGAATAATGTCTTAAATATTTAGTCCATTAGTTCTATTAGTCTATATTAAGGGCTCACTTGTTGAATTCCAAATTTCTTTTTTTTCTTAAACTACCAAAAATTATCTAGTTTTGGTTGATTAAACACCAAAAATCCAATTTTTGATTTGTTTTACAGTGCATATTCTTGCTTAATTCGGTTTAGGGGACATTATTTTTTTCATTTTACTGGTTTATGGGACATTATTATTTTTATTTTATAAGACATTAGTCTATTTCTATTAAACAAATAGAAAATTTATTAATAATATATCAAACAAATTAAATACAAATCTATATTTAACTAAAATAAGAAAACATGGATTAAGTATCATATTCTTTTCCTTAAATAAATAAATTGAAATATCTTTCTTTATAAAGAAAAACTGAAACATTAATAAATATTTAGAGTGGGGAAACAATTGGGTTCATTTGTGAACATCAACAACAAATGATTCAACCACTAAGGTATACTAAACGTGTCTAAACCAGCTTGCACTACAATGCATGTTTAATAGCAAGCTCCAAAAGTAGAAATTGTGAGACTGATTGATCAGCTAAAATCTCCACAAGAAAGAAAAACCAGTCACCAACGATAATGATATGCAACAGCAACGCTACATCTTCGAATTAACTTACAAAGAAAAAAGAGAGTCTGAAACTAATATATTGGATAAAAGACCTTCATCGAACTGGAAGCTTAAGAAGTGTCTGAAAGCAAAACTTAAACAAGAATTATCCAACAAAAGAACGAATGTAAGAACAACGTTATCATGTTTAACCCAAACGCTCAATCGACACTACAGCACATCAATTTTAGAATATTTAACCTCGTTAGAAAAAACGATTTTCATGAGTATACTATATTGAAGGGTTGAAACCGTTCGACCATAAACTACTAAAACAAAATAAAAACAAAACTAAAATCAAATGATCAATTAGCCAAGAATAATTGGAAAAAAAAAAATCAATTGTTAAATAACTTGATCCATGAAAATGCTGTTCCGAAGAGTAACAAACTTATTGCTAAGTAATAAAATTCAGGAAATGGGACTGAAAAAAAGAAGCCTACTTAGATCTCTGCCTCATCTTTCGGCGCTTCCTCTTTAACCTCCTCATGCGCTTCTTCTTCCACTGCAAAACACACACTCAAAAGTGTAAGCAATCGCAGAAGAAAATAAATATTAATTGAAATAAAAGGCCGAATCAATAAATTTTACCTTCGCCCTCATCGGAAAAATACAGAGACTCTGAAACTTCGGGGAAAACGGCGAAGGATGGCGATGGGGAACGAAACAGATAGGTAAGACCAAACCCTAGTTGAGGTTTGCTCTTACATCTATATATAAGAATGGGCCTCTACTAATTTGGGCTGGTTCAGTGTAAAGAGTGTTTAGCTTTTGCTTACTAATGGGCTTTATTATGTTTCAAGTCCAAACTATTTTTTGTACGTCACAGAAGAATTGTGTCAAATACCAAGGGCATCGTCGTCATTTTACCCGATTTATAAATTATATAAATAATCCGTCACACAGAAATAGTCACCGGTCAACGTTTACTTTTTTTTTTCGTCCAATACATATCATAAATAGTGTACAAAAATTATTTAAAAAAATAAATAAACATACAAAAATTATGAAAAAATAACTAAAATAAAATTTAATTTGACTGCTGTAAAATCAATTTTTTGTTTGATTTAACAAGAGTTCCTTTGATTTAACAAGAGTTCCTAATACTGGGGTATGGGTTCGAGCATCTGTCTGCATTGAGATGTAGTCGTTGAATATGACATCCAACAATATTAGCACAGATGTTTCTCACTTTGATCCCTCAACAATACATGCAAAATTTCATCTGCATTGAGATGTAGTCGATGAATATGACATCCAACAATATTAGCACAGATGTTCCCACTTTGATCCCTCAACAATACAGGCAAAATTTTCAGGTCTTCCCTCATTTGTTAAAAACTCAAGTCTACTTTTCAAATGTATCATGTGCAGTATCATTTACAGCAATCATGTTCGCCTTGGTTCTACTTTTTCACAATTTAAAACATGAAAGAACATATAATGTTACTACTTGTTTTAATTTTTTATTCGTATTTTTAATATATGTGCAAACAAAAAGAAGTCCAATAAAGAAACAGAAAAAACAGAGCACACATAATTCACATCACGAGTATTTTTTTTTTCGCGTTAGATTCACATCTCAGAACCGATAGCGATAGCAACCAAACTACATAGTAGCGCGCCCAAAATTTTCATTACATGTATAGAAAAGGGTATCATCAGCCCTGGGAAGAAGCATCTGCGTTCAAAACATTCCTAGGTTGCTCGGTGTCCATAGCATCCTCAGACTTGTCAGCTTTCTTAGCTGAAAAAAAAACAATATAATTGTCAGTCATTATCAATGATCCATGTGAGAACATACAAAACTCTTATCAGAACTCAAACTAACCTTTCTTCTTCTTGCCTCCGCCTTTCTTCTTTGTCTTGGTTCCAAGTGCCAACCAGGCTTTGATTTCCGGGTCATCGACTGTTTTTGTCGGTTGCAACTCCTGTAGCGGATGAGAGGTGATTCTGTCGGACCCATTTGGCATAAGCAAAACCGTGAACTTGATGTGTGCAACAAGGTCACCTACAATGGACAAGCAGAGTTTGACATGAACATATGTATGATAAACGAAAAAGAGGGTGCAAGTTATAGAGACACAATTACCATTGAGGTAGAATATTTAAGTAAAAGTGAAGTACCAAAAAAAAAACAGAAATGCTCAGTTAATTACAAAAGGACCCTCTGTAACATTAAGCAAATATCCCTTTGGCTATTGGTTTATGTAATCACAGAATCATGCAATTTCAGTAATCTAACAAAGAAAAAGACATCGAGGAAAATATGATTTTTATAACAAATTATTCAGATCCCAAAAGTTCATACCAGGCTTCTCATGAAGAACAGGATATGGCTGCAAGAGGTCGTGAGACACACATTCCACTAGTCCCAAACGAGCACGCTTCTCATCTAGAGCCCTATTAACTAACTAGTGTAAGTGATAAATGGAAAGAAATATAGAAATTTAATATAGAACAGAAATCTTCATCAGGTGTATACATAACATGACAAACCTGACAGAAAATGGCATGATGGGATTACTCTGACTAATCTCGCTAAATATAAATCTGGATGCTTTCATCCTTAGGCTATAGTTCTTGTCCACAGCTCTTTTATACACTGTTGTCTGTTTCTCATCCAACAGTCTTGGCTGTCCATGTTCAAATAAAAATATACATTGCTATACAAGATAACCGAATAATTTATAAATTAAAGAACTTGTTTGAGTTGACAAAGAAAATGTACCTTGCCTTCTCCAGTACTTGTAACAATGTCAATAGAATAGACCTCATTTTCCTCAAATTCTGATTCATCAACTTTTGTTTCAGGGCCAGATGCACTTAAAACAACCTTGTTCCCATCAATCACAAATTGTTTCATTTGATGGCTTAGGACACCTTCAACAATCTTGCAGTCATAAGCAGCAGCAACTTTCTGAATGGCCTCTGTAACATCTTTGTTCTACACATTGGCCAACAAGAAGGAAAAGAAATTGTTAGAATTTACAATACTAATGAAAATAAATCTCCCTAACATTTTTACGATTATGATGTTTTGGCTTAACAAGATAATGATATGAAATTCGGGAAATTTAATGCAAAATTCTAAAAAAGGTAGAGAAAACAAAACATGGAATCTCTATCAGTGTAACTATGACAATATAGAACATCATCGGATGTAAAATCCATAGCTCATTAGTGTGATCATCATGTAGAGACCCATGCTTCTCCAAAGTATTGCAAAACAAACACACTGAAATCAGAAACTATTAATACATTAGTTTCAAATGTTGGCCATCAAAAAAGGGTGGAGACAGGAGTACTTCACCGCAAAGAATATTTGTGCTGGCTAATTATCAGTATAGGCAACAGGGAAAAAGAGGAGATCAATATGATCTGATCACCTCGGCAAAGTTGCCTAATTAGAAAATAAAAGTGCAACAGTTCAATTTCTCAAACCAATATAAAAGTTGCATAAATCAAATAAATTTTAAATCATATCAGTGCAGCTATGACTAGAGAAAATTTCATTGGATGTAAAATCCATAAATCATCAATGTGACTTCAAGTATAATACACCTCTAGATCAAGTAGCCAAATACTGAAAGTGGAAATTATAAAACTACAAGTAAACATTTTCTAAGTCAAATGTCAAACACCGGAAATGAGTGGAGCCACAAATACTTCACCACCAGAAATCATTATGCCGGGCAGTTATTAATATAGGCAACAGGGAAAAAGAGGAGATCAACAATGATCTGATCGCCTCGGCAAAGTTGCCTACTTTAGTACAAAGAAATACAGATACAATACCCTATCAGAGTAACTATGACTAAGGATAAAGCATCATTTGGATATCAACCCATAGCTCTTATAAAGTATTCATCATATAGGGAAGAAAGACTAATGTGCCTAACTAGATTTCAACACAAAGAGAACTTCAAAGACAAAAGCAGGTCACATTAAATAAAACAGTGGAAAATATTTAAAATAAATACCTTTTTCCCTGGCCTCACGAGTCTCAACGCAACCTCCGCAGCAGTATTTGCTGCAGCAATAACATCAGCTGCTCTGCCAGTAACAGGTCCTTGTTGAATTACATGGGTATGAGCAACTACAGCAATGAAACCATCTATGTGACAGCCCATATCACTGCAAACACAAGAGAATAATTATATTATAAAAATACGGAGTACATCATTCCCATATTCAAAACCACATATTCAAACGTTCAATAAGGTTAAAAAAAAAACCGTACATTTTCACAACGGCTCCACCTTCCAGACAAGTTAAATCACTGGCCAAAGGGGAAAAATGACAGACTGTGTTGTTCACTGATATGCAAGTTGGAAATGCAACACCCCTTTCTATCACCTTCTTCGAATTCTTGTACATGTTTCCGGTTTGTCTGTTATCAAAGAAATATAAATATGCGTGTGAGAAATTCATAAATCCATGATTATAGATTTATAATCTCTCGCAAGTGAAAAGCTAAATGAGACTACTTACTCCGCGATGAAGGCGTCGCCTTTCTTGCAAATTTCAACAATTCTAGCTCCTTCTTTGCATTCGGACAAGACCAGTTGCAGTGCCTCTGCATAATTTCAATGGAGATCTCCATAAATTCACTGTCGATATCAATTATAATTTCAAACACGCAAAAAGAGACAACGCTGGTAATTACACACGAGCTACTTACTGTTGACGATTTCGGCAGCTGATTTGTATTTGGTGACGACTTCAGATGAGGTGAGATCCAGCTCCTTCTCCTCTCTCTCGTCGTCCGACATTGTTACAACCTTCGAAACAAACGAATCGATCGCAGATAAATCAATAGACACAAATGCAAATCATATGAACAGAAAAGAATTGAAATGAGAGAATAGTGAAGCTCACCGATTGAGATTTTTTTTCTTAGATAAAATGAGATTTAATTAGGGTTTGAGGTCGGCAGTTGTCCTTGAGGGCGATGAGCGGTGTGCTTATATAGTGTAATTGTACTGAAGTCAGTGAAGCGTTTGGAGCTAGGGTTTTTGGCACCATTCCCCACTTGAAAAATAAAATAAAAAATAATTAGTGTGATTTCCTAAATCGAAAAATGATTTCATCAATCTCTTCGTCTTGCAACTAAAGTCGCATTTCTCCCCGGCACGCCTCTTATTTTTTTCAAATTTATATTGGAAATTTGAGGACGAAAATGTCTTTTTGAAAATTAGATGTAGCTTTTCTTAAAGGGGGTTGGACCAACAACAAAGAAATCAGTAGTAGTTTTCTCTATGAGTTGTATATCCGGAGAAAATTCTTAAAAGACTTAAAAAAAACAAAATCAAACACTAATTTGGAGTAACATAGCCACGTAAGAATGATTCCAATGGGGAAATGCCCCCAAAATACGAGTATAAAAATTATACTACTAACTTATTAATATTTGATTAAACGAATTTCAATTTTGATTAATTAAAATAATTGGTTTTCAGTTCAGTTATAATTGAATATATATGGTTTTAGTGTATGAGGTTAGTCTAGATGTTTTATTTCCAAATCAAAATACTAAAACAAATGAAACAAATTTACTGTTATTTTGCACGTTTTTAGAATACAATCTGAGAGTAATTGAACTTCAAAATGTGCTTCTGTCAAAAGCTAGTTAATCTGGTGATAGTGAGCAAATACCAACTTCAATTCGCAAGAAACGGAGGAAGAGATGGAGGGTTATATGAATCTGGGGTCGAGATTTTTAGAAATAACTGTGAATCATATAACAGAATCCAATTGAACACTCACGGTAGATTGAACCATTTACCTCATTTAGCACTCTGAGAAAGGGCTCTCAAAGCCGATTAAATTACAAAATTAGGGACAACCATATATGAATACAAAATTGCAAAAAAAACAAACACCATATTCAAAGCGAACGAAAATCAAACGAGCTTCATCATCATCATCATCCATAGAGAAGGAAAACTTGAGAGGCATTTAACCATTATACAACTCCAAAGAGCATCACCTGTTCTTGAATGACTGCAGGCGAAGAAAGGGTCCTCCTTCATACTTAGACTTTTCAACAGAATTAGAAAATACGAAAAAATACAAACTGAAAACCAACCTCAAAGTTCTTAGACACATCCTTCACTTGCTCATCTAGTTCTTTTTTCTTCTTCACAGCTACAAGAAACCACGAAAGACTCACATCAAATGAATCATGAATAAACAAAATACAAAAAATCGAACCAACACAGATAATCTTTATACAAACAAGATACGATACCAATATTGGTTAATTCCTCGATCTTCCTAGACGTCCTCACTGCAAACCTCTGGAATCCCTGACTGTGATAAAACGGAATGCAATAAGTAATGTATCGGCATAAACAAATAGTGTAAAAAATGGACTTTTTACAGGTGAAAATGTAACAAAAATAATTGGAATCGCCGAAAGCATAAATAATACATCAATGGCGGCTCGGAGATCGAATATTGATTATTATAAATAAAAAACAATAATTATGGAAATCGAACAGAAATCAATTTACCTGTTAGCGAGCCCATTGACGATGAGCTCGTTCGCGAGATAAGAAACTACCCTGTGAATGAGATTTCCACCTCCGGCCATTCTCCAGACGTCGACGAAAAAGGTGATTGAATTTAGACTAATTATACCGGAAAAATAGATCCGACGAAACAAACCCTAGTTTTCGAATTTTCGACGGGGGTTGAAACTTGGAAATTACAAGTCGTTGATGAATTTCTTGTCTCGCAAGTCGTACGGGTGAGGTGGGCTACTGGGCCCAAATTTGATTGAGCAGGTGGGCATTCAAAACATGGGCCTAATCTGGGCTGTTGTGTCGAATTGTCGAATTTGATTAATGGAATTGCTATTTCTTACAATTTTGGGATATTTTTTGTTGATTCTTAAATAGCTTTATGTAAAATTGATATAAAAAATAATTTTGGTGATTTTTGGGGACTACATAAAATTTTGAAAGTATTACTTTGGGCTTAATTGTAATTTTAAGGATAAAATTGCAAAAACCCACCAAAATTAATTTGTAGAAAAACTAATTTTGCAATTTAGCTTGGTGGAACATGCAAAATGTTAATGTTTTTAAGGGGCAATTCCTAATTTACGGTTTACATAATCAGATAAGTGAAACAGACGAAGTGGGGAAAGGGCATCAAAAAGAGAAGAACCTGGAACACGCCCGAAAACGAGAGTCGCACTTATCGCCGCCGCGAGTTGGAACTTGATCGAGCTTAATCGCCGCAGTAATTGTCCGCAAATAACCCTCTCTCTACATATTTTCGCTGAGTACTCTCTCTATCCCTGAATTTCTGTTCTCGTGTATGATTTCTGGTCTGTTTATGGCGTTTCTGAAAAAATGTTATTCTGTTTTTTTTTATTCTGAAAATCACGAAGAAATTACAGGAAAATGAAGGCGGAAACATTTTACCCTTTTTTTACACGCGTTTTACACTTGATTTTTCCACTGTTTTATGGTTTATGATTTTTATATTTTTTCAATGTATAAACAAGAGCTTGAACTCATTACACTGTTGTTAACTTGTACAGTAAATGCTATATACATGTGTTTACAAATAAAATTCCGTGCATACATTGGTGTACAGATCTTGATTACGAGTTCAATTCCTATAAGCAATCGAGCTTTGCTTTTTTTTGGGTTTTGAATCATGTATTGTTTTCTTCTTCTGTATATCGTGATCAGAAAATTAGGCCTCGATTTTTAGTTCTAGTTATAGGAAAATATAGTTCTGGTCGAAGTAAGTTTTGATTAGGATAACAAATGTAGACTTTTTACCATTATTGTAGAATCAAACATGAAATTATTGATTTCATTTCACGATGCAGAGAAAGTATGGCCAAGCATCACCCGGATTTAATCATGTGCCGTAAGCAGCCAGGAATAGCCATAGGAAGGCTGTGTGAGAAAGATGATGGTAAATGTGTTGTTTGTGATTCGTATGTTCGCCCGTGCACGCTTGTTAGGATATGCGACGAGTGCAACTATGGGTCTTTCCAAGGTCGTTGTGTGATATGCGGTGGTGTGGGGATTTCTGATGCCTACTACTGCAAGGAGTGCACTCAGATGGAGAAGGACAGGGACGGGTGTCCCAAGATTGTGAATTTGGGTAGCGCCAAAACTGATTTGTTCTACGAGCGGAAGAAGTACGGCTTCAAGAAGAGATGATTATGATGATGATGATGAACCCTTCTTTTTTCGTTCCAAAATAACAATATTCGCTGTGTGATGGAGTTTCGTATGTAATTAGATATAATGAGATTGGCAAAAAAGTTTAAAGACATTTTGTTATTTCTGTGTACTCTTTAACTTGTTAACCAGACCCCGAAAGTATAAAAATATAAACGATGAATAAAAGTGGTCTAAAATTATAAACTGAAAAAAAGAAGTCAAAACATATAAAGAAATCAGTTTGGTCTAAAATTATAAACTGAAAAAAAGAAGTCAAAACATATAAAGAAATCAGTTTGGAGATGCGGGGTATCGATCCCCGTACCTCTCGCATGCTAAGCGAGCGCTCTACCATCTGAGCTACATCCCCACTTGATGATATTTAATTTTCAATGTAAAATCATAACATATATTGAATCTGTCTATTATCATAATTTAAACATGATTAAAGATTTTTCACTAATGAAGTGTCTAACAACTACTAATTACTATACAAGGACTCACTCGGCCGAAAAGTCAATATACCTCAGAGTTTATCTTACATCCAGTTTTTATCACCATCTACAACCATAGAGTATCTAAGAATAACAACAGAAGTGGGTCCCACGGGAGCAAATTCATTTAAATTTAGGTAATTTTGCCTGATCGGTAATCTCTGATCCCTTCAAATTATTGACAAATTTAATATACTTTTTACAGTAGTTCTTAACATAGAAGAAAAAAGAGTGTAGTATGTGGTAGTAGGTTTAGTGGGTGGTCCATGGTGTGTCTACAATTAATTGTTTCATGTTTTTGTGCATTGAAGCCCGAAAATTATTTGATATTTTAAAAAGACCCCTTAAAATATCAATATTCTTAGATTCGGATCTTTTGAATTGTTTGCAGAGATGAGATGTTGCTTTTAAAAGTGAGTGAGCTAGCTTGGGACTGAGTCAACTAATTTCCACACCGAATCTGAAGCAAAATTGTCGGTTGGGCCTGTGGGCCCACACCAGAAGTCCGATAAAGGTCTGGTGGTCTGGGTGTGGTGTGGACTCATGTCCATTCACATTTCACACATTGCAAGAAAGTCAACATATCCGGCTGCATGTGTACTTGTATGCTCGACTATTAGTAGTAGTACTCCGAGGCTCCGAGCCAATAAAAATTCAAAGGATCACAATTCATTAAAAAGAATTAATTATGATTATATATTGGACGAGACGAAAAAATTGCTATTTGGATTTTGGACTGACCGTGGTCAAACTTAATTTCTCCATCTTAGTGTGAACCCAAAGACAAAAAAGTCCCCAGATCTTGGCATCTTCCGTTTTTTTTTTGTTTTTTTTTTATTTAATTTCCACAGATAATTAATTCAATACAATAATAATAAGTGGGAATACAACTTTTTAAACACAAAAATAAAAAGTACATTTATTTTGTCACACCTCATAAGAGTACATTTATTTTAGACAAAATCAATTGGAAAAGTCCTCTTTACCCTTACTTTTTTATTCTCTCAAATAATAATACAAAAAAGATTTTAAAACATTTTAAAAACTCAAAATATCAAAACAAAAAAACTGTGGGGCCCACGAAAATCAGATTTGAGGTTGGTGGTGTGTTTATTGCATGCATGAATGCCCTCATCTTCCCCTACCTCAAACCCTCAAACCCTAAACCCATTTCAAAAAACAAAACTTCATTCTCTCTCAAACAAATATCCTCTCTACAAAAATCGTCGTCTGAATCTACGTGGGAAGGGCAGCCGAGTTCGCCGGCCGAAAGGTACGTCGAAACGCGTCGATTCTGGTTTTTTTTTTTCGATTTTCTGCAAAAAATCATAACTACACGGTGGCTACACGGTGGGTTTCCTTGACCGTGTAGCCACCGTGTAGTTATGAAGATTACCCGGTTGCTCGGTTACACGGGCTCGCACTACACGGGTATTACCCGGTCACCGTGCTCTCGGTAACACGGCAAGTCCACTACACGGTCACGTGACCGTGTAGTGACCGTGCTCTCGGTAACACGGCAAGGCCACTACACGGTCACGTGACCGTGTAGTGACCGTGTACAGACCCCGTTTTTTCATTTTTTTTTTTAAATTGTCTAATAATGGCTTTGTTTATGCGTTTGGATGGATATTTTGGGTTCCCTAACTGAATTCAACTTTTTTGTAATTGTAGATGTCGAATAATCAACGAATCACGGTACGTTACGGTGGTCGTTGGGATCGAGAGGGCTACGTTGACGGAGTAGATATGTGTCTCTTCTTTCGTAGGGAAGAAATTACACTCGACGCTCTCGTGAGCCGGATTCGTGCGGTTTTGCGCCCTCCGCCCAGTGTCGATTACATGTTGTATTGTTATACCCGAGGCTATGACATGCGAAGCGTGCGAGCTCCTATGCTTTGTGACGAAGATGTGTCCCGCATGTTAGACGAGCAAAGGGCCGAGTGCTTTGTGTTCGTCGTCGAAGTAGAGGGACAACGAGCTGCGCCGGAAGTGAATATCGGAGGAGAAAACCGCGATCGGGGCGTACCGTCAGAGAACGAGAACGAGGAGGTACATACTTCCGAGGACGAAGAAGAAGCCCGTCAGTCCGATCTCTTGGTATCGTTGACCACGGAGTGGACCGAATGGATTAGACAGCCGGGCGTGGTTAAAAAGATCATGTCGCGCCGTAATATGTCCTCGAGTTCTCATGCGGGAGGTGGCGAGCAAACCGAAGCTTCTCAGAATGCACAGAATAATCCACTGCGCAATTGGATCATTCCACTACCGACGTTTGACCCCGCTGTTCCGTTGCGTTCTGTCGAACACCAACCGATTTACGGTCAGATGGCAGTCGGAGCCACGTTCCGAAAGAAACGGGATCTGAAGGTGATGGTGGGGATGTATCACATGGAGAATAACGTAGAGTGCAAAAGTGATCGCTCGAACACTGAACGGGTGACGTTCGTTTGCAAGCTGGGGCGTGAAAAATGCTCGTTCAGATTGTGTTCCACGGGTTCCGATAACACCTTTTGGAGGATTACGAAGCTGAACTTGGATCATACGTGCCGTAACAATTTGGGGAGGACTGCGGATCGACAGGTGTCGTGCAGGGTTGCGGCTACTTTCTTTGCACGTCAGTTAGTCGGCAATCGGGAACTGAAGCCGAAAGATATGGTTGAGGATTTGAGGAGATTGTACGGAGTTCACATCAGCTACAACTTTGCCCTGCGGGCGAGGAACCTGGCGCTTGAAATAGTGTACGGCGACTATCAGGGATCGTATCAGAGGCTCCCGTCATATCTGTACATGCTGAGAGAGCATAATCCCGGGACTCAGTACCAGATTCAGACGACCGACCAGGGCGTGTTTTGCCGCATGTTTGTTGCGCTCGGGCAGTGCATTCGTGCCTTTGAGAAGGGCACTCTGAGGCCTGTGATAGTACTCGACGCCACCCATTTGAAAGGGAAAAACACCGGTGTGTTGTTTGTCGCCTGCACAAAAGACGGGAATGAGAATATTTTCCCGCTTGCGTTTGGTATCGGTCCGATAGAGAATGACGAGGAGTGGTTGTGGTTTCTCCAGCACGTCAGAGCTTGCTACGATACAGACGACGAGGATCTCCTCATTGTGTCCGACCAGCATAAGAGCATCGCGAATGCTATTCGGAGTGTCTATCCCCACGCGACCCGTGCGTTGTGCTATCACCACCTCTCGAAGAATCTAGCACCGTACGGCCAGAAGGTGGTCGAAGCTGTATACTGTGCTGCCTATAGTTATCAGGTGGATGAGTTTGAAAGGCATTTTGCGAATGTGGAGACTCTTAGTAGACAGGGTGCTTATAGGCGCCTTACTGATATCGGGGTTGAGCACTGGGCGAGGTCACATTGTGCCGCACGACGATACGGTTTCATGACATCGAATGCGGCCGAAGTTTTCAACAGTGCTATCATATGGCCACGGAGATTACCAGTCTGTGCGATGCTCGAGGCGATTCGTGCGATGATTGAGAGATGGTTTGACGAGAAACGAAGGACAGCTAATGTGAGACAGAATGACCATGAGCTCACCGAACAGGCATTACTCAAGTTGACTAGTCAGGATGAGTTGAGCCGTTATTTTACCGTTGTGGAGGTCAGTGCGAATACCCTATACAGAGTTCAGGAGGATGACAGGTCTTATCTTGTGGATATCGCGAATCGCACGTGTGATTGTCGGGAGTTCGACTTAGACCTAATACCGTGTCGTCATGCTTGTGCCGCTATAAGGTATGATATCATTTTACCTTTAAAATTAATTTTTAACATTTGATTCAACTAACTTGTTTGTTGTTATTATGTAGACGGGCCAGATTTTCATTGTACGATTTCGTGAGCCCCTATTTCAAGATGAGCAGTCATGTCGAGATGTACGCGACGCCTGTGGTGCCGTTGCCACATTATGATGATTGGGTGGTCCCGCCGGATGTGGCTTCATCCGTAGTTCTTCCTCCGGTAGCGGTTAGACAGGCTGGACGTCCGAGGATGTCTCGTGCTCGTTCCGCAGTTGAGAGCTCTACACCACGTAGGAAGGTTTGTACAATTAATATCATTACACCACGTAGGATGTCGTGTCCAGACTTGGACCTAATATCGTGTCGTCGTGTGCAGGTGTGTTCGAGATGTAAGGGCGTAGGTCACAACATGCGGAAGTGCACGGTTTTTATCCCACCCGAGACTGTTGATTTAAATGTCCCTGCAGAAGAGACGGGAACGCAAGAGTCGAGCCGAAGAAGACAGAAGAAGAAGTGCAGCATCTGCAGAAACGAGGGACACACGAGAACAAAATGTCCAATGAGCACGGAGTCAGAGATCTAAATTGGGTTTGGTTGATTTATCGGTGTTTTACAAATATTTGAGACTTGGATTGTTTTATTTTCGTCTATTCTCGTTGGATTTTGGATATTTGGTGTCTTTTAGGTTATTGTGCTTGTTTTAGACTATTGTGCTTGTTTTTGGAGTTTGTTTATCTTGTGAATGTGAAATATGTGAAAAAACAGGTTGGAAATAGGTTTTCGGGAGAAGGGCGGGTCGATTTTATAAGTTATTCTTAAGGTTAATATATAACATTTTGCTAAATAAGTTCAGTGTAGAGTTCTAGTTCAACTGGTAACGCCCCATTTGAAAAATTGCGTTTAAAGCAACAGGTCAGGGGTTCGAATCTTAAGAGCCCCTTTTTTTTTTTTTTTTAACCGGATACACGGCTGATACCGGATAACCGTGTTACCGGTATAAGCCGTGTTACCGGATTTTTTTTAATAAATCGAGCTACACGGTCACTGTTACCGTGACCGTGTAGCCGGTACACGTGACCGTGTAGTCGGTTCCACCGTGTAGCAGAGTGCAGACCCCGTTTTTTCACCTGCTTTTCGCCTAAATCAGGTAACCGGTTATTTTTAAGCCCCAATTTATTTTTTTACACGGTAACCGGTTACCCGGTAGCCGTGTAGCCGGTATAGGCCGTGTTACCGAGTAAGCTTTTTTCAAAAAATCGAGCAATTGCCTTCTACCGTGTAGGACCTTCTGCCGTGTAGCCCACCGTGTAGCCTACCGTGTAGTGTACAAAATATTTGATTTTTCTTGAATTTGAAGCATTTCTCGAGCATTTTTGTTGTTACGTTCAGCATGAAACATCATTTAAAACACTAGATACATCCAATACACATCATAAAACAACTAATATAGGACTACAAAGATGAGATGCTTAGAATGTTGACCGTTTTTCGAACATTCTACTAATATTGTCACAATCTTATCTACATAGGTAATAAATTGTTCATGCGTAATCACTTAATTCGTCAAATTCAATAGTTGTTTATGTTATTTGAATCATTTTGATTATTAAAATGATGTTTTATACTACAAGAACAAGTTAACAATCGAAAAATGCCTTAAAATAAACGAAAATCAAAATTTCTTTTACACTACACGGTCAACACCGTGTAGCCCACCGTGTAACCGGTTACTACCGTGTTACCCAGTAACTGACCGAGCAGTTCTTGGCTACACGGTCAGTTAAGGCTACACGGTAGAACCCGGTACACGTGACCGTGTAACCGGTAGCCACCGTGTACCAAGGATTTGTTCTGTGGAACACGAGGCTCAGCCCGCATTTCTGATTAAGGAACCCGCGGATCACCCCATTGACCTGAGGGTTGACTTCCGTTGACCGACCACAAATTGAGTTGACTAAGACCAAAATTAGTTGACTTCCGTTGACCGACCCCCAAATTGAGTTGACTAAGACCAAAATTAGTTGACTTTCGTTGACCGACCCCCAAATTGAGTTGACCGAAGGTAAAAAAAAGGCCGACCCCGTTTTTTCAGCTGCTTTTCACTTAATTCAATCGAAATATTTCACCAAAATCAATCAAAACACATTTATTTCACCAAAATCAATCAAAACACACATAAAATAGTTTTTTTTTTTTACAAATTTTATTTAATTAATAAGTTAATATATTATAAATAATTTTAAAAAATTTTGACGGGATTTATTTAGTTAATATCAAAGCTAAACCTGCAAATCAATCTCAACACAAATAGCAATCAATCCAAACACATGCACACGAAAAAGTCTAAAATCATCCAAAATACAAATCACTGGTCTCGATGACTCAAACTGAAAATTTTTCGAGCTACATATCGACGATACTTCATCAAGTACCCGTCGTCGATTTCTTTACCACGGTGATTGAGGTGCTTGTTCACGAGACGATCCAAGTACATGCACACGTACGGGCCGCAGTTGTTGTTGTCGACTTGCATAAACTGCTCCAACGGGGCTTCGACCTGCATAGAAGTCTTCTTGTGGGTTCGATGAAACAAGTTTGGACCCTCCCAAAATCCTGCAGCTACCAAAAGACGAGGCAACAACTCCAACACCGGCATTAGTACATTAGACTTGGCATTTATTTCCGGACAACGCCACCACAACGAGTCGTACAACTGTATAGTCCAGAGATTCAGGTCAATCTTTATCACGACCCAATGGTCCCCGGTATTGCAGACCGTTATCACCTACAAAAATAAAAATAAAATAAAACGTTATTTACAATTAAATTAAAATATTAAATTGAATTTAAAAAAAAAATGTACGGTTCTTTAAATTACCTCTCGTGCGTGTTCCCAACTCTCGTGCCTACCGTCTCCCGTGATGTATTTCAGCATGAAGTCCGGCGGTGCCCAGGTCTCATATTTCTTCTCCAAGTTCGTTCTCCTTGCATGTGCACGTGGGATCGCAATCCTAGCGTACTGGGTCTTCATAGCGGTCTGTTAATTTAAAATAAATTTAAACGATTAGTATTAGGAAAATAATAAAAAAAACTTGTATTTGATAGGATGATTGGATCTTACGAAGAACTCGGTACACAAGAGTATAGTCTTCCTTGGAGTGACTTCATCTTTTAAACCCTTGCTGGACTTTATCTTGTCGCGCAGGTACGTAATGTACATGTCAATCTCCTGAAAAATATACATATCACAGTTAAGCACAATTTAATAAACATTATAAATTTCAAAGTTTAACTACAAATTAACTTACCATGTCCGCGTACCAATGATGTAGTGACTCAATCCGGGTGAAGTAGGCCTGGTCCAGATACACTTCGTTGAAAGGGATATAAACACTCATTCCATGCCCGTCACGACGGAACATCGAATAGAGCGCCCTAACCTTCTCGTTGCCTCTCCGAGCGAACTGCGCGACGTACGGGCTCCGAAGAGCTGCCGATGGCCTCCTCACACGGGGTCCGAGACTACTCTCGGCGACATCATCCTCCTCCTCCTCATCATCCCCAAGTTCTTTCTCCTCTTCCGACATTGCAATCTCTTTTACGTGTTCATTTTCCACGGGAGATGTAATCTTGAACAACTCGACTTGAGACGCAGCCGGAAAAAAAGTCTCTGCATCAACGATCTCCTGCGGTATATCAGCCCCCCTCGGTACAATAAAACCAGGATCATACTCTGGCCGATAAGCAGTAGTCGGAGTGAAGATGCCGTGGGTGGGAATCGCTGGGAAGGCACCGAAGACACCCTCAAAATCACGCAGCGCCCTCGGTGGCGAAGAATGACCGCTATCTGCCCAGACAGCCTGAGTCTGTGCCGGTGTGCGATAGCTATCGCCAACGGTCGTCTGCTCGTACTGGGGCTGCTGCTCGTACAGGGGCTGCTGCTCGACCTGAGGCTGCTGCTCGACGTGGGTCGACTCGGCATGGAAAGACTCGGCATGGGTCGGCTCGTCAAGTGGCGACCTGCGATAACCAGCAAAACTGTGTCGCCTGTCCCCAGACGAAACCCTGATATCAACATCAACCAACTCTTCGGGCTCCGAGTCCTGATAGCGAGGAGGCGCGCTGATAGAATGCCGAGCAGCCGGAAAACCGCCCTGAGATGCATCAGAAGGACAAGGGCGACTCCGAGAGTATCGCCTGCGACCGAAAAACCCCCGAAACTGCTCCATCAGACTGTCGTTGCCCTCCTTCTGTATCCTCCTCATCCGGGCAGTCAATCGGCCCATAAATCCAGTCTCAGACTCATCGTTGAGGATCTTGTGGAGCCGTCGATCAATGCGTCGATCGGTACTGTCATCTGAAGCCTCAGGTGCCTCAGGTGCCTCATGTGCCTCAGCTGCAGGAGAGGGCTCTCGTCGGGCTCGATGAGATGCACGCTGAGATGCATGCCGCTCGGCAGATGAATCAGATGTCCTGTCGTCACGCGTGCGTCGACTAGTCTGAGGGACATCGCCCGTAATCTTGTCCATTGCCTTGGACACGCGTCCGGCCACGCGCTCTATCAAGCTCTTCTTCTTCTTCGTCACCGGTTCTGCAGCCTGTGCTCCGATCGGAGCATGTCCAATCCTAGCAGGAGCATCATACCTCACTTCGTCTGCTCCTCTGTTAAGGAACGAAGTGTAGTACACACTCCTCGCCTCCTTGCGTGTCGGCTCTAGAGTCGAGAGGACCACAAGCTGAAAACAAATGAAAATTAATTTATTAAGCATTAATTAAAGGAAATAAATAATTTAAAACATTAATTTCACAAAATTTACCTCATCGTCCTCGAAGAAATGAGTGAAATCGAGGGTGCATCCAATCGATTTCCAGTTCAAAAACCGAGGCCTATTTCTTTTCTCCATCCGCACTCCGCAGACACTGCCCAGGCTCGGTATGGCCTCGTACGACCAAAGCTGAAAGGCCCAAATTGGACCGTAAATGTGGTATGCCCTCTTGTCAACCTGACCGGGCTTCATCGCAGCTATGCTGATGTAGTGCGACATGATCTGCCAGGTGTAGGATCCCCAGGGAAACGACTCCCATCCATCAACGTCCTCGACAAAAGCCCAAGCCCAACTCTCGACCGTGATGTCGTCTCGGCACAACAAAAAGAAATAATAAACCAGCAAGTTGGCCGCCTTCAGGTAGTCGGCCGGGTCGTGGCCCATACTCAGAGACCTGAATCTCGTACGAAGCACTGAAATCAGCGTCGGCTGTCTGAAGTGTCTGTGGTAAATAGACTGCTCAGAAATCGAGTGGCTGGCCCTGTCTGAAGGATCAAATGCGTGAGCACCAAATCGAAGTCCGGTGATCAGGGCATACTCCTGTGCTCGAAAGCGAATAGTCTGACCCCCGACGAAAAACCAATGCTCGAACGGAGGTATCGTCGCACCCACGATCTCCCGAGCTAGGAGGTGATGCATGGCCACGTTTGATCTTCCGGATCTCTGAATCCAGAGAAAAAACCCAAAACAACTGTCCCTAAATGTGCGAATAGTCGCATGGGTAGGGTCAATGGACGTCAGCGTGGCTTTAATTTCTTCTAGTACGCCATCTTTATCGTACAAATTTAGGTTCTTCGTCGTGTGAATGAACTGTGGCCTCCTCCAGTTGAATCCCTCCTGCAAAAACAAAGTCAAATAAATAAATATTACATTTTTAATCAAATAAAAAAAAAAAAAAAAAATTCTGTTCTGACCGGCTACACGGTACCGTGTAGCCGGTTAACCGGGTACACGGTACCGTGTTCTGACCGGGTACACGGTACCGTGTACCCGATTAACCGGGTACACGGGACCGAGTAATTCACACCATGTAACCGGGATTTTGAGGTCAGTAATCGGCTACACGGTAGGTAGCTACACGGTGACCGAGAAAATCACCACCGTGTAGAGCTACCGTGTAGCCTGGAACAGCGGCCCAAAACCAGATTTTTCAGACATTTAAACGAGCAATTCAACACTGAATTTCGATTCTAAATCAACTAAAACACAATAGGGAACTCTAATACACTCAAATACTAGCAAATTCAACACATTATTGAAAAAAAGTCGAATTTTCGAAATTGAAAAAAACTAGGTTTCGGCACTTACCGGAGGTTGAATCGGCCATTGTGGCTCGTCTTGTTGTTCGTTGTTGTCGTTGTTGCCTGACATTGTGTTTCGAATGGCCGGATTTCTCTTTGATTCTCAAAATCGGCGGCGGTTTTTGAAGAGGGTGGGGGGACCGATTTCAAGATTCGGGGAGAGAGAGAGAGAATATTAGGGTGGGGACCGATTTTTTAATATGTTTTATTTTGTTTTGTTTTGTTTTGGAAAAGGTAAGGGTAAAGAGGACAATTCCTTTCCAATTTGTCTAAAATAAATGTAAACTTATGGGAGGGGACAAAATAAATAGAGTTTTTATAAATGTGTTCAAAAATCGGGAGGCCTCTAATAATAATAACAACAATTGACACCAATAATTCATCTTTATTTCTATATTCCTCCAATCCATTCGAATTTCAAACCCTCTACTCAGACTCTTTCCTACAGTACCCTACAATTTGACAATGGCAACAAATGCACCTCCCGCCACTAACTGTTACTCCGCGGTTCTACGACGGCTTCTGTGCTCCGGCAGCCCACCGACTCCCCCTTCCGATCATTCCTTCGAGCCGCCGGCCGAGGAAAACGCGAAGCAACTGCAGGTCGGGAGCTCGATTAATTATCCGGGAGTGGTGGCGAGGTTGATGGGGCTCGACTCGTTCCCTAACTCCCCCTCGTCCCAACGCGACCGAACTTTGGGCTCCTTTTTCCGAAGCAGGTCCGCGAGCTCGATCGATTTCGTCGCACAGTTTGATCCGGTGAAACAACACCGGAGGGTTCGATCATCCGTCTCGTTCCGCGAGGGGATGTACTACCACGAGGAGGGAATAATAACCGAGCGGGGAGAGAAAAGGAATAAAAACGAGAGGAGGGGCGGAAGCGTAAATAGCGCAAAGTTGAACGAGAGAAGACCGGTTACGAAGAAGAATAAGAAGAAGAAGGAAGAAACCACAAAGATTTTGAAGAGAAGGCAGAACAAGTCTTTCGGTTCGGGATGTAAAGTACATCCTCACGTAGGAATCGTTGCACCAGCTGCCGATGGTCAAGCAAGTAAGTATATTATTCGTTTTTGTTTGCACGAAAAAAATATATATATAAATATCTTATTTTATTTATTTATTTTTTGAGTAGAAGTGGAAGGTGGGGGAGTGAGCCCGAGGCGAGCTTTGCCGTCTAAAATCGGACGCTCGTATTCGAATAATGTGGAGGTGAGAGTGGTGAAAAAAGGGAAGAAAGGGAAGAGACGGACGAAGAAGGATAATTACAAAGAGAGTTGTTACTACAAGAGAATGGTCGAGGTCATATGTGGGCTCACGGATGAAAGCGTGAATGAGAAATGGATTTACGAGGAGTTGGAAGATTTCGATGAGGTAAGCGAAGAGTTGGGACAGGAGATTCTGCAGGTGTTGCTGAAACAGTTTGTTGATGAGCTCGTGCAACCGACGTTAACTATGAGCTAGCTAGGTTTTTGATCCGAAGTAACTGCAGTAAAATATTGTAACATGAATTAATCTAGTGTTTGAAGGGAAAAAATTATTACAAAAATAAGTTTTTTATTCTTATATGTGTACATCATATAAGTTACTCCTGATCTAGAGTAATTGAACTATTTTTTACTCATGTTTAACTTGGAGGGAGGAATCAAGTATTATCGAAGGTTAAAACGAACGATGACGGGTTGGTTATTTCAATTGAAAATTGAGTGAATGGTACTCACATTTTGAAAGAATTAGGAATCACGTACGAGTCACCCAAAATTTCTATATCCATTTTCGCACCATATATTATGTAAATTAAATTTTGTTTTATTAAAAAATCATCATTTTGCAAAAATGATCTTTTAAGTAATTAATTAAACGTCTCATCAAGCATAGTCGAGTCGAAACATTAACCTTATCGAGCATGCTTGATATATAAAAAGTTAAACGAGCTCGACAAATTAACCGAGTATTTTCGAGCTCAACCTCGGCTCGTTAAAAAAAATGGTTGCTCGTTGAGCAGCTTATTGAGCGGCTTGCAAGTTGCTCGTTAACCAATTCGACGAGTTGTTTCGCGAGCAGAAGATGGTGCTTATGCTCGTACTCGGCTCGTTTACGTTAACGACTGTAGAAAGCGAAGCCGGAATTTGAACGGAGCAAAGTCACATGGAAGCTGTGACTTTGCTGTATGTGAGTGTGAAGAAGAAGAGAGAGAAGAGGGAGGGAAACGAAAAATGAAAAAGGATTTGGGAATTTCTGAAATCTTATTTCACAAAGCACAATACAAAGTCTTTTATACTACAAAGTAGGAAAAGACTAAAATACCCCTGAACATAACAAAAGCGCAAAACGCGCAAAACACACAACTACAAAATAAACTTGAGCTGCACTCCTTTATTCAATCAAAACACAACAACTCGACTTGTTGTTTTCACTTCCAATACTCCCCCTCAAGTCGAGAGCTCATATCCAACTCCCAGCTTGCTTAACAGTTGAAAAAACTGCTCTGACCCCAAAGCCTTAGTCAGAATGTCAGCCACTTGAGATTTAGTAGAAACATACAACATATGAACTGCACCATCTTGAACTTTCTCCCTCACAAAATGACAATCGATCTCCACATGCTTTGTCCTATCATGAAGTACAAGGTTTGCAGCCATAGAGAGGGCTGCCTTACTGTCACTGTACAGGTTGGTGCCAAGAATCTGAACACCAAGATCAGTCAACACCTGTTTCATCCACAGTAGCTCACAAATAGTCAAAGTCATTGCTCTATATTCTGATTCTGCTGAACTCCTTGATACTACAGATTGCTTCTTTGACCTCCAACTAACCAGAGAATTACCAAGGAATATAGTATACCCAGTTACTGACCTTCTAGTGTCTTTGCAAGCTCCCCAATCCGCATCACAAAAGGCATTGAGCTTCAACTCGCTATTCCTTGGATATATCAAGTACTGAGTCATTGTCCCCTTCAGATACCTTAATACTCTATGTGCTGCCCCAAGGTGAGATTGACAGGGTTTATCCATGAATTGACTCAGCACATGAATAGCATATGAGATGTCTGGCCTTGTGATGGTCAAATATAACAGCTTTCCCACTAGCCTCCTGTAAATTGTAGGGTCTTCAAGTTGATTTGGTGCATCCCTTCTAAATTTTGCTTTTGAATCCATAGGAAATGCTGTAGAATTGCAATCATCATATCCATACTCCTTGAGTAATTCCAATGTGTACCTCTTCTGACACAATGTAATACTCTCATCAGTTCTATTCACCTCAAGTCCAAGACAGTACCTCAATTGACCAAGGTCTTTAATCATGAACTTATGATCTAGAAACTGTTTCACCTTCTTTATCTGCATTTGATCATTACTGGCTATTATCAAGTCATCCACATAAACCAGCAGGACTAAAATGAAGCTCCCAGTGTGTAAAGCAAATAAGGAATGGTCAACCAAGGACTGAGTAAAGCCATATTCAACTAAGGCACTATTCAATTTGCAAAACCACTGTCTACTAGCTTGTTTTAGCCCATACAAGCTTTTCAATAATCTGCACACCATGTTCTCCCCCTGTTTTGCAAATCCCAGAGGCAAAGACATGTACACTTCCTCAGTTAAATCCCCATGGAGGAAGGCATTGTTCACATCACACTGCTCAAGAAACCAGCCATGAATAGAAGCCAAAGCCAATAAAATTCTGATAGTTGTCATTTTTACAACTGGAGCAAAAGTTTCTTCATAGTCCAATCCCTCTCTTTGATTGTATCCCTTGGCTACTAACCTAGCCTTATACCTTTCCAAGCTCCCATCTGACTTGAGCTTAACCTTGAACACCCACTTACAGCCAATAGGAACTTTATTAGGAGGCAAAGTGGTTATCTCCCAGGTTTTATTAGCCTCCAATGCAGCAAGTTCCTTTTGCATGGCTTCCTGCCAATGAGGATACATAGCAGCCTCAGCATAGTTTTTGGGCTCAGTTAAGGGATCCAGAGAAAGAGATGTTAAATGACAACAGTAGTCAGCCAGATAAGAGGGAGGTTTCCTCACTCTTCTTACAGGAACAACAGGTTGTATGGGAGTAACAGGAGTTGTGGCTGTAGGGTTATGAACTATGACTTCATCAATAGACTGTGGGGAAGGCATTTCATCAATATTATCAGCAGAAGGTGGGACAATATGAAAAGCAGAGTCATCCACAGAAGCAGTGAGGAAAGGAAATGAATGCTCAACAAATTGAACATCCCTTGAGGTATGAATGGAATGAGTATCCAGATGATAAACAAAATATCCTTTGGAATTAGGGGAATAACCCAGAAAAACACCTTTGAAAGCCCTAGCTGCAAACTTCCTTTTATGTGGTGTGGGATCAGTGATATAACATAAACAACCAAATACCTTGAGTTGATCATAAGATGGGCTACTGTTGTGTAGCAGCTGATAAGGTGTCTTATTTTCTAAAGAGGGAACAGGAATTCGATTAAGAAGAAAAGCAGCTGTGGTAATGCAGTATCCCCACAGATTCAATGGAACACCAGATTGAAATTTAAGTGACCTTGCCATGTTCAACAAAATCTGATGTCTCCTCTCAACTACACCATTCTGTTGGGGTGTGTAAACACAACTGGTCTGATGAAGAATTCCATAAGTAGCATAAAGGTCTGGAGCCATGAACTCAGTGCCATTATCTGTTATGATAATTTTCACCTTGCTTCCAAACTGAGTCTTCACAAAAATAATAAAGTTCAGCAACTGTTGTTTGGTTTCTGACTTTTGTTTGAGTAAACAAACCCAAGTAAACCTTGAGAAATCATCAACTATAGTGAGGAAATATAGGTAACCATCAACAGTGGCTTCAGGAAAAGGCCCACATAGATCACAGTGTAATAGATCAAAAGGTGCCACACTGTGTGTAGAACTTGTTGGAAAAACAAGTCTGTGTTGTTTTGCTAGGGGACAGATATCACATATTTCATCATAATCTTTGAAGAGTCCTGGTATACTGTCTCTGAGCAAGAGCATTCTGGAATGAGAAAGATGACCAAGCCTAGAATGCCAGAGATTCTTACAAGTCACCAAATTATGAGCAGAAGCTGTCATAGAATTTGTATCCAAAAGAAAAAGGCCTTGGTGTTTTTGGCCTACACCAAGCACTCTATCACTTCCTTCTTCTTGAATTATACACGTATTGCCAGAGAAAGTAACTAAACACTGCTGAGCTCTCAACAAAGCAGTAATAGACACCAAGTTCACAGTAAATGCAGGCACACATAACACATCTTGCAAGAGCAAAGAAGGAGTAACTTGAATTGATCCCTTATGGGTAGTCACTGTTTTCTCTCCATTAGGTAAATGTACTTCTATGCACCAAGGCACCACATCCTGTGTATACAAGTTCATTGAGCCCACCATGTGATCTGTGGCACCAGTATCTATAATCCATCTCTTTGGTGCAACACCATGAACAAGAGAAGTATAAGCACTACTAGTACCTACAAAGGACATGTTACTTGAAGCTGAAGAACTCCCAATGGGTGAACTAGGACCTGGAAAAGCTCTCAGCATTTGCATTAACTGAGTCATCTGTTCAGGAGTAAAGGCATTGGATGAAGAACCATTGGTATTACTGTCAGCATTGGTACTAGTGGCATTTGCAGAAGGTGTATCTGATTTCTGTTTCTGCCTATGTCCAGGAGGAAAACCATGAAGTTGATAACATTTGGCTTTGATATGGTTCTCTTTACCACAATGACTGCAAATAGGAGCCCCACTGGCAGTCCACTTATGTTGAGAAGCTTTAGGTTTATTTGCATAATTAGCACTACTGTCTTTTCCATTTGTTTCAGTGGAGTTCACAGTTCCAGAGCTCATGTTGCCTGCATTATTATCCAACCCTCTATTCACCTGCATAGCAACTGATCCAGAAACACCAACACCCTGTCCAAACACCACAGTTCTATGCCTCTCCTCTTGAATTACATAACTAAAACAGTCATCCAGAATAGGTAAAGGTCTCATCATTAATATCTGCCCTCTAACAGTTTGAAAATTTTCATTTAAGCCCATAAGAAACTTCATAATTTTGTTCTTCTGATGCATCTCATAACCACCACTACCACAATGACAAGGTGACATAGGGCAAAACTGCTCAAGCTCAGTCCACAGGATATCTAACTGATTAAAATAATCAGTGACTGATAGAGTACCTTGAAACAGAGAATAAATCTGTTGTTGCAGCTCGAATATCCTCGGATCATTGCCTTGAGAATACCTGGTAGCAAGTGTCTTCCACGCAGCTGCTGCAGAAGGTTGATAAATCACACTCTGCGCAATCTGCTTTTGACATGAATTGTTGATCCAAGTTTGAACCAGCATATTACATCTCCTCCACTGATGATACATTGGATCGGTTGTACTTGGTGGTGGCAGAGATCCATCAATGAAACTGAGTTTATTTCGAGATCCAAGTGCTAATTCCATAGCACGACGCCAGGGATAGTAATTCCTCCCATCCAATAATGGAGAAACGAGAATCGCATTCGAATTTTCAGCTGGATGCAAGTAGTATACACTGCCGGCATCTTCCCCTCCCGAACGCAGAGACGTCAAAGATTCACTCATTTTCTCAGCAACAAAATCAATTCACAGCAAAATGACCTAGAAAACCAAAACGCGAACAAAATCCCCAAATATTTCAACAACTGGTACCACACGCACCAACCTAAAAAAAAATCGAACAAAAATCAGACGAAGCTCTGAGCTAGCTCTGATACCATGTAGAAAGCGAAGCCGGAATTTGAACGGAGCAAAGTCACATGGAAGCTGTGACTTTGCTGTATGTGAGTGTGAAGAAGAAGAGAGAGAAGAGGGAGGGAAACGAAAAATGAAAAAGGATTTGGGAATTTCTGAAATCTTATTTCACAAAGCACAATACAAAGTCTTTTATACTACAAAGTAGGAAAAGACTAAAATACCCCTGAACATAACAAAAGCGCAAAACGCGCAAAACACACAACTACAAAATAAACTTGAGCTGCACTCCTTTATTCAATCAAAACACAACAACTCGACTTGTTGTTTTCACTTCCAATAACGATTGCTTGAGTTCTTCTCGAGTTAATCGAATTCGACATTGCTCGACTCGAAGCTGAACTCGACCAACTCGCGAACCGCACCACTCGTTTGAAGCCCAAGTCTATAAGAAGTATATTAAGATTACCAAAATATTTGAGATTAGCTTCGTTAAAAGTATTTTTAAGGAGTGGACTATTGATGTTAGTTGTTACAAATAACTTTTTATTTTATTCAATTGATGTAATATATTTTTTCACATTGTTATAAGAAAGTAATTACTCACGTTTTTAATTAGGAATTTAGGATAACGTATATTTTGTGAATTATGTAAATATTATATTACCTTAGTATTTTTTTTTTTAATTATTTAAAAAGCTATATTCCCTTGTTACTACTATCAAGAAAATTAAAAAAATTAAAATAAGCAAATAATTTATTTTTATAATTAAGAAAAAATTAATTATTTAATTATAAGTGAACTTTAATAATTATTCTTTATCCAAATTTCTTCTTTAATTAATTGTTGACCGTTACTGATATTTCATTATTTCTTAATACGCTTGTAATATGATACTATTAGAATAAAAAAATTATTTAATGTGTTCTTATGAATTAATAATCATGTTGACCTTATATTAATATTTTTTATGAAGTCTATAACAGAAATCTAACAGAGCACTTAAGTCAAAATTATTTATTTTATTTTAATTTATTACTACATAAGTATAATAAATACAATGATTATTAAGAAACGCAATTTATAAGAGAAAAAAAGTGTATGCACCGCATACACCAAACTGTAGACAACTGAACTGTGGTGGCACCTTCGAAAAAGCAGTCCTGTTTCTTCCCACAACCCGTTCCGTTTTACAGAAACAAAATTCTCTATCGAAGAGAGAGATACAGATAGATAAATATTTATAAATATATAATTATATTGTAATTGAATATAAGTATTCAAAAAGAGATATATTAACTGATTAACTCTACTAATTGCAGTCCTCAGGGGCATAGCCGAGTGGTAAGGCCTGTGATGATGTGGGTGAAATTCCCCGGCGGGCGACGCAGGGTTCGAACCTCGGGTTGGGCAAATTTTCATTGAAATATTATGAAGGTTTGTCCTGGGGTTTGACCTGTTGGCTCTCTCGCACAGGTGTCTGCTACTCGGGCACATCCCTCGATTTACATCCTACCCGATCGAGGGACCTCCGATCGAGTGGGGTGGAGTTTCTCGTCTCTCCTCTTTATCAAAAAAAACTCTACTAATTGCATAGTGAAAAAAGAAAAAGAGAAAGAAACCCTTTCCCCTTTCACTCACTGAAAAATTACTTTTTCTGTGTAAAAAATCACGCACATTATCGTCCTAAGCTATAAGCAAATCCATATCAATGGAGATAGGTTTTCACACTTCAGTCATGTGAAAGCCTAGCTTATCGCACTTCGAGTTCAGTGTTTTCGATTTTTTTTAGTTGCGTGCTTAAAATTGAAGGAATTACTTTCAAATCCGATTCCGGATGGGGAACTGCTGCAGATCTCCGGCTGCCGTCGCCAGAGAAGAGGTCAAATCCTCCAACTTCTCCGGCCACGATCAAGGCAGGAAGGAGAAGTCCTCCGGGAATGTTAAGAAGGCAATCACCGTTCTGACGGGCGTGAAGAAGGAAAACGTCGAGGATAGGTACTTGATCGACAGGGAGCTGGGTCGCGGCGAGTTCGGGGTCACGTATCTGTGCATTGATCGAGGAACGAAGGAGATGCTGGCCTGCAAGTCGATTTCGAAGCGGAAGCTCAGGACGGCCGTGGATGTGGAGGATGTGCGGAGGGAGGTGGCGATAATGAAGCACCTGCCGGGAAATTCGAGCATCGTGAGCTTCAGGGAAGCCTGCGAGGACGAGAACGCCGTGCATTTGGTGATGGAGCTGTGCGAGGGTGGGGAGCTGTTCGATCGAATTGTGGCACGCGGACATTACACTGAGCGGGCTGCGGCGGCGGTGATGAGGACGATCGTGGAGGTGGTGCAGCTCTGCCACAAGCAAGGGGTCATTCATAGGGATTTGAAGCCGGAGAACTTTCTGTTTGCCAATAAGAAGGAGAATTCACCTCTTAAGGCTATTGATTTCGGCTTGTCAATCTTCTTCAAGCCAGGTACTCGTAACATATTATGTGCCTCGGCCAGTTACTTGATCCGCTTCTATTGAGAATTATCTAATTTATTTATTTAGTTTGACTGATTTGTTAACTAGAAGACTCTTTTTATGGCTTGGTTGTCCGATTCACCCATTGAAAATATGATTAAGAGATAGTAATCACTAATCGTTTATAATAATAACACATGATACTGAAAAAGAAATCATTGATGAGCTTCATTAGGATGCCATATGTGTGATAGAATGCTATGCCACAGGCACCTAACCAACAGCACAGTTATTGTTCTTGATAAATGACTAATGTTATGGAAACCCAAAATTCAAGTATGTTTCATGATAACCTGTGAAGTTTTTCAATAATTATTACCCCTCTTACCCATCCATGTTCCTAGAAATGATGCATCTATTGGAACGCAGAGACCCTTCTCCTCGTCCACTCACAAGAAAAAAAATGGAAAAAGACACAATTCCCAATTTTGAATTAGAAAGTTATTAAATATCTATATATTTTAAGTATGTATGTTTGCATTTGCTTTGTATACTTTCCGAGGCTCATTAATGTTGTAAAATACCTTCTATGTCGTTTTGTTACTGTGTTTTTTTATGCCATTATACAAGCTAATGTTTTTCAGATAATTTTTGTTTCCAGCCATGATAGTAAAGTGTGATGGTTTTAATCCCCAAATGTCCCTTGTCTCACTGAATATTTGATAAATCTAGGTGAAAAGTTTTCTGAAATTGTGGGAAGCCCTTACTATATGGCTCCAGAGGTTCTCAAGCGAAACTACGGACCAGAAATAGATATATGGAGTGCTGGTGTGATTCTTTACATCTTGTTGTGTGGAGTTCCTCCATTCTGGGCGGGTAATTTACTCTCTCTCTCTCTCTCTCTCTCTCTCTCTCTCTCTCTCTCTCTCTCTCTCTCTCTCTCTCTCTCTCTCTCTCTCTCTCTCTCTCTCTCTCTCTCTCTCTCTCTCTCTCTCTCTCTCTCTCTCTCTCTCTCTCTCTCTCTCTCTCTCTCTCTCTCTCTCTCTCTCTCTCTCTCTCTCTCTCTCTCTCTCTCTCTGGAGTTCTATTTCCCTATTATGCTATATTCTCATGGTATTTAAGTGATCTCGTAACAACAGAAAATAAAACATCAATAAATGACTTGATGCATATCATAACTCACTACCAATTATTTTACACAGAATCTGAACAAGGCGTTGCCCAAGCCATCATTCGTGGGAAAATAGATTTTGAGCGTGAACCATGGCCAAGTATATCAGAGAGTGCAAAGAGCCTTGTAAAACAGATGCTGGAGCCAGACCCTAAGCTTCGACTAACTGCGAAGCAAGTTCTTGGTATGTTAAATTTATGGCCAATTATGTGTGCCCTGTGATAACTTGTCGAAATGCACTGTCGATTATTGGATAACCAGGTTTTTATTTTTCTTTGAGAATCATTTCTATATGAACTTCTACAGTTCTACTCACTTAATTAGAATTCAGTCCCTGGTGCCTGGTGGTCTTTATGTCTTAGTTATCTTTCAATAAATCCAGAATATACTGTCCATCCTTTTCTTTTTTTCTCCCATGAGGTAATAGCTTTTTTTTAATCATTTGGTATTCTTTTTGTGATTGCTCTGTACATACTACATAGTGAAAATTTTAGGTGGTAGGTTTTTCTGCTGAGCACAAATGATATACTATTATTTTGTGTCTAAGCTATTATGCAAATACTTAATTTTATCTGAATATATATTTGAACTCGCAGAACACTCTTGGCTTTTGAACGCAAAGAAGGCTCCAAATGTTCCTCTTGGGGATGTTGTCAGGTCAAGATTGAAGCAGTTCTCAGTGATGAATAGATTCAAGAGGAAGGCTCTCAGGGTAGGTTGATGTTCTAGTCCTTAACTAATCATTCATGCAGCTGTAGTTTCACTGAGAATTTTGGGACCCTTGATTCTTTGCATTAGGTAATTGCTGATTTCCTGTCTAATGAAGAAGTTGAAGGTATCAAAGAAATGTTCTCTAAGATAGACACTGATAATGATGGCATTGTCTCAACTGAAGAACTAAAGGCTGGTTTGCAAAAATTCAATTCACAACTGGCCGAGTCTGAAGTACAGATGTTCATTGAAGCTGTAAGTCCGGTACTAAATAACCCAATGGAAAATGCTTATTTATACCTTCTTACTTCAATAAACCTTTTAAACTAGCTATCCCTGCAGTGACCATCAACCTGACCACTTTTAATATAAATGATAGGGATGAATACAAAAACTAGCCTTGAGGTTTGGGTTTTTTACAAAATAAAATAAAATAGCTCCATCATGACAAAGAACTCACCTAAGGTTTGATTCTGTTTTAATATTACTAAGATAATTTTAATCTCTCTATTAATATATCGGGTTGGGGGAATGGAAGGAAAAGAAAAATCTTACGAAGGGAAAAACAGAAGACAGAATCACATCACCAAGGGGTTTATTGTAATTTTGATAAAATTCATAATCCACCACCTGCCTGAGGTCAGCTGTTGTAGTATTCCCCAAAAATATGTTTACAGGCATTCTTATTCTTAATATTCTTCTCTCATTAGAGGAGTATATTGATAGAAATTCATTCCCACAGGTGGATACAAATGGTAAAGGGACGTTGGAATACGGCGAATTCCTTGCGATTTCGCTCCATCTGCAGAAGATGGCCAATGATGAACATCTCCACAAGGCTTTCTCCTATTTTGACAAGAACGGGAATGGTTACATTGAGCCTGATGAACTTCGTGACACCTTGACCGAAGATGGAGTTGACGATTGCACGGATGTGGCAAATGATATATTCCAGGAGGTTGACACGGACAAGGTGAGAACTAAGTGAACTATAAATACTACACCAATTTAGCCTCTAGTTATATAAAATGTATCCAACCATCTTTTACAAATTGCACTAAACCCTCCAAAGGAGGTACTATATACTCATTAAGTAAGTCGTGATTATGAGAAAAACTTGATTTGTTTATAGAGTTTTTTCAATTCAGGCCAAAAAGATAAGTTAACTATCAGTTCAGGATCTGAAAGATAAAATTATCAATTCATGAGACTTGATAAATAACAATCTTTCGGATACTACAATCTGAAGAGATACAACCTCCTTGTTTTTGTAAATAGGCTAAACATAACCTTGGGCTGTTTTTGTAAATTTACGTAAATTCTCACTGTCCTTTCATCATGGATGCAGGATGGACTTATCAGCTACGATGAATTTGTGGCCATGATGAAAACCGGGACTGATTGGAGAAAGGCTTCTCGACATTATTCGAGAGGGAGATTCAATAGTTTGAGCATAAAGTTGATGAAGGATGGTTCGATTAATTTGGGTGGTGAGTAAAAATATAACACCGGCCGCCTGTTAATTTTATATGTTATAAATCAAGTCTTTCTCCATGTGTTTTGAGCATACTCTACCTTTGCTATCATTATTTGCTGCCTCGTTTCATTAGTTGTGGTTTTAATTAAGATCGGTGGATTATGAACGAGGCTAGCGAAGTAGTACATGATCCGATTAGCCTCTTTTCAGTTTGATTTTACTGAAGCTCATATCCTTGTAAGCCCAATCCTCGACTGGTATGCGCATTTGATCCTTCCTCGATTCTCTCATCTGTATTAATTTCTCATAATGTTTCTTGTTGACTATCAAGTTAGATATTTGGCAATGTAGTATATATTTGTGCAAAAAAGCTTGCCTTGGACATGAGTTTTCTTTTCTCAGTATATATAATGCGATTGTTTTCCTCCACAAAGATACCACTATGATTAATTGGTTCAATTGAAAATTAAACAGTTAGATTCCATAAGAATTTATACCCTGATTTGGAGCAGCATGAAAAAAAATACTTTTCAAGGAGAAGAGAACAAAAACAAATTAATCCCATCCTCATTAACTTAATACAGCATGCCACAAATATAAGTCATATCTTTCATTAAAATACCTATGTAAAATCTCAAAAAAAAAAAAAAAAAAAAAAAAAAAAAAAAACCTCTACTAAAAAGAGAGATACGTTACATACAGTTTTGGGAACAAATATAGCTATACTATATTGTCAGGCACTGAATCAACACACATTATCAATGTTTCAGTCGAGATCCATTTCCACCACTACTGCCTGCCCCGTTTCACGCAAGAAGGGCATTTGTAGTGCTTGATGCTCTCGGCTTTTGCTGGAGTTATTTTCACACACTTGCCATGATACCACTTCTCACAAATGTCACAGCCGATCCAAAACTCGTCCGCGTTGTAATTCCCACTGCAAGTACCACATATGGTTTCACTGTGTTCGTCTTCGTCTTCTTCATAACTTTCATCTGCCAGTTTCGGCTTAGTTTTGGCTTCACCATCACTAGATCTCTGCAATTAAGCGAACAACTTTTTCAGGGTATATGCGGAATAACTGACGTATATCTAAGACAAGCACATATGAAAAGTATGAAGTTGAAAATGGCAGGAATCACACATTCAGGCTTTATTCGTGTCTTACGTTTTGCACCAACTGCTAGTTGGAAACATTTGTTCAAATCAGTAAATCTTTTATAACTACACCCCACAACTACCTACCATATTTCAGATATCCCCACCTTTATGCAAGGCTATTTGTAATAATTTAGAAGAAAAATATTAGATCAATGTAAATGTGAGATTAAAAGTTGATCATTAATAACATCTAGAAAAGTTATATAGGGATATCGTCGTAGAATAGTTGACAGTAAGCCTGATGTAATTTCAAGGGTAATTTTTTATAAATTTCAAAATTAGCCTCTTTTATTCTTGGTTATTTGGTCAAACCTCTAGAGTAGTCTTTATAAGACTTGTAAGAGGATATTTGTAATTTGTAATTTGAATAAGCAGAGTATTATTACTGTAGAATTTAATTTTATTAACCGTGACAAACATCTAAACTTGAGGCAAAGTCCCAACCTTAGTGCTACCGCGAGATTTGCTTCCACTATCACCATTGAGCTTGTTGTCTTTGACAGGCTGCTTTCTTTCTGCTACCACTTCAAACACTGTCGGCAGATCATTCATCATGCTGAACAGCCGCTTCCTGCAGTAATAATCAACATATTATGCACAACGAGATACATTTTAATTTTATAAATTACTAGCAATTATATAAATTGTTGTTTCTTCTTCAACATAAGGAACACCTAGTGGAAAGAAATCGAAAAAATATATGATGCTCAAGGTTCCACCGTTTCGGCAATAGCTAATGGTTACATCAAACAGTAAAATAGCCACCAAATAGCAAAAAGTAGGTATGATCATTGGGTTTTCGTAGAATAGACATAAATAAGATTTATTTAAATTATGCAACTACACAGAAAAAATGTATAGGTTAATTCATACAACTATTACATTAAATGACTGAGACCGGACAAAACTAATAATGACCTACCTAGTTAAGAAGAAGATAATAAGAAAATCAGAAAATTGAAATTGGCACGGTAAAAAACCAAATACACATCAGTTTGTGATTTGTGTTTGTTTGATGGATAACCAAATAAGATTTTCTACAGGAAACTCAAAGAAAGAACTAGTTAACGCACCCACAAAGGAACTGTGTTGAAGAGAAAAGATATTATCTACGCAGTACATCATATATAATTGAACACCTTTCATTGCGGTTCAGCCTGGCTCCAAGGTAAAAAGCCACAGAGAGCAACCAGCAATCACTGTGCACAGCAATTAGTGAAAGCCAATCTCTACGGGTCATCCCATCCCTTGCAAAATTGATCCCGAGGGCTGGCTCGGGGAGCTCCGGTGGAACTTCTTCCGCGGGAAGATTTACCTCCCAGGTTTCATTTGGGTGCCCATACAGACACAGATTCTCCTTCTCTAGAATAAGTAAATTCGAGAAACCAAAAAATGAACAACCAGTGAAATAAAACCTGACAAACATGTTAAAAAACACAAAGAGAAAATAAACATGCAATGTAAATAAGCATAGCAAGTATCTATCTGGATACTGAATTTTTTCTTAGTAAGGCATCTGAATTAAACGCGAATTTCCCTCTTTCGGAAACGGATATCGTTGTAGATCAAACAGATAACTGACCTTCAAGTCAACCAAAATCTAATTCAACATAATTCCCAATCCATTAAAGTAATATTCTTCACAAAACATATTCCTATTTTCAACTAGGTCATGAAAATCAGAAGAGGAAAAACCCTAATTTACATTTCAAAGCCAATCAAACAAAAACTGCAGTAAAATTAAAATACCTGGATCGCAGAGGCCGTAAAATTCATCCACATCTGAAATATTTAAAAAGGGAAAAAAAGATCGTAACGATAGGTCATATGTTTACCGAGAAAATCATGAGATTTTAATTAGGAACTGTAGAGAAAGTACCGTAAGTTAAAGCACGAACGATTCCGCCGCGACGAGCAGTGAAATCTTTGAAGATCTCCTCTACAGTTCGAGGGCTCGAAGAGACAGATGCCATTTCTGTATGTAAATCACGAGATCTAAGATTTTATTCAGTAAATACTAACAATTTACATGGAGAAATTGCAGAGAGAGATCGGAGGGTGAGACCGTGTAAAAAGTCAAGTGTGCATGAAACGGGGAGAATCAAAACACAGTTAAAACTATGAAGGAGGAGGCTGCAACGGCGTCGTTTTAATCCTCCGGACGGAATGCTTCGATTTTATTACAACAATACAACTCCACTTTTCTTTCTTGGTCAATTTCATTTAAAATTAATTAATTAATTAATCCGTGCTTTTCCTTTTTAAATAGTCTACTTTCTTTAATTATTTAAATTTATTTAGATCTGATCTTTTTACTTTTCAACTACTTTTATTTTTCAATTTTACTAATTTTAAAAATATTAAATGTTGAAAAAGAAATTAAAAAATGTTTTATAAAATTTTGGGTTATAATAAATTTTACTTCCTCAAGCTTAAAATAGTAATTAATTGAATTTATTATTATTATTTTTACTTCAAAATACAATTATTTTTTGCTTTACTTGATCCATTTGACAATTTCTTGCAAATTGCAACTATTATTTTAAGTTTCCAATTAAACACATTTGTACTTTTAATTTTTAAACTAAAACAATCAAAATTAAACATTTTTAGTATGCAAAGAAGTAAGAAAACCTTTTTTTTTTTTTTTTTAATTAAAACAATCAAAATTCAACATTTTTAGTCCTTTTCTCCTTATAGGGGTAGTATAGTACTATATCTCCAGCACAATGAACCATCATAATCCAAGTCCAACTACCATCATAAACACATGCATGTTTATCTTGCCTGCTACAAACAGAAATAAAGCACAGAACCTCTACTACCAATCTCTCTGTTTCTCCCCAACAATAAATGTTGTGTGTGAAAATACAATTCCTTTGATTGGAATCACTCAACTCAAATGAGATTGAATTACACTAAAAACCACTCGACTAAGGGGCTTTTCGCACTTCACCGACTAAACTAACATTCAAACATTCTATCATATGCACAAGAACAACAAATGTTTTGTGGCAAAGTGCAAGAAACTCGGCAGGTATATATACTTCACTCCTCGTGTCTTAACAAAAAACAATCCAGTGTCTTGAACTTCCTATGACCGTCCCAAACTCCCAATGATGCAAGTTCCACATTAAACAAGGATTAATGATGTAAGGAGTGTCAAAACAAACTCATAGATGAAATATATCCAATAAGTAAATGAAAACATCAACAAAGAAAGAGCTAAAAAAAAATTAAAATTGCTCCTCTCGAAACAAAGCACCCACATAATATCCAAACCCCAGAAATAAAACGAATAAGAAAAACACGCTTACAATATCTAGTAGCGTTCAAGATGACGTTAATAACCATTTAATCCCTGTCTTCTGCTCAGAAGTGAGCCTGCTCGGGAATTTGATATTGAACTTGATCCGTAAATTTCCCTTCTTGCCCGGTTCCTTGGGGATCGGCATACCTTCACCCTTAACGACTTCTTCGTAGTTGGGAGTAACAATGGTGTTAATAGGAATCGTCAGACTCCTGCCATCGAGTGTAGTTACCTGTGCTGTATAGCCAGTCAAGGCTTCAACCAAAGAAATCTTATGTGTGGCAATCAAATCATTGCCATCCCTTTTAAAAAGGCTGTGAGGCTTTTCGTCGATGATGAAAACTAAGTCGGAGGGTATAACACCTCGTTGCTCGATTCCCTTCTCTGGGAAGGTTATTTTTGTACCCTTTTTCCAACCGGGCTTGATATCGATCGTAAGGATTTCCTCCGCGGTAGTGGGTCTCCTGCCAAAAGATAATAATAAATAAATAAGATAAAACAAGAAGCCCAAATTAAACAAATAAAATAAACAAAAAAAATTAAAATAGGAGCACTACTTGCAGAAGTATTTCTGCAAGTGAATTCGAGACTCTTGGTAAATAAAAGAAACTACAAATCAAGTAACCCTAAAATAGATATGTTGCAGATATATATGGTTATACATAAATAACCAAAATACGAAAGGGAAGCAATCATCATTTTGCAAAATACTATCTAAATTCATGGTGGCCAACCTCATATATTCACCTAATAGAGGGAAAGGTGCTATAACAAATGAGTCAGAGAAAATGGAACTTCTGAGCTAGGAGGAATAAACCTTACTCGCAAATAATCTCTAGAACACAAGGAGAAAGAGTGACCAAACAAAACATAAAGCTCTTACAGTCTCACCTGATGTCCACTCATTTATCCTCATACTTATCGACTAGCTGAAAAATATTTTCAAAAGACTAATTTTTTTTATTAATGCCGGAGATTAGCCCTCAATATGCAAGATCTCGTGATGATAAGATGCTGGGGGAAGCAAATCTCAGAAATAAAATAAAGCTGTGTGCTTGGCTGCTTGATTCAAGAACAGCACCACGAAATTCTATTAATCTAATATTAAAGAAACGATCCGTTGAAAAATATAAGTAATCTATCTTGAAAAACACTAAGCACGAAAGAGTTACATCTGTACATCAACAAAAAGAAGTTTGACGCGTGAATAGAATCTTGCATCCAACCAAATCGACTAACAAGTGAATATATCTCACACATACATGTTCCAATCTCATCACCTCGTACTAAACCCGCATGAATAACAAAAAAATCAACAAAAAACAAGGAAAAATCGAGACTTTACCCGCTTGAATCTATAACATCCCGCGAGATCTTCATCTTTTTAGAAGTCCCTTTATACAAGTCCTCCACACTACAGGGCAGCAACCTCTCTATAGCAGAGGCCTTACGGGGCACGCTCGGGCCGCCTTCCGCACTGCCAGACGCATTTCTCAGCTGAGATAATATGTCTTCATTAAACATACTCCTCGAAAATCCTGACGGGCCTCCTCTCTGCGCGCCGCCCATATGATCCCCCATCCCTCCAAAAGGGCTCGAGAACCCGAAAAACTCGGAGAAAATATCATCCGCGCTGCGGGGGTTGAACCGGAACGTGGTGGATCCACCGCCTCCGTCCCTACCGCCGGGGAATCCTCCGGCACCAGGAGGCGGAACCTGCCCCTTCAGACCTTCTTCGCCGTACTGATCGTAAACCGCCCTCTTTTGGGAATCACTCAACACCTAAGTATTTAATTGAAATTAAACGAGCAATTCGAGGGCTGAAAAATTGGGGGAAATCGAAATTGAGAAACGAGTGATTGTGAAATTTTATTTACATCGTATGCTTCGGAGATTTGTTTGAATTTGGCCTCGGCGTCTTTTTTGTTGTTAGGGTTCTTGTCGGGGTGCCACTTCATGGCGAGCTTGCGGTAGGCCTTTTTCAGGTCATCTTCACTGGCGGAGCGGTCCACCTGGAGTAGCTTGTAGTAGTCCACACCCATGCTTTTTCTCCTCTGCGTTGCCTTCTCCAAATTTCTTTCTTCTTCTTCTTCCAATTGAAATAAGAATACAGATATATAGTAAATAAATTTATTAACAAAGATTTTGTATTTTTCCTTAAATATCTATGGCACTCTTTCCAACTTATTCATAACTCGGTATATATTTTGGTTTATACCTAAACATGTTAAAATTTAATACAGTAAATAAAATTTTACTTTATAAATAATTATTTAATTGTATTTTGTGAATAAAGCAATTTTAATTTGTTTTTTCAAATATTTGGGAAAAAATCAAGTCAGACTTATCGATAATTCTTTTTATATTTTTACAGTAAAATACTAGTATTATTTTTATACTCCGCTAAGTACAAAGGATGTAATTGTGCGGATTGGGAGAGATTGAATTTGAAGTTGTGAAGGCCAATACGGTAAATTCATCCTTTATGTGTCTGGCCCAGCCTGTCCACCGCACCTTCTCTCCTCAAACCATCGCCGGAGCGAAACCTCCATCCACAACTAGATCCGCGACAAGAACATTAAGGATCGAAACTGATTCGAAGCGCGGCGGACCCCATCGGAAATGGGGGATTTCAATTTAGCCCTAGTGATCGTGGCGATCGTCGTCTGCGTGCTCGTTTTCATATTCAACGTCTACCTCCTCGTCAACTACCAGCACCCCGACGATGTCAACCAGGCCTATTTCCCCAAATTCGTCGTCGTTTTGGGGCTCTCCGTCGCCGCCATTTCTATCCTGATGCTCCCGGCAGATGTCGCCAATCGTCAGGCATGCCGCCACGCGATCTACAACGGCGCGTGCAATCTGACGCTCCCGATGAAGGATTTGTGGCTCGCTATTTACATCGTGGACGCGATTCTCGTCTTCTTCATCATTCCGTTCGCAATGTTTTATTACGAAGGGGACCAAGACAAGTTAGGGCTTCTCTTTCATATTCCTATTGAATTGTATATAGTTTTTCTATATGGCTGTGACTGATTGTTGTTGAGCTGGGGTTTTCAGGAGTGTTTGGAAGAGGATGAAAAGTGCATTGATATGGGTCACCGTCACGGCTGTTGTTTGCGCCCTCCTTCTCGGAATTTTATACGGTACATGCTCCTTAAAACTTGATTGAGTTCTTCAACTATTAGTTTTGGGGGTTTTGAAATAGCGTGAGGTTTGCCCAAATACGGTATCATGTGTGAATTGTGAGCTTTGAATATCAACTACTTACGGATGAGTTATTTTAGTTCGCTTGACATTATTGTCGTTTATCTTGTGATATTAAGATGATTGTACAATGCTAATGCATGATCAGTTAAGTTTGACCCTCACATCTTGTTATCTAAGTTAATTTGATTCGTGCACAGTTCATTCTTATAGCTCCTAACATATGATCAGTGATGATAGTTTTTGTGTAATCCCTTCAAATTTAATGTAGTATACGCAGAAACTTTAGTAGGGCTGACATTTTTAAAATAATTTTTGGTTTGTCTATTTGATAGGGCTTATTGGAAAGGTGGACTTCACTGTTAGGCACCTTTCCTCATCAACTACAGCATTCCCATCTTCATGGGATTTTTCCAGCAATCAACAATGTATTGGGAATGGGGCAAGGCAGGTCAGGATATATATCAATTGAAGTTGGTTCCGATTGCTGAATATAAAATTAAGTTATTCAGCGGTTCTTTTCTATTTCAGTGCTCGGCATATACAGCCAATGCTTCATCTGAGACAACTTGGACCATGCAGACTACCTTCCCAGAATATGTTGTTGCACTTGCTACAATTGCTGGATCCGTACTTTTCACTGTATGTCCACTTTTGAAAATACCTGACTTAACCAATCTTAGAAATCTTGTATGTTTTCTCTTTCAGTTGCATGTGTTATATGTTCCTGATCTAGAACCGAGATTTTCACACTAATCTTAAATGAATGCTTAGTAACCCCACTACATTTCTATCTGCTGGATTTCAGCTGTAGCAAAACTCATGCAGTCATGTGGAGGCATACATGTTGATACTCGTTTAAACTTTCACAGTTCCTGTTAAATGAGTAGTCATTAGTCTTATTGTAGATGAGGACACAAACATGTTTGATGTATCTGGTAGATATTATTGAACTTCATATGAATATTTTGTACAATTATACTCAAGATTTTGTCTGGGTTGTCTCCAGATATTTGGTGGTGTTGGCATTGCTTGCCTTCCACTTGGACTCATATTTTCATTCATACGGCGTCCAAAAGCTGTTATTACACGCTCTCAATATATTAAGGTACTTTTGTTTTGCTGTGGTTGATATGCTTTTCTTTTCTTGTGACATTGTGGGGTGAAACTTTAATCTTCTGACAACGGTGTTTTATATTATTATAAATGACACTTGGTTTTCATATCTGTAGGAAGCAACTGAACTGGCAAAAAAGGCAAGAGAACTTAAAAAAGCTGCGGATGCACTTCACCAGGAAGAAAGGAGTGGCGGTAAGGGAAGGAAATGGAGAAAAAATGTGAAAAGTGTAGAAAAGGTTTGTGGTCCCTTGGTTCTTATCCCCTTATTGTTTTGGATATAATATGACTGCCTCACTTGTTTGATGTATTTGTTCTTACAACCCAATCAATATTCTCAAAGGGGTTTTAAAAGTGCAGGAGTTGCTACTTTTAGAAGAAGACGTGAAGGGTTTGGAAGAAGTATATCCTCAAGGCGAAAAGGTGAAATATTAGAGAAAATGAATGTCTATTCGAAACTCATTTTGCTATTTTAGGGATTAATTCTGATGCCTTCACACTGCAAGCCCCATAAATAAATGAGATAAAGAAAGGAACAATTACAGAAATGAACTAATTTTGATGTTACAAAATTTATACAGGCTGAAGCCAATTGGGCTTTGACAGTTCTCGGCTACCTCGCCAAACTGGTACTTGGAGTTGTAGGGTATGTTTGTGTTACTTGTGCATTAGGTCCTCGTCCTTTTTCATGCTTTAGTGTTTTTTATAGACTGATTGAATTATTGTTACTGAACAAGATTCATTTTCATGGACAGGTTGATTGTTTCAGTGGCTTGGATTGTGCATATTGTGATATACTTGCTTATTGACCCTCCTCTCTCGCCATTTCTTAATGAGATTTTCATAAAATTGGATGACATTTGGGGTAAACCTATAATTTCTCTTTGCTGTTTTCTTGCTGTCTTTACTTTCTTTTAATGGAGGCGCATATGTGATGGGAAACTTGTCTCTTCTACATGAAGGTCTTCTGGGAACTGCAGCATTTGCATTCTTCTGCTTCTATCTGCTGCTAGCTGTGATAGCCGGGGCCATGATGCTTGGCTTGAAATTGGTTTTTATAACGATACATCCCATGAAGTATGTATATTTATGAATTTTTCCTTTCCTTTTTCTCTACCTTTATTTTTATTTTTAAATTTCCTTCTTTCAATTTTGATGCTAATGGATGACATTTGGTTTCTGTCTCCAGGTGGGGAGCTACACTTATGAATTCGTTTCTATTCAATGTAGGCCTCATTCTTCTTTGTTCAATAAGGTACTTTGTTCAGTTTTGAGGCTTCAATAATCAATTTACCAGTAATAGCAGTTTTAGGCGTTTTTCATATGGTTGTAGACTTGTAGACATGTAGTTGACGCTTCAACACTTATATTGGTTGTAGACATGTGTATATATCAGTATATCGTTTCTGTTCCAAACTGAAGGTTTATTGTGAAATTATATATATATATATATATATATATATATATATATATATATATATATATATATATGGAATACAATTCGGACAACAACCCTAAGCAGTGTAAGTCTATTGGTTTTTCACTATTATGCTCTATCACAGATCGTGCACGCTCCCTTTTGAATTCACACATCGCTGCCCTAACGCATAACTATTGCTTATAGTGAACTTTGGAGGTGATTCTTTTCCTTTTAAATGTGCAGTGTGATTCAGTTCTGTGCCACTGCATTCGGTTATTATGCCCAAGCTACTGCAGCCCAAGAAATATTTGGCCACACGTTACAATCTCTTCGTGGAATTAAATATTTGTACAAGTGAGTTATCAATTGCATTGTGTTCTTATTCATAATTTTTGAGATGAAAGATTTCGGTACTAATATTTTTCTTGCTGTTGCTGTTCCAGGTATAACGTGTTCCAAATTGCATTCATTATATTTGCAGGACTCACATTTGTATATTACGCAGCTTTCGTAAGTGTCTCTTCTAAAAAGTTTTTTTTCTTTTTTTTTTTTAAATAAATGTACGTAGTTCTTGTGAGCTCAAAACTACTTGACATTTTCAAACTTCTTCAGGGATGGAGAAGAAAGAAACCAAGCGGCAAGTTCAAGCTTTCCTCATGAAACAACACACTGCTTGATTATATCCAAAATTGTTGTACCAGCTGGGTTTATTGATTGTTCGATTATGAAACTGATGCTAATTCATGTGCGGTTTTGTTTTATTCATTGTCTGGAGAAAAATATACTAACATCATCTGAAAAAATCGAATACCTTGTGAAAGTGATTTGAATAACTTCTGGGTTTAGGGTTTTTGGTGGCTCTGATTGTTCCCTGCTCTTTGTATGTATCTTATATTTTATTTTTATTATTAAATTGTTTTCGTGTAACTGTGCTTTCTTATAGTATTTATTAACATGTTACGTGGAAGGTCGGATCGAGGATTTGAAAGAGTTCACACTCGGATGTAATTTGACCGGTTCTCAGATCAGAGCCAAATATTTGCCCTGCAATTTGCGGTTTGCCTTCTTTTCATTTATACTCACTTTTTCCTTTTATTTTGTTTAAGAATTCAAATTTTCAGTATTCACTAGTCAATCAGGCATTTGATTAAGTACGAATTTAGGGGGAGTTTTCATTTCCAAAGTGCATCAGACAATAATATTGTGTGTAATTTTTGTTACTATAATTTTTAAGTGAAGTATGTCAACAGTAAGTACATTAGAACTAGAATTATGAGCCGGAGTTATTTTACGTATGATTTACTTTTATTGTTCTGCCACATCATACGACTCACACCACTTTCGATTATGTCAATCGTCTCCTTGCAACTGGTAAGAAAGAATTCCAAACGAATACATAGCATAATCCGAAACAACAAGAGAAAAGTAACAACAACCGGTGATGATATTTGTATTTTTTTTCTTTCAGTTGAGACCATATTTTAATAGAACAAGAAGGTTGATGTTATTTATTGAAATGCTAGTATATCAATTAAGTATAATTCATTCATCTATAGTATTTATTTAATTTGTTTTGCATTAATTCATTGTGATTCAAACATGATTTTCTTTTGAGGAATTTGAGGTTGCTATGTCTTTGTTAGTCATGGGCTACTACTACACATGTTTTAAATTACTTTTGTCTCTTTGACTTTGCGGGAAGCTTTTTAGTTTTTAGTTGTGAACCGAGCAATATTAGTTTTATCTCTCGTGATTATCTCGCAAAGGTGTTGAGGTCACGACAGTTGGGATAAAAAAGTGTCGTGACGAGAGTTTGCCTGTAAACATGAAGATGATACGATAAACATACACTACTATAAAAATGCACTTTTTTGAGTTCATATCCCCCAAGTTATTCAAACATTTCCCCCCCTCGTATTTGAGTTTATATCCCGAGAGTTGTTCAAACATTTTCTATTCAAAAAGTGAATTGAACACTATTTTTTTCCGGTCGTATAACTCTTTTTCATATAGTAATATTTCTGATTCGTGGAAAAATAGTAAAATAATTTTGATTCTTATTAGTCCACATTGAAGAAACATCAAATATGTTGACCAAATTTTCACTTATGTCAACCTCCGACAATATCAATCTATGTTCTTGCTTGCAAAAACAAAAAACAACCGTTGACATTGTAACTGTGTCACGCTCAAGTCAAATTCACAAGAAACAAAAGGGCGTGGTTTTTAACATACAAAACTCCAAAAACTTTAGTACCGAAAATACTAAAATAATAATAATAAATCAGAATGAATAAAATAATACAATATAGTATAGAATAAGTGATCGCCGCTTGTTTTGCGGAAGTTGTAATTAATTACCACATTACATAATCTTATCTAGGGGTGACTATTCGGGTTCGGGTATTCGGGTCTGTACCGAAATACCCGCACCCGTTAGGGTTTTTGGGTACCCGTACCCAATAAATTTGGGTAAAGGGTAGGATTATGGAATTCATTTTAAAAAATATTGGGTATTAGGGTACCCGATTACCCGTTCGGGTATACCCGAAATACCCGATTAATTATTTAAATTAAAATAATAAATATATTGATATATTAATTAAAAATCTAAAATATTATATATATAATAAATGATATATTTTTATTATTTTTAATTATAATTTTTGTTTTTTATTGCAATTTTAAATTTAAATTGATATTTTTTTATTGTTAGTTGATGAAAATAAATTATTGAATTTGAATATTATTATTGATTTTTTCGTAAATTAAAATTTTAGGGTAATTTTGGGTATTCGATTACCGTACCCGTTTACCCGGCCCGGGTATTGGGTACCCGATTTAGTAAAGAGGGTCGGGTTATGAGATGAATTTTTTTGATTATTAGGGTACGGGTACCCGAAAAATTCGGGTGCGGGTACCCGTCCGTACCGAATAGTCACCCCTAATCTTATCCTACTAATTAATCAAATCAAATACTCATGATCAACAAAATAAAATAATTACGAGAACTCATTAGGTACGACATCTATTTCTTAATGTTTATTGGGCCCCACACCAGAAACCCAAAATGGCCCCCGAAACAGCACCCTCTGGTCCGAACCCTAGCTCTTAATTTAAAAAGTAATTTAGGGGTAAAATCGTAAATTGAAGTGTTCGGTGGGTAATAATTAAGGGGAGAGCACAAATATTATGGGCGAAATTTCCGGTTTCAATGACCTAAACCAACGAAAACCCCCAATTAATTTATTAATTACAGTATTTAAATAGAAAAACAAATACCGTAAATGAGAGGTACAGTCCCTGAAGCGTGCGGTGCAAGCGAGAACACATAGTGCGCACTGCGCACCTCGCCGCCCCTGCAAATCCATCAAAATCTCCTCCGTGCCGAGTTTCAGATTCGGTGTTTAATTCTCAGATTCCTCCTCCGTGAACTGTACTCACTCTTTTTTTTTTTTTTGCCTCTGTTTTTTTTGCTTATTTAATGTGAAATTGAATGGGAGATTTGGGAGTAGTAACAGAAGATAAAATTAGTAGACGACGGTAACGGTGACGATGACGTTTAAAGATTCACTGAAAACGCTTGAAGCTGATATTCATCATGCCAACGCTCTGTAAGTCTTTTACTCTTCTTAGTTTCATTTCAATATATATTTTTTTTTTTTGCAATCCGTTCATAATTTCTGTGAACTCAAAATTGAATTTAGGTTTACTGTTCATAGAATAATTAAACCCATGATTTGGAATTATGTATTTATGGCTTATTGAATTTCTGGGTTATTATTATTGTAATTGTTATTTCTTGAGAATACAGAGCTTCAGATTATTCGAGAGGGTATGATGGAGCCTACCTTCAGATGAGATTATCATACAGCCCGTGTGCCAACGTTTTTCTGTTTCTCGTTCAATGGGCCGATTGTCATCTTGCAGGTGCACTGGGGCTTATTAGGATACTTATTTACAAGGTGCTGGATGTGATCTTTGTGTGTTTCAGAGTAGTGCTTTAGCTTATACGCGTTTTTATGAGAACAAATTCATTGTGAAGTGGTGCTTATATGAATCATTGTAGGCGCACAAGGACGGCAGTACAACAATGTCCGTTCACGAAAGAAAAGCAAGTTTGAGACAATTTTATGGTGAGTGAGTCGATTTACAAGTTGGGAATTTGGTACCAAAATGTTTCTTGAGCTCTTAAAGGTTCTTGCAAGTACTAAAGTATTTAACTGATATATGGATAGGTGTCATATTCCCGTCTTTGGAGCAACTTAACAAAGGGATCACCGATATTGATGAAAGGAAACAGAGAGAGTTATGTGAGAGAAAATACAGGAGAAGAGACGAGATGGGGGGCAAGGGGAAGATGTCTGAAATGGAAATAGAGAGAGAGGAAGAGTGCGGGATTTGCATGGAAATGGATACTAAGGTTGTCTTGCCCGGTTGCACCCATTCCTTGTGTATGAAATGTTACACGAATTGGTAAGTAAACTGGACATATCATTCGTAATGTGTTTGAATTCTTCTTATGATCAATCCTTCATCTTCTTTATGTTTTTGTCGACAATGCAGGCGAACCAGGTCCCAGTCGTGCCCATTTTGTCGTGATGATCTGAAGAGGGTGAATTCCGGGGAGCTTTGGGTATACACTAGCAACTGTGACATTGTTGATTTAACTGTGATTGCCACGGAAAATGTGAAGAGGCTATTTATGTATATTGACAAGCTGCCTCTCATTGTTTTCGATGAAAATAGTATACAGTACTAGGTTTTGTTACTGCTTGATTATGTCTTTTGAAATCAAAACTACTCTGTATATATATGATTTTATTCTGTACATTATTTTTTCCATTCTTATAGTTCTTATTGCCTTTCATTAAAAACATCCTCAGTCCCTAAATTTAACTAAAGTGTTTTAACCTAATAAAAGATTTTGTTAATTAAACCATTTTCAAATCACAAATCAGATAAATTTATTTGTATATCTTTTAATAAAAATTGAGTAATAAAAATAACGATTTTATTTTTTCAATTTTAAAATATAAATTTAATTTAATTTTATTAATTTACTTTTTAAATTTTATTTGCCAAAAATATATAGTAAACTAAACGCGATTATCCCTTTCGTAATTGAAAATTGATCTGATATCCAACCTAAAAATAACACCGCAGCTCACACTCACCGAAATTGGCGGCTGCTGCTTTCTTTCTTGCCTAAGCCAGAAAATGGCTTCGCGAAACTTGATATGGAGCTTAGCTAAAAGATACCTCACCGCCGGTCTAATCGGCCTCACAATTTCCGATCGATACGCGGGAATTATGGCCGTTCGCGGCTCTTCTATGTCTCCGACTCTCAATCCTCACACCCAAAACTCCACCGGATTCGCGTTCGGTAATTCCCCTCTTTTTTTTATGGAACCCTATTTGTAATTTTGAATTTATCAATCGTTTTCGATTTGTTGATTGTTTCTGTTTTTTTGGTTTGTGGTTGAAGATGATTATATATTGGTTGATAAACTATGCCTTGCAAAGTACAAATTCTCGCGAGGAGACGTAGTCGTTTTTCGGTATTTTCTGCATACCTCACTGTCTTATTTATTTACAGTATTTTTTACTATGTGAATAATAGTGATGTGTAGCTTATAGAAATTGCGGCCGATCTAATTAATTTCGTGCAGTTCCCCGACTAATCACAAGGAGAAAATCGTGAAGCGGATTGCTGCTTTGCCCGGAGAATGGATTCATCTCCCTTCATACACCATGAGGGTCCCAGAAGGTCATTGTTGGCTCGTCGGAGACAATGCAGCTTGTAGCCTGGACTCGAGATCACTCGGTCCGGTACGAGACTATAGCATATGTATAGACTTTAGATTGTCCCGGCAATAAAAGAAGACTTGCATTGTCATTGCTAATGTTTTCGCAACTTTCTTGACTTGAGAAACTGTGATTGGCAGGTTCCTCTCGGGCTGATAAGCGGACGGGTTACACATGTTGTCTGGCCTCCTCAAAGAATAGGCGGAGTAGACAGAAATGTTGGGTTTTCTACTAATTTGTAGAAAAAATAAACAAGAAAAAATAAACAAGAAAAGAGGCTAGAATATTTATTTTTTTATTTGATGATTTGCTCTTGACGAATGCCTTAATTTATAGGCTAACCAACATTATTATGCTTCATAGCATTCATGAATCTAGTCTAACTTTTCATATGCTTAGACTTTTCAATTCACAACCTTAATTACAAATTTATTTCTTGAACACCCCTCCTTAATTTGTAATCCGAAAACGATCTCGAAACTTTGAAAGTATCTCCAAGCTTGTTGCCTTCGTAAGACTATCCGCAAGCTGCTCTTTTGTGTTGACAAACTTCAATGCGATCTCTTGTTTGCTCACAAGTTCTCTTATGTAATGGTGGCGAATTTCAATATGCTTCGATCGTGCATGAAAAACAGGATTTTTTGTCATTGCTATGGCCGACATATTGTCACAGAATATTGTCGTGCCATTATCTTGCTTCTGAAGAACATCGATAAGAATTTTCCTCAACCAAACAGCTTCGCAAGCGGCTTCATTTGCAGAAATATATTCCGCTTCAGCTGACGAGAGAGAAATTGTCGGTTGCTTCTTCGACGACCAAGAAATAATTTTTGATCCCAAAGAAAAAACATATCCCGACGTGCTTTTGCGATCATCAAGTGATCCGGCCCAATCGCTATCGGTGTAGCCGATAAGCTTATTTTCCTCTTCTTTGACATACTTGATCCCAACATTCCTTGTTCCTTGTAGGTAACGTAGAATTCTTTTTGCAGCAGCAAAATGTAGCTTGCTAGGATCATGCATAAATCTTGAAACCAAGCTCACGGAATACACAATGTCAGGCCTCGTGTTCGTCAAATAGATCAAGGACCCAACCAAGCTTCTGTACATACTCGCATCGATTTTTTCAGCATCATCATCTAACCTTAGCTTCTCATTTACTGCAAGTGGAGTAGAGATTGACTTGCAGCTGCTCATTTGAAATTTTTTCAACAAATCACCAAGGTATTTTTCTTGAGAAATGAAAATTTCTCCTTTTGCTTGCTGGACTTGAATTCCAAGAAAGAATTTCATCAATCCCAAATCGGTCATTTCGAATTCCCTCATCATATCTTCCTTAAATTCTTGTACCATGCTGGGATTAGTTCCCATGTAGATCAAATCATCCACATAGAGACAAATGATTAGAAAATCATGCGCACCTTTCTTTATGTATAAAGAAGCTTCACTTGAACTTTGGTGAAAGCCAAGTTTTCGAAAATAGCCATCTATCTTCATGTTCCAAGCATGAGGTGCCTGCTTCAAACCGTATAAAGCCTTCTTGAGACGGTAAACTTTATCTTCTTTACCTTCGACAATATACCCATCGGGCTGCTGGATATAAACCTCATCTTGCAAATCACCATTAAGAAATGCCGACTTGACATCTAATTGATAAACGGGCAGCTCAAGTTGTGCCGCAAGAGCTAGAACAATTCGAATAGTCTCCATTCGAACAACGGGAGCAAATGTCTCGTTGAAATCAACACCGGGCTGTTGCGAGTATCCCTTCGCGACCAATCGAGCTTTGTATTTTTGGATTGAACTATCCTCGTTAAATTTGATCTTATAGATCCATTTCACCCCGATCAAATTTTTTTCTTTTGGCAAATCAACCAACTCCCATGTATTGTTTTTCTCAATACTCGAGATTTCTTCGTCCATTGCTTTTCGCCAAATCTCGTCTTTTGCAGCTTCATTATAGAATTGTGGTTCACTTGCAAAAAATGCAACATCACATGAATTATAAATATCTGCCAAATCTCGCATTTTCCGAATTGGACTTTCTGATGGAGGAGTCTCATCATCTGATGAATCTTCATTTTGGCTTGCTGATGTGTTTGGTTGACCATTTGTACTGGATGTTAATGGAGAAGAAGTGGTGGGTGTGTGATGATCACTTTCCCAACTCCAAGCTTCATTTTCAACAAAAGAAACATCTCGAGAGATTATAAGTTTGTTCGTCTTTGGGTCTAGTAAACGATATCCTTTCGACTCGTCACTATACCCAACAAAAATAAGCTTTTCTCCTTTCTTGTCAAATTTTTCTCTCAGTTGAGACGGGATGTGAGAATAAGCGACGCAACCAAAAACTTTCAAATGGTGTACCTGCGGTTTTCGGTTGTACCATGCTTCATAAGGAGTCTTTTCCGGAACCGCCTTCGTTGGTGATCGATTCAAAATATAAATGGCTGCGTTTACGGCTTCAGCCCAAAAACTCTTTGGAAGATTTTTTTCCGCCATCATACTTCTCGCCATCTCAACAATTGTGCGATTTTTCCGCTCGGCAACTCCATTTTGTTGTGGGCTATAACGAACCGTCAATTGCCTGTGAATTCCTTTTTCTTTACAAAAATCCATAAAGGATTTTCCAATAAACTCTCCTCCACGATCTGTGCATAAAGTCTTTATTTTCCGATCACTTTGATTTTCCACCATGGATTTAAATTCCAAAAATTTGGAATAAGCTTCTGATTTTTGGTGTAGAATATAAACCCACATCATCCGAGTATAATCATCAACAAACAATAGAAAATACCTATTATTGTTGAGAGACGGTGTTTGTGTCGGTCCACATATATCTGCATGCACTATCTCAAGAGGAGTTTTTGATCTATACGAATTTTTCGGAAAAGGGAGACGATGCATTTTTCCCATGATGCATCCTTCACATGAACTATCTTGATCAGGCATAGAAGGAAGACCAAACACCATGTTCTTCTTTTTCAGCAAATTCATTCCTTTGTAGCTCAAATGTCCATAACGTAAATGCCAAAGTTTATGGTCTTCAACTGTGGTACTTTGCAAAGAAAGACTCCCAGACAATGGAAAATTAAGAGGAAACACTTTGTTTGAACTCATCTTAATTTTAGCCATTGTGAGATTCTTTTGCTTGTCAATAATGAGACAATTTTCATTGTCAAATTCCACTTTGTCATTTTTCTGTAGCAGCTGACCAACACTCAACAAGTTCTGGGATAAATTTGGCACATAAAAGACATCTTTGATAACATGAGTGTTACCTTTTTTTGCTTGAACAACAATTCCGCCTTTCCCAGCAATCTTGAGAGATTTTCCATCCCCAATCTTTACTTCAGATGAGTAAGACTCGTCAAGATCCACAAACATCTCTTTATTTCCGGACATATGATTGCTACACCCGCTATCCACATACCAAACATTCTCTATTTGTTGAGAGTTTAAAACAGAGAAGAAAACCTGATCGGGTTCATTTTTCTCAACAAATTTCGCCTCTTTTTTTTCGCCATCACTTTGATTCCAACAATCCTTTTTTGTGTGGTTTGCATTTCTGCATCTTGTGCATTTACTCCAACAGTTTTGGTAGTCGTGATTTGTTTTTTTGCATATTCGGCAAAACATATCTGAGTTTTGATTTGAGGAACTCGGATTAGAAGTACCTTTTCTTCCTCTATCTCGATTTTGTAAATTTTGATGACCTTTTCCTCTTGTTGATGTGTAGTTGGAGAAATTCTTCTTTTCTTCCTTTCCATCCTTTTTGTTGTCTGATCGAGATAAATGAACTTTTCCTTGAAAAGCTTGCTCCAAAGTTTGATTAGAAAATCTACTCATCCTTTTCTCATGTGCTTCGAGTGAACCCATTAATTCATCAAAAGATAATATTGATAAATCTTTTGATTCTTCAATGGCTGCAACAATATGCTCGAACCTTGCCGGTAAGCAACGCAACACCTTTTCGACAATTTTTCTTTCTTCTAGAGTGTCTCCGTAGCCTCTAATTTGATTGATAACTATGGAGATTCTAGAAAAGAAATCTTGCGTAGTTTCGTCGTCTTTCATAACCAAATTGTCAAAATCACGCCATAAATTTTGCAATTTGATCGTCACGACTTTTTCATAGCCTCCGAACTGATTTTTTAAAATTTGCCAAGCATCTCTTGCTGTTTTGGCACTTGTAATTCGCGGAAGAATTGATCGACTTACCCCTTGGTGCATAAAGGACAAGGCTTTTGCATCTTTCGTCTTGTTCTCTTTATAATCCTTCTTTTGTTGATTTGTCATCACAGCTACCTGCTCCGATGTCTGTGATGTAAACCCTTCTTCCATGACATCCCATAGATCATGAGATATAAATATTGTTTGCATTAGGACTCTCCACTGCTCGTAGTCTTGCCCGAAAAAAATCGGAATCCCTTGCTGGGAATATGTGAATGCCAACTCTTTGTTGATGGACGTCATTGGAAAAAAATTTGAAGGCCAAGGGAAAGCTCTGATACCACAAATATGTTGGGTTTTCTACTAATTTGTAGAAAAAATAAACAAGAAAAAATAAACAAGAAAAGAGGCTAGAATATTTATTTTTTTATTTGATGATTTGCTCTTGCCGAATGCCTTAATTTATAGGCTAACCAACATTATTATGCTTCATAGCATTCATGAATTTAGTCTAACTTTTCATATGCTTAGACTTTTCAATTCACAACCTTAATTACAAATTTATTTCTTGAACAAGAAAGAACAGCATACTTCCTGAACTGCAAGCGCGAAGCGTTTCGTAAGATTGTAGACATTGATTGATTACAGACCAGACGACGAAAGTTCTACGTGCTGTGACTGCCCTTAGCCTAGTTACATGTTATCTGTAATTGAAAATGGGTTCCCATTTATTTATTATTTTTACTACTATTATTATGGATATTTTTGTAATTCTGTACTTTAATAATCAACTACTTATATATTGGGAAAAATATATTTAAAGTTGTCTATTTTATTTTTATTTTTTATTTTAAACTTGTCAACTTTTTCATTAATTCTGAATTAATGATGACACTTTATATTTTTCTCTATTTCAAATTAATGATCACATTTTATTTTAAAAAATAATTTTTTCCTTAACTTTTTACTTATTTTATTTAAACTTTACTCAAAATTAACGTTACTTTATAACTACACATTTTTTCGGATATCTCAATGATATACGGTATCCGTGAGCATTAAATCGAGAACAAGAGTATTGTGTTATTTTTCTCTCTGTTCACATTTGTATAAATAGCAGAAATCACCCGCTCAGTCGGTGTGATGGTTTAGCTCGCATCGCATACCGCTTACATTTTCCACAAACACTGCCGCTCGATCAGGTGTGAGATCGTCGTCATTTATATATATATATATATATATATATATATATATATATATATATATATATATATATATATATATATATATACTGTGAAATGTATTATTCTATTCATGGATTTTAGTTTACATTTTTATTTTTTTTGTGGTTCAATTTCATGGTCCATATATATATTGTGCGTTTTAGGTGAAATAAGAATTAATTAATCGCGATTAAACGATCGGATTAGGCGTCTGTGATGGGAAGGCTATTTCAGCTTTATTTGGAAGGGGATAAGTATGCCTGCAAGCACTGCGAAACTCATCTCGCTCTCGTCGAGGACATTCTTTCTAAGGTTTTCTCATTTTTCTAATTCCCTTCGATTATTTTAATTTATTGTTGGGTGGAAATCGGGAAAGTCAATCTCTGAGTGCTTATGAATCAGAATTACATATGGACTGGTTGATTGAATTTTGATTGAACTGGTTTAGATATATATTTTTGTTGTTGTATTCTGCAAATTTGATATGGAAATGCTTCCTTTTCTCGATGAACAAATGTCTTGTTTATTGGCTGGATGTAAAGACGACATTTGACTGATCCTTGGAAACATATATATATTTGCAGACTGACACAAGTTTTTTAATGGAGAATGATATATGCATGTATCGAGCTGATATTTTCTTTTCAACTTTGACGCTTATTGCACTCACCAATGCATCTGAAAAATCTTTGTGGCTCTACCTTTTTCGTTGTAATATTAATGTGGGTATTAAATGGCCGAGGTTATAAGAATGTTATAATGGGTGACTTCGTGCATTGGCTGAGGCCTAAGATTATATGGAGTACTTGTTGTTTATGGTTATGCACTCGAGTATTGCACTCAAGGTGAACCATATTGTTTGTTGGTTGTTGGATCCAACATTGTGTCAATAGACATTGTTAAGGTTCTATGGTACTCGTATGTAGCCTTAGCTCCTTGAAGACTTGCTATTAATAATGGTGATGCTTGGTTCTGTTATGTTTTCGCTATTTTCCTTCTTCCTGTACTTATTATTCTGCTGGCCAGGTTATCAAAGTTTGAACATACAAAGGCTAAATCCTGATGGGTTTCTTATTGCGTGCATTTACCCCTTTTTTACCTCTTTCTGCTGTTCCTCTTATTATTAAATAAATAAAAAAACTAAAAGATTTAAGAAATCGATTGTTATTCTATGGTAAGGTTTGAGTGTGATAGGGCTAGCTGGATGTGGAATTCTTGAACCTCTGACCAGCCTCATCGGAATAAGTTGAAGTTGTTGTTAGGGTGTTGGTGAAATCCATATCATTGTGAATTATAAAAAAGAATTTTAATAAAAAAATCCTTCCGTTTGGGGTCTCGAGCTCTTCTAGTTTCCCAGTTATCATAGACATAAGTTTCACATTCCCTAGTTATTTTTGGCCAGACGATTTACACAGCTGCTGCTAATCTGTATCCAAGTGAAGCCCATTTCATCTTAATCGAATCCCTAATCAGAAATATGAAGCAATGTTTTCCATACCCTATCTATGCATCTTATTAGGCACTGCAGAGTGACGTTTGAATGTTGCCACTGCCTCGTTTGTTGAAATATTTTAATTACTAGCATGAATGATTGACACCTTAAACTACGTACATACTTTATTTATTTTCATGTCTTTTCCACCTTTTAATAACACTACATAATCATGGATTTGTTTGCATGAGTCTTGAACCATAACTTTACCTGTTTGCAGTCTTTTCACTGCAGGCATGGGAGGGCATATCTCTTTAATAAAGTGTAAGTTCTCTTTGGATAATTATGTGTCTATTTTTTCCTTCGCGATATATATGGCATCATCTCTACAAACCCAACCATAGTTGTTTGAGGTTATGTTTTATGAAACATCTGATAACACAGTACCTACTGATATCAGTGTGAATGTAACTACTGGGGAGAAAGAAGAGCGGATGATGATGACTGGACTGCACACTGTGGTCGACATATTCTGCGTGAATTGCGGCTCGGTTGTGGGGTGGAAATATGTGAGGCCCTTGATGCTCGTTTTTTTCTTTCATTCTTTTGGAATAACTACAAATATCACCCTGATACTTGGCCTAATTAGTAACTACAAAAATCTCCAATTATATACTGAAATTACAAATACCCTTCTTGAGGGCCCAGTTGTAAAATCGAAACAAAGTTCAACGGGTGTATCACAGTTTTGATGGATAACCCATTTTTGTTTAGGCTTATTTGTCTTTCATTGTTGATCTTAGGAAGCTGCTTTTCAGAAGGATCAAAGATACAAAATTGGGAAATATATCCTTGAGAGGTATGCAAATTTTGCTTCTGCCGTGGTCTTACTTTTTTTTTTTTAATAACATAATAAATAGCCTCTCTCTCTCTCAGGTTTAAAGTATTGGACCCAAATGGAATCAGCTATTCAATGACTCAGGAAGCAGAGATGGCTGGAAGTGATAGCGAGTCTGAATAGTTTTATGGAGTTAGCAATAGACGTCAATCGCAACTGATTATGAAATGTACATCCTCAGACTAAGCACGCATATTCTCATTTTTCCCTGCCAAGTATTTATATATTTTTTACACGTAGCACGTAGTTTAACTCGAGACTAGTTTTGCCGTATGATCCTTGAAAGCCCTTGATGCCCTCTTGGAAATTTTGCAGACTTTACAGACTTAACATTGTCTAGGAACTTATACCTTGATGCCCTCTTGGAAATTTCTCTAGTTGCTACTGTTCCACTCTTGAGGTCTTCAATGCAAGTATATTATGTTTAGAGTTTCGTATAATTCAATTGGGTTTCAGTGTATTGCATTCTGTAACTCGATCCATACCAATATTAGGTTTGAAAGTATAACGCTAAAGATCGAATGGGATTATTTGCAAGTCGGGAGGTCTCAGCTGTCGAAGTAGTTGAGATGGAAATCGATCTCTCTTTCGAGTATTTATGAATCAAGGAGTTTTGTTTATCATTTTTTGCAATGGTAGGTTATTGACGACAAATGAAGAAGATTCGAGAGTGGATCTCCCTAATTAAGTGAAGTCTACCTACATACTACTACTAATTAAGTCCCACCAACTTAACCACCACTGCAGGCAAGTGACTAGAATTGTCCAGAGTGCTTTTAATCCGATCAACGTCTTACAAATTAGATCCAGAAAAAAGTGTGCATAATATATTGGGACGGGAAGATCAGCTTACACGTATGTGGGCCCGGCTTTTACTCGATGTGTGACTCGTCCCTAGTCTCGGACCCAACGCTCGCCTGGCTTGACAAACAGCATTACAATTAAAAACCAATGCAACTCATGAAGGCGCGCCGTACCCACACATGCTCGTGGGGCCGAACGTTCATGTCTTGTAATCAGGAAAAACTAATGTGGGTTCTTTAACTGCTAGATTTTTCAACTAGAGCATTTCCATTGCATACATAGGTTCATTTGCCAAGAGATTTTTACTTTTTTTTCTTGTTTTGTAAGTATGATATGAGATTCAATTTTTATACACACAGAACTTTAATATATCAAAAAGCCAAAAAAGAATCGTTCAACTACATAAGACGACAATTTGTGGGTGGTAGAATTAAAAGAACACATGTGATTGTTCTTGAATAAATGGCCCATTTTATTTATGGTGAAAGTGAGGACAATGCCATGCCCGAGTAGTTCATCTTCACATACCACGACAAAATCAGATGGTTACTCAAAATTTTCGGTTTAAATTACTTAAGACAACTACAGAAACCTAGAAACCTAGCACGTAAACGACCCAATTATTATGTATACTTCAATAACTTATGTTATGCAATGTTATGAAGCTCTTATACACATTAATTGTGTATATAACAAATAATTCAACAAAGTAACAATCAGAGTGGTCTTCAGATATAACTGAGTAGTAAGACTTGTGATAATGTGAGAGAAATTTTTTGATGATCAAAGTTGAATTTTCGAGTAAGACAATTTTTTTATTGAAAATTATGCTACTTGCTTCAAGCAAACTCTCTCAAGGGATTACGTGGTAGTTGAAACAAAGACACGTTGGGTTGTGAATTCCAATGTGGCGTACTATATCTACACAGACCAATCAATTGTTCAAGCCACACACTCCCATAATTTATTTTCTCTTTGGAAAATTCCCCTCACCCTCACAGTAAATGTATAGTAGTTATTTTATATTGAATATTTGACACAATTAGTGAAAAAGAGACACGACAATGAAAGTGCATAAAAAAACACATTTATCGATTTACATCTCACCACCACCATATGTCTAATGTTTCTATTGCTCCCAGATAGAAATAGTATACCCTCTTTCATAGAATTGATTACGGTTCTTTTGTAAATTATAAAAGAAGTATGATTATTTCTATGTGAGGGAGAGAGTATAGAGTAACAAATAACAATTAGTATTTACTATTTACTAAGTTGAGTGATTGTACTCGCAAGGTTAAACCGCAGCAGGCCCATAAATAGGCCCAACCCATTATTACGGTTCACGTAGGCCGGCCCTTTAAAGAAACTAAAAGTAGGGATTCGACTATATCGTATAGTTTCCTATTATAATAAAATTAAATAAATTTGTCTCTCTCAACCACACAATAGTTCAATTATGTTCCACCACCAACTTGATGACCATATTGTTTCATATGCTTCTTTTTAAACCCCCCTTCAACATCCAAATGAGCAACACAAACCACCATTCCTCAATCAAACCTAGCTAGCTCCTCTCCCTCTCACTCCCAAAAACAAATGGGAGCATATCGACATTACGAGCCGATATCGAAATGCACCATCGAGGGTCGATCGCACCAATCTGTCGTCTCGGATCTAGACGGCACGCTCCTCCGATCCTCAAACGCATTTCCGTACTACATGCTCATTGCCTTAGAAGCCGGAAACCTAATCCGAGCATTGATCCTTTTACTCTCCGTCCCATTCGTGTACCTCGTCGAATTGTTCGTTTCGGAGTCTCTCGCAATCCAAACATTCATATTCATATCATTTGTCGGCCTCAAAATCCGAGACGTCGAGCTCGTCTCGAGGTCCGTCCTTCCGAGGTTCTACTCGGAGGACGTTAACCCAGAGGCGTGGAGAGTGTTTAGGTCGTGCGGGAAGAGGTACGTGATCACTTCTACTCCGAGGATCATGGTCGAGCATTTCGGAAAAAACTATTTGGGGGCGGATAAGGTTGTCGGAACGGAGTTGGAGTTGTCGAGGAGCGGGCGAGCAACGGGGTTCGTTAAGAAACCGGGGGTGCTCGTCGGGGAGAATAAGAAGATCGGAGTTGTGAAGGAGTTTGGGAATAATGTTGTGCTTGATTTAGGGCTTGGGGATGGGGAGAGTGATCACGAGTTCATGTCAATATGCAAGGTAACAATATATTGTTCAAATTCATCAATGTCATTTAAAAAAAGTAGTTACAATAAATTCATTTTATTATTTTTATTAATAAAAATAATTACAGGATGGATATATAGTGGGTGCAACGAAATTAGAAGCGCTCCCACGTGAGCAGCTCGTGTCCCCGATCATTTTCCACGAGGGACGTTTGGTGCAACGGCCGACCCCACTCGTCGCGCTGATGACGTTCCTGTGGGCCCCAGTGGGGATTGTGCTTTCCCTGATCCGGATCTACCTCAACATCCCCTTGCCGGAAAAAATCGTCCGCCACACATACAGGCTCCTCGGGATAAAGCTCGTCGTCAACGGGACGCCGCCGCCGCCGCCGGCGCCGGGGCGGAGCGGCGTGCTCTTCGTCTGCAACCACCGCACCATTCTCGATCCGGTTGTCACGGCGGTGGCGCTCGGGCGGAAGATCAGCTGCGTGACCTACAGCATCAGCAGGTTCTCGGAGCTGATCTCGCCGATCAGGGCGGTGGCGCTGTCGCGGGAGCGTGAGAGGGACGCGCGGGAGATAAAGCGGCTGCTGGAGGAGGGCGACCTGGTGATATGCCCGGAGGGGACCACGTGCCGGGAGCCGTTCCTGCTGAGGTTCAGCGCGCTTTTCGCGGAGCTCAGCGACCGGATCGTGCCGGTGGCGATACGAACGAGGCAGAGCGTGTTCTACGGGACGACGGCACGTGGGTACAAGGGGCTGGACCCGTACTTCGCGTTCATGAACCCGAGGCCGGTGTACGAGATCACGTTTTTGGAACAGCTGCCGCCGGAGTTGACGGTGAAGGGCGGGAAATCGGCGATTGAGGTGGCGAATTACATACAGACGGTGGTGGGTGGGACACTCGGGTTCGAGTGCACCGGGTTGACCCGAAAGGATAAGTATTTGATGATGGCGGGAACGGATGGGCGCGTGTGCGATTCCAATGGTAAAGAGGAGAAGGACGGCCACGGAAAAAATAATTAGTTTTTTTTTAATAGTCATTGAATTTGTAAAATTGATAAATAAAATTATTTATGTGATTTTATTAGTGTGAATTTTATTGGTTTTTTTGGTTTTACATGTAATACTGAATTAACTTCCTGAAATTGTTTAATTAATTATTAATTTAACATTTGATTTTATTAATTTTATTATTAATTAATCAACTACATGTAAAAAATGTTCAATCTAAAATTCTAATTTGACAAGAGTGTGAGTGTGAGTATGAAAATTTGAAATTAAAAGGCACGTTGTTTTTTTAATTTTTGATCAAAAAATAATATGTTGAGAGAAGTTATAAAATAAATAAAAATCAAATAAATTTGATTTATAATATTTAAGTGCAAAAGTAAATATTTATTTATTTTTAACTCAAACATTAATAATGATTATCTTATTTAAGATTGATATACTATTGTGTTATTGAATAATAATGTGAATTGTTGTTTTTACTAACAAAGTTTTTTATAATGAACAAAATTTACGGTCTCAAGTATCTTTATACTGTAATTTTATTTTCATTATTTAGGTATTTACGAGTTTACACACGGTGAAATATAAATATATATGAATTTTTAAACATTCATTTTACATATCAATAATAGAGGTAGAGTGATAAATTTGTTTGCACCGTATATTATTGTTGGTCCCTAAAACTTTTACACATAAATATTAGAGATGTATATTATTTTGGTCCTTAAATTTTTTTGCATTTTATTGGTTCTTAAAACTTATTTTAATAATAAATAAAAAGGTTTTTCAACGTTATTTTATCTCTAAAAATTATTTATTTATATTTAAACTGATATTTTTTTACTATCTATTTTATTGTTATCTATCAATATTTATAATTATATTTTAAATTATATTTCTAAACACATAAATATTAGTTTTTAAAATTTGGGTCATTTTTTTAAAGAAAATTTTCAATCTATATCAAAAACTTATTATAAGTTTAAAGATGAGACCCAAACAAATATACTTAAATTTACGTTTATCTTAAACTCAAAATAAAAATTATTTATTATTTATAAAATAATTTTTTTTACAAATTAATAAAAATAATCTATCAATCTTTTTCAAGTTTTTTATTTAATATTTTTTATAATTTAATTTTTTAAATAATTATATTATTAATAATTAAAATAAATTTTAATAAAAATATTTTTAGTAATGAAATAAAAATAAATATTACAATATAAAAATATAATTAAATATTAAAATATTTAATTGATATTAAAAATAAAATAATACAATAAGTTGAGAAATTACAATATTTTTTTATTGTATTTTAAATTTTAAATTAAAAAAAAACAATAAATATTAATTTTTTTAATGTCAAAAGTTATTGAGTTAAATTATAAATTTATAAAAGTATTGATTATTTATAAAAAAAATTTATAAAAATTGGTATTAAAATAATATTTTGAAAAAATATTTTTTTAAATTTGAATATTGAAATTTAAGTTGGAGCAAAATTATTATAAACTTAAAATTAAATTTATTTTTAAGTTTAAGTTTTTACATTTGATTATAAACAAAGTTCAGAAATGGAGGAAGAGATAGTACATAGTAATAATAATAGTAATAATAACTAATAATAATAATAAGTGAGGTGGACCCTCATTTAATAAAAATTCACAATCAACAAAATGAATGAAATGAATCGTAGAGGTTATTTATGAAGGCCACGTGGTGTGCCAACTGCATTCATAAATTCATCCTTCATAACTTTATTTTCTTCGATCTGTAATGACAGCTTTCCAGCTTATAAAGTCCTTCCGCAATAAATATAAATAATCTTCAAAATCCCTATTTCATCAACTTAATTATCTTTTAGTTGTATATGGACCTTTGTCAAAACCTAACTACAATCAAATTCAGGTTTCATTATTATCCATTATTGGAACTACTTTAGGCTTACACATTTAATACAATATAAATTGCATTCTTTTACTTTCATATGAAATATAAATAAATTTTATTTACTATATCATATTTAATTAGGAGAGTATTTTATTTGTTTTATATAGGTAGTCAACGTTATCATTTGTGAATTTAAATTCAACTAACTATTAAATTTATTTTTCAGTAGTGAGGGTCTTCAAATTCTAAAATGTTGGGTAAAATTTAAGTATCCAAAAGATAATTGTTTAATTATTTTTTAAGAATATTGAATTTTTTCCAATTTTTTTTATTATGACGGAAGGAATTATGATGTTAATTTTATATTTATTTTAATGTTTAACTATGAGTCTACGACGATGACAAGACAATGAAAGTGCATTAAAAAAATTAGAGATGTATGAAGTGAAAATACAAATGATAAATTCTTTTAAACACCAAAGTTCCTAGATTCGAACACAAGATATTGTTATACAAATAAAATTCTTTTAAACAATAATGATCGCTTTTGATCAAGGTTAATTATAACGATAATACAAAAAAAAAATTATAAAAAAGATAAATTGATAATTTTTAAATTATACTTCATCCAAACACAATACTCTAATTTGTATTTTGTGAATGAAATAATGTACACTAATTCTTTTAGCAGTATTTCAAAGTATAAATAAAGGATTTAGTAGTAGTATTTCAAAGTACAAGTATAAGACCATACACTGCAGCAACTATCCCCAACCCAACCTAACTAATTAAATAATATTTTCTCTTTCTGCCAATTATACAATCAACCACTCAATTATTTCATTTTATTTTTCATCATTTATCAACAATTATCTTCAAACCCAACTTACCTAATATTTATCATTTATTTTAAAAATAATAGTATATATATTTATTTTCAATTAATTATTTATTAATATTTATATTTCTTATTTTTTCATCTAAAAAGTATTAATTTTATTTTTTTATTTTTATATTAAACTATATCAAATTTGATCTCTATTGATAAAGAATGAAAAAAATAAAAATAATAGTGTTTTTATTTTATTTTTTAATTAATAATTAAACAAATATAATGTTTTTAATATTAAAGTATATTTAAGATATTGAGCAGTCCAATTATGGACTGACATGTGGCAAGCAACTAGGCGAAATTGGGCGGTCGATTTCTAGCCCGGTCGCACTCCAAATTTTCTTTTTCACTTTCTTTTAATTAGTTTAACATTTAGTTTATTATTATTTTATTATTATTTTATGAATTGACCTGGTTGATGGTCTAAGAGAGGTGTGTGAATAGTTGGGCCATAGATGAAGTCATATTATAAGGGCAAGGACCACTTTAAACTGGATCTATCTTTGTAAAAAACCCAACAAGTTCGGGCCTTATTCAACTGGATCTTCATTTAGGCCCACAAGCAAATTTAAATTAACAGCCCTCTTTGTAATAAAACTACGCCGTTGTGAATTAACAGCCCTCTTTGTAATCCTTCCCATCTCAGTTGCGGGAAATTTTCAGGCTTCACGTTGTACATCGCTTCGCATCCATCGGGAAACCTTAAACGCTAATCGCGATTTTATTTATTTATACGACTCAGAATACTGAAAGGTACTGTTCTTCATCACCTCGGATTTTTTTGTGTACTTTTCCTGTGTTGCATCTTTTCGCGAATGCCAATTGATGATCTGTTCACTGTCGTTTGAGCAACGATTGGCGCTTAGTTTTGAGGTTAGGTTTGTGTGATATACGCCTCTGAGTTTCGAGCAGCACAATGCTATACGTATTACCTGTAAGAAATGTGAAGCATTTGAACATGCACATAAGGTGTTTGAAGTAATTACTGAGTTGATAAAACAATTTTGCGCTTCGAGTTTCTTAGTCGTTGTTCGATTTCTGAAGCGAATTCGAACGCAGTTTTTCTGAAGGTTAGCTGGTAACTTGGACTCAATGGGAAAAGCATCGAGGGATAAAAGGGTAACCTATTTCTTGCTAAAGCTCATTTAATTTCTATTTTTTGTTTGATTTTATTCGATTTCATGGATTTTTTGTGGATATTGCAGGACATCTACTATAGGAAAGCCAAAGAAGAAGGATGGCGTGCCCGAAGTGCCTTCAAATTGCTCCAAATTGATGAGGAATTTAACATATTTGAAGGTCCATTGCCGTTTTTATTTGTTATCAATATTTTGAGTTGTAGTTCTGGCGTGTATTTCTAAGCTTGCTTAAGAAATAATTTTTCTCTTCATCCTTAATTAATTTTTGCTTAAGCACATTTTATTTTAAAAAAAAGTTATATTCAGCTAAGTGATTGTATTGTTATGCCAATAATAATAAGCAGGAGTAAAGCGTGTGGTAGATTTATGTGCTGCACCCGGAAGCTGGAGTCAGGTAATAAATTTCAGATGTTTATGGAAAAAATTATTCTTTTCTTGAGACCCTATACCTAATAAGAATATATGATTCTATTTAAATTTTAATTACAGGTCTTGAGTCGAAAACTATATCTGCCAGCAAAGCTGTCACCTGATTCTAAGTATTTTTCCAAATAATAAAAATCATATTCTTTATTACCTGTATCTTTTATTTTATTTATTTTTCCATCCTTAGATTATAATCTTTCTGATTGAAATTTATAGGGATGGTAATCTACCTCTTATTGTGGCCATAGACTTGCAGCCTATGGCGCCTATAGAAGGTGTCATTCAAGTTCAAGGGGATATAACAAATGCTAGGACAGCCGAAACCGTATAAACTTGTCATAATTTTGTCTCCCATTTCTTCTTTTCAGCTTTGTACCTACTTTAGATATTTCCTCTCTTACTTAGGTCATTCGACATTTTGATGGAGGCAAGGCTGATCTTGTTGTGTGTGATGGTGCACCTGATGGTTGGTGAAATTATTGTTGAATTACATGACTTGTTTCTCCCCCCCCCCCCCCCCCCCCCCCCCTTGCTATGTATGTGTAAATCATATGCGGCATTGTATAAACCCGAGCTGTCACTGTGTATTTCAGTAACTGGTCTACATGACATGGATGAGTTTGTTCAATCGCAACTCATATTGGCGGTTAGTACTTTTTATTCTCTGTTTTTTTTTTTTGTTTTTGCTTATAATGAAGGTTGTAATTTTTTTTGTTTGTTTAGTGTCTTTTTATGCCACATATATGCTTGTTGCTTCTATGAAATTCGATAACAACTAGAACAGGAAGTAAAATGCCACTGTTTGATCTCTTCTTTCCACCTAATATTTCACTAATCTTTCTTGCAGGGATTAACGATAGTTACACACATACTGAAAATAGGTGGGAAGTTTATTGCGAAAATATTTAGAGGAAAAGACACTAGTCTCCTTTACTGTCAGGTTTGTTAATAACTTGCATAGCCAGTCCCAGGGTTGATCAGAATTAATTTTATCACATGATTTAGTTTTTGTTAATTATACTCGCAGCCTTGAGGAAATTATTTAGCATTCAGTTATATCACGAAACTAATGAAGTCTGTTGTTTTATCTCTTTATTGCAGTTAAAATTATTCTTCACTGAAGTCACATTTGCTAAACCAAAGAGCAGCCGTAATTCGAGCATAGGTAACCAACCTACAAGAAATGTTTTCCCTAATTTTGCTGGTTGATTAAATTTAATTTACATAAATGTACCAATACAATCCGATTAAGCATTTTTCTTTTGGTATATTAATAGAAATTGAAGTTTCTGATATTCTTGACTATAAACTTTATTTCCTACACAGAGGCTTTTGTAGTTTGTGAGAATTACTCGCCCCCTGAAGGCTTTAAAGAAAAAGATCTTCACCGCCTCCTGGAGCAAATTGGAAGTCCTTCTGGTGCAGATGATCTAGGTAATTGATACGGCGAATTATATTATTTTTATTAGGGTTAATTAAAACAAGTACAACAATTACCACTAAAATTCTACTTTTGTCTTATTTTAATCCTTCATATGCTAAAACAACATTTCAAGTCACTCCACATTTATAAAAAAGTAAAAACATTACACATAGCCCCTTAATTTTTATATTTAACACTGAATCCAACTTCTTGGATATTTTGTCGTAATTTTGAAAGTTTGATGTTCTTTCTGTAGTTAGATCAAACCTAAAGGGTGCATTTTGTAATTGTGTAGTATAGTATTGTATAATTCTGATTATACTGAATCACATACATTGTGTGTGACAGATTGCAGCAGTGGGTGGCTTGAAGGGCCGAACAAGGTGTACATCCCGTTTTTGGCCTGCGGCGATCTCAGTGGGTACGACTCGGACCGTTCGTATCCGCTTCCTAAGTCTGCTGATGGATCGTACCAGAGCTTAGATCCTGTACAACCTCCTATTGCCCCGCCATACAAGCGTGCTTTGGAAATGAAGAAAGCTTCAAGTCACGCTTGATCCATGAAAAAGAATTATATATCCCTGTCGACAACATTCACATTCATTTAAGAGGCGTATGCACTCAATGTGTTGTTATTCACTATGAATCCTTATTTCTCTTTGCTTATTACTTGAATTCTGTGTCCATGTTTCACTATTAGTATCAACTCTTTTGGTTTGAATACTTCATTTGCTCATCTTTATATTGTTTTCTTTGCATGGAAATGTAGTTGCCAAAATTGCGATTTCCGGTTAATATGCTGGAACGGCGTCTGTTTTTTCTCGATTTTGATGAAATTGGTTGTATGCAGTTGAACAATGTGAAAATAACAAAGCTACAATACCTAAGAAAATCTAACCTACAGAAAACAGAACAATTGTCTTCTATTTCCTTTACAGAACATATTTTCCTTCCTAACTAACAAGAGCTGTTAACTGAACTCGACCTCTGCAACGAAGGATTGTTGAAGAACTCGATACAATCCTCTATAGCTTCCGCTCTTTGAGAATCAAGCGCAGCGTCTGCATATGAACGCAACCTCGCCAAGCTAGCTGTGGATGATGAAACTTTACCGGAACACTTCTTCCGAGTCGAGATCATCGGTAAGGCTTTCGACACTTTTGCCCCTACGTTTCTGAAAAACCTCCCCGCTGAGGACGAACCTCTCGGGAGTTTGAAAATCCATGTGTTTTCCGAAGCTGGTCTCTTCTTGTTTCCAGTATCGACGTTGATTGGGGCACCGAAGATGTATGCTTCTGAGCTGAAACTCACTCTTCTACTCATCACGATTTCTGTGGCACCTTCACCTTGACCTTTTGTGTGTGTTTTAGAGAGTGAAAGAGATTAATGGAGAAATGTAGACGAAGAGGCAGTTGAGATGATAGTGAAGGTGGTATTTATTAAGGGAGGATTAAAGTGATTGAAAACTATTGGTGAGGGGGAGTCTCTTGTAATAAGGATATACTTCAAGGGCAGTATCTGTAATTTTCTGTAATTTCTGATATGTATGTTGCCCTATCATGAATCTCATTTTGAATTGAAACCAATCACAAAAAATCAGACCAGAGAAATGGAAAGTTTTTTGTGGGTCAAAAAGGATAAAAAAAAGGGTTTCAAGGGGCCTCCTTGATAAAAAAAACTACTAACCAAACTCATCATTGTACTCCTTTCAAGAATCAGAAATTCTACTTGTGGCCCATTTTGATAATCAATTTGCTTTTTTAACCTTTTTGTTATTTACCACCTTTATTTACCTTTGTACTACAGACATTAAAGACAATTGTGCATTGAAATAAATGTTTGGTTTGAATGGGAAAATGCTTTTGACTGCCTGCCTGAATTGACCACTCTCAAACTGCCTTGGAATAAATAATCCCTCTTCAGTCTTCACTCCAAAAACCAAAAGAAAAAAGAAGTTAAATTGCCATTTTTCACTCACCTAAAAATAGATACTGGAGTATGTATGTTTAATTATGAAAACAAAGTAACAAACTACTCTTTTAAGTTTAGTATAATTACAAGAAACCCCAAGAATTTTACAGAATTACAAATTGGACAATTATTTGAATCTGGCGGGAGTCGAACTCGAGACTTCGGCTACCATGTTAAAAGTCGCATCATAACGACTCGAACTATTAGAAAAATTGAACAATTTGACATTTAGGTTAGTGCGTTTGATATATTCTCCAATAATAATATTATTAGTGTATAGATAAATTAGTGACTCGAACTATTCAATTCCAACGGGGATTCTGGTTTCCTTGCATTATCTTTCATAGTAATTTGATCAAGAATCTGGATCAAGTGGGGAGTGGGAACCGGGTATACAATAAATTTTGGTAAAGATGAAAATATACGCCCAATAGATATGGATAGTCACAACGGGCCGACTTGATCAACTGGAGTCGGCGGCCCGAGAAAGATAAATACTTGGAAGTCCAAGACTCAAGTTGCGATCAATCCGCTGCAGGCCCAGAGTATTGATTGGGCCCAAATCCCAATCGGCCCAATAAGTTTCACGAAATCTCTATCGTACCTTTAAATCCTTGTTGTTGTGTAGTCTATTTCAATTTCCCAATAAGTTTGTCGGGTAAATTCATTTTACCCCATTGTACAATCTGCTTTATTTTATTTCACTTTATTTTGTTTTTATTCAATATATTAGTATTTATTTATTTACTGTGTTTGTGTGACATTTCTCCTAAATTTAGCTATGTACCAACACTAAGCATTGTTGATGATACCTTGGTAGAAAAGAAGTGTATGACATTTTTGACAAAGAGGAGTCCCACTTTATTAAAGAAGAAAATATAAATTAGTAGTAATAGCTTTATCATTTATGACTTTATTTATTTACTATCACACAATGCTTACTTGAGACCTTATTCCCTTTGAATTTTGAGCCTACAACTCTTTTGATTTCATCTTTCTTTTGTATGTTTTGTTGCAAACCTTACTTTCTTATCTTCACCAACTAAGCATCATCACTTGTTTTTCTTGCACTTTCGACTTTAATTAATCTCTTAATCTTATCATTAATGTTTAAGAGTTTGTCGAATCTCATCTCACCTCATCTCGTATTCACTAAATTCATATAGTAATTAAGTTAAGAAAGACATGAGTTTGCAGTTCAAGTGTACAACACAAACCTATTAAAAGAGAGTCAAGACCTGCAGGTCTGGACTCCTAAAAAAAAAAAACGAACCAAAACAAAAGTCGAACGAACACGAGCATGCGTAGCAAAGCACAAAAATACAAAGGGACAAACAAACAAGGGTTGAAGTAACATTCCCTTTGAAGCAAATTTAGGCACATTTTATCAATTGTGGAGACAAAAAAATATTATGTAATGTCCATTTCGACCAAATTATTGTTTCCCTTTATGTGGTGGATGATCCACTTTGCTTTGTTTCAATCATAGTAAGGAATGTATAAGATGGGCTCTCCAACACACACACTTAGCCCAACAATCATTGCTCATAACCATCAAAATCACTTCCAAAAACTCTATTAGATAGAATGGCCTTGTTTGTAATTATGCCAAACATAGGGGTTGTTTTTGTAATAAAACACAACACAAATACTTGAGAACACAATAAACATCAATCTTTTTTCTGATCAAGGATTCAAATGCACTTACAAACAACAGGACCCTAATAGGCCATATCTGAAATTACACAACAAATGCAGTGAAGTCAAAACCTTCTATCGAAAACGAAACAACCAGATTATATCGAATCGCAATCAGACTCCAAATTATCCTGAAGTTAAAGGGCAATCAGACTCCAAATTATCCTGAAGTTAAAGAAAGAACAAAAAGAAAGAAACAATGCCTCTACACATACATACGAGTATGTGTGTATATTCTGAATTCTTCTCTTTACCCTCCCCAAACCCAGATGATCTTTAAAACAACCTCATCACACTTCTTGCAACGGAGTGTGAATTATTCGGTTTGACTTTAGTCAACCCCCCTGCTCTCCGGCTATTACTCATCGGGGCCAAGTATAACCTCAACAGCCCGTTATCAATGGTGTTAGGCGAATACCTCGCACTCCGATTTCTCTCCAACACAAACTCGTCCTTCCTCTTCTTCCCGTTCACTTCAACACCTGATTTCTGCATACTCCCGAACGAACCCCCAATATGATGATGCCCATTGCTGTTCCTCCAGCTCACGCTGCTGTTACTCCGGAACATATTTCTACTCAACTGAGGGACTCTCAAATCTCCGCTCTCTGTCCTCAAATTTTGCCAAGATTCTGATAATGTCCTTTCAACCCCGTTTGCCCTACCACCGTATTTCACCTCCTCGTCCTCATCCTTATTATTGTTTCGCCGATGTATAAAACCCCATATCCTCCAACTCCATCTCCTGGACTTTTTCGACTCTTTTTTATCCCCACTCCCTATGAAAGAATTGCTACTATCCCTAATAAACCCGTTACTACCCAACTCGAAAGCCTCTGAACCATCGTCCCTAAAGGAATTCGAGTTTGAATCCCGCAAATTAATTTTAAAACTATTATTCGCCCAGGGAAAACCATCCGCTGTGGTAGGTGAAACCCGAGCTACCGATTTAAGCTCATCAGTCTCGCCTGCAAAACTCGTTCTCACCGAACTAGACCTATCGAGACTCTTCCTCCTCCTAGAAGAGGAATCCAGATAATAGTCTCGAGTCTGGATCGACCCTCCCGGCAAAATAACACTCTCACTCTCACCATTGCAGCTCACCAAACTCTCCTCCGCCACCACCGGTCTATTAGGGGTGTCCTCCATCACAGAAACCATAGGAGGGCCCGCCATTCGGGAGAAGCTCCTGCCGATCAGATAGCCATCCCACGAAGCTCGAGGCTCGTCGAACGAGTATCTCGGATCGTCGAAGCTGATTCGGCCCGCGTCGAGGGAAAACCTCGGATCGGTGTCGCAAGACCTCCTGCCAAAGCCGTAGTCGGCTATTTCCGACTGGGTTTCCCTGTACTGCCTGGAGATGGGCTTCTCGACGGGCAAGGTGGCGAAAGGGAGGTTTTCCCCGTTGGTGGGCTTTTTCAGCTTCTGCTTACGCCGCCATTCGTTCCATTTCTTGCTGAAAACGGAGGCCGCCGCCCAAAACTTACCCTTCTTCTCCTGAGAGTCATCCTCTTTAATCGGCTTTTCGATGTTATTATTATTATTATTATTATTGCCAGCACTCGCCACCTCTTGGAGGATTTCTCCGCTAATCGTTTCGATTTGGACCGGGTTCCTCAAATTCTCCAAATGGGTATCTCTAACGGGCCTAATTTCATCTCCATCTTCGTCGTCGTCGCACGAAATAGGATCGTCGAGATTTTCAGGGTCTTTGAAATCGTCCTCGTTTTCGGTTTCTTCGAGGACGGGCTTATTGGCTACGCGGGAATCTGGGATTTTGGGGTTCTGGTGGGAGGTTGAAGAGACGATGGAGGAAGCCGGAATGGATGAGGGTTTACCTCCGCCGCCGTCGATATTGAACAGCGACGAGAGGGTGCCCCTCGCTCTGACATCGCAGGACTTCCTCTGGGGCTCGAAGGAGAGACCTAGGGCTAGGGCTTCGTTCTTCGAGGCGGAGAAGGATTTGGAGCGGCGCAGCTCGGGGAAGAACGAGGAGGGCCTCGAGGGTTTCGGCGGCGGCGGAGGATGGGGCGCGGGATTGTTCGGCTTCGAGAAGAGGGACCTGATGGCGGCAGCGGCCGCGGCGGAGGCGGAGGAGGGGCGGCGGGAGGAGGAGGGGGTGTTGGAGGAGGACTGATCTAGCGTGGTGAGGCGCTCGAAGAGGCAGGTGGGGCAAAATCCGGTGAACTGCTCCGTGGGGTGGCGGTCGCAGCTGAAGGAGGATCTGGGCGGCTGGGCCGGCGGCGGAGGCGCTGTTGGGTCCGAGGAAGTGGGATTCATAACCGTTGGGAGGGGAGTATCACCGCCGCCGCGCCCACCTGCTGATGTCCGTCCGCATCAAGCGAGATAGCAGCAGCTTCAGAGATGTGTGTGCATCGGAGCGTGTGTAGTGTGTGAGAGAGAAAGGGAACTTTTTAATTTTAATTTTGTTGGTATGTTTTTTTTGTTTTTTGGTTTCAACGGTTGAATGGGCTTTGAAGAAGAAGAAAAAAGGGAAATTACAGTTTTGTCCTCGCCGGTTTAATTACGACGTGTGACTTTGGTGGTAATTTCCATTTAATTACTTTTCAGTAGATTATTATTAGATTAGTGCAAAAAGAACCCAAAGAAATCCTTAATCTCTATTTTGCCCCTAATTATATTTCTCAAATTTGAAAGATTCCTTGTCGGAGGGATCGAAAAAGCAAAAGCACCAACCAACACTTCTCTCTCTCTATACCTCTCTGAAATCTGAATGTGTGCATTCTCAAATCCCTTTCTCACTTTTTCTTTTCTCCACTCGACCCCTCTACTTTTCCTTTATCTCAGTAGGGTCCTTCAATTCTTTTTTTATTTCTTTTTGTAGCCTTTGTATTCCCGCTAAAATAAATATAAATGTTTTTTTTTTCAATTTGTTTTCCTTAACTATGTTTACCAATGTTAAACTCCAAATGTTATGTGGAATCTTAACTATCTATTATTGAATGTTAGTATTTATATTGTACTAAAACCTAAGAATATTTGAGAATGAATGAACAATACTCCGTATTTAAATTAATATATGACAAGGTACTCTTTGTTATGGTGTATTAATGTGGAAAAAGATGTAACGATACTTAAACACAACATTAAGAAAAGTTAACAAAAAATAGAGTTGCAAATGTTAGTGTGTAGTTCTTCCTAGTTCAACATAGAACCACGTTGCTCTTGTTTGAACTACGTTGAACTATACACTTTGTTTTGTAGTAACTTCATGTTTTATGTTTGTATGTTTTATATTCATTAATTCATACAAGTCTGCTAGGTCAACGTAGAACGAGCTGTATGAATTGAGGAATTAACAAGTGGCTCAACGCGTGACCACGGTTTATCAGCATGGAGCAAGCAGACTTAGGCTCTACAAGCATCATGGGGAGTTACATCAGTGCGTCAGCGTTGAACGAGTTATTTCATCAACGTGGTTCAACGTGGATCAGAGTGAAATGCGAGTTCACCAACGCACTATCATTCAGAGAGTTCAAGGCTTACCGTAAAGACCTTGAATCAGAGCTAACACCTTGACGGACGCGGTGCAAGCTTAGCTACACATAAGGGCTGGACGAATGACTGCTAAGGAATGAAGCCAGCTGCGGGTGCGACTAGAAGACTTCGCTAGAAGATTGATAGTCCAATGAAAAACACTAAGTATTCCAGCTATGCCCACCACTAGCTCGAAGCACGAAGAACACGCTAGTGTGGCGGTGCGTAGAGCTGGGTTCGTCAAGTACGGAAAAATGGAATCTCGAATATTCCATGGAGATGCTTTGGGCTCGGCCCATTAAGCGTGAATTCCGGAAACCCTAATACTCGACACCTATAAATACCGGGTTGTTGGAATTCACTATTCATGCATTGATTTGACATTTTCTAGTGAGAGAAAATTTGTAGACCGAGAGACTTCGCTAGAAAGCTCCGGTTCTACCCTCTGTTTAGTCTTAGTAGAACGCATCGCTAGATTAGTTCTTCGTAGACTTAGTTTTTGGTCGTGTTGACCTTTCTACAAGATTCGCTAGAATTTTGTAGATGTGTTTGTAAGTGGTTCCACCCTTTACAAGATATATAAAAGAGTTTTCTTTTAGAATCTCCAAATTGTGTTAAGTGTTTGTACTCTACCCTTTACACTCTTGTTCTAGGTAGAACAAAGTACAAAGTTCACAATTTCATTTGGTATCAGAGCAAGTTCACCATCCTTGGTGTGATCCTAGGAAGAGATTCTACAATGGAGTCATTCACCGTAGTCAAGCCCGTCATACTCAACTCAACGAACTACTCCTACTGGAAGAGCAAGACAAGATTGAAGTTGAAGAACGTGGACTCACGCGTTTGGGGTGCTGTGTTGAACGGATGGCAACCACCAACCATTGTTGACAAAGATAATGACACGGTCCCAAAGGATGAATCTACATGGACCACGGCCGAACATGAAGCCGCCACCTTCAACTCAAAGGCCATCCACATTATTACTGATCTTATCGATGTCCACATGTTCTCTGTGGTAAGGCATCTCACCTCGGCCAAGCATGTGTGGGACACCTTGGAGCGGATGTGTGAAGGGAGTGACAGCATCAAAAGGTCAAAGATCAGAGGACTTACCACTACCTTTCATCGCCTTGAAATGAGGGAAGATGAAGACCTTGACTCCTTCTTCAACAAAATCATGGCCATTGTGAGCGAATGCCAAGAACTTGGGGATCCTATTCCTCCACCCCTCATTTGCACCAAGGTTCTTCGAGGTGTAACAGAGAAGTTTAGTGTCAAGGTGACTACGATGGAAGACACGAAGCTTGGACTATCGGGTGACTACAACGAGATCATGAGCCATTTGAAGAACTACGAGTTGAACTTGAAGTTAAAGGACAAGTCTTACTCTATGACTCCATTTGAAAATTCCATGAAGGCCCTTGCAATCTCTCAGAATGCATCTAGCTCTACCTCCAACAAGGACAGCTCTACCCACTCTCCTTACTCTACTGAGAGTAATGCTTTCCTTGCCGAAGACTCCGATGATGAAAGTGAGGCCCTCTCTCTTCTTGACTCTCCAAATCCAGACAAGTTCGTCGCCATTCAAGATGCCGTGAGCTACCTTGTTCGTCAAGACATCAAGAGGAAGAGGAGGTTCAAGCAATTCCGGAATCAGAGGAGCCCTGGGAATTCGTTCTCCACTCCACCCGCAACCAACCGCAGTGGGTTTACCCCAGGTCGGAAGTTCATTAGTGGCGCCCCCAGCAAGGACATGTCTCGTATCAAATGCTTCGAGTGCAAGGGGATGGGGCACGTGAAGAATGAATGTCCTAACTTGCATCGGAAGAACAACATGGATGTGAGTTACTTGGTGTTCGATGGTGATGATGCCTTGTACTCCTCTGAAGACGACAAGGGAAAGATGGTAGAGCCCAATGAAGTTAATGCACTCTTAAGTACTATTGATGATGAGAGTGATGAAGAGTTCGAGGTAGATCAAGCTGACTTGGCTACTCATGAAAATATTTTTTGCTATACCTCTGTGGTTGCAGGCATAACTGAGAAGGGTGCTAGTTCTACCCCCAATTCTCTGGCTGGGGGCATGACCAAGAAGAAAGCTGACTCTACCCTTGATGCTGAGAAGGTGAGCAAGAGGGAGTTCGAGATTGTGAAGTTGGAGTTGGAGAGGGCGCTGAAGAAGGCAAGTGAGCTGGAGGCTATTGTGAAGAAGGACGATGCGGAGAAAGATTTCTTGAGGGACTCTCTTGCCAAGATGGAGGAAGACTATTCTATGCGCACCAAGGAACTCTACCAAGTGAAAGATAAACTTGATGTTGCTGATTGTCTTTTCAAGAAACTTAACACTGGCACTTCTAAGCTTGATAATATGTTGGGTTGTGTTAACACCAAGCATTTTGGACTTGGGTTTAAGGAAACTTTTGATTCCGTTTACTCTGACTCTCCTTATACGCTTTCTAAGTTTGTGCATGCTAAAAACAAAACTATCGTTGATACAAATGGGGTCGCGCCGGCGGATGCTCATACATCCAAAGGCAATGTGACTTCTACCTCAAAGGTTAAAATTCTCAAACGTGCTAATATTGTTCCCCAACCCAAACTTGCTTCATTGTCCTCGTTGACACCGGTCTCCAACGCTGCTCTACCCGTGACAAAATTCGAGTCTACCCATGACAAGAAAAAATTTACACGAAATGTCTCGAATCGATCCAAGGCATACAATGTCACTACTAAATCCACTCAAAAGGATCGATCGTCCGGGTCTACTCCCTTACTAAATCCTGCTACGGGCATGACCACTCAGAAAATGAAGACTTCTTCTACCTCTTACAAGCGTATTTATGTGTGTCATTATTGTGGGAAGAAGGGACATATCAAACCGTTCTGCTATAAGCGTGCCGACGACTTGAACTCCAATGGAGTTGTGTTAAAACAAATTCGGAGACCCCCTCCTAATTATACGCATGGCAAGACAAAACAGGTTTGGAAAATTAAAGCTGCTCTACCCACAGCAAAGGACATTAAGCCAAAGCAAGAATGGAGGAGAAAGGAAGAGGTGACATGCAATGTTGCTTTCACAGTTGCTAAGGGTACGACGAAGGAGACGTGGTACTTTGATAGTGGGTGCTCTCGACATATGACCGGCACCAAAGACTCCCTGATCAACTTCGTTCCTCATTCCGGTGGCCCCGTCACGTATGGAGGTGGGGCAAAGGGAAGTATTGTTGGTAGTGGAACGCTGAATGTGAAGGGTCTACCCGCACTCAAGAATGTACTTTTGGTCGACGGGTTGTGTGCTAATCTTATAAGCATCAGTCAACTATGTGATGATGAACTAAATGTTAAGTTCAACAAAGAAAATTGTGAAGTTTATAATAGCAAAGGAGAGTGCATTCTCACTGCGGCTCGTGCAAAGAACAATTGCTACGCCATCACCGAGTCTTGCCTAAGTGCCTCTACCCATGACGAGATTGACATTTGGCATCAAAGGCTTGGCCATACCAGTCTTCGTAATCTTGAGAAGTTAGTTCAAATTAAAGCAGTCAGAGGCATAGAGAGTCTACCCAAGATTGACAAGAGAGTGTGTGGAGATTGTCAAATGGGAAAGCAAACTCGATCTCCTCACCCAGCTATCTCTACCCACAACCGCACAACTGAGTGCTTTGAGCTACTTCATATGGACCTCATGGGACCCATGGAAGTGCAAAGTTTGGGAAATAAGTGGTATACCCTTGTCATCGTTGATGATTTTTCAAGGTATACCTGGGTAAATTTTCTTGGCACAAAGAATGAGGCGTTTGAAGCCTTTCGATCTCTCGCCCGCAGAATTCGCACCACCTATGCCAAAAGGGTTCAACGTATAAGAAGTGATCATGGTGGTGAATTTCAAAACGGGATGTTCGTGGAATATTGCACTCGCAAAGGGATCCACCATGAATTCTCTGCTCCAAAGACACCACAACAAAACGGAATTGTAGAGAGGAAGAACCGAACTCTACAAGAAATGGCAAGAGTTATGTTGGTGGCTGCGGGCATGGCAAAGGGGTTTTGGGCAGAGGCTTTGAGTGCAGCTTGCTATGTGGTGAATCGCATTAGTATTTGGGCCGGTACCCAATGTACGACATATGAACTATTAACTTCCAAGAAACCAAATGTCGCACATCTTCGTGTCTATGGGTGCCTTTGTTACATCTTGAATGACAGAGATCCGTTGAAGAAATTTGATTCTAGATCAGACAGGGCTATCTTTGTTGGCTATGCCCTTAACAGCCATGCTTACCGAGTGTTCAACCTACGGACTAAGACGGTACAAGAATCCACAAATATTAAGTTTGACGAGCATCTTTTTCATGAAAATCCTTCTAAGCCTACCTTGCAACGAAACGATTTTGCTCCTGTACTACCCACTACGGAAGTGTTGGTTGAGGGGGAGGTAGATCACGGAAAAGGACCTTGTGTTCAACTCAATGGAATTTCCACATCTCACAACTCTGGTGACTCTACCCCCTCAGAGAGTGATGATGAAGGTCCAAATCAGGGTACCTCCAACCCTGCTACGGGCATCACGGACGCTTCTACCTCCACGGGAGTGCCGAACTCTGGACCACCTGCCTACATCCGCAAGAGGCATCCAAACCAACAAATGATCGGCGATCTGAATCAAAGGGTTACCCGCTCTACCCGCCATACGGACACCTTTCTTGCAAGCGACCCTTCCACTCTCTCAAATTTGGCTCTCCTTTCTCCAGATGTGGGCATAATGAGCTTCGTCTCCGAAATTGAGCCCAAAAATATAAAGGAAGCCATTCTTGATGAGTTTTGGATTGCGGCAATGCAGGAAGAACTACATGAGTTTGAACGAAATAAGGTGTGGTCCTTGGTTCCAAGACCAAGAGGAGTGAATGTCATTGGCACCAAGTGGATCTACAAGAATAAAACCAACGAATTCAATCAAATAGTGCGTAACAAGGCACGTCTGGTTGCCCAAGGGTATACCCAAGTAGAGGGAATAGATTTTGAGGAGACGTTTGCCCCAGTAGCACGCATAGAGTCCATTCGCTTGCTCATTGCGGTGGCATGTCACAAAAATATTCCGTTGAGACAAATGGATGTGAAGGCGGCCTTCCTTAATGGCGTGTTAGACGAAGAGGCGTATGTCGAACAACCCAAGGGTTTTGTAGACCCTCACAAGCCGGATCATGTCTACCTCCTCCATAAGGCCCTCTACGGTTTGAAACAAGCACCTCGTGCATGGTACAGCTGCCTTACGGATTTTCTCTTGAAGTTTGGGTTCACTCGTGGGAATGCCGACACTACTCTTTTCATCAAAATTGTTGGGAACGAAATGCTCATTGCACAAATTTACGTCGACGACATTGTGTTTGGTGCTACCCACGACCACTTGGTCAAAGAATTCACGAACGCTATGGCTTCTTCTTTTCAAATGAGCTTGGAGGGAGAGTTGAGTCATTTTCTTGGACTTCAAATCTCTCAACGTCACAATGGTATGTTTGTCTCTCAGACCAAGTATGCCATCAACATGCTCAAGAAATTTGATATGGCGGACGCCAAGCACATGAAGACACCAATGGCTACCACGGACAAGTTGAGCAAGGCAGAGCAGGGCAAGGATGTTGACATCTCTACCTATAGGTCTCTTATTGGAAGCCTGCTCTACCTCACCACCACTCGCCCAGACATTATGTATAGTGTGTGCCTTTGCGCCCGCTACCAAGCCCAACCAAAGGAAGAACATCTTGCTGCTGTGAAACGTATCCTTCGATATGTGGCCGGGTCTACCAACCTTGGTCTATGGTACACTAAAGATACTTCTTCTTATCTTGTTGGTTTTGCAGATGCAGATTGGGCCGGTGACAATGATGAACGGAAAAGCACTAGAGGTGGGTGTTGCTTCTTAGGCAACAATCTTGTTTCATGGCATAGCAAGAAGCAAAATTGCATTGCTCTATCTACCGCCGAATCCGAGTATGTGGCTGCTGGGAGTTGTTGTACCCAAATGCTATGGCTTCAACAAATGCTCGCCGACTATCAAATTGAGAGCACGCCACTCACTTTAAAATGTGACAACCAAAGTGCTATAAAGATAAGTCAGAATCCGGTACAACACTCGAAGACCAAGCATATTGACATACGGAACCACTTCATTCGAGACTTGGTAGAACGGGGTAAGGTTGTAATGGAACATGTGCCTACGGAGAAACAACTCTCAGACTTCTTCACAAAACCACTTGCTTCGGAAAGATTTTTGAATTTACGGAAGTCTCTCTGCATGACTACATCTTGAAGGGTAGTAGGCCGCAAATTGGCTACATCCACCCACAGCCGTTTATTTTCTCAATGGAACCATGAGGTAGAGCAAGGTGAGGTTCGTTGTTGACGGTGCAAAGTGACGTAGTATTTGGACATACTGTTCTTTAAATATTTATATAAGCAATTCATTGGAGCAAACTTGTTTGCTCTATGTCTAGCAGGAAAAGTCGGCCTAAAGATTTCCTCGATGGATCGGGTCTTGACTGACTTGGTCTTCGGGCAAATGCAAAAGACATGGTCTTATACATATAATGATGAAAACAAAAAAAATATATATGGAAACATCATCTATAACACCCCTCTTTGGGTCCTAATACGCCTGCTCTACGCTTGAAAAAGCAAAAGAAATGGTCGTGATTACACGTTGAACTGGCCAAAATAGCAATACCGTCCATAAAGCACTGTCACTCTACCTCCAATATCTCTACTTCGTGTTCTTTCCAGCGATTTTGATTCACTGTGTGGTGGTACGTACGTCCACTTTGTGTGTGCCTGTTATGCCTTTAACTGTATTTCGTGTTATTAAATTTTGCAGAGTACTCCTGTTCGACGAAGCATTGCTGTTCTACCCTTGAAGTGCTTCTTTAGACTTCGTTGGACAAGACATATTTTATGTGAATTTGAAATCTGGGTAATTCGACGTATGTCTCTGTGTTTTTCACTCCTGCTCTACGTGCGCTACTTTGAGTTCTCATGATAGTCGTTCCTGTCTAACGTGTTACTTTTTGATTGTTGTGCTGTTTGCTGATTTTACATTATAAGTATGGTTGTCCTACCCATAACCTCTTTTGCAGTGCGTGTTACTCTTTGGTCTAGGTAGCTGCTATTACGTTGTGCTACCTGGCTCGTGGACACACTCCGGCAGTTCATCACACTCCACCGATACGTTTGACCAAGTGCTTTTGTCACTCTCTCCACCGTTGATCTGCCTACCATACTATTCGGTTTATTTTATTTCTTCTTTCTCTAAGTATTTTGGTGACACGTTTCTTTCCTATTGTGGTGCGTTGGATTGTTTGGTTTTATCTTTGCAGAAACGTTAAACTGAGATTCTTTACTCAACGTGCACCGCATACTCTACGCCCCAGCTACGCGCCTGACTACATGTCTTTGCCGATCTTCCTCAACGCTTACCCGGCAACTGTACACGTGGCTCGCTCTACGCCACAGAATTTGAACCGCTTCAACTGCACTATAAATACCTCGTCAGGTCAAACACATAGTGCACCTTACACTGCGTGTTTTAGAGAGAGAAACCCTTGCCAATTTTCTGTTCATATCTTCTACGTGCTATCTCATAACATCTACCTGCATTTTTCTTCTTTGCTCTACGCAGATATACTCCACTCACCGTTTACCAAAATGACTTCATATGAAACCCCCGCGTTCTACGCTGCCAAAATTGTTGAACTCAAGGCTCAGGAAGCCACACTTGAGGCAGAACAGGCCGTCGAAGAGGACTTTGACAAAATCACTGATTTGGAAGCCAAGATTGGTGCTGTGCGTTCAGCCATCCTTGAACAACGTCGCCTTAAACACTTCGCTGAAAAGGCGATCAAGGAAGCAGAGGAAAAGAAAAGGAAGGACGAGGAAGAAGCGGCACGTCGGGCCGAAGAAGAAAGACTGAAACAGGAGGCGGCTGAACGTGCGGCTGCTTTGGAACGCCAGCGTCTTGCTGATGAGGCTGCACGTGTAGCCGAAGAGGAAAGGAAAAAGAAGGACAAAGAAGAGGCTGACCGTTTGGCCGCTTTGAAGAGGCAGAAGGACGACGAGGCGGCACGTAAAGCCCAAGAGGAGAAGAAGAAGAAAGCGGAGAAGGCAGAGGCCGACCGCATTGCCGACTTAGCACGACAGGCAATGGCGGAACGTCGAACCATCAATACCACCAATGTGGTGGACCGTTCCACCACATCTATTACTGCCACCACTACTTCTCCCATTGCACAATCTAAGGACGCCGGTGGTGCGTCTCACACTGTTGCTGCTCTCGCCCCACCGCCCCCGCTCAACGTTGAGCCCATCGCAGAGGAGGCCAAGGTGCCTGAAAATAGGATTGTGGCCGCGCGTCACGTCGGGAAAGGACACTCCGCTGACTTCTTCTACGAGTGGGCCAGTGATCGTTTTGACACCCTGGTAGATCAGAAGATAAATGCCGAACGGTGGTACGGGACCAAGAAGTGGGTTCAACGTGGCCTCCAAGCCTTTATGCATGAGATGCATCTCTCCGATGCCGTGAACTTTGACGTGGACTACAGCCCGTATGTCCACAAACTCGTCTTTGGCCATATTGACTCTGCGTTCAGCCAACCCGGCTCTGCGTCCTATGGGAAGGTCATCATCCGAGAACATGAATATGATCTTTCCCCTGGCACGATCAACAGCATGTTCAAACGCTCCCGCATTCAAGCCTCGTGGGACGTGCCACCGAAACATCACCCAGATGGCAAAATGATGGGGTTCATCGTTACAGGCGGCATTTCCTCGGCTGAGGCCCCTGCCTGCACTTCGTTGACCCAATTTTTCACTCATCTCAACAAAATCATTGCCAACAATTGGATCCCGACGTCGAACTCATCAGTGGTGCACGCGGATGCACTACACTTAATGTATAAACTGAGTCGTGGAATCCAGGTAGATCTGGGTCAAGTGGTGTTCAACAAGATCGCGTCCTACGGTCTAATGACTGACAACGAGCTCACTCAAGCCAAACTGCCGTGCCCCCATTTGATCAGTGCTATACTCGTCAGTCAGGGCTTCACGTACGACAAGGACGATGAAATGGAGTCAATCATCCAGTTTAGATTTGACTCTAAATATATTGCGCCGCACAAGGTTGCTGATCTACCGTGGCGTTGTTTGGGGACCGAAGAGGAGGATAGGCGGCGATTTGAAGAAGGGCCAATCGTTGAACCACTACGCATTGAAGGCGGCCCAAAGAGAAAAAGGACCAAGTCTTCCAGGTCATCGCGCCGCACGCCATCCACTGCGCTGGACTCTACGTCGGAGGAGTCCGGGGATGACTCGTCGGACGACCTGTACTTATGTGAGCCGACCACGCTCTTAAGTGACTTCTCTTATCTGCGTTTTCAACTTGATGCTGCGTCGACCTACGCAGCGTATATGCACAGGAAGGCACGTCGAGCGGCTCGTCTAGGGGGAGATGGGTCGTCCTACGCAGACTTGGGCCCGTTGAAGTTGGTCCACGCGCGGCTATCTGGCATGGTAAACCTTGTGGTTGAACAGATGGAGGCGTCAAGGAACGCGGCTGACCGTCCTACAGAGAAGTCCACAAAGAAAAGTGGTAAAAGAAAAGCCGAAGAGTTGGACGTAGAGGATGAAGATGAGGAAGAAGAAGATGAAACTCAAGTTTTGCGTGCTACGCTTAAGAAGAGCAGAAAGGATGCGGCTGATGCGCACAGCGGTTTGGTGAAGAACGCTGATGGCACGGTGAACGAAGTGGATGTGGTGAAAAAGGCGGAAACAGCCAAGGGTGCGAGCTCATCGGGCAGCAGGGCAGTTGAGAAACCAAAATCAAGTGATGGCACGCACGTGTCGCCCAAGCTCCCCAAGATCACTTTCAAAAATACTGGAGCAAAGGAGCCTGCTCAACGTCCAACCACTGCAGGTAAAGGTTTAAATGCTTTAGGTAGCCCGCAGGCACTGGCAAAGGTGAAAGCGCATCGAGCTGGGCTAGCCAAAAGTGAAGTGGCCATGGGGAAACGTAGAAAGCAGTTTGCCAACAAGCCTCGACGCAAGCCATACCAATCAACCCTCAAGGTGGTTGATGAAGCGTCTGACGAGGAAGATTTGCGCCACCATACCACTCCTGAACAGTCTGACGCTGAAGCAAGCGAATGAATGTCTAATCAAGTGTTCTCTATCCTTGTCTGTCGTTGAACTTTTTACTCTTGATGTCTTTTATGTTGTTTCTCTTATAACTCTGTTTAACGCATGATACATTTGGTTCAATGTTTGTTTTTGCTCGGTTTGAGCTGCTTATTTTATGTTATCATTTCTTGTTCTACGTATGCATATCTTTCTCCTATGCTTTGTAGTACGTTTTTCTGTTTACCTTGTTTCTTTGCTCAACGTTGAACTTTTTGAGTATGATACTAATTTGAGGGGGAGATTCTCTACGAACCCCCACTTATGAAGTTGACTCAAAAAGGGGGAGATTGTTAGTGTGTAGTTCTTCCTAGTTCAACATAGAACCACGTTGCTCTTGTTTGAACTACGTTGAACTATACACTTTGTTTTGTAGTAACTTCATGTTTTATGTTTGTATGTTTTATATTCATTAATTCATACAAGTCTGCTAGGTCAACGTAGAACGAGCTGTATGAACTGAGGAATTAACAAGTGGCTCAACGCGTGACCACGGTTTATCAGCATGGAGCAAGCAGACTTAGGCTCTACAAGCATCATGGGGAGTTACATCAGTGCGTCAGCGTTGAACGAGTTATTTCATCAACGTGGTTCAACGTGGATCAGAGTGAAATGCGAGTTCACCAACGCACTATCATTCAGAGAGTTCAAGGCTTACCGTAAAGACCTTGAATCAGAGCTAACACCTTGACGGACGCGGTGCAAGCTTAGCTACACATAAGGGCTGGACGAATGACTGCTAAGGAATGAAGCCAGCTGCGGGTGCGACTAGAAGACTTCGCTAGAAGATTGATAGTCCAATGAAAAACACTAAGTATTCCAGCTATGCCCACCACTAGCTCGAAGCACGAAGAACACGCTAGTGTGGCGGTGCGTAGAGCTGGGTTCGTCAAGTACGGAAAAATGGAATCTCGAATATTCCATGGAGATGCTTTGGGCTCGGCCCATTAAGCGTGAATTCCGGAAACCCTAATACTCGACACCTATAAATACCGGGTTGTTGGAATTCACTATTCATGCATTGATTTGACATTTTCTAGTGAGAGAAAATTTGTAGACCGAGAGACTTCGCTAGAAAGCTCCGGTTCTACCCTCTGTTTAGTCTTAGTAGAACGCATCGCTAGATTAGTTCTTCGTAGACTTAGTTTTTGGTCGTGTTGACCTTTCTACAAGATTCGCTAGAATTTTGTAGATGTGTTTGTAAGTGGTTCCACCCTTTACAAGATATATAAAAGAGTTTTCTTTTAGAATCTCCAAATTGTGTTAAGTGTTTGTACTCTACCCTTTACACTCTTGTTCTAGGTAGAACAAAGTACAAAGTTCACAATTTCAGCAAATAATTAATTACATGCTTTTATAAAAAGAGGTGAAAATGATCTTCAAACTAATAGTAGTATCAATGTTTATTTAAAATCATGGTAAAAATGGCTTCAACAAGCTCGGATAAATGAGAAATAAATTACTCCGGTACTTTAGTAAAAACTATTGCTTCTCTTCCATATATTTATGTTTGAATTAAAACACACATATTCAAAAATTGTTATTTTTTAATTGTTTTTATTAATGAATAAAAAGTATATTTTTTTTTTTGTAATTAAACAGAAAGATAGTTGCGAATCAATTTTAAAAATTATGAAAAAATAGTTATTTTTGTGGGAAAAAAATGTGTATTACCTATATCATGCGCCTAGGTGTATGATCTATTGTATACCTAACATAAATATTCATTATAAATATACAAAAATATCATCGAAAATAAATAAATTATCATTAAAAACATTTCAAAAAATATTTATTAATAACACTAAAATCATCATTATAAAATATTTTAAAAAAATATTCATTAACTAACACTAAAATCATTACAACAGAATTCTTCTTTTACTCTGATCGTAAGTTATAAATTGCAAAAAATGTGCATATTTTGTTTAGAGTTGAGTAAATAATAAAAACAAAATTGTGAATGAAAGAAATAAAGTGGGGAGTGGGGACATATATGACTCCAAATTGTCTCTTGAAAAAGAAATCACTCTGCCGTGCCGTTGCTATTGCAATACAAAATACATGCAAATGTTAAAATTTGGCCAATAATATTTTAAAAATCCTTGTTAAAGTTAATATTTTAAAAAGCCTCGTTAAAGTGATAATGTTGTCCAATTTATATGTGAGCTCAATATTCTTTATTCAACCGACGTGAGATACTCTAACAATATAATATATATGTGTACATATATATTTGAGCCTTGTTAAAGTGATAATGTTGTCCAATTTATATGTGAGATCAATATTTTTTATTCAACCGACGTGAGATACTCTAACAATATAATATATATGTGTACATATATATTTGAACAAAAGTTTTTTTTATTACGAAGGGGAACCACAGCCGCTCAGGCTGGCTGTACATTACGCACAGTAAACCCTACTCAATCGAGAATGTGTTTGTAAGGGGAATCGAACTCTTGACATCTCAATCTTATGCTTACTTCATCAATCAACTACTTTTGCAGGTTATTTGAACCGAAGTTCGACCGAACATACAACGAATGTCTTTCTTTTATTAATTGCACAACAGATTAAAAACTCAATCGAACTGAAAAAGTGAGAGAACCAATCACTGTATGTAATATATGTATGAGTAGATAATCTTATCGAAGTGAGAAAAATGAGAAAATCAAGCATTGTACGTAATATTTGTATGAGCATAGATAAATACAATATATGATATCCTACCATTGTTGATTGAGTTCAAAATTACAACAACAACAACAATATTAATAATTCTTTACGGTCCATCTTAGCCCATTGCCCGATTGACCAAGCTCAAATCATGCCAAGTCGAATTGACGATCCACGTGTGGCCGACTTGTAAGCGGTGTATGATCTGATTCAATGTTGAACATTTTATTCTTCTTATTATTTATTAAATAATTTTTTATAATTGTCTACTAAAACAGTCCAGTAATTTTAATAACATCAATTTTGCAAATTAATTCAAGCTAGCTATCAATCAAATTTTATAAACAATTAATTAATTGTTTAAATATTATAAAAGAAACAAACAAATCAAATATTTAATTAGAATTTCCAATTGTTATTATTTTTTTTTTTTTGATAAGGAGGAGAGACGAGAAACTCCACCCCAATTGTTATTATTGTAACATGATTGTAGAGGCACACGTATGAGGTAGGAGTATTTCATTATTGTTTCATGTCCTGACTGGGTGCCTGCCAATCCCTGAGCTCATATTTTGTCTCCGTGTTTCGTCTTTTATATATACAGTACTATATATAAAAATTTATTTATTTATTATAATGTCCAAAATTCACGAGTCACGGCACACTGCAACTAAATTATACTCGACATATATATAAATGTGCATTGAAATATACGTAATTAAATTGGGTCAAAAAGAAAATAGAACTGAAGAAACAAAAAAGTCTCTGTAATATTTTTCTTTGTAAGCTAATATTAGGCTTGTCTTTTCATATTGTTTGTTTTAAATAGTTCACAAAAATTTTAACTGATAAAATTTTAAAAAATATATTGAGACAATTTATTTTTTTATATACATTAATAAAGTATAGTTAAAATAATGTTCCATGAGTAGCATGTATATGTGACCGTATATTGGTTAGACTTCATCATTATTAATATATACATGTTGCTTCCACACACATGCACAAGGCCATAAACACAATGATCATGTAGAAAAAGAAATTCAATTTGAAAAAAATACTATATAATTGTGAGTAAAAAAAAAAAAACATATATATAAGAAATAGAAATAAAATACTGTAGTGTTTTACAATACAGAATTATTCACATTTTTTAATAAAGTGAGAATATGTATGTAATTAACAATTAAAAAATATGAACATGTGAAACAAAAACAATTAACGGATTATTGTTAGAACGGATTCCTTTTTAATTTTTAGCAACTTGTCATAGTGAATCATCAAACTTAATTGCAGGATCACTTCCATTAAATATAATGTTTTTTTTAAAGAACGACGATAAAACAAGGAGCAAAAAATATACATATGCGAAAGTAAATATTGTAACTAAAAGATATACATATGCATAACATGGCAAGACTCTTATTTCTAAGTTTGGGTCACATATTTGGGTTGCCAACCCCGTATCTCTTTATTGTTCTTCTTTACTCTCCTAAGTCCTAACATATATATATGTATGTACGCTAATCCATTCGGTTTAAGGTACACTTTCAAAATCCTACAAACAAATTCGATTGTATAGCTCACAAGATCGATCGACAACAACACAATCAATAATTCAACACAAAATAGTTATTATCGGTGAATATGTATGATTCCACAACTATAAAGTGACCAATGTTTAATTTTGAAAAAATTAAAAACAAGGTTGTGTTTAGAAAATAAATTAATAAAAGTCTTGATCAAAGGGGCTAGAAAGACCTAACTTAGATTTGGAAATTGCAAAAGTTATTTTTATATTTTTGGTACGTGTGAATGTAAATGTAATAAATAAATTAAATTGGGCGCACGCGTGGTTCCACCTCCACCAATTTCGCAATTCCATTATCCAATTCAATTATGCTCAATTAATTATGTTGTCTTATGTATCCATCATATAATCACTAACAAAATATTGAATCCCACCAATGCATTATGTCTATTTAAAAAAAAAATTGTGAGTTTCATTATTTTCAAACTTAATTTTAAATTGTTTTAGTTCATTTTAACTTCATTTATTTGAAGTTCAATTCAAAATATAATAATAATAACAATAATAATAATATCAAAAGTTTCATATTAGTTAAGTATTTAAAGTTTAATAAAATAAAAATATTATGTAATATATCATTTTTTACAAATATATAAAAATATAGTACGTTTATTGACAACCATATTTATTTTTGGCAAACATATTTTTTTTATTGTGTATTGATCAGTATCAACTTTATTTAATTTTCAATTCACTTCTTTTGTATGAACATTATATTTGATAAGTGTGAAAATCTTGTATAAAATGCATAAAGAAAAAAAAAGGTATAAAAAATTATAAAATAAAAAATATTGAAAATAGTCACACTGTCACACTATTTAAGTTGTTTTTCAATATTTTATATTATATTCTTTTGAATTTAAATTAAGTTCAGTTCAAACACATTAAATTTAAAGATAAAGATTAATATCCAGAATATGGATATCCAGAATGTCTATTTATTATGTCTAATTACATTTTTACCCTTATTAAGTTATGGAGTACTTTTGTTTATTTTTAAGTGATAAATTTGCTGATAATTATAGAAGATATAGGATTCCGTGCGGTAATTAATTATTTTGACTCCCAATTATGTAAACTTCTTTTTCATTTATTTATTTTCGGACGACCTGTACTTATGTGAGCCGACCACGCTCTTAAGTGACTTCTCTTATCTGCGTTTTCAACTTGATGCTGCGTCGACCTACGCAGCGTATATGCACAGGAAGGCACGTCGAGCGGCTCGTCTAGGGGGAGATGGGTCGTCCTACGCAGACTTGGGCCCGTTGAAGTTGGTCCACGCGCGGCTATCTGGCATGGTAAACCTTGTGGTTGAACAGATGGAGGCGTCAAGGAACGCGGCTGACCGTCCTACAGAGAAGTCCACAAAGAAAAGTGGTAAAAGAAAAGCCGAAGAGTTGGACGTAGAGGATGAAGATGAGGAAGAAGAAGATGAAACTCAAGTTTTGCGTGCTACGCTTAAGAAGAGCAGAAAGGATGCGGCTGATGCGCACAGCGGTTTGGTGAAGAACGCTGATGGCACGGTGAACGAAGTGGATGTGGTGAAAAAGGCGGAAACAGCCAAGGGTGCGAGCTCATCGGGCAGCAGGGCAGTTGAGAAACCAAAATCAAGTGATGGCACGCACGTGTCGCCCAAGCTCCCCAAGATCACTTTCAAAAATACTGGAGCAAAGGAGCCTGCTCAACGTCCAACCACTGCAGGTAAAGGTTTAAATGCTTTAGGTAGCCCGCAGGCACTGGCAAAGGTGAAAGCGCATCGAGCTGGGCTAGCCAAAAGTGAAGTGGCCATGGGGAAACGTAGAAAGCAGTTTGCCAACAAGCCTCGACGCAAGCCATACCAATCAACCCTCAAGGTGGTTGATGAAGCGTCTGACGAGGAAGATTTGCGCCACCATACCACTCCTGAACAGTCTGACGCTGAAGCAAGCGAATGAATGTCTAATCAAGTGTTCTCTATCCTTGTCTGTCGTTGAACTTTTTACTCTTGATGTCTTTTATGTTGTTTCTCTTATAACTCTGTTTAACGCATGATACATTTGGTTCAATGTTTGTTTTTGCTCGGTTTGAGCTGCTTATTTTATGTTATCATTTCTTGTTCTACGTATGCATATCTTTCTCCTATGCTTTGTAGTACGTTTTTCTGTTTACCTTGTTTCTTTGCTCAACGTTGAACTTTTTGAGTATGATACTAATTTGAGGGGGAGATTCTCTACGAACCCCCACTTATGAAGTTGACTCAAAAAGGGGGAGATTGTTAGTGTGTAGTTCTTCCTAGTTCAACATAGAACCACGTTGCTCTTGTTTGAACTACGTTGAACTATACACTTTGTTTTGTAGTAACTTCATGTTTTATGTTTGTATGTTTTATATTCATTAATTCATACAAGTCTGCTAGGTCAACGTAGAACGAGCTGTATGAACTGAGGAATTAACAAGTGGCTCAACGCGTGACCACGGTTTATCAGCATGGAGCAAGCAGACTTAGGCTCTACAAGCATCATGGGGAGTTACATCAGTGCGTCAGCGTTGAACGAGTTATTTCATCAACGTGGTTCAACGTGGATCAGAGTGAAATGCGAGTTCACCAACGCACTATCATTCAGAGAGTTCAAGGCTTACCGTAAAGACCTTGAATCAGAGCTAACACCTTGACGGACGCGGTGCAAGCTTAGCTACACATAAGGGCTGGACGAATGACTGCTAAGGAATGAAGCCAGCTGCGGGTGCGACTAGAAGACTTCGCTAGAAGATTGATAGTCCAATGAAAAACACTAAGTATTCCAGCTATGCCCACCACTAGCTCGAAGCACGAAGAACACGCTAGTGTGGCGGTGCGTAGAGCTGGGTTCGTCAAGTACGGAAAAATGGAATCTCGAATATTCCATGGAGATGCTTTGGGCTCGGCCCATTAAGCGTGAATTCCGGAAACCCTAATACTCGACACCTATAAATACCGGGTTGTTGGAATTCACTATTCATGCATTGATTTGACATTTTCTAGTGAGAGAAAATTTGTAGACCGAGAGACTTCGCTAGAAAGCTCCGGTTCTACCCTCTGTTTAGTCTTAGTAGAACGCATCGCTAGATTAGTTCTTCGTAGACTTAGTTTTTGGTCGTGTTGACCTTTCTACAAGATTCGCTAGAATTTTGTAGATGTGTTTGTAAGTGGTTCCACCCTTTACAAGATATATAAAAGAGTTTTCTTTTAGAATCTCCAAATTGTGTTAAGTGTTTGTACTCTACCCTTTACACTCTTGTTCTAGGTAGAACAAAGTACAAAGTTCACAATTTCAGCAAATAATTAATTACATGCTTTTATAAAAAGAGGTGAAAATGATCTTCAAACTAATAGTAGTATCAATGTTTATTTAAAATCATGGTAAAAATGGCTTCAACAAGCTCGGATAAATGAGAAATAAATTACTCCGGTACTTTAGTAAAAACTATTGCTTCTCTTCCATATATTTATGTTTGAATTAAAACACACATATTCAAAAATTGTTATTTTTTAATTGTTTTTATTAATGAATAAAAAGTATATTTTTTTTTTTGTAATTAAACAGAAAGATAGTTGCGAATCAATTTTAAAAATTATGAAAAAATAGTTATTTTTGTGGGAAAAAAATGTGTATTACCTATATCATGCGCCTAGGTGTATGATCTATTGTATACCTAACATAAATATTCATTATAAATATACAAAAATATCATCGAAAATAAATAAATTATCATTAAAAACATTTCAAAAAATATTTATTAATAACACTAAAATCATCATTATAAAATATTTTAAAAAAATATTCATTAACTAACACTAAAATCATTACAACAGAATTCTTCTTTTACTCTGATCGTAAGTTATAAATTGCAAAAAATGTGCATATTTTGTTTAGAGTTGAGTAAATAATAAAAACAAAATTGTGAATGAAAGAAATAAAGTGGGGAGTGGGGACATATATGACTCCAAATTGTCTCTTGAAAAAGAAATCACTCTGCCGTGCCGTTGCTATTGCAATACAAAATACATGCAAATGTTAAAATTTGGCCAATAATATTTTAAAAATCCTTGTTAAAGTTAATATTTTAAAAAGCCTCGTTAAAGTGATAATGTTGTTCAATTTATATGTGAGCTCAATATTCTTTATTCAACCGACGTGAGATACTCTAACAATATAATATATATGTGTACATATATATTTGAGCCTTGTTAAAGTGATAATGTTGTCCAATTTATATGTGAGATCAATATTTTTTATTCAACCGACGTGAGATACTCTAACAATATAATATATATGTGTACATATATATTTGAACAAAAGTTTTTTTTATTACGAAGGGGAACCACAGCCGCTCAGGCTGGCTGTACATTACGCACAGTAAACCCTACTCAATCGAGAATGTGTTTGTAAGGGGAATCGAACTCTTGACATCTCAATCTTATGCTTACTTCATCAATCAACTACTTTTGCAGGTTATTTGAACCGAAGTTCGACCGAACATACAACGAATGTCTTTCTTTTATTAATTGCACAACAGATTAAAAACTCAATCGAACTGAAAAAGTGAGAGAACCAATCACTGTATGTAATATATGTATGAGTAGATAATCTTATCGAAGTGAGAAAAATGAGAAAATCAAGCATTGTACGTAATATTTGTATGAGCATAGATAAATACAATATATGATATCCTACCATTGTTGATTGAGTTCAAAATTACAACAACAACAACAATATTAATAATTCTTTACGGTCCATCTTAGCCCATTGCCCGATTGACCAAGCTCAAATCATGCCAAGTCGAATTGACGATCCACGTGTGGCCGACTTGTAAGCGGTGTATGATCTGATTCAATGTTGAACATTTTATTCTTCTTATTATTTATTAAATAATTTTTTATAATTGTCTACTAAAACAGTCCAGTAATTTTAATAACATCAATTTTGCAAATTAATTCAAGCTAGCTATCAATCAAATTTTATAAACAATTAATTAATTGTTTAAATATTATAAAAGAAACAAACAAATCAAATATTTAATTAGAATTTCCAATTGTTATTATTGTAACATGATTGTAGAGGCACACGTATGAGGTAGGAGTATTTCATTATTGTTTCATGTCCTGACTGGGTGCCTGCCAATCCCTGAGCTCATATTTTGTCTCCGTGTTTCGTCTTTTATATATACAGTACTATATATAAAAATTTATTTATTTATTATAATGTCCAAAATTCACGAGTCACGGCACACTGCAACTAAATTATACTCGACATATATATAAATGTGCATTGAAATATACGTAATTAAATTGGGTCAAAAAGAAAATAGAACTGAAGAAACAAAAAAGTCTCTGTAATATTTTTCTTTGTAAGCTAATATTAGGCTTGTCTTTTCATATTGTTTGTTTTAAATAGTTCACAAAAATTTTAACTGATAAAATTTTAAAAAATATATTGAGACAATTTATTTTTTTATATACATTAATAAAGTATAGTTAAAATAATGTTCCATGAGTAGCATGTATATGTGACCGTATATTGGTTAGACTTCATCATTATTAATATATACATGTTGCTTCCACACACATGCACAAGGCCATAAACACAATGATCATGTAGAAAAAGAAATTCAATTTGAAAAAAATACTATATAATTGTGAGTAAAAAAAAAAAAACATATATATAAGAAATAGAAATAAAATACTGTAGTGTTTTACAATACAGAATTATTCACATTTTTTAATAAAGTGAGAATATGTATGTAATTAACAATTAAAAAATATGAACATGTGAAACAAAAACAATTAACGGATTATTGTTAGAACGGATTCCTTTTTAATTTTTAGCAACTTGTCATAGTGAATCATCAAACTTAATTGCAGGATCACTTCCATTAAATATAATGTTTTTTTTAAAGAACGACGATAAAACAAGGAGCAAAAAATATACATATGCGAAAGTAAATATTGTAACTAAAAGATATACATATGCATAACATGGCAAGACTCTTATTTCTAAGTTTGGGTCACATATTTGGGTTGCCAACCCCGTATCTCTTTATTGTTCTTCTTTACTCTCCTAAGTCCTAACATATATATATGTATGTACGCTAATCCATTCGGTTTAAGGTACACTTTCAAAATCCTACAAACAAATTCGATTGTATAGCTCACAAGATCGATCGACAACAACACAATCAATAATTCAACACAAAATAGTTATTATCGGTGAATATGTATGATTCCACAACTATAAAGTGACCAATGTTTAATTTTGAAAAAATTAAAAACAAGGTTGTGTTTAGAAAATAAATTAATAAAAGTCTTGATCAAAGGGGCTAGAAAGACCTAACTTAGATTTGGAAATTGCAAAAGTTATTTTTATATTTTTGGTACGTGTGAATGTAAATGTAATAAATAAATTAAATTGGGCGCACGCGTGGTTCCACCTCCACCAATTTCGCAATTCCATTATCCAATTCAATTATGCTCAATTAATTATGTTGTCTTATGTATCCATCATATAATCACTAACAAAATATTGAATCCCACCAATGCATTATGTCTATTTAAAAAAAAAATTGTGAGTTTCATTATTTTCAAACTTAATTTTAAATTGTTTTAGTTCATTTTAACTTCATTTATTTGAAGTTCAATTCAAAATATAATAATAATAACAATAATAATAATATCAAAAGTTTCATATTAGTTAAGTATTTAAAGTTTAATAAAATAAAAATATTATGTAATATATCATTTTTTACAAATATATAAAAATATAGTACGTTTATTGACAACCATATTTATTTTTGGCAAACATATTTTTTTATTGTGTATTGATCAGTATCAACTTTATTTAATTTTCAATTCACTTCTTTTGTATGAACATTATATTTGATAAGTGTGAAAATCTTGTATAAAATGCATAAAGAAAAAAAAAGGTATAAAAAATTATAAAATAAAAAATATTGAAAATAGTCACACTGTCACACTATTTAAGTTGTTTTTCAATATTTTATATTATATTCTTTTGAATTTAAATTAAGTTCAGTTCAAACACATTAAATTTAAAGATAAAGATTAATATCCAGAATATGGATATCCAGAATGTCTATTTATTATGTCTAATTACATTTTTACCCTTATTAAGTTATGGAGTACTTTTGTTTATTTTTAAGTGATAAATTTGCTGATAATTATAGAAGATATAGGATTCCGTGCGGTAATTAATTATTTTGACTCCCAATTATGTAAACTTCTTTTTCATTTATTTATTTTCAATTTTACAATAAATATTATTGTTAACAAAATGAATTGTAATACAATAACACTAAAATATTTCATAACTAATGTATAAATATTAAAAAAAAAATTATATGTAAAAGTATAAAACATTTCATGTTTGGATTTATATATATTCAAAAAAATATTAATTTGTAATATTCAAGAATCGTTCATAGTTTTAAATTAAAAAAATAAGGATTACAATATTTTTACATGATCAACTACATGACTCGAATTCAGTTGATGTCATTTATATAATTTATAGTAATAGTATTTGAATATATTTAAGTGTTAAACATTCAAATATTTTTTTATCATTAGTAATATGAAATAAAATGTTAAATTTACAAACTCTATGAAATATATTGGACGTAGCATATATATATATATATATATATATATATATATATATATATATATATATATATATATATATATATATATATATATATATATATATAGTGTTACCCCATTAATTATACTTATAGTATAAATCTTATTTCGTAATATCTAACAACGTTTTGATAACAATTTCAGAACTCTTGTTTGTAAAATTGAGCAACAACGATAATTTCTAAATAATTATGCTATTTTTTATTTTATTTGTAGATTTGATCAATTCAATACCCAATGAATAAATTCAATCTATATTTTGTCAAGTTTAATTTTAAGGATCTAAATGAATCAAACAGAATCTAATAACTAAATCGGTTAACTATTATTAATAATATAATATATTTGAATATTCGTATAAATATTTAAATATTTTAAGTATTTTATTTTTTACTTTATATAATATTTTTGTAGTTTAATATGGATATTATTAAATTTTTATTTTTTTAAATATTATTTTCATTATAATAATTATATATAAATATTTATATAATATTGTGATTCTTATTCGTAATAAAAATATTTAAATAAAAAAATTTATATTCATATTTATTTTTTAGAATACTAATTTATCAAAAGTCATTTAATCATGAATTCAATAAAAAAATCGATTAATTTACAACATTAGTTTAATCTCAGTAATTCAATTACATAATCCACAATATCAACACAAAAAAATCACTTTTATAAATCACTTTTATCACGAATTTGACTAATTGAATATTTATGGCACAAACAAATTTTACAAAAAATATCAATTTATCAATCAAACACTCCATTAATCTTACTAACTAAATTGTAAAACATTGCAAATTAAATTGATTTTCAATTCATTGAATATTTATTTTCTGGAAATAAAATAACATTATGATTTATGAATCTAGGTAACATATAAATTGATTTTCTATGTTCACGTTTTGTAAAATTAATTCTCACAATATTATAATATATAGTAAAAAAATATGAATCTATATTTAAAAAATAAATTAGAAGTTAGACAAAAATATGAAGTGCTAAATGGAATCTGTCCATAGACAGAAACGCCTAATTCTTGTTTTTTTACAAGTATAATAATATTTTAATTATTTTTTTGACATTTGTTATAGTTAGTTATAATATATAAAAAATATATTGTACAAAAAAAATTGAAAATAACGCATTTTTTATATTTACACTAAAAAAATCAATTAAATAGAAAGAATATATTTTAATATATAATAATAAAGGATAAAAATTTTATTTTGAGATATTTATTAAATTTATCATATTTATAATTATGTAAAAATAAAAAATAAAAAATAAAAAAAATAAATAATTTTGGGCAGTTCTGCCCATGGGCAGAATTTGCCCATATATCATACCGTTTAAAAAAATCTTTTTAGTTGGACAATTAACCGACTAAGGTTAATTTTTTTTAAAGATAATGTGAAATTAGCGTGAAAGAAGAAGGAGAAAAGTTGGATATTAATTACCAGAGAAAAGTGGGGGCAATTAATACGGGATTGCAATTAAGGGTGAAAAGCTGTCAAAGTTTTTTAGAACATAAAAATTTATTAAGGTTATATAAATAATTACACTTGGTTCTGGATATCCAGAATCTGGATAGTTAGGGCCACCCTAAATTCAAACACATTAAATTCAATTCATTTCGAATATTTCCAATTAAAAAAAAAACAATAACTTAATCATGTAAAGTTTTATAAAAAATGTCACAATTTTTATTATTCGCAAAAAAAAAAAAAAATGTACGTGATTTTGAATTTACATCTTCAAAATAGCATTTTTATCGAGTTTATGTAGCTTATAAATGAAACTCAGAATCTAAATCGATCTGATCAAGATATATATATCCGGATGCATTCCAAAAGATTAGATTCTAAAGAGAGCATGCTAAGAATGTCTGGCATCAAACAATTCATATGATACTAGAAAAAGTTTTAGGGTGCACAAACTCCTTTAATTTGGCTTTTGTAATCTCCCATAAAATGATTGAAGGAATCCCAAGAAAAATAGAAATACAGATTTTGGCATGTTACTAAAGCCAAACCCTAAGATTATTAGTATTATTTTCTAGGCATATATACATTGGGATTCACAAATACTCATCATCATCCTCACTCATTTTAGATATTTGTTGGGCTTTTGATGCAATATTAGTATAGTTTTTTAGTATTCAAAAAAGAAAAAAAATCATCAATCACTAATGGTGTTTTTTTATTAATTTATTTATAAAAATAGTTTATTTATTAGACAAAAATAATTAAGGATCTCAAGTATATCATTTATCATATGTATATATATATACAAAAGTCATGAAATATTGTGATTAAGCAATTGCAAAGTAAAACAAATCCCATTATTCAATAAAAAAATCTTACCAACATTTTTTTGTTTTCTATGTGATGTTGGATTGGACATTGAATTATTAATGGACCCAACAAGAACTTTTACAGGCTGGACAATTCCTTGTTCCAGAGACTGAGAACCAGACCAACTTTTTAAGCCCACATTCTAATTTTGAAAAAAATTCAAATTTCTGACCACAAAATTCACTGCATTTGATTGCAAAAATCTGCCAAAGAATTTATAGAGTGAAAATAAAAAATAAAAAATGAATCAGCCAGTACAACAGATTAATATAAAAACAATCAATGATTATTCTAAAAAGAAACAACAAATTTCCTAATTTTTTGAAAGGAACATACTGCATCCGGAAATAATACTAATATACAAGCACATCCTAATAACTATATCCTGTAATAACCTAGAGAAAAGACTATTAGAGAGATAATAGCCTAACTTCAGGGTATCCATGTTCTTCACTTGTATAAGAAAGTGTGCCAGTTTGAATCTTGCCCAAGGGCATTACTATTTAAGCGCCCACAAACACAAACCCACCAACAGTTTGCTCGTAATTCACAATCACTCTCTAATAGTAATCTGGTCAGTCAAACTCTTTTACCGATCACCTCCTACGTGAAGAATTATGTTGGTGGGCTTTGCTCTCATTCTGTATTCTATCCGCATACATCGGCAGACGAATGATCTCATTGATCTCGTTCAACAATACCTCCTCAGTGATATTGTCCTTTATACTTCTCATAACCTGTTTTTACGTTTAAGACAATATCTTGCTTAGTACCACTTTAGAAAATGATAAATTACAAAAACTACCTGTTTATGTTTCAAAATTACAAAAAGTCCATAAAAAAATGATGTACTGTATGAAAATACGGCTGAAATTTTCATAATTAGGTTAACTCTTTTACAAATTGCGCCTCACGCATCAAGTTTTTTTCTCTTTGTAAAATTTAAAGGTAGATGAAATTTATAATTAGGATAGACCCAGGGGTAATATTGATAGTTAATCTATGAAGAAAAAGTGATAGGATGACAATGCTGCAATTGTTACTTACCTTCCTGTAAGTGTTGAATTCATTGGGGGCTCCTTTGTCTACCCTGACCCTCATACACATCCACACGTTCACCTCGGAATCCCAAGAACACTCAATAATCTTACCCGCATAAGTTGAAGCATCATTCCCATCTGCAAAATGTGTACAAACAATTATGAGAGAAAACAACCAATCCATCAACAGCACCTAAAGATAAGAAACTTGATATATACGGCACAAACAAGAGAGCCAACATACACCTAAGGGTCTAAAAATGAGGATTTAGCATAAATACAAAAGAATCCAACTATATTACAATATTACAAAAACTACATAATTGTTTGTATTTCTCCAATTGCACCCCCAAGTGGGAGGACACGTACTTTTAAAGTTTGCTAAAACTTACAGAGGTATTTGTATTTTAAGGGATCATAAAAGTAATTTTGTGATTAACTTAAATCACAGGTGTGGTAATAGTAATTATTCAAAAGTGATATTTAAAGAAACAGGGTAAAAGCACATCCACCCTACATATATATAAATATAACAAAAAGTAGTATCAATTATTTTGCCAGGTGATAATAGAATACTAGTAATTTATTTTTGCAAGATTAGAAAATAATAGGTGAACAACTTACCAGGGAACACAACCTTCCCATCCAATAATTTCTTCTTCCCTCGCTCAAACAGGTAAAGTGATTGGTGATCATCAACCATCTGCGAGAAAGGAAAAATTAGGATAAACACACAAATCAGGTAGATCCAATTAATTTTGCAAAGGAAAATCCTAATAGAATCAGCAAACCTCAAATAGAAAGTCCACTGAATTCATTTCTGGATATTTCCACTTCAAGAGGCCCTCATGCGTTCTAGGAACATAAGCATCATCCCAACCCTGAGAAGACAGAGAGAAAAAAGATAACTATTATATAGGGATAAATGACAAAACTCCACTTATCATCAAATAGCCCATCACATAATTTCTTTAGTTACATAGCACCTTTGAGAATGTAATATATACTTGCATAATTGAAACAGGGTTCATGACAAATTAAAAAGCCTACTTGAACAGTTAGAAACTTCATCCGCTATAGGAAAAAATGCTATAGTGCAGAAATGAGGAAAAAATAAAAGTAGGTGTTTTAAATCTAAGTCTTAGCACCTGAAAGACGAGACCATCAGCATCATGGGAGAGCTTTGGAATAAATCCCTTCAGGAGCTTTGTAACGGTGGAAAGAAGCCAAAAGTCTTTCCTCCGCACCTGTCAAGTATCATAAATCCAGCGGGAAAAATTTTAAAGACAGGGAAGGAGGGAGGAAAACTTAGAGGTTTTAATGATTACAAACCCTGAATGGTTCCAAGTCATATCTGTAATAAGGATTTTGGCTCTGATATATTTGTTGTCTTTCAAAATTGCGTGGTTCGATCACTTCCCTCTCCAGCATTTTCCAACGCTCGTAAAATGGGCGCTGCATGTATAAAGATTTGTGTTTAAGTCCTACAACAACAAACAATACAAAAAACCAAAAACCAGGAAAAACGCATAATCAAAGAAAAGCTATTAGTTTTATTTTTCATACAATAAATGATAGCAATGCGACGAGGGTCACTTGGAAGGGTTTTGCTGGGCGTGTCAAGACTCGGGCAGCAGGCCAAAACAGGCCTGCTGGAGTGGGCTAATACTTAATTATCTAATTTAGTTATTATAGTTTAAGTTATTATAATAAATTATTGGGCTTTGTTCTTGGGCTTTAGTTAATATTATATAAAGATGGTCTTTCATTAGGGTTAGGACATCAAGAAATTTATTAGGGTTTGCAGCTCACGCTGTGGCAGCAGAGAGAATTCTCTGTGAACCTCTTTGAGGTGTTTTTATTCTTATTTTCAGTAATATAATTTATAGTCTTCTTTTTCAATCATCTTCACTCTATCAATAAATTTATTTTTATTTTAAACACTTGCCCCTTACGTTAAGACGACATTAAAACGATAAAGGGTCATACTGTTAAATGATCAAGATAAATAGCTTGCGCTGCCAGCACTTAGCAGAAATAACTAGAACTTCCTACACAGTGCAAACAATACTGAAACAACTCTCTAGAACCCATTGTATTATCTAAATATAACATATTTCTGTTCAGTGGAGATTAAAAATTCAATATAAGAACCCAAAATATCTCAAGTACACATTATTAACCACACAGAAAGTCTAACCAAATAATAAAAAATAAAAAAATAAAAACTAGTACCCCTTTGTCCTTATAAAAATGTCTCACTATTTTTTTGGGTGACCCTCTGAAAATGTTACACTTTCTACTTCTGATTATTTAAACAATTATTTAAAAAACCACAACCACACAGATTCACTTTACACATAAAATACATTTTCCTTAGATATCATGCCGAAAAGAAAGTGGACACTTTTAGAGGGACGGTGGGTGTCTATTAAATAATTCTAATAATTACAACCTATATATTGTTTGTATGTGACAGCCATAAGAATTCATATAAGTTCCAAGATCAAATTAAAACTGGACCAATAGTCAGTAGAAACAGAAGGATTTTGGCAAGCATTGCAATGAATCAGTCTAGTACCAAAAATAATGGCATGCCTACTTTCGACATTGTACAGGAGACATAAAGATAAATAATTAATTATTATTTCATATATACCTCAACAATGGATACATGATTAATGGCCATCATATCATAGATCAAGTATCTCCTCTCTTGCTTTTGTGAATCAGGAACAGTGTCAATTATCATCTCCCCATCAAGTAACGTAAAATGATGGTATCTCTCAGGTATCCCCTTCTGGACAAATAAAAATGTAGATATTCTGAATTCAAAACAAAGGGAAGGAAAAATTCATTTGCAATGCTATTAAATAGCTCGAGAAATCAAGTCACTGGACAAACAGGGAGGAGGGGGTGCATACTTCGTTCGCATGCCTGCATGGGAACCGCATCTGAACTCTACGGAAACTAAAATGCCTATCGATCAAGTAACAACCATCCATGGTGATTAGCATCATGTATCTTGTTCCATCTGCTTTCCAGGTGGCATAATAGTAACGCTGCCTTAATAATTGTAAGTTTTCCCTGTATGGATATGGTTATGATGTATCAAAATACAAATCCTTCTTATGCAGACTATAGATAGTGACCTAGAAGCTAAAAAAAAATCAGATTCAATGTAAGTTCAAGTAAGAGGGTGCTTACCAAAGCTTTTAAGCTCTTATAAAGCAACTATTAAGATGTTTGGTAATTTAAAGAAATCTTATAATCCATTCTTACTTTGAAAATAAAATTGTTTATAAGCTCGTTCATCAAATATATCCATCCTCTTCAACCTCTTATTTTTTAAATAATATTTAATACATCAGAAGCTAAACATATCTTCCAGGATGAAAGAGCATTTATGCTCTTTAGAAAAGCTTGGCCAAACAATCTCCAAATGTCAATATATTCATACGAGATGAGAAATCATTTTATTTTAAGTATACCCGCTATAATGCAAATGGGTTTACTCATTCAGGTACAAATGAGCCATGCAAATCAAGAGGAGGTTGACTTAGAGAGACCTGTTGAGGGAAACTGGATGTGAGCCTGGAAACTGCTGAGGTCCTCTAGCCTGTGGATCATAATACGAGACTCATTTAACTCGAAAGTAGAAAATTAGCAATAATTTGGATACAGCAGACCTTACCCCAGTAGGCAACTTCATAATTTGATAGCAGAAATGGCGCATTGCTATTTCTTGGTCACTAGGTATTTTATCTCCCAAAATATCATCATTTGTCATAACCAACTGTGTCTCTTGACCCCCCTGAAATGTTTACACGGTCCAAGGATAAGGGTAATGACATCAACTTTCATGGGGGCAGTTTCAACTTCAACACTTCCATATAGTATTTTGTGCACCACAATAAAAATGGAAAAAAAATTCTTTTTCCGGGAAGTAGGAAATACACACAAAACATACATCTAAGGGAGCTGCCAAATCTCCGTCATCATCATCGTCATCTGGAATCGCGTCACCATTCAAATCAAGTTCAGAAGATCTTTTCCACTCAGGAGTCTGAGGGCAGACAACCTTATCAGGTTTCTTCTCATGATAAAAACTGTACAAAGCATCAATGTAGTCTTGTTTATATATCCCTGGTGGACGTGCATCAGCGAATATCTCAATTGCCTGCAAAGGAAGACAAAAATGAGACATCCAATAGTTTATTTACGCTCAAAAAAAGATATAGTGACAGCAAACAGACCTGAGAGACAGATATGGGTTGAGTACGCATGAGAAAGTGGACAATCATATATCCCGTACGGTTATGCCCATGCGTGCAGTGAACCAGAATATATTTCTTCGATTGCTTATGCCGCGTCATAAATTGGTAGACCTAATAAAACATAAAACACCACCAAAACAATATGTTGTTATCCAAGGCTCTATAAGCAAAACTTGCATAATATATAAACACAAAAAACAAAATTGTAAGTTGTATAAGAGGTTAAAGATCAACTGATGATGAATATATAGCCCGGGTCGATAAAAATTAATGTATATATTTGGCAGCAACCACAAAATTAACTTGATGTTGCAATCACATAGAATGGTCCATGGAGGATAGCAGGATGCACAAGGGTGCTACTTCTAACTAATTAATGGAATGAATTACAAAAAAATCAGAACCAATACAAGAAAATTTATTTATATTCTGCAGAGTAATGGGTCTACAAATATATATACCTCGTAAAAAAATTTATTTACAGCCTCATTCTCCGGCACAGAATCACGACCCTTGCACGCAATCTAAATTAGAAGCCAAAAGGTCAGGAGCTGAAGAATCATACTGGAAACTGGAAAGTAGTTGAAACAATAAGCACGTGCTAAATAAGGTTAAGTGTACATATAGCATACCTTCACATGCTTTATACCTTCTTTCTTCCAGTCATTCACATTATAGTATCTATTTGAATTGGTAAGATCAATCACCAAACCAAGCTGAAAAGATTCAGTAGAAAAATTAAATCATGATATAGGCACCAGAAGAGTCTCCTGAACTAAGAAACTGAGATTTTATTAATACATAGAAATAGATTATTGTAAATTGAGAAGATGGTAATAGAGACTTAGGGTAAATGGCTATAAGGATGATGATGGTAATTAAATTATTTCACCAATAGATGGTACTACTAATTTAAGTTTGAGAGACCTAGTGCTCCTTAGTACTTAGTCTATTCAGCACGGTAAACCCAAACTTGAGAAACTGGCATCACAGCATGGTACTTCTAGTCCCGCAACCCCTACATTCCTCTCTATCACATAGCTTCTTCAATCCCAATCAAAACATTTAAAAAATAACCCAATAATTTTTTAACACCATAATTTAGCAAATAATACTAACAAGTAACAAAACAGTTTTATAAGAATACAAATTGATGAATTAAACAATCATGGAATATTCAAAATTTCATAAAGCAGGAAAGCACACAAGTCAAATGTGCAATCACAATGGGAAATCCCCAATCCCCATATAATCAAAGATGTGTTGAACCAACAAATTAATTACAATAATGATATAATACGATTAAGTAGCAGTAAAGTTTATTACCGTTCTTCCTAAAACTCTCTGCTGATGGAACACTTGACGAAATGAGTATCTCTTACCAGGAAGAACTTCATCATTGAACGATTCACCTAAAGGAACTTTTGAAGGTATCAAACACCCTATTTCATGTCCAGCAGAAGGGCATTCTAACCAACCTGCCATGAGAAAAACAGAAGTTGTAAAGATGACAAGGCACTAAGAACCAACCACAAAAGAAATGATAGTAACACTAGTTGAAGCAGATTTTTTCCAACCTAACATTAAAACACATTTATACAAAGAAACCAAAAACACCAAACCTCACAACAAAGGAACTACTACTGTACAACATCACTAATAGGTGCCAGATACAAATTGAAAAGGTAGCAGAAAGTCACCTATAAAGAATCAGATGGAAAAGACTAGAAGACTTGGAGCTAAGTTAATGTTTCGAATTTTCCCTATAGTGACTAGAACTCAAAAACCTTTGCTGAATCAACAACTTGTATGTCCATGTCATATGATTTAAGGATTCAATAATCAATTAAACTTGAAAAAATATATCCCAAACACTTCGTTGCATAAAAGCATAAAAAATGGGGAAGTATGAGATTTGGTATTGCACTCTTGGTATAAGGAGGAAATTTAGTACTGAAATCCCTGTGCTGTTGGTACCATCCCATCAAAGGTGTGTGAAACATAATTGAAAATTAATGTACCTGGAGGAAGTCTACTATTAGGTTTCTGCCTCTTTACTTGATTCCCATAATCACGCTGAGGTGGCTGATATCCATAGGATGGTTTGGTATCCTCAGAACGTTCTCTTCGCATCTTCTGCATCCTTTCCTCGCGCTCCTGATCCAAGGGCACATGCAAAAATGATCTATGTTTCAATTTTAAGCCAGCGAACAATAGTCATTCGAAACCATATTATAAACCCACGATGCTCTATTTGACCAGTGCTCTAAGGACCTATAGGATTGAAAGCATAATATCCCTAGACAATAAAGACCATGATAGATGTAACATGTAAGATTCTGTTTTTTTAGTTTCCTAAGCAGACAATAGTATCAGCATCTTCGCCAAGAGTATTACACATGAAGAAAATGCACCCAATAGAATGAATATTGACAATGTTGGTGGATATACAAAACACCATGTCCAATCACAAAAAAATGAGCATGAGTACAGCTTAGCCATTAGTATAGATTCGGAAGAAAATATAGCATGCTTTAAACTCTTGACTACTTGTAACAAAGTGCTTACTACTTGCAACGTTGAGAAAACCAGCATTAACCTGACTCATTGTATAAAAGAACAAAAACACTCTGGTCATGCTTTAGAAAGTAGATGAGATGGAATGATACCCTGCGTGAAATCTGAGCTCCAGATTCCCCATGACCCACGTGTTCATTGTAGTCAGGTTGTTCATACGACACATTATCTTCTTCTGAATGTGGTCCAGGGTATACTTCATCCTCTTCTGGTTGGGGGGAGACATTCAAGTCCATGCTGACAATCATTAAAGTAGAATCAGAAGCATTTCCGGATGGCGGATGCAATGAAAAAATATATATTGGAGTACACTGCTTAGACTAAAATCGAAATAGAAACTACAAAGATACATCGTATATGAGCTTCAAGCAACACTATTTATACAGATACATATGTCTACACCAATCTCATATGACTAATCAGAAAACTACTACTCCATCAAACATAATAGGAAAAAGCAAGGATTAAAATAGTCTTTGAGATAAATAGAAGAGACTAAAGACACAGTTAACAGACTCACCATCAAACTTATTCCCACCAAATTACTTATTTCCTTCTTTTTAACTATTTATTAGAAAATGCTGTCAATATTAATGCTGAATTATAATACGAAAGGTTGGAGTGAAACTTAATAAAAACATAGAAATCTACTGATTCAATTCCACCCCTACCACCAAAAATATAGACACAATGCAAAAATCGATGCTCAAGAGATTCCAGTCGATAGCTGATCAAACAAATTAAACCAAGCAACAAGTCACAAGTCTAGGCTGAAGTAATAAGATTCAGCACATCTCAATATTCAATCAAATCTTAATGTCGTTTCTACAAAGAACGCAATAAAAATAATGTTAATGAAATCCGCAGTAAAATAAGAATGCTCCAGCTGTGTGTTTACAAAAAACAATCGTACACGCAAAGACAGATGTAAGGAACATTAACTAGTTTCAGTAGATGAGCCAACAAACAATAACATTTTCACTTGCTCGGGCTCCCAAACATAATATGTTAGCCCTTTCAGAAGTGACATCACCAAATTCCCAATAGAAACTTAATAGGACAGAATAAAATCACCCTCCGCTACAACATCGTCCAATGTCTAGGAGCCAACATACTTCTACCAAATTTTATCAAGAATACCAATAGACCATAATCAAGAGTTCACCTATATAGCAAACAGTCCCCACCCGATCATGGCCCGCCCGATCAATTAAAATTTATTAAACCCTCTAGTTTATTGCTTTTACTTTAAGTGATAAACAAGCTACACAATCGTTTATTTACCAAAAGCCCAGGTTATCATTAAACTCTCTAGCTTGTCTCTGTTTTTTCTTGCAAAATCAAAAGTGAATCCAAAAACAAACCCCAATCTCACGGCAACAGCCACATGAATAAAAATGCCAAAAAAAAAACGAGTTCCAATCTCGAAAAAAATTTGCAGGACAAAAACGAGAATTCTCACCGAAAGCCTTTGAAGCACCGCTTCAGTCGGAAGAATCCCCACTGAATTAAAATTTATTAAACAAAAATAAAAATGCTTCCTTCAATTCCTGTGGCGACTAAACCCTACAACCGAACATCAATTAAATCGAATTTTTCGACTTCACAAAAACCCTAGAAAGAGAAACGAGCGAGCGGGGCGTTGTAATTCAATCCATGAGGGAGAGGGGTGATTACTGAAATTACAGAGAGCCATTGTATTTGTAGTAGTAAATATACATAATCGTGTATGACGCCGTTGATAGTATATAGAGCCGGTTAATGGTAGATTCACTCAAATAAATTGAACATCGTATATAATCGATACAGATTCGATGGGTATATATATAAGAGGTCAATTAGGGGAAGGGGCAGAACCGTCATTTCAGACATTTTTGGTTTTATTTACCGATTCTCGGTTGACAAGCTTTTCCGTATAATGAGATTTTTTTAAATATTTTTATAATAAAATTAAATAATATATATTCTTCATTTTATTTTATTTTATTTTTAAAAATTTTAACGTATATTCAAATATTCAAATACAATTAAAAAATTAATATTCAAACGAATACAAATATTAAAATAATAAAATATACTTAAAATACGAATTAAATAGTGAGATATTCCACTAAATTCGTTTACACTCTACTTTACATATATAAAAAAATACTATGTCTAAACTATTTATTTAAAATTATAAGAAAATCGTGCATAAATAGTTGAAACATAAGTAATATTTATAAATTTATTTTAAAAGAAATTAAAAAAAATTATTTACAATTATTTTATTTTTTTAACTTTAAAATACAAGTGTATATTTTTTAATTTATTTTTTTAATTTAATTGTCAAATAAAATGTGCATAATTTATTGATATGTTAAATAAAAATGCAGATTTTTTGGAAGTTTGAAAATGACTATAATTAATATTTATTTGCATAGGGTTTGAAATGTTTGATTCCGCAAAATTTGACTAAAATATTTTCCTTTGCTCAATTTGATTTACTCAAATGATTTTTTAATAATATTAATAATTATTTATATATATTATTAATAATTATTTTTATATATTATTAATAATTATTAATAATATTAATAATTATTTTTATATATTATTTTTATATATTATTTTTAAAAAGATATTAATAAAATTTTAATATTATAAAGTATACTTATTATTTAGATAAAATTATTAATCTCAGTTTTATTTTAATATATTATATATATAAATTTGTGAAATAAATTGAGCTGAGGCGTGAATGAGTTGAAGAGGACTTTAATAGAAATGAAATGAATTGAATCGATTCAAATTAAAAAAAACATGAACTAAGTACAAAATTAATTTTTGAATCATACTATATAAAATTTTGGTTTTCATGTTTCCACTATACAGTTCATAATAAATAAACTTTCTTCTTCTTAATTATTCAAAAAAAATTCATTTAATTTCTTTCCCTACCACCACAAAAAAATATGGATTGCACTGAATGATGTGCGTGAATGATGAGCAATGATTGCACTGCAAATTTGCAATGAGTTTCAAGGGCCCCGAGCTCAATCTGACTTGATTTTTCATCAACATGTTCGTTAAATCAATGCTCAAGTAATTTACAGGTCTCTATTAGTCTCTCTTCTTTCTTTAACACGAGGATGTTTTAAAGCAATCTGGATTTTTGTTTTTTCTAGTGCTGCTGCATGTCAGAGAATAGTTGCTCTCGCTCGTGTCTTTAGAGTACCTTCCAAATCCAACAACAAAAAACCTATAGCAAAAATAGGTTGACATTGCAATTGACATAAACAAAAAAATAAAAAAATTTACATACAAGCACATGTCGAAATTCGATTTTACCCGACCTGAGCAACAAAATTCAACACATTAGACTACCAAAGGCTCTTATGAGAAATGTTGAATCTAAATCCACACAGAACTCATTAACGGAAATAAGCACGCAAGTAACTTATACAGTTTCTCTATCTTTATCAGCTACAAAAGCCAACGACTGAACTAAAAATTTTAGACAGGGCAAAAAAAGTGTAGCAATGCAGATCACAACCACTAGACGAGAGAGGTAGTTCAAATTGAATAAATAAATCAGTCTGATGCCAAGTTCTTGTTGTAGCAGATTCAGAACCCTGAGGACTCAAACGGCAAGTTGAAGAAAGTAGTACACCACGGGTATGTCCCAAGAAGTTTCAACAGATTTATCCACATCCATCAATAATCATCTTCCTACAAATTCATCAGTTTAAGAGGATGTTTGCTCTAAAAATAATACTCTATAATTTTTGGGTATGAAAGTTAGGCAGCAACTAAAACTCCAACGATTGCAAAAGATGTGAACACTTACATCAGACAATGCTACGGTTAGCTTCCACAGCGAGACTCCCATTTGATCCAACCGAAGATTCAGTGTCTTTTAATATCTCAGCTGCCAACTTTTCATGTTTTTCTTTTAATTCCGGAATACTTATAGACTCACCAATCTCTTTCTTAATTTCAGCCTCCAACGCCTGAATCTTACTTTTCAACTCCTCGTCAGGTGCATTTCCAGCTTTTGCCACCATTGTCCTAAGGAGCTCGATTTTCCCCTTCAAATCCGATGACTTCACAACATCGTCTATAATCATAGTAACCTCTTCACCAAATGCATCTATTTTAGCCGAGGCCTTAGGGATCCTAGAAACCACATGCCAGCCCTCGGAATCAAAAAGAGTATTAAATTCCGACTCTAATTCTTCACGCAACTGCAGAACTTTTTCCTTTAGCTGTGGATCCAAGTTGATATCTGAGTTTCCAATTTCTCCCTTTAGCATCTCAATCTTACGTTTCACCTCAGGCCGGTCCATGATTGCATTGAATTTCTTCTTAATTTCGAACTTTGATTCATCTCTGTTGTTGGTGCCCTTCTTAGTGAGATCTGATGGTTTGGATAACTCCTCCAGCATCTTAAGCTTAGATATCAGGCTCGGGTAATTAGGAGCCATGGGTAGGTTCTTGCGTAATTCATCATTCAGGTGTTCGATTTTTTCCTTCATGGTAGAATCAGCGACCTGGTCTGTTAGATTCCTTGCTTTCGCGACTTCTTCCCTCACCCTCAGGATTTTGTCCCACATGCCCAGAGCTTTTGCGGCCACATCATATTCATATTCAATCTCACTTTCCAGTTTCTCAACCATTTCTTTCAATCCTGTCACAGGACGTTCAGCTGATTTTTTACTGGCTTCACTCACCTGTACTTTAAGCTTTTCAACCTCATCCCTCAGCTCCGATTCTGAAATCTTTCTGACGGGGACTATGGGTTCTTCTTTCTTTTTCATGTTAATTTTTCGTTTGGGATCGATCGGGATTCCCTCTTGGAAGCTAGAGCTACCAATTTTCCGGAACTTTTGGGACCTATGCTTTAATAGGGTTTCAGTATCCATCTTTAAAAGTTCCTGCAAAGACGAGATTTATGAATTCTTTACGATTTGTGCTGCATATATGGGCACGTGAAAATGATTAAAATGTGGGGCACTCACATCCATAGTTTCAACAATTGCATCTTTTATCTGAAGTGAAGTCCAATATGGGTCTGCATGTGCACCACCGAGAGGTTCCTAATTGAAACACGAGGGTTTAAAAATGCTTAACCAAGATAATGCAAAGAATTCAAGATTGAAGGTCACAAACATGGTGGAGCCAAGAAGACAAAGTGGGGTGGGCCGGAGAGATTTCTTATAGAAAAAAATAATACGTCCAACTCTAAGTGGGAAGAAAACCAAAGAAATACATGTAATGAAAATGAAAAGGTAAAAAAGGAGAATGAATTACAGGGATGATGCCATCAGCAATCTGTAGCTTTATCAGCTCTGTAGCTGTTATTTTTAATTTCTCAGCCGCCTGGAAAGAAAAAAGAAACAGATCAGATTACAACTATTGCATCTGTTATACATACCATATCCACAGCTTATTTAAACAACCTTCGGAGAAGCTTTTGCAGTCTTCCACAAGATTGCAGCACATGCTTCAGGGCTGTCACATAGAAATTGTTAAAAGGGTCAAATCGAAAAGGCGCGGGAGAATGAATGCAGCAAACAAGACTCTTAAGAAGGTAACTAAAGAAGATATTCATCATGTAAGAAGGTAGCACAAATGTAATTAAATAAGAAACCCAAAATTACAGAAAATTATGTATCAATAGTGTAGACCCATAGAAAACACAACAAGTATCATAGACAACACGCATAAGCACCTAGCAACGTAGAACACTGCATTTTCAAGCATTAACAGCTTGTTGGCACAACCAATAGCCAGAGCTCCACCAGAGCCACCTTCACCCATAATAATTGAAAGTATAGGTACTTTCAAACCAAACATAGTTCTCAAGTTCTGAGCAATGGCTTCCCCCTGTAAACAAAGGAGCACATAATTATCGAATGAAAACTTAGGTTGACCAAGAAAACATTGCAATACAGTATTTTAAGTACCTGACCCAGTTCCTCAGACTTGAGATCAGCATATGCCCCAGGAGTGTCAATGAAAGTGACAATGGGAAATCCATGATGATCTGCATAATACATCATCCGCAGTGCTTTCCTATAACTGTTGAAAATAATTTACTATATCAGAAAAGGACTTGAACTCCGTACATCAGAATGTGTTGTTAAAGAATGGAATATCCCTCAATGTGTTGAGCAACCAGGCATAATGAGTGATTTTTCACATTGCCAAAAAGATCATGAAGAAGAATAAAGCAAAACAATTTCTCCAGATGAATTACCCGTGTGGAGTAGGCATCCCAAAATTGCGCTGAATATTCTCTTTTGTGTTCCTACCCTTCTGATGGCCCATGAACATGTAGCTTCTTCCATTAATTGAACCAAGTCCAGTAACAATAGCAGGATCATCATATCCAGCTCGATCACCATGGAGCTCCACAAACTAGACATATATAAAATGAAACATTTGATCGGGACTCCAAATAAAAGAGGGACTCTCACCTCTCATTTATCTAGTTTCTACATGTAATCGATTTCCTTGAATATCAATATTTATAACGCAGTAAATATACTTTATTTACAAGAAAATACTTGGCAAGTACGAGTTGGATAAAAAAAACTACCAGACCTTCTCAGTAATGTTGAAGACATGATCAAGAAATGTTGGTCTATTGGGATGACGTGCAATGTTCACACGTTGTATAGGGGTCAAATGAGTGTACAGATCTTTCAGCGCCTGCAAAATCAAAATGAAGAGCAAGTATAATTGGCAGCAAATATAGACTGGAAATGGAAATCATGAATAGTAATTAAATAAGAAGTTGCATTGTGATGGAATACTCAGTGGACATGAGTCAAACCTGTTGATATTTATTCTCTAGTGAAATAATTTGTTCGCTGAAATCCAAACCAGTTTCATTTGCCATCTTTTGCACCTATATGAAGAACAGGCAATAAAATTCAACCAAATGACCACATTCTCTATATATTAGAGACCTATGTTAAGAGCATGATATAACAGAGTGGTTGAAAGGTTCATACATCAATTATCTTTTTCTGCAGGTCCATGAGAGGTCTCTCGAAATCCAAAGTAACTGGCTTTGGCTTTTCTTTCAAAGGTTTGAAAGATGAGAGATGGGTAAGGACTCCACCCTTTACGTTGAGGTCAGGATCATCTGGCCATGGGTATTCTTGCTTTTTTACATTTCTAAGCTTTGCTGTTATAGAGAAATCTCTCCTTTTTGATCCTAGTTGAGCTTTTCCAAGAACTTTCAGGGGTACACCACAAACACCATTACTTGTGCTCCTAAGAAAATCCGAAGCAGCAGGTTTCGAAACCAAATTCCCGGTGAATGACGCTTGAGACTGGGTTATGGAGGCCATTTTGCCCCTGTAAACAGAATAATAGGACCAGACAAAAGAGTCATCAAAATAATAAAAGCAACAATAAAAAGACGGAGTATGATGAGACCATTTGAAATTTGGGAAAAGTAACTGACTGTATAGGAAATACATCATATTGGGTGCGGATATTCAGAAATTGAATCCCTCTCGTACTTTAAATATGTGTTGCTGATGCATAAAATATTCATAAGATCGATAAAAGTACTCAAATTTATGCACAAACAATGGAACGGGCAAAGTAGAGACTTCAGTTGAACTGATTTACTTACAAACCTGTATTTTAATTAGATTTTGTTAGCATCTATATGATTGAAATTCACTATTCAGTAAGCAAACATGCTAACACTAGTCTATGAAATAAAGATTTACCCTAGCTGACTAAGCAAGTAACAAGTTTCAGCTGAATTAACCGAATCACGCAGGTAAAATTGAAGCAAAAAAACTATCTCCATTTTCATATCCTGATCAACACAATTCACAAAATAACACAGGCAACCACCATTCACGTATTCCGATTCTTATTACGCAAGAAACAGGGAAAAACACTGACCTGTGAGATCGATATACAACAGAGAGATATAATAATCGATTGGAGAAATCAAAGTGACACTTCTTCCGCTCCAGAGATTTCGAAGTGACACTTCTTCCGCTCCGTAGATACAGGGAAAGGGGGAGAGAAATCGTCACTGAAGCTTTGCTTCGTGCTTGTTCGACAACCACACCACAATGTGAAGAAGAATCAAACAGAGATTTATATTTTTTATATATTTTTTTTCGATGGTTTCTATGTGAGAGTGAGAGAACGAAGAAAACCCTACCACTACCAGTGTGTTCGCGTAAATAATTACAGTACTCCGTAATACTGACACGTCGTTAAAAAATACCACATTTACATTTTTTTTACCGTTTATACAAGTTAAATTTAATTTTAATTATTTTCTTATAATTTTGATACATATTTATTGGATAAAAAGAAAATAAACGTGATTATAATAATGAGAGTAACAATACGGAGTACAAAAATGGAAATCACGCTTGAATTCCCGAGGACTTTCTCAGCGCTTTTGTTTTATTACAAACGACTCACACCGGTTCATTGCCACATTTCGTCGAACACCATGGTGGACATAAATCACTTGGCCGGCGGAGCTCCCTCCAACGGTAGTCCTAAATCGTATTATTTCCATACAGTATATGTATATGTATATGTATATGTATATGTATATGTATATGTATATGTATTTGTATACACACACCAATTCCATTGTCGTAATACATTGTGCTGTCGATTAAACATAAGCTATCCTCGAGCAACTCAGGCAAGGCATTGCGAAGTTCGAGCTCACCGCGTCACCGGTGGCTTCAATTTCCAGCCGCTGCCGTCGAAGCACTCCCCCTCTCGCTTCGATATCGAATGCCACTTCTAGATTCTTCGCCAGGATTGGACGCTCTGAGTTCGTGATTTTATCCTTTTCGAGATATTCTGTGAAATCTCTTGAATAATTTTATCAAACACCTTATGAGCAAAATACTGTCGAATAGACAATTGGCGTTTTTTTAAAAACTGTTTTCCGTTTCAGGGATGAAAGTTCGCCGGCAAGGAAGAAAGTAGAACGTTACTCGGTTCGGAAAGTTACCGGCGATGGGCGTTGCCTGTTTCGTGCCCTGGTAATCTAGTGTGTAGTGTGTGTGTGCTTTTTCAATGTTCTGTTACCCATTGTAGCAAAGTGCTTGCTGCACATTAGGTTTAGGTTCAATGAAAAATTACAGTTTTGCTTTTGTGGCTTTTAAGTTCATTAGGTTTAGTTTTGGTGTGTCCATTATCAAAATCACATGCCTCGATTCTGGGTACCGTTTGGATTTTTTTATCGGTTACGTGTATGTGGTATAGAAAAGTATAATCTTTTTTTTTTGTGGATTTTGAGTTTATTGCTTGGATTCAGGTAAAAGGGATGGCTCTCAACAAGGGTATGACACTTGGCCCGGGGGAAGAGAGAGAGAGTGCAGGTCTGTCTAAGAGCCGAAAAGGGTGTTTATTCAAACGGCAGGTTTCAAAACCTATACCCACTATGAAATGGAAACTTATGATGACTTAATGTAAATATAATAGATGAATTACGGATGGCGGTAAAAGAGGTTATATGTGTCAATGGCAAAGAGCGTCATCAGTATGAAGAGGCATTGATTGCTATAACGGTTGACGAACCTTTGAGACGGTGAGGCTTTGAGTTTGTTAGTGGTGAGGAGACCCTTCACCCATTTTAGCTGTTATGGTTGAAGGAAATTTGAAGTCCAAGTCCTAATTAACATTGTGCCCTTGCAGTTACTGTGAACGCATTGGAAGGCCAGATTTTTGGGGTGGAGAGGCTGAGCTTCTGGTTAGTACATTATTTTGTGCGTATACCTCAACTCGTTATATGTCGTGGCCTTTCCTTGTGGGTAAGTGAGTGGCGGGGCAAATGTAATTGATTAGGGAGTGCCTGCAAACTCAAAGAAAAACGTTGTCTGAGCTTTAAACTTGAAACGGCATTTTTTATAGTTTGTCTGAACACTCACATTTGTGCTACCTTCTAATTTATTCCAAAATAATTGAAAAATAAGGTCGGTGTGCCTTTTATTTTGGAACCGTGTGTTTTTTTAAATAATTTTTTATCCACCATTCTATTATTGCTAACAATAAATTACTAGTATATGGTTAGTTTTGTACTTATATTCAAAAGATCATTTCATAGGTTTTCTATATGTTACTTGTCAATTAACCTTTCAAAACATTCCATTCTTGTGTTTCTCAATTAGTATGGTTGATAAATTAAGCTTCTAAGGATTACAAAGAAAAGAAAAATGTTTCCGCTGCATCCTAGGATTACAAAATGTTACATCTTTAGTGTGATTTGAACCTTTGCATCATATGATTTGATTTCGCATAACTCATTAAATTGTTGAATTCCTGAATGAGTTCGTAAATCAATGGGTTATTCTTATGGTATTTAAGGATAGAATTTGCCGAAAATACTCTCACGAAGTCATGAAGATTTGACAAATGAAATTCTACTGCTATTTATAGCAATCTACTTTGTTAATGGAGGGTGCAGGACTGCAGGTTGATTTTAGCTAGTTAGAATATGTCTCTCGCAGTCTTGTGAAATCGAACAGCCAACATTTTTTCTTAAATGTAATACAAGGTGTGTTTAATCTGATTGCATGATTGTTATACCAAAAATAACGAGTCTCCAGAGGTATATCAGAAAGTCCACAATATAAACGGCTTCTAATTACTGCTTTTCTCCCTAAACATTAGGTACTATCAAAGTTGTGCCGCCAACCTATAGTTGTATACATTCCAGAACATGAGGTATTTATTCTTGCACTAAGAAGAAGGGCATTTTTTGTATACATCACTTATTAAAGTCTTTCTCATGACTCGGTCGTGATTGGTCGACTGAATTTAACCTTACTGGAATTTGCAGCATGGTGGATGGGGTTCTGGTTTCATACCTATTCAAGAATATGGATCTGATTTTCGTAGTAAAGCCTCAGAGAAAGAAAAGCCTCAAAAGGTCGTGCGACTGCTTTACTCCGGCAGAAACCATTATGACCTGCTTGTCTGACATTACATTGGCCGAACACTATGCACTCTGCACGGTTTTTACAGACATTTCTCAAAAATATTTGTAAAAAATGTGTTGTTTTTAAGGTATACTATAATATCTATCTTCCTTGACAATTTGTAGTATGAATTCAGGTCTTTATCATTGAACGAAATCAGTTTTGTCACAAGATCAATAATTTAATTATACAAAACTGTCAAATCTTCATAAATAGAAGCTACTAAATAATTTACATTCAAGATCAAAAATTAAAGCATACTTCTCCCGGCCTATAATAACGTCATTCTTGGAGCACAAAATTTATAAAAACGTATTTTTACCAAAAAAAATTAATTAGTAAAATATATTTTTAAATTAAAATTTATTTTAATTTAAAAATTATATTAGTTGTGAGCCAAAATTTAAAAGTATTTCCTCCATTTAAGGAAATATGCACTAATTCTTTGTAATTTACAAATTAAAAGTATATTAAAAAAATAAAAATAAAGTGTATTTAAAGAAATAAAAATAACCCATATCTAGCGGGTTGAGGTCGGTTCGGGTCGGGTTTGCCTTCTCAGGTTCTCAGTGAAATTTATAGAAACTCTGATGCTATTAGTGTAATATAATTAAACTACAGGGACCAGGAATCAATTCCCACAAATTGCTCGCTTCAACTTTCAATTTAGAAGGGAATCAGATAAAATTTCCATTTCTTCACCTGAGAATCGAAGCTAATTCAGCGTTCTACACAAACCAAGGCTCATTTTTGATGCGATAATTAGGGTTTTTAGAGAGAGAAAGATATCGCTAAAAATGGACAGTAGCTCGGAAGAACGAGGGACCATGAATGGGGGGATGTTGTACCATGAGGTACAAGAGTCGAAGCTGTGCGCGGTGCATTGCGTGAACGCGGTGTTGCAGGGCCCGTTCTTCTCGGAGTTCGATCTTGCGGCGTTGGCGTCCGATCTGGATCGAACGGAGCGCCAGATGATGCTCGGCTCCGTCACCGGAGATTATCTACCCGAAGTCTCCCATAACGTCTCCCTCGACGGAGACTTCAGCATCCAGGTCATCCTTCACGATTTTTACAACTCTTGCTGTTGATTTTATATTGCCTTAAATCACTGTCTTATTTCTGTTGAAAAAAGTGTCTTGCTCAGTTTAATAGTTATATCATTTTTTTCAGAATGTTTGTTTTATATGGAAGATTTTTTTTGATGATCGACTTTTAATTGATTTTATCTCAGTGATTTTATCAATAGAGATTCATGTTATGTGATTTGAATTATGAGATTTTGAGTTGTTGAAAATATATTAGCTCGAGGAGCTGAGTAATAGATATGTTGTTGATAAACTGATGAGGCCTTTGGCTATGGTTGTTTATTTGTTTTGAGATTCTAGAGGTTTGCTTTTCTATCAATATAAGTTTTTTAATGTAATTGCAGTGTCAATTTTTTAGAGCAGTCTAGAATGAGCAAGTTTTTTTTTGTTTGGGGTTGAATAAACTGCCGCGTGGCATGTCATTACGCGGGTTTTGTTGCAATTATCACTTTTATTATAGCCTCATTTTCAATTAATCCTGTTTGTTTTGAGAAAGATGGTCTTTGTAAAGAGCAGATCTTTATTAATTATCCTTCTATAAATCGCCGTGAGGTTATACTTATAACTACCATCTTCACCAAATGGGAGAATCATCAAATACACCTTTATGGTTCAAGAGGGGCGGGGGCGGTTGAGGAACCATAATAATATAATTTCCTATTTCTTCCAGCCTGTGATGTATCTGATTATATAGTAGCGACAACTACAAAAGCTACTTACCTATTGGGTTCATTCATATTAGCCTAAACCTCAAATGTCTAAACGTTTACTTATGAATTATGATAAATATAGCAAATATGGCAAATTCTCCGGTGAGTCTAAACGTGGGACTGATGAGACTGATTCTAATCGTAAAAAATAATATCAACCCACCCATACGCAAACCCCTTTAACATATATATTAATAAATTTAGAAAGAATAATATCATCCCTTTTATGCCCAAAATATGTACTGTATTAAAGAACATTCCTCCCTAAACCTACATCCTCCGTGCCGCCGACCACCATTCATCAATGATGGAACGTAATAATGTGTACATCATCTCTCATAAAACAATATTATAATTATAGCTCTGTGTAAAAGTATTACCAATTGATTGTAGTTTAGTATCACAAGTACAGCGTGGTGGACGGGGTTCTCATTTCATACCTATTCAAGAATATGGATCCAAGCTTCGTAGTGAATTCTTGAAAAATGAAAAGCCTCAAAAGGTCGTGTGACTGCTGTACACTGGCAGAACCTGTATGACCTGTTCTCTCTTGTTATTTTGGCTTTGGGAATCATGGTAACAGTTACCCCTTTCATTGATCGATCCTATTTGACCTACATTCACACTTGTGTGTGTGTGTGTGTGTTTGTGTGTGTGTGTGTGTGTGTGTGTGTGTGTGTGTGTGTGTGTGTGTTTAGTTACTTCAAAAAAAATCGGTAAAGAATGTCAATTGTGTGTATGAAAATAATGTCAATCATAGGAAATGTGATTTTTGATTTCTAGTAGGAATTGAAATTAAAAATCTATACTAAATAAATAAATTATGAAAGAAAATCAACTTGATATATCATTCTTGCTATTAACATTTGTGTGTGTGTGTAATTGTAAATATATGGAATGCCAATTGAACATTTTTGTGACTAGTAATATATGGAAAGTGTATTGTGCATTTTGTCGATATCCTAATTTTGTGCAATATATGGAATGCCAATTTTCCATTTTTTTTAAATGTATACAGTAAAGGAAGAATAAGTTAACATTTGCCCTTTTATCACTGTAGTAATATATGGAATGTGAATTGTGCATACCATTGATATCCCAAGTTTGTTGTTTATACACTTTTGTAAAAAAAGTAGAATATTTCTTATGCTTGTGAGTTGTGAGTTTACTATTCTTCTGCCTATAAATCAAGTATAACTTAATGATGCTCATCTAGTGGGTGGTTCGGGTCAGGTGACAGGAAAGGTCCTCATGGGACTGTCTAGGTTTCGGCTGATCCGGAATTTTAGCGAAATTATAGAAACTCTTATGCTACTAGTGAAATAATATGAAACTAGAGGGCCACCAGTAATTTATTTCCATAAATTGCTCGTCTGCCAAGTGGTTGCAATTGAGAACCAGATCAATTTCCATTTCTTTTTCCAACAAATTATAAATGTAATCTCACCTATCTGAGGAACCATAATTTTCTCCTTTTTCTTCCAGTCTATGATGTACCACGTATCTGATTATATTTTAGGGATGACTACAAAGGCTTCTTTTAAGGTCAAAGGCTACTTTTAAGGTTTGGCCTAATTACAAAAACTTTAATTACACCACGTTGAAGCTTTTGTTTTTTTAAGAAACACTTGCCTCCTAGGTTTCGTCTTAATTGACCTAAACCTCAAATGTTCATGTGTACTTATGATTATTATTAGTAGTAATCTCTTTACTTGAATATAGTTATATTCCCTCCATCCCACAAAGATAGAGCTGTAAATCTATTACTATAATGAAGATGTTTGTTAATATAATTAACATATTGTATTATCTATTTAAGCCTCCCACATGTTTAATTATTTTTTTTTGTATTGTGTACTTTGTTTCTGCAAAAGTTTGTTTAGATAAATGATGGAGTTGTGTGATACCCAAGATAATAATAGGGATTCACATGGAAATGGAACTTTAATATCATAATTGTATTGACAACTCTTTCTTTGTAGGACACCCAAAATACTGAAAATAGTAATGTGTTTGTGCTATCTCTGTCGGTAATCCGTATAGAAAAAATGCCAAATTACTGAGTAACATATCACTCTTGTGGTGGCAGGTCCTAGAAAAAGCTTTAGAAGTGTGGAACTTACAAGTCATCCCCCTCAACAGCCCTGTGGCCGAGCCAGCTCAAATAGACCCAGAAAAGGAAAATGCCTTCATATGCCATCTGCAGGACCATTGGTTCTGCATTCGAAAAGTCAATGGTGAGTGGTACAATTTTGACAGCCTGTATGCGGCACCTGAGCACCTCTCCAAGTTCTACCTCTCGGCCTACCTCGACTCTCTGAAGGGGTTTGGGTGGAGTATTTTCTTAGTCAGGGGAGATTTTCCGAAGGATTGCCCAATTGCATCGTCTGATGCTTTCAACGGCTATGGTCAGTGGTTACTGCCGGAGGATGCAGAGAGAATAACCAACTCCGCAGCGAGAGTGGGTGGTGGTGGTGGCAGTCGACGTGGGCCGTCAGATTCTGCAGGGATTTTGTTGGATGATGAAGATGAGGATTTGAAAGCTGCGATAGCAGCGAGTCTTGCGGAATCTTCTTTTTCGGCTGTCGAAATTGAACCCAGTGCTGTGACAAATGATTCAGAGGCAGCCAAAAAGGAATGATTTGACATGTTTGAGATAAGTGATTGTTCGCATAGTTGTTTACTGTCTTGATCAAGACTGTACATTTTATATTTTTTTCTAAAAGAAATTGTATAAACTTTGTTGTACCTTATAATCATATTCATACCATAATGACGTTAAAGTGGTAATGTACTTTTGAAAATGTTTTGACTTTTGACTTTTAAGCAAAAGCACCATTGTGTGCAGTTTATTTGCCTATTCATCGTCTCCCTCTTTATATTTTACTGTATATTACAAGAAAATACAGATGAAGAACCCCTTTTGATGAAGGCGCACAGTCCTAGCGCGGATTCTTCATCTACGTTTGGTCAATTCCTAGGATGAATATGTTGATTTTGGAGTCGGATGCACTAGTGGTGTGCTTGTATCATGCAAGAAAGGATGAATATGTCTGATTGTGAAGACTTATCAAAAAAAAATATGTAGGTACAAGTTTGTTTTTTTAGTTTAAAAAGTTTATGAACATTGATTTAGGTGTTAGCTTAGTTGGTTGAGCACTCGAATTGAGGATCAAAGGTCCTAGGTTCGGACCTCAAGACTTTACAATTGACCTATACAAAAAAAATTGATTTTATATGAATTTTTATAGTATTTTGATTGATTTATTTTAATTTTATATTTTGTAAATAATTTTGAAATACATTTTTTATTGATTTATATGAATTTTTATAAATTTCAATAGATATTCAAATTTTGAATATTTTTGAAAATAAATTGGTTTAAATTTATTTTATTTTCGGCTCAAAGAAAAACTAAAATTTTAATTTATATATATATTAGGGAATATTACATAAACCTACTCAGCCTTTATGATTTTTAAACTTATCTACCCGAACGGAAAATCGTTATATTCGACTCTACCTCATCTTTTGTCCTTTAGACAATTACCTACTAGTATTTTTTAAGCCGGACCTAAATATTCTAAAGAATATTCCGGGAACGTCTTTTGTACTCGCCGAATTGGTCAAATAGAATTTTAACTGTAAGAGCTAGGGGTGACTATTCGGGTTCGGGTATTCGGGTTTGTACCGAAATACCCGCACCCGTTAGGGTTTTTGGATACCCGCACCCAATAAATTTGGGTAAAGGGTAGGGTTATGGAATTCATTTTAAAAAATATTGGGTTTTAGGGTACCCGATTACCCGTTCGGGTATACCCGAAATACCCGATTAATTATTTAAATTAAAATAATAAATATATTGATATATTAATTAAAAATCTAAAACATTATATATATAATAAATGACATATTTTTATTATTCTTAATTATAAATTTTGTTTTTTATTGCAATTTTAAATTTTAATTGATAATTTTTTATTGTTAGTTGATGAAAATAAATCATTAAATTTTAATATTATTATTGATTTTTTGTAAATTAAAAATTTAGGGTAATTTTGGGTACCCGATTACCGTACCCGTTTACCCGGCCCGGGTATTGGGTACCCGATTTACTAAAGAGGGTCGGGTTATGGGATGAATTTTTTTGATTATTAGGGTAAAGGTACCCGAAAAATTCGGGTGCAGGTACCCGTCATAGTCACCCCTAGTAAGAGCAATTGTGTATTAATACATTTCCTTTTAATTTTAATTTTAATTTTAAAAAAAATTTAAAAAAAAGAGAGAGAGAGAGAGAGAGAGGAAAAACGAGTTTTACTTGAGAATTCTAATTACACTTCATTCACGCAGCTCAAACTTTCCCCAATAAGAAAAAAAAATGCAACTCAAATTTTCAAAATCCGAAAAATTCCCAAATTGAACACGAACCCTAATCCCAAAAATTCCCAAATTAAACATGAACCCTAAATTTTAAATTTCAAAAATAATTATATTTTTTAAAATAACTTAATAAATAATCTATTTATTTTTACAATTGCTATATAAATTGAGTCCCTATATCGTGCAACTATATGCACAATACATCGTACATTCACAGATTATTTAATAATCAAAATACAAATTAAAATTTTAATTTAGCGTTAAATCTTTAAATAAACAAAAATTCACCATGAAATAAAATAAATATGCAGATCATTTAATAATAAAAATACAAATTAAAATTTTAATTTAGCGTTAAATTTTTAAATAAACAAAAATTTATAATAAAAAAATAAATTTCATTCGATACAAAATATAAATTTAAAGCGGTATTTAATTTCTACACGTAATAAAAAAAATCAATTTTTAATTTATATTAATATTCATTATATATTAATATTCATTATATATTAATATTCATTATAAAATCAAATATTCATCATATAATAAATTAATCTTCATTTAATGTAAATCAAATCTTCATTATCGTACTTTAAATATAGAATTTTCAACAATTTTATTTACAATAAATTAATCAAATAGGGTATTTAATTTCTACATGTAATAAAAAAATTATTTTTTAATTTATATTAATATTATAATATTCATTATATATTAATATTAATTATAAAATCAAATATTTATCATGTAATAAATTAATTTTCATTGTAAATCAAATCTTCATTATCGTAATTCAAATATAAAATTTTCAACAATTTTATTTATTTACAATAAATTAATCAAATATTCATCACATAATACAGCAATCATCATTTAATAATATAACAATTTTCGTTATCATATAATTTTTAACATTATTGAAAAAAAAGAAAAATTATTATTAAACGAAAAAAAAGAAAAATAATTATTATATTATATTAAGTATTACGCTATAAATTGCCATATAAATTAAAAATTCATAAAAAATTTAAGAAAATTTTGAAAGATTTAATTTTAAAAATTTAAATTCTTTAACATTTTAGAAATAAAATAAAAAAAAATTCATAAAATTTTAAAATCTATTAATTAATCATATAACTTTAAAAATCCTAAATTAAATATACCCGTACACCTCTTAATAAGAAAAAAGTCTAAAATTTCTAGAGTTTTAATAGAACCTTCTTTAATAAGAGAATTTAAAAATGAAATCAAAAAGTCTAAAATTCCTTCATTAATAAGAGAATTTAAAAATGAAATCAAAAAGTCTAAAATTTCTATAGAGTTTTAATACAACCTTCATTAGTAAGAGAATTTAAAAATGAAATCTGGATAGTGTACTCAAAATTTATAAAATTTAAAAGAAATTCTTCAGCATAGAAATCAATTGGATACGAGTTCGGGATTGTCAAACAGAAATATTGAAACAAAATATAAACTTGAAAATTCTCAAACACAATGTTACTTCAGTTTCAATGTCTAGAGAATAGCACAAAACTGGCTAACAATAATAATAAAGAAACTTCTGAATAGTCAAAAAACTAGTACTCCCAACTTGATCAACAAGAGATCACAATCCCTGCAAAGGGGAAGTAGAAGGTAAGAAAGCAGTCGATGCAAAAAAAAAGCTATAAATTTGTTCCCAAACAAACATATAAGTCGAACATGTTACAAAGGGTAAATTACAAAAATTGTCCCTTAGGTTTAAATTAATTCACAAAAACTATAGTTATAGTTCAACAATACAAAAACACACTCACGGCGGTATAACAAGCTAGATAACTAAACATGAAGGAATGAAGAGCATGAAGAACATGAAGGAATGAAGAGCATTACGTTGTATCAAGCTTGATTATTACCTCAAATGTTGCTTGGGTACATGAACACCCTTACTCTAGCCCCCTGTTTCAAAGACACAAATTGTAAGATCATTAGTAAACCGCTACTATAAACCAAATATGACAATAACTTCACACACAAATCAATATGAAATTCACAGTTAATAAAGCCTACATTAATGAGGCCGACCCACACAACACACAGAGAAGCAAAACAGATCCTAGCTGAATCAAAAAAATTGGTATTCAATCAACTGCGAACTAACTAAACAAAAGTAGTACTAATACCAGATGAACCCTAAATCTTAAATTTGTGAAAATAGCTACACTGAAATTCTCAGTCAATGGAACACAAAATCAGTTTTATTCTCGAAATCTGTTCAATCAATCAGCACGAAATGCAAAAGAAAATAACCCAAACCCCATGATTCCCGATTACTATACTCGATTAATTCATAGAACAAATTAACAAAAAAAAGGTTTTGAAATGAATTGTGTACCATGGATTTGGGGGGGAGATTGGACTTGAACTTGGCGCGAACAACACCGCTGTTACCGTGGGGGCGCGTGACCTTCCCCCAGATACAACGGTAGTGCGAGCCGTTCTTCTTAACCTTCGCCTTGTAAATGTAAGCCATTTTCTTGCCGGCGTACCACGCCACCTCCTCCTGCGTGTTGACTCCCTCTATCTGCACCAACGACGTGTTTGGGTACTGGTTCGACTTGGATCTGAAATTTCAGACGATCCGCTCAGCTTCTAACATCAACCAAACACACGGAATTTCGCAAGAGAATCGAGTGTCGGAATCGTACCTTTTGTATCCTAGAACAGTTCCTCGGACATAGAGCCTCACGCGTTCGCCTTGGCGCCCCTTCACCATTGTTGCTGTGCTTGTGTCGAAGCTTTTCGGCGAGTGATGATGGAAATAAATTTAGAAGGAGATGAAACCCTAGGAGGCTTTGTAAGCTTTTCAAAAGGGACTTGCTGCTGCTGGCCTAATATCTCATGTGCTAAGCCCATTACTCATTCGGCCCAACTATGGTATAGGATTCATTTATTTTTATTTTTTACTACCCCATTTCTTCTATGTATTCACCCCTCAATTCAAGTCCACTCCTTTACTAATTTTTTATTTGGGGTAAACAAGAAAATGGCTTACATTTTAATTAGTTTTTTTATTAAAATTAAAATAATATTTTTAACTTAATACATCAATAATAACACCAAACATACATTACCCCTAATAAAAAACCTGAAATCTGCAATGATTTGGTTGAGCTCGTTTAAATTTTTTATCAAACAACTTATTTTTTCAAGGGTCTCGACCTCAAGCTCACTTGATTTTTCATCAACATGCTCATTATTAAATCAATGCTCAACTCATTTGCTACTCTAAATTACAGTCATCTATATGAGTCTCTCTGCAATCTGGATTTTTGTTTTTCTTGTACCAGTTGCTCTCGTTCGTGTCTTTTGAGTAACCGTACAAATCCAACAACACAAAACCTATAGCAAAAATAGTTGGAAGATGCATATATATATATATACAAGTACTCCATCCCTCAGTCTCGGAAGATTATGCATGCTTCCTCATGTAAATTACAAACAAGCACATGTCGAAATTCGATTTAACCCGACCTGAGTGACAAAATTCAACACATGATACTACCAAATGCTCTTACGACAAATATTCAATCCAAATCCACACAGAACTCATTTAACGGAAATAAGCACGCAAATCACTTGTACAGTTTCTCTATCTTTATCAGCTACAAAAGCAGACTGAACTAAAAAATTTAGATAGCGCAAAAAAAAGTGTAGCAATGCAGATTACAACCGCTAGACGAGAGAGGTAGTTCAAATTAAATAAATAAATCAGTCTGATGCCCAAGTTCTTGTTGTAGCAGATTCAGAACCCTGAGGACTCAAACGGCAAGTTGAAGGAAGTAGTACACCATGGGTATGTCCCAAGAAGTTTCAACAGATTTATCCACAGCCATCAATAATCATCTTCCTACAAATTCATCAGTTTAACATGATGTTTGCTCTAAAAATAATACTCTATAATTTTGGGGTATGAAAGTTAGGCAGCAACTAAAACTCCAATGATTGCAAATGATGTGCACACTTACATCAGACAATGCTACGGTTAGCTTCCACAGCGAGACTCCCATTTGATCCAACCGAAGATTCAGTGTCTTCTAATATCTCAGCTGCCAACTTTTCATGTTTTTCTTTTAATTCCGGAATACTTATAGACTCAGCAATCTCTTTCTTAATATCAGCCTCCAACGCCTGAATCTTACTTTTCAACTCCTCGTCAGGTGCATTTCCAGCTTTGGCCACCATTGTCCTAAGGAGCTCGATTTTCCCCTTCAAATCCGATGACTTGACAACATCATCTATAACCATAGTAACCTCTTCACCAAATGCATCTATTTTAGCCGAGGCCTTAGGGATCCTGGAAACCACATGCCAGCCCTCGGAATCAAAAAGAATATTAAATTCCGACTCTAATTCTTCACGCAACTGCAGAACTTTTTCCTTTAGCTGTGGATCCAAGTTGATATCTGAGTTTCCAATTTCTCCCTTTAGCATCTCAATCTTACGTTTCACCTCAGGCCGGTCCATGATTGCATTGAATTTCTTCTTAATTTCGAGTTTAGATTCATCTCTGTTGTTGGTGCCCTTCTTAGTGAGATCTGATGGTTTGGATAACTCCTCCAGCATCTTAAGCTTAGATTTCAGGCTCGGGTAATTAGGAGCCATGGGTAGGTTCTTGCGGAATTCATCATTCAGGTGCTCGATTTTTTCCTTCATGGTAGAATCAGCGACCTGGTCAGTTAGATTCCTTGCTTTCGCGACTTCTTCCCTCACCCTCAGGATTTTGTCCCACATGCCTAGAGCTTTTGCGGCCACATCATATTCATATACAATCTCCCTTTCCAGTTTCTCGACCATTTCTTTCAATCCTGTCACAGGACGTGCAGCTGATTTTTTACTGGCTTCACTCACCTGTAGTTTAAGCTTTTCAACCTCATCCCTCAGCTCCGATTCTGAAATCTTTCTGACGGGGACTATGGGTTCTTCTTTCTTTTTCATGTTAATTTTTCGTATGGGATCGATCGGGATTCCCTCTTGGAAGCTAGTGCTACCAATTTTCCGGAACTTTTGGGACCTATGCTTTAATAGGGTTTCAGTATCCATCTTTAAAAGTTCCTGCAGAGACGAGATTTATGAATGCTTTAAGATTTGTGCTGCATATATGGCCACTTGAAAATGATTAAAATGTGAGGGCACTCACATCCATTGTTTCAACAATTGCATCTTTTATCTGAAGTGAAGTCCAATATGGGTCTGCATGTGCACCACCGAGAGGTTCCTAATTGAAACACGAGAGGCAGTCGACGCTTTAAAATTGCTTAACCAAGATAATGCAAAGAATTCAAGATTGAAGTGGGAAGAAAACCAAAGAAACACATGTAATAAAAATGAAAAGATAAAAAAGGAGAATGAATTACAGGGATGATGCCATCAGCAATCTGTAGCTTTATCAGCTCTGTAGCTGTTATTTTTAATTTCTCAGCCGCCTGGAAAGAAAAAAGAAACAGATCAGATTACAACTATTGCATCTGTTATACATACCATATCCACAGCTTATTTAAACAACCTTTGGAGAAGCTTTTGCAGTCTTCCACAAGATTGCAGCACATGCTTCAGGGCTGTCACATAATTGTTAAAAGGGTCAAATCAAAAAGGCGCAGCAGAATGAATGCAGCAAACAAGACTCTTAAGAAGGTAACTAAAGAAGATATTCACCATGTTAAAAGGTAGCACAAATGTAATTAAATAAGAAGTCCAAAATTACAGAAAATTATATATCAATAGTCTAGACCCATAGAAAACACAACAAGCATCATAGACAGCATGCATAAGCACCTAGCAACGTAGAACACTGCATTTTCAAGCATTAACAGCTTGTTGGCACAACCAATAGCCAGAGCTCCACCAGAGCCACCTTCGCCCATAATAATTGAAAGTATAGGTACTTTCAAACCAAACATAGTTCTCAAGTTCTGAGCAATGGCTTCACCCTGTAAACAAAGGAACACATAATTAGCGTGTGCAAACTTTGGTTGACTAAGAAAAACTTTGCAGTACAGTATTTAAGTACCTGACCCAGTTCCTCAGACTTGAGATCAGCATATGCCCCAGGAGTGTCAATGAAAGTGACAATGGGAAATCCATGATGATCTGCATAATACATCATCCGCAGTGCCTTCCTATAACTGTTGAAAATAATTTACTATATCAGAAAAATAATTGATCTCCTTACATCAGAATGTATTGTTAAAGAATGGAATCTCCCTCAATTTGTTAAGCAACCAGGCATAATGAGTGATTTTTCACATTGCCAAAAAGATAATGAAGAAGAGTAGAGAAAAATAATTTCTTCAGATGAATTACCCGTGTGGAGTAGGCATCCCAAAATTGCGCTGAATATTCTCTTTTGTGTTCCTACCCTTCTGATGGCCCATAAACATGTAGCTTCTGCCATTAATTGAACCAAGTCCAGTAACAATAGCAGGATCATCATATCCAGCTCGATCACCATGGAGCTCCACAAACTAGACATATATAAAATGAAACATGTGATCGGGACTCCAAATAAAAGAGGGACTCTCACCCCTCGTTTATCTAGTTTCTACATGTAAACGATTTCCTTGAATATCAATATTGATAATGCAGTAAATATACTTTATTTACAAGAAAATACTTGGCTGGTACGAGTTTGACAAAAAGAACTACCAGACCTTATCAGTAATGTTGAAGATATGATCAAGAAATGTTGGTCTATTGGGATGACGTGCAATGTTCACACGTTGTATAGGGGTCAAATGAGTGTACAGATCTTTCAGCGCCTGCAAAATCAAAATGAAGAGCAAGTATGATTGGCAGCAAATATAGACTGGAAATGGAAATCATGGTGATCATGAATAGTAATTCAATAGAAAGTTGCAGTGTGATGGAATACGAAGTGGAAATGAATCAAAAGCATGTGTACTGGTCAAACCTGTTGATATTTATTCTCTAGTGAAATAATTTGATCGCTGAAATCCAAACCAGTTTCATTTGCCATCTTTTGCACCTATATGAAGAACGGGCAATACAATTTAACCAAACAACCACATTCTCCATTATATATTACGAACTTATGTTAAGAGCATGCTATATCAGAGTGGTTAAAAGGATCATACATCAATTATCTTTTTCTGCAGATCCATGAGAGGTTTCTCGAAATCCAAAGTAACAGGCTTTGGCTTTTCTTTCAAAGGTTTGAAAGATGAGAGATGGGTAAGGACACCACCCTTTACGTTGAGGTCAGGATCATCTGGCCATGGGTATTCGTGCTTTTTTACTTTTCTAAGCCTTGCTGTTATAGAGAAATCTCTCCTTTTTGATCCTAGTTGAGCTTTTCCAAGCACTTTCAGGGGTACACCACAAACACCATTACTTGTGCTCCTAAGAAGATCCGAAGCAGCAGGCTTTGAAACCAAATTCCCGGTGAATGATGCTGGGGACTGGGTTATGTAGGCCATTTTTCCACTGCATGCAGAATAATAGACCAGACAACAGAATCACCAAAAGTAACTGATTGTATGGGAAATACATCATACTGAGTGTGGATATTCAGAGATTGAATCGATCTCGTACTTTAAATATATGTTGCCAACACGCCGATGCATAAAATATCCATAAGATCGATAAAAGTATTCAAAGTTATGCCCAAATAATGGTTGTACGAAAAGATGAACGGGCAAAGTAGAGACTTCAGTTGAACTGATTTACTTGCAAATTTTTATTTTAATTAGATTTTGTTAGCATCTATAGAGCATTGAAATTCTCGATTCAGTAAACCAAAATGCTAACACCAGTGTATGAGATTTAAGTAATAAAGGGGGTGAAATAAAGATTTACCGACTAAATAATACTCCATACGGATTGAAACGTAGAAGAGTCAAATATTGAATAATTAGCAAAACCCCCAAAGTTTTTCTACGCGAGATTCGGTCAAGCAAATGACCCGAATAACCGAGCAAGCAAGTAACGAGTTCAGCTGAATTAACCGAATCACACAGGTAAAATTGAATCAAAGAACATATCCCCGTTCTCATTCCTAGAACAACATAATTCACGTAGTCGGATTCTCGTTAAGCAATAAACAGAGATGAACACTGACCTGTGAGATCGAATTCCCCCACGGAACCCGATACAACAGAGAGATCTGATGAATCGATCGGAGAAATCGAAGCAACCTTTCTTCCGCTCCGGAGATATAGGGAAAGGGAGATAGAGATATCGTCTTTCTGCTTGTTCAACACCCACACCACACAGTTAAGAAGAATCAAACAGAGTTTTATACTGTCATTATTTTTATTTATTTATTTTTAATTTTTTTCGATGGTTTCTATGCGAGCGAGAGAAACGAAGAAAAACCTACCACTACCAGAGTGTTCGTGGGAACTCCGTAATACCTGACACAGCGTCTTTCGGTTTTGCCGTTAAAAAATCGAAAAATAAAAAATGAAAAACACGCTTCTCGGAGTTCTCTCGCACTTCCTCAGCGCTTTAAAATATTTCATTAATATTTTTGTGTACACAAATACATGAAGATAAGTTAAATGTTTGGAAAAACATTTATTCAGTTTAGTAATATACTACCTCTGTCCCAAGGCAATAATTACACATTTTTTTGCAAATAACAAAGAAAGTGCGACTATAAAAATGGGACAGAGGTACTAATTAACAAAAATTAAACTCTCTAAAAGTCCGTAGAATAAGAAACTTGAAGATGCAATTACCAGTTACATTGTACGTATCTATAATTCATAGTTCCTTAGCTTTACAACAAAGTCGTTGTAGTATAGTGGTAAGTATTCCTGCCTGTCACGCAGGTGACCCGGGTTCGATCCCCGGCAACGGCGTCTTTTAATTTTTGTTGGCTTATTTTCATGGGCCTTGATCGATATTTTGTTCGATCCAGAAAAGGCCCAACTTTTTGTAGGCTATTTTTTACAGGCCTTGAGCAGTATTTTGTTGGATCTCGAAACAAGCCCAATTATTATTTTGTTGTCTAGATAGATCGGACCGGACCATAGGTTTCGGTCCGAGTTTAGACTGATTTTCCTTTTTTATAAAATAAACTTGAATACTATTAAATATCCAATAGCATAAATAAAATAAAAAATACTTATTTAATATGAATAAATATATATATTAGATAAAAATATAAATTTATTTTACATATTGCTTCAAAATATAATATTTGATATTAAAAAATATAAGAAATATATATATAATAGAGTTTTCGGTTCGAAATCAGTAAATTTTGGTTTTTGACCGAACTCGACCGGACTCTGAAATGAAATCCCAAAAAAACTAGGACAGCAGACAGGGAGACTTCATAGCAACCGGTTGGTCCGATTTCGTCCGGTCTGATTTGGTTCTAGTCTTTTTTTTGTTTAATTTTTTTTTTCACTCCTACGGTCCTGGACCTTGGGCGTTATTTATTACATGTCCAGAAAAATTCGACAGTTAACTAACACTTTTTTTCTTAATCTATTAACACGCTTTTGTCTCAATTCTCAAATTAATGAATGTACAGTAAATGTATTGTTGATTTAAAAATGTTTTCATTTTCTATTAAAAAAAATTGCACACTGTTATAAACTCAAGAGAATTGAGAAAGAATAATATAGTAGAAAGAGAGACAATATGAGAGGAGAATATAATTGTTATGAATTGTTGTATATTCTTATTTCATTCATATGGGGAGACCCCTTTATATAGGATACAATCTAAGGTTTCTGACTTAGCCAACAAGTCATTCACTATAATATAATAATATTCATAACACTCCCCCTTGAATGACTATTTACAGGATTGCTGCCTCGTTAAAACCTTGCCAGGGAAACCCAGTGGGAAAAAACCTCGACGAAGGAAAAAGAGTACAACTTGCTCCCCCCGATTGTAATCACCGAAGATCTTTAACTTTGTGATCAATCAGTCTCATTAAAATCTGTAACTAATAAAACCATATAGGAAAAAATTAGTTATTCATATATAAATTTTGGTCTTCAGGACACAACCTTCGAATTTTCGAGTTTCACATTCATTTGTATTATTGTATATTTTTCGTCCTTCAGGGACATGCCTTTACCAGACATCTATATTGACTAGAGCATTCGCAATTGCTATAACCGGCCGGTAACTCTTCTGGAGTATATTAAATGCGTCTAATGTCAAATATACAATCCTTGACAAATGAATAACGTGAACTTCAATTCACAATCATCTAGAAGATTATATTTTTCTTTTGAACTTCAGGTTCAATATCTCAATTTATTTCGAAAATAAACTCATATGGAACATTCTGATGTTCTCATTATTATCGAGTGATGTACATGTCTCGTTAAAAACCTCATTATAAAACCTTGTAGGAAAAAATACTCGAGGAAAAGAGTACATGACATTCACATGTATATTGTGGTGATTGTCTCGTTAAAAACCTTTAACTAAGAAAACCCTGTGGGAAAAACTTAGTAGAGGGAAAAAGAGTACAATCAATGGTCTTCGGGACCTTGTCTTCAATATCATTTTTGTCCATAATGACATATGTAATATGATACTATACATGTTCTGATTTTCATTTCCTTTCATTTCAGGAATCTTAAAATCCATCGAGGATTTTCATGTATTTATCATTCGAATGATTTCTACATGTTCAAATCATACATTCATGCATATCTATACTTATCGTTGTTGCTGCCAGAAGTATAAGGTAGCGGAACTTAATGTCATCCTTAAAAATATCGAGTTTCTTCGAAAAACTCTTGAGCAACTAATCTCGCCTTTATATCTCACCACACAATTATTCGTTTTCGTACGAACAACCACGTATATCCTTCTGGGATAATATTTTTTATCCAGCGAGTAATGCTCAGCCTCAATTGCTCATTTCTATTTTCTTGAGTGCTGCCGGCACACTATTATTGATTTAAGTTTTGGATCCAAATTTTCTAGAGCAACTCTGGAGGCAAATATGTCGTTGACGACTTTTTCCATGTTGATGACAATTCGTTCTATCAACCAAATCTTTCATCATTTCCAAAAATATTTAATTTGGTTGTTCCGCAATCCCACTTTCTATTATCATGTGCACATGCTTTTTCAATGGGATTTTCATCTAAATCTCTTCAGGAGATTTTGAGGGTGACTAAATTTTATTACCGCGGATTTATTTTATATCTTGAGATCGATCTACTACGCTTCAGGCGTATATTAGAATCAACATTTGAGTTGAACTCTTTGGTATTTGAACTCTTAAAGTTCATTTATCACAAATATATGTGATTTTGTCACACCTTCTTTAATATGTAAATGAATTTGGCAGATTACTTGCTGAATATAGCAAGTCACTTATTTTCATGAACTCCGGGTTCAATTGATTGGTGCGTGTATACAGAATTAAAGATCGTTTTCATTCCATGAAATTTCTCGGCATTTATAACTTTTATATTCTTATATCCCCCTAATGCCGGGAAATGATCTTCGTTAAATATCCAACTCAGCGTAATTGCTATAAATCGATCTTCAGGATAGCAAGCTCGAGATATTTAATATATTAATTCGCAGATGAGAAATGTTTGATTCATTTTCACGCACAATCATGATATGCATCATTTTCATTTTTAAGTACATTTGTATTACTCGTGGGGATAATTAGTAAAACTCTTCCGGAGCCCACTCTTAATATTTCATAATTTGCATAACAGTATCTTTACTAATGATCCTTCGGGGATACAATACATTTATCAATGATCCTTCGGGGATACGATATCTTTACCAATGATCATTCAAGATCAAAATATTATGTTTTATCAATGATCCTTCGGGGATCAAAATATATCTCAATATATAATTTTCTCATAAATTACATTTAATTGGAATCGACTTTTTCGATATTCCATGAGTACCCACATAGTACATTTATTCTCGATTTTCAAAAGATATCCTATAGGGATAATTCATATGTAATCATTGTTTCAACGAGAACAATCGATGTAACTTTATTCAAAAACATTTAATGTTTTGAACTTTGCTTCTTCGGGAGCATGTAACTTTATTAAAAAACTTTGATCTTTGCTTCCTCGGGAGATTTGATATTGCTGCGGGAATATCATATCATGAAGTTCTTCAAGAACATTTAAAATTTATTAGTTAATGTTTTTCAGAAACATTTAAAGTTTTATTTTGATATTTATTCATAAATATCATATCATAATGTTTTTCGAAAACATTTACAACTTATTGCTACTACGATAGCAATTTATTTGATATTTCTAAACTTATTGCTACTACGGGAGCAATTTAATTTGATATTTATCGAATAATATCAAATCATGATGTTCTTCTATAACGATCAATATAATATTTAAACAGTTTATGTTCTTCAGGAACATTCAATTTAATTAATATATTAAAAATAATTTATTTACTACGCATAACTAATTTGATATTACTTCAAGAATATCATATTATAATGTTCTTCAGGAACTTAGACATAATTACTTTGATATTACCTCGGGAATATCGTATTATAATGTTCTTCAGGAATGAAATTTAATTGCTTCAACATGAGCAATTTATGAAGAAGTTTATGAATATCAGATTACAATGTTCTTCGTGAACATTTGATATTACTTCAGGAATATCAGATTGTAATGTTCTTCGGGAACATATGATACTACTTCAGCAATATCATATTATAATGTTCTTCGGGAACATATGATATTAAGAAGAAGGGAGGAGAAGTAGATATATTTATAATTATTAATGAATATAAACGAACATATAAATTCTTGCCTTGGAGTTCGGATCTTGGACGAGTAGAACTTCGATGAACAACGCGGTTGAGCTTTCGTTCTGATAACGTGTTATAAACTCAAGAGAATTGAGAGAGAATAATATAGTAGAAAGAGAGACAATATGAGAGGAGAATATAATTGTTATGAATTGTTGTATATTCTTATTTCATTCATATGGGAGACCCCTTTATATAGGATACAATCTAAGGTTTCTGACTTAGCCAACAAGTCTTTCACTATAATATAATAATATTCATAACACACGTAGTTCTTCCGTTCAATTTTTTTTAATAATATGTTTTATAACAAACCTACTCACAAAATACTCATTATTTGTAATCATCCTTTATTTATTTTTTCAGCTAACTAGTTATTTAAAGTTTAAACTCTATAAACACTCCCGTTTGTTTGAGGCAACAAATCAATAAGATAATTTTTATTATGAGACACGCTCCTTACACTACAAAAAAACCAGGGATTCCCTACGGCAATTTTCCCGTAGGGATTCCCTACGGCATTCCCTACGGGAATCATATTCAGAGTTCCCCTACGGTATTCCCTACGGCCTCAGCCGTAGGGGTGACTCCCGTAGGGGATTCCCGTAGGGAACTGCGCGCGAATGCGCGCGCATAGCTTCCCTCCATTGTCCCTACGGCCTCAGCCGTAGGGGAATAATAAATTCCCTACGGGAATTTTCCCGTAGGGGTCCCCTACGGCTATTTCCCGTAGGGGAGAATTTAAAAATATTCCCTACGGCATTTGCCGTAGGGGAATTGTTTTTCTTTTTTTTTTTTTTTTTTTTTTTTTTTTTTAATATCCATTTATATAATAATAAATAAATTAAATATTATTATATAATAATAAATAAATTAAATATTATTATAAAATTATGCTAAATTATTTGAAATGTTTTTTTAAACCAATATTTCACTAAATAATAAATTACAACTAATCAATTATAATTTTATAAAAATAATTAATTACAAAAATTATACAATTACGCAAAAAATTACGCAATTTTATAAAAATAATTAATAACAAAAATTATACAATGTTGGTTCAACATTTTGACAAGTTTTTTTTAAGCACTACGCAATTATACAACTAAACAATTATAATTTTATAAAAATAATTAATTACAAAAATTATACAATTACGGAAAAAATTACGCAATTTTATAAAAATAATTAATAAAAAAAATATACAATTACCCAAAAAATTACGCAATTTTATAAAAATAAACAATTACAAAAATTTCGGAATTTAATATATTTAAATGGTGTTTTATTTAAAATTAACTTTTGTTAAACCACTATTTATATTTATAATTTGATATATATATATATATATATATATATTGTATTTTATCTTATTATTACATTATACTACATAACTAATATAGATTAATGAATACATATATATTATCTTTTAAAAATTGTACATATAACTCAGATAGCCCAGCGGTTATCTTCCTCCTCTTCACCCGTAGGGAATCTGTTCCCTACGAGGGAACCCCTACGGCGTGATTCCCGTAGGGGATGCCGTAGGGAACCCTGTTCCCTACGGATTTTTGCGGATTTCCCTACGGGAATGGCCGTAGGGAATCCGCGAATTTTTTGTAGTGTTAAATTAGATTGTTATTCTCCGGGTCCACAAATCCTTATAATTTAAAAATTAATATAAAGAGGGTTGGGCTTGGGTCGGGCCTTGGGTGGTATAGACATTGTCGGGCCATGGGTTGTGGGTCGGGCCGATGGCCCGAGGAACATATGGCCCACGTTTTTATTAAAAAACGTCCCGTAGGGAACCCCTACGGGGAGAAGGGGAGGCGGAGACGGGCTTCCCAAGGGGATCCCCTACGGCCCGCCCGTAGGGATCTCCCCTACGGCTCTAAAATTCCCGTAGGGAATCTGTTCCCTACGAGGGAACCCCTACGGCGTGATTCCCGTAGGGGATGCCGTAGGGAACCCTGTTCCCTACGGATTTTTGCGGATTTCCCTACGGGAATGGCCGTAGGGAATCCGCGAATTTTTTGTAGTGTTAAATTAGATTGTTATTCTCCGGGTCCACAAATCCTTATAATTTAAAAAAGTATAACAATAGTCTCTGAAACGAGAAAATAATTGAATATTTACCATCACATGTCAAATCATTAAATCATTCATTACAACACATAACTCATTGCATTAATAATATTGTTACAGTATTATAGTACCATGCATAATTCCATTCATATTAATTTAATTTCAATTTGATTTAGTTTATCTCACTTTCATTAATTTTCATTTTTTATTTTGTAAAAAAAAATGAATAATTTTATTTAAACAATGAACAAAAAAACTTATTTCAAAGTTGTTAGCTAGATTCAATTCAGCTTTTTTTAATGAAAAGAAAATGGTTAGCCACGTAGGAAAAGAAAATGTTTAACCAAGAAGAAAAAAAAAAAAAGGTAATTTCAAGATTCAACAAACATCTCTTTACTCCGCAGTCTCTGCCTCAAACCTAGCTGTCTATTTCTCATAAAAAAAATCCCAAATATAAACCACGTTTTTTAGCATCCGGATTCCGGGTCTTCTAAAAATGGCAACTTTAGAGTTGCCAGAATCCGGCCGCCGGAGCTCCGCCGATACGGAGGGTCCCGGTTGCTCGGCCGACATTGAAAGCGGCGCAAAATGTGTAATTAGTAGCAGCAAAATCAATGAACCCGAGAAATTAGAGAGAGAATGCCGAATTTGCCATCTGAGTTTATTCGGCAGTAGCCCACCTGATTCTTCTTCTCCGGCGATCGCCATCGAGTTGGGCTGCTCTTGTAAGGACGATTTAGCGGCGGCCCACAAGCACTGCGCCGATACCTGGTTCAAAATCAAAGGGAATAAGTACGTATGTGTGTGAGGGATAATTTCTTAAAATTGTTATTTTCTTGGGGGTTATTAATTAATTTTAATTTTTTGAAAATTTGATATTACAGGACTTGTGAAATTTGCAACTCGATTGCTGAAAATGTGGATGATGCATCGGCCGATAATGGCGACGCCGGATCGGGCACGTCCGGGCCGTCCCTGTCGAGAACCGCCCGGGTGTGCTTGCACGGCCACCGGTTCTTGAATTTCATTCTTGCTTGTATGGTGTTTGCCTTTGTCCTATCATGGCTCTTCCGCTTCAACAAACCATCTTAGTTATAAGTACTATTTTGTGTTTGTTATGAATGAATCCAATTAAGTATACGATACTTCGATTCTAAAGTGAAAAAGTAAAAAAAAAAATTGTAAAATCAGAATGTTTGCGTGTTGATAATCGATTTACAAGTTCAATTTGAGTGTCGTCGCCAGTTCGGAGTTACGATACAGTTTGTGCTCGGACATATATGATCACGATATGTCACGAGTACATCTTTCTAAGTTTAATTCTTTGTTTGTTGAAAAATTATGTTGCTTCTATCATTGTGTTTTTTTCAAGTACTTTTTCCCTTTTGAAATATGAGTTAAAGCTTTTGGACCTTTAAGTTATGTCACTCCAAGCAATTCAAAAAACTAAAAGAATGCCGTGAATTTTATTACTCTCTTCGTCTCACTGCTAATGTCTCGTAACTTTTTGTCACGAAATTTAAAATAAATTAATGTGTACAGTACAGACTAGTGTTTGTGAAATGGCTTCATAGAGTCACAACAACCCAAATCTTACATGATTTATCTTGGATTTTGTGCATGCTCGAATCTTGTTTTGTAGTTCTTCCTTCTAGCTGGGTTTCTTGACTTTCCTGCTACCAAAATACGCGTGATCTTGAAATCTTGTGATGCCTTTCTTCTTGATCCAGGCTTACATACGCACATTCCGACAAATGCATAGAGAACCAAATGTTCTTACCGTTTCGATTCTCACAGACTAAGATAAGGGAGTTTCAAGAATCGCTGCAATTTGCTTCGATCATGATGAAGGTTTAACACAATTCAAGAAACCAAATTTAGAAATCAAACCCAGGTAGTCGATTCATGGGGTGTTTCACAGGAGCTAAAATTAAATACATTTGAAGGACCAAATTAAGAAATAAACGTATTAATAAGTCTATACAATTGTTTTTTTTTTGTTCACTTCCTGTTCCTTTTTGCTTCCAGGTTCGTGGCCTCTCGTAGTGATTGTTGAGCGTCACTTTCCATTCCAAGAGCAAAGAAACAAGCCGCTTGAATATGAAAGGCGGTCGGCCACTCCGGTGACACCACCAGAGCTTGGGTTGCATCTCCCAAAGCCTCGTTTGGCATTTCACTCATCAAATAACACAAGCAACGACGAGCATGAGCCGTCGGTGAGACCATGGTCCCACCATCAATGAACTGCAAGAAACGCAAGTTCAGTTCAAGGCATTTTCCCCAACACTAGAAAAAATTATGAATATAACCTTACTGCTGCACTTGCCAAACAAACACCCTCACACTGAAGGGTACAATTTTTGTAAAATAAACTTCAGGGGTGGTTTAGTAATTTACTGACCATGTTCTAACAATCCAGAGTGGTACTAGCAAATATAATCGACATCATAAGCTTACGTGGGTATAGCAATCAATGGCGGTGGTGAAATCCTTAGCTCGAAAAGCAACATCCCCTTTCTTCTTAGAATTCAAAGTTTCCTGCATTTGATCCGTCCACAGTTGGAATGATAGCTGTGTACGAATATAAACTGATTACAAGATGAGGGGAATTAACAAGCCAATACATGGCTTAGAAAGAAACAAAGCATCAGAGAAAGGTGTTAACCTCGTTAGCGACTCCCTCATCGTCTTTATATCCGTGCTTGTCCAATATTTCATGTATGGCAGTGAGATCCATTCTCAAGCAAGCTTCGCCCATTGGAGTCAATGGGATCGGTTGTGGGCTGTTTGCAACTCCCCGTTCTATGCCGAGTAAAGCATAAGAAGGGACCTGGTTCATAACAATACTAACAAATGTTTTATTCTTCTCTCGGATAAAAACGATTTTGATATCAAGCAATCAAGAAAACGACACTTTTAGTTCCACTAGATCGTAGGACTGCAAAAGCAATAATAGATTCTTTCACCTTCGGCCCATATTTCTAACATATACCTCATTTTCTTTCTGAAGAGAGACGAGAGAGGTGACTAGAGACTTAGCGTTTGGCCTTTCCCGAGCTTCGTATTGCAAGCAACGGGTAGCTATTCTCACTAGCTCAGTCCCGTCATCATTCGAGAAATGACCCTCCAAACAAGAATCTATGAGCATCATGAAATTTTTGCCTCGAATAAGATCAAGTGCCTATAAAAGTAGATAAATATGATATTCCTGATCATTTGATTTAATTACCAGCTGAGAATATAACAATGAAACTAGTATTAAAAAAACACGCTTGTTTTACATTTCAAGAGTGAAAAACATACATGGCTTGGAGGTATATGCTTGCCACTTAGAAGATCTAACAGCATGGTCCCGAAGCTGTAAACCACACTTTCCGGAATCACTCTTCCTGCAAAAAACAAATGAAAGAACACTTACTAGAAAAAGCAAAAAGGAAACAATTACTGGCTCATGGCCTTTAATTATAAACCAGCTTCTGCTTCTGTTTCTAATTCTGGTCCGATTTGTACAAGTAAATACTCACTTTTTTTTACCAGATATACATAAAACTCCCTGTAACCAATTCTTGGAAAAGCAATGCCATATTTACTATATTGAGTTTAAGCATGTATATGTATACCAACCTGTTCTCAAGTACTCTGGAGGAGTGAAAGCCAAATTCGTACTGTAACTTTTCCCGTCCCTGCTATTCTTCATCAGTCCAAAGCACGAGAGCCTCGGGTTACCGTCCTTCAAACAAAAACAAAAAAAACAAGTAGACACGTATAAGACTAACGATTTCCCAAGCAAAATATGCGGATGGCATTTCGCTCTTTCACCTGATCAAACAAGACTCTGTATCCATTGAGATCGTGATACAACGCTCGGCCTTTGTTGCTGCAATACTCGAGAGCTTGGGCCAAATACAATGCCACCCTCAACCTCATTGCCCATTTCATCGGTTGCTTATCCCCTGTCGATTAATAATTGCAAATGTACCCTTGAGTTTCGGTCAAATTACAACAAAACCCCTCATCTACCATATCATAGAACCATGAAACTCAACTCACAGTGAAATAAATGCTTTGACAGAGTATCGTTGGGCATGAATTCCGCGACCAGCAACCTCTCGTCCCCTTCGAAGCAACACCCGACCAGATTCGACAACCGCTCGCTTCTCAGGCTGCCCACGGCCTTCGCCTCCTCCTTCACCAACACCAATCCAGTAATTAAATACAAAACACATCTCGATGTTTACACAAACAGCTGAACTAACCAGGAATTGACGAGAATCGGGCCACGCGGACTTATTGAATCGCTTCACAGCAATGTAGCAGCTCTGATTTTCAAGAGTGCCCTTGTACACAATGTTCGGAGCCTTCTCCCCGTGCTCGGATACGATGTTGTCGGAAGAAAACCCATTTGTCGCGGCTTTCAATTCGTCCAAGCTAAACTCTCTGAAGTTCGCCAACAAATTCGCTTTCCCCCCTTTCTCTGCAAAAATCACAAAAAAAAAAAAATCATATCGAAGCCCAAATAGATCGAGATTTTCGCACAGGGGAATGAAAAGAAACCCGACCCGTACCAGTGGGTTCTTGAGCATTGGGCTTGAGATTGGAATGCCGCCAACAGAAGCAAATTCTCGAACAACTTGCGCCCATATTGTCAGAAGAAAAAAAAAAAGAGATCTTTAGGGTTTTGTGGATCCAAGAACAGTTCTTGCTGCGCTGGAAAAGCTGGTTTTAACTTCACATATGAAGAGCATGAGGTGTGTATGTGTGTGTGAACAGTAATAAGTAAGTGTAGTACTTATTTTGTGTGCGCGCACAGAAAAAAAAAAAAAGAGCTTCACCCTTTTCTAGCTTTTTTTTTCTGTCTTTCAAATTCCTGATTATCGTTTCTTCTTCTGCTTGTTAATTTCTCCATGTTTTAGTCGTCTGATTTTCTGTTGTCACTGCTAATTAAAGTTTAATGTGTGATCACTGATATTAGAGTGAGTGATTTCCAAATAATACTAGTAAGTATTTATATATATTCTCTCTCGCTCAAATAGGAAAATTATGTAGTTACAATCCATCTTTTTGGTGTAGGTCAAAGTAAAATAAAGAAATCAAGGGGGTCTATAATAAGTCAATATGCAGTATGTACTAATATTGAGAATATAAATTGATCTTATATTTATTTATTTTTATCTTTCAAAAAACCAATACTAGCTGTATTTGACGTTTTGAGTTGAATTATAGTAATACTCAAATAAAAAAATATGCAAATAAAAATATTAATAAATTAAATGGATTGAAAATCAATTTCAACATTTAATGTGTTTTTTTAGTAAAAATATGTACAAAATAAACATAAACATTTTCTTAGTAAAAAAAAACAAAAATAGTCCTGTACTTCTGTTAGACTCAGATATACTAATGACACCAAAATTAAGCTAATAAGTACTATTATTTTACTTCTAACAATCTGATAACGGCAGCTTCACTTAATGGCATTGATGTAAAATCTCCATCATTTGAAGCCCAAGTCAGGTATGTTCCTTGCAATAGGATTCGGGGATGCTTCATGGGCCCGGTTGGTACATGGATCGTACTCTTTCTAGCAACTAAGCCCAATAATTATTGGCCCAAATGGAAGTGTGACACACACTATATATCAGGACTCGCCATCTGTGACAAAATTCCAATAGTAAAAAATGTCAAATATTATAATAAGTTGTTTTCAAGTGAACAAATTTCCTATTAAAATATTATATAGCTTATCTTGAAATTAAAATTTTGTTAGTTTTCTTCCATAATTGTCTGCTACTCAAGCACATTCCTAAATTTACATATCACTCCATCTCACTCCATCTAAGAATCAATAATTTAATAAGGTGGATATCCTCGTATCTCTATTTTATAAAAAAATAATCAGTGTTTCAGATGTTTGTCTTAACAAGTTACCTTATTACAAAAGCCCAAGCTAATATTTTAAGTCTTACATATTTGAAATCACTAGCAAGTAATGTACAAATAATTCACATTTTTTTACTTACTCAGTCCCAAAAAAATAATTCACTTTTTTTTTTTGTAAATTATAAATAAAGTGTGCATTATTTCTTGAAATAACGTAATAACTTTTAAATAAATTTATATGTAACTGAATTTAAATGAATTTAAAATGAATTGATTTTCTATACTAATTTTTATATGTAAATATTATAAACAACAGTACATCATAAATTAATTTTTTAGTGAAATCATTTATTTTAATTATTTTTTATTTTACATATATATTTACAAATTTTGAATTAGGCTACAATAAATTAAATTTAACTTAATAGAAGTGAAATTGAAATTAAAATAAAATATGGAGTACTACTAAATGTTTGAATTGAGGCTCCATCTGGTGTTAATTAGTTGACTTTGTTGCAAGGAAAAACAATCTTAAAAAAAGAACAATACTATTTTGTTATGGTAGTTGTTGAGCGACCATTGAATTTGCAAGAATCAAACAATATTTGACAGTTGAAACTACTATATGTTCCATGTTTCTTTGTGATCGATGGTTAAAAAACAAATAAAATATTAAAGTCAAGTTAAAATTATATTATAAAGTAAAATAATAAAGTAGTAGTATTAGTATTTTATTTTTTTAAAAGTGTACATTAAAGTTATAAAAAAAGTGCACATATTGAATTGGTATTAAAGAAGCATAAGATCAAAATTATACTATTTAATTTCACCTCCTCTTCACCCATTTCATCCAACATATTTTTTTATCTCAAAAAAATAATAATACATTTGTTTCATAAAAATGTTCAATTTTCTTTTGTAAATTATTAAATTATAAATGAATTATGACAATTCTTATAGAACGAATAATAAAACAATTACTTATATGTAAAATACCAAAAAAATAGATTAATGTTATAAACTCAAAGAAATTGAGAGAGAATAATATAGTAGAAAGATAAACAATATGAGAGGAGAATAGAATTCTTATGAATTGTTGTATATTCTTATTTCATTCATATGGGGAGACCCCTTTATATAGGATACAATCTAGGGTTTCTGACTTAGCCAACAAGTCATTCACTATAATATAATAATATTCATAACACTCCCCCTTGAATGACTATTTACAGGATTGCTGCCTCGTTAAAACCTTGTCAGGAAAACCCAGTGGGAAAAAACCTCGACGAAGGAAAAAGAGTACAACTTGCTCCCCCTGATTGTAATCACCGAAGATCTTTAACTTTGTGATCAATCAGTCTCATTAAAATCTGTAACTAATAAAACCATATAGGAAAAACTTAGTTATTCAAGTATACATTTTGGTCTTCAGGACACAACCTTTGAATTTTCGAGTTTCACATTCATTTGTATTATTGTATATTTTTCGTCCTTCAGGGACATGCCTTTATCAGACATCTATTGACTAGAGCATTCGCAATTGCTATAACCGGCCGGTAACTTTGCTGGAGTATTTTAGATGCGTCTAGTGTTCAATATACATTTCTTCACAAATGAACAATAATGTGAACTTCAATTCACAATCATTTGAACTTCAAGTTAAATATCTAAGTTTATTTCGAAAACAAACTCATATTGAGTGATGTACATGTCTCGTTAAAAACCTCGTTATAAAACCCTGTAGGAGAAAAATACTCGAGGAAAAGAGTACATGACATTCACATTTATATTATGGTGATTGTCTCGTTAAAAACCTTTAACTAAGAAAACCCCGTGGGAAAAACTTAGTAGAGGGAAAAAGAGTGCAATCAATGGTCTTCGGGACCAATCAGTTGTCTTCGGGACCTTGTCTCAATATCAATTTGTCCATAATGACATATTTAATATGATATTTTGCATGTTCTGATTTTTATTTCCTTTCATTTCAGGAAATATTAAAATTCATCCAGGATTTACATGTAAGTATCATTCGATGCATATATTTATCGATGTTGCTGCCATAAATATTAAGTAGCGGAACTTAATGTCATCTTTCAAAATATTTGATTTACATCGAGTTTCTGCGAAAAACTCTTGAGCAACTAATCTCGCTTTTATATATTCTCACCACATCATTATTCGTTTTTCGTACGAACACCCAAGTATATCCTTCTGGGATAATATTTTGAGGTGTGTACTATAGAGTCAAAATATATCTTTATTTAGCGAGTCATGCTCAACCTCAATTGCTCATTTCTTATTTTTCGAGTGCTGCTGGCACACTATCATTGATTTAAGTTTTGGATCCAGTTTTTCTAGAGCAACTCTTGAGGCAAATATGTCGTTGACGACTTTTTCCATGTTGATGACAATTCATTCTATCAACCAAATCTTTTATCATTTCCCAAAATATTTAATTTGGTTGTTTCGCAATCCCAAGATTTTCTATTATCATGTGCACATGCTTTTTCAATGGGATTTCCATCTAACTCTCTTCAGGAGATTTTGAAGGTGACTTAATTTCTTTGTTTTACCGCGGATTTATTTTATATCTTAAGATCGATCTACTACGCTTCTGGCGTATGTTAGAATCAACATTTGAGTTGATCTCTTTGGTATTTGAACTCTTATAGTTCATTTTATCACAAAATATATGTGATTTTGTCACACCTTCATTAATATGTAAATGAATTTGGCAGATTACTTGCTGAATATTGCAAGTCACTTATTTTCATGAACTTCAGGTTCAATTGATTGATGCGTGGATCTGGAATTGAAGATGGTTTTCATTCAATGAAATTTCTCGACATTTATATCTTTATGTTCTTATCTCCCCCTAATGCCGGGAAATAATCTTCCTCTAATATGCAAATCAGCATTATTGCTGTAAACCGATCTTCAGGATGGCGGGCTCAAGATATTTAATATACTTTATTTTTTACTATGTCCGTTCATAAAAATACACTTTAATGGTGAATATAACTTGCATATATGAAAATAATTCGCAGATGGGAAATGTTTAATTCATTTCCACGCACAATCATGATATGCATCATCTTTATTTTTAAGTACGTTTGTAGTACTCGTGGGGATAATTAGTAAAGCTCTTCCGGAGATAATTAGTGAAGTTCTTCGGGAACCACTCTTAACATGCCATCATTTGCATAACATTATATATCTTTACCAATGATCATTCGAGATCAAAATATTAGATTTAAAATTGATCACAATAAATCTCAATATATAATTTTCACATTAATAAATTGGAATCGACTTTTCGATATTCCATGAGTACCCACATAGTACATTTATTCTCGATTTTCAAAAGATATCCTTCAGGGATAATTCATATGTAGTCATTGTTTCAACGAGAACAATCGAATTTGGCGTTTCACTTTGATTATCATGATGTAACTTATTAAAAATATCTAATGTTTGAACTTTGCTTCTTCGGGAGCAATTAATAAAAATAATTGTTACATCAGAAGTCATTGCTTTGATATTCTGCGGAAATATCATATCATGTTCTTTAGGAATATTTTCTTTTGATATTTCTTCAGGAATATCATACCACAATGTTCTTCAGGAACATTAAAATTTTAATTGATTTACTAAACATAATTATTTTGATATTACTTCAAGAATATCAGATTATAATTATTAATTTGATATTACTCAGGAATATCAGATTATAATGTTCTTCGGGAACATGTGATATTACTTCAGGAATATCAGGTTATAATGTTCTTCGGGAACATATATTACTTCAGGAATATCAGATTATAATCCTTGGTTCGAATCCCAAGACATTGCAATTGACCTATACCAAAAAAAAAAAAAATATCAGATTATAATGTTCTTCGGGAACATATGATATTAAGAAGAAGGAAGAAGAAGTAGATATATTTATAATTATTAATGAATATAAACAAACATATAAATTCTTGCCTTGGAGTTTGGATCTTGGATAGGTAGAACTTGGATGAAGAACGAGGTTGAGATTTTTGGATCTTGGATAGGTAGAACTTGGATGAAGAACGAGGTTGAGATTTCGTGCTGATAACGTGTTATAAACTCAAAGAAATTGAGAGAGAATAATATAGTAGAAAAATAAAGAGGAGAATAGAATTCTTATGAATTGTTTTATATTCTTATTTCATTCATATGGGGAGACCCCTTTATATAGGATAAAAAGTTTCTGACTTAGCCAACAAGTCATTCACTATAATATAATAATATTCATAAAATTAATTAAATTTTAGAGGGAAGGAGTAATTTATTTTGTAAGTCACACATTGTAAATTTATTTAGGCGCGAAATAAAAAGACAAGAAGCACATGAAATAGGTTTTGGATCTGTGTGATTTGACGGCCCAGTCACAGACCATCCCATCAATCCAATTAAACTCCATAAAATTGAAGCAACAGCCATACTGATTTGACCCCAATACTTAAATGACTATTTTAACCCTACATTCCTTTCGAATAGATCTTTTCGAACACACCCGATTCGTTGTGAGCGTACACGATCAACCCGAACAAACAATACTCGTAGATTGAATTTCAAATTTATATCAGGAGAGAATAGGATAAAGATATTTTTTCGGTGGCAATCTAATAATGACAACATGGCATTAATATAGTTATTTTATTTTTTGCGTGACGCTCAATTTAAAAAGCAGTTCACAGACAGCTCATCATTCCTCATATCCTCTCACTTCACAGTGAAGCAATTACAAAATAAATAAATGTATGTATTTATTTTTTACATTTAATTCTGAAATAATAATAAAATAAAATCCTTAACAAAATAAAAATGTTTGCAATTAGTGTAGTGGTCAAAACTCAAAAGACAAATAACAAAAGAAGGTTTGTACAGCTGCTTTCCCTCTTCCCCATACATTGACCGGAACTACATTTGCTTTGCACACATTAATATTGGATGTAGTGTATTTATGTTAATAAATATCAAGGAGAATTTATAAAAGCAAACCACATAAAATTTGAAAGTTCAAAATAATGGTTATATTTTGATTAATTCAATTATTCATATAGAAACCAAAAACCAAAAAAAGAATTAAAGACAAACTCTACCATCTTCAATGCTACACCTACAATAATGATAATGAAGCAATTTATTGCTACATGCACTTTCTCTTGACCTATAATAATAACCGTCTATTTATGCTACCAAACATTATTATTATTATTATTATTATTATTATTATTATTATTATTATTATCTAACTAAAATTTTACTATCACTAATCACACCACCCTCCCAAAATTACTTAATAATAAATCAAATATAATCCCACCTAATTCAAACTTAAAAACAAACTTAATGGGCCCCCAGATATCAGATGGGCCCCTCCCGTCCATCATTAATAAGTCCACTCAGGAGGAAGCATGAGTTCTTGCTTCATCAATGACGGTGGTCGGAGATGGTTTCTGCCGCCCTGGTTTTGAGCCATCTTCAAATCATTTCTCAACTTCAAAACAGCATCTGCAGTGAAATAATACTGAAATTAATTAGAAAAGTTGAAAAATTACAGGTGAAATTAAAATATATAAATATATAACCAGAAAACATACCAGATTCAGCAGTGAAATTTCCAAAAGGGTGAAGGTGGAGATCCATGGAGTCGGTGTTCAAACTGTGAACTGCTGGTTTCTTTCTGGCTTCGGTTGGGGTTGGACCGAATCTTCTCGGCATAAAAACTCCGGTTCCGACGCGTTCCTTCACCGGGCCGGGCTCTCCGGGAAAAACTGGTTTCAAACCGGCGCCGGATTTCTGATGGGATTGCTGTAGGGTGGGCCAAGCGGACATCGACAAGCCATAAGCTCCATCGGCTCCGCCGTCTCGCCTCCCGGTCTGAAGAAGATAATCCATGTTGCCCTGACCCATAGCTCCGGCTCTGTTTTGCATCATCATTTTTTCCTGCTTCATCTGCAGATTATATCCGACAAGAGAAATTGAAAAATCCGCAGGAAATAAATTTAAAATTTTAAAAAATATATATTGATAATAAATACAGACCTTAGCGGCTTGCAACTGCTGATAAGAATGGCAAGCGTGAGTCTGTGCTTGGTTCGGGTAATAACCAGTGGCCGGGTTGAATTTGCGGGCCGGGCCTAACAGTTCAGATGTGTAAAACGCGGCGGCTTCTTCAACCAAGCGAATCCTCGCGGCTTCCTCCGCGGCGGCGTAGAGCATGTCCCAGCTAAGGGAATCCTTCGCATCCGGCGGGGAAAAAACCCGATAGTCAGAGTTCGGGCTTCCCAACGAACCGGTCTTCAACCCACTCAGAGTGGACTGCGGCGAACCGGATTGCTTCACGCTCTGCAAATAAGAAATACAAATCGAATTTTAATGACCGGAATTGATTTATCGAAACAAGAGAGAAGGTTCTGGAAAAATATACAAACCTTAGCAGTGTACTCATAGGATAATTTGGAGTGAGTAAGCTTCCGAGTCAACTCGGAGATAAAATCATCTTCGTCGCCAGCTGTCTCCGTGGTGCCGGTGACCGACTCTACCGGTGAGCTCAGATCTGAACTCAAGCCAAATGAAGTATCGAGCCCACAGCCGAAGTCGGCCAGCAGGTCGTCGTCGGTGAGCAACTCCGACGGCAACAGGAATTCCAAGTCTTCCATCTCTTGCGCCATGGAATTCGTGCAGAAATAATATGATGGAGGTTTTAATTACAGCCACCGAATTTTTTAGAGAGAGAGAGAGAGGGAAAAAAATGGCGGTACGCAGGGTGTGTGTGAAAGGAGGAATGAAAGAGATGGAGGAAGTGGGTTTTTTATAATGCGGAGAAAAATTGTGTTTTCAGATTTGGGGGTGGAAACCCTAATTAAAAAGCAGGCGCATCGAGGGTGGAGATTGACGGTCACGCGCGGCGGTAGAATGTTTGAATTTTTTTGAAAAAATCTTAAAATGGAAAAGAATATAAATAAAAATTAAAAATAGACTTATTTTTATTGTTTAGTAATTAAATAGAAAGAAAAAGGGAATTAGTTGGAAAGAGGTGTGGCCAGGTAAGGAGAGGAGATGTGGTGAAGTGGCTGGGGGTGCGAGTGGTGGGGCCCGCACCTGACACCGCTCACTCGGTTCGCATGTGAACCAGCATGTGGGCCCGGAAAGGACTTTTTTTTATTTTTTTATTTTTTGAATTACATGATTTCAAAATTTTTATTATTCCTTCAATTAAGGGAAGATGGTCGCATTTTAATGAAAGATTGGTGACAACGTGTTTGGGCCTTTTTCTTGTTTTGGGGTGGAAAACATTTCCTCGGTACAGGGGATTCTGATTTGAATACATTAGATTTGACCACGGTCAACGAAACATGGGCATCCTTCAAAAGAAACAAAAAAAAATTAAGAAACAAAAAAAGATTGTATAGATTAAATAATATTTATTTCCTCCATTCTAGACTAATGATATCCACTGTTTTTTAATTTTTAAAATTTTTTAATTTATAAAATAAGTGTGACCATAGTGAGATAAAAAAATATCAATTTATATTGTTGGGCGTATGAAAATAAAATGAAGTAATAAAAAAAATCATTGTTTGTGAGTATGTCGATAATTGGCAATGCTTAGTGATCGCTGATCAACAGCTGCTTGTTCGTAATGTATATTTCATTGCATGGGAGAAATACCTTCAATTTAATAAGTGAATCTTTCAATTCAACTCCATAAAATGGCAAGATGATTTTTATTGTGGAGTACATTTTAAAAGAAGATTGAAAATTTTGATTTTATTTTCGGGTTAAACAAATTACGCATGGAAAATGGGTGAGTATATGCAATGGGGCATTGGGGCGTACATTGTGTGTGTGCGGGCACAATGTGTATTTTCGACAATTATAAGGTTAAAGTATATGCAATGGAGTAATAATCAATGTGATGTGACATATGCAAGTAAGTGTGAGGTTGAAAATTAATTGGATATTTATGGAAAAGGCTACAGTTACACTAAGTGTACCGAACCTTTTGTACACCACCAATCATATTACGCCATGTGTTATTATTGTAAAATTAAATATACTACGAGAATCTTATATATTAAGATATGAATCATTTAATTATATTTTACTGATTTTTTAGTTTAAATAAATTTGGTAAAAATATTTCGAGTATCATAAATAAACATAGAAATAAATATTTTAATAAATTTAACTAAATTTATTCATTAAATATAAAGAAAATAATAATTAAATAAAATTGAACGTAATTATTAAATAATTAAGATTTAATTAATTACACTATACTAAACTAAACGTAATTGTTAAAAAAATATTTTTTGGCGAATGTTATGTTTATTTTAAATTTTACCTGAATCAATTAAAAAATATATTTTTAATTTATAATTTTATATTTTCATAAGAAAAAATATAGTGATATTTTTTATTATATTATCTACATTTACATAGAAAACAAATTATTATTATTTTCGTTATTAAATTTATAATTAAGTATTAAAAATTCTAAAAATTTATGTAATTTTTTTAGACTTAGTATGAATAAATCATGAATTGTTATTTTAGACTACTTAAATATTTAAAATGCATGTTCTTTAATTTTGTAAGAATCTATATTTATTTTATTTTATATTTTTATTTAATTTCACACGTTGATCATATATATTTGAAAAATACACGATATTTTACTATGTTGTTTAATTTAATCTTGCAATTTCTAATCAACTGAGTCATTGCTAAGCAAAATGAATAAATTGAACGTCAATTTATTTTTTTAATGTAATATTTGTTTGACACACAATAAAATTATAAAAAATTATTTTACTTTACCTTTCAAATTATGAGAAACCCCAAAATTAAAAATAATGGACAATCCTGAGTCAAATCCTGTTTTTTCAAAAACAAAAATTAAAAAAACGAAGAAAATGATAAGTGCAGAGGCTCTGTGGAAGTTGTTCTAACAAGTGGAGTTGATTACGTTGATAGAGGGATGAAACTATTGACTACTATAATCAACGATGCATAATCATGCAAAATAAAATGATAGAGATAAATTTTTACACAAGTTTGCGATTTTTTAAAATTGAATATAATATTTAAATAGAATACATAAAGTTCTAATTATATTGAAAGATATAATTATAAAGTTCTAATTTTATTGAAAAATATAATTAAAAACAAGATAATTAATTAAATAAAAATAATATAAATATAATTGAGCTTTTATTATTACATTTAAATAAAAATATTTTGCGTTGTATTTAAATTATTTTTTCTCTATTAAGAAAAATAATAATCATAATATCATATATATGTCATGTTAATATTAAGTCGTAATTTAATAATATAAAAGTATATTTAAAATGTTTATATGCAAAATAGTTTTTTTTACAATTATATCTAAAAAATAAAATTAATCATTGAAATTTGTACCATGAATAACGATAGAATGAAAAATTAATAAAATTATTTGACTCAATTCAAGGTTATTCAAAATTCATGGTTTAAAAAAAATACTAAAATGAATATTTTTATATACAGTATTATTTTATTAAAATATAAATTACAAATTATAAATGGATTTCTATTTCATATTTACATATATAATCTATTTTATTAAATGAATTATCATTTTAAAACAACAACGAAGACATATGTTATTCATATTTTTTTTAAATATATTTATTTATAATTTAAAACATTTAAACTAGTTTATAAAAAAAATTAAATAAGGTATATATTAATTTTTTATTAAATTTATTTTAGAAAATGATTTTTTTTAATTTTTAGTTACACTTTTTTTTACGTTTTTTGTTTTAAAATTTAGTGTATATATATATATATATATATATATATATATATATATATATATATATATATATATATATATATATATATATATATATATATATATATATATATATATATATATATATATATATATATATATATATATATATATATATATATATATTATTTGTTAACTATATTGTAGGGAAAAAAATCTAATAGATTTGACAGAATATTCAATATTTGGAAAGTTTATATTGATTTTATGTTTTGAACTTTTTAGAAGATTCTCATGATTTATTTTCCTATTTAATAATTTATTTTAATAATAATTAAAATAATATTAATTTATTTAATTAATGTGATAATTACATGTGTCATGATTTAATTCGCGGTGTATAGAATGTTGGGTACACCTTGTGTAACTGTATCATCTTCCTTTATTTATGAGTTTAGAAAACGATAAAATACCCATTGTGCCCCTGATTTAAGCACAATAATTGCTCTTTATTGAAACGTAAAATCCAACAATGGAATGATGTCGGAGACATTCTAATCAACTGCTCATTTATAAATTAATTAATTTAAAAAATAAACTTTAAAATTTATTATTGTAAAAAATACTAAAATTTTGAATAACTAATTTCAATACATACATTAAAATCTTTAGATTTATTTTTAACATACTGTAAATATAATAAATATTCTCTATATCAAAATTTAATACATATATTTTATTAATATTTTATTCCATTTATAAGTTAAACATAATTTTTAAACATATATATTTAAATTTTATTATTAAAAACTATTAAATTAATTTTGTGAATTCAAAAATAGATAATATTGTATATATATTGTTTTTTATATTTATATTATTTTTTATAAAAAAAAATTTATTTTGAAAAACCCTATATAAGATTAACTCTTTAATACAATAATATTTTTCTGAACGATATAACTGTACGTAATTTTTATTGTATAAACCTCAATATAAAAAATAAATTTTATACCAACTTACAAAACTACCCTTCTTTCATCAATTTATAAATAACAAAATTTCATCTATAAATACTATGTATAATACATTTTTTTTATAATGCGCACGCCCGCAAGTTAAGGATAGGGCTATAACACAAAAAATTAAATTATTATCACAATTAAAACAAATATTTTAAATCAACTTAAATCTATTCTAAAATTATATATAATTATTATGATTTCTTCCAAAATTGAGGTGTATTTCTTTATGTTAGGACTTGAAAAAAATATAAATTATGACAATATAAAGTTTATTCTATATTATAACTGTTCCCAAGTTTAGACTATAATTTTTTATTCCTAAAGAAAATTTATTGCAAATTTGCAAAACTTCTGGAAGTGAAATAAATTGTTCGATATATATATATATATGAGATATACAATAAATAAAGAATATGAGATATACAAAATAAAGAGTAATAGTGTAATATATTTGTGTTTAAAATTTTTATTAACTATGATTAAAAAATTTATGTAAATTAAAAGGGTATTGCTAAATGGAGAAATTTTATTTACGGACAGAAGTCCCTTAAAAAAATATTTTAAATATATTACAATATTTTAATTATTTTTTTGACATGAATTATAATTAGATATAGTATATAAAATATATATTACGCAAAAAAAAATAATAATTTTTTAAAATAAAAATAATATATATCTTTATATTTATATTAAAAATCAATTAAATAAAAAATATATATTTTAATATATAATTATAAAAATTAAAAATTATATTTTTAAATATTTATTAAATTAGTTATATTTATAATTTCATAAAAATAAAAAATAAAAATAAATTTGAACAATTCTGCCAGAATTTGCCTACATAACATTACCGAAATTAAAAATAATTTATGAAAAACGAATACTAGTACAACACAATTAAGAATACGTGTCATTCGTAGTGGGCAACGGTATGAATGCGTGTGGGAAAAGATGTTTGGTTTGCTTCCTCGAGTGAACAAGTATTGATTAGCCTTGAATTTTTAATAAAATAAAATTTAAAATAGGATATCAAATTGTTTTTCATTTTATTTCTTTTCGGATGACGTGGCATAAGTGTGGAAGTGCAGATACGTCAGATCAACTGCCGACGGTGGACCTATGTTTGGTCAAAGTGTCAAACCGCTTTTTTATTTCGCCATTTACTGTAACGGCCGCTCGTGGATTCATGCCGCTTTCATTGCGGACGGTCGTTTTCACTGCCGGCTTCAGAAGGCGCTGGCTTCCCGCCTTTTCTCGTGGCCGCCAGCTTTCCTTCCGGCTAAATTACTATATTTATTAAAGCTCCTGACAATAAAAAAAATAAAATTAATTCTAAGACACGAGGTGTGATATTGTGCGAATATAATTTAAAATTATATATTTTTTATTAGTATTGAAGCTTGTTGAATGTGGATGAGGGTTTGATCCCAACCTTTGACCTATAAAAGATATTGTTAGTAAATTTGTGGAATTAAATTGTGTCTAAAGAGTTTGGTTTGCATTAGAAAGTAAATTTTATTATTAATGATATATATATTAGAAAAATGTTACTTTTGAATCTTTTAATAAAAAAGTAAAAGTTAAAAATTTATTTTTAAATTAAAAAATAAATTACTTTAAGTAAGTTTAAAAAGCAGTTAAAAGAAGCACTCATAAATATTGGAAAATATATTAAGTCCACTTATATAAATGCATTGTTGCACAACTTCTCTAACCGTTATAACTATTGAAAAGTTGAACAAATTTATTTATATCAATGGGTCGAATATATTTTTCAATACTTCAATTTAAAAGTATTAATTGTACAAGTACTAGTACTTTCCTACTTGTACAATTAATATTTTTTTAGGAATGGAATATAAACAAGTTCTTTTGCTAGTTAATAGTAAATGTTTTAATTGAACAATAAGTATTTAATGAATTTAAATAACGAATAATTATTAGAAATATTACTTCCTCGTATTTTTAGATCATGTTTAGCTAGGCTTATAAGTTTCTTAAAACAAAATATTTAAGAGCTTATAAGCTTTGAAATTTTGTTTAGAAAAGTTAAATAAAAAAATCTTAAAAAACTTGAAAATAAGTTGTTTAACAGCTTATAAGCTGTTTAAAAAAATAAGAACTCGTTTTAACGAGCTTATTTAAAATAGCTTATAAGATGTTACGTATTATAAGCTGTTTCAAGACCTAATAAGCTGTTATGTCTTATTTAATAAATACGTTGTTAAATCGTTTGGATAAAATAGGTATATAAACTTATAAGATATTAATTTGTTTCGCAATTTTATATAGTTAAAATTATCAAAAATAATTTTTTTTTATATATGAAAACAAAATTAAAAATAAAATTTATATAAACTAGATAATAAATTTGGATTTTTTGTATATTTATAAAAAGTAATAAGTTTAAAGGTAATTTAGTCTTTTATTATTTAAGTTCATTTTTAATTTTTATTATTATTATTTAAGTTGTAAGAGATTATAAGCTGTTTAAAAATAAGTATCTCTCCCTTACTTTTTTTAAACAGCTTATAAGCTGTTTAAAGAGCTTATAAGCTCTGTGAAACATCTCTAAGAGGGGAGTTAGTTTTTTTTAAACATCTTATAAACTCTTGTAACTTAAATAATAAAAGATCAAAATACTTTTAAAATTATTATCTCTTATATATATACAAAAATTCTAAATTTATTATTTAGTTAATATAAATATTTTTAATTATTTTTTTCATATATAACAATTTATTTTTGATAATTTTATTTATATAAGATTTTAAACAAATTAAAATCTTATAAGTTTATATATCTATTTTATCCAAAACAACTTATTTATTAAATAAGACATAAATGTTTATCAACTCTTAAAATAACTTATAAAATATAACATCTTTTAAACTCTTTTAAATAAGCTGGTTTGTGTCCAAACGGTCTCTTAATATATGTCATCTTAAAAACACAAATATTTAGGAAAATAATATACCTTAATTAATACTTATTAAAATGTATTTAAAAATAAAAATAATGAAATATTTAAAAGTAAAAATAATGAAATATGATTGGGTGAAAAAAACATGTGAATAGAAAATAGAGAATTGTAAAAAATAATGTCATTACATTATTATTTAATAAAATCAAAATGACATCTAATTTGAAAAAAAAAATAGAAAAGTTAGAAAGACATGTACTCCTATGTATTCTGTCTCAACGAATCAAGCTACCAATACACATACATTTTGATAAAATTTTCTTCATGGGTCCAAAATGTGAGTAGTAATATTTCAAAGAAATGATCAGAAACATTTAGAAATAAGAATGAATGGTAATGATTAATGACATATTTAGACCTTATGAGTCAAAACAAAAAAAAAAAAAAAAAAGGAAAAATACCTTTTAAAAAAACTTATTCATTACAAACTTCGACTTATTTTATGCCGCAATAGCCAAGTAAATATTAACTTTATTAAAAATAGGATGATACGGAGGGGGTTTTGAACCCAACACCGCTTACAAGTTACAACAAGTCGGCAACATTTAAGCATTAAGCTACTATTAAAAAAATTAAAAATAAAAATATAGTTATTGTTACATTATTGTTATTATTATTACTTAAATGTTTTATTAAAGTATAATTAATTAATTATTATTAATAAAAATAATAATTTTTTAATAAAATTTAATCTATTTAAAAAAATTAACAAAAACATCAATAATAATAATAATGTTAAAAAAATTATTACATGGTCGAATTCGGGTGTTAATTCAACAACGATTAATTAAAAAATAATTTTTAATTTGGTTTTCTTAAGTTAATTGCAATGTCTTGTTTTGAGTTTGAACCTTAAATTTTAGGTATTCAATTCAAGTGTTCAACTAACTGAGCTAATAACCATTGACAAATCAGCGATAAAAATGAGAACTTATTAGAGTTAAGTTTAAATTTTCATTTATTATAAATTGTGATTGTGTGACGTTGTATGGTGTCTCACAAACCCTTTTGATTATTCAACCATGCAACATGTGATTTGAATATATAATCCTTCAAAAATAAGTTGAACACTAATGAAGAAACATTCAATTTTCAAATTATAATAATTTTTAATTATATGTATATATTAACGTGTTCAATATTGCCCGTGATGTGATGTGGTGTGATATCCTAACAATAAATTATCAATTTTGTTGGGTCCAATCTCACATGATACATACATATCCGAAATATAAACCACAATTAGTAACTACTCCATAATGGATTAAACTATATACTCTCCCTACATAACGAATTACTGCTCATAATATATATATATATATATGGTTTATCGTAATTAATAACGAATTACTGCTCATAAAGTATATAGTTTAATCCATTAATGTAAACCACAATTCGTAACATTTCGGTTTTTCATTACAAAAAATATATAGTCAACCATTTCGAACACGAGAAACTCAAACGTGAACACCATATACAACTGTAATTCGTTAAATCTCTAAATACAGTAGTAAAATTATAATTAAATTACAGAACTCTATTTCTAATTTCCTAATTTTAATTACATAATTAATTATTAAAAAAAAATTAATTCTCACGATTAAATTTATAGGAGTACTACATAAGAATTAAGATACGTTATTTTTTTTTTTATAGTTAAAAGAAATAAGTCAAAGATTTCACAAATTATGCATTAATGAATCTCAACCTTAATGATATTAATTAATGTGAATAAATTAAATTATTACTCTAATGATGATTAGAAAAAAAAAAAAAGGATAGTGGTGGTTAATTACACCCGTCACGTTTGGTACGATATAATTAGGACATATGCTCCATGATCCCACGTTACTTTTAGGTTTAGGAATATGATTTTTTTTTTCTTTCAAAAATTCAAACGAATAATAACGTTAGAATGTGTGGATGATAAAAAGCTATCTATATGGTGGGGAAGTGCACATGCAGATATATCCATTGTGCATGTTACGAGATCCAGATCTCTTGTGTTCAATGAACTGTGTGTTTTTGCACCTACAAGACAAGAGAGTGTTCGTGCATGCATATGCCGTACGTCCCCGATTATATGTTTAATTTGTCGGGTATCCTTTGATACGACGATCAGATTATGAAATCGACTGATAATAACTTTTATTGGAGTACTCGTGTGCATGAATTGAATAGATCGATTGAACCATGATACTAAAGTTTACATCAGCAAACCTTAATAGAAAAAAGTACAATGGAAGAATCAAAATCAAGTTAAAATCAGATAATTATTGATTCATAGTATAAACTAGTTTTTATAGAATTCGGTAAATTTTAGTTCTATACAAGTCGTTGTAGTATAGTGGCAAGTATTCCCGTCTGACACCGGGTACCCGGGAACGACAACTTTTCTTTTTTGTTTACCTGTATCACTGTATGGGCCTTAATATATTTCTTGATTGATGTATTGGGCTTCTCGCAGGCCCGAGGCCCTTTTTTTGGTTTACATGTATCACTGTATGGGCCTTAATATATTTCGTGATCGATGTATTGGGCTACTCGCAGGCCGAGGCCCAGAACTTCAATGTTGGTTGTGAATACATGCTCCGAGACTTATTCCTCTGGGCTTTTGAATGTGGGCTGTGCACATCCTTTATTATTTTCCCCAATATTTAACAAGAGATTATATATTTATATGCCTACTACTACTACAGTACTACTAATTTCGTCTCAATTATTTATACAAATTTTTCTTTTTAAAATGTCTCAACTAAATTATGAATACCTATAAAAATAAAAATAAAGTATTATTTATTTTTACACTTTAAAATGCTATTTTATTCCTATTTCTTCAACGTTCTTTTCAAACTTTACTTCAAACTAGGGGTGGGCACTTCGTCCCGGAATCACGATTCCGTCCTGATCCCATCCCGAAAACTAGCTGGATGGGACGGGATAGATTTTAAAAATGACAATCCCGTCCCGTTCTGTTTATTTTTCAACATCGATAATATTTTTATTTTTTTAACACAAATTAATAAAAATATCAAAATATTTATTATAGTTTCAAGTAAATTTATTATATTTATACAATCTAATAACATTTCAAAATGATTTAATTTTTATTTATATATTTTTCTTCAAACATATTAACATTTCTAATTTGAAAATTTTAATAAATTAAAATATTATTGAAATTGAATAAATATAAGTATTATTTAACTTATTTAATAATTTATTTTTAAAATTAAAATTTTAAATCAGTTATATATATATATATATATATATATATATAATGTGTTAAAAAATTTGTTATTTTGATTTTATTTAAATTTTGATTGTTTTACAAGTATGTAATATTATTGTTTTATCTGAATTTTTAATTTTATTTTTTATTTTTATTTTTTATTTAAAATTTTTGGACGTCCCGATTCCGTCCTGAACCCAAACGGGACAGGAACGTGCGGGACGATTTTTTAAAATACAAATTCCGTTCCTATAAAAAAAAATTCGGGACGATTTTTTAAAATACAAATTCCGTTCCTATAAAAAAAAAATTCGGAACGAGATTCCTCTAATCTTATCTCATTCCGTACGCCCACCTCTACTTAAAACTACTTTATTTTTTAATTTAAAAATACATTTTTATTTTTTACTTTTTATCTAAAAGTGAAAAAGTAAAATTTTTCTTCTTAATCTACGTACGGATCAACCAATACATATTTAGTTGAGACTGAGTTAATCTTATTTAAGAATAAAATTAAATATGTTTGTTATGTGTTTTTATAATACTAGAATTGACCTCGTGCATTGCAAGAAAATACATTACATAAATTAAACAAATAAATCATTTAAGATACAATTATTTTATAGTAGAGTTTTACTTTTTCATTTTTTAATAAAAAAATTATATATATATATATAATTATATATATATATATATATATATATATATATATATATATATATATATATATATATATATATATATATATATATATATATATTTTAATCTCATGCCATATTTCCGTTCCAAATAATGACAACTTGAGTTATTGTCAACGAAAATTTTTGGATCCTATCAAGCTCACGTGGATGCTTCAGATGTCACGTTCACGTGATCTTTGTTAATGAAAGTTTTTAAAAATTAAAATGACAATTAACTTTATACAATAGCAGCACTATATATTGTTGCATCTTGCATACTTGCATATTGTTTTTCGAAACGATAAAAACAGTATTAAAATTATAAGAAACTAAAATATTGTAAAAAGCTTCAGAATTATATTTACATTTTTTTTAATTTAAATATTTGTGGCTTAAATTATAATAAAGATTGTGATTTAAATTTGTTAATTGGGATATGTTTTTTTGGACTTAATTTCAGTCAAGTTCAAATTCAGACCGCTTTAGTTTAATTGAAATCACTTGTTTTTTAAACAAACGAAACCGAGAGAAAGAGTCTCAAATCATCTTAATATTTTAAATATTAATTATTAAAATTCTATGTAATTGAAAAGAGGACAGTGTAAAATTTTGAACAATGTAGACATGTTTTGACAAAAATAAGAGTACTCGATTTCAATTTAAACTTTTGAATGAAACTGGAAAATTAAATAACAATAATTTTTTTTTATGATCTCCAAAAGGAATCTATCCAGATAGATCATGAATCATTGGGTTGGTTGATCTTGACGTATAACTTGCAAACTAAAAGCTCTATATATGCGAGAGGTTCAATCGAACATTAAGTGTTGACATGAGTAATCAAACTCGTGGCACTAAGTGTTGGACAAGTAATCGAACTCGTTATCTCTTAGTCAGTTAACTGTTAATCCAGGAAAACACTATATAGTTGACTTTTGAGCACAATTGGCTCACTTGACGAACCTATAATTAATAAAATCCACCCCATTTAATTCGGCACATGATAGTTCATACTGTAGAAATTTAATTCAAAATAAAAAATTACTACTAAAAAGCTCCTGTGTCTAAAAAAAAAAGTATAATTTGGTTGATCCCAAAAAGTTTAATTAAAAAAAAAAAATCTTACTTGCTTGTTATCATAATTTAATACTCATCTAAATGTCACAACTAATTTAGATTATATTGTGAAAACAAAAAAAGATAATTTCGGTATCCACTCCTTATTTATAATTATCTATATATATATATATATTTTATTATTATTATTATTATAATACCTTTTTTCCAAATTTTTTTAAAAAAAAACTAATTAATGAATTAAATAAATTATTAAAGATCAAATTGAATTAAACTAATTAAATAAAATGGAAAAATCAAAAAACAAAACAACTTATCCAAAGAATTGACAAATTAATATAGTAATCCATTCCATCAATCCATCGATCATTAATTGTGCAATCAAGTTGAGTAATTTTTTTTTTATGGTTAAAGAAATATTAATTTAATTATTCATGTAGGAAAGATGCTTTTTTCTGTAAAGAGTGTTGTAGTGTTAACCGACATGCATATAAGAACAAGAGCAAGTGAACAATTAAGCACAAATTAATCTTAGAGAAAAACACAAAGCTGCAGATATGATGAACCAAGCAGAAGAATCAGACGGAGATAAATGGGTTCACGACTTGTCCCTCGATCACAGAGGACAGGTTCCTCTCAGAGCCTCGACCGGCGCATGGAGAGCCTCCCTTTTCGTTATAGGTACGCAACACCTTTCATTCCTTTTTTTCCATTCCAAACATATATAGACTACTTATATATGTATTGACCATGTCATATATATATATATATATATATATATATATATATATATGCAGCGACGGGGTTCTGCGAGAGCGTGTGCTACTTTGGAATCGCGTCGAATTTGATAGTGTACATGACGACAGAGCTCAACCAAGACATCGCCACAGCCGTTAGAAACGTCAATTACTGGACCGGCGTGAGCATGCTCATGCCGTTGCTAGGAGGGTTTCTAGCCGATTCTTATGTTGGACGGTTTACGATGGTCGTAGCCGCATCCCTCGTCTATCTCTTGGTAAGAAACTGTTTTTTTGACTGAAGTTGATTCAAATGAACTGAATTTATCTTAGGCTCGGTTCTTTTGAACTGAATTTCAGTTCATTTCAATTCAGTTGAGTTTAGATCGTTTCAGTTCAGTTCATATCGATTAGTTCGTTTCAAAATAAATTAAATTAAATAAAAAATAATTTTAATCAATAATCTTAAGTCTATACAATATAGTTAGTTTTAGAATATTATATTAATATTTGTAAAAATTTTAAAAAATATATTATTATATTTTTATAAGAAAATCAATTCAATTCAATTAAGTTCAATTCATATTCATTCAATTCATATTCATTCAATTCAATTTAGTCCAAAAAAACATAATCTTAATATATCTGAACTGAACTTAATACAGTTTAGTTCAACTCCTTTAACTCTTTAAGTCCAAAAGCATATATAGCCTCAATAGACCTGAACTGAAATTAACATGTTAGAACTCAACTTAAGTGAACTTAATAAACTGTAAAATATAAATGTCAAAGTTATCCAACATCTTTAACGCTAAAATATATAGGGGTTGCTTCTGATGACGATGTCGAGAGTCGTCCCGGCCCTGAAGCCCTGCGACGTCGGCGAGCCCTCGTGCGACGAGCCTCGAAAGATCCACGAAGCCCTCTTCTTCCTCGCGATATACGTGATGTCGATCGGGATGGGCGGGCACAAGCCCTCCATCGAGAGCTTCGGCGCCGACCAGTTCGACGGGGACCACCCGATCGAGCGGCTTCAGAAACCCTCGTTTTTCAACTGGTACGTCTTCGCCTACTCATGCGGCCTCCTTGTCGGCGTCACGGTGATCGTCTACATCCAGGCCCACCTCGGCTGGGCCAAGCTCGACATCGTCCTCACCTCGCTCATGGCTTTCGGCTTGGCCACGTTCGTCGCGGGTCGACCCTTCTACCGCTTCCGGAAGCCTTCCGGAAGCCCCTTCACTCCCTTGCTTCAAGTCCTCGTCGCGGCCATCGCGAAGCGACGAGCCGAGTACCCGTCCCGGATCGAGGACTTGCACGAGGTGGTGGAGTCGAAACGCGGGAAACGACTCCTCCCGCACACCGACAAGCTCCGGTTCCTCGACCGAGCCGCGATTGTCGTCGAAGGATCGACGAGATTATCGACCGTGACGAGAGTCGAGGAGCTCAAGCTGATCGTGAGCATCGTCCCGATATGGCTGTTGACGGTACCGTTCGGGGTATGCGTCGCCCAATCGAACACGTTTTTCATCAAGCAAAGCATGAACCTCGATAGAAAGCTAGGGCACGAATTCACGATCCCGCCGGCGACCATGTTCGGGTTTTCTTCCGTCGGGGTCGTTATTTCCGTGGCTATTTACGATCGTGCCCTCGTTCCGATCATGAGGCGAGCGACCGGGAACGAGAGGGGGATCAGCATCCTGACGAGGATGGGGGTCGGGATGGTTTTCTCGGCCTTGTCGATGGTGGTGGCCGCTTTGGTGGAGAGGAGGCGGCTCGACTCGGTCGAGTCGACGATGAGCGTGTTTTGGATAACGCCGCAGTTTTTGGTTATTGCGGTTGGGGAGGCGTTTGGGTTTGTAGGGCTACAAGAGTATTTTTACGATCAAGTTCCGGAGTCGATGCGGAGCTTGGGGATTGCGTTGTGTTTTAGCGTGCTAGGGGTTGGGAGTTTTGTGAGTAGCTTCTTGGTGACTTTGGTTGATCGGGCGACGAGCGCGATTGGCGGGAAGAGTTGGTTCGGGGAGGACTTGAATCGGAGCCGGCTCGACTATTTTTACTATTTGTTGGCCGGCGTTGCGGGGTTGAATTTGATTGTCTTCGTCTTTGTCGTGACCAACGTTTCGTATAAGAATGGGAGGAAGACGACGGTAGCGGCCGTCGAGGAGGATTGCGAACAAGGGGATGGCAATGGTTTTGTTTCAACTTTTGTTACGAATTAATGTAGTGTAGTAACTTGTATGGATTCGGATAATTCACTTTGATAGTCATTCAACAAATAATTTCCTAAATTTTGACAAATAATATTAAGTCATTATGTATTTTTATAGTATAAAGTAATTAACTGTGAATCAATATTAAAAAGCGGGGTACTACAAGTGAAGGTTAAAATTGTCAATAATTATTTTCGTTTAAAAAGACTAAACTAAATATTTACTCTTAATTTATAAAATAAGCTGGCTAATTTTATCAAGTCGTCTGGGTGGTGTAGTCGGTTATCACGCTAGTCTCACACACTAGAGGTCCCCGGTTCGAACCCGGGCTCAGACATTTTTGTTTTTAAAATATGTTTTTTCTCATTTATCTTCATCTTCTTTGAAAAAAAACCCCGAAGATATATACGTGTAAAAAAGAAACTCTGAAAAAGAAACTCTGAAAATTCATTCCAAATTCCTCGTAGTCACATAATCAGAGCAATCGAATTTCTTAACAGTATAAACTTCTTCGTTCTTTCCTCTGTTCACCTTTTGCCCATTTTGATTTTAAAATAAAAATTCGCTTCTCGTTTTAGGGTTTTTCCAGATCAATCATCGGTCGGATTCATTTTTCTTTTCTTCTTCCCGATCAACCAAGAAAAGAGAATTTAAATGGATTGGAGTAACGTGACGACGGAGGATCTGGTCGAAGCCCTTCGCGAGGTGGACTGGTCGTCTCCGCCTCGCCCTTTCTCTGAGTTCTTTTCTCGATTCACGGTGCCCCGCTCGTATACGAAATGGAACAGTCGCCTCAAGTGCAACCTCTATTAGTAAGATTTCTTCTCTTAATCTTCCCGTGATCGGAGCAGTGAGTACAGTCAATTCAGATTTCACTTTTGTTTCGTGCATCATCGTTTTTATTTTATTTTGGGTTTCTGCAGCTACCGGACGAATTATTTCCTGATGATTGTGTTCATTCTTGGTAAGAGATTCTACGATGATACATGTTGTATAGCTATTTTTGTGAAGATTGAGATATAAACGTATCATGTCTGCTTGAGTTTCAGGGTTGGGATTTCTGAGGAGGCCGCTTGCCATTGTTGCTGCGCTAATGACAGCTTTGAGTATTGCTTTCCTGAACGATAGGTTTGCATTTTCCGAATAAATTATTATTGTGCATTGCTTATCCTTTTATCGATAGTTAAATGGAAGACCATAGGTTATGGTAGAATCAAAATCCTCAATGTAGTCTTCCTCGGTAGTACTTTTCTGGGATACAAAACTTGCTCCTTCTAGTTGATGTCCGGTTATATTCGTATTCGTGGATGGACTTGACCATATTTCTTTCGATTTCCGTCATTGTTGTTTCTTTCAGCTTTCTTATGCTGGTGATATTTTGTTTTTTCATTAGTTTCTCAGGCACTTTCAGTGAAAAAGTCACAAGAACCGTCAGGCAGATTTCTCCACATTTAGCTGCTAAAATGAGACCTTCCCCCACGTAAGTATTCTCTCGTAGTCTTGATTGCCATCTGATTCTGCTTCTTATGTATGAATACATTTCATTTGCAGACCTGTGATTCGGGGTCGCCCATCCAAGAAACGAGTTATACACGTATGTGGACAGCCTAGATGGGTATTTGTCTTGATATTTTCTGCAAGTAAGGTTTTTCTTCTCTTTCATGAATGTTCACTTTTTTCAAGGCTTAATAGTTACATCACAGTGCGACAGTAAATAATAATCCTGTTATTCCTATGTCTCTCTGTAGCGAGTTTCTTCCTCTGGTTTGCCTCTTGTGGTCTTCTTATGGTCTTATGGACGACTGCTATTGGACTTCTAGGTAATTTCTTTTTTCCTCACTTTTATGATTTGTCACCCGTATATTTTTTGAAGTGTCTAGCCTAAGCTACGTTTCTCTCTCACAGCCACCCTCATTCACGCAAGCTTTAGGACACCCAACTTGAAAGCTCGTCTGAACACATTCCGTGAAGAGTTTCGTGCTGTTTGGCGCAATTATAGTGAGCTGTAGCTTTTGTGTGGAAGAGCACATGTCAGGTATCACACCTTTTCTGTATGCAATTACGTTGCTGATTAATATGCCCAGGTTGGGTTAAATTGAATATATAATTAACCAAGTTCCCTTGCAAGTTGCAACAATCCTTATGGAAATTAAGGCTCTTACTATTTCTGGTGGTCCCTTGCTAGTCCTTGATAGGTAAATTAGTTTACTTGTTTCTATAGGAAAGAAGCACGGTTCTCTGTTTTGAATCTGCCACACCTGATTTATCGACCATATTTATGATAATTTATGAGAGTAAAATATTGAATATTGTGGGATAGGTAGAAGGTATAGATTATGTACCAAATTTCTCTCAAGATCTTTTCCCTAGGTGGAATATTGAGATTTAAAAAAGTTGCATTTTTCACCTTTTCATCTCCTTCCTACCAATCACCTCAACTCGTTTCCATATAAAAATAATCTAATCACTAATCATTATTAAAACACATTTTTTTCTCATAATTTTCACTATTCAAATTTCAAACAGTCACAGTTTCTTACTATAAATTCATAAGTTTTTTTTATCATAATTGCAAGAAATAGAACCCCACAAGTCTCAAATTCATAATTGTAAATCAATTAGTTATCCAGTAAGTCATCTAACTAAATTGTCGCCTGATCATACGAGAAGAGAATAAACATTTCAAACATTTCTTTTAAGACGACAGTTAACACGTAACTCCTCAGCAGAACCATAGATTTTTATGGGAAACTTGAGGAGGCCGGAGACTGACTTCATGCCATGAATCAGTACTTAAAAAATAGGTTTCAAGACAATCTCCATGACGTTCACAAGAGTCATACTTGGGTACTCTAATTTTGGATCCACTTACATCTCTTGACTATAAGTTCATAAGTTTTAGCGTTCTTGGTAATGAGTTTTTCGAGTTTTTCGAGTTTTTCGGTGGATGCGACTGTGTTTCTTCTCATCAGATGATTTTGCTTTCGTATGTAGGGGGCAGGCATTGTGTATGAAGGACGATAGCATAGTGTGTTTTTGAAGCCAGCTGCTAAGTCGTTGGGAAACAGAGGCTCTGCCTAGATCTGCAGTCTTACGTAGGAAGTGGTGTGTGTACATGTCTTGAATTCCTTGTTTGGGTAGTAAACGGAGAACTACCGTAATGGATTTGAGACTTGTGGGATTATATCTCTTGGAATTATATGAAACTTATTAACGGTCTTCGTTACCATGCTTGGCGTGTGTGTATACGCTCGATTACCAAATTTACGTGTGGATGTTTTTTGAATGATTTAGAATATGTTAGGTAGTGTTTTTTAAATTCCTGAATTCTATGTTCAGGCGATATTTCTCAGATGTTGATGTATTAAAAAAATAAAAATAAAATTATTGCCATCAGAACTTAAATTACAATTCAACATAATGTATTTATGAATATTTTTAAGAACAAGCAATGTTTGTGAATTGATATTTTGCTAACTGCGAAATATCATACTACTACTACTATGCAGTACTTGATTTTGATCATCACCAAGAGTATATAAATAAATAAAATAAATTGTAATCATTTTTAAAACCACCCTAATAAAGAAATTGGTTTTCCTGAAATGGGAAATCAATTAATTTGTGAACGCACGCTCAGCGTGGTTACAAGTGGCGGCGGGTCACGGCTTAATCTTCCCGCCCAATGTGCCGACGACGTTTCAAGAGCTTCTTCTGCATCTATTTCTAAAGCGTTCAACACTCTCATAAATTCTGTTTCATTTTCTTCATTTTTCTATTTTATTTTCCTGAATAAATTAATAAAATAAAATAAAAAATCAGGTTTCGTCGTGCAATGGATCCTACGAGAGCTTTCGTGAAGCACGTCAAGCGTGTCGTTTTCAAGGTATACATACATACACATACGATTTCATGTACGGAATTTGCTTAATTAATTTTTATATTGGTGCAATTTAATTGAAGTTCATGCACGATATATATATGGAATATATAAATCTGAAAATCAATTTTCAATTTTCATTTCTGATTTTAATTTGGAGGAGATGATGATCGAATTGATTTTCAGTACTAATCTATGAATATTAGAGTGGATCTAGATTTTGGATGTCCCTGTAATTTTTATTTTATTTTTTGTATTTTTTTTATCAATAAAATGTAATTGTAGTTTGTACATATATTGATTATACACATGGTGTAGGTAGGAACAGCAGTGGTCACGCGAACTGATGGGAGATTAGCAGTCGGAAGAGTTGGAGCAATCTTCGAGCAGGTTCGATTTTAACTTTATGTGAAGAGAGGAGTAATAGAGTAGTTTGAAGTTAAACGCGAAAATTACGTGCAAATTTTGGAAATGTACGTACATTCTAACGAGTGATTAACTACTGTTGATGTTCGATACTTAATTACCCAGCTTCAAATATTGAACACTCAAGGCTTCGAGATAATTCTAGTAACATCCGGAGCCGTTGGAGCCGGAAGGCAAAGGCTCAAGTATAGGAGATTGTTAAACAGCAGGTGAAAAATTAAATTGATTTTCCGATTCTTTTGTTTAGTCTGCGCAATGATTCGTTTGGCTGAAAAATACGTTGGACCTTGTCTGGCAGCTTCGCTGACTTACAAAAGCCACAAGTTGAAATCGATGGGAAAGCTTGTGCTGCAGTTGGACAGAATGGTCTCATGGCACTCTACGACTCCTTGTTTAGCCAGGTACCTAAATTTGGCATTTACTGAATCAAGTCATTGTAGCAGAAATAGAAAGTAATCGAGAATGATCCGAAGAATAAAAACGTTTAATACTCGCTCTGTTTCACAATAGGCAATATTTTTTAATGACCTAGATGCAAACATAAAAAAGGTCACGTGATGAAATAAGTCGAAAAAAATATGTAACAACTTATAATAGTACTAATGGTTAGTGAAATTTTCTGCAGTTGGATATTACTTCGTCTCAACTCCTAGTTACAGACAACGATTTTAAGAACCCTGAATTCAGAAACCAGCTTTCTCAAACGGTGAACTCACTGTTAGACCTGAGGAGCATACCGATCTTCAACGAGAATGATGCAATCAGCACTAGAAGAGCTCCATACGAGGTACGTTGATAATTATATCTCTTTCATCCATAAACGCCACAGCGAAAAACGATATCTACACGTCACAAAAAGGACATTGTTGGCCCCTCGCTCGTCGACAGGACTCGTCGGGAATCTTTTGGGATAACGACAGTTTGGCGGCTCTATTGGCGCTCGAGCTTAAGGCGGACCTTCTTGTGCTGCTGAGTGATGTGGAGGGTCTATTCAGTGGCCCTCCAAGTGATCCGACTTCGAAGCTGATTCACACGTACGTGAAGCAAAAGCATCATGGTGCTATTACATTCGGAGATAAGTCGAGGGTCGGAAGAGGAGGGATGACAGCTAAAGTGAAGGCAGCCATTGGATGTGCGGAGTCTGGCACGCCTGTTATCATAGCCAGGTAACTTTGATTAGATGCTTGCTTTGAATTTGTCGATAGTGTTGATACCTATGTTTTATGTGTCTCTCGAGGACTTGGTGATCTATCGGGTAATAAGAAATCCGAAACACTTCTATTCTAGAATGCAATTTTTTTTTTCTCCACTGATTGTGTTTTCCGTTTGTTTGGAAGTGGTTTTGTTGCAGGAAACATAGCCAAAGTGCTCGAAGGACAACGTATCGGCACTCTATTCCACAGAGATGCACACACATGGACTACACTCGACGAGCTTGGTGCTCGTGAGATGGCAGTTGCAGCTAGAGATTGTTCGATGGCCCTACAGGTGGAAACAATGATCACTCCGTTGATTCTTGACCTTGGCACATTTTACATTTAGGGATAATTACAAAACCACCCTTGCGGTTTGAGTCCGATTGCAATTTGACCAAGCCGTTAGTTAACTCGGTAGAAGTTTATGACATGCTAAATATTTTAAAATTATGCCCTTCAACTACTGAAATATTATGACCACCCCCAACTTTTTCCAACTATTAGGAGTAATATTTAGAAAAAATAGAGGGATGTAAATGTAAAATGCATGACAAAAGGTGGGGTTATTTGTAATATTTAGAAAAGTTGAGGGTGTGATTGACTATGTCACCCCGTTAGCGCGTAGTTTCACGATTTTTGCTAGTAACATTCTACTCTTAAACAGAGTGTAACAACCGAAGAGAGGAAAAAAATTATGTTGGATGTTGCAGACGTGCTAGAGGAAAAATCATCTCTAATCGAAGTCGAGAATGAAGCGGACGTGAGGTCTGCTCAAGAGGCTGGATACGACGAGTCATTAATTTCTCGCTTAGTGTTGACTCGCGCAAAGGCAAGTGAATTCTCATTTATTCTTGTGGGGTTTAAAATATTTGAATAATGCAACTTTAGCTAAACACAGCATTTTCTTGTTTTGAATCCGTGCACTCCTCAGATCTCTACTCTCGCGAAGAGTATTCGTATCATTGCGGAAATGGAAGAACCTATTGGTCAGATAATGAAGAAGACTGAGGTGAAGTTTTTTTTTTTTTTTTTTTTGAATTATGACTTAAGAAAAGTGTAGTTTTATTCGAATAATTCTCATAGTTTTTGTTTGTTCATGGCTCGACTGTTTCCGTATATCCAGCTTGCAGAAGGACTCGTCTTAGAAAAGACTACATGTCCTTTGGGTGTTCTACTGATTATTTTTGAGTCTCGACCGGATGCTCTAGTTCAGGTATAATACATTGGAGGGTCACTTTCGTACTCTTTAACATGTATCATCGTGTTGTTTTATTGGCTTTTTTCGTCAGATTGCTTCACTAGCGATCCGGAGTGGGAATGGTCTGCTGCTGAAAGGAGGCAAAGAGGCCAGGCGCACAAATGCAATCCTTCACAAGGTGAGTTTCAAACTCATACTATTGGAAAAATAATTTATCAATTACGACTATTTTATCAGTGTTTGCTTATTCTGATGTTTATTTTATTTTGTGCTGTTTTAGGTTATTACTTCAGCCATTCCTCAAACAGTTGGGGAGAAGCTAATAGGACTAGTGACTTCGAAAGAGGACATTCCTGATTTGCTCAAGGTAAAAAAAGCTTATGAAGATACTTGATATGTGAGTTTATTTATCTAACATTTCCCAACCTATACTCTGCAATATCAGCTTGATGATGTGATAGACCTCGTGATCCCGAGAGGCAGTAATAGGCTTGTTTCACAGATAAAGAGTTCGACGAAAATTGCTGTTCTTGGCCATTCTGGTACATAGGAAAGTAGAAAAGTTTGTACAGATCTAATTTTCTTATATAAAAGTTTAAAGCATAATAAAAGAGACTAATGCTAAATTTATAATTTCGTGTCAGATGGAATCTGCCATGTCTATGTTGATAAATCAGCAAACATGGAAATGGCGAGGCGCATTGTTGTTGATTCTAAGCTCGATTATCCCGCTGCTTGTAATGCCATGGTAATGTCAGAATTTAATCACAACTAATATATATTAACTCGTTCTATTTAACTGATAAAAAAACTCTTAATTGATTTCCTTCTACCTTTCTGTAGGAGACGATTCTTGTCCACCAGGATTTGTCAGGCTCTGAAGGTCTACAGGATCTTCTAGTGGAACTCAGTCATGGAGGTAACACTCCTCAAAACTTTTCAATTGGCAATTTGCGTCATGAAACATCGACTGGCCAATGGCAATATATATTTTGTTGTTTTGTTTTTCTCGTTCCAGGTGTTACACTGTACGGTGGCCCCCGATCAAGCTCCCTGCTAAATCTTTCAGAGGCCAAGTCATTTCATCACGAGTATAACTCGAGGGCTTGCACGATTGAGATTGTTAATGACGTGAAAGCTGCTGTTGACCACATACGTAGATATGGAAGGCATGTCTGTTTTTTACATTTTCCGGTTATTCGTATCTTTGCATATTTCTAACTTGTAATTTTAACTGCAGCGGTCACACCGAATGCATTGTCGCAGAAAATAAAGAAACTGCTGAATATTTCTTGCATCAAGTTGACAGGTTAGCTTTTCCATAGAATCATACTTCTGGGTGAAATTACAGAAAAGCCCAACCTTCGGCTGGTATTTGTAATCTTGAAAAGATAACTCCATTAATGTAATGAGGTCAGAACTCGAGGGTCGTTTCGTAATTATTCTCAAAAACACATGTGCATTATTCTTGGCCTTGACAGTGCTGCAGTTTTTCACAATGCAAGCACCAGATTCTGTGATGGCATGCGTTTTGGACTTGGGGCAGAGGTAAAAAACATACCTGTATATATTAGTCTGTGTAATTATTTGAAATTTCAGTGCACTGAAAGTTTGTTCGTCGCGTACAATCTGTGGTTGTACAAAGGTTGGAATTAGTACGAGCAAGATACATGCTCGAGGACCAGTTGGACTTGAAGGACTGTTGACGACAAAATGGTATGTAATTCGTAACTAAACCCGGGGGTGATATTTGCAATTAATGCATTCTCGATTGCGAGTGCAGGGTTCTCAGAGGCAATGGACACGTTGTGCAGAAAGACGACGGCGTCATTTATACACACAAGAACATAAGCGTCTCGACAAGTTAGAGGTCTGATCCTTCCTCGGAGGCAGAAATTGTTATTGAAAAACATGACCCTTATTTTTTTTCTCTTATTTGCTACTTCAAACACATTATTAAGGACATAATTTTTTGTTGTCCTTGAATTTGAATTACTTGAAACTTTTGGGATATGAGCGCGACTTTTTTTTTACGGAGAAAGTATATTATATGCTAATACTATAGACTATATATTTGTTTTAATTGTTTGATGAAATTGAACGTGCAAGCCAATAATTTGAAGCCCTGTTAAACATTGAACACGTCCAATTTGGGTTGGCTTTTAATATTGCAAAATAGGGTTATATAGGGATTTGACTTTCTAAATATTATAGTAACTATATGTAGTATACAAAAACAAAACCCAAATAAATATAATTCTTAAAGAAACATTTTTTATTTGAATGATATTTATTTATGATTTAAAATGAGACTCGTAAACAGATTTTATATTGTCAAATGTCTTTGAGACGAGATTTTTCGATGATCGAACCCTTTTAATATTTCAATTGGGATTGAATCGGAAACCATGAATTAGTCGATAGTAGTCGTCGTCCATTGATTTTTCGTATCAATTTTTCCATTGATCATTGATCCATTCCCATCTAGACACTCGTCTCGATCACATTCTGACTACCGAGTACCGACAATGCTGCGAAATAGTCGGTGGCCGGAGCGGATCAATTGGACGGGTGGGACGGAAGGTTCTGTAGTAGAGTGGAATCATTAAGTAACACTACGTACTACATCCTTAGATCGCCTCTTGTTTAGCTGTGGATGTTACACTGATGAAAAGTTTGACCTATGATTTAGTTTATAGTTTAATACTTTTGGTGTATGGCGCGCGGTGGGCAACTCACATGACAGTACAATTTCTAATGCATGAGGTATAAGGATTGACTTTGGCCTATTAATCACATGTATATTTGACTAGTGGAGTGGGAGGTTGAAGTAATTTATGTGATTTTTAGAATTTTTATTAATTTCGTTCCCAGTAAAAATACTGTAAGATCATTTTTTTTATTTAATTTATAAAATAAGTTAACAAACATGGCTTAAATTGTATTGTAAAATAAAAAAATTAAAAAAAATATTTTGTTTTTAACAGTGTGCTTTTTATGTTGAGACATAAAAAATGTGTAGTGATAGTAAAATTTATTTGTTTTTAATTATTTATGTCAAAGAAGTATGAAAACGAATAAAGTATTGTTCATTATGTTCCGGATGAATGGACAAATGCCCTTTTTACATTACAAATTACCTCTGAGAATTTATCTAAATATTATTTATTACCCTATTTCAAAAATAGCACCCTAGATACAAAAATACAAATATAGTATTGAGTTTTATTTTTTCCAAATTGGACTCTATGGAATAGTAATAAAATAGTGTTATGTGGAAGACCATATGCCCAACTAACCACGACTCTTTTATGTCAATATAGTCTATGTTAAAATTTTTTCCAAGTGTTGTTTTGAACGTTTGGTATCCTTAATCCTTTATCCTTTTTTGGATTTTGTAGGAATTTATTTTTTAGATAAGGATTTTGTAGGAATTTTTTCATACGAACCGCACTTATCGAGTGCTCTGAGTAAACTTTTGAGCAGGAATAGTATTTTGTAAGAAATCTTGCCCTATAATTGCATTGATAATGTGCTCTGTTCCATTTTAACATTGTTTTTATAAATATACATAAAATATAATTTATATTAAGTACTGTATTTCTTGGTCTCCCCTACACTAAAATAATGAAATCATTTACTAGAGCATGTGCCATGTAGGATACGTGGGCGGAAGGTTGTATTTAAAACAACTGACCACCATTAAAAAATCAAAACAGAAAAGAAAAAAAAACAGAGCAATGGTTAGGTTTAAGAACCTGGTTTGGTCGCCGGAGACGAATCGCCGCCGTGTCGCCTCCAATGAAAAGAACGAAACCTCCAAATTGGGGATTCTCGCCTTCGAGACCGCCAAAATCATGTCGAGGTTAGTCTCTCTGTACAAATCCCTCTCCGACGAAGGAATCTCCACCCTAAAAAACGACGTCGTTAGATCCAGAGGAGTTCAGTTCCTAAACTCCGTCGACGAGGATTTCCTGCTCGGCCTCGCGTGCGCCGAGAAGCTCGAAGACCTCGATCGCGCCGCGAATGCCGTGTCCTGGCTGGGGAAGAGATGCGACGATTTCGGGCTCAATCGGTTCGTTTCGACCTACACGAACCTGAAATTGGGGATTTACGATTTAGGGAAATTGGAACCGTACGGGTCGCGAGCATCCGAGAAGAAGGTGCGGAGGATGGAGAAATTGGTTTCGTCGACGTCGAGGCTGCACGCGGCGCTCGATTCCCTGACGGAGATGGAGATTTCCGAGAGGAAGCTGAAGCAGCTGAGCTACAGGCAGATAGAGACGATGAAGATAAACATCGACGAATTCATCGATAAGCTCGAAAACCAGCGAAAGGAAGTTCGTAGATTCCGGGAGATCTCGCTCTGGAGCAAAACGTTTGACAAGAGCGTCGATCTCATGGCCCGAATCCTCTGCGTCGTCTACTTGAGAATCTGCTCTGTTTTCGGGCCGCAGACGCATGGAAATCTCGTGGCCCATTCGGGCCCTCTCCTAACCCAATCGAACCCCGCCATGGTCCGGTTCCACAGCCAGAGATCGATCCACTTCCCCGAAGAAGACGAAGGGACAACAAAGATCGCCAAATCCAACAACACTCTGTTTAACTCGGCCGCTCCAGAGACAGTAGGCGGGTCGGGCCTCGTCATGCGTTATGCTAATCTGATTATACTTGCAGAGAAGTACCTGGACCTGGACTCGAACGTAGCTGTAAGCCACGAAGATCGCGAGTCGTTTTACCAGATGGTTCCGGAGAACGTGAGATCTGTGCTGAGGACGAAGCTGAGCAAGAAGGGGAAGTGCTCGGAAAAGGACGCGTGGCTGGCGGAGGGGTGGAGGGATGCGATGACGGAGATGATGGGGTGGCTTGCGCCCATGGCTCACGATAGCGTGAATTGGCAGATGGAGAGGAATATGGAGAGGATGAGGATAGACGCGAATCCTAATTCTGTGCTGTTGTTGCAGACGTTGCATTTTTCGGATAAGGAGAAGACGGAGGCAGCCATTGCTGAAGTTCTTGTCGGGTTGAGTTGCATTTTTAGGTTTGAGAATCGGCAATTGTGTGTATGATTATTGTTGTTTGATTTCCCTTTTGTAAGAAAAATATTGTATTATAGTGTAATATCCATTTCGACGATGAAGGGAAATCAACCTATCGAATGCCGGAATGTTGTCATCTTCTTGCATAGGCATTTCGACCATAAATAGTGTACATACATTGCATTTTTCAGAGTATCATCTCCAAGACACCGGCTTGGATTTTCAGTCGGATCGACTAATTTGTTATCTTTCAAGTAAGAATTCCACAGTGAGCACATGTTTTGAAGATATCTCTGTAATCTTAGTAAGAAAAAAAAGTATTTACTATTTGCAAAAAGAAAATGGCAACTTCACAAGCATTTTTATTTGTTTGCCTCACAGACGGGTCGATTGAAAGATTAAAGCTGCGGAACATCCTGTAGGAATGTGATTTCTAAGATGTTTTGATATAGCAGCCAAGAGTGAAGGTCCCATTTCTTGTTTTGACATGAACAGCCGAGACTTGGAATTCCAGGCGGGCGCATGGTTCACATTGCTGAACAGGTTTGAACTTTCTTATGCCGTGCATTTTACTATCATCAAAATATTACATAAGGCATGGACGTTTAGTCCCCGTGTCAATGATCATGCTTTATACTGTGTGCTTAGCGAAAATATGAAGAAGAGAGTAGTTCAGTTAATTGGCATGGATGCTGGGAAAGGCCTTGACATTTTTCTTTGAATAAAGAGAAGCTTGAAGAGAAATAAAAATAATCTCAGAACTTTATGAAAATTGCAGATTGATCCCGATTGGGGCAGAAGAGTAAATAACTGAAATATGAAAAACTCCTTTCTTGCGGAAAACATTTTCTTCATATATACATTAAGCTTCATTATAACAAAAACTTCAAGTATGCTTCATTATAACATTTTTGTGTCTTGTAAGTGAAGCTTGTAAAAGTTAAGTCAATAACACTTTAAAGGCTTTCTTAAGGTGATAAAATTGTTCAACTTATTTGTGAGCCCAAAATTCTTATTCGAATCGAAGTAGGATATATCTAACACTTTCCCTCTCGACTCACGAGTAAGCCGAAAATTCCATCGGATTTAATCGTGGTCAATTCCATCGGCAGGAGAGCCCACAACCGGAAATTCCATGGACTAGGGGTATTGAGTCTGCTCTCATACAATGTTAAAGTTGAGTCAATAACACCTTAGAAACTTTTGTTAAATGTGAAGTCGCCCAATTTTTGAACATGCTTTGATACCATGTCAAAGTTGAGCCAATAAAACCTTAAAAGACTTTGTTAAATGTGAAGTCGCCCAATTTTTCTACGAGTTCAAGTTGTACGATGATACGACATCTAACATGGCAATAGAGTTTTGAAATAATCCCAGTTTGAGCTGAATATCAAGTCGCCCAACTCTTCTATCAACTCGAGTTGTTATGTGATGCGGCATCTAACTGTCAATAGAGCCTTGAAATAACTTGAGGTCTTGAGTTCGACTCTCGCCAGAAAAGACTCTACCCGAGTGAATTATCTACTTGTTAGACCTCTCCAAAGAGGTTGAACTCAATTGAGTTAATTTCAAATTCATTCTCTACATTTGAGATCACTTAAAAAGAAGATTTGATACCATAAAACATTTATTTTGAACTCGTTATATATATTCAACAATACAAAGAAACAAACAAACAATTGAAATCGTATCAATGCCGGGAATCGAAACCAACTACCAACTCAACATAAACATAATCGAGTAGTTGTGTAGTGTTAGAAGAATAAAAAAAAAAAGGATGGAAGGAGCGATCGATCGATCAGCTAGCATTTGGGAAGATCCAAGGGTGGAGGGAGGATCTTTTGATTGGGTAAGTTTCCGTCGAGGACGAGCCAAGCCATCTTCAAACCCCAGCTTGTGTGGACTTCCAGGTGGCAATGCATGAACCATACACCTGGATTATCAGCCAGGAATCGAATGGCAACCCAACCGCCAGATGGCACGCCTACGGTGTTCCTTTCAACCGGATCAACGAGATTGAAGTTGTTGGGGTCGGTGGTGGGGTTGTAGTTACCAAAGCCTTGTCCGACAACGAAGAAGTTGAAGCCATGGAGATGGAGAGGGTGACTCTCAGCCCCGAGAATACTCGTGTCCTGCATCACCAACTCAACACTCGTGTTGAATGCCAACACCATCAACTTCGTCCCGTTGCCCACCATCGTGTTGTTCGGGGCTGGATTCCCAGTGAAATTGAACCACTTTGGGCTAAAAGGAAAACTCGAGTTGTATACGCCTCTCGATAAGCCCGTGTAATGGGCCTGGAGGAGAGCTGTAGTGGGCTGCACGTACGATATGTTACTGATGGAAGCAGCGAATTTGGTCCCATTGGGCCCTTGGCATGTCTTGTTTTGGTCGCACGGATTAGTCCCCAACCCAACCGTGAAGAAAAATTGCTTATCGACACTTTTTGGGACGTTGGCAGGGTACTGGGGGCTGGCCAAGCTTCGTAGCTTATTGCTGAAGTTGGTGGCGAAGGAGGTGTCGTTGAGTGAAGGGAGGGTGGGTGTGTAGAGTGGGAGAGGGGTATTACTGGTATTGATCTCCTCCTCCTCCTCGTATTCTAATATTCCGGCGACAGTGGAATTGTCGAAAGTGCCCTGGCCTGTGACATAAGGTCTAGCCATCATGTAGAATCTTGAGGCAGGGGATGTCGGTTTTGTAGTGAGTAGGACGTTTGTGGTTTGTCCGGGGGCTATGAGAATGGTGTCGGTTTCAAAGGGTTTTACGTAAACGGCATCGACATCGACGACGGTGAGAGTGTGGTTTGCTATGCTAAAAAAGAGCTCATCATTAAGTGCAGCGTTGATGATGCGGAGGAGGTAACTCATTCCGGCCTTCACTTTCAACTTGAATGTATCTATGATAGATATGCAAATTATTATTACTCTACTCTACTAGTAAAATAATTACTACAATCATGTGCAGTAGTAGTAGTAACTCTTACTCACCTTGGGCCGAGCAATTGTATAAAGGCCCAGGAAGCCCATTAATGGTATAGGCATCGGATACATTTGGGCCTCCACCGGTTTGTAGGGCCTGGTTGATTATGGCTTCCGTATCGGTATTGAACCATTCACCAAAAATGATTGGGACTTCCTTGTTGGGCTTTGGGAATGGGTAGCCCACATTTTCCTTCGGGAGGATGATAATGGGCCCATACAGAGTGGACCTCAGCCACGAGATATGTGCGTGCCAGAAAAGGGTTCCTCGTTGCCCCACTATGCTGAAATTGTACACGTAACTCTGTCCGCTTTGAATCGGGCATTGGGTCACGTATGCAGGCCCATCGGACCAACCACTCCGAATTTGTCTTATGCCATGCCTGGGTTCATCCCATATTAATTAGATATTTTGTATTTTGTATTTTTTTACAAAAATAACAATTATATATCAAGTATTAATTTAGCTTTATATATACCAATGGAGTGTGATATTGTTGGGGACATGATTCGTGACCTTGATAAGCAGACGATCACCTTCCCTCGCTATAATTTCGGGTCCCGGAAACATTCCGTTAACCGTGACTATGCTCTTCGTGTGGCATAAGCGTGTAACGTTTTGCATCGTGATCTGCATGAATCATTAATGATTATGGAGTATATGTTATATCTGAAATTAACATGAATGATTAAAAATCAATCGTACGTCGTAAGAAAAACTTACATTAAACTCGTAATGTCGTGTGAAGGCTTGTGCATTCTGAGAAAGAAGACACACGGCAATAAAAACCATAATTTGAGAGGCGCCCATTTCTGAAGGTCTTGTGTAGTAGTATATGTTTTGTTGTGTTGTATAATTGAACAAAGAGGACTGGGATTTTATAGTGTGCAAGTGTTTGGTTGATTAGGTGATGAAAATATAATATAAAAATATTAATTTAAACTGAAATAAGTCAATCACCTCTACACAAAGAAATAAAAATATTAATTGAAGTATATATATAATATTAACTACAGTTGGAAAACAAACATCAGAATAGTACGTGGTTTCGAAGACATGATTCTTCATCTTTCCGTCGAATCTTCCCTTGTTCGAAGAAAAAAGTAGTTGGATGTTTTAAATATAGTTACGAGGTAGGTCAGAATAATATAGTATTATACAGTTTAATTTGTGTAGTAATTATATTTACAATGTACCAAATTAAACAAGAAATTTCTTGTTAGTCAGAATCAATTTCGTATAAGACACTACTACAAAAAACACTTTTTACATCGGCCTATTTACATCGGTTTATGAATAACCGATGTAAAACATTATATTCATATCGGTTTCTATATTAACCGTTGTTAAAAAGTATAAGGACGTCTGTTATACAATTAACCGATATCAGTAATGGTTAATTGACATCGGTTGTACAGAAACCGGTGTTAATTTGTTTTGACTACATCTGTTAGAAACAACCGATGTCACTTATATTTCCTAGACGTCAGGTATATAAACTAATCGATGTGAGAGTTATATACAAAAACAACTGATGTCACTTAAATTTCCTAGACATCTGGTATATAAACTAATCGATGTGAAATCAAAATACTGGAGTTATCAGTTATGTCAAAATTACTAAGTACTTATTAATAATTTAATAATCGGCCTTAATAAATTAGTACTCATATCAATTTATTTATTTTAAAATACTGGAGTATCACTTTCCCCGTAACTGCTCCTAAACATCTCCACAACTCTTTGACACATCTCCCCTTCTCCGAGAACCTCCCCTGCTTTCCCCTCTCCGATGGCACAGAGATCTTCAACCTCAGCACCCGAGGAGTACCCATTCAGAAACGTCGAGCCCCTCTTCAACGTGTCAATAGAGGGGACCCTCGTCTACTCCCGTCAGTCCGGATAAATCTCCATGAACAACGAGCGACTTTCCTCGAGGCCCTCGTTTCCCGGAAAGATGGGACGACCTCTCTGTGCTTCCATAAGAAGGGCCATGGGGATTCGAAGATTCTAGCGATTAATATCCTTGAAGTCGATAACATTACCCACTACTTCAGCAGGTGCCTCGAGGTTGGCGCGATAGGAGACTGAATTGGAAGTTCGATTCAGATTATGGGGTGAACCTTTTGGGCAAGGACCGCTTCTAGGATTTTTTTGTAAATGTCCGAGGAGAGCTCAATTTGGTATTTATCAACGGAGGGCGAGATAAGGGGGCATCCTTGTCGCCGAATTTCTATCCGGAGGCTCATGTATGAACGACTCTTGTTGGTACAGATGATAATGTTGAATTCGACTACATGTTGGTAATGATTATGTAGAGCACTATCTTTTGTTTTTGTTGTGTTTTTTATGTGTTTGATTAAATGCCTCTATGAAAAATAGAGTGAGTGGTGCAGGAAAATGAGGCAATCTTTAGCGGCATTGTTTGACAATAGATTATGGTAATTTTATGAGTTTTACTAATGATATTGTTTGTATTGTTCACTGTAATATTGATAATTTTGTTTTCATGATTAAATTATTTTCTTATTATGTGGAGGTTGATTATTAATAGGGTTCCGACTCTTTCAATGACTAAGCCCGCGAGCTGAGATAAAAAATCAGATATCCATGGCAATGCTTCCAACAATCGCGGTTGGTAATCTCTCCATTCTCTTATTTTTATCGTACATTTGGCAGTGTTGCTATATGAAATTTCTTGTGACTGAGTTGTATAAGCGATATGGCAGAACATTATTTATGCTAATTTTATAGCATACTTTTGTTGCTACTGAATTTAAAACTTTACTTTGTTAATTTGTTGCTTTTACATGACGATATTCATATTTTCTTGATTCTCAGTTCATTCAAAATTTGATGTTGATGGGAGCTTGATAGATTGTTTGTCCAAGCCGAACCTGGAAGACGTTCTCTTACATCTTAAGATGAAGGTAAAGCTTGTTGTTTTTTTCTTTTTTGGTGATACATCTTTTCTACTAAGCTTAGATTACTTTATTGTTATGTTAATTAAAATAATTACCAAAAGTTTGGTCTTTTTCTACGTACGTCCCTCATATCAATGTCATTGTGTTTATTTTGTATGTATATATGTGATTTGAAAATTAGTTTTACTTGTTCTTATTACTTTTATTTATACAGGAAAATTGATATGTGGATGAAGATAGGAGAAGACTGAGCCGCAATGAAAGGCGTAAAAATGGGGATTGCTATTAAGTGTCAGATTTCACGAGTTGTTTTATTACTCATTTTTCACATTTGCATTGAATTTGTTATGGATCTTGTTATAGTTGATGATTGATCACTTGTGATTTGTAATGGATCTGTTACTAATTAGTGTCACTAGAAGATTTGAATAATATAAAGTTTTTGTATATATATTTTTTTTAATTTTTAATTATTATTTTAACATCGGTCTAAAAAGAAATTGATGTTAATTATACACATTTTATATCGGTTTATATCAATTGCCCGCGGGCAGGTCTTGGCCAATGAGGGTTTTCACATCAGTACATAGATAACTGATGTTAATTTATTTGGATTTTACATCAGTTATTTAACTGATGTTAAGAAACATAGGATTTAACAACACCACTTATTATATCAGTTTGGAAACTGATGTTAAATGTCATTTTTAACCGTTGTAAAAGCTCCTTTTTGTAGTAGTGAGATAATGTTCCCAAAAATTTTACCAACCTTGACCGAAATAAGAAACATGCATGGGAACGAAGGATTCACGTTTTTTTCTTACTTGGTTGGAGCACTTCAACAAACTAGTTTATATTGTTCTCCTCACTAAAAAAATGTTGAACGGGCTGGGGGGTTAGACCCGTATGAGTGGTGCGGTCCGAACAATCGAATAATTTTTTAATATGATTTTTGGTTATCGACGTATTTAAAATTAGTTGGTATATATTGTTTTATTTTGGCAAAATTTTAATAGTTGGTAATTACCAACAATTAAATTCAGTCGATAAATACGAATGAACCATAATTTTCGGTAGTTAAATATTTACCGCTGAACATTTTACTAACTATAATTACGAATGAACGATAATTTTCAGTAGTTAAATATTTACCGCTGAACATTTTACTAACTGCTTGTGTTAGTCAATAAACGAATTACTAACTAAATTACCTACCAATTCAACAATTTTTGTGTGGCGTAATTTATGAGCTCGCCACAACATTACAGTCGAACTAAGCTCTAAGGAAGTCGAATAGTGAAATTGTGTAAATTGTACTTAGGTCTACTTACAATCAGAATGAGTATGGTAGAGTACAAATACTTAGCACAATTTAGAGATTCTATAAAGTACTTGTATTAATCTTGTTGTGGGCACAATCACTTTATAAAAACATCTACAAAACTCTAGCAAATCTTGTATTGTAGAAAGATCACACGACCAAAAACTAAGTCTACGAAGAACGTCTTATCTAGCGATTCGTTCTACCTAGACTAAACAGAGGGTAAAACCGGAGCTTTCTAGCGAAGTCTCTCGGTCACACAATATTTTTCTCTCTAGAATTTCCGGAATCAATAGTTTATAAAAAAAAATCTAACGACTAGTTATAGGTTTCGTAAATTAGGGTTTCCGGAAATCACTCTTAATGGGCCGAACTCAAAGCATCCTCATGAAATATTCGAGATTTCATATTTCCGTACTTCTCGAACGCAGCTCTACGCATTCTCACACTAGCGTGTCTTCGTGCTTCAAGCTTGTCGCATGCACAAAAGGTTACTTGATGTTATTCGTCTTGAGCTTGAATCCTTTTAGCAAAGTTTTCTAGCTCCACCCGTAGCTGGCTTCATCTCTTAGCAGGTCTTCGTCCAACTCCATTTCTACTTGTGCTTGCTCCGCGCCCGCTCAGGTGATAGCTCTGATTCAAGGACTTCACGGTAAGCCTTGAACTCTGAATGTGACGTTGACTTGATGTGTCATCCAAGTCAACCTGGTTGCACGTTGGCGCAAGAGCATGATAACGTAGCTCCACGTTGGCGCGAGTGATTGTCCAACGTTGGCGCAACCGAAAAACTCCATGTTGACACAGAGACCAACTTCGCTAACTCCACACTGAGCCAACCCTGCATGACGTGGTTCCACGTTGGCGCAAAGCCTAGACATACGTTGGCGCGAAGTGTATTCTCACAGTACTATGCTCGCTAGCTCTACCAAGTCCTAGCAGCCTTAGTTAAATTAATCCTACAAAGCATACAGAAACATGCACTCAACATAAAGTTACTACAAAACATAGTGTATAGTTCAATTGAGTTCAAGCAAGAGCAACGTGCCTTTATGTTGAATTAGGAACTACACACTAACAAATAGAATATGTTCCTAGCTTTAGGCCTTACTGAACGAGGTAGGTTTGTCGGAGTGCTTCCGCGCATGAGCTACCGAGGTGGAGTAAACAACCTCAAAATCGGGGCCCTCATGCTGGCTAGCAAAGATCAACTTGCCTCGATTGATCCTTCATCTTAATGGGAGAAATATTTGTTTGGTAGCACACAAATCAGTCATTCAATTCTCAATTTATTCACAGGTAGTCACACTTTGTTGATTTAGTCTCATGTAGTAATTCGAAAATTGCGTCAATTCAATCTTTCTCTTTTTCGGAAATTTTAATTTTGAATTATCAAATACTTATGTGGACAGAGAAATTAGAGATTTATGATGACCTATGACACATGTCAACTTCTGATTAGTTGATAATTTTTATTTAATAAAAAATATTTCATTTGTACCATAAAAACAGTCACACTTGTGTTATAATTTACAAATGAAATATGACTATTCTCGGAGAACGAAAAGAAATATGAAGTACTACTATTTTTTCACGTCAAAAAAACGACATGGTCTTACTCATTTTTCAAAAATCCTAAATAGTTATTCACGTGGAAATCGAACTTATGACAAAAAACTTATATATTGCAGCTTTGCTGGTCAATCCGTGTCCCTCTCCTGTTTTTCCTTATCTCAACACATGTAAATCCACTCTGTATAACGTGATCCCTTAATTCATATCGAAATAAGTTCAATGTTTAGCCGAGTTTAGGGCCAATAATGTCCACTTATAGTCTAATAACTAATTCGACTAAGTTTTGTCTTTTTTGTTGAGAATTAATTAAGATCAAACACACAATCTAACCGAGTACTAAAAAACTAAAAATCGAATTTCAAGCTCGAACACTGACAAAGATTGAAACAAATGTGGAACTCACAATTGAATGAACCTAGCTAAAAGTATCTCTAAACTCCAAATAATACAGCATAATTGAAATAACAGAAAATGAACAAATATTTTACGTGTTTCAATTCGATCGATTAAATGTTCGACCTTCATCTGGAATTTAGCAATTTTCATGCGTCCGATCAAAACACAAATTGATCCATCCATGTTGTGCGTGACATGACGAGAAATTTGTAGCACTTGGAAATAACTGATTTTGGTTGAGAAACACATAATCAATTAATGATCGAAGCCATGCTACGCATAAGAACAAAACGGCGTCATTTATACCAAAAAAGCATCGTTTTGATGTTAGCGGCAAATTCAACTCATGTGAAATGACAATTTTGACTCTAATGTTCAAAATGTCCAAAATACATTTAAACTTCGAACTGTGTAAATTTCAATAATTCTCTACATTATTACACAATCTTCGATCACCAAAACCTCAGCAAAATTACCGAAAACCAAGAATTAAAATCAAACAGATTTTGTTTTTGCATGAGCTCAAATTTGAAACTTCAGTTTTAATCTCTTCTCCTGGACAACCTACCAAGAATCAAAGCACCAAATTAATTCCAACATGTTGTCTAGTTGTTGTTGGTTCATTTCATATTTTCATATTATTTTGTTGTTATTTGTATATTTATCTTGGCATTGGATCTTAAATTCTTATCCAAGAAATGGCTAAATTAGGCAGCAATTTTAACTCGGTAGGGTTGGAACATATATTTGATGATGTGACTATGCATTGCTTCTTATGGCCGTCCAGTACTCTGTCAATCTTATTCGTTGGTGAGCGATTCTGACCCGCGCTGCCCCATTATATATAAGTGTGTGTAAATAAATAAATACTATTAGTATATAAAACGAATGATTCATTCATCTTAATATTAAAAGCAACAAGCCTGACTTTTAATTATTCTTGTTATATATTTATTTATTGCTTGAAATCAAAAAATTAAATATTCCGACAGACATGTATAATTAAGTTACTTGTAATATCATACTCCTATACTATATGGAACCTAGCTAACCTAAAACATTGACAACTTCATAGCCACCAAATTCAGCTTCTCATCAACTGTTTCACCCTGACACGTGTCATCCATGCATATGATAAGTATGGTATATCAGCTCATATGTTATATACAATATGTCAATTGTCAACACAACACATCAACTTCTTTTTATTTGCTTAAGCACCAAGAAATTATTTGTTTTGTTTTATAACTTCTTGAGGGTGGGTGGTGATATATTTATATATATGGTCAATTAAACATATTTATATATAAACAATAACAACATAAAATTAAATGGGGAAATTTGATGTATACTATTATAAGGGTCAACACATAACTAGAATGTCTTTGACACCACTCTAATGTTGTTTTCTAACAAAAGTTCAATTTAATTACCACTATACAAGTTTTCATCATCCTCACCAATATAATTACCAAACACCCCTCCTCCTCACACTCCCTATATAAATTCTCTTGAACTCACCTTATTCTAACACCACCGCACCACAAACAACAATTAGTAACTTCTCTAAACCTCAAAAAATGATGAGTGCCTATCCATTCATGCTGGTTTCTACAAGCTTTTTTGTCGCTCTCTGCTTGCTTGTTCCGCAATACGCAGAAGCTGTCACCCGACATTACGAATTCAATGTACGTTTCGTTTTTTCTCCTTTTTTTTTCACTTGTGTTTTCTTATACAATGAAACTTGAAATTTTCAATCACAACATGAAATAAAAGTGTGACACGGTTAAAATTGTAATATGTTGATAATAATCACTCTTGATACATGCAGATCACGATGCAAAACGTTACACGCTTATGCCACACGAAGAGCATAGTCACTGTGAACGGAATGTTTCCGGGACCCGAAATTATAGCGAGGGAAGGTGATCGTCTGCTTATCAAGGTCACGAATAATGTCCCCAACAATATCACACTCCATTGGTATAAAACTAAATTAATACTTGATATATAATTATTATTTTTGTAAAAAATTTACAAAATACTGTATCTAGCTAATTAATATGGGATGAAAACCAGGCATGGCATAAGACAAATTCGGAGTGGTTGGTCCGATGGGCCTGCATACGTGACCCAATGCCCGATTCAAACCGGACAGAGTTACGTGTACAATTTCAGTATAGTGGGGCAACGAGGAACCCTTTTCTGGCACGCACATATCTCGTGGCTGAGGTCCACTTTGTATGGGCCCATTATCATCCTCCCGAAGGAAAACGTGGGCTACCCATTCCCAAAGCCCAACAAGGAAGTCCCAATCATTTTTGGTGAATGGTTCAATACCGACACGGAAGCCATAATCAACCAGGCCCTACAAACCGGTGGAGGCCCAAACGTATCCGATGCCTATACTATTAATGGGCTTCCTGGTCCTTTATACAATTGCTCGGCCCAAGGTGAGTAAAACTTACTACTACTACTACTGCACATGATTGTAGTAATTATTTTACTAGTAGAGTAGAGTAATAATAATTTGCATATCTATCATAGATACATTCAAGTTGAAAGTGAAGGCCGGAATGAGTTACCTCCTCCGCATCATCAACGCTGCACTTAATGATGAGCTCTTTTTTAGCATAGCAAACCACACTCTCACCGTCGTCGATGTCGATGCCGTTTACGTAAAACCCTTTGAAACCGACACCATTCTCATAGCCCCCGGACAAACCACAAACGTCCTACTCACTACAAAACCGACATCCCCTGCCTCAAGATTCTACATGATGGCTAGACCTTATGTCACAGGCCAGGGCACTTTCGACAATTCCACTGTCGCCGGAATATTAGAATACGAGGAGGAGGAGGAGATCAATACCAGTAATACCCCTCTCCCACTCTACACACCCACCCTCCCTTCACTCAACGACACCTCCTTCGCCACCAACTTCAGCAATAAGCTACGAAGCTTGGCCAGCCCCCAGTACCCTGCCAACGTCCCAAAAAGTGTCGATAAGCAATTTTTCTTCACGGTTGGGTTGGGGACTAATCCGTGCGACCAAAACAAGACATGCCAAGGGCCCAATGGGACCAAATTCGCTGCTTCCATCAGTAACATATCGTACGTGCAGCCCACTACAGCTCTCCTCCAGGCCCATTACACGGGCTTATCGAGAGGCGTATACAACTCGAGTTTTCCTTTTAGCCCAAAGTGGTTCAATTTCACTGGGAATCCAGCCCCGAACAACACGATGGTGGGCAACGGGACGAAGTTGATGGTGTTGGCATTCAACACGAGTGTTGAGTTGGTGATGCAGGACACGAGTATTCTCGGGGCTGAGAGTCACCCTCTCCATCTCCATGGCTTCAACTTCTTCGTTGTCGGACAAGGCTTTGGTAACTACAACCCCACCACCGACCCCAACAACTTCAATCTCGTTGATCCGGTTGAAAGGAACACCGTAGGCGTGCCATCTGGCGGTTGGGTTGCCATTCGATTCCTGGCTGATAATCCAGGTGTATGGTTCATGCATTGCCACCTGGAAGTCCACACAAGCTGGGGTTTGAAGATGGCTTGGCTCGTCCTCGACGGAAACTTACCCAATCAAAAGATCCTCCCTCCACCCTTGGATCTTCCCAAATGCTAGCTGATCGATCGCTCCATCGCTCGCTCCTTCCATCCAGTTGTTTTTTTCTTCCCTTTTTTCATGAAAATATTTTACCATCTAGTTTTCCTTACACTACACACAACTACTCGATCAATGCTGAGTTGGTAGTTGATTTCGATTGGCGGGATTGATGATTTCAATTGTTTGTTTCTTTGTTTGTAATTAATGTCGAATATAAGTTCAAAAATAAATGTTTTATGAGTTCTAATACTGTATTATTTTTTTCCCTTTTAGTAGTGACATTGCACACACTTAATATTCCAGGAAACGCTATTTTCGACTGAAAGCTCAATCAACTACAAACACATTATATATATATATATATATATAATCAAATGCTATAGTTTAATCGTATTAATTAGTGTGTGTGAGAAATGATGAGCTAGCTAGGTTTTGTTATTTGGTTGCCAGCAGGACAATGCTGATATAGTCTTCCCTTTCCAGTTCATCATCAGCCATTTGTTTTGATCCTCAGCTACTAAAAACTCTCTATGGAAACAACTCCTCACCTTGTTCACAATGGCTTCAACCAAGTTCCTCCCTAAAGGGACTTGCTTCAACCCAGCCCGAACATGACGCAGTTGCCACTGCTTCGCCGTCTCCGGCCTAACCACTCTCTCCCCTCCCTCGCACGCCACCACGTTTATCGCTTCGTTTCCCAATATACTCTCCAGCACCATTCGTTCCGGCCTCCCGCTAGGTATAATCGTTTCCGCCATATCAAACAACGCCGAGTAGAAGAAAAACGCCTCCCGAAACCTCGTCACAAAGTAGGGAATCCCGAACCCCCCGTGCACTACCGCGTTCACAAACAAGTCCGGGTTCATCTTCCTAACCAGCTCCAGAAACTTGCTTCTGGGGCTCTCTGTCACATCCATCTCGTCCGGCGTCAGACTCTCCGCCCGGTACAAACAGTTGACCGCCACGTACTCCCCTTCCTCGATCTTAAGGTCCTCCACTCTTATACTCTCCCAACTCTGCACTATCGAATTGTACTCAAACGGAACCCCTAACATCTCGGCATACTGAGCCAGCCGGTCCCTCGTTTCCTTGATCCTTTCCACCTCCTCACTCCCCTCCTGTGGGAAGTCGATCCCCGTTATCCGAAGCTTCGGGGGCCCGCCTTCTCGCTCGGACAGGCGTTGCATAAAAGGCGGCCACTGAAAGCCGTAGAGGATACCAAAGTCTACATGTGGACCCTCGCGGATCTCTTAGATCTGGCCGCGATCAACTTATTGGAGGCGAAAATAGAGACTCTCCGGAAGGAGGAGGAAATGAGGGAGGTGCAGTAAGCAGTCAAGTAGTCGGAGGCCGACATCGTTTCGTAGACAAAGGCTGCTTTATTGTGTATCGAGGCACCGGTCCCGGCCAGCCGTGCTTCGAGCCCACGGACAAAATAATGAGCCACCCTCTCGTCCACGTCACCGAACTGATTCGAGTGAGGTCTGATCTGTCTCAGAAAGTCGTTGGCCCCGGCTTGGTCGAAAGACGCAACCGACTGGGCACAAGATATCAGGAGACTTCTTATGTCGACCTCCTCTTTCTTCTTCTTTTTAACTTCTTTGGGCGCTCTGGATTCGGTTCTGAGGTCCGCTATGTACGCTGCGAACTCCCGACACCCGCCGTCTGCGTAAGTCCACGTGTCGAATTCGTCGTCTGAGTGGGGATCGTTATCGACACGATGATAAGGCGGATGCTGTTGTTGTTGTTGTGGAGGGTATTCTTGGCCGAGCAACTCGTAGAACGACCTTTCCTTGGCTTGGAAATCCTCTGAGGATTCTAGAAGGTGATTGGCCTCGTCATCCAAGTCATCGTCTTCCATGAGCATCCGGTCGACGTATCTGAGAACCCCATCCGTCGTCGATAGTTGGCTGATTTCCTCATAACGTTCGACTTCGGTTTCAAGAGAATAATTACCTTCATTGACTGCGAACTCAGCCGTGGGTTGATACTCTTCGTGCAACGACGAATCGGAGTTTCCATTCATTGAATCCCTGCAATGATTCATGCATGTTATTAGTATCCAGATATGTATATAAATAAAACAAGAAAGAACACAGACTACTGTACCTCATAAAATGTGAATCTATTGAATATGCTTTTCAAAGATGACCTTTTAAAGAATTTTTAAAAAGTTCAATATGCCTCGTGCTTAGATTTTTGGATATTATTCCAAATGTTCCTACTTCATTTGAAAAATTATAAAAAAATTAATTATTCTGGGATTCTGAGTGTATTACAGTCCAATATATAAATACCTCATAAAAAATTTGAATCCTGTGGGAAAATGCCTTTAGAGGAAGAGAAAATAGGAGAAAGCTGGCTAAGGTAACGACGGTGTTTTTCAAAGATGACATTTTAAAGCAATTTTGAAAAGTTCAATTTGCCGCATGTGCTTAGATTTTTTAAGTAATACTCAATCTTCTCACAGAAAATGTACAATTTTATAATGCTCTTCCACAGCTAAAGACATGTAAGAAGATCGTGTACCATAAAAGTACCTGCTTAGTAACATGATCCAAAAAACCAAAAGGTCTCGATAATACTTTTTGGAAGTAGTTGCATATTACACGATGGTAAATAATCGCTAGGTGACACAGCTTGGAAGACCACATAGAGTGAGAGGAGCGATTCCAGAGCTATGGGAAGCTGAGAAGCTATCCACAACAAAGGGCTTGCAGTTGAAACTTCTGCTAGAGTTTAATAATAATAATAATAATAATAATAATAATAATAATAATAATAATAATAATAATAATAATAATAATAATAATAATAATAATAGAAAGCTTTGTATTTGAATCCCCTATATATCTCGAGCAATAATTAATCGTATTTCCATTGTTACCTAAAAGCACACTGCAAATCACTGAGAGAGAAATACCAACAAAAGAGAACTACAGTAGTCTCTCAATTTCTCGATCAAGCAGCTTGCCAGCACGACAATGCACATATCGTCCTCCCTTTCCAGCTCATCAACAGCCACTTAGCATCCTCATTTACTAGAAACTCTTTATGGTAAGAATTCCTGACCTTGTTCAGAATGGCGTCCCGCAACTTCCTCTCGAAAGGGAGTTGAACGAGACCCGCATTCAAATGACGCTGGTTCCAATGCTTATAAATCTCGGGCCTCTCCACTCTCTCATGGCCCTCGCAAGCTATCACATTCATTACTTCGTTTCCGAATATTTCCTTCTCTATCAGAATCCTACCCGGGCTTTCCCTAGGTAAAATTGTTTCATTCATATCAAATAGAGCCGAGAAGTGGAACAGAGCCTCCTGAAACCGACGGATGAAAAACGGCACACTGTAAGCCCCGTTGATTGTGCCATGCACAAAGATATCCGGATTAATTTCCCTAATAAGGTCAAGAACCAAACTTTTTGAACTCTTTTCCAAACTCGTCTCGTCTAGCAAGCTCTTACCTCTATACAAACAATTGACTGCCACAAATTCACCCTCCTCAATCTCAAGGTCCTTCACTTTGATATTCTCCCAGTTCCGTGATATAGCCTTATACTCAAACGGCACGCCAAACGCTTTGGCATAACGGGCCAGGCGGTTGCCCGTCTCCTCGATTCTTTCCTGCGGTTGAAACCCAGGTTGTGGAAAGTCGACGCCAGTGATCCGAAGCTTCGGGGGCCCGCCTTCTCGTCTAGATAGGCGCTGGATGAAAGGCGGCCATTGAAAACCGTAAGAGATACCGAAGTCTATGACGTGGACTGTTGCCTCTTTTTCCGATCTGATTGCAATCAGGTTGTTCGAAGCATACATCGAGATTTTCCTGAAAGAAGAAAACATGAGGGATGTGCAGTAAACTATCAAGTAATCAGAAGATGATGATCTTTCGTAGACGGGCGATTTCTGCACACTGCCTCCCGTCCCGGCCAAACGCGCCTCCAACCCGTCGGCAAAATAATGAGCCAGTCTCTGATTTGCATCGCCGATTGGAGACGAATGAATTCTAATCTGTTTCAGCAATTCATTGGCCGTGATATGATCGTCATCAGAGTAAGATTTGGCGCAACTCATCAGAAGATGTATGAGATCAATCACTTCGTCTTTCCCCTTCCGTTTCTTGGCACGGCGACCTTTTGGTTTCGCATTCCCTTCCACTTTCACGTTTTCCAGGTCCTTTATGCATGCTGTGAATTCCTCCTCACACCCCCCGAGTGTATATACCGAGAGATCATTAAATTCGTCCGGGGGGAACTCACACAGATTGTCAGTTCCCGCGTCCTTGCAATTTTTTTTGTCAGAATCATCATCACCCGACGTTTTACTTCCCCTCCGAAGAGACTTGCTGGATTCAATGTCCCCCTTACTAAAATCCCAAATCACTTGACTCTCACTTGTCTGAGCTGGGCTAATCAAGCTATTTGAACAATCAGCATAATCATTTGACCTTCGATCAACTTCACCAATCGGATGCCCACTGCGATAATCTTGTGATGATGGGTAAGGGTATTTTTGGCCAAGTAGCTCATAAAAAGATCTTTCCTTGGCTTGAAAATTGAAAGATGCTTCGAGCAAGTGCGTCTCATCGTCCATGTCCTCTTCCATGAGCATCTGATCAATGTACCTCAAAATTCCACCCGAAACATCAACTTCCTTGGCTGCTAACATATGATCTGGGAAGGTGATCTCAAACCTCGGCACGTTATCGAGCGCCCGATCGGAAGGCTTCTCAGCCATTGATGATTGATTTTCCAATATTTGTATCAAACCCTAATCAAAGATATTGCACATGTAATTCAGACCTAAGAACTACCATAGAAATCGAACACAATAGACAATAATTCCATAGAAATCGAACTTTTCAGTTAGAATTTCATACCGTTCGAACACAATTTAAGATACTGAAAACTGAACAAAAACGATGATGAATACATTCATTGGTCCTCAGAAAGACTGTGGTAAAATCTCAATTCAACAAAAATAATAATACACTAGTAGCGTACCTTAGAGAAAAGTCAAAACCCCTATTGGATGCGGATCACAGAGGAAGAAAAGGAAAAGCTATAGAGTGAAAGAAAGCAGAGCAGTGAAAATAGAGAGAGAGACTTTTTTTTTACTAAGAAAAAGTACTTGGAAACATATGCAGTGAAATGTGAAAATATACTTCCGGAAAATATTTAGTAAAAAAATTCGAACGGTTTGTTCGGTATAAATACCGAAATGGCCAGCCAACTGGTTATGGTCCAGCTCCAGCACCCCCAACTCATTTGGATTATTACTTTGATTCTAGTTGTTTGGGATTAAAAAAAAATAATGCTTAGCCCTAACCTTAAAATTTTCAATTTTAAATAAAAATATTAATAAAATATTAATATATATTATTTTATTTATTTAAAATATTTGTATAAATACGTAAAATGAATTCTAATATATTTAAACAAATCAGGTTGTCGAGCTAGCCCAAGATTTGTCGGGCAAGTGCACTCAATTTCTCGGGCTTCTTCGATTCGAGCCCATTATTTAATTCTAATCCTACATTTTTTTTTCGAGGGTCAGGGCCGATTCAGGTTGAATTGACATCCTTAATAAATAGTCACTACGTGTTCTTCTATTGCCAATTGATTCCGATTCCGAGTAACTTTTATTAAGATTTCAAGCGAATTGCACAAAAGCTTCTAATTCCACAAATAGGCAGTTCCAATTTTAATTTCTCATTTACTTGACTTTAATTTGAACGGCATATTTTACTTTGAAAATTGAAATACTTACCTTAATAGCAAATATGATTCCATCAGTGAATAAATACTTGCCTTTAATGTGTGGATCGTAAATAAAATGAGTTTATATTATTTAACAATGTTTTATAATTAAAAAAATAAATAAATATTACATTTATTAATGGCATATTGGCATACCGAAAACAAATTGGTGATTGTTTTGTATTTAGCTGAAGTCAAATTTAGATTTATCGAAAAAAACAAATTGATTGAAATTTGTGATTTGTTTAGATTTATAAAATAAAGCAGTTGAATCAAGAATTGATAGTATGTAGTACTATCTCCCAACAAGATTGATCCCTTTGGATCTTGGTGACTTGGTCTATGATTTTGAGATTGGATCTCCATATGAATGCAAATTAAAAGTTGTGCTTGAGTAATTGGATCTTGGTGACTTGGTCTATGATTTTGAGATTGGATCTCCCTATAATGCAAATTAAAAGTTGTGCTTGAGTAATCATTAGTGATACGGCAAAAATAAGGGGAATTGCAAAAGGAAATACTCTTTTATTTCCAAATTAATAGAAACATTTCATTTAAAAATTATAAAAAAATGTGATCATCCATGAAAGTAAGGGAGAGTATATAAAATAAATTCAATTGATTCGTATAAAAAAGTCAGTAGTATGTTCAAACTGAAGACTATTTAACATCAAAGTGCACTTTGTATTCATAAAATTAAAATTTATAATTATTTGTGAATTCAAGTAAAAAAAATTATCACAAATTAATTTTAAATTCGATTTAATTTTATAGTTGGTCAATTAAATTAAATATTGAGATTCTTAAAATTGTGTTGCGATAACTCGTGAGTTGTGAGTAGGGCCGAGCGTTTCGGTCCGAAAACCCGAAAGTCTGGACCGAAAACTCAAAAAAAGCTCGTCACGGGTTGATCCCAATTTTTTTGGGACTGGTCCGCCAAGGGCCCTGATCGAAAATTAAAAAGTCGATACGGGATCGACCCCAAAAAATATTGGGACCAAAAGCTCGAACCGGCCCGAGTTTTTTATTTTTTATATAAATTTTTAATAAATATTATATAAATTTTTGATTTTTTAATTAATAATTCAATTTTAAAATTTTAAATTTTAAATATTTTATATAATAATATTATTTAAAATTTTATTTTTTTCATAAAAATATTAATAAAAAATTATTTTTAATAATAAAAAATATATTTTTAAAATTAAAAAAATCAGCCCGAAAAGTCCGAAAACCCAGCTCGGACCATTAGGCCCGTTCCCAGGCCAGACCTTCATTTAAAAAAACCCGGACCGGCCCGGACCGAAAAATCGGGTTTTGAGCCGATCCCTAAAAATTTTGGGATCGACCCGGCCCGGCCCGCGTCCAGTACTAGTTGTGAGTTTTTTTCCATATCAAATTTGAGGGAAGCCATCTTATACGGTCAGAAGCACTCATACACCCCGATTTAAACAGAAAATGTGTCAACATTTATTTTTAACATCAACCAATCGAAAGAGAGATAGAATGTGATTTTTGTCAAGTTTTGTGATCCGGTTGACAGCAGGACAATCCATATATTGTTTTTCCTTTCCAGCTCATCACCAACCATTTTTCACTATCCTCAACCGCTAAAAACTCGCTGTGATAACAACTCCTCACCTTGTTATCTACGGCCCTCAACAAGCTCCTCCCCAAACGGACTTGCTTCAACCCAGCCCGAACATGTCGCAGTTGCCACTGCCTCAACGTCTCCGGCCTCACCACCCTCTCCCCTCCCTCGCACGCCACCACGTTCATCGCCTCGTTCCCCAATATCCGCTCCAGCAACATTCGCTCCGGCCTTCCCTTCGGCACAATCGTCTCCGCCATATCGAACAACGCCGAGTAAAAGAACAAAGCCTCCCGAAACCTCGTCACAAAGTACGGAATCCCAAATCCCCCGTGCGCTACCGTGTTCACAAACACGTCCGGATTCATCTCCCTAACCAGATCCAGAAACTTACTCCTCGGCTCGTCCGGCATCAGATTCTCCGCCCGGTACAAACAATTCACCGCCACGTACTCCCCTTTCCTAATATCAAGATCCTCCACTTTAATACTCTCCCAACTCTGCACTATCGAATTATACTCCAACGGAACCCCGAACATCTCCGCATACAGGGCAAGCCGGTCCCCTGTTGCCTTGATCCTTTCCGCCGGCTCACCCTCCGCCTGTGGAAAGTCGATCCCCGTTATCCGAAGCTTCGGAGGCCCTCCTTCTCGCTCGGAGAGATGCTTCATGAAAGGCGGCCACTGAAAGCCGTAGAGGATACCGAAATCCACGATGTGGATCGTAGCGAATTTCTTCGATCTGGCCGCGATCAACTTAATCGAGGCGAAAATAGAGATTCTCCGGAAGGAGGAGGATACGAGGGAAGTGCAGTAAGCTAACAAGTAGTCGGAGGCCGACATTGTTTCGTAGACAAATAGTTTGTGAATCGACGCGCCGGTTCCTTCCAGCCGCGCCTCCAGCCCACGGACAAAATAATGAGCCATCCTCTGGTCCACATCGCCGAATTGATTCGAGTGAGGTTTGATCTGTCTGAGATACTCGTTCGCTCCGACTTGATCATAGTTGGCGATTGACTGGGCACAGGATATCAAGAGACTTCTTACATCGACCTCGTTTTTCTTCTTCTTATTTCTTTGTTCAGCTGTATGCGCTTTCGACGCGATCCTCAGGTCGGATAAGTGGGCTATTAACTTCTCACACCCGCCATCCACGTAAGTCCACTTATCTAATTCGCCCTCGTGCCGATCGGGCGGAGGTTCTTGTGGTTGTGGCGGCGGTGGGTATTCTTGGCCGAGTAACTCGTAGAATGATCTTTCTTTGGCTTGGAACTCCTCGGAAGATTCTAGAAGGCGGTTGGCCTCGTCGTCCAAGTCGTCGTCGTCTTCCATGAGCATCCGGTCGACGTATCTGAGAACACCGTCCGTCGTCGACAGTTGGCTGATTTCATGATAATGATTAGTTTCGGTTTGAAGAGAGTAGTGTACATGGACTGCAAACTCCGAATTCGATAAATCAGTCGAGGGATGATGGTCGTTGAACGTCGACGAATCCGTGGTTCCATTAAAAAAAGGATCCATTCAATTGAATGAGAATCCCCCTCCCTGTCAATTACATATATATGTGTGCAGAATCTGTATACAAACAGAATGGGAGATTGCAGAAAGCCGAAAGCAAAGGCTTTAAGGGTTAGGAATTAGGATGGTGCTTTGTTTTTCAAACACGATCCTTTTAAAGATATTTTGAAAAGGGCTACTTTTGAATTTGGCGCATGTGCTAAGATTTTTGGATACGGTTTTGTGCTACTTTCATGGTTTATTTAATTGAGAGTTTTTTTGGATTTTTTTTTTTAACTTTTAAGATTTGATGTTTTATTATTTTCGGATTTTAAGTTTGTATGAATTTTATTAAATTTAAATTTTGTCAAAATTATTTTACAAACATATTTATTATTTTTCAATCAATTTTCTTGAATTATCTCTCAAAATTAAAAATATATTGTCTCCTCTATATTTCTCTTTTAATAGGGCTTGACTGATTAAAAAAAAGCGAAAAAAAAAAACAAAACAAAAAAAGAAAGGGACAAAAAGGTGATTTTCAAAAAGATTTCACACAAGCACTAATTATAACCTAATACCGATAATAAGGGGATTTGGTTCGATTTTCATTGACCTAGAAGGTGAGTTTCAACAACTCTTTTTTTTTTATATAAAGTGGAGAGACGATAATCTCTACTCCACTCGATGAATGTGTTTAATAGACACACATGAGAGAAAGTCAACAAAATTGTACCAACACCTCATCAGAAAGAGAACGAATTAATAGGGTTCAGGATCCTTAGATTTCAATGATTTCAATTTTCCACTGCGGGATAAAGATTTCTAATACCAAACTACCACGGTTGAGCAGGCATAAGAAACTCCTCAATCCCAACACGAGAAAAGATTGTCTCCTTAGTTATCGATCGAAGTAATTCATCGAATAAGTAGAAATAATACATAGTATACATTACATTATTAGAAACAATATAATGAGCTAGGTTTTGTTATTGGGTTGCCAGCAGGAGAGTGCAGATATTGTCTTTCCTTTCCAGCTCATCATCAGCCATTTGTTTTGATCCTCAGCTACTAAAAACTCTCTATGACAACAAATCCTCACCTTCTTGACTATGGCTTCAACCAAGCTCCTTCCCAAAGGGACTTGCTTCAACCCAGCCCGAACATGACGCAGTTGCCACTGCCTCGCCGTCTCCGGCCTGACCACTCTCTCCCCTCCCTCGCACGCCACCACGTTTATCGCTTCGTTTCCCAATATACTCTCCAGCACCATTCGTTCCGGCCTCCCGCTAGGTATAATCGTTTCCGCCATATCAAACAACGCCGAGTAGAAGAAAAACGCCTCCCGAAACCTCGTCACAAAGTAGGGAATCCCGAACCCCCCGTGCACTACCGCGTTCACAAACAAGTCCGGGTTCATCTTCCTAACCAGCTCCAGAAACTTGCTTCTGGGGCTCTCTGTCACATCCATCTCGTCCGGCGTCAGACTCTCCGCCCGGTACAAACAGTTGACCGCCACGTACTCCCCTTCCTCGATCTCAAGATCCTCCACTCTTATACTCTCCCAACTCTTCGCTATCGAATTGTACTCAAACGGAACCCCGAACATCTCCGCATACTGTGCCAGCCGCTCCCCCGTTTCCCTGATCCTTTCACACCCCTCCTGTGGGAAGTCGATCCCCGTTATCCGAAGCTTCGGGGGCCCGCCTTCCCGCTCGGAGAGCCGTTGGATGAAAGGCGGCCACTGAAAGCCGTAGAGGATACCGAAGTCTATGATATGGACCCTCGCGAATCTCTTCGATCTCGACGCGATCAAGTTGTTAGAGGCGAAAATAGATATTCTGCGGAAGGATGAGGAAATGAGGGAGGTGCAGTAAGCCGTCAAGTAGTCGGAGGCCGACATTGTCTCGTAGACAAAAGCGGCTTTATTGGGTATGGAGGGTCCGGTCCCAGCCAGCCGGGCCTCCAGCCCGCGGACGAAGTAGTGGGCCAGCCTCTGGTCCACGTGGCCGAACTGATTCAAGTGAGGCCTGAGCTGCCTCAGGAACTCGTTGGCCCCGGCTTGGTCTAAGGAAGCAACCGACTGGGCACAAGATATCAGAAGGCTTCTGATATCGACCTCTTCTTTCTTCTTCTTTATATGATCATGTTCTGTCTGCGATTTCAATTTGGATGCGTTTCTGAGGTCTGTTAAGTGCGCCGCAAACGCTTGACACCCGCCGTCTGCGTATGTCCACGTGTCGAATTCGTCGTCTGAGTGGGGATTATTGTTGTCGTCGGCCGTCCAGTATTGATCGTCCCGGAAATTCATCGACACTGCCACTTCACTCGAACAATGATCAGGCGGAGGAGGATCTTGTTGTTGTTGTTGTGGCGCGGGGGGGTATTCCTGGCCGAGCAGCTCGTAGAATGATCTTTCTTTGGCTTGGAAATCCGTCGAAGATTCAATAAGGATCCGATTCTCCTCGTCATCATCCGCGTCGTCTTCCATCAGCATCCGGTCGACGTATCTGAGAACCCCATCCGTCGTCGATAGCTCGCTCATTTCCTGGTAATGATTAGTTTCATGAAACTGATCAGTTTGAAGAGAGTACTGTCCGTGGACCGCAAACTCAGAATTCGACGACTGGTATTCGTTGAACGTCGAAGAATCCGAGGTTCCATTAAAAAAAGGATCCATTCAAATGCTTTTACTTTTAGAATAAAAAGAAGAAGAAAAGAGAATGGGAGAAAGCCGGAAGCCAAGGGCTTAGGGTAAATAAAAATGGTGTTTTGTTTTTCAAAATCAACAAATTCAACAATTAACTTTTTCAACAATTCAAATGCGCCAAATTCAACAATAAACTTTTTCTTTTTAAAAAAAAAGTTAATTGTTGAATTTGGCGCATGCATGTACTATTATCATTATTCCATGCAAAAATAAAATGAAATAACAGTAGTATAAATATTGAATTCGGTGGATTTTGCGGGGACTTAGGACATGTTCTTTTGGACTTAATTTCAGTTCATTTCAGATCGCTTCAGTTCACTTCGTTTCAAAATAAATTAAAATAAAATAAACAAAAAAATAATTTGAATCTGTAATTTTAAATATAAAATTTAGTTACCGTCATAATATTATTAATATTTTTAAAAAAATATTTAATAATTTATACAAATTATTATTATTTTTATAAAAAATCAGTTCAGTTCAGATCGCTTAAGTTCAGTTCAGTTCAGATCGCTTAACTTAACTGAACTTATGTGATCCGAACTGAATTAAACTAACTGAATTGATTTTTTTATAAAAATAATAATAAGTTTTATAAGTTTTAAAATATTTTTTTAAAAATATTAATAATATTATGACAATAACTAGATTGTATATTGAAAATTATAGATTGAAATTATTTTTTATTAATTTTATTTTAATTTATTTTGAAGCAAACTAAATTGATTTGAATTTAAGCCAACTCAACTGGACTGAAATTAAATAAAAAAAAAGAAGAGGATTTTGTTTGATTTTTATTGATATTTATTATTTTAAATTGTGACTTGTGACATTCGACAACTCTTCTCTCTCTCTAAATTGTCATTTTGAGTGGGCTGAAATTGACTTTGATCCGACTGGATTTGAGTGGGCTGAAATCAAAGCAGTGTGTTTCAAACTGTTGGGCTCAATAGGGCAGAAGGCCAGACTAGAGAAAAGAGTTGGAAATGATCCACTCTACATTTCTCCGCACTTTAATATTTTTTTTTAAAGTAAGAATGGTAATTAACCTAACAGTGAATGAAAAACTTAAATGCAAGAACTAAAAGAAAGGAATTGAAGAAAGTGATCGATCAGCAGGTCTTTTGATTGGGTTGCCAGCACGACAGTCCACATATTGTCTTCCCCGTCCAGCTCATCATGAGCCACTTGTTAATTGTCATCCTCCACCACCACAAACTCTCTATGGTAACAACTCTTTAATTACCTTGTTCATTATCGCCTCCAACAAGCTCCTCCCCAAAGGGACAGCCTTCAGCCCTCGTCATGAAATACGGCACCACCCGTTCACAAACACGTCCGGCCGGATTCATCTTCCTCACCAGCTCCAGAAACTTGCTCCTCGGACTCTCCGTCACGATCATGTCGTCCGTGGCTACTATGACTCTTTCCATTGTGCGTGATAGGATTATCTCGTTATGGCTCCCAAACTCTCTTCAGGCACAGGTCCTGAAGAGAGTGTGTGTCATTTTTGTATCTTGAATGCTACTACGTATATATTATGTTGTGTTGTTCGAAAAGCTAGCTAGTTTGTTATTTCGATGATGCGATAAAAAATCTTTTCTTATGCATTGTATAAGATCTTTCCTTGTGCGTTGTAATGTACTATTACTTTTTTTATTTTATATGCTATTAACCTTTACTAAAAATAATACAATTCAATTACTCTATCAAGCATTCAAGCTATATATGTTTCTCTTTCGCTACACCTCAATAGTACTTGCTTTGTTTCGTCATGAGATTCGAGTTATATTTTACAACCATATTGAATAATATTTTGACCTATATATAGTATATGTGTTATATATATGTGAAGTTGTCAAATTTCCGATAAAATGCTAATTTTATACTCAACAAAAAGAAATGTACGTAACAAAGGGTCCGAAAGAAACGAGTACAATATGTAAACATCCTCCGAATTTAAATTTTGGAAAGTGCAGCATCATCATGATCAGGTTCCCAACAAGACAACGCACAAATAGTCCTCCCTTTCCAGCTCATCATGAGCCACTTGTTATCATCCTCCACCACCACAAACTCCCTGTGGTAACAACTCCTCACCTTCTTCACCACCCCGCCCAACAACTTCCTCTCGAACCGGACTTGCTTCAACCCGGCCCGAACACACCTCAGCCGCCACTGGTTCGACGTCTCCGGCCTGTGCACTCTCTCCGCCCCCTCGCAAGCCACCACGTTTATCGCAATATTCCCCAACATCCCCTCCAGCAGAATCCTCTCCCGCCTCTCCTCCGGCACCATCGTCTCCACCATGTCGAACAAGCTCGAGAAGTGAAACAACGCCTCCCTAAACCTCGTCACGAAATACGGCACTCCGTACCCTCCGTTCACCACCGCGTTCACAAACACGTCCGGATTCATCTCCCTGATCAGCCTCAAAAACTTACTCCTCGAACCCACCATTAACTCCTCCTCATCCTCAAGTTCCAGATTCTCCGCCCGGTACAAACAGTTGACCGCCACAAACTCTCCCTTTTCAATCTTAAGGTCCTCCACTCTTATACTCTCCCAACTCTTCACTATCGAATTGTACTCAAACGACACCCCGAACATCTCCGCGTAACGGATTAGCCGGTTTCCCGTTTCCCTGATCCTCTCCGCCGGATCGTACCCGGCTTGCGGAGCGTCGATTCCGGTGATCCGAACCTTCTCCGGGGGCCCGCCTTCTCGTTCCGACAACCGCTTGATCAAGGCGGGCCACTGAAGCCCGTATAGGATGCCGAAATCCACGATGTGGACTTTCGCGAATTTCTTCGACCGGGAAGCGATGGTCTTGTTGGAGGCGAAAATCGAGATCCTCCGGAAGGAGGAGGATACGAGGGAGGTGCAGTAGGCGGCGAAGTAGTCGGAAGGCGAGAGATTTTCGTAGGAGAAGTTTTTGTGCATCCAGCTGCCGGTCAACCCGTCGAGCCGCGCCTCGAGCCCGCGGACCATGTAGTGAGCCACCCTCTGGCTCGCGTCCCCGAACTGAGACGACTGCGGCTTGATCCTCCTCAGGCACTCGCTCGCCCCGTGCTTGTCGTTCAAGGCAACCGCTTGCGCGCATGATATCAGGAGAGAGGTTAAGTCGACCGCCGAGCTCCTTTGCTTTCGACGTGATGCGGTTAGGAGGTCGGTTACGTACGACCCGTCGTCTACGTAAGTCCACGTGTCGAACTCGTCGTCGAGACAGCTGGATTTGTTGTTGACCGTATTTTTGTTTTCACGGCTCATCTCTTTGACCGGCACAACCGACGTGGTGGTACTAGGAAGGAACTTTCGGGCCTCGTTGACTCCCAGCCAGAAATTACGAGACACGTCATCAGTCTCGGGTGGTGGGTATTCTTGGCCGAGGGCCTCGTAGAATGACCTTTCCTTGGCTTGGAGATCCGACGACTCTTGAAGGGCATCGTCGTCCATGTCCTCGTCCATCAGCATGCGGTCGATGTACCTCAAAACATCGCCGGTAGTCGTCGACAAATCGCTGATGTTGTGATAATGATTTTCAAGTGAGTGTCCGTAGACTGAGTTCCGATTCCACAACTCAGTCATGGATTGATTTTCATGACATTCATATTCCATTATAGATCGACTAGTTATATTGAACTAAAAAAATAATAATGATTTTCAGTTGTCTTAAATTATTAACTTACACAACCATTTAAGAATACTATAAACAAGTCATGTGATGAGATTTTACTTTTGATATGGTTGACCTCATCAAAACTAAGTATATTATACTCCGTACTATGTACAATAATCACATGTTCATTTGCACTTAATTTCAGTTGATTTCAATTCAGTTTAGATCAGTTCAACTCGATTAAATTATTTTAAAATAAATTAAAATAAAATAAAATAAATAAAAAATAATTTAATTCTATAATTTTAAATATACAATCTAATTAGTATCATAATATTATTAATATTTTTAAAAATATATTTAAAATTTTATAAAAATTATTACTCCCTCTGTCCCATAGCTATAGCAAAAAAGTCAACGTTGACCACATCTGGGACAGAGGTAGTATTATTTTAAAAAAAAATCAATACAGTTCATATCAGATCCTTAAGTTCAGTTCAGTCAGATCTGACTCGCTTAAGTTCAGTTCAGCCGTTCAGTTCAGTCAGATCGCGATCTCTCTTAAGTTCAGTTCAGCCGTTCAGTTCAGATCGCCTTAAGTTCAGTTCAGTTCAGCCGTTCAGTTCAGTCAGATCGCGATCTCTCTTAAGTTCAGTTCAGCCGTTCAGTTCAGATCGCCTTAAGTTCAGTTCAGTTCAGATCGCCTTAAGTTCAGTTCAAGCTTAATAAGTGTATTATACTTAATTTTATTTCTAATTAGCTTGATTCAGTTTATTAATAAAAGAATTAAGTGTATTATACTTAATTTTATTTCTAATTAGCTTGATTCAGTTTATTAATAAAAGAATTAAGTACTCTGTACTCCTAGTATTTATTTATCTCCATTTAAAATGATCACCACAAACTCGCCCTCCATATTGAAATGATCACCACAAACTCGCCCTCCATATTAATTTCCCCTAGGTTATAATCTCCCAATGCCCTATGAGTTATGACTTTGCTACGTTGGCATGGTTGCCAGAATCTGGCAGTGATACCCGCACCTTAGATAATTAAGCAATCAATTGTTGTGCAATGAAGAAATTACCCAATAAATCCATACAATGTAGATGAAAATGAAGATATCATACAATGGTTTACAATTCTACTGTTAAAGTAACACAGATGAAAGGAGGATCAAGGGAACGACAATATAGAAAAAAAAATCAGGGTCAGAAACTCACAACTAAAAATAAGAAAAAAGGGGAGTCCTTGGAAACATTTTTTTTTTTTGGTCAGAATCTTATGTTTGAGAAGTAGACGAGCTGTACTGCCATGGATTGAACTCTGATGATGAGTTTTCTGACTCTTCAATGTTGTCTGAACCATCCACAGCCATACGATGTTGTTCGTATTTTCCATTGTATCTGTAAATTTCCAAGTCACCCCAAGGTGTTGAAGCCGTTTCATCTGTTATATCAAACCACTTTGCTTTAAACTCATCCCCATTGGCCTCTCTCGCTCTCTTCTCGGCTCTTTGCCTCTCCTCCAGTCTGTTAAAACACACAAATCAAAAAATAATCACAAAAGACTGAATTATAACCCTAGGTATAGGCTAATTAAAAGTAAAAAAAATAATAATAGTATTAGAAAAAAAGGTCCACAGATAAGAGACCTGCTCTTTTCCGATCCAGCTTTGGATAGGTCGCCCTGCTCAAGTGCCAAACGGTCTGGACGAAGCCTGGAATCTGATGGGAGTAGCTTCTTGGGAGCAGTGTCGAAGCTGTTTAATTTGTGCGCAAAATATGTGTACTGAAATTTATCGTTCTTGGGAACATCAGCAACCCTCCAAACCTGTACAATCAACGCCATCAAAACACAACTTATCACAATTAGAGAGGATGTATTTTTAGTTTTTGGGGCACTTACAATAATAAAGGATAATTACCAAAACAATAGCTAACTTTGAATCCAAATAACCCAACTTTTTGTCTAAATTTTGACAATTGCATCTCTCAAAATTTCAAATTCTTACAAATGGTGTCACAAAATGTTTGGGTGGTTTGTCATATTTTGAAAAGTTGAGGGGTACAATAGGAAAAAAAGGACAGGGCTGAGACAAAATACGTGTAGTTTTTGAAATAATACTACTGAGCTCCTTCAATGAGATTTTCATTTATCATACCTTTTAACAATATTTAGTTTGCCGTCTAACCTTTGTGCAGTATAATTGATCTTTTAATTGAAATGTCGTACTCACTAGATCGGATGAATGGAAAATTTTGCAAAGCAAATATTAATATGTTGGTACCTCTTTTAGTTCAGAGCCCGGCAAGGGTTCTCCTTCAGAGTCGCAAACCTGATAGCTCATGAACTCATTCCACTTTCCGGTCATCAAGAATTTAGGTTCTTCATCTGCATTGTAAACGTAGCCATCCACTTCATACCGACCGGCACTATACAAGCACAAAATAGTAATAGATTAAATGAATGAGTAAAAAACAAAAACATAATTCAATACAAAGATAATATAAAAATACAGATACATTTTATCACATGAAAAATATATATTCATGGTGCTTTCAAACACTACAAGAAAAAGTGATCATCAGCTTTGAACAAGAAGAACAATACTTACAATATTTTCAAAATCCTAATTTTTTTTTTTGCGTAATTAATCATAATCTATGGAGAGTAATGCCTTAGATTCATCTTTTTTTTTTTTTTTTGCTTCTGGTTTGTGAAAGTATAATATATTTTATAATTTTCTCTTGTTTAACTTCTAATAGTGGAGAAAATTAAAGCTAAAGATGAGAGGTTTAACAAGTTTAATATCAATATATAAAACCACACGAAAGAAAGCACACAAAAGGCACATTGTCAGCCACGTAGGGTGTCAACCGATTAATCGTTAAAACATACCCGAACCATCCACAAGGTTGGAAATACAATATAACCTTGTCCCCTGTGGTGAGGTTTGTCAATATCATTTCACCAGGTGAGTCAACCCATGTTCGTCCAAATATGATATTGTTCGCTTTGGAAGGAGGAGGGACCAAATCTAAAACCACACCGGATTTTTTGAGGGTCAACCTCGTCCTGTACAGAAAGTTGAATCATTGTATAAAAATCAGCAGTCCATGAAATCAAATCAATTTATTCAGGAAAAAAAATCCTTCATAATAAAACCATGAAAATGTTTCTCGATAATAAATGAAAAAATAGAGGTTCTTGGTGAAGACTCCAAATTAATTATATATCTTATAGGCTAGCACAAATAGTCCTAGGAGAAAGAATAAGTGTCCAGAAAATGAGAATAACGTTTTACCTTCCAACAGGGTATATATCAACTGAGTTCCCCAGAAATTTTGTCCTCAGCTTTGAAGTAATATCATACACAAAATGTTCGTTTTCAGCATGTGCCGCGCTCATTGGAGGGTGATGGCTAACCTGGTATTAAAAAACATGTCAAAAAACTTACAGAAATGTCATACTGTAGTATATATCAAGATGGGAGACAAAATAAAATCCCAAAGGGATATGTACTAAAAAAACAGATAATACGTTGCTTCAAGGTGTCACCTGCTCTGCAATAAACGTAATGCCTCCGTGGTTGACCATTTCATAAGTCTCGCCAAGAATCGGATTAAAAGGTTTCCAAGTCCTTTGTACGACATAGTACATAGATATGAACCAAGAAGCTGAACAGAATACTCACATCAGAATGACTATTAACTAGATTTGGGATAATTACAAAAACAAAATCTGCCCATTATTTTAGCATAGTTACAGAGAACTCCAGTAATCATTTACCTACCATTTCACCACTTCCTGAGGCTAAAATGTGCAGAAAAGAGACAAATGACGAGAGTAATTTTGTAATTTTAAAATATAACAAGTTTGTTTGCAATAATACAAAAACTACTGTTAATTCCAGAGAACTCCAGTAAATTTTAATAATTACAAATACTCCCTTGTGTTTCGCATTTACCTTCATAATAACTCCATTGATTCATTTTTTAAACTAATTCATAAAAATATAATGTTTAAACATCAATAGTATATAATAAAAATAATTTATTTACTATAAAATGAGGGCACATCCCATAGTAAGAGCTATGGGCCTACTATGGTTATCTTTGATCTCGGGAGTAGATTTGTAATTATTGCTAAAAACTAAAGCGATACAATAAATAAAATAAAAATTACCAGCATATACTAATCTCATGTGAGGATCCTCGCATTCATCTGCCAATTCCAGTAGATGCGAGTATTCCATCAACTGCAAACGAATTTACTCGCATCAAATACATTTATTGGGCTTTACAATATTATATGCACATCAATAGCTTTAAAAAGTGATGTGATATCTCAAACCTCTGCCATTTTCTGAAGCATAGTCATTGGCTCAAAGATGAGAACCGGAAGTGTCACCATTGACGTGATATCAGACCCAACATAGTTTTGCATCATTTTCCAATAACTGTCACGATCCTAGAATAGAGAAAACTTTAAAGGATGAGAATCTCACAAGCAAATGGCGTGTGGTTAGTAATGAAGCCCAATAATAATAGTGACTACAGGAGAAAAATGACAGTATGACATGTCGGGAAGGAAAAAAAAGATATATATGCAAACTGTTTACCTCTTGCTTCCATCTTCCTTTGTGAGCTTCAACCTCAGCATCGTCTGTTCCTCCTTCAGGGTTTATAACTTCCAGTCCTTCATAGCCTAACAAACTAAAGAAGCCAAAAGAGTTAAGTATGAGCGAAGGGAAATGTGTGTTTTTGCTACCAACGTAGCCAAACGAACGAAAAGGTCAGATTTTGAATGATATAGTATAATAACTTCGCCTCCCAAAACTAGAATTAAATGTCCTGTTGAGTAGTAGTAGTAGTATAATTAGATAAAACCCCAATACCCGGAATGAATAAATCCGATTTCATGTATCATTTCCACTTGAAAAATACTAGCAGAGAAAGAAATATATCGAAAACCCATTTCTAGAATCCCAAACGAGAAGTTGCTTAGACATATTTTATCCAAGGGATTCGAAGTAATATCGAATTCACTTCTTTAAAATTAAGTTCACAAGTTCCCAGATTTAGCCCAATCAAGCATGGGCAAAAATATACTAGCAGATGATCTCAGGACATATGAACGAAATATGCAGGAATTTCATGCAATAAAATTTAAATCAATAATTAATTAGCCAAGATACAGCAAAAGGAAACTATAATCCCCTGATCTGGGTAAGAGGAAATCAACTAAAAAAAATCAGAAATAAAAACAAATGTGAATCTGGGGTTCCCCAAATAGAGTGAAGATCGAAAATTTCGAAGCGCTGAAATTACCCATTTACGGATTTGGACATGGCGGAGAAGGTAGAAGCTATGGAGGCGAAGAATCCGGTGCCCTGTTTCTGACCGTCCATCGGATCCAAGATTTTGAATATATTTCTCGCTAAAATCTCAGAGCAGAGTTCAAATTATTTCGGAGACGAAGAATACAGCGCATGTAGGTTGTGTGCAATCATATAAAGATCTCTCCACTATTTTTTATTTCCGATTATTTTTATTTTTCTATTTTATTTTAATTTCCGATATATCCTTTGGCGGCTTGTTTGTATGAAGAGTATGAGAATTAATTTGATAACAAAACATTAATTAATTTTATTTTATGTAATTAGAATTAATTAGAATCATTGGAGATCAACTTATATTAAAGAATTCTTCACACAAACAAAAATTCATGAAATTATTTTTATGAACGATGAATAAATAATTGAAAATATTGAATAAATATTATTGAAAATATTCAATTTATGCTCTTACAAAATGTTCAAATTTAAATGAATAAATAATTGAAAATATTCCATTTATGCTCTTAAAAAATGTTCAAATTTATTTGTCTATTAGTGCGAAGTATAATAAATATTTTTTCTTACTAAAAGTAAGTGACAATTATATTTTTAAATGAAAAAAAATAATATAATGAGTAAAAATAAAAAGGAAAATATAAAAATAAAATGATAAGTGCTTTTTATAATTTTTTATGAATGCAAATAATGTTACAAATAATAAAGGAATATTTTGAAATAATTTTACAATAATAAAAATTGTTAGATAAAAAATATCCACCATAATGTGTATATTTAACTTTTTTTTTTACTCTAATTAGATATTCTCAAATCTATATTGATGTAATTATTTATTTCTGATTTTCTTAACAAAATAATCATAATTTTTCATTATCATAAATTCACTTAAAAGATAAAAATATTATTTTTATTAAATTGTGTGTCAAATATTTAACACAAATTAATACTCCACAGAGTTTGTTTGATGCATCAGGTTTCTAAATAGAAGTAAAAGTGTGCTGAATGAACATTTGTATTGGCTTGTGGAAACATGATAATATCACTTTTGAAATTTGACATCGGTGACAGGGGCAGCAGCTGGTTCATATGGTAGGACTTTGGCTTGCAAGATGTCGAAACATTACTAATAATATATTGCCGATCGAAATTGAAAGAACTAAGCGTCAGGAGACAAAGAACTACCCTTACATTTTGAAGATTAATTAGTGTAATCGAAGGTGTCACCTATAAAATTCAGCACAAATTATTTGTCCTTGACAAGAATGTCACATAATAAAAGTAGCTTAAATAATGTAGAAAAAATTATGACCTATTTCGACTTACTAATTGTATGAGTAAATATGTTGTTATAGAAAGAGTAATAAAATTACTTTATATTTTACTCATACCAACAAGTTAAAATTTTTTTCTGAATATTTTTTCATAAAAACTCAAAGTTAAATTCGTTGTTGGAATATAATTTTGACAATGAAATTATCAAATTGACCCAAGTCTCTTTTTTATGTGAAGTTATTAATTAGTAAGCGTTTAAGCATCCAAGCATAGTTGAAACTTTAAGGCACCTCATATTACGCCTGAACGCGTGAATCGAAAACCGGCGAGTCAAAGATCAAAGCCCCAAGCAAAGAAAAGTAAACACAGAGTAAATAAATGTAATTATCTACATCGGCCATGGAGGCTAATTCACATAGAGAGCTCTGAATAATTGACCCAATCACCATCGTCCTCCTCTTATTCAACCACTACCCACCTAACTCTTGTGTCTAAATCTCCGTCCAGCTAAATCCATTTTCCTATTCCCCCAAAAATCAAATATAAAAAACCAATCTTTTTTTTTAATCAGCCACTGTAGCTTCCGATGCCCGCCGCCGCGCCGGATACCGTCCAGTCACCAGCGAGTTCGCGGAGGGGCGGCACCACCGTCCACCCCGCCTCGTTGGAATCTCCGCCGCTCGTCGCCGCCGTGGAGAAGCGCGCCAAGAAGTGGTTCCCCTGGTTGATACCCACGTTCGTGGCGGCTAACATAGTGATGTTTGTGATTACTATGTATGTGAACGATTGCCCGAAGAATTCCATCACTTGTGTCGCTGGATTCTTGGGCAGGTTTTCGTTTCAGCCCTTCAGGGAAAATCCTCTTCTTGGCCCGTCGTCTTCAGCGTAAGTTCTTTTTTTTTTTTAAATAAAAAAATACATCCTTTTAATAATAGTAGTAATTTTACTGCTCTCATTATTTATTTGTAAATTTGAATGACAAAAGTGGTCATCATCTGTTATAGTCTTATTACTCCACAAAATGTGCTCTTGATGTTGATACTTTTTTTGTGGGCTTTCATCAAAAATGGGTAATTGTCGGGATCGGAAAGATGGTTAATTGTCGGGATCTAAAGCCGTTGTTTGACATCTTGCGATTGCTGCTTATCAAAAAAAATTATAATTCGATATATATTTATGAAATTCAGGCGTGTGAGAATTTTTTGAAAGAACACTAGTAATAAAGATCTTATGTATTGATAATGAGTTTATGAATGACGAGATGTGAATGAGTTCGTAAATTTGTAGGTGTTTAGTTGAAATATAGTTTTCCAGATCGTGAACTTGATGCATCATTCTAGGAATGATGTATATATATGGGAAACAACTCAAACTAGTAACAACATGATTTTCCAACTTTTCATTTGCTTTAGATTAGAGAAAATGGGCGCCTTAGACGTGGTTAAAGTCGTGGATGAACATGAAGGATGGCGGCTCATCACCTGTATGTGGTTACATGGTGGGGTTTTTCATTTACTTGCTAATATGTTGAGCTTGATAGTTATTGGCATTCGGCTCGAGCAAGAATTTGGATTTGGTACGTATTGACTTCCCAATTAATAATGTAAAATCAATATTTTTATTCTAGTGATAAATCACTATTGCTCTTGTTTTTCGATCATGAATTCAAGTTAAAAATGATATGGCCGGTTATTTATGTATTCAAGTTACTAAGTTGACTCTCTTATGGTAGCTTTTTTTTATTTTCTGTATGTATTACTAATCCATTTTCTTTTTTGGTGAGTTTATCAAAGACATAACTATTTGATGTGCCTCTTATTGACTATTATAACAATGTTATTTTCAGCTGGATATAGGTTTGTAGTTTAGTGTTATATATATATATATATATATATATATATATATATATATATTGTTTTTTAACCGTTATTTGTAGGCACAGTTTCTTTACCTAGGTTGACACTTTATAAATTGCAATTATTACTATTATTTATGGTACTTATTTTGGTATGTGTGATGTTTTACACAGTTCGCGTAGGTTTGCTCTATCTGATTTCTGGATTCGGCGGAAGTTTGTTATCCGCTCTTTTTATTCAATCGAACATTTCAGTCGGTGCATCTGGTGCTCTTTTTGGTTTATTAGGAGGCATGCTGTCGGAGCTAATAACTAACTGGACCATATATGCTAACAAGGTATTACATTATATCTTTATAAATGTGGACGTGTTTTTGCTTATCAAGCTAATTCGACCATAGTTAGTTAGCTTTTGAAAGATCATTACATTTTTCAGTACTTAGGTATTGATCTAGAAAATCCTGAGGTAGAAATACAATTAAAAAAAAAAAAAGGCCTTGATGTTTTATTTTTACTACACAAATACCCACCAGACTATCAAAACTACGAAAATGCCCGTTGTGTTTAATTCATTACTATAACATATAAATGGGAAAGTGGGGTGTCGATTTTTTTATTTTTATTTTTCTTAGGAACTTGTATAAGCAAAACAGTATAATCTCAGGTGTTCTTATTTTTTGATTATTTTTATATGCTTCACAATTTGGTCTCCAGCAACATTATAATATATTTCATCTTCATCAGGTTGCTGCTTTATTGACCCTCGTGATAATTATTGCTATCAACTTAGCCGTGGGGATCCTTCCCCACGTTGACAACTTTGCTCATATTGGAGGGTTTATATCAGGCTTCCTTCTCGGGTTTGTTTTTTTGATACGCCCGCACTTCGGATGGGCTAACCAGAGACATTCCCTTGCCGGATATAGTACGATATCAGGTCGCACGTCCAAATTCAAGCCCTATCAGCGCGTGCTTTGGCTGCTGTCGTTGATCCTTCTAGTTGTTGGGTAAGTATATCTGCCTTGTGTCGTTTTACTTTCATCTTGACTTTCCATAAATGCTGTTACGAATAGAGTCTTGTGGCAGGTATTGTGAAATAAAGCCATTTCTTCATAACAGCATTTTTGAAAGCTAAACTTTAGAATTCTTTTTAATTTGACCGGAAAGTTTGGAGTATTTGCAAAATAATCCCAAAATTACACAAGAACCCTTGTGATTTAATTTTATATTATATTTCCCCATCCATGAGAAAAAAATATTTCAGAAAAATTCATGAAAAATCATTTTTTAAAACTTTTGTACTAATATCTTTTATCTACCTCAGATTTTCCTGTTTCAAGAATGTTCGAAGAAAATATAGCTACTATAGTATCTGGATTGTCATAACTAAATGATCACCGTCTTTATATACATAGGTTCACTGTTGGCTTGGTTTTGCTTCTTCGCGGGGTGAATTTGAACGATCACTGTTTGTGGTGTCATTATCTGAGTTGCGTTCCTACTTCAAGATGGAGCTGCAACACTGAGCCCGTGTCTTGTCAGGTGAAGACTATAATCCCTACAATCAATCGTCTTTTCTCTTTCTTAATTAGACCTATATATATTGACAAATTTAACAGTGCGAGCTTCAAACGAGAAACTAATACAAAATTATCCGTGAGAGTGAGCATAATTTGAAAAAGAAAAAACCACTTTTTTTTTTCTTTCAAAATTTCAAATACGTCCTCGACATATTACAAAATACAAATACACCTTTAGAGCTGGTGATTTACACATAAAAAATAGACTGCTAGCATCTCATATCCTTATAATTTTCTTCGACTTGCCAGACCTTGGAGATCGATATTAATAGTCTCATAAATGCAGGCTGTGCAAACTGGGAGCCAATATACTTTAACCTGCTCAAACAACAACGGTAGAAACATGACATATTCGCTCCCCAATCCGACCTCTACTCAGATTCAGGGATTATGTGTACAACTATGTCGATGATATGTTGACCATGTGTTTTTTTATGTTCGGTATGATGTGTGTTGGTATAATGTTTGTCTCGTTTATTCTTTGTATATTTGCCAATATTGCACCTCTGGATTCTTTGTAAATTTCAGCAACCGCAAGTGCATGTTTCTTGTTTTATGATGAACTCAACTCAGACCACATTTATTAGAAAAAAGATTTTTCTTCCTTGTGTTGGAGCCATTTTTTGGGTGTTTTACCTTATAGTAATGTTTTTTTACATTTTATCAGTAGATTATTGTGCTCCTTGTTTTGTGTTGTTTTCGTATTTCTTTGTGTCATTTTTTATGTTGTCACGACTCTTGGCTAATTGTTAGCTAATTGTATATTTAGCTATTGCAGATTCCTTAGTGAGCCTTGCATCCAGATCGCATTATGTAACTTCTAAAAGTCACAGTGCAAAAATCTTATTAAAAAATAAATTAAGCAGAGTAATTTGCTAGATCAAGATTTACAACACAACGATCTGGGGCATGATAAGCAAACAGGATCAAGAATTTATACATGAAAGTGTGCAATCTATATCAGAAGACTATAGATGCTAGCCAGCGAAAGAAATCGAACAAAGAAAAAACATTTCACTAAGAAGAATCCATACGGAAGGAAAATCAAATGCATATCCACCAGCAGAACCAAATGACCCCCATCAGAATTATTTGCACAGCTTTAGCCCTGATTACAAATTATAATAAATAGGTTATTATCCATTAGTTTACGAGTGATTGTGCATTAAATAAGTTATTCATTTTCATGTTATCGAGTCTAAAAGCAAGCTAACCTTAGTGAAGTACGTACATTTTAGACCGCCGTTGATTGCCTGATTCTCAGGTGGACACCGAATCTTAAATTGCCTGAAATGTTCAGTTAGGTACTAATACAATTCTCTGCCGAGATAACAAGACTTCAACCTCAAAGGAAAAGAATCTAAAACATGAAGTCCAAGTTCGTAGTCAAACCTCATCAGAAGAATGTATTGTTATTACATGTCAAGACGGTCTAAACCATGAAAAGAGAACCAATTGTAGTTTGCCCGAGCACTTTTGAACTTCGATCAAGCCCATGAGAAGCCACCTAAGTAAGAATCACGCGTTACAATTTACAAGGAGATACAATCGAAAGAAATGAGATGAAAGCATAGAATGCCATCATACCATATGAGTTAAAGACGCATATCGCTCTTCATTTAGAAACAATGGTTTTCCCCTCTGCATCTCAACATCCTGCAAGATGGATGGAGGATCATATTTAACAGATATTAATGGAGAGATGAAGCAAAGATGTATGAATACACACACACACACACAATAGACGAAAATTCTTGGCAAGCAATTAGTCAACACTGTCAAAAAGAAAATGTGATACTTGAAGATATAAGAGAGTAACCTACTATAGTGTTTAAGAAACTCAGAAAATTTAAAGGAAAAAAAATTATCTTCTCAATAATTAAGTTTTCACTTTTTTTGGAAACAGTTGGAAGACTAAAAAATTGTCAAAGGAAGACTAACTTTTCAACTCTTCAGACACTCACTAGACAACAAGACTCGATCAGGTTCAGGTAGCTAATTTCAATCTTGAGTAAAATGTGAATAGCCAACTAGAGCTTAACTCTGGAAAGCTACAGGCATTACAGTTCATGTAACAACATTTATTTACAAAGAGGCAATCAGTCGAGCAGTACAACATTTTTGAAAACTAAAATTTACCTCTTCGCCAAATGCATCCAAGTATGGAGACGGCCAAGGTGCCTGACGGGCAGACCTCTGAAGCAAGATTGTAGTTCTCTGAAGAAAAATGTTTGTGAACATAATTAGTATTCGAAGGTCATACAAAATATCCATTTAGAGGAGTAATAACCGGACATATTACAAAAATAACTAGTTTAATAAATTGAAAGTATGAAACATACTCTGATCAATAGGAATACCCCAATGCCAGCACCACATGTCATCGCATGAGTCCGACAACTGCTTTCACTGAATGACAAAACAAGCCAAAGTTTAGAGACAGAGCGAGAGAGAGAGGATTTTGTGCATAAATGGAATATAACATAAGTTAGTGACAAAAACCTGCAACATGTTTTCCAGTTTGGCGAGCACAATTTACCACACAATAAACACAATGCAGGGTCATCCTTTACAATTCCACAGTCAGGGCAACATTTTTTTATATACCTAAAGATGGCACACATCCATGTGACTGTTAAAAATAGAAAAAAATGGTAAGATACTATTTCAAGATTGTTATGAGCCAACCTTTGCAACAGATCCTGGTAGACATGAGGCAAAATCATCAGCCTAAATGGAACTGCAGGAGCACATCTCAAAACACGTTGAGTCTTATAAGATTTAAACACTTGACAGAGATGTCCCATCCAGCCCAAAGCTGTTGACCGCGACTCTTCATCACTGACAATCAGGTCAACAGAAGGGATTTTGAACATTTTCTCCAGCTTCTCAATCTCTGGAAGCTCTTCTGAAAAGTTAGAAATGCACTCCAAATCATTATCTGCAAAGGAAGAGGATCCCCCCGAGGAGTCTGCCCGATCGCTAAATGGCATCATGTTAGGAGAGTTTATTAATTTCCAAAGCAAGGCACATCTCCTCAAATAAGGTAAGGTTAAACTGCGAACTGAATTATTGATATCATATGCAGGATTAATAGAACATGTCTCAAAATACTGCACTGCTTCTCGACATTCAGACATCACAAGGCATATGTCGGTGATCAAATTATCAAACGTTCCAAGCATGGTTTCAGTGCTTTGTCTTTCTTTTTGATATGAAATTATAGCCTGTCAGATAAGGTTACATAGTCGCACTGAGAAGTTTATCTCTCAAAAAAAGCAAATCACACTGAAGTGCAAATCTTTGAAGAAGAAAAAAAACTCTAGGTACCTGAATCACTGCAACAAGGTAAAATACACGCACAAGGGAGAAAAACGATTTCTTGCACTGTAGTAATGGCGATGGAAGACAAAAGAGTATCCACATGAATGATGAAAATGGATTACGAATGAGAATTGGTTCAGATGCTTGTCTCCAGAATTGAAGGTCTGGATACACCACTTCCGGTTTGGCATTTTCCAATATCTTAAGCATAGCATCTGCAAATCATAATGGGTTAAAATTAGTTTTAGATCAGATAAAAACAAAATTTATGCACTAAAAGTAAAAAGGAAAAAGAAAAACGCACAATGCGAAGAAATTCAATCACATATTTAATCTCAAATTCAAACGCCTTCATTGAATATTTATACATACTGTATTACTGTTCATGTGGAATCACATAACATGCATTATACATGTAGGAAATAGAGAATCAAAACGCCTCATGTTGAACTGGGTCGCAACATGTAACAAAACTGGATACACATAAGAAGACAAATATTTCAAATAATTTTTTTTACGAAGATGTATATTATCAATTGAGATTAATATTATCAGTCCAATCAAATTATAACACAAGTATATAACTTATTAGATAATCATTATCACATCACTGCAATTTTGTTTTTCATTACTACAATTGAATTATAACTTGACACAATAGGAAAATCTTTTGAAATCAAGCGGTTGAAATATTTCAGTATAAGAAACCACACCTCCATTGGAGTAACCGGATAATTCGCCTGAATAGGAACCACGGCACATAGACTTGGCAAAGAGCTGAAGGCCTCGTAATCTTAAAAGAAGAGTCTGAGAATTTGTTGTCCGTGTGGTATGAACATCTAAAAGCAAGGATAAAATAAAACAACTAGAGTTCTTAAGCTCCTTGTATAAAGCACCAAGACTGTAATTTGGGCTCAAAGAGCTCTTTCTTGATCGAGCGGCAATTTCAGCCGAGATGAGGGAATACTTCAGAGTGTCCCATAGAATCAATGAATAGCTCACCCTACCAGTATCTATAATCTTATCCTGTGCAGGATAATACATTCTGCACAATAAACGGATGATGCGTTCTAAATTTGGCTTTAATCTCACATTTCGTGCTGGTATAGCTTTTAGACTCTCACGACTTCCAGTAATATTTGCAGCCTTCTGTATAAGAGAAAAAGCTTCTCGAAGATGAAGCGAACCACCTCCGTCTGATGATGTTGAAGGGCCACTAGCCTCCATAAAATTAATGCTTGAAACGGGGGGTTCCTGAGGCACCTTTCTCAGATCTCCAGGCAAAGCTGGCAGGACTGAATTAGCAAGTCCTCGGCATACTGGACAAAGGAACTCACCCTGCCAAAAACAAATGAGAATTTATCAAATACATATAATATCAACGGCAAAGAAAAAAGGTTTACCTGATCAGGATCCACAATTTGCCCTCCTTCGAAAACAATGCTTCTGCTATATCTATCAAAACAGAGAAAACAAAACAATCATATTCAAAGTCAAGCCTCAAAATATATGGTATAAATATGGAGTCTGTACACCAAATAAAAGATCCATGATCAGAATTTACAAGGAATGTACATATCTGCAGTGCTTTCTTAACCTAACCTAACCAGAACTGACAAGACAATATGAGAATCTAAGAAAAATATTAAAGTTGCTTATGGTCGGAAAATATGTTTTGGTACCAAAGGCCATGAAATAAATGGGGGATCAAAAAGGGTCTACCTGTCCCTTAGTGATGATAAATAACGGCCCAGACAACCCTGATGCACTGCATGTCCGCAGGAAGAAACATAAATTCCATCAGCACCAGAGGGACCAAAGTCAACAGATCCTGGACGTGGGATAGTGGATTCTGATTTCATTCTATAACTGCTAGAGAAGTCATTCTGTGAAGCCGAAGGGCTATCCAATGGCTCTTTAGGCAGCGAGGCAATGTACTTACCAAGCAAGAGAGATTCACTATTGGCAATTGAACATTTATCCTCATCTCTGGGAGAATCTGAGCCGCTCAAATTAGATTGATGATCCCTGATCGACAAATACGTGTGATCTTCAAATGCCTCAAGAGAGTCTGAAGTTCTCTCCATTGTATCTTTTGACATACAAGAGGGCTGAATATTCTTGATGGAAGGGTATCGAGCTTTAGTATATTCTATAAAGGCATTTAATTCACGCGGTGATCCTATAGAAGCAAAATCATTTACAGCACTGTGAACCAAATCTTCCAACTGAGACAGAGAGATCATTTGCGAGTCATCTGAGACATTGCTTGGAGATAAATCACTACCCAGGGTTGTGTGACTAGAAACATGCTCTTTACCAGATCGCCTAACTTGCTCCCATGAAGGTGGCCCTTGGTTGACAAAACTCAAAAGCGTGGATTTCTTCAATCCAAAGTAAGAGAAAAATCAGAATGACATCGCAATTTTATTTGACTAATGATAGTCTAACTTGGTCGACTGGAATGAGTTAAGGAATCAAGTAATATCGATTAGAACTTATGTGACACAAATAATGAGTCTCCGTTACCTGGAGAAGAACTAAGAACGAAACTGGACTTTTAGACTTAGAATCGTGGCACAGGGAACATATGACTTGAGCTGACTCTTGGGTGTCATCACTGACTTCAGTATCACATTCTTCTTCCTCAGATTTAGCATCCTCCATCTCATCTTCTTGGCTAGAATTAAAACTCTCCAAAAACTTTGATTGTTGGGCCTTCATCTTTTCCTATGTATCAGATTTTGAAACCATGTAAACTACAAAAGGAAACCAAAAAGGATATATTTGCTATCCGAAATCCATGTCAATTTTTCTATTTGATAGGCTATACAATAACAGGCATATGTGATCATATTGAAAAACCTAAACCAATGACCAAAGCAGCAAAAAGCAAGATACAGAAAGAAAGTTGTCACTAAAACAAAGATTATCTGTAAGTGTTTGTTTGTTTGCTGGGGTGGGGAATCTGGTGAAAGGAGAAAAAGAAAGATCGAATTAATATAATGTAAAAGCATACATTCAACTTCGCCAGTTAGTCTTTATATTTTGCAACTTGAATCATACATAGCTAGATACTCTGCCTTCTCAAATATTATCCAACAAAACTTCTTTCAGAGTTTCCATAGGAAAATAAATGAATTTGAAGGAAGGAACTAAAACAAGAAAAAATAATTTTAATTCGATCCAAAGTAGGTTGTTGGATAATATTTGAGTAGTAAATAATATGATAAAACCTCACCAATATAGCAGATTGTCTTTCTCGAGACTTTGCTTTGCGCTTCGCGCTGTCAGAAGTTACATCAATGCCCTCAGCATTATCATTTATAAGAGAAAATGAAAACTGATTAGCCAACTGAGGAGCCAGTTTCTGCAACTTGTTCATGCATCCTGGTTCAAGCTCAACCAAGGACTTGATTAAACCATTAATTAAAGATGATAGATCAAAATCGCCAGCTTCCATAAAGTTTTGTGCAGCTTCTTTCTCATGCATCCTCATCAACAAGACAAGAAGTGACAACAGGCTCTGTCCACCATTCTTGTTCATGAATATCTCTTCACCAGCAAATGCCAATATTGGAATCACGCCATCCACATAACATAACGGGTCGCCTGAGTCCTTGTGAAATCGGCATACATCAAGTGACAGTGCCAACAAATGCAAAGCAGTTAGAAGAACACCATCCAGAGCACGTGATGTCGCATGATTGTCAGGGAAAACAGCATAAAATAGAACCGCACGGACTATTTGTAGTAGTGTTTTACACGTAGCAATTTTAGCTATACCCCTAAGAGGATGATAAATCTTTGTCCATCTAGGAAGTTGAGTGGTCAATGCAGAAACATTACAAAACTGCAAGTATCTTTCTTCTGCTGCTTGTTGATCCCTCAAGTTCCAGCGAGGATGATATAAATCGAGTTCCCTCCAGAAAGATGACCGTAGCTTATACATGCCCTGAGGACAACAGAAATTAGTGCTGCTAATATATATTGTATTCAACTATGCAAGTAATATTTCTTAGCAAAACCAAACCTGAGTCATGCCAGATGGGTGTGAATATTCTGCAACTTTATCCAGTACTTCTTGAAGTTCATCAACTTTGGCAAGATCACGAGAAAGAGATTTGACAATCTGACTACGTGTGGCATTTCCAATGGACAGCTTGTACACCAACTCTCTTTGCAAACACTCTGCAGTTGTTAAGCCACAAAACCTTCTTTCTTTCACTATTTGTATTAGAAGGGTAAGCATTTCAGCAACTAGAATTGGTTCGTACCTGAAAATCAAAATCATACAGATATTCCACATGATTATTTGAGAAAATAACTCATGGGTGGATCAAGATGCATAATAGTGTAACTCACTTGCATTAAAATACCTAGGATGGCCAGCAACTAATAAATGAAAAACTCTGATGTTCTAATAATGTATCCCTCCCTAATTAAAGTTAAAGAACAGACAGAATAGGCTGCTCGTGCACGTTTTTCAATAATATATATTGTAGAAAATTCTAATATGGTTCGTCTCAAGTATGAATATGATACTCCCTCCGTCCCACCGTAAGGGTTACATTTTCCATTTTGGGCATCCCACGGAATATGTTATGTTTCCTAAAATAGCAAAAATATAAAATAAGTATTCATTATAATATTTGTGAGACTCTCTATACATCACTCCACTTTATTTATAAAATAACAATTAAGTACTGCAATAACCCTCACCACACTCCACTACATTATCATTTTCTTAATCTACGTGCCGAAAAAAAAGTCCCACTTACGGTAGGATGGAGGGAGTACGACATAGCACGGAAACTTTTAAAAAACTGCAATGATAAATTACTGTGAGGGAAGTTTCGCATATTGCACTCAATGTTGATTGTAAATACTGATTTGTCAAGTTCTGCTAACATCTCAAGTCAGTAATTTCTATAAATTGCTGGGACACTATGCAAAAGGTAAATAAGCAAAGAGGGAGAGTATTGGTTTACATGAAGCAATAGCTACATCAAAAGATTATGGAGAACTGGGTTCAGTCAAATCCCTGATGATTACATTGCGGAGATCAGGTAAATGTAACTCAGATAGAACACTTATTCTTATCAAAGGTGTGTCCAACATGCATAAATTTGGACGAAATCAAGGCAGACAATTATATCAATCAACAGTAAAACTAACTGAAACTCCAAGAAGGACAGGTTGATGAAGAAATTACATACTCACTAGGCTGTTCATAATTCATAGACACGTAGTTTGAAAGCCCAAAACGTTCTAGGATTCTCTGGACATAAAGATCTGGTGGAGCTAATGCAGCACAGCACTGAAGCAAGAATAGATCAAGCTCGTGACCTTGTTCAGACCTGCATCATGAAAATAACAAAAGAGAAGTCTTAGACTTCACTAGACATAAATACATGAGATGCAAGTAGACATAACATGAAGCGGTTAGATTCATACACACACACACACACACACACACAATATATATATATATATATATATATATATATATATATATAAGTTGTACGCTAAATGCACACATACCAGCGGACCGAACGACACAAGTCGCTTAATAAGATGGGACCATCCCCATTTCTGCTCCACATTCCAGCGTGAACCTGAGCACAGAAAACCCTAATTTGCAAAGGGTGCTCCATCAAAAAGGCAGAAAACCCATTAGGGTGGCATCCATCCAAAATCTGGCCAAGGAAGTTAGTAGAGGACGCACTTGGATCATATGATGATCTAGATTCACCAAAACATTCTTTAAGTGCCCTTCTCAGAGTTATTGAAAGAAGCCGGTGCAACGGGAGATGTACAGAGATTTCCTGCAAACTAACATCATAAGTGATAGCAGGCCAATCTGCTGAACTGAGAACTCGCAAACCCTCTCGATCGGATGATATCTCTCCTATTACACTCTCGTCACTAACAACTAGGTCAGATTGTCCTATTCCTATAGATTGGTTGCCCTCCGACCCAACACCAATTTTTAACCCACCATGGAAAGGTTTGTAATGAGCTTCACTTAAGATGGGAGACTTACTATCTGATGAACTGGGTGATTTAAATAGTCTGGCTCTTCTCAACCTAGAGAGAGTTTTCTTCAGAGCCAGGAAATTGTTACCGGAACCATCACTTGTTTTTAGAGATAAGGCACTGAGAGGACCCAACGTGTTGTCCAGTCCAACCCAATTCTCAAAAGATCTCAAGACCTCAAATACTAACCACAAAGCAGATGACGGAACAGAAAAACTATCAGCAGACATGGCCTCGAGATCTGATGTGCCCTTTCCTGTGATAGCACGAACAGAGCTTTCTTGGGATAGCCTTCCAACTTTTGCACGTCTTTGACTGTCTTGATCTTCACAATCTAGATTATATGCACTGGAGAATGTTTCCTCACGAGTATCACCATAACTATTAGCTGAAAATGACCCAGCGACTAGAAGAGAGAGAATGTTAGATATGTAGCGACATAACACAAAGGGCAAATGAACATTCTCACTTTCATCTTCTATGAGACTCCCTATTTCTCTCTTCATAGTGTTCATCCCTTGTACAGAAGCCACTAGTCTTAACCATGTTCTAACTAAATCTCGCCTGCGATGGCATAAATATTTGGGTACATCAGAATGGCTCAGTACAAATCTGATATCCTCAATCACACGAAGCGTTGTATCATATAAATTGGCCAATTTATCAACCTGCAAAGGTAAATGAGGTCAGTCACTATTCCCCAAAATGGACTCAGAGAGACTGTAACAGCGTATTAAGATGAGCCAGGATTATGCATGCTTAAACTCATCTAAGGATTAAACAATACAAACATCAGAAGACTTCATCTCTAGTTATGCATCAATATTACAGAGAAAAAGTTTACAGAACTCTAATCTCATTAACAGTTGAAGTAGCAAATGAATCTGGTTCGATTGTATATATACTGCTAGGATAATTATTTACAACTTACAAGTACATGCATATGTTTAGAAAATAACTTGATCAAAATAATTTCAATACCTGCAGCTTTCCATCTTCTCCAGCACAATAAACAAAAGCATTCCCCAAGCATTGGAATAACACATCTATCAGATTCATTTCCTCTACAAGACGTGGAGTAAGGGTAGGGACAGTAAAAATTTGGACAGAGAATGTAGATATCAATGGGTATCTTTTAAAAGCAACATCACTGCCCTCCTTTATGGCTGCTTCTATAATAGTTGGGTAATAGAGTACAAACACTCTCGCAAACTCGTATTTGAATATTGGTTCACTTAACATTTTCAGAAGCAACTCCTGGAGCTTCCTAACAACACCGACACTGATGAATCCCTCCGACCTCAACAGTATATCCAATAAATCCGATAAAGTATACACCCTCTGTGAAATAAAACAGAGCAAACTTTCACTGTGTCTACAAAAATCTAATAGCATATCCACCACACTAGAGGTCAAATCTTCTGCAACCTTTTGTTTGAGTTCCGCGGCATGAACAACTACTCTAGGGCTTTCCTCGGAGACAGCCTTGGCAGAAAGTAGCTTTTCTTTCCAATAGTTTAGCAATAAATCCAGAACAGGGCGCAAAGACTCCACAAACTGCTTCGGAAGAGGCTGAACCTGTTCAGCTCCTTTGTGGTTCGAACAAAACCCTTCGCGTTTCCATGCTGTAATATCCCCACAATCACAACACCCTCCGCCGGTGTATATGACAGAGTAGTCATGATCCTTGTGGTTCCCGTTTTCGAAACAAGGCACGCAAATTGCACATGTCGGGTCATGCTCGCAGGTCCGGCATCGGTATGCAAGATCATTGTGCCCCCATATGGACCCACAGACACCTCGTTGATTAACATTCATTTTAGCTAGATTCCCAAGTGCCTCTTCGGGGTCGCCTTCAAACATCAACCACTGCAACCAAACCATGCTCTCTTGGAAGTCGTCTTCATCAACCTCCTCTCCGTCAGCAGGCATGATAGCGGAGAACAAGTCCTGAATATGTAATCTGCTTTTACTTTTTGCAAACTCAACCAATCCATTATGTCCTTGATTTAACTTCTCCTTGGGAACCCCTATGAGCAACAGCCTCTGGAACACAAAAATTACTCACTTTAGTGTGAACAGCTCAAGCATATTATTACTAATGTAAAATCGCATAAACTTCATTCGAATATCCTAACAATAAAATCGGACATTGAGCTCAATTGATCATACTCAGACTTCAGTATATATAAAAAAAATATAAGAAATATCGTCTTTCTTGGCTAAGAGTTTAAATTATAAAAAAAAAAGGTTAAAACATATGTGATGGGGCGAAACAGATTATTCCGAATTTTATCTCGAGGCGAAATCTCAACCTGAATAATGAGATCGTCGGCAGATAGGCCGACGGAATCCGGCGGCGAATCAACCTCCATACGAAACATTTCCCTAAATCTTTCCCACAATTTTCAAAACCCTAGTGAAATCCTTCTGAGGATCTCTCGAATTCGTACTGCGTCCCTCTCTCTCGATTGCTCTCAACGTTTATAGCTTACTTACGTGTTGAATGAAAACCCCTATCGTATCTACTTGTACGTGTAGCTGTATATCTTGTACTTTCGTATATTATTTTAATTCTTGATTTGTTCTCTACAATTAATGATTCTATTTGCATATAATTATTTGAAAATTGAATGTTGTTGGCATTTTATTTTATTTATTTATTTGTGCCTTCTAATATTGATTAATGATTACCATATGTGCTTTCATCATGAGGTTTTATATTAAAATTCCATAGAAATATAACATATATCTCGTAGGTTGACTTAAACCTTCAATTTAATTGTACTATTTGATTTTAATTATTCAAATTATTAGAATGTTTATAAATTAACAAAGAATCAAAGATGAAAGGGAGGAAAACCTAAATAAAGAATTATGGTAATCTTAATAATTCAAATTTGTAGGTTGACTTAAAAATTTTAGTTATAGTAATTTATTTGATTTTTAATTTAAAAATATATTTTTAAATTTTATTTTTAATCAAAAATTAATATTTTTTTGAATTTACAAGTTCATCGACCAAGTGATATATAATTGGAAATTTGGAATTAAATGTTCTTTTAGACTTAATTTCAGTCCAGTTCAGTTCAAATCGCTTCAGTTCAGTTAGATCCCTTCAATTAAAATAAAATAAACAAAAAATAATTGGAATCTATAATTTTAAATATAAAATCTAGTTATCGTCATAATATTATTAATATTTTTTTAAAAATATTTAATAATTTATACAAATTATTATTATTTTTATAAAAAATCAGTTCAGTTATCGCTTCAGTTCAGCCGGTTTCAGTCCAAAAGAACATGTCCTAAAGCTTGTAGTTGTACATTATTTTATAAAATAATTGTATTTCAAGATTGAACTTTTCTAACAAAAAATGTTATGATTGACATTAATTAATACGAGTACAAAGACATGAAGCTAAAGAAAACAGAAAAATGAAATAAACCCACGCCTATAATATTATTCATACAAGATCATTAGCTAATTGGATAGAAAAAGTCAATCTTGCAGACCACAAAGTTCTTGAAAAGTCTTCCTCGTTTTTTTGTATTAGAAAGACTCATCTTTTTTCTTCATCAAAATTGATCTTCTTAACCAAGACTCATTTTTTGTTTGCTTAAAAACATCAAAACACATACATGTAGGCAGAGTGTGTGTGCAAAACCCCCCAAAAGATTCACATTGCATCTGTGCTGGTAATGAAGTTTGTTTAATTTCATCAAGACATTCTCTGTTCTTGTGCATTTTTTTATTTAATAAATTATTTTTGAATTAGGGATTTTGATGGGGAGTTGCTTGAGCAACCAGATAAAGGCTGAAAGCACTTTTCGTTCTGGTAGTGGTACAGGTACTTTTATTTTATTTTTCAATCGTCTTCTTGATTCCACCTTTTCTTTTTCCAGTTAATATCAACAGATAAAAATCGATTCTTTTTACTGCAAAAATAATTACATGGGTTATTGAGACTGCAAAAAAAATTAACCTTTAGAGTTCATACAGTGAATAATAGTCTAAATGTGTTGTTTTCGTGCACAATGTGGAATGGAAGATTTGAATTTTAACAGCTACAAGTTAATTTGATTAATTCAGCCTTGTGGGATTGTAGATGTGGGCGTGACATCATCTAAAACGACGAGCAGAGACGTGAGTCACTCGTTCAGCCGAAGCTCTTCGATATCCGTGCCTCCGACTCCGAGAAGCGAAGGCGAAATTCTTCAGTCGTCTAATATAAAAAGTTTTTCCTTTAGCGATCTTAAGGAGGCCACTAGGAACTTCCGTCCGGACAGCGTGATCGGGGAAGGTGGGTTCGGTTCGGTTTATAAAGGATGGATCGACGAGCATTCGCTCGGGCCATCCAGGGCGGGGTCCGGTTTGGTCATAGCCGTCAAGAGGCTCAACCAAGAAGGGTGGCAGGGACATAAGGAATGGTTGGTATGTAACAAAGATAAAAAAACTCAATCATGAAACACTTTGTGTATATTTAGGGATAATTACAAAATCTACCCCCAAGGTTTAGTTTAGTTACAAAAAAAAAATCGAACTTTCAAAATCACAACAGTACCCCTGAAATGATTTTTTTTTTACGATTATTCTTGCCCGAAACATTTCACTGATTAGTTCTGTTTGGATAAACAGGCTGAAATCAACTACCTTGGGCAGCTTCGTCATCCTAATCTCGTGAAGTTGGTCGGTTACTGCTTAGAGGACGACCACAGGCTCTTGGTCTACGAGTTCATGCCCAAGGGTAGCATGGAGAATCACTTATTCAGGAGTGAGTCCAGAATTACATTTATACGGACATTTGCATTCCCCATACGATATCAACTATCTATCGATCAATTGTTTTTTTTTTCTTTTGTGATAACCTAGGAGGTTCTTACTTCCAACCGCTTTCTTGGAGTCTGAGAATGAAAATTTCTCTTGGGGCCGCAAAGGGCCTGGCCTTTCTTCACACTGATGAAGCAAAAGTGATTTATCGGGACTTCAAGACTTCTAATATCCTGCTTGATTCAGTATGTATTCTGTTTTTTAGATTTAATTACGAAAAGTACCTTCTTAAAAAAGTAGCGAACTTTCAAAATTACAAAAGTACCCATGAAAATTGAGTCGAGGTTAAAAGTAAGAAAAATAAATATCCCATTGGTAGTTTTTGTAAGTTTGATAGTTAGATTTTAGCCCTTTTTCCCTGCTGTTACCCTTGAGTAAATGCTAATATGAGGGGGTGTTTTTATTATTATTTTGTAATTAAGCTAAACCTTGGGGTAGGTTTGTAATTTAATATAATTTGAATATGTTTTGTGGTGGCCATTTTTGTTATGAAATTAAGTAAGTGGTATGCATCATTCTGTGTTTTGTTGCTTCTCAATTTACAGAACTATAACGCCAAACTTTCTGATTTCGGGTTGGCAAGGGATGGGCCCACTGGCGATATGAGTCACGTCTCGACAAGAGTCATGGGGACTTATGGATATGCGGCTCCCGAGTATATATCAACAGGTATAGAGGAACGAACAATTTATGCCTTCACTCACGAGTCACGACCAGCCATGAAACTGTTTGAAATTTCAAGGTTTAGTTACAAAAGGCATGAGTGCAAAAGTACCCCCGATATTTTATGTTTCCTTACATTTGCCCCCCTTTAACAATTTTCAAAATATTACTTTTAACCCCTCACTTTATGCCATATCCACATAATCAAACTTTTGGGCATTTTTGCAATTTCGTTTTTTTAATCATCCCTAAATATTATACTACTATGCTTTTACTTCCTAATTAATTTCTAACAAACACATATATATTTTCATCCTTGGGAAAAGGTCACTTAACGGCGAAAAGCGATGTGTACAGCTTCGGAGTCGTCCTTCTTGAAATTTTATCTGGTAAGAAAGCGATAGACAAGAATCGCCCGCCAGGTGAACACAATCTTATCGAGTGGGCAAAGCCTTACCTGACCAAGAATCGTAGAGTTTTCCGTGTACTAGATGCACGCCTCGAAGGGCAGTACTCTCTGACACAAGCTTCCAAGGCAGCAAACCTTGCTCTTCGATGCCTTTGCATGGATGCTAGGCGGAGACCAAATATGGACGAGGTTGTTATGATTTTAGAGCAGCTCCAGGACTCAAAGAGCGTTTTCTCTAAAAAGCATCAACGGCTTAATAGGCAGAGCCAAACTATGTTCTGTGGGAGCAGTGCCGAAGAAACGTATAAGGTGGTGAATTATCCGAGACCTTCAGCCTCGGCTCGTTACACATAAGAAGCTTGTACAGTTCCTTTGTTTGGGCAGCTTTAATGATTTTCATGTTATATGGGAAATGTTGAAGTAGTAACTTAATTAAAGCTGTGTTGTACTGAACACAAAAACTGGTATTTATGAAAAAACTCCACTTTATTTCCATATGTAGGGCTCCTGTACAAATCGATCAAAAACTTGTATACCAGGAAGAATAATTTGGATTAATAAATAAATCAAATGACAAAATCCTATAATTACGAGCCACCCATGTCGCACATATAAGCTTTGTCTGCAACTTATCCATTTCCAATCAATTCCGCATATACCTCGTGAAGATTTGCCGTGAACTTTCTGTACAACTTTTCAGCAGCTGATAGACAAATAGAAACCAACAAATGAAGAGAATAAGTAGAAGAGACTTGACAAAAAATACAAATTAGCAAAATGTTAACATGTCAGCCCTTGGTGATGACTGATGAAAAATCATGTTAGATTAATGAAAATAATATTTTTGAAAAATGTTAGAATTTTTTTATATTTTAATGATGCAACACAAAATACAATAGAGCTTTACTTACCCCAGTCTTTTCGCATTGTTGTCCCCAAACTCATGATCTAGGTCAACAGAAAAATCGAGATGCTTCTCAACCGATTTAACAACCGAAGTCCTTCTGAAACTCAACCTATACTGAGGAGATAAATTAAAAGACTCATGGCTCCCTAACCCATCATCATCCCAAGAAACATCATAACCATCTTTGGTATCCTTGCCATTTGATGCAACCCCTTCCTTCGACTCCGTTTTCCAATGTCTCTTTCTCAATATGGACGGAGTATTTGGAAAGCTTCTCGCCGCAATTTTCAGTAAAGCTTCGGGTGACTGCCCAGACACCCTTCTGCAATTCACGCTAGGTGGAGTGAAAAAACACGTGGGCGACTCCATTGGACTGACATTCGATTTGGCTTGTGTTGTCAAGGGTATATTCGGAAGGTGCGGATCTATCTGACTACAATTTTCTATCACGGGTGGCTCGTAAAACAGGGTTCCTCGTATTGGGAAATCGTAATGGAACGATGCTCCAATTATTCGGTATTGATCAAACTTTGATTCTACATTGGAATGAATTGTATCTGCCTCTGATGATAACTCAGGATTGCTAATATCACTATCTTTAGCCATGGCCAGTAGCTTATTATCCTTACCATCCTCCACTTTATATGGATGGGTAGTTTCAGTTGAAGCTAGGGTGGTTAAATCTGATCCTTTATTTGAGTCGAGATGCATTTCACTAACTGAAGTAGTTCTATCGAGAACTTTAGCACCATTTACTGGGGAATTTCTAACAACACGGGGGAGGTTTCCTGTAGCCAGGTAGAAATCTAACTTCTTTTTCAGAGAGCCGTTCCAGTGATTCTTGATTGCATTATCAGTCCTGCGTTTGATTAAAGCCATTAATTACAGGCTGACTTCTTTTAAAATCGATCCATATACCACTGTTTCATCTTCATAATAGTATTATATAAGAATAATACCTTCCAGGTAGAAGCTTTGCTAATTCAGCCCATTTATTTCCGTTAACCCGATGAGCATTAAGTAGAGTAATCTCTTCCTCCAGAGTCCAAGCATCCTTCTTAATATGTGGATTCAAATTATTGTGCCACCTGAAAGTTTTCAGGAAAGAGAAAATTATAATGAAACAGGAAATCAATTACCTCTCACGGCATTGTTTCCCAATCCGACCTGGCAATGACCTAGCTATGACAGACCATTTTGTAGGTCCGTATTTTTCTACCAATTCTATGATTTTCTCATCCTCCTGCAAGTGAGTCAGGCAAGCAGTCCACATTTATAATCCCAAAAAATTGCAGAATATCTCAAATATTAAAATAAAACCAATAATATAGCTGCCAACCTCTTGGGTCCAGGGACCTTTAACAAGTTCTGGATTCAGAACCTTTTGCCATCTATGCAAGCACTGCACCTCTGATCTATCCGGAAAGAACTCAGCTGTATACATATCAGTGTTAGTACATGAAAAGTTGTTTAGCATCACTCCAGAATGTAAATATCTTACCTAGGAAAAAGAAACTACAAAAATGCACACAAAACTGAATTATTGAACTATGTGTCAAATGTAATAATGATATTTCATTTAAAGCCAAAATATTTAAGGAAGCTGCACCAAAGAAACACGCACACACTACTTGACGAAGAATCTAGAACCAATAATATTCAGATATAAAGAATGTTGGAAGTTTTAGACCTCTTAATAGTTAATTCTTTCAATTGATTTGGCCAACATTTTGTAGTTTGGAGAATTATATACAAAAATTTACATACTAACAATTAGCAATATGAGATACTGAGAAGTGAGAAAGAGATTAAATCTTTTAGATACCTTTCAGAAACAAAATTGCCCAACATATTCCAAGATAAGCAATTTACATTCAACATAAAAAAAATCATAGTAAGATCACGAAAGCATTACAGCAATTGAGGTTCAACTGAAGTTGCACAACATAAAATGCTGCATTAGAAAAGAGACAGAATTTGAGCAAATCATACCTATTTTTTTCCAACTCTTCCCTTTGAATTCCGCAACAGCATTTTTTAATGTATCATCCTGAAGCAAAACAAAATTTTCATTTTTACTAATTATATGCACATCAATTTTAAGCGAAGGTCAAATACATTTCTGCAATTTCCTTTTATATAGCAAGAACTAAACTCAAGATAGTAGTGATCATCATGCAAATAACTATTAAAACCGTAATAATATTTTCCATCAGCACCATTTCCTCAGAAAATTTTACCTCCTCTGGAGTCCAACCTCCTTTTGCCCTCCTAAGCGGGCCCGTAGTTCTCCTGTGAAACCAAAACAATTCCCCTTGAGTTTTAGATAGTCAACATGGCCTGAAGGCCTTTTGAAACATATCAATTTCCAACGCAAAATATGCATTGTCTAGTGTGTTTACGTATAACTCCATGATACCAGGCACAATAAATTCATGAGAAAACATTCTTTTTTTGGAAATTCATTCACACGTGTATATTTTTTAACAAACTCCCTCGAAAAACACTAACCGACTTAACAACCCAATCACAGGATGGACACAACCACATATTTTCCACCACACATGAATAGTAGAAAAATGTTGTGAGAAAAATACCTATGAGCTGGAGAAGTAGAAGGGGGCGAAGGTGATTTCACCACGAAGCTTCGGCTGCTCTCTGAAATCGAGGAGCTTGAAGCAGCTGTAGATTCCTTTTTCTCAAACTCGACGAACATTTCCTCAGATTTCACCTCCGCCATTAATCCTCACAGCTCACCCGCCCTCCAGATTCTGCAGCTTCCGAAAGTCAAAACTCACCAAATCCAATTAATTGAAAAAACGGTCTTATACAGCAACAACTAAACCAAACCAAGTTCAGATCTCAATACCAAATAATAATACCAAATTCACCAAATACTAAATCAGAAATTAAAAAAAAAAAAGAATTATTAAACCCTAATACAAGCAATCGTTAATTAAAGATCTTATTGAATAGATGAAACAGTTAAAAAATTGATTAAAAAGCGTACCGTAATTACCAAAAACAAAATTCAATAATCCTGAAAACTCCCATGAATTCGCCGACGAGCTCGTATCGGATTCTTCACCCCGTAAAAAATAAAATATCTACGAAATAAAAGAGATAGAAATCCCGGGGATGCGAAAAAACTCGTTGAAAGTAGAAAGAGAGAGGGGGGAGGAGTACAGACTTATATATTAATGTATGTTTTGTATGTAACGAATACTTACGAAGGGGGGTCGGTTACGGCGCCGTCAGTTGGAGGCGGAAGATTACGAGGGTTGCTGTAACGGCGTGAGACGGTCGCACGTGACCGTTGGGGTAAAAGTTTGAAAACTTCGCTCAAACGGCACATTTCCATTTTTAGGCACGGAGTGAAAACGCGAAACGTTTTGTTGTGGGGGGCTTCATCTTTTCCCGGGTTAATGACAGCCGTTGATGAAGGCGATAGAGGGTCTCGATTTAACTGATTTGCGGCGTTGCGTGAATGATACGTTGTAACCGAACTGAACTTGCGATTTGCGAAGGGTGTTTAGGTAATTCGCAGCGAAATGTCCTCCCGGATTGCTGCGAACCGTGAGATCAGTTATGGAACTAATTGAATGGCTGAGATTATTCTGAGGAAGATGATATAGTTACAAGGTGTATCGGACTTCCGTACACCACCAATCAAAATGCGATGGCATTTTCAAATTAATTAATTAAATAATTAATATTTTAATTATTATTAAATCGAATTAATAATTAGGAAAATATATTATCAAATCTTCTAAAATGTTAAATAAATAAAATCAATATAATCATACCAAATATTGAATATTCTACAAAATTTATTAGATTATTTTCCTTAAAAAATAGATAACAAATAAATAAATAAAATATATATTAAATCATAAAAAAAACATAAATAAAAAAAACTTAAGTAAGAGATTAAAAGAAAATATTTTATTTTTGTAAAGTATTTTGATAAAAAAAATTAATTTATACATAATTATAAAAATTATGAATATAAAATAAATTAAAAATAATTAATTAAATTAGTAGAATTTTACAATTTTTTATTATTAATTTAAAAATATCACATAATCAATAATCAAAATAGATTAAAAATAAAGTAAAAAAATAATTAATTAAATTAGTATAAAAATTCATTATTTTTTTTAATTACTTTCAAAACATTAACTAACCAATAATCAAGATAAATAAAATATTCAATATATGTATTAAATGAAAAATAATTTTACTATGTCAAGTTAAAAAAAAAAAAAAAAACTAACTCGGCTAAACCAACAATTTTTATTTTATTATTAAAATTGTGAACATAAATGAATAATATATTTGTACATAAAAAAGATGTTTTTTAAGATGATCAATTCGATCAATTAAATTATAAGTATAAATATAAAATAGAAACATAATAATAATCGTAATTTATTAAACGAATAATAATGTTAAAAAATATTTTTTTAATCAATATATTTTTATTAATTTAATAAATATCTAATGAACGTAAAAAAAATAGTTTTTTTGTATAGGTCAATTGCAATGTCTGAGTTTGAATCTTAGAAGTCTTCAATTTAGGTGTTCAACCAAAGCTAAAAACCCTGGACATAAAAACAATAGTTGATTAGCTTCAATTTTATTTATTTATATTTGATTTAAAACTCACACTTTAATTTGAATGAAATAATTTGTCGTTCAAACGTTTTATTTTATTATATTTTTAAAAATTATTTTAAAAAAAAATTATTTTCGTATTTTATAACAATTGCGTTTCACACAAATTTAATTTTTAAGTTTTTAAGTGTTTAATTATATGTAAAAAAACATAGATTTTAAAAAAACACATTCAAACAAATAATTTTTTAATGTTTTTAAATTTATAATTAGGTATTAAAATTATAATAATATATGTAATTTTCTAAACTTACTATGAATACATCATGAATTCTTTAATTTTATGAAAAATTAATATTTATTTTATTTAATATATTTATTTAATTTCACACACGTTGATAATATATATTTGAATATTAGGACATTTTACTATGTTGTTTAATTTAATTTTGCGTGACTACAAATCAAGTGAGTCATTACTAAAAAATGAATAAATTTAACGGCAATTCGTTATTTAATGTTATTTTTGTTTGATATGAAATAAACTTTTAAAATCATACTCTTGCAGTCATACAAGATAAACTATAAAAATAAGTTGTTGCTTAGATTTTAATTGCAATAATATTTTTAAATTGAACATAATATTCGAATTGAATACTATGACATTCTTATTTTATTAAAAAATATAATTAAAAGTAAGATAATATTGAAAATTGAACTATCAAATGTATTTAAATCAAAATATTATTTTTATTTAAATTATATTATTTCTATTTTTAATAAATACGAAACATAATATCACATGTCAGGTTAGTAATAATATAAAAATATTTTGGCATGCTGCAAAATAATTTTTCTTACAATTTAATCTTAAAAAATAAAATTAATTATTGTCATTTGTACATAAATAACGATAGAATGAAAAATTAATAGAATTATTTGACTCAATTCGATATTTGATTCAAATTTTCATGGTTTTTAAAAAAATAAATACTAATTATGAATTCATTTTTATTTTATATTTACATATATAATATAGATTGAATGAATCAGTCATTTAAAAACAATAATTATCACATACACATATATTATTCATATTTTTTAAATATATTTATTTATAAATTAAATAATTAAATTAATGTATATAAAATTTAATATTGTATAAATTAATTTTATTTAAAAAATGAAATATAAATATTTTAAAAAAAAAAAATTACGTTTTTTTTTAAATCGTATTTTTTTTTCAATTTAGCATATATATTATTTTATTTTATTTTATTTTATTTGTTAGTTACTATTATATTATATTATTATATTATAAGAGGTAAAAATCTCATAGATTTTGTAGTATATTTTATATTTGGAAAGATTATATTGATTTTATTTTTTGAACTTTTTAAAAGATTTTTATGATTTATTTTCCTAATTAATAATTCAATTTAATAATAATTAAAATAATATTTATCTAATTAATTAATTAATTAATGACACGCGTCACATTTTGATTGGTGGTGTAACGGAGACCGGTACATCTTGTGTAACTGTAGCTTTTTCCTTATTCTGATGGTCATTAGGTGTGGAAGAATTTAGGAATGAATTAATTTATTATGGAGGGAGTAGATTGATTTTTTTGGCAAGTAAATATATATGTAACATATGTTATGTAAAATATATATATATATATGTTAAAAAAAAGTGTAAACAATTATGTGATGAAAAATTAAAGTATCATTTGTTAATTTTCCACAATAATATTTGGTATTTTAGATATAAATATTGAAATTTAATTAAAATTGTTAAAATTAAAAATAGAGAAAACAATTTTTTTGGTATTTTAGATATAAATATAAACCCTCCTAAATAAATAAATATATATATATATATATAATATATATATATATACACCAAGTAAATATATATGTAATATATGTTGATGTATAAATAAATAAATATATATATGTAAAAAAAGTGTAAACAATTATGAGATGAAAAATTAAAGTATCATTTGTTAAATTTTAAAAATATTTTTTGGTATTTTATATATAAATATTTAAATTTAATTAAAATTTAAAATTGGTAAAATTTAAAATAGAGAAAACAAATTGTTTTTTTGGTATTTTAGATATAAACATGGCAAGTATTTTAGATATAAATATTGAAATTTAATTAAAAATAACAATTGGTAAAATTTAAAATAGAGAAAACAGATTTAAAATATGGCAGGTATTTTAGATATAAATATTGAAATTTAATTAAAATGAAAAATTGGTAAATTTTGAAATAGAGAAAACAATATTTTTGAGTATTTTAGACATAAATAATTAAATATGACATTATAAAATAAAAAATTTAAAAATTGGTAAAATTTGAAATAGAGGAAATAATATATTTGGGTATTTTAGACATAAATAATTAAATATGTGGCAGGTATTTTAAATATAAATATTGAAATTTAATTAAAATTAAAAATTGGTAAAATTTGAAATAGAGAAAACAATATTTTTGGGTATTTTAGACATAAATAATTAAATATGACATTGTAAAATAAAAAAAATTAAAAATTAGTAAAATTTGAAATAGAATTGGTAAATTTTGAAATAGAGAAAACAATATTTTTGGGTATTTTAGACATAAATAATTAAATATAACATTGTAAAATAAAAAAAAAAATTAAAAATTAGTAAAATTTTAAATAGAGAAAACAATATTTTTGGGTATTTTAGACATAAATAATTAAATATAAAAAAATTAAAAACGCCCACCATGGGGCTCGAACCCATGACCACAAGGTTAAGAGCCTTGCGCTCTACCAACTGAGCTAGACGGGCTGGTTGAAACTGTTCTGTGCTTTACTATATTGATTACGTTCATCTTTCTCATAAACATATTGTTATGGTTGTAAAGACTATTTGTTCAGCAGTGCATCCTAATCCAATAGTACATGAAAAGTTTGATAAACATGGCAATTCACCATAAATACATATAGACTAAAATCACTGAAATGCTCCCTACTTGCTGATTTGCAACTGGTGAAAAGTATACTCAGTATTTATTTTTTTCTTCTTCTCACCCTTCACCCTCCTTATAACCTGCTCAGAAGAGTCAGAACTAATGCCATAACCCTGCACAAAATATACCTTTTTCTAAAAGTCGGTCGTGAACTCACTCACTCCCGTCGACACAATCTCTTCTAAGAGATCGTCAAATATAAGTTCCTCAACCTCCATCCCCACAAACTAATAACAGACTTCACCAATGAAATCAAGTAAGTTAAGTCGATTCCACAATCACCCTGCTGGTAAAATGTTAAATGAATTTCATAATCAGTCATACAAAAAGTTAACTCGATTCCACAATTAATCATGTAAAATGTAAAATCAATTTCACAATCAATCTCTTAAAATTTTCAAAAATCAAGTTTAGTCTTTTTGGATGATTTTTTATTCAAAATATGACATGACGTCCTATATATGTGGAATTCTCAATGTCTTTATACTTTGGTATCTCTAAAGCCACATTTATTAATTTTTTTTTAAAATTTTTCGATTTAATTCGATTTAAAACCTAACTGAAATTTATCGATTCGGTTCAATAAGAGCAAAAAGAATTTAAAAAAAAAAGATTCTACTTTCTATTAATTAATTTTCTTAATTTCGGTCGGTCTCATTTGGTTCCAATTCGGTTATAGCTTATTTGAGCTCAATATTTGTTAATAAATATTTAATTAAAATTTTTATTTTTTAATAAAAACATGAGTTTTGTCTCTAAACTTAAGACATGTTCTTTTGGACGGGCTGAATTGAATAAGTTTGAGTATTGTCTCTAAACTTAAGACATGTTCTGAATTGAATAAGTTTGAGTATTGTCTCTAAACTTAAGTCATGTTCTTTTTTGGAAAGACTTAATTGAATAAGTTTGAGTATGAGGTTTGAACTGAAATAAAGTTCAATTTAATATAAATTTAAAATATTGAAATAATAATAATAAAAAATTAATTGAAGAACAGGTCCTTACCTAAAACCTAAAAATATACTGTATATTAAAATAAATATTTTAAATTTTTTAAAAATACAAAAACTGGCTTTCTTTGGGTGTTCAAAGATGGCAGTTCAAGTTCCGGTTTTTAGGCCCAAAGGGACACCTAGTTTGGTAAAGCTCCCAATTTCTGAACACAACTATGAAAAAATGGCAGTTAAGGCTATGACAGTGCATAATTATTAATTAAGTATACATTGACCATAAAGATGATGAATAGAAGTAGAGCGAACAAGTATTATACGTACTGAAGGAGAGCGATCTAGTAGCAAGCAAATTTATTAAAACATGAGATCCATCGATCAAACTAAGAAAAATATAGGAATATTATTAGGTGGACGGAATGATCCTGACATAATCGACGAGCGACCTAGTAGCAAGCTAATTTATTAAAATATGAGATCCATCGATCAAACTAAGAAAAATATAAGAATATTATTAGGTGGACGGGATGATCCTGACATACTCGACGAAGGTACATACTCCATCGTGGTTCACAATAGCTTGAAAGGTCTTGGTCTTGGCAACATTGCCGTCATCATAATTGCCATCGGTTGGCTTGGCACCGAAGGTGAGATAATAATCGAGACGGGATGCCTGAATGGCGGTTTTGTGAACAGACACAAACTTATACGGTCTAGTACCCTAAGTAATCAAAATTAATACAACAAAACAACGTATTAGTTAGTTCGGATGGATTATGGATGCATATTGCATGCACTAAAAAAAACTGTCGTATACCGACTAAAATCATCGACTGTTATTACACTGACGAGTGACCACTCAGAAATACAACTGTTTTACCGACTATACTATCAGTCAATACCAAACAGTCGGACCACTCTGTTTTACCCACGGTACTATCAATCAATACCAAACAATCTGTCCACCAGTCGGTGCAAGTGCGGGAAAACATCCCGCCATTTATTCCCAAGGATTAATGGACTGTTACAACGGTTTTGGACTAAAGCTCTCTTCTTTTGGACTTAATTTCAATAAACTTTAGTTCAGTTCAAATCCTTTCAGTCTCGAATAATTTTAGTCAATCTAGTTAATATTAAGATATCATTTCAGTCTCGAATAATTTTAGTCAATCTAGTTAATATTAAGATATTAGTAATATTTTTTTAAATACAATTAATAACTTATAAAAATTATTATTATTATTATTATTATTATTATTATTATTATTATTATTATTATTATTATTATTATAATAAGAAAATCAATTTAGTTTAATTCAAAAAAGTTTCAAGTTCAGCTAGTTTCGGTCAAAAAACCAGTATCAACAACCCACACCGTCGTTTTGTTTTAACACAGTCGGTGTACTGATCAATGATCAATTTTGAATTTTTTTGTACTCAAAATTGTACTAGACCAATTTTTTATGTACATTCCAAAATCAACAGACAAAATTAAACAAAATAAAACGACGAACTAACTTACATAATAATCCCGGTACGTCTTCAATGCTTCGCGTGCTAAAATATTGGACGTCTCTTTCAATCCTTTTTTCATCGTACTGTGATCCGCACACACGTACCTATCCGTGATTTCATGACCATCAACATCGAAACCCTAGTTCCACCAATAGATCGATTTCATTATAATATTTATCAAAAATATTAATTAATTAGTAATGGATTGATTTTAAATATAATCATAATAGCAATAATATGTAGGTAGAATTGTTTGCTTGCTTACATCGAGCTCGAAATCCTCGATCGTGCGACGGGGATGATAAGGAGCTTGAATCAAGCCGCCGTCAATCTCAGTAACGATAGGATGAGGGGACAACAAGGGAAGACGACCTCGGAACCTACTAAAACGATAAAGGCGGCTCATCGCCTCCCCCTCTCTCTCTCTCTCTCTCTCTCTCTCTCTCTCTCTCTCTCTCTCTCTCTCTCTCTCTCTCTCTCTCTCTCTCTCTCTCTCTCTCTCTCTCTCTCTCTCTCTCTCTCTCTCTCTCTCTCTCTCTCTCTCTCTCTCTCTCTCTCTCTCTCTCTCTCTCTCTCTCTCTCTCTCTCTCTCTCTCGAAGTATGTTTGCCTTCGATGAGAAATTAGGTTTTTAATTTGGATTTATTGATTTATTTCCTTAACAAGTTATTATGTTAACTAGTATCTTTCAGCCCGTGACCGGTAGTAAAACTTAAAGTTTTACCAGGTTTATTTTAAACTTAATTTAAGTATATATGTTTAAACAATTGTATAAATATTTATGTTTGTATACATTCGTTTGAAATAAATAAAATTAAATGGAGAGTTTTTAATTTATCTTATACACTTATATAATAAAATAATTTATATAGTTCAAAGCCTCACAATCACTTTGTTCAATATCCTTAGGAAGATAGATGAAAAAACAAATAATAAATATTATTTATTGTAAAATAATTTTAGAATTTGAAAAAATATTTTTTTATTAATTTTTTATTCAATTTTTTGATACCAAAAAAAAAAATTGAAAAAAAAATATAAAAATATATTTTGAAACATTATTAAATTATAAATAATATGGATAATCTTTGTATGTAATAATTGAGGACATTAAACTTATTTATGATGTGACTTTTTTGTATTTATCCCTAAAAATAAATAAATAAATATAAATGTTAAAATTATTAATAAAAATATTTGATATTTTAAATATTTCTTTATGTTTCATTATTTCTTATTATTTTTAAATCCATTTAAATTATTTATTTTTGCTTAAAAATAAAAAATTTAAATTTACCAAATGGATGAATAATTTTGTATTCTGATTTAAAAAAAAACATATTAATTAATATATAATAATAGAAAAAATAAAAAAAATACACAAATTTTTTACGTGAATTAGAATTTAGAATATTTTTCATTTTTTAAAATAATTTTAAAAGATCATGTCATATAGTGTATCCTATATCATTAAAAAGGTCAAGTTAATATTAGAATATTTATGTGTAATATGTATAATTAAAAGGTAAAAATTAAAATTGAAATATTTTATGTGTAATATTATTTGGTATCATTAATAAACCATTTATGTATAATTGTTTAATTAATCTATTAATGTCTATTAATAGTATTAAAACAACAGAATCAATAACAAAGCAAAAAAGAAATACAAAAAAAAATCTTCAAACATATCACTTTGAATTATAACATTTTTGATTCGATAATAATATTTATTTGTTTTGTTTATTAATTTCTATATTTAAATCGATAATAAGAAGATATAATTGATAAATAAAGGAATATAAGAAATTTACAATAATTATTACTATAAGAAGTTATTTTTATATAGAGTTTTACAAAATAAAAATAATTGTTTCGTATAAAAAATAAAATAGTGAATTTATTATTTAATTAATAAAATTGAAATGTTAAATAATTATGTTTTCAATCATAACATTTAGTATATAATTATTGTTGATCACACTAAAATAAGAATTTTTAGCATATAGTATAACATATATTTTACAATGTATATATTACGCTTTAGAAAAATCGAAACATGAATGCGTTTAATTATTTTTAACAAAATACTGTATCATTTTTTACATGCATGACCAATATAATTTAAACATAAATCATATTCAGCGATTAATTTAAGTATTTAGTGAATCAACGAAATTATTTCTGAATATGTTTTTGTAAACTACATTAGTGGCTTTTGAAACTGTCCTGTGTGAAAATAATTATTTAATAAAATATAAGATTTAAATAATTATTTTATTTGTATTTTATTTACTTCAAATAAAATTTTAAATAATATAAATTGTATAAGTTATATTATTATTTATTATTCATTCATTATATATATATTACACATAAATTATTTATTAAATCATCCATATCATTGGTTATTGACTTACAAAACTTGGTTGCAAAAAACAAAAAATATATATATATATATATATATATATATATATATATATATATATATATATATATATAACTTAATATATACTTAATATTATTTGTAAAATTTGGCTTTACTTATCAAAAATCATTCTTATCATTGGTTATTGTCTCAATTTTCAATAACACTTTGTTATAAATTTATTTAAATTTATAATGATTTATAAAATCAAAAAGTACGTTTTTAAGTATTCTTCTAACTATAATTTTCGATGTTTTCATTGGACACTTGAAGAATTTTGATCCCGTATGAATAATAGATTGAAAATGTAGAACAAAAATAATATCAATGTCAAAATTATCAAAGTAACTACTTATTTAATAATTTTATTATAATTATATAGTTATTGTAGATGATAAAATAATATACGAATGATCTGCGCTGCGGCCTGCGGTAGACATAGTCATACTTCTAAACCATCTAACAAGCAGGAAAGAAGAGAAGTTTCTTTGTAGAGAAATATTAGACTTCGGATCATTGGTTTTTTCGAAAAAATTTAAACTGAATTGAACTGAAAAGATAAACTGAAATTAAATCCGAAAAAACATGTCCTAAGAGTCTTTAATTTTGAAAAGAGTAGTATAAATATTATTTGGTATTAATATTTATACAACTAAATATTATATTGACATATTATTAATCACCATAGATTAGAAGTAACCATGAATATGTATATTATTAAAATTTCACATATAAAAAAGTTTCTTGTATAAGTTTGACTAATACATACATACCACAACCACAAATATAACAAAAATTTATCAAATTAATCATATTGACATATATAAATATTAAACGCCAATAACAAATATCTGAATATCAAAATAAATTATTTGACTAAAATAATACCATAATATTATCCAAAAAGTAATACATAAATAGGAAAGTGGGATTTGAAATAATTATTTTAGACTTTTATTATTTATTTTTTTAATTAAATTACCAATGAGGATTTTTAGACTTCTTCCATGAAATAACAGACTGTATATGGAAAGATTTCAAAAGATCATTAATCTTTCATCATTGAAAAAGTATGTGCACATGATAATAGAAAATTTTGGGATTGCGGAACAACCAAATTAAATATTTTGGGAAATGATGAAAGATTTGGTGATAGAATGAATTGTCATCAACATGGAAAAAGTCGTCAACGGCATATTTGCCTCCAGAGTTGCTCTAGAAAATTTGGATCCAAAACTTAAATCAATAATAGTGTGCCGACAGCACTCAAGAAAATAGAAATGAGCAGTTGAGGCTGAGCATTACTCGCTGGATAAAAATATTATCCCAGAAGGATATACGTGGTGTTCGTACGAAAACGAATAATGATGTGGTGAGATATGAAAGCGAGATTAGTTGCTTAAGAGTTTTTCGCAGAAACTCGATATTTGTAAGGATGACATTAAGTTCCGCTACCTTATACTTCTGGCAGCAACAACAATAAATATAGATATGCATAAAATGTATCATTTGACCATGTGGAAGTCATTCGAATGATACATACATGAAAATCCTGGATGGATTTCAAGATTTCTGATATGAAAGGAAATGAAAATTAGAACATGTATAGTATCATATTACATATGTCATTATGGACAAAAATGATATTGAATACAAGGTCCCGAAGACCAGCGATTGTACTCTTTTTCCCTCTACTAAGTTTTTCCCACAGGATTTTCTTAGTTAAAGGTTTTTAACGAGACAATCACCACAATATAAATGTGAATGTCATTTACTCTTTTCCTCGAGTATTTTTTCCTACAGAGTTTTATAAAGAGGTTTTTAACGAGGCATGTACATCACTCGATAATAATGAGGACATCAAAAATGTTCCATATGTGTTTATTTACGAGATAAACTGAGATATTGAACTTGAAGTTCAAATGATTGTGAATTGAAGTTCACATTATTATTCATTTGTCAAGAAATGTATATTGAAAACTAGACGCATCTAATATACTCCAGAAGAGTTACCGGCCGATTATAGCAATTGCGAATGCTCTAGTCAATATAGATGTCTGGTAAAGGCATGTCCCTGAAGGACGAAAAATATACAATAATACAAATGGATGTGAAACTCGACAATTCGAAGGTTGGGTCCTGAAGACCAGAATATATATTTGAATAACTAAGTTTTTCCTATATGGTTTTATTAGTTACAGGTTTTCATGAGACTGATTGATCACAAAGTCAAAGATCTTCGGTGATTACAATCAGGGGAGCAGGTTGTACTCTTTTTCCTTCGTTGAGGTTTTATCCCACTGGGTTTTCCTGGCAAGGTTTTAACGAGGCAACAATCCTGTTAATAGTCATTCAAGGGGAGTGTTATGAATATTATTAATTAGTGAATGACTAGTTTACCCTTTCTTAGTGAACAAGACAGAAACCCTAATTTGTATCCTATATAAAGGAGTCTCTCCATATGAATGAATAAGATTCAGAACAATTCATAACAATTCTATTCTCCTCTCATATTGTCTCTCTTTCTACTATATTATTCTTTTTCAATTCTCTTGAGTTTATAACAGAAAACAAATTGTTTTTTTTTTTTGGTATTTTAGATATAAATATGGCAGATATTTTAGATATAAATATTGAAATTTAATTAAAAATAAAAATTGGTAAAATTTAAAATAGAGAAAACAGATCTAAGATATGGCAGGTATTTTATTCTCCTCTTATATTTTCTCTCTTTCTACTATATTATTCTTTTTCAATTCTCTTGAGTTTATAACAGAAAACAAATTGTTTTTTTTTGGTATTTTAGATATAAATATGGCAGATATTTTAGATATAAATATTGAAATTTAATTAAAAATAAAAATTTCTCATATTGTCTCTCTTTCTACTATATTATTCTTTTTTAATTCTCTTGAGTTTATAACAGAAAACAAATTGTTTTTTTTTTGGTATTTTAGATATAAATATGGCAGATATTTTAGATATAAATATTGAAATTTAATTAAAAATAAAAATTGGTAAAATTCAATTCTCTTGAGTTTATAACAGAAAACAAATTGTTTTTTTTTTTTTTGGTATTTTAGATATAAATATGGCAGATATTTTAGATATAAATATTGAAATTTAATTAAAAATAAAAATTTCTCATATTGTCTCTCTTTCTACTATATTATTCTCTTTCTACTATATTATTCTTTTTCAATTCTCTTGAGTTTATAACAGAAAACAAATTGTTTTTTTTTTTTGGTATTTTAGATATAAATATGGCAGATATTTTAGATATAAATATTGAAATTTAATTAAAAATAAAAATTGGTTTTTTTGGTATTTTAGATATAAATATGGCAGATATTTTAGATATAAATATTGAAATTTAATTAAAAATAAAAATTTCTCATATTGTCTCTCTTTCTACTATATTATTCTCTTTTTACTATATTATTCTTTTTCAATTCTCTTGAGTTTATAACAGAAAACAAATTGTTTTTTTTTTTTGGTATTTTAGATATTCAATTCTCTTGAGTTTATAACAGAAAACAAATTGTTTTTTTTTTGGTATTTTAGATATAAATATGGCAGATATTTTAGATATAAATATTGAAATTTAATTAAAAATAAAAATTGGTTTTTTTGGTATTTTAGATATAAATATGGCAGATATTTTAGATATAAATATTGAAATTTAATTAAAAATAAAAATTTCTCATATTGTCTCTCTTTCTACTATATTATTCTCTTTCAATTCTCTTGAGTTTGTCTCTCTTTCTACTATATTATTCTCTTTTTACTATATTATTCTTTTTCAATTCTCTTAGCTTTCTACTATATTATTCTCTTTCAATTCTCTTGAGTTTGTCTCTCTTTCTACTATATTATTCTCTTTTTACTATATTATTCTTTTTCAATATATTATTCTCTTTTTACTATATTATTCTTTTTCAATTCTCTTGAGTTTATAACAGAAAACAAATTGTTTTTTTTACTATATTATTCTTTTTCAATTCTCTTGCTTTCTACTATATTATTCTCTTTCAATTCTCTTGAGTTTGTCTCTCTTTCTACTATATTATTCTCTTTTTACTATATTATTCTTTTTCAATTCTCTTGAGTTTATAACAGAATTCTCTTGAGTTTGTCTCTCTTTCTACTATATTATTCTCTTTTTACTATATTATTCTTTTTCAATTCTCTTGAGTTTATTCTCTTTTTACTATATTATTCTCTTTCAATTCTCTTGAGTTTGTCTCTCTTTCTACTATATTATTCTTTGTCTCTCTTTCTACTATATTATTCTCTTTTTACTATATTATTCTTTTTTAATTCTCTTGAGTTTATTCTCTTTTTACTATATTATTCTCTTTCAATTCTCTCTTTCTACTATATTATTCTCTTTTTACTATATTATTCTTTTTCAATTCTCTTGAGTTTATAACAGAATTCTCTTGAGTTTGTCTCTCTTTCTACTATATTATTCTCTTTTTACTATATTATTCTTTTTCAATTCTCTTGAGTTTATTCTCTTTCAATTCTCTTGAGTTTGTCTCTCTTTCTACTATATTATTCTCTTTTTACTATATTATTCTTTTTCAATTCTCTTGAGTTTGTCTCTCTTTCTACTATATTATTCTCTTTTTACTATATTATTGAGTTTGTCTCTCTTTCTACTATATTATTCTCTTTTTACTATATTATTCTTTTTCAATTCTCTTGAGTTTGTCTCTCTTTCTACTATATTATTCTCTTTTTACTATATTATTCTTTTTCATCTTTCTACTATATTATTCTCTTTTTACTATATTATTCTTTTTCACTATATTATTCTTTTCAATTCTCTTGAGTTTGTCTCTCTTTCTACTATATTATTCTCTTTTTACTGTCTCTCTTTCTACTATATTATTCTCTATTATTCTTTTTCAATTCTCTTGAGTTTATTCTCTTTCAATTCTCTTGAGTTTGTCTCTCTTTCTACTATATTATTCTCTTTTTACTATATTATTCTTTTTCACTATATTATTCTTTTCAATTGAGTTTATTCTCTTTCAATTCTCTTGAGTTTGTCTCTCTTTCTACTATATTATTCTTTTTCACTATATTATTCTTTTCAATTCTCTTGAGTTTGTCTCTCTTTCTACTATATTATTCTCTTTTTACTATATTATTAACCACAAGGTTAAGAGCCTTGCGCTCTACCAACTGAGCTAGACGGGCTAGTTGAAACTGTTCTGTGCTTTACTATATTGATTACATTCATCTTTCTCATAAACATATTGTTATGGTTATAAAGACTATTTGTTCAGCAGTGCATCCTAATCCAATAGTACATGAAAAGTTTGATAAACATGGCAATTCACCATAAATACATATAGACTAAAATCACTGAAATGCTCCCTACTTGTTGATTTGCAACTGGTGAAAAGTATACTCAGCATTTATTTTTTTCTTCTTCTCACCCTTCACCCTCCTTATAACCTGCTCAGAAGAGTCAGAACTAATGCCATAACCCTGCACAAAATATACCTTTTTCTAAAATTCGGCCGTGAACTCACTCACTCCCGTCGACACAATCTCTTCTAAGAGATTGTCAAATATAAGTTCCTCAACCTCCATCCCCACAAACTCCGCGTCCATCTGTATACTCATCCATCTGTCACCCTTAGCCAAATCCCTGCTCACACCATCATCGATCGACTGATCAGTCTCGGGCCTCGAGTTCAGCAGCCAGCTTATCTCAGCCCACACCTCCTCAAGCACACGATACCCCTTCGGCATCCGATGCATGTGTGATCGGGCAGTCAGGGGCGCAGGCCAGTAATAAAACGATCTCTCGTGAATATCTAACAACACCTCGTTGATTAGATCGAACAGCAGAAGGTGTTCGCAGATTCCAATGTCCTCGTTTCCAGAGCAGTCAGTTTGAGAGGCAGAGCAGCCCCCTTCGACCTCGTCGAACAACATGGGGTCCACCGCGTGGTATGCGGAGTGCCATTTCCCCAGGAGCTCGTCCCGTGTGAATCCGGAAAGCTCCAGCACCTCTCTCACATAGTTGAACTCAGCCTCGTTCTTGGTTTCCACGTGGAGTTGTTGCAGGAGGTCATGGTAGAGTTTCTTCATAGCTTGATTTTCTGGAGGGGTGGTAGTAATCAAGCTGGTTGAAGTGTCGACTTCCGCGGGAAATTTTGAATCTGTGATGAAAACAAAATAATGTAGATTGGATCACAGAAGGAGAATTGGGAAATGAGGATAAGCTAATGCACTTACATTCTGACAAAGCTTCATCGTCCTCCTGGTAATCCGATTCATTATCTGAAACCTGACCCGAATCCAACAGCGGAGGACCTGAGCCCGACACAAACTCAAGATTCAAGTCATGTGAAGAAGCAGTTTCCCACGTCTTTGAATCAGCCGACTCATCGAAAGTAGACCCAACCTCAAACAAATTGTCCTGGCTCCTGCTCTCCGAAACCCCACGTGTCTCGAATGGTTTCTGTTCGGTCAGTCTCACTTGCCCAGAAGTAGCCGCGTTAGAAGAATCATCTATCTGAATGGAAGAGTACGTCCTTAGATCCGGAAGCGAAAGAACCCTTTTATGGCGCCTTGGAATTGCATTTTCTCCTGTTCTAAGCCTCAACTTATCAGAACTATTATTATGGTCCTTTCCTTCTTTATTCGAACTGATATCGAGCAACTGATTATACCGACTGTAAGATTCATCCAAAGACGATGTTCTCTTGTGAGACTTCTTCTTACTGTAGCTTCCAAACTTGTCGTCCTTCATTCTACTATGGCCGTAAGGGATCATATGCTGCACAGCATCCATGATAATCCGATTATTCTCCTTCAACCTATTATGACCTCGGATCACGTGCTTTATCTTCTCTCTAAGATTCTTAAAACGCTTCAGGACAAGAACCTGATCATTACCGTCGCACCTTTTTAGCACGTTGTCTGAGATCTTGAGCGCCCTCGGCTTTTCCACTATCGCCAATTGCTTAGAATCAGAATTATTATTGTCATCAGTTCTGGCCGACGGACCCAAAGCAGGGAACGAAACGGACTTGGTCAGACTCGGGGCCTGCCTTCTGTGCCTCTGGTGGGCCAAGGAAGAACTCGGGTCTTGCAGGATTTTCAAGAACACCTCTTTTCTCAGGTCGAGCAAATCCAATGCGTCCATGAATAGCTTCGACTCCTGAAGAGAATCGCATTTGGTCTGCTCTATCGCGTACACCAACTTGTCGCGAAGAATGGTGTGGTCTCTGACTGGTTGTGTGACCTCATTCTGCTTCAAGTAGTTCAATCGAAGCATGGTGCTGCACAATTCACATGAGTCCGTTTTGCTGCTAGAATCGAGATGAAGGCTTTCGTGATTGTTATCAGCAGAGCTTGAAGACTCGTTATCTTGCGTGGAGTTAGTTTGGTCGGGTGGGGCCCTTGTCGGGTAGGAGGTGCTCCTTTGGTGGCGGCCCTTCATTTTGTACATCTCCTCCGTTATCAGAGATTTTAATCGAGATTTCATTGAGTTCTTGGAGGGAAGATTAGGAGGGGTGGGTTTTGTTTCAACCTGAAATGATTAAAACATCACATTCAATTCGATGACACTCCAGATACCGAATGTTAAGAACAAGAAAAATACCAAAGAGCTTTCGGCTGAAGAATGAATGCTTTCTTGCACTTCGGAAGCATCCGAAGTATTTCTTGTGCTTTCGTCATCTGTACCAACATTTCCAAGTTTAATCGGATGTATAATACGCTAAAAACACAAGCACAAATAAAACACGATCGATCGATCGATCGAGCAAAGCATTTTACCGAGAGGCGAGTATTTTCCAGGACCATGGGGCTTACGGGTAGGCCGTTTCTTGCCATGGATCCAGCGGTTATGATGAAGATTTTGAAGTACTCCCCACATACGTTTCTCCAAAGGTCAAATGAGATTCTTGGTGATGCAATCATCAAAATTTTACCATTTATATATTCCCAATTCGATCATCCCATTTCAAAATCAAACAACGAAACAAATCGAACCCGAAAAATTAAAAATAAATCGCTGAATCCAGAGGGTTTCGACTCGCGAGAATCGATAGCATTCAATTTCTCAGGTATGAATTTGACAAAAACAAAAGGCCCAAATTAAGCATCGCCAATGCGAATAAATCGGTGCCCTAATCGCTGAAAATTGTGCGTATAGGAATAGGATACCCTTGTTATGCTCTGCGGCCATGGCTACGCGCCCTAATTTAGAGGGTAGAGAGACTCGCGGCTTCGCGGTTTATATATTTTCTACTGTTCCCGCCTTTTTCTGAACCAACGGTTTTCATACCCCTTCTTTTTTCTACCTTATTTACCATTTTCTCTTTTTATTTAACTTACCTTTATTATTCCTTCCCTATAAATATTTCATTCTTTTTAGATATGTGAGGAGGTTTTGTTTTTCATTTTATTTTTTCAAACGTCAAAAGTAAAATAATACTCTGTCCCGTTTTATAAAAAAATGATCACACTTCAATAGTAAAAACGTAAAAAAAAAAAGTATAATTGTTTTTTTGAATAAGGATTAGTAACCATTTTCAAAAGATGAAAAAAAAAGAGGAAGATTTTTTCATAGTACCAAAAGAGTACTCATCAGTCCTTTTATTCTAGTGAGTTATTCTTTACTCATTGAACACAATTCACTCACAAGTGTCTCTTAAACGGGTTGAGTAGTAATAATGGAAAATTATCAAAAATAATTACCTTAAGACACATTATTACTCACTTCAAAATTGATTGAATAGCACATAATATCACTCTCAGGAAAAAATAAAAGAAAAAAGCATTGACTTTCACCACCCATAAAATTACTTTTACCAACCCATTATAATGTCTCTATTTTGACTTTATTATTTTGTCGAATTCCATAGAACGGACCGAAGAATCAATTGACCAAAATAATAAAATTGATTTTGAATAAAAAAAAATCACTCATTGTGTACATCAAACCATCAACATGTACGACTTGATTTCAACTAACAAACATGAGTACGAGTATGATGTCCCTCATTAACTAATTACAATTACAATAATGCCCTCGAGGGTAGCATCGTAATTTACAATATATACAGGATCTCATTCTCATATAGTAGTATAATCAAGATATTCTTCATCTGTATTCCATTCCCCCCTTCAAAGTTCAAACCCCACGCCACGCGGATTGAATTAATAAAATTTTTAAAAAATAAAAGCATATACAGTACGTATTTAAATATACATACATACAACATATACTTACACTAAAAAAAAAGAGTATTTTTATTTGCAAGTCAACGCCCACCAAAACCCCTACCTCAGAGAGAAAGGCAAACAAAACCTCCAAATTTAATCACCCGAAAGTCAACTCTCCGCCCTCGTCACTTTCTCTCTCTTCCCCTACTCTGCAAATTCAAATACCAAAACCAAAAATAAGCAAAACCATGGATTTTCATTTCTCAGCTCTCTGAAAATAGAAAGAAAAATCATTCCCCTGTTTTCAAATTCCAAAGATAGCGAGAGACAGAGAGTGAAGAAACAAAGAAAACATGGGCTACGGAATAGCGCATATGTGCACGTGTTTCTCCGGCGGCGACGCCGACGAGGTTTCCGGCCTGAGAAACGACGTCGGCTTGTTCCCGGCGGAAATCCCCGACGAGGGCTTGGGCCACTCCTTCTGCTACAAGCCGCCGGAGCAACCCTCCCACTCGCCGGACGACTCCACCTCCGCCGCACCGTCCGCTTTCCGCGCGATCTCCGGCGCCTCCATCTCCGCCAACGCCTACACCCCCCTCTCCACCCTCGCCCACAGCGCCGCCGTGGACAAGGCGTCGGCCTTCGAGAGCTCCGACTTCTTCTCCTCGATCCCCCTCCAGCCGATCCCCAAGTCCGGCCCGATCATCCGGAACCCGGGATCCGGCCCGATCGAGCGCGGGTTCCTCTCCGGCCCGATCGAGCGGAGCTTCATCTCCGGCCCGATCGAATTACAAACCCACGGGCCCAAATCCAAGAAATGGGCTTTGGTCAAGAACGTGATGAAAGTCGCGTCCAAATCTTTCTGGGCCCCTCGGATCCACGAGTGCGGCGGGGCCCACATCAGCTCCGGCAACAACAACAACACTAACAGCAGCAGCATCGCCATTGCCCTGAGCAACAGCAGCAGCACAATCACCGGCCACACCCTCAGCAGCGACATCATGAGCCTAATCGACGAAAACGAAGACGAAAACGAGTCATCCTTCGGGAGTAGTAGTCGAAACGTGCAGTGGGCCCAGGGGAAAGCCGGCGAAGACAGAGTCCACGTCGTCGTCTCGGAAGAACACGGATGGGTTTTCGTCGGAATTTACGACGGTTTCAACGGGCCCGACGCGACCGATTTCCTCTTGAACAATCTCTACTCGAACGTTCACAAGGAGCTCAAAGGGCTGCTTTGGTCCGACAAGGGCGAATCGGGCATTTCCGCGTTTATGTCGAAGAGTATGGACAGTAAGGAAAGGATCGAGCTCGATCGGAAACTAAGGGAAAGACTGAGCAATTTAGGTAATAAGATGGTTAATCACTTGGGAGTTTTGAAAGCGTTGTACGAAGCCTTGAGGAAAACCGAGGCCTCGTATTTGGAGATAGCCGATATGATGTTAACGGAGAATCCCGAGCTTGCCTTGATGGGTTCGTGTGTTCTTGTTATGGTGATGAAGGGAGACGATGTTTATTTAATGAACGTCGGGGATAGTAGGGCGGTTTTAGCTCGGAGAAAATCGGGCAAGGATTCGGAAGAGCCTTTGTACGGTTATGAATATGATAACGTGAATCACTTGAGTTCGAGTCAGCTCACGATGGATCATAGCACCTCGGTTAAAGAGGTGAGCACTCGCTCGTTCTGCCTCTTTGATCCTCTGTTTCCTCTGTTTTATGATTGCGTTGTAAAGTCGATTTTTTTTTTTTAATTCCTTAGGAAGTGAGAAGGATTAGGAACGCGCATTTAGACGACCCGTGTGCGATTTTCAACGATAGAGTGAAAGGTTCTTTGAAGGTCACCCGAGCGTTTGGAGCCGGCTATCTCAAACAGGTAAAAACTTATGTTAAAATCGTGTAATATTCCTCATTTTCTAAATTTAGGCGATACGATCAATGACATATGTATGGTCTTTAATTGTTTTTTGCAGCCTAAATGGAACAACGCGCTTCTAGAGATGTTCAGAATCGAGTACGTAGGGAGTCTGCCATACGTCACATGTTCGCCATCTCTTTGCCACCACAAACTAGAAAGTCGAGACAAGTTCTTGATCTTATCCTCCGATGGATTGTACCAATACTTCACCAACGAAGAGGCCGTCTCGGAAGTTGAAGCATTCATAGCAACGTTCCCCGAGGGTGATCCGGCTCAACATCTCGTCGAGGAAGTTCTTTTTCGGGCTGCCAAAAAGGCCGGTATGTGGACTATAGGATAATTGCATTGTTCTATATTAGCCCTAAATTTAATCATCAAAATGCTTATTCTTTTTTCGTTCATTGATGATCGTAATAGGTATGGATTTCCACGAACTTCTGGACATCCCGCAGGGAGACAGACGGAGGTACCACGACGACGTGTCGATTATCATTATTTCGTTCGAAGGAAGGATATGGCGTTCGTCGGTGTAACTAGCACAAGACAGACATAGGAAGAAGGAGAAGATGAAGAAGAAAAAACACAATTTTAAACGAGTAATACTTTTTTTTGTTTATATTTATTTCATGTGAAAAAAAAAACAAAAAAAAAAATAGTTGTCATATACTTATACTACTACACCTTTTTTTTTTATCCCTTTGTGATATAGCTTTCATTATCTTGAATGTATTGGTGCTACTTCAACTTGAGGTAAGAATATTTTTGTCTTCTTCAAGTCCGATTTTTTTATCGACATGATGAATTCTTTGGTTCTTGACTCAAAGTTCAACTCTTATTGTACTAATTAAAATTTTGTGTGATTTTTAAAATATGTAGTATCCGAATGTAAATTTAAAAGTGGTTACAAAACATTTGGTTTGGCCGTTAGTTTCAACATGCTATATACTAAAAGTCAAATATTGTAAACTAATTGCTCTAATAATCAAAATACCAAAATTGTCTATATTATTTGCCTTAATATAATTTGACCTTGTGCAACTCCAAACACGTGAATCCGGTTATCCCTCACCAAATAAACTCCAAGTATTATTATTAATAGAAATATTTAAGAAAAAGGGTAGTTTGGTTTATCAATTTACATTTCAAATCTTATAAATTATACTTTCGAATTAAGGATAGTTTGTTTTTATTTTTCTTATTATTTAGGGTAATGTAAATTTTATAATTATAAAAAAGAATAAAATAATTACTAAAATACCCCTGACAGTTATTAAATAACTACCCTCTCATGTTATAATAAAAAGAGTAATTTTGGAATAGTACTTAAATTTATAATTAGGAAAAACTAATTCCTTGATTTATAAACAATTATTAAAAATTACCCTTTTTAAAAAATTACCCTTATTAATATTATATTTACTAAGTCCATTTAAGAGAAATGGTATATTACTATGAGCAAAAAAAGGTTAAATCTTAATTTTTTAATTAAAATGTAAGAGTAATATGTCTTTCTATATTCGAAAGGTAAAATAATTTTTAAAAAAATGATAAAATAAATTAAAAAATAAGATTAAATTTTGTGTTTTAAAGCAATACTGTTGTAAGATTGAGTAACAAAACCAGACAAAGACGGTAAGTTTGCATGAGCCCTAAATCTGATTCCACCACGATTTAGTTTGGACAATGATGCATATAGAATGAAACCATATAAGGGCATGTTTGTAATTTAATATATTTTGCCATAATAAGAATACTTATAATAAAATACATGAACTGATCTCAAAGTCAAAATGAGTGATGCAACAACATTTAAAATTATCAATTTGAAGTGGTATTCAGTATCTCCTCTCGTGACATATATACAAAATTTATTTTAAATATTCGAAATCAAATTTAGTAGTACTATAATTCGGAAGTATCACTTTCAATTGTTGGAACCAGTGAATATGATTGTGATATGCAATTGGTCAATCCCTCTCGTTTCACCTAAATCACCTAATTCGTTATTCGTCTGATACTAAATCGAAGATTCATTCCAAATTTGGGATGTCACGATTTAGGAAACTTGTTACATTTGCATAATACAAACGACTTTTTTTTGTAGCTCGAACGATAACTTCACCCGGAGTTGAGCTATTCAAATCGTACAAATTTACGGAAGACTTCCATATGTCTTAAGGAGAACGGAGTTGAGACATTCAAACAGTAACCAAATTCCATGAATCCGGTCTATATGGCTGGCAATGAGGAGCAAAGACATTTTGAACAATGACTTGTTACACAACAACAACAAAAAAAAGTCAAACCAAGACTTCAAATAAAGCACTAAATATTATGACTAATATACCCCTCAGCCAACAAAATTATTATGCAAATGGTAGGCTGTTTGACTTCAACAAAATATTTGATTTGAGCTAATTAACTATAAAAATGGTTGAACAATGTTCACAAAGGCCAAAATTTAGACTTTTTTTTAAGTTTTAACCACAACCCAATAATAATAATAATACTTTAATCTGTGAGTAATATATAAAAGAAGAAACGGATTATTCCATTCAATCAATTGATTTATTTTATTTTAATTTACTTTCTGACTATGAAAATAAATTAATTTAATATTAAAAAAAACAATTTTTTATTCTTTACTTAAATTATTTACCATAATTACAAATTAATAGTTATGCAAAAAAAAAATAAAAAAAAAAAATCATGGAAGTTAAGCAAACCAAGAAGAAAACAGAGGAATCACAATTAACTCATAAATAAAACTAACTTATTGATTAAAATAAACTCAACTCCAATGTTCAACAAATACTCGATAAAGCAAAACATTACGAAGCATAACAAGAACACTAGTTATACTGCTAGTTTCTGCCAAAAACAAAACCAAACAAAACAAACAGGGAAACGAAACAAAATTCTCTGAACTTGACAATAACGCAGATTGGTAATAAATCGGGATTATGTTGTGGAATCTGGAAATAGATCGCCGACAGCATTTTACATCCCAGATTGAAGTAATAATAATCAGAACACTGGCAAAATGCTTCTGTTCAGAAACATTTCCTATGCACAATTGACGGGCCCGACTCATCGTACTCGGCCTTTGCTATCCACATCTGCAGACAATCACAGACAGCTCAGATCAGTAATTGCCATAAAAAAAAGCTTGTAAAACCGATAGAGTAAATTGCAGCAACATACCTGCTGGAAGGTACTGAGGGATGCCAAGATGGACCCCCCGATCCAAACACTGTACTTCCTCTCCGGCGGTGCGACCACCTTGATTTTCATGCTGCTAGGAGCCAGAGCAGTGATCTCTTTGTTCATCCTATCAGCAATGCCACCAAACATGGTGGACCCACCGCTGAGCACGATATTTCCATACAGATCCTTCCTGATATCCACGTCGCACTTCATGATAGAGTTGTATGTGGTCTCATGGATGCCAGCAGCTTCCATACCGATCATCGACGGCTGGAAAAGCACCTCAGGGCATCTGAATCGCTCATTACCAATAGTGATAACCTGACCATCGGGTAATTCAAAGTTCTTCTCAACATTCGAGCTAGTCTTGGAGATCTCCATCTCCTGCTCGAAGTCGAGAGCGATGTAGGAGAGCTTCTCCTTCATATCCCTCACGATTTCCTTCTCGGCAGAGGTGGTGAAGCTGTAGCCGCGCTCGGTAAGGATCTTGGCCAGGTTGTCTGTGAGGTCACGACCAGCAAGGTCGAGACGGAGGATGGCGTGGGGAAGGGAGTAGCCTTCGTAGATGGGGACCGTGTGGCTGACACCATCACCAGAGTCCATAACAATACCTGTATTCATACACACACAGAAAAATAAAAATGCAAAAGGTCAAACCAACACAACCAGCTCTCCAACAAGTAGTTGTTTCGATTCAAGATGCATATGGATTAAGGACTTGTTTGCTTTGCGATATTAGAATGATTGAAAATTTATCCAGTGCAATCAATGTTTACCAAACAAGATAAATAAACGTTATTGGTTCAATCCCCAGTATAACTAGAAAAATTCGGACAAAATAGTTGATAAAATTGTATAATAGCAAGAAAGGCATAGCGTGGTGCAGAAAAGAACTGACAAGCTAAGTCTGCTCATAAGGAAATGTTGTCGAGAATTTCCTTCACAGCCATCTATGTCTTTTTTGTAAGTGAGACAACCATGAAAGCCTGATAGTAGTCCACAATAGGTGATGATATCTCATTCAGACAAAGAATTCATATAAAAGAACAAACATTTTCATAAAAGAATCAAGGCATGCTTGTAGGTTATAAGATGTGTTTAAAATATAATTCAGCATATGTCAGAAAATCCCCAAATGCTATCATTTCAATACTCAACCAAGAAAACTAAGTTTCGAATCAACTTACCAGTCGTACGACCACTGGCATACAGAGACAGAACGGCCTGGATAGCCACATACATGGCAGGGGAATTGAAGGTCTCGAACATAATCTGAGTCATCTTTTCCCTGTTAGCCTTCGGGTTGAGGGGTGCTTCTGTCAGAAGAATCGGGTGTTCCTCAGGGGCAACACGGAGCTCATTGTAGAAGGTGTGATGCCAAATCTTCTCCATGTCATCCCAGTTATTAACAATACCGTGCTCGATTGGGTACTTGAGAGAAAGAATACCTCGCTTCGACTGAGCCTCATCCCCAACATATGCATCTTTCTGGCCCATGCCGACCATCACACCAGTGTGGCGTGGACGACCAATGATGCTAGGGAACACGGCCCTCGGGGCGTCATCCCCGGCAAATCCAGCCTAAAAAAATACATATGATTAAATCTAAAACAAACAAAAAACAAGCATTGTTGTAAGGCGATTACCTTGACCATTCCTGTTCCATTGTCACACACTAGAGGTTGGATATCCTCGCCGTCCGCCATTTAATTGGCCTGCCGACCAAAAATAAAACACGATTAACATCAAGGTTTTTCGGTCGAGTGAAATCAGACGATTCCTACCCGACAAAAACAATCGCCTACCGAAAGGGATCGAATAATTTCGAAACAAGATCTAGCACACCTCGAATCGAGAAAAAAATTAAATCGAAGATCAGAAATTCGATTCGGAGAGTGATTCCGTCACCTTTTTTTTTTATTCGGAGAAACTAATCGATTTTCGAACGATTTCGCCCTTGAATTTCTTCGAAGTGCTGCTTCTTCTTCTTCGATTCTCTGTTATCGAAAATATGGAGGGGAAAATGAGGTGCAGTGAAATGCAATTGAGAAAAGGAAAAGAAATCCACCATTAAATGCAGCTCGATTCTCGCTATTGACTCGCGCGTTTTAGCGTACGGAATGTTTTTACGGGCTGATAATAGTGAACTTCACACGTTTTGCATCCCCAATTATCATACGGTTGGACCGTTATGCCCCTCGAACGTGGACTTCGTCTCTTCCACCATAATATCGGGCCGGCCCGTAACAAATGCGTCTGGGTCGAGTCGTACTGTCAGTGTCATGGACCGGTTCGGATGGAAATTATGGCCCAATTTAATGAAAGAGCGATACGGGACAGCCCATTGTTCATAAGCCCAAATCGAAAATTAATTTATATAGAGAAATATAGTACTCCGAGCTGCCTTTGCCAAAAAATATATGAACATTTTTTCGTACACAGAGATTAAAATAAAAATATTTTTTGATTTTTTGGCCAAAAGTGAAATTTAGAAATATATTTTTAAGTTAAAAATTAAAATAATTGTAAATAAATTTAAAAAAATAGGTGAATAAAATAGATAAATTTTTTTTATAAAAATGAGAAATGAAAAACTCTTCCTCACCTGAATGGATAGGATATAAATCGAGAAATGTGTCAGAGTAACATACATCTGCCCAATCGGATAGGATGCAAATAGAGAAATGTGCTCATTGAATGTAATCGAGAGATATGTTCGAGTATCATACACATGTGGAAGAGAGTCAACATGTTAAACCCAAGAAAAACTTAATAATATTTCAATGAAAAATTGTCCTACTCGAAATTCGAACTTTGCTTCGCCAAAAAATTAAACTCACGTCACTAGAGATGCAAACGAGCCGAGCCGAGCCGAGTCGAACTTTGAGTTTAACGAGCAAGCTCACACAAAAAATCAATCTCGAGCTCGAGCTCGACGAGCTGCATTTCAAAGCGCTCGAGCTCGGCTCATCAAAATATTCACGAACTTGAGCTCGAGTTCGGCTCGACTCGATCCGCTAGAAAACACTATATATATATATATATATATATATATATATATATATATATATATATATATATATATATATATATATATATTCCTTTTAATTTTTTTATCAAGGCTAACGCAGGCGAGCGAAGGAGGTTAAAAAAAATTGGGCAAGTTAAGCACAAATGCGCAAAGACGAAGAAGAGTTGGACAACTCGATTATGCTTTACCACTCCATTATGCCCCTGAAAGCTATAAAATAGATAAATTACAAAGAAATATGTCAATCTATTTTCAAAAACAAAGATAGTACAAAATTAATATGTAACATGTAAACATTATTCATTTGATTAATATCATAATAACAAAACTAGTCCAATAAATATAGTCGATATTAAAATTAGTTCAATAGATATAGTCGATTTCAGATACGGTACATAATTTACAAATCAAAATTAGTTCAATAAATATAGTCGATTTCAAATACGGTACATAATTTACAAATGATTTGTACATAATTATTTAAAACGTAGTAGTAATTTACATATTTACATATTGGTATTTATCATCATATCTAAATTTTGTGTTATTTTAATAATTTCAAAAATAAAATTGACCATTATCTTAATATTTTCAAATTAATTTGAGAGTAAATGCAGAAGGGCCGGGACCTTTTTTCTTTCTTTTTTCCTTTATAATTGGTACTATTTTTTCATTAATTGTCTACAAGCAATGAGATAACATAAAAATGAACACCGACTGTAATAATTTCCATCCGTGCAACTGTAATAATTTCCATCAATTCCTTTTAACCCTTCTTATAAAAAAAAAAAAGCTTCTGTAATTAATAATTATTAATGTCGAAATCCCTAAACACACCCAATTCTCTCGCCGGCGGAATAGAAAAAATCCCATCGTCGGAATTCAAGGAAAAGAGCAACGTCGCAGTGCGTTCGAGGGAGCCGAAACACGAAGAAGTCCTCGACATCGGCCTCAAAACGCCGTCGTCTCACATGATTCCGGCGATCAGGAAGTGCCCGTCAGCGCCGATGAAACCCATCAGGCCTCAATTCAAGAGGAAAGCGCCGACGGCAACTCGCCGGAAGCTGCAATTCGGATCGGATTTCGAAGAAAATCAGATAAAGAAGAGATCTCGGAGCGAAATCTGAAGAAGAAGTTGTTCAGAGTGCGTGCATGAGGTCGCAGAAGTCACATGACCCGTCGTCGCCCTCAATCCTCAACATCATCTTTTTCGAGTGAGTCTTTTCGAAAATCATGGTGATCCAATTTGTTCGTTGAATCCATCATCATTTTTACTAATTTTGTTTTTAGAAAAATCTTTGGAAAAAATCTCAGCAATATTGACTGTTTTGTTTTTATATAAATAAATTACTTTTAGAAATCCAAAATCTCATTTTCTTAGCACTTAAATTGAATTCTCAGCACCTGATAATTTGAATTTCCACGGTTCATGGCCCATACGTAAAAATGTAAATCCAACAACGGTCTATGGGCTCGGGTTACTTACTTTTATGGCTCAAACCAAACCACACATATATTTTGCGTGTTGGCCCAATATGCACAGACGGCCCATCCTGACAAATGAAATGACAATTTTACCCATATCCACGTGTCCTGTCATAATTCATAAATAACTAGTAACACTGCCCGTGCGATGCACGTGATTTATTTGTTTGAAATAATCTAAAATTTTATTTAATCTCCAACGTATTTTACTAAAAATTTATTAATGGTCTAAGAAATTATTTTATTTAATAATCGAACTTCCATTAAATTTGTAAATTTGTATTAATTTCATTATTAACAATTCCCTCAATTATAAAATTTTTATTATTTTCAAAAATTACGCATGTTTGATATAATTTATAGTATGTAAGCTTTTTAGGTATAGCCGAATGGTAAGGTCAGTGTTGATGTTGGTGTAATTCTCCAGCGACGCAGAGTTCGAATCTCGGATATGACAAATTTTCATTTAAATATTATAAAGTTAGTACTGTGATTAGACATATTGGCTCTCTCCGCACATCCCTCGATTTACATCCTACCCGATTGAGGAGATCTGGTAAGAGAGGAGTATCTAGTCTCTGCATTCTTCGAGTGTCAAACGCATACAACATAGGTGTAAGGAAAATCAAAATTAATTGAAAATAAAAAAATAGAAATTATAAAGTTAGAAAATAAATAAAAATATAAAATAAATTGAATTTACTTGGTGAACATGGAGGGGATGAGATGACACAAATGCAATTATAATAATATAATGTAGGTTAACCTGCAAAGCAAATTTTACAGAATTAAATTAGGGATAAACTAAAAATTAAAAAAAAATCTAGTCGAAAATTTTACAGAATTAAATTAAATTTTACAGAATTAAATTAGGGATAAACTAAAAATTAAAAAAAAAATCTAGTCGAAAAGTTTACAGAACTAAATTAAGGATAAACTAAAAAAAATTTACATAAAATAATATACCTAAAAAGTTTGATTATTTTTTTTAATAAGAAGAAATTAAATTAATATTAATAAAATAATAAAATAATTTTGAGAAAGAGAAATAAAATTATATATATTTAAAATTATAATTAATTATTATTACTAAAAATATATAATTTTAAATTATTATTTAAAATTTATATATAATTTAAATATACTTAATAATATTATTATTTAGAATTTATAATTTTTTTATTTATAATTTATAGTGTGAACACAATATTATTATTATTGTTATATATGTATAGATTACTTTTTCTATTGATTATCCCAAAATTATATACGTATAGATTACTCCGTATCAATTATCAAGCGCGCAAACACTACTCTCTATCTTACAACACTTGTTATCTAGCACGATAGAATACAACATAAATATATTACTAAAAATAAATAATGCAATATAGACGTGAAGAGAGGTTACTAATTATGACCATTACTTTTGTTTGACTATTTTCTATCCTCACCAAATTCTAACGCCATTATGTTTAGTTAGTGTTATGCAACATGTCTTAATATTCCTTCTCCTCCCTCCTAGTTTTCCTCCCTTCCCTTCCACCTCTCTCTCATTGCTCCACAATCACTCCATTCCTCAAAAAACATTTCTCAATCAAACTTGTCTTCCTTCTCCTAGCTTCATTGTGATTGTGATTGTCATCTCCCATATGCAATGTGCAACGATGAATCGAAGGACGCTCACCATGAATTGGGACGGCCTCCGCGAGGAGGACGACGACGACCAATTCTACGAGTCGAACCAACGCATCTCGGCAGTGGTCCCACTCGACCTCGCCTCCGATTCCGATGACGACGACTTCGAGGACAGCCGCATGTCCTTCGCCTCCTCCACCACCAAGAAAGCCCATCCCCCCATCAAGCACGTCCCCAGCTCCAAGCCCACCACCACCTCCGTCATGGCCAGCTACGACATGTGGATGGCCGAGCCCGGTGACATCACCGAACGACGTAAGCGCCTCCTCCAAGGCATGGGCCTCACCAGCTCCAAAGACATGCTCCGTCTCGCCAGCTCCAAGATCACCAAAGCCGTCTCCAAGAAAATCGACCACAACGGCCAAGTCTCGTCGCAAAAGCCTGTGGATAAAAACATACATTCTTCTCAGAATAAAGAGAAGCAGCAACCGAAACAGCAGCAGCAGCAACAACAACAACAAATAAAAACTCAACCTCCGAAACCGACCGCAGCGATTGTCCTCGTCCGATCGAGATCCGACAGCGACATAGACGCCATCTCCGCTAGAACCAAGCAACGGAAAGAGGAGCTTCTTGGGTCCGTTTCGAAGCAAAGGCTGACCCGGACATCGTCGGGCCTGCAAGTTCCGAGCGTAGGCATGTGCCAATACTCGAGGGACGTCAGGATATCCCCGAATTTAGTAAAGAACAAATTGTCGTCGAACCCGAACAACGAGGCGGGGTCGGACGATGCTTTCGACTCGTTTTTCCTCATCAAGAACTTGGACACGGGGAAGGAGTTCATCGTGAAAGAGTACAACGAGCAAGGCATGTGGAACAAGCTGAGCGATGTCCAAACGGGGAAGCAGCTGACGATGGAGGAGTTCGAGAAGTCGGTTGGGTACTCGCCGGTTGTAAAGGAGCTGATGCGTCGGCAGAACAGAGACGACGGGAGGAAGCTGAATGCGAAATCCTTCACCAAGAGCTTTAGGAACAGCAAGAAGAAGGGGGCCGCGTTTTTGAAGAACATAAAAGGAGTGGCTACTTCGATGAGCATATCGAACAAGGACCACGAGAATATTACTTTTCCCGAGGAGCAGAAGCCCGCGAAAGTCGCGTCGCAGTGGGTGAAAGCCCGACAGCACGGGAAAACTTACAAGGAGTTCACTGCGCTGCACATGTCGCAAGAGATCCAAGCGCACGAGGGCTCGATATGGACTATTCGATTCAGCCAGGATGCGAGGTATCTGGCGAGCGCGGGGGAGGATAAGATGATTCACGTGTGGGAAGTGCAGGACTGCGATGTCATGTCAACGAGGCCAGGCGATGATTTGAGCGCAGCAAGTAGCACGCCCGTTCATCCGATGGCTGGGATGGGTTCGGAACGGCCCCCACTTACACCTATGTTGTCTGAAAAGAAGAAAAAGGGCAAGACCAACAAGAAGAAAGGGAGCTCGATCCCGGATTACGTGAACATGCCTGAGATGGTTTTCGCTCTTTCGGAAAAACCGGTGTGCACTTTCAATGGTCACCAGGATGATGTCTTGGATCTGTCATGGTCAAAATCTCAGGTCAGTTTCCGGCAATTTGTTAGTTTCTCTGTTAATAAACAATGAAGTGAAAGACAGAAAGTGAAATAGACTGAAATTTTACACAAAATCAAATCTCATATATTATTAGTTCAACTTTCAAGTGTTACTTTTCCCAAAACTAAAATAATGATATACTTTGGAAAAAATAACAACATAAAGTTAGGTATTTCTGTGCAGCTATTGCTATCTTCTTCAATGGATAAGACTGTACGATTGTGGGATCTGGAAACGAAGAGCTGTTTGAAGATGTTTGCTCACAATGACTACGGTGAGATGGCAAAAACTATAAGTCATCAATCCATAACAAGTGGTAGTCTGCATTATATTTCCTGGAACAGTTTGTGCCTAATGATGAGTTTATGTGATATGGTATGCAGTAACCTGCATACATTTCAATCCAGTAGATGACGATTACTTCATTAGTGGTTCCCTTGATGGAAAGGTTCGAATTTGGAACACACCACGGAGGCATGTTGTCGACTGGATGGATATTCATGAAATGGTTACCGCTGCAAGCTATACTCCTGATGGCCAGGTATAGTTTATACAAAATCTTCAAAGAACTCTGCAATCGAGAAAAAAAAAGTTATGTAAAATTTGGATAGTTACAAAAAGTACAGTTGTCAAAGTTTCAGGCTGTGCCTAAATTTTCAAGCCTAAAAAACCTAGTCCAACGAACCTGAAATATTTTGGTCCATCATTTTTAAGTCCAACCACAGGGATCAGAACAGACCCACGAACCCGACAAAAAATAGAAAGCTATAACAAAAATTACTTCCGAAGTTTAGCCTAATTACATTTACAGTACACCAAACTCCTTTTTATCTTTCAAGTTACAAAACACCATCTAAAAAGTGTTACTAACACAATGTGGAGATCTGTATCTTACGGACAGATAAACAAATTCAGTCATTTTGAGAGGGCAATTTGTACATGAACCAAATCAAACTGACCTTTTTTTTTTTTTTTTCCTTTTTGTCATCATTGAAGGGTGCTGTCATTGGTTCTCATCAAGGGGTATGCCGGTTTTATAGTATCGAGGGTAAGAACATCTGGAAACTCGAATAAAATTTTCAAGTTTCACGGTGGCTTATATGTTCTGTGTGTGTCAACAGACTGTAAACTGGAACACATCAACGATGTCCAGATGAAGGTAAAGTCACAAATGAAAAAACTCCCCGGTTTTCAAACTCAGCCTCAACCCAAAAAAATCACCGGTTTTCAGGTATATTTACAACTACTTTCCACTTTCCAGGCCATGGCTATCCTATTTTTTCTTTTCCTTTCAAATAATTGTATCTGTTTGTCAACACAGTACACACCATGGGATCCAACTGAAGTGCTTATAACTTCTACTGATTCTCGAATTCGGATCTACGAAGGGCCAGAACTCATCCAAAAATACAGAGGTATGTAAATGTTTCTAACTATATAATAATAATAAAAAAAAAGCAATGGAAAGAAAACTCATACATATTCTCAACAATGGATTACCAGGATTCCGTAACACCGGCAGCCAGATTTCGGCCTTCTTCAGCCCAGACGGGAAGCACGTAATCAGCGCGAGCGAAGACTCTCAGGTCTACATATGGAGAGTCGACGAGGCCAAAACCCCCGCGGGCCCCAAAAAGAAGACCAAGACCACAGTCCAGTGCTACGAGCACTTTCCCTGCAAGGACGTTTCGGTGGCCATCCCGTGGCCCGGAAGCACCCGAAGCGAGCCCCCTACAGTCGACATACAATCCAAGGGCCACTCCAAGAGGCACTCGTGGGCCCCATCCGCGGGGCCACCGCTCGAGGAAAACAGCAACAGCAGCAGTCCGGTCGGTCAAAGCGGCCGGAAGAACCTGCCGCCGCTGCCGAAGAAGGGCAATAACTCGGAGAGCGCCGCCAGCTGTCCGGAGGAGGAGGTAGTTAATTCCCCTCCGGTGGACCCCGGGATCGGGGTTGGGGATTCGGCCGGTCCGAGATCTCAGTCGGCTCGCTTAGCGGAGTCCCCTTCGATTTCGGCTTCGGGCAGTGGGGTTGGGGGGTCGATGCGCTTGACTGAATCGCCGTCGATTTCCGCTTCGGGAAGCGGCAGTGCGGCGGCGCAAACCGTTCAGGCGACGGCGTGGGGAGTGGTGATAGTGACGGCGAGCCTGGAAGGGGAGATTCGGGTGTATCAGAACTTCGGGCTGCCTCTTAAAGTCGGCCGTCAGGCTAATCTCTTTTAGTGGAATAGATTTTTATTTTATTTTTTGGAATTCTATTTAGGCAAAAGGAAATGCAATGTGGGGCATTGCTGCTGTTTTTTTTATCCTTCTTTTTTTTCAAAATTGTAGCTCGTAGACATTGTTTGATTGTAACAGAGGTGCAATTGTGTTTTAATTTACATGTTTTCAGAAAATGAAGTTCAGAAAAGTAAACTCTAACCCTAGAACTTTGGAATCAAACACACACGAATCTGAAATGAAATTACCTCGCGGTGGGAATAACGACGATACAGACTTTGCTTTAACGGGAGGTGAATCTATCTATCGACCATCGAAACAAGGTTTTACCGGGAAGATTGATTCGTTGCCGCCGGCCGATGTATGTGATTGAAGTGGGCCGCTAAATTGTAAATCCGGCCCAATCATTTATTGTTCAGATACCGGCCCATTTTGTGCTATAAAATAAAATTATAAAAACTAAAATAAAAAATACTCCCTCCGATCCCACCACAAGTAGATTAAAAAAAGTTTTTTTTTATGTGTTTCTTATGTGTTAAATTACCAAAAAAATAATATTATAAAGTAGGGTTATAATGGATATTGTTGTTTAAGTAATGAATGAGTTATTTGAAAAGGTAATAATATTAATGTAAATAAATGAATATTATAAAAAAAAAATTGAAAAAAAATTTGGGTGTGAAAACTATTTACGGAAAACATTAAAAATAGAAAAACTTTGAAGGGACCAAAGAAGTACCATGTAATTTAAATAAATGATTTCAATCATATAAAAATGTTATTTAAAAATGACATATATATTTGTAAAAAATAATATATCAAGATTATTATTAATTTATAATAAAATTTTATGTTTACTTCGATTAAGTTTAGTTCAGATTCAATCCACTCAATTATTATTAGAAAAACTTTGAAGGGACCCAAGAAGTACTATGTAATTAAAATAAATGATTTCATCATATAAAAATGTTATTTAAAAATTACATATATATTTGTAAAAAATAATATATCAAGATTATTATTAATTTATAATAAAATTTTATGTTTACTTCGATTAAGTTTAGTTCAGATTCAATTCACTCATTTCAGTTTTTTAAGTTATTGAAACATCAATTCGGGTTAAGAACTGAATACATTATGTCAATTATGAAAAAGTTGTGTTGCGACTCCGGCGCCGATACTTATCATAACATCGAGCACGTGACAGAGGATACTGCTGCAGTCTGCAGAGCTGAGTGTAGGTGTTAGCAAATTGTGTTGTACATGATGAGCGATAAGTCAGATGAGTTTGAGTTTACTAGACCGGTAGTTAAAAGAGGCAGTTAATTTGTTCGAGTTCATGATTTAGTGATCGAACTCACTAACTAATAATTTCGTATTTTTTTAAGCATGGATAAAAAATGAATTCTAATACTTGGTAATAATAATAATGAGGAGGCAGGAGGCAGGTGGTGGGGGTGGGAGTGGTAGTGCAGGGAGAAATATACGGGGAATCAGATTCCATGTTATATGATTGAGGGGCAACTAAACGTGATAGACCTAATTCGAATCTCAACCCTTCCAACTTTACTTACAATTATAATATAATGTACTAGATGTGGAGAGTATACGTTATAAAAGGTAATTAAAGCTGCAAATTAAACCCTAAATATGTGATTCATGGCGTACGCGAGATCGGGCTTGAATTTCCGAGCCATGCATATATATCAAATTAAATACTATATATGTCTATGGAATAATTAGTGTTGGTCTTCGTAATTTACAAAAATATAGTAATACATATATTTTTTTTTTGTCTTTGTCAATTGCAATGTCTACTATCGCGTGGGTTCGAACTTTAAATTTCACGATCTTCGATTCAAATGCTTAACCAACTGAGCTAACAATCCTTGACAGTAATACATAATTTTCTTGACGGAGATAGTACTATAATTATTACTCGTTTTATCTTAACAAAATTGACACATACCTTCTTTTGTAATTTGTAATTTACGGATGAATGAAGTATGTCAATTTTTCGGTGACATATGATATGGCCACATGAGTAAAGGTAGCATGCTAATTATTAATTGATTAGTAAAGTAAATAAACTGATGAGTACATGTATGAGGCAATATACATATATACATATATATGTATATGCTCCTCGTACGTCCCATTACGTATATTAATTCGTTTATTCGTATAGTATAATCTTGGGATCTCACCATTTAACTTACGTACTCTTGTAGTCATCCAAGAATGAGAAGACAACTAACCGACAAATAATCCCATCTACATGATCATTATATATCTATGTGTATGTGTGAATATTGAGGGCTGAGAGCTTTTTTAAATATATATCTTTCATATTATTTGTGTGGGGGCGTGGTGTGATGGTGTGTGTGACTTTATTCGTTGTTTGTAGTCAGCTTTGGTTCTTACAAAAGTTAGATATATGTAGATAGCGTAGATTCCTTGTCATCATCAAGCCAATACGTACAACTTGCTCGCCGGTCTAATTAACTGTTTAAAAGTGCATGCAAATTCAAATTAATTCACGTTTGTTTAGTTGTGTTTGATCAAGATTATATACAACTCGCGTGTGAGTTTTGTAAGTTTATCCATTCTACATCTTATAACAATGATCGACCTCTGACCGAGCAACAGCCACCCTAACGCTGTAACAATGAGTGGATTGAACCGACCAAGAATGGACCACACAACATAAAATCAGACTAAGTAATTGTGATATTCTTTTAATTTAAAGCAAAATGATCAATAACATTTTAACATATGTAAGATGATAAAGTTGTTCAAATTAAATTTGAATCAATAACAAATCGACATGCATATATATTGTTTCCACGCGGAACAAGGAGCGTGATCATCTTTCACTCATCATATATTGTGCAGTGGGATTATTCCTTTTGGGTTTCTGGGGTTTGAATGCTTTTTTCTTGGGTCCTGAATTCAAATTTTGTGTCTTTTGAGGATCTCTTTATGTCCGAATATTACACAACTCTTCAGAACATTCAAAATACAGTTATATTATTGACAAATCATTTCTTAGTACATAGTATTAAATTCATGACATGCATATAAACACTCCACATGATATCTCTGAATTCTGAGCGATCCAGAAGCTCCCTCTTCCTTTTCTTTTTTTGGGGGGAAGTGAACACTGAACAGTACTAACTCCAAGGTAGATTTTCCATCTGTAGTATGTAGGAATCATTTGGTCAAGACTGAAGTTGGAACATTGTAAATATAATTAAGGATGTTTTTTTTTTGTTTTTTTTTTCAAATGTTTATTGACAATTTAATGAGAAAAGAAACATACAAATGTTTTGTAACTACGATTTCAGACATGCGCCGAATATATATCAACTACGATAAAATTTGAAATTAAACACTAGTTTGCAACCGAGAATCGATCATTAGGGCATCATATATAGAGTACTCTTTCATATATATCATGTGTGATGATATGATTCAGTTAGCTAGATAAACAAACTAAATAAGTTAAAACTTGAGATCTTATACGTACAATTAACTGATGATCGCGTAGAGGTAGCATGTTATCCGATCCGATGATGATCAGTAAACAAACTATTACATATTCATATATCATCATATACATTAGCTTGATCAGTTTGGCTAGCTGCAACTGTCAATAAAATTTGTTTCGAAAGTTTAGAGAACATTAATAAAATTAAATAAATAAAAACCCTAATCAAGAAACGTCGAAACACACTCACTCGTCTAAATGGAGAGGGAGTTTACACTACAAGTTAAACAAAGTACATGTAAATAAATTAAACCTACCGGCAGCCAGTTCTAGCTAGCTAGGGTACGTTTTCGCCCGGAAAGTATTTGCGAAAACATGATCATATATTCTAAAGAAAAATAAACTGATTCTTATAATAAGCTTGTAATTGGAATAAAATTACAAAAAACAAAACTCAACTGCAGCTCAAAATCACTCTCTTATATAATTGTTCTTAAGCTTGCAAATGTCGCTGCAGCCGCCTCAAAATGCGATCGATCATTGCAAGTGATTGCTCGTCGATGGAGAAGCGAAGGTCGAAAGTTGATGAGTCCAATTATTAGCCGCACTCGCAGTTCCACCCCCGACATCACTCCACTGATCCCTCGACATCAAACTCAACCCCGCAGGGTTCTTCATGTTTTCCTCCATCTTCACCTGACTTAACGATGACATCATCTTCTGCCCGTCACCTTGAAACTCGTTATAAACCCCCAGATCCAAACCTCCCAGAAACGGAAACTGCTGCAGCTTCCACTGCTCGAACCCCAAGAAGCTGTTGCTCGATGCGTGATAATCACTCGGAATATTATTATTATTATTGTTGTTGTTGTTGTTGATATAGGTACTGTTGAGATTCATCATCATCATCTCCCCAGTAAAGCCCTCGCTGAGCTGGCTCATCAGCGGGGAAACAAACCGCATAGGTTGGAACTGTGGGCCGTCGTAGGGAAGATGAGCCGTATTGCTGGCGGGGTTGTTAGGAGCGCTGCTGCAGGCGGACTTGGAGGAGGAGGAGGTGGAGGTGGGTTTGGAGGAAGACCTCTTGTTGGGCCTCCGGCAGCCACCTCCGACGGGGACGGTCCTGAGGGCCCCACCGCGGGTCCAGTAGCGGCGGCAGGTCTTGCAGAAGTGGCGGGGCTGGCTCAGGCTGTAGTTGTTGAAGTAGCAGAACTTGGTGTTGGTCGAGTCGCAACGAGGGCATCTCTGGGCCGGCTCCGGCATCGGGATGTTGGCCTGACGGGCCCGCTCCGACATGGACCCGGCCCGGACATGCGGCTGCTCAGGAGGCGCCTGCGGTGATGAGTTGGAGCTTCCGATTATGTGATCATGCCCGCTTATGTGTTGCTACAAATAATTTAAAAAAAAAAAAAAAAAATCAATAAAAAGAAAAAAGGGAATTGAAGTAAAGGGAATAATTAAGAAACACTTCTTACATGGTGCCAGTTGGATGAATCAAGCTGATAAGGTGGAAGGGAAGAAAAAACCATGGTTCGCTCGATCTTGATGCTTGCTCTCTTTTGTAAAGGAGAATCTATCGCATCAACCTAGCTAATTACCGGAGAGAATGAAAGACTAATGATAAAGGGATCGATGAGAATGAGAATATTGATGGAGAGAGCTAAAATATAAAGTGACCATGGCCTGCTTTTATTTAAACTTTTTTTTAATACGTAGAGAAGAGTGAGACAGCAATGCAAGTAGTATATCTCTCTTGTTTTGTTTTTTATTAATTGTTGCTTTTTAGGGTTTGGAGAGGGCAGTACTGATCACGCATATATGTTTCTTCTACCTTAATTCATCTTTTGATATTTTGACTAGATAGCTAGCTAAGTGGAAGAATTGGAATTGGAATTGGAATTCAGACAAGATTATTATATATATATATAGCTCTTAATATCTTCATATTTTATTTTAATATTCTCTTAATATTTTCTTATTTTATTTTAATATTCCACACAATTAAATAAAAAACAATACAATTTGAAAAATATTTATTTTAAGAGGAAAAAAAAGTAATAGATAAAGTAATTTTTTCATTTTTTATTTTAATATTCCATACAATTAAATAAAAAACAATACAATTTGAAAAATATTTATTTTAAGAGGAAAAAAAAGTAATAGATAAAGTAATTGAATGAATGTTTTTATGTCAATTAGAATGTACCTCTATCACAACAAAACAGAAACATTTATTATATTCTATGTCACAACAAAACAGAAACATGTCTTATATTTTAGAAAAAAGTTTCTCTGTTTCTCTAATGAGATAGAGAGTATTTGATCAACAAAACAGAAACATGTCTTATATTTTAGAAAAAAGTTTCTCTGTTTCTCTAATGAGATAGAGAGTATTTGATAGAAATATGTCTTATAGAGAGTATTTAATAATATTATTTTTCAAAATCTATAAATATAGACTTAAGTTTCTTGAATATATAATAAAATAAAAAGAGAGATTAAAAGAAAGAAAGTAGGTAAGAAAGCAGTATATATCATCTTAACACATTATAGTCAGAGGTTGACATGAATGAAATTATTTATTAAGGAGATATTTTATTAATTTTATATATTTTTTATTATATACTAATAGTTGTAGGATAAATTCTTTTTATGGTAAGTAGCTTAGAGATTTGTATTTTTTAAAAAACGTTTCTCGAAAAATAAATGAAAAAACATTATAATTTTTAACACATTATAGTCAGCATCATTAAAAACATTATAAATCTTAACACATTATAGTCAGCATCATCTTCTTCCGAGACACAAGGAGCTTGAAATGAATGAAAACCGAACACATTTATGTAAGAACACATTTATGTAAGAGATGAATGAAAACCGAACACATTTATGTAATTCTGCAAAAGAAATACTATGTTTCTTCGAAGATGAGCTTAGGAATAGCACCTAGTACTATGGTACTAGTGAGCTTAGGAATAGCACCTAGTACTATGGTACTAGTGAGCAATGCGACTCGACTTGCACTCACGAACCGTGGAGGCGTGGACTAATATCTATTTACTACATAAATGTGTGAATTGATATTACAAAGATAAATAACATAGAAATCATTACACACACAAGCCTAACGTTCAAAACCACAAGCAGCACGGCCCCTGCCAAACATGGCTTCACCAAATCACCGGCGATCAGGTTCACGTCCTGAACACCCTCGCGTACCCGTACCCGATCAGAAACCCCAAACAGCCTATTTGACTTTAAATCCCAAGCAGCAGAGAAGTTCGGAAACCTTGAGGCGAGGCGAAATTACTTACAATACACAGACAAGCTTCATGTAGCTAATGTTTGAACCCCAGCCAATGTAAATGAAGAGAAAATTACTAGTGAAAATTTACAATTTAAAATTGCAATGCACTTGCAAGAAACATAATCAAGCTTAATTCAATTTGCATTTTCAAGTACATAGTCAAATTCAATAAAAACGAGATCATATATACATCAAATTAACCAGAAACTGAATAAAGCTTCAAAAGTCAGAGATCCAAAATGTAGAAACCGATTTCATTTCGTAAAAGCTTCAATGCAAGTACAGTAAATCATTCCTAAATTGATAATTCCCAAAAACTAAATCCCTAAAACCTAAAAAATTCGACGCCAGAAAACAGAACTTTGCACAGGATTTCGAAACCCTAATTAACCACCGAATCCATACAGAGTGCGCCCCTGCCTCTTGAGAGCATAGACGACGTCCATCGCCGTCACGGTTTTGCGGCGGGCGTGCTCAGTGTAAGTGACGGCATCGCGGATGACGTTTTCCAAAAAGATCTTCAGGACGCCGCGGGTCTCCTCGTAGATGAGGCCGCTGATACGCTTGACGCCGCCTCTGCGAGCCAGACGACGGATCGCCGGCTTCGTGATGCCCTGAATGTTATCCCTCAGAACCTTGCGGTGTCGCTTGGCTCCGCCTTTGCCCAATCCCTTTCCGCCCTTGCCACGGCCAGACATTTTTTTTGAGCTTTACAGAAAAATCGAAAATTAGGTAATATGAAATTGGGTACTGGTTTGGGAATTGTATGTGTAGCGGTTTATAAAGTAGACGGATGAAATGGAAATGAATGGTGTCCGTGAGATCGTGATTATCTAATCGACGGCTGTGCGTTTCGATCCGCGTTTTGTTTATTTGGGCTATTGAAAGCCGTTGATGATGAGTAGATCGAGGGTAGTGGTTGATTCCCGATATAATTGTGCGGATCGTGGTTCATCTAGAACCGAGTCCAACAATACTATCCAGTATCCACGGAGTCCAGGCGGTTCGGGTGCAATTGAAAACTTCTCCAACCGGCGGTTGGACCGGTTGAGAAGGTTTGGCTATATTAATAATAGTGAGAAAATTATCAATTTGGTACCATAAAGGAGGGCAAGTCTCGTTTTGATACCATTTTGTTCCCATTTCTCAATTACATACCATAAAACCTGAAATCGAGTCAATATCATACTTTTTTCGCCGGAAAATTTTGAAATCGCCGGAGGTCAGGCACGTGAGTTGCACGCGAGTGGTAGCTCCGGTGACCTGATCCACGTGGCATTATCTCATTGGTCAGACGATTAAAATTAAATCAAAAATGAAGCAATATCCATTTGGCATGTCCAGTCAGCATTTCATTAACAAAAAAAAATTAAAAACAAAATTAAATGTTGGATTGGCGGGCTGAAGGGAGTAATATTGGCGGGCTGAGGGGATTTTCTCATTTATTCCCCCAAATCGAACTCTCAAACCCTAATTGTCCAAAAATTACTCAACTGAGGTAAATTTCTTCTAGAATTGAAGGCGAAAACACAAGACATTTTTGAATCTTTCTTAACGGTATACAAGAGGCGCACAGAGTAGTCCGAGAAGATGGTTTTCAGGCGAAGAAAAAAGAAAGGGGCAGCGGAGACGGGGTTACCAAGCTACGGTACTTAATATTTTTTTTCCCTTTTTTTTTTTTTGTTTTTTTCTGAGTTCTATCACCTGAAGACCTATATTATCTTGTTAATTTATTTAATTTTTTTTTAGATCCAAAGAGTATAGATTTTACGACTATATTGCATGTTGGAGGTACCTTCACAAACGATCCTCAGACAAAATATGTTGGAGGGCAGACTCTCTATCTTGATTGGTGCAATGCAGATACGATAAGTGCCTCTGTTTTTGATTCTTATGCTAAAGAGGTTGTAGTGAAAGGGAATTTGAGATATCATTTGAAGATGAAAGATGGAATAGGGACAGAGCACTGAAGAAATGGAATGGCATACTTTGTCCAAGAATCCAAAAGATCTTAGACATTCAAACTGAGAAGGTTGTTGATTGTATTCCAGTGAAGGGGTCAGATTACCACTACCAGATTGCATGCTTTGATGCCACACAATTCACAGTGGACCTGAAGAAATTAGAATGCTCATGTAGTTACTGGCAGCTAACTGGAATACCATGCACTCATGCCATTTGTGCTCTGCTAAGACAGAATTTAAATCCTTTGGACTTTGTGGATGAATGCTACCATGTGCAGACCTATAACAAGACTTACCAGAATACAGTTTATGGCATCAGTTATGATCTTTTATGGGGTGATTCAATGTATATTCCTCCATTACCTCCAAGTTTTGGAAAGAGAGCTGCTAGAGGAAGAAAGCCTAAACAAAGAAGAAAGGAGCCATTTGAAAAGTCAGAGAAAAACAGCAAGAAAAAGCTTCAAACAATGAAAAGACAAACACTCACCTATAAATGCAAAAAGTGTGGTGGAGAAGGACATAACACAATAACTTGTGGGAGGCAGCCAGTAAAGCCCAAAGCTCCTGTGAGGAAAGAAAGGAGGCCTGTGAACCAAGGGACTGCATCCAACACTCCAACAGGAGAGAATCATGTGAGTTTTCCTACTTTTACCTATCTGACCATTTTAAGACACATTACATTTTAATATAACTTCTAATTTAACCTTTAACTGTTGTAGATTGCACCCCCAAGGATCACACCAGCCCAAGACATTCATGTCAGTGATCCAGATGTTGGAGTTAGCACTCAACAAAGCCAAGTGACCACTCAGACTCTAGTAGATGGCCCTACTATCCATGAACAAATTCAAGATGCCAGAAGGAATTTTAGAATTTAAGTTGTTGTGATTGTTCTTTTTTTGGAACTTGGTTGTTAAGTTGATTTTGTTGTTTTTGTTTTGAAACTTGGATGCTATGTTGTTCTGTTTTGGAATTTGGTGGTTATGATGCTTCTGTGAAATGATGCATATTTTGGTGAAACTAATGAAGAAATTTTATCCAGTATAATGGAGTGCTATTAGGTATTTGTTTCATTTTTGATTCTTGTTATAGTGTGTTTTGTTCTTAATTCACTAAATAAACAATAAGAACACCAACATGAGTTCTCTCATTACAGAAGCAGTATTGAAACAAATTACAATAGAAAACACCAAAAACAACAATAAGAAAATACTTGTCTGCATTACATTAGAGATCTCCATTACATTAAACCAAGTTCTGAATCAAATTATAACAGAAAGCAACATCTCTAAGAACAACAAAATACAAACAAACTCATAAATCCAATAACTAGAACTAAGATAATTTTGTAAAAACTACATGTCAACTCTTTATTGCGGTTCTTCAATTTCAAGATTTTTTCCTGCAACTTCTTGTTCTCAACCTTCAACAACTCCATCTCAACCTCAAACACTCCATTGGAATTGGAATTCGGTTCATTTAATCGTCTCAGCAATCCAGGAATAATTTGCTTCGCTCTCTCACATAAAGGAGGATCTAGCCATCTAAAAAAACTGCATCTTCGGTTCTGCAATGCAAAAAAAAAAAAAAAATGCAATTCACAGCAGAAAAAGAAAATTAAGAGATAAGCAAAAAAAAGGGTGACAAATCGGATAATTCCCACAACCGAGGAATCGCCTCCCCACATTGTCGTTCTTCCACGTCGTTGCACTGGATGCCGTTTTTCCACAGAAACAATTTATTGCTTCTGAGTTCGTACTCGATTGAGACATTGAAAAGGATGGCTTTTTGCGAATTAACGAGGGATTATGAATTACGTAATTGATATGTGAATTTACACTGAGAATCAAAGGAACAAAAATTAGGGTTCTTCAATGATTTGGGGGATTAGGGTTTTCTGGAAAAGATTTGGGTATCGCTCTCAATCCCGCTTTTAATACTTTTAATCCTGTTTTTTTTCCTTTTTTTTTGAAATTAATAGTGGAATGCTGACTGGACATGCCAAATGGGTATTGCTTCATTTTTGATTTAATTTTAATCGTCTGACCAATGAGATAATGCCACGTGGATCAGGTCACCGGAGCTACCACTCGCGTGCAACTCACGTGCCTGACCTCCGGCGATTTCAAAATTTTCCGGCGAAAAAAGTATGATATTGACTCGATTTCAGGTTTTATGGTATGTAATTGAGAAATGGAAACAAAATGGTATCAAAACGAGACTTGCCCTCCTTTATGGTACCAAATTGATAATTTTCTCTAATAATAGTAGTAATAATAATATTACTGTTATAATATTTTATTTTTTTTTATAATAAAAATTGTGATGAGTATTTATATTTAATTTGGATCGTGTGTATTAATTAGAATACGAAAGCCGGTTGTGTGTAAAATAATGGCAATTTCTATTGTATGACATAGTGTACCGTGAGGATGGTACACATAGTTTTTATTATAAAAATGGCAAAAAAAAAAACAAAAAAAACCACGACCTCATTTTTCTCTTTTTTTTTTATCTCTCTCTCCCCCCTTTTTCTCTCTTTCCTCCTATTATTAATTCTTTCAATTTTATGCATTTTTATTTTATCGTTTTTTACAAATATTAATTTTCTATTATTAATAAAATTAATTTTTATTACAAATATTAATTTTCTATTATTAATAAAATTAATTTTTATTTGATTGAAGATTGAATTGTGATTTTGCTTGTTTAAATTTTGAGTTAATTTCGTGCGAATTGATATTTAAATCAATGGAATTTATGAATAAATATTTTTTATATGTCATGAATATTTTAACAATAGATAACTATGACATACAAATTTAATCAATCGAATTTATGAATGAATATTTCATTTATATGTCGTGAGTATTTTGACAATATATAATGATGATTTTATTCACAATATATACATATTTAATCAATTTAATTTATAAATGAATATTTCATTTATACGTGGCGAATATTTTGACAAAAAAAATGAAGATTTATTCTCAATCGATATACAAATTTAATCAATTAAATTTATGAATCAATATTTTATTTATATGTGATTTTGACAATAGATGATGATAATTTATTTATACAAATTTAATCAATCAAATTTATGAATGAATATTTCATTTTTAATCAATTAAATTTATAAATGAATATTTAATGTATATGTTGCAAAGATTTTGTCAATAGATAACGATGATTTATTTAGATATACAAATTTAATCAATCAAATTTATAAATGAATATTTCATTTATAAGTCGCGAAGATTTTGACAATAGATAATGATGATTTATTCACTATCGTCGATAGATATTGTCGATATACAAATATTCAACAAAACCCACAATTTTTATAACACAAAAATCTCAAAATTCCATTTTAAAAATGGAGAAATGATCTCTACCCGAGGAACCCGAACAGCCGGATCGATTACCTCTACGATCAAATGTGGTTTGTCGTGCGGTGGTGCTCGGTCGACGTGTCGAAAGACTCGTTCACGAACTTCACCAGCTCGCCGGAAACATCTCGATCTGTGATTCACACGGTGACGACAGCGATTTATCAGCCTATGAATGCGGCGGACGCGATCTTCTTGAATTCGGACCTGGAGTATGCTAATTAGGGTTTAGCAGAATCTGTATTAATTGACCGCTGAAAATATTAATTTGTTGTTTTTTGAGCTAAATGAATTTATATATTGGACCCATCATAATGGGCTTCTACATCCAACTGGGCCCTGAGTATGATGCTACGTACTCTGATGTGTACTGTATACACACTCAAAAATAATACACAATTTATCAAATCATCATTAATTCGAACCCTGTAAAAACTAGTATTTTCTAATATAATTAACATATACAGTATATATATATATATATATATATATATATATATATATACTCACGTCAATACTTATTCAACCGATTGGAGTCAAGAAAACAAGGGCAACGTACCTTGATTGTTCTATTGAGATGTATGAGTAGGGGTGTTCATCGGTCCAAAACCGGACCGAACCGGACCGGAATCGGATTGGATCGGAACTGGAATCGTGAAAAAGCATGATCCGGAAACCGGACCGGACCGGACCGAACCGAACCGGTAAATTCGGGTCCGGTCCGATTTTAGACCGGATAAAACTGGAATAATTTAAAATTTTAATAAATTAAATATAAAATAATAATTAAATTTAATACTTATATTTATAAATTTTAAATTTTATTCAATAAAAATAAAATATCATTTTTAAATAATAAAATATTTTAAAAATTAAAAAATATATTTTTGTTTAATTATTTATAGATTATTTTGTTATATTAAGTATTAATATTTTAATATATAGTGAAAATTTTAGTTAATACAAAAATTATATTTAATAAGTAGAACAATTTTATATTAAAAATATAAATAATTTATCAAGTTATTTTTTTATTTTTATCAAATATAAAAATTTATATATTAATAAATTAAATCCGGTCAAATCCGGTCCGGAACGGATTTCACCGGTTTTTAACCGAAACCGGACCGGAAACCGGAATCTCACTTTTACTCGAACCGAAAACCGGTCCGGAATTTTACCGGTCCAGACCGAACCGGACCAACCGGTCCGGTTCCGGTCCGATTTTCGGTCCGAGCCATTTTATAAACACCCTATGTATGAGTATATTATCTTATTTCTCAAATGAATAATCATACAATAGTATTTTATTTATAATTTACAAAATAATGTGATCATTCATTAAATTCATTTGTAAAAAAATGTACAATTATTAATTTTAATGGTATCTTGATAAAATAGAATCAGTGATCTTTGTTGGTATGAATTTCCGGACTGTAAATTTGTAATCCTAACTCTAAATTATTAAAGTTTCAGCCGAAAAATTAATATTATATAACAAAAAATATAATTTAATAACAATTTAAATTTAATATTAATAAAAATATTAATATTTAATTACTATTATTATTATTCTAATATTTAAATTGTCTAAAACTTTAAATATTTATTCAATAATATTTAAAATTGTAATATTAGTTGACATTTCTCTGTTATTTAAATATATTATTTTATTTATTTAAAATATTTAAATAAATACATAAAATGATTTTTAATATATTCAAATAAAATCGGGTTGTCGGTTTAGCTCCTTGTTTGTCGGGCTCCTCCGATTCGGGTCAATTCAATTTCAATTTTTGCGGGTTGAAAATATTTGATCTTAACTACAGTATATGTTTTCGGTGGATTTCGAATCAGCCCACAAAATTCGGGTTGAATTGAAATATTTACTTGTTGGGAATAACATCGTGTAAGTGAGCCCATTTAGTATTAGGTCCATTTTATGTAGTACTATATGATTTGGGCTGGGCCATAAATAATATCAGTTCAATAAGAGAACCCACAAATAACAACTCATTGCTAACGGATTGAACCCATTTGCATGTCCAAAACAAGAATGCAAAATTTGACTATTCCTCAACCTATTGAGATTTTGTGTTTAAAGAGACAACACTCAAACACAAAATCTCAATAGGTTAAGTGTTACATTATTTTATTTTCATTATTTCATTAAGAACATGATATGATATGTATTTTATTTACAACCACACTTTCGTCGATCTTATGTTACAAGATTGAGTTCAGTTCGTGCGATTCAACATCGTAAATATTTCATCATTTCAATTAAAGAATGATCAAATAAGAATGCTGCAATATATTTATGATCTATGAAAGTTGTAGAAGTGTTGGAGCTGCTGTTTTGAAGAGAAAGGAAAATGCGAGCAAATTGCAAAGGAGTGGAAAATAGTTTTTGCGCGCTTTTACTTTTAGTCCTTCAGCTTTGTTCTATTTGCTTTTTAGTCCTTCAGCACTTTTGTTATAGTTGCTAGTATAAATACTTGTAATTGTCACTTTTTTTTTTCAAGTGTGTGAAATAAGAAAATCATTTTTCTTCTTCAATATTTCCCGCTTCAGTTTACAGAGCTTTTCCCCAATTATTTTCAAAGCTCGATTTCATCATTTTGCATCTGAAATTTGATATGGTATCAGAGCTATTTTCCGCTCGTCTTCTCTGATCTGTTCTCGATTGTTATCGATTGTTGTTGAGCTGGTGTTAGCTCCTTTTTTTGCTTCTATTCTGCCTCCTCTTGTGCTCGGTTTGAAATGGTGAGAAACACTGGAAATCAGACCGTGAATATGGCTGAAGATTACTCCAGTCCTTTTCATCTGCCGTCGAGTGATAATCCGGGAGTTATGATGGTTATGCAACCTCTGAATGGATCCAACTATATTCCATGGAGTCGGTCGATGATTACTGCACTCATGTCGAAGAACAAGCTAGGGTTTGTTGATGGTACGATTTCTAAACCTGATCCTGGAGATTTGTTGTATACTGCTTGGATTAGATGTAATTCTATGGTGGTTTCCTGGCTGCGAAATGCTACAACACCAGAAATCCATTCTACTCTATTATTTTTCGAAGATGCAGTTGATATATGGAATGATTTGAGAGATAGGTTTTCTCAAGGAAATATTGCTAGGTTTTATCAACTGAGACAACAATTCATGAGTGTTACTCAGGGTGCTTTGGATGTTAATGGCTATTACACTAAACTCAGAGGTATATGGGATGAGTATAAGAATCTGCAACCTGTGAGTTGGTGTTCTTGTGTTGTTAGTGGCAGATGTTTTAACTAAACCACTTGGAGCAGCAGATATGAAAGAAATCTTGGTCAAGATGGCTTTTGGTTCTATCCACAATCCATCTTGAGGGGGTGTATGAAAGTTGTAGAAGTGTTGGAGCTGCTGTTTTGAAGAGAAAGGAAAATGCGAGCAAATTGCAAAGGAGTGGAAAATAGTTTTTGCGCGCTTTTACTTTTAGTCCTTCAGCTTTGTTCTATTTGCTTTTTAGTCCTTTAGCACTTTTGTTATAGTTGCTAGTATAAATACTTGTAATTGTCACTTTTTTTTTTCAAGTGTGTGAAATAAGAAAATCATTTTTCTTCTTCAATATTTCCCGCTTCAGTTTACAGAGCTTTTCCCCAATTATTTTCAAAGCTCGATTTCATCATTTTGCATCTGAAATTTGATATGATCGATTTTTTTTACATTATCATGATGATCACGCGTCACATAATTTAATCGACGACATAAAGTTGTGAAAGCCATTAATGGGGATTTCTATATATTAATAACAAAGAGACAATGGGCGGATAAATTGGCACTTTCTGCGGTGGTATGTAGTTGGTGTATTTGAGTATGAATGGAGTAATTAAGTAATAAAGTATTATTAATGTTATCACAATTGGGTTGATCAAGTAAACAAATTTAAATTGAATAGGAAATTTTATAATAAAAATAAAAGGTTTATATATTATTATTGTTTTAAAATTATAAATAATATTATAGCATAAATCAAATTATATACCCGAAATTATTTTTAATATTTATTTTATCTTTTTAAATTTTATTTTGAAATAAATTTAAATGATGTGAAATATAAACATATGTGACTAAGGTATATAGTGCGGGTCGGGCGTGACAAAAGGTGGTTTTATTGCCTAATTAATACGCTTACAAAGTATAATACTGTACTATTAATAAAGTTTAGATGTTGGAGAATCCACAACCCATTTCATACCCCACTTTTTTTAGTTTTAATTTTCAACACTCAAAACACTCGACAACGCGTACGTGCATATAAAATAATTTAATTATTCCCATAATTATTGAAAAATCGCGTTCCAGATTATGTTCTTCTTTTACATTTGAAATCATACATTTTAATATAAAAATTAGCGTGTCTAAATTTTCCAGATTTATGTTCTAAATCTTTCAACCTTTGGACACAAAACACACAATTTCGATCGTGTAAATTAAACGATGGGGTTGAATCAATAAGTAAGAGATAAGTACAGTACCTCTTTTCTTAAACTGTTTGTCAACATTTTTGTTTATCAAAACTTAAAAACATTCTCTCATTAAAACTAAAAATGACATAAAATTAATAATTTTAACAATAATAACTTAAGAATCTACTTTCATATCCACATACCAAATCATTAAATAACCGATCTTAATATATTGTACTAAAATTACATAGCTTAAGAACAACACCAATCAATCTGTTAACAATCCTTTTTTTTTTTTTTTTTGGCTCTTTCAATTATTATTGTAACATATGAATGGGAGACTTTTAAAAAAGACTAAATACTACTAGAACTCGAGTGTAGTGTTCCCCACAGCCCCACTTCGAATTTGTGATAATTAATTAATAATTTAAAATTAAACTTAGACAATACTTTTACATTATTAATTTAATCTTTTTAATTTTTTTAATAAATAGTTTCATGCCTAAAAAGATCTTCCCGCATACTATATTTGTTTCAGGTGATGAATAATATATAGGAATACTATTAGTATATGTAAATTTGTAATGGTCCATCTAAATAATCTTATTCATTTATTGAGCAATGTCCAAAACACTATGTTGGCTTTCAATTTTTTTTTTTAATTTTTTTTTGGCCCCATATTTTTCTTTTATTTTCTTATAGTAACTTTATTTTCCAAACTTTAGTTCATGGGTGGCCCATCTATGTCACTAACCCTATTAAACGTGGAGTGGGTATTTATATTTTAAAGTAAACCCTAATTCCCATAAGTGTGATGCAAGTAATTAATAAATATTTTGATTTGTTATTTATTCATTTGGACCATATTCATGTTGAATTCATTTAACTTCATCTCATTTTTGTAGGACCAATGACGAACCAATTACTTATAATTTGTTAACTTATTCATAGCGTAATGGAGTACTGTTTTTATTGAATAACAAATGAATATGTGGTCTTGGTAATTAGCAACAAACATAACACACTATTTTTGATAAAAATAATAATTTAATGGGTAATTTTGTAATTTCTTATAAGTGTTTAAGTGGTAGATAAATGGTAATTAAGCACACTCAAAATATGATCATAAAATTAAAGACATTGTGTTCACGATTTTTGTAACATGAGTTGACTAGCTGCAATTACAATTGAATTTGTGATTTCGAGCATTATAGATTTATTATGATTTTGTTATGAATGATCGAAAATCAGTAGTTGTCGGTTAATTAATCGTCAAAATTTTAACAACAAAAATATATAGAAATATAATAACAGTTTTAATTGTCCCTGGATAGTAGATATCAATAAGTGATCATAAAATTCAACCATAGCTGTTTTTTTCTCTTCTTCTAAACTTAAAATAAAATCCGTAACCGAAAGCTGTAACCTATAACCGAGAACCCGTCATTGAACCGACAACCCGTATTCGACCCTAGCAAAATTTGGTTTTCACTTCTCTTATACCACTGTTTTTGGGCAGCCCTAATTCCCTAAATGATGGGTCATGGTTCACATGCTTGTTCAAAGTTTCAAACACGCCCATAAAATCACCTCAATCAAAAGTGAAGTTATTCAATGGATTAAAAGAAGATCAATCAATTTACCTTCAAATGTAGCTGATAACATGGACCATATTATTGTCTATTGTAGTCTCTTCAAACTAATAAGGCTAAAAAAGAGGAAAAAGGGTAATTGGGACCCCACTAATCCTCTTCTTATATTTTCCTTTTTTTTCTTTTTCTTGATTTTATGATTTATAAGTTTGAACGGTCAAAATTCAATGATTTGGTCTTCATATGAAACTTAGGATGCCACTCTCTTTAAAAGCGCTTTGTAAATATTTCATGTGTTACTTTGATTAATTTCGATACAAAACGTCAGGACTAAACGTCAAGACTGACATATCGTATCATATTAAATAGGCAGATACAGTGTTGTTGACGTTGATTATTAGTCTTTGTTACCAAAACATAAAACAAAGAGTGACAAATCTTATCATACTCGGCCGCGTATATGATTATAATCTAAAGTTCTCCCTTGTGTTGATGATTAGTCTTTGTTACGGTAATACTACTATTGATTGATTAAGAGTACTATTAGAGGAGTTAGATACATAATCATATATCTCGTGAACAATTGGATAATTAATCATACACTGCAACCACCCACGGGTCCACCAACGCATCACGCACGCACACCCAACTAGCTAGCTAGTAGCTACCTCATCATTTATTCATTTTATCATCTTCACGTTTAAGAGAATTCAGACATTATTCATGTAATAGTATTATTGAATCTCGGCCTAACCCAAAAAGGTTGACCCGTGACCAAACTTGAAGAAAATTATGATCAATGTAAAAAGTACACGATATTGACGTGAATTTGGGTAATTCATCCGATTTCTTAAAATATAGTCACACACAAATATTAAAAAATACTCTAATGTGATTTTTTATTTATTTATAAATGTACAAAACAAATAAAAATGAAAAGTACGCAAATACAGTATTTGAAAGATTATAGTTATTGCATTGTGTATATACTTCGTAATAAATTTAGAGATAATACTGTAGTAGTAATTAATACTGCGTATTACAATAAATTGCTTTTCATTATTTCATTTTCACATCATGCTTTCGTGCCTATATAGCAAGGGTACTTGCTTCTATTGTCACATACACCTTCCGTGCACTCCACATCCTTTTGCCCTCACATTACATTCTCTCTTCTCTCTATTTCAATTGGTTCTTGATAAGCCGTTTCTGGTTCTTGATTTTTGCTTGCTTCTGTTCACTGTAAGTTCATCAGTTCTTCAACTGCTTTTACACATTACGATTCTCAAATTTCATGAGTTTGAATTTCTGTTTAGTCATTAGATCTGTTTTCCCTTGATCAATTGATGATGTCGGGAAGAAAAAAACCTTACCTTGAATTCCCCCTGTTGTTTTCTTTGATCTGTCTGTTTATGCTATCTGGGTTCGTTTATTTACAGAGTTTGGGGTCAAAATGTAATCTTTTTTCTTGGGGGTAAAACAATTTGAATTTTTTTTCAATGGAACTTGTATTAATCTGTATGCTTATGGATGTAATACTCTTCAGTCTTCACCGAAATGGTTTATCGATATAGATTCACCGATGCCTGTATAATGCAAGATAATATCCTGACCGAGCACCAAATCCTTAAATCTTGTTTATATTTACTGAAAATTTTAACTACAATTTACGGGGTTTTTTAATGTAGCTATATGGTTCTTTTTCTTGTAGATATTGTTATTTTTCCTCGACATTCTACTGAATCGACGTGTTTCAATATTCCTGCAGGGCTCGGCAGTTTCTAAGAGTGGATATTTAATCAATCCGAATATGTGGTGTGTGTTTCGTAAAGTTAACTCGTTGAATTTGTACTGCCGTGTGATTCTTTAAATTTCATTTTTCAATTAAAATTCCCATCTTCAGAATAACCTTCTCTCCATTCGTTATACACCAATGGGATCCAACCATTTTGTCATCATTCCATGCTACGAACGCTGGATAAGCTGATCATTTTTTCTTTCTTCTGATCCCCTCGGCTTTTCCGAAACATTTTATACCCTTTGTTATTCAGATTCTTTGTTTCGCCGACCCTTTTTGAAAATTTAGAAGTTGCTCAGTTCTTCGTGTATTTGAGTGAAGGGGAAAAGTAGTTATGGTTTGCCAATCAGCCAGTCAAACAAGATTCCGGTCATTAAAACACGAGAGTGGAATTAAAGGATTTGCCACCATTACAATTAGAGTCATAGAATGCTTCCAGCCCCTCCAAGATTGCCAGGTTCGTAGACACGAATACTTCTATAACCATGCGTATACTTCTATTTTCCGAGCGATTCAAGAAATACTAATAATGTTTTCGTGTGTTGTCTTTCAGGCTGAATATTTCCGTGCTTTGCTTAAACCTGTTACGTAGATTGACTTCTTTTTCCCGCGCATTCAAATTCAGCTGGATTTTTTTCTTTCTTTACTATTCCTGTTTTCAACTCGAGAGACAACAAGAAATCGATTACTATTTAGGTTCGGTTAAATCTTTCACTCTGATTATATGCAATTATACACATAATTTTTTTCCTAATGTTCTTTTTTAAATATCAGGACATTGCCTTGCTTGAAATGGAAAACAACTCTGGGGTTGGATATCATCAACATCCTTCTTGGATGCCACCGAATAATCAGAGTCTTTTCGGGTTTCATTCTGAAATCGTTCGTTCGAATGCTAAACCCGTTTGCGAGATTCCCCACTCGCTCGAGGAAACTAGATCCATGTTCCCATTATCTGGGTTCCAACATCTGAACGATACGCTTTACAACGATACGCTTCGTTACCACGACCCTTTCCCTTCTCTATTTTACCCTGCACCCATTCAGAACTTCCCCGAATTTGATTCCATGCGAAAAACAATTCCTCTAATGGTCTCCGCCCCTCCTGAGAAGAAATTCCTCGTATTCGACCAGTCCCTTGCTAACAGAACTATGTATAATTCCAATGTTCAATTTGGAGCTTTAAGAAGTATAGACGATTATGAAGCCACGGAAGAAAAAGAAGATGAAATGCACGAGAACACAGATGAGCTCAATGCTCTCCTATACTCCGATGATGAATATGACGACGACGAAGAAGAGAAGAGCACGGGACATTCCCCTAGCACCATCACCAACAACGGGCCGCGGGGCCCGGTTGAGGAAACATGGGAAGAGGTCGACAGTTTTGCCGGCAGGCCCACCACCAAACGACAGAGAATTCTGCATGGGCCCACTTTGCTGGGAGACGAAGAAGCAGAGTCTGTCTACACAGGGATTGATAAGCGCTGTAATAAGAGAGCTAGGAGAGATAAAATACACGAGACCTTGAGGGTTCTGCGGGCTTTGATTCCAGACACGGAAGGGAAAGACGGGGTTGTTGTTATTGACGAGGCGGTTGACTATTTGAGGTCGTTGAAGGTCAAAGCCATGGCTTTAGGGCTCGATGCTCTCTGATTGACTTTTCTTTATCCTCCTTGAAATGTTTTATTCACGACGCAGGGGACAAAAGTCTCCATTTCGTGCAACTTTGAATGGCTTTCGACTCCTTACTTCGAGGTAATAATTCACATGACCAATAAGTTTGGGAACCTTTGATGTTCTCTCCGTGTTTTAGTTCGGAAGTGTTGTTTTTTTTCGGTAGTTTTGAACTGTCACGTGTATTCGTTTCGTTTTAGTATATTATAAATACCGTTGGGCGTCGGTCTGGAATCGAATTTCTTCACTATGAAGTGCTTGAGGATTGTTGTTTGGTGATGGTCTGAAATCACTTTGTGTTTCAGTTATGACTGCTTAATGTAATGTTGTTTTTCATTTTCACTGCTTAGCTTTTCTACGTTTAGAATAAATTTTGATAATGGTTATTGTTTACCGAATTTTTTAAATTTACAATTATAAGTCAAATCTCTCAAAAACAAATTATATTCAAAATATAAATTATTTTAAACTCGTGAATGTATCAAATCTCTATTTTACATTTCAATAATTATTTTGAAAATTTAAATCAATTTTTTTAGTTACCCATTAAAAGTTCACATTCATTAAATAAAGTTCACATTCAAATTGAAAAACAAATCAAAAAATCAAATTTTGATTTTATGAAATAAGATGAAATAGGAGTAGTAAATAATCAAATTTCCAGCCCTATTAGTAAAGTATGAATATCTGAACATGGCCAGTCTACATCTCCTAAAGGTCTCTACCACCTAATGTAAAACTAGTTGAAGTAGAAAATTTGCATTTTTCTGGATCCTTTTCTATCTCTACCCAACATACCAGAGATTCTACGGAATTAACAATACTCGATGCACAAATTAAACTAAGAGGATGATGAGCAGAGGGAAGCTACTATATGTATAGTACAGTGTGTCGAGAAAGAAACAGGTAATAAGTGAAAGAGCTATTATCAATCAGGAGGAGCAGCAAAATATATTTCATACTGGTTGGAAAAGACAGAGTCCTACATTAAATTGTGGCCAATTAACAAGTTGAGCTCCGGAGAGTTGAGACAGAATGGAGGTTTGTTAGCATTCCTCAGAATAACGGAATTAACACCTCCCTTCATCTATAACCACACTCACAAACCATATTGAACTTGTGTAAAAACTCATCGACCCCAACTATATAACTGAACTAATGTAAGGCCATGTGCAATAGTCAATACTTGAATCATATCAAACTAAAAAAGCAGCTTATGATCAAATCCAAATCTTTGGTTAGTTCACAAAACAGTGAAGCCAGTGCATGGAATAAAAAAAGGGAAAAAGAATACTGTATCCAAATTCTATATATACTTGAAAAGCAAACTCATGTTTTCACTCTATTAAGAACAGGGTTAAACTTATTTTTCCAAAGGTAATTTGTACAATCTAGTTTGATGTTAAGAAGATTAGGGGAAAGAGAGCCTGATCTAGCATAAAAGCCTCCATACTAAATCTATTAGAATTAATGGGTTTGTAACGAATACTGACAATCAATGAACCAATACGATGAAAAAGCTCCCACCAAAGTTAACTTTGATAAACCAGAAGTCACACGGGAATCAGCTTTATAGGTAGGACCATAAACTGAACAAAACCCTAAAGAGCAATCACAGTAAGCGATTCTGAGCAAGGTCAAAAAACGTTTAAGATATAAGCGTTTAGCTTTTAATGACCAAAAGCAAATCTTCTCTTCTAAAGAATTCCTAACTAAGCCACGAGACTTAAATATACAATTTCATATCCAATAAATACATCATACATAGGGAAGAAAACAAAACTGAATATGAAACAGCTTCGAAGAAGCGGTATATATTAATCCAAAGTCAATTACAAACTAAAAAATATCAAAAGAAAAACAGGTATAGTTATTGAAATAAAAAAAGTAGTCTGAAAAAAAATTAAAAATATAAACGGAAAAAAGGGTCCTTACACCACAAGTAAACATGGCGGTTTTGAGCTTTGTGCTGGTCCACCACAGATGACATTTCACATTTTATAGTCCATTTTCATCACACAAACCCATCGCAGTGGGTTAGTGCAACGTAAAAATGAAAACAGGCTCAAATCCATTTGGGAATAAAGTACACTAACCTCAATGAAACCCACCATCACCCCACTTTGTATCGGCTTTCCCATTATAATCCACAGACTTATTATTAGGTGCACTTTGATAGAAACTATCAAACCCATCATCTTTATCATCATCCCAGCCAGCCCAGCTATCTCCATAATGGGATGCCGTCCCCTTTGATGACTCTTCTTTCCTGTTGTCTTTAGTATCCCAATCATCCCAAGAACTAGCAGAGTTAGATTGCTGGCCGGACGAGTTTTGTGTCCCAGTCGAAGGATTCCATCCTCCTCTGGACTCCTGTTCATAATCCTGATAATAACCACTATTCTCACTCTCTCTCCGCTGCCAGCTAGAGCCTGAGCCTTGGTTCGATCCAGGTCCAGTGCCAGAGACAGGGCCTCCTTCCTTGGTGAACTCATCAACCTTCTGTGAGGCCAACGCCATCACACCTTTCATAATCCCCCACGTTCTTTGTCCTATTTCTGATGTCTTTGCAGAAACAACATTGACAGTATCATTCATCTTATTATCATATCCTCCTTCTTTAACCTGTAAAAAGAGCAATTAATATACGTCTTACATCAATTCCATCAATGGAGTTCTCATTTTCAGAGCATAAGTTTCTGTTAAACTGAAAGATGCACGTATCTGAATTACTATAAAACAAAGCAGTCCCTAATCTTTTTTTAGTCTACTAAACATTTTCAATGATTAAGAATATATGAAGATAAGCACAGCACATAATCAAGACAAGAAATAAATAAAACCGATAATAAAGTCGTTACTTTAGTAAATTTTTATGCAGTAAAGGGATAATTTGGATGATATTATCGGTTTTATTTATTTTTTGTCTTGATTATGTGCTTTGCTTATCTTCATATATTCTTTAATCATGTTAAACAATAAAACAAAATAACCTTGGAACTAATCTCCTTAGTTCCAGCTTGAACAACACTTGCAGCAGATGCAGCTGCCATTGATAACATGCCAAATCCCTGCATATGCAACAAACACATTATATACACACATATTACGCACTTAAAAACTTAATCGTGACAATGCTCACAAATCCACCTGAGATACAACAGAAAGAACATCCCCTTCGGAATTCTTCCTAGGCAAGGGCCCCGGACTGGACCCGAACCCTACATATTTGCCACCTTGCGAAGGTGGGACATTATCGGGTTTGGACTCATTCTCAGCCATCTTCCTGGCAAAAAAGCCTTCCTTATTTGCCGCTGATGCCTCCAGCTGGGATCGCGAATAAATATCTTCGGTCGATTTCGACCTGGAATGCGGACTGCCCCCATTCCCTGAGCTTCTAAAATCACCCACGGTATTGTTTCTCCTAAGATTAATATTATTATTATTATTGTTATTATTTCCATCATCGTCCCAATTATCCCAACCAGAACCAGCCCCAGAACTAATATTCCTTCCACCGCCGCCGCTCAACGGCGGCTTACTATTAAAACTGCTATTCGATCTCAATGTCTCCTTGACCGCCGGGGGATCGCGCCAGGGCTTGCCTTCGGCGAGCGCCTGGATGCGATCGCGATACACGGCGGCAGCTTTCGTGTTGTATTTGGCGACAATATCGGTTCCCTTCGGGACGCCGTACTGCGAGACAAAATTGTTGAATCTGTCGTTACCGCCGTGCTCCATCTTCTTGAGCTGGATCTCAGACCAGGAATCCATGGTGACGGATCGGACGAAGGATATGTGGACGCCGAGGCCGCGATGTTTTCCGGAGCACTCGAGACACATGAAGATGCCGTAGGAGACCGAAGCCCATTGAGGGTTCTTTTGGGTGCAATCGACGCAGGTCTTGTTGCCTGGTTGCGATTGGAGATCCCGGAGCCGACGTGAGGCCGCCATACGGAGTCGGATCGGGTACCGGATCCGGTCTGTCTTTGATGTTGAGGGGGTTTATGGATCGGTCGGATGACTCGGATCAGATCGATTCGGAATAAGAATGTCGGTGGAAATTTGCAGAGGGACCGTATAAAGAAACAGGAAGAGGGGGAAGATTATTTGTATTATTATTTATTTTATTTTTATAATTTCATTTCCGATTTTGGAGGGGATTAAAAAAGGGAAATATCAGATGTCAGATCTGGATTTTGGCTGCTGGCCACCCACTGCCACTGGTGACTGGTGGCGACTAATTAAATAAAATAATCAAGCAATTGGAGAAGAAATTATAGTGACATTCCAAATTATGTTGGGCTTACCCAAATGTTTGTTCGGGCTTTCAGGTCCAAATGATTTGTAGACGAGCCCAAATGTTACCCATTCTATCATTCATTTGCACACCACCGTGATTAGTACACCCCTCCAATGTTACCCATTCTACCCTTTTACCCGAAACATATTAATTTATTTTTTATTTTTCTGAGTTCTGTTCACCATTCGCGCAAGCTAAGGTCACCTTATTCCTCAATTCTCAACAACAACGTTGAAGAAAAACACGATCACTTCTTCCTCAATTCTGAATAACAGGTTGGAAAATTTTGACATATAGTATCAAATTATTATCTTCAAAGTAAAAAAAAAACAAAATCAAAACTTGTTTATTCAACAAAAGGATTAGCGATCCCTAAATCCCAAAATTATACAGTCCCAATTTTACTCATTTTACATGGAAAGAGGCAAGAGAGAGAGAGAGAGAGTGAACGGAGGCGGAAACCGCACAAAATTAGCACGACGACAGCAAACGGGCAGTAGAAGCGTCAACTTTCGACGACTATGGTCGTCGACTCCTGTGAGGAGTGCGTTGACAGCCCGATGCTGGCGGTGTCTCGATGGAAGTCGCGTCGGGCCGTGAGTCGTGGAAAATGGCGAAAGGTCCCGTTTGGGACTCTGCCTGCGAATGGCGAAGACGGAAGGTTCTCTCTACCCAGTACACATTTTATCTTGGAAGGGCAAAATAGATATTATCTAATTATTTAGAATAAAATTAAATTAAAAAAGGGTGTGCAAATTAAAATCGGAGGTGTAAATATCCGTAGCCAATATGAAATGCTTACAGAACCCGACAACAAAACCCAAAAAAAAAAAACCATTCAGACAAGCAAATGTAGTATAAAAATTATACAGCTGCAATGAAATCAAGTCAAGTGTCATAAAAAATGTTAGGATTTGGACCTCCACCGAATTCAGGAACCTGGAAATAACATGAATTCAGGTTCGATTGGAAAAACGAAACATGCACATATTAATCGTAAGATGTTTCCCTCACATCAATAAAATGCTCAAATGTATCAAAAATGTAAAGAAACACACCTAATTTTGCATGAAAAGCAAAACCAGAGACCATGTCTATTAAATAACGGTGAAGAGGTTAAGAGCGTTAACCCCTCTTAAAATGTTACATATCAGCTGGTAGATATCAAATTACAGTTGTAACAATATCTAAAGTACAAAGGTAATAACCATATACCACAGACACATAACGTTCATAAAGAAACGTTGAAGAGTATATGAAGTAACTTAGTGACTAGTAGTAGTCATACATTTGTTTTACCATCCCACAAACTATTAGGTATTCCTTTTTTAAGAAAAAAAAGGTCATTCGCACGGATAATTCTGCGACAAAAGGCCTACAGATTTGAAATTAGTAAACTCGACTTTTAATAACATCGAGATCCATTTCAGTTGGGTCGGTTGCTTGCAATTCAACTTGAAATCCATCCAACTCCCTCTTGAACCTGTCCTTTGAGCTAGCATAAATCATCTTGCTTCTGATCCGTGCAGTGTCAGGAGACCTTAAAATGACAATATCGTACATGCAAAATTGATCATATTCAATTATTATGTAAACGCGTTTATAATAGGTATAGCATAATACATTAGGGAGACAAAAGGAAAACGAAAATTGCGAAAAAGTCCACTCTCATTCAGTCATTCTCATAAGACTATCACCTTCAAAGTACAACAAATAAAATTCCTCGGTAAATAATCATTTCTCACACCCAATTATTACTAGTATGATTCAATTTGTGACTAAAATACACCTTAATAGTTAATACTCAAATAATTATTTAATAAATTCTCACGTGATTATTCAAGTGTAAATTTGAAGTCTACCTTTGATTTGAACTAAAAATGACAATGATTTTTTTTATGAATAGCGCCCTACAAAGCCAAAATTTGGACTTCTTACCAAGAGCGACCCTATAGATGTCCCTTCAAAGTGTTACTAACTATGCCATTAAACCACCAGGGAAGTTATTTTGTATCAGCAAGTGCAGAATATGATGTTCGATTCAAGGGAAATAGTAGGTATTAAAAGGAGACAATACCAAGCAATGAAGAAGATCTTGCTTTTCTGGCAGTTCTCGGCAGTCACAAAGTCAAAATCATAGACGCAGTAGCGGCATTCGTCGGCCGGGAGGCTAGCGGTAAAGTCTTCATAGCTTTCAGCAGGCTCACCAACTTTTTCAACAACAACCTGCTTCTGCTTTTCCTCTATCTTGAATAGTATGAAGCGATAAGTCCTTTTCGCCTTCAGCTCCAGGAACCTCAGCTTACAATCATCATGCACAGCCATCCCAGATGCTGCATTTGCCTACAAATTAGGTTGTAAGACTGTCATTCTTAAAGCAGTTTTTTTATAATAGTAAAAAAAAAATACAAAAAGAAATCACACAAACATGACATAACAAGCAATGCCCTAAAAAAATCAAAAGACAAAAATACATAAAACAAAGAATCATGACATCAATCCTGAAGAGAAAGAAACCAAAATTCTTTGAATGAGGGATAACAACCAATATAAGTCGATTTTTTTATGAACTCAGTGAATATAATTACAAATATAATTATGATACTCACAAACAAACCGAAATAAAAGTATTCTAATCAATCGATCAACACATGTAAGGGAATGAAAAGGGTGAAACTATACATGACCGTATTGCGAAAAAGGCATCACATGTTTCAAAGGCATCCATAACTCATGAATCGAAAAAATCAGATAAACCAGTACAAAAACAAAGATCAGTCCACCGAATTCTGTTATATGAAACGAGATTAACTAATATATAAGAACAAACATGGTAATCGATCAACTTCAATCAGAAGCTCCAAACAGGAATCAGATCAATCTCTGTTCATACTGAATTCTCAAAACAAATTGATCGGTTGATCAAACGAAAAACTCGAGAGAAAAAAACCATGAATCCTTTCAAACGATTCGAATGAAAATAAGATAATCAGATGAATTTACTTATCAACAATACGATCAAAAGCAATGCGATACCAAATTCTGGAAATGGCGAAAAATTGGGGGAAGCAGAACATACCATTTTTGCGCGTGCTTGAGTTTCAAGCAGAAAAAACGTCGAGCAGATAAAACTATGTCGAAGAAGAAAATGGGAGGGGATTTTTATAGGGACAGATAACCGAGCGTATTTTTTTTTAACTATTTTCTTTTCATGGTTTAGGGTTTTTACGGCGGGTGTGAAACCATGTTACTGCTGCTGTAATTTCACTACAGTAATCACTTGACGCCGCGTAAACCCTTTGTGGGTTAGCCGTCGGCTGGCAGATTAGCTATTAGCCGATAGCCCTCTTATCATTTTTATTATTTAAATTAATTGAAATTTGAATGAACACACCACCCAATAATACATAAAATTTCAAAATAAAATAAACTTACACAATAATACTCCTAAAAGGAGAAGCCATTAGATATGGCTTGGCTCTTGGACTCGGCGCGGAGCTACGAAGTCAATTACAAAATTCAGATATTTTTAACTTTTGCTAAATTAAAATTAAGCATATAAATTTATGTAATTTAATTCCTATAATAATAATAATAATGTAATGGTCGGTGAGGTCCACCACACCTTCTCTCTGCTACCTGCGTTAATTCCACGCTACGTGCTGATGTTGACTTTTGCAAACTTTTTTTTATTTGTTTGGTTGCCAAATTTCTTAGTAAAAGAAGAAAAAAAATACTAAGGAAAACTTATTTGCTACTTTTTATTTTATTTTAAAGTCTAAATAAAATTACATCCTTAATTCTACATCACAAGTTACATAGTTGAATAAAAAAAATTATTATAAAAAATATTGTTTTTTTTCTAAAAGATAGTACTGATTTTTAAATTAAATGGTTTCCCAATAATTGATACACTTAATAAAAATAAAAATAAAGTATATTAATTTTTGGGAGATTTAGAATAAGAGAAATTTTTTAAAGTATTGTTAGAATTAAATATTCCATATTTTCTTAATTATTAATAAAAACAGATTTAATATTATTTTAATTTTAGTAATTTAAACAAAGATTATTGATTATTTTTTATTATATAAATTGAACGATTATTACACTTATTTATAATTATAATCTTTAAATACTATAATTTATAAAAAAATTATAAAAATTGAAAATTAAGCGTAAATTTGTTGGGCGTAAGTTAAACTATTATTAATTATATTACACTTTTCAATAAAAAATCTTAATTTTTCCACTTTAAATTAAAAAAAAATTCACGATTACTCTATCTTTCAAGTTCAAAATATGTTTTAAATAATTTGAAATAAAATTTTAAATATTTGAAACTAATTTATATGATTTTAAGCAATTAGAAATACATTTAAAATGTTGTGAAGTGTTCTTAACTAGTTTTTAAATAGTTTGAAATTTATTTAAAATGTGTTAAAATAATTTTAAAATATTTTTATAAATTATAAACGGCCTTAAAATAAATTCTTATTCTTTTTTAAAACTTTTATATCATGTTAAATTATGTTCAAATAAAATCTAAAGGATTTGACAAAATAAATAAAACAAAGATTTCTTATAATACTTCTTAAATGATTTGGAATACATATAAACATTTTATTGGGCGTTGAAAGAATTATAAAATGATTTGAAATAATTTTTACAATTTAAAGGTTTTTTTTATATATTAAGTAGGGTACTTATTAATTTATAATTATAAAAAAAAGTATATTTTGAAGTTGCTAATATTAATTACTAATTAATTTATAATTTTAAAAAAGTATATTTTGAAATCGTTAATTACTATAATGCCATTACCCATGTAAAGTACATTTATATTAAAAAGGTTAAATGAGTATTTTACTTTTAATCATAAATATGTTATTATAGTGTTCTTATTTATAAGAAATTAGTTGTGAGTGCCCTTAAAATAAAATTTAAAACATTATTAAGCTTATATAAAAAATTAAAAATTATTGTTATTATATATTTTTCAAATTATTTGAAATATATTTAAAACATTTTAATTTTACTTGAAATAAATTTCAAATGATTAATTTTTTTAAAAATATTGTAAAGTATGTTAAAATACATGTGTATTCCTTTGAAATATTTATATAAATGTGTTGAATTATTTGAAATGTATTTTAAAGTTTTGAAAATATTTTTTAAATAAAAAAAGTGTCTTTAAATAATTTCAAAAACTTTTTAAACATAAATGATTTCAAATACTCTATAAATATTTTAAAAGTTTCAAAAAAAAAATAATGAGATTAATAATTAGAACCATTTTAATTTAAAACTATAAAACATAATTTTTAAGTAATTTAAAATGCTTTTTGAACTTTTTACAAGGTGTTTGACGTATTCTATAATAAATTAATATATTTCTAAATATTTTAAAGTATCTAAAAATTAATTTTAAATCATTTGAAATACATTTACATATTTTATTTTGTTCTTAAACCATTTTAAAATACTACTCTATGTTCTTCATAATAGGTACGGATTTATTTGTAAACTGTGTCTATTTCTATTAATCTAGTATATATAATTGTTGAATTGAAAATTATCACTAACATAAAATTCCAATGATGCAATTGAAAATGAATTAAAATTGTGTATATACATGATCATTTTGGCTTTTATAATATGATTTATTTTTATTAATGGGAGTACAATAAAATATTATTACGCTTTTTGAAATGTGATTCAAATTTAAGGATATACCTGAAAAACCAAGAAAATGAGCATTGCGGGATCTGAAGTTTGAATAAGATTTTACTTGATTCATATTGTCATTGAGATAACGATCTCTATCCAATGTAGCAATGTTTGTGTGTAAAAAACGACGGAAGAGGTAGCAATCGATGTTCTGGAGGCGATTGGAATTTTGTAAATTTCTTACAATTTTCCAAATTAGAATTGGCCAAATTAGAATTACAATTTTCAATAATTTACTTTTAATTATATAGAATTATTTAAGCGGTTGCGTTAGTTAGAATTGTAGTTGTTGTACACCGTGCATAAGGAGATGTACCAAAAGCACGTAAACAGATCTGATCAGGCAACGCACAAACTGTTTTGTAGATTTACAATAATTTCTCACAGCAAATATCCATATAAAACCAATAACTTTATTTCATACTTTCGGCGGCGGGACCACTGGACGGTGCATCATTTTCCGGAGCGATCGAAAGTCGCCATTTCCTCCGTCGTCTTCGCCGGCGCCTGCGGCGGCAACTGAACACCGCGGCTTCTCTCTTGAGGCGGATGCGGGGCTCGAGAGGCAACCGTCTGCGGCGGAGCGATGATATCCTCCGTGAGAGTGTCCGGGAAGACGAACACACCCTGCGACGGCCGGCGCTGGTGACGGTTAGGTCTCTGAGACATTTTTATTTTATTTTATTTATTTGGGGAAAACTGATGGGGGTGAAGATATTGAGTTGGTTGGGTTTTTACAGAGAATTTAAGTCAAATATTTTATCTGCGTTCATAATGGGATTATGTAGCAATAAATGCAGTTCAAATTGAGTTCAAATCGCTTCACTTCAATTCAGTTCAAATCCTTTCAAAATAAATTAAAATAAAATAAACAAAAAATAATTTCAATCTATAATTTTAAATATAAAGTCAATTCAAATCGTTTCAAAATAAATTAAAATAAAATAAACAAAAAATAATTTCAATCTATAATTTTAAATATAAAGTCGAATTAGTATCCTAATATTATTAATATTTTTAAAAAAATATTTAATAATTTATAAAAATTATTATTATTTTTATAAGAAAATCAATTCAGTTCAGATCTTAAGTTAAGTTCAGTATAATTTAGATGGCTTAAGTTCAGTGCAATTCAATTTAGATGGCTTAAGTTCAGTTCAGTTTAGCGGTTTCAGTAAAAAATAACATGTTCTAAATGTTAATACTATCATAACTCAAATATATAAAAAAAATATTATTATTATTGTCATTTATAAATAAATATAAATGTAAGTCACGGTTAATTTGATATCTGCATAATATTTTTTTTATATATAAATTGATAATATAGATTTTAATAAAATAAAATTATATTGTAATAATAAAATAACAAAAACAAATATAATTATTTGAGTATTATTTGTCAAAACTTCTAGATGTACCACATCATTACATCTCTAATGATTTTTAGGGATGAGCACCAACTTGACCGAACTTTTTTGTAGTTAGACTATGTTTATCGGTGACCCTGGAAAATGGGTCACCAATAAGACAAAAGAAAAAAAAATAAAAAAAAAAAGATAATGAAAATAAGATCAGCCGATCGGTTTGCGCCAGCGATCATAAATCACAAAGGATTGGCTCCACGTGTTCTTTTTTAATTGGTGTAAATTTAATATTTAATTTTAATCCATTTTATACATAATTTTTTTATATAACACATATGCTTGTTTCTATTTTATTAAAATAAAAAATAAAAAATTCTAAAATTCATAATTTAATTTTATCTACAAATAGAGTATAATATTGATATATTTTTATATAATTATAAACTTTTATTTTGTTAAATTTTTTATTTATAATTTTTTAAAACATTTTAAGAATTTTTTTACTATTAGTTTTTATGACATATTTCCATTTTTTAAATTAAATTAAAATTATTAGTATACATTTAATAAATTATAAAATAAATGAAATAATTTTAGATTGAGTTGGGTTGGGTTATGAGTAAAGTTGGAAAAGTTAGTATTTGGTTGGTGTTATAAATTGTGTAAAAAAAGTAAAATAAATTATTATTTAATTAAAAAATTGGGTTGGGTTGGGTTGCTAATAAACGTAGTCTTAAGGCTCGGCTTGCGACAGAACTCGCTGTTCAATCCAAGTTTTCCAGCTTTTTTGAACTCGATTTTTTAATAAACAAAATAATTTTATAAAATAAAAAATATTTTATTTGAATCAAAAAAATTATTTAATAAACAAAAACAATTTTATGAAATATACAATTTTTAATATTATTCATATAAATGTGTAAAATTTATGATTAAAATTCAAAATTATAAATTTAAATACAAAAAATAATATAAAATAATATATATTAAAATGTAAATTAAATATATATATATATATATATATATATATATATATATATATATATATATATATATATATATATATATATATATATAAAAAGTCGAACCGGTCAAAGTTTGCGGTTCCGAAAATTTTTTGGTCTGAGCTTTGCCGAAAAATAATTCAATTATATTCAATTTGACCGGTTCCGAAAATTTTTTGGTCTGAGCTTTGCCGAAAAATAATTCAATTATATTCAATTTGAGGTAGCTAGGGCGTAAAAAAATAATTCAATTAAAATTCATTTGGTGATATAGTTTCATATTTTTATTTTATTTTTATCATTATCCCAATTTATAAAAGGGCGTATTTTATTTTAGATGTAAAAAAATTATAAATCTCTAATTATAAATTCAAATTAACAATTTTATTCACTACAATTTACCACAATAATATATGCTCAGTTCAACACTTGCGATATCTCATCGTGACATCCTATTCATTTATCATACACTAATTATTTTGAATGTAAATTCATTAAATTGTATGTATTTCAATAAATACTTTGAATGTCATCATATTCGTATTAAATTTTACTATTTCTTATATATAATTTTTTTCTATAAGAGGGATGTTAAAATTTCACTAACTAGAGTATTCAGAGTACTTACCGGTACGGTGCAATGGATATAAAACCAAAATGTCTTCGTTAACAGAAATTCTAAACTTTGTTATAGTGAGTATTAAACGTTAAAACTAAAGTAATTCAAGGAATAATTTTTTTGCAAAAAAACTAATTTGAATAAGAATTATTAAAAAAGAATTATCAAGGTAATTAAAATTATTAATATTTTATCTTCATGGTATAAAATTTAAAATTAAATAATATAGTTAATCTACAATAAATATTACAAGATAATTATTTTTCGACAAATAAGTTACGTGGAAACTCAATTAAAAAAAACACAAGCAGACGACAAGAATTTCACTATGAGAAGCAACAAAATAATTACAAACATGATATATCTCACTTTCACACTCTATGTAATGTTTCACTTATGTAATTACAAACATGATATATCTCACTTTCACACTCTATGTAATGTTTCACGTGATAATTAATTCTCTCCTTATTTCTCTCAACTATTGTGGTATAGCAACGAATATATCCTCTATTTACAATTCAAATAATAATTTCTCTCTCTGTTTCTCTCTACTATTGTTCTAGCTACGAACATGTCCTTTATTTACAAGTGCATAAAATTCATAAATTAGGAAATCAATTGAAATAGAAAATAAAAATTTTAAACATAATTTACTAATTCAAAATCTCAATAAATAAGGAATATAATTATATATATACTATACTTAATTTAATTTCTCTAAATAAGAAAATAAATTAATAAAAATTTATACGAATTTAGTCATTTATAGTAACATGTATTCCAATTTATAAGAAGAGTCATTTTTATTTTTTTTTCAATTGAAAATTAAATACTTGAATTCACATTTTTAGGTAGTTGAGCCATGTATAAGGGAAGAAAGAATGATGTGCAGACAATAACAAGTGTAACAATAGTTTTGATCTTGTTGTTTTCAGGGCACGCATCTGCTGGTTTTTCAAGGTGCTATAGCCATTGTGCTGCTAAATGTAAGTCTACTCCTTTTGCGGCCGCTTGCGCAATCGCTTGCTTTGCCAAGTGCCTCTTCCCCAAAAAAATGCAAATGGAGGTTGATTCCTGCAAGAACAACTGCGCAATTGACCGATGCATTCTTATTATTACAAACGGTGGGTTATTTCTATTTTTTTTAATATTTATATTTTCGTATACCACAAGAACAGTCACAAGTTATTTGTTATTTATAAAAAGAAATTTGACTATTCTCATGGGACAAACGTAATATATATATATATATATATATATATATATATAAACACGAAAATGTTAATTACCATTCGTCTCAACTCTTAACATTGTAGATTTCAAGGAGGAGGATATTGAGAAAGTTGCTAATTGTGTTAGTGAGTGTGACCGGATTGAGAACAAATGTGACATCAACGCGCTGCCACCATACTAGATTGAAGAATTAATTGCGATCGATGAGGAAATTGAAATTATACTACTACTTAATTAAGGTGGAAGTCGCATTACTATGTATTTAATTTCCAATAGTTTTTTTTATCACCCTAATCAATTAATACTCTTTTTAGCTCACAATACTCAATCTCTTCCAATAAATGTATTCATTTTCTTTTTGTAAAAAACATATACTACATGTTTTCTTTGAGCAAAAGGAATAATATTTATTTATTTCATTTTAAACTGTTTAATAAAAAATTTAAGAAAAAATATAATTTTAAACTAAAATAAAATAATTGTGAATTTAAAAATAAGTAAAAAAAATATATTTTAAATTGAAAAAAATAAAATATTTATTTAATTGTTTGACATAAGTCGATTATACTTATCACGAGAGAAACATTTATATAATTGTTTGAGATAAGTCAATTATATGATAGAGAAAATATTACTACAATTTTAAAATATATTAATTATAATAAATTCAAATATTTTCAAAAAATTATAAAAAAAATATTTTTATGTCTTTGATACATTTTATTTCCATCCCTAATTCCTTTTTAAATAAATATTATACGATTGAAAGCTGTAAATTTTTTACATCGCTCAACACTTTCAAACTTTTAAAATAATATTTTGATAATTATCATAAATTAAAGTTAATATATATACTACTAGTATACATATATATATATATATATATATATATATATATATATATATATATATATATATATATATATATATATATATATATATATATATATATATATTAAGTTATAGAGAGTATAATTTTTTTAATAAAAAGAATAAATTATTTAAAATCTATTATTAATTAAACTATTGTTTATTAATTTAATTGATTTATAAAAAACAGCAATACACATATTTTTTATTTTATTTAAAATAATTTAAATTTATTTGCATTTTATTTTTTTAGAATGTTATGTTTCAATTAATAAAAAAATAATTAATATACATAATGGTAAAATAAGATGCATTAATTATTTTAAAATATATTTTTTTTTTTTGTTTTTAAAAATATTTAAATTTATTTATGATTAGTTTAATATTTATAATTGATTTTGTAAACCTGATGGTTTATTTTTCAAAATTAAAAATATTTAATTTATTTTGCAAATGTGGTAAAACTGAATAAATTAGAGTAGCATTGGGAAAATAATTTTTTTATCATACGTGGATGAGTAAAATTTCAATAATATCTCAATTATTAAAAATAATTATACTTAATTAAGAAGTATATTTTATAAAATTTAAAATATAAATTAATAAATGAAAATACTTTTTAAAAGAGATTTTAAATAAAGTGAAATTTTTAAAATTTTGTTAATTTACATTTTTAAGAGTATATATTTAATATTATTTTAACTTTATTAATTTAAACAATAATTGTTAATTATTATTTATTATATAAAATATATATACTGTTATTACACTATTACGTAATTATAATTTTGTATTACTTTAATAATCAAAAAATTATTTAAAATTAAACATTAAATTCTAAGAGAAAATTTATGTAGGATAACTTAAAATATTATAAATTATACTAATACACATCTTTTTCTAAATACTTATTTTTAATACTCATTATAAAAGATTATATTATGGACTTACTTTTTAAATTTTAAAATGTAAGAAAGAGAAAACAAAAAAATGCTCATTTCTTCTAAAAAAATTATTTTTAAAGGGTTTATTTTAAGAAATACTCTTACCGATAATTATATATATATTGTCATTTAAAAAAAAAACGAAATCAAAAGACACTCCACATCCCTCACACGTGTTATCATGCATGAAGTGAAGTCACTGGCACACACGTGTCACCATTCCCTCGTCTACCTCCCGCCCCTCCCCATACCTTCAAACAACAGACAAACCCTAATCTCTCTCTCTCTCTCTCTCTCTCTCTCTCAGCAATGGCGGATCGACAATACCCGAAGCCGACTCCGGGCACCGCCGTCTCCTCCGCCCTGCAGAAGCTTCGAGAGCACTCGCCCAATTCGACCCAGCTCGTCGGCCTCGCCACCCTCGTAATCTCCGGCGGCATTCTCCTCATCCTCGCCGGCCTGACCCTAACCTCCGCCGTCCTCGCCATCATCTTCTTCGCGCCGCTGATTCTCGTCACGAGCCCCGTGTGGCTCCCGATCGGGGTGCTGATCTTCGTCGCCGTCTCCGGGCTTCTTTCCTCCTTCGGATTCGGCGTCGCCGCCGTGGCCGCCGGTTCATGGATCTACAGGTACTTCAGGGGCTTCCACCCGCCCGGGTCGGACCGGTTCGATTACGCCCGGACCCGGTTCTCTGACACGGCGGGCCACGTGAAGGACGTTGCGAAAGAGTACAGTGGTGGGTATTTCCAGAGTAAAGCCAAGGACGCTGCTCCTGGTGCCTGATTTTATTTTATTTTCTTTTAAATAAATAAATAATAAATTTGATTTTATTTCTGTTTATTACTAGACTACCTACGGCTCTACCGCGTGATCCGGTTTTCAATTTGGTAGTTGGAGGAGAAAACAAATTAATCTACGGCACTTTTCTGTTTGTCAAAATTAATTTTTAATTGTTTTCGCTTCATTTCTAAATGACATCATATTTTCTATATTTTATTCCATTGTCACATAAGAATATCATTTATTTGGGAAAAATGGCAATAAGGCCATTTTTCAACATTTTTTGGGCAATAAGGCTTTCCAGAAATTACGCGTGGCAATTAGGCCGCCTAAAATGTGTAAAGACCGTATTGCCCTCTTCCCTCTTTTCTCTTCCTTCGCGATACACACACGGATCTCAAATCCCTAATCTCTCTCTCAAACACACCTCGACACCTCCTCCCCGCCGGCTCTTCCTTCTACGACTGCCCCCTCCGCCGTCGATCTCGCCCTCGACACCCTCTCCGCCGCCAAATCCTTCGGCGTCGAACACCTCGCCCTCCTCACTCAGGTAAAGAGCGAGACGATGATGGCGTTCCCGACCAGGAAGATAACGTGGTGGTTGAAGAGGTAATTCGAGAAATCGACGAAGTGCGCGCCCGTCGCTCTCACCGCAGAAACCGCCCAGTGGAGCACGAAATGATCAATCTGATGATATATCGTTCTCGTTCTCGTTCCCCGTCCCGCGCGCCTCCTCCGCCGTATCGAACGTGCCGAGCCAGTGGCGACACCGCCTGATCCGGTCGCGTATCTCCGCCGACCACCGCCCCCGAGCCGCTGGAATGCTTCACCGCCTCCAACGACGTCGTCCTCTCCAACCTCCCCCGGGTTCACATGCCTACACTGATGGCACGGTCTTTGTACAGGTACCATTGTTTCCACAAAATGTCTTTCATGATTTTCCCTTTGTAATCTTGTAATTTTATGGCGAGTTTTTGATTTAGGGTATCTTGCTTTGATTTCTATTTTTTGTCGAGTTTTTTATTGCGATATTGTATCTCCCTGGTCTACTGTGAATTTATGATTTGGATGTGCTTGATTCTGTGCAATGTGCTGTGATGTGTGATTGTTGAATCTCCGGCGAATTGGCCGGCCGCAGGCATGATGGTTTGAAGAATTTGGTTTACGGTGTTGATTTATGTGATCGGTGTGTTTATTGTTGTAGTATCTGATCTGTATCCCATCATTGTTATATGCTTTAAGTTTATTAATGTTGTCAAATTTGATCTAGTATTTGTTAGTTTGTTTTTGAAGAATAATGGCGATTTCGACAACGACTATCTAATTGGTTATGTTGTTTTATCATTTAGGCGACTTTCTTTTAGTATATCTTTGCATAAAGTGGAAAGGTGGGGAAGTTTCTATTTCATAAATGGAATGTGGCTGTTGTGTAGTATGGTGCTAGTATATCATAAACTCACGTCGTCTGTCCCTATCTTATAAAAATTCAGGTTGAACATGTGATTAGGGAAGAGAAGATGATGGCTGCATATGATCTCCTTGAGATATACTGTGAACTTGTTGTAGCACGTCTTCCAATAATCGAGTCACAAAAGTATGTATACTATGCACTCTGAACTTTTCATAAATTTCTGTTTTATTACAAACTCTACAGGTGAGCCAACATGAATAATGGAAGTGGATATTAAGTACTTAAGCAAAGTGGATATTTAGGCCTCAAATTGTTTCTAAGGCATCATATCTTAATTGTACTCCGATATTATCTCTTTGTAGGAACTGCCCCATTGACCTGAAGGAAGCCATTGCGAGCTTAGTATTTGCAGCACCACGTTGCGGAGATGTTCATGAACTTCTTGATGTGAGGAAGCAGATTACATCAAAATATGGAAAGGACTTCACCACGACAGCCACTGAACTTCGCCCACAGTGCGGTGTGGGCCGCATGGTATATATAGAAGTTAATTTTATTTAGCACCTTGAAATTAACATGCAAGTGATAATAGTATAAGTTTTAATTGTCTACTGTTATGCACTGCAGCATATCATTCGATTGAATAGGGCATTTGTTTACTGCCGAGATGAAGGTTGTTTCGTATTGTATTTGTGTATATTATTAGAATTTGATCATCATTTGTGAGATTGAATAGGGCATTTGTTTGGTGTATGTTAATCCATGAAATTAATTAATTATTTAATTACTCTCTCGATTGATCTTCTTCTTCAGGTGGTGAAGAAGCAAAGGCACCAAGAAGGTCGCTACAATCCGAAAATGCATCAAGTGGTTCCTGCTCACAACTGAAGGATCTTCTGTACTTGTTCTTGTATTTATAAAAATGTGGTTATGCTCGTGAGCAACATTGTATATGTAAAAATGTAGTTATGCTCGTGAGCAACATTGTAATTGAAATTGTCATTGATACGTTGTATTTTTTGGAATAATATTTATTTTATTTTTAGTGTGTTTTTATGACGTTCAGTGTTTTTTTATGGCATTCAGTGTTTTGGTCATTCAACATGAAACAAGTTAATAAGAGACAACACACTAAATAGGACTTAAACGCACTGAATATGACTTAAACACACTGAATAGGACTGAAACACACTGAACATGACTGAAACACACTGAATAGGAATGAAAAACACTGAACATGACTCAAATACACTGAATAGGACTAAAATACACTGAACAGGACTCAAATACACTGAATGCCACATGAATACACTGTTTGATTAAAAAATACACAGTTTGCGACTCAAATACACTAAATAGGACTAAAATACACTGAACATGACTCAAATACACTGAATGATATATTTTAACACTGAACATACTGAATGTCATATTTTGAAACTGAATGACATATTTTAACACTGAACATACTGAATGACATATTTTAATACTGAATGTCATATTTTAACACAGAACACACTGAATGTCATATTTTAACACACTGAATGTCATATTTTAACACTGAATGTCATATTTTAAAACTGAATGTCATAAAAACACACTGAATGTCATATTTTAACACTGAACATACTGAATGTCATATTTTAACACTGAACATACTGAATGTCATATTTTAACACTGAATGACCTATTTTAACACTGAACACACTGAATGTCATATTTTAACACTGAATGACATTTTTTAACACTGAACACACTGAATGTCATATTTTAACACTGAACACACTGAATGTCATATTTTAACACAGTGAATGTCATATTTTAACACTGAATGTCATATTTTAACACTGAACATACTGAATGTCATATTTTAACACAGAATGGCCTATTTTAACACTGAAAATACTGAATGTCATATTTTAACACTGAATGACATATTTTAACACTGAAATGTACTGAATGTCATATTTTAACACTGAACACACTGGATGTCATATTTTAACACACCGAATGTCATATTTTAACACTGAACACACTGAATGTCATAAAAACACACTGAATGTCATATTTTAACACTGAACACACTGAATGTCATATTGGCAAACACACTGAATGAGTAACAACATACTGAATGTCATATTTTAACACTGAATGTCATAATAACACACTGAATGTCCCATTTTTACACTGAATGTCTCCGGCAAACACACTGAATGTTATAAGAACACTAAATGTCATAAAAAATACTTAATGTCATTAAAAACACCAAATGTCATTAAAAACACTGAATCTCGTAAAAATAATGAATGTCATAACCTTCCGTAACTCGATATTACGATTACAAAAATATATCTTAATTTTCTTCACTGGTAGTGTACGCAAAGGGGTTCCATTCAACCTCAGCCAGTTGCGCTTGCAGCTGCCACTTTATCGTCAAGTTCTCTTTGATCATCTTTACCAAACTCCTCGATCAACTGCCGCTGTTTTAAGGTTATGTTTCTGGCACAAGGTAATCAAAACAAATCACCATATATAATGATATGATTCATATTCAGCCATCTTTCAAAATTGCAAAAATACACCTGACGTTTGTTCCTTTCGTTTTCGAATTACTTACATTGGAATGATGACGTTGAAGTGAACATATTCGTCTTCAAATGAGAAGGAGTTTCTGACTTTGATACCTGCACAAACACACACCAGAAGCAATGAAACTTACTTTTGAACATCTAGAAGGCTCGAGAAAACAATAAAAATTATAATGCATGCAAGTCCTCATAAAATGGAATAAGATCAAGTTAGGACATTTTCATCGAACATTTTGCGAGCACTCCAGAAACACTGAATGTCAATTTCAAGAAACCGAATCTCTGCTCGTCATTTCATCGAATACCTTGCGAGCACTCCAGAAACACCGTCTTCCCTCGCCTCCTCGATATCCTTCGCGATAGCCTCCGCAGCAACCACGAACCCTAGCCGCGCGCGCTCGAGTCTCACCACGAGGTAACTCAAGCAGTTGCCGTAGTAATTTTTTGGCACGGGCGGGTCCAAGCGCGGCCTGATGTCGATTGCGATCCTCGGCGCTGCCGCCCTCATGCCCTCCGACTCGAACACGAACACCACCACCTTCGATTTCTTCGTCCTGAGGCCGAGCGTGAGCGTGTGCCACGCGTGGTGGGCGAGGATCGTGAAATTCGTGTGGGGTGGGGGGGGGGGGGGGGGGGGGGAATGCCGCGGCGGATGGTCAACGTTTTGACGACGAATTGACGTCAACCGTCACGTTCACCTTCGCCGTCTTGCCTTCCCCGGCGGCCCGGGCATCCGATTCGACTTCGGCAAATGGGCCGACGTGAGATCTCTGGTTCCGACCGTGATTGTCGACTCGCCGTCTTCATCTTGGCCTGAAATCCGAGACGATGAGGCACGCTGCCCTGGAGTGGCTCGACGGGCCGGGGCCGATCGAAAAGGGTAAGGGCATATGGGGGTATTTTCGTCCATAAATATATATTTTTTGGCCTAATTGGAACAAAAAGGCCTAATTGACACGAAAATTAGAAATTGGCCTTATTGGCCAAAAAATGTTGAAAAATGGTCTTATTGCCATTTTTCCCCATTTATTTTTATTTATAACTAGTCTTTTATTACTATAAAGAGTTTATTAGAGTATTACTATATATAGTTTATATTATATTTTTATTACTATATAGAGTATTATTATATAGAATTTCTACTGTATTATGTTATGTTTATTACTATATATATATATATATATATATATATATATATAGAGTATTATTATATAGAGTTTCTACTGTATTATGTTATGTGTTAACTCTGTATCTCTCGTCGTGATAATTAGTACAGTAAAAACTCTATATAGGAATAAACTCTCGTAATAAAAAATTGAAGTCCCAACTTGGAATCAGTTATAAATAGGAATAAACTTTATATAGTAAATTAATAATACTCTATATAGAATAAACTCTTTAGTAATAAAAAATTGAAGTCTCAACCAGTTATAAATAAGAATAAAATCCGCATTATCATAAGTCATACATTTTTTAAGTCCCATTTTAAGAATTTATACTTTTATATAAAAATAAATATGATTAATATATAATAAAAATATTTATTAATAATGTTTTTATTTATTAAAATCAAGAACAACATATTTAAGATAACTTGAAATATTTATCAAAATCAATAACATATAGTATATGATCAAAGACTCAAAGTTTATAGTTCTTATATTCATTAATATTTTATTTAATTTGTATGTTTGTGTTTCAAATCTTATTATTCAAAAATATTAAATTAATTTTGTGAATTTAAAAATAGATAATATTGTATATATATTATTTTTATATTTATATTATTTTTTATATAAAAAATTATTTTTATTTTGTAAAATTCTGTATAAGAATTTCCGGTCCCAACGATATGACTGTACGGAATTTTTACTGTATATTAAATTTTTTATACATTAAAATTTTTATACTATCATATAATTTTGTGACTAAAAAAAATATTACTATAAAAGAGTTCTTATAAAGAGTTTTCTAAAATAATTTTTTTTTTATAAAAAAAAAACAAAAAAAAAAAACATAAATATTATATTACCTATTCTTAAATTCACATAGTTAATTTAATAGCTTTGATTAAGGAATTTGAGCATATATGTTTAAAAATTGTGTTTAACATATAAATTGAATAAAATACTAATGAATTTATGAACTATACACTTTAACTATATACTATATGTTATTGATTTTGATAAATATTTTTAAGTTTCCTTAAACATATTTCGTATTATTAATTCTTAAATCGGAACTTCAAAAATGTATAACTTATGATAATGTGAAGTTTATTCTTATTTATAATTCGTAACAACTTGATACTTAAATTTTTTATTACTACATTAAATTTATTCTTATATAGAGTACACTGTATAGAGTTTCTACTATATATTAATAAAAAAATTATAATTTATAAATTAATAACATTTAAAAAAATAATTTCAAACTTTAATTTAAAATTAAATACATTGGAGTCAAAATGTTCATACATAGTAAACATAAAATGTGAAAAAATTATACTCCAATCATCCAAAAAATTATATCCTCTTTTAATTTTAGAACATTTTACAATAAATTACCAAAAAAACATTTTACAATAAATTACCTCTACTTTATTATTTTAATTTTTAAATTTCACTTTGAATTATCTTATTCATGAAAAAATACATTATTTTTGGTCAAAATAAAAACCACGTAAGGAATCAGCTATTTCAAACCTACTCGGACCCATCCTTAATTCATACGGAGTAATTAATTTACAATTATGACCCCGCTTTATTCTCGCGCCTTCTAAAGAAAGAAAGAAAGAGAAAACATTTTCAACCCCTCAATTCCACTACATCCACATTTCGACCCCATCTTCGTTTCTTCTGAAACTTAAGAGACAAGAAATAAATAATTGTTTATTAATTAATTAATTAATTAATTAATTTATCTTTATATGAATCTGAACTCAACAACAACAACTATCAGTCTCTGAACCGCGAATCCCACTTTTCAGTTTCATCCTCACTTTCTTTACCAGAACAAAATTAAATTAAATAAATCAAATATCAAAACCCTAATCCCTTTCTATACCTCATCCCCTCTATAGATCTGTTTTCTTCTCGCCGAGAGTTTGCGATTTCGTGTGAATCCATGACGCTCAAACTAGATCTGTGGGATTCATCCCAAATGGAAGATTAGATTTCCATTTTTTTTATATTTTTTTCTGGATTAGGATTGAAGAGGTGGGTTTTGAACTCGGATTTTGATCGGATTTTTTATGCTCGTTAGTTCTGTATTCAGAGCATTTCATTCTTCTTCTTCTCCTTCTTCTTTTGTATTTGATGAATTTGTACACTTCAGATTTTCGTGATTAATTGAACTATTTATTTAGCCATAGCATTTTCGTCCTGTTTAGTTTTGTGTTGATTGCATTTGCGCATGTTTATTGGACTGCTTTCTCACTGCATGTAGTTGGGTTTGTAGATGGGGGGACTGGAGTGAAGTTTGGGTGACTTTTGCCGAAAACAATGAACGGGGGATTGATTCAGCCACAGAACGAACATCGTTCAGCTGTAGACGATGCCAAAACCGAGTTGTGTGAGGAGGCTGGAAATGAGAACCAGAAACCGGGTATTGATGATACCGAAATGAAAACTATGGATTGTGCCAACAGCGACGTTGATGTTGCCCCTGCCTCACTGAAGGTAACAACAGACGGGGTGTTGGATAACAATGTCCCGAGTAACACTGAATCCCAAGCTTTGCTGGAAAGGCATGTAACGGACCCCGAATCAAAATCTTGTTCAGAAGTCCAAATGAAAGAATCTAATGATGTTGTGGGTAGTGCCGAGCTAAAACATTCAGAAGATGAGCATTGCATGAGAAAATCGCAGAATGACCAAAAACTAGAGTTGAAGGAATCAAAATCTTGCTCTGAAGTCCAAATGAAAGAATTGAATGATGTTTTGAGTAGTGGAGAGCTAAAACCATCAGAAGAAGAGCACTGCATGACAAAATCGCCGAATGACCAGAAACTAGAGTTGAAGCAAGTGATGGGCCACGTTGAAATGGAACAAACGGAAACTTGTGCTAAGAGTGGACTGAAAGAAGCAACTAATGATGATATGCACTCGGAGGTTTCGAATCCAAACATGTCCCCAAAGAATGTCACCTCTAGCAGTCAACTTGGTGTCGTTGGTGTAAATCACGGTGGTTGTGGAGAAATTACGTCTGTTTGTTGCCGAAGCTCATTTGCCGAGGAGAGTTTATGTACAGACAATTTGGAACCAGTCAACAAAGCTTGTGTGGTGCTTGAGATCCCAAAGCATGTTAGACCCACTGGTATTAGAAAGATCACGTTTAAGTTTAGTAAACGGGATGTGGGTCATGATGGCGACTTATCTACTGATGTTAAACCGTTTGATGATGGAAACATTCATGAGGGGTTTTATGATAACCATGTATCCATGTCTCCGACTGCACATTTAATGGGCGATGCCTTTCAGAATCAAGGGTGGAGTGCTTTGGAACATGAGGAAATGAGTTTAAGCATGGATGGCTTGGATTTCCAACACACACAGAGCCCTTCCTACTGTGTTCCTAACAGGGAACTAAAAATGTCTAAGAAGATTGTCCTGGATAATTACCCTACAAATGTTAAAAAGCTTCTTTCCACTAGGATTCTGGAAGGAGCCAGTGTTAAATATATTTCGATATCTGGCATGGTATGTGTATCTTTCACTTATGCTTTAAATGAAGGGCCTAACTGTTATATTTTTTTCAAATATGAAGTTTTTTTTTTTTTAAATGTCATTTGCTTATAAAGGGGTGCTTGAATGACTGAATCTGTTTTAAGACAAAATAATTGGTGTATTTTTTTTGTAAATTTTTAATTTACTTTTTTATTTATGTCAAATCTCAAGGGTACTCCGTGTAACTAATCCTTACAAATATGATGTTATTCTAGTTATTTGTTGTGGCACTAAATTGTTTTTAAAATGCCAGAAAGAGCTTGAAGGAATCGTCAAGGATGGTGGATACCTGTGTGGTTGTTACATCTGCAACTTCTCCAAAGTAAGTCTTATCTGCAGGTTGAATTGTGTAGTTTTTAACATCAGATGTTTGATTTTTGTGTTGACAATGATTTATTGTGGAAGCAGGTTGTTAATGCCCATGAGTTTGAACTCCATGCGGGTGTGAAGACTAGGCATCCAAATAATCACATATATCTTGAGAATGGGAAGTCCATCACTAGCATTGTTAAGGAACTCAAGAGTGCTCCTCTCAGCACAGTTGATAGCGTGATAAAAGATGTTGCTGGTTCATCCGTCAATGAGGAATACTTCAAGGTTTGGAAAGGTAAACTTTCAATACTACCATTTTTCCTCAGGTTTTATTGAAGTTGAGTCAGATGTCTTTATGAAGTTGAGCTATGTTATTGAACAAAATAGGGTCTGAGAACTAATTGGGTCTTCCGTGTGTGGGAAAGAATAATTGGATTGAGTAATATTTTGGAAGGTGAATTGAACAACTAGATCATAAGAATTTACGAAGAATTTAACCATTTTGATGCTAACTCAGGCAAGACTCGTTTGGATAGAATTAATACTTAGATTCTCGGAGATCAGGGTTATGGACGTGAGGGGGAGGATATGGGAGCATCAATTTTTTTGTTAGCAAAACTCTCAACTTCTAATTAGCTCTCGAATTTTTGCAGAAAATTTACAAAATGGCAATGGTGTAGCTTATGCAGGTAGTGTATACCAAAGCAGGCATTTTGGCATGCCTTACTGCACCAGCAGGTATATATCTATGTATATTTGGTAACATCTTCCTAGAATCCTTTATGCGCCACCCTTGGCAAATAATCTCACTTACTCTGAAGATGATTGTTAGAGTTAGATATAGATATTATCAGCTTCAAACTAAAAACTCATTTTTTAACTTTTGTGGTTAAATTCTATAAAGTGCATCATAGAGACTTTCCACGGAGGGTACACCACTTTTTGGTGCCTTTAATAGTATTCAAGTTGATTGCATTGGTCACCTGAGAAATGATCGTGGTGGTGAATCTTTTGAATTTTCCATTTTTCTTATTGCTTTATTTTCTAACATGAGCTGCCACTTGTCTCAGTCATTTTACTGAAGAGAGCCCGTATCCTGCTTTATACCAGTATTCTCATGTAAACCCCTTCAATCAGTCAAGCTATATAGAGTTGCCAGTAGAGAAGAAGCGTCTGGTCAAGAAGTTTGTTCAATGCCCATATCTCTCTCTCTTTTTTCCCTTTTTCTTTCATGTAGAGGGTCTTAATCTGCTGAGTTCTAATGTCATGTGCAGGCCGAGGAAGAACAGTTCTAACTCATTTGGGGAAAAGAAGAAAGCTGGTGAAGGTGGTAACAGAAAAAGGCAAGCTTGTTTTTCTTTATGTATCTTTTCAGTATCTTGTTATTGATTGTTTTCAATCTTCTGTCCACTTTGGTCTTTGGCCTTTGGAGAATATTAATAGGCCATTTTATGCCAGGGATAATGATTTGCATAAACTACTTTTCATGCCAAACGGATTGCCTGATGGGACCAGCTTGGCTTACTATTCTAAAGGAAAGGTTGTATTTTAGCCTAATATATTGAATTTCCGCATTATTTTATCTATTGGGAGTTTATTAACTTCGTGAAAATTTTGCGTCCTTACAGAAGATTCTTGGGGGTCACAAGCAGGGAAATGGTATATTCTGCACTTGTTGTAACTGTGAGGCAAGTCCATCTATCTGCACTTGTCTCTTCAAGCTTCAAGAATTTAGCCTATTTGGTTTCCCTGCTTGAAAAAAGTTCCAATCTAATGGTCGTTGTGTGTGTTTGCTTCATACAGATAAGTCCTTCCCAGTTTGAAGCCCATGCTGGGTGGTCAGCCAAACGTCAACCGTGAGTGAATTTGGAAGTATAAATTTACTTTATATTTTGTTGAGACTGTTATATAATTCGTGTTCTTTTGCAGCTATCGTCATATTTATACATCAAGTGGCTTGACACTTCATGACATAGCCTTGATGCTGGCCAATGGCCAAAATATCACCTCCAGTGGTAGTGATGATATGTGTGCGGTATGTGGGAATAGAGGTGAACTTATAATTTGCAATGCATGCCCTCGAGCTTTTCATGCAGGTGATTTTATAGTTTTCTTTCAATTTCTATGTTTCATGTTTTCATAATAATTCTATGCTCCGTTTATAGTTTCAGGGATTTTTAGTGTTAGATTTTTTTGCCTCAAATTTGGATGGTTTGCACATTTCTGATGTGCTTGTGAGTTGTGGGTTCCACTTTATCGTGATTGATTAACATCGAGACTCTTGCAGATTGTTTGGGTTTACAATATCCTCCTGACGATGATTGGCATTGTCAATATTGCACTGAGAGATTTGGTCCTGGCAGAAAAGCACTTGCAGAGTCGAGACACATTATCCTTCGATTGAAGAGAGTTGTTAAAGCACCAGAATTTGAGCCTGGTGGTTGTGTTATCTGCAGGTCCGTTGTAGCAATCACAGTATTAGTTAATTTACTGCCACTTATCGTTTGTATTTGGTTCTTTGTATTCTGATTACGAATTCTTTTCATAAAAAATATGTTTGCAGGTCCCAGGATTTTAGTGCTGCCAAGTTTGATGACAGGACAGTGATAATCTGCGATCAAGTATTGCATTTCCTTTTCATTAGTTGACTAATTAGCATGTATTTGTTATATTTATTTTTTAATTAATATACTCCAATTATTTTACTGTCTAGTGTGAGAAGGAATATCATGTTGGTTGTCTGCGTGAGTCTGGGTTCTGTGATCTGAAAGTAAGTCCCGAATGTACATTTTTGGCATGCATGAGTGCAGCAGTAGCATTTTGCAGTTTTGTAATTAATGGATATTGCAATACAACTGTTTACAGGAACTTCCCGAGGATAAATGGTTTTGTCGTAATGAATGCCATAATATTTTCAAAACACTTGAGAATATGTCCTGTAGTGCACCTGAGGTAATACCGGCTTCAGTGTTAGATGCCGTATATGAGAAGCAAACAAAAATAGGTTTCAATACCACGTCTAAGAATGAGATACAATGGTGTATCTTAAATGGAAAAAGTCGATGTCCCGAGCATATATTGCTGCTTTCACGAGCTGCAGCAATCTTTCGTGTAAGCTCTTACTTCCTGCTGTTCACATGGTAGTCATTTTAGTTTTTTTTTTTTTTTTTTTTTTTTTAATAAAAAAATCAAAAAAATCTAAGACTTAATTAAGTGCTGCATGGTTTTATTTTGTTTTTTTTACTAATTTTTCTAACTCTGCATTGGTGTTGTGTGGGAGTTCATTTTAACAAAAAAATACTTCAACATTTTACTATAGCTTTGAGAGGTATATTAATAAAGGTTTTTATATTTAGGCTATCGTATGAACAGTTACCATCTAAATTGTTGTTATTACACACCTTTGGAGAATAATTGACTTTTTAACTTGATTGTTTTGTCTATGTAGGAATGCTTTGACCCTATTGTTGTCAAGTCTGGTCGTGATCTCATCCCAGTTATGGTGTATGGGTGAGTAATTTTACCTTCCTTTGTTATGTACGAGTTATGGCTGATAAGTTATTTATCAGAAATGTGGTGGTTGTCAAACAAGCTTAAATAATTGGTTTTGATGATTTCATTCTTTTGGCCTATGTTGCAATCTCATCCGTTGTTTTTTTTACTTTCGTTTTTGCAGAAGGAACATATCCGGACAAGAATTTAGTGGAATGTATTGCGTGGTTTTGATTGTACAGTAAGTCTCTAAAAATTCTCTCCAACCATTTATTAATTTCTTCAATTTCTTATTATCTAATAATTAAAATTTTAAAACTTGTGGTTTGCAGGTCAGTTGTTGTATCAGCTGCTCTTCTCAGGATATTCGGAAGAGATGTTGCTGAACTTCCTTTAGTGGCTACGGCTAGAGAAAATCAAGGAAAGGTAATAAGAGCTGATGACTTGAAATGGGATTTTCTTAGGTTGATTATAGACTCAAATAACCTTCTCTACTAAAACAAATGGGTATTTGTACTTCATTATTAACTTTGTATATTGTTAAAGCGATTTCAGGTTGTTAGTGGATTTGGTGCATAAGTTTATTATTAATTTATAATTACTAACTGCTGCATTTGTATAGGGCTATTTTCAAGCTCTGTTTACGTGCATAGAGGGACTTTTGTCATCTATGAGTGTGAAACACCTGGTACTTCCTGCGGCCGAGGAAGCTGAGCCTATGTGGACAAATAAGTTAGGCTTCAGTAAGACAAGCAATGAACAAGTAAGTACTGCAATTTGACTTGATTTTTTAATTTTTAGTTGAAATAAGTGGGCATCATTTGCGAATGTGTTTTTAGGAATAAGGTGTTAGAGTGTTTGTGAGATGTGGTCATTGGGAGTTTCTACTTTCCTCCTGCATTCCTGAGTTTATGTTTCCACTTTGGATTTTCCTCTGTTCAACTTGTTAATTGAGGGTGCAGAAAAAAATCAGCAAGGGGGTAAAGAAAATGATATTTAAATAAAAAATAAAAACAAAGGCACCTTCACATCATTCTTATTTCTTATATTGACTTGCATCATTCTTTATTGCAACACGGCAAAAAAAAAAAATCCAATTCTATTTTATTTATATTATTTTTGAATGTTTTTTTTATAACCCACAAGATAAGTTTTGGTTCATTTTTATTTTTATCTCCCAAGTTTGTTCATGAAATGTTTACTTGTAGAATTGTTTTCCATCTTTTAATTGTGCTCTTAATTTTGTGTATGCAACAGTGTTATATTTTCTGACTATTGAATTGTCATTTTTTTTTTCCGAGCAGATGCTCAGGTACAGGGATTTCCAGCTAACAGTCTTTAAGGGGACATGTTTGTTAGAAAAGGAGGTACAACAGTTTCAAAACTAATCAGAGTACATTTTTTGAGGAGATCTGCGAGAAGCTGTACTATCTCAATGGTGTCCATGACTTGGCCACTTGGAATGCCATACAATAGAGTCCCTGGTTTGCATGGTATATATGATGTTTGAGTCATATGTGGCTCCGTAGGCCGACAGTAAAGTCTTTCATCAGTTATGATCATGCAATTATCTACCGGCTTGATCAATTGAGGAAGCATATCTGTCTTGTGATGTCGGTTTTGTCCGAGAAGCATCTTTTTCTACCTCTTGAATGCCCAAGGTTTAAATTCGGAAATTTAAATATTTACTAGTATCCCTTGAGCCTTGTCTTTAATGGATGTAGGGTGTTTGCCTGAGATGCTAAGATAGATGATAGTACAACTACAAGTTACATTGATAAATTATCTAGGCATGCTACTCTGGTTTTACATTTTTGTACGCATGCATGACCATCATTCTTGTTTTTTCCCTCTTTTATTTCCTTCCCTTTTTAATTTGAAATGGGGAATGATATTACAGATGGTTAGTGTCTAGAACAGATTATACATGCAATCTCCCTTTTTTTTTTCCTTGCATTTTAATGGAATGTTGAATTTTTGGATAGAACATTTTTGTTTGTGATCTTTGATGAAATAATGAAATTATTTTTTCTGTTTTTTTTTTTCTTTTGGTATCTGATGTATTTTCTCACAGAATTACTTCAATGTCTCTTAAATATTCTCTTTTTTATTCTTGTTTCACGTATATATTTATACATTAAGAAATTACTCCTATTATAGTTATTTTTTATACTTGTTTAATTAAGTCACAACAAATATGAAAAGAAAAGATTGAATGTATCTTATTTTTTAAAGTCATGTTTTCTTGACTCTCAATTGAATTGATTAAAAGTTGTGAAATGAACTACCAAGTACGCTTTAGAATTTAGATATCATCAAAATTCGAAATTTCATTATTATACTTCGTTTCACTACCTAGTACGCTTTATAATTTAAATATCATCAAAGTTCGAAATGTGAAATCTAACTACTTTATTTTATGATATTATCTCTTCAAAAAACGGTAGAAAATTGTAAATGAAATAAATCAATAATAATAATACGGAATAATAATAATAATAATAATAATAATAATAATAATAATAACAACGTTCTTCCCTCTTTTTTCATATCTTGTTTATACGATCCCCTCTTTTATTTCGATCTGGTAATTTTTACACTTCTCTTTCTAAATTTCTTTCTCATTTTTGAACTTTATTTTCTGGTTTTCTGATTTCATCTCATTTGTTCATCATTTTATTTTTCAATTGCTGTTGCTAGGGTTTGATTTGACTCGAATTAATAAAACTCCAAATTAAGCAAATCAGATGGCTGCTCCTCCCGCCAGAGCTCGAGCCGATTACGATTACCTCATCAAACTCCTCTTGATCGGCGACAGCGGTGCGTGGTTTTTTTCTGCAGTTTTTTTCTGCATCTAGTTATGGAATATATTGTAGTGTACAGGCCTTAATCATGAATATGATCATGCTGTAATTGTATTTTGTGGGAGATGTTATCAGTGTTTTTTTGTTTCCTCCTTCGATGTTTGCAAAACCCTGATGAAGAATTCACTTGTCGGTAAAATGATCGTAAAAGGAGTTGCTTCATCTGGTTTTGACGGTGCAATAGATTCTTCACCATTCAAGCTTATATTCGTGCAGGCTCATACGACTGTGTGCTACATTTTTCTTTAATAATGAGGAATCTATCTATCATTTATTCTATAAATTGAGGAGCAAGCTGGATAACCAAACTCATGAGTTTGGTGAAAGGCAATGACTGGAATGTTAGATAATAGATCAGATAGCTGTGCATTTGAGTTACTGGTTCTGCAGGTTGTGAGTTTCGTATGGTAGGCTGTGCTTTAGAATTTAGATAATATGCATCAAATTAATTTTGAGACTATCATTTTATTATAAATCATAAACGAGTAAGAATAAAATCTGTATTTTTATTTTCATCCAAGTATCACTCTGTCAGTGTAGCATGATTGCCTTGTTGAAGATTGACCATCCCATGAACTATAGACTCTAGATTTTTACTAACAAGAATTTGAATTTTGTTTCACCAAAAACGTTGTTCGAGTATTTCTTTTTTTCGAAGTTATATTTGTTTGGACTGGGTTTGAAGTTATCATAATTTATTTATTTCCTTTCAGGTGTGGGTAAGAGTTGCCTTCTTTTACGATTTTCCGATGGTTCATTCACCACCAGTTTTATTACTACCATTGGGTTGGTTTCCTTGAATCATACAGAACTTAGCCCATTAGGCTTTTTCGAAAGGGATTATACCTTACGTTATTTGGTGTATTGTTTTCTCATATAGTATTGATTTCAAGATAAGGACGATAGAGCTTGATGCAAAAAGAATCAAATTGCAAATTTGGGATACTGCTGGACAAGAGCGATTCAGGACCATCACAACTGGTACTGCCGTTTCCTTCTTCCCTTAAATATTTCATGTTATCATGTTTATATGCTAGTTTCGCGTATTAGTTTTAGAAAGTTGAGGGTGCCACTTGGCTATGACGTGTTAATAGATAATGAGGAATTTATATGTGATTCACGTTACAGGCTATCACGATCTGGTGTGAGGTTGGTACTATATGATATGAAAATTGTGGCCTAGAAGTCTTTTAGGCATATTTGTTGAAGTCACAAAATTTCTTACAAGGAGAAGTCCTTATTTCAGTAATCAGAAGCTTAGTTTTGTTGTGTTCTGTAAAATAGACTAGAAGACTCACATGCTAGACACTGATAGACTGGAGAACTCACATGTTATTTTCACATGGTCACATATCTTCACAATATTACCATCATGCTACTGCAGCAATATTGCACTGCTATTCTTATACGAGCAAAATTCTGGCTTACACATCTTTCTAGTTCCATTTGTACTATGAAAAACAGTAGCCTTATATTATCTCTTATCTCTCTCCCTACTTTTTACTATTGTTTATTATAAAAACAGCTGGAGCGAATATTTAAGAATAAAATAATATTGTACTATTATATTTGTGATGCATTCAATCTTGTTTTGTTGTGGGCTTTATTGTACATTACATGTCTGCTGTGCCTTCTATCTTTCATATTCCCCATAACAATATAGGCTATATAATTTTGGTTCTGCCTAAGCAACTGCTTCTTTTGCAGCTTACTATCGGGGGGCAATGGGTATATTGCTGGTGTACGATGTTACTGACGAGTCATCTTTCAACAGTAATTTCTCTTGATCCCCTATTTTATTGTCATGATCGAGCGTGATAAAGGTTTTTTTGATTGTTTGATTTTCTTATTTATTCATGTTCTCTTTAATGTTTAAAATGTTATCCATGTGTCTAAATTATCTTTTTAATTATTCAGTTATTTGCATATTATGCCGTCTTTTGCCCAAAATTGTCTTTTTCATTTTTGTAGACATTAAGAATTGGATCAGAAACATTGAGCAGCATGCCTCTGACAACGTCAACAAGATATTGGTTGGCAACAAGGCTGACATGGATGAAAGCAAAAGGGTCTGCCTTCCCTCTCTCACCCTACACCTTCCCCCCCACCCACCCCCCACCCCCCCCACCCCCACCCCCTCAAGACAAAATGAACAAAGCATGTGCATATTTTGAATTTGTAGAACTTAAATTGAGGTCCGGATAATTCAAAATGTACCTCCAAGGTTTGGCCAAATTGCAAAAACCCAGGTTACTTGCTTTTAAAATTACAAAGCTACTAACAATATTTTATTTTGTCTTACATTAATTGCCTTTGTAAAGCAAGCATGATTTTAAAAACACCATTAAAATTTATAAAATAATTACAGTTAGCCCCATTACTTTTAAAACTAAATGTGCCTCGAGGGTGTTTTTTGTAAATTCAAAATTTAGTTTTTTTTTTTAATTTTGTAATTAGGTCAAACCTCACCTCTACACCTCATAAGTATCTTCGTAATTTTCCCTTCAAATTGCTAGTAAATTATGTTGGGAGGTCATCTATGTTCATTGCCAGTCTGTTAGCGTGGTTATACACAGAGGTTAATCTTATGCTCACATATATTTTTTATCTAGCTCTATTTTGCATAATAATATTTCCATAATTCCCTCAAAACATCTTGAGTCATTCACACACGCCTCTCTAACCTAGTTTGTCTTTTGCATATGATCTTACACAAATTTCTCAATGATCTGTAGGCCGTACCTACAACAAAGGGCCAAGCTCTGGCTGATGAGTACGGGATCAAATTCTTTGAGACAGTAAGTAACACTGGTTATTTATAAATGGATTTTAATTTCAAGAAACTCATCCTAAAGCGACATTTGTGTCAAACAGAGTGCCAAGACGAACATGAATGTAGAGGAGGTTTTCTTCTCAATAGCCAGAGACATTAAGCAAAGACTTTCCGAGACCGACTCAAAGGCTGAGGTACCAAGTCTTAGTTTACACCTGCATGTGTGTTTGTTTGCATGCAATCATTTTTTTTTTCTTTTCATTAATAGTAAAATAACTGATGCAGCCTCAAAGCATAAAAATTAACCAACAAGAACAAACTGCACAAAAATCCGCTTGCTGTGGTTAACGAACTAACGCTCCAAAGACAGGATGTCCGGAGACATCCACTACATTGACCATTTTGACGGGAAGAAATTACTCCTTTTTATGCCAATATATTCACCCATGTTGCTTGTATTGTTAGTTACCATCTAATTATTTATAGATGGTACGGAATTTGTGTTGATTAACAGATATTTTTATTGGCTGAATTAATCGATATATAATTATGAATTTTAGACTTCGATAATACTTTCAATTCTAATTTCATCTGTTGGACAATTTAATTAGAATTATGAGAATCTAAAAGTAATTTTTGGACCACAGCACTTTATATATGTGAAAATAACTATTTTTTTGGGTCTATTTTTATTTTCAGAAGTGCAAATTTATGTAAATAAGAAAGAGGGATGTATTAGATTTTGTATACACATGATAAACAATTAATAGATGATTTATTCTATGATTGATACTTCATTTTCATGCCCACTCATCGTACTTGGCCATATTTAAGAGAGTAGGGAGTTTGGCCATATTTAAGAGAGTAGGGAGTTTGATAAAGACCAATCGACAACATTAAGTGTTTGTGCTTAATTGCAAACAAACAACTATGTGATGTATGTTATGAATATTATTAATTAGTGAATGACTAGTTTACCATTTTTTGGTGAACAAGACAGAAACCCTACTTTGTATCCTATATAAAGGGGTCTCCCCATATCAATGAATGAAGAATTCATAACAATCCTACTTTGTATCCTATATAAAGGGGTCTCCCCATATCAATGAATGAAGAATTCATAACAATTCTATTCTTCTCTTATATTGTTTCTCTTACTACTATATTATTCTCTCTCAATTCTCTTGAGTTTATAACACTTTATCAGCACGAAAGCTCAACCGCGTTTTTTATCGAAGTTCTACTCATCCAAGATCCGAACTCCAATGCAAGAATTTATATGTTTGTTTATATTCATTAATAATTATAAATATATGTAATTCTCTTCCCTTCTTCTTAAATTCAAATGTTCCCGAAGAACATTATAATCTGATATTCCTGGAGTAATATCATGTGTTCCCGAAGAACATTATAATTTGATATTCCTGAAGTAATATCATATGTTCCCGAAGAACATTATAATCTGATATTCCTGAAGTAATATAAAATTAATTATGCCTAAGTTCCTGAAGAACATTATAATATGATATTCTTGAAGTAATATCAAATTAATTATGATTAAGTTCCTGAAGAACATTACAATATGATATTCTTGAAGTAATATCAAATTAGTTATGCCTAATAAATAAATTAAAATTTTAATGTTCCTAAAGAATATTATGGTATGATATTCCCGAAGAAATATCAAAACTAAACGTTCCTAAAGAACATTGTGATATGAAGAATATGATATGATATTCCTGAAAAAATATCAAAATAAAATGTTCCTGAAGAACATCGTGCGAGTATTTCGTGGTCGAGTCATGTATGTACGAACTCGACCCATGAATCAATTGAGGTACTTCGTGAATTCCAAAGTGGGTGAAACTTTAGGAAAAGTTAATCCAAACCTTGTTGAATAGCCCGATGGTTATTTGCTTGAATATTGGGATAGCCACAAGAGTTTGAATCCCCATGAAAATTTGATATTCCTGAAGTATTATCAAATCAATTATTCTTAATATATCAATTAAATTGAATGTTCCTGAAGAACATATACTGTGTGGTTTAAATATTATATTGATCTTTTAAGATCATCCTGATATAATTCGAGAAATAACAAATCAAATTGTCCTTTGAATATTTCTGAAGAATTATTACGATAATATCATCGTATGATATTATATCAAATTAAATTGCTCCCGTAGTAGCAATAGTTTTGGAAATATCAAGTTAAATTGCTCCCGTAATAGCAATAAATTTTAAATGTTCCTGAAGAATATTATGATATGATATTCATGATTAAATATCAAAATTAAAATTTAAATGTTCTGGGAGAACATCATGATATTCCCGCAGAAATATCAAATCAAATTGCTGAGATAAAAATTTTACTGGTCCCATAAATGTTGTCTTTTTTCGATTTGGTCCCACAGACATACGCGTTTTCAATTTAGTCCCAAACAAATCGAATTGAGTTTCAATTTAATCCTTTTGGCCGGAAAATTCAATTTTGGCCGGAATTTGACCACGTGACCCGCACCTGATCGGAGGAGCGGCCATGACTGCTGACTCAGCGACACGTGTCAGCAGATCATTGGCTATCGTCTTTTAAAAAAAAATTAAAATACAAAGCTTAATACATTAATACATTGATTTTTTGATTTAACAAAAAATAAAAATACGCCAGAAAGGATTAAATTGAAACTCAAATCGACTTGTTTAGGACTAAATTGAAAACGCGTATTTTTGTGGGACCAAATCGAAAAACTCAAAGATGTTTTTTTACTTTTATTTTTAATTCCCGTATATGAAATCGTATTTCTAGCGTATTTTTCTTTTCTTTTTTAAATCAAAAAATCAAGGTATTAAGTTTTATATTTCGATTTTTTTTTTTAAAAGACGATAGCCAATGGTCTGCTGACACGTGTCGCTGAGTCAGCAGCCATGGCCGCTCCTCCGATCACGTGCGGGTCACGTGGTCAAATTCCGGCCAAAATTGAATTTTTCGGCCAAAAGGATTAAATTGAAACTCAATTCGATTTGTTTGAGACTAAATTGAAAACGCGTATGTCTGTGGGACCAAATCGAAAAAACCCAACATTTATGGGACCAATAAAAAATTTATTCTCTCAAATTGCTTGTAGCAATTAAACTTTAAATATTTTAAATTGATATTGATATTGATATTCATAAGATATAATGCAAAATATTATTGAAAGAATATTTTTATTCATCGCTCCCGAAGTAGCAAAGTTCAAAGTGTAAATATTTTTGAATAAAGTTACATCGATTGTTCTCGTTGAAACAATGATTACATATGAATTATTCCTGAAGGATATTTTTCGAAAATCGAGAATAATTGTACTATGTGGGTACTCATGAAATATCGAAAAGGTCGATTATTTTCTTAATGGTTGACATGTTATTCCTGAAGAATACACAATTAATTTATTAAATTTAATAAATATTCTTGAAAAATATTTGATTTGATTATTCGTCAATAATGTTTGAATGACACAAGTATTTTGATCCCCGAAGGATCATTGGTAAAGATATTGTATATCTCCGAAGGATGATTGGTAAAAATACTGTATCCCCGAAGGATCGTTGGTAAAACAACTATTATGCAAATAAGACATATTAATAGTGAGCTCCGGAAGAGCTTTACTAATTATCCTCACGAGTACTACAAATGTACTGAAAATGATGCATATCATGATTATTATTATTAAGTGCCTGGAAATTGTTATTTCCCATTTGCGAATAAATTTGAAATATGCAACTTATATCACCACTAAAGTGTATTTTTATGAACGGGCATAATATCTCGAGCCCACGATCCAGAAGATCGATTTATAGCAATTACGCTGATTTGCATATTTAAAGAAGATCATTTCTCGACATTAGGGGGAGATAAGAATATAATAGATGTAAATGCCGAGAAATTTCATTGAATGAAAAAGATCTTCAATTCTTTATCCACGCACCAATCAATTGAACCCGAAGTTCATTAAAATAAGTGACTTGCAATATTCAGCAAGTAATCTGCCAAATTATTGAAGGTGTGACAAAATCACATATATTTGTGATAAAATGAACTATAAGAGTTCAAATAACAAAGAGATCAACTCAAATGTTGATTCTAATATACGCCTGAAGCGTAGTAGACCGATCTTAAGATATAAAATAAATCCGCGGAAAAACAATGAATTTAAGTCACCCCTCAAAATCTCCTGAAGAGAGTTAGATGGAAATCCCATTGAAAAAGTATGTGCACATGATAATAGAAAATCGTGGGATTGCGGAACAACCAAATTAAATATTTTGGGAAATGATTAAAAATTTGGTTGATATATTGAATTGTCATCAAATGGAAAAATAAAAAGTCGTCAACGACATATTTACCTCAAGAGTTGCTCTAGAAAATTTGGATCCAAAACTCATATCTATAATAGTGTGCAAGCAGCACTCAAGAAAATAGAAATGAGCAATTGAGGTTGAGCATTACTCGCTGGATAAAAATATTATCCCAGAAGGATATACGTTGGTGTTCGTACGAAAACGAATAATTGTGTGGTGAGATATAAAGGCGAGATTAGTTGCTCAAGAGTTTTTCGAAGAAACTCGATGTTTATCAAATATTTTTAAGGATGACATTAAGTTCCGCTATTAAATATTTCTGGCAGCAACAACGATAGATATACGTATCGAATGTATGATTTGACTATGGAGAAGTCAAAAGAAAGATACATACATGAAAATCCTTGATGAATTTTAAAATTTCTGATATGAAAGGAAATGAAAATCAGAACATGTATAGAGTATCATATCACATATGTCATTATGGACAAAAATGATATTGAAGACAGGGTCCCGAAGACCAGTGATTAGTCTCGAAGACCAGTGATTGCACTCTTTTTCCCTCTACTAAGTTTTTTCCCACAGGGTTTTCTTAGTTAAAGGTTTTTAACGAGACAATCACCACAATATAAATGTGAATGTCATGTACTCTTTTCCTCGACTATTTTTTCCTACAGAGTTTTATAACGAGGTTTTTAACGAGGCATGCACATATGAGTTTCATATGAGTTTATTTGCGAGATAAACTGAGATATTGAACCTGAAGTTCAAATGATTGTGAATTGAAGTTCACATTATTGTTCATTTGTGAAGAAATGTATATTGAACACTAGACGCATCTAAAATAATCCAGCAGAGTTACCGGCCGGTTATAGCAATTGCGAATGCTCTAGTCAATATAGATGTCTGGTAAAGGCATGTCCCTGAAGGACGAAAAATATACAATAATACAAATGAATGTGAAACTCAACAATTCTAAGGTTGTGTCCTGAAGACCAAAATTTATATTTGAATAACTAAGTTTTTCCTATATGGTTTTATTAGTTACAGGTTTTAACGAGACTGATTGATCACAAAGTCAAAGATATTCGGTGATTACAATCAGGGGGAGCAAGTTGTACTCTTTTTCCTTCGTCGAGGTTTTATCCCACTGGGTTTTCTTGGCAAGGTTTTAACGAGGCAACAATCCTGTAAATAGTCATTCAAGGGGGAGTGTTATGAATATTATTAATTAGTGAATGACTAGTTTACCCTTTCTTGGTGAACAAGACAGAAACCCTACTTTGTATCCTATATAAAGGGGTCTCCCCATATCAATGAATGAAGAATTCATAACAATTCTATTCTTCTCTTATATTGTTTCTCTTACTACTATATTATTCTCTCTCAATTCTCTTGAGTTTATAACAATGTATATATTGTAATGATAATAGTGATTATATTTAAATTTTAAGCATATGAAATTTATCAACATTAAGTGTTTGTGCTTAATTGCAAACAAACAACTATGTGATGTATATATTGTAATGATAATAGTGATTATATTTAAATTTTAAGCATATGAAATTTATCGATTTGCTCGTTGAAAATGGGTAAAATAAAATATTGAGAGGGTAAGATAGCCAAGCCAAGTAATGTGTGTATGTGACTGCTCAATGATAAGGTACTGTATTAGAGCAACCCCAATGGTTTGGCCAAAATGGCACTTGTCATTTGCTATTTTGGCCAAAAAATAGCCCTTGCCATTTGCCATTTTGAAAATGTAACCCAATGGTATAAAAATAGCTAGGGCCATTTTTTATTAAAAAAATAATATTTTTGGCTTTTTGAAATTTTTTTAATATAACTTTTTTACATAAATTATATATACAATATTAAAATCTAAAATAATTTATTAAATTATCATCTACCAACTACTAACTACTGATACCTTGATATTAAATTCATCAATTCAATCAACCTACAACAATCACATTAAATTGTTCATCATATTCACCTCTTCAACATCTTTTTTTTTTTTGGAATGAATGAGTTAAAAAAAAAACTTTTTTGAATTTTCATCTTTTTCTTCTCCTGATGAAGATGAAGATGAGACGACGACAATGATAGTTGAGTAATTGATGTTGGAGTAATTGATCTATCTTTTGATCTTTTTTTATATGTAAAATTATTGAATGTATTGAAAGTTTATCAATTATTATTAATAATAATTATATACTAGAAAAAAAATAAAGTATTATTTTATTAATTAATTTTGATTAAGTATAATTTTTTTATTTTTTGTGTGAAATTATTGAATTTATTGAAAATTAATCATTTACTATTATTAATAATATTATACTATATAATATATTATTATTTGTGATGACATGGCATAAATGGCAATAGCCATTTTTCTATGTATATTTGCTCAAATATACATGGATATTTGGCAATGGCCATTTTTTGGTAAGGGCCATTTCAACTATTGGGGATGATTTTTTTGCCATTTTTCCAAAAAATAGCAATGGCCCTTGCCATTTCATAACCATTGGGTTGCCCTTAGGAGCTAATTCCGTAATTAAGATAAGACACAATCGAATATTTTACTTTGTGACGACTCGGGAGTGACGTTAATAAATGGTGTATGTGTTTTACTTAGTTGTAAATGTGAAACTTTGGTGGGCCTTAACGAAGCCCATTATATATCTCGATGGGCCTCCCCGCGTTATTTTTTTAAAACAAAATCTGTATTTCCAATCCTTTCCCAGCCAATAGCGTGGCATTTCCCACGTGGGAGTACTGACCCTGCCACACCTGATTCACCCCTACCCTTACTTCCTTAAAACAAATAAATATATATATTTCCATCTCTCCATCATCAATACTTAATCTGCTGCTTCTCTCTCAACCTAAGACCTTAGATTCAAATTCAGATTCAGATACTCCATGGGATCATCAGAGTATGCTGCTCCATACATCCACATGGTAATTTTGATCTATTTAAATTAAATTAATTTATGTCCGAATAAATTAATATATATATTGGTAATTAATTGGTGCAGGTTCACCACCTAATAGAAGAGTGCATAGTGTTGAAGATGAGCAAAGATGAATGCATGGTGTCTCTCTCCAAACATGCAAATATCCATCCAATCATTACTTCCACAGGTAATAAATAATACACTACTCCATATGTGTGTAATATATTCTATGAAACAAAAGTAATATAGTATCACATATGTATATATGTAGTGTGGAATGAGTTAGTGAAAGAGAACAAGGGTTTCTTCGATGACTACGAGAAGAGACGAGTAGGATCTGGATCCGAGATGAGGGAGACAAGTCGAAGACCCATCATGCCCACCCAAGAAGATTCAAGATCCGATTCTCATCCTCATGACCGACCGACCACTACCAATTAACATGTTTTGTTTCATTCACGCCCATCATGTACTAGCTTGCTAGCTAGTAATATCATGATAACTAAATTAAAGCTCTCTTGTTTCTTACCCAAAAATAAATCACAACACATTCAAACCATGTCGATCTCTTTTTTGTGCCTACCTTTTTCGACTCGTTGGAATAATCGCGTTATCGAATCCATTGTTGGCTCGATTTTGATATTATTTGACTAACTTTGTTCACGAGTTCAATTCATTTTACGAAAGTTCTTTGACTAACTTGGAGTAATATCGTGTTACCATTTGATATGAGATCACATCAATAATCAATTCATGACAAGATTTCCGATTATAGATAATTCTTGATCTTTTGGTCACTTCCAAGTCTTCCACTTCCCAAGTCTTTGTAAGTTCAAAACAAAGTAAAAGCATATATACTCCATAAACAAAATATGATAAAATATTTTTAATTTATTTGTGGAAATAAATAATAATGGAGTATTTAAAAAACACAAATTCATTCTAGTATTAAAGTCTTATCGTGTGGGAGAGTGTGACTTTTGCTGGTTCGGTATGTGTTTTCTGATCTTCACACATGCTCTACACGTGGCTTTGTGGGGATTCCGTACACCTGGCTTTAGGTGCTGACGTGGTTATTGGGCTTTCGTGCTGCCCATTTCTATAAGCCCAACTCGTTCAAGCCCAGTACCTATATCCCTGCCGAAAACCCTCGTTTTCAGTCTAAACCCAGTCGCCATGAATACTCTGAATCCCCTCGCCGCCCAATTTGTCGGCATCCGCCCGTTGCTAAACCCACACCGTCCATCCTTCTCCAAATCTCTCTCTTTCAGGATTCCGACCCCTGCGCCATACCGTTTCTCTCTCCCCGCCGTGAAAGCCTCTTCTCAGAACCCAAACCCTAAACCCCTAAATAAACCCGAAAACCTATTCCTCCCTAAATTAACCGACGAGATCTCGTATTCAATTCCGTTGAAATCCACCCTCGTCGCCACCATTGCCGCCGCCGCATTTTTCTTCACTGGATTTCGCCTTTCTCTGAAACCCTCCTTCGCCACCCCAATCCCACCCCCGCCGACCGTCGAAACCGCCGCGGAAATACAACCGCACTCCAATTCCGACGAAATCGACGAACTGAAGAGTTCGATCGAAATCAATATAAACAGCAGGAAGATCCCGGAAGCCATCGAGGTCCTCAACAAACTAATACTGCTCGAGCCGGACGAAATCGAGTGGCGATTGCTGAGGGGCCACCTGTACGCCCTCAACAGCGAGTACCAGTCGGCGAGAGAAGTGTTCCATGGGATGCTGAACGAAAACCCGAGTTCCTTTGAGGCGTGTCAAGGCCTGGTGAACGTCGACTCGCAGGGGGAGTCGACCGAGGAATTGAAACGAACGGAGGAAAGGGTTTCGGAGGCGATCAGATTGGCGGGTGGAAACGATAATGTGGAATCGAGGGGTTTGAGGCTTTTGCTCGCCCAGATTCGCGTGCTGGATGGGAAATTGGACGAGGCTCTGGAGTTGTACAAGGAGCTGGAGAAGGAGGAGCCGGACGATTTCAAGGTTTATCTGTGTCAGGGTTTAGTGTATGGAATGTTGAAAAGGAAAGATGAAGCAGAGATGAGCCTTGAAAAGTACAAGAGATTGGCTCCTGAGGGTCATCTTCGTCACACTTTTATTGACGATGATATTTTGAATGCTGCTAAGGTGTTTTCTGAGAAGGGTGGAAATGAGAATGAGGGGAAGGTTTAGTGATAGCTTTAGTTTATGTTAAAAATGTTTATTTTACTTTATTAATTTAAAAATACATTTTTAACCAACAGAAGAACTTTGTGAACATCATCTTTCAGTGTTAACCATACCACCCAATTTTATCATAAAACAAAACACTAAATAAGAGACAAAAACTGCAAATTAATAGTTGACGAGGACCAATTTTACAATACTCTCAAAAACTTAATTGACAATATTGCCCTATCATAAATATATTGCCCCTCTCTGTGTGACTCCCGTGCACAGTCTATAACCAACCTCCATTGCGTGATAACTGTCACACGCTGACGCTGCAGTGGTTACTTGTTAATGCCCGCCGCCGTCGTCATCGGATCACGGAGTCAGGGTTCATATTTTTTTGGATCGCAGCTCGAATCGAGATGACGCTGTATTTTTCGCACTCTCACCCAAACTCTCGATGAAGTTGGGTAAGAATCGCACGAACATTTTATTTTCCGTTTTTATTTATTTATTTATTTATTCATCCAGAAATACGGTATAAGTATCGTAATCGCTTTTCCATCGCCGTGATTCTGATTGGTGATTCTCAGAGATGAAATTTGTTCGTTCGTTTTACAATTTTTGGTGTGTAGCATATGTTGATGCGTGCGAATTTTACTTGCGATGATGACGCAGGAATTCATAGAAAAAATTACGAACACGATAAAGCTGCCATGACTAGATTGTCCCCAGGTTGCTCGTGTTAACCTTTTTTGCTATTTCAGTTTTTGTACAATTTTGCCATGTAAATTCGTCAGGTGTTCCAGCTGTAATTAATATTTGGTACCTTTGATTTGAACCACGCAGAGCTCCAATAGACTACCCACAGCTGCCGGAAGGGCGTTGAAAGAAATCGAACCCAGGAGAAGTGGTGGAATTTCCAAATCAATGGACACCTATGAATCTAAACAACTCTCAATTAACGTCCCACCGAATAGTCGACTCAGTAGTGAGGCTGGATACTCAAGAGAGCTAAATGACGGCAATGACTTACTGACGAAACACCTTTTCAGGCGGGATTTCTTATGCGCAGATCACTGCCAAATATCCCGTAAATCCTCCAAGGTTTCATCGGTGAAGAAGAAAAGAAATCTTCCTAGAATCGTTGTTTTAAGGCCGAATTACCATGGGCACATAAAGCATAATTCAGATACATTGAGAAGGAGAGCCTCTCCTTATGATGGCGTACGGTTTTCAAAGCTGTCTTCCAAAGAAGCTAGAAGAATATCGAGGGATGAGAAGAATTCTTATGACGCTCCGGAGTTGCTTAACTCTTTGTCTAGATATTATTCATTCGGAGCAGCAATTAAACGGAGTAGATTTCCATCTTCTAAACATCATGATCATACTGCTTCGTTACACCATCGAACAAGTAATTTTGCTAAGGAGTATCGAAGCCGTAAAGAAATCCTTTCATCCCAAGTCTCAAAACCCAGGAATATGAAGAAACCTCTCCCCTACCAGCAAATATCAGCAGCTTGTTTCGATACTCAAATGGAGGCAAACATTAAGGACTTATCTGAACCTGGAAATAATGACGAAGCTTCTGCTCGTGATCAAGGAGAATCTTTTATCCAGGTCTGATACTTCAGATATGTCGTGTAATCCACACTATCTATTTAGTCATTGGATGACGATCACTGAACAATGTATAAATCAAAAAAGAGATTCATAAACGAATCATGTGATTTATTTTTTATTTTATGATGCTTAGGCTATTTAATATCTTTTCACCACATCCAGTGAATCATGAATGCATTATCCTTGCAGGGCCAAGATACTGCTGTGCTGACGACTACTTCATCAGAAAGCTCAAAGGATGCTGACCATGCTAGTCCAGTGTCAGTCCTTGAGGACACTTTTCAAGATGTATCGTTTATCTCTGAAAGCTTTGAGAAAGTCGGTGACGAGAAGAATGGTACTATTTTAATTTTCAACTCTGAACGAATCATCCTGCCTTGCTGAACTAATAACAAGTATATGGTGTTCAATAAGAATAACTACCTAATTAGCCCTAAATGCATTGTCTTGGAATTTAGCTTGTCAGAGGTAGCAATATGTCTTTTGTAGCCACCCATTTTCCGCTTCTTCTTTTATTCAGTGTGTGTGTGTATGTGCCTGATTCTGAACCACTTTACATATGAATTGCTAGCACGGAATTATTCTTTTATCAGTTCTTATATCGTTGAATGAAGGAATAAGGATTTGTGTTTCTTTTAGAATGAGTGAGGGAGAAGTATGTTATTTTCATTTGTTTGACTTGATCTTCGTTTTATATTCTCATTCTCTTTCTATACTTTCAGAATTAAACTACTACTACGCATCAAAATCTGAAATCTGGGAATCCTCTTATGCTGTGGATGTGCTGATCCACTCTGGTCTACTAGAGCTTGGCCTTGATATGTTCAGAACAAAATGGTATTCCCCAGACCTCCCTCTCGACCCAGTATTGTTTGATGATCTGGAAAATAAATACGATAATGAGATAACAGGGCTGAGGTCAGAGAGAAGGTTATTATTCGACAGAATAGATTCAGCAGTATTGGATATATTCCAGCAGCGTATTGATCTGTGCCCGTGGGTGAGACCAAAGATTGGAGGATTGCACTATTCAATTTGTCCAAAGGTACTAGCCGGATATGTTATTGTGAATTTGGCCAAACAAGAATCTTTGAATGGACAGGAACAAGTGAGAGAGCTCGACAGGGAAATGCAGTGGCTCGATGGTGAAGGAGAAATGGATGAGGTTAGTGATGTAATTGTGAGATTACTGATATTTGACATGATAAGGGATTTGGTTAATAGTTTCATGTAGCTATGTAGGTTTGTAACCTATAGTGTTGGTTTCTAGGTCTAACGTAGACAGATGAATGATATATCCAACGAAATATCTTCCAAAGTCGGAACTTTGATCATATGATCGATATTGTTTTGTACACCTACATCATCGATCCCATGCAATAAATTTAACCGGACATGCAAAGAAACGCGAAATTTAAGTCCATGGTTCAAATATTTAAGAATTCTCATAATTCTAATGCTTGAAAAGAAAACTAAGTCAGTAAGTAAACCATCCAATTTGTCAATCCCATTTCAATCACTGGCGCTGAAAATAAAAAGACCGACAATCTGTTTATGCAGCAGCGACTTCTTCTTTGCAATGATTCTTGATTTGAGATTCGGTGATCAGATTAGGCGTTGATGTTATTGTTGGAGACCAAAGCTGCGCATTTTTGACCTTAGATATGCTTGTAAGAACATCTGAAGGACTCGCATTCCCGGTCACTGTCACCTTCTTTGCTGCAAATTCTATGTTGTAAGATGATATCCCTGCACCATAACCAAATAAAATCAAATGTTTTACAAATGCCTAAAGAAAACTTGGCCCGGCCCGATTTTTTGAAACCCTTGTAGCTCTACCCACAACTACTATCATTGAATGTTCGCTAGGTGCCCACTCTATTATAATATAACATAACACTGACAAATGGTCGTGACGGGCCAGTCCGGGCCTGCCAAGCACCAAATCTAGGCCAATGGACCAATCCATAAAAAGCCTAACTTTTTTGTTGACCATTAGTTCATGGCCCAAAATGGTGTGGTGGGCTGGTGGCCGAGTCGGGCAAGGAGAGTTACTCGACCAACTTTTTGCGGTTCCCCGTCATCCTAAGATGAGAAACATCAACCAACAGTGACCAACTTGAGCGCGGGCTAAGTAGTCTGTTGCCGTGAGGCAAGGTCTATATGTTTTTGAAGTCATATATGCAATGCAACCTATAGTACAAGTATATTTGAACTTGTGTACAATTGCTAAAAATGAGCAACACAAAAAGTGTAGAACAGATAGATTGAAAAGGAAATGGTGAGCAAGTATACACCACTTATTAATTACTACCTTCCATTCTAGAGAGATGTTTTCTCAACTTTCTCTCACATCCCCTGCAGTGCAATGACACTCTCAGAACAACCACCTACCAAGAAAACAAAGACATGAATGAAGAAGAACTACAACTTTCCAAAAATTATATAATCACCCCCCAATTCCATGAATATTTCAAAACTGTTCAAACACTTTAAAAAGTGAACAATTTTTCCTTTAGCCACAGGCCTAAAATAGTAATTTTCTTCTTTCGTGGTCTCTTTGCTGATTAAAAAATTGGCACTTTATCTGGGCTAACAGGTAACAACAGATAACTGAGCTACAGACCAATAATTGAATAAATAAATAAATAAAAATTAATAATTGCATGCAACAATTACTACTGAATAAAAATCAGATTTAAAAATATAATAAAAACACTATAATTATTAAATAAATTGTGAGAAGAAAAAGACCTGCTCTGTTCCTTGTGGTGGAGAATGAGGCTTTTCTTGGAACAGAGCATCCTCCGTTTTTTTCACGGCCTCTGAAATTTCCGGCATCTTTCCTCCGTCTCCGGCATTAATTTCCGACGGGGGTGCGTCGGAAAACTCCTTCTCTCTCAGCAGGAACCTGGAAGAACTGGGAGGAGTGATGAAGTCTCCGGGATTGGTGCATTTCCAGCTTCTTTTTCCATTAAAGGTGCTTTTTTTAATCTTGTCGACTCTGTTTTCCTTGTTGTTGGGATGTGCTTTTTGAGATTTGGGGGCGACGGACGGGTGAGAGTGGTTCGCGAGAGATTTGGGGTCTCTGATGGTGGGGTTGTGGCGGTCGATTGCGGCGGCGGCGGGGAGGAGGAAAGCGGAGGATGAGGAAGGGGTGGACGACGGCGAGTTTTGGTGGCGTATTGCTGTTGCTGTTTGTGAGGCGCAGAATAAATCAATTGTTTTCATGCTTTGGGAGAGAGAGAAACAGAGTACAGAGAGAGAGGGAGAAGAAGAAGAAGAGATGAAAATGATTTATTCTTTGCCCAAAAACTATGGCTCATTCTCATTGGACGCAAGTTACTATATTTATTCATTTTTTTTCAAATAATTAATGTGCTTAATTTGGAAAATAAAAGTTTTAATCTTAATTTTGTTTTAGACGGAAAGAGCATAAATTATTTTAAATGACAAATTCATATTTAGGACGGCACAAATAATTAAATACTCCTCCTTTTAGTTGAAAGTAATTATTCCATCAATAATTACAAAAGAAATACAATAGCTAATATGAGAAAGAAGCAGTAATAAGCAAAGGATAAATGGGTAATTTCAAAGTAGAACGAACAGTGCATGACCTACCTGAAAGCCTGACAAATTGTAAGTGGCGTTAATGTGAGTAAAACTATGCATTATATATGAGAGAATTGAATTTGCACGGTATCATAATCAGACAAATGTAACGGTTACATATTAATATTAGTAATATTGAGTATTAATTATCACTCCCTCATATTTAAAAGCCATCTTAACTTTATAAACACGAAATAATAAAAATAGCATCTGTTTATTTTACCCTATATTATTTATATTGAAAATTTAAATAAAACATCAAATTAATAAATATTTATATAATTTTAATTAATATAATGTACTATGTTTTAAATAGTAGTAATTATGAATAAAATAATGTGATGAGACGATAAAACAACTTTATATCTGATGCTGGGCCAATGCAGGTTGCTTGTTTTGTTTCCATTAATGGGCCGAGTCCATTTTTAAAATATTTGAGTGGACCTATAAAACTCTTCGTAACCAAGGAATAAGCATTAGTGAATAAATTAAACAGAAAAGAAAAAAGTGACCACAGTGGGAGTCGAACCCACGACCTTCTGATCCGAAGTCAGACGCGCTAATCCACTGCGCTATGAGGTCTTTGATGAAAGTCTCTATCTACAAGTTAAATATAAAACATAAATTACTTACGAAATTAATTTTAGAACACTTCATATTATTTTCAGAAATCAGAATTATGTTGTTCTGGTTGTTCGGTTTTTTTTCTTCTTTCGTTTATCTATTTTTCTTATGTATTTTTTTTATTATAATTTGAAATCTTCATTTTATTTTGATATGATCAATATTATATCATGCCGTGTAGTTTCCTCAATAAGCTACTGAATTATAACATCGAAGTCAACAACTTTGAAATTTGATTTTGTCGATCACCACAAATATTAGCCGTACAAGAGTAAAATTCTGATTATATATATATATATGTGTGTGTGTGTGAATACGGTCGAATTATCTCTCGCGTAAATTCAAAGATACAGTCTCGTATTATTAGCTACTCCAATAGCCAATAAAATATTATTCAAAGCTCAATATGAATCTGTGATTCCATTAGCCAGAATTGTATTATGACAATCAGTAGAGTTTGTAAATCCCTAGTATCGTAGACACTATCGGTTTATGATCGATTATAGGACTGTTACAGGACTGCGTTTTTCTCGCACTAAACAATGAATACTGCTACAAGTTATTCTTCATTTAAACAAAAAATAAATGATGAATAGAAGAATACTGGTTCTAGAAAAAAACTGCCCAGCATCTCTAGCCAGCAAAAGAGTCAGTATTTTGCTCGAACCAAGCTTCTATACTAGTTATTCAATGTCAGGCAACGGCATTTTCCAGTAATTCCACGAGTTATAATCTTCCTGCACGGACACCAATTATAGAAATCGATAGTTTTTTTTTTAAACCGTAGAATCATGCTATACTCATTTAGGATAATCGTGAACATTGCTAATTACAAAATTACACGGTTCTTTTGAAATTACAAAAGTAGCTTCAACTTGAGGGTTATTTGTAATCTCTAAATAAAACTGAGTCTTTTGTAAACAATGGGTGGTTTTGGAAATTACTTGTACTTCATTAATGTCTTGGTATGTCTATAGAAGCCGTACCTGTTCAACCAGTGATGTCGGTGGGAACATGTCATTCACTAATGTGTGCAACGAAATGTATGATTTCACATCAATACGGTTATTGATTGCCACCTCGCCCTATATGTAAAAGATAAAAATTGGTTATTGGATGTGACCGGTGAAGAGGAAAATAAATCAGTGAAAACTTCTCTTTGATTTTTAGGTTTAGCTTAGTACAAAAAAACACAGTTATCCTTTAAAATTACCAATGAACTAGACTTTATTCGATGGTTCGAGAGAAGAGGGAGGCCTATGTGTAAGGTGAATACAAGCCTCGGGGGAGTATTTTTGTAATTAGACTGAACTTCACATGTACTATTGTAAATTTGTAATTAACCGATTCCTAATTATGTCAGGGAAAAGCTACCTTTGGGTTAATTATGAAGATCTTGCCCTTTGGAATCCCGATTTTCCGATAACTGAGCTCATCGGTGTCTCTGTTTCCAAAACCCGCGTAAAATGGATTGTAATCAGGGGGAAATAGTGCCTTGATATCCTGCAAAAGGACGAATATGAAATTTCAACAATAATAACAATTATAGGAGATTAAAAAATTACATGCTTCAACTATGAAGCTAAGCTACGGTATTCTTTAAATTTACCTCTAAACAGGCTATTTTGAATTCGTGAGGAGCCCTTCTAATGACTGCCATTAGTAGAAAGAAAAATGATTCATGGTTAAAACTGCTAAGCAGTGTTAGTGAGGTACAAAGTATCAAGTAATAACTTAGATAGATAATAAATTGTGACCCTAGATTAAAAACGGTATCTCACCTTCTCGGTACAATGAAGGAAATAAACCGTCGGGGGAAATAACAACAGGTCCACTGGGTAAGCTTTTCCCATCCTGTGAACAAGTTTAACAAATTAAAATCAACAAAATACTTTATAAGATTCTTTTTTTAAAAGGGTATTTCAGGTAGAACCTATATCAGAGACAGATAACATGCAAATTTGATCAATGAAAAATTTTCTCCAGTTGAGCAAAAATAGAAAAATGTATAATAATGATAATAATTTACCTGCTTGAGATTGGATAGAAAGTTTTTGGTTAAGTATGCTTGAACAATTGCACGTGCACTCAGAAATAAGAGCTGGTACCCATTCTCCTATGAAGGAAGAACAAATATATTATCATTACAATAATAAAACATAGACGAAAACAAAGGAAGGAAATAAGTACTACAGTATATACATAGCAAAACTACATTTTCTCAAAACAAATTCTAAAAACTTGTGAAAATAGTGTAACACCAAATAAAGCAGTTTCTTTTTTTTACTTTAGGTTTGCTTTAGCATCTGATACTGTAAGTATATACAATTTTTTTACAATGAAGCAAGGTCGAAACAAGTACTATAAAGCATAAAATGACTTCTACAAAAACAATTTTATTTTAAAGAAACTACCTTTATTGCACAAAAAAGATGAGCTATCCCGGTATGTGTCCAATCTTTTCCAACCAAAGGCATAAATTGACCAAGAACATCAGACCTAAAATCAAGCATACAAGAGGTAAAACAAATTTCATAACATGTTAGATTGGTTATATATCTTCACATTTGCTTCTCTTATTTTAATTCTCCTTGAGAAGGAAGAGCAAGAATCAGGAAACACATGCAAGAACAGTATATAATTTAGACACTATTACGATGGAATTTGTCTTAGAAACCAGCTATTTATTTGATACAAGTCGCAAAATGAAATATTTAATGGAAACAAAAAACTAACTTGGTAATAGTTCCATCCACGTCAGATATTACGATTCGCGTATTCCACTTCCACAAGTATATATGAGCTTCAACCTGTTTCAGTAAAAATATTGCTTGATGATAATTGAATTTTAACAAAAGGATAGTTACAACTTAACGAATGCAATCTCGGTTTGACCAAATTGCTATTACAAAAAGGAAAAAGAAAAATAAATCATTGATTCAGTGTTACAAGAAAGGAAGGAGTTTTCAAATCTATTTGTTTGCTTACAAGAAAAATAAAATGGGTAGTTTTCTAATTTTGAAAGTAGTTTTTTTTTTGTAATTACGACAAACCTCAAGGCACCTATTTTTGTAATAATTTTTTATAACAATGTTATCCAACCACAACCATTAACCAGATAAAAAAAATACCAACCTTCTGGCACCCAAGAACTCTAGTCGAGAAAATGAAATTCACCATATTTTGACCTTCCCTCAGATTTAACGACTCTATCTGATCTGTAGTCGGCACGTTCGTCCTCACGATCTGCTTCCTTGGCGACCGGGACATAGGAGTCTCAACACCCCTAGGATCCTCCGAAGCCACGGAGCCCGAATCCACAAACGCATCCTCGTTCGAAGACCCGCTCCCACTATGCTCAAGTGTCTTGACCCTCCTGAAAGGGATAGGCCACAGCCTCCATCTCCGAGACGGAGTTAATGGAGTTGTAGGAGTGATTTCCAGCTCACTATCTTCTTTAGCTTCCGAATTTTCTTTCTCGACCGGGATTATATCGTTCACATCAACAGGAAGATCCAACCCAAAAGCTGCCATGCCAAGAATGACATGTGCGGCTTTATCATACGGCAAGTATTTACCCTTTAGTCTCACAGTTAGGTCTGTGTTCTTAATGAATGATGTCGCAGATCGATTGAATTCCTCCGATGATATGCGGTTCGCATTGAAGGCGTCTTGGGCAGCGATGGAGCCCATTCCGGGGTGAAGCAATTTTCCACAGAGAGATAGCTCAAGTCCTGTTGATGAATGAAGTTAACAAGAAAGAAAAAAAAAAACTCAGGGGTAGGGATGGTTATAAAAACTACACCTGAGGTTTATCCTGATTATAAAATTCATCAGTTATATCCCAAAAAAACAAACATTTATTTCCAGAGATTACAAAATAAAAATGTTACATTAAGAAGGCAGAAGAAGCCCCGTAAAATCAATTATTGGAATGTTTTGATAAAAAAAAACGAGTGGGACCAAAAATGCAAAATTAGCAGAAACTAACCAAGATTGTCAGGGAGGGAAAAAATTGCAAATTTCTCTCCTATTCAAATTCCCCCCTTGAACATTGAGTCTAGTTAAGAAATAATCCCTTCTTAATGCATTATGTAAAATGGACTTAAATGTCAAACTTATCTCTACCCGGGTATTTGTAATCTTAAAATGTAAACAATATAGTGTTAAAAACAAAAAATAAACATGTTGAGACCCCGAAATGAATGATAGGATAGTTTTTTTCTTTTTTATTAAAAAAGAAATACACCCAGTTATAGCCTAATTACAATAATGTCCATTTATTTCTCATAATTGTAAACACCCCTTGAAGATTGTATCAACCTAATCAATAGTCCCTCTTGTACTTAAGAATGTTTACAAACAAATAACACTTCTCACCAGTGGATAAATCCGATTTCAGAGTTTTAACAGTATTGCTTTTACTGCATACATCCGAACGAGGAGATTCCAAACCACTACGTGCACTCTTGACCGACTGGTCGATTTCCACTCGCGTCGATATTTCATCATCATTTATATCAGAACCCTCATGATTGATATCCAAATTACTCTCCCCTTGAGTCACAGCTTCAACTTCAACCAGTAACTCCTGCGGAAAAGATACACTTCTCGAACTCACGGAATCCCGCACAGACAATGCATCACTGTCTCTCGATACTTCAAGATCCATAACTTCACTTTCTTCATTCATCGTAGATTTCTTGTTTGGATCATCAACATCTACACCCTTGACATTTCCAATCGGTGAAGAACATGTGTTCTCTTGATCCAAGTCGTCAGGCCCCAACAATTCATGGAGCTCGGAGCAGCTCTTAAACACCTCGCGCCTTTGCAAAAACTGGCTCTTTTTTTTGCGCACACTCTCTGCACAAAGCTCTTTGTCCTCATTTCCCTGTGTATCGTTTTCACCATTGACAATATCACAAGCTGGGGCATCAGGCTTGTTCAAATAATCGTCCGTCCATGTCTCTTCCACTCTATCGTACTCTTTTGGACTTTGCGCAGATGATATCGGTGCCATCAATACATGACCATCAACACTCACCAAAACTACTTCCGAACTCGAATCTGGAGATTTCAATGCACTATCAACATCATACTCCGAAAAGTCAACCGAACCCTCCAAAGAAGATTGCTCATCTTGGAACTCGTAATATATCCTCTCCGAATCAACTCTATTCAATCTCTCCAAACCAAGGGTTGCACGCTCGTCTATCACCTCCACCTCACTATTCCCACCCTCTTGTCCCAAGAATTCGTCTTCCTTTGCACCATCAATATTTTCATCCCCAACCCCAAAACTTTCAGAGTCCTTATAGCCCTCAACACTAATGTCGTCCTTGCTTTCTGGGTCGTCATCTTTGACAAAGTAGGCTTCGCCGGAATTATCGAGATGCATTTCGAAATCTGCTTCAGTGCCATTGACTTCTATCTTCACGAGCTTCTCTGCTCCTTTGAGAACGCCTTGGAATTTACCGAAACGGACATACCAAGGGGTGCTCCTGTAGGACCCATCGTTCTGTTTAACTACGATTATGTCGACGGCCCCACCGAACGGGTGGAACGGAGTGGCCACCGAGTAGACGCCTTGGGATATAAAGCTGCCGACTCTCCCCACTACATTCATTCTGCTCGCTCCCAATTTTTTTCTTTCTTTAAAAACTATTACAGAAATTAAAAGGGATGATTGCTCCAAATCCCCGCATCAACATCAAGTTGAAATATCTGCATGTAGTACAGTTAAAATTACGATTGAGAAACTGATCGTGCAGAAATTGTATCCATAGGGTAAAGGGGGGATCGAGTTCAATTCAGTCTTCGATTAGTAATTACGGAGCCCTAATTTTTTTGTGATTTCACATCAGGGAAAACCAGGAGGAATCGCAATCGCAGATAACTGAATCCAAACAAACAAACAAAAACAAGAATTTAAACGCAAACTTACATATCCAGGGATTAGGAATTTCTCAGAGAAAATGATCGGACCTCAGAACGAATTTTGGTGATCGAATTTAATACATTTGAGCTGAAGAACTGAATGCGATTTATTTTCTGAGAGAAGATTCCGGGAATATGTTTTCCGGGTTTGTGATTTGAGTTGGAACTTCTATTTTCTTGTTTTTCCTCTAAAGTTCATCTAATATTTTATACTCTGTATTAATTTATTTTCAAAGTATTACTAATTATTTTTCAAATTTTATTTTAAAATTGAGTTTGAAATAAACATAAATTTATTTACGATTACAAAATTTTACAATCACTACAAAAAAACGTGTCATTTACTTTGTGCTAATTTCAGTGAAAATGATTTTTCTCAATTGTTATTTCTTTCGATGGAATGCATTATTAATTGTTTCTTAAAAAACACTGCATCATGTCATAAATTCTTAAATTTCCAGTGTAACTTTTATTATTACTTTTAGCACATTCATTTTCAATTTAATTGAGCAATATAGGTGAATAAATTTTATTTTTGTTATACATTCATTTTCAATCCAGTTAGACCATCGTTAACAAAATTCATATTTTTAAGTCGTTGGAGTTCTGTTCGATTAGATCGTTTCGAACAAAAAAATTGTTTGACGACATTGTTGAACATAATATGTTCAAGAAAAATAAAGTTTAAACAACACTTCATTACTTTACGAAACAGTTGAAAGGAAATACTATAGTAGTGAATTTTTGTTTTTCTCATTTATATTTTGGGATATTTTTTTGTGTTAATAATAATACTCCAGTGGATCAAATTTTTCAATAACAATCTGGATTGAATTGCTGCAAATTTTATTTTTACAAAATTTTATAATCATTTGACATCGATTTTTTTTAATATAATGATCAAAATTTGAGTAATTTATGAAAAAAATAAAAAATATATAAGTATTTTAATATATTATTTAAAATCAATATGTGGAGTAAAAATAAAAGTGCCAACTTTTGTTATCCAACTTAATTTCCCCGTCGGCCCAACAAATTAAAAATCGGCCCAATTAGAGTGGATGGGCGGCCTTCGGATTCAAGCCGACGAATCATACGCGCAAACCGTCTTATTGCAAAATATAAATAACGATGTGATTTCCTTTTATTTATTTATAGTGAGCGAGAACGCACCTATCCGCTGTCTCAGTGTCTCCAGAAACATTAGGGTTTCATAATTTGAATTTAGGGGTGTTTTCTTCAATCTCTCAGGTGCATTTGGCCTATATTTCTTCGTCTCTATGTTTTTGTCTATTCTGTTTATATTTTGGGTTGATCTGATGCCATGATTTGTACGGGCGTAAAGTTCAATGCTACACAGCTCAATTGAGTTTTTTTTTTTTTTTTTTTGTTTTTTTTTTCTGTTTTGATTTTTATTATTTTGTCCATTAATTTTTTTAGAATTAGGTTAGTATCTGAATTTTCTATTGTATTATTTTCAATCAAATTGTTCTGTTTGAAATTCTTCAAGCAACAATTAGAGAGATTTATGGGAATTTCCTATAGAATATGATTAAGCTAAGTATTTCTTGCCCTTTTTTTATTTACCGGAAATCAATTTTATATAAATTCATTGTTTTTTTTTGTAGATAAAGATGCCTCGTTATGAAGATAGTACTCGGCTCTATGTTGGTCACTTGTCTTCAAGGACCCGTTCTCGTGATTTGGAGCACATTTTCAGTAGATATGGAAGGTAAGAGATTTGAAGGTGTACAAATTGTGTAATTCTATATGCTTCTTGATATCAATTTGATTTGGGTTATGATTGGTTGTATTTTAACTATTTTCTGAAATAATAATTTTATACTACTATTTTGTTCTATGGGATTACAAAATGAGCTATCTTTTAGATAGAGCCTCATCTCACCTACTTCAAAAGTCTTTCTTGCTCGTTTGTGAGCTCTTCTGAAATGGAGTTTTGGATTTAAAAATCCCATCTTCATCATAATATGCGTCGAAATTATTTTTGAATGGGCTTCCGCCTTCTGGACAAGCCATCACTTCAAAAGGTTTATTCTAGAGAGTAAATATTTGAGAGTTATGAGTTGAGACCTTTTGGAAAGTGTGGCATTAAGAGGTCCATTTGCTGAGTCTACTTTTGCAGAGTTGTTCTTGAACAGGTTTTGTTTAATTAACGATAACCCCTTCCTTGTTGTCTCATGCTCCGAAGAGTGTTGTTTTAGAAAGTAAGGACATAAGTGTTTTTTGGAATGGATTTTACTCGGGTGCCTGTATAAATATCACTTTGGGGAGGAATAAGTATGTTTTAGGTGCACCATTGATTTTAACTCGAATGATTCTGTTGAAGGTTTCTGAGTCTTTGCCTGAACTGGTGTCAATGATGAGAGGGTGGACCTTCCTGATCTGGTGGTCAATTGTGGATTTGTCTTTACGTGTTTTATGGAATTCACAAGACAAACAATCTGGTGTTTATAGTTTTTAGCCTCAATGGATCAAATCTGTTACTAACGAACGATTTCCGCAGAGTACGCGACGTGGATATGAAGAGAGACTATGCCTTTATTGTATGTATTCCAACTCTCGCTGCCTTACTATATCTATTCACTTCCAATTTTAGGAAAGAGCTTTGACTTTGTTACATATATTATGTTTTTATTTCGTTGCTTTGTAATTCTATTTTTGCACAGGAATTTAGTGATCCGAGGGATGCTGACGATGCAAGATATAAGCTGGACGGAAGAGATGTTGATGGGCGTCGTATCACTGTGGAATTTGCCAGAGGAGTAAGTATATTTTTTTTTTTAATACTTACGCTGTAGTCTTTGCCAGCGCATAAAATTATGCTGGCTTGGACAGCCCAACCCAACATCCCATTTGGTGTCTAAATAGTGTTTTGGACCTGCATATTATTTCTAGTCCAAAGCTGCCCTATCCTTGAGAAAGACTAAATGTTCTTAATTAGTTTGAATAAATGTAAATTTAAGTGCTGTTGCGTGATGTTTTTTCAGGTCCCACGGGGACCTGGAGGTGTTCGGGAATATGGTAGTGGAGGCCCTGCTCCAGGATCCGGGCGCTGTTTCAATTGTGGGATTGAGGGCCACTGGGCCCGAGATTGCAAGGATGGTGACTGGAAGAATAAGTGTTACCGCTGTGGGGAAAGAGGTCATGTGGAAAGGAGTTGCCGGAACAGTCCTAAGAAGCTCAGGTAGAATGTATTTCAATCGAGTTATAAAAGCTTCTTGTTCACCATTATATTTGCTTTTTATTTGTAAATTTACACATGCAAATTTGTTTACGTGTTCATTTATCAATGCTTATTTTAAAATATAAGACAAAAGATGTGGTGCTTATGCAATTTTTATGCTATTTTGTTAAAAGTCACAGACGTGGACGGAGTTATTCACGCTCACCTGTGAGGTCTTACTCTCCACGCCGTGGTAGGAGTGGGAGTCGAAGTGTCAGCCCAAGTCGCAGTTACAGGTGAGGGTTAATTTATTAGAATATATATATATATATATATATATATATATATATATATATATATATATATATATATATATATATATATATATATATATATATTTTGTTTCAAAATTACAAACCAGACCTTATATAATACTATATTGTATACAGCCGGTCAAGGTCTCCTGCTAGAAGGGGTAGAGATAGCGAGAGGAGGGTTAGAGATGACGAGAGGAGGTCAAGAAGTCCTCCTCAATACAGAAGCTCTAAAGCAAAGAGGCACATCTCGCCCTCTGAGACAAGGAAACGGAGCCTCACACCTGAAAGAGGAGGAGGGTATATTAGTAATGATGTCAGTCCAAAGGAGGCGAGCCGAAGCCCCAGCATAGGGAAAACGGAACCTGTTGAAAAAAATAATGTCGGCTATCCCAACAGCAACAGCAGCAGCGAATCTCCTGGAAACGGCGGTGGTGTGTCCCCTACGCCTGCTGATGATGGAAATGGCGCCGAATACCCTAAGCCTGCTGATGATGGAAATGGCGGCGACTACCCGAGGAGCAGTGAGTCTCCTTAAAACATGATGTTTACTTGAAATACTTTGGCGGTTGTACTATCTTTCGGGTTTTTTTAGGTGTATGATGAGTTTTTGATACTTATTAATTTATGTGCAACCTATTTTTTTTTTTTTCACCAGCCATGTTTGAAAGTTAAAAGTACTCTCTATTATTAATATATTACTTTATATGTTGGTTAATTTTTATTTATTTAAAGTGGGGTTAAAGTTTTGTTGGTGAAAGTATTCCTTATTATCCATACACTATCATTAATTATTTGTTTGATAGATTTGTTTTTTTCCGCTTGGCAGTGAAATTAAAAAAAAAAAAAAAAAAAAAAAACTAATTTCAAAGTTTTTATTTTTTATTTTATTTTATCATAATTATTTATTTGTTTTTTTATTTAATTTGAAATATAGATTAAAAACTCTTTTTTTCTCACAAAAGTTGATAGATTTTTGGGTCACTTGGCTCAAGACTCTTAGGATTTGTTGGATTTGTTTGGACTTGTAAAGTTCAGTGGTAGGATTTGTTTAGACTTTTTAAAGTTTATAAAGTTCAGTGGTAGGATTTGTTTGGACTTTTTAAGTTTAGGGTATTCAAGACTCTTAGGATTTGCTCGAATTTTTAAAGTCTAAGATTTGTTTGGACTTTTAAAGTCTACGGTCAATTTGAATTTTTAAAAGTCTATTAAATATAAATTTTAAAAAGTCTATTAAAATTTACTACTTATTCAAAACTCAATAAATTTTAAAAAATTATTATATAAATTTTAAAAAATCTACTCTCTCTGTCCCAGAGCTGAGCTATAGGCACAGGTGGTCAAGTTGAATTTGTTGGTCCGTTCAATACATAAGATAAACATTATACAAAAATTATGAAAAAATAATTAAAATATAATTCAATAATTAAATTATGTTGTAGTTATTTTTTCATAATTTTTTCATATTGTTTATCATATGTATTGGAAGGACAAAAAAAGTCAACGTTGACCAGTTTTGCCTATAGCTCTGAAGAGAGGGAGTATTAAAATCTATATCTATTAAAAACTCAATAGATTTAAAAAAAAAAGTTAATGAATTTCTATTGATTTTATACTAAAAATATAAAAGAAAATCTATTTTTTGAAATCTCTTTTAAATAAATTAGATTTCAACGAATTTTTATTTTAATTGATAAATTAATTATTTAAAAAATAATAATAATTAAAAGCTATATAAATAAAAAATAATAAAATTAGTAAACATGAAATAGATAAAATAAAATTATTAATTAATTATTAAAAGAAATAATAAAATTTTAAAAATATATAAATAAACATAATAAAATTAAAAAAACATTAATAAATAAAAAAATCAAAAAATAATATATATATCACGAATTCCGTTTACATAAAAAAAAACGGAAGCTAATTCATGGAGAAAGAGTATTGCTCGCTAATAGTATGTGGAAAATGAGGTCACGTTGACAATGATATAAATGACGATTTGAATAATAATGTTGAATAAATATATTTTTTATTTTTAAACGAGTGCATTTTTGTAAAATATTTTATTTTCTAAACATTTTTTTTAATAATTTGAATTTCTTCATATATAAAAGTTTATGATAATTCAATTAAATAAATTAAAAATGTATTTCAACTTAAAGTCTATGAAAATTCATAAAATCAATAACAAAAAGTCAAACAAACTCTTCGTGAATTTAAAAAATCAATAAAAATCCACGGACTTTTAAATATCCAAAAAAATTCATTAAAATCTTAATTAAATACACTTTCCTAAAAGTTAAAAATGTATTTGTAAATTGAAAAATAAAGTACAGGTAAAATAATAATATTTTAAAGTGAAAAAAATTAAAATGTTAATTTTTGATTTTTTGATAAAAAGTAGAAGGTAAAATTATTTTTTTTAAATTGAAAAATTAAGTAAAAATAAAATAATATTTTAAAGTGGAAAAGTTAAAATATTAATCTTTTCTCTTTGAATGTATTAAGTAGAATACCCAAAAATGAAAGTGTTTGAACAATTAAAGTATTTGAACTTGAGATATTATGAAATAGAAGAGTATAAATTTTCTTTATTGCTTATTATTTTATTTTCCATTTATTATTTATATACAATAATAAAATCTTTTTTTTTTAAATAAATCAAAATAAATATTAAATACACATAAAAAAAATTAAATGTTAGTATTATTTTTACTAAATTAAATTAAATGTTATTATTCAATATAAAATTATATTATAATTTCAAAATATTTTAGAATTTAAATATTTAATATTAATAAAATTTTAGAATATTTTTTATAATTATTAGATGAATTGTATAATAATTTTGTATTAATTATTTAATTCAATTTTAGAACCTATAAAAAGAAAACTTGACCAATTTAGTTTACTCTAACTTGGTTTTAAGTCATTCACTCTATTATTTATTAATTTAAAAATTAAAGTACACTTCAGAATTTAAATTTGTTTTTCAATTTTACCATACTCAATACGAATATATAATGCACTCCCTTCTCCTTTCCCTTCCTAGTACATACAAATTGAAGTACCATTTGAAAACATTCATTGAGAATATACGACGTAATTTTCCTAACCCTCCTCCCTAGTACGTACAAATTGAAGTACCATTTGAAAACATTCATTGAGAATTAATTTTCCTAAGTCCCTGTATAATTGCTCGAAGAAAAAATCACAAAATATGGACATAAAAACAAACCCCATTATTCAATGTTCATACAGATCGACTAACTTTAGCTGGGCCAAATATCTCACTTAAGGCCTGTAAAGTAAACAAGTGCCCATCAGAATCATATTGGATCAATCGGCCCAATTATCGGCCCAATTCGTAGATTTTATCTTCCCCAACTTAACCTTCCTTATTCCTCCTCGGCCACTGGAAAAACGTCAATCCAATTTCGCCATTTCACTTGAATGTTTTCCGCGGCGTTGGCGGCCCATTCTCCGCCGTTTTTCGCTGCCGTGCGTGCGGCGGCGGCGAACAAGAAACCATCCTCGAAGAAGCACTCTCAGTCCACCACCACCACAGCCGCCAACCAAGGATTCGGCGGCAAGAAAAAGGATCCCGTGTGGCAGTGCGTACAGAACTGTGGCGCGTGTTGCAAACTCGACAAGGGCCCCACTTTTCCTACCCCTGAAGAAATCTTTGATGACCCTTCTGATATCGAGGTCTAATGCTTAGTACTCCTATTATATTTTTTATTGCAAAACTACCCCTGAGTTTTTGCATATTGCAAAATAACCCTCTGATTACAATAGATGTTTAAACCGATCATAGCACTCGGAAAGACTATTTGGGAGGCAAATACAATTTGAAGAGTAACATTTAAATTTAAAAAGATCAGTGGGCCTTTTAGTAATTAGAGTAACCTCGGGTAGTTTTTGTAACTGTCCCTAAATTGTTTGTTCAAGAGATGTTGAATGTGGTGGGAACCAATGGTTTCAGGTTTACAAAAGTTTGGTTGGTGAAGATGGGTGGTGCATACACTATGATAAGAGCTCAAGAAAATGTTCCATTTATGATGGTTAGTAAATTAATAATGATCTTAGCTTTCCAAATTCTTGATTTCTTTTCGCCTTCACTCGTTTTTTGACTTTTGTTTTTGTTTCTAGAGCGCCCGTATTTTTGCCGGGTTGAGCCTGAGATTTTTGACACTTTATACGGGATTGACAAGAAGAAATTCAACAAGGAGGCTTGCAGGTTTGCAAATTTACCGCTCTTTTGCTCGTTTTGATCGATCCCATTGTGGGTTGTTATGATCGGTTTTCAATCGACACCTCTCCCTATCTCGACTTTCAGTTGCTGTGTAGACACGATCAAAGCCATTTATGGATCACATTCAGAAGAGTTGGAAAAGTTCAATCAGGCGGTATGGAGCACCAGTCACAAATGATGAATCCTGTTTCAATTTAGGTTTAATTGCAAAAGCTACCCCTGAGGATTAGCCTTATTACAGAAAATCCAGTTATGTTTCAAAATTACACTCCCCAGTCCCCACATTGTTCACTTTTTTTTTTGTAATAGCTGAGATAATTTTAATATTAGTGTTGTATCTATTTATTGTTGTATTTACAAATGTGCCACTTTGGATTTGTTTACCTAATAAATAAATAAAATCTAATGAAAGTATTAAAATAGCTCCATATATTGAAACTCTAAATTTCTGACTACAAGAAGTCTACAATACATATGAACTATGATACTCGTCTATATTATAATTTGAGCCCAAAATTATTTGTTTTTACCAACAACCCCTTGGGTTGTTTTGTTATTACATTATATTGGACTTCCTGTGGCGAAATAAAAAATAACATCAGGGAATTAGGACTTGAATGTTCTAGTAAAATAAGATTTCCATAATATCACATATCAATATTTGTTTCTCCGAAAATCCCAGCATTTCTACACTACATTTGTGTGTCAAACTCAAAAAAGGCCATAACCATGCTAAGAGTATCCATCTGCGGAAATTGACTATTCACACGTATTCTTGTATGAATTTGCCCTTCTGTAGTCGTATCATATCTTAAATTTACACATACAAGAAGCCCAAGAAGCCCGAGTGCTATAACAATGTTCAATTAAATTGCATGACTAAGAGGACCAATACCTAACTCATCTTCCATGTCATCTGTATCTTCAAACAGTTTGAGGAAACGCGCCTGCTGTTGCTGCTTTTTCCTTTTCTGATAGTACTTGCAAATGCTTACTAAGCCAGCAATAAATACTACCGAGCCCACAATTGTGATGGCCGCAATTATCGCCCAATGGAGCTGGTTTGAGCCAGATTTTGAGTCGGTTTTGGGTGCAGAAGAGTCATGTGGACCTGAGAAAGAAGAACACAATCAAATTTCACTTTAACAGCAAAAAGTCGATAACAGTGAAAAAAGTAAAAGGCATACAGTTCAAAACCCAGAAAAATATTATGGACACGCTAACTTAAAGGGCTCGCCACACACAGCCATATCCTTTAGAGTGGTATTTTGTTATTCACCATGGTTGCATATTTAGCCCAATAACACTGTCTCGGGATGGTTTCTTGCGATATTGAAAGTTATTTTGTTTTTTCTGTATTTAGTTCAAACCTCAATGGTTCATTCTGACAGCCCTAAATGGACTTATTAATGGCTCATTATAATGTTTTGCAGCAGCCCTTAAAAAAAGTCTTACACCAAACGAGCCAAAGGAAAAAGGAGGAGAAAAACAAAAGGAAAGAGTAACTCACCTTTTCCTATAGGAACACAACCTGGACATACAAATGTGGCATTGAATTCACTGTCCTTGGAGTGGAGATAAATTCCACTCGACGTGAAATCAGACGGACATAGTTCCCACTCATCAAACTCATCTGAATTTATAGGATCCTTCTCGTAGAACCCACACCGCTTGCACTTGTTTTCTTGAAATTCTGTCAGTGGCTGAAAAAAAGAGACATTTTAAAGTATAACCACTTTAGTGATTTCAGTTTCCCTCGAGTACCAAAAGAATGTCTATAGATCTGCAACAATTGGATCCAACAAATAATGACCAAACCAAAATCAAAGTCGAATTTGATGTTCAACCAACACTCACCTGCCAAGACTCTTCACCTCTGAAGGTATATGAAATGTTTATTTCTTTCACATCTGGTAAAATTATCATATCCTCCCCTTTACACTGAAAGTAAACTGTCGGCTTGGACAGAATCCATTCGTGTGTCTGGAATATCTCCATCGACCCAAGCGTAACGGACGCAGCTGACACCAACACTGGAGCTACATGAAAAGGGGTAAATTGGTCAATAGTCAACAAAATGATCGACTCCTCCTTCACCATCATTTACCCTAAATCCCCACCCCTTCCCTGCAGAAAATCCCCCTGTTTGTTTCCCTGATTTCCGCTACAGTTTTAAACCCAAGCTAATAAATTCATATTTACTAATCGATTAACTGCATCAGACATGATATTTTCACATATGAGAAAAAAATAACATAAATAAATATCTCTGCAATTAATAATGGTAATCATTTTAGAACGATTAATCGAATGAGAATTAATCTAAAATCGATTGATGAAATTAATCGGAAAATTTATTTACCTGTAGAACAGCTGAGAAGAATCAGAAGTAGGAATGGAACCCTCGGTCCCAACCGACGTCGTATCATCTCACCGCTTATCACTGCTCAGAGATCAGAACTCGGAAATATATTGAGCTCTAATTGATCGAATATAGTGCTTTTCGAAATTTAGAATTTTTTTTATTTTGTTTTCCTCTCTGACGTCGATAAGCTGACGTGAACAGAGAGCAACTGTGGAAGAGAAGAAAAATGCTGTTGTTTGAGGTTGTACACCGCGCATGTAATAATGTACCGAATACGGATTCGGTTGGAGGTTTTGTCTAGGAAATTCAAAAGAATTTTTAAAATTTTATTTTTCTAGTGGAGACATTTTATTAGTTGAGTAATTTACTACTACTAGTACATACTCCTACTAATTTAGAAAAAAACTTTGAATAATTTGATTTAATGTAATGAATTTATTATTTGAGTTTGAGTAAGTTTGAATTTGAAATTGAAATGTACCTTTCAAAATTAAAATTAAACTTAATCAAAATAAATAAATAAGGAAACAAATTAACTAATTCAAAATCAAAATGTGTATAGTAAATAATCAAAATAAATAAATAATAAGGAAACAAATTAACTAATTCAAAATCAAAATGTGTATAGTAAATAATTTTATATGCCTTTTCAATATTCTCCATATCATTAAGTTGAGGAATATTAAATACTCCGTAGTACTAGCTAGTTGTCAAAATAAAACATAGACTTTACTATTATTCTTAAACATCAATTATATTATCACATGTTTTTTTGGCTCTTCCTCTCAATTCCTCCCTCTAAATATAATTTACGTAATTAGTTGACTATAGTATTAGCCAAGCAAGAAAAAATCAAAGAAGAATAATCTTTTTATAGTATCGCTCTTATTTGTGCGATCCACTTTTTGAAATATTCCTATATAAAGGTAATTAAAAACATTTTATACAAAGGTGAGAAATATGAGATAAAATGAGAATTGAAATATGAGAAGTGTAGTAAATTTGTATGATTATAAGTGTAATAATTTATTTCACCGAAGAAAATACAAATATATGTTGCACAAAAAAATTCATCAATCGATTAAAAACACGTTAGTTTCCAATTGATATGCTTTGGTGAAGAAAGAAGGCCAACATAGATAGGTCGAAAAAATGCTGCTGACAGTGGAGGCTCCGATGAGCATATTCATCACCACGATCTGGAGCTGGATCGCCTCCACGGGCGATGCCCCGCCCATTATGAGACCCGTCATTGCTCCGGGGAGAGAAATTAGACCAACTGTCTTGGCATTATCCAACACCGGAGATAACGCGATCACCAGAGCCCTCTTCACCTGTTGCATAGTCGCCTGACGAGGAGTTGCTCCTAGAGCGAGTGCCGTCTCCACCTGAGAGATCGAACAAGGTATTTGAAAATTTTATTTCTATCGACTATAATTTGTAAGAGTATATAACTTCAGTCACATATTAATAGTCACATTTTTATTTCTATTGACTATAATATATTTTCACTTTCAATTTTTTAATCAAAAAATCAATAATACTATAATAACTTTTTAATCTATGTATCCGATCACCCGTGACTATTGTCATGGACGAAAGTAAAGTATTATATATATATATATATATACCAGATTAATCTGAATCTTGATGTCGTCCCGGAGCTTCTTCATGGTAACTCCGGTGACGGTCATGGCGTTTCCGACCATCATCCCGGAAACAGGAATGATGTATCTCGGAGTGAAAGGGAAAACATTCAAAAGCAGCAGCAAAAGCATAGTGACAGCCGTCCCGGCAAGAATCGACAACCCCGCCACGTACTTCCCTCGAGGCACGTGTTTTGCACGTTGACCGGCCGTATAACCAGCAACCAACACCTATGTAAATGTTCAAATATATAATCAAATTTTATCAGTTGAAAATTTGAAATCGGAGATGTATGAGTGCGTCTCACGTCTAGGGCACTAAAACCAATTTGTTATATAATTATGGTCTCGTTTTCCTCACAAACCTAACGAACTCTGTTTCATTTTATAATCAGAGGAGAAAATTAAATCGGAAATATCATGAAAAGGAATTGAGACATGTTACATACCATGAAAAGATAAGCCATGACGATCCAAATAACGTTGTTCTGGTTGAATATGAATTGCAAAACGAAGCCAATGATGGAGAGTTGGACGAAAGCCCTGAGAACGGAATAGACCATTTCACCCTCGAGCCCTAGCCTCTGGAAGTACGACAGCACCACCGCGACCGCCACCACCACCAGCGCCGCCGCGGGCTTTATCATGCCCTTGAGAAACTCAACCACCCATTCCCAGTCCATAATAATTAAAAAAAAAAAAAAGGGAAAATCCTTAAATAATTAAATGCGCGTACTTAATTATACAATCAACCGACACAAGGTACGTACGAGATTAATCATGTAATAGTATACAAAAATGAAGTGAATATAAGATAGAAGAGAAGAGAAGAGACCTTCCCCTGATAGAATGTTTCTTCTTAGGCAGTTGGTATTTGAGGCCCACGGATAGTGGTACGAATGGTACCACACACAGCACTTGGAGATTTATGTATTTTAGTAAAAGAGAATCTTCAGATCCGATGGGCGAGTTGAATTTTGATATTTGCGATTGATTACTTTAGTGCGTACGTGATAGGTCTTATCTCCATATAACCACTTTATCTAAGACAAATTTAATTGCCTTTTTGGTCCCTCTATTCTTTGAGATCTTGCAATTTGGTGCTTTTCAATTTTGAATGTGTTGTGGCTTTTTGGTATTCTTTTCACTAAAATTTCATTTGTCCAGTGTATTTTATAAAATAAATTTCTTAGACTTAGTTTATCGTGATATTGTGAATTTGGTAATCAAATAATCAATACAACAAAAAATAAAAAAAATAAAAAGAAAAATACATGTACTGAGCGATTGGTTAGCTCACGCGACTTTGGTTTGCCAAAGATCACAACCACATATCTTTTTCTTATTAGTCAATATTTGGTTTTTAATTTATATTCATTTTGTACACAATATTTTATATAACAAATATATTAGTTTATATTTTAGTAAAAAAAAATTAAAATTCATATTTTTAAATTATCTAGTATAATATTGATATATTTTTATACACATCAAATATATTTTGTACATCTATTTGTAATTTTATTTTTAATTTACAAATTTTTATTTTTTTTAATAAAAATATTTAATTTTTTAAATTATGTTTTCAATAAGTTTTTTAATATATTTTTAACTTTTTAAATTAAATTAAAACTGATTGTATGCATTTAGATAAATTATAAAATAAATAAAAATAATTTTAGACTATATTGGGTTGTGAGTAAAGTTAAAAAAAATATTAAATGTGTAAAGATCAAGAGTGAAATAGAAAAATAAATTAATATTTTATTAAAAATTTAGGTTGAGTTGGTTTGTTAATAAACATACGGCTCCCTGAACATAGGTCTAGGGTGCGAGGGCCCACAGCCCCTTTGTGTAAGTGCATTTAAAAAAAACTATTATATATATACTGAAAATAAATAATTTTGCACAAAGATAAAAAATGCACATAACAATAAAATGCACATAAATCTAAAAATAAGCAATTTTTTATATAACTATTATATTATATTAAAATGCACTAAATTGGACAAATAAATTTATTATGTGTGTATATTTAATTATATACTGAAAATTAATAAAATTATAAGTATTATATTTTTGATAAATTTATTTTTAAGAAAGTAAATATATTGAAATGATTTTTTTTTTTTAAATCTATAGTAATATAATTAAAAGTGAGGTCTAGGAGCACACCAGTGTCATTTTTCGTGGAGTGTGGCTGAGCAAAATAGCCTCAGCTATTATCTACTTGGCTCCTATGTAAGTCTATTACATTTATATGTATATGGTTTTTTTACTAACTCACTAATTACATTATTTATTTTGTAGTGTCATTTTTCGTGGAGTGTGGCTGAGCAACATAGCCTCAGCTATTATCTACTTGGCTCCTATGTAAGTCTATTACATTTATATGTATATGGTTTTTTCACTAACTCACTAATTACATTATTTATTTTGTATTTATTTCTTCGGTCCTTCTTTTAGGTAGATGGGTCCTTCTTTTAGGTAGATCACACAATAGCAGGGATTTCATCAGGTTATGACCTGAACCCATGAACCCTCACGTGGTCACATTGGTGTGGAGTCTGCTATGAGGCTCTTACGGGATATTGAAGAGCAACGTGAGATTCATGACCATCATATTCGCAACAACTTCGCTGGGGCCGCGTTGCAGATTTCTTACATCATCGTATTTTATTACTATTCTGCACGTCCTGTTCGAGTATGTTATATTTATTACGTTATTTATTTATGAGTTAATAGTATATAAACCACATTTTTTTAAAACATTACAGTATAAATATATCTAATCCTTTTATATTAAAAATAAGTTAATATTTACAAAATCAACTATAAACAGTATGTTAGTAATGATATTAATATTTTAACATGTACAGATTCTTGTGGTTGCGAAGATTCTTATTGCAATAGTCAGTTGAATTATTATTTTAGGGGCTACATCTCCCATCCACGGTTTCTTAAAATCGTGGTTGTGGAGTTGACTGTCGCCGTATGCAGTGTACTGATATCATTTGCTCTTCTGGCACCCGTGGTCCGAGTTCGGAGGTACCATGATGTTCAGCACATGTCATTAGCATTGACATGTGCAGTAGCCGTTTCTCAGCTCCTGTGGGCGATGTACAAACGACTTACTTACGACAGGATACTTGCTTGTTGTATATATATATTTTTGTTAAAAATCTTTCAAATTTTAATATAATTTATGTGCATTTTGATATAATATAATTTAATTGTGTTTTAATATAATAAATTTATTTGTGCAATTTACGTGCATTTTAATATAATATAATAATTATATACAAGATACTTATAATTAGATTTACATGAATTTTAATTGTTATGTGAATTTTTTATTTTGTGCAATTTAGATGTATTTTAATATAATATAATAATTATATATAAATTTACTTATTTTTAAATTTACGTGGATTTTAATAGTTATGTGCAAATTTTATTTTGTGCTATTTACGTGCATTTTAATATAGTATAATAGTTATATATTAAATGTATATTTAGATGAAATCGTAATTATTTTTGATAAATAATGAAAGATTTTTAAAAAAATCTATAATAATATAATTAAATGCGAGAGACCTATTTTTATAATTTGTTTAGGGTTTCTAAAATATTAAAAATGGAACTAATTAATATATACTATATATATATATTTATATATATGAATGCCTTTGTAATTTAAATTAAATAAAATTAAAGTTATTGTAGCAATTTTTTATTGTTTTAAATTAAAATAATAAATTATTTAATAATTTATATTATTTTAAAGTCTTGAAGTATAACAAAAATATATTATTTAATTTATAAATAATAGTAGAAAAACATGAAGTGAATTATTGATAGTTGATAAATTAATAATAGAAAAAAATTAAGTAAATTATTGATAGTTGATAAATAAATATATTATTTAATTAATAAATAATAGAAAAAAAAAAGTGAATTATTGATAGTTGATAAATGATGAAAAAAATAATAAAAAAAATAAAGTAAGTAATATAATGATGTGAAAAGTAATGAATTTTAACCAACAAGTAGGTAGACAATCTTATTAAACGTACAAATGTGAAATGTATAATGATGTGTCTATTAACTTGCAGATGGACCGATGTTATCTAGAAGCCCAATGAGGCCCAGAGATACAACAGCCCATTGGGCCGACAGAGGCGGATCATCACAAAACGACGGCGTATCCACTCTAAATCCCACTTCTCACTGCAAAACCCCAAATTCGTACTACAGTGATTATACGCAAACGCACCAAAACCAGCAAAGATGGCCCAAATGAGCCGAGCCGCGATGAAATGTAGTCACTTAATCGAATCGTCTCAGATCAATCGACGGCTTCCTTCGAGCTTCTTCGTGTCGCCGAAGCTGTTCTCTACCGAAGCAGCCGAGCCGAATCCCGGGTCCTCCGGCGATCAGTTTATTCGAACACCTTCCTCCGGTTCGATTTGTTTTCTTATTTAGAGCTATCGTTTCAATGTTAACATCCTATATCTACCTTGTTCTCTGACATTTCATTTTCCAGTAAGATTTAGGGTTTCGGAGGTTTAGCGTTTTATCTTGATCCATGTTTTTATTGTTGAGAATAATATTGGAGGAATCGATTGAATTTTTCTGAGATTTTAATTTATAATTGTCCGTGGTGATTTTATATGATTTCTGAGTTGTGTAGTAACATTTTTCAAATCTTGCATTTTTGTTTTCTGCTGATAAATGAGATTAGTCAAATTCTACCCGTCAAAGTTTCTAAGTTTTATGATGTTAACTTTTCGTTTCAGGATCGGTTTATGCCAAACTCGGCAGTATCACAAGGCATACAACAAAGAGTGACATAATCAATCATCTTGAAGGGTGTGAGTTGAATTTTGGAAACCTTAAAGTTGAATACAATAAAAGTTACACTCCTTTGTCTATGTAAGATTCTTCTCTGAATTTTTTGCGTTGATCCTACGAATTATGAAAAGGGTGAGTGCCTCATGCAATTTGCTGTCTTTTGTAGGATGGTTGAATTCCCATCTAGATCAGTTTACGATGCTGCCCTCAGGGCGATTAATAGGAAAGACCGCTTGTATAAAATTCTAAGGGTAAAGTATTAAAGCATGCAACATTATCACATTGCCTGAACTTTCCTTCGATTTTTAATAGTATATTTTTGAGTAATTACAAAAACTACTCTTCAGGTTTGGGTAATTACAAGAAGCCCATCTACTTTTTGAAAGTTACAGAACTACCCTTAAGGGTACACTGTCAAGATTTTTAAATATTATCATTAGCGACATCTTTTCGTCTAGCTATTTGTAATGTTTAGAAATGTCGATGGTTATGGCTGTAAATTTTTAAGAAGAATGATGTGGTTGTTTATAATCTTTGACCGCCACCGGCCACCAAATCAAGATCAGTTTAAATGTAATTTCCAATTTTGACTTTTTTTTGTAATCGGAGCAAACCTCAAGGATATTTTTTTTGTGAGTTATTTTATTTTTTTATTTTACATATTTTCAAACTTTCTTCCAGGCTGATAAATCTGAATGGGATCATGCTTCTTATGATGGGAAAGCGGTGAGTATTATTATTGGATTCCATGCACCATTTAATTTTTCATTCTTCCATTACAGTTTAAATTTTAATAATGATAGTGTTTCATATTAAATTAACTTGACACCCTATCTTGATAATTCCTATTATAGCACACATTGTGAGTTTATATAGTTGGTTTGATTTTCCAATTTTAATCTCAGGTTTTACTCTTCGGAATCCCCCGCAATGCATTGATCGATGATATCGAGCGCTTCCTTTCTGGTTGCCAGTATAATTCATCTTCCATCGAGATAAATTTCAGGTAAATGCTGAATTAATTCTTAGCTCAATTCTTTTAATATTTCCCATTGTCGTAAACTCTTTCTGAAAGTCTGAGTTCTTCGGTTTAATATTAATGCAGGATCACAAACCATGGTCTTGTCAGAATGGCAGTCGTGCGGTTCCCATCACAGGCTCTGGCCATGCACGCATATATTACCAAGAACCGAGGCTATTGCCTTAACAATCAAGTTGCAGTGCACGTTCTCCATTAGCTCCGACGCTTATTCAATTGAGAAACTTTATGAACTGTTTTTCAGTTTTCATCGTAGATTGTCAGCAAGGCTTTGGAATATGTATTTCTGTTTTGCCCTAGATATATTTTATCAAATGTTTCTTCGTTTCATTTCATGTTAAATCAAAAGTTTTCCTGAAATACATACATTCCTGACAATGTATGAATAAATTTTTGTTGTGAAGGACGATGAATTATACTCCCTATATACTCGATATATTCCTGGTTGTGTATTACTATACAGTGATATTCCTGAGTATTTTTTATTTTTATTTTTATTTTTCAAATCTCTATTGGAGTATAAATTTATAACAACGTTTATCGGTTTTCAAATTTCACAAACATTTGAATGAAACCCACAAAGACATTACCCCGCCAAACCCTTGAAGCTCTTTACCAAAACACAACTCCCGATGGCCGCCCCACCAACTACACGCTATACGGCCGCCTCATCCAGCGCTGCACCGACCGCCGCCTTCTCCGCCAGGCCAAGCAGATACACGCCCGCCTCATCCTCTCCTCCACCACCGCCGACAACTTCCTTGCCTCCAAGCTCATGGCGTTTTACTCAAGAACACACCAAATCTCCTACGCACGCCACGTGTTCGATCAAATTCCCCAGAAGAATACATTCGCCTTCAATGCCCTCCTCATCGCGTACTCCGTGCATCACCATCACACGGAGACGTTGAGACTGTTTAAGCTGTGTTTGTCCCAGATGGATGTTCGTTGGGATCTTAAGGATGTTAAACCAGACAGCTTCACCCTGAGCTGTGTGCTGAAGTCGATGATGGAAGTGGCTTCGGACGGACCTCTTATGGCTGGGATGATGCATTGTTTCGTTGTTAAACACGGGCTTGATTCAGATGTGTATGTGAGCAATGGGTTGGTGAGTTATTACTCAAGGTGCGATGATTTGGTGTCCGCGAGGGGGGTGTTCGATGGAATGCCTGAGAGAGACTTGGTATCCTGGAACTCAATGATTTCCGGGTACTCTCAAGGCGGGTCCAATGAGGAATGCAAGGTTTTGTACCGAACATTGCTGGGTTTGAAAGACCCAACGCCTGATGGGGTTACAGCCGTGAGCGTCTTGCATGCATGTGCACAATCAACTGATCTCGTATTCGGGATGGAAGTGCATCAATACGTGATTGGTAATAGGATCAGAATGGATCTCTCCCTTTGTAACTCGATTATCGCAGTTTACGCAAAATGTGGTAGCTTGGACTATGCTAAGGAACTTTTTGAGGAAATGAGTGAAAAGGATGAAATAACTTACAGCACGATTATATCAGGGTACATGGTTCATGGGTTTGTTGACCAAGCTATGAAGATATTCATGGAAATGAGGAACCCAGGATTGAGTTCCTGGAATGCGGTAATTTCGGGTAGCGTTCAAAACAATAAGTATGATAATGTTTTAGATTTAGTTCGTCAGATGCAGGTTTCGGGCCTCAAGCCTAACAGTGTGACTGTTTCGAGTATTCTTCCGGCCATTCCACATGTCTCGCATTTAAGAGGAGGAAAAGAGATTCATGCTTATGCAATTAGAGTAAATTTTGATAGAAACATATATGTAGTTACTGCAATGATAGATACATACGCCAAACTGGGTTTTCTGAATGGAGCACAAACAGTGTTTAATCTGGCGAAAGACAGGAGTGTAGTTGTTTGGACTGCGATAATCTCGGCTTATGCTTCTCACGGAGATGCTGACATGGCACTCAGTCTTTTTGACAATATGCTTACTAGCAGGACAAAGCCGGATGCTGTCACTTTTACTGCTGTCTTATCAGCCTGTGCTCATGCTGGCTTACTTAACCAAGCTTTGGAAATATTTCATTCGGTTTTGCCAGAGTATGGAATTCGACCTTTGGTTAATCACTATGCGTGTGTAGTCGCGTGTTTTTGCCGGGCAGGGAAGCTATATGAAGCATTGGAATTTGTGAAGAAAATGCATGTGGAGCCCACTGGACAGGTTTGGGGTGCATTGCTCAGTGGCGCCTCGGAATTTGGTGATGTGGAGATTGCCGAATTTGTTTGTGGTCACTTATTTGAACTGGAGCCTGATAACCCGAGCAATTACATAGTTATGGCGAACATGTATTCGAAAGTTGGTAGATGGGAAGAAGCCGAAAAGGTCAGAGAGAATTTGGAGAAGCTTGAGTTTAAGAAAGTCGCTGGCAGCAGCCGAATAGAATCTTCCGGAAGGTTTTATGATGTTAAAGAGTATCGATGATTTTTGTTCCAGAAGGTGATAAGCTAATTAATGGGTAGTCATGAACTCAGAGTCGCATAGTAAGAGCTTTTAGTTTCATACATCCTGTGATAAATCGACACACCTAACTAAGAGGTACAGTATCTTGTTTATTTTTTTATTCGATTCTGTAAATTTATTTTTTTTTCACATATTTTTTCATCCAATGCAATAATCCTGAAATATACAGTTTTAGTGCACAAAATTTAGTGATTTACCTGGTTGAATCTTTTTGGTTAATTGGCTCATTGTCTAGGAGCTTGTCATCTTGTTTCTTTCATCACTAAGATAATGGAAAATATGCTTGGTTTTGTTTTGACTTTTGACCAGAGACATTTAGAGCTAGAAATTTTAAGCCCAGCATGGGTTGAGAATAATGGGTCCTGGCCTCATACAGTCATACTTCATAGTACCCAAATTTAAGCCTTTTTGTCCCAGTCGCAACCTAATAATGTACAAGTTTTTGAATCTAATAATGTTCTGGACCTCTGAAATACTGGGCTGGCCACCCCCACATTATTATCTATCTAATATATTTAAAATTTTTAGTTTGTTTTCGACCTCGTTTTCATAAATTAGCTCCACATATATTATGACTGCCTTCTATTCAGTTATCCTTAATTGGATGGTAGACAATTAGCATCACGTTCACGGTTCACCTAGGATCCCCCATGATACTCGAATATATTTGTCTGCATTGTACATGCATATACTCTAAAAGAAACAGGTACAAAAATCCTTTTCCTTTTTTCCTTTTGCTTTCATTCATGATTCATACTAGGGCCCCCATAAGGCATTTGCTATAATTAAATATCAATTCATCTTTCAACACATTTCTTAATCTGTGATGTTTACTACTTTCTGTGTATAGAATGCATCTTGGCTAAGGGACCGAGTACCAGCTGCAATATTTAGGAGTAATTGCAAAAGCTGCCCCGTTGTTTGGAGTATTTATTTACAAAGAAGCATAACACAATTTGAAATTAGGAAAACACTCTTGAGGTTTGTTTTATTTTATTACATTTGGTTCAATCGTTGATTGATACATGGAGTTTGTCAAATATTTTACAGTTGCACCATTAAATTTTCAAAAATGTTACAAATAGACCCTACCTTTGTAACACACTTATATAAGGATAACATACAAATTGAGTCGAGTTGAACATTGATCATATCTCGTTTACAGCTTGCCTCGAGTATATGTTTTGCTGTTTTGTAGGGTCAAGAGAGTAGATATATGTGTGAACTTGTTTTCTATTCTCTTGTTATTTGTTCCTTTGCAAGTTAGGGAACATATAGATAATGAAGAGTCGAGAAAGATCATTATAGACACAAACTTGTGGACAAGAGTCCAACATTCCATCTACTCCCTTCCATGTTACTCTACCTCAACTTCCAATACTTCTCAACCCAATGCGGGTTCGGAAAATAGAACCCGAGCCCGTTTCGGGTCGGTTGGGCCCGGCCCAATCCAAACCCATGGGCCATGGCCACCTCTAGTATAAGAAGACTAGAAACAAACACAAAAAGTATCATGGATTGTTCCAAAGAAAGCACCACAATTATTGCCGCCCTTTCAACTCTCCCCTCATCCCACCTTTCCCATCTGATCCACACAATCTCCTCCGCCCAGCGCCGCCACCTCAGCCGCCTCGTCAGCCTCCTCTCCTCCCCTCCCCTCTTCTCCCTCTCCCTCCGGCACCTCCAGTCCCTCTCCCTCCACCACAAATCCCTCCTCATCGCCCGCCACCTCCTCTCCAATCTCTCCCTCCTCCAGCCCCACTTCTCCGCCTCGTCTCTTCCACGATCCGCCTCGAGCTCCGTCAAGCTCCGGGACCTCGACTCCGCCCTCCTCCTCCTCCTCCTCTGCGAATTCCACCACCGCGATCGTTCCTTTCTCGACTCGCCGCCGTCCAGCTGGCGGCCCGTCCTCCGCGACTACGTCTCCGGCGAGATTCTCCGGCTGTCGAGACTCGGCGGGGGGTGCTCCGATGTCGACGTTTTGGTTCGGTTCGTCGAGTCCGTGAGGAGGTGCTGGAATTTTGTTAGCGCGATGGGGGTCGGGGAAGGGAGGAAGGAAGGGGAGGTGACGGCGGCGGCGGCGGCGGCGGTGGTGGTGGCGCTGCCGTCGGTGGTGGGCGGCGGAGGGGAGTGCGCGATCTGTAAAGAGAGGATGGAGGGCGGGAGGGATGTGTGTGAACTGCCGTGCCGGCATTTGTTTCATTGGGTGTGCATTTTGAGGTGGCTGAGGAAGAGAGACACGTGTCCCTGTTGCCGGCGGCGACTCCCCACTGATGACGTTCGTCGTGAGATCGAGCGGCTGTTGGAGGATCTCGGCAGGATCGGCGGTGGGGGATTGTAAGATGAATTGGCTGAGTAGGAAATTAATCAGAAACGTTCATTGTAATTAATGGAATCAGATTGTGTTAGAAAATTAGCTGAAGTTGTAATTGGGGAGATACGATTTTCATTTTTATTTTGTCTAAAAATTAATTAATGTACATCAATTTATTTTTATCTTTAAAATTATAGTAAAAGGTATATTTTTTTTAATATTAATTAATATTTTTTTGAGTGTATCAACTATCAACTAACGTACACCTCAAAAAAGAATGTGTTAGCAACTTTTGTAAAAGAAAGGGAGTATCATATTATTGATTTATAATTAAAAAAAAGGTAAATAATATTTTTTATTTATTATAATTTAAGATAGTAATATTGTGTATAATTATATTTTAAGCTTAGTTTTCATGATCAGAATGTCTCATTTACTCTTACATTCCAATTACAAAAATAAAATCATAGACAATCAAGTTAAATCTAGTCGCGCTATTCGATCAAATCCTCGCTTTCAACTCCAAAGCACCAAAACTTAATTTTAATTAAATTATTTAGTGAAAACAAACATTTCAATTTTTAATAAAAATTGTGTTTTTAGTAAAAGAATGTCTCATTAATTAGATGTGTAAAGTTTCGAATTGGTCGGCAAGTTTATATTTTAAACATTTTTAGTACTATTTACTTATTTTGTAAAATTTGCTTTTATATTAATAAATAAATGCTATAGAGGATAACTAGAAGAATAAAATTAAATTTTAATGTAATTTTGTAAAAATATCTTCAAAACAATACCAAAAACTCATTTTAGAGTACGAGAGATAACACAATCGATACCAAAACATAATCTATTATTGATTTGAGAGTGAGATTTAACCACACAAAAAAAAGTAAATTTACATTTAACTTAAACTTAAATCAATAATTATTCTTTATTTATAAAAATGTCATTTCTCATTTATAAATTAATAAAAATTACATATCAAATTATTTTTTATTTTATTTTAGTTTTTTATTTAATTTTTTTGTGATTTAATTTTTTTAATAATAATATCATTAATAATTAAAATAAATTTTAATAAAAATATTGTTAATAATAAAATAAAAATAAATATCACAATATGAAATTTTAATAAAAATATTTTTTAGTTAATATTATATTTAGTATTTTTATTTATTTATTATTTTTTAAATTTTAAATCAAAAATAATATTTATTAGATTATTTAATGTCAAAAGTTAAGGGGTTAAATTGTAAATTTGTAAAAATATTAGTTATTTATAAAAATAGTATAAAAATTGTATAAAATAATTTTTAGCGTTTCAACCAATTAAACTATAAGCCTTACGGATCTCTACAGCAATTCACTCACTTAGGGAAGAGCGGATGGAAAGAGGAGGCCTTTGCTATGTCTGCTTCTTCCTCTTCCCAGAAATGAACAATTGGATAAAAAAAAAAACTTTTTTTTAACAAAATTTAAAAGAAAGTGGTTGGAGTCAAATTAATGTAAACATAAAACTAAACTTATTTTAAATTTAAGTAATTTTGAATTTAAGTTTTGATTTTTGAGATGGCAATGAAATAACGTGAGAGAGGATAGTTAAAAATAAATACGTATAAGATTATTAAATAAATGTATAAATGAGCTATTGATTTTTATTTTATTTTTTGAGGTGCTTAATCCACGGCAGTACTTGCATCAAATGTGTATTTAGTGTTTGGTGTCCAAATGAATTTGTGGAAGGATGAATGAAGATCACTCGTTGTTGATCTTGATTGTTGACTATTTTGTCCCCATGTGTGGTTTGCGTTCTTCGTGTTCCTTACTTGATATGCAATAATTGATGAATATAGTAGCTCGCAACTTCTCAAATATATAATTAATGGAATTACATGATGTAATTAAGTTGTTAGAGTTAATGTATTTTGCTAATGTTCAAGCTCACGACAATTGGGCTGGGCCTGCACAGACGAATCTTATTTAAGTTGGGCCTATAGTTCGTTGTTAAATTGGTCATGCAAACATGGGCCAAGGCATTACTCATTTAACATTATTACATACAGAATCACAGACACTTCACCATGTTTTTACTCACTTGACATCATGTAACCTACTTAAGAAATACTACTCCGTATTATTTATTTTTCTTCTCTCAATTAATTCTTATCTTCTACCCTACAAAAATCAAGAGGCAACGTTGAATTCGTTTCCTCGATACACTTTACCCTCCGAATTTCAAAACATTTGCAAACCGTTTGCCAATAAGAATCTAACCCGACCCGAATCCATGCTCAATATTATTAAATGGCATTATATTATATAAGTATTTTATATTCCAAAAAAAAAAGTTGGTAATGTATCAAGTGTACAAGAGTATAAGTTAAGTAAGGGTAGTGTGACCAAATTATGACTAAGGCTCAAGCCCATTAATATTTAAAGCCCACGCGTGAGCAACAATCGGGGCCCACGTGATCTTCGTAATCATCAATTTATTCCCTTAATTTAATTATTTAATTATTCATTTTTAGAAGCAAGTTAACCGTGAGGTGGTTTAATTTCAGGGACCACGGCTCAGACTCAGAGGCAAATGTAAATGCCATAATATCATGAATGAATGAATGAATGTGATCACAACTCACAAGCTTCCATGTGACAACACCTAGTTACAAATCTAAGTGTCCTTCAATTCACAAGAGTTATATACTTCATGTCCCAACAAATTTGTAATATATAACAATAACATAGTAACCATTTCTAAGAAAAAAAAGTTTGCATAGGACTAAATTCTTATGCTCCGATCCATCAAACTAACAACCTCAACTGATCTAACCTCCTGCTCCACCTTGAATGGATATAGTATAACATTTTCACTTTAATCAATACTACACATTACACATAAATACATAATTAACACTCTCAGATAACTACTACTAGTAGTCTAGTACTATATGTACAGGTGCAGATCGAGTGAATGCAGTTGCTGCAGTTAAAAAGCATTTAATTTTAAATTAATTGGGGGTAATGGGCAAAGGTCCAAAGGCTGTGACAAACATATGTAATAAAAAGAAAAAGAAAAAAACAATATAATTATTTATTATGGTAGTAGTGACTAGTGACTAGTGAGCATCTTTTGTCTTCCACAAGCTACAATCAAATAATCAATAGAAATTTCCCAAATTAATTTGATAAACATAATTAATTACCTGGTCCAAACAGAAGCAGACAAAAGTAAAAGGTTTGTGTTATTAAATCTACTACTACTGTACTATATATTTCATTGATCAGCTCCAATGGGATTTTAACTGAACCTCACAAACAAAACCTATCACAGGATGTCTGAAGGAGACAATGCATGTTCAAAATTGTGGTATGTGTTTTCATATTATCTGGTTTTAATTTAATTTCATATACATTGGAGTATCTGATATATATTTTATACGAGTATTATTTTTATTTAATTTTAATTATTCTCAGTGGGGAAGAAGATGACAGTGTTAGGACTACTGTGGATTGCCTGAGAGGGAGATTGCTTGCAGAGAGATTGACTTCAAGAAATGCTAAAGATGACGCCCATCATTTAGGAAACAAGGTTTATTTATTATTATTATTTTTATTTATTTACTCGAATTTTCAATTTAATTAAATTTCCATTTTTGTTATTAAAAAAAATGAAAAAAATTCAGTTAATGAGTCTGGAAAAGATGGTGGAGCAAGAGGTGAAATCAAGAGACAGGGCTGAGAAAAGACTGAAATTACTATTCAAGAAGCTCGACTCCATGAACATTGCTTACGCCTCATCAGATGGGCTCAGGGGCAAAAGCGACATTTCATCCGTATCTGCATCTGCTGGTGGTGATACTACTGATGATAATAACAGCTTGGAAAATTCCGGATCAGAAGGGCAAAATGGGAATTTGACAGAGCAAGATTCCATAGTGGAGAATTTTTTGTTTTCTGAAGGAGATGCGAATTCTGAGAAATCGAGCCCAGAGGGATCTGATCAGAGGTGGGAATTTCTAATTTTTGTCAAATTACAAAAATACCCTTCAAAGATCTAATGTTTTACTTCCGTGCAGTGATATCTGCTATCATAGATTCCGATTTCCAAGTGAAGAATATGGGCTCATCAAAGGAGATGTTCGGGATGGCGACAAGTGTCGGGTAGATGGCTCGTTGGCTTTGGTTGTCGTTGATAATGAGAGGCAGGAAAATGGGAGCATTGATCCGGAAGTACTTGATTCCGCGGTGAAAGAAGTGCTTGATGCTTTGAAGCTCGCCAAGGAAAGACTTCAAAGTTCCATGGAGAAAAGGCGCGTGAACATGATTAGAGTTGGTTAGATACAAAATAGTGGAGTCGAGAGCTCGAGCCCCGAGCCTTGATAAACATATTTTAACAGTATTTGAGCTCGACTCGATAAGCAAATAGATGACATTCTCGAGATGGACTTGATCATTGATCTAATTAATACAAATTAGCCTTTTCACTCCGATTTCATCGTAGTATTGTTTTAATTTGTATTTGTACTACTATATGCAATCTAATAAGTAATGTCCTACATCAAAACATTAAATTTTTACAAATCTATCCATTAACATAATCTATATATGGCAACTTTTTATTTTAGTTAAGCTCTATCAAGTTAACAGTACAAGGAATAGCTTGTTTTTCTTGTATGCATAAAGCAGTTAGTTGAACAGTTAGTCAAGTACATCGGTTCAGATTGATGAAAACTATATGAAATCTTGAATGATTTATGCAACAACAAAAGCTGTGAAAAAGGGAAAAAGGAAAAACATGGGTTGAATTTGAATAGGAAAAAGGGAGACTTGAAAGATAGAAATATTTCTATTATCTTCATTTATTTCTACATGGTTGACATTACAAGCTTGATCGGGTGAAAATAAAAAGTTGAAACTACAAAAACTACCCCAATTAAACTCATACCAACCAAATTTCCTCAATTGATTTGGAAAGTCAGCGTCACTGAAAAATGAGCAGAATTTTGTTGTCACTTGTCACATGCATGGGGGCCAATGAAAAATGAATCAAATTTTCAATATTTGTTATGTAGAAAATAAATAAATCAGATAGCCGTTAATTACTCGTGGAAGTGTCATTAACATGTGTCTTACCTGGGAGACGTTAGCGTGCGTAGTAAACGTTCGGTAAGGAAATTGCCCATCGGTTTTCGAAAGGATTTTTCAAGTGTTGCCTAATCCGTCCGCATCTTCAATATTCTGGTCAAGCATCAACGTTGAGAAATGAGATAGGAGATCCTTGAACCCTTGTTAGAAGTGATATAGGAAATGGAGAATCTAAAATCGGCTTGTCAAGAAGGTAACGACAGTAGACTAAACACTTATTAAACAATGATTTACAGGAAACCTAAAGTTATAAATTTAGCAGAAGTAAATAATTGATATGCACAAGAAACAAAGGAAAAAATAAGCAAGATAGCCACAACAACTCACACGAGGCGCTGAAAGGCCTAATATATATTTTTTGGAACTAAGTTAGTTTTAGAATCTGAATATGGTTAATAGACTGCTTCAAAAATATCAACAAATAGGAGGGTTAATTAACCAAGTCCAAAATTAGAATACATGAATCTCTTGTACATCAACTGAACGCCATGCGAAAGGGCTGCATTTAGGAATTTGCTTTAGGGAGCAAAAAACAAGAAGTTGGCTCTTTAACATTTCATCCTGAAAATAGAACGAGAGAATAATATGAAACCATTAGAAAGGGAGTTTACATGCATGAGGTGAATAACTGGAAGAGTATATTTGTAGAAACGAGTTCTGTAAAACGCATCTTACTATCGATCATAGAAGAGAGTCTGTTTAATTTCCTCCATCAGCTTTGCCAGCAATATTTATCTTCTGAAATTCGCAAAACAAAATATATAAAGGACAAGATTAGAAAGGAGATGGACATGTCTAATTCTTATAAACCAAAACGTGTAATTTACCACCTCAACATTCCTTTTCCCATTCTTTGAATCAGAACCAGGCTGCGAAAATCTGCAATATATTTTTGAACCAAATTATCAAACTAACGAATCTAAAACTGCCTATTTAACTACCTAACATCACAATTCACAACACACATGGAAGGAGACGGGTGAATTGAAACTAACCTGATTGCCCTGGCTTTCTTTTTATCTTCTTCCACCGAATCAGTCTTAGGGGTAGAGCCAAACCTAGCAAGTCTAGCCTTCTTCTTGGCTTCGTTGTCAGATGCATCAGGTTGCGCAATCCCGAACCTGTCGCCCAACCAGAAAACGGTCACCAACTCACCCGTAAATAACACATCCATTTGGACCATTTAAGTAAACATTATAAACAAAGAGACCTCTCGGCTCTAGTTTTCTTCTTCACCTCGTCTGATGTCTTACTATTCGATCCATTGGTACCTGAACCAGTGCCAAACCTTTCAGCACAAGAGGCAATTTCAGACGGGTTAACTCACTGAATTAAGTATCCATAAATACATTAAAAATGATCTTATCCCTAACTACTACTATCAATCAGATAAATCAAATGCCTCAATTAACTCGTGTGCGATATGAAATTATAAAACCCTAAAACATGAAAATTCGCTAAAACCCTAATTCTTTGCCACCGAGTAGTATTATCGAGAACCAAATATTATACCTCTCAGCTCGAGAATTGCGCTTTTCCTCCTCCGTCAGGTGCACAGGCATGCCGAACCGCTCCGCGCGCTTTGTTTTCTTCTGAATATCAGTAACAGCACCGATGTCATGTGTATGAGCCGCCGATTCGTCGCCGCCTCCGCCGGGAGATGCCGGCGTCTGCTTCAATGAAGCCTCGTCGTCAGACAGAAATTTTAAATTGAGATCGGAACCAGTTTTAGGGTTTTCCGATTTAGTTGCCGACACGGTAGCCATTGTGATTTGTGATAGTCGCGAGAGAGACAACTCCCAATTCGGCTTCTTAAATTATTTCACTGTTACTATTAAAACTCTTGATTTTTTAAATCACAATTAGTTAATGAGTTAGTTTTCGTTAATTTATTACATGTGTGCTTACACATAATGAAAAATCAATTATAATTGTATTTTTTAATTAATTTAAATAAACCAATTCACTTTAAAAAGGAAAATTGAACCGAGATATAAACCAATACCAAAACCATTTTAACTATAATATGAATCCAAACCAAATGCATTGATTATATTTGATTTTTCAGCTTTGGTTCAATTTTAATGACTCTACTTTTAACTCTAATTCTGAGTTCACATAATTATTATTGCTTGTTAGAGACTTAGAGCTCGTGACAAGCCAACCCAAGTCGAGCTGGGTGTTGAGAATTCGAACTTCGGCATATGAATTTTGTGGAGTTAGGCGGTGAGTTGAATAGAATGAAGTCCAACCCGTATCCAAAGGCATGTACATTAGTTCTTTCTATTCATACTCAACAACCTTTTTAAATAATTTTTTAATTAAATCTTAATTATTATTTAATAAATTGAACTCAAATATTACAAAGTTAAAGTGGTAATGGAGTTTAAACTCATTATATGGGTCTACCACTACTTCATAAATCATAATAATTGTTTAAATAATAAAATTGTTACAACTTTGGTACAATAAAATAGAACGTTACCGGTCTATTACATGGTCAACTAATTTGCAGCCATGTGTTAATTTTGTTTGAAAAAAAAAAAGAAATAAATCGAGTTCATAGTCTTAAACTCGTTCATTGCAGGTTTTGTAGAGGTGGGTGTGTTGAATGGGGTGAGTAATTGAACTCACTAGTCACTTTTGCATTGGTTATAATATAGTTAAGTGAGTTTGAACCCATTTATTTTTAAACCAATGCTCATGCTCTAATTTACTACTCCATTTAGGATTAGACTAAAGAAACATGTAATTAATTTTACTCTCTCTAACTTAGATAATTATGTTTATGCATTGATAATTTGTTTATTGAATTATTTTACAATATACAGTATATAATAAATTTTCACCAGTTAATTACGATAATGACACGATCAATATAATTGTCCTAGTTATGACTTGTGAGTTATGAGCGAGTAGGGGGCTAGCCGCTAGGGGATGAAGGACGCTCTAGAAAACGGAACCTGGCCTGGCCCGAGTACAGAAATGGTCATCCGGTCAAGCAGTTGATCGGGCTGGACTTGCATCAGGCCCAACTTCAATTCTAGTAAGTCCAGTTAGTAACTTAATATGTGGGCCTTTCCGGGCACGTGTGGCCCATACACGGCCACTTTAGCAAATATCCGTCGGCGCCAAAACAGAAATTGCACGTGACTTTCTTCACAGTCACTCACACTACGAGAGAAACAGGGAAACAAACGGTGAGCTGTTTGAGCTAGGGACGATGGTCCAGCCACTCGATTATCTGATACAACCTGCATAATCGGATTCAATCTCCGCCGTACGATCGCAGCCGAAGATGCCGCACAAAACCTCCCAAAATTTCCCCAATTTTGATCCCAAGCGGTAACACCCCTGCACCATGTATATCTATTGCGTACATATAATTTCAGCGAATTCTACACGTGTGACAATTTCTAGACGTTTCTGCACTTAGAACCTGGAGAGGATTCGTAATTTCAGGGGATTATTATTATTTTTATTTTTAATGAGTATTCATAATTTGAGGGGATTTTTATTTTTATTTTTTTAGATAGAGACATATTTATTAATTAACTGAGTTCGATGTAGCTGATTGGAATAAACTGCAGACTGATTATGATTCTCTGATATGTCGATAATCTCCGTTTAATTTTAATTTTGAAATAAGGATCAAGAAGAAGAAGAAGAAGAAGAAGAAGAAGTATACATAGGGGAATTTAGTTTTGTATAGATCTTAGCATTGAGCCACAGTACCAGTAGAAGCGATATGGGCGGTAAAGTTAGCGTTGTTGTGAAGTATGTTGTTGTCCTTGTTGAGCAAGCGTTCGTTGAATGATGATTCCAGGTAAACACACTATTTCCGGAAAATTAACACATATAATTCGGATCTTAGTTTTTGTTTTGTTTTTTATGTACGCAATATCTTTTCTGATCTGATTCAGAGAAGAATATATGAGGATACATGTACAATATTTGCATATATAGGTATTTGTGATTCCTTGAGCATATGATAATCGAGAAAATGTTTGCAGGGATACGTATGGATTTACGGTAAGACCTCAGCATATACAAACATATCGTGAGTACGCCAATATCTATAAGGTATTTTTTCTTTCTAATATAGTTATTGGAATATTTGGGTTAGTTCTGTTTTCATAGTATTTTTGTAGTAACATATATAAGAGGCAGGGTAACCATACCAGTTAAAATTGCAGGAGGAGGAAGGAGAGAGATTGCAGAAATGGAAGGCCTTTCTTGAGCAGCATGTGGATTCCACTAGTTCACGTCATCATAAAGAAGACAATATTAAACATACGGTTACTGAGCTTGCCGAGCAGTCAATAGTTTCTACTCGAACAGTCGGTGAAGAAAGGGATGTTTCAACTCAGCAAAGACCTGGGGACTCTGAAGTCGCAACAAATGAAACCGGGCCAGTTGAAAAGGTGAGTGATGATGCTTCAAGTGAAAAGACTCGAGATGAATTATCAACTACTCAACATAGAAAATCCTGCGGGCTGCAGACATGGGCTGAAATTAGTCCTTCACTGAGTTCCATTGATCATAGGATGAGTTTACGTATAAAGAAGAGAAAGAACATGCCTGAGACAAAAAATATGCACAATGAACTTCCATCAATTGATGAAGAAAGACCATCAGGAGTAGAATATGAAGATGGTGATGATAAGGATATGTTTGATGACAAGGAGATAACAGATTGTCCGGATGCTTCTGCAGTAGAGAGTAGTGCCACTGATGAAATGGCCCCGGAACCTTCTATTTTCCCTTGGGAAGAACTAGAGTTTCTTGTTCGGGGAGGAGTGCCTAAGGACCTTAGAGGAGAGGTAGATTTCCACACTTCCACAAATGTATATATATTTGTAAAAATGACATTTCCAACACTGAAGTTTATTAATATATACATGTGCTTAAATGGAACAGGTGTGGCAAGCCTTCGTTGGTGTTAGAACCCGTAGAGTGGAAAGTTATTACCAGGATTTGCTAGCTAAAGAGAGCGATTCTTCTGATGGGAAGGAGGATGATAAATTATCCCCAGGAGATAATACGACACAACACAAAGAGACGAAATATGATTTGCCTGAAAAGTCGAGAAAGCAGATTGAGAAGGTCATTAGATGCATGGGTCCTGGACTTTATCGTTCAGTCTTTTTAATTCGTAGGTGCTGCTTCTTTTTAGGGTTTATCTGAGCTGGTGTTCGAGAATGTGTTCTTGCTAATTGTTTGTCAGATTGTCATTTAGTCTTGCATGGTGATTTCATGCTTTATGAATGAAGTCAGGGTTTCTAATGGACAAGACACAAATCTGTATTGCTTTACAATGTTGATAACCTTTAATGTAAATGTGTCTTATTTGGTTGAGTACTTTCTTGGGTTTTTCACTGCTGATTTTCTTACCCTAATAACATTCATTGTTATCTTCAAATTCCAATAAGGTTTGTTATCCTTATAGTTTCACTTTTGTATTTTGCATGTACCCTGATTTTTCCCCAAACTAACTTCTTGCCGGGTTTTGCTGCAGGATCTTCCACGAACATTCCCAGGGCATCCTGCATTGAACGATAATGGAAGAAATTCACTACGGCGTGTGCTTTTGGCATATGCACGGCATAACCCCTCTGTTGGGTATTGTCAGGTGATTGTGTGCTGACTTTTTTTTCTCATTTTCTTTTACGTCTTATTCCTCTCGTGAATCTTTGGCTTAAGTTGACAAAGGAAGGTGACAAACTTCTCGGTAGGATATTTTGAGATGAATATTGAAGCATTAAGGAAGAGATTTAGAGTTTTCTACTTTATGAGTATGCAATAATATATGAAACATATTTAGTTAAATGATGGTGTGTGACATGTAGAGAAGGTTTTAGAATTTTTTTTTTTTTTTTGAAAGACTGGAGTAAAAGTTATTTCAGTCATTGAGTGTTGTAGGCTTTCTTACATCAACATCAGAATGCATTCATGATGGAATCAATTCATGGCATATCAATATCATGTATTTAAGGTTGGACAACGTGCATGATAAATTATTTTCTTTAGGTTTCTTAATTTCAGTTTGTTGCTCTTTGTATCATCTGATTTGCAGGCAATGAATTTTTTCGCTGGCTTATTACTTCTGATGATGCCCGAGGAAAATGCTTTTTGGTAAGATTCAAGATTTACCTGTGTGGGCTTGTATGATTTTTGATAACGAGGGGACAAATCAGGGTTTGTCTTCTATAAGCTTCCTAAATCGATGTATTTCTTCCAATGATTTTTGTGTTTTATTTGCTGAAGCATAATTTATTTGTTGAGGAGAGAGTGAATAATAGAAACGTAAATTGAAACACCCAAGTTATGGAGTATGAATGTATAACATTTAATTTGGGACTGTGAATCCACACTTGTCTGTATACAAATGTGTCTTAATGTAACAATTGTGTGTGTTTATAATAGTAATAAATGAGCTATCTACATTCTACCAGTTTGGTATTTATCTTTCAGGACACTGGTGGGCATTATTGATGACTATTTTGAGGGTTATTTCTCTCAAGAAATGATAGAATCACAGGTTAGCATCTCAATGAAACCTATATTTGTAAAAAGATTTATGCTCGTCTTATCAGAAAACTGCCATCTTATTTTTTTGTTTCTTCCTAGGTTGACCAGCTTGTTTTCGAGGACTTGATGCGTGAAAGGTTTCCTAAACTGGGTTTGGCCTCTTTATAAATTTTGCTCCCAATTTTTTCCTTATGTTGAATATTAATTTCTTCATTGTCACCACACTGATGCAGTGAGTCATCTCGACTACTTAGGGGTAGAGGTGGCATGGATAACTAGCCCTTGGTTCCTTTCAATCTTCATAAATATGCTTCCATGGGAAAGTGGTGAGGACTTGTGCACTTATCCGTAATTCACTTATTTGATTTTCATTGCAACTAATGGATAACGCATAAACATTTTAAACTATTATTCTTTACTTCAGTTCTTCGAGTGTGGGATGTGCTCCTGTTTGAAGGAAACCGTGTCATGCTCTTTCGAACTGCGCTTGCTTTGATGGATTTGTATGGTAATGTAAATATCTTTTTTTAAAATAATTAATTTCATCATGAGTACAGATTGCGTTATCACGCATTTACCTTATATTGTTTGCAGGGCCTGCTGTAGTTACAACTAAGGATGCTGGAGATGCTATAATCTTATTTCAGACACTTACTGGCTCCACGTTTGATAGCAGCCAGCTCGTGTTGACTGCTTGCATTGGTTTCTTGACAATCAACGAAGACAGACTGCAAGAACTGAGAGAGAAGCATCGGCCAGCTATACTTGCGGCAGTTGAGGAAAGAGCAAAAGGCGGTCGGGTTTCTAAAGATCCTAAAGGCCTTGCAACAAAGTTATACAGTTTCAAGCGTGATTCTAAATCAGTAGTCGTAGAAAAAAAGAACGAAGTAGGATCGGGGGATAAGACAGATGTCGGTGAAAAGAGTGTTGATTCTCATGCTGCCCAATTGGATGAATTCCTTAAAACCATAACCGTTGAGTCTGAAGGGGTTGATCTTCCAGAACTTCAGGAACAGGTCTATTACTGTCCATTTGAGTAACAAAGCGATTATATTCTCTTTTTCTATATTACATTTACACCTTCAAAAGAAAAAATTAGACTTATGTAATTGACTTACTTCTGTGTCAACCTTTTTGAGATTCAACTGTAGGTATTTTCCTTCAGGTAGTTTGGATGAAGGCTGAGCTGTGCAGACTGCTGGAGGAGAAGAGATCTGCTATGCTCAGGTTAGTCATATAATGATTGATAGATGCCTGAAAGGCCTAAATTGATAATCTCGAACCAGAATAAATATTATATTCCGTATTATATTTTGTAAACTTTAGAATTTGAGTTGAAGACAAGCATAGGCAGACCTCTGCTCCCCAGTCCCCACCACCACGAGGGGAGGGGGTTGGTGGGGGACACTGTCTTTCTCATTATTATAAGTTTTTTAGTTTATGTCAATATTACATATTTACATATGTGCATGTGTGTTTCTCCACACACTCACGCCCCATTTCCAATCCTGCTCCTGCCCCACTGCCCACTATGCTAGAATTCATGTGTCTAGCCCTGAAGATGGGTGTTTAGGTGGAAAGCATACATTTCCTTCATTTTTGGCATAGAATTCTGTGCTTACTCACACTGTTGATATGGTACAATGGTACATAGCATACAAGTATTACTTTTTGGTAAACAAAATTATTACGTTATGTTTAGTCACGCATTATATTTGAACGAGAAGTTTTATCAATCATAATTACATTTATAAAAATAGTGGTTTCTGTTTTATAGGGCTGAAGAATTAGAAGCTGCACTTATGGAAAGTGTCCAGGAAGATAATCGAAGGGAACTTAGTGCAAGGGTATTTAAGAGATCTCACTGTCTATTATGAAGTTGACATTATAACCAAACCAGGCTAGATGTTACTGTTAGAATTTGGTGCAGATCGAGCAATTAGAGCTAGAGGTGGTTGAACTAAGGCAAGCTCTGGCTGATAAGAAAGAAGAGGAGAAAGCAATTTTCCAGGTTTCAACAAGTCATAATACGTTGCTGGAGGAAAAGGCTGCTGATTTTGTTTTCTCAAGAATTTAATCAATTTATTCATGGTTACAAGGTTTTTGTTGTTAGGTTTTGATGAAAGTTGAGCAGGAACAGAGGATAACTGAAAATGTTCGTCATATTGCGGAACACGAAGTTGCTGCTCAGAAATGTGCATTGCATGTTCTTCAGGTTCTTTGTTCTTTCAACAGCTTTCAAGATATTTGAGTTGTGGTAACCTCCAATAGTGTTTGCTTATTCAAAAGTTAAAATGATCTTTTATTATTAGCTCCCGACTTAACAATGTTAAAAACAGTTCGGAAGTTGGGAATCGCCTTTTTTCTTGGAGGTTGTAAACACTTCCCATTTTGACATTCTATCACAAAAACGGGACGCTCTTATGAGGAAGAAAAGTTACAATTCTTACTTCTGCAGCCAATATCTTCAATACGTAATTTATGAACACATATATTTTGAGCCATATCCACTATTACCACTTACCAGCACTTAGTTAATGCAACCCACACAAGACTCGACCCAGAGAACAACACTTGATTATTTTGTTCTCATCTTCCCAGATCAGATTAATATCAGGATTTCTTCTGTGAGCAGGAAAAGTATGACAAGGCCATGGCCGATCTATCTCAGATGGAAAAGCGGGCTGTTATGGCAGAGTCAATGTTGGAAGCAACTATGCAGTACGAATCCGGGCAAAGTAAAGCCTTGTCTTCTCCAAGGTCTTTTCTAAATTCCGAAATTCCTATATTACTATGTTAATAATTACAAAAGTCTAACCCAGGGGTTCCCCCATTTAAAACTTCATTTAAAAAATTTACAAGTATGTATTTACCTAACAAGTAATTCGCCCGTGGGTGAGAATCAAATGTAGAGGGGTAGGAGGGGGTATACTTTTTGTAATTACGTAATTGCTTCCAAATGAATTATTATAAATATTTAGCACTCCTTTAATGGTTTTGAAAAGTTCATGACCTTGTGTAGAAACATGCATTGTAGGATTGGACGTTTAGATTCTTCGAAGGAAACACCCAAGAGGACGGGTCTTCTCTCATTCGGCATGGGTTGGCGAGATCGGATGCAGGGAAAGTCAAGTAATAGCAGGCTTAAAAATGATGGATCGGATCCAAGCCTTGCGGATGGAGATACTGATGGCCATCAACAATAGAACCAGTGGAAAAATGGAAATATGATGAAGGGGGGATTTGATTATGTCTCGTCAAATTCATGCAACGGTGGCAGCCCTTTGGTCGGAAGTTAAACAACTACTGTGATGACAAGAAGGGAGGCAATTCAGATATTGAAAAATTATAATTCATCTCTCCATTAGATTTGGTCATGTTGCAAATGTGATTGTAAGAATTGTGCTCTATGTATTCTGCATAAACGGACAGAAACAAGGCAATTTAGCAAGACAATTTAGTCCTAACAATGTATTTGGTAATATTTTATCATGTTTAAAAAGGAAAAGTAGAATTTTATTTAACAAATTTGTTTGCGTTTTTAATTTTTTTGATATATAAATAAATAAAATCAAAAACACTATTTCATTTAATATTATTTTCCTGAAGCAACAAAACATAGAAATCAACAAATCAAATGACATCAAAGCATGTATGTAAACTATGGGAAGAAATAAAGCAACATAAAAACTTGCCACTTCACAATGGTTATTAAATTATTGTTACAGTTGCAATAAATAGTTAAAAGAAAAAAAACTCTTGCTGCAACCCTCACTCACGTAATGTTATAAAACACCAGGAGACGCAAAACTCAGCCACCAGAGTATTTAGCCAAGTGAACCCCATTGTTTGGTTATTTTATCCATGAAGAGAGAAAAAAAAGGTATGCAATCATTGTAAAATATTTATGCGATAAAAAAATACGCATGCAGTGACGACATGCTAAGCAGAACCTATGCTGCGGCTGACTGTTTCTCCTCATTCTCATCAAGGTTCAATGCTTCAAGCAATTTTGGCCATGACTCAGGGATACCTCCGGGCAAATCAAATTCCAGCAACTTACCTTGACCTCGATAAAAGTCCTCCACAGGTTGGCTCTGCAAAAGAAAAGGAATGTAAAACTAGAAGCTGGTATTTGGATTGTTTAAACTAATTTTTAACAAAACCCAAAAGTTCACAGCTACTTCAGAAATGTAATTTATCACAAATAAAGGGTCATTCTGCAGATAATTTTAAAAATTACCACTCAGGCCAATGAATAAATGTTGTAATTGAAGATAATGAAACTCACTTGAGGTTAGTATTTGTTTTGAAACATGTTCTCTCAAAGGCGATTTGAAAGGGTATATTTTTAATAGTGAAAGATAATTAATTGGTTACTTGTAAAAGTACCCATGAGGTTTTTGACCTAATCACTTTAAAAAACTTAAAAAAAAAAAAAAACTGGACCTTTAGGTTACGCTTCAGAAGCAAGAAACATTTTTACACCCCTTCACATTCATAAAACACTGCAGTTAGCCACTTCACTTTGGAAGTATTTTTGAAATTATGAACCATAAATCCTTTTTTTGTAATTAGATCAAACCTCACGGAAGCATTTTTTTAACCACCCTTTTCCCAACTAAGTTGAAAAATATCCTTTGTGATCAAACAAACATTCACACAAGAGATGGGGAAAGGCAATACCTTTTCATTATACACTTGGAGTCTTTCTTTTACAATAGCTTCTGTATCATCCGAGCGTGTAATGAGCTTGTCAGCACACTGCACCGGAGGAGGAAGTGGGTCCATAGTTATGTCTGGATTCCCATTTTCGCCCTTGAAGTTTATGCATGCAACATTAAAGTTCTTCCCACATTGGCTACAAACCCTTCTCCCAAGGCATTTCTCTAACAGTACATTTTCTGGTAGCTTGAGATTTACCACCAGATCAATGTCCGTCACTTCATTCAATATTTCCTGCACATTTATGTTGAAATTTAACATAAATCCTCAAAATTGCACAAAGGTTTAATTCTTCAGAAGTGACAAGATGTTTACACAAGCAAAAGAAAGATTTTCAGAGAAAGTATAAAATAAAAATCAAAGTCAACATGAATGGGAACTTTTATAGAATCATACATTCTTCAAGAATGCAGAATATTGGTTTTCCTATAAAATTTGTTCAATATGAAATTATATTTTAAATTAGACAAAAGATTTTTCAAAAAGAAAAAAAATCAAATGTGTATGGTACTACGCATCATAGCACATCACATCCTTCATTTCATTTTTAATAAGTCAAATGGACAGCTAAGAAGAAAACGCAATCGAGATCTCTGATCTTCCTAATTCCCTCTAAATCATATAACCATGTCTGAAATGCTTACAACCTATATCTTATAATAATCAGCACGCAATTTATACTTACTGCTTGTCTTACGGTCCGAGGAAACCCATCAAGAATAAATCCTGATTCTCCTTTGGTTTCTCCCATCTCAAGCCTCTTTGACAATAAATTAATAATAACCTCGTCCGATACCAATTTACCCTGGTTCACAATCTCTGCAAGCTGCAATAGGGAACAAAACAAATCGGGTTGAGTAGATTCAAAAGAGAATTGATGATAAAGAAGGACCAACTTCCTCTTGAATCAACCAACTCAAATGATGATTAAAAAAAATCCTGGTTCATCAATTAAGTTCCCAACACAAATTCCAAGTCAACAATTAATTTTTTTCTACAATTACAAAAAATATCTCAAATGAAAATCCAATCATAATAATCAAATGAATCGAAAGAGATTTCAGATTTAAAATCTCATATCATATATATTATTCATTCAGTCAGCTTACTTGACTCGACAGAGGACCAGACGACTTCAGCTCCTCCCGAACGAGATCTCCGGTGGCGATGTGCGGGACGCCGAGGAGAGACGACAGCCGGCTCGCGTACGTGCCCTTACCAACGCCGGGGCACCCCAAAAACACCCACTGGACATTACGTTCCTTGGGATCTACACGGGGTGGCGATTTCAATTCGGTGGCGGCCGCGGTTGATAGAGACCTCCGGATGAAACAAACGGCGGAGGAGGCGGGGGAGGAGGATCTGAAGAGGCGGGCCATGGCCGCCATTTGTGGTGGAAGCGTGGTAGTGAGAAAAAGGGCTGTAAAATTGCTCTGCGGGGAGGAAAGGAATTTCGCTTAATTCGAGTGAGGGCTTATATAGGGAATCTGTTCCGAGATATCAAATATAGATCCGGGATTTATGTAGGGTTTGTGTCAATTCGGACCGGGCATAAATTATTGCGACGAAAGTAAGAAATTAAACTTTAAATTAAAACTTATTTAATTAATATTATATGGAATAGTATTTTATTTTTTATTTTATTTTACTATCTTAAAGTTATATTTATAATTATTCACTTATTTAATTAATATTATATGGAATAGTATTTTATTTTTTATTTTATTTTACGATCTTAAAGTTATATTTATAATTATTATGTATTTTTAGACATTAAATAAGTAAATACTAGTATAGCAGTAATAAAAGCAGTGATCAACAAAATTATATAGAAAAATAATTTTTTTATTACTATTATGTATAGCAGTAATAAAAGCAGTGATCAACAAAATTATATAGAAAAATAATTTTTTTATTACTATTATTACTTGGCAGTTGGCACCGACTCGGGGGCTCGGTTCGACGACCTATATATACGATTTTGTCGCTCGTTATTATTTTTACGGTATTTCCTTTTCTTTTTCTTTTTCTTTTTCTTTTTTCAAATTTAGCGTGATAAATTGTTAGGCTTTTATTCATGATTATTATCCAGATCTGATTTAGTTCGTTGTTGATCAATATCGACGATCGTGATTTCTGGTGGAAGAAAGGGTAAAGTTAACCTAATTTCGAATTCAATTTTTTCTATTGCGATTATGTAGATTTCTCGATTTAACCTAATTCTTCGTATCCAGTTTCTATCTGAATTCCACCAGTTTCTTTCGTTTTGGTGTAATTTTATTTCTTGATATAACCTAATTCTACGTATCGAGTTTCTTTCCGAATTGACGAATTCAGCTTCTTTCCGAATTGACGAAATCAGCCCAGTTCTTTATTTCTTCCGTTATTTAATTCTTGTTGTTTAAATCTAATTTCTTGATTTAACCTAATTCGCCAAATTCAACCCGTTCTTGAATCCATCCATTAAATAAATGGATGAAACCTTACATATTTACATGATTGGATTCAAGTTCACTCGATTATTTTAATTTAGGTTTATAATTTAACTATGTTTTTTTAGCAAAAATATTTATTTGATATTTTATGCCGTGAGTGATCTTTATTATTTTATAATACTGTTTCAATTTTTGTAATTCATTCCTTCTTATTTTATTTGGTACTGTGATATTTTTTAAAATTCATTTATCTGATTTATTATTTTTGAGTCTTATTGTATACTATTATTGTTTGGATTTTTTTGTTCTTATTTTTTTGGATTTTTATGTTCTTATTTTTTTTATATTCATAGTAATTTTGAATTTATTTACTATATTTCAAATTCATTTAATCTGATTTTAATTCCTTTTACTATATATATATATATATATATATATATATATATATATATATATATATATATATATATAGAATAGTTTCTATGTTTCTCTTTTTATTTTTGGTTTTATTAAGTAATTATTTATAATTATTTAATACTTGTATATTATTATAAATTCATTTAATCTGATTGTAATTTTTTTCTTATTCTATATATTTTTAAATTATTTTTCTACTTTTTTTTCTTATTTTTTTATAAATTTATTTAAATCTGTTTTTTTTCCTTATTCTATATATATTTAATTAGTTTATAATTATGTTTAATCTGATTTTTTATTTTATTTTATAAATTTATTTAATCTGATTTTTTTTTCTTATTCTATGTATTTTTATTTATTATTTAATTATGTTTCTAGTATTTTTCTTATTTTTATATTTTATTTTTATAAATTCATTTAATCTGTTTTTAATTTTTTTTCTTATTCTATATATTTGTAATTATTTTATAATTATGTTTCTATTTTTTTCTTATTTTTTATATTTTATTTTATAAATACATTTATTCTTTTTTTTCTTATTCTATATATTTTTAGTTATTTTATAATTATGGTTCTATTTTTTTCTTATTTTTTATATATTTTTTTTTATAAATTCATTTGTTCTGTTTTTAATTTTTTTTTCTTATTCTATATATTTTTTATTTTTGTTTCTATGATTTTTCTCTTCTTATGTTTTGTATTATTAAGTAATAATTTATTTAATATATTTTATTATATCTTTTATCCGATTTTTTATCTTAGTCTTAAACTATTATATTATGATATTTCTCTTACCTGATTTTATAACTCTACAGTTTCTACTTACCTGATTTTATAACTCTCGTGTCTTATTATGCATTATTTTATAATAATGCTTATTTAATCTATTTTTTGTTTTATTTGATGATAAAGAACATGTCGAAACTCTAAAACACTGCAACCAACAATTGGTATTTGGTACAACAAGTTGTTGTGTAATCCTTTCATTCTTTTCACATTGGGTTTGGGTTGGTTCAGCGCAGATGTATTGAAAGGAATTGACTCCCCTTTGCTACACAGAGGTGGGGAAGATATAAAGTCACGCATAATCCGGGTATTATTGGATTTATCATTCATTAGTTTGCTGGTATATTTGGCTTGGCGTTTCCATCTATTTATTTAAACTTGCTTTGTATACTTAATTATATTTCTTGCATGAATTCAGGGTTACGCATTACTAAGCTTATCTTCACCTTCATCAAATGCGATGTGTATGGATTTACTTTTCCATGCCTTTCATCATTCTCTTTTTTAATCCCTCTGCGTTTCTTGCTGCTTATGTTTAACCTTCTTTTGTTTTCTTTGTCTAGGGGTATTGTTGTCTACGATATCATATACTTGTATGTTCACTGAGGTAAACTGAACCATTTATATAGTGTCTCTGACTCTCTGTCTAAAACCTGCTATATTTGCTTTAGCGGGTCATATGTTGTATGCTGGCCTATTGCTACATACACCTCCACTTTACCTTTGTTTATCGTATCTTCCTGTGTGATTAGCTTGGAGTATTAATTGGGCTATCTTGCACGACATATTCAGGTTCTCATCTTCATTCATGCACTCTCCGTGTATTTGGTGTTTGCCTTTTGGTTGCAGGATTCGACATTTCTGTTAACTTAATTACATTCTGTTATCTTTCTCACTCTTTTCAAACCTAATTTCAGATTTCATTATATTTTATGCCTAAGATCCTATATTTCAAACCTCGTTTAATAAACTTAATAAATATTTTGTGCTAGTGTTTATTTTATGCTTGGGTTTTTTCTGTAATATGCGTGTAGACATATATACTTCATGAAGGGACTAAAGAGAGCTCTTTTTAATGGACTGAGTGCTCTTTTTACTTTTTAGTGTAGTTTGACTTTTAGTATTAGTTGCATTATAAGAAGTCTTGCTTTTCCAGATTAAATAATGCCTATGAGTTAATATTTTTATTTATTTGATATTATAACTTTCGAGTCTTATTATGATAAAATAATTTCATACTTATTTTTTATTTTTGGTTTATTAAATAATAATTTAAAATTAATTTGTTTGTTTAATTAATTTATGATTTATCTATTACTTCCTAAATATATTTATCTGACTTTATAATTTTTGAAATTTATTCTATATTATTTTTAAATATTAGTACAATATAATTTTATTATTTATTTTGTTTTACTAAATAATTATTTAAATTTATTTATCTGATTGTTTAGTCTTATTTAATATGGAGTGTTAATTATTTATTTTTATAGTTTTTTCTTATAATTTTTAGTTTTATAAAACAGTGAATGATCTTTTATTTATTTTTTTGTATTTTATTGATTTTAATGTATTTTTTGGGTCTTATTCTATATTTTTATACATATAATATATACTTAATATTTATTGATTTTATGCTTTAATAATTTTATTCATCTAAAATTTAGTTATGATTTTTTTTTTCTTTTGCCTACTTTTGTTGTTTAATTATCAGTTTTCACTTTTATTTATCTATTTTTAAAAATAATTTTTAAGTCCTATTCTAATATTATTTGGGATATTTTTTATTTCTGTATTATTTTTGTTGTATAATATTATGATTTACATAATTTAATTATGACTTTAAAATTTATTTTTTCTGATTTTTATAACTTTTTTAGTCCTTTTCTTATATTATTTCGTATGATTGGTTATATTTTTATTTTTCTTCTTATTTTAGTTTTATTAAATAATAATTTAAATTTTGTTTACTATGTTTTAATATTTTTTATTTGATTTATAATTTTTGAGTCTTTTATAATTATATTTTTTCTATTTTAAAACAACGTCTTACAATGTATAGTTTTATTATATACAGTAATTTTTTTCGTACAAATTTATGATGTCTTGATTATTAGATATTCAACTATAATATGGCCATAAAAGACTACTTTGCAGGTCATAGACAAAAAAAATTATAATATTTACTTTCATTTTGATCATCACATCACTTTATAGTATATTTTTTGTATTTGAAGTTCGATTACAGAATATATAAAAATTCAAGGGTTGGTGTTGAATACTTGAATTAGAGCAGCCTGTCAAGATATATTATATGCTTTCGCTCCTTGTAGTATTATATATTTGGGCTACTGGTATCTGAAAGAGTGCTTGAAGTACCTTTACACACCATGTGATGTGATTCTGTGTGTATATGCTTCACTTACCACATGATCTCTATCATTCACCTATGGATCCAAATTATATCATTTGTTTTTTCTCCATTGAATCACTGATTTGCAAATTTTCAACGTGGTTGATTTGGGTAGGTTCTCTACATGTCTTATACAGTGCATCCAGTGGAATTGATAAACCATTTGTTGAGTAATTATTTCATTCTTTTCACATTGAGGTTCTGTTGTTTCAGCACATATGTATTTGAAGAAATTGATGGTTCTGCCTGCAATCACAACAAGGGTCTTAATCGTTCTCTTTTTTACTCTTTGTGTTGAGCTGCGTATGTTTAACTTTACTTTGGTTTTCTTGGTCCAGTGTTACTGTTGAGTATGATGTCATACTACTTATTGTGTTGTCTCTATCTTAAACCTGGAATATTTTCTTCAGTGAGTCATATGATGTATCCTAGAGCTCTTAATGGATCGAGGTACTTTGTGTTTGTCTTAGCTTTATGGTTGCAGGATTTGACAATTCAAATCGTTCTCGATCATTGCAAACCTAATTTCAAATTTCATTACTTCATTAGTTTGCATATAATAATTCATTATTTTCAAACCTGAAGAAGTCCTAATTTTATGCTTTGGTTCTTTCCCTCGTCTTGTGGGGCTTCAGATTCTGATTTCTTCCAATAGTTTTCCTTCTTTTTTGGTCCTTCAAAAGGGGTTTCAACATAATGTAACAAATTTCGGTATATTGAGTCATCTGTGTTGAGCTGCTCTTTGTGATATTTGAAAATGCTCCAATGGTTGAATTTGTCACCTTTTTAAATGTAGAATCCTGCTCCTAAACCCGGATATCCTTCCGATTGTTGGTCAGGTCTGTACTATTCCATCCCCCTTTGGTGGGTCGCTCAGTTTTTGGATTTTTGTCTTGCGTCTTTATATTTCTTTTGTTGGAACATCTAGATGTAACTTTATTAAATCTAGGAGGTTTTGAAGAACTGCCAACACCTAAATATCTTTATGATACCAACCTCCATTAAAATGGGCGAGAAGTTACCGTTTGGATGGTTATCCTTTTTTAATCTTTTTCCATTCGTATCTAGCACAATATTGAGTTGGGATTCTGTAGGGTAATTCCAGTTTGATCCAGACTTGCTTTTTGTCAACCATTGAAGTAGATTTTTTTGGTACTTGTCTGATTACCTAGCTGATATTGGATTTGAGGATAAAACATTGTTTGGTTATCTTTTTTGTTTATGTCAGTGCCATCATCGCTGGTTTTAGGATTTTGCTGGATAATTTTGGTATGGTGCTAGGAATATACTTATCTGATATTGACTTGTGGAAATGTTCTTGAGTAAGCTTAGGTTTCTTATGTGTGAATAATATAAGCATGTTTTTAGTTTGTGTATTTCACAGGTGATCAGATTAATTACGTTTACAATAGATGTTTATGTAACTCAGATTCACGGGCAATTAATATCTAACCACATGTGAGATCCATCTACCCGGCATAAACATTTTGAATAAGAGAGTGAAGTAATTTACAACTTACAAGATACTCCTATGACATACCTTGATTTGTATTTTTGCTTGAATCTCTTGATTCCTAGTTTAAAAATTGTTAATTTGTTTTAATTATAAAACTACAATAACAAATTAATGTCTTAGATAATACTACCTCATTACGGATGTCTACCACCTATATTTACAGGAGCACTCTATAAAACGGATACTATTTGAGGGAGATATTTGCTTAATTAAAATGATATTTAATGTGGATCTCACTTGCCGGTAATGATAGAAAATTGTTGTGGGTTCTAGTAATACAACTTACAAGTGTTGTATTCTCAAAATCGTAAAAAAAAATTAGTTTGTAAATTCAATTCAATTAAGCGGCCTCACTAAAAATCATTTCACAAGGTCAAATATGAGTAATACAATTATCATTCTTCCAAATGGCATGTTCATTTTCATGCTTGTTTCAAAAAAATCCAAGTACTTAAAATACTAAGTGAAAAATTCAATGGCAAAATATTCACATGATTCAGCTAGTTGTCTTGCCCGAGTTGAAATTCTTGTAGGGTAAAAATTAAGTGTTACCAAAACGAAAAGTTTAAACAAAATCAAGAAAATATAAATATGTAGCAATGTTTTTCACTTTGGCTTAATATATAGTATACTTTGCATACTTTTTATTCTTTTGTTTTGATGAATAAATATATATGAACATCAACAATTTCTTATGGACAAGACAAAACAAATCGTTTTTTGATTTAAAAAGATATAGTATTACTGTTCCTTTACGTTTTCACTTACAAATTTTCATGTTTAACAAAAACAATTGAATGTTAAACAGGCAGGAGTACTAAAATCATTTTACATCTTACAATTACATCATTACACAAACGAATTAATCTAAATTTTAACTTGGAGAAAAAAGAATATGGAGTACATTTTTTTTAATGTTAATTTGTTTTTTGATAAGTATTTGAAATATATAGTGTCATTAACCAAATATATTTGCTAAAAAATTAATTAAACATTTATGTAACAACACTTTTCTGTAAAATCTTATTCAACAATCACATACCAAACGACGTCGTACTTGCGACTTCTCTAGTTTTCTCTTCTAGTCCACACTCCACTGAGTCCACTCCACAAGAGGCCGTGGTGGTAAACCCCAAAGAAACTTTGACCTAGCACGCTCTCTCTACATTCAGTTTCCCGCTCATTTACCCCAAAAATGGCCGACAAGAAAAAGCGCCGCCGCACATCAGCCGATTCCGACGACGAATCCGATCCGCTGAAGTTCAAATCCAAGCTCAAGCCCGACTCCACCATCCTCCAGACACTCGAAACCCTCAAATCCTCATCCGCCGCCTCCTCATCCGCCTCCAAATCCCTAACCCTATCCGATCTCAACCTCTCCACCGCCTGCCGGGAGGTCTCCGATCTCTCCCTCTCCTCCGTCCAATCCACAATCGAATCGCTCGCCCTCTCCCTCGCCCACTCCATCCTCTCCGGCAACGGCTTCTCCTACTCCGTCCCCTCACGCGCCTCCGCCAACCAGCTCTACGTACCCGAGCTCGATCGCATTGTCCTGAAGGACAAATCCTCCGGCCGCCCCTTCGCCAACGTCTCCTCCGTCCGGAAAGCCACCATCACCACGCGCATCATCCAGCTCATCCACCAGCTCTGTATGAAGAGCATCCACGTCACCAAGCGTGATCTCTTCTACACCGACGTCAAGCTCTTCCAGGACCAGGCACAATCTGACGCCATACTCGACGACGTCTCCTGCATCCTCGGCTGTACCAGATCTAGCCTGAACGTCGTAGCAGCAGAAAAAGGCGTGGTCGTCGGCAGAATAATATTTAGCGACAATGGAGACATGATCGACTGCACCAAGATGGGGATCGGCGGGAAAGCAATCCCTCCGAACATCGACAGAGTCGGAGATATGCAGAGTGACGCTTTGTTCATACTGTTAGTCGAAAAGGACGCCGCCTATATGAGGTTAGCCGAGGATAGGTTTTACAATCGATTCCCCTGCATAATCGTGACTGCGAAGGGCCAGCCTGATGTGGCAACTAGATTGTTCCTGAGGAAGATGAAGATGGAGTTGAAGCTTCCTGTGCTGGCTTTGGTAGATAGTGATCCGTATGGGTTGAAGATTTTATCAGTCTACGGCTGTGGGTCGAAGAACATGTCTTACGACAGTGCGAATCTGACGACCCCAGACATAAAGTGGCTGGGGGTTAGGCCCAGTGATTTGGACAAGTACAAGATCCCCGAGCAGTGCCGCTTGCCGATGACTGAGACGGATATGAAGACTGGGAGGGATTTGCTGGAGGAGGATTTCGTGAAGAAGAACGAGGGGTGGGTTGATGAGCTGAATATAATGGTGAAGTCGAAGCAGAAGGCGGAAATACAGGCGCTGAGCTCGTTCGGGTTTCAGTATCTGACTGAGGTGTATCTGCCGTTGAAGTTACAGCAGAAGGATTGGCTTTGAGCTAATTTGTGTGTGCGTCGAGTTTGATGGCTTTAGCTCAGGCATGTTACCTATCTCAATGTTTATGACAAGTGACACTAAGGTTTTATTGTTGTGAAAAATTATGTTGTTGTTGATGAAGACTGGTTTTAATGTTTTATAGTCGCTTTGAATCAGTTCAAATGATCTTATATGGTTGCGATTGATATCTTTATGTGCTTCAACTTATTGTTCGTTGTGATAATTGATTCTTGCAAATATGTGTGCTGCCATTACTTGTGTGATGTGATAATCGAAGATTCAGTGGTTGCAAACTAGGTGTATTGAGTTGAAGGATTGACTCAAGCTTGACTCACTTACTTTCTTCGATGGAGTTCAGCTTGTTTGAATTTATTTTTCTATGACGATTAGTTTGATAGAATTGCTCGAGCTCGGCTCAAAAGACTTGCACAATGTGTGTAACGAGATTATCTCTATCTCAGCTCATTGAATGATGAAATGTGCGAGCATACATTTTGCTGAAGTGATGTGCTGAGCTCGAGCGTAGTCTCGCGTGTTTGACTTGGATTTGGCCCTTAGTGCCTTCAATGAAAATTTCATGCTTGTTTCATTCAACTTATGCTGAACTATTATTTTTCTCAGAGTTGAGATCATATAACCTGCCAGCAGGTTTATCGAATTGCTATACCTTTCATTTTCAACATTGTTTTTAAAATTGCAATCTATTCCCGATGATTTCTGGCTCTCTCGTTCCTGCACTCCGACCGCCAGAGCGAGGTAAAGGTTTAATTTTGTTTGTTCCAGGTGGACTTGACCGAATGAATGTGCTTACTCTCTGTAATCAAATGAGTGTTAGCTCCAGGTAATGACATCCTTGATGTCACTACACCTGTAATGGACGTGATATCTTCCTCGGTAATCTTATACCCCATGCATGAAATCAGTTTTCATTTAAAAAATGGTTATATCTAGGGTTAATCCCAAATCTAATCGTAAAACAAGTTAATCGGCCAAGCAAGAGTGGTTATGAAGCATCGATCATCATAACTCAGATGCAACAAATTGAACTTTCACAAAGAATTCTTCTTCAAGTTGTTTTGTAACTTGTAAGGTAATAAATTTGAACTCAAAATAACAAAACGCTAGTAATACAGTACTTCTTTCGATTCATTAAAATAGTAACTTAAATTTTCATTATTTAATGTTTGTTTATAATGTTAATTGACAACAAAATTATTTTCTAAGCTGAGCTGAAATGGTTAGAATATGTTGTGGCCCAGTAAGTAATGGGACCCGATAAACATTTATTTGGGCTTTTAACTAAATATATTTCACACAACTCCAAACTTTCATTTTCTATCCCCCAAACCCTAATTGATCGCCACAACCTCCGAACTCCACCGATGGCTGCCGCCGCTCGCCCCCTCGTCACTGTGCAAACGGCCGAGAACGACATGGCCACAGACGGAGGCGCCGCTTCCAATTCCGTCCCTCTCCCAGACGTGATGAAGTCGGCCATCCGCCCCGACATCGTCACATACGTCCACGGGCTTATCTCCAAAAACTCTCGCCAGCCCTACGCCGTCTCCAAACTCGCCGGCCACCAGACATCCGCCGAATCGTGGGGAACCGGCCGTGCCGTTTCACGTATCCCCCGTGTCCCCGGAGGCGGCACTCACCGCGCCGGTCAAGCAGCTTTCGGAAACATGTGCCGAGGCGGTCGTATGTTCGCGCCGACCAAGACTTGGCGCCGCTGGCACAGATCGGTAAATGTCACCGAGAAGAGGCACGCCATTGTCTCCGCGATCGCCGCCTCTGCTGTTCCGTCTCTGGTGCTCGCCCGTGGACACAAGATTGAAGAGGCTCCGGAGCTGCCCCTGGTTGTTTCCGACTCCGTTGAGGCCGTCGAGAAAACCAGCGCCGCCCTGAAGATCCTCAAGCAGGTCGGAGCTTATGCTGATGCCGAGAAGGCCAAGGACAGCCGTGCTATCCGCGCTGGAAAGGGTAAAATGCGCAACAGACGCTACGTTTCTAGGAAAGGCCCTCTGGTCGTATATGGAACCGAAGGGGCTAAGCTCACCCGAGCATTCAGAAACATCCCTGGTGTCGAACTTGCCCACGTGTCTCGCCTGAATCTTCTCAAGCTCGCTCCCGGAGGCCATCAGGGGAGGTTTATTGTCTGGACTAAATCTGCCTTTGAGAAATTGGATGAGATATACGGGAGATTCGACAAGCCTTCTGAGAAGAAAAAGGGGTATGTCTTGCCGAGGACTAAGATGATAAATGCTGACCTGGCGAGGATCATCAACTCCGACGAGGTGCAGTCTGTTGTGAAGCCTATCAAGAAGGAGATCAAGAGGGCTCAGTTGAAGAAGAACCCGTTGAAGAATCTCAATGTGATGTTGAAGCTCAACCCGTATGCTAAGGCTGCCAAGAGAATGGCTCTCTTGGCCGAGGCGCAGAGGGTTAAGGCTAAACAGGAGAAGCTCGACAAGAAGAGGAAGTCAATCACAAAGGTACATTTTTGTTTTTGTTTTTTTATGTTTTGATTTTTGCTGTATGTCAAATTTATAATTTGTCAATTTGCAGTGATAATTATGCCTCGCGTTCTTAGTATATTACTAGTGTGTAATTTATCCAAAACCAATGTACATAATTCTATTACATATTCTTTTGACACCATAAAATTTTGATTATGAGCTTCTATTTGCTAAAACACCAGTTTTTTTTTTTATGTTGGCTCATAATACCGAAATCTGTTGGTGCCTCTGTAATTATATGCCACTTGTGATTGTTGCTGATGTGAATTTTAGTTTTACGTTGTGTTTGTGAATAGTTTGTTTTATGTATTTGGTACATTTTCATCTAAATTTAATTTTTAAGCAAAGTGCACCTTTGCATTTTCTATATCATTACTCTGTGTTGTAATTAACAGTAACATTAGAGATTTTGTTACATTTTGCGATCAGAATTATTATTTGAATCTTACTATTCAATTTCGATATATTCCTCGAGGACAGGGCAGATATATATTTTTTTTAATTCAGTTGCTGGAATATTCACATGCAGACATCTTTCTTTGTACATGAATCATTTCACATAATTATATTGTTCCTACTTACTACTCCTTGTCGGCCAATCATATTGAATCTCAGAAACCACAAACTCCTCTAGGTTCTTAATTTACAATTTGGTTCTCTCCTCTATCACTCTTACCGAGACTTAAGGAATTCAAATGTCATTTGTAAACATTGTTTCTGTCTTCTTTTGTATTAACTTTCGTTTTGCCAAAATTTCCATTTTCCTTATTTTTATTAGGAATTCTTAATTGATAGTACTACTATTTAGTAAGATCAAATGTTCGTGATTTTAATTTTTAATAACCTTAGCCAAAGCATAAATATCCTTTGTCTCATACTGGTTACTGAGGTTTGTGGTGTTATAGCTTATTCTTGAAGTCTCTATTAATGGACTGCTTTTACCTCCTTGATTTGTTTTGTCTCCATTATGCTCTTTTAGGAGGAAGCATCTGCAATCCAGTCAGCTGGCAAGGCTTGGTACAAGACCATGATCTCAGACTCTGACTATACAGAGTTCGACAACTTCTCCAAGTGGTTGGGTGTGTCCGAGTGAATTTGAGTTCTATTCTAATGCCTGTTAGAATCCTTACTTTTGATCTGTTTTGTTTACTGTTTTTGACATTGAGTTTTGAAGACATGGATGGTACAGGAGTGATTGTTTGTTCTCCTTCCCATTATTTGGTGCCCAAGTTTCTTGTGAGCTTGAGAAAATTTTTATTAGACTCTTTGCATGTCTTGCTGGTTACTGTCTTTTGACTCTTCTGGTGTTTGTTTTTTTATTCCTTTTCCAGTGTGGTTCAAATTTGTTTCTCTTTTGCCCCAAATACCTTCTTTTGTTCCTACTCTTGTAAAGAGGTTTTTTGAATTCAGAGTTTCATTCTAGGCTTACCTTGTGATATCTGCAGGTTTGTAACTGTGTTCTTCAGGGCAATTCTGTAGAATTATTCGGTTAAGATTATTATGCCACCTCGATCTTTTTAAATGCTAGTCTCAACATTTTGATTATTATGCCACCTCGATCTTTTTAAATTCTACTCTCAACATTTTAAGACTCGTAGTTTCTTGCATGTTTACATTTACTAGAGAATATGAGTAGAAGCTCTTCACATCTTCCCTTTCTTAGTTGAATCATCAAAAATCAAGCAAATTTTGATTAAAGTAATTATGATTAAACTATTTGGTAGTATTATTCTTCTTTTCATTAATTCATTATGAGTTTTGTGTTTAAATATATTGGGATTTAAAAATAAAATAGTTCATTATTTGATCTCTACCTAGAAATTAGAATTGTCATTTTTAGTATTCAATTATGTGACCCTAATCTAAATCTAATTAATTTATTTTGCATTACCCAAATATTGTAGTTGTGATTTTACATTACAACCTTTTTGCATTATAGGATATGCGTGAATGCTTATTAATGTGACATAATTATAATGTATTAAAATTGCAAGTGTAGTTTTGTGGTTGGGAGAATTGGTTTGGTACAAGCATTCAAGATCCTAGATTTGTACAACACACGTTGAGCAATGAGGGCTACCGATTTACTCATTTAACCAATTATTTATTCCCATTTTAATTTATTTTTTAATGAAAATCAATTTACTCATTACAGATTTTTTTTTAGTTTTGTAGGCAGCATCTTAGTTAGGGGACAAAATAAAATAAAATATGCAGTATATGTATATAATCTCCATCTCTTCATAAATATATCATCACGAGTATTAAAAATGACAAAAAAATGGACAAACAAAATTATTTTTTTAATAAAAAACAAATAAAATTAAAATTTAGTAATAAAACTATCTTTTAAAGTAAAACTAATAATAATTCATAATTAGTTTTATTTTTTAAGTACGAAAATAGTACGTGTCATGAATTAAAAACGTGCAAATGTCTATATTGAAATAATTGAATGATGTGATTTGCTGTATATAACTTTCACACCTTCGAATGTCAAGCATTCTCCCGTATTACATCTTGTTGACATAGGGAAGCATAGAGCGTAATCCCACGCGCTCACGTCCAACACAAATTCCACTGTGTTTGCTTTTCTCTTTACACGTGTCAATTGTAGATACCCCGAGCGGGGGGCCGGCCGATGTGGTATAAATAAAAACGATTACTTGTTCGTTGGAAAGGAGATGCACGACGATTCACATCAATGCACCTGGCTCCTCCTTACAATTTCTACTTGCCTTCAAATTAATTTTAAATATAAATTATATTTAATTGATTGATGTTTCAACTTTCAAGGAAGCTGAATTATACTTTTTATATTATCAGCCTTACAATCCGTCAATATTTAAGATAATTATGAAATTTTATTTATTTATATTATTATTTTGGGACATTGTCAGGAGTACTCTCCGTCCCTCTCACGCGCCGCCGAGAACATACCAAACAAACAAACAAACTCCCTCTCTCCTAACAACATTAAAGGCACGCGCCAAAAACCGTTTTTTATTTTATTTTATTTTATTTTGGTGCAGGGTTGAATTTCTGTCTCCACATCGACAGTCACAATCTCCTGTTGCACTTTATATAGCCGGCCTTCATTCTCACACAGTCACACAGTTCCCCATTGGAGTATATAGATACACAGTGCCCCCTATCTATATATATATTTATGATTTCACACTTTAGGTAAAAACTGTATTACCTTTCTTCTTCAATATTCCTTCACCTAGCTAGCTCCTTTTCAATATATATATGGACTACTCCAATTCCAATTCCAATTCCAATTCCAATTCCTCTGTCGGTTTCGATATATGGAAGAGCGAGAAATTAATGACGAAAGAGTATTTTCCTGCTGAAGCTCAGATGGAGATATTGTCGAAGAAGCCGAGCACGATTAATTATAATTATAATAACATTTCTGCTGCTGCTGCTCATCAGGCTCAGAAGAGACAAATGATGGTGAAAAAGAGTCGGAGGGGGCCGAGGTCTCGCAGCTCTCAGTATCGCGGCGTCACCTTCTATCGCCGCACCGGACGTTGGGAATCTCACATTTGGTATATACTAATTAATTAATTAATTAATTTGTTACTACAAATTACTACCAACTACTAGTATATATATATAATGTACTGATTTTCGTATATTTTGTTGTGTATAGGGACTGTGGTAAACAAGTTTATTTGGGTAAGTTCTTCGATCCATCGCCTATACATACATATACCACATTCATAAGCGTCTGAGTCATGTCGAATTTACACAATTTGTAGGTGGATTCGACACTGCACATGACGCCGCTAGGTAAATTGATCAACACTGATCTTAATTAGATATATAAAAAAAAAAAGGTGTGGTGTGGTTTTGGTAATATTTTGTGATCGAGCTTTTCGAATTTTAGGGCATACGACCGTGCTGCAATTAAATTTCGTGGACTGGACGCGGACATCAATTTTATGGTAAATGATTATGAAGATGAAGTGAAGCAGGTACGTGCATAGATTGGTTTGTGTCATGCACATTCTATATATGATTTAATTTGATTGTTCGATAGTTTGTGAGTGATTTTGTTTCTCAATCATATATAGATGAATAATATAAGCAAGGAAGAATTTGTGCACATACTTCGTCGCCAGAGTACGGGATTCTCTAGAGGGAGTTCAAAGTATAGGGGAGTAACATTGCACAAATGTGGAAGGTGGGAAGCTCGAATGGGACAGTTTCCTGGCAAGAAGTAATATTATAGATATCTCATGAAGTATATATATATATATATGTCTTGTTTTATAATTTAATTTGGTATTGTAATTACTAGTAATTAAGGGCTATCCTTCATAATTAATTTGCAGGTATATCTATCTTGGATTGTTCGACAGTGAGATTGATGCTGCAAGGTCAATAGTCGATAACACTCCTCAATTCTTTATTAATATTGAATACTTAAATAATTTATCGAGAGGTTTATGTTAATATAGGGCATACGACAAAGCTGCTATCAAGTGCAGTGGTAGAGATGCGGTCACTAATTTTGAGACAAACATGTATGAAGAGGAGTTTGGCTCCGTGGTAAAAGTCGTTAGAGGTTAAAGTTCTGAGAGCTTAATTAATTAATTAATGTTTCCTCCTTGAAATTATCCCGTTGCTGCATGTATGTTTACATATATGATGGTTGATTTAATTACATTTTTTTTTCCTTTTTCGTCGTTGATATATATATATATATATATATGATCTCCTGCAGGAGGCGAGCATCATGATCTGGATCTAAACTTGTGCATAGCTCCCCCTCATAACGAGGATGGTGGTTCAAACTACCTTCCAGAAAATGGAGCTAAGGTTCTATGTTATCTATATTTAAATAGTTGGTGTTTCTTGATAGCTATTTTTTTTTTGTTTTCAAAAATATTTTGTGATTTTTGAAACATTCCATAAATTTGTTCAACCAATTTGAGACCCATTTTTGGTTTGGGCAGGGACCAATTACAGCAGAGAAGGTTATGGAAGTTGGCTCGTCGGCAAACTGTAGATGTTTTTTATCCGTTGAACACTTTGATGGGAATCAATTGCAATATCCTCATGCACTACCACTCTTGGCTACTGCAGCATCATCAGGATTCCCTACTTCTTCTTCTTCGTCCGCTGCTATCCACCATCAACAGCTGCAGCTCAATTAATTAAGATCGATCAGCTAGCGTTTGCCTTGTCCCACGAACATTCCTCCTCGCTTGATTGGGAAAATGGTTAACAAATTAATAAAATAAGTTAATAAGTTTTCCACAAACTGATCTCATCATCAGCTTGGATCAATCAGTATCAAGTTTTCGTACGTATTAATTTCGAAAAGCCTGTATTCACGATTCATATGCCGTTTATGACTAATTAGAGATAATTAATTTGCAAATTAAATTAAAATATTAATCATACAAATACGTACAGAAGTCTTAAAAGTAGTTATAGTAGTAATTAATTTTCCTCATAATGAAAATAAAAGGGTCCTTAAAATTAGGTGGAACTAATTAACTGTAGTACGTACGTAGGTATTACTGTAATACTATAAACTACTCTATTATTGTTGTAAGTTGTAACAGAACCTAGTACCAATGCATTAATTAACACACGTACGTACCTCCTCTTTCTCCTGAATCATTGTTAAATCATCACTACTGTTTTCAGTACGTACTGATATATATATATGTATGAGCTGCCATGCACCAGATGCAGTGCATAGTGCATGTGCATCATCACACACACATGCACGCACCTATGTGTTATACTCGTCATCCATCGGTTATTGACTCGTTTAATTAGAGCTTCCATCGCGCATGCTACTTTATTCCGTTAGCTATATATATATATATATATATATATATATATATATATATATATATATATATATATATATATATATATATATATATATATATATATATATATAGTTTCGTTAATCTATCAGCTTTTTCTTACATGATTTTTTTAAGTGTTCGCCTATAAGAATACGAAACACGAAACACGTGCGTACTATCTACGATTCTACATGTATATATTGTTCGAGTAGAAAATTTAGCTAGCTACTAATTGACTCGGACAACTCAGATCATTTCTTGCAGGTCGATAATAAATGTCAGAAATTTAACTAAAAACCATGCATGTATGTACATGTGAGTTCAATTTTAAGATCATGGGCCAGGCCCAGGACCCGGCCCATTAATTAAGACTGTGCTGTGATGGTCGTCCTATATATTGCACTAGCTACTTCGTAGACTGATTGGGTTGGGTCCTTTTATAAAATCGTGTTTAATTTGATTTGACAACTCTCAGATCCTTTCCTTCTTATGTTTATCACCGTTAACATAAAAAAAAAAGTTAGTGTTGAAATTGTGTGTTGGCCCATTTAATTGGTGCTGGCCCAATAACAGAAGCAACCCAGCACCCACACAGCCCAGCCCACCTCACTTACCTGATCCAATTGACTTAAGCCCAGCTCTTTTGGGCTTTGACCTATCCTGACCATTGATCTCTAAATGGTAATGTGTGGCTTAATCTGGACCCTTGATCTCTCCTATATATTACCCTCTCACCCGTAACCCTAGCTCACTCTTCACTTCAGATACTGTGTGTAACCTACCCACTTCACTGTGTGCGATTTCTGTATCTTCACCTTCCTTACCTTCAGTGGTGCTGCTGTGGTGTTGATTCCTGTGAGATCCTTGTGTGAGCCGAGTGGTGTGAGTGAGAGCCCGTAAGATTGAGAGAGCTGTGTACTGTGGGTGCTGTTTGGAGGGTTTCTGCGTTCTTTCCCTTGTTTGGTGGTGCCTGGATCCCCTGCTGTGATTTCACCTTCGCAGTCCTGAGCCGAAGCTCTAATCTCTCTCTCTCTGCTTTCTGTTAAATATATATATATATATATATATATACATATATATACTCCGCTGCATGTGCCCTTGTATCCCACTCAAACCCAGATCCTTGATCAGCCCGGTGATCCTCAAGGAGATCCGTTGACTGTTGTGGTCTGGGAGTTTGCTCTGGTTTTAGGGCTTGAACAGATCTGACTCTGTTTGTTTGTTTGTGTATTTGCAGGTGTACGAGGCTCGCCGTAGAAGCGCGGAGCTCCAACAGTGGTATCAGAGCTACTGCTCCGTGCTCCGGTAACGGTCGGCAACCGGTGAGGCAGATCTGTACCCTAGGGTTTCAGATCTGCACGGATCTGTGAAGGTCGGCCCGAGCCCGACACCTCTAGGAGGCCCAGGTCGCAGATCCGAATTAGGTGTCCCCAGCCATTGTAAATCCGGGATTTCATCACCCCCTTGGCTGTAAGGTTGGCACCCGGATCGCCTGTGAAACGCGAAACGGGCCCTGCAATTGAGGTCACTTGCGAACACCTCGCAAGGTAAGTCTCTGTAAACCCCCTCACTTGTCTGTCAACGTGAAGGTCTGCCCGCCTGGAGGCTTATTTTGATGGTCAGCCCGCCTGGAGGCACTCTGTGATGGTGTGGCCCGCCTGGTGGTCGTATTAGTGTTGAAAAATCTGTTTTTTCAAAAGGTGTTGCTCAAAATATTTTCTGGAAAATTCTTTGTGTGTTAAATTGAAAATAACTTGAACAACTTGTTTTTCCTGAGTTAACTGCCTCTGTGTGCTTGGATAGTTAATTAGGGTTTCTGTGTGATTGGATAGTTAATTAGGGTTTTGAGTGTTTGCTTGAATCCTGTGTGTCTAGCTTTGTGTGAGTACTGTGAGTCCACTGTGGTGTGTTTTCTTGTGTGGTCTCTTCCTGTTTTTCTGTTGTTTTCAAAACTGGTAATCTGTTTTTCAAAATGTCAGGGTATAACCTTCCCCCTTTTGATGGTAAAAGTGATTTTGTGATTTGGAAACAGAAAATGAAGGGTATTTTGATTCAACAAAAAGTTTACAAAGCTATAAGTGGCAATTATGCTACCACTGATACTGAAGCTATTCAAGCTGAAACTAATGAACTTGCCCACTCTGCCATTATACTTGGTTTATCTGCTACTGTGCTTAGGAAAGTTAGTGGAATTGAATCTGCAAAAGAACTTTGGGACAAACTTGAAGAACTTTATACTGAAACTTCTTTGAACAGCAAGTTGTTTTTACTTGAAAAGTTTTTTAGATTCAAACTTGATATGAGTAAGGATATAAATGAAAACATTGACTCTTTCAATAAATTAATCCAAGATATCAAGTTAACTGGTGATAAGCACATTGATGATTACTCTGCTATTATTTTGTTGAATGCCATACCTGAGTCTTATTCTGATGTTAAGTCTGCTATTAAGTATGGTAGAGATGTTGTGACCCTTGAAACTGTAATTAACAGCCTTAAGAGTAAGGAACAGGATTTAAAATCTGGTAGAACTCCTAAGGCCACTAATGATGTTAATTATGTTAAGGGTAAATTCAAGAATAAGAAACATGGCACTCAGGGCTCAAAAGGCTCTGTGAGTCAAAATAATGATAGCAAGGGTAAGGGTAAATCTGATCCTAAGGCTAAGGGTAGGAAGTGCTATAACTGTGGTGAAATTGGACATTATATGAAAGACTGCAATAAACCTAAGAAACAAAATAGTAATAATGCTAATGTGGTTTCTGATAATCTTGGTGATGTGTTTATGATGCATGATTTCTCTCTGCTGTCCAATGTAAATGCTACTAGTGCCTCTCTTCTGTGTGAAAATGATTGGCTAATTGACTCTGGGTGCACTTATCACATGTCTCCATACCTGCATTTGTTTTCAACTTATAAAGAACTTAAAAACTCATATGTCTCCATGGCTAATGATAAAAGGTGTTCTGTGAATGGTATTGGTGATATCTCTGTGAAATTTGAAACTGGTAGAGTGTACACTTTCAAAAATGTTAGGCATGTGCCTGACTTGAGTCAAAATTTGATTTCATGTGCTGCACTTGAAACTGAGGGTTTATGTGGTAAATGGGGTAATGGGTGCATGACTATTATGGAGGGTTCTAAGGTTGTTTGCAAAGCTGCTAGGCAGTACAACTTGTATGTTTGCAAAGCTGAGTGCTATTTGAATAATCATGCAAATTCTGTTCATGAAAATATTTCTGATTTATGGCATAAAAGGCTTGGACACATAAGTAAAACTGGTCTTGAATTATTGCAAAAACAAGGTGTCTTTGGTGATGCTAAACTGACTTGCTCTACCTTCTGTGATACTTGTGTGCTAGGTAAACAAACTAGAATGAGCTTTCCTGTGTCTCCCTCCCCTAATGTGCCCTCTACTAAGTGTATCCTTGAATATATGCATGCTGATGTGTGGGGTCCCTCCCCTGTTCCAACCCAAGGTGGCAATAGGTATTTTTTATCTGTGATTGATGATTTTTCCAGAAAAGTGTGGGTTTTTCTAATGACAAATAAATCTGATGTGTTTGCAAAATTTAAAGAGTTTAAAACCTTAATTGAAAATCAAACTGGTTTGAAAATTAAAACTCTTAGGACAGATAATGGTCTTGAATTTTGTAATAACTCTATGGATGATTTATGTGCTGAAGCTGGTATTAGAAGACATAGGACTGTCCCCTATACCCCACAACAAAATGGAGTGGCTGAGAGAATGAATAGGACTTTATTAGAGAGAGTTAGGTGTTTACTTGCTTCTTCTGGTCTTAGTAAGAGATTTTGGGGTGAAGCTGTGTTAACTGCTACTTATCTGATAAATAGGTCTCCCTCTGTGCCTCTTAAGGGTAAGTGCCCTGAACATGTGTTTTCTGGAAAACCTATTGATTTGACAAACTTGAGAATTTTTGGTTGTTCTGCCTTGGTCCATCACTCTGGAAATAAATTAGAACCTAGGGCTAAAAAATGTGTTTTCCTAGGTTAATTACCCTGAAGGTACTAAAGGATATAGGCTGTGGCTTAGGTGTGACCCTGGTTTTAAAACTATCACTAGTAGGGATGTTGTGTTTAATGAATCTGAATTTCCTTGCTTGCCTGTGAGTCAGTCCAATGTGGATGTCCAAAATGAGGTGGAGCTTGCTCCTGAAATTGATTCTGTGAATGAACATGATTCTAGTGATTTGCCTGATCCTTGTGTGCAAAGTTCTGATCCTGCTTGTGTGCCTGAATCTGTGAATTTGCCTATACCCCCTGTGATGAACCCTAGTGGACCTGTACCTGATGTATCAGGCCACTCTTTTCCAGCTAATTCTCAAACTGTCAACCCTAATGATTATAATAATTCCCCCATGCATGATAATGAAAATACTTCTATGCCTGATGATTACCAACTTGCTAGAGATAGGGTTAGGAGAAACCCTAGGGCTCCTGCTAGGCTAAATGATTTTCAGTTGGGTGCTTTTGCCTTTAACATGCATGATGTGATTGACAACTCTGAACCTAAATCCTATGTGGAAGCTTTAAAATCTGAGAATTCCAAAAACTGGCTTTCTGCCATGAATGAAGAAATGAACTCTTTATTGAAAAATGGAACTTGGACTTTAGTCCCTAAACCCTCTAAGTGTTCTGTTGTGGACTGTAAATGGCTTTTCAAAGTTAAACAAGAGGGTAATGATTTAAGATATAAAGCTAGGTTAGTTGCCAAAGGTTTTTCACAAAAGGAAGGAATTGATTATAATGAAATATTTGCTCCTGTTGTGAAGTTTACTACTGTGAGAATAATGCTTGCTTTGTGTGCTCATTATGACTGGGAACTGAAACAAATGGATGTTAAAACTGCCTTTTTACATGGTGACTTAGAAGAAAGGATTTTTATGAAGCAACCAGAGGGTTTTGTTGATAAATCTAAAACTGAACATGTTTGTCTTTTGAAAAAATCTCTTTATGGTTTGAAGCAGTCACCTAGGCAATGGAATAAAAAGTTTGATGAATTCATGATTTCTCAAAATTTTAGCAGAAGTTCTTATGATCCTTGCTTGTATTATTTGAAGTCTGCCATACCTGTTTTTCTTGTGCTTTATGTGGATGATATGTTAATCCTTTCTCCTAATTTGAACTCTGTGAAATCTGTTCAACATAGTTTAAGTACTAAGTTTGAAATGAAAGACTTAGGAGATGCTAAGAAAATACTAGGTATGAACATTGTGAGAAATAGAACTGAAGGTTACATTCACCTTAATCAAACTGCCTATGTGGATAAATTGCTAGAAAGGTTCTCCATGCTAGGTTGCAAGTCTGTTTCTGTTCCCCTTGCTTCTCACTTTGTGTTGTCTAAGGACCAGTGTCCAAAGACTGAGTCTGAAATTGCTTCTATGGTTAATGTGCCTTATGCTTGTGCTGTGGGGTCTGTGATGTACTTGATGGTGTCTACTAGACCTGATATAGCTTATAGTGTTAGCTGTTTGAGTAGGTACATGGCTAACCCTGGACAGCCTCATTGGGAAGCCATGAAATGGCTGTTCAGGTACTTGTCTAGTACTAGAAGCTTTGGCCTGAGATTCACTAAGTCAAAGGCTGGAGTTATTTTGAGTGGCTATGTGGATTCTAACTATGCTAATGATAGGGATTCTAGGAAGTCTTCTACCTCTTACATTTTCACTGTGTGTGGTGGCTGTGTTAGTTGGAAATCTCAGTTGCAAAATGTTGTTGCCCTTTCTACTACTGAATCTGAGTATATTGCTATAACTGATTCCTTCAAGGAAGCTATTTGGTTGAAAGGTCTTTTATCTGAGATTAAAATGTTAAGTGGTAAAGTCTCTGTGTTTTCTGATTCCCAATCTGGCATACAGCTGTGTAAGAATCCTGTCTTTCATGATAGAACTAAACATATTGATGTCAGGTACCATTTCATTAGAGAACTTGTTGAAACTGGTTATATTCTACTTGAAAAGATATCCACTCATCATAACCCCTCTGATATGGGAACTAAATCACTGCCTCTGGAAAAATTTCTTTTCTGCTTGAAATTTCTGCATTTTGATGCCTGTGATTAGTTGGCCCTGTTTGTTACTACTTGCTATGTGCTCTGTGTTCATTGTTGGAGTTCTGACCCTTAGGTTATTACCCCATTTACTTCTTACTTTGTGTGAGATGAGTCTCTAGTTGAGACTATCATTATAGTGGTCTCTGAATGCCTCAGGTAGGGCTGAGGAGTCACTATATTGTTTGTTACTTTGTGTAACTTGCCCTGTACACATAGGTGTACAGGGCTAAGGCTATGATGAAACTGTGTTAGACTGTGTTTACATGTGTGTGGCTTTAAACCAGCATGTAATGTCTTTATAAGGTGTTTGAGCAGGTGATTCCAGTGTATTGCCAACAAGGTGGAGAATGTTGAAATTGTGTGTTGGCCCATTTAATTGGTGCTGGCCCAATAACAGAAGCAACCCAGCACCCACACAGCCCAGCCCACCTCACTTACCTGATCCAATTGACTTAAGCCCAGCTCTTTTGGGCTTTGACCTATCCTGACCATTGATCTCTAAATGGTAATGTGTGGCTTAATCTGGACCCTTGATCTCTCCTATATATTACCCTCTCACCCGTAACCCTAGCTCACTCTTCACTTCAGATACTGTGTGTAACCTACCCACTTCACTGTGTGCGATTTCTGTATCTTCACCTTCCTTACCTTCAGTGGTGCTGCTGTGGTGTTGATTCCTGTGAGATCCTTGTGTGAGCCGAGTGGTGTGAGTGAGAGCCCGTAAGATTGAGAGAGCTGTGTACTGTGGGTGCTGTTTGGAGGGTTTCTGCGTTCTTTCCCTTGTTTGGTGGTGCCTGGATCCCCTGCTGTGATTTCACCTTCGCAGTCCTGAGCCGAAGCTCTAATCTCTCTCTCTCTGCTTTCTGTTAAATATATATATATATATATATATACATATATATACTCCGCTGCATGTGCCCTTGTATCCCACTCAAACCCAGATCCTTGATCAGCCCGGTGATCCTCAAGGAGATCCGTTGACTGTTGTGGTCTGGGAGTTTGCTCTGGTTTTAGGGCTTGAACAGATCTGACTCTGTTTGTTTGTTTGTGTATTTGCAGGTGTACGAGGCTCGCCGTAGAAGCGCGGAGCTCCAACAGTTAGTATTAGGTATTTTGTTGAAATCAAATAAAACAAACTGATGTTAAAACAAACATAAATAAATTTTAATAAATAAATGTAGTACTACTATACTTATTTTGTTGAAATGGAACGCACGTGAATTCATATTAACGAGAATAATTATGTGCGTTGAAAATATAAAGAAATTAAATAAATTATATTTTGTCGTGTATAGATCGATACGATGAGTTGTCAATTCGTTGATAAAAACTAAAAACACAACGCGATTTGCAGCCTTTATCTAAACACGATTTCCCCACCAAAGGGCAATAATCAATATAGGCACTTGTCAACAACCACGAGTCCGTATCTTCTTGGCTTTATCCAAAAGAACAACCCATAACTAATTCTGAATAAACTTATACTACTACGTCAGAATTTATTAATAAAATTTAGTATACGATTATTTTTAAATCACAAAAATAATTCTACATATAAAAATAAAATTAACACAAATAAATCAATTAAAAATAAATTATATAAAAATATGAGTAAAATTATATTTAAAATGAAAAAATAGTGTAATTATTTCATTTTTTTATAATATGAATACTATTATGAAGCGTCTCAAAATGCAGAAGTGATACTGATGAGTATTATTGCAAGACAGATGAAATATTAATTATTTTAATTCAAATTGATATACATATACAGATCAAATTTATACTTTAGGATTTAGTATGATCAAATCAATTTAATTAAAGTATACTTACATAATAAACTCACATATACAGATCAAATTTATACTTTAGGATTTATTATGATCAAATCAATTTAATTAAAGTATACATACATAATAAACTCACAAGAAACTGTAGCAAAAAAATAGTGAAAATTATTTTTGTAGAGCCCCCAACACGCCAGCATTGTTCGAAGCAATGGGCTATTTAGATACAACAGTTCGGCCCAAATACTTTTCCTATCACACCAGTTGTGGCCCATTAAACCTTCCAAAAAGGCCGAATATTACCCTTGAACCCTGGCACGGCCAAGGCCAATATTGAATACAGTACATTTCCTTGGTCATGCCACGTAATAGTGACACGTGTCCATTGCAAATTCCTATAACAATTTTTCTGTTTCATTCATTTGAGCTAAAAAAGAAAAAATCACAGACAATAAAATCGAGATTTTTCATTTTTATCTTCTTCTCTGTTTTTGCAGCTTCTTTTCTTATCGCAATTGAAGGAAATAAATCTCGAAGCAGCTTTTATGAATTTCAGCTCGTTCGATCAAATTCATAGATTTATGAGGTGATTTCGTCTTCTCTCTCTCTCAAATTCAGAGATTTATTTTTTCACAACTATGCAGTTTCTGTATGTTTGTGTTTTTGGTGTGAGGTGAATTGTAAATGCATGTTCAATTTTATAATAGACCAGTAACCGAGTTGTGTATGATACAGTTTGCTTGACGATTGATAGGTTTTATGTATGGTTTTGCTTATAGGTCTTGTTAATCTCTGAAAATAATGGTGGTCGATAACGAAGGGGCGAGCGATGGAATGGTTGAAGGTTCTGAATCTAAAACCCTAACGGAGAATTCTAGTGACAAGGGGGTTAGGGTTTCAGAGGTTTTGGGTGGGAAATCTATCACAGAGGGTGTAATTGATGGAGGTGGGAAGGAATCGGTTGAGTCTGGTAGGATGGAAATTGACTATGTGAGTAAAAATCAAGCTGGGGATGTGCCGTCTCGATGCAATAGATGGGATTCGAGGGGAGTTATGAATATGGTTGAGAGAGTGTTGGGTGGGAATTTTGGTGTGGATGAAGAGACTGAGGACTTGAACACGTGTGAAATCAAGCAGGGTGTGGTTACTGAGTCGACCTCCGTGAACAATAGTGAAGTTGAGATAATGAACAATAGTGAAGTTGAGATAATTGATGTCGAAAAGGTGAAGTTGGAAGATGCAAATGCTTCTGAAATTGGATGTGTGGCAAATGTGGTCGCGGTTGCAGATAGGGACACATGGGAGGGTGTGACTAGAGATCCGATATCTGTGAACAAAAGCCAGGTTGAAATAATTGTTGTCGAAAAAGTGTCGCCAGAAGACGTAAACACTTCTAAAATTGGGCGTGAGGCTGATGTGGCTGTAGATAAGGACGCGTATCAGGGTGTGATTCGTGAGCCGATATACGTATATAAAAGTGACACTGAAAGACTTGTTGCTGACAAAGACTCGGATGATTTGAGTTTTGATGATTTAATTGAGCTGGGAAACAGTTTAAACGGGGAGAAATGTTTGGATGGTTTAATTGAGGGAACCGGTATAAATGCAGAGGAAGATTCGGACAACTTAGTTGAGGGAACCGGTTTATACAAGGAAAAATATTTGGATGGTTTAGTCTATGAAACCGGATTAAATGGGGAGAAATATTTGGATAGTTTAGTCGATGAAACCGGTTTAGATGGGGAGAAATATTTGGACGGTTTAGTTGATGAAACTGGTTTAAATGGGGAGAAAGATTTGGATGGTTTAATCGATGAAACCAGTCTTAATAGGGAGAAATATTTGGTTGGTTTAGCCGAGGGAACCAATTTAGATGGAGAGATAAAATATTGGGATGGTTTAGTTCAGGGATCTGGTTTAAAGAAGGAGAAAGATTTGGTCAGTTTAGTTGAGGGAACCAGTTTAAATGGGGAGAAATATTGGGATGGTTTAGTCGAGGGAACCGGTTTAAATGTGGAGAAAGATTTGAATGGTTTAGTCGAGGGAATTGGTTCTGATGGAGACAAAGATTTGGATGATTTAGTTGGTGGATCCGGTTTAAATACGGAGAAAGATTCGGATGATTTAGTTGTGGGAACCGGTTTAAAGGGGGCCGAAGATTCGCCATGTAATGTATTGGTGCCAGATAGGATAATGGAAACTGACGAAATAAATGATGTCGATGTTGCAACATTTTTGGTACCAAAAACACGAGGAGACGAACAACTTTCCGAGAAGGAAGGAGAGTACTACATGTCGGATCTCGTGTGGGGCAAGGTCAAAAGCCATCCCTGGTGGCCCGGTCAGATATTTCCAACGATAGCCGCATCGGATATGGCGGCAAACTATATCAGGAAACAGTGTTATTTGATAGCATATTTTGGGGACCAGTCATTCGCGTGGAACGAAGCCTCGAGCATCAAACCTTTCCGTAAACATTTCTCTCAAATGGTGAAACAGAGCAATGCGGATGGATTTTATTATGGCGTGAGTTGTGCCCTGGATGAGGTTGCTAGACGGGTTGAGTTTGGGCTTTCGTGTCCATGCTTGTCTGAGGAAGTGCAAGATAAGTTAAAACTCCAAGTTGTTTCAAATGCTGGTATCGAGAAAGAGAAAAGTGTAATAGATGGTGGGGACAATTTATCTGGTGCAGCTTCTTTTCTACCCGGAAGACTCGTGCAGTTTTTACTGTCAACAGCTGGTGGGCCGCAGTCTAAACCTGATAGACTACAGTTTACTATAGCGAAAGCTCAACTGCTGGCCTTCAATAGATGGAAGGGTTACTATGAGCTTCCAGTGTTTGAACAATATGTTGTGTTGTTTCAGGATGATACTCAAGTCACGGTGAAGGGAGAAGAGGAAAATGATTTTTCATCCAGAAAGAGAAAATCAACTGCTAGAGATGGTCCTTCTACTAAGCACAGACACCTTTCAGGTGATAAAGAATCCCCGATGCTAAAAGAAAAAAGCTTATCTACCTTGATGTCCTCGACTGAGTCACTTTTGCCGAATGTCGATGCGAAACCCGTGAAAAGGGCAAGGAGGGGGAGTAATTCTGTAGCCAGTAATTCGAAGGTGAAAAGGCGGAAGGGTCTCTTGCCCGTTAGTCTTGTTGGTGGTGGTGAGGAATCTGAATTGGTGGAAATAATTCCGGCCGAGATGCCCACTCCTGATGTGATTCTTTCGAAGGTAATCTTGTCTGCAAAAGTTCCCATGCAAGGGTTCAGTGTCATGATTTCAGAGCTCGATTTCCTTCGTGAGTTCCGGAATCTGATTTGTCTGGAAACAAAATCTAAATCTGTAAATTTGGAGACTGCTGCAAATACATCCGGACTCGAAGGTACTGAGGACTCGTACTGGACTGACAGAATCATTCAGGGATGCACCCAAGAACAGGTGTTGGTCGAACCTAAAAAAGATGCTGTTGTCATGGATTTGGATTCAGAGAAACCATTGGATGATAGTCAGCCAACGGCTTTGATTCTGAACTTCACGAACTTGGATAATATTCCCCCAGTTGCGAATCTGAACGAGATATTCAGCCGTTATGGGCCTGTGAATGAGTCGGAGACGAGAATATTACGCAAGAGCAAGCGGGTCAAGGTGATCTTCAAGAGGCGTGCGGATGCGGAGACTGCTTTTAGCAGCAGTGGGAAATACAGCATCTTTGGACCTGCACTCGTCAGTTATCGGCTTAATTATGCACCCTCGCCTACCAAGCAGACCAATGAGGGCGCATCTTCGAAAGTCGATGCTTGAAGTTACATGGTGAGGGCTTTAGTTGATGTATTCTACCTGTTCTCTTACAGCAATGTAGTAAAAAAATTATGTTCATAGATAGTAGGAACTAGGAAAGGGGTTGCATATAATGGAAGCTGACCCATGATTTTCTTGAACTGGGTTATGGTGTTATATATATATAGCAGACTGAATAATCCTTTTGTTACCATAAAAGAGCATATGTGCTTTGTATAATATGGTGGGTAGTGTAACTGTAAAATCTTTTTGGTGGTTGTTTTAGACCTAGTTTTGCTTTGAATTTATGTACAGTATTTATGTAGCAATGTTCGACTCTGCTCGACAAAATGGGTCTTGACGCTTCTGAACAATCGAACGGCTCCACAGTTTAGGGAAATATGTTTCGCAAAAATATAAAAATTGTATTTTAAAGTGATGAAAATTAAAATTTTAAGAAAAAATAAGACAAGTATAATTATACTATTACTATGTTTGCAACAGATTTTTTTCGCAAAAATATAAAATTATATTTTAAAGTAATTAAAATTCAAATTGTAATAAGGAACAAGAAGTATAATCATACTATTACTATATTTGTAACAATATTTTTAATATAGGAAATACTCTCTCAATTTCAAATTAATTATTAAATTTCTTTTACAAATTATAAAAGAAGAGATCGATCATAGTAATAAGATAATTGCGATGACCGTATAATGGAACATTCTAGGAGTAATATTTATATAAAATTCAAATGTATTTCCTATTTTATTTTATTTTTCAAATTTAATATTCAAAAAACGACCCGTTGGACAGTTCAAAACTTTTTCCCTCTCTCTACAGTGTCTACACGCACGCTCTCTCCAATTCGCTTTCGGTGATTCGCAATTGAAAACCAAAGATCTTGAAACCCTAATTCGATTAATCGAACATAACTGAAATGGACGATTGCCAGAAAATTGACCTTGAATTCGAAGATGACGATCTCATAGACGAACAGTTTTCAGGTTCTTAGTTTTTATTTATTTTTCTTTGTTCATTTTTATCATCGACTAGTGTCTCAATTTAGGGATCTTGGTTTGAGCTAAGGCGTGACTCAATTTTCGATTCTTGAGATCAGCTGAACCTCTCACGATACTCCGATGATTATTCGATCTATAGTCGTATTTCTGAATCAAGCATAAGTTTGTTGTGTTCAACATATTGACAGTTGGACTGAGCACTGAAAAACACGATGATAGTGGTATCATCTTAATCGAGAATGATAACTTGCCCGAACTTCATGAATCGGTGGAGCCCGGAAGCAAGCGAAAAACCGGAAGGTATAATTTGCGTAAAAGTCTAGCCTGGGACAGTGCTTTCTTCACTAGTGCAGGTAAACTGAATATTTCAATGAGAAAGTTTTTGTCATTTTCTTGTTGCGGCAATACGCTAAATCTTATTTTCCGGTGTCTTAGGAGTGCTAGATGCGGAAGAATTGACAACCATGATTACCGGATCAGACAAGTGCGAGAAACGTTTGTTGCCCGGAATTCAAGAGGAAATGACAGAGTCAACCGAGTCGCTTTCCTCCCTTGGAAGCGATACTTTGACAATGGGAAATCTCGAGGATGACTTGTTTGTAGATATCAGAGCTTCCATCCAAAGATCCAGTAAAAGAGTAATGGATTCGAGAGTCTTAATCAGCAAAATAGCAGCTATGGAGATAGACAGCGCAGACATTTCATGTGAGCAAACAGATTACTATATATTTTTCTGTTTCTACTTGAATAGATTGCTTGGGGGAAACTAATTAAACAGTTTCTTCATTTGTCATTAGACACATCTTATGGCTATTTCTAATTCCCCGAAAAGTTTTGTTGTACCATAGTTTGTAATGTGTGCTTGTGTTTTTATCTGGTTAGTGGCTTATCAAATTATTCGTTTAAACTAATTGTCTATTCATATGCAGCTCCAGAGAAGGAAGACACTGTCTCTCAGAATAAGGTAGCTTCTGTTGTAAAACCAGGTTTGAAGAATCCCAGTAGCCGACCAACTGTTGGGATGTCAAACTGTCAGCCAAAGCAAAATATCGGGAAATTAGGATCAGTGAAACCTACGAAGCCGGATCCAGATCATTCACAGGTGAAGCAGGCATTTTTTGTGTGTTAAAGAACATGTTTGTGTGTTAGTAAATTATAGAAATAATGGATTTGTGGTTCTTGTAAATGACTGACACCAGCCGTTTTTTGTACAGACGTCAGTGGCTAAAGTCGGAGAGAAAAAGTCGGTTCTTCCCAAACCATCCAAGACTATCATCAGGCCCATCCCCTCTTCAACAACAGCAGGAAAGAGGGAATCTGTCGGAACTGGTCGTCCCAGAGCTACAAGTGGAATCTCAAACCCTGGTAAAGAAACTCAACCACCAAAAGTATCTTCGTTGAGTGGTCCCAGGAGGGGGGCATTACCGAAGTCAGCAATTTCATCGAGTAATTCCGTGTTGGTCTCTTCGACTACAAGCAGTGTGCATTCGGATAGGTCCTCTTCCACAAGCGACAGCTCTAGTAAAACGTCGTCAAAAACAAATCCTGGTAAATCCAATCTTATGATACCGAGAAGAAATACAGGTAAAAGTGGCGATGTCGGTGCGGGCCCCATCCCTAAAACACCTTCAAGAGCTACACTGAAGAGTAAAGTACAATCATCAACATCTACCCTTTCGGCTTATATGACATCTAATAACATCTCCTCGAGTGTCTCACCAGCTAGTTCAATCAGTGAGTGGTCTTCAGTGTCGTCATCATCATCTTGTAGATCAATGAAAGGTGATATCACCCATCTAACCAAACAAAATGCTGACGACGGGCACATGGTACTTCAGGGAGTTGGTTTAACAAGTAACACTTTGAGAAATTCCTCAAATCAATCCGGTGGCAGTCTTTTTCATGCACCTGGGAAACCCTCGGGATTGCGAATGCCATCCCATAAATTTGGGTTTTTTGATGGGGTAATTTTTTGGTGCCTTTCTCATTTCAACATATTCTTGATAATTACTTTTGTAACGGAGTTTGCTCTGTAACTAGGTCATCGAATTTCACGTATTCTGTATTGAGTGCTATAGTGTTGTCTTGCAGGGGAAGTCATCTATTCGCTCTCCTAATAGGCCTCAGCTCTCTCCGTCTGCCATTCACAATGTGATTCCCAAGAATGGTATTCAGATTCGAACCTCAAACATCAAGCCGAAGACTGCTAAGGCCCCAACTGCTACTTCTCCTGCAACGATAAAGACCAGTTCTCCAAAGCCCACACATCCGGTATCCTTTCAACAGAAACCACATGCGTCAGCAGATGCTTCTATTGCATCAAAGGATGTCATAAAATCTCCCATCTCGTCAGTTGGAGTTAAAGGAACTCGTCATGAGGCAGATAATGTTGAGACCCGAGACGGAGTTAAGGAACTTAAGCCAAGTTGTGAGGGTACTGAGAAGGAGAACAGTTATGATAAAAGTACATATCATAAAGTTAATGGCTCGATCGAGGAACTTGTAGGTGACATGTCAGCGTGCAGAGCACCTTTAGCACTCAAGAATTCTTTCAGCAGCTATGAATGTTCTGATATGCCGAAAGAGTTTGTTACCCAGGTTGAGGGTAAGACGGGTTTTCTATTGCCTGCATCTGAGCCGAATGAGTAAAATGATATTATAACCATTTGTTGTGGTGAACTGTTTCTGCGCCAACTCTAATCCCCTTGAGAGAAAGATAGATAGCTATATGAATACTTAGTCTGGAAGAAATAATTTGATATCTGTTTTGTACTATCAGTGTTTGTTTACTACAGTTGTACTGAATTTTATAGAATTGAAACTTTCATTATGGTATTGATGTGGTTCACAAAAATGTACTGCATACATGATACAGTACATGTTATGTTTTCATTTGCCTTTTGCCTTTGATCAATGCTCAACCAGTGTTTATGAAATTTTGAGAAAGTCAAATTTAGAATCAAATCGAAGTACATGCTATGTTTTCATTTGCCTTTTGCCTTTGATCAATGCTCAACCATCGAAAATGTTGGAGATGACCCGTTCTTTTGGACTTATTCTCAGTTTACTTTATTAAATTCAGTTCAGACATTTTTTTTTTGTTTTTTTATTAATATTATTTTAATTTTTTAAAATTAAATTCAATTGATCAATGCTCAACAAGTGTTAAAAGAAATTTTGGGAAAGTCAAATTTAGAATCAAATCAAAATTGTTGTAGATGACCAATGTTAAAGAAATTTTGAGAAAGCCTAATTTAGAACCATTCGATTTGAGAAAGACTAATTTAGAACCATTCGATTTGAGAAAGACTAATTTAGAACCATTCGATTTGAGTGAGAAGTAGCTAGCTTGCTAGAACAATTGGTTCAACAAATTAAGGATGAAAATAATGCAATTTAAGTCTAAAAATGCAGCATGGAAGCAAAAAAAAAAAAACAAAAAAAAAAACAGGCATTAATTAACTAGTAATGAAATCTTGAAAATTGCACAGAAACTTCAAACATAAAGCTTAATCAATCCAACCTCATTTGTTTCTCATAAGCTTAAACATGTAGGAGAAAAAAGGTTTGACATTTAAAGGAAAAAACAGGTAGATCACAAAAATGACTCAAAATTTCATCAGAAAAAACTTGGGTGGCGATTGTTCAAGAACATATCTTAAGACCTAGGCTTCTCCTTTTTCTCCTTAAAGAGGGCCAAAAGTGAAACACCGGAAACCTTCACCACCTTAAATCTAACACCAGGAATATCTCCAACAGCATGTCCTTTACGTCCAAATCCAGCAATCAACACTTCATCCTATACCAACAATAAATAATTAGAAAAGGAAACAAAACATAGTACATTTAGGTTAAGAAAAAGAATGATGGAAACTCACATTTTCTTCAATGTAGTTTAAGCAACCATCATTAGGAACGAAAGCAGCAATCTTCTTTCCGTTCTTAATGAGCTGAACCCTAGCACACTTACGAATGGCAGAATTTGGCTGTTTAGCTTCAATGCCTCTGCAAAGATCAATGAAATGAGTATCTGAATTATAGTTCAACAAAAAAAACCACAGAGAATTAATTTAAAAGAATAGGTGGTCTCACATTTTCTCGAGCACAATGCCCTTGGCATGAGAAGAACCAGCAAATGGCTTCTTCCACTCATTCCCAAGGTGGGATTTCTTGTATGCCTTGTCGGCCCACCTTTGTGCTATGCGGTGGGACTTGAGCTTGCGACCAGCTCCCATACCACGTGTCTTCCTGCAAAAGGGTTCTCAGAGTCATTTTTTTTCTGTATCATTTTTGTATTTGCAAGACAGAATTAATAACCGCACAATCATATATAAAAATGATTATAATGGTAATGCACAAATTTCAAGAGGCAATTTCCATTATCAGACATCGCTTGTAAGTCAAATCCCCTGTTAATCTTCAGAAACCAAATTTAACATGATAATCTAAATCAATGATAGAAACTTGAAAAGGCCATCAATTGAGGTTTTATTATATCCAGCAATAACTTCAATCAACAGACAAAGCACACCAGCACTTTCATGCATTCTTCGTTTTTCAAGATCAATTTCGGCCTTTGCACTAGAAAATTAAGTGATAAATCTTATGCAAGGATTTGACCCTTTTACATTTGCAACCATAATTTATCAAAATTATATAAAAAAATTGAGAAATTTACATCGTTACAGAACAATGATTCCATAAACCGATTAAACCATTGCTCCAAAATATGATTCGAAATTAACTAAATCCAATTATTAAAAAAAAAGCTAAATCTAATATCAATAAAAAACAATATATTTCACAGTTGAAGAACTAAAAAATAAATATAAGAAAAGGCGTCTTGACGTACCCCATGGTTGCTGAGTTGAGAGAACGCAGAAATGGAGATGAGGCTCGACAGAGGAAACGCTGAAGTCTAAGAATAAACCCTAGCTATAAGAATCGAGTTAAAAATGAAGTTCGGCCTAAATATTTGGTCTGGGCCCAGAATAAAGAAACCTTTTCGTATTACAGTTATTGGGCCAAGCCCAATTAGGATTTGATCCATTCTACAAATTGGTACCAATACCATTGCGAATCTGCATTCTATATTTCTATTCATTAATTTTCGGAGATAATATCCGCAGTATTTTTATTTAATTTTATTAAAAAAATACAGTAATACTGTAACGATCGTATATAATTATTTTAATTTCCGAAAATTATTTTTAATAAATCGTAGCTTAGGCTAAACTAAATCCGAGCCCACTTGAATTTTAGCCAATTTTTTTGTTTCAATCTATTCTATTTAATCAAAACAGAATAAATATAAACTCGATTATACATCTTTTACCTCAAAAAAAAATAAAGTCCAACCAAAACAAATTCCGGTAAACTCTAATGATTCAACTATTATCACCTCCTAAGAAATCTACTTCAAAGCCATCTCCTAAACACAACCCTAATCCTTAATCATGCCTATAAATACTATCTTCTACTCCACGCGTACGATACCACAATTACCACAACCACTGAAATACAACAAACTTGATACTTCCAAGAACTCATAATACAGTCCCGCCCTTTTCCGGTCAATATTCGAGCCTGTAAAATCAATCGAACCCTCTGCCGAAGTATTCCATCCCTGAAAACCACTTGTGAAATTCCTGTATCCAATTTGAACTTCACCTTCAACAACAGACGAGCCTCGGGGCCGACAAATATTTCCGAACAAGACGACGCCGCTGCCCCTCTTTTGCCGGCACCAAATCGATCGACACCAGCCATCATCTCCCCGCTACCGTCTCGGTTCAGCCGGACTTACCGATGAAACCCACCAGGTCCGTCGAGCCACGTCCATCCAATCGATACTCTGACCTCGTCGATAGATTTGGCTTGAGGCTTCGGCAGATATCCGATCAGAGTCGACGTCGCGGGGTTTCCACCGATGACCGGAGACCTCGAGTCGAGAAGCGGTACTCTACGAACGCAGCGCCATGGTCGAGGAAGACCGCTGCTGAATCTCCAGATCCGTCGGGCTGTAAGGTCGAGCTCGCTCCTCCAACATAAATTGAGGGCTGCCACCGGAAGCCGATCAAATGGGCATCTTCAGTCGCCATCGATAAAGATTGTTCCTCATAGTCTCTCTCCTCTGCAATTTCCTCTCACGAACCCTTGTTGCAAATGGAGAAAAGAGAAAATCAATTTGGGTATTTCTAATCTCACGCTGAACCTTTTAACTTATATACAAAATTTGCAATATAGTCCTTGGACTTTGATAAAATAATGATCAGCCCATATTAAATCCAAAATAATATTACTTTGTTCCACTTAGGTTTGATAAATGATAATTTAAACCTCCGAAGTTTGGGAAGTCGCTATTTCAGTCCATAAAGTGTTAGACGTGCACTCAACTCTACTATTTCATGCCACGACAAATCGAGGTAGGTACAAAGTTGTTGGGTTACTTCGTTGACTTCATGACTTGTTATATATGTGTATTTTATGTGTTCATTATGTGGTTTAAATATGCATACGAATAATCGTTATAACCTAAGACCGGGGAAAAGGGTCGAGGGGGATTAACGCAGCTCATTCCATCGTTGTAACCGGAGACCGGGGAAAAGGGTCGACGGGGAAACGCAATAGTTGGCCCAACTCGCAGTTCACGATAACAAGTTTATCGCAGTATTCACGATAACAAGTTTATCGCAGTTTAGTATTATTATTTATTCTATGTGGTGTTCATATAGTTTGTGCATATATTCGATTCATGGGTTAAACGAGTAATTGTCCTACTGAGCTTTAAGCTCACACCTTCAACGCCTTTTTTTTTCAGGTACTAACGAGGTTGCCGAGCGAGAAGAGTGACGATGGAATTTCTTATTCTATTTCAATAAAATTCTTCTCAAACATGATTTCAATTTCATTCAACTTTGTTTTTGCTATTCAAGTTTGCATTTGGGATATCTCATTTTCATGAATAAACGTTCTACTTATTATTTTTCTTAAGTTGATTTGTCAAGTTTTCTAAAGCAAGTTTTAAAAGTTAAAATTTCGTAGCGCCCCCGTTTGAAATAAAATTTATTTTTCTTGGGCGTTACAAATACTCTATTTTTTATGATTTTAAGTCGAATTTTAACAGATGTATTTTTTATAGATATTGTAAAAAAATAAGATAAGTCTATCTATAATTTATTTTATTAATTTTATAAATAAACCAATACTTTTGTCTTTTTTTTATGAATTTAAAGTCGAATTTAATAGTAATAATAATGAAATGCTTTCAAACAAAAACTGTTTATACCAGACAAAATAATACTTCAAGTATCTCAAGCTCATTTATTTATTAAGGGGGAATGTTCAGTATACAAAATAACTATAAAGTTCAACACAGTTATAAAACCTGAATACTTTACACTTTTATCTCTGCCCTTTCTTCAACAACACACCAATCTTCTTCAACACATTCCCATTCTTCTTCACACTCGATTCCTCATCCCGGAAAGGCGACCCCATCCCACCGATCGTCTCCAAACTCACTGTTCTCTCAACATATTTTCGGTTACGATTTAAATTATTATCCCCGGCCGAAAGCATAGTGGCAGCAGCCTCCGTCACCTTTCTCCACTGATCGGATTGCACTTTCAGCCTCCTCAGCTCGGCTTCCATTTCCGAGCTGCCAGCTCGAGCCGCCTCTACCTGTTCAGTTAGACAAACAACTTTTCTACTACTTGTATCCGCTTCCTCAGTCAGAGTCCCAAGCTTCGTTAGAGTTTCTCGTTTTTCTTCTTCCTTCTTCACTATTTCGGATTTCAGTATCGTGTTCTCTTCGGTGATGCTCTGAATATAAGTATCTTTCTCCGATGAATCTGCTTTCAAAACCTCTAAAATAGTTTCAGACTTAATTAACTCGTTTAGAAGCTCGTTTTCATTGGCGCTCAAGTTTTCTTTCAGTTCCTCGATCTCAGCTGTCATCTCGAGGTGTTCGTATTTATACCTTCTTTCGGCATCCTCAAGCGCAACCCTCAACTTATTCGCTTCGTTTTCCAAATCATTAATCTCGTCTTTCCAGTTTTCAGACTGGAATTCGCTCAAGAGACCCTCCAGATAATCTGCTTTACTCTTCGACTCCTCCAGCTCCACTTGCAAAGAATAATACAATTCCTTAACATTGCCATATTCTGACCTTAGATTTTCCTCTGCATTCTTCACTACCTCCAAAATCACTTGCGCACGACCAGCTTCTTCCAAAGCCCGCTCTTTGGATTCCCTGCAATCGCTCAACTGACTTCTCAATTTCTCGACTATATCAAGAGTCTCTGTACGTTCGACCCTCAGGCCATGAATTTCTGCATGAGCCGACTCAGCGTGCCTAGCTTGGGAAGCTTCGGACTCGGAAATTTTGTTCAGTTGGATTTTGAGCCTTTGAATCTCGTTAAGCGCAGAAGCTAAAGCGGCTGAATCCATGGAGTGCTGCCTTTGAACAGCTTCCAGCTCCGACTCCCACGATTTATCGCGATCTTGAGATACTTTGCGCAGTTCTTGGATTCGAGAGTCCTCGGAATCGTAAAGTTGGTTAAGCTGGTTTTGAGTTTTTTCGAGCTCTGCTAAAACAGCTGCCAGCTGGCTTCGGGCGACGTCTGCCTCCTCCTGGGCTGTTCTCTTGCAGGACTCAGATGAGCTGAGCTGTTCTTTGGCCTTCTCAAGTTCGTCTTCGAGATGGGCCAACTGAGACTCGATTTCGGAGAGTTCGCTTGGTTTTTTCTTCTGAGATATTTGTTCCTGAGATTTAGACTAGTTACGGAAACGCAAAAATTAGGCTAACTGCCATGGTTAGTTTTTGTGATTTATTAATAATGGTTCCATTTCTCCGGAAAATTCATAGTTGCCTCCCAATGGAATTCGAGGAAAAACGAGAAACAATACCTCCAGAGCTGGACTACTTGGAGACCGGCGGTCAACAACATTAGAATCTGAGTCTGATCCTCCGGTTTTGTGTTTACTTTGAGTACGAGGTCTGGCATGAGATGTTTTTTGAGGCCCTGGTCTGCATTCACTCACACACACGATCATTAAGAAAAAAAAAGTCGAACACATAGAACACATAGGGTTGTCTGCACTTTTACCTTGATTTAGTCGTCTGCATATTTTTGTTATCTCACCCTGCAATATTTCAGATTGTGGTTGTAAAAACTAAAAACAAACTATGATAAAGAAGAAGAAAATGTGTTATTCCTTCAAAGGGATACCAATGGAACAACCTCCACTCTACCAAACAAAACCAAACAAAAAAAGAAAGATTAAAAGGATAATTTTTATTTATTAAAAAAAGGAATGAAGTAGCTATCAAATAACTGAGATAAGAAACAGATATAATTTTACGAAAGCTGCCCTTCACTTTCCTATTATTAATCTTCCTTCGTTCTCACTCCAGGACCTATAAAATATTCTAACCATCCATATCATATAAACAAATCAACAAAAATAAAAACAGAAACACAGTTTGAGAAATATTAGGATTACGAAACAATCTATCTGCAAGACAAAATTTAAAGTGGAAACAAAGCATTGTAATTTCATGCTTTAGTGAACTATACAGATCTACATATTCAAAGGGTAGGCAAAAGAAAATAACCGAGAAACTAAATGAAAACAACAGCAACCACACATCACAAGAATTTAAGTGGGAAAAAATTCCATCAACTAAACATAGAAAACCCAACAGATATTAAGATCTTACTAAATACACAAACGCAACCGAATGCGCATGGGATTATAAAAAGGAACAAACTGCACAAGGGATTTCAACAGTTTTTGTATCAGATTATGATTAAATTGTCGTTTCTTTTTCCAAAATTGTTTGTGTTGTTACTTCACACTTGCATGATCTTGAAAAATGAAAGTTTATATGTGCCGTGGTTTAAAAAACATGCATCTTAATTCTTATTTATATAGTATCTTGTTTCTACATAGATAAGGACCGTTTTCGTAAAACTTCCAAATTACAAGTCTAATTTTGCAATTTCTGAAGGTTCATGTGGGGGGAAATGAAATAAATCATTTTGAGAACTTTACAACCATTCACTAACAAAACTTGAGGTTTTGTATGGATTCAAATTGAGGTTTTACATGCCACAAAAAAGCAAGAAAATGAATCAAAGTGATAGAGAGAGACAAATAGGGCATGCATAATTATAATAATCGAAGCGGGCAGTACAATACACTATAAATCATACCAAATCCCTTGCTGATAAATAGCCAATAGAACTTACAAGACACCCCATGAACAAAATCTGCACCACCGTAGAATAAATAAATAAGCATAACCCAAATGTTCCGAAACTATTACTATTCCACCACCAGCCTCTGAGATTCATGTCTTTAAAGTGCCTCCATATTCTTCTTCTGGCTATCTGATAACCTGGACATTACCCACTCGGGCGAGTCGCTTAACCATAGACCTTCGCCCGTCGCTTTGTTCTTAAAATCGGGCGACCTCGGGTATCTCTTGTTCAATCTATTATCCCACCAATTATTAGGATTTTCCACCAAGTCCTTCCAAGAATCTTCCCTATTTATCCCACTTTGCTTTGCTTTCCCAAACTCCTTTCTTTCGCCGAGCCCTTCGCCATCTGGCGCTGGTTTCACCTGCATAATCTTGACATCAAATTCCAATTTCCCAATGCCATTCAAAACCCAATCGGGTGCATTGTTGATCCAAAGCCCGTTTCCGGACACTTTGTGCTTGAAGTCTGGGAATCTTTCTTTTAACAAGCCATTCGCCTTGTGGCCGCGATAATCCCACCATTGCTTGGGGCTTTCGAAAAGATCCTTCCATAAATCCAAGACCGAATTCTTTTTCGCACTCTCTACTACACTCTTCCCATTGCCATTTTCTACTTCTGGCTGCTTAGTAGCAGAACTCGAACCCGAAAAATTCTTTACTTTTTTATTTTCCAATGTCTCTTTCCACTTCTGATTAAACCCCTCATCATTCTTTACCATCTCCTCAGCGTTTTCTTCACCTAAAGGCTTCTCGATTCCGGGCTTTTGACCCGGGGCACATTTCTCAAACCCCTCCACGAAATTGAGATTATCTCCTACTATATGAAGCTTACCGAGACCTTCGGTGAAGGAGAAACGGGTGGGACCCATGCTCAGCTGCCCCGAAACGAAGACACGGTCGTTCTCCTTCACGTGGGAAGCCACGACGTGAGCTAAGTTGCCTTCGAACACGACGGGAATCAACAGAGAGCTGGACCCACCGCCGTATTCTTGCGAAATTAGGGCGGCGGCAAAGTGATTTCCGTCTGGATTTGCGGAATCCGATTGAACGGGGTTTTTGACGCGGCCGATCAAATTCACGGAGTTTGCGACCCTTTCTTGGTACGGGATCTCGATCGGCTTAGCCCAATTGAGAATTGAAACGGTCGGTTTCTGGGTCTGTTCGGGTAAACTCGGTGATTGGGAGGGTTTTTGGACTCCGGCATTGCTGGTTAATCGCTTGGTTTTGGGGGTGGGAGGAGTTGTTTTAGACGAGTAGAAATTGAGCTGTTGAAGGACGGAAAAATGGCGTCCCCGAGCGGATAGTTTTGCTCTGGTAAGTAAACTCATGGGAGCTCGAGCGAGAAGACGATACAGAATTTTGTTTGGAAAGGGTTTTATGAATTATGATTTAGGGTTTATGTTTGGGGTTGTTTGACTGTTCATTTACACATTAATTAATTATTTATTTCAATAATCTTGCAGATTAGAAATTTATGCATTTCATTTCTAATTTACAAAATAAGTGTCTTAAAGTTTTCTATTAAAAATTATTATTATTATCTTCCCAAACTAATACTAGTTACATTTACTTTATATGGATTGATAATATTAACATAGATTTTTATAGTATTCCATGTTTCGTTTTTGTCAAAACTCAATTCATGGCTTTGAACTCTAATTCTCCATTTAAATGATTCAAAATTTAAATATTAAATTGATGAAATTATACTGTCTCAAAACAACTTCTTATTTCTATTTTACAAATGAAGTATTTATATTTTTTTTTTAGATAGAACTAGTCCTTAATGGAAAAATATCACTATAATTAACATACAAGGTAGCTTGGTGTTTGAAGTTTGAACCTTAATTAGAATGATAATCTAATACTTAATAGCACGATATTTTCAATACGTAGTGTATATGAATAATAATTAAGCAGAATTCTCAACAATCTTCCGATGTCGTCCAGCGGTTAGGATATCTGGCTTTCACCCAGGGGACCCGGGTTCGATTCCCGGCATCGGAAATATTTTTATTTTGTTCATTACTTCATTATTCAATTTTATAAAACATAAAAATAAACACCACTATTTGATTATTGTTTTTAACTGAGAATACCAAAACACAATTTTATTATTGTTGGTAACTGAGAATACCAAAACATACAAATAAACACCACCTTCGACGGGTTTGATACCAGTCATCGGAAATATTTTTATTTTTTTCACCGAGAATACCAAAATATCATAAATAATGGAGTAAAAAATAATAAAAAATACACAACAAATAAACACCACCTTCGATTCTTCTAATGTTCGTTCAACCACAAGATGTAAAATTCAAACAAGACCAATCAAAATATACATCGGTGACTAACTGACCATTGCTTTTAGAATCTGCACCTCAAACATGTCCAACACTACCACCAACAAGTACATACAAGAAAAACTGTGTCCCACAAGGTTCGGCTAACACTTACATAAATACGCCATGTAATCGAATATGATTACTTTCTTAATTAACACATTTGTTTCCTGTTTTTCCTGCAATCTTTTTCTATGAATCAAGCCCATAGTCCTCCCCAAAGTACTTGTCGACCAAGCCATTGGCCATGTTTCTTAGATCTTCATTTTCATGAAATTGGAATCTTTCCATGGCATCTATTCCATCTTCTGACTCGACAAGCTTTGGCCCTTCGTCGTTTGGCATTCCCCTTAGAACCTGTGGAGGAAAATGCCACAGGAATTAATCAAATAAAATTTATCAAAATTCTTGCCTAGATTAGATTATCACATTTCCCCTTGAGTCACATACTCTACCTTCGAGCACAAAAAAACTGACTTCATTGCATGATATACCAATATACAGCTTTTCATTGTTCCATTCGTCATAATAAATCACCATTTGATCAGGTTTGCAGGAGTAACAGCAAATCATTGTGTCAGAATGAAAAGGGAGAAATGTTTCCAGCAATAGTCAAGTCAGAAAGATAAATAATAATGATAATATATAAGACAAAATAAAAATTGAGGTTTGTAATTATTAAAAAAATCTAGTTTTTATTAAATACCCTATGGATGTTTGTAGTTAAAATTGAAAGGGGTGTTTGTAATACCTTAATGGCCTATTTTTATTTTTTATATTTTTAATTAGGCCAAGCCTCGAGGGCCGGACTCTGTAATCATACTGTCCCGAATAGGAAGAGTTGCTTACCAGCTCCATGAACTGAAGACCTAGTCGAGCAGCCTCCACGTCTGCAGATCTCACAAGGTCAACAAAACCACGAAGACATCCTTTGCCAACCAGAGAAACCAAATGCTCAACAATCAAACTCGGCCTTCCGGATCCTTCCGAAGGAGCAACACAGAGGTTACCAAGAACATAAGCGACTTCCTTTTTAATGTCAAATGGCGCGGTTGACAGCAGATGAATCAATGATGACACTGCTTCACTTGAATGTATTAATCTTTTATGTTCAACAGAACCAGCAGCTACATTTGATAGGACCCACGCAGATTCCTAAAAAAATACATACATACATACAACAAATGATAAAAGCAAAAATGTAAGAATTATTAAATTCACACATAAGCAAGAAATTAGGAGTAAGATTACAACACGAACTGGCGCACCTTTTTTATGACGCGGTGCTCATTTTTCAAACACTTGATCAATGCTTGAATCAAATTTACTGCAGGGCATTGGGCATTCCGATTATTAGTGAAGGATAATTTACTCAATAGTCAATACACAAGCAACCGAAAAAAAATACTCCCTCAACCCCAAAATAGCATCCACTATTCTTGATTTGGATGTCCCGTTATATAGTTCTCTTTCTACGCTTAATTATAATACTTTTTTCATTCATTTAATGTTATAACCCTTTTTAACATAAATTATGTAACTAAAACCCTTCATAAAAAGTCATTTTATAATGGCAAATTAAAAATGTTTTTTTTTATATATTGGTAATCTCCTACAGTCCTATGGCTCATTAAACTAGACTATGGCTCAATTTGGCCATTAGCAAGTAGTGGGTATATTATAACAGATTATCTTCGATGATAATTGATAGGTGGGTGTACTAATTGATTTGACTAGCTGAGTGTATTAGTTGCTTGCATAAACTAGTTTGGGTCCAAATTTTCTAACAACAACAACAATAATAATGAGAGTGAGAAGAACTAGCCTGTGATATCATGTCCAGCGACAAGAATATTATTAGTTACATAGGAATCACCGTCAACAAGATTACCTAAACTCCGTAGGACCTGCATACATGAAATTGTCATCAGAAAGTCTAGAAAAGTATTATGTTAACACATTGATAAGCTGGCGATGCAGGTGGACAATGATAGCATATAATTAGAGATCAAAGTGTTATGGAAAGAAAAAGAACTTTTAGATACTGGATAACAGTGATATATATATAGTCTGTCCCAGCCTCGAATAGTCATCAATGAAAGACATGAAGTTCTCATAAACGATACAAGGTTCTGAAAAAGACTGAAGCTTATACAAGTCATCAATGAAAGACTGGTCAGCTTTGATCCGTCGGGTGAGCATTGATCTAGGACAGATCACAGTGAAGGAAAGATGAGTGTTTGTTGAAGTCTCAGGTTTTACAGCTGAATCATGGGTTCTTCATTTGTGAAAGTGAAAGAAGTCATTTGTGGAATCAAGACATTAACGAAATGGGAAAGTTATTTGAAGGAAACATAACTGGGAGTTTGCTTTGCCATTATATAATCAATGAGTCCATGTTTGGCAAAATGTCAAACAAATAGTGAGAAAATTAAGCAAGACAGCCTGAATGGATTGATTAGACAGCAAAATATGGATATGGTATTGGTACCTAAAAGAAACATTAAAGTAGAGATCTAAAAGACTGTTGTATTAGCACCAATGGTCCAATATACAATCACCAGCTTAAAAATTCATACCTTAAGCTGTAAGATTTGTTTTTTAAGCATATGTAGTTCAGGTATGTACCGGGATAAGAATTTGCAAGCTGTTTGATAATGCCAGTCTGTCCACGAGTATTTGCAGCAATTCACTTTTTGCAAGTATACTAGTAGCAACGTTTGAAAGGGCAGTGAGATACACAATAACCCATGCCACTTCAGTCGCTAATTCATCATCCCTGATTAAACAAATAATGTAATTGAAGACGGCTATATGAAAAGGGACGATGAAAGCAAATGGGACAGTGGGACACATTCAAACACAGTAGAAGAGAAAGAGGAATTCATAATGAATACACACACATACGTATCTATACATACATGTACATATATTATGAGGAAACTGAAAGGCACAGCTACTCCAGTTAGTATTTGACGCACTAACAATTCTTAATCATTCCATTTTGTGGAGAAAGAATGGACAGATGTACGTAAGAAAATAGCATGTACATATTTTTGCTCAACATTATAGAAAATGAAGTTATTTTACATCACTTTTTCCTGACTCTTATAACCTCACCATCCAAGAGGATGTATCTCAAATACAACTACAACTAATAATCCCGTAAAGATTAGCAACCCCTAATCAATATTAAGCACCAGTCATGGCTAATCCACAAATGAATTGAAATGTCATCCTATACAGCTTTCTAACAGGAGAGAAAATAACCTAATGAGCGAAAAATTACTTTCCACTTACCCTCTCCTCATGTGTTGAAGAATAACATCAGGAACCCCGTCGATTTTAATCAATTCCGTAGCAGCTTTTGGCTCTGGTCCCTATATCCAGAAATTTATGTTATATATTACAGAAAGAGTGAAGTAAACCTAAATATATTTTCATTGTTATTTGGACTTCTTATGTATCAAGTATATTTTTATGTGGTAACAATCCAAGATGAGGTTGGTGAGGTTCATTGTAAGTTAGTTGTTGGGAGAATCCTAAAACTCTTTTTGGGATTCAAAGGTCTTCCCTTTCGAAATATTCAATTTCCAAGTATATATGCAGCGAAAAACAAGTTTTAGCACCTTAATTAAGTTCGATAATGCCCAAGCAGCTGTTCTCACAGTTGAGCCCTTGCTTGGTAGCATCATCCTAGCAAGAGGTTGTAAAGCTCCTTGCAATAGAAGAACATTTCTCAGCTCCTCTCCTTCACCAGCAACATTTCCCAATGCCCAGGCGCATTGCTCGGCAACAGGCAGAGAACTCTTTTCTTCAAATGTATAATAACGATTTACATTAATTTGAGAAGAATTAATCAGAAGCATAACAACTCATGAAGAAAGTTTGACAAGAAAATATCTCCTAAAGGAAAATAGCATCCAAAAACTACAAACCTCCTATGTGGGCAATAAGTAATGGTAATGCAGGCAATAATGCTTTCGTTTCCTCAGGCTCTCCAGCTGCTATATTTGTCAGACACCAAGCTGCCTCAAGTAACTAAAATATGGTACCCCATTATATAAGATTATGTGTAACGCGATGATAACTAGAAGAGTAGAAATCATACAATCAAACCTGCTCATCAGCTGAACCAAATGAAAGACACTGAACGAGAGTAGGCATTGCTCCAGCCTCAAGGGCAGCTTGGACTGGAGGATATTCTGATTTTGACAACAAGCGCCTTAGCTCACGAAGTGCATTAACTCTTTTCTGCATTGCTCCTTTACCCCTGGAAAGTAATACCGTGTGAGTGCATTTCAATAGAAAACTTCCACACTTTCACCATGGCACATATATTAAAAACTAGATGCAGTTTTTGCTAATAAATAAACTTTCAGCAAGAGAATACTTGTATAACACATACTGTGTATACATTTCAATGTTATTGACAACGAATGAAAGAAAATTAGCATACTGATGACCAATGGCTTGCTTTAACTCTTCCACGGCTTTCAAAGTGTGACCCTCCAGAACCGATTGTTCTTCCTCTGTCATCATGTCGTCATCAGCGGGAGCATCGGCATTGTCATCCATGTTAACTCCCACTCTGCACAAACGCTTTGTACGCATCAATGCTTCTCTTCTTTCCTTTTTTACTGTAACCGCGTGTTCTCGCCTCCTCTGAACTGCAACACTTCCCACTGAAATAACAGGTGGAATCGGGCAATTGATCAATTCAACGAACAATGCAAACATTCAATAGGACAGATTCCCCGTTTAAATCAATTGTGGAATCTTGAACAGTAAATCCATATTTCAAAATGCCAATAGATAAAAGTAAAAAAAATAAAAAATGGCTGTCGCCGTTTCTCATGTATCAAACACAGAACATTACAATTTACACTATCACCATCCCACGCATAAGCAAAAAATGGATTTAAAAAAAGGCGCAAATACAAATACATCTTGAGAGAGAGAAATGGAGAGAGGGAGGGATGTTTACCTGATGACTTGATGGATCCTCTTTTCGGGGGAGTCGAGGTTTCGTCCGCCATTGTTTTACAGCTTTCAGCTTGAAAAATCTCAGTGAAGTTATAGATGGAAAACAAGCACGCGCTCCTCCTGTCGCTTCGCTAGGGATTTTGAGGGAGTTGAAACTTTAATGATTATCGCGCCCTCTTCGTGTGGTGGCTTTCATACCAATTTTTGGGGAATCTAAAAATTAGGGAAAGAGAGATTATTGTTCAAACAATTATTATTCATTTTTTTATTTTATTTCATCTTTCAATTCATAAAATGAATAATTACACATGCTAATTAATAATTAAAATAAAGGATAATGTAGATAATTAATAATTAAAATAAAGGATAATGTATGTTATCATAAACATAAACTACTCCAATATTGTTTATTGTACTATTATAATTACATAACACATTGTCACGTCAAAAGTGCATAGTATTAATGATTATTAAGAACTTACAATTTAAAGAAGAAAAAAGTACCAAGTATGTAGGTGGTGGGGTTATGCACAATTTGTAAACAACTTAAATTGGTCTTTAAAATAACTTAAATTGTCAAATATAAAAATAAGCTATACAGACTAAGAATATTTTTAAAGGTTAAACATACAAATTGTTAGAAAATATAAGTATAGTTAGAATGTGAATTTTATTGCATTTGTCTTTACACATAGTAACACTCACTTTGTAATAAAAAAATAAAATGTGACTATATGTATAGAAATAGGTGGAAATATTGTTTCAACTCCATTGTCTTTAATATTTTTGTGTTTATTAAATATACTACAGTTTGAAGTTTAAATTAAATTGATTCTGAGTGCTATCAAAAAATATATCAAGTTGAAATTTTGTTGAAAAATCAAGTAATTAATTCGACAAACTAACGGTTTTGAGTTTCAACATTGCTATTAATTAGTATTCTTTTAACTTTTGAATCATACATATATATTAAAATGACGAGTTATTGTTAAATAATCTATGATGAATAACATATTAGATTTAAAAATATATATATTTTTATTACATTTTTTTATAACAAGATTCAGACTAGCGATATAATAAAAATAATATTCTCTTCACTTATCAAACAATAAATGAATATAGATATAAAAAAACAAATGAGCTAGTTAAATTATATTGATTTAAGTAAATAAATATGTATTGTTAAAAAAAATTGTAAGAAATTTATTGTTTTAAAATATGTAAATAATTGTGAAATATAAGATGATATTTATAGTTATGCATTTATAAAAAAAAAAACTACTTTTTGATTAAAAATATAGTAAAAAATAAAAATATATTTTCAAATTTAAAATAAAAATAATTGTTAAATTTTGTTTAAAAATTAATTGAAAAAATAATTTTATTTTTTAAGTAAAAAATAATTATTGAATTGTGACATTAAAAAATGTGTGTATTTTATTAAGAAATACTATTTATGTCTAGATATATTATTTTTTAAATTTATAAATAAAATTTGACAATTGATCTTAGACATGGATATTAATACAAAATTTATAATACTCCATTAACTATTGAGTATTGATATTTAAGAAAAAAAAACATAAAATTTGTGACAAAATGAAATTACTTAACATATTGTGTACTGCCACCTGTCCGAAACTCGTCATCATCCCCTTTCTCGGTTAATTGCGACCTGAAACATCCAACTCTCAACAAGCCTCACCTACTTCATATCTTCATCAATCCACACTAATTTCCACTTCATTTTCATCTTTTCATATTAGCACGCACACTAATTTTCTCTGCGATCCGATTCCGATTCCGATGATGCCGAACCCGACCCTAAAAGCCGTAACCCTAACCCACGTCCGGTACCACAAGGGAGACCAATTGGGCCATTTCCTCGCGTGGATCTCACTCGTCCCGATCTTCATCACCCTCGGCGGCTTCTTCTCGCACTTCATCTTCCGCCGCGAGCTCCAGGGCATCTTCTTCGCCGTCGGGATCCTCATCTCCCAATTCGTCAACGAGCTCGTCAAGACCTCCGTCCAGCAGGCCCGGCCCGAGATGTGCGCCCTCCTCGAGACCTGCGATTCCCACGGCTGGCCCTCCAGCCACTCACAGTACATGTTCTTCTTCGCCGTCTACCTCTCCCTGCTGACTCACCACAGGATTGGGGCCCTGTTTCGATACCAGGCCTGGATCGTGGGCCTCGTCGTGTGGCCCGTGGCGTTTCTGACGATGTATTCTAGGGTTTATTTGGGGTACCACACGCCGGCGCAGGTGCTCGCGGGGGCCGCGCTGGGGGCGGTTTTGGGCGGGGGGTGGTTTTGGGTGGTGAATAATTTGCTCTGGTGCAGGTTTCAGGCGATCGAGGAGAGTGCGATCGGGAGGTTTTTCTACGTGAAGGATACTTCGCACTTGCCCAACGTGCTGAGATTCGAGTACGAAAACGCGAGGGCGGCTAGGAAACACGTTTCTTACAAGCGATCGGATTGAAGTCAAGTTCGAATTGTTGTTATTTCAGAATCATGATATGATACGAGATGTAGTTGCTGATTTATCTCCGGTTCTGCAGATTCTAGTCAGGGCTTTGGAAGATAAAAAAGTGTCATCAAGCATATAAATTACACTAACACAACTTTTATTATCTTTGTATTCATGTTCTGGTAAGTAGTCTTTGTCTCTTTGAGATGACCTATCTAATTTAGATGGCAATGTGCCAATGTCATGCTATCATTTCTAACATACGAAACAAAGTGTTGAATCTTTTGAAGTTTTGTTTTTACTTCATTTGAATATTTTCATGGAAATGACTATGGATTGAAGTGAGGAACCAGTTTCAATATTACAAATGTTAAATTGAAATTAAAGAGATTATTTTGCTAATCATATGTATGACATTCTATTCAAATTAATTTTAATAAAACAATTCAAATATAATAAAATAAATTAAAAATCATATTCATTTTATTACTAATTTATACCCATTGAAAAATATTTTTGAGGTATATTAATATACTTTTTACTATATATATATATATATATATATATATATATATATATATATATTATTTAAATGTACACTGTGGGGGTGCATTTTTGAATTATTGTAGAGCAAAGTAATAGTAAAATTTAACAATGAAATGATTGAAGGTGGAATTTGAATTTGGAGCAATTTTAATCTTTTTAGTAAATCAATTGTTCAATGAAAATTTTAAACAAAAATACTGCATATGGTTTTAATAGGTATAAAAATCACTTTCAATTTCATACATTTTATATTTCCTGGTCATGTTAATATGTAAGACACAATAAAAATATTATTTGAAAGGGAATGGCGATGATACCAAATTTAAAACAGGATGTATTTTTTCTATAAAACCAAAAATTCGAACTGTTATGCCAGGTAAATGGACCTCACCTGTGGCTGAGATATTGATTACCAATGAATCTGAGGTATGACTGGTAAGGAGGCTGGTATGGCATACACACCAACTGTAAACGTAAATAAATACAAATATGAAATATCAGATAAATTATGAGCAAGGGGTAAACATATTAATTCGAAGAGGTGTTTATAAGAGCGTGCTTTGAATCCCGTCACAAATTGGTATTTCATCCTATGTTCCGACCTATGGATGGATGCTACAAGACGTTAGTAAATGAAATTCATCAGTCAAAAGAAATGTCAAATATCAATGCTTTAAATACTACGAGAATCGAGATACATATGAAGTCATAATTCTCCTAATCAATATATATCACTTTTCAAAATCAATGTGACATTTCTCTAGAAGCCGTGCTCGCGGATAATACTTGCCATTTTAGATTCTTTGTTAAATTTTCTCTAGATTTTTCCTTATTTCCTGTTTTTAACCCCAAATTGTCCAACCTGAAGATTCTGCTGAAATCAATGCTTCTGTAATTTCTGCTATTAATAATTTTACTTTAATTACTCCAGGGCACAAATGGTATTTTTCTGTAAATTATGAAAAAATGTTTCCTTCCGTGTTTTCTATATAGTGTATACTTCTAGGCTCTAGCATCAGCTCTTCTTAACCAAGGTCCATGTACAAAGCAGCTGAGTTCATCAAATTTATCAAGTATAAACATGGGAAAGTCATATCCTATGATAGCAAAAGGATTATGTCTCTTGAGAAAAAAAAAACAATCAGAAAGGCATATGATAATCCAACTCACCAGTTGTTATCTCTTTGTTGAAGCTCATATCAACTACACACTCTTTGCACGTTCTCACATGGTCAAACAACAACACTTACCGAGCAGCTGAACAATGACTAAGTTACATGTCCGAATCCAAATGCAAGATTTATGAAGATATCAATAATGTGCTGTAGAAGAAAGAAAGGAGAAATATGAAGCACAACTAATTGGCAGAAATAGCCCGTATCCAAAACACACCAAATGAAACACGAGGATTTTTTTTATCTCACTTGTATATCACCCTACACAAAATGTTTAATGAAAAATTGCTTTCCTTCAAGGCATTTCTTAATGATGGACCAGTAGAAATATTTCGACACCCACAGAAAACTGAGGCAAAAGTATTTCAATACAACTCCAAATAAACTTGAGAAAACAAAATAATAAGCATATATGCAATCCAAGTTTCACAATCAATCTGAACTACCGGAAGTCAAATTATAAGATTTTCTTTCAGCACTACATTTCCAAGTCAGTCAAATGCACTTTTTTCTGGACTCGGTAACAAACACGTGTATTTACTTGTTCAAGAAAATAAAAATGTCAAAATGTACCTCAACATGCATGAAAACAAAGAGAGGCAAAGTACTTATAGAATAAATGGAAACGTCCAACGAAATATGCTCTAAAACCATTGATTCTACCAGATTTTTTTTATATAATTTATGCTTATTATACAAATTCTGATTACCTTCTCTATGCAAAGAAATGTGATGCTTGAAGAATATAAAGACTTGAGAGCAGTATTACACAGAATGCACACTTCAAGAACTCACAAGATCAAACTTAGACATTTTCTTTGGTTAAGGACACTAAGAAAACCTGCATCCAACAACTTCTAGGAAGCAGATTATCAAAGATATCATATCATAACCATGTAACTATAGAGAACCTTCCTTAATAAACTAAAGAAAAAGCAGGGATGCTAAAAGTCAGACTCCGCTGAGGAGCACTTCTTTTATGTGTCTGCATCAGACTCAGAGTCATCGTCCATTACTGAAAGAACCCAAGCATAAATGGACTTAATTACTTCAAGTTTGTAACTCATGATGAAGTAATTGAATTTGGAATTACGTTTCGGAAGAGTGAAAAAGCTAACATACTCGCATTTAGAATTGGATTGTCAAATCTTGCAACAAAGAAGGCTAAGATATATATATATATATATATATAAATTAAAAACTTAAAGAGATGCATGGATGAAGACGCAGGGAGATGAGAATAATGCAACTGGAAAATACATCGTTTTATCTACTAAGTAGCAGTCAGCTTTGACCTGAATTTACACTATTACAGAACATAGGAAAAGTGCATAGAGCTGTAGGCCAGGCCAACAAATTAGTTCAGCCCATTAAGAGAATATTCCAGGTTTAAGATGGCATTGTAGTCAACAGTAACCCTAGACAAATATTCAAGAAAACCAAAATAAGGTTGAACATTAGCAGCTTTACACATTGAGAGTAAAAAAGAGGACGATAAAGCACGAAAAGAAAATTCTATACACAGAACACACTTGATTACGGTGAAGAAAGCAAATGTGTTACATTTAAGATTTGACAAGGATCTACCCACCCAGGGAAGCAATCCAGTTAAGCCTAGTAACTGTGACCCTGAATTCAAGCCAGGAATATAATTAAATCTACAAAGCAAGACTACATAAAGAGATGCAAACAAAGCCAAACCACACCAAAATACAAACGGACCAATGAATGATTAATTAAACAAACCACGATAACCCGTGTTTTGATAGCAGATTTGCAGGAAGATTCAACTATATTCCGTAGGTTAGCAAAGTGCGTTAGTTTCTTCAAATACATATGTGCTCAACCAACGTGAACAGAATGAAAGGATTACACAACAAATGATTTTACCAATCCCGGTGGCTGTATTAGACATGTTCCTGATGAATGACCCCAATCAAACTCGTTGAATACCCTCTACATAAAAAAGAATGTGAAGCAGAGATCTGATGTAGAAAAAACACATCATATAATTTGGATCCATAGGTGGATGTGAGAGATCGTGGATGTGAGACATCATACACACACACATAATCAGTATAAGGGATATAATAGAATCACATCACATGGTAAGTAAACTCATTTTCAAGCACTCTTTCAGAATCCAATAGCCAAAATATAATAATACAAGGATGGCGAAACCAAATACTATAACATGACAGACTGCTCTAATTCAGCACCAACCCTCAATCAATACATTTTGTAATCGAACTTCAAATACATAAAATATAATAATGTGGTCATAATTAAAGTAAATATTGTATAATTATTGCAGAGTAGTCTTATATGGCTATATTTATATTTGAAATATGAGGACTACTGTTGCTTCTAATATTTATTAATACTAACTATAGTAAGAAAATGTTTTAAAATACGACCCATAACAAAAACATATTACATACAGTAGTAAAAAAAATCTAAAATATTATTTAATGAAAGTAAATAAGAAGAAAAATAAAAATTATGAAATTCATAAATATAGAAGACTAAAAAGTTATAAAATCAGATAAATAAAATTTTAAAATCTAATGATAAGCAAACAAAAAAATATTACTACAATATTAGAATAAGCCTCCAAAATTATAAAAATAGACAAATAAAACTGAAAATTGATAATCAAACTTACAAAACAAACAATTAATAACAGAAAATAACAAGACAAATAAAAACAAATAAATTTTTAAAATTTTAAACAAAAACTTATAAAGCATTTTTTCATAATACAAAAAATATTATATATATATATATATATATAAAATAAGGCTAAAAATCACATAAAAAGAACAAAATTGAAGAAAAATAATAAATAAAACTTAAATCAATAATTTATAAAAACCAAAAAATAAAAAATAATGTATACTCAAAAAGTAAAATCAGATAAAAAATTAAAGTCATTAAATACATATATAGAATAAGGCTAAAAATCATACAAAACCAACAAAATTGAAAAATAATAAATAAAACTTAAATCAATAGTTTATAAAACCAAAAGATATATAAAAAAATTGTATAAGACTAAAATAAAATCAGATAAAAAATTAAAAAACATTAATTATATATATATATATATATATATATATATATATATATATATATATATATATATATATAGAGAGAGAGAGAGAGAGAGAGAGAATAAGGCTAAAAACAATAAAATAAAATATTGAAAAATAATAAATAACACTTAAATCAATAGGTTATAAAACCAAAAAATATAAAAAAAATTGTATAAGACTCAAAAAATAAAATCAGATAAAAAAAATTAAAATCATGATATATATATATATATATAATAATGAAAAATAAGGCAAAAATCATAAAAACAACAAAATTTAAAAATAATAAATAAAACTTCAATCAATAGTTTATAAAACCAAAAAATATAAAAAAAATTGTATAAAACTCAAAAAAAAAACAGATAAAAAAATTAAAATCATTAAAATATATAGAATAAGGCTAAAAATCATAAAAACAACCAAATTGAAAAATAATAAATAAAACCAAAAAATAAAAAAAAAAATTGTATAAGACTCAAAAAAATAAAATCCGATAAAAAAATTAAAATATTATATGTATATATTGAATAAGGCTAAAAATCATAAAAAACAACAAAATAGAAAAATAATAAATAAAACTTAAATCAATAATTTATAAAACCAAAAAAATATTTAAAAAAAAAAACAAATTTTATAAGACACAAAAAAATAAAATCAGATAAAAAAAATTAAATCATTATATATATAATAAGGCTAAAAATCATAAAAAACAACAAAATTGAAAAATAATAAATAAAACTTAAATCAATAATTTATAAAACCAAAAAATATAAAAAAAATTGTATAAGACTAAAAAAAATCAGATAAAATAATTAAAATCATTGAATATATATAGAATAAGGCTAAAAATCATAAAAAACAACAAAATTGAAAAATAAATAATAAAACTTAAATCAATAATTTATAAAACCATAAAATAAAAATAAAATTGTACAAGACTAAAAAAAACTGAAAAAAATTAAAATTATTATATATATATATATATATATATATATATATATATATATATATATATATATATATATATAGAGAGAGAGAGAGAGAGAGAGAGAAAATAAGGCTAAAAATCATAAAAAAACAACAAAATTGAAAAATAATAAATAAAACTTAAATCAATAATTTATAGAACCAAAAAATATAAAAAAGTTGTACAAGACTCAAAAAATAAAATCAGATAAAAAATTTAAAATCATTAAAAATAAATATTAAATTAATAATACTACAAATTATATATAGAATAAATTTCAAAAACTATAAAGTCAGATAAATAAATTTAGAAAACCCAATACAAGAAAAATAAAAAATAGAAACTATCATATAATATATTAAATAATACATAGAAGAAGATAAATAGAAAAAAAAACAATAAATAAATTTACAAAAAATTGAAATTATAAAATCATTATTTAATCTAGTTAAGCAAGACTTATTGTAACACAACTCGTACTAAAAGTCAAACTACATCAGAAAATAGCACTCCTACATAAAGCATGTGTCTATTTTTCAGAGTCCACGTGCATTTAATAAACACTTTCTCCTCTTCAGGTTTGCAAATCATGAAATTTTGAATGAGTTTGAAAAAGAGTGAAAAAAGCTAACAGATTGACATTTTAGTGTAAAACACCAAATACATGGAGATCGTGTGAATGAAGATGAGAACCTAAACATGTCTTACAAAATGGCAAAATCAATAATGAATCAAAGGAGGAATTTTGTATATACATCAGTATACATTTTTTGTACCTATGGCAGTACTAGTCAGCTTTGGAAAAGTGCAGGCTTGTCAATTCATTGGGAGATCAAGGATACAACAAATGACTCGCTAAAGAAAATATAGCGGGCTTAAATCAGTAAATCAGAGACACTGTAATGACTAATGAATGATTGTGAAAATTATATAAATGGTTCAGTTTAAATAAGGAAACATATGGTTAAAAATAAGAAGAGATAAACATAGAAACAATTTATTAATAATAATACAGAATAAGACTAATAATACAGAATAAGACTAAAAATTTGAAATGTAGAATTGAATGAAGATGAGAACCTGAACATTTCACACAATATAGCCAAATCATACTCCAAGATAAACGTAGGGAGATGAGACTAATGCAGATGCAACAAAAGAAAACCAATACCATAATATTTAAGTCAATGTATAATATTTTGTACCTATGGAATTAAAACTAGTAGTCAGCTCTGCAATGAATTTCCAGAAGTACAGAACATAGGAAAATTGCAGGTTTGTGAAAATTCATCGCATGTAACCCTGAATTATGTATGTAACCCTGAATTCAAGAACGGGTTGAAATCGGCAGAGCTGAATAACTAGGATAAGGTTTAATCAAGGACTAACATGTGTAAACAACAAGAAACAAATAACTTTAGAAATCAAGAACAGACCGAATTTAGAAAGAATTTGAATACGTAGAATTAGGTTAAATCAAGAAATAACATTACACCAAAACAAGAAAATAAGAACCGGTGTAATTCAGATTGAAACTGAATACAAAGAATTAGGTTAAATCGATAAACAAGACCCGACATCCATATTGATCGTCAACGAACAAAGCCCGATCTAAATCAAAATCATTAAAAATCGAATTCAAAATTAGGTTAAATTTACCCTTTCTTCCACCCGAAAAATTTAACAGCTAAAACTAGGTTATACTTACCTTTTTTCTGCAAGAAATCGCGATAATACAACGAACTAAACCAGATCTAAATCAAAAATAAAGACGGAACAATTTATCACAATAATCTTGAAAGAAGGAAAAAAATAATACAATAAATAAAAGGATGAACATCGCGTATAAATAGGTCGAAGTAATCCGAATCCGGAGTGGGCGCCAAGTAATAATAATAATAATAATAATAATAATAATAATAATAATAATAATAATAATAATAATAATAATAATAATAATAATAATAATAATAATAATAATAATAATAATAATTACTGTATTTGGAAAAAATTGAGTTAAAAAAATATCTAAATGCCTATAATAATGTTTTTTTATACTACTACATGTTTGTAATTTTTATGATTTTAGTTATTTAAATATCCTATGTAATGAGTAAACATTGAGTCTGGATTTAATTTTTTAAGAGAACCTATACTCATTTGAACTATGTATTGATGGAGTATGAAAAATCATTAACATGAATTTAAGAGTTTATAGTTGAAAATGAAAATAAAACTTACGACCAACTTTTTTAAATGTTCCAAAATTTTGAATATATTTTCATCTTCAATAAACAAATTTCAAACAACAAGGGTCATCCAGTTGTTGAACTTTTTCTTTTAGTTTTTATTAACAGTTTATTGTATTTTCAAAATTCCCGAACTTCGTCAAAACCAACAACTTCCGGTATCAAAAATTTGGCAAAAGGAGAGGTAAAAACAAAAAGGTAAAAGTGGAGCAAAAACAAATGAGTAGCTTCTATCCACATTCCACACATACTCCCACGCCGGAACAGGAATTTCTCGAAAACCACACGCACGCGCGTAGTGACCGTGTAATATATATATATATATGTATATTTCTACTTTTGTTGATATCCATCGATCGGGTAAAATTAAGATGTTAGCTTTATCGAAGAAGCCCGCGTCGAGCCCGATAAGGCCCGAAAACTTCCCGTCGCCCCTGATGGGGTTCTCAAGAATCGGCAAAAGCAGGGGAAGATCGAGCCCGATTTTCTACAATCGCCGGAGGAGAGTCAATTCTGCTAGGGTGATGGTCGAGACCGGGCGGGAACCGTCCTCCCCGAAAGTCACGTGCATCGGCCAGGTCAGAGCCAGCCGCTCCGCCGCGAGCCGCCGTCGCCGGCCGTGCCGGTGGGTCGAGAAAACGAGAGCCCTGTTTTCAGGGCTCCGAGGGAAGGTTGTTTTTGGGAGGTGGGTTAATTTGTTTTTCAGGAGGAGTGAAAAGACCGAAGTTGCCCCTGGTTGTAATGACGGAAATGCCCCTAGTGTGCCGCCAGTGATATTCTTGACCCGGTGCAGGTCTGCTCCGTACAAGCCTTCTTCGCTGGGAGGGTTATTTTCGTTTGAAAATAACATTGATGGTTGGGGAAGTTCGAATACGGTTGGTGCAGTGCACCCTCTGCTGCTCACGAGGTGTAACTCAGAGCCAGCGAGAAGAGGACAAAGCGTATGTGGCACTTGAAAATTACTGTATTGTAATTATTACAGTGGGTTGTGAATTTTATTTTTCTCAAATTTTACGTGAATTAATTTTTGTGAGTATAAGCTTTATGTTATTTTTCTATTTACTTTTTTTATAATAATTACGTGATTAGGCAAAATCAAATCTTATTCAAAAAATAAAACAAAAATTGTCTGTAAATTGGGTGATCACTTCTTTGGGTGGGAGGGAGTAGTCTAAAAAGGCCTTCTTCGTAAATTCGAGAAAGAGAGACGTAAAATAGTTGTTCAATTCCTGATCTAGCTCGATAGCTTGCAGAATGTACCCTGTTACTTTGCCTGGCGTCAATATCGAGACGGTGGTTAGCGGCGCCTTGTTCCGAAGATCTACATGTGATCCCTCTTACACCAGTAATGAATTAAATTACTTAACCACATGACTAAATTACATCTTAATTATATAGTACTTAGTATTAATCGATTGAATCCATCTAGGGTTTTGATCATATTGATGATGATGATGAAACCTACGAGTTTGTGCCTGATCATGAGATGACCCAAGAGTTTGCAAACGCTAAAGGTCGTTTAGCGAGCACGGCATTGCAGGCATACCATGATTATTGTGTAAGCACTCATCCCATTCATATTCATCTTATTATACATTACCATCTTAATTGTTGTGTTGTTTTGATTAATATCAATTAGGGGGAACATTATACGTCTGTGTCTCTTGAGAATGTGGTCGTTAAGAAATCCCGAGGTGAGTATTATCTCACCTTCACTGCCCGCAAAACAAACAATGGAGATGATGATGATGATCAAGAAGTCGTGAACAGTACCGTTGAAGCTAGTAATATATACAGAGTACTATATAGTTCGATTAATTCGGTCTATTTTGTTAATGAATTCGATCTGATCATGTTAATTTATTAATTCGATCAGACGCTTTTTAATTTTTATCTTCTTTTTCTTATTTCTCTTTATTTAGTTCGATCAATTACATATTCGTATATGAAATTTCAAACCCAAAGCAATGAGAAACTCGGAGATGAAAAACTAAACAAGTTCAGAAAGTTTGCTGGAAAAAAAAATGGTAAAGCTTAAATCTAGTCTATTAATGTAAGTAGTCTTGATAATTAAGGGTTAAAACTTCTTTCGATTGGCCTAATCACGACACAATGACTTGTCGGCCCCCTTTGTTGTGGTTTTATTTTGATTATTAGTTAGGGTGAATGATAGTATATGTTAGAGTCTCGTTTATTCTCGGCTTCATAATTGGTTTAATCCATGTTCTATATCGATTTTAGAAGCCCACAAAGTGATTATATTTGAGTGGTTTAATTCATGTTCTATATCGATTTTAGAAGCCCCCAAGTGATTATATATGATTGCCACAAAGTGATTATATTTGAGTGGTTTAATACTTTAATTCATGTTCTATATCCATCTTAGAAGCCCCCAGGTGATTATATATGATTGATCAAACGTTGTTATAACATTTATCTTTTTCTTTCTTATTTCGAGTTTGAAATTACAATTGATCAATTGCTTATCCATCATGCTCATTTCTAATAGAAGGAAGAATCAAAAATGAATTCAACATCGATGAATTTAGATATCACCACAACAATTTCACTCTTCTTGTTTTGGATCAATTCATAACTCTCATTTGTAAATACAGACGGACAAAAAATACATAAATTTCATTTGTAATTACAAATAGGCAGAGAGTACTTAAATTTATAAAATGTCATTACAGTAATTATCCTAAGTCTACGGCCTGCCTCAAAAGCTTCATTGGCTCAACCTCAAATAAACCAATAAATACACACTAATTATGAATCAACAAAATTCAGCAGAAATTCGGGAGGCGAGAAATTGCATCTCTCACTAATCCCCTCATCTCGATTTCTTGTCTTCTCTAATTTATTAATTTTCGATTTGGGGAAATGGCGAATTACGAGCTCGTGCCGAATCAAGAACAAGAAGCTGAGACGAAGCATGTAGACATTGAAAAGAACGCCGGATCTCCGCCGTCCGAGGTGTCGATGGGATGGCCGGCAGATGGGATCCCGGTGATGCAGAGGTCCCAGTGGGAAACCAGCCTCTTCTCTTGCCTTGGAACGAATGATGAATTTTTCAGCAGTGATCTTGAAGTTTGTAAGATTTTCTTTTTAATTCTTATTATTATTATGATGATGATGATAATGATGACGATGATGATTATCTCATATGGGCTATGGTGAATTTTGTTTTTTAGTTTCTTGTGGGATAATGTGAACTTTTGTGGGATTTGGATTTAGGTTCTTGAAAACAAATTTCTAATGTGAGATTTCAAATTTGTGTATTCTAGTCGAGTTCTTAGAAATGCAAACATGTTATTAAAACGGCGGTGTTTAGTGCTTTTAAATGTCAACTCCGGATCCAATTTGGCATCATATTCTAATCATGATTTATCAAGCCAAGTTTGTACAAGCTTTTTTTATTGTTTATAGATATAGATGATTCTCTTCCGGTAATGAACATTAAAAACAATGCTCAGTTGATGTTTTGAAACGTGGTTTGTACTTTGGCTTGTGAAATCTTGTCCAATTGCTGTTCGGTTGATGGGCGATTGCTTGAGTTTGTTATCACTAATCCTTTTATGGAAGTAGTGTGTTAGTAGTTGTGTATATTATGCAAGTGATTGATATAAGTGATTTTTAAGTAATAAATCAAACATACCATCGAGCACTTTGGCGAAATATTCGGCATGCAACTTTTGATAAATCACTTCTTGCGAAAATTTAAACAAACACACTCCATATGCATCTTTGTCAACTACTGATATTTGGCGATTATAATACCGAGCAGGTTTACTCGGTAGCATTGCCCCATGTGTTCTCCACGGAAGCAACGTGGAGAGACTCGGACATTCACCCGCTGCTTTCGCTAATCACTGCTTGCCATACACCGGCCTATACTTGATCGGAAATTGCTTTTTCGGGTGGAACTGCCTCGCCCCTTGGTTCTCTTACCCTAACCGTACAGCCGTCCGCCGCAAGTTCAACTTAGAGGTTCGTAATCTTTCTTACAAATAACTCAAAAAACTACCCTCGATGTTTGACATAATTACAAAAACACCCCTTGTACACTAATATCGATGATTTGTTTAATACCCACAACAGGGCAGCTGCGAGTCACTGACTCGATCCTGTGGCTGCTGTGGAAACTATGCCATGGATGAGATTCAGCGCGAGCAATGCGAATCCTCCTGTGATTTCGGGACCCACATTTTCTGCCACGCGTGCGCACTTTGTCAGGAGGCTCGTGAGGTTCGACGTAGGCTTCCACACCCTGGGCTTGCTATGCAGCCCGTCTTGCTCATGATGCCGCCTGACGGACAGACCATGGGCGTTTAGCCTGAAGAACTTGCTATGTTTTCGGCTGTGTTTTTTGTTCAAGAGCTCATACAACTTCTGATATATTATACAAGTGTCCTATAATGTTGTTTATGAAGTGCATAGAAGTACCCTGTTTTATATTTTTATTTTTTTACTAAATCTCTGTAAAGATACTGTATTTATTGTTAATTTTTAAGGTTATTCACATAGCCCTGTTGAATAAAAACACAGTCTTTAAAATGAATTTTACAAATGTCTTGCAGGAAAAAAAAAAAAAAAAAGCAATATATTTGAGGAAAAAACAGGGGCAATGATCTATTCTCCCGGGGCTGATACACCTTGCTTCAGCCTTTCCTTCTTCATCTTCTTCTTCGAGACGGGCTTCTTTTTCCTCGGAGGGAGGGTCTTCTGGGCATACACGTACAGAGCGTAATTCCCGATAAGGAACAGCAACACCAGTCCACCAACAACAAGTAAGACAATCAATCCCGGGTTGAACCCTTGGGGGTCTACACCCCCGGCTGCATTTTTCTGTCCATCCAACATGTGAAACAGAGTAAAATTCAGCAACAGAAAAAAAAAATGGTAGAAAAGGTTTACACTAAACTCAACTAAATCAACAATCCTCCCCTTCCTCGATATCGTTCCAGAAATACAAACACGTTGAGAACATAGAGCAAGTTAAATTGGCTCAATATGGGAATTGGGAAATTGGGAATACACGAGTTTGGGATTTTTACGTTTCAGATGACCATCGATTTTAAGTGCATTGCATATAAAAAAATACTATAAGCATGAAAAAAGAAAAAAAAAATCGATATCAACCGTATCGATATATATTGTTGTATTTATAATTTAGATAAAAAACGACTGATCAAAATTACAAAATAGCTACAAAAATCCATTCGAACAAAACAGATCTACCAAAATTAAGTTCAGTAAAAAAATTTAAAAAACTATTACCGCACGATTAAAAGAGGGAGGAACGCGATTGAAGTCAGCATCACCATCGAAATCCATCGTCTTCAAAATAATTCCTTTGTGAAGTAAAGAGTAATAAAATCGAAGAAAGTGGGTAAGCTGAGAGCCTTGGATTGAAACGAAGGACGTGTTTTTCTGTCGTTGCTGTGACGAGTCACGACCAATCAAATCTTACCACGAAGTAAATAAAAAAAGTACTGTACTATAAATAAATAAATTACTGTGGCCGTCAATTGAATTTCTAGGATTTTAGTACTTTTTTATTTAAAGAAATAGTAATAAAAAAAAGTTGTACGGAGCTGTTAGATCCATTTTACAATTTTTTATGATTAATTTTCATTGTTTCGTTTTAAAATATAATTATATTATTAATGTTTACATAATTTTTAATATTTATTTATAATTTATTTATTTATAATAGTATTATTTTTTATAATTCCCACTTTCTTAACATATTATTTACACTTCATAATTTATTGAAAAAAATATATTAAATTATTCATTTAAAGAATAGTCACATTTTTTTATTTGGTCACACAAATTTTTTATAATTTAAAAAAAAATGTAACTATATTTATGAGAGAGATATAGTAGTGTATAGAGACAATTACAATTACAATTAATGTAACTATAATTACAATTGATGCGATTATTCAAAATCTCCCGATCAAAAAGAGAAAAAAATAAATATAATAAACGATGATGAGTATTCATAACCTAAATCTCATATAGGTAAAGATTGAACAGAAAAAAAGTTATTTTGCACATAAATAAAATGTATTATTATTAAAATTCATATATTTACTAAAATATACAAATTTTGCACATAAATAATAATGTATTATTGAATTATTATTGAGAAAATAAAATATAGTTTTATACATGTGAAACTTACAATCATTTTACCTATTATTATTAAATATTAATATAGAAGTAATATAGTTGTGTGGAGCAAAACAAATATTTGTAAAAAATAATTTGTAAATAAAATATAATTTTATACATGTTAAATTAACAATCATTTTACATATTATTATTAAATACAATATTTATATAAAAGTAATATAGAGTATAAAAATAATAAATATGTGCATACAATATATATATATATATATATATATATATATATATATATATATAATACTTTCTATTTAATTACATTTGAATGTATTTTAATATTTATATATGAAATTATTTTAAAATTAAATATTGCTTAACTAATCAATTAATCTCACGCTATTAGAATCCTAATCTTAATTGCATAAACACTGAACACATACGCAATTTAAATACGGAATCCACTAATAATGATTGAATACAGTATGAATAGGATAGAAGACTCACAAATTAAATCAGGAAAATGAATATAATTAATCTAGTCTTACAAATAAACATAGATCTGGATGAATGAAGATGTTCACGAAGGAGCAGATTTGCGACGAAGAATGGCGGATGTTGCCGGAGCAAGGGAAGTCAAGTAAGAAATAAATTTGTGAACCATGACAACTTCTTGAACTAAAAAAAGCCACCAGCCCACTAACATAAAAAATTTAAATATATATATATATATTTACATTATTATATGCAAAATCGCGTTCTCGCTAATTGTGGGAAAAAAAATTTGTAAAAAATAAACTGAAAATAATATATAATTTTATATATGTTAAACTAACAATCATTTTAAATATTATTATTAAATATTTATATAAAAGTAATATAATTTCTGGAGCAAAACAAATATTTATAAAAAATAAATTGAAAATAAAATATAATTTTATACATGTTAAATTAACCATTATTTTACATATTATTATTAAATATGTGAAATGAAGTAAATAATAATAATTATATATAAATAATAAATTGAGTACAATCATATTATAGAACATAAAAATAATAAATATGTGGAATGAAGTAAATAATAATAATTATATATAAATAATAAATTGAGTACAATCATATATTCATATTATAGAACATAAAAATAATAAATATGTGGAATGAAGTAAATAATAATAATTATATATAAATAATAAATTGAGTACAATCATATATTCATATGCATATATATTGATGTTTATACAAAATATTTTTTATTTCATTACATTTAAAAGTATTTTAATATTTATATTTGAAAGCATTTTAAAATTAAATATTACTGAAATATATTTATATACATGCAAAATTCATGCAAAATTAGTGCAAATTTCATGTATTTTAATAAATATAGTGATTTTGTATGTAAATCATAATATTTTAATTAAATATTTTAATGTACATTATTCCTACAATATATATTGATGTTTATACAAAATACTTTCTATTTCATTACATTTGAAAGTAATTTAATATTTATATTTGAAAACATTTTAAAATTAAATATTACTCAAATATATTTATATACGTGCAAAATTCATATATTTTTACTAAATATATTGATTTTGTATTTAAATCATAATATTTTAGTTAAATATTTTAGCTAAGAAATATAAATTATTCCTACATTATTCTAATATTTATTTAAGATAATTTTATTTTTTTATTTGATTTGAGTTAATAAAAATTTTCTTTAACTTGTGATAACTTGTGTTCATTTATATTGTTCCATCTATTTAGAATTAAAAACTCCCATATGCACATTTTCTAAATCTTTACTTAATTTATGTTTTTTTCAATTTTATAAATTTCCCAAAAACTATATGCATGTTTACTAAATTTTTACTTAATTTATGTTTTTTTTTCAATTTTATAAATTTCCAAGGAGACTAATACTTCTCAATTTTCAGAATTAACTCTATTATTTGATTACATTATTAATATGCAAAAACAACAAGTATTTTGCCACTTATTATTAAATTTTCAAAATAAACTTAAGGAGTTAAGGTGTTAATTTAATATTTATATAAAAATAAATTATATATGAAACATAAAAAATAATAAATGTATGGAAAACATAATAATAACTATGTATAAAAAATTAAATTGATAAAATATAATTTTATAATGTGTAGATCACACAAATAATAATTATGTATAAAAAATAAATTAAGAATAAAATATAATTTTATAAATGCTAGGCAAAATGGTTGTGTCGAGTTTCAAAACAAAAGCTAAATGAAATCAAATACAAAGCAAAATGGATACTCCATGTTGAATATTAGAAAGTATGAGAAATAAAAAAGGTAAATGAAATCAAATACAAAATGGAGTTCACGTTAATAAAGTGGTGTTGAATATTAGAAAGTATGAGAAATAAAAAAAGGTAAATGAAATCAAATACAAAATGGAGTTCATGTTAATAAAGTGGTCGAGGCTTAACTTTGGACGTACATTTTAAAGAGTAGAAAAACATAAATTAGGTATATAATTCCTACGACATGATAAAAAAACACAAGTTTGTCAAAGGTTTTGGTTAACTCAATTTAATAAAAAAAAACAGTATTTATCATAATGGAATATTGACTGCACGAGCCGTTTTGGAACTTGATACCAATAAAAGAAGCAAGAATACTTCAGACATATATACACATGTACAACACGGAGAAACATCATCGTCATAATTAAAAGGATAAAAGACCAATTGCATGATTATATATCCCCTTTCATATTTTCATTAATTTGCATTAATATTTTTTTCCCTCACTTCAACAAAGGAAAACAAACACAAAGTTTACAGATATTCAAGCTCTAATAAACTCTGCAAGACGAGACACTAGTCTATATATGCTCCAAAGGTAGTGTCTTCCACCAGTTAGTAAAAGTCGACTCATCCAAGAAAACATCTTTTCCGAGCCAAAAGGTCATCTCCGAGCTCATCCTCGATCTCAGCATGCTCGCGCCACCTCTGCGTGAACCTGTACTTTCTCGGCCTGGCTGCTTTCACCATGTAAGGCCCTGCATGTGTCCTCGTTCAGTAAATGCCTGTAGTAATTCGCTATGTCCAAAGGCTCCAAGAGTAGTCTCCTGAACAGAGTCCCCAGCTCTTTCCGCCCCTCGAATCCATCGGGCAGTTCGTACCGTCTCCACCACCTCGTCCCACATTCCCGCCAGCTCGAGCCTCTTGATGTTAGCGTTGAAGTCAATCGTGTCTCGTTGGATTTTGAACGACCGACCCTGCGAACCTCGCAACTGGTTTTGTAATCGTGTATCTTCCCCAGGGCTTCGTTGATGGCGTCTTAATTTGTTCGAATCAACCTTCTTCTGGTTTTCCAGTTTCTGCTTCTCCAGCTCGCCCGCAGCTCGGAGGCATAGCCTCACTCGTGTCGTCTGAGATTCAGACAGTAAACTATGTGCACGTTCATTCAAGTGTGATGTTTTGTTAGCTATAGTGTAAAGATTTGGGCCTGGAAAAAAAACATGAGATTATCGAATTAATTAATAAACAAAATATATAGACAACTAGCTAGGTCGAAGGGGTGGAGGTTTGGGTGGACGGGATAATCTTGACATATAGGACAAATGCAGAGTGATAATTAAGTACATGAGCGGATGATAGCTAGCACGGTCTTGATAACATCGCTATATTTTTCATTCTAACAATCAAAATACAAAAACAGAAGTCAAATAAACATATTATTATTATTATTATTATTATTATTATTATTATTATTATTATGAACAATGGATATTGATAGTCGAAAAAATAATTAACAATGATAATGAACAATCAAAATTAACGTTGTATGTGTGCAATGCCCTTTGTGCAAAAAGTTGGATATAGAAGGGTTCCCGTCCGATATCACCATCATCATCATCATCAGTACAAATATAGTCTAAGTTAATTACTGTATGTTTGAGATTGCCTTTTGACTTGATACTAGAAAAAGCTAAAACAAAAATATCCTGTGCACCTTATATTTTAATTAATGTCATTGAAATACTATATTAAAGATATTTTTTATGAAAAGAAATAATAGTACAGTAATATATTTCTTCAACCAAATTACCTACATCATTCTCCCAAGTCCCACTTACCCATGCCTTCACTTAAAATCCTGCATTCCCTTTTTTTGACTTGAAAGCAACTTCCCACTAGTATTCAAACAAAACAAAATAAAAACAAATAGTGTAGTAGTACTACCCAAAAGAACAATTTATCTACCAAACAAATAATAATGTAAGAAAATGACAACCACCACCATTCACTGCCCCTCTCAATATATAACTAATTCACCCTTTCTTCTTTCCTTTCATTATAAGCATCCCCCCACCATTTCTGGATCACAAACATACAACACTCACTTTCATCTGTACTTTTGTGTATATTCATTCCTATTGATTATTAAGTATACATAGTTACACTAATCAATGAATATATTGACTTTATACCACCAATAATTTAAAAAATCATGACCCCATCAAGAATAGACCAAGCTAAGTTAAACCAACCATGTCTAGACCACCACCACCATTCTCCGACGAGGAGGTCGAAAGCGAGATCATCCCATTCAAATCCGATACACTATCCTGCAACGTCATCAGTAGCTGCGACGTGCTAAAACTCAAACTCGTAGTCGGCCTAATTCTCGGGACAATCGGGACCTCTCGATCCCCTAACAACATTTGGACCACACTCCTCGCCCCGGGTCGACCCATCGGGTCCGGGTTCGAACAAGCCAACCCGACTAACATAACCCGTCTCACCTCCCCCTCGACGAACTCACTCCCGAGCCTCGGGTCAATCGCCTCCATCAACCTCCCTTCCCTATGCAAACCCCACACCCAATCCACCAAATTACTTCTTCCCTCAAACTCCTTCGATATGGGCCTTCGGCCCGTCACCACTTCCAACACCACCGCCCCGTAGCTAAACACGTCGGTCTTATCCGAGGCCCGGCCCGTTAACATGTACTCGGGCGCCAAGTAGCCCATTGTCCCCGCGGCTGCAGTCGCATCGGGGGAGACATTGTGCTCGGTTTGCTTAGCCAGCCCGAAATCGCCTAACCGAGCGTTGAACCCTTCGTCTAACATGATGTTACTCGACTTGATGTCTCGATGGATCACTTGATTCTCGCACTCCTCGTGCAAGTACGATAGGGCCGAAGCCACCCCGAGCAGAATCTTGATCCGGTGGGCCCACGACAACACGGCCCGAGACTCGAACAGGGCCTTGTCCAAACTCCCGTTCGACATTAAATCGTAGACTAACAAGATTTCGCCCTTCTCGTGGCACCATCCTCGAAGCCGGACGAGGTTTCGATGCCTTAGGGTTCCGATTATCGAGAGCTCGGAGAAGAACTCTGTTTTCCCCTGTCCGGTGTGGCTGCACCGCTTCACGGCGACGGCGCCGCCGCCGGAGCCCGGCAAGGTGCCCTTGTGGACGGTGCCGAAAGCCCCGCGGCCGATGAGGGAGTCGGAATGGAAGCCTTTGGTGGCTGATTTGAGATCCTTGTAGCTGAATTCCTTGGGCATTTTGATGACGTCCGAGGGTAAAAACGTCTCTTCGTCTTCTTTCTTGTATTTCTTGTTGTAAGCCCACATAAATGCGAAAGCGCAAAACGCCAAGAGGAACGCACTTGCCGTTACGACTCCGGCGATGACACCTGGCCGGTTACCGCCGCTGCTCTTTTCCCCATCGTGCGACGTCGTATTGGTGCTTACCGTCGGAGCCGCAGTCGGAGGTATCGGAAAAAACGCGGCGGCGTCGTCGAACGACGATTTGAATCTCCAGAGGTGGATGGTGTGGGTTTCGGTGCTGCCCTGAGTCGACCCGGAGAAGCCGACGAAGACCGAGTCGTTGACCAAGTAGTTGCTGAGATCGACGGCGGAGGAGACGATTGGCTCCTGGGGCTTCGAGATTGATTTGGAATACGAGACGTAGATCTGGATCGACCGGGTCGACCCGTTGTAATCGACCCAGGAACTGACCGGGTCGCCGCTTTTCAATTCGATTTCGATTCCCCCCAAATCGGCCGCCGAGGTCGAGACCATCGAGTTCAGATCCAAGCCCACGTGGTTCCCGTTGATGTCCTCGAACCCGTCGTCCATGAGGGTGTCGAACTCCACCGCCACGACGCCGCCCGGGGGACCTCCGCTGTCGTCCGTGACCCCCATGAACCCGCCGGCGCTGCCGACGTAATCCCGGCTCGGGGAGATGACGAATGCCAGGCCGCCGCCGATGGAAGACGGGTTCATGTTGGCGACGGAGAACGAGAAAAATGTCGAGAAGCTCGCAAGGTTCTGGGTCCCAGGACGCCGGATTACGACGGGGTCGGGGTACACGATTCTCCCGGCGCCGGAGTAGGGGACGGGTAGGTCGCGCGTGAGGCTCACGCTCCCTTTGTCCACGTGTGCTTGGCCGAGGAGCTTCAGTCGGGCGAGCATCGATGGGCCGAGTTCGAACTCTGTGTCGGCTAGGACGTCGCCGGAGATGAAGGAAACCAGAACGAAAATCGCTGCGGGTAGGAACCCGTCGGAAAGTGATGTCATGGTTACAGTTCAGATTTCGAAAAGTCCATCCGAGGAAATAAGAAATTTTTTTGGAAGCTCTGAAGAAAAGAAAGGTGAAAGAGAGAGATAGAGAGATAGAGAGGGGGATGGGTATTGCTAGTGTGAGAAGGAAGGAGGGATAGGAGGAGACGATTGAACGCGACACGTGTAAATCCAAACGGTCGTATTGTTAATTTATTTTAGTCATAATTGTAATTTAATTGGCCTCTATTCATTGAATAAGAAAAGAAATACTACTAACGTACTTCTAATCACCAAAAAATAATTGTGGATTCAGGACATTTATTTATTTTAAATCGATATTAATGCTTGTAAATCTATACTCCTTAATTACCAAAAAAAATAATTATGGATCGCTATTAAAGAGTATTACTCACTAATTACTATAACTAACAAAATCAATTATTTTAATTAATACATAATTTTTATTTTTTTGATTTTTCAATTTCAAAACATGTCAGTAATTATCTACAACCAAAATTCACCGCCTTCAGTAATTACCGATTAACAATTATTTTTTCGGTTTACAAAACCAAAATTCACCGCCTTCAGTAATTACCGATTAACAATTATTTTTTCAGTTTACAAATATTTATGTGGTAAATTTTTTTTACCGATAACTCAAATCGTTCAATAAATTGCTTAGTACATTGATTCACCTATATATTCGAAAATAAACAACTTAAATTGATCAATAAATTGCTTAATATCGATTGATTTACTTCGAAAATAGGTAATAGCAATTCTTTTTTAGCGCATGATACTAAGTTTCATTTACCGAATTATTCACTCGTCACTTATTTAGTTTTGCTTTGAGTTAAAATATCGGAGTTGGAGTATTTTGGAGATGCCTAGACTTATAATTTAATCCTAAAAATGAATATAAATTGAAGTAATAGCAATTCTTTTTTAGTGCTAAGTTTCATTTACCGAATTATTCACTCGTCACTTATTGAGTTTTGCTTTGCATTAAAATATCGGAGTTGGATTATTTTGGAGATGCAGTCACTTATTGAGTTTTGCTTTGGATTAAAATATCGGAGTTGGATTATTTTGGAGATGCGTGGACTTATAATTTAATCCGAAAAATGAATATAAATTGAAAATTGTTTTAAAAGGATTTGTGTAGTAGCATATACAAATATGTTTACTAGACAGAAGTTTTCCATCCGGGCATTTGGTCTAGTGGTATGATTCTCGCTTAGGGTGCGAGAGGTCCCGAGTTCAATTCTCGGAATGCCCCTTTTTTAGATGTCATGCTTGGATTTTACTATCTTAAACTTGTGACATGGAATTAATACCTCCACGTGGTGTCTCCTAATTCGCGGATCTATTGCCACGAATGGCCTGACCCGTACACGTGGAGAACTTTTATTGGTCAGTATAACGTGTAGTGACATTCGAATCCTCCCCAACACAGCCGTTCTCCTTCCTCGACAAATTTTTCTGGTTACAGTAATCTAAGTAGTAATACATCCAATGCTAAAACAGAATAAAATCCCCAAATTCAAAACAACAAAGCACCTCGTTAAACCTATGATTTTCAATTTTACCTGTGAAGCAAATTCGAGCATTTAAGGACTGGGGATGGGGATGATGAAACTCTGTAGTTTCGATTCAGTGGCTTGGAGAGGTTTTGTATACACAATATTTATCCTCAATTTCGTCTTCTGCTGTCAGCTCATCCTCCTCCAGCCGCTCGTCGCCGCCATAGGTAACCTTCAATTTCTACTTTCATTTTTCAGTTTATACAATCCCCAATTTTTTTCCGACGGAACGCGCAATTTATTTCGATCTGTATCTGGTAGTTTGGGACTGTGATTTAAGAAACAATGGTCTCCAATGTGATTTCTGAGCATGATTCTAGACATGGTCTGTAACTTTTCTTTATTAATTCTTCGTGGAGAAGATTTTGCCCATAATTTAAAAAGAGTGAGTAGAAAAAATAATTTCATCCCCATATATATAATCTTTGGCATAAGGATTCTGGAAAATGTTTTTGCTCTGGTTGGTGTGCTCCGTCATGCTTATATTGTGTTTCCATGTTATGCATTTTTAGTAACTAACAGTAATATGTTAGTTTCTAATTTTACATAATGTTGCTATTCTAATATCAAGCTTGAATCCGTATTTGTAAACTATCGAGCCCTGTAGCCAAAAAATTAATGGTGAGTTCGTATATAGTATGATATGACTGTTTATTCATTATGGTTTAAAATTAAAAGTAGCTCTTTTTCTTGTCTTCTTTATTTGGATTGCAGATGGAAACCCGGTTGATGCTGCAGCTCTTTTTGAGAGAGTTTCACAGAGTATAAAAGTGAAGAAATATAGTGAGGCACTAGCTGATCTTAATGCTGCTATAGAGGCAGATCCAGCGCTTTCAGAAGCATACTGGCATCGAGCATCCGTTCTTCGTCAGATGTGCAGGTCTTACAACAGCCTTTCAACTAACCTTCAAGGGTTTAAGTGTGTGCATGTGTTTGTGACCGGTGATAGTGGAAAATACTATACATACTGGTTATTCATCAAACAAAAATTATGGATATTGGGAGAAGTTGCATCTTTAAACTTTGCGATCAATTGGTTGAAATAAATGAATTGTGATTGCATTCGATTTAACAAATTTTTTCCTTTAAATTATGCTACTTGATTTAACCATGTTGAAACAAAAAGGTTTAAGCCTATATGCACTTATAGATATGTCTGTTAGATAAGTATTGGATAGTTCCTAGTCTTTGGCACATTATTGATATCCGATTGATCATATGATTCGGTATGTTTTTGGCTAATGTAGATATGACAAGTCAGAGGAGAGCTACAAAAAGTTCCTGGAGATGAAACCTGAGCATTCAGCTGCTGAGAAAGAGCTTTCTCAGTTACATCAAGCTCAGAATGCCTTGGTCTCGGCTACCAGTCTTTTTGATTCAGGAGACTTTACAAAAGCATTGGATTACATAGAAAAAGTTGTACTAGTTTTCTCTCCAGCTTGTTCCCAGGTCTGCCTTTTAAATCTGTCCACTTGATTGATTTTTTTTTTTGAAATTTGTAGGGAATATCTGTTGTTCTGAGTTAGGTGCCTTGCTCAAAGATTTTGATTTTTTCGATTGTAATGTTGCTGTTTTCCTGCAGGCCAAATTCCTCAAAGTGAGATTATTAATAGCAACAAAAGATTATTCGCGGGCAATATCCGAGTCTGGTTACATTCTTAAAGAAGACGAGGATAATCTGGAGGCTTTGTTGTTACGTGGTCGTGCCTACTATTATTTGGCCGATCATGATGTTGCTACTAGGTGTGTTAGGAAAAATCATATTTGCATTTTTAAGGTCATAGAAAATTAGTTTGGGTCCTGATTTATGCATGCCGGTATAATATTTAATTACTCAGAATTCTTTTTCTATGTTCTTGTTCTTTTCGCATTTTCTTCTTCAGACATTACCAGAAGGGCCTTCGGTTGGACCCAGAGCATGGTGACTTGAAGAAAGCATATTTTGGATTGAAAAAACTCCTTAAAAAGACTCAAAGCGTAATGTCTTTTTTCATTTGTTGTGACTTGTGAGATTCCTTGTCAACGTGTCGTTCCCATGTGAAAACCTGATAATGTTAAAAATGATGTCTTGCAGGCAGAAGATAATGCGAGCAAGGGTAAGCTTCGCGTGGCGGTAGAGGATTATAAATCTGCTCTGTCCATGGATCCAAATCATTCTGCACACAATGTACACCTTCAGCTTGGATTGTGTAAGGTCTTGGTGAAACTTGGTAGAGGAAAAGATGCTGTGACAAGTTGCTCAGAAGTACTTGAAATTGATGGAGATTTAGTTGAAGCTCTAGTCCAGGTATTTATCTTTTTTATATTGGAAGGTTCTCGTAAGCAGCAAATAAATTCGTTATAACCTATACCATGAGATGCTATCTAAATTCTGGATTGTCCTTTCTAACTTTTGTTAATTACATCTTTAGAGGGGCGAAGCTAAGCTTTTAATTGAAGATTGGGAAGGAGCTGTGTCTGACCTAAAATCAGCAGCTGAAAAGTCACCTCAGGTTTTATCATTTGTCAAAATTCTGTACATATTTCTTGAGCTTCTGCGCTATCGATATAACTTTCCCTCCACTCTTACTTAGCAGTTGAATATATAACTGGTAGTTTCTATTACTTTCTTTTAGCTTTCAAGAATCACTTGGTGTTTGTGTTGAATTACTTAGAATCTTGTCCAACATATTTCGAGTTTTTGTCTGACTATTAGTTGTATATTCGAGCACTGTAAATTGTATAGTGGGATGGGAATCACCGAATCACCATGTATCGTGAAACATAATGTACTTGTGTTCGTTATATATATTTACACACACACACACATGTATATGGTGTATATTTCACTCCCCTGTAATTTTCCCTGTAATTTAAATTAATGTATCTATTGAACCAGGCTGAAATTGCAACGTGTCACTGATACATGTAAAATTTGACAGGATGGAAATATTCGTGAAACTTTAATGAGGGCCGAAAGATCATTGAAATTAAGCCAACGGAAGGATTGGTACAAGATTTTAGGAATTTCAAAAACTGCATCAATGTCGGAGATTAAAAAGGCTTACAAGAGGCTTGCCTTGCAGTGGCACCCAGACAAGAATGTAAACAACAGAGAGGAAGCTGAAGCACAGTTTCGAGAAATCGCAGCTGCTTATGAGGTTAGTTTTATCATATGCTGGTTATTTGTCATCACCCTAAATTGATTGTTTTTATAAAACCAAATTGTAGATTAACGACAATACTATTTAGGACCCAATATACGATTCTCAAAAGTTGCTTTTTCTTAATTGGATTGACTACTACAGTATGATGACTGTTACATATATGCAGATTCTGGGAGACGATGATAAACGTACAAAATATGACAGAGGTGAAGATATGGATGAGATGGGAGGAATGGGTGGCGGAGGATTTGACCCTTTCGGTGGTGGTGGTGGTGGTGGCCAACAATATACCTTCCACTTTGAAGGAGGATTCCCCGGGGGCGGTGGTGGATTTGGAGGTTTCCATTTCTAACCTCACTCAAGTTTTGAATCTTTTGACAATGTGTCTCACTGGTTATTTTACCCAGATCGCTGATTAGGATGGGGCTTAGAACAGTGTTTTGTTCTTCTCTTTAGAGTAGTTGTTTTAATCAACCTCTGCAAATGCTTTATCATTGTTAGAGTTTGTTCTTGAGAAACGATACATGGAGATACCATTGGGAAATTGTATGTATAAAATAATTTTTATTAAATTTTGAAGATATGGTTTCAGTTCAAGATAATATATGAGTGAGTTTTGTGAAACTCTCGAGGCCAGTAAGCTTTTGTACAGTGAAGCATTATACCATTTGGTTAAGCAAAGTTACCGTGAATATACTAACAAATCGAATATTTAAAGTTTAAAATTGATTTACAAATAGGATTTACAAATATTAATATATATTATGAATTATTATTTCTTATTTAAATATATAAATATTAATATATATTATAAATTACTTATTTAAATATATATAAATTATTTGTTATGTAGAGATAAATTTAATGAAAATACCAATTAATCTTTAAAAAGGCATTTACAAATATTAATATATATTATAAATTACTCTTTGTTATTTAAATATATAATATATAAATATTAAAGGATAAACCGTTTTTTATTTTCAAAATTGATTGTTGTTATTTAAATATATAATATATAAATATTAAAGGAGAAACCGTTTTTCATTTTCAAAATTGATTGAAAACTGATTATTTTGTTCAAACTTTTATTTACTTTTTATAGAATGGATGTATGTATTCCTTATATAATAATCTAACCTAACAAATGATTAAATGGTTAGGATAGATTATCCATTAAAATCTATACATATTATTCTAAAAGCATACATGTATTTCTAGAGTTTTTGTGCTAATTCTAAAAACATGTGTATTTTTTGAGTTTTTGGGTGCTATACATATTATTCTAATATGCATACATGTATTTCTAGAGTTTTTGTGCTAATTCTAAAAACATGTGTATTTTTTGAGTTTTTGGGTGCCGCATGAGCCCGCATCTTGTTTGCTACTATCTCAATTTTGTCTCAGGAATTACTTTGCCAAGTCAAAAGGGGAAGTTTTGAGTAACAAAAATAGCTAAAAGCTTAAAACCATGTAAACATTATATTTTTAGACCTCAGTGGTCAGGGTTCAAGAGTAATTACTCAGGGTCTAACACTTAGATGACAACAATGTGAGTGGGGGACTTGGTTTTGTTGGGACAATGGTGGAAATAAAGTGACATCGCGGTTGTAAACTTTTTCATAATGGAAATGATTTCTAAAAATAAAACATAAAACACATGAAATGATCAATAATTTTAAAGTTCTTAAGTAGTTAAATGGTTTTAAACTAAAAACTTATAGTATAATTTTTTTTTGACACATTATTTACATGTGATAAAAAATTTATGGATTTGAATGCTTCCTAATTTTGTTGCTTTGCACAATCTAAATATCCACCAATTGATGTGGAAAAGTCATTTTAATGGTTAATTATTTTTATTTTTTTGTTTAGGTCAATTGCAATGTATAGGTTTCGAACTTTGGACCTTATTTCCTTTCGAACCTTGGACCTTACTTCCTTAATTCAAGTGTTCAACCAACTGAACTAACAACCATTGACACCCTTGACATGATTAATTAAGTTGTGGATGTTCCATTGATGTTAGGTCATGTGTATTTGTTAAAATATTCAAAATAAAAAATGTGGTTAAAAATAAAATTAACTTACACATGTATTTTTGTTTATGGCGTTAAGGTACTTACACATGAGAATAACCGTTCAAAAACATGCATCACATGACATCCAACGAGAATAAAAAATACTCCCCAACAAAGATGCAATATATATATATTTTTTTTTAATTACAAAAAAAGTATTATATACTCAAGAAAAAGATAAAATTCTTCTAGTGGAACCATAAATTCTAGAGTATGTACTCGATTAAGGAAGATTTCTCATCCCAAATTTTAGTAAATCAATGCCCAATACCTCACTAATTTATTTATGAGATGAAATAAGGGGAGAGTACATAGTTACATAGTTTACACATATTTTATCTTTTTTTATAATTCAAAAATCAAATTTCTCTTTTTCTTAAAGTTCATATTTATATATAAATAATTTATTATTTCTAATTAATTATATAATTGGATATTTTTGGTATATCTTGTCGAGTATTTAAGTAACCGAAATATTTTTTAACTTAAACCCAAAAATTATGGTAGGTGTATCCAAATATCGGTTTTTGTTGGGGATAATTTTACACAAACCCAAATAGTAACCCCTAGTTGCAACTTACTAGTACAAGAAAGTACCCAAAACTTTAGATTAGCAAAATACACCTTTTTATGTCTTAAATTAATCCCTCCACTTATAAACATTACAGTTATCCCCTTAATTTTAACAAAAACTGTCCATAGGGACATAGCCGAGTGGTAAAGTCTGTGATGATGTGGGTGAGATATTCCCGGCGACGCAGGGTTCGAAGGTGAGACAAATTTTCATTAAAATATTATGAAAGTTTCTCGTCTCTCCTCCTTATCAAAAAAAAAAAAAAAAAAATTAACAAAAACTCTAGGCTACTTTATAGTTGTACTTTCATTTGTATCTGGTACACAACTGATAACATCAACAATTCAGAGTATTTAAAAATAACTAGTCCAAAATCGTTCTTAGGAGGAACCAGCGTCAGCTACAGATATAAAACAAATTAAAAATTATAGTGTACAACAGACATATTTGCCTACCAGTGAGACTTCCGGTCTACTGATTTTTGCAACTTAATATCTCAAAAGTGCAGACAATGAGGGCACGGCCAGGAGACGGGATAAATAATATAGTAGATACAAACGGAAAAATAATTTACATAAACAGAGGTGGCACAAACTTACTTTTCCTTAGCTTCAGCATCAGTCCCCTTGCTGACCTTGATCTCTAAAAGACGCTCAACCGGTTGCCTGCATATTGGGCACCTGTTTGTTTGGAACCTCAGAACTTTTGCACACTCGCTGCACATGCACTACACCAAAAAGAAAAATAAATAGATATATGTCATCTTCGAAACTGATACGAAACAAAAATGATTCAGGGGTAGTTGCAAAAACTGTCCCTCAAGGTTTGTCCTATTTACAAAAAATAAAAACTAATAATTTTTTAAGGTATTACCAAGACACCAAATGTTTGTATACTCTATTACAACATGAAAATTTTGAAAATAGAAATAAATATCAAATGTTTTTTTATTGTAATTAGACTACAGATTGAGGGTATTTATTGTAATATTAGCATATTGGATTTTTGAGAATTACTAACAAACTGTGGCATAGAGAAGGAGCTAGATAGAGAATGAGGTAGACATAGATTGATAGAGAGAGCGAGTACCATATGTCGGCAAGGAAGAACAGTAGTGTCCCGTGGTTCAGAAAGGCATATAACACATTCTTTTCCAGGATCATTTGCATCAAATTCACCATCGACCGAATTCCCAATCCCGAAAATCTCTTGTAACTCATACCTCATCCCACTCACCCACAGTATTTGCTTCACCACCCTTAGCCGATACTCGCCTTTATCTTGCTCAAACACGGCCTGAGTTATCTGGGAGTTTGTGGAAACTCCGTCGGAGTTCCCACTCTGGGTAGTATCCGGTGGTGATGCTACCGCCTTAACTGCCAGAGGGTAAACATCCATATCCGCTTCCTTCAACAATTCTCCCTCACCAAACATGGAAAAGTCTATCCCAGTTCCAGAGGGCTGTTTAAACTTCTGGGCTAAACCTTGCTGGAAATGCACTGTGATGGGTGGGTGTAAACTTTCTTTAGTTGGAGTCAGGCAACAGTCTTCACCCTCCTTAGCAAAGAAAACCATGGTAATGCTGCACATAATAAGGAAAAACATATCATAAAATCAGCTTCTGGTTAATCCCTTAGGACTGCGCAAGAAAAAAATCATTGCTAAGTCTACATGATTTTGAAAATACGAGTACAGGAATTCTGAGTCAAGTCGTCCATATTATAATATGAAACATTCTCCGTATCCCATATGATTTCTGTGAATTTCCCCTTCCTATGCATTATTGCTAAACAATAGGGAAAAAAAAAGATGTTATACTTAATGTTCCAGAATTAATGGAAAACAAGAAACACAATTGGACTGAAAGTAGTCACATGAGACTCCAAGTTTAACATGAAATAATTTATACTCTTAGCTTCTAATTTTTTTACTAGAGAAATGACAATCCAACTTAGCCTAGATGTATCAGTTAATAGACGAGTTTAATGATCTTAAGAGGACCTGCATGTTAGAACTCCCAAGCTGATCTTAAATAGTTAAATGAGCCTTCAGAAATTGGTGGAACGTATTTAAAGAAGCACAAAGCACCCAGAACAGGTCGAAAATGATTGGATTATATCACAACACAAACTAAATGCACAAAATTCATTGAACAATCCATTTTAACAATAACTCTGGCAATAAACCAACATTATCTGCAAATTTTCTAGAGAACTATACATTAGTTGAACTTAACCATTGTAAGTAATCAGTTAGGGATCGCTTGGTTCAACTTTCTCGAAGAGACTATAGCTAATATTTATTACAATAAGTTGTTGAGAGTGCTTGATACATAATGCAATAACATACTGACAGCTTATTAAGTTATGTCCCAAACATATGTCAATAATTAAATGAATTTATTTTAAGTTGAGATAGTAAAACACTATTGACAAACCTTACAAATCATTTATTTTGCGTTGGGATAGTGAAACACTATTGACAAACCTTACAAATAAAATGAATTTACAGCGAGACTTTGTCGTAGGAAGGTTCAGTATCGAAAAACTTGCATATAAAATGAATTTATTGTGAGATGAGATAGTGAAATCGATATTCACATCATTGAATCAAGGCATGTTCTCATAATAGATGTTCATATTATTTCAATTAATTTCTCATGTCGAGTATTATCCGTTAATCAACTACTCTAATCAGTCAATAATAATTTAGAAACATCTATCGGCCCACAAGTTATCAGCTACTTAGTACTCAATTACGACTGCTCGAAAACAAAACCCAGATAGGACTCGCAAAAACGAATGGATAAAAACACGAATAGCACAAGCCAAAAACCATTGTTGTACCTTCCCGCCACCGTGGCATCAAACGTGAAGGCGACCAGGTATTTCCCCGGATTCCCCTCATCAGGCTCGATTCTCAGTGTCTCCTTCTTCAGATTAACATCGTTCCGGATCGTGACCGCCTTCTGATGCTCCACGTACGGCGGCGGCGGGGCCTGCACCATCGGCCCGTAGTGATACCGCCCGTTGACCCAATTCGCGTGAGCCGCCGCCGCCGCGGGATGGTTGTGGTGGTGATCGTAGGGCGCCGGCAGTGGCATATGCATCGCCGAGGGCGGCGGGGGCGGGTAGTAGCTCGGGTACTGGTAATACTGAGCGGGGTTAGGGTTGGGGTATTGAGACGGAGGGTAAGGCGTTGCAGCCGCGAAAACGTATCGATTGGCCGTGATCTCCGGTTGCGGAGCTTGAGGCGGCGGCGGAGGAGGGTGGCCGTGGCTGTTCCGGTTCGAATTTCTCCTCCGGCCGTGCACGCCGCTGCTCCCGATATTACCCATGGCGTCCGATTTTCCGCGTGTTTTTGTCTCTGTACTTTCTGAAAAAACCAATCGAGTAAACAAAACCAAAGGAGCGAATCAATCGGAACGGGATTGAGAATCGTTTGGATAAGAATGAAGAAATGGGAGATGCGTACAACGGTGGGTGTATTGTATACGTGTATCAGCGGAGTGGGTGGTGGGTGGTGGGTGGTGGGTGGTGGTGGTAGGGATAAAAAGGGGAAAGAAGGGTTAGTGGAACCCGAATCTAATTATGGAGGGAAAGGGGTCGACGCTGCCCAAATGCCGGTTCATTCCTACGAGTACGACCCAGTAACCACGGGTTGGATCGGGTCGAAAATTTTATTTAAAAACAAAACTGTATATTAGGATGAAAAATTATATTATCGAATTATTTTTTATTTTGTTATCTTGTCAATCGTAAGTGAAATGTATTCTTAGGTGTGATCGGTGTTCATGTTGTTTGTTTTGAGTTGTACTTATTGTCGTTGTGAATTGAAATAGTTTCGATCGACTTGATTTGAATGCTCCTAGTTTTAGTTTTGTTTTAGGAAATGATATTGTAATTTGTAAGAGACTAATTAGACATATTTCTGGCACACGAAACACGACTTAATAACATATCACAAATTCGAGAGATAGTTAAGAGTCATCCTAGAAGCCCTCCAGTGGATGACTTGTATAAACCAAAATTTTTACCTAAAATTTGACATGCAAAGGTAAACGCTTCATTCAATGTTGATTTTTCTTTCCACTGACCAACTAACAAAGATATACGACAATTTTTATAAGAGCATCTCCAATCGATACCAAAAACCTATTTTGAAGTAGGGGAGATGCTCCAAGCGATACCAAAACATAAACCTATTATAGGTTTTAAGGTGGCACCCACAGAAAAAATACTTAAATTTACGTTTACCTTAAACTCAAACCAAAAACTTTATTATTTATAAAATGATCCTTTTTATATAAATTAATAAAAATAATCTATCTACATTTTTTTAGTTTCTTATTTAATATTTTTTATAATGTAATTTTTTTTAATAAACATATAATTAACAATTAAAATAAATTTTAATAAAAATAAAATAACCGTATGGGATATCACAATATTTTTTTATTATGTTTAAAATTTTAAATTAAAAATAATAACTATTAAAATTTTTTAATATCAAAAGTTACGAGGTTAAATTACAAATTTGTAAAGATTTTGGTTATTTATAAAAAATTGTATAAGAAGAATATTTTGAGAATATTCTTTTAAGTTTAAGTATTGGAATCTCGGTTGGAGTCAAATTACTGTAAACTTAAAATAAAACTTATATTTGAGTTTAAGTTTTTGTGTTCGGTTGGAGATGGCCTAAGCTTTTATCGTATAAAAAATAATCAAAATATAATCATATACTACTACTACTACTATACAACATTTTACAAATTTGTCTTGCTTTTTAGCATCTTACCGATTGCAGCATTAGTAACACCACGAATGCAAAGCCATTAACAGACAAAAATAAATAGCAAACTCTATACAAACCCTAAACACGACTCGATCGATATATAGTACACATTGACGCGCTCCATACCTAGGATTCTTGGGGATTCGAATCGCCTTAAAGTAAGAGTGAAATTCGTCAAATATCTTTTAAAATAAATAATAAAATAAGGTTGATCACTCATGATCATATTTCATGCCTTGCATCGTCTCTCCATCTTCTTCGTTGATCTCTTCCTCAATAGTCTCCAAATCCGGTACATTTGAAGCCTTGAGCGGACATATAATCAAGGACGGAGCTACTTCCATCCACGAGCTCAACCCTTGTGCCCTCATAATATTAGTCCTCGGCATTTTCTTTTAACGCGACAAAAATATTTTGTTTTCCAAAACGGCTTGAGATGACTCTAGCTTCTCTCCTCCACGAAAAAGAGGAGAGATAAATTAATGTAAGAAGCTGAAAATTATGTGATAAGTTATATATTATATATAATATATTATTTTCCGCTTCTTATGGTGGATGTAAAACCAATGTGAGAAATTGTGTTCAAATGGAAGAGATGAGATTGAAGTTTATATATTGGTGGGAAAAAAAATGAAAATATATATGCAATGGTGATGGTTTCTTCCGAGGAGGAAAACGCGCGGGATCAAGAAAATAAACCGAAACTGTTTCCAGATGTAAATTCCCAGGCCCATTACTTACCAATGACAATAAGTACACGGGCCTGAATATGGGCTCCGTGGGTCACTGGTGGCCCAACTCCGTTTGTATTAATAAAAACAAGCCCAATATTTAAATTTTAAAATATAATTAAATTTCTATTTTATTTTTACACCATCAAAATTAATAATGTGCGTAGTATTCTTTTTTCAAAATACTTTTTGATCGTAATTAACCATCACTTCTTAATTCATCACATACAAAAGGAAGATTCCTCAATTTTCAATGGATTTTTTCCCCTGAATTATCGGCAACATCTCGTGCAAATTTCAAGCATACGATTTGATTCTTGTTTGAAAAAAAAAAAAAAAAAAAAGAAGTTAGAATCAATCAATTTTTCGGTTCAATAATATTTAACCTAATTTGCTTTCGATTCAAGAATTTTAACCGATTCAAGATGGAGGGATAAAAAAAAGTAAGTATTTTGTACCGTTGTCGTTGTGTATCTATCTACTACACGTCTCCACTAGGCAAAAGAAGGTTAAGTGGTTTATGGGCCATGTCCAAATCCAATGTGACCCGACACTTTTAGTAAATTGGGCCTAATGGCATCACATGATATGTTTCCATACCAACTTGAAACCCATTAATTAAATACTATAATTTCACCCAATTTATTTATATTTAATGTAATTTTGTCACAACTATTTAATAGTCTGAATAACTTATATTATTAATTTATTATGCACAGTAATAGTAAAATAAGTACTATATGATATGACTCATAATCAATTTGATATCTTCCAACTTACCTTTGGAACTCGCCTTTTGCTTTAATCCATTGCATTCGAACTGTCATCATATACCATTTACAAATTTGTGCATGTTATTTGTCATCAAAATTGTCTCATTCAAAAACGCAAAAGTTGAAACATTACAAAGTACATTATAAATAAACAAAAGCACATAGTTTGTGTTAGCTAGAATTGGACGACTTCTTGTAACACTCCCAACCAAAACCCTCAACAATATAGTAATATATTGACGAAACAACGATAAATAAATATAGAACATGAATTTAAATAAAAATAACGAAGAAAGAGAAAATATAATTATAATCGAATCATCGATATTAAAAAATATAGATTTGTTTAGATTCTATTTCACAATTCTGATCAATTATTAAATCTTTTTATAATATAACCATTTCAATATTAAACGTCTGAAGTCAAATATTAAGATTTCTATTATACAAGCATACAAAACATTTCAAATGGGTACGTAATCAATTATATATAAAATAATAATATAAAAAAATGTCATATTTCACACATATAACGGGCCTAACTCTAAGTCAAGAAATTCGCGCTCAATGCGACAAATGCGACAATTAAGTTATATGAATTGATCTAACCTAAATCTTAAAAACAAATGCGACATTGCTTTTGTTATCGACATTCATAGTGTCATCAGTCATCACCCAAGACATCTACGATGACATATAGCATATCATACTTACTATATTCGCTTTGTGTCGACGAGAAAATCATTGCACTAAGATCACATACTTGCAACTCGTTATACATGTATACGTAATGCACTAATAAATAATGCATTACTCAACACCAACAAACATTGTAATTGAATAGTATAATTGAAGTGTGATGTACATGTGATAAGAGTAGCTAACTATCTAACTATCGTATTTATTGTGAAAGTAGTCATTTCATTCATTTTGATCTGAGATGGAAACCCGACTCTACTCGACTCCATGGACACATGCTACACCACCCATTTCACCTTCCTCTCGATGTATGTATTTATGAAGCATTTGCTTCTGGTTTAATTTGATTTTCTCCAAGGTCGACTCGGCGCATGTTAAACCACCAATTTCACCTTCCTCAGATCAACACAATCAATAGTATATTTATATAATTATATGTACAAGTGTATAACTATAATTAAGCATGCATTGTATATAAATATACTATTACTATATTATGAAATTATTTTTCAAATAAGAAAATGTTCCTACATAATTAACAAATCAATCCAGTTTATTTGTTTGGGTCGACGTTAAAATTTGATTAAAATTGATATAGTCGTTCAATTGATACTTTGTATATTCTCTTATCCAATTTATACCTAAAATGTTTGGTTTGGTGCGGAATAATTTCATGAGCTGCCAGGAAGACGTGATAAAATCGAACAAAAATTTGACTAACTAATATTTATAGGAAACGTGTTGGGAATTACATATAGTAGTAGCAATTACCAATTTCATCGAATATATCAATTAAATTCATAGAGTATAGTGTGAATGGAATGTAATATTAACTTTTATTTATATGTATATATAGCTGAAAATTGAAATATATATTAATAAAAACTATAATTATGCATTTTAATTAATTAAAATGTTTGGTAATCCAATTACCAAGAAATTTTGTTGAATTTTGCATTCAAATTCATAACAAGTCAATAGCCCACAATTCCTCAACCACCAATACCATCTTCAAATCAATCATTAAAATTAATTGATGGAAGAAAAACATTATTCAATCACTAATTACATTCTTGATCAACCACTCCAAAATTTAATCTTATAATATATTATTTTAATTACTTAAAACTCTTTAAAAACAAGATGTTAGAAGCAACTAATTAAAGCAAGTAATATTAGAATTGAGATTGTGAATCTATATTTTGCATTTTTTTTTTCACCACCATTCTCCCTTGCTAAAATCTTCAATAACTTTTATATGGTTTTTTCATATCAAATTACAAAATTTAAATACATAAATCAACAAAACTTTCAAAATGTAACCGTATTAACCAAAATAAAAATAAAATGTAATCAATCGATTTTCAAATACTACCAATAAAAAAAGAATCCTAAAACTCCCCACCAACCCCCACGCGAAAAGGCTACGTATTAAAAAAGAAACAAGTTCCATATATCAAAGCCACACCTACGCCCGAAAATCCCGACCGTCGATCGCCCCCGTCAACGGCTGAGATCAATCCTCAACCAACCCCCTCTCCCGTGAGGTTGATTTTTTGCCCGCCCTCCTCCACTCGTCCCGCTCATGCTTTTAACCACCTACCTACGCATATACGTACACACGTTGTTGTATGTATCACCACCACCACCACCATCGTCATTTTCCCCCACCGCTCCAGCCCTATTTAAAGCAGCGCACCTATCCACTCACATTTCCAAAAAAACAAAATAAAAATAATTAATAAATAAATAAATCGTACTTTCTTCTTTGTTTTCTTTCTTTGAGTCATTTCCTCGAACACCTCCTGGTCATGGAAAACGGGCACCGCTCGAACGGTCTCTGCGTGAAGGAGAACAAAAGCATCACCCGGGATCCGCTGAACTGGGCGGCGGCGGCGGCGGCGATGGAGGGGAGCCACCTCGACGAAGTCAAGCGGATGGTGGGTGAGTTCAGGAAGCCGCTGGTGAAGCTCGGCGGGGAGAGCCTGACGATAGCGCAGGTGGCGGCGATCGCCGCCGGAGATAATGCGGTGGCGGTTGAGCTGGCGGAGGCGGCGAGGGCCGGCGTGAAGGCCAGCAGCGATTGGGTCATGGAGAGCATGAACAAAGGGACCGATAGCTACGGCGTCACCACCGGGTTCGGTGCCACGTCACACCGGAGGACCAAGCAAGGCGGTGCCTTACAGAAGGAGCTCATTAGGTAACCAAATCAACCTACTCCTCCGAAATAAATACAAAACAAATCGACATTATTAACTTATTTTCGATTCACTCCCCCAGGTTCCTGAACGCCGGAATATTCGGCACCGGCGCCGAATCCCAACACACGCTGCCGCAATCCGCCACGCGGGCGGCAATGCTCGTCCGGATCAACACCCTCCTCCAAGGATATTCCGGCATCCGCTTCGAAATCCTCGAAGCCATAACCAAACTCCTCAACCACAACGTCACCCCCTGCCTCCCCCTCCGCGGCACCATCACCGCCTCCGGCGACCTCGTCCCCTTATCCTACATCGCCGGCCTCCTCACCGGCCGACCCAACTCCAAGGCCGTGGGCCCCACCGGAGAGATCCTCACCGCCGACGAAGCCTTCAACCTCGCCGGCATCACTACTGGATTCTTCGAGCTCCAGCCGAAAGAAGGCCTCGCGTTGGTCAACGGGACAGCTGTCGGGTCAGGATTGGCCTCCATCGCCCTCTACGAAGCCAACGTTCTCTCTGTTTTATCCGTTGTCATGTCGGCTATTTTCGCTGAGGTCATGAACGGAAAGCCCGAATTCACCGACCACCTCACCCACAAGCTCAAACACCACCCGGGCCAAATCGAAGCTGCTGCCATAATGGAACACATTCTCGACGGAAGCTCGTACGTGAAAGCAGCCGAGAAGCTTCACGAAACGGACCCTTTGCAAAAGCCGAAGCAAGACAGATACGCCCTCCGAACTTCGCCCCAATGGCTGGGCCCGCAGATAGAAGTCATCCGCACGGCCACCAAAATGATCGAACGCGAGATCAACTCGGTCAACGACAACCCTTTGATCGACGTCTCGAGGAACAAGGCCATACACGGCGGGAATTTCCAAGGCACTCCGATCGGAGTTTCCATGGACAACACCCGACTGGCCATCGCCTCCATCGGGAAATTACTGTTCGCTCAGTTTTCTGAGCTTGTGAACGATTTCTACAACAATGGATTGCCGTCTAATCTCTCTGGTGGGAGGAACCCGAGCTTGGACTATGGGTTCAAGGGGTCGGAAATCGCCATGGCTTCATACTGCTCTGAGCTTCAGTTTTTAGCGAACCCCGTCACTAACCATGTTCAAAGCGCTGAGCAGCATAATCAGGACGTGAACTCTCTCGGGCTAATCTCCTCGAGGAAAACAGCAGAGGCTTTGGATATTTTAAAGATCATGTCTTCGACTTATTTGATCGCTCTCTGCCAAGCAGTTGACTTGAGGCACTTGGAGGAAAACTTGAGGCTCGCAGTGAAGAACACAGTCGGGCAAGTCTGCAAGAAGAATCTGACAATGGGCCCGAACGGGGAGCTCCACCCGTCGAGATTCTGCGAGAAGGATTTGCTCCGTGTCGTCGATCGAGAGTATGTTTTCACGTACATCGACGACCCTTGCAGCGAGAATTACCCGCTGATGCAGAAGCTGAGGCAAGTACTCGTCGAGCACGCTTTGAAAAACGGAGAGAGTGAGAAGAATGAGGGGATGTCTATTTTCCAGAAGATTCGAGCTTTTGAGGAAGAGCTGAAGGCTGTTTTGCCGAAAGAGGTGGAGAGTGCGAGAGCTGCAGTGGAGAGTGGGAACCCGGAGATCGGGAATCGGATCGAGGAATGCAGGTCTTATCCGCTGTATAAATTTATCAGGGAAGAGTTGGGGACTGAGTACTTGACGGGGGAGAGAGTTGTTTCGCCTGGAGAGGAATGCGAGAAGGTGTTTGCTGCTATGAGCAGTGGACTTATTGTTGATCCGTTGTTGAAGTGTCTCGATGGTTGGAATGGTGAACCTCTTCCGATCTGTTAAATGCTTTTTTTGTTGTGTTTTGTAATTTCAGAGTTCATAGTACCTTTGTATTCATTATGTGTGTGTAAGTTCTACGTGAGGCAATGCCTCGAAATGTAAAGGAGTTTGTGGGGATGTGAAATGTTTTGTGTTTGTATCTGTATAGTCTTGTGATATTCTTGATAAGATTCGATTTTATTCCATTTGAAGCTGCAACGGTTGCGTGTATCTTTCTTTTTCAGATTAAACGGACATTAGACCATGTTGTAGCCCTGAATAATGTGTAGCTTTTGTTGGAATAGTTAATTTACAGCTCGACTGCTTGAGCGGGGACCGTGTGGAGTTGGGCGCAGCTAGAACCTCGATGGGGATTAGTTGACTTTTTTAAGAGTAATGACTAATCAAACATATTATCAGAAGAGGAGATGAATATCAAAGTATTCGCTTACCTCTTGATTTCTTGTTCAATTGCCATAATGTTCAATGTGTGTGATCTTTTTATCTTGTATATTTGTGTGTTAATGAGTTGTATTGTGATGTCTACAAATTATTATGAATCAAACATTTTCAACTGGGTGTAATCAATCATTTAAAGTTGTAACGTGAATGTTCACTTATGAGTTGTGAGTTATCTCAGGTTTAATTTGTAGACGACAAAACGAGTCAATCTAAGCTCATGAAACTACGTTTTCGATTATCAAATGATTTTAAAATGCAACATTTCAAGTGACTCGATCTCCCTCTCTTTCTTTGTGCGCTTAGCGTGTGATCTCGTTCATTAAAATTATGTTTCAAAATGGTAATATAACTAAGTCTCTTCTGATGCGGCTCATGCTCGATCGGTTTGATCACCTATAGTTATGATGTTAGAAACTAAGAGCACGTGCGTGCTCGGTTAAGAGGTCGATCATTGTTAGAAGTGATATCGATTTGTTTATAACTTACAAGTGAGACTGTATCGATTATTTCTTAAAAACGCATATGATTTCAACACTATCGCTTACATTTTATTACTAATAAAATAAAATGTAAAATTATTATTACTCCATATTATTATTATTAAATAATAATAATACCGTATAAAATACGTATAATATTAAAATCCGGATAATAATTTGTTAAATATACACTACTAGTACTAATACTTAAAAGGGCAACAACCATTTTATTTATTTCTCGTATATCAAATTGGTCGATTGAAGATTGTCCGCAGGCCATAACCTGAAAGCCGCAACAGCTGTAAAAATGGCGTCTCAAATCGTAAGAAGGCTCGCTCGGAGCTTCTCATCCTCAAACCCTAGTTTCCTGGATCGGACCTTCTCGTCGGAATCTAATCTGATCCGCGCTACTCTCTTCCCCGGTGATGGAATCGGGCCGGAGATCGCCGAATCGGTCAAACAGGTACTAAATCGCGCTGCATCAACATTTAATTATACATCTGTATTTTGAACCATGTTTAAACCGCTATCTCAATTGTCTCGATCGGATTGAACAGTATGTGGCGGTGCCTTTCAGCGTGTTAGAATTTTGTTTTTTGAGTTGTGACCTAGAATTTCGATCTTTGCGGGTGCGTGGTATCTGCTGGTTTTTGTTGGTGGAGGGGAGAACTGTAGATATAAAATTATTTAGGATGTATGTGATACTATGACTATATGAGATTCACCTGGAGAAATTTTGATCTGTAGATGTTTTGTTAACATTACTTGTTTCGGTATCAACTTTTTAAGCGTAGATGCTTATCAATATTATTTTGTAATAGTTAGCGAGGTTACGGGATATATAAAGCTACTTGACTGATTTAATGATTCATATATATTTTGAGGGAATATAAATTCTTTTCTGATTTTTTGTTCTTGACATTTATTCAAAAGGCATTATCATTATGGTAGAAAGAAGAAAATGCTTTCTCAAATTACTTTCCGGAAAATTTGCCCTAAATAGAGTTCCTATAGGGGAAATGACCTTGTTCAGCTAGTTTTTAAAATTCATTGGAATCACAAACCTAAATTGACATTGCTTAGTCATACTATAAAGTAAATAATCATCTGTTTTTGTCGTAAAAACTATTGTTGTTGCCAGCTAAGCTAGTGTTAGTTTGTAACTTTGTATTTCCATGGTATTCATGGAACTGATATGTTATTAGATCAGGTTTTCTTTTGGAATGAAAATCTCCACAAAAAAGTATTTCTATATGTAATTTGATATATCGTGAAATATGTTCTTTATAATTGGTGAAATTACAGGTATTTAGGGTTGCTGATGTGCCAATTGAATGGGAAGAACAATTTGTGGGGACGGAGATTGATCCCAGGACTCAGAGTTTCCTGACATGGGAAAATCTTGAATCTGTGAGACAAAACAGAGTCGGCTTAAAAGGTCCTATGGCCACACCAATTGGGAAAGGGCATCGCTCTCTGAACCTCACCTTGAGGAAAGAGCTCAACCTATATGCCAATGTCAGACCTTGTTACAGCTTACCTGGATACAAGACTAAATATGACAATGTTGATCTCATTACCATTCGTGAGAACACAGAAGGAGAATACAGTGGACTTGAACATCAGGTACGATTGTTAATGCCACATAGATTATACTTTACTATTCATATGTTGTCAACGTGGTTGACCCCATTTTCAATTTTCGTAGGTGGTCAAGGGTGTGGTTGAAAGTCTTAAGATCATTACTCGTCAAGCGAGTCTGAGAGTTGCAGAATATGCTTTTCACTATGCCAAGTCCCATGGACGAGAAAGAGTGTCTGCTATACACAAAGCGAATATCATGCAGAAAACTGATGGTCTTTTCCTCAAGGTCTGTTTATGCATTAAATTGATGATTGATTCTATTTTCTAGCTGTCCCAGCTGTTAATTTTCTTCTTGTGCTCTGTAGTGTTGTCGTGAGGTTGCAGAAAAGTATCCAGAGATAACATATGAAGAGGTCGTGATTGATAACTGCTGTATGATGGTACGAGAAAATTTGTATGCTAACTCCTGAAAAATATTGGGAAACCTTATATCAATTAGTTAAAATTTTAATTGGACGTAAATGACTAATTGATGCAATCTTAAAATTTCTTTTTCCAATGTGCAGCTTGTGAAGAATCCATCACTTTTTGATGTTCTGGTGATGCCTAATCTTTACGGTGACATTATCAGTGACCTCTGTGCAGGTTTGATTGGAGGCTTAGGTTTAACTCCCAGGTATGCAATCTGTTTTACCGCTCTTTCAAAATTTGTATGCACCTTTAATTGATTTTGCTTGATTCGGTCCCCTACAGCATCAATATTGGCGAGGGAGGTATTGCTCTTGCCGAGGCTGTACATGGTTCGGCACCTGATATTGCTGGAAAGGTTAGCTTTGAACAACTATTAATTTGTAGACTTGTAGTTCTTTATTAATCCGCCTAATTAATCGGTATTCTAGATTGCTTGTTTGTGTATCCGGAGTTCTCTTGTGATATTTCTGTTTTCTGAATTAGGCTCATTAGTAGTAGGTGTGTTAAACGCTTAATTTTCACATTTTATTTATCAACTTCTAAACTTGAGTGTAGTGAGGGAAATTGTGCTCTTGTATTCTCTTGATTTTTCAACTAAAGTTCACTTTTCAAAAATAAACTTCTTGGTGTTTACAAAAACAAACCCCTATAATATGAGAGCCTCAAATTTAATAGAAACCTCCCTTGAGGCCTTTTACTATCGCAAGGGGTATTTAAAATGATTTTTGAAGGGAGTGAGGTTTCACATAGAATCAAACATTCAAACCGCAATTCCAAAAACATCGGAATTTATGAAATTATCCCAAACCTAGGTGTAGTTTTCTAATTAACCATTAACTTTGTGTTCACATGCAACACAAGGGGCTGAAGTCCACATCCATTCCAGACATTTGTTTCAAGTTTCAAGTAATGTTAAAATTATAATTTGGTCGGATCAACAAATCAAATCAGAAATCACGAGATTGTATATAATCAATACACATAAAATAAAATAAATTATATGAGATTAGTAATGAAAATCTGATAATAAAACTTAAAAGAATTGTTTAACATAGTTTAATATGAACTAATATCATCTGAGTAGAACATAGTTCACACAAATAATAAATAACTGGTGTAATCAAATAAAAAGCAAATATCTCACAACCAACATCATGACTCATATTCCAATACATTAATAATTTTCTAAACCCCTCATATTCTCCATTTTTGGATGGTTTAGCATATCTTTGAAGTTGCATTTCCAATTTCATCATATGAAATTATTTTTTCACATTTCCTTTCTAATCGGCTCCTGTTTCTTATCTATTTTTATTGCTCTTCTAATTTGATTTGAATACTATTCAATCATGATTTTTTTACATTTTCAATTTTTCGTTCAATCTGAACTGTTTAATTTTGAATGAATCATAAAATTGCACAATTTTACTACTTGAATCGAGATTTTTTACAAACTTTGTTTCAAGTGAAACCATATTAGTGGGAAGAGCTGTCAAATTTGGATCCGGCCCTGTGTTCGAATTGGACATGGGTTTCTGAGGCCTGAAAATTTGGCTACTCAACCCAATAAGTCCAACACTTTCTATGCTATGGGCTGGATTGTTTTGGGCCAAGAAAACAATCAAAATTTGACATCCCATACTGAGCTTGGCATATCATGGCACTCGAATTTGAATGAATTCTCTATAATTTCGGCTAATTCTTGTTTGTATACGTGCAGAATCTTGCGAACCCAACCGCCTTGCTTCTGAGTGCCGTCACCATGCTGCGTCATTTGAACCTCCACGACAAGGCTGATAAAATCCAGGATGCCGTCTTGAATACAATCGCTGAAGGCAAATACAGGACTGGTGATCTTGGTGGTAAATCGACCACCTCAGATTTCACGCAGGCAATCTGCGATCATCTCTGAAATAGTGGCCCAGCTCTCTTGTACACATTTGATTTTGCACACCATTATTGTTATTTCAACGCAAATTTAGACTTTGGCAATTAGTTTTTGAAGCATAAGGAGATCCTTCCCAGCAATTGTTTGCTTGATGAAGCGAATAAGAGTACAAGGCACGGCCCTTTTAACACAAATTCAGGGGCACTACAATTTCGAGTGAAACTTGGGGTTGTGTGATTTTTTTTTCTTCCAAAATTTAATATTTATTAATTATTTGTCCAATATTGATGATGTCATGATTTTCTATTTTAATCTTATATACGGATATACCTCAACTATTATTTGATATGTGCTATCCAACATATTACTAGAAATATGTAACTCAATGGTTACACTTACATCATAAAATATAAATAAGGTATGATCATTAGATAAATAAATAGTTGATCCATAATAATTGATACACCAAAAATCTCATAATAGTTGATACACTCAATAAATAACTAAATATTCACTTTTAAATTTTAAAAATATAATTTACTCTTACTTTATTCATTTACTTTTAAATTTCACTCTTAACTATTTTACTTTTCAATTTAAAAATATATTAAACCTTATACTTTTTGTTACAAAAAATAAAAATAAAATAACATTTTTCTTAATTTTCTCACAAAATATTTCATTTTTATCGAGTTAGAGGGAGTAATTAGTATAACAATTTCGAAGTAATGTATAATTTAATAATGCAATTTATTAGTAAGATTCGAAGTTTTGAACTATTACATCTATGCCAAAAACTTATACATACTTTTTTTGTAAATAGAAAAGTGTGCATAATTTTGTGAGATTCTCATCTTGCATGAATTGTTTTAATTAAATATTAAGTGTTAAATTAATACTCATAACTCACTCACAAGTTAAATCATTTACGTAGGTTAATAGGAAAAGTTAAAAAAAGTTGGTGAGATAAAATCTGAGCCGCTAGATAAAATCTCATTCCCACCCCCAAACGCGGTCCTACTCTTACCAACCCAGTGGTTTTGCTCTGCTTTATATACTCCCCGTTCATCTTTGATCTCACCCATTCGAAAAAAATGGATCATCAGGGTGTTCTTCTCGGAATGGGAAATCCCCTTCTGGATATCTCCGCCGTCGTCGATCAGGAGTTTCTCGACAAGTAAGTTTCTGTTGCTCCATCTTCTTCGCATCGATTTAGATTGATATATAGTTTTAATGATTATATGCATCAAAATATGTATGGTATTATTTCGATGCTTTCAGAAATTGTACGGATCTTTGTGCCTGCATTCATACACAGCTCGTTTTTGGTAGATCTATTGCCACCACGCGATCGAGCTGATTTTATTTATGTTTTTTTTTCTTTGCGTCGACAGATATGATATCAAATTGAACAATGCGATTCTCGCAGAGGAAAAGCACTTGCCTCTGTGAGTGTTTCTATTTTCTTGTACTTTTGAATTTGTAGTTGAGTTGGTATTGAGGATGTGATTGTGATCTGAATAAATAATATCTTACGAATCATGAGCTTTGTTACGCTTCTGAGCTAGCTGAACTCGAGCAATTTCAAAATCTAGTTGCGGTTGAGACGATTATAATATTGTCATTGTCCTCTTTCTACTGCCTAATTAGATAGATCAAGAAGTCGTAATGCCTGTTAAAGTTTAACCAGTATGATTCAGTTTGTAAAACACATGCTGAGAATATACTTTTTTCAGTTCAAAACCAATCATTTAGCATTTGATAATTATTATTATCCGTTTACATGATTCAACTAATAACTTTCTACAAAACAAGTGACCACGGTTGATAAATGCGGGAGATTTTATATTTGAGGTTTTATCTCAAACGGTTGTTCATACTTCATATCATTGGTCTTATAAATCTTGATTAATGTATCTCTTAGGTACGATGAAATGTCATCTAAATACAAAGTGGAGTACATTGCTGGAGGTATTTTTCAATTGTGGATGTTGGGTTTCTTTCGTATGGGTTCTTGTGTTACACCTCTCTAAAATGTTGACTAATAGGCCTTTCGTATTTCAGGAGCTACTCAAAACTCAATCAGAGTTGCCCAGGTACTAAAACACATTCTTGTTTATTGTTTGGCAATCATATTAGCTTTATCAATACCAATTAAACATGTAATGAATTCCAAGTTTTCATCTACAGTGGATGCTAGGAATTCCTGGTGCAACTAGTTACATGGGGTCCATTGGAAAGGACAAATTCGGGGAGGAAATGAAGAAAAATGCCACACAAGCTGGTGTTAATGTAATTGTGCTGTTTCTGTTTGATTCTCCTTTTTTTACTTTCATGATTGTTTTGTATTCTAAGTAACATTCCCATTTCTGGCTTGTACTATGTGATTGTTCTAGGTTCATTACTATGAGGATGATTCTCCTACTGGTACATGTGGTGTATGCGTAGTTGGTGGCGAAAGGTCCTTTTACTTGATGAGATTTGTAATTATTTTCATTGCCCCCGCAATTTCTTGGCTAACCTTATCATATATCATATATGTTAATAATTATGCAGGTCACTTGTGGCCAATTTGTCAGCTGCAAATTGCTACAAGCCTGATCACTTGAAGAAACCAGAAAACTGGGCATTGGGTATATTATACTTCTTAATTTATACTCATTGATCGGCATCATTAACCTGATTAACATATTATATCTTTCAACAGTGGAGAAGGCCAAATTCTACTATATAGCTGGATTTTTCCTCACTGTTTCTCCAGAGTCTATCATGCTTGTCGCTGAGCATGCAGTAGCTAATAACAAGGTCAGATGCTTGAAGATTAGTTTATGTAATTACTAGCTTTGAGGTTAAGGTGTTTAGCCTAATTATCAAGGTTCTGACAATCGAACCGTCCGGTTCAACCATGAACTGGAACCTTGGTTGTTTGGTTCTCCTCCGAAACTAACTGTCAAAAAACCTGGTCATAAACAGGTGAAAATCGGTGCAAAGCACCAGTTGAGCCTGTTAGTGTTATATTTTGATTCTATATAAATAAATTGTCAATTAATTTAGTTATTTTAATTTAATTTTCTAAGTATTTATTTATTACTACTATATCTTTATATTTATAATTTACTTGTTGATAAAAAAACATATATTACTATTTACAAAAATAAATAATTACCACCAGTTCGACCATGGTCGAACTTGTGAACCATTGAGGCATTGACTGGGGTTAGCTTCACCCTTTCGTTGATCGGTCCGAATTTTAGAACCTTGCTGATTATAGAAACTGAGTTGTGTTATATAATTACGCATTCTCTAATTTACTATTGCTCCTATTGATAAATACAAACTACAGTACATGTCGTACTTTTTGTAAATATCCTCATGTTAACTGCCTAATTTGGTTTTACTTACTTTCTCCTAAATGTTCATGTACTTGTAGATTTTCTTGACCAACCTTTCTGCTCCATTTATTTGCGAGTTCTTCAAGGACGTACAAGACAAAGTGTTCCCGTAAGAATGATTTATTTATTTTATTTTCGCGTGTATGATTGGGAAGTAAACGCATCTATTAAGATCATCTCATGTCATTAATATTATTGGTTTCAGGTACATGGACTACGTTTTTGGAAATGAAACAGAAGCAAGAGCTTTCTCCAAAGTTCATGGCTGGGAGGTAATAATGGTTTAGTTTTATTGAACCAGAATCACTTACATGTTAATTGTTAAATCATTAGAGACCGTAACTAATATGGCTGTTTTGGATTGACAGACCGATAACGTTGAAGAAATTGCTTTGAAAATTTCTGAGTTGCCAAAGGCATCTACGACCCACAAAAGAATCACTGTCATTACACAGGGTGCGGATCCGGTTGTGGTTGCTGAGGATGGAAAGCTGAAGCTGTTGCCCGTCATTCCATTACCAAAGGAGAAACTTGTCGATACCAATGGTGCAGGTGAGATAAAAAAAAAACTTGATCCATCATATATATAAATGATAATTGCAGAACTAACCATGAGATTTTGCATAATCATCTTTCAAAGCTATGAATACTCGAATACATCATTTGAAGTGAAGTATCCATAAAATCTCTGAGGTGTAGAAAATAAATAATGTCAAAGTTAATGAGAACGTCTCCAAACGCATTTACTCTTTAAATATGTAAAGAGAGGATTTTGTTAAAAATTATCATACAATACACTATTCTCCTCCCTAAAGATGATTTTGAAATCCACGTTCTAATGATTGTCATGATTGGTAACTTTAGGGGATGCATTCGTTGGTGGATTCCTGTCTCAGCTGGTTTTGGGTAAGCCCATCGAACACTGTGTCAAGGCAGGTTGCTATGCGGCTAATGTCATTATACAGAGATCTGGCTGCACTTACCCAGAAAAGCCCGATTTTGCGTAGAGATGTTCTTCACTCGTCTACCAGTACTATTTTTCACATACCATAAAATATCATTTGTGATATTACGAGGAATAACCCATATTGATGGTTTTTTGGTTATCATTTATGATTTGAGGGAAGTCGTTACTATACTTTGTTTTGATCGGTGAGCAAAGTTTTTATTTATAAATCAAATCGTTTATTTGAATAATCATTGACGTTAGGTGTGGTTGGATGATCATTTTATTTTTTAAAATTGAAACACAAATCAGATATGGAAAAACTGTAAAAATATGTACTACTCACTCCGTTTTACAGCAGTTGTTACACTTCTTTTGTTATTTATAAAAGAAGTGTGACAACTAGTATGGAACAGAGAGAATACATAGTATTCAAATCCGTGAAGAACAAATTTGAAAATATATTCAAATCCATGAAGAACAATTTATCTCTTTAGACAATTTTTTGCATTAAACATTTGAGTAGGGAAATTATATCTACCTTAGGTGTGAATCATATTCAAATCGGTGATGAACAATTATCTTTTTAGACAAATTTTTACATTAAGAATTACAGTAGAAATTATATTTAACCTTTAGGTGTGAAGAAGGGGTTGGTCTTAGCAGAAATGCTAAATGAAGAAAGGGAAACAAAAATATAAGTGAAACAAAAATTGTAAGTGTGGCTGCTGGGATTCGAGCCCAGGTCTCCACGGCCACAACGTGGAATTCTTACCACTAAACTACAGCCACTTGTTGTTCGTTTATGCCAAATTTACATAAATAGACTATTCGATTAGCAACTTTAGAAATGTTATACTAGTAATGCTACGTATATTTTATACGGTCTCAATATCAAACTAAATAGAAACCATGTAATGTGTTCAAGCATGAAAATTCAATTTTTTTTTTATTAATTTCTTTACTGTAAAAATAGAGAGAATGTATTTTTAAATTAATAAAAATTACTGTTGTGAGTAAATTTAAAAAATTAGTTAAAAAAACAAAAAAAAATGAAATTAACAAAAGAATAATTTTTTATTAGATATGTCTAATTCGTCCGGATTAATTATGGTAGAGTATATTAATTTCTCTTTCGCCTACATGATTAACTGAGCTTAGCATAATTTCGATTCGTTTAAGGTCATTCTCTTACCCTGATAATTAAGATTCGATTCTATTTTAAATTGATAAACACCCTCGTTTATGTGACTTACGTAAGAGATCAATCTTATTAGTCATAATTAGGGATTTACATAGTCTTTGTATTCTTTTAGGTAGTTATCATTCCATTATATATATAATTTACAAGGAAAACAGACATGTTTCTAAGTAGAGACATAAATTAAAAAAAAAAAAAAAAAGTATGGAGTACTTTTTCTTTTGAACAAAAATGTACTCCATTTTTTAAGTTAAAATGTAATTAATTGTGAGTAAGATTTAAAAATCAAGTTAAATAGTAGAACTAAAATTGTATTTTAAAGTAAAAATATTTTTAATTATTTTGTAGTGACAACATTTGTCATTATGAAAGGTGTAGTTTTTAAAGTGTGTACGTTATTATATCACGAATCGGAATGTACAATCTTACATTATTAACCATAGGCATTGTGATGGCCTTCAAGACCTCACGTGGACTATGATGTAAGGGATGAGACACGATTGTGTGTGTGTATAAATATAGTAACCGATTGGACTCATCCAATTTTTAGTAAATTATAAACACTACTTTTTATTTGATGGTCTAGATAGCCCGTGTGACATAAACGTGTAATGTAAATCCTTTGAAGTGATGTTACGATAATGTGTGCATCGTTGTAAAAAAAATCGATCTTTGTGATATTGATTGCTTAAATTTGGATTGAAATTTTGTGAATTTGGAGAACTTTGATTATTAATTGTTTAAATTCTATGATACCGGCCTCAAGTCGGGGATATTAAAAATAATATTACGTTACTCTGTTATTTTGCGATCGAGAACATAAAAACAACAGTTTTCACCTAGAACGCTTGACGCACAAAAATGAAAAGGCATACTGAGTAACTTTAGAATTATTTCCTTCTAAAATTAATCTGCGGTAAATGTACTAACTCTCTACACTTATAAAATTAAATGACCGAACTTCTCCCGTGCAAATCTAATGAAGACAAGTCACAAACATAAGTTAGAGCTCAAACCACAGTGAGTAGACCACTTTTCTCTATTCAACTCACCACGTACTAGTAATTAATAATTGCAATATTATTATATAAGGTAATCTTGAGACAAGAAGGTAGTTGAGCTGAGATCATGGCTGAAATCGAAGAGGAAATCGAGTATTCATCATGTTCGGGCTCGGGCTGTTCATTCCGCGAGAAATGCAGCCACCTTGCGAGGAGGCAGAGGGCCAAACTCTACATCCTCGGCCGCTGTATCGCACTGCTGCTTTGTTGGCGCGAGAAGAATTAATGAGCTAAGGGATTAATTCTTTTTCATTTTACTATTATCATTATTATTTATTATAATGATAAATGGAGTACGAAATAAATGGAGTACGTAATAATTAATTAATGGTACCCCAGTAAATATTTTTGCTAATTATTAAATATATATGATGAAAAGCTTGTAAAATAAGTTTATATAAATAGTTACATGATTATGATCAATGCGCATTTTCTTCATCTGATTTTTATTTTATTTTCCGGGTTTAATTTTTTACTACTTTTTCCCTTAAAGAAATCTTTCTTTAATTAATTTGTTATTCACATATATATATTGTTCTTGATGTTTTTAATGTTACGCGAGCTACTTACTTTGTGGATCTAACTAGTTTATTTTCATAATTTTTAATATTTTATTAAAGAAAATATTCAAAAAATATCAGAGATTTTTATTTTTTGTATTAAGAATTAGCAATAAGTTCCCGGTAGAATTAACAATACCATGTTAGAAACCGCTTCATCCAACAACTCAAACCGTTAGAGAAGTTGGACAACTAGACATTTATAATAAGTCGAATATATACTCCAATAGTAAAAGATGATCAGTTAAAGAATATTTGATTGAGCTAACTTATAAATTCTTAAAAATATATTGTATTATAAATTTTACTACGATTGTCTCGACTGTGTACGTACGTACAAGAAGCTAGATAGCATATTGGTGCAGTAGATATCTATCCCTGTGGTTGGTAGGTCAATTCCCCCACTCGTGCGGCCCCCTTCCATCTTCACCTCTTTTGGTCCCATCCTATATTGACTTCTTCTCTTTGCTTGTGTTGTTGTTTAGGTTAGGCTACACGTGAGAATGTAACCCTTCTTGCCTATTTTTAACGCGTAGGGACTAAGTTTGGCACTTATGTTTTTACATGTTTTTTACCCCCCTACCTGTATATTTACATCCCGCAACGCAGTATGTATATATATATCTATAAAAACAGACTCACTTCTTTCACAAAATACAAAAAAAAAAAAAAAATCTTTAATTTATTTGAAATAGAGGGAGTAGAATTTAGAGGGAATGTTATGGGTGAAAACATTCATTAATTCATTTGTTTTCCTGCTATTGGCAAGACTTGTGAGGTGATCAAATTGGATCTTCACCCTATCGTTTTTATCTAGAAAGGAGGAAAATTGGAGGCGTGCAAAATGTGAAATCTCAGATTCTCAACAAGTATGGGAAGTAATTAATGTGTGTAAATAATTTTGAATGATTTTTTAAGTCTTACAACTAATTCAATTTTACATCATTAAAAAATTTAAAATAATTTTGTTAATTTTTTTACGTGTTATGGTCAAATATTTGTTAGTACTATTAAACAATCTAAAATTGATCATTATGATACAAACTTGTATCATATATATTAAGTTCTCTCACTTTAAAATTTTAATGAATTAATCGAATTGAAGTGAACTTAATTAAGTATATTTTATCATTATGAATTTATTTAAAAAGTTTCTTAAATATTAGTACTAGCTATTATTTGTATGATAGTATGATGTAAAATTTCGGAGTGTAATAATTGACATTTGACATCAAGCCATGTTCTCTACTACTACTATTGATCACGCACTATGTGTTGGTGTGAATTGTGATCATTTTGAGGCGCTCACATTGTTAGACCAATGACTTGTCACACTTTTTGGTGAGAAATATATATGTATCATGACATGAGACACATAATAGATTAGGTACTTAAAGTCACATGATCATGAATTGATATTTTAGAATGTAATATATATAATTATTTTCTCTCGATCCAAAGTGTTTCATTTTTTAGAATGTATAATATTTATTATTACCAACTCAATATCTTGAAAGATACAACGATTTTCTCTGTTCTTGATTGAAGCAAACTATAACATAACTTCATAAAAATTGAAAAAAAAAACGAGCAAGGTAAATGTTAAATGCAGAGAATTACGGTAATCCTGAATTATAGAGCTAGGACAAAATCAAACTCGAATGAAAAAAAAAAATACTCTCCGTGTCAGATTAATAGTCACACACTCACATTTCATTTATATTTTGTAAAGAAAGTGTTACCATTAGTTTTTGAATGAAAAATAATAAGTAATTGTTTTCCTAAATTAGGAATAACCACATTATTATATGGGCCCAAATTATCGGCCCGTAACCAAAAAGCCCACGCGCTCCTGCAAATAGGTAAATATCAGCGGCGTACACAGTCGGAGCTCTTTTTTCAGTCGAGCACGCACGTATACATGGCGGAAACACAGTACGAAATCGATTTAGGCAACCTTATAGCCTTCGACGGTCATCACCAATTCGCTTCTCCTCCGCCGTCCAGGTTCATCGTTACTCCTTTTCTCTTTCAGTTGACTGGTTTTCAATGTCGCGAACTCGTTCGAATTTGCTTCGTAGAAGCTCTGTAATTATTTAGGTTTAATGGTACGAGCTTTCGTCTTTGTTTCTTAGTTGTATTTTTCTTTCGAACAGGGAGGAAATTGTAAACGAAGCAATTGATCAGGCCCGAAATTAGGTCAGTCAATCGCCGACTCACTTTTCAGCTTGCCGTCGACGGAGGACTCCGACGGATCCATCGTTAATTTTTCCGCACCAAATTGCCCATAGAAAAGCCGGAAAGTAATTTTGCTGGGTGGTTTTGAATGTATCATAGGTCTATTACTGCGTAGTATAAAAGGAATCCCCAATTTCTAATAGTTTGAAAGTATACATTTTATGTGAAATTAAAAAAAATGGAAAAATGGGAAGTGTTTTAGTCAAGATTTTTGTGTTGTACATTACCTGAATTTATATTTCTATATGTTAATTCAGCTTCCAAAGCCCATGCCTCCCACAAAATTGTAAATTTTAAGTCTTATTGATTAAACAAGTGTTAGGATACATTGAAAATGATTTATCTTCCAACTTATAAGCTGCTTTTAAATAAGGTGTTAAGAAATGTCGGGTCAAAGACTCAAAGTGGACTTAGTAGGCGAACCGGTGGAGAAATTCTTGAGCGCCATCGAGAATTTCACGAAACCTTTGACTTACTTCTGGCTCCTCCCGTGATCATGGATGATCTCGCATTTGCCGTCTTCACAATCGAGCAAATCAAGGAGGCTGCTGAAGCTTTGAAGGTGTAAAGACTAATAAAATAAATATTACAGACTACAGTATATGAAGTATGATCACAGTCTCTTCATCACGATTAATTGGGGTTGTAATTGGGATTATACGATTTTTCACGATCTAATTCTACTCGATTAATTCAATGGAGCTATCTAAGTCTTACCATCAGTTGTTACTTGTTCGTGGAAACGCCCAAATCATGTACATTTAGCGCATCAACTGTTACTTGTTCGTATAGATCGCGCAAATCGTGTACATTTAACGAATCTTTAGTTACTTGTTCGTATAAATCACGCAAATTAATTAAAGAGTTGAAACAATATTACTATACATGACAGCTGAAAACACCGTTCACTCTGATGCAACCATAGCGCTCGTCCATCTCGATTCTCGAAGACATTTGCGCGCAAACAACGATCAGATTATTGATTCGATATCTAATTAAGATGATAATAAACAATTCATGAAGGAAAAAATGTGACACATTGTTTCCTTCATTAGAGTAGTTTGCCATTATTACAAAATGATTCCTGCTGTGTGTATGTGTGCCTGTTTTATGTGTTTGTGTTTTGTGTATGAGAGAGAGGGTGTTTGAGTGTGTATTTATAGGTAATATAATGAAAAGAATAATAATTGTGACCAAATTTGCACAAAAGAGAGATGAATACGAACATGAGTCCAACTAGCTAAGGTGTTTGCTCTCAATTGCTTCCTTAAGTTTTCGTCCCAGTGCGTAAGCCAGTGGAGCAGTGACATCATTTCCAATCTGCCTGTGCTAGTGTAGAACATTGCCCGAGAATTTGTAGCTATCAGGGAAACCCTGCATAAACAAGTCAGTCAGAATAAGAGATCAGACTCCTATGCAGATTATTCCGTTTATGCTTAAACTTAAGTATTGCGTATTTGCGTGGAAAGAGAATGATATATGTGCATGAGAGTTTTTAATATTTTATTTGGCATGACATTCACTGAGAATAATAATTGTGAATCAAATTTGCATAAAAGAGACATGAATACGAAATTAATTACAGTGAGATTTATTCTATTAGTAGAAGCAAATTGGACGTGCAATTAACACAATACGATTATCGTCAATTTTATTCCTTGTATGTTCAATAGTTATATAAGTTTTTTGTAGTAGACTATTAATAGTATAATAATATGATTTTTTTTTTAATATTTGTAATTCAAGTTATCTTTATTTTTGTTATAGTGTCTACAATTCCGCGATTTTCAAATCCGAAAATATAATTGATGTTGTTCGAATGTGTTTTTTTATCAAAAAAAATTGAGTGTTGATTAATAATCGTGCAAAGAAAGCGTGATGCGCAAAGGAAGCTAGCGCTATGATGATCGGACATTGCGCATGCTCATATTTATAAAGTCGTATATTATAATAATATGATTTTCTTTTTATGTAATGTGTAATTTAAATCATCTTTTTATAAAGTTTTTGGAGAAACAAGAATTTCCGCTTGTCAGTTGTTGTACGCCCCGGACGAAATTGTGAAGCGCGTGCGCACATAAATTTCAACTCAGAAGAATCAGCTGCAAATTTAGCTTCCTCGTACCTTACCAGTCAAATCTTTTTTTTTTCAAAATAAGAAGCCCCAGTCAATATATATATATATAACAAGACACAAACATGAGTCCAACTAGCTAAGGTGTTTACTCTCAATTGCTTCCTTAAGTTTTCGTCCCAGTGCGTAAGCCAGTGGAGGAGGGACAACATTTCCAATCTGCCTGTGCTTATGTAGAACATTTCCCGAGAATTTGTAGCTATCAGGGAAACCCTGCATAAACAAGTCAATCAGAGTAAGAGATCAGACTCTTTATGCAGATTATTCAGTTTATGCTTAAACTTAAGTATTACGTATTTGCGTGGAAAGAGAATGATATATGTGCATGAGATTTTTAATATTTTATTTGGCATGAACTTCACAGAGAATAATAACTGTGAACCAAATTTGCACAAATGAGAGATGAATACGAAATTAGTTACATGGAGATTTGTTCTATTAGTTGAAGTAAATTGGACGTGCAATTAACACAATACGATCATCATCAATTTTATTCCTAGTATGTTATCTTTATTTTTGTTATAGTATCTACAATTCCGCGATTTTCAAATCCGAAAATACAACTGATTTTGTTCGAATGTGTTTTTTATCAAAAAAATTGAGTGTTGATTAATAATCGTGCAAAGAAACCGTGATGCGCAAAGGAAGCTAGCGCTATGATGATCAGACATTGCGCATGCTCATATTTATAATGTCTTATATTTATAATAATACGATTTTCTTTTTATGTAATGTGTAATTTGAATCATAAAGTTTGTGGAGATACAAGAATTTTTGCTTGTTAGGAAGAATTGTTGTACGCTCCGTGCGAAATTGTCAAGCGTGTGCGCACTTAAATTTCAACTCAGAAGAATCAACTGCAGATTTAGCTTCCTCGTACTTTACCAGCAAATCTTTTTTTTTTCAAAATAAGAAGCCTCAATCGATATATAACAAGACACAAACATGACCAACTAGCTAAGATGTTTACTCCCAAGAAAAGTTGACTTGATCTGGTCTATACTACTATATTGGAAGCACATATAACAACATTACCAAGTAACAGTTGATTCTTATAGTCGATATAACAAGGCACAATATGAGTCCAACTAGCAAAGTTGTTTACTCTCAATTGCTTCCTTGAGTTTTCGTCCCAAAGCGTAAGCCAGGGGAGGAGGGACAACATTTCCTATTTGCCTGTGCTTGTTCAGAACATTCCCTGAGAATTTGTAGCTATCAGGGAAACCCTGCATAAACAAGTCAATCAGAATAAGAGATCAGACTTCTGTGCAGATTTTTCAGTTTATGCTTAAATTTAAGTATTTCGTATATGCGTGGAAAGAGAATGATATATGTGCAAGGAAGTTTTTAATATTTTATTTGGCATAACCTTCACAAAGAATATACATTTATAATTCTCCATTAAAAGCAAGAAACTAATAGAGTTCTGAAAAATAATGTGTACTTCAATGATGACATGTTCCAGTTGCATAAAAAATAACACATATATGCATCATTTTGAATATATTGTTTCTCATTTCAACAAGATTAGCAACCGTCGGCTAATCAAAATTTTCCTAGTAATAACAATCAATCAAAATGTATATATTAAAGTTAAAACATATAACATGCGCTGCCTTATTTAAAGAAGTTATAAATACACCAGTACTATAAATCGCGCAAATCGTGTACATTTAACGAATCACTTATTAAGTTAATGTTTGTATAAATCGCGCAAATTATTTGAAAATTACTATACATACAGGATATATAGCACAAAACAATCTATTCAGATATCACAGTACACAACACGTCACATCGATCGTCAGTCTCCATACATTCACTGAGAATAATAATTGTGAACCAAATTTGACGTGCAATTAACACAATACGATCATCGTCAATTTTATTCCTTGTATGTTCAATAGTTATATAATTTTTTTTGTAGTAGACTATTAATAGTATAATAATATGATTTTTTTTTTAAATATTTGTAATTCAAGTTATCTTTATTTTTGTTATATTGTCTACAATTCCGCGATTTTCAAATTCGAAAATACAATTGATGTTGTTCGAATGTGTTTTTTATCAAAAAAATTGAGTGTTGATTAATAATCGTGCAAAGAAACCGTGATGCGCAAAGGAAGCTAGCGCTATGATGATCAGACATTGAGTGTTGATTTATAAAGTCGTATATTTATAATAATATAATTTTCTTTTTATGTAATGTGTAATTTGAATCATCTTTTTATAAAGTTTGTGGAGATACAAGAATTTTTGCTTGTTAGGAAGAATTGTTGTACCCCCCGTGCGAGATTGTCAAGCGCGTGCGCACTTAAATTTCAACTCAGAAGAATCAACTGCAGATTTAGCTTCCTCGTACTTTACCAGCAAATCTTTTTTTTTTCAAAATAAGAAGCCTCAATCGATATATAACAAGACACAAACATGACCAACTAGCTAAGATGTTTACTCCCAAGAAAAGTTGACTTGATCTGGTCTATACTACTATATTGGAAGCACATATAACAACATTACCAAGTAACAGTTGATTCTTATAGTCGATATAACAAGGCACAAAATGAGTCCAACTAGCAAAGTTGTTTACTCTCAATTGCTTCCTTGAGTTTTCGTCCCAAAGCGTAAGCCAGGGGAGGAGGGACAACATTTCCTATTTGCCTGTGCTTGTTCAGAACATTCCCTGAGAATTTGTAGCTATCAGGGAAACCCTGCATAAACAAGTCAATCAGAATAAGAGATCAGACTTCTGTGCAGATTTTTCAGTTTATGCTTAAATTTAAGTATTTCGTATATGCGTGGAAAGAGAATGATATATGTGCAAGGAAGTTTTTAATATTTTATTTGGCATAACCTTCACAAAGAATATACATTTATAATTCTCCATTAAAAGCAAGAAACTAATAGAGTTCTGAAAAATAATGTGTACTTCAATGATGACATGTTCCAGTTGCATAAAAAAATAACACATATATGCATCATTTTGAATATATTGTTTCTCATTTCAACAAGATTAGCAACCGTCGGCTAATCAAAATTTTCCTAGTAATAACAATCAATCAAAATGTATATATTAAAGTTAAAACATATAACATGCGCTGCCTTATTTAAAGAAGTTATAAATACACCAGTACTATAAATCGCGCAAATCGTGTACATTTAACGAATCACTTATTAAGTTAATGTTTGTATAAATCGCGCAAATTATTTGAAAATTACTATACATACAGGATATATAGCACAAAACAATCTATTCAGATATCACAGTACACAACACGTCACATCGATCGTCAGTCTCCATACATTCACTGAGAATAATAATTGTGAACCAAATTTGACGTGCAATTAACACAATACGATCATCGTCAATTTTATTCCTTGTATGTTCAATAGTTATATAATTTTTTTTGTAGTAGACTATTAATAGTATAATAATATGATTTTTTTTTTTAAATATTTGTAATTCAAGTTATCTTTATTTTTGTTATATTGTCTACAATTCCGCGATTTTCAAATTCGAAAATACAATTGATGTTGTTCGAATGTGTTTTTTATCAAAAAAATTGAGTGTTGATTAATAATCGTGCAAAGAAACCGTGATGCGCAAAGGAAGCTAGCGCTATGATGATCAGACATTGAGTGTTGATTTATAAAGTCGTATATTTATAATAATATAATTTTCTTTTTATGTAATGTGTAATTTGAATCATCTTTTTATAAAGTTTGTGGAGATACAAGAATTTTTGCTTGTTAGGAAGAATTGTTGTACCCCCCGTGCGAGATTGTCAAGCGCGTGCGCACTTAAATTTCAACTCAGAAGAATCAACTGCAGATTTAGCTTCCTCGTACTTTACCAGCAAATCTTTTTTTTTTTCAAAATAAGAAGCCTCAATCGATATATAACAAGACACAAACATGACCAACTAGCTAAGATGTTTACTCCCAAGAAAAGTTGACTTGATCTGGTCTATACTACTATATTGGAAGCACATATAACAACATTACCAAGTAACAGTTGATTCTTATAGTCGATATAACAAGGCACAATATGAGTCCAACTAGCAAAGTTGTTTACTCTCAATTGCTTCCTTGAGTTTTCGTCCCAAAGCGTAAGCCAGGGGAGGAGGGACAACATTTCCTATTTGCCTGTGCTTGTTCAGAACATTCCCTGAGAATTTGTAGCTATCAGGGAAACCCTGCATAAACAAGTCAATCAGAATAAGAGATCAGACTTCTGTGCAGATTTTTCAGTTTATGCTTAAATTTAAGTATTTCATATATGCGTGGAAAGAGAATGATATATGTGCAAGGAAGTTTTTAATATTTTATTTGGCATAACCTTCACAAGAATATACATTTATAATTCTCCATTAAAAGCAAGAAACTAATAGAGTTCTGAAAAATAATGTGTACTTCAATGATGACATGTTCCAGTTGCATAAAAAAATAACACATATATATGCATCATTTTGAATATATTGCATGTTTCTCATTTCAACAAGATTAGCAACCGCTGGCTAATCAAAATTTTCCTAGTAATAACAATCAATCAAAATGTATATATTAAAGTTAAAACATATAACATGCACTACCTTATTTAAAGAAGTTATAAATACACCAGTACTATAAATCGCGCAAATCGTGTACATTTAACGAATCACTTATTAAGTTAATGTTTGTATAAATCGCGCAAATTATTTGAAAATTACTATACATACAGGATATATAGCACAAAACAATCTATTCAGATATCACAGTACACAACACGTCACATCGATCGTCAGTCTCCATACATTCACTGAGAATAATAATTGTGAACCAAATTTGACGTGCAAATAACACAATACGATCATCGTCAATTTTATTCCTTGTATGTTCAATAGTTATATAATTTTTTTTGTAGTAGACTATTAATAGTATAATAATATGATTTTTTTTAAAATATTTGTAATTCAAGTTATCTTTATTTTTGTTATATTGTCTACAATTCCGCGATTTTCAAATTCGAAAATACAATTGATGTTGTTCGAATGTGTTTTTTATCAAAAAAATTGAGTGTTGATTAATAATCGTGCAAAGAAACCGTGATGCGCAAAGGAAGCTAGCGCTATGATGATCAGACATTAAGTGTTGATTTATAAAGTCGTATATTTATAATAATATAATTTTCTTTTTATGTAATGTGTAATTTGAATCATCTTTTTATAAAGTTTGTGGAGATACAAGAATTTTTGCTTGTTAGGAAGAATTGTTGTACCCCCCGTGCGAGATTGTCAAGCGCGTGCGCACTTAAATTTCAACTCAGAAGAATCAACTGCAGATTTAGCTTCCTCGTACTTTACCAGCAAATCTTTTTTTTTTTTCAAAATAAGAAGCCTCAATCGATATATAACAAGACACAAACATGACCAACTAGCTAAGATGTTTACTCCCAAGAAAAGTTGACTTGATCTGGTCTATACTACTATATTGGAAGCACATATAACAACATTACCAAGTAACAGTTGATTCTTATAGTCGATATAACAAGGCACAATATGAGTCCAACTAGCAAAGTTGTTTACTCTCAATTGCTTCCTTGAGTTTTCGTCCCAAAGCGTAAGCCAGGGGAGGAGGGACAACATTTCCTATTTGCCTGTGCTTGTTCAGAACATTCCCTGAGAATTTGTAGCTATCAGGGAAACCCTGCATAAACAAGTCAATCAGAATAAGAGATCAGACTTCTGTGCAGATTTTTCAGTTTATGCTTAAATTTAAGTATTTCATATATGCGTGGAAAGAGAATGATATATGTGCAAGGAAGTTTTTAATATTTTATTTGGCATAACCTTCACAAGAATATACATTTATAATTCTCCATTAAAAGCAAGAAACTAATAGAGTTCTGAAAAATAATGTGTACTTCAATGATGACATGTTCCAGTTGCATAAAAAAATAACACATATATATGCATCATTTTGAATATATTGCATGTTTCTCATTTCAACAAGATTAGCAACCGCTGGCTAATCAAAATTTTCCTAGTAATAACAATCAATCAAAATGTATATATTAAAGTTAAAACATATAACATGCGCTGCCTTATTTAAAGAAGTTATAAATACACCAGTACTGTAAATCGCGCAAATCGTGTACATTTAACGAATCACTTATTAAGTTAATGTTTGTATAAATCGCGCAAATTATTTGAAAATTACTATACATACAGGATATATAGCACAAAACAATCTATTCAGATATCACAGTACACAACACGTCACATCGATCGTCAGTCTCCATACATTCACTGAGAATAATAATTGTGAACCAAATTTGACGTGCAATTAACACAATACGATCATCGTCAATTTTATTCCTTGTATGTTCAATAGTTATATAATTTTTTTTGTAGAAGACTATTAATAGTATAATAATATGATTTTTTTTTAAATATTTGTAATTCAAGTTATCTTTATTTTTGTTATATTGTCTACAATTCCGCGATTTTCAAATTCGAAAATACAATTGATGTTGAATGTGTTTTTTATCAAAAAAATTGAGTGTTGATTAATAATCGTGCAAAGAAACCGTGATGCGCAAAGGAAGCTAGCGCTATGATGATCAGACATTGAGTGTTGATTTATAAAGTCGTATATTTATAATAATATAATTTTCTTTTTATGTAATGTGTAATTTGAATCATCTTTTTATAAAGTTTGTGGAGATACAAGAATTTTTGCTTGTTAGGAAGAATTGTTGTACCCCCGTGCGAGATTGTCAAGCGCGTGCGCACTTAAATTTCAACTCAGAAGAATCAACTGCAGATTTAGCTTGCAGATTTAGCTTCCTCGTACTTTACCAGCAAATCTTTTTTTTTTCAAAATAAGAAGCCTCAATCGATATATAACAAGACACAAACATGACCAACTAGCTAAGATGTTTACTCCCAAGAAAAGTTGACTTGATCTGGTCTATACTACTATATTGGAAGCACATATAACAACATTACCAAGTAACAGTTGATTCTTATAGTCGATATAACAAGGCACAATATGAGTCCAACTAGCAAAGTTGTTTACTCTCAATTGCTTCCTTGAGTTTTCGTCCCAAAGCGTAAGCCAGGGGAGGAGGGACAACATTTCCTATTTGCCTGTGCTTGTTCAGAACATTCCCTGAGAATTTGTAGCTATCAGGGAAACCCTGCATAAACAAGTCAATCAGAATAAGAGATCAGACTTCTGTGCAGATTTTTCAGTTTATGCTTAAATTTAAGTATTTCATATATGCGTGGAAAGAGAATGATATATGTGCAAGGAAGTTTTTAATATTTTATTTGGCACAACCTTCACAAGAATATACATTTATAATTCTCCATTAAAAGCAAGAAACTAATAGAGTTCTGAAAAATAATGTGTACTTCAATGATGACATGTTCCAGTTGCATAAAAAAATAACACATATATATGCATCATTTTGAATATATTGCATGTTTCTCATTTCAACAAGATTAGCAACCGCTGGCTAATCAAAATTTTCCTAGTAATAACAATCAATCAAAATGTATATATTAAAGTTAAAACATATAACATGCACTACCTTATTTAAAGAAGTTATAAATACACTAGTATTGTAAATCGCGCAAATCGTGTACATTTAACGAATCACTTATTAAGTTAATGTTTAAGTTAATGTTTGTATAAATCGCGCAAATTATTTGAAAATTACTATACATACAGGATATATAGCACAAAACAATCTATTCAGATATCACAGTACACAACACGACACATCGATCGTCAATCTCCATACATGATGAATGTTGCAATGTCGTTCGCAGATCGTATCATCTTGTTGACCGTCGTGTGGTAGTAGAACCTCTCGACTTTATTGTTGCTTTTGTGCTCTCTAATCTCGTACGTCCACTCTCCGTTGAGCCTCTCTTCTCATCATCAGAGAACACTTGTTCCGTCACCGGAAACATTGCTTTGTCGCCGAATACATCGCTTTGTCCCCGAGAGATTCGTCTTCTCTCGTCAGGACTCTCCTTTTCTCCGCTTCGTTAGAGTTGTAGTTTACAAAATTAATTATAGGGAGATTTGTCCGATTAGTTTAACTCAATACGACGTGCAATTAACACTATATGACCATCATCAATTTTATTCCTAATCTTATATATGTTCAACAATTATATATATTTTTACTGTTGTAAAATATCAATATTACATGTAAAAGAAAATACATAATAATTATAATTTATTTATTAAAATTTTGTAAACTAATTCATCTTTATTTTTGTTATAGTATTTAACTACAAGATGGTGACACGACAAACTAACCTTCCTATACAAGATGAAACCCATCCACCTTCCTCTTCCATAGATGAAACCATCTACATTGGACAGGTTGAAGCCTGGCAAGAAACATTTTAAGAAAACATCACAAAAAGAGCCCTCAAGTAAAGGAAAATCAAACTGATGCCCATCTCTTTTATCCGGCATTAGTTGCAAGAAATTTTGTAGTTCTTGTCGATTGAAAAATGTATCTTTTTTTGTGTGTCCATCCTTGTCTGTTTTTATTTTATTTTATTTATTTTAGTTATGATTCCATGATGTCTCCTGTAACTAAACAATCAAACGAACAATGTTTTCTATGTCACACACACTCAAATTACAATTTCGAGAGATTCATGATACAAAATCGCACCGTCCCAAAAAAAGTTGGCCACCTAAGTTACATTAATGACGTTTCTACCGCATACATGGAAATCTTGAAAGATACATCCACTTCGAAAATGTCATGTCTCAGGCAAATTATTGATCCTGAGAAAATGTGTTTAAAATATATACAAAACATATAACGATTTTGTTTACCAAATTCCAATTTTGTACAAAAGAAAATAGTTAACCCTATTGATAACATAAAACACACCATCTACGGTATAATTACATGAGGTAAGATTACAACCCAACTATATTTCCTCTAGCAGTCCTTCAGAAACTTTACAGTTCACCTACAACTTTGAAATCCGAGAAGGGTGGATTATTTTGTTGATGAGCTTCAGGTGCCGAGGAAGATTCTTTCTTGCTCATGCCGCCAAAGAAGGAGCAGCTCTGAAACGCGTCCACACTGTTTGCTATCAGGCGGTTCAACCCGCCAAGGCTATTATTATCGCTAAGAATTAGATCGTTGTTATGGTATCTACACGACTGGGGTATGTCCAAATCTAACGGTCCTAAAGAGTCGGGCTGTAACAATTGAAGAATATAATCAGATCATAGGAACTGAAACGAAGGGAGAATACAAAACTGCATCTTAGGTTTAGGCTAATTACATAAGAAACCTGTTTATCTTTATTAAGTACAAATAATCCCTTGAGGGTTGTTTGTATCTTGAAAATATTATTGGGTCTTTTTTGCGATTAGACAGAACCTCAGGGTAGTTTTTGACATTTTGTAACCAATACCCTAAGATAAAATCATCTCAGAAAAAAAAAAGCAAGACCGTCTGATGATTAGTTAACTGGTATTTAAAAATGTGGATAATGATCACAAGATCGAAAAAGGAGTAGTTACAAAATGGCCCTCGGGAATAACTTAATTACACAAAAAAGTCCAAATATCATAAAATGTTACAAACACAACCTCCAGAATACTAGTATTACTATTTAACTGACCAATACCCCAATTGAGGGTGCAATTCGTAACACAAACAAATATCGATGGAGGTATTTATAATTGAATGTAAGATGGATTTTTTGTAATAAAGTATATTTCAACGTTTTGATAAAACATAAGGCCAAATATAAAATGATAAGGAAATAAAAGACCCATGGGAAAAGGCTTACCCAATACATATCAGTGAGGCCACCACCGAAATCCTTGGCATTCTCTGAAGGACAATTGGCTCCATAGTCATCCACCAAGTCTCCACTGCTCGTCAATTTCTCCATCTCACGCAACTCCTGGATTAAAAGAAAAGCAGTAGTGTTAGCATGATATCAATCTCAAGTCTTAAGATATACAAAATAAATTTAGTTCCAAATCAAACCTCGACTTCCTCGTGAGATGCTGAAGGACTCGTAATATTAGCTTGTTCACAAATCCCTACAGAACTATTCATGTGAGTATTAGGGTCCTTGTCAGAAAAGACACTTCTCTTCCGGAAACTAAAGGCATCACAAGTCTCTTCAGCATCCCAAATGGAAGGTGCCAAATTAGAAGCAAGGTCTTGCTGTGAATCGACTCTGTTTTGATGCTTGTAAATGTGTGCGGCAATTGCAGCATCGAAAGAATCGCAAGTAAAAGAGTTTTGCTGAAGATAGTTTGAACTTATTGGGACTGGGAAATCAGTGAAATTGGTTGCATCTAAATTTTGGGTCGACTCGGATAGAAGTTCGCCCACACTTATATTGGTAAGACTATCAGCCCACTCCCCAGCAGACACTGACATATCCTTCTGCATGGAAATTAAAAAACCATGTAAAAAACATTTTTACACAAATAAATTTAAAATCAAATAAAAGATCATGTTTCTTTAATCCTAAAAATATCACCTGCATCTCTTTCAGAATTTGCATTCTCATGAATCAAGGGGACTTGTGCTAGGTAAAATGTAACACTTTTGAGGGGGAAATTGTAATTTGAAAGGCACCTAGAGGTTTTGTAATTAAAGTAAAGCTGGGGATACTTTTTGGAGTTCTCCTATGTGCTTTAGAAGAATGAATCTTGACAGAGTATGACTTAAGGTCATATGCTAAACCACTTAAATAGTTAAATCACCCAAACAGTTTTCTGCCACTGAATTTTATCAATTACTATTCATGTAAGTTAACATTTTCACCATTTGAGTTCAGTCCTAATATAAGAATCCAAGTTAAAGTAGTGAAAAAGGCAAAAAAAAATAATAATAATAAAAAAAAAAAAAAAGAGTCAAACCTTTTTTTCAACTTGTCTCGTAACAGTTACATCTCCACTCGTTTTTGTGAGTGATGATACAGCTGCCACACTATCATGATATTTCGAAGCATTAATGTTGGGAACAGAGACACCACAGTCGACGGTCTTAATTGGAGTAGATATCGTGGATGAGAGAGTTGGATTAATAGTTTGTTCAGCAGAGACAGGAAAACTATTATGAGGTGTGCCCGGGTTCTCAGGTTCTGCATGCTTCTCTGTTACCATGTTAGTAATGTTCGAATATTGCTCTATCACACTCGTATGAGACAATACGTGAGCAGTTGCAGATTCAATCCCATCTTTTGAAAACCAGCCATATCTAAAATTATGTAAATAAAAACAATGTTACATCGTGATCCATTCAATGATACAGATATAAATTGAATATGGGTATTAACCTGAGGCGGAAAATTGAAGGGCTTCCAATATGGTAATGAACATCAGCTGCACAAAGAGTAGAGTCCTTTGTCCACTTCTGATAACCCACCAGATTTTCCCTCTGAGCCCAGTAAGGAAAAAGCATTAACTCTTGATTTGGTAAGCTTGAGCCACCCCATTTGCGATTCAGATGTTCCAATATAGATGATATTTTCTTCCGTGTGCTCAAAGTTAGTTCCAAATGAGGGTTATGATGATCCTGAAAATTAAATAAAAATTCCTGAGTCATTTTCCCAGCAAACACTCAACCATTAGTAATTTTCTCCCTTTATCGTACCATTTCCAAGGCTTTACGTGTACATTCATCGATTGGAAACAACTGGAGCTTAAGTTTTGTGGAGTTATGAGTATTACTCTCGTTGAACTTGAATTGTGGAGACATTTCTAAAGAGTGTGCTACTTCTTCATCAAGTTGTGAACTCTCATGACCTGAAAACAAATAAATAGATTAGGTAATTTAAAATCAATAATTTATGGATAACACCATTCGTCCTTCCTTCACAATGCTCAAGAATATTTGAAACGCACATTGGGCTTTCGGAAAATTTTCACTCTCTTTATCAGTGTTCACTTTTTCCATATGTTCGGCAGCCTCAGCAACCAACGAAACCCCAGCAATGGCCGCTTTTTCCCATCTTTTATATGCAGTTGTTGATACAAATCCTATAGATTTGGCAATAAAAACATGTCATTCAATGATCAAAAAATGAAGATTTATTGCTAAAAACAAATAGAAATAACATACAATTGAGGCTTACGGACACCTATGCTTATAAAAAACATCCTGCATAGACTACATATCCTTATTAACTAAATAGGAAGTGTTCATGTGAATGTCTACATGAACAAATGCATTATCTCATCAAAAACATAGACTACATGTTCACAATATTTTGGTCTCTACCAACTACTCATGAATTTGATGGAAAAACACGGACTACTCCTATGCTGGACCCCTGAAAAAACTATATTACTTTTATTTTAGTTGAACTAATCAGATGTAGAGTGGGATGAAAGAGTCCGGACATAATCCAAGGAAACCATCATTCCATCACCTCAGGTCCTCAACTATATTGAACCCTAGCTAATAGCAAGAAATAATACTATAGCACGGGGGAATCCAGAATTACAGTGGAGGTTGAAAGATTTTTAGATAAAAAAAATAATTATGTGCCACTGAGCCTCATATTTAATAAATTTACAACTATGGTTCCAAGCACCACACCTTTCTGGTAAATAAAAATAGCTATATCAGATCAAAAGATGATCCTACTAAAATAACAGATGCGCGACATTCTAGCTGATACTTAGATAATGCACACAACACTAACTAAGCACAACTTATTCAAATTTTACCTGTTTTTCGTCGATGTTTTGCTGTTTTAACGGAAGCTGTGTCTACTTTGCAGTCCGTACCACTCGTATCGATGTTTATATTGCGTTTGAAAAAAGCTCCTTTTCCATTTCCAACTTTTAGAATATTCTGGCTGTCAACAAGAACCATTTTTACAGCACGACGATCGTGCCCCGGTGGCCTGACCTGATTTGGGGCCGGAATACTTGGAACGGGATTATTGTTTTCTCCATTGGAAAGCTGTTTTTTAACATTCTTTTTCCGATCTTTCAAGAGTTGGTTCTCCTTCATTACAAACAAATAATCAGTACAATCATAACTCGGCAATTCATCTTCAAGGTACGATATCCACTAGGTGTAACTAACCAGAGTCTCTACAAATATCTTGTATCTCCGAGGTTTCAAGTGAAGTTTTGAAGGTTTACAGCTGTACTTCTCCAACAAGGACCACCTAGAATATACATTATTTAGGAGATAATTATATTAAAAACAAAGCTATTCTTCATACATGATACAACCTGACAACCAAAACAGAATGTGATCTATCTATAAAACCCGGAGAAAAAACAAACTAGGAAGCATATATGTCACGATCAAGGTTCACAAGTCCATCAGTTCACAATCTAAAAAATATTTACCGCTTTGGAAAAGAAAAGTAGAGAAAAGAAAGGCCAAGTACTAGGGATTTCAGAAATAACGTCCTTCAATATATTTCTAAATAACCAGTAAATTAAAATTCAGTGAAGAAGTACACAGCACAAGAGATTTAGAGAATAATAAGAACTAAAAAAAAATCGGAAACATGCAAAATATATATTTGTAAATGGCAAAAGGACGTTTATTTAAACCGATAATAATTACCATCGAAGCATGGCAGCATTGGTATCTTTCGAGTTCTTGGCATCAAGAGAAAGCTCAGGGCCCAACAACTTGTTCATTCGCCTAACAAGACGATAGTAATAATGCCTAACCTGAGCTCCAAAGAAGAGAAAAAAAAGTAAGTATAAAGTATATATTCAAAGAAAAATAGGAGTAAATTAACAAGCAATTTCATGAAATCATTCACCTGTTCCTTGTTTTTGCTTTGGACACGGGAAGTGATTTTCTCGAAATTCTGCCAAAAATACAAATCATTCCATTGTCAGCACCAGAGGTAAAACACATGATTTACAAAGGAATTTATGTAAGAAAGGGTAGCAAAAAAATTGCCTTGCCAACTTGTCGTAGAGCAGTAAAAAAGCTTTCTTCCTCTTGACGGGTCCAAGCAGCCCACTGTCTCGTTTGTTTTTTGGCTACATTGTAAATTAAAGTCAATAAGCATAAAGATTTCACTGATATAGGGTACATCAAAATAAAATACAGTAGATAACATCTAAAAGTACCAGGCATCTGTGAAGCAGTATTTTCTTGAGAAGATGAAGGCACATTAGAATCCCCATCCTTATTTCCAGAATTATCAGGATTGTGGCAAAGCTCACAGTCTAAGGATGAAACCTGCGTCACCATTTGTGTATATATTTATATAATTTTTTTTACACAGATACCCTTTCGTGCATTATTAGATCGCCTGAATGCCAACACGCACCTAGTCGAAAAAAAAATTGAAAGAGAAGTCAGTAAATAAACTAATGGAAAATATTTTTAAGGTTTAACCGTATCAAAACAACGATTCTCATTTTTTAGAAGTAACAAAACCAATCTGTTACCTTAACTATTCAAGTTCCTACGAATGAATCACATTTCTAACAATGTCAACTTGGGAGGAAATTAATCAATAATATTAGCTTAAAACACAATTAGATTCATCAAAACTCCCATTTCGAAAACTGAAATTCCCCGGGCACGTTGAAGACGAAGAGAGCATCACAATCACAAATGGTTTTGGAATAGAGTAAAATTCTAGATGTGCAAAAGGGAATTAGGGTTTCCGAATTAATTATTTATTTTTCAAACACGCACAGAAACTTTAAGCAGCTGAATTCCAATAAAAAAGAATCGAGAACGAATTTCGAGTTACATCAGCGAAATTATACTTACCGATTGCATTCACCAACCTATGCAGCCGACAGAAAAAAAAATCTAAGATCTATTACTCGAAAATTCTGGCAATAAATGTACATATATAAGAAAGTAAAATCACGCCTACTTCAATGTGTATAATCAGCATACGAGGAAATAAAAAAGAAAAAAAATCACGAGAGATTGCGTACCGCATACCATAACCGAGATTGAAGAGGCAACAAAAACCAGTAGAGGTGAAGAAGACGAAGAATAGATAGTATAAAAAAAATGTACTGTGCAGATTTTCTTAGGGAATAAATCGTATAGACTTAAACGGTAAACCTCGGTTAAAAGTTAAAATAAATTGGGGAAAAAAAGGAATAAAATAGAGGGACACACATGACATGCCACCTGTTATATTTATTTATTTAAATAATTATATTTTAATAACCCTAAATATATTGTAATATAGTTGACTTATTTAATTAGGGGTAATTACGATAAGGATAATCTTTGAACAATTCCAAATCGAGTAATCTAATTTCAGATTTTAATGTTAGGTGAGTTATTTTCCATATGAAGTAGCATAATTAACAAATGACGATCAGTCGATCACTAAGCAAATTATTCATCTACTCTAATTTTATTTTTTTAAGTAAAGGTTAATTTCATAAAAAAGTAAAAAATGTAAATGTACAAAACTTCGCGCAGGGAAACCCTTACCACCCAGACGAGCTAACAATTAGTTCTCCACACAACAAAAAAATGAAATATAGCAAAAATAACATCTACCAAGTTATACGCCACTCTCTTCTCACCGAATGCTCCCAAATAAGATTCTGAACGGCCCTCAGGTGGTCCGGCTTATTCAGGTCCCTTAAGTTAAGTGTACTCTAATTGTTACAATCAAGTGTCTTATAAAATTCATTGTTATATTATTATTAGTTATTGTATATATTTTGATATAATTATTATTAATAGAGTTAAAACATAGAATAAAAATAAAGATAAATGAAAAGTTTAAATAATTTTGCACTTATGGAGCTTTTAAATGCAAGCAAAATCGAGAAAGTGAAATATCCATCTCAAACGAGGAAAGTTATAAGACTTAGGAGGTGTGATGTGTCTATTCTAAGAGTCGATGAGTAGTCGAAAGATCTAAACATTAGCATGAAAATGTTCACCTAATCATAAATATAAATAAGGCGAAGTCTCCCTTACCCTTAGTATTGTAGAAATCAAAGAGAAATTGAGAGTTCGTTTCATTGAATTTGAACATAAAAAGGATAAATTATGAAGTAAACAAAAATTTAATAGATAAAAACAAACATCAAATACGTCAAATTATAACACCATGCGAATAATAATTTCAAGCAAATTAAATTACTTTTATATAATGTTTATTTAAATCTTGTGTAGTTTACTTTCTAATTTTACATATCTTTCACATTTGTGAGCTGTTTGATTCTCCGATCGAAGACTGCGCGCCTTAATATAAACTCAATCGGCCCTGGCCTCCTCTTCTTGTCATCTCTATCGTCCTCTCGCTCAAACCATGACCCCATTTTCCAAGAGGCCTTGTTCCGAATCCTCAAATCAAACAGCTCGCCAAACACTTTCCACTTTTGAACTCCAGAAACAAAAGACATATATATACTCTCCTTTCATCCCTCTTCAAATAAAGCCCATCCTGCACCATTCTCCATAGCCTCAATCCCCGGAGTAAGCAACCTTTTTAGCGTGCGTCACAAACGGTATTTCATCTTATGTCCCGACATAATATCTAATCACCATTATAGTTTTTTTGGTCATCTTTAGTCCACATAAGTCCCATTTCCATGCATGAGTTTCCCGTGTGTGTCAAAATGATCCATCAACAGAGCAGAAGAACGAAAGAACGAAATGATTAGTCATGGGATCAGAACGTTTATTTGTTACCAATTTGATTTTGCTCATGTGAGGTGGGCCCTCGTACACACTCTGCAATTGGATTTAGATTGAGAAATTATATGGTGAGTTTATCTACACCTCCAACTACTAAACGCACCACATGGATTAATTCACTCCTTTAAATTCATGACTTTCATAATTACACCCCTTATACAATTCCAAGCATACGTATACCCTTATATTAAATTAAAAACAATTTACGTACTTTCACACCTCTTCAATCCAACTGTGAGTTTTTTCTTTCTTCTTCTTCGTGTTGTTGGTCTTCTCATTACTCTGCAACAACACAAACTTATTTCATCTTCATACTTGATTTCTCTTCATCCAAAAGAGTAAAATTCCAAAGAACGATGGAAATTTAGAATATCTTATATTCAAAGAATAGGTATATCGCCATCGAGCAAAATAAAATTATTGATAATTAATTATTATTTTTTTACTTTTTCTTGAAACGGTGTCGAATGATTATTACCGGGAGAAAAAAAACAGATTTTTTTTCTATTTTTCAGACTTGAATGTACTTCTTTTATAAAAAAAATAATGAAGATGTTTTTGCTTAGGGGAAGACAAATCTGTGATTAAATCACATTTTAATTGTTATGGTTATGATGATCCGATCTCTACATGGTCGAAGAATCAAGTAAATATTTTTTTGTTAAAAAATAAAAATAAATTAAAGATTGAAATATAAGAGAGTATTTTTTAATTTATAAAAGGGTGTTATAGAATATTATTAAAATAATATAAAAAATTTAAAAAAAAAATGTGAATAGTAATCCTAGAGAGATGTTATACCTTACACAACAGGAGTAAGATGATCATCTTACTCCAGGCCCAACATATAAAATAAATTGACCCAGCCCAATGACTTGTGGTTACGTCACAAAACCTACGCTTACGTTTGCTCAGCCCAACATATTTTCCTAATTCACTCTCGAATACACCGTCTTCTTCGATTCTTCCTACCTCTTACACGCTCTGCCAGCCACCACCCACCGCGCCCCGCTGGTCGTCCCCGTCTTCTCTCCACCTTCTCGCCGCCGAAGAACTCCGAGCAACAGCAGCGCCCACGAGCTCTTGATCCACCGCGCAACACCACCTGCTCCGAGGAGCCCTCGCCTCCTCCGTTCACCTTCGGCAGCCGACAAAGTAAGTCTAGCCCCCTTTTATTGTTTTTTTTTTTTGTTTTTAGTTGTTTTTTTATATGTGAAATTTCTGTAATTGAAATTAGGGTTGATAAAAAAAATTGGTTTGGTAATTGCAATCGTGTGTTACTGTTTGTTGTTGTGTGTGATGTTTGTGTTATTGTGTTGCTGTGTGTGTCGTGTGTTATTGAAAATGGTTGGTGTAGTAACTTGGCTCTGGTTCCTCTTCTTTGATGATGCCCCTCTCTCCAGATCTCTACCGCCCATTCTATATTGCTCCTGTTATTGGATGAGCTTTTTGTTTGTTTTTCTCACATTTTTTTTCCTATAGTCGATGTTTTATCAGGGAGATGTGTGTAATAAAACTACAATGAAACTTGTCTTCAATAAGATTATGTGAAGGTTACCTAGATTCCATGCCTACACAAATTTTAATACCTTTTTTGTATATTTTAACATCATTTACTGAGAAACTAACTTGACTTTGTTATTGAATTCTGAAAAATGGCAGTACGATGACATCGTTTTCTGAAGGATTGGTCATTAGTGAAAAAATAAGGCTCGATCCAAGCCTGCTTGTCGAGGTATATACTTTTAAAAATCTCATAATGTATTAGTTTTGTGTCTACAACTCATCTTGTTTTTTTTATGTGCTAGGATAAGTATAGTGTTATTTGTGTTATGTGATCAATTATAATATTATGTGGGTTTGATGGTGATCATTTTATATTATCTAAATTATGTGGTTTTGTTGGTTATACTTTAAAAGAAATTTTTTGAAATACAAAAACTGATTTTGTTTAAGAGGATTTGTATAACTTCTTACTAATTAGATGTTGACACGAGGGAAACATTGAACAAAATTATGTCTTCAGACTACTTTACAATTACACCGGAGATAAATGTTCCGACTGAAGTGGCACCTGGTGGTGGAAATTATACTTCGTTTCAGGTGCCAGTGCAAGGTTCTTTTATTCGTCCAGTTGAAGGCTCGGGAGTTGAGTATCAGCAAGAGGTAAATTAGATTTTAATGCACTTTTTAAGCTCCTGCGTTCTTATTTATTGTTTATATATGTTTCTTATTTACTAGTAGTATGTTGTTCCACATGATCTACCTCCACTTGTGTAAGGAAATTAAGCAACAAAAGGTTAAAGATAAAAATTGTGTAGTTCCTGATAAAAATTTAAGCGACTACTATCACGGTTCTTGATTATATTAATCATTTAACAAATTCTGGTTGTCGTTGAATATTGTGCAAACGAGCTGTACAAAGGTGCGAAATTGCACGGCCTAAGATGGAATATATCTCATACTTCATCTCTATATTGCATTATCTTTCATAATAAACAGACTTCATCCTTCATTTTAAACTGTTATTATTGCATAATCTTTCATATTCTTCATTTCAAACAGTTATTATTAATTTTTTATGCTACAACTTAAATTTCTTACAAGAAACTGCATACGGAAGAATTCTTCTCCATCAAACCAAGTAAATTTCTGAACTTTCTCATACTTCATATCCATAGTATGTCATCTTTCATTAAAAGACAGTTCATACGTCATTATATGAATGAAAAATGTACATAATCATACTTTAATAAATGAATATATTTCATACTTCATAACTATGGTTTGTATTTTTTTTTTTTTTTTGCAGAACTCTACTTTCTTGATAGAACTCAGAGTCAGATATGCGGCTTCTGTAATAATGATGGACTGTAATGAAATCAAAACTGGATAAAGCAAAAAAATTCACGACAGTATTGATGAACGGCGATTGATATATTGTTGATGAATGATGGATGATTGATATATAGAATTGGTGCATGTGGTAGATGAATGATGGTTGAATGATATTGTTGATGAATGGTAGATTATTTGTAAAATATTGATAATTAATGGTAGATGATTTGTCTTAGACGAGAGTTTTAGATGCTAAAATTGATTTGTTCATCATTTGAAGATGATTGGTGTATGTTGGTTTATTTCTGATATATTTGGTGGCTGAATGATATATTGTGCATGATTTATTATGATTCAGGTAGTCTTGTAAAAATTACTTAAGCATGTTTGTTCAAAACAAAAATGAAGGTTAATAATTTGCAAATTGAAGTATCACACATTTAAAATGAAGAATCGTCATTTAAAAATGAAGTACATTATTTAAAAATGAAGCATCATCATTTAAAAATTGAAGCATCATCATTTAAAAATTGAAGTATCACACCAAAACCTTTGGGGAGGTCTTGTATAGAAAAGTCTTGTATCGAAGTGGCGATTTATAATCGAGGGCGTCAAACGATCGAGGGAGGCGAACGATCATAATGATTTTAAAAATGGAGAATAATACATTTCAAACAAAAGAACCATACTTGGCAAAATGAAGTTCGAAAATTCACTATCAAATACAATATCCAAAACCAAATATTTGTTACAATAATCAAAATCCAAAGTCTAAAATACAAAATCCAGAAAACCAATATCTGTTTCAAATTAACTCATCTAGAAAATCAAAAGTCTAGTAGAATCCAAACACACTATCTCTTATGCTCCAAATCTCCATCTCAACAACCTGACTTATTTATACAAAAAAAAAAAAAAAAAAAACAAAAGTTAATTATTAATCATAGACTAAAAAATTACAAATATAAGTATCTTAAATAATTACTAAGTAGAATCTGTCAATGGCACAAACAACGAATTACTTTATGTAGTAACAATATTTAAGGTTACAGTCCCTGGGTGCACAATATACGCATCTTTGGAACATACACAACAATAAAATTTTAAAATGAAACACTAGTCAACTATAAACTCAAAATGAGGGCAAAATGAAAGTAAGCCGAGAATAATCTGGAGTATGAACATCTAGGGTTCCATCATCAAGATCAACAATGTTATTCGACTCCATAACCTCTAACATAAATGAAACTATAAATTAAAATGAAATACAAAATGCAGGTTGATATTTAATATAAATGAAGGTTGACATAATATAAAATGAAGGTCAACATATTTCAGAAACTATTCTATGGTTTGATCTTCAAGAGCAACATCATGATTAAACATTTATAAACACATAAACTCATAACAAAACATACAATCAGAACAGGAGATGGATAGAATTTCAGATTGAGTGAATCGACATACCTTGGATAGTCGATGACAAATCCAATAAACCATCTTATGCGCTAGACAGCTGCGTGACTAGCACCTTGTAATATCTACCACTTAGTATAAGAAATTACGAACACACATTCCTTGATCAACTCAGGCAACCCAATTCCCACATTACTGGCAAGCAACAATTTCACACACTATAGAATCTGTAAAAAGAGAATGGAAACACAAAACAAGTACCACTGAAATATATTTCCCAACATGTTTACAAAAAACAATACCACTCATTTAAGAATCATTCAATCCAGACAATTCAACAACAATCGAAATGAAAGCAATCATCGATGAAGCATTGATCCGGTTAAAATTGTTAGTAATTCCCACAAATCTATAAATCACTTAGAACATGTATTTAAAAATTCTCTAAAAAAAAGGCAGAATTCAACCAACACAATGAATACCAAAATCAACAGTCACATCGGAGATCGGAGTGATATATCTTACAAGATTACCCTGAGATTATCTGGAAGGTACGCGTGCTTCATGGAGAAGTCCATGGCGCGCAAGAGGCGCTGATTTCTGGCGTCGACGACCTCTCTCGGCAGCCGATTAAGGGCTTCATCCAAATTTGGATCGTACATCGGGTCGTACAAATCTTCGTACCGGAGACCTAATTTCCCAAATCAAAAAATCGATCAAAGGAGGAAGAACATGACCTAAAAAAAATGTTTTGTTTAAATCGAACTTATACCATAATTTTTCCAGGCGATTGGTCATCGTTTTCATGTGAATAGCGGCGAACGAAGATAGATGAGTCGATCGAAGCTGAGAGAGATGAGTAGCTGAGAGAGAGTGAGCTGCGAGAGAGAAAAAAAAGGGAGAGAGGGCGAGGCGAGAGATAAAAAAAAAGGGGAAAAAAAGTTGGGTCAATTTTGACTGTAATTTTATAATATTGACCGGGTGTAAGATGTGTATCTTACATAGGGGAGTAAGATATAAATTGCCAATCCTAGAGGTGTAAATAAATTCAGCTTAAATTATACTCTTATTGTACTATATATTCGGCAAGGCATATGCTATTGAGCTGAAATTAGCAAATAACCTAATATGAAAATTTTAACTCTAATAAACTTATTACAATTAATAAAGTACTTACTTACTTTTTTATAATTTATGAAATTTTTAACTGCATAAAATTTCAAAATATACTAAGTTTTTCTCTATGAAATTTTTAACCGCATAAATTTTCAAAATATATTTAGTTTTCAAAGTTACGAAGCTTTCATGTCGAAAGATATCCTATGATCTACCTCCCCTCGAATTAACGCACTCTTACTACTGTACAAAATTATCGGAGAAAGAATGATAATAAGATAATAATTTCAACAATTAATTTGACGATGTGCTTATCCACTAACTTGTAATTGAATTAACACACACTCTTACTACCACCTCAAATTAATGTTGAAATTATTATCTTATTATATTTCTTTCTCCTATAATTTTGTACGTAAATCGGTCTCACTACGAGAACAAGTATCTTATTATATTTCTTTCTCCTATAATTTGGTACGGTAAATCAGTCTCACTACGAGAACAAGTGTGTAATCTATGTAATTTTTGTACCTGAATTGCTCAACAATGTTTATTTTGAAAAGATCACATACATGCTATTATTGTAAGATGTCCAACACATGGCTCCACACAAATAAAACAAATAAGTCTTAAGTTGCATAATTCCACACAAATAAAATAAATAAATCTTAACTTAACACAAATAAATAAGTTTTAAGTACAGCACAATAAAATAAATAAATCTTAAACTCCACACAAATAAATAGAAAGAAGTAAATAGTTCACTTAAACTCCACACAAATAAATAAAAGATGATTTTATTTACAACTCTCTAATTATTTTACACACTTATAGATTAATTTACTCTCCATTAATTTACCTTTTTAATTTTATATGAGCAAACCATCTCCATCCATCTCTCTTCAAAATCAATCTATCACATCATTCCACAAACAACTAATTAAAAATTAAGTGAAAAGTTTTGAAGTGAAACTTTATTCCCATATTATGAGAGACTAAACGAGAGAGAGGATAAGAATGGGAAGAGAGCTAGCCGAGAGGTTTTTGTGGGGTCGGAGGGTATTAACGAATTCTTTCTGCCATGATGCCCTTAACTTAAAGCCTATACGCGATAGGTAGACTCCTGTAACCATGACATATTTGCTTACTTGAACATAATTTCTTTCCAAAAGAAATTAAATGATTAATTCCACAAAACAAATTTTTTTTACGAGGCAGAAATCTAAATTTTTAGTTTTGTGCCAAAATCGACCATAGATCAATTCCCTCTTGATTTGGGAGTATTGACTACACTCCCAATTCTGAGCTTCACGGTACTCTTACCAAGTGGCATGTCAGATCCAGGGCATCCCAATTGGATTGACTGGGAGGACAGTTTCTCATTTCGAATCTGTAAAATCATAATTTGGATCAAATCACACATCGCAGTATACTAGGCCTTCTAATTCTTTAAGAGGTTTGTATTTGTCGTGTTTCTTTTGCCCATTTTCAATAAATTAACCTGAAATATTATTTTTTATATTATCTATTATAATTTCTTTTATGGTATTTATAAATTAAGTAAGAAGAATCTAATTAAATTTTATTTAATTTATTAAAATTATTAAATTTTGTAGGGATGTTTATGGGTCCAAAATCGGACCGAATCGGAACGAATTTCAATAAAAGTAAGACCCGAAAATTGGACCGAAAAATTTCGGCCTGGTCCAATTTTTAACCGAATTGGACCAAATTATTTTTAAAATAAATATATATATATATTATTTATTTATATAAAAAAATAATTAAAATAATATATATATTTTTAAAAATATCTTTAATTTAATATAATGTTAAATTTTTTAGTACGTACAAAATTAAAATTTATAATGTCTTATAATTTATTTATTTTTTGTAAATAACGTTAAAATAATTTTACTTTATTAATTTTTTTTGTTATATAAGTAAAAATAGATAATTTTATAATTTTATTCAATTTATAAAAATATATTTCATAGTTATATATTATTAAAAATTATATATTTTTATGTATTCGGTTTATTCCGATTTTTAAATGAAATCGAATCGGAACCCGGAATTGTAAAGTTAAAAGTAAGCATTACACTAACATTTGTATCTTACATGCATTTGTGAGTTGTTTGATTTATAATATAGTGCGACATGTTAGACCATGCTTTGATCTTCTTGGTCGGATATGCAAGGTGTTTGATGAAATTGTCGCTTAGGAATTTTTTTGTTTTTATTCAATAAGAGAGGGACTCGTGAGATACTGAGATTAAGTTCTTCACTTTGGGAACGGTGCCGTTTTGAGCTGTTCGTTGCCGGCCTTTACAATATTACAAGAAGAATGATATATATTATTTTATTTATTTTTTGAATATTTATTTGAGGGAAAAAACAATGACAATAATAATCTAAATACTTTATAACAAATTATAATTGTGTTATGTTGTGTAAAATTTATTTTTGAATTTATTGTGGTAAGTAGGATGTAAATAGTTAATATGGAATACATGTATTACAAGAAAAAAAAATCAAAAATAAAATTGATAAAGATTTTCCCAAAAACAATAGTAGTAAAGACTAAGGCTCTGTTCTTTTGGACTGAAAGTAACTGAACTTTACTGAACTGAACTGAACTTTACTGAACTGAACTGAACTGAACTGAATAGATCTGAACTGAACTGAACTGAACTGAACTGAACTGAACTGAATGAGCCTGAACTGAACTGAACTGAAATTAAGTTCAAAATAAGAAATTTGAACTGAACTGAAATTAAGTTCAAAATAAATAAATAATATAAGATTATTTTTTAATAATATTAATTGTTATAATTTTTTAAAAATAAATAAATAAATTCATAAATTGTGTTTTTTATTTAAAAATTTTCTATTTATCAAATATAATTTTTTTATTAACTAAAATTTCACTATATATTAATTATTAATATGTAATTTAATTACAATATAACAAAATAATCTAAAATTAATAAAAAAATTATATATTTTTTAATTTATAAAATATTTATTTACTTAAAAATAATAAATTTTCATATTTACTTAATAAATTTAAAATTTATAAATATAAAAATTAAATTAAATTATTATTTTATATTTAATTTATTTAACTTTTAAATTAATCCGGTTTTATCCGGTCCAAAATCGGACCAGACCCGAATTTACCGGTCCGGTTTGGTCCGGATCGGTATTATTTCGGTCCAGTTTCCGAGTCATGCTTTTTCATGATTCCGGTTCTGGTCCTATCCGGTTTCGGTCCGGTTTTGGACCGATGAACACCCCTACATGGACCACCTAGAGTTATTTCATAACATTTCAATTACCGACATTCTTCATTAAGAATGAAAGTTGAATGTGCTTTTGGTCAGTTGAAAAAAAGGTGGAAGGTGTTGAAAATTATGCCTCAAATAACACAAAAGTATCAAATGTCAATTATTGTTTCTTGTTTCACACTTCATAATTTCATACGAATGCACGAGAGTGGTATTCCAATTGTACATCATGATGTTGCCAGTGGGAGAACAAATTCAAACTTGGATGACAAAAATCGAATGAAGCTCATGTCTAAGGTAAGGATGGATATAGCTGAAGCTATTTGGAAAGATAACAACACCGAAGAGCATGACAATAGAGTACAACAAAATGATAAGGAGTTAGATCATATGGAAGTAGATTGATCGATTATTTTAATTTTGTAATTTTTGTGATTTTTTTCAATATTACAAACATTTAATATTTATTGACATTAATTTTTATTGTTTTATTATTATTATTAGTATTATTATTATTATTATTATTATTATTATTATTATAATAATTATTATTATTATTATTGTTGTTGTTATTATTATTATTATTAAAAACTGAACTCAACTGAACTGAAACTGAACTGAACTGAACGGATCTGAACTGAACTGAACTGAACTGAACTGAATAAAACTGAACTGAACTGAACTGAAATGAACTGAAATTAAATCCAAAAGAACAGGGCCTAAGTGGTAAAATCATGAAGCTATTTGGACCGAACTCGGGCACGGTTGCATATCCTCAACCCTGGGCTAGCACTTTGGGCTTTCATGTCCTAGCAGCAGTTATAACATAATGCAACTATTTAGAACATAAAAATAAAAACAAAACCATACCTCAATCCATTCAGTCTCCAATTGCTCACATGAGAATTCTTAATAAAAATATAAATATATTATATAAATATGTGTTGGGTAGATACTTAAATATGCCTTGATACACACCTTACACATTGAAATTGGATTGATATAATATAAAATTGTGTTGTGTAGATACTTAAATATAATTGGGTGAAATTATTTAATAACCAAATATGAAAATGCCAACACTAATAAAACTTATTTCAATTAAATAAAATATGATATATTTACCTTTGCATAAAATATAAATTATAAAATTGTAAGAGTTATTGAGTAACAGAATACCAACTCTAATAAAACTTATTTCAATTAAAAAAAATGCGATAACTTAAGTTCTCATCTAATAAAACTTATTTCAATTAAAAAAAATATAATAACTTAAGTTAAATGCAATAACTTAAGTTCTCATCTAATAAAACTTATTTCAATTAAAAAAAAATACAATAACTTAAGTTCTCATAAACTTATTTCAATTAAAAAAATACAATAATTTAAGTTCTCATCTCCGATTCTTTGAACTCATGTATAAAGTAAGGCTATATGCGAATAAAAAGTTAGAAATTAAAATTTAAATAATTTAATCAATATTATTTAAAATAATATATTTAATAAAAAATTTAGTTTAAACATAAAATAAAATTAGTTGAAAATTTCACTAAATTATATTAAAAATATTTTCCGTTTAAGACGTGATCTCCATCGCCGAGGTGGGATGCTCCATCGGCATATCTCCTACAACATTCTCAATCACGTAAGCTAACTTGTCATGTCAATTTAAAACTATTTATTTATTTGTGTTGAGCATGTGTGAAGCTTAAGAGAGTAGGTGTGGTTAAAATTTATTTATTTATTTACTTGTGTGGAGTTGAAAGTTTACATGTAATAAAAATGTTAACTAATATTTCATAACTATATATATATGGCGCAGATTTGATACCGCAGAAGAAACTTCTAATTCTCGATATTTGTCCAATTGTTCTATGTAGAAAGGCTCGACAATATTTCATGAAACATTTTCCTTAAACAATGTTGACAATGATGATTTATTAAGTAAAATTATTGTTGTTAAGTTATTTTATACCGTAATAATTTATAATTGGATAAAATTGATTGATTTGAAATAGTCATTAGGTGCATGAGATAATGGTGAGTTGAGGTTGTATCTTGAAAAATTGGCAAAAGCGGAAAGTGTTGTTGACTTTGTGAAGATCGACCAATTGGGTCGACCACCTTTATCAACCCAATGATAGTTTATGGGAAACACTTATTTAGGATGATAATGATAGAGATAAAAGAGGTTAGTGTAGAATTATTATATACAGTATGTGATAGAACAATAGTGCGTGCAGCCTTTAGGTAAATATTCTATTTTATCACTTGATTTGTATATTTATTTATGTGTATAATTGAATAATAGATGACCATTACACTTTGGCTCGGTAATTAACTATGTCTTAACTTAGATACCTCTAATTTTCGTTCCGTTGTTTTTCTTCATTTCGATTTTCGAGCTTGCACCTACAAACCTCTATTTCGCTAAAAAATCCTACCCTTTTTTAATAGCAAAGTTTGGCGGGAAGTTTTGTAAAGGATTCAAAGTCTTGCTTTGCACATTCCAAAGTTGAGTTTTGTTGTGTACTCATTTTATTTTTCTTAAAATTTTTAAAAAAATGGTGAAATTTCTTTTCAATTGTTTTGGATGGTTGGTGTTGGTGTTATTGTTCTTTAAAAAATTACATTTTTTCTGTGGATGATGTTAGTGTTCTTGAAATTTTTGTTTGTTGATTTTTGTTTTTGATCATCATGCTTTATATGTTATTTTTTTCATTAAAAAATTAGATCTTTTGTGTGTAATTTATATGTTATTTTTTTTCATAAAAAAATTAGATCTTTTGTGTGTAATGTGGTTTGTAGTTGTAGAAATTGTAGATTTGTTAACTCTTTGATTGTGAAATTTTGTTTTTTATAGTGGGAAAATGGATCAACATACCTGGTGTTATTGTTCTTTTTTTCTCGTGTATGATGGTATTGGTGTTCTTGAAAAAACATTTGATGAATATTTTTATTTTTTGGATAGGCATGTTGTATATATGTTATTTTTCTAAAAAAAAATATATTTTGTGTGTTATGTGGTTTGTATTTGTAGAAATTCCAAAAATGGGATTTAAAGGACAGAAAAAAAATCAAATAATGTCCATAGAGCAAGCACAAAAGCTCTATTGGTCGCACACCCTTATAAAGTTAATATTCACAACAACTAGTGAGTAATTATTTAGAATTTCAATTATTTTTTAATTATTTATTATTGGAAAGTGTATTTATTTTTGCGGCCCAAGAAGAAGAAGTAGACTTGTGATTGAGTTCTCATTGCTATTCGTGGTTGTGTTTAGGGGAAACTTACTTTTGTTAAGTATTATGACCTTTATTTTGAGTATGAAATATGTTCTTGTGATTTGTGTGTGTTTAGATGATCCTGTTTATTTGCTTTTGAGTATGAAAATTGTTCTTGTGAATTGTGATATGTGTTTCATTAATGTTTTGAGTTGTGTTTGGGTTAATTTGAGTTAATGACAAGGCTAAAGCCCAATTTTTTTTTTTTTTTTTTTGAGTTGTGTTTAGTTAATTTGAGTTAATTAAAGCCCAAATTGTTTTTGAAATTTCAATGTTTCCCTTTGTTTTGAGTTGTGTTAATGGATTGGAAAGTTCATTCCTTTTTTCTTCTTTAATTCGTTCATCCCCTTTTTCTTCTCTAATTTCCGGCTCGATCAAGTTTAAAAAAGCCTATTTGGGTTACTAAAATCCATGGTTGTGACCACGTCTCTGAAATCGGATCCTCCGTACTCGGGGAATATTAGTGATGGCTGAGTTGACCACGTGACGTAGGTGTTGCCTCCGGGGACAATTGAGCTAGAAGGTTCAACCTCCTTTTGCACGGTGATCTTCAGGTGCTTGGAGCGGGTCGAGGATCCTCGATCCTAACGTAGTATGTATGTCAATATGTGAACTTATAAAAATGTAGAAAAAATCTAACGTAGTATGTGAACTTATAAAAATGTAGAAAAATAAATAGTGGATGATGAGGGCCGAACTTATAAAAATGTAGAATATCTATGTGAACTTATAAAAATGTAGAAAAATACTAACATAGTATGTGAACTTATAAAAATGTAGAAAAATAAATAATGTGAATAATGAGGAAGGAACACTTGACCAGTATGTTGAGATAAAAAGGCTTAAGCCAACTCAGCCAAACTACGTAAAGAAAACATTATTTGTTAATAAATGTATATATATACTTATATATTCTTAAAAAAATAAAAATAAAATAGTGATCGGCGCGCTACCAAGATCGCGCGGCGTGGGTGATTAATTTGTTTGGGCCGGTTAACACTTAACAGCCCACTCCAATTAATAAAAAATATAGAAAAATAGAATGAGGTCGAAACCGAGACCTCTTGATTAATATATGTAAATTTAATATAAGAGTGATTTTGATAAAAGTGTAATTTTTTAAAAGTTTATATGTAATTTATAAAAGGTGATTTTACATAAAGGGTAATTTTTATGTTTGTTTATAATTAAATGATCAATCTTTTTCTAATTATAAATCAGTGAAATTTAATTAATAAAATGTATTTAAGAAAAAAAACAAATAACAGCTCAAAACAAATAACTTCATTTGTTTATAATTATAAACATATCAATACTCTAATTAATAAAAAATAAAAAATTAATGGACAGTAAATTTTAAATTTAATAAACCATAATGTTCCTTTTTCCAAAATAGTTCATTTATGAATGTAGTTTTTTTTAATTATAATTTAAAGTATTTGTATCCAAAATCATATTTTACTAATAATAAATATAAATTAAGTGTAAGGGTAAAATAGTAATTAAGTATACACTTGATTATAATTACATTGTTACTACTCTAAAAATTAATTAAAATAAAAAATTTAACATTTAATTAAAAAAGTATATTTTATAAGGTATACAAACTAAATAAATAAATTAAATATATATAAATATATAAATATATAAATATTTATATAAGTGTTAGGATCTGCGTTTCTTTCTTCCAGATTCTGAATCTTGGAATGTCAGTAAATTTCAATTTCAATTTCAATTTCAATTTCGAATTTAATTATTTATTGAAGAATAAAAATAATAAAAGAAAAAATAAGCTTACGAATTTGTATCCCTTGGACTTACTCGTGTTTTTGCCGTTGACGATGAAGGCCTCGAGAATCTCCTCGCTCGAAGTAAGTCTGCATTAGATCGGTCAGAGTCTTCCAGCCAGGCACATGAGTTGTTCACCGATCAAATTAAATTGTTTTTTCCGGCAAAAAATGAATAAATTGACTCAAAATTTGAATTTCTTGAAACTTAATTGAAACTGTGCATTTTCGTAGGATTAAATCGAAATTAAAAAATGCTGTTTTTTTATGCTTTGACCAAAATGTAAGATAACAAATATAATTTTTTAAGTAAAAATAAATACTTTAGTTGTAAATAAAATTTAAAAAATAACTAGAAAAATTATGTTATGAAAAAACAAAAATAACTTTTAAATTTTGAATAAACAAAAATAAATATTAGTTGCAAAGGCAATCTTTTATAAAAGTCATCGTTCAATAAAAACCAAATATAGACTCAATAATAAGTTTGAAAGACGATAATAAGAGGAAATGTATAACAAGTTTGGAAGACTTACTATTAGCTACTCCATTTTTCTGACTAATAGTCACACTTTCTTCATAAAATACAAAAAAAGTGTAAATATTCGTTAGTTTAGGAGGGAGTATTACGAAGGGAGTATTAAGCCCCTGCTTTCGTGCAACTATGAAGACTTGTTCTTTTGAATTGAAAACGACTGAATTGAATTGAACTAAACTAAAATAATTTGAACCGAACTGAATCGATTTTTTTATAAAAATAATAATAATTTTTATAAATTATTAAATATTTTTTTAAAAATATTAATAATAGTTTGACAGTAACTAGATTATATATTTAAAATTATTGATTGAAATTATTTTTTGTTTATTTTATTTTAATTTATTTTGAAACAAACTAACTGAACTAAAATCGATCTGAGTGAAGCGATTTGAATTGAACTGAAAAATGTTGAAATTAAGTAAAAAAAAAAACGTTCTAAGTATTCAAAACATGAAAATTAAAAAGCATAGTACTTCTAATATTTTATTTAAAGGTAACATTTTTATTTACGTGTTCATCAACAAGAGTAGTTGGAACATGAAAATTACTACTATAAATCATCTATTCATCCAACCGTATTATTTAACCAAGTTTTATGCCACAAGTTTTTTATCATCTAAACTGATCCACAAAATCTAATTACATATTTTATCGCTTTTTTACTTCTCATTAACCAACAACAATGGCGTTTTCTCTGCGGTTGCCATCTTCATCATCTTTCACACTCCCACTCCAAAACCCAATCCCTTCCTTTAAAACCCCCATAAAATCATCATTTCCCGAAAAACCCCCACAGTTCTCAAAATTACAACATTTGCCCCAATGGGTATCCTCAGGCTCAGCAGGGTTCAAGCCTTTGAATTTCTTCTTATCCGGATCTCTCGCTCTTGCTCTGTCATTCACTGGTATGTACGTTATCTCCTTCACCTATGTGTCTCTTTTACCAATTAGGCTAAAGCCAGGGGTAAATTTGCAATTAACCCTAATTAGGTTCGCTTGTTAGGGGTGGGATTTGCTGAGGGAAAGGCCGGGGTGAACAAGCCGGAGTTACTACCGAAAGAGTTTACCACCGTAATTGATGTTGCCGGATTCTTGTCCGATGGCCAGGTGTGTTTGTGTGTTGTAGAATTAATTGTTTCGTTGAATTTAAAAAAAGCATGAGAAAAATCGAGGCCGGTTGAGGTGGCGATGCACGAATGAAATGAGTTTTTTTTCTTCATATTTTCAATCATCAGATTCTAAAAACGAGGCGGGGTGTGTTGTAGTTTGGATTTATGATTCGACTATGATACACTTATTTACAGGAAAAGAGAATTGCACAAGAGATTGCTGATCTTGAAAAGGATACCGGATATAAGTTGAGACTCTTGGCTCAGAACTATCCCGACACGCCTGGTAATAATATATGTTTATAGCTTCCGGGCATTAATTTTCGTTTTTTCGAAAATTAATGTGACAAGCATCTCGTGCCTTCATTTTTATTTTTATTTTGTGTGTCTTCGTGTAGGATTAGCAATCAGAGATTTCTGGAAAGTTGATGATAGTACGATAGTGTTTGTTGCTGATCCCACATTTGGTAATGGTCGTAAACTAGCTACATTTTTTCTCTTCTTTAACTCAGCCGAACTTTCATTTTACTTGTATGTTTTTTGTATGTGTATAAACCAGGAAATATACTTAACTTCAACGTTGGGGCTTTGGTGGATTTAGACATTCCACGAAGCTTTTGGAGCCGTTTAGCCGGGAAATACGGAAACATGTTTTATTGGAAAGAGAAGGTGATTACACTATCTTCATCTCGTTTAGTACTGTGTGTTGAAGGGAAACCTTACATACGTTAGGAAATTTACGAAAAAAAACAAGCAATGGCTAATGTAAACAAATGTACATAAATCCCCAATACTCTTTCTTAATAGGATCACGAAAAATAAGGCATGTTGCGCTTATTCAACTACTACTCTATATTAGTATTCATCTGACAAACACGGTATTTGTAAAAATGAAAAATAAACGTAGGTGGTGTTTGTAATTTTGAAGGGCATCCTTGATGTTTATGGTAGTTTGGCTAAACCGAAGAGGTCATTTTGCAATTTTACATTTTTTGTTTAACCACTGATGAGAGTACGTATTGTGATGATTATCAGGGAGAAGATGCATCTATTGAATCAGCTGTGATGGCGATATCATCGTGTTTAAGAGAACCGGTTGGTTCAAACAATTGCTCGGATGTGAACTGAAATCTGCTTGAGAATTTTAGAGGCATTGTTATTTCAAAGGCTTTTATTGTTACTATTTGTATCTATCAAAATCTATACTACTACTGTACAAGTTATTTTTCTTCCCTGCACTTCTGGTGAATGGCCACACCAATTTGTATAAATTTTTAGGTGTTGAGTTCCCAATCAAATTTTAATTTTTCATATTTAAAAATGATAACATTTGTAAAGCTCACAATTTGTAATAGGTGTATATAGTATAATTTTCTTTAATTACAAATTATTTCATTTTAAAAAAATCATTTGTAATTTACAAAAGAAGAAGTGTATCATGTTTGTCTTAGACAGAATAAATTTTTTATGCCAATTTTGTTGAATGTCAAACTAAAAAATAGTTGAAGTTGACTAAGGACCTGTTCTTTTGAACTTTTTTTCAGTTCAGATCAGTTCAGTTCAGTTTAGACTCGTTCAGTTCAGTTCAATTCAATTTTTTTTTTGTTTTTTATTTTATTTATTTATTTTATTTATTTATTTATTTATTTATTTATTTATTTATTTATTATTTTTTTTTTTATTTATTTTTTTTCAATTTGAACTTTATAATTCACTAAAATTATTTATGTGTAAAAATATAAATTATTAATGCATTGTAATATAAAAAAATTAATATAATATTTAAAAATCATAAAAAATATACAAAATTTAAGTAATTAAATCATATGCTCCATAGGCTCTATTTCTATTTCATTTTTTTGTTCTTCATCTTCATGCTCTTCTGGGTTGTTATCTTTCCAAATTGCTTCGGCTATATCTATTCTCACTTTCGACATAAGCTGTTTTCGATTCTTGTCATCCAAGTTTGTATCTGTTCTCCCAATGATTGAATCATGCGGTAAAATTGGGATACCAATTTGATGCAACCGTATGAAATTATGAAGCGTGAAACAAGAAACGATAATTGACATTTGATACTTTTGCGACATTTGGGGCATAAGTTTCAACACCTTCCACCTACTCTTCAGATGACCAAAGGCACATTCAACATTCATTCTTAACGAAGAATGCCGATAATTGTAATCTTAGCAATATATAATTATATTTAATTTTATTTGTGTATATAGATATAATATATTTATTTTTAATTTTATGCATGTTGAAAAAATTAAAATTAAAAAAAAATATAAATTTTTAAAACGATGCAATTTATTATTTATTATTATTATTATTATATTTAAAAAAATAAAAAATTTGTATAAAAATATTGATATTAAAAAAATAGTTCAGTTCAGTTCAGTTCAGTTCAGACTCGTTCAGTTCAGTTCAGTTCAGTTCAATTCAGACTAGTTCAGTTCAGTTCAGTTTAGCCAGTTTCAGTCCAAATAAACAGGTCCTAATAGTCAATAGAATCAAGTTCAATCGACTTTTCCATCCAATTCAAATTGACTCGTTGAAGCTCTCTTGTGAAATTAATTTTCGGGTAACTCAAATGATTTTGAGTTGAATTAGTGTAATAAACTATGAGTTATCGTATCTTAATGATAATATAAAGAAGTTACCAAAATATATATTTTATGATTTATAATAATTATAAAACATGAGAAAAATATCTTAATTGGATTACTCAAACTCACGTGTAACTTTATTCAATCTTTTTCTAATTTCTCAACGGCGTGATATTTGAATTTTGACCGTGTATTCCAATTTTGATTAAGTGCATGTGAACTTATTAATTTATCCTATACAATTATAAATAAATATTAGTGACACTTTATTTCCTTAATTTAATAACGTGTTTTAATTGGGTTAGTTAATTTTTTAATCGACCGTCTTGTTCGGATTCCCGACAAATTTTTGTGATTGAATCTCTACACAAAATCACACTATACAACATGATTTCGTGATTCGGTATATCTTTAGCATGGTAGTAGTAATTTTATAACTAGGGAAAATTATTGTTTTTTTGTACCCTCGCCAAATAAGAGTCAATCTTTCATAATTAGCATAAACTATTTATTGATTGAGGTCACTTTCATTATAAAGATAAGTTAATTTAGTTCAATAAGAGCAAAACGAAAAAAAAAATCAATACGTTTTGATATCTATTTTTATTCACAATTTAAAATTCGATTACATGACAAAACATCCATTAGGATTCTCGTCGCTAAACATTCCATCGTTCGTGCTCATATACGTAGGTGGTGGTAGTGGCGGTCCATTGGCGTATTGCCCCGAGTATTCTGAATACGAATAGTCTTGATGTTGATGTTGATGATAATAATTATACATACCGTAATTTGGATTGACATAAGTTTGATCATATGTATCCGGCACGGTATAATGTGTTTGTAGATCATGCCGATGATGCTCCATCCTTTTCAATTCAACCGTTGTCTCGTCCCGAACATTGCTTCCCTCTCCACCCTCGCCTTTGACCTTTGACTCGACCTCATTTTTCTTACATTCTTTTCCCTTCTTCTTTCCACCACTTTCGTTGCCACCACTAACACCGTGATCTTTTTCCTTTTCCTCGCCTCTGTCTTCATCACCACTACGACTTTCTTTTTCCTTTTTATTAACTCCATCGCCACTGTTGATTTCTCCTTTCTTTCCTCCCACATCCTCGTTTTTCTTAGACATAACGATTTCCACTTCTCGTTTTAACTTTTCTCTCAAGTAATCGACGAGATCCTCCGAGTCCATTGCTCCGATCACCGTCACCAAATCCTTTCCGAACTCCGTTTCCGTCGAGGTAACACCTATAGAAAAAAAAAATATGTATATATGTCAAATGTAACACATATAAGTGACGTGGTAGTGAGTCAATGTAACATTAATCTAATAGTACTAGTATTTCATGTAAGAATATTCTTCCATTATTGTAAAGACACCGTCACCAAAACCTATCTCTTTATAGAAAAATAAATTAGTTGGTCCAAACTCATTAAAATGACTTTATTCATACCCACTTTATGAAAGAGGGTACACAATAATATAAGTTCAAAATTAATATAATAAAATAAATAAATAATTGACTTACCATCGATGTTCTTTAATATAATTCTTTTTATTTTATGCGCGCACCCTTCACAGTGTAGTTTGATTTTCATCACTACCGTGTTAATCACAACCTGAAATATAATTATTATAATTAAAATTAGAGTAATTTTAAATACAAATTTAAAATTACCAAAATTATCAAATTACCTCTTTGGTTTTTTTATTTCCCTCCGATTTCTTCCCGGGGTTCAGCTCGGCGGCGGCGCCACCCTTTTTGGGCTGTGGGGAGATGAGATCCACCTTCTTCTTGGTCTTGTTTTCGACCGTCTCCCGGAGCCAGGCGGGGTCCACATTCCCCGTCACGGTCAACCTTTTTGCGTCGAAGTCAGCTTTCACTTTATCAACGCCTTCACAAAGTAAATCAATAGGACCGCAATTTAATTAATAATACAGTATTAATAAACTTTTATAATTGTTCCTTGTGCATTATCATGGTTACCTTTTGTAATTATAATTAATATAAATAAATAAATTATGAAATTAAAAGAAGAAATTTAAGGAAATTAAATGAGAGTTTAATGGTAATTAATTAAGCGCGTGCGTTACCTTCCAAATTGCGAATGGAGCGCGTGACTTTCTTGGCACAGCCTTCGCAATGCAAATCCAGCTTCAACACCACCGTGATGGGTCCCACCTCTATGTTCTCTCCGACGACCGCCGCGTCCGCCTTCTCACCGCAGACCGGAGCGGCCTTCGTCTCTCCTCCGTTCTTTGTGCTGTCTTTCTATAAATAGCAGAAATTAAATTAAGATTAAACGCACGGGGACGTGATTCTAATTACATGAAAATGAAGGGATCAGAATGAAGAGTGATTAAATTACCTCACCCATTTTTTGGAGAATTATGAAATTTGATTTTTGCTTTTTTTTTCAATTGATTGAAGAGAGAAATGAGAGGTACTGAAATGAATATATAGAAAGTGTGATTAAATTTAAATTTAAAATTTTCCATTGTGAAATAATGTGGACCCATCCACCAATAAAATCAAGACGAGAAATAAAAAAGTCAAATAAAGACAAAGTTGTGGGCTTATTTGTAATTTTCCTAATTTGTAGGGTAAAAAGTGACACGCCAGCAAAGCCACGAGGGCATGACCCAGTGGAATGACCATGTTGCCCTTCCTAAGAGATGCGAGAAAAGAAAAGGACGAACTTGCTTTTGAGAAAAACAATTTTTTTTTTTTCTTTTAAATTAAAGCAAAAAAAAATAAAGTTAGCACTTTCTTTAAATAACCAGAATTTACAGGTAGTCGGAGAGTCTAGAATACTCGGATTTATTTGTTTATTTAATTTAATTACTCCATTTATTTGGTGTGATTGCAGAAAGAAGATAAAGCCAAAGGTTAGGTCCAAATAGTGATTAATGTTTTAGGTAAAACTTCGTCGAATTTGGTATGATAATAATTCACGTGAGAAATGTTAGTTACACTCTTTCATTCTATTGAAAGTGTGAACAAATTTGAGATGAGTATCGGTATTTAATGTAAAAAAATGAGTATAAAAATAATAAAATTAACAATTTATTTATTTATAAGTATGTAAATTTTTAAATGACAACAAAAAAACAAAAGTAGACAAAGGTAGAAGAAGTATTATAATAAAAATTTAGGAGTAATATTTTTTTGTGATTTAAAGAAACATACCACTTTCAAATTACAATGAGACTTATCAGCATAAAAGTTTAGGTACCTCATCTCCTCTGGCTCGTATTAGTTGTCGCGAACTCACGATTCTTTTGTTACTTTTGTAAATAACAAAATAGGTTCTTCAATTTTTTTTTTATAAATAACAAAAGAAGTGACAATTAAGAGTGATAATTATCGAAATATCAAAATATCGAAATTATCGTACATAAAAATACCAAAAAATACAGAATTTTTGGTATATTAAAATTTTCGGTATGATATGGTACAGTATCGATAATTTTCGGTTCGGTATCAATAAATATTTCGGTATTTCGAGATATATTGATAATAGTCGGTATTGTTCGATATTTCGGTATATATATATACTTCAGTATGCAAAAAAAAATAAAAAATGTCGGTATGATTCGATATATCGATATTTTCGGTATACCGAATGTTCGGTACGATATCGGTATGAACTTTTTCAATATCGAAATTTCGGTATATCGATAATTGTTATACTGAAATTTTCGGTACGATATCGATATAGATTTTTTCGATACCCTAAATTTTTGTTACGGTGTCGATATGACCATTTCGATATGGTATTGTATCACAACCCTAGTTACAAGTGTTTACAATTGCTATGTGATAGTATGAATTTTGGTAGAACCATGGAAGGAATGAAGTATTTTTAATATATGGAAACTTATTTAATTAAAATTAATTGTTTTTCGTAGATGGTTGAAAAAATTATTTTAAACTCTTATCTACCAACCAAAGTCAACCAAATATTTTGACCAATCAATAATTCAATTGTTTCCAAAACTCATATGTTCGAATTGGGCTTTTTTATAGTAAGGACCAATGAAGTAACGAGAGTTTTTTGGGCCTACTTGTTTGTTTTGCTGCGGTAGTATTGGTGATGCAGCGGAAATTAGAACATACAGTATATGATTAATAATCGTATTTTTTAAATAATATTTGAGAATTAAAACATTAAAATTCATTAATTTTATCTCTAAAAATTGATAAAGAAACATCGTATTTTTTAAATAATATTTGAGAATTAAAACATTAAAATTCATTAATTTTATCTCTAAAAATTGATAAAGAAACGTGAAAATTCTTTTTTATTTTATAAAAAACAATTGATGAATTCAATGACATACCATGAATATAAACTAGTCTTAAAATCTTAATAAATTAAAATAAAATAAATATAATTTTATCTCTAAAAATTGATAAAGAAACGAGAAAATTCTTTTTTATTTTATAAAAAACAATTAATGAATTCAATGACATACCATGAATATAAACTAGTTTTAAAATCTTAATAAATTAAAATAAAATAAATAATATAATTACCGGAAGACACCATCTTGATTTTCCAAATACTGTATGATAATATTGTATGAATTTAATTTGTATCCACATTGATTGAGCTTTTCGACCTAAAAAACTTCGGCCCATTAAAACAAATTTTCTGCATAATGTTTGAATTTAATTTTACAATTTTAAAAATTGTTTTGTACAACCCTCAAAATACAAACACACTCTTGCAGTCTTGCATACTGCATATAACTAAGTCCTAAACTAGTTACAAAAACAAATTATTTTAATTTTGTTTTTCAATTAAGAAATGAACTAATTGAACAAAGTGATTGTTTCCCGATTCTGGATTTGAGATCTCAGAAAATAAAAGCCCAATCCAGATCCTCGAATAGTCAAATGTCTATATGGGCATGAGGCCCTTCTGCCACTCAAAACCCAAATCCCACATCGGTTTATTTGGTAGTAGTTTTCCTTGATTTCTAGCAGAGGCAACACAAATATGTTTGTCCCTTCGGGGACATTCGATAAAATTGGAACGATACAGAGAAGATTAGCATGGCCCCTGCGCAAGGATGACACGCATAAATCGAGAAATGGTCCAAATTTTTTTATAAAAAATATTTCATCTTCACCCAATATGTTTTGTTCTTAGACACGCATAAATCGAGAAATGGTCCAAATTTTTTTATAAAAAATATTTCATCTTCACCCAATATGTTTTGTTCTTTCAAGTTTACCGAATGAGTGGCCTCACCACATATTCTTATGAACACTTTATCATCGTTTTAAGTTTGATTTGATATAATATTGAAGTTGAATTTAAACCTCCTATTAAAAAGGATAAAATTTATCAATTTGAATAGGAAGTTTGTGCATCATCTCATTCATTTGTGAGTAATAAACCAAATTTTAAAATATCTAAGCAATATTGGAAGTACACACATAATCCAACCCCAAATATATATGGTCCTATTAGACCATACACAGTAATGAATATTTCATCCTTTATTTTTTTCCATCTCTCTCTTCCACGTCACTTTTCTTTCTTATTCACATCATTTAAATTTATTCATCCTTCATTTACAAAAACACTACACAACAATGGGTAACCATCACATCATATTTTATCCTACCCCACACTTTCATTTATATTTAAAAAACAATTCAATATATTTTATCATAATTTTAAAAAATAAATAATTAAATATTTTATATAATACGCACACAATTTAATAAAAAAATCATAAAAAATTGAGATTAAAAAAAAAATACACAGAATAATATTCTAAATTTTATAAATAAACAAAAAATATTATAATTATAAATGTATTTGCTATTAATATTAATTATTTCCAAATATGTATTTAATTACATTATTAAAACGTAATTAATTATTAATTATTTTCATTTTTAAATTGTTAAAATAAAACTTAAAAATTACTACACATTCAATTCCATAATAAGTTCACTACATTAATTTTTACACATTCAATTAAAAAAAACATAATAATAATAAGTATGGCCCACTACATTAATTTCTTTCATTCGTTTTAAGCTTCACAAAACAGCCGCCCTCTTCCTTCCTCCTTCATCCACCCAACCACTGCCCTCCCACTTAATGCCACATAAGCACCATTTTATTTTCATCCCACTTAATAATCTACCGTTGTACATGCTCTTATGTGCCACATTTATTACTTCGCGGAAAAAAATTGTTTGGGCCTAATAACCCAACCCAATAAGGAAAAATGATTTTGCTTCATACTCCTATCAAATTGTTTTAGAACTTCGTACTATTGCAGTATCAAATGTAGATTTACTAAAATAATTGATCACGTCACATATCAACTACAGTAAAGACAAATTATTATACAATAAACCACAATTGCATAATTTATCCTACATAAATACTAATAATAAACTCATGAAAATATCAATTTTAACAGGACAATCAATTTAAAAGTTACAAAGATTAATTTGTTTTTAAAGCAATTTATAAACTCGATCTATTATTATTGATGATATAATATTTAATAATCACCATCCTTAATTTATAAGCTTGCCATAATTATGATAAAATATATCCTAAAAATAAGATATTTACACCTCCCTTGTTCATTTACACACCATTTCTTTTATTTTTTTTATTTTTATAAATTTGTGAAAAGTCTAAATCATCCCTTTAATTAAAAATCATTACTACGTATGTAAATGAATAGCGGAAGTGTAAATATCTGTAGCAAAAAATATAAAGAGAATCTTAATACGGAGTATTGACTAAATAAAAGGTAATAAATATTTTTATTAATTAAGCATCATATTATTTTTATCAATATTTTAATAAATATTGACTAATAATAATGGGATAATTAAACGTGATGTAAAAAAGGTAAAAATATAAGTATTGAATATTAAAAAAAAAAAGAAGTTATTGGTAATTGATACGAAAATCTAGTGTGGTTAGTACCTACTTCATCCACCAACCCCAGTACATCTCCTGCAGCATGGGGTACAAGTACCACAAAGGGATCCATGTTTCACAGCTATTACCTACCGCATGGAAAAGAAAAACCCAACTAAGCCTTAATCTCTCACCGTTGATTCGCCCACTAGATGCCAGGTGGCGCCATCTCGTTCACTCGGGCCCCACTAAGGCATATGGTATGTACAATTCCGCAAAGCAGAAAGAGAGAGGCGCAAGGCCTTCGGATCCGGCTATATATACCCTTTCGCCTCCGATCCGGAAACTCACCCATTTCGCTTAAACATTCATCACTCTTCGATCTGCTCCTTCTCTGAAAAAGGTAACCCCTTTCTTCTGAAACTCTTAGATCTGTTAATGTCGCATCTAATCCATGTTTAGATCTGTATTATTTCTGTGTCGCTCTGTTTTTTTCTGTTCATGAACTGTAATTTTTGTAGCTAATTCGGTTAAATTTCTAGCAGTTTTTTTCGGAAAGTTTGTAGATTTCCGCAGTTGATTAGTTTGAGAATGTGCCTGAGTTTTGATTACAATTTTTTTAGTGTTGGTTATAGATTTTCTGTTTTTGAATCGTGGATCTGAGCGTAGATCTGTATTTGTTGTTCGTCAAATATCGAATCGATCTTCGGTTATCGAGCTTCATCAGATCAGTTAACACGTGCTTACTCCTAGTTCATAATTAACGATTATTTTTCCAGATCGAAATGGATACCTTCCTCTTCACTTCCGAATCCGTGAACGAGGGCCACCCAGACAAGCTCTGCGACCAGGTCTCCGACGCCATCCTCGACGCCTGCTTAGCACAGGACCCCGAGAGCAAGGTCGCGTGCGAAACATGCACGAAGACGAACATGGTCATGGTCTTCGGCGAGATCACCACCAAAGCCCAGGTCGACTACGAGAAGATCGTCCGCACCACCTGCAGAGGAATCGGGTTCACCTCTCCCGACGTGGGCCTCGATGCCGACAACTGCAAGGTCCTCGTCTACATCGAGCAGCAATCCCCCGACATTGCTCAGGGAGTCCACGGCCACCTCACCAAGAAACCTGAGGAAATCGGAGCAGGCGATCAAGGCCACATGTTCGGCTACGCCACAGACGAGACTCCCGAGCTCATGCCTCTGACTCACGTCCTAGCCACTCAGCTCGGAGCTAAGTTGACTGAAGTCAGGAAGAACAAGACCGTCCCATGGCTGAGGCCCGACGGAAAAACCCAAGTGACAGTCGAGTACAAGAACGATAACGGAGCCATGGTCCCACTCAGGGTCCACACTGTTCTCATCTCCACCCAGCACGACGAGACTGTGACAAACGACCAAATCGCTGCTGACCTGAAGAAGCATGTGATCGAGCCTGTCATCCCTGCTAAGTACCTCGATGCCAACACCATCTTCCATCTCAACCCTTCGGGCCGGTTTGTGATCGGAGGCCCGCACGGTGATGCTGGTTTGACCGGAAGGAAGATCATCATCGATACTTATGGAGGGTGGGGAGCTCACGGTGGTGGTGCGTTTTCCGGCAAGGACCCAACCAAGGTGGATAGGAGCGGGGCCTACATTGTGAGGCAGGCGGCAAAGAGTGTTGTGGCTGCTGGGCTTGCGAGGAGGTGCATTGTGCAGGTTTCGTATGCTATTGGTGTGGCTGAGCCGCTCTCTGTTTTCGTGGATACGTACAAGACGGGGACGATTCCGGATAAGGATATTCTGGCGCTTATCAAGGAGAACTTTGACTTTAGGCCAGGGATGATTGCGATCAACCTTGACCTTCTCAGGGGAGGGGATTTCAGGTATCAGAAGACTGCTGCTTACGGGCACTTTGGGCGTGATGATTCTGACTTCACCTGGGAGACTGTTAAGGTTCTTAAGCCGAAAGCTTGAAGGGTTTGGGAATCTTTTACCAGTTGAAGATGAGTAAATGGGTGGGCCCTGATATATTTTACTGCTATTATTTGTTTACTTGTCCTTTATTTTTATGTTTTTATCTTTCGGAACTTCATTGTTTGGGGTATCCCTTGAATTACTTGCTACTTTATTACGCTTGTGTTTGATGATATTTCTAAAGTTTGAAACTCTTTTTTAACATTCCATTTGTTTGAAAGTAGACTAGTAATTGTGATTGTGGTAATACAATAATTTGTTAAAATTATTGAAATATTCTGAATGAATTTAGTTATTTATTTGTGTCAATCTAAATTAATGGTCATATTTTTTTTATATGTTTGGAATAGAGGTGGTCTGAAGTGTGATCATTGGTCATTAACCCTGCTTAACCTCAATAGAACGGAGGGTGATGTAATCCATACTTTCCATTTGGTTTCTTACTATTATTCAACCAATTTCAGACAATGCTCTGGTTGGAACTTATTGCACAATGCTTCTGCAGCTGCTCCTACTGTTATTTTTATCCTTCAAACAGAAATTACAAAACTACCACTGAAGTTCAGCCTAATTACGAAAACCTCCCTTTATAATATATCAAACTTGCAAATTAAGTTCATACTCTATAAGAAAACATTCTCACCATTCCTTCAAATGTAATGACAATAGAGCATCTTCTTGAGTCGCGACATCCCCTTCAAGTCACAGGAAAATCGGAAAAGGGAAATAATCAACAAGTTATTACCAATGTAGAGATCAGGAAATTTAATGCGAATCTCCGAAATTGGTTGAGCATTTTCCGCCGGCATCTCAAATTATCACCTGAATTAAACATTATAGAATGTTCGGGCATACGGAAATAATGAATAAATAAATAAATAAGCTATTGAGCAATATTCACAATTCTCTTTTCGGATTTTTGAATCAAATGATCATGATTTTTTTTCAAGATTTCATCGAAAACTTGTGTTATTGTGAGAGAATCTTCTAAAATACAAATGACATTGAAGTGCAAATTAAACTAATAAATATGAATTGGAAGCCCAATAAATAAAACCGGTGTGGGTTAAACTAATCGAACCAGCGCGAGCGATAGGCCCATCAATTATATATATAATTAAATTAAATAAATTACTCACGATCGAAAACCTAAACACAATATTTTTTTTCTGCGATGAGCCCTCGCTACGACGTTAAGGAGACTGTGCGAAAGGGCGCCTTGTTTCGGAGACCTAGAGGCAATTATTCCACTTTCAAGATCGACCCCAAAGTACGTACTTACCCACTTTTTAATCATCTTAATTCATTCATTTGTAGGAGCATTATTAATTAATTCTTAATTCATGTTCGATAAATAAATACTAATTAATATATGGGTCAATCGATATCTCTAGGGTTTTAATCGAACAGATGATGATGATGATAGTGAACCCCTGGATACCTGCATAACCGAACTTTTAGCACGCAGGGCAACGGATGCATACAACAATCATTATGTAAGTTCCAATCATCGATTCATGCTTAATTCCATCTATCGATCTCTCTGTTAATAACTGTACTTAGTTAATAATAATACTGTAAAGTGTTTATTTAATTTGACTTTATTGTTGTTGTTGTGTTTTGATTAATAATTATTAGGTTGAAAAATTTAAGTTTGTGTCTCTTGAGAAGGCAGTCCGTAAACGAGGAGAACCTACGAATTATTATCTCACATTCACTATCGCTTCCAAAAAAGGCGATGTTGTCAAGACCGTCCAAGCTATCGTCCGCAAAATTCACTATAGACATGTCTTTGTTCATTATGTCAAGATTATCTCGTCCACCGAAATCTGCAGCCCTTCGGCCTAGCAGTGCATGGTTGGTATATTTATATTTTGTTTATTAAGTCATCGAACAATGATCACCATAAAAGTGGTTTCTTAAAAGTTCAAACTATCTAAATCCACTTCATTACATGTACAAAACAAATTATTATGGGTCTGCACTGTATATATGTCAGGACACACTCAAATAGAAACAATTTCACAAATGAATCTTTTAACAAAAACTAAACACACAATTACTACTTTAATTCTTTTTTTTTTTTACTGTCAATTTTGAAAAAAATGGCACACGGTGCTTACGGGGCAGTCTTAAATTAAAATACTCAGGTAACTTGGTAAAATAACTATATATGAGTATTGAGTAATGTTTAAAAAAATATTTGATAAAGTAGGGATCGAGCTAAAATTTTAAAGAGAAAAATATATATAGCCCAAAAATTGAGAAAAAGTGTAAAATATTATTTGATTTATAAAACAATTTTTTTCATTACAAACATATACAGTACCCTTGGATTTGAATATTAACAGTTGTTTTATTCCGATCGATCGAATTCCAAATACAGTAGTAATTTTTGTTTAACAGAGATAGAGACCATCAATGCCATCAATGAGCCCTAAATCTAGAGCTAGAAGGTTTAGTAATTCCTCTGGCCGGCTAAGTAAGGGTAAGTGGTCCCTTTCGAATTCTGGATGGTTACCTGGTTACCTGAAGGCGGGAATTTAAAACAATACTCCATCTGTCTCATTTTAATTGTCACGTTTCCTTTGTTATTTGTGAATAATTAAAGTGTGATCATTTATTTCTTTGTTATTTGTCAAGGAAGTGTGATTTGTTATTTGTGTTTGTTATTTGTCAAGGAAATGTGATTTGTTATTTGTGAATAATTAAAGTGTGATCATTGATTCCTTTGTTATTTGTCAAGGAAGTGTGATTGATTGTCACGTTTCCTTTGTTATTTGTGAAGAAATTGTATTTGATTGTCACGCTTCCTTTGTTATTTGTGAAGAAATTGTGATCATTGTTAATATAGTATATGAATATATAATTTTGAATTCTCTGGATACAATAATTTTTTATACTCTTAATTCTTAACATGCATACTTAAAAATAATTAATTATTTAATTTTTTTCTTTAAGCTCGATCGGTGATATTTGCATGTTGGAAGTTTTAGTCCTTTAAGTACTTCTCGATGTGGCGATCTGATAATCTCAAATTCTCGATTGGTCCTCCGCATTAGGATAATGTAGCCCTTCTGTTCCAAATTAAGTATATCACATATTTAGATATTAATTCAGTATTTAAGGGCATTTTAGGAATAAAACTATGTGTTTAATTTATTAAAACTGCAGACATGCATGACTAAAAATGCACCAACTCGAAACTTATAGGACCGAAAAACCAGCCGGAAGAGAAGTGTTTTAATTTATTGATTCAATCGATCTCATGTTTATTTTATTGAGCTAACCGTCTACCATCATCACAATAAACTTATCACAATTATAATTAATCATATTAATTAAAAGATTGAATTTTATATAACTCTGTAATAATTTAAAATTTCATTTATAATTTAACTAACTGTGAAAATATTTTATAAAACTTAGTTGAATTATAGTAAATTATATTAAGATTAAATATAATGGTAAATTTTAATCAAAAATTAAAATAAATTTATCTAAAATTTATTTTAATCAATTATAATTTCCCAGAAACATATTTTATTTTGTTATTTTAATTATGAAATAATTATAATTAACTTATTTTTTTAACTAATGTAATTATCATTTCATTAATTTAGTAAAGTAGTATTATAATTACTAATTTTATTAATTGATTAAAATAAAATTTACATAATCTCTTATAATTTTTTTTCATTTTATAATTAATATAATTGATGTTATTTGGGGTTAGAATGATAATGGTTACCCAATAATAGTTAACCAATAAAAATAATCTTGATTATTAATATATCATTAATTTATATAGAGATTTCTCAAATAATTTAGAATAATTTTTATAATTTGGATAATGTAATCATTACCATTCTAACACCATCACATGTCTTTATATATATTACCTCTCTTTATAATTTGAAGTAAAATAAAATATTTATTAATAAATAGTAATTCTTATTAATATAAAAAATTCGAATCTGATTACTCTAATATAGACTAAAAATTAAAAAAATTATTAACTTCATAATTTCAATGGTTCATACATTCAATTAATTTGATTTTTTTTTTAAAATGATATGTATATTGTTAAAAAATATATAATTATGATTTAATAGATAAAAAAACAAAACATCAAACACAAAACATCATTTTAATAATTTAATTGATTTTTTCAAAATAAAAAAATGTTAATTAAAAAAAAAAACTAATTTCATTTCACCTTTTTTTTTCTTAAAAAATACTTTAAAAATTTTCATTTTAATCCGTGAAAAACATTTTATTAATGTATTTTAGGCATATTTATTTTATGGGATAGTTATTTTTTTATGAGTTATTTTTTTTTTTCAATTTCGAAAAAAAGACTTGCATTTTAGATGCAATAATAATAAAATAAATGTGAAATTTCCATCGTCACTTTCTCCAGCCTCTCTAATATACAAGTACATGCGTCCTATGTATATGCAATTCTCCATCCCCGCGGCTCTCCCTCGTTCTCTCGTACGGTCGCCGGGATTTTCCGATCGCCGGCGATTACTTTGATGGACACGCGCACCTGAGGTGGAAAAATGTTTCAGAAGATAATGAAAAGAGGCCACCGCAAGGTGGCCACATCGGGCGTCGATCTCGCCGTCGTGCCTCCCGCCTTCGTCGTCAGCCACGTCCCCAGCGTCGCGTCGCCGGGTATCGCGACTCCTCGCACGCCGCTCGGAGCGATCGAGAAACATCCGACGCTTCGAGACGCCCCCGTTTCGGAGCGCCAGAACTTGTTCCTCCAGAAATTGAACGTGTGCTGCTACCAATTCGATTTCTCCGACACTCTGAAATCGGCGAGAGAGAAGGAGATCAAACGGGAGGCGTTGGTCGAGCTCGTGGATTTCACCCAATCCGATTCCGCCACAATCACCGAGTCCAATCAGGATGAATTGATCCACATGATTTCCCTCAACATTTTCCGTTCCTTTCCCCCAAATTCCCACGGAAATTCAGATCTGGATAAAACAGAGCTCGAGGACGAAGATCCCTATTTCGAGCCCTCGTGGCCTCATCTACAGCTCGTGTACGAGCTCCTCTTGCGGTATGTCGTTTCTTCGGATATAGACACCAAAATCGCGAAAAGGTACATCAACAGTTCCTTCGTTCTGAAGCTGCTTGATCTGTTCGATTCCGAGGACTCGAGGGAAAGGGATTATTTAAAAACTATCCTCCATAGGATTTACGGGAGATTCATGGTGCACAGACCGTTGATTCGAAAATCGATAAATAGTATCTTGTACATGTTCATATACGAGACTCCGGGGAAACACAACGGTGTTGGGGAGTTTCTGGAGATATCTGGTAGTATAATTAATGGGTTTGCCTTGCCGATGAAGGAGGAGCATAAGGTGTTCCTTGCCCGGGTTTTGATACCGCTTCACAAGCCTAAGGGGCTGGCTATGTACCACCAGCAGTTGTCGTATTGTGTAACGCAGTTCGTGGAGAAGGATTATAAGTTGGCGGATGATGTTATCATGGGTCTTTTGAAGGTTTGGCCTGTTACGAATTCGCCGAAGGAGGTTTTGTTCCTCGGGGAGCTTGAAGAGATATTGGAGCGGACACAGGCTGTGGAGTTCCGGCACTGCACTGTTCCACTTTTCAAACAGATTGCGCGTTCGCTCAACAGCTCGCACTTTCAGGTGCGAGAAATCTCAAAATTCTATCAGTAGTCTGTGTTGCTGAAATAACGACTTGCTAATACCTTGTTCTTTATAATTTTGTTATAATGGTGATTTAGTATTAGGTGCATTTTTCTGTTTTCATACTAATGTGTCTTGTTTCTATTATCATATAGATAATCTGGTCTCTTTTGGTTCAATTAGCCATATAAGTGAGTGTGGGATTTTTGGTTGCGATTGAATCTTGCGATAAATCATACACCATACTTTTCAAATTATTTATTGTGAGACGTCATTTTGCAAAAAATCTTAAATTGTGTGATCTTCTAAACTGACAATGTTTTGGGATGGTGTAGTATATTGTAAGATGAAACTGGCCTAGATAAATCGTATTTAAGAGCAGTATCAAGTTTCTTGCTTCTGTATATATAGCGAACCTCATAGATTGATGATTTTTCGAGACACATAATGTCATGAAATAGTGTTTAAGCTTTTCATGATATTTCATGAATTCAACTACGAACTTTCAGGTAGCCGAGAGGGCTCTTTTTCTATGGAACAACGAACATATCGTGGAACTTATTTCCCAGAATAGGAATGCTATTTTGCCAATCGTTTTCGAGGCTCTGGAAAAGAACACCGAGTTCCATTGGAACCAGGCAGTGTATGGCCTGACCGTCAATGTTCGAAAAATGTTTCTGGAGATGGATGCCGTGTTATTCGAAGAGTGTCAAAGGCAATATGCAGAGAAAGCAGCCGGATTAAGCGAGGATGACAAAACGACAGAATGAGTATGGCAAAGATTAGAAGCTGCTGCTATTGCTATGGTTAGTGACTCTTTGATTATTTTTGTTTGGTCTCAGATAGTACATATTTTTTGTGATTTTATTTTTTTGCCTGATCATTTTAAAATACACGTATCCCACTGGCAAAGCAAATGTGCTGCAGATTAAGCTTTGGTAATGTATTTAATATATTTATTTTTTTATATATAAAAATTAGTAATACTTTTTTTTTTCTTTTATCTCATTGTTTTGATGTATTTAATATTGATGTATAGGTAAAATTGTTTTTTAAATTGAAGAATTTAATCGAACATTCCTTGCAATTATAACTTTGACATCACGCGAGTGAGAGTGCAAGAAGAGGAAAAACACAGCGGAAAGTAATGATTAATTAGAGAATGCAGTTGCCAGCTGGCAACAATACGTATAAATTACTTGACTAATTATGTACGTATACGTATGTATGTACAGCATAGTATACCTTGCTTGTTCGAGTTTAAGACACATAGTATATGTACACAATCTTCAACTTCCTAAGATGGAAGTGCACGAAAAGAAGATCAACCTCAACACACCAAATAAAAACTCCCAACATTTCTATATATGTAATACCCCCTTTCTCATATTTCTTACAAACCCAAACAAAATTATACACACACATACATATATGGTGATGACTCAAGAAGAGATAGTTTTGATCAAGGGAAAACGAAGCAAGCGGCCGAGGCCCCCTTCTCCACTCTCGCTTACGACCGTGTCGTCATCCTCGGACGAAGAAGACATGGCCAACTGTCTGATTCTGCTTGCAAGAGGGGAAACATCCCAGAATACCCGATCGGAGGTCAGTTATTACCGTTGCAAGACGTGTGATAAAAGCTTCTCGACTTTCCAAGCGCTAGGTGGCCACAGGGCGAGCCACACGAAGTCACCCGTCAAGCCGATGCTATTCTCGGACGATGACGACCGTGAAAGTACGATTCTGTCCCTGAGAATCCCGACATCCGGGAATAAGACGGTTGCCGCAGTTAGTGTTAGGGTTCACGAGTGCTCTCTGTGCGGGGCTGAGTTTTCCTCCGGCCAGGCCTTGGGCGGCCACATGCGGCGGCACAGGCCGCTGCCTCCGGCCGGCGGGAACAAGAGGCCGAGGGCTGTTTTGTCATTAGACCTCAATCTTCCGGCTCCACAAGAACAAGTTATCGTCTTCAAAGCTCCTTCATTAATTGATTGCCATTTTTAGTTAGTGATTTGTTTTTTTAATGTAATTAAATATATATATTCTTTACTCAATTCATATATATATACTCGTTACATACACAAAAATAATTCGAAGCTCAAAAAAAAAAAAATGTTCAAGCCAGTCAAAAAAATGTTCAACCGGCCACAGCATTTGGCGGGAAAACTTTCTTGATGAACTCCAGGAAGCGGTCGGAGTAGAAGGTGGGGTCCACGGCAGATATCGACAGCGAATCGAACTGGATGGACTTGTACGCGTGCTCGATTTTCTTGCTCACGTTGTACTCTTGCAGGATGTCGATAATGCCCAAGTACAGGACAACGTCGTACGCCTCGTGAAACATCTCCGTCGAGCCGTATTTCCCGGGAATGAGCTCCGCCCTCGCAGGCATGTTCACACCAAGCTGGACTTGGAGTCTGATAAACAAAATTCGATAGAATCGAGATTAATAATCGAATTAATTACTACTATAATTCTTTGGTTTGGAGGGTAATGATGTAATTTCAAAGATGATCTTTGTGTACCTTGCTGTGCCGGGAAGGAGAAGATCCACTTCCTCGTCCCCAGTTGAAGATGTTGTCCTTAACCGGCTGCCTCTAACATGCGACCCCACAATCAGACTGTTATCATTTGTGCCGCGGGGCACTAAAACGAGTCCTTGTGGAGATATTTCGTCCTCCGTCACCTCTTGGGTCCAAAATAAGCAATTGGTATCAATATATTTAAACAAATAAGAATTATCACATGTTCTTTTGAACTTAATTTCAATCAATTTCAGTTCAGATTGCTTCAGTCCTTAGCCTAATTACCAAAAAACTCAAGTTAAACTTTTAAGAAATTACAAATGCCCCCTTCCATAGTTACATATTTTAACGATTGCGCCCTTCTTGAGGATGCGATTTTTTTGGTAATTAGGCTAAACTTTTTCAGGCATTGATGGTTTTTGTAGTTAACCCTACAATGCTATTGATTGAGTAGGGAAATTAATTTACTAAAGTATAAGAAACTTACCATCTTCGGCAACAATTCCTAATCCCTCGACTGATATGCAAGAGCGTAGGTGTTGGGGTGCTCGGTAATGAACACCGAGCAAGAGGCTGTAATCCATTATCTGCTGTGATTCCAAGAACTTACTATCTATTTCAATTTGTCTGCATATAGTATACAGCAAATAATATTAACAAGCAGCATTAGTACTTAAACGATAAATATCTTATTTTGATATTTAGAAAAATTGAGGGATGTAGTTGTAAATATGGAAAACTAAATACGCCACTTACTGTAGGAGGGAATCTCGCCACGAAGGTTCGAGGTAGAAGCAGTAGTTTAAATCGAGATCCTTCAATATCGTGTTCTCGTCTATTTCGACCTTGTTAGCCGAACGTCCTAGAGAAGAGCCTTTCAGATCGAATCTTCGGTGGATTCTTAACTCCGTACAGAACATGTTTCCCATTACAACAAAGCGGAACTGCAAAGAGCAAAGTCGATATTTTTAGCCTCGTGTCATAATGACAAAAGGGTTAACTAAAAACAAGAGAGGCTATAGTAGTTACCTTTTGACCACTAGAAGGTTTTATCCTGTGCAGACCGAAAAATTTAGTTACGAGCGTATTTTCATATGTACGCACGTGAAGATGATATTTCGGAAGCATTCTTAGCAGAACCTACATAGTAGCAAGAAATAACGAGTCTATAATCTATAACAAAATGTACTATAATTTTCAGAAACTAAATAAACCTTGACTTCGGATTTTCTCAAAGTCTTGATCATGAAACGATCATCCTGAGATAAGAAAAAGACACTGCCGCTTTTCCCAGGAGACGAAAGCTCTCTCAGGGCATCGTTTCCACATATCGACATCATATAATCAGCAGCATCGATCTGAAACATATCTCTCAGGTAACCTGAGAGATATGTTTCAGATCGATGCTGCTGATTATATGATGTCGATATGTGGAAACGATGCCCTGAGAGAGCTTTCGTCTCCTGGGAAAAGCGGCAGTGTCTTTTTCTTATCTCAGGATGATCGTTTCATGATCAAGACTTTGAGAAAATCCGAAGTCAAGGTTTATTTAGTTTCTGAAAATTATAGTACATTTTGTTATAGATTATAGACTCGTTATTTCTTGCTACTATGTAGGTTCTGCTAAGAATGCTTCCGAAATATCATCTTCACGTGCGTACATATGAAAATACGCTCGTAACTAAATTTTTCGGTCTGCACAGGATAAAACCTTCTAGTGGTCAAAAGGTAACTACTATAGCCTCTCTTGTTTTTAGTTAACCCTTTTGTCATTATGACACGAGGCTAAAAATATCGACTTTGCTCTTTGCAGTTCCGCTTTGTTGTAATGGGAAACATGTTCTGTACGGAGTTAAGAATCCACCGAAGATTCGATCTGAAAGGCTCTTCTCTAGGACGTTCGGCTAACAAGGTCGAAATAGACGAGAACACGATATTGAAGGATCTCGATTTAAACTACTGCTTCTACCTCGAACCTTCGTGGCGAGATTCCCTCCTACAGTAAGTGGCGTATTTAGTTTTCCATATTTACAACTACATCCCTCAATTTTTCTAAATATCAAAATAAGATATTTATCGTTTAAGTACTAATGCTGCTTGTTAATATTATTTGCTGTATACTATATGCAGACAAATTGAAATAGATAGTAAGTTCTTGGAATCACAGCAGATAATGGATTACAGCCTCTTGCTCGGTGTTCATTACCGAGCACCCCAACACCTACGCTCTTGCATATCAGTCGAGGGATTAGGAATTGTTGCCGAAGATGGTAAGTTTCTTATACTTTAGTAAATTAATTTCCCTACTCAATCAATAGCATTGTAGGGTTAACTACAAAAACCATCAATGCCTGAAAAAGTTTAGCCTAATTACCAAAAAAATCGCATCCTCAAGAAGGGCGCAATCGTTAAAATATGTAACTATGGAAGGGGGCATTTGTAATTTCTTAAAAGTTTAACTTGAGTTTTTTGGTAATTAGGCTAAGGACTGAAGCAATCTGAACTGAAATTGATTGAAATTAAGTTCAAAAGAACATGTGATAATTCTTATTTGTTTAAATATATTGATACCAATTGCTTATTTTGGACCCAAGAGGTGACGGAGGACGAAATATCTCCACAAGGACTCGTTTTAGTGCCCCGCGGCACAAATGATAACAGTCTGATTGTGGGGTCGCATGTTAGAGGCAGCCGGTTAAGGACAACATCTTCAACTGGGGACGAGGAAGTGGATCTTCTCCTTCCCGGCACAGCAAGGTACACAAAGATCATCTTTGAAATTACATCATTACCCTCCAAACCAAAGAATTATAGTAGTAATTAATTCGATTATTAATCTCGATTCTATCGAATTTTGTTTATCAGACTCCAAGTCCAGCTTGGTGTGAACATGCCTGCGAGGGCGGAGCTCATTCCCGGGAAATACGGCTCGACGGAGATGTTTCACGAGGCGTACGACGTTGTCCTGTACTTGGGCATTATCGACATCCTGCAAGAGTACAACGTGAGCAAGAAAATCGAGCACGCGTACAAGTCCATCCAGTTCGATTCGCTGTCGATATCTGCCGTGGACCCCACCTTCTACTCCGACCGCTTCCTGGAGTTCATCAAGAAAGTTTTCCCGCCAAATGCTGTGGCCGGTTGAACATTTTTTTGACTGGCTTGAACATTTTTTTTTTTTTGAGCTTCGAATTATTTTTGTGTATGTAACGAGTATATATATATGAATTGAGTAAAGAATATATATATTTAATTACATTAAAAAAACAAATCACTAACTAAAAATGGCAATCAATTAATGAAGGAGCTTTGAAGACGATAACTTGTTCTTGTGGAGCCGGAAGATTGAGGTCTAATGACAAAACAGCCCTCGGCCTCTTGTTCCCGCCGGCCGGAGGCAGCGGCCTGTGCCGCCGCATGTGGCCGCCCAAGGCCTGGCCGGAGGAAAACTCAGCCCCGCACAGAGAGCACTCGTGAACCCTAACACTAACTGCGGCAACCGTCTTATTCCCGGATGTCGGGATTCTCAGGGACAGAATCGTACTTTCACGGTCGTCATCGTCCGAGAATAGCATCGGCTTGACGGGTGACTTCGTGTGGCTCGCCCTGTGGCCACCTAGCGCTTGGAAAGTCGAGAAGCTTTTATCACACGTCTTGCAACGGTAATAACTGACCTCCGATCGGGTATTCTGGGATGTTTCCCCTCTTGCAAGCAGAATCAGACAGTTGGCCATGTCTTCTTCGTCCGAGGATGACGACACGGTCGTAAGCGAGAGTGGAGAAGGGGGCCTCGGCCGCTTGCTTCGTTTTCCCTTGATCAAAACTATCTCTTCTTGAGTCATCACCATATATGTATGTGTGTGTATAATTTTGTTTGGGTTTGTAAGAAATATGAGAAAGGGGGTATTACATATATAGAAATGTTGGGAGTTTTTATTTGGTGTGTTGAGGTTGATCTTCTTTTCGTGCACTTCCATCTTAGGAAGTTGAAGATTGTGTACATATACTATGTGTCTTAAACTCGAACAAGCAAGGTATACTATGCTGTACATACATACGTATACGTACATAATTAGTCAAGTAATTTATACGTATTGTTGCCAGCTGGCAACTGCATTCTCTAATTAATCATTACTTTCCGCTGTGTTTTTCCTCTTCTTGCACTCTCACTCGCGTGATGTCAAAGTTATAATTGCAAGGAATGTTCGATTAAATTCTTCAATTTAAAAAACAATTTTACCTATACATCAATATTAAATACATCAAAACAATGAGATAAAAGAAAAAAAAAAGTATTACTAATTTTTATATATAAAAAAATAAATATATTAAATACATTACCAAAGCTTAATCTGCAGCACATTTGCTTTGCCAGTGGGATACGTGTATTTTAAAATGATCAGGCAAAAAAATAAAATCACAAAAAATATGTACTATCTGAGACCAAACAAAAATAATCAAAGAGTCACTAACCATAGCAATAGCAGCAGCTTCTAATCTTTGCCATACTCATTCTGTCGTTTTGTCATCCTCGCTTAATCCGGCTGCTTTCTCTGCATATTGCCTTTGACACTCTTCGAATAACACGGCATCCATCTCCAGAAACATTTTTCGAACATTGACGGTCAGGCCATACACTGCCTGGTTCCAATGGAACTCGGTGTTCTTTTCCAGAGCCTCGAAAACGATTGGCAAAATAGCATTCCTATTCTGGGAAATAAGTTCCACGATATGTTCGTTGTTCCATAGAAAAAGAGCCCTCTCGGCTACCTGAAAGTTCGTAGTTGAATTCATGAAATATCATGAAAAGCTTAAACACTATTTCATGACATTATGTGTCTCGAAAAATCATCAATCTATGAGGTTCGCTATATATACAGAAGCAAGAAACTTGATACTGCTCTTAAATACGATTTATCTAGGCCAGTTTCATCTTACAATATACTACACCATCCCAAAACATTGTCAGTTTAGAAGATCACACAATTTAAGATTTTTTGCAAAATGACGTCTCACAATAAATAATTTGAAAAGTATGGTGTATGATTTATCGCAAGATTCAATCGCAACCAAAAATCCCACACTCACTTATATGGCTAATTGAACCAAAAGAGACCAGATTATCTATATGATAATAGAAACAAGACACATTAGTATGAAAACAGAAAAATGCACCTAATACTAAATCACCATTATAACAAAATTATAAAGAACAAGGTATTAGCAAGTCGTTATTTCAGCAACACAGACTACTGATAGAATTTTGAGATTTCTCGCACCTGAAAGTGCGAGCTGTTGAGCGAACGCGCAATCTGTTTGAAAAGTGGAACAGTGCAGTGCCGGAACTCCACAGCCTGTGTCCGCTCCAATATCTCTTCAAGCTCCCCGAGGAACAAAACCTCCTTCGGCGAATTCGTAACAGGCCAAACCTTCAAAAGACCCATGATAACATCATCCGCCAACTTATAATCCTTCTCCACGAACTGCGTTACACAATACGACAACTGCTGGTGGTACATAGCCAGCCCCTTAGGCTTGTGAAGCGGTATCAAAACCCGGGCAAGGAACACCTTATGCTCCTCCTTCATCGGCAAGGCAAACCCATTAATTATACTACCAGATATCTCCAGAAACTCCCCAACACCGTTGTGTTTCCCCGGAGTCTCGTATATGAACATGTACAAGATACTATTTATCGATTTTCGAATCAACGGTCTGTGCACCATGAATCTCCCGTAAATCCTATGGAGGATAGTTTTTAAATAATCCCTTTCCCTCGAGTCCTCGGAATCGAACAGATCAAGCAGCTTCAGAACGAAGGAACTGTTGATGTACCTTTTCGCGATTTTGGTGTCTATATCCGAAGAAACGACATACCGCAAGAGGAGCTCGTACACGAGCTGTAGATGAGGCCACGAGGGCTCGAAATAGGGATCTTCGTCCTCGAGCTCTGTTTTATCCAGATCTGAATTTCCGTGGGAATTTGGGGGAAAGGAACGGAAAATGTTGAGGGAAATCATGTGGATCAATTCATCCTGATTGGACTCGGTGATTGTGGCGGAATCGGATTGGGTGAAATCCACGAGCTCGACCAACGCCTCCCGTTTGATCTCCTTCTCTCTCGCCGATTTCAGAGTGTCGGAGAAATCGAATTGGTAGCAGCACACGTTCAATTTCTGGAGGAACAAGTTCTGGCGCTCCGAAACGGGGGCGTCTCGAAGCGTCGGATGTTTCTCGATCGCTCCGAGCGGCGTGCGAGGAGTCGCGATACCCGGCGACGCGACGCTGGGGACGTGGCTGACGACGAAGGCGGGAGGCACGACGGCGAGATCGACGCCCGATGTGGCCACCTTGCGGTGGCCTCTTTTCATTATCTTCTGAAACATTTTTCCACCTCAGGTGCGCGTGTCCATCAAAGTAATCGCCGGCGATCGGAAAATCCCGGCGACCGTACGAGAGAACGAGGGAGAGCCGCGGGGATGGAGAATTGCATATACATAGGACGCATGTACTTGTATATTAGAGAGGCTGGAGAAAGTGACGATGGAAATTTCACATTTTAAGTTAATAAGAGAGGAATCAAAATCAAGATAAAAGTCGGCTCGTGAAAAACAAATCACCTGAAAACCATCGGACAATAATCTTTCCACCTGAAATCATCGGACTGATGAGGAGGCGTAAGCTGCGACCCTTCTTTAGGAAACGTCATCCAAAAGCTAGCACGTTTACCGAAATCACTCGGCCTAACTTCCCGTCTATGTACCGGAGTAATTTTGCCAACGGTGTATCTGTCCGTTACATGAAAAAAACGCGATTAAATAGATATTTAATAATAATTAGTATAATAATCAAGAAACAACATACAAACCTAATTCCGAGCTGTAGACTTAACATCAAATCGTAACTCCTATGCCCTTTGATGATCTGTTCGCCGGGCCTCTTTACCTCCCAAGCGAGCTTCTTCTCTCTCCTTTTCCCTCTCCTAGAAGAAGGCGAAAACCCGTCACTCAAAACAAGCTCGCTAATCAGAACCCCTTGCATGTACTCTCTCTCCAGAATCGGAGTATCATCATCCATCTCATCATCGTAATCCCCACCTTCTAGAACATTCTCATGCCCCAAAACCTTCTCGATCGACACCTCAAGACTCCACCGCCTCCCCAGATGCGCATTTCCGACGCTCGACACCTGGCTCGGCTTCCTCAAATCGGGCAACAACCCTCGTTTCCTCAGAGCATTGAGATATAAAGTCTGCCCGAACGGGACTTTGCTCCCTTTCGGATAAAAAGTCCCTTTCCCATCCTTCAACCCTTTCGTCCAAGTCCCCACATAACACCCTCCGTCCATCCACGTATATATCCCAAACCCATCCATCGCATTATTCAACCACCTCCCCTCGTACGAATCCCCGTTGACCCAATTAAAAGTCCCCTTCTCCGACATTTTCCCGCCTTTCATATTACCAAAGTACTCGTTCCCGTTTGCCCACCTGTACTTCCCGAGCCCCTCGGCCGAGCCGTGGACCCACGAACCCTCGAGCGAATCGCCGTTGGAGAAGCGCTGGGTCCCGGGCCCGTGCTTGAGGTTGAGTTTCCAGCGGCCGATGTACCTGGTCAGGCGGTCCGGCTTGGTGTGGGTCCCGGAGCCGTGCATGTACCCGCCTGAGAACTCGCCGGAGTAAGTTGACCCGGAAGCCCACCATACCTTCCCGTACCCGTGGCGGGTCCCGGCCCGCCAGTCGCCCTCGTATTTGGATCCGTCGGGCCATGTGTAGCTGCCGCGGCCCTCGGGGGAGTTGGCGAGGATGGGCCCGAAGTAGGACTCGCCGTTAGGGAGGGTTATTTTGACGGGCTTGGGTTCGGGCTCCGGAGAGAGGGGGTTTTCAACAGACATGTAAAACCCTGCATCAGAAAAAAAAAATAAAAAAATCAGAACAGGGGAATTGAATTGAATTGAATTCCAGAAGCTGAACAAAGGAAATTAAACACAACCCACAAAAAAAGAAGCGATTTTTTTAATCTACGGTTAACATATTTGAAGAAAAATTAACAAACCCCCAACTACAATTATTAAATAAAGAAATAAAATCCAGAAAAATTATACCTGAAATGCAGTCGAAAAGATGAGTGGGAAGAAGTCAAAAAGGAAAAAAATCTTCTTTATTTGTTTCCTTTATCCAATCTTCAATTACAACGCTGAAAGCTAAGTGATTGTTGATGGAATATATTCTGCAAAAAAATTAAAATGAAATAGATATAAACAAAAAAATGGATCGAATCCCAAGGAAAAGGAACTGAAGTTTAAATCGTATTATATATAGCACGGAGTACTATTAATACAATATTAATTAATTAACTGCAGTATAGTATGATAAGTATGATATTACAGATAAATTACGACGTCGTAGTAGGAGAAATAGCAACGGAGTCGGTGTCGAACGGCGTGTGAATGCATTGAATTAATATATAGGCATCCCATCCACACCCGATCCATGGATGCTGAGGATTCAAGAAAAGTATACCACACATCAAATATTTTACTTTGATTAACCTATACAGTACTTTTTAATAAGGGTATAAGTGTCATTTCAAACAGTTTGAATGATGTTTTTCTAGAATATATACTGTACTACCTATCTGAGAAAAGATGATCTACTTTTTTTGTAAACAAACAAATGAGGTGGGTTATTTTTTTAAACTGAGAAAGTAATACTAGTAATAAATATGTAGCGGTATAACCGCTTAGAGAATAATACGCTGTAATTTTATGAGATTAAAGAAATACTATCAACCAAATCCATCTTTGGTACTCACTGTTCATTATAATATTTGAACTCAATTCATTCACCAACAAATGTTGTGGACGATTTAGTTTAGGCACCAAAAGTCTCATCACTTTACCATCAATTTTTCAAATGTTGATTGTGCATTTCACCACAAATAGAAATTCTGGTGAGACCTCACCACAAGAGTGTGGGACTATAAGAGGAAATGACAAAGGAAGTCTTTCTACAAAATCTAATATTTTTTATTACAAAAACAAACCGACCTTCCTCCTCTCCGGTTGCAAAAATAGACCGCAGTGGGCCCCCCAGTGGCATATTTTAAAGATCATATGGAACTAGTATTTGCAAGTGATCAAAGTATATTTTATACAAATAATTAATAAATTATTATAAGTGTGACACGATTGTGCATTTTATTATTAAAAAAACATTCATTTTTTTCTTAATTTTTTAAGAATTTGCAACTTTTTATTTGAGGATTTCGTGTCAAATTTCCAATTTCTACCCTCGATCCTAATTTTGGAATCGCGCACTTATAGGGGCGATCTACGTGGCCAAAATAATTATAATTGTAATTGTGATTGCAAATAGATTATTTCCTTAAATGTCAATGAATAACTGATAACAGTACAAATCAATAGCTCAAGGATCATATCTTTTGCACTCCACCAAACCTACAAAAGCACCTAGCTAGCTAGAATCTATTGGCAGCTTGGTTCATGGTGTGGGGCCCACACCTTACAAATAAAATGAAATTAATATGTTATTAAAATATAATTAATGATGCATAAGTATAACAACGCCATGCCATATGAAAAAAATGACTTTGATCGCAAATTACCCAAATATTAGTACCGTTGTACGATGTTCTGTGCATTATATACGATATTATAAATTATGTAATCATTTAATAACTAAAAATGGATATATGTTTGATCAGTGTGCACAAAATCAACACGTATTGTGCATACATTTTACGTAAATAAAAGAAGTTACGTACTAGTGTACCATGTTTCAGTATAACAGATATTGTGGAATTGTGATTTGCCGCGAAGTGATTGGTTAGTTAGTTAGGTTAGGTTAAACAACAAGTGTGGTATGCTGTTTACATGCTTGTCGTGTGTAATCATGGGTAATGCCCAGTTGTGAATTGAAAGTGATAAGCACTAACAATTTCTATAAGGTCCCATGATACATGATTATCACATGTTGTGTGATTTCTTGTATTCATCATCATATATCATCACTCTTAATTTTATACATCCTTCAATTTGTGAGGTGGGAAATGACCTTCAATTTCACCACCAAAGTTGGTTTACTTTTATCAGTATTTGTGTTGGAGAAATAAATAAATAAAACATTTTTTTTCATATATATATATATATATATATATATATATATATATAATATTTTGATCAATGAAATTTTGTGGATTTAATTTTTTAGAGGTAATTTTTATTTTAAAAAATGTTTAAAATGTTAGATATCCCAAAGAATTGAATAAAGAACATTAAACTCAAATATAAATTAGACAATATTATTTTATCAAGTGTTATTAATCCAACTTTGGGATCATAAGTGCCTACATGAAAATCAAACTTAATATTAGTAGTTAATACATTATTCAACATTTACTTTTATATATTTATCGTGCATTGTTTGGTCTAAACAAGATTATCTACAACCTAAGACATTGATATGGAGACGTTGACACCAGCCCCTTTTGTTGCAAAACTTATCTATCTAAACATGGAAAGATAATCTAACTAATCATCAACTACGTTTCTAAACAAATGTTATTAAATCACTAACACATTCATTAACATATCCTCATTACTGCAAAACATATAGTTTTGATTAAATTGATGTTGACTTTGGCCGGTCGAATTCAATCATTAAAAATAAAAGGTTCTTTAGCAGTTTAGCCACTCCTATTTTAGTGTAAGGGTACGGACTTTGTTTAATTTATTTTAAAACCCTATACTAAGGATTGTGAGTTGTGAGTCTTGTGACCCTTAATTTATTATTATCACATTACTCATCAACACAAAAAGGTTGATTGATTTGCAAACATAATTGATTAGAATATGGATTTTAAATTCTTGATCTTTCCGGATAAATAAAACATCTAATTTATCGAATCATGACACATTTTACAAATGAAATGGTCATATTTCCCAGTGACAGAGAAAGTACTATAGTATATGTTTATCGTATCGTTTCATGAATCATGATCGCGCCAATCTAGAAATAGTCGAGCACGCAAGGAACCATAACCAAAGCCTAGCTAGCCACAAGAAAAACATAGGTCATAGGTGTGGCGAACGAAAATCTATCACCTACAACTAGACAACTAGTTTAGTAGTGATGGCATGGTTGCAGAATATTCTTTGCCAGGGAAGAATTTCGAATTTCACTAGGCAAAAAAAAAAAAAAAAACTTAAACACAGCTATGATAGGTTTTTTTTTTTTTTTAAATTTATTTTCGTCATAAAACCCTTGACGAGATGCTAGTCATTCTAAGCTAGGAGACACGCTGTAATCAGTTTTAATGAAGTAGCCTGATAGGAAGGCTAGATGCAACAACTTCAAATTAAAGAAACAGATTGAAAGTAGCGATAAGCCAAGTAATGGAGCAATGTTAACTTTAGAACCTTTACAAGCTCCGACAGACAACTCAAGTTAGCAGTGACCTTAATATCTGTAAATGAGATTCTTCCAGGCATCCTTGTTTTCAGAGTAATACTTGACTTCGGCCTGCACATTGGAGGACAAGGTAAATTCAATTACTTATAGCTGATCGAGGAAGAGGGACGCGTTAATTAGATCGAAACCGGAGGATGATAACAGTAATTTAAAAAATAAGGAGCTCCTGCATCTTGCTATAAGTCCTAGAACATCGACTAAATTCAAAGTGAATTTTATAAGTTCCAAGACTAGGTACTTAGCTAATCGGTTCATACCACGACAGCTTAACTCAAGTGGCTTATACCTTCTTTTTGTGAGGTGGTCACAGGATGAAAAAGCACCCCCTTAAGGTAGTTGTATCATTTAAACATAGTTATAGTTTTGCCATTTTCAACTAAATTAAACCTCAAGGGTATTGTATGTAATTTACCATGGAATTTCAACATTCTCAAGAATCTAAACATTTTTCCTCTAAGATATTATTAAGGGACGTACAACATGACCATATTTCTTCTACCTAAACAAACAAAAAAGATCAATAACCGGGGCATATAGCATAGTTAATTTAATCATTGATTTTATCTTTCGACATGTGCATCCATATGAAAAATACGCAAGTATGTACCTTCCTAATCCCTTTAATGGCAACCACAAGATTTTCACCAATCAAAGCCCTCAGCACCACGTCTTTGTCGAGGGCTTCGACAGATTCGGAGAGCGATTGAGGTAGCCTTTGGGGTTTACATTTGACATTGTCAGGGTTGTCGTCTGTCAAGGAAAATATCACGCACTTTTCAACAGAATGTAAAATAAAAAAGCGCAATTTCAAAAACAATGAATCACAGATCAGCCATCGACAAGCACTAACTGATGGAACACTTGTGAATGTCGTTAGCCTTACCGATTGGTTCAGGTAGAACAGAGTCCTTGTGTAGGCCATCAATTCCAGCAGCGATAATGGAGGCCAGGCCCAGATAAGGATTCGCACAACCATCGAATGCCTTTATCTCAAAATTACTTACATAGCCATCTGGAGTTCCAGGTGGGCAAGCAGTTCGGATAGGTGATTCTCTATTTTCCCTACCCCAGCAGAGATATGCCCCACTCCAGGTGTTCGGTTGTATGCGGTCATAACTAAAAAAAGGAAATTAGATTACATCATTTTCTATTATTCATCACACAAGAAAATCAACAAGCAAAAACCGTGTTATTGCATAACTTCAAATGCTACTGGCCTCCCAGGATGAGAAAAGGATATCCTCAACCATGAACATAATGTATAAGGCATTACCTATTTGGAATTGGTGCTGTAAAAGCCAATATAGAAGGAAGATGATTCAACACGCCAGCCATGAACTCCTCCCCGATTTTAGAAATCCCATATCTACTTGCTCCGCTACGTGCCATGAACACATTTTCTCCATTGTCAGATAAACTGATGTGTACATGTGATCCAGAGCCAACGTCATCAAGCTTGTACCTATGAAAAGAAGTTGAACATTTGACACTCAAAAAAGTAGCTCAATGTAGCATTATGAACATATAGTGCACCAACATCTGGATACCTACTTGGGTATAAAAGTCGCCAATAGTCCATGTTTTCTGGCCACGGATCGAATTACTTCACGTGCGAAAACTAAGTTGTCAGCTGCCTTTTCACAGGTAGTATAACCCAACGCAAGTTCAAATTGACCATGACCAGCTTCTGGATGTAGCTGAAACATCCAAAAAGCAAAATATAATGGAACCAGTTTTGCATTTTGGTCGAGATTAAATAAAGTAACAACAGTCAATTATTTTTAATTTTAGGTTTGATAGTTGAAATATACTACTCCAATCATGAAAACTTTAAAGAGTCCCTTCGCAGAGGAATCTAGCCATAGAACTATACATACCTGCTCCACTACAATATTCAAGGACTCAAGAGAAGCCACAATTTCGTTAAGAATGGGGAAAGCAGCATCAAATGCTGATGTTGAGCAGTAAGGAGTTGCATCGAACGGGACCCATTCTTCTTTCCCATCCCTACAAGAGCACATCACAAGTCACCATCAAGTCATAATTCACATCAAATTAGAACAACGGAGAAATATTTGTCCATCCCACTTACACAAGCAGACTCCGTAAGAGATAAAATTCGGTCTCAAATCCTGCATTCAAAACCTGCAAAAGTAGCGCATTCTTACATAAGATTGTAAAAAAAAAAAGTGAACTTAGGGATACTGAGTAATACTGTACCAAGTTAAATTCGTCTTTCAGAACTTTCGAAACTCTTTTCAGTGTCTCTCTAGGGCAATACTCCCATGGTATTCCAGGTTTAAGGTGCATATCAGCTAGAACCATTTCTTGCTTTTCGGCCCTGTGACAGAGAGTGTAAAAAACAATGATAGATTATTAGCAACAGCATACATATACTTCTACAAGGATCATCCGGGCCACAAGTAGTTATAACTTATCTGCAAGTAAATATGTTCAAGTAATGTGAAGTCATGAGTGCTATGATTTATGACATCATAATTAGGCTCTTTTCCTACCAAGGAATTATGCTTTTGGTTGACAGATCAGGAATGAGCCTGATTTCACCCACTCCAGTTAGATTAGTTTCATCAGCAGGACAATCCGAGTGAGAAGACATTCCCATAGATGCGCAAGTTAAACCAACACCATTCTTTGTAACAAGATCATGAAAACGTTTTTGAGGAACCACCTGTTACAAAAATCAAAACATCATAATGTGGATGATTTTGAGTCATTTAAATTTTAAGGTTATAGCAACAACCAGAGCTTGAAGGTAATGACATTCAGTTGGAATAGTCTACATAAAGACAAAAGACAAGACTAAAAGATGATGTTGAATTGAGGCAATTCTAAAAGAAAAAGGAAAAACATAGTCAAGTGATTTGTGGAGGGTGCAAGTATACAGTAAGGTTAGGTTCTAAATATGTAGTGATATTTTCCATATTGGCCATCATGATTTCATGATTCATCTTTGTAGCATGTCATGAAAGTCTTAAGTTAAACTTAATCATACCAATTAGTACAGATTTCTTGAAACTGGATCATTGCATGCAATCAAAGAAAAAGCATTATGGAAATAGGGTACCAGGCAAAAACAAGATGCTTACGCGACATCTATGCTGTCCTGAAGCATCAACCCAAAGAATGCGAACAAATGCAACACCCTGAGTAGACGCATTTATGTTGAGCTTTACCAACGGGGATACAATGCCATTTGAATCACAAGATTCCGAAATAGGCTTAATCTTGTATAATTGTCTTGAATTTCCAGAAAATATGTCTTTTGCAGCTTGAACAGCTTCCGGAATCGAAAGATCACCATGAATGCATGAATCACGCAAAACATTAAAAACAATCTCACGTGCTTTCTTCGCACCTGTAAAGGCACTAACATCCAGGTTTAGTAATCAAGTGTGATAATTTCACACCGGAAAACAACATGGGTAATGTTCAGGTGATTTTGATTAAGCGTGATATTTCGCTAGCAATAAACCTAACATTGGAGTGATATGAAGCACAACAGATATTAAACCAACCTAAGTAGAAGCTCTCTGGAAAACCGCAGCCATCAGTACTGAACATAACCTGCAAATTGCAATATGTTTTTATCCGTGTTAGGAAAAAAACGATGAGTAGTGAAGTTCGCTACTCTTTAATCTAACCAATAGCATGGTGGATCATACTGTTTCTAAAGCAAAGACACACATATAATCTTGTAAGAAATCCTATTCCAGAGGCCATGATGTTAACCTTCTTTATTGGTGCTAGCTCCAACAGCTCCTTAACCGACGATAGCATCCCCTGAAAGCTAAGTTTAGGCACAGCCAGCCCAATGTCCAGATAGATCTATAATTAAAGATGTCAGTTCACAAGAAAAATCGATGGTTCTGATGACGAAACCTAATCACTAACTTATACACGACTTCCGGACTGTACCTGAGGGTACACAGAGGCCAGATATGATGCCTCTTTAGAAAATGGGTATGACGCATGTAGCAAAACAATTCGACATTTGCTGAATCTTCTGTCCTCAAGAAGATTGCGAAGATGAAGGGGATTGGATAACCTTAAATCCAGATCTCCGTCTTCAAAACTACAGAACAATAAAATCAGTAAATAAGAATTGGTCTATCACAAAAGGTATAGGAAACTACGAATAAGAAAGAAACCACCCCATTACCCTGTGTGTATTTGCATCGGCAAGTCGAAATACTGGGCAACCTCCAGTGCATGGATGAAGATGTAATCGATCAAGTTTTTATTTGTGATCCGGACGGGTTTTCCAGCTGGAAAGACAGACTATCAATATACTGCAATCTGAAATAACAAAACAAAACCATTTGTAAAATATTACCTCTCAAAATGTCATTAAGGCCCTCACTGGCTTCCGTATCTGATACATTTGAATTAATTTCAAGCCCGCTGCGATATGCAGCTATGCTTTTGAAGCCAACAATTTTATCAGCATGAGTAAGGACTAATGAGTGTTAAGGAAATTAATGAGAAACTCAAGATTCTTAGCTCATAAATAGAAGACAAAAGGCATGAGTAAGGACTAATGAGTATTAAGGAAATTAATGAGAACCTGGAGATTCTTTCCTCATAAATAGAACAAAAATGCACACATAATGGAATCAAAAGGATATGACTTTAAACTATCCACAAATATTTCTGTGAATGACTCCAACGTCCATTTAGTTCCATCTGGACTACCCTGAACATGATTTCAGAGAAGTAATGAATATATGAGTATCATAAAACAACTATACATAGGTGATTGGAATAATGCTTCTCCATTCATACCCCATACCGGATCAAGTATATATAAATCATCAATAATTTAATAAATGACAATGGTTCATTTCACCCTTTTACTTCCCGCCATGATCATCATCCTCGTTCCACTAGAAAAAACTTTAAAATCATTTGGGGAAATGTTAGTATACTTGCCTCGTCGAGAATCTTCTCAGCCACTCGTTCGATTCGTAATATCCTACCAACAAACGGCACGAATTTCTTGTGCCACTCGATTCCATGCTTTTTGTCCAACTCAATTCCATCGTCAATGAATACAGCAGCGATTTTAGCAGTTTTGAGGCACTTTTCTGTTACCGATTCCACCCCCGATCTGGACCGGTACTCTTGAACCGCATCCAACGATACATCCGACCCATAAAGCTCTGCAATCTCTCTCAAGCTCCTCTGTAAATAATTTTTAACACATAATTAAACCCAGTTACATATAATCAGATCAGTCGGCGGTAAATTAACGCGACGCTGACGGTTGCAAAACTTGTCGATTGACCGAAAAAAACTGAATCGGAAAATATTAAAGCACGATTCGCTCTGTATCGAGAATTCGCTCGTCTAATTTTTAGTGCAAGAGTACGATCGCGATTTTTTCTTTTCGAACACAAGTGGATATACATGCACGGAGAAGTGGTGTTAGGCGAGTTATTCACCTTGAAGCTGATGGTGTGGGGTGCGTAGGATAAGGCTTCGCCGGAGGCCACGGAGAAGCAGCCGAGGAAGGGGAAGGTGGAGTCCACCGCCACGATGTTGTGCGCGTGCGCATCGACGAGCTCCGCCGTCTCCACCGCCGTTTTCAACGCCGCGAAGGTATCCATTCTCTCCCTCTCAGTCTCTCTATCTTATCTACCTTTTGGAGATTGCAACGGGATAAATGTGACGCAGTATTTATACTCCGTATTATGCTTCTTAATGACGTATATTCCCTTTCTATTCTGAAAAAAAAAAAAGACTTTGTATTTCAATTATTATTCCTCTTTTAGTCAAAAGAATTTATTTAGTGGGGAAATGGTAGGAAAATTTGTTGTGAAAAGTCAACAATTGTGTTCTTTACTTAATTATATTTGTTGCCCGAAATAAAAATTTTAAATTATTTTACCTCACTCATACGGTCATACCCAACGTTAAAAAATAAAGCAAGTGTTAGTAAAATTAAAAAAAAATGATAAAAATTCAATGATAAAATTGAATTTTAAATTAAGAAAATAAATTGGTTTACCAACAGAGAGAATATTATATTTGTACTCTATTTTTAAAAGCTCTATTTGTAAAATATTACTCCCTTTTTTTATGGGTCATACTTCCATAATAGTCATATTTCTTTTTTTGTAATTTTGCAAAAGAAATTTAATCATTCAAAATAAACATACCAAGTATATTAATATATTTACTCTATTTAAAAAACTCTACTTGGGAAATGATTGTTTTGCAATGACTTTAGTGTAGGTCCTCTGATAATACATTTGTGGTGGGGTATGTAAGATAAAAACATATTGTATTAACTAATTTAATTATTTTATATTTTTATTTTAAAAAACAAGTTTATTATAGTGGCTTACATATTATTTTAAATTTTACTTACAAATAATTTATTTTAATAATTTAAAGGACATTTTTAATTTTAAGTATTTATTAGTTAAAAAACTTTTTTTTTATTTATAAAAAAAATGTGACAATTAGTTTGTGACATGAAATATTGTTTTAAGAGTATAAAATATCTAGATAAATTTGTAAAAAAATATTATTTGGTTAGCTTATACTAACTCCCCTTAAATGACCATTTGCATGTTTATTTTTTTTTATTAAGTGCATTTGTCAAAATTGAAACTTGGAAGACCATAAAGGCTTTATAGTCACTCGTTTTTTTATATACTTTTGTCTAAGGGTGGACGTTTGTACTTGAAAACCCGAAAGTCAAGATCGAAAATTTGAAAAAAATTCGTCACAGGCCGAACTCGGACTGAAAAATAAAAGTCGGTCATAGCTCGGACACAAAAAAAATTGGGACCGAAAGCTCAGTTCAGTCCATTTTTTCATTTTTATATAATTTTTTAAATAAATATTATATATATTTTTATATAATTTTTAATATTTTAATTAATAATTCAATTTAAAAAACTTAAATTATAAACATGTTATACAATAATATTATTTAAAATTTAATTTTTTTTTTATAAAAAAAAATAAAAAACTATTTTTAATAATTAAAAATAATTTTTTAAAATTAAAAAAATTAGGCTCGAAAAAGCCGAAAACCAAGCTTGGACCGCCGGACTCGGTCCCAAGCCGGGCTTTCATACAAAAAACACGAATCGGCCCGGACCGACAAAATCGAATTTTGGGCCGGGTCCTGAAAATTTTAGAACCGACCCGGCCCACATCCAGCTCTACTTTTGTCAATTAGTTAGACATATTTTTCTGAACTAAGTTTTTTTTTAAAAGTAATATAATTTTTTAATTTTTAGATCATAAAATAAATAAAATTTTATTTTTAATAAGTCAATAAAATAAAAATAAAATTACAATTGGAGTAATTTTTTTGATGTTTCAAACTTTCAATCATATGGAAAATTAGTAGTACAAATTTCTTAGTGGGATTAGTCTGCAGTCTGCAGTATTTATATACCGTATTATTTTTATTACATATACTCGTACTACTTTTCTATTTTTTTCTTTTTTATGTTTCCCTTTTCTACTATCTGGGATCTCCCCCGTCTTCTTCCAGTCGGTCGCCGATCATGGCGTCTTCAAGTTCCGGCAATTTCATACCCGCTCCCGGTAAACAATAAATTGTCCGACCCTGAAAACACAAGAACAATATTGCTTTTATTCTCTCATGCATATTCACAAACACATTGAGTACATTTTTCTTAATTATGTTATGTTTGCCTGTCCGTTACTTGATTTCTCAGAGGCCGTACAAGTTCTTGTATCTTCACTGGCAGACGAGTCTCCCATGGTCAGAGAAGCTTCGGCTGCTACTCTCAAACACATATCCTCTCTGTAATTTCACTCTTCTTGTCCCCTGGTGTTCCAGTGATTGTGAATTCTGTTGATTGATGTATATTAAATTATTTCTTTGTCATTTATTCTTGAAATCCTTGAATGGTTATTGGGTAATTTTGTTTCTGAATGAAACATGAATGTATTCTTGAAACCCTCTAGTGGTTTTGTAACACACACACACACTGATTCTAAATATAAAACGATCGATTCTGGAATGTTTTGTTACTCCCTCTCCGATTTCTTGAATTCTTTGAATGTTTCTTGAACCCACCTGATTTCTTGAATTCTTCGAATGTTACTAGGAATCCACTTCTGGTTCTTGATTGTTGTTCAACTGTGTCCCGTGGCGGCCGACGGGTACTTTTTATGTTTCTTGCTCCTGTTCAAGCATGTTTATATATTATTAATTTCTAACAATATAACAGTGATTAATGATTGTATATTTCTAAATTGAAATTTCAGAGATTTGGTAACATTGCTGGATTATTTCAAGTTATGTCTGTGGCAATTCGGGCATTGGATAACGATGATGTTGATCCTCAATACATGGCAAAGCTTGCGAAAATAGCCGCTTCTGAGATCATTTCAACCAAGGTACAATATTAGTCTGACCAGTTTTTGTGAAGTTGGGAGGATGATATTGTAATAAACTCTTCTTACTCAATATTTCATATGCACGATGTCTTGTTTTATAGTATGAATGTGAGTCGTGAAAACATCGTCTGTCTTGTATTTTCAACTTCTATGCTGATGTTTCAATATGTGCTCAAATAGAATTTTAACTATATACAGTATTTACGTAGAGTGTTATTCCTTGCGAGCCTGCAGTAAGAATTTTGCTCATCCTTGGATGAATTGATCATGGAATTGAAGATTGAAAGACTTTTCTCTTATAATGTACTATGCATAATAATTACAGATAAATATTCTGGTGTGTACTCTTTGTGTTTATGATTTAATTTATGTAAAGAAGTTTCTATGCAGCATTTTAGTTTCCTGTAAGCTTTGATAACACTGTAATTCCTAATAAATAATTTCAGAAGCAGTAATTTAGAGCATCTCCAATGGAGAGATAGAGATCTACGTGTAATTCTACATCTCACCCATAAAATAGGTAGATACCATTATGAAGGGGATGATGTGGCATGGGTGAGGAGTTTGGGGTAGAAATACTTCTACTCAGTAGAAGTTAAGAATGTAAAGGTTATAAAATTATTTTAATATTTAATTAATAATTATAAATAAAATATAATATATATAATTTGATAGTGGGGTAGAATGCTTTGCATGAGGTAGGAGTTTTAAGGTAGAAATAAATAACTTTTTATCGTGGCACGTACTTCTACCTCAAAATTTCTACTTTGCATTGGAGATATATGCTCTTAGTAAGATTTTCTTATCAAGACTCATGTCATGGGACTGTAAAAATTGAGTGTAGATTACTGGCAATGTGTGAGGGAAAGTGATTACCAAGTTCTTGTAGATTACCTATAGTAGACGATTGTATCTACTTTATTTGAGTTTTGGCTCTGAAAGAAGATTATAAACTAAAAGGCATTGAAAGTGAGACTATTTCACCAAGAAATTAACTTCTTTATGTCCTGTTGTAATCGCTCTAAATCTTAATATAATTTTATGTTTGTAAAATAGAAAAAAAATAGTGACCTTGGCGAGGTAAATCACCCCACATGGCCTACCCGAACCTGATAATACTGTATGTTCATCTTTTCATATAGTGGATATTAATATACATTGAGTTCGTTTTTTACATCCTAAATTTGGCATGAAATAGGACGACACTTGGAATATGCTTACATGCAAAGCTGGTTCTTTTCATAGTCTTCGGGGTCATGCCTTTTTTTTTTAATTTTCGTCCGTTCTAAACTCTCAGTATTTGCTTCTTAAAAGTAATGTATTACTGTATTTTTGTGGGTATATTGTTACTTTGCGTGGTTGACTTCTTGTAGGAACTCAATGCTGATTGGCAAAGGGCTGCATCCAGTGTACTTGTTGCATTAGGTTTACATCTGCCTGACCTTGTAAGTTCCATATCACGTATACTGGACAATCTTGGTGATGAAATATGTTATTTTGAGTTTTACATCATTCTCTTTTAACACTTCTCTGCAACTATCCGTCTTATCATTTTTCACATCACTAGTACCGTGAACCTTAAGAGTTTTGCAGTCTTGACTCGATTACTTGGGGAATGTAGAATGAAAATTGCAATCTTGCAATTTTAATTTTGATGTTGATAATCAGATATTGAAATTATAATTCTTACGATTATAGTAACTGTAGACTACAAGGAGAATTCTCTTCATAATGTAATGTGTTGATTGTAGGGGTGGTGGTGTTGAAATTTACACCATAGCAACTTTATACCTCCAGCTTTGTCAATTGTGTTTCATACTTTTCACTATAAACTGTTTCACTAGTTGTGCTGTCCATAGTTTATATCGTAATTTGGTTTAGTTGCTATTCCATAATATTACGTAAATTCATTCGTAAAATGTGCTGTTTTTTTCTTTATTACTTTTTACCATAATTGTTTTTGTTATTGGTGTTGTGCATTGTTTTTTTTTTTTACCATAATTTGTCTCATTAATTGTGTTGTTTACAGGTTTTATGGTTTTAACTTTAATGTTTGCATTTTTTCCAGATGATGGAGGAAATCTTTCTTCATCTCTCTGGATCCAATTCAGCACTTCCTGCTATGGTTCAAATACTAGCAGATTTTGCTTCATCAGATGGTGCGTGCCATCTTTATTTTCCAACTTTGGAAAATTGAAATACGACTGAACTAGTCTGGCCTCTGTATCTAAGTTTTGTTTCTTAAATTACTATATATTGATGCAACATTTTTGTGCTATCTAAAGCTGTTCAGTTCACTCCACGGCTTAAAGGGATACTTACAAGAGTTTTGCCCATTATTGGAAATGTGAAAGACATCCACAGGCCAATATTCGCCAATGGTATGCTATGTTTGGTTGCATCTGTGTATATTTGGTAGCTAGTGGGTTTGTTTTATTGCCATTAAAGGTTGCTATTTTCATACAACCATGAACCACTTTCTATCTTAGATACTATGTAAATAGTGAGATGTTAGGCTACGTGATCTTATGTTGCTTGTGGAACTCTACTTTGTCATAGTGTCATACAATGAAATGGGGGTGAAGTCATATTTTTGTGGGATTTAAATTGCCATCTACAAATAAATTTCAGTTTTTGGCCTTTCACCTTACATTAACTATGTTACTCTAGTAACTAGATTGTAAAGCATACTATGCAAAATTTTCTCTCCTGTTTTGATAACTTAGTACATTATACTGATTGAAAAGTTTTTTTTACCCTTTTCCAGCGTTCAAGTCTTGGTGTCAGGCCTGTTGGCAGTATAGTGTTGAGTCACCACTGTTTACAGCTGTAGATGGTGATGTCGTGTAAGATTTGTTTATTTTCTTTTGTTTAATTTCTCACAGATGGTTATGTTGGTTTGTAATAACCTGTTTGGTGCAGGTCCTTCTTGAACTCTGCATTCGAGCTTCTATTGAGAGTTTGGGCAACTTCACGGGATCTAAAGGTTATCACCTGACAGTATACAGAAAACATGTGTTTCTTATATGAGTGCTAATATTATTCTTCTGGAAAATGATCCTGTAGTTTCAAGCGAGTAATTAAACTCATACATTCATTGTGAAAGAATACAACATGTGTATGACGTGGACCCCAGAATTCACCTTACATAATCCCTATACATAAGCATAGAAATATATCTGTAATCTTCAACTGAATTCCTAAAAGGTAGGAGACAATCTACTTAAAACATATCTTGCTAGCTGCATTTTGAATCTATGGAGATTATCCTTCACTTCTGACTTGTATTTTATTGTTGTATGGTATAAGCTTGCACAGCTTGGTTCTGGATGCTCTTGAGCTTGTTTTTTTCAATTCACACTTGTGGCCAATCTCTCACTGAAACTTTGCTTTGTTAAACTCTAAATATCTGGGTATTCGAAATTTCTAAATGATCCATCAACTCTGAGTATATTTATAGTCTTGTCTATACAGGGGATGAAATTTGTATCTCGAGTTTATATAGATAAAGCCTAAAACTGAGATAGTATGTTTGTTGTAAGTGTTTTAACCCTGTATACGACCAGTATGCCTTCATTTAAAGAAACACAACTGTTACTGTTTTTGCCACTGTTAATTAGGTTATGGTTGCATATAGTTTTTTCCTTGGTAGATTAAATTTTCTTCACTAACATTCCTATAGTATTAATAAGTAGCCTCCAGTTGGCTATTGTTAATTTGATATTATGACTTGGGACCTAGCAAATATACGTCTCTGAGATATGAAATAATTATTTATCCTTATTCTAAGATAAGCTCTGAAATTTTAGGGGGACAATTTATTCTTTTGTTTCTGCAGGTCCGTGTATCTACTGTTGAGGCATTAGGCCAGATGGTTGGTCTTGTAACTAGGACGCAACTAAAATCGGCTTTACCAAGACTTGTGCCGACTATTCTGGAATTGTAAGCATCTCTGCCTGACTTGGTGTAAATAGCTCCCACAGTTCACTAATTCTATGTGGTGGCCGATAATGTTCTGATGTTAGTAACTTAGTATAATTTATATTATTAACTACGAGTCAATTAGCTTTTTTATTTATAATGCAGGTATAAGAAAGATCACGATGTTGCGTTTGTGGCTACATGCAGTCTCCACAATCTCTTGAATGCTTCTTTACTTTCAGAAAGTGGTCCACCTTTGATGGACTTTGAAGTTAGTGAATATTATTGTTACTTTTCTATTGAAAGGACTGGACTTCACGCTGTTTAAGTTTTCTTTGTTTATATGTTGATATTAAAAAAAAAAATTGTAGATATTTGTGATTTTTTTCCATTTTCTGATATGCGAAGTCTCCAATTTAATTCAAGGTTTAGTTGTAGGTTGTCCTTCTAAACTGTATTTTATATGCATGATTCCTTTAACTGATATGTTCAAATGTTGTGAATTGCTTTCAATACCTTTATAGCTTAAGGGGGTTGGGGGTGTATGGGAGATCAATTACTTGTTTAACTTGACTGATGGTAAAAGTGTTATGTGTAATTTTATAATGCAAACTAAATTATTTACTCAAATGCAAAGTTTAGAGATTTTGGTTTTTGGTGAACTTTTAACTTCATGTTCCGAATTGCCTCACATAGTGTTATTGCTTCATCTAAAATTAAAAGGAACTTGGAGATTTCCTTTTGAGTAACTTTTCATGTTCAAAGTTCTAAATGTCTGTTTGTATTACATGGCGGAATTTTCGCCAAGGCAAATTATGTGTTAAAAGTGCATGCTTATATATGTGGCCTGTTGTTTTATGATCACTAGGATTTACTAATTTTATCTTTCTTGTTTAATTTATTACTATTATCATTGTCCACTTGTTTACTCCAAGAAGTCATGACTTAACAAATGTAAATTTCAGGATCTTACCGTCATATTATCAACACTTCTCCCCGTTGTTTGCATCAATAACGACAGTAAACAAAGTTCAGATTTTTCAGTGGGACTGAAGGTAGAATATTTTGTGTGGCGGTATTCCATATTTTTTTTTCCAATTCTTGTTTGTTTTTGTGTATAATACTGAGCTTTAAAATGTAATTATAATTATCGATGATATCGTCTCTGAATTACCTCTCTATGGATGCCCCGTGTTACTATCCTGTTCCATCAATACTTCTTAATTCAATAGATTTGTTTGTTTGTAATACTGGGCTTGAAAATTTAAACTTCTTTGCTATTGTCGCTGAATTACCTTTTTGGATGATGTTCAGTTTGATTATTCAGTTTCTGTGATCAGTTCCTTCCCCCTCGCTTTTCTGACTGGAGTGATGATTTAAGCTCTTATTGATGCATATTTACAGCTATGCTTTTTATCGCCTATTTCCATCTTCTATTAATCTTGTTCAGTTTAATAATTCTAGTTTACAGATTGATTTATGGATGCCAAGTGATCGGAACATTTTTTTAAGTAGACAGTATATTTAATAGTTACTGCATAAAAACTTTTACTATGGTATTCTCTTCTCGTGCGCATCTAAAAAGAAACACACTTCATTAATTTTCGAGATGTTCCTTTTTGGATTTCTAGTTTGATTTCTCTCTCTCTCTGGTCAACATAATCTTTTATCTTCATACTTCTTTGTTTTCCGTTTCCTGTATAAGTTCTAGGAAGATGGTTGTTAATTGATAGTTTATTTTACTACATTGATTGTAAATCAGTTTATTTTCCTTATGCAAGTGCAGACATACAATGAAGTTCAGCATTGCTTTCTGACAGTTGGTCAAGTCTACCCGGAAGATATCTTCGTGTTTCTTCTCTATGTGGGTAAAATTGCCAAAATAAATCATTCTGAATAGGAATTCAATTAGTAATTACATATACAACTATGTAGAGTCCACCAGCGAGACCTTAATATCTTTCTTCAAGTGCAAAAGTCAAAATCTGAGGAAGTTAAAAAGTAAACACCAAAAAACTGTTGAACTTTTTTTCGGTTTTGTCTGCCTTACGTGTTGATGATGCATTTGTCCCAGAAATGCAGGTTGAAGGAAGAACTTGTAACATTTGGTGCCCTTTCTGTCCTAAAACATCTTTTACCAAGGTTCTCTCTCTGTCTATGTCTCTATATGTCTCTCTCTCTGATTTAATAAAATGAACTTATTTATGCGATTATTATTTGCTTTTGAAGGCTTTCTGAAGCCTGGCATGCTAAAAGGCCTTTGCTAGTTGAAGCAGTGAAAAATTTGTTAGATGAGAGTAATTTGGCTGTTTGCAAGGCACTTTCTGAGGTAGTTTATCAATGGCAGAGAACTTATTTATTTATTGTTAAAATCAATAATTGTATCTTATTTTTAAATTTTTTATTTTCGTAGTTAATCGTTGTTATGGCATCCCACTGTTACTTGGTGGGACCACCAGGAGAGTTATTTGTGGAGTACTTGGTACGCCATAGTGCAATGGCAGATGTGAATGGAATAGACATTGAGTCTTCAAATGATTTTGTTAGGTTGACTGGCGGCTCTTTCAATCCTTTCACGCAAAGAAAACCAGAGGTTTGATTTTGTTCAGAATGTAAAGCATTCTGTTTGTGCATGCGATTTATTGATGATTGGAATCTACTAATAATATGTTGCAGAATGAAAATGTGTGGTGTGCATTATTATAATTTTCTTGCAAATGACACATATATGTCAAGACCTGGATTTTAGCCATTCCAAATCATAGATGCACTATATCTGAACCAGCCCAAGATTATAGTAATTTATTAATTTAAAGCTTTTGCTTGCAGGTGAATATTGGAGGTGTATGCCCAACAGATTTACGTGAAGTGTGTGAAAAAGGTCTTCTTTTAATAACCATCACCATTCCTGAGATGGAGGTATGCTGATACCAGTTTTTTGATCTATGATCAATCACCTCTCCACCTTTGTTTATATCTTCCCCATACATCTGTTAATTGAAGCTGGAAAAATTTATCGTGAATTCATGGTAAATTTCTTATTAATGTTTTCAGCATGTGCTCTGGCCATTTTTATTGAAAATGATCATACCACGGATTTACACTGGTGCAGTTGCTACGGTACGATGTTTTATGTTTATTTGTAACATGCAATTCAATTCTTTCAATTGCTTTTCTTTTCTGGCGGTCTAAATCTTTTTATATAGGTTTGCAGATGCATCTCAGAGTTATGCAGAAATAAACATGCTCAAAGTGATATGATTCTATCTGATTGTAAAGCACGTGCTGATATTCCTAATTCGGAGGTTTCATACCATCTCTTTTCTGCAGTTGTTTTATTTGCTTGCTTATAGTAATTTGTAGCAAAAAAAAAAAAAACCTTTCAATTATTATTCAGGATCTTTTTGCACGCCTTGTGGTGCTCCTCCACAATCCACTGGCAAGAGAGCAGCTAGTGACTCAGATTTTAACTGTAAGTGTGCTTAAGGATGGACAGAATCAACTGCATGAAACTGGATAATGTTGCTTTCAGGACTGTAGGCCATTAATTTGATTAAATGATATACGAGTGTGCCTTAATTTCTCTACCCTTATATGTCGTAGGATCTGTAGAATTTAAGAATCATTATCCATACAAACCTTCCTGTTTGGATAATGTTGCTTTCAGGACTGTAGGCCATTAATTTGATTAAATGATATATGAGTGTGCCTTAATTTCTCTACCCTTATATGTCGTAGGATCTGTAGTATTTAAGAATCATTATCCATACAAACCTTCCTGTTTGACTCTGCATATTTGTTTTTTCAGGTCCTGCATCACTTATCTTCTCTGTTTCCCAAGAATATTATCTTATTTTGGCAAGAGGAGGTATAGTAGCTAGATGATGTAGTTCAATGTTGATATCTAATTTGAAGAATTGAATGAATTTGGCACATGCTCTCTGTGGGCATGCTTTGTGGTAATTAATTTACTATATGGGATAAGTGTCCATGTTGCATCTAGTTGCGTTTTGCTGTTCTGTTAAATTTTAATATAGATGAAATACTTGGAACTCACTTTTTGGGGAGAGACCATTGAAATTATTGATTGGGATTTCATTGGAGGTCCCGACACTTTTTGAAATGAAATAAAATTTTATGCTACTAAATTATATTTGTTCCAGCATTTCAGCCTTGTGTTTATAATCTTCTAGCATTTTATCCATCTAATACACTTATATATTTTTTAGTTTCTTTACTTGATAATGGTGTTGGTTTTTATTGGTTAATCTTGTTACCTTTTTCTAATTTCTAATAGACTATTCATTGATTACGTGTTTAGATTTCTGTACATATAGCTACAAATTGAATATTCCATTTTAACTGTTTGTCTTCTTTTGTAAGCTCTAGATTCCCAAAATGAAAGCCTATGTGAGTGATCCAGAAGACCTTAAGCAAGATCCATTATATCAAGATACTTGGGATGACATGATTATTAATGTAAGCTTAGTAATTTTAGTTAATCTTGTGTTTTTAGCTGATACAGTTCATTTCATAACCTTCATAGACTGACGTGTTTGGAGTCAGGCAAAATGGGGGACTCTTTTCTTCTTAAATCATATGCTCATTTCCCTTGATACCCAGGCATAATTTCTATATAATCAGTGATAATACTTCGATGGGTATTGTATGTGTGTGTGTATGCTATCGGTGTGTATGGAAAGCAAGAACTATGTAGTCTTTTTTGGTGTGTGCTACTAATATAATCTTTGTGGCAAAGCAGTTTGTTGCAGAATCATTGGATGTAATTCAGGATGTCGATTGGGTAATTTCCCTTGGGAATTCCTTTGCTAAACAATATGAACTTTATTCATCTGACGATGAACATTGCGGTCTGCTTCATAGGTATGATTCATTATCATATAGTAACAATCAGTGATTTTATCCTAGCTTGCGTAATGTCTTTGTTTTGGCCATTGACGGCATAGAGAGGGAGCACCGTCTTATCAATGTTCATATTATTTTTATCTCTCGAGTATTTTTTCTCATGAAACTTATGAAGGTCGACTGGAAAGACTAAATTTAGTAAACTGGTCCTTACTATTAAGACCCCATTGTATTGTCTAATTATGTGGGCTTTGAATTTTCTGGAAACTGGTAGCATTACAAGTATCCTAGATAGAGTTGAGATGGCAAAGAAGATTCAATTAGCAAGTTTCAACCGTATCAATTTGAATTTGCAGAGTTAAATTTACTCTCTAGTTTAAAATACTTTGATGTAGGGAAATGGGAATCTTAGATTCGAGTTCATTTGCTGACATGTTTTTATAATACCTTAAACTATGTTCATTGAGAAATCACTGGACTGTGTTGCTGCAAGCTGAATCAATCTCTTTTTTTTTACTGCAGGTGTCTTGGTATATTGCTGCAGAAAGTACATGACAGAACCTACGTCCATGATAAGATTAATTTAATGTACATGAAAGCTAACATTGCTTTGCCAGTGAATAGGCTTGGTTTGGCAAAGGCCATGGGATTGGTAATTTATTCACGCTTTGTTCAAATCAAGCCTCGGGAACAAATATTTTTTTAAGCTGACCAGTGATCCCACTGATGCATATGGCTTGCTGCTTAATTGCACTAGGTTGCTGCATCCCACTTGGACACAGTTCTGGATAAGCTAAAAGACATTCTTGATAATGTTGGTGATAGTATCTTCAAAAGGTATGTTGTGCTGGTGGTTTATCAATTTGTATGGCCCCCAAAGTATGTTACAACTTGATTTTTTCAATCGAATTAGAAAAAATAGTCTCATGTAGTTGTGAGTTGCCATTGAAGTACTAGATTTTTATCTTTGAGTTTCAGAACATATGATCTTATGTTGAAAGGAATAGATGGGACATTAATTCTGCATTTACATTTGGATATTATGCTGCTAGGAAAACTGAACATTGATGTATATGTTTATTGGTGCTTGTAATGTCGGACAGTAAGTTTTGCGTTTTACATCTATATCTCTGGCTGTTCTACTTAAAATGCATTTAGTCATATCTAATATTGCCATGCAGAAGTATGTGTTATGCGTAATGTACCATTTGTTCTCATTGTATCCAACTAAATCTAAACAACACAAGGTCTGTTGCAGGATGTTTTCATTCTTTTCTGATAGAGCTAAAATGGAAGTATCAGATGATGTACATGCCGCGTTGGCTCTTATGTATGGGTATGCTGCGAAGTATGCTCCATCAACGGTTATTGAAGCCAGAATTGATGCACTTGTGGTACAGTGGACTCATCTTTTTGTTGATTTGCTATACGTGCATGCTCCGACTGTTAGTTGTGAAATAATGTGCTTGTTTGCCTTTATACATGTATTTGCTTATTCCTTGATGTAGCCTTAATATGCATAAATGGGACATTACTCCTTTAATTCTCTAACTACTTGATAGATGTGTTGAGTCAAGACATGTATCTGACAATACAGAATCATAATGGCTGCATCATAATGACAAACTGTCATTATGCAAGTGTAAGACTTGGGAGAGTTATGAAACTTGTGCAATAATAATAATTTCTTCTTCAGTTCTTAATGATCGTTCGGTGGTCTAAACTGTATTATGGCGTCTGTATTCTGACATGTTGCTTAGTGTTTTTATTTGATTATTTAAACAATGCAATTTTTTCATTGTCAGGGGACTAATATGCTTTCACGTCTTCTTAACGTACGACATCCTACAGCAAAGCAGGCAGTTATTACAGCTATTGACTTATTAGGTTTGCATTGATCTGGTTTTATTCTTACTTTAGTATCTTGTGCATCAGTGTTGTTTTTATGTAACTTTCAATCTCAACCTTTCATTTTTGTGATTTACTTGATGCCTTCCGTCCTTTATTTTTTTTTACTTATTTTTATACCGTGCACAGTGAAATGGGTAGTTATATCCATCAAGCTGTGAGTTATTTTCACCTGATTGAGAACTGCATTGTTAACACATAAGGTACTTGCTCTTTTGGCAATTCATATTTGAACGATTAATATGGTCATGCAGGTCAAGCTGTCATTGGTGCTGCTGAAAGTGGCACATCATTTCCGTTGAAAAGGAGGGATGTACTTCTTGACTACATATTGACTTTAATGGGTAGAGATGATGAGGACGGGTTTTCTGATTCTAACTTGGAGCTTCTGCACACTCAGGTTTGATTTCAACGAGATGTGATATGTTCGACATTCTATTTACTTGAACTCGATAATGTAGATATGTTTGATATATTTGGATGCATGGATGTAATGTTGTAATCAAGTATAGACGTCGTATGAAGTAGAAGAAGACCGATGAACCAATAAATGAAACAACTTAATTTAGGAAATTTTGTGCCATACAAAATAATTGTTAATTCCTGGTACCATTGGATGCACAGATTAAGTACACTAAGAGTAGCAATCATAGTGTTGTATGCCGTTAAGTTTATTATTTAGTGCACAAGCTGGGGGAAGATTTAAGGTTACTTGGAATGATGAAGTCAGTTTCCATGAAAGAAATGGATGTTTTGAACAAGGATTATGATCAATAGTATTAGTTTACATGTTCACATAATATAAATGAAAGCTTGCCAAATAATCAATAGCAAGAAGTTTACATGCGTACTTTAATTCTTTAAAACACTCACAATGCTGATAATTCCATCATAAATTATAATATAATCATGAATGTAATGATGGTTTTATTTTATGCGATATACAGATTGTAGAGACTAGAATGGTACACAGACCACAGCCAGTCCATTTTTTGAGTGCTCTGATGTGATTTTAACATACTAGTATCTGTTGGCATTGTTTTTTTTTTCTCATTCTAATTTCATACCAATGAAATTATGAAAATATTCTTATTGGCAACCTCAATATTGTAAAATAATGATACCATGTAATGTCACACTTTAAATTTCCAATAAACATGAAGTGACTAATATTTGGTTCCAAGGCTAAAGGATATATAAATTGGCGCTGACATTTTTCTTCACATTATTTGTTGAGAAATTATTTAGTTTTTCTCAACCGTTATTGGGAATTGTGTGTATCTCACACTTGCATTAATGATTACCAAGGACATAACTGATGACATGTTTTTGTTCTGTTTCCTGAACCTGGATGTATACCTATGCAGTGTCTTGCTTTAAGTGCTTGTACTACTTTGGTTTCTGTGGAGCCAAAATTGACTATTGAAACAAGGAACCTTGTTCTAAAGGTGAGAGATGAAACTCATTCAGTTTTCTGTTAGTGAAAAATAAAATATCCTGTTGCTGAATTTTAACATTTCGACAGGCTACATTAGGATTCTTTGGTTTACCAAACGATCCTCCTGATGTTATGAACAGTCTCATTCACAATCTTATTACTCTTCTCTGCGCAATCCTTGTTACAAGGTATTTATGTCTTATTGGACTAATAAATTAAATCTTGACTTGATATGGCTCTTTGTGGGTATTAAAGACTTTTATGCATATTAGAATCTGGTAAGATTGATACACCAGTGGAGGTAACCTGTAATTATATACAAGATTACCTGGTTTACAGCCTTGCAAAGCAGAAGAAGAATAACCTCTTACCCGGTTACCCCATATGCCAGTAAACCAAAAGAGATCATAGTTGAAGAATCCTATTAAGTCATATCAAAATTGATAGGGAGTGTTTAGTATTATAGATTTTTGGAAATTCAACTTCTTAATTTTTTATAGTCATAATTTTTGCTATGACATGGTTTATCTGGGTTTTCTCTTATTTATAATGAATGCTTGAAACTCTTTGAAGTAACAAAATCCAAATGTTTCAAGGGATTGTGAATATGAGGTCTAGAAATTATTGTTGTGTCCGTGTAAAATTTAATTTGTCTTCCCCTTATATATTTTGTTATATTTAGCTTAGTTCCTTGAACCGCATATGACTGAAGCTTGATGGCTTCTTTACTTGCATGATTTGTGTAGAAATAAATAGTTTCTACTACTCATAATTTGTACGACATACCCTACCAAGATTTATATCTCTTACCCTTATATCCTTGTAGTGTCTGATCTATTAGTTATTTTGTCCAAAGTTCCATTGTATGGATAGAAACTTTTGTGCATAATAGTTATTACTGTGACTGCATATACAGTGATGTTTGAAAAAATCTATGCCAGTTTTGATTTGTTATTCAACACAGTGGAGAAGATGGAAGAAGTCGAGCAGAACAGTTGTTGCATATCTTGAGACAGATTGATCCATATGTTTCCTCCTCTGTTGAATATCAGAGAAAAAGAGGGTGTCTTGCGGCTTATGAGATGCTTCATAAGTTTCGGACTATATGTGTTGGTGGATTCTGTTCACTTGGCTGCCAAGGAAGTTGCACTCACAACAAAAGGATTGACCGTGCTTCATCCTCTAATTTCACCAATTTACCATGTTAGTTTCTCTCTTTCTCTCAGCTTTGACAAAAAATTGTTTCAGGGGACAATGGCTGCCTGACATTAGTCTTTTTTGTCAGATTGAGCTACTTTTCACATGGTGTAGCCCATAATATTTATTCGTAGCTTTTAGCTTTGTAATTCTGTTAACTTGTTCTAGTGTTTTGTTTTGTATATTTTTAGTTTTTCTTATTGTATTTTTCTTTCTATCTTAAGTTTAATTTAGAATTAGTGAATTTGATCTATTGGTCAGGCGGTCAGCAGGAGGATTTCAACTGTTTACCTCTGATTTTGTATGTTACAATAATCTTATGCTATTTCGGTTATTGTCAGCTGCATTTGTATCCCCTAGTCGGGATGCTTTGTGTATAGGGGAGAGGATAATGGTGTATCTCCCACGCTGTGCTGATACAAATCCTGAAGTTAGAAAGATCTCTGCTCAGGTCAGTATTGGTGAATGCTTCACTTGTTCCACTTAGTTCAAACCTGTAGAAAAATATTAACATGGGCAAGATTGATTGGCGTACTTTTCTTGGTTTCTTTAATTATAGTGCCTGCTATAAGCCCATAGTGATTATTAAATTGTATTGATTTGACTTTTTCCCTGTATTTGCAGATCCTCGATTTATTTTTTAGTATCTCTCTTTCATTGCCAAAGTCGGTTATTAGTTCTGGACTTGATATCGAACAGTGCTATAGTGCTCTGTCGGCACTTGAGGATGTTATTGCTATCTTGAGGAGTGTAAGTCAAAGCAAAACTCTCTTCTTTTGATACTCTACTCCATCTTACTTCTTTATAAGACAACGGAAAGGCAAAATAGAGTTTATTTTTGCTTAAACTTGCAATTCCACAAGAGGTAATTTTCTCGTTTCTACTTTGCGTGTAGGATGCATCACTTGATCCATCAGAGGTCTTCAACAGGGTTGTTTCTTCTGTTTGCATATTATTCACCAAGGATGAGGTAATAGTTTAAATACTTTTTACCATTTTGAGCCTGTTAAGCAATTTGGTGAGCTATTGCGCCTCATTGCTCTTCTCCAATTCACTTTTTACAGCTTGTGGCTTCCCTACACGTTTGCTCAGCAGCTATATGTGACAAGGTCAAACAGTCGGCTGAAGGTTCAATTCAAGCTGTGATCGAGTTCATCATACAAAGGGGAAGGGAGCTAAATGAGGCTGATATATCAAGGTAGAGTGAAGTAATTGTGATTCGTGTTTCTGTTATTTCATCTATTATGAAATAGGATTGCATTTGTATTAAGTGATAAGGTCCTCATGGTATTGGTATCAGGACCACCCAATCTTTGCTTTCGGCTACCATTCATGTTACTGAGAAGTACCTACGTCAAGAAACACTTGGTGCTGTATCCTTATTTATTTTCCATATTTCAAGTTTTTGCCCTCACTTACTGTTCTATTATTGGTTATTGAAATCTGGAATTGACGTATTACGTATATTCAAAGAGTTTACTTTATTTCCTTTAACCGATTGAAAGATATCTTCTCTTGCTGAGAATACTAGCTCAAAAATCATTTTTGATGAAGTGTTGGCTGCTGCTGAGAAAGATATAGCCACAAAAGATGTAACTAGATTGAGGGGTGGCTGGCCAATACAAGATGTATTTCATGTGAGCCTTTTGTAAAATCCATGATTTTGGTTGCTAACAGGCTAACAGCCATTTTTATAACATCATGTTGCTTTCTTTTTCTTTATTATTAGGCATTTTCCCAGCATGCAGTTCTTTCCTATTCTTTTCTTGAGCATGTAACTTCTATCCTCAATGAGACTCCTATGTATCAATTTGATTCTGGAAAGGGAGAGAATTCCAACAATTCTGTTGAAAGCAACATGGAAGATAATCTTTGGCATGCTGCTGTCATAGCTCTGGCTGCCTTCTTCAGGTTGAATTGTATTATTGTTGGGAATAATTACAAAAACCACCCTTGAGGTTTGATCTTAATAGAAAAAAGGACTCGTTATCTTTCAAATTTGTTGTACCCTCTTAACCGTGGCGGCTCAAAATTGACAATTGGTTCTCAGCTAAATCGAAATTGTAAACCCTCATTATGATAATAATTTTAAAGGTTATACAGCTATTCCATCCCTTCTTCACCCCCCACCCCCACCCCCCCCCCCCCCACCCCCACCCCCCGTGCCCAAGAGGTTCCTGAGCATTAATTCATCCAGCATAGACTCATCAAATTAGCTTGGGATGTAGATATTAAATTATTTTAATGTCTTACATAGGCTTTTTTTTATAAATGGGTTTAACTGAACATGGGTATGCACTAATAAATGTGGTTGAAACTATTAGTATTAATACAAAAAAAAAAAAAAAAAAAATACAATTGCACTGTATACACTGTATACGGGTTTCAAAGTAGTCGGCCCTGGGCTGAAGCTCTCTTGAGGTTGTATTTTATCAAAAAATATCTCCGTTCTGAGGCGCAATTTAAAAAGGTCAAAATAAATAACTAGGGGTATTTCTATGAAAGTTCACTTTTTTCCTTTCTGGGTAATTAGACTATCCCACATTTGTGTATTTTATAATTAACCTTAATTTATTGTGTTATCTATGTTTACAATTTGATCAACCGTTCATTAATTGCATTTGCAGAGGTGGGGGTAAAGTTGGAAAAAAGGCCGTGGAACAAAGCTATGGCTCTGTCCTTGCAACTCTTGTGCTTCACTTGGGAAGTTGTCATAGTTTAGCAAATTCTGGCCAGCATGAGCCACTGCGGTAATAACACTTGTCCCCTTTGTTTTTGCATGCATCTCATTATAAAACTTCGGAACTGTTTTGTGCCATTTAATTTGATCTTTGTTTGATTTTTAGAGCTCTTCTTGTTGCATTCAATGCTTTCTGTGAATGTGTTGGTGATCTTGAGATGGGAAAGGTAATGAGTCTCTAGTCAGCGGGTTTAAACAACTATAAACATTTGTATTTGATTTTGACATAAAAGCTAAATATATGTAGATTCTGGCTCGAGACCGAGAACAAAGTGAAGAGGACACTTGGATTGGTCTGATCGGGGACCTGGCTGGGTGCATTTCAATAAAAAGGCCAAAAGAGGTATTTTAATCTAATAAAAAGAAATCCCTTTGTTCACTTGAGCTGTATTCACATTACTGAGTGACCGTGTGGTTATTCCTTTTTATTTTTCGATGTACTTTTATCGCTTCTCACTTTGACTTTTGTATAACCACTCAGGTTCCTATAATTTGTTTGATCCTTTGTCAATCACTGGAGAAATCCCTAAGATATTTGAGGGAAGCTGCAGCTGCTGCACTGTCAGAGTTTGTGCGCTTTAGGTATGTTTATTCTCTCCAACAATTCATTCCTTCAAAATAATATTATATATACAACACACACAAAAATACTTTTTCCAAATTTTTTCTATTCTCCATTTTGTTTCCCCTTATCTATTTTGTCCCCCGTCACTTTCTACATAAGGATGCACTCTTTCCTAATTTGATAAAGAGCATCAATGTAAAGGGGAAACTTTACACTTGAGAGCAATATTAGGACTTAAGCTTTCTGTTTTATGTTTTTTTTTTTTTTTTTACTGGAAATGGAGATCAGTGGTGCTACTACCTAGCCTTGTTATGTAAAATATCGCTCCTCCAAATGCTGATGTAATAATTTATTATCATTCTGCAGTGATAGTTTTGGTTATTTGTTGGAGCAGATGGTCGAAGGACTGACTCGGCATGTTTCTGATGATTCTCCAAATGTGAGACGCCTTTGTTTAAGAGGGCTTGTGCAGGTAGGTGATTGTTTAGTGAATTGCAAAGGTACCGTTTAAGTTAGACCTAATTACAAAGCACTCCCAATTAACTCTAAAATTACAAAAACTACCATATATGTACATTTACCCCCTCGTGCATAACACAAACTGAAAAGAAAAAAAAAACATTTTGAACCCCTCCTTCATTTATAAGTTTTTTTAATAGGCTACTTTTTTTGTAATCATCCCTGATTGTATTCATAATCATGTTACTTGAATATACTAATTTACTCAAAATTAATTCATTGTGATACATAATCTATACCGTCCCAAAAAAGTGTTCTTAGAAGATTTTTAATGCAAGGGTATTTAATTTTTTTTTTACAATACTCAACTTGGAAGTCATGAGCCAAAAATGTCTTAAATTCTTAGAACGATGTTTATTTTTGGGAGAAATTGAATCTAAGATGATGTTTAATTTGGGACAGAGGAGTACTACGCCACTACCTAAGAACAGACTGGTTCAAAAATCATATTTTGGGTCTTCACTTATATTGTATGTATGACCACTTCTCTAAGATAGTCTTGTAATCAGATTATGGATTGCATCAATATACAGCAACTTTTCAAATTTCTGTTTACACCATTTGTGATTGAGGCATTGTTGAGGATAGTCAAAGACTCAAAACTAATCAAAATTGATTTTTCAGTGTACAAAATATTTAACTTGAGTGTAATTGATATAGATTTTTCCTCACACCTTATAAATATCCAATTTGGCATTTTGTATGTGGAATAGGCCAAACGGTCAAATCACGTATATTTAGGCCAAGCTCTTTTAATTTATTTATTTTTGTGGAATTGCAGATGCCCCCAGTCCATGTTGTACAGTATACTACTCAGATTCTCAGTGTTATTGTTGCTTTGCTTGATGACCCCGATGAATCAGTTCAGCTCACTGCTGTCTCGTGTTTGTTGACGGTAACTTCATGTGATGCTCTCTATAACAAAAATAAAATAAAAAGAAGAATATATCATTATTTTGTCGTGTGCTTATATTTGCTTTGTAGGTTCTTGGTTCGTCTTCTACTGATGCTGTGGAACCCGTTTTGCTAAATCTTTCAGTTCGGCTTCGTAATCTTCAAGTAATTTTTTCTATTATGAAGGTTCCTGTTTCATGAGATAATATTTGAATTGCATGTTTAATTGAAACAAGTGTTAACATCACATAATATTTGGTAGTAAGCCTAGGCAGCTTTTAGATAATGTAAATGATTTTGCATCTGAAATATCATTATGTAAGTTGTTTCATTCTCATAGACTTGTTAGAAATCAAGTTGCTAACTTGCTATGAGTTTCACATGCGTTAAAGACTTGACTTGATATTCTTTATATTATAGTTGTGAATCAGCTATTTTATTCTTTTCCGTTTTAACAGATATGCATGAATGCAAAAATCCGAGCCAATGCATTTGCAGGATTTGGAGAACTAAGCAATTACGGGATTGGGCCCCAACGTGAAGCGTTTCTTGAACAGGTCCATTAAGTTGACTTTTAAGGGTTAATTACGAATATTATGCGCCTTCATTTTTTAGTAGCGACACAACCCATCAGGAGTAGTATTGTAATTTTAAAGTTACTTCTTACTAGGTTATTCCCTAATCAGGTCAACCCTAAAAGGTATTTTTTTAAATATCCCAAAGCGATGTTAATAGCAATACCAATTTGCTCGGCGGTCATGTTTTTGTAGTACATTTGAGTTTGAACTATGTTGTTGGGGCTCTATGATCATTTTTGTCCCATAAGCCCAGAATAATCAAGCTAACTCTGAAAATCACAAAAACCACCCTTAAGTTTCTTTCACTCTCATTTTCTCCCAACTGTTATTTTGATCTAACATAATTTGTTCATACAAATAAGATGAAGTTTCAATGTAATTTTCAGTGTCACCGCCTGTTTTGTTTTCCTAGTTATTCATATATTTTTAACAAAAGTTTTTTCGCTTTCTTAGTTTCAGTTTTAGGTATTTCCTCTAATAGATGCTTGACATGTTATTAATTTTAGGTCCATTCCGCCTTTCCACGCTTGGTGTTACATCTTCATGATGACGATCTTGGTGTGCGACGGGCTTGCCGGGTAGATTTTTTTTTCCTCGACTTTTAAGTGCTTATTTTAGATTTGGGGAACTCTTGATATGTAGATGTAGTAATCTATTTATAATTATTCTATTTAAATTCATTAATATTTTTTCCTCAGAACACTTTTAAGTGCGTTGTTCCGTTGTTGGAGTTTGATGGTATAGTTGCTCTTTCCAACTCACATCGATTTAGTTCCGATCACAGGTACTTGTTTAACTGATCCACCCTTAAGCTTTTTACGCGTGTATGTTAGTTTTTTTGAGAGTATTTCCTTCAAATATCTGCATCAGATGTGACTATGAAGATTTCCTCAGAGATATTGCAAGGCAAATTACTCTGCACATGTCATCCAGGATAAGCACGTACATGGCATCGTTAATCCAGGTCAGCAATCATGACACGCTTTTATATATAACAGAGAGACATTTGTTTTAGTAAACTATATCTCAAAATATTATAATATAATGCTTAATCATATAAATGCACATGTAATGACTAATTAGTAATAATTAACCTTTTCTTTTATTTTAGTTGTTCTTATCATTCAACCACTTGCTCATTTAGAATAACTAACCAAGTAATGTATCTAATCTATATACTATGTTGGTTGGAAAAAAAATTAGCCCTTAATTTTTAATGAAAAATAAAAATTCAACATTAAATACTTTATAAAGAAATACATAAAATTTTACTTGAAGGGCACGGGTTTTCATCCAAATGATTAAATTTTCAAACACCAGTTCATGATTAACAGTTAATCAACTACTTAGCTTTTTACAGGCTTTCGAGGCTCATTGGCCGGTAATCCAAGCGAATGCCATCTACTTGTGTAGCAGTATCATTTCCTTCTCAAGTGATCAACATATCTCAACACTTTACCTGAGCCAGGTTGCCATTTGCTTTCGTAACTCGTTTATTTTACAAATTTTATTTGGTGCACGATCATTTTGTGATCTGTGTGATTGCTTCTAGATTTTGTAATCGCATGAACTTTTTCTGCTCATCTTGTTTTGTAGGTATTTGGAATGTTGATTGGGAAGACAAGTCGGTCGACAGATGCTATTGTGAGGGCAACGGGTTCGTTGTCCCTCGGTTTACTACTTAAGTCGGCCAAGTCAAATTCCTGGAAAGCCGCACGTTTGGATCAAGGGGACTCTGTTTCGATGGGACGTGACATAGAACCTTCAAGACGGTTTTGACGTGTGGAGTGGGACTACTGTAGATTGTGGTGATAACAAAGAATGACCTTGTATATTTTTTTTTTTTGTTTTGTTTTATTAATGTATTTTATTATATACGAGTATGAAGCATGATGTATAATGTAATGTATTTTTTTTTACTGTACAGCTGTTCAAACATGGGATTATTTTATTTTGTAGCCTTTGTAACATTGTCTTGTGCAGAAGTTGGTCTTCGGTTGTATCATTGATTTTAAGTATTCTTTGATTTCCTTCTGACTTCTTTTTATCATGACCTATAGGCTTACGTTGTACAATGTTCTAATACATGGGATTCAAAATCCCGATTATAACGATAGAACGATAAAAAAGAAACATGATATTACTAAACGCCGGTAGTGAAGTTGGTTACATCTTGAATGAACATGTTCAAATTCAGGTAAGACGAGCCACCTTCCTCCATTGCGTTTTTCGCTGCTTTACCAATCTCCTCCGCTCGTTTCCTTCTCTCCGTGGCATCCACACTTCCACACATCAATTTCTCAATAGCAAGTTTCACATCATCCCCCTCCACCAAATCCTCGTTGTTCATGCAACTCTCGACCCCGACCCTCACTCCGATCCCCAACACACTCACCACAAACTTCTCGTTGTAAAATTGTTCCGCAAACATAGGCCAAGTAATCATGGGCACGCCCGCGCATATCCCTTCCAGAGTCGAGTTCCATCCGCAGTGCGTCAGGAAACCCCCAACCGCCACGTGGGACAGGATCGAGACCTTCGGGGCCCACCCGCGTATCACGAGCCCCCTCCCCTCGACCCTCTCCTCGAACATTTCCTCCCTTAGCCAGCCCTCCACTTCCTCCGAGCAGTCGTGCTTTCGGATAACCCAAACGAAAGGGAAACCCGACTCCTCCAAACCCGACCCGATTTCCTTGATTTGCCCCGCGGGTATATCGCACAGGCTCCCGAAGCACGCGTAGACGACGGACTTCGGTCGCATTCCGTCCAGCCACGTCAGGCAGTCGGTCGACGCCCGGTCTCCTCTGTTTGACTTTTCGGAGACATCCTCGTTGCACAATGAGACGGGCCCCACGGACCAAACGCTGCCCGGGCCTCTGAGTTTCCCGTAGGTCTCCAGGTACCAGGGCTCCAGCTCGTGGAACGAGTTGACCAGGGTGCCTCGGGCCGAGCCCTGAGCCCGTTTGATCTCGTCTATAATATCCTTGAAATCGGCCGAATCCATCTTATTCTCGACCCCGGGAAGTTGGGCCTTGGTGAACTCGACCCGGTGAGGTATGTTGGGCACGAGAAAAGTATCCATATCCGAATCGGAAACGGAATCGGAGATGAAGTGGGAGCAGATTAGGGTGAAACAGGACACCGTTTCGAAGTTGTACCTCGGAATGCCCAACTTGTCGGCGACGTTCTGAGTCCATGGGATGGCGTTGGTGGAGACGATGCAGCTGGGCTTGGGGGTGAGGGCCCCCAGGAGGTCCTCGAGTGGGCCCTGGAGCATCCGGCAGGCCCGGAAGAACTTTCTGGAGAGTTCCAGGGAGTCGAGGGAGTCGAGGTTTTCGCAGCCGTCGGGGAGGCCGGCCTCCTGGCATGGGAACTTGATCGGGATCATTTGGATCTTGAGGTGCTGGGCCTCGGCCGATCGTACGGCGTTGAGGGGGGTCGTGACGATGCTGACGTGGATGTCGTCGCGGCGTTTGGCGAGGAGTTTGGCGAAATCGGTGATCGGAATGATGTGGCTTTGGGACATGAGGGGGATCAGTAGGAAGTGAAGAGGCATGGTATTGGTGTGTTGAATAACCTAAGTGGATGAATTGATACTGATAAATCTCGAGTATATATGATATGAGTACGAGTTATGTATGGATGCAGTTGGCTCTGAGACTAAGGACAAATTTCATTATGGTTTTCTATAAATAAGTGGATGATGACAAAAAAGTTGAACGCATACTCATTTATATACTAATAATAATAATAATTGCTGAATTAGTTGTATTTTTGGTTTCGTGACTTTTAAGACCATCTCCGATTGTAGTTTTAACTTTTGGGTGAGGAGTAGACCACCTATCCGCCAACTAATACTTTTTCTACTTCTACCTAAAAAAACTTCTACCTCGTTCAATAGTTCTACCTACAAAAGTCACACCACTAACTTATTTTTTTATTTTTTATTTCATATTTATAGAAATAATCAAGAATATACTGATTTTAAAATTTTAAGTATTTCAAAATTTTTATTTTTAATTAATTTTATATAAAATAAAAAATAATTTCTAACGCTAAAAATTTAACTATTTCAAATTTTTTATTTTTTATTAATTTTTATATAAATAATTTTTAACGCAAAAAATTTAACTATTTAAAATTTTTTATTTTATATTAATTTTTATATAAAATAGAATAATTCTAAAATTTTTTTTTGTATTAATTTTTATATAAAATAGAATAATTCGTTAAAATACAAAATAAGTTAAAATTTAATCTATTTCAATATTTTTAATTTTAAATAATTTTATATATTCAAAATTCTTATTTTTAATTAATTTTTATATAAATAATTTTTAATGCTAAAAATTTAACTATTTGAATTTTTTTATTTTGTATTAATTTTTATATAAAATAGAATAATTCGTTAAAATAAAAAATAAGTTAAAATTTAACCTATTTCAAAATTCTTAATTTTAAATAATTTTTATAAAAAATAAATAATAATCTGTTACGTTAAAAATTAAAATGACAGTATTAATTTTGTTAATTAATAATACAAAATAATAATAATAAATTAATAATGGTAATAATTATAATAAAATAATAATATAATTTACTTCTACTTGGGTAGAAGTTCTTCTACCCCAAATGTTTTAGGAACTCCTTATCCGTAACACGTCATAAGTTCTTCTACCCCAAATGTTTTAGGAACTCCTTATCGTAACACGTCATCCATCTCCATTGAAGATGCTCTAATGACGAGTGGGAGTGCATCACTATTAAATAATTTTTACGATTGTAATGAGTAAACTAATGACTACGCGGATATAGAGTGGGCCCATTAGTTTTCTCGGCCCCAGTCCAGCCCAAATATCTCGGTTTAAATTAAGTTTTATGCACATGTAAAATTTAATCAAAATTTATATATATATATATATATATATATTTAAATGTTTTGTAATATTAAATTAGTGATAATATGTTAGTGCATAGTTCGACTTTTAAGTCTTCGAAGAGGACTTCGAACAAGTGTATCTTTCCACTCAAAATATGCAGCGGCAGTTTGTCGTAGTCCTTGGGGAATACCCTGCTAAGTTGCTGAAGCTAAGAGCGTGAAGAGTTAGAAGTATATACTAAGACGACATATACTCCTAAGTGAAAAAGACTGAGAACTGTTGCGTGCATGAGTACGAAACCTCGCTAGAGTCGAAGTACTCGAAGTTTTGTCGGTGATTGAATTTCAAATATTTCAAAGAAGATAATTTGGGCTCGGCCTTACAAACGAAAATATCGGAGTCCCATTAGGGTTTCCACATCGAGCTCTATAAATAGTAAGCTAGATTATTTGTAGAGTTCAACGCTTTAACTTTGAAAATTTTACAGATAAAAATATTGTAAGTCGTGGCCCACTAGAAAGTCGTGGGAATTCACTCTCTTGTAGTACGCTCGCTAAAAGTTTGAAGTGTGCCGAATTAGTCATATTTGGTTTTTGGTCGATTTGACCTTTCTACAAGTTCGTAAGAATTTGTAGATGTTTGTTTGAAAAAGTGTCCATATCATCAAATTAATACAAGTTTATCTAAATCTCTTAATTGTGTTGAAGTGTTACTAGTTTCGTGTTCTACTGCACTATATAGTCATACAGCCCTACTACTGCATGGGCATGGGCCCTTTACAAAATTAACAAATTGCTTACTAAAGAGATAAGAAGTTTGCAATACCAGAAAGAGCCTTCACAAGAGCATCCTCGTCTTCTCTGGTTTCTCCTTTAACCTTTCCCACTTTATCTGCCAACAAGAGAAAATAAAGATATCCATCCAAACTCATGGCCCAAAAATGAAGTACAAAATCGCAACTTACACAATTTTTTTAACTGAATTAAAATTGAAATTGGAAATAGACTACACCCAAACTTTTGTTCCTCATAAATTCCTTTTAAAAAAATAGACTACAAAGGTATTGCCTTGAAACCGGATTGTTCATTTGGATTTGGTCCTTTGCAGAATCGAAGCGAGTTGTACAAATGGTAAGCAAATAATCGATTCTCTATTGTTGCTGAATTGGAAAGAGTTGAAGAAGAAAAATCATGAAAGTAGAAGAGACAGATTTCAAATTACCTGGATTAAGTAGAATTTACCAAAATCGGCAGCAAGAGATGAAGAGAGAGACGCTGCCTGGACGAAGAGAGCGGCGCTGCTAGTCAAGGAAGAAGATAGCGTCTCCGGTAACAGGATAAAGAGAACGGTGGAAAAGGCAGCGCCGACCACTGCTTAGGCAACGGACGGTAGTGGCGGAGAGGGGAGGTCACGTGACGGGAGGCGGCTGAGATTGAGCGGTTACCATATTTTGGGAGAGTTTTGTTGTATTTGGACTTAACCTAGTTTATTTGCGAGATTTAAATAATTTTTAATATTAACTTTTTAAAAAAAGTTCACCTAAAGACTTATATTGTAGTTCTTTTGAATTGAACTGAATTTAAAAGGATCCGAACTTAATTGAAGATTTTTTTTTTTTATAAATATAATAATAATTTTTATAAATTATTTAATATTTTTTTTAAAAATGTTAATAATATTATGAAATTATTTAGATTTTATAGTTAAAATTATTGATCTAAATTATTTTTTTATTTGTTTTATTTTAATTTATTTAAAATTAATTTAATTGAGCTGAACTGAACTAAAACGACATGAGTTATAAAAAAATTGTAAAAAGAAAATTTATTTATTTTTAAATTGTGAGCTTGGCAAAAGAAATCGAGTTACTCAAAATATTTTTTGTTTATTACTCACAAATATAATATTATTTCTGTCTCAAACTAATGATTATATTTGCTTTATAATTTATAATAGATATATGATTATTAATTTGGGATATAGACTATAATGATGATTAATTCTTCTTTGTAATAATTGTTTTCATATTTTCATTTATCAATAGCCATAATAATTTTCATTCATCGTGTATTCTTCTATGTAATAATTGTTTTACAACTTATAACATTTTGGTTTATATATTCAATACACTTTTAAAATTGAATTCAATTGAATCTAAATTAAAAAGATCAGAACTAAAGTGAACTAAAATTAAATCTAAAAACAGTCTTATTGTATATTATGAAAACATACCGTACTAGTTTACTTTTAATATAAAACTAAAGTCGTCAAATTAAGACTTAAGATATGTTCTTTTAAATTTAATTTCAGTTCAATTCAGTTCAGATCGCTTCATTTCATTAGTTCAATTACATATTTTAATTAATTGTTAAAGTTGAATCAATAACACTTTAAAAAACCACGTTAAGTTAATAAAGTTAATAAAGTTATTCAATTTACATTTCCTAATCATCATCATTATGGAACTTAATGACATCTTGAATGAACCTCACCGAGTTGGAGTACGACGATCCTCCTTCCTCCACCGCTCTCTTCGCCATCTCAGCAAACTCCTCGGCTCGTCTCCTCCTCTCCGTCCCCTCGTCGCCCTCGTCCATCACACTCTCGACCGCCGACCTCACCCGATCACTCGTCACCAAATCCTCGTTATTCATGCACCTCTCGACCCCGACCCTCACTCCAATCCCCAACACGCTCACCACAAACTTCTCGTTGTAAAATTGTTCCGCAAACATCGGCCACATCACCATCGGCACGCCGGAGCATATCCCTTCCAGAGTCGAGTTCCATCCGCAGTGCGTCAGGAAACCCCCAACCGCCACGTGGGACAGGATCGAAACCTGCGGGGCCCACCCGCGTATCACGAGCCCTCTCCCCTCGACCCTCTCCTCGAACATTTCCTCCCTTAGCCACGCCTCCACTTCCTCCGAGCAGTCGTGCTTTCGGATAACCCAAACGAAGGGGAAACCCGAATCCTCCAAACCCGACCCGATTTCCTTGATCTGACCCGCGGGTATATTGCAGAGGCTCCCGAAGCACGCGTAGACGACGGACCTCGGTCGCATTCCGTCCAGCCACGTCATCAGGCAGTCCGTGGACCCCCGGTTTGACTTTTCGGAGACGGGCCCCACGGACCAGACGCTGCCCTGGCCTCTGAGTTCCCCGTAGGTCTCAAGGTACCAGGGCTCCAGCTCGTGGAACGAGTTGACCAGGGTGCCACGGGCCAAGCCCTGGGCCCGTTTGATCTCGTCTATAATATCCTTGAAATCGGCCGAGTCCATTTTATTCCCGACCCCCCCGGGCAGTTGGGCCTTGGTGAACTCGACCCGGTGAGGTATGTTGGGCACGAGAAAAGTATCCATATCCGAATCGGAAACGGAATCGGAGATGAAGTGGGAGCAGATTAGGGTGAAACAGGACACCGTTTCGAAGTTGTACCTCGGAATGCCCAACTTGTCGGCGACGTTCTGAGTCCATGGGATGGCGTTGGTGGAGACGATGCAGCTGGGCTTGGGGGTGATGGCCCCCAGGAGGTCCTCGAGTGGGCCCCGGAGCATGCGGCAGGCTCGGAAGAACTTCATGGAGAGTTCCAGGGAGTCGAGATTCTCGCAGCCGTCGGGGAGGCCGGATTCGTGGGTAGGGAACCTGATCGGGATAATGCGGATGCCGCGGGCCTCGATGCGGGCGGCGTTGAGTGGGGTCGTGACGATGCTGACGTGGACGCCGTGCTTGGCGAGGAGCTTCGCGAAGTCGGTGATGGGGATGATGTGGCTTTGGGACATCAATGGAACCAATACGAAGTGGAGCTGGGAGATGTTTGGAGACATGGCTTTTTGTTCGAAAATGAAAACGTGGCTATGAGAGAGAGAATAAGTTGCGGGGTTGATTCACAAATACTTTAAAAGTGGGTTTATATAGATTTTTGGGGAGATTTCGGAAAAAATGTAAATTTCGAAATTATCCTTGGTTATTATAAATAGTTGGATAATTATTTTTTAACTTTTATGTGTATTATTGTAACTAATAGTATTTTTTATAATTAAAAGATTAATAATACTCCAATTAATAAAAACAGTTAAAAATATTTTATTTTTAATTAGAAATTATACAGTATTTTATAATTTAATAAAATGTATTTAACTTTTTCTTAAATATTCTTAGATTTTCTTGTTTTGGATTATTAATTTAATTTTAGGGGATATTGAGTGGACTGAATCTTTTGTTGTAGAGGATTGTTTTATTTGCGGTGTTTGAAAAATGGTATTATCCGGATTAGTAGTAAACGGGTAGGGTAGGCATGAGTTGATGAATCATATTGTAGTTTGAAAATGGGGACCGCCCCCAAAAGCTTCTAGAAGGACTGAGAGAAAAAAAATTATCTTGGTCTAATAAATAATTTTTTTTTATCATTTTGTTTCAACTTTTCAATTTGTTCGATGTATTTCTCAAAATTTGATCAATTTAATTTTTTTTCAATCAAAAAAACAAAATTGACCGGAAATTGGTTGATCGATTTACACATATAAATTCTTTTTCAATGAAAAAAACAAAATTGACCGGAAATTGGTTGATCGATTTACACATGGCATTTGATTTGGGCGTGAAATTAAAAAAAAAGTTCACGTGTCAATATATTATTGGTCAGTATATATAAAAAAATAAAAATTCCACGTGACATGTATTGATTGACTATGATAAATTATGCGGAATTTTTATTTTATTATATGTACTGACCAATAATATATTAACAAGTGAACTTTTTTTTGAATTTCATCCCCAAATCAAATGACACGTGTACATTTTTTTAAAGTAAAATAAAATAGGATCAAATCGAAAAAAAACTTTTTTATGGGACTAAAACAATTTTTTTCGAACGACTAACATAAATTATAAAAGATTCTAGAAGGTGGTACTATTACAATTAACTATGTATCACTTTAATTCAGAATTTAAACTATAAAGTTTAATAATTTTATAAATAATATTTAAAATTATAGTCTTTTTGTCTCAACTATTTATGAATTGGTTGAAAAACACGGTAAATTAGAAAAATATTAATTTTTAACTTTTTTAAGAAAATAAAAATAATAAAAAATTATTTTTAAGTTAAAAAGTAAAATTGTTGTGACATATTAAAAGTGTGTGTATATTAAATTGTGTGTGTGTATTAAAACGTTAAAAAGTAAAATTGTGTGTATATTAAATTGGAATATTCAAAAATGGAAAAATATGCATAAATAATTAAAATTATTATTTTTAACAAAATTGGATAAAAACACCCAAAAATTAGACTCGGAATGAGGGCTCAGTCTTGAGTAGGCCTTTGACTCCAAAAAATAAAAGCTCAACTTCGAACCTAACCTTTTAAAATTTTGAGACTCATAAGAACATCTCCAACGGTTAAGAATGAATTTTATACTCAAATTTTAGTTTGAGTTCAAAATCACTTTCAATGATATTGTTTTGAACTCAAATTAAGTATTGTAAATAGTAGAACTCAAATTTACCTTAAACTCAAATCTATACTCAAACATTATTTATTATTTATGTATTTTTTATTTATTTTAAATTTATAAATTATTAAAATTTAATTAATTTAACATTAAAATGTTTCTTAAGAATTAAATAAAATATTATTATTGCTTAAATTTTAAATTTATTATTGTTATATAAATTTAGCTATATTTATAAAAGTAATAATTTTTGTAAATTGTGTATTTGTACTCATATTTATATAATTTATTATTTTATATTATTTAATATTAATTTTGTGATTAATATATATACTGTACATTCAAATATAAATTAAAGAAAAACATTTAATAATAAGCAAAACATACATATTACAATACACAAAACACAATACAATATAAAATTAAATATAATTTTCACAAAAATAAATTTTAAAATAAAATACATAATAATACAAAAAATCAAAAATTATAAAATTCAATATAAATAATATGTGTGTTTTTAATTTTTAATATGGTATTTTAAATTAAATTTATATGTAATATTATAAAAATATATTTTATATAAAAATAGATTGGGTGATAAAATTAATTAAAATTTTATTTAATTAGAGTTAAATTTTGAGTTTGATAATTGAAGATAATTTACTGTTTAAACTCAAATTTGGTAGCAATTTAATGATTTTAATGACAATTTAAAGCCAACGATTTAAAATGATCTAAGTAAAAATATCTTCTAGAAGTATAATTAAAAAGTAAGAATACAAAAATAAGAATACAATATATTTTTTTAAGAATATGTGATTACAAAATGTGACAAAAGTCATGCAATTTTCTTTATACAAATATATCTATTGTCACCTTTTTTATTTATTCTTTTGAAATCAATAGTCACACTCCGAATAAATACTAATAATTACTGTTATTTTGATCTGTTTAATTGTGATGCTCAACACATGTCTATTAATCTATTAGAATATGACAAAAATAAATAAATAAAAAATCACTTTAAAGATTTTATTCTTTTTATTATAATATTCTTAAAGTCAAAACTTAATTTTGATATTATAATACACGAGAAAGGAAGGTTCCACCTTAACATTAAAATGACCAAAATAACCCTTTGGTCATTTTGATCTGCACAATTGCGTATATTCATTTATTGAAATATATATTTTTTTACAAGAAAGACGAGAAACTCCACCTTTGGTCATTTTGGTCAGCACAATTGCGTATATTCACTTATTCAGAAATATATTTTTTTTTATGAGGAGAGACGAGAAACTTCACCCCACTCGATCGGAGGGAGGTCCCTCGATCGGGTATGATGTAGCCCGAGTAACAGACACCTGTGCGAGAGAGCTAACATATCTCACATAAGGCCGGTCCTAGGCATAAGCTCAAGGTGCGACCGCCTAGAGCCCCATTTTTTAAAGGCTCATTCTTAAAAAAAACCTAATATATATTTATGTTTTTCAAAAATAATACTTCTATATATAGTTAAAAATATTAATCTTAATTATTTTACATTTTTAACAACAAAAATATTAAATTTTCTCAACCTAATTTATATATTTCCAACAATTCTTTTTAACACATCTTAATTTTATTAACTAACAAAAAAAAATCTCATTTATTTTAATTATTTTTCTTCTATTATAAATAGTAATCTAAAAAAAATATAGCAAATTATAAACAAAAATCGAGAATTAATTTTTGATTTCTTGATTTTCTTATTTTTCAAAATTTTTTTATTGTTTTTAAATTTTGATAACTTTTTTTAATATTCAAGGAAAAACAATTAGAATTTTGTGATATTTTAAAAAATTTATATATGCAAAAATAATTTTAGTATTTTTTTCATACTTGATAAAATTATATTATGCTCTTGATAATTTTGTTAAAAATTTAGATAAACAATTTTTTTAATAATTTAAAGTTGGGGTCCATTTACGATATTAACGAGTCTGGTCTCAGTCCCGACAAACTTTCATAATATTTCAATAAAAATTTGTCTCACCAGACAAATTTTTATAATATTTTAATGAAAATTTGTATGTTTCAATCAAAATTTGTTCCACCGAGGTTCGAGCTCTGCGTCGCCGAGAAATTACACCCACATTATCATAGGCTTTATTACTCGAATATGTCTTGAAACACTTATTCAGAAATATTACTAATTAAATTTGTACAGTATCTTCCAAGTTGGACACTTGCACCGAGTAATTAAGTGACATATTATTAAAAGCTCGTTTGAACAAGCTTATGAAAAAGAGATTATAAGATGTTATGTTATTTTTAAAAACTATACATTACATATAAACTTATAAAATATTAATTTTTCAATTTAAAATCTTATATAATAAAATTATCAAAAAAATGTTATATACTAAAAAAAATTGAATAAATTAAATAATAAATTTCAATTTTTTTATATATTTAAAAAATAATAATTTTAGAAATATTTTGATTCTTATTAATTATTTAACTTAAAAATGCTTATTGTTTAACTTGGAAAGGCTTATACAAATATCTTCAACCAATATCAAAATTTTATTTTTGAGTAGAAAGAGATGCTCCACCCAATACCACAATACAATCCTTGTTTTGATTTGAGGGTGGGCCCACTTAAAAAACTATATTTATGTTTACCCTAAATTCAAACCTAAAACTTTTTTTATTATAAAAATATATATATTTTTTTATAAATTAATAAAAATGACTTATCTTAATTTTTTTAGTTTCTTATTTAATTTTTTACTAATGTAATTTTTGAAATAATCATATTATTAATAGTTAAAATAAATTTTAATAATTTTTTAATAATAAAATAAAAATACATATCATTATTATTAATGTTTTTTTTAATGTAATTTTTTCTTTTATTATTTAGAATTTTTTATTTTTGAAACATGAAATTGAAAATATTAATGGTGAAAAAAGTTTACCAGAAGTTTGGGGATTGGACGACCAACTACAACATAAACATGACGACCAAATTAGCGAATACAAAAAAAAATATTAAAAATAAAATGAATTTTTAAATAAAAACATAATTAAGAAAATTTGAAAAAATCCATATAAATAAATAATTTTTTTATTAAAATATTTATAATTTATATTGTATATATATACATATTTTAAATTGATAATATTTATTAACATACAAATAATAACGAATAAACAAAATGAGAGCAAATTATTAATTGAAAGATAAATACATTATTCAATATATTAATTATAAATATTTTATTTAATTACAATGTATATTTGATTTTGTGGTGAATTTACAAATTTTATAAGTGTTGGGGGATAAAAAACTAATTTGTACACGTGGAGGACGGGCCCGCCCGCCGCTCTCAAAAATGTCGTGAGAGATCGGGGTCGAACCCCGGGTTCGAATCCATGCAGTCCATGCAAAGGATGGCCCCAGAAGACCAACAGAAAGGGAGAGCCACGAGGATCATCACGAGCTCGCTCCGAGGCGACAATGACCCCGGACCGAATTCACCGAAACCCCCAAGGGGTCCCAACCGGACCCGGATGCATGCAGCGCGTCCGAGGCGCCATCCCGGGCCGAGTTCAAAGGGCAACAGGGACCCGTGAGTTGTCCTAAGAGGCAAGAAGAAAAGCCCTCCCACTAAGGATTCCATGACGAGAGTCGCGCCAGACGCCTCAAAAACCATACCCCGGACCTCGCATGAACCCAACTCGGAATCGTGCCCCGGCATTTAATGATCCTAGATTAGATCTTAAACGTGTCATGATGTCGTGGCTCTGCATGTGCTCTCGCCTATAAAAACCGACCCCCTCGTCTCATTGTAAGGGCGGCGAATATTACCGAATAAAAGTCACATAAAAATAAAAACATTATTTTCTTCATCTCGGAATTCTTATCCTTTTCCTCCCCGGTCTAGAAATTTCAACCCTTTCTACATAAAAATTCACATGCTTTAGTAGTCGTTGCGAAACCCTCGCAGCCACCCCGTATCTCACCCTCTCCAACAAAAACGACCCAAAACAATAAGTAAATACAACATTAAGGATATTTTAGACTTTTAAATTGATAATTTTAAAATACATTTAAATATGGGGTGTACTTAAAAGAATTAAGTGTGCAAATAAAATTACCTTTTTATTTTTTCAACTTAAAAATAAAATTTTATTTTCAATCATTTTTCGTTAAGTGTACAAATAAAATTACCTTTTTATTTTTTCAACTTAAAAATAAAATTTTATTTTCAGTCATTTTTCGTTTCTTCGTAGCTTAAGGTTAAACTATTATTACAACCAAAATGAGGGTTTCACTTGTACGTACATTACTAACCTTGCATCCAAGAGAAGAAAAATAAAATAGGTGCAAGAGGCTCCTCCCATGCACAGATCTCACATGCAAGAGGCCTCTCGGTTAGAAAGAAAACCATTATGAGAAATATTGTAAATCATGGGACTTCACTAGAAAGTCCCGACAATTCACTCTCTTGTAATACTCTTAGAACGAGTTCGCTAGAAGAAGTTTGAAGTGTGCCGTGTAGTCTGGTAGTTCATAGTGCCGCTAGGTAATCTTTCAATCAGTTTAGTTCAATTCAGTTTAATTTATTTCAATTCAAACTCACTCAATTCAGATCCATTCAATTCAGTTCAATTCAAACAATTTCAGTTCAAAAGAACACGCTCACCACAAACTTCTCGTTGTAATATTGTTCTGCGAACATCGACCAAGTAATCATAGGCACGCCCGCGCATATCCCTTCTAGAGTCGAGTTCCACCCGCGCATAACCCTAAACCCTACCCCCCCCCCCCCCCCCCCCCAAAGAGTTTCGAGCTTTTGGTCCCATTTTATTTGGATTCGAGCTCACACCGATTTTTTATTTTTCGGTTCTAGCCCTTGACAGGCTGGTCTCTCAAAAAATTGGATTCAGCCAGTGACAGTTTTTTTCGAGTTTTCGGTTCATGGTATGGGATTTCGAGTTTTCGAGTTCAAACGCTCACCTTTAATTATATATCCGTTAGAATCTCTTATTGTAGTGATATTTTCCTTTAAAAAAAAAGTTCAAAATCAAATAGTTCATTATCTTAATAACTCAATGTATTATTTTGAATGTTTTCTTAGAAATTTGTAACACAAATAACTCTCATAAATCATAGAATGAATGGAAAAAATAATCACAATTCCTTGTATAACTATGGCACTTCGTGACAATCTTATAAATTAATTTTGTATCGTGCACAACGTAACCTATAATCTAACTGACCTCACATGTGACATCAATATTACTTACTCCGTATTATATATATTATGTAAACGTGTGTAGTTTACTTTTAATATAATATTGTATAAAATTGAAGTTGTCAGAGTCTTGAGATTAATAATCAAATCGGCACTTGCTATTTTAAATTGTTACTGTATTTATATTTTTTATTTTATTTTTAATCTTCAAAATCAAATTGTTCTTTCCTTGCCCGGACCTGGGCATAGGTCAGCGGTGCGACAGGGCTCATTCTTAATTTGGGGCCAATATTTTTTTTATATAATAATAATAATAATATATAATAATAAATGGAGTTTTAATCTCATGTATATTTAATAATTGCTTTGAATTAATAAGTAAACTTCGAGATTCTCAAGAAATAAGAAACATTATTTATTACAAGTCTTTTAAATATTGAATAAATTACAAAACATAAAACAATATATATATATATATATATATATATATATATATATATATATATATATATACGGAGTACATATAATATTAACTATATATATTAATGTACCGCGTTTTCATTGAAAATTTTAAAGTTCTTGTTTTTTTTCAAAAAAAATTAAGAGTTGCTATTTCTTTTTTGTAGAATTATATTTTTTTCTGGGAAAAAGTTTTTTTTTTCTTGTTAAAAATGAAAATTCACTGATATTATTCTATTTTCACTATGTAATATACATTTTTATTAATTATTCTACTATTTTAATTTATTGTATGATATTGTTTAAAAAAATATTAACTGAAAAGCTTATAAAATTATAAGTGATCTTGATAAATTTGTTTTTAAAAAAATAAATAAAAAAAATGATATTTTTAAAAAAATTCTATGATAATATAATCAAATGAAAGGGCCAATATTTATATTTTGCCTAGGACCTAAAATGTCAAGAACGCCCTGTTCCTTGCTACAACATTAAAAATTTGATACACCAGATAACTCTCAAAACATGTAAAAAAAAAAAAATCCTAAGGCATCATCATTCATCACTATGGAACTTGATGACATCTTGAATGAACCTCACCGAGTTGGAGTACGACGATCCTCCTTCCTCCACCGCTCTCTTCGCCAACTCAGCAATCTCCTCGGCTCGTCTCCTCCTCTCCGTCCCCTCGTCGCCCTCGTCCATCACACTCTTGACCGCTGACCTCACCCGATCCCTCGTCACCAAACCCTCCTTGCTCATGCAGCTCTCAACCCCAACCCTCACTCCAATCCCCAACACCCCCACCACAAACTTCTCGTTGTAAAATTGTTCTGCGAACATCGGCCAAGTAATCATAGGCACGCCGGAACATATCCCTTCCAGAGTCGAGTTCCACCCGCAGTGCGTCAGGAACCCTCCAACCGCCACGTGGGACAGGATCGAGACCTGCGGGGCCCACCCACGTATCACGAGCCCCCTCCCTTTGACCCTCTCCTCGAACATTTCCTCCCTTAGCCAGCCCTCCACTTCCTCCGAGCAGCCGAGCTTTCGGATGACCCAAACGAAGGGGAAACCCGAATCCTCCAAACCCGACCCGATTTCCTTGATCTGCCCCGCGGGTATATTGCAGAGGCTCCCGAAGCACGCGTAGACGACGGATTTCGGCCGCATCGAGTCGAGCCACGTCAGACAGGAATCCCCGTCCACCGTGGCAACGTCTCCCCTGTTCGACTTCTCCGAAATCGCCTCGTTGCAGAGGGAAACGGGCCCCACGGACCACACGTTCCCCGGCCCCGCAACTTCCTTCGTGTAGTTGTCCACGTACCACGGCTCCAGCTCGTGGAAGGTGTTGACCAGGGTCCCACGAGCCGAATCCCGGACTCGCTTCATCTCCTCCATGATCCCCTTCATCATGGCCTGAGGCAATTGGGCCCTGCTGAACTCGATCTCGTGGGGTATCCCCGGCACGAGGAACGAGTCGTCGTCGTCGTCGTCGGAAATGACGAGAATGCCCTCGAGCTTGCGGGAGCAGAGGAGGGTGAAGCAGGACACCGTCTCGAAGATGTACCTCGGGATGCGGAAGTTCTCGGCGACGGTCTGGGTCCATGGGAGGGCGCTGGTGGAGACGATGCAGCTCGGCTTGGGGGCGAGGGCCCCCAGGAGGTCCTCGAGTGGGCCCCGGAGCATCCGGCAGGCCCGGAAGAACTTCGTGGAGAGTTCGAGGGAGTCGAGGGCGTCGAGGTTTTCGCAGCCGTCGGGGAGGCCGGCCTCGTGGGCCGGGAACTTGATCGGGATCATGCGGATGCTGAGGCGATGGGCCTCGGCCCACCGGACGACGCCGTCGAAGCGGGCGGCGTTGAGTGGGGTCGTGACGATGCTGACGTGGACGCCGTGCTTGGCGAGGAGCTTCGCGAAGTCGGTGATGGGGATGATGTGGCTTTGGGACATCAATGGAATCAATACGAAGTGGAGGTGGGAGATGTTTGGAGACATGGCTTTTTGTTTGAAAATGAAAACGTGGTTGGACTTGGAATGCGAGAGAGATTAAGTTGCGGGTTGATTAAGAAATAATTAGTGAGTTTCGTGTTTGTGATGGAAAAAAAGTGAAAAGGAATTGCGGGGGGATTTATATAGATTTTTATTGTTTTGGATTATTAATTAATTTAATGATAGGGATATTGGGTGGACTGAATCTTCTGTTGCAGAGATTTTGTTTTATTTGCGGTGTTTAAATAATTGGTCACAATCCGGATTAGTAGTAAACGGGTAGGGTAGGCATGAGTTGATGAATCATTCGTTTGAAAATGGGGACCACACCCAAAAGATTCTAGAAGGGACATTGGAAAATTACAAAACCAACTCTTCTCGAATTTAGGAGGGATTATTGGTTAATAATTTTGTATGATTTTTTAATTTTAAAATATCAGGTTGAATTTTAGAGAGTGTATTAGTTTTTAATTTTGTATGATTTTTTTAAAATTTAAAATTTGAAAGTATTCAATCCAAATTTTAAGATGTCTATTAAATTTATATTAAGTATTAATATAAATTTTAATTTTTTTTGTTAGAGTATCCCATGTCTGTGGGATAAAAAATCTTGAGCTCACATATAAGTTGACAAACTTAATATCTTACTAAAGTTTTTTAAGCTTATAAAGTCTTTTAAGCTTTTTAAGGTGTTAACATTTTTTTAAAAATTTATAAATATTCAATAGTATATAAATTTTAAAAAAATTTAAAAGTCTATTAATTTAAAAATATACATATAAAAAATTTCATATTACAAAATCTCTTATATCGTTAAGATTTGTTTGCTCAGTTGGTTGAGCACTTGATCTCTTATATTGTCAAATTTTTTTTGCTCAATTGGTTGAGCACTGGAAGATTGTAAAGTCTAAAGTTAGAACTCGAAACATGTGTATCAATATTTAAACCAATAAACTATTCCCACGAAAAAAATCTCTTATAATCATCTGACATTTTTACGAATTTCTTTTTTAATAAACTAAAATATTTTTACTGTAACGACGCTTTATTAAAGCATCACAAATTCACAATAGATATTTTTTGTGACACTTGGATGGGTATTAATAACATTATATTATAACGTCATAAAAGCATTAATTCATGACACTTGTATATGACATTATAACTCTATTTGCCGAAGCTTCGACCTTAACAGAATTGAAATGACAAAATAACCCTCTGGCAACTAAACTCGAATCTGCACGATGGCCTATATACACTTATTCAAAACTATTGATAAATTTTTATATCTTGCAAGTTGCACCAGGCGAGTGATTAACGTTAGGTGGTAATTAATTAAACACCAATAGTATAATTCATAATATAAAAGAAATCGAAGCTGACGTCACATGTGATGTCAAACTTAGGTACATAAGTTTATGTATGAGTATCACATGCACAAGACAAGAGGTGTCAATTATTAAGCGGCTGTAGTAATATTTCAATCGAACAAAATGTTGAAATTAAAAAACTAAAATCACTTAAAACAGTCTTATTTTATAGTTAGTACTCAAGTTTAAACATGATAATTTAAAAAAAAAAAATATTAAAAAAAAAGTATTTTTAAGTTGAAAAATAAATTACTTAGGTAAAATTAAAAAAAAATGTGAAATATAAAAGTAAAATTTGTATTTTAAATTATAATTTAAACTTTATACTGTAGTATTTTTTATCAACGGAATCTAAATAACATTTTTTTTGTCCAAACAAGATGAGCACTGTCGATTTGGGACAGGTTTCCTTGGCTGTTTCTCAGTTTTGTGTTCGACTTTCAGTCGATTTTGTTTCTTCGTAGCTTAGGGTTGTACATTACTAACCTTGCATCCAAGAGAGCAGAAATAAAATGTGTCCAAGAGGCTCCTCCCACAGATTTCACATACATGAGAACCAGCTTTTCCACCTCTGGGCTGAGGCCTCTCGTTCAGAAAGAAAACCCTCGTGCTGCTTACTATGTTCAGCTGCACACTGCTGATGTCCAAAACCTTCTCGATCTCCGACACCCAAACCCCATCATGGTAAGGCAGTCGCCTATCTATAGATTCTATATACATATATATCATCAAATCAAAATTCATAAAAAATCTTAAGATTAACTAATAATGTTATAAACATTATAATCAAATCAAATTTACTATTTGCAAAAATGTCAATTTACCAGAAAACACACATAACACACACCAAGTGGTGTAACACCTACACTGTTTCTGCATTGTTTATTACTTTAAGACATGGTAAAGTAGTTATGATAATTGTAATTACCATAAAAAAAACAGATGGTAGTTTAGATGCTACTGCTCTCAAGGACTGCATTATTTACAGTAGATTTATATACAGTTTAAGTTGAACGTGTGTACAGTTGCGTGCATCAAACTAGATCTATATATTTATTCAGATAGATGGTGGACTCTCAAAGTGTAGCATTGACAAAACCAAACCTGAATGATTAAATGATCTTTGTGTTTCGACAAGCAGCAGGAGATGAAAAAGGCCTCGACATTGCAACCCTAGCAGAAAATACTTCACTCGCTCCAGGCGGCGACGATGTGAATCCGGCAGAGGTGGAAGAAGGTGACCGTGCTCAACAAGTTCTCCAGCCATGGAGGTAATATTGTGTACTCCTCCTACACTAACAAACACACTCACACAAAAAATTAAATGGCACGAGATCAAATAAATTTAACATGTTGCTTGACTCATTAATGTTCACATGAATATTACCATTATCGATTGAATATGGGATTCGGTGATCGGTGATGAATCACAGTAGAGAGAGAGAATGAAGCTTTAGAGAAAGAAATAGACCTAACAGAAACAACCAGACATACTTTGAATTCCACGAGAAGCTCATAGAATAAATTGTGTCTTGTGAGGTAAAAAATTACTTTTCATTGCATTTGAAATGTCTTTTTTTTCCAAAAAGAAAATACACATTATCACAGGACACAGATAGCATAGCATCATTAAACATTCTATTTCTCTCAAATAGAACTAAGTATTGAATTGCCAATAGGTATAATATTCAATTTCTTATCCATTGATAGTGATTACTAATTATGGAGAAAAGGAAAAAGATAGATACAATGGCATTTGTGATTTGTGTCTTTATATATATCCCAAAATTACTAGAAATCATTTATAGAGAAATGCAAGAAAATATAAAAGAAAGAAGGAGCTAGCCTTCCTATCGTCATTTATCCATCTGGATTTCCTCCGTCAGTCGATCTATTTCTCTCTCCCACTTGAATCCAAACATCTGCCGTCCAAATGGAACAATAAGGTTGTAACGAAAGACCTACAACACACACAAGACAACACGAGATTAAGAAATTTAAAATGCTTTGACAAGTTATTTTAACTGCAGAGAGGAAAAAAACACGAATAACACCTTATTATTTAAATCACGAAGCTGGAGTTTTAACGCCTCCGACGACTCGTGCCATTTGGAATCAGCGTCATCATTCCCGCTTTTATGCACCCAGGCTTTCTTAAGGGCTATCCGCCAGCCGGCAATGCTATTATGTATCTCCTTGTTGAGTTCAACCCATTCTGGTGCACATCCGTTTTTATTGAGAATCCTATACAGGGTGTCTTCAGCGGGGTCCGCATGAGGGTTACTATTTAGGTCCAAGGGTTTTCCTTTCCCTGGCAGGTTTTCAAATTTACCTTCTTCCATTGCATGCCATACTCGTTGCTCCACAACATTTATTATTTCTGTTTCTGATCTGTAGGCAGGCAGATTAATGTCAAGAGATCGAACATTCATTTCAATTTTCATATGTGCTAGGATCCAATTCCCCGATCCCCACCAGAGGCGGATCTATTACAATGATAGATTAACTACATTTCAAATATAATTTGACACCTATCCATAAATTAGATGATTCTTGATCCCACGACATATGAAAACTCATACTATTCACAATATATCAATGCCCATAAATCAAATCCCAATGAATCCTAGTCCGAACATATTATTCTATACTACTCCGGTTGACACCAAACACTTAAGTTTCAACTGGATTTCGGCCAGGAATGTCAATAACCGAATTCGGAAAGATAAAATGACTACTTGTGGAAAATGGCAATCGACAATAATAGGGGTGACCACAAGAGCCAAAGTCCTAAGTATCACAGGCACAAGCAATCAACAAAATCTACTAACTTCATACTAACACAAAATCAAAATCAAAATCAAAATCAAAGGCATCATATACGAATTACCAATGAAATCAAACACACACAAACACAAACACAAACACAAACACAAACACAAACACAAACACAAACACAAACACAAACAGAAACAGAAACACACAACAATATAGTTCACCATCTATTTGCAGCTCAGGCAAAGAGTCTAGCCCCAAATTCCAAAACTGAAACAAGTATTTCCTACCCAGAAATCGTAAATTGAACTGAATGAAAAAAATACTGGCCTGACGTTGTTGCGCTGTCCTCGGAGCTCCGGTGGTAGCTTACGGTCGTTGACGGCGTCGATAACGGAGGCGAGGCGGTCGTTGGACTTGCTCAATTTCTTGTCTGGCTTTGGAGACGATGGTGGTGGTGGTGATGAAGAGCAGGCACGTCGGACAAGTCCGACAATGGAGATGTTACCGGCGATCGTAGATCTCTGAAATTTTGGAGAGAGAATTTTCCTTCCCGCGAATCGAAGCGCCATGGCTGATGTACGATAGGAAAACTCCCGAGTTGTTTTCGGTATTTGGAAAATCCGAATGAACCTTGACCCGAACCATATCGAACCGACTTGACCCAGCTTTTATTAATGTCTTGACCCGAACCATATCGAACCCACTTGACCCAACTTTTATTAATGTGATATTGTGATTGCTCAATTTAAATTATTTAAATTAATTATTTTATGTTAAAGAACACGTAGTTTCATTTTAAATAATATTCGATTCAGCCTTCAAATAATTTACTAATAAGGACCACAAATGATCAATTATATACATAGTTAGTACAATCGAATTAAATCGGCAATTACCACTAAATGAAAACACATTCCTAATATTAAAATTCTCTAACAAATAAAAAAAGGAAAAAAATGGAAAATCCTGATTTCCGTGACGTAGTCGTGATCCACCTAAAAATGTAAAAAGCCATTTTTCCCAAAATAAGCACCGCAAGTCGAAACGACGCGCCTCAGCACGCGCGTCGCGCAAGCTGTTTTGGTGCCCCGCTTTCACGAAACGGCACAAACGTCCCCGTCCATGCAAATTAACCTCACACTCGCACAGTCGCACTCGCGCACACACACACACTCAACAAACCCCTTCGCACTCGTCGCCTGCGCTTATCAGCATCTTCCCCCAAAAAATCTTTTTCCATTAAATCACAGGTATTTTCCTCACAAGGAAAAAACATCAATAAATTTCGTCTGCGATTTCGTTTCTGTAATCGGGAAATACATTGCGTAACGCCTAAAATATTCGTGTTTTTTTGGTTCAGTAAAGTTTTATCGGCGAAGGGGTAATTAATGGCGGCGGAATCGACGACGGTGCCGGCGACTCAGGTGTCTCTGTACGTTGGGGATTTGCACCAGGACGTGACGGATAGTGTGCTGTACGATGCTTTCAAGGATTTTAATGTCGCATCCATACGCGTCTGCCGTGATTCGTCTACTGGCCGATCTCTCGGTTATGGCTACGCCAACTTCTCCTCTCCTGAAGATGGTAATATTTTATCTGTGCGTTCTAGATAGAGTTTTTATTTATTTGTGCTGTTCGTGAGTGGTTTGTGGTGCCTGCGGATCAGTGGATTAGATCGGATCGATCGAATGAATGCTGATCGATCTTACCGTTCCTTTTCATGATTGATGTTTTGCGTGATTTTTAGCGGATTCGATTGATTGATTTTAGTTTAAATTTAATGTTTGAATATGTCAGATCGATTGATTGTGCGTAAAATGGGAATGTTCATCGTGAGAGGATTGCCTGGTTGGAAGAGATACAAAATAAATGAATGTGAATCTGTATTTTCATTTAGTTTGCTTGATCTGTGCATTGCCTCAATTTGGCAATGAGCCCCTGCCTATGAGAAAAATATATACACATGTTACAAATTTGCTCGCCGTATTTATGACGGTAGATTCGAGGTCACTTAACGGGGCTCCTAAGATGCTTGAAACCTTGCTACCTTAAGTTTTGACTTACTTAATTAATTGTAACTTGACACGACTTTATATCATAATTACATTTATTCTATTTATTGCTTTGACTAGCTGTCCGTGCTATTGAGGTGAAAAATCATTCCTTGTTGAACGGGAGTGTTATAAGGGTTATGCGGTCGCATCGCGATTCAGATGCAAGAAGAAGTGGAATTGGAAATGTCTTTGTCAAGGTAACTCTGGTTTCCACTGTTGAATCTATTTAATTTGTCAGTGATATATTATTTGTGTTGTTTCATGATGGATATAACTAATCAGAATAATTTACTGTTGGGCCTTTACTGTAGAATTTAAGCGACTCAACTGATAGCGTGAAGCTCCAAGAATTGTTTCAGCAGTATGGTACTATTTTATCCTGTAAAGTTGCCACCTCTAACGATGGTAAAAGCAAAGGATATGGCTTTGTCCAGTTTGAATCTGAAAGTTCTGCAAAAGTTGCTATTGAGAAGCTCAATGGGTCAACTAATGAAGGGAAACAAATGTATGTTTAGTTCCCCTATCATTTTCCGTACGTTTTGTCCTTTATATTCTGAGATCTGTGCCACTAATTTTATCTATTTTGAGGGTTGCATAGGTTTGTGGATAAGTTTGTGAAGAAGAGTGACCGAGCTATTCCAAGCTATGAAGAGAAGTACACAAATCTGTTTGTGAAGAATTTGGATACAGGAATCTCTGAAGAAACCCTCAAGGAGAAGTTCTCCGCATATGGAAAAATTGTAAGCGTATCTATCACAAAAGATGAGAATAATGGTGCATCTAGAGGCTTTGGATTTGTCAACTTTGAGAACCCCGATGATGCCAAATGTGCATTGGAAGCTTTGCATGGATCAAAACTTGGTATATGGCCATAGATATTTTTTTTGAATGTTTATTTTCATATTGCACCTGAAACTTTGGCAAATATATAATGTTCATACTCGACAGGCTCAAAGGTTTTGTATGTTGCCCGGGCACAGAAAAGATCTGAGCGTGAGGAAGTTTTACGCCGACAGTTTGAGGAGAAAAAGAAGGAACGGCTCATGAAATACCAGGTCACACAGGAGTACTCATTTTCTTAAATTGTATTCTCATATAACTTTTCCTCTTGTCTGCGGATATGATATTCATTTAATTTATCAATTTCAGGCCTCAAATGTGTATGTAAAGAATATCGACGATGATGTCATAGATGATGAGCTGAAGAAATATTTCAGCCAATGTGGCACAATTACATCTGCAAAGATTATGCGAGATGATAAAGGAGTAAGCAAAGGGTTTGGATTTGTTTGCTTCTCCACCCCAGAGGAAGCAAATAGAGCTGTATATGCTTTTCATGGTGAGTTACGTGCAGTTTATTCTATTAATTTTATATAGTGAGGCATATGAGTAAAAAAAACTAAAACTTATTTTGTAATGATTCTGGACATAGACAATGATTGGTGTGCCAGTGAACATAATAAGGCTGATTTACTGAATGGGAGTTACCTGGAAACTTTCATTTCTTGAATTGCCCCTTGCGAGAAATATACTGAAGTCTTGCTTATGCATACGTTTCAGGATTTATTTTGCGAAGAAAGCCGTTGTATGTGGCAATTGCTCAGAAGAAAGAGGACCGGAAAGCTCAGTTGCAACAAATATATGCACAACGTGTACCAGGGCTACCAGGGCCAACAGCTGTTATTCCCGGTGGATACTCTCACTATTATTACCCAACTAATGGCGTTGCTTCACAGATCCCAGCACAAGCTGGTCTCATTTATCAACCTACGGGGATGAGGCCAGGATGGAGGCCTAACGGTGTTGCAAGTATCCCTAGACCTGGAGTGCATCCATCTCTAGGCACATTGGTCAGTTTACTCATTTCCTATTAAAGAATTTATTTCAGGTCAATCACTTTCTTCCTAGTGTTTTCTGATTTTAAAATTTATAGGCACCTAATAATCCAAGACAACATAGACAGAACAGAGGAAGGACAAATGGGTTTGGTTTCCCACAGGTTGGCGCTATGCCATATGCATCACATTTGCAACAGCCAAAAGATTCAAGAAACTATCAGGTCATCACTTGGCTTGTGCTTGCCTAATCTCTTTAGTGTGTTATAATATGGAACTCAATTATCCAATATGCAAATAAACTAAAATAAAATGGTTGTGTTCCAGTCTACTGTGAGTGCTCCTGGACTTGGTGCTGGGGGCTTGGAGATGCTAAGCAGCTTGGTCGGTGCAGCCCCTCCAGAGCATCAGAAACATATACTTGGGGAGCATCTTTTCCCGCTTGTTGCAAATCATCGGGTGAACAGATTTTCCCCCTCTTTTTCCTTTTGTTAAATGTGTTTATGGCACTCTTTTGTGGGTCCTGAAATTATTTTGATTTTTTCTTTTATTCCGAAATCCTTTTTAATATATATGCTTGTGTATATGTTTTACAGCCTGATCTAGCGACAAAGATAACAGGAATGCTCTTGGAGATGGACAACTCGGAGCTACTACATCTGTTGGATTCACCCGAGGCCCTAGCAGCCAAGGTTCAAGAAGGTGTTGAAGTGCTCCAAATTTCCAAGTCCAAAGTGCCCAACCATGATTCACTGCGTTCCAAGTATGTTTCTACAGGAGTTGCCGTTAATTGAAAGGAAGGAAGTTAGCTAATCAATATGGATTTAAAGTTCGTTTTGCAACTATGACAATCATCGCCGTCTTAAAGTTCTGTTGGGGATTCATTTTTTAGATACCTGTTGGATCTTTTTCTGTTCGTGTTTTCAGATTTTTGCTTGACAATATACAGCTCCTTTTATTGCAAAACTTATGATTTGCAGACTAGTTATTGAATGGTGAGTGGATTTTTCTGAAATACCAGTATGGCAGTATCAGTTAACTAAACTTCCATGAAATCTATTGCAATCCACATTCTAATAATGTACGATTAAAATAACATTAAACAATATATGGAAAGAAAGAATTGATACCTCAATTTTACTAGTATATTTTATCATTTTCAATAATCAAACAGCCATCAATAAATATGAATAACAAAGGCGCCGGTTATCCCTCCCCATTTCCCCTCTCTGCAGCGGTACAAAATTAGCAGCGTTATACAGTACAAGTTTTTTGCATCTGCCGAATCTGAATAACTTCTCCATTTTGCCCATGAGCAATCGCCCCTCCTCCGCGCTCAATTTTCCGTCAACGCCGTCGAGTGCTCCACCCGAAACCTGGTTACCCACACCACGCTGTCAAAACAGGGGCTGAACAGTTTACCTCCGGCCGGAAAAGTTAACTGCGCATCCTCCTCCTCCGGCGGAAGCGTCGCGTATCCCCTGGGAGTCTCTCCAAGCTCGATCCAGTTCGAGAAAAACTTTGGCAGCGGTGTTATTTCAGACGGTACGCTGAACGCGATAGATCATCTGACGAATCGTCGAAGGTGTATGTCGTGTAAGAGAGAAGATCTTCAGCTCTGTATGTATTTATTTAACTCATGTTTTTTGCTTTTAAATAAAATTATGATGTGCTGACCATTGATTATGACGAAGCCCAACATTATGCGAGGGAAAGGGGTGGGGATGGAGACTGTGAAACAGATGAAGGGCTCGACCAAAGCAACGTTTGTTCATGCTGGAGTGGAGCTATTCGATGCAAATGCAATGGAGGTTTTTGACGATGTTGAGATGTGAGTTTGCTTAGTAGTTATGTCAAAATTGAATGTGAGTTTGCTTAGTAGTTATGTCAAAATTGATGGATGGCATACATTAGTTTCCATTTCTTTCTCTAGTGATCCATAATCCAAAATGTTCGGCTAGCTAATTACTGGACTGAACTTTGAACTTGAGGGTCTTTGGATGATGCCTAAACTCACTTACACAATTTGGGTTGTCTCGTCAATCTTGAACTTGATTCCGTATTTTACTTTCTTCTTGTTCAGCAGCTTCTTGTTTATACATAAGGACTACACGAAGGGGTAGGCGAAGGAGGCCAAGGCAACGTGGGGGAGATGGCGGAGCTGAAGGACTCAGCTGCTGAGGAAGGTACACTGATTAAAGGTTGAAAATGTTGAAATACACAATTTTTTGTTGAATTGAACTTTTCGATGCAGTATCTGTGAAATTATGTTTTTTTAGATAGTTCGGTAAATCAAACATTTCGATAAACTTTGCATTGCAACTAAAGTATATATCAAAATTGTCAAAAGTTTGGTAAGGTATCGATATTGATTTATGTTGAGGGAGGAAGGGGTGACACATGGTCATGGCCGAGAAAATTTGATGAGGAAGACAGATTTGATTTTATGATCTTCCATAAAAGAAATTGCGGGCTGGGCCGCAAGTAAAAAGGCCCAAACATCGGCCCGATGGCGAACCTTCGTACATTATTCTTAATTCTAAATATATACTGTATGAATTTATATATCCAAACTTCTTTTTTCGTTTTAATATATCTCTTGATTTGTTGTCTTACATAGAATATCTTCAAAATTCTCTTTATAAAAATAAAAAAGGAAATTGTTTCCATAATTTATCTATGTTTCTTATGATGTTGATGATGTTTATAAACAATAATATTCTTGATCATCTTGTAGGTAAATTAATCGACACAAGTCGGTAGTATGGCTGCTACTTGGGGGGTCCTTCTGTACCTTCTTTCGTGCTTCTCTTTGGCAATTGTTTTGGCTTATTTCATCAATGACTACTCGTTTCGAGCCGATGCAAATAAAACATTGCTGTTTTCATCTTCAAACTCCGCCGAATCTTCTGAAGCTAAAGTTTGGCCGGTAATTAATTAAGCTTCTCATCACATTTACGTCTTATTTTATCTATCTATATATATATATCATATGCATGCATTTATATATATAGATTGATTTCAGGAGTTGAAGTTTGGTTGGAGACTAGTGTTGGCGAGCGTGATTGGGTTCTTGGGGTCAGCTTGTGGAAGCGTCGGTGGGATCGGTGACGGGGGCATTTTCGTTTCTACGCTCAACTTATTACTTGGCTTTGATACTAAATCTGCTGCTGCTATCTCCAAATGTAAGAATCGAACACCACAATTCATTAACATCTCTAAGCTCAATGCGTTTAAACTTTATGGAAATTAATTCAGTATAAGCTTGACTAGGATCGTAATTTTCTGGTATGATGAATGCAGGCATGATAATGGGTGCGTGCACGTCGTCGGTTTGGTACAATTTGAGAGTGGCCCATCCATTCAGACAAGTGCCGATAATCGACTATGATTTGGCCCTTTTATTTCAGCCTATGCTCATGCTCGGCATCACCATCGGTGTCTCTCTCAGCGTGGTCTTCCCCTACTGGCTCATCACTGTACTCATCATAATCTTGTTCATGGGTATTAACCATAATTACACTTTTACCCTTCACCTTATATAAAAGATAGTACACTATTATTAACAAATTGTTTAATGTTTATTTCTTTTATTTATGAATGTTGTTCCAAATAGGGACTTCGACGAGGTCCCTTTCCAAGGGCATTGGAATGTGGAAGAAGGAAACTATTTCGAAGGTTAGCGTTTGTAATTATGTTGTACTAGTATATCGATTGTCAAGGTGTAAATTATGATTTTGGTCAAATAAGTAATATGTAAAAAATGCAGAAAGCCATGGAAGAATACAAACGGAAAAATGCACCTACTCTCACCAGTGGTAAGTAGTTCAATTCATTGATTAATTGCAGTATAAAATTCAAATAATTTTTTTTTTATAATTGTTTTTTTTAAATCTCAGTGGTAATTGATGCCCACTACGTCCCATTGGCTGCTGATAAAGATGAAACAATAACAATGGAAAAAACAACAATGGTATATTTGTTAATTAATTATCACCATTATTCAGTATTTTAATTTCTCACCCTGTTGACTTTGACATTTTTTTACACCTCAGCAAATTGTGAGGGGCAACCTTAACATGAACCGAATCATGGTCCTCCTACTTGTCTGGTCTTGCTTTTTGCTCCTCCAAATCATCAAGGCAAAAAAATATATATTCATGTATATATTTATTTATTTCCTAGCAATTAATTTTATTTTGCAATAACATATACAATAACTATAAGTATTGAAATTGCTTGTGGTGGTTTACAGAATGGTACAAAAGCTTGTAGCCCATTGTACTGGTTTCTCAACCTGTTACAGGTACGTCTCGCTCGGTTGATTAATAATTTCGAACACGGGGTTCGTTTCATCGTATATTTATTTGATGGTAGAATTCGTAAATATTTTTCAGCTCCCAATTGCTCTTGCATTGACGGGCTACAAATGTGTTCAACTGTACAAAGAAAATAAAAGACGGAAAATCGAAGGGAATTTTGAACCAGTGTGCGAGGCGGCGATAGAGTGGACCCCGACGAACCTCGCGTTTTGCGCTTTCTGTGGCGTCGTTGGCGGCACCGTCGGGGGCCTGTTAGGTTCGGGTGGCGGTTTTGTTCTCGGTCCACTTCTACTCGAGATTAAAGTTATTCCTCAGGTATGTGAGTATAAAGATTGAATTGATTTTTGTTAAGATAATAATTTTGAATTGAGAAAAGTTAATTAAATTAAATTTCAGGTAGCTAGTGCAACAGCAACTTTTGTGATGATGTTTTCTGCATCTTTATCTGTGGTGGAGTTTTATCTCCTAGATAGATTTCCAATGCCCTATGGTATGTTTTATTTCATATTTTTATTTATTTGTTTGTTTAAAAAACAAGAAAAAATAATTGAAATGAAATGTGCAGCTTTGTACTTTATGGGGGTGTCTATTTTGGCTGGTTTTGGGGGCCAATTTGTGGTGAGTAAAATCGTGGCGATCCTAAAGAGGCCTTCGATTATTGTGTTCATTCTCTCCTCGGTCATTTTTGTCAGCGCCGTTGTAATGGGTAAGAACCATCTTGAACCGAGCAAACAAACTCAAAGATTACCGAAAATTATTATATTTATTCGTCGTTCTTTTTATTATTTTGTGCAGGCGTTGTCGGAATACAGAAAAGCATCACGAAGATAAACAACCACGAGTTCTTGGGATTTTTAGATTTTTGCAGCAGTCAGTAGTAAATAGTAATGCAATGGCAAATGCTTAATTTACCCCCCAAAAATGCTTAATTTTACATTTGGTAAAATCTGAAATCTGAAATCTGTCAGTTATGAAAATTAATATTTTTATATTTATTTGTTTTTTAATGGTTTGTTATTACTCGATTATAGTATAGATTAAGCTGTAATAACCAAAATGAGTAAAAAAATGCATATAGATTCAACATACAAAATAATACAGACTGACCAACATAAGCAAAGATCACCAATTGATTTCATCGATGTAATATGCTTATATGCCATGAAAATTCAGTTAGACAAACTCAAGAATTGTTTCAAATCATGAAAATGGTGAAAAACCCAATTACACGTTATTTTCATGAAATATATTCAAATTCATCGATATAATATACAGTATATATATATATATATATATATATATATATATATATATATATATATATATATATATATATATATATATATATATCACCCTTCTGCAAGAAGCTTACAAAACCTCACAAGAAAAAAAGAGAGGGAGGTTACATAGAACAGAGAGAAAATACCTACATCAAAATCAACATATCCAGCAAGCACTATTCACTTCAAAACCCCTCTTCTCCTACGACCATTCAACTCAACCGGAACAATCGAAACTGTATCAACACAAATCCCGCCTTTCGAATGCGTGCAATCAATTTGCTTCATCGAAAACCGTACCTCGGATTCTAAACCGGGCTCCTTAATAATAAATTCACCCACCTTGTAATCTATCCAGCACCCACGCTTGTGACTCGCGTTGCTACTATTAATACTGCCGTCATCTTGCTGTGGGTCGTCTAAAAAGCACTCACTAGACACTTGTTGGCCATCCAAAGTGGAGAATTCGAACCTTACGGGCTTTATTTCCCATCCGTGAGTATGTTCAAAACTTGAGACGCGGCGCCCAAGCCTTCTGGAGAATCTCCCGATGTGAATTCGGAACGAGACGGTATATATATCGGGTGGGAAGGGGAATTTTACGGCTCCATCGACTTCGAACCACCATATTTGATGCAAATAGGCTACGACACTAAATCTGCAAAAATTGAACACTTACTACCAAAAGAATTATTCTAACTGTGATTCTAAGCAATTTAATACTTTCGCATTCATCAGAAATCCCATGTAAAAAAGGATGAGTAAATAGAATCCATGCTTGTTTTATACTCCCTCAGTAGTCGGTCCCAAAATAATTTTCATTTTAGAAGTGTTCACACAAATAAGGAAATCATACAAAATGTCAGATATGCTCATATTTAAGTTCAAGTAACGTAATAGACAGAAATCGTACTTTCTCTATCAGTCGATCTTCTTAAATAAATACTAATATAAGGGTATTTTTGGATGTTTAAGGACAAATAAGCACTACAAAACTCGAGTTTTTTTTTTCTCGATGGACGTAGTACAATGGCATGATTTAGATTGGACAATAAATGCCAAACAACAATCAGAGACAGTACATAATTAAGTCTGCTACACAAATTTAACGATGAATGCATATGAACGCAAACATATCTAACACCACTACTTCAAGATTCTTGACATAATTAAGAGGATCAAAACTATAAATGAAGTGTATCGCGCACAGAGAGCGGAACACTAACCTAGATTCCTCTGTCGGAACCCAATTCCAATATCTCCTGTCCTCAATGCCTGTTATTGCCATTGCTTTGGCTGATATTGACATGCACACTCTCCCGTTAAATTTATTTATCCACATCACCTGCAATTGTCCCAATACGAAATGAAAATTAAAATGTTATGAAACCCATTCCTAAGGGAAGGGTAATTGGAAGGAAAAACGATGGATAGGCAATTAGAACTTTTTTCTTACCATCTTGGAGACATTTTCGGTGTCACTATTGAAATCTACGACACTACTAAACGCGCATATTTGGCACGAAAGTGTGAAAGACACGATGAACACATGGCATAAATACTTTTTCGTGCACGTCTTGATTCTTCTCCACGAAATCTCAATTTCTAAAGTTCAGTTGTTCAACATAATCGAATAATCGGTTGTTTTGCTTTTAACAAAACCAAGTTGTGTTCGATAATTGTACCAGATAACAATATGATAGCACTCTAAAAGATATAGACAGAGATGACGAATCTTAGTAATGATACAAGCAAAAATGTTCAAGTAAACTCATAAAAACATGAAAATAGAATTTCAGAAAATGAAGTGATTGAATCACAGAGTAATCTGAGTATCAGCAACAAATAGTAAACAAGATAATCTCTAAAAATACAATTAGTAGAAAAGGCAAAGGAAAATACAGCGTGCCTTGTTGCCGTCTTCAAAGGGTAGAGGGCGCGAGAGGAGGGCAAAAATGTCTTTTTTGCAGAGGCCCTGATGAGCATCGGGATGGGATAGGAGGTCGAGGAGGAGGAGGTAATTGGGGGGAAGCTTGGTCTCCCAAACGGCGTCCGATGAGGCGGCGCCGCGGAAGGCGCGGTTGAGCCGAGCCAAGTTGCATATCTCCGGCGGCGATAGATAGAGAAACACGCACGCCACGCAGCTCTCCGGTATGTCCCCCAGGCCCGGCCCGTCGTGGCCCGAACCGTTTTCGGACAAATTCGATAACGATGCGCCCATGTATGTAACGTAAGCTATGCGTATCAGGTATTGTATCCCGGAAATTCGTTCCTGCCGGAGAAAATTCCGACGGAGGCGGTACGACGCCGTTTGATGGAGAGGAAAGAGGAATTAGGATTTCGTGTTTTTCCGTGAGCTCTACTGCACCTCCATAATTCTATTTTCCCTTTTTGTTCTCTAAATTAATTTATTACAATTTCACCACGGTAACATTTAGAATTGTCAATTTCACTCCTGTTTTTATGTGAGATTCCAGCTATAATAATAATAATAATAATAATAATAATAATAATAATAATAATAATAATAATAAAAAAAAAAAAAAAATATGTGACGGAAAGCCATTTACATTAATTTAAAGAGAAATTAATGAGTTGTCCCTTTCAATTGGATTACAATTAATGTACAATAATTATTTTTGAGGGATTAAAAAGAAATTTTATGTATTATTGCATTATCACCACATATGGTTTATTTTAGTTGTTTAAAATTATTTGAAGGACATACTAAAGTAGTAGTAGTGTAGTACTAGCGAGTAGCCATGTTTTTGAGCTTGAATTGAAATATTCTTTGAATAATATTTTAAGCATAAACTAAATTACGATATTTTAAATCTTAATCCTTCAATTTATAGAAATATTTTAATTGTTATCCAAGTACAAGCATTCACAAACCTCCCACCTTTCAAAACTACCATGTAACAAAATGTTTTTTTTTTCTGTTCCAAAGGTAAAATCATTGTTACCAGCCATGTAAATTCAAGATCGAAATCCATGGTAGGGCCACAATTTATAACTTCCGGTGATCTTCCTCAACCGGACAAAATTAAAGTAGAAGAAGATAAACAGGTAGCTTAAACGCACATAATTTTTATTGAGTCAGAGGCATGGTTTTAGCTTTAGTCCTCAAGCTCGATAATCTTGACTACAGATGCATCTCCAACTTTCTGGCAAACAACTACACGATCGTGAGACTTGATCACTCCAGAGGCTTTTCCATGATCAAGTGCAACCTTCAGAACTGACTCGTTAGTTGCATTTGTAGACTCAGCCTGTAACATAAAACCCGACAGTTGAGAAAAAAAAAAAAAACTTTTGAGACCTGTGCCTATAGTAATTAGACTACACCCCAAGGGTAATGTTTTTGCAACCAAAACACGTGAACTTACTGGATGTCGAGGGTCAGCCAGCAAGGGGAAAAGCCCACGTACTATAAGTGATTGCCTTGCCTGAACAAATGCATAGAAAGATCCATAAGCTCGTTAGAAGGAAAACCAAATTACCACCCATGGATAACCAAAAGTGATATTATCTTTCTTTATATTGGCACTAAAAAATTAGAGTGCAATAAAGCGCTAAATGGTCATATACCTCAAATGCACCACTGAAACTCCACTTGAGTTGATTTGTCTTCAGTCGAGGAATGACAACAGATAAAACAGGCATTGTTGGCCTATATTTTGCTATCAATCTGCACCAACCAGGATGATGTTTAATTAACTCATGCTAAAATAGAAAATCTCTTCAACAATCAACCGCTGAATAAAAAAGTATGATAATACCTTGCTGCTCTTCCAGATGATGTAAAGCATATGATGACAGATGCCTTCACTTTAAGGGCCGCACGGACCTACGGTGTAAAATGCAGAGAGTTACAAATCATTACTAGATAAGACAATAAGGGTAACAGATATCTTAGGTTTGATTTCTTTGTGTTTTCCTTTTGCCCCTTTTTCTTTACATTTTAATTGTCACATACCGCAGAGGAAGCAATAGATTCCAAGTGGGTCATGGGTTCACCAACAAATTTTACTGTCCTCTTAAAGTATTGGTCTTGATTGAAGACCTTCTCTGCCTGTTGAAGAAAATAGCCAAATATGGCAAATGTAAGTTTTATTTAGCAATTGTTGTTAAAAATTTGAGAAAAGGGCTCAAGCTATTATAACTATTATAAGATTATAAGACCAAACTATCAAATGGGTACAAGATGACTAACCTCAGCACAAATCTTACCAACAGTTGTAATTGTTTCAACGGGGTATAATCCACGTAAAGTCTCAGCACCAAGAAGAATCGTGTCACATCCTGTAACATACACATTGGACAACATCCTAGGCGGTTCAGTTTAACCAATAATAAATAAAGCAAGGACTGAAAATTAACTTTGAAAACAATAAATTGTACGTTAAAATAACATCCAGGGAAGTAGGTTACAGATCAAATACTTACGCAAAGTAACAACACAAACTGGAGGAATTAAATAAGAAAAAAAAAGCAGATTACATTTTCCGGCCAAGTATTAAGGACAGTGACTCACCATCCAAAACAGCATTAGCAACATCAGTTGCCTCAGCGCGAGTGGGCCTGAGATTGTCGGTCATACTATCAACAACACGAGTTACCACTGCTGGCTTCCCTGCCATGTTGCATTTGTAAACAGCAGACTTCTGAAACAAGAACACCTGCAAATACGAAATAGTATTAGCTAAAATTTATTTAAATTAAACAACATATCGATGTACTATATCGATACACGTATGGTTAACTTTAAATGTAGGCAAAACTGGTAAGAATCACCCACCCCAAGACAACATCACGGTGATATGTAGTTGCTATGTGGTTACAAGTAATATAGATAGGTTCATTAGCTATTTTAAGCTTACATTTTTGCAAACCATATACAGGCACGATAAAAGTAGCCCATAAATTCATATATTTAGTGACTGGATTAAAAGTGTTAAGTGTATATTGGATTAAGAGTGTTAAATATCATTGATCAACTTCGGTTATTCCTGCACGCCAAAGTGGATAACATAAATCGGAACTATTTTATCTAAGACAACTCAAAAACTAGAGGAGAGATGCACAGGGAAAGTCTTTTCCAGGACTGCTAACCTTCTCAGGGGGAAGATCTATGCCAAGGTTTCCACGCGATAGAATGATGCCATCAGCCTCTTGTAGAATCTCGTCAAAGTGGGTCAACCCCTGCAAAAACATGTGAGCCAAAATAAGCAGTTGGGATTTTTCAACTGACTCATATGTTGCCACGTAATTTCCTATATATCAGTATAAGGGAAATCTTTAAATTCACCTCTACGTTTTCAATTTTTGCAAAAATTTGAGTCTGACTTAAATCACCATGCTTGGATAGAAAATCACGAGCCTGCATTAAAAAAATATCAGTGAGCAAATCGATATGATTGGAAAATCAATACAACTGCACATTCAAACTATAAATAAATTAAATATCATCTTATCCTTACCTCACGAACGTCCTCTGCGTGACGTGTATAAGACAATGAAAGGAAATCAATTTTATTCTTAACACCCCATGAGCTGATAACCTGAAGCATAAATGATGCTTCTCAATAAAGAGAAACTAATTGTGACAAATAGATTAAGAGATGGAAAAAAAGAAGAAAAAATACAAAAAAAAAAAAACAATTGCAGTTCAAGCTTTCAGATATTCATTAACACATTTGACCAACAATATCCAGAGTATTTTAGAAGAATTCGGGTGAGGCACCGGTTATGAATAACGATTTAGTTACTTTTCCAACTCCTCTGTAAAGATAAGTTATATTGTAACAACCAAAATTTTGAAATCCAAGTGCTGCTTATGTGCTGTCAAAACCACTAATAAGCTGCTGTCAAAACCACTAATAAGCAAGCCCTTTAAAAAAAAATTAATGCAAGAAAAAAGGGTACACACATTATACACCACTCACCTGCTTGTCTTGATCGGTTAGTGTAGGTAGATCAATATGAATTTGAGAGGCATGCAAGGTAAACAGTGATCCAGCCAAGGTTGCAGAGTTCTTGATCGCACAAACTACATCATCGCCTTGAACTTCATTCACCTGCACCATATCAACTGTCTGGTTTAATAAAGGAGCTCCAAAAAAAACTACGATTTGTACAGTCCAATGCTAACCACGGAAAATCTTTAAGCACTGTCTGGCATGTTTTCTTCTATCTTAACAAATTGCATACTTCAAATAGTGGTACAGAGTAAAAATAACGAAAGATAACTCATCTACAAACCAAGAAAATACATGTAGACAAAATTATGTCTTCCATAGTCAAAGTAATCAACAACATTAGTGTGTTCATATTTCCGGCATATTAAACCATATCAAAGATGAAAATCAAATTACTCTATCATAATTAGGTGAGGATTAAATAATCATAAGAGAACTATGTAAAATTAGTCAAGGATAAAAGGCGTTTCAGTAAGAGTTTTAGGATTTTAGTATAGTTAACAGAACCACATAATAAAAACTGTGAAACATAAAAGACTATGAAATTTCAAAATTAAACCTCATACCTCCAGCCAAACAGAAGTAGTTTCACTTCCCGTGAATAGATACTGACCAACAAAAATGGTGTCTCCCTTCTTCACAGCCTGTGCATAATAAATTTGATTAGAAATAGGTAAACATTAAGTTAAGTGCCAAAAATCAGGCAAGCCTCAGCAACTGAGATTTATAAAAGTACAAAAAAAATAAAATTGAAGCCATATATATTATATAGAGAACCTTGGCCAATCCAGCAAAGTTGATTGGCAAGACTTCCGATGATGCTTCTTGACCTTGATCGGGCGTTAGGATAACATTGTCGTCTTCCTTGAGGGTTATGGCTTTCTCACTTTTATTAACCACTTGCATTTCAGCACCCACTGTATCGAGCATAATCTGATAATAAATCAAAGTATACGGAAGGCGTATATTAATCCTATTCACCTTAAATCACACAATTAACCCAACAAACAAAATAATAACAATCAGACTTACAGCACAGAGTTTTTTAGTGCCCTTGATGGAAGTCTTCAGATTCTCCAGTGTTTCCTGGTGATACTCCGCATCACCCCATGAAAAATCAAATCTCGCAACTACACCGTTCACATTAAATTAAAAACAAAATCCAAAAACAAAATTAAAACAGAGGAAGAAACTGATTGATTACCGGACATTCCAGCCTTCAGGCAAGCAGAAATATCCTCCACGGATCGAGAGCGTGGGCCGAGGGTCCCGACGATCTTCGTCATCGCCGGAAAGAAACCCTGCAACCACGAACAAGCGCCGAAATTACAAATTAGACACGAATCGATCGCGTATCACAAGCGAAAACAGATCTGCGAATTTAAAAAAAAAAAAAAAAAAAGAAACTCACCGCTTTGGATGGCTCGAGGATGGTGGCCATCCGGATTGGCTCCTCGAGAAGCAAGTGACTCGAATGCATTTTTTCTTTTGAATCTGCGCGAGCGAGCGAACGAATGAATCACTCGGACGATGAATATGATTTGAAGCAAAAATTAGTCCAAAGAAAAAAATTCAGCGACTGTTTTTTTTCTTTACAATTTGATGCCCTAATTCCTTTACTGTGGAGGCTAAGCTTGAGGAAGCAGTGAATCAATGTCGTCTTTGATATACTGATATGAAATGACGTTGATGAGCACGCCGATGAAAGGGAAAGGGCACGTGCTTTGGGGGTCGAGGGAGGACCACAGGTTCTGTGGGCTCCGCAACTAAACTTGTGTGCCAAGACACACGACGTCGTTTTCCCGGATTAATAAAATCTCCCATATTCTTTGCTCAAAAATATACAGTTTCATTTAATACTATATGTTAAAATAATTTACTACGTATAATTTATAATTTAATTTTAAAAAAATAATAATTTATTAAATCGTAAGAATATTGATGAAACTGACATTTTAATCATTTTAAAATAAATTAAAAGGATTTTATATATTTTTAACATTAAATTAATATTTAATTATTTATTAATATTTTTTAAACATTTTAAAGTGTTTTAAAATAAATTTTAAATAATTTTAAATACTTTTTAAATATTTAAAAGTATTTTACAATAATTTTTATATGATTCGAAATAAATTTAAATTTTAATTTTCAAAAGACTTAAAATACCTTTTAGTCTTTTACACATTTTAAGGTGAATTAAAATATTTTAAAGTGTCATTAAATAATTTATAAATTATTTAAAAAACTTTTTAAACATTTTATTAACAAAGGGTAATGTAGCAGTGTAGCACTCAGCAGCAGCAACTGATAAGATTCTCAGCTAGCTCTCACGCGGTTCGACTAGGAACACCACCGACTAATAGTTCAGCTAACCTCATGTGGCGAAGATTTGTGTTCAAAAGTAGTACTGTTTTGATCGAGAGCCTGCTATGATATTTGTTGTGTTATTGTTGCAATTTCGATCGAGAAGCTGCTAGGATCAAGATTATTAAATGAGGAAGGTTACCGTTAGAGGCAAAAGTGGAGATGCCTCCTGTTTTAAGTTAGGTAAAAAATTCTTTATACTTTGTGGGTAGTTGACCGAGTATTAGGAAAAACGGGGTACTGACTAGTGAGTCCAAGCAAGATCTTGACCTACGGTGCGTGTCGGGATGTTTCGTGATATTAAACAAATATAGACTGGGGTGAAACCGTATTTTAACCTCGTCTGTCAAAAGCACGCTCTTAACAGATTGTCGACATTTGACCGACCGAACGAATTGAGTTGACATTCGACTGAATGAAGGCGTGACACGCGTGAATCATGTTGTCATGAGTCTCATGACCCATGAAGAATGTGATATCTGTAGATTATTTTTTGTTGAAAATGAATGCAGTAGACATGACCTTGTTATACAGAAACCTTGTAATTTGAGATGATGAGTGTAATTTTTCACTAATTGGTATGTTCCATATTTGATGTATTATTCCATTCCACAAATACAGTAAATAAACAAGAAATTTAAAGCCTCATTACAACAAAAACACAATTTAGAACAAATCCTAAACTAATTTCCCAATGCAAATGACACTAAATTTACCACTAACACTAAAAGACAAGAATCAACACAGAAAAAAAACCAAACAAACTCAGGCCAATGCGTCTTCCGTCGACACCTCATTCGACTCCTCGTCGTACTCTTCCCCTAACGGAGTCTGGGCCACCCTTATCTCCTCCACCATCCTCACAACCTCAAACATCGCCGGCCTCTGATCAGGCTGACTCACCGCACAAGCCATCGCCACGTGGAGCATCGACACAAGCTCCTCCTCTATATTCTTATACCTCAACAGCTCCGGATCAAACACCTCAGCCGTCCACTCCTCCCTAACCATCGAACGAATCCAATTCGGCAAATCCACTGCTGTCGGGCCCTCCTCCTCGTTCCGGGCCGACCTACTCGGGGCCCGGCCCGTTAGGACCTCGAGCACCAAAACCCCAAAGCTAAAAACATCCGCCTTCTGCGAGAGCCTCTTCGTCTCAGCCTGCTCGGGGGCCCTGTACCCTCCCAATCGGGCCACGGCTTGGGGCGGGCTCAGAAGCAACGGCAGCCCGAAATCGGAAATGCAAGCGACTCCGTTCTTGTCGAGTAACACATTTGACGATTTCACATTTCCGTGTGGGATTCTCGTCTCCGCGTACTCCTCGTGGATTTTCGCGAGCCCGCGGGCTACTCCGAGGATCAAGCTGATTCTCGTGGTCCAGTCGAGAGGGATCCTCCCTGGGCCTCTGTCACCTAAATGTTTTTTAATACTCAGATTTTATTTTTTGAAATTAATTAATAAAAGAGAAAGTTCATAGTTCATACCATGGAGAAGTGAATGTAAGCTGGAATTAGGGAGATAATCGTAAACCAACAACTTCTCTTCCCTGGCGTAGTAATAAGCTCGGAACCTAACCACGTTCGGATGACGAAGCTTCCCGATCACATCCATGTATTGCTCGAACTCGATCCTCCCGCTGGGGTTCGCATCTTTCAATCTCTTCACTGCAACCATGCTTCCGTCCTCGAGCACAGCCTTGTAAACAGTCCCGAGGCTCCCTTTCCCCAGCAACTCCGCCGAAGCCCTGAGCAGATCCTCCAGCTCGAACTGACTTTTCCGATCGAAGAACACCAGTTTACTCTTATCCGTAGCGTTGGTGTCGTCGCTGCTGTCCGCGCCTCCGCGAGCCGCCTTCTTCTCGCTGGAAAATTCGCCTGAAAATTTCGAGTCGGGCGAGGGTTTTCCGCAGCAGGACGCCACCATGATCGAAGAGATTATGAACAGCATCAGGGAGCTTACCACGATTATCGATATTACGGCGGCTTTGCTGAGTTTGTTTTTGTGATTTTTCGAGGGATTTTGCGTTGGTGGTGGTGAAGGGGGGAGGGGGGTGAGACTCGAACATTTGGGGAAATTAGGGTTTTCGGAACAGAGGTGTTGATTGCCGGAAAAGCTGCTCGCGCCGTACCGAGATAGGAGGGTGTTCGGGAGAGATCCGACGAATTCGTTGTTCGATAGGTTTAATTCTCTGAGATTTGGGAGGGAATTGAAGAGATGGGGGATTTCGCCGGAGATCTCGTTGTTCTGGAGCTTGAGTGTGAGGAGTCGCGACAGATTGGAGAGGGAGGTGGGGATCGGGCCGCGGAGGTTGTTGTCGGAGAGGTCGAGGCGGAGGATGCGGCTGAGTGAGGATAAATCCGGCGGAATTTCGCCGGGGAAGTCGTTGTTGGAGAGGTAGACGAGTTTGAGGTTGGAGCAATTTGTGATGGGGGTTAGGTCGCCGGTGAGGCGATTGGCGCGGAGATCGAGGACTCGGAGCTGATCGAGGGTGGAGAGCGCGGAGATCGGGCCGCGGAGGTTGAGGTTGGGGAGGGTGAGGGCTGTGACGCGGTTGTTGGTGCACTTCACGCCCGACCATCGGGCGGAGCAGGCGGTGGGGGCGGCGGGTGTGGTTGTCCAGTTGGGAAGGAGCGCGCCGTGGAGGTCGGTGTGGGAGCGGAAGAGGGTGAGAGCGGCCGTGTCATCGGCGGCGGTGGTGACGGTGGAGAGAGAGAGTAAGAGGAGGAAGGAGAGAGATAAGTCCATTTGGTAAATAGTAGAGCGAGCGGGAAAGAGCAAATGTTATACTGTTATAGACGAGTTTTAAATAATTATAATAATAAATAATAAATTAAATTGGAAAAATAATTCAGATATTTAACATAAGTGGGGAAAATGGTAGAGAAATGAAAATCGTCCTTTTTGTTCTATACTATGTGGGGAAAATGGTAGAGAAATGAAAATCGTCCTTTTTGTTCTATACTATGTATTGGTTTAGAAGAAAAAAAAAATTATCTATTCATCCAAATTATTTATCTATTTTAATGTTATTTGTTTCACGTATTGCAATTAACAAAACTTCAATTTATAGGTATGATTAGGAGGGAAGAATAAAATGACTAAAAGAAAGGAAAGGTGAAGAATAACATGTAGTAAAAGGTTTGTTCGTCTCCTACGACATTGTTCTTGAGAAAAATTCATTGGTTTTATTTGTTTAAATACTTCTATGATCTATTGTTAAATGTATGCTTAAAATATTATTGTGTTGAAATATGTCTCAATCAAATTTTAAATTTATTTCCAACAATTTGTACAAAACTTATAATCAATAATATAAATAATTTTAATTATTTTCATCTTAAACTAATCGTCATATCTATTTTGTAATGTGTAAAAGAAATGTGAACTAATCATAGTCATATCTCTTTTGTAACGTGTAAAAGAAATGTGACCATTAGTTTGAGATAAAAAAAAATTACAGTATTACTTAACAAAATATATTAACTCAAATGTTAACAATATAATAAAGTACTCTCCCTCCGTGAAATTGTAAATGTTTTATTTAACCATTTTTTAAAACGAGATTTAGAGGGGAGTATTCAATTAGGATTTCATTGGATTTTTTTGGACTTTAAAAAGTCCATGGAGTTTCGTTGATTTGGAAAATCCATGAAGTCTATGCAGAGTTTGACTGACTTTATATATGGATTTTGTAGAGTTTGATAGATTTCTTTTGTACATTTATGTAAATTTTAATTTTGTAAATTATTTTTTAAATATTGTTTATTGATTTAAATGGATTTTTACAATTTTTAAACTAATAAAATATATAATTAAAAAATAGTTATATTTTTTAAAATAACTTGATAAATTTTTTTAATTATTTTTATAATTGTTTACTAAATAAAAATTTATTAATTAATCCGCACGAATTAGAATTTTTTGAAATAGCTACAAGACCAAAAAAGAGTTAAAAAACCGAAAGCCATTTTTTTAAGTTTCTCCCGAATACATAGCTAGCTTATAACCCCGACTCAACATTCTTGGAAAATATTCAATCGAAAGTCCGGAGGAGAATTGGCCGTAAACTAATCGAGACCAAAAATTGGAAAAAAGATTTTTAATAATTTTAATATTAATTTTATTATAATATTATTTTTTGAAATTTTATTTTATTTTTTATTTTTATTTTTTTCATATTTTCTAATTTTATTATTAATTCTACTATGTTTTTATATATATTTTTATGTTTTATTATTTTTAATAATAAATTAATCAATTAAAAATAAAAGTCCATAGAAATCTCACGTATTTATGAGAGATTTCAAATGATGGAATTCTTTTGTATTTTGAACATGAAATCAATTAAAATCCATTGACTTTTAAAATCCATTAACTTTTGAATACCAGTAGATTTTTAAAGACTTTTTAAAATCCGTATTGAATACCTCAAGATTTTAATGGACTTTTAAAAATCCGGATTGAATACATGTAGACTTTAAAAGTACATAAAAATCCTACAGAGTCTTGATTGAATACACCCTTCTTAGAAGTGATGTATGCAAAGTAAGATTTGTGCAATTATAATTATTCATTAAAAATTGAACACAGGAGAATATGAAAATAAACCCTTTCATGTGGTAGTAGTATATAGTACTATATAGGAAAAAGGAATACTAATAAATACAGTATAAATAATTAATTGTACAAATAGTATAAAATATTCCAAATTAAGTACACTATTACGCATTAGCATTGCATATCCTCTAATTAAATTAATATCCTCTAATTTCATATCCTCTAATTAAATTAATAAATAAGAAGCATGGGTATTACACATTTACATGCACGTCCCGTACCAACTTTAGTGCCCCCACAACCACAACTCCGCAGGCATTGTTGTTGAGTTTTCGTTTAATTGCATTAATTTGTACAAAATACAAATTGAATTTTAAATCACAAATAATAGAGTATATGCTAAAAGTTGAACTTGCAATAACTTATTTTATAAATATAAACAGTTAATTTTATTATTATTAATTGATTTTAGGATAGAACGTCAATCATTAGGTGTTTCATTTTATGTGCTAAATATGAGACAACACGCACACACATTAGATTGCTACAAGACCAGTAAAGAGTTTAAACTTAATTTAATTGACTTGAACTTGATTCGAAATTCGATCGAGCAGTATTTTTAAAAGTTAAAAATTATTTACTCATCTCGAAACTCTGATCAAATGATGAATATACAAAATTGAAAATTCAAATGAAATTACTAGTCGTATCCTCAAAAGTCAAATTAAAGTCATTTTACCTTCTAATTTAGTAGCCTATGTCATTCTTCTTGTTTGACCGACCTCTATTAAGATTATTAGGTTTTTAAACTCGATTAATTAAACTTGATTGGTGGTCGTTTGCATAGTTGGTAAGATAGGATTGTCGGGAAAAGTGAATGAATATAATTAATGACAGCTTAGTAATTGCAAAGTGAAAATGATGCTTAATCAACGATGGTTGAATAATAAGGCGCCGGTGATAAGCGTTCCTATTTGTCAAACTAATCATTATTATAGTGAGCTGCATGGAATAATTAAAGAAAAACCCACACACTATTCTTTACCAATCTCTATTTATCGAAAATGTTATTTTGTCAAGAGTTTTTAGTTCAGTTGGTCGGGAACTTAAATCGAAGATAATAAGGTTCAAGGTTCAAACTCAAAACATCTATAGTATTTAGTATTTAAATTTTTTGAATTGATATAAAAAAAATTATTAATTATATTAGTAATTGTATTTATGGAGATTATTTATAATCATGCTAGGTTTGATATCTTAAATGTTATTTTATTAATTATATCCCAATTATATTAGGAAATGTATGTATGTATATTATTTAAGATCACGTGCTTAGATTTGATATTAATTTTTCTTCTACGATTTTGAAGTTAGGTTTGATATTATTTTTTCTTCTACGATTTTGAAGTATTAGATGTTGGGCTAATTATTAAGAGTGTTAACGGACGAATTTGAGTGCGGATATATCTCTAAATAATGAACCGACCCAATTACAGTACTAGTATTTTTTACAACCTTAAATCATATTATTTAGAACTTCTTAAATAAGTTAATCATCTTAAATTAAATTAAAATACATAGTAATAATTTTTTGTCTCCCCAACTTAAGAGATATATAAGTTAATCATCTTAAATTAAATTAAAATACATAGTAATAATTTTTTGTCTCCCCAACTTAAGAGATATATTCAATTAGTACGTACTTAAATCATATTATTTAGAACTTCTTAAATAAGTTAATCATCTTAAATTAAATTAAAATACGTAGTCATAATTTTCTGTCTGCTCAACTTAAGAGATATATTCAATTAGTACGTAAAATTTTAATAAACTTTAAAGATCTGGATGTATTTAATTCGTATTTTTTTTTAAATCAATTAAAATCCGAGGTATCGAATTGGAATTTTAAAAAGTCTTAAGATCATTTAACAATAGTATTATACGAATCAATTTATATAAAATAATCAAAATTATATTTGAGAAAATTGATACTGTCCTATTTTTTTTAAAATAATTATTTATAAATTATATTAATAATAAATTATTTTGTGTTTATTATATACAATAATATTTTAATTAATAGCAATAAAAATATAATAAATTTATATTATTTTATATGATCATTTATTTAAATAAAATAAAAACTTCACTATATTTCTACATTGTTTTTTTTAATGTGGAGCAAATATTGCTAATATAATATATAAGACATGAGTTTCAAAGTATAATACAGGTGTGTTTAGCTATATAATATGTAATTAACTCAATTTATATAAAATAATTAAAACTATATTTACAAAAATAATCTCATCATGTTTTTCTTAAAAATAATTATTTATAAATTATATTAATAATAATTTATATCGTGTTTATTATATACAATAATATTTTAGTTAATAATAATCCAAATATAATAAATTTATATTATTAATATTAATATTCAATTTTTAAAAAAAAAATTATTTATGATTATTTATTTACAATATATAAACTTTTAAAATCGTGCGGGCCAAACGAAAAGCGAAGGGTACTTGCGACTAAGAACTTCCTTTCGACCACCGCTGGTGAGTGATGTGCTAAAAATTTTTGCAATTTCATTTCGTAGTGTGTAGAAGTTTTGGAATTGTTTTCACAATATAGATTTTAACAATTTAGCTGGTTATATTTGATGGGTTACTTTACATCCTTTTGAAACAAAAATTTATTTTGTATTAAATAATTTAAATAAATTAATTTGTATAAATTAATTAAAGATTTTACTATTATTAATTAAAGATTTTGGAACATAATTTGGAACAGAGTGTTAGAACTAATTATATATTTTTATTTAATCAAAAAATTAAAAGTATTAGTTTAATTTTAGAAATAATTTATTTTATTTTTTATAAGAATAAGTGGGTACACTTATTCTTATAAACGCACTTTTTTGTTAAATATATTAAGAGCACTTTTTTTTGTTAAATATATTAAGAAAAAATAATTATTATTTTAGTAATATTATATATATTATTAAATTATTTATTGATAATTATTTACTGATTACAACTATATATATATTATTAAATTATTTATTGATTATATATAAAGAAATTACAAGTGAAGCAATTATTTATTGAGTACATGTAAAAGATTGGAATTGGAACTAAAGCTTATATATTTATTTATAATTAAAATAAAATTGTGACAATTAATTTGGAACATATTTATTTATAATTAAAATAATATATTGCAATATTAAGTCATTTTAAAATTCACGTTTAGTTTTGAATTATAAAAAAAACTTGAAACTATAAATTTATTAATAGTAATATTCAATTTTTATATATCAAAAGCAAAAAAAAATTTAAAACTATAAATTTATTAATAGTAATATTCAATTTTTATATATCAAATAGATTTCTAGTTATTCTAGTATCTGCTCTTTTTTTTTCTTACCATTTTAGTGTATGATTAATTTTTATATATCAAATAAATTTTTAGTTATTCTGGTATCTTCTCCTTTTTTTTCTTACCATTTTAGTGTATAATTTGTGTCTGATATAGTGCAGTAGTTATTTTGGTATCTGCTCCTTTTTTTTCTTACCATTTTAGTGTATGATTTGTGTTTGATATATTGCAGTTTATTTATAAACACTGAGTCCTTTGTCTATGGAAGGTTTGGTTGTCTTACTTGAGGTGAGTAGATCTCTACTTTTTCTAAATAAAGTTGACACACTAAAATAATGTTATTTTTTAAGTAAAAAATATAGTTTGAAACTAAAAGATAAAATTATGTGAACTTTTTTAGAAATTAAGTAAATAAAAATAAAAAATAATATTTTATTTTAAAATAAAAATTTTAAATGTTTTTTTTATCAATTATGTGGTAAATTTTAAAAATAGCTACATTTTGAAAATAGTTTACTCAAATGCTAAGTATTTATAAGTAAAAAATATAGTTTGAAACTAAAAGATAAAATTATTGTGAAAATTTTTAGAAATTAAGTAAATAAAAATAAAAAGTAAAATTTTATTTTAAAATTAAAATTTTTGAATCCTTTTCTAAATAAAGTTGACACATTTTATAATTATTACACTAAAAATTATTATATGATTTTAATAATTTATATAATATATTCCTTATAATTATTACACTAAAAATTATTATATAATTTTAATAATTTGTATGATATATTCTTTATAATTATTACACACCAAATCATTATATAATTTTAATAAGTTTTATATTTTCTATTCACATTATTCATTTTTATTAGTCTAACAAGTTTGCAATAATTATACAAAATTGAGATAGATTAAAATTATTTAAATCAACCCAAAAATGTAATTAAATTATACAATTCTGATAACAATATTTTTCCATGTATACATATTAAATGTTTCATTTCCAAAAAAGATTTGGACTATTAGATCATCTCCAATGTAGTCCATTTGGGTGCATTAAGTCAAGTAAAGTGGACTTGAGTACTCAAAAATATTTTTTCTTGCATCGAAGCAAATATAAAAATAATGGGCATGCCTACTGTCTTGGCCCCATTTCTGACATGTGAGCCAGAATTAATAAATAAAATAGTAATTAAAAAATGAGAAGTGGGCTTTTGTATTGAAGTGAATTGCCCACTTTTTTCATTTGCCCACTTTCACATGATGTGACAAAAAATAGACCTACAAAAAGTTAAAAGTGAGCTTTGTGCACTGGAGTCTGGAGATACAACTAATATTGCTATTATTAATATTTTTACTTTGAATAAAATAAAAAATATTTTTCAAACATAAACAGAAAAATAGATGCATATAAAATTATTTTATGATATTTTCAATTAATTCTTTTAAAATATAACACATGACATTTCTGGATGTTTTTATTAATTGGGCATTTGACTTGTAGGATAGTATCAACTAAAACAAATAATGAAAGTTGATAAATGTAAAACAAGTATTGTTAATAAAATATAAAAATGAATTTCAATTACAATATTAGAATACTAATTTATTTAAAAATTAGAATACTAATTTATTTATTTTTATTTTTCTAAAAAAAATTGATTTTTTTATAAATAGTTTGTATCAATATTTGAAGTTTTTAAAAATCTATATAAATTAATAAAAAATATATTTTACACATAAATGAATAATTTAATTATGAAGTTCTACTTATAATGAAAATTATGTAAATATAAATGTATTATAATGTTGAAATGACATATATACCCCCAAATTACAATAGAAATTTAAAGCCTCATTCGGTTAAACCGAACCGAGTGGATTCGGAGTCGATTACTCTCAAGTCTCGACTCGACCGATTCAGTATTTACAGGCCAGGATTGCGGTTTGTCGTCTCCACCTTAAACCCTCTCTAAACCCCACCGGCACCATGACAAAACCCAGACACTGCATATGTTTCGATTCCAAAAGTAACTGTTCTCAGAATTGATTTAATGTTTTTCCGTATTTATTATTATTAGTTTGGTGTGGAATCATGCTTTTTTGAGGTCCGTCATCCGTGTGTTGTACGTTTTACGTTTTTTTATTTATTTTTTTATTCCATTCCCTATGTTCTTGTGTATAAAACCCGGAGCATGTTAAAATCGGGTGTGGTGTAAATGTGCAATACATGTTTGATGAATTGCCTGTGTGAAAATTTCTGCAGGAATGAAGGGCTGATGAGACTTTTAAGCCTTGCAGCTGACGGTCCTCGGTTTCGTACTGCAAGAGGTTCGTTAAAAGCTAATATCCGATTGGTAAAAGTAGTTTTGTGGTTATCGAACTACTATAATCTATATGTTGTAAACTACGTTAAGCTTCTAAGTAGTCTGAGGTTGGGGCCTACATAAATGGTGTTAACTATAAATTTCTTAGTAATCACTCGAACACTTTCTTGAGTCTGATAAGCTACCTAGGAATCTGCACAAGCTTCTTTTTTCTCACAGTGTTTAACGAATGGATAGGTTAATGAGGAGATTTGAATATGTTAATGTACTTTAATACTCGTCTTCCGTTTTATTGAAAATTGGACTTGTTGGGCATAATTTTCCATCAGGCTCTTGAATGCTCATGTCCTTTTATAATATTTATCTTGTGCAGTGAAGAATTTGAAATTTAACATATTTAAGAAGGCAATACTTCTCCTTTCTTCGGCAGCAGTAGAGGGTACAGTGGCAGCTCCTGTGAATCCTTCGCTTCTGAACTCACCCTATTCTTCAATCAAGTGGACTCCAGCATTGGTTCAAGAACTGGCAACACTTGAGAAAGCATAAACTGACGGAAAGCACTTTTGGCTTGGCAATTGGCTTCTGGCCACGCGGCCGGGCCCGGTTAATGGCAGTAGCTTGTTTAGGATATACCGCGATGAAGAGTATTGGAAGCTCTTGAACTTAGCACTTTCTGATTTCTGGTTGAAGCATGTTGAGCCAGCGAAGAAGGAGATCCGCAATAATAGATCATTGATCATTAATCCGGTTGTTGATTTGAAGGAATTCAGGCCGGCCGAGTTGTATCGCGAGATTGTTTATGAAAGCAAACTTGTTGTTGACAAGTCAAAGCTGTTGATGCATGAAATTCATGGCAAGTTGCAGAATTATTGATGAGTCCTTTCCATGACTAAGATTTCCAATTTTGATATAAGATCAGGAATATAAGACGGCTTATTGATGTAGGTGTGAATGGTTGTAGGCTTCGGGAATTGTTGCTTCTGAGAAGAAAAGGTACTATGTTAATAGTAATTTGAAATTGCTTATCAAGACATTTACCTATGCTTAATTTCCAGTCACTTTGAACTTATATGCTAATAGTAATTGCCATTTAAGGTTTGAAAATATGATTTTTGTTTTGTAATATTTTTTCAATATAGTTTGTGAACTTTAAGCAATTTTTTAAACAGTTTCCGATTTTCTCGTGAATGTATTTTATAGCATCTCTACTCTGGATAGTGTTACATAGTAACTCTAGATTATCACGATACATATTTTTTGATCAAATCTGCCTCATTATTCACATCACGTGCCAGATATGATATGACGTTGGAATTTTCGACACCTATATTTGGGACTGAGAAAGAATTTGAGATGTCTCATCTTGAGACATGTGAAGTTTGCGCTGGTACTGGAACAAAAGTTGGCTCCAAAATGCGAACATGCTCAACATGTGGTGGCAGAGGGTAAGTCATGAGAACTGAGCGAACGTCTTGGCATGTTTTCGCAGGTACTCATCTATAGTGTGGCCTCTTGCTTTATTGATAATTTATCACTCTTGACTTGAGAATGTTTATGATATCTGTGGTCTCTACTCAGCAGTCTATCAATAGGGAAAAAATGATTTTGAAAAAAAAAAAGACGAGAGAGAAAAGAAAAGCCCTCTATGCCTCCCCACCATCAATGAGAGGAATCCTTTTTTAGTCTAGTCTTTGAAAAAAACATAACCGTTGTCTTTTTCAATAATATTCAGGGGCGTGAACTCTTCATTCGGGTGATATGAATGGGTTATGAGGAAATCTACTTGTCCAGCATCAATGTTGGTACTGTAAATCCGGGTGAAGATTGGAGAGGGGCACAAGTAATAGAACGGTGACATATGAGCATCAGTGGAGAACTCCTTCTCTAATCTGATGATGGGAATACAAATTCTTGGTCGCTGATTGCTTCGAGCGCTACTTCACATCATCATCGCATGTGTAAAGAATACAGATGAACACTATGTATATGTCATTGTTTTTTCCTTGCTATATACTGTATGTGTGTACAAGTTTATTGAAAATACAAGGAATTCAAATTTTTTTCAAATAGCAGAAAAGCCCCAGCGGGGTCAACCTGTAATTAATGACAAAATATGAAAAAAGGCTGAGCTCAAAGATAGATTCCAACTCTCCAAATTACTATCCACAAAGCCTCAATTTCAACTAGAAGCTACTGATAATGTACATCTAATGCTGCTTACTTTTTTGGGCAATGGGTATATGTGTGTTTTCACCAATTCCAGATATTATTTTCCCTGAAATATTATTGAGGATATTACCCCAGAATTTTAGCATCATCCCTACAAGCATTTGACTAACAGATAAACTGTGATTTACACCCTGAATTCAACCACCATTCACCGCAAAAGTTACTCTATTTATTTTACGGATAATATATTCCAATCGAAACATAAACTATAGGAGCTAATCTGTTCAAGGGAATGCGTCATTCATTTAACTATGAACACATGCATTGCTGAAATCTCAAAACAGAAGTCATAAACAAACATTGAAACATATTGAACAGATAGTTTTCTACGAGGCGCGAATTGTTCTTGGACAAGAGCAACCTTGAAAGTCAAGTTCAACTTAAAACAACGGAACAACAAATGAACAAACAAGCACCTAGGTTGGGACAAGAATGTTGCGATCATTATGGTCACACGTCGCCAACAAACACAAAAGCATTGCGAATAAAATCGCAAAAAGACCAAAAACAATGTAGCGACCTGAGTTCTTCAGAGCAAGGAATCGGACTCTCCCCGGTTGAAATTTATTTCCCGGAACAATTTCCTCAGCAGACAATACTATTGGATCTTCATCTCTAGAGACATCTTTTGTGGAAGAAACTGATTCGGAGCTGCCTTGGAATTCATCGCCAGAAAAGAAACTGTCTCCATCGTGCTTCTTCCGGTTCTTCATGTCCTGATGTTGACGCGCTGATGCGATCCTCATTGGGCTCCTGAACCTTCTGCCTTGTTTCTTAGAGAAGGCTGAATCAAAATCGTCTACATCCTGAAGTGAGCGTATGAGCCTTCTTGGGGTGGTGAAGATATTCACATCATCCAAATTGATGTGAGAGTTCGACCGCTGAAACATACATTATAGCCAAGTGATAAGTAATTTTTCAATAATGCATATTATTCAAACAAGTATATAGTTCGGGAAAGTACGCGAAACTTACCTTTGGACTTGGAGTATTGCTTCTCACATGTCCATTTTCCACATTCCCATGGCTGAAACCTGAGAAATTTTCGAGATGATCTCCGCGCTCTCGAGAAAGGTCATCATACTCAGAGCTCAAGTTGTCATTTGATCCTTGAGTCATTGTATTTGAAAATATGCCATCTTTAAGCGATACATCCAGGATCCCATTCTCACACCTTCGCCAAAGTTTACGATTCACGTTCCTCGAATCGCTACTTAAATGTCCCAGATTCATCGACTTGGGCGATTCGATATAATAATCATACCCCGTGAAAGAATCCACAGTTTGCGACTCGGGCGATGCAGCGAAAGGTGATTGTTCTCCCGAACTACAGGCATTCATCCTCATCCTCCTCATAGTGTTAGAGCCACTCGATGATCCCGTTGTTGTATGAGCATCTTTGTCGAATTTCGAGGCTTTTTCAGCACAGATTTTCTTCGCAATCTGTAACGCCTCGAAAGCAGCCCCGGTAACAAACGGCATCCTATCGGTCTGACATTTCTCCATTTCCTTTATCACCAACTCCAACTCGGACAACAAACTTCTCGGGTCGAGACATTTCATCAGAGAACTAACCATGTGTATAGCCGATAACTGTTTTTGAGAATTCCCCTCTGAGTACCCATCGTCCAAGATGTGAAGTCCGGACCGCACCAACAGCCGGGCGTAAGCTTCGACAATCAAGCTATTGTGTTTAGCCAAAGCCGTAACCAATGCCATGTGAGAATTGGTTTGCGAGTGACTCTCCAAAGCCCCAGCAACCCTCTGGCAGACCTCGTTGATCATTTCACTCGAAGAAAACCGCCAGTTATCAGACTCGACGAGCGCCTGCAAACAAAGGGCTGCCCCGGAAGACAGATTTTCTTGGGTACACAGAAGACAATCCGAAAGGGGCTTACACAGAGAGTGAATGACATTCCTCTTCCTATCCTCGGCAGTTGTTGGGTCGATCGCGTACCTCGCTAAAGACGGAACAACCTTCGAGCAAGCCTGGTGAAGGGCGAAAGCTCCTGCGCTCAAGGACAAGGTCTTCACAATGCTGCTCATGATGTTGTCTATCTGAGGGGCGATTTTCGGCCCGTGGACTCGGGCAAGAACCTCGTACAGAGAAATCGTGTGCTCTCCAGGGGATATCCCGGTTTGCTTGGTCTCGGAAACGTGAGCGAGAAAGATGGGTATGGCCTTCGAATCCAAGTCCTTTACATACGATTTCAAAGCTTTCATCGCCGATTTCCGACTGTCGGCGTCCTTGTCGAGATTCTCCAGCTCACGGCGGAGCACCGGGCTCAGGCTTCGACCCATTTCGGTTCGGGTTTTCCGGGTTGAATCTGTTCAACAGGGGCCTATCAAAATCTTGACCTTGAAAGTTGAAACACGAAATTTTCAAATTAGACATCAAAATTTAACAGTGCTCCTAAAACCCACATCAAAGATTCGATATTTATACGAAAACATTGGAAAAAATCAAGATAAAATAAGTGGGCCCCAAATTTGAATCTGAAATTGAAGCTCAAGAACTCAAGAATGAACAGCCAAGATTTCGAATAGAAACTTCTGGAAGAACAAAAAGAAGCGTTTACCTTGAAATCAATAGCTCATGCTTCTTGATGGGGTTGAGATACAGTGAGGAAATATTCAAAAAAAAAATGGAGTGAAGAATCAAGTGTGTTTTGGGTGTTTCTAAAAATAGTGACTGTAGTCAAGAGTGTGGGGAGAGAGATGCCTTTTGTCTAAATTGAATTTATTTCAAATTTTAGGGGTATGACTCTTTCCGAATCTTTCTACTTATTTCCCCCGCTATCCTCTGCTTTTATCCGCTGCCTGTATAGACGCTTTTACCCCCGGTTATATACATTTAGTCATTTATAAACAAAAAATAAAAAATTCGTAAGTAGAAATATATTTTTAATTAATAAAATAATGTAATTGGGTATAATTTTAAAGAATTATGTGAAACAGTAAGAATAAAAATGTCTTTAAAATGAAAAAAATAAAATTAATTGTTGTATGAAGTATGACAATTGATTTCAAATAGACAAAAAGGAAAAATGTGACAATTCATTATCGGTACATACTTACTGTATTTAAGATCTGAAAATTTTCATCACCTCTGCAAGATGGAAAGTACGGTATGTTATGTTTATAATAAAATGCTGAGTATATAATATATACACAATTAAGTATATACATAATAAGATTACTATTTATTGAATAAATAAAAATGCTGGATTTAAGTTTGGGGAATTCACAAATTATATTCCATTCTTGGAGTACGTAGTATAAATAATAAGTTGACTTTCTTTGGAGGATACGATTGGAAAATCAAACATTTCCAAATGTATTGTGGTCTATTTTTAAATACATTGACTGGATTTGATGAAATGAATGTTTATAGTGAAGTTATTATTATTTCAATTCAGACTATTTTCAAAGTAAGTATCAAATAAAAAATGGTTATTAGTATCAATCAAAATGTATATACTGAATGTAGTATAATTTTTAAACATGAGAGATTGTGAAGTTTTGGCAAGGTATCTTGACATAAAGGAGTATTTTTTTGTAAATATCAAAATTAAATTCATTTATAAATAATGATTTTGTAATGTAGTATTTCACTTATTATATTTTTTAAAAAATTTATAAGAAATATTATATTTAAAAATATTTTGCAATATTTTGATTATTTAAATATAAAAAAAAATCATTAACTTTACTATAAAAACATTAAATTCAAAATTATGTAATTATATGTAAAAATAGTTAGGTGTATACTGTATATATGTATATGTATAAAGATATATACGTACCTTTTATCTCATAATAACTGTGTAATGTTTTTTTTTGTTCATAGTGTATCTTCTATCAATACCAAAAACCTATTTTGAATTAGTAGATGTTTTAACCGATACCAAAACACAAATCTATTATAAAATTTAAAGGTGAGTTCCACACAAAAAATACTTAATTTAAGTTTACCTTAAATACAAACAAAAAACTATTTATTACTTATAAAATAATATTATATTTTTAAAAATTAATAAAATAAATTATGAATCTTTTTTAATTTTTTATATAATATTTTTTACCATTTAATTTTTTTAATAATCATATCATTAATCATTAAAATAATTTTTAATAATTTTTTTTAATAATAAAATAAAAATAAATTTCACAATATAAAATATAATTAAATACTAAATTATTTAATTAACATAAAAATAAAATAACACAACGAAGTTGAGATATTATAATTTTTTTTTTTATGTTTGAAATTTTAAATTGAAAATAATGATATTATTAAATTTTTAATATAAAAATTATGAGATTAAATTGTAAAATTGTAAAGATATTGGTTATTTATAAAATAGTATAAAAAGTGTTATTAGAATCTCAGTTGGAACCAAATTACCGTAAAATTAAAATAAAACTTATTTTTGTGTTTAAGTTTTTGTGTTCGGTTGGAGATCACAATAGTTAATAGTTAATACTCTAAAAAAATCCAACATTTTCACTTTAAAATATTACTTTACCCCTATTTTATCTACATACTTTTTAAATTTCACTCACAACTATTTTATTTTTCAACTTAAAAATACATTTTTATCATTCATTTTTTGTAAAAGAGTCAAAAATTAACTTTATCCACGTACTTTTTAAATTTCATTAACAACTATTTTATTTTTCAAATTAAAAATATATTTTTACCATTCAATTTTTGTATTAATATTTTTCTTAATAATAATAAAATTTTAATGTTTATATGTAATTATTTAGTAATACAGTATTAATTTAAACAATATTCATACAATATTTTCTATTAATACAAATTATTTATTTAGACAACACAAATATTTTGTTCAGAACATCGATTACTGCGTTTGGAAATTGGAATAGGCTGGAGTCTTTAATTTGTCCCACATCGACAAGAGAGAAAACCAATCACAGGATCGTGAACTATAAAATAAAGCAGGCCTTCAGTTGATAAGTTATCTTTGCGCTTGGGGCAATGACGCAGCTAGTGAGGTTCTAACCGAGGCGCGTCTATTGCTGGTTGAAAACTATTTCCAAACCCCCTCTTGGGCCTGGGCTTAAACTTGGGCCTTTGAGAATTTCTGGAAGGGCTCCTTTTAATTAAGGAAAGCCCTACAATTATAGTTTTAACGTTTTTAAGCAATCAACATTATATTAACCTAAAACTGTATTATATTAATTTTTGAATAAATTATGTAGGGAACCTAAAAGAATTAGTTCTGTAGTTGGAGAAGTCCCACATAGCAGTGTTCATATATTGATCAATTTTAGTCAAGTTCAAAATTAATGTTCTTATATTGATCAATTTTAGTCAAGTTCAAAATTTATTTAAAAAATGATATATCAGCTCTAAGTACTATGTCACATGTCCTAAAACTCTATTAAGTAAGTTATATTTTGGGGTTAATATTTAGAAAATTACTAATGAATATTTTTAATGAAATTGATTTTACTCTTATAACACTATTATGTGTTAAAAGTTAATTATTATTGTGTATTACACCTATTTATTTTGATCACGTATATTATAAGTTAATTATTATTGTGTATTACACCTATTTATTTTGATCACGTATATTATTAGTTTTTTTTTCTTTCTATTTAGGTTCATTTCAATACTAATTTTTAGTTTTTTATTAATCACACTTGAATATCAATACTTATTTTTACTACGGAAGATTTTCGTATTTAATGTGTCACTATTAAAAATAACGGCGAAGTTAATCTCATTATTGTGTAATTACTCGACTGCATGATAATATTGAAGTATTTCGTTGCGCGTATATATCGTATTTTCAAATGAGCTTTTCAGTTGCACTTGTTAAAAAATGACTTGAAAATTATCACAATGAAAATTCTAATCGAGCACAAAACGTGTATTACAATTTTGAATCGATATCTTATATTACAATTTTGAATCGATATCTTATTTTACGATCACATGATCGACAGACGATTGTATTTTGAACTTAATTTCAATTCGACTTTATTTTCAATTGTTACCCAATAATATAATTTTAATCTTTGCAGTACATATTACATGTATTGACATAGAGATAGAGTCGCGAGGCGGGTTGATGTAGTAGATGTGTTGGGTTGTGTAGAGAGAGGAAAAGATAGGATAACCACAGAATCTATAGCTAACGCGCCGATACATTGCAACGCACAACTATTTCCCCCAAATTAACCCTTAAATTTATCATCGTCCTCTTTGATTTCTCACACCCCTGGTCCGCAACTCCATTTTTTGTTTAATTTCGAGATTCAATTCTTCACAATTTTTGTTTCTTCGGGTGAATAACAGATTCCTCGTTCTTCCATTTAGGTTAAGAGGTATGTCATGGGTATCTCCGGTGTAGATCTATCATTGATCGGTTGATCGATTTGGGTTCGAATCTCCCAATCCTCCTGCTTTTGCTGTTTCTATGCGGTGCGGGTCGATGGTTGCTTTCATCAGTTTATTTGTTCGATGAAATGAACTGTTGATTATCGGTGAAACTAGTATGCGGTTAGATGTCTGTCAGTGGATCATATTTTTTTTTTCTCAAATTAACCATTTTTGTTCAGAGGGCATATTTATTGGGATTGCTTTTGGCTTTCTGAATCGGGATTTCATTTGTTTTGTGTCTCTGATTTTGAACGATTTGTATTCATATTTCGTCTTCTTATTTTGCCTTTTATGTACGTGTAACTGATCTGCATTTGCTTCTAGTTTTGAAAATCCTGATTTGATTGCATACACAGTGTACTTATTCATGTGAAAGTGTTGCTAAAAATAGTTTTTTTAGGTTGTGGATTATTTTACAATTGATTTCTTATTTGATTTTTTTGTCTCTTTTCTAAACATGAATTTTAGGGTTTGGTAGTGTGTTTCTGGCCTTGAGGATCTTGAAACTGATGAATTCTTGCCTTTTCTAACGTTGTTTTTATTCTTTACTTTTTTCCGTGAAGATTCTGAACAGAGTTGGGAAGTGAGTGGGAGGTGATTTGCATGGGTGACGATGCCAGAATTGCGTAGCGGAGCACGGAGATCAAAACGGATTGGTGATCTCCAGCCTGCCCCTCAGGAAGTAGAGAATCTTGGTGCACCTGCTCCGAATAGAACCACAAGAAGAAGAGGTAGAGGGAGAGGAAATGCAGCAGCTGCTGCTGTAGCAAAAGGGACTACTGCAGCAACACCCGCTAGGCCTACTGCTGCTGGTCGAGGCAGGGGAGTAAGGTTGATAGATTTGGACCCAGAGCCACCTTGTGAGGCTCTTCCTCAAGCTGTTATTGGTGCTGGGGCACCAGCTTTTAATAGAGTAGAGGGCGTTGCAGATAAGGAAGTCGCAATGGACGGTGGGAGTGGCGATAAAGCAATGGGAGTTGAAGAGGATGCGGGTTCAGCTCCAGTGCCTGAAAGAGTATTTTCCTAGGACCCAAATTTATATGTGAAATGCTTGATTTTGCATATAGAAATTCTTAAATTAGATGCTTTATCAATTGACTATAACCTTTTGAGATTGCACACTCAACGGATATTCTTCCTTGTTCATTTATTGGTTGGTTTTGGTCAATATATTAACTAATTCTCTGTTCTTTTGTACAGGTCCAAGTGGGCAATTCGCCGATGTATAAGACAGAAAGGAAATTAGGTAAAGGTGGATTTGGCCAAGTTTATGTCGGCCGTAGAGTAAGTGGTGGCACGGAAAGAGCTGGACCAGATGCAATTGAGGTATTTTTTGCCACGTGTTATCGACAGTTGTGGATGTTGAGTAAATGGAACCATATCTGATATTATTTTGTCAGAATCTGAATTAAATACATAATTTATCTTTACGCAGGTTGCTTTGAAGTTTGAACACCGAAATAGTAAGGGTTGCAATTATGGCCCTCCATATGAGTGGCAGGTGTACAAGTAAGTCTCTGTCCTTAATTTAAGGATGCGCACGTGTCTTTTTATTCTCCCCCTTAATTGTTCACGTGTTCGTTGTCTGTTTATCTATGCCTTAATTATTCATGCGTTTGTTTTCTGTTGTTCTCCCCCTTAATTGTTCATGTGTTTGTCGTCTTGTATTACGAAAAGCGCACTGAATGGATGTTATGGGATTCCATGGGTTCACTACAAGGGTCGCCAAGGAGATTTTTACATTCTGGTTAGTTTGTTATCTTGAGTTTATAATTAACATGTATAGAAAAATGTTTCTAATTGATACCGTTTCAGGTCATGGATATTCTTGGGCCTAGTCTCTGGGATGTCTGGAATTCTCTGGGGCAATCGTAAGAACCTCTCTCTTTCTTTCGCATTTTGCGTGCTGAACTATATCAGATGCACTTGATCATGATCAGCATCTTGAGTCACCATCATAATCCCTTTTAATGCTATATATCTCTTTGTTTGATTATGCGCACCTGAAACAGGATGTCTCCAAATATGGTTGCTTGCATTGCAATGGAAGCTATCTCAATTCTTGAAAAGCTCCATATGAAAGGGTAAACCCTGCTTTATTTTATTTATATTTTCTTAAAATACGATGATTTTCATGGTCATCGTATTTGCTTAATTTTTTTTTCACTTGAAGACACCATTGTTTACCAATTCCCACTACTGTCTCTAATACAGGTTTGTGCATGGAGATGTGAAACCAGAAAACTTTTTACTTGGTCAGCCTGGAACAGCTGAAGAGAAGAAGTTATATCTTGTCGATCTTGGTTTGGGTATAATTTCTCTGCCATAGTAGTTGTACATGTTTCTGTTTTTTTTTTCAGTTTCACTCTCTTAGTTCATGTTTTGCCCTGGTTTTGAATTACATATGTGGTCTAGCTTCTAGGTGGAAAGATGCTTCATCTGGTCAGCACGTCGAGTATGATCAGAGGCCTGATATTTTTAGGTTGGTGAAGCTTTCTTATGTTTTTCGCCATCCTGTCTGAATTTGACTAATATGATAAATTTTATTGTTCTATGGACAGAGGCACTGTAAGGTATGCTAGCGTGCATGCACATTTAGGCCGGACAGGAAGTAGAAGAGATGATCTTGAGTCTCTGGCATACACCCTGATATTTCTCATTAAGGGAAGGTTGCCTTGGCAAGGGTATCAGGTGACTGTCACGATTGCTTCTGTAACATACGAGAGATTTTCATATTTGATATTTTGATTTGATTTTTGTTCCCGTCCTTGCTGTTATGATTTTGGCAGGGAGACAACAAGAGCTTTCTAGTCTGTAAAAAGAAAATGTCCACTTCTCCTGAGTTGATGTGTTGCTTTTGCCCTGCTCCTTTCAGACAGTTCCTTGAGGCTGTTACTATTATGAAGTTTGACGAAGAGCCTAATTATTCTAAGCTGATATCCTATTTTGAAAGCATCATTGAACCATGCACGAATCTAAGGCCAATAAGAATTGATGGTGCTCTGAAGGTAACACATAGAATCTTCCTGTACAATTCAATTAGACTACATAGTCTGCATTTGATGATCATCTTATTAGTGTGTGTATCTGTTCAGCCACACATTTATATTGAACTTCCTGTCTCTATTTCACAGGTTGGTCAAAAGCGGGGGAGGATGCTAATTAACTTGGAAGAGGATGAGCAGCCAAAGAAGAAATTAAGACTGGGTAGTCCTGCTACGCAATGGATATCCGTGTATAATGCACGGCGCCCTATGAAACAGAGGTGACTGCCTACTTGTCAATGCTTATTTTGCGCAATATGCGCATGTTATTTGGTGTTAAAATACTTTTTATTTTAACTTGTATATTTACACATGTATTTAGTTTTTTTTGTCAATGTTGGCTCCTATTCTGACAATAAATGCCACTTATTTTTGATTCAAGTCTTTCATAATAATAATCAGTGGTATTTTTAGACACCAACTAGTTTTCTGAGGGCTCACTTTGTATGCTGTCATATTGAAGAGTGGCATACTTTTTCTTTTGATATGACATGAAACGTTTTTGTTTGACATGGCGATTATCTTAAATTAAATTATATATAGGCTCTCTAGTTATGCAAGAGTTCATTTTTGTAGATACCACTACAATGTGGCAGACTCAAGATTACGTCAACATGTGGAGAAGGGAAATGAAGATGGCTTGTATATTAGTTGTGTTGGTTCTGCAGCTAATCTTTGGGCCTTGATCATGGATGCTGGCACAGGTTTTAGTTCACAGGTGTATGAGCTTTCAGCAGTTTTTCTTCATAAGGTTTGTCCTACTAATTTTGTATTTTGTAATTATAGTAAGTTTCTCTACTCTGACGATAAATGCTTGTTATTGTTTTTTTTACTCGAAAGGATTGGATCATGGAACAATGGGAGAAAAACTATTACATCAGCTCTATAGCTGGTGCAGCTAATGGAAGTTCACTGGTTGTCATGTCTAAAGGTTGGTTGAGGTTTCTGTCTTCTTGCGTCTTTTTTTATGTGTACTGAGATAGTCGTCTTTAATATAATAATCTTTTCAATGGTTGTGTTCTTCTTATCAATGAAATGAGAAATAAATATTGCATTGTGATTTCTTGGCATTTCCTAGGGACGCCTTATACCCAGCAGTCATATAAAGTTAGCGAGTCATTTCCGTTCAAATGGATTAATAAAAAATGGAAGGAAGGTTTCCATGTCACATCGATGACCACTGCTGGCAGCCGTTGGGGTGTTGTAATGTCCAGAAATTCTGGATACTCTGAACAGGTAAAATATTTTTTGTTATTATGTATTAGTCAGAAATTCTTACTAAACTTCATCATATTTCTTTAGGAACAAATCAAAACTAAAATCACTGATGGTTCACTGGTTCTTGTAGGTTGTAGAGCTTGATTTTCTTTACCCGAGCGAGGGAATACATCGCCGGTGGGAAAGCGGGTATAGAATAACTTCCATGGCTGGCACTACTGATCAGTCGGCCTTCATACTTAGCATACCTAGACGAAAGATGATGGATGAGACTCAGGAGACCCTTCGAACATCTGCATTCCCGAGTACCCATGTAAAGGTAACAACACAAATTAAAGCCATTGTCTCAGATTTGTAATCCATTTTCTGCACTCGTGGCTCTTATAATTCTACCGTTTTGATCTTCACAGGAGAAGTGGTCCAAGAATCTATACATTGCATCTATATGCTATGGTCGTACCGTTTGCTGAAACCGTTGTATTTTTTTTTCTGATGATGTTTGGCTAAACTTTTGTAAGCTGAGAAGTAGTCCAGCTAAAATTTATAGCCCTTTCGAGCATAATAGCTGATTTGTGCGTCTCCAAGACCGTATTTTTACCCTAAAAAACCGTATTTTTAAAAATTATTGCTCAACATTTTCTCTCGATGCTCCTGTAAAGTGAAAAAAGATACATTGGTACAACAATTAAGAAGCTGCCAAAAACCTAATTTAACTATTTAAAAATTATTTTTAATGTGAAAACTAAACAAGCATGAGGTTTGACATTTGAATTGGGAAAGAAGAGTGGACTTGGATAAATTTGGCATCTCTTCATTTGCAAATAATTTTTAAGACGAAATTTCGAAGATGAATTTTTACTAGGAAGAAAATCGTCGAATCAAAAATGGACTTTTTGATTTCGATATTTTTTTTTACTAGGAAGAAGATCGTCGAATTAAAAATGGACTTTTTTTCTTCCAAAAACACATTGTCTTTGGAAGATTTATCTGGTATAATTTTTTTATGCTAATGTTAATTTTTTTACTGTAAATATAATTTAACCTGATAATTGTTTCTATATTTATCATTCAATATATTACTCCTTGCTTGCATAATGGAAAAAAAAAAAGAAAAAAAAAAGAAAAAAACAATGACCTAATAGTAACAAGAGGACTCGCACGCAGACCGCAGACGCAATATAATACTATGTATCTATATAATATATACTATAAATATATATATAAACGTACATAGAGGAGATGTAAGCAGGTAGGCCGTAGATGTTGTTTGTAGAGAGAGAGAAAAAAAGACAGCCATAGATTAGATACACACCGATACATTACAATGCACATTTCTTTCCCCTGATTTTACTTTCAAATTCATATCTCCTTTTCTTCGATTTCTCCACCCTATGTTTTATTTCATTTGAGCTTCAGATTCTTCACATATGTTGATTTTTTCTCCCCTTTGAAGATCAGATTTTTTTAGGTTAAAAGTTCTACTGTAGATCTATCATTGATCGGTTGATCGAATCGGTTATTCAACTGGGTTTTTTCATTTCTTTCGAGTTTCTGTCTCCGATCCTCCTGATTTTGCTGTTTCCGAGGTACGGTGCTGCTTTTGGATTGGATTATTTTTGTGTTCGATGTTTTTGATAACAAATGAACTGTTAAAACTTTATCTGGCTCATCACTGGATCATTTTTTATTTTTTATTTTTATGCTTCAATGATTAGTTCGTAAAGTGGGAGATTTTTCTGCTGTTTGCTATATATTTTATGATGATTTCTTATGAAAAACCTGAAAAATTTAAGATTTTGCTCTTCTCCTGACGTTTTTTCAATTTGTAATTTTTTCCCTGAAAGATTCTGAGCAGAGTTTGGAAGTGAATGGGAGGTGATTTGCATGGGTGACGATGCCGGAATTGCGTAGCGGAGCAAGGAGATCAAAACGGCTTGGTGATCTCCAGCCTGCCCCTCAGGAAGAAGAGAATCTTGGTGCACCTGCTCCTCCGAATAGAACCACCAGAAGAAGAGGTAGAGGGAGAGGAAATGCAGCAGCTGTAGCAAAAGGGCCTTCTGCAGCAACACCGGCTAGGCTTACTGGTGCTGGTCGAGGCAGGGGAGTAAGGTTAATAGATTTGGGCCCAGAGCCACCTTGTGAGCCTCTTCCTCAAGCTGTTGGTGCTGGGATTGGGGAACCAGCTTTTAATAGAGTAGAGGGTGTTGCAGATAAGGACAACGCGATGGACGGTGGGAGTGGCGATAAAGCTATGGGAGTTGAAGAGGATGCAAGTACAGCGCCGGTGCCTGAAAGGGTAATTTCTTTGCGACCTAAAGTTTTGATATTGCAGATGCCATGAATATTCTTATTTGCTTGTTGCTTTTGGTATAATGTATTAACCAACTTTTGTTCGTTTGCACAGGTCCAAGTGGGCAATTCGCCGGTTTATAAGACAGAAAGGAAATTAGGTAAGGGTGGATTTGGCCAAGTTTATGTCGGCCGAAGAGTAAGTGGGGGCACTGAAAGAGCTGGACCAGATGCAATTGAGGTATTTTTGCCACGTGTTATCGTTGGTCGTGGATTTGAGTAAAAGAAACCTTTTCTGTTATTATTTTGTCGGCATCTGAATTTAATTTGGGCGATTTTATATTTATGTAGGTTGCTCTGAAGCTGGAACACCGAAACAGTAAGGGTTGCAATTATGGCCCTCCGTATGAGTGGCAGGTGTACAAGTAAGTTCTCTGTCCTCAATTAAGGATGTTAACGACTTCAAGGGTATTGTTCTCCCTCCATTAATTGATCACGTGTTTCTTTGTCTCATTTTACTAAAAGCACTCTAAATGGATGTTATGGGATTCCATGGGTCCACTACAAGGGTCGCCAAGGAGATTTTTACATTCTGGTTAGTTTGCTATCTGTATTTGTCATTTTCAACTATCGGAATCTATTTCTAATTAATATTGTTTCAGGTCATGGATATTCTTGGGCCCAGTCTCTGGGATGTCTGGAATTCTTTGGGCCAATCGTAAGAACATCTCTCTCACTTACCCATCTTGTGTGCTTACCATATTTCAAATGCCCTTGATTATGATTAAAACCACGAGTCACAAATATATACTTACTTTTTATGCTTTATGTTTCCTTGTTTGATTATGAGCACCACAAATATATACTTATTTTTTATGCTTCATGTTTCCTTGTTTGATTATGAGCACCTGAAACAGGATGTCTCCAAATATGGTTGCTTGCATTGCGGTGGAGGCTATCTCAATTCTTGAAAAGCTCCACATGAAGGGGTAAAACCAACTTGATACTATTCTTTTATTCCTATCCTATATAATTTTAGATTTTGAAAATATGTTAGTTTTCATGATCACTGTTATGTTATTGGCTTTTAATTAATTTCTTCACATGAGGATACTTTGATCACCGATGTCCTTCACTGTTACTAATCTAGGTTTGTGCATGGAGATGTGAAACCGGAAAACTTTTTACTTGGGCAGCCTGGAACATCTGATGAGAAAAAACTATACCTTATTGATCTTGGTTTGGGTATGATTTTCCATCTTTCTGAGTTTGACTATCTGAAATAGAGAATTAGTGAATCAGACTCATGAAAGACCACACAATGAATTATTTTTCTGACATTATTTATTGCTGCTTCTGTCTTTTTTCCACTTTCACTCACTATGTTAGTTCATAATCTGCTCTGGTTTTAAATTATATTTGGGGTGCAGCTTCTAGGTGGAAAGATGCTTCATCTGGTCAGCATGTCGAGTATGATCAGAGACCAGATATATTTAGGTTGGTGCAACTTCCTTGTAATTTTTGCACCATCCAGGTCCATACTGCTGAGTTTTGACTAATAGGACATATTATGTTGTTCTATTGACAGAGGCACTATAAGGTACGCTAGTGCGCATGCACATTTGGGTCGTACAGGAAGTAGAAGAGACGATCTTGAGTCTCTGGCATACACCCTGATATTTCTCATAAAGGGAAGGTTGCCTTGGCAAGGGTATCAGGTAACTGTCATGATTGCTTCTGTAACATATGAGAGATTTTCATATTTGAATTGATTTTTGTTACCGTCCTTACTGTTTATGATGTTGGCAGGGAGACAACAAGAGCTTTCTAGTCTGTAAAAAGAAAATGTCCACTTCTCCAGAGTTGATGTGTTGCTTTTGCCCTGCTCCTTTCAAACAGTTCCTTGAGGCTGTTACTATTATGAAGTTTGACGAGGAACCTAATTATGCTAAACTGATAAACTTTTTTGAAAGCATCATTGAACCATGCACTGATCTAAGGCCGATTAGAATTGATGGTGCTCTTAAGGTAACACAAAGAGTCTTCCTGTGCAATTGAATTGATGATGCTCTTAAGGCAACACATTCTCAGTCATTGTTTTATGAGTGCTTTTAAGATCAGATACACATTTATATTGAACTTTCTGTTTCTATTTCACAGGTTGGTCAAAAGCGGAGCAGGATGCTAATTAACTTGGAAGAAGATGAGCAACCAAAGAAGAAATTAAGACTTGGAAGCCCTGCTACTCAATGGGTTTCAGTGTATAATGCACGGCGCCCTATGAAACAGAGGTGACTGCCTACTTGTAAATGCTTATTTGGTAAAACATGCACATGTTATTTGTTGTTAAAATCTTTATTTCAACTTTTACATTTAACCTGGCAGTTAGTTTATTCGTAAAATTTGGCTCCTACTGTGAAAATAATGTCACTTATTATGAGTCAAATCTTACTTGGATAAATAATCATTGGAAAGCCACACGTGTTTCCATTTTCCACCTTTTAAATAGTTATCAAAACAAATGAACTTTGAAACCCACTTTGGTATTGTTTTCCTTTTCCACTTTTGCACTTTATATGGAATCGAGCAACAATTGGTTGGAGATTCTATCATTTATGCATGATAACAATTTTTTTACGCCAACTGGTTTACTTAATGATGAACTATATTATTTTGAATTATGAAAATTGACAACCTTTATAAAATGAGAGCTAAATGTTTATTTGGCCGTTTAATAGTGTTTGTCATGGCTTTTGTTTTAAATTAGTTTTTTCATAAAATTTCTATTTACGATATGCATGGTATTATTTCGTGTAGATACCACTACAATGTGGCAGACTCAAGATTACGTCAACATGTAGAGAAGGGAAATGAAGATGGCTTGTATATTAGTTGTGTCGCTTCTGCAGCAAATCTTTGGGCCTTGATCATGGATGCGGGTACAGGTTTCAGTTCACAAGTGTATGAACTTTCAGCAGTTTTTCTTCACAAGGTTTGTTTGTCCTACTAAGTTTTCATTTTGCCAGTATTATGTGTTTCTCCAACCTAACTAGGAATGATTATATTACTATTGCATGTTTTTTTTGTTCTCATTAGGATTGGATCATGGAGCAATGGGAGAAAAACTATTATATCAGTTCTATAGCTGGTGCAGCTAATGGAAGTTCACTGGTAGTCATGTCTAAAGGTCGGTCTCTTTAATATTATACTACTATAATTTTCTTACAGTCGGTGGTTTTGAGCTCTTGTCAATGAGGTGACACATTAATATTGCTTTTCCCTTTTTGGCATTCCCTAGGAACTCCTTACACCCAACAATCATATAAAGTCAGCGAGTCTTTCCCGTTCAAGTGGATTAGTAAAAAGTGGAAGGAAGGTTTCCATGTCACATCAATGACCACTGCTGGAAGTCGTTGGGGTGTTGTAATGTCTAGAAATTCTGGATACTCTGAACAGGTAATAAAACTTGATGTTTCTTGTTAGGCGAAAATTATTGCCAACTTCCAATAACAAAAAAAAAGTACTAAACTAAACCTTGATGGTTGACTGATTCTACAGGTTGTAGAGCTTGATTTTCTTTACCCGAGTGAGGGAATTCATCGCCGGTGGGAAAGCGGCTATAGAATAACTTCCATGGCTGGAACTACTGATCAGTCAGCCTTCATACTTAGCATACCCAGACGAAAGATGATGGATGAGACTCAGGAGACCCTTCGCACATCTGCATTCCCGAGTACTCATGTAAAGGTAATAACAAGCATTTTAAACCATTAAATCATCTTTGCTTTTGTAATCTGTTTTCTCCCACTATTCATCACTTTTGCATGAAAGAGTTATTTGTGGTTGCTCTTATAATTCTTTCATTTTTTTTTATATTCACAGGAGAAGTGGTCCAAGAATCTCTACATTGCATCTATTAGTTATGGCCGCACTGTTTGCTGAACCTGTTGTATCATCTGTATTTTTCTTTTGACGACAATTGGCTAAACTTTTAAAAGCCGAGAGACTGGCTCAAATTTCGAGTCCATTTGTGTATCTCCAAGACCTTGGTTTTTGTCCTGTAACATTTTATCCTTGTTGTCTTGTATTCCTGTAAACTGAATATGAGAACCCTATGAAAACAACGATGGTGTTGAAATATGAAATGCAGTTCATGGTGAAGTGTTATTTTCGAATACATAGTAAAATCTTAAAATATACGCAATGATACGTAAGTAGTTTTGATGAAATGTTGATCTTGATCAGGCTTCCCATCCCCTGAGGATCGTGGCCCTGGCGACTCGGTTGAGGCCCAAGCCGAATGCTCCCATTCGTAAATCGCAGCTATTTGTGTTGCACATCTGTTTCACATCCTTAAAGCCTCGAGTCATGTACTTCTTCAGCTCTGTGTTCACTGTCTCCTCCTCCCACATGAACCCCTGTATGTTCTGCACTTCAATCATGTACAGTACAATTATCCCTTTGTTCCATGGATTGTTGCATATGTGTAATAAATGTGGTTTTATTACCTGAACCCACTCGAAGTAACTCACGGTAACACCTCCCGAGTTTGCGTATATGTCTGGAAGAACAACCACTCCTTTCTTCGACAGTATCTGCACGAACAATTCCGTTCAAAACAAGACGAACATCATCAACAAGAAAAAGGTATATTTTTAACCTCATCAGCCTCTGGATCCGTAGGATGGTTAGCAGCTTCGATTATGAATTTTGCTTTTATGTCTCGAGCATTATCCCTGTTGATGACTCCTCCAAGTGCTGCAGGGATGAGAATATCACAGTCCTCAGCCAAGATCGAGTCAGGGTCAATGGGGTCCGCACCACCGTCGAATCCCTTCACTCCTCGATTTTCTTTCACATGCTCGAGTAAGCTCTCTATGTCTATGCCCTTACTGTTCTTTATAGCTCCAGTCACATCGCTTACCGCGATTACTATCCCACCTCGCTCGCTTATGAGTCGAGCAGCCCAAGACCCCACATTTCCAAAACCCTTGTACAAAAACATTACAATTATAGTAATGTTTAGTTAAAAAGCTTAATCGAGCTGAGCTGAACTGAATTGTACCTGCACAACAACTCGCTGGCCTTGGATGCTTTTGCCATAGTCGTTGAGTAGGGCTTGCGTTGCAAAAAGCACGCCTCGTCCCGTAGCTGCATCTCTCCCGAGTGATCCTCCGAGATCCTGATATGCATCTAACGTGTCACATATTTGTTTTTTTGTTTTTTTCGTTTCTACGTATATATAAACACAGAGGTATATAATCAAGTTTGCTTACGATTGGCTTTCCGGTTACTACTGCAGGCGAATATCCGTGGAACTTCGAGTACTCGTCTAGTATCCAAGCCATCGTCTGCCATCACTCATACGCGTTGTCAATATTTAACGAAAACGAATCGAACCGACAGAGGGTGTACGTATATATACCTGTGGACCTGTGCCCATATCTGGGGCGGGAACATCTGTGTGGACTCCGATGAGGTCGTGTATCTTTTGCGTGAAGACTCTCGTGAGCCGTTCGAGCTCGGAGGGGCTGAGGTCGGAAGGGTTGCACCCGATGCCTCCCTTGGCACCCCCGTAAGGAATGTTGGCGACCGCGGTCTTCCACGTCATCAGTTGACCCAAGGCGTTGACTTCGTCAGGGTCAACCTCGGGGTGGTACCGGATGCCCCCCTTCATCGGGCCGCGTGAGTTGTCGTGCTGAACCCTGAACCCGACGAACGAGGCGAGGGTACCATCGTCTTTCGGAATCGTGCACTCAACCTGCAGCACAATTTACGTTAAATTGTATCATCAAATTAACACGTATATAACCGACGAACCTTGATTTCTCGGAATGGGATGAGCAAACTCCTCTCAAGCTTTGAGTCTAGCCCCAACAGCCGAGCCGCCAGCTTGAAGTTCCGGTTGGTTGCAGCCAATGCATTCATGATCGAGCCTACTATTTATTACAACTGCTACTGTCAAGATGCATGTATATTTATAGTCTTGATTGATAAGTGAAATTCCAGTTATACCCTTTTGCATATAATGGTAATCTGACGCGTTCCCCAACAACGGATCCCCTCTGCTACTCCTAGTAGCTGAATGTGGAATTCCATTACATCACCACACATAATATTAATTAGTTCGAATAAAACATTATATACCTAGCTATGTGAGGAATACAATACTAAGTCAGGTCTAATGTTTTGGAGAATCTTGAGCTAAATGCCAAAATGGAATTGGAATCCTCCTCGGAATCTTTTGGATTCCACCACGAAAAGGATTAGCTTTATGTCACGTACAACTTAATCGATTATTCACTACCTTTTGTTTTTCTCATTAATCCCTTTGCGTTGCGTGTTTAGGCAGGCGGGCCCGCCTTACTTTCTCAAATGGGCTGGGTCGGCAAAACATGGATAGAACTAGGGATGGAAAATTGGGCTGAACTGTCCTAAGCCCATAGCCCACTGAAACTTTTCGATTTCTGATGGGCCGACGGCATTGGACCATCGACCATTTTCAATATTTAATTATAATATTTAAATATTTACCAAAAAATTACTACAATAATTAAATTAAATTTGTTATTTTCAACACAAAGTAGTACAAAACAAATTTTGAGACATAATTAGATGGATGAAGTACATAATAAATATGGTAAAAACGTTTTTTATTTGACCATAACAAATTTTCCCATTTCTTTATGGATTTTTCTTACCATAATTTGACCAAAACAAATTCCCAATTATTTATTTGATTTTTTTTTAAAATTTGACCAAAACAAATTCCCAATTCCTTCGATTTTTTTAACAGAAAGATCAGAAACTGAGAATCGAAGATCATAGACAGATTCAGAGATGGTGTTTAACAGCCCCCTTGTGGTGGGGGTGGCCAAGGTATCGGCGAATGCTTGCCAATACATAGCGTGCAACCCGGAGCGGCTGAGCACCGACGAAGTCCTCAACCTCATCTGCTGCTTCCCGTTTCACCACCTCCGCCGATTCGCCCTCTGCTTCTGCTCCCTATTTTGCTTCCCTCCGCCGGGAAACCCCTTCCTCACCTCCTCCTCTTCTTCTTCCTCTGACTCCGATTTCTATGATCTGGAGGAGGACCCACACTCCGATTGAATCCGAATGTTCGTCGTTGTACAATATTTTCCTCTCTTTTTTTTGATGGAATGTTGTGATAGTTTTATTTTGATCATATGATTTATCTTTCTTTGTGTTGTATCTGAAGCTGAAGTTTTTTTTATCTGTATTAATGAATGTATATTATTGCTGCCCAATTGAATTTAATTAGCACGTTGTCCCTTTCAGAAATGCTGGCAATTTCTTCGATCCATTTTATGCTGATTACGATATAGCGTTAGATATGAAGCGAGCATATGCAGTCCTTTGTTGTTCGTCGGATTTACCCTGTTTTAATGTGACAATATTATGTTTTATTTGCTGATTGATAAATGTAATCTGTGGTTGTAAGAATTAGCTGCAACTGGTGTGTGGGCGAGAGTTCTATTGAGGACGACAGCGTCGAGTTCTCAAGATGGTGGTAAGGCCTCTCTACATAATTAGGAGAAAAAAAAACATAGTTCTTGTGTTACAGTGTTAATTCAGATTGACATAATATATATAATTTGAAATTGCCTCCATACGAAAACGATTTGCCTTGGTTGATATCTGGCAAACTTGATTGTGTTGACATTAATGGTGTAACGTGATAACTTACAAGTGTTCTTTTTAGGTTGTTTATTATTGGTAGAATTTTGAAGAGAGACGGTGTTAGTTGGTTGAATGTAGTGAGAGATCAATAGCCGATTGCGGAATATTAGTTGGTTGAATGTAATCTGTGGTTGTTGTAACTTGTAAGCTATGAATTCATTTGTTTATGATTAGCGGTCGATAAAATGGAGCAATTTTGAACACAAAACACACAATAATACTTTTCAAATTATGGTCACTTAATATTTGTGATAACATGAAAACAGAGTGCTCACCAGGTATCTCTCTCTCCTAGGATCCACAAACCTATGATGAAGTTTTTGGTATTCGATTGCCTTGTGTTTTATAGTGGTCACTAATATAATTGCACAATGTATGCTTGGAAATCATTACGTTTCGTTGCCATGGTAAGTCATTTTCTTCTCGTAATTGTGTTTCTATGTTTTCTTACTTGCTAAAACTTTTGTAGGGATATGAAGGTGCTGGTTATAGAAATGGAAATCTGAGAATGTATGATAGAAAGGAAGCGAACATACCACACAATCACACACACAACCGAAGACTGACAGCTAAAACACACATTGCATATTGTCAATCTTCTCAATATATAGACAACAAAAAAGAAGACTTGCGGTGGAAATTGAGGCATTGACGATTAATGTTTTCTTCGTGATTTTGGAACTGTCATTAATGGTTCGGTCAAGTGTGGCAGCTGAAGACCAAGAGGTGTCCCGATAGAGCTCCAGCCCGAACCTAATATCCAACGAGCTAACTCTTGTTGTATCAGCAGTCGTGGCCTTGGACTAGGAAATAATTCCGAAATAAATTCCCAAATACATTCTCATAATTATATTATCCTTGAAGTTCAAAAAAACTTCAAATAATTAAAATTGTTTATTTTACATTAATACTTCACTTTTTTCTCTTTCCTTTGATTTTTTTATATTTTTTTATGACTTTATCCAACAAACATATTTATTTACACTATTTTTTCATCTAATTATTTTATTTATTCACATATCAATACTTTTTATATCTTTACTTACATATTTTAACGCAAACAAATTATACTCCTTAGTCTCTTTAGGAAAACTTTTCAAAGACGATTCATTTGGTCTCGTAAAAACTAAAAATAATCATATTTTCTTTTTAATTTTAAAATACAAAATGACAATTTTTACATAGCAAATGTAGTAATTTCACTAATTTGTACTCCATAATTCTTATTTGGGAATTTTTTTAGTCCAATTATATTCTCTTCCTTTCTCCAATTGCTTGGGCTGCATATCGTTGGTTGGGCCTGACACAGAGCCCACCGTAAAACCTCAAACCCTAGAACAAAACTTCGTCTCTCCTCCTTGTATATATACACACGCACTTCTCTCCTCTTCAACATCACAACACGCAAATTCAATCCTAATTTCTCATTTCTATCAATTCATTTCGTCATTTCTGAGATCATAAATTTACGAGCTATGGAATCATTTTTTTTTTATCGATCGCGCCTCTTTGAGTAGTCGCACGAGCAGCTCACGCTAATCGATCTCGTATCTGACTTAGTTAGGAGGCCTACACCGAAATGGGAGCTCCGCTCGATCCGACCGTTGTTAATTTCGTCAACAGTTCTTCGAACGGGTTCCTGAAATTCAATTTCTGTTAGATTTTGATTTTAATTTTTCGCCTCTCGAATAATTAAATGGTAGCTCACTTACCATTTGGTTCAGACGGAGGCGCACAAAAACATAAAAAAAAATCTTTTTTTTTTGGTCTATCATCTGACTAAGCGATTTCTTTTATTATCCTGATCTCACTTTTGTCTATGATAGATACATTGTTTAATATGCTGCTTGTGATTTTGGGAAGATGATGATACCTATGAATTTGTTGCTTATTAAACCATGAAGCTATACAAATCGAGCTTTTTAAAACTGATTCCCATTATTAAATTATTGATTTTTTTTGTTTGTGAAACCTGATTCTGCAATTAAATATAAGGCTTGTTGTACATGTCAATGAGTTTTTTTGTACATTTTCAGGGACATTAGTTGTGCATTGTTTTTGGGTGAATCTCTTTTCTTATTTACAGTGACTCGAGGTTCAGTAAATGATGCTACATTTAATTTTAGAATTATCAGTTAATGGTTTTGTATTTTGGAAGATATTTTAATTGTTGTTTGTTTTAGATTTTGTATGTTTTGTGAAATTCAGGAATTTGGATGGTGCTTTTGAAGGTGTTGCTGAGTTTGCTTAAATACTTAAATGATTTTTTTGTATAATTTATTTTGTTAATTATTCTTATTATTATGTTTATGATTGAGAACCTGTATTTATAATACTCAGTTTAGTCTGAATTATTTATATAGATGAAATTATTGTTTATAATTATGTTTATGATTGAGAACCCGAATTTATTATACTCCATTTAGTATAAATTAATGGAATAAATTACTTCTTATTAAATTCATAAACTTGCTTAAAAATAAGATCAAAATGTTTTGATATGTAATAAAAATACTTATTTTTTTGTTTACTCTTTATAATTTCTCAAAACAATTTTGATAACTTTATCCACAGCTACATTCGTCCGTTATTCTCGTGTTTATTACATTTAGTGTAGTTGTACTTAGTTGTGTGTATCAAGTTTATAATTTCATTTTTTGCTATTTCAAACGCATTTTTTGCTATTCTAATTTTAAATTTTGTTTTAATTTGAAGTTTGTTGTCTTTCTAAATAGAGTATTTCCAAAACATTAAAATACGATTTTTAATGAAATAATAAAAAATGTGAATGTGGTATTTTATTTTTTTCAGACAAAATCTAAATTTACATTTTCTTGTATAGAGACCTACCAAAATAGAATATTTAGAGGATATGAAGTAAAATATTTATAATGATTTGAAAGAAATAATACAAAAATTATGTTAATGTAATATTTTAGGATATGAAAATAAAATATTTATAAGGATTTGTAAGAAATAATACAAAAATTATAATATTTTATTTCGGTCAGAGGCCTACCAAAATAGAATATTTAGAGGACATGAAAATAAAATATTAATAAGGATTTGAAAGAAATAATACAAAAAATACTAATATTTTATTTGGGTCAGATAAATAGCAAAATTTACATTTACTGAAATAGAATATTTCAAAGACATGAAAATTCGATTTTGAAATAATGATTTAAGTAGTAAAATATTAAAATGATCAAGCCTGAAATACCAAAATATAATTATCCCAAAAATAATAAGGACTTTACCCCCACAACGTAGGTTGTCATTTTTATAACGATTTTACAAAGAATCGGGTCTCTCTTCGTAAATTCACTTATAATTCATTTTTGTAACGATTTATAAAGGAAAGGGTCTCTCTTCGTAAATGAATTTATTCCATTTTTTTGTAATTTTATTTGTTTTATAACATGTTATTAGCACGATTCTCTAAAAACTATTTACTATCTCTTCGTAAATGAATTTATTCCATTCTCTTGTAATTTTATTTGTTTTATAACATGTTATTAGCACGATTCTCTAAGAACTATTTACTAAGAAAGTTCAATCGCTTTTTTCATCTAGTCATCAAATATTCGAAATTCAAATTATTAATGATTCAACATCAAACAAAAATTCAAATTATTAATGATTCAACATCAAACAAAAATTTTATATTTATATTTAAATAGTTATAGTCATGATAGTATTGAATTTATCACTTTTTTTTGGAGTAAAAAGTGAGAATATTATCACGATATTTTTCATAAAAATTAATTTTGATATTTCTTTCACAAATATAATGTTTTTTCAGGAAAATTAATTTTGATATGAAAATTAATTTTGATATTTTTTTCATAAATATCATGTTTTTTCAAGAAAATTAATTTTGATATTTTTTCACAAATATCATATTTCATTTTGATATTTTTTTCATAAATATCATGTTTTTTCAAGAAAATTAAATATGATATTTTTTCACAAAAATATCATATTTCTTCAGTAACATTTTAAATTCTTGCCTGATGTTTAATCCTGGATGGGATGAGTAGAATTTTAAATTTTTGTTTGATGCTCAATCTTTAATGAGTGGAATATTTGATAAAGAACACGGTCACTTTTTTAGGAATCCTGATAATCTGTTATAATATAAATAAAATTATGAGAGAATGAAATAAAGATACATAAAATTATGAGATAATAAAATAAATTTGAGGAAAGACTCTTTATATAAGATATAAGTTACAGTTTCTAACTTGACAAGACCAACAAGTAGAAGTACAAAAGTATTCACTATAATATTCATAATAAAATTAGTATTATATGGAGTAATTATGAAAGATAAATACATGGCTCTTTTTTATCATCTTATTTTGACGGCCTTTAAAAAACAAATGAAGACACAACCCAACTTGATCGAATTGGGCCGACGAGGGAAGCCCAAATCGTAACCAAATCTCAGCCTTTTACGGTTTTACCCTCCGATCGAAAAAATCAAATCGCGACTACAGTAAATAAACGAGAGTGTCTCCCCGAACAAAGAGAGGACTAGAATACAAGAGAAAGAGAGAGAGAGAGAAAGAAGCTAGGGCTCGAGAGGAAATGGAACCAGGGAACAAGGAAGACGACAATAACAACATCGCTCCACCGCAGCAGGTCTCCGACGAAGATAACGACCGCGTGGCCCTCGATCTCAAGGCCGGTCTCCACCCTCTCAGAGTTCGTTTTCTCTAACCCTCTCAATAGGCGTGTTTACCGGCATGAACTTTTCCTATGCCTCGATTCTATATCAATGTCATATTTGGGTTTGTAGTCATCATTGCGATATTTGATATGCTAGGCGATTTATTGTGTTTCATCTCATCTTTGATTTTACCAGAGTCATAATCAAATTCTTGTTGAGTAATGTGTTCTGGTTAATTGAAAATTAAAGTATCAACCTTTAATTGTTGTTTTCTTCATTTCCCAATTTTTGAGTTTTGGGACTGCAAATTGATTTCCTTGGTTTGTTGGGTTTGTGTCTCTTATCGTAGAAGTTACTAATAGCCTCTGAAGCAATTCTTGAACTCATTTCGCTAATCGAATGAGCCAATTCCCTTTATGATCATTAGGAAACAAACTAGAGAAGAAAATCATGAAAAACGAACTCCTTCATGTCTATACCTTTGTAGAATACACATGCTTTGATTTTTTGAAGTTTTTTCTTCTGCGTGTAGTTTAATATCTTGGTAAAAAAATGACTTAGTTATGGCATAATCTTATAGAATTAGAACAATAAAAGCATATATTTTTTCTTTTATAGTTTTGAAGGAAAAATAATTCATTCATATACAAGATCCAAAGGTTACCTAAAAAAGCGGGAAGCCCAAAAACTCGCTTTTAATAAATATATATCTCATTCAACCAAAAAAGACACTTTTCCCGTGTTATAACGCAAACTGCTTTGTAGGTTGATTTTGTTTTTCATTTATTATTAATCTTGGTTCTGTAAAACTTTTAATGATCTCAACTGATTATTTCACAACTAGATATATGAGATTTAATGGTTCCTTCTGCCATCTTATGCATTATCTGACCTTCAGCACAAATTCGTATTTTGGTACACCCGGCGAACTCCTGGAGTTAGAACCCAAACATCATATGAGGATAATGTCAAGAAGATTGTGGACTTCAGTACAGTGAGTGCTTCTCTGTCTAATTTGAATGATTTAAGGAGGTTATATCTGTCTAGTGCATCATCATTATTATTCAATTTAACGGGGCTGGATTCAGGTGGAAGCATTTTGGGTCTGCTATTGTTACTTAGCCCAACCTTCCACATTGCCAAGCCCAACTGATTTGCATCTGTTCAAGGATGGTATCCGTCCACTTTGGGAGGTAATCATTTACAGTTTGTGCCGGTAGATAGGTTTTCACAATGTATATCAAGTTAAACTAATTATATCTCTCGTGTCTGCCCCTCTCAGGATTCTGCTAACTGCAATGGTGGGAAATGGATTCTTAGATTTAAAAAGGTCGTGTCTGGCCGTTTCTGGGAAGACCTGGTATGTCAAACAAATAGTACTATGTTTGTTGGGATGAGTTCATTCAGCTGGTGTTACGTACACCTACTTTCCTGTCATTAATTTATATAATGGATATTGACTTTTCAGGTCCTAGCTTTAGTAGGGAATCAACTTGAGTATGGTGATAACATTTGTGGTGCAGTATTAAGTATCCGTTTTAACGAGGATATATTGAGTGTGTGGAACCGCAATGCATCTGATCATCAGGTAAAAGCTCTTTTTTCCTGGTTGTACTAAAATTCTTCTGTATTTCCTTCCTTGAATGTTGAACTAACGTGCTGTTTTTTCTGTTTACTAAGGCTGTGATGGGACTGAGGGATTCTATAAAGAGGCATTTGAAGCTTCCCAACAACTATGTAATGGAATACAAGCCACACAATGCTTCACTCAAAGACAACTCTTCATACCGCAACACTTGGTTGAGAGGATAGTGCACAAATGAGATTCAACGTCCAAACTACTTCATATGAAAGATTGATTGTCTAACAGAGGTTAGGGTCGATGAGCGAGTATCCAAACTATACTTCACATAAATGAAGATTTGTTGTGTAACAGATAGTAGATTGGTCAATGAACGAGTAAACCATCTCCATGACTCGCGGCAGTGTTCTATGTATTTGCTATCTTCTTTTGGGATACACTCATGCTTCTATGATAGGTTTAATAATGCTGAAATTTATACAGTATTTTACTAAACAAAAAAGAAAGGTACAATTATTTTTGTATGTAAAAATTTCAACAAAGATTTAATTGACTCGGATGATCCACTCGTCTAATGTTTTTGGGTTCAGAAGCTCACCCGTACAATTGAATGGAGTATATGGGCTTGGACACAAGCGAGCCCAAAATAAAAGTTGGAGTATGGGCTTTGTACACAAGCTAGCCCAAAAACAAGTACCTAACAGCCCAAACTATTCAGTCATATCTTAGGAGATGACGTAAGCCATCTTCCCTCGCGAGCTTCACCCTCCCCACAAATCGAGCTGCTGGATATTAATAGATTCGGGTATGGAGCTTTCAATTTCGTCCCTCAGGATTCCCCTGAATTCCGGTTCCTCGACAATTCAATGCAGAAACAAGTTGACTTCCCTCTCATCAGTCAACCTCTCGCCGCCTTCAGCTGGGCTCCGTACTGGTCTGAGATTCTCCTCGACCGCCGTACACAGCGGCCGCCGTTCCATACGGGTATGTTCAATTCATCAATTTATTTATTAGTCTGCGCCTCTCTGAATTTGTTCGAGAAATGTGATAAAAAGAAGGATGTAATTCTTATGCAATGAAACAACTGAATATTGGTGATACAATTTATAATCAGTTTGATCGTTTGTGAAAATGAGTTGATGATTGTCGATTTGATTCAACTATGTGTGTAGAATCTCTGCCCTGAACTGGCAATTTTTTTTCTGACAATTTACATGAAAGATTTAATTGTCAGTCCTGCTCTAGAGTTGATGCAGCCGGAGGAGCCGACCCACCGACGACGACACCGTTGAATAAAGTTTTGCAGTTTAGGGATGCCTTCTGGAGGTTTTTGAGGCCCCACACCATTCGCGGAACAACATTAGGATCTCTGTGAGAAATGACGGGAAAGCATGCCTTTCTACTTTGATCATGATGCATGACATTAAGTGAATTCCTTTTAATTTCATGAAAATAACTTGAGTCATACTTTTTTCCCGACAGTTCTTTGGTGACCAGAGCTTTAATAGAGAATCCCAATCTGATAAAGTGGTCATTAGTGCTGAAGGCGCTCTCTGGGCTCGTAGCGCTCATTTGTGGAAATGGTTACATAGTAGGCATTAATCAGATATATGATGTCGGTATTGACAAGTAAGGAACGGTCATGCACACCTTTAATGTGAAAGCTTGGGTTTATATAGCGCAAGAGTCGGAATTACTTAACCTCTTTTAATTATTATTATTATTTGTCTACTTTTCTCGTTCCATTTTCAGGGTGAACAAACCTTACTTACCCATAGCTGCAGGAGATCTTTCAGAAAAGACAGCATGGTTCTTGGTGCTGGGGCTTGCTGTTTCTGGTCTTGTAATAGTTGGGTTTAACTTTGGACCTTTCATTACTGCCCTTTACTGCCTGGGACTTTTCCTTGGCACCATATACTCTGTTCCCCCATTTCGGATGAAGAGGTTTCCTGTCGTTGCATTTCTTATAATAGCCACGGTAAATTTACAATTTAGTTATTTTTGGTGAAATTCCTTTTTAGGTAATTCCTTTAAGATGAAAAATGGAGAATAATATACATTTTTAGGTTGTGATATGGATTGTCATAGAAGTAAATAGTATGTAATCATATTGTAGGTTCGTGGGTTCCTACTTAATTATGGTGTCTATTATGCCACCAGAGCTGCCCTTGGTTTAACATTTGAGTGGAGGTAAATGGTCTTGCAAAAACAATTCTCAAAGTTTTTATTTTTCCATTTTGTTTTCTTGATTTTGTCATGCTTATTTTTATGTTAATATTTCTTGCAGCTCGCCAGTTGCATTCATAACCACATTTGTGACATTATTTGCTCTTGTCATTGCCATAACTAAAGACCTTTCGGATGTGGAAGGTGATCGCAAGTAAGTTCCGTAATTAACTCCTCTGGCTTTGCTGCTGATTCTTGGTTATTACTTATTATTGCTTTGGTCTACTCTTGTTGCTCTTGCTATTATCATATTATATGTTTTGATTTTTTTTATCTGGTAACGAAGAAACATTCATTTTTGTTGGTTGTATTGTATTCTTCAAATAGTTTGTTTCCACTGATTTGTGATTCTGTGGATCGATAGGTTTGAGATATCTACTCTGGCAACAAAGCTTGGTGTGAGAAATATTGCATTCCTTGGGTCCGGGCTTCTGTTGATAAATTACATTGGTTCTGTTTTGGTAGCAATTTACATGCCTCAGGTAGCAATCCTTGTATCTTATTCTTTCTTTTTTTTTTAAATATTTTTTTTTGGAAAATAAATAAATTAACGAACTACTCCGTATGATTTATCTTTAAGTACACCTTAAGAGATTTAGTACTAATAATATGTCTTGCAGGCCTTTAAGAGAAGCTTGATGATACCTTCACATGCTATCATGGCTGTAGGTTTAATTTTCCAGGTAAATATTAACAGAGTTGAAATGATTAAAAATCAAGTCACATGACCATCATGTCTCTGGATCATAATTTTGACGTCATTTGTCCTTGGACTCGCAGGCATGGGCTCTGGAAAAGGCAAAGTATACGCAGGTACAAATTAAAAACAATCGTTCTCAAGTGAAAAATTATTGTTTTTTCTTATATACACATTCTAACACCAGAATTATAATCCCAATGCGAAATTTGCAGGAAGCCATCTCTGAGTTTTATCGTTTCATATGGAATCTGTTCTATGCCGAGTACATATTATTCCCTTTCATCTAGTGATTACTTTCCAACACATGCCCAAGAGCTTTAAAATGAGCCCGAGTGTTGACTCTCTCCGAGACGGGCTTTAACAGCCGGAGCCCTTGTAGGATGGAGACGTATTTTGTTTCCTTTGTAACAGTATTCAATTTTGTAATACTAACTAGAGTATGCCATCCATAATCACTGCAAGGAAATTACATGATATACACAGAGAACTTGTTATGATTCTGTTGTCTTCCCAAGTATTGCCCTCTTTTCTTCTGACAAAGTTCAAACCATTCTTAATGGCAATCTTACACACACCAAACATACATAAAAACCCTAACCTAACAAGAAACAATCCAACTTTCCAGAACACATACAAGAAGAATCACAAGTCATGATGATTAATAAGAAACTAAATAAAAAGAATTCCTAAGAACATAATGCACCATTTTTATGACTGCATAACCAGTGAGCTTCTTCCTTTTCCCGAGCCAGTCGACATCAGCGACCTACCCTGTCTCCTCGGAGACAAGCTCACCTCCTCAAGCACCCGGAGCTGCAGCTCTGAAGGATAGTCCCTCATGCACCCGATTCTAGGCCCGGCCCCTGTCGTCCACCTGCACGACAGCTGGTTCGCCAGCTGATAAGACTTCATCCCCTTATGTGAGTTTATTCTCTTGATTATCTTTTCCTTAGGAATGATGTGCACTTCCATCTCTTCCTCCGAATCCTGGTCGAACAGATTCTGCTTCGACACAGCAAACTCTGTGTCCGACAGATATTCATCAGCCGTCTCGTACCCATCTTCCATCGGACTATCGAGAGGAGACCCATGCTTCGGGGTCAAAAACAGCTCGATTGTGTTCTGCCTTTCCGGGATTTTAAGCGCACTGATTCGCAAGTGCATGCTCTCGGCATCTTTGGAATACTTTTTACTCGACTCACGAATTTGATCTCCGCCCTCCGATCTAAGTTCCGGCACTGATACGCTGCTACGAAGCCCGATAAAAACTTCCTCCTCTTCGTTATCAGGTGCTCTCTGCACACACATATATCCGGAAGAACATAAACACGATCGTTCTTGATCAAAAAACGAACCAAAGATCAGTTTTTTACCTGAACAACACTCAGATCAACACCATGATCAAGAAGGAACCCCATGAACTCCTCGAAGTTTTCCTCTGTCGGGAGGTAGTGTCCGCTGTGAGGCCACACCGCCTAAGTCCAAAACAACATTAGACGACGAAAGGAAAAAAAAAAATCAAGTGCTTATAAGTTATAATACCTTAAGAATGCCTTGTTCTACTACTAAACGCCCGGCTGATAAAGTCGCTCCTCCGGCCAAGAAACTCGAGTGTTGAAACTTGCCCTTTTTCTTCTCTCCGACGAACAAGTTTTTCGACACGCTGAGTACAAAGATCCACTTCACGTCTTCCGGCCCTTCTTTTGTATCCAGAACCTTACCACTCTCCTTATACATTAACTTCCCGTCCGTTATGACGACTTCATACGAGCTTCTCTCCGTCTGCATCGTCACATTATATATAACATTAAACGGACTATATATATATATATATACAGTCGAGAGAAATGACGTTGCTTACAGGGCCGAGATACTTGATGCATTGCTGCTGAAGTTTCGAGCGAGGGCATCTCTCGAGATTCACGTCTCGACCTTCCCCGATGTCTAGCCAGTAAAAGAAAGGCTGTTTGCTTTCGCATTGGAGCCAATTCGCATAGTAGAATTGGAGGTTGTGACCGTATCGGTGTCGGGGATCAATCTGCAGAAAGAGAAAGATCGATTAAAAAAAAAAGAACAACGATCGAGGATTAAATTTGCGACAACTCACGGCCTCGAGCCAATGCTGCAGAGCGAGTTTGCGGGCTTTCTCGTCTTTTGACAGCCCTTTCCCGACCTTTGCAGCCCGGGTTCGAGCTCTCGACCAGCGCGACAAAGCGGTCTCGGGTTTCTCGATCTCGAAAAACGATATGGAGCTTCGTTTGAGCTCGGCGAAATCCAGAAGCTTCCACCTGAAAACAGAACCGAAAAAAAAAACACTCGTTTTCGATTTTTATTTTTTTTAAAAAGTGTGTGCATACATATTACTACTACACATACCATCTTTGCTCGACTAGAACAGCGCAATCAGCGAGCTGCCTCCGAGTTCGGAAGCTCTTGTAAGTCTTTTGAAGCCTCAACGCAGCTTCGTGCCTGTCGTTATCGGATGCATCCTCGTCATCCATTGAATATTTGATCGAACGATCTCGACCATTAAAGGTAGGTGAAGACAGCGGGACCCCCTCCTCGCCGGGGAAACTGATCGATCTGACGAAATAAGACTCCAGCTGATGATCCAGATTGTCAGAAAATGGACAGGAAAAGGTCGTTCCCATTCCTATCGGATCGAACCAGCCGCCTCTCGACCTGGAAAACAAACATTAATACATAATGCAAACCATTTTTTCGATCACATTCAAACAGAGGAACACATACATGGATCGATTTCTTATCATATTCTTACGTACCTCGAGTCGGGAAATGATGTTTGGATAGAGAGAAAATATGTGTTGCAATATGATTGAAAGTAGTCAGAAATTTTTTATATTGGAACAATATACATACATAAACACAGATTGATTTATATATACTATATATCTGAGTTTATCAAATTCAAGAACATACTGTATATAATAATCTATATATAGGAAAACAAGAGGGACTGGTGAGATGAGGAGAGAGAGATTATTTATTTATTTTTTAATATATAATTAAGAATTAAACAATTTTCCCTAACACGTGTTCTACTTCACACACGAGGAAGTTTCATATAATTTGTCAGGAAAATAAATCAATTTTATGTTTTTAACCAAATAAATATTAAATATGTGGAGTATTATTATATATTGTTGCATATGAAAAAACATGTACGAATCAAATTACTACCAAAGTAACACCAAAATTACTTTGCATGAAGGTATTATATATATACGACCGGTAACTTCGATTTTTTTACCTGTAAAAACATGAGTTTGGGTAATTAATTACGATGGAGGAATATAGAAATTACGAGGTAATTTCTAGAGCTCATATTGTGCTGTCTTTGTCTCACTATAAAACAAAGAACATACAACCACCTATCTTATTTAATTATCTTCTTCATGTATTATCCCATTTTTTAAATATTTTATTTCAACTTTTTTTATTATTATTTCAACTGAAGCACCGCCACCTTCTTTATAATTATAAAATTAAATTAGTATAATTAGTAATTACTAGTACGTACTTGATCACAAACAAGTTACAAGCTAGTATAATTAAAAATGTCGAAATATCGAATTTATCGTATGAAAAATAAATCAATATTGAGAGGATTAGATCAAAACTCTTATCTAAATTTACAATTCTCTCGTTTATATGAGACTACATCGATCATTGTTTCGAAGTCGTACCCTTGTCACCGTCACTGGGTAGTGAGAATGAGATTTGACCGAAACCGGTGAGCACCACAGGAGTTGAATAATGTCGTCTTCTTCTGGTCCACGAGTTAGACCACGTCTAATTTTCTTAGCCATCTCATTGTCTTCATCCCAACAAGTGTACCTGTGACATTAATCAAATTCAGCAGTCAAATATTACCAGAAAAAATAATTTAAAAATAAATAAATAAAAATAGGCCTTTTGATTTCACACGCCACGACCTTGACGATTCACAAGTATCATAAATAATTCCCTTATATTTCAAAAACTATGTATTTACCTCACATATTTTAGGAAATTATCAATCGAGTACCAATACATATACTACTTCTTAACCCAAAAAACATAAAATCCAGTGACTGGTAAGTTTGACAGTGTTCAAGAAAACTAGTTACTCACCGACGTATAAATTAAAAAAATTAAAAATAGGCCTTTCGATTCCACACGCCACGACCTTGACGATTCACAACTCATAACTCACAAGTATCATAAATAATTCACTTATATTTGAAAAAATATGTATTTACCCAAAATATTTTAGAAAAATCTTAATTGAGTACCCCGTATATATACACAGTATATAGAACATATAACTTCATAACCCAAAAAACACAATCCAGAGACAGGAAAGTTTGACAGTGTTGATCAAGAAAACTAGTTACTCACCGACATAGAACAAGATCAAGATTCGAGTTTATTCAGTGATAAAAAATAAGCTCCGAAAGATTTGAATTCAAAAACCAGCAACAAAGGTTAAGGGAAAACAAACAAAACTCATAAACTTCAACTCAGATATATATGTCCCGGTTTTGGAAACTAACTAACTCGATGCTGCCTATAAACAAACTCGATCCCAACAATTATCTACCTTTTATTGCTGCAATATTAAAGCAAAATTTGTCTATAATCTCCTTCTACCTAAGTAGGTATTGTATCTTTAATTTTAATTAGCCCCGACAGTTGATCCAGCATGTGTTTCCCCTCGCCAATCGATTCTTCCATCTCTTCCCGGTTGATACATGATGTGTAACATAATATTTTTCTTAATTGAAATCAAGAACAACTAGGTTCTTATGTCGACTACTTCTTCATCTGCACATCAACCTCTTTTGTAGGTGTACTCTAGTCCTCCTCTTTCTTTTCAATCAGCGATTCTTTAACATTTTCTTCTTTCGGCAAATTGTCCATCAGTTCATCAACTTTTTCTGTAGACAAACCTAAGTCATCCTCTTTATTTTCAAAAGTCGAATCTGTCAAGTTTTCTTCTTTTGAAAACTTTTCCATATGCTCATCAACTTCTTTGGATGGTGAGCCTAAGACCTCCTCTTTATTTTCAAGCGGTGATTCTTTCAGGTTTTCTTCTTCCGACAAATTTTCCATCTGTCCATCAACATTTTCTGTTGGTGATCCTAGGTCCTCTTTCTTTTCAATCGGCAATTCCTCTGAGACTTCTTCTTCCAACGACTTCTCAGTCTCAACATCAACCTTTTCTGTTGGCGAGCTTAATTCCTCCTCTTTCTTTTCAAGCGACGAGTCATTCAAGTTTTCTTCTTCCGAGAAATTTTCCATCTGCTCCTCAACATTTTTTGTTGGTGAGCCTGTGTCCTTGGGCGATTCTTCCGGTTTTTCTTCTTGCCCAGAAGCTGTCTCAGCCACCTTTTCCTCACTGGGTTGTGTCTGTGAACTCGCATGGGTAGGCAATTCCCCTAATTGTTGATCACTGACTTTGGAAGGCGAGTTAACAACAGTCTTATCTTCCTTCTCACTTGGAGGGTCCTCAAACCTGACGTGTTTGCTAGGCGAGTCAACCTTCTCCTCCTTTTTCTCATCAGCCAAACCCGTATCCTCCTCTTCATTTTGCTTCGCCTTTGTGGTGACTTTTAAGGGCCCGAGCCTTCCTTCAAGACGCTTAACCATGTTTGTCAGAGACCTTGCATCACGAGTCGATCCCAGTTGCTCAAGAGAAGATATCTGTAGCGCGAGTGAAAGAATATAAGTGATAAATCCTAACGAAATCAGTCAAACATGATAAATTTTACCTTTTCCAGCTCTGCTACCCTTTCTTTCAAATCTTCCGTCGACGCCTCCTTGTGAAAGACTTGTAGGATGCAGAGCAAGTGATCGTAAATACTATCCATCCTGTGTTTCTCGACCGTGCTCTGAGGAATAGTCGCCTGGCAACCCATCGAGTGAAACGGGCACTTGACGAGCTTCATCGGGCAAACAGTGATGCAATGCCTGTCCATCTCCCGCCTCATGATACTATCCGGGCAGTTCTGCTCGCACGGAAGTATCTTAAACGGGCAGACCGACTCGTGATGATCCAACTGAGCTGCACTGAAGCTCGCATCACACCCTTCACTCTCGCACGTCAGAGTCCTAAACCCACAACTCGGCTTGTGCTTTTCCACTTCCTCAGGAGTCCTAAAGCTCATGTTGCAGTGGTACGTGTTCTTGAAATCGAGGTTCTTCAACAGAGTCTGCCCGACAGAATTCCTCTGACTCGACAACCAAAACCCGTTCAATTCCATCTCCTGGACGAGGTCGTCTATCCAATCCTCCCTCTTCTCACTCATTATCCACCCCGAGACTCGACTGAAGAAATTCCTCTTCGAACTCACAAAGTCGTCTACGAAATCAGAGATGGTATCGTACGGGTCGACAGAGATGTCCACGTCGGGCCCGCCCTCTAGGACCACAGACTCAGCCACGAAACTCTCGCTTCTTTGGGTGAGATAGTCAACCATTTCCCTCCTCAGGTCAACGGCCACGGAGGCGGGGGTCTTGAATAGACCTCCGATTGTGTTGTCGATACAGGCCGAGGCAAGGCCCGGGAGAAGGGATTGCCCTATCTTATAAACCATGTCCATGTCGAAAAAATCGCACTGAAACAGAGGCCCGCTTTCCTTTTCCTCTTCGAGCGTCTCCGGTTTGAGATCGGTATCGTCTGCCGGCGGATCCATGCTCTGAGAATGAACCTGTCCGATAGCAATTGAACGGAAATACAATCTTTGAAAAAAAAATTGCAGAGAGAAATACGATCGCATTAATTATTATTCGCCGCATTCATCGTCGATTCGATCGAAACACAAAAATTTAATTACCTTTCAGATCGATTTTGAAAGACAAATTCACGCGTTTGTATGATCGATCATCGATCGAATCCGACCTGAAAAACACAGGCACGAAGAATAACAATGATTATGTAATCAATTTTTTTTTTCACATTCAAAGAAATGCAGAAGAAAATATATGTATAATTTCTGCTCGTGTACTTACGTACCCAGATCGAAAGAGGTAAAAAAAATGGACGGAAAATATAAATTGCGAAAATTAGCAATGTGTTGGATACGAGGAGTGAATCAAATTCGAGAACATGTATATGAATTAGCAATAATCTATATATAGAAAACGAAGGGGCTGGTGGAGACGACAACATTTTGTGATTTTTTTAATCGTATTTACACTACAAAATATAATTATATACTGTACTATATATAAATGTAGTGTAGCAAAAGTTTTAACTAATTGTTTATTCTTTATAATAAAGATAATACACACATTTAATTTACTCGTTAATTTTCATCTCCTCTGTTGATTAAAGCGGCGTAACAAAAAAAAAACATTTCAATCTCCCCCAAATCAATCTTCACGAATCGAATTATCTAACCAATTTCATTACTTCAATATCTGATTTTAAACCCTACCCCCACTTTCTGTCTCTCTCACCACTGCAGTCCAATGGCGGTTCCGGAAGAAGAATCTTCGTCGGCGTCGTCATCACGGCTGAGCACATCTAACTCTAACAGTAAGAACAACGCCGACGCTTTTTACTTGGCCAAGACAGTGCTCAGAGGCAGCGTCGTTCTACAAGCCGTCTGTGGGCACTTCCGCTCCCCCGCCTCTTACGACGTCGTCTTCGGAAAGGTATATTTTCAGGTCTTAGTAGATTGGTTAGTGCTATTTCATGATCGCCTGCAATTCTTTGGCGGCGGCGTAAAAGCTGCATTACTGCCATCACTTGGTATATGCGGTTGAACTGGAAGTGAACATTCACTTGAGATGTAATTGCTACTTTTCTTAATTATTGGAAATTTGTTATAGGAGACATCAATAGAGCTGGTGATTATTGATGGAGATGGGATCGTTCAATCTATTTCTGAACAACCCGTGTTCGGCACGATAAAAGATCTTGCAGTACTTCCCTGGAATGAAAGGTTTCAAGGGCAGAGCCCAAAGGTTTGTCTGCTTATTCATTTACCCAAATACACACCGGAATTATATACTATCTTTTAGATACAATTAAGGATTCTCTGCTCGTTTATTTATTTTAGATAATGGGGAAGGATATGTTACTCGTCATTTCGGATTCCGGAAAGCTGTCATTTCTGACCTTTTGCAATGAATTGCACAGGTCTGTCGAAGAGAATTTTTTTCCCCGCTTGATTTTGATTTTACTAGTTTGAAACCTTTGGGTTTATTTCAGTGGAAAATCATGCTATAATGGCGCTCGCTTGATTTCATGTTCAGGTTTCTCCCATTGACCCATGTTCAAGTTTCTGCTCCTGGGAACTCAAGGCATCAAGTTGGAAGGATGCTGGCCGTTGATTCCAGGTAATATTTAAGCCTGTATGTATTAGAGTTTCTATGCAACTACAAAGTCACTTGTCTGCCACTCAGAGCTTGCGGAATGGGTATTTATGTAGGTTGTTTATTGCTTTCCTCTCTACAGTGGTTGTTTTGTTGCTGCTAGTGCGTATGAAGACCAATTGGCTATTTTCTCTCTTTCAATGTCCCGAAGTGGTGATATGATCGATAAGGTTGAGCTTCAGCGAGTACATTATTCCCTAGATTGAACTGTAGCACTTTTTTGTAAGCTTAATGCAATTTTATTTGCTGTATAGAATATCTTCTAAAACTTATCCTTTCTTTTATTCATTTCAGAAAATCTTTTGCCCCTCTGAGAAAGGTGGGCGGTTGAAAACTGCAAAAGGTTCTACTAATATTTCTGGTACTATATGGAGCATGTGCTTCATCACACAAGATAACCATCAGCTTCCTAACAAGGGGTGCAAGCCTTTACTGGCCATTCTTCTTAATAGGTAAATTATTTGGATCTTCACTTCCATTGAGAATGAAAGCTCTCTCCCATGTGAATAGCTATTATTGAAAGTGATTACTGTTTCTTTTTGCTCCATTTTTATGTGATAAGTAGTTTCGTCTTAGCAACTGTCTGCTATTTGTGAAAAGATTTAGTTTTTGGTTTTACAGGTGGGGGTCTTTCTATCGAAATGAGCTTTTGTTGTTGGAATGGGATATTGAGGAACAAGCCGTCCAGGTGGTATATCAATTTGCAGAAGCTGGACCCTTAGCATATCATATAGTTGAGGTCCCTCACTCACATGGATTTGCCTTTCTGTTTAGGGCTGGTGATATTGTTCTTATGGATTTCAGGAATGTTCACAGCCCTTCTTGTGTCTATAGAACAAGCTTAAGTTTCACGCCAGCGGAGGAAAATAAACTCAATAATATAATTAGAATACCAGATATCATGGATGAGGAAGGCATTTATAACGTAGCTGCCTCTGCTTTGCTGGAGCTTAGTGACATATATAAAAGTGATGATCCAATGAATATTGATGATTATAATAGTGTACAACCTGGCCCTAATTATGTCTGCTCATGGAGTTGGGAACCTTGTGTTGCGCATGGTCCTAGGATAATTTTTAGTGTTGATTCTGGAGATCTTTATGCTATTGAAGTGCTTTTTGAGTCTGATGGCCTCAAAGTAAATTTATCCGATTGTCTTTATAAAAGCGTTCCATCCAATGCTCTGCTATGGCTTGATGGTGGGTTTGTGGCAGCCATTGTTGACATGGCCGATGGGATGGTCTTAAAATTTGAAGAGGGATTTTTACAATACAAAAGTTCGATCCAAAACATTGCACCGATCTTGGATATGTGCATTGCTGATTATCCTAATGAGAAACGGGATCAAATGTTTGCCTGCTCTGGAATGGCATCCGAGGGATCTTTGCGGATTATTCGAAGTGGTATCAGTGTTGAAAAATTGGTGAAAACTACTCCAGTTTATGAAGGTGTAACTGGTACATGGACCATCAAAATGAAAGCTTCTGATCCCTATCATTCTTTTCTTGTACTATCATTTGTTGAGGAAACCAGGGTTCTTTCTGTTGGAGTCAACTTTTCTGATGTAACTGAATCAATTGGTTTTCTACCTGATGTCTGTACGTTGGCTTGTGGTATTGTGGCTGATGGTGTGATGGTCCAGATTCACCGGTGCGGAGTTAGACTTTGTTTGCCTATTGGAACTATCCACTCCAAGGGTATTCCTTTGTCATCTCCAATTTGCACATCATGGTCCCCTGATAATAATATGACTATAAGCCTTGGAGCTGTTGGGCATGGCATGATAGTTGTATCAACATCCAGTCCTTTTTTCTTATTCATCCTTGGCATTAGATCTTCATTGCCATATCATTATGAAGTTTATCAGATGCAATTTGTAAAATTGCAGAATGAATTGTCATGTATTTCCATACCGCAGAAGGACCTGGGGCTGAATCGAGATTTGATGGATTATGCAGCTGACAACCATGCGACAACCTTTCCATCTGGAGATCATGTTGAAAATTTGTTTGTTATCGGTACACATAAGCCTTCAGTAGAAGTCGTATCTTTTACTCATGATAAGGGATTACAAGTTCACGCCACAGGGACCATTTCAATAATGAGCAGCATGGGAACTTCTATAAGTGGGTGTGTCCCACAAGATGTGAGGCTTGTCTTAGTTGACCATCTGTATGTTCTTTCCGGATTGAGGAATGGAATGCTACTTAGGTTTGAGTGGCCCAATGGCGCTACACTGTCTACAAGGGGACCGCCTAGTCAGCAAACCAATGCTGGTTCTTGTACAGTTGACTTCCATGTGTTGTTGAATTCAACGTCTCAAAATACTAAAGTCCCACCAATGTTCACATCTAGTACATCTGGAAAGACTGAAATAGTGTTACCTGTAAATCTTCAGCTTATTGCTGTGCGCCGTATTGGTATTACACCCGTTTTCTTAGTTCCATTGAGTGATTCCCTTGATGCTGATGTGATTGCTCTCAGTGACCGTCCTTGGTTATTGCAGACGGCAAGACACAGCCTCTCTTATACCTCCATCTCCTTCCAACCGTCAACTCATGTCACTCCTGTGAGTTCAGTTGAATGCCCCAGAGGGATTTTATTTGTTGCAGAGAACAGCCTGCATTTGGTAATATAAGATTTTTTATTTTTATGTTTAGGATTTTTTTATTGATTCAAGATTCTTGATTTTTCTGATGTGATGGAGCATAATTAGATTAGAAGATTAATTTCATCTGGAAAATTAGTAGGGTTTACATGTCTTGTGTGCTAATCAATGAATTCTTCCAAAATCAACTCCTTGATTAAATCAATAGTGAAATGGGAGTTCATACCTTTTTTTTTAAAGTCTCCTTTGACTGCCAATGTAGAGTATAACATCCATATTTGGTGGAGGAAAGAAATGGTGAGGTCATTGCTGCAAGTAAATTGATCAATGTGATTTCTTTAGTTTTTGTACTTCTGCTGTTTTTCTGTTTAACTCTCTTAATAACGTTCTCTATCGGGATTGTTCGCAAATTAGATTATGTATGACTGTATGAGCAGTTATTATTTTCTCCCCTTTTTTCGTGATGCTAGTTGGGCCGTGACATGTCTAGCATATTTTCGTAAGAAAAATATACGGGGTTTCATGGGAAAATCATTCGGCAACACAATTGGAGGGAGATTTGTCCTGGCTAATTGAAGTTCAGAAATCATAATAATTATTTGGACTAAGGCCTAAGCTATGGCTAGAAAGACAGTCTTGAATCATCTGTTGAAAAGATAGTTGGTTTTTATTTTGTTCTTGTATCTGTGAAAGTTCTCTTCTGAAAGTTATAGTAAATTGTGTAGATGTTACACGCTTACACTGATATAGAATGCATTTTTTGTCTGATGAGAATTGGAGTTTTCACATTGGCTAATGATTGTTTAAGCTCACAAATGACTTCTTAATTTGACAAGGTTTATGCGATGGGCATTTGAACTGATTTTGCTTAAAATATGTTCATAGGTGGAAATGGTGCCAAGTAAGAGACTTAATGTGCAGAAATTTCATCTTGGGGGCACTCCAAGGAAAGTTCTATTTCATAGTGAGAGCAGATTGTTGCTTGTCATGAGGACAGAATTAGATAATGGTTCTTGCTCATCTGATGTCTGTTGTGTGGATCCTTTGAGCGGTTCTATTTTGTCATCTTTTAAATTTGATCCTGGGGAGACAGGGAAATGCATGGAGTTTGTAAAAGTTGGAAATGAGCATGTGCTGGTGATCGGAACTAGTATATCTGCTGGGCCAGCTATAATGCCTAGTGGTGAAGCTGAAAGGTTATAAATCTTAAATACAACCCTTATATTTCCTAATTGCAGACGCTGTAGGCTTAGTGTTTAGAATTATCTGGCTGATTTGGTTGTCATTCTGATCTGTTTTTTTTTTCTGGGGATTTCGTGATGTGTAGTATCCTTGCATTTACACTTTATGATGTGCATTTTACAGTACTAAAGGCCGATTGGTAGTTCTCTCACTTGAGCACATGCAAAATTCAGACAGTGGTTTTGTTACCCAACGAAATTCACCTGTTAGTGGGTATGCTGCAGAGAAACTATCTAGCAGCAGTCTCTGCAGCAGCCCAGATGATAATAGCAGTGATGGAATCAAAATTGAAGAAACGGAAGCTTGGCGTTTGAGCTCATCTTTTGCAACCATGTGGCCAGGGATGGTCGTTGCTGTCTGCCCCTATCTTGACCGTTATTTTTTGGCTTCTGCTGGTAATTCTGTAAGTCGTGAAACTCTTTAACTCTTGTTCACATGAAATCCCAGAGAATATTATTAATATTATTGTTATTAGTAGTTTTATTTTTATTATAAATCTATTATTCTAAGAGATTGCATTTTTTCTCAGTTTTATGTTTGTGGGTTTCCAAATGATAATCCTGGAAGGGTGAGAAGATTGTCTGTGGCCAGAACACGATTTACTATTATGACTTTGACTGCACATTTCACCAGGATAGCTGTTGGTGATTGCCGCGACGGTATTCTCTTTTATTCATACCATGAGGTCAGTAACGATCCTGTTTATCATGTGGCCGATTTACTTCTTTGCATTATTATAGTAAATGGCTTAGTGTGAAATCCAGATGGAGGTCAGTTTTTTAATAAAAGAGGATAAAAAAAGATATAAAAAATAAATTAGAAAATATGTTAATAAACTTGGCCTGGTGCTGTTACATTACAATAACCATTTACTATTTGCATCCAGGATTCCAGAAAACTGGAGCAAGTGTATTGTGATCCTGTTCAGAGGCTTGTTGCTGATTGTGTTCTTATGGATGTTGACACTGCCTTTGTATCGGATCGGAAAGGAAGTGTTGTTGTCTTGTCATGTGCAAATCATTTAGAAGGTGAATCGAATTTGCACCTAACTCAGCAGCCTAACCCTTTAATGTTTATCAATGCATTTTCTGCTATTTGAGTATTTGCTACATACTGTTCAAGCATAATTAGTAGTTTTCTAGTATCAAACTGCTATTTATCAATTTATGTGAAGTGTTTCCCCTTATGTGTGCCCAGTTGACACTCTTGATATACAGCTTGTCTTGTTACATTTACCTCCCTTTTGGAAATTGGAAGTCAGATATGGATTTCCCTTCTGTTGGGACTGTAGCAAGAAATAAAAAAAATATTGAAATATTACATTACTTTTTGCCCCATTTTTTCGACCGAGGTACATTTGTTTTATTCTGGTTAGGTAAGTGCATTTAAATGTATTGGCACATAAATCTTGCTATCGTATCAACTCTTCTAAATTAGTATAACTAGAAACTTTGCTATGCTTGTAAGATGCTAGTTCATTCGACCAGCATGGTAAAGTGTAAAGGATATAATCGAAAATTCAAGTGACATTATAAATTTCCTTGTAATGTAAAAGAAAGGAAAATTTTAATTTTGATATTTTTTTCCTGGATGGTCTTTTTCTTATATATGGTTCAAATGAAGCATCTAATTGTATATAGTCATCTTCTACATTTAATTATTGCTCAACTATTGCTTAATGTTTCTTGCAGATAATGTAAGTCCAGAACGCAACTTGACTCTAAGTTGTTCGTTTTATGTGGGTGAAATTGCCATGAGCATGTGTAAGGTAATGTTTATCTTAAGAACTTGTAGTGCTAAAATTATGCCTCCATGCCTTTCTATTACTCCCTCCTTTCCACCGTAAATGTTACATTTTCCATTTTTGGCGTCCTACTGAATATGTTACATTTCCTAAAATAACAGAAAGTAACATTAAATTTTCATTACAATATTTGTGAGAACCACTATACATCATTCCACTTTATTTGTTAAGAATTAAATACTACACTAGAAGTAACTCCACGACACTCCGCTATAAAATTTAAAATCATCTTTCTTAATCTCTATGTTGAAATGAAACGTCACACTTACGGTAGGCCGGAGGGAGTAAATAAAAGGAAATCATCTATTTTATATTTTCTGCACAAGACATTTAATATATTGGAATTTACTCTTACATCAGTAGCAGAGGAAAAATTATCATGTTGGTTTTCTCGTTTATTTCTAATTATCATTATGGATGGTGTTTTTGCTTTATTGAACTATCGGATTTGTCCCCTTGCATCTTTTGGGTGAAGTTGGATCCTTTCACTATGCATCCTTTTTTAATTATGTCCTTGTGTAGGGATCATTTTCATATAAACTCCCAGCATACGATATGTTGAAGGACTCTGATGCTAGAGACTCTGGTTCTCCTAGCAATAATAATATTAACTCATCTCGGAATTGTATCATGGCATCTACCCTATTAGGTGGTATAATTATTTTCATACCAATGGCGAGGTAATATTTGTTTGTTATTTTTCATTTTTCTTTCGTTTTCTTGTTAATGCGAATCAGTTCATATTCGTCTTTCCCAGCATGTATGTATGTTTTGAGTAAGTCCCAGCATGGTGGTATAAAGTGATTGAGAGAGTCGAATTGCCGCTGGTTTTCCCATGAGAATTAATGCCTGGAACCTTGAATGTTTTAAATGATAATTCCCTTGGAGCCAATTCTGCTTTTGCAGTTGACACTTATAAACTGATGATATTTTATTCCTGTGCTAAATAAACTGCAAACTTTTTTTTCCGGCAGAGAGGAATATGAGCTATTAAAAGATGTCCAAGCTAGGCTAGTGGAGGACCCTCTTACTGCTCCTATTTTGGGAAACGATCACAATGAGTTCAGAAGCCGTGAAAGTCGGGTGAGCCTTATTTATCTATATGACCATTTTATTTTAGTCAAGAGTAAAGCTTTTATCATGTGATTTGTTGGAAACTTGGTACGAAAACTGAATCAATCCAATGGACAGGCTGGAACATCCAAGATGCTCGATGGTGACCTCCTTTCTCAATTCTTGGAGCTTACAAGCATGCAACAAGAGTCTGTGTTGGCATCTCCAGGTGGCAACAACACACGAAACACAGCTATGAGCTCCAAACCTACTTCACCGTTAATGGTTAATCAGGTTGTTAGGCTGCTTGAACGTGTACATTATGCCATCAACTAAATAAAAAAATAGAGAAGAAAACTTTCTCCATTCCTTCTCCTCTCTCTGCCCCCGAAGATGGTCGAGTGTTTATGAGAATGTATCCCCATGATCCTGTTGGCAATCCAGTTCCTGTACAGGGCCACTACAGTTTAGGGTTTTGAAAGCAACAATTCGACAACTCCCCATTTTTGTCCAATCTTTACTCTCCCAACAAGTGTCGTGGTTGAACTTAAATGAGCTAAAGGAAACGCAATCCTGTTCATTCTTGATGCAAGTCATGTTTCCTTGGTTGTATAATAACTTCAGTTTTGTACAACTTTGTTAGTAGAATTTAGTATTGTACAATAAATTTTAGAGTTGTGATTGATGGAACCCAGACCAATTTATTGTTGTGCATTTCCTGGAAAAGGTATCCTCTTTAATGGTCACCTACTAAAGTTTAAAGGAAAATACTGAATATATTGAAATTTCATATACTCCTATATTTTGCCTAATGTAGGAAAATATTGAATAATGAATATATTGAAATTTCATACAGTACACTCCTATATTGCCTATGTTTGAAATGAATGATTATAACCTTTTGACCATTAATGTTAATTTTATACAGTACTTGAGATAGATGAGTTAATAAAGTAAAGTAGTTAAAGTGGGTATAGTTTAGAAAAAGCACGTGAAAAAATAAAAATAAAATTATCTTTAAAAAAATTAAGAGTTATTAAACTTTTTTTTATAAAATGTGATTGTGGATAATGTGAAACAAAAATGAAAAGTATGATCATCGACACGAAACGGAAAATAAAAATAAAATTATCCTGAAAAAGGTATCATCTTAATGGTCTCCTAGTACTGAAGTTCAAAAGAAAATACTGAATATATTGAAATTTCATATACTCTTAAATTAATTGCCTCATGTTTCAAAAGAATGATTATTTGTTGAGAAGATGAAGAGGAATATTATTTCTAAGATTAGCTAGAATAATTGAGAATAAATTGGCATATAAAGAATAATCATTGTCATACATATTAAAATAAATTTAATAATTTAGTCAACATTCTAAATATTTCAGGTGTTGAAAATTTTGTTATATTTAAATAAATTTATGGAATATTATCCGATATTTAAAATTCAAAAGATTTCGGTCACACGTTTTTTTAGATGTCTTTTACTTTAATTTATTTTTTTCACTTACTTGTTAAATTTTATAAACAATTAAATTACTTTATTTTAACTTAGAAATTTATTTTGTTTAAAGAGTGAAAAAAATACACCATCTATGCATATTTTATATTGAGTCATCTCATTTTAAATTTTACAAACAATTATATTACTTTATTTTTAACTTAGAAATTTATTTTAATCAAAGAGTGAAAAATACATCTCTATGCATATTTTATTTTGAGTCGTCTCATTGCAAATTGAACATTTCTTTAAGTAAAAATAACATTAAATCTTTATTATAATATTTGTGAGTCTCGCTAATTTTTATTACTCTACTTTATTTATAAAATAAAATTTTAATATTATATCAACTCTAATCACAACAGGCATCAAATTCAGTAGTGTTTTTCTTAATATTCGCATCGAAAAAAGAAGTAAATTTTTTCTAAATTTATTTTATGAAATCTGATCGTCAATATGTGACAGACAAAAAGTATGATCATCGGACGGAGGATATGCAATATAAACTTGGCTTGACATTGTTGTTCTTAGGTTAGTAGTGTCTTGAATTATTGTTGGACCGGGCCCATTGTGATGAATGCGAGAAAGTGGTTTTTTAATTTGTAGTAGCAAAAGCACAGACTTTTAATTGTGTGTAGGCCCAAAATTCACATTAATGGTCAAAAGGTTATAGTTGGCAGATTGTGATGCTGCCCAACTCTTCACGCAGCTAATTTATCCCAATTGCTAAGTCAAGACAAACACTCAAATCATCAAATCACCTTTTAAATAACCTCATTCATTCATTCTTTCTTTTGTACACATAAATTAAAAGGGATTTTTAATTCTAGCATGGATTTTGCAGGTCCAACGGCGGCTCTGAATCCGACCACTTACGGGAACGGGTCGGTTACGATGGTCCTGTCTCACGGGTTTGGAGCCAACCAAAGCGTCTGGCGAAACATTGTGGGCCCGCTCGCAATCTATTACAAGGTCATTGTTTACGACTTGGCCTTCAACTCGCCGAGCTTCGACTCTAACAAGTACTCCAACTACACCGAATACGCGGATGACTTGACCGCTATGCTCGACGAGCTCAAAGTCACGAGAGTCGTGTTTGTCGGACATTCCATGTCCGCCATGATCGGGTGCATCGCCGCCACAAAACGACCCGAACTCTTTCGACATCTCGTCCTCCTCAACGGATCCCCGATGTACGGTATTATATTGAATCATCGTTCGATTATCTTTCGTTCATAATATATATAATTACTCGTTTTCATCTTTCCAATTATTTTCAATTTAAATATCCGTTTTGAAATTTTCAATTTAAATTAAATACTATTTTTCACTCATATTATGTCATTCTACCTTTTTTTTATTTATTTTCTCCAAATTAAATGTCATTTTAGCTTTATTAAATGATGTTTTCTATAAAAAAAAATCTCAATCAATCATACTTTATTGTCTTTATTAATTAGCATGCTTTCTTATATATTGTAACAAAGCTTAGGTCACATATATTAAAAATAAGAGGAAGTATAGTTTTTTCAAAATTGGCCTTAACATTAATTTAAGTTATTTAAATATTAATTAGTTTAATGTTTAAGATTTTCAAAGTAAATTAATGAAGGTTAAAATAGAGATTTTAAGATATTTTTATTAATATTTGTGCACGAGCTTAGGATGACATATATTTTGACAGAGTATATATTAATTCTTGTCTAGGTATCTGAATGACACCGAGAGCAACTACAACGGAGGGTTCACCCGGCCTGAGGTCGACTCGATCCTGAAAAGCATCGAGACCGACTACTCGGAATGGGTCAAAGGGTTCGTTCCATTGGCCATCGGAGTCGACAACAAAACCGCGATAGAAATATTCGAAGGCAGCCTTCTCAGGCTTTCTCCCGAAGTCGCGCTGAGCACTGCGAAGACCGTGTTTCTGTCTGACTACAGAGATGTTTTGCCACGTGTTAATGTTTCGAGCACCGTAGTACAATCCAAGAACGACACTATCGTCCCGAACTCGGTGGCTGAATACATGAAGGAAAAGCTCGGCGCGAATGTCCTTAAGAAGGTTTTGGATACGAAAGGTCATTTTCTGCAGCTCACTCAGCCCACTCTTCTTGTGGAACTTCTCAAGGGGATCAAATACTGATCAACTTCTCCAAACAACAACGATATATGTTATGATCAATAAATATACTCATGTTATAATTATCCTACTGCCCTTGAGTTGTTCTAAACTATGTGTGGCTCCTTTTACATGAAGACAAAGCTTTAGTATAAAATGGTTGATTCTACATTTCTACTAATACTTTTTCTTATGTTGAGTAACGGGCTTTTTAGATGACAAACTAGGCCCGGATGGTGGTTGGATTACTAGGGATTAAAGACCAAACAGAAATTCATAAATGAGCTTTTCAAGATGGGCCAATAAGTTTTGGAAGTTGGGCTGAAAGACCACTACTAAAAAAATACATGCTGAATTTTTTGCCTTCAAATTTAACAAAACATTTAAAGGTTGTTAGCTCAGTTGGTTGATGAGACTAGTAAAATCTGAGGTTCCAACTCAAGAGTAGAGACGTGTGTTTGAATATTTAAATTTCTGCAATAAACCTAAAAAAAATTAACAAAATACACTCACTTCGAAAATAAAAACAATAAATATTTATATTTAAAATAAATTTGTGTGGTTATAATTTTTTTAATAATTATTTAAATAATGAAAGTTAAAAAGTGAGATTTTGGGAGAAAACTATCAAAAACAAAAATAAGACATTTGAAGTAGGACGGTGTCACTGAGAGTACTATGTCATATCATGATTGGAAAACTTTAAAAACACACAAATTTTGATCCAGTTGAAAAATCTATAATTGTATTCGCATTTTCTTTATAATTGTTAAACAAAGTTTTAATACTAGTGCTATTTAAAAACAAAAACAAGTACTCACTCCATCTCTTAAAAGAATAATATTTTTCTTTTTTATTCGTCTTTGAAATAGTGCAAACTTATAAATAAAATGTATTTTCACAAATTTATCCTTCTAATACACATTTATTTACTCTTGTACCACTATTTTTTCAACTAACTATTTTACTTACGCATCAATACATATTATACTTCGTCTTTACATTATTAAATACACAAAAAATCATTTTTTTCTTCTATACACTATGTAAAGTGATGGATGCAGTACTCTTTTTGTCCTTCTAAAGTTGCATATTAAAATTTTCACGTAAATTAAAAAAAATATTTATTTAATAAATAATATAAAGTAGAAATATATTGAGTATTATTGTGTAAATAATAACATATTTAGTTAAAAAAAATAATAATATTAATATAAATAAATGAATATTGAAGAATATAATAGTGAAAAAAAAAATCCGTTTATAAGGACGTAAACTTTAATTAAAGAACGGCTAAAAAATAAAAGTAAAGAAATTCTTGAAAAAGGGAAGAAGCATAACATAGAAGCCTCACGCTTCCATTTCTAAAGTAACCTAAAAAAGCATTGCACGTTATTTTTGCACTCACATTGTGCTAATTAATTAAATAAAAATATTTTAAGATTTAGAGTAGTTTAATAATTAAAGAGAAGTACAACTTCTTTAACGTGACTTCCCACATAAAAGCGTTTCTAAAGAACATGGAGAGTATAAAATATTTATAAAAATTAAGTGGTGGAAATGAATTGCCGACATTCTATTTTCAAAGCTTTTGCAAGTTGCAAAAAAACCCAAATTCCATACACTAAATTACAAAGCATCCATCAACATTTACTAGTAATAGCTAATAATTATAATTATTCTCTCAATTTTAAAAACAAGAAATTATATATATGTATATATAAATTTGAAAACAAAAAATAATTCAAAATTTAAAATTAAATTTCCACGCAGCAACCGGATTGCACTAACCCAGAGTACCCATCCGGCACCTCGATCTTGGTCAATTTACCCTTCTGCCCCTGTTCCTTCAGATAGAACCCGTGCGGGGCCCCCTGGTACGCCGACCCTGTCACCAGGGTCCGCTCCCCGAGGTCCACCCCACACCCCCCAACTTGCACTGCGGGGTCCACCTCGGCCCAGCACACCAGCGAATTCCCGCTTTTGCCCCTCTCGACCCCGACGCTCGCCCGCGGGCACCGGCTCGCCCGCCACGCATCCTCGACCCGCCTCCACCGGCCCGGCCCGATCTCGTACACCTCCGCGCTGCTCTTGAACCCGCCCTGCGTCTCCGTCCCGTACCCGCTCACCACCCAGAACTCCGACCCGATAACCCCGCCCTCGCACTCGTCCCGCTCCTCGCTCATCCGAGTCAACTCGGTCCACTCGTTCCCCCTCACGTCGAACACCCACGCCGAGTCCAGCGCGTTCTTGCTCCCGTCGTGCCCCCCGGCCACGAACACCCGCCCGTCCGCCGCCCCGATCGCGAAGAACGACCGGGTCGAGGGCATGTCGGCCGACCGGGTCCACCGCCGGGTCGTGAACTCGTACACGAACACGTCTCGGACCGGTTCCCAGGTCACCGGCGACCACCCGCCCATCAGGACCAGCTTCCCCTCCGTGCTCGCCGCCTGGCAGAAAAGGGGTAGCCCGTCCGGGTACTTCGGAACCGGGTCGACCCGGTCCCAATTAAGGCCCACCGGGTCGAACAGCGAAATCCCGTACCTGGGCTGCGCGGACGGCTTTTGGCCGGTCTGAACCGGGAGCGCTTGGACGAGGCACGCGGCCTTGCGCGTGAACCCGGTTCGCCGGCGGTGGTGGTAGAAATCCTTGCTCTGGAGGAGGTCTCGCCAGCGCCGGCAGACCCGGGAAGAGACCCGGTAGGCCGAGTAGTGGAGCCGGGTCAGGCATTCGAGGGCAAGCTCTTCGGGTAGACCCGGGATCAATTCTGTGAAATGTGGATCATCCATAATTATCACTTAAGCAGTAATTAACAATTTTAGTGAGAGATTTGTGTGTAGAAGTGAGGGTATGATGTATACTCCTACTACTATATATAGTGAGGATGGATGAATCATGAGATGACACGTGTCGATCACGGCTTTGACCTGCAAATTAAAATCGTTATTCTTATCCAACATTTTGATGTAACTCATGTTTAATTTTTGATTTGTGAATAAAATAGATTTCAGGAACATAGAAGAGAGAGTTTGAGATCGTGGGCCCCACATTTTGTCACTTAATAAATGAATCTGATATAACGATGATGATGATCCTTTCGTTTGGATGACACGTAGTGGATAAAGTCTAAGTCTTGGATAGGTCCTTTTTGTAGATATTTTATAAACTTATTACTACTTATAAAATACACCTCGAAGCCTCGTAAGCTCGAAAGAACTACGCCAAAGTTAATCGAACTACATACATTTATTAAGTTACAAGAACAAAAACGGTAGTGGCCGCCAATTAAATAGCGATCTCTCTTGTTTCACTTAGTCATAGTTGTGTATTGTGATTCTTGTGTTTTTACGATCCTTTGATACTACATGTTGCGATATTAGAACTAAATTGCTCATGGCTTTCGAAATATATATGAAATGCGAAGAAAAAGATAAACGAAAATAACGAACACATAAATTTACGTGAAAACCCAAATCATAGAAAGAAAAAATCAATTCACTACATCCTTGATGCTTACAATAATTTATTATTTTCGTGAGAAACTCACTTCATAGGTGTAGCAAACATATCAAATTGAAACAATTAAATTTAAAAATAAATATTTTTCCTACTTTATGGCTCCTAAATTAATAAAAAATAGAATTATATTTAATATAATTCTAATTACTTAATTAAATAAACATACGCAAATAAAAAAATCCGTCCAGCGCACACAGAATAACCCATTGTTTTGTGCTCTACATAATCTGACACTTTTCTCCACGTTCAGCGTCGATCTTGAAGGCCCGCCGAAACCTCCTGCGGCGATTATGACCTCTTTTTTCGTTTTCGATTCGAGTCATATACAACAGTGATGTTAACGGCTCCAACTCTTTAAAAATGTACTCCCTCCCAACAAAAGATGAAATACTTTTTTGGTAATTTACAAACGAAACGAAATAGTATTTGATCTTTTGCTGGGATGGAAGAAGTAATATTTTTTTTAAAAAGATATAATTTTTTGACATTTTAACCAAAAGATAAAAGATAAAATTTTATTTTTAAATTTAAAAATAAAGTAATTGTTAGTAGGGGTGTGCATCGGTCCAAGACCGGACCGGAACCAGTTTAATCCGGGACCGGAATCTTAAAATTTCAAGGATCGAAGACCGGTTTAAGGTTTGGATCAATTTTTTTTATTTAATTAAATTTTATTTATTTTTTGAAATTATAATATTTACTATTAATTTAAATTAAAATAGTATCTTAATATATTAATAAATATACATAGGAAATATGGATAAATTCAATTGATAAATAAAAATAATTAAATTAAGCAAAATATTTCATATTAAAAATAAAAAAATGTTAAATTTATATATATTATTTTATGTATAAGCACATATTTATATAATATATATATATATATATATATATATATATATATATATATATATATATATATATATATTAAAATTTCGGATTTCCGGTCTGGATCGGAAAATTTCGAGTTTAGACCGAACCAGAAAATTTCGAGTTTAGACCAGAACAAACCAGAACTCGGAATCTAAAAAATACTCGGATAGAACGGATTGGATGAAACCGGTCGGGTCTTATTTCGCACACTCCTATTTGTGAGTAAAGTTTATAAATTAGATGGATAAAATAAATGTAAAATTTTATTTTAAAGTGAAAAAATATGAATTTTTATTTCCATTTATATGATGTATCAACTATTATAGGTAGTCCTAAAAAGGAAAGTCGTACATTTATTGAGAGATAAAAATTATATTAAAAATATGAACTTATTCCTAAATTATTATCTTATTTAATGATTTGGATATTTTGACACACATCTCAAACTGCTTGAACGGATAGTTAGATAGGTTTGACAACTTTGTATATATATATATATATATATATATATATATATATATATATATATATATATATTAAATTGAATATATATTTTAATATTTTTTTATTTGTGATCGATTTCAACATTTTTTAAGAGATTTAACAAGAAAATAATTAACTCGGACGGAGTCACCCGAAGTCGAATCCAAAACTTTTGAGTTAGCTTACAGCACTGATATATCACATCATTTAATAATTCGTTAAAAACTTGAAGTAATTTAACATTTATATTATTGAGTCGAATATATTTTTCAGTATATAAATATAATGTATTTAATTTTGTCTAGTAATTTTTCTTACATACTTATAGTATCACGAGTGAAAAAGTAATGAGGTCCATAATCACAAGTTCACAACATTTAAATTCAACAATATTGACCGTTCAAAAATCAAATTCAATGCTAGATGTAAATATTATAAGAAATTATCGAGATTCGTGTAAATTAAGTGAAATTTAAGTAATTGGATGAAATATAAGAGCTGAGTGAACGACGAATAATTTAAAACGAGTGTTAATAATATCGGGGAATCTATTGTTTTGCTGCGACAACGTACTAATAGTCAAAAGGGCATTTTATTTGACTGAAAAAAAGGTGTATACATGCATGCATGTTTTTGATCAATTAATTTGTTGGCCACCAAGTATGATTGATGATAAATTTATTTATTGAAAATGGTTAGATTCGATAATCATTCAAATTAATTTAGTGTACTCACATCATTTTATTTATTTGTTAGGTACACGTTAAATAATCTCATGTACGAAATTTGTATTTCAAATTCTCAACATGTCACGTTACAAACTTAAATTATTATCAATGAAAACATAATTAGTTGCATTTCTTTATTGCCATAAATTTGAAAAAATAAAAAATATTGTTGATTAAATAATTAGTGGTTTAGATGTTTGATTAAAGTTAAACCACCTCCTTCATTTAGACTTTAGAATACGAGATTCTCGAGTCGCAATTTAATATTATGATTACCATTTACGTACTTAATTGGGAAAAAAAAATACATGTCTTAATTCAAAGTCAACAACGGAAATTAATTATTAATACGTCGTAATTAAGCTTAATCACGAGGCGTTCTATTGATATGTACGAGCTGAGTACACAAAGTCAACGCCCCCAATGAGTTTACTTTATTTATTGACATTTTAATTAAGATAAGTTATAGTTGTAAATGTATCTACGATCCATGAAAAAAAAATCGAATATTTAGGGGTTTTATCTAATGATACTCTGGAGCTAGAGTAAATTTTGATCGTAAATTTAATATTATTATATTAAATGTAAACTCAATTACACATGCTTACATGTATGAATATGTATGCATTTACGATTAATATATCACTGAAGTAATGCTCCATGAATAGCAACCATGAGTAACAACTGATATTAAAGGTAGGGCTGATTAGTTGGGTTCAAATATTCGAATTTGTAACGAAATATTCACATCTGTTTAGGTACTCGAATATTTGTATCTAATAAATTTGGATAAAAAGTCAAGTCATGGAATTCATTTTTAGAAATATTGAGTATTAAAATACTCAATTATCTGTTCGAGTATACCCAAAATATCGATTAGTTATCTAAATTAAAATAATAAATATATTATTTAAAAATTTAAAACATTATATATATAATAAATGATATTTTTTTGATTGTTTTTAATTATTTTATTTTCTTTTTATTGAAATTTTAAATTTTTATTGTTGATTTTTGTTTGTTGATTTATTAAAAATAAACTATCGAATTTGAATATTATTACTGATTTTTTGTTAATTAATTTTTACGATAATCTTTGGTAATACTCAATTAATTAATGTACTTGATTACCCGACCCGTGCATTTGGTATCCAATTTACTGAACATGATCAGCTGGTTTTGAGATAAATTGTTTTTCTTATAAGGTACGAGTAATTAAAAAATTTAAGTGCCAGTACTCGTTAATACCGAATAGTCACCCTTAATTATGAGGTTTCGAAAATCGCTCTTGATTATCGCATCCCTCAATTATAATTGAAATTAAACAAACCACGATGGAGATGAAATGACAAATAATTTAATGTCATTGACTACAACATAAATAATTGAGAACACATGTATGCAATTCAAGCTGGAATTTTAGGGTGTCTTTTGACTCATATAAATAAAGATTAAACGAAATTATCTTGCAATTCAAGTTGAAATTTTAGAGTGTCTTTTGACTCAGATAAATAAGATTAAACAAAATTATTTTATGTTTAAAGAATATGTTCGACACGCTAATATAAATGTCAAGTTACTTAATTTAAAAAAAAAAATTATTTCTAACAATATCATAATTCAAAATGGATCGAATTTGAAAATATCTAAAACACTGAGCTCTAAATCACAAATGTAATGTATCTTTAATTCAAATATCCTTTTTTATGCATATCATAATAATAAGGCTCGAGTATTTAAAAAAAAAAAAATTAGTCCTTGATTTTCATGTAAATTTTTTAAATTTAAGGATGTTTGATTTAGAGTAATTACGAACTGGATGATTTTCTTGAAAGTATATTGAATACGCCCAAGAACAACATGCACCGAAAAAATATACTTTTCCAATATTTTTGAAATTGTTTTTTCAAATTCTTTTTAAAATTACAAAAAACCTAATAAACAATTTAAGAAAGAAGAGAGTATAAAATATAGACATTAAAAAAATCACTCGAGAAACTAGGGATACATTCACCTATCATAATCAAGTTAGCAATTCAATGATATTGTGTCGCCGCAAACAAATCATGAATTATTGTTCTTTGTTTGTTGCTATGGCATGGGCATATATGCCGCCATGCCTTATCCGGATAGTGCCACGTCATTCGATAAACTATATAATATCTTTATAATGGGGTCACAAAAATAAATAAAATATATTTATACATTTGACATTTCTCAATTGTGTATATGTATCACTCTCTTTAAGATGAGTCTAATTTGAACATTTTAAGGATATAGTTATAATTTATACTCTCAGTTCCAGAAAAATTGTACTAATTTTTTTGTAAGTTTACAAAAAAAGTAGTTCAACTTCTCTAATTGAAAGGAGTATTATATAAATACAAGTTAATAAACTAATTGCATCTTCAAATTTTTATTACTTAAAAAATAAATATTCATATTTTCAAAAAAATAAATAATTAAGTTTTTTTTAAATCACTTTTTAGAACTATTTTTTTTTTACCACTTTTAAAATTTTAATAATAAATTATACTTACTCAATCACAAAAGTGTTTTTTTATTTATTTATTATTATTATTATTATCATTATTATTTCATCACTTTTGAGTTTTGAGGGACGTTTCTCTTGAATAAATAAATAAAATAAAGAGGTTCTAAGCACAAAGTTAGCCCATCAAGCGGGCCCTAGACAATTTGGGCCGTAACTGGTGCTTACTACGTTACTGGTGCATTTGGGCTGTGAAGTGGATGCTTATCAATTTTACATAAGCCCAGTATTTACGTCCAAAATACTTTAAAAGTTATCCGTCTCACTGAAAATGTCATACGCTAATAATAGTACTCCTGTCATTTAATAACAGTAGCACTTTCTTTAAATAGATATTTCAATAATAAAACTCTCCCAAAAAATAAATAAGTAATCTTACTTTTTCATTTTAAAATACAATTTTACCCATACTTTATCCACCTATTTTTCCAACTCCACTTGCAGTTACTTATTTTCTAAGTTAAAAATATATTTATACCTTTTATTTTTTGATCAAAAAGTAAAAAAAAAATATTTTTTTAATTTACATGCCCGAAAAAAAAGGTTTTGTATTTATGAATCGAAGGAGTATTTTTTTTTAAACACAAAAATTAAGAAATAATATATTTTATTTGTAAAGTGAAATTGTGTGATTTTAATTTTTAAATAAACTAAAATGAAAATTTAATTATTTCAGTGAGACAAAAGAAGTACAGTAATAGTTATACTAATCCCTCCGAACCCTAAGAAATGGTCTCCGATCCTAAAAAATGGTGTGGTCAACGTTACTTTTTTTTTGTTTTTTGTGCTTATCAATTTTACAAGAGCTTAGTAATTACGTCTAAATTACTTTAAAATTATTATTACATTCAGTCTCACATGAAAATGTCATTTTTAAGCACAAAAATAAACAAATAATTTATACTTTTAAAAAAACAAAAGTTTGTTATTTAAGATACATATTTATGTTAATTTTGGTTTTATATATATAGAAAAAACAATTGAAGTTGCAATAATCGATTATTATTGGTTGGAATTGAAGTGTGAAATACCAAAAGCACAAACATAGATTTGCACCAAACTTGGAAGAATAGGACGCATTGGCTGCCTTGCCTCCCTTATAAGCTCTCCCTTCCCAAACAATTCCAACAAATATTATCACATAACAAATCCCACTCACGCGCTTTTTTTTTTCCTTTAGATTTATATTTTAATATTTTTTTTTCAATGTTAACAAGTATAAATAAACAAAAATACAATACAATACAAAAATAAGACTAGCTTACAAAAAAATTTACAACTACTGTACAGAGCATAAATTATTTTTGATATACTCGATGAAATGATATAAAATATTTGTAACATTTGTACATGATTGAAAACACTAGATCTTCATGTGGTAAAAGAGCAATCACAACCGATATCCACATGATGGAAAAGGAGATTAGGAAAGCATAATTATAGATGCTAGTTGGTTTGTGAAGAAAATAGGAAATATAACCATGAACAGTCTTATGTTTCCCCAAATGCTTAAAAGGGGGCAAAAGAAAAGGTGAATTCATTTGTTATTTTTGAATGTTTACCTTCTTTTGCACAAGCATACTATCATTTATACAAAGTACACGTTAGCTACTCTACAATTGGCCTTAAATACGTACACAGTGTCATTGATTTTTTAGTGAAAGAGTTGAAAGCTAACAAAAGGGTTAATAAAATGTATGAACTTGCTAAATGGAATCTGTCCATGGGTATAAACATTTTAAACAATCATTTTATAAATATAATATTATTTTAATTATTTTTTTGACATGTTATATAATTAATTATACTATATAAAACATATATTGCACAGAATTTATGTATAAACATATGTTTTGTTAAAAATAATGCATATCCTTATATTTATATTACAAAAATTAATTTAATAAAAAAATATTTTAATATATAATAATAAAAGATAAAAATTATATTTCAAGATATTCATTAAACTAATTATATTTTAAATTATATAAAATAAAAAATTATAAAATTATAAAAATTTTACCATATAAAATTAACGTAAAATATAAGTAGCACACAATTTCTAAACGTGTGTGGTAGGACACTTGGGATTATGCGAACTTTGAAGATAAATTGTCAGGGTTGTTAGCTCAATTGGTTGAACACTTGAATTGAAAACTTGAGGTTCTTGATTCGAATTCCAAGACACTGCAATTGACATAGAAAAAAAAACTTTTAAGATAACTCTGCAAGAAATAGTATAAATATATTTTAAATATATTATGATATTTTAATTATTTTTTTACATTTATTATACTTAGATATAATATATAAAATATACGTTGCGCAACAAAAATAAAAAAATATTGTTTTAAATTAAAAATAATGCATATCTTTATATTTATATTTATTTATATGAAAAAAATCTATTAAATAGAAAAATATATATTTTAATATATAATAATGAAAGATAAAAATTGAATTCTAAGATATTTATGAAATTAGTTGTATTTATCATTATATAAAAATAAAAAATAAAAATAAATCTAGACATTCTGCCCATGGACACCCATATACATTTACCGTTATTGAAAATGTGTAATGCATAATCTTTCATACTACTTGTTCTTTTTATAAATCTCTTATACGTATTCAATTTCTTATACGTATTCTTTTTAGATTTTTGAAAATGAAATTTAACAACTCATGAATTAGATTCATCACTTTCTTAATTTTAGTATGTTAAGTATGACAATGACACTAACACACCTCCAATTTCATCAACTAATCAAAAAATAAATAAAATCCCAATATCATACTTTCAAAACATGTTTGTGCTAGCTTTTAGTACCAAAATATATATAGTGGGAATGTGACTTTTTAGTCACATTTGATAAGTAGATGTGTTATTTGTCCCCACTTATAAAAGTGTGAGTTTTTTACATCAATTGTCCATAAAATGTCTCTTATACCCTTACTATTTCAATAAATCCAAAAAAAACAAAAACAATTACAAAAACAATATCAAATAAAATAAAAACAAAAACAAAATTATGAGTGGGGCCCACGAAATCAGATTTATTGTTTGGTTGGAGGGTTTGGTGTGGGTTTATTATGCATTCATATCACCTCCATATACATCAAACCTAACCCAAAAAAATTCAAAAAATCTCTCAAAAATTTTCTCAAAACCTCTCTATATGTTGCCTCGTTAGATTCTGGAAAACGCCGGCGAAAAAAAGCGTGGTTAAACGAGCCAAAACGAGAGGTACGTGCTCCAATTTTTCGCTCGTTTTTTTTTCTGCGTCTGTTGCTCGATGGGTTGGTCGATGGTACGCTCCATCGACCAACCCATCGAGTAACTAAGAATTTATGAAGTTCAACATTACTCGAATGCTTCTTTACTGAAACACCTTCGACTAGTGGTTCGAGTAACCTTATTCCAGTAACAGATTCGAGTAATGTGAGGTTACTCGAACCTCTTTACAGGATGGTACTGTTACTCGAATGTAACAGGCCATCCTGTTACTCGAATCACCATCCTGTTACTCGAATGGAACTGTCCATCCTGTTACTCGATGGAACAGTTCATTCGAGTAACAGGGCCTGTTTTTTGCAAAAAAAAAGCATTTTTTCGTAATTTTTGGTTTGTTTCGTCGATATATATGGATATGTTGTAATAGTTAACCTAATTCAATAATTTTTTTTGTAATTGTAGATGTCGAATCAACGAATCACGATACGTTACGGTGGTCGTTGGGAACGAGCGGTCTACGTCGACGGGATAGATATGTGTCTTTTCTTCAGGAGGGATCAACTTACCCTCGATGGTCTTGTGAGCCAGATTCGTGCCGTTTTGCGCCCTCCGCCGAATATCGAGTACATGTTGTTCATCTTAACACGAGGCAATGATTTTAGGAGCGTGCGGTGCCCTTTGCTTAGCGACGACGATGTATCCCGCATGCTAGACGAGCAAAAGGACGATTGTTTCATTTTCGTCACCGAGATGCTAGAGGAGGCACATCCAAATGCACCCGAGGTGAATATTCCAGAAGTGGATCCGGATGTACCGACCGAGGGCGAGAGGCCTGTTGAGAATTCCGAGGACGACGAAGAAGCTCGTCAGACCGATCTGTTGCAGTCGTTGACCACTGAATGGACAGAATGGATTAGACAGCCGCGGGTCATCAAAAATATTCTGTCACGCCGTAATCTGTCCTCGAGTTCTAGTGCGGGAGCCGGCGAGCAACCCGAAGCAGCTCAGAATGCTCAGAATAATCCACTGCGCAACTGGATCATTCCACTGCCGGAGTTTGACCCCGCGGTTCCATTGCGATCGGTCGAGCCTCCCGAACTGGTGTATGGTCATATTGCAGTCGGCTCGACATTCCGAACGAAATCGGATCTGAAGATAGCGGTGGGGATGTATCACATGGAGCATATGGTGGAGTGTGCCACTAAACGCTCGACCACTGAACGGGTAGCGTTCGTTTGCAAGCGAGCATCTGAGAAGTGCCCGTTCAAATTGTGTGCTACTGGGAATGACGAAACACTCTGGAAGATTACGAGGCTGAACTTGAATCACGAGTGTGTCAATGATTTGGATCGGACTGCCGATCGTCACGTGTCGAGCAAGGTTGCCGCTACTTACTTTGCACGTCAGCTAGTCGACGATGAGATCACACTGAAGCCGAAGACGATGATTTCTGATTTGAGGAGATTGTACGGAGTTGTGATCGATTACAGCTTCGCCCTGCGGACGAGGAACCTGGCCGTTGAAATGAGGTACGGCAACTATCAGGATTCATATCAGATGCTCCCGTCATATCTGCACGTGCTGAAAGAATGCAATCCAGGGACCCGGTATGATATTCAGACGACCAGTGAGGGCGTGTTCTGTCACATGTTTGTTGCACTTGGGCAGTGCATTAGTGCATTTCAGCAGCGCACTCTGCGTCCCGTCATAGTAGTCGACGCCACTCATTTGAAGGGGAAAAACAGTGGTGTGTTATTTGTTGCCGTCACGAAGGACGGAAACGAGCAGATTTTCCCGCTTGCCTTTGGTATCGGTCCGATTGAGAATGACCTGGAGTGGACGTGGTTTCTAGAGCACCTCAGGCTTTGCTACGATGCAGACGATCTGCTCATTGTGTCCGACAAGCACAAGAGCATCGCGAATGCTATTCGGAGTGCCTATCCCCACGCAACCCGTGCGTTGTGCTGTCACCACCTCGAGAAGAATCTGGCAATGTACCGCTCTCATGTGATCACAATTGTACACAAAGCTGCCTACTGTTATCGAGTGGATGAGTTTGAAAAATATTTATCTGATTTGGAGAAAGCCAGTGGAGACGGTGCTTATAGGCGCCTCGTTGGACTCGGTGTTGAGACCTGGGCAAGGTCGAAATGTGCTGCACGACGATATGGTTTCATGACATCGAATGCGGCCGAAGTCTTCAACGGTGCTATCAGATGGCCACGACGATTGCCTGTTTGTGCTATGCTCGAGTCGATTCGTGCGATGATTGAGAGATGGTTTGACGAGAAACGAAGGAAGGCTAATGAGAGGGAGGATGAGCTGACCGAAGAGGCATTCGCAAAGGTGTCTAATCAGAATCAGTTGAGTCATCATTTTCCTGTTCGGGAGGTCAGTGCGGGGACCGTGTTCAGAGTTGAGGAAAACGGGAGGTCCTATCTCGTGGATATCGCGAGACGCACGTGTGACTGTCGGGAGTTCGACTTAGACCTTATTCCGTGTCGTCATGCTGCTGCCGCTATACGGTATGGTATCGGTTTCCTTACATCTTCTTTTTAATTTTAAACATTCAATTAATTAATGCAACTAACGTGATACTTTGTGTAGACGGGCTAGATTTTCATTGTACGATTTCGTCGGCCCCTATTTCAAGCAAAGCAGCTTGAGAGAGATGTATGCGACTCCTATTGTGCCAGTACCACACGTTGATGATTGGGTTGTCCCTCCAGAAGTAGCTTCGTACGTGTGTCTTCCACCGGAAGTGGTTAGTCAGGCTGGACGTCCGCGGTTGAGTCGGGTTCGTTCTGCAGTTGAGGGATCTGGGTCTGCTCGTCGTGTACAGGTTTGTTCTTCGTACCTAATATTGTGTCGTCATTAGTTTGAGTAAAGACCTAATACCGTGTATTTGTGTGCAGGTGTGTACGAAATGTAAGGGCGTAGGACATAACATACGCAACTGCAAGGCTTACATCCCTCCTGCAGGCGTTGATTTGAATGTCCCCCCGGAAGCCTCGGGAACGCAAGAATCGGGTCGAAGAAGGCAGAAGAAAAAGTGCAGCATTTGCAGAACCGAGGGCCACACGAAAACAAAATGTCCGATGCGTGTGGATTGAGGGCTCTTCTTATGTTTGGTTGATTTGTTATCGTGTTTCTCGATACATCGTATGACTAGGATTGATTTATTATCTTGTTTCAAGATATATTCAGTGTGTTTCTTTGGATATTTGCAGTGGTTTTTGTTATACCTTTGTGATTTGCAGGTCAGGGTATGTAAAAAAAGAGAAAGGGCATTCTGCATATTCAGTACGCCATCGAGTAACCTATGTCGATTAACCTCATCGATTAACCATTTCGAGTAACCCAATTCCTGTAACCCATCGATTAACACATTCGATTAACCCATTCGATTAACCCAATTTTGTAACCCTCCTTTCGAGTAACCCATTTGTAACCCTTTTTTCGATTAACCCAATTTTGTAACCCATCGATTAACCCAATTTTGTAACCCATCGATTAACCCAATTTTGTAACCCATCGATTAACCCAATTCTGTAACATATTAACCCAATTTTGTAACCCTATTTTCGAGTAACCCAATTTTGTAAACCTATTTTCGAGTAACCTCATCGATTAACCAGTTCGATTAACCTATTCGGTTAACCCTACCTTCGATTAACCCTGCCTTCGATTAACCCTTTCGAGTACATTAGGGTTTCCATCGAGTACATTAGGGTTACCATCGACCAACCATTCGAGTAACTAAGAATGCCCATCGACCAACCATGAACAGGACCCATTTTTTTCAATTTTAAGGCCGTTCGTCAATTTCTAATTGTGTTTTTGCGTATGTAACTTCATTTTAATGATAAAAAACATTCATTAAACATGTTTTGATGTTCAATTTTGGAGTTCTAATCCATAACATGTCAACATTGAACAATATCATAGTTTGTTTGTTGTAAACTTACTTAAGATATTTAGAAAAGTATGACTAATGTTCCACGTTTCACTTGTTTTCACTCTAAACGAATCGATTGATCATCTAAACTGTTTTAATAATGTTTTATTGCTCTAAATTGAACTTATTAGTGCAAAAAACAACTTAATTATCCAAAAAAAGGCCAAAAAATACTAATTTTGAAAGGTTAGTCGATGGTTAGTCGATGGTGGTTCGAGTAACATTCCATCGACCAACCTTGGAGATTTATGATTACAGGATGGCAATTCGATTAACCCCATCCTGTAACCTATTTCGAGTAACCCAATTCCAGTAACCATTTCGACTAACCTTTTTTAAGTACTTATGCAGATTCTGGCCTCATTCTACGTTAATCGATGGACCTGTTCTTGATTACTCGATGGTTACTCGATGGAACAGTCCATTCGAGTAACCTCTGGGCAGAATGAAAAATGACTTTTTTACACATTTTTAAACCCAAACCTGCAACATTCTAACCAAACATTCAATATACCACACATCCAAGACAAAAATACCAACAATACTAAACAATAAATCATCCAAAACAAGTCTAATACCAAACAATACTAAACAAGTCTCTAAAGTGTCGAAAATAAATAATCCTAACGATATTGTTCATTTGTTACCCCTTCCCGAGCTAACCAAAAAATCATCCTAGCAATATATGCACGGTACTTTGTGATGTAACCAATGTCAATAGTCTTATTCTCGTGAGTCATTTTCTTATTGACTAAGCGATCCAGGTACATGCAACAGATCGGCCCACACGAGCTCCCGTCGTCTTGCAATATTTGTTGGTCCGTGGGCATTAGCTCAACCTTGAAAGCACACGTCTTACGATCCCTGAAAAATAAAAGATTGAAAGCACACGTCAATATCATATAAGAAAAAATATAAAACTACGAAATGAATTAAATGATTGAATCATACCTCAACGAATTTTGTTGCCACCAGTTTGCGCTTTTCAACAGTCGAGGCAACAAATCTGTGATTGGATTCAGCTCTTTAACCCTGATCTTGGGATTCGGGAGAGTATGCAACATGGAATCATACACTTCGACAGTCCAGGTGTCGAAATCAATGATCGCCACGATCCAGTGAATGTTATCCAAGTTGCAAATCAAGGCCGCCTTGCATACAAACAATGAAAATATAAGAATTCAGAGAAACCGAAGTTTATTAAAATTCATTTAACATACCTTATGGATATTGTACCAACTATGTTGACCACCACCCGGACCCGATACAGTTTTTCTCAAATCCAAAGGTGGTATCCAATTCTTGTATCTCTGCTCGAAATTATCCGACTTCCCTGTGTGCTTCAGTTTCTGGTATTCACGGCACAAAGTTTGCTTCGGAAAGGACATAAATTATGTTAGTAAAAACATAATAAAAATATCAAATATAACAAACACAGATAAAAGACATTCACTTACAAAGAGGTCGGGACCAAAGATCTGGTGCGTAAAGTCGTGCACGCGCGCCTTCACCCCTTCTTTGTTTCTGAGTTTTTGTCTCAGGAAAGCAACATACAAGTCGAGTACCTGAATATTAACACGTTGTTAAGATTTAAACATAAATTAATAAAGTTAAAATTTATAATATTACCTGAGACGTGAACCAAACGGAGGGACTTTCGACATCGTCGAAGAATTTCTGATCAAGGATCAAATCATCACAGCACCTCACCCTCACGCAGGAATCGGGCCCCGACTGTCTGTACACCTTGTACATCCGCGCGCTTTTTAAACTGCGATCCTTACTAAAATCTTGGATGAAAGGGCTACGCAAGTACTTGGAAGGCATAACAACACGAGGTCCGAGGCTGCTCTCCCCGTCATCCTGCTCGTCATCATCCTGCTCGTCATCATCCTGCTCGTCGCCCTCATCCTCGTCAGTGAAGCACATCTCATCCTCGCCACCCTCCTCGTCATAAGCAGCTGGCTCTGAGAAGATATCAAAGTTCCTCTCAGGATAGCTCTCGACATCGACCACAACAGCTGGTCTAGGCGTGCTGGACATCCCTAGATCAAAAGGAACAATCGACGGAGGCGTGCGGTAGCTGGAGGACTCAAATGGATAGGCCGGTGGCGGCATCTGGGGTCCCTGAAATCCATAGGCCGGTGGAGGCATCTGATAACCCTGGAACCACGTGTCAAATGGAAATACCGGAGGCACCGGGGGCTGCCTGCAGTAACGCATCCATGCCTCAGCGTCTGCATATGAATACCGAGGGTCAGGCATCGCCGACGTCGAGAATCGAGCTGGTGCTCTGCGCGAAGAAGTCTCCTGAATGTCCTCACAGTGGTAGGAATGACGAGGAGGTGAACTCCGAGGGGGAGAGGAAGGCTCTTCGTACACTGGCCTCGAGGGATAAGGCCGTGGCTGAGAGTGTCGACTGAAGCCGAAGAATGCCTTCATTTTAGAGAACAAGTTCTCCGTGACGCTCTCCGTGACATGCCTCACGATGTGAGTCGTGAATCCCTTCTCGGATGTGTCGAACAATATCCTCTCGAAGTCACTCCGACGATAAATAGGTGGATCATCGTCCACCACTGTCTCAGATGCAGGTCCAGCTCGAGACTCAGGAGGAGTGGCATGTCGAGGAGGCGGAGAATCATGTCGAGGAGGAGGAGTGGCATGTCGAGGAGGCGGAGAATCATGTCGAGCTCTCCGAGATGTACGTCTCTCTGCTGAAGAGCTGGGCGTGATATCGTCACGCGTGCGGACATGTGTCGTCGCCTTCTTGAATGTCTTGGCCACGCTTTCGGCCACACGGTCCACAAGCTTTTTCTTCTTCTTCTTCTCCATCTGCTTCTTCGGTGCCGGTGCTCGTGCCGGCGCCGCTGCGTGAGTTAAGCGGATGGGAGGCTGGTACGGGACGGCATACAGCTCACCGGCCTCCGTCAAACTCCTATAATACATCATCTCCTCCTCCTCCGGTGTCGGTGTGAGGGTCTCGTGCACTTCAAGCTAAAAGAAAACAATTAAAAAAAAAATTATTAGATATTCGATAAAATTATTAATTCAAAATTATTAACGAAACAGATTGACGGTTACCTGCTCATCCTCGAAGTAATCCGTGAAATCGAAGTTAGTCTTCCTCTGCGTCCAATGCAAAAACCGGGGCCTTCGCGTCTCTCGGCTCCGAGTAGCGCACTGTCTCCCTAAAGCAGGAAAGGCCTCGAAGGCCCAACACTGGAAGGCCCAAACTGGACCGTAAAAGTGATAAGCCGCTTTCTCGGCCTGATCAGCTGCCATCCCAGTAATGCTGATGTAGTGCGAGAAGTTCTTGAACGTGTAAGAACCCCAAGGAAACCACTCCCAGCCATCGTGATCCTCCACCAGTGTCCAGACCCAGTTCTCGACATCCAGTTTCTCTCGGCCAATCAGAACGAAGTAGAGAATCAAGATGTTGGCAACCTTGAAATAATCATTTAGGTCGTTGCCCATCCGCAGACCATTGAACGAACTGAGCAGTGCTTCAATCTTCATCACTCTGCAACGGAATAACCTCCGATGGATGCCTGTAATGGGAGCTTCATGACCTTTGTCTGTGGGATCGAAGTTACTATCCCCAAAGCGCAGGCCGGTGACCAGGGCGTATTCTTGTGCTCGGAACTTCACAATACGATCCCCGATAGCAAACCAGTGCTCAAACTCTGGTATTCTGCTCTTGCTAACGATCTCTCTCGATAGCAGTTTGTGCAGAGGTTTGTTCGATCGGTCTGCACTGGGCATGGTAAGGAACTGACTGAACAGATACGTCTGTTCGTACTCCGCGAGGCCCTCGTCCCCACCCACTTCCCTCAGAGTATCTTGTACGTTTTTCAAAACGCCGCGTCGATCGCCGCAATTGATCGCTCTCGAAATGTCGACGAAATCCGGTCTCCTCCATCGGAAACCAGCCTGCACAAACGGAGAAGAAGCAATTAAAAACATATTAATATGATCAAAAACAAAAACAAAAAAAAAAGATTTCTGCCTGTTACTCGATCGTGTTACACGATCGAGTAACATACGATCGACCAACCCTATTCGACCAACCCCATTCGACCAACCCCATCAATCAACCCATTCGATTAACCCCATCGACTAATCAAGAGCTGACTACTCGAAGATGTTAATCGAAAGGGTTGGTCGACGGGGTTAGTCGAATGGCACTAATCGACTGCCATCGACCAACGCCTTCGAGCAGTCAAGAACATATTTCAAAATTCAGAATTTCAGACAATTCAACTCAAAATTACAGTTCTAAATCACTTATAACACTAGTAAGAACTCAACCAAGCATCTAAAGCACCATATAATCCATCACATTGCTCGAATTCTCGAAAAAAAAAATCGAAAAAAAAGGGTTCGAATTCGGGAATTACCGGCGGTTGGAGCAGCGGTTCTTCCTCCTCTTCATGGTCGACTTCGTGCTCCTCGTGTTCGGATTCGGACGCCGACGACATCTTGCTCCGGTGAAGGGATTCAAAATCGAAAAAAATAACGGCGGCGGTTTCGGGAGAGAAAAGAAAAAAAGGGGGGACCGATTTTGTGTTTTTTTATATTTATGTTTTTGTCCTTTTCTTTTATTTTGAAGGGTATAATAGGTACTTTGAGTTGAATTGGTGTAAAAAACTCCTACTCTTATGAAGTAGAACAAAAAACACACAAACCTTATAAATTTGACCGAAAATCCACAGGCCTCATATATATAACACAAATTATATTGATCATTATATTTGGACTTTAATTTAGATATTTTTTTCCAACCTAGTTCCTATATAAACATAAAATTCAATTCGAGGATGTGGGTGAAGCCTGTGATGATGTGGGTGAGATATTCTCATGCGAGACAGGGTTCGAACTTCGGGTGAGACAAATTTTCATTGAGATATTACGAAGGTTTGTCCTGGGGTTCGACCTATTGGCTCTCTCGCACAAGTGTCTGCTACTCGGGCACATCCCTCGATTTACATCCTACCCGATCGAGGGAACTCCGATCGAGTGAGCATGAAGTTTCTCGTCTCTACTCCTTATAAAAATAAAAAAATAAAAAAATAAAAAAATAAAAAATTCAATTCGAGGATGTACTATAAGACACCAATTACACCCAACGCCACTTGGTTGCAGAGTGTATGTGGCACACGCGCGCACACGAAGAGAAATTAAAAGTGGTTAAAATCAAGAAAGCAAAAGGTCACCCATCTTTTAATAACAAGTTGATTCATTCCACGCTCAAAAGAGGAAAAACAAGATTCGAGAAACAAGAGAGAAATTAATTATAGTTAGAACAAAAATTGGTACGATGATGAATCATGACGGTCGACTCGCGCCGGTATCGGAAGAGCCCGTAAATGACGGCGGCGGCGGCGACCAAGCCGGGAAGAGCCAACCGTGGCGGCATTGGCTGTCGGCCCACTTCCCGCAGTTGTTCCACAAGAAATGCGACCTCAGGCTTCTTCTCAGTGTTCTCGCTTGTCCTCTTTTCCCTCTTTCCGTCCATCCCAAACACGCCCTTATCACTCAAGTAACTCCCCTTCTCAAACTCTCTATTTTATGATCTAAATAATCTTCTTTTACACCAAAGTTCATATCCAAAGTGTACTTAATTCAATTGATGAGTGTCATAAGTATACATTATTTTAAAAAATAAAATATTGTACATTCAATTTCTCATGTGAAGTTAATTCGAGCGTGTGATTATCGTGAAAACATGATTTAAAATAAAATAAAACATTATACATTCAAATTTTTTCATATCGTGTGATATGATTTAATTCAATTGAGTAAGTATCACATAAAAAATGATTTTAAAATATAAAATATTGTACATTTTTTTTCATATTTGTGTAATATTACTCAATTCAATAAGTATAAAATAAAAATTAGAGTAAGATAAAATTTTAATTTTCATAAACATGTCTATTTGCTAGTTGTGTGTACATGATATTTTGTGATATTATTTTTCATTTTTAAGTTAAAATGTAAATTTATTTTTATAAACTTTGAAAAAGTAAGTTAAAGTGAATGATTTTTTTAATTTTTTTAATTTTTTAAAAAAAAGTTTAGCAACTAATTTTTTTAATGCTAGTATTTTTTATGAATGAATGAAAGTATGTTTGTGCACGTACAAGGTGTCTTCTTCTCCCCAGTACATAATCCAGCACTTCACCGCGGCAACAGGCTGCCGGAACATGCCCGCCGGAGCCGTCAAGAACATGTACGCCACCGGCAAAGTCTCCATGTCCATGGTCGACGACCTCGGCGGCAACGGCAGTTCCCGCGAGGAGAAGAAGCAGCAGGGCTGCTTCGTGACGTGGCAGATGGGCCCCCACAAGTGGCTGATCGAGCTCGTCGTCTCCGGCCAGAAGGTCGTCGCCGGCTGCGACGGCGCCGTCGCCTGGCGCCACACCCCCTGGCTCCCCCCTCACTCCGCCAGGGGCGGCGGCCCCCGCCCCCTCCGCCGCCTCCTCCAGGGCCTCGACCCCTTCGCCGTCTCCTCCGTCTTCTCCTCCTCCTCCTCCTCCGCGGGGGAGAAAAATGTCTCCGGCGTCGACTGCTTCGCCCTGAAGCTCTCGGCGGGGCCCGCTGACCTGGCCCGGCGGGGGGACGGGTCGGCCGAGATGATCAAGCACGGGGCGGTCGGATACTTCAGCCAGCGCAGCGGCCTCCTCGTGGGCCTCGAGGACTCGTACCTGACCCGGATCCAAGATGGGCCCGGGGCCCGGCCCGCCTACTGGGAGACCACGACGCTGACGGAGATCAAGGACTACCGGGCCGTGGAGATGGGCCTGGTAGTGGCCCATTCGGGCCGGTCCAGCGTGGCCATCACCAGGTTCGGGGATGGGATGAGGGCCGGGGGCCCGGTGGTGACTAGGATGGAGGAGACGTATGTGATTGATGACGTGGCTTTCAACGTGCCGGGGCTGTCGGAGGAATCCTTCATTCCTCCTCAGGAGATGCGGAGAGATTATCCCGAGGAGGAGGGACTCGACTGGACACGTTAGTCGTTCGTCGCACAATTTAATGTTTTATTTTTTTTTTCTTATTTTAATTCGTGAAACAATTGTGTGTATCGTGTATTCGATTTCATTAATATAAATGTAAAGTTGTTCAAAAATGAAGTAGGTCTCTTTGGAACAGGTGGTGAGAGTTGGGGTGAAGGTGTCCAAATAAGTCTTTTAACTTTGTCCCCCCATCCCTACTTATGCTCATCTTTAATTCAATCTGTGAAGCTAAATTAATACATAAAATATATATATATATATATATATAATCTTTTTTTTTTTTTGTGGTTCATTTGATTGTTGTTATTTTGTTATGCAGCATTGATGTATAATCTGTGACACCCATGTTCTGTGTTTCTTTGGGCCTGTACGAAGATATATACATATAATAGAGAAAAGGTTTTGTTTTTTTGTTTGTTTGTTTGTTTTGTTTTCTCTTCCATTGTTTGAGCTTAACGATGGACGCGAGAACCCCGTTGTTGACGAACGAGGAATCCACGGCGCAGAAAAGTAGAAATTCGATCAATAATTTGAAATGTGATTTCTTGAGCAATTTGCCTGACAAGGTTAAGACAGGGCTCGATCCTGAGGTCCCGTTTCATCTTCACATATCTAAGACATCTTCTTTGACTCAAGGTAATTCATTTGATTAGCCTTTTATTCTTGCGATTGGATCTCGGTTTCTTGAATTTGATCGTTGTTTTAGGCGAGAAGGATTATTATCAGAGACAATTTTCCACCCTGAGGTCTTTCGAGGAAGTCGACTCGCTCGACTCAGTCGGCGCCATCGACGAAGAACTGGATCGTCAAGAGCAGGTCCAACACGAGAGAGCCATGAACATTTCTAATTGGGCTAATGTATTCCTCCTAGCATTTAAGGTAACAAATAAAAGGAATTGGTAATTTTTTTCGGGTTAATTATTTTCTTGGTTTTAAGTGTTTTGTGATTGTTGAAGATTTACGCGACAGTGCAAAGCGGGTCGTTGGCCATCGCTGCATCCACGTTGGATTCGTTGCTCGATCTGATGGCGGGAGGAATACTTTGGTTTACTCACATGTCCATGAAAGACGTAAACATATACAAATATCCTATCGGGAAGCTCAGAGTGCAACCTGTCGGCATCGTCATCTTCGCTGCAGTCATGGCGACTCTAGGTAAGAGCGTTTTTTCGTGCTTCCGATATGAAATGAAGGGAAAAAAAGCTTTTTTGTTTTAGGTTTTCAGGTGTTGATACAAGCCTTGGAACAACTGATTAAAGACGAGCCCTCTGGAAAGATGAGCTCAAATCAACTGTTGTGGCTGTACGTAATAATGCTCTCAGCAACGGCGGTGAAACTCGTTCTGTGGTTGTACTGCAGAAGCTCAGGAAACGAGATTGTCCGTGCCTACGCAAAGGTGATCCATCCGTTCATTTTTCCGTTTTTTTATTTCTGGTTAATTATTATCGAGTGATATATTCATCAATTATTGTTTCGATCAGGATCACTATTTCGACGTGGTGACGAATGTGGTGGGATTGGTGGCCGCGGTTCTCGGAGACATGTTTTACTGGTGGATCGATCCGGCTGGAGCTATAGCTCTCGCCGTCTACACCATTACGAATTGGTCAGGGACCGTGTTGGAGAACGCAGGTAAGAAAATATAGTGTTGTTGATAAGTAAAAATATATTTTACAATTAATAATTTAGTTGGTCGAATATATTCTTCAATACTTGTTGTTTGCAGTTTCACTTATCGGGCAATCGGCCCCTCCGGAAGTACTGCAGAAACTTACATATCTCGTTCTGAGGCACGATCCTAAAATCAAGCGCGTTGATACGGTTCGTGCTTACACATTCGGTGTTCTTTACTTTGTTGAGGTAAGCCTAGAAAATTCAACCGTTGTGATTGTGGTTTTTAGCTTGAGTCGAGCGCTTATTTTTGAATTGGCTCCGAAATGATGGTAGGTGGACATTGAGCTTCCGGGGGAATTGGCGTTGATTGAAGCGCATGCGATTGGAGAGTCGTTGCAGATAAAGATCGAAGAACTACCGGAAGTGGAAAGGGCGTTTGTTCATCTCGATTATGAGTGTGATCACAAGCCGGAACATAAGATTCGAAGTAAGCTTCCGAATAGTGAGGCGTGAGTTGCTTTTTCTAGTTGTTGTGTTGTTGTGATTGTAAGGGCAGTGTATCATATGTATGTTTGGATTTGAGTTACATTTTGTACTCAGTGTTGTTGTGATTGTTATGGTAATGTATGATATTATGTACTGCATAAATTTTGATCAGAAAGTTTTTTTTTTTTTTTTTTTTTTGACTTTTCGGAAAAACTCAAATAATTTTATCTTCGTCCCACTACGGTTTGCCAGTCTCCTTTTTAGTGGTCGGACAGTAGAACTAATCAACAACATTTAGTAAATTTATCTTTAAAAAATAAGTAGGAGTAAATTGATGTTTAAAAAAAAAATAGTAAATTGATGTTTATTTCTCTTCAACAACTTTAAGTTCAACAGCATGATAAATATGAAAAACATGAAGGGCCTAATTGAAACAATAATTCACTGATGGTGCAAAATGTTAATAAACTCTACTTCCACACCCCATCTTCTTCGTCTTCTTCTCTAAACCCTCTAGCGGATAACTGCGTTTTTTTTCTCTCAATAGTTTCAGAGGTTAGTTCCATGTTTCATTTTCCTTGTTTCAATACATGAATGCTCATCCATTTTTTCTTCTTCTTCTTTTTCTTTTCGCCAATGACTCTTAATTATTTTCTGCTTTAATTATTTGATTTTGATAAACATACAGTATATTATTGTCTGGAAAATAATGTTCAGCCTAAAAAAGAATGTGGAATTTGAAAATTGTTAACTGCCTCGACGAATTTGGTCCATTAATTTGCTGTGTTAGGGTACTGTCTCCCCTCGATTACGGCCAATCCCGTGTAATTCTGGTTTCATCGACACTCGATTTTCTCACCCCCAAAATTTCCGTCTTTACCGAGCTTAATTAGTCGTCGTTTTCAGCTGTATGTGAAAATGTTTTTGAGTTCTAGCTTTGGATATAGTTTGGTGTGAACTGAATATAATTTCCTAAACTTAGAATCTCTTGATTAAGTTTTTACATCTTTATTAAATGACAGGGCACGGATTGACTGATGGAACACTATTAATCGTCTGATTGTTGAAACCCGAGAAATATCTGATTGATGCACTGTTCGAGTTTTCAGATGAATACGTTGTTGCATTCAACTCCATCGTTACTACAAGTTAAACGATCCAAACCTATAGTGCATCCCCAACCCGTTTGTAGTTTTTATTCATATCCTAAAATCCGCCTGCCTACTTCTCGTTCAACTAAGTCCGCTCGTGATTTTCGATTTTCCGTTGGGTCTACAATCCCTTCTAACCAAGGGACGGATTTTGCGGTTCATTTCGAAGATATTGTGGAAAAGGACTGGTCGTTTCTGGAATCCGATGTTGAAACGAATTCCAATGGAGAGGATTTTTCGAACGTCGATCGGATTATTTCGGAGGGGAAAATCGAAGAGATCTCAAAGGTTTTGGTTTCTATCGGTTCAGAAGGGTTTGTGGATAGGCTGATTGGTACTTCACCTTGCAAGCAGTTATTTGTCGTTCACGACTCTCTGCTAACACTGGCGTGCATCAAGGAGAAGTACGATGGGGTCAAATGCTGGCAAGGGGAGCTGATAAGTGTACCCGAGAAGTGGGCTTCTTTTGACGTGGTGTTTCTGTATTTTCTCCCCGGTTTGTCCTTTGGACTTGGTCAGATTCTTGCAGCTTTAGCTAAGCGTTGTTTGCCAGGTAAATATGGAATTTTGATTTTCGATTAATTATTTTTTGGATTGTTATAATATCGATCGTGCAGTGTCAGCTTGTTTGTATAATAAATATTTTCCTTTCGACAGGAGCAAGACTAGTGATAAGTCATCCACAGGGCAGGCGTGCAGCCGAAGAACAACAAGGACAATACCCGGACATAGTGGTTTCCAATTTGCCTGAGGAAACGATGTTAAGAAACACTGCAGTTGATCATTCGTTCGAAGTGGTGGAATTCATTGATGAACCCAGTTTTTATCTCGCTGTTTTGAGATTCAACGTGTGAGAGCAGAGGACAAATAGGAAATTTCTTATTACAGTATTAACTTCTTCGAATGTCTGGGAGTAGGGGCTCTTTCTTGTTTTCATTTTTACTTCTAAAAGTATCTGAAACTCTTTGAGGACCATGGGTTTAATAACATTTTGAAGGGTTAATAACATTATATGCTTTGCTTGAAGCATAAATTAAGATGTTTGGTAGTTCTCAAGTCTTAACCATGTCATCTCCAAGTCACTGCTCAAAATGAAGGAATGATCTCTGGATAATTTTTCATTCAAGGTCTCGACAAATTTTCTGATCAGGCGAGATAAAACATACGAAAATGTGTAAAAACTAAAAAAGATAGCACCAAATCATATATCAAACCGAAAAGAGTTCATACCAAGTTCATCCCATAATACATCATCTCTCTCTGTATGTATAAGGGAGAAAAACACACGAAAACCAAAGTTAAAAAAGAAATATTGGCGCTAAAATTTTCTCAAACTGGTATTATTTCGCACCACATTACAAAGTACTCGAAGCTTCCATCACTCAGCACACAGGTATAAGAAGAAGAAAAACAAGTTCTAAATTTGCTCAAAGCTTTTCAGTATAAAATGAAGGAATGAAAAAACAAACAGAAATGAACTCCTTCCTTGTATGTAACTACCTCAGAAGATCGAAAATTTTATACCCTTGGTCGCAGCAAACAAGTTGTACTCCTCGACAGAATCTTTCTTACCACAGGGATGGTCACCATCTGGACAGTTAGCTGATGACTTCTTCATATCCTCCATAATCCCTTCATTTAAGGATATGGGGTCAGCTTTGAATCCAGTCGAAAGAGCTACAGGGCCACCAAAATGGAAGAGAGAGAAACCGTTGTTCACCACTTCCATTGTATCAGCCTTCTGATTCCGTCCATCATCCACAACCGTAGGTGTTCCGGATCGGTCAGTTGAGGGCATATTTGGTATACTACCGTCCGCTTCTTTTAGTCCAGTTGCATTTGTGCTAACCCCATTAACCTGAGAAACAGGCTGGAAAACAGGGGCATGAGCGTGATTAATTAATGGGGGGGTCAGATGCTGGAAGGCCCCATACTGCACAAACTGTGCATTTCCGTTCAAGCCGTATCCGAAACTGTTGGGAAATAAATAGTGGTTGGAGTGGGGAAAGGGAATCAGCCCGTTTACGGAACCCGATGACCAAGAAACTGGATTCTGATGGTAATAGCCCATTGTGGGAGCCTGAAAAATGGGGTAATTAATATTTGGGTTACTGTGCATTTGAGGAAGAACACTATGATGCTGAGCACTTATACTGATGCTTTCCATCCCCTTTTCGAGATATGAAGCTTCTTCCTTTAGTAAATTTGTTTCAGCAGAGGCAGCTTCTTGGACTCTATCATCTTGCTCCGCGGATAATCCAGGGTTTTTGAGGTGGTCTGGAGTTTCTTTTCCATCTGAGATTTGGCTGGACTCTTCCGAGTCTGAAGTAGACGTTGATTCTGTATTCTGAGATTTTGAATACAAATTGATGTCACCATCACTGAGGCAAGACGAGAAGTTATCGGAGTTAGAAGAGGTGCTCAATGATGAATCTTGGGGCTTTGACTTTGATCCTGTTACACTTACATCTCTCGCGCCATTATCTTCTTGACTGGTTTGTACTGAAATATCAACCACTTCGTCTGAACTAGTGGAGCAACACTCAGGGAGTTTATTGGACAAAGAAGGTTCGACTTTCAGGTTGGATCTCAAGGTAAAATTAGAATCCGAGTTGCTTCGGATGCATTTCTTCTGTGAATCCAACGGTTCCCAAACTTTCTTAGGAGTGTTGCCAGAAATGGTCCTGCTTTTAGGTCGGCCAAGTGCACACTCTATTTGCGTACTATTATACTTTTTGCCACGATGATACGGTTTTGACATATCAGGTTGCGCTACTCTTGTCATTTGTGGCTCTGATCTCGATCTATACTCAGTATGATGATGGTTACAGATGCAAGAATGGGAATCATATCTATCACCTATTATATTGGTATTAGTGCACTGGAATTTTTCACTCAACTTTCCGCCATATCTATTAAGGGTAGACCTCGCAGCATTTGTTCGCAACTGCTTATTGAATGAATTAGCACTCCTTGTAAATTCGAAACCATTCTCCGATATTGTTGGACCTTTTCTCCTATCAGACCATTTTAAGTTCAAATCCCGTTGAGAATCTTTGCGGAAACTCGGCTTCCTGCGAGAATAATTGATGTGCTCATACGGGAAAGGGGTGTTCCAGTCTCTTGTGTTGCCAAATTCTCCATCCAGAATATCCTCAGACGAATTCTCCATATTTGAGTAAGTATCTTGGATATCAGGAGACAACATGCTGGATGGAGTAGCTTCACCTCTTTCATCACCAGAATCTCTGCCGGGCACATTATCATCAACCCCCTGGTCAACAGAGGGTGTTAACACCTCGTTTACAACATCAGTTACCACAGGATTCAAATCCGGCTCAACGCATTTCTTTTCCTTGTTTTCCTTCTCTCTTAACCTTTCCTTCCTCCGCAACTTCTTTTCACGTTCTTTGGTTTTCCTGCGCTCCTTGCGCTCTTCTTCTTCACGCTTTTCCTTTTCCTCTTCTTCGAGAAGTTTCATCTGCAAAATTGAGAAATCGGATTGAGAGATCAGATTCAAAGGCGTATCATTATTTCAAAGTGAATCAAATTAGGCCTACGGCTAAAATCAGAACCTTTTTTTTGGACTCAGATCGAGCTTAAATCAGAACTTTGACATTGTCACGACTCACGGGTCACATACCTGCTTTTCTAGAGTGATGATATCTTTGCAAGCGACGTGTAAACGTTCTTCTAGTAATTTCAATGCAAGGCACACGAAAATGCTGTGTGCATTTTGCCTAGCTGTTCCTTCTCTAAAGGCTTTCTCAACCTGCAGATAAGGCCCCGCCAAGAAAATTTCAGGAAAAAAAAAACTCGTAACTGCTAACAAATCCAAGCTTTGATAAAAACATAATTAAGCACATGAGCAAATATTTTTAGATAAAAATCCCATCAATTAATACTCCCTCTAAATCAAATTAATAAACTTCATGTGAGCCATATTCAAGCACAAGATCTAGTCATGCTTGTTTTCTGATTATAAGTGTTTATAGAATCATGATTCTTTTATTTTTAATCGATATATGAATAATAGAACCACTGAATGTTTAGTGTTTTAAAATGTGATTATTAATGTAGCATGCAAATCTTGTCAGGTTAAGTGGTTTTATTATTTTATTAGTAACTATAGGTTTGGGACACAGCGAGTAATATATAGTGAAAGATATAAGTAAGATTAATATAATATATCTAGGATACTAAGAGCATCATAAATTGTCTGGTTATGTATTTTTGGGTTGTGTTTTCTAAGATGAGTGATTTTTGAGTAATTTATCGATAATCACAATTCTGTAATCACAAAACATGCAAGGTCACACTATAACTCAAATTAAAATAGAGTTGAATGCATGTGCACTTCAGCCCAAAAATTGCAAAATAATTATCAAGAAATAAAAAAACTTAGCATACTTGTTCCTTGAAGATAACTGTTGCGGCATCTAGGAGAAATTCTCTGGCAAGTTCAGGACTCTTGGCATGTTTCTGGGGACGGGAACATTCACCATCAAGATCATTTCCATCCTTATCCATGGAATCATCATCCTAGAGATACCAACAATATCACATGACAATCTTACAAAACGAAATATATGACTACAGGGAAAGAACTACGTGACACGCAAAAATGAGTTAAGTTCTAGGACAATGTTTGGATATGAAAAAGAACATTCCATTTCATTACACTAAAGAAAATATCAAAACCCAAGTTTTTTAAAGTTTTGCTAGTCTGCAAATATTCAGAATATACACTATTTCATTCATTTTCTCTCATTTTCTCTTCCCAGTCACACAGAAATCCACATACATATATCAATCAGTTTCAATCAATAATTTACTATAAATTTATACTACATTTTATATCCAATCACACATTCAAAATCCATCATTTTCATTCAATGTATACTTATATCTCTATTCACTAGCAAAAATGAAATTTTCAAAAAGAAAATAAATCCAACCACACCCAAACTCATTCTAGTAGTTAGAATAAAATTAGAAGTAGAATTAATACCTCTTCTTCCTCAGCCTCCTCTGCATGTTCAAAGAACCTAGTAATACTGTCTCCTCTTGTAATAGTTAAAAATCCATCACCAACCACAAGCCTACAGTGAACACATCGTTGGCCTCGCAATGCATGGGCTTTCACACACAATTCATTGCAGCGGCCATCCATTCTCCAAGCCCTTAGAGTTATATAGCAGGCATTCAGTCCACTTAAATCTAAACCATTCACTTGAACCTTTCCGCTCAAACCAACATTTTCAAACTCCAAAATATCAGATTTTCCTTCTCCACTTCCGATAGCCCATTCAAAGTGATGATATGTGCCAAAAGCATCTGAAAATGTTTGTTGCCAATCAGCCTGAACTGTATCACGAGATACCTGACAATCAAGAGGATAAATATATCATTATTCCAGCAAATAGCAATACTGGTGTGGTTATTAAATGAACGGGACAACGTGTCAATGTTATAGGATCTGAATGTCTCAAAGACTCAAACAGTTAGAAAGGGGGGATTCCAGTAGTAACACAGTCCAAATATGATACCTCATATTGGAAAGCAGTGTCCGCCACACAAAACCAACTTGTGCAGCGAGTTTGCTTGCGCATGCGTTTCAATTCCTTCAGCTCCTTGAATTCGCGAATAACATTTCTTCTGCAATCTCTACAAAATCGTTTGCTTTCAAACCTGCAAACGAGAGATTTTAATGCTTCTTTCAAATAGTAACCAACAAAAATACATATGGTAGTGCTGAAATCCAGAAGAACACAGGCAGATACAGACATGGTAATATAAAGATCAGTCTGTGTCCCGTCAAGGAACATTAAAACATTATAATAAGAAGTAAAACACAGGATAACATAAGCATACCTATACATAAGCCGCTCAATAAAATCTTCTTCTTTCATCCTTAAAAGAGACTGCCGAGTCTCCTCACCAAGAGCTGACCAGAAGTCCACCAATGTCTCCACAGACAATCTAGCAGTATGAAGAGCGCATGTTTCTCTAGTCCCATGCCCTCTACCATATCCTGCAACTCCTTGGCTTATCCATCCTCTTCCGCCTCCTCCACATGCATCAGGATAAAGCAATTCGCGTTCCCTTTCCCTAGCACGTGCACTGTCAAACACCTGGTTCAAGCAAAGAATGTTATGCAAATGTCACTGCCCAAGCAAATAATATCAGTATCATCGAAAAGAGAGATACGTTTTGGAGACCCGTTAAGGACTTTGAATAAAGATAACAATTCAAAAGTGTGAGCGTCCCATCCTTGGCAGCTGTCAGCCCACCCCATGGATGGACTGATGGATCCCGAACATCATCTTGGCACCCATTGGCCATACACAAATCTGCATCATTTTTATAGTTTGTGGCTTTCACACTGTAAGGGCTACCAGATGCATCCTGCTGTAGAGACTTTCCATACATGACAATCTGCGAAAAACCTTCAAGCAATAAACCATTGCACCTAGAACAATACATGTTCTTACGGGCGTGCTCAAAGAGTATCTGCTTGTCTGTCCTAAGAAGCTTCTGTCGAGCTTGCGGACTCAGCTCACACCAAAACTGAAATCAAGAATAAATTTCCATAACTAATTAATGTTAATGTGCGTGTTTCAAATTATTCACCATCAATCAATAATTAAGAACTAAGAATGGAAGGGGAAAAAATATTGTTGCATCTATGAAAATGTAACTTAAAAATACATTAAAAGAAACCAAGTAACAGACATGTAACTATAATAAATGAAAAATATTAAGGTAATGCTAGTTCACCGCTAAAAATAAAAAAATGTATAAATGATGCACGTGTCTGTTAATCAGAATGGGATATCTGTTAAACCATCATAGTTATCAATGAATGAGATATGTGTCGACATGGTAACAAGACATATTCTGGAACCAGGTGGTTTAGGCGAGAAAAGGAAATAACAAGTTAACAAGAAGAAAACACATGATATACTAACATTCTCATAAAATCAACTACAAAGAAAAAAACAAATCAAAGCAATCATATAATATATCATTAATCATGCAACAAAAACCAACAATTAAATAGTCAAATGTAAAAAATAAAAATCACAATTAAATTCCAAGTCAATAAATTTTTTCTCAAGGCAATATTACAAATCATTCGCTCACAAGGTCCCTCAAAGGACACATGTACAAGAAGACGCACCAAAATCACTACAAAGTTTCCCTTTCCGCAGGGTTTTAATAAAACCTTAGTAACCCAAAAAATATCTTCTTAACAATAAAATGGGAAAAATAAAAAAACTAGTAATGACCAATTCAGTCGCCCAACAACTTTAAAGGGGTAATTTTTACCAAACTATCATATCTCCTTGGCGCGCTTTTAAGAACTACGGAAATCATGCAATGAAATGAATTGGCAGATAACATAATCAGCAAGAATTACATATAAAACATGCATAAACACTAATTTAATCTGCTTACGTAAATGAATACAATCACCTTCAAATATTCAAATCTCTAGTTTCAACCAGCCAAATTAGTAATGTAACATATTTTTTGTTAACTGGTTACTTAAAAGATTAGATTTTTCAATTTCCAAATGAACTAATTTGGATTTTTAAAAAATTACACGAACGTATCTGAGTAAATTAACTCACAAGAGCTCAAATACTAGAAAAAAATTAAAAACACAAACCAGACAGATAGAAAACACCGCCAACAGTTTCCGTTATACAACCAAATGTAATCGAGTTGGATTATACCTTTTGCAGCTGATTGTGGCTCACATCGCCATCGCGGTGCTGGGACCAAAACCCATTACTAGAAACAGATGAGCCATTGAAAGAAGAATGGAGGGGCAGCTTTCCATTAGCATCGTAATTATCACAGCTACCAATCGTCTGCGCTATACCCGGCATTTTTTTTCTTTGTTTACCCTAATTTCAATTCCTATTGAATCCAATCCTCATCTCCGAACACATAAAAAAATGTCCAATTCTCACCGGCCGATTCACAGAAAAAAAAACTCCGATAGATATATCAATTTCCCAGCACGAAACGTACAAACGCGAGATTCATAGATCGAGATATAACGAATTACAGATCAATGAAACAAATGGTCGGAGAAAAAAATGCATCGATATAAATTAAAATTGAAAACAAATCAGAATCTAAATATGAAACGGAGCGCGCGTGATTCTGATTCAGCGAGTGAGATGAGATTGAGAATCTGAGGATAAATTTTAACTGGACGAGATCGAGAATTTAGAGAAGGGGGCATGGGGGAGAGAGGGTGAGGGGGGTTTGCTGATGAGATTTGGCATCGCGTGCGTGTATGTATATACGGAGAGAAAACACCGAGGCGTAGGGACAGATAATAATCGGCAACAAGAAAGGTAGTGTTCAAAGGTTAAAATGGGAATTAAAATTGTTAAAATTCAATTTATAGTAAGAGTATATAACAAAATTTGTGAGATATTTCATTTTTATTTTCATATAGTCAATGTTAAGAAATTGTTTTCCTAGTTTAGGTTTTAAATTATTTAAAATATACAAAATATTAATTCTTTTTACCAAATGTATCAAAAATAACTTATGAAATAAAATGTTTAATATATTTTATATATTTTCAGATAAAACAACGTATTTACTGTATTTAAAAATCGTTCTTACGTCGTTGTCAATTTAAAAAATTAGGTGTAAAAAGAATTGTATAAATATTTTTGATGTAAAAATTTGTATTTCATATCTCTCAGAGAAGATGATGACTCTTTTTTTCCTAAGACAACGAGTCATCTTTGAAACATAATTGATATTAAACTTAAAGATCGACAAATAATATTTATTTCATTTATTTTCTATCGTGTATTAATTACCACAATATATGCGTAATTCAAAACTTACCGATTTCTAAATTAGCAAAATCAAATTATGATGAAATGTATACCATCTTAAAATTACCATGTTTTTGGTCGTTTGCATAATAGAGAAAATATAACACAACTTAAAAGAAAAATATAATTGTGTTTTAAATAAAGTAGAGCATAATATAATAACTTTTAATGTGTAAATAAATTGATTAATTACAAAATATTGTTATAAAATGTATTGTGATGATACAAATATAGAAATTATTTTTATTTTAAGTTGTAAAAATAATTATATAAGAAGCAAAAAAAATTGTGCAAACAATTATGAAATAAAATAAATACCATGTGATTATATATAGTACTAATAACATTGAAGTATTTTTAAATAGTTAGTACAATTTTAGCAAATAATCAAAATACCCTAGTGACAAAATTTAGCCCGGTAAGTAGCCAAGTGTTTTGGAAATGACATTGTTTTAAAAATTCTCGCTTAGCTCTGCATAGGTTTTAAGTTGTACTCGATCGTCTCAATTTTAGGATCTACACTCCTAAGTCGTCTAAGCGCCGCCTAAACTCGCATTTGACTGCTTAAATTTGATTAGTTTTGTTTTTACTCACATAGACGATTTTCGAGCAAGATTTAATTGAATAATTAAATTTGATACAAAACTTGATAAATCAAATAAAATAGACGGTGTTATGATACATTTTGAGTACTAGACTAAAATAAAAAAAATATTAACAAAATAAAAATGATTTAAAATTTAAAATTTGATTATTATACCATGTTAAAGTTTGTGATTAATTATATGTTTAGATTATTTATTGATTGTTTTGTTCAAAATATTAAATTATTATGCTTAGAAAATATTTTAAAAATATAATATTAATTAATAAAATATAAAAATGTAAAACGATTAATTTATTTCTCTAGACGGTAGGCTTTAATCACTGTCCGACTAGCGCCTAACGCTTTTTAGAACTTTTCTTAATTATGATGTCATTTAAGCATTTATTTATGATGTCATTTTGTTATATATGAGCTCACAATGGTCCATCACCCCCTTTGGCATTTATTTATGATGTCATTTTGTAAATAAATTAAACTTGTTTTTAAAGTGGATTTTATAAAATATTTTTTATATAATTTGTTAAATTATAGTAGTACCGTAATTAGCAAAAAATCGAGATCATATAGTATATATTTAAATTATTGACACCTTTGCCAATTAATGTCATCTCTGTATTATAAAATGACTTGTTGAGAAATGAAGATAATTATAGAGGTTAAATTATTATTTATTAAATAAATTATATTAATTATAAATTTTTAAATGATCGTTAAAAATTTTATAAACATTTTATCGGTAACTAATAATAATATAATGTTATGATTTTGAATAAAAATATATTTTTATTTCGATATATAAAATTTTCATAATATCGACTAAAGAGTATGCTCGATTTAATTGTTTTGTTTTGATATTTTGATTTAGTTAAGGAGGATGAAAACACTATACAAACTTAACTTAAATTAGTCATCATCTTCACTTGTGAGTTTCGATGATCAATGTTGCAAATGCAAGACCATATACAAACATTAATAACTCGTTTTTTAGGGTGAACTTTGTCATCTTAACGAGTAAATATCATCCAGACGATTAAAAAAATACTCTTTATACCATTGAACTGAATAAATGAACTTGACAAACAATTCAAAGACAAAAAATACTATTTACAAATGAAAAACTAGATTATTTTTTTTGGATAAATATAAGAAAATCAACTAAAATGCACTTATGTTGAGTCTGTATAATTTATCAGTTGTCACAATTCCTTTTTGAGTCAAAATACTTAATCACAACTCACAAGTACAACCGAGACTATAAAAGAGGGCAGTTTCTCGCGTACTACGGAACCTCAGAAGTCAGATCCCCACACAAACCACAAGCACCCAAAATCCCCAATTCTCGATGGCGTCAACCCTAATCCCCGGCTTTAAATACTCCGACAGCCTCACCGTCGTCGGAGTCTCGCTCTGCACCGCCGTCGTCTGCGAAGCCATCTCGTGGCTCCTCATCTACCGCACCGAATCTTACAAATCCCTCAAATCCTCGATCGACAAAGCCTCCAAGAAGCTCGAGACCATGAAAACGACTGACGCGAACCCCACCACCGCGAGCATCCTCAAAAAATCATCCAAAACCAAAAAGATGGATCGCGTCGAGTCCTCGCTCAAGGAATCGAGCCGCGACCTGTCGATGTTCAAGTTCAAATCCGGCGCCGTTGTTGCCCTGGTCCTGTTCATCGTTTTCGGGTTCCTGAACAGTATGTTCGAGGGCGTAGTCGTCGCGAAAATCCCCTTTGTTCCGATCAAGCTGGTTCAGAAGATGAGCCACAGGGGATTGTTGGGGAGTGACATGACGGATTGTTCGATGGCGTTTTTGTACTTTTTGTGTTCGATTAGCATTCGGACCAATTTGCAGAAGTATTTGGGATTCTCGCCGCCACGTGGTGCTGCCGGCGCTGGAATGTTCCCTATGCCTGACCCGAAATCCAATTGAGGATCCGATCCATCTTCGTTTCGGTATTGATGGCTTTCTCTGTTTTTTTTTTATAAGTTTGAGTTCGCTCGATGCACTTTATTTATAATCAACTCCGATTGTTGGATTATTAATAACAAAAAAGGGGGAAATTTCAACTGTAATTTTAGTTTTTTTTTTCTTTTACTCTTCCTCCAAAGGGACTAACACTTGTTTATGTTTTTGGAACATTGATTCCTTAGTTTGTGTGATTGTTTTTCTTATCTCTTATGAGCTAAAGATTGCAGAAATTTGTTTCCTTTGTATTAATGTTCTTGATAACTTGCAATTTTTTTAGATGAAATACAACTATTTGCTATTTGTTGCGTCATATAAGAACCTAAACGAACCTAAACGATCAGGTTTCTTATACTAGTAGTTTTCCTCGTGTGATTTACCATATATGTGTGGAATATGGAATCATGATCAAGGCAGCTGATAATTTGTTCAACTATGTAGTTTTTGCTTGCCAATGCTATGATTATTGGTTCTTCTACTGTTCTACAATATCACTAATTTAGGGGTGTCAAATATTCGTGTCACACTATATCTTCAGCAATTATAAATGCAATAATAACTATAGATCTATAACTAAATTTACACTCTCCTGCTAACCGTGTACTATATCTAATTGCGTTTCTTGTCATGCCGTGTCAATCATGGACACCCCAAGATTGTTTTCATATAGTTGCTGAGTTTTCATTTACTGTGCACCTTGTCAAAATCCTATTTAGATGTGGGATTTTTACTCATTAAACTCTATCGTTATCTGATGTGTTTGTATGCTAAGCGCCGGGTCAGATGAATAATTGAATATTGGAGGCACTATATATTGTTTATGAATGTTCCAAAAACACTAGATACTGACAGGTCGGTGACTTGACGTCTAGCACTTAGGTAGATGCCTAGGCGGATCAAACTTTAATCACCAGGATCAATTAACATAGAGAGTCCAAATTTAAATGGATACATTGATACCTAAATTAATAAATGTCTAGTAAAAGATGGTACACACTTTTGATTACTTTTTACATCATTGGTGAGAATTTAGTTAGATACAGTAGTATGTTGTATTGTCACATGTCAAGTGATAGAAACTAGAAAGTGTAAGAATATGTTCTTTTGAACTTAATTTTAGACCAGTTCAATTCGAATAAAATAAATAAAAATATACAATCTTTAACGTAATAATATTATTAACATTTTTTAAAAATATTTAACAATTTATAAAAATTATTATTATTTTTATAAGAAAATCAACTAAGTTCACTTCAGTTCAGAACAATTTTCAGTTTAGCTAATTTCAGTTCAAAAGAACAAAGCCGGAATTAGATTTGGCTGGTTAATTGTTGACCCTTCAAATGGATATTACTAACTAATGAAGACCAACATGATGCAGTTTTAAGTGGAACTTTTGGGACGAAGGGCGAAATGAACATTGAAAATATAATATTGTAGTCTCGTATTGTTCCTGACACATTCTATGAACAAAAGAAATTTCAAATGAAGACAGGTTATTCTGTCATCTGCTTTGAATTGTGCATGTGCTCCAAGAAAAATTTGTGATGAAGCTTCGTAATGTTCATGGACATCGAATTTCTACCAATACCAGTTCATCCCATCATACAACTTTGCAAATCTCAACACTACACGATAATGAATCCGAATTCTCTCATGTTTTTTTTTTTTTTAAATATCTCTTCATAAATTAATTTTAATCATTGATTTAATAGTCGATCAAGATCATTTCTACCATTAAAATAAATACAATTTCTTTCTTATATATATATATGGCAAAGTCCAGCGTGGGTTATGCAGTAATCCATCTCATTTGTTCCGTTGCTTTTAATTTTGTTAACAAGGTTTCTGCGTTTTGAAACATAATTTTGTTTAATTAATAGAGTGTTTGCAACATTAGTTCTTTTTTAAATGTATTTTAAAGTTAAAAATTAAAGTAGTTGTGATTAAACTTAAAAAGTTAGTTAAAAAAGTTGAAGTAAAATTGAAATAAAAAATGTAATTTTGTTAGGTGTAAATAATTAGTTTGAGACATAAAAAAAAAGTGTGCATAATTTGTTAAGAAAGTAAAGATACTCCCCTATTTATTAAATTTGGTTGGAATTGATGCACAACAACAGGAATATAATAAAAGTCTTTAAGTTTAAATCAGACAAACAAATACATAATAATTGATTTCTTTCACAAATACAGTACTTCGATATTTTCTGGTTGCCGCAAAGAGAAGATGATATTGCTTTTGTAAATTGTTCATATTGTCTGATGTTAAGAGAGAAGGTGAAATTGGTTAAGAGAAAAATAAAAATACATGAATGAAGAGAGAAGCAAAAATTTCTTAAATTAGATAATAGTATATTTGTAAAAAAAAACTGTGCTCGTTAAACTGTATAATAGAAAAGTAATATTGATTTTGTTGATTAATCACAGGAGGGAGAGACCTATAGTATTTGTTAGAAAGAGTTTGGATTTATTTTAATTGTTAGAAAATATTTTGACCATTTAATATTATTAAAGGTAAAAATTAACATGAGATTTTGAGAGAATTATTTGAAGATCTATTTTTATAAAATGTGTTTCTAATTTGAAATCAAGCCAACGGTGAGAGATTTATTTGAAGTTCTATTTTTATAAAATGTTTTATAAAATGGGTTTCTAATTTGAAATCAAGCCAGCGATCTTTGAAATCAAGCCAGCGATCGTCTTGGAATCCCATTCCCTATTCTTAATTTTCATTTTCAATTCATCTTTAAAAACCATTTTTTAGTTATGAAATGGAGACTTTCATTTTCCAGATATTATAATATAACTATCACAATAAACTATTATTAATTAAATTACTATAATTACTGTAATTATATAATAAGATAAGAAGAGATCAGTAGCATTATCATGGATTTAATGTGTATACATGGAAATGTTCTCTATGTATTTATATACTAAACTATTCTATAACCTAAATTTAAAATTTTGGAATGTTATCCTTCTAAAATAATTATATATAAAAAATATTGATATTTCTTCTTGGCACATACTCTCTGTTCCAGAGCTACAATTGTGGTCAACGCTAATTTTTTTGACCGTTTATTTCATACGATAAACCGTACAAAAATTATGAAAAAATAATTAAAATAAAATTTAACTATTAAATTTTATTTTAGTTATTTTTTCATAATTTTTTTATACCGTTTATCATATGTATTGGACGGTCAACGAAAAGTCAGCGTTGACCACGGTGACAATAGCTCTAGAACATAGGGAGTATATTTCAATTAATTAGCAATTTTATTTTATTTTATTAAACTCCAATAATAATTTTGATAAAAAATAGAGATAATATAAAAAATGTAACATTATGTATAATTTTACTAAGAGTGATGTAATTTTATTGGCCTCAACTTATTTTTGCCCCACCAGTAATTTCGAGCTATTATTCCTATCTAATAATTTAGTTGTTTTTTATTTGTTACATAAGTAACAAATAATATAAATAGTACTAATATTTGTCTAAGAATCATAACTAAGTGGTCAAGAGCGGAGCTAAAAAATCTAAATATTGAAATCCCAACATAAGTGATTAAATCCGTCAATGCGCTTTAATATATTTTAATATTTTTTAATCAAATATATATATATATATATATATATATATATATTAAGTCCCAACATAAATGATTATATTTTTGAGACAGAAATGAGTAATTTTTTATGTTCTCTAAAGTACATAATTAACAAAAAAAATTGAAATATATTGATGGAATAATGTGTTTGGACAAAAAAGCGTTACTCATTTGTCTCATTTTGATACTACAGTAAAACTTTTATAAATTAATACCCTGGGACCGGACAATTTTATTAATTTAAAGAGATTATTAATTTTTTTAATATTTTTTTTTCATTTAAAAGACCAATTTATAGAGGTTTAACTATATTTTTTAAACGTGTTAATTAAGACATCTTAAAAAAATTTATCTATTCACTTTAAAATACAACACAATTTTATACTATATTTTAAGTTTAATCACAATTTATTATTTTTTGAAATAAAAATAATTTGTAACAATTGAGTTGGTCAAAAAGTAAAAATACTACATTAACATTTGTTGTAATCTTGGTGCTCATCAAATTATAATTGTGGATACTAAAACCCGGATATGGAGACAGTGTCTTATTTTTACAACACAAATTGCTAATTAATTCATCTATCTAATACGGCAATTTATAGCGTACAACTAGATGTACAAAGTATGGTACATTTAGTTAATTAATATTTAAATTTAAATTTATTTATTTATTTGATTTTCTCTCTGTATCTCACTTTCTTATCTTTTTCTTTTTTTTTTCTCAATATATTTTTACGTGGTATAAAAATTAATTAATTTATTCAATTTATTTTTTTGTGTAATACTTTTTTTGCGTAATATAATATAAGAATTATTTTTATTTTTTTTTATGTAAAAATTATTTTTCATTTTTTTTTGAAGTTGTATGATAATGAAGATTGTTATATTATTAGATGAAGATTTGTGGGAATTATTTTTGATATATATATATATTTTTTCTTTTTTTTTCATGTAAAAATTATTTTTTATTTTTTTTTTATGTTGAAAATTGTATAATAATGAAGATTGTTGTATTATTAAATGAAGATTTGTTGGAATTATTTTTTTTTTATATTTTTTAGGTAACATAAATGAAGATTGTTGTATTATATGATAAATATTTGATTAATCTATTTTAATAAAATTGTTAAAAATTCTATATTTGAAATACGATGATGAAGATTTGATTTATATTGAATGAAGATTCATTTATTACATGATAAATATTTGATTTTATAATAAATATTAATATATAATGAATATTAATAATATTAATATAAATTAAAAAATGATTTTTTTATTACATGTAGAAATTAAATACCGCTTTTATTTTATTTCAGGATAAATTTTTGTTTATTTAAAAATTTAACGCTAAATTAAAATTTTAATTTGTATTTTTATTATTAAATGATCTGCATATTTATTTTATTTCGTGGTAAATTTTTGTTTATTTAAAAATTTAACACTTTAATTTATATTTTTTATTATTAAATGATCTGTATGTACGATGTATTGTACATACAGTTGTACGATATAGGGACTCATCTAATACTCTCTCTTATTCTTTTTAAATGTTGTTTAAGCATTTTTCACACAATTTAATAAAAAAAATTATACCTAAATTAACCTTATTTATGGTACATTAATACTAATAAATTAATATTAAAATATTTTTCTAAATAGTTTTTTTAATTAAAAACTCTTATTCTTCTTTTTTTATTAACGCTAAACTGAAAATAAATAGGTGATAATTATTATTAATTAGACCTCATTAATAAGGGTATTATAAAAAAAAATATTACAAAACGACAAATAAAAAATAAATAGTACAAAAACTAAATTACAAATAAAAAAAAAAATTGGAGTGAGTAAAAAGTAACGAGCTTTTAATTATAGTAAATGAACATTGTAATCTACGTACATATGTACATTCATCAAATCACATACTCGTTTGTAATCACAAATTAAATATGAATCATCATTTTACAACTTGCAATTCCATGATTATATAAATGATAGTACTAGTAAATAACTTGATCATCACTAAAGCAAAATCTTCTTAATACAAAAGCATTTATTACTACGATTAATATGAAATCTGATTTTATCATCTTTTGTAAAGAAGCATAGAAGAAGCTAATACACGACTTATTGCAACCTAACTCCCATCGTCTCTTTTCGCTTTTTTCCGTCCCAATGAATCGACGACACGTGTAGATACCTTCGAATAACACTCCAAGAACCATGCTTATCTCAAGAAACGCGTTGTTCATCCGAGCCCGTGTAAGCGCGAAAAAGCCGAAACATAAATCCCGGCCCCACCTACGTGTCGATTACACGAAACCATCGTCTCCATGCAGATTTTCTCAAACATAATTAAAAACCTCATCTCCTTCATTATTGAAGATAAATTTCCGAAACTCGAAAGCGATCCTCGCCTTTTTTCCTTTGCACATCACTGCAATAAAACTAAAGAGAAGATGAACCCACATTTCATTCATGGCATTCACTATCAAGAAACCCTTTTTTTCCAAAATTTATTTCCCCTTTATATTTTTTCTTGCTATAAAAACCCTCACCTGCCCTCCTCCTCAACCACCTCATTTTGTACTCTCTTCCTCTCCTTTTGTTCTTTTCCCATCATCTTCAATTTCATCGAATAAAAAAAAAAAAAAAAAAAAAAAAAAACTCGTGAATTCGCTCGCATGGCGAAGAAACGAAAAGACTGCTTTCTCGGTAATGTCTCGGGCATAAACGACGAGCGGAGCTTCTTCGTCGACAGGCGAGAGATCGTGAAGCTGACGAAAATGGCTAAGGCGTGGGAGTTCACTTGCTCGTTTTGCTTCAAGAAGTTTCCCTCGGCTCAGGCGATGGGGGGTCACCAGAATGCCCACCGGAGCGAGCGTCTCGAGGAAAGGAGGCTCTACGTGAAGGATCCAATCGGGTATCGTAAGAGGGCTTACATCCTAGCCATGAAAGAAGCCGAGGGCAGCCCAAACCCTAACCCTAACCCTAACCACCATCCGGTTTATCTGCATGCAGATAAACCGGTGGGGATGAAGTTTGAAATCAATGCTGCTGGCCGGATCGATTACGACGGCTACTTTTGCCGGGCTCGGAAAATGGATGGAGAAAACGAGGCGCCGTTTGTGGTGATGAACTTTTTGCCCCCGAAGGAGCTGAGCCTGGTGGAGAGGTTCGGAGATGAAGATGATGAGGGGAAGGCTTGCATGGAGATGGATGTGGATGAGTATGGATTAATGGATTTGACTTTGAAGCTGTAGGAGATGATGGAAGAGAGAGAGCTTAATTTCTGATTTAGAGTACTGATGATCATAATTAATAATCATGTTTTTAATTAATTATATATATAGCAAGCATGTTAATTAATTATGAGAGAATAATTATGAAATAAAACCATTTTAATCATCTATTTGGTTTTATAGTATTGTTATCTATATTTCTGAATTTAATTTAATTTTGTTGGATGAGATGCTTGTAATATTGTGTGACTTTGGGTCGATTTCATATTAAACTTCACCAATGGAATTGTTTCAATTTCATCGGTGCGAAAACAGTAATATAATTATGCAGTACTAATTTACAAATAAAGTGTTGATAATTTTTCGATCACTTGTTGACAAGTAAATATTGACCGTAATTTTATTTGTTTTCGTTTTGATTTTTTTTTTTTTTTTTTTTTGGGTGGGGTCCACTGTAATTGTAATGTACTAGGTGGTATTTGTAACGCATTTGTTTTGGTACAAATTTATTGTCTTGTAATTTTGTCTTTGGTCATTGTATCTTTTTAACTTTGACCAGTAAGTACTGTCCGTCTCTATTTATTTATTTCAACTTCTTTACTAACCTATTTTGGGGCCCACACTGACCTAACCAATGGATCGATGGCGTGAAATCTTATGATCGACCACCGAGATTCAACCATTATATATACATTGAAAGAGAGTTTATAACTAGATCGAAAAGAGAAAAGAGAGGAAAAGAAAATTAGTAGCATTTGAGAAATAGAGAAATCCTTGCTACTTAAATAATCGTAATTAATGCATGAATGCCGTATGTCAAGTGATTGAAAAACTGGTACTACATGTTGTACTTCACGAAATCAGTATTTAACATTTATTGATTTTTTTAAAGTAAAATAATTACATAGAAAAGTGATAGCATATATAAAAATATGAATAATATATTTTAAAATAAATGGTTAAAAATAATTTATTTTTTTGATATATGACGACTATGGTAGAACATCCATTTTAAAAAAACCTGACTAATTGGATATAAATTCAGTAAATAATTTGTGTATTTATTCCAAGTGCTAGTAAATAGCAATGTTCTAAAATAATATTTTAGGCCCTCAAATAATATTTTTTTCGTCTAGTTGAGAATTTAACGTTTTTATTGGCTAAAAAAATTTAAAAAATAATATTTTTTGTGTTAAAGAAATTAAAAAATAATATTTAATATGATTTGATGTGAATTATGAAATATGGGCAATTTTTTATAATATTTTAGCTTTATTGAATAAATAAACAAAGATGATATAACTAATTATTATAATTAAAGTATAAAACTTTTTATTTTTACGGAAAATATATATATAATTTATTTTTAAAATATAGTATTAATTAATTAAATATAAAAATATAAAATAATTAATCTTCGCCTAATTTATGATTAATCTCTCTTGGCCCTAAGTCCCTAGTCACCAGGGCCTAGCGCTTTTTAGAATTTTTTTTTTTGATAAGGAGGAGAGACGAGAAACTCCACCCGACTCGATCGAAAGTCCTTCGATCGGGTAGGATGTAAATCGAGGGATGTGCCCGATCGAAGGTCTCTCGATCGGGTAGGATGTAAATCGAGAGATGTGCCCGAGTAGCAGACACCTGTGCGAGAGAGCCAACAGGTCGAACCCCAGGATAAACTTTCATAATATTTCAATGAAAATTTGTCCCACCCGAGATTCGAACCCTGCGTCGCCGGGGAATATTTCACCCACATCATCACAGGCCTTACCACTCGGCTATACCCTGAGGACGCTTTTAAAAACTTGATAAATAGTACTCCCTCCATCTGTTCAAATGAATTATACACTAAACTTTGTAAATTTCAAAAGCAATGCATAATTTTTCAAGAAAGAATATTACTAGAATTTTTATACATGCATAATTTTTCAAGAAAGAATATTACTAGAATTTTTATACATCTTGTATACACAAAACAACAATATATTCAATATTTGTATTTTTGTAAAAAATTTAAATATCGATTTCATCAGAATTATATATTTTTTTTCATGAAATTCGAAAACACATGTAAACCTAACAAATTATATATTTGTCACGATTATAAACTTAAACGAGATATCAACCTCGATTAGTGAATTTACACGATCACTTCACATTCAAACATAAACACCCAAAAAAAACACACCACCAAATACACTGAAATCCCATTAATTCATATTCTCTCTCTTTAATTCATCTTTGTCAACTCCTTGAGAATTTTTAAGCTTGGCCACAAGTATCCACATATTGGCCAGCTCATTCTCTAGGTAAGCTTCTCTCTGTTTTGATTCCTCAACTTTCATCTGCAATTCAGCTTCAGTTTGTTCCTTTTCGGATAGTGCAGCTTCGTATGTGAGCTCTCTTTCACGGCTCAAAGCTAATTCCTTCTTCATATCCGAGGCCAACACGCCCGTATCGTGCCTTTTGGTGTAGCTATCTTTCCGCCCGTTCCTAGTGGGAGGAGTGGTGGGGCCACGTCGCTGAGCTGGAGATTTCTTTTGCGCTTCCAGTTCGGCGGATAATCTCTCGTTTTGGTTCATTAGCTTCGCGACTTCTTCGGAGAGAGCCTTCAGTTCGACTGCTGCGGCCGATGCTAGCCCCTTTGCGTATGAACTATCCTCCGCGAGTTTCTTGTTGCGGAGCTCGAGTTCCGATTTTGACTCGGTTAGTTCGGATAGCTTTTTTGTTAGTTCTTCAACTTCTTTTGCCTGAGAGGTTTGAAAGTATAAGAGTATAAAATAATCTTCAATTGTGCATCGGTGTACATATATATGGAGGGAAGATATTCAGGGTAGCAGGCGTTTAGTTTTCTACCCTTTCCAAATTCCAAAATCATTGAACGTAGTCTAAAAATGCGAAGGGAAGAAAGGTAAGAACTAAGAACAAAAGAAACACTCTCTAACATAAACATTGGGTGTATTAAGACGAAGTATGATACTATGATTTCAACATAATTACAAGGCTCCTGAAAAGTACTCGTTCCATCCCAAAAATAATTGCTTTTCTAGTCTCTATTTTTGTCCAAAAATAACGGCCGTTTTAAGAATTCATGGATTTTTTGGGCCTAAAACTTACAAAATTATACTCCATGAGTAAATCAAATGTTTGATTCAAAGCATGATTATGAATATTTATACTGGACTTGAAAGGGGGAGGAGAATCGGATGAGGCCACACTGCTTAATTTATTATATTCAACTATTAGGAAAGTGAAATGTTGAAACCTGATATTGTTGAAGCATCATATCGTTTGATTCCTTTTGTGCTGAATTTTCTTTTCCAAATCGAGATTCAACGTGCTGACTTTTAGTTTCGGAAAAGCCTTGTGAATTACTGTTCACCGGAATGAAGCTTCTCTCTAGTCTCAATGAGGCAATTGTTTTTTGCAATTCCTCACATTCCGAGATCTGAAAAACATTATTGTCACTAAATGTTCGATCATAGTGCAATATAGCGCTAGAACAGGGTGTCACCTTTTGGTTCAGCTGCTCCTGGATTATCCGATTATCTGCAGCTTTGACCTGGATACAAGAAAAACCATGCAGAATAACAGGGTTAGTTTCATATCAGCTCCTTCATCCTTATATTAACTGTGTCAACCTATGCTACAAATGGTAACATTAGGGTGTGATTGGGCAAGTCTTCATTAACTGTATCAATCTATGCTAAATAACCTTGTAAAAATTAAGAATGAGTTGGGCATGTTAATAGCTGTGAGATAAATATATGAAGATGATAGTTTATGTGATATAAAAATCACAATATAATGAATGACCGGATATGATTGGTACTTTAAATTGTTAGTCAGTGAATAGAAATTTTTGTAGAAAATTATAGTGATGGTTCATTTTTGTTTTGTGTGGATGTGATTTAAGAAGGAAAAGTTGAGAATAAGTGCATAGTTTATTGTTATATGTTTCCTTTTTAACAGAATCATAAATTGAGGATAAAAAAAATTATGAAAAGAAATAGAAGTAAAACTGTAAAAGAATGTCGCATTCAAGCACAGCCATAGAATTCTGATCCCGGTGTTGTATTGAATTTAAGATCCCCTATCATGTTCATAATATCATAAACAATTAAGGTACATATGTACAAGTTAGTGAGTTACGTTACCTCAAGTTCAAAGGACATCTCATTTAACTGTGTTATTAGTTCAGCAACAGTCTGCAGTGAGAAACAACAGTTACGATACAAAGATGGGGTTGATAGATAAAGCATTTGGTAAAGAACATTTAAATCTTCATTTGTTTTCATTACCTGTGATTCCTCCTGTTTATCCTTTTCATCATGAGGGAAAGTAGCTGCAATTAGCTCTCCTAGTGAAGAGATTTGACTGTGTTTCTTTCTAATTTCGTCTTTCAGTTTTTTTATCTCCACCTAAATAAGAAAGATGATAATATAATATATGGGGTATCCATGGAGAACTCTGCAACATGTATGATAAAGGACACATAAAGTTACTTGAATATGCTCTTTTGCAGGATTTTGTGCGGCCTCCTCCGATAATCGCTTTAAGGCACTCATGTGAAGGGCAACTTCACCAGTCAAAATTTTATGCTGCTCACTCAGAAGGTCAATTTCATCAGTGGTCTTTATGTTGGCCTGATAAAAATTATATAATGACCAAAGCAATTAATGAAGTTACTCGAGTATACATCAATCATAGACAAGAAGACTCTCAACAGGCTCTTTAATTGAAAATTCATAATTTTGATGAGTTGTCCATGAAAAGTTATCTCAAACTCACTCTTTTTTTTCAACTCTTGAATTTAGAGAATGAGTTTATGTACAATTAATTTTTATTAAACGATTGAATTTAGATGCTCTTTAAATTAAAGAGTTTCTTGGGATGTTTTCAATGATGAGGCCTTCACTAGTACAACAGCAAGTTGCATCACATGCAAGAAAAGAGTAAACCGTTAAAGAAGAGTACATCAGAATTCAAAGAAATGTGAAATTCCTTAAAACAATACCAGAGGAGTCTCTTCCCCCAAAAAATCATCATCAGCCTCAAACAGTTCCCTATTAAGTTTCCCATCAGAAAAGTGGTCGACAGAAGGATTGGTTTCTGTGGGCAAAGAACTTGAATGGCTTGCATCCATGTCAATGTTTGTGCTACCTTGAGGAGTTGAAGGACTACTGGTTGATTTGACTCCACTTGATTTGTCACTAGAGCTTGCCAAGGCCCCAATGCCACTATCTCGTTTCTAGTGACCCGTACACACAAATTGAGGTCAGTTTGTGAAACACCATACATTTATTAAACTAAGGAACTGAAAATAAATGAAATATAAGAAAGAAAAGATCATTCACTTTAAATGAACACTATTCAGAAGTAAAGTAAACACACCTTTAACTTTAACCAACCCAGTAATCCATTCTTCTTGGTCCTTTTATCTTCTCTCAATTTCTCGTCAAGAGTTTCAGCATTTCCATCATGAGAAACATACAAGTCCATATTTTCATCATCTAATATCATGTCTCTTCTTCTATGTGGAAGATAAGCAAGCTGTCATCACATCAAATGTAAGAAGAGCAGATAGTTATTACAGAAGGTTTCATCAAGTGATGGGAATATTTAAGAGTCCATTCACCCATCCACATCCCCCATTGATGGAACAAAACATATCAGGAGGAGTGTGTGGGTGTGGTGGGGGTGACCAAAAAGAGATGGGGACAAAACCTCTTCTTCTCCGAAAGAATGACTTCTCCTCATTCCTGGACGCTGAGGAAATCTTGATGTTTGTGAAGCTTTTGAAGACACGAGAATCAGTTTTGTTAGCCTCTGTATTCTACCCATCAAAGCAGCTTTAGCATCTTCCTCTTCTTCCAATCTTGACTGCAGTCGCACTTGACCATCTTCGAGCTTTAGGAGCCAAATCACCACAAAGCGTTGCAGCAAGTCAGTACAGAACAACCATTTTCTAGAGAAAGCAAGGGCACATGAATGACTTTGCATACATCCTAATATGAGAATAATGGATGAACTAATTGTTATACCTATGTGAGCAATGCATTATGTAATTTTATGCCTAATCATAAACCGTATTTAGAGTATATGACTAATTTCTTCATCAAATTTCCAAGAAGGTTGAAAACGCCCTTGCCCCTGTCATGTGTAATGTCAATTTGGGTTTATAACTAGGTCATATTATGAATCGGTGATGATAAGATGGAAAGGGAGAAAAGTTGACAATTTTGAAATTGATCGTTTTTGTCTTGATGCATGGAGGGTTCTCGAACTAAAGTTCCTCCTAAAGGCGAAAATGTGTATCTCACAACAAGCTATTACATAGATAGTGGGGCTAACTATTCCTGTTGATGAAAGGCTTGTACTATGAAATTATGATGTGAAAAAAGCCAAGAATTACAAGCATATTCTTCTTGGCGAGCAACACAGCACTAAAAAGTAAAAACAGTAATAGATTAAAACTTGAATGCAAGGAAAAACCACCTTCTGTTTTAGAAGCAGAATATCCCCATTCCCACCGTCTTTCATCTGTGAAACTATAACCATACCACTTTTCACTTGTTCCAATTCTTCCTTTAAGCTGCGAATTTCTTGTTGGTACTTTTTTATTAGTGAATTCTCATCAATTATCTGCATGTTCAGAGGGTTGCTTCAATGGGAGGTTGAAAAAGAGCACTCACACACACACACACACACACACACACACACACACACACACATATATATATATATATATATATATATATATATATATATATATATAATGAGCATACCTTATTTTTTGCTGCTTGAATTTCAATATGTTTTGCTCTATGGGCAAATTTCAACGTGTTATGTGTCTCCTCGGAATTGCTTGATGAGGGTGTAACCGTGCAAATCAACTGATTCATAAAGAGAAAAATCAGTCACCAAATTAATTTAATGTTTGACTAGCACATAGTATACCATTTTTAGTGCTAAACATATATGTTGAGATATTCCCCCAACTGTTCTCATAACAGTTACCTTATTTTGTATATTTAGTTTCCTTGTGTGAGATGTTATATTTTGTCACTTGATTACTTTTCTAACTATATAACACACATCTAATCCTTACAGATACACGTCCATGGCCACCAAGTGAGGACTGGAGAAGCCTTGTCAATTTGGAATTCCTGTACGGTACGTGCGAAGATTTTCCATCCGATAATTTTGAAATAACCTAATGATGCCAGAGTACAAGATCATTAGGGAACTGTAGAATGAATCCAAAGAGAATACTGTATAGAGAGGATTACATGATAAGAAGAAAATTCAAAGTAATACTTGAATAAAAAAGGATATGGGCGCTCACAGTTCCAAGAGTTAACAAGCTCTTGTTAATATAGGATCCCTCTTTCATGCGCATTCCTGTTGTTCCAGCCTTTGAGCTCTCAGAACCTGCCAAGTCAATTAGGTTCTGCAAAAACATGAATCAAGAGTTATCTAAGCAATCAACTTCATCAGGCAAAGAGCAACTGTGCATTGATTTCACAGTCTCAGAATATGCAGAGTTCAATAATTACCAGCTGTGACAAGGTGACCGCTTCATCTTCACAGTTTTCACCACATGGGCTCCTCTCTATGGTCTGCAGAGCAAACATATTTATAATAATGCCAGTAGAATCATAAATTGATGATACAACTAAATAGAGGAAGAACTAAAGTACCAGAGTAAAGATTGTATGACTTCTACTGCTTTGTAAGTTGAAATTTGTTGAACCCACATGTCTGTGCTCTGCAATATGAAATGCAAACAATAACTTACACACAAGAAAAGAATGATGGCAAATGAAAAACTATTACCCACTAATTTTTCCCAATAACTACATAGTTCTTTAACATCAAAATGTGAAGTAAATACAGATTAAGATATAGTAACAGAGGACATGGTGGGCGACCCGTAGTAGCAACAAGAAAAACGTAATCAATCTTCAAATCCATTGTCTACTGCTTATAAATTAGGTCCGAAAACAAATTGTGTTTTTTCCCGGTGAAATGGATTGATCACAAAATGAAAACAATTTTGATAAAGGGGAAAACATAAATAAACATTAAATGAAAGGTGTACATGTTTTACCTTCGCCTGCTGCGATAAGAGAGAGAGCATGGGCAGGGGATAATACAACCTCCTCCTTGACTCCTTCAACGAAGATTCCCTACAACCAATCGGGTAAACTGAAATAAATAACTACAAGTGCTAATAAACTCCTCTAAACATATAAATATGCCAATAATATAATCATTCACTGGTATTTAAAATTAAATGAATTTTGATGTTCAGTAAACACATGCCTACAATAATAAAACATCATCATACTCTAAACTCACCTATCCTCTGCACTCAATATTAAACATTCGTTCCTAGAAAATTTCCGATACATTTATGTTAGAAATGATTTCTAATGATTTACAAATTGGCCTTGAAATACTACATGTGTATCGCTACTTAATTGCATCATTAATACCAAATACCAATATTTTAAACCTAGTCATCCACACTCTCATTGTGAAGCTCCATTACAAAGCACTCATAGTATACAAATGACTAGGACTGCATTTTTAATTATTTTTGCCACCCATTTGTTCTTTGGAGTAGATGAATAAAAAATAACTTCACTATAATAATCTCACAAACTGGTTGTTTAGAGAGGTAATGACAACAAACGAACAAAAAAATTCTTAATTCTCATTAGAAGTGACGACTCGTATAAATTAATGAGAAATATCACCTGAGCATCTTCTCTAATTCTCAAATTTTGTCCAGCTGGATTCAACAAATCATTGACAACCTGAAATCAGAGAAGCCTTAATGAGCATGAGGGCATCTTAATGAGCATGAGGGCATCTAAGGGCTTTTTCTATTTTGCAATACATATCATAGAAAAGGTAATGCTCTCTAAAATTGACCCCACAATACTCAAACATCGATGAAATGGTAGAGGCGAGTGGGACAACATGAAACCTGATTGGCTCATTGGCATGCTGTTTGTAACTAATTATGAAACAATGGTGGGGAAAGAGGGAAGAGTGGGAAGCCAGAGGCTTCATATACATCAAAAGATTAAAATTGATGGCCAGGTGCCCTGCCAAACTCAGACCATGAAACCCATGCATAATGCCTTTATATGGTTGTTGATTATAGATGGGTGGCTATGCACATGAATACTTCAGTTACATTATAACTGCTATGAGTTCAACCTATTAGTTAAAGATTTTCTTCATAAAAAATACTCATGTATGATAACATAAATAGACTTATAGAGTTTAATAGACGATATTCACAATTCAGAATAACTGGAGATTGGTTGGGATCTGACCTCATTGTAGATTTCCAAATAAGAGACACGGAGGAGAAATTCCCGACTTGGAGTCTGAAGCACAGCCATAAGACATATGATAACAATTTATTATTGGAACATAGTAGTTCTAGGATACAATATCGGCCAATTCATTTCAAGTACCTCTTGAATAATACTGAAAGCATCTTTTACAGCCAATGGAATGATACCAGGAGACCTCTGATCACCCTGTTGTACAAAAAAAAACATATTAAATTACTTAATTTTTGTGGGGCATTTGGTGTGTCAGGAATTACTAAGGATAACAAACTTCATCACGACATGTGGATGTCTTGTACTAGTTTATTTGTGAAGGAACTGACTGATGAATATCATTCCGAAGACACATAATGTACATTGTACACTTTCATTTCAAGAAGTTGCAACAAATGAATGAGGAGTGAGGACCATGTTTTACGACATATATGAATAAAATGACATAATGCATACTATCATCTCTGAAGCAAAAGAAAATTCCCTTACATGCATTGTGTGAGTCTTCCCACTGCTAGTAACACCATATGCGAAGATTGTACCTGTATAATAAAAACACGGATAAGAATAACGAAAATGAAAAATTAGGAAAGTAATATGCTATGCATGTAGACCCAAATGCAATTTTCTTTGCATGTACAAAATTCCATTGTATGAAGTGTAGGGAGAAATTTAAGTGAACAATCATACATCGCCAAATCAAGGGTCAATTTGGGACATTTAGCCATTTAGCAAATATGTTTTTGGTATTCATGCAAAGAAGTAAAGTAATATGGCCACAGTTAAGCCCCATCTGTAATAAGCTTGGTCATACATTTTTTTGAATTTTTGAAGTACAAATATATTCAATCTAATGTTTCAGAAAATTTCTCTGAATGAAGACTTATGTACAGGAGACAAATACAGAAATGTTATATTCAGTCACGTAATAAATTACAGCTTACACTTAGTCCTGCTACAGTGACCTCTGAAGAGAAATTATTTCTACAATTTTTGAGTCAATACATTTTTACCACTGAAGATAATTTTACTAGATTTAAGGTGGTTCTATTCTTATGAAAATTATCGACTCTCTAGTTTCAATTATAGCTTCAAAAGTCTATAAAAATCGAATTCAAAACTCAATATACAATACTCAGATATGTAAGCAACAACTAAAGGATATGAAACAGAAAACTACATACCATTGACTCCTTCCATTGCACCATTAACAATGTGTTGTGCAGCAACATCATAGACATGCCTTGTTGTTGTTGTAGGGCCAAATACTCGATCTGGGAATTTTTGTTATATTTGAGTATCAATATTAAAACCGCTGTCCAGATTAGGCAATACCAAAGATAACCAAAAGGAGCCTTAATTTATTTCAAACATATCCTAAATAATGACATGACCAAAACTAATATATGAGCATCAATATTAAACAATTATGAGTTCATATATCAATTCTTTTTGACGTGGCATAATCTTCTGCATTCACCATCCACTATGACATGAAGAAAACTCTACACAAACATATTAATGTGTTTTTTTTTTCTATCTAGAAATCTAAATACTCTTCCAACTAGTATCAAAGTAGTGGAAAAATATCACAACTTCTAAAACTATACCATATGCATAAGCAATTGAGGGATTATGCTCATTCCTCAGAATAGTATCCCCATCCGCGTACCAATCAATCTCCTCTCCTTGTCGGATTTCCCTCGGACTGGCACATAAAATCACCAAAATAATCAGCACACCAAAATCCACAACAGATTACACTAGTTCCATAATTTTTATCTTCCTTTTTACCTCAGCGGGCGAAACCTCACTGTGACTGTAACACTCTCCTTAGATTTCTCGACATCCAGTGATGCACTGTCTGGGTACAACGGAGGTTTACTTCTAGCAGAAGACGATGCCGGCGAACTCAGGCCGTCTAAAGAAGGCTCCGGAGGTTGACGAGAAGACGAAGTCGTGGATGACGTCGGAGAACTGTTATTGACCGCCGCCCTCTGACCATGTCTTTTGGGTTTCAGCCCTTGTCTAGTAGAAGCCATTAACTTAACCTTCAACAGAACAATAAATCCAAATCCAATCAACTACCCATTACTAATTTCTCCAAATTCTGTGAAAAAGATAGGAACAATGCAGGTCCGTACAATTAGCTCAAAAATCAGTCGGAGTAATCGCACCACAATTTCACATGAAATTGAACAGTAAAAATAAAAGTACCTCAATAAAACAACTGTCAACTCGTACAAATGCTCATCGAAATACACAAGTGAAAAAACAAAACTCAGATCTCCTCAAAACGACCGGGTGAGCTGCTGAGAAAACACCATCATCGTTTTCTCGAGGGAAAAAAATAACCGCTGTAAAAAAAATTGGGGATTTAATTAATATTTATTGTTTGCGTTGGAAGAGATGCCCCTTTAATAATATAGTCGGAAGCAGTTGAGCTTCTGACTTTCTTTTTCCATTTTTCTTTTAATTAGAAATAAAATTGGAAAATGAAGATGAAAAAGGAAGAATATTTAACCAAAAAAGAAAAAGGCAAAAAGTTGGACGCCCCCCTACTCCTAGTGCGTGACTGAACTATAGTAGGTTTGGGGATATTTGGCCACCTTTGATACTCTCCTTCCTTTAGCATCAATAATCACGTGTAGATGAAAAAAAAATACTACTCGGTAGTATTTTAATCACTTATTGACCAAAACATAATAAGTAAAATGTTTTTTTATTCACTTGTTAAATTGCGTGAAAAGTTTTATTGGCAAATTTTCTTAACTACGTAAAAAAATTCTTTGCCAAACATTGTCGAGGAAAAGAGTAAAAAATATGAATACATGTGAGATTACACGTGTCAAATGATAACGCTAGTATAGCTTTTTAAAAGGTACTTCTACTATTAGTAGTGTGGTACTAGCAAGGAAATTTGAACAATTTATTACAACTAATTACTCCATTAGACAAAACAGACGCACAGAATCACAAATTAGAAAGGATATATTTAAACATTTTTTTACAACTAAATAACTAATTACTCCATTAGACAAAAACAGACGCACAGAATCACAAAATGGAAATGTTATAAATGACTTTTTTGTCTAGCAGTCAAAAGTGTTGCAGTATTTTATGTAGTGCAAAAAGTGATAGTCAACCAATTAAATATTAACTATATTATTTCATGTTTTTTACACATTTTATTTCACTATTTTATTTTACTTTATTTTCCTGACACATATTTGGTGTATAGAATAAATTTGTCATTCAAAGTGAAAGAAATGAACAGGGTGGATATTGAATGTAATAATCAATCATTTTTGGTGGCCAAACTTTCAAAATTAATAATCATTTTTTTTATTCTTCAAAAACTAATAATAATGACAATACACTGAAGTGCATGTGTGCCATCACCACTCTTTACTACTACTATCTTACACGCTTTATCAATTTCAGGGAAGTAAAAATGAACAAACAGGTTTTTTTTAAGATCTCGTTATTCCACATAAAGGCGAAACGTATCACAAACTCATCTCAGAAACAAGCCGATGGTAATTGTGGTGATCGGGAGTGCTCTTAAAGCCAGGAATGAAATCACAGAAGAATCTTAAAACGGCCGCTACGTGCTGTGGATCCTTAGAAGAGTGAGCTGCCTCGAGAAACAACGAGGGTCGAACTGTATTCACCTGAGAAATTCAACCGAATCTCCGTTACACTTCTTATTCCCAAGACTAAAACACAAAAGGGAAGAATTTGTCAAACTGCATTTAACGATTATTTGTACTACCTTATTCTTGCGTGCATATCTTAGAGCTTCGAGATAGAATCCATCTTGCACAAGCAGCAAAACAAAGTCGTGATGCAATGACAGCTGTCTAAGCATAACCAGACCCAACTTCCTTATCTCTATCTTCTCACGACCGGATTCCAGCAGTTGCATCGCTACTTCTTTTGAAGGTTCGATGATCTGAATTATTATATACACGTATACATACATATGCAACCAAGACAAATATAAGAAAAGGACTAAAAACGCAGAATGTAAACCATAACACATTTGCAAAATACCGAAATCCAAACAAAACGTGACCTTGTTCATGATAAATAGCCCGAGCTCAGCATACTGTTCATCCCGAGCGAGTATTTGTACCATCAGGACATAGGTATTAGGATGCACCTTTAATTTTTCCAAACTTGCACTGAGAGAGATAAAAGTAGGTGAGAATAAGAGGGTTTATAAGTGTTTGGTGAATAAGTTACAAAGAGTGCTTATATGAATCATTAGTAAAAGCTGGGATCAATCACAGAAATCTAAACACTAAAAACAATTTATTATTTCAAGCAGAAGCTAAGAATAATTTATTTATTTATTATCACTGAATGCAAACACTCTCTTAAATCCGTCTAATCACAAACTATAGTAGGTGGGCGATATTTGTTCAAATGGGATACAGCTTTAACCAAGAATACCTTCGAAGAAATTCAACAATGATAGCCGTCAAGTAAGACCCATCTCCTGCCATCTCTTCTTCAACCAGGACAAAAACACTGCTGTAAAAATCTGTAGGTGAGGTGGCGGCCGAAGAAGACACTTGGGATTGTTGCCTACTGGCCCCGGATAACCGTTCGTTATTAGACTCGTCAGTTGAAGAATGATCGAGATTTTTCAGACTACCATTGGAATCTGATTTCGGAAAATTAGATTTGTCACGGGGTTCGTTTTCATTTACATTTTCAGGTTCTTGCGTTATGAACCTTCCCGAATCTTCTGTCCCAGTGGTGGACTCATTGACAGCAGAAGAAGTTTCTTCTGCTGTAGTAAGTTTCTTGTAATAACTGCCTGTCTTGATTGCAAGTGCGTATGCCGTGAGTAGAACATCTATAGCAGAGGATACCATTGGAATAGGCTTCCGTTCCAAAATAATCATGCGAACAATCATTAAGCACAACTGCTTTGCCTGAACAAAAAAAGAGAGCAAATGTTTATACTGCAACAGAGATTTTTATAAAAGTAAATTTGCCAGACAAGGCAGTGCTACTGCTACTCTCAAGTTTCATTATTTTTGTGCATATTACTAATGCTATAGTTTCTTGTTTCTAACAGAACTTTAGTTTTGTTTTATCATTTTAGAGTTTAATTAAAAATTTAAAAAAATGGATTTAGTTTTAGTGGACTTGGTCTAACATCATGCGAGGTTCCCAATTCTCTTGAAGAACAATCAAAGTTGCCTATTTTTAAGTACCTTTTCCGCTTCTAATTTCCTCCTCTGCAAGAATTCAAGGATCAGAGGAACTTCCGAGCTACTGGCAGAAATTGCCTGAAAAAGATACACGAGATTAGAAGAAAGAAAAGGACATCATTGCACAAGATGCTCTCAGCTGTGAAAACTTGCCTCCAAATCCACATTGATTTTCCATACAAGCCCGCTAGAAACATCACACACAAGATCAGGCACAAGAAATTTCCACTGGTCTCCATAGATAGTTATTTCGTCGTCACCAGAATTCTTCGGCTCTGAAGGTCCAGAAGCTTTGCAAGTGGTTTTAGAATAACCTCTGACAAATAATGGAAGTGGAGCAGAAATAGGTGCTTGTGAATCCGTGAATATGTCGTATATAATGACAACCTTTGCTTCCACTTGATGAACTAGCAAAATATTATCAACCACACTCAACGCAATTCTATTGGAGTATGCTGGCAGAGAACCCTGTAATACACAATAACGTATAAGAAAGTTTCATACATAATTTAGATAACCTGGATTTCGGAAGAAATAAAAAAACCTACCTGTTGCACTACAGCATCTCGATAAAACCTGTACAAGTTGAGTGTCATTGCAACTCTATCAAACTGCAGGCAATAAATCCTGCCATACCTGTCAATTACAGAAAGTTATTATATAAAAAAATGTGGAACTGCTGGATATCCTCAAATGGATAAATTTGATATCGAAATGAACAAACATACACAGTAATGAGATGAATATCTTCAGGAGCAAGAATAGGCTTATTATTCGCCTCGGGTTTGGCCATCACCATCTCAAACCTGGGCAACCGGACTATTCCAGCAGATGAAAGCTAAAGTAAATTGGAACAATCGTCATAACCAAGATTAATCATCCCAAAAATAAACACATTGGACATTATTTTGAAAAACTTTCTATTCATAAGATAATTTAAAATTACTCCTCAAGTCTTTAAAGGAAAGGCTAAACATATAACTGTATAATGTATGAAGTTGAGTAACACAAAATTGGGGATATCAGGATCACAAACTAAATTATCAAGAAAACCTCTCCTACCTGATAACCAGTAAAACTCTTGCACTGCATTCCAGAGGCAAGAAGCACCAACCTGCTTTCATGGGTGTAGATATACCAACTAATGTTCATTTTTTTCGTGTCTACTAAACGGAGAGACCTCGACTCGGTATTGTACGAGTAGAACTCCAGGGCACTGCAAATCAGATACAGGAGATAAAATTCTGGGCACGGGAGATAATAAAAAAGGTATGATGGATGGCTGAACAAGGAAATAGACTTCTTGTTTCAGATATGCAAATGCCAAAACAAAGGAATCATTTGGGATTTCTATATTTCTGAAAAATTCTCGAGAATTTTCCCCAAGGATAAAATAGCTGCTGGATATACAAAACCCTTTTTAATTCTTTAAAAATGATAAATTAATGAAAAGTTAACAGCATCCTTGTGCCACTGATTACCATTAGATACAGTACATGAAAGCAGAATAATTTTTCACACCCATTTTTTGCTAGAAATTAATTGATAACTCAACCATTAGTTTTTAAGATTTCTTTTTTGCTATTAGTTTTTAATCCATTAATGGATAATTCAACAATTAATTTTATAATTTATTTATTAAATTAACTCTGCCCATAATTAATTAATAAATAAACAAACAAATAAATAAAATTGTTTGCTAGCTTGTACCATTTAATTTAAGTTGCTAATAATTCGTAACTTGTATCTTAACTTATTTTCTAGTTATTTGGAAATTGAATTTTTTTTCTTATAATTGAACCATAGTAATCCAACATTTTTTTAGAGTTGTTTAATAATTGGACTCTATAACTATAGATAATTAAACGTACTGTATAAGTTATTTATATTATTAATAATAATAAAATACAACGAATTACAATAATATGTTACCCAAACGACTTGGGATCATTTATTTTATCGTTTTTTTAAAACGAATTTGAAAATGGGAATGCCTTTTGTAGAACAATTGTTTTTTATAAATGCGGGTTGAAATACACATTCATATGCAATTCAAAATCTAAACCCCGTCCGTCTCACAAGTCACAACAAATCACACATATTTCATTTAGGGTGTCCCACTCCCATCAAATTTTTATATTATTTAAAATGATAAAAAAAAAAAAAACATTAAATTTTCAATGTAATAAAATTGATGAGACCTATTATACAATAACCTTCATCTTATTCTAATATATACACATATAAAATATTATTTTTCCTAATTTCCATGTTCAAAAGAAACGGAATATATATTGTGGAATACATGGATTAATTTATTTATTTTTGTTATTTTTCAACCATATTTATTTAATGTGTTATATTTACGTATAATTAAAATATGTATAAAAATAATATTTAGTATAATTGTAAATTATTTTTAATTATTTTGCGCAAAAGCACTAGTGCAATTCTATTTTTTAATGCATTTGTAAGTAAGGCTATTGCACAGTCCTATCTCCACAAAACACTTTTGATATTTTTAATGCATTTGTAAGTAATACTCTTGCAAATAGTCATATCTCCAAATAACATAACATCAAAGCAAGTTCACAGGTCATATTTAAACAAACAATATCTCAAGATAGAGCGAGTCTGGATATAGGATTATTTTTTTGTAGTAATAACGGTTTACCTGGTTTTCACAAAGACAATATCACAAGTAGGAGAGTCTGTCCAAAAGAAACCGAGAATGCTTTCTGACTCGGGCTTACACTTTTGACTAAATGTATCTCCAGTCTCTTTGTTCCAGATCTGTATCTCATGTTTAGATCTCTGGATAGCCAAAAGCTTGAGATCCAATGAATATCGAATAGAAAGCACGGGCCCTTCACTTATTGAATCAGATGAAGGAGGAACAGAAGGGTTATAAGGAGCAATTTTCCATGAAAAAACCTATAAAGAGCAGAGACGTTTATTTAGTTTAATAAAAAGCAGAAATTCAACCCTCAGACCTACAAGCCTGGTACATTTGTCCATGAATAATTAATTACCTGATTAGATGTCACTGAGAGAACCAGTTTATTCCCGTCATCATAGAATATATTCTTGGATCCAGGAACATTGCATTTTAGAGGTGGGTATTGGATATAAACATGGGACAGTGCATTATTAGATCCACTAAAGCAAGAGTGACCAGACGAAGATGCTTCTCCAATCATGTTACTGAATTTCTAGTCTTGATTATGAAACTATCAATTTGGAAGTATGGCCTTCTCACCTTAAATAAGAGGTAGGGTCAAAAATTATATATCCAGCTTCTCAATTCATTGAGGAAATATAAGAACAAAATCTCCATATTCAAGTAAGATCTTACCGAGGTAATTGAAGTCTTTACTGGTTCAGTTAATATAGTTTATGGATCAATTTTTCCCACGTAGCTGAAGAGTAAAAACAATGAAATAATACGTTACCAAATAATAATGTGGAAAAGTTCACGAGGATATTAAAACTTGGCATACCACATTTTGCATACAACTTTTTAATGCAAGAAATTCTTTCAAACACATGTCTCGTTCTACTTCTGGAACCCTTGAAGAAATACATGTACCATAATGTTTGGCCTGCAAACAAATTAACCGAGAAAAAAAAAACATTTTTTTTTCAATATCTCCTAAAATATGTTTCAACACAGCAGAAAAAATTGACAGAACATAACCGAACCAAAGAATATACCATATAAACTTGATCTACTGTATCAAAGTAAAACTGTCTGTAGGAGAGTTTATAGCCATTTCTGCTTCATGGACTAACACAACTTATTTTTTATGTGAAAACAAATATTAACTTTTTTTTTATCTCACATTGCCTTACTCCGTTGCACATAAAATTAAGTAATTAACTTTCCCATATCCTAAACTTCACATTCAAAGATTTTTTTCAAGAACAAACTTATGTCCTCCATAAAATTCTTCTTTCAGACGAGGCGGGTTTTACACATGAAAACATAATAAACAAAGTGCATGATGAGGGTAAAGTCTTTACACAATCTCATTAAACATCTCCATCCCAATACCCCCAACCCTCATTTTCCCCATTCAAGCATAGCAAATCTGAATCAAGTAATTTCATGGTTGCATTAAAAAACAGACGGAATATGATGACAATCATAACCTTTTTTTTTTCTTTCTCTCCAAATATAATTTCTGGGGCAAACAAATCAATTCAAGAAAAATTAAAAAGGAATAAACCTGAGCAGAGCAGTTGACTAAAATTCGCTTGAGGAAAGACGTTTTAGCATAATTCCTATCCTTCATCGCTGAACCTCGAACACCTACACGACTATACGATCGACAATCGAAACGATGATCGAATACATAGAAAAATCAAAAAACAAAAAAGCTGCGCAAACCTTCAAATCTCGTTCATCCCGCGACGAAAAATTTAATCCTCCTGCATGAATCTTGATAGAAGAGAAGAAAACGGAAAATCTTGCGATTAAATTGGGATTTTTTTAGGGGGCAAAATTAGATTTGGAGGTTTTCAGAGACGGTACTTCACCAGCACCAGTTCACCTAACCGTGTTAAACGACGCCGCTTAATTGCTTTTTTTTTTTTCTTTTTCGAATGATGATATATGGGCTTCCTATTGGGCCTCAATCGATAGAAGGGCCGTATGAGTCCGTTCTAAATTGGGCCTGTTGTTTTGGGCGGGAAATAATTGATATCTCTCATTTTAATTTAATGTTTTTTTCTAGGTCAATTGAAGAAATTTAAATAGTCACGCACATATTTCGAGTTCGAACATATACTCACACACACATGTTTCGAGTTCGAACCTTAAAACTTACAGTCCTCAATTCAATTGATCAACCAACTGAGCTCCCTTGACTTTAATTTAATGTTATGAATAATTAATTTGACATATTTGAATGTATATTTATATATTTTTTTAAGGGAGAATTTCAATATATGTCCTATTCAATAAGGCTAATTACCAAATTGTCCTCTAACTCATTTTTTTTAAAATCAAAATATGTCATTCCTACCAATTTTTTTGCTTGCGATAATCCAGTGGCATCAGAGTGCACACAAATTGTTTTCTAACTCATTTTTTCTCGGCCTGAATAGATATCACCAAGAATCTTTGCGTCATTTGCACTGCTTGAACAATTATTCTCTTCGACGAGATCATTTACATTTATGGGATTGCACCAAGAATTAAATTTGTGGTCTTCACAGTAATAAAACATTTTTTTGTAATTAGAAGTTCTTGATGACACAACTCGAATATGAAGTTTCTTATGACATTGTGAGCATAATTTATCTTTGTACTTGGGTGACTAGGGCCACCAACTTTCTTTCATGAGTTAACTGACTTGGTAGATATTATCCCTGAAAATTTGACAAATGTATTGGAAAAATCGTGAAAACTCATAAAAAATCAAAATTTACAATAATAAATTTGAATTGAAGAGAAATCGAAATAGGAAAATAAAGAGAGGAGAAACAGGGTTTTGTACTAAATCTCGCAACTGGATTCAAACTCGGCATTGGATGTGAAATCTAGAAATGGAAAATCAAAAGAGTTGAAGAGGAGAAATGCATGCGGAAGAAAAATTAAGGTTATTTCAATCTTAAATAAAAAAAAAAATTGTTTAAAATTTTAATGTCACGTGTTATTTTAGACTGGACATGTAGGACCCAATTTTAATGCCACGTGTGGACTCCGATGCCACTGGATTATCGCAAGCTGAAAATTTGGCCGGAATGACATATTTTGATAAAAGAATACAAGTTAGAGGACAATTTGGTAATCGGCTTTCTTGATGTGGATATATATTGATATTCTCCCTATTTTTAGTTATGATACTTTGCACAATTTTTTAATTCGTCCGTTTCACCATTATTTGCCTACCTTTAAATTTAAGCATTTTTTTTTATAATTTTATCCTCTCGATGATACATAAAGAGTATTAATTTACTTAAATTCATAGTCGCCATATATACTCAAAACACATTTTCTTAAATAGAGTGCAAATAATACTACTTTATATCATTCAATACACAATTCACAGTCATAAGCATGTCAATGCTTATAATACTACTTTTATGTAGTATCATTTTATATGAAAAAAAAAAACATTTTTCTTTGTCATATTAGAATGCAAATACTGTGAGACGGAATTATCTTTTTTAATCATTGAATATTAATTCTACGTTAAATCACGCTGAATTGATATGTCTGATCAAGTTGCGAGTTGGATCGACATTTCTAGTCAAATTTCGCGATCAATCGATCAAGCCTAGGCGATTCTAGAAAGAGAAAGAAAGAACACATTTTTAATTACAAGAATGTGTCACAATCTCTAGTGGTTGCAATTGCTTTTTCAACAGGCTGCAATGCCCAACAGGGGGCCCTAGATTTTATTTTGCTCTGTGTGCCTCTCTTAAAGAACATAGATTTTGAAATATGATTTTTTGTGGAGGAAGTAGGATCAAAAGAAGATAGTTTTATAAACTTTGGGGTAGTTTTGGAGGACCACTTTTCGAATAATGCCAAAAAATAAAGTGTTTTTTTTTTTAATTTTTTTATTTATGAATATATATAGGTACTAATTTAAGGTGTCAAATAAGGCCACCAAAGCATGGGTCGGGCATCTGATAAAATCAGACAAATGATTGCAAGAGATAGCTAGGGAAAGAAGGGGTCTCCCACGGTTCCACTTGCTTAGAGTAAAATTGAGTTAGTACGTACATGATAAAAATTACATTGAGATGAAATCGAATAAGTTTCGATATATGAATCAAGATTCAAACTTTGATCTGGCGCGAAATTAATTTGTGATCAGCTTGGATAAAACTAGTTCTAGATGAAATTGATCGCGTATTTGGAAATTGGAATAATGTATATATTTCATCAATGCCTTATATAATTAAGAACCATTTGTTTTTTACCATAATAAAGATCATATATATGACCAATTAATCTTATAGGTTATATATAATAATTTTCACCTTTCAATATCTACGTTATCATATACTCTTTGTGAAACTAATTATGCAATATTCCCACGGTAATTAATAAATAAATGAACTTTTGTACCCTTTGTGAAACTTATGCAATGATATCACAATAACTATACATTATCATGAAATGTCTAGTGAATACATATTGTTGCCATATTCATATATATTCATATTCATTTTCATATTATATATATATATATATATATATGTGTGAAATTAATAATATAAAAAATGAAGATTCTTTGAAATCTATAGTGACTGATATTTCACCATCATTTAGGCTCAAATTCAATGAATATAGATTCCCCACCAGCTGAAATGTACTTGCAATGTTCATTAATTGACATCAAAATTCAACCACATGAGTACATCTATATCTACATTATGAAAATTATAATATACTTAATTATTGGATTTTTCTTCAATATTTAATACTTACTCACTACTTAATTGTAGGATGTTTAATTATATAATTTCAATTAATTGATATGGATCATATATATATAATGTCGATACCCACGTTACCTTAGGGGTCCAACGAGCGCAAAGAAGCCCTTAGGTTAATACAAAAATGTACGTTAATTAGCTGTTCGGGATCGAGCATATACGTGCGACGACGTCCCTGTTAGCCGCAGCTGGATCCCTTAAAATGAATGGTCTGTTTCTGAGTTTTGAGCAGCAAGCAGCTGCATGCACTATCATGTGTAGTATTTGGTTACCAAAGAACTTGATCTGAAAAGATGCCTTTATTAATAATTTTGGTGGTCCTTATTGTAAATTTCACTTTCAGACAACATACATTACACTATACATACTCATTGCATGGAACAAATTTAAATATAAAATATTGTTAAAAAATAACACACACACACACATATATATATATATATATATATGAAAATTAAAATGAAAATTAAATGAAAAAAATATAAAATTCCAATTAATTAAAATAATTAATGTAGTCCAAACAAAATATATAGAAGGGGAAAAAACATTGGATCTCCGAGAGATTATAATGATGTCCCAAATTAAAGGCAACATCTCACTCAACAACACAACTAGTAGTTTGAATTAATTAAGAGAAAAAAAACGATGCATGTAGAACATCAAACCAGTTTGATAACGACTTCTCCTTCCAAAAACAATAATATATGCTGCACATATATAGAAAATAATTAAGTGAAATCACATTAATAGGGTTGGATATTGATCTCACCTCAATATATATTTAAAAATAATTTACGGATGATAAAAGTAATACTACAACTTATCTCACAAAAACGGGCGATGTCAGGTGTACGTATAACACGTCTCATGAGTACGTAGGCGATCTACTCGGCTCGTAGAATTATGAATATTTTTAAATGAAAATTTTATCAGTTGAAACACTTATCATTATTTTGAACCTGTTCTAATACAACAATTAATGGAGTTGAGTAAATAATACGTACGTACTACTAGTAGTATATGAACATTAATTAATTTACATGCATATGAGTTTATGTCATTATTGAATGTAAACTAACAACCGAATTGAATTTAAATCATGAGAAACTAAAATAAATTATTCAAACTCCATAAATTCCCTTGACCACTTTTGATCTACTAGGGTTTCATTGATGCTAGTGGCGACTTTCTCTTTCTCACCATGTTTAAATATTTATAATGAATTGCTCCGATAAAAAAAAATAATGAAATTGTTATATATATATATATATATATATATATATATATATATATATATATATATATATATATATATATATATATATATATATATATATATATATATATATATAGTAGTTTTTTGTTGAATGAAAATTGAAAAATGCATGCTACGTATATTATGCGTATTCTGAAATTGAATCGATGATTTTAGTACGTACGTACACGCATATTCGTATGTATATACGGGATATCGGAACGTTGTAGAATACTTGGTCCCCTCCTGTTTGCGACTATGACTTTAATATAGATGCTGCAAACGAAAGGGTTCTTGTTGCATGAATGAAAGGCTGTTGATGTATCTTGTGAGTTGTGATCATATATATACATACGCTTACACACACTTATACATATCTACGTGTGTGTAAGAGTACGTACGTGTTTGGATAGGGAGTGGGGACCACTTTAATTAATAAAAATAATTGTACTAGTAATAATTATAATTATATGAATAAAAGGGGAATTAATTTCCATTCAAACACAAAACCGGAAACTGAGCTCTCGAGCAAAAATCCTATCCCATGCATGGGGAGGGAATTATTACTATTAATATTATATTATTCATATTATATAATAATAATAATATGTATAGGTCGACAGTGACGTGTTCTTGGAATTGCAATGAAAAAAGGTTTAAAATTTACTTTATAATAATATTGTGTATCTATCTACAACGTACGAGGGTCTTGCGACTTGCAGATACGTCTAATTAAGGAGCTATAGAAGAATAATTGAGAAAAACAATAATTGCTTATTTCATCAGTCGTCTGTTTTTCGTATGGACCATGTATATATGTATCAATATACTACATAATATGTATATATATAATGTATATATATTACATATTTTAATTTTGTAAACCCTATATATATATATTATATACATGTTGGTTAACTTCTTGAATGAGATCATCCTGAGACAGTCAACCGATTGAACGATCTACAGTAGGATACTCCCTCCCAGTTCTGTTATGTAAAAATTACTATATATTTTTTGTAAATTAAAAAAAAAATGCTATCATTATTATGTGATTTATACTTATATACTCTTTCTTTCTTGCACTGAATTAGTATCAACTGAATAAATTTGAAATAGATTGTTTTTTTCATAATAATTTTTTTTTTATATATAAATTGACTTGAATAGAAGTGTAATTTTTTATTTAGTTTGTCACATGAAAAATGAGATTAAATCACAAATGGTCCTGTAAATATTGCCAATCCCACATTTAGTTCTTTATTTTTAAATTTCATCAAATCCAGTCTTTCCCGGTCATTTTCCACCGGGAAGCTCACGTGTTGGTCACGTGAGTGCACACATGGCGGTCATCGGGCAGGGCTTGCTGACGTGGTTTGAGATTAAATCACATTTGGTCCTGCAACTTAGGCTGATCCCACATTTTGTCCTTTTTTTGTTCAAAAAATCAAATCTCATCATTTTCGGTCGATTTCCACCGAAAATTGCACGTGTGGGTAGGGATATCAATCGGGTCAGCCCACTCGGGCTATCGGGTTACTTCGGTTCGGACTGAAATTTTTTCGGGCTGTAAATTAGTAGACCTAACCTTAAAATCTTCGGTCTCGAGCTAGCCCGTCGAGCTGGAAAAAATAATATTATATAGTAAAAAAAATAATTTTTAATATCAAATTAAATTTAATATTTATAAAATATTAATATTTAATAATTATTATTATAATTATAATATTTAAATTGCCCAAATTATAAAATATTTATTCAATAATAAAGGTGGCGGTCTCGGGCCCCTTCGGTTCAGATTAATTTAGTTTTGATTTTTTCGGGTCGAAAATATTCGCTCTCAACCCTACATTTTTTCGGGCGGGCTTCGGGGTAGCCCACCGGTCGACTCCGACGGCTTGCTGATGTGGAGAGTAAATACGGTCCCACAGCCTGCCACCTCAGCAAGCTGCCGGAGTCGACCGCCACCTGTACTGTTGGGTTGTGTCCTTCAAATCCTACGTGTGCAATCGATTAAGTCAGATGGTCATCTTTGGATTTTAATTGATATATTGATAATGTTATTTTTGGCTTAGAGCAATATTATATTGATGATCACGTTCATAGTGTTCTTCGTCTCAAGAACACGTTCGGCAATTTTCAGCATCCGACTTCCGGTTTGTGTGCAACACGTAGACCGGACCATTTGTGCGGCTACACATCTGGGAAGACAAGAGGTTTTTCAAGGTGATCTCTTCAGGGTTCGTTGCAAGAAGATCATATCTTCATCAGCGAACAGCCATCGACATCAACGAGACACGCTTCACCGAATGTAAGTGTCCTCGTATCTCTATGTATATATATATTGGATGTATATATATGTGTGTGTGTCTATACATATAAACATGTTCCTAGATCTTGTATATTAGTTTTTACTCATTTTACACACTTCTACACACACGAACGAGGTAATCGAGCGACTGGATCGGCATCGAAAACCTTCATGTACATCACGTGACCCACACGAGCAATTTATGGTGGAAATCAACCGAAAAGGATGAGATTTGATTTTTTTGAACAAAAAAAAGGACCAAATGTGGGATCAGCCTAAGTTGCATGACCAGATGTGATTTAATCTCAAGCCACGTCAGCAAGCCTTGTCCGATGACCGCCATGTGTGCATTCACGTGACCAACACGTGAGCTTCCCGGTGGAAAATGACCGGGAAGGACTGGATTTGATAAAATTAAAAAATAAAGGACTGAATGTGGGATTAACAATATTTACAGGACCATTTGTGATTTAATCTCCATGAAAAATACTCCATCCTAGGACCACTTTGGGAAATGGGGCCCACCAATTGGGACAAGTACTTAAACATATACAACAGCCAAAGTAGCTATTAAGAAGTGGTAACAAGTACTCTCGTACTACACTGACTTCCTGTTATAGATGCATAGACCCACTCCACATTTCATCATTTTTAATTTCTCTCACTTTATTATTAATCAAACGCTCAATTAATTTTTAATCATATTTTTTTAGGTTACATGTACACTGTGCCCTAAAACAAGAAAATAAATACAACCACCCTAGATCCATTTTCATACATATAATTAAATCACATAAAAATCATCAGCTCTTCTCTCATCACAACTTCCATCACTTCCCTTCCTCCATGGACAAGCCGGAGAGAGAGACTCGCGACCTCATGAACGTCGAGTCTTTCTCTCAGCTCCCCTTCATCCGACCTTCCTCCGGCAAAGACAAGTGCTCCTCCTCCTCCTCCTCCGCCGCCGCCATCCGCCTCTTCGGAAAGGACTTCACCACCACCACGACCACCACCGATCGAGACGGCGGGGAGTCCTCCTCCACCACCACCAACAAAGATCACCCGCCGGAGATTAATAATAACATCGTCGTCGTCTCAAGCAGTAGCAGTAGCCGGAAGTTCGAGTGCCACTACTGCTGCCGGAACTTCCCGACCTCCCAAGCCCTAGGCGGCCACCAGAACGCTCACAAGCGGGAGCGCCAGCACGCCAAGCGGGCCCACCTCCACTCGCACGACTCATCATCATCCCTCGACTACAATTATATGGCTGCTGCCTACCCATATTCATGGAGCAGCAACAGCAGCAGCCCTTACACGAGGCAGCTGCAGTACTACACCGCCTCGTCTCAGCCTATCAACGGGAGCCCCTTGTCCACGTGGCGAGTCCCCACAACCCCTCACGGATCTTCGTTCTTGACGAGGCACTCGCAGATTATTAATAGTAGCAGGCCGGTGAGCGGGGGGACGACGAAAGCTGCCATGCAAGATCATGTGAGTCTGGATTTACACCTCTAGCTAGTTATGTTAGCATTTTTACAAAGTTAGTATGATGAGGAATAATTAATTTAGACCTACTACTTAATTAATTGCTAGTGTATGTATAAATGGAACTATTTCAATTTTATCACTTGATGTTTTAATGAATGTTCATCCCTACCGATAAATTTTCCGATTTGAGATTTGAGATTCAAACTCTTCCTATGGTGGAGCCTTAATTGGTGGCCTAGCTTGTTGAGTCCACTTGTGGTGTTGATGTTTCATGTTATGTGACTATGTCCTTATTGGGGACCCCTATAAGCTCTAGCATCTTAGTTGAAATATTTATTATGTTTTTGAATACTTCAAACTCAGATCCCATCTAAGACGAGCAAGTCGTGTAGGACATGCCACGATGCCCAAATGCGAAACCGAATGATAGTTGTCGCGGATTCTTCCTATTCATCACTAAAATGAACGAAAAACATTGTGTTGTCATATCACATTCAATCGATCATTCAACGTCATATTGAAGATATAAACATTGTAGTAATGGACTATAAAGGAGCATGCTCATCCAAGAGGGAACAAGAGAGGGGATATATAAGTTATAAGCATATACCTAATCTTTATTATTAGATCTTCAAGTTATTAACTAATGGTTTTTGAAGGAATTGTACCATTGCAACGTTAACAAACTTCCTACACAGAGAAGGACTAACAAGAGAGATTAGGACTTGGCAATCAATATCATGTGCTCATGTGCATGTGTGTTATGCACACACACAGACACACACACACACAAACAAACAAACAATCGATTGCGATTTGTACAGGAAAACTTTATTACATGTGAATGCCCTAAAACAGTGAAAATTACGACGCATACTATACGAGGAAATAAACAAACATTACTACAGAGTATATTGTGACCGGATGCATCAATTTGGCAATTACAATAACAAGTATTGATTGCCTTTTCACTCATTAGTCCACTACACATTGATGGCTTCATCTCTTCTCCACACTATCTATGCCTAAAATAGTAATGCAAGAAAGAAAAAAATAAGGACTGAAAACTATTCCCATTTTGATTAATTTCAGAGAGTTGGCCACCAATCCTATTTCAACATTTAATTCTGAGGAAAAACATAAAAGAAAACAAAACAAAAAAAAACTTAAATAATAAAAGAAAATCAAAGTTATTACTAATATATTTTTCAATCACATTCTTCTCTGCCAACAGAAATAACAAACCATCATCGATCTATCACTCATGCGAAGCATAAACAGGAATCGGCATCAGTGCCGTATAAAAACTTGTTATTTTTTACTTTTATTCCACTAAATAAAAAAGAAGAGTGTTACCAAGTTACTGGTGACAGTGATATTACATGCCAACTATCTGTAGGCCCGACGAATTAATACACACTCTGGTGGGGGGGAAGAAGGATACCTACAGAAACAAATGTACAGAAAAAGTTGACAAATAAAGTGAGCACAGGAACAAAGACCTATGAAGAGTGCAGTACACACACAACACACATATGTATAAAAACTGAGGACCACCATGCCTCAAACACACAACAATGGAATTTAAGTAACATCGGCCCACAACCCTATAAAAGCTTGCCAATGAGATCGACAGTTTGAACAGTGGGAACTTCCCATGCTAAAATGCGCATGTGTGAAAAGAATCACCCATGCAATCCAATAAAAAATACAAGGTCTGGTCTCGTTTTTATTTTCTTTGGAATTATTATTATTATTATTATAATAATAATAATAATTATTATTAATTTAATATTATTCAAAATAGTCATATTAGGTGCACATTTAATAAATGAATTTATCTCCTGACATGTATATTGTATAGTCATTCTACAATAATACAGGTCCAGTAGGGAAGTTCCCGTAGTAACATAAAGGACAGAGGACATCAAAACAGGACATAACATAAACCTAAGTACTTAATAACCAACTTGAATGCATCTATCTATCTCCAACTACGTTCTTTAGCTGATGAAAAAACACTTCAAGAGCCCACTTCGTAAATTCAATCCTACAGGCACGTGTCTAGGATAAGAAGAATCTTATGCTCTGACTATTTACCTTTTAGTTCATTCATAATTTAGCATCCAATAGTCGTAGGAAAAAACTGTTACCTTATCAAGGGAAGCACACATAATTTTTTCCAAAATCAAAGGGAAGGAAAAACTTTATTTGGGTAGGGTTTATTACAAAACTGAGATGAGATAGGTAGTAAAGTTTAATATTGTACCACCTGAAACTAATCATCTAAGCTCCTTATGTTGAGTTCTTGAGATATGGTCATCTTCAATGTGTCTAGTGAGCAATGAAATGCCGTAGTGAGATGCACTTGAAGCAGCATAATAGGACGTCACGGTGAGTTGAGTAAATTTTGGAAGAGCATAACCTGTAAATTAAAACATCATTAATCCACTCAAAATAAAAGAGCGAGGCTACATCTTTCAGTAAAAAGCTGCACTAAGAATCAGCTATAGTATCGTGAAATCACAAATTTGAAAATAATAAAGGAAAAGGTCCAGACCAGAGAAAAAATTGTTTTGGGTAAACATGTAGTAGCATAATTGATCTAAGCGATACTGTAAAATAAGAACTGAGAACCAGACTTAAACATGTAGCATAATTGATCTAAGCGATACTGTACAATAAGAACTGAGAACCAGACTTTTGGATTGAAAGTACAGTGGCTTCTTCAAAAAAAGGGACTAAAAGTTAGTTCTAGAAATTTTACAGCAGGAAAACAATAATTGAGCATGCAGACAAAGCACATAAGTTAAATTAAGATGAAGAGTTTCTGAGTAATTTATTTGTTTGAACTTTGACGTGGTGCCTGTGCAACTTGATAACCATCACATATTCTCTGTACTATTTCCGTACCAGAGTAATGGTCACATCTCCTTTGTAATTTGTAAAGTAAATGTGACCATTAATTTGGGAGGGAGGGAGTATTATTCAAGATAGCTCAATTACAATAGAAGAAGAGTAAGTACCCTGCCCGCATTCACCATACTCATCTCAGTCAGTAATCATCTCGAAATTGAGAAGTTTTTTTTTCATTTAAAAAAAAGTTCATATGAAATGATTTTTTCATCGTGTTCTCTTCTGTCCTTTTATACAAATGCATCATCATATGCTACACAGTGGTCGATTTTCATGGAATATGCATTTACAATGAAAACATTTAACATTAGTCTGAGACTACTTGACGACTTCTTGAATTCATATTAGTTGAGACCATATTTATTTTATAGGATGACTAAATATCAAATAATCTGAATACAGATGATGCATACCTCCAAAGGCAGCACTAGCGGCTGAAAACATTAGCAGAGGAGGAAGCTGACAAAATGTAAAGGAAAAGGGTTAGAAACATTAACAAGAGTAGAACAAAAAACACGGGATTGCATAAGGAATAAATAGTTCATACCCCAATAACAAAAGGAAGCCACTTCGGCCCCTTCACGTTCTTTTGGAAATAAGGAATTCCTGCAGAAATATTTACATTATTTTAGGTGAAAATATTTTATAAAACCATGAATACAAATGCACAAGTAGGGGCAAGGTGTTCTTAGAGGCACCTGTATTGAACCCATGAACTGCACTAAGCATCCCACCAATTCCAGAGCCAGCCTAATCAAGATATCCATAAATGATAGAGCAAGCAAAGACACAACAAATCAATGTTATTATTATTATTTTTAGTCAAAAATCGAGTAATTAACCAAGTTCATTTATGGTTTGAATTTTAACAAAACATAACAAGTGAAAAAATCACTCAAATTCCAAAACATTTGGAAAAGGAGGCTGAAATGGGTGCGGTTGTGTTTTGATCAAGGAAACAAAAATGAAAACAGGTGAAGAACAAGGATATGAAGTCTAAAATGATCAAAGTAAGAAATAGAGATAGTAATGAATTTGAATAGTTGAAGTCGACAAGGAAATGGTAAGAAGATTTCTACTGATGCTTCGGAACTACGTTTAGTTACACACATAGAAAAATTAAGAAAATTTATTACATCTGGTGCTTGCGTTGTGAACTTAGAAATAGTAACATGGTTACACAATGAGGGAAAACTTCAGTAATTATGTTACCAACATATTCATAATCCAACGTAATCAATCAACAATAAGTATCCGAAACATCCAATAAATCAAAAAGTTAACCGAAAACCCAACTCCCAAAATTTTGATTCCCAACCAAAGAGGCATAGAAAAACTACAATTATAAATATATGAAGGGTTTATTAGAAGCGTGATAAACATTCCCTGCAACAAAAAACCGTTAAAAGGAATAAATCTCTACAGCACTCATTGACCCAACACCTTTGATCCATCATTTCAAAAGAAACTACTTGAACCTAAAACGAATAAAATTGAATCACATACCACAGCTGTGGCATCATGTAGTACTGAAGCAATTTTCCATTCCTGGTTTTCCTGAATATTCAACACATAAATACAAACATCACCAGAAAAAAATGGATATATATGGTCGTTCAGGCATACCATCAAACACTCAATGCGCAACATCAACATGTATGTATAAAGAGACAAGAACAGAAGCATACTGTGGAGGGGTTCAAGAGAGAAAGACAACGGGGGCATCGGGCCGAGCCGAGGCCCGGTTTCAGAGTCGGGTCGTGGTGCAAATTCCCTCGTCGGAGCTTCTCTTCGTACACTTCTCGAGTCCCCATTTTTTGCCGGCAACTACTGTAATTTTAGTCGACAAAATTGTTTTATTTAATTAAAAATAAAATAAAAGTAATAGATATGGATTGTTGCTTATTGGGCCTGCTCAAGACATGTTGGCCCAAGTCAGTATTTACTGTTTCAGCCTAGCCCAATTCTAAAACCCTATTTCCTGGTTTCCGCCATATATAAGCCGCTTCCATCGCTCAGAACTCTTGTTGCTCACCTTTCTTTCTACACGCACTTCACACACTGCGGCAGCTGAAAAACACCTCAAAATGCCGGCGGGTCACGGTCTGAGGTCACGCACCCGAGATCTCTTCGCTCGGGGATTCAGGAAGAAGGGTCCGACCCATCTGACGACCTACCTTCGGATCTTCAAAATCGGGGATTACGTCGATGTCAAGGTTAACGGGTCGATCCACAAAGGCATGCCCCACAAGTTCTACCATGGGCGCACGGGTCGGGTCTGGAACGTCACCAAGCGCGCCGTCGGCGTTGAGGTCAACAAGCAGGTATGAATCATTCTCTGTGTCTACGTTTCTGCATTATGTTCTTATTATTTTGTGATTCCTAGCTTTATTTTGATAAATTGATGTATATTCGGGTGTTTGGTATTTGGAGCATGATCTGAAATATATCATTTTGATCAAGAAAATGTGTGGAAATTGTGAATTTTCCATATTTTAAACACTTGAAAATTTTGTATGTTTGACTGTTCTTTTGGGGGAGTAATTTTTATTTCGATGACAGGATATGAGCTTAAAAATGACTTCTAGTTGTGGGTTTACCGTTTTAAAGATATTTCAGCTGAGTTGTTAATGCATTTTAAATCCGAAACAATTGCACCATTTGAGCGGTCTTTTGTTGGAACAATTTTGCTTTGATGACAGAATATGAGCTTAATAATGACTTTTACATTTCTGTTTAAAGATAGTTCAGCTGGTTCTTTATTGCATTTGAGTGATCTTTTGGAAGAATATCTTTGATTTGTTGACAGAATTTGAGCTTAAGAATTTCTCCTACTTGTGTGTTTAAATATAGCTCAACTGAACTGATTTGTTATCGTGTCCTAAATTTGGCCCCGTCGCACCACTGTCACAGATGTTATGATGTAGTTGTATGTAAGTTACTCCATTTGAATATTTATCTGTAATGTAGCTAAAGCTTCAAACTATGGACTGTGATGATTTTATAGAGCATTATTTGGTTTGTTAAGTCAGAACAAATGACTAATAGTGGTTTTCTTGATGTTTATTTTGTTTCCTTCTTTATAAAGGTTGGTAACAGAATCATAAGGAAGAGGATACATGTTCGTGTGGAGCATGTCCAGCCCTCAAGGTGCCATGAGGAAATTTCCAACAGGATCAGGAAGAACGACCAGTTGAAGGCTGAGGCAAAGGCCCAAGGTAAGATCATCAGCACCAAGAGGCAACCAGAGGGACCCAAGCCCGGTTTCTTGGTGGAGGGTACGACCATTGAAACCGTCACTCCCATTCCTTATGATGTGGTCAATGACCTCAAGGGCGGTTATTGAGCTGGCCCGGTTTGTCTGCAAGTTGGGTTCTTGGCCTTTTTATTCCTTTGCTATTTGTTTGTTAGACTTGTTTCTTCGTTTCTTCTATCGTTAATGTGATGAACAACGCTTGCAGTTGATAACTCTCGAATCAAGTTTTGGCTAAAAGTTATGGTGGTTGACTATATTATAAATGCATTATATTTTGATGTATGGTACTTTATTAGATTAATTGATGGAGTTTTGATGGAGTTTGCATTGATGATGTTTTGGATACCCAATTGTTTTTTAATCAATTGGGTTTAAGTTAAATTTCATTCTGTTATGTTAAATTCATACAAAAATGCAATTCACTTGACAAAAAATAAAATCATAATTGGTAACAATATCATATTTTCACTTGTATAAAGAAAATGAAAATATAATTATATTTAAAACAGTTTAAATCGAGAAGTTTATTTAGGAACAAAATATCTTCTCATAAATTAGGCAATTATTATATAATAAATTGATTGGTGAATTTTTCAACTTATATGTAAACCTCTCAATTTTATTGAATTGATTTCTTTTGTTTGTATTTTACAAGTTGATAATTATATTTATTTATTTTTGCGGACATTTCTCTTTGGATCTTTTATCAACAGAAAAAAAGGCTCCCATTTTTATCATCCCTAATTCTGTAGAAGTAAAACCCTAACTCTCTAAATCAATCGATCTCTCCCTACAAAGAAACCTCCGATTTCGGTTATTTGGGATCAATTCGCTTTTGAATCAACCGCATATCATCGTTTCAATTCTCCAGCGCCGTCTCATTTCGTGTAATTTGATCTTATAACAAGGCTGGCGATTGTCGCTGGTCACCGGTGATGGCGGATCCGCCGCAAGCCCGCCGAAAGCTGGTACTCGAATCTCGGATTTTCGGAAATTTTTGGTTTCGGAGAAGATGCTGAGTGTGCTGCGGGTGCACCTGCCGTCTGATATACCGATTGTAGGGTGCGAGCTGACGCCGTATGTGCTTCTCAAGCCCCATAACAAGACTGCGACTACCGACGATGTTACCGAGTCGAACCCCATCGACGGCCATTGCTTAAGATATAGATGGTTGGTATTTCTGAGCATCATATCCATTTTTCATTTTCAATAAATGTGTATATATTCTTTGCCTTGCCTAGTTGATAATGGTCGCGTTTTTGTTGTCGAGAGAATTTAGCTATGAAAGTAATTGGTTTTCAATGAATATATTGAAGAATGATGCCAGGGGATTTTTAAGTAAGAGCGGGCCGAGCTGATGCACTGATGCACGAGCTGATGGGAGAAGTTCATATGGAAAATTGAAAAAAAAAAAACTCTTGGAAAGCTTTTATTTGTATTTGTCAAAATACAAATTTTCATCAATCCAATATACATCAGATTTTATTTGTAAAAACTTGCTACTATAAATCACGCCCTAACTATTACAGTTTATACAAATAAAATTATACAATTAAATTAATTTTTTATTTCAATAATTGTATTTTGTGAGATTTGGAATCATCATATAAATATTATTTGCAAGAAAATCATACTATGGGCGACTGTATTGTAAATGGTGAACTGGTTTTAACACTATGTTTTTGGCCTTTTTATTTAGAATGTTGTTTGGCATTTGAATTTTTAAGTGAAATGAGTCGTGCGATGGTTTTAACTTTTCAATATCTTTTTTTGCTTGCAAATAATCTGTTCTCTACAGGTACCGTATACAAAGTGACAAGAAAGTTGCAGTTTGTAGTGTTCACCCTACGGAGCAAGCTACATTGCAATGCATTGGGTGTGTGAAGGCTAAAATACCCATTGCTAAGAGTTACCACTGTTCTCCCAGGTGTTTTTCTACCGCCTGGCAGCATCATCGTGCTCTGCATGAGCGTGCTGCTAGTGCAGTCAGTGAAAACGGAAATGAAGAAGAAGAACTATTCGGACGGTTCAATAGTACTAATATTGCAACATCAAATACAACAAATTTAAGTACATCTCAGTCAAATCCCAACCTCAGCCTGTCGAATGGCGCAACAGCTTTGTATCCTGCAGCTGTTACTAGGAGCGGTGGTGAAACATGGTTTGAAGTTGGACGCTCTAAGACATATACACCAACAACCGAAGATATTGGTCACACCCTTAAATTTGAATGTGCTGTGGTAGATGTTGAAACAAAAGTAGCTGTGGGGACCCCGAGTACCTTATCGACTTCTCGTGTGATTCCAGCTCCATCACCCAGTCCACGTCGTGTGATATCTGTTAATGGGATGGATGTTCCTGGGAAATTGGATATGGATGGTCGCATTTTGTCTGGCGCACCATTTTCCGTGCTCTCATACAATATTCTGTCTGATATCTATGCTATGAATGAACAATACAGCTATTGCCCCTCTTGGGCTCTTTCTTGGGTCTATCGCAGGCAAAATCTTTTACGAGAGATAGTTGGTTACAGTGCTGATATTATTTGTCTTCAAGAGGTACACTACCATGCGGAGTTTGAACATTTTTTCACCTTTAGAATTTTGTTATTTCTTAAGTTTTTTTTCTTTCTTTCTAATTGTGATTAGTATATCATATGGAAAATAGTAGACACTTGATTATAACCTTTTGTTGTATAATGCCTGATGATATTGGTTCACCATGCCGCTAATCTAGGTTGAGCTTCACCCTGTTTTAATAAACGTTCACTTTTTTTTTCTTTCAGTTTTATTCATCAATATTCTTTAGCTGAAAGAAAATTCTAAAAATTGAAGTATTCTAATTCAAGTCCTTTTTTGTTCTATTATTTTTTGCAGGTACAAAGTGATCATTTTGAGGAATTCTTTGCACCTGAGCTTGATAGACATGGGTATCAAGCTGTATTTAAAAGGAAAAGCGGAGAGGTTGGAAACATCTTTTGGAATCATAATTAGAAACTTGTGTTGTTTATTAACGCACTATCCATTATTGTGCAGGTTTTTGGTGGGAACATCAACAACATTGATGGTTGTGCTACTTTCTTCCGCCGTGATAAATTCACTCATGTCAAGAAATATGAGGTGACAATAGTGCCATCACTTCATGCATGCAACATGTTGTGATCTACTTCAGTCCGTACTAACCTTAGGCATTTCTGAATGTAGGTTGAGTTCAACAAAGCTGCACAGTCCCTGACTGATGCTTTGGTTCCCAGTTCACAGAAGAAAAATGCCTTAAGTCGTTTGGTGAAGGTATTCGTGTGTAACTTAATACTATATTTGGTTTGTTCTTTCATGTCAGTTTTCTATTTGACACAATTATTTTGATTCACTTTTTTTCCATGCAGGATAATATCTCGCTAATTATTGTTCTAGAGTCTAAGTTCAGTAACGGGGGCACTGATATCCCTGGGAAACGCCAGCTTGTTTGTGTGGTGAGATTTCACAATAGGTTACTATGCCCATTATGGTTTAACGAAATAATATCAAATAAAATTATCACTGTTACAATTCCGGGTTATATTGGTATGTTCCAATGTTCATTCTTGTAATGTTAAAGATCAATTAAATAGAATTTTATATAAGAATGTCCTTGTACTCCCCTTCAATACACCCCCTCCCTTTTGATTGGCTCATTAAAGTACCAGGTCATAGCACGTGTGTATATAAGAATGTACATCAGAGAATAATAATTGTCAATGACATATCCTTTTTTACTCTATATGTGTGTTAGTGCTATTCTTAATGGTAGTTTTGTAGTCTTTCTCCTCACTTTTGTTACCTTGCAAGTTGCAATGCATAATTTTCCGTGTCTTCTGTTATTTTCCATATCGGTCTAGTTTGTTGCTGAGCCTTTCAAATAGGATGACCATTTTGTTGAGGGTCTAATGATTCATATTTGTCATCATGTGTCTTAACACAGGCAAACACGCATGTACACGTGCAACAAGAGTTGAGGGATGTGAAGCTTTGGCAGGTTTGTCTGAAGCTTATCCTAATCTCATAAATTTTTACCATCTTTGAACTTCACTTACAAACTTCAATATTTTGTCTATCTACACCCTAATAATCAGGTCCACACGCTGTTAAAAGGCCTGGAAAAAATTGCTGCAAGTGCAGATATCCCGATGTTGGTGTGTGGGGATTTCAATGCAGTTCCTGGAAGGTGGGCTTATCTTTTCTCTTCAATAATATGGTTTCATATTGTGTACAGTTAAAAGTTGCTTTGGAATGCTGTCCGTTATTATTTATATTATGATTTTTTTATATTATTTATATTATGATTTCTTTAACAGTGCTCCACATGCCCTCCTTGCTTTGGGGAAAGTTGATCCCTTGCATCCAGATTTAGCTGTAGACCCACTAGGAATTCTTCGACCAACTCCCAAACTAACGCACCAATTGCCATTGGTAATAGCACAATTAATCCGTTTGGAATGTCTAGCATCTTGGCTTAATGTATGTCCAATTTTTCTTGTTTTGCTTTCAGGTTAGTGCTTACTCATCCTTCGTTAGAACTGGCGTTGGTCTCGGTCTAGATCAGAGAAGGAAAATGGACACCATCACTAATGAGCCCCTTTTCACCAAGTGCACAAGAGATTTTATTGGGACTCATGATTACATATTTTATTCAGGTACATTAATATATATACTGATTACTGGATTTACATATTATAGTATAATTCAAATTTGTTTACGAGCACAACTTAATTCATCCATGTAGCTGACACTTTAACGGTGGAGTCTTTGTTGGAGCTTCTGGATGAGGATACCTTACGGAAAGATACAGCTCTTCCTTCTCCGGAATGGTCATCGGATCACATAGCACTACTAGCTGAATTCCGTTGCAATTCTAGGACTAGACGTCAACAATAATATAGGTAACCTTGTGCTCTTTGTTCTATGTCTTCATCAATTCTCCTAATTGTTGAATGGTGTTCCTTGTTTGGTTTGTTTTACATTGAGCTGGCAATGTATCGGGCTGGGCCACTCCGACCCAAGCCCGAAAATTTATATGGGGCACACTTTGAAAAGTCCAGCCTAATGTTTGAAAACCAATGTATTTTTATGCTGGGGCCTTGGGCATATTGAGCCAACCTGTCTGGGACCTCTGGGTCATATAGGCCCAATATTTTTTTGGGTCTATGATGCTATATTGGTATGTGAGCCTGAGCTTGTCTTATTCTCGTGGAAGGGCTTAAAAATTCCAGTTCTAGTTGCACACATGAATAAATGTTGTGAAATGCTCGATTCTGAAGCTAGTTTCTACTGGTTCTTTAGTTGCATGGGAAATTGACCTCAACTTCTAATTTTTTTTTGTTCATCTTTCTTCTCTTGGACATTAGGATAAAGAAATCTGTCTTTAAGATTCTGGAAAAGTGTGTCGGTAACAGGAACAACATTGCCAACATTCAAAAATTGTAAAAGTTAAAACTAAGATAAATTTTGGAACCTAGTTTTTTATTTTCCTTATTCCTGTTCTCTAGAAATTTGATATTACAGTAAAAACTACATAGAATCATATCATTGAAACCGGGAAAAAATATTACTATACAGAGTTATTCTTATATAGAGTTTTACAAAATTAAAATAATTTTTTCGTATAAAAAATAATATAATATAAAAATAACATATACATTGTAAATTATCTATTTTTTTTAAGATCACTTAACCAATTTAATAGTTTTGACTAAGGAACTTTACCATATATGTGTAAAAAAATTGTGTATAGCATATACATTGAATAAAATACTAATGAATCTAGAGATTATAAACTTTGACTATTTACTATATGTGTATAAATTTTGAGTTATTTAAACATGTTATTGATATTGATAAATAAAAATATTATTAATAAATATTATTTAATATATTAATCATTTATTCTTATATAGAAGTATAAATCCTTAAACCGGACTTGAAAAATGTATGACTTATGACAATATGAAGTTTATTTCTAGTTATAGCTAGTCACAAGTTGGGACTTGAATTTTCTATTACTATATGGAGTTTATTCCTATATAGAGTATTACTACTATATAGAGTTTTTATATGTCGATTTTCTATCATATCGTGAGTCCTGGACCAGCATGCTCCGTTAGGTCCATGCTCCATTAACAACCTTTCAGTTTCTCTCAGTCTAGTACAGAACATAAGTTTTCGACAAAGAATTGTATCATGCACTGAATATCCTGTAAATTTTAATCTTTTCCTTCTTTTTCGTGCAGGTCTGCCCCAAAGTTGTGTTTTTGGGAAAATGGCAACTCTGGGCTTTCTAAGAGAAGAAAGAAAAAGTGACTTTAACAACGATAGATCATTCTATTCTATGAGTTGATTTCCAGGATGTACCAACTCCCTCACCATGGGATGGATCCTTTGTACCATGTCTCAATAGGAAAAGAAAACCATATGATAATGCATTTAGTTTATTTCCCTCCATTCTCTACATGGCAGAAATAGGAATATAGTTAGAGAGTTGCACATATCCGATGTGCTATGCGATCCGGTTGTAATTTATTCCCTCAAGATGTAGGTTGAAAAAGAAAAAAGAAATTGTCTCATCCCATTGTAAGGTTTTAGTGACAGAGTTATAAGCACATTATATCCATGCCACCAAGAGAGGCTTGGCACTTATTTTATTTTCCAAGTAATTTGATCTTAATTTTTACTATATTTTCGTTTTTATCCAAGTTTTACTATCGATTTTTCCTTCCTTTGTCGATGGTCTGTTATTGAGTGTTGGTTCACTGGAAAAAATATAATTGAGAGTTGACTAACTCTGATTGAAGCACATATGGTACTGTGTAAAAACTTAACCTGCCTGTCAGCCCCTAAATTATAAACACATACAGGAGCACGACTCATTATCCCCTAAATTATAAACACATACACGAGCACGACTCATTATATAATATAATCCAACATAATTTGATCAGAACCTAAATTATAAACACATACACGAGCACGACTCATTATATAATATAATCCAACATAATTTGATCAGAATCTACCGAAAGGGAAATGAAGCTTTATGTTCATCCTTATACATCATCGTCTTTGCCAATAGAGAAGCGCTTCTACAACTTATTCAGTAACCAATTCAACTTATTAATATCGTTGGTTAGTATTCGAAAATTCATCCCCTGATCCAATGTTGTTGATGCTTACAAAGATCATTACAAAAATTCAATCAGCACCACACAGGAACTGAATAATTACAAAAGCCACCCTTGAGTTTAGCCTAAATTGCAAAGACGCTCATTTTTATCATTTTGTTACTCTGAAATGTGTTTTTTGCAATTAAACTAAACATAAGGGTCATTTTGCAATCAACAATTTAAGGAATCACTCAAAGCTATATATTGTTTACTTGATTGAATCAAATATTTGAGAGAGAGAGAAGCATCATAATCAAGTAAATCTAGATACATAAGTGCAGACAAATTTAAGGACCAAAAAGAATTAATAAAAAAATTGAAATAAGAACATCTGACATAAAACACTCTATATTATGCATTTGGATCAGGTCCAGCTGGCTTAGAGTTTAGAAGTGGCTGCAAAGCCTTCACCACAATAGTCATGTTTGGCCTGAAATCAGCTTCATATTGCACACACAGTGCAGCTACAGCAGCCATCTGATTTTATTTTATTTCCATATAAAAAAAAATACAGAAATCATAATCAAAACATTTTTGTAAGAAAAAAAAAAGTGATTAATGAAGAATTAAGACAAAAGTTCAGACCTTTGCTACAGCCTTTGGTGGATAATCGTCGTTTAGCTTTGGATCCACACATTGCTTCACTTTATCTTCACTCAATCTCGGAGTCGCCTGGACAAGATTCAAAATTCAGTACATCATCGCAATCATCATAATCGTCGTTTTCCTCATAATCGAAGCAAAAAAAAAAAGAGGAGAAAAACACTTACCCAAGTGACAAGACTCTGCTGCCCTTTTGGCATAGTGTGGTCGACTGGCTTTCTGCCCGTGAGAAGTTCCAAAAGAACGACCCCAAAGCTGTAAACGTCGCTCTTCTGAGTTATCTGACCTGTCATTGCATACCTGAAGGAGACGGGATAAGCAGTCGATAATGTACAAAACATTCATTCAAAGTTTGAGTTCCTCTCAGAGTGAAAATTTTGATCATACAAAAATTCTTCACCCCTGTACTCTCATTTATTACAAATATGGCCCAAAAGTATGAACTCACTCTGGAGCATGGTAACCAAATGTGCCAAGCACTCTCGTCGAATGCAGACGAGCCGCTGTGTCCGAAGACTGGTTCGTGAGACTAAAGTCGGCAATCTTAGTCACGAAATCATCGAACAGAAGCACATTGCTCGATCTCACATCTCGATGCACGATCGACGGCTGACATTTCTCGTGCAGAAACTCGATTCCCTTAGCAGCTCCGTGCGCGATCTTCACCCTCTGACTCCACAAAAGCACGGGCCCCGGCTCCGCCCCTTGCACGCCTTTTCTACCTAGAAAAGACGAAAACACCCCCGGATAAATTTCCCACACACTCGCGAAACTAATTCGGCTCGACTTACCATGCAACACGTCGTGCAATGAGCCCTTCATCGCGTACTCGTATACCAAGATTCGGTTGTTCTGTTCGAGGCAGTACCCGAGCAGCCCCACGAAATGATCGTTTTTAAGCCTCGAAACCATCGATAACTACACAGTAAAAAGTAAAACATAAGCACAGTAATTTAACTTCAGAAGGTGAGAATCTCTTTTACCTGCGCAGTGAAATCAGAGTCGGGTTCGGGTGAGGTGGAGTCGAGCTTCTTGATCGCAGCCTCCTCGCCACTCGTCAACTTTGCGTAAAACACTCGACCGTAAGAGCCTTCTCCGATCAGAGCCTTCGTTCCGAAGTTATCCGTCTGCTTGTTGAGTTCGTCTAACGACAAAGCGGGTATTTCGATCGGCAACACTTTATTTGCGGGCCCGTTTCTATTAGCCGAACCCCTCGGCTCTCCCCTATCGTTGCCTGTATAAAACACCGGTTACATTTTATTTTATTTTATCACTTGTTTTTTCTTCGAAGATTGACGAATTATTTACCGCCACCGGAATACGGGTTGCCGGACCTAGACGGGGCGGCATACTGATTGGCCGGAGGGCCGCCGGAGGGCTCCTCCTCCGCACCTCCACAGCACGACATCCTTCGATTTCCAATGCGCAAACTCTAAGATTCATGCGAAATTCATCGATTTTACATTCCTGATCGCGAGGCGAAAATTCCTACAATTAATGACCAGAAATGAAAAAACGAGAAATGAAAAATATAAATCAATGAACAGAAAGAAGAGAAAATACCTGCAATTAGTGAGAGAGAAAAGATGAGAAAAAAAAATGGAGATCTGGAAATCAATGTCACGCTGTTTTTTTTTCTTCTCTTAATTGTTTCGCGGGAAATTCGCATGAACCGCTAAAACTAAACATTTTATTTAATAAATAGAAAAAATTATTAAAACAATTTTTGTTTTTTACTTTTTTACCACTGGAGTTAATTTTGAAGAGAGGAAGAAGATGGAGACATTTTTTTTTCATTTCCCCGCCCAATATTAAAACTCAAAAATAAAAAATCAACACGAAAATACACGCGCACACTCACACTCACCCACGCCGTCGTCTCCGCCATGGAAGATTCCGATCAGAGGGTTGTAGATCTAGTCGGAGAGCTGGTGCACCGCTTGCTCTCCAACACTCAAAACCCTAACTCCCCGTCGTGCACTCGCCAAGAGTACAATCGAGCCCTAAAGTACGCTCTTCGGGTACTCTCCAGTCGCATGGCCCCATCCATCGCCGCCGACGACTCCGCCATGGCGGAATCTATCAAGCGGCGTCTCGCGACCTCCGGTAAGTCCTCCGAAGCCCTAACTTTCGCCGATCTCTACGCTAAATTTTCGAGCAGAAATGGGCCCGGGAGCGTGAAGAATAAGTGGGCGGTGCTGTACTTGCTGAAGACCATATCGGAAGATCGGGAATCGGGGAAAAACCAGTTTTCCGGCGTGATTTCTAATGGGTTTTTGGGTTCCGCGTTAGCCGGAGGGTTACCCACGTTGTTTGAGAGCGAAAAGCCGATCAGTAATTCCGTCGGATTTGGGAAATTGAGTAAGAATTTGGGTGGTGGAGGGTTTACGAAAGGTTTTGACGATTTCAGGGTATCTTCTGAAAACGTTCGAAATTTGAGGGGTTTGAGTAACCTGAAAAAGAATTTAGATGCTGAGTTAGAGAACTCTTTAAGCTTGAGTGAAAGAATGAAGAAATTGAAAGGTGTAGGTGATAATTCTAGTAGGGGTTTTAAGGCAAGGGAGCTTGTGGAAAAACAATTTAATGGAGGCATATTGATGGTCTCTAAAGACCCTGAAAATATTCGCGACTTGGCTTATAGGGAGTTTGCGGGCTTGATTAAGGAAGAAAACGAGGTCTCTGAATCGGTTCTGGTGAGAGACGTGTTGTACGCGTGTCAAGGGATTGATGGAAAGCACGTCAAGTTCGATGACAAGGCAGATGCATATGTCCTGCCTGAGTTGATTAAGGTGCCAAGGGCTACTAGAATAATGGTAAGGAAGCTCTGTGAGCTCGGATGGCTTTTCAGGAAAGTGAAGGGGTATATAACCGAAAGTATGAACCGGTTTCCAGCTGAGGATGTTGGGACCGTTGGACAAGCATTTTGTGCTGCTTTGCAAGACGAGTTATCAGAGTACTATAAGTTACTGGCTGTGCTCGAAGCACAAGCGATGAACCCAATTCCGTTAGTTTCAGAAAATGTGAATTCCGGCAACTATCTTTCCCTGAGGAGACTTTCGGTTTGGTTTTCCGAACCCATTGTCAAGATGAGGCTGATGGCTGTTTTAGTTGATAGCTGTAAGGTCTTAAAAGGTGGGGCCATGGCCGGGGCAATTCACATGCACGCCCAACATGGTGATCCTCTTGTAAATGATTTTATGAAGAGACTACTCCGTCGTGTGTGTTCGCCGCTTTTTGAAATGGTGAGGAGTTGGGTTCTGGAAGGGGAACTCGAGGATATTTTCTCTGAATTCTTTGTGTTGGGTCAACCAGTCAAAGTTGAGTCGCTTTGGAGGGAAGGCTATCGGCTCCACCCGAAAATGCTTCCTAGTTTCATTTCACCATCTCTAGCTCAGCGAATTTTGAGGACCGGAAAGTCGATTAATTTTCTCCGAGTTTGTTGTGAAGATCAAGGCTGGGCTGATTCAGCAACACAAGCGGCGAATGCGGCTGGGACGAGTACACAGAGAGGCGGTCTTGGCTATGGTGAAACCGATGCACTCGAGTCTTTGGTTACAGAAGCTGCAAAAAGAATAGACGAGCATTTATTGGACGTGATGTATAAACAATATAAGTTCAAGGAGCATTGTCTAGCGATCAAGAGATACTTACTTCTTGGGCAAGGCGATTTTGTTCAGTACATGATGGATATTGTGGGCCCAGAGCTTTCCGAGGCCGCCAACACTATAAGTTCGTTCCAGCTTGCTGGGTTATTGGAAAGTGCGATTAGATCATCAAATGCACAGTATGATGATCCGGATATACTCGACAGGTTAAGGGTGAAGATGATGCCGCATAACACTGGGGATAGGGGATGGGACGTGTTTTCGTTGGAATACGATGTGAGGATTCCTCTAAATACTGTGTTCACAGAGTCTGTAATGTCTAGGTACCTAAGAATCTTTAATTTCCTGTGGAAGCTCAGAAGGGTGGAGCACGCGTTGATTGGTGTTTGGAAAACTATGAAGCCAAACTGTGTGGCTTCTCGGTTCTTTTCGAAGCTGCCACATGTGGTTAGGCTGCAGCTGATACTGACGTCAAGGAAGTGTCAGGTTCTATGGGTTAAGATGAATCATTTTGTTTCAAATCTGCAATATTACATCATGTTTGAAGTGCTGGAGGTTTCTTGGTCGTGTTTGTCGAAGGAATTGGAAATGGCCAAAGATCTTGATGACTTGCTTGGTGCACATGATAAGTACTTGAATTCAATTGTTGAGAAGTCTCTCCTTGGGGAAAGGTCCCAAAATCTTCATAAGATACTTTTTACTCTGTTTGACCTCATATTGCGTTTCCGAAGCCATGCAGATCGACTGTATGAAGGCATATATGAGTTGCAGTCAAGGTATTCGCTTTTATTTGCTACATTTAACATGCCCTTGTGTAATTATTTTGGGACATCAATATTCCATTTTCCGGAGATTAAATTTTACGGAAACCGGAGTAATACAATGGGCAAACAATTTCAATTGATTTTCTGTAGGTAGGGACATAAGTAGAAAACATTTTTTTATTTATTTACATTTACCAGCACTTTTTAATTCATGTGATATAAATATAGGTCTATCTCTGTGAGATTGAGAGAGTATTAAGCACTAACTAAAAGCTTATCTTACTTGGTTCTATAATTTTTTCTAATAAAACTGCAGAACCGCAGACCCTTCTGCACGAGATAAAGTGAGATTGCAGAGGCCATCGGGTAAGAAATCTTCAGCAAGTGGGTCGTGGCTTGGTGAGGGCAGGAAAGACCTAACAAAACGTGCTGGCGAGTTTCTTCGGGATATCGGACAAGATATAGATGCGATCGGCAAGGAATATTCGTCAGTTTTCGAGGGTTTCATTTCTCAATTGCCCTTACAACATGTTGACTTGAAGTTCCTTAAGTTTCGATTAGACTTCACCGAGTTTTACAGCCAGTTGAGACCCAGCAGCACAGTGGGGAAGCTTTTGTAGTAGGGTGTTTAAGTATGTCTCATGCTAGCTTGCATTGGCCTTGCTTGTACAGTGTTTGCCTTTTGGTGTGTATCGTGCATCTCTGTATTTACTCTTACCGACATTTAATCTTCGTACATGTTTATGATTGCTGAAGTGTACTTTTTTTTTTACCAGGAAGGCCTTTTCACTTCTCAAGAAACATGATCTGCTCGCGTAAAATGAGGAAACTAAAGGTATGATGCTGTATGCAGAGATAGTTTCTTAAATCGCAGTATTGTTTTTTCCTTAGGGTTGTTTAAGTGGATCCATAGCACAGTCTTATAACAATGGTAATAGAGAGGCTGTAATCCGAGATTTGGTGTGTTGGTTTTATTTGTATGGAATTTTGTTTAGTGTGTTCAGTCGAACCGTCTATTTGGAATCTCCACATTGCATACTTGATACCAACCATTGGCTTCAAACGAATTGACTTATGAGTCCATAGGTTAACGAGGCTTGAACTCGGAGCTTCCGCCTTGGTTATATGTTGGTCGAGTTAACTCGATTATATGAAGCTTGGTTAAGGGATTGAATTTGCACATCTGTTGATTGCATTTTCAAATTTCAATTGCCAACTGAACATGTAATGTAAATCTATTTTGATATATTTTTGATCAAATAGGGTTAGTGGGTGGGTCGAACGTACTCAATAACTGGGCTCGGGTCATAAAGCCCACAGGCCCACAGCCCATATACGGGTCAAATCGATCTTCTAGAATTTTCCAATAAAATAATTAAATAAATAATAAAAAATACCCTTTTTCGAACTATCCAGACCTTCTTCTTCGTGGTTTAATCCCTCTCCGCCTCCACAATCACACGCACAACACACACACTCAAACGCACACACATCGAGATGGCGAAATTGGGCGAAGGCGACAAGAGGTGGATCGTCGAAGACCGTCCCGACGGCACCAACGTCCACAATTGGCACTGGTCGGAGACCGACTGCCTCGAGTGGTCGAGAAACCTACTCAGCAACCTCCTCTGCAACAAGCCCCTCCTCTCCGGCGAGGGCAACCTCCACATCAAGACCAAAAAGCTCGAGAAGCTCGAGGGCGAAGCTTACGTCAACGTTCGCAAGGGGAAAATAATACCCGGGTACGAGTTAAACCTAGTTCTCTCCTACGAGGCCGTCGCCAAGGACTCCGATGGGGCCTCGGTGCTTTTGACCACCGAGGGTTCCGTCGAGGTGCCCTACATCTCCGACGAGAACGCCGGAGAGGATCCCGAGATTAGAATCACCATCAAAGACGATGGGCCCGTCGGGAGGAGATTGAAGGAGGCGTTTGTCTCCAAGGGGAAGCCTTTCGTGTTTGAGAAAATTAGGGAGTATGTTGATGCCATGGCGAAAGGCGGGCCTGCTAAGGAAGATCTGGAAGTTAAGAACGTCGCGGTGAAGAAACCTGCTTCCAAGCCTGCTGCTGTGATTAATAACGGGACTAATAATTCCAGCTCGGGAGCGAAAGAGGTCAAGAAGAAGAAGAAAGAAGGGTTCAAGACGATTTCGATGACTGAGAAGTTCAGTTGCCGAGCTAGGGATTTGTTCGAGATTTTGATGGATGAAAATAGGTGGAAGGGTTTTACTCAGAGCAATGCTAGGATCAGCAAGGAGGCTGGAGGGGAATTTAGTATTTTCGATGGGTCCGTTACAGGGAAGAATCTGGAATTGCAGGAGGGGAAGCTGATTGTTCAGCAATGGAGATTTGGGAGCTGGCCAGATGGCATTGTGTCCACGGTATGTGTCCAAATCTTTATCTTTTACACGCTTAAATATTTTGTTATTTGGGTTACTTAGATAATTGGATGTGTTACAATGTGTGTACCGGTTCTGGTTCCGTGTGCTTAATTATTTAGTTTTGATTTGTGAATGTTATATACATGGCAATGTCTTATGTTTGTGCGGTGTGTTTTTTAGAATGCTAGTTTAGTTCAGTCGAATGGGCCGATTTATCCTTGGGTTGATAAAGAAAGTTTATTGAATGAAAGTTTGTATTAGTACAGAAGTTAATCTCAAAACCATTATCTCAAAAAAATCAGAAACTGGATTTTATTGAATGAAATGTTTGTATAGTAATGCTCCTAATTCTGTACCCCCTAAATTAGCTACTAATGTCTTGACCGAATTTATTTCATTTCCTGGATGTGGTAAGATCTCCTCAATCAATGTGATAATATAGTTCTTCGTTCATCCCATAAAAGACAGGCCAGGCTTTTTGTCCTCTAGTAAATATTAAGAGTATTATCTTAATTATAATATACCCACAGCTATTACACTTTTATGATTCTAATTTTTCGATAATCATGTAATTTAAATAAAGGCATGTAAGCAATTTAATATTTTAACTATCAACGGAAAAAGGACCATCTTTGTGGTGTGACAGACGGAGGGAGTAAGATGTTAGTATTAGCTAGTAATATGGTAAGATGCCCTGATATTTGCTTTATGTTTCTTAGAAATTATTTCATTTACCTTGTTTGCTCTTTCTGTTATGCAGTAAGCCATTAGTTAAAAACTTTAGCCTAATTAAATATGTATCAAACTTATTATGATTTGTTCCATAGATGTCGTCATTCGTAAGACATTGTTGGCTCTTTGTATTTCATTGTGGAATAGTAATTAGTTAGGTGAATAACAGACTTGACAATATTCCTAGTTGCTATCATTTTGTGAATCTTTCTATGAGTATTTTGTGGGTTGAACGTCTGACTTTGATCTTCTAATATATTTTCCATGTGGTTCTAGAATGTATAAGCAATGCGCTAATGAGAAGAAATTATAATAACAATTATTGCAGGTAAGACTTACTTTTGAAGAGCCTGAATCTGGGGTGACAACTATCAAGCTCACACACACTGATATACCAGAGGAAGACAGGTTCGTATCTCTTAATTTTATGTTTAAATGTTAGGCAGACATTTTTTTTATGTTTTTTGATGCAAAATTATTTCGGCAAATGCAGGTATGGTAATTCAACTGTGGTCGAAAACACTGAGAGGGGTTGGCGGGATCTGATATTCCAAAGGATAAGGACTGTTTTTGGTTTCGGAATGTGATATTTTCCATTTCTACCTTCAGTTTTATTTTGAACTTGGTTATGTTGCTGCACTTTATTTACTTTTCAAAATATGCATTTGATTCTGAGAATTTGGTCAACCAGATACCCCAAGTTTTGTGGGTATGGTTTCGAACTAATGGCTGAATGTTAAAATTTGCGGTTCGATCAATTTAATGTTGGAACTCATACTTGATTGTAATGGAATTGGATGTTCATTTTGATGTTGCGATTGTGGATTGCTAAGGGTTGTGATGGGAAAGGTTTAGGTTTAGTGTATGCTATCTTGATCGAGTAATGCCAGCAACAATGTCGCAATGTGGATGTGGATGTTAAGTACTATGTTGATTCATAATTGTCGATTGATGTTTTATTATCTGATTCATGATTTTTGTATCTAAATCTCATTGCCTCTGATTCATAATTGTGCTTTGTCGTTGTTCTCTATTTTTATGATTGATTCATAATCAGTTTTTCAAATTTCACTTCTTTAGCGTTGATCTTTACTTGTGTTTGGTGCTTGTTTATCAAATTGTATCATGATCTGTTTTTTACTTTTATTTTTGAAAACCAAATTTCTTGCTCCTTGTAAGTAGATGTCTATTACTGATAACATAAGTCATAACTCATAACCAATGTTTTAAAAAACGTGACTCGTATTTGAAGCGTAACGAAGCGTACGCCTCAAATTAAAACAAAAAAACTATTAAATTATTAGAAAAAATTTATTATATTACATTTATAAAATGATATTTAATTTATTATTAATAAATTAAGTGTTATTTAAATAAATTACCCAAATACATTGGTAAATAATTTTAAAATCTAAATATTTTCGTTGACACTATTATTTTGAAAATCAATCTATAAAGTTAGAAACATAGAACAACAATTATGAAAAACAACATATATAAGTTGTTGAAAACTTATGAGAAAAAAATGCAAAAATGACAGAGAAAAAGAGAAAAAAATTACCAAAGAGAAAAAATATGTAAAAACAACGTACTTGGGAAAGTTAAATTTTTTAAAGAAAAATTCAATTAGAAATTTAAAGTTTGCGAGGAATGAATAAATATAAAATAATAATATTGTAAGATTAAATTAATTGATTGGGTCAAATATAATTAATAATATTAACTTAATTATAAAATTAAAATGTCACTTGTTTAAAAATAATACAAAAAAATATGAAGACCGCCTCAGACGAGTCGAGGCGGATGCGCCTCGACTCGTACGCCTCACGTCTTAAGGCGTATAAATTTTGAAACGGTCTTGACTCGTGCGCTTCAGAACATGGAAATGTCAAGGCGGTACGAGGCGCGCCTCGAAGCGTACGCCTCTTCCGTTTTTTAAAACAATGCTCATAACCCTGTGTATATGCACAATTCATATTTTGAATTATGAAATATCAAATGCAATTCATATTTTGAATTATGAAATATCATTTTTTTGTTTATAAATCAATCATATGGTATTGTAAAAAAAAAGCTGATATTTTAAATAAATTAAATGTTAAACGTGGTGTTGTGTGGTGTAAAAGAAACATTTGACGCCCGAGAGAATCGGGCTCTCGCGGGGAAATCCCAAAAAGTTTTGTTGTTAAATAAATTATACATAGGGGATATGTTCTTTCCCCAATTTCCTAATCACTTCTAATTTCACATGTATACTTGCTCCATTCTATTCGTCCCAAATTTCACATGTATACTTGCTCCATTATATTCGTCCCAAAAAATTATGCCCTCTACCGCGGACACATATATCTAAAAATATTAATTTTTGATTAAAAAATTAAAATTAAAAATACTTTTTTATATATAGTTTTTATATAAAAGTAAATAAAATTTAAAAAGTAGATTGAAAAAAATGAATAATACAGTACATCGATTAGACTGTTTATTCCTTTTGTAATTTTTTGTACTCATTTATAAACCTCTCCATATCTTCTTAATTAATTGTGCACCTAACGCCTAGGAGACTCCCAATCGTCCACACCATTCTAGATTGAGGGAGTGATGTAAATAATTAACACTAAGAACCCTCCATTAAATTAAGTATAATTAAGTATGTGGTGATATAGAGTGTACTCCAATATTTAGTTTCTACAATCTCATCTCATTAGATAGGTATTCCCTCCTCCTACTTTTTTTATATATGTAAGCATAAATTAAGAATAATTTTTTTTTACTAATTTAACCTTATTTATACTTATTATATAAAACTCTTCATATTCTTTAATTCATTTCTAATCTTCCATAAACTTTCAATTAGCATAAAAAAAATCATTACTTATTAAGATAATTAATATGGGTATTAAGAGTCCAAATTTATCAAAACAGACATATAAAAAGTGAATAGAAAGAAATATTAGAACGATAAATAATGTGAATAGTAATGTAAATTATTTAACTTAATAAACCTGAAGCAAGTAAGGTAAATTATTTAACTTAAGTTTTTATAATTTTATTTAACTTAAGTTTTCATAATGTAGTTTTTTTATTTAATTTTTTTAATTAATTTGTATATCTATGTGTCATTAAGGTAAAGGTAATACTGTATTTAGTATTCGAATAACTTTAGAATGTCCTTCGACTCCTGCCCAATACACAATTTTATAATTTATATTTTATTTAAAGGTAAGTAAGTTATATTTCGTTTAGTTGAAATAAGTTTTATAATTATAGTTGTCATTTTTGTATTGAATAATGAGTTAATATCATATACAATCATAACAAATTAAAACAAACTTTTTTCACATTGCAAAATAAATCATCAACTTTATTATTATTTTCAAAATTAATTTAAATAACATAATAAATTTCAATTTTTGTTTTAAACCGTTCACAAATTAAAAAAATATTTTTAAATTATTAATTTATCTCATCTTCATCACTAATATAATTTAAATAATTAATTTTAACATGATTAATTTATTTATAATTAATATTATGAAGACTATATTAATTATAATAAATTCAATTATTAATTTAAAACTATAGTGTTATTGAGAGTATAATTAAAATTATTGTACAGTCAATCTATGACACTAAATATATTTTAAAATTAAATATGTTCAAAAATTAATTTATTATGTTTTTTTTTATCATAAGAAATTATTTACTTATAATATTAAATGAGATAATATAACAATGTGAAATAACTTAATTAATGTTTAAAAAAATATACTCCGGCCATTAATAGATTTTATACTTTGCTGCACACGAAATTTAAGAAAATTGTTATTTTTTAATTTTTTTATTAAAAAGTAAAGAGTAAAAATATATTTTAAAAGTGAAAAGTAAAGTAGTTGTGAGTAAAGTTTAAAAAGTAAGTGGGGATAAAGTAGAATAAAATTGTATATTAAAATGAAAAAGTTAGAATAATTATTTCCTTTTTTGGGGTGTGTCAACTACTCTTGGACACCCCAAAAAAGAAAGTATGACAACTGTCTTTGGACCGAGAGAGTATATACCTAAATATTTTGTTTTAAAAAATAATTTGTCAACTATAAGATAATTTTTAAGATAAATGTGTAATATTAAGTGTATTATTTAATTAAATTAATAAAGTATATAAAAATATTTTATATAATATTAATAAAACTTGCTATAGTCACCCTCTTTCATCGTTAGGTAAAAGATTAATTTAGGTTATAATCATACGTACGTAGTTACATGATAATAAATTGAAGTGTCATTTAATTATTGAATAGCCTTTAAATGTATAGTACATTTAAATATAAGAAATGTACCCTAGTACTCATTCTCAAGGCAAATCTTTTCAAATATAAGAAATGTACCCTATAATTTATCTTGTGTATCTCTATCTTTCCAGTTGTTAATGAAAAAAAAAAGTTTTGTCCGTCTTTTCTACAGCCCACTATGATCACCCGCGTTTGTTCGTCTTCTTTTCTATAGCCCACTATGATCACCCGCGTTCAGTGGTGGAGCCAGAGAAATTACAAAGGAGGTTCAAATTCGAAGATTCAGCAATCCCCTCAACAGTAAAAAATTCAACATTCGGAGATTCGGTAGAAAGAAATGTACTTGAGTCCGGTAACTTTCTATTTCGAATAATGAATTTATCCATGAATCTGTCATAAAAATTTAAAAAACATGAAAACTATAGCTAACATAAAAAAATATAACCCATAAAATTCAATAAGAACTCAATACTTTTATCGATCAAATCAAAAGCAAAAGCAACAATTAAATCAAAACAAACCACAACACTAAATCAATTTAATCATTCAAAATCGAAACAATTTTTCAGGGTTCCATTAAATTAAACAATAATTGAATCGAACTAAAATTGAACATGGTAAATGAAAAATTAGGGTTCCATTGAATGAGACGATGAAGACGATGAGTATGAGTGAATGAAAAAAACTTTTCGGCCCCTTTTTATTCTTTAATTTTATTTTTTTGAAGTAAATTGAGTATATTGTTTTACATAGAGTATATAATTGTATTTTATATTTACTAATTTACTTTTTTATTTTATTTTAATTAAAATAAATTTTAATTGATATTTTTTTTAATTTAATTTTTTAAAAAAATTATTGGGAAAGGGGGTCCACTACCCCTTGACCCCCTTTCCCTCCGCCCTTGCCGGCGTTGTTGGAGTCCTCCTAAGTCTTGATAAATTTATATTATCATAATATAAATAAATAAATATATATATATATATATATATATATATATATATATATAAAGAAAATGTTAAGCTAATCATCTCTTTTATAAGATTGATTTGTAGTGATTGGTAGTCTTAATAAGAGTGTTGGTCTTCTGAATATCATTTAACTTTTGACATCTCGTGGGTATGGTCAGTAGCTTACGTGAGACTATTTTTCTTGACTGGATTTTTAATAGATGTTACAATGTTTATATTCATTAAATATTTTTGAATATTTTCGTGCTTCACAAATATTTAATATTTGTTGTTCTACCAATTGTTTTGTTTCATTCTTCACACTTAACAAAAAAAATTACAATCTTGTCTCACATTTCCCGCTTGTGCCGATATCTTCATCAATTCATTCGTTTTCAATTGCTCCACAAATATTTAATATTTGTTGCTCTACCAATTGTTTTGTTTCATTCTTCACACAACAAAAAAAATTATAACCTCTTCTCGACATTTGCCGCTTGTGCCGATATCTTCATTCCATTCGTTTTCAATTGCTCCAGGAGTTTTTGTGAAGCATCTTTCACACATAATTATTATTTTTATAATTTATATATAATATTTTAAACAAAATACATGTGTTTAAAGTAAATATCTTTGTTGTTTTTGTCTTTTATTAAATTAGTTTTAGTTGTTTTGTGAGTATGACTCAGTTTTTATTTCATGTTCTAACTAACTAGTGCTTCGTAAAACCGAAATTGTCGACATTGACCTGTAGTACCAAAAAAAGAAGAAAGATATATCTAACCAACATAGACTAAGATACTTAATTCATTTGTGATTTTTTTTGCATATAGATTCTTGTTCAATTGTTGCTTCAACTGAGTTGGCATATTACTCGTATGTACGGGAAAACGGTACAGCAAACTTGCCAGCTCCTTTCTCTGTCCAACGAGTCTTAGAGCGCCTGGATAGTGTAGTAAGTATGCTCGGAATAAGAAGAACAAAAGAGGGGAGGAAGTATGGTTATGGAGCACACCCGTGGGACATCCTTCACTATATTAAAATTTATGGTGTGGTAGACTCTATAGAATGTTCCTATAAATATACTTGGATGTCACGATCCCGCGAGGCTTCTTATAAATCTGAGGTACTTTAAGTATATAATTTCCTGTATTATTTTTATGTATCTAACCTCTTGTTTCTTCCTACATTAGCGATGTTATTACATCAGGAAATTTCCATATTGGAGAAACTTTTCAAAATTATCAGGATGTAAGTATATTAATTAAAGTTTTCACGTAGTTTGTGTGCCATTGGAAAATTACATAATTTAAAATATGTTGAAAATTCTAGGGAATATACCGAGGAATGACTAAGAAAGAGAAACGACGCCTTCGGATAGCTATACGTCGTAAAAAAATTCCATTGATGCATGCCATTGTCATTATTGGTTGGGGCATTGAAAGGATGAAGTAATATATCTTGCCAAGAATTCGTGGGGCAAAACATGGGGCTTGAACGGTTTTATGAAAATATCTGAAACTGCCATAAGAGAAGGCACCATCTATACGTGTTTTGGAGGATATAAGGACATCAAGATCCAAGGTACGTGATTATGTTATATGTGATTGCATTTAGTTCTTCTAATTTCTTCTAGCTAGATTCTTGATAAATTTACATGTTCGTTTTTACGAGGTATGGGAGCTATTTTAAGTTCAACCACTGGAGGAAACTCAAATGCAAGAAGAAGTGGAAATGTCTTTGTCAAGGTAACTCTTGTTTTCACTGTTGAATATAACTAATCAGAATAATTTACTGTAACAACTTATAATAGTACTAATGGTTAGTGAAATTTTCTGCAGTTGGGTATTACTTCGTCTCAACTCCTAGTTACAGACAATGATGTTAAGACCCATGAATTCAGAAGCCAGCTTTCTCAAACAATGAACTCATTGTTAGCCCTGAGGAGCATACTGATCTTCAACGAGAATGATACAATCAGCACTAGAAGAGTTCCATACGAGGAGGTACGTTAATAATTATATCTCTTTCATCCATAAACGCCACAGCGAAAAACGATATCTACACGTCACAAAAAGGACATTGTTGGCCCCTTGCTCGTCGACAGGACTCGTTGGGAATCTTATAACACTACTAAAAATATTACATTAGAAATCGGTTATTCACTGATTTCTATGAAAATCCGGACTGATGTTGATGGAGCCGATATCTATAGTCTGCAACTATAGACATCGGTGATTAACCGATTTCTATGTATATTTTAGAAATCAGTTTTTATTTTCCAACCGATTTCTTTTGTGTTCATAGAAATCGATTGATTTCCGGTATTAACCCACAAAACTAACTGATGTCTAATACCCCTTTAATATCAGTTATTTAGCTTAGAACCGATAACTTTATAGTATTACATAATCATTTTTATTTTAAAAACCGATTTCTATATAGAAATTTTATTTTAAAAACTGATTTCTATAGAGAGATTTAAACATCGTATAATTTCTTGTAATCTTGTAATTTATATATTAAAATTGCACAAATTTATAAAATCATCAAATACCATAATACATAAAATACCTTAAACATTCATACAAAATATTATTCATACAAAATATTGTAGCTAGAGTACAATCATTATCCAAAATCAAAACATTCATAATTGTAGCTAGAGTACATCAATTTGTTTTGCCGATGCATAACCACAGCATCATTAGCTAGATAGTCACTCATCCACAACTCATCCACAACGCGCACAAATGCACAATACAACCTGAAGCACATATAAATTTACATGTTCAGAAGTAGCAATTCAATGATAGGACACACATGTATGGACATAAATGTATATTCCAGAAGTGTTATTGAGGGAAAACCATATTGGAATGAGTAACCAGATTGCTAATTGCTATTAAAATGCTATATTTGTCAATTGTCATCATCTCTTTACATCATTAACAAAAAATCTATAGGAATACATTTTCAAGTCTGTTCTTTTCTAAGTATTACTTCCACCAAAATCACAATTACCCTAAAAGTTATAAAAGTAGGAGTCTCATCCAATCAAAGTTGAAACATATTGGGGATTCAAATGATAACAATAACATTATTTTTCTTAATTAGACAGTAGAAGGGACAGGAAGTCGTATTCCTGAAAAGTACAACAATGGACAAGATAAACAACAATAAATTCCAAATTTTCATTTTATGCACCACATCAAAATTTAAAATCAGTGAAAACAAGTTGATGAATACCTTTGTAGATTATCGCGATTTAAATAAGTAGCTACCTTTTTCCTTTTAGGAGCATAATTAGGGCCTTTACTGAATACCCTTTCCAAATACTAGTATAAGAGAAAAAATTGCATTAAGTCATAGAGACAACACGCATTAAGAGGCGTACTGTTAAGGAATATGATGATTCACGTGATACTGAATAAGAAAAAAAACGATTAACAAATGAAAGAAAAATTATGGATGAACAATATCAGTAGTTTAATTGCCATATCAGTATACAGTAGCAAATTATGGATGAACAATATTAAGGACACCAATTATACAAGATAAGCCAGAAAGCCAATAAGGATATAAGGAACATTGAGAATCTACAACAGTGCTCATTTTCCCACCAAATAAACTACACATATACGTACAATAGTATTCTTAAAAACTCTCAACTGAATATCCTTCTCAGTGTTCTTGCCTCCATTCTATAAGCACCAATAAAATAAACATTTGCATGAATTCAACATCCAATGAAAAAATTATTATAGTGCAATCAAATTACTGATGAATTAGATCATCTTAATATCTTAGACACTATTTTTCAATAAACTATCCTGCAAAAACAAGTTGATGTAAGTAGAAAACAAGCATAGATACAATAGATAAGCATACATTTGTGTGCTTTCAACCATGGAAAAATCGTAATGCAATTATAGAAACGAGACGGAAAAGTAAGAGCTGGGTATTCAAAGTTAAAATAACACACCTCCCCATTCTGAATTTGAATCAGAAAGTCTTTAACTCTATCATCAACATGTTGGACCTGTATCAAATCACAAAAATTAGGAACAATCATACTCAAAGGATCACAATCTTTAAATTGTAAGAAAACCCCAATCAATGTTCAAAAAATGGTTTAGGAGGCTGCCTAGGTGCTAGCCACCGTACCGATTTGTCCCTACCGTACTGACTTTAAAAACACCTTTACAATTGATTCAAAGGATACATTTCGAACACATAAAATACCTTCCATTGCCTTGCTTTCTCGAGCTCAATGATGTCAGCAATCTCCGGATCCACCTCTTCCAGCGGCGCATTCAATTGCTTCGTCCACTGCGCTCAAACGTAAACAAAAAACATTGATTTCGGGTGAATCGATTGCGTCGATCCATTTTCACCAGCTTGCAAAAACTCAAAAGAAACGAAGAAGAGATGGAATCCGTTACCTTGATTCTCGAAGCGTCGCTAGCAGCTTGTTTTGACGGATAACACACCGAATACGGAGCTTGGTTGCAATGGCGAGGGTCGAAGAAGCGACGACGGATCTGGGGATCGAAGTAGTGTCAACGAGGCGGAGACAAGGACGGGGTGGCGGGCTCGATCAATCGACCTCCGTTACGGCGACATCGACAAAATCAACTCCGGCAGGACAAGAGGTGGACTCCGGGAAGATGTAGGCTCGGCTTTCGCGGTGGTTCTTCGTGCTCCGGCATTGTCTCGGCGGGTTCGGTTTTTTGGAAGTTAGGGCTATGGCTTCAGTTATCGATCGAGTTGCTATGGCTTCAGTTAGCTAGGGCTTCGATTTTAAGGAGTATTAGGAGGGAGATGAAGTATTGCAGATGGGTTAGGAGCAAGAATCGCCGGGCGGAGGTAGAGAATTCGCATAAAACCCTATTTTCTCTGTGGTGAACGACTATGATACGTTCTTTTCTTATTTACATACTTAGTAATTTTCGTAAAAAATTAAAATACACAACAAAATCGGTTGACTAATTAAAACCGATTACTATGTAAGACAATATTTTAATAAAAATGACCAAACACAAACAAGTCGGTTTTTTTATTACCACCTATTACTAAGTAAAACACCATTTTAAAAACGAAGTCATAATAATCGGTTTACTCAAACACAGATTTCGTAGATATCAAATGTATCATTATTTCTGCAACTGATATCATTGGTGTCTTAAAAATCAGTTGAATCATCGACCGATTTCTTTGAAATGATGTCTAATCCAGTTTTTTTAGTAGTGTAACAACAGTTTGGCGGCTCTATTGGCGCTCAAGCTTAAGGCGGACCTTCTTGTGCTGCTGAGTGATATGGAGGGTCTATTCAGTGGCCCTCCAAGTGATCCGACTTCGAAGCTGATTCACACATACGTGAAGCAAAAGCATCATGGTGCTATTACATTCGGAGATAAGTCGAGGGTCGGAAGAGGAGGGATGACAGCTAAAGTGAAGGCAGCCATTGGATGTGCGGAGTCTGGCACGCATGTTATCATAGCCAGGTAACATTGATCAGATTCTTGCTTTGAATTTTTCGATAGTGTTAATACCTATGTTTTATGTGTCTCTCAAGGACTTGGTGATACATCGGGTAATTAGAAATCCGAAACACTTCTATTCTAGAATGTAATTTTTTTTCTCCCCTGATTGTGTTTTCCCATTTGTTTGGAAGTGGTCCCGGGGCCTTTTGTCCCGTTGTCCCGGATACCGGGTTATTGTAACCCGTAGCGGTTGGCCGGAATCCGGGCACGTCGGGCGCGGACCCTATCTGATTCTCGTGATCGTGGGTTGGCGTGGGGCCCATGGTATCCATAGGATCTTTTATCCGGTGCCTGGCGTCGGCCCATTCCACGTGTCGGTGAGGGATTTTTATGGCACAACACGGTGCTTATGTATACACGCCAAAAGTGGGTAGTTGAGGAGTTAATAAACTAATAAAGACATCTACAAAGGTTTCACAATACACCGTGAGATGCCACGGTTTTACAATACACCGTGAGAGACCGTTACACGGTGAGGAAATCCACTGTAATTAACCCACGGCGCAATGTGTTTAATGGGGGTGGTTGGGAATTGAGTGATTTCGTGAAACGATTGAAATCCGGCGACGATGTGACTCAGAACAGATACTCATCAATTCCCTGAATTGAATGGTCATATCATATCATATCTGGACCATCAATGAGCGTAGTTGGAAGTTGGGTTGGGTCGTGTCGTGACACGATTGAAATCCGGCGGAGGATCAGAACAGATACTCATTATAAATTCTTTGAATTTCACGGTCATATCTAATTAATGGATATCGTTGTGGATGGGGGGTTAAGTTTTCTATGTCATATATAAACATACCACTGCTTATGCACCGTAGGATACCAACGACGACGGAGGATTAGGGTTTTTTTATGTCACCTATAACATGTACGTACACGGTGTTAGACTGCACCGTGCTAACATCACGACGACCCATTCAGAGTTGTAGTCACTTTATTAGGTCAGAAAATTGAGCCTATAAATACGAACGAAAAAACCCTTTTTTTTTCTATACCCAATTTTTTCTCATGTTTTCTGCGTTGTTTTTTTTTCTTATGGAGCGGTTTTCACCACTCATCTTTCAAATTCATAGCTGCAGTCATGTATCGAGATACTCGAGTTTCCAAAAGAAAACCTTCTTTTCCCTAGATCATCAATGACGAGGTACTCGAGTTTCTAAAACATCTTGAGTATCTTTGTTAGATATTGATCTGTTCAAGAGCCTCTTTCTCCGTGGCGGTGAATCTGGGTTCATGTTGGAGATTGATTCAGGCTATGATTCAGGAAGAAGAAACATAAGGTTTTGAATTTTATCTCATCACTCATCTCACTATCGAGGATCAAGCGTTTCAAGTTGCTACTTTTCTATAAAGGGACGGTGCTTTAGGGTTTTGATCCATCAATTTTAATTCCCATTAGGGTTTTGATCCATCAATTGTAATATGACTAATTTTGATAGCGTTCTGGGTTTATGGTTTTGATCCATCAATTGTAATTCTCAATAGGGTTTTGATTCATCAATTGTAATAAGACTGTAATGATTTATCTCCGTGGATTATTTCACGTTATATAATCCCTTCACGTTGTAATTTTAATTCACGGTGTATTCTAAAACTGGATACCCTCGTCTATTGTGCCATTTAAGATCTGTAACGGTGTTACAATCCATAGTGTTTGAACCACGGCGACACATGAGGTTTTAGGGTTTTCTGCATGATACGGTTGCACGGTGTTATTAGCTATCGATGGAACCTCACGACGACACTGTTCTATGGGTTTTATATCCCAATTATGAGCGTTCCACAGTGTTACAATCCACCGTGATCTAATCACGACGACACATTAGGTTTTAGGGTTTTCTACCTAATACCGTTGCACGGTGTTACAATCCACAGAGGGAACCCCACGGCGAAAATGTTCCATGGGTTTTATATCCCATTTATGAGAGTTCCACGGTGTTACAATCCACCGTGCCAAACCACGGCGACACATTAGGTTTTAGGATTTTCTACCTAATACCGTGGCTAACCGAGGGAACCCCACGACGACACAGTTCTAGGGTTTTATTTATTTTCTTAATTAATTAATCGCAATGTATATAATGGGCGTAGTTGGGAGTTGAGTCGTTTCTACAACGATTGAAATCCGGCGATGGGATGACTCAGAACAGACTCATCAATTCCCTGAATTGAATGGTCATATCAAATTAATGGATAGGGAGTGTTGGATGGGGTGATTTTCTAATAATTTTATTAATACGAGTAATTAATAAGCATCGTTGACAGTTGAATCGTTCCGTGGAACGATTGAAATCCTGGTGGTTGGATGACTTAAATTAGATCAGAATATTAAGCCTATAAATACGAACGAAAGAAATCTATTTTTCTATACCCATTAATACTCCATTTTTCTGTTTTGTTCTTGTTATTCATGGAGCAGTTATCACCACTCTTTTTCGAATTTCACAGTTACATTACTTTATCGAGATACTCGAGTTTCCAAAAGAAAACCATCATTCTCCGTCTTCTCATCTTTCATGACCCTCCTCCATCTTCTTGATGACCAGGAAGGCTCTCTTCAGACTGTGCAACTTGATGGGGATAGACCGGGATCTCTTCCGATCCGGTTATGTCTTTCGAGCTTCCCATTATTCATGTACAGGGTCAAGCGGCTCTTCAAGATGTATCTTCTTTTCAATAGATAGTGTTCAGGGTTTTGATCCATCAATTTTTCACAATAGGTTTTAGGGTTTTGAACCATCAATCAATTGTTTACTGTACTTTTTCCTTAAATGTATCATTAAAAGATTTTAAAATCACTGTCATTTATTAATCTTGCTAACACCGTCACACGGTTACTCATTAATATAGAAACCCTAAATCTATCAGTATATTAATTATTAAGAGATGAGTGAGATTCCAACGGCCGTTTCGATATCAAAGCGCGCGACCTTAACACTGCCGTAGTTGCCAGACGCGTTGGCGCTTCGCCTGGATTTCATTAATTAAAATTAAAATTAAAATTACAATATATATATATGTGTGTACTAATTTACTATTTATTTTACCGTGTACTATTACCAAGTTGAATACGGGTGTGTGTAACCGTGCATCGGTATAAGGTGATATGATATAGCTTCTTGAATTATTGCACGGTGTATATTAATTCACGGTGTAATATTATTTCACGGTGTAATTATTTTATCACCGTGAAATACCTAAGGCGACACTGTTTTATGTATTTTATATTGCAATTTCTTTTTCATACGCGGTGTTACAATCCACCGTGATCTAACCACGACGACACATTGGGTTTTAGGGTTTTTTATCGAATACAGTTGCACGGTATTACAATCCACCGTGGTAACTACACGGCGACACAGTTCTAGGGTTTTATTTATTTTCTTAATTAATTAATCGCAATGTGTTTAATGGGTGTGTTTGGGAGTTAATGAGTCATTTCGTGCAACGATTGAAATTCGGCGGTGGGATGACTCAGAACAGAGATGCATCAATTCCCTGAATTGAATGGTCATATCAAATTAATGGATAACATGTTTAATGGGGTGATTTTCTATAAATTTTAATTTTATTAATACTAGTAATTAATAAGTGTAGATGGCAGTTGAATCGTTTCGTGGAACGATTGAAATCCTGGTGGTTGGATGACTTAAATTATATCAGAATATTAAGCCTATAAATACGAACGAAAGAACTCTATTTTTCTATACCCATTAATAATCCATTTTTCTGTTTTGTTCTGGTTTTTTCATGGAGCAGTACTTATCACCTCATTTTTTCGATTTTCATAGTTTCATTACTGTATCGAGATACTCGAGTTTCTAAAATAAAAGCATCATTTCCCTGAATTATCTTCCACCAGAGATGATTCGGGGTGTCGGCTGGAATGGGAGCACCTGAGTTTCTTATCTCCGTCGAAATCACCAGTTAGGTCTTCCATCGCCGTTTCACTTCTGGTTGAGGCTCAAAAATCCGTGCTGCTGACCAGATGTCAAAAGAGGAGATTCACTGTGTGCTTTGTTATTCTTTTTGTTTGTTTATCTTTTTTGTATTACGCTGACCGATGGTGTTTAGGGTTCAGAGTTTTGATCCATTAATTGTTCTCAAGTTTTAGGGTTTAGAGTTTTGATTCATCAATTGTTCTCAATTATAAGATTTAAATTTATTTTAAATTTGTCCAATTTCATATTCTCAATCAAAATTATCACAGTAGCTTTTAATTATCGTGTACGATGTCACGACGCCCATTTATCGTGGCTATTCACACGGCGTATGACTGTCGTGGAAGGTCTCACGACGTATGATTATCTTTAATGGTCTCACGGAGTTGACTTATCGTGTATGTATCACGCTGTCCATTTATCGTGATTTGTCTCACGGCGTGCAATTATCCTGGATGAGCTCACGGTGTGCAATTATCTAATATGGTTTCACGGTGTCAATTTATTGTGGATGGTCACACGGTCTCTATTTATCGTGGATGTCCTCACGGTGTCCATTTATCGTGGATGTTCTCACGGTGTTCATTTATCGTAGATGGTCACACGGTCTCTATTTATCGTGGATGAACTCACGGTGTACGATTATCGTGGATGGATGTCCTCACGGTGTCTATTTATCGTGGATGTTCTCACGGTGTCCATTTATCGTAGATGGTCACACGGTGTCTATTCATCGTGGATGAACTTACGGTGTATTATTATCGTGCACAGTCTAACGGCATACTTTAACCGTGGATGGTCTGAAATTGTATGAGTTTTATTATTAATTTTTAAAAGAGAAATTCTCTTTTAAATTACCTATTCAGTTTATACTTCATTTTTTAAACAGCGAGGGTATTGTAGACTTTTCCTACCCAATTGTCTAATAAACTTCTACTTTTATGGACAGGACCTCAAAACTTATTTATTTTATGAAGTGGTCCTGAATCCGGTATTCCCACTATTTATATTATTATTGTTTTTGTTTTTCCCCTTCAAATAAAACCATAATTAAAATTCTAACTCCAAACTTTCAAATAGATTATTAATAATTATATTTTTTATAAAATAAGAGTAGAGTACAACAAAATCATAAAATTCTAACTCATAAAATCATAAAATCATTATTATTGTTATTTCCCCCTTCAAATAAAATTATAAAATAAGAGTATTTAAATTATGTTGTTGTTTTCCCTTTCAAATAAAATCAAAAAATTCTAACTCTAAACTTTCATTATTCACCGTTACATTGTTATAAAATACAAGAACGAATTTTACACTTTCAAATAAAACCATAAAATTCTAACTCCACACTTTCAAATAGATTATTCATAATTATACTTTTAAAATACAATTTTACTCTATTTTATTTACTTATTTTTAAAATTTTATTCACAACTATCTTGAGACCAACTATCTTGAGACCAAATGAGTAATAATAATAATAAAATAACAATATTAATACTTTTATTTCTATATTTTTCTTATAACAATTAATTTACACAAATGGTTGTATCATAGCCCTCACTTCTTCCATAACAAGCCATGCCTTGTGCCCTCCAATCACTTCTGCTTTCATCTCTCCATCTTTCCATATCTGCTCACAAATTGGAGTATATATTTACATAATTTTCATTAAGATTGTTGACGAACATCCGTCGGAGAATTATATATCTAACCTGAATTGTAGGCATTTTCTTCATCATCGGGCGATCGATCGAAACCAATCATTGTCAGTGATCGAGTTAATGCAATCCAAGCAAGTCGATATAAATTACAATTAATATAGAACTATATATCAAAAGAGAAAACATACTGAGATATTTCCGCGCTTTACCAACGCTTGAGGCACATTGTTCACATCGACGTAGTAAAATTTCAACCTACATGATCCGAAAAAGGCCGAAACAAGTGAAGCAAAATCAGTTGTTCGAACAAAAAAGCAAGTTACAAGTAATTGGCTATATTTTAATGGGATCGACTCACTTGGTATCGTATTCCGCAGCTAATTTTTCCAATTTCGGCTTCAAGAATATGCATTTTCTGCACCAAGCAGCCATCCTGACAATATTAATAGATAGATAAAATAACTAGTTCATTCGTGCAAAATAAAAAATGAAAGTTGTTGTGTTATAAAGATATTAGTCCGACCGCTAATGTTACATGACTAAAATTGAAATGTAGCGTGATAAATCATATATTAAAACAGTAGGATCAAGATAGTGTCGTTGCCACGCAACCGATCATATTCCTTGAAATGCTCTTCATGTATCGTTATGTCCAACCGATCATTTTCGGGTTAGTGTTGATATAACACATTGATCTTGATTGTCTGTTCCTTAGAAATATAGCCCCAAATCTTTTGTTAATTACAAATTTGGCCCAAAAGTTTTTTTGGGCTATTTTCTCTAAAAAAATTAAATAGAGTACTCCGTTTCTTGAAATTTTAATGACTGTGTTGTGCTCTTTTACGATGCTCTGATACCACTTGTTGCGATATTGAAACTAAATCCCTCACGGCTCTCGAAATATATATATAAGATGCGAAGAAAAAGATGAACGAAAAAACGAACACACAATTTACGTGGAAACCCGAAACACGGGAAAAAACGAATTCCACTACATCGTTGAGGCTTACAATAATCCACTCTATGATTTTCGTCTACCGAAGAACCCCAATTTATAGGTGTAGCAAACCTATCAAATTGGAAACAATTAGAATTAGGAATAAACTCTTTTCCTAAATTATGACTCCTAAATCCATAAGAAATATAACAATATAATTATCCTTATTCCTAAACACAACAAATAAAGAAACGCACAATACACGACCCCGAGTTCTTTCTTCCGCGAGTCCTTCAGCAGCATGTCAACATCGATCTTAATGGGCCTAGGCCCATATCAAAACAATCTGTGAACTCAATTCACAATTGTACGCAATAACCTCATATGCTGCAAAGTTACTTTCCAAATAACTCACCGACCGCGCGTCGTCTTTTTCGGTCGCGTGCTCGTCTCATTTTATCTATCCGATTTAATCTCCGTTTCTTTTATTTCGATTGGATTCGAGTCACCACTCAACAAATCTCCACCTTGACGAGAATCCCCACGACTCCAAGCCGCCAAACTCCAACGATCATAGACATATTTTTCTTTCTTCCACCCAGCCACGCAGGACTCACTCAAAACATGAGCAATCTAAGTTAAACCGCACCAAACTTAGTACAAGAATGCGAAGTTGCACCGATCATCCCTTGGGTACCACCAAGCTCTATGACCACCACGCAATCTCCATTATCAAATCTCGCCTTCCCACTACTATCATCACCCCCTGCATTCGCCAATACTCCAGTGCTATCCATAGTACGCCTAGGCTCGATTCTCCAAATTTGAATACTATTCGGGTTAGTATTCCCGGTGTCCCCGACACCAACACACATGCACATGACTTTAAAAACAAGGTGATCCCGACTCACCTTCCAGCGAATGACTTCCTTGGACAGAGGCAGTTGTCCACCTGGTAATTGTGTTGCCGCATAGCTCATACAATCTACCAAATCTTTCTCTCGCCTCGCAAAATAAGTCGCCCCGACTTACTTTCAACACTCCACATTTACCGAAGTTGGTACTCATTCGGTTCTAAGGTCTGAGAGAGATAAGATTACCATTCAGGACCGGAACGTACCTTGCAGTACCGAGGGTTCGAATATGCCCATCGACCATCTTGATTCTCACAGTTCCCATGCCGCGTATCACACGATGTATCATGCCACATGACCACCGATCCACCGACACCATCGAACATCTAGAATCCAAGATCCACCCCTCACACGTTCCCCAAATCAGAGACAACCAGGAGTTCCCCATCAGGAAAACCTCCTTCTCCGGAATCGGCCACCTTCGATCCCTTTCTCCGATTCATCAGGGTCTGACAGTCCCCCTTCACGTGGCCATCTTCCTTGCAGTAGTGACAAACCCCCTAGAATTTCTTTCATGCTCCACCTTGGCCATTAAGAAATTCACCTAGATTTTCACCACGCCCCTTTACTTGCAGTAATGACAAATCCCCTGGAATTTCTTCATCTTTGCCCAACACTGAACACCAAGACATTCTCACTACTCAAAACCTCCTTCATCGTCTCCCTCGATCGCAAAATCGCGACCGCATGAAACAAATCACCGGAGGGATAGAGTGCAATTATACCTCACCTTTCTATTCTTCCATACCTCCTCTTATGGCTTCATCGCGCTTGAGATCGTCCATGCCTCAGCAACGCATCATCAAGATCCATGTTGGTTAGAACCACTGAACCAACTCCACCTTGAACCGCCATGAAGAGAACCACGTGTACCGATCTAACACCGAATATCAACCATCGTCGCCATCTCCCAAAATATTCTCAAGCTCCACCTGGATCTAGAAACACCGATATCCGCAACGCCCGCCTTGTATGGATTCCCCGTCCGGGATCCCCACGAAAGCTCTTGATAACAAGTCACAGGATCGTAACCTAGCTCTGATACCACTTGTTGTGCTCTTTTACGATGCTCTGATACCACTTGTTGCGAAATTGAAACTAAATCCCTCACGGCTCTCGAAATATATATATATAAGATGCGAAGAAAAAGATGAACGAAAGAACGAACACACATGGAAACCCGAAACACGGGAAAAAACCACGGGAAGAAAGAAATCCACTACATCGTTGAGGCTTACAATAATCCACTCTATGATTTTCGTCTACCGAAGAACCCCAATTTATAGGTGTAGCAAACCTATCAAATTGGAAATAATTAGAATTAGGAATAAACCCTTTTCCTAAATTATGACTCCTAAATCCATAAGAAATATAACAATATAATTATCTTTATTCCTAAACACAACGAATAAAGAAACGGACAATACACGACTCCGAGTTCTTTCTTACGCGAGTCCTTCAGCAGCATGTCAACATGGATCTTAATGGGTCTAGGCCCATATCAAAACAATCTGTGAACTCAATTCACAATTGTACGCAATAACCTCATATGCTGCAAAGTTACTTTCCAAATAACTCATCGACCGCGCGTCGTCTTTTTCGGTCGCGTGCTCGTCTCATTTTATCTATCCGATTTAATCCCCGTTTCTTTTATTTCGATTGTATTCGAGTCACCACTCAATAGACTGCAATGTGACGCATGTAACACTATACTGTATAATACAAAACCTAATCATCAAATAAAATTAAATTAAGCATCCCTAAAATAATGAAACACATCAAAATAAAAACTAAAAAAATAAAGAAAAAGAAAAGAAAGAAGGATTGACCAGTCAACAAGAACGGGTTGGGAGAGTTGATTAGCAGTATCGAGAATCTGATCAAAGTGTTGGCAATCTCTAATGAGTTCCATCTCCAAAGTTGAGGGCTTTGAAACTTCGGGCCAGAAACCGTAAGCCTTAGTATCTCTGTTTGATCTCTTTCTGACCCAATTAGGCCCGAGCCCATTTGGTTTGGACTGGAACGAGCTCGGCCCGGGAATCCAGGGGTGGGTTTCTCTGTAGAGAATGTGTGGATTCGGAGGGGATAAAATCGACATGCTCTGTTTTTTAAGATGCGGAAATGGAGATAAGATATTTCTAAGAAAATTGTGATAAATGAAACCAGTAATACTACTAGTACATTATTTAAATATCTTCAACTTTATCCAATAACAATTTTTTTATTTTTTATTTTTATTTGTAATTTTAAATTTTCAAAAATAAAAAAAATATTATGTCTATTTTTACTTTAATAACAAAAACTTCATCGTTTGATTTATACGTTACTGCAATCACACACACACTTAATAATTTTCATAAGGTTTTTTTTTTTTCAATTTTATGCAACGGGTAAAAAATAATTTTTAACATTATTGTTTATTTTTATGCATTGAGGATCGCATGTTTTCACAGTATTTTAAAATATTTATACAGTATATTTTATTATTTTTATCAAATTTCTGACTTCCAATAAAATATCTTTACAAAATTTAATAATCACCGAAAATTAACTAAAATTTAATTAGATTTTATTTACTAAGTTTATATATAAACATCATAAAAAATTGTGTAGAAAACTCTATACACGTATCTTCAATTTTAAATTTGTGTTTAGAATGTGTTTTATATTAATATCCTTAAAATCAATCATTCAACCATAAACATAAGTAAGATAGCAATAATTATGAAATCAAATTAAACACAATTAGATTGTTTTTCTATAATTAAATTACACACGGAGATTAAAAAAATAATTTTTTGACCAACAAGTAAAATGTATATATGTCTTTTTAAGTTAAAAAGTAAAATAATTGTTAGTAAAAATATATATATATATATATATATATATATATATATATATATATATATATTCAATAGTAGATAATATAAGGGTAAAATTATACTTATGTCCTTTATTATTAAATTATTTATTTCTTTTTAGAAGAGTCAAATTATTGTGAAATATTCATTTAAAAAAATAATTTTATTATTATGAAAATATGAAGGTATATATTATTCATTTCCCATGCATATAAATAATTGTATTCACTTGCTTAGTTTTCTTAATTCATTGATTTTAACTTTTTTAATAAAAAATATTCAATTAGGTATTAAGTATTTTTCTAATAAAGAAAGATGCAAGTACAAAGGATTGGGCTTTCTTCAACTCCATTCGCCAATTGGATACATGTTACTTTGTTAGACCCCAACTTTTAAAAGCTCGGCCCATGTTAAGCGTCCTATCACCTATGTACTCTTTAGACTTGCATGTTCAGAAACATCTTTTTTCAAACAATACGAACACATTATTGTTTCAAACAATACGAACACATTACTTAACACGCCCCCTCACGAGTAGGCTCGGTTTTGTTGGCTCTACTCGTGGACACAGTGACATCTTACCTATGTACTCTTTAGACTTGCATGTTCAGAAACATCTTTTTTCAAACAATACGAACACATTATTGTTTCAAACAATACGAACACATTATTGTTTCAAACAATACGAACACATTACTTAACACGCCCCCTCACGAGTAGGCTCGGTTTTGTTGGCTCTACTCGTGGACACAGTGCCATCTTTGGGCAAGCCGATGGTTTTGTTGGCTCTACTCGTGGACACAGTGTCATCTTTGGGCAAGCCGGAAATTTCATCGGCTGGGGCACCCATCATCGTGTTGGGCCCGCTCTGATACCATGTCAAAGTTGGGTCAATAACACCTTAAAAGACCTTGTTAAGGTGATAAGGTTGTCAAACTTATATTTGAGCTTTAGGACCTTTTGCCAACCGATGTGGAATTACTTAACATTTAAAAATTAATTAAATTTGACTTTCATATTCAATGTAAAAATGTTGACGTTTTTAGAATTTTTTTGAATTTGTGACTTTCGCACCATGAAACAAAGCTTATACTATGGTCACGTTATCATTATTAATTAATATTTATTTTGTATATATATTGTCATGTTGAATTTTTACAAGATTACATCATCTTTGCACGCCTAAATTGAAATTGGAATATTGTAATTTCATACTAGCTATATATATATATATATATATATATATATATATATATATATATATATATATATATATATATATATATAATATATATAATATTATTGGGTTTCTTATATATTCAATCAAATTCCCAAAATACATTATATAGCCAAGTCAATGTATGATTATGAGTTTGACTTACGAGTTGAACTCTTCCCGGCGACGATGAACGTCTGGAATTCAAGTCACGCTCCCAACAAAATCTACATCGTTAAATTTGTTGTTTATTAATCGTTACTTTTATCTATAACGAAAACATCAATGACCCTAAATTCATTTCGAAAAATTCTTGCTTCTTTTCACTTAATTTTTGTGGAGGCTCGCGTTAATCTTCTATGTATCGTTTCAAGAGAATATTTCGCCACAATAACAATCACTAAATATTCCCTTGTCCACAAAATGAATTGTTCCATTCGTTAGTCAATCTATTAAGGAATGACCAAAAATGACATAAGAATATATACTTATAATAAATATAAAATTCATATCTAATTATTACTATTTTTTTGTGACATGTAAACGTGCCCAATTATTTTGACAAATAATTAACATTACGACAAATAAAATGATACAATGAATAACGTGCCATACTTGAATTTCTCCGCTCTAAGACAAATCATTTAATTTTGTCAAAATCTAATTACATTTAATGATATGATGACCTTTTTTTTTTCATTTAATGTTCAAACCAAAAATACGATACAAATGTGAAAAGTAAAAGAAGACAAATTTGGCATGAAATATTTTCTCAGAAAAAATAACCTTTGACCTTTGTTGTTTAAAGAATAAAATCAGCCTCAATTGAAAAAAAAAATGAGAATTTTCGTGTTTTTAGTAATGATGTTGCAATTATTCTATAATCATAAATAAATAAATTTGATCATATAGTTACACGAAAAGGGAACCATTTTCAAACAACTTAATTACACGCATGAATTATAAAGTCAGATAAATGTAAATGTCACGCATTACTACTTTTCCAGCAGTCAAAATTTCTCTAAATATATAGATAAATTAATAAAATTTCAACAACACAACCAAATTTAATTACTAAAAAACATTAAAAAAAAAAATGTACATTACACAAAATAGGAATCCGATTAAAACTAACAAAATTCGACCCAAAATCAAGAAGTGGCTTGCTATGATTTCGTATCGTGCGACGACGAAAGCGACAAGCGGTTATCATTACTAGCCGCGGCGGTTCCGGCGGCGGCGACCCTCTCGCAGGACGGGCACATGGTGAGCGTGGTCGCCGGAAGCTGCATGTAGAACGGCTTCGACGCCTTCAGCGCTCTCAGCTCCTGCAGCTCCTTCTGCAGCCGCCGGTTCTCTTCCGTCAGCGTCTCCCGGCACTTCTTCAAGTACTCGCAATCGACTTCCGTCTGCTTCAATTTCGTCCTGCCGAATCAACACCATCTAATCAATTTCGTCCGGCCGAAAATTAAATTTCGTGACGAATTAATTAATTAATTAATAAAATACCTCGCTCTTCGGTTTTGGAACCACACTTCCACCTGACGAGGCCGAAGATTCAACTGATTTGCCAGACCGATTTTTTGTTTCTAAAAAAAAAATTAAAAAAAAAATAGGAAATATTTTATGAAATTACGAATTTGACCCTGCGAGAATTGGTAATTACGTACTGGGTTGAGAGTGGGGTGTTCTTTGAAGCTCTGTTCGAGAAAGGCGGATTGTTCTTTGGTGAGCCTCAGTTTCTTTCGGCCGATTTCTTCGTCGTCGCTTCCTCGGGAAGGCGTCCCTCTCTCTTCTTCGTCCTCTTCGTTGTTATTATTATTTATATTTATTTGTTCGAAATCTCTTTTTTGCCCCCGGAAAATCGAGACCCCCATCTGAAAAAAAGACGAGCCGCCTTCCTCCCGGTCTGTTTCCGGCCCGGTTCTTCCTAACACTGATAACAACAACAAATTAAAACCCGGTATTTCCGGAGGTGGTTGATTTAATGACTTGAAAAAACGAACTTACATTTTTCGTTGAGCCATGTGAAGGGGGATTTGTTGGAGGGAGCGGCGTGGCTTCTGTGGACCGGGGAGAAAGGGAGGAGATCGAGCTGGACCGGCGGATCTGAGGAAGAACCCGGTTCGTGATTCTCGGCGCCGGGAACCGGCATGCAGAACCCTAAATCCTTAGATTTGTCGAGGAAGGAAAACGGTTTCGGAGAATCGCCCAAACTCAAAGCTAATTCCATAGGAACAGAAATTATATTTTGAAAAAAAAATAAAGGGAGATTTGGAAATAGAGTGTGTGTGATAAAATCCCACTTTCCTATTTATATAGAGTGTAGCTAATTTAAAATAGAAAATAAATAAAAATTGTGTGAGGGTCTGAGGGAGGGAGGGGTTGACAAAATAAATGCACGTGAATTAATTTATATGAGTATACCCATGACTGTGTGCTAGTGTGTGAGAGAGAGAGAGAGGTGTGCAATAATAATCATGTTTTTATTTCATTTTTTATATATTATATTTATATATAGAGTATATATGTAGTGCTGCTGCCAAATGCGAATGATATGATATGTGGTTTTATTGTATAGTATTATTATATAGTGTCAGAAATGGTCTTACAAGCTTTAGAGACAAACATTCGGCAAAGCTCATTTTTGTTTCTTTGGTTGGGTTGGTGTAAAAAGCTCATCGTATCGTATAAATATAACTTGGAACTTTTTTAAAATAATGTATTTTTATAATATTTTTTTTTTTCGTCTCAGATTAATAATAATTATTTTATACATAACTTATAAAAAAATGATAATTGATAGAGTGTTTAAAATTGAGTCGGGTGCTTTTCAAATTAGGGTTGAACAAAGGGTTGTTGTATTGATTGCAAGACTCAACTATACTCCGACACGAAAAATGAAGAATTGTTAACTAGAAATGAGGCAATGTGTGATTCTCAAGAGTGTGAAGGGTACTTCTAGTTGGGCGTCATTATTCAAATTAATACTAGATGAACAAAAAATAAATTATAACAATGAGATTACATTTGTTATAAAATAAGCATGCAATATAATGCTACTTTCATTTCATAAATATATACAAAATTTGTTAAGTTGATAAAGTTACTCAATTTAATTATATTTGAGTTTAAAATTATTTATCCAATCGATATTCGATATCTAACACTCTCTTTAATGAGTAAACTGAAAATTACATTGAAATTACTCATGATCGATAATTACATCGACAGAAGCGCCCACAGTCGGCAAATTTATCGATTGAGGTACCAACATCGTATTTGATTTGCTCTTATACAGTGTTAAAATTAAATCAGTAATACTTTAAAAGACTTTGTTAAAGTGACAATGTTAATCAACTTATATTTGAGTCCAAAATTCTTTATAATATTAGTTTAATCGTATTTCATAATGACGTTAAATATCAAATTTTATGTTTTTGTTAATATGGCACTTTTAAGAAAATAGAGAACATTATTTAATTTTCCTAGTAGTATTAATTTCATTTTTGAAGTGTATAAATAAAATAAAATATACACTTGCGAAAAGGTTGGTCGGATTAGGACGAAATGAAGTTCCAACAGTATGTCTCTTACCTACGCAGACAACCAGACCATACTTTACTAATCCCAGATTAAATGTCTCTAAACATGATTTAATCATATCTAAATAAATAACGATGAAATAGTAATTTTACATGAATTCAGTAATTAAAGAGTAAATGACTATACTACCCTGAAACTTTGATATAGAAAAAGGATGGCCGGGTCCCACACGCGTGGGTGAGGATCCGTATTACATACGGAGTCCGTAAACCGGGTCAGATATGTCATGCTTTTGGGATCATTGCAATTATTGAACTCACGCACTCATTATTAATCATTATCATTTCATTTCCTTTAAATTAAATAATTAACCCACGTCTTTAACAATAATAAAAATAAAATATCATTTCATTTTCTTTTTTATTTAAAACATAAATTTATAAGTTGCTGTACATACTATGTGTGTGAACCCTAAGATTTTTATTTTAGAAATTCTATATGTAATCATGGGCTTTTTGACATAGTATGTGTGCTGTGGAATATTAATTATGTCAAACGAGTGAATCATGACTTATGGATTGACTGGTCACGCAGCGTATACTATAATCTTTATTATTTTTATTATGATTTAAATTTCAATAATCAAAAACGCATTAAACATGATTTGTTTTTATTTTATTTTAATTTTTAATGTCAAAAATTCACTCATTTTGTTTTTCAGATCCGATTTTGGAGTAACGATGAAATTAATTTTGCACATACTTTGACGTTTCAACAAAAACTACGTACTTTTTTTATTTCCACTAAATTAATTGTTGATTAAATTGAGTAAAACATATTCACACATTAATTATTGTGACAATAATTGATTGATATGTAGTTTTAGGTTTAGGGTTTATATTAGGCGGCGGCCACTGCGAAAGTAGTAGTAGTAGTAAATTTTAGGATTGAAATTAATTAATAATTTTCACCGTCCCTTTTTTCAATCAGAAATTTAATTAGAATGCCGATTGATAATACACTTGATTTACTGAGTTGACTACACTTATCAAATCAAGTACGCTTTTTTCATCTTACGATAACGTTGACTTTGACTTCGTTTAGGAACCGAGAAAATTCAAAATTTTGTTAAGCCCAATTATTCAAAAAATAATACTCCACTACTCTATTTATTTTCCAAAGTAAGTTTATTGTGATAAAGTTGAAATAATACATTAAAAATTAGAGATAAAATTATATTTTAAATAAAAAATTATGTTGATTTATTTTTATTTTTTGATGTTTTATTATTTTGAAATATCTATTTAAAAATTAATTTTATTATTATAAAATAGAAGAAATAATATGCTGAGTAGTACTATTTATTTATATTTTTCAGTAAAATACAATAAAACTTCTATAAATTACTACTCGATAAATTAATAATTTTTCTGAATTAATAAAATCTGCTGGTCTCGACTTGATCTTTTAAATAAAAAAAAAATACTCATAAATTAATAAACTTTTGAAATTAATAAAATTTCAAGAGTATTATTTTATAGAGATTTTAATGTATTGTAGCTATTATTTGTAGTTTAACCTTTTTTAAAAAATAAATTTAACAATAATTCTCTATAGCAAAATTCTGCTCATGGACAGAATCTTGATTTTACATTAAATTTTTTGTTTTTTTATAAAGTAAATAATATAATTTATTTAATATATATATTAAAATAATAATTTTACTAATTATTTTTATATATTAAAACATATATTTCTATTTAACGGTCTTTTTTTACTAAAATATCAAATAGGTGATATTTTTGTTTAAAAATTTTAATTTTTAATTTTTTTTACATTAAATAAATTAATAATAATATAACTAATATTAATTTATATCTAAATATAAATAAACTATTATTTAAACTTATAAAATAATTTTTTAAAATTTTCTGTACATGAGCTAAATTTAAATCAGCGGTAAGATGTGATGATAATGGGATGATTTAGTTGTTTTGTGTGCAGTTAATGTCAGCCCATCCAACCAAACATAGCAGAGTCACATCAAATCATTGTAATAAATTAAATTAAATTAAATTAATTATTTATATACAATATCTATTTGTTCAGAAATAAGGATTTTCTGAAGATTTTCTGATTTGACTTTAAAAAGACAATTAAAGATCTGGCTGTTAACTAGGTAGGTTAAATAAATAGACTGAATCTTTGTATTGTAGCTGAGACTTGTTTAATATTTATGTTTATTACAGAATAGACCCTATATTACTTGTGTATATCAATAGACTCTGCCATGCTTAGTCAATCTGTAATGATGCCCCCTCCAACTTTTGTCAGCACTTTTAATTCTTATTATTAATATTTTAATATATATTTTAGTATTCAAATTAAAGATAAAATTCTACTTCTTCAACCCTCCCATTTTCATACTTTTTGTGTACGTTACTTTTAAAAGAAATGGTAATTTTAATTTTGAATTTAAAATAAATAAAAATAAATGTATGTAAAATCAGGAAATTTAGGTAAAAAAACTTAGAGCTATAATTGTATTTTTAAGTGACAAAATAATTAAACTTATTTGTTTTGAACTGTGAATACTTATGTGGAACAACTCTGAAAATAAAGTGTAAAATTTTTAATATTATTACTTAATTTATAATAACAATTTTACTGAATACTTATTGTATACTAATAATTTTAATATTATTACTTTGGTTCTTTTGAAATTCATGTTATTTATAATTATATTATTTCAAATTGTATCGTGTACATGTGTTTGTGTGGTTGTAATCAATGATTATTATTTTAAATATGATACTTTATAAAACATACTCTTCCCATTACAGTATAATTTTTCTATATCAAGTGAAACGATGAGATTATAAAGTAAGGATTTTTTTTTTTTTTTTTTTTATTGAACTGAAAAGATTTTTTTTATAAAAATAATAATAAATTTTGTAAATTTTTAAATATTTTTTTAAGAACATTAAAAATATTATATTATTAATTAGATTGTATACCTAAAATTATTGATTCAAATTATTTCTTATTTATTTTAATTTATTTTATTTTGAAACGAAATTTTATCGAACAGAACTGAAACAATTTGAACTGAACTGAAATTAAGTACAAAAGAATATGTCTTAAGACAACGTATAATGTGTTAAAAGCCACTTTATTTAAAAGTTCGAATTTATTAAAAGTTTTGCAAGTTGACATTTATAGTGAGTCGAATATATTTTTCAATACTTCTCCTCACTTGTGGCTAATTTTAAGCTATTTTGGGAGACTTAATAAATAAATATTTAATTCGGGTAGAGTCGCTTTTAGCAGAAGTCGATCCCAGTATTTCGGCATAGCCTGAGACTCATGTGTCATGTTAACGACTTTCCATTTATAATGAGTCGAATATATTTTTCAATACATTAATTTATATTAAAGTGAATACAATTTACCGTAATGTAGCTAACATACAATAATTATACAAAGTGAAAAACTCTCAGAAAAACAATCATAACTTTCATTTTTAATAATTTTATTTATCAATTAATGTATGAAACATTAATTTTATTGAATGTCTTTTAAGTTATATCGATATAGAAAGTTTTCGGTTTTAGGGTATATAGAAATGTACTTGTTTTTTTTTTTTATATAAATGACACAAATCTACTATTGTCATTTCTTATAATGATTGAGCATAATAATTTGTGTGATTTTGGATTATTAATTTAATTATAATGTTGAATGTAATAATTGCATTTTTTTTTTTAATTGTTGTATTACACAATTCACTCAATATTCAATCATATCATAACTTCACAAGAGAAACATTACATACACATATATAGGCGACATGCAAATATAGAGTAAATAAACTGCAAAATAGACGGATCCTTTTGTTTACTTTTGAGACAAAATGATTATAAATTTGTCATGCCATTTCAATACTCAATTTTGAGAATATAAATTAGAATTAGTTAATGATTCAATCATGAATATCATCATCACACATTCACATGCATGCCTTTGTAAAACCTTTTAAATCAACCTGGGATGCTATTTGTTTTTGTCAAATACACACAAAAAAACCTACAATATACTTAAATACCCTCCTTCATGTTCATAATTTACTGTAATTAGCAACAGTAGACACTCTTCTGTGAACACAAAAATTAAAAAATATATGCTTTTAAGTTGAAAAATATTTTTTAAAAATTAAAGATGACGTACATGATATTTTAATAAACTTAAAAAATCAAAACAATTATTACGAGAGCTCAAATAAAACATACTATCTCTGTCCCATTTTATAGTTATATTTCTTTTGTTATTTGTGAAATAAGTGTGACTATTGCCTTGAGACAGAGGTAATATCTGTTATTTCGAGACAAATATATAATAAATAATAATATATGTAGTATATTTTTTTATCATAATTATGAAGTAAACAAGAATGAGTCTTCCTGGTGTGATTAGTCAATAATAATCACTAAAAACGATCATTTTTGATATAAATGCATATAACAATAGACATGTTGATTACTCGTTGTGAAATGTTTAAATTTTATCTCGAAGGCTTGTTATAGAACAAAATATCTCGATTTTTCTGTCAACTAACAAAAAAGGATTAAAATTTTAAATATAATGATTGGATGTTATTTTGACCAAGGTTCCTTAGCCAATACGCATGTTTTCTTACTTGTGTGGTCTATACCCTATAGTCAATAATCATTATTTTATTTTATTTTTTTGGAATTGTTTCTTAAATTGTGGGTAGCCATTGAAATTCATGTGAAATTAATTATCAATGATGACATTAATTAACCACTATAGTCTATATGTATGTTTAATTATGGCCATGCATCATTGTTGTAATCTCCAGCCAATGTCATCATAATTAATCACGTGAGACTTCTTTTATTCATCATAGATATGATCATGATGATTTTAAATAACTCAATGAAAACAATTCATACTTTATATAATAATGTTCATTTTAATTAATTAAATAATAAATCCATATTAAATAATATTTTTATGAATCGATTTGAAGTTATCAAATTCGAAATAAAAGTTCAAAATTTACGTGGTTACATCAATAAATTTAATTATGTAATGTAATCATTTTTTGTGAAAAAAATATGTCATCATTTCTAAGAAAACTTATACTCCCTCTTATTTTATTTACATGTCATCTTAAGCTTTTGCACAACTCTTAATAAATAAATAATATACCCAATTTAATCATATTTAATGTTATAAATTCAACACCTATCTCTTAATATTCTGATTAATCTTTTCAAATTATATTAATAAAAAAATGAATTCATAATAAATAGGGAACAATCAATAAGGGTATAATATGTCAAAATATTATAAAACGACATCTAAAATGTAAAAAAACTCAAAATGTCACTTAATATGAATAGGAAGAAGTACTCCACAAACATAGTGGTTAATATTATTTGTAATTTGTGAAAGATTGCACAAACTATTTTATACAAATTATTTTATTGGAATTTTGAATTTTTTTTAATATGTGTTGGTTATTTTTCAAAAAATTTAATTAAAAAAAATTAAAAGAAAAGGCAATTTATTTTTAATTAGAGTTGAAAAGGGTAAATTTAATGATTTGATTTAAAACAAATTGTGGCATAGATATTATTTAACTATTTTTAAAAATTACATTTAAAATAAAGACAATCAGTAATTACTTTGAGTCTTTCAAAATTATGTGAATTCCTTTACAAATGTTTGCAATTTAGAGTTATAGGAAATTTATATGAGAACAAAATAGAGTTAGATATAATTAATTATCTATAGTAAGTTTTACACTTTTTTGACAATTAAAAAGAGAATATGTATATTAAGTATGATAAAAAAAATTGTATGGCATTTAATTAACTGATGTATTTTGTAAATAATAAAAATTGATGTGTATATATATTAATAAGATGAATTTTGTTTATTAACGGTATGTATTGATGTTATAGTAACAATAATTATATATATATATATATATATATATATATATATATATATATATATAATAATAATAATAATAATAATAATAATAATAATAATAATATAACTAAGCTGTGAATTGAACTTTATGCTTTAATCAATTAATGTGCAATCGAGTAGATCAAAATAATTATTCTAGGTGATTATCAATAATTGCAAAGTAATTAGCTTATGCATCTATAATTTTGTTATGTGGTTAGTAGTACTCATGGGAATCAAATAATTGCAATGGGATTATTTTGTCTGCACAACTCACTTTGTAAGCATAAGCAGATATGTTTTTTTTTTATTAATTATGATTCTTACACTATACTCCTCTATCCCATAGTTATAATTACAAGTCAACGCTGATTTTTTTTAATGTTAATATAAATAGTATACAAAAATTATGAATAAAATAACTAAAATAAAATTTAACTATTAAATTTAATTTTAGTTACTTTTTCATAAATTTTAACTAAAATAAAATTTAACTATTAAATTTAATTTTAGTTACTTTTTCATTAATTTTATATACGGTAAAAAAAAGTTAGCGTTGACCACACAATAGCTTTGAGACAGAGGCATACTTATCTAAATTATTAGTATTATTATTATTATTGTTATGAAATTATTTACAATTAATTTGCGACAATCATATATATGTACAAATGATGTATTAGAATATTATGCGAAATAAATCAAAATTTTACATCAATTATTTAATGATTTCACCTACACACATTAGTGAATGATATAAAACAGAAAATAAATAAAAAATACATTCCACATTCTAAATCCACCGCCTTCGCCTAATTGAACTTAACATTGATACTAATAAGAGCCCACACATTATTAGGCAGCCACTTAACTTAATTGTTGTAATTAATCAGTGTAATTATGCATGGACTATTGCATTAAATCTTGACTAATTATGACCGTAATATGATATATACTCCGTATATATTGTAAAGCTAACCAGTAACCAGCAACATCATGTAAATACCCTACCTATAAAACATATAATTATGCACTACGAATAAAATATTGTAGAAATGAATAATTGGGGTAATAATTATTAATACGGATCTGTATTAATTATTACGTAATTCACTAATTATAATTGGAGTTACCCACACCACCTATTAAGAGTATTAATTATTAATTCAATAATTATAATTGGTGTTATTTTTTAATAAAAATAATAATAATTTTATAAATTAAAAAAAAAATAATAATAATATTCTTACTAAATTGTATAACTACAATTATTGATTTAAATTATTTTTTATTTATTTTATTTTAATTTATTTGAAATTGAACTTAATCGAGATAAAATGAATGAATTTAGGATGAACTGAAGTGTTGAAGACTGAAGTAATATGAACTGAACTGAAACTAATTGAACTAAAGTCCAAAAAAAAGTTTTAAGTAACAGTAAATATATATATCTGCGATTTATATTCATCGATGAGTATCTACAACATACATAATCACTTTTTATTAATAATGACCGAGGAATGTACATAATCTATGGATCCTTACTAGTTAATTAACAGTAACATAATCGAGAGTTCGTGACTTATATGTTAAAAGTCTTTTTCTTCTCTCTCTCTCTTATTATTCATCCTGAAAAAAATACTCAGTACCACTGTTTTTTAACTTCAGCCCATTAAGTAAATGAGTATCCATTGGGCTTCCACAATCGACAACAATCTATTTTAAAGATATAAGCCCATATTAAATTCTAGATAATGAAATTTAGGCATCCATAATTAATCACACGTGATATTAGTACAGTTTTTAATTACAACACTTCAAAATTACTACCCCATTTTTAATAGAAGAGAAAATTTAGATAAGGGATAAATAAATAACGGTTATTTAAGAAATATGATATAATAGTTTTCATTATTATAAGGGTGAGTTTATTTACACTTCCGATTTGAGGGCGAAATGACGTTACTACATTTTTAAAATTTTAAATATTTTTTATTGGAAATTAAAATAATGTAAAAAATAAAATTATAATTTATCTACCTTCTTTAACATTTTTAAATATTTAAATATTTTTTATTGTAATTTAAAATAAAATGAAAACTAAATGTATAAGTTATCTTATTCTTTGACATTACAGATCCAATTAAATCTATGATTTTTTAAGAGAGTAGAGGGAAGCCGCCGCAGTCCCCGTCATGACTCATGAGAACTCGCTTCCTATAGCATATTTTAACATTTTATGAAAACCTTTTAATGTGTTATCGGCAAAATCTTTACATGACAAAATATTATCAATAAATAATAAAAATTATGAAGAACATCTAACTTACAAATATTGTAAATTTTATTTTGTGTTATTATAATAATTTAACTTTCTATTTATACTTTTTTTTATAAAGTTATAAATATCTCATTTTCTTTTTGTAATATATCAAAATTATAAGAATAATATAATGTGATTTAATTTTTTAGACTAATAAATAAAAGCATTAAAATATGTTATGGGCTGGGCCGAATTGACGATGACTATTTTTCTTTATAAGTTGGATCACTTATAAAATGTGGGCCAAACTATCGCGAAGCCCAATCGATATAATCTTTTGGAATTTCTATCGTATCGTATGCAAGAAAAATAACAAAATGTGAAATGTTGAATTTACATCTCTTCGGATAAAACTCGATCTTCGATTATCTCTCACCTGCGAAATTCTGAAGATGAAAAAGGAAAAAATCTGAAAAAATAAACGATCAAAAAGGTGAAACTAAGGTATGGCGATATCCCTTTTGTGCGCTGAATTTAATCTAGATACTTTTGGAATACATCCGTGTTGTTGAATTTCAATACCCATTTCTTATTTTCTAGATTTATTGTTTTTAGCTTGATTACTAGTTATATGAATCGGATTTTCGTTATATTTTCATTTGGTAATTTGCATTTTATTTATCTGTTATAACATGTTATTGCACTGATTGACAAAGGAGTTGCATATTGGTAGTTGAATTTCAAAACCCATTTCTTATTTTCTTGATTTTTTCAGCTCGGGTTTTCGTTATATTTTGATTTTGCAATGGGATTTTATTTATCGTGTGGTTTAGATGGAGAATATGCAACCCGTTTGCCCTTTCACCGAAGCTTCTCGGCCCGAAGATGCATCCAGCGAGAGACGCGGTGAGAACCTAAATGGACAGCAAGAAATCAACGATGGCAAGACCCAACAAGATGTTGCGATTTCTCCAAAATGCCCTTTCGGATACGATACACAGACATTTAAATTAGGGCCCCTGAGCTGCATGATATGCCAAGCACTTCTGTTTGAATGCAGCAAATGCGTGCCTTGTTCCCATGTTTATTGCAAGTAAGAAAAAAATATTCATCGTTCTCTGTTGGTTGATGATATGAAGTTTATTGAGCTGTAGGAATTAAACCGGTATCAACTTAGTGGGGATTGTAGTTTTTTTTTCTTCTTCTTTTATTGATTTTGTTTAGTTTTTCGTTATTAATATATATTCGCTTTGTGAAAACCAGAGCTTGCGTATCAAGGTTCAAGGATTGTCCGTTATGTGGTGCTGATATTGAGAAAATTGAAGATGATCTGAATCTTCAGAGTGTCGTTGATCGGTTCATCGAAGGCCATGCCAGGATCAAGAGGTCTCAAGTCGACACGAAAAAGGAGGAAAGCGAAGGTGATAAGAAAACTATAATATACGAAGACGTTTCTCTCGAGCGCGGCAGTTTCTTGATGCAGCAGGCAATGAGGGTAAGCCTTTCAAGAAAATATAATGATGATAATTGATGTGATTTGTAAGATTATGGTTCAACAATAGTCATTTGTTGGAAATGATAATTGGATATAAACGTTTTAAGATATTCCCATTATATATAGGCACTTCGTGCGAATAATATAGAAAGTGCGAAATCAAGGCTTAGTGTATGTGCCGAGGATGTTAGAGAACAATTGAACAGTACGGGAAACTCAGACACTCCCGAGTTATGTTCGCAGCTAGGTGCTGTTTTAGGCATGCTTGGTGATTGCTGGTACGTCCTTTATCTTTACCTCGGTTCTGTACTGCATTTTAATGAATACTTTTTGCAGTCGAGCCACTGGTGATCCTACCTCTGCAATTACATACTTTGAGGAAAGTGCCAATTTCCTTATGAAAGTTCCTAAAGATGATTTGGAGGTACACACTTGAAACGATCGTCTCTATGTTCCATATTATGTGGCTAAATATAAGTTTGTTTCTTTCTCTTTTGGATATGTGCAGATAACGCATACGCTTTCAGTCTCACTAAATAAAATTGGAGATCTAAAATACTATGAAGAAGATTTGCAAGCTGCCAGGTCGTATTATTCTCGGTCTTTGGATGTTCGTCGCAATGCAATGAGCCATCACTCGGGTGTTACCTCTCAAGTGAGCAAAATTTATAATCTTTCCGGTGCTAATTGTTGCAATAACTCTTTTTTTTTTCCGTATTTCTCACAAATCCAGGTTATAGATGTGGCGGTATCGATTTCTAAAGTTGCTGACGTGGATAGAAATCTCGGGAACGAAGATACAGCAATTGCTGGTTTTGAAGAGGCCATTAAAATGCTGGAGTCGTTAAAGATAAATGCGGAAGAAGTTGGATTTGAACAACGGGTATGACTTATTAGTTGTTCTCAACTTGAATGCAGTTATATTTCTTAAATTGATTTGAACCCTCTTTTCTCGTTTTACAGCGCCTTTCAGTTCTACAGTTCCTCAATAGTCAACTCCGGAAAAAGTAGCATGCGACCTTTCCTGTCTTTTCCGAGAGATGTTGAAATCCAACCGGGACTGATATATTTTTGGATTCTGGTTCTTCTGCATGCTTCTGTAATAAAACTTGAACCTAGTTTCTGTTATATGTTTCTCAGAAGTAGCTCTGAGTCTCAGACCCAAAATTGCTTATATGATGATGATGATAATGATAATGATGATGATGATGATATGTGTGTGCGTGTGCTGTTCTTGAAATTTTGAACCCTTATTTCATTATATCATAGGATCATGCTAAAGGGGCATAATCTCTTTAAAAATTGGGAAAAATGGCAATAAGGCCAATTTTTAACATTTTTTGGCCAATAAGGCCAATTTCTAATTTTCGTGTCAATTAGGCCTTTTTGTTCCAATTAAGCCAACAAAATGTATTTTGGCGGACGAAACTACCCTCCCCTCAATTTCTGATCCTCGCAAACTCCAAGTTCGCGTACACCGCGATCAGAGTCGCAATCAACTGCGCTACAAAAAAAGCAAACACGAGAAGAAGTCCCGGGCGCTCGATGTACGACCAGCTCCTAGATCGAGTCACGAAGATCAGCGCCTGGCTGACGATGCTGACCTGGAGGTAAACAGACGAGTTGAGCTCTTCGTGGTTGTCCCTGATCGAGTGCACCCCGAACCTCTCCGTGAAGAAATCCGACTCCTGAGCCGCCCAGAAGAAGATGACTGTCATCACAGCTAAGTAAGTCCCGAATACGACTCCCGTCGCGAAGATCTCCTTCAGCTTCCAGGAATCTGGCATGGGGGAAGGCTTCACCTTGTCCTTCGAGATGGTCATGATCGTCCCGTCGTTGAGGACCGCGATGGCCGCCGTCATAGTATCCGGCAAGGCGAGGTGGTCTCTGGGATTGCGGAGGAAGCGCGGAAGGTGTTTGATGAAATGTCCGTGAGAAATGTCGTGACGTTGAATGCCATCATTTCGGGTTACTCCGAGAACGACTTCGGGGAGGAAGCTCTGTGCTTGTTCAATGCGATGAGGAAAATCCTTCCCTCCCACGCGCTGGAGGAGACAGAGATGTCGACGAGGTCCAGGTGCAGATGAAGGAGCTCCTCGATTCATATTCATGTTGACGGCTTCGTACAGGGATCGCTCGGTGGCTTCGAGAGCCAACGAGTCGTGGAAGACGAGAGGCCACGGAGTGGTGTGCGGGTGTGACACGGAGTCCGAAAACACGAACACCAAGAAACTCTTGTTGTAGGTATGCACAACACATTTGTTGTCGAGCTTGGTCAGAAGTCGAGCATGTGATATATAGTTGCTCGATTATATATCATTTAACCACCTATGAGTCGACTTGACGGAAGAGTACAAACACTACTATGTGTCGACTTCTACCTCCACAGATGTGTCGAGGTAAGCACGAGCTATATTACCCACCTCAGTTTCATTCACATCTGAGCTGGTGGCTTACTGATGGGAAGAGGTCCGTCAGTGAACTTGAATCTGCTGTTTGCTATGCTTCAGTAAGTCCATGAAAAATGCTTCTAACAATCGTGCAATATAATACTAGCTAGTAGTACTATTTATATAGCTTTCAAATAAAATAGTAGTAGTAATTAGTTTTTGTTTCTCATTTTTATTTTTTTTGTAGTAATGTTGTGATTCGATATGTGACCATACTGGGCCCTGCCGACTCCCCCAACACCGATGGAATCGTTCCAGATTCAAGCTCCCATGTAAGCATCGAGGACTCCAATTTAATTATAGTCCCTCTGTTTTGGATCAGTATTTATTTTATTTCAGTGTATTTTTATGAGATTCAGTGTTTTTTAATGATATTCAATGTAAAAATATAACATTCAGTGTTAAAATATGTCATTCAGTGTTAAAATATGACATTCAGTGTTAAAATATGACATTCAGTGTTAAAAATATGACATTCACTGTATTTTTATGAAATTCAATGTGTTCTTTTGTTGCTGGATACATTCAGTGTAAAAATAGGACATTCAGTGTGTTTGCCAGAGACATTCAGTGTAATAATGGGACATTCAGTGTGTTTTTATGACATTCAATGTTAAAATATGACATTCAGTGTGTTTTTATGACATTCAGTGTTAAAATATGACATTCAGTGTGTTAAAATATGACATTCAGTATGTTAAGTGTTAAAATATGACATTCGGTGTTAAAATATGTCATTCAGTGTTAAAATATGTCATTCAGTGTTAAAATATGACATTCAGTGTGTTCAGTGTTAAAATATGTCATTCAGTGTTAAAATATGACATTCAGTGTTAAAATATGACATTCAGTATGTTCAGTGTTAAAATATGTCATTCAATGTTAAAATATGACATTCAGTGTGTTCAGTTTTATAATATGTCATTAAGTGTTAAAATATGACATTCAGTGTGTTAAAATATGACATTCAGTGTGTTCAGTGTTAAAATATGACATTCAGTGTTAAAATATGACATTCAGTGTTAAAATATGTCATTCAGTATGTTCAGTGTTAAAATATGTCATTCAGTGTTAAAATATGACATTCAGTGTGTTCAGTGTTAAAATAGGTCATTCAGTGTTAAAATATGACATTCACTGTTAAAATAGGTCATTCAGTGTGTTCAGTGTTAAAATATGTCATTCAATGTTAAAATATGACATTCAGTGTGTTCAGTGTTAAAATATGTCATTCAGTGTTAAAATATGACATTCAGTCCTATTCAGTGTGTTTCTGTTATTAAGTGTGTTTAAGTGCTGCGGTCCTGCTCGGTGTGTCTCAATCCTACTCAGTGTGTTTAAGTGCTATTCAGTGTGTTTAAGTGCGTTTAAGTCATATTCAGTGTGTTTAAATCATATTCAGTGTGTTGACTCTCATTAACTTGTTTCATGACCAAAACACTGAATGTCATAAAAAAACACTGAACGTCATAAAAGTTTAACAAATATTTATGTAGTAGTAATTCACTGAACAACAAACAAAATGTTATTACATCAATCAAATTATTCTATTTCTTGTTGATCAGTAATATGCTACGTACACAAGGCCACAATTCAAAATCAGTTACATGTTTTGGTAATATCTATTCCCTCCTCCACTTATTTCCTTTCCTTCGGGAGAATTTAGTCTAGCTTTGTCAAAGCCGGCATTTAGTGGGCTAACTGAGCGTTTTTCTTCATTTTATTCTCGAGGATCGAATTTTGACGTTGTCCCTATGCGAGGCTGATTCCTCCTCTCCTCCATCAAAACCATTCTCTGACATGTTTCCTGCAAGTAAAGAGGCAGAACAAGACTTTCATTTCATAAGATTCGAACTACTAATCGAGTATTCGTGATCAACTTCAATATTTCAAATATTCAACTAACAAGAAGAAATGTGTCTGCTGCATATGTAATGTGATCAATCAACTTCATTTCACTTCAATAAGAAAACTCAGTAACCAAACTCTAGAAAAAAAGGCTCAATGATCAAAATTTCGACAAGAAACGCACACACAAGCACAATCGACTACCAAAACCCAGAACCGGGTAAACAATTCCTTGGAACTCACAGTTCTCTTATTTAACCTAAACCCCCAACCGAAGCACCTGCAATGGTTCGGGGACGAAACCTCACGAGCGCATGCATGAAGCCCGCATCCCCCATCACCTTCTTCGCCTCCGTAAACGAGTTACGAGTAACTGATCAACATTCCAATCGATTTCTCCGACGAGATACAAATGCTCGTAATCCCTCTCAATGTCACCTCCCTCGTCTTCGTCGAGGTTAACGACTTTGGATCCAACACGCGTGAAGTGCCGAAGTTTTGCTCGTTTATTTGTTATGTTTTGGGTATGATTTTGGTATATATTGTGTATATATGTGTGTGATCATTGAGGAATTTCTTATTATTGCTATGACGGAGCTTATGCGTGGTATAGTCGAGTTTTCATGTCAAAATGTAGGAAAAACGGAGCAAAAATGAGACGATGAACTTCAGCGACTTCGGGCAACAAACTGATTTCGTTCCTTCAGAACCTGGAGCCGTGACACACATGTTTAGAAAGATCTTGAAGTCGTGAATCCGAGGAATTTTGAATCGCGTAAATTGGAGTTCGGACGACGAAGATACGATGAGAATCGCGAAGTCGCGTACAGGGGAGGGTCTGGCGCGAATGCGTCAAACTGCTGAGAGTCTGGCGCGAATGCGTCAAACTGCTGAGAGTCTGGCGCGAATGCGTCAAGCTGCTGAGGGTCTGGCGCGAATGCGTCAAGCTGCTGAGAGTCTAGCGCGAATGCGCCAGGGCTGGCGCGAACTGCTTGAAATGTGTTGACCATGCATTGACCGAGCCTAAAAAGAGTTGACCGAGCTTATAATGCATTGACCGGAGGCTAAAAGAGACATTTCACACTCCATGATTTGGAGGGAGAAAGAAGGGAATGTTTATTTTCTCTCTTGAGCTATAAATAGGTGGAGAACTCTCCACAAACAAAACTTTTGCATCTACGAAAACACACTTGGAAATTCTAGAGAGAGAAAGAACACCAAATTGAGAGATCAAGCTCATCTTCCCCAAATCGAAGCACGGATTCAAGCTCGATCAAGGACCACGGAGTCGAGAATTCCTCTTCAAACTTGGCTATCTCTAAATCTCTACTTTTCCTTTTGTTGTGTAGAAATCTCTTTTATGAATATTGATTTTTGTTGGAATTTTGACTTGGATCTTTGTGAATTCTCGGATTTGATCATGATTATGAGTACTTTGAGTGTTTCTTATATGATCATGATGATTTGCATGGGTTTCCTTGGCTAATTTTCCAATAGGAGGTGATGAAAATGTAGTGCACACTAGGTGTTTGATAAAATGCTCGAGTGAATAAACTTTGAGTTTAATTGTGAATCTTCGAGCTACGATCGATCTAACCACCGTTGGGCGGAGTTAGACTCGATCGGGGATTAAATTTTAGATCGACCACCGTTGTGCGGAGTCCTTCTTCCCATAGTTCGATTTTTCATAATTAAGTTCAAAAGGGCTAAGTAAAGGAATTCGACAACCATTGTGTTCACTACCGTTTGGAGTGCTACTTTGGGGAATTAAATTGATTAACCACCGTTGTGCGGAGTTTTTCCTTCCGTAGTCGATTCTCGAATTTAGGTACTTGGGAGTTCAACTCTAGGGACGAGAACTCCCGGAAATCACTCTTGTATTAGATAATTCACCGAATTGTCACTACCATTTCATTACCTCCACCGTTCTCCACTTGATAAATCGTTTGCTACTTGTTACTTTGGACATTTTGTCAAACTCAAATTACTCTTTCAAACACTCGAAATGCAAATGAATATGACTTTGAGACCTCTCACTTCTAGCCCTCCCTCGGATTGATAATCCGAGTGGTCGACTTCTACAACTAAACCCTCGGTTTTGAAGCGAGGTAAAACGCTTTATCTTTCCTTCGAGATAGAAAAAGTGCTTCTTCAAATGGCGCCGTTGCCGGGGAGGTGCTAGTTGAAGTTTAAAAGTCACATTTACTTGCTTTTGGTTCTATGTTTACTTGTTTTCATGTTTGTTTGTTTGAGTTGAGAGTACTACCCCCTATTAGTTAGTTTACTTTTGTTAGCTTACTTTAGATTTTCTTTTGTCTTTGAATGCAAGGTATGTGGAGTCACCAACATCCGGATTCACGTTCTTACCAAGAGGCGACTCCACCATACTACCATTATCAAGCTTCTCCTCCACAACATCCACAACATTCACAACCTTACGGAGGACACCATTATCAAGACAACTACTATCCACCACGACCACCATCTACTCAATCAAATTATCAAAGTTCTTATTACCCACCTTCTCAACCGAATTATCAAGGAGGATATCAATCAAGATTCGATCCGAGCTATGACTATGCAAGGCCCGCACCTCATAATGTTTGGACAACTACATCCGAGCCAAAGGCGACGTACCCTTCTACTACTCATCTTCCAAGGCCGGAGCCGAACTATTACACTCCACGACTCGAGTATCCACCATCTAGGTCTTATTCTTGCGAGTCAAATTACTCTTCATGGCCCGAGCCACATTATGAGCCACCACCTCCAACGTATGCTTCAAGTTCCAAGCGATCTTCAAGGTACCATTTTCTCAAACGAGAGCTAGATCGCATTGATACCATGGAGCTCAAGGAAGTTGAGGCTAAAAATCAATTGAAGGTCGAAATGGAAGAGATGAGGAAGGAGATACAAAGGTTGAAAGAAGATATGAGAGTTTCTTGTGATATTTGTGGAGATGAAGGGCATGAGGTTAAGACATGTCCCTACAATACTTTCACACAAAGCAAGTCTATGGAGATGGAGGTTTCGTACGAGTATGAAAATGATGAAGATATTGAACAACTCGAGAAAGAGGCAACATTTCCTCAACCCGAATCGGCTCAAGAGGTTGTAAATGATCTCCGAGCATGTTTCAATAGAATAGATTCTCATGTGGCAAATATATTTACTAGCTTGGACGAGATTAAAAGAGAGTCATTTCAAGCTAATGAAGATGACGAGGTCTCGATCCAATCTCATCAAGCCTCCACGAAATCTCTAGCTTGGGAAGAGTATGCCATATTGTCAAATGAGAGTGATGAGGTTCAAGCTCCAAAGGTTTTTCCAATACTTGACGTGATGGATGAATCTCCTTACTTTTCTCCGATTCCATTTGAGATTAATGCTCCGACACTTGAGTTCATTGAGGTGGACATGCCACTTTTGGGATTTGATGAGGTAAAAGAGTCTCAACATGTCGAGATTCCTTTGAAGTCTGGTGTTGAGTTCCTAGAGAATGATTTATTACTTCCTATGATTGAGCTCCTTGTCGATGAAGAAATTGAAGTTGAAGAGAAAGTGATGGAAGACCATGCCACATTTGAAATTGTGGAGGACAAGAGGACATCATGGGGTTTTGGTAGGAGAATTTATGGCTTGGTAGATTTGGGCGTGAAAATTGAGTTCTCTAGCTCTCATTCTAAAACTCCCTTGTCAAAAGAGGCTCATAAAGAAGAAGAAGGTGAAGATCTCATCCTTCATGAACCACTTAGTCTCGGTAAAAGTGTTATTGACATTGTTCGTGGTTTGGATGGGAGTTTATTGGATTTATTTGAGTTGAGAGTTGAGGTTGGATATGTAGATGGTCGGTCGAGTGATTATTGTTACATTGAGAATCGTGAGACATGGGCCGAGATGGAGTTCCTAAGAAGATTTAGTTCGATATTTTTACCGGCCGAGATTTATGGTATAGGGAGATGTGATTTGGAGACATTCTACGATCATGAGAATTATTTATATACTAAGAATGATCGTCCTCCCTTGCCGGAAATGATCTATCTCCGGAAGTTTAGTTCCTATTTTTTATCGGCCGAGATAGAAGACACATATGACTTACCTCAAGCCATGAGTATGGGGAAGAATTATATCGTGAGCACTAAAATTTCATATTTCCTCACACCTAGTCTTGAGGGATCTTACTCGGAGGAGCACCATATCTTAGCCGAGATGCTCTTCTTACGAAGATTTTCTTCGATCTTTTTAGATGGCTAAATGATTTCGAGGATCGGGTGTAGCTCGGAGCCGAAAATCGAGCGCCTCGTGGGGGCATTCCCACGGCCGTCAAGCTCATGACGTTAAAGAGTGTTGTGAGAGCCTTCTCACACATGAAGATGGAACTTTACTCCTCCGAGTCTCCCTACATTTCCCGAATCCTATGGCGATTTCTTCTATGTTGTCTCTACACCACAAGTGACGTTGAATTACCCGAATTACATTCGGGTCGAGGTATGTGAATGGCTAATCCCTCTTTGATACATTTTTATTTTTCTTTTGGGATTTGTGGTGGAGTTTTGGTGGTGTTTGTGTGATGTTGATTTTGTTTGTGTTCTTTTCTTTTATTTTATTTTTACTTTTCTTATTTTGTGTTTCTACTAAATTCGAGTTTTTCGGTGCTTTCCTACTTTGATGAGATATTGCGAGTCCCTTGTGTCGTGTGTGGTACATGTGGATTGGTTAGAGTCGGAGACCTTGTTAGTTTGGATGTTCGTTTACTTTTAGTTGATGTGTGCTTGAATGGAATTGAGTATTGTACTTTTTGATATTTTTCTTAACCCTTGTGAGATATTGGAGATTTTTGGACCTTGAACTTTTCTTGAATACTACTATGACATTATCTCCTTTTGGATCATTCTTATTCATGAGTATGCATTGGTGTTTGTTGGACATGTGTATGTGTATTGTGCATTAAAGTGAGAGGAGATTAACTTGTGTTGTTTCTATTGAGTTGAAAATGATGAATGTGATCTTTAGGAAGCTCCACTTGGTATATATAATCCCCATATTATACCGAGCCCGTCGTGGGACACCCTAGAAAACCCCTTGAGCCTACGTGTAAACCTTTTTCTTGTCGCCGTGTGTTTCCAAGAGTGGTGTGAGCATTTGTGGGGTCATTCGGTGATGAAGGTGATATTTGTGTTTGGGGTCATTACTTAGGTTGTGCTTATGAGGTTCATTTGTAAACTTGAGCATGTTAGTAATTCTTGGAAAAAGCCAAACCCTCTAAAAGAATGAATGATGATAAGAAATGATTTATGATTCATGATGTTGTTGCACAAAAAAAAAATGTAAAAAAAAAAGAAGTGCAAGAAAAGGGCCTAAAAAAAGAGCAAAAAAAAAAACTTGGCCAACGAAAAGAAAAAAAAAGAAGGATGATTGAAAAGGCGAGGGTTTTTCTTGAAATATATGTATTGATTTGTAAGCTCGGTTTACTTATGTCCTTGCACGTAGTTGGAGATATAAGGGCGAGGTGTTTGTGAGAAACGTTTGGTGTAGGAGGGAAAGAGGGAGAAGTGAGTGCCCAATTCTTGTTTCATATGTTATTTTTGCCCTACCTCTACCTTATCCTACCTTGCATGATCATGTTTTGATTCAAGTGTTGTGATGATTTAATTGAGTAAAATTCACTTTTAGCTTTTAGTGTATGAAATGCATGTTACATGGATGCTATTCATTCCTATCTCGAGCTTCTTTGACTAAATGCAAGTTAATTGTTCTATCTCTTGCATATTGAGAGTGAATTGGCCTTTGATTCGATTTCGAGAGGAAAGAAACGAGTGAACCGTGCGTTGAGTGATTCGAATAGTGTGTGTCATTTTATTTTAACAATGCTTGATTGAGATGAACATGAGATTGGTTTGAAACGTGCTTCTCCGGCTAGTTAGTGTATCACGTTGGAACATTATGCTCGGGACGAGCATTGTTTTGTCGTTGTAGTAGTTTGAAGTGCCGAAGTTTTGCTCGTTTATTTGTTATGTTTTGGGTATGATTTTGGTATATATTGTGTATATATGTGTGTGATCATTGAGGAATTTCTTATTATTGCTATGACGGAGCTTATGCGTGGTATAGTCGAGTTTTCATGTCAAAATGTAGGAAAAACGGAGCAAAAATGAGACGATGAACTTCAGCGACTTCGGGCAACAAACTGATTTCGTTCCTTCAGAACCTGGAGCCGTGACACACATGTTTAGAAAGATCTTGAAGTCGTGAATCCGAGGAATTTTGAATCGCGTAAATTGGAGTTCGGACGACGAAGATACGATGAGAATCGCGAAGTCGCGTACAGGGGAGGGTCTGGCGCGAATGCGTCAAACTGCTGAGAGTCTGGCGCGAATGCGTCAAACTGCTGAGAGTCTGGCGCGAATGCGTCAAGCTGCTGAGGGTCTGGCGCGAATGCGTCAAGCTGCTGAGGGTCTGGCGCGAATGCGTCAAGCTGCTGAGAGTCTAGCGCGAATGCGCCAGGGCTGGCGCGAACTGCTTGAAATGTGTTGACCATGCATTGACCGAGCCTAAAAAGAGTTGACCGAGCTTATAATGCATTGACCGGAGGCTAAAAGAGACATTTCACACTCCATGATTTGGAGGGAGAAAGAAGGGAATGTTTATTTTCTCTCTTGAGCTATAAATAGGTGGAGAACTCTCCACAAACAAAACTTTTGCATCTACGAAAACACACTTGGAAATTCTAGAGAGAGAAAGAACACCAAATTGAGAGATCAAGCTCATCTTCCCCAAATCGAAGCACGGATTCAAGCTCGATCAAGGACCACGGAGTCGAGAATTCCTCTTCAAACTTGGCTATCTCTAAATCTCTACTTTTCCTTTTGTTGTGTAGAAATCTCTTTTATGAATATTGATTTTTGTTGGAATTTTGACTTGGATCTTTGTGAATTCTCGGATTTGATCATGATTATGAGTACTTTGAGTGTTTCTTATATGATCATGATGATTTGCATGGGTTTCCTTGGCTAATTTTCCAATAGGAGGTGATGAAAATGTAGTGCACACTAGGTGTTTGATAAAATGCTCGAGTGAATAAACTTTGAGTTTAATTGTGAATTTTCGAGCTACGATCGATCTAACCACCGTTGGGCGGAGTTAGACTCGATCGGGGATTAAATTTTAGATCGACCACCGTTGTGCGGAGTCCTTCTTCCCATAGTTCGATTTTTCATAATTAAGTTCAAAAGGGCTAAGTAAAGGAATTCGACAACCATTGTGTTCACTACCGTTTGGAGTGCTACTTTGGGGAATTAAATTGATTAACCACCGTTGTGCGGAGTTTTTCCTTCCGTAGTCGATTCTCGAATTTAGGTACTTGGGAGTTCAACTCTAGGGACGAGAACTCCCGGAAATCACTCTTGTATTAGATAATTCACCGAATTGTCACTACCATTTCATTACCTCCACCGTTCTCCACTTGATAAATCGTTTGCTACTTGTTACTTTGGACATTTTGTCAAACTCAAATTACTCTTTCAAACACTCGAAATGCAAATGAATATGACTTTGAGACCTCTCACTTCTAGCCCTCCCTCGGATTGATAATCCGAGTGGTCGACTTCTACAACTAAACCCTCGGTTCTGAAGCGAGGTAAAACGCTTTATCTTTCCTTCGAGATAGAAAAAGTGCTTCTTCAACGCGCACCATCTCACGAATCCAAGACGGGGTCGTCTCGCGTACTCGAGAGAGCCGTGAATCTAGTCCTTGAGAGAGTCGTTCCTCGAGTACTCGAAGACGAGGAACGAGTCCAGGCCGTCGGTTAGGCACGTGCCGAGCAGCGTGAACATATGACTGTGCGGCATTTCGTCGAACAGGTTGCGGTCGAGCTCGGAAACGGAGTCCGACGCGACGCGCTTGATCGCCTCCCCGGAGACCAACCCCGTCCCAACCTCTGCCTCCTCTCCCCCGACCCCTCCTGCAAGTTCCCCCAGGTCAACTCCGGCTACGCCGCCTGCCTCGACAAAACCCGCCCTGACCTCATCGTCTCCACCGCCGCGAATATGGGAGACGGAGCCTTGGAGGCCGTGGACGACGACGAGTCCGTTGTTGAAGACGTCGGGGCTCGAGATCTGGAAGCTGTTGACGAAGACCTTGTTGTGGGGTGGGTGGGATGGGATCCGTCTCCACCCTCTCTGTTTTCTTCATCAGGGCAAGCACGTCGTTGTCCACGACCTTCACTGTGGCGTCGGTTTTGGTGGAGATCTCGAACCACTCGGCGGCGGAGATCTCGGTGGACGCGGACTCTGCCCTCGGAACCCGGACGGCGGGGGCAGCTTCGTGCAAAACTTGCAGATCTGGACGATGTTCACGCACCACCAGAAGATCGTGGTGGTCGACGACGACTTGTCGGGTGAAGGGAATGATCTCAAGCGGATTCGATCTGCGTGGGCTCGGCGGTGGATTTGGGGCTGCACAAATTCACGACGGGGATGGTGGAATGACGTGTGGGTCGGTGGGTAGAAAGAAGAGGGTAATATAGTATTTACACATTTTAGGCGGCCTAATTGACACGCGTAATTTCTCAAAAGCCTTATTGCCGAAAAAATGTTGAAAATTGGCCTTATTGCCATTTTTCCCTTAAAAATTTGTTTAAAAAATGTTATAATATATTTATTATTATTTTTCTATATATTATAATTAAGTACACTATAATAAATATATATTGCACCAAAAAATAAAAAATAAAAATAATTTTAGTTAAAGATAAATTGGATAGGCTAATCGTCTTATTATTCTTTCTTAAAAATACATTTCATTTTTAAAAATTTTGTAACTAATAAAAACATCAAATTTGCAATGCGTCAAAAAAAATATATAATTTTAATATTTTTGTATTTTAAACCGCCTAGGGTTCTCTGATCACAGCCTAGAACCGCCCAGAACAGACAATTCGGGTAGTTGACCTCCGTCGAGCGCTTAAGCACCGATTTAGAACAATGATAATTTATAGTATATCATAAATATTTAAAATAAATATTACATACCCGTTTTGCAAGAGGACTATAATTAGAATATACTCCTCGTTTTATATCATTTATAGATGTATATAGTAATTAATTGACTTACACCAAATATTGGTCGTAATGATATATATATTATATAGGTATATGTTAATTGAGGAATTACCATAACTAACATACCTAAATTTCATTTCAAAGAATAGAACTTACAATAATCAACATACCTCACTATTTTGTTGCATTTAAGTGTTGTTCTTGTTCTCCCTATAAATAGCACCAAAACCATTTCAATATTTCATCCAAACAACATCGAAATATAATATAATATAATGTCGAAGCTCTCCTTTATGTTTATGATGTTTCTCATCATCGCTCTAACAGGTATGTATTATTTTATTTTATTTAATAACAAATCGTTTTAATTATGTTATTACACTTTTTATTCATTTTTATTTCGTTATTTGTGTGTAGCTCAAATTGCCGTTTCTCAAGAAGGAAATTGCACGACCGTGAAAATAGACGAGGGTTGTCGTCTTGGTGTTTGTACTCAGGTATGTCAGGCAAAGTACGGAGGAGTCGGGCATTGCTTCATCGACACCGGCGTCGGAGTATCGTGCGTGTGCTTCTATAATTGTCGTCGTTGATTTAACAAACGACATAAAAAAAAAAAAGTTTTGTACTTTGTAGTACTATTTATTATTATACTTATAATATCATGTTCAATGTTACTTTCGTATTTTTAATAAAATCTTTCGATCGATAGAAAATGGTGTAATGTGCGGGCTAGATGGGCCAGTTCTGGGCCTTACACCTGCAAACTTAATGGGCCAAGGATGTTCGGCCCAGCCTATTGACAAAAGAAGATTAATCTGCCTCGTACAAGACTGAACTATGTTCCACGTTTCATCTTATAATAAAGTTCACAACAAAATGAAATACTGTACAAAAGTTTAGGTTGGAATGGAATACGTATTATTATTTGCAAAGTATTTTTTACTTTTTTACAAATATAATTAATTTATGAATTTAAAGGCGCCGTAATACAAACCCAATTAATTTATTGAAAATCTAAAGTTTAAAATTCAATACTCATATGATGTGGGGGTTGCATATGATACAGGAGGTGGAAAGGTTTTTATCTGTGTTGGAATGATTTCTAATTTTTTGATAAATTAGAATACGGGGTAATTTATTTTTTAATATAATTAAATTTGAATTAGTCAAAAGTTCATTTATGTTAAAACATCTTAATTTGTAATTAAAAAAACTTACATTATTAATTATTAAATTATGTATACTCTCTTAGAATTCCCCCATTATCAAATTCCTCCTTAAAATTAGCATAAACATGTTTTTTAAAGAATCTCAAAAAATCAGATCTCATGTGTGTGCATATATACGTGTATGATATTATCATAAACACAGATTAGTTTCATAAACAGATTACCGTATTAAATTAAAACAATGCATATTAATCAAAGGGGATAATATAGTCTTTATACATGCTTTTAAATATAAATTAAATACCTATAAGACCGGACATAACAAAAAAAAAACCTAAAAAAACCGCCCCTAATAATTATTAGAAAAAGAACTAGAGTTTCATCTTATTAAATAAAACAGTCCCTTTTATTTTAAACAATCAATAAATAAATAAATTATTTGAAATGTATTAATATTTAACTTATACTCCGAATATTTGTCATCATAATCTAAATTATATAAAAGTTTTTAAGTAAGAGTGTATTATAATTTATATTCTAACTTAAATTTTCTTCAAATATAATATTTAATAATTTTTTATTTATTAGATTAATTAACGATTATAATTAAGTGTAATAATAGTTACTTTATATAATGAATAATACTTAATATTGTTTAAATTAATAAAATAAATATAATATTAAATATATTGCTCTTATTCATGAATAGAAAAATATAAATTATTTAATTTAAACAAAAAACTTTAAAAATTCACTTTATCTAAAATCTCTCAATTACATACTCTCTTCAATCTTTTTTATTTGTTGTTTAAGCACTGCACAATTATTATTAAAGAAAAATTATACGCACTTAATAATTATTAGAAGTCAATTACTCCATTGATAGAAAAATATTTATCATTTATTTTTAAATGAAAAAAAAAAGTTTTTATGATTATCTTGATATAAATAACAGTATTAATTAAGAGTATTTATAGTAAAAATATGTAAAACGTTAAATAAAAAGTTAATAGTTAAAAAATCAAAACACATTTATATAAAATAGGAGAGTATATGCCAATTATATATATGCTATTTGAGTTTTAGTAAAGTAAGTAATTGAAAATTTACCATAATTAATAATCATTTCAATAATAAAATTTACCATAATTATAATATACCCCAATATCTTGTTGCATTCAAGTCTTTTTTGTTTTCCCTATAAATAGCACCAAAACCATTTCAATATTTCATCCAAACGAAATAGAAATATAATGTCGAAGCTCCTCTTTATATTCATGATGTTTCTCATCATCTCTCTAACAGGTGTGATATATATATATATATATATATATATATATATATATATATATATAATTTTCTCTATATATATATATATATATATAATTTTCTATATACTTATTTATTTTATTTACCCATACATCATTTTAATTATGTAATCACTATTTTTTTTTTCTTTATTTGTGTGTAGCTCAAATGGCCGTTTCTCAGGTCGATTGCACGACCGCCAAAATTGACCAGGGTTGTCGCCTTGGGATTTGTACTCGAGAATGTCAGGTCAAGTACAAAGGAATCGGGCGTTGCGTGATCGACACCGGCGTCGGAATATCATGCGTCTGCTTCTATAATTGTCGTCATTGATAATCTTTGTTCCACAATTTTGGAAAATACGTTTGTACTTTGGAGTACTGTCGTTATGTTAATTTCATATGTTTAATAAATTAAGGCTCTATTTTTAATAAATGGTTTGAACTGAATAGATTGAACTGAATTAAAATGAATGAATTCGAACTGAATTAAAATGAAGTTATTTTTTTATAAAAATAATAATTATTTTTATAAAATTTTAAATATATTTTTTTAAAATTATTAATAATAATTTAACATTAAATATATTTTCTATATCTAAAATTATTGATTTAAATTATTTTTTATTTATTTTATTTTAATTTATTTAAAAATAAATTTATTTGAGTTAAATTAAAATAAATTGAAATGATTTGAACAAAATTGAAATGAATTGAAATTAAATAAAAAAACAAAAAAAACGCAGACCATAAATCTTCCGATTTATAGAAAAGGGAATGTTGTAATGTCCATGGCCGAGTGCGGGCTTGATGGGTCTGATTTGGGCCGTGAACCCGAAATTTAATAGGCCAAGGGTGTTTGGCCCAGCCCATTAACAAAAGAAGATTAATCTGTCATTTTCTGGATGTTGGGCCTCGTACAAGATTGAACTATATTTCACGTTTCATCTTCTAATAAAGATCACACATCATGTGATCCAAAAAAACCGTCGAACATTGATCGGATACTTGTGCACTTCTACTTACTTTAAAGTACAACACAAGACGACTTTCATTAATTTATTATACAATTCTATGTTTCGTATATATCTCCACAATTTGTCTTGCACGAATAAAAAATGATATTTTTATTAAATTGATACAGTACATACTAGTAATATAGTAAGTGAAATAGGCACAGTAATATTTAATTTTTTTTTATCAATCAATATACTTTATGTAAGTATATATTGTAATTCTAATTCTTATATATAAATAAAATGTACAAAACAAAAATAGTTTCAATAGCTAATGATATGATGCTACTACATATTGTAATTCAATTTTAATTATAACAATATGGTTTTATTTAATTATTTATAAGTTAAATGGAAGGCTATAAAAGTGCAAACAAGTGATGTATAAGAAGTTGGAAAAAAGGGTTATAAAAGCGCAAGAGCATGTGGGAAGAAATTGATGGTAAATACTCGGATGTAATGTGATATGTGAAGTCAACCATAAAGATTAGTAATCATGGGAAATTATACGCACTATATATTATCAACCTTGTCTTTTTCTATGATGAAATCATTGTAACATGTGTGGACCAAGTTATACAAAAAAATATTAAAAAAAATACAAAAACTTGTTCACTTTAAATTACGCAAATATCAAATTTTTAAGTAATTAGTTAACATGATTCATCTTTCATTTTATTTATTTATTTTATATTATATAGTAATGAATTCAAACTTGATGATTGAAAAATTGGAGGGTTCAACTCTCCAATAAGTTGTTAGAATGAATAAATTTTCAAATTGTTCATTTAATTTCAAAAAATAAAAAATCCTTTTCATTGAATGTTCATGATACGTGTTGGTGATCATTTTTATTCAATATTTTTATTCAGCAAAATATAAATGCATATGATTAATTCGTTATATGCTAAAATTAACTGCAAACAATCTTTTAACATCATCTATTTTAAAATGATATTTTGCAATCAAGACAATTGGTCGAACATAAAATTCAAGCCTTATTACAAAACACACAATGACAATTATTGAAATGGAATTGCAATTTGCATTGACAAAACAATTCGTTGTAGTGAAATTATATATTGCCACTAGTATCAGCAAGTCCACTTATCAAACATTATCCCCACCATTTAGATCATCAATATTTTAGTTTATTTTGTTGTGCTTTATAAAATAAAAAAGGTCACAATCAAAAAAGAAAAAAATTAAATTAAATAAATAAATAATCGAACCTCAAATTATAATCTTCGTACGCCTTTCCTCTCTCTCTCTCTCTCTCTCTACAAGTCCACACACTTTCTCTCTGTTTTCCCTCTTTCCAAATCTTTTTTCCCCTTCTTTTAAATGGGAAATACCGTGAGAGTGCTGCATAAAATCTGATAATCCCACTTACAATTTCATCAAGTTTTTTCAGTTAATTTCTTTCCTTTTTCGACCCCCACAGATTTTGTTCTTTTCCGCATTACGAGCACTTTCCAATTAAAGAAATCGATCTCGGAACCGATATAAATATATTGCTTGCGCGGCACTGCATTGATCAATTCTTCACCCGGGTCTTCATATACCCGAAAGATATTTGCGGGTTTTCGGGTAAAAGACTGTTTTTGGTAAGCTTCTTGGAATGGGTTTCTTGAATTTCAAGTTTCTCTATTGAATCTGAAATATGGGTCTTCTTGATTAATACGAATGATTTTTTCATATAGTTTTTTAGGGCTTTTAATATATGAGTTTTTCATTGGTGATGTGGGTTTTAATCTCTGTTTTTTCTGGCTCTCTCTGCACCCAGCACACTTCCATTGGTCAGCAATTTTCTGGGCTTGAAATTGCTTCAATTGATTAATATTATGAATTAGAAATTCTTGGAGTTTTGGGCTTTCAAGCTAATAAGTAGTACTGTTTATTACTTCATTTATGTGATCACATGGTTTTGCAGTTATTCTATTTAAATGGGTTCTTTGGAAAAAGAGGGTTAATCATATTCGCTGTACAAATTTTTGGTGTGTTTTTCCTTTCAATTCAGTGAATTTGGTTGTGGAAATTAACCATCTGCATCGACCTCAGGATCTCAAACTGTGTTCCTTTCGGAGGGAAATGAAGGATGTTTTCTTGGTTGGGAAAAACAGCTGCTTCTTGTTTGAGCCCATTGGGACGATATGCCCATACGAACAAGGATGATGAGGGCGGAGACGATGAGCTTCTCTGGTCGAAGGACCTCGAGAAGCATTCGCACGGCGAGTTTTCTTTCGCCGTTGTCCAGGCAAACTCCGTCCTAGAGGATCACAGCCAAGTTGAGTCTGGTAGGCATGCTACTTTTGTCGGGGTCTATGATGGCCATGGGGGACCTGAGGCCTCGAGATACATCTCTGATCACCTATTTGGTCATTTACTTGGTGAGTTTTTTTTTTCCTTATCGTTATCGTTTAATTCTGAGTGTGAGTTTGAAGTTTAATGAACACGAACAATTGAACCCGAGAAAATTTCTTTTTTTTTTAATGTTTGAATTTCATGGATAATGGATTATGGAGCATTAGTTTCATGGATAAACAGTCGTTATGTTTTCTTTGTCGTACTAAGGGAGAAATTTTGCTTGTTCTTAGCTGTTTTCGTCTAACCAATTTATTTTACAGTCAATATTTGTTGGTAAGGTAAATTAATATAGCCTTTGTTAACTGTTATTTCCCATTATTCAGTTAACGATGACGTTAAAAATTTGTAATTTTTGACATGATTTCCACTTTTTGCAGAGCATGCTCGAGAAAATGGGGAAATCTCAGAAGACATACTCAGGTGTGCATTCTCGGAAACAGAAAACGGGTTTCTTAAGCTCGTCAGACGGGCTTACACGATTAGACCTGTGGTTGCAGCGATCGGGTCTTGTTGCCTGGTCGGAGTCATCTGGCAGAGAACTTTATACGTTGCTAATCTGGGGGATTCTAGAGCGGTGATTGGTTATTATTCGGACAGGTCAAACAGAATTTTTGCCGAGCAGCTTACAAAAGACCACAATGCTAGTTCGGAGGAGGTTAGAGAAGAGCTAATAGATTCGCACCCGAATGATTCTCAGATTGTTGTCATGAAACAAGGTGTTTGGCGCATCAAGGGCATCATACAGGTTCTTAAATTAGAATATCTTTCGTTTGGAGTATTTGTGCTTTTATGAATTCCTGAAGTTGATTCAAACAGAAAAGCAGTTGTCTGATGTGCTCATCGTTTATTTAGTACATAAATTTAGCTTTTCAATACATGCAACTATTTGAAAATCCAGCTATCTTTGAAAATTGCAAAAACGTCTATAAAGAAAAAAAATGTTTTTTTTGGTATTAGAAGAATCTCAGGGGTCGTTTTTTGAATTATCTGAGTTTATTATATTCATTTTTACTACACTTTTTTGAAATGATCCCTGTTTGCTTTAGCTATTAGTCTTATTCGACTCTTTTCTCCCCTTCCAAGTATTTTCGTTGACCTGTTTCCAAATTTATCCCAGGTGTCTAGATCCATTGGCGATGCTTATCTGAAAGGTCCTGAATTCGCTCTCGACCCATCTTTTCCTAGATTCCACCTTCGTGAGCCTCTTAGTCGACCGGTGCTAAGAGCCGACCCCACCATAGTCACCAGAAATCTACGACCAAATGACAAATTCATCATCTTCGCATCTGATGGTCTGTGGGATTACTTGTCCAATCAGGAGGCTGTTGATATTGTCCACAATTGCCCGAGAGAGGTATGCATTTTACAACTTGTGATAATTACAAAAATACCCCTGAATTTTCATCTAATTACAAAAAAAATCAAAAAAAAAATCATATGCATTGTCCAGGGCATAGCTAGGAGACTTGTGATGTCAGCGATGGAAAGAGCAGCGAAGACGACCAAAATGCCATATAGCGAGATAAAGAAGCTCGATCAAGGTATGAGGAGACAAATTCATGATGACATCACCATTGTAGTCGTCTTCATAGACCAAGAAGAGGCCTTGAATAATAATGTGCCCGATTGCGATCTCTCCGTACGAGGATTTGTGGATACCGTGGGGCCAGCGAGTTTTAATTTTTCATAAAACCGACTTATTTGTTCTTCAATTTGATGTTTAGAAGGTGGCTGGTCTCATAATAATACATCTTTCTTCATTGTGTATTTGTATCTATCTTCAGTAGGGTCAATTTAAAATCTCGTACTATAAATCAAGCATAATGTAGAGAAAAATAAGATTGGTTTTAAGAATTTATTATTATTATCTTACAATATATAAAACGCAAATGTGTGAAGTGGTCGATTCTTTTTCCTGGATTATATTGTATTCATGGCTAATGAATATTTATTAAATTAAATTATATATATATTATATATAAATAATATTACTAAATTAATTTATTGTAAATCAACTAAATAAATTTGATATTTTCTACTATTAAATATTACTATAATTATTCATAATTCGAATTATATAACCATATATTTTATTTTATTTAAGCAAATACAATTATTAACAAGCATTAATTAATTTGGTATGTATAATTATTTCTAAAATTCAAAATAATTATTTAAATAAAAATAATAATTACCAAACTCTAATTCAAATTTATACAAAAGACATCATCTTCCCCCATCCTTTATCTCTCACCTTTCATTTAAGCTCTTGTTTTCATATTAATTTTCTTATTTTTGTATTTATTTTATGAATATTATTTATTAACGATGCTCACAATATTTTAGGAACTCTATTTAAGTATCGTTTATTGTTTTTTTTTTAATTTCAATTGTAATTTAAATATTATTGTTGATAATTTTTATTTTTTATTTTTATTTTGAAGCATTCATCCAACTCTATTTAAGTATCGTTTATTATTTTTTTTTAATTTCAATTGTAATTTAAATATTATTGTTGATAATTTTTTTTTTTTGAAGCATTCATCCATCGTAAGCATTCTTTTACTAAATTGTAAACAATGAGACCTTATATATCTAATTAAATATGATTCTGTTCAGTATCCATTAATAGCGTCTAATATATGTTAAAATTAAATTATGGATAAATTAATGTTTTGAAAATATGTAATGTTTCTTAATAATTTTAAAGAATTGTTTGATGCATAAGTATGAAAGTGCGTTCATTGCAGGGTTCACGAATTCATCCATCCGTAAGAAAAAAAAAATTGTTAAATATTTTTCATGAACATATTCGTGAAGGCCTTGATTACATAATATAAAAGTTTGAGGTTGTTGCTAGCTCTGTGATTAATCAATTCTTGGAAAATTCGCGGATGATATTATTTCTTGAAGATACATATGTGTCGCACAAGGCGAAGATCTTGAAATTCCAATGCCGCCTTACAAATTTATACCTCTTGATCAGATTATCGAACACGCATATCCCGAGACGTGTCCATTGTTTGGTATGTGACAAGAAGATCTTGAAATTCCAATGCCGCCTTACAAATTTATACCTCTTGATCAGATTATCGAACACGCATATCCCGAGACGTGTCCATTGTTTGGTATGTGACAAAGATTTGCACACCAAAACATTTACACTCTGTATATTATTCTGATGTTTGTTCTTTGTCCATTAGCTTCTTATACTGATTTTTTGTTTTAAAAGATGTAATCGGTCATGTTGTTGACACCAATATGCATGGAGATCGTAATAGAGGGGACGCATACATTTGTTTTGTGATTTGTGATCTAAAGTAAGAATTCTAATTAATGTAGTCAATTGAACTTATAATATTGTTCTCATTACTTAATTCTTCCGACTTATTTTTAGTTAACATCTATAGCGAGATTATTTTGTTTGATGCAGCTCGATGTCCTTCTATTAGACAAGTTGTGCGAAGTCAGGGCGGAACGACGAGGAAGACGCCAGAACGAAAGTCGGACGTGCACCGAGACGAAGACGAGAAGCTCGACCGAACTTTTGGCTTGGTGTCGGCAGACACCTAGGCCTGTCGGTTGACAGAGGGCCGAAAAATCATCTTCTGCAAATCCCGAGGCAGAGCCCGTGGTCAAACCCGCACTTCGGGTTGACTGTCGGCCGACACCCATACATTGTCGGCTGACATCTTCAAAAAATTAATTAGCGTCATTTAGGGTTTTGTTTCGCCTATATAAAGGCTTCTTTAGACTATTATTTAAAAACAATTATTATTATTAACATGAAAAATATATTTGCGTGAGTTTTATTAAATTCTATATTGGATTCGAATTCTACCCGATTATCCCAAAGAATTCAACCGACGAATAAACGAAGCCATCATCCTTCGTTCGTGTGTTTTCATTATCCTCGAGTTGCTGCGATAACTACGTGTTGGGGTTTAGATCATCGAATCTAAATTATTTCGTGGGTCAATCCAGAGGTTTTGGGACCTTCCACCGGTATCATCTATATTTTTCGTTTTCGTTCTTTTTTATTCATCGATCTCCAACGAGGTTCGTATCATTGTTGCTCTTTGGTTCATTCTCTAATGTAATAACAGGATGTGTTCACACTTGGAATGATGATATATTTTACAAACCCATTATTATCGTTAATCTGTATTGTACGAAAGTGATACGTGATTTAGTTATTTGAAAAGTTTACGTTATTCTATGGTGGATTTTCTTATTAATATATTCATAGGAAATGTAACAATTTTTAGGTGAGTTTGTTCTTCGTAACACATGTGAAGCTACTCGAGTGTTGCTCTATGATCATGTTGAAGAAGCCGTCGAATATAGGAAGAAGTATGTCTACTTTCGTTTATGTTTGCATATGTTATACATTAATTTTGTAGTATGATTCATCATATTACCCAATTTTTCATATCATGTAATTAAAACAAAAAAACAGATGCATTTTCAATTTGTCCTATAAGAGTACGTATATTATTGCATTTTTTTTTTAAAAATTTCAGAATAAAAATCTCAATCGTAAGAACCCTAATTTCAATATTCTCTCTCATAAATTTCAGAAGCAAAATCACAAATTTGCAAGCCAAAACCCTTAATCCACATTGAAAACCCCTTTACAATCACTGGACCCCACGATGCAAGACGACTTGGTGTTCCTCCTCCAATTTATCCTCCTCGCGCGAATTGCTTTACGTTGAAGTTGAACTATGGAGGTAAGCTTGTTTTCCTTTATTGATTCCATGTTTGAGTTGTTGATTTCCATGGCTTTAGTTGGCTAGATTCTCATTAGGAGATGAAGTGAAAGTCATGCCTACAAAGTGTTTAATGAAATGCTAGAGAGAGTTTAAATTGCCTTAATTGATTTATTTTCGAACCACGATTTAGTATAATCTTTGGTGAACGAGATTAAACTAATTCGGGATTAAATCGATTGCTATCACCGGGAACGGGGACTTTCTTCCTAAGTTTCGATTATAAGCAATTAGGATTCAAAACTTAAGGAACGTAATTGGTCATCTAGTGAATTCACCACCATCAAGGGGTGCACTAGAGAATTAAATCGATTAGCGTACGGTGATCGTTGCTTTTCTTTCCGGTCCAATTCTCGAACTTAAATACAAGGTTGTATGATTTGGAAAAGGATTACAACCGGATTACTCTCTTGTGTTTCATAATTCACTTTGTAGGACGACTATTACTTTATCTCCGATTTTGTCCCATTTGATAAACCTCACGTTTACTTGTTTTGATTGTCTAATTGCAATTACTCGAACTCTCGATAATTGAAATGGAATTTTCTACGAAAACCCCTCACTCTAGTCCTCCCTCGGATTGATATTCCGAGTGGTCGTTTACAACGAACTCTCGATTTTTGAAGCGAGACTAAACACATTTCTCTTTCCTTGTGATCGAAAAATGCTTCTTCACATGCATTTTTATTCCCTTCAAAACAAAGCAGTTTTTTAATTAAAGATGGGCCATCTGCTGGACTGGGCATTGCACAAAATGACCTTTTTATTTGGTGGACCTGTTTTATTTGTATCACTTCCGCACACACAAATGAGGTCATCGAGCGATTGGATCGGTTTCGAAAACCTTCACTTCCACTCTCCACCAAAATGTACTTTGATTGATATCTTATCCATTCCTGTAGTTATAATAAAACATCAAAATTAAGAAAATCAGGCCTCTAAAGGGCGCAGAGCGTATACTACTCACCTACGCCCAGAGCCCAAAATTTTAATGGGCGCTGGATGTAGGTTACTAGCCTATGCCCAGCGCCGGAAATTTTAATGGGCGACGGGCGCAAGTCATGTAGAAGTGAATTCTAACTATCGCGATTTGCAGCGATTCAGAATCCTTTCAAAACGCAAATTCAAGCACGGTGTTGAAATCAGAACACACACAAGTTATGTAGAAGTGAATGCAAACATGTTTACGTCGAATTATTTGTGGATTATCGTGGATTTGGAGCAGCTTTTTTTTGGCGATTTAGGGTAGAGAAAAAACGGAGAAGAAGAAAGTGGAGTTGGATTATTGGGCAATTATTTAGTTGGGCTTATTTATTGTGTAAATATTTTTATTTTTATTTCTTTTATATTTAATTTAATAAGAAAGGAGTATAGAAATAATAAAATTTTCAAGAGATATTTAACTTGTATTAAGTTTTTGGAAAGTCATCTTCAAGAATACAGTCGAATGGTAAGACTTATGATGATGTGAGTGTTATTGTACAGGTTTGCCCTGGGTGAAACTTTCGATCGGGTGGGGTGGGGGTCTCTTCTCCTTATAAAAAAGAAGTTTTTGGAAAGTCATTTTTCCAATGGCCTCTATAGCAATTAGGCTTTTTATTATTTGGGCTTGTTTAAACGGAGCTCACAAACTAAGTGCTGCTATTTCCTAATCCTAAATCCCTAATTCCCTCGGTCTCTCCCACTCTCGACAATTTCGGCTGCCGCAATCACCTCGCGTTTCAATTCTCGTAGGTGTTATTAATTTATTTATTTTCTTCTTCTTCTGGATAATGTAATTCAGATGTTTTTTTTGTGTGTTGTGTGAAGGAGATTGGATTGATAATTGTTAAGAAGATGAGCCCTAGTTCGACGTCGTCTTCCGACTCCTCTATAAATGATGATTATGAGCCTTGGGATCAAGCTGATTATCCCGAAGAGATTCTCAATGGGTTTACCGGTGAAGGCGTTTATGAAAATCCGGTACGTAACCGACTCATATTCATATATAACTCTAACTATTTTTATATTTCTGTATTAATTATTTTTGGATCCATGAACAAATTGATTAATTCAAAAATTGTAACTAAATTTGTTTCAGAACTGCCATTTAATCGAACCCGATCGCTTGCCTGTCGAATATTTGGATAACATTAGAGAGGATGAGAAATATCATGAGCAAGCCAAGCGTTACGCAGAAAAGGCCTTGGAGACCTACAAGGACGATTCTGTATGTATACGTGTTGTTCGTCGTTTCGTGTCGTGACTAGCTTCCGTAATTAGATATATGACGCTGACTCATCATAATTGTGTTATTGTTGTTGGTATTTATATAATCTGTAGGGTTTACAATATGAGCTTGTGGATATATTGCTTTTCGACGGGAGCTGCAATTTTCTCGACTATTATGTCAGCTTTTCTGCCAAGCAGAAGGATGCCCTCAAAGACGATGCCCATGCTGTCAAGACGTTTCGAGCTATGGTCGCCGACACTCACAGTGATCTTATTGTCGTAGAATGCATTATTAAAGATCCATATCGCGCCCTGTTAAATACCTAACTGGTATGTAAGTATACTCAGTACCTATAATTTCAATATGAATTGTTTTCTATTCAATTAATACATAAGCATGTGTGCTTGGCTGCTGGTGTCTAGTTAGGAGTAAAAGCAACGCATTTTCCAATTGCAATGAGTTTCATCTTGCTCAATATTTAAAATGAATTGTGATTTGTAGTGTACATTATGTCGTCTGCAGTTCCTGAGTTATTAGCTATTCTCAAAAGTCAAAATACTTCCCTATTCTCGCCTTTTTCCGAATAGTGTCTGGCATGTCTTGCCTTACAATGGATGTGGGTTTATTTAAGTGGTACTGGGGCTACTTATCAAGTGGAAATATGTATTGATAAAGAGTTGAGTAGATTTATTTGAAATTCTTTGAACAAGTAGTCTATAGCCGAGGACGATTAGCGTAAAGCCATCGTCACAGAGTGCATTTTCAAACATCCATATCGCACCCTGCCGCCAAATATCTAACTGATCAATGCTAGTATATGTTTTGTTGTGCTCGATTACATTAGCATGTGTGCTAGACGTTTTGCCGATTGCACTGAGTTTCATCTTGCTCAATATTTAAATGAATTGTTGATTTGAATTGCGATTTGTTCTTGTTGATTTGAACTCTACTTTTATGTCATCTGCAGTTCCTGAGTCAAATACTTCCCTTATCCTTGTCTTTGTTAGAGACAACATCCGAATAGTGTCTGGCATGTTTTTCCTTACGACAGATGTGGGTTTATTTTAGGGGTATTACTTATCAAGTTAACATATCTAGATGGTTAAAGAATTGAGTAGATTCATCTGAAATTCTTTGAACAAGTAGTCTGTAACCTTCAATCACAAACGGGACTCCTTGACTACCTCTTCTGATGGAGAGGAGAAACTAAGGGCTTTGCAGTACTCACCAAACACTCTTTTTCATATGATATACTCTAGTAGTATTTGTTTTGCTCATTAAGTTACCTTTAGATGTGGCATGAGATATGTCTCTGTTTTAATTTTTTTTTTATTCCGTACTAATTTCATTAACTTTCTTTTTTTGTTCAATGCAGATTTAAGAAAAGCAGAAATGTATGTCGTCATATGCTGGTTCTGTGCTATGTTGGGTTCTATTATGTAATAGGTCTTTCAAACATGGACCTTGGTTTACTAAGATCTCTGAAACATGTTGAACCTGGATTTGTTACGACTATAGGTGTTTGGTTTGAAACAATTATGCTTTCTTGCATTTTGAGTTGTTCTTGTTTCGAGTGTTAACCAAGGTTATCATAATCCTAAGTCGAAATGACTAGTTTATAATTTTCAATAGGCATTTGTGCAGACTATAATGTAGTTTGATTCGCGTTACTCTTGTTGGATGTGAATTTCACTACCCTACAATTTTAGTCGACAATGACTTTTCCCATAGTGAAGATCAATCATTTGGGACTAAAATTCCTTCACCCTTGGAACTTTTACGGGCTTTTGCAGTACAATTGTTATTTCGAGAAGAGAAGCCATTTGCAGTACAATTGTTATTTCGATAAGAGAAGCCAGTGGATGATTTGAACGGTAGAAATAGAAATCAATCACTTATTCACACTGTTTTTTAAGTTTTCGTCTAAGTGTTAGGTTATGGACCTTGTGGTTCACCGCCTAGATTTTAGCCTTGTCTCATCTCTAGTTCCTCAAGTTGTTTAAGTGCCGTCTAGACCGCCTAATCTCGCTTTTAGCCTCTTCATTTCACTAAATTTTGCATTGGGTCTTCTTGCTGCTTAAGCCGGACAGATGACTTATTAAACCGGTCAAATAATTTAATTAAATGAAAAGATGAATAAATGTTCAAACCTTTGACTTGTATAAAATCAATCAAAGATAAATCAATAATTTAATTAAATAAAAAGATGAATACGAGATCAAACCTTTAACCTATATAGAATCAAACAAAGATAAATCCACTATTCAATCAATTCCTATATTATGCAAATAGGTGTATTATCTATTGTACACTTAATCCAAATCTTCATTATAAATATACAAAAATATCATCAAAAATTAATAAATTATCATTAAAAACATTTTAAGAAAATATTTACTATTAACACTAAAATCATCATAATAAAACATTTCAAAAAAATATTTATTAAGTAACACTAAAATCATCATTATAATTGCGTATTGAGAGAAAGTGAGTAACTTTGTAACTTACTGTATAAGTTATAAGTTGCACAATTTCATGACCATCAAGTAATAAATTATGAAACATTATTTTATTTGTACTACTCAGAGGATACTAATATTAAATAAATAAATGATAAAATAACTAAAATACAAAAATCATTTTATAAAAAATAAAATTACGAATTATTTTAATATTATATTAAAAATAAAAAATAATTACTTAAAAAATTCATTTTCTTGTATTTTTAATATTATAATTTTAATTATTAAATTTAAATAATTAATGAACAATGATTAATTAATTAATTAATTTAAAATAGTGAATTATCAAATTTGAATTATTTTATATTTAATTAATTTTTAATGTTTTAATTTTTATTATTAAAAATTTTTATTAATAATTTTTTACGATTAATTATTTATTAAATGTAAACTAATAGATTATTAAATTTAAATTCACTCAATAATTTATTAATTTTTATTATATTTTTTATAAAATTAATAATCAAATTTAAATTAATTGGTATTTACTTAATCTTAAAGTTATAATTATAAATTAATTAATTGTTTTTTAAAAATATTTTTATTAGGGCTCGATCAAGGTATGAGGAGACAAATTCCATATAGCGCGATAAAGAAAAAACGGGACTCCTTGACTACCAAAATGCCAAGAAGATAAAGAAGACGAAGACGACCAAAATGCCATATAGCGAGATAAAGAAGCTCGATCAAGGTATGAGGAGACAAATTCATGATGACATCACCATTGTAGTCGTCTTCATAGACCAAGAAGAGGCCTTGAACAATAATGGGGCCAGCGAGTTTTAATTTTTCATGAAACCGACTTATTTGTTCTTCAATTTGATGTTTAGAAGGTGCTAATAATACATCTTTCTTCATTGTATCTATCTTCGTTGTCTGTAGAGTCAATTAAGTTGCTTCATTGTGTGATGTTGGCAAATGCACTTGCTGAATTTCTTCTAATTGCAAAAAGACACTCGAGGTTCAGAGTAAATGCAAAAAAGTCCCAGTTTATTGTTCAGAATTACAGTTACTTTTCATTTTATTGCATTGCCAGTTGAATGGAATGCATTAAGTTACAGTAATTTGTTTGAAAAAAAGGGGTCCCAAAGGTTTAACCAATAGTTTCAGAGCGAGCCATTGGAACCCTGATAGGGGTGAAATAGTAATTTTGTCCAGTGTGAATTTATGCAAAATTCATCTCATGTTGAAACATAAGAACACTTGGTCCCAACAAAACATGTAAATTACTTTTCAAGACACAAGTTTGTCACTTCATTCAAAATGGAGTAGTAAAATAAGTCTTCTACAAATAAATATAAAATGAAGGAAAACTGCAATTGTTTACCAACTCACACATTCAAACCATAATTTAAGGAAGAAAAAAAGGAACAAAAAATGGCGAATACTCCAAAAGAAAAACGAGAGGAGTGAAATACAAGGAGAAAGCAATGAAGCAGCCAAAGAGATTCGTATAAAATCTCCTCGATGCCATTTCAAACCAAGTTTCATCTTAGAAGCACTTTCTGTGAACAATTGAAGGACCAGACTCGTCGTACTCTGCTTTGGCTATCCACATCTGCAACATAAACGATAACAAAGTTCATTAGCACTGAATTCTTGAAGCTCCTAACGAGACTTTTATCATTAGGAATGTAATTCAGCTAAACCACAATGTAGTAAAGTATATATTAATTTTCCAAATATGTGAAAGAAGAAAAAAACATACCTGTTGGAATGTGCTGAGAGAAGCCAAAATGGAACCTCCGATCCAGACACTGTACTTCCTCTCGGGTGGGGCCACGACCTTAATCTTCATGCTGCTGGGAGCAAGAGCTGTGATCTCTTTGCTCATCCTGTCGGCAATACCCGTAAACATGGTGGAACCACCACTGAGCACAATGTTACCATAAAGATCCTTCCTGATATCGACATCGCACTTCATGATCGAATTATAAGTCGTCTCGTGAATACCAGCAGCTTCCATTCCGATCATGGAAGGCTGGAAGAGGACCTCAGGGCACCTGAATCTTTCAGCACCGATAGTGATGACCTGTCCATCGGGAAGCTCATAGTTTTTCTCGACAGACGAGCTGGTTTTGGATGTCTCCAGCTCTTGTTCGTAATCGAGGGCTATGTAGGCTAGCTTTTCTTTGATGTCTCTCACGATTTCACGCTCGGCTGTGGTTGTGAAAGAGTAACCTCTCTCCGTGAGAATCTTCATGAGCCCGTCTGTGAGATCACGGCCCGCAAGATCCAGACGAAGGATTGCATGTGGAAGGGCATACCCTTCGTAGATGGGGACTGTATGGCTGACACCATCACCAGAGTCGAGAACAATACCTGTCCAACAAAGGTATTTTCAATGAATATATTCAACTTTAGCATCTAATTGACAGAGAAAATGAATGGACATTTGATTCATTTTTTCTTACCAGTTGTACGGCCACTGGCATAAAGAGATAGGACGGCTTGAATGGCGACATACATAGCTGGGGCATTAAATGTCTCAAACATAATCTGAGTCATCTTTTCACGATTGGCCTTTGGGTTAAGAGGAGCTTCAGTCAAGAGAATCGGGTGCTCTTCTGGGGCCACACGAAGTTCGTTGTAGAAAGTATGATGCCAAATCTTCTCCATATCATCCCAGTTGTTCACAATTCCATGCTCAATCGGATACTTCAAAGTCAAGATACCCCTTTTGGATTGGGCCTCGTCACCTACATAAGCATCCTTCTGGCCCATGCCAACCATCACACCAGTGTGACGAGGACGTCCGACTATACTTGGGAAGACGGCTCTTGGGGCATCATCCCCAGCAAATCCAGCCTAATCATTTTGAGATCAAGGGAAATAAGATTAAAAAATCGTCTTAATAAATATGCTACGAGCATAAAATTATATCGACAAGTGCTAGGTTACCTTGACCATTCCAGTTCCATTGTCACAGACAAGGGGCTGAATATCCTCACCGTCCGCCATCTCTTTATGTTAACTAGAGAAAAAAAACACACACAATCATTTCATCTAAATTGCAGTATCATAAACATAAGCAAATGTGCAGATGAAGATCAAAAGGAAGAAAAAAAAAAGGTATTTGATCAAGAGGAGGCCTGCACATTGTAATACATGTGCAAACTTCTATCTCAATAAAAACGGGATATCAAATCGAATCAGATTGGCATCAAAATAGACCCTTGAAAATTCAAGACATCATAGATGAAAATTAAATTTCAAAATGTAAGGCAAATATTTTTCGTTTCATTGTAGACATTGAACATCTAAAAGAACTTAACTTTAGAGTAGACAATCGACTTTAAATCGGAAAATTTTATAGCCATATTCATCCTAAATTTCAGCATATCTAGCAACTTTCACAGCCATAAACGAGATCACATATGAATGCAAGTACAATCAAAAGCACGAAATTGATAATTACTGCTCTTCATTAATCATTCGACACGAATCCATAATCACACATTCTTCAATTGAATAACTCGGTCATAATTCAAAACACCAATTAGCAGATCCAGAAATTGAAAAGCAATTAACGACTAGATCCCGACATACAAACCTAGTGGACAACAAATCTATGCACAGATCAGGTAATCGAAAACGGTAAAAGAAAAAAAACAGTCGGCGAGATTCAGATTCACCTGTAAACATCGAATCTTTGAAATGAGAAAGCTTAATTTTGATGCAAAATTTTTACCTTTCGAAGTTTGCTAAAAATGGGTTTCTCTCTCTACGAAGTTTTGAACTTTGAAAGTGTGGTTTTTTCCCTTTGAAATTGGAGAGTCGACCCTGTCGTTTAAAAATACGAGAAATGAAACTCAAATCACAAATGAAATTCAGCTCAAATTCACCTCAAATTCCATCTTTTGAAATCTGGGCCGTTGGATTCGGAATGATTTGGATCGGTGGGTTGGTGGCACCCACGACAGCATCAGATTGATGGTGAATATAGCTGGCAGCCTTTTTTGGCATGCTGTGAGGACGGATATGCCCTTCTCGTTTACACAGTCCATTGAATTAATGGAGGTCAATGTTGAGATTTTCTTTCATTTTAATAGAAGAAAACGTGTATTTATCTTTTCTGACATTTTATTACTATATATAACTCTTTAAAAAAAATTGTACATTAAATAATTATAATTACAACATTTCAATGCACAACAAAATAGTATACTACTAATAATTTTTAAATTTTGGGAGCTAAAGATTTGCCAACAATTTTGAAAAGAAATGTAAAAAGTGACCATCAAGGACGGAAAGAGTATGATTTTCCGTAAGAAACACGAGTTTTCGTCATTTGAAAAAGAATATATTAGAGTTAACTATAAGTTAGATCCTGAATAAAAATGAAAAAGTAGGAAGTGAATAGAAGTTGGTTTGAATTATAAAGTGATCAAACAAGAAATGTAGCAAGAGCGCCAACTAGAAGATGATGAATATCAAGATATGCATGATATAAGTGATAAAATTCATACATCACAATTGTATAATTTACATTACATCACTAAGGATCAAAACGAATCGATATATTTTGCTAGCAAACTCGATCAATCGATCATAATACCTTAAAAACAAAATTGCCTTCTCTTTTATAAAGACAGATAAATAAAGAATATGTCTACACATCCGTATTGTTTCCATGTCCATTCTTCAGGTCGAAGGGGGAAACGAAACAAGAAACAAGTAAGAAAATGTAAATGAGCAGAAGCACCATCATCAATCATGTATAAACAATTCTCATTGTCAGCAGCAACAGCAAGAGTCTATTTTAGAAGCACTTTCTGTGAACAATCGAAGGACCAGACTCATCATACTCTGCCTTGGCGATCCACATCTGAAAATGAGATCAATAAAATAATCGTCGATAAACAAGGTATACAAATTATATAACCATCCATAATAGTAATTAGAAAGAAAAAACGCGAACCTGCTGGAATGTGCTGAGGGAGGCCAAAATGGACCCTCCGATCCAAACGCTGTACTTTCTCTCGGGTGGGGCCACGACCTTAATCTTCATGCTGCTGGGAGCAAGAGCCGTGATCTCTTTGCTCATCCTGTCGGCAATACCCGTAAACATGGTGGAACCACCGCTGAGCACAATGTTACCATAAAGATCCTTCCTGATATCCACGTCGCACTTCATGATCGAATTGTAAGTCGTCTCGTGAATACCAGCAGCTTCCATTCCGATCATGGAAGGTTGGAAGAGGACTTCAGGGCACCGGAATCTTTCAGCACCGATGGTGATGACCTGTCCATCGGGAAGCTCGTAGTTTTTCTCAACAGACGAGCTGGTTTTAGATGTCTCCAGCTCTTGTTCGTAATCGAGAGCTATGTAAGCTAGCTTCTCTTTTATGTCTCTCACGATTTCACGCTCGGCTGTGGTGGTGAAAGAGTAGCCTCTCTCCGTGAGAATCTTCATGAGCCCATCTGTGAGGTCACGGCCCGCAAGGTCCAGACGGAGGATTGCATGCGGAAGGGCATATCCTTCGTAGATTGGGACTGTATGGCTGACACCATCACCAGAGTCGAGAACAATACCTGTCCAACAAAGTTTATAGTAAGGGCTTTTTTTTGTTGGAAAAATGAAGGGGGCAATGCTTGATAAGAGATCGTTCACATCAAATCAATTACGTAGACAATCGAAGCAAGCTTTCTTGAATACGACAGATGCTTATACACAATGGTGGGATTCGTACTGTCTCATTTCTGCAATTGGCATTCATAGGTGAAAACCAACTTAGATGCCCAATTAAGTGATGGCTATCTCATTATATACTGATCTAATTTCACATTATTAATTTATCGTTTATTAAAAAAAAGACAAAAAATGGATTGTTATTTGAGTAAGTGGTTTTCTTACCAGTTGTACGGCCACTGGCATAGAGGGAGAGAACGGCTTGAATGGCGACATACATGGCTGGCGTGTTAAAGGTCTCAAACATGATCTGAGTCATCTTTTCACGATTGGCCTTTGGGTTAAGAGGAGCTTCAGTCAAGAGAATCGGGTGCTCTTCTGGGGCCACACGAAGCTCGTTGTAGAAAGTATGATGCCAAATCTTTTCCATATCATCCCAGTTGTTCACAATTCCATGCTCAATCGGATACTTCAAAGTCAAGATACCCCTCTTGGATTGGGCCTCGTCACCCACATAAGCATCCTTCTGGCCCATTCCGACCATCACACCAGTGTGACGAGGGCGACCCACTATACTTGGGAAGACAGCCCTTGGGGCATCATCCCCAGCAAACCCAGACTGAAAATTTCGGTTTTCATTATTTCATTAGTAAATATGCTAATGATTGAGACTTTTCTTTCCAAAAAACAAAACGCACATTATTCACTCATTCTTATTTTCAAACCTTCATTCCATTTGAATACCAGTTATATCAGATCATTTATTGTTCTAGAATAAGTTATCAGAAACATATCATTTTGTTTTCATCTCGTACCAGATCACACTATCTCACAGTATCAGAATCCAAGCCATGTTTTTTTTTCCAAACATTCAAGTCATACAAGTATCCATCCATCTACATAAATAAAAGGGAGTGAAATAGAATTTGTTTTTGTGCTAGAAGCAAAGTTTACCTTAACCATTCCGGTTCCATTGTCGCAAACAAGAGGCTGGATATCCTCGCCATCTGCCATCTCTTAGTGTTCTCAGTTCTGTGGTTAAGAAAAAAACGCGATCGTCTTAATTTATTAGATCAAGCTTGAAATCAAGCAATATGGTTAGCTCTTTTATTCTCATTTTCATCTAACAACAAACACATAGATCGTTGCTAACTTCAGCGCCGATCAAAATTTTATGGCAATGGAAAATATTATGCCATTATCCTAGCACAGATCATGGAGCCCAAATCAAACAAAATACAGAAAACAAAATCATAAATTAGGGCGAAGTACACAGACCGTTTATCATCCAAATAAAAAAATGAAAAGAAGAATATCGTGAACACTTCACCAAACATCATTGTCGTTTTGAATTTATAAATTAGGGCAAAAAAATTGAAATCGCCCATTTTCAGATCCACAGAAAACACATCAACAATTATAACAAAATTCATGAATTTTCACCAAAAAATGTCCATAGAAAAAACACAGATTTTGAAACGAGAGTGTAATTCAAGGCATGGATTGTAACCTCTGACGCCTTTTCGAAATGGGTCTTCTTCTTTAATTGTTCTTTCTCTCTCGACGAGTGTTAATGTGTTTTTATGATCTGGTTTTTCTCTCTGTGCGTGGGTGTGAGGTACCCGCCCTCTTGTTTAAAACAGGGGAAATGAACTCAGCCTCAGATGAAAATTCAGCTCCGCTAAAGATCAGAGCCGTTGGATTGTTTTTAGGATTAGAAATATCGTGGATTGTGTTGTCCACGACACTACCCGAAATGACAAATATGCCCTTCACTTTTGAAGGACAACAACATTTCCCTTGAATATATGGTGGTCATTTTCTTTTACTATGTGTGTACTAATTAGATTTGGCATACTATTTGCTTGTTTGTTTTCCAATTAAATGGATGGAAATATAGTTTAAATGTTTAATTGAAGGTAATAATAAATTTATTTGACTGAACAATTAGTTAGTGAAGTTTTTTCAATGAATGAATATATATTTTTATTTGGTTTTTTTTAACTTAACTTGAGTTCTTATTTGACTTTAATAAATTTATTTGACTGAACAACTTTTGTCGAATTGATCAAGCAAAATGTTTTTATTGTCGAATTGTCCCTTTATTTGCCTCCAAGTTATACTACCTGTGCTAAATTCCGAGAACAAAAGGCCCACTTAGAGTTCGGCACCGTAACCCAATTAAAATCACACAATGACCCAACAATTAAGGCCCAGCCCAATACATTTGATCTCGTTCTGCAAATCCTCTCCGACTCCGAGTTGACTCACCCCATTTTTCGCAGTCGCCACTACCAATTTTAGAAAGGAAAAGAGAAAAGAAAAGTATATAAATAATACGTAGTAACTGTAATATTCATTTTAATTTATTATTTTTCTTCTGTGGAATGATTTGCGAGAATGAATAAGGCGAGCAGATTCGCGGCAAAGTTCAATTCTGAAGCCACCCCTTTTCGTCTAAGGGCATGCCTTTTTCATTGCACCCCTGTTTCCGAGCGAAGGAGACGAACCCACTGGGATTACGTAAGAACCGATTGATTTTTTTTTTCGTATTTTAATTTTAATTTTTTTTGGGTTTTGTAAATTATTCAAGATCTTAGCTTTTTTTAGGAAAAAGAAAATGCACGAGAAATTTACCCAGCAAAGCTCCAAATTTTGGTTTTATCTTCCTAAATTCAGTTAAATATGCATATTTATGTATTTATTTAATCATGGATTTGTCTTGTATTGTCTTAAGGGAGATACAATGGATTGAAATTATATGGTCTTAGGATTAATAGGAATGCAATTGGTTTTAAATGTTGGGTTTGTTTTGGGGATAAGTAGTGTGAGTTTTGCATCGTGATGTTTCTGATCGGAGAGTGTTCTATGCGATAACGATTGCAAAGGTTTGAGCTTTTCGCGAGTAATGTGTATCGCCTAGATTATATAGCAATTGGGGGGCGTGGGTGTTTTGATGCGTATAATACAATGTCCTGAAGTCGTACAACGAAAATGAACTTGTGGTGATGCGTATTAGTATCTCACTTAGTTTATATATTTGCCTTTGCAGGGAAGTTTTACTAGGAGTTCCCCAAAGGTAATCTCTCTCTATCTCTCTCTGTCTGTGTGAACATGCGTGCACGCGCTCTTGCGCTTGCATTTTACTTTATCTCACATTGAGGCTAGAAGGGGAGAAAGGTAAATATATCTCTTTGGAAAGTAAAAAAAATAATGGTAACCATGGTGTATTCAATCATCTCCCATCCCCATAGAATACATAAGCAACTTCTGCCTGGGGCATATGCTTTTTTCTTCTCACTCGTTCATTAGTCTGTATGAGTCTTGCTATTGCCTATTGGATTCAATATGTATGGTGAAAATAGTGAATACATTTTCTAATGTCAGTTATGTATTTTGTTTTTGGCTGTGGTGCGTGTGGAGTACTTTTATGTTTTCATCTTATTAAGCGGACTTCGTGAAGTTGCAACACTTTGGAATATATGCTCGATGTGTTTAGTCTTTGTTATCTTTCAACTTTTATATGCAGAAATTTAATGAGCATTGCAAGAGGCCCAGGAAACAGAGTTTGTTTCACAATGCCAGTGAATTTGCCGAGCGCCTTTTTCAGGTTGGGCACACCATTTTTTTACTATGTCGATTTGCGAGATTATACATTATTTTGGAGCTGAATGTCATGATTTATAATGAATCTTGAATCCATATATCTTTCTATATTTTATTTTAATTTTATTATTATGTGTGGGTGGGTCCTATGAAACAGACCTGGCAGTCAGATGGGGATGAATACGGTCAGCCTTCAGATCGAGGTAGACCGAATTTCAGGGAAGCTGCATATAATAAAAAGGGCAAGTGCAGAAATAAGAATTCACGAGCTAATAGAAGTACGTCTCTTACTCGCCCTTATAACTACCCACTTGTTCACTGATATAATCTTCTCATGTCACCATTTATAGTTGATAGTGAAGATTGCAATTTATGTTCTCACACACAACTGGATGAGCCGTTCCGAGCCATTATTTATAGTTCTGTTTCAGTGAGAGATTTGTAATTCGAGAATTTCTCAATTTTGTTTTGGTTAAATGCTAAAAGGTATGCCTGATGCTCGACCCAATAACAGAAAAACCCAGCCTCATTTTAAAAAAATCACAAAAAATATTTCGTCCTTCGAGTAGTATAAGAGTGGCTCGGTCATCGATAAACCACTTATTTTTTGAACAAAATTACAATTAGTCCCTTAATTTAAACCATGAACCAAATCCCAGAGGCAAAATTCTAATTTTTGGAAGTTTTTGTTGTTTTCTTTGTAATTAGGTCAAACCTCGAGGCTACTTTCTATATTTATCGTTATTTAATACACCAGTGCGCTTCCCTAATATGATCCGCAACTCTTTTTCAGGAGATTTTGATTTTTGCGATGACAATGATTACGAGGATATGGATTTCGAAACATTTTTTCGCTCGGCATTCGGTGGGAACAAAGGCTTCTATTGGTCCTTCACGTTGGATGGTGAACAACGATACAGGAGCTCGTCTAGTTACTCAGACTTCTTTGGCAAGACTTCTGGGCGCGGGAAATACCAGTCTGATGAAGAATATGATTCGTCGTCAGATTATTATTATGCGAAGAAATCCACGTCGGACCACATGGCTTCCCAGAGGCGTGCTCTTGGACTTAGTGTATCTGGCCCTTTGAACCTAGACGATGTTAAAAATGCGTGAGTTCTCTTGCAAAATTTGATATAACTCGTTTTTTTTTTTTGAATTCCTATAAGAAGAAGCTCGTTTTCAGATATCGAGCATGTGCACTAAAATGGCATCCTGATCGCCACCAGGGCTCTTCCAAGGTATTGATATAAGTCGTTTTTTTGTACAGTAATTGGTTACGAATTTATTTAAGACTGAGTACCTAAGTAATGTTGATGGATGTGTGTGGTGCAGGTAGTCGCGGAGGAGAAATTTAAGGTTTGCAGCGCAGCTTATCAGTCTCTATGCGATAAACTTGCTTTGCATTGACCGACTCTACCCTTCTTGATGTGACGATTGAGGATTGATTTGTAGGATATAAAAATGAGTAGAGAGATCAACAACATTGTTTATGTACTTGTGTGTATAGGAATTTCTTTATGTACTTTTTTCAAAACATTTAACTTCCATTTCAAAAATAAATAAATTATGATAGCAGTATTTCAAAGAACAAACAGTGCATCCCATTTGAAAAGTGCAGCTTTGATCATTTCCAAGTATAGCAACCAACGCACATTTTGGGCACGACAAATATGGTTCGGAGGAAAAAAATATCTCTTCCTCACTGAACTCATACTCGAACCCAGATTTCAACGAGCTGTGTAATATGAATATACGATACCTCAGCAAGACTCTATTATGATAACGAGCTGTTCAACTCTCAATTCGCACTCAAATTTTTTGAGTACCCTTATCAAATTTAAAAATATTTTCATCTCATATCCCGTCTTGTTTTTTGAATTTGGGTAATTGGGTTGTGGATAATTAATCACCAAAATTATTTAAAAAACTCAAAATTTTAATTGGGTGGATCCCATATGTATTTTATTGTGTGAAATTAGTTAATGGGATTATAATTGATTGATATAATTGTTTAAATAACTAAAAAGAATAATGTAAGAAATTATTATTTTAGTTTTAATTTCAATTGATTACCTTAAGATAAATTCATTTCAATTCAGTTTATTTAAAAATAAAATAAAATTTAAATTTAAATTAATAATTAGATAAAAATAAATTAGTTAACAAAATAGTGTTCTTATTTTTAAACAATAGATTTATTTTGAGGCTTTAGGTATATAATATTGGTTAATAAAAGCCCAAATAGGATCGCACTGGCACCCCAACAACACAATGAAACAACACATTTTTACGCTGATTTTTTTTTTTTTTATCACATTTAAGTAAACAATTAAATTAAGACTGACAACTCGATTGACCTATAAGACTATCTACAATGCAAAAATAATTCAACACCCTACTTTATTACTTTTTAACTTTCCACATCATCTTCTCTCTCTTCCACCTAATAATTCAACACCAATTCAACTTTTTCACTCTACAATAGTTTTGTTTAATAAAATTCAACACCTTACTCACCATTTTTATTTTTATATTTTCTTATTTTTCCTTTTAGTTTTTTTTTTGTATTTAATAACAATCAATGATTAAAATAAATTACATAATTATTGAATCCATTAAAAAAAAATGTTTAAAATTAAACATAAGAAATTATTGATAGATAAAACATGGAATATAAATTATAGAGAAAAATAGGATTTTTTTTTGTCCAAATTGAATGAATCAAAGCTTTATTTATAGAGTATAAAAAATAATGAATTATGGTATAAAAATTAAAAATAAATAAATAAAATTATTATAAAATAACTAAGTTTAAAAAAAAGATGAGATGAAAATTTTAAATTCAAACACTCAATCATAAGTGAACATGTGTCAAAGTGGTTTCATTCCTTTACAATTCAACCCGTTGAATTAATTCAACTACAAACAATCCACCTAAGCTTCAACATGAATTTCAACACTTCATTGCACACTTTCAACAGTTTAATTTTTTTATTCAATAGGCCCATTGTAAGTAGTCTAACGAACACTACTACCTAATTTCGGAGATGAATGACCAAAATGCCCATCGCCTCCTTCTCCAACTCGTCGATTTAAAAACCAACCAGTGACAGCGCACGCATTTCTTTTCTCTCATCTCATCTCTCAGAGAATAAACAACTCAAAACCGGTTAGTAAATCGTCGACCATTTGTGAGATCGGAGATCCCCGATGGCCTCCTCGATTTCAATTCAGAGTCTTCTGTTAGTGCGTTCAACTCGTACCCATGTATTGTTTCTCGACACCACTTTCAAAAGAGATAGCCGCGTCAGAAAATTCCCAACCGCGAAGAGGAAAATCAGCAGAAAATGCATATCAATGACGGCGGAGCAATCCGTGCAAGGGCCGTCGGCTGCTTATGCCAAAGACATGGAAAGACTCTCCGCTAAGGAATCTCTTCTCCTCGCGGTGAATTTTTCGATTCCCCCTTTTTTTCAATAAATTTTATTTAGGGTTTTTGGTAGTGTATTTATTGATTCGAGGAAAATTAGCAGTTCACTCACTAAATTGCTTGCTTCAAAGAATTGTATTCTCTTGGATGATTTTCCGATTTAGTTTAGTGTCTTACTTTCCGATTACGGTTTTGTTTTCCAGTTCAAAGATGCAGGGGGGTTTGAAGCATTCATGTCGGGAAAAACGACGAATGTACAACGCATAGACGTGAATGAGAGGATAGTTGGTCTCGAGAGGCTGAACCCGACTCCAAGGCCAACAGCGTAAATTTGTTTATTCTTAGCAATGTGTCGATACGGGGAAACAAGCTTCTCGGTTAGGTGCTGATTGTGTGTGTTCAGCTATTCAGGTCTCTTTACTTGGAAGGACAATGGAATTTCAAGTGGTTTGGATCAGGAAGCCCTGGTCTCTATGCTGCTCGGTTTTTATTCGAGTAAGTTTTCCTTTTTTTTAGCGGGAATCGCATTATTATATTGTTATAAGATGGAATGTTTAAAACAACAACTTGGGGAACTATGTTTTGCAGGAGGTTTCCTCCTGCATTCGCTCGTTTATCGAAATTGGATCTGGTGATCAAGGATGGTTATGCGAATGTTTCCGCAAGTGTGAAATTATTAAATTCGGTAACGTACATTTTTTTTGTTTTTTTTCTAATTTATTTATTTTATTCGATATCTTGGTTCAGAATACGTGAAGGATTTGCATAAATTGAACTTTTAATTACCTAGAACGGAATGATCATCTTTCCTACAGTAAATTAGAGCTTCTTCTGTATTAAATCGAGATGGATTAACTAATATTCACATTCAAGGTGCAGATAGCAAGCAGCCTCACTGTCTCCACGAGGCTATCTATCGAGGGCCCACTTCGAATGAAAGAAGAATACATTGAAGGAATATTCGAGTCCCCAAAAGTCGACGAAGATTCCATACCCGAACAACTAAGAGGTGCTTTTGGTCAGGCTGCCAGCCAGATGCAACAACTTCCAATTCTTATTACGGATGCTTTGGCAGGTGGATTAAAGGTCCCCCTCGGTGAGCTTTTAAAGGCTACAATATTTAAGTGTTTTTTTTTAATTTCAAATGAAAAACTGAAGGCATTATATTTCTTGGAATTCACATTGCACGGTATATGATATTGAAGTATTCTATCCATTTAAAAAAAAATATATTTGTTATGATCTCAGGAGGGACATTTGAAAGGCTCTTTATGATCTCCTATCTTGATGACGAGATCCTGGTGAGTTTCCCTGGATTTTATACGGAAATTTAGTCTGGGTCTATTATGCCTTTGAATCTCGCTTTCACGTTTCTCCGCTCTTTGTTGAATCTTCGTTCATAGATGGTATATTAACGAATTGCTCAATTAGGGTCTAGGGTTTAGGGAAGCAGCTAAAAGGAAGATACATTTGAATCAGCTTGAAAGAAAGATACATTTGAAGGAGAAAAAAATTAGTTAGGCTCGTTTATCCTCCAATCGCCAAATTTTGCCCTTATTTTTTGTTTCCAAGATCCTTTCTTTGTACTGTGTGTCAAATATGTAGTTCTCATATTTATAAGAAGCTGAGATCATGATTTGAGTTCTCGTATCTTTGCATTTGGTGCATTGTTGTTTGAACTTTCTTGATGCATACTACTAATTGGATGATGCAGATCATAAGAGATGCTGATGGAGTACCCGAAGTTCTTACAAGATTATATCCCGAGCCATCATCACCCGTGGTCGAGCCAACACCCGAATATGAAAGCTGAAAACAACATTGGTTTTGTCTTTATAAAGTGATAAATGGAACTACAGCATTGAGTAACTTGATTCAGGTCGTTATCAGAGTAGGTTTTCTGAAAACCTTCAATGGTTTCACATCTTTGTTTCTGGAAATTTTACAGTCACAAAAATACAATATAGTACTAGTTATTTAAGATTTATAAGTACTTTTTTTTATTTAAATGTGAAAATTATAGGTAATATTCCCTAATCCAACAATATTTTATTATCAAGAGACAAAAACTAGTACAAATGAAACATCAGGTTTTGAGATGAGTCTCAAACCATCTTTATTCAACTGACATAAACCAACCCAAGTCTACATGAAATCTAAAGCTTGTTATTATACCAGAAAACCCCTTTGTTTTTCGCACCTTCGCCTGACTCCACATAAACGCACTCGGTCGCTTCTCTCCACACCGCCTTATAAACCGGGGTCCGATCGAACCGATAGTAACTACCCAAGATCGGCTTAATAGCCCTCGTTGCCTCCATCGCATGGTAGTGAGGCATCGTCGAGAACAAATGGTGAGCCACATGCGAGTCCGTAATATTATGGAACACCTTGTTCAAAACCCCGTAATCCCTATCCACAGTAGCCAGCGCCCCTCTCAGCCAATCCCACTCTGTCGCATCGTAGTGAGGCAACGAAAGATGCGTGTGCTGCAAATACGTGATCAAAACGAGAAACCCGTTCACCACGAGCAACGGGCCCCCGTACACGCAGAATGCGTAAGCGGGCCCTTTCGCCAATACGAGACGATATACGAAGAAGCAAACTGCAAGAACGCCCGCGTCAGAGAGGAAGATCTGGGCCCGCTCTCGGTCGGAGTAGATCGGGCTTCTTGGGTCGAAGTGGCAGGCGAAGCGCTCGTAGCTTCGGCCCGAGACGTTGAAGGCGAGGTACATGGGCCAGCCGATTGTGAACTGGATGATTAGGATCAGGGTTCGGCCCAACGGGTTGTTGTTGATGTACTTTGCGAACCAGGGCATCTCGGACTTCATCTTGGGGACGAAAACCTCGTCTCGTTCCATGGAGCCCGTGTTGGAGTGGTGGCGGCGGTGACTGTACTTCCAGGAGAAGTACGGGACGAGGAGGAGCGAGTGGAGGACGAGCCCGACTGAGTCGTCGAGCCACTGGTAGTCGCTGAAGGCGTGGTGGCCGCACTCGTGAGCTATGACCCAGATTCCGGTGAGGATGCAGCCCTGACAGAACACATAGGCAGGCCAGGCGAGGTAGGGGAGGGGGTGGGGGAGGAGGGGGATGTAGGTGGTGGCAATGTGGTAAAATATGGCTGCGATCGAGAGGTCGATGAGGACGTACGAGAAGGAACGGGGGATCGAGCGTTTGAAACAATGGGGAGGGATGGCTTTCTTGAGTTCCCCCAGGGTGAAGGGGGGCTTGGTGTGGGGGACCCGGTCGAGGGTTTGGGGTTTCGACTTTTGGACCGAGGTTGGAACGGACATTCGGCCTCCGGCACCCATTGTTTCTAGCAACCTGAGAAAAAAAAGTAACACTCTTTATATAGTCAGTATAAATATGGAGTATATACACCAGAACAGGCCCGTGGTTTTCAGGAAAAAACGGGAAGAATCCCACCAACACTCTTGTCTTTTCTAAGGCAAAGCATGTGATAGTAGGAGGTTCAAAGAAAATTCTTCAACTACCAAACAAATATTTCACATATTTTGATACTTATATGAATGTGAAGACACTCATATATGGACAAGGGATTGTAACTGCACAAGTGAAGGTGTCACTATTTTAATGTGGACATCTTCTTGTAATTGCAGAACAGCCCTTGCTCCCTAAATAAATTAATAATCACTAATCTCGTGCCAAACAAAAGTCGGGCCGGTTTTTCTCAGCATGTTTGTTCATCTTAACACACATTGGAATGGTAAATTAAGCAAGCAACCAAATTTTAGTAATTGCCGAACGACTTTGAGAAAACTTTGGAGGGAAACAAAATTCGGGTCAGGTTTCTCTTCACATGTAGTAGATTGACTCAAACAATCAACAACACAGGTTTATCTTTCGACAAACTTTGTAACCTGGAAATCTAGTGTTAACCACATGGAGGCTTAGTGTTATTAGAAAAAAGTGCCGAGAATCTAGAGGAACTATGGATCTGCATAGATGGGAAACAGAGAATAAAAAAATGTTTTTGTTTCAGTTCTCCATACCTATGGATTTTCTTTTTGTCAGAATTGGAGATTAAAAAACCACATAAATGCTATGGCCAGATTCAGAGATAAAAATTCTGAGAAAAAGGGAAAATCAACATCTCATCTTTTTCTGGTTTTGCATGCACCAAGATCTATTCACATTCTCTGAAGAAATTCCACATCAAGATCTACTCACATTTCACCATAAAAAACCAGATATATTTTTGAACAAAAAACAATACATTAAATAAATTGAAGGAAAAAAGAGTACCTCGGAAGATGAAAATCAGTTTCTTTTCCTTCTCCTTCCTGAGTCAAGAAAAAGAGACCAGTGTTTTTTTTGAAGGTGGGATAGAGAGTTGACTGATATAGTAAATAAAAAGGGTTTGCACAAAAGGACAAAAGCTGTTAGGCAGAAACTGAGTATAAATTAAGTAACTAAATTTATTACTCCTACTAAACCAGTGGGTTCCAATACCAAAAACAAGGGCAGAAATTTATAAACACTTACACAAATAATATCTCATCATTTTTGTATTAAACGGACCTGCATTATTATTTGTATCAATATTTTATATTACAAAAATGGGATATATTAATGCATCATCATCATCATACCTTACAAAAATGGAGTCATGAAATCCTAGTAGTAGCAGTGTTGAATCTTACTGTATAAAAGATGTTCAAACAAAACTCCCAAAATCTTTACACGAGCACTGCCCTCCCGAAAACTGGTGCAGCCTCTTGCTATCCCGAACCACTATCGTTCTCGACGTCAGCATCGAGACGTGTTTCATGAAACCATGGCACTCCCTACACATGCTCATACTCTTCACAACCCGAATCTCCGCGGGCCCCGACAAGTTGAGTAAACCGAAAGCAACCGCCACCTTCTCACTGTGAGCAGTGGCTGTGTCTTCCTCCTTCTCTCCGGGACCCACCGTCTCCAAATCCTTCTCCAGTTCCTCCAGCACCTTACTAATCTCGTCCGACCCCTGTTTCTCGTGGTCCCCACGCTTGAACGCGTACACTTTGTTCCTGATGCTAATCCAACTCCAATCCGTCATTTTATCGACCTTCTCGTCCCTCATCATTTTCCTCACTCGCGAAACTTCCCTCCATCTCCCCTCGGAAATGTACATATTCAGCAACAAGAAATAAGTCTCGGGCTCTCTCGGTTTAAGCTCAAGCAGCCGCTCGGCAGCGTAGAAGCTCAAATCCAGTCTCCCTTGACTCCTGCTCCCTGCTGTCAAAATCGACCATATGAACTCGTTTGGCGCTAAATCCGACTTCTTGACCAAGTCAAACGCCTCATCCACTCGACCCAACCTCACGAACATGTCGACCAGGCAAGCCACGTGATCTATCACAGGATTGATCTTGTACTCGTCTCGCATCATTTCGTAATAGGCTAAGGCCTGGTCAACCATCCCGGCTTGACTACAAGCCGAGAGGACTCCAACAAATGTGATCTTGTTAGGCCTAACCCCTATAAATCTCATGTCGTCAAAAAGATGCAAAGCCTGCAGAGAGTGTCCGTGTTGTGCGTACGCGGTTATCATCGTAGTCCACGAGATTAATGTTCTACTAGACATCTCGACAAAAGCCTTGCTTGCACTCTCGATTCTTCCACATTTATTGTACATGTTAACCAGAGAAGTCTCCACGATAATATCGGACAAGAACCCAGATTTTATCGTCTGCGCGTGAACTTGCTCCCCGTGCTCCAAAGCCACTAAGCTACCACATACAGTTAACACGCTCGAAAAGGTATACAAATCGGGTTCTAAGCCGACTTTCCTCATCCGCTCGAAGATTTTAAGGGCCTCGATCCCACATAAGTAGGCCGAAAGCCCGTCCGGCGAATGAGCGATCATATCCGCATGGCCCGCGATCATCGCATTCCACGTGACCAAGCCGATATCATTGCTCATCCCGTCAAACAACTTCTTTGCATCGATTACACACCCGCTTTTCAAGTACAAATACATGATTGAATTCATCACGCGTATATCAGATTCATAACCGAGCTTCACGCTCAACGAATGGACCTGTGACCCCAGATCGAGGGCCCGCATCGAGCAACACAGACTCAAGACGCTAGTCAAGGTGATCTCGTTCGGCTCAACACCCTTCACGAGCATCGCAATGAACATATCCAATCCCAGAGCGGAATTCCCGTTATCTCCACAAGCAGATATAAGGGCAGTCCACGAAACCACACTCTTCTCCTCGATCCTACGAAACGCATTGAGAGCCATGTCCATATATCGAGACTTGGAGTACAAGCTACAGAGTGCATTCCCGATGCTGGCATCACGCTCGATGTCGTACTTCACGACGTAACCATGGACCTGTTTTCCGAACTCGACATCGCACAAAGACGAGCACGCGTTCAACACGATCCCTAAGGTGTAAACCGTAGGGTAAGCCCCGACCTCTAACATCTCCTTGAAGACGCAAATGGCGGAGGCGGGCTGAGAATCGCGAAGGTAGCCGGACATCAACGAGGTCCAAGTGACGACGTTTCTGTGAGGCGAATTGTCGAACACCTTCCGTGCTCTCTCCATCATCCCGCGTTTGGAGTAGACGTTGACTAGGAGAGTCATGAGGAACAAATCCTCGCCGAGCCCGGATTTCATAATGTGGGCGTGCAACGGCTCGACGCTCGAGGCTTTGTGGTTCTCGGCGAGTTTCTGCAAAAGCGGGGCATAGGAAGACGATTCGAGTTTTCCGGTGCCGGCTACTCGTATCGAGGATAGAGCTTCTCTGAACGGAAGGGAAGGGGAAGAGGGTTTCTTGAAATGCGGGTCGAGCTTGATGGTGTTGCCGGCCGCCGCAAGCGGAGGCAGGGAGGCCATTAATCGGTGTCGTTTTGCCTACAGAGGAAACAACAAGAAACCCAGACATAATTCACCATAAGCATATTATAAATAAAATACTCTGTTTATGAAAAAAATGGAGTACCTCTCTTGTTTAGCTGTTTTTTCTCTTCTTCTATCCTTGCACGGGGAAGCAAGCTTAACGAGAGCTATTGTGATAGGACGGGCCCACCACGCTCCTGTGGTTAGTTACCTCTCCATTTTTTTTCAATTTTCAAATTATTATTTAAGAAAATACTTTACACTCCGGTATTTATAATTGAACCTCAAAATAAAATATAGTACTACTAATTTATTTTTTGTTAATATCATAGAACCTTGACAGTATTTTTTTAAATTTAAAATTATTTTGCTTGACAAAATTTACAAAGTTTTTTACACTTGAAATTTACGTCACGCTTTAACTTCAATAATAATGTGGATATAAACTTACCATAAAATCAATATTAGTTCGAGGATGCAACTCATATGAGTTGATCAATGAAACATGTTATTCTGCTTATATAAGTATTTTTTACAGCTAATTTATTAATTAATCTTAAAGGCATTATATTTTAGCAATTCAATAAATTTGTTACATTTAATAAATATTAATTATAATTACATTTTTTAAACGGTACTGTATTTATTAATAATGTAACACAAATACTACATGTCTAGTAGTAATAAACTTACGCAAGTCGCCTCTCCTATCCAAACAAATCTCAGCCGTCCATCCCGCCTCATCGCATAATCAAAACCTACCGAACCCCCGCAGTATTTTGAGAAGTCTCCACATACACCCACCCTCTTCAAGTCACTGGCTTTTATTTTTCATTTAAAAAAAAATGGCGAGTCAAAATCATCTAAATAATTTTTAGAAAAACCTTGGATTTTTTCACCCTAATTTTTATTTTTATTTTAATTTAATATAATTATTTTCACAGGATAAATTTTATTATTTTCACTCACCGAGGAGAGATCGATATATACACAGCCATATACGTATTTTATTTTCCGGATCTGAGACTCGTCGGAACACGCCGGCGCTTAAACCCGAACCTTTTGTTCTACTTTCTCCTTCTTCACTCTGAAAACCCTAAAAAACGCACTTTCTCTCTCTAGTTTTTATCGCTCTCTAGATCTTCCGGTCTCGTTTTCGAATTTGAAGAGAGGTTGTGGAAATTTGTTATCTTGTGCTACTTTACCTTCGCTTTGCGTGTAAAAGAATTTTCTTGGTGGTGAGTTTTAATCTGGTCACGGTGTGTGTGTGAACCCATGAATATCTTGGTTTTTTGGTTGTTTTCCTTTTGGTTGTGAACCCATGAATATCTTGAGTTTTTCTTGGTTTTTCTTTGTGGTTGTGTAATCTTTCTATTACGTGTGTGCAGCTTTATTGGGTTGTGAAGAAAATGCCTGCATGCAATGTTGAAACTAAGCTCTCTTGACTCATTTTGAATTGTATGAGCTCAAATAAGAACTTAAAAGAATTGCATTTTAGTTATAGTGACTCGAGGTTGTTTTTGGTAGTTCGTTTTGCTAGGAATCGTATGACCCTTAATTTGATTAAGAGCACAATGTGTTATTCTACATTATCCAGTGTCTATTCAACTGCATTTAGATTGGGGAGCTGGAAAGAATGTTAAGGATGCGTGCTTGCATTTCATTTTACAGTTCTAAGGCATAAATGCTGCATTGTGGATGCCCTTCTTGTTTTCTAACAATCTTAATGCGCATGAACTTAGGAAATAAGTGAAGATGTAGTCCCATAACTCATAAGATAAGATGGGTGTACTTAGATTGCACTAATTCTGGTGGCTTTTACTTTTAACCGAACGAGCCTGACAACGGAACACCATCATTAAGTGGACCTCACAACAGAAAGCTTATTGCTGGGTCTATGGATTGTAAATTTTATTACGTTTATAATGAATGAGAGAAGGAACAGATTATCTTCATTATTTAAGGCAAAGGAGCTGATTTAGCGAATGTGTACCTTGCAACTAAATTTAAATATATTTTGAGAACAGTGAAGCATTTTATCTGTCTGGTCTACTGATGCAAATCGCGAATTAGCCATAAATTACTAACAACCGTTTGAAGTGTTCTGAAAATTAATAGGATTTATGGGGTGTAAATAATATAGGAATCATGCGACTTTTGAGAATACCAGTAGTATATGTGAGTGCTTCCATTAGTTATCAAGCACCTTAAGAAAGATCTCATTAAAGGGAATGAGTAATGTTCATACTTCTTAGTGAAAACAACAGGGATTTAAAGTCTTGTTTGATTTCTTAGTTCATTGACTTAGCATTCCTGTTTCAGTTTGTGTTCTTTTGAGTCTAGAATTTTTCTCTCTACTATTCTACTTGCATAATCTTAAAATAAATGCTCTCTTAAATAGTAGATTCTTCATGAATTCTGTACTAATTCTCGTTGCATTAGATATAGTTCTCGTTCCACTGATTAATTGTGATGTCAATAGTGGATCCCGGAAAAGAAAAAAGATGCTACAATTTCTTGTTATTCTCTTTAGTTTCTCTCATTCACGAGGAACCTTGCTGTTTCTGCATTTTATTTTATTTAAATCTTTGGGAATTAATATCTAGACTATCACGATTACATGAACGCAAATCAATGTAATTTTTAGGTAATTTTTGAGTAATTTTTATAAGCTGTTAGAGAAATGTATTTATGGCTGTGCATTCTGTTGTAAGTGGTATTTGCAAATACTAAATATTGATTTGGCTGTTAAGGAACATTCTCTGTTGTCTGTATGAGCTTTGCGTATCCCGGTTACATTGACACAAATCATGTGCTATTGTTCTTAATTGACAAATTTCTATACTTTCTGATGTCTGTCATCAGAGCCAATTGGAAAACAGATTAGGAGATTTTTGTGCATGAGTGAGGCATGATTGTATGTTTGCCTGTGCTTTTATAGTCGGTTTCCACCTTAGGCTTATATTTGCTAGCGTTCGTTCTGCAATCTACAGTAGTTTCTCAAGTCCTGTTGATTGATTTGGACTACGATTAGCTGGAGATGTATATGCATTTTGTTTAACATGCTTTTCAAACTACTTTATCTTATTTTAATTACACATTTATTTACATGTTAGCTTTTTTTTTTTTTTTTTTTTGTAGTTTAAATTATGAGATAGGCATCCGGTGCTAACCATGGCCTCTAAGGGTCCTCGGTCCAAACTGGACCATGAGTCGCGGGCTAAGCGGCAGAAGGTGAGGATGTTAACTTTATTCTGTTGTGTTTTTCTTCGAGAAGCATTGTGAATTTGTGATTATATACATCATTAATGATCAGCTTGAATAGATATTATTTTCCAACTAGAGTGTTGCTTGTCTACAAATCCTTTTTATTTTGTTGATGCCTTCATAAACATAAGATTTGTGATTTTTTAATCTCCAATTATGTATTGCAAATATATGGTTGATGGAACTTGGAATGGACATATGGACACATTTAGTTAAATAGAATGTACCAACACTTTCAGATAAAATGTAGATGGAATCCCATTTGTTTGGCATCTCTAAGATTCAATGATCTCTCACACCTCTCTATAACGTTCTTAATCGTATTCTTTTATGCATTGACAAGTTTTTTGTAACATCTCTATCTTCTTAGCTCAAAAATTCTCTCTGCAGTTGTTGTAGCTGTCAAATTTAATTTGAAATCTGAATTACAGTAATAAAATTTGATTGTAAACCCTGCAATGTTATTCTCGTTAACCAATAGGGTTTATACCTATTTCAAGCCACATGTGCTGATGTACTTGAATTCTGGCATCAAGTGCTTCCATAAACAGCATTTGCACACATGTTGAGTTTAATTATCATTGATTGTCGAAAAAGAGATTGAAAATCTCTATTGATCAATTACTAACAGAGTGTCTTGATATCACACAGATGTGATCAATTCTGACATCTTGTTTTGACATTTTCCTCTTTGGATCTTAGGCACTTGAGGCTCCGAAAGAACCTCCGCGCCCTAAAACACACTGGGATCATGTTCTCGAAGAGATGGCTTGGTTATCAAAGGTAACAAAACACACTCTTTTTCAACACTGTGCTTAATATTTTATCATAGACTAGTTTTGAATCTTTTATTCTTTCCCATGTTTATGATTGTGTTACATACTTGCATTAGGACTTCGAGTCAGAGAGGAAATGGAAACTGGCTCAGGCTAAGAAAGTTGCAATAAGAGCCAGCAAGGGCATGCTGGATCAGGCCACGAGGGGAGAGAAGAAAGTAAAGGTGCCGTATCGTTTTTCCTGTTTATATAGTTCCAGAGTTCTTGAAGAAGAATACATGAAGTTTAGTTTTCCATTTTGTTATCACCATACTGTAACCGTTGTTTAATTGTGTTCTATTGACCAGGAAGAGGAGCAGAAGTTAAGAAAAGTGGCACTCAATATATCCAAGGATGTCAAGAAATTTTGGACAAAAATTGAGAAACTGGCAAGTCATTACACAGATGTCCCTTACTAGTACATATGTTGTTACAAGATTATTTGATTTGAAATCCCATTCCCATGTGTGGTACAGGTACTATACAAGCATCAGTTAGACGTTGATGTGAAGAAGAAGAAAGCTCTTGATAAACAGCTTGAGTTTCTACTTGGACAAACTGAAAGGTATGCATCATGTTCTATCAGTCTAGATTTTTTTTTCTGGCTTAAGCATTCTGTTATTTGTTGTCCCTATCTTTGGACCAAGTTTTTGGACATCTTCACCTACATTCACTATCTCCTTTAAGGTACTCGTCGATGCTGGCTGAAAACCTCGTCAACTCACCGACTCCTCTTAAGCCATCTAACTTGCGAACTGCTCAGGCGCAACCTAGTAGTCAACAGAAAGGAGGTGATGAAACTGAACAAAGTGCATCTGAATCAGATACTCGTAAGTGCTAAATTTACAGCATTTGTTTAATCTTCCATTTTTGTACATTTGGCTGACTCTTTATGCACTGGTAATGCTAGGATCCCATTCAACTCTCCCGGCTGCAGATGAAGATTATGATTTGCGGTCTGGTGATGAATCAGTAAGTTCTATGTGTATTCTTGGAACTTGTATATGCCTTATGCTTATATTTTGTAGTACAATGGATCCATTAGCTGGCTCTTTCCTTTTCCAAATTCTTATTTTGATGGAAATTCTTAGATGAAGCTATTGAAATATATTGCAAAACTCTTACTGATAACTAAAATTCTTGTAAAATGTGTTCATGTCTGAGCTTAACTGCAACAATTAGTATGCAATGTATTGTTGTCTTACAATGATTTTGTGCAAGTGGAACTTTTAATGTGCTTCATTGCATTGCAACTGTGTTTACTACTTACACAGAATCTTATCCTGTTGATTCAGGATGATGATGAACTTACCATTGAGCAAGATGAGGCTCTCATCACTAAAGAAGAGAGGGAAGAAGAATTAGCAGCGTTACAAGATGAAATTGATTTGCCTCTTGATGAGATACTCAAACGCTATACTTCAAAGGAAGGTAACCTAGTTATGCCCATTGATATATCATTAGTTCATACAAATTACCATATGGAAGTTTTTCAATCCTTGTACACTCCCAACATGGATATGATTCTGTTAGTTGAAAAAAGTGCATCAATAATGAGGTCTATAAATGAAAGAGTAATGATTAAGTTTGTTGTGGTATATATTTATTTCTTCTCAATCGTCTGTAGTTATTTTTTATCAACCTACTGTTGATTAATATGAATGCTGTTCAGTTAGCAGAGAAAAGAGCCCCGATCAGGATGATAATACTCCTGGTGCAACCAAGCTGAAAGAGTATAATGGTAAGTGCATAACAATTTGTTACATATGCTGTCTCTAATCGCCAATTCCTTATAAATTTATATTCAATCTCATTCAGGAAAAGAAGATTTAGTATTGACCACTGCGAATGAGAATGAAAGTTTACCACCAGAACCTGTTCGTCGTTGTGTAAGTTGTATGTGTTTATGTGTAATGTCGATATTTGGAAAGAATGTCTAATGCTCAACATAATATTCCCCCTTTTGGTTATGCAGGCTAAAAGGAATGGTGTGTTATCTGTGCTGGAAAACCATTGCCCTGAGGTGAAGAAACACAAAAAGAGAGTTTCTTTGAAGAAACTTCTCGAATCAGAGAAGAAGCAGATTTTGCACGAGTTCAATGATGAACAAGTAAGAATGAATGTTAATGAAATATGATTATAACTAGGAACCTTGATGTACATTAGTCTGGAGTTGCTACCGGTAAAGCTAAAGTACTGTTGTAAGCTTTAGTTGAAGCTTATGATGAATACTTACTTACAAGTATTTGCTACAATCATTACAGGGAGACGATGATTTTGTACTTCCATCTGGAGATGCTAAGGAATGCGATACGGTAGGGATACTATTGTTGATTAGTAGTTAAACATCTTCTCTTTCTGTTGTCAAGCATTGTTTTCTTCTGCAATGACATATGTTCATTAACATTTGGATAAAGTGGAGAAACACATATTATGATTCTCTGTGCCTCCCTCATGTGAGACTGTGGTTGAAAGTATCATTGTGGTATTTTTCCTCGAGAAATGCTTGCACCTCAAGAAACACATTTTATGATTTTGCACTAGGGACATGTTTATTACCATATTGATTCTATCCTCGGTAATATAATCTGGACCTGTCTTTTTTGACACCTTCGGCTGGTATCCAGGATGATGAGACAACCCTTTTAGAGGAGGAAGAATTGGCAAATGCTGAGTCAAACAATAATATGGATGAGGTTAGATCACACATTAATAATTTCTGTATTGAGTTTCAAACACGCTTTGGTAGCTATAATTTCGGTGTCATCCTTTGACTTAGTCAACTAAATTCAAAGACATGTGCAACATGATAATTTAATACCATATGATAATGATTTGTTTTTTCCAGATTGCGCTTCTGCAAAAGGAAAGTGAAGTTCCCATAGATGAGCTGCTTGAAAGGTATAAAAAGGTATGTTGAAGAGTTATTTGGTTTGTTTGCATTTGCTTGTACAGTAGATACTGATTCCGTTGCTCTTAATCAGGATTTTAACAGTGATGAAGATGTGGAAGATGACATTCGATCTTTGTCTGCTTCTGATTCTGAGGAATATTTGGGTTCTGTAGAACAGGGGAACTCTGTACTAAAGCATCCTGAAGAAGAATCCAATGGAAATATAGAAAAAGATGAAGCTGAGTGTACACGGAAGTCTGGAGAAGATGCGCAAAGTGAAGATATAATTGCTGATGCTGCTGCTGCAGCCAGGTCAGCACAACCAACCGGCAACACATTCTCGACAACAAGTGTACGGACGAAATTTCCTTTTCTTCTGAAGTACCCGCTGCGTGAGTATCAACACATTGGCTTAGATTGGCTTGTGACCATGTATGAGAAGAGACTTAATGGAATACTTGCTGATGAGATGGGTTTGGGGAAGACAATAATGACCATCTCTCTGCTTGCTCATCTTGCTTGTGAAAAGGGGATATGGGGCCCACATCTTATTGTCGTTCCAACTAGTGTTATGCTCAATTGGGAGACTGAGTTTCTTAAATGGTGTCCTGCTTTCAAAATATTAACTTATTTTGGAAGTGCAAAAGAGCGGAAAATAAAGAGGCAAGGTTGGTTGAAACCTAATTCATTTCATGTTTGCATAACGACTTATAGGCTGGTCATCCAAGATTCCAAAGTTTTTAAGCGTAAGAAGTGGAAATACCTGATTTTGGATGAAGCTCATCTGATAAAGAACTGGAAGTCACAAAGGTGGCAAACACTGCTTAATTTTAACTCCAAAAGGCGTATCCTCCTGACTGGTACACCACTTCAGAATGATTTAATGGAACTTTGGTCTCTGATGCATTTCTTGATGCCACATATTTTTCAGTCTCATCAAGAATTTAAGGATTGGTTCAGCAATCCAATAACTGGGATGGTAGAGGGGCAAGAGAAAGTTAACAAAGAAGTAGTTGATCGACTGCATAATGTTCTCCGGCCTTTCATTCTCCGCCGACTGAAAAGGGATGTAGAGAAGCAGCTTCCGATGAAACACGAACATGTTATCTGCTGTAGGCTCTCAAAGAGGCAGAGAAACTTATACGAGGACTTCATTGCTAGCTCTGAGACTCAGGCAACTCTAGCTAGTTCCAATTTCTTTGGAATGATAAGTGTTATTATGCAACTTCGTAAAGTCTGCAACCACCCCGATTTATTTGAAGGTCGCCCAATTGTCAGTTCATTTGATATGAGTGGTATAAACATGCAACTAAGTTCTTCTGTTTGCTCAATGCTTGCACCTGAAACATTTTCAACGGTTGACCTTAGTGGTCTTGGCTTAATGTTCACGCATTTGGATTTCTCTATGACATCTTGGGAGGGTGAAGAGACTCTAGCCATTGCTACCCCTTCAAGCATAATTGAGCAGCGTGTAAACCTGTTTAATATGGAGGAGAATATACTTGGACACAAACATAAGAAAAAGACGCATTCTTCGAATATTTTCGAAGCGATCCAAAAGGCACTATTGGATGAGAGATTGAGAGAAGCAAAGGAGAGATCATCGGCTGTTGCATGGTGGAATTCTTTGAGGTGCAAGAGAAAACCCATGTATGCCACAGGCCTACGGGAACTTGTCAGTGTTAAACATCCTGTTCACGATATTCATTATCGAAAACATAATCCTTTATCGTACCTATACTCATCCAAGCTTGCTGATATTGTGCTGTCACCGGTTGAAAGATTCAGTAAGATGGGTGATAAGGTAGAGAGTTTCATGTTTGCAATACCCGCGGCACGTGCTCCTCCAGCCGTTTGCTGGTGCAGTAAAGGTGGATCACCTGTGTTTATTCACCAAACGAGTAAAGACTTGTGGTCTCAACAATTCTTCCCGCTTCTTACTCCATTCCGCCCTGCTATTGTCCGGAGGCAAGTTTACTTTCCGGATAGAAGACTTATTCAGTTCGACTGTGGTAAGCTACAGGAGCTTGCGGTTCTGCTCAGGCGACTTAAATCCCAGGGTCATAGAGCTCTAATATTCACACAAATGACAAAAATGCTAGATATTTTGGAGGCATTCATAAGTTTGTACGGTTACACTTACATGCGTCTAGATGGTTCTACTCCGCCTGAACAGAGGCAGACGCTTATGCAGCGGTTTAATACAAACCCTAAGATATTTCTTTTTATTTTGTCAACACGAAGTGGAGGTGTTGGCATAAATCTAGTCGGGGCAGATACTGTAATATTTTATGACAGTGATTGGAATCCAGCCATGGATCAACAGGCACAAGATAGATGTCACAGGATAGGGCAGACCCGTGAAGTGAACATATTTCGGTTGATCAGTGAGAGCACCATTGAAGAGAATATCTTGAAGAAAGCAAATCAGAAACGTGCCCTTGACGATTTGGTTATACAGGGTGGAAGCTACAACACTGAATTCTTTAAGAAACTGGATCCAATGGAATTGTTTTCAGGTCAAACTGTTGCCCAAAAGAATGTACCATCAGAGAAATTAGCTAACAATACTGGTGACATGAATCTATCTAGTGTGGATTTAGAAGCTGCTTTAAAGAATGCTGAAGATGAAGCAGATTACATGGCACTAAAGAAAGTTGAAGAAGAAGAGGCTGTGGATAATCAAGAATTCACTGAGGAAGCTGTTGGAAAGTTGGAGGATGATGAACTTGCCAATGAAGAGGAAATGAAGCCTGATGGTCCGGATGAACACAATGCTTTGGTCGTAAAACCAGATGTAGGCAATGAAGTGAATAGAACTCATCCAGTTGAGGAAGAAGCCCTTGCTTTGCATTGCAAAGTAGATGATGTTGACATGTTGGCAGATGTCAAAGAGATGACTGCTGCTGCAGGATCAGCAGGAGATGCAATATTGTCTTTTGAGAATCAACTACGTCCAATCGATCGATATGCAATACGTTTTCTCGAGCTGTGGGACCCAATCGTTGATAAGGCTGCAGCTGAACCCCATACTCAAATTCAGGAAACCGAATGGGAATTAGAGAACATTGAGAAGTTGAAGGATGATATGGAAGCTGATATTGACGATGATGAAGAACCTTTGGTATATGAAAGTATGTACTTTAGCCATTTTCTTTCTACTTCTGCATTTTGGGATACATTTTCTAAATACTATGGAAGATATTTATTCAGCTTCAAAGTGTCATTTGCATTGGAAATACTATCTGAATTTTTACCGGATGACACTTTTTGCTTTTGTGCCATCCATGTAGGCCTGGTATGAATTTTGACTGATTTTTTTTCTCTGTATTGGTTTATGAATATGATTTTTTCAAGAATGAATTATGTTCTTATTTTATGATATCTCTGGAGCTAATGAAATGATTTTAGTGAATTTAATGTCTTAATTCCCAGGGGATTGCACCAAAAATTAGAGTTCCTATTGAATGTCCTTCTTGATCTATCACAACCGCAGCAGTCATAAATATTTTATTACCATTCCCCTGTCATATTTGACTTTTTTATGCCTTGCGTAATTTGCACAAGTTTCGCTTTGTTGCTGCCTGCTTCTTTTTCTTTCTTTTGTTCAGTTTATTTTTTCTGTTGTCTCATTTCCTTGGTGGTACTTGTTTCATTTCTCTCCTTTTTCCTTGATCGTAATTATTTCTTAAAACTTTTCTGGTGGTAGGTAGATTTCACTTTTATAATCTGCCAAGTTTTCGAAGTTAGAGAATTCCATCATCCCTTAATTTGAGGCTTTATTTTAATTTTAATTCTGTTGCTCAGGCTGGGATGCTGATTTTGCTACTGAAGTGTACAAACAACAAGTTGAAGCACTAACTCAGCAGCAGGTATGAACCGTCGACTTCAGTATTTACCTAAGATAGTGATGGCATAAAATGCTTACCTTTTTGTGTGGGTGGGTGGTTTGATGCGTCATTTTTATTTTTTTATTTCACAAAATAGAGAATATATGCATTTCTTCACCAGTATACTCACACGTTAGTATTTAATTGATGTGTTGTTTGATAGTTGATGGAAGATTTGGAACGTGAAGCACGGGAGAAGGAGGCTTTAGAGTATGGAAACCCTGATTCTCCAAGGTGTGTGTATGTTAGATTTTTTTTTTGACAGCCTCGCATTAATTTGTTTTTGATGATTGAAATGCTATTTATTTATTGTCCATGCCATACTTAGAGAAATGTTATAAATGTAAAGAAAGTGTGTTCAGATAGTTTTCTTAAGCCTTTGAGAAGTTGCTGAGCATTTTTTGTGTCTCCAGTCGTATCTTAATGTGAGTGGGTTGTCTGCAACCATGTCATGGTTATACAACAATCTTTCATAATACGATGAATTTAATTATTTGGTTGATTAAACAATGCAATGGTGAATGATTGAATGTAAACTAAAAGATGTTCGTGAAATTGGTTGCTAAAGCCTAAATGAGTAAGTTGTAGTATAATATTGCAAGTGTCATGGTTTCAATTGTTGTATACATATACTATTAAGAGATATTGATGTTGTAATTACCAATTACGATTCAATTTGTTAGGATTAACTTGATCAACATCTCATGGATATTAATCCCCATGTAGAATGGAAAAATTGTCAACGTAATTAACTTGGCCTTGGATGCGATTCAGAATTCTTGATGGTTTAAGTAATTTGACTGAAACTCTAAAACCTCCTCTTTATACCAATTAATTTGTCCGTGACCCGTCCCATAAATATAGTCCGTGTGTTGGCACAGATATTTAGATTTTTTTTACACTTTGTTGACCAAAATGTAAATGCTAATTAAAGTATATTCATCTCTTGCTTATGTAGAATCTAGCTTTAATTTATTTTCTGAAAACAGGAATGATATTCCCGTGGCTCGTAAACCCAAGTCCAAGAAGAAAGCCAGGAAGGCTAAGTTCAAATCTTTGAAGAAAGGAGCTCTGGTCCCTAAAACAATCTCCATGAAAGAAGAGTCGTCGATAGATACGATGTCCATAGACGATGATTTAATCGATGATGAGTTGATCACTTCCTCTGATGCTTTATCCCCGTGCTCAACTCAGGAGAAAAGACTTAGACCTGCTTCAGATGATGATGAACCTAAGAGCAGAAAGAAGCCCAGAAAGCTGAAGGCTTCTGAAATAGGAAATGTGCTTATGTATCCCAAGTCATCCAGCAAGCAACAAAATGAACTTAAAGACTTGAAAATCTGTGATAATAACGTTCTTGACCATGAACCTAAGCAAATAAGTAAGAGTAAATCTCAAGGAAAGCTTTCCATTTCCATCATGCCTGTGAAACGGATTTTTACCATGAAACCAGAAAAGGTCAAAAAGAAAGGAAGCATTTGGTCAAAGGATGTTTTCCCTTGTCCTGATATTTGGTCACCAAAAGAAGATTCATTATTGTGTGCTATTGTTCACGAGTATGGCCCGAATTGGAACTTGACTAGTGAACTCTTGTATCGCACAACTGCCGGTGGGTCTTATCGTGGTAGATTTCGGCATCCTGTCCATTGCTCAGAGAGGTTTCGGGATCTAGTCCAGAGATATGTTTTCTCTGTCACTGATGCCACAAATATTGACAAAGCTGTCTGTGTTGGTTCGGCCAAGGCATTGCTCAGAATATCGGAGGTACGTTATTTTTTGTAGCTACTAAATATGACAAACTTATTACACATTATCAGGATTGACTTGTATCACTGAACTAAATTTCTCAAATGATGGTATATAACTGTTTTGGGCATGTTTCAACCCTTACTTTATGAATGAAGTAGGTGGTCCCATGTTAGAGTTTTCAGTCACAATGTAGCTGTTGCTTTTTCTGTGGGTTCTTATTATATTTTATTTTATTTACCCAAAAATAACACAGCTCTTTTTTATCCCTCTGCTTTATTCGGTTATTCCTTCATTTCACAATATATGTGATGGGTATTTTTTTTTTTTTTTATCGAAATTGTCGCAGTTCTACTTCAATGTAAAATTGAACTAATCATTATACTACTATTTTAAAGATTGGAAGTACAAAAGTAGGGAAGATGCAACTTTTGAAAAGATGAAAACGTATTGGTATGGGTAATATGGCCATTTAGTTTCACTATTTGATTTGTGTGCGTGAATAAGGTAATAGTACTACTCTGCTCTTTCAATTTTCAACTAAGATTATGTTTTAATAATTGTGGTTTTTCTTATTTTATTTATGTTTGGTAGATTGTCAGGCTCCAATTTTTTGTACCTTTCTATTGACCTATGCACTCTTTCATGCATTAGGATAACATCCGGACATTGCTTGGCATTACTTCCGAACTACCTGACCATGAAACTCTTCTTCAAAAGCACTTCCTATCCCTGCTTTCTTCTGCTTGGCGAGATAAATCACGCCTCAGCTGTAGGAACCCTGATCAATCTTCACAAAATGGGTTTTATTCAAATCTCACTGGGCCGGGTTCTGGAATCAACAAGCATAAGTTTTGGGGGAAATTACCGGAAAGGCTAGAATTCACTAATCTGCTTCAGTGTGGAAAATTGGTTGCGGCTGCTCTGGATGTGGACAACAGTCATCAAACCCGCGATAAATTATCTGTCTCAAATCAGGAGGACTTGCTGGTAGCAAAAGAACGCATGGATTTGATTCTTGAAATTCAGGGAGAAAGGGATGGAGACTTACCCCTTCCGCCTGTCGTGAATGTTTCGATTCTTGAGCCGGTGCCAACTCTTTCTTTGAAGGCCCATACCGGAGAAGAACGTCATTTGGCTCATTTCAAATCTTCCCGCGGTCTAGCGGCAAGTCAATTCAGGTACAACCCCATACATAATTCAGATTTTCAAAAATGCAAAAACTACTATAAAACTGCCTCGTTTACAAGGGTCATACTTTTTAAATGAAATTGCGAGGGTCATACATGCCAGAACAATGTAAATATTTGAGTGCGACTCTTTACCCTAAAATTAACTTTATAACTTCAAAATGTTATCATCTTATATAAGACGGTCTACTGCTCAGTGCACCATTCACCATTCACCACTTCTTGTTTTCAAATGCATTGCTGTTGCTTCTGATCTCCAATACGAACTGTTGATGCTTCATGAAAATGACTTGCAGTTAGTGTCTTATTAATCTATCTTAAATCGCGTGAATGTGTGATTATGATGATCTTTCATTTAATTTGCAGAACTTCAACTGGGACACCTTCCGAAAGTTCGGCTGTGGATTCACTTAATTTGGGGAAGCAGCAGAAACTCCCTCATGCAGACCTATTAAAGCCTTCAAAATCAAAACCGAGACGAACTAATAAAGAACAGACAGATTTGCATAATCTAACTGCTAATGATGTTTTCCAACACACGTCGGCATGGGTTCCAACTGACCCTTCCCTGGGTTTCGATGACCTGTCATCCTGCTTTTCAGAAGCTGGAATGCTCGAATCTGATTGTATCCTCGATAAGATGGATGATGAATTTGAATTCTTTGATTCCGGTCCAGATTCAATAATATCCGGTCTGGAAGATTTGTCTGACTTACCCGATTTTACGGAAATAGGGTAAAGAGACTAGATAAGTCAAACCAAAAGATGAAAGAGAGAGAGAAGCCATGTTTTTTCAATGGCAAAGTCTCGGGAGAAAGAGAAAAGCATCCGGTCGATGAAAGTATAGACTACTCGAGGCTGGGAAATGATTTGCTGAGCTGTCCGAGAATTTCGCAACGGCAAATGGCTGTTGAGAAAGATGCAATGGATTGCTGTTTGGGACTGGGGTGAAAAGAGGTGTTGTTTAGTGGAGATATTAAGTACCAAAAAAATGTAGAATGTAGATTTTGAAGGAGGATATATATATATCAATATATGTGTCACAACTAGGGGTCCATAAGGAGTAGGAATTTAGTGTAGTATTTATTCTTGGAAGTGGTGTTTTTATTTTTGCTGCTTTAGTATTTTTAATTTTTTTATGCTGAAACAAATGTGATTTTTGAAATTTTACTATTATATTCATTAATCCATGCGATGCAGGCTTAAATTCTGCTCGGAGATTACAATTACTTGCCGGAAAAATGATCTTTAGATTGTATGTGTGATTCGAATACAAGAATTTTTGTCGATGTAGTAACATTTTAGTCAATTTTTGTACTACCAAAGGGGTAGAAATTTTCATTTTTGTGAAATATGCTATTTGAGTTTTTTAATTTCACAATTCAATTCAAAGTTGATAAAATAAATTGTTGTTAAATAAAAAAATTAAGTAACTTTTAGGGAGGGAAACAAAATAAATGGGCCGCGCTTATTGAGAATTTTAAACGAAAACCTTTTTCCATATATATATTTGGGTTCTCAATAAAGCTTCAATCTAGGATTTTAATTTTATATTTTCTACTTCGTTTTCCCTCGCAATATTTGAGCCCTAATTTCACGAATCATCAAGGATACGCAATGAGTCGAACAGTGAAGAAGGAGACGATTAATGGCGGCAGTCGGGTTACTCCGCAGAACGTCAACGAAGAACAAGGTACAACCAATTGCAGCAGCAGAGCGGACGACACCGTTGTCGAGCGTAGGGTTCTGCGGTCGAAGTACCTCACGTTTAAGAATCGGTTAACCGGTAATTTCTTATTACATTTATTTGGTGGGTAAATTTCTCTTGCTTGAATTACGTGTGTTGTTTGATAGGGTTTTACCTCGTGGAAGTCTCTGTGAATTCTATGGTAGTGTGTGACGATTTTTGATGAATCCAGTTTCAAGAACTTCCTTTTTTTTTTTTTTTTTAATTGTGACAATCTTGGAACTTATATTTTGAACCCAAAATAGAAAGTATATATTTTTTTAAATTAATGTTAAAAAGAAAAACAAAATAGCTTGGTTCGTTCAGGAATCTGTGTTATGATAGTGGCTAATACACACGATTCGACGTAATCCCTTTTTATTATCTTCCTTTTAAATTGTGTAACATTACCTTATCTTTGTCGTCGACTGCAAGGAAGAATGGTGTTGTCATGTCTGCGAGAATGTGTTGTTTTAATGAATTTTGTATTTTGCTTTGCAGATGAAAGGGATGACATGTCAAAGGTTGGTTCAGATAAATTTAAATCAATGATTGACGAAGTTGATAGCTTGCATCAGCTAGGTACCATTTCAAGGACTTTTTTTTCTTACTTGCTACTCTCGCATATATTTTTTAATCCGTTTTTGCACTGAGTGTAACTTTGTTCCGATATATATTTTTGATGCATGTTGATATCGTGCCTTACACTTCTTCATTTTTATGTTATTTATTCAGTGCAAAAGCCTCGGGAACAAGTAGCAGATGCCGAAGCCCTGTTTGACATTACCAACACATTGGTGACCTCTGTGAAAGCATTTAACAGTGACGGTGTGACACCTTCAGATTTTATTAGCTGTCTTCTTAGGGATTTTGGGGAAGGAGTTGAACTAAGCAGTAGCCAGAATGAGGCTCGGACTTTGATACGCTGGAAAGATATTGGACAAGTGGTATCTCACGTTTTTAGGGGTGCTTCTTTTTGTCCTACGATGTAATATACACTTACACATTTTTCTTTTCAATTATCTTGAATCATCGGAACATTAACAGATTCTGCCTTACAGGGTTGGGCCTATGAACACTGAGCTGAAGCAGCGTAAGAATGTGGTTCATCGAAAGCGTTCAAAACTGGCTGAAAATAAACGTCCTGAAGAGGTAAGACTTCTTCTCTGCTTATTTATAATTACATAGAACATATACCGATATCTCTACTCTTTTTTTTTTGTAATTGCAGCTTGATGAAACTGCTAATAAGGAAAAAACAGATACCGATAAGAATATGGCTACCATGTTTGGTATTCTGAGGAAGAACCGCAAAGTCAAGCTTGAGAACCTAATATTAAATCGAAAATCGTTCGCGCAGACTGTGGAGAATCTATTTGCTTTATCTTTCCTGATAAAAGACGGGCGTGCTGAGATGTCGGTGGATAGTGCTGGATGTCACCTAGTTTGTAAGTATCTTTTGCACTCTTATGTCATCTTATTTATTTTTTATTTTCTCCTAGTCTCTTATTCTTGATCTGTAGTTTGACTTTGAATTGCTCATTCTCTCAGCCCCAAGGAATTCTCCTAGTGCCAGTTCTATTCAATCTGGGGAGGTCAGTTACTGCCATTTTGTATTCAGATTTGACTTCAAAGACTGGAAGGTAAAGTACTACATGCATATTTCGTTTCAGGATCTTGAAATTTCATTTGCTATCTTTCTTTTGAAACATTGAAAATAAGTTGTGGGTTGACAAGTACAAAAGTACCCCTGGAATTTTATTATGTCTTACATCTACACCCTTACAAGGGGTATTTTGTAATTTTGATAGTTACTTGGGTGTTTTTGTAATTAAGTCAAACCTGAAGGAAACGTCTGTAATCATCCCTAAAATTAAATAAGTAAATTAACCCTCGTCCTGTTTTTATTTCCCTTCATATGTGTTAATATACAGTCTAATGAATTTTCATACCAACTCCAGTCAATGTTAACTTCCGTTGTGGCTGGAGAGGAACTAATGCCACATAGAATCGAAGCCAAGGAAGAAACAATTCGTGCTCAGCAAAACTCGGAGCCTGAAGAGGCTGAGGCGGCCCAGCCTACTACTCCTATACGGAAACTCAGCCGCAACCGAGGCTTGATTAGGCAGGAACAGGCTGTAGTTGCCGATTCTCCTGAACAAGACGATACAGCAGCTGCCATTCGGAAAGGGAAACGAAAACTGACGGTGATATAATATGAAGCGCAAGGGTAAATTCGGTATTTTAGTTTATAGTTTAGCGTAGGGTGTGCATTGGATTTGGTAAGACCAGTTTCTCATATAGTCCGATTATTGTTTGATTTCTTGCTGCAGCTGCTGTATATATAACTTTGGTATTTATTTCTTCTCGTATGTGTTATTATATTTTGCCAAAAAGAAAAACATCACACATTTATTTTGTAAGTTACAATTCGATAATAATTTCAAATTAATAATTATAAAAATAATCCAGATTTCTCTAAGCACTACCGTACCCTGTATTAGCATTATCACTCAAGTGTGGGTTGCGGGTGATCGGGTGGAACTTAACCGTGCCCTCGATCGCCTGCTCGGTAGTATTGTGTTTGGACAGGGACGACACCTGGCGGTCACTGCCAGCTGTCCCAGTTGCGGTGAAGGAGTGGGACCCACCGTTCTTCGCCATCATCTTGGCTGCTGCGTTGTGCTCACGCGCCTCCTGCTTGCTGAGCTCAGCGTGATGCACGCGCTCCTCTTTCCTCTCGGTGGCCATCTCTTTCTCCGTCTGATCGTGGGCACTCATTCTCTCCACCTGTAAAAAACAAAAAAAGGAAAGAAGAAAAACAGAGATATAGATATTGAATCGAGAATATATATATATGTATATTTTTAACGAAATCGAAAGGTTTCTTGAATCGAAAATATATATATTTTTTTAACGAAATCGAAAAGTGAAACCTTTTCTTGAACGTTGGCCTTGGTTTTCTCCATGCCGGACACGGCGGAGGCGGCGACGTTTGAGGCGGTCTCTTTAACCGATTGCATTTTTTCACTCGTGATTTTAATTAGAAAAAGGAGATTTGTGAGAAATTGTGATGAAGGGGAAGAAGAATTAATACGCACGAAACATTGGCACGTACATGAAGAAGATGACACGTGTTCGTACATGAATGAGATGGAGACACGTGTCCAGTGTTTTAGCGGGAAAATAGAGTTGCGGGTAATTATTCTGTTTGCCGGTATTGCTATTAGTGGAATGTAAGTTGAATATGCCAATTCGGTAGTAAATACTGGATTAAGGGGGCGTCCGGTGCCAAATTGCACCGGATATTATGCTGTGCATTCTACATCGTTAGATTGTAATTAATTCAATCTAACGGTTAGCCTTCTGCCCATCAAATTATAAATTCGCGCTGCTCGTGCCCGTTAATTATAAACGCAAATAAAAACAATTACTTAACGCAAATTAAACAATTAAATACTTAACGCAAATAAACAACAATTACTTAACGCAAATAAACAATTAAAATATATACGATATTATTTATTCTTGACTTGTAAGTTACTTAACGCAAATAAATAATTAAAATATATACAAAATAATTAATTTTTTAAAGTATTTCACAAAACTTATTTTAAGCTTATAAAATTTTTAATAGTTACTATAGGTTAATAATTCTATACAAGTATATAATATTTTTTATTTTTTTTTTAAATTTTAAAATAAATTTTATACTAATTTATTTAGAACGTTGGTAAATAAAAAAAAATTAAAGTTATTAACTTAATTTTAAAAATTGTAATGTTAATAACCGTATTTATAAATATTTATAAGTTAAATAGTATAAAAAAATTATATACAATAATAAATAAAATAAATTAATTTGAAACGATGAGCTTGAAAAATATATTTAACATAAAAAATTATGATAAATATATTTAATATAAAAAATTATGTTTTTAAATGTGCATCGATATTAAAAATATATATATATATATATATATATATATATATATATATATATATATATATGATTATGTTTTTAATATATTTAATATAAAAAATTATGTTTTTAAATAAATGTGCATAATTATATATAACGGGCAGAGTAGTTTTTAATCGTTGATTCATTTGATTACAACCTAATCTAAGGTGGAGAATACACAGCATAACATCCGGTGTCAAATTGCACCGGATGCCCCCTGAATCCGTAAATACTTGGATGTCTAAAATCTAATTTAGGGGTGGGAGCCCGAAAACCCGAAAAAAAACGTCGCGGGCCGAACCTAAATTTTTTTGGGACCGACCCGCCAGGGCCCAGACTGAAAAATAAAAAATGGGCCGGGCCAGGGCTCAAAAAAATTTGGTACCGAAAGCCCAGGATCGGCCCGATTTTTAGTTTTTATATAATTTTTTTTAATAAATATTATATATTTTTATATAATTTTTAATATTTTAATTAATAATTTAACTTTAAAAACATAAATTATAAATATAAGTATACAATAGTATTATTTAAAATTTAAAATTTTATTTTTTTATAAAAAAATAAACAAATAATTATTTTTAATAATTAAAAACAATTTTTTAAAATTAAAAAAATTGGGCCCGAGAAGCCCGAAAACCCGACTCGGACCGTTGGGCTCGATCTCAAGCCGGGCCTTAATTTCAAAAAACCCGAACCGGCCCGGTCCGACAAAAACAGATTTTGGGCCGGGCCCTGGAAATTTTGGGCCCGGCCCGGCCGCGCCCAACCCTAAAATCTATGGCTAAATACCCAAGAATATGTTCTAATTTATATTATTGTGTATCACCCTGGTTAACGAGATAAATCTGAAAATTTTATTTAATTGGTGGTGAATTTTTTACAATCAATTTAATTTAATTTTTTATTTATCTAAATGTGGTTAATTTTATAAGGTTGATGATATAATTTTCTATTATCTTAAAGAAAAACTTCGTCTATATCATACTTGTGTACTCTTCCTATCCTAAGAAAGTTAGACATATTTTTATTTTGGAAGTGTTTCACAACAAAAAATGAAATAATTTTTTTATTTTAAAAAATAATTTTATTTTACTTTATCCATTTATACTTTTTAAATTTTACTCATATTTATTTTAGTTTTTCTTTTAAAATATAATTTTGCCTTTTATTTTTAAATAGTTCCCTTCCAAGTTGAAAGTTGAAACTCATGTCTATCGGTTATGTTTGATAGTCAAACCTGGATCCTGATTGTTCCTCCTCTACACGTTTGTACATTAAACTATTATTCAGTCTGTGTAAATTAAATTACTTATCTTGATATAAATTAAATATTGTACATTCACATATACATAGAATATATTACACCTCCAACATTACTAAATTAACACCATAAAATGATTATAATTTATAATACTCATGTTATGAATTTTTAAAATAATAATAATAATAATAATAATAATAATAGTAATAATAATAATAATAATATTATGTTCATTTTAACGATTCTCGAGCTTCTCTCCCTACCCATCATCAGTTCATCACCGACACGGCACCGACACCATTAAAAACATTCTTAATTTCATCTGATCATCAGTGTCATTCACAACGTCACCAGTCACCACCACCACAAATCCACAAACACAATGCAACTTTGAAGTTTCACCGAGGAAAAAAGTTGAAAAACATAATTTAGCTTTCAAAATTAATAAGTAAATAATGTCCATCAATTACAAAATTGAGAGATTATTCTGATAATAGTTTGAGATTGAGATGTTAAATTAGCATAACCTTTAAAAAAACCATTGGCCAAAGGTGGACCTTTGTAAATTGCAAAAACAGAGTAACCTATGAGGGTTGAAAATTGAGATCGAATTCGATTTTGCTAAATAGGATTAGAGTTTTATTCTTTTTATCAGGGTTGTTAAACCATAAGAGGATGAGCGAATTCGAAAACTTGACAGTGGGGAGAGCAAGCTCAGGCTTGGAACGATGGGGAGTGGGGAGAGAGAACAGAGCACGGTGGAGGATGGGGATCGGTGAGGTGGATAACGTCGGTGGGTGATTTCGATTGGCGATTAGAGAGATCGGAGATGGAGGAGTTGGAGACGGCGGACGGCGATTCCAAGAGGTAGAGACGAAGTACGGCTGATATTGTGGGTTTAATTTGGATACGTGAATTTTAATTGATAGTAATAAGGGCATTGATGGTGTATTCTATCAATGGGCTGCACTTAGTAACTTTTTTGGAGGTGTAATAAATTATTTAATACACTCCGTAGATTGAACTTCCTATAATATAATGCATCTGTAGATTGAACTTCCTATAAATTATCTCCCAAAACAACTAATTATATACACGATCAACCATTTTTATACTCCCCAAACACCTCCCAAACACCTGTACACATTTCTATTTCCTCGAAGAAGCTGAGGGCTAATCTTACAGTATCCGAGGCCTCCCCATGCGTCCCCGAATGAATTCTTAATAAGGAAAAACTCTTCACCGTCGTCTTCTGTTCCAAAGCCCACCAGGACCACAGCGTGATTTTCAGTTGCGACGCCTTCTCCAGGACCTCGATAAATTCCTATTATCATAAAAAAAACAAATATTATATATATATAGTATATAATATAATATAAATGTATATATAAAAAAAATAAAGGCCAATTGATCACCTCTTTTATACCGTTCGAACCGTCTGCTGATGGGTATTGAAATGCTAAGTGGAGTGTTGGTCTGTAGAATAGCCTTTAGCATCTCAGGGGTATGGTTTCTTAGTTTTTCAAAACCCCTCAAATATATGCGCTGAAAAACAATAAAATAATAGAAAAATAAGTTAGTACATAGCATAACACAATTAGACAAACATTTTTAAAATCGGAAATAAACTTTATTTGGTTTAACTCGTACCGGTGTAATGAGTGGAGGAACATCGGAGGGAACGATCACGCCGGTATAGGGCATATCATCGTACCTGCATGCCCCGTAGGTTTCCAGGTAGTTGTATACGACACTGAATCTCCTTGGGTAACCTCTGGTGGGGTCTTCACCCCTCTCTGCCACACCTGCTATCACTTCCGGACGAGGCGGATGCGCGGAGTCAATGTGGTTCACTACCTCTTGAGAAGACAACCCGTTTTGGATAGGATTGCCGCCTTTTGACCTATAGGCAACGTAGAGGCAGTCGACTGCCGCGCATGCATAGCACGAATCTAAAAAATTATACAATATCATTAGCATGCAATTTACTTTGTAAGAATATCGGTACAAAAATATTAATTTATATATATATATAATTAATCCTTACTTAGTCGCCCTTGAAAAATAGTACGTCTGATTTCTGGATATACGGTTTCAAACATGTTATGCTCAACGGTCCTGCTAAACTCAGAATACTCCTGACAATAAAAATAAAAATAAATTAAAACCTTTTAGAATTTAATATTATTATCACACTAAAATAATAAAAATGTCATTCATATATACTCACCTCAGGAGTCATAGGAGTCATCATGTGAGCCATTTCTAATCAACAATAATAATGTGTCAAGAACTGCATACAGTACAAATCCACAAGAACAAATCACAATTAACTAGTAATGATGAATTCAGCATGAAATCATATAGATACAAATTGAAAAACTTTGTACAATTACCTTGTAAGTAGGATCCTGGTAGAATGTCACAAGATCAGTAAGAGTAACAACATAAGTCTGTCTTCCCAGCTGTAAAAACCAAGCAAACAAAAAACAGTAAGTGTACATGCAATTCTTTCACAATAAACATCGTGAACATACACAAAACTCAGTCGTGTAAACATGCTATATATAGAGCTGGATAAATGGAGGCACTTAAGAATAGCTAATATCTCAGGAACTGCAGACGACACAATGTACATACAGTACAAATTCACAAGAAAAAATCACAGAGCAGGAAGAAACTCATACAACAACGACAACTTAATGGGTAAGTATACGAAAAGGTGCATTTGGTGGGTGCTGCTGCAAAGCCCATAGCTAGGTTTCATCAGATAAATCTACTCAACTCTTTAACTGTCTAGATACATGTAAATTTGATAATTAAGTAGCCTCAATGCCCCTGAAATCAACCTACGTACATCTGTCGCAAGGAAAAACAGGCCAGACACAATTCGAAGTTTAATTTGTCTCTAATAATGTCGAGGATAAATGAAGTATTTGTGTTTTGAGAATAGCTAGTAACTCAAAAATTGCAGATGACATAATGTACAGTTCACATACATCAACAAGAACAAATCGGTATTGAGCAAGATGAAACTCATTACTGATATAATGTAAATTTGATAATTAAGTAGCCTCAATGCCCCTGAAATCAACCTACATCTGTCGCAAGGAAAAACAGGCCAGGCACAATTCGAAGTTTGTCTCTAACAATGACGAGGATAAATGAAGTATTTGTGTTTTGAGAATAGCTAGTAACTCAAAAATTGCAGAGATGACATAATGTACAGTTCACATACATCAACAAGAACAAATCGCAATGCAATTAAATATTGAGCAAGATGAAACTCATTAATTACTACAATTGACAGACTTTTTTTTTCCAACCCAACTACACAGCAGCAGCCCAGCACAAATGCTAATGTAATAGAGACCAAAGACGAGCTGGATAATTAATTAATGGAGGTACTTGAGAATAGCTAATATCGATCTCAAGAAGTGCATACATTACAAATCCACAAGAAGAAACTCATTGTAGTTGGCAAAGTTAATGCAATTACTTTGAAAATTAAGAAGAAAAAAAAACAGAGACATGCCTCATACATCATCTAACAAAAACTTAATGGGGGAAACAAATAGTATATGAAAAGCCCCTAGCTATGTTTCAGATAAATTTATACCTTCAAAATTTACGTTGAGATTTCAGATCCAGAACTCGGAACTGAAAAAACATAGCCAACGAACTAGTAAGTACAAATGAAAAAAATAGTATTTGTTCAAGTTTTTTCTAAAAAAAAATGTGAAGCAACTACATATTACCTGCTGAGAAAAATTTGAAAAAAACAGACGAAGAATATTTATTTAGATAAAGAGAGAAATTAATTTTTTACCAGCTTAGAGATGAAGCGCACGATAGCGCGGCTCTACACAGTACATAGTACGAAAGACGGATGAAAAGGAGTGAGAGAATCCGTTAATCCTAAATATTTTATATATTTATACCATTATCATGTATTTAAATTTTAGGCGTATTTACAAAAATAGTGGATTTATCAAGTGGATTTATCGTTTAGTTTTAATTTTGTTTTTTTATTCTACGTAATGTTTTGATTTATTTTTTTAGTACTTTTGTAGAGAGAGTGAGTGCGCCCGAGAGCGAGCGCGACTCTGGCGTTCTCAGATGTAGTACAACTAGAAAAAAGAGGTTAGAGAAGTAATTTATATATATATTGACATTATAATTATATTTGCAATAATACCATTAAGTTAAGTGGCTACACGAATAATATTTATGTATATGATATATTTGAATTTTAGTATATTTAAAAATTTTGTATGTAGATATTATGATTTAGTTTTTTTAGTCCTTGCTTTATTTTTTTTCTTTTTAATTTTGAACTCGTTCCACAATAATTGTCAGACTGAAAACGGAATTAAGAAATAATAGTTTTATTGATTTTTTGATGAAAAAAAATATAAATAAAAATAGATTTTCAAATTAATAAAGTAAGTAATTTTAATTTATGTTTAAAAAATAAATTAAAAGGTAAGGTTATATATTTCATTTAATACGAAACAGTATTACTAATAATTATTTTTGGTTTAACATAGAGAGAGGGGGTGTGCAGGGGTCTGATTTGTAAAGGCATGCATCACCATAAAAGGAAAATTGCGATTTGGTTGTGATTTTGTCAGTATTTGTTTTAGTGACACATGGCCTATGGGGGACAACCATTTGGGTGAATTGACGAGATTTTTTTAATCACAAAAAAAGTTTGTTTAATGTTTAATGAGAGCATTTTCAATGTTTACTTGTCATTGAGTATAAATTCCAATGCCTCTGTCACTGTCGTACATATACGAGTATGATACCATAATATTTAAGTATAAAATAAATAATCATTTAATATAAATACAAAAAATACATAATAAAATGAAAAAAAATACATTTTCATAACTGTTTAAATTTGTTTGGTAATATTTTTTTAAAAAGATCTTATTTTGAAATCCTTCATAATCTTAAACAATTTTATTAAGAAAATATCATTATAGCATTTTATAAGTTCTTTCATGGTATTATTTTATCCAAACACTTAACATTTGCAAACTTAAATTTAACATCTTAATCCCTATAAAAACGTCTTATAAATTCTTTAAAAATAGCTTACCCAAACACTTTTAATTCATTTAAGTTCAATTCATATCGTTCAATTCAGTTCAAATTCATTTAATTCAATTATGTTTGTTTCAAAAATAAATAAAAATAAAAATAATAAGAAAATGTGCCTATTTGGACGAAAATAACATTATTTTTATAAAAAAAATTAATTCAATTCAACTGTTCAAACCAATTTCAACTGTTCAAACTGATATTCATATATATATTTTTTCATAACTTGTACTTTCACTCTTCATTTGTGTACATACGTACAAATTAGGGTTATTGTAAAATATCATTGTTGTTCTAGTAACTAATTACACACATAGTATAAACACACATACACATTTGAATTTGGTTATTTTTAGTTTTTACGTCTATCGATTTTTTTTTGAAAAATTACAGTATTCATTAAGAGTATTGATTAATAGCCGATTTAAATTTGAATACAGTATTCATTAAGAGTATTGATTAATAGCTGATTTAAATTAGCAGTTGGAACCTAATTCAATTTTAGTAATTTACCAACTCTACTCACAACTACACACCCATTTCAATTCTTCTACCTTTATCCCAGCACGCAGATCCACGCGCCACCGCAATGGCAGATTCCGACGCCGAGCAGCCTCCACCGTCCTCCCTACCGCCGCCGTACCTCTCCACCCGCGCCGAGAGCCTTTTGAGTACGGCCTTCTCCCCATCCCCAAACTCATATTCTTCGACGCCGTACAGAACCTATCCCATGTCAAATCCACGCTCCTCTCTTCAAATCCCAATCACCGGGTGAACACGGAAACCGTAGCCGGAGTCCTTCAAATCCCCGTCGTGCATTCGCGTCTATTGATCGAAACCCTGGCCTCTGTACTGCACGACGATTCCGACCCTCTAGTGAAGGCTCGGACTCGAGAGGAGATCGATGAGGCTGGGGTAAACGTATTTGATTTGCTTGTTTTTCTGTACATTCAGAGCTACAAGAGGTTGAAGCCGAAGGGGCACAAGGATTCTGCTGCTGTAGCTGATGTTTGGCCGTCTACTTCGGCTTTTGATGGATTTTTATCTGTGCTCTCGCCGTTGCAGGTGATGAATTTGTTCGACTACTTTTATGGGATTGGAATCTGAAGTTGAATTTACTGTTTTATAAGGATTTGTATGTGACATTTGTTCATTAGGTGAGTGCTGTTTTTGAATTAAACTACACAAATGAGTTTAATTCAGTTAATTGAGATGTCATAATTTGGGGACTTCTTTTGCCGTGTATTCATATATGTGGGTGAATGAAGATTTTTCTATCTCAGTTTCGGTTAAGTTGATTGGAATGTTCTCAGTATTGATGCCGAGGTATTAGTGGCATTACCTGAATTGTACATGAACCGTAGTGTCATTACCTGAATTGTACATGAACCGCACTTCACAGCTCGTGTTCTCGCGCACCATCGTACATTTAAGTGTATCCTAGGATTGTTTTTCTGTGTTGTTTTTTGCTTTATTACCTTAGCAAATAAGCATATGTGTACATATTGCAGTTGGTGCGCAGTAACATTCAAAGGCTTATGCCGTCTGAAGCTGATGAAGAGGCTCACCAGCTCTCTTATATGCAGAAACACATAAGCAATATTATTTCCCTCTTGAAAGATGTTTCAGAAGGTGAGGGGGAAGGTGATGAAACTGTGGTATGTATTTTTTTGTCTTGCTTTCAGTGCACTTTTTATATATGTCTTCTTTAATTAGATAGATGGCCTGTTAGTGTATATAATATATAATAGATGAATATTTTGATGTCACACACTCACACTCTCTTAGTTATTGAAGTGTTGAGTTATTCATGCTCCTAGGTTATATCCATGGACAGATTTGAACATCTTGGATTTCTGGTATATTTTGGGGAAAAGAAGTCTGAGAGGATTCCCTTGAGCCAGAGTACTCCATTTTTTGCGAATTCAGATCCCGACATGCCTGCTGCTCCAATTCCCGCATCTCGCGTTCTCGAATGGCTTCTCCAAAATATATACTATACCCTGGAACATATTTCTGATAGAACTTCCTCGAAAGAAAATAGCCCTAGTAATACATTTGACCAAGTTGTCACAATGGCTGATGTTGGAATAATTTCCACGAAACCCTCTAGCAGTCTTAAAGGTCTAGCACTCCAGCTTTGATTGAAGGTGTCTCTAAATCATCTTACGTAAAGCAAGCAACTGATCTTAAGGGCACATCTGTAAAGGTGATTCTTTTTCAAACCCAAACACCCTCTTTGTTCGTAGATAATTCATATTTTTATTAGCGAATGATTTTCTATGTTTGGTGTTTTGCTTGCACAAGATAGTCATTTGATGTCTTACGAAGGACACATCCAAATGATCTGATCTATGAATACTGGAAAAAAATATTGAGCTATATAAACTCTTAGTAAATAATACATGCCACATTTTTCATTTTATTTTGTCAGCGAAAGGTGAATACAACACAATCAAAACTTATTCTATTCTTACCGTACTATAGCACTATTCCTCACCTTATTTAAGTATTCCTTCCTCTGAGTTCAAAGTGAAATTGTCCCTATGTCATTCTCTTGCTTATTTTTATCTATTTCAGGTTGTAAACTGTCATGAATCAGTAATTAACATCTTGGCACCTATGAAATATGCAACAGTGTATGGATGCTCTGATGCTACAATTTTCTTTGGAGCTGTTGGCAAGGTAGAGTGATATCATATTGTATAAAGTTAGAAACATGATTTTATGGATAAATTGCTTTTATCTTGATATGGGCATACACTAATCATGCATGCTGCTGCTGAAGAGTTTATTGGATACTGTTTTCTAGCTTGTGATATATGTTAGAAATGATACGAGCTATCAGAAATATAAATAATTCGAGCGTGAAATTAGAACTAGAACTCATGCTTAAATAATTTTCTTAAAAACAGGCTGTTAGAGTCGAACATTGCGAACGTGTTCATCTGATAACTGCAGCCAAACATATCTGCATAGCCAACTGCCGTGAATGCTTATTCTTTTTGGGGGTTAACCAGTCACCCTTCCTGGTTGGTGATAAACTGATAACCATACATTGCAGGTGATCTCACTTTATATTGATGCTTACAACAATATGTATCTTCTTGCTTTAATAAATTATTATGGTGGTGTTCTCCATCATATTCAAAAGAGCTTTGATGCTCAGAATTTTCCTTTGTGCCGTTTGATTCAATGTTCAACAGGTTGCTCTGTATAATACATTTTACCCTCAACTAGAGGACCTGTGGTGCTTGTAATGTTTGACCCACACGATTCATTATCCCATACTGCAGGTGTCTCTGATGTTCAATCTGAATCTGCCACTCACTTAGAACCGGACCAGTATACCAATTTTGTGGTTAGTGCTTTATCTGGTGGCCTTTTTGCTTAGAAAGGATGTAAAGTGATTTTAGAATATTTGGTGCTTTATCTTTGGGATGTTGACTGATAGAATACCTTAAATGCTATCTATGTCTTGCCTTTTTCTCGTTACCGATTACTTTTAATAGAAATGTATAATATAGGATGAGGAGCAAGGATATATTATTTGGCAGTAGCTTAGGCTATTGGGCAAGTATTCTTGCTGGAGAACTTTGAACACTTCTGGTTTCGCCCCTATCCCCTCTTATCACATCATCGGTTAGTTTCCTTTCCTTCCTTGGTTCTTGGCATAATATAATACTGTCTTTAGATATGGATATTGCAGTTTGCACAGCTAAATCTGTTACCAATTTCTCAATATTTTCGGTCTGTATGAGTTCTGATTATCTTATTGCATTTAACTAGAACATGTTTCGTTGGGTCTTATGGATTCTGGTCCTTTTATTGTTCCATATGTTTCCAGCACATACTAACTTGTATTTTAATCATCAGATTCCGAATTGGTCTGGGAAGTGAACAAGATGTCTGCACAACAGATAACCCTTTTCATTTACCTGATCCTTATCTTGCTTCACAGTAGAAAAATGTAAGCTCAAGATATTTGTGTTTTGGGCCTCATTTAGTATATTGATGGTGGTTTGATTATTTTTTGTTCTTTTTTGTTTTGTTCTTCGTTCTTCTGGATAAAAGTTTGGAAGAAGTCGAGCAAACTTTGAGGGATACTCAACTTGAAGAGAGCCGGAAAAGGGAACTGTCAAGTGCTCTGCATGCATGTTTTAAGACTGATTATACGGTAATAATGCTGGTTGTTATAGAAAATTGTTCTTTCACATTTTTCGATATATAATTATGATCCAAGTTGAGTCTATATAACATTTTGTGAAAGTCGTGTTTGGGTTTTGGTACCTTTGTATGTATTTTGGTCAAGATTAATTCCTTTTATGAATGCAAATGCTACGACTAGAATGCATTATTCTACTTGTTATGAAGCTTATGGTGAATGTTTGAAGTTAATTGTTTCTCTTTCCTTCAATATAGAAATATAGAATATAAGATGATATGTTTTAGGTTTGGTGTAGTTTCTATATGATTCTGGGCCAGGTATTTGAACTAACCAGTTATCTATTATGTAAAGCAGTATTACTTATCATTGTGTTTTAAACTATGGTTATCTCAACATGCATGCTATGTTCAAATACTACCTTGATGATGTTTCCTTACGTTTAGGTCTTTCATTTTTTTATAATGTTTCAACCATCACGTGAGTTTAAGAGCATTTATAACTGTGTAATGTCTCAGATGTACTTGTGGCAGTCATTTTTCTTTTGGACTTGTTATCTAAATAATGATTAAATTTCACCCTCCCCCCATCCTTTTTTGTCTGAATGTTTGCAGCATCAGGAAATATCCGGCAGCTTTACTGCTCACCGGGGTAATAGGTGCTTATGCTTCAGGTGGAGCCTATGTTGCACGGATTTAGGTACGGGTATTATATCCGATACGACGATAAGTTCTTATCCGTGTATGCTACTAATTAATAAACATTGCTACAATATGGTGGAGCAGAAACATAGAGATTTTGTTTTCTTCAGCATTTTCCCTTAATTTTTTGAAACATAGAATTACTTCTTCGTGCGAGTATAAGTTTTTTGAAAATTAATTGTATAAAATTATTTAAATAATTAATTTTTATTTTGTAATTTTTATTTTTTTTAAAATTAATCGTATTTAATAATTTAAATAATTAATTTATATTTTGTCAAGTTTTCTAAAATTAATTGTATGAAATTATTTTAAAAATTAATTTGTATTTTTTAGATAATTAAATAATTTATTTTGATTTTATTTTATTTTTATTAATTATTAATGTGTAACAATTTAAATAATTCGTGTATTTTGTAAATTATTCTTTTTTTTAAATAATTCGTGTATTTTGTAATTTATTTTGTAATTATTAGTATGATGTTATGTTAGATCCCATAGGAAAAAAACCTACGGCATTAACTAGCTAGGAGACTAGCTCTCTTCGAACCATCAACATTAACATATAGCACAAAAATTAATTTGTATGAAATTAATTTTGTAAATTATTCTGAAATTAATCGTATAATTAAATAATTTATTTTGATTTTAATTTTTTTTATTAATCAATTAATATTACTAACAGCGTAATTATTTACTTAAAAGTTTAATAAAACAAAATTAATTATTTTTATTATTTAATATTAAAAAAAATATTAATAATATTTTAAATTAATTTTGGTAATAATTTAATTTCAAATTTATTGTATTAATCAAATTTTAGTAATATTTTTTACGATTGTCAATTAGTTAATTGTCTTTTATATATATTTTTTTTTGAAAAATCAATCAATTAAACTGTTTAATTGAATAAGAAACTAATATTGAAAAAAAAAACAATATAATAATAATAATAAACACTAAACTGTTTAATTGAATAAGAAACTAATATGAAAAAAAAACAATATTATAATAATAATAATAATAATAAAAATTGTTTTATTTATAATTTTGTAGTGTAAACACAACAATATTAAACCTCTCATATTGATTCTCATTCACGTGCCATCAAAATATGTATAAATTAAATATATATCGTGATTATAATTTATTATATTCAATTACTTTGTTTTCAAATTCTCTCTATCAATTATTTATATATTTTAAATATTTATTATTTTATTACTTTAATATATTATTTGATTTTTCAAAATTATTACGTAATATTTTTATTAATGTTTTTTTACCAAATCAAAATAGGGTAATTTTTTATAAAAGGAAGTTTTATAGTTTTGTTAAAATTAAATAACTCAATTTTTCCTAATTATTAATAAGATTACATAATATTATTTTAATTTTGTTAATTTTGGTATAACTTAAAATATTATAAACTATACTATCCCTTTATCTAAATTTTTCATCAAAATATCAAATTCATTTTTTTTATTTTTGTTTTCAAAATTAAAATTTTAAACTATTTAATTGGGCTTTAAGTAATTGGGCTTTTTTGATGGAAACAAATACTCTATAAATACGCATATATTTTTCCAACCCTAGTTTGGTTGCCGCAATTGCTTTCAATTCTTGTAAGTTTTTTTTTCTGGAGATATATTATAATTCACAATTTTTTTGGTGTAGTGTGAAGGAGATAATTAGGAAAAAAAGAAGATGAGCCCTAGTTCCACGGAAATTTTCGAAGGCTCTACATATGATGATGGTTATTATTCTGATGGTTCCGATGATCTCCTCGGGGATATCTCTAATGTAAGCGAATCATAAGTCATAACCTAACCCTTCAATTCCTTTTTTATTCCTTTATTAATTTTTAATGGAATTCAAAAGCTGCAAAATACTAATAAATATAATAAATAATTAATTTGTTTTAGAGTCACGTGATTGGTGAACCCGGATTACCTCCTGTGATGTATTTGGACTACTTTAGGGAGGATGAGGAAGCTCATGAGATGGCTAAGTTTATGGCACGAAGGGCCTTGGAGACCTTCAATGATGATTCTGTATGTATACATAATTATTGTTGTTGTTGTTGTTGTTGTTGTTGTTGTTGTTGTTGTTGTTGTTGTTGTTGTTGTTGTCTTTTAATTAATTAATTAATTACTATATATGTACTGTACTTATGTGAAGGGTAAAGAATATGAGCTTGTGGAAATATTGATTTACGAGTGGAGCTGCGAGTTGGACTTTCGTATCTACTTTTCTGCTAAGCCAAAGGATGCACCTGAAGATGATGCTGATGCTGTCAAGACCTTTCGAGCTATAGTTGAGTACTATACCAGTTCTGGTAGAGATGTCATCGTCGTCGAATGCGTTTTTAAAACTCCATATCGGACCATGCCACCAATATCTAAGTGGTATATATCCTATAATTCAATTTTAATTGTTTTTTAATTAATTTAATTATTATACATTAGCATTTTGATTTGTTCTTGCGGATTTGTACTGTCTGCACGTGTTGAGATCGATATTAGCTATTCTCAAGTACCTGCATTTATTCACATGTCTTGCTTTATGATGAATGTACATGTGGTGATTTTAGGAGTACCATTTGTACTTATTTAGCCTACTTAACCAGTCCGTATAATTCTATCTTTGAATTGTTTTTTAGTCGATCAATATTTAAATGTGTTGCAATTTGTTCTAGTTGATTTGAACTGTACATTATGCCGTCTTCAGTTTTTGTGTTATTTGCTATTCTCAAAACTCAAATTCTTCCACATCTTTGTTAGACAAATAAATTCGACTAGTGTCTGGCATGTTTTTGACTTGCGACAGATGTGGGTTGATTTTAGGGGTATTGAGGCTACTTAATTATCAAGTTTACATATCTGGATAGTTAAAAGAGTTGAGTAGATTTATCTGATGAAACCTAGCTAGGGGCTTTGCAGCAGCACCCACCAAATGGACCTTTTCATATACTATTTGTTTCCTCATTAAGTTTTTGTTAGATAATGTATGAGGCATGTCTCTGTTTTGTTTTCTTCTTAATTTGCAAAGTAATTGCATTAACTTTCCTCTTTTTCTTTTTTGTGCAATGCAGATTTAAGACCGGGAGATATCTATGTCGTGCTATGCCGGTGCTGTGATATGTTGAGTTCTTTGATGTAATAAGTATTTCAAACTTGAACATGTTAATCTTGGTTATGTTAAAACTATTATGTGTTTGGTGTTGAATAATGATGCTTTCATGCGTTGTGTTTTGTTTCGTGTGTCAACCAACCTTATCATAACTATGCCAAGGCTAGTGTGCACGAGATGACTTGTTTATAATTTTCAGTAAAAGTTTCTGCAGATTGAATTGCAATTTCAGCCATGTCACTATTCTTGACATTTTTTGCCTCTTAATCCAGTAGTTTAACTTTTATTTGCATAACAATATATAAAGCAAATTAGTATTTCAAACTTGAACCTTGGTTACTAAGGTCTTTCAATTGTAATTCGTTTTCAATTTTTTGAATAAATAATGTGTATGATATCTAGATCATAAATTTATTTCAAAAGATTGTTTGATATGTGATTATACTTGCCATATAATTGAAATTCAAATTGTTATTAATTATTTTTACAAAACATTTTTTTCAAATAATCTCCAAAATTTTAAAAATGATAACATGAAGACAAATTTTAAAATTATTACAAACAGCCCCAAATTCTCGTCTAACTATTTGTAATATTTACAAAAATGAGGGGATCTACCTGTAAAATACCAGTACAAGACAAAAAGTTGGGGGTTATCTTTAATGTTCAGAAAATTGAGGAATACGATAGTTAAAATATTTATGATGTTAGCCAAAAATAACAACTGTGCCAAAAGCAAGGCAAGGGTAGTTTGTGTAGTTAGTAGTTATCCCTTGTTTTTGAGTTTCCAAAGTTAACCAAGTGAAGTGAAGGAAAGGGTTCATAGAACAGAAGAAAGGAAATAAACACGAGCAAGAGCAATACATAGTTAGAAACTTGATCACACGTAGAGTAGCTTCCAGAAACAAACCACCAGCTTTCGCCATCATGTTGAAAATAAAACCAATTGCTTCACTATAGTTTCTTATAGACTTTTGAGTGAAAGAATCTCCCGGAAGCATTACTATTTCCGCTAGGTTGATCAACATAGTCTAAATTAGGTGTAATCAGAGGCCTCTCATCAACAAGATGTGAATTTCGTTAAGGCGTCGACTGATCTGTCTGAGGATAAAAGCAAGGATGACGTTGAATCATCTAAACGAAAGGAGATTGCTGAAGGGAAAAAGATTGCTAAGTCTCCAGAACCTAAAACTCAAAAGTCGATCTCGACTTCAAAAACTGAGACATATCAATTCCCGAAGAATATTGTCAAACATCCTCGTGGTATCCTACCTTATGAGAAGACGTTGCTGAAGAACTTAGAGAAATCTCAGAACGTGAAGAAAAATGGACAAACCTCTAGCACTAAAACCGTTTTGGTCAAGACGTCCACGAAGGTTGAAACTCGTCAAAGGAGAAAGTATGTATGTCACTACTGTGACCAACCTGGACACATTCGACCATTTTGTTATAAGATGAAGGATGACGCGAACAGAGAGTTGATGACCCTGAAGAAAAAGTCCGAAGTGGCTAAGGAAATGAAGAAACCCATTTCTCCAAATCCGAAAGCTAAGACAACTCTGAAAGCTGTGACTGAGAGACATGTCCAAATGAATGGAAAGAAGAAATGGGTGCCTAAGTCTCAAAAGAGTAAAGTTGAACTTAACTCTACAACCAGTAGTTGGCAACCAAGGGAACTGATTTTCTGCCATGTTGCACTAAATGCTTCTGAAGCTGGCAACAAAGGCATTTGGTACTTTGATAGTGGCTGCTCCCGACATATGACTGGCACAAAGAAATTCTTGAAAGAATATGAGCCGATGACTGGTTCCCCCGTGGTGTTTGGAGGGGGAGCAAAAGGTGTTGTCAAGGGAAAGGGGACGCTTCAAATCAAAGGATTACCTCTTATCAGGAATGTTGTCCATGTCAAGGGACTTGTGGCAAATCTCATCTCTATCAGTCAGCTTTGTGATGAAGGTTTTAATGTTAGCTTCGATAAGGAATCTTGCCGAGTTTATGATGCTGAGGGAAAATGTATCATGGAAGGTCCACGGGCCAAAAACAATTGCTATACAACTGAGTATAGTTGCTTCTCCGTGACCGTTCCTAATGAAGTTGATTTGTGGCACCAACGACTTGGCCACACGAGCACTCGCCATTTGAGCAAACTGGTTAAGGGGGAGATAGTTCGAGGAATCTCTCAACTCCCCAAAATTGAGAAAAGAGTGTGTGGCGACTGTCAGAAGGGCAAGTTAACGAGAACTCCTCATCCAGCACTTCCGACACTCATGAGTACTTCTGCTCCCTTCGAACTTCTACACATGGACTTGATGGGTCCAATGGAGGTGAAGAGCTTAGCTAAGAAAGAATATGTGTTGGTTGTTGTCGATGATTTTTCTAGATATACTTGGACAAGATTTCTGGCAACCAAAGATGAGACTTTCAATGCCTTCAAAGGTATTGTGAAATGGATTCGAACAAATCATGAAGCTAAGGTGAAGAGGATCCGAAGTGATCATGGAACAGAATTTGAGAATTCGAGCTTCAATGAATTTTGCCTAATGAAAGGTATTCACCACGAATATTCGGCCCCAAAAACGCCACAACAAAATGGAATCGCCGAACGCAAAAATCGAACACTGCAAGAGATGGCGCGCGTGATGTTAATCTCGAAAAATCTTGCTCGAACTTTTTGGGCAGAAGCCGTCTCTACAGCTGGTTACATTTTAAATCGAATAAGTATTCGATCTGGCACTACTGCCACTGCCTATGAACTTGTCAATGGCAAGTTAGTGGGAGTTGTTGCGACACTCGGGAAACTTCTTGTAATCGTTTTGCCTACCATACTCAGTGTAATAGTTTAGTTTCGTTGTTTCAATGGAATGAAAACATATTACATAACTTTGTCTTTGTCTTCCGTCTTTCATTCCACGAACTTGTGTGAGTGTTACCTTGACTGAAGCTGGTGTTCGTTGTTTAAGTCCAACTTCGCGAAAAGTTGGTATCATACGTCGAAGACGTAATTTCAAAATGTGATATTTTCCCTTTAAAATATTATAAACTAAACTACTCATTTTCCTACCTAGTTCATCAAAATATCAAATTCATTTTTTTTATTTTTGTTTTCAAAATTAAAATTTTAAACTATTTAATTGGGCTGGGCTTTTTTTTATGGAAGCGAAATACTAGTACTATATAAATACTACGCATATATGCTTTTAACCCTAGTTTGGTTGCCCATCGTAAGTTTTTTTGTCTTAGTTTGGTTGCCGCAATTGCTTTCAATTCTCGCAAGTTTTTTCTTTCAATTCTTTGTTTTTTGTTTTTATATTATTATAATTCACAGTTTTTTTGGTGTAGTGTGAAGGAGATAATTAGGAAAAAATAGTTTGGTTGCCGCAATTGCTTTCAATTCTCGCAAGTATTTTTCTTTTTTGTTTTTCGGGAGATATTATTATAATTCACAGTTTTTTTTGGTGTAGTGTGAAGGAGATAATTAGGAAAAAAGAAGAAGATGAATTCCACGGAAATTTTCGAAGGCTCTAATGGTTATTATTCTGATTGTTCCGATGATCTCCTAGGGGATACTTGTAATGTAAACGAACGATAAGTCATAATCTAACCCTTCAATTCCTTTTTTATTCCTTTATTAATTTTTTTAGGGAATTCAAAAGCTGCAAAATACTAATAAATAAAATAAATAATTAATTTGTTTTAGAGTCACGTGATTGGTGAACCCGGATTACCGCCTGTCATGTATTTGGATTACTTTAGGGAGAATGAGCAAGCTCATGCCAAAGCCAAGTTTCTCGCACGAAGGGCCTTGGAGACCTTCAAAGATGATTCTGTATGTATACATTATTGTTGTTGTTGTTGTTGTTGTTGTTGTTGTTGTTGTTGTTGTTGTTGTTGTCGTCTTTTAATTAATTAATTATTTACTATATATGTACTGTACTTATGTGAAGGGTAAAGAATATGAGCTTGTGGAAATATTGATTTACGAGTGGAGCTGCGAGTTGGACTTTCGTATCTACTTTTCTGCCAAGCCAAAGGATGCACCTGAAGATGATGCTGATGCTGTCAAGACCTTTCGAGCTATAGTTGAGTACTTTACCAGTTCTGGTACAGATATCATCGTCGTCGAATGCATTTTTAAAACTCCATATCGGATCACGCCGCCAATATCTAAGTGGTATATATAATTCAATTTTAATTGTTTTTTTAATTAATTTAATTATTATACATTAGCATTTTGATTTGTTCTTGTGGATTTGTACTGTCTGCACGTGTTGAGATCGATATTAGCTATTCTCAAGTACCTCCATTTATTCACATGACTTGCTTTATGATGAATGTACATGTGGTGATTTTAGGAGTACCATTAGTACTTATTTAGCCTACTTAACTAGTCCGTATTCTATCTTTGAATTGTTTTTTAGTCGATCAATATTTAAATGTGTTGCAATTCGTTCTAGTTGATTTGAACTGTACATTATGCCATCTTCAGTTTTTGTGTTATTTGCTACTCAAAACTACTTCCTCATCTTTGTTAGACAAAATCAATTCGACTAGTGTCTGTCATGTTTTTGACTTGCGAGTTGCGACAGATGTGGGATGATTTTAGGGGTATTGAGGCTACCTAATTATGAAGTTTACATATAATATCTGGATAGTTAAAGAGTTGAGTAGATTTATCTGATGAAACCTAGCTAGGGGCTTTGCAGCAGCACCCACCAAATGGACCTTTTCATATACTATTTGTTTCCTCATTAAGTTTTTGTTAGATAATGTATGAGGCATGTCTCTGTTTTGTTTTCTTCTTAATTTGCAAAGTAATTGCATTAACTTTCCTCTTTTTCTTTTTTGTGCAATGCAGATTTAAGACCGGGAGATATCTATGTCGTGCTATGCCGGTGCTGTGATATGTTGAGTTCTTTGATGTAATAAGTATTTCAAACTTGAACATGTTAATCTTGGTTATGTTAAAACTATTATGTGTTTGGTGTTGAATAATGATGCTTTCATGCGTTGTGTTTTGTTTCGTGTGTCAACCAACCTTATCATAACTATGCCAAGGCTAGTGTGCACGAGATGACTTGTTTATAATTTTCAGTAAAAGTTTCTGCAGATTGAATTGCAATTTCAGCCATGTCACTATTCTTGACATTTTTTGCCTCTTAATCCAGTAGTTTAACTTTTATTTGCATAACAATATATAAAGCAAATTAGTATTTCAAACTTGAACCTTGGTTACTAAGGTCTTTCAATTGTAATTCGTTTTCAATTTTTTGAATAAATAATGTGTATGATATCTAGATCATAAATTTATTTCAAAAGATTGTTTGATATGTGATTATACTTGCCATATAATTGAAATTCAAATTGTTATTAATTATTTTTACAAAACATTTTTTTCAAATAATCTCCAAAATTTTAAAAATGATAACATGAAGACAAATTTTAAAATTATTACAAACAGCCCCAAATTCTCGTCTAACTATTTGTAATATTTACAAAAATGAGGGGATCTACCTGTAAAATACCAGTACAAGACAAAAAGTTGGGGGTTATCTTTAATGTTCAGAAAATTGAGGAATACGATAGTTAAAATATTTATGATGTTAGCCAAAAATAACAACTGTGCCAAAAGCAAGGCAAGGGTAGTTTGTGTAGTTAGTAGTTATCCCTTGTTTTTGAGTTTCCAAAGTTAACCAAGTGAAGTGAAGGAAAGGGTTCATAGAACAGAAGAAAGGAAATAAACACGACATAGTTAGAAACTTGATCACACGTAGAGTAGCTTCCAGAAACAAACCACCAGCTTTCGCCATCATGTTGAAAATAAAACCAATTGCTTCACTATAGTTTCTTATAGACTTTTGAGTGAAAGAATCTCCCGGAAGCATTACTATTTCCGCTAGGTTGATCAACATAGTCTAAATTAGGTGTAATCAGAGGCCTCTCATCAACAGGAAACTCTGTTTCATCAAAAATCAACCCCGACAACTCTAAGGAATACTTCTTCTAGAGTTGTCACGTATATCCCATAACTCTCGATGCCAGAGATAGGTTTTGATCTCTGCATACAGCTCACTATTTCCCAAAACATGCTTTCAAATGATGGCGAGGATGCTTGAAAGAGATCTCATAACCAACCTGCAAAGGCACAATAAACGGACACAAATATTGAGGGGAAAAAAGAGCATTCAGTCATTGTTGCCGATGGAATGTGACTGTAAACAACATCAGCTACTGCAGAGGCAGTTGGAGTAGTCTGAAGAAAAACAATCATGAGATTTTGTTTTAACCAAAATTAATAGTAATAATTATTAAAAATAAAATATCAACATTAAAGGATCAATTGAGGAACTCTAACAGGACAAGTGGAGTCAGACGTTGCCCACCTTCACGAGGGTAAGAGTATAACCAACACCATACTGCTGCTTTAAGAAAAAGGAACTGCCAAACAATGGACAAATAATTATTAGACAGCATTGCTTTCTATATATCACTTATCCCACTCCTTTTTTTCCTTTCAAAAACAACCTTCCACAACATTTAAGAGAACCATTGGCCATGATAGCGATCCTGTCTCCAAGCGCATCAGCCTCGCCCATGGAGTGAGTTGTTAAAAGTATTATCCTTCCTTTTTTCATTCTTTTTATCAGCTGCCATGTCAGCCTCATCGAGCACGGATCCATTCCACTTGTCGGCTCATCAAGGATAATAACCTGTTTATTATACATGAAATGAACTATTTTTAGCAGGATTAAAATTTAATAGAATATGATCATAATAATAAAAATAATAATAATAATTTTGAAAATGAATCTAATTAAGAGATCTTTCTGTTTCCTATGAGTGCGATTCCCAGATATAACTTCCTCTTCATACCTCCAGAGAGTGCCCTAACAAGAGTATTGAGTTTGTCAGACAAACCCACCTAACAAAAAATGAGGCACACAGTTTTCAGATCATTAGACCAATTAGTCCACTAAAAAAAATGGTCTCCGTAACGTAGATTGGTCTGAAGGTAAGTACTTTCGTTTGGCTATCTGACACAAGAAGCTACTTTGACAATAATTAGGAATTTAAATCATAAAGCGTTCATGTAGAAAATTGCAAATCTGGTCGTGAAGGGAAAATCTAACTCATATTTGATGGTGGAGTCAATGAATATTTGCTCATTTAAGCATCAATCACTGACATTCAGGAAAAAATATCTCCATCGTTGTCTTTGTATTATCTACTGTAAAAGAGTTCATTTATATTAACTGTAAAAGAAACTTACTTTGTTCAGCCATTTCAATCTCGACATGCTGCAATTTATCTTCATTCACTCCCTTTATATTGGCAAATATTTCTAAATGCTCCTTCATTTGAGACAATAAAATTCAAAAATATTATTTTATTGCTTACATTCTTAAGAAATTGAAAGGAAAATAAAAATGACATATGTATTAATGTTCAATAGATTGAAATAATTTTTTAAGGGATTCATATCTCAAACATTGGAGATGAAAATCTCTTATAGGAAAAAGAATGTCATATTGGGGACAGACACCCAAACTTTGGCGTATTTCACAAAGTAACTAATAAATACTACCGAACATTATAAACAGTGATAAATAAGAAAATACGGAGTAAAAAAATTAAAAGATATTTTACTATGTCAGTTAAGATTTTTTTTTTTTCAAAAACCAAAGCATCTCCAGAGGTTGGATGAGCAAGGCCAACAAGTATGGACATTATTGTGCTTTTACCAGCCCCGTTATGGCCTGCAGGTAAGTACAATGGGGGCTCAAGGAAAAAAAAAAACAAAGCACTCAAAGATGTTGAAAAAAATGTTACCAAAAAGTGCAACGATTTGGTTTTCATACAGGTCAGCTGTAAAGAATCGACAACACAGCACCGTGCCTTGGTAGAAGAGTACACTGTTGGGAAATTCGCGTCTGAATTCCCTTCCTGAAAAACAATACGAACACACAAAGTACGAAAAACGCGAAATAAATGACACGAAGAATTATAGTGGTTCACCCGTTACGAGGGCTACATCCACTTCTTGCCGCTGCAATAATTCACTAGAATAATTATCACGCTCGATTACAATGCTCTGTAATGGTATAATTCAATTCTAGGCTATGGAGGTGTTAAACCCTATTTTACACTCATAGGGTTTATTTATAGGGGAGGGAAAACTTGGATGGGAAGAAAAAAATCCCGCTGGCAGCATACCGCAAAACGGCGACCGCCGTTTTGCCTTTGGCGCCCGCCGAATGCTTTCGGCGACCGCCGGAGTCCTTTTGGCGCCCGCCAAAAGTGCCAATTCTTGGCAGATCGCTAACTCCGTTTTCTCCCGGTTTCGGCGCCCGCCGAAACCCATTTGGCGCCCGCCAAAAATGGCCCGCGGTCGCCGATTCTCCTCCGGCAACCGCCGGTTCTCCCTTCGTCATTTTCTCGTCTTTTCGGCGTGAATTTGGCCTATACTCAACATACACACCTTGTGCAAATTTCTAATCTGTATACATCCAGAGGAAAGATTTACATATAAAATAAGTTACAGGAATACATCTTTTAACGAATATTTGTCATTAAAACTCGTGTTTTTGTTGTAAAAATATTTACCGCTCGACAAGTTTTTGTTGCTTCATTTCAAAACCAATGGCTTCCAGAAAGACATGAATTTTCCTCAAACTCCCTATTAGTTAATTTGACAGTTGAACTGGATGAGGACTGTTTGCTCGTAACAAATAAAAAATAAAATTATAATTACAAATTTTACATGACCCACCATCATCAACGCCATTAAAATGGTGAAACGCAGGTCCCCTCCGTGGTGCTCCAAAGCTGAAATCACGCCGTTGATACGCGAGAACTTTCGAGAAGATGAAGGTTGTCGGCTTGTGATGTACTGCTACTGCGTCAGTTTGTCGCCTCCTAACGTTGTCACCGCCGACTTTCCCCTCACGTCAGTCATCGTTGGGACTCGTCCTCGCCGCCTAAACCTCCGCCACTTACTTTCCCAATGATCTCCGTCGGCCGCACCTCTGGATAATTTCCAAATTTTCCTGAGGAGATTGACGAAATTGAACTCACGGACAACCAATTCCTTCGATTTGGCACCTGAATATTCACGATGTTTAAAATCCCTATTTTTACCCTGAATGTTCACGATGTTTAAAATCCCTATATTTTTACCGATTCTGAGAGTTGATAATAAATTAAAGAGATTAAATCCTTCTTTTTTTTTTTAAATAAAATCATATTCCATTTTTTTCGTCAATTTTCACTTTAAAGTGTACCTGTGGCCTGTGGGTCACGTGAGTTCATATGATGTGGCATTCAACTGCGGCAGCTTGCTGATTTGGCTAAAAAATACGGATCCATTTGTCCCAGTCAGCATTTATGAGGAAAATCTCAATGCAATGGGCGTAATTAAACAATGGAGAGACTTTATTACATAAAATTAAGTACATTTTTTTTTACTTGATTTCAGTGCTTTGATTTCAGTGCAGTTTAGTTTAGATCGCTTTAGTTCAGATCTGATTAAGTTTGTTTCAAAAAAATTAAAATAAAATAAATAAAAAATAATTTCAATCTATAATTTTAAATATACAATATAGTTACCTTCATTATATTATTAATATTTTTTTTAAAAATTTAATAATTTATAAAAATTATTATTATTTTTATAAAAAAATCAATTCAGTTCTGTTCAGATCGCTTAAGTTCAGTTTAGTTCAGTTCAGATCGCTTAAGTTCAGTTCAGTTCAGCCGATTTCAGTCCAAAAGAACAGGTCCTCGGTCAATTAACACTGCAATAACAGTACCTACCCCCAATTCATATTCTCAACTCAATTTCTCCACAGCTTATGAGTTATGAACCATATTTTCTAAATAAAATATTTCATGCAAATTAACCCAAGTAAATCATAAACGTAACACTCTTGCAATTTATCAACATGAATGGTGAATATTCTAAAAAAATCAAAAAGAGAAAAAAAGGTGAAATTGGAAGTCGGAAAAAGATTACCGGCGCAGTCGACGGGGAAAAGCTTACCGACACAACCTGAGGGCGCCGTTATTCAGGGCCAAGATCGAAGTTCACAAAACAAGACGGCCTAGCGAGCTAGCTCCTCTATACCCTCCCAAATTCTAGTATTTTTGTTTCATTGAAATTCGATTAAGAATTTCATTTCTGGAAATTAGGGCTCATGTGAAATTTGGGGAAGACGTGCATTAAGTTTAGGAATTAGGTTGAAATGAATTCTGCGCCCAATTTTTGTGTTTTTAAAGATCGAAATAATAGTTGTGATATAAAGCCCCTCCATTGTCAATTAATTACGCCCATTGCCATTGATATTTCTTTCCTAAATGCTGACGGGAACAAAGAGACCGATATATCCTGGCCACATCAGCAAGTCGCCGAAGTTGACAGCCACATGTGCAGTTACGTGACCCGCACGTGCCATTTTCGATGGAAATCGACCGAAAATGATGAGATTTGATTTTTTGAACAAAAAATGACTGAATATAGTATCGACCTAAGTTATAAGACCAAATGTGATTTAATCTCTAAATTAACTAATAAAAATGCACATTATTTGTTTTTATTCGTAAATATTAATCGCTCTCAATCACAAACGTTGTACTTTTTTTGTCTTTTTAAAGTTTGTCATTGAATATTGTTTCGTAGCTTTATTCTTCAAATATTTATTTAATTATGTGAATACCATTATTTTTTCACTTAAATTTATTAATCTATGTGAAAATAATTTCTCTTAAGATACGGAAAAAGAGTACTATAAAAAAAGGTAGTAATATTAGAGTCGTAAAAAGGTTATAAAAAGAGTAGAGTATTAATGTTAGAGGCCTAAAGTAAGGTTAGTGTTTGTCCTGAGAAGCACACTTTAGACCTAATTACTAACAAGCCCATTCAGTTTAGGCCCACTTACTTTAGAGCCCAACCACTCTAAAGCATAAATTGAATACTACCTCTATCCCAGCAATAGTTACACTTTCTTCACAAATAACAAAGGAAGTGTGACTATTAATATGAGACAGAGTTCCTTCACAAATAACAAAGAAAGTGTGATTATTAATATGAGACAGAGGTAGTATTTTATTTGACTATGAATATAATTTAAATACAAAAATACTACAATCCTCGATCCATTGTGGTGGATAATTATAACTTAACATTATAATTATACACGTTGGTTGGACGCACTATTTAGGCAATACTTAAAAACAATTGAAGTCATTTGTTTGACTTTACATATGGTCGTGGATCGAGCCACAAGGAACAAGATAAAGATTTTGTGAAAATATCTTTTCGAGATTCAGTTTTGTTAAAATAGCTCAATTCACTGGTATATATATATATATATATATATATATATATATATATATATATATATATATATATATATATATATATATATATATATATATATATATATATAAGTAATTAGGTATTTGTGAGGGTGCAATATGGAGTTTTGATAAGACATTTCTACGACGATGAGATCAGAGTGAGTGTCGGTGACCATAGCTCGAAACGTCTTGACAGCATGGGCATCATCTTTGAGGGTATACTTCTGCTCATACCTGTAAATAGGTCGGATCTGGAGCGAATCAACACTGATCCGTACCCGTTTAATAATTTAAATTTTAGATCCATACCCGCTCCACGATCCGCCGAATAATCGAAAACTCGATCCAAATCCGTATCCGACGGATCAACGAGTATCCAACGGGTTTTTTCGACCGGATGAGTAGATTGAATGGAAAATATATGTTCTTTCTTTACTTTATGTGAGAGTGATATGGTGTGAGTCGTGTGACTGTGTGACTTGGGAGTGGACCTGTCAAAACTGGCCCGATCCGATGGGCCGGCCCAACCAACCCGACAAATAGGATGGGCTGGGCTTTGATTTCGGCAACCCATAAAACACCGGGCCTATTTTGGCCCGGCCCATTGGGATGTCGGGCTGACTGGGCTTGGGCCGGGCTTGGGCCGAGCTTGGCCCGAAACCTTGGACCGGCCCGACTATTTTCCAAAATTTAAAAATAATATTATAACCATAAAATACTTTAATAAAATGAAATACATACTCGTACTATTTAATTGTAGGTATTGTATAGATATTTGGTTAATATGTTCTATATTCTATAGATATTCATATTGTTATAATAATAATAGTAATAATAACATATCTACATTTAATATATATTTTTAATTCATTGTTATACTTCATATTAACTTACTTTTACTTTTAAAAACTTTTATATATAAATATATTTTAAAATTTTAATACTTTTCACCATAAAACATAAAATTACTTACAAAATAAATTGAATTATTATTAATTTTAATTTAATTAGAAATTAATTTAATGTTCATATTTGGGCTTTTTTTGGCTCGACGGCCCGACAGCCCAGCTCGGGCCAGGCTGGGCTTCATATTTTTTGGTCCATCAAAAACTCGGGCCGGCCCGACCCGACCCAAATAGATGGTGTGGCCCAATGGGCTTGGGCCGGGCCAGCCCGGTCTTTTGACAGCTCTACTTGGGAGACACTGAGAGACTACTCTTGAACTTGATAGTGATAATTATTACATTAACTTTATAAAAATTGGGAAACCAAATGTCCTCTTAATTATTTAAGTTATAAAAATATAATTAATTTATTGATATATATAATATTAATTAATTTTTTAGAGGGTCGGGTCATTAACGAATCGGGTTGGCCTTGATCCGTATCCGATTCGTTTATAAAACGGGTAAACGAGTCGAGTCGTAAAACGAGTAAACGAGACAAATATTACGATTCATACCCGTTAAAAAACCACGGATTAGAAACGAATCTGGATAAGACCCGCTCCATTTCTGCTTGGCAGAAAAGCTGACATAATAGTCAAGAAAATTGCAGCTCCCGTCGAAAAGTAATAAATCCACAAGCTCATATTCTAAACCCCTACAGATTAATTAAATAAAATACAACAACAATAATAACACAATCATCCTTGAAGGTCTTCAATGCCTTTTGTGCGTAAAGCTTGGCTTGCTCATGATATTTCTCATCCTCTCTAATGTTATCCAAATATTCGACAGGCAAACGATCAGGTTCAATTAAATGGCAGTTCTGAAACAAATTTAGTTGCAATTTTTGAATTAATCAATTTGTTCATGGATCCAAAAATAATTAATACAGAAATATAAAAATAGTTAGGGTTATATATGAATATGAGTCGGTTACGTACCGGACTATCAAAAACGCCTTCACCGGTAAACCCATTGAGAATCTCTTCGGGATAATTAGCTTGATCCCAAGGCTCACAATCATCATTTATAGAGGACTCGAACTAGGGCTCATCTTCGTCTTTAATTTGATTGCCCGATTATCAATCCAGTCTCCTTTAACACACACAAAAAAACATGTGAATTACATTATCCAGAAAGAAAAAAAAAAAAAGTAACAAAGAATTGAAAGGCGAGGTGATTGTGGCAGCCGAAATTATTGACAGAGATAAGGGAATTAATTAGGGTTCGGAAATAGGAGTAGTAATATAGAGTAATATAGGTATAAATTTATAAAGTATTAATTGAAAAATATATAACTTATGACAATGTGGAGTTTATTCATATTTATAACTTGTGACTTGATTGTTGGTTTGGCGGAAAAGGTGACCTAAAAATTGTGTGTACGTTGGAAAGATAGTGTGTACGTGCAACTAATTAATTAACCAAATATTAAAATAAACAGAATATTTAGTGTGTACGTGCAACTAATTAATTAACCAAATATTAAAATAAAAAGAAATTAAATATTCTTATTATGCCACCTTTTTATAATTTCTTTTTATAAAAACCATCATAGGGGCATGAATCAATGTTATTAGATGTGAACTCAAACTTTTTGATATTTTCAATTTCTTCGGAAATTGACCCGTGGAATCTGCTATACTGGGTTAGCTAGCTATTACTGTACTTAGAATACACTGTACGTACTATCTTTCGAACCACATAATTCATACTTGTTTGAATAAATCCGTCACAAGATGGATTGGCAAGCAAGTATACAAGATATATGATGATTGACAAACACTTTCAATTATATATGGATGATTAAAAAACCAGTCGAGGATTCAGACGAACTCTGACAAAGGCGTTTCCAGCACACATGGAAATGTATTATAAATTGAATAAATAAATAAAAAAAACAATTCAAATTGAAATATATAATACCAGTTCTCTTAGATATTTGGCGGGAGGGTGCGGTATGGAGTTTTAATAACGCATTCGATGACTACGAATTCAGTAGCATTAATGGTATCGACTATAGCTCGTAAGGTCTTGACAGCATCATCTTCGGGTGGTGCATCCTTTTGCTTGGCAGAAAAGTAGACATGATAGTCCAACACCCAGCTCCAGTCCAAAAGCAATATATCAACAAGCTCATATTCTTTACCCTGTGTAAGTCGGGGTGCTTAGGTATTATAGAGAAAATACGCAGCACTCCTTACGCAGCTCTGCAACAGCAGCAACAACTCAGGTGTTGCAGCAGCGCGTTGCAGAAAATAAATTCGTTCGTTTATTATTTGATTTACTTTGTTTGAGTAGATTATATATGGTATCAGAAATATATAAATGTATATTTTGATACGATATTAAAGAGTGCAGCGGAAAAATGAAAAACGTGAAAAACAAACAAACGAACACACACACACACACTAAGTGAAAGGCAAGTGAAGACAACGAAATTAATCTTGTATGAGTATTTAAATTATACCCATACGAATGTGCCTTACGGCAAAAATGATTAATAAAGATCGAATGTCTTTACAAAATGTGATCTTGAATATACGATCGACTACCTTTCGGACATACACATGTATTCCTTAGATATCGTATTCAAAGATCTCGACCCAACCAACACTACTAAACAAACTACGACTGAATATGTTCAGATACAAAGCTTCGTAGTTGAAAGGTTCGATTACTCTCGATGAAATGAGAATAATCGAAGAAGAAAAGATGAAAAAGTGTTTTTGGAAGAGGTGAGGAAATGTGCTGAAGACTCCTTCAATATATAGACCCAGCCCCGTAACCAACTCCCTTAAAAAGTGAGAGAAAAGGCGGTTCCTATATCCAAGGAAATCTGTTTTGACCGATGCTGCAACGCCTTGCGCAGACAGGACAACCCTTGCACCACCTTGCATCAGCGTCTTCAACGAGTCTTGCTGCAACGCTGTGTCTTCAGTCTTCAACTAAATCCCTTGAAAACCGAGTTGTTAGGCAGTTGCTAGAAAATAGGGATTCTGGTTTGACCGCTGCTGCAACGTCTTGCACAGGGCCAAACTTCAGCTACTGCTGCAACACCTTGCGTCAATATCTTCTGGAGATCTTGCAGCAACAATTGCGTCTTGAGTCTTCAGCAAACATTCTCATGAGTGTCATCTTGCTGCAGCATGAGTAGCACTCAACGCAGCACCAAGGTCTTCAATGCTCGACGAGTGTTGGTTGCATATACACGCATGGATCAACAAGATCACATGCTAAATAGATCACACATAATATATGTGATGCACAACAGTACACAATGTGAAGAAAGAGAAAAACGTGTAAGTATGCTGCTGCATCGCATTGCCTAGCGACTCGCTGCGGCAGTGCAATGCGTAGCATATTACACTAACAAACTCCTCCTTTTTATCTTTCTTCACAAAACATGAGGAAGAGCATAAGAACAACTCCCCCTCAATGAAAACTCTCTTAATTTAGAAGTGTAAGATAATATCTAAGCATTATCACTTAGGAAGAAAACACTCCCCCTTAGTGAATTACTTCCAAGCTAAAATTCTTTTCTAACAAACTGAATATAGATAAAGATTATCTAAAAAGAGAATCACACCAATTTAAAATAAACAATAACAAAAGAATAATTAAATTTATGAAACTTCTTTTGCAATGGCTCTCCTTTGATGATGCATCATCTGCAGTGGCTCCCCCTTGCTGATGCATCATCTGCAATGGCTTCCTTTGCTCATCCACTTGTGCATAACCTTCTTCTGCAATGGCTGCCTTGCTGATGCATCATCTGCAGTGGCTCCCCCTTGCTGATGCATCATCTGCAATAGCTTCATTTGCTCATCCACTTGCTCTTCCTGAACTTCACTCCCCCTTTTTGTGATGAAAGGTACAGGCCATACACATTGTTCTTGAGAATAGCTGCAGGGCACACATCTTGCGGCAACGCAGACATAATATTGAAGTACCAGGGCCTAATGCGGAAGCACGCTGTGGCATCGTCGAAGCTTCTTGCGACAATGAATTTTTATTTTATTTTTTGCCTTTTTTTTCGGTGTGTTGACTTCTAAGATAAATTATTCAATGAAGAACTAACTAAAAAAAAAATACAGGAGATGTGAAAAGTCTCCTGATGCGGCAACACGCTGCATATGAAATAAACTACATACTTCTCTAATGATTTTACCGTGATGCAGAAATTGAATGTATTGAATATCCTAGGCACTGAGTACATTGAATCTAAACCCTTCGTATATGTTTTTTTTTTTTTTTTTTTTTGTATGTGGGTTCGTCTATGTTACCTCGGAGCTTTGGATATCCTCTCTGCCTTCGGAAGATTTTACATTCTTTATTATGACATTCTGACGCGGCAAGACGCAAAGTGAAGTTGAAATTTTCATGTCAGTGCGGCAGCGGTTGCAGACGTGCATTTACGGCACGCTGCGCATACACAAAGATTTTCTGATTTCAGATGGTCGAAGTCCTATCTTAGTGTATGCAGGTGATGCAGCAACAACAACATCAGTTGATGCAGCATCATCATCAGTTGAGACAACGAAAAACGTGAAACCCCTTGCCCTGGCTGCAAGATCTGTGAGGCAGTCATTTTGCCATGCTAAGGCAGGGGTTGCAGCAACCTCATTGGTGGACCATTTTTCTTGTGCTTTTTCAAGCTTACCACAGTTCGGTAAGTCATCCTCGGGTGGTGGCCAACCTTTAAGGACTGAAAGCCAAGAATTACGATCATTGGATTTAATCCTCGCTTCAATACGAGTTTTCCAACAACCATAATTTCTACCATCAAGAACAACCGGTGTTCTCATGATATACGAGGCGTCTGAAAAAATGTGTGTGAGTAAATCAGAGAGACCGTAACACTAAGTGAGTCTAGTGTTGGCTCTGATACCACTTGTAAGTCGGGGTGCTTAGGTATTATAGAGAAAATACGCAGCACTCCTTACGCAGCTCTGCAACAGCAGCAACAACTCAGGTGTTGCAGCAGCGCGTTGCAGAAAATAAATTCGTTCGTTTATTATTTGATTTACTTTGTTTGAGTAGATTATATATGGTATCAGAAATATATAAATGTATATTTTGATACGATATTAAAGAGTGCAGCGGAAAAATGAAAAACGTGAAAAACAAACAAACGAACACACACACACACACTAAGTGAAAGGCAAGTGAAGACAACGAAATTAATCTTGTATGAGTATTTAAATTATACCCATACGAATGTGCCTTACGGCAAAAATGATTAATAAAGATCGAATGTCTTTACAAAATGTGATCTTGAATATACGATCGACTACCTTTCGGACATACACATGTATTCCTTAGATATCGTATTCAAAGATCTCGACCCAACCAACACTACTAAACAAACTACGACTGAATATGTTCAGATACAAAGCTTCGTAGTTGAAAGGTTCGATTACTCTCGATGAAATGAGAATAATCGAAGAAGAAAAGATGAAAAAGTGTTTTTGGAAGAGGTGAGGAAATGTGCTGAAGACTCCTTCAATATATAGACCCAGCCCCGTAACCAACTCCCTTAAAAAGTGAGAGAAAAGGCGGTTCCTATATCCAAGGAAATCTGTTTTGACCGATGCTGCAACGCCTTGCGCAGACAGGACAACCCTTGCACCACCTTGCATCAGCGTCTTCAACGAGTCTTGCTGCAACGCTGTGTCTTCAGTCTTCAACTAAATCCCTTGAAAACCGAGTTGTTAGGCAGTTGCTAGAAAATAGGGATTCTGGTTTGACCGCTGCTGCAACGTCTTGCACAGGGCCAAACTTCAGCTACTGCTGCAACACCTTGCGTCAATATCTTCTGGAGATCTTGCAGCAACAATTGCGTCTTGAGTCTTCAGCAAACATTCTCATGAGTGTCATCTTGCTGCAGCATGAGTAGCACTCAACGCAGCACCAAGGTCTTCAATGCTCGACGAGTGTTGGTTGCATATACACGCATGGATCAACAAGATCACATGCTAAATAGATCACACATAATATATGTGATGCACAACAGTACACAATGTGAAGAAAGAGAAAAACGTGTAAGTATGCTGCTGCATCGCATTGCCTAGCGACTCGCTGCGGCAGTGCAATGCGTAGCATATTACACTAACACCCTGCACGTACAGTAAATATATATTAATTAATTTCGGTGATGACAACAAAACAATTATATATGATGTAGACACAAAACTTAACACTATATTATATATACATACAGAGTCATCCCTGAAGGTCTCCAAGGCCTTTCGTGCAAAACACCTGGCTTTCTCATGAACTGCCTCATCCACCCTAAAGTGATTCAAATGCCTCACAAATCCGGGTTCACCAACTAAGAGAGACTAAAACCAAATTAATTAATTATTATTTTACAACTTTTCAATTCCATCAAAAATTATATATGGAGCAATAATTAATAAATAAATAAACAAATAAAGTAGCTTGGTTAGGTTATGATTCGCTTACTCCAGCCGTGGAAGCGTAGAAATTATGGCCCATCATCTTTAATTTTTTTTTTCCTTTTATCCTAATTATCTCCTTCACACAACACAAAAAAAACATGTGAATTATATTATATCTAGCCAGATCGAAAAACAAAAACTAAAAAACTTACGATCGAGAATCGAAATTGTAATATTGCGGCAACCAACGTTTTGTTCAATAATAACTAGGGTTGGAAAAATATTTGCTTATTTATAGTACTACTATTTGTTTCCATCAAAAAAGCCCAATTACTAAAAAGCCCTATAAGTAGTTTAAAATTTTAATTTGGAAGACAAAAATAAAATAAAATAAATTGATATTTTGATTTGGTAAAAAACAAAAACGCATTCAATGACGATGACGTTGCTATCATTGGTAAAGAGCTCGACTATAGCTCGTAAGATCTTGATATCATCTTCGGGTGCATCTTTTTGCTTGGCAGAAAAGTAGACACGAAAGTCCAACTCGCAGTCGAAAACCAATATTTCCACAAGCTCATATTGTTTACCTTCACGTACGTATATATTAATTATAATTACAAACCTTCTCAATTTAAATATATATATATAGTAGAAATTTCGAGAGTTTTACAAAATAAAATTATTTTTTTTCTATAAAAAATAAAATAAATATAAAAATAATATACATACAATATTATCTATCTTTAAATTCACAAAATCAATTTAATAGTTTTGAATAATAAAATTTGATGTGTAAAAATTGTGTTTAATATACAAATTAAATAAAATATTAATGAATTTAAAGACAATAAACATTGATCAATATAGTATATCTTATTGATTTTGATAAATATTTCAAGTTATCTTAAATATTTTATTGATTTTAATAAATAAAAACATTATTAATAAATATTTTTATTATATATTAATCAATTCCTATATAGAGGTATAAATCCTTAAGACTGGAATTAAAAAATGTATGACTTATGACAATGTGGAGTTTATCTTACCAATTACAATGTGGAGTTTATTCGTTTATTCCTATTTATAAAGTTACCAAGTTTATGTATGACTTATGACAATGTGGAGTTTATCTTACCAATTACAATGTGGAGTTTATTCCTATTTATAAAGGTAACAAGTTTGTACCAAGTTGGGACGGAGTTTATTCCTATTTATAAAGGTACCAAGTTTGTACCAATTTGGAACTTCTCTACGTAACTGGTACCAAGTTGTGACTTGAATTTTTTATTACTATAAAGAGTTTATTGTTTATTACTATATAGAGTATTACTATATATAGTTTTTATTGTACTAATTTTTACCTCTAATATATTAACATACTATATACTTTTTAAAACAGATGATATTTTTTATCTGTATATGAATCTTCACTTTTACTACTAATCATTGCATTTTAAATTTAACCCGCAAATTTAATTTATTAGTTCACTTTTGTTATTTCTCTACTTTTTTTTCATTACATCACACATAATAAATGAGTTCTAATGTTCAAGGTGATGAAATTTTAGTCCAAAATCTTTCATATCTTTACTATGGGAAAGGTCATCATCGACCCAAACTGGCGGATAGTAAAAATATGTACAGTATTTGGAAATGTGTGTTTTGTGGGTACTACAAAACAAAGCCTCTAGTTTCCCGCATCGATACGTACATCAGAAGAGGTACCCAACATATCACAGCACTTGTTGAAGTTTGAAAGTCAATAATAAGCTAGATTCATGTTCTGTATACATGAATGGTCTTTTCATATTATATTCATGCATGGATTTAATTGTTAATTCATGTATGTTATTTAGGTTCATTTTGGTTGTCCTATAAATAGTCATGTAATCTTTCATTTTAGATATGAGTTTGTACAAGATTTACAAGTAGTAATATAAGAGAGTTTAAGAGTATTTTTTCGTGTCGATCGAGTGAGAAGAACAAGAGTGTTTATTATCTCCTCTCCACATATTTGTTTCGTTTATTCCGCTGTGAGTTAGTCGAGTTTACGTTTTCCAACAAAGTGGTATCAGAGCTAGATTCAATTCTCCTTAAAGACGATGGCCGCAAGTGGAGCATTCCCATTTCCGAAGCTCTCGAAGGACAACTTTAATCGATGGAGCATTCAAATGAAGACATTTCTTGGTGGACAAGATGTTTGGGAAGCCGTCGAAGGAGGATTTAATGCATCTCAAGATCCTGCTCTTTTAAGCCAAGCCGAAAGGAAAACTTACAAAGAAGCCAAGGTAAAAGATCAAAGAGCTCTATCTATTATTCAACTCGGCATGGACGACAACAATTTTGAGAAAATTTCTCAAGCAACCACGGCAAAGCAAGCGTGGGATATTCTTAACGATGCTTTCAAAGGCATTGACAAAGTTAAGAAAGTTCGACTTCAATCACTTCGAGGAGAGTTCGAGTCATTGAAGATGAAAGAATCGGAAGAAGTATCCGACTACATCTCAAGAGTTGTTACGGTTGTTAACCAACTCGAAAGCAATGGAGAAAAGCTCGAAGAAAATCGAGTTGTTGAAAAGATACTTCGGTCTCTTGTGCAGAAATTCGATTACATCGTAATAGCCATTGAAGAGTCGAATGATGTCGAGACTCTTAACATGAATGAGCTGCTCGGAAAATTACAAGTCCATGAAGAAAAACTTAAAAGGCGAACGAAGGAACCGGAAGTCGAGCAAGCTCTTCAAGCAATGACGATCAATTCCGACCAAAATAAATTTGATAATTCTGGAAATCGCGGTCGTGGGAGAGGCCGCGGTAGAGGTCGTAGTCGTGGACGAGGACGAGGACGTGGCCGTGGTCGTAGCCATGAACAAGGTTACGAAGAACAAAACTCTTATAACCAAGACGAGTCACAATCGGAATCTCGTACGTCACGAGGTCGTGGAAGAGGTGGATATAATCGTCATCAAAATAAGAGAGACATCAAATGCTATAATTGTCACAAATTTGGGCATTACGCTTCAGAGTGTCGAAATGAGTCTAGCTCCGAAAAGGCTCATTTTGGTGAAAAAGAACCCGACCAATCGTTGTTAGCGCTAAAAGCTTCGATAGAAGAAGAAAATACTTCTTGGTACCTTGATTCGGGTGCGAGTAATCACATGTGCGGGGAGAAGCGCATGTTCGTTGATATTGATGCTACTGCTGCGGAAAGCATCTCATTTGGTGATATGTCAAAAATCACCATCCAAGGAAAAGGAAGGATTCTCATTCGGTTGAAGAGTGGTGGGCATCAATTCATCGAAAATGTGTACTACGTACCAGGGATGAAAGCAAATATTTTGAGCATCGGTCAATTGCTCGAAAAAGGGTACGACGTTCATATGACGGGCCAAAGCTTGTACCTAAAGAATTCCGAAGGGAGATTGATTGCTAAGGTACAAATGTCAAGTAACAGAATGTTCAAGTTGAATATTCAGCACGACGTGCCAAAGTGCTTGAAAGCGTGTTTTGAAGACGAGTCCTGGTTGTGGCATTTGAGGCTCGGCCATATAAATTTTGGCGGATTGAAGACGATGTCATCCAAGAAGTTAGTGAGAGGATTACCTGTGATTAATCATCCGGATCAGATTTGTCAAGGATGTCTTGAAGGAAAACAACATCGACATTCCTTTCCAAAAGAATCTCTCTCAAGAGCGAAGCAACCGCTAGAGTTAATTCATACCGATATTTGTGGACCTATCGATCCATCATCGCTCGGAAATAATCGGTATTTTCTGACCTTCATTGATGATTTTAGTCGAAAGACTTGGGTATTCTTTTTGAAAAACAAGTCAGAGGCATTTTCAACCTTCAAAAAGTTTAAGTCCCTAGTCGAAAAGCAAAGCGGCTACCAAATCAAGGCAATGAGGTCGGATAACGGAGGCGAGTTCACTTCGACGGAGTTCCAGAAATTTTTTGAAGAAAACGGTATTCGAAAATCTCTTACCGTTGCTTATTCTCCGCAACAAAATGGAGTCGCGGAAAGGAAAAATCGTTCCGTTATGAATATGGTTCGATGCATGTTGAAAACCAAAGATTTGCCAAAAGAACTTTGGGCAGAAGCGGTCGAATGTGCCGTTTATTTGTCTAATCGAAGTTCGACCAGAAGTGTTCATGATCAAACACCACAGGAGAAATGGAGTGGTTTCAAACCAAGTATTTCACATTTGCGAGTATTTGGTAGTATTGCTCATGCCCACGTACCAGATCAGTCAAGGAGCAAGCTTGATGTGAAGAGCAAAAAATATATTTTTGTTGGTTATGATCAAGCTTCGAAAGGCTATAAATTGTACGATCCAGTTGAGAACAAAAGGAAGCTTAGTCGTGATGTCGTGTTCGACGAGAAGAGTTCTTGGGACTGGAGTACCCAAGATAAGGAGCAGTACACTTTTTACCCTTTCGAATCGAGTTCGAAAGAAGTTGAGGACGAACCGTTGGAGCCCTCGAGTCCTCCATCGCCAACCCCGCGTGACGAACCTTCATCGGACAGCGATAGTTCAAGTAGTGGAAGGCCTAAAAAGATGAGATCGTTGCGAGATATTTATGAGCTCAATCAAAATCCAAACTTGTTTTGTTTGTTTGCAGATACCGAGCCCATAAATTTTGAAGAGGCGTCAAAGAGTCAAAAGTGGAAGAAGGCCATGGACGATGAGATAAGTTCAATTAAAAAAAATGGAACTTGGGAACTTTCTTCTCTTCCACAGGGGCAAAAATCCATTGGAGTTAAATGGGTTTATAAGGCGAAAAAGAATTCAAAAGGAGAGGTAGAACGGTACAAGGCGAGGCTCGTAGTCAAAGGGTACAAACAAAAGGCTGGAATTGACTACGATGAAGTTTTTGCTCCTGTAGCACGTTTGGAAACCATCCGTTTTTTGATCTCGCTAGCAGCCCAAAAGACGTGGAAAATTCATCAAATGGACGTAAAGTCCGCGTTTTTGAATGGCGTACTTGAAGAGGAAGTTTACATCGATCAACCGGAAGGTTACTTATTACCGGGCCATGAGGGAAAAGTCTTGAAATTAAAGAAGGCTTTGTACGGTTTAAAGCAAGCGCCGAGAGCTTGGTATAGCCGTATCGATCAAACTTTTATGGAGAAATGATTTAAAAAATGCCCCCATGAGCATGCCCTGTATGTGAAAGTTGATGGTAAAGGTAACATGTTGATCGTATGTTTGTACGTCGATGATCTTATTTTCACATGAAATAATGAGGAGTGGTTTGATGAATTCAAACAAGAGATGACCAAAGAATATGAGATGACGGACATTGGCCTAATGTCGTATTATCTCGGAATTGAAGTCCAACAACAAAAAGGTGGGATATTCATTTCCCAAGAAGGCTATGCAAAAGGAATTTTAAAGAAATTCAAGATGGAGAATTGCGTGCCGACCAATATTCCGATCGATATTGGGACCAAACTTTCGAAGGACGTAAATGGAGATCGTGTCGATCCAACTTTGTTTAAAAGTTTGGTTGGAAGTTTGCGATATTTGACGTGCACGAGGCCCGATATTCTTTATGCGGTCGGTCTCATTAGTCGTTATATGGAGAATCCGACTAAGTATCATTTCAAGGTGGCTAAACAGATACTCCAATATATCAAAGGTACGATCCATTTTGGTTTGTTTTATCCAGAAAATGGAGAATTGAAATTGTTCGGATATAGCGATAGCGACTGGGCCGGAGATCCCGATGATCGTAAGAGTACGAGTGGGTTCGTATTTTATTTTGGAGGATGTGCATTCACATGGTCGTCGAAGAAGCAACCGATAGTTACTCTTTCGACATGTGAAGCGGAGTACGTTGCGGCGACGTCAAGTGTTTGTCATGCTGTGTGGTTGAGGAGTTTGCTTAAAGAACTTCACTTTGGTGACGTTGAATCGACGGAAATATTTGTCGATAACAAATCAGCGATTGCACTAGCAAAAAATCCCGTTTTTCATGATCGTAGTAAGCATATTGACACAAGGTTTCACTACATCAGAGAGTGCATTGCTAAGAAAGATGTTCAAGTTAAGTTCGTGAAATCCGAAGATCAAGTTGCGGATATTTTCACGAAGCCCCTCAAACGAGAAATTTTTGAGAAGTTAAGGAACAAGCTTGGGATGCGAGAGAATCAAGCTTAAGGGGGGATGTTGAAGTTTGAAAGTCAATAATAAGCTAGATTCATGTTCTGTATACATGAATGGTCTTTTCATATTATATTCATGCATGGAATTAATTGTTAATTCATGTATGTTATTTAGGTTCATTTTGGTTGTCCTATAAATAGTCATGTAATCTTTCATTTTAGATATGAGTTTGTACAAGATTTACAAGTAGTAATATAAGAGAGTTTAAGAGTATTTTTTCGTGTCGATCGAGTGAGAAGAACAAGAGTGTTTATTATCTCCTCTCCACATATTTGTTTCGTTTATTCCGCTGTGAATTAGTCGAGTTTACGTTTTCCAACAGCACTGACATAAATTTCTGCCAATCTTAAATCTGCATTGAACAAAACAGAAAAAGAGAAAAGTTAATGCAATTACTTTGCAAATTAAAAAAAATCGAATCTATTAATATATAATTCCTGAATCCTTCTTTGGTTTTTCAATAGCCAGTAATATTCTTCAATTTTGCCACATAGATCAATTGAGATTCTATTGTCCAATAGAAATGCTCAATTTCAATTCAATTTCATTTGCGTTCACACCAATAGACAATCTTTTCTCATTTATTTATTTAAAAAACAAATAAAAATCAATACTGATCAATTAATTTCTGGTGAATTATTCCATTTTTACATTAAATTTGATCAATTAATTTCTGGTGAATTATTCCATTTTTACATTAAATTTGTTCCGCTTTTTCATCTTCTCTTTTCGTCTTCTCCTTTTACCATTTTTCTCTTTCAGTCTTCTTCTCTTTTCATCAGAACCATTTCTCTGTATACCAAATCTACATATAACCTGCAACCTGCAATAGAAATCGCCGATATCTCTACCCGAAACCGATCCCGAACCCGACCCGAATAAGAACGGCGCACACCATTTATTTAAGGACTCATCATCCAAATCCAACCCTTTTTTTCTCCTTTCACTTTCTCACTCTATTTGCTATCTGAATACTCAGTCGCCCCCGTGGCTCGCGTCCTCTCGCTCTATATATCTACATCTTAAAGCATCGCGTTCATCTCATATAATTTGTTTTCTCGATCCGATCACCCACTGTAAGTTCCGTCTTCTCCAATCTTAATTCATCTATTAGATCCGCATTCTAATTACGGATGACGAATTCATTTTTTTTGGCAAATCAATCACGTCAAAATTCGGTTGATTTCTTGGCTGTGTTGAGTTCGATTGCTGCTGTTCACGATTTTGATTTTTAATTCAGATTTTTAATTTCCACCATGTAATGTGGAGCCCCCCTCAGATTTCCCCCTTTTCCCATTCTGGATATCTATTAAAATCGTGATAAATTATTTGATGTATTAATCTAAAGATTTATCTGTACGAGATGTGATTGGAAAAGTGTGAGCTTTTACGTCTTGGGTAAAGATTTTTAGGTGCTTTTAATTGGGTTGATTGATAAAGTGATTTTTATTCCGAAATTGAATTTTATGAAACCTAAATTTTTATGCTGTCATGTTTGATTTTAGTCTTAATCTTTCCTGAATTTCCTTTTTTTCAGATTTTAATTTGTCTAAATTAAACTGATAAACCTCTATGCTTTTTACAGATTTTAATTTGTCTAACTTATCATATTCCTATTTTTCTGCTTATGATTCCACATAGGTGATGCTTTCGATGTTTTATTTACACGAAAATTATCATTTTCCTGTATTCTATTTCAAGCTTTCAGAAAATTATACACGAGATCCTCCCCTTCATTTCCAAAAGAATTTCAAGGTGAGAACATGGTAGTATTCATAAAAAAAAAAAATTAAAGGCGATAGTAAGCTCTAAATTAATCATCTTTTCACGCCTCATTGAAACAGAAGATAATTGCTAATGAAACTGAGAGGATCATAGGTTTCCCGATGGACTCGAACGCGTCCTATAGGGACAGATTAAAGATATTGGCCCGAGTCGTCAACTATGAGGATCTACAGTTAAGTGCGGCCGAGAGGAAGCTCATGCCCATGCTTATAACGAGAAGCCGGTTCTTTCACCTCCTCAGCACGAGTTTTACTTGGTAAAGTTATCAATAATTCTTTCACTGTCAGCTTGAAACAAAGTTGAGCAATATTTCTATTTATCCTTTTCTTGCAGGGAGAAAACTACTTTGAGATCGACTTGGATATCCACCGATTCAGTTACATTGCTCGGAAAGGCTTTGAAACATTTCATGATAGACTCAAGCACTGTGTCTTCGACTTTGGTCTGACAATTCAGATAAATACTTACATAAACAAATCAAAAAATGCAAAAAAAAAAAAAGAACCTAAACTTTACTGTTTTGTGTATTGGATTAGGGAAACAAGGCTGAAGATCTTCCTGAATCCATGATGTGCTGTTTACGACTAAAGGAGATTGACTATACTAACTATCGCAAACTAAAAAATCTGCACATTTTGTTTTATAATAATACAATAAAATAATTTTTTTCAATGTTGTACAGGAATCCTTCATTCATGCAATGCTTAAAAAGTTTCTACTGTCTGTTTATGTTGAGATCTCATAAGTTTTTAATCTCATGAGAAGGATTCTAATCAGACTGTGGACAGTATATACCTGCATAATTACTTTGTATCTTTCTTTCTAGGTTTCTGTTCATTTAATAATGACGTTTCGGTTCAGTTAATAATGACTGACACTCCTTGAGTATGTAGGATCAGGCTTGCTAGATGGATCATACTCCCCAAAACTATTGCACGATGATGAAAATGAAGAAGATGCCATGTTCACCCTGAAGAGGCTACGGCTATTTTGGTAATTCGACTTTAGAAACTTAAACTTATATCTCTTCGTATTGCGATTTCAATTCATACACTGTTACTATTTTACACGACTTTGATGAATTGTATCGAATCCTTTCTCTAAGCACCATTACATATAATTCTATTCAAAAAATTTGTATTCGTCTAATTTTTTGATTCATTTGTTTGTATTCCTGCTTTAATTAAACCCCCAGAAAATGCTCAAAAAAAATTCGATCGGAAGTGAATGGCGCAGATTCAAGTTCAACCCCAAAAAAGCGGCAAGAGGACAATTTTTTACGACATCTCTGTACTTGGGCGACTTGGACGTCAATATGACTGACTCGCAGCTCTACGATCTGTTCAATGAGGTCGGCTATGGCTATGGCAACTACAGCAATCCCCATGACGGTTAGTTACTTTTGAATCTCTTGATTGTTTTTTGGAATTGCAGCAATTATTTTATGGGTTTGTGTTGTAGACATTTTCGTCTTTGTTACGATTATGTTATCGGTCTATGATTTTGTGTTCTTGGAATTATTCAGTGGTTTTACCTTATTTGTTCAGAGGTTGGCTTTGCGGACGTCTATCAATTTAAGTTTTTTAGGATTTATATTCTTTGTTTTGAAAGTTCAAATTTTTTGTCCACATTCAGTTTTTTCCACATTGAGAATCCATCTTTGCGAACTGACTGCAAATTATTATTGGCACAACTGACTGCAGGATGGACAGTACCTTCTTCCATCAGATCCGACTTATGAGCAAGTGCTAGACTCTTTAGCGATGGTGGCACGACACACACCGGTACCTTTATTGGAAGCTCTATTGCGTTGGAGAGAAAGGTTTCTCTCTTTCTATTAATTTGTTGATTATTTAATGGTTAGTTACCTAGATAAGGTAACTTCCACTCGATTTTATGTCCAATATGAAAAACCAAAGATTCCTCCCGGGAAATTTATTTTGATGTAAATCTTGCAAACCGAGTTGGGTTTGTTCTCTATTTCCATTGAATATTTTTTATTTGCTGCAATTTCATGCTTAAGTTAAAGTTGATGTATAGTTATTTTTCGTTGAGTGATACGACTGTATGCCTGCAGTACATCTTTTAAAAGTAAATAAGTTAATTAATGAGTTGTAATATGATGTTTCCTGGTATTATGCTTTATGACCTCATAGTATATAAGTGAGCCAACTGTCGCAACCAGATGAACAATTGGACCGACTATGATGCATGAATTAACTGAGGTTATGTTTGGATTGAGGGGTTCAAAAGTCTATGGACTTTAAATACCTTGGATTTGAATATCATCCATTTGACATTTTTGTATATGTTTTATTGTGGATTTTTTGTGATTTAATATTCAAATATTCAATACATGGCTTTAAAGTTTTTTTTAATGTTATTAATAAATGTGTATAATGCTGCAGATTGTATTAATAAACGGTACAAATGATACATCAACATTTCAAAGAAAGGTTTTTCTCTCGGCTATTGGGTGAATCATTATAACTTGCATCACAATCCTCGGATACATCTGTTACATCTCTTGGAAGAGGCTGAAGCACTACCAAAGGTTTATAAATAGATTTTGTGCCTGAATCCATTGAGCATTGTTCAACTGTAGATACATCTGTTGCATTTGTCATTATGTGAGATTACTCTATTTTGCTTTCTTGGCCTATCAGATTGCCACTTTTGATGTTCCGTTTCCCCATTTTTTTGTTTTTTTTTTCACTTAGAAGTTGACTATTTATCCTCTATTTTGTTGATCTAGCTTCCAGCACGACAAGAACCTAAAATCGATTCCTCAAATACACAACAGCTGATGTGCGCATCGTGAGTCCTGGTCTCTACTCTGTCAATTTTGGTCGAACTCCTAACAAAACTTTTTTGATGCTGTAAGTTGAATCTCAATCCATATACTTAAGTATATGTGAATTCGGTGGAGTAGTTTATTTGGTACTGATAGGCTTATTATATGTTTTATTTGTGTGGTGAATATCCAAGCGAGATCAATTCCACTACTACTTAAAGCGAAAAGTAGTTTATTACAGTATATTTTAGGTGGTAATTCTTCTATCTCCTTCTTACTCCGAAGATCGCCGCAATAAAAATGGGGCGATCCCGCTTCTCTTCATCCTTTTAGGTGAGTTTTTGTATATTTTTGCTTGCTTTTTTTTTTCTTTATTATTTAAGGTTTGGTGTGGGAAAATTATTCATCTCAAAGTTCCAATTTATATTTATTTTTTCCAGTCCGATAACCGATCTCCGTGTGTCTAGGTATGTATTAATTTCATTTTTCGTTTTCTTTGATTTTTGAATTCTTGCTTTCTTTTTTTGTTTTTTGTTTTTGCAAACCGATAATCTATCTCCGCATGTCTAGGTACTAAATTAAATGCAATTTTCAATTTATTTGATTTTGAATTCTTACTTTCGTGTTTCAGAATTTGTAGATTAATTTTTGTGTAATAAGAATTCCACAAATTGCGAGCTTTAAGTGCCGAATTTCTTATTTGGATAGGTGCATTCGGTGGAGTAGTTTGTTTTGTACTATTATGCTTATTATATTTTTAATTTGTGTGATGAATATCCAAGCTAGATCAATTCCACAACTACTTAAAGAGAAAAGATGTTCTTGGAGCGAAAAGGACCGGTTCCGGAAAAACCATCGTATTTTAGATTCCAGCAGTTGAGTTTTTGTACCAAATACGTTTTACTCCTAGAAACGGAGTACTGTATTACTTCATTATCGTAATATTTGTTTCAATTATTTTTTGTTACTAATTAAAAAATTAAATCGTTTTTTATCATGTATTGTTCTTGCGATTTTTTTTTGCAGTTTCAGTTTCGGTATGTATTTTATGTTTCAAATCTTAAATATGAGTTTTTATTATAATAATCTTTTGCAGTCATCTATCAATTTTTAAATTTATTATTCCTAATTCAATTCTAGGTTTTTTTTGCAGATTCATGTCTTTTTCGCCGTTTGACCCCATCCCGAACTGGCTCTTCTCCTACCCTTCCGTCTACGGCGAACACAATCACGCCATGCCCCCCACTCGATCTACTTGCGATTCACCCGTCTACTTCTCGGGTAATTATTATTTTCATCACCAAAATTATTTGATTCGAGCACTTTAAGTCATGTGGTTTTTCTAGCGCGTTTTTAAAGGAAACGATGTTCTCGGGGATACGATTTTGATTTGTTGTTTACAAAAGGGCATAAGGTTATCAACTTTTGTAATTTCAGTTGTCAATTATGATCTTTTCAGTGTTTTAGATTTTATTGTTTTACATGTTATTGTTAATCGGGTCCCTTTTATATTGTATCAATTCACAGATTAAACGTTTCAGATCTTAAATATGTTTTTAAGAAATTTCGACTTTCGAATTTTTAGAAACCGTGCTTCCATTTTAGGCAGATTTATGCGGCAGATCAAGGTATGTTTATTGTTTTTTTTTTAATCTCAATCATCTGTTTTGCAAATTTCCATTATCAGTTTTTAATGTGATTCATTCTCATTTTGCGAGTCTATGATTGTTTTAGGGGGATGTGTTGTCTTAAGAGGAGAAGAAAGGTGGGAGAACAGCTTCATGACATGAGGTGAAATTTTAATTATTGAATAAAGGAATGTTCATTTTCCTTTCTCGAGGACTCCAGGACTGAAGCTATAAAGATAGTTAATGGATTATATTTGTTTATCGTGTTCTTGATTTGGAATTTCGGGGATGATAGGGGATGATAATGGAATGTATAAATTTTCTTCCGGAAACCTAACAACAGCTCATTCTTAGGTAATTTATTTCTCCTAATTTGTGTTCTTGATTTGGAATTTCGGGGATGATAATGGAATGTATAAATTTTCTTCCGGAAACCTAACAACAGCTCATTCTTAGGTAATTTATTTCTCCTAATTTTTTGTGTTTTCTTATTTCAACAATTTTATTTTATTAAATATACAATTACTAAATATTATATAATTCGCTGTTTACGTACACTTTCAAAAAAAATTTTTTATAATTATTAACACAAATAATTCAATAACAAAATTGAAAAGCGAGATAATTAAAATAAAAACAAAAAAAATTATTCAATTATTTAATTTTATTAATTATACGACAATTTATTTTTTATCTAATGGGTTTATAACATTCAACTGAGCCTAATTATGCTAATAATAAAACTGAGAACTTATCTTATTGAGACGAAGGTTATAGGAGACGAAAACAAAGATGACATTGTTTACATTTCGAGGTTGCCTCTTAGGACATGTACTTATGGACTGAAACAAATTGAACTAAACTTTTTAATATGCCTGAACTGAAATTAACTTCAATTTCATTTTAATTTTAAAATATTGAAATAATTTAAAAAAAAAATGACTGCACTAAACATAATGAACCTGAACTAACTGAACTTAACTTAATTATTCAACTATTTAACTTCATTAGCTACATAATCATTCAATACCTACAATTTAACTTTATTAGCTAATTGTTTCGAATGTTTAATTTTAAAAATATATTTGTTTATGTCAATTTATATTAATGAATAAAAAAAATATAACTTTTAAAATATACAACAATTTAAACTTTTATTTGAAGTAGTTAAAATAGAAAAAAATATAATAATTTAACAATTTTATTTTATTAAATATACAACTAATAAATTATATAATTCACAAGTTTACCTACAATTTTTATTTTATTTTTATATTTCTTAAAATTATTAACCCAAATAACATTAATAACAAAAATTGAAAAGTGGGACAATTGAAATAAAAAAATAAAAATTATTTAACCATTTAAATTTAATAATTATATAATCATTCATTCTTTATTATTCACACGAAACCGCTTCTTCGTCTTCTCATTCTCATTCACAAAATTTTCAGATCTTATTCTTATTTCATTTTTCTCGGTCAGGTTTTCAAGTTTTTAGGGTTTTTATAATTATACTGATATTTTTTTTTTTTTTTGCAGTTTTCGAATTCGACAATCTCAGAAAATCGATTCTCTTCTTCCAAATCCGTAAGTTTCTATCTCTTTCAGTTTTCTATATGGTTCCGTGTATTTTTCTCTTATCGTCTTCCTCAGTCCATACCTGCAGTTATCTTGGCACTGATCTTATTGCTCCTTTATAATTTTGCAGTATCATAATTCATCAAATTGATAAATCGTTTCTTCTGGCCTATTTTTTGCAGGATAATTCTCATCCCTCATCGTGCTCCAAATTCGTAAGTCTCCTAATTTCGTAAGTTTCCCTGTAGATCAAATTCTTATCTCTCATCATATGCCAAATTCATTTTCTCCAGTCCATACCCCCAGTTATCTTGGCACTGATCTTAGTACACCCATTTCCTCTAAGTACACCCCTCACATCTTTATTATCTTAATTATTTATTATATTTACTTGATACACCCTCTCTTCTTCCTATTTACCCTTTACCATTAACAATACTCTACTTTACGTTCTCTAGCTGGTCTTACACTTTTAATAATTTATTTATACCATGAATATTTTATATATTTAATTAATTTTATTATTATTTTAGTTAGAATTCAATATAGTTGAAACACAAACAAAAAAATTATTTAAATTATAACTAACGAAAAATACTATTATATAAGAATAAAAATATTTTTTATATATTTCATAACAATTTTTGAATATATGTACCAATTTTTTAAAAGTAATGTTTAGTCTCCCACCTACACATTTTTTTATAATACAAAGATTTTATTCATAAAATTTAATATAAGACATATTAAGCTTTCACATTACACATTCTCGATATTAATTATATATCTTAATGATAAGCTGCTTTAAGCTTCCACATTATTTCCCGTTTTATTGGATAATATGTTGAATCTGAAATAATTGAACTTCACTTAATTATTTCCACATTATTGAATCTGGAATAACTCAACTTCACTTAATTATTCAACTATTTAACTTCATTAGCTACTTGATCATTCAATACCCACAATTTAACTCCATTAGTAAATTGTTGTGAATGTTTAATTTTAAAAATATATTTGTTTATGTCAATTTATATTAATAAATTATAAAACAAATAGTATAACTGATAAAATATATAACAATTTAAACTTTTATTTGAGATAGTTAAAATAGAAACAAACTAAATTTTCAATTATTTTATTTTATTAAATACACAACTAATAAATTATATAATTCACAGTTTACATACACTTTTTATTTTATTTTTATATTTCTTAAAATAATTAACACAAATAACTTAATAAAAAAATTGAAAAGTGAGATAATTAAAATAAAAACAAAAATAATTATTTAACCATTTATTTTTATTAATTATATAATCCTTCATCCTTTATTATTCACATTATGATTTAAGTGATTGCAAGAAATTTTTCCATTATATTAAAACACTTCAACAATTTTCTTATTTTCTATATCAAATTTTCAATAAAATAGCTGTTGAGAAGGACAGTGTTCACACACGGACAGTTATATATTGCAATTTCTAGAGTCACTAATCGAGCCGGTTTGAAATTCTTAATTTGTGATTCGAATGAGGACCTCGCGAATAAGGCCACAAATGTCGTTTATAAGGAAGTGTTTACAAATGTGAATTGATCTTTCAAATTTGTTATTACATTTTAAGTCTATTACGAATTTTAAAGTGAGATGTTTCCAATTTTTGTCCTCATTTTTTATAATTTTGTATTTAAAATTTCATTAAAACTTTTCTATTAATATTCTTATATTAAAATAGTAACCGAAGAAGCTCCTGAAAGATAATACCAGTGCATCGCACGGGTCGAAATATCCTAGTGTTGATAATTAGTAAAGCCCCTTGATTCAGATAAATCAACTCAGCTCTTAATTAACTATTCACACATATATACTATATGTAAACTTGATAAGTAGCCTCAATGCCCCTAAAATCAACCCACACCTGTCGCAAGGCAAAACATGCCATAACACTATTCGAATTTTGTCTCTAACAAAGAGAAGGATAAGTGAAGTATTTGAGTTTTGAGAATAGCTATTAACTCAAAAACTGCATGATAAACAAGAACAAATCGCAATGCATTTAAATATATATTGAGCAAGATAAAAACTCAGTACTACATGAATTGGCAACGACAATTTGTTTTCCAACACATATACGAATGCTAATGTAATATAGAGTCATAGACAAAGAGAACATACGCGAGTACGCATTGATTGACTAATTAAAAAACAATTCAAAGACGGAATTATACAGACTGGCCGTTAAGTAGCCTAAATAAGTACTTGAGAATAGCTAATATCGATCTCAAGACGTGCAGACAGTACAAATCCACAAGAACAAAGCGCAATAATGTATAATAATTAATTTGAATAAAAAACAATTCAAATTGAATTATAGGATATATATATATACCACTTAAATATTGGCGGCATGGTCCGATATGGAGTTTTAAAAATGCATTCGACGACGATGACATCTCTACCAGAACTGGTAAAGTACTCAACTATAGCTCGAAAGGTCTTGACAGCATCAGCATCATCTTCAGGTGCATCCTTTTGCTTGGCAGAAAAGTAGATACGAAAGTCCAACTCGCAGCTCCACTCGTAAATCAATATTTCCACAAGCTCATATTCTTTACCCTTCACATAAGTACAGTACATATATAGTAATTAATTAATTAATTAAAAGACAACAACAACAACAACAACAACAACAATAATTATGTATACATACAGAATCATCTTTGAAAGTCTCCAAGGCCCTTCGTGCCATAAACTTGGCCATCTCATGAGCTTCCTCATCCTCCCTAAAGTAATCCAAATGCATCACAGGAGGTAATCCGGGTTCACCAATCACGTGACTCTAAAACAAATTAATTATTTATTTTATTTATTAGTATTTTGCAGCTTTAATTTGAATTCCATAAAAAATTAATAAATGAATAAAAAAAGGAATTGAAGGATTAGGTTATGACTTATGATTCGCTTACGTTAGAGACATCCCCGAGGAGATCATCGGAACCATCAGAATAATAACCATGATCATCATGTGTAGAGTCGTCGACAATTGCCGTGGAACTAGGGCTCGTCATCTTCTCCTTCACAGTAGCTAGTACTACACCAAAAATAAAAACATGTGAATTATATTACGTATCCAGGAAAAAATAAAATTAAAGCAATTGCGGCAACCGAAACTAGGGTTGGAAAAATATTTGCTTATTTATATATAGTTTTTGTTTCCATCGAAAAAGACGAATTACTATAAAGCCCAAAGAGGTAGTTCAAAATTTTAATTTGGAAAACAAAAATAAAAAAATGAATTTGATATTTTGGTTGGGTAAAATAAAATTAATAAACTGATCATATATGTATATTTTATTTTTATATGTATTATCATTGTTTTAAATTTAACAAACTAATTTAATTAATTTGTTCGTTCACTTTTGTTATTTCCTACATTTTTTTCATTTCACCACTCATAATAAATGAGTTCAAATGTTCAACTGTATCACTGATATATTGTTGTACGTAGTTTTGGCCTTAATATTTTCAAAGTGATGCAATTTTAGTCCCAAATCTTTCTCTTCACTATGGGAAAGGTCATCATCGACCCAAATTGTCGGATAGTAAAAAATTTGTACAGTAATTGAAAATGTGCGTTTTGTGGGAACTGCAGAGCAAAGACCCTAGTTTTCCGTCTTGTCTCCATCATAGAGGTAGTCTTAAATCTGCATTGAACAAAACAGAAAAAGAGGAAAGTTAATGCAATTAAAAAAAACAAAATTAAGTTTTGTTTATGATAAATCTACTCTACTCTTTAACTATCCAGAATCCAGGTATATGTAAACTTGGTAATTAATTAAGTAGCCTCAATGCCCCTAAAATCAACCCACATCTGTCGCAAGGCAAAACAATAGACACTATTCAAATTTTGTCTCTAACAAAGACGAGGATAAGTGAAGTATTTGAGTTTTGAGAATAGCTAATAACTTAAAAACTGCAGTTCAGATCAACAAGAACAAATCGCAATGCGCGTGCAGGTAAATATTGAGCATTTAAGATGCATGAAACTTATTATTACAATTGGCAAAGACATTTTTTTCCAACCCATATACAATGCTAATGTAATAGAGACAAAGAGAGCATATATGAGTACGCATTGATTGACTAAAAAACAATTCAAAGATAGAATTATATATATTGATTGACTAAAAAACAATTCAAAGATAGAATTATATATATGGAGTGGTTAATTAAGTAGGCTAAATGAGTGATGGTACCACTTAGATATTGGCGCCAGGAGGGTGCGATATGGAGTTTTAAAAACGCATTCAATAATGGGGATGCCATCGACGGTAAAGAGCTCGATTATAGCTCTTTTGTTTGTAGATTTTTGTAATAATCTTTTCAAGGATGGATTCGTTCGAAATACATGACATTTTTGAGATACTTGTGAATTTGTGATTATAAAATTAAAAAAACCTAAAAAATGGTTGAGCAAACAAAAGCACAGTATACGAATCCATAGGAAAATGCTAATGTAGGAACAATTTATTATATGTACGTAAACCCCAACTAAACATATGTAAACGAGCATTAATCAAATTGAATTTTATATATATATAAAAGTTATAAATCTGGGAGGATGCGATATGGAAGTTTGAAAATGCACTCTATGACGGTGACTTTACACAAATCGTCCTCGATTATAGCTCGTATCGTCTTCAAAGCATCCGCATCATCTTCTGGGGCATCCTTTTGCTTGGCGGAAAAGGTGACATAAAACTCGAAATAGCAGCACCAGTCGAAAATCAATATATCTACTAGCTCATATTGTTTACCCTGTAAACACATGAGATTTTAAAATAAATATTAAAAACACAACCAAACAATATTAACGTACAATTATATATATACGACGAAATTACATTATCGTCCTTGAAGGTCTCCAAGGCCTTTCGTGCGTAACCCCTGGCTTGCTCATGAACTTCCTCAACAACCCTAAAGTAATCCAAACGCACCACAGGAGGATGTCCGGGTTCACTAGCATAGAAAGTCTAGAACAATTTATTTATTAATTAGTTAAATTAATTACTTTTTAATTAATCGATCGAATTTAATTTTTTCCATGATAATAAATAAATAAATTGAATGTGTAGATGATTCGATCTCTTACCCCATTATTTTGTAAGGTTAATTCCCCTTCCTCATCGTAATCAGAGAAATATTCATCCTCGAATTTGAATCCGCCGTCGAGAGCCATCGTGAAAGGAGATGAATTAGTGCTCATGTTCTTTGGGTATGATTATCGAATCAAGCTCGATCTTCACAGAACACAAAACCAAATACCACTAATTAATCAGATGAAATAATTCTAATATCAGAAAATAAAATTGAGAGCCCGGAACGAAAATAGTTGAAAGATAATACTGTATAATTAGGGTCAGGAACGATGGGTTGATTTTTATATAGGCCTGAAAAGCCCAATTAAGCCCAACTACTTTAATACTATTTTATTTTAATATATAATTTTTATTAATAAATTATTTTTATATTTAAATCACAACTTAAATATTTTTGTAGTATTACATTGTTTTGCTTTCAACATTAATCATTTACTTTTATTGTGATATGAATGTTTAGACATGTTCTATTTAACTTAATTTTAATTCATTAAATTCACTATATTGAAATGTTTTACATATAAACTTGATTATAAATTGAATTAAACTGAATTTAAATGAATTTTTTATTAAATTTATTTATGAATTTAGCTGAATTTAAATTAATTTTTGATTAAAATATTTAATATTTTTTTAATATAAAAAATCAATTAATACCACAAATTAATAATTTTATGCAATATCTAATTTATAATTCGAATATTATTTTTATTTTTTAAAAATATTTAATGATATATATAAATAATTATTATGAGTATAACAAAATTATTTCAAAATAAAAACAAAACACCACTAAAAACAATTTATACCTGTATCAGAAGAAAATGTCAGTATTAGCCCTGGTCGATCTTCTTCAACCCTTCATCCCCATCAAAGTCCCCCTTTCCCCGATCAGAAGAAAAAAAAGGGGGCTCGATTATCATCGCCTCTCAACACCTGAAATCTCATAATTCTTCAAGGTAAGAACTTCAATTTCAAGAACCCCGCACTGATTTTTCTCGTGCCCTTCGATGTATATGTCCGAATATGCGCAGATTACAGAACCCTGTAATCCCCTTCGTTCTCAAATGGGTTCCTTTATTATTTCCGAGAAACCAATCCATATCCCCAAACCCCTGTTTTCACTGTAATGGGCTGTGCCCTATTTTTCAGCACCTTAGGTTTTCATCCGCAGAGCGTGATTTTAATTCGAAAAATGATGCTTGTAATCTCGGTGACCTTGCGAAGAATTCTCGTCTAGTGAGAGCGGAAGCGCAAGCCGCTTTGGTTGAGTACTTCCACTCCACCAGGTGCTTGGAGATTATGGATGCCGAGAACATGAGTAAAAACACACCCGATTTCTTCGAAAAACTGGCGAGGAGAGTCGAGGTGGGCAATGCGAGAGTCGGCCACTCGTTGACCCGGTTCTTGAGGTACCACCCAGTCAACGAATTCGAGCCCTTTTTCGAGAGCATAGGTTTGAAGCCCTCCGAGTATTCTCCTTTCCTCCCCCAGGATCTGATGTTCTTGTGCGACGATGCTTTGTTGATGGAGAACTATCGAGTCCTGTGTAACTTCGGCGTTCCCCGTAACAGGATTGGAAAGATTTACAGAGTAGCGAGGGAGGTTTTTCGTTGCGATTATGGTGTTCTGTTGCCAAAGCTTCGATCTTTTCAGGATTTGGTGTCGAGTCAGTCTTTTGCTGTCAAGGTTATCGCTTCGAGTCCACGGATCTTGGTTGGAAAAGTCGATTGTAGCTTTATTGAGGTGTTGGAGTACTTGAAGAAGGTTGGAATTGGATACGAATGGCTCGAGGAGCATATGAATGTCGAGGGCGATCCTTACAACTGGAGACGAATGCTGGAGCTCTTGAACCTGTTGCTCAAGTCGGGTTTGAGCAAGGAGCAGTTGCGTCGAGTACTCGTGCTCCATCCCGACATTCTTCTCGAGCGGTCGGGGCTCGTCTCGCTCACCTTTTTTGGGTTCCTTTTGAAATTTGGGTCCACGATTAGTAACATAAGGAACTTTTTCCTCGAGTTTCCGGATATACCCCTGGCGAGATTCACGACTAATTTCTTGTTTTCCTATGAGTTTCTGGTTCAAATCAACATGGATTTCGAAGATATCGGTCGCATCGTTTGTTCGTACCCTATGGTTCTCGGCTCATGCGAGATCAAACGGGCGAAGACCTTACTGAGTTCATTGAACTGCAGTCGAAAGAGGCTCTGCCAAATAGTCAAGGACGACCCGTGCATTTTGAAAAAGTACATCCTCGGGGTCAAAGTCAACCGTCTACAAGAGCAGACTAGGGTCATGAGGGTACGAAACCAGAAAACCGAGTTCCTGTCGAGCCTAGGGTTTGTGGAGGATTCAAAAGAGATGGAGATAGCGTTGAAGAGGATTCGTGGCAGTGGGGTCGAGCTTCATCAGAGGTTCAACTATCTGATCAAATTAGGTTTGAGGCGTGAGGAAGCTGTGAAGATGATAGCTGGGACTCCGCAGGTTCTCAACCAGTCGACCGAGGCTATCGAGGCCAAGGTGGATTTTTTCGTGAAGGAATCTGGGTATCCGTTTTCTGAGCTGATTCGTTGTCCGAAGCTCATGTGTTACACGATCAGGAGGGTGAGGCTTAGGCTGATGATGTACAGATGGCTTGTGGGTGAAGGCTCGGTGAGCTCGAATTTGGCCCTGAGCACTCTGGTGTCGTATAAGGAGGATAGATTTGTGCGGCTTTACGTGAAGTCTCATCCGAGAGGGCACGAGCATTGGAATAGATTGAAGAAACAAGTGTATCATCTATGATTTTTTTTGCTTGTTACTATAACCAGATTTTGTTGTTCCAAATTAACTTGAATGAAGTTGAATAATCATGGATGGTATGAATTACAGTAGGAAATATCATGTTGTTTAATGAAACTTGATGGGCCTTAGCTCAAGAAGACAATTGGGCCAATTGGGCCGAACATGCAAAGAAAAGTTCTTTCGGCCCAAATCCAAATTGTCACATTAAAAAAAGTTTATTTTTGGAAATGAATATATTGATCACTAAATTATTAAAAAAAATTGGAAATTAATATATTGAACAATGAACACCCTAAATAGATTTTTTTTTTTTACAATTTTATCTTTTTAATAATTACCTATTTACATTAATACAATTACATTTCAAATAACTTATTCATTACATTGCAAAATTTACTATGTTAGTGTATTCTTTTTCAAGTGGCCATAATTTTTATCCAACAATTTTATGAAATAAACATAGAGTAAAATACACACGCTTTCTTGAAACCCTGCAGCCCTTGTTTCATTTCTTTTAAATTATTTCACCCTTACGATTCCAAGAAAAAATCAAAATTCTCAAATCTCTGTTTTTTTTCTTTTCTCCTTTTTCTTGATTTGGGTCTCAAGATAAATAAAAATCCGAGTGTGAGATCATCTTTTTCACCTTCCAGATTCAATCTTTTCACTCCCTAAAAACTATTCATGCAAGTAAAAATAAATGGCTGTTTTTTCTTGTGAGGCCAGCTTCATTTGGTATGTCTTTTTCTTTGTTCTAAACATTGTATATTTCTTTTTGATTTCTCATCTGATTAATTTTTCAGAAAAAAATCCAATCAAATTATATGCAGATTTATTAATTCAGCTGCATCTGTTTGATTTTGGATTATTAGATTAGATATCTAGAATTGTAAATATGCAGGGTTTTATTTATTACATATTTTTTCCATATTTTGTTTTGTTAATTTGTTCATGTATATTGCTTCACTTGTTTCGACATTTTTGTACTTCTTTTTTTTAATGTTTAGATCCTTAGACTACGTTTATCAGCAATTAAAAAAAAAAGTGATTTTGTGTTTTCAAATGCTCTTAAAAATGTGATTTTGTGTGGTGTTTTGAAATGCCGATTAATCGTCGTTCTGCTTCTGCTTCGACTTTTGCGAAATTCGAATGCTTATTTCACATTTAGCTTCTAAAAGCAATTTGTTATTGCAGATTAATCTCTCAATCCGAATTGGATTTTGGAAAGAAAAACATACTGTAATATGGGTAGAGGAAGAGGAAAGGGAAATAAACAACCTTTTGCTGCTGATCTCGGTGACTTCGCAAACATCGAGGATGACAAGTTGCCGGCGAGAAGAAGAGGAAGACCACAGAAACTGCTAAAGGACAAAATTGGCGAGGAGGGTAAAATCGTCATTTTGGGTGATGCGGACGACGTTGATGATGGTTTGGAGGGAACAAAAAGTTTGGCTTTGAGTAAAAGTAGCAAGAACCATCAAGCTGCCACGGAAAACGGGAGGAAGAGGAGCAGGCTTTTGCAGGTGAAGGAAAACGAGAATTCAGTAAACGCGCAGAATGGTAGTGGTACTATAATCAAAACGAATGAAAACGAGCCGATTAATCTGCTCGTTGGTTACAGACCGAACGGGAGCAGAAGGAAAAATAATAAACCCAGAAGGGCTGCGGAAGTTGGTTTTGACTTTTGAGTGGGACTGACCGTTGAAAAAAAAACGAATCTTTTGATCTATAACCTTGTGTTACTTTCTAGCTACTGAAGAAAATCGCAGTAAGTTTTGTGAGTTTATGCTATATGACATCTGATACAGATTTTTGAGTTTCCGAGTGGCTTCGATTGTATGTTAGATTTGTAAAAGGCGACACTTTATGGCTTGGGGTTGTCGATCGTAACTTGTCATTTGGTGAAGTTAAGGTTTAGTGAAAGCTACCATTCCTGATATTTATATTATTCTGATATGTTGTGAAGAGCAAAAGGCAATGGAAACCAAATTATTGATTTTTTTTGAAGGTGGTGTTTGTAGTTTTGAACGATAAATTATTTTTTTACGTAATTAAACCAAACCTCAGGGGTGGGTTTGTAATTATGCCTACATTGGTGGTATGTATGATAAGTAAATTGGAATTTGAAGATGGTGGTTTAAGACTTAAGTTAGAAGGCACATACTACTACATCGGTCGTTGCTTATATATCAACCACACATAGAAATCAGCAATTTAATACAGTAGTAATTTTCAACCAACCTCTGGTCTTTAGGTCTTTATGTTTTTGTCACTATGCCAAAAATCTTTCTACTGCCAACTGATGTTACATCTTCACAAAATAACAGGCACAAAATCTTACTAGTAATATCTTTCAATTTTGAATACGTTCAAATAATCAATACTGAATGTTTAGTTTTGGCAATGGTTTTAATTTTGTGCTTCATATCCTCGTTTGTGGTTCATATCCTCGTTTGTGAAGTTTAGAGTACAAGTGGAAATATATACGTTAACAATTTTTCACTTGTTTTAATTTGTAAAATTTAGGGTATTTAGGTGAAAATATATTTGAGCTCAAATATGAGTTGAACATTTTTTCTCTTTAATAGTATATTTTAATACGCTTTTTATCCAAAGATAGTTGACATACTTTCTTTTCGGGTATTTCATAATAGTTGACGCGCCCACGAAAGAAAATAATTATTCTAATCTTTTTATTTTAAAATATAGTTTTATTTTATTTTATTTTATCCATTTAATTTTTAAATTTTACTAATAATTATTTTACTATTCACTTTAAAATATATTTTTACCTTTTATTTTTAACTTTTTTCTTGACTATGAAATCTATTTTGGTATGAAATGAATCTATTTTGGTATGAAGAGAATATAATATTGTGATATTAAAGCAAAACTCAAGACTATGATGACATATGTATACTAACCAATAAAATTCTTGGTTTGCTAAAAAAAATATGAAGTAGAGTCGACAAAATCGTCAAGTTTTTTAAAGTGATATTAACTCAACTTCAACAACGTATTTTTAAGAACCCAAAAAATGGAAGGGATGTATGGAGTTGTCTCTCGTTGAAATTTAAATAAAATGTAGTCCCCAACATATAGTTCAAAGAGCGGCTACTTCGTTATTTAGATGTCCACTTTTGAACCGTTCAATATCATCTAATTAGGCATAGTCCAACTCTTATAGTAGTAGTAGTAATTATAGATAGCATCTTCTCACCTAACTTTCTTAAATGGGTGATTACAAGATCTCTTTCAGTCTTGTTCCACCTCCATTTCTTGAATTTAACATTCACTTTAACAAACAAAATAATTGACTTGTCCTTTGCTCTTCCTTTTGATGAGAAACTAACTAATTATCATGTCGCAAACAGTAATTTATCAACTAGACTCCAGTCCAATTATTTTTTGAGTGATCGAGCACTGTTTATGCTCGCGTTAAAACATGTTTAACTTTGAATTTCGATAAACGCATAAACAAATAGGCAGATCTACGTGCAAGCTATACACGTGAATTATTTTGATAAAAACGTCGACAGTTGAGTCAAGTGGGCCGATAAAAGTAACTGCTATAAAAGCTTCTGACAATTCCACACACACACAAATAAAAAGGACTCTGTTTTTCTCTCTGCTCCATTATTTTGATTCAAAAACCTCTTCAAGAAATTCACAAACAAAGCCCGAACTGGCATTACGGGCCACGGCCCATTTGTCAGGCGGTCTCTGTGTGTGTAATGGGTGGGTGGTTCTGAATAAAAAAAATAAAAAAATCAAGAATATAATGGAAAAGGGTTCGTCGTCCTCGGTTAAGGGTGGGCCCGGGTCGCCCAACGGGTTGCAATTCGGCAAGAGAGTGTACTACGAGGAGGGTTCTGGGCCTGGGCCCAAAAGCGGTGGTGGGCCGGGCAAGAGAGGGAGGGCTGGTGCTGGGCTGATGGTTCAGGGGTACTGCCAGGTGGAGGGCTGCAAGGTAGATCTGAGTGGTGCCAAGGCTTACTATTCCAGGCACAAGGTTTGTGGTGTTCATTCCAAATCCCCAAGGGTAATTGTTGCTGGGATTGACCAGAGGTTTTGCCAGCAGTGCAGCAGGTCAAAATTCCGTTTTTTTTTTGGTTTTGGTTGATTGAATTTGAGTAGATTTTGATTTCGGAAGGGCTTCGATTATATCCAACATCTTGTGTATTTGTAGCTTCTTGAATTAGTGAGATCATGCGAATTGCGATGTTTTATGTAGTATCAGAGCCAAGAGACTTTTATTATCTTCAGTGAACTTCCTCTTTATTTTGACAGGTGAAGATTAGTAGTTGTAAAAGCTTCTTACTTTCCTAAGAAATGATCACTAGTCCTAACAAAGATTAGAAATAAGTTACATTTGTTTGGTTTGGTATCAAGCTAGTATACTAATATTCGCCCTCGGAAGTCGGAACACTTTTTGTTAATAAAATAGAATTTGAACAGAATCAATAGCAAGTGATTGCACCAAAATCTCATAAGTATAAATTATGGCACTTAGTTGCGGATATGATCCTTCACGGAGTGAACTTATATTGAAGTTTGACGAAGAATATTATAGCAATCCTCGTCATTTACTTAATTGTTGTGGATTATAAGCTTCTTTAATTTATTAGCCTTTTCTTCAGGTTCCATCAGTTGCCTGAATTCGACCAAGGAAAAAGGAGCTGCAGGAGACGCCTTGCTGGACACAACGAGAGGCGTAGAAAGCCTCCACAAGGATACAAGAATATTCGCCCGTCGGTTTTTGGTTAGACATCACTGACCCAAGCATATCTTCAAAGTGTTATTGTTGCCTTTTGTGTGATTATATTTGCAGGGACCATCAATGGGATTCATTTGCCATTGTTTTAAACTACAAAATACTAGCCTTCCAGTTAACTTCGTATAACTCGGGATTATAAAACTATTGTAGATAGCCTGTTGATTTCTACATTAAATCATAACTCGGGATTTTTTTTTGTAATTTCAAAATTAGTTGGGGTATTTTGTAATTAAGTCAAACCTCTGGTGTATTTTTATAATTATACTACAACCTAAGTTTTTTTCTTCATCTTGTAATTAGACTAATTTTATTGTTTGCAACTTGACAGATAATAACCTCACTAGCAAAACCCGAGGCTTTGTGATGGACTTCGGTGCTTACCCATCATCTCACACGGGAAGAGACCCGTTTTCAAATTCAGCATTGGAACAAGGATTAACAACAAATCGAGATTCCATCACCGGAAGAAAATCCGATCTTCCATGGCCAAGCAACTCCCATCAGAATCCTCTCTCCGATCTCTTGACAAGCAGGCCCAGTTATTCCGTGGGACCACCGGCTTTGTCCTCACAAGAATGTTTCGACGGAGTCTCGGACTCCGGCAATGCTCCCTCTCTTCTGTCAAATCAACCCTTGGATGGCCCAAAAGGCCGTCTTGTGGTCAACAGTTTTCTTGGTCAGCCATCTGACAACAATCAGTTTGTTTGTTCCCCCTGGATTGATCTCAAGGGAAATGGGGATTTGGGCTTGGGCCAAGCTTCTCAGCCCAGTAATGATGGCCCGTATAATGATGAGCTCGGTTTGGCTCCTCCGAGTGTGGGGCAGTTTGACGAGCTGGATCAGACGAGGGGATACGATTCGTCGTCTGTTGGCCAGCACATGCAATGGTCCCTTTGAATTGTTTTGCGTATTTCAAGCAAGCTTCTTGCATTGCATGGCATTTTTATCGGACATTTGATGTTTGTTGTTTTGTTGTCGTTTCCTAAGAGGCAGACTTTTCGCTTCATCATGTTTCGTTACGTTGGACATTCGTTGTTCGTGTGTAATTGGAACCATGTATCACTTGTTTGTGTTTTTTTGTGCTAATATGTTTGAGTGATCTGTGGGAGTTAGGCTTGTTTTCTTAACTTAATTTCAATTTTATATTGTTTCAGTCCATTCGTCCGCTCAATTAAGTTCCATTCAAAGTAAATTAAAATAAAATAAATGAAAAATAATTAAGGAATAGGAAGAATAGATATATGTTGTCACCGAAAAATATAAATCGAAATTTAAATCGGCAATAACACATTTTAAAACAATCTATTCTGAATTGGAGGGAGCATAAATAATTAGTACTGTAATTACTACTAACAAATTTATAAACAACTAACAAATTTCAATTCTAAACTTATCCAAATAAAATCTGGTTACACAATAGAAACGCGACACGTGTCCAGGTAATTGGTGTGAATTACTGCGGTAAATTTCTTTCCCCGTCTACAAGTCACACACCCTCAGTCAAAGTGTCAAACCCCTTTCAAAACCATACTTCCCATGCTCTAGTTTTCTCCTCGAGCTGAAGCAGCAGAACTACAATGGCGTTCAGGATCACCATCGCATCTAGGGAGAAGCTCTTCCAGCAGCTGCGAAATCGACGGAAGCCAAACAAATCGGCGTTCAGATGCGCCATCGCAACCCCTTCATCTTCACCAACACATCTCGACGATAGCGATCGAGAGGATTCGCGCGCGGATCCGATTCTCAGGCGTCCTCAAACGAGCGATCATTCCCCTAACCGCATTTTCGGCGATCATTTCCGTAACCGCATTTTCGGCACCGGATGGAGTATTTTCAGTGCTGTTGCACGGCCGGGGTATGCGTTCGGAGACAGGAGGTTCGCGATTCCGGCGTAACGTGGACTGGTTTTGGGTAGGAATTTCTGTAGCGACGGAAGCTTTGAGGAAGGCGCGACTGATATTCTGACCGACACATCTGGCATCTTAGCAATGAAATACTTGATCGAGTATATTCACGTTTACACGCGATTCGATGGGTGAGGAAATAACACTAATGATATTTTTTTTGCGATTTTACGTAGTGTTAGTGTGTTACTTTTTCTTATGATTTTCAGCATTTATTTGAGAAACTTGATGATATTGAATGCTTATGACACCAAGTCCTTCCAAACATATTGATACGTTGATTGCTTGTTGTGATGATTTTTTCATCTAGTTTTGTGTTTAGTTTTGATTGGGTTGAATGTGCTTTTGGTAGTAGCTAGAACTCTTACGGATTGGAAACATTATAATTTTTCAGGTGGGCATCAATTGCTTTCCCAGCTCTTTTGATTCGTTCGCTCCAGCTTCCTCTTGTGTTAAATCAGCCTAAATACATTACAACTACCACTGTAAGTTCTGAGACATCAAGGTTGCCTGCATACATATCATTCGATGATCTTAAATCAACTACCATTGATAATTAATAGTATTGTCTTTAATATACAGTTTGCTATATCAACCGGTATTTCTCTGTACTAACTTCATCATCCTGCACATAATAGGAAAAATATAATATCGAGAAAAGATGCACGTAGCATTTTATTGAACCTAGGTCATTAATGATGGATACAGCATACCAAAATGGAAATTGAGAATTGCACTTTTGCGTGGAGCAACATTCAGTATATGTGTATTTATTGTCTTCTCAACTAGCCCTTCATGGAAAACCTCACTACATAGTACATATATGGAGCAAAGGCATTTCGGGGTGATAACCTTTCTTATCATTTTATTTGTGGATCGATACAATTAAAATTTTGAGTAAATAATTTTGCCCATAGTATTCCTTTTATAAAGATTATTTGAGTGTTAGAAATCTTATATGTTTCATTCCCATGTATATATATCCTTGCATGATGTCAATTGTCAACACTTGATCTAAACATAACTTTTGGTCCCCACCCTTCATCTGACTATGAAATTATTTTTTGTGATTTGTACACATTGTGTAGGTTAGCAAAGGGTCAAAGGCAAATGACAAAGACATGACATGTCAGGTATATTTCATTTCAAAACTTATTTCTATCAAATTGGTTGTCAATAATTTTCCAGATAGGTTCCAATGGCTTTCTAGATCCTGGTATCTTGATTGACACTCATTTAGAGTAAAAAACCTACTTTATTGTTGCTAACTTTTAATAATTACAGTATTAATTAATTGATGCGATTGCTCACTTGCTCCCAACCCTTGATAATTATTCTGTTATTTTTTAACAAGACTTGAACTCCATTGCTGTTGTTGAAGGGCAGGAAATAATTAATAAAAAAACCATATGAAGAGTACGTTGCATTACCCTCTTAGCATATTGAAGACATCATAAATTTTTGTAGTAGTCCATTTGCTATGGAATTGTAAGCCCAACTCACTATGTTATTAGAACTTTAATAAGTGCTTAAAGTGCTAGTCAACACCAACTCTAAAGAAAGAGAACTAAAATATATGTTATTAGAAGCATATGCCTTGTAACCGTGAGGAGAAGTATCTAGGGCAGTAAAATAATCGAGTCAAGAGCTATCTAGGTAATGTTTAAGCTTGGTTAAATGTTTTATGGAGCTGGAAATTTGTCGAACCATGGGTTGATTTCTTCAGTGTCAATGATGAGCTTTAGTGGTGTTGAAGATGAGTCAATTTCTAGTAGCCAGATTGTATACAGTTTTTTTTATTGAGTTGATTTCTGAATTTCAAATCCTAATCAAACATTTCTCTCATTAATATACGGCCATTTTTTATGAATTGTATTTGGAAAAACTGGACAAGATGAAGGACTAGTTTTTCTATACAGCTCCGTAACCTATCATTTAGAATTTTGGTATATGATGAATGCTGACATGTTTTAATTTTTTGATCTTTTTAAATATTTGATCAATATTTTCTTTGCAGTTCAATGGTCAAGAAAGTATGGACATCAATTCTACTGCTGGTGCCACTAAAACCGCCTGTAAGGCCTTTGCATTTGCGGCACTGACAATCCCTTTCCCAAAGGTATGCATGTGGTGCATCATTTGCTAGACATAATAATTTTTTATCTTTTTTCCATCTAGTTAGTTTTTTTTAAAAAGAAACAAATCTTTAATTTTGGAGCAAAAAGGTCTCTCGGAAGTACCAATCAAGTAGAAAAAAGTGCATCCCAATGCCCAATGATGTGCCTTTTAGTTGCTTCTTTCGTAAGAAGCGGATTCAGTTTGCTCATGTTTTGTTATGTGGGTCGCTCTGAATTTGTTTTTTCTGTATTGGAACTGTTTTTTATTTCAAGTGATGATCCGGCCATTTGGTAGTTGTTTTTATCAGTTTGTAGGGCTGAAAATTGAATCAACTTATCACTACCTTTCTTGTGCTTGGACATTTTGTTTGGATTGGATTGTTATGTAGCTATGTTAAAGGACCCTTTTAAGATTAACTGAACCTGGATTCAAAAGTACACTTACATTGTGTTTGAAACTGGCATCTATCATTTTGAACAGAAATGCAGCACCCATGTCTGAAATCGTCGAGTCTCGCTTGAGTCTACTCCAAGGCTGATTGCTGCAGACGTCATTCAACCAGGCTCTTTTACTATATCTTTCAGGTCGAACAACAGCTACTTCTTTGGCTCACCAACTGAGTAACTACTTTGTTTTCTTTATTAAGCAGTGGATGTTCTAACTATAATCTTGACGTGTTAATGTTCTGTCTATATTACTGGCGTTTGGGATACTCGAAGACTAGTATTACATATTTACAATTATATACATCTTGACATGCATGAGAAACAAATTTACAATTATATACTACATGCTTAAAAAGTGATAATTACTGAGAGTACCCAACAACTCAATAAGTTTAATCCAAATTACAAAACCTCAGCTAAATCCAAAAAAATACAAATTTATCCTTTAGGCTTGATCTAGTGTTTAAAAGAAGAAAAAAAAATTGTGAACACGAGACGATGATCAAGGTAATTTTGAAATGAAAAACAATATTGCTAATCACAAAAAGTACCCATGAGTTTTGTGCAAATTACGAAAGAAAAAAAAAAACTGTTAATTTCAGATATTACAACTGAAATACCTTCACAAACGCAAATGTCTTTTTAGTGCAAATGTTTCCCTAGGAATGAGATAACGTAAAATCATGTTTATTTTTGTAATTTTGTCGGTATATAATCCTAACGAGATTAATATCAATCAGTAACGTATGCAATGTCGATTACCAATCCTATAACATGAAAATGCTATGCAATGTATTACATTAGCCATTGTACACGTAATTGCATTTTTTTTTATACATTTAAGCCACTAGTTAGCAATGTGTTGATCTCTCCGATGATATTAACAGGTCTTCCCTCGAACAGTTTTGAAAGTGTGCTCTCGCAAAGTTTCTTCAACTCCCGGGTTTTCACAAGAGCCGCCTCCTGCAAAATAAGATAATATTAAAATTAGTAAAAATCATAGTGTGTATATAGTTCACTAAGTAGTCATCCGTACATTAGCCTTTCAGTTAATCGTATTCAGAGTTGAAAAGAATAGTTTTAAACTGCAAAAGTAACCAACTGAAACTATGTATGAAATCAAAACATTCTTGGTAAGTCCACATAAAACACCGGTTTGTATGCATATTTGAAATGAACTCACTTGTTTAGGCCATGAGGAAGACAATGAATTCTGCAGCTCCAGGCGTTTAGTGTAGAGTTCTTTCAATCCTTCCTTCAACTTAACTTCAAGGTGCTTCTTTTCCTCCAGTGTACTTACCAAACGATCCAAAAATCTGAAATCCACAAAATTAACGGAAACAATGAAAGAGCTTCATATAGGATACACACATGAAAAGCTAATATGAGTGTGAACTCTAGCATTATACTACTATCTGATTTCTTGACCAAATCTTGCCTTGCAATTTTATTCGTGATTCACAATTCGTGAAATAAGAACCAGGAAACCTAATTAGTGCTTGATAATACTAAGAAAAGATATATAGTAATTGGGTAAACCAAGCAAAACCAATTTAAATAAAAGAGCCACCAAAGCAAAGTAATATACTGTAGTATCATTTATCTCGACGCCATCATCAGAAAAAGAAAAAAAAAAGCATATACTCAAAATAATCGTAGAATATCAGGTACAGAAAAGAGAAATAAAAAATTGAACTTCAAGATAATTGATACCTTTTGGAATTGAGTATCATAATCAGATCTCTAGTTTTTCGATTGGTTAATTTTGAAATGGGTAGAGAGATGTGAGATAACATTTCTTGAATTGATTCGGAAGGGTACTGCTGGAGAACAAAGGGGGCTACTGCTTGGACTTGATGTTGCAGCGATAAGGTTTCTTGATTGGTCAATTCAAGCAACCGTTGGTTCAGAAAAGCTTTAGCCTGATGACAGTATTTGCAAGTCAAAGATAAATATACGATTAGCAGAAAAAATCAGAAGACAAATAGAAGGATAAATGAGTCACAACTGGGTTTAACAAATTTTCCCATGTTAGGAAGACAGACAAATTACAAAAACAATCCAAGTGGTTTAGACTCATTATAATAGGTTTGCAAAAATTACAAAATAAATAAATAAGGTTCTACTTTTAAAAAACTTGACCCCTTCATAAGAATAAACATTTCAAACATCTATGTTTTTTCTTAAAATATTAGAGCTACCCAGAATCAAATTTCAGGTTTAGTTTCTGTAATTATTTTTGAAATTGTAAAAAATCTCGAGGAAGTTCCAGTAAATTTTTTTTTTGGAACCACCCCAAACCTGAGGGGCAGTTTTGTAATTCACCCAAGCAAAAAAAGTAGTTCAAACAAACTTCAACACTCAGCGAATCAGTTTAGACCTCAAATAAGTCATCAAGAAGCTTATTCCTGTACTCTGTCTCCATAAGCTGGCTCCTTTCCTGGTTACTTCCTATTTCTTTAATTTTACTATAATTGTTGGCCGAACCAGAGTCTGTACCAGTCCTATACAAGCCATCTTCTTCGACCAGTGGATTTTCAACGCTTACATCCCATGAAATCTCTGACACAAAGACATCCGGAGCGGTAGGGTCATCCATACTTTCCGAGATCTGTTGAGTCTCAGCACCAGATTTATGAGGAGAATCTGGCAAAATATCACTAGCATTAATGATTTCATACGGGCCTAACCCGTTCCCATTATCTTCAGTCTCCACGGCACCAATATCCCAATCAATCTGAGCACTGTCCAATGTAATATCCCAGTCAATGCTGTCAGCTGCCCCATCTATGACAGCTGGCTCATCATGGCATTGTTGCGTACTAACAGAATTAAGAATTTCAGGGCCCGCGGAAACATGAAGAGAGGGGAGATTTTCGCGAACCCGAATCAAGTTGGGCAACACGGAGCCAGGAATTTTCTGAAGAGATATAAATGGTTTTTGAGATAGAGAAGGTGCAACAAGTGATAATGCATTTGTAATCCGTTTAAAAAAAATCTTACATCCTTCTCTGTATGAGCATCCTTAACAAATGCAGTATAGAACTCAATGGTCCTTGAAACGGAGTCACTCTTCAATGCTTCTAAAATCTCACTGAAAGTGCTCGGAAGGGATGCTATGGCTGCTTCTAACAACTCCGATCTGACATTAATACCCTGCAAAGTCCAGGCTCCAGTGTTAAAAGCAAAAGAAGATATACAAAGTTACGATGGAAATTATTACGTAATAAATAAAATAGATTGTGTGAGCCAAAAGCAATTCGCCAATACCTGCAATCCTAATTCCTGACAGGCCTCCGAATACTTTGTTGCTGAAAGAACTACATTTCTTTTTATATCAGCTTCCTTTCGCTCTAATTCCGAAAGCTGTTGTTGACTCTTTTGGACTTGCTTCTTCTGATATGGACTTCAAAATGAAAAGAATTAGACGAATAAGAAAAAAAATGAGACTACTCGGTACGTTCACATTATTCTTTTCTCACATTTCATAGGTGACATTTTGGACCAGTATCTGAGCAGCCTCACCAAGAAATATATGATCTTTCTCATAAGCACGAACTATCGTCTCCCAATCACCCTGTTAACGGAAATATATTACAATATGCTGAACGAGATATCCCAACACAACCACAACCAAAAAGAGAAGACATAATCACGTATTGAGACTCAGAGAGACAGTCATTAGATATCTTACAGCAGCGCCTGAAAGCCGGCCAAAAATATTCCGACTCTCCGGTGAAGACTTTAAGAGAATTTCATATATTTGCTTTGCTTCCAAGTACCCAATCACTGAAAAATCCAATAACTTCCAACTCATATCGAAACATTAACTAATCAATTTATTTTATAAGTTAAAATTGACAAAATAAATTTCAATGATTTTTTCACAGCAAACATTTTTAGAAGCAGAAACGGTGAATAATACGAAAAATTCTAAAAACCTTCAGGGTCGAGGGTTCGGAAAAAAGGATCGATTTCTTTCGGCAGTGAAGAAAAAGACGTCGCGATCCTCGCCTTCAAAGCCGTCATTCGCTTCCTCCAATCCGTAGGGATCCTCTTCCGATCAACCAGCCATTCTTCAATTCAACCAGAATATCAATTTTTTTTGATTTTTTATCTGAGAAATTTTAAAAATATATATAAATAAAATAAAAATAATTGATTTTACCACCGAGGCGAGCGAATGCGATATCGATCGGGAGGTTCCGAATTTCATCTTGATTCTGCATTTTCTCAGAAAATTCGGTTTCGCTCCAGTTGAGCTAAACATCTGTAAAAACCCATCGTCGTTTTCGTAATTTATACCGGTACAGTGTTTCAGTACGCTAAAGTTGGGCTTCATAACTGTAATCCTAATGGGCTTAAATTATGTAGCGAAAGCCCAATAAAGGCCCAACTATTTTTCTCATCAATTTCCTCTTTGCTTTTTCATTTTCATCTACTCAGATACTCTCTCTCTCTCTCTAATATCGATCGAGAACAGATCAGTTCTTCCCGTTCAGGTGAGCTCCGTCTTTCTTTATTCTCATGTACACACACTCTCTCACACACAAAACACGCGGTGATGGAATTGATGGATTTATACTTTAACAAGTGCGTCTCGATTTTCAGTTTTTTAATAATTATTTTTCCAATTACATTTCCTTTAAAATTTATTGCTGAGGGGAGAGTCATATCTTGATTCTAGGGCTTGAAGCATCAATATTAGGGAATAAATCAACAAAGCCTTGTGAGATTTTCGGTATTTTCTGCTGCGATTTTTGTATTTAGGGCGATTATTTGTCATTGCAAAGTGTGATTTTTTTTTAATTTTCATATAGGGATTAAGATTTAAGAACTGTTATTTCCAAGAAAATTCAGTCTCAATGTGATGCATTGTACAACAATTTATTGGAAAATGTAGTCAAGGAAGAAAGCTCTTAGTTTTTACCTGCTTTTGCCGACTATACAACCCAGTTGGAAAACACTAAAATCGAATAGTAAAATGTGCTACTGGATTATATTTCCACAATAATGTCCCTTATATTTCCCCTTAAAATCTCACTAAGGCAACTAGCTTTCTGTGTTTTCTTCAAGTTAATCCGAAAAAGGCAATGTCGAATATGAGTTGGGCTGCAATTGTTGTTTTTTATCTGTTTGTCGTGCCGGGTGGAAGTTACCATCATACTCTCTTCATCCCACTTCCCAGTTATGTAGTCTTGTTTGAATTTTCACACATATTAAGATAAGTGTTTGGAGCTACAAATATGAAAAATAATTTTAGTGATTCGCCATTATTAATTGAAGCATGTTAGTTTATGTATATCAAATAGGGTTATTATTGTAAAACAGAACGGAAGTGCAAAATTGTACTACTCTGTCTAGTGGTACAACTAAAGACACATTGTGGATGCATATTTGGGACATCCCAAAAACAAACAATGGACTAGTTGTGAATTGTATAAGAGTTCTGAAAATATCATATTATATTTTGTCTAGGCCACCTTGTTGTACAGGATTTAGTAGTACCAGTTGAAGAAAAGCTTAAATGGATACCGACGAGCTTAGGAAAATGGAAGATCAAGAATCTCCTGTGGTGAAAACTCTGAAGGGAGCAGCCACTGGGCTAGCAGCTGGAACTATATGGGGTACTATTGTTGCCACTTGGCATGACGTGCCTCGGGTTGAGAGGAGCGTTGCACTTCCTGGTTTGGTCCGGACTCTGAAGATGATGGGTAACCATGGACTGACCTTTGCCGCCATAGGGGGAGTCTTTATTGGGGTAGAGCAAATAGTGCAGAATGCCAGGATGAAAAGGGACTTTGTTAATGGAGCTGTCGGAGGCTTCGTAGCAGGTGCTTCTGTTTTGGGCTACAAAGGTGAAATTCTCTCTTCCTTGTTTTAGACTTCTTACTGCTACTTTGTAGTGATCAGCAGTGACAGCATTTGCCTGGCATGCACAGTTGTATTAGTGATGTTTGTGTGTGCATGTGGTTTGGGCCTATTGATGATCTGGTTGAAAGAGAAGTGGGTCTACTTAAGACCAAGTTTCTAGTCTTTTGTACCTCTCATATTATTCAATGCTGATATTTTACATACTTTTGTGGGCATCTTGACTTTTAGTTGGTATCCAATTGGTTTGATTCTCATGATAGACACTCAATGGGGGTAATATCTGTGAGAAAGCCAAAACATTATATGTTGTCGTAGTCCATAGAGGAGACATCTTGTTTATCAGCAAATTTTTAAGCGAACTATACAGCTGATATGTTTTTGTGCCAATCGTAATCTTTGCGGTATTCACATTAGTTTTTTGCCCATCCTTATTGTTAATAATGAAGAGCTTGTGGGTATGGTACTATTGATATCTGTAATGATTTGTGTTTATATTCACCTCAGCATTTGGTTATGTCATATTTATGTCCATAGGTGGTTAAATGATTGAATAACAAATATTCCATGTAACAGAAAATATTTTGGCAAATATCCCCTAATTTATTCCATTCCATATGATTTGTACATGTTAAATGCACAGTGGCTTTGTAGGATTTGCATTTTTCTTCTTCTTGTCAATGAGACTAAAAGTTGTCTAAATTGTGGTGGCCTATATAAATATATTCATCATCTTTGCAGGGAAGAGCATATCAACTGCCATCTCTGCAGGAGCTGCACTCGCTGTCACATCTTCCATGATTGATATCGGAGGTCAGACCACAAGAGTCGACACGGGCAAGGAATATTACCCCTACGCCCTCAAGAAGAGGCCTACTGTCGATTAGTTCATGTTTCAGCCGAATGTCATTGTATGCCTTTTCAAAAGTAGTAATAAACCTCACTATGGGCCGTGTTTCTTGTTTTTTCGCCTTTTCCCCCTTTTTACTTTTACCATTTCATCTGCTGTATGAATGGTTTAATAAATCTTCTGTCTCTATGTGTAAGGTTCTGTGAGATGCTAATCTCCGTTTGTGCATGTTTGCCGGTTGAACCATTTGAGTTGTAAATTTGGTGTATGCCCTTGAAGAAATTTCTGCAGAATGCAGCTATCATTTTCTCCTTTTGTCTATTACTATTTACTAGGTTTTGGCTATGATGATTTTATTCATTTTAAAATGAATTTCCTCTCCAACGATTTTATTTCACAAGTTTCAACACATTGAAATAAAGGCTAGTCTAGTTCAAATAAATAAATAAAAATTGTTATAAAATCATGAAGCGAGATTTTATTTAAATGTGTCAATAAGTTTGTGTGATAAAACCACCATAGATCGTTCTGTAAGTCATTGTGTCCTGAGAAGGGACAGCCACAACAAGCATTATCTCAGCTTCACTGTCAGGCAAGGATGCCCTCTCTGATGCAAAATATGAGTATGTCGCTCGACTTATCTGTGTAGTTTGTGGTGTTTCTGCGATGATACTTTCAGATCCTCAGTTCTCATTTTATAAGAAATTATTTTCGACTCTGTAGGTTCAATGGGATGTTCTCATATGCAAGTCCGAATATAAGGAAAACAAATGGCAAGATGGTTTCTATAAACTGGAAAAATAATTGTTTGTTTTTGGCCAGCAAACATCAAATGCAAGTCTCTTCAAACCCTGGTTAAGAATCTGTTTATTCTGGAACTACATTATAATTCAAAAGCAAACAAGAAAATACAAAAGTTCGTTTGTTAACCACAATCTACACGACAGCTGAAATTTCCTAACCAATTTGACGTGGCTAGCTTGAAAGCATCAAAGGCCCAGCAAGCTCCAATATCCGCAAAAATGGAAAGCGGTAACTCGAAACTGGGTTTAATAATAAATTACGGGAAACGCTGAAGAAAACAAAATCTCTATTTTTCTGCTCCAACCTATAGTAATAATGTTTATTAGTAGCATACAAGAATAAGCACTTATCGTCGAATTGGATACAATACCCGTACCTATATCCGTGCAACATAGGTTCCACCTGAAGCATTAACACACCTATTCCCCCGGTGAGCAGTAAAGCTGCCGGATATTTCCTGATGCTGCAAACATTCAAAGAAAAAATGGGGGTGGGGGTAGGGTGAAATTTAATCATTATTTAGATAACAAGCCCAAAAAAAACTGTCATAAGTACATGTACATCTGAGACATTACACAATTTCACCTAGAAGTATAAATGCTCTTAAACCAGTAAATAAAAATCGTTGACGATGAAAGGCAATAAGCAACAAAATTATTTTAAACCATATTTTTGTATAGGGGGGAAAAGAGGTCATCCGTAATACAAACAATACTCACGTGCTGGTTGATACACTCTAAAAAAACGAAAGACCTAAACGTAAGGAAACATCACCAAGGTAGTATTTGAACATAGCATGCATGTTGAGATAACCATAGTTTAAAACACAATGACATGTAATACTGCTTTACATAATAGATAATCGGTTAGTTACAATATCCGGCCCAGAATCATATAGGAACTTCACCATACTGAAACAAATCATCTTCTATATTGAATGAAAGAGAAGCAATTAACTTCAAACATTCACCATAAGCAACATAACAAGTAGAATAATGCATTCCAGTCGTAGCATACTTGCATTCATAACAGGAATTAATCTTGACCAAAATACATACAATGGTACTAAAACCAAGCACGGCATTCACAAAATGTTGTATACACTCAACTTGGATCATAATTTTATATCGATAATTTTTAAAAAACAATTTCTAAAATAACCAGCATTATTACCGTATAACCAGTCTTTAAAACACGCATGGAGAGCACTTGACAGTTCCCTTTTCCGGCTCTCTTCAAGTTGAGTTTCCCTCAATGTTTGCTTGACTTCTTCCAAACTTATATCCTGAAGAACGAAGAACAAAACAAAAAAGAACAAAAAAAAAAAATCAAACCACCATCAATATACCAAATGAGGCCCAAAACACAAATAACTTGAACGTACATTTTTCTTCTGTGACGCAAGATAAGGATCATGTAAAGGAAAAGGGTTATCTGTTGTGCAGCCATCTTGTTCACTTCCAAACCAATTCGGAATCTGATGATTAAAATACAAGTTAGTATGTGGTGGAAACATATGGAACAGTAAAAGGTCCAGGATACATAAGACCCAACAAAACATGATCTAGTTAAATGCAATCAGATAATCAAAATTCATACTGATTACCGAAAAATATTGAGAAAGCGGTATCAGATTAGCAGTGCAAACTGCAATGTCCATATCTTATACTTATACAGTATTATATAATGCCAACTGCCAAGAACTAAGGAAAGAAAAGAAAGGAAACTCGTCGATGATATGATAAGAGGGACTAGGGGCGAAGCCAGAAGTGTTAAAAGTTCTCCAACAATAATACTTTCCCAATAGCTTAAGCTACTGCAAAGTAATATATCGTTGCTCCTCATCCTATAATATACATTTAACTATTACAAATAATCGGTAACGAAAAAAGGCAAGACGTAGATAGCATTTAAGGTAATCTATCTGACAACATCCCAAAGATTAAGCACCAAATATTCTAAAATCACTTTTACATCCTTTCTTAACAAGAAGGCCACCAGATAAAGCACTAACCACAAAACTGGTATACTGGTCCGGATCTAAGTGAGTGGCAGATTCAGATTGAACATCAGAGACTCCTGCAGGATGGGATACTGAATCGTGCGGGTCAACCATTCCAAGCACCACAGGTTCACCCCACATGTTCATCTTAGGGTCAATTCCAACTTGACTCAAGTGTTCCTCCAGTTGGGGGTAAAATGTATTATACGGAGCAACCTGTAGAATATTGAATCAAACAGCACAAAGGAAAATTCTGAGCATCAAAGCTCTTTCGAATATGCTGGAGAACACCACCCTAAGAATTTATTAAAGCAAAAAACTACATATTGTTGTAAGCATCAATATAAAGTGAGATCACCTGCAATTTATGGTTATCACCAACCAGGAAGGGTGACTGGTTAACCCCCAAAAAGAATAAGCATTCACGGCAGTTGGCTATGCAGATACGTTTGGCTGCAGTTATCAGATGAACACGTTCGCAATGTTCGACTCTAACAGCCTGTTTTTAAGACAATTATTTAAGCATATCAGTTCTAGTTCTAATTTCACGCTCGCGATTATTTATATTTCTGATAACTTGTATTATTTCTAACATAGATCACAAGCTAGAATACAGTATCCAATAAACTCTTCAGCAGCAGCATGCATGATTAGTATATGACCATATCAAGATGAAAGCAATTTATCCATAAAATCATGTTTCTAACTTTATAAAATATCACTCTACCTTGCCAACAGCTACAAGGACAATTGTAGCATCAGAGCATCCATACACTGTTGCATATTTCATAGGTGCCAAGATGTAAATTACTGATTCATGACAGTTTACAACCTGAAATGGATAAAAATAAGCAAGAGAATGACATAGGGGCAATTTCACTTTGAACTCAGAGGAAGGAATATGTAAATAAGGTGAGGAATAGTAGTATTGTGCAGTAAGAACTAAAAAAAGGTGTTGAGTGTGTTGTATAATGCCTTACGCTGATAAAATAAAATGAAATATGTGGCAAGGACTATTTTCTAGAGTTTATAGATCAAGAAAATTTTAATCAGTATTCTAAGATCAGATCATTTGGATATGTCCTTCGTAAGACATCAAATGACCATCTTGTGCATGCAAAACACCAAACCTAGAAAACCATTCGCTAATAAAATTATGAATTATCTACGAACAAAGAGGGTGTTTGGGTTTGAAAAAGAATCACCTTTACAGATGTGCCCTTAAGATCAGTTGCTTGCTTTACGTATGATGATTTAGAGACACCTTCAATCAAAGTTGGACCTTTAAGACTGCTTGAGGGTTTCGTGGAAATCATTCCAACATCAGCCATTGTGACATCTTGATCAGAAGTATTACTAGAGCTATTTTCTTTCGAGGAAGTTCTATCAGAAATATGTTCTAGGGTATAGGATATATTTTGGAGAAGCCATTCGAGAACGTGCGATGCGGGAATTGGAGCAGCAGGCATGTCGGGATCTGAATTTGCGAAAAATGGAGTACTCTGGCTCAAGGGAATCCTCTCAGACCTCTTTTCCCCAAAATATACCAGAAATCCGAGATGCTCAAATCTGTCCATGGATAAAACCTAGGAGCAGGAATAACTCAACACTTCAATAACTTAAAAAGAGAATGACACCAAAATATTCATCAATTATATATAATAATAACTAGCAGACCATCTATCTAATTACATAATACATATACATAAAGCGCACTGAAAGTAAGACAAAAAATACATACCACAGTTTCATCACCTTCTCCCTCACCGTCTGAAACTTCTGTCAAGAGGGAAATAATATTGCTTAGGTGTTTCTGCATATAAGAGAGCTGGTGAGCCTCTTCATCAGCTTGAGATGGCATAAGCCTTCGACTATTACTGCGCACCAACTGCAATAGGTATACACGCATGCTTATTTGCTAAGATAATAAAACAAAAACAACACATAAAAACAATCCTAGGATACACTTAAATATAAGATGGTGAACTAGAACACGAGTTGTGAAACGCGATTCATGTACAATTCAGGTAATGACACTAATACCTCAGCAGCAATTCTGAGAACATTCCAATGCAAACAACTTAACCAAAACCGAGATAGAAAAATCTTCATTCACCCACGTATATGAATAAATCCACGCCTATAATTTTCATAAACACACAGCAAAAGAAGTCCCAAAAGCATGACATTCAATTAAATGAATTTAACTCATTTCCTAGTAATTTAATTCATAAATTGCACTCACCTAATGTACAAAGGTCACATACAAATCCTAAAAAAACACTAAATTCAACTTCAGATTCCAATCCCGGAAAAGGTATCGAACAAATTCATTACCTGCAACGGCGAGAGCACGGATAAAAATCCATCAAAAGCCGAAGTAGACGGCCAAACATCAGCTACAGCAGCAGAATCCTTGTGCCCCTTCGGCAGCAGCCTCTTGTAGCTCTGAATGTACAGAAAAACAAGCAAATCAAACACGTTCACCCCAGCCTCATCGATCTCCTCTCGAGTCCGAGCCTTCACTAGAGGATCAGAATCGTCGTGCAGGACAGAGGCCAGGGTTTCGATCAATAGACGCGAATGCACGACGGGGATTTGAAGAACTCCGGCAACGGTTTCCGTGTCCACCCGGTGATTGGGATTTGAAGAGAGGAGCGCGGATTTGACATGGGATAGGGTCTGTACGGCGTCGGAGAATATGAGTTTGGGGATGGGGAGAAGGCCGTACTCGAAAGGCTCTCGGCGCGGGTGGAGAGGTACGGCGGCGGTGGGGGAGGACGATGGAGGCTGCTCGGCATCGGAATCTGCCATTGCGGTGGCGCGTGGATCTGCGTGTCGTGATAAATGTAAAAGAATTGAAATGGGTGTGAAGTTGTGACTTGTGAGTAGAGTTGGTAAATTACTAAAATTGATTTAGGTTCCAACTGCTAATTTAAATCGCCTACCCGCGCGACATAATATAATGCGTATATATAAAAATAAAAATAGGAGTATATATTGATAATTTTTTATAATTCTAATTATGAATTTTATCATGCCTAAATTATAAATAATCAACAATATACATTTAAAATAATTTAAAATTAAACTTTAAATTATTAAAATGCAATTTGAGTTTTCACTTAAGGCTTTGGTTGATTCAAACTGAAAGTTTTCAGTAGAATTTTATGGATGCTGGCCATTTTTAGAAAATATTCAAGACAGCTTACCGATTTTAAGTTAAATTTACATCATAATTATAATACTACATTAGAGTGTGTTAAATAATAAATAAGTAGCATTTATTTATTATATATTTTATTTATATAAAATCTAAATTAAGACAATAAAACAGTTAAAAATATGCTTATTTCAATATTTTAGCATCTCGCTAAATTGGGCCCTTGGAGCTACTAAATTTAGGCCTGAATTGGGCCTTCGCCTGGATCCACTACGGACAAGTATCCAGCCTAGGGTTGTAAAAATCTTCAGCAATTCTCTTTTACTTCACTTGTATGTTTGGTAAAAATCTTGCTCTCAAACTTTTGTAGTGTATAAAAGTGAGTGCAATATATAAAGATTTTTAAAAAATAATGGTTGAATTTATTCATTAAAACAGAAAATTAGCTCTATTTTTTAATAGATAAAAATAGAAAATTCGCATCAAAACAAAAGCACCTTTATAGATAAGATATTAACAAGTGATATTAGATTATGAAGTACCATAAACATAGAAATATCACCTCTAATTGCAGCACATGTGAAGAAGGCATGTTGAGAATGATTCACCTTGGCCAAAAAGCTCTTCCAATAATTCCAACACTTTCCATATATAGAAACTAGAGAAAATGGCTAATAGACCCCACTTGAAAACTTCTTTTGAAATTTGTTTATATCTTTATGAGAATTACTTTTAAGGCCCATGTTTGGGCCCCTCAAATCATATTTATTGTGTGAGAACTTTTGAAAGTTGATACCAGTCTTATATTTTCACTCTTCATTAAAAGGAACATTTCAAAAGTATCATTGTGTTGATCACTATCCATATTCAACAATATTATCATTGTATTGGGTTGTTTGTGACATCCGTTGTATGTGTTTTCGATTGATTCGATTATGAACTTTCAACAGTACGAAATTTCATAATAGATCATGGGAGTAAAATCAATACAATTTCTGTTGATCAGACGACCAGCTACTAGTAGTATTTATCGCATTTGTAAGTTATTGTGTCTTAATTACCAACTAGTTAATCATACTCAAGCCACTTTTTAATCAACTTACAGGTAATATTAACAACTGTTTTCAGTTGTTCTTTTTACATGCCACTCACATGTCTGTCACTGAAAACATTACTTCATGTTTAACTTGCATGTTTTAAGCATGTCGTCAACGTTCATCTTGAGTCACGCTCGAACATGCACATACTGCAAATGATTCATATTGAATTCTGCCTACCACGCATATTTAACTCAAAATTCATCATGATATAATATTTAACTTTGAGATAAGTAAACCGTCTTCTAGACAAGTATATCATCAACTTTATCCCATTAAAATCAAATGCAAACATCACCTATCAATATTCCATATGTAATTTTCATAAATTTCACCACCCTGTGTTATGATATTCCTAACCAAAGGCCCTTTCAACCTTTATAACACCTCTGAAACAATATTTTATAAATAAGAGTTTAGATGTGATTGCCGAGGGTTCCCATCCCTTCAAGAAAAGGAAATGTGAGATGAATAATTAATTAAAGTGTACACATTTTTGCCATTCTACTTCTCTTGTTTTGGGACTCATAGAAGTACACCATGAAAATATTTGCCTTTAAATGGCAAGATTTAATAGCCTTATCCAACGTGGGACTTTGGGGAGCTGCTTTCATGTTTTTCACATTGTTTTAATAATTTATTGTTCTTTTAATAAACAAACATTAATATTATATATTTTGTTCAAGCCCAACAACACATTTTGGTTTTAACACTATATATATGTCATTACTTTTCTCATTATAAAATCATTTTTTAATCTTCGCGATAAATTGTCACCATTTTTTTAGAGACGAAAAAAATTACTATTTACATAACACTACATACTCCAAATTAAATCCATGAATTCAAGCACAGACCAAGAAAAGACGATTTTTTTTTTTTTTTTGAAACACAATTTTCTTATATACTCTTTCGATTTTGATAAAACAATCTTTTTATATGTATTCTTTCATTAATCTCGCAGATATAATATTACATATGCTACAAACTATATATATATATATATATATATATATATATATATATATATATATATATATATATATATATATATATATATATATATATCATTTGTATGTAATGTAAACAAGAATTGTGTAACTTATGGTAGACAAGTATTAGATAGATTGTCAACGAATAATTAGAAGGAAAAAAATCCATTCACCATTTGGATTTTGGTATTACATAATTTTACATTTTTCTCACACCTATTTTACATATACTTTTATGGAGTAGGTTATATAACATAACTCTTTATAAAAAATGATCAAAAAGTCACATTTCTTCTATTTTATATTGAGTGTTTCACCCTATAATTTTAGTTTTTTGAATGGCAAAAAATAATACAATATTAAATTTTCATTATAATAATTAGTTTGATCTTGCAATTTATTATTCTATCTTAGTTATAAATAATTTATAACTGTAAATGAAATATTGCAACAACCTCCCATTATATTCCACTACAATTTTTGTGCAAGAAAGAAACACAAATTTAACATGATAGAGATTGTAGTATTATATATATATATATATATATATATATATATATATATATATTGACAAACACATATAGGTAATATATAAATGATATTTGGATATTAATAAAATTAAAGTTTTCAACAACTTATTAAAGACACTGTTCATTGATTCTACCACATAAGTAATTAGTTAATTAGGTGGACTAAACCATCACACATATTTAAATAAAATCAATTGACTTTTTTGAATGGGAGATTTTACTTAATTTAAAAGATAAATAAACAAAGTTTGTGTGGCCACAAAATTAAAACATTAATTATATATTAGAGTTTCTTTTACTTGCATTCACAAATTAATAAATTTAATTATAGTTACTAGTACTTAATTATAATATCATGCCAACAAATAATTTAACAAAACCAAACACCAGAAAGCATGGAATATATAGGAGTAGGTGAAAATATTAATTAAGTGCTTGATTTAATTTGCCAATAATTAAATCAGAAGACCTAGCTATATCTATATAATTAATCAATGAACTAAATCATAATCCAAATACATAATTACAAATAGAAAAATTATAAATAGGTACATCTGAACCTAATCCAAATTATTTCTGTTTATTATTCAACATAAAGTAGCTTTAATCTTCATCTCTCACTTTTGTTGTGTACTCTCTGTGTCATATCCACTTTCATTTTAATTATGCCTCAAACTTCTTGACAAGGAATTGTTCAGTTTAATTACATTTTTCACGTCAAAGAGAAGGTCCAATTCTAGCTAGGGTATTGGACTTGTCCTTTTGAAGTGAGAAGGTTTGCCAAATTGTAGGGCTTGTCAAGGGTTGTTAGCTCAGTTGGTTGATTATTTAAATTGAAGACTTTGAGGTTTAAGGTTCGAACCTGAAACATTATTATTTTAAAAATATTATAAATAATTAATTAACTTGATTGTATACTTAAAACTCATGTTGACTCTATGTTTCGACGAGAAGACAGAGGTTGGCCAGTTATGTTCGACATATATAACAGATAGCACGTAGATCTTCGACGACTCTCCGTCCATACGAAAGTTTTTATTTTTTTAATTAAAGAATAAATATAATTTATGTGTAAATTGATTTTATGGGTTTGTGATTTTTAAATAATTGTTTAAATAATCTAAAGTAGAAAGTAAGAACGACTAATAAAGCAAAATTCGACATTTTCAAATTGATATATATATATATATATATATATATATATATATATATATATATATATATATATATAATTAAATAGTTATAAATTCCTTTTCCCATTGGATATTTTTTTTTTCAAAATGCCATATTTTTTATTTTTAATTACTTAAAGATTATCACAATTACATAAAATATATACTTTTTATTATTATTAATTGTTGCATTTTAATGAAAAAACGAGACATTTTAATTGGAGTAGTGTACATACACAAATGTAAATTTTAATAAAATTTAAAAAATAAACAAAATGTGTTTTAAACATATTGTTTTTCTAAAAATTCTTATAAAGAAGATTCTAGTTTTTAATAGTTATAATACAACCACCCTTAGATTTTGTTGCTATAGTAATTAATTTCTTATACTATTTCTAAATACTTTTATAAAATGGAATGTTCTATCACACTAGCTAATTTTAAAATGAATAATTAAATTTATTAGAATGTAAAAAAAGTAATTTAGAAAAGTAAATTAAAGTTAGAAAAATCTTAAGTAGAGTTCGAACCATTTAAATTTTTTTAAAATCATCAATGTCTCATCAGGTCTTGTGTGATTAATTTACACAGGTTTAAATAAGTAATTGTATTTATATAATTATGAAAATTTATTTTAGTAATATTTTCATATATTTTTAATTTCTATCATTTTTATAATTTAAAAAGAAAGAGTGAAAAAAATGAATTATTGATTTTTTTTTAAGAAATCTTATCTCCACCACCCACCAAACCAAAAAGAAACAATTACCAAGAAGAAGAAAAAAATGTTAGTAACATATTTTATTTATGTAATAATTTATTTATTTTGCACAAAAAGTCGTCTTGTTTTGCAGAGAAAGATGGGAACCTTAACCTAGTCTTTGTCTTTAGCCTCTTTTGCATTCAATTCTTTTCATTTCTATCCCTTCAATCCCACCATAACCGACTCAACCCTCTCTCTCTCTTTCTTAACCCGTTTTTGTATGTATGTGTATAAATTTTCAATTTCAATTTCAATTTATTAAAAAAATACATATCATGCCGAAAAACAAGTCAGTTTCGTCCAAATTCATATCACTGTTTTTCGAGTGATCCGAGAAAATACATTTCGCAGCTAGCAAAATTAGGAAAGCAAGCTCCTCCGATGGCTTCTTCAAACGATAATAACAACAACAAAGAATTAGATCATCATGAGATGCAACATCACCACCATCATCATCAACAGAATAATAATAACAACAATCAGATATCGTTCGGAGGAATGATGCAGTCGTCCTCGTCATCATCAGCCATTCCCGGAAGCTTCAATATGTAAGATATTTAACTAAGAATCTTTTTTTATTCTTTAATCAATTTATTTACTAATTATATCAATATATATTATATATGCAGAAACGATGGCGGAGCTTACGACTTAGGGGAGCTCGATCAAGCTCTATTCTTATACCTAGACGGAAACGATCACCAGTCGCCGGCTCAAGATCAGCACAGACGTATATAATTATTAATTTTGTTTTTCTTTTTTAATAAAGTGATTCTAGAGTCTGATGATATCTGTTCAGATTCTCTAGGGGTCATGAGGAAAGCGTGGTAATGAAGTACACAGATCAAATAATTATTTCGATTGATTTTGTACTGACTTTTTTGACCGGATTTTATTTTTCTTTTTTTCTGAAAAAATAAAAAAAAAAATTAAATATTTATTTTTTCTTTGTTTGTCTTTTTTTGATTCGAATGGTTTCTGGTATTCTGAAAAAACTGGGACCACGACATTCAACAAACTTCTATTACATGAATTTCATTCGCAAATCTGATTTTATCTTTTTCGTACTGTGTTCAAGTTGGTACGAAATTCTTGTTTCTCGTGTTTCACTTTTTTTTTTTTCATTAATTAATTAATTTCATTTTTATTTTTTTCAGAAAATTCTGGGATGAGGCCACATACTCTCAACATATTCCCTTCCCAGCCCATGCATGTTGATCCGTCTGAAACATCGAAGGTTCGTTTGATTTTTTAATTGTTTAATTAATTATTGAAGTAAATAAATAATTAATTATTATTATTATATATTGGGTTCGGTAGCCGAGTAGTACTACAGGAGGAGGATTAGTTAATTCTCCAGCTACCAGTGGATCGAAGAGATCATCCGAGCCGTCCACGGAGTTATCGAACCCTAGAAGAGATGCTGCTTTTGTTGCAGAACCAGCCAAAGCAGTTAAGGTTGTCACATTTAAATATATATAATTACATCAATCATATCATATGATTCATTTTAACAACTAATTCATAAAATTAAAGGAAAGATTCTCTTCTGATCATTAATTAATTATAAATTAATATAAACTGAGATTTTATTTTTTTTGTATTTTTCTTCATTTATTTTTATTTTATTCGGCTCTTGGTGCTTTCTTTGCTACCGCAGCGCGAAGGGAACCGGAAAGGGCCTACCTCAAGCTCGGAGCAAGATGGACCGAAAACGCCCGATCCCAAGGTTTTCATTTTTTTATTTTTTTTTATATAAATAAATATAATTTCACACACTTGCATGTCTTTTTTCGCATTAGGCACACACACGTGTGTGTGTTTTTGGACCTTTGTGTGTGTTGATTTGAGTTCATCATTTTACAGACTTTGAGGAGGCTGGCTCAAAATAGAGAGGCAGCAAGGAAAAGCAGGCTTCGGAAAAAGGTAAGTCTCCGAACAAATTTAAACAAAAAATTGAGCTTGAATTTATGAAATCGAAATAATTATCGAGCTGAATTTCATGTTTGATTATAAATAATGTTCTATAAACAAGTAAACTATAAAATTCAAAGGCAAAGAATTTTCGATCGAACTGTTTCTCGTTTCGTTTTTCGACTTTTGTCGAAATTAGTCAAATTACAATACTTTTTTATGAATAATTTCAGGCTTATGTCCAGCAGCTGGAGACAAGTAGGGTGAGGCTTTCTCAATTAGAACAAGAGTTACAAAGAGCAAGATCCCAAGTGAGTTGTTGTCCACACAATTAACTAATTAATTAATTATAATTATTATTTAATTTAATGTAATGACAATTAATTAATCATTAATCCAATGATTATGTCCTTTTGTTAGGGATGTTATGTCGGAGGAAATTCGATTCTAGCAGGAGACCAAGCTCTTTCTGTTGCCATTGGTAATGCAACCTCAGGTAATTAAAAAATTAATAAATTAATTAAAACAAATTAAAGTCAACAACTAATTAATTAATATATTTATTATTATTTAATTAATCATTCAATTATTTGGACAGATTCGGCCTTGTTTGACATGGAGTACGGCCGGTGGCTGGAGGAGCACCACCGCCTTATGGTGGAGCTCCGCAACGCCGTGCACGACCACCTCCCGGAAAACGAGCTCCGAGTTTTCGTGGACAGTTGCTTGGCCCACCACGATCTCATGTTCAACCTCAAGGGCATGATCGCAAAAACCGACGCTTTCCACCTCATCTCCGGCATGTGGAAGACTCCGGCCGAACGATGCTTCATGTGGATGGGCGGCTTCCGCCCATCCGAGCTCATCAAGGTATATATGCAAATACTCACAATTAAATTAACCCTAGTTTATTCAAGCTATAAAATTATAATTTCAAGCTAAATCGAGTTTTACACTTTGTTTGTTTACCATAATATTTATCATTTTATCTCATTGAGTTCCAACGACTTTCAAAATATCATATAATTCATAGTTATCATTTGAATTCACAAAATAAGAATAAAATTGTATTTTTTTTTTTTAAATCAGCAATATGCAGTGGCATCTTTTCAGGACCATATAGGCACGTCTCTTTACGCTTGAAAACGCTATTAATTAGTTGCATGGATGAAAGAGCAAATGAAATGAGCTTGAAAAGTTAGTGAATGCATTTGTGATTGAGAAAGAGAATTTGACGTACATTTGTGAGGATTGAGAAAGAGAATTTGACGTACAAAAATTAGCAACATTATGTATGTGTTTGATATGGTAGAGAATGATGACGTCATGGTCATTTTGCCTGATATGGGCTATAGTTTGGTTATATTCCCATCCGGGCCATAAAGCCCATTTCTGTTACTGCTAATTCTGGGCTTTTTCATCATCTTACCTTGCACGCCTTATTCATGTTTTTCCTTTCCTTCAATATCTCTTCCTCCACTTTTTAGTTGCATAATTTTCAACTCTTCAATTCAAATATTATAATTTTAATTAAAAAAAAATCTATATTTCAAGCTAAATCTATAGTTGTATGATGTTCGATTTTGATTAGTGAAATGTGAAAGTTTGGACGGTATTTGGTAAAAAATGCGTGCACTAAAGAGTTGAATTCGTTTACATTTCAAGCTAAATCCAAAAGTTATCGTGTTCGATTTTAGTTGTATAATGTTCGATGTAGATTTGTGAAATGTGAAATGTGAAATTTTCAACGTATTTCGTAAAATACACTATATGAGTTGAATTTCATGCAGATAATATTGAGCCAGATTGAGCCGTTGACCGAGCAACAATTGCTTGCAATATGTGGATTGCAACAATCCACGCACGAAGGAGAAGAAGCCCTAACCCAAGGGCTAGAGTCGCTAAACCAATCGCTCTTGGAGACCCTCACTTCCGACTCGCTTAGCATCGCACCAAACATGAACAACTACATGTCGCAGATGGCCGTAGCCATCAACAAGCTCTCCACCCTCGAAGGTTTCGTTCGACAGGTTAGTATATACACCTTAAATAATTAATTATTAATCTCGTGTGTACGTGTCTTTTCTTGATAATTAACGAGTTTGAGCTCTTATTTCTTGAAAAATCGATATATCGGCTCGCTCTAACAATGTGAAAAAGAAGAAGTAAATTCTGACTCGTTCGAAACTTACACTGTTTTGGGGGTGTTGTATTTTGTTGGGACAAAGATATTATTTGGTGAATCAATATGAGATTGTTATGAAGATATATATAGGAAGAGCATGGCCCAATAATCATGTGGATGATGTCACTTGTCCTAACCGTTTTGACTCGAGCTAATACATGTACTCTTGTCCTGTTGTCCACACCTTTATATTAGTTGTATACTAACTCCATGAACAATTCATCAATATGTATTTACAATTATAGAACTAATTATTATATATTGTTAATTAACATTAATAATACATGAGTTACAGGCAGATAATCTGAGGCATCAAACCCTCCACCGGCTCCACCAGATCCTGACCACCCGACAAGCTGCTCGATGTTTTCTCGCCATCGCCGAGTACTCCCATCGCCTCCGGGCCCTCAGCTCCCTCTGGATGGCCCGTCCGCGCCAGGATTCTTGAAAAAAACGATCATGAAACACAAGAACATACTCCATAATATATAATCCATACATGCAGCTTGACATAATCTATCTATAACCTATCTATCTATCATATATATTCGATCCCATCATCATCAATTAAGCTTCTAAGAAAAACAGTTTTTAATTAGTAGTTTTTTTTCTGTTTTTTTTTTTTTTTTTTTTTTTTTTTTGTAATGTTATTTGAAGAGATGTATAGATATAGACCATAAAGAGTTTGAAATTTCAGGTGGTGGTAGATGTAGAACTGATTAATGCTTTGTTTTTAATTTCAGTTTGGTTGTAGAGGTAATGGTTTTGCAGGAGGTATATTTTTAGTTTTCTTGATTCCTTTGGGCGTGTGAGGTTAGATTAATCATTATAAATTGCGCATTTTATCGATAAATTAAGTTATAAATATACAACTCTGTGATAAAAATTGAAAATAACATTTTAATTACACAATTGTTACACGAGTCGTCGCACGTGACTATGTTAGCCGTGAGTGACTTTACTTTTTTGAGTTGTAGGACCAACATGCCTTCAATCTCCAAAGTTTTGATACTCTTGTATCTTCATATACGCAAATATGGAAAATTTATTAACTAACCAGTTTTTAAAGAAAAAATCTTAACAAATTAGGATAACTTTGAAAGGACGATGAGCCCAGTGTAGAATCAAGCAACGAGTGTTTTTGATTTATTTACCCATCCCATCTATAGTTGAACAAAATGCAATTCTTGCTGTGTGTGCGCATGGGAAGGCACACATTATATTCTTCAGCAAGCTAACAGATATCGGTTTGTGTTATGACTTATGATGGAACTTATACAAGCCTAGTGCACTTAATTGCTTCCTGATACGATACCATTTCACTCAAATTCTACCATGCCCTCGAGCTAATTAAACCCTCTCAAGTGAACAAATGTTTCGTGAGATATGTGAATAAGGCATCGGCAATATGCATCGGTTCTACGGTTGAAACAACTGTGATCAGATCAATTAGTTTGTATTTACTGTTTGAGCCAATTGCGCTTTCAGCTGATGTCTACAGGTGTGGAGTGTACGTGCAGAGATAATATCAGGGCAAAAGACAAAGTAGAATATAGAATCATGCTCATAAAACTCAACAAACAGAAAACAAAATGAGTCTTTTTCTTACTACCAGGTAAAAACAGAAATATGAAACCTTTCGTTCACCACCGATCCTTACTAACATCTACCATCTCAAGACCGGTACCAATATTCACAAGAAAAGTAAGAAAAAAAAAAACAGTAGTACTATTTGATAGATTTGATCATCAGGAAAATGATCTAATACAGACCAAGAATCTGATCATCAAGTGGTGATCAACTACACTAACCAGGCCGGATGACTCAACCTCATCCCCCACCCCCTCAAAGAAACTACCTCAACCTTGATTGAGGACACCGTGAAGACTTGAAAAAACGAGCGGCCAGGATTTACCTCATTGACATCAATGTCCGTACTTTCTTGTCCCTTACAGCCTTCTTGGCAGATGGTGTCCTCTTCAGCTTGCGGAGCTCCTCCATCACCACTTTCTCGACTGCGTCGATGTTTTCTAGAAGCTTCTTCTGAGGTGTTAGGCATTCAGGAAAACAATTCCCATTATTCTGGTTCTTGCTGATATTGAGCAATATCTTCGGAACTTTGCCTATATTAGTTGGCGGGCATTGTTTAAGTCCAATCGTGGGGTGTGGGGAAATCATGGAAATGTCATGTTCGAGTTGAACAGATGACGTGGATGCCGAAGGGTCGTGAGCTCGGTCCTGGAGCATAGGACTTCCACTTTGTAGGCCTTCACTTTCTCCCCTATGTGCTCTTCTACTTTCAATTGCCTAAAGGAGGATAAAAATCAGGATTAGATAAAGCTAACACAAGAAATTGGTTTACTGAATTGCAACTCAGTAATATAAATCAGATTTCAATATATATGATTCAAAAATAGGAGAAAACACATGCTGACAAGGATAACTTAAAAGGGTAATTATGGATATTAATGACAATTAAGCTATAACTGGAAATATGGGTAAACAAATCAGCCAAAAAGTAAGCTCATATTAAATCAGTGTGGCATTTTAATGTATGTCTTTAAAAACTTCAACATTTGCAAGAACAGGTACAACCAGTACCAAAATCAAGTGAGATGTGAACTTCATAAACAAAGAATCTAAGAGACGAAAACAATGGTGTTCGAAATAAAAATGATACAAGCTAGGAACCTAGCTAATGTATCTAGTGATTCATCAGAATTGAACATAGAGATTTCAGTCTTAAATAAGTAATATTACTTGCTGAAAATAAAACTACACACTGTATTAGTTAAGTTCAGCAAACTAAAAAAATACCAATCGAAGAGAGAACATGAATGACCAAGTCCTACACTCGCCACTCGCCACTCGCCACTCGCCACAATCAAGCACAAAGGCACATAATCAAACATAACATGTACTGTACAAATTATTCAGAAACTAAAAAACAGGCTTAATATTCAAAATTCATAATCACTGAATTTAAAACCCAATAATCCTATCAATAAATTTATAATTAGAGTAAAGCATTACCCTCACTACAGCAGTAATTTCGTGGAGAGGTCTTCTCGGATACCAAGAGGGCAAAACGGTACTTCCACCTCCTAGACCACTACCACGGCCACGGTTACTTCCCACCGAAGGTGACAAGTTTTCTCGCCCTACGACCATTGCAGTTGATCTACCGAAGTTTGGCACACGCCCTATCCTTGGAGTTCCAATACTACCCCTCCCAGAAGCTACTCCCATTGATCCAGGTGTACCTGCCATGGCTGTGCCTCTCCACTGAAAGGCAGATCCAGTAGCTCGCCCTTCATCGGCCTCGTCTTCTAGAACAAACACTACCGGATTAATCCTCCCAGCATTCCCTACTCCCGAGACTGAACTCCGGCGTCGACTCCTGTATGAGGAGAAAACGTCCTCCTGCCTCGATAATCTGTCTCTGGTCTCAGGCATCCTGTCGATAATCATCGCCGGAACATTTCGTCAGTTCAATCTCGAATTCAAAAACAGCTATCGGTAATCAATTCAATTACACAGACATACAAATCGACATCCGATACAGAAACAAAAAAACGCATAATACAGAAGCTCGAGTAAAAGCACTGTCGAAGTTCGAATCGAAGACGAAGATGAGGTTTCAAACTGAACGGAGTCGGAAAAAAACAATCTCCGTACCTTCCAAAAAGCAGGGGATTCGTTGCGATGAAGCTTCAATCGGAGGAACGAAGCACAGCAATGGAGTCGGCTGCTTCGGCTGTGTGTGACTTTGAGCGCGTGAAATCGCGTAGGCCTCGGTAGAGAAAAGTGAATTGGCGAATTTTCGAAATGAAATTTGGGCGGCATTTATAAGCTGGGATAAGTGGAACTGAAAGTGGTAAAAATACAAAATGCAGTAAAAAGTTGATTTCGAAATTCGAATTTCTATGAAGAGCGATTTTTCGTCAAAGGGAGACGTTGAACTTTCTATAATTACTCTTTTCTCCACAAATATCATTCTTAAAAAATAAAATAAAAAATAAAAATAAAAAGCTTTGATACTGACGATTTGACTTGTTTGGTTGACCCTAGTCCCTACCCGTACGCATGCTTAGACGGTCTTGAAATCAATGAAGCTATAGGTTCGATAGTTCATACTTGGGTGAACTGAACCGGTGTGGTGTGTTGATCAATCACGATCCAACGATTCTGATTATTCTATACACATTCCAAATTCTTGTGAAATCATAACATTATTCGTAAATTTTCGTTTGATGTGCATGATAGATGATCGTCGATTATTCGTTAATGCATTTTTATCACTGCTTGTTAGTATAGTTTGATTGATTCAATAAAAGTCAAATTGGTTGATCTCTTGTTGTTATATTCATGTCATTCAAATCTTTTAAAATTGTGAAACATCATTTGTAAGTTTTTGCTTACGTGCATAATCGTCAAATATAACTTGATTGATTCGATTTACAGTTAAAAATCAAACCAGTCGATCTCATGTTATAATCCTAATTTTTTTTACGTAAGTATGAGTCGCAAATTTATCAACTGGATACATTACAAATAGACACACATAAGAAGGTGCTTACATGGTTAATTAACACTTAAAAAAAGGTAGACATTAACTAATTTAAATTGATTCAAACGAATTGAAAAAAAAAAAATTAACATAGTCAATGATTTATCGAGTCAACTAGACAATTATTGTTTCAAAATAAAAAGGTATCCTAAAGAAGGTTAAAATAATCAATTACTGTACTTTTAAGAATTTGGATTACATACTAATTTTAAAAGCAAATAGTTATTGTTTCAAAATAAAAAGGTATCCTAAAGAAGACTAGCTAAACTTGTCAAATCCTATTAAAAATGTGGATTACATACTAATTTTAAAGCAAATAGTATAAATATTATGCTTCATTGGAAATCAATTTAAGAAGAAAACAAAAACAACAATAGTTTTAACAAACTAGAACACTCATTGATTAATTAGGAATATTATTAATTAATTATAAGAGAGTTTATTCATCTAGGGAAAAGAGTATTAAGCATCTGTTTACTCTATTGCTTTGTAGTAGAGAGTACTAGTTAGTACTAGTTAGTAGTTACATTTATTTTATAAATTACAAAATAAAAGTGAGACAATTAGTACGAGATATATATAGTATAATTTTTATAGTCAGATTTCTAATATATATATATATATATATATATATATATATATATATATATATATATATATATATATATATATATATAATTTAACTTTTTTTAATCAAAAAATTAATAATTTCTTTTAAAAAATTTTAGTTGGTGACATACATTTCTTTACTATAAATATAAAACGAAGAGTGTATTTAAAAATTAAAATTACTAATTACAAACTTGAGGATCATTACCTAACACATACCCTTTTCTAGGGTGCATTTGGTAATAAAGTAGAAATAAAATTGAAGGGAGGTACATGTAATTAGACTAAACTCCAAAGCATATTTTGCAAATTATCCCAACCATCATCAACTCGTGCAACACCCCTTCTTGGCATTAGGATCCGATTCTTGACCCGGAACATTAATCTTAGTCCCCTTGATAGAAACCGACTTCGCGAAATCGGACCCCTCGTTCGCAGCCAGAGACTTCTTGCTCACGACTCGATATATCTCCGTGAGTATCGTCAGAAACGCACTCTCCACGTTCGTCGCCTGAAGAGCCGACGTCTCCATGAAGTACAAATGCTCTCGTTCCGCGAATTCTTGGGCATCATCAGACGAAACAGCTTTGAGGGTCCGCAAATCGCATTTGTTCCCAACGAGCATAATGACTATGTTCTTATCTGCGTGGACCCTCAGCTCCTCGAGCCACCTGGCCATGTGATCGAACGACTGTCGTTTGGTGATGTCGTAAACCAACATCGCCCCCACCGCCCCTCGGTAATACGCACTCGTTATCGCCCGATACCTATTCAAACGAGACGACGTGAAAATCAAATTGAAATTATCAGAAAACTTGAATGACAAACCTTTCTTGACCAGCAGTGTCCCAAATTTGTGCCTTGATTGTCTTCTCGTCAATGACGAGAGTCTTTGTCTGAAACTCGACCCCGATCGTGGCCTTCGAATCCAGGCTGAATTCGTTCCTCGAGAATCGAGACAGCAATTGGGATTTCCCGACGGCTGAGTCTCCGATCAGAACAACCTTGAGCACATAATCGATCTTCTGGTTAAAATCCCCGCCGTATAAATTAGACATCCTCTCTCACATTCCACATCTAACAAATTTTGTTTTGGTTGCTTTCTGCTTCATGGATCATTTGCATATTGAATTATGCAAATGAAAGGGGATCCATGAAAATTGCAATGTCCAAACTTTATTAAGAAGCACTGTCATCCAATATATATACAAAACATAGTTATGTTTTGAAATTTTCTTAATTTAGTAAAAACAAAATTCATGTATACATTTGAACTACAAGCTCAATTGAAAACATTATTTACATAATTCTCAACTTATATTATATGCTTCATTTCCAGTATATTCGAAATCGTAATAAGAAAATAATTCCACAATTTCGAAAAGAACAAATACAATTCTTACTAGACAAATCCAATCAAACTCGTAAAAAACAGATGTATAAGTTCTGCCATTCAGGAGCCGGAGGCATTCAAGTTTTTGAAAAGCTCCGGAAGATGAGCATTTGTAAGCTTGGTCCTCTTGCTGATCTCTTTCTTCTTCTTCTTGGGCTTGGGCTTAAGATCGATTCCGTCAATCTGGGCCATGGCCCTCCTCTTTGCGGTGTTTGTGGCGGGTTTCATACCGTTCTTCTGTAGATCCCTTTCAATGTCGAGCATGTCGCGCGGGAGTTCGATTCCACGGAACAGCTGCTTTAGATCATCATCGACTTTGATTACCGCCCTGGGATCGTTCGGGTAGGCTATGTCCTCTTGTGAGTCGAAATTTGATATAAGCCAAATCTGACCGGATGCTTTCAAGGACTACATAAGATAATTTCATCAATAAATCATTAATCCACTAGAGTTTTCGGATTATAATAAGACTACAAGAGACTCAGGGGGTATCTGGATAAATTACATTTTTGGATAAAAATGACGTTTGAGTTCTAAACAAATGAGCTTATAAGGAAGGTGAAGTAGATGAAAAATTATTTTAGGAGATTGTAAGTGTTTATTCACAATTAATATGTGTTGAACATGAGAAGACAGAAAAAAAACAAAAATCCCTTGCGGCAAAATTTCACCTGTAAGTCATCCACGACTGTAGTGTATGAATCCTTAAGATCAATAACAGGAACACCCTCAGGAAACTTACGAACCAAGACAAGAAGCTCGCTCTTATCTTTCACGTTATGTTTAGACTGACAAAGAACATATTAAACAGATTAAAAAACCAACCTAAAGAATGGAGTGGGTTAAATAGGAAAATGTGCCGTTTTAACCAAACTAGAAATCCATTGTAAAAATATAGGCAAAAATGGAAATTACCTTGTACGAAAATCGCTTCCCATCATAACGCACTTTTGGATTGTTCCTTAAACTGTCAAAAACAAGTTTGTTTGCATTCATATCCACGTAGGTCTTCTCGTTAATTTGCTCGGGGGTGAATGCTTGCCTTGTCTGGAAAATAGTGTATCCATGGTAAACAAAAGAGCTCACAATTCCTAACAGATAACCGCATCATAAAATAAATGAACTAAGAGTATCGCATGGTTTATGAAAGAGCAAAAGCACACATTACTAAATTAGCAGAGTCGACAACATAATAAAAAAGGTTAATAAGACTAAAATCGAGTAGCAAGTATACCTCATAGAGCAAATCAATAACACGTTTAATCTGGGACCCAACCGGACCATTCCTGATGCTATTTATGTGTTGTAGCCGCTCAGTATCTTTCGAGAATTTAATGGGGGCTGCGGGATACTTAGCGTTTCCCATAGTCGAGGGAGTAGGTTTGGAGGAAGCCGGCCTAGAGGACCCAGCTTTCGCTGCAATGCCGGTGAGTGTCGACTGGCATTTCTCTTGCTGTTTCTGAAACTTGGACAGTGATTGCCCGAGCAGCGATGAATCCATCTGTCGATATCACCGACTTTAAAATTCGACGAGAATCGAAAAACAAGAACATCACATTTTACAGAAAAAATAAAGTGCATACTGTTCATCCCCTGCTAAAAAATGTTCAAATTCAAACATTACTAGTAACGAACAACTCAAAATCAACAACCAAGTGAAAACAAAAATATTTGACGAATGCGATTGAATCAAAATTTACTATAATTTTTCTTACCGTTGCGTGGTAAAAACTGAGGACAAATTCAACCCGTAAAAAAACTGTGATATCGGATGAGAGTCTACCGTATAAAATTAGGGTTTATTGTTTCTGATTCAATGTGACATTGATTGAGAAATTTAGGGTTTGGGCAAAAGGAGGAAAACGCAGAATTATCCCCTTTCCCCAATTTGCTTTTTCTATTACTACTAGTATCTTCGGTAGTTATTACGGAGTCTTAGTATTGTTGATGGGCCTGTAGGTTGTGGGCTGCAGCCTGCAGCCCAAATTGGGTTGGTGAATACATTTACGAGTATTATTTATTTTAATTTTATAATTAATTAATTATAATGGTTTAATCATAAATTAAATTAATTTAAAAATATAAATCATTTGAAGTGTGTACAAAATTCAAAAATGTATCAAAAACAATTATGTTATAAATAAATATAAAACAAAAATATTAATAGTAAAACTTCAAAAATCAGACAATTACATATTCAGTTTATATCACAAAAATGTGATTTTTTAAATTTTGATTGATATAATGAATTTCAGTTTAATTGTAATTTTATTTTTTAAGAGCATAATGTTGTTATATGAAATTTTATAATAGATTAAAATATCACCCCCAATAAAAAAAATGACACATGAATTGATGAATGAATTTATGTATTCCTAAAAAACCTTTGAAATTAAACCAAGCACAAACAATTTATTACATGTCATATTTCTCGATTTAATAATTGAATATACACATTTTTTTCAATGTTCAAAATAAAATAATTCATTTATTTATTATTTTAAAATAGTAGTAATTTATTTTTAATTTATTCACTTGCTTTTTAAACTTTATTTATTAATTACTTTGCATTTCAAGTTATCAATTGATTTCTATCTCTTACATTTTGACAAAAATGTACTACACTAATAATATTGTTCTTAATGTACATATCAATCAAAATATAAATATTGAACCAAAACATGTGCAGTATTATACAAAATATGAAATAGCGGAGACTCAAATTCTAATAAACAAACTTACAAAGTATTTTGTAGATATCACGTAAAAAAATGTTTGATGTGTCAAATGACAAGTAAATAATAAATTGTACTACTTCTTCGCTAATTATTAATGATTGACGTGTGAAATAAAAAGTGAATTAAGAGTGTTTTTTCACTAATTGTTACACTTTATTTGTAAAAAATGAAAAATTGTAAGACAACCAATACGAGAAGCTTCATTGTAAATAACGAAAGAGTCTGATAACTTATACAAGACGAGAAGAGTATATATGTTTTCAAAAATCTATTTTAATAAGTAATAATATTTTAATTAAAATTTTCATATTTATTATAATTAGTTATGTTAAATAAAGTGTATAAATAAAAAAAAAAATTGAGATAAAGATAATGTATATTTTTATATTTATACTAAAAAACTAATTGGATAATTTTTTTTTAATATATAATAATAAAAAATAGATTTATATTTTATAATATTCATTAAATTAAATATATTTAAGATATATAAAAAAAAAAAATTGGGTACACTGTACACGGTACCCATTGAAAATTCTAACTGGGCAGGCGACGAGGCAAACGTCTGACCAGTTATCCTACCCGCCAACCCGTGTATTTTTTTTGGTACGGTGAAAAAAGGAATCGTAGACGCTTTGGGAAAGGGGACCAAAACCAACCGCAGCTTTTTATTAGTACACACTCTAACTTTCGGATTTTCCTTTCTGAATATAAAAACTCACTAAACTCAACCCGACTCCATTTTTACACTCTGTAGAGAGAGAGATTGTCCGCCATTGATATTATTCATCGAAGCTCGAACCAAAATCGAAGCCCCAATTCTAATCGCATGGAAGCGACGCCGCCGCCGCAATTCAGATCCGGAGAAATGGTGTTCGGATTGGACGAAATCCACGCCCTAATTTCATGCCCGCCGGAGACCGGCGGCTCGTTCACGGCGCTCCTCGAGCTCCCACCGACGCAAGCGGTGGAGCTTCTGGTGAAGGAAGAAGACTCCCCGGCGCCAGCTTTCAACTCCGCCTTCGCTTCCCGCATTTCGCCGGAGAGCGACGCGATTAAGCAAGAGCCGTCGGATTCTGATCGGAGTCTAAAGCCCGGCAAGCGAAAGGGGAGGGACAAAATGGTAATTTCATTCCCACGCAACTATTGCATTTGAGTTCTATTTTTTTAAATTTAATTTTTTATTTTTAAATTTCAGATGAACGAATCGAATAAGAAGAGCTCTGTAGTAGACGGCGGAGAGCTGCCGTACGTTCACGTCAGAGCTCGCCGAGGCCAAGCCACGGATAGCCACAGCTTAGCCGAAAGAGTAATTAACCTCTTAATCATCCCCTTTAATTAATCATTTATTCCTAATTAATAAATATCTTCTTAATTACTCAGGCGAGGAGAGAGAAGATAAATGCCCGGATGAAGCTCTTGCAGGAGCTGGTCCCCGGATGCAATAAGGTAAAGATAATTTATTAATTTAATCATCTAACGGTTCACAAGAAAAACACTGGATATGGACTGGATCAGTGTGTTTTCATAGGGGAGGATATTTTTTTTGTCTTGATTAGGACATTCCGTTTTAATTTCTTAGGATGCAAATTTAATTATTAATTAAATTAATTATTCCTAATTATGAAAGGGGGTCACTGTCAGCTTTTTAAATATAGGGGTATTGAAAGAAAAAGCTGATGGCCTTTGCACCAAGAAAAGTGGCGGCCCTACTTTTGAAATGTCCCTCTCTTAATACTTCACTGTGTTTTTACCTTTATGTCCTAGTGATTTTGCCTATCAAATACTCCCTCCTTCTCGGATAAGCTATATACACTTGTGTCCGGACTCAGAGATTAATAACATGTTGGTTTATCGACTTTTTGAACAAAAAATGAAGAGTAAAAATGTATTTGTATTTTAATAAAGTACGTAGTTTTTGGTAAAATTTTAATAAGTGAAAATGCAAGGGTAATATTGTCTTTTACAATGGAAAAATAAGAGTAATGCTTCCTATTTTGGGAGTATTATTTGTTCATCCCCTCCATATCTGTTGCTAGTGAACTGTAATAAGCTTTTGGCTTTGACCTTAGTATTTGTATTTGCATTGTACTTCGCCTGGCATTTTCTTCTTGTTTCTTTTCAAGATCTCTTTGACAGTCAACGTTTATTCTTGAGACATATGAGTCGACACATATAGCAGTTTCAACAGATAGAGACGTGTGAGTAGAATTTCCGAAGGTTGAAAATGTTTCCTCTGTTTAATGATGGCCCTATAGTATTACTGCTGGAGCATTAACCTTGAAAATAATGGCTAGTAAAATAATTTATGTCAGAGTTGGTTTACACAATTATGTAGTTTTCAAGGCTCTTGTTCCTAAAAAATTACCTATATACGTGGTCCTCGCTCTACTGTATTAATTCAAGAAAGGTACCGTTGGACTTTGGATGCATTTTACTTGTGTGGTAAAAACATGAATGCAATTACATATTTACATATATATGTGTATTCAACAAAAGTCCTTACTCGAGACGTGCTGCATTAAATATTTTGAATTGAAGTTTCGATACTAGTTTACCTGTAAAATTACATAGTAGATGCAAATTTCTTCTATATTTTAGGATGATGACATTACGGAAACATGGATAAAAGCAACGAGTATATACCTGATTTTTTCTTGTACAGATTTCAGGTACTGCGTCGGTGTTGGATGAGATAATTAACCATGTTCAAGCACTTCAACGTCAAGTGGAGGTCAGACTCATAACATCTGATAATATAAACTTAGTTAAAAGTGTTACATTTGAATAACTGTGAGAATGTCGTGATATGCCAAGACGAGAGTCGTACTTTCTTTTTTTTTTCTGTACTCTATTTCATAATTGACACAATCTGATCTGTTTATTTTCTTTGTTCCAGTTTTTGTCCATGAGTCTTGCTTCTGTTAACCCAATAATCGATATCAACCTTGACACCCTCTTAGCCGCTCAAGTAAGTATTACTACTAAATGGTGAATTCTTAGAAATTTTCATTTATCAAAAAAGTTGAAATAATCGAGTTAGTGATTAGATCCAACAATAGAAAACTCACGTCTCGACGACACTTGATCCTTTTTCTGTTCTGACATTTTCATATTTTTAGACTGGATTATCAATTGACAATGACTACATGGGCTTGATTAGTCCGCCCATCTTGCCCGAGGGACAAATCAACTGCTCCAGACAACCGCAACATGAGCAGGCGATTCAACCTCATCAGCCCGAGAATTCGTTTTTAAGTTACGACTCTTCAACAAATTCAGGTAAAAAAGCAGTTAAATTACCAATTCACTTTCTCTTCACAATATATTTTTCTATTTTACAAACTGCACCCTCAAGAAGGGGTTATTCACAGTTTCGTCTCGAAAGTGGAGTTTTCTGTAATTAAACTAAATTCAGGGCAGTCCCTTTTTGTGTTGGCACAGTTTCTCTGCACCCGAGTCAGCTGAAAATGGAGCTTTGAGGGATGACATGAGTTCTAAACTAATGAAGTGTGATGATATTTTTATATACAAGCAGAACCGGACGATCGAGTTACGATGAATTTCTTAAGATGATGGTTCGGGCCGAGTAAAGGGGCTACTTTGCAGTCTTGCAGAGATTGTATTCCCGCTGTACAGGAGGGATTGAGGGACATATATTCGATATTATGAGTTTCTACTTAGCTCTATTATGAGCGTCAAAACTTGAACACATAATCAAACAAAATGAGTTAAGAACTTAAGATCATCTCATGTGCAATATCTTTTATAAAAGTTACTTCGAAAATTTGTTATGAGTGTTTGAATTCTTAGATTAAGTTATACAGCCCCTATAATTTGAAAATTCGTTCAAAACACGAATAACTATGTATACAAATTACAAACTGACAGCTTATTTTCAAATCATATTCACCAAATTAATAAAGTTAATATACTGAAATAAATATATCAATTCTAAACAAGTTTGATTGTAGTAATAAATTTGTTTGGCTTCACAATTTTTTCACAACTCCATATAATTATTATTTTAATTAATTAATTTATTTTATATAAAATACATGCCATCTTAAATATCAAAGTACAAATTAGAATTTCTACTGTAGGTCAATTAGGTATTTAGGTTAAAAATTAAAGCTTAACTCGGGGATAGAATTGTACTTTCACTACCACGGTCCAATGTCCACCCTCTCTCCCTATTCAAAAACGATTGTTGAAGACTCCCCCTTTCCCAAATAATATCAAAACCCGGTTTTGCCACTCCGTTCCTCAGACGGCGTCGTTTCCTCCTCCGTTGCCCCAAAACCGGTACGCAGGCCGCCGACGCCGACGCTTCATGTGCGTTGTTCTTTGTTACTTAATTTATTTCGTTTTCTCTTGCAATTTTTTAATGGTAGTTTACACCTGAAATTCTGGTTGAGATCGATGCACTGGCGAGGAATTTAGGTTGAGATCGATTGGGGATCTTAATTCTATAGATAGTCTATCTTCTTCAATTCCATAGTAGGTTAATTGAAAATATGATCTGTTACCCTGATATGTTTTTTCTCCGTTTTTTTCCTAGGGTGTTGATTGTGGATTGACTACTTTTGTTGGTACTGATAAAGTAAAGATATCACTATTTTTAAAGGTTTTTCCTCTGCTATGGGATCCCCCGAACCTGTAAGGCGTTCCACGAGACATGAAACCGAGGAGGATGTAGAGGTAAACATTGATTCCGTGAGAGACGACGATGAATGGGTTGTAGATGATAAGCGTAAGTCGCGCTCACGGAAGTCGGGGAGTGGTGAAGATGTTGATGGGATGGATTATAGTGGCAGAAAGCGAAGACATGAAAGTCGTAAGAAGGTGGGTGGCTCGAGCTCAAGCAGAGCTGATAGTGACCAGGATGAGTATGAAACCAGGAAAGAGTTGCGTTCTAAGCAGGCGAAGAAAAAACCAGAGGAGAACACATTAGACGTATTGAGCACTTGGTATCAGGACGGAGAAGCAGAAAATAAATCTGGGAGTAGAGGGCATAGTCGAGTTGAAGGCAGCGAGAGAAAGAATTCGTCTTCCAAGTACTCAGAAAAACACAATGTTGATGCGGAAAACATGCCAAGTCGAGAAAATGGATCTGGGGATGCTGAACAGGGAAAGAAGAATCGGAGGAGATGGGACGAACATGACAACATCGATACACCTGTTGATCATGGAGAAAAATCTGATGAGAGAAGTGGCAAGTCTTTGGATCCTAAATCGGACAGTGCTAGTGAAAGAGAAAGAGGCGACCCTCTGGAAACCTACGAATTAAATGATGAAAAAGACGGGGGTTTTGATTCAATAACTGACAAAGGTATGAAATCTCACGAAAAAGAGGGGAGACAGCTTGATTCTGATAGAAGCAATAGAGGAAGATCTGAAATTGTTTTGGAAGACAGCAAGGGAAATTTGACAAATGAAGACAACATAGAAATCAGCAAAGAGAGGCCCGAGGATCAAAGACAACATAGAAATCCAGCTCGAGAGACTGTTGACGGCCATGCCAGGTCTTCAAATGCTGATGAAGATACATGGGCGAGAGACAAAAGTAGGAGAGATGCAGATAACCCTATGTCCAGAACCCCTGAGAAGATTGGAAGGCGGCATTCAGAATCAGGAAAAGATGGCTCATGGGATGATAGATCAAAAGGAAGAGATGATAGTTGGTCCGACAGAAACAGGGACAGGGATAATGTTAGAGATTCTTGGAAAAGAAGGCAAGATAAGGAAACAAGAGATGGTGACACAAACTATGATAACATGAGGGATTGGGAATTGCAGAGGCGTGGACGCGACAGGATTGATGGCCGTCCGAGTGGTAGAAAAGACGGAAGTAGGACTGAAGCTGTGAAAACATCATCCAAGTATGGGATATCAAGTGAGAATTATGATGTGATTGAAATCCAAACAAAACCATTTGATTATGTAAAAGATAATTCCAGGACCATCGCTGCCAGAAATGGAGAGGCTTTCCAGCAATCTGACACGAAGCCTGCTCCTGACTCGGAGGAGAGATCAAGAAACACCCAAGGATCTGCTCATTCTGGTGAGGAGATAAAGGATGATCAGCATTCATGGAGAGACGATAATAATGACTTTCAGGTAGAAAAACCTAGAGGCCAGACAAGTATTACGCCAAGTCGTGGTACAGGTGGCCAAAGTTCCAGTGGTGGCTCTTTACCTCCATTCGGAAACCAGGAGCTTGGTCCCTTTAATAGAATTTCTTCTCAAGCTGCCAGAGGAAATAATAGAATGGGGAGAGGAGGAAGGGGTAGAACATCTGGGAGAGACAGTCCGTTGCCGATGGTTGGATCTCCTTTTGGACCAGTTGTATTGCCTCCCCCTGGAACTTTGCAATCTTTACCTCCTAACATGTCCCCTACTCCAGGTCCTATTTCTCCTGGAGTCTTCATTCCGCCATTTCAGTCTCCCATGGTATGGTCAGCAGCCCGAGGTGTTGAGATGAATATGCTTGGTGTTCCAACTGGGTTTCCAACTGGACCACTGGGACCTAGATTCCCTCCTAATCTAGGAAATGCCCCAAGTGGTGGTTTGGTTTTCAATCCATCTGGGCCTGGAAGAGGAATGCCTCCTAGTATATCTAGTCCAAATTTTAATACGATGATTCGTGGTCAGCCTCAAGAGAAGGGGTGGATTCCTCCGAGAAGTAATGTTCCTCTTGGAAAAGCTCCATCAAGAGGAGAGCAGAATGATTATTCTCAGAACTTTGTTGACACGGGTATGCGGCCTCAGAATTTTATTCGGGAGCTAGAGCTCACTAGTGTTGTGGAGGACTACCCAAAACTCCGGGAGCTCATACAGAAAAAGGATGAAATTGTTGCCAATTCTTCTTCTCCTCCAATGTACTACAAGTGTGACCTAAAAGAGCAGGTCCTTTCTCCAGAGTTTTTTGGGACCAAGTTTGATGTCATTCTTGTTGACCCACCATGGGAAGAATATGTTCACCGAGCTCCTGGTGTCACCGACCATATGAACTACTGGACCTTTGAAGAAATCATGAATTTAAAGATTGAGGTATTTTTCGTTTAATTTGAACCTGATTAATGTTTAATTATTGAGTATGCATGAAAAGGATTTACATGGAATTTGTGTCTGCAAACTATATTTTTCTCTTCTATTCTGAGATTTCTACATGCAAATAAAATGCTCTACGCGCCTACTTGTTATTAACACTTGCTTTTTTGTAATTTGAATAGCTATAGGGCCTAAACTCTGAATTTTAGTGAACAAAAATCTTGGGTATTTAGAGATCTACGAATAGTAAAAATCTTTGTTTGTTGTAGGATCGGTAATTCCTTTACCTTTTAGTGGAGATGTAAATCATGTACAGAAAGTTGATGATTTTGTATACTTGTATTATTATATAGTAAAGTGTAGATTTTAAATCATGTATGAAAAGTGAGTGATGTTTATTATTACATTGTATTTAGTTGTATTTAATTATTTAAATATAAATATAATTTGATAAAACACTATAGACAAGTAGAATTATAATACTATAAATTAGGTAACACTTTTTTGATTCCTGAAAATTTTAAGTACTAAAACAAACATGCTTTTTGAGCTTTTCTTTTCTTGACATTTTCTAATAATTCTAGGCAATCGCTGACACTCCATCTTTCATCTTCCTTTGGGTTGGTGATGGTGTTGGGCTAGAGCAAGGTCGACAATGTCTAAAGAAGGTAAAAAGTTTTAAGGGTGCGATTGCTTGTCAATTTCTTTACCTTTGTAAATTTTCAATAGTCTTTTAAAATACACTAGTAACTCACTCATTTTTCATTCACCAATCACATCCAATTATGATTCCACTAAAAACATCTCATCAACTTAAAACATTACACTTTTTTTAATCACATATGCACATTTCACTCTTACATTTTCCATTCATCAGTAACGTTTAATCGCCATTTTACTATCAAATCATCATAAATCATAATGTTTCATCATTTACTTTCTTTTTTCATAACCAATGTCTCGGAATTCAATGCTATTTTTCCACATTTTTTTCATTGTATTCTATCCAAAATTAAGGAACTGATTAAAGGCCAAACAAACACACCCTAAAATTTCATTTTTTAATATCCATTTATTTGTCTCGGAATTCAATGCTATTTTTCCACAGTTTTTTTTTTCATTTTATTCTATCCGAAATGAAGGAGCGGATGAAAGGCAAAACAAAGTAACAAACACGCTATAGAATTTCATTATTTTAACCCAATTGCTTATTGTAATTCATTTTCCAGTTGCTTAAATTATATGTATCTTCATCTATGTTATTCTACTTTTGTTGTATTTAGTGGGGATTTCGGAGATGTGAAGATATATGCTGGGTTAAGACAAATAAATCAAATGCAACCCCTGGATTACGTCACGACTCGCATACTTTGTTTCAGCGTTCCAAGGTAACACTATGTCGATGTCTAGCAATGTAGAACATGAGTGTAGCACATGCTGTTCCAGACACTCCGTTGAACTATCTTTCGCTGCACAAAGAAGTTTAATGAAGATAATATGTTCTTATTTTTGTATGGAAAACATATTCCATTCTTGCCTGAAATAGAATAAGACGCGTGTTTTAGCCTTTATGTGACCTGTAACTGGAAATGACGGATCTATTATTAGATTATCTCAAGAATAAAATTTCTTAATTCCAAACTTGTGAGGGAGTTGACATTGTTTTCGGTCACATTTTCAGTACCTGTAACCTTGTATGAGAAAAAAGATACCCTCAAGGAATAAAATCTTAAATTTATTTATTAATTAATGGTAATGGAAATTATTGATTTCAAACTTGTCAGAACATTTACACATTATCTTCCTCTCTAAACTTCTCTCTAGCACATTTATAAGGAGTACAGATTTAGCATTTTATTCGATTTCGTTGATTTTTGCACATCACTGTTGCTGATGGCAGGGAAAAACTTATTATACTTGAAACAAAATATTTTGCTTTAAAGTTGTTTCAGCAATATCGATTGAACCATCTTGATCTTTGTTTATTATTTTATCAATTTTTTGAGGTTAGTATTTATTCGAAGTAAGAGATATAGAGATCTATCAAAATGCCACTTTCTCACCGACTCACTACTTAAAAACTTGATGTTGCAAGGCTTTTGACATATATCTGCTACTGTTTTGTTCTGCATCATCCAGCGGCGCTGGCTACCTGATCATGATGTTTCCATTTTAAGTATTTGCTTCTCTGTTCGATTTGCCTATTATACTTGCATTGTCTTATGAATAACTATCTTTTGTCCTTACTCTGAAGGAACACTGTCTGATGGGCATAAAAGGGACTGTGCGGCGAAGTACAGATGGTCATATAATCCATGCCAACATTGATACTGATGTGATAATTGCGGAGGAGCCTCCTTATGGTAAGGGTGATGTACTGGTGTTGGATTCAGATGTGGTTTTGATTTTGCATTCAATCATTATTTTTATCACTTCTCAAATTCATCGTCTTCTATTTCCCTTTTTTTTTTTCTTGATTTATATATATACATTATATGATTCGAATTTTAAAAGAAAAATCGCTACATTTGTAACTTATTTCATTCAAGTGTGATGTAGATAATACAAAATAGACTTTATTCCCTCTCTTCTAATTTGGTCCTCAATTACTTCTATACCTAATAAGAATGACAACTAGTATATACTACTATAATATTAATAATTACTGTAATACTTTATGAATGAGCATATTGAACATTAGAGACCTAGTGCCTTTTTAAAACGGTGTAGAACTCCAATCATCTCTTCTCTTTAAACGTCAAGTCTAAATTTCCTTTTTTTTTTTCTATTTATTTGTTATTTTTTAATCATTTTAATTTTCCTTTTTCAGCCTGTGAAATTTTGTTTTAAGCCCTTGGAATTTTTTATTACCCGTTTTAATTGAGAGAAGCTTTCAAAGTAGTTCCATAGGATGTAGAGCTGTTGAGTTTTTTTTCTAAAAAGTCTTCATTCTGTTCATTTTCTTATGATTCACCATATAAGGGCGTGATATTAATTCAATGTTGATTTGCAAGGAACAATTTTCTTATCATAATACGCAAATCAGTGAATGGCTTACAGTACAATACTTGAGCAACTTTTTTTCCATATACAATTGCTCTTTTTATAATATTACTTTTCATACATTGCTATCATTTTCCCTAAATCCAGATACCCTGTTTTAAACAGTACCATAATTGCTGGACAGTAAAACTTTTTTTTACAATGGAATTTTAGGTTCAACAGCAAAGCCGGAGGACATGCATCGGATAGTCGAGCATTTTGCTCTTGGTCGAAGAAGGCTCGAGCTTTTTGGTGAAGACCATAATATTCGTTCTGGTTGGTTGACAGTTGGTAATGGATTGTCCTCGTCAAATTTCAATTCTGAGGTATGCCCCTTGCACTTTTCTTTTTGTCTTATTAGCACATTTCCTTTCGATCTTGGGTCTCTGAAATAGAATTGAAAAGTATAAGGTTTGAAAAGTACTTTATATATGTATTCCAGTTTCTCCACATTTTAACCTGAGTTACTTCACTACTTGTATTACAAAATCTATAACTTTTCGAATGTGGTATGCAAAGAATCTAAATCTATGTAGCACGGACACTATTGTTTTGGGGGTAGGGAATATTGAATATGGATATGATGCGTGTCGGAGACGCCAAAAATCATATCATTGACCTTTGTAGGGTATGGTAATTGGATTCACATGAGATACATTTTAGGCCCATTTTTGGATACTGCAGGTTTACGTTTGAAGAAATACAAAATTTCAGGGGATTTAAGTAAAATATAATTGGAACCTTTTGGGATCAAATTTGTAAATATCTTAAATTAAACATCTTCCTCACCAGATTTCAGAAAATATGCTAATTCAAACCCTAACATCATTACAAAATAATAAGTAGAGGCAAACTGTATTTATTGCTATTACCGTGGATATTATTTAACTCTTCGAATTTTCAGGCATACATCAGGAATTTTGCAGATAAAGACGGTAAAATGTGGCTTGGAGGTGGTGGAAGAAATCCACCGCCCGAGGCACCTCATCTTGTCCTAACGACACCTGACATAGAATCTCTTAGGCCCAAGTCACCAATGAAGAACCAGCAGCAAATTCAACAGCAATCGGCAACTATCTCCTTGACGACACCAACTTCCAGCAACAAAAGACCCGATAATTTGCCTCAGAACCACAATGGGCCCAATTTGAATCTAGAAGGTTCTAGCTCAAACATGCCATCTCCAGCTCCGTGGGCTTCCACGATGGAAGGCTTTAAGGGACTAGAAGTTGGGCATATGCCGCCGCCGGGTTTCGGGTACAGTGCTCCATTTGGTCCGGTTGGAGAGTTCCTGGATTATGAATCACAAAGAGGAATGAATATGCAGGGAAATTAAGACTTTCTTTTCTATTTTGTAAACATTTTAATGGTATTTTCTTCTTCCCTAAATAATTTTGACAAATAACTTGATATTATCGATTCATTCATCGTCAATTTCATTCATTAACAATAACATGTGTCAAATGTATCTATTTTTATCATCAATTTCATTGCTAATGAGTTCAAGTTCGAGTTCAAGTCAACTTATTATTTATATATTATATTATTTGCTTCACAAATCTTTTCTTTTTAAAATATAATAAAATTAACATTTTGAAAATTGACTATGTTATTATTTTTATATATAATATTATTTACTTCACAAATCTTTTTTTTATATAATAAAAACTTTTCTTTTTTAAATATATAAAATTAACATTTTGAAAATTAATAGTGAATATTAATTTTCAAATCATTTATTGAAAAAAATATAGACAGACTCTTTATTTTACATATTTTAGTATAATTTCAAATTAAAAATAAGAATATTTTACATATTTTAGTATAATTTCAAATTAAAAATAAGATTTTTTTTTTTACATATTTTAGTATAATTTCAAATTAAAAATAAGAATATTTTACATATTTTAGTATAATTTCAAATTAAAAATAAGAAAAAAAAATTAAGACTAAACAAAACTAGGAATTAAGACTAAACAAAACTAGAAGTAAACAAAATTTTCATAAATATTATAGCTACACAATAAATAGTGAGAAAAAAAAATTAAGACTAAACAAAATTAAGAGTAAACAAAATTTTCATAAATATTATAGCTACACAATAAATAGTGAGAAAAAAAAATTAAGACTAAACAAAATTAAGAGTAAACAAAATTTTCATAAATATTCTAACTATGCAGTTCAACACACAAGAGTTATGCGTTATTTATTTATTTTTCTAGGTTTTTTTAGTTGAAAGCTTCTATTTTTTTAAAGATGATCGAGAATATGAGAATATTTTATTTTAAAGTAGTCAATAATATAATATTATTTAAAGTAGTCAATAATATGATATTTTTTTTAAGAGTGGAGTATAATAATTTTTTTATATAATATTATTTTTATCACAATATCACAATTAATTACAATATTTTATTTTAGCCAATAACTTTTTTAGCGGTGTGGAGCGGGTGAAAGTTATTAAAAAACTGTTAATGTTTTTTTTCATAATATTGTAATAATAAGTACACAGTGAAATAATTATCAAATCCATTATCATGTAATAATAGTAATAATATTAATAAGTACATGTAAAAAAATTATCAAATCCCTTATAGTCACGAAGATATTTTTAAGGGCTAAACGAGTAAACAATAAAATTTGATTATAATCTATTTATTCTCTTATTTACAGGAAAATGAAATTCCCTGCCTTGTCAAGGGCTGCAAAAATCATGATTTGACACACTATGTTTGATTTTGTTAAGACTTTTTTATTTTGGTTTTACGGTTTGATTTTGGTGTATTTAGAGTAACGAGTTAAAAAATGTAAAAAGTTATAAATTTCATTCAAACGATATGGATCAATGACTATTCGAAATTCAAAATATTGACTTCAAAAAACGAAAATTAATTTAAAAATAATAAGTTAACTTCGGTAGGTATTTGAATTAGTATTGTTTGGCTCTATTACCGTGACTTAGAAACAAACCTCCATTAATGTTTAAAATAAAACTAAATTAAGAATTAATTTTATCGTGTAATATTTGCTTTTATAAATTTGGACATGATTATATGGAAAAAAGACTAAAGAAATATTATCATTTTTTTATCATGTTCTATAACCACAATGTAGTCAGGATGATTATTTTTAAGGGCTAGATTGAAAAAAAAATTGATGTGGAGAGGAGAGTTAAAAGTTCTTTTAGGAATGCTGAATTAATGTTAATAATTTTTTATAGATGAGATAAAGCTATTTTTTAAAAATGATTGAGAATATCAAACGTTTAGTATTATTTTAATTATGTATATTTAATTCTCTAAAATAATTAAAATATAATACTACTCTTTTAAAGATACAATAATATTTTTTTGTAATTTACAAAAAAAGTATTGTATTTTTGTTGGGATACTATCTTTATTTTACATTTTTTAAGATATATTCATTCAAATTAAAATTGAGTATTAGAAAACATTTATTGAGAAAAATGTAAAAACAAATGTTAACCTTCAATTGTAATAACATTGATTAATTATGGGCAACACTGTAAGTCTGTAATGTGTTAAAAGTCCAAGAGGTTAACATCAGTTCCCCGAACTCGAAGGACCATTCTGCAATACCAATCACACCACTCAAAACGACGTCGTTCTTTCTCCGAAAAAAAACTGATCCCAAAAACCCGCAACAAAACACCGCCCCAATCTCTCTCCACTCCGAAAAAACAAATTTCGATGACGCCAATTAAGACAATCGCTACCGCGGCGAATACACTCCGGTCCCGCCTCAGCCCATCCCTCCGAACCCGTGGAGGCGGAGGAGCTGGGCCTAGCTGGTGGGCCAGCCCAGGCCACGAGGATCAGCCCAAGGGTTTCCAGTTCAGCCGCACGCCGCCGTCGCCCGGAGAGTCTCGGAAATGGGAAGACTGGGAGCTGCCTTGCTACCTCACCAGCTTCCTCACCATCGTCATCCTTGGAGTGGGCCTCAGCGCCAAACCCGATCTCACGATCGAGACGTGGGCCCACCAGAAAGCCCTAGAACGCCTCGAGCTGGAGGCGGCCCAGTCCGTTGAGTCCGATTGAAGAAGGTATCTTTTTTGTTTGTTTGTTTTTTAGGTCGTGGGTATCGTCACATTTGGGGATTGCGGTGGCGGAAGGGAATTTTTTTTCTTTGAATTATCAATACTTGTTTCAGTGAACTCTGTTTGATGATGATTATGAAATAAATGTAATTTTTATCCTTTGGATATTATACTTATGTTGTTTCGAATGATACCGATATGGTGCGATTTTTATATCAGATGATCACTCTTGTTATGTTTGTGTGCATTATTATGAATGGAGCTTGCAGAGTTAGGACTTCACGATCTTCGTTCTTCCTGAGTATAATCGGATTCTGTTAATATATTTCATGGTGTTTATTATGGGGTCTGAACATATTTTTTCATTGACATCAGCCTCTTTATTTTCTCTTGAAATGAATTGTATCAAATTGGTATTGCCTATCAGTGTTATATTGCAACAATGTTTTCCGCTTGAGAGGGAATTCACCGACGAATTAAGAAACGTCGGGGAGGAATAAAGAAAAAGAATTCTTAACTGTTTTTCTTGAGTGATTGACCTCTAGAAGATTAATGTATGATTAGAGTCCCTAAGTTTTATAGCCATTTTACACCTGTGGAAATGTTCAATAGCTTTATCATCCGTGTGGAACCCTTAAATCGCTACCCCTTCTCTCATATTGCTTGCTCTATCTAGAAACACATCCTTTTAAGAATTTGCTTCCCTTATTCTTGCTCTCACCTATTCTATGGGCATTTTACCCTTGTCTTGAGTTTTGGCCCCTTCGACTATTCCTTTGCTTCTCTTGACAGTCTCGGTTGGTGCCATCTTTTCTCATCTTCTTCCAGAGGGTCGTTTTTTCTCCAGCTCTCCTTCACATTTTACCTTTTGGACTTGGTGTAGCTATCGGCCGTATGAATATCCAACTGATAGTTGCTCTTGGGAATTTAGATTTGCAGGGCCTATATTAGTTGTCCCCTCATTGATGAATCACGAGGTTTTGAGGTGTGTAATTTTGTATAACTAGGTCGAATTTAGTGAATATTTCTACGTCTAGTTCAATACTACAAGGGTTTTATTTTTTGGGATGGCCAAGACACTAAGCGTGGAACGTAAAATGCCGAAAGAATGTGCTTGATTCAATTTTTTTTAGTCTTTTCTAATTGATTTTTTCATAATTTTGCACGAAGTGAAGCAATTTGATAGATCTGCGTATTTGCATTTTTCATTTCATGTAACTATTTTTTTCATAATTGGAATCAATTTCATGGTACTTTGTTGAAATAGAAGATATTAAAATCAATTGGGATAAAATTATTTCCAGGTATACTTACAAGTTAGACTCTATCTTCATACAAATTTAACATATTTAACATGAGATAACTCACAACTATATACCACAAATCAAATTTAACATGAGACAACTCACAAATATATATGTGACAAATCAAATTTTACACCCTCTCGGTTTTGTGTAATAAATAAATTGATCTCAACTTTCACAACAGTGGTCGACCACAGTACTGCCAACCGGTCATGGGTCACAACAAAAATATGAGTTTTATGATACCATGTTGAAATGAAAAGGTGTAATCTTACTATTAATGCATTACTAAAATTGACATATTCATTTAGAAATATATTATCCTACAATCAATTTGTGATAGACTGATAGTAGTAGCAGTATCAATTCTTTATGTGCTTATAAGTTGTGAACTCTTTTTTCATACAACAAATCCCATGCATCGCAAATCAAATTTAACATACATACACCGATACATGTATAACAAACCACTCGAGAACAGAGGCTGCATGTATGTAACCCAGAAAAAAAATGAACGATTTGGATGTACAAATGAAAACGGTCCATTCTGTTTTCTAAAATTTTCACTGTAGTTTTTCACACACTCTACGTGGCTTCCCAAACTTCGCGAAGAAGATCATACCTAGCATTGCCTCCATCGTAAACAACATTTGCTTCTGCAGCGCCACTTACAACAGCACTAGGAGACGGAGGCAGTTTGTCAATAATAGAACCGATACAAGACTCCAACTCCTCCAACTCTTCGTCACTTGTGTACCCTTTACTTTGAACGCCAGACAAGCTTCTCGAAATTTGAGAATGAGCACCGGCCTCCGTGACTAGTTTCGCCACGTGGTAAGAGGAAGGACGTGTGTACACAATCGGAGAAGCAGCAAAAGGGAAGCTTACATAAGAGCCTCCCGACAATCTCTGCTCTTTGATGCACTGTGGATGGAAGGAAGAAATAGGGCATTTGAGTCGCTCAGAGTGTTTGCAATAAATAACTTACTCCAAATGCGGAGTTGTATATACACTCCCTACAGACCCAAAATAAACATAATCTCTAATTCAAAGAAAATCGTGAGATTCACCAACAGAGATACAAAATCATCCGTTACGAGTCCTGTGAGGAATGCTCATGTGAACGAGAAAATAGGCATTGCAACTGAAGACATGAAACTCAAACAATATGCATACCTCAGAATGTACTGCTTCCAACACAGTAATCGGAACAGGATCAGGGCAGAAATCATCCGGAGAGAAGTTGCATAGAATTCTTTTAATCAATGGAAGACTGATCAACGGACAGACCTATAGAGAAAAGACAACGAATTAATACTCTGGTTCATATAAGGGGAACTTGCAAAGAAAAATATTTTTTATTTGGTGGGACCTCCAATCTAAGGTCCATAAGCATATCTTTGGGAAGCATTAGCAGATCACTCAGGGAAGAAACAAGAGGGAATCTTTTCGGTTCCTCAACATCATCATCATCATCTTTGTGTTCATCTTGTTCATAACTAGGAGCATCCATATCAAGATAATCGGACAGCCATAATGTCCAATTGCCAACCTGAGATCATTAGAAATAATTCTTACATGGAAAGATCCGTGCAAAGACCTGGCTCTTGAATTGTTTATAAACATAAAGACTTCCCAGAAAAAACTTCATATCAAAATGAGACTAGATACAATGACAAGTTTACGAGTTAAAAAAAGTAAATGACAAATAATATTTGATGGCAGCGAACAAGTTGGTACATACGAAGTTTTTAAGTTGAGCACCGGAGAAGAAACACAAATCTCCTGCAGGAATAGGCAAAACCTTGGAGTCCGCAATTGGATCCGAGACAGGATCAGTTGGGGTCTCAAGAGCCGACTCTCGGAGAATAGCATTGAACATGGCAACATCTAGCCTTACAATACATTGATCCATCACCTAACAAAATATACTATATTCCATTAGACATTGTGACTGATTTAAAATGTCAAGCAAAATAATATTTATATATACACAAACACAACAAACTGTATATACATGGAAAGGATGATAGCAAAAGGAGAATACCTTTCTTGCCATCACAAGCAAACAACCACATTCATGCCCTCCAGCTCGAATAGGGCAGAGTCTTTTGAGAGTATCGTGAAAGGCATTCTTCCAAAGTTTGATGGAATAGTCTCCTTGGTCAACGAGGGCTGGTGCTGGTGCCCTTTGAGCACCTTTTTTGGCAATGGGATCACCAACAGGTGATTGCATATAGGGCGTCAGTGTCTGCCCCCACCACCCCCCCAAAAAATGCAGTTGGAATCAAAATTCTATATGGAAAACCAATCCACAAGCATGAAATCTAATAGCATAAATATATGTAAAATCATTCTGTTGATGTCCTTAGACTTCAGTTTTTCAGGTTCAAATGCAGCTTAACAACTCCATCCGAGAGTTAAAACAACTCATCAAATGATTAATTCTAATATCTAAGTGTCTGCATGTAGTCCATAGAGTTATCACCTGCCGCCATATGGACTCGACTATCCGTGAGAATAACCAGGACTCTACTTTCTCCAAGGCAGCAGTGAAAGTGCTTGTCTCTTGCCAATCATCAACAACTTGTGAGAAACTCTGCTTATTTGATTGTCTGCTCCCAACAGTATTCTTCCGTTTGAGCGGTGGAGACTTTGTTCCTCCCCCACTTGACTCGAATACTTTTGTTAAGGCACTAGATTGACCAGAAGTTCCAAATGCTTGAGATAGAATTTCCCTCAGGATAACAGTGTTTGATAACCAAAAAGTCAACCTGATAGAAAAAGAAATTCAGGAGACTTTGTAATTTAAAATCGCATTTAGTATATACCTACCTACCGACCTAAATTAACGTTACAAACCTGGATACATCGTTGCCACATGACTTAGAAACCAAAACAAGCCCAGTCACGGTGTTCCTAGCAACAGTAGCTCGTTTGTCTTGAGACCAGTATTTGCAAGCATAGATATAGAGTCTAGAAAGGCGCCTTGCGGGTGTATGCACCTTTTGTGCAGAGATATCATGCTCAGGAACCACAGAATAGAGGGAAATCTCAAGAGCCGCCACTTCTCTTAGTTCACTTTCCAGATTCTTTATCTTTGTTTCCATTTCCTCTACCTTTTGATCTAATGCTGACGAGTCCTCTCGTACACTCTTTTCCTCTGTATTGACTTCTTCGTCATCACTATACACACTATTGGGATCAGCTTCTGCAACCGAATCCGATCGAGGCTTTGGATGGACTCTATTGTTCTTTACATTATCGGTTGAAATCCCCTTTCCAGGTTTGGCCATATTCTTTGGAGCCTCTTTTAAAGCTCTGACATGTAGATTACTTGATCTACTCTCAGATTTTGACTTCTCAGAGGATTTGGTTTTCGAATGCTTTACTTGACCCCCAATAGCTTTTTCTTCTTTCTCGTCATCAGCTGTTTGTGGATCCCCAAGAGAAGACCCTGAATCATCGGTAGTCTCAGCATCGGATTCATTCACAATCTCCATATCACTAGCATTCTCATTCAAGTTTTCATTGCCTTGATTCCTATTGACTTTAAGTGGTTTGATACTATGGTTTGCTTCCTCAGACCCATCGGCATCATCACCAGTCATATTTCCAACGATTTTGGTGGGGTCCGCGCCAGTCCTTGTACCATTCACTAAATTATGTCTGATAGGTTTCTCGGGTGAAGATTTGGTATTCTTCTCTTTTGCTTTCGGTTTTCTGCGACTGTTGTTCTTCTCTTCCAGACTGTTGTTCTTCTTCTCTTGCAGCTTACGATCCCTCGTTTCGGACCTTACGGGGCCGTTGTTCTCTTTGTTGTTTGGACCCCTTTTCTCCTTCATGCTCAAAACCTCCCTCCGTTTCACTGAATAAGAGAGGATGAAAAAATTGTCAGTAAGCATGAACAGCAGCAGGAAGATCTAGAAAATTACTCATTATTTATTAAAAAACACCTAAATTTTACTCACTAGATTAATTATGTTTCACACTTCACACGTTCTCTCTAAGAGTGAAAAGGTAAATAAAAAATAAAATAAAAACTAACATGAAACGGTAACTGCGGAAATGCACGATTTCCACACACATATTCACTCAAAGAATTAATTTAATTTAATTTAACAAAAAAATAAAAAATAAAATCATCCAAAGTAACTCCATCGGTAAAAAAAATGCCACAATCAGCGACTGAATAATCAAATTCCGACGAGAAATTTTACCGGAGATTTCGCAGAGACGAACATCTGAGTGGAAATCGCAGAGATTGAAGAAACTCCCTTCTCTAAAACCTGGAAACGAGTATCTCCTTCCTGCGCGTCAACAGGTGAACATATACACGCACATATACATACAGGGTTTGCGTATATATATATATTGACGATTTCAGGAGTACGCTATGGATTGGTGGTTGTACAAAAGTGCGGGGAGATATACATTTCGAAAGGGCATATGTATATATAATATATGGAGAATTCTACAGTACATTTTATCATTTTCAATGTACGGTACATTTTATTAAAATGTGTGCACTCGGATGCATAATATAATTTCCCATATTTTTTATATTTTAATTAAATTAAATATTTTCAACTCAAAAATAAATTAAATACTGGTTATCATACATTTTTATAAAATTAAATAATTAACATTAAATATTTTTAATTTGTTTTGTTAAAAAAATGTTTAATATTATAAAATATTAATTATATAACAAAAAATAATTTTAATTAGTAAATAATTTAATAAAAAATAATAATTTTATCAGTATTTTTAAAAAATGAAATAAATATATTAATTATATAACAAAAAATAATTTTAATTAGTAAATAATTTAATAAAAATAATAATTTTATCAGTATTTTTTAAAAATGAAATAAATTATTTAACGCAATGATTAATTCATTGTATTGCAGAGTCTACACTGATTACAATTATTAAAATTAAATAACAAAAATTAAATTTATTTTTTAAAAATAAAATAAATTATTTAATGCAATGATTAATTTATTGTATTGCGTTGATTACAATTATTAAAATTAAATAACAAAAATTAAATTCAATAAAAATCTAAAATTTATTTTTATCGTTAAAAAAAATAAATAAAATTTTAAAAAAATAAAAATAAATAAATATTACAAAAAATAATTGTAGGATTCAAATAAAATTTGCTAATAAAAGAAATATAATTGATTTACCATTGTATTAAAATTTTTAACATCATACTATATCATTGTATTTAAAGTTCTAAGAGAGTAATATGATGGATTTACTATTGTATTTAAAGTTCTAACATCATACCATTGTATTCAAAGTTCTAACCGAGTAACAGGTACTCATTCGTTCACGTAAATGAAAAAATATGATTGATTTACAATTGTATTTAAAGTTCTAACAAAGTAACGAATATTCATCAAAGTCTACATAATATGATTGATTTACTATTGTGTTTAAAGTTCTAACAAATTAACAAATACTCATAAAAGTCTACATATTGATCAAACTGATTTTATATTTATATATTTAAAAAATTTTAATGTTATTATTCTAGATATTTTTTCTTCAATTATTATATAGTTTATCTCATACTATATTATAACAAATTTTAAAATAATTTTAAAAATAATTTTGTTATCGTATTTATATTCTTATTTTTAATAAGAAAATATGTAATAATAATAGTGAATTGAGTAAATACAAAATTTATAATGATTTTAAAAATAATAAATTAAAATTAAAATATTATACTGTAAAAGTAAAATAATATAAATAAAATAAAAAATGTGATAATATGTATACAAAATTTATAATGATTTTAAAAATAATAAATTAAAATTAAAATATTAGAGTGTAAAAGTAAAATAATAGAAGTAAAACAATAAATGAGATATCCTGTGTTTGCGGGTATACGTTATAGCGTGAACTCTCATTAAAATCAAACGGTTAATATTAAATATAAATATTATAGGGTCTAGATTTAATATAGGTACGGTACATTAACTGCACTGTAGAACTACCCTATAATATATATGTTAAAAAATGATTTTATTTAATAAACGTGAACGGAGGTGTGACCGGCGGACGGTGTTCACGGAAAACGGTGACCGGGAGATCCCGGTTGCCGGTTGCGATTGCGCTCGTTTAAGCTTGCAATGGCAATTGGCAATGCCACCTTTTTTAATTTTAGGGTTAAATGCAATAAAACCATTTTTAAAAAAAATGTGAAATAGATTTATCTTTTCCTCATTAAAGGTCGAAGTAAGAATATACACTTCATTAGTACAGTAAAATTAATAAAATTGAGCAACATACAAACCGATTAATTTGTAATTACTAAACTTTGAAATTACTAAAAAAATTATTCGTATCCACTTACATGATAAAATATTAATGTTTTTGCAACAAATGTAACGTAAACAATCTAAATTTATTTAATGTATACTAATCAACATATTCGTGTAAATAAAATCTAGACAAGAAATAAGCAAAATTGTGGAGTACTATACAAGAAATAATCATAATTGTATTTTAATTAGTTAGATTGATGGTCTATTGCTAGTTTACAAAATAAACATTGCGAATATAACTACGAGTCTACGATAACCTACACACAAAAAACAATGCATCTGCATGAAAACGAACACGAGCACAACCACGACCATTTGCATAATTATTATTTAAGTTATTTTGGTACATATCTATTGTATTCTTTGGTAAAAATCACGATTACTAAAATATTAATTAAATTAATGATTACATATTAAATAATTTAATGAAAACAATTGTTTACTAACACAACAAATCATACGTAACATAATATTTGTTTTCCTTTCGTGAAAGATATCAATATTTATTCGAGCATAAAGATTTGTTTCACTATTTATTTGCAATTTCCAAATATTAAAAGAAAAATTGCAATCCGCCCCTAACGTCCAACCGTAATATCCTACCTTCACAATATATAAGATACAAATTACCATTTTCAATTATTATCCACTATTTAAATCAAGCAATTAAAATCGTATCAAAATCCTCTTCTCGATTAACCGAAAAAACATTCCAATTTTCTTACATGGAAACATGCAACCGAATTTTATCTATAAAACAGAGCAAACACAGCGAAAAAAAAAAAAAAAACAGAGCAAACAAAAAACAGAGCAAGAAAACAGAGAGAATGGAAAGCTCACCAATCAAGATCATGATGTTCCCGTGGCTGGGGTACGGCCACATCACCCCGTACCTCCAGCTGGCCAAGAACCTGACCGCCGGCGGCGGCAACAGCTTCAAGATCTACCTCTGCTCGACCCTCGCCACCCTGGCCTCGATCGAGCAGAACGTCGACAACGACATGTCCAGATCGATCAAGCTGGTCCCGCTCCTCCTGCCCGTCACTCCGGACCTGCCCAGGAAGCTCCACACCACGAACGGGCTGCCCCCCGCCCTGATGCCCAACCTGAAGGAGGCCCTCCAGTCGCCACTCTCCGTCGAGGGCTTCGACTCGCTCCTCGCCGACCTCACCCCCGACTTGATCGTCTACGACTTCCTCCAGCCGTGGATCCCGGCGGTGGCCCGGGCCCGCCGCATCCCGGCCGTCCTCTTCATCACGAGCAGCTGCACGAGCATCAGCCTCACGTGCCACTACTTCAAGAACCCCAAGGGTGACGTGGATTACCCCTTCCCGGAGGTCCGGTTCCGCGAGTACGAGTCGTGGATGGTCGAGAAGATGCTCGAGTGCGCCAACGATCCGAACGAGAGGGATTTGGTTTACACGGCCATCGAGGAGTCGGGAGGGGTTGTGCTCGTGAAAGGGTTCAGGGGAGTCGAGGGGAAATACATCGATTACTGCAGCGAGCTGATCGGGAAGAAGTTTGTTCCGGTCGGCCCTTTGGTCCAAGGGTCGAGCTCCGGCGAGAAGTTGGACCCCTCTCTCTTGTCCTGGCTCGATTCCAAGGAGCGGAAATCGACCGTTTTCGTTTCGTTCGGGAGCGAGTATTTTTTGACGAAAGCCAAAATGGACGAGATTGCCCTCGGGTTGGAGATGAGTGGGGTTAACTTCATATGGGTAGTTCGGTTTCCGAAGCAGTACCCGAACGGGATCAACGGGCTTCTGAGGAAGGCTCTCCCGGAAGGGTTTGTCGAGAGGGTGGGGGGTAGGGGTAGGGTTGTCGAGGGGTGGGCCCCGCAGGCGAAGATTTTAGGGCACGAGAATATCGGAGGGTTTGTGAGTCATTGCGGGTGGAACTCGGTTTTGGAGAGCATGAGCATCGGTGTTCCGATTATAGCCCTGCCGATGCACCTCGACCAGCCGGTTAACGCGAGGCTTGTTGGGAATGTGGGAGTGGGGATTGAAGTGTTGAGGGATAGAAAGGGGAAGCTTCATGGTAAGAAATTGGCTGAGGTTATTAGGAAGGTGGTGGTGGAAGATTCCGGAGAGCACGTTCGGAAAAAGGCGGCTGGAATGAGGGATGAGCTCAAGGCTAATGGGAATCAAGAGACTGGTGAAGTGATTGAGGAGTTGATGAGGCTTTTGAAGAAGGATTGAAATTGAGAATTAATAGTGATTTAATTAGTACTTTTGGTTTTAGACACTTTTTCTAGTGTTTAGGGTTTTTCAATTGTTAGTATTGTTTTTGAGTTTTGCTTATTATTGGCTTTTGTGTGTTGCTGCTTATTATCACGCAGTTCACGCACTGAACAATTTTATGTGTGTTTACCTGGTTTTTATACTTGGAAGGTAACACCATAAGAAAATTGTGTAGCCATTTTTATTAATTAAAAATATTTTTATTTATATATAAGAGTTTCATTTTATTTATATATTTTATTCAATTTTTGCTTTTAGGCCTCTTCTCCGGTAGACGGAATAAAATGAGAATGTTGTATTGCAATACAACATGTGTGTAATTAGATGATGATAATTAAATATAAAACATTTTAATTTTGTCAAACAAAAGTTGGTGTGGATTCCATTTTGATGAATTAGTTCATCTTTTGAAAATATTTTTCTCTATATAAGAAGGAAACTTAGATAGCCAATATCACATATATAACAAAAACAAATTAAGTATTAATATATTGTAGTAAGAATGATTTCCCCATCAAAGTTAGTCTTGGTTTTGGTTCTGTCATGTCTGTGCTTATCAGTAACTGTGATATCGTGTCTGGTAAGTAATATTCTTGGCTTCATTTTCTCATATTAATTTATATATATGTCCATTAATTAATGTGGGATCGAACGAACAAACGAGCAGGAATCTGCTCCCAGCGCCGTAGCAGCAGCAAAGGAGCAGGAATCTTCTCCCAGCGCCGTAGCAGCAGCAAAGATCGATGACGTTCCTGCCGTGCACAGTACTGCTCATCCGACCGACGGCGACTCCGACGACTCATGTACATATTGTGTAGGAGGATGATGGTTCAAATCGGACTTGTTTTCTAAACCATGAGTAGATTTCGATCTATCATTTGAAACTAAACTGCATGTTTGTACTAGTTCTGTATGCTTTGCTACCCGTACCACTCCGATGTATCGTTACTGTGTTTGCAATTTGGTGTTGTTGCCCTAAATAAAATCTCGTTTACTTTTTACCTTATAATTTCACATCATGATATCGATCTTATAGTTCATTTATAAAATGCACGCGAGTTTATCAAATTTTGTTTGATGCTCGCAATTAATTTAGGCGGCGAATCGGACAAATTTAAGGAGGTCGAATACAACTTATAACTTTCGGTTGTATAGTCTTCCTGATCAAATTAAGGACCAAGTAAAAATTTACGAGAAATTCAACTAAACCAGAATAGCTCTAATTCATCAGGAATTCAAATATTTTAATTGTATTGTCTTCCACAAATAACTCTAAACCAAAATTCAACTAAAAGAAACAACGACCTAGTACCATATGAATCATTTTGTTTACAGCTTACAAGTGAGGTGATTTGTATTGTCCAGGGGTACAGTGTAAATAATTATGTTAGGTTTAATTGTAGTATTGAATTTTTTTATACTAATACAAACTACTTTCACAAAATTTTATTATAGATTTTAAATTTAGTTTGAAAGAGAGTCACTTGAAAATGAATTATGTATAGTAATTATAAATTTGACTTCATTTCCAAGATAACATTCAATTTTGAAATACAGTACAGTTATTAACATTTTCAATAATAATTTTATTCCTTGAATGGATTAAAAAAACATGCAGTTTAATTGTTTTCAATACGCCTATTACGAATTAAGACTTTGCACAATTAATTCTTGTTGATTTGCGGATTGATGAATTCATTTCATCATATCATATCCTTGATAAGATCCTCGTATATATTATATTATAAAAAGAGAACTTAGAATTAAAGCCATTAAATAACCATGATTTTCACATCAAAGTTTCTCTTCGTTTTGGAGGTAACATTCCTGGAGCAGACATCCATCACTACCCAATGGGTTTTTCATCGTTAGGACAAGTACAGTTTCGTGGTTAAAGGCTTCAACAACTTTCAGTTATTTATTTTTTCCTACCAACGGACGAGGTGGACAAAAACGAAGATGGAGGAATTGACAAACAAATATATACTCCTTACAAGAAATGAAAAAAAAATAATGATTTTGCCATGTCAGCAAAAGTCAAAACAAATTTCTGACGTGGCATATCTGTATTTGTTGATACCACAAAAGCCGAGATGCCACTTGGCATTTTTTCATTTATTAAAAAATAACGGTTTCCGAGCAACCGCCAAATTCCCCTATAAAAACCAACATCCAAAATGCAATTATCCACATTCATTTCATCAAATAACATCTTTCATTACACAATTTTACTCGCCATTACGTGAAGAACATACGCGGAGACGTCGAATACCCGTTTCGAATATTCCAGAGAGCACTTTCAGAAGGCGGCGGCTGGTATATATGAGGGAGGAGATCAAGGCAACGAGAGACAGGTGAAGTAATTGAAGAGTTGATGAGGCATTTGAAGAAGGATTGAAATCAAGAATTAGTAATTTACTTAGTAGTTTTGCTTTTAGACACTTTTTCTAGTGTTTAGGTTTTTCAATTGTTAGTAGTATTATTTTGAGTTTTGCTTATTACTGGTTTTTGTGTGTTGCTGCTTATTATCATGCAGTTCACACTCAACAATTTCATGTATGTTTACCTGGTTTTATACTTGGAAGGTAACACCATAAGAAAATTGTGTAGCCATTTTTATTAATTACAAGTATTTTTATTTATATATGATCATTTTATTTATATAATTTTCGTGATGTGTGTGATTTTTGTTTGTTACAAAAAATCTATTCAACGGAATAAAATGAGAATATTTAATAGACCAAATTCGTGATGTGTGTGATTTTTGTTTGTTACAAAAAATCTATTCAACGGAATAAAATGAGAATATTTAATAGACCAAATTCGTCTATGGGAGGATGGTATTACAACATGTGTTTAATTAGATGATGAATATATAAAACATTTTAATTTTGTCAAACAAAAGTTGTTGTGGATTCCCATTTTGATCAATAATTATAAGTTCATATATCTTTTTGACAATAATATTCTCTATATAAGAAGGAACTTAGATAGCTAACAATATCATCATATCACATAAATAACAAAACAAATACTGTACTCAATAGTAGTAAGAATGATTTCCCCATCAAAGTTTGTCTTGGTTTTGGTTCTGTCATGTCTCTGCTTATCACTAACTGTGATCTCGTGTCCGGTAAGTAATATTCTTCGTTTCATTTTCTCATATTAATTTATATATATGTCCATTAATGTGGGATCTAACGAGCAGGCATCTGATCCCAACGCCGTGCACACGGATTCTCGTCAAAGCGACTTAGTAGCAGCAGCAAATGATGTTGTTCCTGCCGTGCACACGGATTCTCATCCAGCGGACTTGTTTTCTACACCACCAAACAACTAGTAGAATTGGATCTATCATTTGAAACTAAACTGCATGTTTAATTTGTTCTAATTCTGTATGCTTTGTTACTCGTACCACTCCGACTATGCTTTGCTATCATGTATCGTTACTGTGTTTGCAATTCGGTGTTGTTGCCCTAAATAAAATCTCGTTTACTTTTTAACTTATAATTTCACATCACGATATCGATCTTTTAGTTCATTTATAAAATGTCTGATAGTTTATATATATATATGATGCTTGCAATTACTTTAGGTGGTGAATCGAACAAATTTAAGCAAATTTAAGGAGGTCTAATACAACTTATCACTTTGGTTGTATCTTCCTGATCAAATTAAGGACCAAGTGGATAATTAACTCAACCTATAACTTTGGTTGTGTATATCGTACGTCTTCCTTATCAAATTAAAGATCAAGTGAATAATTAACTCTAGTGGAGTAGTCACTAACGGGAGTCGAACTCAAGACCTCAAGTTATCCCAAGTAATTAAGGGTGTCAATGGGTCGAGTTCGTGTCATGTCAAGACTATTCGTGGGTCACAAAATATAAACCTAAACTTAACTCATTTAATAATCATGACAATAAATAAACGGGTTACTCTGTTTCCAACCCATTTAACATATTTAATTAATAAATAAACTGTATCATGTTAAATAATATTGAAAAAAAATATTAGCAAATCAATGTAAATAGAAAAAAATTTATTTGAATCATTAAATTAAAATGTATATTTGTTTTATAAATAATAATACAATAAAATAATTTAATTGATTAAAAATTCTCATAAAATTTTGTATGTTAGTCATTTTACATATTATATAGACGACACCCATTTGAATAATTACTCGATTAAATACAACAAACTACACATTATAACAAATCACATAAACATTAGTATCTGATATATTGATATTACAATACAACATGTGTTTAATTAGATGATGGATATAAAACATTTTAATTTAGTCAAACAAAAGTTGTTGTGGATTCCCATTTTGATGAATAATGAGCAAGGGCGAATCTAGAAAAAAAATCGAGAGAGGGCTAAATATTTGAAGTAAATAAAATTTTCTACTTGTTTACTAAAAAAATAATAAAATATAGGTGATAAACAAAAGAAAGTAAAATGAATAATACTTTAAAAACATGAAAAGTAAATGAAAAAGGATTCGAACTCCAGTCATTTCGCTGAGCGGAGTTTTAAAAGGGGTGGGCTAGCCACTTGACTCACTGATAGTAGATGCAAGATTTGACTATACAGTTAGTATAAATATTCATATTAGGGCGGGCTAAAGCCCGGCCCAGCCCCTGAATAGATCCGCCCTTGATAATGAGTTCATCTTTTTGACAATAATTTTGTCTACATAAGAAGGAACTTAATTAGAGATAGCCAACAAAAAATAACAAAAACAAATAGTAATATTACAGTAATTAGAATGATTTCCCCATCAAAGTTTGTCTTGGTTTTGATTCTGTCATGTCTCTGCTTATCAGTAACCGTGATCTCGTGTCCAGTAAGTAATATTCTTCGTTTCATTTTCTCATATTAATTAATAAAATGGAGAGCATCGATCTTTTGTTCAAATTCAACTCGTACTTACGTTAATTTATATATATGTCCATTAATTAGTGTGGGATCGAACGAACGAACGAGCAAGAATCTGATCCCAACGCCGTGCACACGGATTCTCCTGCCATCAAGGGCGGATCCATTCATAAGCTAGACCGGGCCGTAGCCCGCCCTAAAGTATTTTCTTATACTAATTTTTTACAATTGTAGTATATATACATGCATCAGTTCACGTGGCTAGCCCATCTCTTAAGTCCGTCCCCTCAGTGTTGAAGGTTTATTAGAGTTCATCTCCTCTAGATATCTGTTGTTTCTTTTTATTTTGCTTTTTAGGGTGATGATGCTAGTACTTTTAGTATCATTTATCTCGTTACTGTGTGTTTGCAATTTGGTTTTGTTGCCCTAAATAAAATCTCGTTTACTTTTTAACTTATTTCACAATATCATGATGTCGATCTTTTAGCGCATTAAAAAAGCATGCAGTTTAATTGTTTTCAACACCTATGCGTATTACGAATTAAGACTTTGCATAATTAATTAATTCTTGTTGATTTGCGATTTGACGAGTTGGACAAAAACGAAGATGGAGGAATTGAGAAACAAATATACTCCGAACGAGAATGGAGAAAATATGGTTTTGCCAAAGTCAAAACAAATTTCTGACGTGGCAGTTCTGTATTCGTTGATACCACAAAAGCCGAGATGCCACATGTAATTTTTTCTGACGTGGCAGTTCTGTATATGTTTGATAGTTGAGATACCACAAAAGCCGAGATGCCACTTGGAATTTTTTTCATTTATTAAAAAAAAAACGTATCCAAGCAACCGCCAGTTTCACCTATAACCCAAGATTTTGGGGCACGAGAATGTTGTCGGTGGGTTCGTGAGCCATTGAAGAGTTGATGAGGCTTGTGAAGAGGACTGATATAAAGAAAAATGTAGTTTGATAGTGTTTTTTGGTTTGTTTTTTACTTTGTAAACTAGTAGTATTGTTTTTTTTCTATTGTAACATTTGCTATATATGGTGTCAAAGTTGGGCCAATAACACCTTAAAAGGCCTTATTAAGGTATTAAGGTTGTCCAACTTATATGTGAGCCCAGGATTCTTAATCCAATAGATGTGGGATATCTAACACTCCCCCTCACGAGTAGGCCGGAAATTTCATCGGCTCTACTCGTGGATTAAGGCCATCTTTGTGGTGAGCCGGAAATTCATCGGCTGGGGGATCCACATCGTATTGGGCCCGCTCTGATACCATGTCAAAGTTGGGCCAATAACACCTTAAAAGGCCTTATTAAGGTATTAAGGTTGTCCAACTTATATGTGAGCCCAGGGTTCTTAATCCAATAGATGTGGGATATCTAACATATGGTATCCCATATTGAGTAAAATTTTCAAAATATAAATTAAATTAGTATTCAATTTTGGTAGTACTTTTATGTAAGTTGAATCTAGAAATAAACTCTACTATTAATTATGAAAAAAATAAAATTTATAAACATATACAGTATAAAAACATTTTTTATACATTGAATAATTCTTGTTGCTGTGTTTGATTTTTTTTTTTTACTTGCAAAATGTAGGTGAATTAAATGTGAACAATATAAAATATTTTAATTTAAATAACAAACTAATATAATATACTACTATATAAGAACTATAAATTCTAACCCTTATACTTTAAGGATTAAAAAATAATAAACCAAGAGTTATAATAAACTCTTAATAATTACAAAACAACTCCAAACTAAAAAAAAAAAAAAAAAAAAGCCGTACCACCATGCATTTACAAAAATGCAATATAATACTTCTTTTGTAAATTACAAAAAAAATATTGCATTTTTACCGAAATCGAAAGAGGACATGTTATTATACATTTATCGAGCTCGTTCAGCCCGCTCACCCGTCCACGGGCTGTCGGGTTCAGACCATCCCGCGGCTTCCGAGTAGAATTGACACCTTTAAATAGATTTTTTTCTGGGACACGTAGAATCAATAAGCTAGTAACGATAAACTTGCTATCAATTTATTTAATTTTCTATTTTTGACCCACCGATTATGGAAGAATCGAGAAATAAATAAATAAATTATTCTACAATAATTTGTTCACACGAAATCAACACAGAAAAATACTTATAAAAAAAAAGATGCAAAAAAGATGCAAAAAAAATGTTTTTTACACTATATTTTAAGTTAAATGAGGTCGGTCATTGATTTCAGCAGGTAGGTTTTTTTTTTCATCAATGAGGTAGGTTTTCAGCAAACAAGTATAAATCACGTGGCGATTCTGTATTTGTTGATATAAAAAAATCAGAGATGCCACGTAGCATTTTTTATATATTTAAAATACATATAAAAACAATATAATAATAATTTTCACACGAGAACTTATTTCCTAGAAACCACCAACTTTTACCTATAAAAACTAACATCCAAAATCCAATGCTTCTTCACATTCAAATTATCAAATCAACAACATATATTTCACTACACAATTTCACACTTACCTCATAAAAAACAGAGAGAAACAGAGTTGCATGCATTACGTCATCAACAATGGATTCCATTTCAAAACACAAGAGCTCACCACCCCTCAAGATCCTGATGTTCCCATGGCTCGGTTACGGCCACATAACCCCGTTCCTCGCCCTCGCCAACAACCTCACCTCTCGAGGCAACATCAAAGTCTACCTATGCTCGACTCTCGCCACTCTCGCTTCCGTCGAGCAAAAGATCGACAACGACATGTCTCGATCGATCAAGCTAATCCCGCTCCTCCTGCCCGTCCTGCCCGAACTCCCCCGAAAGCTCCACACCACCAACGGGCTGCCCCCTGCCCTCATGCCCAACCTCAAGAAGGCCCTCCACTCCCCCCTCTCCGTCGAGGGGTTCGACTCGCTCCTCGTCGACCTCACCCCTGACTTGATCATCTACGACTTCATCCAGCCGTGGGTCCCGTCTGTGGCCCGGGCCCGCAACATCCCAGCTGTCGTGTTCATCACCAGCAGCTGCACGAGCATCAGCGTCATGTGCCACTACCTCAACAACCCGAGAGGGGACCTCGACTACCCGTTCCGAGAGATTCGATTCCGCGACTACGAGTCGAGCGTGGTGGAGAGCATCGTCTCGTTCGCAAACGATAAGAACGAGAGGGACTTTGTGTACGGAGCGATCGAGCAGTCGTCGGGCGGGGTGGTTCTGATCAAAGGGTTCAGAGAGGCCGAGGCTAAGCACATCGACTACTGCAGCGAGCTCATCGGGAAGAAGATCGTCCCGGTGGGGCCCTTGGTCCAGGAGCCGAGCTTCGACCGAGACGGGTCCGAGCTCTTGGCTTGGCTCGACAAGAAAGAGCGGAAGTCGACTGTTTTCGTGTCGTTCGGGAGCGAGTATTTTCTGAGCAAGGCCGAGATGAAAGAGATCGCCGTAGGGTTGGAGATGAGCGGCGTTAACTTCATATGGGTCGTTAGGTTTCCGAAACGACAGTCGAGGAAGGCTCTCCCGGAAGGGTTTGTCGAGAGGGTGGGGGGGAGGGGTAGGGTTGTCGAGGGGTGGGCCCCGCAGGCGAAGATTTTGGTGCACGAGAATGTCGGAGGGTTCGTGAGCCATTGCGGGTGGAACTCGGTTTTGGAGAGCATGAGCATTGGTGTTCCGATTATAGCCTTGCCGATGCACCTCGACCAGCCTATTAATGCTAGGCTCGTCGAAAGTGTGGGGGTTGGAATTGAGGTTTTGAGGGATAGAAAGGGGAAGCTTCATGGGGAGAAATTGGCTGAGGTTATCAGGAAGGTGGTGGTGGAAGATTCCGGCAATCATGTCCGGAAAACGGCAGCTGGTATGAGGGAGAAGCTCAAGGCAAAGGGAGATCAAGAGACTGAGGAAGTGATTCAAGAGTTGATGAGCCTTGTGAAGAAAGATTGAAATCAAGAGTGTGTAGTGTGTACTGTTTTTAATAATGTGAAAAAATTACTTATTTGTCCTTCAAAGTCTACCAAAATCACAAACGAAGATCATCATCTGAGAGAATACATAATCATCAATACATGAGTTCAGATCATTTTTCTTTTATGGATAACAAAATGTACAAAAGCAGAGAGACGATATAAAAAAAAGAGCGAATATCAAACGGGCTAACAGTGTTATTGAAAGCCGGCACCGGCACAGAGCAACTTACAAACCGAAAGCAAACCAGACATAGAAACACAGGTAAATAAAGGGAAGGGTATCATACTTTCAAATCTTGTCGAGCTTCTCAGCTTTAACGAGAGGGTTTGCTTTCGCAATAGCATCCTGCCCCGCAGCTCGATAATCGAACTGGCAGTCGTGTTTCTCCGAGTAACGGTGGGTTGAGCAGAAGAGATTCCCGCACTTGCAATTGAATCCCGTCAAACCCACACGCTTGCGGCATGCTGAGCACCTGTTCGGGCCCTCCTTCGCCTTCGGTTCCTGGTTTGGGTCTGCGGTCAGATCTGAAGAGGGCTGCGGGGAAGCAGGCTTTGTCTCGAGGGACCGGGCCACAATGCCCGAGGGCCCAGAAAGAACGGGCCCCTTCCCGTTGACGATGCTGTCGATGGAAGATGCTGCAAGCATGGTCCGCTGCTGTTCTAGTATCATGTCTCGGTGGCACTTGGAGCACATGTTCATTGTGGCTGCACTCCCGAAAAAGCCGCAGTTGTTGATGCAGAGGATAGAGCCTTCTGGGGCCCGGCAATTAGTCTCTTTGGAAGACTCCATCCGTGCAAATTTCTGCTGACATTCGTGCACTTTCATTAGAAGTGACAAACATGATTGAAAAACGATACAAAACAAACGAGCCCGAAATCAAATTAACCCAACTCTTCGATAACAAATTGATCAATTTTTTTCTTTTACCATTACCAATTTTGCTATATGATGGAAAACACGTGCCTTTTACCCAATAGGTGCATGAATTAAAACCGCAAAGTCAATTGTTGACGCGACATAATTTACCTCCTTTCGACTTTTACAAACTTATTTTAGTTTCTTCTATTGGGGGGTTAACCAAGAAGAGGCCCTTGATACTTTTTAAGGGTGGAAGAACAAATTTATATTATGCAAAGGATATTAGTTCACTCAAAATTTCCAATATGCAACATCGATAAAGATGATAACAGAGTTTTCAAGAGATGAGTATGAACTATGAACTGCATGTATAACCAGTACATGAGTACAAGTAGTTTATCTCACAATGAAACCATCAATTAATTTGAGAAATATAAATCTCTCAATGACTTGAATAAGCCATTGGGATGAAGATAAACCGTACCTTGCCTAAGTTGTTACTGAGCCTCCGAATACATTAAAGCATAATAGGAACACGGGTGCACAATTATTTATCACAATTTCTCTATCATGGTATGAGAAGTTACACATAACAATAGGCCAAAAAATCCTAAAACACATGTTGACTATCTTCGAACTATCCAAATTAACAAAAATTAGAAATAACAAACATGTTTTATCAGAATCCCATCAGTAAAAAAAACAAACAAAAAACACGATCCCAAACCGAAACGGCTAAAATTAATCTGTGGGCAGTTTTGTTATGAGAAAAGGCACAAATATCTCAAGAACCACAATAAATTTCCATACAATTTAGCTTTTATTCGCACTCAACTTAGCCTGTGAATCAAACAGCACAATCCCATGATGAAATAAGATGAGTAGAATTAAACCTTATTCATAACGATGAAAAGCCCCAAAATATCCTACCAAACATAGTACAGACCAATTATTGAACTCCCATAACCGAACAAAAACAATATAAAGAGAAAAAAATCGAAATTGAACCAATAAAAACAGAAGCTTTTCCCCGATCTTGATTCTTCTAGGCTAATTTTATCTACCATAAAACACAATTGATTTAAAAAAAAAAAAAGATTCAATCTTTACACGAAATCGGCAAGGCCCTTGTTCAGATCGCAGCATCTGATACGAAAATTCTACAAGAAATAATAAAAATCAAAGAGCGTAAATATACCTTGGATAATCGGAGGAATTCGAAAGGTAAAGGGAGAAAAAAAACAGGGGAGAAAGAGAGACCCGTGAATAGATATTAATCGAAATGTTTTTTTTATTTTTTATACTATATATACAAAAAAATATTCATTTACAGATTTTAACGTTTGCTTAAATAACAAGAAAAGGTGACGGCGGAAAATAGGAATAAATAAAAATAAAAAAGTGTGCTCACACATACGACATCATGTCAAATTATGAAATTAATACTACCAAATTAGTATTAGCATATTTCATTCCTTTATGATCTTATTTTACTTTATTTACATATACAAGTCATATATTATAAATTTCATATAAATTTAGAAATATTGAATATATAATCGTATCAAATTTGGATTACAGATAAATATTTGAGTTGGTCAATTCAAAATCGACCAAATATATATCAACAATGTATTTTTAGGTATTACTCGTATTTAATTAAGTAAATGTAAATAAATTATAAAGGCCCATGATGGGCTGTGGGCCCGTGGCTATTCTTAGGCTCGGCCCACACAAAAATGGGCTACCCAGACATTATTTTGGGCCGAACGATTTGTCAATTGGCATTCTCAAAGTTGATGCCTGGTATTGCTGAATAAGGATGCTTCTTAGTTCTTACACTTATCATTTCCTTCAACACTAGTGGAGAAGAAGGAAGAAGCTACTCCATTGACCATTGCAAAGGATCGAGGCGATCTCAATCTAAGTCGTTTTTACACTTCCTCTTTTCATCTTAATATTCAAGAACAAATCTATAGCAGTTTATTCCTCCATATGTTGGAGCTCGCTGAGTTGCTGCAATCTACAAGGATGAAGACATACGATAATAGTGTTTTTTTAATTAGTTTAAAGGTTATTTTAGATATTTTGCAATATTATTAAATTAAATGCTGAATTAATTTATTTTTTAAATAGAAGTATACAAATGAGAGATGAATGTGTAAATGAACTTACTCTTAAATAAAATCTCTAAATCGTTTATTGGGTTCTATTTGTATATTCAAAATTTGTTGAAATTACCAAATTGTCTATGCATTGCAAAATGATCAAAATACTATTAAAATTACTAAATTGTTAATGCACAGTTAGGGCCGTCACAAAGTTTGAATCTTGAACCTTATGAATAAAGAGGAGGAAGATCACGAGAACAGGGTTTGAACCTTTGTTTATTGGGTTCTATTTGTATATTCAAAATTTGTTGAAATTACCAAATTGTCTATGCAATGCAAAATGATCAAAATACTATTAAAATTACCAAATTGGGTTTGAACCTTATTTGTAAAGGAGGAAGATCACGAGAACAGGGTTTGAACTTTGAACCTTATGATGTGAAGAAGAGAACTAAGCTATCTTAATTATATTTACAATAATTAAAAGATAATATATATGTATCATTAACTTATATTTATTATGTAGTATAATATAATAATAATATTTAATACTATATATATATAAATTATAAATTTAAATTATATATTTTATTGTTTATTTAAAACATTTATAGGATTTTTGTTAAAAATAATAACACCTAAACATTTTATTATAATTATTATTAAAAATAATACTTTTTAAATATTTTTAATTTAAATTTATTACAAATAATATAATAATTTAATTAATTTAAATTTTTAATAAACTTAAATTTATCACAAATAATATAATATTTTAATTAATTAAAAAAAATTGATTGTAATTTTATTATGTAATGTATTTTGTTGGTGGAAATTATAAATTTAAAAATATATATTTTATAATAAGATTTAATTAATTTATTATTATTATTATTATTATTATTATTATTATTATTATATAAATTAATGGTAAAAAAATCAAATTAAAATAACAAAGAAGAGATTTTCTAGGCATGGCCCATGCCGTAGGGAATATTTTTAATATTTCCTACGTTCGTTGAGCCGTAGGGGGTTTGCGCCGTAGAGATGACCGTAGGGAATTTTGGAAGGAGTCGAATGACACGAAATTTCCTACTGCAACCCCTACGGGCATGTTCCCTACGGCCCTTGGGAAAGCCGTAGGGAATCCCAAATTATTTTTTTCGTAGGGAATGGAATTCCCTACGGGAGTGAGTAGGGAAAATTCGTAGGGTTTCACTGATTTTTTTGTAGTGATAATTAGTTGATTTAGGTGAATTGCAATGTCTCGAGTTTGTAGTGATAATTAGTTGATCTAGGTGAATTGCAATGTTTAGAGTTTGAACCTTAAACCTTGCGGTACTCAATTCAGGTTTTTTGTAGTGATAATTAGTTGGTCTAGGTGAATTGTAATGTCTCGAGTTCGAACTTTCAACATTACAATACTAAATTCAAGTGAATTCAAGTGATCAACTAACTGAGTTAACAATTCTTGAAAATTCAATTTTCTTAATTATAAGATTTCAGTAGTTCTACAATTCAATTTTCTAATAAGTCTATGCAGTGAATTCTCAATTTGTTTATTTTACCATTACTCTTAAAATTATCACCATATATATGCATGCATTAATGTAATACTATTAATTTGGTCATTCGAATAATTAAGAGGATAAATTAAGTTGCAGTAAGTATTTTGAGAAATAAACCAAATCCAATTGATAACGATGAATCTAAGGACAAAGAAGAAGTAGGTACATACTGAATAAGGACCAAAACAAGACTAGGAAGAATAGTTGCAGGTATCGGTGGAGTGGATATTAATCTTGACATATAGGACAAAGTCGAAGACACCACAGTAGTTGACGATGATAGCTTGCACGGTCTTGACAGAATCATCGGAGGGTGGGGCACCTGTTTGCCTGGCAGTGAAGGTGAGGTAATACTCATCTATGCTTTCTCTAACCACCACCCTCTCAAGAGACACCAACTTATATTTTTCTTCACCCTAAACATTAATCATCCAATTATTGTAATGCATGATCAATATTGATAATAAATATGGATAATTGGAGATGACTTCGATCTTACTGAATAGTAATAATCATTGTGTGCCTTCAATGCCAAGAAGGCTAAACTTTCCATATGTTTGATATGCTCTGTAGGAGCATTAGGCAGGTCCTTGACAAAGTCCGTGACTTTGTCGCCCTCAAGACAATCATCGAAATCCTAGATCGATCAATGGGTCACTAATTAATTAATTAATTAAAATGATGGTTACATATACATAATTAAGTAATTAATTAATGAAATGGACTTACGAGAAAGTCGATATAGCAATCGACTAAACATTTAGGTCTCCGATGCAAGCCGCCTTCAATCTCCTCAACCTCAGAGAGCTCGCGAGAGAAGGAATTAAGGGAGCTCATCGGGAGTCTGGGACGGATAAAATGACGGTTTCCTGTACGTTCCTCAGGGTACGAGTTGCTGGGCTCGATCCAGCTGGGAGGGAAACGAGGAGTACCTCTCCCTGCAAAACCACATCTGAAACTACCTCTGAAGCGAAGACCGGACAAACTACCATTAGGCTTCTTCGTCTTTGTCTCTCTCTTTCGAGATATGCCTCCGGAACGATCTGCTGCTGCACTTTCAGATAAATAATTACGGTGGTTCATCTCTCCCTCTCTATTCATCTTTCTCTTTCGACCTTGAACTATGCCTCCGGAAGGACCACGAAAGAAACTTTCAGATAAATAATTAGGGTTCATCTCGATCGATCGATGAGAAAAGTAACCATTTTAACGCGAGTGCATATATACCCTAACCCATTTATATGTTAATGGCCGGGCCAGCCCATTCTATTTTATTTATTTATTGGGCTTCTATTCTCAACAAAATATATCTATATATATTTTGAAGCGACCCTTCAATTGGAGGGTTGATCTTATATTTGATGGCCGGCCCCGAAGGGGTAGATGAGTACTAATTTAATAATAATAATTAATAAAGGTATTTAATTAAGACATTTAATAATTATTTTAATCCATAATAAAAGGGTGTGAAGAGTACAAGTAAGATGTGTAGATATAAGTAGCTAGGCTGTAGTAAGAATTAATTATTTACACCTCAGTTGTTACATAAAACATAAAACCCTCTTTTATGTATCTTCTAATTCAAACACTAATAAATTAAGCTTACTGCTAGGTCCAACAATGGCAGCAGGTATTGTCGGAGGTGATAATCTTGACATATAGTGTAAAATATGGTTTTGTATTAATTATTTTGATGGTGTACACCAGAATATATAAGACGTTTTACATCCAAAATCTCTACACTTATGGAAGAGATTCATGGAAATCTCTAATAAAATATCTCGCTAATAAGTAGGGCTATATATAAGAAAATATTTTATTTCCTTCACTCCCCCTCAAGGTGGAGTATGAAGATCACGAATGCCCAGCTTGCCCAAAAGAAATCGAAAACGCTCTGTCCCAAGTGGTTTGGTAAAGATGTCCGCAACTTGGTTTTGAGTAGTGATGACGCATGGAGATATTTCTTTAGACTCGACTCGTTCTCTAACAAAGTAGCAATCCATTTCAACATGCTTAGTTCTTTCATGGAAAACTGGATTATTTGCTATGTGTCGCGCAGCTTGATTGTCACAGTAAAGGTTCGTAGGCCCATCTTGTGGAGCCTCAAGGTCTTTGAGCAACCATCGTAACCACAATACTTCACTAACAGTGGCAGCCATCGCCCTATACTCTGCTTCTGCCGACGACCTCGAGACAACCGATTGTTTCTTAGTTCGCCAAGAAATCGGAGCACCTCCTAAGGTAATTAAATACCCCGTTCTCGATCGCCTTGTAAGTGCACAACCCCCCCAGTCGGAATCACAAAATGCTGACAAAATCAACTCACCAGATGATGGAAGAAAAATTCCTTGTCCAGGAGTAGACTTTAGGTACCTCAGAATTCTCATGAGTCATGACAGCTTCCATATGTGGTTGTCGTGGTTGGGAAAGAAATTGGCTGAGCATATTAACGGCAAATGTAATATCTAGTCGTGTAATTTGGAGGTATAGCAACCTTCCAATCAATCTTCTATAGTGTGCGGCATCTACTAGTGGAGTATTAACGGCATCATCCAAATGAATATTTTGTTCCATCGAAAATGGACTCGGCCGGCATCCCAACAACCCATTCTCTTCCAATATGTCCAACGTATATTTACGTTGGCTAAGTACAAGTCCATTTGGTGTTCAAGCTACTTCTATTCCCAAGAAGTATTTCAAAGGCCCTAAATCTTTTATGCTAAAGAGCTGATCAAGGTGTTCTTTGACTTCACAAATTTTGGCATCAAAATTTCCCAAAAGAATTACATCATCTACATAAATAAGTGCTGAGATATATAATGTACCTCTTTTGTAAATGAAGAGAGAATGATCAGCGCGTGACTGTCGGAAGCCAATATCTAAAAGAGCTCGAGTGAATTTATGGTACCAATTTCTAGAAGCTTGTCGCAACCCATATAGTGATTTTCGAAGACGACATACTCTTGTGTCACCTTATTTTGCGAAACCAGGTGGGAGTTTCATGTAAACTTCCTCGTGCAAATCTCCATGCAAGAAGGCGTTATTCACATCCAATTGGTGAATTTTGTCCAATTTTTCTTGACCGCAACAGCGAGCATGCTGCGAACGGTGACCAATTTTGCTACTGGTGCAAATGTTTCGTGAAAATCGATACCTTCTATCTGAGTGAACCCTTTTGCCACTAAACGTGCTTTATAACATTCCACCTCCCCCGTGGGTTTATATTTTATCTTATACACCCACTTGGAATCAATAGCACGCTTACCCGGTGGCAAATTCTCAAGCGTCCAAGTTTGATTGTGTTCAAGGGCTTCAACCTCTTTCTGCATAGCTTCTCTCCATTTCGGATTTTTTACTGCATGATGGAAGTACTTAGGCTCATCTTGTGATGTAATGGCCGATAAGTACGCTTTGTGGGAAGGAGAAAAATTTTCATAAGACACAAATAAGGATAAGGGATGTACCGTCGAGGATTCGGAGTTGGTCGTGGGCCGCGAATGGTCTATAGAGGGGGGCAAATCGATTTCATAACCTTGAAGCTTCTTTGATATTGTCCGAGTTCGTCCACCTTTTCGGCCCACTGCATTGGTGATGTCAGTTACTCGATTTCGTTGAAGTTCGTCATGTTCACGATTTTCAGAATCTGGTTGCGATGTACTTTCACCATTAGGTAAATTCTCAAGTGATGTTTCTGCCTCATTTATTTCAAGTGTTTCAGAAGAGGTAGAAAACATCATGAAGTCCTCATGTAGTTCACTGTCCAAATGCTTCAGACTTTGATGTTCACTGTGAAGATCACTCATCTGCATTCTTTTAAATGGGAATTCATTTTCAAAAAATTTGACATCACGTGTGATGACAATTTTTCTTTCCTTTAAATCATAAACCTTATATCCTTTTTGTCCATTCGGATATCCGAGAAATATAGAAGACCTCCCCCTCTCCTCGAATTTATCCCCGCCTCTCGCGTTGTCCTTCATATAAACCAAGCAACCGAAAATGCGCATGTGATCGTATGAAGGCAAGCGCCCAAATAATAATTCAAATGGAGTCTTGTTCTTAATTACCTTTGAAGGAAGTCTGTTGATAATATAAGTTGCTGTTAATACGCATTCTCCCCAATAGCCGACGGGTAAATTTGCTTGAAATCTGAGTGCTCGAGCTACTTCAAGTATGTGTCGATGTTTCCTTTCTACCACTCCATTTTGTTGTGGCGTGTAAGGACATGAGGTTTCTAGAAGAATCCCATTCTCGACATAAAAATCGAGCATAATATTAGAAGTGAATTCACCACCATTGTCACTTCGAATTCTTTTAACTTTTTTCTCAAACTGTGTGTTCACCATATTAATAAAGGCCTTCAAACAAGAGCTTGCATCGCACTTTAATTTAATCAAATAAATCCAAACGGCACGACTGAAATCGTCAACAATTGTCAAAAAATATCTAGCACCACATAGTGACGGAATTCGATATCCACCCCAAATATCACAATGTAGTAATTCAAAACATTCGGTAGTTTTAATAGAACTATCAGAAAATGGTAAACGAGTTTGCTTAGCCTTCAAGCATGAATCACAATGCACAGCAGTTTTACTGCTAATAAAATTACTCAAAAAATCGAGATGTCGAATCTTGTTATTTGAGGCGTGACCCAACCTTCTGTGCCAAGTTTCCGTATCTACTGATGCCTTCATTGCCACCCCTCTATTAAAAATCGTCGGCTCCATGTAATATAGACCATCGCGATTACTACCCACGCCAATCAAAGTCCTCGAGTGTGAGTCCTGTATCACGCAAAGATCCGAAGAAAAATTTAAAGTACAATTATAGTCCTTGGTAAGCTTGCTCACATACAGTAGGTTACACTTAAAACCTGGAATGTGTAAGACATTATTTAATTTCAAACCGTTCGGTAAAGTTGAATTTCCAACCCCTTTAATAGGGACCTTATCACCATTTGGAATGGTTACTGGAGCCCCATTCACATATTCTTTCCCATCAGAAAGAATTTTATCATCGTGAGTTATATGTTCACTTGCTCCAGAATCAATTATCCAGGGCATATTGAAATTGTTCTTACCCGCCATATTGATCGTAGGTGTTGCGGATTGAGAAGTAGACCCGTCACCTTCGGCATAATGCTTGATTACTCGAGCATATTGTTCTGCCGTTATACCAGATATTGGACTTGTGTCGAAGTTCACATGCGCAGCCCGTGGATTGTTCGATTTGTCGCCTCCTTTGTTTTCTTCTCGCTTCAAGTTTTTATTTGACCACCACTCCGGGAATCCAATTATTTTGAAGCAGCCCTCAACAGTATGTCCTTGTTTCTTACAATGCGTGCACTGAACAACTTGTTCTTCACCGCTTGTTCGTTTACCACCCCCTCTATTTTGATGAGTGTACATAGCAGCAAAATCACCTTGTACTGGGATGGACTTTGAGTGGGTCTGTAAAGCAGAAATTTCTGGAATCTGCCTCCTTCCGCTAGATATTAATTTTTGTCTTTCGTCTTCCGCCGTCATGTGATATGCCGCACCCAATGTAGAAGTTGGTCTTGTCGTTAGGATTTGTGTCTTTACAGTTCCAAACCCATCGTCCAAACCCATTAAAAATTCATACAATTGATCCTTTTCTTTTGCATCTAGAAGTTTCTTCTCTATATCGCACTTGCAAAGACCGCATTCACATTTCGGCATTGGTGAGACAGATTGTATTTCATCCCAAAGTCCACGGAGTTTTGTGTAGTAAGCCGAGATCGAAGCCTTGTCTTGGTGAATTAGAGTTAATTCACGCTTCAATTCATATGCACGAGGGGCGTTTTCTTTCCCAAAACGCTCTGAAAGATCATCCCAAATTTCCTTCGATGTTTTTGCGTATTTCACGCTATTCCTAATATCTTTTTCCATTGCTGTTGTGAGCCATCCTTTGATCATAGCATCGCAACGCAACCAGAGATCTTTTTCGGATCCTTCTTTCGGTATTTTGAGGTTTCCATTGACGAAACCTATCTTATTTTTGGAGAAAAGAAAATTTGTCATCTCTTGCAACCAGTCTCCATAGTTGCTGTCAGTCAAAGCTTCATTGACGTGCATCGTTCGAGGGTAATCGGATCCATGAAGGTAATATGGTGAGTTTGGATCCATTTTTTTTTTTTTTAGATTAAGGGTTTATTCCTGCTCTGATACCATGTAAAATATGGCTTTGTATTAATTATTTTGATGGTGTACACCAGAATATATAAGACGTTTTACATCCAAAATCTCTAAACTTATGGAAGAGATTCATTGAAATCTCTAATAAAATAATAAAATATCTCGCTAATAAGTAGGGCTATATATAAGAAAATATTTTATTTCCTTCATATAGGACAAAGTCAAACACGTCAAAGTAGTTGACGACGATAGCCTTCATCGTCTTGACATTAGAAGCGGGGGCACCAATTTGCCTGGCAGTGAAGGTGATATAATACTCGTTTATGCTTTTTTTAAAAACCACCTTCTCAAGAGACAACAACAAATATCCTTCTTCACCCTAACAATCAAAAATCAAAATACACAATGCCATACGTACTATTAATGCATGCATGATCAATATTGATAATAAATTATAGATTGATGGAAGCTAGAAGATGACTTACAGAATAATAATGATGGTGTGCCTCCAATGCCAAGCGTGCCAAACGTTCCATATGCTCGGTATGGTCTTTAGAATAAGGCACATGCGAGGACGAGTTGTTGTAGGTATAGGTGATCTCACCATCATCAATAGTACAGAAACCCTAGATCGATTAATGATCGATCACATATACATTAACACCGAGTGGTATGATAACTAATTAGTAATTAATTGAGATCGATCGATAGATGTAATTAATATATTACCTCCGGCTCGATCCAGCAATGGAGTAAACATTGAGGTTTCCGATACAAGGCGCCGTAGAACTCATAAACAAAACCGAGGTCGCGAGAGAAGGAATCACGGAGGAATTCTAAAAGTCTCGGACGACCTGGTATGCTGCTGTATCCGGTACCAACTATAGGGGGCAATTTTATGGGAGAGAAAGTAATTAAACGTTCAGCTGCTACCAATTCACGAAACCTAGCCTTCATCATCTCATGATCACTCTTTCGACCACCTGCATCACCCAAACTTTCAGATAAATTAGGGTTCATCATCCCTTTCTCTCTCTAAGCAAGCCGCACCAATTTTTAACGCCCAAAATTGTTTGTTTAAACATATGTTAATGGGCCCAACCCATTTCAACCCGCTAAATAGAGTTTAGGCTTTTCTCCAGGCTGAATTTATTTGTACAGGCTCTCTAATTTCATCAATTTGTTTCTAAATATATATAGTCCGTATATATATATCAATTTCAGAAAAATAATCGAACAAAAATTGAAATTTCTAAATTTTGTAATCATATACAAACGGAAAATCAAACAACCAACAAAAACAAAAATTATTATAGAGAATTTAGAGTATCAATTATTTGATATTAGATACTCCTACAATTTTAAAATATACAAATAAAAATACATAAACAAATAATATTGAAAAGTATGAACAATTTCAACTTTATTTTAAATTAATGCCTCTATTTTGATATTAAATTTTCACTTTAAAATACAATATGACCCTTAATTTTCAATTTTACTCACAATTGATTAATTTTTTTAATATAAGATTATATAAATAAGAAAAGTTTAAAGTACATTTTTCATTTTCAATTGATGGACATGTGCACCTTAATACATGTGATTAATTCTCATTTCTTAATGAGAATTAATAATTTTTATTAATTTATATAAGGATAAATAAATTAATATACTATTAAATATTTATTATTATCATTAAATAAAATAAAATAAAATAAAATACTATTAGATTACCTTTTTTTATTAAAGGGTCAATTTATTTACAACTTGGTTGTTACTTAAAAAAAAAACCTCTTTTATGTATCTTTTCTTAAAACACTAATAAAGCTGCAGTATATATACTGCTAGATGGAACGATGGAAGCAGGTATAATTGTCTGAGGTTATAATCTTGACATATAGGACAAAGTCAAACACGTCAAAGTAGTTGACGACGATAGCCTGCACCGTCTTGACATCAGAGGCGGGGGCACCAATTTGCCTGGCAGTGAAGGTGATGTAATACTCGTCTATGCTTTTTTTAAAGACGGCCTTCTCAAGAGACACCAGCATATATCCTTCTTCACCCTAACAATCAAGATACACAATTCCAGCAGTCATATACGTACTATTGATAATAAAATGATGACGTACGATCGAATATATATAGACGATGGATCATGAAGACTTAATTACAGAATAATAATCATGGTGTGCCTCCAATGCCAATCGTGCTAAACGTTCCATATGGTCTTTAGAATAATAATAATCATGGTGTGCCTCCTCCAATGACAAGCGTGCCAAACGTCGTTCCGTGTGGTCGGTAGAATAATTAGGCACAAACGACGAGGTGTAGCTATAGGTGATCTCACCATCATCAATAGTATCGAAACCCTAAATCGATTGATCGATCAATTAGTGCTTGCTATATATATATGAACAATTGATATACTACTGTAATTAATTAGTACTCCATAATTAATTAATTAATGAATATAATATATTAATTATTACCTGGGGCTGGATCCAGCAATAGAGTAAACATTCAGGTCTCCGATGAAGGGCGCAGCAGATCTCAGTAACACAACCGAGCTCGCGAGAAAAGGAATCCCGGCGGCTTTCGTGAAGCCTGGGACGACCCGGAATGCCTCCGGGTCCGGTACGAACTGGAGGGGGCAATTTTCTGGGAGGGAAAGCAACCGGATTTTTAGCTGCATACAATTCAGCAAACTTAAGCATCATCATCTCATCATCAATCGTTCGACCTGGACCTAAGCCTACGGAACCATCACTCAACCTTTCAGAAATATTAGGGTTCATCATCTCTCTCTCTCTCTCTCTCTCTCTCTCTCTCTCCCGGAGCAAGCAAGCAGCACCAATTTTTATTAGCGCCCAAAATCGTTTGTTTTCGAATAGGAATAGCATTTATTTATAGACACCTAACCTATACAACCCATTAACATGTGTTAATGGGCCAGCCCACTTCAACCCAATCGCTTTTATTTATTGGGCCTCTGTTGTAAAACCAATATTTCTAAATTTCTATTACAAACTATACCAAATTAAAAATTAATATTTCTAAATTTCATAACCATACAAATCGAAAATTAAACAACCAAACCGAAATGTATAATTTGAGCTTTATTTTAAATATTTTTAAATTTCAAAAATAAATAATTTTTTAACTTTATTTTTTATTTTACATTACTCCATCTATTTCATAATAATAAATGATCTTAATTTTTCACTTTAATTTTCAAAAACATATATCCATTAAATTCCAAGATTTTGTGAAATATTTGTTTATTCATATTTTTATAAAAAATCAATTTGTTGTAATTTATATTCACTTGATAAGATTATATTTGATAATTTTATTGCCTCCAACACTTAACATCAACTTCCCCCAAATATCAATATCAACAATTCAATCTTCTTGAGTAGGTTATGGTAGTTCTACAATTCAATTTTCAAATGATAAACACTATTCAATTATCATTTCCTTTAATTTTATTTTAATTTCCAGATAATAAGCTTATGCACTGATCGAATTCAATTTGTTTATTCCTGGACACGGCCCACACATATTTGAATCCAAAGTTTTGCTTTGTAGATTTGGGCCATTTGGCTTTTACATGCTGATACCTGGTAATGGGATTGCTTAGTAAGAATGCTTCTTACACTTCTCATGGATTCAAAAAATATATCACTTTCCTTTTCTTCCTTCAATAATAGCGGAGAAAAAGAAGCTAACTCTACTGCAAAGGAGGTGATGAATCGAGATCGATCTCAATATCAGTTGGTTTTGACGTCCCCTACAATAACCAGCAACCTGAGTACTCAACATAAATCATGAGAAGTGTAATTTTATACTCTCATCGCTTTAATATCTCAATCAATGCTTTAGCCAATACTCAACTACAAGGCCATTTCAGTCTTTTCTCACAAAGTCTTCACTCTTACCCCCTGTCGATTCAAGAGGTCAGGAATTAGCAATCGAAATTCGAAAGAATAGGATAGCTTAAGTTTAACAGAAAAAACTAAGTATTTATTTTCATTTTTAATCAACTAAAAATCCCATTGAAGTTACATTGTCTTACATTTAGGGTAACTATGTACTAGTGCAACAAACATCATGTGTGGTTTTGAAAGTTTTTTTTTTTTTTTGCTCGTGGAGACTGGAGAGAGACCATGTAAGACGGAATCAAATGTCAAGGGGACTGTAAATTTCAAAATCTTGATTTTCTTTTTAAAATTTATAAATTACATAAATATAAATTTCACCTTTTGTCTCGGGGTAGATCAGCTGAAAATATGGCTGTGATGCCTTCAATGGTCTGTTGGAACATTTTAGGATCTGGATGACTCTTCGAAGTTTACTGCATTTGCCAAAGATGATAACGAGAGTGAAGATTATAAGAAGCACCATGAAGGCAAACAAAATAACTAATGAGACCAGACAGAGAGCTTTAAAACGAGGCCAAAGAAAAATGACACCATAGTCGAACTAAAACAAGAAAAAATGAAATTCTGAAGAAGCTTTAGAATACCCAACTCGGACACTTTAATCTGGAAAACAAACAGAGTCAAATGGAATCCCACCAATATTTTTCATGACACAGAGAGGGTATGCCTAATAATATATCCGACTAATAGAAAATAATACTAACCTTGCGTCTCAAAAGCCTTGACATGCTCACCAAGACCCTTCCTTATCTCTTCTCGGATAACCTTTCCATACTTCCATTCTAAGATTATTATTATACACCTTTCATTACCTCTTCCTTTTATATAATTTATTCAATAATCTCTGAGCATCCACCACTTTCCCTGGTTTCGCTAGAACAGAACTCATCTGATTTATAGTATTCTCACTTGGAGTAAATCCTTTCTCACTCATCTCTCCAAACAACCTCCTTGATTCTGCTTGACAATAATTCCTCATCGTCTTTTCTTCATACGACAAATTACACCACCCGTTTATCAATATATCATAAGTCGACGAATTAGGGAGGACCCCCCTACCTTCCATTTCATTCAGAAGCTCCATTGCCTGTTTCATGTTCCCGGACTTTGAAAAATTATTGATAAGCAAGTTATAAGTGCTGACTCTGGGAACAAAACCTCTGGCAATCATTTCACAGTAAAGACTTATGGATTCTTTCCTGTTACCCATCCTCCCGTGCCCCGAGACCAAAATATCGAACGTGGTCCCGTTCGGACCGAAACCTATTTCCTTCATTTCGGAAAGGAGTTCGGCCACCCGGTGCATTGAGCCAGCCGCGGCGAATCCGCCCATCAGAATGTTATAGGTTTTAATATTAGGAGAAACTCCTTCGGTATTCATGTGATGGTAAATAGCAAAAGCTTTATCCAGATGAGAGCTTTTGCAGTAACCCTGTATAAGAGAATTGTAAATCAGAGTATCCGCATGAAATCCGGCTTTTCTCATTTCCTGTAAAACGGGCATAGCTTTTCTGGTCATCTTTAGTCCGCATAAGATGGTGATTAGATTATTATAAACCGCAAGATTCAAGATAAGTCCCATTTCGATGAGTTTTCCGTGCGCCAAAAAGATAATATCAGCCTTTTTAGTCTCCGAGGCAGAATTAAGCAGAATTCTGTGGGTAATTTCTGTTGGACGAAACCCAGAAACCACACACAACTCTTTCAATAAATCCATTGCCCTGTTAAAACCACCCGATGACCCACAGACTCCTTCCATCAGAATATTACAAGTTATTTCGTTTGGCTTCAAGCCATGACATTTCATTTCATCCAAAATATGGAGGGCATTATCCAATTCTCCTTTTCTACAATAGGCCTTGATTAACGTGTTAAACGTAGCGTGATTTGGAGCCAAACCATACTGCTGAATTCCATTATAAATTGACTGCACGTCATATTGACCGAGTCCAAGCAACCCATTAAGCAAAGCATTGAATGTGATAATATCGAACCCAATATTTTTTTCCGTCATCTCTTGTGCGACTTTAATGGCGGATGAGTCTTTTCCCGCCTTGAAAAGTCCATCCATCAAGGACGTGTAATTAACACAATCTATCGACAAACCTTTAGACAGTGCATTTTTAAACAAAGCTTCCGCCTCGTCCATATTTCTCTCTCTCTTTAGACAGTTCACAAAAGCATCTAATATGTAATTGTTATCACTCACCTCTCGTGATCTCATGTCTCTGTATAAATCTTCAGCAACTTCTCTCTTGCCAGATTTCAAACAGCCATCTATCAAGGGACCATAGGTGAAAACATTAGGCATGACATTCTGGTCAACCATGGTCAACAACACATTAATGGCTGATTCAAGCATCCCACTTTTCACGTACCCGTTAACTACCGAAGAATAAGTTATCACATTCGGAAAGACAGTTTCCTCCTCCATTTGCTTCATAACAGACTCCACGCCTTTCATGTCGCCTTGTTTACAAAGACCGTCAATCAATGCAGAATATGTGACAATGTTTGGCGCAAGGTCCGACTCCAAAAGTCGGCAAAATATATTCACAGCTTCTTTTCCCCTTCCAGCCTTAAAGAGACCATCAATTAGAATAGTGAGAAAAACAACGTCAAATGCTATCCCTCGGACCACCATTTGACTTTGCGAGCTATATGCACCCATCACATTACCTTTCTTAAATAAATGGTCAGCTAAAATCGAGTAGGTGACCTGGTTTGGCCACACACCTACCCTTAACATCTCGTGGAACAGATATTTGACCTCGTTTAACTTCCCACTTTTGAGAAGCCCATTTATAACGCAACTATACGTAACTACATCAGGGTTGATCCCCTTTTCGATCATTTCTCTATGTACAGCAAATGCTTCATCACTCTGGTTATTCTTGACATATCCACTTATCAAGTTAGTGTACGTAATATGATCTGCCTTCGAAAGTTCATCCATGAGACTCCTAGCACCATCGAAATCTCCAATCTCAGAAAACCCACCAATCAACGTGTTATACGTGACAACATCAGGTAAAATGCCATCGTTCTTCATACTCTCCATCAACTTAAAACCACTGCCGACCTTACCAAACTTGACGAAACCATTTATCAAGGTGTTAAACCCCACAACATCTCCGCTGAGCTCACTGCGAAACATGTCCATAACCATTTCGGCTTTTTCCAACATGCCCCTGTCGCAAAATCCTTTCATTAGTATATTACGAGTGACGTTATCATGATCCACGCCCCTTTTCACCATCTCCGACACCAACCCGAGCCCCGTTTCTGCATAACCATGTTTACAGAACCCCCAAATGACAGTATTGTAAGTAACTCCATCGCTCGTAAATTCAGAACTACTGTTATCTCTCAACAAAGCAAACGCGCTACTGAACTCTCCGATTTTAACCAATGAGTGAATAACGATGTTCTTGGTAGCCACATTAGGTTCCACACCAGAAAAAACCATCTCATCGTAAACAAGAACTACCTGATGGGATTGCTCGGCTGAATTGAAGTGGCGCAGCATACTGTTCCAATCCCGGAGTTGAGGGGTGGCTTTGAATTCCCTCATGGCGGAAAATGCAGCCATGGCTTCGGAGAATCGGCGGCATCGGAGAAAGAGGTGGATGAGGGTGCAGAAGAGCGAGGTGTATGATCGGCGTGGGATTCTGATTGAGGGATGATTCGAGTAGAAGAAGCAATGCGCCATGTTAGGCCCTACTATGATCTTCTTCGTCGTGTATGCAAGGTGTTTGATGAAATGCCGCTGAGGGAGTATCATGGTGTTCGTGGATTCTGATTTGGGATTTCTTGGTTGTTTATTCCATCACAAGAGGTACTCGTTAGATGTGGTTCTTCACGCTTTGAACCGTGTTGTTCGTTGCCCGCCGGACTTTCTAGACATGTTGAAGAAGAAGAGTATTTATAAAAAAAAAATTAATACTTGAATTTTATGGTTTTATTTGAGGGGAAAAATCAATAATAAGCTAAAATTATTTTTTAACAAAAAATAATGGTGTTAAATCCATTTAACTGTTTTAAGTAATACTAGTACTGTCTCAAACAATTATACAATATCTTTTTATATTTCAACTATTATACAATATCTTTTTATATTTCAACTTAATACGTTAATCTTTTTGTAGTAAAAAAAGAATAAAGTAACAAATTTTTTTCATATGCGTCTGTGTTTGGTTCATGGACTATATCTGTGGGAAAAAAATATGCTTGCCTGTGTTTGGTTCATGAGTACTATATAATTAAAAAAGTAATCCTTGATTTAATTAAAAATAAATAAAATCTCTACAAAACCTGCATAGTAAACCTAATAATTAAATTCACTAATTTATTATATAAATTTTCTATCAAAATCTGATTATTGTTTTCTCCGGTTCACACTTCACATACAATTATACAAACGTCAATTCAAAATGCACCCTACTGCAGACAACACATGCGTGCATCTAATTGAATAAATTTGCCATGGTATATCATTATTTCTTTCTACGACAATTACAAATACGTGGGGGGCCCACATAAAAAAAGCGGGTCTTTATTTTATTTTTCACATTACGTTACGCGTATTCTCGTGGCACCACCTGCATTTATAATTGCCCATCTGGAATTTATGCACAGCCAAATACTTTAATTAATTTTTAATTAATTTATTATTGTCGATATATTATAACAACAAAGCTAATAATTATTTTACAAAGAATAAAATTTTATTATTATGAAATGGACATGAAATTATCGTATGAATTCTTTATAAAATTCGAATCAAAATGGTCTCGATGGACGATGGCAATTGTTGCATCGCCAACATTCGTTCGTATGCCGACATCCGATATCTCATTGTAAATCGTTAAACACCTTCGGATGAACCTAACAAACGACTAACAATATAATTATATAACCATAAAACAATATCAAATAAATTATCACACTAGTTTTTCGTGCGCAAATTAAATGAGTGTATTAAATATTTAACAACTCAAATTAAATTCAATAACAAGAATAGCCAAATATTAATTCAACAGAAAAATCCAATACATTGAATCACTTAAATTGCAACCATTTATCACACTACCTACTTTTCTAAATACCGAATCCTACTTTTTTGTTGTTGAAATATAGTAGTACTACTAGTACGTAGTCAATTATTATAAGCTTGACTTTTGCAAGAAAACCAAATTAAATTAATTTTCCCAATTAGTACATAATCGTGCCCCCCTTGAATATCTCTAGTCAATAATGTGTCACACTCTACATTACATTATACCTTCATTTTTCTATAAGCGTTTCATAAAAGTCATAACCTTTACTTGTAATAATAAATTCCCTCAGAGAAAACAACTGAAGAAATATTGTTCCTCACGCAGCTGCACATGCCCCCAAGAATTTGATTTTCCCTCGGGTGGAATTTGAAGCAAGTCTCACAATTGGAAAAGGGTGAGTTCAGATTTTTTAATTTTGTTTTTTATTTTTATTTTTTCGGGTAAAGATCGAATCTTTAGCTAAAAATAGGTAAACCCATCTGAGGTTTTTGTGTGTTTTTTTAAGGCTTTGATGGAGACAGGAAATGGCGGTCCTAGGTCCAAGATGGAAGATTATGAAGTGATAGAGAATATTGGGAGGGGTGCTTTTGGTGCTGCATCTCTTGTGCTCCATAAAACAGAGAATAAGAAGTATTTAATTTTTTATTTTTCATTTTTTTTGTGTACTACTCTTATGTTGTTGTTTTATGGGCCCTTATCTTTTTAGAACATAGTGTTTTTATTGGGTGTAAATTAATTGTCTTGAAAATTTTAGGAAATATCTGGAGAAAAAAAACTGAGATTTGTGTGTGTGTGCGCGGTGTGTGTGTGTTAAAGTGGATTGTCTATGAATTTTGAATGATGCAAAGGTATTTGTCTGATTGTCTATAGTGTGTGTGGTGAAGTGGCTTGTATAAGAAATTCGAGTGATGTTTCAATAAATGTCTCTAGTGTGTGTTTGTGTGGTGAAGTGGGAACTATATGAACTTTGAGTGATGCTTCCGCAATTTTTTCTTGCGTGTATGCGGGTTGCGTGGTAAATTTACTCGTGTATGATCTTTGGACGATGCCTCAGTAATTACATCTAGCGTGGGAGTGTGGTTAAGTGGTTGTTTGTGTACGAACTTCAGTAATTGCATCTATCACAATTTCTGGCAGGTATGTTCTGAAGAAAATTCGTCTCTCAAAGCACACAGACAAGTTCAGAAACAAAGCTTGCGAGGAGGTTATTTTTAAAAACTCATGTCGTAGTGTGTAAATTTTGTGACTATTGGATCTGTGTTCTTAGTGTTTGTGCGTTGCGTACGCTTATATTATTGAATATAAAGATGACTCAAAAAACTCATGTCGTAGTGTGTAAATTTCGTGACCTTTGTCCGTCTTTGTTGCAGATGACTTTACTTGCCGAACTACGACACCCTTATATTCTTGAATATAAAGATGCTTGGGTGGAAAAGGTATTCCGTTTTTTTATCGTGCACACGATTTTATTTTAGCAGATAGAAAACTGATTAAAAAACACCTTTATTTTTTCAATGTTACGCAGGGAAGCTGTATATGCATTGTGATGAACTATATTGAAGTTGGAAATATGTAAGTACTTGAATCCGGGAAAAAAAAACTTTTGTGGCTGTCGAAGATACATAAGTTTTTTTTAACATGCAGTTATGATATTATGAGGAAGGCAAGAAGAGGATCGCATTTTTCAGAGGAGGTATTCTTGGTTTTGACATATAAAAGTGACATCTCTATCTGCATTAGCTAACTGAGAGTGCTCTTGTTTTTCTTAACGTGTTACAGAAACTATGCAAATGGCTGACTCAGTTGTTATTAGCCATCGACTATCTTCATTCCAATCGTATCCTTCACAGGGATCTCAAGGTTTGAATTAATATGTTCATTGTGCAATCCAGTTACACCGTAAAAATAATTCGCCTCTTTCTCACGTGAATTATTATTTACGATTTCCAGTTGTCTAACATATTCGTCACGAAGGAAAATGATATCCGTCTTGGTAAGAATTAGAAGATCGAAAAACAAGACATTTTCAACAACTTGCTATTCACTCCAGATGTATTATCGAACTGACTGCAGTTCTCGTAATTTACAGGCGATTTTGGATTAGCAAAACTTCTCAATGAAGAAGGCATTGCCTCGTCGGTATGTTTTATACTATACACTATTTAAGATGCTTGTTAATGGTCGAACCCAAGGCCAATGACAAAGGTTACATTTGTTTGTGCTCAAACTAGGTTGCTGGGACCCCCAATTACATGTGTCCGGAACTTCTTGCATATGCTCCGTACTGCTACAAATCAGACATATGGTCTCTTGGTAATAAGTTAAATTACGGGTTAATTACAAAATTTTGGCTAGATTTTTGTAATGATCGATTTTCGTATGTTTTCATTTCTAAACGGTAATGTTTCCTATTTCCAGGTTGCTGTATGTTTGAGATCGCTGCACGTCAGCAAGCATTTAGAGCACCTGTACGATCAACCCTTTGCTTACATTTCGACACACGTTGATTATCAATATGATACGGTTTTTCGCTTTCGAGATTATACTAATGAGATTAGATCATTTTTAATGAAATAGGATATGGCTGGACTTATCAACAAGATAAACCGGTGCTTGATATCTCCCCTGCCTATAGTATACTCTTCTAACCTGTACGTATTCTCTAAACACACATTAGCCATAGAAATCAAAATTGTATATTGACTCATAATGACTGCATAATCTCAGGAAACAGATTATAAAAAGCATGCTGAGGAAGAGTCCCGAACACAGGCCCACGGTAACTTCTAAGTCCTCGTTTTCTTCTGTAACTCACTATTCAAAACTAGGATTGATTTCAAAATTCACCCATTGAGCTTAGTTATAACAGAAAAAAAAACACAATTCTTTAAAAAATTCAAATAGTCTCCGTTAAAATTTGTTTCCGTTTTAGAAATTTCACCCACAAGTCACAAGAGGCAATTTCACCCAAAAAGGCGATGATAGTTTGTTTTTTCTTTTCGTAATTAGCTTAAACCTTAAGGGTAGTAATTGTAATTACCTCAAACTACTATTACTCTAATTTAATGTATATATATAGGCTGCAGAGCTGTTGAGACACCCGCATTTGCAACCGTACCTCGTTCTCTGTCACAACCCAAAATCTACGGTTTTCCTCCCCGTGACGTCCCCTCCCTCTACAAGTAACACCAAGAACAAGACAGTGAAGCCATCACCCTGCTGCGCAGGCAGTTGCGGGAAAGAGCCGAAGGACCACAAAAAAGAAACGGAGGAGAAACTGAAACAGCAGAGAGAGCTTCTTCCCTTGTTTGAAGAAAATAACAATACGCACTATCCTAACTTACTCGACGAAGACGATATCTCGATAGAGGACCATCTCGAGACCAAGCGGGTGGACCCCACGAGCTATTCTGGAAAGATGTCTACCGGCAGCGAAGGTTCAAAGAGCGTTGGGGAGAAAATCAGTAAGGGCAACAGCGACATTTCGGAGCACTCTCCCGAGCAAATAAACATGGAATCGAGAAATGCTGACGTGGAGCCAATCTGTTTACCCCACCCGAGTTTTCAGGGTAATGATGTGGTGAAAATCGAAGAGGCTCGAGCTGAAACTGGCAATGATAGAAGCGAGGAGGAGCGGCAAAATCCGAGGTTAGAAAAAGCGGATGCTTTGGAGTCTTTACTTGAATTATGTGCGGGTTTGCTAAAACATGACAAATTTGATGAGCTCAATGGTGTGCTAAAGCCGTTTGGCGACGAAGTCGTTTCGTCCAGAGAGACGGCAATCATGCTGACAAAAAGTTTAATGAATGCCCACAAAAAGCTTACTAAAGAATCCTAATTTTAGTTAATTTGGACATGGTGATTTACTCTGTAGAAAGTATTGGGTTTTCTTGGGAGTGGATTGTGACTTTTGTTTGTCTAAAGAGTGGTTTTGGGTTTGATTTTTTTAGGATATGATTTATGAAAAAAATTCACTAAGGGTTTTTGTTTTCTCTTGACATGTTGTGTGTGCTGCTGAAGGCAGCTTCTGATCTATCATAGGATTGGCTTGATGATAGATAGCTTGTAATGACACTATTGTTATGAATCACCGCGGGGAGTTTTTCTTTGTCGGATAATTTGTCTAATTTCTGTGATTCAGTTGTGTATATTGTGATTGTGCAGGGAAACTCATTCTTATTTTTCAGGACATGAACAACTGAAAGTAAAACTAATTACAAGAAAGACCCTACTTATCTTCAAAATTACAATCAACCCCTATAACTTTTTATTAAAAAAAGTCATTTTGTAGATCAATCTTACTTTTCATTTTTTTCAAATAATTTTAAAAAATTACTATTATTAAATATTTTTTGTTTAAATATATAAATATATACGTATATTTTATGAAAACAATATTTTTCAATTTAAATATAGTTGACATACTTTCTTTTTGGGTGTCTAAACACTCTCAACTAATTTATTTTTCACTTAAAAAACAAATTTTTATTTTTTACTTTTTAATTTAGAAATTAAAAAATAACAATTTTTTAATTCCGCCTAACAAAATATGAAACCTATATGGCACGAAGGAGTAAAAAAATAGAGTTTTGATCGATTTTGATTTCCATATTTTTATTTTTTTTACTATTGTGAGACCTATCCTATCAAAATTCAGTCTTGTTCTATATATTTTTATATACAGTTACAGTATTACCGCTTTTGAGAAACGAATTAGCGTAGCTAAATAAATCAAGATGGAAAGTCGCGAAATAAGAATTGGGAATGGCGATAGATCTGGATTTGAATACGGTTGCCGGATTTGGAGGGACGACTCGTTAGTGTCGACGTACTCGGAGGAAATAGAGTGTTCGTGCGCGTATCACTGCCGGTGGTTCCTGTTAGAGGTACGCACAAATTTCATCCTAAAGCCTTACATCTCCGTCGATCAGATTGTGGACTCGGAGAGGTTCGCCTCGATCATCGCGATGGAAGAAGACGAAGAGATGATGCTCCTCGGAACTCGGTACCGTCTGACCGAGTACTGGCTGCCTCCGGACGAGATTCGGCGCGTGGTCCACGAGGCCTTTTTTTTCGCCAAGCGTATGGAGTACGACACTCGAAACGCGTGTCTCCACGTGATCCCGCTGGTCGTGAGCATCGACGTCTGCACGGTCCAGCTTCGACGCGAGCCGCTCGCGGATACGTTTGCCAGGTGCATCAAGCCGGATCGACTCATCCCGTTTCAGGTGTGGGGGATGAGCATAGTGCAAGCAGACGGGACTAGGCAAAAGGGCTTGACTCAGTCGAAGGAGACGATGGAGATGTGCCTGGATTTGAGGATGTACTTGATTGACCTTCCGAGGGAGAGAGTCGAGAACGTTGGCAAGGGAAAGAGTCGGATGGAGGAGTGTCCTGTTTGTTTCAAGCCTCCCGTGTTTGGGTCTGAGTTAACTCCTCTTCCTTGCCGACACGTTTTTCATAACCATTGCATTGTCCGGTTTTTGATGAACAGCGAATCAGCAAAGTGTCCCGTCTGCGATTTTCAAATAACCATCCCAACAACTTAATTTGAGCTAGCTAGCTGTTTTTAGTATATACGAGTAGCTAGCTAGAACAAGTTTTACCTGTTTTTAGTATATACGAGTAGCTAGCTAGAACAAGTTTTAATTAAATGGATTTATTTCTTGTTGTGAGAAATGATGCTGGAAACAATCGTGAACTCCGGCGACACTCGAGCTCAAACAATAAATCGAATAACCGGAGCAAAAAAACTAAAATCGCACTAACTCGTAATCACTCAACACATACCTCACTGTGAGCTTGTAATGAAAACTATGTACGAACGCAAACACGAAGAGAAAACACACACACAACAAAACGATTTTACGTGTTTCGATCACTGGAATAGTGATTTACATGCACGGTGGAGGGGAGGGGTGTTCTGGTATTATACGAAGCTCAAAATTGATTGTACAGAGCTCTCTCTAGTACAAGGATTGCATATCAATCGCTAACACTCGTGATTATATACAAAAAAAGATGCACAAAATCAAACTCATCATCGGCACCGTGCGATTAATTCGTTCGATTCCATGTGCGTCTTGTAGATGAGCTGACAAGGATCACGTAGCATCAAGAACCATGTGATTTGGTTAATAATCCAGTGAGAAATCGATCGCCTTAGACCATGCTCTCGCGCGCCAGTTCATCAGCAAAACGACGAGAGCGATTGCTCGAAAGGTATATTTCACAAACAATTTTATTAGCTCTCCGCGCTTCTATGGCGAGCCTCGGACACCTGCAAAATAGACACAATCAGAACCAAATCATATCTGTATTCCGCTCAGTGGTAACCACGAACCACCAACGCCCCGTAGTCAACAGATCCAAAGGATCCGGTCCGCTCCACTGGTTTTGGGGTTGGGTTAACCAAAGAGCAACATGCAACGGATATATATATATATATATATATATATATATATATATATATATATATATATATATATATATATATATATATATATATAAAGAACAGAGAACATAAAGAGAGATTTGAGCTTCGGCCCAGGTGTCACCAGGCACCACCAAACAAGGGTAAGAACACAGAAACCTTGCTAGCAGCAACCACAGGGCACAACCCTCTCGTTTTCTCACACTCTCACTCACACCCCTCAAGATTCACAAAGATCTCACAAGAATCAACACCACAGCAAGACCGCAGTAGGTGATGAAGGTGAAGGAGACAGAAATCGCTCACAGTGAAAGGTAAAGTTTGCACACAGTATCAAATGAGTGAAATGAAGTTAGCAGCGGGTGAGTGAGTCAAGAAAAGGAGGGATCAAGGGTCCAGACGAGGCCACAACATACCGTACACAGATGGAGGGTCAGGATCATGTCAATTAAACCTAGGGTTTAATATGGACTGGGCTGAGTCAAATGGGCCAAGCACAAAGGGAGTGAGATGCACTGTAAAGGGTGTTGGGCTGCTTCTTTAAATTGGGTCAGCACCAATAAATGGGCCAACACACAATTTGTAACAAATTTTATTATTTCTTGTTTCATTTCGAGTACTTCTCATTTTCCTTCATATTTTTTAAACAAAGTCGATTCCATTTATATAGAGAATGTTGGAGTCGAGGGTTAGTTGAATGTGGACGAATAAACCAACATGTGTAACGTCCCATCATTAAAAACAATACTGATTGGACCATTATTCAAAATAATTAATTATTTAACTTATAATATATAATAATAATATGATATTATTATTAAATTATTTTGTCAATAATTAACAAATATTACTTTAAAAAAAATAGCAACCAAGATACGCTCATTTTCCACAGCGGGCGGCGAGAAGTCCAATGACTTGCACAGCAGTCCCCAATCCACCACGAAAGATGTTATCAACGTCATATTCTCGTTCCGTCCGGCGAAGACACTGGTCCACCTCATGGAGTGGGGAGCTGCAATATGCGCGCAGCAAGGAATTCCCCGCCAATATCAATCCTAATTTATGCTTTCAGTTTTAGCAACGCTGGGAACACACCACTCGTGCATCCTAAAACAACATTCCTCGCATTCGAAAGCTACAAGGTCAGATTCCATTATGACACCATGACAATGGCCGCAGTGATAGCCATGGACGGAGGTCGCCCGAACGCACGCCAAGGGGCAATCGTGGCATGTGACCCGAATCGTAAACCCGAACTTGATCTTCGAAAGAATATCAAAGTAAGGGATGCAGTCGGTGTGGAACAACTGCTCACACTCGTCGCAACCGTAGTAACAACGCCCGTTTCTGCCAATGTTTTCCTCACAAATCTCGCAAAACGGTATTTCTTCTTCGGCTTCTTCCGATGGACGAATTAAGCTGAGAGGGTGACGATCGAATTCGTGGGTGACGGTGGCCGGAAGGATGGCGCACTCGGCGTGCAAGAAGAAGTTACAAGCGTTGTTGCATTCGTACGCAATCTCGGTCGAGGTGTTGATACTCATCGCGCAGAAGCTGCAGACCGCGTCCTGTCGTCTCGTCTTGCGGAGGAAGTGTGAGCTGGAGTGCGCGTCGTGCGTGATCAAGACGGGCATCAACGCGGACACGACGTCCTGGAGATCATCGCACGTCTCGCACAAGTAGGCGAACCCGTTGCTTGGATAAGGCGCCCCGGATCCTGGATGCTTCGAGGTCTTGAACAATACGGACGGCTTAATATTCGTACCTACGAGAGAAAGGGAGTGGCCGTCACATGATTCCTTGTTCCGAGTGGATGACAGTGTCGACGGAAGACGCGCGCAGCAGTCGTGGAGGATGAAATCTCTGCACGAATTATTAGAGACTTGTTCGTTTTTTTTACGACTACTGCTGCAGCTGTAAAATGGGCTGGATGGAGGAACCAGTCGAACGCAAGCATTGCATACACGACCATTAATGTAGTCGTTGATATCATCATCGCCGCCATGATCATTGTTATGAAGATTGTCGTGAAATATCAGAGGATGCTCGTGCACTTTGTTGTTCATGTCTTTGCTACTACTAGTATCATCACTTGTTGCAGTTGTACTCGTGATCATCATCTTCATTATACGCGCCATCAATACTTGGTGTTCGTCTGCCATCGGCAGACGAAGCAACCCAGGAATTTCTGCATCTTTCAGCAACACTACTGCAAATGCACAACTTGTAATTTAGAAGAAATAAAACTTTCTATAATTTTCTTTTAGGACAATGAAATTTTATTAATTTAAAAATAATATTTATACAAGCTAAGTACTTTTACTGGTATACACTACAAAAAAGTCGCGGATCCCCTACGGGGATCCCCTACGGCTAGAAGCCCGTAGGGCCTCCCCTACGGCGTCCCCTACGGGAAATACCATATTGAAATCCCCTACGGGAACCCCTACGGCTGGAGACGTAGGGGAGAATCCCGTAGGGGCTTCCCGTAGGGGCCTAGGCGGGAAAGCGCGCGCCTCATTTCCCTCCAACATGGCCTACGGGATCCCCTACGGGTAGCCGTAGGCCATATGTCCCTACGGCTGTTGTCCCCGTAGGGGACGAGGCGCCAAGCCTTCCCTCCAATTAATTGGAGAAGCCCTACGGCAATGCCCGTAGGGGTCCCTACGGGAAGGCTCCCCGTAGGGGAGAATCAAAACGGCAGCGTTTTGACACTTGCTTCTTCCCCTACGGGAGTGGGTGCCGTAGGGGCCCCTACGGGAAGATCCCCGTAGGGGATTAGTAAAACGACACCGTCTTGTATAATACTTATGCCCTACGGGCCCGTCGCCGTAGGGGATCCCGTAGGGGAGCCCTATATCAGAGCGGGCAACAGCAGAACACTCTCATTTCTTTTTTTTCACAGAGAGAAAGAGGGGCGGCGACTTGGAGGCGATTTCCGGCTACTTGGAGCTCCGTCCGGCGATTTCAAGCTACGAACACATCAAGAGCTTTGATTCATAACATAATTTGAAGGTTAGATCTCGATTTCAACTTTTAATGGTTCGTTTTTTCAATTTCCAAAAAATTAGGTTTTGTTACAAAACATGATTTTCGGTTTGATTGAGTTGTTTATTGTTCTTATTGAGCTATTATGAGTATATGTATCATGTAATATGTTGATTTTGAGCTTGAATTGTTGATTTAGGGTTTTGGAAATTGTGATTTTTTTTTTGATATTAGGGTTTTGGGGTTTTTGAATATTTGAATGTGTTTTGATTTGGGTTTTTTGGGTTTGTTTATTTATTTAGGTGTTTTTGATTTATTTGGGGAATTAAGATTTTTTAAAAAAATTATTGTGTTTTTTTTTAAAGATTTTTGGAAAATGGTTAAGGGGCAGCTCTTGGTTTTTGATATTTTCGGATAGGAAATGACATTTTTTGCCAAAAGTTCAGTAGGGAGACCCCCAATAATTTCTCGATACGCAACTTTTTCGTTTATGGAATTTGGACTAAATCCTAAATCTTGAGGGTCAAAATCCCCGTTTGTGGACTGATTTTCGTAAAAACTTCAAGAGGCTACGTTTTTTAATTTTTGTGAAATTATTGTGTATTAAAATGTTTAGGACTCTAGTAAATGTTTAGTAGTATTTGAATTAAAGTTAGTAGTATTTTGAATTAAAAAGTTAGTAGTATTTGAATTAAAAAGTTAGTAGTATTTTTAAAAGTTAGTGAGTAATTTTTAAAAAGTTAGTAGTATTTTTTACTATTTAAAAAGTTATATTTTCATTATGAAATTTATTTGTTGAAGTAGTAGTAATGGTTTTATTTTTTGAAGTAGTAGTTATAATTTTTTTTAAGTGATCGTAATGTTTTGATTTACATGAATTAAAAGCTTAGACCCGTTTGAGATTTAATATCGAACTTACCATTTGATATTGAATCTTGAATTGTCCCATTTTTGGACAGTTTGAGAATGTGATTATGATGTTCTTTGTTAGTTGATATGTGTTTCGATTATGGACTTATTTTAAGATTTGGTTAGTTATTTCTCTACGTTCTCGGGTACATTGAAACACGTGTACTTAGAGAACTGTAGGGAAGTGCTGCCAAATTTTTTAAGTCCATTCGAGACACTAACTAACAAAGAACATCATATCACATTCTTGAATGGGATAGGACCCTTACCAATAAAGCAATTGCAACGCATATGTGCTGTCGAATTCATGTCAAAATCTCATTAACTTTTTTAAATGTGTATGATTGTTTACTATACTTTCTTAAATGTGTATGATTGTTTACTATATATTCTTAAATGTGTATGAATGTTTATTTTGTTTAAAGATTATCGTTTTAATTCTATAGAATGAACTCTGATCGTAATTGGATGTACAAACGGAGGGTTGGCGGTTATCTGTCTAAAGAGTTTTTGGATGGAATCGAGTCATTCATTGAGTTCGCAAGAAAAAATGCTGAATGGAAAGACGGTGATAAGTTGAAATGTCCTTGTAGTCGAAAGAGGTGTAGCAATATTAATTACTTGGACACTGAGACAATCACGCGGCATCTGCTGAAGCATGGGTTTGTTCCGGGTTATCACACATGGTTATTCCACGGCGAAGGCCATCTTTATGAACAAGTTCTGAATCAGAATGTGATCCCTGTTCCAAGCCAATCAAACATTCCGGCCGATCCAAATCCATACATCGATATGATCCGTGATGCTGCTGGTCCTTCATTTAATCAGTCTGAAACAGTTGAAGAACCACCCAATCCAGAGGCTCAAAAGTTTTACGATATGTTGAAAGCAGCGAATGACCCATTGTACGAAGGATGTGAAACTCATTCGAAGTTGTCTTTTGTTGCTAGAACGATGAATATAAAGTCCGAGTGTCACATCTCAGAGAAAGGTTACGACCTATACGGATCGTTGTTCAAAGAAGTGTTGGATATTTTTTAATGTTGTTGAATGATGTTGAATGTTTCTGAATGATTTTGTATGTTTCTGAATGATTTTGTTTGTTAAATGAATTTGTATGTTTCTGAAAATTGAGTGCAGGTTTGGGGTAAAAAAACAGGATTTATCCTGCCCCTGTTTTTTGAAATTCCCTACTGGAGGAGCCGTAGGGAACTATGCCAGACGTCCCCTACGGGAGGAGCCGTAGGGGACACCCTCCCATGGGCCCCTACGGGAGGAGCCGTAGGGGACATCCTTCCATGGTCCCCTACGGGAGTAGCCGTAGGGGACACCCTCCCATAGTCCCCTACGGGAGGAGCCGTAGGGGACACCCCTACGTCCGCCCCCTACGGCGTCGGCGTCGGCCTGCCCTACGGGAAGGATGGGCGGGGAAAATGAATCTCCCTACGGGGTCCCCTACGATCTCCCCGTAGGTAATGTCCCCTACGGGGATTATTTCCCGTAGGGATCAAGCTCCCTACGAGGCTACCCCCTACGTCCAAATCCCGTAGGGGATGCCGTAGGGGATGGCCTTCCCTACGGGGATCCCTACGGGATTGGCCGTAGGGATTTCGCAGTTTTTTTGTAGTGATATATATATCGTACCTTGCTTTAGATCCGAATCCATGACGCACTTGACATGTGCAGAGTAGCCACAATGGAAGCAATCGTACCACCCTATACCGCCGTCGGACTTGCCTTGACAAATCGCACAGACGACGATAGTCGGGATGTCGTCGGTATCTCGATAATTGAGGAGGAGAGGATGCTTGTGATGTTTGTCGACCACAATGGCATTGGGTAGCGCGGCACATTCCGGATGGATCCAGAAATCGCAGATGCTGCAAACGTAAGACAGATCCCACCGCGTGGCCCCCGCCAGCTCTAAGGGTCGTCGATGATGCTGGGTCCCACAAGCATCGCAATTAATGAAGGCCCCGGCCCTCCCCCTCATGGCTGTCAACCTGTGGGCATGACTTCTGTGCACCACCGAGATCGACACTGCGCACGTCAGATCGAGCTTGAAATCGCAAGCAGAATCAAGACATTTATACAGCTTGCTCCCGCACACTGAGCGACACCTATCGCAATACTCATCATCATCGTTATAATTACTACCAACGATGTCGATCAAAACAAGGTCAGCCCTCGGGTGCAAAGGATGGCCCTCGATTTTTGGGGGGAGTTGTTCATCAGCACATTGATTGTGCAACACCAGAGGAGTATCACTTCCCTCAAAGGGAGTGAAGAAGATGGGAATGCGACAAGCGTTGCACACCCAAGCGTTTCCATCGTCCGGATCGACATTGTTTGTCGCTCCCATAATCACCTTGGTGTGCTCAAACCTCCTAGACACATCTTTCAGTTTTCATATTGTCGGAATCAGTACTAGTTTTTGTTAGTAGTAATTAATATGGTTGGAAGAATCAGAAATTACAAAACCTGTGACAAAGATTTATATGGTTGTCGTACCTGGTAAACGGATGCGCGTCGTCTGACTGAGCCACAAGTTGAGCGCTGACATGATTTTACTATTAAAGATTTATAATAAGTTCAGGGTTACGTCCCTATTGTTGTTCAATTTGTTCAACAACACACACACACACATATATATATATATAGGCTAGCAAGTGACTTATATATTACTGTAGTTTATAGCTTGGAAAAACAGTCAAGAATATTCCTATAAATAAACTTGCTCTACAAATTAAATAGGGATGGAATAACTCGGGCTATTCGACATGAGATTCATCAAGTCAAGGTAGAGATTTGTTGTCGTGTGACTCGAATTTAAGAAATCGAAGAAGAAATCAAGCAGACGAGCAACTGAAAAAATTGCAGAAATAATTGGTTTCCAGCGAGTGTGGTCGCACAACATCCATGCAACTAGTTCATGGTGCGGCAACTTATTGATAAGCAGAAATAATTTTCTACCCAAGTCTTTGTTATGATTAATTAAGGACTTGAGGTTATTTTTTTTCTTTCTAAACCCCAAGCCACACATTACATTCAAAACTGTCTGCAAAGACCCCACAAAACAGATTTTCGATTTTAACCACAGATCCAATTTGCAATACCAAAGACGTTACCATACACATACAAACAGTAATTGATTATAGTACAGTAATTGTTCTTCTATTCCAAACCTTTTTTTTTTGGTTTTTCTAAACCCCAAGCCACTCAGTACCTTCCTCCATGTACACTTCAAGTATTAATAATATGCTTATCCATGTGTACACTTCGGGTATTTCACGAGACAAACGTAGATTTTTTTCTCTAAAACATCTCTTAGAATAGTAACCTGCGCGCTGTACGTAAACTTGAGCTCTAAAATAAACATGGAACCGCATTAATTCATTGTTCATCATGTGATGCTGAGCTATAAAGATCTGATCGAGAAGCTGGTGTGATGTGCACATTCATAACAAATTAATGTATATACAACCACCGAAAGAATGAAGCGTTCGACTCCATAACTCACCTTCATTGATGTGAGTCCTAACTATCATGTTAGAGAGCAAACTAATGACACTATTGTTATGAATCACCGTAGGGAGTTTTCGTTGCGGAGTGTCGAAAATGCGAGCTTTGTCGATAATTTGTCTAATTTCTGTGGTTCATGCAGTTGTATATTGTGATGGGAAGCTCACGTTGTGTTCATATTTTTCAGGAATATTTACATGAACAACTAAAAGTAAAACTAATTACAGGAAAGACCCTAGTTATCTTCAAAATTACAATCAGCCCCTCGTTTGTATTAAAAAAAAAGGTTATTTTTGTAAATCAAGCTTACTTCCCATTGTTTTCAAATAATTTTAAAAAATTATTATCTTGTAAATTTTAAAATATATTTTATTTAATTATATAAACATATATGTATATTTTATGAAAAAATTATAAAAATAGAATAGTGAATAAATATTATCTTTCAAAATTTAAAATATATTTTATTTAATTATATAAACATATATTTTATGAAAAAAACTATAAAAATAGAATAGTGAATAAATATTCTATTTATTTTGGGGTGTCACGGTATTAATTAATAAATTATTTTGTATTAATTATACTACTGTATAATAGTTTAAATAAATAAAATTACAGTATAGAGTTTTGATTGATTTCAATTTCGGTATATACCGTGTAGTCCATACAAAACTGTTACCGACCTAATCCTATCAAAATTCCGTCTTCTTCTAAATATTTTTATATAAACCGCTTCCGAGAAACGAATTAGCGTAGCTAAATAAATTAAGATGGAAAGTCGCGAAATAAAAATAGGGAATGGCGATAGATCTGGATTTGAATACGGTTGCCGGATTTGGAGGGACGATTCGTTAGTGTCGACGTACTCGGAGGAAATAGAGTGTTGGTGCGCGTATCACTGCCGGTGGTTCCTGTTAGAGGTACTGATGTAGATATCGGAGGCCCAATATTTAACTAAGTTATTTACTTATCTTTTTAATAAAGTCCAACATGTTTAGGGTTTCGTTGTTATTTATATTTCGTTTCATTCATTTATTCAGTAGTCGTTTTTGAATATGAAATAAAAGAGTGTTTTCTCTTTGTTTTATCAAATATCGGTATTCGAAAGAATCAACGATCTTTGATCGATTAGTTCTCGGTATTCTACGGAATCAACGAGTCTTAATCTTTGTTCTATTGCTTCCGCTACGTCAGTTGGTATCAGGTTCCAGGCACGATGCCTCCTCGTCGCCCCGTTATCCCTGACCCCGTCGCTGAGACCGAAGCCCATCGTGATGCCGAAGTCGCTGCCTTGAGCCACCAGGTCACGGCCCTTACGGCTGTCCTTGAAGAGCTTCGCCTCACCATTGCCAACAAACTATCGGATGCTCGACGTCGCCCCCGTCCCCGCACACGTACGCGACTTCGGCGCGGCAGATCCCTATCGCCAACAGACTCCACCGCACCCATCCCTGTCGATGCAAGTAGTCACCACCGACTCGTATCGTTCCCCCAAATCGCTTCACACCTCCACTGTGGATTCCCCCGAGCCCTTGACCGCGGTTGGCTGTTCCACGTGTGACGCGACTAGCCACGATCGTGAGGTTTGCCCTTTCACACCCCCTCACAATTTATTTTTGGATGAAATCGAAACAACTCATTATGATGGACCACCTCGTTTTGATGACGTTGATTATCCACTGCCCGAGGACACTATAACCCTCTTGGATCCATTGCCCGTCTCGGAGGCCCTTCATTGCGCTATCTTTCTTGAGCAGCAGACAACGCGGTGCACGTCGTTTGCGGGTTTTTTGTCCCATCGAAACGAATCAACCCCCGCGGGGGGAGTTGTTCATCAGCACATTGATTGTGCAACACCAGAGGAGTATCACTTCCCTCAAAGGGAGTGAAGAAGATGGGAATGCGACAAGCGTTGCACACCCAAGCGTTTCCATCGTCCGGATCGACATTGTTTGTCGCTCCCATAATCACCTTGGTGTGCTCAAACCTCCTAGACACATCTTTCAGTTTTCATATTGTCGGAATCAGTACTAGTTTTTGTTAGTAGTAATTAATATGGTTGGAAGAATCAGAAATTACAAAACCTGTGACAAAGATTTATATGGTTGTCGTACCTGGTAAACGGATGCGCGTCGTCTGACTGAGCCACAAGTTGAGCGCTGACATGATTTTACTATTAAAGATTTATAATAAGTTCAGGGTTACGTCCCTATTGTTGTTCAATTTGTTCAACAACACACACACACACATATATATATATATAGGCTAGCAAGTGACTTATATATTACTGTAGTTTATAGCTTGGAAAAACAGTCAAGAATATTCCTATAAATAAACTTGCTCTACAAATTAAATAGGGATGGAATAACTCGGGCTATTCGACATGAGATTCATCAAGTCAAGGTAGAGATTTGTTGTCGTGTGACTCGAATTTAAGAAATCGAAGAAGAAATCAAGCAGACGAGCAACTGAAAAAATTGCAGAAATAATTGGTTTCCAGCGAGTGTGGTCGCACAACATCCATGCAACTAGTTCATGGTGCGGCAACTTATTGATAAGCAGAAATAATTTTCTACCCAAGTCTTTGTTATGATTAATTAAGGACTTGAGGTTATTTTTTTTCTTTCTAAACCCCAAGCCACACATTACATTCAAAACTGTCTGCAAAGACCCCACAAAACAGATTTTCGATTTTAACCACAGATCCAATTTGCAATACCAAAGACGTTACCATACACATACAAACAGTAATTGATTATAGTACAGTAATTGTTCTTCTATTCCAAACCTTTTTTTTTTGGTTTTTCTAAACCCCAAGCCACTCAGTACCTTCCTCCATGTACACTTCAAGTATTAATAATATGCTTATCCATGTGTACACTTCGGGTATTTCACGAGACAAACGTAGATTTTTTTCTCTAAAACATCTCTTAGAATAGTAACCTGCGCGCTGTACGTAAACTTGAGCTCTAAAATAAACATGGAACCGCATTAATTCATTGTTCATCATGTGATGCTGAGCTATAAAGATCTGATCGAGAAGCTGGTGTGATGTGCACATTCATAACAAATTAATGTATATACAACCACCGAAAGAATGAAGCGTTCGACTCCATAACTCACCTTCATTGATGTGAGTCCTAACTATCATGTTAGAGAGCAAACTAATGACACTATTGTTATGAATCACCGTAGGGAGTTTTCGTTGCGGAGTGTCGAAAATGCGAGCTTTGTCGATAATTTGTCTAATTTCTGTGGTTCATGCAGTTGTATATTGTGATGGGAAGCTCACGTTGTGTTCATATTTTTCAGGAATATTTACATGAACAACTAAAAGTAAAACTAATTACAGGAAAGACCCTAGTTATCTTCAAAATTACAATCAGCCCCTCGTTTGTATTAAAAAAAAAGGTTATTTTTGTAAATCAAGCTTACTTCCCATTGTTTTCAAATAATTTTAAAAAATTATTATCTTGTAAATTTTAAAATATATTTTATTTAATTATATAAACATATATGTATATTTTATGAAAAAATTATAAAAATAGAATAGTGAATAAATATTATCTTTCAAAATTTAAAATATATTTTATTTAATTATATAAACATATATTTTATGAAAAAAACTATAAAAATAGAATAGTGAATAAATATTCTATTTATTTTGGGGTGTCACGGTATTAATTAATAAATTATTTTGTATTAATTATACTACTGTATAATAGTTTAAATAAATAAAATTACAGTATAGAGTTTTGATTGATTTCAATTTCGGTATATACCGTGTAGTCCATACAAAACTGTTACCGACCTAATCCTATCAAAATTCCGTCTTCTTCTAAATATTTTTATATAAACCGCTTCCGAGAAACGAATTAGCGTAGCTAAATAAATTAAGATGGAAAGTCGCGAAATAAAAATAGGGAATGGCGATAGATCTGGATTTGAATACGGTTGCCGGATTTGGAGGGACGATTCGTTAGTGTCGACGTACTCGGAGGAAATAGAGTGTTGGTGCGCGTATCACTGCCGGTGGTTCCTGTTAGAGGTACTGATGTAGATATCGGAGGCCCAATATTTAACTAAGTTATTTACTTATCTTTTTAATAAAGTCCAACATGTTTAGGGTTTCGTTGTTATTTATATTTCGTTTCATTCATTTATTCAGTAGTCGTTTTTGAATATGAAATAAAAGAGTGTTTTCTCTTTGTTTTATCAAATATCGGTATTCGAAAGAATCAACGATCTTTGATCGATTAGTTCTCGGTATTCTACGGAATCAACGAGTCTTAATCTTTGTTCTATTGCTTCCGCTACGTCAGTTGGTATCAGGTTCCAGGCACGATGCCTCCTCGTCGCCCCGTTATCCCTGACCCCGTCGCTGAGACCGAAGCCCATCGTGATGCCGAAGTCGCTGCCTTGAGCCACCAGGTCACGGCCCTTACGGCTGTCCTTGAAGAGCTTCGCCTCACCATTGCCAACAAACTATCGGATGCTCGACGTCGCCCCCGTCCCCGCACACGTACGCGACTTCGGCGCGGCAGATCCCTATCGCCAACAGACTCCACCGCACCCATCCCTGTCGATGCAAGTAGTCACCACCGACTCGTATCGTTCCCCCAAATCGCTTCACACCTCCACTGTGGATTCCCCCGAGCCCTTGACCGCGGTTGGCTGTTCCACGTGTGACGCGACTAGCCACGATCGTGAGGTTTGCCCTTTCACACCCCCTCACAATTTATTTTTGGATGAAATCGAAACAACTCATTATGATGGACCACCTCGTTTTGATGACGTTGATTATCCACTGCCCGAGGACACTATAACCCTCTTGGATCCATTGCCCGTCTCGGAGGCCCTTCATTGCGCTATCTTTCTTGAGCAGCAGACAACGCGGTGCACGTCGTTTGCGGGTTTTTTGTCCCATCGAAACGAATCAACCCCCGCGGCCTCAAAAATCAGTTTGGAGACTACAACGTCTTCGTCAGACGCATATTGCTTTGAATTTGACAAGGTCGGCTACCCTCGTGTAGCTTGCCCCTGTACTTTGAGCATGGATAATTGGGAGACCTCCATATATGATGGTTCGACTAGATTTGACGAGGAGCCACTCTCTCAACTTTCCGAAATACATGTGGTCGGGGATGTCAAGCAACTACCTGTGATAAGACGATCATGCTTGACGCCGACAACTACACTCGAGTCTGACTTCAAACGCAGCCACACTTTTGAGTCCACCTTCTTAACTAGTGCAGGCCTAGTCGAGTGTCGCTCTATGCCGGATCACTTGGCCTTACCACGTGCTCACTCGGAATTTTTTTCCTTGTCGTTCCCAACTTACAGCGACACACGTGTTACCTGGATGATTGAGGCTCTCCGTAACACCCACCATGCTACAGTTGCCATGCTGGTTGCCTTCCCCGTCGCGTCCAAGTCCGCTGAGGCTAACGATCGCCGACAGTTCGCGTTTGATCCCGGTGACTTTGTTTGGGCCGTGCTTACTAGAGACCGTTCTCAAGCACTTGCGTACATTACAATGGCCCTTAGTAAAGCACAAACTGGTGAAAGCTTGTCAGACTCCGGCTTGCTTCAGTTGATCATCCTCAATATTTTGCATGGAAGCACCACTTCTTTACCTGCTGCTATGTCGTGCTCCCACATCCTTGGCCACATTATGCACTCCATGCACAGAATGACAGAAAATTACCTCCACTTGAAGTGCTTGTTGGGCTTACTCTTGTTAGTTACTAATCGGTTCCGCCTTCCTCTTCACTTGCGTCCTTATTTTGTCGTTCATGACGTCGGGGATTAAGACGAAGATGATGCGCAGGCTTCCGGTTCGCGGTCGAACCTTCTCCTAGAGGGGGAGAATGATGTAGATATCGGAGGCCCAATATTTAACTAAGTTATTTACTTATCTTTTTAATAAAGCCCAACATGTTTAGGGTTTCGTTGTTATTTATATTTCGTTTCATTCATTTATTCAGTAGTCGTTTTTGAATATGAAATAAAAGAGTGTTTTCTCTTTGTTTATCAAATATCGGTATTCGAAAGAATCAACGATCTTTGATCGATTAGTTCTCGGTATTCTACGGAATCAACGAGTCTTAATCTTTGTTCTATTGCTTCCGCTACGTCAGGTACGCACAAATTTCATCCTAAAGCCTTACATCTCCGTCGATCAGATTCTGGACTCGGAGAGATTCGCCTCGATCTTCGCGATGGAAGAAGACGAAGAGGGGTTACTCCTGAGAACTCGGTACCGTCTGACCGAGTACTGGCTGCCTCCGGACGAGATTCGGCGCGTGGTCCACGAGGCCTTTTATTTCGCCAAGCGAATGGAGTACGACACTCGAAACGCGTGTCTCCACGTGATCCCGCTGGTCGTGAGCATCGATGTCTGCACGGTCCAGCTTCGACGCGAGCCGCTCGCGGATACGTTTGCCAGGTGCATCAAGCCGGATCGACTCATCCCGTTTCAGGTGTGGGGGATGAGCATAGTGCAAGCAGACGGGACTAGGCAAAAGGGCTTGACTCAGTCGAAGGAGACGATGGAGATGTGCCTGGATTTGAGGATGTACTTGATTGACCTTCCGAGGGAGAGAGTCGAGAACGTTGGCAAGGGAAAGAGTCGGATGGAGGAGTGTCCTGTTTGTTTCAAGCCTCCCGTGTTTGGGTCTGAGTTAACTCCTCTTCCTTGCCGACACGTTTTTCATAACCATTGCATTGTCCGGTTTTTGATGAACAGCGAATCAGCAAAGTGTCCCGTCTGCGATTTTCAAATAACCATCCCAACAACTTAATTTGCTAGAACAATTTTTAATTAATGGATTTATTTTTTGTTAACCACTAATAGCGGATTAAATTGGGCTTGAGAAGCTTTGCTTATTTTTATGATCACCGCAGCCGTCTTTAGTGTTAGGATTGTATACACCGGGAAGGCGGGCGGTGCTTTACGTCAACGAGACCACCGACTACACGTCGGACCACCGAGACCCGCTCCTAGAGCACGAGGACTTTTTCCTTGACTCGTCGATGCCCAATCGACCGGACACGCCCAATGCGTGACGGAAACTCCGATCGATCTCCGCACGAATCCACCCCGTACTCTACTACCAATCCTCCGAGAACAATGACTTCCAACCGTTGTCGGGAATCCACTCAACCCGAGTGTTCCGAATTCCCGACCAACCAACAACGACAACCAATCACAAGCAATACATATATATCTTCAATGCCCCCAAGCATACACAATATACATATTCAAGCAATAATAGAGCTATCCACAATCGAAGCAATCAACACAAACGAAACGAGAAAGCAAACAAACACGACACCGAGAATTATAGTGGTTCACCTTTAAATAGGCTACATCCACTTTGCCGCCACGATCTTTTCACTAGATAAACCGAATCGTTACACCGAGCTTCCAAGAATTCTCTCTCGAATTCTAACTCTCACGACTCTCTCTAGGATCCTCACACTCTAGCCCACCTAAGAGATACACCGAAATATTAACGAGAGCTTCCAAGAGCTTACAAGAATTTTCCCCAAATTCTAACCCTAACTCTCTCTTCTCAATATTTCTCTCTCTACAATGGAGGCTACAAATGTTGGATAAGATACATGTGAGGGGGGAGGTTGTATATATAGTAGTATGGTCAAGACCTAGTCAAAGCCCAAAAAAGGCCTTAAAAAAGCCCCAAAAAAGCCTCAAAAACGAGTTGGCCCATAACATTCCTGGAAGTGGCACGAACGTGCCAGTTTTGGCACGAACGTGCTACTGCCTCTGAAGTTTTGGAAGAATGGCACATTCTGGCACGAACGTGCCAGTTCCTGAGTTTTGAGAAACTCTTCATTCGCGCTCGTTTTTCGTCGTGGCTTCGTCGGTTTGGTTTGGCTACACCAAACCCAACAATCTCCCACCTGGAGACACAACCAAACTACACTCCCCATCATCCGCGGCGGCGGCCACATTCATCATCCGAGAAGTCCAACCGAAGTCTCTCTCGACCTCGGCTTCAAAGGCTTCACCACCTTCTTCCTCGACACATCGGTCGGCATCCGACTTCCCCGGAACGTCTCAAGCACCTCGTGCTTAGACCGAGCATCGATTCCCGGGTTTCTCATCACAACCCTCGACGCTCTCCTCTTTTCAACAACATCGCTCATTCCGTCAACCTCTCCGTCACCACGCAATCCCCTTTCGGACCTCCGAAACCGCAACATGGAACCCGAGCTTCTCAAAGCTCCCACATGTCGCCTCCCCGGATTGCTCGTGAACCGGCTAACTCCCACCGAATGAGCAACGTCGGCATTCACATGCCCATCGTCTATCACCGACGATCTCGACCGATAACCTCCAACATTGTCACCGTTGCTAGCTCTACGACTCCTTTGCCTACTCCTCGTTTTCCGAATCCTCACCACGGGACTCTCTCCGAAACGATCACCCGAGTAGCACCCGAATCGTCTAACAACTCCCACCGAATGGGAAATGTCGGGCTTCGATACCTCGTCTCTCACCGACGAGTCTCCGAGTGAAAATAACGAGCTCGTCTCGCTTCCAATTTTCAACTCTCGCTTGCTCGATTTACCGGCCCGCATTGCTCTACCATCTCGAACCGAAAGCACATGATTGATCTCCAAGGTTTCCACCGGTCGGTCTTCTACCGGAACACCTCCATCATCATGTCTCCGCTTTCCGATATCCGATTTCTCCATCACCGAGAATCGAACTCGTCTCATTTCGAGAACCGGACTCCGATCCGTATGAGGAACACCCGAACTCGCTCTTGGTTGCAACCACCTTTCGCTCATACGACCTAGCCCACAATGCATTAGCCCATTGGTGTAGTCGGGTACACCAATCTCACGACCTCCCGTCGTAGTGTAAAGGGTGCTCGTCTTTCGACCACGAGCAAGTATCACCACACCCTTCGACACTCTCCAAGACCCATCATCGAAGTCATCCTTGTGCTCCGTCTCAAGTCGACTAACCGAGATCACACTCCACGTCAACTTCGGCACGCACATCTCCTTCGATAATCGAAACGTCTCACACGACGTCTCCACAATTTCGTCTCCAACACCCACGGCCTCCAAAGGTTCCCCATCTTCACGATGCACCTCTCCGTGTCCCCCGACAACATACATGCCATCACGGTTCGCCATGGTGTGAGACACCGCTCCCGAGTCGACCACCCGAGAGACTTCACAAGAGCCCGAAGATACCGATAAGTCATCTTCACTCTCGTCACCCGTCACAACCTTGGCATCACCTCCATTCCCCGGAAGCTCACTACAATGCCGCTTCATGTGACCGGATTTACCGCAATTCCAACATAAGAATCGCTTCTTCTTCCCGTTGCTCGACTCCACCCTTTTCCCGCGATTATAACCTCCGTAATGATTTCTACCTCGGCTCAAACTCAAGGCCTTAGTCGTTGAAGTCGATGTCTCTCTGGAATCCCTCCTTCTAACCTCCTCGGCAAGAACACGATCCCTCACATCGGCATACTTCAACCTATCACTTCCAACAGAGTTATTCAACGCCATTCTTATCGGCTCCCAACTACTCGATAGAGACGCCAATAGAGTAAGGGCCCGAACCTCATCATCGAACCCGATCTCAACCGAAGACAACTCGTTGACGATCGTTTCGAACTCGTTCACATGAGTCGCAACAACTCCACCTTCTTCCATCTTCAAATGAAAGAACCGCTCCAACAAGGAGCTTTTGCTTCTCGTCGACGGCTCCTCGATCGGCTTCTCGAACATGTCGGATAACACCTTCATCATCCCCGAGGTCGACTTCTCCATCATCACCTTTCTAGCGATGTTCTCCGACAACGTCAAACGGACTAACCCGAGTACTCGTCGGTCTAGGAGAGCCCATTCCGCCTCGCTCATACCCTCCGGCTTCTCGCCTACTAACGGTAGATGAAGATTCCTCCCGAACAAGTAGTTCATCACTTGCACCTTCCAACGTGCAAAATCCGACCCGTTGAACCTTTCGATTGCACTCCATACCATGTCGTTGCCCGTCATTGTCCTCCGACCGCTTCAACCGAAGCACGTCCAAGCTTCTCAACCAAAGCTCTGATACCAATTGTTAGGATTGTATACACCGGGAAGGCGGGCGGTGCTTTACGTCAACGAGACCACCGACTACACGTCGGACCACCGAGACCCGCTCCTAGAGCACGAGGACTTTTTCCTTGACTCGTCGATGCCCAATCGACCGGACACGCCCAATGCGTGACGGAAACTCCGATCGATCTCCGCACGAATCCACCCCGTACTCTACTACCAATCCTCCGAGAACAATGACTTCCAACCGTTGTCGGGAATCCACTCAACCCGAGTGTTCCGAATTCCCGACCAACCAACAACGACAACCAATCACAAGCAATACATATATATCTTCAATGCCCCCAAGCATACACAATATACATATTCAAGCAATAATAGAGCTATCCACAATCGAAGCAATCAACACAAACGAAACGAGAAAGCAAACAAACACGACACCGAGAATTATAGTGGTTCACCTTTAAATAGGCTACATCCACTTTGCCGCCACGATCTTTTCACTAGATAAACCGAATCGTTACACCGAGCTTCCAAGAATTCTCTCTCGAATTCTAACTCTCACGACTCTCTCTAGGATCCTCACACTCTAGCCCACCTAAGAGATACACCGAAATATTAACGAGAGCTTCCAAGAGCTTACAAGAATTTTCCCCAAATTCTAACCCTAACTCTCTCTTCTCAATATTTCTCTCTCTACAATGGAGGCTACAAATGTTGGATAAGATACATGTGAGGGGGGAGGTTGTATATATAGTAGTATGGTCAAGACCTAGTCAAAGCCCAAAAAAGGCCTTAAAAAAGCCCCAAAAAAGCCTCAAAAACGAGTTGGCCCATAACATTCCTGGAAGTGGCACGAACGTGCCAGTTTTGGCACGAACGTGCTACTGCCTCTGAAGTTTTGGAAGAATGGCACATTCTGGCACGAACGTGCCAGTTCCTGAGTTTTGAGAAACTCTTCATTCGCGCTCGTTTTTCGTCGTGGCTTCGTCGGTTTGGTTTGGCTACACCAAACCCAACATTTAGCTCTTTTAGTTAGGACTAATGACATGCATCGATGAAGGTGATTGAGTTATGGAGTCAAAACATAGGAGTATTGAGCTATGGAGTCGAAACATTTCATTCTTTGGTTGGTGATCTAGTTACGGAGACATTTCATTCGTTCGTTGTATATAACGTACATTTGTTGGGAATGTTTCCTTTCATTCTATGCTTATATATAATATCTCATGAATTATTTTTATATATAGAGTTTTACAAAATAAAAATAGTTTTTTTATAAAAATAATATAAATATAAAAATAATATATATCGAATATTATCTATATCTAAAAATATACATAATCAATATTTTAGGACTATAAACTTTAATCATATACTATATATTATTAATTTTGATAAATATTTTTAAATTATTTTTAATATGTTATTGATTTTAATACATAAAAATATTATTAATAAATATTTTATTATATATTAGTAATTTATTTTTATATAGATGTTTAAATTCTTAAAACGAGACTTACAAATTGTATTTTATAACAATGTAGGGCTTGTTTGGTAGCCCATATAAATATAAGATAGTTAAGTTATCTTTGTTGTAATACGTTTGGTTGTTTTTTAGTGGGTCTGCGTTAGATTGCAGGCCCTGTCTTAATTACTGTTTCCCTTCATAATATATATTAGCCCATTTTGAAGAGATAGGAATCTTAACTGCATAGTAATTTTTATATTCCACCGAGAAAGTTATCTAAATAAATAAAGATAACTTGACTTAGTCCACCAAACACCCCCGTAGAGTTTATTTTTATTTTTAACTAGTTTCAATTTGAGATTTGAATTTTTTATAGAGTATTATTGTATAGAGTTTTTACTGCAATTAATAATTTTAACAATGACTTCATCCTCTTATCTAGATGAATTTTCAAGGATCAAGTTAAGGTCACGTTCGATTGATGGCTATAGGGTCGCCATTAGGAGCATGCCACAAAGTAATTCGCGAATGTCACAAAATAGAGTCTATTTTGTGACAAAAAAATATTGAATTAACGTTTGGTCTATATACTTTTAAGTTTAACATGCAATTTTTAAATTAAATTTGAAACATAAATAAATTCAAAACCATATGCTACATAAAATTTTAAAATTAGTGTACGTACATATAAAAATCAATCTTTATTGGGAATCATTATTCTCAAAAAAAGATATTTTTGCTTCCGATGAAAATGGAGTGTACCTTGTCGAGACTCTCGTCCTTCCGAATCCCGATCTCCAATAGTCCGAGAAGCAAGAATCTCAGAGGGAAGGTCGTTCGGTGTTCGGACCAGAAAAAAAGATGTCTTTTTTCAGCCGTAGATAGGGACATAGTTCAAAGGGTGTCAAAGGGGGTGCTTGGTTTCGCCGCTGCGGTTTCCCTGAGCTGTAATACGACGACGGCGTTTGCAGAGTCTTTGACCGTGGCCTTCTCCGTTTCTCACACGCGCGAGGTGGTTAATTAATTATATAGTAATTAGTTTGCTTATTTTCTTAATCTTAGCGATTTGTGTAGTGATAAGAAAAATGGAGAATTTTATGGGTTTTAACATAGTTTTAGAATAGGAGTAATATAGTTGTAATTGATTGGGTTTGTTTGTGCAGGTTAATACAGTCCAAAGAACACTTGTAGAGGCATGGGGTTTGATTAGGGAGACCTTCATAGATCCAACTTTCAACCATCAAGGTTATACAAAAAAAAAACAAAAAAAATCTTGTGCTTGTTCAGTTGTTTGCAAACATTTATGATTCTTTTTATCGAGACTGAACGTAGTTGAGAATCGGAAGTTCACTGCCGGTGTTTCCAAATATAAGCTAAAGTCTTATAGAGTTTTAAAAGAATGTTTTTTGGGGAAGCCAAAAGCCGATAATCACCTTTTAAGTTTTTGCAAACACTCCCTCTGTTTGATTTCACATTGTAGTAGTGAGAGTAAATTTGGTTTGGATTCGTATTCTTGAATCAACGTATAGTTGTATTTGTACCTATTTTAAGGTTAGAGTTGAAGTTGAAATAATAATGTTAAAAGTAAATGTGTTTCTAGCCCTTGTTGTGATAGATTTCTTAATTTCAGTGGTGCAAAAAACGGACTAGGTTAGAAACTGTTCTTAGGCGTAAAAAAATGGTATTGTTGTTATAGTTGGTGCTAGGGTCATGCTTAGTTTGCAAACTGATTAGAACGCTCGCCTACATGCTTACAGATTGGGACTTAAAACTGCAACAAACAATGGTGGAAATGTTTCCCCTGAGATCAGAAGATGCTGCGTATAACAAACTCAAGGGGATGCTTTCCACTCTCGGAGACCCTTTTACGCGCATCATTAGCCCCAAGGTATATATATATTAATTAGTAGGCTTCCATTTTTATCCAACTTTAACCGTGGTTCATAGTAGTTGGCTATTTATTATAAATGCAGGAATATCAAAGTTTTAGGATCGGAAGTGACGGGAATTTGCAAGGTGTTGGCTTATTCGTCAACCTCGAACCAAAGACTGGGCACATGGTGGGTTGACATATGACACTGATGGTTTATGATTATTCTCACACATTTCCGTATTTTCTAATATATGTCTTCATGCATTACCGCTTGACGCTCAATATACTCTTGGTCCTAATAATGATGGATCACTGCAAAATCTACCCATAATATTTTTGTTGAATTAAATTGAACACTGTCCCATGAAATTTAGCACAGACGTAAACCTCCATCTTTTTGTAATACTTCCCAATTTCTCGAATTATTTCAAGATTAGACGGTCCACATGTTTTTTGTTGCTCTAATTCTCATTTTGTTTTATTTAAGGTTGTTTTGTCGTGCATAGAGAATAGCCCAGCTGCACGTGCCGGTATACATGAAGGAGATGAGCTCATGGAAATAAACGGTAATAATCATATAAGTGATTGCTGCAAATCAATCATTGTTTAGCTTGAGCAGAAAACTGACTATCATATAATAATATGTAGTGATGTATGAAACTAAAACCTAAAATTAGAAATCACACATGTTGTATTAGAGACATGCATGTTTAATCGATATTTACGTTTTGCTTATTCTCTATTGTTAATTGCGAATATACCCGCGAGGTTCTGTTTAATTGCAATAAACCCCTATTTTATTTCAAATTGCAAACACCCCTTGGTTTTTGCTGTTATTTTACAAATATTTGCAAGTTTGAAAGATAAACTGAAAATTTCGTAAATAGACCAAACCCTAAGGGTATTTTTCGTATTCTTCCCTATTCTTCCTCATGTGTATAATAGTGTTTTTTTTTTTTTTTGTTTTGAGGAAAATCAGGTGAAAGACTTGATGGAGTTGCAAGTGAAGCAGCTGCGCAAAAGCTCAGGGGACGTGTCGGGACAACTGTCACAGTAAAAGTTCACAGTGTGAGAATATATTGTGATTTAAGAAAACGAAAATCCCAATTGATGTTAAAGAAACATTAACTTGATTATGTTATATTATCTAGGTTGACAACTTGGGGAGTTCTTACATCAGAGAGGTATCCTCCGCTACATTTGTTGTTTTGTTATCCGGTATCCCAAAATGCAATATTGAGATGTAATTTGTCTATATGCAATAATATATAGCTGATTTTATAATTATAATAAATAAATAAATCTTTTTCTACGTAGGTTAAAATACCTCGTGAAGTAATTAAGCTTTCTCCCATATCAAGCGCTATCATTACACACAGGGCACTGGACGGGCATTTATCCAAGACTGGATATGTGAAGTTGTCAACCTTCTCTCAGGTATTATTTCCTGACATTGACATTTCTTCTGTATCGAGGATTAATACCGTCTCTATGGAAAATAGTCAAAATAGTATCGGTAGATTATTTGTTAATTACAAAAAAGTACACATGAGAATTATATTAAAAAAAAATAAAGACACCGTTATCTTTCAAAACACCGACATTTTTTATTTTTGCAAGCCTGCATCTTCCAGAGGGTAATATTTGTAATTAAACTAATAATTAGGGCTATTTTGTAATTATTCCCTATAATGATTATGAAATGCATTGACGTTGTACCACTTTAAAAGGGTAAAAATGGAATTGAGAGAGAATTTTGACATCGTCTTCAAATATGACAGGCTGCTGCAGTTCAGATGGAAAACACAGTACATGAGATGGAGGACCAAGGTGTCCAATCTTACATATTGGATCTGAGAAACAATCCAGTAAGTCTGTTCTTTTGGTTCAAGCCGAATAATACTTTAAGATAATTGCAAAAGTTACCATTGAGGTTTGATCTAACTATAGAAAAACCCAATCATCTTTTAAAATCACGAAGTATTCCCTATTGAAGGTATAATTTTTAATGTAGAATAATAAAAGTTATCAAGAGAGTATTTGTAATCTTGAAAGATCGCTATTCTTTTTTATTTTGTAATTATACTAATCAACAAGGCTATTTAGATATCAGTACCTCAATTACTAGTATACTACCAGTAAATACTCATTTTTCTCCTTGTCGCGATCCCCAGGGTGGTTTGGTAACCGAAGGACTTGATGTGGCCCAAATTTGGCTAGACGGGACTGAGACTCTAGTCAACACTATCGATAGGGATGGAAATATGTTACCTATTAGCATGATAGATGGGCATGCTATAACAAAGGATCCACTTGTTGTCCTTGTAAAATTTTCTTCTTCAGCTTTTCGATTTTATTTTTTTCACTTTTATTTGTTAGAGATGAATTCTTTATCAAGTAGAGCCAATAAAAAATTTGTATTCAGGCCTGTCATTTCTTTGAGCCAGGCTGAAAATTGCGAGCTTTATCTTCATTCTTCAAGATACCCAAGTAACTTGGAAGCGAATTCACTGGTTTGTATTTCCTTTGAAACAGGTAAACGAAGGGAGTGCAAGTGCTAGTGAGATTCTTGCGGGAGCACTCCATGACAATGGTCGGGCAACTCTCGTTGGTCATAGAACTTTCGGGAAAGGAAAAATACAGGTTTCAGCATGTGTGTGTGTGTGTGTGTGTGTGAGTGCACACTGCATCAAAAATAAAAGTGAGAAATAACTACAAAACCTACCTTTTTAGTAGCTTATTATAAAAGAACCCCACTAATCTTTCAAAATTGTAAATACCCGTTAAATTGTTACAAATTTCCCTTTAGAGTTTTACATTTTGCTTTTACTTGACAATAGAATATATTCCTTTTATACTGATGCAACTAATAAAATATTATCAAATGTTAAGGGGTATTTATACTTTGAGATACTTGTCATCTAAACTATTCTAAAGTCCACTCGCACAAGATTATCTGTTTGAAATTCAAACAAAAAAAATTAAAACCAACGGTAATCCGAATATCATCATTTCCCCACCTAACTATGCTAAACCACTAGTTTTATTACTAAAACAACCCTTAATCCTCACCTGATTATTTAATCACGGCCTGGATAATTTTGACTTTTATCTTTAATTCGGACTATTGACAGGGCGGGAAAAGGTTATACTATTATTTGTCCTAAAATTGCCAAGTTTTGTTCTACTATAAATTAAAGATACTTGGGTTTTATTGTAATTAGTCTAATCCTAGTGGTGGTTTCTGTAATCATCACAAACTGTTCGTGAGCGTACTTTTCTTTCAATAAAATTGCAGAGTGTGACGGAGCTAAATGATGGCTCGGCCCTTTTCATAACGGTGGCTAAATATTTATCTCCGGCACTTCATGACATTGACCAGGTTGGTATAGCCCCAGATGTACTGTGCACAACCGACTTCCTTAATACACCCAAAGACCCTTTCAAGAACATTGGAAGCTCAGTGTCATCACTGGAGAAAGATTCATGTATTCTTGTGGCTGAGCATCAGCTTGATATTCAAGAATCTAAAGGTTCGGCTTCTTGATAAGCTGATTATGATAGAATAAAAGTGTGTATATTTGTAATGTTAGTATAAGATGTGAGAAATGAGAATTCATAGTCTGTTAATATGTTAACATATGTATAGGCCTCTGTTATATGCTGTAATGAAAATGTTGTCATCGTATATTTTGAGGAGATCCTCTTTAGTCATATGGAAAGTATGGTTGATTTACAAAAATAATTACAGTTGCTTTGAATATTTGTTTCTCTTTTACAAGTTGTTGTAAGGTTAAAATTTAAAACAAACCTTGAGGGGTTGTTTTTGTAAAGATTTCTGAAAACTACACATGAGTCATGACTATTTGAGTATTGATCCGAGAACAAATCTTATGATCATTCAAAAACAACATATATATGAATTTTACAATGCATTAAGAGAATAACTATAAGTTATAATTTTTATACGCAACCATATCCCTACCAAACTAATTAATTATTTTTTGAGAGGAGTTTCTTGGCACACTTCTCGTGCATCCTAAAACAGCATTCCTCGCATTCTAGAGCTATTTTCTCAGATTCCCTTATGACATCCTTACAATGGCCGCAGCAATAGCCATGGACGGAGGTCGCCCGAACGCACGCCAAGGGGCAATCGTGGCATGTGACCCGAACCGTAAACCCAAACTTGATCTTCGAAAGAATATCAAAGTAAGGGATGCAGTCGGTGTGGAAAAACTGCTCACACTCGTTGCAACCGTAGTAACAACACCCGTCATTGTCAATGTTTTCCTCACAAATCTCGCAAAAAGGTATTTCTCCGTCTTCTTTTTCTTCGTTTTTGTCTTCAGCTTCTTCCGATGGACGAATTAAGTTGAGAGGGTGACGATCAAATTCGTGGGTGACGGTGGCCGGAAGGATAGCGCACTCGGCGTGTAAGAAAAAGTTACAACCGTTGTTGCATTCGTAGCCAATATCCTCGGTGTAGATATCCATCGCGCAGAAGCTGCAGACCGCATCCTGTCTTCTCGTCTTACGGAGGAAGTGTGAGCTGGAGTGCGCGTCGTGCGTGATCAAGACGGGCATCAAGGCGGACATGACGTCATGGACAACATGGCACGTCTTGCAGAAGTAGGAGAACCCGTTGCTTTGATAAGTCTCATAGTCAGAGGACACCTGAAGGAACGAGGTCTTGAAGAAATCGAACGGCTTCTTCGTGCCTACGAGAGAAAGGGAGTGGCCTTTGCATCTCTCGGAGAAGTATCCAGTGGATACCAGCTTCGACGGAAGATTCGCGCAGCAGTCGTGGAGGATGAAATCTCTGCACGAAGAGAGTTCATTTTTACGACTGCAGCTGTAAAATGGGCTGGATGGAGGAACCAGTCGAACGCAAGCGTTGCATACACGAGCAATGTCTTTGTCGTTGCATACACGAGCAATATCATCATAATCATCGCCATTGTCGTTATGAAGTTTCAGAGGATGCTCGTGCACTTTGTTCATGTCTTTGCTACCACCACTAGTACTTGCACCGGTGGTATCATCAGTTGTTGCAGTTGTACTCGTGATCATCATCTTCATTATACGCGCCATCAATACTTGGTGTTCGTCTGCCATCGGCAGACGAAGCAACCCAGGAATTTCTGCATCTTTAAGCAACACTGCAAATGCACAACTTGTAAAATGATAGCATTAACCTTCTAAACAAGGAAACAGTAAAACCAGTGACGTAGATGGCCCCTTAACTTTTTATTTAAACTTATTTTTTTATCCTAATTTTTATAAATGACAACTTAAATTTACAATTGGTTATTGTAAAATTTACAAAGTAAATGAGAATATTTAAAATATTATTCAATTTATAAAATATATAAAATTTAAAACATAAAATCTTAAAAGATGTTATCGTAATATTAATAATTTTTTTTATATATTCGTACTTTCTTGTGTTATAAAACAATTCATACTTAATTTTTTTACATGTTCAAAAACCCTTTTAAAATGAAATAATTATTTTACTTTTCATTATAATATACCATTTCACTCTTATATTTTCACTAATTTTTTTAAATTTACTTACAATTAATTTACTTTTTAATGTAAATATATATATTTTTCCCTTTTTTGTGAAAATGTAAAAAATAATGTATTTTGCTTAACTAATTTAAGGGTCAAACCAATACTAAGTTAACACAAAGAGTATTGAATTTTTCTTTATCAAAATGGCACTCTTTAACTAATATTTCTGGCTACTTCTGTAAAAAAAACTGTATAAATTAAAAATTAATATCTGTTGAATATTTTTATTAATTCAAAAGTATATTCTGTAAAACTTGTATAAATTAAAAATTAATATATGTCGAATATTTTTATTAATTCAAAAGTCTAATCGAAACAAGCTTTATACAGTAAAATCTTCATAAATTAATACTCGATGTGTTAATTACACGGTCCAAAACTATTAATTTATAGAGTTTTTACCGTACCTTGATTTAGATTGTCGCGAGGATCGGAACCCATGACGCACTTGACATGTGCAGAGTAACCACAATGGAAGCAATCGTACCACCCTATACCGTCGTTGGACTTGCCGTCACAAATTGCACAGACAATAATCGGAATGCCGGTAATCATACCGGACGAGGTATCTCGAAAAGCGTAAGTGAGGAGGAGAGGATGCTTGTGACATTTGTCGGCCACTATGGCATTGGGTAGCACGGCACATTCCGGATGGATCCAGAAATCGCAGATGCCGCACACGTAAGACAAATCCCACGTGGCCCCCGCCGCCTCGCGTTTTTCTAACCCCAGCGGGGGTCGATGCTGGGTCCCACATGCATTGCAGATGAAGGAACACGAAGCCCCCCTCGTGGCCGTCAACCTGTGGGCGTGGCTTCTGTGCATGACCGAGATCGGCAGAGCGCACGTCAGATCGATCGTGAAATCGCAAACGTCATCAGGACATTTATACAGCTTGCTCCCGCACACTGAGCGACACCTATCACAATATTTAACGTCATCAAGATATTTATCGTTACCGATCAAATCGAGGTCAGCCCTCGGGTGCAACGGATGGCTCTCGAATTTTGGGGGGAGTTGTTCATCAGCACATTGATTGTGCAACACCAGAGTATCACTTCCCTCGATTCGAGTGAAGGGAGTGAAGAAGATGGGAAGACGACAAGCCTTGCACACCCAAGCGTTTCCATCGTCCGGATCCACAGTGTTGGTCGCTCCCATGATCACCTGGGTGTGATCAAATCTTCTAGTCTCAGCTGTTACAAATTATTAGTACTACTCATTTGTTACTAGTAATTACAAAACCTACGACAAATAATTAATAGGAGTCGAACCTGGGAAAAGCTCACGCGTGTACCAACTCATTTTTACTACTAAAGATTTCTTTTAACTTCAGTAATATATTGTCTGGGCTTTCAAGCTATAAATTAAGGAGTAAATATTTATATGTGATTCATACAATACTGTAGCTTATAGCTTGGAAAAACAGACAAGAATATTCCTATAATTATATAACAGGGATAGAATAACCCGGACTATTCAACATGGGATAACTTGTGCTATTTGAGGCTGATCGATAGGGTTCCAAGAGATTCATCAAGTCAAGTGGAGATTTGTTGTCCTGAGAATATCGAACAAGTAATCATTCGGGCAAGCAACTGAAAAAAAATCACAGAAATAATTAGTGTCCACAGGGTGCAGATAAACAGAAATATAAGTTTCTACCTAAGTGTTTGTTAATGTTAATTTAGTGACACTGAATTGTAATTGATTACAGTACAGTAATATTCTTCTATTCCAACCTTTTTTTTTTTTTCTAAACCCCAAGCCACTCAATACCTCACTCCAAGTATTAATAATATGCTTATTCACGTGTACACTCCAGGTATTTCACGGGACAAACGTTAGTTTTTTTTTTCTAAAACATCTCTTAGAATAGTAACCTGCTGTAAACTTGAGCTCGAAAATAAACATGGAACCGCATTCATTGTTCATGTGATGCTGGATCGGAGCTATAAATATCTGAGAAGCTGGTGTGATGTGCCTAGTGGTACTATATGGACACATTCAGAACAAGTGTATATACAACCACCGAAAGAATGAAGCGTTCGACTCCATAACTCACCTTCATTGATGTGAGTCCTAACTATCATGTTAGATAGCAAACTAATGCATAAAACTCTATTCTTTTGTACAGAAAGTCGGAAACTAGCTGAACTGAATGAACTTGAATTTAACTAAATTGATTTTCTTATAAAATAATAATATTTTTTATAAGTTGTTAAATGTTTTTAAAAAAAAATTAATAATATCCTAAAATTAACTAAATTCTATACATAAAATTATTGGTTCGAATTATTTTTTATTTATTTTATTTTAATTTAATTTATTTTGAAACAAACTTATTCGAGCCTTAAGTCATAAAAACAAGTGCTTTCGATTTCACTATCCATATAAAGATCAAAAGGACATATCATTTACCAAAAGGCAAGTGCTTTCGATTTCACTATCCATATATAAAGATCAAAAGGACATATATATCATTTACCAACAGGCTTGATCCGATAATAATCAGAATGTGGTATTTTTGTCAAAGTTGGGCCAGTATACACCTTAAAAGGTCTTGTTAAGGTGATAAGGTCTTCGAACTTATATGTGAGCCCAAGGTTCGGTATCCAACCAATGTGGGATACTCTAACACTCCTCCTCACGAGTAAGCCGGAAATTTCATCGGAATTACTCGTGGCCGGAAATTTCATCGGCAGGGGTGCCCACAGTCGGAAATTCTATCGACCGGAGCCCCATATCGTGTTGGGCCTGCTCTGATACCATGTTCTTTTTGTAAAGAACATTTAGATGCGCGCCATTGTCCACCAACGTGCGAGACACGTCCAGACCGAGGATTCTTGCCTTTATCACTAAAGGCACATCCTTCGGGAATTTTGTCTCGGCTCGATCTTCCGGGATGAAAGTTATCACCGCCGTTTCATTGATCGACGCTTCCTTTGTCGGGGCAGTTTCATACCAAACTTCCCACATTTGGAAGTCTCTTTTCCTTTTGCGGTGGCTTTCCTCGTTCACCGGCCTCAAACCGCCGATCATCATGATCTGACCCACTCTCGGTGGGTCCTGCGCCGGGGGAGGTAGCGGCGGAGCTGGTGCGGGTACTTCCCGGGAAAGAGGCCCTGCGGATTTCCCCCTGCACCTGGCCTGAGCAAGAATTGCCACAGCTTTTCATCCTGGAAAAGTTTGAGATGTAGAGATCCTCCACCACATTTGTTGTTTTGGTATCACAAAATGCAATATCGAGATGCAATTTGTCGCTATGCAATAAACTGTAGCTAATTTTATAATAAAAATAAAAAAAAAAGCTTTTTTTACGTAGGTTAAAATACCCCGTGAAGTAATTCAGCTTTCTCCCATATCAAGCGCTATCATTACACACAGGGCACTGGATGGGCATTTATCAAAGACTGGATATGTAAAGTTGTCAACCTTCTCTCAGGTGACATTGACTGATTGACGTTTCTTCTGTATCGAGGATCAATACCGTCTCTATGGAAAATAGTCAAAATACTAATGGTAGTTTATTTGTTAATTACAAAAGGTACACTTGATATTTAGCTAAATTATATATTAAAAAAAAATAAAGACGCCGTTATCTTTCAAAACACCGACATGCATGTTTCTATTTTGCAAGCCTGCATCTTCCGGATGGGGGTATTTGTAAATTAACAAATAATTATTTAAAGCAGTGACGTTGCATCACTTCAAAAGGGTAAAAATGGAATTGAGAGAGAATTTGACATCGTCTAAAATATGACAGGCTGCTGCAGTCCAGATGGAAAACACAGTACATGAGATGGAGGACCAAGGTGTCCAATCTTACATAATTGATCTGAGAAACAAACCAGTAAGTCTGTTCTTTTGGTTCAAGCCGAATAATACTTTAAGATAATTGTAAAAGTTACTTTTGAGGTTTGATTTAATTATAGAAAAAACCCAATCATCTTTCAAAATCACGAAGTATTCCCTATTGAAGGTATAATTTTTAATGTAGAAAAATAAAAGTCATCAAGGGAGTATTTGTAATTTTGAAAGGTCACTATTATTTTTTGTCCTTGTATCAGTACCTCATTTACTACCAGTAAATACTCATTTTCTCCTTGTCTCTATCCCCAGGGTGGTTTGGTAACCGAAGGACTTGATGTGGCCCAAATTTGGCTAGACGGGACCGAGACTCTAGTCAACACTATCGATAGGGATGGAAATATGTTACCTATTAGCATGATCGATGGGCATGCTATAACAAAGGATCCACTTGTCGTCCTTGTAAATTTTTCTTCAGTTTTTTTTTTTTTTAATCTTAGGGGGATTAATTCTTTTTCAAGTAGAGCTTACAGAAGGTTGGGCCGGGATGAAGTAGACACGTTCCATTTTGAGCCAATAAAAATGTTGTATTCAGGCCTGTCATTTCTTCGAGCCAGGCTGAAAATTGCGAGCTCTATCTTCATTCTTCAAGATACCCAAGTAACTTGGAAGCCTATTCACTGGTTTGTATTTCCTTTGATACAGGTAAACGAAGGGAGTGCAAGTGCTAGTGAGATTCTTGCGGGGGCACTCCATGACAATGGCCGGGCAACTCTCGTTGGTCATAGAACTTTCGGGAAAGGAAAAATACAGGTTTCAGTGAGATATCATTTTGAGATAAATAATATATACATGTGTGTGTGTGAGACTGCGAGTGCAGGATATTCTCTACGGCGTCAAAAAAAGAAGTGAGAAATAACTACAAAACCTACCCCTTTTTAGCTTATAATAAAAGAAAACCACTAATCTTTCAAAATTGTAAATACAGCTGGTGACATCCTCGGTATCATTGCACACCCCTTAAATTTCCCTTTTCATCTAAACAATTCAAAAGTCCACTCACACAAGATTATTCGTCTAAAATTCAAACAAAAAATTAAAACAACGGTAAACCGAAAATGATCATTTTCCCATTAAACTAGTAACTATGCTAAACCACTAATTTTCTTACTAAAACACCCCTTAATCCTCAACTGATCACTTAATAACCGCCTGGATAATTTTGACTTTTATCTTTAATTCGGACTAAATGACGGGGAAAAAAGGTTATATTATTGGTCCTAGAATTGCCAGCTTTTGTTCTATAATTAAAGATACTTGAGTTTTTGTGTAGTTAGGATAATCCTGAGGGTGGTTTCTGTAATCATCACATACTGTTCGTGAGCTTAATTTCTTTAAATAAAATTGCAGAGTGTGACGGAGCTAAATGATGGGTCGGCGCTTTTCATTACGGTGGCTAAATATTTATCTCCGGCACTTCATGACATTGATCAGGTTGGTATAGCCCCAGATGTACAGTGCACAACCGACTTCCTTAATACACCCAAAGACCCTTTCAAGAACACTGGAAGCTCGGCGTCATCACTAGAGAAAGATTCCTGTATTCTCGTGGCTGAGCATCAGCTTGATATTCAAAAATCCAAAGGCTCGGCTTCTTGATTATGAGAAATGACAATTCATAGTCTGTTAATATGTTAATATAGGCTCTGTTATATGCCCTAATCAAAATGTTGTGATTGTATATTTTGAGGAGATCCTCTTAATCATATGTGAAGGTTGATTTACCAAAATATCCTTGAAGTTCAAAATTTTTGAAAGATAATTGGGGGTTTTTCTTTAATAAGCATTCTACAGAATATATAACCTCCAAAAACAGTCAAAATATTCCTAAGAAATATAACTATATAAACAAGCATGGAGTAGTAACTAAAGCAAACCCCATAACATTGGACACCGCCTAAAATTCAATCGCAGCAAGAATCAGAATTCAAACCCCACGGATGCAAACCCCACAGCACATTTGGACATAGTCGAAAACTCAATAGATCAAAATTTTCAGAAATATACGCAAGCTAGCAAGCTCTAGAACCGAAAACTCAATAGATCAAAATTTTCAGAAATATACGCAAGCTAGCAAGCTCTAGAACCTTGGCTCGGCGAAAAGCTGAACAAGGTTTTCCCTGCTCCAATCTTCAGCGGCGGTGCCCCGTCGGAGCCGCAGGAAACTACGAATGTTGTAGCCGAGAACTCATCCATAAGACCTTCGTTGACCCTGCGTACCCTGGCCTCATGAAGATTTTCACCTAACAACATTCTACACATGAAAAATACTGCTAGGTTTCTTTCAATCATTCTGGTAGGACGCATCTTATACAGAATTTGGCGCCAGTGTGGGACAAACAGAAGCTGTCCGGGCCCTTGTCAACCTGCCCGAATGTAAAGCTCTCCTCCTCCTCCTCCTCCGGGCCCCTGTGCAACGGGGTTGTGATATTCCATCACCACGTCTTGATAGAGCCCCACATTTTGTTCTTGAACGGCTTCAGAGTAGATCCCGTGGCTGCGGTAACCATTTCCCCTGAATCCCCCATTCTGTGTGTATGAGTCCATTGCTCCGCCTCCCGATTAAGCCTCCGCCAGCGCCAGCGAACGTCTGTTGAAACCGGGATATGCGCCGCCGTGGTACTGGATTCTGGCGAAACCGCCATTGGGATGGCTGGGCTCTGCTCACGACCTCCCCTGAATCCACGATTCTGTGCGTTCGGGTCCATTGCTCCGCCTCTCGATGAAGCCTCCCCACCTTAGAGACAGACAAAAACATTAGTTAGAAAATGTAAATTAAAAAAAATATAATAATTATGATTTAGGAATCTCCATAGGTTTAAGTGACAAAAATATTAGTTAGAGGATGTAAATTAAAGAAAATATAATAATTATGATTTGAGAATCTCCACACATGTTTAAGTGATAAGTTAATATTCATTTCATTTTACTTGTGTGATTTGTATTTTTTCATGCTCCACATGTTTAAATTATTAAAATAATTAATATAAGGGTTCTTTAGCTCCACATGTTTAGTGATTAATTAATCTTTATTTCAGTTGTGTGGTTTTTTGTTTTATTAATTAAATAATCATGAAATAATTAATTTAAAGGTTTTTTATTTCATTTTTTTTGTTTTTTGTTTCACAGTAATTAATTAATCATTAAATAATTAATTTAAAGATTTTTTATTTTTCTATGATTAATTAATCTTCTCTCATTCTCTTCATTTTATTTTGTGGTTTCTTATTTTTATATTTAAGTGATTAATTAATCTTCATTTTACTTGTATGGATTATCATGAAAAACGAAAACCACACACACGAGTGAAATGAAATGAAGATGAATTATCACTTAAACATGTGGAACTTCCTAAATAACATTTTTTTTTAATTTGCAACCTCTCACTAATATTTCTGCGTTCATCTGATTATTGGATGTATTTTTTTCTGGAACTTGTGTACTCTTTCTTTCTCGTTTTTATGGGTGTTTAATCCTATGAAATCTTTCTTTCTCGTTTTTATGGGTGTTTAATCCTATGAAATTTACAAAGGCACTATGAAATATGAGACTGATCAAAACTTGCCATGAAAAATTATTTTATACACACCCCCATTTTTGTTTGAAAATAATTGTTCTTACATTTAATAAAAAATGATTGGGTCATTAAATAAAAAAGAATTTAAAATAAAATATTAATAAATAAAAATATATATACTCCTCCAGTGAATAGTCAGTGTCCCCAATTGGTTGAGTTAACCGGAACACCGAACACCGTAAGCACCGCTCGGTCCAGGCCCCTGGGCGAGGCTCTTTTCATCGAACGCCCAAGAACTCCAGCCGAACGACAACGCTTCGGGGTTGACATCATGCCCTCTGTAACCTCCTCCGCGATATTCGCGGCCAACCTCCGTGGGAAATGGGAAATGCATTCAGTCATTTCTTGATTTTCCGTTGAGTTCTTTCTTGAATTTCCGGAGTAGTTTATTGGAGTAAATGCAATGCAGTGAGATTTTATTCTACGGACTCGTCCCTTTAAATATAAAAAGAAAAATTCGGCCGACTTTTTCTTTTATTTTATTTTACTAATTTTGAATTTAAAATTATACTAGTATTTGTATCATTTTTTTAATTAAAAAAAAATTTATTTATTTTAAAAAACAAATTTGTTTATTAAAAAATTGGGTCTCAATAAACCCCAAGGCACGACTCAGCACCGCGAGCTCGAGTTAAACTTTAAAGACGAGCCATAATGTTATTCGAATCATAAAAAACATTTTTGACATCTTTCTTTTTTGATAAAATCTAAAAGTAATATTGTATTATTTACAGTACAATGAAAATTTCATTTTAATTCTTATTTTTTGAAAATTTCATTTTAATTCTTATTTTTTAAAAAATACACACGACTTTTTGACTATTCATCCTACGAAATTTTATGATCATTTAAAACAACTTATATATGAATTCTACAATGCATTAATAGAATAACTATAAGTGATAATTTTATGCAACGTACGATACCAAACTAATTACTACTTTTTGAGAGGATTTTCCAGCCATCCTGAAACAGCATTGGGTGCATTCTAAAGCTATTTGGTCAGATTTCCTTATGACACCCTCACAATGGCTGCATCGATAGCTCGCTCGCCCGAACGAGAGTGAGTGCGGGGGCGATTAACTTGAGAGGATGTGGGGACGATCAAAACGAGGTCCGCCCTCGGATGCAACGGGGGAGTTGTTCATCAGCACCTTGATCGAGTATTAGAGTCGACACCACCGCCCGCGATTGGGGTGAAATCTTCTAGACGCAGCTTTCAGAAATTACAAAACATATGAGAAAGATTTAGGAGTCAACCTGGGACAAGCATAAGCATTAACCACCCACTCAACAAGATAACTTAGGGCTATAATCAATGTGTGATGATTAGGTGATTTGAAGTCGAGAGGGTTGCATAAGATTCATCAAGTCATGTGACTCGAATCCAAGAAAATCGAAGAAGAAATCAAACAGACGCTCAACTGAAAAAATTGTTGATAAAATGCTTAATATTCTAAACCCCAAACCACTGAGTACCTCCATGTACACTTCAAGTATTAAACGAGACCAATGTAGATTTTTTTTAAACATATCTTAGAATAGTAATCTGCAGTGAACTTGAGCTAAAAAAAAAGGATCTGAGAAGATGGTGTGATGCACTCAGTGGTACTATAAGGACACATTCAGAACAAATGTATACACAATCACCGAAATAATGAAAAGTTCGACTCTATAACTCACCTTCATTGATGTGAGTCCTAACTATCATGTTAGGCAGCTAACTAATGCATAACTTAGTCATAAAACAAGTGCTTTTGACTTAATGACTTCACTATAATAATCAGAATGTGGCATTTTCCAAGATCAAAAGAACATGTCATTTACCAATTGGCTTGATCCAATAATAATCAGAATGTGGCATTTTGCTATACAACCAAAGCAAGAATGCAAATCACACGATACATTCAAAACTGTCTGGAAAGACCCTACAAAACAGATTTTTGAATTTTTAAAAGAGGATACACATAAAAGCAAGATAATTGTGACACGTAAAGAGGATACATAGATAGAAAGAAAGTGTCTTAAGAGAAATTAGATTCTACAAAGGGTAGAGTTCATTCATATCAAGTAATGCCGGCAGTCCGAACAAATCAATAGTAGCGAGTCTCTCTTTAAGAATCCTTCCTTCCACGACTAACCTGCAAATTTAACAAAAAACGAAACCTAAGTCAGAGTTTCGCATCAAACATTAGAGAGATCAGAAAAGCAGTTTGGCTATACACTGGCTATTTTGTTTGCAACAATAAAAGCTGGACCTAGGTATAACAGTAAAAACCCGAGCACGATATAAAAAGTTCATGTGTGCAAACAAATATAAACGGCTGAAGAGACCAACCAACTCCTCATAATCAAAATTAAGCATAAGAAAAAAAGTTTTTCAGTAGACATTCTCAGCCATATTTATGGACTCTCTTAAGACAGACAAATAGATGTATTAACCATTAATTACCTGGCTTCCAGCATCACTTCCCAGTGTTCATCATCAGGGTTATGTTATCCCCTTTCAACAAAATCCTCCCCAGAGGCTTTCGGTTATTGCTCTTGACATTGACCTCCTCGGCATCATCGAGAACCAAATTCATGTACTCGTCGAACCCAATGATTCGGCCTTCGATCCTCAGATCCTTCTGCTCGAAGAGCCATATCTGAATCCGAGCTTTGCTCTGAAGAAACCTGAAGATCAGGTTAATGGGTTGGGTCATAATCCGCTGGACTTTCGTGCTAGCCATGGCTGCTGCTGCTGATGGATTCCGCGTAGAAATTCTTCGCGCACGTCTTCCTCTCTCTCGCTGCTAAAACCCTACCTATGAATACGAGTTATCCGAGACTTTAAATTGGGGACATTGACCTAATTGGAAAACTTTATTTCACTGGAGGAGTATATATATTTTTATTTATTAATCTTTTATTTTAAATTCTTTTTTAATTAATGACCCAATCATTTTTTATTAAATTTAAGAAAAATTATTTTCAAACAAAATGGGGTGTGTATAAAATTATTTTTCATTTATTTTTTCTTTTGCAAGTTTTAATCAGTCTCATATTTCAGACTGCCCTTTATAAATTTCATATGATTAAACACCCATAAGAAAGAGAAAGAATTTATTTTCAAACATAATGGAGTGTGTATAAAACTATTTTTCATTTATTTTTTCCTTTGCAAGTTTTGATCAGTCTCATATTTCATACTGCTCTTTGTAAATTTCATACGATTAAACACCCATAAGAAAGAGAAAGAAAGAATTTCATATGATTAAACACCCATAAGAAAGAGAAAAAAAGAGTACACAAGTTCCGTCTAATCAGAACAACCATAGCATCAAAAAAAAAAAACACAACACCCATCAAAAATGACAAATCAAAAAAAGGTCTAATCAGAACAACCATAGCATCAAAAAAAAAAACACAACACCCATCAAAAATGACAAATCAAAAAAAGGCATTACACGCGATTGGGCTCGATAGATCATGAAGTATGCAACTGGCCGAACAACCATTGCATCAAAAAAAAAACACAACACCCCTCAAAAATGACAAATCGAAAAATGGTGAGAAAGGCATTACACGCGATTGGGCACGATAGATCATGAAGTACACAACTGGCCTACTACGATGATGCTTTGGATATCCGAATGACTACAACCACAATACATAGTCAATTTGTAAGCAAGTGATCTATTAGAATAGATGTTCAAAGAAGATAATTTAGGCGGCAAAAGGCAAGTTTTTTGTTGTTGTAGGTATAACATTACAAATGATGTTTTATACAGCTATTTAATCATGTCTAATATCAACCAATTGAAGCGGGTTGGGTCAGGCAACTGGGTGAAAACCTGTAGCCAGACACCTAGTTGATCTATCATTATCAACATCAAGTATAGAGAACACAAGAGGCAACATTAGACATTTCCAAAATGATCAAACTAAAGAAAAACATTCAACTTTTAATGACTGAAACTACAAACAAAAATGATAAGATAAACTAGACAAGTAACTACTAAACTCATCATGAAAAACACAGAATCCATATGATAAAAAGTACAAAACCTTGAGCTGGTAGTAGATGATAAGTAACCACAGTAAGAAAAAAACAAAAAAACTGAAAAAAGTACCCATGATTTTAAATAAAACATAAAAGACAAATGTCTCCCTACTAGATAATACATGATGCCACTCCCTTACCTTCTCTTCACTCCTCTGCATCTTCATGCTTCTTTTTCTTCTTATCCTTCTTCTTCTTCTTCTCGCTCTTGCTTTCTCCATCCTCGTCATCAACAGCAGCAGCCTCGTTTTCCGCCTCCTTATCCTTCTTGCTCTTTTTCTTTTTCTTCTTCTCAGACTTTTCCTCATCTGAGGGCACAGATTCATCCTTCAGTTTCTTCTTGTCCTTTTTAGACGATTTCTCCCCATCCGATTCACCCGCAACATCTTTCTTCTTTTTCTTCTTCTCTTTCTTGTCACCTTCCACCACAGAATCCTCACCATCCACCTTGGCCTTCTTCAAGAGGCCCTCTGGAGCTGGACTACCGTTCAAGCCATCCAATTTGCGCTTGCGCCCTTCCTCCTCATCCCCTCCATCTTCCTTGCTCTTTTTCTTTATCTTCTTCTCAACTTCAACACCCGGCTGAGGCTCAACCCCTGCAGCAGGACTCGCAACCACAGAATCCCCTCCAGTCGGCAAAACAACATTCCTCCCCCACTCTGCCGGGGTTGTCTCGTTCGGCTTCCCGTGCTTATCCAGCTTCCCCTCTGAGATCAGCTTCTTCTTCATAGTAGCCCTAGGCCCCAAACCCCATTTCCTAGGATACGTGTCCCTATCCATCACCACCCTCTTGATTTTCGCCACAGGCCCATTTTCACAAGTGGCCATCACCGCGGTTGTCATCTCCGCAATCCCCAGAGCAATAGCTTCTCCCTTTGTAGTCATCAACACAATCTCCTCCCCGACATCGATATCATTCTCGAACCTCAGCAAACCAGGAATCATCAACTTGGCACCATAGCAAATTGCATTAACCGCAGAGTCCTTGACCACAAGCCTCTTGTAACTAGTCAGCAGAACCTCCAACGGCATAATGGCCCTCCTCAGATAAGTCTCATCTCTATAGTTATCATAAACCCACTGCCCATCCATCACATCATGCATAGTCACCATGTTGTTCTTCTCCCCCAGAATACCAGATCGAACCCTCCTAAGCTCCTGCATGTGACCTCCCACACCCAATAACAGACCCAAATGGACACACAGAGTTCTAACATAAGTTCCGGCCTCGCAAGAGATCCAAAAGACAATCAAGTGTCTATCAGCATCATACTCAAGTAGCTTACTCTCATAAATAGTCCTAATCCTAAGCTGCCTTTTGACGGCCGAGATCAGAGGAGGGCGTTGAAACACCGCACCTGTGAGGGTTTCCAGAGCCCGTGAGACTTTGGCGACATCCGGCACCTTCGAATGAAGCCGAGCAATGCAGACGTACTCCTTCCCCGCGCCCTGTTGGGATTTCACCAGACGAGTTGCCCGGTCGATGCAGACGATCAGGTTCCCGGTGACCTTCGGGTCGAGGGTGCCCGAGTGCCCGGTTTTCTCGACCCGCAGAATGCGCTTGATCCAGGCGACGACCTCGTGGGACGAGGGGTTCGCGGGCTTGTCGAGATTCAGGATGCCGTACTTGATGTACTCGGCCAGGGGGCGCTTGAGAGGGGAGTAACCGGAGGGGAGAGGAGTGTAGTGACCGGTACGAACATTCAACTTGTCGTAGTTCTTGAGGAGGATCGGCCATTCGGAGGTGTCGATGGTCGGGGTGAAGCTCTGTGGCTTTATCAGGTAATCGACGGCGTCGTTTTCAGCTTTTGCCACCTCATCGTCTGCGGACTTGCTTTTCTTCTTCTTCGTCTTCTCGGAATGAGATGCTTGGAGGTCAGTCATGGCGGCTGCTTGTGCGTGCGAGGTTTTATTTGGGGGTGAGGAATTAGGGTTTAGGCGGTGGAAAAATGGGGTTAATAAAGAGGCGGAGGTTTGGAGATGATTTTTAGGGTTCAGGGTTTTTGATGACAGGCAAGTGTGTGTTACTGTGCGGTGAGGTGCACCGTAAGACGCTTGTACTTTAGGTTAGTTAATGGACTGAAGCCCAGGGTTCAATAGGAGTATAATTTGCAGACTAGTTAGGCCCATTTAAACTCGTTGGCAACATGAAATGGCTTGGAGCTGATTTTCTTTAAAATACGAAAAAATAAACGGAACAAGTGTAATGTAATACATTTAGTGCATCACGATTCACGAATAAAACCGATAGATGGAAATCCAACATTTTTCGATCTTTTAAATAAGTCTACAGCCATCGAATTCCCAAATTTGTCTATCTTTTTTCAATAAATCAACAGTGAATAACCAAAAATTATCAGTTAGATAAAGCAATCATCGCCCAGGCCGAAGAGACTTAAATTGATGGTTTACAAACTACTGGGCCTAACCTTCCAGCCCAGCGATCAGATAGAATAAATATATATGGGATAAATATTCTTCATTACTGTTTAAATTGGTTCCCAATTTTGAAAACAATATAAAATATATAAATAAAGAACAGCTGACAAAACTGTGGGGGCCACACACCAACATAGACTCGATCTTTTCTTCTTCTTTTTTTCATACAAAAGAAAATTAGCATTATCACTAAACTTGCAACTTCTGCATCAAATCAAAACTACCCGTCCCCATCTTGACAGGCAAACCCAGACATATTCTGGACGAAGGGGTCTCCAGATTGTCACTCAAGCCATGACTCGCGGCTTGAACAATAAACTTAGAGGCAGTCTCATACGTCATCTTGAGGAAAGGAGACAGCGACTCGGAAATGCTTCCGTGCCGACTCATCGGCCGGTACCCGCCCGTGTGGGTCATATAGTCTGCAATCAAGCTCAGATGCCGGAAATCAATCTTCACCCCGTAGATATCGAAAACATTCTTAATCTCCCTAATGAGGGTCGCTCGGGCAGCTTCGACCCCGTATGTTATTAGGACCGCATGGATATTGTTGGAATACAGACGGCTCAGATCGAGATCTTCGTACTTCTCCCAGAAGGATCTGAAGTCATCGCCCGATGCTTTTATGGCCCAGTAAGAAGTTTCGTCTCCTCCATCGTCTGGCTGGTGTGTGTTGGCCTCGCCCCTTTTGGGTTTCTTCTTATCATCCCAAATTACAGTTTTTTCGTCGGGGTCGTATTCCACCATTTTACATTGACTGATCTTGCCGGATCTCTTGATGAAAACCCTTTTTGCCGTTTTCTGTGCAAGCTGCATTATTGTCGGGGGAAATAATTATAGTCAGAAACAAATATAAAGATCAAGCAACCTGAAAAGACATTTGAATGTGTGTCATATAAATGTTCATTGATGACAGTTGAGTTGTTGCTTTTAGTTAACTTCTAAATGAGGAAATGAGATGAACTAGTGTGTTTTTCTAGAGGAAAAAGAAAAGGCAAACTTCTTAAAAAAGTGGTGAGAAAAATACCTGACACAGCAACAAATGAGGTTCGTTTACAAATTTGAAATTGATCGCAAACACCAAACCTCCAACTTCAATGGTCTGAGCCCTAGGTGTTTTCTTACCACGTGATTCATAACTTGGAATCTCTTGTGTCATGGACTCTGGTTTGCCCTTTTTGCCACTCGGTTCAGCTTCTGACATAACTTCATCCCTGTCTCTCACATTAGAACCATCATCGTCATCAGAGTGTTTAACTTCATCTCTGTCCCTCTCATTGTCATCATCATCACCAGAATTTTCGTTTTCCTCACCCCCAAGATTGTCTACATCACTTTCAGCATTCACATGCCTCTCTCCGTCCAATCCATCCTCATAATCCACCTCATCAGCAGCTTGCTGCTTTCTCTTTTGTACATCCGAACCAAGATCATCTCCCACGTCGTCGTCAACCTCATCATCTTCATCAACAGCATCTGGTGTTTCCGTAAGGGCTTCCTCCTCATCTGCTTCATTCGTTGATCCTGATGATCTTGAACTGGACTTGGTATTTTCAATACCGCTGATCTTGAACAGAAAGTTAACGTGATTATCTATTGCTTCCTCCAGTTCCCTCAGGAAAGTGGATCTGAGAGTCTCATGTATGTATTCTAATGGGACAAACTCGGTATCTTTGAGTTTGATTATCAGCTTATAGGTTCTATACGCCTTTTGGTATTGAAATGAGAGCTGAACTTCCATGCTCTCCACGACATCTGCAACAGTGACCTTTTTTGCATTTGAAACAAGAGACACGACATCATGCCTGCCAGGTAACGGGATATATATTTAGTCAATAATTGATGATACATGAAAATAGTTTGCAGTATTATTATTTTGAGGTAACCATACGCCTCGTGAGCATAAGCATGAAAGATACCGCCTGGTGTTAGACGCCTACCCTCATACCATAACAATAGTGATGATTTCCAAAGTAAATAAGCCTATCTTTGTGGGACGAGGCAGCAATGATTAAAATAAAATACAAGCATGTCAGTATAAAATATCGGGAAGCAGGTATACGGGGAAATATTCTATTTCCTGAATTACAACATAAAGTCAAAACGCATGCACTACTTTTAATATGGAATATAGAGCACACTGGTGCTTTCAAGCATTAAACAGAACCGAGCATTCCAAAGTTCCCCAGTGTGTATAGCACATTTTTAGACGCACAAATTTGTAATAACTTACTTTGGTCTCCATTTTAAAAGTGGGCACGTCAAAAGGGGAGTCTTTATAGTTTCAGACGCAGTCATCAAAATCTCCTGGAGACGTGGAATACCCAGAGTCACATTCATTTCACCACGGCCAGCCAAATGAAAGGTGTTGAGACTGTAAATAAAAACAAGCATAAACTGAGATACCACATAATGCAATCAATTTTTAAAAAGCATAAACTATTGCACATATAAAAAACGCAATCGTTATCAATGCTCAAGTAATTGGAAAGTTTTAAAATAAACAAGTTAACTAGCAAGCCTCTTGACCTCTTCCCAGAATGATATTTTCTCTCCTCGCCTTTCAGTTCACTTTAGCAACCAGTTATCATTGTACCTTAAAATATAACTAGACCACATCTTTCAAAAGTTGCAGAAATTGAAACTAGTCATTAAATAGAGCAGAATACCGAAAAATTGTTGGGAATAAATTCATGGAAGGATAAAAATATTTTAAGCATTTCTAAATTGGTAAGAATTTTATACATCCTGATTTCAAAAAATTGAGGAATGATTCTTACGTCATCTGAGTCGATGGTTCACCAACAGATTGAGCAGCAATGACACCAACTGGTTCTCCAGCAGCTGCAAGGCTCGATAGATATTTTTGCTTCACCAGCTCTATAAACTTATCTTGCTCTTTTCCAAATGTTTTACCGTTCTTTCTTCCTTTACGTTTTTTAGGTCGCCGATCTTCAATAAAGCGCCTGGCTGCTGCTTCAAGCCCTTCAGGCAAATTTTCAATGTAACTATTGAATTGGCGTTGATTTTGATATTTCTCGCTAATTGTTTCTTGATTCTGAAAAAGAAGAGTAGAATAATCAATTCCTTTTTTCTCATTATTTTAAACATGTCAAATAAACTAAACGTAGTTTAAGAAAAAAAAAACATACATCTTCTAGTGCCTTGAAATTCATAAGAAAGCTTGTCTGGAGCACATCAACACCATCTTCTCCATAGTAAAATTGAACAATGGAACCATCAGAATCACGCACTGTATAATCATAACAAACTTTCAGGCTCTCGAGATTTTTAATTAGACACCGTTGTAGATATCCACTACGGGATGTTTTCACTGCAGTGTCAACTAACCTGTAGACAGAGCTGAGAGTTAGCAGGGGTGTGTCGAACAATAGTAACACTTTAGGTTCAAGAGTGCTATGCTCCAACTCCCAATACACAAAAATATTAAAGCTTATTATCATATATTCTTGTGGAAAGTGACAGACTTAACACCACCAAAATAGAAGAATAAGTGGATGTTACTAGAGAACAATTCCCATGTCCATTTGACAATAGTCCCGTGGTTAAAGAAAATACACATCAGTAGAAAATAGTATAATGCAACATCTGCACATGCTAATTGTTTGCATTTAATATGGCTTGACAAAACCAAGCCTCAGGACTCGAGAAAATTTCAAAATTTCAGCTTGCCTATATGCTCTATTATGAAAAGGCAACTAAAAAAACAGTTTATGGGAGTAGTTAAAACCCAGGACAAAAATCTTAAATTAAGCAGAAGTACTCAAGTTAAGCAAGGCAGAAACAAACAAATATATATATATATATATATATATATATATATATATATATATATATATATATATATATATATATATATATATATATATATATATATATATAATTGCAAAATGCCGATATGCTCTAACCGGAAGATTGACTCCATTGAGAATTCGAGAGCAGTAAAATAATTGCAAAATGCATGATTGTGATTTGTCTCATGTTAATTACTACAGATACAAGATGATAAATTCATCCAAATGCAGAAAATGAAAAAGGATAATACTGGTTTTACCCTTCACGGCCAGCCATGCAATGGAAGTAGTATTCTTGAGGTCGAAGACCAGTAAGAAACCGATCAGTGATAAAACCGCCTGCTCTAGCTGCATAATCCCAAGGTGGAAAGGAGGGCAAAGTCTTTCCAGAAACCATTCGAGGTACACGTTTACCTTCTAGCTCTTGCTGCCCTAGATAGGCAGATATTTGTTGGAAATTTACCTATACGATTGAAGTACAATTACATTGTCAATTTTCAATATCAAAAAATATATATTAGGTAATAAGTATTAATAGATAAATCAGCCATTAGTAGAAAGAAGTAACTATATAGCACCAAATCCTGACGGAAGACAAGACCACATCAAGGATTACACAAATTGATCAACAATAATATTCTATATTTACCGTACTGCCCTTTGCCCCTGTTGTTGTCATAACAGAGATGCAGTTCTTTGGGAATGGTTTTAATAATCCTGCTGTGAGCAGATGTTTGAGTATCTGAGAACCTTCGACAGTTAGCTTATTCGTCAATTTATTTTTCATTTTCATGTCCAAGGATGCAGTCGAAGACTCTCTGTCACTGCTGATGACTTTCTCAATTTCCAACTGGAGTTCTTCGGGGCCTAGAATAAAAAAAATCAAAAAGTGCAATCACAACCTCTTCAAATAAGAAATGGCACTCATAATAATAGAGTAAAAATTCACAAAAGATAATCCATAAAATTTACAAATGAACTTTCAAGTGGTCTACAATTAAAATAGATAAATAAATACATTAATTGTAGAGTAAAAGCTCATCAAAAATAATTTTGAAAGCTTGTCTTAGTTTAGATCTATAAATGAATAGCCTAAAATCTTCCACTAAACAATGTAATGAATTGAAGCAAAGAGCTGACAATTAATAGTTTGACCAAGATTCAAGATCAGACCCTTGAGAAAGATATCACCACATAACACGATTATCTTGCCAAAAAAAAAACATCCGAAGAAGTTTACAAGGGCCATCATGTTAGAAGTGACAGATTGTTTTAGGATAAGGTTGTAGTGAAATTGAATTGAGGGTGAAGAAGAAGGGTTGTTGACTGGCCAACCTTGAAGAGATGTAACTTAATCTTGTGATTGATGTACTAAGGATCGTACGAAAGTAGTTAACTAGCTCTACTTGAGTCTCAAATTGAGTTCAAAGTGTAGACAACTGACTGAAGGTGTGGCAAATAACCTAGCAGACGGACATTAATAGTTTGAGTAGAAAAGCACATAATGTACAGGTTGGAAGTCAAATTCCTTCATCAGCATAATTGAATAACTAATGAGTTTGATTTAATTTTCCCATACATAGTTGAGCAGTTGCAATACTCGACAAAGAGAAGAATGTAATCTAGATTTTTTTTAAACTAACTGAAATATGAGAGCAATCTAGATGTCATATAAAGATCGATCATACATTCACATCCTATTAACAAACATTAAAACAAAACAAAAGGCGTGAGGCAGCAGAATAGCCGATCAATCATAGTGCAAGGCCATGTTCAAAGGTTCATATGCATAATTTGAAGAGCATATTAGAAGAAAATTTGTGCAAACCAAAAATTTAAGATATTGAGACAATAAAGTTGCCAGATTATACGGATCTTGCAAAACAGTACCTATTTGCCCAGGTTTAAACTTCACAAAATTGCAATGAACCTCTTCACCAACATCTTCGCCTTCAAGTTTATCCTTCCTTTGGGTATCAAAATGAGGTAATATGATAAGGTCATCCAACCCACACGTGAACCCATGAATCTGTCTCGTATATATGAAAAAAAAATATTAGATCAATCAACAAATACAGTAAAATAGAGATTTCAAAACAAAAAAAAAAAAAAAAAAAAAACTACTATAAACACAACTAAAATAGAGTTTTCAAAACAAAAATCTGCAATAAACACAAGCACCTGCAAATAGAGTGTGAATAAGCGGCTCATAGCAGAAAGCAAGATTCCAGCACTGTTAGAACCATAAAGTTCTTGTACTGTGTGCACCAAGCCAAACTTTCCAAACTGCGCTTTGTCAATCACACCACGTACTAGTTCATTTTTCCAGACTAAAAAATTGTGCTCAGCATTTTGGTCTTTATCCTCCTCTCCGTTCGTATCATTTTTACCAGTGAAGTAGTTCTTCGGGAGTTTTCCCTGATTTTCAACAGTGCATGGTGCACGACCTCGAGTTATCTGGTTCAATAATGCTGTAATTACCTAGAGGCACCGAAAAGAAAAGATTAATACCACAAGTCTTATCACCCTCTATAACAAATCTAAGATTCCATTAATCCAGGAGGTTTTATTGCAACATACAAATCTAGATTGTGTGGGCTTCCAGATGTTTACCTGTTTTCCTGTCCAAAGAGGTTCTGGTTTCCATACTGCAGGCAAGACAGGATCCATCAGATCTTCAGATTCTGTTAATGAAACCTTCAAGGAATGGTTTCCTGAAAATGAACCAGGCGCATGTGCGAAAACACCAGATCCATAAAGCAACTGGTTGAATTCACCACGCGTAAGAAAGGTGTTCTTCATTGTAATGAGCACAGCACTTACAATATGATCCTGGATTATCAACAAGTATAGTCGAGGAATAGTTAAATCCATGCCAGTAGATAGGGTTGACAAAGACATGAGATTAACAGAAACTACAACAAATTGATTTAAAATGAAGTACTCAAACCTGAATCAAGCTCCGCACAGTATCACCCCTAGTCGGAACTATGTACTGTTCATTCGCGTTTACAATGTTGTAACCTTCCGCGCGAGAAATTTCATCTTGAGGAAAATGAACGTTGATCTCATCACCATCAAAATCAGCATTATAGGAGCTGAAACAGGTGTTTTACAAACAAAAATAAAATGCGACAATTCTTACATCATGTATTTTCAAATGGAAAGGAAACAAAACAGTGAAAAAAAGAGAAATAATACAGCAAATAATATGGAACCTGCAATTTGCATAATGCATGCGAAGCGTTTTTTCTCCTTTCAATACACGAACAACATGAGCCATTATACTAGGCTTATGGAGTGTAGGCTGATATTGACAGTAAAATATCAAGTTAAATAGCAACAATAGTAATATAAAACAGTGAGAACAAATTAGTGCTTCAATGATCATTTCAAGTACCTGTCGATTGACAAGCACGATATCACCATCCTGCAAGTGACGATACACAACCTTGCCCTCAAACTCTACATCGTTGTTCTTCCCTGATTGAGCCCCTTTTGAGGATGGCAATTTCCTAGATATTGCTACACGCATTTTTTTGTTAGGTGGAAGTCTAACGGTGCCCACACTATCAGCATAAGCCGTAGCTCCAGGATGAATATCAGGCCCATTAATGACAGCAGTCCTCAATTTTCCAGCATTCCAGGGAGTAACCCTCTGTTTAAGAAAAGCATGTAAACGACATAATTAAAAAATAACAACAGAACACATAAGTTTTTGATAAGCAATCAAAATGAATCAGTGTTCTAAAAGACGCTAGGCGCTAGCAAGTCGGTGACCTGGGGCCTAGCGCCTAGACGGCTAGGCAGGGCCTAGACGGATTTAGGCGGATTTAGTTTTTTTAATTTTTTTAATTTTTATATATAAATTATTTATGTAAAAATTCATATATAAGATAAGATTTTTTTTACACAAAAAATTAGTATTAGCTAAATAGAGTAGTTTATATGAAGAAAACTAAATTAATATAGTATACTAATATTGTATATAGTAACGGTAAAAGGAAAAGGAAATGTAAAATAAAAAAGGAAAAGTAAGCATTGAAAAGGGAAACAAAACAAATAAGAAAAGAAATTGTTTAAAAGAGTGAAAGTCAACATAGTTAATATTGCGTAGAAAGACTGAAAGAGGTAGAAAGAGAAAAGACAGGGGAGAAAAAAAAAACTACACATGAAAACTGGTCGGCGAGTCAAGAAAGGCGGATCTGAACGGAGTGGCAAGAGAGGCGGGGCGGAGGCGAGAGGAGCAGGCCGGGTGAGAAATATTTTTTCAAAATTTTCTTTTAATTTTTACAGTCTAGGGTTTCAAAACCTGTCTCACAGCCGCCTAGCCCGTCTCGTAGCCGCCTAGCCCGTCTCGTAGCCGCCTAGACCGTCTCGAAGCCGCCTAGACCGCTCAGAAGCCACCTAAAACCCGCCTCCCTTGAAACCCGCCTAGAATAGAAACGGAGCGGCAGACCGCCGCCTAGGCCGATTTTTGTGCATGGTTGTGAAAATGGGCACTGAGAATGCTGTGAATGTACAGTTCAAGATACCTCAAAAGCTTTTGAAGTTGGTGTCTGCAACTCATACATGCACAGCATGCTTCAACTTAAATATCTATATTTTTTTGTATTGGGAATCTACAGTTAGTCATATATCAAAGCCAATATTTACTAAGTTATTAATTTTCATTATTTACAACGAAAGTCACAAAACCAAGTTTTTGCATGAATATAGATGTTTGAAATCGTTGAAACCTTAACCAGATCATTAGACTACTAAAGTTGGAGGTTTATAATCTTCCAACTTCAAACTATTATGTAAAAATAAGAAATATGAACAAGATAGAAATTCTAATACATACCTCTGGATAGGTTAATCTCAAAGCAAAATACGGAGGGATTCCGATTTCATTCACAGCCAGATAAGGATCTGGAGATATAACAGACCGGCAAGCATAATTAACCCTTTTTCCCATCATCTTCTGTCGAAAAAGACCCTCTTTCTTTTCGAGATACTGGCAAATTCCTGAGATGCCGTCTTTTTGTGTTTGACCTGTGCCAAAAACAACATATAAAAGCTACTGAGAGCTCTGAATAGAATTTACTTGTGTAAAATGGAACTAAAAAGTAGCGAATATGCATGGTCCAACACTTGAAACCTATAAAATAAAATGCAAAATAGTTGCATCTTAGGCACTAATGAAAGTGTATAAAACTTTGTGCACTAAAAGAATAGGAAAGCGTTATAGCATCATGAGATGACAATATCAACAAGTGATAATTAGAGTGTAAGCAACCATAAGAGCTGATATCCTAGTTCAGGGGACTTACTTGTTGCAGTTTTGCTATCAAACAACACATTGACAGATTGTTGGAGATTCATCATGCGACCAATAATCTTTGAACGTTCAGCATTATTGATGTGAGCATTTCCTAAAGAAATATTTGACTGAAGCACCTTCCCCAATAGAACAGTTTGAGGGTGCTCCATCACCTGAATTGACAAGTGTAGTAACAATTGTGGGCTCAAACGGGCAGCAATTAATGATTCAAAGCCAATGAAAAAAATAGTGCTCAGATAAGCACCTAAATTCACCTCTAAATTGAGGGGATAAACAAGAAATACTGTATGAACAAGATTTATGAAAAAATATATGATTTCAAGGTCCTTATTTAGCTGTAACTATACATCAAAATTTGGTCTAAGTCATTAGTATGTCAATCGAAAAAAATCGAAATTAGTATGCAATACTTACTGAATCATTAGCTCTTGCTGGAGGTCGAAATTTCATTGGTGGCACAGTAATAGTCTCAAGGAAAAACATAGAATACCCTGGCATTTTCCCAGAGCGTTTAAATTGCTGCAACTGAATATCATTTATGTATTTGCAAAGAGGAGCCTCATTCTCCCATACACGCCTCAGAATATCCCTAGCCTGTCAATAATGAGAAACAAAGATTCGTAATCAGGTTACATGTGAAAAACGATAATTGTGAGGTTTATGAGACGAAAAAGGAATTATAAACGTTAAGACTATGAAGTCCACCTCTGATGGAAGGAGAGGTCCTGAATAAAGATTATTTTGAACCTCCAAATCATGATTCGGATTTTTTTTTGGTTTTGTATTTCCTTTGTTTTTCTTTTTAGTGCTATTAGAGGCAGACGCAAATGAATTATCTTCAGCATTCCAGGAATCCTCCTTCCAGGTACCATCACTAGCATTTACAACCTCGGATGAATGTCTATCCTCACCTCCAACTCCTTGTGTCACATCCAACCTGCTACTATGAATGGCAGCTGCTCGGATCTGATTACTAGGGAGTCCTTTCTATATAATATTTAAGCAAAAAGAAAATGTGAAGGAAAAATGAGAAATAGAATTAAAAGATAAAGATTTAAATGTTCCAAAACTTGGTAAATTTATATTAATAGTCACATGGAAACTTTAATGTCCACTACTAAAATAAAGGTTAGCTTCATGTAAAGAAATAAGAAATATGCCAATAAAATGAGTTTCGTTGATTTAGTTAGATTAAACATACCACGGTAAACCATCCAAAAGTTGGCCTTGTGATCTTTGGATTCTTGAATTCACAGTTTGAGCACTTGGGTGCTCTTATCTTTAAAAACTCACCCACAGCTGACATAGCTTCGGTGAGCTGATAAGAATCCCAGCATGCTTGCTTGCTATCCTCATAGTGACACTCATTGTCAGAGTGTACTGTTGAATGTGATGTATGACTCCCTCGACTATCCTCTCGATCAACTGTATCATCATCTGGTATAGGCCAAGGCATTGATGTCTTGCTTGTTTTTAAGCTCTGGCGCACAGCCATCTTTTTTGCCTCAACCATATCACCCTTGTGAATCAGTTCTAATTGGTAAACAAGGTTCGCCACCTAAATCAAATACAAAATGTTCAGAGTGGAATAAACTGAAAAAAAAAATTTGAAACCAGAAACATCGACCTAACTCACCTCTTGCCTGCTTGATCGGAACTGATAGCAATGGAAACACGTTTTGTTCAATAGATTACTCAACATAGAGAAGAGCAAAGGATTATAAACCGGAGAAACAAGATCGATATGCCCACAATGACCGGAACAGTGATACGAACGTTGCCCACACGATTTACATCTACGGATAGCAAGTTGCGAGATTGATTTCAGCATCGAATATAAAATAGCAATAACAGAGACCTAAATAAGAGGAGCCGCAGAAACTTACGGAGCGCTTTCGTCGAGGGGTCCGATTGCCGGATCATACAGTCCGCCGGGGACTGGCTTATCCAGTATGTCGAGCAAATTAGGGTTCGTAACTTTAGCTACGCTGAGATTCCTAACTTCCTCATCGGTCATGAACGAAAATTGCACCAGGTCCACTACTTCCGTCATCCCTAATTTGAAAATAGGTAAAATAATTACAAAATTCCGGTTTATATATGCATATGCATATAAGCTTGAAAAACAAATACCGAGTTAGCCGGTCTTCGAATACTGTTTACAGTGGGGAAGACGACTTCAAACGGCGGTCCCGGGCAATGGAGGGCGCGAGAGAAAGGACGTAGGCGGGGAAGAAGGTGGTGCTGGATAGTGAAACGGCGGAGGGAGGTGGTGTGTGGCGGTGGCTGCAATCAATTGGCAATAATAGGGGTTTTACAAAACCCTACTGGTTGTAATGGGGTAATTTAGAATTTTGGAAGAAGGATAAAAATGTAATTTACGTATATTTAAATTTTAATTAGATAGTTGCACAACTTGCACTTGGCTTGTATAGGTCGTTTTTTTGTTAATTTTAATTTTATGGTTTTGAGGTTTAAAAAATTCACTAAAAAGACAAATCACACCAAGTTAAACACTGTGTTTTAAATATTGATTTGCTATTATTAATTAAATTAATTTTTGTAAGATTATTCTTCTAATAACAATTACATAAATAACTTTGATTTTTTTAATAATTATTACTCCATACAACTTTTATCAATTTTGGAATAATAATATTAGTAATAGTCTCAATACAAATCTAAAAAAAAAAACAATTAAATTTTCAAATTCTTGTTTCCGCCGCGAATTTTAATTATATTTATTTTCGACCTAAAAATTAAAAAAAAAATTAAAAAATTGTTTTATTTAATAAAAAAAATTATGGTAATTTTTGTAATTATATGTAAGTTGAAATTGTTTTAAAAATTATGGCAAAAAAATTTTTGGTAATTTTTGATAATAAATTTAGAGTTATTTATTAATTTATTATTTTGTATTGGTCTTTAATTATCTATTGTTACATTTTTGTTTAATTTTACAATTCTATTTCTCTTCTTCAACTAGCGCGACTCAATAAAACATAATCTTTCTCAAAATTTTCATAGTACATATTTTTCTCTCATTTTCTTCTTTTATCTTTCTTGTACACCTATTTTTATATTTTAATTTTAAAATGTTTTAAAATCTCAATTTTTTACTTAAATGCAATAAACAAATAACTATGAAAACAATACAAGAAAATGATTATATATTCTATTGTTCATTCTTATATGTTTATGAAATTATGCTATTTGATTTTTTTTAGAATAATTTCATTTTTAATAAATTTTTGAACAAATGAATTTTGTTTTAAGAATTATTTGATTTATTGATAATTAATTTAAATATTATTGATTTTTTAAATATATTTTTTTACATCATAATCTTTCTCAAAATTTTCATAGTACATATTTTTCTCTCATTTTCTTCTTTTATCTTTCTTGTACACCTATTTTTATATTTTAATTTTAAAATGTTTTAAAATCTCAATTTTTTACTTAAATGCAATAAACAAATAACTATGAAAACAATACAAGAAAATGATTATATATTCTATTGTTCATTCTTATATGTTTATGAAATTATGCTATTTGATTTTTTTTAGAATAATTTCATTTTTAATAAATTTTTGAACAAATGAATTTTGTTTTAAGAATTATTTGATTTATTGATAATTAATTTAAATATTATTGATTTTTTAAATATATTTTTTTACATTTTTTGAGGCGTACGCCTCTTTCCGCCTCGAGGCATACGCCTCACGCCTCAAGAGAAAAATGCCTCAAATATGAGTCGCGTAATTTAAAACATTGCGTTTAACAAAGGTAGTAACATTTTTTAACTAAATAAATTTCGAAATGAATAGAAATAATCACAATCTTAATTTAGTATTAAACTCTTAATTTGGAAGTTTAGAATTGAAGTTTTTTTGTTCTTTCTTTCGCACTGAATACTTAATTTTTAAGTATTTTAAGTATTGAAATGATATTTATAGTTGAACCATATACTCTTAGTTATATTCTGGATGCTAAAAATTGACATAAATCCCAACGAGTGAATCATTTGTATCCAAGGAAAATGCCACTACATAGTGTAAAGTACAAAAGTAATAGACCATAATCCAACCATGATAATAACGAGCCGATCTGGTCCAGGTTTTCAGTCCGGGTCAATTTGAAAAGGGTGCCACCTTAATTTAGGGATATCCCTCCCAGAATATTAGATCAATTCCTATTTTCAATACTAAAAGAAGAAAAAACACTAAACAAAAGCACCTACTGCCACTGAAAATTAGATTGAGAACACACAGCACTCTGTTCCCACAATTCCCAAAAATAAAGACAGTTGAGTGAAGTCGAAAAATGCATTTTCCAGATACTAAAAAAACATTCATAATAGTTTTGATTACAGCCACCTATGGAAAATAAGTCACTTCCAGATATCACAAGACTCGAAAGTAATTGCTAGGGAAAAGTTCATCATTCCACACAGAAAAAGCATAATACATAGGTATGATCACCTTCGTACAGGTGGTACAGTACCTCGACCACCAGCAGGTGGAGCTCCACCACGGCCAGCCGCCTGAGCCTGCACAGAAATTCCCAAATCAGGAAAATCATGATTAGAGACAAACTAATTAATTAAAAGCGTATCTTCCCTCTCTTCTGGTAGATTCTACCCAAATTATGTAATCCATGTCTGAAACTAAATTCACTGATAGTAATAAATCATTTGTGTGTGAGTCTCACTATTAAATGTCTTAGAACTATAGTCATTGGTCATAAATAGTTCATAAACAATTTTTAGTCATACAATTAAAATATTTATTTAGAATTATATTATATACATTCTTGTAAACAAAAATCAGGAAAAAGAATAAAAAGATAATGGGTTGACTGTGTAACTTGTAAACCGGTAACATGCGACATATCCCAAATTAAACCGCAAGTCAGCCCAACCAGGGTTGTAAAGGTGATGACAACTACAAGTCACCTTCTCATAAACAGAATTCACTATAAACGTGCTATCCAGAACCACAAGAAGAACTTACTCTAGCTCTCATGGCAACAGCACGTCCACGTCCAACTCCAAGAGAGGAACCCTTGCCCTTCAGAGATGGAAATAAAATAACTCAGATAACTGTGAAGAAATAATACTAAAATGAATGAATGTGCTGCAACCAAATGGCACCTTTATCCTAGATTCCAAACGCTTAAACATTGGAGCATTTTTAAGCATATCTGGAATTACCATGAACCTGGGAAAAAAACTACCATTTAACACCAATCCAAATATAATGATGAAAAAATAAAAACCCTGAAAAAAATTGTATGCACCTCACTTTGCTGCCTCTGATGAAAACATGCTCGAGTAGTGAGACCTTCCCATCCTGCAATGTAGTTGATCAGATTAGCAAACCAATACACACGTGAAAGAGTTGTTTAATAAATTTTAAAAAAAATCTGAAAAGTAAAAGTGAAAGCACGACACCTAATTATTTCCGATGTACTAAAGCCTTATTATAATCATGTAATAAACTTATAATCATAAAATAGTTTTCCGAAGTACTAAAGCCCGTAGGAAGCTGTGGTCCAACCGTCCAACAAACAACCAAATATGAGTTTTCATCAGCTCATGCTAAACTAAGTAATAATCATGGATCAAGACGGTATCAGATGTTATTCAATAAATTCCCCTGAGGCAGTTAACTAAGTAAATATGAATTTTACCTTGATAATCAATTTTAGGGTTTGAAATTAGAACGCAAATCATCTTTTCAAAATTACACATCAACGCCAGAATAATGATATGTAAGGCATACATACACAAATGTGACAAGATAGGGGGAAATCATTCTATATCAATAAATTAGACGCTATAAAAGAATAACCACCAACGAGAAACACACAATAGAGAAGAAAGGAGTTCATAATGCACATCCTCTTTCAATTTGTTTAACATGTTTCTATGGTGAAGGAACACAAATAATCATAATTTCATCAATAAACACCACAATAAAATATTAAAATTATAATAGAATATCCCGATTGAATCTTATTTACAATGTTACAGTCGCATTATTGCAATGATCTAAGCACATGTTTAAAATCCAGAATAACAAATTTGAAATTTTTATATGAAAAAATATGGAATAAAAAACATGACAAATCTCAAAAGACAAGTAAAGAAAAAAATAAAGAGTAAAAAACAATCAGAGATTAAATCAAACCTACCATTTTTTAAGATAAAACATACTGCCAAATTGTTTATAATTAAATCCGATTTTTCTGGAAAACTTCCATACACGGCCTTTTTCACTCACAAAACCAATTTATGTACTTGATTTCCTCATTGAGCTTTTAAACTATTCAATCAAATTCCAGGCTGCAATTCTAGGATCCAATAATTGGATTGAATCCTAATTTAACATGCACTGCTCAATCGGGAGGAGTTGTTTTTAATGTTTAGACAAATGAGAGTTTAAGAGAGGATATCAAGTAAAAGCTTTTATAAAAGAGATGAGTGGTTTAAAGAAATTTCAGCTATAACTGTGAACAATTTGGCAAGCAAATTTCTCTTAAAAAACTGTAGGTTTGATTTAAATTCTGATTATCTTATACTTTGATTTTTGGCAAAGAAAAACACACAAATCTCAGAATCTAAGTAACTTCGCATCTTCATTCTACTCTCATTCTACCCTTCAACATCTGATTAGGGTTTTGAGTTTTAAAACCTATCTGAACTGAAATCAAAGTTTAACTACTCCACAGCTTCCGCTTAGAAACCTATATAGGGTTAGCTAGGGTTTAACTAACACCGATGGGATTCAGAAATTAGAATTACCTTGGCGGTGTAAGTGATGTTTTCGAGCTGGCAATTCCAGTTATCTTCGCACTCGATCATGCTTCCGCGATAGAGCTCACCGCTCTTTAGCTCCACCGTCACCACGTGCCCCGACGCCTCGTGGAGAAGCTTCACCGGAATCCCTAAGCTCCGACTCATTGCCGAATCTCAGAAATGTCTGTGTAAGAAAACAAGCACCGACACACGGAAAAACGGGAGGAGAGCTCTGAATTTGATTTTTCTCACTGAAATTAGGGCAGACGGTATCTGAACAATTGGAGAGAGGTTGGCGGGCTTATATATATGAAATTGCTTTAATTGTATATAGGCCCCTATACTTTACTCAATTTTGACTTGACCGACATAACTTTCAATCTTTCTTAGAGAAAAAACACTTTTTTTTTTTAAATTGAAAGAAATGTTTAGTTACTGTACTTAATTTTATTTTTTTTATTTTTTTATAATTAAAAATATTTAATCTCAATTTCATCACAATTAAATTAATGCTCAGAATGATATATTAAAATTTTGATTATTTACTTTGTTATTCGTTGCAATTAAATTATTTATATAAATGTTTTTTTCTATATTAAACTCACCATAATTTTTACCAAATGTAAAACACACACATATAAAAAAGTGTATCAACAAATAAATATAAATAAAATGAAGTTAAGAAGAAAGCCAATTTTTTTAAGGTCTTTAGCAACAACATTGAATTAGTATTATGTATATCCTTTTTTATGTTTTAACTTGTAACTATTGAACTGAGAAATTAAATGATTTTGGTTCTAATTCATTATTGTTATACATGAAAATGCATCTCAAAGTAATGCTCAAAACAAATTTCACCCACAACATCAATATGAACTCTAGACACAGTCCATACAATAACTTCTCGTTACAATGTATTCAAGGAAACACAAACATTTGCAGCTTGTAAATTTCCGATTGAAACGAACAGGGACAACTCACTAGACGATACCTTCTTGGCCAATCAATTTCTATTCATCTATGAATACACTGCACCTTACCGCTTTTCATCTTGTCTAGTCCCTGTGGATCCCACCCCGTTCGAAGGTGCCACCTTGGCAGGGGTCGATCGCTCTGACTGCGAAGACTGGATCAATATTTGCATAAGAACCGTGACGACTGCTAAAGCAACGGCTGAGAATGCGACGCCTTTCCATGAAGAGAAAACCGAGAAGCGCTGGATAAATTTCAGCACGCCCGAGATGAGCAAAATTGCCCAAGAAGAGACAACCTGTTAATTCAAGAGCAGGTTCATAGTTGTCAGTAGAAATGTTTTTTTTACTTATTAAGGAGCAAATGTAAGACAAATAATTTATCAGGGGCACTTTAGTAACTAACCCGACATTTAGTCTAATTTGAAAAGAAAAACATTATTATTCAGCATTACAAATATCCCACAGTACTTGTTTCTATTTCACTAAAGGTGCCTTCAATTGGGCCATTTGGGGGTATATGTTAATCATATACAAACCTAAGGGGGTATTGGTAATTTCATTATTTTCCTAATTAGGACAAGAAAGTAACCAAAGTAATTTACCAGAAGGGACTTCACTGGGCGACCAGTGTTTTGCAGTGCCTCGTCGAAAGAATTCAAAGTGTTGTGCTTGTCCAATAAATTATCCTGTTTGGGAAGATGAAAAATCATAAATGATATATACAATCAACTGGATAAGTAGTACTATTAAATATTTTCAGCGTTGTTTTGTTTTCCTGGAAGATCGGAATATTATGGAGAGAACATTTAAAGAATAAGGATGGATGAGAAATGTGTGCACCTTAGCAATAAATACATCCTTACACCACTGAGCAACCTCATCGTCTGATTCTGGCAAATCCTTCATCAAGTGCCTCTTAAGGTGTACATGCACCTAAACAACATTGAGCTTATGAATATGTGAATTGAATAACATAATAATGGTGTAAAAAAATATTCAGGATAATTACAGAAACATCCCTGAGGAAGCTTATTTACAAAGAAGTCTAACTATCTTCAAAGTTCAACGACCCCTCGAGTTTAGTATTTACCTAACAAATGCGCCTCTTCAAAGGAGATATTTTAAATCATATTACTTCATGAAAATAATAAATCATATCCATATTAATCCTATATAAACAAGCAGACACGCGTGAGGATAACCAGACATTGCTATAATAGCTTACCACAGAAGATTTCCCATTGAAGAGTCTTAGCATGGTCGGTGTCGGAGAAGTTTTGGGAATAGTAACAGTTACATCATAGACGGCAGGAACAAACGAGCGCATATGACTTACTGCAGTAACAAAGCCCTGAAAAATTGAGTGGCATTAAAAAGTGTACGTATACTGTAAGGATTACAAAACTATTCAGAAAAAAAAAAAAAAAAAGAGCAAATGTAAATTCAAGTGCTGCATTCGTTTTCCGATTTAAAAAAAATCCTCCTGACAAGGGAAAACACAACAAGTGAAAATGGACGTAAAATAAGTAACTTATCCAAGTTATAGCCATTTCGAAAGAAATATTTTTGTTTAATAGACAAGAATGGACAAAAATAAAATCAGGACAAAAATGTGAACCCTCTACATTAATGAAATAGTAAGTTGAAACGGCACTTAAAAAGATAGCATAAAGCTTCAGAATCAGCAACAACAAATAATAAATCCATCTGAGAGGCGGTCACATGTAAGTATGTACCTTTGTACGAGGAATCAGCACATTTCTTGGAACAGGTAGCCCTGTTGAGGAAGCATATTCTTGAGCAGCTAAAAGCTTTGCATGGGTGAAGCGAGTACCCTCAACAAAAAGTGCCAGCCAAAATGGTCGAGGGAAATCTCTTAGTCTTTGAAGTCCTGACTGTGATAAATATTAAATGAATTATTCAGCAGTCACTAGGATAGCAGGTCAAAAACACATGTGAAAGCATAAAAATAATGAAAATATTAATAATAGTGACCAACTGGTAAAATATGTATCAACAAATACCTTTAAGGTGCTTTCATCCTTTGCCCAATTTCGTTCAAGAAAGAGATACTCAGAAAACCACATGGACCATCCTATCACCTTCATAAATTATATCAATGCAGTTTGCAATGTTAGGTAAATTTAGTAGTTGACCCTCATGAGCAGAAAAACTAAAAACTGTAAGAGTAATTGAGAATCGGAATGGGTGAAATTTTTTTATTGAAGACTTCTCACATAAATAGTGCAAATAAGCCAAACATTATCATTTATAACTATGCCAGATTAGTAGCTTAAAAGAACGTTAAAGATAAATAAAAAATAGATAAGTCATAAGTAATCAATGCTTGTGCAAAGCAAGACGGGTCTAAGACACTAGTGAAGGCTTCAGCTGTGATTAAAAGACCAAGTTTTCCATATTTTCTACTTACGGGAAGAAATTTCGATGATTTCTTCATAACAGCTAATGAGCTACCAAGGCAACCTGATCGCTGTCATTAGAAGTTCAAAAAATAATTTAGTGAAAGCTTCCAGAAAGAATTCAATATACAATCAGCAAAAAGTAAATGCAAAGACTCATATTGAGCATCAAGCATAATAACAAACCTGAGCCAAAACCCATCCAACAAGCCAATCAATGTCACTTCGGTGATTACATATAACAAGTGCATGTTCATTACCTGAATAAGTTACCAAATAATCAAATAAGCAACTCAATGAAGAACAAATTTTAAGGAAAAATTCAAGAAACAAAACTTGTGGCATTACCCATCATTTTAAAGGTCTCAGAGTCGGTGTGCAGTTCAACCTGCAATCAAATTGCCAGTGCAATATGAGGCAAATGATTCATATGAAAATGATAAAGGTAAAAAAAATACTGTCGGTACTTTATATCCTTTTCCTCTAAAACTCTCTAGCTAGTAAGAAACTATACAAAACATCAACACATCCACATATATAATTCCAGTATAACACAACATGGTTGGAAATTGTTGTGATATTGCGCATAAGAAGCTAGAATGGCAAAAGTAGGTCGCTCAATTTCAAATATATGCACAAAGGTGCGATTTGATAAATCCCAGTTTGGGAATTTTACCTGGGATATTTATTTTGGAGATTTTTTTGAAAATTTATAATTCATCCACTGTCACTTTTTTCCCAACAAGCAAATGAACCAATTAAATCCATCCCAATCATTACATGACATCTCTTATCCATTACACAATTAAAAAAGCTTCAGGCTACTCTCCAAACGAAAAGAAAAAAAGGAAAAATCACATGATTCACTCTCATTTGAGAACTTTTCCAAAATGAAATGGCATCTAATTGCATCCTTACAGCACTTCTTTTAGTTCGGTGCAGCATTACAAAGGTTTTAAACTAAGCTCATTGTGTTAATCAATTGATGGATATCAGTACCGAAGGCTATAACTAGTATATTACAAGTAAGTAGCAATTGCTCATAATTCAGTTGCTGAATAAAATTCCCAAAAGAGATTTATGGAATCAAATGCAATGCTAGCTAACAACTTATAAATGATCGAGATCTGTCGAAGGAACCGTGATGTACCCAACTACAGTACAATTCAACACCATCCCAACAAAAAATTAAAAAACAAAAACCTTAACACCAGCCCACCAATCGACGAGCCATACGAGCTCCAGCCACAAGAGTTCAGCCACCTCCCTGTTGATCCTCCTGTATATATTCTTTGAGAAGGGCCTTATCAGCAGAAAACATATTGCCTGTGAATTTAATTATAAAAAAAAAATCATTCAAATTTCAGGAAAACCGGAACACAAACACACAAAAATCATATCACAAAACGCACACAGGTTACCTCGTGATCAACTCAGCAATTCTTATACCACTCTTAAAAAATAAAAATTAAGTGCGCAATAACCTGAATGAAATTGACGACGAGGCCGGAGATGAAGAAGAGAACGCCCAATGGCACAACCACCGTCGCCGCTGCAATTGCCATATGAGACTGCGTATGCGTGTGCAAGTATATGTGTGTGTGTATATATATAGTAGAGAGCGGAAAAAACAAGAAAAAACTGCTGCAACAAACAGATAGCAAAAATAAATTGTTGGAAAACGTGCCGATGCAGTAAAATCAAGATGTCGAATTCATGAGAATTCGATGACGGTAAAAAAAAAAAAGCCCAACGAATTTATTGCTAGTGCGTGTGTGAGTGTGTGTGTGTTTAATTTCGCCCCTTTTTTGAGTTGTGGGAGTGACAGCTCTTCTACAGCAGCTCCGCTGTATTATGCGAAACCCGCTTCATTACTTAATTAATTAATTAATTAATTAATTTAATGTTTTTGCAGACGAAGAAGTTGTAACAAAAAAAATAACAGAGTGCATTAATGGAGGAATTGAAGAGCGAGATGAAAAGGGTAGCGTGTGGGGCGTGCAATAGAGTTGTACCGTACAAGCCGTAACAGCGTGACAATTTCCAATTGGAGTATTGTTGACTGAGTGAGTCCAAGCATTTATATTTTCGGGATTTGAAATTGATTGATTCTAGTACTAGTAGTAATACTATTCTTTACTTACTCGTACTTGATAATGTTTAGAAAATGTATATTACTATTATTATTATTTATTTTCATTTCAAATTTTTAGTTATTAAAAAAAAAATCAAATTTATGGATTATTGTAATTAATTAATGGGAATTTTAATTATCGAGTATCATTTAATTTTGTTGTGGTCAAATTGGATCAACACGTCAATTATAAATATATTATTACTCTTCCAATCTTAGAAAAACATGCACATTTATAAAAATTATTTGGATATTGTTATTGAGAGAGAGAATAGTACTTAACTTGTAACTCAATTTTAACCGAAATGGAGACTAAGATAACATTGAGTTGCTTGTATCACTTGCAATAAAATACTAATACTTCACTATATTTGTTTATACTCCTTTTTTTTATAAAGCGTTTTAACCTTTTACACACAAATTAAGAAAACAAAATTATACTTTATTTATCAATATTTATATCTCACTCAAAGCTGGAAATTAATATTAAATAATTTTTGAAAACGTTTTTTTATATAAAACTCCTAAACTTCTCTAATCTTTCGTTAAGATTATTATTATAATAATAAAATTGATTGTTTATTATTAATGATAAGATAATTATTAAATGCATTTAAAGTTAATACATGTTAAAACGATCAATATTAAGCAAATAAAAAAATTGGTAAAACATCTTATAAAAAAAAGAGGATGGAGTATTTTTTTGTAAATTACAAAAAAGTGTGATCATTATGGTAAAACGAACGGAAAAAGTACTAAATTTATATATATATATTATTCGGTAATTAATTTATTTTTTTGGAAATTATCTAATTATATACATAAAAATGTAAGAATCATTGTCATTGTATTATTACGTCTCTTTATAGATTAAATGGTTTGGAATTTCAAATACAATTGTTAGCAATTTTAAGACATACTCCTTCCATCCAAAGATAGTTGTCATACATTCCTTTTTGGGGTGTCCAACAATAGTTGACACACCCCAAAAAAGGAAATAATTATTCTAACGTTTTCATTTTAATATACAATTTTATTCTACTTTACCCCCACCTACTTTTTAAACTTTACTCACAATTACTTTACTTTTCACTTTTAAAATATATTTTTACCTTTTACTTTTCTATTAAAAAATACAAAAATAACAATTTTCTTAAACTCCGTGTCCAGCAAAGTATGACATCTATTAATGGCCGGAGGGAGTATAAAATATATAATTTCTCAAACTTAAGAATATAAATTATTACTGCTATTATATAATTAAAATGACTCAGCAATTAGCTATTGGTAATAAATTTTGTAAATATCTGAATAGTATGGTTTAATCATATTGTTTGGCAATGAATGAAATGATAAATGTGCCCGGGAAAAAATTATTTCCCCAAGTAGGTTGTAAGGGACCTAATTTTAATTTAACAATGCACTGGCAAGTGTTGTTTAAACAAAACTTGAACACTGACATTTTCCTATCAAAATAATTAGAGCACTCCCAAGTCCCAACCAAGGGTGCGGATTCAAATATCACACTTTCTCAAATTTTGCCATCTAATTTACAACAAACATTAAAATTATCTTCAACCATAAAACTCAAAATTTAACTCAAAAAGAATATTTTTTGGAAATATTCTTAATTTTATCACACAATAATTTTATTTAAATTACATCTGTATATAATCAAATTTATAACATGATATGTACGATTATAAATTTAAAATTAAATAAATTAAAATATCATATTTTCTTAATAAAAAAATATATAAGTTAGAAAAAAAAATTAAAAAATTCAATAACATAACACATTACAATTATATATTAATACAAAAAAAAATTACATAATAATACACCATAATGCAAATAAAAAAAACATAATACAATACTAAAAATTAAATAATAAATATTGATCATAGTAAAATTTTAATTTGTATTTATATTTTTTTAATTTACATATTCTTAATTAAATTTTAATTTTATTTTCTTTAAAATAATAATAAATATTAAATTGTGTATTAAAAAAACAAAATATAACATTACTTTTAAATTAACAACATTAAAATAAAAATGAAGATAAAACAAATATATAATAAATAACTTTAAAAAAAAAAAATTGCTAAGTGGGTAGACAAATTTGCTGCCCACTGTTCACAATCTTCATTTTGCCACCACTTTAGAGCTTACCATTGGGACTGCTATGCTACAGTAGAGGTGTGGAAGCAAATTTTGTCATTGCCTCCCATTGAGAGTGCTCTAACCAACCCGCAACCAAGAACCAATTTCTTCCCCGTAATTAACAAATCACACCCATAAATGATCAAAGTGATCAAGATGAAAACATTGGTAAATAGCAAATTCATATTTCAATTAATCAATAAGCTATGTAAACAAGCTAGCTAATTGTGTTATTAACAAATTGTGTTATAAAAACGTATTAATCACGACACTCGATCAAAACAAGAATTCCTCCGATGTAATATAGAATGTAATTTAAATGTTTTAAACTTATCTTAAAATGTGTTTAAAGTTATTTTAAAACATTTAAAATAACAACTTAAGACAACTTATAATGTTTGAAGTATTTCAATTTATATAAAATTAATTTCTTAAATATTTAAAAAATATTTCAAGAAATTTTAAAATATATACAAGGACTTTCAAATTATTTAGAAATACTTTTAAAATATTTTGAAAATATTTAAAATTATTTTTAATATATTTTAAAATGTTTAAAAATTATTTTAACACTTTTTAATGAAATTATTTGTAATTGTTGAAATATTAAGGATTTTTTTAATGAAATTAGCTTTTGATATTAGCATTAATAATTATTTACACACATGAAATAATTCAAAAATCGTATTTTCAAAAAAAAAAAACACAAAAACACAAAAACGCGAGTTATAGTTGGCCTAAAACACACCAACAGACGCAGAAATCAAGCGGATGCAGCAATGGCAAAACTAGAAAGCGAGAGGAAAGAGCAGCAACTACAAGGGTGCTCAAATGACAAAATCACCCTCGATCGGTTTGTCTCCGCAACGGCCCGTTTCACGAACATTGCAAAAGTAATCGACATTAATTTTACCCCTCTCCTTCTTTATCTGTCTAGTGTTTTTTTCTCATTGAATTTTTTATCGGAAGCTCTATTTTGCTTGCTTAATTCTGTAATAAATTTATTACTGTGTACTCGAACTATGTCAAAATCACAGTGATCTAAAAAACGGCATAGGCGGCCGCCTAGGCGCTAAATCATGTTGTTATCAACGAAGAGCCGAAGCGTGTGTTATTTCTTGTTCTTTCTTACTTTCAGCAATTATTTGGTCATTATTCCGAAGACAGAATGTCTATTTTGTCTCAAAATTCAATCCAACTCAAGAGGAGAGCTGTAATAATCTCCGTTCCTGGAGAAGATAAACCTTTTTACCGAAGCCTCCCAAAATAGCTGTGTTTTGATTTTCCTTATTACTCCTAACCTTAATATCCTAAGAAGTAAGAATTCTATAGTCCTGTTTTATTCTCGTTTTTAACTCGGAGATTAACATACTCCTCCACTGTGTTTTTGTAATATCACTCAAGTGACACATGTTCATATCTGCATTGATGATTGCCATATTTATAAATTGATCAAATTGAGTCTCAATTCTAATTTACTTATTATTGGTTTCCCTGCAGGTTTTGTGCGGAGCTAATAGCGCCCTTGCAAATGACATTCACAAGGAGATGAAGGTATTTATTTGATGTGAACAAAGTTCGTTAACCTCTTGTACTGTGACATCCTCATCCACCTGAAATTTTATAACGACGATGATGATACTAATAATAGAAAACTAAAAATCTGCTAGTCCTTATAATATTTCAGATTAAAATAATTAAAATTCCTTGTTGCATATCATATTTGTGATGACTTCTTGGCGGTTTTTGAACAACAAGCTTTTGAAAGCCAAACATCAACTTAGATGGGGGCTTAATGACTATCCAGAGAAGAGCGTAAGAGACAGCAACTGGCGGTTACCGATGTGATTCAGAGTGCAGATGTGGAATTAACAACTTCGACCGGTGCATTGACTAAGAAGTTGGAAGGGTTTTAGTTCGATTTGATGATGAATCCGCCCAGGCACTAGAGTAGAAATAGCCTGCTGGATTGCTCTTTCGAAGGTAAGTATTTATTTCCAAATGCCCGACCAGATATATATTCAGGAAATTCATAGTTGTGAATTAGACTGCGAATGATGTATTGAATTTTCATTTTTGCATATATTCCAAGAATATAATAAACTTTTACATTTACTGAAGCGTCTCTTTTTTTCGACACCACCATTACAATTCTTAATATTGCCTTACTTAGGGCCAAGATGTATATTAGCGGCAGCGGGTGACCACCTCCAGCTTCCCCCAACTATTCTTACTATTGCCTAAATAGAGAGACGTAGATTAGTGGGTATTTTGTTGTAATTTTGAAAATCATAATTTTCTTTCGAAATTACGATTTTTATAAATAACCCCCTCATAATGTGCAAGCTGTATAATCAATGGTCAAGGAAATATTTGTAATCTTAAAAGAACTGGATTTTTGTTATTAGTAGTGGCATAATTTTTGAATGCATAAATGGTCTGTTTTTAGGTTGATTTTTAAGTGGTCGAAGGAGAATAAAAGTCGTGGTTACTCGAGCAAGGAGGCAATTCTGCATTATTTGTGACACATAGACTGATAGTGGTTACAGAATACAGATTAAAGCGGTTAATTTAGTACTTTGAGGATTGAGGAACATGGTGAATATTTGAGTGCTTTTGAGTGTGGAACCGAGTAAATTGAAAATCCACTGCAGGCAGGTTTTCCCTTATAACCAGAGACGTATTCTTGGTACCAAATTTAAAACAGCGCGTCGTACCAATTTTTCCTGTTTACTTGCGAAAACATTCTTAGTTTCCCAAAAATATAGAATAGCTACTTAACGAGTAGAGTTTTTCATTTAAAAGATTTGTTTTCCAATGTTTGATCATGTGAAACAGTTATTTGGTAGTGTTCTCATTTCACCTGATTGTTGCTAGAAAGTGACAGAACCAAAGGAAAATCGATGTGATGTGTATTACACTAATAACACAAAATGCAGCTATTGCTCGTGGGCTTTTACTAGTCTACAGAAGGGAACACTTTCCTATGGTATGCTTCAAAAATTCCAGATCGATGGGGAAAAAATCAGCTCGTCGTTACTATCATACGAACTAAAGGTACTTGCTTCTGCTCCTACTTGAATATCACCTTCAGCTAATTCACTCAGTGTGTCCCAGTTAAAATCCTTATCCTCGTAGTTCCCATCCTCATTTTCTTTTACTGACGATGAAGGCAAAGATTCTATCTCTATGAAACCCTTCGAGTTTTCAGGCTGGTCGTCTCTTTTCAGTACCCCCATCTGCTGTAGAAACTCGTTGAGGTCAATCTGGGGCTTCACTTCAGAGGCTTTACTTTCCAAAGGAAGTTCACTTTCTTTCCCTTTTTCCTCGTTAATTTCGGGTTGGGCCTGCTCGTTTTTTCCGTTCTTCGAATCACTGGACGATGATGAGTTCTGACCGATGACACCTGTTCTCTTCAACTCCTGCAGCCTCTGGTGAATCACATGCACGCTCGGCTGGGCGTTCAAATTGAGCAGGCCCGTGGCTGGGAACATAGAGGCGAGAGTATTCGAAGGGAACCATTTGAACCTGTGGGATTTGTTCAGAGGGTTGAGATTGGACCTCAGATGGGGAAGGTTCAGGTAGGCCTCAGGCCCGTATAGTCTCCGGGCTGCTTCGTCGTAAGCCATGGCCGCCGCCTCGGCTGTGGCGAACGAGCCCAGCCAGAGGCGGGCCCGTTTCTTGGGCTCTCTGATCTCGGCGACCCATTTTCCCCACGTCCTCTGCCTCACGCCTCGATACTCGCACGTGGCGTTCTGGGGCCCGCCTTTGCCTCTGGCGGGCCCTTTCTTCCAGGGCTTGAGGGGAGACGGGGACGATTTTCTGCAGTTTTCCATTTGAGGGTTTTTTAATTTGGTGATTGTTTGAGATGTGGGTTTTGAGTGAGGTGGGATTTGGTATATAGAGAGGGAGCCATGCGTAGTGTGAGTGAGAGCTTATTTTGGTTTAAATGTGATCACGTTTTGGCTAACTTATTTGGAAGACCAAATCTGACCGTTGAGCTATTCACTTGGTACTAAAATCAAATTTGTGTGTAATCTTTGGTGATTGATCGATCGACGAATGAATTGAAAGAATAAGCTCAGACGAGTGCCTTAGTGATCGGAAGAATCATTGCCGGTAGCTATTTTTTTAAACCGTGATAACAAGCAAACACACGTTGATGAACTAACTAATTTTGTAACTTTGAAGATGCACTTAAACACACAAACACGTACACGTGCGTGTATTTGTGTGTGAAAATAAAATTATTCATACACGCATCATCATCGGATTCTCTTGCAACAAGTGGGAAGATGATGTAAATTGTAATTACATTTACATCACAAGAATTTTCTTTGTAGTTCACGAGTCTAAATTCACATGTTCTTTGGAACTCGGGCGTCACCTTTTTCCCATGCATGCGTACTTCACTTTCTCTCTCCTCGTTATTTTAATGGTATTTTTTAATTAATTACGTTTATTGCAAAAATCTAAAATTTTCATTTGAATACATTTTATAGGAATAATCTTTATTTTTTCTAATATAAACCCCGTATAAACCCATCGATTATAAAATTAGAACCTAAATCAACACGACGCCGTTTTGAATAAGTTTTTTTTTAAAAACATCTTATTTCTCTCCGCCGCGCCTACTCGTCACCGTTGCTGAATGATCCTTTCCAAGAGCCGCCGTCATCCGCCTACAAATGCTTCATCTTCTGGTGCAAGAGGATTCGCATCCACCACCACTACCATCTCCAAAACAACCCGCGATTCTATCACACAATCCTCGAAATTCACTCCACAATCAGGGCTTCGAGTTTAACTTCCGGACCCTCTGCAATCACCTGGTCGAATCCAGCCGCCGGAAGAATATTCCGGGAGGCCAATCCCTCCACGGCCACGTGATCAAATCGGGACTCCAAGCAATCCCCCTCATCTGCCACCACTTAATCAGCTTCTACTCCAACACCCAACGCCCGCATTGCTCCGAACAAGTATTCCATGAAACGACCCGAAAATCATCCACCACCTGGAGCTCCATCATCTCGTGCTTCGCCAAGAACGAACTCCCCTTGCGCGGGCTCGAGTATTTCAAGCTTATGCTGCGGGAGAACGGAATGTTCCCCGACGATCACATCTTCCCCTGCGCGACCAAAGCGTGCGCGATGGTCAACGACCGCCGCCTGGGCCGATCGGTGCACTGTCTGGCGGTGAAGATCGGGTTCGATGCGAACGTCTTCGTGGGGAGCTCGGTGGTGGACATGTACGCCAAGTGCGGGAGCTTGGAGGATGCGAGGAAGGTGTTCGATGAAATGCCTCAGAGAAATGTAGTGTCCTGGAGTGGGATGATTTATGGTTACGCTCAGATGGGGGAGGATCAAGAAGCTTTGACCCTTTTCAAGGACGCCTTGCGAGAACGTCTCGAAGTCAACGATTTTACATTCTCGAGCGTGATCCGTGTTTGTGGGAATTCGACTTTTCTCGAGTTGGGCAGACAAATGCACTCTCTGTGCTTGAAGATGAGCTACTACGAAACCAGCTTCGTTGGAAGCGCTTTAATCTCCATGTACTCCAAGAGCGGTGTGATCGAGTGCGCTCATCGGGTGTTTGACGAGGTTTCGGATAAGAATTTGGGCACGTGGAACTCGATGCTGATTGCGTGGGCCCAGCACGCCCGTACGACCAACGTATTCAATCTGTTCGAAAAAATGCAGAAATCGGGTATGAAGCCGAACTTCATCACGTTCTTGTGTATGCTCTACGCGTGCAGCCACGCAGGCTTACTGAACGAAGGGAAATATTATTTCAACAAGATGAAGGAACATGGTATAGAGCCCGGAAGTCAACATTACGCCTCGATGGTTGACTTGCTCGGACGAGCCGGGAAGCTAGATGACGCCATGAAATTGATCGACGAAATGCCAATGCAGCCAACCGAGTCGGTCTGGGGAGCTTTACTGACCGGGTGTCGAATCCACAAGAACACCGAGCTGGCGGGCTCTGTTGCGGATCGGGTTTTCGCATCAGGGCCCGTAAGCCCGGGCCTACATGTTCTGCTGTCAAACGCTTACTCAACTGCAGGTAGGTATCAAGAGGCAGCCATGGCGAGAAAGATGCTCCGAGACCGTGGGCAGAAAAAGGAGACGGGCCTGAGCTGGGTCGAGGAGAGTAATAGGATCCACACATTTGCTGCTGGAGAGAGAGGACACCCGATGTGTGACGAGATTTATAGGAAGCTGGAGGAGTTGGGTGAGGATATGGAGAAGGCCGGTTATGTTATGGACACAAGTCATGTGTCGAAAGAGGTTGACTTGGAAGAGAAGAGACGAACGATCGGATTTCACAGTGAGAGGCTGGCGATTGCATTCGCTTTGATTACTTTTCCAGCCGAGAGGCCGATTAGGGTTATGAAGAACTTAAGAGTGTGCGGTGATTGTCATGTCGCGATAAAGGTTATGTCAAAGTGCACGGGAAGGGTTATCACGGTGAGGGATAATAATCGGTTTCATCGGTTCGAGAATGGGGAGTGCTCTTGTGGTGATTACTGGTGAATATGGTCACAAAAAATCTTGCGGGTTAACTCAGTTTCTCACCAAGCCATTGGCATTTTTTTCATATAGATAAATATATTTTTATATTTAGTCAAAACATTTGTTTCAAATATTTTGAAGTGAATTGTAATTTAGTGAAATTAATCGAGTCATTCTACCGAGGCCATTAGAAAGAAAAAATCAATAGATTTATTTTACAATTATGTAAATTTTTTGGTAGAAAATTTGAACAAACAAATGAATACAATAACAACACAATTGAGAAATTGGGTAATCTATTTTCTTTATTTTTATGATTGTAACTAAAACAATGATCAATTCAGCTCCCCTATAGAAACTACACTGTTGCATGAATCCAAATAAAAAAAATCCAACTCTCATGGGAATACCCTCAAAACTTACCATGCAACTCAGAATCTGTAGAAAATCAATCACTTTTAAATTTGGTAAAAAAAATGTCTATTTCTTTTTCGTAATTATCGTTAGTGGATACTTTTGAGTTGTCAACTCTTCAGGTTCAATTAGAGCCATTCCAGGATGGTTTTCCTCGTAATATTCAGACCCCTAGTCCGTCCGGGAGCCCCACCTTTAATCGAAGCTAGATCCAGCACAAACCTACAAGAAAAGGTACTGATGAGTTTTTTTCTTAAATAATAGTACTAATAAACAAAGTTGTGTCATGTGCAAGCTTTTCATGTAACATACATGTTCTCGGTCGATCTTCTGGGACAATTAATCAGAACCTTCCCATCAATTTTTGAAACCGTGTGATACAGAGGCACCTCAAACGACTCTAACACTGTATAAGTAGAATGACAAATTACTTTAAAAAACATTCATGATTACAACCCATGATATTTGTTTATATTTTACAAATTGAATCTCTGGGAGTCGATTGAAATAAATGATTTTTAGAACACAAAGCACAAACTAACCTGTTTCCTCAGGAATCTCGATACCATGGCTAAGACCCAAAATTTCCTAAAAGAATAAAAAATAAATATTAAAAAGGGTTGAAAAAGAAGAAAAACTATTCAGTTTCAAAGGAGAAAATTAACCTTAAGTTTTTTGTAGCATGTCTCTAGGTCATCATTGATCAGAATATAGTCAAACAGGCCAGGTGAGTTTCCTTGTTCGAGTTCCACCTTTGCATTTTGGAGCCGCTTTTGGATCTGTTCTTCTGTCTCGGTCGCCCTATAACCATAATTTATAAGTATTCTTTTAAAAAAAATGGATTTGGAAGTTTAAATAGAGCTATAAGATGCCAAAAGCCTGGCTCACCTGGAGCGAAGGCGTAGTTCGAGCTCATCAAAGGAGGGAGGAGAGATGAAGATAAAAATGGCTTCAAGAGAGCTAGCCTTCACAGATCTTGCGCCTTGAACATCAATGTCAAGGATGCATCTCTACATGAAGATTTAATAAAAAAAGCAGACACAATCAATACATTTCCACCAAAAAGAAAAAAAAATCACGCTTGAAAGATTTGCAAATGTCAAATTTCGAACTAGTTTTAATTACAGAGATTACCCATGAGGTCTAGTCTAATTAACAATATACAAGTCTTAGAATTACACAAAATTCCTTGATATTGGTTTCTTATTATACGCATTGCACCCTCAGTAGAGGAATATTTGTTGGACAATTTCAAACTTCGGGATGGTAATTTTAATACCAACAGAGGGTATTTGTGATTATGAAAGATAATTGTTTCTAGCTCAACCCTAACTTTTTAATCTTCTACATAAAATTTTGGGATAATTATAATAACTACCCTTGAAGTTTAGTCAAATTACAAAAAATAAACTTATCTTTATAGAATTACATATAACCCATCTTGATCACTTTTGAGGGTGCACTTTTGTGGGACAAAAATAAATTTCATGTGGATACTTATAGTAACTGTTTTGATCAATCAGAGAAAGGTATACAGGTTTCTACATTTTCTACTTTCGCCAGGGAACAAAAAAAAAACACAAGAAGACAATCCAACACTCAAAGGCTACCTGAGCCTAAATAACAAAACTCAAGTAAATGATTTTTTTACCTTTCCTTTGTCAGCAACTGCCTCAACCGCTTCCACACTAGTCCCATAGAGATTTCCATGAACAGCCGCAAACTCTAGAAACTTCCCATCTTCAATACCCTTCTCCATGACACCACGTTCCATGAAATGGTAGTGAACCCCATCCCTCTCATATTTCCTCGGGGCACGGGTCGTGTGGCTTACCGAGAATCCGAACGTGGATGGAAATTCTTCCATCAGTTTGGAAATCAGGGTACCCTTACCAACTCCAGAGGGGCCACTAATAACAATGGGTTTTGGGGATTGACCGAGAACTCCTTTACTCCAAGCAACTACTTCAGTCCCTAATCTAATTTTCTGATCTCTGATAAATGAAGTGTTCACCTGAAAATGAAGTAATGGTAGTGTTTAGTGACTAATAAATTACTACAATATTCTGATTTGTGTGTAGAATGCTAAACCAACGAGATCGGAAATGCAAACCATCTTGGCTTTTCTTCAAAAAATTTGTTAAAACTTTGCAGAATGAGAAGCAGAATTTTGCATCTGAAATGCTAAATTGCAAGTTTAAGTCAACAATCACTATTCCTTTTCCAAACACCAACCTCAAGAAACCAAAAGCTATCATCAGAGATTGTGTTGGCCTTAATAACCAAAATCCGATTTTCATCTATAGCAACAGCCGAGTGGCCATTTGATTGCTTGGGTTTTGTGCCTAACACGACCGGTACCACCCTACAAACATTATAAATTCTTTAGTTGGATGAATTCAATGATTCATAACTTAAAAATACAAAATAAAAGTGCATAAACGTAATCCTGCAAAGCTTACCATTCACCCGTAGATTTATCAAAAATTCGAACTTCAAAGGTGGACGCAGATTTGTCGTCAAATTCACCAATGACATACTGGAGAAATTAAAGAGGGGTGAAGGTTCATATATAACAAAACATTCTACCACAGTAGGAGAATACTTTTTTTCGATAAATTATCGTACTGTCTTATTGCAGTCAATGTCGACAGCAGTTTCAAATCCATTGGAGTTACAATTGTTCTTGAGATTGTTGTCTACAGTGAAAGCTGGAGCTTCCCCCTAAACACATCAGCAAAAGAAAAATACATCAGGATACAAATAAACCATCCATTTCGATAGATTTATTACATTAAACAATTTTTTGTTTCCATGACTCACCATAGATTCAATGATCCACAAATCAAGAGCAATTCTGTCGAAATTCAAATGAAAAAAAAAAAGACATCGTTAGAACCCATAAGCATAAATCTGCCCCTTTCCAAACCCTAACCCAATCAAAATAAAAAATTCAAATCCCCAATCATATAATTTGTATCCAGAATAACCCATTGATCAATCGCAAACACTTAATTATAATGAATCGAACACGTGAATCTCGAATAAAAACGCGAAGAACAAAAATGAATATACCTGTAAAAATTTTGGATTTGACCAAGTCACAAAGCTTGAACAATAAATGGCTGCAACTGAGAGTTTGGGAGGACGCCTCAGCAGGTTATATAATTAAAACACCGAGTGCGTGCGGTGTGTGTGAGTTGGCTGCATTGAATTCACAGATCATTGAATTCGAGGACGATGTGGGCTTCGCTTTTTATTTTTCATAATTCTCATAAACCTAGGGTTATTATGCATGAAAAAATTGCACTTTTTGGCCATAACTTTTGAATCGTTGCAATTTGGTCCAACACTCAACTTTTTGGGAGACAAAGTCCACCTCAAATTATACAATTTGTTACATAAATTATAAATTGAATATGTTACTTATGGTTATGCATTTATTTTCTAATGTATATTTATAAAAAAATCATAGTTAATTGTGTTAACTACAAACCATTAAACCAATTAGAAGAGTGATTTTTGATAAGTGTCTTTTAAAAAATATTTTGAAGTGAATACGCACGAGTGAGAACAAAATACGTTAGCAAACATTTGTGAAATCAAAATATCACTTTTAAAAACATTTATCAATAAATAATAATTTAATTTAACTTATAAAATGAAAAGGATAGAAATTATTAATTAAAAAATAAACTAAACCGTAAGTCGAACTTTGACCATTACAAGAATATTGAAATTAGAATTTAGAAAATAAACTAAACCTAAAGAAAGAGTAATTATTAGAAATTTCATTTTAAAAAAAATTACAGTTTATTTTAGTTCCTTGTTTTAATAAATAATAATTTTTAATAGATTAATCAAATATTGTCCATTAATAAAATGATTAAAAATCCAAATAAACTGCAACCTCTACTCTTTAGTTTTGTGACGCTGCATTTTCCAGATAGTATGATATAACAGCCTCTCACTTCATCTTCATAAAAAAATCCTCCATTTCCATTCTCTCTCTGCCTCTCTCTCTCTCAGTCCAGAGAAAGAGCAAGAAGAAGAGCAATGGATATGGCTATTGGGTCCCACCCCACTACAAGATTCACCCCCAAAACCCTGCTCTTATCTTCAAGAAATCTCGAACCCAAAACCAGAAACCCAATTCGCAACAACTCCTGGATAAAAAGACAATTTCTCGGCACCTCTTTATCCATCAAGACAAGAGGAAAGTCTTCAAGTATCCCTTTACGGAATTCTATCAAATGCTCTGTTTCTCAGGCCACAGACACTGCCACTGGTAACCTAATTACTACCTACGATCTTTCTGTCCAATTTTCTTGATTTCGTTTTGCTTGTTAGTTACTCCTTCTGTATGAATATTCTCGTGTGTTTCAGTTATGTTATTTAATGCGTGAGCTGGAAAGGGGCTTTGAGGCTAATGAGTGTTTGTTTTTGAGACCTAATTGTATAATTTTAAGTTAATTTTATCTGTTGATGGATTTCAATTAACCAAGAATTTGTATGTAAACTGCTTTTTGATCCCTGTTATTCTGCATGTATTGTGTGATGATCGAGAACTCCTTACACCGGCCCTGATAATTTTTTCCGTTTGATTGTTTCAGAGAATAAGATCCAGTTGATAAGAAGAAGCGATGTTCGAAATATAGCGATCGTTGCACACGTTGATCATGGGAAAACCACTTTGGTGGACGCTATGTTGAGACAAGCTAAGGTACTTATTTCCTTGGTAAAATAATTCTATGATGCAAATTTATATTTTTGTACCTTTTAAGATTTTAATTTGTATCTGCGAAGTTCTTGTTGCAGTTGACTAGTTTTGGTTGTTAAATAAATGATCATTTATATTTGGTTTTTGTTGTGCAGGTTTTTCGGGACAACCAATTTATGCAGGAGAGGATAATGGATTCAAATGATCTAGAGCGCGAAAGGGGAATAACTATACTTAGCAAAAATACTTCTATTGCGTATAATGATACAAAAATCAATATAATTGATACCCCAGGTCATTCTGACTTTGGAGGCGAAGTGGAAAGGATTCTCAATATGGTTGAAGGAGTTCTTTTAGTGGTACGTACTCTGATTCATCAAAATTATTTGATATTTATTATTTGGTGCATAATACTAATTTCTCATAACTATGTGTGTTCTCGAATTTTTTATTGACATGTGGGGTTATCTTAATTGATATGTAGGTTGATTCAGTTGAAGGCCCAATGCCACAAACAAGATTTGTTTTGAAGAAGGCTCTTGAGTTCGGCCATGCAGTTATTGTGGTCGTTAATAAGATTGATAGACCTTCTGCCCGTCCGGACTTTGTCGTTAATTCAACTTTTGAATTGTTTATTGAACTAAATGCAACAGATGAACAGGTAGTTTTAATTCTGGACCTTCAATTAGTCCGTATAAATCTTTATTATGTTCGTAAGAAATTGTATGCTTAGTAACTTTGTTGACCTTATATCTTAATGCAGTGTGATTTCCAAGTCATATATGCTAGTGGCATCAAAGGAAAAGCAGGACTTTCACCTGAAAATCTGGCTGATGATCTTGGACCACTTTTTGAGACCATTGTTCGATGCATACCAGGGCCGCTAATTCACAGAGACGGGGCACTTCAAATGCTTGTAAGTGGCAGTTCTTTATGTCGACCCTTACATTTTATTCATGATTTTGGGCTGAAATTAAAATATGGCATTCTTTCTTGAAAACAACGAAAATTATATCGACACTTAATTAAGACCAATATGCTATTTGAATGATTTAAACTATGGCATTCTTACTTTAGTTTTTAACATGTGTTGTATGTTGTTTTACTTAATTTCTTCTGAAACATTTGCAGGCCACAAACATTGAATATGACGAGCATAAAGGGCGCATTGCAATTGGACGTTTGCATGCTGGGGTATTGCGCAAAGGAATGGATGTGCGGGTAGGTCTACTGATGACTTAATACTGAATATATTTTACTTTATTATTAGATTATCAATTAATAAAATCTATATGTTTTTGTTTATTACTATGAGGAAGTTGAGTTACTTCACATCATGTTGTTTTGCAGTTTTCCAGTTTCACTTTTTCCCTTTTTGTTTTAATAATGAAAAACGGACTTACAATATATATAACACTGACTTGATTTTATCCAGATATGCACTTCAGAAGATTCTTGCAGATTTGCTAAAGTAAGCGAACTTTTCGTGTATGAGAAGTTCTATAGAGTGCCTGTAGACGTTGTGGAAGCCGGCGACATTTGTGCTGTTTGTGGTATTAACGATATTCAAGTAAGTTAAGCAAGAAAAGGAAATGGATCCACGTGACCTGTTCCTATCAATGAACATATTATACGTAATCTTGCTGAAGAATCTCATGATGACAATAATGATATAATTTATCTAATTTTAGATTGGAGAGACAATTGCGGATAAAGTTTCTGGGAAGCCGTTACCTTCCATAAAAGTGGAAGAGCCTACTGTGAGAATGGCTTTCTCAATCAACACTTCACCTTTTGTGGGCCGTGAGGTAATATGATTTTAACATCGTTTTGATAAAAAAAAAAAAAAACTATTTTTTTTTATGATCTATCGTGTGTTTGTAAAGTTATGCTGATCTTTAATTCTACATTAGAATTATTTCCGTTGAAATCTGTCTTAATGTATGTCAGGGGAAGTATGTCACTAGCAGAAACCTGCGAGATCGGCTCTTTCGTGAGCTTGAGCGAAATTTGGCTATGAAAGTTGAAGATGGTGAAACTTCAGATGTATTTATCGTTAGTGGACGTGGTACTCTGCATATTACTATATTGATCGAAAATATGTAAGAAGATCGGAGTCCACATTATATTAGTAAATGTTTAGCATCTCTTAAACAATTCTAATATGTGTGATTTTCGCAGGCGTAGGGAAGGGTACGAGTTCATGGTGGGACCACCCAAAGTTATCAACAAAAAAGTCAACGACAAAATGCTGGAACCTTATGAGGTGATTATTTATTTTCGTTCCTATTCTGTACATATGTGATATGTGCACATTATTCCAGCTAGAAGCTGTTTTTTTTTTTTTTTTTTTAGAGCGCAAACACTCCATTATTCTAGTCATGGATCATTGAAAGCAAAATATTGAACTCTGACTGGTTTACAGATTGCTATCGTGGAGGTACCAGAAGAATATGTGGGCCCAGTCGTGGAACTTCTTGGTAGAAGACGTGGACATATGGTTGATATGCAAGGAACTGGGTATTGACATCTCCTTCCAAATAAACTATTTTCCAGGAAATTACAAAATTACACGTGGGGTTTAACTTAATTACAAAAAAGGTCCAACTTTCAAAAAACATTTCAAAAATCCCCTTCACATTTATATAAAATTACAGACAGACTGATCCTTGGCTTACACAATGAATCAGTCTCGGGTATTTTGATAATTTCGAAGTTTATTTTTATCTTCATCTTCTCAATTTAATCACTTTTCATGGATGTTATTAGGTCGGAAGGCACGACTCTGATGAAGTATAAAGTACCGACCCGGGGCCTTCTCGGATTGCGAAATTCGATTCTTACTGTAACCCGAGGCACAGCAGTTCTCAACACAATATTTGAAGAGTATGGGCCTTGGGCTGGTGACATAAGTACCCGTGATCAGGGTTCACTGGTAATTTATCTTTTTTTTAAACATAATCAATTATCACTGTATCTTAATTGTGTCTAAAACAGCCCTTTACTTGAATCATTATTCAATTTGTAGCAAGCCCTTTATCAGGCTTAACCTTAAAAGGGTAATAGATGTGATGAACCCTTTTGTAGGTATGTGAACGAAAAACTGCAAAAATGATTTAATGTGTTCTTTTGTAAGGTTGCTTTTGAGGATGGCACGTCTACTTCATACGCCCTCTCGAGTTCACAAGAAAGAGGACAGATGTTTATCGCCCCTGGAGCCGAAGTTTATAAAGGTCAAATAGTGGGCATTCATCAGCGGCCGGGGGACTTATCCTTGAACGTGTGCAAGAAAAAAGCTGCAACAAATATCCGTTCAAATAAAGATGTAACAGGCAAGAAACTAATTTTTTTAATGATTAATCTAAATTTCACGGGCGTATTTTGATTTTTTTTTTGTTCTCGATTTGTGATGTACATCAAGTTTTCTGATGAATGAGTTCTCCATTTATGTGTGTAGTGGTTCTTGATACCCCAATGGAATACAGTCTGGATGACTGCATAGAGTACATTCAAGAAGACGAGCTCGTTGAAGTCACTCCTGCAAGCATCCGTATGTGCAAGAACCCCAAGTTTAACAAGAAATCCCGCTGAAAATTTGACTTCGACTCTTGAAGTTCTTGTCGAATTGTATGTGGCGTGTGCATAACAAGGTAAGGAATTCTTCGGAAGCTGATCTATGTGGAGGGTTATAGCAGTATAGAATTTTATTTCTGAATTTATTTAAGAGAAACATCATATGCTGTGTATAAATTTTGCCCGGTTTCGAATCTTCTGTTCAAAGATTATGCACATGAAAGCTTCTCAGACTCTCTTTGAATGATCATGTATCTTAATATAATACAGTAGAAGCAAAGGCAAAGCAATGTAAATTTTAAATTTAACTTAATCGTGCAATTCTTTTTCAAAAAAATAAATAAAATTATCAATGAATCAAAAGAGTGTTTTGTTTTTAATCATAAAAAGTTAGACCACCAAGCCACCAAACTTGTGGGAATTAAAGGGTGAATTTGCAATTAAAGGAAAAATAGTGGGACCCACCGCTAACGTATTGGATAACGTGTTAATGGGATTCTAGAAGCTCATCCCGAGTCACGTCAACTAAACCAAAGTTTACATCATTGACTTCAGTGTGATGACCGTTTTGCCCCTAGCAAGTTCCTTACTTCTCATTTTGCACCCCATCCAATCAAAACAAATTTCACACAAACTAGATGGAGTAAGGGCAACTGTGGAATACTTAAAGTCAAATGAACAGTAGGGGTCCATATAATTTGGGGAGCAAGAAATTTAATAATATATAATAAAAAATAATTATTCATTTTTTTAAAATATTTTTATTTTTTATTTTTAATCCATTTTCAAAAATTTAATTTTAATTATTTTATTTTTTTAACTTATATATATATATATATTATTTTTTTAAAATACACATTTTATTTTTATTTTGTGCCAATAAAATGTGACTACTACTATTTTGAAAAAAATGGAAAAGGATAAATTTTTAAACAAAATATTAGGTAGAAAAGCACCAATAAATAAATGGCTCTCTCTATCAATAAGATTACAACCTCAAGAAAATCTTTTTCACATCATTTATTTTTTCTTCAATCCAAAACCCTTTTCACTCCATTAAATCTCTAGTCTTTTGCTAGTTCACAATTTTTTTTCTTTCTTTTTTAGCCCTTTTAATCCTCTGTTTTTCATTAGAAAAAGCTATCATTTTTTTTGTGTGTGTTGTTGCTTGTTCAAAAATTCTCAGTGTTTGTAGATGTGGGTTTTGTGGGTTCTCAAATTCCAACATGTTTGTTGATGGGTTTTGAAGCTTCTTGAATTTTGAATAAAAAAAGCACTTTATTTACAGTGTTTTTTCTTCTTCTTGAAAACAGAGTATTATTACTCTCTTCAAAAATCAAGACTCACTTTTTATACTGAGATCATACAGAAACCCGAATTGAATTATTTGATCATCGATTGATCTGTGTGTTTTGAGCAGAAAAACAAAATGGGAAATTGTTGTGCAGCATCGACACACCACGACAACAAGAAGATCAGAGGCAAGCACAAGAAGCCGAACCCGTTCTCCAACGACGGCATCAACGGCGGCGCCGCCGTCGCCGCCACCGGAGACGACAAAAAGTCCACCGTCCTATCGAACCCCACCGGCCGCAGCATCGAGGCGTTTTACTCGCTCGGGCGCGAGCTCGGCCGTGGGGAGTTCGGGGTGACTTACCTCTGCACAGATAAATCAAGCGGCGAAGCTTTCGCCTGCAAGTCGATATCGAAGAAGAAGCTCAGAACCGAAATCGACATAGAAGACGTTAGGCGGGAGGTGGAGATAATGAGGCGGCTCCCGAAGCACCCGAACGTGGTGAGCTTGAAAGACACTTTCGAGGACGATCGAGCTGTGCACTTGGTCATGGAGCTGTGCGAAGGAGGCGAGCTCTTCGATCGGATCGTCGCGAGGGGGCATTACACCGAGAGGGCTGCTGCAGCCGTGACTAAGACGATCGTCGAAATTATCGAGGTGAAGGTTTATTGCTATTTCTTGGTATATAAAAATGTGTTCTTGTTTATGATAGTGAGATTTTTGATGATTTACAGAATTGCCATAAGCACGGGGTGATGCATCGCGATCTTAAGCCCGAGAACTTCTTGTTCGCGGATAAAAAGGAAACGGCTCCGCTTAAGGCCATCGATTTCGGTCTCTCGATTTTCTTCAAGCCCGGTATTGATTGCCTTCAATCTGTCTATTTTTGTCAATGTTTGATGTCCTCGTTTATGTTGTCTCGTTTCCTATCGAATCTTGTGTGTGTATGTGTAGGCGACAGATTCAATGAGATCGTGGGAAGTCCTTACTATATGGCTCCGGAGGTGCTCAAGAGAAACTATGGACCGGAAATCGATGTTTGGAGCGCCGGAGTTATTCTATACATTTTACTGTGTGGCTTTCCACCTTTTTGGGCAGGTAACAATGGAGTTAACCGACTCTTAGAAAGATCGAGGGATGTAAATTGTTGTAAAGTAGAAGTCTTGGGTTGTTTGTAGTATTTTGAAAAGTTGTGGGGTGTGATTGTAAAATTTTGCAGAAACCGAGCAAGGTGTTGCCCAAGCGATAATTCGTTCGGTTGTGGACTTCAGAAGAGAGCCTTGGCCGAAGGTTTCGGATAGAGCAAAGGATCTCGTTAAGAAGATGCTCAACCCCGATCCCAAGCTGCGGCCCACTGCAAAGGAAGTACTAGGTAATAAATACACTTCGCGCCTTAAGTATGTATTAATCGTTTCTTCCAATCCGTTTTACCGACGAGTCTAGGTGCCGGTTTCAGATCATCCTTGGTTGCAGAATGCAAAGAGTGCTCCCAATGTCTCGTTGGGCGAAACCGTAAGAGCTAGGCTGAAGCAGTTCTCGATGATGAACAAGCTCAAGAAAAGGGCTCTGAGGGTAAAAATCCCAAAACACCCCTCTATACTTATTACTGATCAGTAAAGATTTCGTTTTTTTGAAATGTAGGTGATCGCAGAGCATTTGTCGGTGGATGAAGTGGCGGTGATAAAGGAGGGATTTCAGTTAATGGATACGAGCAACAACGGGAAAATCGACATTAACGAGTTGAGAGTTGGATTGCATAAGCTCGGTCATCACATCCCGGAATCTGATCTTCAAGTACTTATGGAAGCGGTATGCGACTTAATTTCTTTTTTCGTATCCTTATTTTTATTTTGAAAAAAAAATTATTTTTTTTATTGTGTAGGGTGATGTGAATAAGGATGGATTTATCGACTATAGAGAGTTTGTTGCGATTTCTGTACATTTAAGGAAGTTGGGCAACGACGATCATCTCCGGAAGGCCTTTGATTTCTTCGATAAAAATAAGAGTGGGTACATAGAGATCGAAGAGCTGAGGGATGCGTTTGCTGACGAGGATGAGGAAACGAGCGAAGAGGTCATCAGTGCTATCATTCAAGAAGTCGACACCGATAAGGTCCCTTATCCTGTCTTTGCATATTTTACTTGAAAATCCAGTCGTGTTTTTCGACTGATCTAATGAATGAATAATTCATGTGTGTGTAGGATGGATGTATAAGTTACGATGAGTTTGCTGCTATGATGAAGGCGGGTACGGATTGGAGAAAGGCATCGAGACAATACTCACGCGAACGGTATAATAGTCTGAGTTTGGAATTGATGAGAGACGGATCTATAGAAATGAGAAATGAAGTTTGATGTATATAAGTCCATAACTTGAAGTCTGAACAGAACCATACGATTTGCTCTACTGGTTTAACGGTCTGTTTTTTTTCTTCCTATTTTGTTTGGGCAATATAGAAAAAGTGATTTGGTGTTTGTTAAGAACCATACGATTTGCTCTACTGGTTTAACGGTCTGTTTTTTTTCTTCTGTTTGGGCAATATAGAAAAAGTGATTTGGTGTTTGTTATGATTGAATTGCGATTTAGTCAATCATTATTTGGTATTCTTTCACTCCCTCATCTCGAACTTTTAAAAAAAATTAAAAATAATTTGAGAAATTTAGTCAACTCGCACTTTAATAAAATTTAAAAAAAAAATTGAGAAATTGAGTGAGTAATGTTTTAAACAAAAATAATCACATTTCACCTAAAGGCTAATGTGAAATTAAAAATGTCACATGCAATCGTAACCTCACAAATATTTTTGTATTTTTCATCATCTAAATGATCTTTTTTTTCTTCATAAAATTATTATGTAAAACAATTCCCTTTTATATATATTTATATATATTTTCTATTTGTTTCATATCTTTTCATATCTATTACTCTTTTGTTTCACATAATTAAATTATCTTAATCTGGCATATATATTATAAAAAATAACAAATTTTTATTTTTACACTTGTCAATTATTTTTAAAATCTATACATGAAAATTTTCAAAATCTAGTCTAAATTAAAACAAAATGAAAAGGTTAGAGTAAAATTATATTATTTACAATATGCTCGGTGTTCCACACATATTTATTGGCATATAAGTTAGTTTTATACAAATATCTAGAATTATTATGTTCCATAATTCTTATTTGATTCTTGTTTCATACATTTATATAATAAATATTTGTAAAGTACTGTAACTAAATATTAAAGATAAAATTGATTTATAATAAATATTTGTGAAGTAACTAAATATTAAAGATAAAATTGCGTGTATAAACAATAAATATGTGTTGAGCATATTTATTATTGGATTGTGTTAAAACTCTATTTTCAAAATATTTGTGTTTCATACATTTATATAATAAATATTTGTAAAGTAACTAAATATTAAAGATAAAATTGATTTATAATAAATATTTGTGAATTAACTAAATATTAAAGATAAAATTGCGTGTATAAACAATAAATATGTGTTGAGCATATTTATTATTGGATTGTGTTAAAACTCTATTTTCAAAATATTTTTATTACAATAAATTATGCACAATTTTCTCATCAATGGAAGGGTATTGTTCTATTTTCAAAATATTTTTATTAAAATAAATTATGCACAATTTTATGATGTTATGTTCTCATCCTTCTAGTAGAATGAGAGCATGGATATTGTTTATTACAATACTCCACATATTTATTGGGCATATAAGTAGTTTCATATAAATATCTAAAATTATTATGTTCCATAATTATTATTTGTGTGTTTCATACATTTATATAATAAATATTTGTGAAGTAACTAAATATTAAAGATATACAATAAATATGTGTTGAGCATATTTATTATTGAACTCTATTTTCAAAATATTTTTATTAAAATAAATTATGAACAATTTTATGATGTTATGCTCTCATTTTTATATTTTAAAAATATTTTTATTAAAATAAATTATGTACTATTTATACTTAATCACAACTACATCCAACAACATACTCAAACTAAAATTAAATATCTTTCACTAGACAAATAGAGATTGATAACAACATCCTTGTTTCAGAACCTATTTATACTTAATCACAACTACATCCAACAACATACTCAAACTAAAATTAAATAACTTTCACTAGACAAATAGAGATTGATAACAACATCCTTGTTTCAGAACCCTGAGAATTTTTATTTTTGTTAAGGGTAGTAAGAATTGAAAATTATTGAGTTTTTTATTGTTTAAAATTCCACAAGTCGCTTTTGGTTATTACGGGTATTTTATTGCTCACATATTGGATTTGTATACCTTATTAATATGGATTTTATTGCTCAACACATATTAATTATTGTTTTATTCTTTTATTCATTTACATTGCTACACATATTTATTGGATTGGTATTTGTTATTAAGTGTTCAGGTGGTTAATTCTAAGAAAGAGGAAGAGAATATTAGAAATATTTTATTGCTACACATATTTATTGGATTGATATTTGTTGTTGAGTGTTCAAGTTGTTAATTTTAAGAGGGAGGAAGAGAATATTAGAAGGTGTTAATGGTATTTGTTATTAGGTGTTAAGTTTATAAGTTCAATCCATCCACGAATATAATAAAAGATAGAGAAAAGAAATACATAAACAATACCTTCAACTAACATAGTCTTATTTTACATACATTTAGTTAGTTAGTCTTATTTTACATACATTTAGTTAGTTATTTAAGGGGTGTTTGATGAGCTAGGTAAATTAAGATCACTAAGTGTTATTTATAGGTAAAGTTGTTTGGTTTGTTGTTTCTCTGCCTGCATCAAAACAAGAAAATCTACCATTCTCTACAACAATTCCCGTAGGGAAATCTGCATTTCAGGTTATCTCAAATCCGAAGTCCAATATTGACTCAACTCCACTTGTCATCACCATATTGATTGTCTAAGGTGTTCAAGTTATTAATTCTAACTACAATACATAATAAAAGATAGAGAAGGGAAATACATAAATCTCATTTAGGCTGGATTCTTTTTGTTTTTAGTTTTTCTATTTTGGTTGTGAATGCATATTGTCATTCATTAGTGTTTTGTGTCATTGTGTGTTGTTAGGATTTGATTCATTGTTGTTCTTATTTGGTTTGAGAAGAATCAACTCACGCGAACAGTATAACAGCCCGAGCTTGGAAACTGATGAGAGACGGGTCTTTACAAATGAGAAATGAAGTTTGATAGCTAGGTCGATATCTTGAAGAGAAATAGACACACATACATTGCCTTGTTACATTTCTATAAATATTACCTCTGTCCCAAGACAATAGTCACACTTTCTTCACAAATAACAAAGGAAGTATGACTATTAATATGTGACAGAGGTAGTATTGTTTTAACGAAGATAGAACGAGATTTATATTATAGTTTTGCGATCTTGAGCGGTTCAAGCATGTTGCTGCAGAGAAGAGTAACCCTGGAAGACGAGATCAGAGTTTTGATCTCGGAGTTTGAAGAGTCGTCGTCGCATTTCGATAAGCGCACCTCCCACACCTGAATAGTTTTCCCGACGTTCACAGGGGTAGCTTCAGCAACGACAAAGTCGCCTAAGCGCGCACTCTTTAGGTGGCTGATGCTGAGGTGGACTCCGACCACTCGCTGCATCCCGGAAGCGAGGTGGGCCCCTATGCTCGATAGAGACTCGGCTATCAGGGCCGACACTCCTCCGTGAAGCACCTTGAACGGCTGTATATATGTCCATTTTCGTAATTAAGATAAACCTCCGGGTAACTTTTGTAATTTTCAGATAAACATATATACCTGACAGCACTTTGGGGTGATAAGAATGTGGCCTGAGATTTTGTCAGCTGAAAGGGAGTCGAACTCGAAGCCGAACGAGTGAAGTGGAATGTCGAACAATTCTTTCGTCGGTTGGTTCATCTTGACTGACCGGTTTTGAATTACAAGCTAGAGGAAAACGAGCTCAACGAATTAATCATACGAGAAAAAAACAATTGAATCTGTGAATTCGATCAAGTCGCAGTCGATAAAACATACACGAAAAACAGATCCAATGAACACATGATCAATTCATCTGGGAACATAAAATAAAAAATATAATAATAAAAACTCTTACCAAATTAATCAGCTGAGAATGGCGAGAAAGATCGAGATGATGCAAGAAACTGCGCGCCTAATGAATAATGATGCTCTCTTTGTCAACTCTCTCGAGTCTCGATTACTTATGCGTATTTTTATTTGTTTATTAAGATATGTGATTCACGTGAACATGTTCAAAATGTAAGTTGGGTAGGTAAAGTTTAAAAAACAAATGATATATTTTATTGTGAGATGTCAAAACAAAAATAGAGTATACACTATTACTATAAAACAATTTCTTTAATTTATAATTAAATATTGTATAGTTAAATAGTACTACTTTCTCGCCATTGAAATATTCATATGGTGTAAAATACATATCAATGTTTTTTTTAATGAATTTGCTAGTAAACTGAATTCCAATCCATTTATACTACTACATATATATATTGAATCTTTTTAGTGACTTTGACCTCCCATTTTTCTGCAAGAATTGGGACCTCCCATCCTATAATAAAATGATTTATTACTTAACTTCAATATTTTATACACGTGGATATTAAAATTAATATATAATTAAATACAGTAAAAAGAAAAGTGGGGTCCTCGTAATTTTCGGGAAATTGGGTAGAAAAATCGTTTTTGCAAAACTTTGCATCGTTGAAAATCTTTGAATGATGCCAGAAGAGACGTCTTCTGGTCAGCTATCTACATGCATTGCTCTCAAGGTGACAAAAAACATACACAATAATCTTAACCATATTTATATATATCAAAGGTTGAGTTTCTTCAACAATGAGAGATTATGTTTTTTGAGATTAATTTTTTTTCTTTTAATCTCGTGTGTTTCTTGAAATGGGTTGATTGATTTTGTTCTGTTTTATATTTGACGTGTGAATTTGGTTGATTCTTGAAATGGGTCGATCGAAATCTTTTTGTTTTCGCTTAAAGATTGAATTTTTTATCTTTCGGTTGATTGAAATTCAGAATTTGGGTGTTTCTTGAGATGGGTTGATTTTTTTTTTTTTTTTTTGTTAATACTTGACGTACGATTTCGGTTGTTTCTTGTAATGGGTCGATCGAACTCTCGATTTTTCCCTTTAAAGATTGAATCTTTTCTTGAATTTCAGAATTTTGGGTTGATTGAATTTGTTATATTGTGAATTTGATTGATTCTTGAAATGGGTTGATTGGAATTTTGGGTTGCAGGCATTTTAATTATTGGCATTCCAGAAGAGCCCGCCTGATCTTGTATTTTCTTTCCCTTCTTCTCGATATAATCAAGAAGGGAAAGAATGCATTGAACCCTGAAGGTGCATTCGTCGGGAAAAGAAAAAAAAATTGAAATCTGTGGATTAATAATTATTTCAGAAAAATCATGAGTGCAGTTTCGGGTGTGATCTCAAGGCAAGTCTTGCCGGCGTGCGACAGCCTCTGCTTCTTTTGTCCGGGGATTCGGACCAGGTCTCGCCAGCCTGTCAAGAGGTACAAGAACTTGATCGCCGATATTTTCCCCAAGAACCCGGTTAGTTTTTCTAATCACGAATCATATAATTATCGTGTATTATATTTTGAACATTTTTCATGTACTTTATTTTGATGTGTAGGAAGAAGAGCCGAATGATAGGAAGATAGGAAAACTCTGCGAATATGCAGCGAAAAATCCTTTACGCATCCCAAAGGTATATGTATTTGGATGCTAAAAATGTATTTACAAGAAATTTCTATTTCTTGATTACTTATTTGGTTCGCTTTGGAAATGTACAGATTGCGAACACCCTTGAACAAAAATGCTACAAGGAATTACGGAACGAAAACTTTTGGTCAGTGAAGATTATAATGTGTATTTATAGGAAGTTGATAGTGTCTTGCAATGAGCAATTGTAAGTTCAATGCTGCTATTTTTTTTTTAAACAAAACAAAATTGTATGTACGTTTAATTTTCAATTGGAACTTAGTACTCGTGTCGTTGTCTTCTCAGGTCTTTGTTTGCAAATAGTGTGTTGACTATTATGCATACATTATTGGAGCAAAACAAAGACGAGATTTTGACAGTTGGATGTGATTCGCTCTTTGATTTCGCTCATAATCAAGTCGGTTTCTTGCTGCCCAATGTTTTTTTTCCTTTTCTCCATAACTTGTACATTCGGATTGACTCGTGTTTTTAACGTTCTCCAAGAATGACGGAAGCTACATCTGTAATCTCGATGGATTTATTCCGAAACTCTGCCAGTTGGCACAAGAAGGAGGAGAAGACGAGCGGGCAGAAACTATAAGGGCAGCTGGGCTGAAAGCTCTGTCTGCTTTGGTATCTTGTTTTCTTTTTTTTTTTTTTTTGTTTAGTTTTCGGGTTTCTTTATTTTTACGTTCTTTCTTGTTATGCAGGTTTGGTTCATGGGTGAAAACTCCCATATTTCAGACGAATTCGATAGTGTGAGCATTTTATTCCTTTATTTGATTGGTTTTCAGAACTTTTAGATTCTGTAAATACCTAACTAAATATTTTTTTCCGAATTCCTCAGATTGTTTCAGTCGTCTTGGAAAATTACGAAGGTGCGAGTAAGGATTCCGCTGAACCGGGTGAAAACCGCTGGGTGCAAGAAGTTCAGAAAACCGAGGGGCACGTTTCGGCTTCGCCAGATGGCTCAACCCAGTCTCCCGCCTGGAAAGTCGTCGTAAACGATAAAGGACAACCAGAAGTGGCGCCGTAATTTTCTTTTCTTTTCTTCGGCTAGTCGTTTTCCTCACTTAGTTAAATGATGCTTCGTGTGTTTTACTATACAGAGAGCAGGCCAAGAACCCTTGCTTTTGGTCTCGGGTTTGTTTGCACAACATGGCCAAGCTCGGGAAAGAAGCAACCACCATGCGTCGGGTGCTGGAATCTTTGTTTCGGTATTTCGATAATGGGAATCTATGGACAGCAAAAGATGGCATCGCCTTTCCTGTTCTCCGAGAGATGCAGCTCTTGATGGACGATTCTGGTCAGGTTCAAAGCCAAATTTACTAAAATACCCCTACATCACGTGTCGCGCTTTTAGTTCTGTAATTATCGTCAAATTTCAGTTCGAGTCATTTTCAACTTTCTACTCTTGATTGTGCAGGGCAAAACACACACCTCTTGCTTTCCTTATTAGTGAAGCATCTCGATCATAAAAACGTCACCAAGCAACCTGAAATGCAACTGGACATAGTCGAGGTCGTCATGGGCCTCTCTAGAATCACTGTAGTCCAGTCATCGGTATCTATAGTCAGTGCTGTGAGTGATGTCATGAGGCATCTGCGTAAATGCATGCATAATTCGCTCGACGACTCGAACACCAAAGAAGACACAGTTAAATTGAATAGAAAGTTTCACGATTTAGTGGACGACTGCCTCACCGAGTTGTCCTCAAAGGTGACCTTCTTTTCTCGCCTGACAAAATTGAAAATTACAAAAATACCCTTGAGGGTTTGGCCTAACGTCGTCAAATGCTCTTTTACAAATAGGTCGGAGATGCAGGGCAGATCCTCGATGTGATGGCAAGTATGTTAGAAAATCTCCCTAGTGTTACCATTTCGGCTCGAGCTACTGTTTCCGCTGTCTATCGTACGGCTCAAATCATAGCTTCCCTTCCGAATTTATCGTATCAAAAGAAGGTAATTAAGGTGTCTTTATAAATTCAATAACATGAAGTGAGAGTTGGTAGTTAAAGTTTTCGCTTCGTATCATTAGGCTTTTCCAGAGTCTCTCTTTCATCAACTACTTCCGGCCATGCTCCATCCGGACCTCGACACGCGAATCGGGGCCCACCAGATCTTCTCCGTAGTCCTCGTTCCATCTTCCGTCTCCCCTCAGCTGGACCCTACCGTGCCCAACCCGAACAAGAAGATGGACTTCCCGAGAACACTCTCGAGAACTGTGTCCGTTTTCTCCTCGTCAGCTGCCCTTTTCAAGAAGCTGAAAAACAAAAAGAACAACACAAAGGAGAATATTCCGCATAAGAACAATGTTCTGGGTGTTGTCCCCGAAGAACAGAAGAATGTGAACGGAGTTATGAACAGAGTCAAGTCAACTTACAGCCGAGTGTATAGCATGAAGAGTTCGCCGGCTCCTGAAGCTGAGTCGGTTACAAAGGCAAGTACCTTAGTATTTGGTTCGAATCGATTGATTTATAGTATACCTTAATATTTCTTTTCTCGTTTTTTTCAGGATCCTGTTCCTCTTAGATTGAGCAGTCACCAAATATCCATCATGCTTTCGTCTCTTTGGGCTCAATCGGTTTCTCCAACGAACAAGCCTGAAAATTACGTCGCTATAGCCCACACCTACAGCTTGGTGTTGCTGTTTTCTAGAGCCAAGGTATTTTCAATTATCTCGTTTCGTAATTCTACGATTTTTCAAGTCTCGAATACGATTCGATTCATTCTCGTGGTGGTGCAGAACTCCTATCGTGAAGCCCTTATTCGGTGTTTCCAGCTGGCATTTTCATTGAGGACAGTCTCTCTCGCTTCAGGAGGTAATCCTTTCGAGTCATGAAATATTTACTCGTAACGTTTTTACTTACGATATTATTTGCAGTGAAACTCGCACCATCACGACGGAGATCCCTCTTTGTAATGTCAGCTTGTATGATAATATTTTCATCCAAGGCTTACGACATTCTTCCTCTCGTCTCGCATGTGAAAGCTTCAGTCTCCGATACAGTGGTCGGTTATACATTTATCTCCGGGTCTTTTTTGTTGTTGTTTCCTTAGCTTTCTAATAAATTCGCAAACGACGTTTAATGTGCGTGTCAGGTCGATCCATATTTGTGTCTGGTTGAAGATTCGAAGATGCAGCTTAATGAAAAAGGACCTAAAACCGGTTACGGATCGAAAGAAGATGACAGCGCAGCTCAGAAATGCCTTTCGAACATAAAGATTCACGAGGACCAGACGATAGAATCCCTCGCTTATGTCATCGTTAAATTTCTGGATAACTTATCAGAAGTAAGTTCCAACTTTTTTTTTTCCAAATGATATCGGCTCGACTCTAATGCAATATGTTACAGTCAGAAGAGTCCATGACGATGCAGCAGTTGGTCAGGGAATTTGTTCCGGACGAGCTGTGTTCTACAACTGAGTCTCATCACAACGATAAAGCTCTTACAAAGGCTGCCTCTCTGTTTGTAATAGACGATGAAGCTACTTCGGAATCAGTCGAAAGTAGCAAACACGGCTCACAATCGAGCACTGAAAACTTCAATCTCCTGAGTGTCGATCAACTTCTTCAATCGGTGGTAGATACCGCACAGCACGTGGGGAGGATGTCGGTTAGCACAGCCACCGATTACAAAGAAACAGCCAAACACTGCGAGACGAGAAAGCAAGAGAAAGTTTCTTACTTGATCAAAAACACTACTCAGCAAAGACAACACTTTAATTTGTTGGCATTGCCTTCACAGAAAACTGCCCAAGGGAACAAAATGGTGAGATTCGATTTTAGTCGAGAATTTTTACGATTCAATTTATTCAGCTAAAGAGTAAAGATACGATCTTTATTGTCTGATGTTTGGCTGGAAATGGCAGGGGGAAAATGCGTTTGGACTTCCGATGGGATCGGTAAATGGAGCTCCAACAGCACCATGCTCAGTCGAGGCACAGACGAATACGAATTCCTTCCGACTACCTTCATCGAGTCCGTATGACAACTTCTTGAAAGCTGCCGGATGCTAATTAATGGAAAAGACTCAATTGGCCTCGTCGCACTCACCCTCAATAAACAGGGTTCGTCGTTTGGCACTACCACGACCACCACCTTCACGCGCGGCCCTCATCGCTCGACTTGTATTCTTTCATTCTTTATTTTTTGTTTCTTTTTTGTAATTTTATTTTTCTTTTACAAGTTTTACGTCTTGGAGGTGTGAAATTTTTTTAGCAAAAAAATGTGAGGGGTTTTGTAGAATTAGTTGAGACTTGAAAAAAAATGAGTCTTTGTTTATGAACTTGTGAAAATAACTTGATATAAAAGTGATCTTATTTTAGACATACATTGTATTCTTTTTCTAACTCTTTTTTAATAACAAAATTCTTCATCTAAAATATTTTGAGAAATGATTAAAATACAAATATTGAGAATGGAAGTACACGAACCTTGAAGATGCCCGAAAGATTTCACCTGTTGTGCTTGAAGTTTATGCAACCGCTAATAATTTCCCACGGAATTCTTCGCAAGGTATACAATTACAAACCTCTCATCCCTCCATGCCCTACACCCCACCACCACGAGTATACAGTGTACTATCTTTTATTCATGATTTTTCTCATGAATTCAACCTATTCATAAAATAATTATTTCCCTATTGTTTCACATCATCATTCCACTTCTTAATACTACTAACATTTTCAATTTTCACACTTTATCCACGTTCCACTTCTACTTATTTATTTTTCAATTATTTATTAATTCAATAAATATTTTTCGCTTTCTCTACAAATATGAAAAAAGTAGAAATATTAAAAAATTGTTATAATTTAATTTAAAATAATTATAATAAAAAAATTGTATACATGATTTATAATAAATTACATTATGAAATAAATTAATTATAGAATTAAGTAGAAAAAATAGAAAAGTATATATATTCTTAATAAATATTTTATAATAATAAATATTATTTAATATTACAAAATAATAAGCTAGTAATAATAATAGCTATTCTATGTTTGACCGGTACTAGTTATAAGTGTGCTCTATAAGAAATATGAAATACTCAAACATGCAACATTCATTTTTCGAGTGGAGTGTCACAATAGTTGATACATCCTAAAAAATAAAATAAATATTTTAATTTTTTCACTTTAATATATTATTTTATCCATACTTTATTTATCTACTTTTTAAATTTCACTAACAAGTACTTTTTTTTCCTACTTAAAAATATTACCCTTTATTTTTTAATAAAATTTTAAAAAATAACAATTTTTTTAATTTTCGTGTCCACAAAATATTGTATGATTGTGAATTAGAGAGAGTATGTAATACTTATATATTTAAATTATTGTTAAAATATTTAAGATATATAAAATATATTTTGATATGAAACAAACATCAAATGTGTTCTCGTGTTTTGAGACTAACATATATAAATATATTACTATATTTGACACTTGTTTTACACATAATTTAAACTAAATTTTCATTTCTTTTTATTTCAAATTATTAAACATAAATGAAAAAAATACTACAATATATATATAGAACCAAACAAAACAAAAAATATTATTAGTAACAAGAGTAAAACGCAAAAATTAAAAATTACATTTTTATAAAAACTATATTTTAATTATTTTAAAAAATTATAATATTTTTTCATAAAAATATAAAAAAATAAACTAAATTAAATAAATATATTATATTTTAATTATTTAAAAAAATTATAATATTTTTTAATAAAAATATAAAAAATAAACTAAATTAAATAACTATATTATATTTTAAGATAGTTATTTTATAATTAACTATATAAAAGCAAACATAAATCTATGAATAAAGAATTAAAATAATATTCTCCTTTCATCCAAAAATATTTAAATATAAAAAAAAATTGTATTTAAATATAAAAAAAATTGTATTTGATTTTTTTTAATATGAACGCAAGGTTTTTGGAAACAATTTAATTTGTGTGATAATTGTATTTGATTTTTTATTTAATATGAATCACGCACGGTTTTTGGAAACAATTTAATTTGGGCTCCGAAAGAGCTTGCAGCATGTATGACTGGTTGAGAGCTGTTGTCAAGTTCTAGCTTCTGGCCTCTAGTGAATAGAATCCTCACACATTTATCAGAGAGACAAGTCGAGTGCATGCGCATACAATCGAGAGAGACGCTGCAGAATGCAAACAACGAGGCCTCGCAAGAGTTCAGCAAAATTAATCTTCAAATGTGTTGAAGGCAGTGATCTAAAAGTCTCAGCCTAAGTGCTAAGGCTAGCTGAGCTAAACCGCCTAGCTAGCTAGATTTTAGTCTTTACCAATTCACAAAGAGTATTTTTAAGAAATAATAAATAAGTATATATTGAGCATCGAGATGATGAATGGAAGGACAATTAACATACTAACTCAATATCGATGAATCGAATTAAGAAAACACAAGAATATTATATAATTAATACCAGCTGAAGTACGTAGTCGAAGGGTAGGCTTAGGTAGACGACGGGATAATCCTGATAAAATTGATGAAGGAACAATCTTCAATAGTGACTCCCGATCGATCGCGGCTGATGATAGCCTGAAAGGTCTTGGTCTTGACAACATCACCATCATCATATTTGGCTTTGGCTGCGGCAGTGAAGGTGAGATAATAGTCAGCTCGAAACGTAACGACATTCTTCAGAATAGACACCACCTCATATCGTTCGCCCTGCAGATCGATGAGTAATCAAAATACAACAACAAGCTAGCTAGCTTGGGCAAATAAACATACATATATCTATATATGTCGACACAGCTGATCATATCGATCAATCGATTGGATGTATTATGCATGATAATAAAACGATCAACCGACGAACTAACTAACTTACAGAATAATCGCGGTACTCCCTCAATGCGTTGCGTGCTAAACGAATGTAAAGCCATTTAGCTGATTTTGTCATCGAAGTAGAAGTCCTACAGCTCAAGTAGTCACCACTTTTATCACCCTCATCAATATCGAAACCCTAGTTCGATCCATCGCATAATTAGATCAAAAATTAATTAATTAGTACTAGTAATGAATTGATTTTACATAATCATAAAAACAACAACAATAATAATAATAATAATAATAATAATAATCTATGACTACTCAATAAGTTATTGTTGGCTTACATGGAGGTCGACATCTTGGATGGTGCGGATGGGAAAAGAATCAAGACTTTGAATGAAGCCGCCGTCAATCTTAACCACGATAATATGGCTCGAACGTCTGCAACCGTTACGAAGACCTCGGTACCTTCGACGGCTCATATCCTCTCTCTCTCTCTCTCTCTCTCTCTCTCTCTCTCTCTCTCTCTCTCTCTAAATTGTTTGTTACTTATACTAGGATTTATTTATGGCACAATTTATTTACACCTCCTTTATTACTCTTCCCACCCCCAAGATTAATCCACCCCTCTAATTTTATTGATTTGATTAGTACACCATCCATAAATTACCTATAATACCCCTTTTAAAAAAAAATTATTTACTCCTTACACCCTTTTTCTTTTTTACAGAAAGATTTCTCTTTTTTTACAGAAAGAACCGACCCAGGTAAATTTATCTTTCTATCTCAATTGTAGATTAATCGATTGTTTTTCAAAGCTTTCTTAACTCTACCAAAAAAGTGAACGACGAAAAAAGTCCAGCCCTCAAAATTATGCGGCTTCAGCAAGACAGGCGGTCACACACCTCGTTCGATTCCGATTTCAACGGTCTCGATCTCGACGACGAAGACGACGAGGAAGAATCGGAAGAAGGGTCTGTCGCGTCCACGCAGCGCCGTCGTCGTATGAAGATGAAGTGCCTGTCGACGAATCGGAGAACTACGACGGAAACCGCCTACTGTCGGTCGGCCCCGGCCCCGGCGGACCCAATTCAATTATCAGGTCGAACACTCCGTGCTTCTCCGACGTCGTTTTGGTGGAGTCTGGCTCGACGGACTCATCCGATTCGCAGTCGAGTTCTCCAGTCGGAGATTGGGGCTAATCGAATAGAGGGCTTTGGCAATCGTATGGGGTGGTTCAAGGGGTTTCTTTTCTACAGCGATTTTGGGTTGGTTGAGGAGATTAGTTACGCTGATTATTGCGTTGAGATTTGGAGTTTCTTTAACGGAGTTCTGGAAAAAATAAGGGCGGAGTTCTAGAAAAAGGAGAGAAGGGTAAGATTTTGATAAGGGTAATATAGAATTTTTACATGCGTATAAAAAATTAAAATTTAAAAGAGGGGTGAGAAGAGTAATAAGAGAGGTGTAAATAAATTGACCCTTTATTTATTGATTTATTACTTCTTTAAAAAACCCGTACCGTACCCTACGGCCCTACCCATTAACATGTTAATGGACCAAGCGTGTTCGGCCCAACTCAATTTCAAGCATTCATGAAGTCCGGCCCAACACCATTTCAGGCGGCCCACTATTAGAAATTCGAATTAGGAATCTCAACCGTGCAATCAATACCCGATTTCTTTTGCATTTTGTAGAAGCTGGCAGGACCACAAGCAAAAATCATGCATTTTAAGTCTCAACTAATTCTACAAAACCCCTAAAAAAAAGGGGTATATGTGTATAAACATATGAAAATAGTAACTTGATAAAGGAGAGTGTACTCAATCAAGATTGTATTGAATTTTTATGAATTTTAAAAAGTTCATGGACTTGGAAAATCAATGGAATTAATACAGAGTTTTAAATGATTTTTTTTATAGATTTGTATGAAATTTTATATATTTGATAAAATCTTCTAATATATATATTTTTTATTATTTACTTGAACTTTCATTAATTTTCTGCGCAAAAAGACCCAAAACATTTATTAATTATTTTTGTTAAAAACTTTAATTTTAATTTATAATTGAAACTTTTAAAACTCACAATTTTTTTTTTAAAATTTTATTATTATTATTATTATTATTATTATTATTATTATTATTATTATTATTATTATTATTATTATTATTATTATTATTATGTTGTATGTCTGTCTAAAGAAGTAAAAAAAATTTGTAGGGGTTTTAGAATCAAACAAAATCTTTAATTCTAACCCAAGATTTTAAAAAGTGTAGTTTTATTATATTTGTTAACAAGAATTCATTAAAATTCATAGACTATTAAAATCTATAGACTTTAGACTATTAAAATCTATAAACTTTTGAATACCTCGATTTTTTAAGACTTTTTAAAATTCTACTTGAATACCTCCGAATTTTAATTGACTTTTTAAAATCTTAATTGAATAACTCCGAATTTTAATCCGGACTTTCTAACTCTTTTTTTTTTAATAGCACAAAAAATTAAGTCTTAATAAACTAGCTAGGAATGATTTTTCACTCCACTTCAATAGCACGGACAGTTACTTAAAGCAATAAACAGAAGAAATTAAAATGTGATAGATATATAACATATCACTTCAAGGTAAAATTAATTAACTAAAGCAAGCAATAAATAAAATAAATTTAAATCTGATATAACATCAAGTCAAGTTAAAATTAATTAACTAAATAATAACTGATCGATATTGGTCTCATAGGCAGGCAGGGGCTAATTGCCAAATTAATTGAAAATCCATGATGAAAATTATAAAATAATTAAAATACAACTTGATACTAGAAGTGAATCATTTGTGCTTAACATGAAATACCGTTTTATGTAACTGTTCATTCCCAAGTTTGGCTTTTGAAGAACAATAATAATTTTAAAATACATTTTTACTTTCGATCACCTGTGACTATTGTCAAAATAATTGTATTTGATTTTTTAAAAATATGAATTGCGTACACTTTTGGAAACAATTTAATTTGTGCTCCGAAAGAGCTCATACAATTCGTATATATCCGGGTACATGCATCATATATGTATGACTGGTTGAGAGCTGTTGTCAAGTTCTTCTGGCCTCTAGTGAATAGAATCCTCACACATTTATCAGAGAGCCAAGTCGAGTGCATGCGCATACAATCGAGAGAGACGCTGCATAATGCAAACAACGAGGCCTCGCAAAATTAAGTTCAGCAAAATTCTTCAAATGTGTTGCAAAAGCAGTGTTCTAAAAGTCTCAGCCTAAGTGCTAAGGCTGAGCTAAACCGCCTAGCTAGATTTTAGTCTTGCCTAGGCTCTAGAGGCTGAGCTAAACTTCCTAGATTTTAGTCTTGCCTAGTTTTTTTCTTTACCAATTCATTAAGTATTTTTGAGAAATAATAAATAAGTATATACTAGTATTGAGCATCGAGATGATGAATGGAAGGACAATTAACATACTAACTAGGTATCGATGAATCAAATTAAGAAAACACAAGAATATTATATAAATACCAGCTGAGGTAGTGAAAGGGTAGGCTTAGGTAGACGACGGGATAATCCTGATAAAATTGACGAAGGGATCTACTCCAAGAGGGACTCCTGCTGTATCGTGGCTGATGATAGCTTGAACGGTCTTGGTCTTGGTCTTGACAACATCATCATCATCATCATATTTGGCTTTGGCTTTGGCTGCGGCAGTGAAGGTGAGATAATAAAGTAATGATGGAAGCTTAATAGCAATCTTCTGAACAGACACCACCTCATATCGTTCGCCCTGCAGAGTACGTAATCAATATATATACAACAACAAGCTAGCTTGGGCAAATAAACATACATATTGATTAGGAGTAATAAAACAGTCGACAAACTAACTTACATAATAATCGCGGTATGCCTTCAATGCGCTGCGTGCTAAACGAATGGCAAGCCATTTAGCTGATTTTGTCATCGAAGCAAAAGCCTGACAGCTGTAGTCATCACTACTGATTTCACGATCATCAATATCGAAACCCTAGTTCGATCCATCACATTACATATTTGATCAACAATTAATTAATTAATTAATTAGTAATGAATAATTGATTTTACATAATCATAACAACAACAACAACTGCAACAACAATAATAATAATAATAAACTATGTCTAATCAAGTTATTGTTGGCTTACGTGGAGGTCGACATCTTTGATGGTGCGGATGGGAAAAGAATCACGACTTCGAATGAAGCCGCCGTCAATCTCAACCACGATAATATGGCTCGAACGTCTGCCACGGTTACGAAGACCTCGGTACCTTCGACGGCTCATCCTCTCTCTCTCTCTCTCTCTCTCTCTCTCTCAATTTCAACCCTTTAACATGTTAATGGCCCAAGCGTATTCAACCCACTCAATTTCAAATCCGGCCCATATGAAAATAATTATTTTTATTTTATTTTACGCTACATTTTATTACTCCCTCTAAATCACAATTGATACAATACTTTTGTGGACAAAAGATTATAAAAATTTTATTTTTGATTTTTTTATTAAAAAGTAAAAGCTAAAAATGTACTTTTAAGTTGAAAAATAAATTAATTATGAATGGAGTTTAAAAAGCAAGTGAATAAAGTAGGGTAAAATAGTATTTTAAAGTTAAAAAGTTAAAATATTTATTTACTTTTCTGAGGTGTATCAACTATTGTGAGACACTTTAAAAAATAAATTGTTGCATCTTTTGTGTAAGAGAGGGGTACTATTTATTATTGAAACTATACTTGACTTTAGTGATTACTAGATTTTTAAATAGCAAAAATTCATTGTGAAAATTAAATAAGCCTCCAATTAGCAAAATACAAGAATATTATACGGTAGCTATTGAATATTAGTAGGCAGGATAATCCTGTAGCTTGAATGGTCTTGATCTTGGCTACATTAATGTCGTCGCCATCATATTTGCCATCGGCTTGCTTGGCACGAAGGTGAGATAAATTTAAATAATGGCGGTCTTGTGAACATACACCCACTCATACGCTTCAATCTGGTTCCAATTCGGTTACAATCGATTTTGGACCGATTATTACTCTATATGTAATTCAATATAATTTTAGAATTAACATTTTTAATTCATTTATTAAATTTAGTTAAATTCAAATAATATTTTTTAAAATTAAGAATATGACATAAAAAAATAAATTTGTATTACATTTTTTTAATTATAAGTTAAGTCAGTCCCAAATGAACAATTCTGATTTCGATCCATCAATCAAACTAAGAAAAACATGAGATCCATCAATCAAACTAAAAAATATACAAATATTATTAGGTGGACGGGATGATCCTGACATAATAGACGAAGGTACGTCCTCCATCGTTGTGCACGATAGCTTGAAAGGTCTTGGTCTTGGCAACATCGTCGTCATCATAATTGCCATCGGTTTGCTTTGCACCGAAGGTGAGATAATAATCGAGGCGTCCTACCCAAAGGGCCGTTTTGTGAACAGACACAAACTCATACGGTTTAGTACCCTAAGGAAGAATCAAAATTAATACAACAAAACAACGTATTAGTTAGTTCGGATAGATTATGGATGCATATTGCTGTTGCATGCACTAAAAAAAACTGCCGTATACCGACTAAAATCAGCGAGTCTCCGTAACAGTCGGTGGTCACCGACGGTTACACTGACGAGTGACCACTCAGAAATACAATTGTTTTACCGACTATACTATCAGTCAATATCAAGCAGTCAGACCACTTTGTTTTACCGACTGTACTGACAGTCGGTTTTGGACTAATCATTTGTTCTTTTGGACTAATCATTCGAATCAATAATTCTAGTATACAATCTAGTTAATATTAGGATATTAATAATATTTTTTAAAATATATTTAAAAACTTATAAAATTAGTATTATAATTATAGGAAAATCAATCTATTTCAATTCAATTCAATTTAATAGTTCTGCTAGTTTGGGTCCAAAAAACGGCAACAGGCGGTGCAGTATCAAGAACCCACACCGTCGTTTCGTTTTAACACAGTCGGTGTACTGATCAATTTTGAATTTTGTGTACCCAAAATTGTACTAGACCAATTTTTTATGTACATTCCAAAATCAACAGACAAAATTAAACAAAATAAAACGACGAACTAACTTACATAATAATCCCGGTACGTCTTCAATGCTTCGCGTGCTAAACCATTGGAAACCTGTCTAAATCCTTTTTTCATCGTACTGTGAGTGTCACACAAGTACCTATCCGTGATTTTAGGACCATCAAAATCGAAACCCTAGTTCGATCAATAGATCGATTTCATTATATATTTATCACAAATATTAATTAATTAGTAATGGATTGATTTTAAATATAATCATAATAGGACGAGGGAACCTTCTAAAACGATAAAGGCGGCTCATCGCCTCTCTCTTTTCTCTCTGTCTCTCTCTCTCTCGAAGTAGACACAAAATAGTTTATCTTCGATGAGAAATTATGTATTGATTTATTTCCTTAACAAAAAAAATGGGAGCCGACAAGAGAGAGTACAGAAGGATCGTTCTCCAGAACAAGGTCCGTCAACTCACCCGATTCGTTTTATCATTTTATTATTATATTATTATTATTTTCAATAATTCATTTTTTGAGGGTTTGCCAGCGTGACTGCTGACGTGGTAGGTTTTCCGGCCGATTGGGCTAATGTGTACACGTGAGGTGGACCCAAACCTGCCCAGTCATAATTAAGTATACATTGACCATAAAGATGATGAATAGAAGTAGAGCGAACAAGTATTATACGTACTGAAGGAGAGCGACCTAGCAGCAAGCTAATTTATTAAAACACGAGATCCATCGATCAAACTAAGAAAAATATAAGAATATTATATATTAGGTGGACGGGATGATCCTGACATACTGAACGAAGGAACGTACTCCATCGTCGTTCACAATAGCTTGAAAGGTCTTGGTCTTGGCAACATTGTCTTCATCATAATTGCCATCGGTTGGCTTGGCACCGAAGGTGAGATAATAATCGAGACGGTATACCTGAATGGCGGTTTTGTGAGGAGACACAAACTCATACGGTCTAGTACCCTAAGTACATCAAAATTAATACAACAAAACAACGTATTAGTTAGTTCGGATGGATTATGATTTATGGATGCATATTGCATACACTAAAAAAATTTGTCGTATACCGACTAAAATCATCGACTGTTATTACACTGACGAGTGACCACTCAGAAATACAACTGTTTTACCGACTATACTATCAGTCAATACCAAACAGTCGGACCACTCTGTTTTACCCACTGTACTATCAATCAATACCAAACAATCTGTCCACCAGTCGGTGCAAGTGCGAGAAAACATCCCGCCATTTATTCCCAAGGATTAACGGACTGTTACAACGTTTTTGAACTAAAGCTCTCTTCTTTTGGACTTAATTTCAATAAATTTCAGTTCAGTTCAAATCCTTTCAGTCTCAAATAATTTTAGTCAATCTAGTTAATATTAAGATATTACTAATATTTTTTTAAATACATTTAATAACTTATAAAAATCAATTTAGTTCAATTCAATTCAAGTCCGTTCAAGTTCAGTTAATTTCAGTTCAAAAAACCAGAGTCTAACTGTTGCAAACGGTGCAGTATCAACAACCCACACCGTCGTTTTGTTTTATTTTAACACAGTCGGTGTACTGATCAATGATCAATTTTGAATTTTGTGTAGTCAAAATTGTACTAGACCAATTTTTTATGTACATTCCAAAATCAAGAGACAAAATGAAACAAAATAAAACGACAAACTAACTTACATAATAATCCCGGTACGTCTTCAATGCTTCGCGTGCTAAAAGTTTGGACATCTTTTTCATTCCTTCTTTCATTGTACTGTAAGCCTGACAAATGTACCTATCCCTGATTTCACGATCTTCAACATCGAAACCCTAGTTCGATCAATAGATCGATTTCATTATATATTTATCAAAAATATTAATTAATTAGTAATGGATTGATTTTAAATATAATCATAATAGCAATAATATGTAGGTAGGATTGTTTGCTTGCTTACATCGAGCTCTAAATCCTCGATCGTGCGACGGGGATAATAAGGAGCTTGAATCAAGCCGCCGTCAATCTCAGTAACGATAGGATGAGGGGACAACAAGGGAAGACGACCTCGGAACCGATCAAGGCGGCGCATCGCCTCTCTCTCTCTCTCGAAGTAGACACAAAATAGTTTGTCTTCGATGAGAAATTATGTACTATTTAACTTGGATTTATTGATTTATTTCCTTAACAAGTTATTATGTTAATGGGCCAAGCGTGTTTAGCCCAACTTGATTTCAAGCTTTCACGAAGTCTGGCCCAACCTCTTTTACGCGGCCCACTTATTAGAAATTCGAATTAGGAATTATATTCACCCCGCATTCAGTCCGACGACGAGTCGACGACGAAGGAAAAAAATGGGAGCCGAGGCGATGACAGAGCGAGTGGAGATTATCAAGCCGCGCAACGACAAGAGAGAGTACAGAAGGATTGTTCTCCAGAACAATCTCCAAGTTCTCCTCATCAGCGACCCAGAAACCGACAAGGTCCGTCAACTCACCCGATTCATTTTATCATTTTATTATTATATTATTATTATTTTCATATATGGTCGTGTAATTTGATTCAGTGTGCTGCTTCAATGGATGTTCGCGTTGGTGCTCTCCAGAACAATCTCCAAGTTCTCCTCATCAGCGACCCAGAAACTGTTAGAAACCTTAATTAAACCATTATCACAGTAGTTAAACACCTATGGTTATTTAACTACTTTTAGTTCTACAGCTCATGTTATAGTACATGTAGCTATTTTTATTTATCTTTCTTTCTGCACCCTTGGATCATCCACGTGTGGATCATTCTGGTGCGTTAGATTTCTACCTAGGGTTTTGTCTCCTATATATAGACATTCTATGTAATCCGCAGCTTTATGCTGTGATCATCAATGAAGCTCTCAATATAGAAATGTCTCACATATTCATATAATGTTCTGCATTTTCTTTTGCGCTTTTATCCTCAAAACCTTACATGGTATCAGAGCTTTTGATTTGACCAATCTCATGTCACTGTCACCTCTTTATTGAAGCTGAGCTGGTGTTTATCAAGATGAGTCTAGGAGGAGCTTCAACTGATGGTTCACAACAATCTATTTCGAATCATTCAGGTTCTCTCATCCATCCTCAACATCAGCTTATATCTATCAAATTAAATGAGGATAATTATCTGCTATGGAAAATGCAAATCTCTACAGCTATTAGAGGTTATGGTCTTGAAAACTTTCTGCTGCAAAGTGAAACTCCTGAAAGAGTTACCTTCAATCCAGAAACCAACAAAGTTGAACCAAATCCTGAGTTTCAACTATGGTGCAGACAAGATCAACTATTGGCTTCATGGATCTTGTCTTCTCTCTCTGAAAGCCTGCTCATAATGATGGTTGGCCTTGAAACCTCAGCACAGATCTGGGAAGCTCTGGATCAGAACTTTAGCTCTCAGTCATCTGCAAAGAAGATGCAATACAAGCTGCAACTCACCTCAATCAAGAAGGGCTCTTTGTCTGTGAGAGATTATCTGAACAAAGTTAAAACATGTTGTGACCTTCTTCAAGCAGCTGGCCACAAAGTCTCTGAAGAAGATCAAATTTTGCAGATTCTTGCAGGGCTAGGGAGTGAATATGATTCAATAGTAGTTGCTATAACCTCCAGAGCTGAAGGCTGCAGACTCAGAGAAGTGTATTCGATGCTTATGAGCTATGAAACCAGACTAGAAAATCTCAATCCCTCTTCTGTGAACACTGATGGATCTACCCCTTCTGCTAACACTGCTCAGTATCAAAAGAAGTTCAATAACAGCAGTAACAATACTTCTTATGCTCAGAATGGCAGAGGCAGGGGTAATAACAACTCAAGAGGGAGAGGCAGATCCCCTTCAAGAGGTAGAGGGGGAAGAGGTGGTAGAGGCAGAGCCTCTGGAAATGGACCTTGTCAAATCTGCAACTACAACAATCACACAGCTGACAAGTGCTACTATAGGTTTGATAATACCTATGGACCTTCAGCTGAAACCCCTCAAAACAACAGTGGTGGAAATCAGAATGTCACAGCATATAATGTTGGTCAAGGAGGCTCAGGTTACTTCTCAGAAACTGATGGTGATGGTAGCTGGTTTGCAGATTCTGGAGCTACAAACCATCTCACTAATGAGTTCAATAACCTCACTACAGCATCTGAATACACTGGAAGCAACAAGGTTCAAATAGCAAATGGTTCAGGTATGGATATTACTCATATTGGCAAATCTATTGTTAAATCACCTGTTTCTAAACACAAATTTAAGTTAACTGAGCTTCTTTTAGTTCCTCACATTGCCAAAAACCTACTTAGTGTATCCCAATTCTCTAAAGACAACAAAGTTTACTTTGAATTTCACCCTCAATCTTGTTTTGTCAAGGATCAGGCCACCAATCAAGTTCTGCTCCAAGGCATCCTTAATCAAGGTCTTTATCAATTTGACTTGAAGCCTGTCCACCACTCCTTCAATCAAACCTCTTCATCCAACACCAGTCACCTCAATTCAACTGCCTTTCTTGTGAATAAAGATACCAGTCTCTCTTTGTGGCATAGAAGACTTGGTCATGCCTCTTTTAAAATTGTTAGCTCAGCTTTAGGGACTGATTTTTCAAGAAATTGTAATGTCTCTGCTGTTTTTAATAAAAATACTATTTGTGACTCTTGTCAAAAGGCTAAATCTCATTCTCTTCCATTTAATGATTCTGATTCTGTGTATTGTAAACCTTTTGAGCTTATTCACACAGATGTGTGGGGTCCTGCACCTCACAAATCCAGAAATGGATTCATTTACTATGTAGCCTTTGTTGATCAGTATACCAGGTTTACTTGGTTTTATCTTCTCAAAACAAAATCTGAAGTTGCTAATGCCTTTACTCACTTATTCAAACTGGTCCAAACTCAGTTTAACACCACCATTAAAACTGTTCAATCTGATGGGGGTGGTGAATTCATTGCCCTCACATCCTTTCTTCAACAAAATGGCATTAACCACAGAATCTCTTGCCCATACACTCCTCAACAAAATGGCCTTGCTGAGAGAAAGCATAGGCATATTGTTGAGGTTGGTCTGTCACTCTTAGCTCACTCTAACCTACCTTTGAGATTTTGGGATGATGCCTTTGTCACAGCTATTTATATTATAAATAGGCTACCAACAAAGGTTCTGAAATTAATCTCTCCTTTTGAAATCCTTTATCAGAAAAAGCCATCTTATTCCCATTTCAAAACCTTTGGTTGTCTTTGTTACCCACATCTCAGACCATTTAACAAACATAAACTTGAGTATAGATCATTACCTTCCACTTTTCTGGGCTACAATACTAAATACAAGGGGTACAAAGTTCTGTTACCTTCTGGAAAAATCATAATCACCAGAAATGTGATTTTTGATGAATTGTCCTTTCCATTTTCTCCTACCTCCAAAACATCTTCATCACAAAGTCATGTCATTCCCAATACTGTGATTTCCCCTTCTATTCTACCAACCTTTATTCCAAACTCCACAGCAAACAATACCAGTCCTGAAAGTCCAAATGATTTCAATTTTCATGATCAACATGAATCAAATGATTCCAGTCAATCTGTGGCTCCTACTCCCACTCACAATACTACTCATCATTCTTCCTCTCAAAACTCCTCCACATCCCATCATACTCCCATCACCCTATCCCCTTCAGCCTCTAGCAATTCTACTACTCCTTTAATAGTGGATTTGCCAATATGCAGTGATAATATACCTTCCAATGCTACTGATCCTGTTGCTTCTAGTCAATCTGCAGGTCCTACAGGTCCTTCAAATCCCACAGCTACTCATCACATGATTACCAGATCAAGGACAGGATCTCTAAAACCAAAAGTCTTTCAGACTCACTTTACTGATCAGATTCCAAAGTCATACAAAGAGGCTCTTCTGGATCCTTTGTGGAAGAAAGCCATGGAGGATGAGTACATGGCTCTTTTGAAAAACAAGACCTGGACACTATGTCACCCTCCTACCAGTAGCAAGCTCATAGGGTGCAAATGGATTTTCAAAGTCAAAACAAAAGCTGATGGGAGCATTGCGAGATATAAAGCAAGGTTGGTTGCTAGGGGATATGATCAAGTACAAGGTTTTGATTTCAATGAGACTTTCAGTCCAGTGGTCAAAGCCACAACCATCAGACTTGTGATCTCTATTGCTGTTACTCAGAAGTGGCAAATCAGGCAGCTTGATGTCAATAATGCGTTCTTAAATGGAGATCTCCAAGAAGTGGTTTATATGTCTCAGCCTCCTGGCTTTGAGGTTAATTTTCAAGCTGATTCACTACCTGTTTGCAAGCTTTCCAAGGCTATATATGGGCTTAAACAGGCTCCTAGAGCTTGGTCTGACAAGCTTAAGCACACTCTTCTTAATCTAGGATTTGCTTGTAGCAAGGCTGATGCCTCTTTATTCTACAAATCCACACCATCTGGATGCATATGGTTGTTGGTATATGTTGATGATATTCTAGTAACAGGCAGTGATCTAGTAGGAATTCAGCATCTCATCAAGTCACTGGATACTAAGTTTTCCCTAAAAGACTTAGGTCAATTGCATCATTTTCTGGGAATTGAAGTGACTACTACATGTACTGGTCTGCATCTTCATCAAGGTCAGTACATAAAGGATCTCTTACTCAGGGCTCAAATGACAGCAGCTAAGAGCACCCCTACTCCAATGATTTCATCACTGAAATTATCAAAACATCAAGGTGACCCCATTGTTGACAGCACACTTTATAGGAGCATTGTAGGTGCTCTACAATATGTTACCCTTACCAGACCTGATATTGCCTTCTCTGTCAATAAGGTATGTCAGTTCATGCATAATCCCCTTGATACTCACTGGAGAGCAGTCAAAAGAATTCTGAGATACCTTGCAGGCACTCTGAATTTTGGTTTAAATATCACTTCAGGCTCCAATCTTAATCTAACTGCCTTTTGTGATGCTGATTGGGGGTCTGATATAGATGATAGGAAATCTATTTCTGGTTCCTGTACCTTCATTGGCTCCAACATTATATCTTGGTTCTCTAAGAAACAAGCCTCAGTGTCAAGAAGCACAGCTGAAGCAGAGTACCGCAGCTTGGCCAATGCAGCCTCTGAGATTGTCTGGTTGAAGGGCCTTTTATCTGAATTAAAAGTGGTTTCCTCCTGCTCTCCTACCATTTGGGTTGATAATCAAAGTGCCATATCCATGGCAGCAAACCCGGTTCTTCATGCGAGAACAAAACATGTTGAACTTGATTTACATTTCATCAGAGACCTCGTCCTTAAAAAGATGTTTAAGGTGTTCTTTGTGCCCTCTATCGATCAAACTGCAGACATTCTTACCAAGCCTCTGAGTGTCCAATTGTTCACACGGATGCGCAACAAACTCACTGTTCTTCCTCTATCCGCGCTCCAATTGAGGGGGAATGTTAGAAACCTTAATTAAACCATTATCACAGTAGTTAAACACCTATGGTTATTTAACTACTTTTAGTTCTACAGCTCATGTTATAGTACATGTAGCTATTTTTATTTATCTTTCTTTCTGCACCCTTGGATCATCCACGTGTGGATCATTCTGGTGCGTTAGATTTCTACCTAGGGTTTTGTCTCCTATATATAGACATTCTATGTAATCCGCAGCTTTATGCTGTGATCATCAATGAAGCTCTCAATATAGAAATGTCTCACATATTCATATAATGTTCTGCATTTTCTTTTGCGCTTTTATCCTCAAAACCTTACAGAAACCGACAAGGTCCGTCAACTCACCCGATTCATTTTATCATTTTATTATTATATTATTATTATTTTCATATATGGTCGTGTAATTTGATTCAGTGTGCTGCTTCAATGGATGTTCGCGTTGGTGCTTTCAGTGATCCCGAGGGGCTCGAAGGCCTCGCCCATTTTGTTAGAAACCGTTTCATCTAAAAGAAATCTAAAAACTCGAACTGTTAGAGAAGTTGGGTTTCTTTACATTCATATTTATGGGTTGAATATATTCTCCAATACTCCCCCTTACTTGTGGGCCGATTTCAACCTCTTTGGGGAGGCCCAACAAGTGGATCCCGAGGGGCTCGAAGGCTGGGTTTCTTTACATTCATATTTATGGGTTGAATATATAGGCCTCGCCCATTTTGTTAGAAACCGTTTCATCTAAAAGAAATCTAAAAGCTCGAACTGTTAGAGAAGTTGGGTTTCTTTACATTCATATTTATGGGTTGAATATATTCTCCAATACTCCCCCGAGTATATTCTCCAATACTCCCCCTTACTTGTGGGGGGATTTCAACCTCTTTGGGGAGGCCCAACAAGTGGATAATTAACGCTCATGGCGGGAGTCGAACCCAGGACCTGCCACAAGGCTAGTCTCTGATACCATGTTAAGTTGGGCCAGTAACACCTTAAAAGGCCTTATTAAGGTATTAAGGTTGTCCAACTTATATGTGAGCCCAAGATTCTTTAACCAACCGATGCTCTAACACATTTCCTTGGTGAGTTTTTTTATGGGTAGTTTTCGAACTATCTCACGCCCAAATAATTTCTTGAACCATTAGATATGTCACTTAATTTAACACAAGAATTAAATTCTGACTCGTCGTAGTATGGCATATCAATCTCGACCATAGATTAGAACGTGTCTGGCATATCATCACATATCAATTTTTGCAGCGTCCCTGAGGGACTTTTGCGCATGTTAATATATTGATGCGACTTTTACTGTTTGTTAGATTTTTGTTCTCACTATAACCTCGTTGAATTGCAGAACATATGCTATTTTATGCAAGTGAAAAGTATCCATTGGAGGATAGTTACTCAACATACATCAGCGAGGTATTTTTATATTAGTAGTTCAACATATTCAAACTATTCACTTTAGGTGCTGTGATCTTTTAGATATGACAGGACACTGAACACAACACGGGCTACGTGTTTATTCCTTTAAAAACACCGGACACTTTTTTCTAATGTGTATTGGGATGCTGAGAATAAGGATATGAGATTAGGGCTAAGGCTTGTAGCTTTTTAAGGAGCAGTCCCATGAGCTGTAACAATTGGGCTCTGTGTTTGGAATGAGTTGTGCGCAAAAATACTGAAAATGTATTTTCTGCTAATATATTGTTATTGGCCTACAATAGTCGGTGTAAAATTATTTTTAAAATGTCCCATAAGTGAATTATTTATGGTTAGATTTCTTAGTTTGGGTACTAATTTTTGATCCGTTATTGCGGTGTCCGTGTCATAGTTCTGGATATGCACAGGTATCTGAGACACGTACTCGAATCACTGTGCTTATGTTTTCGATGTGCTAGTATTCCTTTATTTTAAATTAGTTGATATGTCTTTGTGTTTTATGTCTAGCACGGAGGCAGTACAAATGCTTTCACGTCATCTGTACACACCAACTACTACTTTGATGTTAACTCAGACTGCTTTGAAGAAGCAATGGACAGGTAGTAAAGTTTATTTTCCACAATGTTTTTGTTTCTTTTTCTAATAATGGTTGTCCTAGATGTATATATTATATTGTTTTTAATCCAGATTCGCCCAGTTTTTCATTAAACCACTTATGTCTGCTGATGCTACCACGAGGGAAATTAAAGCGGTCGACTCTGGTTGGCATTTGATCTTGTACCTTGTCAATGCATTCCTTTTGTATGCATTTTGTTGACTTCATGTTCATTTTCAGAAAACCAGAAGAATTTATTGTCTGATGGTCGGAGAATGAATCAGGTGTGTGTGTCAGTCTTTTATTTAATATACTAGTCACACTATAACTGAAACTAAGTTCATTTGAAAATATATTTTATCGTATTTCCTGTTTACTGCTTCGTTTCTAAAATTTATTCTTATCGGTTTTGAGGATATAAGTGTATTTCCATTTAAGATTCTCCACAATGAAGCGAACTAATCAGTATAATATTTTTTCTTATGGGTACAGCTTCAGAAACATTTAAGTGTGAAAGATCATCCATACCACAAATTCAGTACAGGTTGGCGCTTTCATTTCTGATTTAAATGATAATTATATTACTTTACCAAGTTCCACTGCACTGTCTTGTCTACATTACACTATTGCTGTTGCGTGAACCCTCTATTGCTTATGTTGTTCAACTCATAACTGCTCAGCTTCTGTTAAGAATTATGAAGAGCATTCTGTTTTTTAAGAACTGATTTATGAACGAATCGTGGAGTATTTTTAGAAATTTATTCCAAATCTCATATGTATCTTTCATGCTTGTGCTTGAAGAGGGTAATGCAGTCAATATTGGTAATCAGTAATCGTATAGAATTGGCATTGTCAGAGACGAAGCAGTTTCCTGGGTTGTCTAGGAATCTAATAGATGTGAATTTACTTATGATTTAAGATTCCGTGAAAGTTGCAGAACATTATTTTTAGTATTTGATACAATCAGTCGCCTCGGGCCTTGATGTCTGGAAGATTTCACTTTATGGAGAGATTGATGAGACATTGTTAGTCATGTGTTGCAAAACATTTGCCCTATAATTCTCTGTGTATACCTATTAATTGCAGGGAATTGGGAGACTTTGGAGGTCCAGCCAAAAAAGAGAGGGTTGGATACAAGACAGGAGCTTCTGCGGTTCTATAATGAAAATTATTCAGCTAATCTCATGCATCTTGTAATATATAGTAAAGGTAATAAGTATGTGATATAACATGGTTAATGTGAACCGGTCTATTAAGCTGTATCAACTTATTAATTTGGATCGATTTAGATGGCCTTGATGAATCTGAAAGCCTCGTGCGGATCAAATTCCAGGATATTCGAAATACAGATAGAAGTTGTATCACCTTTGCTGGTCAACCTTGTGATTCAGAAAGTCTTCAGGTACAATGAAAGCTTTGAACTCGTGAGAAACTACATTTGACGAAGTTCGGTCCCCTTGGACCTCGTTAACTCTTTATTTTTCCTTAAGAGCATAGCACGAAGATATATTATTTTGATAGAAACATGTGTAATATACTACCTCTGTGTTGATAACTCTTTAGTTTTTGTCTTGTTCTTTTTCCGATAGTGTCAGACACATTTGGTTATCATCTTGTACTCTGTTTCATGGTTTTAAGTTTTGAAAAGGCAATACTGAAGAATGAATATTTTGATTAATGAGAAGGAATTAAAGATTATGACTTCTTTCGATCAATATTTTGACTACTTAGTTGTCATAAGAAGACTTTTGTTGACCCCATCTTTCACTACTTATTATGCTCGTCTTCTTCATAACCTTCATCGGTAGTATAGTTTGCTATAAAAAAAAAATCATAAAATGAGAGCAAGTGTAATTCTTTGTGCAAGATATAATAAAGTTGATTATCTACACCTAAGTTTGATCAGCATCTATTTTTCTGCATTTTCTTGGAAATAGCAACCTGTAATTATTGAGCGAAGTTGTAATGCAGTTTTTGTTTTATTATTACATTTTGAATTTCAGTAGTAAATATGAGATGCCTTTTTTGGTTCTTATTTTTCTGATTCAGATTCTTGCAAAAGCTGTCCCAATTAAACAAGGTCACAAATTGAGTTTTGTATGGCCAATAACTCCTGAAATTCGCCATTACAAGGAAGGGCCAATCAGGTATCTCAGCCATTTGACTGGCCATGAAGGAGAGGGATCTTTGTTTTACATCTTGAAATAGTTGGGTGGGTGTTGTTGAACTTACTTTCCATGTCAGTCACAAAACTTACTTAGTTACTTCCTGTTATGCGTGTTGGTAGGAAAAACTGAGTGATGTATGGTTTTTTCCTCCTTTGTTTTATATATATATATATATATATATATATATATATATATATATATATATATATATATATATATATATATATATATATATATATATATATATATATATATATATATATATATATATATATATATATATATTGTTGGTAGTACTGGACTGAATTTTGTTAAAGGTGGCAATGTCTTCCAAATCCTGAATTAAAGGAATTGGAGGTAAACCTCTACTACCCTATTTTGCTAATGAATTTGCTATTTTTATCTGGAGAACTGCTCATTCTAGCAATTAAATGATTCTCTTATGTATTAGTTGGCCATACTAGGCTTACCAACAGAACTGTAATAACTTTCAACTTGAGTGGTATTTCCACTGTTGAACTAATTATGTAGTATACAAAACCTAGATGGTCGTGTTGGCAAATTGTTATTGCCTGAGCCTAATGAAGCTGATATTATGAGTTCCACATAATGTACTCGGGCACACGATATGCCTACTTGAGAGAGTAGAAATTAACTCTGATTATCACGTCTTCTGATGTATTTGACCATCGTGTATCTCCCAGTTCTGATTATTTTTTAGTGTGACTGTTCTGGGTGCATATGCATTTTTTTCATGCTTTTTAAAGTACGTATATGGTATATGTATAGTATATATCCTGCCTTGCTAATTGCTATAGCCTATATGTGGAAATTGAGACATCTGCAACCCCTGTGGCCATTTCTCTGCTTAACTCGTGAATTTCAACATTTTGTGTTGTGCTCCAGAAATCATTAGTGGGTTTAGTTTCAATTTAATGTTTGTTGATGTGCTTGGATTTTGTTCTTCTTTATCACACTTAACTGTTATCTATAAGTTCTCAGTTTCTTTTCTAAGATGGACTTTGTCATTGGCATCCTGTAATCATACATAAACACTTGCAGGTTGGGCTACAAGTTTATTTGCTTGTGAATCGGATTGGACTTTCGAATTTTCATTTTTCAAAGTGGTTATTGATTTGACTGAGTCTGGACACGGTGAGTACTAAACCTCCCCCATTTTTCGCTGGGGAGGGGGTCAGTGGTGGATAATGCCTCTTTTCTCTTGTTATTTTTTTGGTAGCATGCTGAAATTATATTTTACTATATTTTTTATTTTTATTTTTGGGGTGTTAATCACAGAGCATTTCGAGGATATTGTGGCAATACTATTCAAATATATTAACCTTTTGCAGCAATCTGGTCCATGCCAATGGATATTTGATGAGGTAAATGGTTAGTTGGTTACTTACCTACTCGCTAGCTGCAATTATGTTATCTGTACACTTTACCTATCCGTGCAATTGAATATCCGAAGTATTTTTGAAGGTCTGAATTAAGATAAAAAGCTCATTATGTACACACTTATAAGAAGTGTGTCCAATGTTCATGCAATTGTAGATGGTATTAAATTCTATATCTGAATATTTAATCTTTATCGGGTTGATGAACATGTGGATAGTGTTATTTAATGATAGTATCTTTGTTTTGCCGTTTTCAGTCTAATTGTTGCCCTTGTTGAATGCGGCTATAACTAAAGTTCAGGACCTGGAGAACTGATTATCTCACCACATTAATAGTTATAAGTCATTTGCCTCTCTAATGGAATGCATCCATGTTTTTGAAACCTAGCATTCCTATCGATGATGCATTTGATCACCCTGTTTATTGATTATATCACTTCAATATTTCATGCTGGCTTTTGATTCTGCATAAGTATCAAATATGTATTGTTTCGTAATTGGTACTCAGTAATTAACTTATTCCATCTTGAATTGTTAATAAAGCTCGCAGCCCTTTCTGAGACTTCCTTCCATTATCAAGACAAGATTCGACCTATTGATTATGTGGTTAATGTTGCATTAAATATGCAGGTAACTAGTTCTATATCCTTGTGTCCTAAGCAGCGGACAATTTTTCATTGTAATATTATTTTGACGGTCAATTATTTGTTCTTGTTTTCACATAATTCTTGTAATGTATGCATGGTTACTTGAGATGGAAAAATATCATATTCTCATACTCCACTGAAATATTTGTTTTGCATGTGTGCACTTGATTGAAGGATCAATTTTGGATTTAAAGTCTAACATAGGTACAAAATATTATTATGATGATTGCATGATAGAGAGTGATATTGAAGTTTATGGAACACATCTTGTAGTCAATAAGTTTCAGTCTTGAATTGAGTGAAACAATATAGACGTTTGTGTGATTTTGAATTCTTCCCATGGATGCAAGTTTTATGTTATAGCAATAATGTTGTTATTTATTAAGGTTCTCTCTGTGACCTCCTTGTTCATTTTCACCACTGAATGATTCCTCTATATTTTCCTTACATTTCTTGGTTGTTTCTGTAAAATACATTTTAGTTCTATCCTCCAGAAGATTGGCTAATTGGATCATCATTGCCTTCAAAGTTTAACCCTGCAACAATTCAGTCAGCATTGGAAGAGCTCAGCCCATACAATGTGAGGTTAGCTCATCATCTTTATGATTACGCCATACACTTAGATAGTCCTATTCTATCTTGTTTAATCGGCCTTGCTAGTTGCTATTGAGTATTGAGAGCCCTGGAGGTAAGAGGAAGAGAGAAAGTTATGAAAAAAAAATGGGTTTGGTGAATGTTCATTATGAATTATATTGATGTGTGTCAACACTCAGTCATTCAGGTTAGAAAACTTATTGGGAACAATCAATAAAAAAAAGAGAATTGTTTAATAAGGTTAGTACAGTCAGTCGCCTTCATTCCTCAATGTTTGTGTACAATTCTTAAACATTAAAATTGTGAAAGGAGGTAATACTCGTCTTATCCTTTGTCTTATTACCATGCATCAACTTTGGGTTAGTAATTTGGAGCTGGTATAATTAAATCACAGATTGTTTTTTTTTAATTATATATTATACAGAATATTTTGGGAGTCAACAAAGTTTGAAGGAGTCACAAATTTAGCAGAACCTTGGTATGGAACAGCATATTCTGTTGAGAGGTTGCTTGGCTCTACCGTTCAGGTTGATTACTAGATGTGTATTATATGACGGAGAAAAAATGTTTCTCCCATTTTAATCTCTATAGAACACATCACTTGAGATAGTCTAATAAATTATTGACTTGCAGCAATGGATTGAAAGAGCGCCGAATGAAGATTTGCATCTACCTGCTCGTAATGTGTTTATCCCTACAGACCTATCACTTAGGACTGTGTCAGAGCAAGTAAGTTATTTGTTATAACTTCATATTGTTTCATCTACTGTTCTTTGGTTGCCTGATAGTTGATATGAAAGCATGTTTGTACTTGCTCTGCATTAACCTTTGGAACAGATAAAGTTACCGACTTTGTTGAAGAAAACACAGTATTCAAGGCTGTGGTACAAGCCAGATACATCCTTTTTTACTCCAAAGGCATATGTTAAGATCGATGTCAACTGCCCCTTTTCCAGAAGTTCCCCTGAATCGAAAGCACTTACCAAAATATTTACGCGTTTGTTGATGGACTACTTAAATGAATATGGTAATTTAGTGGTTTAAAGATAGTGTGGAAGAACTTTTATACATTAATGACTTGTCAATTGATTAGGTCTTGCATCTAAGTGAAATACTGAAATTGCACACTTTTCATTTAATATTGTGCTCACTCAATGCTTTCCCTTCACATTGAATTCAACCCCTATAACATTTTTCCTGTTGTTTTACTGGCACATTTCAGCATATGATGCCGAGGTTGCTGGTCTTTCTTATGGAGTTAACAATACAGACTTTGGTTTTCAGGTACTTATTAATTAATGTTCATATTAAAGTATGTGGTATCAATGTGGTTCTGAGTTTACAGTCTGTAGAAAAGGTTAAACACCTCATACATAGTAGTTTTGGACATTATATTATTGAGCACAAGTAATAGAATGGGATGAAAAACTTAGAAGGTAAAATTGACTATACTTTAATAAATTTCTACTTTGGTGGTTCGCCCATGATGGCAGCCTACTTGGAGAGTTCTGAAATGTCTTTTTGAATCTTTAGTTGAATTAGAGTATGGAATCTTGACCTAGGTATTCAAATCCGTTATTTCTTTGCCTTACAGGTCACTGTGCTCGGATATAATGATAAGCTGAAGATCTTACTGGAGACCGTCATAAATCAGATCGCTAATTTCAAAGTACAACCTGAAAGATTTGCTGTTATTAAGGTACAGTTTGACTGTGTGTCTAAGCTATTAGCAAATAACTCATTCGATGTATGTGTTTTCTAATTTGCAATTTTTCTGCTGAGTTGTTTCTGACGTGCAGTTTTTGTTACATGTGCTTATAGTATGCGTTTAATGCACCAGTTAGCTAGGCAATTGATTTTTTTAAGTGAAACAAATCTCGACATTGTTATTGTTAACGTGTGCATAATTTTTAGGTGGGTTCAAATTCAATACGTGAAATAAATGGAAAACTTTGAGATGTTGACATCGGCATTTGATGATTTAAATGAGTTTTCATCAAAGAATTGAATTTCACCTTTTTTTCGTTCTCTGAGAGTTGTTTGTTGGTTATTTGTTTCCCCATCGGGTGGATTTATTATGAATATACACAGGAATTGGTCACAAAAGAATATCAGAATTTGAAGTTCCAACAGCCGTATCAACAAGCTATGTACTACTGCTCATTAATACTACAAGATCAATCATGGCCGTGGACAGACGTACTTGAAGTTCTCCCTCGTCTTCAAGTAGACGATCTTGTTAAATTTTACCCCTTAATGCTATCGAGGACCTTCTTGGAATGCTATGCAGCAGGTTCTAATTCTCCATGTTTTCAGAATTCTCATTAAAAGGAAATGGGTGCACTTATGTGTGTGCATTTCACCATTTTGTTGTTGCTTGAATTTAGGAAATCTCAAGCCAAAAGAAGCAGAGTCTATTATCCAGCATATTGAAGACGTGTTCTTCAAGGGTTCCAAACCCTTATCGCAAGCTTTGTTTGCATCTCAATATATGACAAATAGAATTGTTAAACTTGGGAGGGGAGTAAATTACATCTACAGTGCAGAAGGCTTAAATTCTAGTGATGAAAATTCTGCTCTTGTTCTTTACATTCAGGTAAAAAGTAAAACAAGAGCAACAGGAATCTTTTCGTAAATGAGTCTCATTGTTACTGTCATTTGTAGCACATTTTACATGATCTGATTCACCACATTCGTATAGCTAAATCATCAAAGAAGAGCAAAATGCTAAGAAGCCATGTCTCCTTCATTCTATATTAACTTTCATCCAATCTGTTTTTACCCCTTAGTGTGAGTTTTTCAATGGAACTGGTTTTGATATATGTAGGTGAACCCGGATGACTTCAAGTTGAATATTAAACTTCAGCTTTTTGCTTTGATAGCTAAGCAACCCGCTTTTCATCAGCTTAGATCAGTTGAGCAACTTGGTTACATTACTGTACTTATGCAGAGGTAGGAAACATTCCTTTATTTTTACATTCTTCATTCTAAGTAAGTCATTATTGTTAAATTCAGTTTCTTCTGTCTTATTTTCTTTTCTGAAACTGATTTGATGTAGGAATGATTCTGGTGTTCGTGGTGTACAATTCATTATCCAATCGAATGTCAAGGTATACTTTGCACCAATGACTTAAAAAAAAAGTGACCAAGGATAATTTTATCTATAATATTACTTTATTCTTGATACTCACGTAACTATCGATTACTCATGTGCCCCACTTTGTTGTGCTTGACAGGGTCCTGGGCAAATTGATTTAAGAGTCGAGTCATTTATTAAGATTTTTGAAACTAAGCTCTACGAGATGCCGAGCGATGAATTTAAGGTATACTCTTAATTATTCAGTGGATTTCCTGATAATGACAAGCTTGTTTGTAAGAACACATACAGGCAAACTAGTCCTTGAAGATTTATGTACCCTCTCAGTTACAGAAAATTACAGGATGCAAAAGTGAGGACAGTAATTTGCATTCAAGGCAGAATTTAGATTCATTCTTTTAAAACTCTCTGCAAGAATTATTACATTTCCTATTAGAGATTAAATTCCAATATAATTAAACAACTCCGTACCTGTATTTATTTCTAAGAGCACATGTTGATAAGTTAATTTTTGAACAGTGGCGGATCCAGCACAAGGTAAAAAAAATTGATGAGGCTTATAATTATAACTAGGGTTAGAATCATATTACGTCCCTCCGAGAATGCCCATTTTCATAAACGGCCATCAACTTTTTTTTTCTCAGATATCGTCCTTTTGCTACTGTTTCCGGCCAAAAAGGACAATATCTGAGACTTTTTTTTCTCAGATATCGTTCTTTTACGTGACTTTTTGGCCGGAAACAGTAGCAAAAGGACGATATTTGAGGAAAAAAAAAGTTGATGGTCTTTTATGAAAATGAGCATTCTCGGAGGAACGTAATATGATTCTATCCCTTATAACTACTAACCTAAATTGATAATTTGGATATTGTTATTGAATCCTCCAATTTTGGAAGATGCGTGTAATAATCTATTTGCCATACCCTCCCAAACCAAATGCCTGTAAATTCACCTTAGAATATACTCCCGGATCTGCCACTGTCTGTGGAGTGTGGACCCCACCTTTGATGCAGTCTTTTGCAATGTCTTGTGGGACTTATCACAATAAAGTCATGTTACAGTGATAAAATTTCTGCAAATTCATAGGATGCTGCATTGCTTTTATTTAGACTTCGTTGTAGCGTTTATAATCGGCTTGTTGTGAGAAACACCTCATTAGTCATTACTGATATTTTGTGAGAAACACCTCATTACTGACATGTAGCTTCACTGCATTCTTCACAGAGCAACGTTAATGCGCTCATTGAAATGAAGCTTGAGAAGCACAAAAATTTACGAGAAGAATCTTTGTTTTACTGGCGAGAAGTCTCTGACGGGACCCTCAAGTTTGACAGGAGAGAACACGAGGTATGCATGTCATTTAAGTGAGCTTCTCATCGATATGGCTTGATGAGAATAGGTTGAAGCACTGAAGCAACTATCTCAAGAAGAACTTATTGATTTCTTCAACGGGTATATTAAGTTTGGTGCTCCCCAAAAGAAGAGTTTGAGCATACGTGTGTATGGGAGCAAGCATTCCTCGGAGTACGGGCCAGACAATTCCAAAACTGCTGAATCTAATACTGTTCGAATCGAGGATATCTGTAGTTTCAGAAGGTCGCAACCTCTCTATCAATGGTTCGTTCAGAGGAGGTATTGACCATGTGAAGTTGTAAGTTTTTTTTTATATATATAAATACAAATAAAACTGGTGCAAAGTAAGAAATAGTTTCATCAATGTGATTGGGTTTGTGTTGTGTCCTAAGTCTGTAATTTAGACTGAAATTAAATTAAATGCAAGTTGGATTCATACTTCATTTATTCCTATATATTTTTAGTCAAGAAAAATATATTTTTTTTCTTTTTATTATATTAATCAATAAAATATTTAGATTTATTGTCTAATAGGTATCATTTATCCATGAGATGCATATTAACAGTAAATACATACACTATACACATTGAGAGTGTGCGATTGTCGAGTGTGTGATTATGTGTACATTTAATATAATATTATTAAATCTATTATCAAGATGTACACCATATTAGGAGTAGAGCATTAATAAAACCTGTTTAATACATTAAAATTTTGACATAGTACATAAAAAGAAATACTCTTTTTGTCAAATAAAATATTGTAGAGTTTAAAATTTACTTTTATTTTTATTTTTACTATTTAAAAAATGAAAATTTGTGCTTAGATGTCAAAATGAAATATCTTCCTCTATACTCAAAAAGTTGGGACATTTTTTTAACATCGAAATTAAGAAAAATGTTAATATTATATAGATTAATTCAAAAAATGTATTTTGAAGTCACAAAGTTAAATACTCCTATATCTCGATTTTTTAAAATTTTACCTACTTTGCCTTTCAAAATTTACACACTTATTAATGAAAAGTATTTTTACAATCTAATCCTTTCAATACTCATTATTAATCGTTATTTATACATAATTTACTTGTAGAGTATTTATCTCTTCAACTATTGTTCGACGAAAAAAGTGAAGTGTAGACAAGTAAACAAGACACCAGCATTAGTTTAGTAGAAATTAGTTAAATTCAAGCTCAAGCAATTAACACCTGCGCTTTCCCCTTCTTCCACAGTCCCACCCCACCCCCACCCCATCCCATTTGTAGGCGAAAAACAAGAACAAGAATTCCCATTCAATGCGTGGATAATTCGACTCACTTTGTGTTGGTTCGTGGATTTTTTTTTTGGAGATAATCCACAGAAACCCAATAATCACACACGGTGTGCGTGTTTTTTGACCTCAGAATATCAGTTGAAACAGCCCCGTCGAAATAGAAATGCAAGTCCAAGACCGCAATTTTCCGCCGTCGGATTCTCCGAAACCCCGCAGCAACCCTCATCCCCGAACCAAACCCTTTTCCATTCCGTCCAAGAATCTCGATTTCTCGACATGGGCTATCGAGAATCTCTACAAGATCGTCGCGATTCTCCTCCTCATCACCACCGTCTCCGGCTTGTTCTTCATCCGCAACTTCTCCGCCGCCGCCGGAGACGCGTCGGCGCTGCTCTGCCTCCAGTCTCGCTCGGCCCACCCCAAGCTCCCGAAGGTCAACTGGAACTCGATTAACCGCATTGTCGATAAAACGACGCCGTATTCGAGCTTCCAATCGGACAAATGGGTCGTCGTCTCTGTTTCGGATTACCCTTCGGATTCCCTGAGGAAAATGGCTAAGATTAAAGGATGGCAAGTGCTTGCGATTGGGAACTCGAAGACTCCAAAAGACTGGACTTTGAAAGGTATTGATTTTCGCACTAAATACTCTGAAAATATGTTTTCATATGGGATTGATGATATTGTAATTACTCTGTTGTTGTCTGGATATAGGTGTTATTTACTTATCTTTAAATATGCAAGCTCAACTGGGCTTTAGAGTAATTGACTACCTGCCTTACGACTCCTACATTCGAAAAACAGTCGGGTATTTATTCGCCATACAACACGGTGCTCAAAAAATCTACGACGTGGACGATCGAGGCCAAGTGATAGATAACGACATCGGCAAGCATTTCGATGTCGAGTTAATCGGCGAGACCGCCCGTCAAGAAATCATTCTGCAGTACAGTCACGAGAATCCCAATCGAACAATCGTGAACCCTTACATACACTTCGGTCAGAGGACTGTTTGGCCCAGAGGGTTACCCTTGGAAAACGTGGGCGAGATCAATCACGAGGAGTTTTACACTGAAGTTTTCGGTGGGAAACAGTTCATACAACAGGGGATTTCGAACGGACTGCCCGATGTCGACTCTGTTTTCTACTTCACCAGAAAAGCCAGCTTGGAATCGTTCGATATTAAATTTGACGATAGTGCCCCTAAGGTGGCCTTACCTCAGGGTACAATGGTGCCCGTCAATTCCTTCAACACGATTTTCCACTCGTCGGCATTTTGGGGTCTGATGCTGCCCGTCTCGGTCAGCACAATGGCTTCGGATGTTTTGAGGGGCTATTGGGCTCAGAGGATATTATGGGAAGTCGGAGGGTACGTGGTGGTGTACCCTCCGACCACGAATCGGCCCGATAAAATCGAGGGGTACCCTTTTTCGGAGGAGAAAGATCTCCATGTGAACGTGGGTCGTCTGATTAACTTCCTGTTGGGATGGAGATCGAAGGAACACAGGTTGTTCGAGAGAATTTTGGAGTTGAGTTATGTGATGGCTGAGGAAGGGTTTTGGAGTGAGAAGGATGTGAGGTTTACTTCTGCATGGCTTCAGGATTTGCTAGCAGTCGGATATCAGCAGCCGAGGCTTATGTCGTTGGAGTTGGATCGAACGAGGGCGAGCATTGGGCATGGGGATCGGAAGGAATTTGTGCCTCGGAAGGTTCCTTCGGTTCATCTCGGGGTTGAGGAGATAGGGACAGTGAATTATGAGATCGGGAACCTGATAAAGTGGAGGAAGAATTTTGGGAATGTCGTGCTGGTGATGTTTTGTGGTGGGCCCGTCGAGCGGACGGCTCTGGAGTGGAGCTCCAGTCGGTGGCGCCACTTGGGAGATGAGGCACGGCTTCATCCAGATCTTGCCCAAGTTCAGTGACATGCCATTGGAGGACCCCTAGAGACATCTCCAAGATTTTGAATTGACATGTGGCACCATCCGAGCAAGTGAAGGGCTAGGGGAGTAAATCAGGCTTCTAGCCTTCCCTTTCTCACTAGCTGAAGGTGCCCGAGAGTGGCTCTACACTCTGCCTGCTGGAGAAGTGACCACCTGGAGTCAACTTCAGCAGAAGTTCCTCGAGAAGTACTTCCCAGCTGCACGCATCCAGCAAATGAGGAAGAAGATCAACAACATTAAGATGGGAGGTGGAGAGAACTTCCATGACTACTGGGTCAGGTTCAAGCAGATGTTGGTCAAGTGCCCACAACATCAGATCCTTGACCATGATCTGGTCCAATACTTTATCTCTGGATTGAGAGAAATAGAGAGGACATGGGTCAATGCAGCTTGCGGAGGATCCATTCTAAACAAGAGGGCCGACGAAGCATTCAAAATCTTCAAGGAAACGGCCGAAGAAACAAGGAAGGATGGGAGTGATCTACCGAGGAATAACCTGCCCGTACCAAATGCAACTGAAGTCAAGTTGGATAAACTATGCAACATAGTTGAGCAACTGGTGATCAACCAAAACCCAGGGCAAAAGAGAGGAGTCAAGGCATGCCAAATCTGCAAGGAAAGTAATCATGCCACAGACGAGTGCCCTGAGCTATTTGATGAAGAGGTCAAGGTGATAATGCAGAACAATGGGAACGGACAGAGGCTCAATGGGAACGCGTACAACTCGAGCAACTGGAAAAATCATGACAATAACCGGTATGGAAACAACAACTAACAGGACGGAGGAAACCAAGGAAATCAAGGCCAGCAATACCACGGCCAGAACAACCATCAGAGGAATAACTACCATAATCAGGGCAACCAGCAGAACCAGAGCAATGGCCCGACTTTGGCAGACATGATGCATACACTTATAAAATATATAAATATACTTATATACATAATTAAATAACAATATTTTGTACATTCGTACACGAAACTAATTAATTTTATTATTATAAAAAAAATTCAAATTCAGCTATGTTTACATGTAAAGATATATGTCAATTATTGTTTTATTTGAATTTTGTTTCAATTTTTAATTTTATTAAATATTTTAATTTTCATCTATACAATTTCTAGACGTTCAGATCCCGTTTGAATTTTGACCCGGATCCAAACGTGTGCTTGAAACTGTAATTGGTTTTAAATGTTGGGTTTGTGTTTTTGGAATTTTGTTTCTGGGGTTAAGTGATATGAGCTTTACATCTTGATGTTTCTGATCGGAGAGTGTTCTTTGCCATAAGGATTGCAAATGTTTGAGCTTTTCGCGGGTAATGTGTATCAATTAGATTATATAGAAATTTGGGGTGTGGGTGTTTCGATGCATATATTACAATGTCCTGAAGTCGTATAATAAAAATGAACTCGGGTACATAAAAATTAGGGTATATTACATTTTGCAACCCCATGTATAGGGTTTTTTACACTTTGCAACCTTGTCGGAATTTCGTAACACTTTGCAACCCAAAGTATACGGGTTTTTATTTTGCAACCTGGATCGGAATATTCTATCGAATATTCCGAGAGATTGAGTACCACGCTCCATTGAAGTGTGTGAGTGTACATTTATATTTGAGCTGGAGGGGTATTAATGTACTTACCCCATATTAATTGTTTCTGAATTAATATGTAATAACGAAAAAAAGCGGGATTCATTACATTACATACTTCTTCTCCTTCCTTAGCCGCAAAATCCAAATTCCCGAAGCTGTAAAATTCCCAAATTGGGAAGAACCCTAATTCCTTAATTTCCAGAAATTCAAAATCCAATTCCAGAAACCTTAACCTAGAAATCCCCAAATTCCAGTAATTTCTTAGCTCCGCCAACAACCCTAACCCAGAAATCCCCAAATTCAGAAAGAGAGATGCGCTGGCATTTGCGGCCCGATTCAGCACCCCCGTCGGTGATTGAGCCCTTGAATCATGAGAAGTTCACCCTCAGAGTGCATCACAGTGGAAAATTTCGTCAAGACAAAGGAGGTAATGTCCGTTATGTTTATGGGAAGGTGAATTACTTTGACGACTGTTCTGAAGAGTTGAGATTTGAAGATTTTAATAGGATGGCATCTGCATTAGATATCTGTGGCCACTACATGACTCCTCTGAGTAACCAAGATGAATGGCCTTCCCCTCCAGCTGATCAAAGGCTGCCTCTGATTCCCCCTCAAATTCAGAATATGCCAGGTAGACCCAAGAAGCACAAGAGAAAGTTGGAGCCAGGGGAGATAAAGGGCACAACCAAGGTTGGAAAGCTGAGAAGGGTTATTGTGGATGCCAGGTGTAGTGGTTGCAAGAAAACTGGCCACAATGCAAGAGGATGTCCACAGGTTAGTGTACTTACAGTTTTTTGGAAATTTTTTACATGTTTAATGTACTTCTGTCATTTCTGACATTTTTTGGTGAATGGACAGTCATTTATCCATTTTTGAGAAAAATGCGCATTTTTCACATTTCTCACATTTTTAGGGGAATTTTGTGTCATTTCTGTATGTTTGAGTATAATGCTCATTTTTCACATTTTTGACAGTTTTAACATTTTTGTGAAAATAATGGGCATACAGTACTGTTTTTGTGACATTTTTGACATTTTTGACAGTTTTGAAAAAAATGCGCGCATTTGAAAAAAATGCGCGCATTTGAAAAAAATGCGCGCATTTGAAAATAATGACATGATTTAGTGTGTACTGAGTATCTTTACTGTTATGTTGTTAGGCCAATAATGAAAAGATTTCACAGAGCCAAGGCCATGAACAGTCAAGCACTCCAGTTCCAAATCAAGCCACAAATCCAGCTCCAAGTCAACCTACACAACCAGTGTCTACTCAACCTCAAGTTCCATTGAGGAGAAGTCCAAGGAAGAAGGAAGTTGCCCCTGCTCCAATTCCAGTTATTCCATTGAGGAGAAGTCCAAGGAAGAAGGAAGCTGCCCCTGCTCCAATTCCAGTTATTCCATTGAGGAGGAGTCCAAGGAAAAAGGAAGTTGCCCCTGCTCCAGATGCCCCTGTTATTTCAAGGAAGAAAGTGGCTGCAAAAACAGTGAAGAAAGTGACTGCTTCTCAACCTTCTATTCCACAGGCTGCCCCTCTTGTTGATGCTGCTAGACCCTCATCATCTCAACCTGTTGAAGCTCGTGCACCATTATCACAGCCTGAACTTCTGAAGAGGCTAGGTGGATCATTGATCACACTTAGGAATTCAGCTGATATCACACCTATGTTTTCAAGTGTTCCAAAAAAGAAATTCAAATGAACCAGTTGTTTTCAAGTACTTTGTGATGTAGTTAACTTCTTTGATCTTAAGTAATATCAGTTGTAATGAACAAGTCATCTGATGTTATGTATTTTGTGTCATGTACTTTCTGATGTACTTTAGTCCTATTTCAGTGCTTTTAGTTGTTACCAATTTCAGTGCTTTTAGTTGTTACATATTTCAGTGCTTTTAGTTGTTACCTAGTTCAGTGCTCTTAGTTGATTTTAGTTTCTTCAATCCCAGTCATTCACATCACAGAAACTTAACACAAAATCCCTTGCATTGCATTGCATAAAACATAATCTAGTACATTGCACAAAACACATTACAGTACACAATCATAACACTAAATCCATTACACATACACAACACTTAAATAGTCATAAACTTAGTTAAAGAAACAGAAGAGAAGGGCAATGACAGCTACAAGAACAATAGTCAGCCTCAAATTCCTTTTTTTCTTCAACTGCTCCAATTCCTCAAATTTTTTCTTCTGCATCTCCAATTCTTTCATCAACTGCTCCAATTGTTCAACCTTCGAATTGATGTTTCTCAAAAGGCCAGGAATAATTTGATGGCATCTTCCACATGCAGGAGGGTCAACCCAAACAAAGTATTCACAACCTCCATTCTGCCATTTCATGAAATTTCGAATTTGAAAACAATGAGAAAATCAGAAAATCAAAATTTGAGCCTAAATTAGGGTTTTCCAGAAATTAGGGTTTTCTAGAAATTAGGGTTTATCAGAAATTAGGGTTTATCAGAAATTGGGGCTTCTTTCAAAAAATTGGGTTTATCAGAAATTAGGATTCTCAGAAATTAGGGTTTATCAGAAATTGGGGATTTTTACAAAAAATTGGGTTTATCAGAAATTGGGGATTTTTACACCTACTGTCTGGGTTCAAATCAGTAGAAGATGAAGAAATTACTAGTAGAAAAGAAGAACTTAAATCACTTACCCGAAACTCATTGCATGCTTTATACCTCCTGCCTGGGTTCAAATCACTCCAAGATGTGCGACTTACCACTTCCTTTCCGCACCGGCAAAATTCCACCATGTCTTTTCTTCGTCGACTGGATGAGGAGCGATGTGTGCTGAAATTAGGGTTCATGGAATGAAGGGGGTGAAATCCCTCCTCTGCCATTTATAAAACCCCGATTCCATTTCATTTCATTTCATTTCTAATTTTATTTTATTGAAAATAAAAATAGTTGACCAAAATTGACTATAAAAATGAAGAGGGTTAATTATGTAATCAACCATTCAAAACTGTTTTTATTAATAAAAAATCCACTAAAACGGAATATTCGATAGAATATTCCGATCCAGGTTGCAAAATGAAAACCCGTATACTTTGGGTTGCAAAGTGTTACGAAATTCCGACAAGGTTGCAAAGTGTAAAAAACCCTATACATGGGGTTGCAAAATGTAATAAACCCTAAAAATTAGTATTTCACTGTGTTTTTATACTCCATTTGCTTTGCATGTGTGTGCGTGCACGTTCTAGTGCGCTTGCATTTTTACTTTACCGCACAATGAGGCTAGAAGGGGAGAAAGGTAAATAAATCTCATAAAAGAGTATAAAAAGAAATGTAAAAGAAACAATGGCATTCATGAAGATTAAAAATTCGGATAAGTTGTACTGGAATATGCTCAATGGGTCAAGTCTTTGTTATCTTTCAACTTTTCTATTCAGAAATTTAACAAGCAATTACAAGAGGCCAGGAATCAGAATATGTTTTACAATCCCAGTAAATTTGCAAGTCACCTTTTTCAGGTTGTAGATACCAGATTTTTTAGTATGTCAGACTTGCATAGATGTTTTTTATATTTGAAATTTATAGCTAGGCTCAATTAACGGAAACTCCTGTTGAAACATACTTGGAACGCTGTGAGTGATGGTTGGACACTTTGGACTTGAAAACTTTGAGCACCTCAACACCTTCTTGCACCTTGGCTGCTAGGGCCTCGGGTGAATCCAACAGATCGATGTAGTAGCTCCGAGTTGTCCATCTCCAAGAGCATTCCTGTTGTCGCTAGATCAGGCTGTAAAACATATACACAATTGCATATAAATTAAAAAGGATTTCGGAATAAAAGATAGTCAAAAGAGTGCCATAAATTCATAAACACATTTAACAAAAGGAAAAAGATGTCCTTAATAATGGGTTTGAAGTAGCAAATAAGAGAAAAAAATAAGGGTGATGTTTTTAAAAAACAATTTCTGCCTCTGAGGAAGGATCAGACCTCTAACTCGTCGAGACTCGAGACGCTTAGGTTCTTGTGTGTATAAATGACGCCGTCGTCTTTCTGCACGACATGTCCATTGCCTCTTAGAACCCTGCACTCGCAATCGAGAAAGCTTTACTTGCAAATATCACCCCCAGGTTTAGTTACGACTTACATACCATTTTGCCGTCAACAGTCCTTCAAGTCCAACCGGTCCTCGAGCATGTATCTTGCTTGTACTAATTCCAACCTTTGTACAACCACAGATTGTACGTGACGAACAAACTTCAGTGCACTGAAATTTCAAAAAATAATTACGCAGACTAAATTATACAGTTATGTGTTTTTTTACCTCTGCCCCAAGTCCAAAACGCATGCCATCACAGAACCTGGTGCTTGCATTGTGAAAAACTGCAGCACTGCCAAGGCCAAGAATAATGCACACGAGTTTTTGGAAATAATTATGAAACGAACCTCGAGTTCTAACCTCATTACATTAATAGAGTTATCTTTTGAAGATTACAAATATCAGTCGAAGGTTGGGCTTTTCTGTAATTTCACCCAAAAGTATGATTCTATGGAAAAGCTAACCTGTCAACTTGATGCAAGAAATATTCAGCAGTTTCTTTATTTTCTGCGACAATGCATTCGATGTGACCGCTGCAGTTAAAATTACAAGTTAGAAGTATGCAAAGATACGAATAAACGGAAAATGTAAAGAACAAACATGCCTTCCATATCTACGTATGTGGTCAACAGCAGCTTTCACGTCATTGACAATCTCAATCGTGCAAGCCCTCGAGTTATACTCGTGATGAAATGACTTGGCTTCCGAAAGATTTAGCAGGGTGCTTGATCGGGGGCCACCGTACAGTGTAACACCTGCAACGACAAAAACAAAACAACAAAAATATATATTGTCATTACCTAGTCGATGGTTCATAACGCAAAATTGTCGATTGAAGTAGAAAGTTTTTGAGGAGTGTTACCTCCATGACTGAGTTCCAATAGGAGATCCTGTAGGCCTTCAGAGCCTGACAAATCCTGGTGGACGAGAATCGTCTCCTATAGAAAGGTAGAAAGAAATCAATTAATAGTTTTTTTTATCACTTATATAAAACGAGCTTAAATACATTAGTTGTGATTAAAAGCTGAAATTACCATGGCATTACAGGCAGCAGGATAATTGAGCTTAGAATCCACAACAACGCGCCTCGCCAGTTTCATGTTTGCTGATTTATCAACATAGACATGGCAAATTCCATCTGACACGAAATTATAAATTTAGCATTAGTCTCTCTCTTATTATGCTTTAAAATTTTATATAAGAAAATTAGATCTGCACAAAAATTTCTACTTTCCTACGTACCAGAATGGCCAAGAACAACAATTTTCGTCGAACTCTTTATCTGTGACACAAGCCTATTGCTGCCTCTAGGGATCACGAGGTCTATCACATCATCAAGCTGATATTGCAGAGTATAGGTTGAGAAATGTTAGATAAATAAACTCACATATCAAGTATCTTCATATGCCTATTTTACCTTGAGCAAATCGGGAATGTCCTCTTTCGAAGTCACTAGTCCTATTAGCTTCTCCCCGACTGTTTGAGGAATGGCTGAAGTAATAACCTAAAACAGTAGAATGTAATAACCAACATAATTTTTTCCTCTTCGGTTGTTACACTCTGTTTAACAGTAGAATGTTATTAATTGTTTCCACCTGTAGGGCCATTGAACAATCTCTAGCTGCAACTGCTATCTCATGAGCACCAAGCTCGTCGAGTGTAGTCCATGTGTGTGCATCTCTGTGGAATAGAGTGCCGATACGTTGTCCTTCGAGCACTTTGGCTATGTTTCTTGCAACAAAACCACTTCCAAACAAACGGAAAACACAATCAGGGGAGAAAAAAAATTACATTCTAGAATAGAAGTGTTTCAGATTTCTTATTACCCGATATATCACCAAGTCCCCGACCCGAGAGACACATAAAACATAGGTATCAACACTATCGAAAAATTCAAAGCAAGCATCTGATCAATGTTACCTGGCTATGATAACAGGCGTGCCAGACTCCGCACATCCAATGGCTGCCTTCACTTTAGCTGTCATCCCTCCTCTTCCGACCCTCGACTTATTTCCGAATGTAATAGCACCATGATGCTTTTGCTTCACGTACATGTGAATCAGCTTCGAAGTTGGATCACTTGGAGGGCCACTGAATAGACCCTCCACCTCACTCAGCAGCACAAGAATGTCCTCCTTAAGCTCGAGCGCCAATAGAGCCGCCAAACTGTCGCTATCCCAAAAGATTCCCGACGAGTCCTGTCGACGAGCGAGGGGTCAACAATGTCCTTTTTGTGAAAGAGATATAATTATCAACGTACCTCGTATGGAGCTCTTCTAGTGCTGATTGCATCATTCTCATTGAAGATCGGTATGCTCCTCAGGGCTAACAGTGAGTTCACTGTTTGAGAAAGCAGGCTTCTGAATTCAGGAGTCTTTACATCGTTCTCTGTAACCAGGAGTTGAGATGAAGTAATATCCAACTGCAAAAAATTTCACTAACCATTAGAGTACTATTATAAGTTGTTAATTCTGATTAGTTATATCCACCATGAAACAACACAAATAATATATCAGTGACAAATTAAATATATTCAACAGTGAAAACCAGAGTTACCTTGACAAAGACATTTCCACTTCTTCTTGCACCAGTGGTTCCTCGAGTGGTTGAACTTAAACTAGCTCCCACACCTCGTAAAAACGAACATGTAAATTTATCAAGTATCTAGAAGAAATTAGAACTATATGAAATCACATATAACAAAATCACCTTGTACCTTGATTCTTCTTATTCGTCTTGATGATATCTTTGAAATAACCTCCCGAACATGTATAGATGCAGCCTTGTCTTATAGCAGATTCTGATATTTTCAATAAGCCCTTCATGCCCCATTTTTCGCCCCAAGAATTTTTGGCTAAGTAAACGACTTCATTATTTTCGATACCCCAGCCAATAATTACAATTGAATGCCTCATAGGTCTTTTAGAACGCTTAGTTTTCTGAAGGTGTTGTTTCTCTTTCTGAGTCATGACTCGGTATATTCCCTATAATTTTCAACATATTCTAATTTATGTATTTTCCATGGCACACAAACTATATGACAACTTTAAATTAATAGACTTACAGTCTGGTAGTTTATAAAACTTTTTCCAACGGGGAATCCTACCCAAATCAAGCTTGATTTCAATACAGTTCGTAGATCAATATTTGAGTTAGTTAGTTCTTGATAGTCCCTGATATAATAACGTCGCTAAATAGGAATAAACAAGAGGTTAGATATATAAAAGTAATACATGGAATTATATACATAAATTACCTCAGATTTATACGAAGCCACGTCGGATCGTGACATAGACGTCCCTTTATAGGGATAATATATGGAGTCTACCACACCATACACTTTAAGGTATTGAAAGATATCGCACGGGTCAGCTCCATAACCATACTTTCGCCCTGTTTTTGTTCTTCTTCTGGGCCTCCATGTTACACTATCCAAGCGCTCTAACACTTGTTGCACAGAAAATGGGGCTGGTAAGTTTGCTCTCCCGTTTTCACGTATATAAGCGTAGTATGCACACTCAGTTGCGGCAACAATCGAACAGGAGTCTAAATGAAAAAAAAAATCACAAATGAATTAAAGTAGATACTTTAATTCAAACAATTATATAAAACTTACTTAGTTTCTCTTGGTTAAAAATGCTTTGTATCGGAAGACCTCTCACATAATTCCACCTTATGGATTTTAGGAATCGGTTCATGGCCTGACATGGTGGTTCATTTTGCGGACTAAATTTTGAAATGAAATGTTATTAGGTTGCAAACATTGAATATAGGAGAAAAAAATAACTATGAGATTGCAGAACCTGAAGTGGCGGCTGTTGAGTTTAGCTTTGTCAAAAAATAATTGTTTGGGAAGGCCTTTCATGTAGTTCCAGGTTGTGAGAAATCGATTCATGGCGTCTAGGGGACTAATTTCAGAGATTTACAAGCAAAACTGACCTAATTTCAAATTTCATCGAATCGATTAGGACAAACGATTATAATGAGTTTTATAGATTTTACCCGAGACAATCGCGTGGAAGGCGATACTGGCGGGAGATGGACGTTGCGAGCGACGAACGTTGAGTTTCCGGCGACCTAACTGGCGGGCGACGGACGTTGCGAGCGGGTACGGACGTTGAGTTCCCGCAAGCTATTCTTCACCAAACAAAGATAATCGAACGATTAATAGATAGATCGAGAAAAAAAATTGCAAAACGATACTGCTTGGAAGAGAAGCAAAAAATGAACGTTGAGTTTCCGGCGACCTAACTGGCGGGCGACGGACGTTGCGAGCGCGTACGGACGTTGAGTTCCAGCAAGCTATTCTTCACCAAACAAAGATAATCGAACAATTGATTAGACGTTCATCGAATAGATAGATCGAGAAAAAAATTGCAAAACGATACTGAACTTAGCTTGGAAGAGAAGCAAAAAAAAATCGGGTGAGAGTTGTAATACTGTCAGAGTATTTCTTCAATTGATTAGACATTCATCGAATAGATAGAGTTGTGATACCGCAGAGTATTTTTTCGATTTCCCGCGCTTAGTATGTGAGAGTATTCTTCATTATATTTTAAAAAATCATATATTATTTCAATATTATTCAAACTCAAATATAAAACTATATATTTACACATAAAATATAAATTAACTATAAAAAATTAAATAAAATTAAAAAAAATGGTAAAAAAAAAAAAAGTGTCTCTCCTTTTTATCTATTTGAAAATTTAAGATATAGAGTAAATCACTATATACATATTATATATATATTTCCGACCAACACATTTGTTTTGACCGTTTTTGTCCGGTATATTATATTATTATTTGAGTTAGGTAGGGTTTGGAGACGACGCAAAAACACGTATATTTGTATGTAAAAAGGGAGTTGAAATGAAATCACACCAAGACTAGGCTTGAATGCCCAAGATGATATCTCTGTTTATTCTTTATGTGGGTGGGTATCAGATCACTCGTCCGAGATACTCCCCCACCGGGCCTCTCTCCTTCTCTCGTCCGTATCTAGTCTATTTATAGATGGATTACGTAGAATCCATCTGTCCATTATTGACACGTGGTTCTACATGCAAAGATAGAGATGTCGTTGGCTTTTGCACTTCTTCCCGGTACAGGTCGCATCTGTGTAGCGTCAGGGTCCCGGGACACGGTGCCCGGGATTGAGTATGGTCTTTCTCCGTCTTCCGGCGCTCCTTCCATCACGTGTTTATTCATGTGGTGGTCTCCCGTGATTTGGGGCTCGGGGTTGGTTCGCCCATCGTCCTCATCATCGCGTGCGTCGGGTTGTTAATGTCCGTGTCCCGTGCTGAGGCGTGATCCCGGGTTTGTCCTCCCGCAAGTCGGGTCGTTAGCACCCGTGCAGGGTGCTCGGGCGCGATCCCGGGGCTCGGAACTCGAAAACCCGAGCTCGGACCGAAAACCCGTCAAAAAAGCTCATCATGGGCCGAGTTTAATTTTTTTAAGGACCGGCCCGTCATAGGATCAACCCGTAAAATGTATATGTGGTCTGAGCCCAAGCCCAAAAATATTTAGGCCCGAAAGCCCGGCTCGGACCGTTATATATATATATATATAATAAAGTAAAAAAAAAAACTTGTACATGATTATTATTAAACTATTAAAGTTTTCACTTCAAGTTTTTCAATTTACCATCTCTTTCCTTCCGAGTTAACACTTCACAGTGCACATCATTGTAAAATGATTCAAAAAAATAAATAAATTTAAACAATATCTCGAATAAGAGGAAGACAATAATTGAAAGTATACTTGATTTTTCTAGTACTAATGTGTTGTATAATATTTTTTGTAAATCATTTCTGAATTAGTGATGCTAATTAATTGTTACTTTTACTTTTTCTATTTTGACTAATTAGACTTAATTTTTATTTTTATTTTTTGATATTCATTTTGTCAAACAACAAGAACATCATTTTTTGTTTTTATTTTTAAATTTTCAGTTTAGCATCATGTGATTCAAATGTTTTAAATTTTTATTGAATTATAAATTTCATGAAATTTTATAATAGAAATTCTATAAAATTTGGGACAGAAAACCCGAAAACCCGGCTCGGGCTCGTCATGCTCGGTCCTGAGCCGGGCCCCAACCTCAGAAAAACCCAACTCGGCTCGGACCGCAGAGGTCGGGTTTTGATCCGAGTTTTGATATTTTTGGGCTCGGCTCGACCCGCGCCCACCCCTACAAGCAAGAGTGACCACATCTTATGCCATAGTGGCATGATGATTTGTACATGCCCTTTCATCTCCCCACTAACCTACCATTACTTGTGCATTATAATGCACATAATGGAGTTACAAGGAGGGATGTAATGTGTAGTAATGGTGAGTTTATGAACATGAAAAATCAGATTTTCATGTTTCATTCTTACGCTTACATCATGAATTTTGAAATTCACCAAAAAAAGAGAGACAAGAGAGTGTTATTGGAGAATCAATTTCACTATCAATCTCTTAAATTTTTCAAAAATCAAGTTTAGTCTTTTTAGATTATTTTTTATTCAAAATAGGCAATTTATAACGTGTACCTAGGAATAAAATGAGAATCGTGTACTCACTTATTTTTATAAAAAATAAAATATAAAATAAATTATTTCTAAGTTTTTTTTTTCTATCTCTAAATCTTTTTTTTCTTTCCCCAATATTTTTATTCTCTCTATCATTATATTTCACAACCTAATTTTTTTATTAAAATCAATAAATTATTTTATGATTACACTTTTATTCTCTCTATCATTATATTTCACAACCTAATTTTTTTATTAAAATCAATAAATTATTTTATGATTACACATATCTGGTTTAACAAAAAGTATTTTAATAAATAATTTTATTTAATTTTAATGTGTTATTTATTTTTGTAAAAGATAATTACTTACTGTGATAAAGTTTTTAGTAGCACTTGCTTATGTTAGTGATTTTGTTATGCTTAAGTTAGTGATTTTTATTAGTGCCATAAAAGTATCTTCAAGATGATGATTTTATAACCTAAATATGATGATTCTATAGCTTGAAAATGAAGATTTTAACTACCAAGAATGATGATTTATATGATGATTTTTTTCTTTTTAGACAATGAATATTTAAGTGATGAGTATATTGATTTTGGGCTTTATTGATTAATGGGCCGAGAGCACGGGAGCATAGTAAACGTATTGGGTATCTCTAAAGCCACATTTATTAAAATTTTAAATTTTTTCGGTTTAAAACCTAACTGAAATTTATTGGTTCAATAAGAACAAAAAAAAATTGATGATTCTACTTTCTGAGCCATTAATTTTCTTAATTTCGGTCACAGTCTCATTTGGTTCCAATTCGGTTATATCCATCGAGCTTATTCAAGCTCAATATTTGTTAATAAATATTTAATTCAAAATTCTATTTTTTTAATAAAAACAAAACTCAAATGGGTTTTGCTTCTAAACTTAAGACATGTTGAAGTGACCTTAAATAGGATTAAGTTAATTGGTTTGAACCGAAAAAATAATAATAAAAATTTAATTGACTGGTGTGGATTGAGTGGGTCTGAATTGAAGAACAGGTCCTTACTATTAAAAATACAAAAAACGGACCCCGAGATTGAACCGACTGAATTTTTTTGGTAAATTATTTTTCTGTTCGAGTTCCGGTTTTCAGGTCCAAAGGGACACATAGTTCTGACGGAGAGCGACCTAGTAGCAAGCTAAGTTATTAAAACATGAGATCCACCGATCAAATTAAGAAAAATATAAGAATATTATTAGGTGGACGGGATGATCCTGACATAATAGACGAAGGAATATTATTAGGTGGAAGGGATGATCCTGACATAATTGACGAAGGAACGTACTCCATCGGCGTTCACGATAGCTTGAAAGGTCTTGGTCTTGGCAACATCGTCGTCATCACAATTGCCATCGGTTTGCTTGGCACCGAAGGTGAGATAATAATCGAGGCGTCCTACCAAAAGGGCCGTTTTGTGAACAGACACAAACTCATACGGTTTAGTACCCTAAGGAATCAAAATTAATACAACAAAACAACGTATTAGTTCGGATGGATTATGGATGTATATTGCATGCACTAAAAAAAAACTGTCGTATACCGATTAAAATCATCGACTGTCCGTAACAGTCAGTGGTAACCGACGGTTACACTGACGAGTGACCACTCAGAAATAAAAATGTTTTACCAACTATACTATCAGTCAATACCAAACGGTCGAGCTACTCTGTTTTAACGACTGTACTATCAGTCAATACCAAACAATCTGTCCACCAGTAGGTGCAAGTACGGGAAAACATCCCGCCATTTATTCCCAAGGATTCATGGACTGTTACAATAGTCGGTTTTGGACTAAAGCTCTCTTCTTTTGGACTTAATTTCAATCAATTTCACTTCAGTTCAAATCGTTTCAGTAAAGTTCAGCTCGAATAAGTTCGTTTCAAATAAATAAATAAAAATTTGAATCAATAATTTTAGTATACAATCTAGTTAATATTAGGATATTAATAATATTTTTTAGTTCAATTCAAATCTAGTTTGGGTCCAAAAAACCAGAGCCTAACTGTTGCAAACAGGCGGTGCAGTATCAAGAACCCACACTTCGTTTTAACACAGTCGGTGTACTGATCAATTTTGAATTTTGTGTACTCAAAATTGTACTAGACCAATTTTTTTATATATGTACATTCCAAAATCAACAGACGAAATTAAACAAAATAAAACGACGAACTAACTTACATAATAATCCCGGTACGTCTTCAATGCTTCGCGTGCTAAACCATTGGAAATCTGTCTAAATCCTTTTTTCATCGTACTGTGAGTGTCACACAAGTACCTATCCGTGATTTTAGGACCATCAAGATCGAAACCCTAGTTCGATCAATAGATCGATTTCATTATATATTTATCAAAAATATTAATTAATTAGTAATGGATTGATTTTAAATATAATCATAATAGCAATAATATGTAGGTATGATTGTTTGCTTGCTTACATCGAGCTCGACAGTCTCGATCGTGCGACGGGGAGGACAACGAGTTTGAATCAAGCCGCCGTCAATCTCAGTAACGATAGGATGAGGGAACAACAAGGGAGGACGACCTCGGAACCTTCTAAAACGATCAAGGCGGCTCATCGCCTCTCTCTTTTCTCTCTGTCTCTCTCTCTCTCTCTCTCGAACTAGACACAAAAATACAAAATAGCTTGTCTTCGATGAGAAATTAGGTTTTTAACTTGGATTTATTGATTTATTTCCTTAGCAAGTTATAATGTTAATGGGCCAAGCGTGTTTAGCCCAACTTGATTTCAAGCTTTCACGAAGTCCGGCCCAACCTTTTTTACACGGCCCACTATTAGAAATTCGAATTAGAATATTGTATTCAGTCCGACGACGACGAAGAGAAAAAATGGGAGCCGAGGCGATGACAGAGCGAGTGGAGATTATCAAGCCGCGCAACGACAAGAGAGAGTACAGAAGGATCGCTCTCCAGAACAATCTCCAAGTTCTCCTCATCAGCGACTCAGAAACCGACAAGGTCCGTCAACTCATCCCATTCATTTTATCATTTTATTAATATATTATTTTTAGGTGGGTTCAGATTCAATACGTGAAATAAATGGAAAACTCTGAGATGTTGGCATTGGAATTTGATCATTTAAACAAGTTTTCATCAATGAATTGAATTTCACTGTTTTTCGTTCTCTGAGAGTTGTTTGTCACTTTGTTGGTTCTTTGTTTCCCCATCGGGTGGATTTATTATGAATATGCACAGGAATTGGTCACAAAAGAATATCAGAATTTGAAGTTCCAACAGCCGTATCAACAAGCTATGTACTACCTGCTCATTAATACTACAAGATCAATCATGGCCGTGGTCAGGCGTACTTGAAGTTCTCCCTCATCTTCAAGTGGGATGATCTTGTTAAATTTTACCCCTTAATGCTATCGAGGACCTTCTTGGAATGCTATGCAGCAGGTTCTAATTCTCCATGTTATTTTCAGGATTCTCATTAAAAAGAAATGGGTGCACTTATGTGTGTGTATTTCACCATTTTGTTGTTGCTTGAATTTAGGAAATCTCAAGCCAAAAGAAGCAGAGTCTATTATCCAGCATATTGAAGACGTGTTCTTCAAGGGTTCCAAACCCTTATCGCAAGCTTTGTTTGCATTTTAATATATGACAAATAGAATTGTTAAACTTGGGAGGGGAGTAAGGCTTAAATTCTAGTGATGAAAATTCTGCTCTTGTCCATTGCATTCAGGTAAAAAGTAAAACAAGAACAACAGGAATCTTTTTGTAAATGAGTCTCATTGTTACTGTCATTTGTAGCACATTTTACATGATCTGATTCACCACATTCGTAGCTAAATCATCAAAGAAGAGCAAAATGCTAAGAAGCCATGTCTCCTTCATTCTATATTAACTTTCATCCAATCTGTTTTTACCCCTCAGTGTGAGTTTTTCAATGGAACTGGTTTTGAAATATGTAGGTGAACCAGGATGACTTCAAGTTGAATATTAAACTTCAGATTTTTGCTTTGATAGCTAAGCAACCCGCTTTTCATCAGCTTAGATCAGTTGAGCAACTTGGTTACATTACTGTACTTATGCAGAGGTAGGAAACATTCCTTTATTTTTACATTTTTCATTCTAAGTAAGTCATTATTGTTAAATTCAGTTTCTTCTGTCTTATTTTCCTTTTTGAAACTGATTTGATGTAGGAATGATTCTGGTGTCCGTGGTGTACAATTCATTATCCAATTTGAATGTCAAGGTATACTTTGCACCAATGACTTAAAAAAAAGTGACCAAGGATAATTTTGTCTATAATATTACTTTATTCTTGATACTCACGTAACTATCGATTACTCATGTGTCCCTCTTTGTTGTGCTTGACAGGTTCCTGGGCAAATTGACTTAAGAGTCGAGTCATTTATTAAGATTTTTGAAACTAAGCTCTACGAGATGCCGAGCGATGAATTTAAGGTATACTCTTAATTATTCAGTGGATTTCCTGATAATGACAAGCTTGTTTGTAAGAACACATACAGGCAAACTAGTCCTTCAAGATTTGTGTACCTCTCAGTTACAGAAAATTACAGGATGCAAAAGTGAGGACAGAAATTTGCATTCAAGGCAGAATTTAGATTCATTTTTTTAAAACTCTCTGCAAGAATTATTACATTTCCTATTAAGAGATTAAATTCCAATATAATTAAACAACTCCGTACCTGTATTTATTTCTAAGGCACATGTTGATAAGGTAATTTGTGAACAGTGGCGGATCCAGCACCAGGTAAAAAAATTGATGAGGCTTATAGTTATAACTACTAACCTAAATTGATTATTTGGATATTGTTATTGAATCCTCCAATTTCGGAAGATGCATGTAATAATTTATTTACCATACCCTCCCAAACCAAATGCCTGTAAATTCACCTTAGAATATACTCCCGGTCCCGGATCTGCCACTGTCTGTGGAGTGTGGACCCCACCTTTGATGCAGTCTTTTGCAATGTCTTGTGGGACTTATCACAATAAGGTCATGTTACAGTGATAAAATTTCTGCAAATTCATGGGATGCTGCATTGCTTTTATTTAGCGTTTATAATCGGCTTGTTGTGAGAAACACCTCATTAGAAATTACTGATATTTAGTGAGAAACACCTCATTACTGACATGTAGCTTCGCTGCATTTTTCACAGAGCAACGTTAATGCGCTCATTGAAATGAAGCTTGAGAAGCACAAAAATTTACGAGAAGAATCTTTGTTTTACTGGCGAGAAGTCTCTGACGGAACCCTCAAGTTTGACAGGAGAGAACACGAGGTATGCATGTCATTTAAGTGAGCTTCTATTTGAATACATTCTGGTTTGAGTTGCTATCGTCTCATCGATATGGCTTGATGAGAATAGGTTGAAGCACTGAAGCAACTATCTCAAAAAGAACTTATTGATTTCTTCAACGAGTATATTAAGTTTGGTGCTCCCCAAAAGAAGAGTTTGAGCATACGTGTGTATGGGAGCAAGCATTCCTCGGAGTACGGGCCAGACAACTCCAAAACTGCTGAATCTAATACTGTTCGAATCGAGGATATCTGTAGTTTCAGAAGGTCGCAACCTCTCTATGGTTCGTTCAGAGGAGGTATTGACCATGTGAAGTTGTAAGTTTTTTTTTTTATATATATAAAAACAAATAAAACTGGTGCAAAGTAAGAAATGGTTCCATCAATGTGATTGGGTTTGTGTTGTGTCCTAAGTCTGTAATTTAGACAGAAATTAAATTAAATTAAATGTAAGTTGGATTCATACTTCATTTATTCCTATATATTTTTAGACATGAAAAATATGTATTTTTCTTTTTATTATATTAATCAATAAAATATTTAGAGGTATTGTCTAATAACATAGTTTATGAGATGCTACTCTGGAGTATTACTCATAGTGGCATATTAATAAATACATACACTTGTACAGCACAATCGTACACTTCAAATGTGTGATTGTGTGTACATGTAATATAATAATATTAAATATACTGTCAAGATGTACACTATATCAGGAATAGCATAAATAAAACATGTCTAATACATTAAAATATTTAACATAGTACATAAAAATAAATACTCTTTCCATCTTTGTGAAACAAAATATTGTTGAGTTCAAAAATTACTTGTATTTTTATTTTTACTATTCAAAAAATGAAAATTTTGTGCTTAGATGTCAAAATGAAATATCTTCCTCTACCAAAAAAGTTAGGACATTTTTATGAAGACCGAAATTAAATTAATATAGTTTAATTAAAAAATTATTTTAAAGTTAAAAAGTAAAATATTAGTCGATTTTTTTAAATTTTACCTACCTTTGCCTTTCAAAATTTACGCACTTATATTAATGAAAAGTATTTTTACAATCTAATCCTTTCAATACTCATTATTACTCATTATTTATACATAATTTACTAGAAAGTATATTTATTTCTTCAACTATTGTTCGACGAAAAAAGTGAAGTGTAGGAGTACCAACTAGAAGTAAAATTAGTTATATCAAAGACCAAGTAAACAAGACACCAGCATTAGTTTAGTAGAAATAAGTTAAATTCAAGCTCAAGCAATTAACACCTTCGCTTTCCCCTTCTTCCACAGTCCCACCCCATCCCATTTGTAGGCGAAAAACAAGAACAAGAATCCTCATTCAATGCGTGGATAATTTGGACTCACTGTGTGTTTGTTCGTGGATTTTTTTTCTTGGAGATAATCCACAGAGACCCAATAATCACACACGGTGTGCGTGTTTTTTGACCCCAGAATATCAGTTGAAACAGCCCCCGTCGAAATAGAAATGCAAGTCCAAGATCGCAATTTTCCGCCGTCGGATTCTCCGAAACCCCGCAGCAACCCCCAGCCCCGAACCAAACCCTTTTCGATTCCGTCCAAGAATCTCGATTTCTCGACATGGGCTTCCGAGAATCTCTACAAGATCGTCGCGATTCTCCTCCTCATCACCACCGTCTCCGGCTTGTTCTTCATCCGCAACTTCTCCTCCGCCGCCGGAGACGCGTCGGCGCTGCTCTGCCTCCAGTCCCGCTCGGTCCACCCCAAGCTCCCGAAGGTCAAGTGGAACTCGATCGACCGCATTTTCGATAAAACGACGCCGTATTCGAGCTTCCGATCGGACAAATGGGTCGTCGTCTCTGTTTCGAACTACCCTTCGGATTCCCTGAGGAAAATGGCTAAGATTAAAGGATGGCAAGTGCTTGCGATTGGGAATTCGAAGACTCCCAAAGACTGGATTTTGAAAGGTATTGATTTCTGCACTAAATGATCTGAATACGATTATATATTGATATTGATTTTGTTTTTTTGGATAGGTGTTATTTATTTATCTTTAGATATACAAGCTCAACTGGGGTTTAGAGTTCTTGACTACCTACCTTACGACTCCTACGTTCGAAAAACCGTCGGGTATCTATTCGCGATTCAACACGGTGCTCAAAAAATCTACGACGTGGACGATCGAGGCCAAGTGATAGACAACGATATCGGCAAGCATTTCGATGTCGAGCTAATCGGTGAGGCCGCTCGACAAGAGATCATTCTGCAGTACAGTCACGAGAATCCTAATCGAACAATCGTGAACCCTTACATACACTTCGGTCAGAGGACTGTTTGGCCCAGAGGGTTACCCTTGGAAAACGTGGGCGAGATCAATCACGAGGAGTTTTACACTGAAGTTTTCGGTGGGAAACAGTTCATACAACAGGGGATTTCGAACGGACTGCCCGATGTCGACTCTGTTTTCTACTTCACCAGAAAAGCAAGTTTGGAATCGTTCGATATTAAATTTGACGATAGTGCCCCTAAGGTGGCCTTACCTCAGGGTACAATGGTGCCCGTCAATTCCTTCAACACGATTTTCCACTCCTCGGCCTTTTGGGGTTTGATGCTGCCCGTCTCGGTCAGCACAATGGCTTCGGATGTTTTGAGGGGTTATTGGGCTCAGAGGATATTATGGGAAGTTGGAGGGTACGTGGTGGTGTACCCTCCGACCACGCATCGGCCCGATAAAATCGAGGGGTACCCTTTTTCGGAGGAGAAAGATCTCCATGTGAACGTGGGTCGTCTCATTAACTTCCTATTGGGATGGAGATCGAAGGAACACAGGTTGTTCGAGAGAATTTTGGAGTTGAGTTATGTGATGGCTGAGGAAGGGTTTTGGAGTGAGAAGGATGTGAGGTTTACTTCTGCATGGCTTCAGGATTTGCTAGCAGTCGGATATCAGCAGCCGAGGCTTATGTCGTTGGAGTTGGATCGAACGAGGGCGAGCATTGGGCATGGGGATCGGAAGGAATTTGTGCCTCGGAAGGTTCCTTCGGTTCATCTCGGGGTTGAGGAGATAGGGACAGTGAATTATGAGATCGGGAACCTGATAAAGTGGAGGAAGAATTTTGGGAATGTTGTGCTCGTGATGTTTTGTGGTGGGCCCGTCGAGCGGACTGCTCTGGAGTGGAGGTTGTTGTACGGGAGAGTGTTTAAGACGGTTATTATGTTGTCTGAGGAGAAAAATGTGGATCTTGCGGTGGAAGAAGGGCGATTGGACTATGTTTACAAGTATGTGAGTTTGTGTTGTTTTTCTTCTGCTTGTTTTTCTTCGAATACCTTAAAACGACACTTATATTAGACAAAACTGTTTGTGTTTCCAACCAATTCTATGCCTTCTTGATGATATAGTGTATACTTGTCCTGATTTAGTCCTGGTAATTGGTAACAGTGTCCATCTCATAAATATGCTATTCCATTTTCCCATGATTTTCTTCGTTTTTTAATGTGATTTCTTGCATTTTTTCTTTTCAGGTATTTGCCGAAAATCTTCGACAGATACAGCAGTGCCGAAGGCTTTTTATTTCTAAAGGACGATACTGTCCTCAATTACTGGAACTTGCTCCAAGCTGACAAGTCTAAGCTCTGGATCACGAATAAGGTAACTGATGTAGTTAAAACTTAATCTCTTAAAAGAAGATAAGCTGAGATTAAGCTTCGCACGCGAGTATTAATACTGGTTATATCACAAGAGTTGGGGTTTCGATTAGTAAAATATTCGTAATTTCGATTTATTTTATAATAACATCAACCTCAAGCAGGGGTAGCTTTTTTCGTAAACGTAGGGGTGTGAAGGGTTTTGATTCTTTCTGTAATTAGTCCAAACCTTGGGGTAGTTTTTGTAATTATCTGTAACTATTGCATCTAGGTATCCAAGTCTTGGACCACCGTCTCGACTTCAGGTAGCTCCGATTGGTTCGCCAAGCAGTCGGACATGGTGAAGCGAGTGGTCAACACGATGCCAGCTCATTTCCAAGTCAACTACAAGGAGAACGTGAAAGCAGATCAAAAAAGCCTCGTGATATGCGATTCGGAGGTATTTTACGTTCCCCAACATCTCGCACCCGATTTTTCGGACCTCGTTAACCTAGTCGGAGATCTCGATGTCCATCACAAAGTCGCGATGCCGATGTTCTTTCTGGCTATGGAATCTCCTCGAAATTTCGAGGGCGTTTTCGACTCGATGAAATACGAGCGAAAGATGCAGAGTAATTCCACTTCGTTTTACTCTGCAGAGGTGGCGGCTGTTCACCCTTGGAACGTTTCTAGCGAGCAAGATTTTATAAAGCTCGTCAGAATGATGGCGGCTGGCGATCCTCTGTTAATGGAGTTGGTTTGATGTCGACCTCAAAGAGGTTGAGTCGAAATACATGTACTGTATACTCATGGACAAATGTATAACTGAAGGGAATTACTTTTGTATTTTGGAGTTTCTTTAGCTGGTTGTAGTCTTGTAGGCCTGCAATATGACTGCACATTTCACATTTTTTATATTTGTACACAAATTTTAATAAATAATTTTTTTATATACAATTATTTTAATATAACTACTACTCCTAAAACTTCTCCAAGTTCCAACTCTCTACCAAAACCAGCCAACTCTTTTTATTTTTATTTACCATTCATGGTAAATAAAAAACAAAAGTGTGCATAAATAATTGTAGTCTTATAAAAAAAAAAGAAACATATTTAATACGCATTAATTATATTCCAGTTGCTACGTGCAGTTTATTTTATTTAGCGAGACGATGGTTGCGACCCCGATGACGGGCCGGTTTAGGTAGACGTGGGTCGGGTGCAGGTTGAAACCTCATAAATATGACTTCATTGCCACAAGCCATGCTGCTATAGTGGATAGATTGAATGGTCTTCACAACATCATCAATATCCTTAATCGTCTTTTGCCTCGCACTAAACGTGATATAATAATGGTGGGGCCCGAACCTCAAGGCTGCCTTCAAAATCGACAACAACTCATATTCTTTGCCCTGTCAGTATATATTATTGTTAATTAATTAATTTGGTTGTAATTAATATTTTTTTATCAGATATAAATATATAATCACGACGACTTAATTACAGTTTCATCCTCCAAGTAGTCCAATGCGTCTTGTGCTAACTCCTTGAGAAATAAATGTCCGTACTCGGTCTTCATAAAAAACGAAAGCACACACTCGTAGCCATCCGTTGTTTCATCTTCTCCAATATCGAAACCCTATACATGCATATACATATATCAATCGAAATTAATTAATTAGAAAATCTCAATAAATTAAATAAATAACAAGATACTATTATTAAGTTATTTAATTACTCTGCGCTTGATCTTCCTCTTGGGGATAGTCCACCAGCTCTCGGTCTTCTCATCGAAACCCTAGATTCAATCGAAGAAAGAAAATCAATAAAAACAATAATTACAAGAAATTTATTTATATATACGATATTTATTATGAAGTTATTTACCCGCCGGAGCTTGTTCATCTTCATGCGGATTTTCGACCACGTGCGTACCTCATTGAACTTGGCCTTCACGTCCGCGTCGATAATCGTCGAATTCTCCTCGACTTCGGTCTCCTCCGTGTAGATAGTCTTCCACTTCATGTCGATAGTCGGCGAATTAGGGTTCAGATTTTAACTCACAATTAAAATTGTTTTCGATTTGGACCACACAAAATACAATACCAACCATATATACTCCAATTAACATGTTAATGGGCTCCAACTCAACCTACTCGTCATCTATTGGGCTTTAGAGGGGTTTATTAATCATTTTCATTGATTTAAAGATGTGGTTTAATATTACCCCAATAACAGCAATTCTCACTAGGGGTTTATTAATCATTTTCATTGATTTAAAGATGTGCTTTTTTATGTGAGAATACCACTTTTCATACACAAATATAAAACACTTATACATTTTGAACCCTCGTATAAAACTACACCCATTTCTATAACTTAATATTAGTATCTTGTTATTTATTTATAGAGATTTTATATAATTTCGATTGATATATGTATACTGATATATGTATATGTAGGGCTTCTTACAGAGAAAAGTCGACTAACTATCTTTGCACGGTTGAAGTGCACCAGTGTGCGTGCGTGCGTGCGTGTGTGTGTGTGTGTGTGAGAGAGAGAGAGAGAGAGAGAGAGAGAGAGAGAGAGAGAGAGAGAGAGTAAATATGGTCATTTCCACATGTATTTAGTTGAAGCAAACTAAAATGCGCATGTCCTATCAATATGATGCATTTTGCTTTGCAATTTGTGATGGGAAATTTGTAGAGTGAGTGTAAGCATTCGGTTCATTATATTGTCTAACTCAATCTTGGGTTTTTTACACTTTGTAATTTAATCAAAATTTTGTAGCCGTTCTTTTGGACTGAAACAAACTGAATTGAAATTAAACGAATTGAATTAAAGTGATATGAAATTAAACGAATTGAATTAAAGTGATATAAAATTGAATTAAAGTAATTTTTTTTAAGAAAACCAAAACCAATGAATTAAAATTGAACTATTCCATGCCTGCAGTTTATTTTATTTAGCGAGACGATGATTGCGACCCCGACGACGGGCCGATTTAGGTAGACGAGGGTCGGGTGCAGGTTGAAACCTAATAAATAAGACTTCATTGCCATAATCCATGCTGCTATAGTTGATAGATTGAATGGTCTTCACAACATCAATATATATCCTTAATCGTCTTTTGCCTCGCACTAAACGTGATATAATAATGGTCGGTGCGGAACCTCAAGGCTGCCTTCAAAATCGACAACAACTCATATTCTTTGCCCTGTATGCACGTGCAGTATATATTATTGTTAATTAATTTGGTTGTAATTAATATTTTTTTATCATGACGACTTACAGTTTCATCCTCCAAGTAGTCCAATGTGTCTTGTGCTAAGTGCTAACTCCTTGAGAAATAAATGTCCGTACTCGGTCTCCATAAAATACGAAAGCACACACTCGTAGTGTTCCGTTGATTCATCTTTTCCAATATCGAAACCCTATACATGCATATACATATATCAATCGAAATTAATTAGAAAATCTCAATAAATTAAATAAATAACAAGATACTATTAAGTTATTTAATTACCCCGCACTTGATCATCCTCTTGGTCATAGTCCACCAGCTCTCGGTCTTCTCATCGAAACCCTAGATTCAATCGAAGAAAGAAAATCAATTACAAGAGATTTATATATACGATATTAATTAGGAAGTTATTTACCCGGAGCTTGATCATCTTCATGCGGATTCTCGACCACTTGCGTACCTCCTTGAACTCGGCCTTCTTCGCGTCGATAATAGTCAAATTCTCCTCGACTTCGGCCTTCTCCATGTTGGTACAGACGGAAAAAATATTAACTATAGAGAGTTATTCTTAAATATACATAATCAATTTAATAGTTTTGAATAATAAAATTTGACTATATGTGTGTAAACTCTATAGAGTTTCTTGTAGTAGTCGGCGAATTAGGGTTCACAGTTTTAACTCACAATTGTTTACGATTTCGAACGGACGAATATACAATACCAATAGTAAATAAATACTTTTTTTTTACTTCACAAATTAATTAATAAGATACTACTATATTTTTTCATCATTTATAAAATAAAGTACTAAAATATTCTTATTTACATTAAAAACATTAATAGCTAGAACATGTGAAGCATTGGGTTAAAATTTAAAATCTTGTACTAATCTTTTTCTCGTTTTCATTTTATACATTTCTATCTTTTTCTCGTTTTCATTTGGTTAAAATTTAAAATCTTGTACTAATCTTTTTCTCGTTTTCGTTTTATACATTTCTATCTTTTTCTCGTTTTATACATTTCTATATTACTCTGCAGTCGTTGAACAAAATATATCAATATAACATATGCGAAATAATTTATTTATTTATTTTTGAATAATTAATCTCATGGTTACTAAAATTCATTTGAAATACTGTTCACCGAGATGACATAAGTAAAGATATACGAAAAAGAACGTAAACACCAGATGACACAAGAAAAGATATACGAAAAAAATAAAAACGAAATTTACATACGTGCAAACCCAAATTACGTGAAAAAAAACTACGGGAAAGAAGAAACAATTCACTATATCATTGAGACTTTCAATAATCGTCTAGTCTTAGTCTGATTTTTGTCTATCATAGAATCTCAGTTTATAAGTTTAAGAAAACTTATCAATTAAATTGAAAACGATTAGGATTAAAAAGCAGTTTATTTAGCCATACGATGGTTACGACCCCGACGACGACGATGGGCCAGTGGGGCAGGTGCAGGTTGAAACCTGATAAATAGGACATAAGAGCCCGGACAGAAGCTAAGGTTGATAGATTGAATGATCTTGACAACATCGGGGCCATCCTCCTTTCGCTCGCCTCGCACTGAAGGTGATGTAATAATTCTGGGTGCGGACACTCATGGCCGCCTTCAAAATCGACACAAACTCATATTGTTTGCCCTAATTATTTGATCAAATCAATTAATTATAGTACGTACACTATATATTTAAAAAATAAAATTCATATACAAATATTATATAAAATTCATGACTTACGTACAGAAACATCCTTCAAGTAGCCCAATGTGTCGCGTGCTAACCGCTTCAGAAAATTACGTCCGTTCTCGGACTTCATAAAAAACGAGAGCACACACTCGTAGTGATCCGTTGATTTATCTTTATCGATATCGAAACCCTATATATATATATATATATATATATATATATATATATATATATATATATATATATATATATATATATATATATATATATATATATATATATATATATATCAATCGAAATTAAGAAAATCTCAATAAATAATTAATAACAAGAGAATTAGGTATGTGCGATATGATATTAAGTAATTTACCCCGAGCTTGATCATCCTCCTGGGGATAGTCCGCCAGCTCTCGGCATTCTCATCGAAACCCTAGATTCGATCCAAAGAAAATCATTAAATAAATAAATAACACGAGATTTACGAGCATACGATATTAAGTTATTTACATAGAGCTTGATCATCTTCCTGCTGATAATCGACCAGCCGGTAAACTCATCGGCCTCGGCCTTCTCCATGTCGCTAGTCGCCGAATTCTCCTTGACCTCGGCCTTCTCCATGTCGGTAGTCGGCGAATTAGGGTTCAGAGTTTTAACTCACAATTGTTTTCGATTTCGACCACACGAAATACAATACCAATTGTAAATAAATACTTTTTTTTTTTTTACTTCACAAATAATAAGATACTATTATATTTTTTTCATGACTTAATAAATTTTAAAATACATTTTATTTTCAATTTTTATTTTAATCTCTGTGTCTCGTATCCACAATTTTTTTTTTGTAAAACAATCAATATGACCATGATTGTGAAACTACAAGTATTTTACTTTTTACATGTCTAGAGAGGGCATTTCGGTCTTCTCACGTTTATATACTAACAACTCTTAAAAAAATATGACTATTTAAATGAAAAATCTAGAAAGAATTTGAAATATTGAGAAAGTAAGAATTAATTATTGCACGCGCATGATTTTATTTAGATTTCGTGTCTGATTATGATCAGGGGCGTGTATGTACAGTGTATACTTATTGTTGATACGTGTTTTAAGCACGATTTGTAATAGAAAAAGGAGACCCGTTAACTAAAAATATAAGCGAGTCCAACAAGACCCGGTCGTATTAAGGCTTACGAGGTTAATAAATGAATGGGAGGCAAACATGAGTTTTATTGTATTGTACCTTTAATTTTTATATTTTATTGGGCCAAATTGGGCTTGAGCCCAGGGAAGAAAAAAGAAAGGGCCCAACATAATAGGACACATACCCTATTTCTCTTGCTATAAATAAGAGAACTTTGGTAACCAAAAGGGGACATCCACAATTCCCAAAATATAGGAATATAATATAAATATCTTTGCTCTCCATTCTTTGCTTGTGATGGTCATATTTTGTACTAGTTCGTCCAATCCTCTAAATCTCTACATATGTTCGGTCGGGTCCTAACAGGATTTTTCGACTGTCAACAATTGGCGCTAGAAGGAGGGGGGATCCTCGAGCGTTGGACGAGCAGGTCAGCTAGGTCGGCCGTTCGACTGGAGAGCAGACAACCAGGTCATTCGTTCGACAGGAGGGCAGACAACCAGGTCATTCGTTCGACAGGAGGGCAGACCATCAGGTCATCCGTTCGACTGGAGAGCAGACGACCAGGTCATCCGTTCGACAGGAGGGCATACCATCAGGTCGGCTGCTCGATGGGAGAGCAGACAATCAGGTCATCTGTTCGATAGGAGAGCAGACAGTCAGATCGTCTGTTCGATAGGAGAGCAGACCATCAGGTCATCCGTTCGACAGGAGGGCATACCATCAGGTCATCTGTTCGATAGGAGAGCAGACAGTCAGATCGTTTGTTCGATAGGAGAGCAGACAGTCAGGTCGGCCGCTCGATAGGAGAGCAGACCATCAAGTACTTTGTTCGACAGGTGAACAGTTTAAGAGATTAGCATATTAGAGGCCCTAAAAGGGAATAATCGAAATAGTTCGGCCAATCGACGATGTCACCGAGTCGAGGAGCAAAGACAGGAACACGTCTTCCTACCATCTCTTGCGGAGAACAAGTCGTCATCTGCCTAACAAGAGAAACATATAGAGGCATGACGTGATATGCTTGACAGGAGAAATAAAGAGGGAAACTGTATGGCACCCAAACAGACCTCCACAAGTAAACACTGGGGCATTTGATGGGCACACCCATCAAATACCTAAACATGGTTGTTCACATGGAAGAACCCCACACAACCTAATATGTCAACTAGATACTCTACGATGTCGATATCAGGTACATTCCATTACAAAAGTTGGCATATGCAACTATTATTCCGGAGGAGTAAAACTCTTCCGAGGGCCTGTCCGGGAGAGCATGCTAGAAGCTGCTCGTCATCTCGGCAGGAGAACAACTATCATTCCGGAGTTAGAGTAAAACTCCTCCGAGAGCCTGTCCGGGAGAGCATGCGAGAAGCTGCTCGTCATCTCGGCAGGAGAACAACTATCATTCCGGAGTAAGAGTATAACTCCTCCGAGGACCTGTCCGGGAGAGCATGCTAGAAGCTGCTCATCATCTCGGCAGGAGAACAACTATCATTCCGGAGTTAGAGTAAAACTCCTCCGAGAGCCTGTCCGGGAGAGCATGCGAGAAGCTGCTCGTCATCTCGGCAGGAGAACAACTATCATTCCAGAGTTGAGCAAAACTCCTCCGAGATCCTGTCCGGGAGAGCATGCTAAGCGCTGCTCGTCATCTCGGCAGGAGAACAACTATCATTCCGGAGTTAGAGTAAAACTCCTCCGAGAGCCTGTCCGGGAGAGCATGCGAGAAGCTGCTCGTCATCTCGGCAGGAGAACAACTATCATTCCGGAGTAAGAGTATAACTCCTCCGAGGACCTGTCCGGGAGAGCAAGCTAGAAGCTGCTCGTCATCTCGACAGGAGATCAGCTATCATTACGGAGTTGAGCAAAATTCCTCCGAGGACCTGTCCGGGAGAGCAAGCTAGAAGCTGCTCGTCATCTCGACAGGAGATCAGCTATCATTACGGAGTAGAGTAAAACTCCTCCGAGAGCCTGTCCGGGAGAGCATGCGAGAAGCTGCTCGTCATCTCGGCAGGAGAACAACTATCATTCCAGAGTAAGAGTATAACTCCTCCGAGGACCTGTCCGGGAGAGCAAGCTAGAAGCTGCTCGTCATTTCGGCAGGAGAGAAACTATTATAATGGAGTCGAGTAAAACTCCTCCGATATCCTGTCCGGGAGAGCATGCTAAGCGTTGCTCGTCATCTCGGCAGGAGAGCATCTATCATTCCGGAGTCGAGCAAAACTCCTCCGAGATCCTGTCCGGGAGAGCATGCTAAGCGTTGCTCGTCATCTCGGCAGGAGAACATCTATCATTCCGGAGTCGAGCAAAACTCCTCTGAGATCCTGTCCGGGAGAGCATGCTAAGCGCTGCTCGTCATTTCGGCAGGAGAGAAACTATTATAATGGAGTCGAGAAACTCCTCCGATATCCTGTCCGGGAGAGCATGCTAAGCGTTGCTCGTCATCTCGGCAGGAGAGCATCTATCATTCCGGAGTCGAGCAAAACTCCTCCGAGATCCTGTCCGGGAGGGCATGCTAAGCGCTGCTCGTCATCTCGGCAGGAGAGCATCTATCATTCCGGAGTCGAGTAAAACTCCTCCGAGATCCTGTCCGGGAGAGCATGCAAGTCTCTGCTCGTCATCTCGGCAGGAGAGCAACTATCATTCCAGAGTTGAGCAAAACACCTCCGAGATCCTGTCCGGGAGAGCATGCTAAGCGCTGCTCGTCATCTCGGCAGGAGAGCATCTATCATTCCGGAGTTGAGTAAAACTCCTCCGAGATCCTGTCCGGGAGAGCATGCAAGTCTCTGCTCGTCATCTCGGCAGGAGAGCAACTATCATTCCAGAGTTGAGCAAAACTCCTCCGAGATCCTGTCCGGGAGAGCATGCTAGTCGCTGCTCGTCATCTCGGCAGGAGAGCATCTATCGTTCCGGAAGTGAGTAAAACTCTTCTGATATCCTGTCCGGGAGAGCATGCTAGTCGCTGCTCGTTATCTCGGCAGGAGAGCATCTATCATTCCGGAACCGAGTAAAAATCCTCCGAGATCCTGTCCGGGAGAGCATGCTAGGCGATGCTCGTCACCTCGGCAGGAGAGCAACTATCATTTCGGATTTGAGTGGAATTCCTCCCGGACCCATCCGGATCGAGCACGTATCATTTCGACAAGTAAATTATACTGGGGCATTTCAGAGATATGCAATATGTTCACCCAGTATCTTGCCGGTCAAATAAGCCGAACAATATATACTCAAACAAGTTAGTGCCTAAAATTATCACGGGAGACCTATAAAAAATATTAAACAATAATAATAATGATAATCGCACATAAATGATCCGAGCACAACTCCCGAAACGAGAGAAATCCGGAGAAATCCTACTCGTGCCCACAAAGATGATGATAACGTAAGGGCCGTGCAAAAAACACTTCATCAGCCGAGAGCAATTCTCCTTGTCGCACTGCTCGGGAAAAATCGCTCTCGGGGGGCATTTGTTGATACGTGTTTTAAGCACGATTTGTAATAGAAAAAGGAGACCCGTTAACTAAAAATATAAGCGAGTCCAACAAGACCCGGTCGTATTAAGGCCTACGAGGTTAATAAATGAAGGGGAGGCAAACATGAGTTTTATTGTATTGTACCTTTAATTTTTATATTTTATTGGGCCAAATTGGGCTTGAGCCCAGGGAAGAAAAAAGAAAGGGCCCAACATAATAGGACACATACCCTATTTCTCTTGCTATAAATAAGAGAACTTTGGTAACCAAAAGGGGACATCCACAATTCCCAAAATATAGGAATATAATATAAATATCTTTGCTCTCCATTCTTTGCTTGTGATGGTCATATTTTGTACTAGTTCGTCCAATCCTCTAAATCTCTACATATGTTCGGTCGGGTCCTAACAGGATTTTTCGACTGTCAACACTTATGTCATCCTAAACGAATCCACCCCCTTAATTTTAATTCTCTCTATATAAACACTAATTACTAATTAGTGCTCAGTATTAATCACAAACACAAAGTAATCACTACCTAGTCAAATGTCTTATCTACGTCGTTTTTTCTTAGTTATCTTTCTTTCATTGTCAAATGTTGTAATTTCTTCAAAAACACACATTGTTGTCGTCGACATTGAGTCGAAACCATCTGTGTTCTCGAAGGTCGAACACTGGTACGAAGCCACTCTTCAAACCCTAAACCCAAACACCGATGATGTTGAAAGCTCTGATCATCATCAACATCAACAAAAAAACTTGCTTATAACTCATGTTTTCAAAACAGTTTTGAATGGCTTTTGTGTTCTGCTCACCCAACAGCAAGCGGCGCAGCTCGCAAACAAAACCGGTATCACGGCCGTCATGCCAGATACTGTTCACCAACTACACACAACTCGCTCGCCTTCTTTTCTTGGCTTGTATAATAATAATAATAATAATAATAATAATAATAATAATAATAATAATAATAATAATAATAATAATAATAATGTCCCGGGGAGATTGTTGTCCATGTCCGATTCGGGCTCGAACGTTATCATCGGATTTTTAGACACGGGCATCTCGCCGGAACACCCTAGTTTTAGCGACGAAGGGTTGGCCCAACCTACGTGTCCCCATTCCTGATGAAGCCCGACCTGATCGCGCCAGGTGTCAACATCCTAGCTGTTAGAATAAGAAATAATTAGTCTCCTAATTAGTTCGTATCATAGTAAATATTCTGTTGTATATTTTCCTAGAATAGTGCCTAACTTAATGCTAATCTCTTTGTATTTATATTCGTTGAAGTTGAATGAAGAGGATACGGAATTACATTCTGTCATGGTATCAGATTAGGGTTGATCTTTATCCCCGCTTCCGCTTTTTCTCCCTCTGCCGCCGTTCTCATTCTACCCCTTTTCCTCTCGTAAGCCGTCATCATGGTCGAGTCATCAACCTCCACCACCAAAGAGTCGTCCTCTTTCCACCCTGCACTTGCTGTCTCCAACATCAAATCTCACGTCCCGATTATTCTCGAGATGGAGAATGTCCAATATGCGACGTGGGCTGAGCTTTTCAAGGTTCACTGCCGCTCTCACAAAGTCCTCTCCCATATCATTATTCCCACCGACAAGGACGGTAATCCTAAGCCCGTAGCGGACCGCTCTGAATCTGAACAGGAACTTTGGGACACTCTTGATGCTGCTGTGGTGCAATGGATATACTCGACAATCTCCACCGATCTCCTCAATACAGTCATCGAGGCCGATGTCTCGGCTCTCACACTGTGGAATCGCCTTCGCGATCTCTTTCAAGACAACGAGAATTCTCGTGCCGTTGCTCTTGAGCACGAATTCAACAACTCCTATCTCAAAGATTTTCCTTCAGTTTCTGCCTATTGTCAGCGCCTCAAATCTTTGACTGATCAGCTCCGGAACGTGGGTGCTCCCGTTCCGAACAACCGCCTCGTTCTCCGCATTATTGGCGGCCTCACTCCTGCGTATAAGGGTGTCGCTTCGGTTCTGCGTCATATGAAGACTCTCCCTCCGTTCTACGAGGTCCGTTCCATGCTCGTTCTGGAAGAAACGAGTCTCAAGGAAGTTGCTGCCGGACAGGAGGATGCGTATCCTGTCACTGTCCGTGATGACTCCCAGCCGAACTCTCGGCCTCCTGCCGCTGGCCGAGGGAAACAACAGCAGTCTCGTGGGTCCAATCGCAATCGGAATAACAACAGGTCTGGAAATTCCGGGAAGAATCAAGGCACCTCGGGAAACTCGGGTCATCCGACAAATCAGCCCCGCACCTCTCCCGTCTCGCCACAATCGTGGCCTATGCCGCCGTTGTGGGGTTGGGCACCACCTGCTTGGCAGTCTCCACCCTGCCCATACCCTAGCCAGCCGACGGGTATGTATCCGCGGCCCCAACAAGGCATTCTGGGCCCTCGCCCGTCGCACCAGCAGCCTTCGGCCTATGCTGCCCAAACTTGGTCCCCAACAGACGTTGAATCGGCTATGCACACTATGTCGCTCTCTCAGCCGGATCCGAATTGGTATATGGACACCGGAGCATCGTCCCATATGACCAATTCACAAGGTACTCTCACTTCCTATTTTAATTCGAGCAATTTTTCTCATGGTGTTACTGTTGGGAGTGGTCAGTCGATCCCAATTCGTGGTTATGGTAGTACCGTATTTCCTACCCCTACCCAACCTTTGAAACTAAATCATGTTTTGCATACTCCTCATCTTATTAAAAATTTGGTCTCTGTTCGTCGGTTTACCACTGAAAATCGAGTTTCTGTAGTCTTTGACCCATATGGCTTTTCTGTGCATGATTTACAGACGGGGACTCGACTCATGCGATGTGATAGCTCTAGCCCTCTTTATCCCTGTACCTCTCCCAGCAAACTCCGTGATACTTCCCCGACCGCGTGCCTCGCCTCCTCGGTTTGGCATGACCGCCTTGGGCATCCTGGAGATGCTGTTCTATCTACTCTTCAGAAAAATAATTTAATAAAGTTTCATCGTTCTCCTAAGTCTACTTATTGTCATTCTTGTATTCTTGGGAAGCACATTCGATTGCCTTTCGTTTCATCAAATTCTGTTACATGTATGCCTTTTGACATTATTCATAGTGATATTTGGACTTCTCCAGTCTTAAGTACCTCTGGTCATCGTTACTATGTCTTATTTTTGGATGATTTTACTCACTTTCTATGGGTCTTTCCCATCTCACATAAGTCCGAAGTCACCACCATTTTTTCGAACTTTCATACATACATTACCACACAATTTGAACGCAAAATTAAGGCATTTCAATGCGACAATGGGCGCGAATTTGACAATACTGTCTTCCGCAAATTCTGTGATGACAAAGGCATTGCTCTTCGTTTTTCGTGCCCCTACTCCTCCTCGCAAAATGGCAAGGCAGAACGCCAAATTCGAACCATCAATAATGTTCTGCGCACACTTCTCCTCCATGCCTCGGTTCCGCCGTCCTATTGGCATCATGCCTTGCAGATGGCTATTCATATCCTAAACATCACCCCCACTCGGCTTCTGGCCAATCAAACTCCTCTCCAACTCCTATACGGTCGTACCCCCTCATATGACCATCTGCGTATCTTTGGTTGCCTATGTTTTCCCCTGTTCCCTTCTCCCACGATTCGAAAACTGCAGGCACGATCCTCTCCCTGTGTTTTCTTGGGATATCCAGCGAATCATAGGGGATTCAAATGCTTCGATTTAAAATATCGCAAAATCATCGTGTGTCGCCATGTCAAATTTGACGAACACACCTTCCCTTTCTCCAGCACCCATACCCCAACGTCCGCATCCTATGATTTTGTAGACGCTGGGCCATCCCCTCTTCTCCTTCCACATTATACTGTCAGCCCAACACCATCTCCAGCTGCTCCTTTGCTAGATCAACAACCTCATTCCCCAGCTGTTTCTGCTTCCCCTAATTTAGCACCTGCTCATTCCCCACCTCTCGATCCCGCTCCAGCCTCTCCTGTCCCATCACCTCCACCAGCCACGCGGTACACCGCACACCCCCCACAACGTCCTATTACTCGCAGTCAGCGAGGGATTTTCAAACCGTCCACTATATTTGATCCGTCTGAAGCTCACTCTACTCTAGTTACGCCATCATCCTTGCCTCGTAACCCCGTAGATGCCCTCCATGATCCGAATTGGAAACTGGCCATGACTGACGAATATAATGCTCTTATTAAAAATAGGACGTGGGATTTAGTACCTCGCCCATCTGGGGTGAACATTATTCGGTCTATGTGGATTTTTACTCACAAAATTAAATCTGATGGTTCTTTTGAGAGGCATAAAGCTCGTCTTGTAGGTGATGGTAAAACGCAACGTGTCGGTATTGATTGTGGTGAGACCTTCAGTCCCGTGGTGAAACCGGCTACGATTCGTCTGGTTCTCACTCTTGCTCTCTCCCGGAATTGGTCGATTCATCAGCTCGATGTGAGCAACGCTTTCTTACACGGGCACTTGCAGGAAACTGTCTATATGCACCAACCGATGGGTTTTCGTGATTCTACTCATCCAGACTATGTGTGTCTTCTTCGCAAGTCTTTATACGGTCTTAAGCAGGCCCCGAGAGCGTGGTATCAACGTTTCGCTGATTTTGTCTCCACCATTGGGTTCACAAACAGCAAATCGGACACTTCACTATTTGTCTACAAACAGGGTGACGCTATTGCCTTCCTATTGTTATACGTCGATGATATAATTTTGACTGCCTCCTCCGACGAGTTACGACGGTCTCTCATGTTTCACCTTAGCTCCGAATTTGCTATGAAAGATTTGGGTCTGCTTCATGATTTTCTGGGTATTCGTGTTGTGAAGCACGAGGACGGCTTATTTCTGTCCCAATCGAAGTACGCTGCTACTATTCTGGACCGTGCCGGAATGCACTCCTGCAAGCCTTGTCCGACGCCTGTTGATACGAAATCCAAACTCAGTGCCACCTCTGCAGCTCCCTACAGCAATCCATCCTTATACAGAAGTTTGGATGGGGCTTTACAATATCTTACCTTCACTCGACCCGACTTGTCGTACGCTGTTCAGCAACTGTGCCTCCATATGCACGCGCCGACTGATGATCACATGGCTGCACTTAAGCGGGTCCTCCGGTACGTTCAGGGAACCATATCCCTCGGTCTTCACCTCTCCGCTTCGAAGGCTCTGGATCTCGTCGCCTACTCCGATGCGGATTGGGGGGGCTGCCCCGATACCCGCCGCTCCACGTCGGGCTACTGTGTATTTCTGGGAGATAATCTCATCTCTTGGTCTGCCAAACGACAGCCCACCATGTCACGCTCGAGTGCTGAAGCTGAATATCGCGGTGTGGCCAATGTCGTGTCCGAATCATGTTGGCTTCGGAACCTTCTTCTTGAGCTGCATTGTCCATTGCGCAAGTCCACCTTGGTCTATTGTGACAACATTAGCGCAATTTATCTTTCTGGGAATCCCGTCCAGCACCAACGCACGAAACACATCGAAATGGATATCCATTTCGTTCGCGAGAAAGTGGCCAGGGGCGAAGTTCGCGTGCGCCATGTACCCTCTCGGTACCAACTGGCCGACATATTCACCAAGGGCCTTCCCTTGCTACTATTTGACGATTTTCGAGCCAGCCTCAACGTTAGAGAACCTCCCGTTTCGACTGCGGGGGAGTGTTAGAATAAGAAATAATTAGTCTCCTAATTAGTTCGTATCATAGTAAATATTCTGTTGTATATTTTCCTAGAATAGTGCCTAACTTAATGCTAATCTCTTTGTATTTATATTCGTTGAAGTTGAATGAAGAGGATACGGAATTACATTCTGTCACTAGCGGCCGTTCCCGGTCCAACTGAATTCAACGTGCTGACGGGGACATCCATGTCCTGCCCGCACATATCGGGCGTGGCCGCTCTCCTAAAAGGGGCCCACCCCGATTGGACCCCGGCTATGATCAAGTCAGCCATGATGACCACTGCTTACACAAAAGACAATCGAGGCCGAAAGATACTCGACGATAACGATTATACAAATGCAACGGCGTGGGCCATGGGCGCTGGCCATGTGGACCCGGAGAAAGCCGTTGATCCGGGATTGGTCTACGATATAAGCGTCGACGATTATTTGAATTTCTTGTGCGCCTCGAAATACAGCATCGAGAGCGTGAAGTTGGTAAGTAATAGCATATGCACGAGTCAATCCCAGCCGTGGAATTTGAATTATCCGGCGATCGTCGTTGATTTCAATGCGTACGATGAGATGACGATTTTCGTTAACGGTGGCACCGGGTGAATCTCCAACGGATGTTGGGAAAATAGTTTGGTCAGACGGGAAGCGGAATGTGGTGTCCCGCTGGAACAAGGATTACTAACTTCTTAATAAGCTAAATTTGAAAGAACTTTGTTTTCTTGTTTTATTTTCATATTTTGATGTTATAATAAAATTCCATGCTTACATCATTTTCTAAATTCAATTCACAATCATGGTATAAATACTCAGAAACACTCCCACTCCAATGCAAATAATTTCTTGATTCTAACACACAACTACAGTAGTTCGGATTCTTGTCCGTACATCATCATCAATTATCAGGAATCTGAGAGAAGAATTCGTCTAGTTGGTTTTCACCCACAATTACCCCGAGCTTTTGGGTTAGTACCATGTCTACTGAATCGGCTCCGATGCTCTTTACGACATCCACAGATGACACCTCCATGTACTCGTTCAAGTTGTGACTAGTCCCATCTATAGAAACAAGAAAGAGAATATACGATAGAATCAAATTAATAATCTCACAGAACTCGATCCAGAGGGCAAAGGCTAGATGTACCTTCGGCGACAATTACTTCATATGAAGGTGGTGGATTTACCCAGTTTCCAGCCTTGTCCTTCATGTGTCTTCTATCAGACGCAAAGTATTGTAGGAATTTCGGTGCATGAACAATCCGGAATACCCTGGAAACGCAAAACATATAACTCTAATTTGAAGTTAATCATCACCCAATAATTCACACTTCGAGATATAACTTGTCGAGTAAAACTATGATGACATCCCCTGATATGTAATGTACCTCTGAAACTCGGAAAACAGCTGGAATGAAGGCTGGATAGCTTCGGATACATATGTCGGTAGAGGAGACGGGAAAGGAAGTCTTGAATCCAAATCCCACACTAGATGAGGCAACTTTCTCTCTTTTCTTTTCTGCAACACAACATGATTGGTCAAGAAAACAGATAACCATAATTCTACTGTCGAGAAAAAGCGAGATTCTTACTTGTACACATATAACATGATAGTCCCATAGAACCACCCCATCCGCTCTATGGCTCGCCTTCTGATGCCACAATGGAATCTGATAAATAAGCAATCGATCCGAGCTTGTCAATACTTCCCTCTTTAACTAAATTACAAAGCAAAGACTAAAACAACTTATTGCCTGCTTTTTTTCGTTGGAAACGAAAACCACGTATAGATCAGAACCATCGGGTTTCGCTATCCCGTCTTCGACCAGTTTCTTGCAGAGCAAATACACATTCTCCTCACTATAAAAAAAATCAAAATAAAACCATGGTAAACAAAATCAAACTACAGAGCCAGTCGATCAATTAAGCTGAGAATCTCTTATTTTTTCCTTCCTACACTCACATCCCATCATGAATCAATTGATGATTGATCCAGAACAACCACAGAAAACATAGAATCCACGACCAGAAAATTAGCGATTTAATAAAAGAAAAAAAAAAGGAATGTATGAACACACAGTTCAGTGAAAGTAAAATCGGAAGAAAAAAACCTTAATAAATATTTAAATAAATTTACAGTAATAAGGGGTGTGACGGAAACGAGCTGACAAAGAAGATGAGTCCGAATTCAAAGTCGCCATTTTTTGAGCTTTTGATTTCCTCTAAATTCTTGCGTTCTTATAAACAATAATTATATACTCTTAAGCATACAGATAATGGGCTTTATTTCACACAATTGTTTTTTACGGGCCTTTTCGGAAGTCGGCCCAATAAATATGGGCCTCCATGAACTTCTATATAATTTGGGCCTTCGACCACCACCGTGTACGGCGGAGGACGTGCACCACCGGCCGCCCTTTTAACGTGTCTTCTTCACGCACTCCCCCACACACTGTCGCGTAAAATCGTCATCGGAAACGGCGAAATCGTCGTCGGGCCAATCGAAGCTTTTCGATCATCTCAACGATCAATCCTGTGAGAACCCTAATTTTATGGAGTTAGTGTGAACCCTAATTTTATTATTGTCCTCACTTTCAAATGCACGATAAAATGAATAAAAAAATGTATTGTTTTCTCTAGAGCTACTTTTGACATCGGTTGTTAGAAGCTTTTTATTTGATTGTTTATCGATGATTTGGCATGTACTGTATAACAAAAATTGTAGAAAGGAAAGAAGAACAAGGATAAGAATAAGTTCCTATTAAGAAATGCTCACATATGTTTCTTGTTGTATTGACTATTGATTGTAAGTATTTTACAGGTCCCAATGCCAAAGGGTCGAACCTATTCCTCTAACGATAATGCCGACCTAGATGATCTCATCCTGATTGATTTTGACCGGACTTGCGAGTTAGTTTATAGTATTTTCTAATTTCTATACAAGTTGGCGATGTTGGGACCATTTTTTACTCGGACTTTATTATGAGGAAAACATGGTTTCTACGAGCGCGATACTAATAATATTGGTATTGATAGAGTCGAGTATGCTTGAGGGACTTTAGAGTTATGGTTAGTTTTCAGACTTGTTTCTTGAAACTCTTGAAGCCCAGACCTAAGTTAATGAATAAGATTAATTATAGGACGGTCGATGAAAATGATAGAGAAACATGATAGCCGTCACTAACTCTGCCGGGCTCACTAGTCACCATAGTTTCTTACGCCTAAAAGGCTTCGGGCTTTTATGATGGGCCCATTGCTCGACTGTCTCGAGAGTAGTTTCTTTTGCATTTTTTTCATGTCATGTGTCTATGACTGTTTTTTTTTTTGTTTTTTTTTTTCGTTTCTGCTTGGCTCGGTTGGCTTTGTGCAGACCCCAGAAGGATATTACACGAATGGAGACCTTTATTGTCCTGGTCCATTTGGTTTATACAATATGGTTGTGATTGTTTCATTCGAATTTAGAGTTCCTTTTATTGGAATGGAGGGACCTATATTAGTAATGTGACTAATGTCATCGCTGTTGGGTTGGGGCGGGGGGTCCTCTCGTGCTTTTTTTTCTTTTTATCCCATGATAAGTGCCTTGTTCCTATATTTTCCACTTTGTCCTGTTCCGCCATTTTCGTAACGATCCATCTCTTGTTGCAGACATGTGAGAAGCTCTAACAATGAGCGTGAAGTGATTTTGAACAAGCTAGTTTTATTTGATTTTCTCTAGTTTCGGCCGTGGGTAATGTATTGAGACTGGTTTTATTTGATTTTTTCTTCGGATGCACGGAGCCCATTTCAAAAGTCAAGGGAAAAAGTCTTCATCATCTTTGCAGTTTTTCTTGTTATGTTGAATATTCTCAGGCCCGCGGCTACATACACTTTCGTTATTGGGAAGTATTATATTGGCTATTGTCAAATTTATGAAGCAAATTCAAACTTATTGGGAAGTATTATATTGGCTATTGTCAAATTTATGAAGCAAATTCAAACGTGTTGATTTGTGAAAATGGAAGGCTTTGACTAAGGGGCCATTCAGATCCGAATATACTGTACTTTAGAATTTCAAGTTCACAAGGCCTAAGGGATGAACGTTCGTTTCGGTTTAGGACTTTTGGTCGAGGTGCTCGACTATGGATATCATTTCTCTCGACAATCCATTTGAGGTAAATGACGTGAGATTTCCAAGTATTAAGAAGTCAAAAAACAAGAATTAATAAGTCAAAAAACAATAAATTCCTTTGAAGAAAATTAAGTGATGTCAGATCGATTATTTCATACTTTTATTGTTTGTAAGAAAATACAAAAATATGGTATAATGCCAAAATTATTGAATTGAATTCAATCAATAAACTAATCAAATAGGAATAATTACTATATATACAACACACAATACATATATAGTGTGCTACTGCGTGAAATCTGAATAAAGAATTTTTCAATTTTTCTTAAAAGAAATCTCGAAAGCCCCAAAAGAATTCAAAGCAATCAAATTACCAATTGCACCAATTATTCCTTTTTACCTTTTCTATTTTATTTTATTTATTTATTTCTTCATCTCCTAAAACAATTTGTTCTCTCTACTTTTTTTTCATTTGCCAGCTCTGCATGCTCCTTCCTTCTCCCAATAAACCTTTCTCGTTTTCCTTACTTTCTCTCTCTACAAACTCAGCCTTTCACCAAGTTTTTCAGGAAAGAGAGAGAATCGAAGAGGTCTCCCAAAAGGTATGTTGATTTTTTGGTGATTGAACGTTTGATTTCGATCCATTTTCCCTCAATTCTGATTCGCGTTCGTTGATTTTGGATATAATTCCGTGTTGATCTGAGGTGTTATAGGTTAATTATGTGATTTAATTTGTTAATCGTTGATTAGTTAATATAATTAGGGCAAAATGATCCGTCCCTGTTCATGCCGGATAATCAACTTCTGGCTTATTTATTGATTACTTGAATTTTAATCTGCCGTGTGCATCAGAGTTAAAATGTACGGTTTACGTTGAAGTTAAAATAAATCGTTACGATCTCTTGATTTTGGAACGGAATGTTAGACGATTAGGCCTTTTCGCTGTGGAGTTTAGTTTTTCAAGCTTTGGCCTATCATATTATTCGACTCTGAGAATTACATTGAAACCTGAATTTGAGATTGGCTCTATGTGAATAATATTATCAGAAATTGTACTTTGGCATTGGGGCTTGAAAATGTGTACCCATTGTAAATATATTCGGATGCTCTTACAAAGACAAAGATGTAGAGTTCTTGTCAAGGTTACTAGTTATTCACTTATTCTTAGTGCGGGCTATTTTGTTTTATATAGTTATCTTGTTCATATAGTTTTTTGATATTAATGCAAGTATAGCAGGATATGAAATTATTTAAATTTTGTAATCATTGTTTAGTAAATATTCATGTATAGATATATTGTTCGTATAGTTTTTCGATATTAACACAAGTGACAGCTCCTTTTTCTTTGAGAACGAAATTGCATTCAAAGATATGAAACCAATAAAAGTTGAGTTCTTTTTTTAATATAAGTTATAACAGGAGAATTTGGATTCATGAATGGCATTTCTTTTATGAACTCTATCTTATTTCATCTTTTTACTGGTTTATTTCAGCAATTGATCACTCTGTGCAAACAAGCGTGAAAATCTAGAAGTGCCATAATATGTCTAACTCAGCAAAAGCTCTAGAACCTGCTTTTCAGGGAGCGGGCCAGAAAGTGTATCCTTTCATATGAAGTCTATATTCATCAACTCTCATGTATCAGCATGAATTTTTATTTAGTCGCTGACTTTTATCGTTTTACACTTGTGTTTCTTCACTTAGAATTCTACTATTCTTGTTAAACTTGACACTTTACAGAGGGACTGAGATCTGGAGGATTGAGAACTTCCTACCAGTTCCTTTGCCAAAAACCGATTATGGTAAATTCTACACTGGAGATTCTTATATTCTACTTCAGGTGTTCTTCTCTATTCCCTCTTTCTTATTGATAGTTTTATTAATACATTATTTATTTTTATTTTTTGTGATAATTTTATGTTTGAACGCTTTTTTTGTATGTATGTATAGAAGGCTAATACTGTGTTTTGGATACATGCTTATCTATGCAGACAAGCCCTGGCAAGGGAGGTGCTTATCTTTTTGACATTCACTTCTGGCTCGGGAAGGATACTAGCCAGGTAGTGATCTTTTTCATGTTATTTCTCGTAGAATTAATTGATACGTATCTGTCTTGTAATTCGTGTTTCTGTGTTTACTTAGGATGAAGCTGGGACTGCAGCTATCAAGACTGTTGAACTTGATGCTGTTCTTGGTGGTCGTGCTGTGCAGTATAGAGAATTACAAGGGCATGAGTCTGAAAAATTCCTGTCCTATTTCAAACCTTGCATTATACCAATGGAAGGTGGTGTTGCATCTGGATTTAAGAAACCTGAAGAAGAAGAGTTTGAAACTCGGTTATATATTTGTAGGGGAAAACGAAATGTTAGATTGAAGCAGGTAGGAGCATACTAACATAACATATTATAAATGAAAAATCTACAATATTTTTTTAAAATCTGGATGTGTGGAAAGGATAAATGATTGCCTTTTCTGTCTATTGCAGATCCCATTTTCACGGTCCTCTCTGAATCACGATGATGTTTTTATTCTTGACACTAAAGATAAGATTTATCAATTCAATGGTTCAAACTCCAATATTCAGGAAAGAGCAAAAGCATTAGAAGTAATTCAGTTTTTGAAGGAGAAGTATCATGAGGGAATGTGTGATGTTGCCATTGTTGGTGAGTAAATTTATAACATCCGAGTTCTGTTGTTTTTCTGCTCCTCTTTGTATTCTATGTAGTTGTTTTTGTTTATGCTTTTGCTTGTAATGGTATCTTCGTTGAAGTTTTATTGCATGTAAATGTTATCCGAATTCAGATGATGGAAAATTACAAGCTGAGACAGATTCTGGTGAGTTTTGGGTCCTCTTTGGTGGATTTGCTCCAATCGGTAAGAAGGTTTCTACGACAGATGATATAATTCCAGAAAAGACCCCTGCTCAACTTTATAGGTAAATATTTTCCATATCTTATTTAGTATTATTTCCGAGTTAGAAAATATTGTGTGCTCAGTGGTAATGAAAAACATTATGCAATCACTTTTATGAAAGTTGTGGTGAGTCTGAATATCATAGATAGGATATCGTTTCCATGCCCTGTAATACATTAAGTTTGATATTGCAAGAAAATTTAGATTATTAAACCTTATTTTTTTGTTTATCAAACTGTTAGGACTTCCCTGTATGTTTTTTAGAAAAACATTGTTTAATTCACTATGTCGTAGTTCATCATTTGGAAATAAGAGTTTTTGAAATTTGAATTGTAGTATTCAAAAATTTTATTTCTTTTGGGAAGTGTCATTTTATATTGAGCAGGATTTTTAGCTTTGATTGTACTGAGGAGAAATCAGGCTCTTCTTATCTAAACAATCGTTTTACCATCTTTTTCAACATCAATTTCTTTGGAAAATGATAACAATTAGTTGGCTAGAACATTTCTTGGAATATGCAAAATCCCTTCTTAGTAATCTACTTTTGTGTATTAGTTTTTTACTGCTTTATGAATCTTATATTTGACATCTACATCAAGTCGATAATTTATGTGTGTTCTTTTACTTTCTTCGCTAAAACTTCTGGATTGGGATTCGGTGGGGTTGGTTATCGCTTATTTGCAATTAATTACTTTCTTACATTCTGCAATGCAATTGAAGTTTACTTTTTTCACTCTAATCTCAAGGTTAGATCGGAAAAATTATTTTTTTACTGAAAAGCTTGCAGACTTGATGAGTTATGTTAAGAACTTTTTATACGAGGTTCCCCACCACAAGGTGTATAAACATATTTAAAAAATACTACAGATTGGATTATATGTTGCACGGTTCTTTTGTATGCTCTTGAACTATTCCTTCTAGTACAGAAATTATATTGTTTTTCTTTGGTTTTCTCCCTTTCTGTTCATTTCAAATCGGTGGGCTTGTTAAAGTCTATATACGATTTCTTATTTTTTTAAATTGTGTACTTAATCTACTTTATGGAGTAAGCGATCTGCTTGTTGCTTGATTATTGACTCAACAAACAACTTGTGGTTACGTCCTATGCTTCCCTTCTCTCCAGCATTATTGATGATCAAGTTAAGAGTGTGGATGGTGCACTTTCCAAGTCAATTCTGGAAAACAACAAATGCTATCTGTTAGATTGTGGTTCTGAGGTATTTGTTTGGATTGGCCGCGTAACTCAAGTCGATGAGAGGAAAACCGCCAGTAGAGCTGCAGAGGTAAATACCAGAAGTGATTCTTTTTTACATTTTCATAAGCTAATTTTTATTACTTATCTCACATCCAAATGACATTTCAGGATTTTGTGGCTAGCCAAAATAGACCAAAAGCAACTCATGTAATTCGAGTTATTCAAGGTTATGAGACACATTCATTCAAGTCTAACTTTGATTCATGGCCGTCAGGATCAGCTCCTGTTGCCGAAGAGGGAAGGGGAAAAGTTGCAGGTATGTGTCAGTCACAAAGTTGGTCAAGTATGTGTTCTGGCCATGTCTAATAAATGGCGAATTTTGTTCTGAAAAATTATTGTAGCTTTACTGAAGCAGCAAGGTGCTGTCTTGAAGGGTGCAAGTAAAAGTGCTCCTGTAAATGAGGATATCCCTCCGTTGCTTGAAGGAGGCGGAAAATCAGAGGTCTGATTTTTGCCATATATTTGTGGTAGTTTTGCGCTTGGCATGATTATATATGTGTTCTAAAATCTAATTGATTTGTACTTTAATTTTTTCTTGTTTCCAGGTGTGGCGCGTTGATGGTAGTGCCAAAACTCCAGTGGCTAGTGAAGACATTGGTAAATTTTACAGTGGGGATTGCTATATTGTGCTCTACACGTACCATTCTCATGAAAGAAAAGAAGATTATTACTTGTGCTATTGGATTGGAAAAGATAGCATTGAGGTATTGTAAATTTCTAATGGTTATATACTATACGGAAGACAATCTATGTTTACTTTTAAATAGAAACTACATTCTCCTCATGCCTAATTTTTCTAAGTAGGCAGATGAAATCAGATAGAGAAATATTTTGGTTGTTGCTGCATTTTGATTGCAATGAATGATATTGGGGTGGACCGGTGGGGATGCTACAATGGATTTCATTTAAATGCAATTCACCCCAAACGATAGCCCCTATATCAGATTTTTAGTTGTTTTTTGTCACATCACCAGGGTTTCTCAAGGCCATTTTTGTCCTCACACTTATTTCCCCTTGGGGTTGACTTTTATGAATTTATTTTAATATTTTGTGGTATTTAGAAAAAAAAAACATATCACCCTAGGTAAGCATAAATAAAGTATAATGGAGGAAAAAAAACATTTCACAAACAAAACGTAGTGCATAAAATCTGCTTCTTGTATGTATCTGAAATGCTTAACCTTAAGACTGTTAATCAGCACCTTCTGGCAAAAATAGCTAACACTTGACTAACCAATTATCAGGAAGACCAAGAGACGGCTGCTAAATTGTCCAGCAAAATGTATAACTCGCTGAAGGGGAGGCCAGTTCAGGTAACGATAGATACCTTTTTGTTTCTTACGACATTATACAATGAAACGTAGTAAGTGTGACTCGTGAATTATGCTTCTCCAGGGTCGTATATTTCAAGGGAAAGAGCCTCCACAGTTTGTTGCTATCTTTCAACCTATGGTGGTCCTTAAGGTGCTCCTTTCATTACTTAGAATTCGGAAGCGAACATAAACCTATTGTGTGAATAATTTTCTTACAGTCTAAATATTATGTGATAGGGTGGAATGAGCTCAGGTTATAAGAACTATATAGCTGACAAGGGTTTAAATGATGAGACGTACGCTAAGGATGGTGTTGCACTCATTCGCATATCTGGAACTTCTTCACATAACAATAAAGTTGTTCAAGTGGAAGCTGTAAGTTTGCCTAAATGTTTGGCCTGTAGTTATATTTGTCAGATTTCTATATACATTGACATTTGTCGCAGTCCTTAAACTTTTGGGAAGAAAAGTTATTTTTAATACGTGGGCACTATATTCTCTTAAATCTGATTTAACTTGCTACCACTTTTCAGTTTTCCTTGATTTAATGCAATGGCTTGAAAGTGGGTATTGAAAACTGAAAGTTGTGAGGATTCCATTAATGGCCCCCAAGTGAATTGTGTTAGGAAACCTGTCTATTAATTTTTCAATTTTAGTTTTTACTACCATGTGCAATAATTTAATGTTGTTTGATTGTTTATAGGCGATAACCTTTTTATGTTCCAGCCAAATTGACTCCACTTTTCACTCGACTTCCATTATATTTTTAGGTGGCAGCATCATTGAATTCGTATGACTGTTTTCTGCTGCTATCCGGATCTTCGATTTTCAGTTGGCATGGTAATCAAGGCACCTTTGAGCAGCAGCAGTTAGCAGCCAAGATTGCCGAATTTCTAAAGGTAAGCAACACATTAATAGATCAAAGCCATATTTCTTGTTAAAAAATGATATCTACTCCATGAACTATTATCATCCAGCCTGAGTTGTCACCTGAACAGTGAAACAAAAACATTAAAAGATGTGAGTGGTTTTTATCCATTTGATGCTGACATTTTATTTTGGGGTTTTGAAACAAATTTCATATCCTAGCTTCAATGTTACATATCTTTAGAGTTATTTCCATCAAAATTTTACAGCTAGCCTTGGGTAATTTCCCTATTAAATCTGTATTGCGTAGTTTTCTTGATGTGGTTGAGACCATGGGATTATCATTAAAAAAATATTGGGAAGTTCTGCAATACATTTAATATATCATACATTTCTTCAATATTGACCATTAGATTGATAACTTTAATTTAGAGCCATTAGATTTGGTTAAACATTTAAATAATGGGGTGATGTGTCAACTTGTGGTTGGATGTAGATACACAGGTATGGTAGGTAAAATGTACCATATAGTTTTCCAAAAAATTATATCCTTCCGGCAATAAAATTTAGGAAAGTCATTGTGGACTTTAAGAAATACATGTCCTGCATTACTGTGGTGGACTGAAAACATTAGTTGTGCACTGATGTTTAGGTTGATGTATGTTAATTGATATTAGAATATTTGTTTTTTCTGTCTCCTTTATAGTCTGAATGCTCAAATGTGCAACTGATGTCTTTAAATCAGTGAGGTTCTAACTTATGGGCATCTGTAATTTAAGTATCCTATTCCTATTGCATCATAAACTTGTAACGTAGATGTTTATTTATACGAAATCTTGTCAACTATATATTCTTTTGCCATTGTCAACTGTAATTTTCTATATATTCATGAGCTCAGCCGGGATCTACAATCAAACACACTAAAGAAGGAACCGAAAGCTCTTCCTTTTGGTTTGGTCTAGGAGGAAAACAAACTTACACAAGTAAGAAGGTTTCGTCTGAGGTGGTCAGAGATCCTCACTTGTTTGCATTCTCCTTTAATAAAGGTAGCACTTTCCATTAAAAATGCACCACACTCCTTGTTACCCAATTTTGTTTAGTTTGTTGAATTCTCTTACATGTATAATTTTTCGGCTCATTCTAACTTTTCCTCTTTAAATGCATGTGCTTCCTCTTGTACACCTAGGGAAGTTTGAGGTATACACTGGATTAAAATCAATTTAAAATTTTGTACTATAAATACTCACGTTCTTAAATAATATTGATTTTTCAGGTGGAAGAAATATATAACTTCTCTCAAGATGACCTTTTAACTGAGGATATAATGATACTCGACACACATTCCGAAGTGTTTGTTTGGGTTGGCCAATCAGTAGACTCCAAAGAGAAGCAAAATGCTTTTGAAATTGGGCAGGTACTGTACATTTTAGATTTATATTGCTAAAAGGATCTTCCCCTTCTATAATCCATTGACCGGTGGAGAGTATATCGCAGAAATACATTGACATGGCTGCTTCACTTGAGGGGTTGCCATCAAATGTTCCCTTATACAAATTCACAGAAGGGACTGAGCCATGCTTCTTCACCACATATTTTTCATGGGATCCAGCTAAAGCAAATGTACGGCTCATATATTTGTTTCTTAAGTACATAGTTTTTGTTTCTCTTGGAATTAATTGTGGCCATTGACTGTACAGGATTATGATGCTCTTGAGATTTTTTACCTTTTAATTCCCATGTTTACATCTTTTCTAAAAACAGGCTCATGGGAACTCATTCCAAAAGAAGGTCACGCTACTCTTTGGTGCTGGTCATGCTGCAGGGGTAAACATAAATTAATGAAACATTATTTGTGTGAATAGTTTTATCTCGTCTTTCCAGCTGTCTTCTTTAATTTACTCCCTTATTAAATAAAAATAGATCAATAGAGCTACCAGGATATATCCTGGTGAACATTTTGTTTTTTTAGGCTTAGTTTTGAATAAGACTATTCTGCATGAAATATTAATATATTATGCATTTATGATTAGTATTTATCAACTGGCAGCCCATTGAGATTGATAGGCTGCAAGATTTTGATTTTGATTTTATTTGCTGATGGTTGATGAAGAGTTTCTTTGCGTTCAACATTTGTGTCATCTTTTTGCCTGGCAATTGAATGTTGCAGATTCACAATTATTCCTCTCATTATCTATTTAGTCTATTTTGTTCACCTCCTCTGCGTACTATTTCCAAAGAAAAAATCACTTTTCTAAATCTTCATAATAAGAAAACTCTTCTTATATTGTTACTCTATTTTCTAATTGTACTGGATTTGCCTTCAAAAATCAGGAGAGGCCCAATAGTTCAAATAATGGGGGACCAACTCAAAGAGCTTCGGCTTTAGCTGCTTTGAACTCTGCATTCAGTTCAACTACGTCTCCAAAATCTGGCTCACCCTCAGCCTCAAGGTCGGGTGGAAAAGGTGGTGGGGGAACACAGAGAGCAGCTGCAGTGGCTGCTTTGTCATCTGTTCTGAATGCTGAAAAGAGATCACCGGACGTCTCTCCTGCAAGGTCAAGGAGAGGCTCTATTTCAGATGCTAGCCCTCCTGGTACTGTCACTTTTTTCCTTCTGTCAATGATAGTACTCAGTAGGAAACTGTTCCAGCCCGAGTCTAATGGACCCATTACAGGAACTGGGGCAGGCTTTGTTGATTTTTCTTAAGAGTCGAAATTTATTCACACCTAACATGCCCCATATAAATGTTTTTGTAAACAGATCCTTTCGGATCTGGCCAAATAGGCCTTGAATTTTTAGGTCTATATATTATGTGCTATATTAATATTAGGCCCTTTCACAAGCGAGGTGGGTTTCACTTTTCAAATACCAGACAACATGTGTTTCGTACATTTGACCGAACTCAAATTACTCCCTGATGTGAAGCCTCATAACAGGAAAAAATGTTTTAAATTTATAAATATCCCTTCTGTGGTATATTGGTGAAAATCCCTTGAGATTGAATTTGCTTTACTAGCCCATTTCGAATTATTGGTAGGTGCAACTTGTAAGCTGGAAACATATGTGATTGGGATATATCATTTTAACTTAAATGTGCTTCAATTCTCAAATTCTAAATAGTCCATCTCAACCTTTCAAGTTAATTTCACTTCACCTTCCATATTCTAAGCGGTTATGGAATTTTCTACTACATTATTATTTAGTATTTTCAAAAGTGGGTTACTATTTTGACTGGTTTGTTTTCTGGCCAGAGATCATCATATTTTAGCTTTTTTTATTAACTTTCAGCTTCTAATTTTTTTTTCAGCCTCTGCGAAAAGTGTAGATACTTTTGAGACCGAGACAGTTGATCCTGCACCAGAAACTAATGGGGACGATACAAAATCAAAACCAGCGGATGACCAAGATGAAAATGACACTGAAAATAGTCAGAGTACATTTAGCTATGACCAGTTGAAGGCTAAATCTGACAACCCTGTTACAGGCATTGATTTTAAACGCAGAGAGGTTTGTTGCTCTGTTAAAATTTATCCTTTTCGGTTTAGAATGGAGATTATTACAAAACTACCTGAGGTTTAGTAACTCTAGTTATCTGTCAATACTAGTAAGCTTAAAGTGTTGCAACAGCCCCGTAATTTTCTTCATTATTTCCCTTTACAAATGGCATTTATTCGTTTCAGGCTTATCTCTCTGATGAAGAGTTTCAGATAGTGTTGGGAATGACAAAAGAAGCTTTCAATAAGTTGCCCAAGTGGAAGCAAGACATGCACAAAAGGAAAGTTGATCTCTTCTAGAAATGGAATTTGCAAATCATTAAAAAAAATATACTAAGTGTTATTTCTTATATACTCCGATTTTTGGTTTCCGTCTTACCATATAGGTTGTCGGTATTTATTTGGTTTTGTAGTGTCGGCCCGAAGCTTAATTTTTGTTTTATCTTTCTTTTGCTCTAGTCTGTCTTCAACTGCTTCTGAATCTGCTATGATCCTGGATTGTAGTTTGAAGACGAGAAGTTGATTTAATTCGTTGATTTGGTTGGTTTTTACACCGTTGAGGTTCCTGCTTCCTTCATCCTTCTAATCATTTATATTTTTTTCAGTTAGAAGGGTGTCTATGTATTTGCATTTGTACATGCAAAGGAATGTAGATGTTTGCTTGTCACCAGAATATCTATAAATATTGTACTATTTCTTATGAACACTCTTGTCCCTTTCGGATTTGTTTTTAAATTGCATAGCTGGATTTTTTTTGATATTTATGGTGTGTTTGTCTTCTCTAGAAATAATTACATAAATTGCCCTGATATTTTACCTAATTGCAGAGAGCAAAAAAAAAAAAATCAACTATACTCCACATTTTAAGTGGTTCTCTTTATTTTTTCCTCCAAAAGACTTGTGGCTTCATATGAAAAGTCAACTCTAAAGCTTTGGATTCTAAACTTCACCCACAAGTATTGTCCCCACAATATGTGGAATACTCTTAAATTATCAATGTTTTTGTTTATGATATGTTCTTGCTAAAAAAAAGTATTCCCTCAGTTTCAACGTTAATGTCTTTCAATAACACTCAATATAGAAAGTGAGACTGTTAGTCTGTTACAATGAAACTTATATTGAGTTTAATATAAATTATATAATCGAAATGTTAAAATAATTGATCTTGATAATTGTGTTATAGAGTATGAAAAAGGGAGTACGAGCATTTTATGAAGAATCGTATATTGAATACAGTGGGAAGAATTATATCTTTGCAATAATTGATAACAGTGGATTCATGATGTAATAATAATTTAATACAGTATAGTTTATGATTAAAATGTAAGAAAAATCAGATATTAAGAATTTTTTTTGTTCGCATGGTGACTGATCAATGTAAAAGTAAATGACCAATCATTTTTTTAGTGAAAAGAAATTACTAAAAAGGTCATACCTAGTTGCTTCACTGTGAAGGCAATTTTAGTTGAATTAGCTTTAATTAATTGAAAAAATAAATAAAAAAGGAAAAAACTTTTATTTTTAAATTGAGGTTTGTCCTTTTTACACGTGACCAAAAAGGAGTTGAATTAATGATAAGTTGATCAATTATCATTACAGCTAAGTTTAGGTTTTATTGGAAAAGTGGAGAGGTAGAGGGTATAATCGTCCTTAAAGAATGATATGTAACAAAGGAAGTAGTAAAAATATATCAGTACTATTAATGAATACACTTACAAAAAATATACGTATAATTAAAATAAATCTATAAAACTTATTTTTTCACTACATGCAATCACTATAGACTGTAGAATCAATAGGAAACGAACAAATATGCTCCATCACCATTGAATGAATAACTTCAAAATTACTATGTCCTCTCTTGACCAACCCATAATTCATGGTGAACAAATGTGAACCCAATTTTCGACCCGGTTCGGGTATAGACTCGGTCGACACAATCAAGTTCACGTTCTTTAAAGCGAAATCATTTCCAACGAGTTGATTGAAAATGACCGACTCTGTAAGCTGGCTCTTCCTTGCCTTGCGTTGGATCATCGAACCCCTGACGATATCCGTGAGCATTGTGCTCGATAATCTCCGGACCCCTCTCGTCCCGCCCATGACGATACCCGGGTGGACTGGGTTCCTCCGAGTCGACTCAGTCTTGCCCGATTTTCTCTTCCCATCCACGTTTAAGAGAACCGACTCGGGGCTGAGTTTCCTGACCCGGGTCAGCGGGTCGCCTAGTAGCAAAATATCCTTTATATCGACCAATGCCACGTGCTTGTAATTTCGCCTGACCCGGCCCAACAGCATCGGGTAGCAAGCCCACCGGCGTAAACTCATCGGGACATGATCCATGAACTCGGATAGAGAATTTTCCGGGTCGAGCTCGTCCGCGTCGAAACCGACAACCGACCCGTAACTCGGCCGGTTCGGAGTTCCCGGTTCGGTGAGATTGGTTCGGGATTTCTGACCCCAGATCGGCTCGCCGAATTCTCCCCCTTTCTTACTCGTGAAACGCGACGAGTCGTTGCTCGATCCGTACCGGTTGAGTAGCTCGGCGAACGATTTCTGCTCCCGGAGAATTAAACCGTCGAGCCGAGCGGTTTTCGAGGGGAGTACGAGAACCAGATCGGATTGGGCGGCGAGGGCGGACCGGAGAAAAAGTCGGAGAAAGAGCTTGAGGTCGTTGGGAGAGAGTGAGCCGTGCGCGTGGGCCAATACGACGTCGTCCATGGCCCTGGTGCCGCGCCTGTACAGGGTGCCCATCCCCTGCAGCGCGTGCGGTAAAACCGGCGGCGCGTGGAGAGATTCGCGGAGGCGTCTTCTGGGGGCGGCGGCAAAGGGCGGGGGCGAGAGGGTGAAGAGGAGGAGGGTTGTGAATAGGATGAGGAGGAGGCAGATCGAGATCGTGGATTGGGCCTTGTGGAGGAAGTTGGGCCGTGAATTAGTGGGCTTGATCGATGGAAGGAAGTTGGGCTTTGATGATCTGGGTTCATCTTCGTGATCGTCGTCTGGGAAGAAGACTAGGAGGAATCCCATTCCCCAACCTTCACTGTGTTTACTCTTGCTTGTGGATTTCACTCCCATGGCGTTTGGGTTGCCTTTTTGCGGTTATTATTTCTTCATGACTTCATATATATACTTCATATTTGTGTGTTTAGGATCCGGTGCGGATCTTTCTTAATGGGCCCCAATTCAAAAGTTCGAGAATTGTTTAATTATGGAATGGAACTTTTGAAGTCAAATTATTTCAATTATTTTTTGATGTCCCATTACTTAATTGTTGATCACAAATTAATTTATAAAAATTATATTTATTTGAAACACAAAAATTAAAAAAAATTAATTAAAACATAATTAAACACGTATAATTTTTTTGTTACTATCTTAAAAATACATTTAATCTATGTAGTATATGCACCCATATGAATACTATAATAGTATGAAAATAAAATTACAAATTGTGCGAAATTAAAACAAATTAAATTAAATGCAGACTGCCAAACGAGCTATGATTGGCGAATGGTGTTTTTGGATCGTCGGTGGTAGACCATTATGCAAGTTGTGGCCATTGTTGCAATTATTGTTTTTCAAAACTTCAATATTTCATTCCTACTTCCTACTCATATTCATTCATTATTGCATGTGTTTTGCGTGTATAAAATTATACATACATACATACACACATAACTGTTTGATTTGGTTGTTATTAGTGGATATTTGATAATTTGGAAAAGAGAATATGTGCGGAAAAATATTATGTGTTTATTTCATGAATCAGAGATAGTTATATAGATACACGAAAAGATAAACATGGAAATATATGAAATCAAGGAAATTGAATAAATCTAAAGATACAGTAATATCTCTCGTAATATCTTGCAATACTCCCCCTCAAGTTGGAGCATGAGGATCAATAATGCCCAACTTGGAGACGAGAGAGTCAAACTGTGTTTTACCAAGAGCTTTGGTGAAGAGATCAGCTGGTTGTTGGTCAGTGGATATATGACGAGTAATATAATAATGTTGCCAGCCCGAATGTGATCACGAATAAGATGATAGTCAATTTCAATGTGCTTAGTGCGCTCGTGAAACACCGGATTTGCAGCAATATGTAGAGCAGCTTGACTATCGCAGGAGAGAGACATGGGATCCGAGTGAGAAACACCTAGAGAGTGTAGGAGAGACTTAAGCCAGACTAACTCACAGCAGGCGGAGGCCATGGAACGATACTCGGCTTCCGCAGAAGAACGAGACACCGTATGCTGTTTCTTGGTTTTCCAGGAGATAGGGGAACGACCAAGCATGATGAAGAAACCGGTGACGGATCGACGAGTGATGGGACATGAAGCCCAATCGGAGTCGCAGAAGGCGAGCAGCTGCAGGGAGCTAGAAGAAGAGAGAAGGAGACCTTGACCGGGATGACCCTTCAAATAATGTAGTATACGAAGCGCGGCAGTCCAATGATCGATGCGAGGTTGTTGCATAAATTGCGCCATAATATGCACGGAGTAAGAGAGCTCGGGACGAGTGATGGTGAGATAAATCAATCTACCGACAAGACGTCGATACTGCTCTGGATTGTTAAACAACTCACTCGTAGATGCTGCCAGACCGTGGTTCTGTTCAATCGGGAAAGGAGACGGCTTTGCGCCAAGAAGGCCCGCCTCAGAGACAATATCGAGCGTGTACTTACGCTGAGAGATAAATATGCCGGACGAATTGCGAGCAATCTCAATGCCTAGAAAATACTTAAGAGTGCCGAGATCCTTCATATGAAAGCAACTGCTGAGATAGTGCTTAAAACGAGTAATAGCAGATGAGTCATTACCTGCGATAATGAGATCGTCGACATAGACGAGCACCTGAATGGTGATCGAACCGAGCACATATGAGAAGAGGGAGTAGTCTGCTAGACTTTGTTTGAACCCATACGCACGCAGAGCCTTGGAAAGTTTGGCGAACCAATTTCTGGGCGCTTGTTTGAGGCCATATAAAGACTTGCGTAGACGACAGAATTGGCCAGTCGGAATAGTAGTAAGTCCTGGAGGAGGCTCCATGTAAACTTCTTCATCGAGATCGCCGTGAAGAAAGGCGTTGTGCACATCCATTTGATGGAGTTCCCAATTTCTAACAGCTGCAACCGAAAGAAAAACTCGAACAGAGGTCATCTTGGCGACAGGAGAAAAAGTTTCTCCAAAATCAATACCCTCAACTTGGCGATTGCCGAGGACTACAAGTCGCGCCTTGTGGCATTCAATCGTGCCGTCGGACTTGTATTTGATTCGATACACCCACTTACAACCAATCGGTTTCTTACCAATAGGAAGAGAAGAGAATGTCCATGTCCCATTACGCTCTAGTGCATCGAGCTCAGCTTGCATTGCAGCACGCCAAGAGGCATTAGTAACCGCAACACGATAGGAAGTAGGCTCGGTGGAGGCCGTTACGGCTGCTAAAAAATGAGAGTGGGAAGCAGAAAAATTAGAACAATTAATATATGCAGCAATAGGATAAGGAGAACCTGAGGACGGTGATTCTGGCGCGGGAGAGAGTGTAGAAGCGCGGGGGTTTACGTGAAGAATAGTGCTGCAGAGGAAATGCTGCAGATGAGATGGCGGACGATGAACCCGAGTGCTACGACGAGGTAGTGAGAGCTCAGCCGAGGGAGTGGGAGGTGGCCCTGTAGATGTCAGATAGGAGTCAGGATGCGGTGTAGTAAACTCTGAATCCGTAAGATCATCGATGTAGGTTGCGGTAGATGGCTCTGAATCAGCGGCAGAGCTCGGCACAGAGGGTAGTCCAAAAGGAAAAATTTCCTCAAAAAATTGCACATCGCGACTAGCGAAGCGCTCCTTGGTCTCGAGATCATAAAGCAACCAAGCGCGTTTCCCAGTAGGGTACCCGATGAAGATACACTTACGACTGCAGGAGGAAAATTTGTCACGACTTCGTGGAATCCGTGCTGCAAAGCATAGGCAGCCAAATATCCGAAATTGTTTGTACGGTGGAGGCCGGTGATGCAGGATCTCGTAGGGGGTCCGATTGCCAAGAACCGGGGTCGGTGTACAATTAATTAAGTAAGCTGCAGTAGAAATACACTCACCCCAGAAGTCGATCGGAAGATCAGCTTGAAAACGAAGAGCACGAGCGACATTAAGAATATGGCGATGTTTTCGCTCTGCTCGTCCGTTTTGCTGCGGTGTTGCAACACAGGAGGTTTCGAATACGATTCCTAGATCAGCAAAATAAGGCTTGAGCGGTAGAAATTCTGTGCCATTGTCCGATCGAACACGAGCGACCTGCGTGTTGAACTGAGTGCGAACCATAGCACAAAATTGACGAAATCGAGAAGGCACCTCGGCTTTATCAACTAGAAAATATATCCAAACAGCACGAGAGTAATCATCCACAATAGTCAGAAAAAAACGAGCACCACTAAAAGATGGAGTGCTATAGGGCCCCCATACATCACAGTGAATTAACTGAAAAAGTGTTGTGGCTTTATTAGAACTATCGGGAAAAGACAATCGTGTTTGTTTAGCCTTAAAACAAGTGGAACAAGGCGAATTATTCTTTAAAGAAAGATTATCTAACTGCAAATCAACACTAGAAAGAAGAACAGAATCTGACGGATGTCCTAAACGGCGATGCCAAAGCTGAGCAGTAACATCAGAAGACGACGAAACAGCGGATGCCAGTGCCGGAGGAGCAGACGTCTGAAACCAGTAAACCCCGCCGCGCATTTTACCCACGCCAATCACCGTCCTCGTGCTGCTGTCCTGTAGAACAATAATCTTGGGAGTCAGCATAACAAACAATCGTAAAGTAGAAGCCAATTTATAGAGAGATAATAAGTGGCAATCGAGTTCAGGAACAAGTAAAACATCACTGAGCTCGATAGAGCCAAGAGTGATGGATCCTTGTTGTTCGGCTATGGATAAATTGCCGTTAGGCAACCGAATAGTGATGGGAGTATTCGTCGGGCCGAGATTTCGAAGCAAAGATCGATCGCCTGTCATATGAAAAGAGGCTCCCGAATCTAGAATCCACTGAAAAGACATACCCGAAGTAGATGAGTTAGCCTGCATAGAGTTAAACATATTCATCACAGCAGCCCATTGTTCGTTGTTTAGTGATGGACCAAAAGGTGCACGATCAGCGGTGGTTAACGGCGCGGAAACAGAAGAAGCTGAGCTTTGAACGGCGTTAGCGGTGCCTACGGGCTTAGCGTCACGGGGCTTGGACCCCCGCCCCTTGTTACGAGTGGCGATACGGTCCTTGAGCCAGTCGGGATACCCGATAATTTTAAAACAACCCGTTTTCTCATGTCCAGAGCGACCACAGTGACTACACATTAGAGCACTTCGGTCAGTAAAAGACGAGGAATTATTAAAAGATGAACCTGAAGCCGAAGTGACGGATTGAGGAGAGCGGGCTGCGAACGCTCCTACAATGTCAGTTGATGGAGCGCGATCAGCGACAATTGTTCGGAGACGTTCCTCTTGAACCGCGAGAGCATAGACGCGGTTAATCGGAGGAAGGGGGTCTTGCGCCATAATATTTGAGCGGAGAGATCCGAATTGAGTGTCATCCAAACCGATAAGAAATTGATGAACGTGTTCATCGTCGCGATCGGCGTTTCGAATTTTGTTCATCTCCTGACATGTGCAATTTCGAACCGGAACATACGTATCCAACTCGTCCCACAGTTTCTTCAAGGTATTGTAGTAGTCGGAGACAGTTTGACCGGATTGACGGCAACCTGCGATCAGCGCACGGAGTTGCATAGTGCGCGGACCGTTGCCGATATTGAATCGTTGTCGGAGATCGTCCCACAAGGTTTTGGCTTCAGTGAAATAGGTTACCGAAGAACGAATAGAGGGATCCATTGATTGAATTATCCATCCAATAATCATGGAGTTTGCACTTCTACTGTTGGACGAGTGGTAGCGGTAGCGAGGGGTTTTTGAATGTGCCCATCAAGGAAACCGATTTTTCGCTTCGCGGATATGGAGTTTCGGAAAGCCTGCACCCATTCGTCGTAGTTGGACTCACCCTTGAGTTGGACGGGACATATGGTGAGTCCGGGATGATCGGCGGGATGAACATAAAACGGAGAGAAAACGCTGAGCAGTTCGGCGGCGTTATCTAAACTCATCTTGACGACGACGGCAACCGGAGGTGGCGGCGGTGAAGGTCAAAAGACGAGGGTTTATGTTTAGGATCGAAGAAGCTCTGATACCATGATAATTTGGAAAAGAGAATATGTGCGGAAAAATATTATGTGTTTATTTCATGAATCAGAGATAGTTATATAGATACACGAAAAGATAAACATGGAAATATATGAAATCAAGGAAATTGAATAAATCTAAAGATACGGTAATATCTCTCGTAATATCTTGCAATAATATTGTTTGATTAATTTAATAATGGTAATATTATCTATGTATTATGTATTACATGTACACATTGTACTCTTTTGTGAAGATTAGGCCTATTGTAATTCTCCCTAATCAAAGTATTAAGATTAATTAATTGCGTAATTAAACTTACTTAAACAGCTTAACGTGTGGTTAATTTTGCACTCTGGGAGACTTTAATTTCTTGCAGTCTCCCCTAACAATAACATGCAAGTAGACATAACATGTCTTTTTGAAAGTGTTAGTATTGACTTTTGTTGGACCTATAAGTCAATAACTTTACACTATCTCAACAAAAACATTGTTGTGCAAAGGGGGAGTTGACCATATGTAATACTTGACCTTTTCTTTATGTATGTAATAGTTAATCAACATGTGATATGTATGTCAATTTTTTTTATATAATTTTTTTTCTACTTTTAAGTTTTTTCCCATGAATTTAACATGTCTCAACAAAAATATTGTTTAAATTTCAATCTCATTAAGAAAGTATTCATTTTTTTCTACTTTAAATATATACAAGAGAAAAAAAGTATCAACAAATTATTTACTTCGGTGAACTATGATATTAATGTCCATTACTACTCCTATAATTAATACTCTTAACACTAATCATGACAATTATTAATTTAATGGGTTATTTTTTATCGAGGGCATCCAAGTATTTTATTTTGAATATGAACATCTAAATATCATAATTATGATTATAACTAAAATATAGTAAAATTTCTATAAATTAATACTCGATTGATTAATAACATCTCTAAATTAATAGAATCTTCTGATCTTGTTTTAATCTTTTAAATGAAAAAAAAAACTTTTAAATGGAAAAAAAATACTCGATAAATTAATAACCTTTTTAAATTAATAAAATATCACGGTTCTGATGCTATTAATTTATAGAAGTTTTACTGTATCTATTAATTAACCCTTTTAATATAAATATACTTAAGGGTATTATATACTTAATATAAAGATGAGTAGTTTTTTTAAAGAGTAATTTTTAAAGTTAGTATTTAATTTAGAATATTAGTTTTTTTAATTATAAATTTGTGTAATATTCCAAAATTACTCTTGTTTATTATACGTACATAGTGAATAGTTATATTAAGGGTATTTTAAGTAATTACTTGTACTTTTTCTTATAAATAAAATTTATATTAAGGGTATTTTAAGTAATTATTTGTACTTTTTCTTATAATTAAAATTTATATTAAGGGTATTTTAAGTAATTAGTTGTACTTTTTCTTATAAATAAAATTAATAATAGCTCTATTAATAAAAATGATTAAAAAAACTACCTTAATTAGAAAAATTATTTTATTAAAAATGAAATATAAATTAATAAATCAAATTATCCATTTTCTTAAATACTTTCTATAAAGATTCTAATTATATTGGGTTGTGAATTCACGTGGGTCTCACTATGAATCGGGCCTCACTATTGATGTATCATTCCGCCGGCCCAACCCATTAACAGCTATTAGCCGACTACCGGACTACGTGGGTTTTTCATTCTGGACATATCAATTGTCCTTTGTGGCAAAACACACAAATGACTTGTCCAATTTTTAGAAAACATAATATTTTCGTTAAAAATATTTGAAAAAAATTACTTACTTTTTTTGTTCAACTAATTATTACTTGTTGAAATGAAAACAATATTTATTTTTAGAAGTATTTAAGAAAAATGATAGTTTAATTTATTAATTTATATTTTAAACTTCATAAAATACACTCGTAATTTTTTTTATTAATTGGGGTATTGTTAACTTTATAATTATAAAAAAATAATAAAATAATTACTAAAATATACTTGACGGTTACTAAATAACTATCAATTCATATGATAATAAAAAAAAGTATTTTTTAAATATTACTTTAATTTATAATTAAGAAAAACACACCCACACACATATATATATATATATATATATATATATATATATATATATATATATATATATATAATTATAAATAATTATCTAACTTTACTTCTTTTCCAAAATCTCCTTTCTTTTTATCATATGAGTACTTTTTTAAATACACTTATAATTTTTTATTTTAAATTATAAAATTAAAATATTTTTTTAATTAAAATAATTTTTAAAATTAAAATATTTGTAAGACAAATTACAAACATTTTATTCTTTTATCTTATAATCTTACAAAATAAATGTTTTTTTTTTAATTTTTAGTTTATTGTTTTGCATCGTGGCATATCATATAATTTCTCGGTGTCTAGTAAAATATGACTCATTACAAAAGAAGTGAATATTGAAATAGTGGAGTGTAAGTTTGGTTTGCATGTTTATAATTTTGCTTTTATGTTTTTATGTTAATTCTTACCTTTTCAAATACTACTTTTATAACTAAATTTTTTATAAATTAATACTTAGATATATTAATAACTTCTTTAAATTAATAGAATTTTACAATATAAACTTGGTCTTTTAAATAAATAAAAAACTCGATAAATTAATAAATTCTCTAAATTAATAAAATTTAATGATTTCGAGAATATTAATTTATAGAGACTTCATTGTATTATGTACCAACTATTAAATTATATGAAAAATAATTTTAATTAAGCTAAAAAAATATTACAAATTATAGTATATGAAATTAAATAGGTTATACTTCTAATAAGTTAGGCTATTGTTTTTAAATAAAATTGAGGTCGGATTATTCTGTACTTTTTTTTATTTACTTGTATAATTAGAAAACACTACATTAAAGTCGCGTTTTTGTAATTGCCAATTTCAAAACCCTACATCTTAAACCCTGATCATCCGCCACGTCCCGCCGTTGAATAACAACCGTCATCCACCGCCGCAATGGACGACGATACCTCCGAAGCCACCCAGTCGTTCGCAGCTAACGCCGACATATGCCAACAGCTTCTAACTCGCTACGCCCGCTCCTCAGCCGCGCAGCACCGCCATCTATGTGCCACCGCCGCCGCTACCCGTTCCATCATCCAATCATCTTCTCTACCCCTCACTCCCGTATCATACTTCGCCGCTACCATCAATTCTATCTCCAATGCCAAAACCCTGGACTCCGATGCCCTCGGCGCGCTAACCGCTTTCCTCTCGATTGTGCTTCCGTTAGTCGGCAGAGGTGAAATCAAGCCGGAAAAAGCAGGGGAAGCGGTTAGGGCTCTGAGGAAAACGGTCGAGAAGAACGAGGGTAGTTTGGGCACTTCAGGTGTTCGGGCTGTGGTGAAGTGCGTCGGTGTTTTGGTCGCCGATTACTGCAACTTGAAGGAGTGGAGCTCGGCTTCTTTAGGGTTCGACTGGCTTGTTAAATTTTCCCTCGACCGACGCCCCAAGGTTAGATAATGCTTTTCTCAATCTTATATTCATCTAAAAGTATGTCCCTGACTGTGGTTCCCTGGAAATTTAGTAAGAATATTATGGTGATTTATATATATTTTTCAGGTGAGAAAATGTGCTCAAGATTGTCTTTTAACAGTTTTCAAGTCGCTTGAATCAACTCCTACCTCGAAGAAGGCAAGTAAATCAATATACTTGATGCTGAAAGAGTACATCCCATCGCCAGTAGAAGTGAGTAATTTAGAAGGTTTTGATGGAGCCAAATCTGAAGCAATGTTGAAAACCAAGCAACAAGACTTTCTTCAGTTGCTGAATGTTATTAAGCACGTTGCCCCGCATCTCTGTCCCAAGATCCGCATATTAATGCTCTCGCAATTATCGAAAGTCTTGACCCCCAAGTTTTCAGCGGTGACGAGGCATCTCTTTGATGTTATCTCGGCTATGTTTGCAGCTTCGGGAACCGAAAACGATGGTTCTAATGCCAGAGTCATCTTGGGGCCATTGGTTTCCTATGTATCTGAGGGAGAAAAGAATCCAGTTGACAGTGTATTGTTTGCTGCAAATTTAGCCAAAAATGCTTTAAGGGAAATTAATGATGGAGGTGTAGATGAATGGACGACTTATTTTCCCGTGCTAACTGAATCGTTAGCAGGTATGTTTCAATGTTTTTCTCCATTCATGTCCGTAAGAGCTGTTCTTGTTTCCTAATCTACCAGTTTATTAGTCATTTTGAAGTGTTCTTATGAAACTGATTCTCAATTCCGAGCATCAAATTTAATTATGGAAATATCATTTTGGGTTATTCGTTTTGATCCATAAAAGCTGGTTGAAGAAGATCATTGTAGATTGTATTGAAAAAAATGATCCCTCTAACTATTGAAAAATGATCCCTTGTTTTCTTCCCTCTAACTAGCAATGCAGGGTAAACTCTATAGAGTTTCTTGTCATTGAGGAATGGATTTTTTCCTTTTTAATCTGATTATGATTTTCTCGTGTCAAGTCGAGCAAGAGATGCTTAATTTTTTCTGCATGTTCAATTATCAATTTTTTTGTCCTAATGTTCACAAGTGTTTTAAATTCCAAGCCCCTCTGAATGCCCCCAGGCCCCAGGGTGTCTTTTGTTTTTGGTTTTTAAGAATTATTTTTCTTAAAAATATCTTTGCGTCTCTGTCAGGCTTTCTATCTTCTGCGGAGGATGTTGCTGCACATACTTCCAAAATAATTCGAGAACTAATAGACCAGCATATTGATGGAGAAAGCTTATTATCGACTGAAGGCCAAGTAGTAGGGGATCCTGATAATGTAGAATTTAAAGCAATACAAATCACATGCACTGCACTGTATAATGTGCTGAGCGCTTCGTCTCAAGTTCCAAGTGAACACCTCTTTTCTGTATTATCGTTACTGTTCCTCAAGCTTGGTAAGTGCACTTCCAGTACATTAAACTTTCATTCACTTTAATATCCGGCCTTGTTATATTTGCAAAAATACTTGTATATTTGCCCCTTGATGCTCTAGATATTGTTTGCATAATTTCATCATTTTTTTGGCATGAATTTTAGGTAGTCCATAGGAGCGATCTTATTATTTATCCAAACATTACTTCTTTTTTATGTTGCTTGCAGACAATAATCAATCATTTCCATTGCTAAACATAGCATACAATTCCACATGTTCAGAAGTTACGAATTTTAATCTTTAGTAGCAGGACATTTATGTTAGTGGTTTTGCAATATTAGCACATGTGCAGTCCATCAATAATTCCTTATGGGACACAATTTCGGCAGAAATATAAACTTCATGTCAAATCTTTTATCCTCCATATTTTCGGTTGTAAACTTCTGCCTTGCCTGTTAACGATATTTCAAAATCCTTATTTCTTCTTTCTAGGCATGATGTCGGAAATCTTTATGAAGAACATACTTCTTAAACTTGCTGATTTGGTGAATGCTACCGATGCTGGTGCTTCAGAGATTAGTCGTGTGAGTATTCCAGGATCTTCTCTCTCTCTTTAGCTAATTAGCCATTGTCTGTATCAGAGCTTCAATATCAAAACAGAAGCCAATTTTTTTTGGTTTCTGTAATCAAGTACAGTATATGCTAATATTACTTCTCTGGAGTTGCAATTCTATTTTTGTTTTTTTTCTAAACTACGCATATTTGGCAGCTTCACAAATCCATGAAGTGGATTTTGAATTGGTTATCTTGTTGTGTGGGGTCTTTTACTCATACGAAGTATTTTTTATGAACTTATGGCAGTAAGGTGGACGAGATTATCTAGAACATGAACACAGACAAAACACAAATCCCATTTCTGGTTTCTGAATTGAATGAGCGCAACATTTAATGGATTCAATATTTTAGTACAATTTTATACCATCTCATAATTTATTGTCTCTCAAGTCAAGAGCACAAGCAAACTTGTTCTTGGTTTACCTTCGGAATGTTTTTTTTTTTCAAAATGTGATTTCACCTACTAGTTTCTCAGTCCCGTATGTGAATCTGCTTGTTTCTTCTTATTTGCAGCCCAAAGACTGCATTGGATATGCTATTGCTGCCATTGGACCAGAGAAGATACTTGCATTGCTCCCAATTTCCATCAGTACCAAAAAGAATTCGTGTCCAAATATTTGGTTAATTCAAATTTTAGAGAAAAATATTATTGTATCATCACTGAGGTTCTTTATTGAGCATATTGTACCTTTGGCCGAATCCTTTGAGAAAATGTCTCATAAAGGTACTTACTAATATATTTTTTTCTCTAGTGATTTTTCTTTAATTTATTTATTCATGTGGTATTTTCATTATATAACGCACTAAATGTGTATTCCAGTCACGGACCTGGATAATATAAAACAATAATCTAATTAATGTTGTACCCTAGTTCCTATAACCCTATAAAGTATGTGCTAATTCCTAATTCTTTTATGTTGCATTCAGTGTATGACCTGCATTTACAATATTCACATAATTACTGATCCTTACTGTACATTTTAGTTATACTACGTGCAACTGAATTTTACAAAATGTGGGCAGTGGTATATTCATCTGCGTTATTTTGCATTTTTGAGTCACATTATGCTTTGTCTGTATGATGCAACTTTGTTTAACTGAGGCTTTCTGGCTTTCATATATCTAGAATTTAAAATTGTGCTCCTTTCCAGCTAAAAAGCCAGCAATTGGCCAAGTTCTGCATGCTCATGCCCATAGCTGTTGGGGATTGTTTCCTGCCTTTTGTCGCCAACCAAGTGATACTTATCAGACATTTGGAGATCTAGCCAGACTCTTAATCACTTTTCTAAAAAATGGCTCATTTATGCTTGAGAGTATTGCCATTGGTTTACAGGTATGGTTCTAATTTTCTGACACATTCACTGCTCTCTTTGCTTGACATATCTTGGCTATTCTTAACGACATGATGGTCTTTCTATGATGTTTTTTTTTTCTCGTGTAGGAACTAGTAAATGTAAATAAAATGGCACTTGTCTCTAAAGAGGCACCTGTGCCATTGACAAATATTCACAAGTCAGGGAACCTTGATGAGTTTGCAATAAGTTTTAGAACGAGACATCTTTACACAAAAAAGATGGCAAGCAAAAATATTAAGGCTTTGGCTTCTGGCTCCAAAGAGTTGCTACAGGCCTTTACCGATGTCTTCTTTGAGAGCTCTTCAGAGAAGCGTGAATATCTCAAGGTTTATATTATTTTATATTTATGTCAGTTTTTAATATTTAAGTCATTGTTTAATGTAGAAAAGGCTTTTCTAACCGTTTTTTTCTAAATTGTATAATATCTTAAAAGCAGTAAAGATCACTGTTGATATGCCAGTTTTTAGTGAGTACAAATTTTGCCACTTAGTATAATGTAGAAGTGATTTCCTGAGTTACTATCATTTATGGATATTGATCCTTTTTCTTTCTTCAAGAAGTTTACTAGTGACATTTTAAGATTAACTACTTTCCATTTTGAACATGTAGGATGTTATCGGATGCCTTGTATCTATATGTGATACTTCAGTAGCAAAAAAGTTATTTATTACTTCACTCGAGAAGTCTCAGCTTCTAGATTACTTTACCAAACATGGAAAAGTGGATTCTGATACTGAAGATTTAGAGAATGAAAAAGGGAGTGGTGAAATAGATGCAAAAAGGTAAATATAGATACTAGAAGAATGTTTGTAATACGTCTGTATGGAATAAGGGTTTACGATTTACATTGATATTTATTACTTGTGTAGGTTGCTAATATTGGATTTTGCATCTTGCTTGGTTGAAGGGTCGGACAATGATCAAATTAATCTATTGTTTTCTATGGTCAAGCGTTCTTTGCAGGTTTGTTGATATTCTCGACTTTAATACCTGCAGATTATTATTTATTGTGCGGGCTTGACATTCATGTATTTTGATTTACAGGCAAGTGAAGAGGTTGGCCAGGTTGAAGCCTATCACACCCTCAGCAGAATTCTTGAGGTTTGTTTTGCTTTAGTCTTTATACTTTTTTATGGAAGAATTAAATTTGCTTATGCCACTCACTTCACAGAAGCATTCTTGGTTCTGCTCTTCACAATTTGATGTGGTGATGGATGTGTTGTCTGGTCTGAAACCCTCAGCTAATATCAAGTCGATCAAAAGCCGATTTTCCTGTTTGCAGACATTGTTAGTTCATGGGTTAACGGTAGGCCATTTCTCAAGATAATTAGCGATTGTCAAGTTGACTGCTGGGTCTGATATTAAAATATTTACTTGACAAATGTTTTGCATGCTCAAGATAAATCGTTCTATAACATTGTGTTGCCTTTTACTTTATTTTATTTTGTACCATGATCATTAGTGTTTTTTTTTTTGTTTTTTTTTTTTTTATTTTTTTTTTTTAAATCTAGCGAGTTTCCTATTTTGCAGATAAACATGGATGATGAGAATACAAAGGCTTTCCTTATTTTGAACGAGATTATTCTCATGTTAAAAGATGTAAGAGCTACTTATGGAGTATTTGGCTTTAAAATTCATTTAGATTTTATCATTTCTTAAATAATAAATTCAATCATATTAAACACGAATCCCAACTTAGGTGATTCATATTTGTTTTATGCAGCAGCATTTTATAGCATCTTTTATGAAGAAGAAAAGTTAAAATAATATTGATATTTTGAGATATGATTAAGATTTGAGTTATTTTGATTTGTCATTGGCACTTATTGTACGAGTGTATCTAATTTCTGAGTTATTTCAAGTTTAGTCCAATGAAGAAAGTAGGAAAGCTGCTTATGATGCTTTAGATGGGTTAAGTTCAAAGTTGCGGGACTCATCTGATGCGTCTTATGAAGGTCTCTATCACAAACTTCTCAGCATGGTAAGTGCAGCCAATCCTAATACTCCACACGGCATATTTACAATTGTACATGGTATTTTCTCTAAATTTCTTGCAAAAATTGTGAATACTTCTGATCTTGAGGGTATTGAGGATTTGATAACTGCCGCAAATATATATATATATATATATAATTATGATTGAAAAGTTCAGTGTTTTGTTGTGCTAATAATTATGCTTGAAAAGTTCAGTGTTGTTGTGATAATAATTATGCTTGCTGGTGGATAGTCTTAAATGATTTTCTGAGGCATCAATGTAGGATATTCACTGTTTAGAGACCTGTACCTTCTTATTTAACTTACGAAAGTGTCACTTACATTTTCTTATTAGAAACATATATTTTATGTAACAGACATAGGAACTAGATATCCCTACAACTGATTATAAAATCGGATGGGGGGTGCTTTTATATTTTAAATATCAGTATGCAAAATCCTGTTTACCCATGCCACAGAAGAATTTAAAATTTGTTATGATGATGTGCCCAGTTTATAGGTTATCTTTCTGGCTCCGCTCCCCAAATTCAGAGTGGAGTGGTGTCTGCACTCTCGGTATTTGTTTACAATGATCCTGATATCTGCATCAAAATGCCCGAGGTTATTCCTTCTGTTATGCAGTTGTTGCATAACAAAGCGGTTGAGGTTATAAAAGTGAGTATCCCTATCTTTAGATATGAGTTCCATATTTGTAATATGTGTATGTATATTATTTATTTATTTATGCTGATGTTGTGCACTATATTCGACAGACTGTTTTAGGCTTTGTGAAGGTATTAGTTTCATGTCTTAAACCAATAGATCTGCCCCGATATCTATCGGACATTGTGGATGGAATAATTCGTTGGTCATCTGTTTCCCGTCACCACTTCAAAACAAAGGTGTGTGATCTCTCGTCTCCCTTACTTCCATCTTGAATGATAATGTCAGAGAGTAAGTGCAGTTATGTGTAACCTAGATCCAGATGTCTCACCATTTTTGCAGTCTCTGATTTCTGCTCAATGTCGATGATGCTATAGAGACAGAGTATAGAGTATTTGATCTATTGTATAAATAATTTTGTCCCATTTGACTTGACTCAGTTCTTTTTTTTTTTTTTTCTGAAGACTGAAATGTACTCTTTTCCTTCACCAGTACAACCATTACGAGCTTGGCGTATTGCAGTAGTTATATTCTCTTTGATTTGTTCTATACTGACTTATTCTCTACAGATCATTGTCATTTTCGAGATCTTGATGCGAAAGTGTGGTCCTGCTAAAGTAAAGGCGCTTGTACCCGAGAAATACAAGGACTTCATCGATGGTGTTGTGGTGGTACATTTCTTCCCATTTTCAGCTTCCATATAAAATATACGATTTCAATATATATATATAAATATATATATAATTATATATATATGAAATAATTAAAAACTACCTTATGGTTTGAAATAATTACGAAAAGACTTGCCTTTCAAAGTAAAATATCAATTGAACGACACCTGTTTTTATCTATTGTTCTATTTTTATTTTATAATAAACTTAAATTTCAAGGGTCAATGTTATGTAAATAATGCCCTTGTCCCTACTCCCTTGGCATGCACTAGTTATTTCTGTCTCCATCCATGGCAAAGATTTCACCACATTTAGTGTACTATATCTTACTGCAGAACCGCCATGGGAAGACGAGTAATAAGGAAGCTGGAAGCAAAGATACTGAAACTGAAGCTTCTGATTCGTATCATACGGGGTCTGATTCTTTGCCCAACTTTAATCCTTAAATTTTTGTTGGGTAGTTACGAAAAAAGCGATTTCGCCTTAATATCATAAAAACTCCAGTTACTTAACACCCTCTGAGAGATTCATATTTACTTAAAAACACCTTTATGATTATGCAACAATTTTACAATCAAATCGTCTTAAAAGATTATTTAAAAAAAACTCGAGGTTTGCTTATATTTTCATATTGCACTTACCCGTTTTGTATTCTTTTCTCAATCATCTTACAATTGTAAATATTACATTTATCATCCCGCACATAATCAGAATTGTTTTTGAATCAATCCATTGTTTCTGTTTGCCATAATATTTTCTTCGTATTTGCTATTTTGATTTAAACGTTCTGGCTATTTACCAGGCAGCAGAAAAGGTCACGAGATGTATCCGCCTCCTCGTCCAAGGAAGAAGGATCCGCCAGGCCTTGGAAAAAGAAGAGGGATAGCAAGAAAGAAAATGGTTGGAAGCCCGTTGGGAATTCTTCCGATCATGGTGAACAACAGAAAGGTGAATCAAACAGACCTCGAGGCAAGCATCACAAAGAGAGGGCAGTAAATAATACTAACGATAATAATAGAAAAGGTAACGTCCGAGGGCCAGCTGCTGCATCTAAATTTCCCAAGCACAAAAAGGTAGGGAAAAAGGACAAAAAATCAGCTGATCGGAGAACGTGAAAAGGACTTGCAAGTGAAATATTTTTACTCTGGAGGTGGTTAACATGTAATCGAATCAATTGTTAAAACTCAAGTTGTACGGGATAGAGTCATACGACAGTGGCCAGACGAGTGCAGTTGATGATACAGTTGAGATATTTTCTTTAGGGAGGCTGAGGGGAAATATGTATAATAGTAGTAGTTTTTGTTCATCAGCAAAGAAAATACTGTATTTTTGGAGAAATCTTAATGTTGAAACCTGTTTTCAGTTATTCTCTGACGATTTTCCCATCGACAAATCTCAGTTAATCTTTGACGATTTTCCAATAGAGAAATCTTAATGTTGAAAACGTGTTTTTAGTTAATCTTTGACGATTTTTCCAATTGGCGTGTTAATCAATATTATCATATTTCGTTGAATCAAATATATTATAAATCATAAATTTTCTGAATAATTATTTACTCTTGAGAAATATTTTTGAAAATATATTTTTGAGTGAAATTGGAAATAAATGTTTTTTTTAGATTTTCTCGAGGAAATAAAAGCGCGATCACCTTAAAACACGACTTTTGCTCCTTAAACACGACTTTTGCTACTAAAAAAAGAAGATAACGGTCATCGGCGCGGGTCATTGTTATTTCTCTATTCTTCAACTCCGCCAGAAGCCCTCATGGCCGCCGCCGCCGTGAACCACCAGCCTATCTTCTTCAGCGGCCACCGGAAGCACCCCCGTCCCGCCAGAGGCGTCACTTTAAAAGTCTATTGTTCCAAGACGAAGAATGCGGATCCCTTCAAAGAGAACAAGCGGGCCCAAGTGGACTACGACGCCGGGACACACAAGCTCTCCGCCGGGATCTCTGGTATCCGAAAATCCGACCTATCGAAACGACACCGTTTGCGCGTGGAGGGCGACCGATTTCAGAGAGACTGGAGTGTATCAGAGGTGGTGGAGAGGATAATTGCGCTCAACCACTGGGATGACATCGACGGTTTGCTAAACCGGTGGGCCGGCCGGTTCTCGCGCAAGAACTTCCCGGTTTTAATTAGGGTAATTTTCGTTCCTTCGATTAAGATTGAACATAATCTAAATTCTGAACTTAATTAGGGCATTTACTTGAGTAATTTTATTTCTGGATTTATTGTATTTTTTAAAATTGATTTGAAATGAGATGTTTTAAAGATACTATTTTGATGTTGTTTCTCCTTTGGTTCTATTATTTTTCTGAAGGAACTTTACGGTTACAACGGTGTCTACTTTGCCGTGCAGGAAATAACCAACAGGGGTTCGATAGAACATAGTAACCGAGTCTTCAATTGGATGAAGAATCAAAAAAATTATTGTGCAAGAAATGATATTTACACTATGATGATCCGACTGCACGCCAGACACAATCATATTGACCAGGCGCGTGGCCTGTTTTTTGAGATGCAAAAGTGGAGGTGTGCTCTCATTTCTCGATTTTCATTGCAATGGTTAAGCTTCATATTTGAAATAGCTTTTTAGAAGTTTATAGAAAACGCATTCACAGACTGGATAAAAATACATTCAATTTATTTATTTTCTATTTATTCAATACTATGAAAAAATAGTTATATTTTCCTATTGATGTTTTGTTTTTAATTTGGTGTAGGTGCAAGCCTGATGTTGAGACCTACAATGCACTTATCAATGCACATGGGAGAGCCGGTCAATGGCGATGGGGGATGAATATCATGGAAGACATGCTTCGTGCAGCTGTGTGTATTTATAATTTCCCTTCATAAATCAAAATCTTTGTGGTTCGGACGTGAGCTTCCTTCTTCATTTTTTATTATATTTAATATTCATGCCGGCCTTTCTGTTTCAGCATCTGCTAATTTATAAACGAGGTTGATTTTTTTTAACTAATATGCTACAAAGATCTGAAAACTAATTTAGTTGGTCCGACTACTACCCTGAATCCTGGTTTAATAATAAATAAATTCTGTGCAATAATTTAGCTGTTAACCGTAATGAGATATATCATATTATTTGAAAAAATAACTATTTAAATTTTTACTTGTTTTAAATGTCATGGTTGTTGACATTGCTCGAGTTTCTTTGGTATCTGGGATGTATATAATTCTGAGTTTGTGATGCAGTTTCAAATTTTTATGTTTTAAAAAAATGTAAAAAAATGTTGCCTTTAGATCAGAACTACTCTTTGCACGCAATGTAATTGAATTATTAAGTATTGAACTTCCACTCTCTAACTATTTTTTTTTTCTCCCACAAATCTTCAGATTCCTCCAAGTAAAACAACATACCACAACTTGATCAATGCATGCGGGTCGAGTGGCAATTGGAGGGAGGCTCTGAAACTTTGTAAAAAGATGACGGATAATGGAGTGGGCCCTGACTTGGTAACTCACAACATCATCCTATCTGCGTATAAAACCGGATTGCAATATCCAAAGGCCCTCGCATATTTTGAACTGATGAGGGGCACAAATGTCCGCCCAGACACCACGACCCTCAACATCGTGATACATTGTCTGGTCAAACTACAAAATTACGAAGAGGCCATTAAAACATTCAATTTGATGAGAGAGAAAAAATCTGAATGCCCACCCGATATCGTAACTTATACTACCATCATGCACATGTACTCTATTTCTGGACAAGTTGAAAATTGCCGAGCCGTTTTTAACTCATTAATTGCCGAGGGCCTGAAACCTAATATTGTTTCATATAATACATTACTTGGTGCATATGCTTCGGTCGGGCTGAGCAGGCTTGCCTCGTCAATTTTTCACAAGATGCGAAAGGAGGGCGGTGGAATCCGTCCGGATGTCGTTTCCTACACTTGTTTGCTCAACGCGTTCGGGAGATCAGGACAACCAGAGAAGGCTAAGGAGATATTCGACCTGATGAGAAAAGACAACCGCAAGCCGAATCTGGTGACTTATAATGCACTTATAGATGCCTATGGGTCCAACGGCTTTTTATCTGAGGCTGTCGAGCTTTTGCGTGAAATGGAGGAAGCCGGTTTACAGCCAAATGTCGTTTCCATTAGTACCCTTTTGGCTGCATGTGGTCGGTGCTGTGAAAAGGTGAAGATTAGTTCTGTACTCAAAGCTGCTGACATGAGAGGCATAGAGCTGAACACGATTGCATATAACTCTGCTATAGGGAGTTATATGAGTGTTGGGGAATATGATAAGGCTCTGGATTTGTACAGTCGCATGAAGAAAAAGAGAGTTCGACCAGATTGTGTGACTTATAATGTATTGATAAGTGGGTGTTGCAAGATGTTGAAGTACGATGAGGCACTGAGGTTTCTCGTTGAGATGAGAGATATGGAGATTCCTTTGTCGAGGGAGGTGTATTCTTCTGGAATTTGTGCCTATAGCAAACAGGCAAGCACTTTAAATAATATTGCTTCTGAGTTCATACTGCTAGCTTCGCTGTCGTGTGTGTATTATGTTTAGTTGGGATAATTACAACAGTACCCTTTCAGTTTGGCTTAGTTACAGAAAAGCCCAAACTCTTTCAATTTTTCAAAAGTTACCCCTGAAGCTTGAGTTGGTGTTAAACTTGTTTGGGTAAATGTTAATATTTTATTAATCGTAGTGGTAAATTTAAGAATAAAATTCATGGGTGTTTTTTGTAATTTGGAGTTTTAATATTTTTAATGAACCTATTTTTAGTTTTAATTTATATTTATTTATCTGTTTTATTTCTTGCAGGGTCAGCTTGCTGAAGCCGAATCTTTGTTCAACATGATGAAAACAGACGGTTTACAACCAGATGTCATAGCATATACTTCAATGCTACATGCCTATAGTACTTCAGGTGAGTTCACCTTTTGCATGCCAATTTCAAGAACGTTGGGCCTGAAATCGTTGGTTTAAATTTACGTGCAGGGCATTGGGAGAAAGCTTCTACACTGTTTCAAGAGATGAAGCTAAATGGGATCCAGCCAGACTCAATAGCTTGTGCAGCTCTTATGAGAACTTTCAACCAAGGATCTCAACCGGGAAAGGTCTTGCTTCTTGCCGAGTTTATGAAAGACAAGAAGATCCCGTTTATTGATGCAGTGTTCTTTGAGATGGTTTCCGCGTGCAGCATGTAAGTCGTTGAAAATTACAAATACCGCCTTGGAGATTTTGGCTTCCTATGAAAAGTCCAGACATGTTACAATTTCAAAATTGCCCCTTTGATTTATGCTTATATCTCACAAATTGAATCCTCTTGAGAGGGTAAACTGTAAAATAACTGGACATATTTTGTATTTAAGTAGTAATTTTATTTTCCTCATTAAATCTGTTGGATCTCGATTTAGAGCTGAGTCAATACCCTGCCATGAAACTTGCTTTATGTTGTATTTTGTTTGAAGTTTGCGAGACTGGAAGACTTTAACCAATGCTATCCAAATGATGGAGTCTTCACTTGCTCGTATATCGGTTGGAACTGTGAACCATCTTCTTCATACTTTCGGAAAATTAGGAAAGATCGACACCATGATGAAGGTAATTTTAGTTGGTATGCTTCATTCAAATCCTCACTGAATTTTTATTTTTTTAAAATCGCACTTTCCACATTCTTAATAAAACTGTGAACTGTTATATATATGAAGTTATTACAGCCCCTTAAATTTATTATAAAATTAAAATCACAATGAAGGTATTTGTAAATTTAAGGACCATTGGATTTGTTTTGGTCATTAATCCAAATACAGGGGGGCTTTGGTAAATATCCCTAATTATTTTCGGAGAATTTATGATTAATTATCAAAGTGTGTGTGTGATTGATAACTCCTTCTATTGTCATTTATGTAGTTGTTTCTCAAGATAGTTGGGTCAGGTGCCCAAGTTGACTCTACTACATATGCGATATTATTGAAGAATCTTTTAGCTGCTGGGCATTGGAGGAAATACATCGAGGTAAAACTGTCTATAGTTTCTGCAGAATTATCCGCTTTGCTTGATTTGAAACGAGTGCTTGTGCAGGTAATGCAGTGGATGGAGGACGCGGGAGTTCCACCTTCTTCTCATGTGTACAACAAAATATTATCGTTTGCTCAAACGAGTGGCGGAGCTGAAAATGTTTCAACCATAAGAGAAAGAATAGACAAGTTTGACCAAGGATAATTTAGTCTACTTGCTATGATTTGCAAACAAAGACAAATCTTCAGGGGTTATGGAGTAATTATAACACGGAGTACTACATAATCTTGGTGTGTCTGTGCAATACTTTGAATATCTTAGCTCCTGATATTTGCATTTTAGAAATGTATAAACCGCAGTGTCAGAATAGACAGTCACGTATAAATTCAGGTAAGCACTTATTATTATTATTATTATTATTATTATTATTATTATTATTATAATAAGAAATCATAAATATTCTTATTTATTAAGCATTATTAAAAGATGAAAGTCCAAATAAAAGCCCCAATATATGATTGACATCTATCTATAAATTATAAATAAAAATAATAATATTATTATTGAGTTAAAATTTATAAATTAATATAATTTTTTGGTGGGCAACTAGTTGGAACAGGACTACTAAAGCCAATGTAACTTGGGAAAGAAAAAAATAATGAAAAGGTCATTGCCAAATGATAGTTATAAGTAAAGATACCATTTTGCTTTAATTAAATTACAGAAATAGAGTGCCTTTTATAAAAACACTAAAGGTAACTTAGAAAAAAAATGAGATAAATCAATTTCCACACTTTACGACAGAGATTCAATATTTGCTAAACTAGTAAAATATACATACTACCAATAATAATGAGTCCTGATAAATTTACTCCATCATTATATAACAATGACACCCTTAATTACGTGCAGACATTATGAAGATAGTCCTCAATCCAAAAAAACCCATAACTCAAGAGAATTTAGGCCAAATGTATGAAATATGATCAAGCTAGTATTAACAAAATAATGAAATAAAATGGAACTATACCAACTGCTTTGGCTAGCTATTTATTATTTAGCTAGACGATGTTTACGAACCAGAAAACAGGATTTTAATTTAGGTAAACTACTGTAGTTTATGAGGTTACAACGTTTAGACAATTTAAAATTAATTCATTACCTTAAACAAAAACGGTTAGTATTTTATTTATTTATTTTAATTAAAATCAAAATATCCTTATATTTAAACTTAAATAAAATTGTTTTCTTAGAGATATTTTATTGACGAATATGATGTGAATAAAGATGTCAATGATTTAATTTTAAATTGATTTTTTTGCTTTTGATTTTTATTGTCTTTTTAGAGATATTTTATTGACGAATATGATGTAAATGATTTAATTTTAAATTGATTTATGCTATTGATTTTTATTATGTTAAAACATTAATAAAAATAGGGTATTAATGTTAAAATGTATGAATTTCAATTTCTTTTACTATGAATATTCTCGTAATTTATAAAATTATATATATACATAAACATAATAATTATGTTTGAAAAATAAATTGAGAATAAAATATAAGTGTGTGGAGCACAAAAATTATACTTAAAAATGGTTAAAATACTATTAATTATTTTATAATTGATATTTATATAAAAATAAATTATATATTGAGCACAAAAATAATAAATGTGTGAAATGATTAAAATACTATTAACTATTTTATAATTTATATAAAAATAAATTATATATAGAGCATTATTTTATAATTGATATTTATATAAAATAAATTATATATAAAATACAAAAATAATAAATGTGTTAGCACAAAAATAGTAAATGGTGTGTTAAATGAATGTAGTTTACTTTGTGATATTTAATAATTAAACTTGCTCTTATTTGTTTTTTTATAAGTTCACCTTATTATTATATTCACCCCGTTATTAAAAATTGTAATTTTTATTTTTACTTTATACACCCTCAAATTCTCAAATATACCCTTTTATTATTAAAAAAAAAAACTAAAAATACAAATTTCAAAACAATAAATAACTAAATTAATAATAAAACGTAAAAATTAAAAAAACAATCACATAATAATAAGAATGAACAAAATCAGAAAATTTATATTATATATATACATATAAAAAAAATAAAAACATAATAAAACATAATAAACATGATTTCAAAATATTACAATTATTTATAAAAATTAATAATAAAACGTAAAAATTAAAAAATAAATAAAAAAACAATCACCAATAATAATAAGAATGAAAAAAAAAATGTGACAAAATTTATATTATACATATAGGAAAATTTTATAAAGAAAAATAAAAAAACAAAAAGTATTAAAAAAAATCAAAATAAATAAAGATTAAAAAAATGAAAAAAAGAAAAAAAAAATACAATTAAAAAAAACCTAATTAATAAATATAAATAAATAACATACCTTGTTTTATAAAAAATAAATAACACATACATTAATTTATATTAAAAAAAATCAAAATAAATAAAAATTAAAAAAATGAAAAAAAGAAAAAAAAATACAATTAAAAAAACCTAATTAATAAATATAAATAAATAACATACCTTGTTTTATAAAAAATAAATAACACATACATTAATTTATATTGAATCCGTATGAATTAATATTTTAATTGATACTCGTATTATTTATTAACACAAAATAATAAATAATTAATAAATATGAGCAATTTATTAACTAGAAGATAATACATTATTTAATATATTAATTATAAATATTTTTATTTAATTATACGTAATATTTGGTTTTGCGTAGATTTACTAATCGAATAAACAAATATAATATTAAAGATATTTAGACTTTTAAGTTAGTGATTTAAATATAAATATAAATATGGAGTCTACTTGAAAAAAATTAAGGGTGCAAATAAAATTAATAATTTTAGTATGCTAAATATTTTAAAATTAATTTTGTAACGCACAAAAGATTGGTAATTTTAGAAAAAAGGGCCTATTAATTTTTATAATTTGAAAAAATACCTATCTTTTTATCTTTGTATATTAGGATTTTATATTTTATTTTATTTTTTATAGAGAGGGGTTTTTATAGTTTTGTATTTATGTTTTAAGGCATTATTTATATTTGTGTGGTATATTTTACCCTTCTAGTGAGATTGAATAATAAATTAATGAAAAATAAATACTGAGCACTAATTATTTTAATTAAAAATTAATTGAGCTTTGTCACGGGCCGGGTGATCACTGATCACCCGGCTGATTATACATATTTGGAACTGTGAACCATCTTCTTCATACTTTTGGAAAATTAGGAAAGATTGACACCATGATGAAAGTAATTTTAGTTGGTATGCTTCATATATCCTATTGTATATCTTAGGAAATCTGAATTTGAGTATTTTTATAGGAAAAATGCCTCCGAGTTTTTGTAAAATTGTGACCCTTGAGATTTGAATCCAACTTGCACTTTCCATATTACTGCTCCATAAATTTAATTCAAAATTAAATCACAATGAAGGCTCTTGTAAATTCAAGGACCATTGGATTTGTTTTGGTCATTAATCCAAATATTGTTGGGGGATTTGGTAAATGTCCCTTAATAATTTTTGGAGAATTTATGATTAATTTTCAAAGTGGTTTGTGATTGATATCTCCTTCAATTGTCATTTTCAAAGTCAGGTGCACAAGCTGACTCGACTACATATGCGATTTTATTGAAGAATCTTTTAGCTGCTGGGCATTGGACAAAATACATTGATGTAAAATTGTCTATAGTTTTAGCATAATTATTCTCTTTGCTTCATTTTCCAAAACTGCCTTTTGTTTGTTTGGTTTAATGCAGTGGATGCAGGACGCGGGAGTTCCACCTTCTGCTCTAGTGTACAACAGAATATTATTGTTTGCTCAAATAAGTGGCGGAGCTGAAAATGCTTTTTTCATAAGAGAAAGAATAGGCAAATTTGACCAGGGATAATTTAGTCTTCTTGTGATTTGCAAAACAAACACAAACTTTGAGGGGCAATGCAGTAATTATAACATACAGTTTTTTATTTTGTTCAAGATTATTAGAGTGAATGTAAGAAGTGAGATCCCGGCGTCTAATGTAATGTTGATATATTGTTCAAGATTAAAGTGTTTGTAAGAAATAAGATCACATCGTCTAATGTAATGTTGATATATTGTTCAAGATTAAAGTGTTTGTAAGAAATAAGATCACATCGCCTTTTCCTTTTCCTTCATTTTCCTTCAGCAGTCATTTTTGCACTTAAAGCAACTTTTTTAGTCTCTTTGTAACCAAGTGAAACATGCATCTTGGTCATTTAAAGTGACAAAACTAATCAAAATTACTCAAAAGCATTTTAAATTACTCAAAAATTATTATTTGTATGCATAATTAAATCTCAATCACATAGAGGCTCTTTCACCAAAAGGTTCATCTTTTCCTGCAAAAACTCAATCACATCTTCCCTCCCTTCCTTCAAAAGTATCTGCCTCAATTTCCCAAACGTATGCCTCCCGGGCCGAATCCCTCTCTCCATCATCTCCTCCAACAAAACACAAGCCCTCGCCACATCACCCTTCTTGCACAACCCGATAATAAGCGCAGAAAATAAATGCAGGCTCGGAGCAAATAGCTTCTTCTCCATATACTTCCACACCTTCAACGCTGTTTCCACTTCATCCCTATCACAGAACATCTTAATCATCACGGTATACGTGTCGGCATTGGGCTCACATAGTTTTGACAACTTTTTAAAAACCTTAAAAGCCTCGTCAGTATCCCCACGGTCAATCAAGCTGTTAATAAGAACATTGCAAGTTCTAGCGTTTGGCCCCACGCCCTTTTTGTTCATCTCGTCCACGACCTTGTACGCGTTCGGAAACTTGTTCGCTTTGCAGAAGGCGCCGACCAATGCATTATAAACCGCCACGTCAGCTTTCACCCCGTTTCTCTCCATCTCAAGGAATGTATCAACTGCGTCCTCGATTCTACTTTCGATCCCGTATGTGTGTACTAATACGCTGTATATGAAAGACGTGGGTTGACATCCATTGACTTCCATATCCTTGATAACTCCGACTGCTTCATCTGTTCTTCCCGCTTTGCAGAGAATATCAATCATGATACCATAAGTTACAATATCGATCTTCATGCCAGAAGTACCCATTTCATTGAAAATCTCCCAAGCTTTGAGCAAATTCGGGGCCCGCCCCCACCCTTCGAGCAAAATGCTGTAAGTCTTCGAGTCAGGACAAAACTGATCCTTTGTCGCATCAAAAATCTCCTGGGCTTTTCTAACGTTCTTTGACTTGCACAGAGCACTCAACAGCCCGTTAAACGCGGCTAAATTTGGAAGCACTTCGTATCGCTTCATCACATTGGCTCTTGCGTATTTTCTCATGATTATACAAAAGGTTTCTACATTCAGCATCCCTGAGCTTCTCATGGTGTTCACGAGGTCCCACATGATCTCGTATTGCCTTATCTTGGCCAGAGACCCTATCATGATGTGGTAGGTTCGGACGCTGTGATTGTAGTTTCTCTGCTTGCCGGCCCACTCGAAGAACCGGTGGGCCAGCATCCCTGCATTTTCAATTTTCTCGAGGACTCTCTCGACTACTTCTTCGGAAATCCGGATGCCGCTCTGATCGAGGGCGGTGTCGAGGCCGAGTTTGGGGCGGGAAGCGATGATCTTGCAGACCCTTTTGGCTGCATCTATTGGATCTTGCGCTGTTTCACATGAGCTATAGAATCTGCCGAAAATCGAGAGCCCGGATAATTTTATAGCCGGCGGTTGAATTCGAAAGAGCATCATTATTTGACGGAGGAGAAAGGAAGTCGGTTGGGCATTTCATCGAGCACCTGGTGTGCGAACGAATTGCAAGCACTGTTTGATTCGTTCGCCTTGGGATCGCCTACGGATTCAAGAAACTAACTAAATGAACACGCGATTCTTATTAGAATGAAGTTCAAAGAAATCGAACCGAGAAAACGAAATATTTTATTAGAAATATTTCCCCGTCGGTCTAAATGGAATCATATCATGGGCGAGCCATTGCCTAATCAAGTTGTCTTTCTCGTGCGAGTGAGTTGGGCTTGGGCTTAAGCTTGAATGTAGGCTTGGCTCACTAAACAGTCTAAACCCGCCTTCCAAAAGGAATTGATCTACGTGTAAACCTCTTTCAATATTAAATACAACAAAAATGATTGTTATTTATTGTAACATAAACATTAGATTATAAATTATTAAAATATAAATACCAATTACTATAATATAATTAAAATAATAAATGAAATGTTACTTGGAAGTATTAGTTTAATTTTATAGTGATGACAAATTAAAAAATATATTATTAATAAATAAGGTACTAAAATAAATTAATTTTTTTTTAATTCACAAATAAAAATGTTATTTATTTTGTTTCATATTTATAAAATAGGGTACTAAAATATTTTTATTTACCTTTTATATTAACCTTTTAAAATTGACAATGACTATTATATCTTTATAGTTATGTAAATAAATTTAAATTTAGAAACTTATTCTATTTTTATAATTAAAATAAATGAAATGTTCTTAATTATATAAAAGTATATAAATTTGACTAAATTTTTAAAATTTCCTTTCAAAAGAAAAGTTAAATATTTCTTAGAATATTTATTAAGTAGTAGTGTATTAGTATTAACAGACAAAAGTCCAAATAAAAGCCCAATATATGATCGGCCCATTAACATGTTATTGGTTACTTAGTAGTATATAAATAAATAAATAAATGTCGGGCACTCATAATTAAATCGAAAACAATTGAGCGTGGTGCTGCGAAAGAAGATGAACCCTAATTCGGCGACTACCTTCGTTCGGCCCGTGATCGAGATACCTTTACAAAGGTGGAGGATCGAGCTCGAGGTAACAACACTTTATTTATTTATTCATATATTTTTATTGATTAATTGTTTACTGATTATCGTGCGTGTATATAATCAATCAATCTAGGGTTTCGACATTGAAGATAAATCCACGAAATATTTTCTGGCTATCACGTCTTTTAGGGAGGACAGGAGAATACATGATTTTCTGAAGATGCTAGCACGCCAGGCATTGGATGGATTCAAGGATAAATTTGTAAGTCAATTTTAGAATTTTATTTATTTATTTATTTATTTATTTATTTATTTATTTATTCAAATAATGATCCAATATTAATTGCGAGTACTACTTTATATTCAATACTGGTGGTGCAGGATAGAGAATATGAGTTTGAGTCGATTCTGAAAGCCGCCATAAACGGCCGCTGTGAGTATTATCTCACCTTTCATGCCAGGAAAAAGGAAGATAGACGTGTTCTCAAGACCATTCAAGCTGTCGTCGGATACGCCGAAGATTTTTCCGGAGTCCTACTTTGCAGGATTAAACCTCTACCCCGTTGTTACCGGAAACTAGCCCGTTGTTATCCTACCCCAGCACCCCGTTTTCTGGGTCATAATCACCGTTTAGCTAAATAACTAGCAGGTGTGGAAATTGAGTTCTCTCACTTTTCTTTTTCTTTCTGATCAAGTTACTTTTTTTTATTTTTACAAAAGGCACTCCATATTTCCACAGCTCTCTGGAATTTTTTTGTAATTTAGTTCAAGTGAAATGGTATCTTTCTTCTTTACTTATAACTATCTTTGGGCTGAGGAACTTTTCATTATTTTTTCCTCTTTACCAAGTTACCTTTAGTAGTCTGTATTTTCATTATTTTTTCCTCTTTATCAAGTTATCTTTAGTAGTCTGTATTTTCATATTCCAACTAATTGCTCTAACTATTTTCCTTTTTTTTTATCAATGAATGTTCTAAAAAACGCTGGACGCTAGCAGGACGGTGACCTGGGGCCTAGCGCCTAGACGTCTAGACGGCTAGACGGATCTAGGCGGAAATTGATTTTTTAATTTTTTTTAATTATTATCGGTCATAATTATATATACATTAGATAAAATTAAATAATTTAAATAACAAATAATATAAATAAAAATAATAATAATGATTTTCACTTTAAATACAAGCCAAAATGATCAAATAAAATATTTAATAGACTATATAATAATATTTAAATATAAGGAATATAATATATATTATTTTTAATATATTTATTAAGAGTAATAAATATATTTCGGGACCTAATAGGAAGAAAAAGAGAAAACCCTAAAATTTGGCAGCCGCCGCTCCGTTCATAAAAATTGCAGGAAGTTTTTTTTCCTCTTTTCACACAGCTAAACGGCAAGTCCGTCTTGGTGCCGTCCCGGCCGCCTAAGCACCGTCCCGGCCGCCTAAGCACCGTCCAGCCCGTCTTGGTGCCGTCCAAACCAATAAATTTCCGTTTTTTACTGAAACCCGTTTAGCCTTGCCGTCCAGGCTGAAATCGGGACGGTGGGCTGGCGCCGTTTTTTAGAACACTGGTAAGAAATAAAGTTATTTATGCAGGTGCATACTATGATGTAGATATGTTGGCACCTATGGAGGTGCGGGGAAATGAACAATCTACATCATAGTATGCACCTGCATAAATGACTTTATTTACTATGATGTAATGACTTTATTTACTATGACTTTACTATGATGTAATAAGTCTTTGGATTTCTTATTACTATTATCTTGTTTCAATCTTGATGAACCGTCTCTAGCTAAACCGCATGCTATGATGTTAACTCTTAGTATCATCTTTCTATCGTGATGAACTCGTCTCTAGCTAATGCTATGATGTAATAAGTCTTTGGATTTCTTCATACTGTTGGATATCCTCTTACTATTATCATCTTTTCATCTTGATGAACCCGCCTCTAAAATTCTTTGTGTTTCTTATTACTATTATCATCTTCCAATCTTGATACTCTTCATGTTTGTACATTTGGATTATAGAAAATAAAGCAATTAATATAATAATATTAAAATTATTCTATTTAAAAATTGTGAATGGTACAAAATTAAATTATATGTAAAAAACCAATTGAATTTATTAAATAAATACTATTAACAATAATGATTGATTATTGATATTTACCCCGATTAATTATAATTTTTTGCCCAAAAAAAGAAAAATAACTAATACTATATATTAGAAATATTCATCGACATTTCCCTCAATATTTTTTTAGTTCTCTATCATTAATTTTAAACTTATCACTTTCCATGGAGTTACACCACGTCTCTAGCTCTCACCGGCTCACAACTACTCGGCTCACAACTACTCGATATTATGCCAATAGAATTAGGGTTAGAACCTCGCCATCAACTTCGATCTCTCAAACGAAGATAATTGTTTAACGTTGAACTTGTTCAAATGAGTCGTTGCAATAAAGATGTCTGAACTTGTTAAAAGACATTTGAACTTGTTCAAATGAGTCGTTGCAATAAAGATGTCTTGTTCATCCCCTCATGGCTTCTCATACAAGTCGGAAAATGCCTTAATCAATTACAAAGTCGTCTTTTCCTAATCACTTTTATAGTAATGTTCTCCTCAGAATTATCGCCTACCAATGGTAAATGGAGATTCTTGTCGCACAAATAATTCATGATTTTTGTTAAAAGTTAGGTCAATAACACCTTAAAAGTCTTGTTAAGTTGATAAGGTAATCCAACTTATATGTGATCTCAATGTTCTTTATCCAATCGAGGTGGAATCTCTATCAATTCATCTTTCAAAATGCGAAATTCAAGCCATCAAATGATGGAGTCTTCACTTGCTCGTATAAGTTGGAACTGATTATTTATTTACACTTCATCGAAATTTAAAAGACTTCAACAATTATTCTTAAAAAGAGATATTAGTGTAAAATAGTAGATACTTATCTATTCGAATTCAATCCAGCCACCTGCACATATCGTATTCTGATATTCTCTCTATACAAGGCGTAGGATAAAAACGACTGGAGTATGAAAAGATCAAAACAGTGTTAATTGAATATGGAATGTCTGAATATGAAATCTGATAATTTACATCTTATAAAAATTTAAAAGACTTGAACAAACTTGCTTTAAAAAGACTATAATTGCACAATTATATTAATACTATATATTATTATTAAAGAGAGACATTGCTTGAAAAAGACTTTAATTGCACAATTATACTATACTATATATTATTCTTAAAAATAGACATTTTCCTCTAGGGTGGTTCATTCATTAAAGTAATTAAATGTAATTATCGTGCAAGAAAATATATTAATTTTAAAATAAAAAAATATCAAAAAGTAATTAAATGTAATTATCGTGAAATAAAATATACCTACATCACCTCCATTAATTTGAGTCATATAAATATTTAATATACATATTAATTATATAATAATTGATATTTCTTATTGTTGTACTCTAAACATATTTATTATTTTTATATTCAATATATAATTTGTTTTTATACGAACACTTAATATTGAATATTCAATATTAATTTATTTTTATATAAATATTGAATATTAGATTGATTGGGAAACAATATTCATTTCAAAGTTAAATATAAGAATATTTTGATTATTTCAAATTTAAATATATTAATTTTGTGCTCAATATATAATTTATTTTATATAAATATTGAATATTCAATATTAATTTATTTTTATATAAATATTGAATATTAGATTGATTGGGAAATAATATTCTTTTAAATATAAGGATATTTTGATTATTTCAAGTTTAAATATAAAGATATTTTGATTTAAAATAAAATACTAAACGTTTTAATAAAGTATGTAAAATAAATAAATAAAATACTAACTGAGAGTGGAGGAGTTGATTGTGTAAAGGCATGTCCATTTCTGGACAAATACCTATTGAATAGGTTTTGTTCATTGCATAAGAGCCATGAACACAATCTGCTGCAAACACTACATCTCTTACAATAAATAAATAAATAAAATATGAGTTAAGGTTACTTAAATATTTTTAAAAGTGATTTTTTTAATTAGCTAAGAGCTCTTACAATAAATAAATAAATAAAATATGAGTTAAGGTTACTTAAATATTTTTAAAAGTGATTTTTTTTAATTAGCTAAGCATTACATAAATAATTTTAGAAGACTATTTGAGACATCGAGACAATCAACCTTCATAACCTAAATATTAAAACAAATAAATAATTTTAATCTAAGAACTATAAACTACTAAAAAATGGTAAGTGTGGAGCATGTGTAATTGAAAGAATTATAATGACTAAGTAATTGAAATTTTAAAACTCAAGTAATTGGAAATTGAAAAATTAAAAAACAAAAATACTCTTATTATAAAATTTCCCTCACATCTACCTATTTACCTTAATTATATTTGTGTTGCATACATATTTTATTTTTATATAAATATTTAATATGCATATTAATTGTATAATAATTGTTATTATTTTTATTATTGTGCTACACATATATTTATTATTTTTGTGCTCCATTCACCTCACATAATTATTATTTTTGTGTTGCACATATAATTTAAGTGATTAAACATTATACTTTATTCTAATATATTCTCAGCACATAATTATTATCACACATATTTATTATTTTTGTTTTGTATTTTATATATAATTTACTTTTATATAAATATGTAAAATAATTGATTGTTAGTTTAACATGTACAAAATTATATTTATTATTTTTGTTTTGTACCTTATATATAACTATATTTTATATAGATATGTAAAATTTTATATAAATATGTAAAATAATTGATTGTTAGTTTAACATGTACAAAATTATATTTATTATTTTTGTTTTGTACCTTATATATAATTATATTTTATATAAATATGTAAAATCATTGATTGTTACTTTTATTATTTTTGTGAATATTGAATATGTACATGAACGTAACTCTTGATTTGGTGTTGATTAAAAGCATATCGTTATATTCATATTCTAATTAAAATAATATGTGCATGGATAAAATAATATGTACATGATTCGGCTTGGAACAAATTTTGTTCAAAAACGAAAATAATAAATACACGAGAAAAAATTTCCAAGCACATATAAGAGCAACCCCAATGGTTTGGCCAAAATGGCTATTACCATTTACTATTTTGGCCAAAAAATAGCTCTTGTCATTTGCCATTTGTAAAATGTACCCCAATGATATAAAAATGACTAAAGCCATTTTTATTAAAAAAAAATATATTTTTGACTTTTTGATATTTTTTAATATAATTTTTTTTCTTTAAATTATATATACAATATTAAAATCTAAAATAATTTATTGAATTAATCATTTATATCTTGATATTAAATTCAACAACTCAATCAACTCTATAACAATCACATTAAATTGTACATCATATTCATCTTCAACATTTTTTTTTTTGTTGGAATGAATGAGTTAAAAATTAAATAATAATATATTGTTTTTTGGTATGTGATAATATCAACTCTATAATTAAAAAAATATTGTTGAATTTTGAGTGGTTGAGATGAGAGGTAGTGATGACATGGCACAAATGGCAAGGGTCATTTTTCCATGTATATTTGCTCAAATATACATGGATATTTGGCAAGAGCCATTTTTTGGCAAGGGCTATTTCAACCATTGGGGTTGATTTTTTTGGCTTTTTGCCAAAAAATGGCAATGGCCCTTGCCATTTCACAACCATTGAAGTTGCCCTAAGAAGTTAATAACATTCACTATGCAAATGAGCTTATATTATAAGAAACATTTTTTGCTTTTTACAAAAATAAATACCTTAAATTAATTTTCTTCTCTTTCCCTTTTTTTTTTACTTTAGAAAATTACCTTTAATTAATTTACTTTTCTTTCTTCTTTTATTTTAGGTTTATGTACGGCCTTGGTTATAGTGTATCTACACACTTTGTGCCCACAGAACATGTCTTTTACAAAAATATCGATCGACCCAAATGATCGACATGTGATTGATTGTTCCAGATTAATATTGAGTTTTCTAAAACAAATGATCGACCAAAAATATAACACGTAATTAATTTTTCCTGATTAATATTGAATTTTCGAAATAAACAATGAGCCCAATTTTTGTTAACAGATTAAATTTAAAAACAATATTCATAAATGATTAAATCAATAAATTCCAAACTACAAACTTTTTTATACTTACTTTTCCTTTAAGAATTGATAATTTGGGTGACCCCTAATCGTTTGATAAAAAGTAAAAAAAGAAAACTTAAAAATATTTTTTATTCCGACAAAAATAGTGCATACATCAGTATTCAAGAATTAAGATCAAACAAAACACATCCACAATTCAGTAAACGATTATAAAATTCAAAGTCAGTTTATTAAATTCAACCTGGTCGGGGCCGCCGGGGAAGGGGCGGCGCGGAGTAGGGCTTCGAGGAATGGGTTTTTAATGCGAGAGCGATAGAGAGAGAAAGAGGGCTGTTCAAAACTTAAAAATTCAGTGATCACTTTCTCGGTATGGAGAAAGTGAAGATGGAAAATACGAGGTCTTGGAGACAGTTGAAGGCCATGCTCCGCAAGAACTGCCTTCTCAAAATACGTCACCCTTTCGTCACTTTTGCAGAGGTTTCCTATTTAGTTTCCTTTGTTTATTGCATGTTTCTTGATCGGGCTCTGTCTCTTTTTCTTTCTTTTTTTTGATAAATAATTTCTTTCAAGTTTCTTGATTCTGGGTTTACAATTGTTTTGTTTTCATCTCAGTTTCTTGAATTTGGTTTTGGGGGTTTTCTCGGTTTCTTGCATGATTCTTGATATGTTGAGTTTCTTGTATCAGTGTGTTTTTTAATTCATTCGATCTTCTTGTTTCCTGTTGAATTGGATAATTGGGACTGACCGGGCGTGGCAAGGTACAGACGGAGGTGTGGGTCAGAACTTAACGGCCCTTAGACGTTTTTAATTTACTCAAAATCGCCCGAGCCGTGTCTCTGCCCATGGCCCGGTCTACCTATTTTCTATTCACATTATTATCTATAAGAAATCGACAGCTTAGCTTGATCAATTGTTGTAAATATCTTACTACTTCGACTATAAGATACATGGAAAGTGTTCATTCACCTAATTCAGGCTGTTTGCAGAAAATATCTTCTTATATAAATAATAATTCATGTTTTTTCTTCCAATGGACAGATCATGCTTCCGACCTTTGTCATGATGTTGCTTATAGCTGTAAGAATGAGAGTCGATACACAACTACACCCTCCTCAGGCGTAAGTATCTTATATAAACTCGGCCCATTTGACTTTTGTTTTTACTATAATTCATCCGAGGTCATTGTTGTGTCATGTACTCATGTTGTTGCTTATAGCTGTTAGAATGAAAGTCGATACACAATTACACCTACCTCAGGCCTAAGTATATTATACATACTCACCCTATTTGTAATTATCAGTTGTCCACAAAATGAGATTGTTTTGCCTTGTAGTTGAAATTCTATATGACGTAGTGAACTGAGAATAGTGGGGTCTGATACAGATATATTACAAAAGCCATGCTTGTGGAAGTGGGAAAAAGTGACAAGTCGGCACCTTTTAATCAAATTTTGGAACTGTTATTTGCCACAAACGAATATTTGGCTTTTGCACCCGATACAAGGGAGACAAGGATGATGATTAACGTTCTGTCTATAAAATTTCCTTTGCTGAAGGTACACACTGATCATTTTTATCTTTTTTAAAATTCTTTTATAAGTTCGATTATATTATATTTATGCTTATGTTATTTGGCCTTGGAAGCTGTTCTCATTTAATGCATTAGTATAATCAATAATGTACTGATATGTGAAAGATCCGAAGTCTTAAATAATCATGTTTCCTTGGCCGTTGTCTACTTATGTTACTTGCATTTGTTACTATTTTTCTGAGTTTTCTTTATTGGTAAAAATTATATTTCAATATATCCAGCTGGCAGCAAAAATTTACCAAGATGAAGAAGACCTCGAGACATACATAAACTCTGATCTGTACGGTGTTTATGACAAAGAGAAGTGAGTTATGCTTTCTTTTTTATGCAGCATGGAGAAGAAAAAAGATTAACTCTTTGTTTTTCTGCCTGTAGGAATCGTACAAACCCGAAAATAAAAGGAGCAATTGTGTTTCATTCTCAAGGCCCTCGGTTGTTTGACTATAGTATACGGTTGAACCACACATGGGCATTTGCGGGATTTCCTAATATTAAATCAATCATGGACACCAACGGTCCTTTTCTCAATGACTTGGAATTAGGTGTGAACATAATACCAATAATGCAGTACAGCTTCAGTGGATATTTAACTGTACGGTCTCGAGCATCCTTTACTTAGTATGATTGTAGGTAGCGTGATATGGCTCGTTTTCTTACATGATATATGAACTTCTCTTTTGTCTTTACTTAAATTTCTATTTGCAGCTTCAACAAGTAATGGATTCGTTCATCATATTTGCTGCCCAACAAAACATGACAAACTCAGAACACGAGTCACCCTGGACCCAGTTTAGTCCATCAAACATAAGACTTGCCCCGTTTCCAACTCGTGAATACACAGATGACGAGTTCCAGTCTATTGTCAAGAGAGTCATGGGAGTGCTGTACGTATTTCTTTTCGTCGACACGTGTTTTGCTTGATGTATTCCTGAGTTAAATACAGAAGGCAGCTTCAGAGGTGTGACCTAATTACAAAATAAAATTAAAAGCTAGCATTTAATATCACAAAAAGTATCCGAGATTGTATTTTGTCTTACATTTACCCGATCAAAAAACGTTTCAAAACCTCCCTTCACATTCATATTAATATTGCTGGTAGACATTAGATTCAAACCACAGGGGTATTTTTTGTGATTTATAATTTTAGTTTTTTTAATAAGGACGTCAATCTCGATTGTACTTTGTATAATTTATCCCTACAACTTATGAACTGCTGCTTGTTTTTAACCTTTGATTTTCATTACTTACAGATACTTGCTTGGCTTTCTCTATCCAATCTCTCGATTGATTAGTTATTCTGTTCTTGAAAAGGTAGTGCAGGTTGAGTTTGAAATAAAGTTCCGTGATTCGTTGACCTTTTTATACTAATTAATGTTTGTTTCTGATACACCAGGAGCAGAAGATCAAGGAAGGTCTCTACATGATGGGTCTTAAAGACAATATGTTTTATCTGTCGTGGTTTTTGACTTATGGGCTGCAGGTTTGGGCTACACATTTTACTTAATTTAAGAAAATATATGTACTGCGAGTATTTGTACTTTCTGAAACGAGTACCATGAAGGCTTCTTAAGTAACGCTGCCCTTCACATTTTCCCTGAATTCCATGCTCATGCAATTTCAGATAACAAGTCTTATAGATTATTGCCGTAGTAAGTTTATAGATTATTTTAAAAAAAGATTAAAAAAACAATCTATTAAAAAGTACTTTCGAAATAGATTTGAGGCCTTACAGAGCTGGAATTTGAGAATGTTCAGGTCAATATTAAACATATAATATTGATTTTTAACTTAAAAGTCTTTTTGCTTGAATGCCATTTTTTGCAGTTTGCCTTGTCCTCTGGAATCATCACTCTTTGCACGATGGGAACCCTATTCAAGTACAGTGATAAGTCTCTGGTGTTTGCCTACTTCTTCTCCTTTGGGCTAAGCTCGATAACATTATCATTTCTGATCTCCACATTCTTCACGCGGGCAAAAACCGCAGTGGCTGTTGGGACCCTTGCTTTTCTTGGAGCCTTCTTCCCGTATTATTCTGTAGATGATGAGACTGTTTCCACGTAAGTATCCATGTAGCATAATAAGAAATGGGGTTATTTCAGAAAAAAAATATCACCCAATCAACTTTTACAATCACAAAATTCCTTTGAGATTTTACTTTCTCTTGCACTTATTTATCCCTTCATAAGCAAAATATATAAAAATAAAAATTCAATAAAACCCTTTCACATTTACAAAAACATTACGTTTATCCTTTAGTTGTAACACAGAATCAAACCCGAGGTGTATTTTTATCTTCATACATCCAATTTTTTTGTAGGCTATTTAAGGTCATGGCTTCTTTTCTTTCACCCACAGCATTTGCTTTGGGTTCAATTAACTTTGCTGATTATGAACGTGCGCATGTTGGACTCCGATGGAGCAACATTTGGCGGGTATGTATTTTTCATGAAGTATTTTTTTTCTTTTGGTCAAATAAATTTTAATTAATTGTGTACCACAGGATTCCTCTGGAGTTTGTTTTATGGTCTGTCTTGTGATGATGTTGCTTGACACATTCTTGTACGGTGCAATTGGCCTATATTTAGATAAGGTATTATTTCTATATTTCAGTTTTTTATGTTTAAACGATTTGTATGCACTTACTTATATTTCAATGTTCTTTTTTATGTGCATACTATGAGGTCAGGTCCTCCATAAGGAAAAGGGTGTGGGCTACACTTGGATACCTACATTAGTTGGACGCTTTTGGAAGAAAACGAATAGTACGAGCAACCAATTGTCTAACAGTTCAACTGTCAAATTAACTGATAGGGAGTTTGAGGAAAATTCCTGTCTTTCTGGAAGAGGGTCATACAAACCGATTGTGGAAGCCATCGGTTTTGAAATGAAGCAACAAGAACTTGACGGGCGGTAAATATTTTACAACAAAAACACGAGTTTTAATGACGAATATTCTTTACAAAGATGTATTCCTGTAACTCATTTTATATTTAAATTTGTCCTCTAGGTGTATACAGATTAGAAATTTGCACAAGGTGTACTCTTCTAAGAAGGCAAGGTGCTGTGCTGTTGATTCTTTACAGCTGACGCTGTATGAAAACCAAATCGTCGCACTTTTGGGTAACATTTTTTTCAACAGCTTTTGAGTGCTTTGAAATTTACTTTTTCCTTGAGGTCCCATTGTACTTACCTGCAGGCCATAATGGGGCTGGTAAAAGCACAACAATGTCCATGCTTGTTGGCCTTGTTCGTCCAACCTCTGGAGATGCTTTGGTTTTTGGAAAGAACATCTTAACTGACATGGTAAAATATCGTTTTAGTAAAAAAGAAAATACTCCATATTTTTTTATTTATCAGAGTGTTGATAATGTTCTGTACGTACTTCTATTTATATCCTGTGTTGTTGATAATGTTGGTTTCTTTTACTGAATTGTTTCGAGTAATTTTATTTTATTTATTGTTTCAGGATGAAATACGCCAAAGTTTGGGTGTCTGTCCCCAATATGACATTCTTTTTCCTGAATTGACTGTAAGAGATTTTCATCTCCAATTTTTGAGATGATGAATTCCTTAAAAAATTATTTCAATCTATGGAACATTAATAAGTATGTCATTTTTTTTCCTTTTAATCTTGTAAGAATGCAAAAAGTAAAAATATTTTTGCATTTTCTTCTCTCAGGTGAAGGAGCATTTAGAAATATTTGCTAATATAAAGGGAGTGAATGAAGATAAATTGAAGCATGTCGTGATTGAGATGGCTGAAGAGGTAAGTTTCTTTTACAGTTATATAAATGAACATTTATAACGATCATGAATTCTTTCACAGTAGATAATATAAAGACAACAATGGAGAGATTTTTCCTGAATGGCCGTGACCCGTGATTGATGCTTAAATGTGCAAATATTCATTGACTCCAACATCAAATATGAGTTATATTTTCCCTTCACAACCAGATTTGAAATTTTCTACATGAACGCTTTATGATTTAAATTTCTAATTACATGTCAAAGTAGCTTCTTGTGTCAGATCGCCTAACGAAAGTACTTACCTTCAGACCAATCTTCGTTTCTTGACGGAGACCATTTTTTTAGTGGATTTGGTCTAATGATCTGAAAATTGTGTGCCTCATTTTTTCTTAGGTGGGTTTGTCGGACAAACTCAATACTCTTGTTAGGGCACTCTCTGGAGGTATGAAGAGGAAGTTATCTTTGGGAATCGCACTCATAGGAAACAGCAAGGTCTCTGAATTAGATTCATTTTCAAAGTTATTATTATTTTCTTTATTATGATCATATTCTATTATTTTTAATCCTGCTAAAAATAGTTCATTTCCTGTATAATAAACAGGTTATTATCCTTGATGAGCCGACAAGTGGAATGGATCCGTACTCGATGAGGCTGACGTGGCAGCTGATAAAAAGAATGAAAAAAGGAAGGATTATACTTTTAACAACTCACTCCATGGACGAGGCTGATGCGCTTGGAGACAGGATTGCTATCATGGCCAATGGTTCACTTAAATGTTGTGGAAGGTTGGTTCTTAGGTTCTTACTTTATATTACTGTTACGTCTAATCACACACACACACACACACACACACACATATATATATATACACACACACACACAAATATATATATATATATATATATATATATATATATATAATGTGCGTGTGTGTGTGTGTCCAAGTTTGTGGAATATACATAAAACCCAAATGGTTTTCGAAAAATAAAAAAAGAAGGCCGAGGCTTGATTATGTTTTGAATGTTAGGGGCTGATGGTATTATTTATTAACTGTAAGGCAGAGGTTGAATGTATATTGATGCATTTAATGTTTTCCGTCCCTGAGAAGGAAAGTGGGGATAAGTGATACTCCATATAGAAAGCTGGCTGTTTACGTTTTGTTCCTGCAATGATGCCGTCTAATAATTTTTTTTTTCAATTTCTGGCAGTTCCTTTTTCTTGAAGCAGCAGTATGGTGTTGGTTATACTCTTACCCTCGTGAAGGTGTGCAACTGCTGACTCCACTTGTCCTGTTAGAGTTCCTTGATTGATCCTTTAATGTTGATATTTTATTTATAATTATTAGTATTATGTTAAAACAAAATCTCGTGATTGTTTTTCTTCAGACTACACCAACTGCCTCAGCAGCAGCTGATGTTGTTTACAGTCACATTCCATCGGCAACATGCGTGAGCGAAGTATTCTTCTGACCTTTTTAACAATTACTGACTGCTCTTTTTTCCCCTCAATATTTACTTGGCCTTTTATTGTGCCTTTGCAGGTTGGTAATGAGATCTCTTTCAAGCTTCCTCTCGCATCCTCGCCATCATTTGAAAGCATGTTTCGGGAAATAGAGAGCTGTATGCAGAGATCAAAACCTATCTCTGGCATCGAGAGTTATGGGATATCCGTGACAACTCTAGAAGAAGTATTCCTTAGAGTTGCCGGGGGTGATTTTGATGAGACCGAGTTTCCTGTTGATGAGATGCCACTAATTACACCTAATTTAGACTACGTTGATCAACCTAACGGAAATAATAATACTTCCGGAAGATTCTTTCACTCAAAAGTCTATAAGAACTATATTGAAGTGATTGGTTTTATATTCAACATGATGGCGAAAGCTGGTGGTTTGTTTCTGGAAGCTACTCTACGCGTGGTCAAGTTTTTAACTATGCATTGCTGTTGCTCGTGTTTATTTCCACGGTCAACTTTTTGGAAACACTCGAAAGCTTTGCTGATAAAGAGAGCGTTGTCAGCTAGGCGGGACCGGAAGACGATTGCTTTTCAGCTTTTGATTCCTGCAGTCTTCTTGCTTTTGGGTCTTCTTATGATTCAACTTAAGCCGCATTCGGACCAGCAGTCGGTGACTTTCACTACCGGGTACTTCAATCCTTTGTTGACCGGGGGAGGTGGTGGTGGCCCAATTCCGTTTGATTTATCCTTGCCTATTGCAAAACAGGTATCTCCCTGTGTAATTCCTTGAGGAATCCATTCATTTACTTGTTTAAGTGTAAATGTGGACGTGTGTGTTGTTGGCTGTATTACTGTATATGGTGTGAGTTGGTGAGTGTATGATGTGTGTGGTTGTGGAGTACAACTGTATGTTATGTGTATGTGTGTATATATAATAGGTTTCTCACACATGAAGTGTTATGAAAAATAATAGGTTTCAGAGCATGTGCACGGAGGCTGGATTCAAAGATTTAAACCAACTACATATGAATTTCCCGATTCAACAAAGGCTATGAATGATGCTGTTGAAGCTGCTGGGCCAACTCTGGGCCCCATTTTACTTTCGATGAGCGAATATCTCATGTCTAGCTACAATGAATCATATCAGTCAAGGTATTTTTCAGACTCTCGTCACCTTTATAAATTATTAAAACTCACACATTCTTACCTTTATAACGTGTTGGCATGCCAAGAGCAAGCTGCTTTGGTCATTTTGCTGTGAAAATGTCAAGGGTCAGTCCAAATATAACGTGTCAAAAAACCCATATTTTTACCCATAGTTCGTAATATATCCGTACTTTCGTAAGACCAACGGTTTTCTGGAATTTTCAACTAACTTGGAACTGCATTTCATATTTCATGCCATGCCATTTTGGATGCACTTGTAATTTTCCTCGTGCCTTTTTTTTAATAATAATTTTGTGTGCATATACTGTAATTTCTTTTCTTATATGTTTTACAGATATGGAGCTGTTGTTATGGATAAACAGAGTGAAGATGGGAGTCTCGGTTATACTATCCTTCACAACAGTTCTTGTCAGCATGCAGCCCCGACATTTATAAATTTGATGAACTCAGCAATACTGAGGCTCGCCACTCGTAATGAAAATATGACGATCTTAACCCGTAATCACCCTTTGCCCATGACAAAGAGTCAGCTCCAGCAACGTCATGTAACTTCGACTTTCAAATTTCACTTTGTGGCACTTATTTTTGAGTTCCATGTTCACTGATTTTTTGAGTATGATGTGTAGGATCTGGATGCCTTTAAAGTTGCTGTTGTCGTGACTATTGCATTCTCATTCATTCCTGCTTCGTTTGCTGTGGCTATTGTGAAGGTAATGTATTTTAAAGATTCTAGTATGTTGAATAGTTTTTGATAACAAGAAGACGGATGAAAAATGGTGTTTAGTTTCATCCAACATCATGTTAAAGGATTATTCCCATGTAAATGTAAATTGACGTCTTTATCATTTCTACTCAGTATTGTTTGTTCAAAAACCATCACCGTAATTTGTGGTTGTATCTTCTTCATTTCTACTCAGTATTGTTTTATATATCCACTAAATTTTAACTGCTTTGTGACAAAAAATTTGAAGAAAAAAAAAACTTGTAGAGAACTAAGAGGAAAAACGGATGCTCGCCTGCATTTCTTGAATCTGTTGGAATGGGGGCATCCTGAATACACTTTGCGTTTGTTGGCCTTCTTAATGTCCGGATTTGGACCTATTTTTCATTTTCTTGTCTGATTTTGGATGTATATCTTGATATAGGAACGTGAAGTAAAGGCTAAGCATCAACAACTTATTAGCGGGGTATGATTTATCTTCTTTATTATCTCCATCTCCTCTTAATTCTGTTAAGGTTCTTGGAGTTGGCAGCCCTTAATGCTATCTTATCTTTAATCCTTTTTTTGAAGGTTTCCGTACTGTCTTATTGGGCTTCGGCTTACTTTTGGGACTTCATCAGTTTCTTATTTCCAACAGCTATTGCCATCTTCTTCTTTTGCGTGTTCGGTATGCCCCTTGGTTTTTCTTCCACTCTCTGAGTCTAATATTCAAATTTGTATATATTGTTATAGATTCTTGTTTCCATAACAAAATTCACTTGCTAAATTTCTCGTGTTCACTTTCTCTTCTAAAAAGCCTTTTTTTAAATATATTATATGATTCATTGGTGTGCAGGCCTGGATCAATTCATTGGGAGGGATTCTTTGTTCTCGACTGTCCTCATGTTCCTGGGATATGGATTATCAATAGCGTCATCTACTTATTGCCTCACCTTTTTCTTTTCTGAACACAGCATGGCACAGGTTTCAATTCCAAATCTCGTTTTATTTTTGTTGTTATTTTATTCTCAAGTGCCCGCGGAATGTTGTCCTCATGGTCTACGTATTTTGAATCGTCTTAACTCATATGTACTGTGGCAGAATGTTGTCCTCATGGTTCACTTCTTCACGGGGCTAATTCTCATGGTTATATCTTTCATAATGGGCCTTCTAGAGTCAACAAGACACGCCAATTCTCTTCTGAAGGTTGGAAAATATTTGTATCGAGAATTTATTAGATTTATTTTCACGTGTTTATTCATCTAAAACATGACATTTATCTATTTGTTCAGAATTTCTTCAGGTTATCCCCTGGATTTTGCTTTGCGGATGGATTAGCTTCATTAGCCCTTCTGAGACAGGGGATGAAAAAGGGATCTGGCGATAGTGTTTTTGATTGGAATGTAACCGGTGCCTCTATATGTTATTTGGCGGCTGAGGTGCTTCTCTACTCTCTAAGATGTGATTCTATTTCATCATATTTTTTAATATATTTTTATATTAAAAAATAAAAATAGTACCTTTACGATGTGTTTTTTTTAATCTGCTGTAGGGCATGATTTACTTTGTGTTGACACTTGTTCTTGAACTCCTGCTGCCCCACATGAAATGTTTTGCAACGGTCTCCAGCTTTTTGACAAGATTAAGTAGAAAGAGTCATGCACCTTCTGGAAGCTCTTCGGAACCTCTTCTTAAATCGTCGCCGGGAGATAATGGCGATTATGAAGAGGACATTGACGTGCAAGCAGAAAGAAACCGAGTTCTGTCAGGTGGAGCTGGCAGTAGTGCGATTGTATACCTGCATAATCTTCGAAAGGTAGTACATTGTGATTTATCTATTTTTTGGGGGCTGTTCTCCAATTCGTAAGTCGTTTTTTGTTAAGTTAAATGTTTCTGGTTTCAGGTCTATCCGGGAGGGAAGCAGCTTGGTTCGAAAATTGCTGTTCATTCTTTGACTTTCTCAGTGCAAGAAGGAGAGTGCTTTGGTTTTCTGGGAACCAATGGGGCAGGAAAAACGACAACTCTATCAATGTTATCTGGTAAAACTATTGAATTTTTGGGATAATACAAAAGAAGTAGGTTTCGGGTATAAGAAAATAACTAGGTTTTCCGTTTTCGAAATATCTAAGAAACTCCATGAGGGCTATCTGTTAGTCAGATGTTTGCAATGTTTACTTATGAATGGTGTAAATTGTAATATAAGTAATCCTCAGAGGGGTTTTTGTAATTTTCCAAACCACACCTCACACAATTATGAATTATCTTTAGTTTATTTTTAAAATAATTCCCCTGAAGATGGATCCAACCAAGCTATATTATTCTTATATATTTGTTGATTCAGGGGAAGAAACCCCTAGTGATGGAACTGCATATATTTTTGGAAAAGATATTAGATCAAATCCGAAGGCTGCTCGTCAACATGTAAGTCTAAAATAGAAAGGTTCTGTTTTTTGGTTGACTATAGTAGTGCTTTCAGTAACGTTTATCTGTATAACACTTTTGCCTGTTAGATTGGGTATTGTCCTCAATTTGATGCTCTGCTTGAGTTCCTCACTGTCCGAGAACACCTTCAACTCTATGCTAGAATAAAAGGTGTCCAAGAGTATGAGCTTGAACAGGTAAGTAGCCCCTGGCCCTTGAATCTTTCCCCCGTAATGTTTCCCCATGAATTTCATTCTTTGTATTTAAAAGCATGTATAATAGTATGTCTTTTTATATTATTACATACACGACATTACGACAACCTAATGCAGTGTTGCAACTATAGACCTTTACCTGAAGTTGGTGTCGTACTAGTATAAGTTTTATGGGGTTCGTAGTAAAAGTCCAATTTTTTGTTTTGTATGACAAGAAATAGTCCTGGGATAAAAATTAGGGTCAAATCATCCAGTCAGCATTGTTGCCTGGGTAATAACTAGGTGCCGATAAATTAAAAGTCTTATGAAAATTGAGTATAATCAAGTAAAATGATTACTTACCCAGGATTTTACTTGTGCCAAGGTGAACTAAATGAAAAAAAATCAAATTTATCATACTAGTCAAGAAAACAAAAATTACGAGTCATGTATATGCCTAATGTTATGGAAAAGCACTGCATAATCTTCAGTAGTCTATATTTAGGACTTGATTTACTAATTTAACATGATTGCTGCTTGTGAATAATGTAGGTTGTCATGGAAAAGATAGAGGAGTTTGACTTGTTGAAACACGCTAATAAGCCATCTTATGCACTAAGTGGTGGCAACAAACGTAAATTATCGGTCGCGATTGCCATGATAGGGGACCCTCCGCTTGTCATTCTTGATGAGCCATCCACTGGTACTTATTTTGGTGAACCTTTTTTCTTCACTACACTTGGTTAACTTTGAAAACTAAAAAAGAAGGGATAACTACACAAACTACCCTCGACTCTGATATTTAGCCAAATTACCGGAAATATAGCTAACTTCGAAAATTACAGAAAACACCCTTGAGGTCATGCTTGCCTTCTTTTTGCACCCACTGATCACTGTCAGTGGAGCTAAATACCAATTGCTATTTTCTGCTAACATCATAAATATTTTTGTCTATCGTATCCCTCAATTTTCTAAACATTCAAGATAACCCCCAACTTTTTGTCTTGTATTTTACAGGTAGATCCTTCATTTTTTAAAATATTACAAATAGTTAGAAGAGAATTTGGGACTGTTTGTAATAATTTTAAAATTTGTAACATATTTGATGATGGCAGCATGTCGTCATGTTATCATCCAAATCCGGTCAGGTCAACCAATGGTTGGACCAAACTGTGAACAAAACCAATTTGGAAGGCTCCATATGTTTCTTTAATTATCCGTAAAGTTTATTATGCGTATATTTCTTTTTAGAAGCTTCATACTTGTGTCGTGATATTTTAGGAATGGACCCCATCGCCAAAAGGTTCATGTGGGAAGTCATATCACGTTTATCAACCAGGAGAGGGAAGACAGCTGTGATTCTAACTACCCACAGCATGGACGAAGCCCAAGCTCTCTGCACCAGGATCGGAATAATGGTACAGTCTTTTTTTCTAGAGAACACACCGACTGCGATTTTGCTTCCTCAACTATATAAAAGAATTAATCCTTATTCTCTTATCTGCATTTGTGTTTAGGTTGGAGGGAAACTACGATGCATTGGGAGCCCTCAGCATCTGAAAAACAGATTCGGCAATCATCTTGAGCTTGAAGTAAAAATTTTGATCGTCTATTTTTTAATACATTATAAAAGTAATTTTCAAAAATACATTTATAATTTTATGTGTCTTCAGGTTAAGCCTACTGAAGTAAGCTGTTTCGACTTGGACGCCATGTGCGAAACCATCCAGGAGAAGTTCTTTGACTTTCCTAGTCAACCACGAGGCATTCTCAACGACCTTGAAGTCTGCATCAGGGGTGCCGGAAGCAGTTCTGCCGAAAAAGCTGCGGAGATTAACTTATCGAGTGAGATTCTTGTCACGATCGGGCGGTGGCTTGGCAATGAAGAAAGAGTTAGGAATCTTCTCGTGGCTTCCGGTAGTGGGGTCTTTGGGGAACAGTTGTCCGAGCAGTTGCTTCGTGATGGTAATTAAACACGCCAATATGATTTATTTTTTATAAATGTGTTTTTTCTGCTCGAAATAATTATTTTTGGTTTCTCAGGTGGTATCCAATTGCCAGTATTTGCAGAGTGGTGGCTGACCAAAGAGAAATTCGCAGCGATCGATTACTTCATTCAATCTTCCTTTACGGGTGCGACCCATCAAGGGTGTGATGGGTTGAGTGTTAAATATCAGGTAATTATGCTTCTTTGACAGTCGGATATTTATCCCTAATCTTCATTTTGTACAGAAACTTGGGGTAAAAAATAGTAGAAAAAATGAAACGATTAATAGTATATTATCTTGTGAAACAACACAAATCTTCTGGGTGTGTTTGTAATGTTCTTTTCCGTGCCTATTGCAGCTGCCGTACAACGAAGACCTTTCGCTTGCTGATGTTTTCGGACACATGGAAAGGAACAGGTAAAAGCATTTGTGAATTGTGAAGGAAGCAAAAAGAAGTACAATCTGTGTATTATCTTGTATGAATAACGTGTTGTGAAATATACGTTGTGCAGAAATTCACTTTGTATATCGGAGTATAGCATCAGCCAATCGACACTCGAGACTATATTTAACCATTTTGCGACTAATTCGTGAGGTAAATCATTACGTGTTTTTTTCCCCAATTGTTTTCAGTAGTTAGCTTCTTACAGAGAAAAGCCGACTAACTTTCTTGAAGTGCACCAGTGTGTATGTATGTGCTCAAAACATATATTCTGTGTATGAGAATTCAGTGAATTACATGTTTATGTTATTTTTCTACTTGCTTATTTTTCTCTAAAAATGAGGGTAGTATGGTCATTTTCCACGTGAATTTAACAGAAATTATTTGAAGAAAACTAAAATGCGCATGTTATATCAATGTGGTGCATTTTGCTTTACAATTTGTGATGATGGATAATTTGCGGAGTGATTGTAAATATTGGGTTTTAATTGTATTTTGACTCAATGTTTATGATGGTTTTTTTACACTTCACAATCTAATCGTATTTTTGTTGCAGTTTTAGTGCAGACAATGCATTTTTTATATTTACATTTTGCAACCTTACTTTTTGACTTTTTGTTGCGGTTTAGTAGAGACAATGCATTTTTTATATTTACATTTTGCAACCTTACTTACCAGTCACCAGAATAATCTGGGAGAGTGCGCTAAAGCTCCATTGTGATTATCATTTAATATTGAATTTCAGAGATTATTATTTACACAAAATTAATTATATTAAAAATTAAAATATAAAAAATATATATTATTATTGTAAAACTCCTTTTTTAATTCTTGATTTAATTTAATTTTTTGCATAAAATCGACGGTCACAAACCTCACAACCGATTTCACGTTTGGCTAGTCATCGACAATGGCACGCCAACCAATGGGGGGCGGTGCCTAGCAAATTTGACGGAAGAAGGCGATGAGGTTCGGAACGTTGTAGAGGCAAACCTCGGCCATCCTTTTTTCGATGGGCGAAGTGTAACTAACCCCAAGAATTCATCATTTTGTTCCTCCATGTTTGGGGGAAAGTGAGATTCTTGATCAACACTAAGGACTAAGGTAGATCAAGAATGTTAGCCACATTTTTTACCTTACCGCCAGGATCAAGTTAGACGATTAGACCAATCCTATCGATCTCAGTTGATTCTATCGACATGCTTTAGTGGCAGAGACTTCGAACAAACTCAAAATTTGGTGTTTTTTTTTTTATAAGGAGAGATGAGAAACTCCTCCCTCACCCGCTCGCTTCATAATATTTCAATGAAAATTTGCTACACTCGAGGTTCGAACTCTAAGTCATTGGGGGATTACACTCATATCACCACAACCACATGCTTTACCACTCGACAATGCGAATGAGAGCTCAAAATTTGGTTGATTTGATAAGTACATATGTCACATAGCTTCATTTAGGCAATGTTGATTGCGAGAACTAATCAAGTCGAATGTGGTATCTCAAAACTTCATTTAGGCAATGTTGATTGCGAGAACTAATCAAGTCAAATGTAGTATCTCAAAATTGTAATTAAAACGTAAAATACATAATAAATATCTCGTTACTCAAATGAATCAAAACAAAATCGAATGCTTCTACACAAACTAGGGGTGGGCGTGGCTGATCCGATTCCAAAATTTTAAGACCTCTTATAAATACAACAAAATGTTTGTTATTTATTGTAACATAAACATTTTAAAAAGTATAATTAAATTATAAATTATTAAAATATAATAACACTATAATTTATTTAAAATAATCATGAAAAGTGTTAGTGGATAGTTTAAATATGAGTATTTGATTTTTTTTTCTTCTAATAAATTATAACTAACTAAAGAAAAATGTTACTTTTAAAAAAAGATATTAATGTATTTTTAAATTAAAAGATAAAATAATTGTGAGAAAAGTTAAAAAATAAAAGTAAAATTTTATTTTAAAGTAGGAAAATAAAGTAATTGTTTTATTTTTAAATGTGTGGATAATTTATTGAAATATCCAAAAAAACAAAAATGTGCATAATTCTATAGGACAAGTGAAGTACTTATTTTTAATTAAAAATAAATAATCAAATTGTAAAATAATAAAAAAAAATAAAAAAATAATTAAAACATCTAAACCGAAGTGAAACAATTGAATTGAACCGAAATGATCTCAAATAAAATGTGTTAAATATATAATGTGTTAAATATGTTTAAAGGTTAAAAATATAATTTTAATTTAATATAATTTACAAAATAAGTAAAATTATATTTATTAATAAATAAAATAATAATTATTTTTTAAATATTTAACAGTGTGAGAGGTATAGAGAGAAAGGGGTAGTAGTATTAGAAGAGTGTATTGGTTAGGGAGTTTTTGGATTTTTTTAATATTTTTAAAATTTAACGGATTTTGAAAAGTTCAAAAGAATTTTAAGGTATCCAATACAAAATTTAAAAAGTTTTTAAAAATTTATATTCAAAAGTAAATGGACAAATTTATATTCAAAAGTAATTTAAATAGTCAATTATTAAAATCAATTAATAGACAAAACAAATAGTCAATTCAAATATAGGGTGTATCCCTAATTATTTTTAAAGAACTTATGATTAATTTTCAAATAATCAATTATTCAAATCAATTAATAGACAAAAAGAAATAGTCAATTATTCAAACCAAATAATCAACAACTATAGTCCAACTCAACTAATTCAATATTTGCATTAATTAATGCTCCACGCTTTTACAAAAACAGTTTGTGAGACCCTTGGAGTATCTCTTATGCCCTAGTCAACTCGGATCGAGGGGGCATCCGGTGCCAAATTGCACCGGATGTTATGCTGTGCATTCTACATCGTTAGATTGTAATTAATTCAATCTAACGGTTAGTCTTCTGCCCATCAAATTATAAATTCGCGTTGCTGGTGCCCGTTAATTATAAACGCAAATAAAAACAATTACTTAACGCAAATTAAACAATTAAATACTTAACGCAAATAAACAACAATTACTTAACGCAAATAAACAATTAAAATATAGAAGTATTTATGAAAAGGGGTATTTTGATTTATTAATTTACATGTTAAACTTTATAAAATTTAGTTTCCAATTAAGGATAGTTTTTTTTTTGTTTTTTTATTATGTAGGGTATTATTAATTTTCTAATTATAAAAAAAAGTAAAATAATTACTATTATACCCTTGGCGGTTAATAAATAACCACCCCTATGTTTAAATAATTAAAGGGTATTTTTAGAATTTTACTTAAATTTATAATTAGGAAAAACTAATTACTTGATTTATAAACAACTATTAAAAATTACCCTTTTTCAAAAATTACCCTAAAATATATACAATATTATTTACTCTTGATTTGTAAGTTACTTAACGCAAATAAATAATTAAAATATATATAAAATAATTAATTTTTTTAAAGCATTTCACAAAACTTATTTTAAGCTTATAAAAATTTTAATAGTTACTATAGGTTAATAATTCTATATATAATATTTTTTATTTTTTTAAAATTTAAAATAAATTTTATACTAAGTTATTTAGAACGTTGGTAAATAAAAAAATAAAGTTATTAACTTAATTTTAAAAATTGTAATGTTAATAACCGTATTTATAAAATATTCATAAGTTAAATAGTATAAAAAAATTATATACAATAATAAATAAAATAAACTAATTTGAAACATAAGCTTGAAAAATATATTTAATATAAAAAATTATGAAAAATATATTTAATATAAAAAATTATGTTTTTAAATGTGCATCGATATTAAATATATATATATATATATATATATATATATATATATATATATATATATATATATATATATATATATGATTATGTTTTCTAATATATTTAATATAAGAAATTATATTTTTAAATAAATGTGCATAATTATATATAACGGGCAGAGTAGTTTTTAATCGTTGGATTCATTTGATTACAACCTTAGTTTTTAATCGTTGGATTCATTTGATTACAACCTAATCTAAGGTGGAAAATACACAGCATAACATCCGGTGCAATTTGGCACCGGATGCCCCCTTAATCCAGTGAACTCCCCAGTTGCACAAGTATTCTTCCTCTCCTCATCCCATAATTAATGTAGCATGGGTTCTGGTTGGATTTGCTATATATATATATATATATATATATATATATATATATATATATATATATATATATATATATATATATATATATATATATATATATATATATATAAATTTTTTATATTTAAATATTTTTTAAAAAGTGATTTTTTTCCAAAACATTTATGATTTCGAAACAATTTAACATTATGCATGTGCTTTTCTACATTATGGCATGTGCTCTTCTACGTGATTTTCATTTAAGTAAATATATACATATTTATGTTTATTATTATTGTGCTTTTATATATTTTATTTTTATATAAATATTTAATATGCAATTCATACATATTTATGTTTATTATTATTATGCTTCACATATATTTTATTTTTATATAAATATTTAATATGCATATGAATTGTGTACGTAGGTACAATTTTATGATATATCACACATAATTTATACCTATCAATCAAATAAACATATACATATTTAGGTTTATTATTATTGTGCTTCATATATATTTTATATATAAATATTTAATATGCATATGAATTGTATAATAATAATTTTTTTTATGTTATTGTTGTGCTAGTCACATATTTATTATTTTGTGTTATATTCTTTACACATAATATTATTTTTGTGTTTATATATAATTTACTTTTATATGAATACTTAATATAATTTTGCTCCACTTATAATTATTAATTTTGTGCAATATATATAATTTATTTTTATATAAATATTAAATATGCATATTAATTGTAAAATAATTTAACATTATATTTTATTCCCAATTTATTCTTTCACACATCATTATTATTTTTGTGTATTTCACACATTTTATTATTTTTTCTATATATAATTTATTTTTATATAAATATGTAAAATGATTTTTAGTTTAACAATATTTAAGTTACAAAATTATATTTTATTCTCAAATTATTTTTTTAATTTTTTGTTTTGTGCTCAAAACATTTATCATTAATAAGAAATTTGAGGGATAGCGATACTAACAAAAAGAAGAAAAAAAAAAGTCTGATAATTAGAAATTTGAGGGATAGCGATACTAACAAAAAGAAGAAAAAAAAAAGTCTTTTGCGTAAAAAACAATTGGAGTGGTAGAAGGGAACCGAGATTATATATTGCTACAAAAAAGCGCAATCCAAAGGGTTGGTTGAAAGGTAAGGATAGCATGATTTATTGGTTTCGGATCCTTTGGATCATGGGCTGAGCAGAGACCGCTGAAATTTATTTGTGTGGGCCGAGGTTATATGGGCTTGTGAGAAAATGAAGAGTTTCGTTTTGGCAAAAACAATTGGAGTGGTAGAAGGGAACCGAGATTATATATTGCTACAAAAGCGGAATCGAGAAAGCGCTGAAATTTATTTGTGTGGGCCGAGGTTATATGGGCTTGTGAGAAAATGAAGAGTTTCGTTTTGGCAAAAACAATTGGAGTGGTAGAAGGGAACCGAGATTATATATTGCTACAAAAGCGGAATCGAGAAAGGGTTGGTTGAAAGGTAAGGATAGCATGATTTATTGGTTTCGGATCTTTGGATCATGGGCTGAGCAGAGACCGCTGAAATTTGAGACCGCTGAAATTTATTTGTGTGGGCCGAGGTTATATGGGCTTGTGAGAAAATGAAAAGTTTGGTTTTGATTCGAAGGGAATATGATTTTGATATTCAATTTTGATTTTTGAAGGATATGCACATATTTTATTTTATTTTTTAAAAAAGTTATTTTGTGGAGACAAACTAGTCAAATGCCTAGCCACTCACCCTTTAAAATGTATTGAACTTGAATTGAAAGTGGATCAACGACAATCTAATGTTTCTCAACTTTTTTTATTTAAAAAACACAATTTCGGTTAGATGTCATTCCTAGCTAATCCTATTATATATTTAAGTAAAAAATACATTAGTAGCCCTTTTTAATTTGGTTAAAAAATAATTTTGGTTTAAAATATATTGGAGTTTGAAAATTAAAAGGGGGTAACTTAAAAATTCAGCTCAAACTCGATATTTGGTTGATTTGATTTACATAAGGTGTACTAATGTATTTTATTAAAGTTAAAAAGTAAAGTTATTGTAAAAAAAGTTTTACAAAAATAGAGTAAAATTATATTTTTAAACGAGAAAGTAAGGTAATTATTTTTTTTTAAATGTGCATAATTTATTGAGATATTAAAAAAAGAAAAGTGTGCATAATTCTATAGAACAAATGAAGTACTTATTTTTTAATTAAAAATAAATAGTCAATTTCTAAAATTATAATAAAATCAAAAATTAATTAAAACAACATAACTCAAGTGAAACAATTTGAATTGAACCGAAATAATCTCAATTAAACTACAATGAAATATAATGTGTCAAATATGTTTAAAGGTTACAAATATAATTTTAATGTACTATAACTTACTACAAAATAAGTAAAATTATATTTTAAAATAAATAAAATAATTAATAAATAAAATAATTGTTTTCTTTTTAAATATTTAACTGGGTGAGAGAGATAGAAACAGTACTAGCAGTAGTACTATACTAGTAGCTAGATATAACAGTATTTTGTTCGTTTCATAGTAATAGAATATAACTAGCTATTTGTGTTCAAATAAATATGTATAGTTTTGTTTTAATTCCTCAAGCCCATATTTATATATATATATATATATATATATATATATATATATATATATATATATATATATATATATATGTGTGCACACTTTTAGAAAAATAAATCATTTATTCGGAAATAACATGAACCCTAATTATGCTTGGAATATACGGTACGGTGAGGAAGTTGGTCGATCTTGAGGTGTGTAGAATTTAAATTAAATCATCAACACGTTATTAATTGTTCGTTTGATTCATCATCGATCCTATGTATATATATATAATCTAGGCTTTCTATGTTAAAGAGAATGTCACGACGGATTAGTATGCGTGTCTATATATCGTATCGTAGGAACTAGGAAGGATGAGAAAAAACAAGATTTTATCGGGGTTTTGCATGCGACACATTGTAGACATTTGTCGATGATTCTGTAAGTCATTAATTTCATAATTAACAAAAATATTAAGCATGCATAATTATTGTTATTGTTATTGTAGGGTACTTCCTTCAAATCTTTTTAATTGACGTTTTGACTTTTATGATTTTTAATTTTTTATTTGTCGTTCTAGTATTTTTTTCAATTTTTTGTCTTTCATTAATTACTCTTTAATTGATGAATATAAATTAACCAAAGGAAAGAGAGGGGAGATTAAAAGAAGTAAATTTAAATAATTAATAGAATTAAATAGGGTTAATTTAGGAAATTATAATAATTATTAAAAATTGTGCAGGAGCGACATTTAAAAAAAAAATAGGATGTGTAAGAAATATGAGTTGAGTAGTTTTGAAGGCCGCCGGCGCTTTGAGTATTTTCTGATCTTTACTGCGAGGCAAAAAGATGCCCCCGATGTGGTCAAGAAGCTTCAATCTATCGTAAGGCGCTTCAATCATCAATCTGAACTCCAATTTTGCCCCTGTCTACCTAAATCAACAACCCCTCGTTTCTTGGGTCATAATTATCGTCTAGCTAATTATATAAGTAGGTATACTATGTAGTGTTAAATTTTAATTCATTGCTTTTCTTAGTTTGTTCTTTGGTAATTTCCTAGCATTTTCCTCATGATATTTATAACGTCATGAAGTAAGTTGAAGCAAACTAAAATGCCCATGTCCTATACTCCTATCAATGTGGTGCCTTTTGCTTTACAATTTGTGATGGAAAATTTCTAAGTATTCATCATTTTGTTTCTACATGTTTGGGGGAAAGCGAGATTCTTCATCAATACTAAGGTAGATGATTTTTCACATTGCACGCCGGGATCGAGTTAGACCTCGATGAAACCAATCCAATCGATCTAACCTCGAATATTGGTTGATTTGATGAGTACATATTTATGTGGCTTCATTTTGGCTATGTGGATTGCGATCGATCGAGCTAATCAGGTCGAATTTCATATCTCAAATTTGATTATTCGACTCGTTTTAGTCATCGAGATATTTTTATTTTGTATTTTACGAATCCAATACTACTACGCTTAGAAATGTGAATGTCCCAAATTTTAATCACACAAAATTTGGATTTGTTTTTCATTTCAATATCTTCCCCATTTTTTTTGTTAATTAAATAAAAAATATAAATCAAATTCTAAGCAAGAAAATACAGAGATCGGGCCCACCATTTCCATCGGGGTTCAACATGTAAAAAGCTTCCGAGTCGCGGCTCCCCACCACCCTCTCGAACCGGGCTCTCATGTAAAGAAGCTCCTCCCCGCCGTTTTCAACCACCGGAATTACGCCGGCGCCGACGGAAACGCTCCGCACCGTCCTCAGCACGTGCCGGTCGGAGTCCGTGCAGCCCCTCGACGCCGCGTGCCCACATTTCCTCCCGTTGCAATACATCATCCACGCCGGCTCTCCGTACAGCCTCGCCGCCGCCGCCGCCGCCGCCGACCTACCTCCTCCGCCGCCGGATTTCTCGCACTCCAGGGCGATCCTGACCATCCCCGACGACATCTCCTTCACCAGGGCCGAGGTCGAGACCGCCAGCTCGATCACGAAAGCGGGTTCGGACCCCGGGTCTTCCTGGACGGCGAAGCTGACGTGGCCGCGACGGTTTCCGAACAGAGTTCCGGTGACTTTCCGGCCGAGGGAGGGCGCGGCGAGGAGTCGGGCTGACGGGACGATCAGACGCCGGCACGTGGGGAGGGCCGTGGAGGGGAAGGTGAATATCGAGAGGAGCGATCGGAGGAATGTGGAGACGCCGCCGTGGATGAGCTTGGTGGCGGTGGTGGTTCTTGGAATAGCATTGGGGAGTTTTTGGTCATTTCGTGTCATGGTTGACCAAATGTTAATTTGCACACGCACTTGTGTGTGTTTGTGTGTGTGTGTTTAAATATGAAATTGAGAATTGTGTGAAATGATGAAATCTTGAGGATGAAGGAATATTGAAATTGGGATGGGACAATGGTTGATTATATGTAATTGTGTTTGTTGTTTATATATATAGTACTACTATAATGTTGGTGTTGATAATCATAATAATTTCTATGGAATTTGTTACGAGGAATTGAGTGACATATGTAGCAAGCCACTACCAAAGATACAAATGATTAAGCACTATTTTAGCATATAATTTTAAAAGATTATCTTAGATGGGAAATGATTAGAGTGGCTTGCTCGAGACAAACTTTGATCAAATTTTAATTCGAGTTCGATTCGTTCAACTCGGGAATACGGAGTAACTTATTATATTGAGAGCTCTTATATATCAATTAAATGTATGTATGTATGTACTAAACATTTTTATTTTCAGTATTTCAATGTATGCATATATTATCCAGAGTATTAATTTGTTTTCGAGCAAGTGATCAATCTTATCAGATTTATTGTGACCTCAAACTCGAGTAATTATATATCGACACTCACTTGATAACATAATGTTTGCTCTTGTTACGGTAAGCAAATTGTCTCCAAAGACTTGATCAATTTTCTACTAACATGGCTTCATATAGTATGAATTTTGACGAGTTAAAAAATACTTAAAACGTATTGAAAATAATAATTAAAAAGTACTAGCTACTAGTAAATTTATATTTTCATACAATAAAATTGAAATGTGTTGGTATATAAAATAATTAGTTTTCGAAGCATATAAATATGATAAGAGGGTCTCTAAGTTTCCTTCATTTTCTTATATATATATGCCATTGATTATATTTACAATAATACACTTTTATATTAAAAGAAATTATTTGGGCATAATAGCTAAGCTTACAAATCACTTTAATTTACTTAAAATAGTATTGTACACCGTAACTAATTAGAATAATGATTGCAATGACCCGAGTATGTATATAGTTTTAAATTTTATTGTTATAGCTAGTGTTCATCATCATTACTAGATCATACGTGTATCTTATATGTATCGGACATCTAGTTACATATTGTTTATAATTTATAAATAAAATATGATTATATGTACAAGACAAAGAGAGTAATAAATCTAACACAATACTGTAATTTGCAAATTAACACTACAATCGTTTTTTTTAAGTGTTTCAGTGTTTGTATAGAAAATTTTTTCACATAAATTAAAAAAAAAAAGTATTGTTTCTATCTCGTAATAACAAATACATTTTATTTTTAATTACAAAGGCAAAGTGTCTGTTATTATAAAACGACATTTGTATCTTTTGTCATCAACATTTTGGATGTGATACGAAATTAACATACTACTATCATATATAAACACGAATCCGAATCCGAATCATCAATGATCTAAGTGTTGACATGCACAATGTGCCATGGAAATCATGGGTGCATGTGATCATGAATTTATTAAGAAGTATCTACATGTAAATAAAAGTGTACGTGTGTAAGAATTTGGACCACCATTAATCATATTCATTTATTTATTTGAATTGTATACATTATATCAATATTATTTCTTTTCTTTTTAACTTTCAACAAAACAAAAATCCAAATACTGAGGTCGATCAAATATGAAATATGCACGATAAAAATAAACGAAATCATTTAAGCAATGAATTTAATCTCTAAAAAGATAAAAATAAAATTTATAAACACACATTTATTTACACAAATTCTAAATTAATTAAAAAAATCGATTGATTTTCTATAAACGTTAATTTGACTGTCGATTGAAAAATCAAATTGCATTTATTTAATTACGATATTTGATTGCAATTTCAATCTTTGATTGTTTTCTATAAACCGAAACAAATCTCTACGAAATTCCTGATTTGCCCAAATCTTAAATTACTCGGCCGTCCAAAAGGGCAATTCCGTAATTATGGTAATAGCCATTGTTTTCACCAACGGCCCAACTCCCGGAGCCCAGCTCCCAACACGCACCCCAAAGCCCATCATCTCTCTGCTCCATCAATCAACGGCCTAGATCAAATTGAATTCAAATCGCAGAAGTACCGTTACGATTTTAGGCTCGGGATTCCCCAGCCTAAAAAGACCAAAGGAAAAATAAAATAAAATTAAGCAAAGGGTTTATTTAATTAACTCTCAATCAAAAATCTTCATTCACCTCAACTGATTTTTTTCCCGAATTTGATTTCCGAATTCCCCATTTCAGTCTCGAGTTTCTCTCTCTACAAAAGGGGGAATTTTTTTAGGGTTTTTAATTTCATTCTATGTAATCAGGCGCGATTGTGGTAAGAAATCAGGGAACTGAGTTTCTTGGATTTATTTTGACTGTTCTTGATACCTATTTAATCTCCGAGCGTTCGGTTAATGCATTTTTATTTTTCATGTATAATTTTTAGCGCGGTGTAATTTTTTATTTTGTTTAACTGTGACTGTGATACTACAATGCAGTTTTTAATGGAGGGTTTATCGAGGAATGGGCGAGCGGGTGAGTTGGAATTGGCTTCAAGAAGGGCTGAAGAATCATGTAAGTTCTTGATTTTTTTAATTTTTATTTTATTTTTTTTAGAAATTTTCATGCAAGATTTTTATTGTGTGTGTGTGTGTTCTTTTCTATCTTTAGTCAATGTGTGTGTGTGTGTGTTCTTATTAGCTTTGCTTGAATTCATAGCTTTGAGAAGATATCAAGCTGTCCATTGGCTTGATTACCTAGTTGGCCCACTGGGAATCCCGAGCCAGCCTTCGGAAAAAGAGTTCATTTCTTGCTTGAGAAGTGGTTTGATCCTCTGCAATGTGATCAACATAGTTCAGCCCGGTTCAGTACCGAAGGTATAACTACGTATTCTCCGATGGTTAAGTTTATTATGTCCAGAAATGTTTCGATTTTTTCCCTGATAATTAATGTCCTATTAGGTCATAGAGAAGACGTCACCTTCGCCGTCACTCCTGTGGGACTCCCAGCCATTGCCAGCTTATCAGTACTTTGAGAATATCCGGAACTTTTTACTAGCTGTCCAAAAACTAAAGCTTCCTAATTTTGATGCCTCTGTTTTCGAAAGGGTAATTTGAGTATAAAAAAATTGACTTTTTTTGTATCATATTAATTACTACCGAAATTGTGTAATATGGGTGATTTTATGTTGTGTGCTGTAGGAAAATTTGAAAGAGGGGTCATCGTCTAAAGTTGCCGATTGCATTTTGGCTCTTAAAGATTACTATGAATGGAAACAAATGACAGGTGGCAACGGGACTTACAAACCACCCAGATCGCCGATTGTTGTGCATTCAACTGGTAGAATAAACGGCAAAGATAGTGCCAGGCAATTAGACATGTCGAGAGGAACCGACAAACCGATTATGCCATCAGAGAGTGATATCAGGAAACTTGAAGGTAGTTTTATATGCGTGTTATAAGCTATTATTAATATTTTGTTCGAGATCAGTAGCTAAATGTGTCTTTTGAGTTACTTCTTGAAGCAAGATGGGTACATTAGTGCTTTTAGTTAATTATTGTTTATTATATTATCTACTTATACTGGTTTGACAAATTATGCAGATACACTTGTCAAGGCACTAGCCCAACATAAGATTGACACAAAGGAGAACCTGAGCAATAACCATAGTGTGGTGTGTGTAGCTTCTTATTTTTGTGACTTTGTTCTCTTAAAAATAAAATCGGAATTTTCCTTATGTTTTTCCCTCTCATTTTAATAGGATTCAGTGAACGTGTTGAGGAAGATTCTGTCAAGTTGCTTGGAGGAACAATTTCAAAAACAGTGTCCGGTGGTAAGTCTTCTCAGAATCCATAAAACTACTTCTATCAGTTGACATTAAAGACGGATGACAGATACATCTAACTTATTGTATCGAAAACAGATGAAATCGGATATTTTGGATTACTTGAAAGAAAGAAACTTGCCCGAGCCTTCTCCTGCTAGTGCTCCCCTCACAGATTTATCGAATCCAGAAAACCGCAAGGTAATTAATTATCTTCAGAGCATAGATTGTGAATCGTTCTATTTGTTAAATTGTAGTACTTAATTTTATTTTGTTGGCTCACTTGAACATTTTCCTAATTTCTTACCTTGTCAAAATAGTGTTGCAGAGCTTGCTTGAGGAAGGGTAATTGCAAACACTGGAGTCTAGTCGAGCAGCAAGAAAATGAACTCTCTGTAAGATTATTTGGCTTCTTTATTTTATTTTATTTTAAAAAAATCAGTATTCAATTTTTTTTGTTCTTGTTTTGGTTGCAGAACATTAAACTGCTCTTATCTAGTGCAAAGCAAGAGGTTAAAAGCCTGCAATCACAATTTCAAAGTGACTTGAAACAACTCGGTAATTTTAATTTTAATTATGTTTGGTTTTATTCAACAAAATCATTTCAAACCTATAATAACCAAGTTCAATATTCTGTTTGTTGTATAATTGGATTCAGGAGATCAAGTGGTTGAGATGTCCAATGCTGCTCTTGGTTATCATGAGGCTGTTCAGGAGAATAGGAATCTTTACAACATGGTTCAGGATCTTAAAGGTTAGTGAAAATTACATTCGATGTTTATTTTTGTATTTTTGCCATATCCTAATAAGATATTCAATATTGATGTTTCAACTAATTTTCTCCATAATTTCAAGGATTTAATAGAACGACTAAGTCTTTTACCTTTTTTCCAGGAAATATCCGGGTTTACTGCAGGATTAGACCAACCATTAATTCAGAGGTGCAAAATGTTGTGGACTTTATCGGGGAAGACGGGTCCCTGGTTGTCGTTGATCCAAAATCTGTTAAAGACGCAAAGAAAATGTTTCAATTTAATCATGTGTTTGGTCCAGCTGCCACTCAAGGTATTTAACTGTCACCCTTTCTTAGATAGATAGAGAAAGAGATGTGTCTCATATGGCTAATTACTTTAGACGTGATATTTTCAGACAAGGTGTTTGGAGACATGAAGCCTCTTGTTAGATCCGTAATGGATGGTTACAATGTCTGTATATTCGCTTACGGTCAAACCGGATCAGGCAAAACACATACTATGGTACCCACAATTTTTTTTCCTTATTATCAAATGGCATCTCCCAAAAACAAATGCTCAATCGTCACTTTATATTGTCAGTACGGTCCTCCGGGTGGTACGGAAAAGGAGTTGGGGATCAGTTACTTAGCTCTTAAAGATCTTTTTGAACTGTCGGATCATAGAAGGGGCATCACAAAGTATGAAATCCAAGTGCAGATGGTTGAGATATATAACGAGCAAGTTCGTGACCTTCTTGCTGATGATCCAGGCACTAAAAAATATCCTTTTTTGCATTAGTTATGCAGAGCTCATAATAATGATAATAGTTTCTCGAACACGAGCCAATTTTTTGCTTTTTAGTTTGGTCTCTTAACTACTAAATACATTAGAGATCCGCAGCTGTGTAATCGACAATGGATTGGCTCTCCCAGACGCCACACTTCTTCCGGTCAACTCTGCAGATGATGTCATCAAATTTATGAAGCTTGGAGAAGTCAACCGTGCGGTCGGCTCGACTGCAGTTAATATCAGAAGCAGCCGTTCACACAGGTTCAAATTTTGAAGTTTCTTAGTGTTGGTATTTTTCGTTTGCATATCATTTGTTTTCCCGACACTAAATATATTCTCATTGTGCAGTGTGTTGTCGGTACACGTGCATGGGGAAGATGCTTCCGGGAGCTTAATTCATAGCAGTCTCCATTTGGTGGATTTAGCGGGCAGCGAACGTGTAGATAAGTCAGAAGTCACCGGAGATGGGCTTAAGGAAGCGCAGCATATAAACAAATCTCTGTCTTGTTTGGTAGATGTTATGACGGCCCTGGCCCACAAGAACTCCCATATTCCGTATCGAAATAGCAAGCTCACTTTGCTTCTCCAGAACTCTTTAGGTAACTATAGTGAATATTTATTAATTTGCTTACACTTTACTCCATATACTGATTCTAGTTTGTTTTTTTCTGAGTAGGAGGAAATGCAAAAACGTTGATGTTCGCTCATGTGGGCCCGGAGGGAGATTCTTTTGGAGAGACGATGAGTACTTTGAAATTTGCTCAGAGGGTGTCGACGGTGGAGCTTGGTGAGGCCCGTGCAAATAAAGAGAGCTCTGAGGTGTTGGAGCTAAAATCGCAGGTAGTTATACTTCTCACTTGGCTGAATTACAAAAATACCCCTGAAGTTCCCGTTTTTAAATGTTTAGCTTCATTTTTATTGTTACAGTTAGAGAGCCTCAAGAAAGCGTTGAGTAACCGTGAAATCGTGACACCTCCGGGGAAAAGATTCAAGGAAGCAGTAAAAACACCTCTTCAGTCGAAAAGAAGGTTAAGCATCGAAAATGGCCCCACCCCCACCCCCACCCCCAAGAAGGCGGCGAAAACCCCTTCCACCAAACCGAAACAGGCAGCTGCCGAGCGGACCCCACCAAGGATCAGAAGGCTAAGCATTGAAAACGGAGATATTATAAAGGTGGCCAAAAGCCCACCCACGACAGCTCGCTCCCGAAGATTGAGTTTAGAAGGGATGAGAAATGCCAACAGGCCTGAGGTAGTGCACGGAGAAGTCAGATGCTCGCAAAATATTGCTCGTGCTGAAGATGTGAAATCTAAGAATTTTTCGGGCCTATCTAATAATCAGAGGACCCCTTTGAGCCCGTTAAGTTTATCCCACATCAAAAGCCCAATTACGAGAATCGACACGGCGACCATGAAGGTTGTTGTCCCTCCGCAGTCTTTTAAAGTTCCTAAAACGCCCGAGCCGCAGTTAATGAAGCCAAAGAGTGAGATCCAAAGTGTGCCGCACAATGACCGTAAAATCGGTTCAGAAAACCAGACGCCTTGCTCGACTCAAGGGAAAGGGGGGTCCCAGTTTCGGAAATCACTTCGGACTATCGGGAAATTTATCAATGGCTCGGAGAAGAGGTAGGCAATATTTATACTTTTGCATTGGCATACATGTTTTGGATTAATTACAAGAAGATCCTATGATTTGTTTAAAATTACATGGAGCTAGCTTTTTTGCAATTAAGCTAAACTTCAGGGGCGTTTCTGTAATTATTCTTGCTTCAGAGAAATTCTGAATCTTTAATTGTTTTATGCATTATGTCAATCAACAGGAACCAACAAAAACCAACTGAAGCGAAATCTCCGACTTCATCTAACGCAAGGGTCTTGAGGAGGCAGTCGTTGACCGGCATACAACCACCAGAAGGTTCTAAGAGGTCTTCGCTTGGAGGGGCTTCGACCGATCATCGTGAGTGCTCATAAAACTTTGAACCAAATTCTATTGAGACTTTAAATTTTAAATTTTGATCTGACAAGGCTTTTTTTTACCTTTGTGCAGATGGAAATCCAAACAGGACACCCCCTCATGTTCGATCTTCTGAGAAGTCATTGAATCGATGGCTTTAGAAAACTCGGTTACTCGAAAATAATACATAATGGATATTGGATATTTAATCCAAAATGCCTGAGAATTTGTAATGTAAACAACACTTTTTTGATCATGTAGCAATCAATACAGTCATTGTTGAGGAAAATCAATCATATATAGTCATTGCATATAGATATAATACACTATGATATGATTATGATGAAAACATGATTTGTCATTTTTCTCTTTTCCTTTTATTTTCATGAAATATTTAAATTATTTGATTTTGTCAAAAAGAAAGTTGTTAAGTTAGTTACCATGGCCTTTTCTTTTGTGTCGAAAGTAACCTAGGTTGAAAACTCGAGAATAAATATGTTTTACTTTAAAAATAAAAATAGAGTATGGTACAGAAAAATTGAATTGTTAAAAAAATTAGGGATTAAATATAGATTTTTGGAGAATACAATTTTGTCATGTGTTATATTTCAGAGCCAATAGTCAAAGATATGTATCCTTTGGTTTGGACTTTGGACAGATACCTCTGCTGCAATGTGAAGTCATGTGCAGGCAAAGCAAACATGTGCAATCAATCAATCAATCATATACATTAAACTAATTTTTCCATATACAATATACTAACTTTACTACTTAAATTTATCAAAAAATAACATATACTTTTTCGAGACGGAGTTAGTATAATCTAGAATGGTTACTTAACGTATCACGCGATTGTTCAAAAAATTTAGGACTTTACGTAAATGTTTATGAATCATCTCGTTTCTTTTTGTTATCAAGCATCTTCGATATTACTTCCACTTAAATTCAAAAATATTTTTGAAATTAAACAAAACAAAGTTCATTGAATAGTCATTTTCAAAAATTTCATAGTAGGGGCATTATATTGTTACATGAAAAAGATATGTTTATGATCAAATAAAAACAAAAGTTGTGAAATGTGATTGGACGTATATCCCAATCTTACATCCTTGTCATCTTTGGAATCCATCCACTTGTATTTTTTTTCCTCTAATAGTGAAGAAATAATATACAAGCAATTCATTTATTTCCTCTCCTTTTCACCACATTTTTGAAGTGAAAGTATTTTGCACTTGATATTGTAAAGCAATTGATTTGAACTACAAACAATCATAGTTTATTCAATAAAAATACATTTATTTATAAATATACATAAATTTTATTTATATATATATATATATATATATATATATATATATATATATATATTTTCAATTTTCAATCCCCTTCACAATGTACTACAACAGCTATATAAGTCTTGTACAACAAAACTACCCCTACACATGTTAGATACACAACTTCAAACACAAGCTCAAGTCTTCACTCCGATTCCCGACCACCGCCCAATCGCCGCCCATTCCTCCGAGCCAACGAGTAAGAATAAGCACGGATCAACCTTTTCCGAAACCTCTTAAGATCAAGTCTCACCATCTGACGGTCGAGATAAATCCTCTTCGTGAACTCCCATCCTTTACTATTAATACTTTCCGGGTTCGTCAAAATCGGATCATTCTTATCGTAATCATCGTACAACGAACTCTCCTTCGGACGAATCTTATACCCAATGTACCTCAAACCCAACTTCCGAGCCGGCTCCCCATAATAAGTATCCGCAGCCCATTCAGTCCCGAGCGGCACTATTTGAATAAAAATCGAATTAGGGTTCATAAACAGCAAGTGAGTCATCGCAGCCCCGTGGACCCCAACCACTACATCGCTCGAGTTAAGAGCCCTATAAGCCCTCGCGAGCTCGCTCGTCCTCTCGGGCTTCAAGATCTCGACTGCGAACCCAATCTCCTCAGCTGAACTCACCAACAAACCCTCGTTCATTATCGAGCGCGAACCATTCCTAGACACTATAACAAGCTTCGGTTTCGTCAAATATTCTTTTCTCGTCGAATTTTCACGCTCCTCGTCCTCGATTAGGCTCTCGATGCGCGGCTTATAGGCCCGACCCAATAAATCGTGGAAATCCACGATTGTCTTATTGTCGTCGATTCTTGAACTGTCGATCGAGAGCTCGTCGTGGATTCTCAGCCCCACGATGGCTTCCGGGAAGCAGTGGACCCTTTTATCCCCGCTGAAGTCGATGGGAGGGAAGTCCGATAGCTGAGATAGAACGTCGCCGTACTTAGTGATCCACCAGTCGTGGTACTCCAAAATGACGAAAACGACCCTCTTGTTGAAATGCTGTGAGGTTATGTAGAGGGGAAGGATCCCGTCGTTGAACTCGTGGTAAAGATTACCGGTGTACCCTCCGGTCGAGAAGAACACGGCGGGGACGTTGTGGGTAACTTCGCAGGAGGGGGTGTCTTGTCTTTTCACGACGAGGTTGAGCTCGTCGATTGTTTCCATCACGTTGGATTCCCACTTCCGGGTGTACGGGCGGATCTTTTCGGGACGGGTCGGATCGACGGGTCTGTCGGATTTGGCGGGAAGGGGTCCAGATTCGTGGAGGAAGATAGAGGAAGAGGGGGAGTGGGTTCTAACGTCGCCTTTCATCACGCACGTATCGGATCGTTTGCTTCTCCTATCGCAACAAATGGTGCCTGCAATTACAAGGAAAAATTGAATCTTTACACACCTTAAAGAGTGTTGTCATATTCTTGAGTTCTTGGTGTGTGCCATAAATTATACAGAACAAAATTAGTGTTTTTTTTTTGTTTCACTACCATAAACCATTTCAGAAAACAGCAAGAAAACCCAACCCCATATCAATAGCATAAATTACATACAACAGAACTCGCACACAGTCACACCATTTTCACCTCAAAAGCCCACGCATGAAAAGGGGAAAAACAGAGCATAGAACCAGAAATCAGAAAAACACTATAAATTAGTAACTTAATTTTTTATTTTTTTCAACCATAAGCTTCAAAACATCAAGAAAACTAGCCCCTTTTCGATTCATCAAAAATAAAATAAAATAAAACCATAGCAAGAAAGCCCTAACGAACCATTTGGAACAGAAGAGCAAAGGAAGCCGCTCAAATCGGGTTCGGACCCAACCCCTTCATTAAAAGCCCCACACGAATCTGCAAAACAAGAAAATTAAATTAAATAAAACAAAACAAACCCACAAAATCAAATCTCAAAAAAAAAAAAAAAAAAAGACTTACAGAGCAAGGGCGCTAAAATCAAGCAGCAACAGGCGAGGGAGAGAAAGACGAAGTAAAAAAACTTGGGCTTTGCTAATTTTCTGTTGTAAACGGAGTTTTTGCAGATTAAATCAAAAGGGTTCACGGCGGCCTCTTCGTCTTCATCGACCGCGCTGTTTTCTCTGCTTTTTTTCCACTGGGAATACAGATTTTTTCTCTGGTATTTCACCATTTTTTGGGGGTGGATGATAATTAGTGAATGAAGAGTTGTAAAGGTGAGAGCTTTTTTTATTTAGATTGTGGAGAGAGGAAAGAACATGGGGTTATGGAGGAAGGTGAGTGCTCTCGCTCGGGGTTTGCGCTTTTTTTCTGGGTGACTCTGTTTTATTCTTTTTAGAGAGAGAGAGAGAGAGAATATGTTTACGTTGTCACGCAAGTTGTAAAAAGGAGGGCAGGCTTTATTTGATTTCTCTTCCCATTTAAATAATAAAGATTCCTATTTTATTTATTTATAACAAAATTAATTAATTAATTTGTAAGTAACACTATTTTGAAAATTATGGTTTATCTTCGTTTAGCTTCATTTACGCTTTAAAAATCATTTCAAAAATTTGGTATTAATTATCGTTGATTTAACAATTCATTTATAATCACACAACATAACTATATCAAACTTATAATTATACGAACTCATTTAAACAGTCAAATACATATTATTCCTTAATTTCTCTTAAACAATTTTCCATCCTAACGATATATATAATAGTATTTTTTTTACATTTTATCAAAAAATAATGAGTAAAAGTGAAAATTTCAATAATTGAAATTGAATATAATTATATTTTTATCACTCTAACTAACTTGTTTTTATCGCTCCATAATCCATATCACATCTTGTAGAATATAATTTTTTTTTAAAATATTTACATTTTTTATCACATATAAATAAATAAAAAATGATTTTCCGTTGGAACACGTATATAAAAAAAGATCAATGCACAAATTATACAAATGCAATATAAATAAGCATATAGTAGTAATATACTATAGCTGAATAAAACAAATTTTGACTAAGTATGACAGTCAATTATGACCTAGTCTTTAAATATATACTGTATTTATTAGGTTAAGATTATGAATTCAAACGCGTAAATGTCCCTTTAGATTAACACGGAAGGAACAGCTAATGTCTTTGAGGCACATTTTGTTAGATCATCCCTCATTTATTTTTAAGACGTAACAACTTACGTAGGATATAAATAAACATTAATATTGTCTTTATTTTAAATAATTTTAGTAACTTACAATTTCACGCACAAATTAAAAGTATATAAAACTCTTTTTGTCTAACTGAATTAGTATTACTTACAACTATTTTAATTATATTACAATCACACAAATTTACTATTCTATAAACTAGTTGAAAGTATGTTTAATCCAAATGAATCCAATATATATCTTAGTATGATAACATATTTAAATATTCATATTATTATTCATTTGTTTGAATACAAATTAGAAAAGGAATATTAATTTTGAAGTTCAAATCTAACAAAATAATGATCACGATGTCTAACTATTGGTAGTATGGTTGCGATACCGAACCGTGCAATATTTTCACATGTTGAATTATGGTTTATGTTGAAAAAAATTGTCAATATTTTTTTTGTTGAAATACATGAAGTCAATATGAAGTTCAAGTAAAGAATTTAGAGTATGATTGTGTTTGTTGATAACTTCGTGTCTTTTTATATGTATCTTTTTATTTTTATAATTAATTACTTACTACTACGCAACTCAATGAATCAACAAACAAGTTAAATACAGTATTGGGACACCTTGCTCGTACAATTTACCTAATTAAATTATACTCCTACTATATACTTTGTCTCTTTAAAGAAATTAATTGTCAAAAAAAAAAGTGAAAAAAGTATGTATATTAAATTAAATTAAATTTGAATAAAGTATTTGCATCATTTAAATAACATAAAAGGGCAACTTTGGCGGCGCCAATTACAGTATATCGTTGAATATTTGTATCATCTTATTCACACTAGTTACGAATTACTACGTTACTATTAATAATTAATAAAAATAATAAATAAATAATGATACTCCTATCCTATGTTACGTTATTGTCATTTCACACAAAAAAAAGATTACAAACAATATACTACTTTATCCCTTAAAACAGTGCACAGTTTCTTTGTAAATTACAAAGGAACTGTGCACTGTTTTAAAGGAAGAAGGAAGTACAGTACATTGAATCAGGGTCAAAGATGATAGTACTAAATGCAAGATTAAGGTCAACGTTTTCAGACCGGAATTATTAATTTGCTTAATTTTCAAAACGATCTATTATAGATATTCTGCAAAATAATTCAATTTTTTTATTAAGTAATTCCTTTTTTTCGTGAAGAAAAAAATATTGAAATTATTATTTGACCGTTGCATTGTATGATAATTTTCTTTTAGTTTCTGACAATGCGATTGGACCACTGATGTGTGTGAGAGAAAAGCCAGTCACATGAAAACAATACACCATTTTTTTTGCATTGTTTAAGGTAATTGATTAATAGAAGTAGTAATAATTTAAATTGCAAATATTTTTTAAATTATTTATCGGATTCATATATCATTAACAGCTGCCCACATGCCCTTTGTTGAGAAAAAGGAATATTACTAAAAAAAGGTATATATTACGAACTTATACTTGGGCATAATAAATTATTATTATTATTATTATTAGTGTGTTTGGATAAGACTGTATAATCTCGGATAAAGAATGTCCAACTCCATATTCGATTTCACTTATTTTTCAAGCAATAGCATCATTAACTATTTACCCCAAGAATAAAAAAAACCTACTACACCATTTTGAAGAAATTATGTGGTTGAGTTGTTTAATAAGTATTTAAATAATCAAAAGAAAAAAAAAACATTTTTAGTAAGTCAATAAAAAAGTTGAGACATTTTAATTAAAATATAAATTGTATTTATTAGTAAAAAAAAATATATTAAAATACTCAATATTTGTATGTAGAGATTATATACACAAGTATAGTACTACTCCATAAATAGTTTTTTAGAAAATCTTTATAACTTGTTCTTTTGGACTTAATTTCAATATATTTTAGTTTAGTTCAAATCAAGCTAAATTCAGTTCAGATAGCTTCAGTTCAACTCGGATTAAGTTCCTTTCAAAATAAATTAAAATAAAATAAATAAAAAAATAATTTTAATCTATAATTTTAAATATATAATCTAATTATGTCATAATATTATTAATATTTTTAAAAAAATATTTTAAATTTTATAAAAATTATTATTATTTAAAAAAAAATCAGTTTAATTAAAATCGCTTAAGTTCAGTTATCGCTTAAGTAAAGTTAAGTTAAGTTAAGTTCGGTGAGTTTCCGTTCAAAAGAACATCACCTTAGTTTTTTAGAAAACCCTCACTTTTCCCCGCTCGACACATTTCATGCTACAGCTAATTTGCTACAAGCCTACAACCTGATTATGAGTTTTGTTTTTGGACATTTGAAGAGCCCAATAAGTCGGCTGTGATAGCACGGCCCAATAGCTATAATTTCGTACTCTGTTTTTAAACGGCCCAATCAGCTGAGATAAACGATCCAAAAACGAGGGGCTCAACCCTGAAGGCCTGAACGGCTGAACCCTCCCCTTTCCGATTTCACAATTTTTTTTTTCTATCTTCATTTTAAAATTTAAGATTACTTCAAATTTTTTTGTTAAACATAAATATTTGTTTTAAAAAATTTTGGCGTGCGAGAAAATTTTAAAATATGGTGAAAGAGTAATATATTTAGTCATTTGTATATTAATTAAAGATGTTTTTAGAAAGAAAAAAAGTGTATTATTATTTAAATTATTACAACTCAAACTCAATGAATTTACAATAGTTTAATGTTTAATTTTTTAGATTTTAGATTTTTTTATTTAATAAAATAATTAATTCTAACAAAACTTAAAAAATTCAATTTCATCCGAAATCTCCCTTAATTAAATGCATTACTCTATTTTTTATGAACAATCCTGCGATTTCAATTGATTACTTTGGATTAAACAAAAGAGTAAAATTAATTTTTTAGTTAAAAAATAAAATATTTGTAAATAAAAATTAAAAATTAAATTAAAAAAGTAGAAATAAAATTATAATTCAAAATAATAAATTAAAAATATATTTTAATTTTTTAGAGATATATTGTAATTTGTTTTTATCAATTTAATAAAAGTGTGTATTTGGTACTCCATATTTTACACATTTTCTTGGAATTTTATCACTCTACTATAAAAAAATAAATCAATAAAACAAAATAAAATTAGCCCCGTACTATATAAAAGGACGAAAGGGATGAGAATGAAACTCCAAAATCAAAACCCTGATACAGAACTGATACAGACTTTTCTTTCGCCTTCTCTACTCACAGGTAAACTTCATCTCCCTTTCGTCCTCTTCATTTCTTCTTCTTTGACTACGCTCCAGATATCGCGAACCTGCAATTTTTTGTCGCTGGAAAATGATGTTATTTATCATAACCCAGAAAAACGAGGAAATACAACTTTAGAAATTAGGTCACGAGTTTGTGATTTGGGATTCTATTTATTCTTTACTGGAACAGTGAATTTCACTATAATTTGAGAAACGAACTCATTATTTCTAACAAATTCAATTAGAATTTTATTAAATTCCTCCCCTGAATCATGTGTTCTTCTGTTTCATATATCAGAGATGAATTGTAATGGCGTATGTGTATATGGTGTTTTATTTTAGCTTGGGAATTTGAAGTTCAGTCGTGGAAAATGGATATCGACTCGGAAGTTCCAGAAAATGCAATTTCAGTGGCTCAGGGGGATACTGATGTAAACACCCGAATCACGACGACCTCGTTTGAATTTTTGTGTTACTTGTTTCTTTTATACGTGTGTAGTAACTATGTGCTCGATTATTTACAAGTCTGAGAGCAAAGATGCTAGCAAAATATCCGAAACCATGGGGCAACTGAATATCGGAGAACCATCCTCGAGCTTCAAGAAGAAGCCGGTTATCATAATCGTTGTGGGAATGGCAGGTATATTTTTGGTTCCTGTGTTTCCTGTACGTATACATTTTTAATCCCCGTTTACGTTCGGAGGACTCATGGTGATCTGGATGTGCAGGAAGTGGAAAGACTACATTTCTTCACAGGCTAGTTTGTCACACTATGGCATCGAATATTCGAGGTTATGTTATGAATCTTGACCCTGCTGTTATGACTCTTCCGTATGGTGCAAACATCGACATCAGAGACACTGTTCGGTACAAGGAGGTCATGAAGCAGTTCAATCTCGGACCAAATGGAGGGATTTTGACTTCGCTTAACTTGTTCTCAACAAAGTTTGATGAGGTTAACTTTTCGTGCTTGTTCTTAACTTGAGTTTATTCTACTGCTATCACTTGGACTATAATTTTTGGTTATATAACTGCAATAACTTGATTAGTCGTATTGATCGGGATATCTCAGTTTGCAAGTAGGAGTGAACTAAATAGAAATTTGTTCCATTATTTCTGGGTTATACCAATTGTTCTTGGTGGTTTAGTTTCTCTCCGTTTTGTTATATTTTCACCGGTTTCTGCTAGTTACTAGCTCTACACTTATTTTGTTATTTATGATGATATTTTAGTTTGTTAATATAAAAAAATCTCATTATGTAAATAAGAACGGCATAATCACTTTCCTATATTAAAGGCTAAACATGAGGGAGCAGAAAACCTTGATGGGTAATATATCCACGTCCTTGACTCCTTGGTGCTACTCTAGATAACCAATATCTTGTGAGGTAAAAGGGACAATTTCCTTGAATATTGCATTAATTGTGTCTTTTGAAAAATTCAGGTGATATCTATGATTGAGAAGCGTGCAGATGAGCTTGACTATGTTCTGGTTGACACTCCTGGGCAAATAGAGATTTTCACTTGGTCTGCGTCTGGGGCTATTATCACAGAGGCTTTTGCATCAACGTTTCCCACTGTGATTGCGTATGTTGTTGATACACCGCGTTCGGCAAACCCAGCTACCTTCATGAGCAATATGCTTTATGCTTGTAGCATCCTTTACAAGACACGATTGCCACTAGTGTTGGCATTCAACAAGACAGACGTGGCACATCACGAGTTTGCTCTGGAGGTAATATTTCGTCTCGCTATTATTTTTATTTCTGAGTTTGTTAAACTGATGTTTTATTATCTCTGTAAATGCAGTGGATGAAAGATTTTGAGGTATTTCAGGCAGCACTAGACTCTGATCATTCCTACACATCTACTCTCACTCGTGACCTCTCCATGGTGTTGGATGAGTTCTATACAAATCTTAGATCAGTCGGAGTGTCTGCAGTTACTGGTGCTGGGATGGATGACTTCTTTAAGGTCGTTGAAGCCAGTGCAGAGGAGTACATGGAAACTTACAAGTGTGTACCTTCATTTTTTTAAAATGAAATAAAAAATCAGGAGTGTCAAAAGTAAAAGATGATATCATCTTAATAATTGTCTTTTGCAGGAGTGATCTTGACAAGAGACGAGCAGAAAAACAAAGGTTGGAGGAAGAACGCAGGAAGGAAAGCATGGATAAGCTGAGGAGAGATATGGAGATGTCCCGTGGAGAAACTGTCGTGTTGAACACAGGTTTGAAGGACAAGAGCTTGGTGGATTTTATAGACGATGAAGTAATAGAAGAAGAAGACGAGGAAGAAGACTATGCTGACGAAGAAGAAGATGGTGCTGATATGACAGATGACGATTGAGACTTCCAGTTTTTCATTTTGAAAAACCATAACTCAAAACTAACTTGATATATTACGAGTCATGTAATCCGACTCCAGTTCAGGGAATTATTAAATACTGTTCAGTTTGTAAGGTCTCATTTCCGTTAAAACTAATGCTATTCGACAATCTTTTGGGCGGGTCTTACCTGAAATCTGTCGAAGAAAATTAATGTCTAAAAATTTCGTAAGCTGTAAATAATTATTTAGATAGTACTATTAACACTAATTTTTAATGTTTGAATGCTTCGTTTAAAATTTGTGTAGTTAATAGTTGAATTCTCTTTTAAAAAAATCATATTTTTAAAAATTTTGTTTATAGCCTAAAATTGTAAATTTACATAAAATTTCTCAAAAGCATATATGTAATTTAATTTTATCACTTATACAACAAAATAATTTAAATTAATTCCAATTAATTACCTAATACTTATAAGTTATAACAACTAAAAGTAGATATTTAATCAAATTAATAAGATATTTAATCTTCAGTGAAAAAGAGGTAAAATTTAATCAAAGATAGTATAAAATTTAAAATATCCAATTACGAATTAGTGTTCATTATTTTTTGTTAATTTATTGATTTACGGATTACAAGTTATTGTGAACAGTTAGAGAAAAAAATTAATTATCTTTTTCCTCCTTCGTAATAATAATAATAAAAAATAAATCTAATAATAAATATGAAAACAATCCATGAATCCCACATGATTTCTCTACCCTTCGAAACCTCTATAAATTCCGTCTCAATCCCATGTTTAATTTTCAGTTTCGTTTTAGTAAACAAGGTGCTTGATAAAATTACTGATCGAAAATAATGGCGGACGTTATATGCCCCGACTGCAAGCGGGCGAAGGAGGCGGTTTCAGATCACGTGCCGGGAGATACCGGCGGCCTCGCGCTGGCATCTCACGCCATTGATGAGACCTCCGAGTGTCGGACATTCGCAAATGATTCCGGCGGGAACGGGATGGTTCGGGTCGTGGGACCGGCGAACCCGCTTCCGACTGACGAGAGCCTCCCTGCCGTCGTCTCGAATCCGAACGGAGACACCGGAGATTACTTGACGCCGTCGGTTGGAGGTTGGCGGAATCGTGGTTCGAACCCCGATCGATGGTTCGCTCAGGCTTTGAAGACTATTGCTACCATGGCGGATAGGTGATTTTTGTTGGATTGATTTAAATTATTTGTTTCAACATTTTTATTATACAGGTTTTAGGGATTCAACCAACACAATCGATTTATATACGTGTGTTTTTAGTCAATTTTATCAGGTTAATTATTGATTGTATAGTGGTGGGGTCTTGCATTTTGTTTTTTCTAATAGTTCTTTAATTATGATTAATCACAATCAAAGAGAGAATTCATGTTCTGTTGTGTTTTTGCTGGTGTGATAGTTTATGCATTGCACACGACTGGTTGAATCTCGTGCCATCATATGTGTATGTATGCGTGTGTGCAAAAATCGAAGTAAAAATAGTGATGTAAATATACCAAACTCAGCATTTGCTTTGGACTCCTCTTTCATGTTTCAAGATTTTTTGTGTAGCAACACTTGGTCGACTTTCATATGTAGCTTTACGTTTTTTTTTTCCGAGAAGAAAGGAAAATAGTCGATCTCCACTTCAATGACATTTTGCATCTGATGTAGCCATTATTTCTTACAGGTTGGGCCTTGCTGCAACTATAAAGGTATGTTGCTCGTAACATTGAAAACCTGTAGTTTTCTAAACTGAAGTAAATGGCTCGGGATTTGGTATACGAGCTTCCTTAATGATTTATGTGAAAAAAGTCAAGATATTATGGATTGACAAATATTTCAGCTTGAGCCTTTTCTTCTCAATAAATGATTTGTTTAACAAGTTGAATACATCGATATGTTTTTTTAATAGTGATTTGTACCTTTCAAAAAACAGAGCAATATTTTGACTAATTCCTTGAACGCTTCATTTGCGAACAGTTTGTTATATGTTGAAACTGTAAAATTACCTTATTTCTTTACTCTTTAATGTATTTATTTAATTATTTGTTTGATTTTCCTGGTCTTTTATTGTTTGCTTTCTTGTTGTTGTTAGTTATGGGTGCATTGGGTGGAACCATTATAGACTAGTATAAGCCATGCTGATTCTTGTAGAGCCTCTCTTCCTGATTATTACGTTGTTTGCCACTTAAATTTCAAAATTAGCGAATTGTAAGCCATTTATATTAGTGTTTACGATCACCGCCTAAGGTTTTCAACCTGCTGATAAACTTCAATTTTTTTAGTCTGAGAATCTTGCTTCAATATCCTACCATAATTTCTTTAGGTTCATTTCCATTAATTTATTACAAGTGTTTGTTCATGGTTCTCCCCGGCCTGCACATATTGTTGCAATTTTCATGTTTATTCATTCTCTATCTTTCACGATTTTCTGTCCGGTTTATATTTTATTTCTTAATGGGGCTCTAATTCTCACTCTGAAGGATCGGGCTTATGAGATTTTCAAGAAGGTGGAAGATCAAAAGTCCAGTCGAGGCAGAAGTCAGGATGCCATATCAGCTGCTTGCTTGTACATAGCCTGTCGGCAAGAGGACAAGCCCCGCACAGTAAAGGGTATTATATAACTTTACCTTCTTAGGAATTTTCACAGAAACACAGTAAAGTATATTATATAACTTCACCTTCTTCAGGAATTATCACAAAGTACCCTATGTTTTAGCTTAATTATGAATTGACCTTTGAAACTACGATTATCCCCACTTAAGGTGAACATCCTCTTCGGTTTTGTTATCATCACCTCTTTTCATTTTTAATTTTTAATTTTTTTTTATCTTTATTGAATTTTGTAGAAATTTGCGCTGTTGCCAATGGAGCAACAAAGAGGGAAGTCGGGCGAGCAAAAGAATTTCTGGTCAAACAACTGAAGCTTGAAATGGGGCAGTCAGCGGAAATAGGGGCTATACATGCTGGAGATTTCATGGTGAGATTCTTGTGAATAAGAAACGATTGGGGTTACCGACACTAATTTATGTTATATTGCAGAGACGTTTTTGTTCTAATCTTGGAATGGCAACAAATCAGACGGTCAAAGCTGCCCAAGAATCTGTATGGAAGGCAGAGGAATTCGACATTAGGTATATTTTGCTGCCTCCTTTTTCCTTGCGTTTAAATCGTTCCGACATAGTTTTTTTTCTTCTTCTTAGTTTGTTCTTTTTTAATTCAGGAGGAGCCCAATCTCAATTGCTGCTGCAGTTATCTACGTAGTAACTCAGCTCTCAGAAGATAAAAAGACACTCAAAGGTAAAACATTCCTTGCTTATTGTCACCGGCTCACCAAGATAAAGACGATTCACACTTTCCATATATTTTTAATGTTTACGTAAAATGTTTTAACACGACAGATATATCAATTGCTACTGGAGTTGCAGAAGGGACAATAAGAAATGCATTCAAGGATTTACACCCTCACCTTTCGAAGATAATACCGAGTTGGTTCGCACAGGAGGACGACCTCAAGAATATCAGCAACCCCTGATATTCATATATCAGTGGTACAATATAGTTTATGACAAAGGTAAACCTAATTTTTTTTTTTTTTTTTTGCTTCTGAAATTTAGCCAACAGTGATGGGGGATGATGAGCTTTTTGTTTTTTCATAACTGAAACACAATTACTACATATAAGATCAAATATCTCATCCATCCATTATTCTTGTTTTGACTTAAAATTCAAATTTACTTATTTCATTATATGAGCAATAAAAGAATTCATCTCATTTCCTTGGATCAAATGCTCCCTAACATCACCCTCTAATGCTGCGGCTCTTCTTCTAATCTCGTCTCCTTCCTCTGATGCCATTAATCTCCTCACAGCATTTTCGATTGCATCCGACGAAACAATTCCGTCGTCACATGCCCAATCCTTGATATGCAGACCAATCCTAAGCACCTTTGTGATTAGGATTGCATTCTTCGGCTGGTCCGAATGCATCGGCCATGCTACCATAGGTACGCCCATGCTTATGCTTTCCATGCAAGAGTTCCACCCGCAGTGGCTGATGAAACCCCCTATTGATGGGTGCCCTAAAATCTCCAGCTGCGGGGCCCACTCCCTCACAATCAACCCTCTCGATTTCACCCTTTCCTCGAACCCTTCTGGCAAAGGAGCTTTTCTGACCTCGCCTTCGAAAACATTTCCTCTGTCTGCTTCTCTCAACACCCACACAAACTTCTGTTTGCTCATCTCCAGCCCGAACGCGATCTCCGCGATCTGCTCGTCTGACAAAGAGGAAGTTGTCCCGAACGAAACGTATATAACAGAATTAAGGTCGTGTTCGTCCAGCCACTCCAGTATGCCACCGCTTCCGGGCCCGGAGGCCCTTTTCTCGAATCCCTCCGGAACAGGGGTGAACGGGCCCAAGGCCCAATTCTTATCTGTCCCGGTGATTTTTTCCTTAGCAACAAGGTCGATGTAGAAGTCCTCGATCGCTCGTGACGTGTTGAATATTTCGCCGGAATTGAAATTCCGGGCGTTTATGATCAGCTTCGTCAGTTCTTCAAATTCAGCTGGCATTTTCGAGTCTAGGAGTGGTACTTCCGTAATTACTTCGGCTCCGAGGGGCACATCGGTTTTTCCAGAAGCTTGCCAGTGGAAGGAGTAGAGGGAGAAAGCGGATATGCTCTGGAAGCAGTAGGACTCGGCGTTTGGGATCGAGCGAATCTCTTCGACGACGTGAGGGATTACAGAGTCGTAAATCACGACTAGCTTTCGGGCCGTGGAGGAGAGGCTTCGGGCCAGCTCGAGAACTGGAAGCCGGAGATCGGCCGCCGCGATCAGGGACGGCATAATATGAGTGGGAAATTTGACGGCGGCGTTTGGGTTTGGACTAGGGTTGGAGAATTGGGGGGTCGGGAGATCGTGGAAGTGGAGGTTGGGGGTGGACGACGGGTCGAACCCGTGGACGCGGGTAAGGGCCTGACGGTTGTGGGTGGCGGAGGCGGCGAAGTGGACGGGGATTCCGCGGGCGGAGATGCGGCGGGAGAGGTGGAGGAGCTGGTTGAGGTGGCCTTGAGCTGGGAGAGGAACCGCCAGGACTGTAAGGGGTATTTTCGGAACAGAATTTTCGTATTCAGTTTGAATATTATCGGCCATGGGAAATAGTTTGGGTTAAAATGGGTATATTACAATAACACTTTAATTGGCTTGATTTGTTTTTATAGAAAGAGTACGAAGTATCAACTACTATCGAGTAAGCATTATATAGATAAAATATCGAAATATAGTAGTACTATTTTGACTTAATCAAAGTAGTTTCTTTTTTATTTATTTTGTTTTTTAATTGAACCCATCAAAAACACAATTTTTTAATTAATTGTTTTGGTAGAGTACAGACCTTGATTTGTTTTTATTTATGTTTATCAAGAGTAATTTTTTTTTAAAAAAATACAAATATTAATTTGAGAGTGAGAGAGTACATTTTTACCGTTTTTTTTAATATTCTTATATAAATATACATAAAATCATTGTATATACATTTAAGATTAATAATTTGTGACATTGTGTAATGTCCAAATGTACTTAATCGAACGTGACAACAAGACAACATTTTTTTCTTGCGTGCTCCGCAAATTTTCAATACTTCATATATAGTCTACATACATATTCAACACATGTAATTAATTAGTCACGCTCACAGGAATATATTTGCTTGTCTTTAACTCTGCATGTTTGAATAATTTGGGTGACATTATTATAGTATTTAATTTTTGTTTTATGAGGATGAATAATTAGGGGTGACATTATTATAGTATTTTATTTTTGTTTTATGAGGACTTTGAAAAGCAGTACAGTATCTTTGATAATAATGATGTTTCGATATGGTGGCAGATTCGTTTGATATTTATTTCAGTATTATTAGTAGCATTTGACTTTCTAGAATTAATTTTACTTGTATAACACGTTGTTGATATGATTTTTCTTTTAAAGTATTTTATTATTATTTTTTAAAATATAAATTATTCTCTTTGAAAAATATTACTTCCTATTTCCTTTAAAACAATGCATACTTTACCTTTTAGTCCATTCCTTAAAACAGTGCACATTCCATAAATGGAATGTCTTTTCACAATTTTATCCTCCCAATACACATTTATTTACTTTTATATCACTACTTTTTCAACTACCTACTAATATCTATTATACCTTCACTTTATATTATTAAATACACAAAAAATCACTTTTTCTTAATCTACGTAAAAATTTCTCTATGCATTGTATAGAGAGATGGAAGGAGTACTTACTTCAGTTAAAACTAATGATCACAATTATTTTATAAATTATAAAAAATATGTTAAAACGAAAATAATAACATGTTTGCGCATGTAGTCACGAGAATTAATTTTTTACTTGTAGATTGAAATGCGTGTGATGTTCTTATTATATGGTTATTCTCCTATCATACCATATTACCATATAGAGTTTTATTTTTTAAATTTTATTCATTAACATGTACTTTATTCTTTATTATGTCATATAAAAGTTGAGTTAAAAAATGTTGATTTTTTCTAATAAAACGTAAATGTTAAAAATGCACTTTTAAGAACTAAAATAATTATGAGTAAAAATTAAAAAATAAGTAAATAAAATAAGAGTAAATTACATTTTAAAGTAAAAACTATAAATATTTATTTACATTCTTAGAATATGTTATTGTAGGATACTCAAAATTCAAAAAGAAAAGAGTTGTCATCATTATATGAAAAATAATTTTGTTTAATAACTTAAAATACATTTTTTTCACATTTTGATGAATCAATTTTTTTTTTTTTAAATTTTCATACCAAACAAAATAGAATACTCTGTACAATTTTAAGACAAGAGAAGTAAGTACATGTTTTATTTGGATTGAAAAGAAATAAAACTTAATGAACTAAACTTAATAAGTATGAATTAAATGGAAATTAAGTTTAATTTATTTTAACAATAATAATAAAAATAATAAAAAACTTATGAACTGAACATAAATTAAGTTTAATTTAATTTAATTTTAAAATATTAAAATAAAAATAATAAAAATAAAAATGTTGACTGAACTGAACATAAATTAAATTTAATTTTATTTTAAAATATTAAAATAAAAATAAGAAAAATAAATGAGTTGATTGAACCGGACAGTCTGGACTGCACTGAATTTATGAATTTAAACGGAAGTTAACTGAAGGGAATTGAAAATAAATTTTAAAAAACATATAGTGCTCAATTTCAAATGCATACAACATTATTTCAAAATTGAAAAATAAAATGTCAGAAATTTAAAAATTCAATTGAAATTGAATAGGTGAGTTGAAAATTATAAAGTGGAGCGGAATTTGGTTTCCCGCCAACAAATCTGTATAACCCTAATCCCCAAATCGCTGCCGCGAAGAACCCTAATTAAAATTTAAACCCGTATACCAAATTTCTTTGTTCCCGTTCCAAATTCTTACATTAGTTACCTCCATCCTCAACTCTCGGATTCCCACCAAAGTTCATCTTCAGAAATGAACTATTCCAGATACTGACTTTGTGGTAAAATTGCACTCGCTGAAACCACGGCGTCGATCCCTCGGCCGTGGAAAGTACCGGGTATGCGATTAACTTTAAAATGTGAATGCATTTTTAATTTATTTTGAAATACAATTATTAATCATATGATTCTCGACCAGCGTTTGGAATTTGGAAGAGGAGGAAGCTCGAGTCCGTTTATGTGACCGGAGGGGATGAGATGGGTCGGGTCGGGCCGGGGGACGGACAAAATTACTTCTTACTCGACGAGTGATCTCCTTGATCGATAGGTGATTTTGTTGGATTGATTTAGTTTCTAGTTGCGAGTTTTGTGTTTGTTTTTATACCGCTAACTATTGATTTGTGTAGTATATTGGTGGGTTTTTGCCTTTGTTTTTCGATTCGGTTTTATATTCTTTCTTAACTCTCACTCTAAATTTTCAAGAAGGTGGAAGATCAAAAGTTCAGTCGATCGGGGCAATTGTCGGGATGCTGACACATCGGATGCTTGCCGGCAAGAAGGGTATTATATATACTATAACTGTACCTTCATCAGGAATCATTCATTCATTCATTCATTATTTTTGCATCACTTTTATTCTCTTATTTCATTATATGAGCGATAAAAGAATTCATTTCATTTCCTTGGATCAAATGCTCTTTAACATCACCCTCTAATGCTGCAGCTCTTCTTCTAATCTCGTCTCCTTCATCCGATGCCATTAATCTCCTCACAGCATTTTCGATTGCATCCGACGAAACAATTCCGTCGTCGCATATCCAATCCTTGATATGCAGACCAATCCTAAGCACCTTTGTCAATAGGATTGCATTCTTCGGCTGGTCAGAATGCATCGGCCATGCTACTATAGGTACGCCCATGCTTATGCTTTCCATGCAAGAGTTCCACCCACAGTGGCTGACGAAACCCCCTATCGATGGGTGCCCTAAAATCTCCAACTGCGGGGCCCACTCCCTCACGATCAACCCTCTCGATTTCACCCTTTCCTCGAACCCTTCTGGCAAAGGAGCTTTTCTGACCTCGCCTTCGAAAACATTTCCTCTGTCTGCTTCTCTCAACACCCACACAAACTTCTGTTCGCTCCTCTCCAGCCCGAACGCGATCTCCGAGATCTGCTCGTCCGACAAAGAGGATGTCGTCCCGAACGAAACGTATATCACCGAATTAAGTTCGTGTTCGTCCAGCCACTCTAGTATGCCACCGCTGCTGGGCCGGGCCGACCCTTTCTCGAACCCCTCCGGAACAGGGGTGAACGGGCCCAAGGCCCAATTATTATCCGTCCCGGTGATTTTTTCCTTAGCGACGAGGTCGATGTAGAAGTCCTCGATCGCTCGTGACGTGTTGAATATTTCGCCAGAATTGAAATGCTGGGCTTTCATGATCAGCTTCGTGAGCTCTTCAAATTCAGCCGGCATGCTCGAGTCCAGGGATGATGGCACTTCCGCAATTACTTCGGCTCCGAGGGGCAAATCGGACTTTCCAGAAGCTTGCCAGCGGAAGGAGTAGAGGGAGAAAGCGGATATGCTCTGGAAGCAGTAGGACTCGGCGTTTGGGATCGAGCGAATCTCCTCGACGACGTGAGGGATTACAGAGTCGTAAATCACGACTAGCTTTCGGGCCGTGGAGGAAAGGCTTCGGGCCAGATCGAGAACGGGAAGCCGGAGATCGGCCGCCGCTATCAGGGACGGGAGGATTTGCATCGGGAATTTGATGGCGGCGTTTGGGTTCGGACTAGGGTTTGAGAATTGGGGGGTGGGTAGATCGTGGAAATGGAGGTTGGGAGTGGAAGACGGGTCGAACCCGTGGACGCGGGTTCGGGCCTGGAGGTTGTGGGTGGTGGAGGCGGCGAAGTGGACGGGGATTCCATGGGCGGAGATGCGGCGGGAGAGGTGGAGGAGCTGGTTGAGATGGCCTTGAGCTGGGAGAGGAACCGCGAGGATTGTGAGGGGTATTTTGGGAACACCGTTTTCGTATTCAGTTTGAATATTATTATCGGCCATGTGGAATAGTTTGAATATTATTTGGCTTGATTTGTTTTTTTAAAAAGTGTACTAAACATCAACTATCAAGTAAGCATTATATAGATAAAATATCTAAATATTGTGGTATGACTATTTTGACTTAATCAAAGTATTTTATTTAGTTACTCCATCTCATAAATATAGAACTCTTTTTTTAACATGTTATTTAAAAAAAATATTATTTTTTAAATTTTTACCAAAAAGTAAAATATAAAAAAGTAAAAAGTATAAATATATTTTTAAGTTAAAAATTAAAGTAATTGTGAATAAAATTAAAAAAATAGTGAATAAAGTAAGACTAAATTTGTATTTTAATGTTAAAATGTAATAGTATTTATTTTCATTTTTGACAGAGTCATATTATTGTTAAATATATATTTAAGAAAAATATAGTAGTTTCTTATAAAAAGCATGTAGTATTTTTTTATTTTTTATTTTAAAATTGAAACTATGAAAATTATAGCTTTTAGATTAATTTTATTTTATGTTACACCAGGTGAAATAAATTATACATATCATTATTATACATTGCACATAAAATTATTGTATATACATTTATAATTGATATAATATGATATAAAGCTTCAAATTTAGCATCAAAACGTGACGACAACACAACGGATATGTATTACCTCGCGTGCTCCGCAAATTGTGAATACTATACATATTCAACGTACTTATGTAATTAGTCAAGCTCACGGGAATATACTTGATTATCTTTTAACTTTTTCATGTTTGAATAATACTTAGGGTGACGTTATTATAGTATTTTATTTTTGTTTTACGAGGACTTTGAAAAGTAGAGTATATTTAATAATAAATTAATACAGTATGATGTTTCGATTGAATGCCAGATTCGTTTTGATCATTTGTTTCAGTATTATTAGTAGCATTTGACCTTCTAGAATGAATTTTACTTGTATAACACGTGTTGTTGATATGATTATTTATTTTTTTGGAAGTATTATATTATTTTTTATTTATTTAAATTATTCTCTTTCAACAATAATATCTTTGCACATGTAGTCACGAGAATTATTTTCTTACCAGTAGATTGAAATGCATGTGCTATTCTTATTATAGGGTTGTCATAACATAAGGTTAAATTTATAAATTATAAGGTTAATTGGTAAAATTTTCATTGTGTACTACTATTAGTATTTTTTTCGGCGTAGTTGAAGGCACTACGTACCTTCCCTATTAGAATAGTATAGAAAAACCTTTAGATTATTCATACTTTTTTTTTAATTATATGACTTCAATTATAATATGAACATTTATAAACATATAATAATTATTTTATTTTTTACAATAAAATCTAATTTTACTTTTAGTTTTTGTTTTATTTTTTTAAATTTCATTTATAAATATTGTTACTCCTTATTATATGGCACATAAAAGCTGAGAGTTACAAGGAATTATTGTATGTGGACGAGGTGCTGGAGGTTTCGGCTGTAATGGCGGAAGGAGAATTGATAGTGCTAAAATGGCTATCATCGGTCGTTGGCTTTTTGGTGTGGTGATTTTTGTTGAATTGTTTAAGTTCTATAGTTTTTTTTTTTTTTTTTTTACAAATTTAAGTTTTAGTTTTATAAGTATTTTAAATTTATTTTATTTTATGTTATTTATAAACAAAGAGTAAAAAATATTAAAAATTACTATTTATTTTTTAAGTTGCCCCATAGCGAACATTTATTGGTTAGGACCATCGATTAATCAAGCTAACATAGTGTTCCAAGTACAAACTATAATTTATCCGGTTAAAAAATTTTACTCAATTTTTCTCACAAAAATAATCACACAGTGATTAATTTTTTAAATTTTATTTTAATAATTTTTTCATTGTACACTATTTATCATATTTATTTAACCAACAAAAAAATCAACTTGTACACTATTTATCATATTTATTGAACCCACAAAAAAGACCAATTGTGACTATTTTTGGACTGACGATTAAAATATTATAAAGTGGAGCGGGAATGCGGGAGTTGGTTTCCCCGCCAATATATCTGCATAACCCTAATCCCCAAATCGCTGCCGCGAAGAATCCTAATTAAATTATAAAACCCGTATCCCAAATTTCTTTGTTACCTCCATCCTCAACTCACTATCCCACCAATTAAAGTTCATCTTCAGAAATGTCTCAATCCAGATATTGATTTTGCACTCACTGAAACCAGGGCGTCGATTCCTCGGCTGTGGAAATTACCGGTATGTGATTTAACTTTAAAATGTGAATTTATATATTTTGAAATACAAAATAATTAATCATGTGATTCTCGACCACCGTTTGGAAGCGAGGAGGAAGCTCGAGTATAAACAGCACGCCATTTATGTGAGCTCCGGAAGGGATGATACGGTTCGGGTCGGGGGACGAACGAATCCGCTTCTTACTCGACGAGAGCTCTCCTCAATCGATAGGTAATTTTGTTGGATTGATTTAATTTAAAGCGTATATAACCGAATTTAGGTTATGTTTGTCCAGCCACTCCAGTATGCTGCCGCCGGCGGCGGCAGCTTTTTTCTCCGGGACAGGGGTGAATGGGCCCAAGGCCCAATACTTGTTGGTCCCGGTGATTTTTTCCCTGGCGAGAAGGTCGACGTAGAAGCCTTCGATTGCTCGTGACGTGTTTAGTATATAGCCCGAGTTGAAATGCCTGGCGTTCGTGATCAGCTTCGCGAGTCCTTCGAATCCGGCTTGCAAATTCGCTTCCACGGGTGACACTTGCGTAATTAATTCGGCTCCGAGGGGCAAATCGGGTTTTCCGGAAGTTCGCCAGTGAAATGAGTATGTGTTGAAAGCGGATCGGGGGAGCTAATTACTCTCCCGTCTATTACTAACAAACGCGTTAATTTTATTTAAGCGTCCTATAATAAGAGATTCTCGAAAAAAAATTTAAACGTTTTTTAATTTTCAATTTAAAAGAATATAATTTTATCTTTATTTTCTTAACTTATTTTTACTATAGTTCATTTTCTATATTATGCTATTCATGATATGTAAATATTTTTATTTATTTTTTAAATTACGCATATATATAACAGAAGAAAAAACAAATAAAAATCATATTTTGTGTGCAACGCTTGTGTTGATAATTTCTTGTTAACTTATCAAGACTATATTACCAGACCACCAAATTGAGCCTAGATGGCTACTGAATTTAAACTTATTCTGTCAAACCACTAAATTGAGGTGATCATTTTATTTTCTAAACTTATTCAGTTTTTCATCTACGATTTTCTCAGTGCTTTTTTGGTTTGAAATTTGAGCTTGTATATGAAGATCTAATTGATCGAGCTAAAGAGAATTAAACAATAAAAGATAAAAAAAAATAGACACACTAGCGGCAACTTCGATCTTTTCACTACTCCTCATCCGATCAGGCCTGATAATAGAAGTTCGTTTCGAGAAAGTTCGGGAATTTTGAAAAGACAACGGTCTTACGAGTCGATTGTATAGCGGGCCCATTCGACCGATTTCCGATATGATTACCCCGATTGCAACTATAATATCTTAATAAAAACGGAAAAAGTCGACAATTCGAGGGCCTTGTTGTTTCATTAATTTTGTTTATTGAAGAAGAGAAAATATTTGAAATTTTGGAACATTTAAAAAAGTTGGTGTCAAAAAAAGTTGGTGTCAATTTTTCTTTCATTCTCAACAATAAACTCTTAAATTCATGTTAATGATTTTTCATACATTATACATAGTTCAAATGGTAGAGGTGCTCTTAAAGAATTAAATCAAGCTTATTAGATAATAGTATTAAAATAACTAAATAATCTTATAAAAATTCCAAACATTTAGTATAAAAAAACATTTATATAGACATTTAAATATTTTTTAACGCAATTTTTTCCAACTGTTTAATATAGATTATTATTATTATTATTATTATTATTATTATTATTATTACTACGGAGTAGTATTAGCTAATTTTATTACTTGGCTCCCACTCTGGGTTCGGAGTGTTGGACCTATTTATACGCGATGTTATCCTTTTAGTATTATTTTTTTCCTTCTTAGAACAAAATTGTTGTGATAAATTCCTCGGTCTTTCTTTTGATTTTGATCTGGTTTACTTCGTTTATGATCGCGATTTCTGGCGTAAATAAAGTGTAAGTTCAACCTAATTTTAGCGTGGTAAATTATTCGGGTGGAAGAAAGGGTTAAGTTAACCTAATTTTGAATTCGTTTTTTCAATGATTTTGATTTAGATCTGGTTTAGTTCGTCGATGATCAATATGGCTGATCGTGGCTTCTCGCAGAAAAAAAGATAAGTTTAACCTAATTTTAGCGTGATAAATTGTTCGGTTCTTGTTCATGATTTTGATTTAGTCTGATTATCGGGTGGAATAAAGGGTAAATTTAACCTAATTTTGAATTCTATTCCCCCTTTTTTCGACCCAATCAAATAAACCTAATTATACGTATTCACTTTCTATCTGAATTCAACCCGTTCTTGTTTTCTGCCGTTATTGCTTTCGTTTTGGTGTAATGTTATTTATTGATTTAACCAAATTTAAGGTATTCAGTTTCTTTCTGAATCTAGCCCGTTCTTGATTTCTGAAGTTATCTGTTTCTTGTTGTTTGAATGATCAAACCAAATTCTAGTTATTCAGCTCTGCCGATTTCAACCCTTTCTTGAATTCAGGGTTACATACATTTTACATTTTCACATGATTGGATTCAGGGTCACTCATTCATTTATTTTTTACTCCTATTTTTTTTATCTGATTTAATTATTGTATTTAATTTTATTTATTTGATTTTATATTTGTGAGTATTTTCTTATTTTTGGTATCTCTTTTTTGTAAATTCATGTATCTAATTTTATTATTTTTTTGAGTTCTATTATTTTCTATTATTGTTTGGATTGTTCTTGTTCTTATTTTTGGCTCTATAAAATAGAGTACTAGTATTTTTGAATTTAATTTACTATCTTTCAACTTTATTTAATCTGGTTTTAATTATTTTTAGTCATATTATATATATATATATATATATATATATATATATATATATATATATATATATATATATATATATATATATATATATATATATATATATATATATATATATATATATATATATATATATATATATATATATATTGTGTCTATGTCTTTCTCTTCTATTTTTAAAAGTTAGTTCCTACATTTTATCTTCTTATTGTTGTTGTTGTTGTTATCAAGTAATAATTTATAATTTATTTAATATATATATATATATATATATTTATATATTTATCCCATTTTTTGTAATATTCTTTTATTATTTTATATATTCTTTGTATATTAGTAATATTATTTTTTGTGTCATTCTTATATTATTTTATATACTAGTAGGAGTAGTATTTTTCTAATTACGTTTTTGTTTTATGAAATTATTTATAAATTTTGTTTTGATTTTATAATTATACTTACCTTATTTTAATTTTCTTGCCTTATTTTAAATTATTTCATAATTATGTTTCTATTCTTCCTTATTTATTTTTATTTTATAGAGTCATTTAATCTGATTTTAATAAATTTTAGTCTTATTCTATATATTTTTAAAATCTTTTTTCTATGTTTATCTTTTTTTATTTTTGACTTTATTAGTAATAATTTATTATTGATTTAATATATTTTATAAATTCATTTATCCGCTTTTTTTGTCTTTCTTATTAGTACTATTTTAGACTAATGGTCATATATATAGTATTATATAATATTTTTAATATTTTTTTAATTATGTTTTTATTTTATGAAATTATTTTTAAATTTCTAATGTTATAAATATAATTCTACATTTCTACTTGCCTGATTTTATAACTTTCCTTATCTGTATTATTTTATAATGCAATAATGATTATATTTATAAATTTCTTTTATTTATTAATAAGGAACATGTCTAATACAATGCAAACAACCATCGGTAAAATCAGTCGTTGAGTAATCCTTTCCGTCTTTTTACATTGGGTCTGTGTTGGTTCAGCGCACAGATGTATTTGTAGGAATTGTTGCGTTTCAATCTATTTATCTAAACTTACTATGTATACTTAATTCTATTTCTCACTTGAGCTCAGGGTCACACATTTAATAGGCCTGACATGATTGCTTATATGCAGGTGTGATTGTCAAATCTAAAATATAACACATTGATTTCTTCTCTTCATCAAATGAGTTCGTTACGAAACTCGCTTTTTCATGGTTTTATCACTCTCTTTTTTAATCTATCAGCGTCGCACTTCTTCTGTTTAACCTCACTTATGTTTTCTTTGCCTAGGATACTGTTGTCTATGATATGTTTGTTGAGGTAAGTTGAGGTAAGCTGAACCATCTGTCTTGAACCCTCTATATTGTTGTATCTTAGAGTTCCTAATGGATTGACCTAGTATGTCAGCCTATTGCTTCACAAACCTGCACTTTTCCTATGTTCTGTACTCGTGGAATTCATTGCAGAGCTGACTACTTGTTTTAATTCCATAGGTACAAAATATTATATATTGACTTAAATGTTCCTCCTTTGTTTATTGTATTGGTTTTCTTTTGTTGCAGCTGCATTAGTCTCATCTCCCAGCGTTTATCTTGGAGTATGATTTGGCTATATTGTGTGACATGTTCAGGTTCTCATCTTCATTCAATTCTACATTTCAATTTTTTAGTCTTATTCTGTATTATTATAAATAAATTGTTTCTCTTCTTATTTTTAACCATATGTTTGTTGAGTCAAACTGAACCATTTATATAATTTTCACAATAATTTATTACAGTGTCTCTGATTTAACCCACTATATTTTCTTTAGCGAGTCATGTGTTATATCCTTGATTTATCCCAATGAATTGACAGGGTATGTTGGTCTATTTCTTCACGAACCTGCACTTTTCCAAAGCTGACTAGTACTGCCATAGGTACTAAAAAATGTATGCATGTATATATACTCAGTTCCTCCTTTGATTCAATATTGATTTTGCTATTTCGTAAGACATGTATATACTGCACATTCATGTGTTCTCCATGTATTTTTTGGTGTTTGACACTAAAATGTCAATCTGTTAGCTTTTTCACTCTTTTTTAAAACTCATTTCTAATTTCATGATTTGCAAACCAGAAGAAGAGAGTGTTTATTAAATGCTTGGATTCTTTCAGTAATGCACGTGGACTCTGGAAAATAGACACATGCTTTATGTAGGAGTGCTCTTTTCAGCGTAGTTTTACTTTTAGTACGAGTTGCGTTACAAAAAATCTTGTTTTTCTAGATTAAATAATGATTTTATAATTTAAATTGTTTTGCAACTTTATTTATCTTCTTCTATGTATTATTTGATACTATTTTATATGATAGTTTCTATTTTTCATTTTTCTTGTTTTTGGTTTTCTAAATTTATTTATCTGACTTTATATTTTTTGAAATTTATTCTATGTATATTTTGTAGTATTATTAATTTAATATATATTTTTGATGATTTTAATTTTTTTATCTGATTTTATTTTGAGTCGTATACAATTTTTTTATAATTTTTTTTTTATAAATTATTGATTTAAGTTTTATTTATTTCCTTTTCAATTGTGTTGTTTTTTTAATGATTTTTTAGCCTTATTCTATATATATATTTAATGATTTTAATTTTTTTTATCTGATTTATTATTTTCAATTTTATTGTTTTTTTATGATTAATGTTTTTAAATTTATATATATATATATATATATATATACACATATGTATAATGATTATAATTTTTATCTGATTTTAGTTTTTGAGTCTTATACATTTTATTTTGTTTTGGTTTTATTAATTATTGATTTAAGTTTTATTTATTATTTTTCAATTTTGTTGTTTTATATGATTTTTAGCTTTATAAGTTTTTGTTTAAAATTTTATAATTTTATTTGTTTTTTCTTTGTCTTGTTATTTTTTCATATTATTTGTTTGTTTTTTTAAGTTTGTTCATCAATTTTCAGTTTTATTTATCTGTTTTTATCATTTTGGAGGCTTATTCTAATATTGTTGTAATATTTTTTTGTTTGCTTATCATTAGATTTTAAAATTTTATTTATCTGATTTTATAACTTTTTAGTCTTCTATATTATGAATTTCATAATATAGGTTGGTTCTAATTTTTATTTTTCTTCTTATTTACTTTTATTAATAATATTTTAGATTTTTTTTACTACTGTATGTTCTATATTTTTGTTACTGTTCGTGTTTTTAAACATTTTCTTACTATAGTTAGTTTTAATAAATATTATAGGCAACAGTAGTCCTCATATTTCAAATATAAATATAGCCATATTAGACGACTCTGCCATAATTATAATATTTACTTTAATTATGACCACAATGATTATATTTTATGTATTTGAAGTTGTATTGATTGAGAGTTGGTGCTGAATTAGAGCAGTCTGTCATGTTTTGCCATCCTTGTATTATTATATTTTGGCTATTGGATTCTGAAAGAGTGCTTGAAGATGAGTTTACTTACCATATGATGTGATTCTATATATCCCTTTTCCTGATTCTGTGTGCATAATACTTCTCTTACCATTATCTCTCACATCCACCTACCTATGAATCCAAATTATACTTCTTCATCAGATCTCCGCTTTGCATTTTTATTTTTATGTAGAAGATATTCAACGAGTTTGATTGGGGTACATTCATCAGGAACATGTCTAAGATAGCCATCGGGATTAGTAAAATCATTTGTTGTGTAATACTTTCATTCTTTTCACGTTGGGCTGCTGTTCGTTGAGCACATATGTATTTGAAGAAACTGACGCACTTTGCTAACATGCTGTAGATAGTTGAATCTGCATGCAAATCTGCTATCAAAACTCGGGTTATCGTGGTTTGTTGGATTAATCATTCATTGGTTCGTTGGTATTTGGTGTGGTGTTTAGCTGTGTTTGTATCTCTGTATGTAGTCTTCCTTTGTAGATTTAATTATATTCCTGTCTTGAATTCAGGGTCAATTGGATTATGATTTGTCTATTTACTGGGGACACGTTCAGTTCTATCAATCACTAAGGTTTAACATCATCTGATGATGTTCTTCTCATCTTCATCCATGCATCTCTCTATGGTATTTGGTTTTTGTGTTTGCCATTTGTTGCAGGATTTGTCAATCCAATTCTACAGTTGATGACTAAATGCCAGTATGTTTGCTTTTTCACTCTTCCCAAACGTAATTCCAAATTTCATTACTTCATCATGAGTTACAAACCTGAAGTAGTTAAGTCCTTAATTTATGTTTGGGTTCTTTCAGTAATGGACGAGGACTCTGAGCGTGAGTGTAATTTATGCTGCTTTTCTTACGTGTCCTTAACCAAAGAAAAAAATCTAGGATTGATCTTGTGAGTTCTTGAAGTCTGCAATACTTAGTAGCTTACTGATGCTGCTATTTTTGTGGTGGTTTGAGTCATAATACGTGAAACTGAATGACGTTGTGTTCTTTGTAATTCTGCTCTCAAGTCTTTGTATTCTTCAAGCATCACATTTCTTTGCATAGGGAAGGTAATTAGAATTTGTATAATAAGCCTAAATTATAAAAATATAGCTCTGATCTAATTGATTGTTTTAGAGCATATTTCGTTGGACATTTCCATTTATTTTAAAATTAATTTGCCTCTCTTTGTTTTCATGCATGTTGAGATACATTTTGACATTTTTTATTTTCTTGAACAAGTAAATATACCTGTTTGACTGACTTGGAAATGTTGTGATGAAAGAGAATCTTATAATTCGACTTCCAGTAGTTCGGATTGATTGTGAAACTTGGATTGCATTTGCTTATTATTTTGTTTTCTCAAATTTATTTGGAGTTGTATTGAACTTCTTTTCCCTCAGTTTTCTGTGAGTGTCGAAATATTTCTTCTAGTCCATCATTAAGAAATGCCTTGTGTTTCATTTGGGAGCTCTCAATTAGTTGTGCTTCATATTTCTCTCTTCTTTCTTCTACAGCACATATAAACACTTACTTTCATGTTATCCAACTATTTCAGGTTTCAGCTTGTAGTGAAGTCTACATTATTGCTATCTTCATGAATCTTGCGATTCGGATGCGTAACTGAGTCATTGTTCAGCTGTGTTTGGTAAGCGTTGTTTTTTCTTTGTGCCAAACATGATGACTATGAGTGATAGTTTTTGGTTGTGGATGATTCTGTTTTGTGTAATTTCTGGTGTGATTTGCTGTTGTAGCCTTATAGGGATTAAGTTTAAGCATAAAATGGTGAGTGTTTATTTATAGATGTAATTAGGAGGGAAACCAAAGTTGTTTAAAGTAATATGATGCGACTTTGGTAGGTGGTGCTTTTGGGGGGAAATTTAAATTTTTTAACACTTATTGTTTGCTTTTTTTTTTTTTTTTATTCATATTTCCAATATTTTTTGAAAAACATGATTGAAACCACAATCAAGATTTTGAAGAACTACAATAATTAAAAAGTAGCAGTTGTGATTATAGTAGATCTACAGCACTTTGTATGTGTTCGTGTTTGTACTACATTTTATAACTTTCAGACTTCTATATCCTATTTTTAAAATTTATCTTGCGCTGTACAGTGATTATAGGTGTTGTAATTTATTTAGTCTCCTAATTTTTATTTGAATATTTTATTTCTCTTTTTATTTTTAATATCTGATTTAGATATTAATCTGTTTTGTGAATTGTCCATTATACCTTTCAGCAATTTGGAAAAAAAAAATACGCACCCCTCTGCCGTGTGAAACACATAAAGATTATTGGTTCGGAAGAGAGTACATATCTATTTTAGAATCTATCTCAATAACTATTAGAATACTAAATTAAAACGAATAGAAATCTCTATTTTTAAAATCAATTACTCCATTACATTGTAAATGCTTGTCAACTTTTTTGTATACAAACATTTGTAGGAAACAGGGGAGTAATAATTGATGCGATTGTTCACCATATTTTAGATAAGACCGAACAAATAGCAACCCCTTTTGACAAATGTGACCTAAAAAGTGGTTTGTTACTTTTTTGGAGTATTGCCTACTTCGAAAAACGAATTGAAATCCCATATTCAAAAAGTTGGACAATCACTAACTAAGCTTTCTTACCAAAAAAAAAGAAAAAATGGTCAATTCTATAATAAATCAATAATACTGAGCAACCCATTATTCTTCCCATTAGCAATGAACTGTAATAATCAGTGTTAACTAACAATTCTCTTTATGTTTTGAGATCAAACGAATTTTTAATCAAACTATCTCGTTACGTGAGCGATAAACGAATCCATCTCCTTTCGACTTCCCGCGATTCCCACCGATTTCCTGACCGCCTCTCCCAGCTCTGCCGCCCTTCTCCTCACCCCATCCCCTTCATCCATCAACCGCCTCACCGCCGCCTCCACCACTCCCGCCGGCAGCAGCTTCTCCTCCCGGCCCCACCGCTTCATCTCCACCCCCACCCTCAAAATCTCCGTCACCAGAGCCGCGTTCGCCGGCTGGTCCGAGTGCTGCGGCCACGTGGCCATCGGCACCCCCATGCTTATGCTCTCTAGGCACGAGTTCCAGCCGCAGTGGCTCACGAACCCACCCGTGGCTCGGTGGCCCAGAATCTCCAGCTGTGGGGCCCAGTCCCGAACCACAATCCCTCGCCCGCGGACCCTCTCCTCGAACCCGGGCCCCACCAACTCGTCTAATTCGCGGGCCCCACCTTCGAAGATGTCCCCTCGATCCGCGTCCCGGAGAACCCAGATGAACCTGTGCTCGCTCATCTCGAGCCCGAGCCCGATTTCCTTGATTTGGTCGTCGCTGAAGGAACACGTGGTCCCGAACGAGACCAATACGACGGAATCGTTATGGGCCTGTTTGTCGAGCCAGCCCAAACATTCGTGTTTCGGCCCATTGTCGGAATTCGAGACGGGGTTAAATGGGCCTAAGGCCCAAAGCTTCTTTCCGGTCGATACCAGTCGTTGCTCGAGGAGATCGAGGGAGAACCCCTCGATCTCCCGGCAGGAGTTGTAGATTTCGCCGGAGGTGAGGCCGCGCGTGGCGGTGCGCTGGAGGTCCATGAACTCCGCGAATTCCGGGGGGTAGTAACCGTCGAGCGGGGGGATCTCCCTGGCGGCGGATTCCCGGGCGAGGAGGAGTGGGGCGATCTCGACGTCCCAGGAGGCGACGGAGAAGGCGGAGATGCTGCGGAAGGTGTAGCACTCGGCGCGTGGCACGGCGTGTGCGTCCTGGACGACGTACGACATCAGGGAGTCGTGGATGACGACCACGCGCCTCGAGGCGCGTGCGAGTGATTTGACGAGCTTAGTCAGCGGGCCCCGCAGGTGGAGGGAGGCAGTTAGGGAAGGCATGATCTGGAGCGGGAATTTCGTGGGCGCGTGGGGGTCGGGGGGCGGGTTGGGGAAAGGGGGGATGGGGAGCTCGTGGAATTGGACGGCGGCGGCGGAGGAGGAGGAGGAGGAGCGGAATCTGGCTTGACGGAGATGGGTGGCGGAGGCGGCGAAGTGGACGGGGATGCCGCGGGAGGAGAGGAGGCGGGTGAGGTGGAGGAGCTGGTTGAGATGGCCCTGGGCGGGGAGGGGGACCATGACCACCGCCACGTCGGAGGGGGTAGTGGTGGTGGTGGAGGACATGTTTTTGGGTTTGGCTTTTGTCATTCGTCACATGCAAATGCAAAAGCGTTTCTTTATAGCGTGTACGTAAAAGTGGAGGAAATGGATAATATTATATGTGCCGCATTTTTGGGAAATGATTCTAATTTCTAAATTATTCATTCATAAATCATAAATACAAAACAATACAATAATATTATTTGGAGAGTACTGAATTGAATTGTGATGAACTAAGCCAGATCTTCGTCGAGTTGGATGGATTAGGCTCTCCTCTCCCCGAACAACTTGGTCATGAGTCAATTTTGAATGATTAATTGCATTTTCACAATCTTAACCAAACCGAAAAAAATGATTATAAAATTGAATTCTACTACTGTATATTTTATTGGTCAATTTTGGCAATCACATCGGTTGAGATCTATATGGACAAGAAATCTTTTCTTTATGGTTTCGGAAGTCAAATGGTGTTTCCGGTTTTTTCTCAAGTATCAACCTAAAAGATTTTGTTCCAAATTCGTGATTTGGACAACATGTGACCCGTGTCAACTTTCTTTCAAACCACAAAATGTACGTAACTTTTACTTTCACGGATCTGTTTCGTTCCAAGTTTTTTCTAGTCATGACTCATGCTACAATAATTGTAATTTTTTTTGGATTACTATATAATAAAGAGTAAAATTATGTTCTTTTGAATTGAAAATGGTTTGGATTGAAATTAAATTTAGTTCAATTTAATTTTTAAATATTGAAATAATAAAAATAAAAATAAATAAATAAATAAATTAAATGACTGAACTTATTATAAATTTATTATTTTGAAACATTTTATAAGACACCACAAAAAAATTAAAAATAATATTAAATTTACTTGCTTAAATAATATTTTTTTATAATTATATTAGTATTCATTAATTAAAACTAAATAAACTCACTTCACAATTCACTTCACGAACTGTATTTTTGTTTCCAACATAATAATTAGTTATACGACTTTTAGAAATAAAAGTGTACTTTGATTTGGGCCAGCTTATTTATTAACCATAGAAATTGCAAACAATCCAGGCCCATTGGCCCAAAGAAACCGACACGTGGGAACACACAATAAAAAACAAATTGAAGCAAATAATTGTAATTATAGGGAGTCGCGGCGCAGCCCCCTCCACTCCAAATGATCTGAATTAAAAATACTAGTAACACAAAAGTAATTTAATATTTTATTTTTTAGCCCATAATTCATTGGTAAAACTATTGATAAAACTTACGGTGACCTCACTGATCTGGGTACAAATTCTAGGTGATCCATGTTAATTTTTTCAGTAAAATATTACTCTCTTCTGTTCTTTTTCAGTAAAACTATTTGTAATCTGTAAAAAGAAAAAGAAATGTGACTATTAGTTAAAAATTAGTTAAAAAAATGTGACTATTAGTTTGGAGAAAAAAAATATAAAAATTGTCCTTCAATTTACCTTCTTGAATTTCTTAGCCAACTATGGAGTGGGGTTCAAATTTCCATCTCTGGTCTTTATCAATATATATTATTTTTTAATTTTATACCCTAAAAAGTTTGATAAAGACATTTCCAACATGTGCATACTGCTCTTATCTCACTATCAATTACTACTATACTTGTCATTTTCACGCATCATTTGTGTTAAGTATAATTCTTACTTTGATACAAATTTATACTCAGTCCACAATTGAAGAAGAAAAAACAATTAATTAAAGAAAAATGTAAGTATCAGAAATTTGATACTCCTATTTACAATTCAAAAAATGTGCAAATGTAAATCAAATTTATTATATTTTTATTTTATTTATATTATAATATAAGTAAAATGAAAATATAAGTATAGATTTACAGGTATAAATTATTTTTGATGTGACAAGTTACTTGACACAAATTTGTACTTTATACTCTACACACCATTGGAAATGCTCTTACACCTTGTAAAAAAACATTTCAAAAAATAATCTTACTCTTGCATTTTCAATTTTCACTACATTTTAATTTTTTTACTCACATGTCCGAATTCATATAATCATTCATCACTGGTCAGACTCAGAGCATTTATCTGTTTTAAAACAACACATTGGATTGCAATATTTGCTACAAAAAACACAAAAGTAACAAGTATTGTATATATATATTTCAGTTTGCATTGTTGTTTTTTGGAAGCACTACTACAACCTGTATCTCATACTGAACATGTAAGATCTCAACATCTCATCTGAGAAAGAAAAAAAAAAGTGTATCGATCCAATCCCTAAGCGAATTTAGTTCGAAAAAGCACGCTATCTCCTAACCTAATAAACCCTCTCTCGTTCGTCCCAATGAGTTGTAACAATGAGGCTCAATAGCAAACAAGAAGAGAGCTCTCATTTGGATCTCCTCTTGGATTCTCCATAAGCTACCACCCCCATGACGGTCATCGTATAACCGGCAATCCCGATAAAAGTCACGGGGTTTCGGAATATCAGTATTGATATCACCACTGCCACTGCCCCTTTCGCATTGCCTAATACCTGGTGCAGTTTCGACAAGCATAAAAAAGCCAATGGATCGACAAGTACAAGAAAAGTCAACATTGAAAAGTCAATGACTCGAGAAGTACAAGAAAAGAAAGAGGACCTGGAGTGTTAGAGCACTTGTGTGCTTAGTGACCAAGAAATTGCACAAGTTGGCTCCGTAAGCCATTGTTGAATTAGCGAAGAGAAGAATCCACATGAATTTGTGTTCCCTACCGAGCGAAACCACAACATCGAATACGTTGGGTTCCATTACAAGAGCTGCAGGGAGCAAAACAACTACGGCTATGGGGGCCATGTAAAGCATCAGGTTCATCGAGTTCAGCTTTTCACTGCAAATTAATTTTTGCAAAAGTGTATGATGCTGATATACAAGAGACAACAAAGTTTTAGAGAATACTAGTATTTATATACCCCTCGTTAGAAAGAAGGACGCCTTGAAGAACGGATTTGAAAGCTCTTGCTGCAGTAGCGGAGATACACATGATAAATCCGTACAGATGGAAACTCGGCTCACCCTGCAAGTAATGACACGAGAAAAATGTGAGTCTAATAAACCCAAAACTGAATGTTTACGATATTTCTTAGGTGATGGCGTGATGCAGATGTTCAGTAATGCAAGTGATTAAACCGGACAACGGCGACAACAACACGAACAAGGCGAAGAATTCAGAGATCCTACTATAAAGAAAAATCTTGCAGGGGCCAAAAAAGGAGAAACACATAACATCAAATCAAGCAATTCAATCAAGAAGAAGCATCCCATTCATGATTAGATCTTGCTACTAAATGGTGCCACCTAAAAACAAAATCCTTTTGACAAATCACAAGAACCCATACCAGGAAACAAAACACAACAATCTAAAAATGATTTTTTTTTTCCCGACAAATCACAAGAACCCATATCAAGAAACAAAACAAAACAATCTAAAAACGAAATCTTTTCGACAAATCGCAAGAACCCATATCAAGAAACAAACCAAAACAATCTAAAAATTAAATCTTTTCGACAGAATCGCAAGAACCCATATCAAGAAACAAAACAAAACAATCGAAAAATTCAATCTTTTCAGAAAACAACAAGAAACGCAGATTAAGAATTCATCACACATACACACATACCCCACTGGCAATGACAACCCCGGCAACGACGGGCACGAGACAGGTATAAGTAGCCCAGCCCTCCTGCTTTCGCGTCATGAGGAAAGCGAAGACGGCGGTGAAGAAGGGGGTGGTGGCGCCGACGGCCTGGTTGAAGGAGACGGGGAGGTACCTGAGGGAGATGTTGCCGCCGACGACGGAGCCGCAGAAGACGATGCTGAGGGTGGCGATCCTGAGGAACTGGGATCGGGATTTGATCCTCTGGAAAGGGACGACCTTGAGGAAGACGATGGAGATGTAGCTGAGGACGGCGCAGGCCGACATGTGGCACATTGTGAGGAAGATGGGGAAGGAGAGGCCGTAATTCGAGAGGAGGAATTTGTTCAGGAGGAGGACGCCGATGTTCGTCGAGTACCACAGGGTTATCAGCCCCGTGATAAAGATGGTTTCTTTCTTCGGCGTCGATGTCGACATTGTTGTTCTTGATTTGTTTTTGTCTGGTTTTTTTCTTTGGGGGTGAATTTCTTTTACATTTGATGTCTTTTTTTTGTTTTTTTTTTTTGTTTTCCTAATTCTTTTTTTTGTTCTTTTTTTTTAATGGTGAGTTCTGTTATTACACGACTATTTTCATGGTGTGATCAGTGTTTTTGTGCGTGTTGGAGGAATGAATTGAGGAGTAGGGTGTATTTTGGTGTGTGTGTGTGGTAATGTTGGTGCAGGTAGAGGGTAGGATTCAATTATGGGCACCACTGCACCAGGGCAACATTTTCAGGTCCGGTCCAACCTCGAGCCGACCAAGATCGAATTCGGGCAACTCATTATTATAAACGAGTCGAACTCAGACATTATATTTGTTTAATTTTTGTAATAAGTGTATGCTCGTTTTGTTAGTTAAAGTTAATGCTCGACTCGTTTGCATTCTGAACGGTGAGCCGGTGACGACAATCGCTCATCTATTCAGTTTATTTTATAATGAAATTAAAGAAATCAAAATCAAAAGCCAAACACATCAACACAAAACAACATCAGATTCTGCTCACAATGAACTTGAGTAATATACAAGTAGTTGAGCCCGGCGAAATGTTGTTTACCGTTCACGTAAGCTAGAACATTATAAACAGCAATGAATGCACTAAATAATGGATACTATCAGATTGCCTTTTTTAAGGAGCTCGTTGCTCTGAAAGGTAAATCGTGAAAAGTCGTTTTGTAACACTGGTCTTCCAAACGATCACTGCATTAAAGCACACAACAGATTGTGAGTATTGTTTTTGAGTGTAGATAACAACAAAAGAAACAAAATGGAAAAGCAGGCTATTAAACTTTTAATAATCTAAATGGAAAAGTTTTTTCGATAATTACAAAAAATCCCCTGAGGTTTGTTTACCCAAGACTTCATCACCTCTACCACTTCCTTCACAAGCAAGACCATTTCAATTTTAACACAGATACAAACCACAGGGGTAGTTCTGTAACTTTAAAAACCTCTCGTTTTTCTGTAATTACTAATTACCCCAAACTCAGGGGTTGTATTGTAAGTCACACAGTATAAATACTTCAAAACTAGAAAAAATAAAATAGCAGAGACAATTGTAACTACTAATAACCTCATTTAGCAGCTAACTTGCCATTAGCCTCATTCAATGTTCGAACGAGATGGACTATACGGTATTGCAGCTTTGCATTTTCAGTAGTGAGGCACTGCACCTCCTTCAGAGCCTGATACAGATAAATTAGATCCGAGATCCATATCTCTCACACTATTTTTTAATTGAAGTAAAAAAGGAAAAAAGAAAAAAAAAAAAAAAAAAACTAGTACGACACATACCTTTTCTCTTTCCGCAACTCGCTCATGTTTCACGCGTTCTAGCTCTGACTTAAGTTCACTCACCAACTTAACATGTTCTTCATTCCCAGAATCTAAAAAGCAACGAGAATTAGAAGAGTGCGTTTTTCTTTCAATAAGTAACAAAAGGTAAAAAGCCTTCTGAACTGACCTCCATGTTTCTTCAGTGAAGCTTCAATTCTCGACAAACGGTCCTTCGTACCAAAACAAAAGTAATTGAACATATTAGCATGGGAAAATCTCCGAAGTCCGAACAGCAAGTGGAAGACTGATTTCTCGAATGAATATATAGCTCTTTGCAGCATCACCATATAGTCTATATTCACACACCATACCTAAGTTTTCACGACACTCCCTCTGTCTCATAACACTTTGCCTAATTTATTCCATTACATTTACCGGCAACTCTCACAATCCTTGTTATTACCGTAATTTAAATTACCGATTTTATATTTCGTTTCATTCACCTACGTACCAAATGTGCTCCACCGTATTTTAAGAGCCGATGCCAGAGGGATTATATTCGAACATTTGAATCATTTTTCTTGAATTCAAAAGGGGAAATTTTTCATTTTTTATGAGTTAGATAACCAAACAAAATTTCGAAGAAAAAGAACGAGATATTAAACTGGTAAAATCATGTAATAAACTAGCATTCAATCAAGAAACAAAATAAACGAAAAACATCAACACACAGATAGACACAGGAATTTAAATAAATTTATATGAAATAAATACTTAGAGAGAGAGAGAGAGTTGAGAATATGAATACCTCGGCTTCTGAAGCTCTTCGGTAAAGCGGTTTCAATAGTTCATCTAGATCGACTGATTTTGGCGCCGCCATTGTTGTTCGCTGCTTTCAACTTCAAATACGCAGTCAGCCAGTCACAGCTTGTGGGGATGGCAATGATGCGGTGACATTTTAAAAACGCTACTGGAAAAAACGTGTTTTCCTTGGGAAGTTGGGCCTACCCGTCGGGCTGGGCTGATCAATGGATTGGGCTGAGCCAACATTATAGCAGCCCAAACAATTCGGACTTTTTTGGACCAGCTCGATTTTTCCCAAATACTCCATTATTTACGATTTCACTATTTTATTTATTTACTATTGATTTTATTATAAGAGCATCTACAGTGTAGTTTCAACTTTTGAGCGAGGAGTAGACAACCTACGCGTCAATTCATACTTTTTCTACTTCTACCTAAAAAAACTTCTACCTCATCCAACGGTTATACCTACAAAACTCCCACCATTTTTTTTATTTAATATTTATAGAAATAATAATTTATTTTTTTATTTTTTATTTAATATTTATAAAACTAATCACGGATATACTGATTTTAAAATTTTAACTATTTTAAATTTTTTATTTTTAACTAAATTTTATATAAAATAAAAAATAATTTCTAACGATAAAAATTTAACTATTTCAAAATTCTTATTTTTAATTAATTTTTATATAAATAATTTTTAACAATAAAATTTTTTATTATTTAAATTTTTTTATTTTATATTAATTTTTATATAAAATAGAATAATTCGTTAAAATACAAAATAAGTTAAAATTTAATCTATTTCAATATACTTAATTTTAAATAATTTTTATATATTTAAAATTATTATTTTTTAATTAATTTTTATATAAATAATTTTTAACGCTAAAAGTTTAACTATTTAAATTTTTTTATTTTGTATTAATTTTTATATAAAATAGAATAATTCGTTAAAATAAAAAATAAGTTAAAATTTAATTTATTTCAAATTTTTTATTTTTATTAATTTTTATATAAAATACAAAATAACGTTAAAATATAAAATAATTATTTAACGCTAAAATAATAATAATAATATTAATAATAAAATAATATTATTTTTTATCTCTAGGGTAGAAGTTTTTCTACCCCAGAACTGAACTTTTAGGAGCTTCTAATCTTAACACGTCAGCACAGCTCCAATAATTTATAACTCATTCATTTTTGAGTTAAAAGTAGAAGTACAAATATACTTTACATCACCATAGTAAATGCTCTAAAATTTGACTATTATTGTAACGTATCGTTGCGGACTGAAGTGTTTGGGCTGAGCCAACATTTTAGCAGCCCAATCAATTCGGACTTTTTTGGACCGGCTCGATTTTTCCCAAATACTCCATTATTTACGATTTCACTATTTTATTTATTTACTATTGATTTTATTATAAAATTTGACTATTATTGTAATGTATCGTTGCGGACTGAAGTGTACAATTTTAGGACGAATAAATTGTTAATTTTTATTTAATAAATAAATTGTTAAACGGTTTAAATAAAATAAAAATACAAACTTTATTAATTTATTTTACAATTTAAGATCTTATATAAATAAAATTATCAAAAATAAATTGTTATATATGAAAAAAATAATTAAAAATAGAAAAGTAAGTCAACATTGACTTTTTTCGTTTAAAACAATATACAAAAAATATGAAAAATAATTATTAATATAAAATTTAATAGTTAAATTTTATTTTAATAATTTTTTCATAATTTTTGTATAAAAAAAGTCAACGCATGTGCGTGTGCCTATAGTTCTGAGATAGAGGAGTATTAACTAACTAATAAATTTGAAATTTTTATTGTTTAAGTTACAAAAGCTTATACATAGCTAAAGTTTTAAAAAAAAATCTTAATATTTAAATATTTGTAATTGACTTAAAAAAAAATTACTTAATATTTAAATATTTGTAATTGACTTAAAAAAAAAAATTACTCTAATAGTATATGTAAATATGTGTAGCTTTTATATTTTTTATGAATTAATTAATTATTTTTTATATTAAAAATATAAATAATAATAAATTTTAATTTTATTTTCCAATTTAAATATATATATTAATTTCAATATTTATTAATATTAATTTTGTACGAGCTGTGCCTGTATCAGAAGAAATAAAACCTAATACCCAAAAACCAAACGAGTGATAATATTCCCATCGAGAAGTGAAGAAGAAACAATGGCGGAGAAGTACGACTTGACGCAGATTATAGCACCGATGCTGGACAGGCATCTCATCCTCCCACTGCTCGAGTTCTTGCAGGATAGAGGGCTATACCTCGAGGCTGACATTCTCAAGGCGAAGATTGAGCTGCTCAACCAGACGAACATGGTCGATTATGCCATGGACATCCACAAATCCCTCTACCATTCCGAAGACGTTCCACAGGGTATGTATATATTCATGCCCTTGTTAGGTTTAGGGTTTTCAGATGCGTTTTTGGTATATTTATGCCCTTGATTGATCTTGCTGTTTCCATCTCGTTTTCTGGTTTTTATTAAACTTAATACAATTAGAATAGTTGGAATGGAGATTTTTGTACAGAATTTTGGAACTAAAAATCATGATCTACGGTTATTATTTTTGGGAAGAACGTGACATTGCCAAATTAGGTTTACGAAAATGTAGTTGAGGAATATCGGTTGAAGTGAGATGTTATTCTATTCTGTTTCTTGTATTCTGGGTGCTTCAGAGATGGTGGAGAGGAGAGCTGAGGTGGTGGGTAGACTGAAGTTGTTGGAAGAAGGGGCGGCTCCTTTGATCACCTTTTTGCAGAACCCTAATGCGTATCAGGAACTGAGGGCTGACAAGCAGCACAATCTTCAGATGCTTAATGATCGTTATCAGGTTCGAGTTTTCTTCGTATTGCAAATATTTTAATCAACTCTATTTTTGAAGGTCAAATTCTCAAAAGCATTTACATTGAACTAAAACTATACAATGGGTGGTTTTTCATACTTTCAATGGTGATCTGCTTGCGAATTATTTTTTGTAAAGTATATTAAGATCTACTTCATGTTATGGGTTGTCTACTAGTTGGAATCATTCGATGCATGTTCTGTGCTGTGCAGATTGGTCCGGATCAGATTGAAGCATTGTACCAGTATGCGAAATTCCAGTTTGAATGCGGAAACTACTCTGGGGCTGCCGATTATTTGTATCAGTACAGGGCCTTGTGCACCAACAGTGACAGGAGTTTGAGTGCATTATGGGGAAAACTGGCAGCAGAGATTCTGATGCAGAATTGGGACATTGCATTGGAGGAGCTTAACCGCGTGAAGGATATTATAGACTCTAAGGTTGGTTGGCGTACATATTGGTTATTAATAGTCTATACGCATCCCTTGGTCAGTACATAAAAACTGAACTTGTAATGGTGGTTGGCTTTGCAGAATTTCTCTTCCCCGATGAATCAAGTGCAAAGTAGAATATGGCTAATGCATTGGAGCTTGTTCATCTTCTTTAACCATGACAATGGAAGGACCCAAATTATTGACTTATTTAATCAGGACAAGTATGACATTGGAATCAATTTCTTCTTTTCATTGTTTCTTATGACAAGTTTCTCGTTATGTTTTGTGCTCACCTTTCCTACTTAATAAATGGTAAATGTAAATTTTGTTGAGAACCACTGGATTGATGCCCCTAACCCCAGTTTTTTTGTTTTTTTGTTTTTTGTTTTTGAAGGTGTCTTTCAGCATACTTTTAATATTAACCTCTCTTTACAGGTATCTGAATGCCATTCAAACAAATGCCCCCCATCTACTACGTTACCTGGCGACAGCATTCATAGTCAACAAAAGGAGACGACCTCAATTTAAGGAATTTATAAAGGTGATTCAGCAAGAACAATACTCTTATGAAGATCCCATTACTGAGTTTTTGGCCTGCATATATGTCAACTATGACTTTGATGGAGCTCAGAAGAAAATGAAAGAGTGTGAAGAAGTAAGTTCCCTTTCCTTACTGTGTTCTCACTTCTCACTCATCATGTCTCTGAATAGACTGTGATATTGATTTAAATAAGCTTCACAGATTCACATGAACCCACTTTGACTCCCAAGATCATTTCCCATTGTTACTATTGACAAACCTTATTATCTAAATGCAGGTGATAATGAATGATCCGTTTCTTGGCAAGAGGATTGAGGAAGGAAACTTTACTACCGTACCTTTAAGGGATGAGTTCCTCGAAAATGCCCGTCTTTTCATCATTGAAACCTACTGCCGTATTCATCAGCGGATTGATATGAGGTATGTGCCTCCGATAGCTTTCTTTCAATTTACTTCTTCGACAGCCCGATTTCCCCCCCTAATAATTTAATTCTTTCAAAAACACATGATACCTTCCATAATCTGCCCTTGTAAAATTGGAAGTATAGTAGTTAGTACCTTCATTGTTTGTGAGTTGTATTTTTCCCTTGTGGTGCAATCAACAGTGTGCTTGCTGAGAAACTGAATCTGAGTTATGAGGAGGCAGAACGATGGATAGTGAATCTTATTAGGACCTCTAAACTTGAGGCGAAGATTGATTCAGACACGGGAACCATCATTATGGAGCCCAACCACACCAATGTGTAAGTTTTCTTGATATGCATACATTGTAAATATACATGGATTGTTGTAGATTAGAGTTTCGAAGGATTTATTTTTCTCCTTTTACCAGGTACGAGCAGCTCATTGATCACACTAAAGCGATTCATGGACGCACTTTTAAGCTAGTTAGCCAGCTCATGGAACACGCTCCAGTGCAGCCTGCCAGATAGATACCATAATTGGAGTGCTTTTCTTTTTTGACGATGAATTTGTTATTCTTACAAATTTTGGATTAAGTGCAAGTTTGTTTTGTTAATCATTTCTTATTGTTTTTTTGATGCCAATGAAGCTGTTTGAGATTCTTTATGGGTAATTTAAGCAAATAACTCGCAGCGCCTCGCCATAAAGTTTTCATTTTTTTTTTTTTTTTGGATTGTCTCATTCAAAAGTTTACATTTACAAAAATGGTAAAAGTTACAAAATTTATTATATCATTTTATTTTTATTTTTCCATTGATAAGAAACAAAGTTTGCTACGGAACCGATGGAGCACATAAACAATCTTTTTACTATAAAGTACGAGGTTGCACATAAATCCTCTTCTTCCTCGTCTATTCTTTGTTCTCTATATAATTCAAAATTGTCATCTTTTTCTTTTCTCCCTTTTATCTCCCTTTTACTTGCACTTCACCCAAAGTTCTTGATCACTCTCGGCACGAAAAAGAAGCCATCCTTTCCATCTGACTTGTACAAGATGACTTGGAATACTCTTGGGTTCTACCACCGTGATTGTGAGTTAGATTTTGATTCGTTCCAATAATAACGCCTATTGCTTCTTTCAGAGGAGGTGCTGGAATTCGCTTGTCTTCCATCCCAGTTCCCTCTTTCGAATGGAGAGCTGTAAGATCTTCCGAAATTACTGTTTCTGTTGATGTCATTGTTTATATTCCTCATCTCCTCTTCGTTATCATATTTTGACCGCTGCAACGAGAACAGTGTACAGATCTTAGAGATACCAATTACCCAATACAAATATATATGTATACGATCACTAGGCATGCAATTACCAGATTTTTTTCTCTTTTCTCCTTTTTCCATTGTTGTTGGGTTTGTTAGAAAAACATCCTTGGGGTTTAAATAAAATTAAAATTACAAAACTACCCGAGATTCTATTTTGCCCTACTACATTTAACCCTGCATATTCAAAAAGAATTTTCAAAACCCTCCACATTTAACACCAAATTAAACCTCGGGGGTATATTTAATAATTTTGACAGTTGTCTTTTTTTGCAATCACTATATAGGCCAAACCTCGAGGTCATTTTTTATAATTAATTCTTTCCTTTATGATTTGAATAGAGGTAAAATTGAAACATTACAGAATCACTGATCAACAGTATGCATATACCTTAGAGGGATCTGAAAGAACAGCATATGCCTCCCCGATTATTTTGAATAGCCTGTCGGCATCCTTGTGAATTTTCTCCCCAAAATCCTTCCACAATGTTCCACCATCTCCTACATCACTCCTTACCAAGGCCTGACCGCATAAACAACATTTATCACAAAATAAAAATACAAAAGGTAGTATGTTTTTTTTTTTTAAATCCATAAGAGAAAACAAACGTCTTTTAATACCTTGTCAGGATGATGCCTGAGAGCCGCCTTTCGATATGCCTTCTTAATCTCAGATTCAGCAACAGATGCTTTGATTCCTCTGTCCAGTCAAAATTCAAACATGTAGAGGTTTATATATTCACAATTATAGTAGGGGTACCTGTGATTTTTACAGTTTTTTTTAAAAAAACATTATGGTAAAGGGTTTTGTAATTATATTAACATATAAACATATGTGAATAGAGTACTTGTAATTTCAAACAAATATAATGATTGGACTTACAAAATGAGGTACAGATTCAGAGGAATCTCCTTTTTAGCCTTTTCTTCAACTGAGGAAAGAAGACGGCGGACTCTCCTTGTTTCTCTGGCACTGCCTCCATTTGATTTACTTTGAGAGTATGATTGACGACTTGCGGTTTGAGATTGATTCTCGAGAAGAGAAACCAGTCTCTGGAGATCATAACTTGCTTGCTTGTAGTCTCTAATCATCTCATGTAAAGTCGCTCTCCTGGAAATCGCCTGCATAATAAAGGGAATGAAGATTGTCAAAAGAGTGAAAATTCTACGACGGCGGAGTTGGTATTATCTTAACATGATATAATCACCCTTCACCTAAAATATACTTCACAGCCTAAAAATGTAGAGTTCTTATTAATTCTCATGCAAATATCAGAAGACGTCTGCGACAAATATTAGGCGATCAATATGGGTTCTATGAATTACAAATAATTCCATCAAGGTTTTGCCTAATGAAAAAAAAAACAGAAAAAATGAGGTTTCTAAAATTAAAAATAAAAATAAACTTGAGGTTTGAATCTGTATTAAACTTTACAGTTTGCCCTCTTGGAAAGTAAAAACATTTAAAACAACCATTGGTCCAATTTACATCTTTAAATATTAAAATCACACCCTTACATAACAGAGAACCAAAATCTAGGGGTAGTTTATGTAATTTTCAAACTTTTTTTAAAAATTATTCCAAACATAAGGGGTAGTTATTGTAATTCAACAAAATTTAAATATTATACCTTATCCTCAAGAAAACAACTACTATAATAGTAACTAATTCTGTATCGTCCTAACCTTTTCATAGTTCTCATTCAGAGCAATGGCTAGGCTACAATCCGCAATGGCCTCAACAGTTTGGTTGATTGATTGGTAAGCAGCCGCACGATTACAGAAGCAGACAGCCATAAAAGACCGTGATTCGACACTTTTCGATATAGCACAAGTATAATTCTCTATAGCTTCCATATATCTTCCAGATTTAAAGGCTTCATTTCCAGATTTCTGTAATGAACAAAGATCAAACTCTATCAATATTGTAAAATCTAATTTTAAAACACTGAAAGATACTTGGAAATTAAGTACAGAAATATAGAATAACAAATTGAACGTACTTTCAGGGATAAAAGTTCTCGTATGGTGGCAGCTAGAGCAATTATGGATCCCTGGGCCATGTCTTCCGACCTGCGTTATAAAGTGAAATTAAAATTGAACCATATATTTAGATATAATAATATAATTTGATGAAGTTTACCTGGAGCCGATTGACAGTTTTTCTTGTTTTTCAATTAAATCAAGAGCCAAATCAAGCTGTCCCCTTTGAAAGTGCAACTTGGCCTGAAGATGACACCTCCACAACTTCACATCAGCACCAAAGTTCATTATGGCAATCTCAAGAGTTTGCTCACAGAGTTGAATCACCTCATCATACATCCTCAACTGTATTGTTAAACATAATAAAATTATACATGGTAATAACAATGGAAAATGGGTTGCTTGAGAACAATCTCAGCATATTTTTTACTCTTAATATAAGAATATATAAAAAGTTATACATTATGATTTTTAAAAGATACTTTATATTTTTATTTTAAACAACTCACTTCCTTTCATATGTTAGCCATTGAAAATTTGAAATAAATGATGTATTAATCGTCACGTACACTGCATAGTGCTTCTCCTTTCATCTGAATTAATTTATCTGAGAAACGGCTTATTGACAGGGCCTCCTCAATGTTTTTCAGAGCAGCCATTTTAGAATTGCCGTCTTTTTCTTGCAAGAGTTTGGAAGACTGATGCATGTACTCAGCTACTCTCTGTAAAGCACGGGACAATGCTGAAATTTAGAGAAAGGAAGAAGGGGGGGGGGGGGGGGGGGGGGAGGAATGGACAGCCAAACAAACTTCTACACTCCGTCTCCAAACAAAAATAAAGATGAACTTTTTAAAGCACAAACTATTTTTGCATGCTTTAGGCTTTTCTAAAATGTAACTAATAAAACAAATATACGTCTGCAAACAGACAAAACCTTCCTACAACTCAAATCATAACAGGAACATCAATTATACATAAATAAAGTTCAAACTTATCAAATACGAACAAAGGATCTTACTTTTGCCTTTTGCAGTCCATCACCAGCTTCAATGGTGATTCTCCTATCTAAGCACACATCACTCTCCAAACTCACACATTTAGAGTAACATTTAATCGCATCTTCAACTTCTCCCAATACCAGATAACAACTACAAAATTATTTAAAAAAATTAACAAATAAAAAAAGTTCAGGATAATTTTGATGGAACTGTTGTAAAAAATAACACGAGAACAGTACTAACTTTCCAGCCCTCAATGTGACTTTCAGAAAACTGGGGTCCAGGTCAGCAGCTTTTGTACAATCTCCTATGGCTTCTCTCATCCTCCCGAGAGACATTCGTGTGGCAGCTCGGTTGCTATAGCAGAGTAAAAGTGGTTTGATGGGTAATCCTTGCGTACTGTCATGCGGGGAAAGATCTATGCCCTTTGAGTAAAGTTGCTCAGCTTTAGAAAGCTTCCCATCATGAAAAGCTTGATTTCCCCTGGACAACATACAAATTTATGGAGTATCAATTATATGGATAATTGCAAAGAATGGTTGTGCGCAAGAAAAAAAACTAGAATCTGAAGTAAACTATACCTCCTAAAAACTGAAAAACAAAACAATTAAAGGAAATCCTATGAAATTAATAAAATACAAAAACAGAAAATTGAAAATTGAAAAAATTAAAAGAATTGATAATCTAAATAAATGAACTGTGGGAATCAAACTAGTGAGGAAAATAAAATATCCTCAGAAAAAGAAATAGTAACTGCTAAAAAATCACATACAAACTCACCTTATTCTCCAATACTCACACCCTTCAGGAGAGGACATATGGACAGTGTCTTGCTTCACATTTACTTTTTCAGAACTTGTGAGGTTTGAACCAACTTTCAACTTATACTTTTTCTGGTATTGACATCTTACAGCCGTCAGGCCATCTCGCGCGGGTAATGAAGGTGAGCAGTAATCCGAACTGTTCTCACTATCATCAGATTTTTCACAGTGCTCAGATGCTTCTTTCTCGGCATCTGGTGCAATAGAGGAATTTGTGTCTTGATAAGGTGAAAAATCCATGGGTGAACCAAAGCCGGGAGACTTTTGATTTTGCAATGGAGTGCTTTCTTTAGATACACCGTCGTGGCCAAACAACTGCTGGACCACGGTCATTTTTTTTAACTTCCCAGTTTTTTTCTTCAATCTTTTTCCCCCCAGCGATTTACTAATTGAATTGATGTGCGTCTTCTCATTCATATTTGTAGGACTATCTCTCCCGAAAACAAATGCATTACTGTTAAAATTCACTGGAACGTTACTGATGAGAGGTTCCGTCTTCTTAGTATCTACTTCTGAAGCACTGCCAATGTTCAATCTACTCAACTCATCCGATAGGCTAAATACCGAGCTTTTATCAGAAAATCCACCCGCTTTACTACTATGTCGATAATTAGAATTAATATCTGGAGTATTTTCACTACCAACAGAATTAGAACTAAGACCCCATTTGCCTTTCGATCCTCCGAAAATAAAACCACCATTCTCTTTGCCCCTATCTGCAGAATTATACGCACTCTTGTTTTCACCTGTGGTTTTATAATTCGAACCTTTGGATACTTTTGAATCGTCACTATTTGAACTGAATGCAAAATTACAACTGAATGGGAATTTGAAGGAAGAATTACTGCCAACCTTTTTAGAATCTCCAGAAGTATTATGGGTTCCACTCTTCTCCATACCCAAACCGAACACAAATTCAACACTATCAGATTTCCTATCCGAGCCAAACACAAATCCAGTATCGTCTGATTTTTTACCCGAACCAAACGCAAATTCAATAGTATCAGGTTTCTTGACCCCGTGAGCATTCGGTTGATCCTTACACCATCTGGCATCTTTCGCACTGAAATTCGAATCCCGTCCCGACGCATCTTCACCGACCACAAACTCAAACTGCCCATTGCCCAGATTTGTATCCCCTGAAAATACAGTCTTGCTTAGACCAAACACAATACCTCCAGCTGGAAAACTCCGATTTCCATCAGGCTTAATCTCACCCCTAACACCACTTAACCCATTTGACCCGAGATTGATGGTCACCGATTCTCCATCCCGAGAGGTCACCTTTATTTTCCTCCTTGTCTTCGTCAGCCGAGGCCTGGATCGACTGGAAATATCTGGTTTTCCATTTCCGGCTTTCGAGTGATTAAATTCGGCGGCAGCTCGTGAGCCCGCCGAAAAATCAATATTTTCCGGGAATTTAAAACTCTGCTTCGTCGAAGGGCAATCGGGCTTCTGAAAATCGAAATTGGGGTGCGGGGTTGCTATCGTCGGTGACATTTTGAAGCTATGGGAATGGTAAAGAAGATTGAAATGAAAGAGAAGAAATCAATAGGGCTGAAAATGAATTTGGGCGTGGTGAAGAATAGGGTTTAGTGTTTGGGTTTATATTTGAACCCATTCGATTTGACCGTTGTTATTACAACGTTAGTGGCGCGTTTGGCTGACACCACATAAGGAATTTTTAAAAATAATTAAAAAAATATAAATAATAAATTATTTCTTGAAACAAAATAAATAAGATGGATTGTTTAATTTTATGAAATTTAATTAATTAATTTGTGAAATCAAAAAAATAAAAAAACACGACTTAGGACATGTTCTTTTGGATTAAAATCAGTTGAACTGAACTGAACTTAAACGATCTAAACTGAACTAAACTATTTTTTTTATAAAAATAATAATTATTATTATAAATTATTAAATATTTTTTTAAAAATATTAATAATATTTTTACATTAACTAAAAAGTTAAATGTATACTTAAAATTATTCATTCAAATTAATTTTTATTTAATTTATTTTAATTTATTTGGAAACGAACTTAATCGAAGTTGAACTGAAACGATCTGAACTAAACTGGAACTGAACTAAGGACCTGTTCTTTTGGACTGAAACTGGCTGAACTGAACTGAACTGAACTGAAGCGATCTGAACTGATCTGAACTGAACTTAAGCGATCTGAACTGAACTGAACTGGTTTTTTATAAAAATAATAATAATTTGTATAAATTATTAAATATTTTTTAAAAAATATTAATAATATTACGACGGTAACTAGATTTTATATTTAAAATTATAGATTCAAATTATTTTTCGTTTATTTTATTTTAATTTATTTTGAAACGAACTGAACTGAACTGAACTGAACTGAACTGAAGCGATCTGAACTGAACTGAACTGAAAGCGATCTGAACTGAACTGGACTGAAATTAAGTCCAAAAGAACAGGTCCTAAAATGGACTGAAATTAAGTCCAAAAGAACAGTTCCTTAAATAGTGAAAATGTTTATTTATTTACTTAAAATCACTATTTTAATTTATATTAATAATTTTTTCATTCATTTGAAATGATGTCACTTACTAGGACATATTTTATTTTTTTACTGAAAATGTTTATTTATTTTAATTTATATTAATCATTTTTTCATTCATTTGAAATGATGTCACTTACTATTGTGGACATATTTTATTTTTTTTAGTTATAAAAAGATTTATTAAATAATTACAATCATAAGTTTAAACCTATAATTATATGTATTCAATAATTAAAATTTCACAAATTCAATACTAATAAAATATTATATTTATTAGTATACTTCTTTTTTTTGTATAGGTCAATTGCAAGGACCTCAAGTTCCCAATTCAGGTGCTCAAAACTATTAGTATACTTCTAAGCAACAATGAAATAAACATTTGGGCCGTATTTCACCAATGGCATTTATCAGCCAATTTCTACGCGTTTGAAACAAGGGAAATCGGCCCAGTCACTCAAGCCCATTATCATTTATCGGACTCGAAATATCTTCCCAAAAAATGGCGCCACGCCACTCGAATTTGGGGTTTTCTTCTACTGTCAAGTTTACCAGAAGAAACCCTAATTCCGGCAGCCGTGCTAAAATTTGTCAAAGAAAAAATTGAGGATAAATGATCAGTTTTGCAGGTAAACCAGTGAGGTTTTTTCGATCAAGTTTCTTCTCGATTTATCGTGCCTCTTCAATCCTATCTTCACAGTACCAGGTACTCGACACACGCTGAGCGTTAATTTGTATGTATTCAATATCAATTTTTGATTTATTTTTAAGAAAAATTACAGTCGAGTGTTCTTTATCGAACTTAGCTTCTTTGGTGGCATTGATAATTTTCACTATTTTCTTGTACGTGTTTTTTTAGAATTCATTTGCCCGTAGAAGGACGCAGAGCACGTATGCTTCGACGTCCGGTAAGTATTACAGTAATTTACTTTCTCAGTAATGTTAGAGTTTCTGCATTTTGGGTATTTTTAATTATTTAAGAAATTGTGACATTTTATTTGGGGGTTTCGCAGATGAAGTTCTGGAACATGCATATGATGATCATATTCCAGATGATAGTAAGGCGATGGAGAAAGATACCGCATTGCGAATGGCTTTGTCGAATCTTTCAGGGGAATTCAGTAAAGAGTCGATGTTGTCACTGCAGCGATTCTTTGGTGCTAGACGAGCCTCTGTAATATCCACAGGATCGCTGAAGCTCGATCAGGCCCTTGGTATTGGTGGACTACCAAAGGTTTGCTTCTCATACATAAATTGTAATTGTATATGTGGTAATGTTGCTTCGGTTTGTTTTTAAATCTTAATGATATACTCATATATGTTTTTGGTGTTAACCGGAGAAATGAGAATGCACTTTTATAGATATCTTATTGCTTTTATTGCTTTTGTCAGGGAAGGATGGTTGAAATCTATGGTCCAGAAGCATCTGGGAAGACGACATTGGCACTGCATATCATTAAGGAGGCTCAAAGACTTGAAGGTCCTAATTACACCACGTTTTTTTTTGTAATAAAATGAATGACTTTGAACCTAAGAGCATCTCCAATGGTGCCCACTTCACTGCATTGGGCCAAGTGAAGTGGGCATGGGCATAAAAAAATTGGCAAAATAGCATTGGAATTTGGAGCAACCAAAAAATAATTGGGCATGCCTACTATGGTGGCCATGGCCATTTCTTACACGTGGGCCATGGTTGTCAAATTCATTGATCTTTATTGGCTACAATAATATTTAATCAATATAATTAATGTTTAAAAATGTAAAAAGTGGGCATTGCCATTGTATGAATTTGCCCACTTTTTTTTTATTTGCCCACTTTAACATTAGGTGGCATGCAATGGGGTCCACAAAAGTGGAAATGGGCTTTTAGCATTGGAGATGCTCTAAAACCCATGGCGTTTAAATTAGAAAATCATGTTGAAATTATTAAATCAATTATAGCTTCTTGTGTATGGCCGTCTTTTATTTATTTATTGGAAAGTAATTTGATTTTCTTAAAATAGGGTACTGTGCCTATCTTGACGTGGAGAATGCATTGTGCCCTTCGCTTGCTGAAGCAATAGGTATCAACACAGATAATCTCCTTATTTCACAGCCGGATTCTGCTGAGAATTTACTAAGTGTGGTGGATACGTTGACTAAAAGCGGATCAGTTTCTGTTATTGTTGTTGACAGTATGTAATTTTCAAGTTTCAACTGCCTTTGAGTTTTTACCTTATGAAAGATTTACCAACTAATCTTGGGCTTCAAATCTTATACTACTACTACATAAAGAATTATATGGAAGTTATAGTTTATTTGCATTGTTTTTGTAGGTAGCTGCTCTTGTTCCCCAATGTGAAGTCGATGCATTGGAATACGGCTCCTATAGAGACCTACAGTCGAAAATAATGACTCAAGCACTGCGAAAAATACATTACTCACTATGCAATTCCAATACACTTATTGTTTTTATTAACCAGGTTAGCCTTATAGCTAGAAATTTCAATCCTTATGTATCCATACAGTGCGTTTTTTAACCAATTTTATCCTAGTCCTTATAGGTAAGAAAGAGTCTGAAATTAGTTGAAGGATCTGTACATGCAGAAGAAGTGACTTGTGGAGGAAATGCCCTAAAATTTTATGCTGCTATACGGATGCGAATTAGCAGAAAGGCATTGGTGAAGGCGGAGGATAAGGTACGTTTCATGAGTGCATTAGATTTATTTCATGCTGTATGCATCTCTTTTTGCGCTCATCTTTGACTTTTACGGAGACACAGAAATACAAATAACTCATCTATTGTTTATTCTCCCTTTCACTAGGGATTATTACAAAAAGTACGCCTGTGGTTGGTTGCCTATAAAATAAGTTCAATTTCAAGATTACAAAAAAAATGTCCAAAATTGATTTTATTGTCTTACATGTACCCATTCAAAAGCGAAATGAATAATAGTAAAGTCCATTCACATTAAAAAAAATACTAGTTCCCCCTTAATTTTAATATTGAATCAAACTTCAGGTGTATTTTTGTAATTGAAAGTTAGCATCATTTTTTTTTGTTTTTTTTATAAGGTCAACCTCAGCAAAAGCCATAAAAAGAAGAAAAAAATCAAACGAACCATTAATTTTGTGAAAATTGTTAGAGTTGGCCGTTTTTATATATATGAATCCATTTCTTTTTTGTAATTAGGTAAAAAAAAAACGAGTACATTTTGTGAAAACATATCCCTGTGAAATATGGTATATGGATAAAAACATATTATGATGTGAGACTATACTTTCTGCTCTGCCCAGGCTACTGGACTTGGTATTTGTGTGCAAGTTGTCAAAAACAAGCTGGCACCATCGATGGCGAAAGCGGAATTAAGTATAAAATTCGGAAAGGGAATCTGCCGCGAGTCAGATGCTTTGGATTTGGCATGCGAACATGGTCTCATAGAGAAAGATGGAAGCTACTATTATATAAAAGGCAAAATTATGCAAAGTCGAGAGGAAGCTTTAAGGTATCTGGCTGTAAACGACAGGGCTCTCGATGATATTATCAAAACCTTAAGGTCTCATTTGTTCAAGAGATAAATGCGGCTAAAATGTGTTTTCTCGTCCAAAAGGGGAAAAAAACTGTAAATAATCTGAAACTCTTTTTCTAGCAGTTGAGATTGTATTATTTGCGAAAAAAGGGATGTGTTGTGTGAGTCAATTTGTAGACTCCATAAGATGTTTTCGCGAGTTATTCAAAGTGACATTCTTCCAATCTTCTGCACGTTGTTTTTTTTCTTTTTCAAATTGATTTGTTATTTATGTTGTTTTGTACCTATCTGAAATTCGAGAACACTCGTTGGATTTGTCTCGCCGAAATGCAACTACCTCCAAATTTTAATTCAATCGTCTTTCATTTGCCAGTTCAATTTTATAGCTCACAATTTAGTTTTATCAGAAAGACATCAACTGTTATTAATGATTATTATTATCAAACAAATTTGAAAGTTGGAGAAGTCGAAAATTGGGGTAATATTTTATTTTTGAAGGACCCAGCGAAATTGGGCCTACTTGTCCACCAGGTTAAATAATGGGCCAAGGTACACAAATATTGTGGGCTGTCTCAATCGATAAATTATATAATTAAATATTAATGAGAAGAGTATTCCCTCTATTTCCCCAAATTCCCCTTTCGTTTTAGCATTTTCTGCCTCCCTGCCCTAACACCTAACCGCATTCCATCTCTCTACTCGCCGCCGCCGAGGAAGCAAACCATTCCGGCATCACTAGCTGGAAACCTCAGGTATGATTCTGCATTTAGATTTGAGCTTCGAAGTAGCTTCCATACCCATTATACCTGAACGAATACCAACCGGAAATCGTAATCTGTTTTCTGTAATGTAACTCTCCTTTTTATATTTTTCAGTGCCAGCGATTTTTTCAGCACTGAGCTAAACGGTGAACCCCAAAGACTTTTCTTATCGATTTCGGGTTTATCCGTCGAAAAATCATGGACGTCGATGAGGAAATTCCAGCCTCTGCACCAATTACCGACAACGAAGTAGTGGTTTCTGCTATCGATGCAATATCACTTCAGCCAACTCAACCCGTTATCACACCCCCAATCGCCACAATACCCGTCCCCCCAGGACCAAGACCATTGGCACCATTACCCGTACGCCCTCCCGTAATCAGGCCGCCCCAAGCTCAAAACGGAGACTCACAAAATTCTGATTCCGATTCCGTTCCGGAAGAGTCTGGAAGAATCCGCCCAGCCGCCCCCCAAGAATATGAAATCTCCGAAGAAAGCAAACTTGTCAGGGAGAGGCATGAGAAAGCCGTGCAGGAGCTTCTGATGAAGCGCCGAGCAGCAGCTCTGGCAGTCCCCACCAACGACAATGCCGTCCGGGCCCGCCTCAGGAGGCTCGGCGAGCCTATCACTTTTTTCGGTGAACGGGAGATGGAAAGGCGTGATCGCCTGCGGAAATTAATGGCAGAGCTCGACGCTGAAGGTCAATTGGATAAGTTGATGAAGGCACACGAGGACGAAGAAACTGCATCCATGGTGGGACCCTCTGAGCCCGAAGAGTATATCCAGTATCCCTTCTACACCGAAGGCTTTCCGGGATTGTTAGAAGCTCGTAGGGAGATTGCGAGGTTTTCTCTTGTGAGGGCAGCGGTGAGGCTCCATCGTGCGAAGAGGAAAAGGGAGAATCCTGATGAGGATTTGGATGGTGAGGTGGATTGGTCTCTGAAGCAGGCGGCGAGCCTAGGGTTAGAGTGCAGTGAGATCGGTGATGATCGTCCACTTTCGGGGTGTTCGATTTCGCATGATGGAAAGATGCTTGCCACCTGGTATGTATATATTTTCTGATTCTTAGACATGTTAACATACTTAGATTGTGTGTGAACCATCAGTTGTGATTGTATTTGTATATAGTGTTGCCCATGCATTTTGGGATCTTACAGTTGATAAGTATGTTGGCACCTTGTGGGTGTCTTTCTCATGATATTTTACAGCAGATGAGCAGATGAACATTTTTCAAAAAATGAGAAAAAAACGCCAATGAAGGCTCTATTAATTTCTGTTCTACTGTTAGCTCATCAATAGGAATTCTCTTTTGTGTTGAACCGTTTTTCTGGCCACGACGACTAAGTTAAGCAGAAAAGCATCACGTGAACATAGCTCTCCCTTTTCTTTGTTTAGCCTAATTACAAAATTGTCCCTTACAGTGTTACAATGTTTTTAAATACCTAACATATATATCTCTATCGCGAGTGCACTATTTTTAACAAACACACCTTCACTTATTTTCCCTCTTCTATTAGCTCTTTAAGTGGAATCGCAAAGGTATGGAGTATGCCCGAAGTGAAGAAGGTTTCCGCCCTGAAGGGGCACACCGAACGGGCCACGGATGTCGCATTCTCTCCTGTCAGCTACCAATTGGCTACTGCCTCTGCAGACCGAACTGCGAAACTATGGACCCACGAGGGGTCACTCCTTAGAACTTTTGAGGGCCATTCAAACCGTCTTGCTCGCCTTTCCTTCCACCCATCGGGAAGGTATTTAGGCACCGCTGGTTTTGACAAGACTTGGAGATTATGGGATGTCGAGACAGGTGGGGCCTTGCTTATCCAAGACGGGCATAGCAGGAGTGTGTATGGAATATCTTTCCATCATGATGGATCCCTAGCAGCTTCTTGTGGGCTTGATTCTCTTGCTCGTGTGTGGGACCTCAGATCTGGAAAAAGTATTCTCGCCCTGGAAGGCCATGTTAAGCCTGTAAGTCTCGTACTGTTATAATGTTGCCTTTTTTTTTTTGCGTAGCTACAAAATTGCCCCTGAGGTTTAGCCTTATTGCAAAATCACCTTTTAAAGTGTTGCGAACACATTTCTTGAGATTTGTAAGCACCTAAATAATACCGGTCATTTTTTCAAACCCTGAGTTTATAATTAATATTTTGTATAAATATTTTGGAAAATACACTTCATTTATTCCCATGTATTCTCTCATCACATTCACACAACACTTTTCAAAAAACAAACCAATTAAATCTTTACTGCACGTATTCCCTACGGGTTTTCCATCATTATGTGTATGTCATCAACTGCCTTATTACTTTTTCATCATTCTCTAAAAATTTATAGCAGGCTAAGTGAAAGCTTCACTGATAACACCAAATATTTGTCTTTTTTAACGATTTTTGGGTTATATCGTAAATAGGCTAAACCTTAACCCTAACTTTATTTATATTCTTATCAAGTGATACAGTACTAATTAGTTCTCTGAGGTGGCAAATGATTAGATTTTAATTATTTCGTTCTCAGGCTCTTGGTGTCAGTTTCTCTCCCAACGGTTATCATTTAGCTTCTGGGGGTGAAGATAATACTTGCAGGATATGGGATTTGAGGAAGAGGAAATCATTGTACATAATTCCCGCCCATTCTAACCTTATCTCTCAAGTCAAATTCGAACCTCAAGATGGATACTTTTTGGTTACTGGGTCATATGATACGACTGCTAAGGTATACATATGGTTTTCCTCAGTTGCTTTTTAATTGTTTGGCTTGTTCGTATTCGTTTTGATCAATCCTCATCATGCCTTTTTCTGCCAGATCTGGTCTTCAAGAGATTTTAAGCCCATAAAGACATTATCTGGTCACGAATCCCAGGTTACATCACTGGATGTCGTCGGAGGTCTGTTTCTCTCAACTGTGATCGCAGCTATTTTCGGATAATTTTGTTTTCAACTATTGTCATCTTCTTTTTCATCTGTGTGGCAGATGGCCAATGTATTGCAACGGTTTCACACGACCGGACTATCAAGATATGGTCGAGCAGAGAATCGGAGAAAGAGGGAGCAATGGAAGTTGACTGACTGAAACAGATTCTTCTGGATGCAATTTTCGGTACTTCACAATTTTAGATGTCACTCTGCCCCCTGTAATTTGAACTTCAATTTTCTCATAATGTCCGAGCCAAAAAAACACGGTTCGTATTTTGTACCTTGATCCTTGCACGTACCGGAGGGGCGATCCAACATGAGTATAATTTTGTAAGATTAATTTGTTTTTAATGAAATTTGAATTCATTTGATTTTTGAGTCGAGTTGAACACGAAACTAATCTGAGTCTATCTACGACATCTAATTTAACGAACCAAAGAAACTCAAAAGGTCCGGTGATATACTGCCACGTCATCGCAACTGCCAAATATATGACACTATAATCCGACGTGTCCAAATTCTATTCGCTTCCTCGACAAATACTGAATAAATTTATATTATAATATTATTACTTCGTGGAGTATTTATCACACGTAGAGAGCGAGCGGGATTCAGAGAGAGAAACTCCCGACACACTAGCAATGCCCGCTAGGAAGCGAGCTCCGGCTCCGGCCACAGTCACAGAGGCGGCTAAATCCGACCCGGAAAAACCCAAACCCGAAACCAATCAAACGGCGACGGGCTCTCCACTTCGCCCTGCGAAACTCCTCACAATCTTCAAAATATTCCTCATATTCGCGATCCCATATTTCTTCCTGCTTTTCTCCTACTTTGAAATTGAGTACGAGCTTAAGAAGTCGATCCTCATCAATTCTGGCGTCAGCTTCATAGGGTTTCTGATCACGGTGAGCATGATTCCGGTGGCGTCGAAGTACGTGTCGAGAAGGAATTTATTCGGGTACGATATAAACAAGAAAGGCACTCCCGATGGATCTATCAAAGTGTAAGTTACAATTTCTCCATATTTTTTTTTGTAATTTTCGCATAAATCTGTAATTTCTGAAATATGAATCAGACTGGGTTTGGTGAATTTTGAATTGAAATCCATGTTATTGAAATGGGCTATTGTTACATTTGTATTCAAATGTTCCGATTTTAGTCGATTTCGATTAATCTAACAACTGGTAGTATTGTGCATTGATTGTGCAGGCCCGAGTCGTTGGGTATTGTGGTTGGCATAGTTTTTCTAGTGATTACAATCTTGTTTCAGTATTTTAACTTCACTGCTGATTCAAATGTAAGTATACTGTACTTTGCTTCTCTTACATAACAATCCATTAGTTAGTAATAGGGGTGTAAATGAGTAATTCGATATATTTACACATGTTTTATGAGTGAGCATGTATGAAAATATTAACAACCAAAGCCCCGTTCGAGCTTTAGAGAGCAAATTTTGAATTGAGCATACAGTAGCTTGTTTTGATTTTCAGTCCAAGTTAATAAGCATGCATCTTTTAGACTTACGATCTGGCTCTCAAAGACATGTTTGCCCATGAATACATGCTAGTTGGGAATTGGGATAATCAACAAATTACCAGTTGTAAGAAAGCAAGCCTAAAGGAGGGTGATTTGTGTAACTGATAAAAAACGTAGAAAGGTTATTTGTAATGCCTTAAGTGGAGTGTTTGTGGTTTTAAAAGATAAATGATATTTTTTTGGTTTTGGATTAAACATTAGGAGAGTTTTTCAAATGATTCCTTATTTATTCAAATTTCTGTTTGCTATGTGATTTTCCATTGTCCTACTTGCAAATGGCCAGAGGTGTAACCTTTCTTTCATTTTTTTTACAAGTGGCTCGTTGAATACAATGCTGCACTAGCGTCAGTTTGCTTCATGATTCTCCTTGGGTTCGTGGATGATGTACTTGATGTACCTTGGAGAGTGTGAGTATCGTTGAATAACTCCTTTTCTCCACTAATGCGACAAAAAATTCTTCTGTAATACTTAAGCCGTTATGTGACTTTTTACGACAGGAAACTTGTGTTGCCATCCATTGCTGCACTACCGTTGTTGATGGCATATGCCGGGCATACGACTGTAATTATACCGAAGCCCCTTGTTCCATATGTAGGACTCCAAATTTTGGAATTAGGTAAGTGATTCTTTTATTAGATTCTAAACTATTAAAATCAATCCGTGTAAACGTTGAACGCATATCTTATCTATTTTCGTTCATTCTCTTTTGCAACATGACTTTTATGTGAACACGACAGGGTGGATGTATAAGCTCTATATGGGACTCTTGGCTGTGTTTTGTACTAATTCAATCAACATCCACGCGGGTCTCAATGGCCTCGAAGTTGGACAGACAGTTGTTATTTCTTGTGCAGTAAGCAAAAACAATATCCGTATACATTAATCGAGTATGACTTCATGTCTCGAAAATCTAACTAATCATATCGTATCATTGCAGATATTAATGCACAACATAATGCAAATCGGGGCATCCACTGATACTGAATACAAGCAAGCACACGCATTCTCTATTTACCTCACTCAGCCCTTGCTCGCAACTTCTTTAGGCTTGCTTTCTTACAACTGGTAATGATGATGATAATAATAATAATAATAATAATAATAATAATAATAATAATAATAATAATAATAATAATAATAATAATAATAATAATAATAATAATAATAATAATAATAATAATAATAATAATAATAATAATAATAATAATAATAATAATAATAATAATAATAATAATAATAATAATAATAATAATAATAATAATAATAATAATAATAATAATAATAATAATAAATAATGTTGGGAACATTTTGACAATGAAATGAAATCACGTACACTTTGCAGGGATGATTGCAAAGTGCCACATGCTCTAATAATTGATTGCACTATTTTGATTGGTTCTTATATAGGTATCCGTCTTCGGTTTTTGTTGGGGACACGTACACTTACTTTGCAGGGATGACAATGGCGGTGGCCGGAATTTTAGGCCATTTCAGGTTTGATTACGAGAATTCAAATTCGTCTCTTGAAATTGCCAATGCCTCCTTGGCATTCTGTTTTACTACAATCTGAATTTGGTTGGTATTTTGTGAATGGGTGAATTATAAAAACTACAGTCAAGATTTTAGCCTTACTACAAAATGATCCAGAAGTTTTTGAAAATTACATATAAGGGACCTTGGGGTCAGATTCTTTGTTGTGTTTTACCAGCTTCATAAACAAACCTATTTCAAATATCACAGTTATCCGCTTAAGATTTAACCCAGAATCAAATCTCGTGCAGTTTTATTAAATCTTTAAACTTCTCTTTAGGGTATTTTTTTCCAATCCTTTCAACCATATTTTAACATGAAGATGATTATGAAAGTTTATTAATACCGGCGATTTTTTTTTTCAGTGAAACCCTTCTGATATTCTTTGCTCCACAAGTTCTCAACTTTCTCCTTTCACTCCCTCAGGTTCTCTCTCACTCTCTCTCACTCACACATAGAAACACATTTTCCACTACACTCGTGCTTGCAAAGAGATACACATGATAACTTCATTAATTAATACTAATTCCGTTTACAGCTGGCTGGTATTGTGCCTTGTCCGCGACACCGACTGCCTAGGTAGTCTATTCTCTGCTTTTATGTGTTCTTGTGCTGTAGGGTCAATTTCCCGTTTATCGATCCATTTCCCGATTTTCAGGTTCGACCCACAGTCTGGCCTATTAACAGGGACGAATGATGGAACTCTCGTCAACTTCTTTTTAAGACTGTTCGGACGAAAGACAGAGAAGTCATTATGTATTCTATTGCTAGTTTTCCAGGTATATCACTCAAATTTCTTAATCTTATTGTTAAATTGAAATCCTCAATTTCCTTTATTGAACTGTTAATTCGCAAAAAACCAGTTATCAAAAATCTTCTTGTTACGTGCTTCTATTATTACAAATACCCACGTAATGTTGGGGACTGGGGAATTAGTAAAGAGAATACATAGTAGTGCGTATGTAATTCGCAACGCCTAAACCATCAATTTTTGCTAATACCCTTAAGATTAATAACTAAATAAATTCAAACTAATTATAAATTCCATACTGTCTTCCTTTGTCCGCTAAAAAATATGCTCATATATAAGAAATCAATAAAACGAGCATAACGCGATTTATGTGCAACAGGCCTTATGCTGTGGATTCTGCTTTTTGCTGAGGTGGCTACTTGCGGGCTGGTATAAATGAAAGCATATTCTCATTTCCATTAATTTTGTCTAATTTCCGGCATCATTAGTTACCACACGAGAGATGTTCTTAGCCAAGTATGCCTTCCGTGTGGTTTATAACAAGAACAAGAATAGAGTACCCTGCTATTGTAATGTACAAGTGTATACGATATGATCTTTTGATGTTGAAAGGGAAACATATCCATGGAACGTTGAGTAGCTTAAAGTTGATGTTGAATCTTGCATTTTTGTCGAGAATATTATTGACCACAAAAAGTAACTTGTCCTTCATACGTGAATTTCTGATCTTGTGAGCTAATTTCATGGAGTTGAGGATGTCTCTCTTGGGACATGTCTGTTGAAACGTTATTTGGAATTCTCGTTATACTGTGACAGGACTTTCTATATATTCAGTCGATTCCATGGTTGTTTTCTGTGCTCGATTCTGATTGTTTCCAAACCAAAAATAATCTGTTTTCTCCTCTCTTTTTTTTTAACTTGCTTATATTAATGGCTAATTATTCATGGATGAAAATAAACCATCTCTCTCTCTCTCTCTCCCTCTCTCTATCTCTCTCTCCTACCTATAAAAATATCTTATGTAAAATATGCATGCCTATAGCATAAACCAAGCACTTTTCTTTCCTTTTACGAGGAAAAAAAAGTGCTTATGTTATAGCAGCCACCACCACCACCATCGCCGCCACCGGCACCACCATCTGCAGAAATTTGAATATTTCTGATGATTGTTTCATGCCTTGAAAGGAAAAGGAAAAGGAATTTCTGATCCAGATCTGCAAGATTATTGCATTTCTTCTTTTCCCCCCAAAGGAAACACAAACATGATCTCCCCTGCTACATTCGTCGTGATAATATTTTGCTCGTTGTCGAGCCTGACAGCAGACGGGGCGATTGGGCTGAACTGGGGGCGGCAGAGCGCTCAGAGATTGGTCCCATCAATGGTCGTCGATCTGTTGTTACAGAACAAAGTGCCACTGGCCAGAATCTATACTTCTCAGCCAGATATCTTGGAGGCCTTCTGTTGGAGTGGGATTCGTCTCACCGTCAGCATCCTCAATCCGAATTCGGCCGCCACCAAACAGGATGCTGAAGGCTGGGTCCAGAAAAAGCTTCAGTATTTTGGTCCAGCCAATATCAGGTAATATACACATTTCTGAGATCTGATGATTATGATTTACGCGTAATGAATCGATCATCGATCTCTTTCAGGCAGATTTACGTCGGGAACTTCATGTACGTGCAACCCCCTCCGGGCTCTACTGCCCAACCGATTCTCGACGACAGCATAAAGGCGATGAAGTTATTACAAGACGCTCTAAACTCGGCTGGCCGAGGAAACACTGTCAAGACCAACATCCCCATCCCTTACAACATAATCAAAGGAAACGTAACGAAACCCTCCGAAGCCGAGTTTGAAGACGACATCAAGCCGTACGTGAAAGAAATGCTCGACTTCCTCTCTGCCAACAAGTCCCCGTTCATTGTCCAGATGTTCCCCATCTCCTTCCTCACCGACAACAACCTCGACCCGGAATTCGCCTTCATCGGCGGAAGGTCCCGCCACGTCATCGTCGACGACGCCAACGGGGCAGTCTACACGAACCTGTTCGAGTTCATGTACGACTCCTTCTGTTGGGCCCTGGAGAAAATCGGGGCCTCCCCCGAAATGGAAGTCGTCGTGGGCCACGTGGGCTGGCCCACGGACGGGTACGCGGGGGCCAACGCCTCCACGGCCGAGAGATTCTTCCGCGGATTGCTTCCGTTTGTAACGAGCGGAAACGGGACCCACAAGCGCCCGGGGAGGCAAATCGAGACCTACGTTCACAGCTTAACGGACGAGCCCAAGAACCCAGCCTACCAGCCGTACGCTCGGCACTGGGGGGTATATAGGTCCAACGGGGAGCCGAAGTATAAAATCGATCTGACGGGAAAGGGTCGAGATATTTACCCGACTCGGGCGAGAGGGATCCAGCGCATGCCGGACCGGTGGTGCATGTTCAACGGAGATATGAGGAATCTGGGGAAGGTGTACAGTCAAGTCGAGAAGGCGTGCGCGGAATCTGATTGCACGGCGACTGCTCCTGGGGGCTCGTGCAGCGGATTGAGCTTCGAGAGGAACGTGTCGTACGCGTTCAACATGTTTTTCCAGTCGAGGTTTCAGAACGAGAGCGCGTGTTTGTTCGATGGGTTGGGGCGGGTGGTCCCGGAGAACCCGTCGGAGGGGACGTGCGTTTTTCCGGTGGAGGTCGTGAAGGGTCGGCAGCTGAACAATTTATCCTCGCCGGTAATAACTGGGGGCGGAGAAAGACTTTATCCGCACGGAGGATCTCGAGAGATGTTGTTGCTCGTGATTTTGCTATCAATCCTCTTGGTGTTGTGATAGGAGTGAAAATGATGGTCTTTTTTTTAGCTTCAGTAAGGTGGTGAGGAAACATGTTTGTAAAATCTGTTAGTTAACTGCTTTTTTTTTCGACGACTCTGACGCAACCCGTATACACTGAGCAGACGATTAAGCGTAGATGAATCAACTACTTGCTACACAATCCTAACAAAAAAAAGTATCATATCAGATGTAGTATTGTATAAATCAAGTGTACATGATGAATCAAATGGCCATATATAACTTCGAATGCTGTATGCATATATATGGAAAGTTCACGAAGAGAGTCTCCAGGAACTGTTCTGGAATGTGTGGATCATCTCCGAAGTAGCTTTAACACGTCTCCGACCAGATGCAACGAGCCCGTGACAAGAACCTGTGTATAAATTCATAATCACAAATATATTCAGAATGAGGTTTGGGAAAATTACAAGAGGGAGAAACACTTTTAAAAATTACAAAAACCACCCAGTTTTGAGAATTTTAAAGTTCGCTGTTTTTTTGTGTGTAATTAGTCCAAAACTCTGGGGTAGTTTTGCAGTTATCACTGGAAATTATGATGAAGTCCATATAAGCAGATCAAACTGAGTAAAAGGAACGAAAGTTCGTTTATTTTTCTCTTTTTTTTTACCTGAACTCTAAAGGCGGGGTTTTCTTTTGCGTAACTCCTTAACCAATTGATAGTCGTTGGGAGTGAAGAAACCACAGCACTGCAATCATAATGCCCATTGGCAGGACTACAATTCGACACATCCTCGACAATGAAATCTCGCGGTGGGGTCGTTTCTGGTATTTGCATCTCAGAACTCTTGCAAGCAGCATCTGCTTCATTCATAGAAACGAGGCATCAGATGAATAAACTCAAAACAAAAAAAAAATGATCAAAATAATTCAGCCAGAGAGCATTTCAACTTTCAAGATTGCAAAACTCGCCTTTTCCACGAATGATCTTTTCCCATACTCTCTGAAGGTTAAACTGCCATGTCAAATCCTTGGCAGGGATTCCAACAGGGATGGAGGAGTTACCAGAAGTGACCTTGCTATAAGTTGATATACTCGGAACAAAAATAGCTTTCGCGAAATATACATCTGAAAAACACAGACGTAGTAAACAAAAGTGAGGGAGGGTGGAGGGGTTGTAATTGTGTTTGCATGTCTAATTTTAAACATTTCTTACTTAACCCACTTAGAGTCGACATGTGACATTTTTTGGTTGGACGGGGCTGGGGATGAGTGCAACGAGTTATAAAGTCCAGAGTGCAAAACTAAGTACTACTTCAGAATGGACACTTCATACATACCTGATAAAGCACATTTATCGACAAGCACTGGAAGAAGAGTTTGTGGATCCCTGACATCCATACAGTTGAATAAGAGAATCTGGAACATAAAATACTTCATATTATAGAGTCGGTACAGATATCTAAGAGGAACGAGCAAAAGAAATATGGTTCCAGCTACTTTCTTATCATATAAAAGTACGTATAGAAATATCTTACATTCTTAGAGATTTTGTCTATCTCGCTTTTTCGTGGTCGGAGATGACCATTACTACTACAAACTTCTTCCGAATTTCGGGGCTTTGAAGAGAATGATTGCATGGAGGATTGATTCCGGTTCTCTTTTGCAACACTAGAAAACCACGCAGCGCATGCTTCCATACTTTCGGGACTGTGGGCCCCATCCAAGTAAAAGACCAAATCCCCCGAAGTACTCCCAGTCACTCCTCCATCTGAGTCGATAGATTTAAGAGAAGAGTCGTTAACGATCTGGGCCCTTCCTAAAAGGCGTGCAGTCGAAAGGCCCCTTAAAAACGCCTCAGGCAAATTATCTTCCGGGTCAGCCTGAAAAAATGTCCAAACAGCGCGACTTATTCAATCACAAAAGAGCCCCAAAAGAATAAAACAATGCATGAAATTATGAACCAAGGCTCAGATTTCACAATATCAGGATATTGCATTAGAGTTTTAACCGACATTTTGGATCAGCTTTTCCGAATTTCCGGTCAGTTGGAGCCAACTTTTACAAAGTGCAACAGCAAGACCGGCATTGGTTAATTGGTGGTCCCCAGACAAGCTTAATTCCTTCCCTTTTAGTTTTCTGCGATCAAGAGCTGCAACAACTTCCAAGGGGACCTGCAGAAAAATATTTATTAACAACGTCAAATGTCAAAACATGAAATTATGAAGTATGAATATTTAGCAATAAAGATCAGTGACAATAGAGAGCAAACATTATTTAAGTTCATTTCTTTATGCGTTTTTAGTTACGTTTTTTTGAAAGAAAAAAAAATCAATAATGAGGCGCAAAGTAGAAATAATGAAAAAGAAAACAAATTCCAGGCAAAAAAGTTTTAACAAAGCCGAAAAGTAGAAATAGATGACGAGGCCATATGATGCACAAGAAACAATATGCCCAACATAAAAACAAATCATTAAAGAGTTTAAAAGAATTTAAGATACCTTCAAATCCCTGGCCCTTTCCTGAATAACATCCATAGCTTCGGACAGTTGTGGTACAGTAAAAGCGGGAACTTTAGGCTTCAGGAGCAGAGAAGACAACATCAAACCATTTCAGAAAAATACTAGAAAATCGGAAAATTACAATCCGGCTGTGGAAATAGTTGGGAAAAATAAATCACCCTTCATAAAATTGAACCCACATTGTTTGGGAAGAGTTTGTAGTTTGTACCTTAAAAATTCCAGCTTTCTGAGACGCAATCTTTCCCAGTGTATCTCCTGCATATTAGAAGGCATGAAAATAACTACCATATATTTTCCACAAAAATAAAAACAAGAAAACGCACCTAATGTTTCCATATGATCCATGCCCAATGGACTAACACCACAGACAACAGGATCCTTGATCTGTGCAATAATCACCAAAAGATCTAATCACGACATTATGCACTTAAAACAAGAGGAAACCGTTTAATTAAGTATCACCAAATGCAGTTAAGATTAACGAAGATGCTGACAAAGGGAACAAAGACAGAAAACTTTACCACATTTGTGGAGTCTTTAGTCCCTCCAAGGCCAACTTCGATTATAGCAACATCAACCTGTGAAGATGCCTCTTAAATAATTTAATAATAATATTATTATTATATTCCTCTTTAAATTTTATATCTAAATGTGACTAAGAACTCCAATAAAATCCGTTAGCTCTGGCAAGATGTGTCATATGAAAAGATTCAGAGAGAGAGAGAGAGAGAGAGTCACAACCAACCTTTTCACTTGAAAAAATCTTAAAGGCCAAGACCGTGAGGAACTGAAAAAGTGGAGGCATAGGCAAATCATCAGTAATATTCTCCTGTCAAAACAAAAAAGATATGATTAGGAACATCTATTGCTGGAAATAAAAATATAAAATACACTGTCAACCAAGAAATATTAGTAAGGATTATAGGTTCTCCAGTTTTGTCTAGCATACCACCAAGTTTATTATTACATCGTAAACAATAGTAAATGGAAATTTCAGTAATCCCTGCTAGATATTGAATAATTTGAGTTATTGCTCGAAGGAAAAAACGATTGTAACAAATTTGTATCATATATCTAACCATTAGTATACATAAAATTGTATTAACAAGTGAAGTAAGTTTATTCGTATACCTTCAGCTGATACCAACATTCCCAAAAATAATGAAGAAATTTTTCTTCAGATATATCCAACCTACGAGCCAGAGATACAAGAATAAGGGAACATACATACACACACACACACATATCACAAAATGAAGTTTTATACTGGGATCAATTCCAGTATAAATAAACTCAAAATATATATCGGCACAAAGCCACAAACTCCACTCACAGGAAGATTCTAGATCTTTCAACATATTTTAGATCAGCTTAAAAGAATTTATTTCTAGCCAAACTGCGGTTATGTGGATCTAGATCAGCTTTCACTTACCAACAGCAATGAAATTGATATAAGGAATTTAAATGCTAACCCATCTAGACGAAATCTTTCTCTCACGTCAATTAAGTGTGGAGATGTAAACAGCCCGGTTCTGAATCCACACTCTCTGAGAATTGCCTCACTAAACGAGCAAGTTGAACCCTGAAATGTAAAAAGGTGAATGGAACTTAAAGAGGGAAAGTGGGAAATAAACCTTTTTTTGTTCATTCAAAATAAATCAAGCCAGAAGTAATCACAGAATTTAATCTGTAACAACACACTAATTAATTTAATATATGTCGTTTTCATCTTTATACATAACTAAGTACAATATTACCTTTCCTTTAGTTCCAGCAACGTGAATTATTTTAAGTCCAGCTATTTGTTCTTCCAAGCCCATAATCTGCCAAGACAAAATGCTTTTATTTGCTGCTTAAAGGAGTTTTCATAAATGTGTGTAATTAAGTAACTTGTCAACCAAAAGCAAACACAATTCCAAAGCTATTCAATAAAGTCTTTTGTAGAATTCATAATACTATCATGGCTGAAATTGTAGAATATAGCACAATATATGTGTATGTGAATATACAACTCAAATTCGAAGTCCAAATCGAGCATGTCATCCACCCAAGATTCTAAAAATAGCATTAAGCTTCTGAGAGTTACGGGTTAGCTTTTACATTAATGTAAAGAAACCTTGCAGGTTGGGCCTTCCATTAATGAGAATGATAAACCATGGTCCCATTTTCATCGATATTTAATGCTATGAAAAGTGAAAACCCGAACAAATAAGAGAACAGTCTAAAATCATTTGAGAGACTATACCAACATATATCATACTTATCGCTTATTAGCAGTGTATAAGTTATGCCTATTTCCCATTGTGTTACCTTGATATACATAGACATCCTGTCCAATTTATCATACTTATCACTTATCGCCGATCCATCTCCTCTTCGTCTGCCACTAATAAGGGATGAAAGTGCCTCCATTGCAGCATCATAAGCGGATGGAATATGCGTGTCTTTTGTATTTTCTCCATTCACCCTATTGCTCCCCATTGTCTCCACAACCTCAGCCGGGAGCTTACTATCTCCTACTTGTACTCGAGAGTGCAGTCTTTTTGTTGCAGTTAGATCAATGGCGTTTAAGCACGAGGCTGCCCATGTTGGTCTGGAGGGAAACACGATTTCCCTCCAACACGATCTCGAATGCCCGAAGAACCCCGGTCTCAAAAGGAGGTCTTTATACCTGAGCATACGTTTAAATCAAATCCTGAGAACCAGAAGCTTGAAATTAGTAAGAACTCTCTATTATCCAATCTATCAACTTTTCGGAACAGAGAAAAAAAAAATCAATCTTTATTCAAAATACTCCCAAACCGTATAAAAATTCAATCTTTACAAGTTAATGGAATACTCAAATCAAAACTGAAAGCAAATCTAATGGAATACTTCAAGAATCTGGACTGTTGGTGAAATCTAAGTTCTTGAAGAAAGGCTTTTGATTCGGGGAAATCTTGATTCTTCAATAATGGGATTTCGAACAGCAATTTAGGAATAGTAAAACATGGAAAAATCAATGATTCATAAGTGAGGAGAGAAAGAAGCTTACTGTAGAAAAAAACCGTGAGTGTGTGTTACTGTGTTCCTCAATCTGTGGTTGGTGGATAACGGCTAGACGGCTGAGCGGGCGCAAATGACGGTTTTACCCTCGGTATTTGCTTTCTAATTTGGAAATTTCTTTTAGGGTTTATATACGCATTATATAATTTGCAAGTGTTTTAGAATTGATGAATACAAAATTTAAGTATAATTTTCAGGTCATGGATATTACAATTGCAATTTTTTTAAATTACACTTTGATCCCATAATTTATAACCACCTTTAATTTTAATCATTTAATTTCGATCCTCCATGATTATGCCCTCGTCTATGAAATAGGTATACTTTATAGGGACCAAAATGGCATTAAACTAAAAGTTATAGGACCAAAACTGCAATAAATTTAAACTTACTACAATGTAACATACAACAAAACCAAATACAAGGCTATTACAACTGCAACAACAACAACAACAACAAACACCATTCAAGAATTAGTTTGTCGAGAATTGATGTGAGCAACAATAAGAGGATCGATATTTCCATTCAAGACACCATTTACATCAGGAAGCTGAACACCAGAATTCAAATCATGTACCATCTTGTTCGACCCAAACACGTATCTCCGAGCCTCTTGACCCCACCTGTCCATTTTAGCACCCCTCGCGATGCTTTCTACACTGGGCATACGTCCTTCCTTCATAAAAACGAGTAGTTTAGCCTTCAACCGATTCATCGCCTTAATCTTGTTTGCAAAGCGACTCCTTTCACCTGTGCATCACATGACCACGTTACTATCATTCTATTTTTGTTGGTGTGCTTCAAAGTGTTCTCTACTCAGAAAAATATACTGATAGACTCTGTCTCTTACCTGTAGATTGGACTTCTAAACCTGTTGGTAAATGCTGAATGTGAACTGTCGATGAATTCCTACGCGAATTCTCCTCGGAAAATGTAGGGTGTGAAATCTTTAGATCCTCATCATCAATTTCCAGTTCAGGAGACGATTCTATGAATAGAGGAATTACGTCGACAGATGCCGAGCTAGCCTAAAACACAGTAGATACAAAAATATTAACGATGTGTTTTGGTTTATGATTGTGAGGCGCTCGGAGGAAGTTCTTGGGAGAAGTGTGATTGTAAATTGTTTTTTGAGATATGCATCGGAAAATGTTAAAACAATGTTTGGTAGGTGATTGAGAATTTTTTTGGATGAAGAAGCTCCTCCCAAACTTATACCGAACAAAGCCCAAGTCTTTGAGGCACAAAAATATGACCAGAGTGTATTTGTGCGACTGTACTCGATGGTTTAGTGTTCATTAATCTACATTTTCAGAAGATGACGGTTTATTTTCTACTATATAATTAGGTCAACCCTCACTGAAACTCAGAGAAGCATAATTTCCATACCTCGGAAGTATTTTCGAAACTTCTAATCACAGAGTGGATCCCACTTTCCCCTGATAGGTACCCGTATGCAAATTTGAATTCCTACTCGACAGTGACAGACTTTAAGCGGCCGTTATTCGAAGGACTACTCTCTACTATCCTACCTTCATGGCCTTGCCTTTTGGCCCATTTCATGTACATTTGCACGAGTTGTTTTGCCCATCTCTTAGGAAGATAAAAAAAAAAAAAGAAAAAAAAAATCATTAAACATCATGTGTAAATAAAACACAGTAGCAAAAAACTAGCATCTAAGAAAATCAACAATTAATTAAACCACCATTTTTTCATGGATATAATTCAATTTTGGGTTAATTACAAAAACCACCCCTGAGGTTGTCTAATTACAAAAAGACATCATTACCTTTCAAAACTTGAAATTACCTCTTTCGGAATTGTATTGTATGTACCTTACAGATAGAAACCTGGAGGGGTTATTCACTTATTCCTATAATTTGGAAGATAATGGGGTCTTTTTGTAATTTTGACAAAACCTTAGGGGTAGTTTCTGTAATTACACTTCGATCTATTCAAGTGCAGGTGCATATTACTAATAAAAGGGTGAAATCACAGATCTTGATCACGAACAGTATCAGCTGAGCTATTCAAAAAAGGATTGCCAAACGAAAATATTTTTTTGGGGCAAGAACTTGGTTCGACAGCAAAAGCATGGATTCATATAAGTAGTAAGAAGTGAATAAACCTCAGAATATGCGTCTCCGAATTTAGTTTCAATGATGATGCATGCCCCTTCCGTGTCGTACGCCTCCTTAAGAAGCTTTGACATCTCATACTGATCCAATAACTTGTTCACATCTAATGAGGCACTGTACGCTTGCTTGAAAAGCGCGTAATTGATTTCATCCATCTCCGCAAGTTCTGTGATCAGTTTAGCTTCTTCCGCCTTCAAATCAAGAAAACAATAAAAAGGCCACTGACAAATAAGTACTGTAAAAGTTTTCGAATTTTACGAGAAAAAAAGGGTAAGTATATATACCTTATATTTGAGGTCCCTGAGAGAATCAACAACCTTGGCACTTTCAGCCAGTTTATTAAGGGCTTCGTTCGATTTACCCAGGTCGTCCCACAAATCGTACCCGCGAATAACTTCTTCGCGATCGAAATGCTTTGCTTCTTCGAGTTCCAACGCCGTGGGTCCGAACATCTCCGCTCGAAGGATGGAATCTTCTATTCTCTTCCTCAAAGAAAACAAACCTATCGGAAAAACAACACAAAACCGGTATTCACAAAAAATCGAGTCTTTGGAATTTTACGACATTTTAACACTACTTCTCCACAGTGTTCTATAAACCCATAAATATCAATGTCAAGAAAAATCGCAATTTCGGAAATGAAGCATAAACACACACAGTGAAATGTGAAATCAAGTGAAACAGAGAAGGGCAAACCCAATTCTTTGTAGAATTTGTTCTTGTCATCATCGAGGGGTTCCTGAGAAGCTCGAGAAGCGCTTAAGCTGAAATCCGCTAAAGCTCGAGTTTTTAGATGATAATTCGAGAAGCTATTGAGATGGGGCTCGTTGAAGAATCCGGTGCGCAGAGCCTCGGCAGCCATTTTTGTGTATAGCTTGAGCAGATGAATATCGGCCACCGCCGCCGCCGGGAACACAGTCGAATATCTTTGGCCCGGGGAGTTGAAACCTTGCGAGTGGCGCCAGGATTGGGTACTAGCTCAACTCCTCTTTTTTCACAATTTGACAAAAGATATTATATTTATTTTATTTTATATTTTAAGAATAAATAAAAAAAGGGTTAAAATGAATTATTGTTCTATTTTATTTTATATTTTAAGAACAAATAAAAAAAAGGTTAAAATGAATTGTTTTTGGATTTAGAGATTCCAATTTTTTTACTTCTAATAGTTTTAGAAATAAAATAAAAATTGAAATAAAAAATATAATAAAAATTTTAGAAATAAAATAAAAATGGAATATTTAGGAAATTATAATGAAGATTTAGGAAATTATAATTTTTGGTATGTATTGATTTTGAATTGAATTTTTTCATTTTTTTCACAATAGAATAAATTAAATATTAATATTAAGGGGCAGGAAACATTTTAAAACATTTTTTTTCACTTAAATTAATAGACTTTATACACTTTACATATAAAAAAATTCATAATTTTTAAAATTCAAATTTCAAACATATTTATAATATTCCATCTATAATATTCCATCTATAGTTATAATATAGTATAATTGGGGTTGAATTAATCAATAGTTATAATATAGTATAATTAAGGTTGAATTAATATCAAATATCTTTATTAATTATATAGGTTATTCTTGCATAAAATAAACCCTAAAATAATAATCATATTTATATAAAAGTAAATTATATATAAATTAAAAATAAAAAATTATTTATTATGATGGGTATGTAGCAATTTTTGCATAAAATAAACCCAAAATTAATAGTGATATTTATATAAAGTAAATTATATATAAATTAAAATTAAACATATGCGTGGAGCAAACAAATATAAAAAACAAAAAATAATTATTATTATTACGGGTGTGGAGCAATTTTTGCATAAAATAAACCCAAAAATAATAATAATCATACTTATATAAAAATAAATTATATATATATATATATATATATATATATATATATATATTAAAATAATATGGTGTAGAAAAAATTGTAAAAAAAAATAAATAATAATTAGTATGTGTGAAATGATAATAATCATATTTATATAAAAGTAAATTATATATAGATTAAAATAATATAGTGTATAAAAAAATGTAAAAAGGAAAAAATAATAATTAGTATGTGTGGAGTGTGATTTAAGAAATTATAATGTTTGGTAGGTATTGATTTTGATTTAAGAAATTATAATGTTGGGTATGTATTAATATTAAACATTAAAATAAATTTTTTTCACTTTTTAAATAAGTATTTGTAAGAAAAAAATAAGCGAATATTATATATATATATATATATATATATATATAAAAAAAATTGTCATAATTTCTAAAATTCAAATTTCATTATCTTTATTAATTCATATGATTTAATCATATCAAAACATTTTATTAATTCATTTATTTTATATTTATTTTTTAACATTAATTTTTTAAATTTAAATCAATCTATTTATATATTAATTTAGATTACCTTGGTTTCTCGTTAATATATTTAAATGAATATTTATTTTTATTTATTTTGTTTAATTTTAACCGAAATTTTGTAATTATCAAATCATGAAGTTGCTAAAAACATCCCTTAAATAAATATCTCAAAATAAATATTCATGAATCATACTATATCAAACATATAGTAATAATTTACTATAATTTAATAAATTACATGCATTTTATTATAATTTCATGCGGAATTTACGTGCAATTTAATATAATTTAATAAATTACATGAATTTTATTATAATTTCATGGATTTTATTTAATATATGCACCCTCAATTCAACACTTCTCACGCTTATTTAATTATATAGTAATAATTTACTATAATTTAATAAATTACATGCATTTTATTATAATTTCATGCGGAATTTACGTGCAATTTAATATAATTTAATAAATTACATGAATTTTATTATAATTTCATGGATTTTATTTAATATATGCACCCTCAATTCAACACTTCTCACGCTTATTTAATTACTTACTTATCCAGACACATCTACTATCTCTCTTTCTCTGTCTTCGATCGATATAAAAAAAAAAAAAAAAAACTCTTTCACCGTTCAACAACACCAAAAAACTCTCGACGGGCCTCTCTTTTCCGAGTGATGCTTCGACAAGTGCTTTCGTGATGAATATCACGATCGTCACGATCGTATGCATCACTTGGTTTATCGTCTCGTTACTCGCTTTTTGCAAGCGTCGTAGGTATTTATCGATTGAAACCTAATCTTCTTCTTCTTCTACATTTTCTTTTACATATCCCAACTCCCACGCTAGTAATTATAAAATTTAAAATTACTAATAATAAATTAAACAGAAAGACGAAAACATTGTACCTTTAAACTGTACCAATGAAACAAATACAACATAATTATTGATGAAATAACACTAGAATAAACACGCTCAATCGTAATTTTATAATTAAATTAAAAAAATATGATAAAATTCCAACAATAATGTGCTTATGTCCATTTGTGAATTATTGAGAGTGATGCAGTACCAAAATCACAATAATTTAAAATTGAGGAACACCAAATTATACATTAAATTATATCTATATTTAGTAAGTATATAAAAATCAAGATAAAGAAAAAGATATATGACCCCTTATCATTCATTTGCATAAATAAATTATTTGTGTGTTTTCTTAATTTAGAAGTATTATTATTAAGTATTTTGTTTGATTTGGTTTGGTTAATTAATTATTAAGTATTTGTGTGTTTTCTTAATTTAGAATTATTATTAAGTATTGGTTTGACTAATTAAGCAGTACTTTAGTAAGTACGTAGTAGTAAGCGTAGTAGTAAGCGTGTTTGGATCTCAACTCATCATGTAATAGTCAGTGTGCTTGGATTTATATCCCAACTCTCACGTTAGTAATTATAAAATTTAAAATTACTAATAATAAATTAAACACAGAGACGAAAATATCGTACCTTTAAACTGTACCAATGAAACAAATATAACACGAGATTCGATACACAAATTCAACTAGAAGTTTAAAATTTTAACCGAAATTTTGTAATTATCAAATCATGAAGTTGCTAAAAACATTCCTTAAATAAATATCTCAAAATAAATATTCATGAATCATACTATATCAAACACGAAAAGACTACGGTTACACTAGATTTACCGAGCTTCCGGTACGCCAATTAAAATACGACACCTTAAATAAATATCTCAAAATAAATATTCATGACATACTATATCAAACACAAAAAGACTACAGTTACACTAGGTTTACCGAGCTTCCGGTACGCCAATTAAAATACGACACGTGTATTATTACATTAATTACTTAAATAAATAAAAAAAACTGAAAATATACAATTAAAATAATTTTTTCTAATAAATAGATTTTGTGGCAAAATTAATATGATAGTAAAATATTTTTATAAAATTAATAAAATTTATCATAATATTTAAGAAATAATTAATATATTAATTAGATAAAAATAATAATTAAATGAATTATTCCTAAGAGTTAATGAATTAATTAAAATAAAGTTTAATTAATTTAAAAAGTTTGCACTTAATATGTACTAATATGTACTAAGTAAATAATTTATTAATTAATTAAATAAATTACATTAAACAATTGGTTAATTTAAAATTTGTTTCAATAAAATTAATTGTATTGAAAATTGCTTATAGTACGATTCACTAACAAATTTGGGATAAAATAGTTTAAAAGGGGTAAAATAGTCTTAAATAATAGTATAGTATATCAATACACAACACCCCATGGCATATAGCCTAAAAATTATTATAAGAAACAATTGACAAATCACACCACAAGTTAGAGAGATCTGTCAATCCTTAGATCAGGAACACATACTTGTACTACCTATACAATTGACAAATCACACCACAAGTTATAAAGATTTAAATACTTGTACTACCTATACAATTGACAAATCACACCACAAGTTATAAAGATTTGTCAATCCGATCAGGAACACATACTTGTACTACCTATATATAATATTTTAGATATTTTATAATAAATAAATTGCGTCTCGAGACTCGAGATCAAACGGGACGATTGGTTCAAACAAAATTAAAAAAAAAATGTGGTACGAAAAGATTCAACTCAGAAGTTCTCATTTTTTTTTTTTTTTGAATTTCTTAAAACGAGCCCTACAATATTTGTTTTACATTTTCTCAACACTTTTTTTCAAGTCACAAACTGAACAAAGACCCGTCAGACTATGAACAAGGCTAAATACAAAGAGCTATCACAACCTTGCTCTATACAGAAGTTGCAAGAAGTAAACATAACACAGAGCAGATTTCGGGCTCAGGCGAAACTGCAAACTAATTACCTAAGCCATTAACACTTCGTCTTCAACGGGGCTGCTGAATGAAACGAGGGCTGTATTTCGGGCCCACGTGCTTCACTGGTTTCTCCAAGCGCTTGATTGGTTCCCTTGGAGACTTGGGGCCTCTCTGTGCCGCCCCGTTAAGACTCCTGATCAGTGCATCAGCATTCCTCCCATAACCTAAAACCAGTAGATAACAACAAGTCATTGATTATATCCTCTCAAGCTTCACCCAAAATATACATAAAAATGAACACAGAAACTATAACCCCACATTGAATGAATTAAGTTATCAGGTCATTGTTCCATTTACAATCGATAGAATAATCACTGTATTTAGTTCGATTTTCAAAAGACCGATTTCGAAGCACAGAAGCTCCCAAACAGATAGATACCCAACTGAATTGACATGATAAACAATGAACCACAAATATAGATAGGTCTATTTCATACCGTGTGTCGCTCCAAACGACTTCATCCCATACTCAGATTCAGTCGACTGAAGAAACTCCTCAAACTGAGCTTCCATGTTCAGAATATCCTCATCCACATCAAGGTCAATGTTATCGGGCAACAACCCAACAACGCTGTCTCCCTCGCTGCCAAAGGCATCTCCTCCCTGGTGCTGGCTGATCCAGTAGTCGTGGAACCAGGTGGAAGTAGTCACAAGGTCCCACCACTCCGGCGAGAAATCCTCCACTTGCCTCATAGCCGCGGGAACAAACAGGGGCGCGTTCGGATTGAGCGACGAAGGTCTTGGGCCGGACACCATAGCCATGATTGGAGTGTTCTGTTTTTCAAATCAATACCACCTGAAGAGATTAAACAAGTCATTTTCAGCATCTACATAATTACGACAACCAATAAATCAATCGAATCACTTTTTTCGTTAATTTTCGTGACAGGAAAATCTGATCCAAAAGCAGTTTCACGCACACACAGATCTGGAATTTCACTTCAGATAAAAATCAATAAATCGATAATATCGGATCAAATCACAACTGAATTCAAAAATCATTCCACCGAACAATCATCGATCAGAAGCTAATCAGACTCCGATACGCAAAAAAATACCCAGATTTTTCATCGGCATAATTTTTGAAAAAAAGAAGTTTCTACACACAGATAATCATCAGATCTAGCGATTCAAAACCATGGATCGGATCATATATGAAACTGGAAATCGAAATCGAGATCAAAGGATTGTACGGAGACGAGTCAACGAACAGTACCTCGCAGGTAAAACTCGTGCTTCAACTTCAAAAGCCCAATAATACCGAAATGCACACGTAATGAGCGATGAGTAGTTATCTCAAAAGAGGGGTGTTGTTTTATAGGCGTGGGCTATCCGAACCTGGTGGTGTGGACACCGAGCCTGAGGCTCGGACGTTCGCCGAACCAGCCCACTGATTGACTTCCTCAGGATATTTTTCTTGTGTGTAGATAGCCGTTAAGGCATGTTTGGGAAGATCAATCAATACATCTATTTTGCTTTTCCGTTTTTTCGCTTTAATAAAATTATTTTGTTTAATTTAAAAATTATTTACTCAACATCATTATGAGTGCTTCAATAGATGGAAGGAGAACTTTGATATCAAATAAAATTAAATAATTGTATCCCTTAAAATTAAACTTGAATTTAAACAAAACTATAAATTGAATGGTAAATTTTGTTATTAATACGTCCAAAAAAAAGAATATAAAAAAAGAGTATATGGTTGATTGTACAAATGGTTTTCAAATTAGGTTTTGCCTTTTTGGTAACACCCAAACACTGCTTTGGGAAGAGTTGTACAAGTTGAAGAGCGAGTTGTACATAAATAATGAGGTAGGTGTAATGGTATGCCCCGTCAGGTCAGGCAAGGATAAGTGCGGACACTCGCATTAGGTGGTGGGCCAGCATACCTGTGGATCCCACTTAAATGATGATATGCGGTGGTGGGACCGTATAATATTAATAAGAGCCAAAAATCGATGTAAAACCGCGTCTGTCACATGGGATAGACTAGTTCGTGACTTACCTAAAATAATTAATCACTATCATATTGTTTGTACATATATAAATATAAATAATATAATAATTCGTATGCTACTTAGGATAAGATAATTTATATACTTATTAGATTTGACATTTTTTACTTTAATTTTTCAATTGGTAATTAGTGGACCGGAGTTTATTAGGTTTTGGGCTCGGTAATAGTTGGGTGACAATCTGATAGGTTGGGCTAGGCCTAGGACTTATGTTAGTTGAGAAATTAAATTTTGGGCTGAGTGTTAAAAATTGAGCCCAGTCCCAAACAATATCTAAGAAAATAAATTAATTATACTATAATTGGTATACTGTATATGAAAACTTCTGTTATAATAACCAATTTTTTTAATACTAAATATAAATAACAACAAGTAACAACTAAAATTTCATATCAGTAATTAATTGTAAAGATATGCAAGGCAAGCAGTTTGATTCTGTCACATATCCGGGAGCGGAACAACGGCGTCGAAAGCCTCGACGAGCATGCACACCCTCCTCTTCCGAGCCGGGGTTAATTTCGTCACAATATGTTGAAGCGCGTAGTCGAGCATCCACTGCTCCGCCTTTATCTTTTCGTCCAACATTCGACCCCTCAGCTCTACTCGCTCACCTTCCCCTGCATCAGCAGCAGCTTCTCGTGCCTCGACAACTTCTCTACCTTTTTCCAGCGCTCTAATCGACCTCTTAAGTAGTACCACATTCTTCACCTTGCTCCACCTCTTCTTAGCTTGGACCTCATCGGGTTTCTCGACTATTTCACAAACAGCCTCTTTTACGAGCTTCAAAGCATCATCATTCTCGACTTCTTCATCATCCTCTGCTCCATCGAGAAGTCGACTCCCAACCTTTTTGGCAATACCGGACACCACATGGCGATATACCATGTGCCACATTTTTATTCGATTTTCTCCTTCACTTTCTTGATTTTCAACGAAAAGCGGCTCGTCGTCTGCTTTAGTGGGGGCAACAGTTTCGAATGCTCTCACGAGCAAGGCCACTTTTCTCTTCTGAGTCGGGGCGAGCTGCTCGACCGCCTGGCGGAGAGCGTAGTCGAGCATCCACTCTTCCGATCTCTTCCTCCCTCCCGCGGTCAAAGGCCGGAGATTGACCTTCGGTTCGATCTTTTTAACCTTTTCCAATTCTCCGATGAACCTTTGAAGCAGAATCCATTTCTTGAGCTGGCTCCAGTGCTTTGGAGCTTTAGTACTTCCAAATGCATTCGACTCTGCCCGATTTTCTTCAGCACAATTTTCGCTTGAAACCGACGACTGGTCGTCGGATGTTTGATCTTGAACCTCCGGAAGAAGAATCTTCTCTATCGCCTCTTTAACAATCTTAGTCGCTAACGTTTTGTGCAGCTCGCTCTCTTCATTTTCTGAGTCATCGCCTTTCTTCTTTGATTCTGAATTCCTACTTTCCGAATTCTGTTTCGTCATACGCTGATGTATTAAGTTCCACGTGCTCATCATATGGTTCGACTCTTGAGTATGAGCGTTCGTCTCCGTATCATCAATGTGCACTACTTCTGTTGTGCAATCAACTTCTCCCTCGGAATTGATGTCGCTTGGAGTTTGACTGTTTGAAGATGACGAAGATTCGGTAACATTATTCGTTTTGGTTGTTTCGATGAAAGTGACTGCAATATCGGTTTTCGGACAATCTTTAGGGTTCGTGATATCCTCGATATAGTCGACGAGTTGCTCGCTCGGCCTTGTGTCCACATCAGCAAGTCCACACAGAGGAATCAGCTGCTTAATGTCGTCGTCGTTTTTACTGCAAGAGCACGACGGGCAGTGTTGACTTTGCACTCGCTCCTCGATTGAAACCATCTCGCTTTTACGATCGGTTTTAGGCACCGAGCTGCTCCTTTTCCACCTCAACAGCCGTCTCCTGCGCTTCGTCTCGGGCTCGGGAAACTCGATCGAGATCTTGATGGTCGGCGTGTGCTTCGATCGAGTGATAACGACGGCAACCTCCTCCAAATCGCCCTTCTTTATCGAAATCCTCGTCTTATTATTACGACCGAGAGAGGATTCGAGCAGAGAGCCCTCGTCCGACGTCGAATGATCATGGATGCTTCTTGACTTCGCCTTCCTCCTCCTTGGGAATGAATTCATGGATTTGAGTTTTGGGTTGTGGGGCCCACTAACCGAGGATGATGATCCACAGGTTGTTGAAGAGGAAGTTACCTGAAATTCAATCTTATTTTTCATCATAATAAGAACATCAAGAAAAAAAACATTACTCATATCATATATGAGTTCAAGATTTCATATGAATCCATTGTTCGTCACAATGTCGCGACTACATTCACCCGAGAAAAACGCGCATTTTTCATCGTGCACTTGAATGCATAAAAACGTACCTGGGAAAAATCAAAGGACTCCATTGGGCGGCACTTTCAGTCTCTTGTGAAGAAGGTCAAACTTGGGTTGACTTTTTCTTCTGCACAACCCTTTTGTCACTCCTGTGATATCTCTGCAACTATGTACTCTCTTACCTCTCTGTATACTATGTTTTTAAGGATTCAACATTTCAACATATGCTTGGATTAATTAAGATTCTATACGTAATTATTTCTTGATTTTTCGGAATAAAATATCTTTTGTTTTGTTTTTTCAAAGTGGGAATTTGGAGACCGTTTATAGTCTACATATTATTATATTTCTTAGTACAAAACAGTGTTTTCCTTTGAAAATCATACCATAAGTTATGGCATTCATATCGGGAGACATCTTTTCCTTTTTCACTAATAAAAATTACAGTATGTGATAATTAATCAATGTACAAATCTAAATGTTGACTTGGTCAAATCTATAACATCTATTCTACAACCATAATATTAACATTTTTTTAAAATCATTTTCACAATAAATTTCACTCTAAGATAAAAAAAAATGTTTTTTTAAATGAAAAATGAAAATAAAAATATAGGGAGCTTCTACAGTACCTACAAGGTACCGTACATTTCTTTTAATTTTAGCCATTAGATCTTAAAACTAAATATTGACCTTTAGATCAAATGAAAGTCCATAATATTAAAGTGCGGTAGGATACATATGATTTTCACTCAACAATTTTTTACAGTATATATTTTCAAATAAAAAAATTAATGCGCATAAAAAAAATTAATGCATATGATTTTCACTCAACAATTTTTTATATATTTTCAAATAAAAAAATTAATGCGCATAAAAAAATTAATGCGCAACAATTTTGTATGAATTATTTTTTTCATTTAATTAAAAAAATTAATGAGCATCCTTTAATTTCTTTTAGTACTATCCTATTAACTAATAAAAAATAAAAAAATAAAAAATATATATTAATTAATTAAAAAATATATATATTACTAATTTCAAAAAAAAATATTAATCAAATCAAAAAAATTACTATTAAAAAAATTTAAATTGCAAAAAATGTGAATGTGAAATGTGTATCATATCAAATACCAAAGAAATATTGAATTTCTATATATTGAAATTTTTTTGTATGATATGATATTGTATTTATAATTTTGATACATTATCGGTATAAAATTTATAATATTTCGATATTTACATATATATATCAGAAAATAATTGATACAATTTAATGTATCCAAATTTTTGGTATAATTTAATATAATTCATTATATCAAAATTTTTTGGTAAAATATCAATATGAATATTTAAAATAATAAAATTATATATATTCTCGAAAAGATAAAAGATATCTAATGAATTTATTGTAATAATAGTAATTTGGTAATAATAATTAATGTAAATTGTAACAAAAGAAAATATATATTAAAAAACTAATATTATTTATATAAGAAATAAATAATTTTTTTTCTTAATATTATATATATATTACAAACTAATATTATTTATATAAAAAATAAATAAATTTTAATTTTTTTTCTTAATACTACGGTGATTTGAATTTTATTTAAATAAAATTTGAATCACTATTAGGTATTGAATTTCAAATGTTATGTATTATTAATTCCTTAATATTTTTTTTATCAATTAATTATGTTAGACTGAAAGTATTATGATATAATTAATATTTTTAAATAATAAATATATTTCTTATTTTATGATAATAATAAATATTTAGTAATATATTATTTTATTTTTCCTTAAATATAAATAAAAAAATATTTATTGGCATTATCATGAAAAATGGGAATTAATCGCATGCATTAAGGTGCACAATTTCCAAATGACATGTCCACCATTTATTGGCTAATAAAAAATGTACCGTACATTTTAAAATGGAAAATGTACCTTAGACTTTTCCTAAAAATATATATCTAAATTAAATTGTGAATAAATTTAAAATAAACTTGGCCACATGGAGCTGAGTAGACTCAGAGAAAGTGGGCCCACAACTTAGCCTAGGACTAGAGGTGCAGTGAGCCGAGCCACGAGTTTGTAGAGGTGAACTCAATGGCAAATGATCCGACAAAGTACCTCCGACGAGGTCAAGTGCTCCGACCATGTAAACGGAATGCGCTATAATATTGCTGCTTATCTTATCTTTGTTACCTTCTTATTACAAACAATGTTATCCGTAGCCGACGGTATGGTATGGTATGTACGTAACTACAAAACGACATCGTAATCTCTCATTTCATCTCATCCAATTCACATTTCCCAACATATCTCTAATTTTTTATCTTATTTTATTCAATTAATACTCAATTGGATTTAATCTATTTATTCATTCTTTCCCTTTTAATTCAACAAATATTATTTCGATTATCTTCTCCTACTTTCTTGCTCTGTTATCATTACGAAGGTGACGAAGAATTTTTTTATTTATTTTTTGTATTTTGTTCGGTTGATTTCGTGAACCCTTTATAATTTTGATCAAAAGATAATCAAATTTCGATTCTTTCATCATTTCCCCCAATTTGATTTCTCGTTTGTTCATAAACCAATCCGGTTAGGGTTTCCTTGATTTGATCCCCAATTAGAGGGAATTTCACTGTACTATTTATCAATTCGCCATGGATATAAGCAACGAGGCCCGAGTCGATTCGTTCTCGATCGGGCCCTCCACCCTCTTCGGCCGCACGATCGCATTCCGTGTCCTCTTCTGCAGATCCTTCTCCCACCTCCGGCAACACGTCATCGCCGTCATCTTCCTCCACTTCTCCAGATTCAAAACCCACCTCTCTCCTCTGATCTCCTGGTTCCACCCCCGCAACCCCCAGGGCATCCTCGCGATGGTCACCGTCATCGCCTTCCTCCTCCGCCGCTACACCAACGTCAAAACCCGCGCCGAGATGGCCTACCGCCGCAAATTCTGGCGGAACATGATGCAGGCCGCCCTCACCTACGAGGAGTGGGCCCACGCAGCCAAGATGCTCGACAAAGAGACCCCAAGAATGAACGAGTCCGATCTCTACGATGAAGAGCTCGTCCGGAACAAGGTCCAGGAGCTCCTCCACCGCCGCCAGGAGTGCTCTCTCCGGGACGTCGTTTTCGGGATGAGGGCCGATCTTGTCCGAAACCTCGGCAACATGTGCAACCCCGAACTCCACAAAGGCCGTCTCCACGTGCCCAAACTCATCAAAGAGTACATAGACGAGGTCGCAACTCAGCTGAGGATGGTCTGCGACTCCGACTCAGAGGAGCTTCTCCTCGAAGAAAAGCTCGCCTTCATGCACGAGACGAGGCATGCTTTCGGGAGGACAGCTCTGCTTCTGAGCGGGGGCGCTTCCTTGGGAGCTTTTCACGTTGGAGTGGTTAAAACTTTAGTCGAGCATAAGCTGCTGCCGAGGATCATAGCAGGGTCGAGCGTCGGTTCGATTATGTGTTCGGTTGTCGGGACTCGATCCTGGCCCGAGCTGCAGAGCTTCTTCGAGGACTCGTGGCATTCGATTCAGTTCTTCGATCAGATGGGTGGTATTTTTACTGTGTTCAAACGGGTCATGACTCAGGGGGCGGTACACGAGATCCGGCAGCTGCAGATCATGCTGAGGCAAATCACGAATAACTTGACCTTCCAGGAAGCTTACGATATGACGGGAAGGATTTTGGGGATCACGGTTTGTTCCCCGAGGAAGCACGAGCCGCCGAGGTGTCTGAATTATCTGACGTCGCCACATGTCGTGATTTGGAGTGCGGTGACTGCTTCGTGTGCGTTCCCTGGGCTGTTTGAGGCTCAGGAGCTTATGGCGAAGGATAGGAGTGGGGATATTGTGCCTTATCACCCGCCGTTCCATCTGGGGCCCGACGAGGGAGGTTCGGGAGCTTCCACGCGTAGGTGGAGGGATGGGAGCTTAGAGATTGATCTGCCGATGATGCAGTTGAAGGAGCTTTTTAACGTGAATCACTTTATTGTGAGTCAGGCGAACCCGCATATTGCGCCTTTGCTGAGGGTGAAGGAGATTGTGAGGGCTTATGGAGGAAATTTCGCTGCAAAGGTATGACCTTTTTCGTTTATGCTTATGGTTTGTGATTTATTGCGCCTTAGAAATGGATAATAGATTTCTGGATAATTAGGCGAGATTTGTGATCATCTCTAGTACACAAATCACTTTATTTTTTAAGGAGTGTATAGATAGAAGTTTGAAAGAGTCAGTTTTTTTGGTTGGAATTATGGAAGCAAATTACACCAGGTGTAGGGGTGATAATGAAATTAAAGGCTAAAAGCGAGAACATTGCTCAGTTTATTTCCCCCATTCACCCTTAATCGACACTATCATATTTCTTGGTGGTTTTGCTTGAATTAGTTAAGTGAAACTGAAGAGACTATCACATTTATCCCATTTCTCGTGTTTAGCGTTCAATTTTATCTCACTAACATTTATCTTCTTTACATGAATGAATGAATGAATGAATGCACTGGTTTTTGAGTTGATTGTATTACTGTGCAGCTTGCTCATCTAGCTGAGATGGAGGTAAAACACAGATGTAATCAGATATTGGAGCTCGGTTTTCCACTTGGTGGACTCGCCAAGCTCTTTGCCCAGGACTGGGAGGGTGATGTAACTGTTGTAATGCCTGCTACTTTATCTCAGGTATGGATAAAAAACTTAACAATGTAATGAAATACCTTATAGATAGCATTGTACATTGTATTCTCACTCAACTAAAACTTTTCATTTTGCCGTGATTCTAGCTATCAAAGATAATACAAAACCCGTCCTACGTGGAGCTCCAAAAAGCCGCCAACCAGGGCCGTCGTTGCACCTGGGAGAAACTCTCCGCCATCAAATCGAACTGCGGAATCGAACTCGCCCTCGACGAGTGCGTCGCCATCCTCAACCACATGCGCCGCCTCAAGAGGAGCGCCGAGAGAGCCGCGGCCGCCTCCTCCTCCCACGGCCCTCCACCATCGTTCTCCACAGCCCGATTCAACGCCTCCAAAAGGATTCCCTCCTGGAATATCATCGCTCGCGAGAACTCGACTGGGTCCCTCGAGGAGGACCTACAAGGCGAGAGCTCCAGAAACTGGCGGCACCGGTACCCGCACCCGCACGACGGGAGCGACAGCGAGTCGGAGACAGCCGATCTGAACTCGTGGACGAGGTCTGGTGGGCCCCTCATGAGGACAACCTCGGCGGACAAGTTTGTTGACTTTGTCCAAAACTTGGAGGGGGGGGACCCACGGGCGGGTAGAGGGATGGTGGTGGTGGGCCCACAGTCGTCAGCGGGACAAGTGGGGAGCATCGTGGTGGGGGAAGGGGATCTTTTGCAGCCCGAGCGGTTGCACAATGGGATAGTGTTCAACGTCGTTAGGAAAGAGGCGGTGTTGAGTACTGCCACGTCGTCTGTTAGGAGCCATGATGGTTCGGAAGAACATTATTATTATAATAACAACAATGATAATAATAATAATAGGGAATTGGTTGATGCCGAGTGTGTTGTCCAGCTGGAGTGTCCGGAGAGGGAGATGGATGCTAGCTCGGTTTCGGAGAGGAGTGATGATGATGATGATGATGACCACGAGGATGGTGATGTCGAAGTGGGTCGGGCCCTGGAGATTCAGACCCAGGATGTTGCTTGCGATAAACATGTTATGGATGGTTGAGAGATTCTAAGGTGTGGGGATTATTTAGGTTTGATCGGGTCGAGTCACTGTTAGAAGATTGAATTGTTGTAACTTGTAAATAAGCAAGATTTTAGGTTCGTTGTAAGAAAAATGCTCCTATTGGAGTAGAAAACAAAATATCACAAAAGAATGAATACCTAATAAGTTTGGATTAATTAGAACATGTGGACTGCGGAGTGCATGAACACAAACACAAGCTCGTTACTCTAAATTTGGTGGCATTGCTTGTGAGAGATTTCGAAGTTCTAACTAGGTGAAACTTTTACTTCATTCATTTCATACTAGTTGTGACACTAATATGAGGATATGAGCATGGAAGTTAAGAAATACTACTAATGCAATTGTATTGTTATTATTGATTAAAATCAAAAGGTATTGTGATCTAGTTGTCACTAGTATGGACAAGGAAGTTAAGAAATAATACAATTATATTATTATTGATTAATGTCAAAGGATATTGTAGTTTTTTTTTGTTTTTTTTTTTTTTTGAAAAAAAGTTAAGAAATAATACAATTATATTGCGATCGTTTTTTAGTGAAAGAATAGGGTAAAAGCTAAGTGATGGTATTTTAGAAACATTACGTTTTTTTTTTATAAAGAGAGGAGACGAGAAATTTCAACATGTTCGATCGGTAGTCACTCGATCGGGTAGGATGGAAATCGATGGATGTGCCCGAGTAGCAAACACTTGTACGAGAGAGTCAACATGTCTTACCTAAGGACAAACCTTCATAATATTTCAATAAAAATTTGTTCCACCTGAGGTTCAAAGGAATTTCACCCACATCATCACACGTCTTACCACTCAATTATGTCACTTGGGAACCATGATTTCCTTTTTCGAGATGTGCCCCTGGGGACCTGTGTTGTTTTGAGATATGACAACTATTATATGACTACAAAAAGTGCGACAACTATTATTAGACGGCTAAAAAAACAGTGTTGCAAGATAATCTTGAAATTATAAAAATTTATTAATTTAAAAATATATTAATATATCGATAAATTAATATTTTATTAATTAAAAAAAAAGTTTGTATATAGATTTATCAAATTTAAATACATTATGTATTTTATCAAATTTAAGTAATCATGTGTTGAAAATCAATTAATTTGTATATTCATGAAATTCATTTTCAATAAAATTAATTAAATATGAATATTTATATTACTTCTTTACCTTATATTCCTTATTCATGTACAAGAAATAAAATGTATATTCAATAATAAAGGAATAAGATAAAACTATAAAATAAAATAAGTGGATAATAAATGAAAAATATATAAATTTTAATATGAAAACAAAATGTATAGTTATAAAATTATAACTAAAAATGTTTTAAAAATGAAATTCAATTAAAATTAAATAACAATAATTAAAATTTTAGTAAATACTGTAATGATGTATTATAATTGTACTGATCAGCAGCACCATGTTTCTATAGTCTTAAAAAGAATTTTCAGAAACAGTTCCCAACTCCAAAAGTTTCGACCCGTCTCCAGATGCGAAACCGACCCATGTTCCTTCCGCTCCACGTCTGCCCCCGAGGACATTTTCGTCAAAAATCCGACCGGCTTGTCCACGCCGACCAGCGTCCTCCCCTCCGCCTCCTCCGAAATATCGCCCGACGAGTGGTCTGAGATCTCCGCCGAAGTAGACGTCGATCTCAAGCAGGCGTTCGACCGGATCGATCGGGAGGACATACGGCTGATGCTCGCCGACGGCTAGACCTAGTTGAAGATTTTCTGGGAATATTTTGCGTATTTCTCTTTTCTAATACATGAAAATAAAAGATTATTGACTTTATTATATATATATAGATTTACAAACTTAAGATAGAAGAAATTCTTAAAATAAATTTTTTTATATAAAGAAACTCTTAAACTAGGCAATATAATAAAATTAAATTTACTTTTAATAAATAGTAAATCTTTAATTAGAGATAAAATCCAAACCAAATTCAGATAATTATCCTTGCAAACCCTAACAATCTTAAATCTTAAATCGTAGAAGGTGTTTTGTACTTTTGTTAAACTAGTTCGATCAATGATATTAAAAAAAAAATAGAGAGAGATGTGGGGAAATTCATTAAGGACCTTTTAGTAATATAAGTATTCCATTTCTTTCTCTTCGAAATGTACAGTAATTATATATTTATATGTAATTTTATTTTTATCAATTTTAGGAAGTGATTTTACCGCAATGATAACAAAAAAAATTGACACATTTTTTTAATTTAAAAACAAAGAATGTGTCAACTTTTTTGGAACATATGTAATTATAATTTTAGCTTAGATTCAAATAAATCATGATATGTATAATAATAAGGTGATAGAGTAGCAATTATATATATTGATGGGATATTTATTTTATAACAAAAACAACTTATACATTTATGATTCATGAACAAAAAAACTAAATGTAACCTCAAAAGTAGCAATTATATATATTGATGGGGTTATTAATTATTATAATAACAACAACAATAATAATAATAATAATATTTTAGATTAACTAATTGTAATAATATATCTGAATTGAAATAACAGTAATTCTTTATGAGCAGAATCTTTTCATAGATACCATAATATAAAAAATATATATATAAAAATATTATTGTTAAGGAAATAAATATAATCAAATCATATTGATTTGATTATAAGAATAAAATATATCTTTATATTTAAGATTATATATATTATTTGATTTGCTTTGATCTTTACTTTAATTATGAGATGGTATTGTAATACTATAAATAAGAGTATTCGCATACCTTTAATTATGAGATGGTATTGTAATACTATAAATAAGAGTATTCGCATATCTTTCACGCCGGACTGGTCTCCTCCGTCGTGCGTCGTGCCGCAACCTCCTCCCTCCTCATTCCGCAGCGTCAGAGCAGCCTCTTCCCTCCTCCTGCCGTAGCGCCAATGCATCCTCCTGCCGTGCGTGTTGTGCCGCAACCGCCGCCAACTCCTTATCAAGGCCTCTTCCCTCCTCCTGCCGTAGCGCCAATGCATCCTCCTGCCGTGCATGTTGTGCCGCAACCGCCGCCAACTCCTTATCAAGCTTCGCGTTTGTCTTCAACCCACGCATCGATTGAGGGGAAGTGTTAAGGAAATAAATATAATCAAATCAATATATGATTTGATTATAAGAATAAAATATATCTTTATATTTAGGATTATATATAATATTTGATTTGCTTTTATCTTTACTTTAATTATGAGATTGTATTGTAATACTATAAATAAAAGTATTCGCATACTCACCAATCATCGGTGATTTAATAATCATTCTCTCAATTATATATTTTTATTTATTTTTTTACCTAATATTAATTAATATAGTATATATCATATTAATTCATATCTAAATATATATAAACTATTATTTAAATATAAATAAAATAATTTTTATAAGAGTTTCTGTCTATAGACAAAATTTGCCCATTTAGCAGGACTAATTTGAATTGAAACAAACTAAAATTAAATTCAGAATAATATGTTTTAAATTGCATGGCAATACATGAATATCAAAGGAGAATCTAGAAAAAGAGAAGAAGATCTATATGTCCCGTGAATGACGTTAAGAAACTTATCTTCTAAACTCTGAACATCGTCGAACAAAATTTTGGCAGCATTGTCGATAGAGAGATTTCCATTTCTATATGACAACGCTTAAAATAGTGTTATCGAAGATGTTAAAAGAGTTGGGGGAGGTGGGGCTAACGGAGCTAGGTCGGCTTGGTCTAATGGTGGTCGATGATTCTTACAACTTACCATAAAACATAACATGACAATTCCGCCTACAAATTGGGAACTATATCTAAATAGCCTCTCAATAATTGAAAGGAGTTGAAATATATGAATAGTATTATTCCTTTCTTGCCCTTTCATTTCCACATGGCTTGGTCGGAACTCCAATGTCGAAAAGGACAATTTTGAAAGATCAAATCTATAGATTAGTCAAACATCAAAAAACTTTTTTATTATAAAAAATCATTTTATCATTTTATTTATTTATTACTCCCTCAAATCTTTTTTATTTGTCGTTCTAGCTTTTTTTATTTTGTTCAATTTAATTATCGTTTTAAGTTTTTCTCTCTTATATACCCCTGCATTAAATTCATCATTAATTAATTAAATTGAAAACAATTATAAAATTTTAAATATTTACGGTTTAGTGTCCTACTATATTTTATTCTTTCTTTTGTATTCTTTGGAATTTTACAAATCTTGAAACTGTGAAGAATAAAAAGATAAAATCAATAAAATATTTTAAGTCATATGTTGTGAAAAAGTTTACGCAATTCATTTTTGATATGGTTTAGTGTCCAACTCTATTTTATTATTTTTTTTTTTATATTTTGAAATTTTACAAATTTTCAGATTGTGAAGAATAAAAATTTAAAATCAATAAAATATTTACTTTATATGTTCTGAAATTTTTTACACAATTCAGTACTTATATATTTTAATAGAAAAAAAGTGTTCAACGTTTATGATTTTTTTGGAAGAAATAAATTATAATTATTTTAAATATAATTAACAGACTTAATGAAGGGTAAATTAGGAAAAATAAAATGTTATTAATAATTGTATCAATGCCTAGTACGACAAACAAAAAAAATAGAAGGGAGTATTGTTGTACTTATAGATAATTTAAATGATGCATCAATCACGCCGTGGATCCAAAATTATTGGAGAATTTACATGTCTTAAAAGTGGTGGGCAAAAGGTATTAATTCGCAAATATGTAATATTAAGCCCATAATCGCAAGTTAAGAGATTTGATCATACTCGCTTTAATTTTAATAACAACGTGAAAATATTTATAATAATTGTATTTTACAAAATAATGCAATAACTAATGATTAACTCATATTTAATGCAAAATAGTCGTGGAAGTACTTTAGTGTATAGTATTTTTATAAGCATTTCAAATAAAGAAAATAATTTAAATAATTTGTAGTTCAATTTTTTCTTCACAATTCTCGAGAAATAAATACTCCTAATTTCAAAATCAAATATATCTCTCTCTCAATACGAAACGAAGCTTCGCGGAAGGTTGGTTACAATGGCCGCTTTATTCCACCATTTAACCCTCTCACCTTCCTCGCATCTTCACTCTCAAAATTAACCCCAATTTCAATTTCCCACACACAAAAACACACACACATGAAGCTCACCAATATCATCCCCAGAAACATTTTCCGACTCAAAAAGTCTCGATCCGTCTCCAGATCCGAAACCGATCCGTATTCCTTCGGCTCCCAAACGACGTCGTCTTCCTCCGAGGACATTTTCGTCAAAAATTCGACCGGCTTATCCACGCCGACAAGCGTCCTCCCCTCCGAAATATCGCCCGACGAGTGGTCCGAGATCTCCGCCGACGTTTACCTCGAGCTCAAGCAGGCGTTCGAGCTGATCGATCGGGACGGGGACGGGAAGATCAGGGAGGAGGAGCTTCAGGCGCTGCTCTGCGCTCCGAGCCGGGGGGAGATGCGGCTGATGCTCGCCGACGGCTGCGTCACTCCAGAGGAGTTCCGCGCGATCGGCTCAGCCTTCGAGCCGTCGGCGTGCGACGCCGAGCTGAGGGACACTTTCGGCTTCTTCGACACGGATCGGGACGGGAGAATCACGGCGGAGGATTTGTTCAGCGTGTTCAGGACGATAGGGGGCGCCGGGTGCACGTTAGAGGAGTGCCGGCGCATGATAAGAGGGGTGGACAGAAATGGGGAGGGGTTCGTCTGCTTCGAGGACTTCAAACTTATGATGGACCGTAGTAGTAGTCAGCTGCAAAGTTTATCATCAACTGCTAAATAATAAAATAATTGTGCAAAATTTAATATCATTAAGGACTGAGAAAGGTCAAATGGACGGTTAGGGTTCATCAATCCTGATTTGATTAAACTGCACTATTCAAATTGAGAAGCAATTCAATTTTTTTTTTCTAAAAAAGAACATTTACGGTAATGATATGCGATTTCTATTTTGATAGCTAGCAATTATATTGATGTGATTATTTTATAATAAAAACAACTTGCATATATATTCATGAGCAAATTTAAAAAACAAAAATGTAACCTCCAAACTGCAAACTTCATGACCCAAAACATATTATAAAAACCCTTGATTTTTCCATTTGCACTGTTGGGCCTGAGTTTGGGCTTGGACCTAAGTAAATGACCGAATGATAAAGTAATCAATTGTAGCAAAAATTAATTGGTTATGAAGATAAATCAAAGAATAAAATGGAGCAAAGGGATAATTAATATGTGGGTGAAAATATATTAAAAAGAGGAGCAGACCAGAAATTGAAGATGACAAGACTAGACACCCCCATGCCTGTCGGAGGCTAGGGCCCCCTGTCCCATCCGACTTATTCTCCACTTTGATTTTATTGATAATATTTTATTTAAATCATTTTTAAAGAAACAAAAATCTAATAAAAACATGAGATTAAAACCTTTTTAAAACACTTTAAATAAAAAATAAAATTTGTGAAAAAATCTAGATGAATCAAATTTTTTTTTACAGACAACCATGATTCACCAATGAAAAATAGAAAAATCCAAAATCGAGATCACTCTCACTCAAACTATATTCAACTCACTATAAATTTTGTTTTAAGTGTTTAGATTGTGGAAAACGATCTATATGCTAATGATTTCCGAGAGTACACGATAGCAAAAAATACTAATGATTACAATGAGTTCTCTACGACTCATAAATATCAATCACAATCACAGATTCACAAATACTATCAAAATTTTAAAATGCCACTGCTGCTCAAATTGATAAATTTTACTTTTGAACTTGTTCTTGGGTACATTTTAATAATTATAATAATAATAAACGTTAATTTTTAACTAAATATATTCTCCAATAATAACGTAGAGTATAAAGGCTAAGGGCATGTACAAATTCATACTAATTAATTATTTTTAACAAAAAATTTAATCAATTTAATCAATAAATGAACTGAACTATTTATCATTTACATTGGTTTTTTAGTTTGAACTCATTTTATGAGCTCACTACTTTTTAATATTAATAATAAAAATTGCAACTTAATTAAAGCTTTACTTGCCAACATGGAGAGTGTGATACACTTTCTTGTGGTAGACCAATTAACTAAGGACATGTGTCAATATTTGTAAAAAATAAATAAAAAAGTTGAGTTCATACCTTTGAACTCGGTTCATTTCAGAATTTGCAGTAGAGTGGGCCATATGGATAAATTAAACTGAACTCACTCTTGCAATGGTTCCAGTTCAATTAAATGAGTTCAAACTCAAAAAAATTGATACCATTGTACATGCTCTAAGGAGCTAGTGTTAAAAAATCAATCTTGAATGTTATGCATAAAATGATTTTAAAAAAAAACTCACATTCTCTAGGGTATTTTATTCTTTAACGTTGCACTTTATCATATTCTTTATTTTTCTATTTAATTGATTTTTAATCTCACATTCTTATTTATCATTAATATATAGTCCCTATCTCACAAAAGTGGCAATCGTTTTTTAGAAGTATCTCACAGTAGTTTGATAAAAAAAAATATTCTATCTTTTTTAACTTTAAAATTTTATTTTATTTTAATTTATTTTTTAACTTAAAAATAAATTTTTATTCTAATATGTTTAATCAAAAAATTAAAAATTAACATTTTTCTTAATTATGGTCTCAAAATTATGACATTTTTTGTGAAGCAGAAAAGTAAGTTATTTACATACTAAAATTATTTATTATTTATTACATTCAATAAAATTAATATAATTTTAAAGATAATTATTAAAAACTTAACAATCAATTGATTTTCTAAAGATTTTGTTAGATATTTCAATCAATTCGACGGAAGTTGATCTACTGAATCTAATCATATTATACAGTATTTAGTTATTAAATAAATAATAAATTAAATACTTTTATGAATCAAAATTTTATATTTTTAAATATTTATTATTTTAAATACAATTTTTTTTATTATTAATAAAAATTATTTGAAATTTTATTTTATTTTATTAAAGTCAATATATTTTGTTTAAAGCATTTTTAAATATGTAATGTAATACTCGCTCTTTTATAGAAAAGTTTAAATATTTTTTATATGAAAATTAAGAAAAATATTGAAAATATTTTAAATTTAAATCTTTTTGAATAAAACATAAAAAATAAATTTTATTTTAAAGTAATAATTAAAAAATAGAATTAAAAAAATAGTGAAACATCTTCGATATGTTACTGTTGCAAGACAAATAAAATCATTTGAATTTATGAAATGAAATTCTAAAAATATTGATACAATATTTTATTACGTATATTTATGTAAGATATTTTTTAAAAGAAAAAAAGTACAATGGAAATTTGTGTATAAAAAAATAATGTTTTTTTTTTCAAGTGTGAAAAATATTGTTATATATAATGAAAAATAAAGAATGCAATCTTTTATGTGATCTGATCGAATGAATAAAATTTTAAATTAAAATGAATAAATAGTAAATTTAATATAAAAATAATTGAATTAAATCAAAACAACTAAAAATGTTTATTTATTTTTGAAGATCATGACTCATTCAATTCAAACAATTCAAAGGCAGAAAGAATGCTGCATGAATTGAAGTCCAACACGTACTTGTTTCTTTGACTCATTAAATGATTTATCCAAAGACACTCTATATAAGGGCACGTATTTCAATGACACAAATAGTCTTCATATCTTGAGTACGTTACCTCATGTTAATTTTCTACCATACAAAAAGGACTCAATTTGAATAAAACATGATTTAATTTGTCTTGCAACAGTAACTATATTTACACGTTTTCAAATCATTTAATAAAACATAAAAAATAAATATTAATGTTCAATTTTTTAATAACACATTTAATTTATTTTAGACGATATAAAATGAAATCTAAATTAAAAAAAAAAATCAAAATGACATATAATAAAATTTCGAAGGAGTATAATATGATTACACCAATAAATAAATGTATTCAAGCTTGTTCTTTTATACTAAAACTGGATGATAATATGTTTGAATTGAACTGAACATAATAGGTCGAAATGAATTGAAGTGAACTGAAAATAAGCTCAAAAGAACACAAATAAAAAAAATTACATACCATATATTTAAATCTCTGTCCACTTCTGAAATAACATTATTTTAAATATTTATTACTTTGTCTCAAAAAAATATTCAGTTTCTTTAAAATTAAAGTGATAAGTTGTTACATTTTTCTAAATTAATTAAAAAACAAATATTAAATTTCTATTATGATATCGATATGTAGTTCTACTCCATAATTTATACACTCCGTAATACACATCAATTTAATTTATTAGTATTTTATTTAATTTATCATACTGCACTTTAAAAAAAAAATTGCTTGAGCAATACTATAAAATTGATTAAAAAACTTTAAACCAAAAGGCTGACGTGTGAGGGTGCAGACAATCTTTATAACAGTAAAACGAACCACACTGATTGAGCTGTAAATTTAGTCAGTTTTAATTTTCTATGCAGAAACATCAGAATAGAAAGATTGATCGATAAAAAAGGGGCAAAACGAATGAACCCCTATGCATACAGAATCAATTTAATGACGTCACCACCGCTGTTATTGTTGAAAAAAAATAAAAATTTATCTTCACATTTGGTTCAAGGGACCACAAATTGCAAAAATAATATTTATCCTCACGTTTGGCTGTGAGTAAAAATTTAAATAGTAGTAATTGAAAAAATTAGAAATAAATTTAACTTTTTTTAAATGAAAAATTTTAATTTTTTTCTAAAGAATTGCGTAATTGATTGTGAAGTTTAAAAAATAAAAGTGTGAATAATTCTACCAAGCAAAATTAGTAGTTCATGCGCCGAAAATCAAACATCAAATTCCATCAAATTTAAAATATCATTCATCTCAATCTTCTTCGAACTAGATTTTTTAAAAAGGATCAAAACTTGACTAATAACAAAACTTGACTAATACTCAGTACACAATTCATATATGCTTTTTAATTAGCTTAGCTATGGCCGAGGACCAAGGTACACTCTTGATTTGTAAGCTCGAGTATTATTTCAACGACCAATATCTTAATTACAGTCTCTTTTTACCTGAGGTGGTGTGCCTTTTCTTTCGTTTTTCTATGGTCTCTTGACTCTTTTTACCTGAGGTGGTGTGCCTTTTCTTTCGTTTTTCTATGGTTTACCCCTAATTATAAATATTTAATTTTATGTATTTATTTGGTTTTATAGAAGTATTTATATTTTTAGCACAAAAATTCAAAAAAAATATTGAAAATTAAAGTGTTAATTAAAAAGATAAAATAGTAAAAAATGGATTAAAAAGAATGAAAAAATTCAATTTTCAAATGTAAAATTAAAAATAATATATTATTTTTTTAAAAATTTTAATAAATTATTATAAAAACAGCATTAAATTATAAATTATTATTTTCTTTTATATACAATAATAAAAACATACAAACTAGACATGACAATTATATAATTAATCAGAATTTAAAATCGAATTATAAGAATTAATTAATCTAATAATATTAAATAATATTCTATAATTTTAGAAATATAAATTCGAAAATATAAAAACTGTGTATAATTTTAAACTATAATACTACAATTTATAAAATATATAAAATTTAAAACATAAATCCCGATGGAAGTTAATATAATATTAGTAAATATTTTGTTTTTAAATTTATACTCTCTCCAATAAAAATAATTAACACTTTTTAGGTTCAACAATAATATTGATTTTAAAATCATTATTTTTTTTATTTTATAATATCATTATACTTTTATTCTCTTCACCCATTTTTTTTTTAAATTTACTTTGCAGTTAAAAAAAATCATGTTAAAAAGATTTTTTTATCTTTTACTTTTTTAAAATAAGTAAAAATGTAATAGGTATTATTTCATTTTTTCTAAATAATTAGTGAGAGCAATTTATTTAATATTATTTCAATTTTATTAATTTAAACAATAATTATTAATTATTATTTATTATATAAAATATTTATTACATTATTATTAAATAAAATTTAAAAATTACTCTAATAAATAAAAAAATTTAAAAATTAATTATAGAGTATAAGTTATAATTTTATATATTATAATACATTTTTATCCTAAATTACTCTTTTAAATTTAGTGTCAAACTAATACTTAAATTTGAGCGAAAATATTGTATTTTACTTATTAATTTTGTTAATCAACACTTGTAAAATAAAATTAAAATCTTGTAACACAACTTAACATATCAAATCACATATTACATCATGTATACAGATATTTAATAGTGTTATTTTTGTTCCAAATAAAATAATTATATACATGGTCGGCTTTTAGCATGTGCATGTCGTGCTCTTGCACAGAGTCTCAAAATTTTTTGGGCATTCTATTAAAAAAATTGTTTTAGCGCTAATAAAATTTTGTTCTTTGTTTATGTTTTAAAAAAATTATTTAAAAAAATAATTTGCCTTAGTAAATTTTGTTGTTTTAAAAAAATTATTTAAAAAAATAATTTGCCTTAGTAAATTTTGTTGTGCTTAATTTTTATTTATATTTTTAAAAAAATTGTTTAAAAAATTAATTTATTTTAAAGCTAATAAAAAAATCGGATTAACGAATAGTTAGATGAAAATTCATTTATACATTGATAAATTTTTTAAAAAATTTATGCCAAAGAAAAAATAATTAATAAATATTGTTTATTATTTTGTATTTGTTTAAGTACTAGTTAGGGCTCTCATATTAACATTTCGCAGGCCACCAAAACTTCCAAGACGGCCTATACTAGTCCTTTTTAATGTTGATGAACCATGTTTACATTGAGTATTTGATAATCTTCTTGTTTTAAAGTTATATACCTATTTTTTTTGTAAAATACAAAAGATTGGTGTGTACTAAATTTATTACGAATGAAGTATTTTTTAAATAGAGAACTCGTGTATCGAATAATGTTTCAATATCTTGCGTTCTTTGAAATAGCGTTAGATATAGACCGGTGATAACAGACCAGTAATAGAAGGGTACGTACACATTAGAATCAGTGCCCTTCACTTCCGAGAAAACATTTTCAGCCAAAAACTGCTACTCAACACATTCAGTACGTACAAAATGTGATCTTAATGAATTAATGGATATTGAAAAGATATCATGGGTTTGCAACACGTGTCGTCTCGATCTTGGGTTGTTCCTGAAATTGTGTGAGATCGTAAGGCTGAGGAGATTTTGTATATGTGAAAGGTATATGATAGATTTTCAGAGAGAAGAGACTGACAAGGAGCGGTCAAGGTCACATTAGTCATTTCACATGCATGCTATTTCGGACTTGTCACATCATATATATTTCATGGTGGATAGGTCTAAAATTCAAGTGTGAGTATTTTAAAATTGGATTACTGCGGGACAGAGTATAATTAATCATCATCAAAACATGTAGTATGACATTGAATTCTAGCTATTTATACAAATGTTCATAAGGGTAATGTATAAATGATATTTTTCCATATGCGAAATCTGCATGTAGATGTAATAATCACTTTCCAAATTAGTGAAATCGTGTCCCCACTACTATAAAATCAAATTATTTGTTCCAAGATAATTTGAAATATAATAAAACCATGAAAGTTCTCTTGTATTCATACTTATATTTTTATTTTTATAAATTATCAAAACATGCTTTTCAACATCCCAACTTAATTCCTCATGTCACAAAAAAAAAAATGATTGAATTTTTAACATCTTATAATATAAGGATTTGTTGTTTAATCTTTTAATAAAATATACTTTCGTCTCAGACTAATGGTCTTTTCTCCTTTAATTGTAATCTATGAAGAAAATATGACAATTAGTGTGTGACATAAAAAGTATGCAAACGAAAATGAAGGTTTATTTATTCTAAAAAGTTTTAAGGACATAATTCAGTTCAGTTCTCGTTTCAAAATAAATTAAAATTAAATAAAAAATAATTTGAATCAATAATTTTAACGATACAACCTAGTTAATGTCACAATATTATTAATATTTTTACAAAAATATTAAATAATTTATAAAAAATATTATTATTATTATTATTATTATTATTATTATTATAAGAAAATCAATTTAGTTTAGTTAAGTTCAATTTAGCCGATTTTAATCTAAAATAAGAAGTCATTAATGTACGAATTTTTGGCATACATCCATACTAATCTTTCAAAAAGAAATTAAACTAAAATTTCATTTTTTTAACATTTGTTTAAAATTGACCTTTATTTAATAATTAATTGTCATTTTAAAAATAATTATTTTATGTAATTATTTAACCGAACAAAGGAGTATAAGTTTTATCCGGTTGGGAAAGGCTTATTTGGTTGGTGGGATCCACACTCATAGAAACAATCTAACAATTCAGTCAATCTATAGGGGTTTGCATAGTTTTTAAGAAAAGTGATGATAAATTTGTGAGGAGTATAATTTTTTTATTTAAATTAAGGTGTAAAGTGCAAAATTTTTATAAGAGCATTTGTGTGACCTCGTAACATTATATATCATCACAAAATTAACAAAGAAAAAATGGACGATTTCATACAATGTTATTGTTAAGCCCACTTTCATATTTTGAAAGATTCAATTAAAATTTGTGTAGAGTTAATTTAATATTAAAACAAATATAAAATGTAAAAAAAAATCACATGAACAGTAAAAGTTAGCATGGCCACCATGGAGGGCATGCTACTATTTTTTTCTTTAATCCAATGCTATTTTTCAATTTATAAATGGACTTGGAAATTCAAAAATAAAAAAATTGGCATTAGAGCAGAGTTCAAAAAAAGTGTACATAGCCTCCATGTTCAATTTCTCTATAGTACACACACGTGTATGATACATTGTACACCAAATTCTACTTAAAATATAAAAGATATTCATTATAAAAACAAATAATAATTATTGAACAATAAAAAATCACCATTCTTAAAATTATCATTGCATAAAATATAAATTATTATATACTAAAATATTCATTATATATCAAAATAATCTTCATTAATAAAACACTCTAATGGGTACTATGTGTACAATACTCCATACACATAGTAGCACGGTAGAAATTATATAGGTTGGTAAAGTTCATTTTTTACATGCATGTAAGTCATATTTTACAATTTTATTACTTTTTGTTTTTTTATTAATATTTAATTAATAAAATTAACATTTAAAAAATGTGAAAAATGAGCTTTTGTATTGTATGAAATCACCAAATTTTACGGTAAATTTTGGTGGGCAGATTTATTATTATTTTTATATAATTATAAATATAATTAGTTTAATTAATTTATTAAAATATTTTTTTTTTATTTTTTATTGCAATATATTAAAATATATTTTTTCTATTCAATTGATTATTTTAGTATAAATATAAGAATATTCATTATCTTTAATTAAAATTATTTTTTTTTAAAATTTTTTTGTGCAATATATATTTACTATGTTGTACTTAATTATAATATATAGCAAAATAATAATAAATATATTATAATATTTTTTAAACAATTTTTTAAAAGAATTCTGCAGATTCTGCTCATTTAACATGATCATTTTTCTTAATTGCTGACCCACTTTGTTAAGAGCTGTATATAAAAAGTGTCTACCGAAAGAGAAAAGTAAGCTTTAGAATTGGAGACGCGGTAAGGTGCACAAATCCACTTTTACGTGGTCCAATATGCTTATATGGGTACCTTTAGAGATTTTCAAAGTGAAAGAAGTGTAAAATTGGTTTTTGACACTAATAAAAGTAAAATGTGACATTTGCTTAAAAAACAAAGGTAATATTATTTCTCAAGTATAATATTTCTTCATTCTCATACTAATAATCACATTTTGCCTTTTGAATTGACTTAAATTAATAGCGACACTTATTTAAAAAATATATTATTTTCACATTTTTATTTTTAAAATACAATGTACCCTTAATTTTTTACATATATTTTTTAAATAGAACTCTCAGCTAATTAAATTATTAATTAAAAACATATTTCACTCTCAATTTTTTGATAAAAATACTTTAAAACAATACTTTATTAATTTTCATATTGAACTGTAGATAACTTTAGTATGATAATAATGTATACAAAAATTATGTAATGATTTTTGAGAGCCCACTTGGGACAAGTTGGAGCCTATATTATATTATTATATAATAGGGTATTGCATTAATATTTACTTTTAATTAATCCATTAATTAAATTGTCTATTTTTATTATTTCTTCAATTTAAGGAATTATGACCAATATTTTAATTTGTTCCGAATCAAATGTCATATTTGTAAACAACTGCTGTATCTTTTAAGTACCAAATACTGAAGTAGTATCATGTTTTATTAATATGTGCACTTATGAATTAGTTAGGTCTTCAAACAAATCGAGTCAATTGATTAAAAACAATAATGTAGGCCAGGTTTGTCAACTTCATTTCCACGGCCACATTGCATTAGTTTTGAAAATTGATAACTTCTTTTTTCTTTGGGTGAAAATTTAAGATAAACTAATATATATTTTGGAGTATCAATTTTAATTTTATTTGAGTCTAACAAATATTAGAATGAATATTATGAAATATTAATTTTAATTTTATTTGCATTGGATCTGAAAAATATCATTAAAATAATGTAATGTTATTTTTGTTTAAAAACACTATATTTGTAAATGAATGATTAAAAAAATTGAATATGCATTTGAGCAAATTCCTTAGTTATGTAAAAACATTAAAAAAATACTCTAATTTCAAAATTTTCCCAAAAAAATTGAATACGCATTTTTGGAAATTGCTTAGTTGATTATTCAATTTGTGCATAATGTGTGTTTTTCCAAGTTTGCCCTAAATTGAATGTAGAAACAAAAATTGGGGGAATTGAAGGCCACACATGGAGAGTTGGTGGGCAAAATAGGGCACATGAAAAGACAGGAGGGGTATTTTGGGGAAAGTAGAAAAGAAAAATGATGAAAGAAGAAGGTGTTGTTGTGTTTGAAAAGACAAGTCAAATGTCAAATCCAAGGATTTCAAATCATAAGACAGTCAGTCATGGTGTTGTCCATCACTGCAGGTTATAATGCATTCCCCCTTTCTTTTCCATGTTTTAGGGGTTGCTGCAGCCTAAAACTACAGTTTCACCTTTTTTTTTTACTGTCCCAGATATAACTAATTTACATGTAGTAATATTATTTAAATATTTAATTTAATTTAAATATCAGATTAATTCATTCTGTTTAGAGTGTGAATAAAACAAATATATTATTTAAATCATACAACTATGAAAAGAGAACAAGAAAGTGAAAATTTTAACTACATGGATGTAGTAGTGGTATTACACTGTGCTACTTCAAAGGGTTTGTGAAAATCCAAAAGGTAATTTGAAGTGACGTTTAACTTTTACAAAACTAGCTAGATATATAGGAAATAATAAATGAGAGCCTAAATTTAATGTTTCCATATATAAAAAATTTCAATTTTTTTTAATGTGAAAATTGTGCTAATTGAAATGATATTTGATAACTCAACATAGAAAATGTCACATTTTTTTACTAATAAAAAAAATTACGACTACTATTATTACTTTTATTGGTAATATGAAACACGATTGTACGTTCATCCCGAATGGCTCAAAACCGTGCTCTACATATTTAGGTTGTTCGGGCTTGAAATTATTTTTCATACTTGAAGTTTGGTGGCTTCAATAAGGTATATATATATATATATATATATATAGCTCAAAATCAAATTTATGATAATGATTCATAGTTTACAAGAATCGTCAAAACATGTGTTAACTGTTAATCCAGAGCAGATTGAGAGTGACTTAATCGACATCGCTCGGTCTATAAAATTGTTTGGTAACAAAATATAAATTAAGTTCACATATAAAGTAGTTATATACTGTGCAACAAAAAAAATGGTGATGGGACAATTGAAAAAAAATGACAACTTTTAATTTCAATAAGAACGTGACATACATTTTACTGCAAAATAGAACTAATTAAGCGACACGAGCGGATATATATATATACTTCTTCATTTCAATAAATTATTAATGGCATACACGATTACAAACATAACTCACGTTTAATTTGTAATTTGAGTTAGATTATGTTGCAATTAGACTCTAAATGAGGCGGATCAACATTGATCGATACGGATGCGTATAATAATCAGAATTCTCTATTCGTACATGTTCTTTCCCCGCCCGATCATTGATAGTGTGTTTCAAATCGATTTTTGGCGAATTAACGAATACACGTTGATTTTTTAAAATTCTTTTATATTATAATATTAATATTGTTTTTTAACAATTTTTTATTTAACCGTGAATCAATTTAAACCAACATTCATGTGTTTACAAGTTTGCATTTTGTGACAAGAAAATTTAAGGATCTGTTCTTTTGGATTTCAGTTCAGTTCAATTCAGTTCAAATCATTTTAGTTCAGTTCTGACGGCTTCAAAATAAATTAAAATAAAATAAATAAAAAATAATTTCAATCTATAAATTTCAATATACAATCTAGTTATTAATATAAATATTATTAATTTTTTTATAAAAATATATAATAATTTATAAAAATTATTATTATTTTAAAAAAAATCAATAACTTCAGCAGATCACTTAAGTTCAGTTCAGTTCTGTTCAGTTCATATCAGATCGCTTAAGTTCAGTTCAACCGATTTCAGTCCAAAAGAACAGGTCCTACGTGGTCAAAATGATCATTCAGGATAAATAAATATAAGTATCAATGTTTATAAGAATAACATTTAACAGTATCAAGGGTCTTGATCAGTATTTGATCCATTTAATAGATCCGTATTTGATCCATTAATTAAATGGATAAAAAGGGTGAAGTCCTAAACAAGTAAATTGATCAAATTTCATGATCCAACTTACATGTTAAAAATCACATACCATTACCAAGAGTTGGTTCGGATCAAATTAAACTCGTTTCATTTATAATTGTAGTTGTGATTATCTTGAAACTAAATTTATGAGCTTAATAAAATCAATTGGACATCAACATTTATAATTAAATGGATTATAATGGGCAAAACAATGAGAAAACAAGATGAATAAAAATTCGTAAAATAGATAAGAGTTGGTCGTCGATGTGTTGTTCGGGTTTAAAACTTGGGGGTTTTGCGCCCCGTGTATATAAATGTACAATAAAAATGTAGGAGATCATTTTTTTACTATTTCTTAAAGTTATAATTTGTTCTTAAATATTCGAGTAATTTTGTTTAAAATTGTAAGAAAAAATTCAAAATATTTGCTAAATATTCTCAAAATAAATAATTATAAAATAGAGTAACTCATTTAGGTCAAAATTTATTTGTCGTGCTCTATTATTTTTAATATATATATATTTATTTTTTTTTTAAAATGAACATTATATTTTAAAAAATATGACACAACCCTACTTATATTTCCATCATCTGTGTTTTCTATTTTTCAATGCTTAATTAATGCCATTTGTCTTGTCATTAAAAACAAAACTCAAGGAATGATAATTGAAAATTTCGTATTCCTAATTTTGCCCCTGTAGTTAATACAGTAATTATCAAGTATGCACTATACTAATAACTTAAGCCGCCCATTAATATAAGTTATTTACTCTCTCTCACTCACTCACGAAATATCTCACACAGGAGAGAATCCCTCTCTCATTCTCTCTCACACACATACACACACCAAATAACAGAACAAAAACAAAACTACAGAAACTAACACGCACAGCACACGCACACGCGCACACACACACAGTACTACAAGCTACTTTCTCTCTCTAAAAAAAATGACGCCGGAGGAGTCGCTGAGATCTCTCTCTCTGGATTACCTGAATCTGCTGATCAACGGTCAGGCCTTCAGCGACGTCACCTTCAGCGTGGAGGGGCGTCTGGTCCACGCGCACCGCTGCATCCTCGCCGCCCGCAGCCTCTTCTTCCGGAAATTCTTCTGCGGCCCGGACGCCGCCCAGCCCGAGCTCCGGGTCGGCCCGGGCAGCTGCTCCCCGAGATCCTGGCAGCCCGCGGTCATCCCGGTGAACTCCGTCGGCTACGAGGTGTTCCTCCTGATGCTCCAGTTCCTGTACAGCGGGCAGGTCTCGATCGTCCCCCAGAAGCACGAGCCCCGGCCCAATTGCGGCGAGAGAGGCTGCTGGCACACCCATTGCTCCTCCGCCGTCGATCTCGCCCTCGACACCCTCTCCGCCGCCAGATCCTTCGGCGTAGAACACCTCGCCCTCCTCACTCAGGTATAGTAATTCCTAATTAATTAATTTCGATGTCGATTCGTATTGATTTCATAATTAATTGGGGGAAAACGAAGAAAAAGGGGATTTAATTTCCTAATAAATTTGGGGTTTTCGATTTGCAGAAACAATTGACGAGCATGGTGGAGAAGGCGTCGATCGAGGACGTGATGAAAGTCCTGATCGCGTCCAGGAAGCAAGACATGCACCCGCTCTGGGCCACGTGCTCCCACCTCGTCGCCAAGTCCGGCCTCCCGCCGGAGATCCTCGCCAAGCACCTCCCCATCGAGCTCATCGCCAAGATCGAGGAGATCCGCCTCAAGTCCTCCCTCGCCCGCCGCTCCTTCATCTCCCACCACGACCTCAGCGGCGGCGGAGGGGCGGCCGCCGACCTCGAGGACCAGAAGATCCGCCGGATGCGGCGGGCCCTCGACTCCTCCGACGTGGAGCTCGTGAAGCTGATGGTGATGGGGGAGGGGCTCAACCTGGACGAGGCGCTCGCCCTGCACTACGCGGTCGAGAGCTGCAGCCGGGAGGTGGTGAAGGCGCTGCTCGAGCTGGGGGCGGCGGACGTCAACTACCCGGCGGGGCCGGCGGGGAGGACGCCGCTCCACGTCGCGGCGGAAATGGTGTCGCCGGACATGGTGGCGGTGCTGCTGGACCACCACGCGGACCCGAACGTGCGGTCGGCGGAGGGGGTGACGCCGCTGGACGTGCTGCGGACGCTGACGTCGGACTTTCTGTTCAAGGGGGCGGTGCCGGGGCTGAGCCACGTGGAGCCGAACAAGCTCCGGCTGTGCCTGGAGCTGGTGCAGTCGGCGGCCATGGTCATATCCAGGGAGGAAGGGAACAACAATAATGCCAGCGGCTATCCGGCGGCAGCAGGGCAGGATAATAATATTGGCCTGAACATGGCGGGTGGTGGGAATCTGAATCTGGATTCGAGGATGGTGTATTTGAATCTGGGGGCGGCGCAAATGGGGGAAGGAGAAGGGAGTAGCGGCGGCGGCCATAGCCATAGATCGATGTACCATCATCATCCTCATCATCAGTATTAATATTATGTTACTGTCTCTACTCTCTCTACATAAATATAAAATATTTAATTAATTATTACTACTACTACTCTATTAATTATATGCAATTAAAATCATTAAATTTTAAAAAGAAATGCCGTTATCGTTAATTAATTAATGGAGATTTGAATTTTTAATTATATATGTTCATAAACTGCGTGATATATAAATCAGGAGATGGGACGGTATATTAATTTGTTGTACAGATGGAAATTGGCAGGTCAATCTTTTCAATTTCCTATCAACTCTGTATTATTCTTATTGTTTATAATTAGACATTATATAATTCACATACAGTATATAATAGGGTTTCTCCTAGATGAAATGTGTGTATATGACAATACTAAATTTTGTCCAGAGAACAAAATCAATGTGAGTAAATCCTGTGCAATTTCAAGAAGCATCCATTATATATAGATTATAGACAAATTTGAATTTGTTGTGTAGTGCGCAACATTTGACGTGACATCACAATTTACAACTTATTATATTGATGTGAAATCTAATTCTGGATTCCATACGTATTAAATTATACTATATGGTTTTGTCTCCATACGTGTAGTGTGCCCTTTCCAGTTAAATAAATAAAATGAAACCCTAGATTTTCTCTTATCATTCCCGTGACATCAAAATAAAAGTAGTTAACTGTCGGTCATCTCTCAGTCTCCTAGGTGAGGTTAGAGCATGTACATTGGTGTCTTGGTTCATACCCACCAACCTAAATTTATTATTTATTATGTCACTATTCTTTGAACTGTGATTCAATTTTATTAAGACCTACATTGGTTATTTGGGTTTGAACTCCTTTTTCTGAGATTAAAAAATAATTATAAAAGAAAAACTATTTGTATAAATAAAGTCAAAACAAAAAAAAATGTGTTTCACTTGCAATGCATTTGATGTGGTCGAATGATAGTGTGACATGTGTCACATGCCAGAGAAAAAAAAAGAAAAAGGACAGTTCACCTGTATGAACCGAGTTACAGCAGCAAGTGGCAGAGGGGTGGGCAGAAGTGGGGTGAGTGGGTTCTAACTCTATGCTACAATGGTTGTAGTTCACTTCAACGAGTTATAACTCAAAAAAAATCAAACCAATGTAAATGCTCTTATATACTATTTCACTTCAATTATTTTGCTATAAAGTGTGATAAAAGGAAAAATATAGTTGGAATGTATATTAGTAGTATATGTGTGTCAATTTTTTTATGATTATAGTTATTTTTTGTAACGTGTTTATGTAGTTGTGAAGAAATTAGAACAATTTTAGTGGAATGGGTAATATATTGCTTCATCAGTCCAATTCAAATGTTTAATTGTTTTAATAGTAAATGCTGAATTATTATATACTCTCTACATTTTACAACAATGGTCACGTGTGATCAAACACGAAAATTAAAAAAATATAGTATTATTAATTTTTTGAACAAAAAATTGAGGATGAATATGTAATTTTAAATTAATAAAGTAAGTACTTACAAAAATAGGTGAAAATGTAAGAATATAGAGTATATGTTTTTTTAAAATGAAAAAGTATGAATAATAATTTCTTAAATGAGGTATACCAGGAGACAAATAAAAAAAAAATGATCATTGTTATTATAAAACAAATAAAGTAAACCTATGTCTATACTTGACAATTATTAATAAGAGTTAAACATGAATTAAATACTACTATTATTTTATTAATTTTTTAACAACGAAAATCAAAGAAAAATATATTTAGTGGGGGCTTAAGCCTCCGAAGTATTAACGTGGCTTTGCACTAACTATTCTATAATAGTTTCAACAATTTTATTTTCAAATGTGAAAATACGTACTAATTGACAAAACTAGAAGAAATAAACATTCTAATTCTTATAATATTGTATTTACATATTTTTAAAATTTTAGAATTTTTAACTTTTTAACTTAAAAATAAATTTTAACTTTCTTTTTTGCTGAAAAAGTTAAAAAATAAAATATTTTTTTAATTTTTATGCACAAAAAAGTCGAGATACTTTTTTGAGATAGAGAGAATTGTTTTTAAGTTATCTCCCCAAAATGTTTTTGATTAATTAAATGATTATTAAAAAAATAACAATCATAATTTCAATTTACACATAAAATACATTAAATTTTAATCATTCTTCAAAAAACAATTAAATATTACAATGGACAAAAGGGCATAAATTTTATTTTGTAAAAATAACGTGTTCAATGGAACATTCGGGAAGGTGATGTAAATTGCTAGGTCGAACTAGGAGGTTCTCGTTCACTTATTACTATTAAATTCCATATATTCTATGCTCCATTGGTCTATACTTCTGTAGTCAACGAGCTCGGTCGCAAATTGGCCACTTCTTTCTTAATGGTCTGGTTGTCATTGTGACAATATGACTAAGTTGTGGGGAACCAAAAATGTGGTGGTAAATGGATTGTAAGTTGGGGATTGGTACCTGTAGGGAGTATTATTTATTAAGGAGAATATCATTATATGTCATTTTCTAGCAGCTCGATTTTAAAATTGTTATTTATTTAATTTTTGTATCAAAAAATGTCCTTCCGATCATTTTAAAAAAAATGAGAGTCGCGTTTTTTTTTTTTATCACGTGATTGCTTATTGGCACCGGAGTGCACACGTGACACAAAAAATATATATAGCCCTACATGGTCAATTATCATATTTATTAAATTATAATTTTAGAAATGAGAAACCCTAATTCTATTTTCACAAAACATTTGCTTCGTATGACTATAATTTTTGTGCTACGTGTGCACTTAGATAAAAAAACGTGACTTTCCATGCTGGAAAAGTGATCAGAATGACATTTTTTCGATACAAAAAATGAGATAAACGACAATTTTGAAATCGGACTGCTTGAAGAGAGAGGACAATGATATTCTCCCTATTTATTATGCAACCATTAGGAACGCGGGTGATTGTGGAAGTGTCTCATCTCGATGCACCTATAAACGATTTCCTTCTAGAGGCCGAAAAAGTTGAAAATTTCAGTTTTATGAAATCATGGCCTTGCTCATAAAACTCTTTATTCTCTCATGTTGGCTAAGTAAGGAATCCCAACAAATTTGAGGAAAAAGATTTATGCTTTGCAAGAAAGTGAAAGATGCTATATCATCCTTTCACACTAATTAATCATCGAACCTCTATATATTAAACACTTAATCTTAAGGTTTAATCTATAATTACGTGATATTTGAGGACACCCTCACAGCTTCTATCTTTTGAGTTGTTCGAAGAAATGCACAATCAAACAACCCAACCTCCTCCAGGTATATCTATCTCTATGTGTGTGTGTAAGCGTATGAATCTCACGTCTCTCCTAGCATATATCGGCATATGAATGCAAAAAGTCTCAATCTCATAAAAAACAAGACATGTGATCGAAACCTAGAATCATGTCATCAGGTGTAGCATATAGAAAACTACACACTCACACACACAAATAAATCGTTATCAACTAAACTCGCCTTTGCCATATTTTGAATAGTAGGTTACCCATCTGAGAATCCACCAACTGGAAAGAAGAAGTCTAAGTTCTGGTCAAGAACAAAGGCAAAAGGAGATAAGGGCTTCTTTGAGGGATGGTAAATATATTCCTTTTCCGATTCATAATCTAATAGCAACATAAATAAAGTATAATATATAGCCTATAATTTACAATTAAGGGTTTTACAAGCACGCATACGAAAAAAATAAATACAGCATCACCTTTCAGACTTCTAACAAGGGTGTGTTTGTTTATTTGCATGTGCAGCCTCTTCGCGTTGTGTTGCTGCTGGCTTTGTGAAGTATGCTTTGACTAAATTGGACAAAATAAAACATCAAACACATGCATATATAAAGTTTGATGTAATAATTCCATTTAAGATGCTACTGGTTGTCTGTACAAATTTGGTTTGCTATTCTACTCGTCAGAGCAATATAATAAAGATGGACTGACATGCCGAAGAATTATTGCATATTTATATTTTCCAACTGCAATTTTTTTTCTTCCATTGACAGCAGACCTAAACGCAGAAAATGAGGCCGCACCTAGGCTGAGTATAATTACAAAAATTTAAAACTATATTATAAGATTTTGTTTAAGAACATATCCAGATATATGTCGGCCTTTCAAACCAACTGAAAACCGAGTAATAAACTAGGGTATATATTAACCAGAACAAAAATTAGAAATAAAGTGAGCATTCACAAAGGACATATTTTCCAGCCAAGTTGCTCTTAACCAGGGAGTAGAACAGAACAATCACTTGTTAAAGAAGGGTTAATATTACTATTATACCATTTATTAGCTGACTAGGAAACACCATTTAATCATACAACCACCAAGAGCACAGAAAAATTAATTTCCAGATATGACAAAATAAAACATTTCTCAAATCTCCATAATAAATAGGGGGATGTGGTGGGTACTCGCTACGTTTCTATTTTGAAGCATTTTAACCATAAAAATGCACATTCCAAAGTAGTTCAATTGAAGCTCACCAAAACAAGTGCAAGTTTGCAAAATGCTGACCAAAGATTTAAGCTCTATCACACGGTCTGAGTGACGGGACAGTTTCTCTTGCATATTGTTAGAAAAGGTGCGGTCTGGATCGGGTTTCCTTCTTGCTTCATTGTATTCATCCACTGTAAGCAAGCCCGTCTTTGTCCTTTGGGACCTATGAGCAAGTTAGAAGATTTCAGGTGAATAACATGATATTATGGATTGTGCCCCAATACCCAGTGATTAGTACTCTGTTTCACAATCTATGACGATTATGTTTTTTTTTTCCTGAAATTTTGAGAGTTAGCTGAGGTTCTTTTGTAATTAGGCTGAACCTCAAGCGTAAAATGTGTAAGTTTTAACTAAGAGTTATGCTCTCTCCGTTTCCGTTCCTGTGAAAGAATTGGTTGGCCATTCGAAAGTGTCACTTTCTACGTTTGATTATTTAAATAATTAATTACGTAAAAACCACCACAGAAACCCACTGCACATATACAATACACTATTTCAATCCCCGTGCCGAAAAGAAATGAAACACTCTTGGAAGGACAGAGGTAGTATGATATTCTACTTTTTTTTTTCTTTCACTCAAGGTACATAAATTAGAGGTGATGAGTTTACCTGAACTTCCTCAAATATGCTGTATAAAGTTCTCACACATGCTGTATGACTAATTCCGGAGCATACTCGGGTTTATACTTTGGTGGGCCTTTTCTTGTCTATCAACACATTGTATAAGGCCTCCGAGACCACATTGTGCTTAATAAAAAAACTCCGGTTCGTTCTCTCTGTAAATCTCGATCGTGCCGTTTCCGAGTGTTACCAGCTTCATGCTGAAAAAGTCCCATGCCCCAACCTGGAACATTTGCAATTCGCATCCGACAAAATATTTCAGAAGCTCGGAGACAATGATCAATCACAACATTGCAAACAACTCAGCAGAAATCGACAAAGGCGAATCGGCTACATCGATTTCATTTTCCCTAATTTTAGATGTGGTACATGAGCAATACACACAACCTATAAACTAAAAATTGCATAAGCATTAAGCATCAACAATTAAGAAAAAAAGATTCATCATACCCAAAAATTCTTCAATATAACTGTTCATATTCTTATAAAAATCCAATACCTGAACAATGCCACCGATTCGCGAGCTGCTGAATCCTAATCCCAGCCGCAACCCTAATCCAATCAACGCAAAATTCAGCCGCGTCATCCCGATCCCGTTCTGGGAGGAGCCCGATCCGACCGCCGGATCACCTGCTTCTTCTCGTTGCACTATCTCACCGGAGCGGAAGTGCGTCTGAGTTTGTTTAAGCGCGTTTTTTTATGTGTAGTTAAATATTTTTATTTAATTGGTTTTAATTTATTTTTTTCCAAATAATAATAATAATAATAGTAGTATCAAAAATATTTAACGTTGGCACGTGGTATATTTGATTCGGTTGATATATATATGGAAACCAAATTATTATTTTTATTTCTAAAAATTTGATCTTATTGTATAGGAAATAATAACACGTGCGAAAAATGCAAACCTATATGCTCCATATATAAAGCACATGCAAATTCAAAAGTAATTCAAGTAATTACACAATGGGTTCCAAATTGAAGCACTACATTTTCCCGTTCATCATCCTCAGCTTAGCCCTCGTATTCCTCATCACCAACTACCTCTTCTTCACCATCCACTACACGACACACCTCCAAGCCGAGTTCAAGAACATGACCACCTACATCGACATCGACATCACCTCCGACGACAACCGATTCAAGACCGCCTTCGTCGAGATGGATCGAATCGCCGAAGAATACCAACACTCAACCGCAAGCGAAAAAAAGAACCCCGACTGGTACGAGATCGTCGCTCGCGAGTTTCGAGACGAGTCGTTCAACGTGGGGTTGGTCAACACGGGTCAGGTCAGGACGAAGGCGAGGACGGTTAGGGTTGACTTTGACCGAGCTTCGGAGGGGGTCCGGTGGGGGGACATGGCCCCCGAGAGGATCGGGTGGAACTCGACATGCCCCGATATCCCGATGCCGAGATTCGAGGACTACAAGGATCTCGACGTGGTGGTTGCTAGCGTCGAGGGTGGTTGTGGATCGAGGGATGTTTTTCGGTTGCAAGTGAATTTGGTGGTGGCTAATTTGCTCGTCCGGAGCGGGAGGAGAGGCGGGCTTCCGGTTTACGCGGTGTTCGTCGGGTCTTGTGAGCCTATGTGGGAGGTTTTCAGGTGTGATGACTTGTTGTGGAATGAAGGCAACTCATGGATTTACAAGCCTGATTTGGCAAGGATCCAAAAGGTGGTACTCATGCCTTTTGGGCCTTGCCAATTTGTCCCTCCATTTTCTAAATTTGGTAAGTTTTCGCAAAACATTATGGAAAATATTGTAAGCGGCATAGTTACCTTGCTTGCTGTCATCTGTTATTATTATGAGACAGAGAGAGTAATAAATAAAGACTGAATAAGTTGTTTTTCAGGCTATCGAGATCTATGGAGAAAACTCGATCAAACAACGAAAAAAGAGGCTTTCGTCACGGTTCTCCACTCCTCCGAAGACTACGTTTGTGGGGCGATAGTTCTCGCTCAAAGCATCCTCCGATCCAACACCACCAAAGACCTAATCCTCTTAGCCGACGACAACATCTCACCGCAATCCATCGATGCGCTTCGTTTTTCCGGATGGAAAACGAAGCGCATCGAGCGGATACGTAGCCCTTACTCGAAGGAGAACACCTACAACGAGTGGAACTACAGCAAGCTGCGGATATGGCAGCTGACGAAATACGAGAAGCTGATGTTCATCGACGCTGACCTCATAGTGAACAAGAACATGGACGAGTTCTTCGCGTACCCTCAGCTGACTGCTGCGGGGAATTACAAGAAGCATTTGTTCAACTCAGGGCTGATGCTGGTTGAGCCTTCCCGGTGCTCGTTCGAAACCCTGATGGAGAAGATGGTGGTGGTGGAGTCGTACAATGGAGGCGATCAGGGGTTTCTGAACGAGATGTTTGCGTGGTGGCATCGACTCCCGGCTCAGACAAACTACCTCAAGGTGTTTGTGGATGCTAATGATCACTTGCATTGGGTGAGTGGTAAGGAGGTTTACGCGGTGCATTACACCGGGTTGAAGCCGTGGAAGTGTGGTGACGAGGCGAGGGATTGTAATTGGGACGAGGCCGAGTTCCATAGGTATGCGAGTAGCTCGGCTCACAGGATGTGGTGGAATGTTCATAGGAGTTTGCCAGAGAATTTGAAAGCTTATTGTTCCTTGTATAGGGTCAAGAATGACACTTACTCTCCCAGTAATATTGGTTTGTAGCTATGGAATTAAGTCTTTTTTTACCTCTATTAATATATATATATTTTTTATTTCATTGACACTTTGAAAAAATATACTCCTACATTACACTTTTATTTCGTGAGACATCACACAATAATAATTACATTACTTTACTTGGGCGTTGGGACAGGAGAGTTTCATTTTCACCATGAAATATCATACCCAGTCACACCCCATTGGAAAGTATGTGAGAGATCAAATTGATACTAAGAAACTCATATTGGAACACTTGAAAAGGCATAATGCATCTCAAAGTGAGCGTTGATAAAATTAGAACGGAAAAATGGAACATGGTGACGAATTCCAAGGTTTAACTGACGGCAAAAAAGGTCATCGAATGTACATACAAAAACGCGTCGTTCAAAACAAAAGGAATAGATGATGACATCACTACGAAGACAGGCATTTAACACACACAACGATAAGTGACATGTAACTGCGTTAGCTCACCGCTGTAAGTGACCTTCAGAACTTGTCCCTTTTCAAGACCATAGTAACAAGCTATGGCATCTTTCTCGGACATCCTCGGAAGCTTGAGGGAGAAAAAAGAAAAAAAAATCAAATGCTAGCAGATTATCGGAAAATTTGGCAATATAACTTAATTGAGGAGGGGCGGGGATTGAGAGTTGAGACCATAAGAGTTAAGAAATTACTTTAAAAAAAAAGTTTCAAAAATTGTACTAAGTCATTTAACATTTGTAATTTTGAAGTAGAATAATTGAACTTTTGGTAATTAGGGTACACACTACACAGTGAAAGCTTTCACCTCAGGGGTGATATTTATATTTATTTTCCAGCAATTAGAAAAGACATACCTGCTTTTCATTGATGTTGTATTTTTTCAGCAGATCTTCTTTCTCTTCATCAGTGAGCACTTGGTGTTTGGGCTTCAATTCATGCTTGGTTATGTTGACAAGCAAATCTGTGATCTAAAATAGCATCATATGGCAATGTTTCAAAAACCCAACTTCAATATGTCAAAACAAAATCTATTCATAATTGCAGTATTCTAAGTTCTAACATGAGAAATCACTTGAATGCAATTCTAAATTACCTGAGAAAAAAATTGACAGTAATGAATTTAAACTGACTATAAGGATTACAACATTGTAAGAAAAAAGGGCTCCGTCTTAATCAGCATGGTTGGAACGAAAAAAATCATATCTAAACATTCGTTATAACTATCAAAACAACCATTGATGTTCAGTTTAATGAAGAAAAAAATTACAAATATCCCCTATACATTAGTATTCACCCTTGCAGATACTCCTCAAGGGTGCGGGACTGTAAGACATAAGCAACTATCAGGTGTAGTTAAAATTGCACTAGAAAACATAATATCAATTCATCAACATTGGACTTATACTCGATGCTAAAGAATTAATCGGAATTTTCTAACTACTTACACAAATTTATGTTAGAAAAAAAACGCTAACAGAGCAATGAATCAGAGATTTACCTGGAAAATCTCGACTTTGAACCTGAAAAGCTCCACGACTTTTAAGGCCTGGCTAGTAATTTTGTTCTGCACTACCAAAATCAGCCGACTAAGACTCTCTTTGTTCATTATCATTGCAGAAATGGCACGTACAGCATTGACCTTAACAATGCCCCCACCACAGAATATAACCATAGCCTGAAAAAACATCAAACAAATCAGCCGTAGAGACCCGACACACAACAACATATCCAAAAATCACAGGTAATCATATAGAAGTATAACCCCATAACAAATTCAATTCAAAAGTTAAAATTGAAATTCAGAGCTGCAAATTAGATTATAGAGCAAGGGAACCCATTTGATACAAATAATAATAATTGAACTGAAAATAATGCAACTAATAGCACTTCAATTGCGAGAATTTCGTCGTCAAATAATTGGGGAGAAAAAAAGGCCCTAATTTGAGGGGTACCTTAATCGAAGGATCGTCCCTGTGAAGAGCCGATATCCTCAGATCATCGGAATCCGGCTTCTGGCCGTGCTTTTTCCTGAAATCCTCGAGCGAGGCCTCGATTTCGCAAGCTGGAACCGCGAATCCGCGATCTTTGAGCATCTCGAGTACCGTTTTTCGGGCCAAGTAGTACCTGTGGCTCTCGACGCTTCCTTTATCCAACAAGGTGTTCAGGCAGCTGCCGAAATTCTCCTCGCCGTCGTCATGCACTGCTTCTTCTTCCATCGTCATTTTTTTCTCGAATCAGAAAAGGGAAAAAATCGAGGGTTTTGTTTACCCTTTTTTGCCTGCTGAGTGCTGAGTGAGTGCTGACTAACGATTTAGGAGACTGTGCGGTCTGGGAAAAATGGACATTGTTACACAGTTACACTTAGTAAATTCTACTCGGTTTATATAGCTATAACAAATCTTGTTCACAATTGTCTGGGTGGTGTAGTTGGTTATCACGTTAGTCTCACACACTAAAGGTCCCCAGTTCGAACCCGGGCTCAGACAAACTTATTATTTTTATTTTTATTTTATTTTTGATGGAGTTCTATCAACCTCATTGCTCGGTTTTCTGAAGTTTTTCGTTTGGCTCAAAATTCAGTGCAAATGCAGTCGATCCGGGTTTAGGTAACAACTAGATTCCATTAGGTCTTCAATGTACTTCATTTTTGGCAAAGCCTTTTATGATATAATGCCCTATATGTGTAGGCTTTAGATAAAAAAAATTAACTCAACACAAAGCCATCATAAACAATCGAACAAACACAGTATCGCTAATAGCATTATAAACACTTCGAATTATATTAAATCGAGATAAGCTGAAGAATATACTCGTAGATACACACAAACATTTACCAGCAAACAGTCCATCCATAAATAACATCAAACAAACGAAAATACACCAAACAATTACCGAATCAACTTAAGGGCAGCATCCGGAGCACCTAATCAATCCGTTCTCGTTGCAATCGGGACACCTCATCAATCTCCCCTCGTCTTCTTCGTAAACTTTCCGACTCCCACTGCAATTCGGGCAGGGCAGAAACCTAGCGTCCCCACAGCTCTCACAGACGTACCCCAAATCCTTAACCGGAAAATCCTCCAACAGCTTTACCAGCTGTCCGGACTCGTTGAGCTGCTTGATCTCATCCGCGCCACCAATGTGCTTCCCCTTAACAAAAACTTGTGGCAAGCTAATCGCTTTCTCTTTCAGAGCTTCCTGCAATTCTGTTCTGTAGGACCTGTCCATCGAAATATCTCTCTCGTCCACACACACTCTGAACCCGTTTAAAATCACACGAACCGAGCAACAATCCTCGTATGTCTTCCTTATGCCCCTCAAGCTCGTATGATACAATACGATCCTATCCTCGCCGCTCGACAGGCAACAAGAAGATCCGTCGCTGTCATTTTCATCGGACAAGAATGAGCCCACGTCGGTGGTGCCTTTTATGGGTTTCGAAATGTCTGAGGCATTTTCACAAACAGTTTCTCTGCAGGTCAATGCCTTCCGATAACTGGACACAACATCGGGGTCCATCTTCGCCAGCAAGGACTCCTCGGAAAGATGTTTCCACAGGGGCTTGGATTCAGGGCGCTCGACGAGCTCGAACGATCTCGATATCTCGCTCTCGATCTCGCCGATCTCTGTATCCGTGCCGAATTTTTCGACCATGTGGAACTGAGATTGGAATTGAATTTCGTCGTCGTCGAGCCCTTCCATGAGCTCCCAGGTGTTGATGACGGAGTCCGGGGAAAGGGGCTCTTCGGAGCCGCCGGAGAAGTCCTGCGGCGTCGGAGGCGGAGGCGGCTTCCTCATCTGGGGCTTTTCTCCGGCGTCGAAGTTGGGGGGGTCGACGAGGACGAGGGAGCCGTAGGTGGTGGACGTGAGGGAGACGAAGTGGTTGGAGTCGCCCTTTCTGAGCGGCGGGTGGTGGACGAGCGGCGTCGGGAGGGAGAGGGTCCTCGAGGCCGGCGTCGAGGAAGGGTCGGAGAAGGAGTGGTACGGCGACTGGAGCTGCGAATTGGAGAGCGAGGAAGACGAATTCGATGCGGGGGTTTGGTGGTGGGTGATGAAATTCGCGGGCCGGGAAGCGGAGCAACCCATTTAGCTTTTAGTGTGAGAGAGAAAGTACAATGATTGAGGAGGGAAGTTCGTGTCGATATTTCTCTCACTAGAAAAAATAAAGGGTTTTTTAATGGCGGGGTGCGCTGGTGAGAGGGGGTTGTCAATGGAGGAGAGGGTGGGTTTGGGGTTGATGGGGAAGATGAGAGAGGAAATTAATGCGAAAAAACGAAATGATAATAATAATATAAAATAAAAATAATAATTATTAATATAATTATAATTATAATAGTATAATAACGTGTATTTAAAGACATTTGGATTTGTTTATAATTATTGATGTATTCATAATGCTTCCCCATTTTAATATTATTGCGACTTTTATAAGTTAGGGTGGATCAGATATTGCTATACATTTAGTAACAGAAAATACTTCAACTGTACATTTTATAGTTGCGACATTTCATTTAATATTTTTATGATTTTTATTAAAATAATGTTATATATTTTCCTAATTTTTAATGTCTTCGTAAATAATGAACAAACATTCATATTCGGTTGATACATTGTCTAACAGACCAACAAACATTGATTTGATTTCATTTAAATAACATAATTTTCTACTAAACAAATGAAATCTTTTACATATGTCACATGCGTTACATATATCAGAATCATCCTACTCTATAAATTATACTCTTAGTATACATATCATATACATATAAATATTCTGTTGAAAGAAAAAAAGATCACAAAATTATAATATTATCTGTCACTTTTACACATGATGGCTGACTATGATTTTGTTCTTTCCTACATCAAAAATGTACTGTATTTTAATGACTGTTCATTCTGTCGATCTACAAAAAAAAGCTCTGTTCCATTACATCCTCCACACCAGCCTTCCTCATTTTCTCATGAAGATCAAGAATCAACAAACTAAGTTCCCCCTGATAACAATTTCCAACAACGAAAACACGAATCCTATTCCCAACCTCGATCCAGCTGCACCCGGGCTGTTTCTTCAGCCCCTCGCCCTTCATCTTCACCTTCACCATCTCCGCCTCCTTCCACTCTCCACTAGCTACATAACTATTCCTCAAAACCACATAACCATTTGCGTTACCAGGCTCCACTTCCAAAAGCCTCTCTGCAACCAACTTTCCCAAATCGTCCTCCCCATGCACCCTGCACCCAAGGAGCAACGCCCCCCATGCATAACCCGACTCCTTCATCGGGAACCGTCCGATGAGATCAAACGCCTCCTTCAGCCTTCCCGCCCTACCGTAGAGATCGACAACGCACGTGTAATGCTCGTCTCTCACTTTCACCGACCCATCTCTAAGAAGGGCATTAAAGTAATTTAGCCCCTCCTCAACTAAACCAGCGTGCCCGCAGGCTGAGAGCAACCCGACGTAAGTAACATCGTTCGGTTCCAAACCCGAACCCCGCATTTCCTCGAAAACCGCGATTGCCTCTCTCCCAGATCCGTGATGAGCATAGGCAGCAATCATCGAGTTCCAAGAAACCAAGTCCCTGTGGCCTTTGAGTCCTTCATCGAACACCCGTCTAGCCATTTCCAACTCTCCACATTTCGAATACATGTTGATTAGGGCCGATATTACGAATCTACTTTCTTGATAAACGGTCTTGCTGATGACTTGATGGACTTGCGTCCCTTCACTAAGACCGGCTAGGTTACTACAAGCCCCCAAAACACTCACGAACGTGAGTTCATTAGGTTTTACCCTTTTATCCTTGACCATTAAATAGAACATTCTCAACCCTTCTTCATTTTGACCGCTTTGGACGAACCCACTAATGATTACAGTCCAAGAAACGACGTTTTTTTTCGCCGGCATCTCGTTGAACAATTTCCTTCCCATCTCCAATTCACCGTTCTGGATGAAGCCCATGATCATCGTGTTCCACGACTGCACGCCCTTTTCGGGCATCTTCTTAAATAGGTTATATGCTTCGCGCAGCCTCGCATTTTGCGTGTACCCATTAATCATCGCGTTCCAAGAGACCATGTTTCGCTCGGGCATCCTATCGAAAAGCAACCGAGCATCATCAACCCTCCCGTTTTTTGCGAGTCCCGACACTATGATGGTCCAGGAAATGACATTCCTGATTGGCATTTGATCGAACATCTCTCGAGCCTTGTTGATACATCCACGGTTCACCAACCCAGAGATCATCGTGTTCCAAGAAACAACATTTCTCTCTCCCATTCTATCGAACACCTCCAACGCCCGCTCGAGACTACCGCAACGCATATACCCGTCAATCATAGTGTTCCAAGCCACCACATTCTTGTCTGGCATTTTATCGAACAGGTTCTCGGCCTCGGAAAGTCTCTCTGTTTTCAAGTACCCGGACATCATTGCTGTCCAAGTGACGACGTTTTTCTCGGCGTCGTCCCTGTCGAACAACGCCCTCGCGTCTTCAATCAGACCACATTTCACGTAACCCGAGATCAACGCCGTCCACGAGATAACGTCCCGTTCAGGCATTTCGTCGAACAGTTGGCGTGCGTCAGAGATCTTCCCCTCCTTACAGAGCCTGGTGATCGCGTGGTTGGACTTGGCCACGTCTTGTTTGAGCGTGTAATCTTCTCTGCGAATCGATAAACAATCTCGATCTCCATGGGCTTGGGTAATTATCGAACGGTAAGAGAGTTTCGATGGATAGTCGTGTCGGAGCTTGGTACGGTATCTTGCCGGTAAGCAGGTGAATACAGTTCTTAATAAAGGCGTGGTCTTGATTGAAGTTAAACCGTTCTTGAGAGTTCTTGATGACAGTATAGAAATTAGCATCTCACGGTGAGGAAGTTTTCACGATGAACATTTATTGGGATTTTTTAACGACTAAACACTAATAGAAAATTTAAATTGCTAAATTGAATGAGAATGGTTTCGTCTATCCATCTTATAAGATATACTTCACCCAACAAAGTTTCATAGGTACACCAATGCTAGTTATACTACTATCACTTAGAATCTACTATATAAAAAGGGATTTGCTCATCTTATAAGATGAAATTTCTCGGTGTTTTGTAGGAGACTTTCTTGTCTTTATATGATTTGAGCTCGCTTGTATTGCTTCTCATTTTGATCCTTTCATTGCAAATTTCACGTTTTTAAAATAAATAAATTATACTAGCTTCTTATTAACTTTTTGTTATAATACTTAATCAGCCCACAATATACTGCTATACTACCTTATCTATAAATAGGAATAAAATCCTCCAACAATTCTTAATTTTTGCATTTTTTGTTACTATATGAGATGGAAGTTACTATATTACATATGATGATATTACTATTTATTAAATTTAAAAATGATGTTGGGCCGGTTGTAATTAAATTTAATTAAAATATTAGGGTTTGTTTTCTCACCACAGCCCAACCCATCATCTCTCGTTCCCTTTCTCTGCTGTTCATCCACCATCATACTCCCTTCTTCCTCTCCGTCGCCGTTGGGTTTCAGACGATCTCTGTCGGACCCCATCACCCAACCAGATAACCCATTTACATATCCGCTATTTAATTCCGTATTTGCCCTCTGTTTTCCTTGAAGAAAAAAAATGCTCATCGACCACGTTTTTTGGGGGTTTTCCCTGCACAGAAAGGTATGAGAAATAATCAATGCATTGACATGAAGTCCGAAGATTCTTACTCTCCCTCCTCCAGTAAGTCCCGTTTTTTCGTTCATCGCAATTTTCTGATTATTGATATTTATTATAATTGGAAACACAAAAATAAAAATCTATGTATAAATTGAAAATGAAAATTCATCTTCTGAGCTCGAGCTGATGTTGAGTTGTTGTTGCTGTTTTATTTATGTATAAATTGTATTTCATTGTTTGCATTGTATCATAAATTTCCATACCCCCAAAACATCATTATATGATCAGTTGTGAAAATTATGCAATTTCTGCATTCCGAACAGAGTTAACCTACAGAAACGTGATGGATTTGTACACAACGAACCCGGGACCGGTCGACGATTCCATTTTATACGACCAGGACAAGCACGTCTCGACTGCTGTTTGGGAGGGACAGGTGTTCTTGCTAATGTCGATCTAACCTTACTTTTTAAACTCGATAGTAATATGGTAATTTGATTTCAACAGGAGAGAGGTGCACTCAGATGTCACGAGCACACTTCCAAGCTCGACCGTTGGCTGCTCACGGACAGACAGATCGAACTCGTAAAAAGAGCCGGTTTCGGGTATCTCAGACTAATCCCTGCAATTAGCCTCGACAACCCTCTTATATCTGCACTTGTCGAGAGATGGAGGAAAGAAACAAATACTTTCCACATGACAGTCGGAGAAATGACTGTCACGCTTGAAGACATGGCTTACCTTCTCGGTCTCAGAATTGACGGTGAGCCCGTTATCGGAGTGACTTACACAACATGTGATTCGGTTTGTATGAAGTACTTAGGTAAGGCCCCCGTCTCGGGATACACGAGTGGCGGGATGGTGAAGCTGAGCTGGCTGAAGGATAATTTCTCTCAATGCCCAGAATCTGCTTCGGTTGAGGAAGTCGAGTGCTGCACGCGGGCCTACCTTCTTCATCTTCTTGGTAGCACAATTTTTTCGACCACGACTGGTAATAAGGTGCCGGTGATGTACCTTCCGTTGCTTGGGGATTTTGACGAGGCAGGGACGTATGCGTGGGGTGCAGGGGCTCTGTCGTTTTTGTATAGGTCGCTCGGGAATGCGGCTCTCAGGTCGCAAAGCACTATCAGTGGGTGTTTGACTATGCTACAGGTTGAGTGAAATTAAATGTTAATCCTTCTTTCTATTGCATTGCGAAGGGAAAAGAGTTTGATTACAGAAAAATTATTCCCTAGAGGTTTGAAGATTGATCTAATTTATATAATATATATAAAGCAGCTTACTTTACAAATTGCAAAAATTATCTTTTAAGGTTTGATTAAGTTTTCAAACTTGGCCTAACTGAAATATTGGTTATAAAGTCTCAGTGGTATTTTTGTTATTTTGAAAGTTGTCTGTTTGGTTTTTAATCAAGCCTGAAGTGTACATTTTTTATTATCATCGAATAGTTTTACTACTAATTTAGTGTCTGTTTGAAACTAAGCATACATATTCTCTATTTTTCTGTGAGAGAGCGAATAGGGTTAGTTACAAAAATCGCCCCAGAGGTTTAGTCTAACAAACTCTTAAAATTACAGATAACGCATTTAGATTTTTATATACATTAGTACCTTACAAAAGCCTCTTGAACTTATTGCGGGTGCACTTTCACAGATCTAGCAAATACCAGGGTGTTATTGTAATTGATTTCATTTTTCTTTTTTTATTGTAATTAGGCTAAACCTCAAGGGTATTTTTTGTTTAAACAAAGCAATGCTACTAATGAAATTTATAAGATTTCGAAAGATGGGTTTTACTTCCGTTAACATTGAGTAGTATTTATGTTTCTCTCTTTTGTAGTGCTGGAGTTACTATCACCTTAATGTTGGCCGACCTAGACTCCATCATGACCCGATCCACGAATGTTTCCCTTTTGTGCTTAGGTGGAAAGGGAAACACAACGGTCCCACCTCAAACCGTGATGTGGTCTTCTACCGCAAGGCTTTAGATTCTCTAAAACCCACCGACGTGAGTTTAGTATAATAGCACTTGGCACCACATCTTTTCTGCTAATACCTCTCCGGCCTAGCCTGAATAATTTAGCGAGTTTTGTTTTATAAAATAGGTTGATTGGTGCCCTTACGCGAATATCAGCCACACTGTTATACCCGAGAACATCCTGAACCAGCTTATACTAGGGAGATCCAAGACTATGCTAATATGTTTTGACAAGGCCGAAAGACACCTTCCTGACCGTTGTCTGAGGCAGTTCGGGATGCATCAGACTGTCCCAGAAGAAGTGCAGAGATGGGAGAGGAAGACACGTGGGGTGGATGGCGGGGTGGATTTATCAGGGAAGATGGAAACAGAGCTTAGTGAGTGGGCCAACCGCCGTTTTCACATTGTGGAGGCTGAGGAGGATATGGATGAGGGCGAGTATATGAGCTGGTACTCGAGAGTCACGAGGAGGTCGGTGGGAAGGCCTATACCCATGTCATCCGAGTTTCAAAGAATGGTAAACCTTCTATGTTATAATTTTATGTTAATTTTGAAAAAAAAAACATTTTTGAGTTGGAATTTTTGTGAGGTGAATATAAACCTGAAGAGGGTGTTCGACTGTTGATATGACAATTATTTTTTGCGAAGAGTTATGTTTTCTTTTTTAATGTCTAACTACATAAGGATACATGATAACGGGTGTGTTTTTGTGAAAGGTTAAGGGATAATTACAATAGGGGATGGTTGAACTTGTTACAAGACAACTCTAAACAAAATTCAAAATTACACAAGTACATCTTGACTATAGTTTCTTATGCAAATTTCATCCACAAGAGGGTGCGTTACTTGCTTGTACACATTAAGGATAACTTGTGCAACTGTGGTATTTCCGCAAATAAGCTAAGCCTCATTTTGTTTCTGGGTGTGTGGATAATTTCAAAGTAAAAAGTAAAATCAGAGCTTATTGAAATTACAATTCGCACCCCCTCAGGTTTCAGTGTCTTGCATTTTATGGTGTAATCTTAACATTTCTATAAATTTCAACGTTTTCTTGCCTTTGAAGGGTAAAAAGTAGGATGGGGTCAAATCATAGTTTTTGTTTTTGTTATCTCCGGAAACCTCTTGGTTTTTCTATAATACCTCTGTTCGCTTTGTTTGATTTTTCTATTTCTTCTTCTCAATTTCTGTATTTCTTGATCACTAGGGGCTTCTGAATATATGTTTGTTTTAGTTATTTTTAGTGCATGTTACCCTATTTCCCCCCTTCAAATCTTTTACGCTGTTTATTGAACCACTTTAACTACTGAGCCCAGAATGCTGCATTGAGGGACATTGCACTTGTGGCAGATACCCTCCCCACCCACGGAATGGATGACCAGCAACTACAATCCGTGACCCGAATTCGGTACATTGCCCATGAGTGCCTGAGGGACTACGCTGGAAGCTCAACACATCTCGCTGCCAACTCTGATGACGAGGTCGGTAAAAAGGTTAGAGGGAAGGAAAGGGTCAGGAGGAGGGGTGCTGGTAAACGCAGGAGAAAAGATGAACATGATGACTTTTATGCCCCTAGCTTTCACGCGCAGTCCCATTTGTACCCTTCGGCCGTGAATGGCGATCAAGAGCAATTATATCATGTGGTCAGTAATGATGTCAATCATGAGAATCTTTGCATTACGGGTAGTGCCGGTTATGATGACCCGGAATTCCGGCAAGGTGTTGAAGAAGAAGGCGAGGAGGAGGATCAGCTTTCTCGGGGGTCCCTGGAGAATCCTTGTGAGCCACAGACTACCACTGTTGGCGTTGTATAGTGTTTTTGAGGCTTGGAGAGTAAGATTCCAATCTTGTTCGGGTATTTTTCTGTTTTTCTGTTTTTTTTTTTTTTATTATTTTTAATCGACTTTTTGGATAGTTTGTAATGTAAAGCTTGAGAGCAAGAATGTTTTGTTTTTCAGGTGTTATGAGGACTACATTACCAAGGGGAAGCAACGTGTTTGGAAATCCAAGCTTCCTTGATGGGTGTAATTACTGTAGACTAAATACCAATTGGAATTTTTTTTGTTCTCTATCTTTATATCCTTTTGTAGTTGGCTATTTTCACTTGTAGAAGAGTGATGTGCAATCAGAATTCCATGTTGAATGCATTTGTTTTAGTACTAAAAAGGTGCACAGCTCGAGTGAATTAAGAACTTTTGGGGATGCAATGTTTTTTCCGTTATGATATAGTCGGACATATAAAGCTCAAGGAGTTGATCACAAACGGAGATCATCAAAGGGTCGTTTGATAAGGTTATGTTTGAAAATGTACATTCAAAAGTTTTACTAATAGTTTGATGAATGTTATAGTACTATACATTATTTATTGTTAGAGAACTTCAATAATATTTACTGAACAAGTTCATATGAAAATAATATAAGTAACCAACAAACACTATAACAAGACATAAATCTTCAGATCCATATCCTGAGATCGGATTCTTGAAAGGGCTCTTTGAATCCAATTGATCAAACTTGCCAAGGGTAATGATGGGGATACCAACCCTGTGAGAACCGTTTTAAGGCTTGGGAATATAATCTAAAGAAGGCTTGGGAATATAACCTAAAGAAGTCGTGCGAGATCACTTGCATTATATCTTTCGGAGGTGTTCTTCGACCAATTGTTACTCTTGATTACCAGGCAACACAGTTATTTACAACACCCAACTCAAATTGTATGCTCATTTTTCAGGACTTGTTGAAACACATGCCTTGCAGGTTTTCGTGTACAAATTGACTATAAATATCCTCAAATTTTATTCTTACTTCGAGAATGAATCATTTCCTGAACCAAGTTGAGCCAGCTCAACATAAACTTGAGCCCTAGATAGTTTGCTAGCTTAAAACGAGTTTCTCAATTATACATGGATATACCAAAGTACACTGTCATAATATTAGTTACATGACAGTACACACTTGAAAATATATAATTACCGAAAACTCCAGCTGAAATCGAGCGCCCCTATTAGGGCTCGAGATCATGAAGGTTCGACACGTTTGCAACCCTAGACAAGAGAGCCTCGCCAATTTTGGAAAAACAGGGGAAAGAAGCAAACAATCTAAGCAAGTGAAATTCTGCAAAATCAAACTCCATTTAACTTGACATAAATTGTCATCACTTCAAACACCATATTTCATTACATATATATATTTGTATGTATATATATGACCCATTTAAGAAACAAGTACACATTGAACATGATCATTAAACCCTCTCATATTCTATTCCAAAAAACTGTATTTCGAAAAAAGAAAAAAGAAGAGTTGAGTACACAAACCAGATCACCTACTGGGTTTCATTTCAATATACAGAAAGTCTTCCTGAACCTGAACCTACTCAACCTGGAAAGGACTGATCTCGGCTGTCCTCAAGGCGCCGGCGATTTCATCGGCGACAATCAGGCAAGAAACCACCCAACCACCGAGAGCCAGCCATATCATCCGCGCCACCCAAAGGGTTCTGCCCCAAATCACCGCCATAAGGACCCCAACTTCACAGAGACAATTGATCAAACACCTACCGCGCAATGATTTTTCTTCCGATCTTAAAAGGCCACATCGCTGGATCCACCTCCACGAATCATCAACAAGTCAACACAGTAGTTTTCTCGGATTGAATTTGAAGTCAACCCATTTTGAGATTTGAGATTTGAGATTTTCAATTTCATGTGCGAAGTAGGAAATATAGGGAGAGGGGTCCTTATAACAAATCTAATTTTTAAAATACCCTTTAACAAAAATTTATTCTACAAATACTATTTTCTCTATTAATTAAATAAAAAAGAATATATTTAATTAAATAAGAATCCGGGGACAGAGACCTAGCGAGTTCAGAAAAAAATAATGCCCCAACTTCATCATCTTCCTCTCGTCATTCATCCCCGTAACCCTAGATAAATCGCAGCTAAAAATCGAAGATTTTACATCAACAATTCGACGTATAAAGGTTAGAAATCACTTCTACATTACTCTTGTATGCTTTGATTTGAATACTATGGTTGAATTCGTGAAAAAAACGAGGTTTGAATCTCTGAAAATCACGCCAAGGTCTCGAGCCCTTTGTTAATTCCGACTAGCGCCTGTGTCACTTAGCAGTTTAAAATTCTAAAATGCACTGTTTTTGTTTAATTATAATTACAGGAATGAATAGGATATGCATCAGAGTGCATTATGGTGGACAATGGACGCAGGTGGATGGATATTGGAGATGGGTAGTGGTCGATTTGAAACACTCCAGAATGACATTGATTGATAGGAGCATTTCGTTGAACGGACTTATTGACAAAGTATGTGAGAAAATCGGCATTGATCCATCATCGAATGAAGTGGAGATCTCACTAAGCTCAACTGAACGGGAAAATCCTCCGACATATGTTACTGATGAAGATGATTGGAGTTCGCTTATGTACCTTCATAGCAACCGAGATGAAATGGTACTGTTTGTGACCTACACTCCTCGCGTAGTCCAAAGCCCAACACGTCAAAGTCCAATTTGCCGAGAAAAACTTCCAACTCGAAGAGCATCAGGTGACCAGTCTGCATCTGTTCGGGATTCCGTTGATTTATGCAATACTAGTAGCTGGAATTACCGTGTTGGTGAGGATAATTATGATGGTGGTGTTGATTGTGATTATAATGATGGAGTAGATGGTGGTGGTGTTGATGTCGATGATAATGATGATGTTGTTGATGACAATGGTGGTGGTGGTGATGTCGATGATGGTGGTGACGATGGTGATAATGATGAAGGTAATCGAGATGGGGGAAGTCGGTATGATGGTTCGAATTTGGTAGTTGGTCAAATTTTCAAGAACAAGGACGAGTTCAGCTACGTTGTTGGTCGGATTGCCTTTTTGGGTAAGTTTGAATTCGTTGTGCACAAATCTGATCGAGTTCGAAAGGTGGTCAAATGCGTTAAAAAACATTGCAAATGGAAAATTAGTGCATCGAAGAGGAAGACGAGTGAAGAATTTGTGATTCGGACCTACAAAAATATCCACACTTGTGCTTTGATGGATAGTAGTGGTTTGCACAGACAAGTCTCTAGCCGTCTTATTGGTAAACGAATCCAAGATCAATTCTTGAATGCAAATATACCTCAAACACCAGCTGGAGTGACGCAGTTTATGCAATCTGAGGAAAATATTACTATCAATTACGGTCTAGCATGGAGAGGGAAGCAGAAGGCTTTGGAATTGGTTCGTGGAACATTTGAAGAAAATTTCTCAAAACTTCCTTCGTATTGTTACATGCTTGAGAAGCAGAATCCCGGTACGCGCACTCGTATTCTGACAGATGCGAATAATGAATTTCGCCACTTCTTCATGGCTATAGGGGCGTCTATTCGGGGATTTCGGTGCATGAGGGATGTTATTATCATTGATGCATCGTGCATGACTGATAAATACAAGGGAACGCTTCTTATTGCTTCTGCTTCGGACAGTGAGGATCACAATTACCCTCTTGCTTGGGGTGTGGGCGATATAGAGGACACCAATTGCTGGACTTGGTTCCTTCAGTGCTTGCAGGATTTGATTCCAGATAGATCTGATTTGGTATTTGTTTCTGATAGAAGTCAACCAATTATAAATGCTGTATCTACTGTTTATCCGTTGGCGGAACATGGACACTGCTACTGGCACATCATCCAAATCATCAAGAGTCGTTACAAAGTAAGAGATTTGGTTGGTCTTTTTCAAATGGCTGCATGCTCATACACTATTCCTGAGTTCAATGGACATTTTTCAGAGCTCAGATATAAGAGCGCCGAATGTGCGAAGTGGTTAGAAGAGACGGTTACGTTTGAGAAATGGTCAAAAGCCCACCACCGGGTAAATAGATACGAGGTGATGACATCTAACTCGGTGGAAGTTATAAATTCTGTGATGAAAGTGGTTAAAGATTATCCCATATGTGCCATGATCGAGTTTATTGTCGATAAGATGTTTGAATGGTTTTGCAAATATCGTGAAGAAGCTTCCACGTTCTCTGGTGAGTTGACACCGAAAAGAGAAATCACGTTGTCTGAGCATTTTGAAAGAGCCCCCAAATGGGTTACCAAAAGAATAAGTCAGGGGATGTATAAAGTGCAGTCGACTGAATGGTGTGGGGTTGTGGATTTGGAAGCAAAGACATGTGCATGTGGTGTGTTTCAGATTGACATGATGCCTTGTGAGCATGCCTTGGCCGCAGCTTGTGACAAGGAACCAAGACGAGCAAAAGAATATGCTTATGCTCTTTCTTCTCCTTATTTCACCGTTTCTTATATGATCCAGGCATATGCCGAGAATATGATACCCGTTCCTTCAAAAGACTGTTGGACGAACATTCCAGAAGATGTCCAGAACATGATCGTGCTGCCCCCACAGCCAAAACGAACTTCAGGACGACCGAGATTGAACCGCTTCACGAGCCGAGATGAATCTTCATCGAAGAAGACATACCGATGTCGCAAATGTCAAGGAGAGGGTCACAATGCAGAGACTTGTTCGATTCGACAAGAATAAACACTGGTGAACTTATTATGTATTTGTGTATTTTTTTATATGTTTTTGTATTTCTAGTTAAACATTATGATTTCGTATAATTTGACTTGTGATAAATGTACTGTGCAGGCTCTAAAGAATTGTAGATTCCCAGGTGTCTCGAAGAGGGCTATGACGACCAAACGTGCCCGAATTGAAATTGAGGATGTTTAATGAATTTGTGACTTTTGTATTTGAGACTTCGTATTTGAAACTTCGTATTTGAGACTCGTGTAGTAATTTTAATTCCTGAAAAACGGCTTATTTGTTTGGATGAAATTGTGTATAATGTGTATAAATGCAAGGCGGCAGCTAGGAGGCGGCATAGGCTTCGCTTCAAAGGTGAGGTTTTACTCGATTTTTATTTGAAATTTAGTGTTAGCTAGGGTTTTATTTTATAGGTGCCTCCATCGACGCAGCGACGAGGCAAAGACAGCAAGGCGGCGGCATTGAGGAGGCGACAGCCAGACGAGGGACGCGCGAGGTTTGTTTTCGATTAACCATTTTCTATTTCGATTTTCATTGTACTTAGGGGTAGAAATAAGTGTTGTGTTTCAAGTATTTCAGATTTATTGGATCTAATGTGTGTGTGTGTGTGTGTGTGTGTGTTTCGATTCTGCACTCTGTCAGTCAAATGAGTATCTTGAGTTGCAGGATAATTGTTTATGTTGCCCGTAGACGTATGCACGATTCGACTCGTTGTAGAACTTGTCGTAACAGCGATCCATGTTTTAGCTTATTTACGGTGGACTGCATTTGCATTGATTCATATAATATACTAGTGATCTCTATTTTGTCAAATTTGTCTCTGGTGTGTTCATCCAACTGTATTACTATCAGAATGAATAAATTAGTTTGTACTCAGGAAAGTAAACAGTTTGGGATACGATTCACTTCGACTATATTTGTCGAATCTTGCTACTCTACTCTACTGAGAAACTTGTTTTATCATTACTATCAACTGTTATTGGTATATCATAGTCCACAGTCGAGGCCTAAATAGAAAGATAAATATGCATCAGTATACTATCCATTACCGTAGTGCTCGAATGTCGAATGCGAGCTACCAATATGCCGAACACTTTCTTTTTGCAACCTAAGATAAATATTCTTTCCGTTTCCAGATTCAATGAATTTGGAGCTGATGGTGGCCCAGCAGCTATAAGAACTTGAGCCCAAAATTCAATGTTTTCTCCCAGCATTCTGAATTCCAAAACCAGCATGTTGAGGTAAGAAGTTTTCATTCCTCATTCCAATCATACTTGGCACTTGGCAGTTCTCTTGGAGCTTCATTCCTCGTACGTGTCTAAAGTATTAGTCTGCTTTTTTTGTCCTCAATAATTTTGTGAATTTTATCGGTGTTACTGACTGGGATAACTTGTCTCTGTTCAACACAGCTTCTGCATCAAGCAATCTCATCTCACATCCTGTTTGACTTTTACAACTAGATGCTGACAAGAAAGAGTTCAATCAGCTCTTTGGCAAGTTTACACAGGTTCGCTTCCTGAATCAGATAACTGCTCGTTTTTTATTAGGCTAAACTGCACGACTAGTTTTAGTTAACCAATAAGACACTGGATCTGATCTGAATGTATTTGTCAAATCCCTTTATTTTTTTTTATCAGAGTTTGGCGTTGCTTGGGGCACTTTTGTTCTGTGGTGGGAGTGAGCCGTCAGCAGCCGTTTGATGTGTTTGGCTTCAATCGCGGATACACATTCCGCAAAAAAAAATCAAAATAATACTAGTATAAACAATTTTAATTAAAAAAGCCAAGAGTATTTTTCGTTGGCCGGTGTGGTGTTTTTTAGAGACCACCATCCTAAGGTTGAACTCGCATACTCGCTCCGCACGCATTTTGTCAGTCATAAGTTTGCGCCTTCCATAGCCTTGATCATCCAGAGTTACAAAACAAAAATAAAATATGTCAACGAAAATAATTAAACGATTCTATTTGTACATACTACGATAACTCACATAAATGTATATGAATTCCAATTTAAATAATAATTTACGTAAATACTAAATACTGTATTATACAAACTTAATTGAATTGAATCAAAGAAATTACAGTAATTTTAAACCCAGAGAGATTATATCAAAGAAATTACAGTAATTTTAAACCCAGAGAGATTATAAGGCCAATCGGCTCATTTTTATGGAGTATTGTTTGGGCTTTAAGGGCCCAGATATGTTCACTGTAAAACCGAGCCCATTTTATATTCATTCTTCTACTTCCCGCTCTTCACAAATTTCAGATTTCATTTCAAACAACTCCATCTCTCTCTCTAAAAGAGAAAAAACAGAGATTCATAACAAACAAATTCACACATTTCTCTTTCAAAAAATGGCACCACCCTTCATCTTCCCTCAATCTCTCACCTCCCTCGAAGAAGAAAACGGCGATTCCGATTACGCGAGCCTCACAGTCCAAAACCCCCTTTCGATATCATCTCTCCGGCCGCCGGAGCTCGAAGAATTCGTGAAAGGTCAGTTCTAATTGCCCGCGGCATTCGATGAAATTCCCCAAAATTCTAATTTTTTTATTCTTTCTCGGCAGGGGTCTCGTTTGATTTGTCGGACAAGGAGTTGTTCTGCGTGGAAGAACAGGAAGTCTTCGACCGAGTGTACTCCTTGGTGAAGGGATTTTCCGGCCTCAGTTCTGGCTGCAAGTTCAACCTGGTGGAGTCTCTGAGGTCTAATTTGAGCGTCCTCTTGCCGAACGTCGACTCCCTCACTAGGTCACGAAGGTCCCTCTCGCGGGCCGACGAGGGGGATGAGAGCGGTGGAGGTGAACAGCTGGTTGCAGAAAGAGTAGCATCTCATAGAAACGCCCTAAAGATCTACACGTTTTTCCTTGTGCATATTTTTCTCATCGAGGAGTCGAGTTCCGGTTCCTCTAACAATCCAACTAAAGTAACCTAATTTGTCTTTTTAGCAATAATTTATATTGTATTATTTGAAGTTTTATTGTCATCATTCAGGATTCAGGAATAGGTAGTTTTGAGTTGTGATTGCGTTTTTGTAATGATCTATCTAGGTGGTAGCTTCTAGTAGGAAGAAACAGCCTGTGAATTCATGGAACTGGGAATCCCAGAGGGGGCGAATAATAAATTTAATCGCCAATTCATTAGAGATCAACCTCCCCTCGCTGTTCGGTTCATCTGATCCAGATGAAAATTACTTATCCTTCATTGTGAAGTAAGCTAAAAACCTGTATTTTGTTTTTCCTTCTTCTTCTTCAGAACTTAACGACAGTGATGATGATTTGATATGATTTTTGACATCATAACCTTGTTTGTTTGTAGGAATGCGTTTGTGATGTTTGAGAATCCATTGCTCCTAAAAGACTCAAATGCGAAAGATGCTTTATGCCGCATAATCGGGACATGTGCTACTAAGTATCACTATATAGCACAATCCTGTGCCTCCATTATACACATGATCCATAAATATGATTTCACTGTTATCCATTTGGCTGATGCTGTTGCTGGAGCCGAAAAGAAATATGCCGACGGGAGCATGGCTGTTTCCCTTATCAGAGAAATTGGAAGGACGAACCCAAAGGACTATGTTAAAGACACAGCCGGGGCTGATAATATTGGGCGGTTTCTTGTAGAGCTATCCGACCGCCTTCCAAAACTGATTTCAACTAACATTGGCTTATTGGTCCCACACTTTGGTGGAGAGTCTTACAAGATAAGGAATGCCCTTGTTTCCGTGATGGGGAAGTTAATTGCGAAGGCCTTTATTGATATTGAAGGTGAAGTGAGTTCGAAATCTATACGTCTCCGAACAAAACAAGCCATGTTAGAAATCTTATTGGAACGGTGTCGGGATGTGTCGGCTTACACTAGGAGTCGGGTCCTTCAGGTGTGGTCCGAATTGTGCGAGGAGCATTCCATCTCTATTGGCCTGTGGAATGAGGTTGCAACGGTTGCTTCTGGAAGGTTGGAAGATAAGAGTGCAATTGTCAGGAAATCAGCACTTAATTTACTCATCATGATGCTGCAGCACAACCCTTTTGGGCCCCAACTCCGAGCAGCTTCATTCGAGGCAACTCTAGAGCAGTACAAGAAGAAGCTAGATGAGCTCGGGCCGAAATGTGGTCCTGAGAGCAAAGATGAACCATTGCCGGATAATGAGGTTGTAGATGAAAAAGGGTTTGGAGGAGATGCACCCACGAATCAGGATAGTTTGACTGATAGCTGCTTATCTCAGGTGGAGGATGAGGGGGCGGGTCAGACGGATAAGTCTGTGCCGGATGTTGGGAATGTGGAGCAAACCCGGACCTTGGTCGCTTCCCTTGAGTCTGGCTTGAGATTCTCCAATTGTATTTCTTCCACTATGCCTACCCTTGTTCAGTTAATGGCTTCTTCGTCCTCAAGTGACGTGGAGAATACGATTCTTTTACTCATGAGATGCAGACAGTTTCAAATTGATGGATCTGAAGAGTGCCTTCGAAAGATGCTACCTTTGGTAATGCCTTATCCTTTTAGTTAGGATTTACTTGTACTAATTTGATGACTGTAAGAGTGAAGCCTTTTATTTTTCTTGGATCACAACAGGTATTTTCTCAAGATAAATCGATTTACGAGGCTGTTGAGAATGCTTTCATCACGATATATCTAAGGAAGAACCCAGTGGAAACTGCTAAGAGTCTTTTGAATCTTGCAATAGATTCAAATATTGGAGATCTCGCGGCTCTGGAGTTTATCCTCGGAGCATTGGTTTCCAAAGGCGACATAACTGCAAGCATGGTAGGCTCCTTTTTTTTAACTACAGTAACATTTTTCTTGAGTCTGTAACATATGTTTCTTTTACCTGTGACGGAGATAGAGAATGCAGTTGCATATTTATGTGAGCTTCTGGTCTGGAAATGCTTGAAATCTGCTTTCTTGACTTGTGTGTGTGTGTGGATTCATTTAATATGTTAATTCCCAACGATATTTGAAGAGAACTTGTTCTTTACAATGTCGAAGTTGAATTTTTTTGTGCTATCGATTTGATAATAGAACAGTTGAATTCTGATTAGCTGTACGACTGCAAATTGGTTCTTAGTCTTTGAAAATTTAATAAACATTCCTTTTCACCACTTTTTGCTCTCTCGGTGCCACAAAGTATATGATTTACTTAGGGAACCCAAATGAAGTAACTTTCATCCAACACATTTTATTTTATTTTTTTGACTTGAGTGATTCTTACTGTAACATAACAGTGATGGATTTCTGCTTATCCCTTTTAAAATTGGTGGGAGATCATTGATTTATCCTCTCATTCTCATTGGAACTCTCAGATTTCCAGTTACTGGTGGCTAGTTAGTGAAATTGTGTTTTCAATTGCAACAGATCAAATATGAAGTCACATCTTCTTGAGTTAATTTATTGAACATTTCTTAGTCAATTGCAAAATACTTTGGCATTTCTCTAGGGCCCTATCTTTCTGTGACCCTTTCCTTGCTTTTCCAGTTATCAGCATTATGGGATTTCTTTTGTTTCAACATTAGTGGAACTACTGCCCAACAAAGCCGTGGAGCTTTATCAGTGCTGTGCATGGCAGCAAAATCTTCACCTGCTATTCTCAGCTCTCACCTACAAGACATTGTCGACATTGGATTCGGCCGATGGGCGAAAGTGGATCCATTGCTTGCTAGGACAGCATGCTTAGCGCTACAGAGATTGTCCGAAGAAGACAAGAAAAAACTGCTTTTAACTAATGGAAACCGGGTTTTCGGTATTTTAGAGAGCTTAGTTTCTGGCTTCTCACTTCCGGAAAACACCTGGTATGCTGCTGCCGATAGAGCCATAGCTGCTCTTTACAATATTCATCCGACTCCTGAAACAATAGGGGCAAATCTGGTGAACAGGTCCCTCAAGACTTTATTCGAATCTGTTGAAGGAAGTGATATAGAAACCAACACGGTTTTCGAAAGCCCCAATGCCCTAACCACTGTACAAGTTGCGAAGCTAAGCAGATATCTGTTTGTTGTTAGTCATGTAGCCATGAACCAGTTGGTCTATACAGAGTCATGTGTTCGTAAGATTCAGAAATCAAAAGCCAAGAGAGAAAAGATGATTGCTGAGGGAAACAACCTTGATGCAGATGTCCAGTCTGATGCACAAAAGGTGACGAGTTTACTTAAATGAGCTTCTTGAATGCAATGGTTCATTTTGATGATGATTCAATCTCATGGACATTATGATGATAAATTGATAATGCTCTACTCTCATCTACTTGTTTGAATGCTCAGTTTTACATACTATGCTACATTTATTTCAGGATGACGGGATAAATTCAGAGCTAGGTCTCGCAGCCTCTGATGATGCGATGCTTGATAGCCTAGCCGAAAGGGCAGAGAAGGAGATTGTTTTTGGTGGCAGCACCGGAAAGAACTTGATTGGGCACAGTGCACCTTTTCTGTCTAAGCTGTGTAGAAACTTTAGTTTAATGCAGAAGGTGATTTCCCTAATCTCCTTTTCATATATGATATCTAGGAAACAAATACATTATTACACATGATTTAACTCCTACACGAGAAGATGCATCCTTTTGCTAATGAACAGTAATAGCCTTTTTTATGGTATTGTTTTTTTTTTTCATATCGTCGTTTATTACAACCTTTGCAATGCACAAACTGAAGTGACTTCTTTCGTGTTTCAGTATCCTGAACTGCAGGCATCTGGAATGCTTGCTTTATGCCGTTTAATGATTATTGATGCCGAATTCTGGTATGAAAACGGCTCTCCGAATGCTTGTTAGTCATTTGTGTTCTTCATTTCTTCTACCTAATTGTCATCGATCTCTCTTTGTTCCTCAGTGAATCGAATCTCCAACTGCTTTTCACTGTAGTGGAGAATGCGCCATCAGAGACTGTCCGTTCGAATTGCACAATAGCCCTGGGAGATTTGGCCGTTCGTTTCCCTAACTTGTTAGAGCCATGGACTGAGAACATGTACGCACGTCTCCGGGATCAGTCGGCATCTGTCCGGAAGAATGCTGTCTTGGTTCTTTCTCACCTTATATTAAACGACATGATGAAGGTTTGACTCATCTGCCCTTTGCTTATCTTGTCATCCATTTGAATGAATGTTTTGGTGTATTGATTTTAACCCTTGAATACTTAAGGTGAAAGGTTACATAAATGAAATGGCCATTAGAGTAGAAGATGGAGATGAGAGGATTTCGAATTTGGCCAAGCTGTTTTTTCATGAGCTATCCAAAAAAGGTAGATTTATTGTTTCTTCTTTCTTTTTCATCACATTATTGATGATTATCACTCTTTGTATCGTCTTCTTATTAGGGAACAACCCGATATATAATCTACTTCCCGACATCCTTGGAAAATTGTCGTGCCAGAACTTGAGCGGAGAGTCTTTCTGCAACATTATGCAGTTCTTGATTAACTCTATCAAGAAGGTAATGCATATGCACTACAGGTTTAGTATTGTGTCGTTACTGTGAAACTTAGCTGATCGTACTCGGCCCTTTCAGGATAAACAAATGGAATCTCTTGTTGAGAAGCTATGCAACAGGTTTACAGGTGTCTCGGGTACTTAATCTCCCCACCCCCATCCCCCCACAGTTTTTGCAAATTAGGAAAATGATTACTTTTTCGTAATAATATTCGTTCGATGCAGATATCAAGCAGTGGGAGTATATTTCTTACTGCCTATCTCAGCTGTCATTTACTGACAAGAGTATCAGGAAGCTTATGGAGTCGTTCAAGGCGTACGAACATGTCCTCTCTGAGGAAATTGTCGTGGACCATTTTAGAAGTATAATTAATAAGGTACGTGATATATTTATCCTGGCACGGTTTATATCTATACAGTTTGCTTAATTTTCGTTCGTATTCTCACAGGCAAAGAAGTTTGCCAAACCTGAACTAAAGTCGAGCATTGAGGAGTTTGAGGAAAAGATCAATAAGTTCCATGCAGAGAAGAAAGAGCAATTACTTACCGAAAAGAATGCACAGGCTCATCAACAAAAGGTCAATAGCTTAGAAAGCTTTGTGCCAACCACGAAAGAAGCAGAGGAAAGTGGTGAATCTGAAATCACCGAAGGTAAGTTCAGTTAAACTTAAAGTTTACCTAATTGCAAAACTCACCCTAAAGTTTGATCTAATTACAAAAAGACCTTGTTATCTTTTTAACTCTACAGCTACAGTGGTTACAAAACAAAATACCGTGTTACATTATATTGTAAGCCTATAACTACATTGTTAGGCAATACAGAACTCAAATTGTGGTCCAGTCATTTGAAGCTACTTTTTTGTGATCTCACTTTTAAGATGGAACAGATGATGAAGAAGAAGGTGGCGACGATGAGTCTTCAGTTGACGATGCTAGAAGTTTACATCCGAAATCACGAGCGTCCAAATCGAGAACACGTTCGGATGCTTCTAGTGAGATGACGGAGTTAGAAATGGAAGATGACGAAGTTGAATCGCCTCTTGTTAATCCAAGAGGTTAAGAAAGTTTTACATGGTGATACGATTATGAGTTATATATATCAGTATTAGTTCTTGCTAATGTTCTTGGACCTTGGTAATTGCAGGTGGTACTAAATCCAGGATCAAAGCGAGCAGCATGAAGTCTCAAAGTGTTTATTCCGAAACCTCTACTCGAAAAACAACTAGATCAAAACGAAGGTCTCTTTCTCTATTTCTGTGTGTGTATATTACTACGTGTATTAAAATTTTACCTGAACACATAATTATGTTAATTGCAGGTTATGAGGACAACAAACAAGATGCACAGAAAAATGTCTCTTTTGATTTTTGTGTATAAATACATTGGCTGCACACTGGCATGTAAGACTGCATTCAACTCAAATGTAGTAGATTTGTCTTGTAATAAAACTTTTGTATTTTTTTGCTTGTTTAGGTACATTTTTTTCATTTTAATTCTTGAATTTAATTTGAAAAAAAATATGATGTGCTTGATTTGTGCATAAATTTTATTTTATTTAAATTGTAATTTGATTTAACAAGTCAGCATGAGGTTGATAGCACAAAAACCTTAACAAATCATGTTTTATTCAAGATTAGTGCAGTTGATACATTCAAGATTCTGATGTTCCTGGTGTTCAAATCTAATAACCTGAAAAGAAAATGAATAAGCACAGACAAGCCTTTGCTTTGCTTGTAAATATTTCTAAGTGGATCTGACAAACTAGAATCACCATTAATAACGACTGCATTATTACCCGGCTGAACATCATCAACAAATCATAGCCTTCAATTAGTTTGAATCCAGCTTAAGCTTCATTAGTTCTATAAAACTATTTACAGAAGAAACCTCTATCGAAACCAAGCAATTACCCTGCAACAGCAAAATGAACAAAATATAATCATATGATACTATAATCTCAAGAAGCCCCAGATCCAGATATAGTTTTCATTAACTAGGCAAATATATAACGTAAAAGAAGCGTAGTAGACTAGTAGTACCATTTAATCAATTCTTTCGATTACTAGTGAAGCCTTCATAACTAAAACCCTCTGTTATAGAGTTCAACCTCCTGATGTCTGCTTGGAAGTACAAAAACAAAATTTGTATTATTTTCAATTTTTCCATTCTTTATTTGCAAAAATTGTGAAACCATCCATTTAAGTTACCTTGCTGTTCTCCCGGAATGTGAGGGTACATGATGTCCGCATCTGTTCCCAGGAATGGAGATCTAGAATAGCTCTCCAGAATATCTAAAGGAACAAGTAAACATTAAGAATCTCCATTATAAGTTTCGTGATCCGCACACTGATTCATTTTTATTTATTTAGTGATAATTACAAAGCACATTTGACACTTCACTTAAGTGATTTTATAAATGATTTTTACATTTCAAAACCATCATTCAGTGGTAATTGAAACGTAGCTGTTTATTTTTTGTACTATTGTATAAAAAATAAATAGCAAGAGGGAGAACCAACCATTGCTAGTAGAAAAATCAGCTGTCAAGTCTGACAAGCTAAAGTTCCGAGACATCTGTCCCAAAATCCCAAACGAGTTTGCCTCCGTGTCCAAAATCTCGTTAAAGGAGTTTGACTCTCCGCCGTTAAAAGAGCTTGAGGCGTCTCCAATCCCATTATTCTCAGCACCAAAAATAAGCGGGGAATCACTTGCGTAGCTGCATTCCGTTTTTACTGGTGGGGCCCCATTCATTCCTTGCATCATTCCCACACTTGTGTTTTGATTCAATAGCATATTACTCTCTAGCAAATCAATCCTTCCAGACTGACCCGCTGACATATTATTGACAGGGGGTTGCACGCATTGTTGCACGGGGGATGTCCCGTTTGTGTAGACATCAGGAGAGTAATTGATGACTTTATGCATATTTTCTGGCTTTATTGGTTGTTGTGGAGATTGGTAAGGTATGTTGTTGTGCACTGCCAAAATTTAACAAAAAGGTTTTCCTGTCAAGCCACGGTTATTACATACTTCGCCAATAAAATTCAATAGTTAGAACTTAGACGCGCCTATTTTTGTAAAACTATTGTATATATGTATATACTGGAGAGAAAGCTTACTTGAATGAATCTGAGATCCATTAGAGTGGGGACTGGAAACAAGTCCAGTCTGACTTAATTGGCGCATTAGCTCAACTTGTCTGTCGAGCAACTGATTGAATCTCAATATCTGGTCCTTTACAATCAGCCTCAGATGATATGCCTTGAAGAATTCCTTATTCTCCGCTTCAAGATTTTGCCAAACTGTATTGCGTGCCAGATTGTTATTTCGGTAATTTCGAACATACAACAACACTAGCTACAAGGGAATTATACTGATACGGAAAACTCAAATAGATTGTACAAAAGAACATATTTTAATTTAGTCACATGCATTTCTAGTATACATATATTTTAGTGCTGTAAGTATAAATATCCATTTTATTGGGTAAAAGAAAAAAGGACGTAGCAGCTACAAATTAAACAGATTGACCAAGGAAATCGAATTACCAAGTTCAGTGAAACCAGGCTCGATTTTTGCTTGGTGTAATAGGGTACTCACAACTTCCCTCTGGTTCATGTAAAGCTGAAGGCATCTTTCAATAAGATTTTGAACCTGATAATACCAGGGAAATAAAATAGGTTTTAGCAGTAATATATGCACACCTTCACACAAACAATCGTGTGAAATATACATTCATCTTTTACTGTTGTTGTTTTGCTACAAATCAGAGACATGTAATCTGAGAAGATTATAAGAATACAAATACATATATATCTCTGTCTTCACGAATGAACGTAGCCATGTTAAGAACACATATAAAACCGCTTGTAACGAAAAAAAGACAATCGTAACAATTGAGGCCAGCAAACATACCAACTGCAAATCCTGTACAGAGACTTTCCTAACTTCTCCATCGGACATCTTCCCAACTTCCTCAGGAAGATCAAATATAAATTGATCCGGTGAGTTCACCGCGTCACCAACGCCTAAAACCGAACAATCCTTTCGACTTTATCGTTCGTGTCAACCCGTATGCTCACTCCAACCTGAAAGCAATATTCATCAATTAAAATTAGGATTTAATGCTCTTCTTATCAAAAACCGAAGCTTTCAAAAAAGCTTCCCCTGAAACAGAAACAAAATCACTTTACAGGCATCTCAATGGCTGCCATAAATACCATTTAATCCTGGTACTATTTTGTCCCCTTTTCACTGCGTTTTTTTGGCTAAAATAAAATCACGAATAAAATAGGGAAATAAAATTTAAATAAAAAAAAAAACAGAAACCAGAGCTTCTACACAGAACACGATTATCGTCCCTTTCAAACCCTAGCGACAATCGCCAACAAAATAAAATAAAATTAAAAATACAGAGAAACTAACTTTAAAAAAAATGAGAGCATATCAAACAAAATTGCAGATGAGGGTTCTATGAATCAAACAAAAATTGTTGAATTAATGCGACTTTTTTCACCTGAATTTCTTTTGGATTTTTGCACAGCGCTCGTTTTCAGTAGAGATATTAAAGAAAGGATTATTTTTTTATTTTATTTTTTTTCGCAGGAGTTTTATTAAATAAGTAATTCTGTAATTGTTTGTTCATTAGCGATGCAGTTTATGGATAATTGCAATAATGTCCCCAGATTCTCGTAGTTTTCCAATTCGAGACTGAATTCATTATTTCAATTACAATTAGATACCGGAATCCAATTTTTGTTTTTTAAATAAATACCAAATTCCAATATTTCAATAGTAAAATTTACAATTATATGAGGACGAAATTGTCATGGGCCCAAGCCCAATACACTAGAAACACAACAAATTTTTCGATAATTTTTGGCCCAAGAATAACTCCACGGATTAGTCCAAAAGCAACTTAATTTTTTACATTTGTTTGTTATAAATTTGTAAGTTATGAAAATTGATTTCTTGTGAATTTTAATTTTTTAATAATTGGCATAATTTTAATTTATAGTAAATCGAAATCATGATATATTTAGGAATTATGTTTTAAAAAAATAGAGAATGGAAATTATGAAAACTAATGAACAACACTAGAAAATTAGTAATGCAAAAGTTGGGTTGAAATTTTTCTAAAGATAAATGTAGTAGAACCCTAATCACTATCACTATACATACAGAACTTGTAAAACTCAAATTACCAAACAAAAATAACGATTTTATTTTGGCAGTGCTTAATTGGACATGACAGTAAAGCCATTGTATCTGGGCCTGGGCCCGGGTCTGGTCTTGTCTGGTGAAGGCCCATCATCCATAACTTTCCTTTTATTACTATTATTATTATTATTATTACTATTATTATTAATTTCTAGAATTTCCTGATTTTCAGGGTTTTGAATATACTCATCCCCCTTGCATTTGCCTTTCCTCATGTGGGGCCCAAGTTTACTTACATCTGATAATCTCACTGGCTTTAGAAAAAAGTCCTCTGCTCCTTCCTCTAAGCATCTGTTTAATTAATTAATTATGATATTTAATTTATTAATGGATTTAATGTGAAAATAATTAAATTATAAAATTACCTATTGATTCTTGATGGAACATTTTCAGAGGACATGATGACAACTGGTAAGTCTCTCAGACTTGAAGATTCCTATCCATTTTTAAGTAAACAAAATAAACAAAAATCTTCAATTTCAAATATTTTATTTATATTTATACAAATTGGAGTCTTTTGCAACGAAGTCAAATGTTTTGGGGAGTTTTTTGCAATTAAATTACCTTTATTTTCTTTAGCAAATCATAGCCTGTCATTCCAGGCATGCAATAGTCTGTGATAACAAGGTTTACTTCCACAACCTATAAACAAAAAAAAAAAAAAAAATTTAAAAAAAAAAAAAAAATTAAAAAAAAAATCAGAACATAAATTAAGAAAATTGTATTTTTGGACCAGTAACTTTGAATGTTTTACGGTTTTTGTAACGCCCCGGCCCGTTGAGGGGTCGAAGCCCGACCCTAATGGGCCGGCTCGGTTACCAATGACTGCTTGTGGGAGTGATATCCTGGCCCCACTGTACCAACACTTATCTTTTCCAGCGCACTTTGTCCTCACTCGTGCGCACCCGGGAGACTTCCCATGGGGTCACCCATCCTAGAATTACCCCAGAGTCAGCACGCTTAACTTTGGAGTTCTTATAGGAAGATGCCCAGAAAAGTAGATGCATCTTGTTGGTATGAGTAGCATGTTCAATCCTTTTAAGCCTTTGAATTTTCTGGGGCGTTACAGTTTTGGTACTAACCATTTAAAAAAATACAACTATTGACCAAAATGACAACTTTATGCAAAAAATAAAAAACAATAGGACCAAAACTACAATATACTGAAAGTTTGAGGACTAAAATGCAAGTTTATCAGCTGGAATTTGAGAGAAGCAAGTGCTTCATTTGAGAGTGTTATGTTTTTTGTACTCAATTGAAATACTCACTACTTGAAAATAATCAATTTTTTTTACAAACTGTATCCAAATTGCAATATCCTGAGGAGATGGAGAACTAAAATACAATTTTACCTGGTGAGTTTTGGGAGAAGCAAGTGCTCCAGTTGAATTCTCCACCCCATTATCATCACCACCATACAAACCAAGAAATTCCAGAGCTTTGCTACCAGAATCAACTGTAGTAACTGCCTCAACCAAAATTCACAAAATTATATAAATAAGATTTGATTTTTTTATTTAAAATAGAAAAGGAAAAAAAGACTATTAGAAATTAAAAGTAGTACCTTGATAAGAAGAGGTCTTGAGAAGCCTCTCAATCAATTTCCTGTCAATCAAACTGTCATCAACAGCCAACACATGAAACTGAGCCTCTGCTTCTGCTGCCAAGCCTGCCATCCCCATTTTTTATTTAATTATTAATTTTGTTTTTTTGTTAAAAAATAAATATGAAAATTCAGTTGGGAGAAATTGATGAATTTGTGTTGCACAAATAATGAAGACTCCCAAAACCCACAAAAACAAGATCTTAACAGATTTTCAATCCAAAGATTTTCCCTTTTAACTAAAGAAAAATTACAGCTTGGAAATTGAATAATAAAAAAAAAGGGGGTGTGTGAATTTGGGGGAATAAGTAATGAAATGTTGAACATGGGGTCCCTTTATAATTTCCATTTATATGCATGTGGCATTGATTTTGATTCTTTGTGTTGGGTGTTGATTTTCTGTTTTTATATTTTTTTAACAAGTTTAAAAGAAATTGAGAAAATTCATAAGGGGTTTGTATTTTAGAGGGAGAGTGGGTCCCACCAAATCTGGGGAAAGAGATACAGGTGATGTCAGCAACATTGGTGCATTTTAATTTATCTTATATTTGGGGTGTGAAATCATGTGGACTTAAACCCACAATGTGAGAGAGGAATTTTCTTTTGTTTCCCTTTTTAATTTCCTAGATTCCATGGTTCATGTTCCATGCATCATCTCCCCACCATTTGTGTTCAATAAGTTCTACTAGTATTTCTTACTCGTTGTGTTCTTTTGTAAATTACAAAGAATACATACAGATGAGAACTAGAGAGAGTAATTGTCGAATTATTGTATGTATATATTTTTGGTTTTCGGCCGGAATGTGAAGTAGCTCATTGGTGAAAGTTTTCAGATGATTTGTGCATCAGATGATCGATTTCAACAAGGCTAAGCTAATTGAGATAATCTTACTATCGACACTTTCTCATTTAAAAAAAAAATCATGTTCATGGATCATTACAAATTAAGCATATATATTTGTTTGTAATTTTAATTCCATGTTACAGAAATATTTGCTTATTATCTCAATTTTAAGGTCATTCAGAATTATGATATCCGCATTTGATAAAAAAAAAATTGACGAGTCCAATAACATATAACATTGAGATAGATTCTGAGCTTGAATTAAACACCGAAAAATATAAAATACACAATAAAAAAAAGTACTGGTTTCCTCCACCACACTTGTTAGAACCTGCGATTATTTAGTGTAATATTTCCAAATGTTTTTATTTCAATCTCATCATTTTGTTTTGAACACATTCTTGTATTGCCACCCAAAAGAGTGTTTGTCCTCCATTGATAGTAATAGTGATAAAAAAAGGTATGGTGGATATTCATATTGATTTGGTTGAATGATGAATGTAGGTTGAAGAGGGGTTCAAAGGCTTAACCCATCATGGTCAACTTTGACTATCTAAATATTTCTTCTTTTTTCGTTGACCGATTTTTATGCGTTGTCTATACTTTGGGATTTGTCCAAGGGCCCGTGGTATTCACAAATGCTTTTAATGGTCGTTGACCGGTGTGTTCATATAATATTTATTTAATTAATTTTTCTAATGATTTGAGATTTCAAGCAATATATTTTGCTTATATTAATCCCGACATTTGTCGGATAATAAAGTCGTGGGCCACATTGACCATGTAAGTTTTAATCACAGTTTTTAAAAAAAAATTATGTGATCTTGAGTAATATACATTATCATTAAAAACATGTAAAATTGCGTTGAATTTTACTAATCAAATTATTTACTTAGTTTTTAGTGGTTTTCTTTTACGTTTCCACACGAAATCGTCGAGACCATGATTAAGATCTTGTCTCCTATTCAAGAATTTCAAATTTGGATATTATGCTTTTGTTTTTCCATGGGTCATGCTCGTGATGTATGATTAACCATTAACTATTGATTATATTTGACTAAACATGTATATTTTGAAGGCCCGTGAAAGTAATTGGTACAAGGATATTTCGGTATATTTTTCGAAAATTGTGCGGAACATTTGTTTTTAACTACGTAAAAAACACGTTTATAAGACCATCCGCTGCAACAACCACCCCAACCGAACCTACTTAATTAAATATTATTTTCTCTCTCTGCCACATATACAATCAACCACCCAACTATTCCATTTTATTTTTCATCATTTATCAACAACCACTTTCTAACCCAATCTACCTAATAAAAATAATTTTATATATTATTTATTTTTACCATTAATAATATATTTTTATTTTCAATTAACTATAAATATATTATGAATATTTTTCTTAACTAAAAAAATATTAATGTTTTTTTATATTTTTATATTGATTTCTATTTATAGATAATGAAAAAATTAAAATTATGATGTTTTTATTTTATTTTTTTAATTAATATTTAAAAAGATATAATATTTTTAGTATGAAATATATAAAATATATTGATCAATCCAATAATTGGTTGACATGTGGCAACCAACCAAGCAGAGTTTTCATTTTCTTTTAAATAGCCTATACATTATTATATTATTATTTTAATCTAAAAAGTATGAGAGACCTGGTTAGGTGGTCACCGTAGTGTATGGTCTAACGTAAACATGAAATTATTAATTCTATTAGTATGTTTTATTCTATCTCAAAAAATGTCAAAAAAAAATTTATAGAAAAAAAAAATCGTCAAGAACCACAAGGAGTATACAATATTTTGAAAACCTAATTAATTTCCTCACTCTTAATTTGATTCAAGTACTATACTTTATTTGACTCCAATAAAATTTCATTGTTAATCAGAGCGTGACATTTTTTCTATATCCACTCATGTATCATATTTTAGGATCTTTCAAAATTTCATTCTTTGACTATATAATAATAATAATATAATAATAATAATAATTATTATTATTATTATTATTATTATTATTATTATTATTACTACTATTGAATTTGGATGACCAAATATATAAGAACGTCAAACATTATTTAATTGTAATAAACCAAACAAAACAATTTCATTGAAAAATTACTTAATTTAAAAAAATGAGTATTAACTATTATTTTATATTTGAACCTAAAATTTAATTAAAACAATAATACTAAAATATTATGATATCGAATTGTAATCGAAAAAAAATTATTCAATCAAACCCGAAAAGTTGCACTAATTTTTTTGTAAATTACAAAGAAATTAGTCCAATTTATCTGAGACTGGAGAATGTATTTTTTAAGAGAAATTAGAATATTAAATTTGTGTGGAAAGAGAGACTATTTTATGAGCCTAATAAACTACTCTTTTTATTATCAATTAATTTTAGGATGGAATTGATGACCCGAGTATCTTTCGTCTTTGTACACTAAGCATGATACCACACTCTTACTATAATTTCTTTCGATTTCAATATGATATTAGAGCTAAAGTGTATTTTGTTGCAGTCCATTCTCAATCGGTCAGTCAACCATTGATATGTGATGGTATGGCGCGCGTGATTGTTCAGTTAAAGAGCCGATTATTGTTAGAGTCATGACCGATTTGTCTAGAATTCACAATTCACAAGAGAATGTGTTACAATTGTTTGTTGTAATATCACTTGTGAGTTGTCTCATGTTAAATTTGTGTGAAAAAAGAGATAATCTTAGAAGCTTGAGGAGTTATTCTTTATTTTACCAATTAATTTTAAGATTAAACATTTTTAAGTGACTTGGGTCTCTCTTTCTATCTCTCGTTTGACGTGATATATAACTTATTTACGGAGTATTTGAAAGTAATGTATTACTGTATAGTATTATTGAATTTCTGTGTTCGATTTTTTGATATTTTTTTGAATTTTACTTATTTAAGAGCTTAATTAATTAATATTTAATTATTTATTCGGATGGATAGTGATTAGTGACACATTTTCTCAAATGGGCCTGCCTCCAATGGCCCATATACTAATACGAGTGCTGAAGCTGGACTACGTATATTCAATTTGATTTTCTCGTGGAAAGTCAAAATACATTACTCTCTCCATCCCTTAAAACATTGCACAGTTCTTTATAATTTACAAAGTAATTGTGCACTGTCATCCCTTAAAACAGTCTGTCATCTCTTAAAACAGTGTACAGTTCTTTGTAATTTACAAATTAATTGTGCACTGTTTTAAGGGATAGAATAGTACTCTGTATTTCTGTAAAACAAATGCAATTATATACTAGTACTGTACTATTCATAAACCTATCCTTTACTTTTTCCCTTTTTACAATCCAACCCCAAAATGAACTCAAAGCTTATCTTCGCCGCAATCGCACTTCCTATCCTCGCCGTGGCGATAGCCGTCGCCACCACCGGAATCTTCAACCCGCCGCCCTTTCCCGGCTCGCACGACGTCCTCCACACAGCCGATAGGATCCACCTCCCCGGAGCCATCGGGCCGGAGAGCTTGGTCTTCGATCCCAGCGGCGGAGGGCCGTACACCGGCGTCGCCGATGGCCGCATTCTCAAATGGGACGGCGGCGATTGGATGGAATTCGCCATCACCTCATCCCAGAGGTGATCATCACTCTTAACATGTGCATTTTTTATTAAATAGAAACACAAATTTATTTAGTTCTTAAATTAATAATCAAATCGAGCTCAAACGATTCAATCAAATTGAACAGTATTCAAATTTTCAGTATTTAATTAAATGATGCCATTATTTTATCTTTATGGAAGGGACTAGGGAGTCGTGTTCTCTCCAATTCAACCCAGCAATGGAGCACATATGTGGAAGGCCATTGGGCCTGCGGTTCCACAGCAAAACCGGACACCTCTACATTGCCGATGCTTATTTGGGCCTCCAAGTAGTTGGGCCCAACGGGGGAAGGGCCTCTGAGCTAGTAACCGAAGTCGAGGCCCAGCGTCTGCGCTTCACCAACGACTTGGACATCGACGAGGACAATAACGTCATTTACTTCACCGACACGAGCACCCAATTTTACCGAAGGTGCGTAATTTCGAAAGAAACTTTTTAAAAATTACAAAAACTACCCCGGAAGTTTGAGTTCGTTACATTTTTGACCCAACAATTTGACAACTTGATTAAATGTGGTCCAAAAAATTGCTCAAATGACAAAAAGTTGGGGGGCTATTTGTAATATTTTGAAAAGTTGGGGGGCTATATGTAATATTTTGAAAAGTTGATGGATGCATTTGTAAATAAGTTAGTATAATGTAGGGAATTCATATTTAATCTACTGTATGGAGAAGGGGTCTTATATTTATGAAAATGAGGAAGTAATTTTTTAAAAACTACCACTAAGTTTGGTTTCATTACATTTTAGCCCAAACATTTGACAACATGATTGAATTTGGTCCAATAAATTGGTCAATTGATAATGTAGGGAATTCATACCGTCGATTCTAAACATAGACAAGACGGGCAAGCTCATGAGATACGAGATATCGACTGGTCGAGTGACGGTCCTGCTCCGAGGCCTCGCCTTTGCGAACGGGGTCGCCCTCAGCAAAGACCGTTCGTTTGTGTTGGTGGCCGAAACCACTTCCCGCAGGATACTGAGGTTCCGGCTCGAAGGGCCCCACGCCGGAACATGCGACACGTTCGCTGAGCTGGCGGGGTTCCCGGACAACATAAGACGAAACGCTGACGGGGATTTCTGGGTCGCTTTGCACGCGAAGGCAGGGCATCTCGCGAGGTGGGCCACCACGCACGCGTGGCTTGGTAGGGCGGTTTTGAAGCTGCCTCTGAACTTCAAGCAGCTGCATTACTTGCTGGTGGGGGGAAAGCCTCAGGCGACGGCTGTGAAGCTGGGGAGGGACGACGGAGGGGTTTTACGAGTTTTGGAAGATGTGGAGGGGAAGAGTGTGAGGTTTATTAGTGAGGTGGAGGAGAAGGATGGGAAGCTTTGGATTGGATCTGTGCTTGTGCCTTATGTAGGAGTTTTTACACTTAATTTGGAGAGTGATCATGATTTACTTAATTAATTAATACTAGTAGTGTGTTGTTATGACTAAGATATTTTACTTTTTCGATAATATATTTCATCCACTAATATAAATTTCCAACTTTGTCAAACTTTTTTAACAATTTCATAAATGATGTTCCAATGTTTTTATTCCATCACGAAGGGAGTGTTAAATCTATGCTATTTTGTGATTTAGCTTTTGATAATTAAGTAAATGATAAGATGATTATATGATTAAATTACTGTACGGTAAATTCTTTTCATCAAAGGCCCATTAGCTCAGCTGGTTAGAGCGTCGTGCTAATAACGCGAAGGTCGCAGGTTCGAGACCTGCATGGGCCATTTTTTTTATTTTTTTATTTTTTTATTACCTTGTCTCATGAACTGGATTTTTCCACTTTCTTATTTTTTTTTTAACTTGTATTTTACATGAACTGTGTGTGATGCAATTAAGTTCAAACAAGACTTTCTTTCATATTTATAAAAATGAATTTCTAATAAAAACATTAACCAAATTTTTAATGATTATAAATCACCTGTTAATTCCACCCGATGAGCTAGCAAAATAGAAAAAAAGGGTACCGTTTTAATTAGTGATCGTTGACGCGAATCGTACCTTGTACCAAATTCGAAGTGAAGAAGAACAAAAGTGATTGAAACTGTGAATTTGATTTTGGCAGCAAAAAAAGAAAGAAGTCTTTAGTTTGTTACATTGAACTTAACGTGAAAAACAACATCATTCAAATTATTCTTCTACCAATAATGAAAACTAGATTTGGTAATATACGCACTCTATCAATTAGTTGAACACGAAAATATAAATCAAGATTGTTGAATTTTATTTACTTTGATTAATTTCTTTAAGAAAATAATCAAGTACATACACATTTTCAGTTTAAAATTTTATTTTAACTTTTTTCATGAAATTTGTAAAAATTAATTACAATTTTTTTAATTAATGTATTTTTTTAATAGCCTTCAACAAAATGTGCATATAATTTTGAGACATAGCTTAATTATCTTGAATATCTTAAATAATACAAAAGCATTTTGAATAATTTGGTGCGTTTGGATTGGTGTACGTATTCCAATTTTCAACCCAATATATACTCTTTACGGTCTCGATACATTAATACATGAAATACGGTCTCCATACATAATACTTATACATTAATACACGATATATACAATGGCGCTCATAAGTCATAAGTCCCTATTGATTTTCATAATCTTTGAAAAATACTATGTTTCTTACTTTGACGACATATCACGCGAGGAGATTTTTTCCTATGATTAATTATTAATTAATTATATCAATTGGCAAAAAAATTAGCAAAAGAACGAAAAATCATACTCCTCGAAGAATAGACACTTTTCATTTTGTATTTTTTTACAAAATGTGTCTATTTCTAATATTTCTAATAGAGAGATAGTATAATTTAATTATAAAAAAATGTGAATACATGTACTTGACTCAGCTTTTTGTTGATAATAAAAATATTATATACTCTCTCCAAACCTAATAAATAGTCACACTCTTTTGTATTTTGTGAAAAAAGTGTGACTATTATTAGTCTATCAGCTTTTTGTTGATAATAAAAATATTATATACTCCCTCCTAACATAATAAATAGTCACACTCTTTTGTATTTTGTGAAAAAAATGTGACTATGGAAAAAATATATATTTTTTGTTTGAGATAACTAAGTTTACTATATTTATTATTATTTTTAGCTTAATACTTTACTTTTTAGTTAATCCCTTAATCGTGCACATCTACAAATATAATGTCTTTTCACTACTTACCCTCTCACTATACATTTATTTACTCTTATATCACTATTTTTTTAATTAATTACTTTATTACTCACATATCAATACTTTTTATACTCTTAATTTATATTATAAAACTCATAAAAAATTAATTTTCTCTTAATTTAGCGTAATTTTCTCTATGCATTATGTTTAGAGACAGGTACTCCCTCCCAACCTCATACCACTTTTGTATTTTCTAAAAGAAATTTGATTATTAGTCAGAGAAAAATTATTATTTTAATTATTGTGACGCTTAAAATAAATAGAAAATCATATATAGATACATAGAATAATTAGGTACGATGAATCCAACCCAAATTTTGACCTTTACGTTTCAAGAAACCGCACACTCAAGTCTCATCATACACATTACTGTGACACTAATTATTTTATTGTTTATTACTCATATATTTTTGTTTAGACAAGGGCGATTTTGTCAATCCACATACTTAACATTAATGTTTGTTTTTTTTCGGCTTTAAAATTTAAATTTTCGTTAAAATCGTCTCTCCCTAAATTTGTTGTTTTGTGTTGCGTTGCTTTTATATAGTATAATATACGAATATATGATACAAAAATTATTAGATTTAAATACATGTTACATATTGTGAATGATTAAATAGATGAAATTGATCGTGAGACGAAACGAATATATATAGTAGTACTACTACATATGGTTATTGAAAATTTCAAATTGATTTGTAGTTGTTGAAACTATCTTTACACTTAATTTCATCACTCAATGCATTTTACCGTTCCTTGAACTCAAAAAGTCCAAAATACCCTCGCCCCTTTCTCCTTTAAATACCGATTATATTCACATTTTTTTATTTTAATTTTTGCCAATATTTTTTTTTTCAATTAATCCCGATGAACAAGATTGAAGGAAGAGCGGCATTTGATGAGAAGATAAGCATATCTGTTGATCACGATAATCGGAATCAATGGGTGCTGCAGCCATCGAAGAGCCTCTCGGTATTCGGACACGTGGACTTATACTACGTGAAATCGATACTTCTGATGGTCTCCTTTGCGGTGTCGCTTTTGGTGCTGCCGCTGTTTCTGCCGCCACTGGCGCCGCCGCCGGTGGTGCTCTTCCTCATCCCCGTCGCAATCATGGCAAAGCTGGTTTTATTGGCTGTCACGCCGCCGCGACTGCCCCACGACGTCGATTTTGATTCTATGTAACTGACATCAATTTTTTTTTTTCCCGTGTAGATATAAATATAACGCTAATTTTTAATTTATTTCGGTAGTTTATTTATATAATTACAAGTGCACTTTAATTTTATTTTTTTATTAAAAAGACAAATGATAAACTCCAACACTCGAGCGGTACTGAGCGGGTAGTATACAGAGTCCGAGAGAGTATTTATTTCTTCGAGAAATTAATGTTATGTTTTGATGTACTACATTACTGATTTAAGTAAATAAGAAAAGGATTGAAAATGAGAAAAAAAAAAATTAACTAAAAATTTAAAGGATCAATCAAAGATTATCAATTGGATTTCGAATAAAAAAAATAAAAATTGACTCCGTCAATTAGTCAATAAATCGACAAAGAAATAGATAATTAGCGTGACTAATTTCTAAAAGTTTTCAACGAACAAATATTACTAAGTATATAACCACAATTTCGCCAATAAATATATCAGCTGCGACTTTAAAAAATGAATAAATAAAAAATAATATATTTTAAATTGTATTATGGAAATATGTATATTTTTAAAAATTAATATTAATTAAACTTGCTTTATTTTCTTTATCTAAATAATTTGAATTATATACTACTTCTTCTTCTCACAGTACATGCACTACTTTTCTTTTTTTGAGTGTCCTATATTAGTCAATACACCATAAAAAAAGAAATAAACATTCCTATTTTTTTCTAGCGCGAACCGAGTTCATGTGAAGTCGTGATGATGATATGTGCTCGATCGATCGGGTGATGTGTTTTCCTAAGCCGACTGAAAAGTAGTCGACGCACGCCTCAGGAGTGTCCTCTTCGCTCGGAGGCACAAGCTGCCAAAACAGCCCCAAATACTTGTCCCAATCCTCCACGATTTCCGACCCCTTGCTGCTACCCGTTTTTTCCTAGATAATAACAACAACATCACACAACAAGAAAATAAACGCCGAAAATATATAGTAAATATTATCGCATCTTCTTACAACATGAGCTTCGATTAGGTTCTTAAGTTGCATCTGCCCGACCGGAGCAACCACTCTCTGTATCTTCACGATTTCCTTGTTCACCTGTCCACAAAGTTTTCATCGTATATTTATGACCTCTTCTTTTGGACTTTTTCTCAATCTACTTCATTTCAGTACAGTTCAGACCTATTCAGTTCAGTTTTGACACTGACCTTGGGTATTAGAGTGTCATCCTCGTCGAGAATATACGCCAGGCCTCCCGTCATACCAGCCGCCACGTTTCTACCCACCCTGTCCAAACCAAACTCGCTAAATTAACTAACTCAACGAAAGAGTATAGACCGAATAAATAAATAAACTCAAAAAAAAAAACAAAAAACAAAAAAAACTCGTACTTTCCAAGGATGACCACGCAACCGCCCGTCATGTACTCGCAGCAGTGATCGCCTGTTCCTTCCACGACAGCTTCAGCAAGCGAATTACGAACAGCAAAACGTTCCCCGGCTTTCCCTCTGACAAATACTCTGCCACCTGTCGCTCCGTAAAGGCACGTGTTCCCGACAATGGTGGCCTCCTCGGGAGTGAACCCGGTTCGCTCGACAGGTGTCACGACCAGCTCGCCTCCGGCCATGCCCTTTCCGACATAGTCGTTAGCTTCTCCTACTAACCGGATGTTCATGCCAGGTGTCAGAAAACAAGCAAACGACTGCCCCGCGCTTCCACTGAATCTGAAAAACGACAAATAGAGACGTTAATTATGCTGCCTTTTTCTTTTTCTCAAAAGTGAGATTATTTTTTACGTTATATTCAGCTGCCCGGCGAACCCTGTGTCTCCGTATCTTTTAGCAATGACACCGGCAATACGCCCACAAACTGCCCGGTCCACATTGTATATTTTTACTGATTTATTCACAACCATTTCATTGTCGATAGCCTTGGATATCTGTGTGGGGGAAAAACGAGTTATAGTCAGTAATTCAAAATAGTTTATTTGTCTCGTAAATTAAGAAGTGATACCTCTGGGTCAGAAAGCAACGTGTCATCCAGAACAGGACCATTACTATGAACTTCCTGGTTTCTTATCACAGAGCTGCTCAGTTTTGGTAACCCGGAACTCTAGAGACAGTAAAAAAACGTGTGAATAGTGGCAATTTTAATAATCGAAGTACCTATAATGTATGAACTTACCGAAAGAATATAACTAAGATCAAGATGCTGAGTCTTGACCAATGAGATATCTCGGGGTTTTAGTAGATCAGTGTGGCCAATCACATCATCGAGCTTCTCGTAGCCCAGTTGGGCCAGCATACCTCTGACCTGGAAATAGATTAACTTCAATGTTAATTGTTACACTTTATATTTTAAAAGAATGGTTTATAATTTATAGCCAGTTAGTTAGTTACCTCTTCTGCGACGTATAAGAAGTAATTTACAAGGTCATCAGGCACACCAGGAAATCGGGCCCTCAGCTCTTCTCTCTGCAGAAAATCAGTCGGGACAATTAATTGTCATATGCTGACAGAACTTTCCCAAGGAAAATAATAATAATAATAAAAAAAAAAAAAGTCAGTGTTCACCTGACTAGCTACACCAACGGGACAATTGTTAGTATGGCATATACGAGCCATGACACAGCCGGTGGCAATCATGGCAACGGAACCAAACCCATATTCATCGGCGCCCATTGCTGCAGCCATGAGAACATCGAATCCGCTTTTGAATCCACCATCGACTCTTAGAATGACCCTTTCTCTAAGCCCATTCCGAAGGAGTGTCTATAGAGAAACAAAAACACATAAGTTAATCAACGCCATATAAGAGTTCATGACCCGAAATGTCAAAAATAATAAACCTGATGTGTTTCTGTCAGCCCAAGTTCCCAAGGCCCACCGGCATGCTTGATAGAACTTACTGGGCTAGCTCCAGTACCACCATCATGTCCTGATATCTACAAGAAAAGTGAATATTTATAGACTTTTTCTTCGATCGTTTTTCCTTCTTGCAAATCGCTATAGCAAAAGCCTTGAGATTTGAAATAATTACTATAAAACCAGCTAACTTTCAATTTCATAAAAACTACCCCAATGATTTTTGTTTCTGACATTTACTCCCTCATAAGCAAAATGATTATTCAAAACATACCTTAGCATTTATAAAAATATTTAGCCCATAAATTTAATCCTGAATCAAGCAAGTTTTTTTTTCTGTGATTCTAAAAGTTCGTTTTTTCTTTTCTTTACTGAAATTAGGCCAATCCTAATACTTTTCTAATAATACATTAAAATAGACCTCACTATGCAAAAACAATTGTTGGTCTGACATACAACGAAAACGTTCATATTTTATAGATCATACCAATGTAGGCCTTTCAAAATAATGGACGGATAATTAAGTTCCTACTTAAAACTTCAAAACATAAAAACTAAAATTTGGCTACATTCTATACAGTATACACACCTGTATAATATCGGCATTGCCCTTAGCTACTCCAGAAGCCACAGTACCAATGCCAGCTTCCGCAACTAACTTTACCGACACTTTAGCCCTGGGATTCACCTGCGTTCATCCCATAACTCTATAATCAAGCAATGTTACTAGTATAAGCAGAAAGGGATAATTACAATTTACAACCACCACCCAAGATTTGGGGGTATTTATAAAAATAAATCCGAGAAGCTTTCAAATTACAAAAAATAAAATAAAAATGGTTCAATTGTCTCAACTCTTAATATAAGGGGGGTAACGGTAATATCTTTATAAACGTAGTGTTGAATTACTTTTAAAACTTTTTTGGGGTAATTTCGTAAGTATCCCAAATCTTGGAGGTAGTTTTTGTATATTCGGTACACTCACCTGATGAAGGTCATAAATCAATTGAGCGAGATCCTCAATAGAATAAATGTCATGATGTGGAGGTGGAGATATGAGGGGGACACCAGGCTTTGAATTCCTCAGCCTCGCAATATAAGCACTGACTTTTTTTCCCGGAAGTTGACCACCTTCACCCGGTTTAGCACCTTGTGCAATTTTGATTTCCAGTTGATCGGCATTGGCCAAGAATGTCGGAGTCACACCAAAACGTCCCGAAGCTACCTGAAAGATCAGATATCTAATACTTGTTCAATAAATAAGTCTACTGCATATTCAAGTTCAGAGAGAAAAATAATGTGAAAATGCAACTAGACCTGCTTTATGGCACTTGTGGCAGTATCGCCATTTTGAAGGCCTTTAAGGTGTGGTAGCGTTGGAGAGTACCCATCAACAACATCGGTGAGTGGGCTCCACCGAATCGGATCCTGGATGAAAGAAAAAACACAAGTGTCTCTTAAACATTTACTTCTCAATTATGTGTTCATGAGAGCAGCAACACCCCCCCTCCCCTCGCTAAAATTGATGACAAAAATAAATACACAAATTTATAGTGATTTTTCTTCCACTTAGGACTTAAAATAGAAAACTGCAAAAAAATGGTTAATTACCTCGCCCCCTTCTCCTGAATTAGACTTTCCGCCTAATCTGTTCATTGCTATAGCAATCGCTTCATGAGTTTCCCTGGAAATAGCACCAAGTGACATGCCACCCGTACAAAATCGCTGCACAATAGAAGAAGCGGGTTCGACCCTTCCGACAGGAATTGGTGACCGGTCACTCTTGAACTGAATAAGATCCCTTAGAACCTGCAGTCATGTAAAAAAAATCTGTTAAAAATCGACTTAGTAGTGTTATATTTTAAATCAATCAATATTTATGTTATACCACCTCACTAGGGAAGCTTTTCAAAGCAAATGTTATTTTTGTTTTTAAAATTAAATGAGGGAATTGTGTAAAATTTACTCACATTTACAGGCCGGTTAGCCAAATGCTGCTGGTAAATCGAATAAGCAGTTTCACTCTTTTGCCGCACAGCTTTGTGGAGCAGTTTGGACATCTCCGGATTATTTCCATGATACTCGCCTATCATAAAACAAAATGAGGTTTTTTAGCACTATCTCAATGTTAGATGACCAACTTTATAAGCTCATGAAAGGAAGAAAAAAAATGGAAATGTACCTCCTGGCCTAAATTGTATGAAACCAAAGTTTTCGAGTCTTTTAGCCGTATCTTCAGAGAAAGCCTTAACCCAAAATGATAAAGTCTCCCTTGACAACTGAAAATTTGGATTTTTATTATTATATACAGTAAGCAGATTCATTGCAGTAAAACGAGAACCTGAATCACCAATGTTGATGGTGGTAAAATAAAAAATGCTTCCCTACCTCATTCAAGGTCAATCCACCAATGTTAGACACGCTCCCACAAAATGCAAGGTCAACTATGTCTTTTCCGAGTCCATAAATTTCAAATATCTGTGCCCCACAATAACTGAAGACACAGTGCATTTTTTCCATTAATTTTTTAAGCAGAACCAATACTTCAAACTAGTAAACGAAACAAAAGCAGTGAAGGATGAAAAAGTTCATAAGCTACAATACCTGGAGAGTAATGAGATTCCCATTTTTGAGAGGATTTTCAAAAGGCCGGACCTAACCGCCTGAAATAGAAATTAGAAACACTTTATTCTCAAAATTTTCAACCAATAATAGAAAAAATAACAATTGGTACAGGAAACTTAAAGATCCAACAAGATACAAACCTTGCAAAAATTCTTTTGAGCCTGTTCGATAGTGACAGTGGGCATTTTTCCATTCCGCATCAGATTCACCGTTTTATTGCTAAACCGCCATTGCCGGCATGTCTCCAATGCCAAGTATGGGCATATAGCACTGTAAAGAAGCATCTAAAGAGTTATGCGAGCACTAATCATGTGTTTCTACTTATATCTTCATTTGCTTTTATTTCCAATTCAAGTGTATCATTTTAGTTTTAAAAAATATCACATATAGATACCTATTTGAAAAATACGGGACGCTGGAAAAAGGTTATTCAACATTTGGAACAAAAAAAGTCATCACTAAATCAATTCAGCAATTTCAATAAACATGCATCAATGAATTACAGTATTATTAATAAATTTATTTGTTAAAAAAATGCAGCACAATAAGCCCAATCATAAAAAAACATTTCCAAATATTAAATAAAAAATAGAAGATGAGAAAGACCTTGCCCCATATCCGATCAAACAAGCAAACTGATGTGTGCTGAAGCACTGGGCTGTATCAGCAACAATGGAGGCTTGCATACGGAGTCCGTTCTGAATTAGATGCTGGTGGACGGCGCCAACGGCTAGAAGTATTGGAATGGCAGGCCGAGATGCCTCCTGACGATTAAGCAAACAGAGGGTTACAATGTTTACACTGAAATCTTGTAGGGATGATTACAAAATATTCCTTGAGGTGAGGACAAATCTTACCAGCTCATCAGACCTATCGGAGAGGATAAGAAGCTGGGACCCACTTCTAACAGCTTCATCTGCAGCTTCACATAGCTTGTACAGTGTTTTCTCCAGTGAGCCTTCAAACCCTTTCCTTATGTCAAAAAATGTCGGTAGAACTTGGGCTTTCAAGATCGGGTCTTTCAATAACGACTCAAGCTCCCCTTCATTCAGCACAGGGCTCGACAAAATCACCTGATTAAACGTTAAATATTAGCATCCCTTTTTGTGACAATCTTCATGAAAATCAAGGAAATGCAGCTTCACCTGAGAGGCATTCTCGGGACCAACTTCTAGTATGTTGCCTCTCTTCCCGAGGTTGACTTCAAGCGACATGACCAATCCTTCTCTAAGTGGATCTATAGCAGGATTCGTGACCTGATCCATATATATTGAACTGTTTCGTGATTGCAATCGGCTTCAGATAAATCTAGAATGAATATTTTTACACTAGCAAAGCAGGAACTAAGAATTACATTACCATACTTGGTAAACGTAAAAATATCAAAAATACTACGGTGATTACAATTGCCGGAATTTCGTGAAAATAGTGCAAACCTGAGCAAATCTTTGCTTGAAATAATCATATAGCATATGCGGCTTTCTAGACAATACTGCCAAAGGAATATCATCTCCCATGCAGAAAGTAGGCTCCTTCGCTTGAGAAGCCATTGCTTCAATCACCATTTGAACATCTTCACTAGAATATCCATATGCCCTGTTTCCAAATTTAAATCATAATCCGTCTTCTCTTATTATTTGAAATTTCCTTTCAAATTAGTTATAAGCTTCAAGAACTCCAGTGTCATATGTAGTTCCGAACTAAGATTAAGGAACTGAAAACTTTCACTGACTTACTGTTGACTCTTTAATATCGTTTCATTGTCCATCACGGTTGTCGACAGGAAGTTTACAGCCTTCAAAGAACGGAGGTTTTCCTTCACCCACTTTCCGTAGGGACTTGATAGTGCAACTCGTTTTTTTACTTCAGTATTCTCAAACACCTGCGCATAATTTTTTTAATTAAACTAGCAGAGAGCCAAAGACAGTCTCACTTTAAAACCATCCACACTAAATATAACGTAGTAAGTACCTGTCCACTTAGTAAGTCGACGGCGATCATCATTCCAGGACCCAAACGTCCTTTCATTACAACTTTCGAATCATCCGTTGGTACAACTCCCACCTTGAGAAATAATTAAATTGTAATCAGAAAGGTGTATATTTGAAAAAACAAGTCAAGGAAAATAATGGTGCATGGCTCATAAATGATAAACCACCAACTCACCAAGTTGATTTAAAATGATTAATTAAGCAGTAGTAATTGTCTAATTGATACTCAGGCAGCAATTTTTTTACAATAACGTGCTCACAACTTCGATGATTTGAAAACATAAAAAAAAAAAAAAAAAAAAAACTCCCCATCTTCAAAAATGGAAGGACTTTATAATTAAAAATTCACTAACACTAAAAGTATGAAGAAGATCCAACTTTATGTTAAAAAAATTACCAAAATAATATGCAACTTGTGTAAAATTATACACCATCGAAAAAACACAATTTGCCCATGATTTAAAAGACAAACATGCTATTACACAGCAGAACCTAGGCTTAAGAATATGTAAGAAATACACAATAGGTAATCATAGTAGGAAAATGACCACATAGCTTGCCGGCTGGCACTATAAATAAAAGAAAATGTTATCTAATCTAGATGAGTTACAAGTGACCAGTGACCACACGCATGATCGGGCACACATAAAGGATGGGGAGAGAGAGAGAACCTCAGATGCAACATACACAACATTGTCTACAGTCCGCCAGTATCTAGCTGGTCGAAGTCCATTTCGGTCAAGACAAGCTCCAACTGTTTTCCCATCACTAAGAAACGATGATGTGATCAGCAAATGAAAATGATGTAGCATCATGTCACACCAGACTATTCAACATGTGCAACAAAAACAAATTGAGAAATAATTTATTTACATACATGCCCAGAATATATAATACTTGCTCCTAAGGTCCCTTCTGCATAAGCAGATTAATAAAGCAAGCCCTTATAAATTTGGAAGTATCTGTTATAACCGGATCATGGAAAAATACATTTGACATTGATTTCACACCTACATGCATATTTTTTTAAATGTGGGCTTCTGCTATGTCAAAACACACCACACACACATATATACACACACTAGAGGTCACCTGAATAATACTAAAGCAGGTCCATCCCAAGCCTCCATTTGACCCTTATAGTAATCGTAAAAGTCAATGACCTGAAGCAAAATCATCTTCAGTCAGATTTTCCCGAACTTACAAACGATATGGGATTTTGGGAGTGTGAATAGATATAAGATGAAAAGTGGGTGTGTAAAAAGTAATTTTGTGGGGAATTGTGTAATCATGATTTTGTTCTTTTTTTCTTAAGAGCGAGTAGATGAGAGAAAATGAAAGAAAAAAAAAGTGTAGCGACTAGTGTATTTTCTGAAAGAGAAAAATAACATCCAAATCACATCTGTGGAGGAAAATTTCTCTCTGAAGGAATGAAAAAAACATGATATCCAATTGCACTCTAAATTTTGGTTCTTTCAAACAAGCATAAACAATATGATAATTCAATTATGATATAGTATGGAAGATTAACACTATCGAAACTCAAGAGCTTTTTATAGATGTCAGGGAAATATTATACCTCGGGATATTTGATGCTCAATGTTGGATGATTTTTATATGCCTCGGGGACAAGGAGCATCAGGGATTCCTCGGGAGCTCGGCCGGATCTTATTAGCAACTGTATGCAATACAAAAAAAAAAAAAAACAAAACTGAGATTTGGGATTTCATAAATAAATATTCAAACACACTCATTAAATAAATAATTGATCAGAAAAAAGTTAACAGCAATTGTGCACAACCCCAAACTGTGAATTGTATTTGCAGTAAATTAATTTGGATAGCTTGGCAAATAAATGTCAAATATTCAAAACTCTCTTCAATTGCTCTTCCCTATATAGATTTGATTATTTTCGATACGTCATATAACTGTTAAGCGTGTGACAATAAGAAGTATTTGAATACATACCTCGGCCGCCATATCAAGATTCGCAGAGTCAGATGCCTTCGGGTTTCCAAAAGGGCGAATTTCATTTTCCCGACCACGCCAAACAGGGGACTTCAGTGAAGTCTCGCGAGACTGCATCCAGTTCAAGTTCCCCTAATAAAATAAAATAAAAATGAGTTACACCAAACACTCCAGCATTCATGCCTGATAAAAAAAAACATATACTAATATCAACTGTAACCTGTATGGTATTGATCTCTCCATTGTGGCCCAGAAATCTCATTGGCTGAGCCAAAGGCCACCTAGGATTCGTATTTGTACTGTATCTACGGTGGTATATAGCAAAAGGGGTTTTATAAAGATTGTTTTTTAGATCAAAATAAAATTCACCAAGAACTGCAGCCCGAAGCATTCCTTTGTAAACAATAGTCTGATTGGATAACGAGCAAAAATAAAGTTCGTTTCCCCATGGCTCCGAGCTTGCAGCTATTTCTATCAGCTTCCGACAGATGTAGAGTTCTCTTTCGATGCCGTCTATATTTTCATCTTTCCCGATTTGAACAAAGACCTGCTGTATATTAGGCAGAGTCTCTCTTGCGTAATAACCAACGACGGATGTGTCTACAGGTACTGACCTCCATCCGAGCACTTCAAGACCCTCTTGTTTGAATATATTTAGAATAGCTGCATATTTAAAAAAAATGCCGAGATGTTACTTGAGCCAGAATGTGTATCAAATTCAAGAACTATTCACAACTAAAGAAAATATCAGGTAAAGGGGGTATTGAACCCCATAAGATGTTTTGTAACTTGAAAAATTATTACTTCAAATCTCCACCGAAAAAATAAATATGAAATGGATCCACCGCTAACAAATTTCAAATTATATACTGTACATAGAAAAATACTTCAAAACTACTCATAAATAAATTCATTTTTCAACATCGGGAAATTGGACTTGAGAACACATCCAAATAAGCTCTGAGTGATCAGAAAGAAAAAAAAACTTTATTTCTTAAGAATCTAATTCTATAAACTCAACCCTACAATGCACTTCGTCCCTTGATATTTACATTCTATTTGTGGATTAAAAATAAAACTGACTGACCTGTTTTAGCCTGTTTCATAAGGTCATCCTCCCTTGGAAGAAAAACCATACCGACACCAGTGTGCAACCGATCAAAGGAACTCATCCCTTGCTCGTTGGCCCAACTGTTGAAAAAATCCCAAGGGATTGAAGTCATCACTCCTGACCCATCCCCAGAATCATTATCCGCTCCACACCCTCCACGGTGTTCCATGCAGCCTAGAGCCGTAAGAGCGTCGTTCAGGATTTCATACGATGCTTTGTTGTCCAAATTGGCAATAAACCCGACCCCACATGCCCCTCTTTCGGACAGTATATCTTCCAAGTTAGCGGCCTGAGTATTTAACATCGTATGCCTTATTTTAGCTTATATGTTGAGAAAAAATTATAATTGTCAGCTCAAAAGGAGTTTATCGAAGGAAACTAAAGCATCAAACACCATAGAAACGACAAAAATAAAAGAAAATCATGGAAACCTTTGAGTAGCACTAATTAGAGATAACCATGTTTTGCTGTCTTGGCACTATGGTCACTAAAGCAAAGAGCCAAAGATGGATTAATTCGATTAACTTTTCCTGGGTACACATGTCCATTTTCACAAGTTACTCGAGCATCAGCATTTCATCAACTCCCAATGCTTATAAGTACTATATCTTTCATCAAAAGCAATACAAGCAATGCATCTCTTTTTCTTTTTCTTTTTTTTTTTTTTTAATGTTAGTGAGACCTACATAACTGAAACATACACTAAAGATTGTTCGATTCCATTATCACCCAAAATGTCTTTTAGAACATGCTTAAGTTTCGGAATAGCCTCTTTGAACACAAATACCACTGTTTATCAACGGTGTCCCTTATGAACCAGTCCAAAATCAGATTATAAAAATCAGTCTAAATTTTATTTCTTCTTAGAAATTTGTATAAGTTTCGTGTTACGGGGTATTAAAAACACGTCACGGAAATACAGCTCCATGCATGGCCCAAACCACATACATTGTGTGACAAATGAAATTCGAGAGCATCCATATTGTCATGAATTAATCTGTCACCAACAAAGAGTTTCAAAAGTCACTAGTGTAAGAGCTTCTACAGGCCAATATACATCTACAATACAAACTATCATGGAATATGTTTAGTCAACAATTAAAAATATCAAACACCGAAGCGTAACAAATCATAAGTTTCGGATTTATAACAATGGCAAGTGAAGAACTTGAACAACAAGCAAAAATCACACATAATAAAATATTTTTTTTAAAAAGCACAACCCTTTAATATCAAAAGATTCCAGCCCCATTTCAACTCACCAGGCACCAAAAAGAAAATAAACACAGCCCACAATCCCCGTTTAAATAATTTCAACAAACATTAAATGAGTGATCAACCCCACCTTCGGTTTCAGATCAGAGGACTGCTGCCGTGAGCCTCTATCGTTAACACGTTCAAGATCAAGAACAGAGTTAATAGACAAACCCCAGTTTTTCTTCGACCCGAGAAAGTGACTCCTTTGAACATTGCTACTGCTCAAGCCGCATCCGCTCAATCTCCGGCGAGACCCACTTCTCTTGGGCTTCCTGCCACCGCAAAGCCCAACAAAATCAACAAAAACAGAGTCTTTCTTACAGCTATCAGTGATACTGTTCCCGGCAAACAGTTTCACTGACTGCTCGACTTGACCCACCGAGTGTAGATACATATTTTCACCAACCCCACCTCACAATCACCTCGAAACACCTCGCTATGAACACTGTATGTATATGTATTTGCATGTATTTACAGAAAAATGGGAGCTGGGGGTGAGGGGGGTGCGCAGGGAATTAGAGATAGAGAGAGGGGGAATTTGTGTGAGAGTGTGTCGAATGAGTGGAAAAGAAAAGAATTGATTTTTAGAGATTTGAGAAAAGAGAGAAAAAAATTGGAAACGGAAGGAGCCACCCGCGATGCGCCTCTCGAGTAGCATCAAAATCTGATTTTAATTCTTCCACTTTAGCTTATTAATTAATGATGTTCTTTTGTTCTGATTCCTTTTTCTTTTTTTTTGGGTATAAATGGATGTTCAATCGTTGATGAAGATGCGGGTGTGTGAGAGAGAGAAAGAAACAGAGTTTCACCTAGTGCCTGCTGACCAAAGCCCAATTGCCCAGATGGCGGTTTCTTGTGTTTGCTTATTTTAGCTAGAAAGATTTTCATATCGGATAAATATACACATTTTTTATAATATTTTGATAGAAGTATATTAGTATAAAATAAAATTTAAAAACTATTAATAATATTTTCTGTTTAATTTTGTTCTATTTATTTTTCATTTTTTTCAAATTCTTTAAAATGAAAATAAATTTAAATAAAATTTTAAATTTACTGATTTTTTAAAGTTCAAAAAATTTTAATAAAATTTGAATTGAATACATTTATTATTCAAATAAGAAAAATGTATAGCAACTGATTGATTATATTCTATACAGAAATTGAAGTGTTGAAAAGGGATTGTCATCCAATAACAAGATCATATATTGAAATATACATAAGACAAACTATTACAAATTCATCTCAAACACAAAGTCCTTGCCTTTACTAAACAAAATCAAAACACAAAATTCTTATCTCAAAACATGCCCTTTGGCAACTACAGAACAAGTCTTACCAACAATGTAAACAAGAAAACAAACAACACAGACATATACATATGTATATGCAAAACCAATATGAACTACAAATACTACATAACAGCATATATAAACCAGCGAACCGCGAAGAACGTTTATTTATCCGTCCGTCGTCATGCATCCTCTGCAAATGCTTTAAGAATATAATCGCGAAAACGCTTCGAATATTGCTTTGGATCCACGGCCGATATTGAGTTGGGGTCATACTGAATGGACTTATACGCGTGTTCGAGTTTCTTGGTGATGTCATAGTCCTGAAGTATGTCGATGATCCCAAAGAACAACACCACGTCGTAGTACTCTCCCGTCGGCTCCCCCACCAATTGCAAATCCGCGTCGTGCCTTCTTTCCGTTCGCTCCACTCGCGCCGGCATGTTGATTCCCAATCTAATGCTGGCCCACCTTAAAAAACAAACAAATCGCTTTTAACGTGTTCTAATACGAGATAAATAAATAGATATTAGTCTCGATCGATCACCTTGCAGGGTCTAAGAGCATTTGGTCGACATCTGCTTTCGATAAACGCGGAATCGCTTCATCCGAGGCGGCACCGTTAGGCGTTAATGAAGTAGACGGAGTGTGATCGTCTTGTGTTGCCTCGGTGAAGTGAATGCCGACTAAAAGGCTGTAGTCCATGATCCTTTCTTGCTCGAGAAGCTCGCAGTCCCTGTCGACTTGTCTGAAGAGAGTTGACGAATATAAGTATCTTATATTCGATCAGTATCTTATTATTATTACTATTATTATTACCTTCTTAATTCTTGAAACCACGTCTTTTGGAGGCGAAAGATGAAGTTGAGATCGAGATCCTTGAGCGTGGTGTTGGAATCGATTTCCGACTCGGGCTTATCCGTCAACCTCCCGAAGGTCGATCCTTTCAGATCGTACCGTCGGTGGATCGCGTACTCCGAACAGAACAGATTTCCTATGATTATGAACCTCACCTAAATCAATAACCGATTTTTATTAGTCCCTTTTCGCAGTGATCCTTGTTCATCGACTATATATATACATACCTTCATTCCGTTCAACTTGACACAATGCAGGCCGTAATACTTGGTCACCAGAGTGTTCTCGAACGATCGGACGTGGTTGTAATAAGCGCTCAGCATCCTCAGGAGCACCTGATCATCATGCAGGGAGATTTTCAGTGACTGAAACTGACTGAAATGAACTGAAATGAAAAGAACAGAGTCTTACTTTCCCTTCTGCTTTCTTCATCGTCTTAATCATGTAACGATCGTCGTGGGTGAGGTAAAAGAAGCTCCCGCTCTTACCGGGAGACGAGAGCTCTCGCAACGCGTCATTCCCGCATATGGAAAGCATGTAATCAGCCGCATCCACCTTGAACAACATCCTCAGCGTCCTGTTTAATTTTCAGAAGAAATCAATCAATCGATCGATCGACAGCGCGCATTATATATATATAATAAGCTGATGAGCCAAACAAACTCTCTGATTATTGATTATTACCTGAACACTTTGGGACAGTAATCTTTCCACTTGAACTCACACGACTGATGCGGCGGAGTGATCTTGGAGCCCTCGGGAGGGAACTTGGTCCAGTACTTCTCTTTGGGGTCGAAAGCCGAGGGCTTCAAATCGAGCTCGGGAGGCGGGCCGGGCCTTCCGACGGAGTGCCTTATCCCCAGCTGCAGATTCAGCATCAGCTCATAGTTCCTGTGCCCTTTCGAAATCGTCTCCCCTTGCTTCTTCACCACCTTCGGAATCTTAATCGGAGGCGCTTTCGATATCATCAGCCCTTGGAAGTAATTATAATCGTCCCGAACAGACGTCGTCGGCATCGCCCCGTCCGAAAGCCTCCCGGCTAAATCCTTGTCCGCCACCCCGGCCTCCATCCTCCCGTCCACCGACATCCTCCTCGGCCTCGAGCTCATATTTCCTGTCGACCTCCACACGGCAAGCTTCTTCTGGGAGGGCCATATCGGGATTTTTTCGGCCGGGCAGACTTTGCAGTCTTTTAAGTCGGTTGTGAAGACCTCTTGCGGGTCCCAGTCGAGGTTCCCGTCGGATCCGGACGGGTAGTAGGTCCCGTTTTGCTCTTTCGGGTCGGAGCTCCAGTTGCCGACGTAGAAGCTCCCGTCGGACCCGAATTTAAAAGTCCCGTTCCCTTTCGGGAGGCCGTCCTCCCACCCCCCGTCGTAAACGTTCCCGTTCTTCCAGTGCATTTTCCCGTTGCCGGAGATCTTCCCGTTCCGCCACTCGCCGAAGTAGCTGTGGCCGGATTTCCAGTTGTACTTGCCCTGCCCGTCCTGGGCCCCGCGGCTCCACTCGCCCTCGTAGGCGTCCCCGTTGGCGTACTCCTTGACGCCGAAGCCGTGCTTGAGGTTCATGACCCAGTCGCCGCGGTAGGACCCGCCGGCGGCGCCGGTGTAAGTGCCGTCGCCGTCCATGAAGCCGCTCTTGAAGTTGCCGGCGTACATGGCGCCGGACGGCCAGGTGAAGGTTCCCGGGCCCATGGTCTTGCCGCGGAACCAGTCGCCGACGTACATGCAGCCGTCGGTCCACCAGTACTTGCCCTGGCCGTGGGGGTAGTTGTCGGACCAGTAGCCGGTGTAGTAGTCGCCGTTGGGGAGGAAGCGGTCAACGTGGTAGACCTCCCCCTCGGCACGCGTCGTCATCTCCTCTTCTTCCAGATCGATGACGTCGTTGTCGTCGTCGGTCACGTCGGCGGCGTTCGCCTCCACGGGATACGACGTGCCGAAGATGGTGTTCGCGCGCTTCTTCGCCGCGGCTTGCGTTTTGCGGACGGTGGCTTCCCAAGCCTTCATGGTACGTTAATTATGTTAAATTTTGTTTTTTATTTATTTATTTATTAATTAATTACCCATGCAAATTAATTAATTTTGTGTTTTTTTTTTTACTGTGTGTGGTAAATTTGTTTTTCTCTCTCTTCTCAATCTGCGTCACCTAAAAACAATGGAGGGAGGGAAGAGACTTGTTCATCATCCACCCGCAAAAAACGCTTGCGTCGTGAATTGTGGTCTATACATAGCATTGCAATTATTTAAAATTTTATTTAATTCCCTCTAAAATTGTATTAATATAATTTTAAAAAATTAAAATTATTTCAAATTTACATTAAGATTATTTAAAATGTTAGTTAAAAGTATTTTAAATAATTTTAAAATCATTTAAACACGCTTTAAAATGTTTTAAAAGAATTAAATCATTGAAAATTTATTTTAAGACGCATTAGAATATTTAAAAAGTATTTTAAATTATTTTACAAATAAATTTAAGTCATCTTGAAAATATTTAGGAACAATTTGTATTAAGGGTAATTATTATTATTTGTTTATAAATTAATAAAATAGTTTATCCTAATTATAATTTAGAATGACCATACCAAAATTACCTTTTTATTTTAAATTATCAAATTAAAAAATAAAAAATTACGCAACTTATTTTTTTTCCAACTTCTTTTTTGTTTAAAAAAAACCTGTATTAAATTTTCAAATTAAAAAATAAAATTAAAACATTAAAAAATAAAATTACACTCCATCCTCAACATTAACTATAAACAAACTGAATATTAAAATTTTAAATTAAAAAAACAAAATTACACTTTTGTTTTAAATTAAATAATTAAAAAATAAAATTATGCAACTCCTTTTTTATTTAAAAATAATATTAAATATTAAATCTTAAATTAAAAAACAAATTTTCACAAATTAAAAAACAAAATTAAATGCAATCTAGCAACCGTTAATTCAATAATTATATTAAAATGTATTATGTGTAAATGGGTAAAATAGACATTTCAATTTTAAAATGTTACATTTTCTTATAAATACAATACTTCAATTACCTTAAATAATGATATAAATAATAAAATTGAACTCTAAAATACAAAAGTGAAATTTATGAGGTATACTAAGTAAATCAAAATTTCCCTTTGCCTAAATATCTCAAATATTTAAGACATTTTAAAAATATTAAATGATATATCAAATACTCTTTACTTTTTGTTTTCATAGAAGTTGCTGCTACTTTTATTTTTGAAATATCTCATAATAGTTGATATATTCAAAAAAAAATAAAATTAATATTCATACTTTTTTATTTTAAAGTACAATTTATTTATACTAATAGTTGATATATCCAAAAAAAAATATTAATATTCATACTTTTTTATTTTAAAGTACAATTTATTTATACTGCTTACTTTTAAACTCCACTTACAAGTCACAACAACATACTATCTTTACTTAAAATACATTAAATTTTTTATCTTTTGTTAAAAAGTCAAAAAATAATATTTTTATTTAAAAATAATGTTAAAAAGTCACAACTAGAGAGAGTAACTTTTAAATTATTTTAGGATACCTTTATAATGTTTAAAAAGTATTTTTAATTTTTTTAAGACATTTAGAATGGTTTACACATATTTTAAATTATTTCATATTAATTTATGAACATTTTAATAGTTTCAAAATATATGTTAAATGATTTTAAAATAGTTAAAAATATTTAAAAAGCATTTTAAATAATTTTAAAAAACGATTCCATTAATTTATTTAAAAAAATATTTTATTTTAATTTATTTGGAAGAATATTTTGAATATCAATGACATGAGATTTATTCTTAAGAAATAGGTTAAGAGTATTATTTCTACTTACTTTAATATATACTCGTACTCCTTTATAAATACACAGTATGTATAATCCAAAATATCAAGCTCCGATTCTTCCGCAACCCTGGATAAAATAGGATTTCGAATTTGAGTAATTTTATTTTATTTTAGAAATGGATTTTTTCTTTCTCTTCTTAAATCAATAGGGATCGTGTATTACTCCATTATACTACGAACTGTAAACCAAATTTCATTTTTTTTTTTCATTTTTTGGGGGAATAAATGTCTGAATTGGTGGCTCGAACTGGCCGGCATCAACAGCGCTACGAGGATGGTTACCGTCTCATCGCCGGGTAATTTTTTTATTTTTTTGTGTGTGCTAAATTACTTCTTTTTACATGCATGCTCAATCTGAATGTTGGGCGTTTGGTTGCATGAGGGATGTTGTTCTGATTTTCAATTGGGGTTAATGTGGGGAAAATTAGGGTAAATTGAATTGGGGGTTGGGGGTAAATTTGGGTTTTTCGTTTGGTGAATGAGAGTTGTCGAAATTAGGCTTTGGTTTGATTCTCTCTGTTTTTGGGTACTGGGTTTTGCTGAGGTTTTTTCAGAGTGGGAAAGATTTGTTCTGTTTTCTTTTTAAAATTTTGCAACAAGGTTCTTAAAATTAGATGGTTGCATTTGTGTGAGTTGATTTCACATCTATTAACACGCTTGAATCTCTGCTGTCTTAAGTGTTTATTTGATCGACGAATTTTCGAGATCTCTGCTTATTATCTTCCCTTCTTACTTCATCTTAATTTGTATAAACGCTCGCCGTGTGTTATCAACTCTAACCAGTAGTATTGTTTCCATTTCCAGGTGTATTCCCTTCAAGTATAGGAATTTGGATGATGGCAGTGAGATAGTTGAAGTTCTAATGATAAACTCAAATAGTGGACCTGGACTTCTTTTTCCTAAGGTCAGTAATTAATGCATTTTCGTCTTTATTATTATTTCTTTTACATCGGTTTCAATGTTCTGGCGTGCATCTCAACGTGAAGATAGATTCTGATTTCAGTGTTATAATTTTGATTTGGGGACAAAGAAAGCATATCACAATTTATTACCCTTGCGAAATCATCAGTTTTATTTGGCCATATGTAGATTTTAGTGTGTCATGTTTAATTTTCTCATGTAAGTTTTGTTCAGATTATGTTTATTCTGGTTCATATATAGGTGAAATCCTTGTGGGTTTGAGATGTAGTAATGTGTGAAGATCTGTAGTTGGTCCTTGTTTGGGTATAAACGGGATGCTTCTTAATTTTTTTCCCTCTTTTCAACCTAAACATTATCCGTTTCACATTTAATGTTTAAGTACCACGTGTCCATTAAACACCAACTTTTTTTCCTTTTCCAAACTACCGCGAAGAACTCAGTTTAAATTATTTGAAGACCTTTTTTTCCTTTTAAATTATCGTTTAGACGTTTACCCATCTAGTGGAATAGAAGTGCATGTAATGTTGCTCGACAGGTAGAGATAAAAACTTCATATGACCAGATAGGATTTCAAATGATTATTGAATTTCTAAATATGCATGCATAGATTGATTTAGCGCATTGATTATATGTGATTTTGGCACAGATGCTAAATATGTGTGAAATAAAGTGATATCAAGAACATACTCTTACCCACGATCTCTTATTTATTTTGTGTAGGGTGGATGGGAAAATGACGAGACAGTTGATGAGGCGGCAGAAAGGGAAGCCATGGAAGAGGCTGGAGTTCGAGGGGATTTAGTGGTAGGCCATTAGACTTGCTCTTATTTATTTTTTTCATTTTTCTTTTCGAATTTAAATATGCTTGGTTTGATGCCCTGGAGAGCCCTATTAAGATTTTCACGTGTTCTAGAACAAGTAACGGGAAATAATTAGAAAAGTTTAGGATTAAATCTCCTGTTTCTCTATAAGATTGTAGTCGAATCTTGACTCACATGACTAGCTTTATTTCTCATAAAAGTTTGTAAGCTCAAATTTTGAATCAAAGCACATATTACACGTTTTTGGACCGGTGTTTCTGTGGGGCCCATTATCATTGCCGTCCTTGTTGACTGTGATTATTGATGGACCGTGTAAATGAAAAACTAACAGGACTTAAAATAATAAGTATCTAGATAGAAAGTTTGCAACTTGCTTGTGCATACTGTCTTCTACTCTACTTGAATATTGTTTGCTAGTTTGGTATATGTCAAGATCTTGTGATTATTACCAATAGTGAGGTTAGGTCATTTTACGGCCCACTGTCACTTCCTTGCAGCAAAATCTGTTGGCGGCATTCAAGCAAATATGTTGTTAGATTTCCTCTTTCTTTTTCTTTCTTTTTTTTTTCAAAATACTTGACAAATTCTGCATTTTAACTTTTTGCTTAGTCAGAAATCATATATAATCAGGATAACAGATGAAGAAGAGAAGCATTTAATATTTAAATAAGAGTAAAGTTAGACTTTATTTTTGTCTTCTTGCTGAATATATCTAACTTCGAAAGATCGCCGTTTGTTTTTATATATTTAATTATTTACTTATTTGGGCTAAAACCTCAAGGGAATTATATGTAGGTGTTCATTGTGTGTATTGGGATAATCGCAAAAAATTCTAGTTATATTTTCTCTTAGTGTTACGAACTCAACATTGAGGATTGTTTACCTAACAAATGCAATTTGTAGAAGAGTATCAAATCTCAATCAATGTGATATATATATATATATATATATATATATATATATATATATATATATATATATATATATATATATATATATATATATATATATGAAATTTTGAAAGAAATTCACTGTTTATTATTTATTTATTTTAAAAAACTTATCTTCTTAAACATTGCATTATTTATTTAAAAAAATCTCATTTTTTGCAGCATTTCCTGGGATCTTATACTTTCAAGAGCAAAACACTCCAGGACGAGTATAGTCCAGAGGGTTTATGTAAGGCCGCAATGTACGCCTTACATGTGAAGGAGGAACTCGACTGCTGGCCGGAAAAAAGTCAACGGGAAAGAAGTTGGCTTACTATCCCCGAAGCCATCGGATGCTGCAGGCACGCTTGGATGAGAGAGGCTTTAGAAATGGGTTTTTCGAAATGGTATGCCGATGGTATGATCAGCACTTTGCCGAAAAGGGGTTTTCGCGACTGATTAAACAATCAATAATCAGCTTAGTATTGACTATTGAGATTTTAATCACCTCCCTTTTCTAGAACTTCTAGTTTGGTTACCATATCTGAAGACTGAGTTTGGTGCCATTTTTGTCTTTCTTTTTGGGAGAACATTTGAATGGTGGATGTAATTGTGACGAGCAAGTTGGAAATATTTAAATTGTTGGGATTTTTATTTTATTTTTGGGTACTTCATTACTTTGATCCTCTTGAATTTTTTTGGAAAAAGACTGTAAAGACAGTTTTGTCCTTTTATATCATATTTTGACAGTTTTATGGACCTTTGATTTTAATTTGAGCTCAAGAAAACAAAAGGACAACCAAGTTGATAAAATGAAAGGAAAATGATCAACTTGGGAAAGATATTTAATCTCCCTCTATCTCATTTAAAATGACTGAAGCTTTTTTTATGAAACAGAAGTAGTACTAACATTGATTCTCGATTTATTTCGTATTAATCGTATACTAGTAATTCGTGAAACCGAATTTAGCTAGGGTTCTTAATTGGATCATTTGAAATTAACATATGAAACAAGAATATTTTTCAAATCTTTTTCCAGCAAGAATATTAGTAGCTTATATTTCCTACTCAAAATGAAACACCAAAATTAGTAGTAATAAATAGATCGAATACAAACACATAAGTATAACGTACTTCACCAAATTAAAATTCTTCATAAAACCCTAAATATAACTAGCTAGTAGTATTAATTTACATTGCATCCATATATATATATTGGCTTTTAAACTCATCGTAAAGATCATGATCACCTTGATTCCAAAAACTAGAAGAAGCCATTAATAGCCCTTGAAAGCTATCCACACCGCAAAACCCATCATGATGATCATCATTAACATTATCATCATACGAGGTTCTTGATATTCGCCCTTCTTTCATCCCTTCCTCCTCCGCACGATCAGCAAAACTTTGATCCTCCTCCGCCACCACCACCTTGGCCACCTCCTCCTCCGCCGGCTCGTTGGAGTTTTGTCCGGTGAGTTCTTGAACCAAGGCCCGGAATTCGGAAGCCGTGGCCTTGAACTTGATAGGGTTTGTTATGTAGACTACTTTGAGTTGGGCCTTCTTCTTGGTCTTGTTGTTGTTTGGGTGTTGTAACTTGTTTGCTCTTTTATGGTTGGCTGTCACCACTTTGTGATCCATGTTTTAGCTTGATCAAGGAATATGAGAGGAGATGAAAATGGGATATTTTTGTATATATATATATATATAGAAATTAAATTGGTGGAAAATAAATGAAGTGGGGTTTGTTGTTTTGACAAAATGTAAGGACGTGTTAAGTTAGTATATGCAAATATCTCCAAATATAACACTAGTGTTATTTTGGTATGGTTGATAAACAAAAACAAATTAAAGTTGTTCCATTCAAGTTTCGACTTTACACTAAAAATAAAATTTACTTTGTGTCAATTATAAGTAAAAAAATTGTTAAACTCAAGTATAACCGGTAAAAAAATATAAAAAAGTGTATTTTATATTTATTCATGATTAATTTTTTTTTAAGTTGGTATATTCATGATTTTGTTAAGTAAAAAAAAAAAATTACTAAAAAAATTATAATATTTTAAAAATTAAAATAATAAAATTCAATAAAATAATTTTTTTATTAAAACTTTAAGTGTTCGCAACTTTTACAAAGTTTGGGGTTTAAAACTTTTTAGCCTTTAAGAGCATCTCTAACCGATACCAAAAACTTATTTTGGAGTAGGGGAGATGCTCCAACCGATACCAAAACAGGAATCTATTATTGGTTTATAGGTGGGACCCACACAAAAAATACTTATATTTACGTTTACCGTAAACTTAAACTAAAAACTATTTTTTATTTATAAAATGATTATTTTTTTTACAAATTAATAAAAATAACTTATCAATTATTTTTTAGTATCTTATTTAATATCTTTTGTAATGTAATTTTTTTAATAATTATATAATTAATAATTAAAACAAATTTTAATAAAAATATTTTTAATAATGAAATAAAAATACATATCACAATATGAAATACAATTAAATAATTAAATTATATAATTAACATTAAAAATAAAATAATAATAAACAAGATATTTAAAAAAATGCTATCAATTACAAAAACAAAAATAATTAATAATTAGTTTTTTGTGTTTTTTAATGTAATTTTTTTAATAATTAAATAATATTTTATTTAGAATTATTTATATTTATTATGTTTGAAAATTTAAATTGAAAATAATATTAATTATATTTTTTAATTTAAAAAATTATGAGATAAAATTGTAAATTTGTAAAGATGTTGATTATTTATATAAATAGTATATATAATTATATAAGAAGAATATTTAAAAAAATTTATTTTAAGTTAGAGTATTAGTTTATCGGTTGGAGTAAAATTACTGTAAACGTAAACTTAAACTAATTTTGAGTTCGGTTGGAGTCAAATTACTGTAAACTTAAAATAAAACTTATTTTTGAGTTTGAGTTTTTGTGTTCGGTTGGAGATGGCCTAATAAATCATAGCCCTCTCCTAATTATCCCTAAAAACTTCTCGACTCTTTTTTTGATTTCGTGTGTCCTAGCACTCAACTTTCTCAGATTTATCCCACATAAATTTCTCTAATTCTCCGGCGCGAAAATTACTTCGTATGCCCTAAAACTCAGATTGTGAGTGCATCACTGATTGATCTCCTTCATCCTATAGGTAAGGATTTTTTGTTTAATTGAAATTTAGTTAATTGTTAGCATCGTAGATCTGTTTGTTATACAACTTGTTTAATTTTCAATGTTTTCGTTTGAATCATAGATGTAATCAAGAAACTGATGATAAATTAGTTTTGTAATTAGTTTTAACTGAACGGTTTTGTCCTCTTTGCTCGATTGATTAATAAGTTTAATTTTTTTGTGAGATTGAGCAATTGATTACTTGTGAGAACTTGCCCATAAATTCCAGATGTTGTGAGGTTAGTTTCTGTACAGTTCATGTTTTTCAATTTATTCTCCCCTTGACAAGTTTGATTTTTTTTTTCCAAGATACTCTAAACATTTATAGAGTGTTTTCTCTGTAACTTGACACAAATTGGCTAGGTTTTTCAGGACATAATATAAGCCCCATACACAAAACCATAAAGAGTATCTAAGCTGTTGGTTCTAATATTGCATTGATCATCTTTCGAAAAACAAATGATTTTTTTTCTTTAATAAATTGGTATCACTCAAAACATGTGTGTTGACTATTTTGTAGTAATGGTGTATCATTTTTATAACCATTGGGTGTTAACATTGCTTAGTGATAATAGATGTGTAGAGCGTGCGAGGGCATTGTCTCATTCCTATCCCTGCGTAGTTTTGTTAGTTTATTTTGTAGGACACTGTTTTTTGGTTTCCGACTATTAGAAAATATAATTATCGCTCAAGTCCAATCTTGATTAAGTTAAGATGATGACATGTTTTGATTTTTTTACCATTACAGTAGAAACAAACAAGAATACATTCTGATTGATTGTATTTGTACGATGCAGAGAAATTAGTATGGCTAAACATCACCCAGATTTAATCATGTGCCGTAAGCAGCCAGGAATAGCCATAGGAAGGCTGTGTGAGAAGGATGACGGTAAGTGTGTTATATGCGATTCGTACGTACGTCCGTGCACGCTTGTTAGGACATGCGACGAGTGCAATTACGGGTCCTTCCAAGGCCGATGTGTCATATGTGGTGGTGTGGGGATTTCGGATGCCTACTATTGCAAGGAGTGTACTCAGATGGAAAAGGACAGGGATGGTTGCCCCAAGATTGTCAATTTGGGTAGCGCAAAAACCGACCTCTTCTATGAGCGCAAGAAGTATGGCTTCAAGAAAAGATGATGATGGTGTTTGCCTGGTGTTATTTCTGTTTTCTTATTAGAAATGTACTGAGTTTCATATGATTTTGATTATTCTCGGCTTGTTGGTTGTGTAAGATTTTATCAAAAGCGTCGTGTATCGTGTTATCGAACATCCTACCAATGTTGTATCAATGCTTCTCATGAATATTTTTTCTACATAAGCTTTAGATAAAAGAGAATTGCATAACAAGAAATATACACACTGATTTGCAGTGGCATGAAAGTATGAAACATGACAAAAAAAATCCAAATAGAAGCAACCTCATTAATTTATCGATACAAAGAAGCCATATTCTTCATTAGAATATCAGTGTGTAAAATCTTTTAAAAAATATATAACTGGTGTTCATAGCTACAAAGAGTTTGGAAAGAAATATAGATATACTGTACTATGTTTGTCAGACTGATTCACAACATTATCAATTTTTCAGCCGAGGTCCATTTCCACGACTACTGCCTGCCCCGTTTCAGGCAAGAAGGGCATTTATAGTGCTTGATGTTCTCGGTTTTTGCGGGAGTCATATTCACGCACTTGCCATGATACCACTTTTTACATATGTAAGTTTTCTAAGCATATCGGAGATATTTTGCTAACAAACAGTAAGAGTTGGAGGCAAAAACACAACCTTTATGCTACCACGGGATTCGCTTCCACTGTCACCATTCTGTTTCAGAGCTTTCGCAAGCTGCTTCCTTTCTGATACCACTTCAAACACTGTAGTCAGATCATTCATCATGCTGAACAACCGCTTCCTAGTTCCTACAATTATAATCAACATACTAAGAAAAGTATGCATATCAAAAGTGAAATATGACACCGGACGTCAGATGGCTTTATAAAGCTTAATAAGTTGATGTGATGAACGTGAAAAACAGAGACACAAAAAGACTAATAGGCTGTGGAACCAAAGCAGGTTTCAAATATACACAAAGAATCTCTAAAGGAAATGCAAAGAAAGAGCTAGGTAACTCTCCCACAAGGAATTAAATCAACCGTATCGAGGAGAAAAGAGAATATACCTGTCATTGCGATTCAGCCTGGCTCCGAGGTAAAAAGCCACAGAGAGCAACCAGCAATCACTGTGCACAACAATTAGTGAGACTGCGAGAGTGACCAAACAAGGCACGAAGCTCTTGCTTAGATATCTAATTATTTATTTTCACACTTGTCGGCTAGCTGAATTTTTCTCAACAATCTAGTTTATTCATAAAATTGGAGTTTTTTTTCCTCAAATTGTTATCAAATAATACTATGATAAAATTGTAGAAATATGATTATAGTGAAGGATATAAATGTATAAATGTATACTCCTACATATTTTGATTCTAAATTTAAGTTTATTAGCTTATTTTGCAAGACACCGATTTTTGGTTTTTTACTATTGGTAAATATAGTTATCGTTGAACTCCAATCTTGTGAAGAATTTAAGATAGACATATTTTGAAGTTTTTACCATTACAGTAGAAACAAACAAGAATACATTCTGAATAAATATGATTGATTGTATTTTTACGCTACAGAGAAAGCATGGCTAAACATCACCCAGATTTAATCATGTGCGGTAGCCGGTAAGCAGCCAGGAATAGCCATAGGAAGGCTGTGTGAGAAGGATGACAGTAAGTGTGTTATATGTGATTCGTACGCACGTCTCTGCACGCTTGTTAGGACATGCAATTTTTACTTTCTTCACTTTAAAAATAATGGAGAAAGGTAAGGACAGATGTATCATTCTTTTTCACGATGGTTGAGAAGTGAAAACCTACCCACAGTATTATGCATGCTTGAACAGTTTCATGCTCAGCCAATGAAAATACACCGCAACAAAGAGGATGGGTAGTGTCAAAGGCACCAAGAAGCAATAATACCTTCACAATCACGAAAACATTATCATCGTTGTAAAGAAATAACCAAGTGATATAATAGATGAATGCGATCGATTGATGTTCGACCACCAAATATAGACCGACTATAAATGAGGTACACTCCTGTACGATAAGAAATTTATTTTATTCACCGCAATACAAAAATGTGACTTCTGGATTATTACCATCTACACAAAAATGGACAGCAGAGTGGCAGAGAATGTTATCAATGGAGAATTACCCTTCATCATGAATGTTAACCAAAATGTTTTTAAGAGAACATTCATAGAGTTATGATTCAGAACTATCTGTTTTCTACATTATAAATCATAATCAAATGCAATAAACGAATTCCACCAAAAAGTTTATCGTTTTTTTAGTAGTTTTCTGATCATATTTGGTAATATTCCCTTTGAAGATATGTAGCATATATCAGTCATACAGCTTCAATTTTGAAAAGGAACATTACAAATTAGAAATATCTCTCAACCTCAAATATTTCAATCCAAATGAAAGCTATCAGAAAATAAAAACTGCAACTATCAAGGGTAGCGGAATTAAATCCAAAGAGAAAAGAGTACCTACCGGTCACTTTGTATGGCTCGGATGATTGCATTATCAGACGGAGGCTGAAGCTTTGATATAACAGCATCATAGAAAAACCCCACAAACGAAAATGAGCCGATTATAAGAAAGAACCAACCCCAAAACACTCTACCATTGGACAACCGCGAAAGACTACACATTTTCATCCGGCACTCATTTAATCTACATAAAAAACGAAATTTCCAGTAATTAAAAAAAAACTCTAGTTTAACCTGAATAGAAGCCACTGAAATCGCAGAAACAATGTGCTGCGGGTGAACAAATTAGAGATAAAGAGAGACTAACTTAGAAATGAAATTACAAAAATGGGAAATTTTATATATCTGTTGATCACCAAAATCAAACATTGACGGAAAGCTGTTAAAAATGGCTGCCAATATCTACAAGTAAGAAAGTAAATGTGTACCGGAAAGATGCAAATACGACAAAAGTTAACGAACAAGCAATATTCACTTCAAAAGACTACGAAAATTTATACAAGCTAGGACATCATCAAAGAAACTTGACACAAAAAGTGCAAAAAAATTGAATCTTGCATCCAATCAAATTGACTAACAAGACACCAATTTCCCCCAATTTTCTATTCATCCAAAATCCAATTTCAACACCTCATACTACTTCCCAAACAGAAATAACAAATAGGAAACTAGTTTAGAAAAGATCAAAACTTTACCGGCCTGAATCGACAACATCCCGAAAGATCTTCATCCTTTTGGAAGTCACCCTTACACATCCTTTCTATAGTCCGGGGCACGCTAGGCCAGTTGAGTTTGTGATAACTATGTTGGTTGGTTGATGGTTTGATTAGAGTTTTGTATGTTGGGTTGGTTACTTCTTATAATATTTAGGATGGGCGTACAGATTTTAAAGGTTTTTTTTGGACTTTTAAAAGTTTGAATCATGACTTTTCATAGAGTTTGTGAAATATATTTTTAATTATTAACATTAATTTTCATAAACGTGTATTTATGAAAAAATAATAAATTATTTTAAAAAATCTAAATTATTTAGAAAATAAAAAACGAAAAATGCATTAATTCAAAATTATAAATTAAATAAATTATTATCTATCACTATTATTAATTTTTTATGTGATTGTTATACAACAACATATATATACGTATATATAAAATATACGTATTGTTTACCTCCCTCGTCATATTTAAAAAAAAATCTTCATTGGTGTCAAGACAGGTGCATTTTTATCATATTTTTATCAAATAATAAATAATACAACATTGTAAATAAAAGATCATAAATAATTTTTTAAATAAATTGAATAATAATATTAATAATATAAATTTATTATATTTGGATTATTATTGAAAAAATATATTATTGTATATAATAAACACAAAATAATTTATTATTAATATGATATATAAATAATTAATTTTAAATAAAATATGATAAGATCAATTTTCTCAAATAAAATTTTGATTATTTTATATATATAGATTTGTGTAATATTTTTGTTAAATGATGATTGTTTTTTTTTAGTTTCAATGTTAGAATTTTCGGGTAGTAAAGAAGTCGTCGAAATCTCTCATAATTATGAGAGATTTTGAAAAGTCAAGTTTAGTTATATTTTTTTAAAGAGAATCCATTAAAATCCATTGATTATTAAAATCTATAGACATTTGAATACCTATGTACTTTTGAAGACTTTTTAAAATCCTAATTGAATACCTCCGGATTTTAATGACTTTTGAAGACTTTTTAAAATCCTAATTGAATACCTCCGGATTTTAATGGACTTATAAAAATCCGAATTGAATACCTCCGAATTTTAAAAATCCATTAAAATCTTACAGATTCCGGAACGAATATACCCCCTTATTAAAATCTATAAGAGTACACTGTACACCCCAAACTTATTGATTTACTAGGATTTATATTGATTTACTAGGATTTATGGTTTTATAAATATATATGCATCTGGGAGGATGAAAATACAAGTTGAGTATCAATAAAAATAAATTTCTATATTTTCCCCGTTTTACTAGTCCCTCGTTTTACTACTGCTGTTGTTTTGTGAAAAAAACCATTATGACAAATAATATATATATATATATATATATATATATATATATATATATATATAAAAGAAAGATTTGTTTATTATATTACAAAATTAATTATGACTTACTATAATTTCTAAAGTTAAATTATTGGATGGATGATTTTTATATTTTAAAATATGAATCATGTAATTTGTTGAAAAATTAATTAAAATATAATTTAAACAATAACATTGTTGTTGTTAATAATTTTGAAGTACTTTGTAATCTTATAAAATATAATAAATTGTTATCAAATAATACTATGATAAAATTGTAGAAATATGATCATAGTGAAAGATATACATTGTAGTACGTATTTAATTTTGATTCTAAAGTTAAGTTTAAGGCCACTATAATATTTTAGGTGTATTTTTTTAATTAAAATATTAGGAGTAAGATTTTTTAATAGTGTATTTACTATTTAGTGAAAATTGTAATTTTTTAAATTTAAGAAAAACACATCAATCAAAACTCAACATGTTAATGTATAAACTTTCGCACCAAATAAAAAAAATGTTATTGTTTAAACTATATTATTTAAACACTACATGTAAAAATGTTATTTTTCAATAGATTTGAAATGAATGAAACATAACTAAACTTAATTTAATAAATTTAAATTAAACTTTACTTAAATGAATTGAATTATTTAGAATAATTAATAATTATACTAAAATTAAGAGTAATATTCTAAGCATGAACTAGATTATTTACATGAAATTATTAATTTTTATTATTTCTACTTTATGTTTTCTCTAAATCAACGGAACTCGATCAATTGAAAAAATAAAATACTTGTTTTTCGTTTTTTTTTTATTTTGTTAGTGTTTTTTTATGGAAAAAATTGTTTTATGAAAGATTGCAAAATCTAAAGTAAGAATATTATTATTTTTGTACTTTATATATAATTTAATTTCATATAAATATTAAATATGCATATTAATAGTAAAATGATTGCTATTTATTTATTATTATACTCCACAAATATTTATTATTATTTTTTCATTCTACACACAATAATTATTGTTTTTGATATATAATTTATTTTATATAAATATTGAATATAAACATTAAATGTAAGATAATTGTAATTGTAAATTAAAAAGTTAAAAAACTGTATTTTATTCTTAATTTATTATTCACATAATTATTATTTTTGCAATATATATATAATTTACTTGTATATTTGTATGTAAAATGATTCATGTTATTTTAACAAAGTATAAAATTATACTAAAAGTGATTATTATTTTAATGTTCCTTATATTATTTTTTTCTCCACAATCCACACTTATGTGGCAGACTTTTAAATTGTAAAAAAAATCTTGGAAGACATTGTAATAATCAACAACTAGAGGTCACAAGTTAATAATATTAATAATATTTTATTTTTGGATCTTTAGTATTTAATAATATTAATAATATTAGTCGTGGGTTGTTATGACTCTCTATAATAAATAAAAATGAAACCAATTAAATAAAAATCAATTAAACTCACAACTCAAGTTCATATTTTAATTTTGTTTTTTTAGACTCTTGCTTTGCTTTATCTGCTATGGACTCTCTACTCTAGAGCGAGTTACATAAATTATTACTTATTTTTTTATTATAAAAAATTACTTATTTATTTAATAAAAATATTTATTTTTAATTGATTTTTTTTCAATTATACAATTTTAAATTATGGAGCATTTGTGTAAACTATTTTTAAAATGTACCACATAGATAAAAAAAATAAACATTTTAATTTTTTAATTTTAAAATAAAATTTTACTTTGTATTTTTATTTACTTAATTTTTAAATTTTATTAGCAATAACTTTATCTTTTAGTTTTAAACTACATTTTTTTCTCTTTTTTTTCACTAAAAAATAATTTTTTTTTAATTTTTAAAATAAAATCCAATTTAGAAAAAATATTTACATATAAATACTTTAGATAAAACCTCGAAAAAGTTTATTCGGGATGATTGATCAATTGTAATTACTTATTAAAATGTTTGTTAGGTTTTTATGATAGTAAAGAGATAGCAAAGAGAGAGTTTTTATTATAGTTTAGAAGATGTATTTATTATCACTTGTTTATACTTTTATTTTTTAACATTTCAAAGTTCATATCATTTTCAATTTTTGCTCACTAAATATCTATAATTTTATTTTTATTTTAATTTTAATTCAACTTATTTTTTTGTTCACTAAATATCTATATTTTTTATTTTAATTTTAATTTTAATTGAGCTTATTTTTAGGTTATGTTGAGTTAATTTGGATTATCAAATTGGTAAATATCTATATTTTTTATTTTAATTTTAATTTTAATTGAGCTTATTTTTTAGGTTATGTTGAGTTAATTTGGACAAAAGCTTGGTGAGCTTATTATTTGAACTAAGTATAAAATTATAAAAGTAATTATTATTTTTAGAGTAATTTAGGAAAAAATGTATTGTAATTTGCTTAAAATTTAATGTTTAATTTTTTAGATTTCATATTTATTTATTGAGTAATTTTAAGATTTAATTACAGAATAGTTTAATAATCGTGTAATTTATATAATAAATAATAATTAATAATCATTATTTAAATTAATAAAATTGAAATAATATTAAATAAATCGTTGTTATTGAAAAAGTGACTTACTTCTAATCAGACTAAAAAAATATTATCCAGAGTCTCCTTTATTTTTTTTACTAACATTTCAAAGTCTCTCTTATTTTTTTTACTAACATTTTTAATAACATTTTTAAATCTGATTCCTAAAAATCACTGGAAACTAGTGTTCTTCTTGAAAATCACTGGAAATCGATATTAAAGTTAGGGATGCGAATTGGAAATTCCCGTTAATTTGGGTACGAACTTTCAGAAATGAATTTTAGAAATAAATACTTTTGTATAATTGTTAAAATGATCTCAAGGTTATTCATGTAATTTTCATCTTCAATCCACTAAAATCGCGACACTTGGCAGTGACCTGGTTCTGCCTAATTTTGCATGAAAGTGCAATTTCATTAAAGTTCATCTTCTCTTCCTTATGTTCGGCGACACTTGGCAGTGACCTGGTTCTGCCTAATTTTGCATGAAAGTGCAATTTCATTAAAGTTCATCTTCTCTTCCTTATGTTCGGCGACACTTGGCAGTGACCTGGTTCTGCCTAATTTTGCATGAAAGTGCAATTTCATTAAAGTTCATCTTCTCTTCCTTATGTTCGGAGATTAGTAGTGATAACTGATGACACATTTTGATTGTTTTTGTGATCGGATCTGTGATGCAATTTTCGTACAAAGGCTCTTGTGGATGCTAATTTGCATTTATGATTAGAAGGAAAAAACAGACCAAATTAAGGCTCACCGAACAAGTAAATTGATGATATATATATATATTTAAAATATAAGAGCTTACAAAAAGTCCATCTGATCGATCCTTTCATGGTTTACAAAACTATACAGATTGATGAGAATAAGAGAGGTCAATTTAGAAACTCATGGTTTATTAGTGACAAACTAGTGCTCGTGCTTAACACGCGCCTTTAAGATCCCGGGAAGTGGTGGTGAAGTGGGAGGCCGTCTGCCGGATACATTCTGCCTCGGAGGGTGAGGTTGGATAACATTGGCCATGGCCGAGCTTTCTCCTCTCTCCGTACGAATATTCTGTGCTTCACCATGGGTCTGCGTTTTTTCGCAAGATTTCATTGCCTTGAGAACGTAATTATCGTCATGTAACTCGAAAGGAGTGCTGCGAATATTAAAACAAAATTAGTATTCTACTTCAAGCTAGGCATGGCACACTTTGTTCATAGTTTACTTCATTGAGAAGATAATTGCAAAACTACCACTGAAGTTTGGCTTAATTACAAAATGTACATGTCACTATCAAACCTACAAATTTATCTGACAGATATTAGCCTCTTGAGGTGCAATTTGTAAAAACAAAAGCAAACAAACAAGGGATATTTGTAATTTTGAATGATAACTGCGTGTCACGTGTAATAAGGTTAAAAATAGGGGTAGTTTTTGCAATAAACCCATTTTATACTACAAAACCACCAGAATCGTCAAAACCCACACAGTAAAAATGTGTGTAAATCTCTTTGCGTGTGCGCGCGTGTGTGGGGTGGGGGTATAAAGAATATTGACATACCTATTGAAATCGAAATGCACCAGCTGCATGTCTTCTGATATTTCCACCTCCACGGTTGCATGAGGACGAGTCTACAGTTATAACATACATCAACAAAATGCACAGTCCTACTGGAAATAAAGATAAATGATCCCAAGAATATGAAGCACATATTTCTTGGTTCTATTTTCACATATTAATTTCTCTGTTTTTTAATGATATAGTAACAATCACTAATTTCTGTAGCAGCCTTTTGTAATCTCTGTAAAATAACAATCAAATCTTACCTGAACCAAAATAAAAGGCAAGGCTACTCCACCACTCGGAGCATTTCCCGAGCCGTGTAATTGCTCATTCCGTTTTATGAGGTTTTGAAGACCAACGTACTGCAGTGAAAAAAAAAAAGAGATCCAAATCATGTTACACAATCCAGTATATTTAACAACCAGATATGTTTATTTTCGTACTTGGTCCTCCAGCTCTTGAAGATATGCAGCTTTCTTTTCAATTCTACTTCTTAGTCCGGCATGTTCAGCCTGCAATCGGGCAGGCCGATGGTTACTTTTCTCATGACATAAATTTAATAATAATAACAATAATAATAAATCAATAAAACTAACCTTTAGTTCTTCAACGTCGCTCAAGCTAGTCCGAGGTAGGCCCTTCCATTGTATTTCCTTTTTATCTTTAGAAATTATATCCATCGCCATTAGCACATTCAAAGCATCATATACTCTTCGGCGTATATTCTTCTCGTCAAATTGTTGCTGGGCAAACATAATGACTTGGGTTACGTGGCTACAAGGAGATGCTGCGAAATTATAAAACGGGTGTGAACCTGGTCTGGAGTCGCAAGATTATTGATGGGGTCTGAAAATTCAGCAACAAGTTCATCTGCCACCTGTGAAAATAAACGGAGTCATTCCAATTTTCTAAGTAAAGGTATAGTGAGAGTGCGACCAGCAATCTGGTATGCAAACATAATCTAATCATTACAATATTACACGTTCGGAACCAAAAACAAAATTACGAGTGAAGCATCACATGACTACCATACAATCATAATTTTTATTTTTTTCACATTATGCGTTGAGAGATATTGCACCCATGTGTGTTAAATAATATAAGTTTACATATAAATGAATAGTTTTGTCGCAGCTAATAACACAGAACAGATTGTACACGATATTCAACGAGATATGAAACGAAACAACATTTTTTATTAGCCATCGAACCTCATTATATGTAGTTCTCCCTTTGCTTTCCACTTTTTCGCACACTGTCCACAAGAGAAAAAGGATTATTATTACGTAACTCATTAGAAGTTGAATGAAATAACAATAGTGATTGATTATGTTTCAAGAGAATAAATTTAAAAAGATAAGATAACATCCCGTAGAGTTTAAGAATAATTCAATGAACGTTTTTCTACCACACTTCCTAATACCATGTAGGTAACAATGTCAGAACCGAAGAACAATACTATAGGAGAAATGATAAGCCAAAAACCTTTCATGCTAAATTGACGGAGCCCTCGACCACTCTTATCACCTCCAACCACGCGTTGACCTCCTCTCTTCTTCTTCTTCCCATTGCTGTGGAGATTATTACAAATAGAGACATATTGTTTTCACATAAGAGAGAAAGAGCATTCACCCAATCACCCTAATAAACAATTGTGAAGTTCATATATTATAGATATGCGATTACAATAAACTGTAGCCGTTCAAAATGCAGACTCGTATGTGAAACTATACTTCCTACGAATCACTTTTTTCTTTCAACAATTTCATCGCCTAATTAACATATAACCATAATATACACTTTACTCCCAAAACAAGAAACAACAACAATTAAACCATCGTTTAGCTGTCCTAGATATCATTCTCCGTTAACCCATAATCCACGATAATATATTCATAAGATGCATAGCATATGGCATTCGGTATTTCTTCCTTAAACAGTGCATATAAGATAATAAGCAACAGAGCAAGGGCTCACCTAGCAGGCTCCTGAGATCCAGCATCATCCCCTTGTATGTCGAGATTGTTTAACCGAGCAAATGTGCTATGAGTACTATCGCTTGCCGGAGTTGGCATGGCGGCATCACTCCGGCTAGAGGGGGACCCAGCACTACCACTAGTCGACCCGGATTGCCCAGAGACAGAGGGCCCCGATGACTTGGTGGGTCCACTGCCTCTGGACACGGCCGACGGATTCTTATCCCCGTTTTCCTGGCTACTAATGTTATCATCATTGCTAAGTTTCACCATTCTTCAAAGGTAAAAACACACATAAAAGAGCCAAATGCAAAAATTGCAGCTTTTGAAGGATTTCAACAAAATTGGGGAATTTGAGAAAAGAAAAAAAAAAGCCCAGATCAAAATCGAGCGAGCTACTGGATATCAGGACACAGACGACAAAACCCAGAAGATAATCAGCTATCAAACTACAACAATGAACATGATAATTATTATTAATTAAAAAAGGGTCAAAAACCCAAATCAAAAGCCAGCCCGGGAAACCCTAGATGAGATAGAAAAAAAAACAGATTTACCGCGGTAAATACCAACTCTAACAGCTCTGGTTCTTGATCTGGGATAACAAGAAAAAAAAAAGGTGGGAGAGTGGTGAGACAGGATTAGAAATTAGGGAGGGGGAGGGAAATATTTCAACCCCTCTATAAAGGGTTTTGATTTCACACTTATTTTTTATTTAATTATTAAATGCAAGATCAACTGCATATTAATTAGTGCTACCATGATTTACAAAATTGCAACATAATTATTCAATTATAAACTATATTGTAAAGTGGATATAATAATTAATTTAACTTTCTAATAAACCCATTTGAATAACCGCAATTTTAGTTGGACTAGCAAAATAAATTAATTATACATTTTATGTGCAGCAACTTTAATAAGTTGAGTAAATAATTACTTACATTTTAAAATATTTATATGCCAAACCACAACAATGAACACCACAATTATTACGAAAATAATTAATGTGTTTACCAGTATAATTTAGGACTTATTAGGGTGATTTGTACAAAAAATAATTTCTAAGTGTTTTATTATACTTAAATACATATCTTTTGTCTAATTTTAAAAGAGTACGAATTGTACAATCCTTCTCTTTGATTTATATTTTCAACGTAGATCTTCTCTTTGTAATTATGATTTATATTCAACATAATTAATTTATACAATAAGTTTATACTATGAAAATTGTAAATTTAGAGTTTTATATACTAAAATTTCTACACCTTTTTTTTTATCTATGCAATCGACAATTTCCATAAAAATAAATTGTAATTTGGTCATTTAACTTTAAAAGTTTTGTGCTATTAAAATGTATTTAAAATTCAAAATTAAATTCTAATTTTGAAAACAAGTCTCCAAATTAATTTTTGATGTTGTTCAATTAATTTTGTTTTATTTTAATTTTTAAATTTATGTGTCTAAAATAATACGGAGTACTACACACAACTGACACAAGATAATTGCAGACTGAGCTGAACAAATATGCGCTTAGTTCTTTACTCTCTTATCCGTCGTACACCACCGTCGCCTTCCGCCGTCCTGCACCACCGTTCCTTCCGCCGTAATCCACCACTGTTACATCCATTCGCTTCGCCTAAGATGAACCGGATAACTCCAGATCCAGCTCGATTGCTCTACCGCGTCTAATTTAGACGTTACACAGAAAATCGATGTCCGGGAACCAGAGTTTCCTATGCAAATGGAAATCTCAGAATTTCAGAAAGGTATTTTTCGATATGTAAGTGTCGATAATTACGAATTTCCGATTTCTTCTGGCAACAGAGCAATCTATATGTGCGTGTAGAAATGCTATTAGTAGGTACCTAATGCTTCACGGGTTGTACCTACTTGTATTTGGTTCTCCCTTCGTTTCAAGCTTCTGTAATTGTAGTTAGCTGACACTGACATATAATTTAGCTTTATTGTGCATATGCTCAGAATGTTATAATATTGGTCATCCATATCTTAAGTAGAGGACAATGGTTAGGCATAAAGATATAGTACGTCGGGGGTTTTTCAGTAACTCGTGCATCGACAGTGTTGGCTATGTTAAGAATGTTTGATAGGGTTTATGCCATGTAAGTAGAAGAAAGGGTCGGGGTGAACCTTAGTTTGTTTTAAGTGTTAATTGGCCAGATCTTATCACACATACCATCGAAATTTTACATACCAGTTGATTTTATTTTATTTTAGATTTTATATTTCACTGTGTTTTCAATCTGCCTGATACATGCATACAAGTGTTTCTGTATCAGATATATATCTTCAAGTGTACGTGTATGCATAGCCACTTTTTCATATTCTATATTTAGTTGGACTAAGCCCATAGCAGCAATTATCACCTTACTGTGAGGTTCTCTGTGTTTACTTGCCTCAACCGTTCGACATATACTAGGCAGTTAAACCCATTATTGATCAGAAATCCCACCATGAAGCTCGGCTAAACATGTGCACCCTTATTTTATATGTATTCATTTTTTTTTCATCTTATGTGCAATTCCACTCTTAGATCTTGCTTTCTAAATGACCCATGTAGCAAGCTTTGGGCCGATGACTCCCAAGTCAGATGACCTTAGGGAAACAGGTATAAGCGGACCCCTTCAGACTTAATCACTCGGGACAGATAGGCTGCCAAGAGCGAAATAAGAAGCAGATTAATTTATTATTGGTTTATGCAAAGCCAGATAAAATACTCGGGGATTTAAACTTCTAATCAAGCTTAATACACATTTTAACCGTCCCAAAATGCAAAGTATCTCATACCAAGGGATGTTTTCCAGATAGTTGTACACCCAAACATAGAAACACATTGACATTCGATATCCCCATTTTCAGCCTTTATTGTTGAAAACCATAAATAAATGTCTCTTTTATTTCTGCACAGAATATGCACTTTTTGTTTAATGGAAACTAATGCAGACTATGTATGTACTTCCAAAGAAATAGGAGGGATTATGAATTAGATCTAGAAGGATGTATTTATCCTGTGAGGGCTTTATAACTTTAATCAAACAAAGATTAATGTGTTTGGTTGAGAATGTGCCAGTATGAGATCATAGATTTTATATGGGTTTTTTGGCTAAACATTATTCGCTTAAGTTGTATTCACTCACTTTAATTAAGTGGATTTTCATTAAAACATTTTTACAGACTATCGTTTTCTACACAACAGTTAGGAATTTTATGAAGTGCTGGAGTATTTCTAAGATGTCAATCACTGCACCCATACATTGTCGAATTCAATGACACATGGGTCAAAGGCACCCCCAAAAAAATTCCAGTAAAACACTTTTTCTTGAGCTATTAGTGATTCATGTGTAATTTATATGTTCAAATTCTAACATGTATTGGGCCTTTTTCCAGCTTCATTTTTTTGGGACTATCAATAACTATACACAATAGCAAACTTATCAAGTGCTTGGGGATGTTTGTCGATCTCTGCACCCATACATTGTTCAATTCACACAAACATGTATCCAAAAGTTAACCACCAGAAAATCTAATATTTCTATGAACTACTAACAATTTATATGGATTACTGTAGTGTGATATGATCTCATATGATTTTATGGATTAATTTTGCTTTCTCTTTTCAGTTGGATATGCAGATTGCAGGTGATGAGACTTAAGTGTTAAACTAGGCAAGGGGTTGGGAAACATACACTGATGGTCTTGGTGAGTATATTAGAATCTTTTTATATGACCATCTTATAGAGCAAATCTGCAAAATTGAAAAAGAAGAGAAGTAGGATATCATTAGCATCATCACATCCTCTTTAAGAGTTTGCTATGGTAAAAACCCTCCTCCTTATTTCGGGCTTGGGACCGGCCGTGTGATGATTACGGGTGGAGTTAAAAACTTTGTGTTTTTTTTAATTTCTCGGATATACTACTATTATTATTTAGTGTCAAAAGTCCATTGTAAACAAGTCACCCCAACAGACCATATTGAAACACTACACAAACACTAGTCTTCTACAAACCCTCCGAGAGTTTGAAATAAGTAAAAACCCTCCAACTTATTCCAGGCTTGTTTACGACTATCTATCTTTTGCATTAGGTAAATACATTATTTGGATGTCATTTTGCATTTAGTACTCTAATCGTCTGTTATCAAGTTAGCCGGACATTTTTTTTAGTACTTTTTGAAGAATACCTTGATTGCGGTTGTTCAATGTGGCTGTCCGAAAGTATTCTTTATATAACTCATAAAGTCTTTTGAAAGTAGTTTGGCCTAATACACTTCTCCAATTTGATGCACCCATACATTGTCGAATTCAAGGAAACACGTGTCAAAATGTTTACCTCGAGAAACTCTCTGGTAAACGGCATAAATGCAAGGAGGATGTATAGTATAGCTGATTATTTTTACGTGCCTCGATCAATTGATATCTGGATTTTTCACTTGCCTTTGTCAGTTGCACATACATGCAGGGGATGGGACTTAAATCTGAACCCATGCAATGGGGTGGGAAACTTAAACTGATGGGTCTTACCGTCTTGGACCTCTTGGTGAGTATCTTAGATTTTTTTTTTTTATTTGGCCATCTTATACTGAGAACCTGCAATTTTTAAACTAGAGAAAGAAGCATAGATTAACCTTCATATCAAATCCTCTCTGATAGTTTGAAATAAGTAAAAACCCTCCTCCTTATTCCGAGCTTGGGACCGGCCGTGTGATGATTATGGGCGGAGTTAAAAACATTTTTTTTTTTTAGAAAACTAATCAGATATATTATTTAGTGTCAAAAGTCCATTCTAAAGAAGTCGGCCCCAACAGACCATCTTGAAACACTACAAGGCCTTTTAATCTCACAATAGATAGCTTTCACTTTATCACTAAGGCAACCATAGACATGTAGTTAAAACCCTGTGAATCTAACTCTCTGTTATAGTGTTGTTGATAAAATACTCGCCCACATATATATATCAGAAAAGTGTATGTGTATGCATAGTCACTTTTCCATATTCACTATTTAGTAGGAACAATCCCATGGTAGCGTTTATCACCGTACTTGTGAGGTTCTTTGTGTTTATAATTAGCCTCAACCGTATGACATATACTAGGCAGTCAACCCATTATCGATCTGAAATCCCACTAAAGCTGAACTGAACATTTGCATCCTTATTATGTATTATTTATTTGTATTATGCAAATCGGATAGGCGGAGATTAGATATCTCGTAATAGTTGGTCATTGTCCAGCTTTCGTTCAATAGATCATAAGACTTATATGCATTTTAAGGATCTGTTCTTTTGGACTTCATTTCAATCCAGTTCAGTTCAAATCGCTTCAATTCAGTTCGCTTCAAAATAAATTAAAATAAAATAAATAAAAAAATAATTTCAATCTATAATTTTCAATATACAATCTAGTTAGTGTCATAATATTATTAATATTTTTAAAAAAATATTTAATAATTTATAAAAGTTTAAAATAAAATAAATAAAAAATAATTTCAATCTATAATTTTCAATATACAATCTAGTTAGTGTCATAATATTATTAATATTTTAAAAAAAATATTTAATAATTTATAAAAGTTATTATTATATTTATAAAAAAATCAATTCAGTTAAGTTCAGATCGCTTAAGTTCAGTTCAGATCACTTAAGTTCAATTCAGTCGGTTTCAGTCCAAAATAACATGTAATTGTCACAAAATAAGAAATATCTCATACCACCACAGAGTAGCGATGAACATATTAATTAATTTAAGACTAAACACACAGTCCCAAAGTAGTCTACATATGATGGGAAGAGTATTTTAGGAACCAAACCCTACTATAGTATATGTGCAAGTTCACATGATTTTGTATTTTTTGAAGAACAGATATTATGTTCAAATTTTTCCATGCATAGTTGGGATTTTTCTTTAAAATATTTATGTAAAAACAAAATAGTACTGTATAATTTTTTAGTTAAAAAATATATGCTACTGGTACTATTTTTTAATTTTCTTAATACTACTAATTACTAGGAATATTGATTCATTGATTGTGTCCCTAACCCTACTTATACTGTTAGGGTTTTTGTTTGAAGATTTATTTCATACTTTCAATGATAAAAATGCTACAACTAGGGATGCTTCTTATTAAAAATAAAAAAATTAACAATAGAATAAACTCTACTAATTGTTTTTTTAAGTGTTAATGAATTAAAAAAAACAGTAATATAGTCTAAAAAATACAGTATATAAAGACTGCTTTCCAATAGCTATCTGAGGACTAACAACGGCCGGCGGTGGTCTCAATGGTGGTTCACTGGTATGGGAGGGCGGTGAGCCTTTGGAACAACGTGTAATTTTTTTTTATCCCATTGAAAGTATGAAACACTCGTTGACATTTTTTTTCTCTTGTTTTCTTTTTTGTTTTTGGATGCAAGCCCTATTATATTTATTTATAAAAAACGATTAGGGCATAGTAATACTTAAATTTTAAATATTACTTTATGTCATGTAATCAATTTTCTTTATAATATTCAATTATTATAAAAAAAATTGTTTTTTTTTTCTTTCTGGTGGGGGTTGAATTACTTAAAAAAAAATATGACACACAAATACACAAAGAAAAAAAACAGAAAAGATGCCAACATGTGGTGATTACTACTATTTGCCAATCTTATTCTTTTTTATTCTTTTTTTTTATATTTATAAAGTATAAAAATAAAATAAAATAGTGTATGATGATTGAATAGTTGATTGTATAAGTGGAAAGATACATTAAAAAAATTATGACGTTATAGTGCTTTGGGTGATTACGAGTTTACGACTGTGAGTAGTCACGCTCGCATCCATGACTTGTTTGATCTAGATTGGTTATATACTTTTAATTGAAAATCGGACTATTGGAGTCAAAACACGGATTTGAAAAACCTATTAAGAAGATTGACTATTAAAAAACATTGTTAATAGTTTAAACTAAAATTTTGTTCTTACTAGATAAATTTATAAGCTCTTTTAATTGTTGTAAAGTTGTAGTAGTAATTTTTATTAAATTGGAGTATAACTGTATAAGTGTAATTTTAACAAAAAGTAGGTTTTCGTGAAATGGAATCCACTATACATATTTTATTTACAAAATAAAATGTAACATAAAGTTTCAAGAATATTTTATAAGATGACATTATTTATTAATATATTTTACATTTTTTAAGTTCACTACTATCTAATCTAACACATATAGTAGTAATTTATTACTGGTTACTCCATTTTTTCGTCGCATAAATTAAATTTATTTATTTATCATTAGAAAATAAAAAGTAATTATATATTTAAATTGAAAGTAAATTTTAGTAAAATTAAAAAAAAAAAAAAAATTAATACTACAGGGTTATTGACGTATTGTGCGTTGCGTGATCCACCACAATCTTCTTTGCCAATAAAAAAATGATCGAGCCTTTGAAAAGCAAAGCAGGGGGAACGAAAAAAATGGCTTCGACGACAATGACGCAAATCTTGGAATAATCTGAACGTCACGCTTCAGTACCTCAGTCGCCATAAACAAATGGTAAAAATCATTAAAGAAATCATTTTGAATTCTGTGTCGTTGAACTTAGAAATTCATTAATTTTTTATACATTTTTTTCTAAAAAAGAAATGAACTTTTATTTAAAAGTCATGCTTTTGAGTAATTGCTTGCGACTCTGACTGAACATCGCAATCTGGGGTTTACTCAGTTGTTCTCCAGGTCTTCGTTTTTTTATATAATTCTATATATTTCCTTTTAGTCCTCATAGTTTGGAAGTTTTTCTGAAAAGGGTTTGTGGGATTCTTGATTTGGGTTTGATCTGGGGGTTGGATTGTTCTTTTTGTGTTTTGCAATTTCAGAGTTTTTGTGGGTCTTTTTGTAATTTATCAAACATTTGAGTATTTGAGTTGGTGTTGGTGATGGTGATTTATGGGGTAGTCAACGATCAATTTTGGTGCAGAGGGAAATAAGAGTGTCAGTTCTGGGATGCCAAGCTTCGTTTCACAGGCACCACTTTCGAATCCCATGTAATTTTCTTTCCTCTGTAATACGATCGATTCTTAAACCGTGGGTTGTAGATTGTTTGTTTTGTGTCGGATAATCGAAAGGAAACCAAAAAACTATTTCTTGCATCATGTGATTCAATATAGTTGACTTAGAATGTTGTGAGTCAACTATTATTGGTTTTAAACGTTTAATGATAATTCATTCGGTGTTCTTGGTATGGAGGTTCATGTGGCCTAGATAATGATGTCACTGGTGACACATGTTGGAAAAAAACGGACGTTTATTGCGCTGATTATCCGTTTGATGGAATCAGCAGATTAAACGAACAACTGCTTTGCGATGATGGATTTGTGTTCGATTTTCTTAAACTTTATGTATGATTTAAATATGTTGTGTCCCCTCTTACTCTCAGGGCTACGGAAGGAAATGCGCCTCAATCTACTCAAGGTTCCGGTTTGGGGGTCCTCGATCAATTTCTCGGATATCGGTTCGGAGATCCTGCTACTATAAATCGAGGTCAGTTATCGACTTTATTCTGTCATGAAAAATTCTTATTCTATTGTCATCAGATTTTAAATTTTAATTTAAACTTTTTTGTATACAAAATCCTACTGTAGTCTCCCAAGTTTTCAATAAGATGCCACTTAATTAAGTTTCTTAATCTTCCATTGCTCGTATTTCAGCTCCAGTTTTTAATCCGACTGTGAATAGCCAAACAGCTGGCCATGATCTCCAGTCTAACCTATTCAACAAGGTAATCAATAATATATAGTATCCTTTTTATGTGTGTTTGGTGTATCTGATTTTCATTATGAGCTGAGATTGTTGCGAGTCTTTTTAACAATATTATATATGTTCATAATAGGCTGTTGCTGCTTCAACCAACACAATCTTTTCCACAGCCGTTGTGGGGTCCCAAGCTGTGCAATCGCAAAAGGCCCCACAGTCGAATCCATTTTCCGGGCCCAGTGCTCAACGTGAGAACTGGGGGGAGTCCAATGTGGCAGCTGAGTCCAATTCCCACAGCGATGATACTTCAAATGATGATGCTGACCCGGACGATAACAATCAAAAGGTTGTTTTTTGTTTGTTTGTTAGAAGTGTGTTTCAATCTTAAACACAATGTACATTTCAGTTGATCTGTAATTTGTTCTAAAGGAATTTGTAAAATTTGAGAAGCTTTTTCCTTCTTTTTTTGCAATTAGACCAAACTTTGTGGGTATATTTATAAATTAGCCTTACTGTTTTATTTATTGCTCTATTAAAGAAAAGTTCACTTGTGCTGCATTTGTGCCTTATGTGTGTTCTCTCAATGTGCAGCGTACGGGACAATCTGGTGCTGTTGGGGCTTCGGATTCGAGTGACAAATCAAAAGAAAAACCCCTGGATCAGAAGGTTGCACTTTTATACAAAATCCGTCAAATGGACTAAAATTCGTGTTTCCAAAAAATAAATTGTAAGTGAGTTATTTAATCTGTTTTATGTAATGCAGACCCTACGAAGACTTGCCCAAAATCGTGAAGCTGCTAGGAAAAGCAGACTTAGGAAGAAGGTATTTTTTTACTTCTATATTGAAGCTTTTCTCTTTCTTGTTTATCTATATGTATTTTCAATTTTTCATATGGATAATTAAACTATCTGACCTTGAGGTTTGGCCTGATACATTAAAAAAAATTGTTGTTGCCATCCATCATTTTTTAAACAGTAAAAAATGGTTAAAGTCACTTTCTCACTGGCTTTACGTCTACCTTTTCAGGCCTATGTGCAGCAGCTGGAGAATAGCCGACTAAAGCTATCTCAACTTGAGCAGGAACTTCAACGAGCACGCCAGCAGGGTGTTTTCATGTCGAACAGCGGAGATCAATCTCACGCTGGGGCAGCAAATGGTTTGATTACCTTCGTTGTTTTATTAATTTTTAAATGCATAAAGGGTTTAGTCCAAAATTATGTTCAACTTGAATTATCTCACAGGTACGTTGGCTTTCGATGCGGAATACGGACGCTGGATGGAAGAGCAGAACAAACATATAAACGAGCTGAGGACAGCTGTCAACTCCCACTTTGGTGACGCTGAACTCCGTACTGTCGTAGAAAATGTGAAAACTCATTACAACGACATTTACAGGCTGAAAGTCACTGCAGCCAAGGTTGATGTCTTCCACATCTTATCTGGAATGTGGAAAACACCCGCGGAAAGGTGCTTTATGTGGATTGGCGGTTTTCGTCCCTCCGAGCTTCTGAAGGTCTGTGCCCCTTAATCCATAGCCTTGCTCTATTCGCTTACAATAATAGTTCAGGGGCTTTATGGTAATTTACTTTTTGTGTGGAATACGGTGGATCAGCTTCTTGTGGGCCACTTGGAGCCTCTGACCGAGCAGCAGCTGTCTGGGATTTACAATCTCCAGGAGTCGTCTCACCAAGCAGAGGACGCCCTTTCTCAAGGCATGGATGCATTGCAGCAGTCTTTAGCCGAGACATTAGCCCGCGGTTCTTCTGGGCCCGAACGGCCCGCTGGAAACGTCGCTAATTATATGGGCCAGATGGCAATGTCCATGGGCAAGTTGGGGAGTCTTGAAGGTTTTCTGATACAGGTGCTTTTTGAAATATCCCATGTTTTTTTCTCTAATCACGTAATCGCCATTTAACGGATGCTTCTCATTTTACCAGGCTGACAACTTGAGGCAACAAACCCTACAGCAAATGCACCGTATATTGACGACCCGACAATCGGCCCGGGCCCTCCTCTTGATACACGATTACTTCTCAAGGCTTCGGGCCCTCAGTTCTCTTTGGCTCGCCAGGCCTCAAGAATGATATCTTCAAGTTAGCAATGTTTTATCACACAATATACAGACACACATATCTACACAACGGAGGCAAGCTTGTAATCGACGAAAGCTTGTACTCGACTATGTTAGATCAATTATTGTAAGACATCAGTTATAAGGTTATACATGACTATGTTTTTAGACCATTGTGTTGTTATGAATAATACAAGTAGGGGAATCAATAATTTGACTTGTGTTTTGGTTTTATAGAGATCGATATAGTATGATTGGTTTCGATGTCTGCTTCTGTAATGGAAAGTTGAATGATGAACCGTTTGTTCGAACCTCGTTGGACTTGATTACATTTTCCGGTACGAGTTTTGGTTTCGATTTTGACTCAATTCCAATTCCGTTGGTCATGAAACTCATGATCTATAACAAATTAACAACTAACAAGTTACCATATTTAGTAATTTCTTATATATTACTCATTTTGTTCTAGAGAAATACTAGTATATTACTCCACTTTCTTTGTAAAATACAAACGAGAAGTTCATGAATCAATTATAAACACTTAAAACCGTTTCTCCAGCCCAAGGTAAAATATTTAAACAAGCCCAACGCAAGCCCAATATTGAGCTGAGCCCATAGCCTCATACTAAATTACTAATGCTTAAAGAAAATGAGATATACGGAGTAGAAAATATAAATAATTAAAATATCGTCACTGAGCTTCGATCCTCTTCTTCAACTCCGACCGACTCCACTTCGCCAGGTAATTGCTTATCACGTGACCGGAAGTTTATTTGAACAAATTTCATCATTCTGTTTTTCATTTATTTTTATTTTCTAGGGTTTTTGTGCTTAAATTAAATAAAGGGATTTGATTTGCGGTCGATTATGTGATTTCTGATTGGTTAATTTTTAGGTTTCTGGAAACTATCAAATATATGAGAAGTTGTGTGTGTATGTGTGTATTTCCAATAATTTAAAATTATTATTTAGCTGCAAAAACAGGTAAATGGTACTACTTAGAACTAATTTTGGGTGATTATTTAGTAATAAATTAATAATACTTAGAACTAATTTTTGGGTGATTATGTTCAATTCACAGTATTAAATTGCATGTGTGAAGAGAAATGCCGCACAGAAGTCGACCCATGACCGCGCTCTTGCTCTTTACCGGGGTGAATGCTGTTTTGGTCTCGACGATCGGCCCTGTTTATGATTTTGTTTGCTTCCTTCCGTATTGGGAAAGAAGGGTATGTTTCTCGTGGTTGATGATATTTCTCCTTTGCTGTCCTATAAACAGAGTAAATTTGTATGGTTTTTGTGGATCCATTTATCTGAGTTGTGCGATATTTCTAGTCAACTTCTATATCAGCATTAAAAAAAAAGGAGATTTGCTTCGATTGAAATCACATATTTTGTTGTCATGGCAATGCACAATTTTATAGTCCTTCTTGGGCTCAGGGGCGGAGCCAGAAAAATCTAGTTGTAGGGGCTAAACATGGTGTTTAATAACTTTTTAAAGTAAAAAAAATGAAAATAAATAAATTGGTGAGGGCTTAAGCCACCACAAAAGGCCTTCTTATATCCGCCCCTGATTGGGCTGTTTATCAGTAAATAGAATCAATTGTAATAGTATAGTTTATCCCTCCCCTGTCCAAATTGTTGATCGACAAATTTCCTTGTGAAGCATAAAGGCCCGTCTCTATTAAACCAAGGTGTAAATAAACTTCTGAGTTAGCCTTGGTATACACAATTACATTGGAAATTAACAGATATAGAATGATCTTTTTTATGATATAAATATAATCAAGGCTACTACTCGTTATAAGAGGAAATATGTTTATTTACATATTTCTTGTGAGTGTATATTGAGATAAATTGCTAAAGGAAAACAATTAAAACAGTATGATGCATCTTGTAATAATTTTATAAATAGACAAACATATTTGATGATTCATTTTTTAACTATTGCCTCTCCTTAACTCAGAGAGAACGTCGGCGCTTGGAACGTGAAGCTGCCTCAACTGAAGGTTTGAGATCATCATAATGTCACCAAATGACAACAGAAGGGTTTCTGGTAATCTGCCTATCCTTTTTTTTTTTTAATTTTTTTTTCATAGGAACTCTATTGCCTTGTCTCTATGATGTAGCGAACAATTGTAAATGTAATGTGTTAAATGTAGCTTCACAAGAAGCTAATAGTTTTTTTTTTTTTGTATAATGTTTGTCGAGGTATATATTTTATTTTGATTTCTCATATCCGGCATTGTAGGGGGCTAACTAACTATTCACGAGCCCACGATGATAAATCTTTGTTTCCTGGCTTCTTCTACCATATTAGACATTGGCTGGTATCTGGCGCTATCATTCTAAGTTGCCCTTTTTGGTTTTTTATGCAGCTGATATCTCATTTTTGTCATGTAATAACTCGGCCTTGTGAGTTTTCTTTGTCTTCATATTTGATGTTATCCTCTCAGTCACGAAAGGTCCCAAATTACAGGAGGGGCCGGGTGGGTGGGGTTTCATGCACACAATAAAGCGAGCCCAATGGGCTTGTGTAATATTAACATCACCCATAAATGCAGGTAAATGAGCCGACCCTACTTTCTGCTGTTAGATTAGTGGCGCGTTTTAGTTTGTTTTATAAACCAGATTATAACTAGGGAAGATGCCCAGTATACATTTCGGCCCTACCTCAAAGCATGCATTCATGATTCATCCTTAAGTACCGTACACTTTTTTGGTCTTGTGTAAGACACAGGAAAACGTGCACTTGATTATGATTTAATCCAAGTATATATCATACTACAAAGTACAATCTACCCACATGGGTTTTGAAATCATTCTTTCAGTATTGCTTGCCAGAGTCGGTTTATGGGTGCGCATCATTGTCGTATTCCACTAAATAATTCCATCGATCATCTTTGTACTCCCGTATAGGTGTATTGTGTTTGTCGTAATTATATGTGTGTATGTTAGTTTTGGGATAAGTGGATGAGAGGGTGATTGAAATGAAAGGATTCAAGGACCCCATGGAAAGAAAGGAATTAGGAAACACGACTTTTACTTTATGCAGAGGCAATGCATGTGCAACCCTTCCACGCTTTCTCCCATGTGCACTTGTCCCTCTTCTTGCTTTCTCTCTCCGCTTCTCTATTTTTTCTGGTTTATTTAGTTTTTCTTGACACAAATTCGACACGACATAGACCTTACTTGGCTAATTCGAACTCAACATCTGTCTATATGAATTGTTTGTCAATTTTATTTTTTTAATTTACAAAGAAAGTTAGCATTCAATTGTGAGACTCTGAGTAATTATGCTTAACTAAACATATGTAGTTCTATCTTTCCCCCCTTTTTTTGACACAAATTCGGCACGAGTTAGGCCTTACTTGGCTAATTCGAACTCAACATAATTTGATGAGTTTGACTTAAAATGTAGTTATGTTTGGCCTAATATGTATTTTGCACCTAATTTCACATCAATTCAAAACCAAATATAAACTCCATGGAATAATTAGAATTGTTAAACCCCTTTCCAAAGACATTTCAAATTCATTCTGGAGGCAAACAAAAACTCATATCAAATCGATTTTCTTATTGTATCTAATCACAACGTTGATAAGAATTGGGTCAATGAAGTTTAGTCAATAAAATTTGTGTTTAGTTTTAGAGGGTCACTTAACGACATTTAGGGGGATTAGGGAACATTTTGGGATGACTATTGACCATCACGGTTGAAAGTTTAATTTTTCTCCCACTCCCTCTCTCTACATATATTAAAGTCGTAATTAGTTGATAATCACTAGCACTAAGCATGTAGATTAGTTGACTTAATCATGGAACAAATTAATACTATGATTGTACAAAAATTAGTTCTCAATTATTGCGGTTGGAAAACACAATTAAATGTGTTAATGTCAAGTCATTGATGAAGCACATGCTTATAATTTTGATTGTACCCACCCATAATTATTTCAATCGATATTAACTAAAAGAATTTAGAGTTTTGTCACCACTATCATAGTACAGTATCATGTATTCATATGTCAACCAATAGTAAAAGTAGTGCCAATTTCACTTTCGGACAATTTCGAGTTGCAACGGTAAACTGAAGCTAAAGTCTCGAAGATGGACCACACTTTTGCTTGTATTGTGTATTGCATTGTAAATCAAATGTTGCCGTTGGGTGTCACATTTCAATAAAAATGATTTGTGGTTTTGATTTCGATTTCTTGAAAAAAAGATCATGTTTTGTTTTAGGGTAAAAAAAAACAAAACGAGACCATTTGGTGTATCGCGCACACGACTGCACATTGTATCAGGCAATTTGATAGAGTGATGATATACAAAGGATGTTGAATACTATAAAATTTTGAATTATATGTCTAGAACAATAGAAAATACACGTAATGTGTAAAAAACAAGTAATCTATCTGCTTAATTTATCAATAAAAACGAGAGAAAGTTAAATACAAAATACTAGTCCGTAGTAGTTATTGAGTGTATTTTACATTACATACGTAGTGTAGTGAAGAGATTTTAGTTGTTGAAACGTAAAAATTGTTTTTAAAAATACTTCTTACCCGATGTTTATATATTTACTATATATACAATGATTTTCTTTAAAATAAAAACAAGCATCTAATATTAATAAAGTCTATATAAATGTCCCTACAATGCGAGCGTTTTCACTTTCTCTCTCTACACAAATCATAACAATTTAACGCACACACATACACTCTCTCTCTCTCTCTCTCTCTACACATACATCACCGTATATCACACGCACTGAATTATACCGAGACTGTAGACACAATCCGGAGCTGATTATCTGTGCAACATTTTAGTCCGAGATTTTGATTAATTTTAAACCGGAAAAGCATTATTCCGTCCGTCGAATTCGATGGGGAGTTATCAGAATTGGAGTAATGGAGAAGCTGAGCAGCAGAGACTGACGTCACCGGGCTCGTTCAAGGCTAAGAGGAAGCCATCCGCCGCCGCCGCCGCCGCCGCCGCATCTCGAAACGGCTCCGAGGTGGATGACTTCATCACGATGTTTCATGGCTCTGATCCCGTGCGCGTCGAGCTCACACGCCTCGAAAACGAAGTCCGAGGTATGTGTGTGTTGTTTGTGTTTGGGGGTTAGTTTCTGAACGGCGATTGACTGATTGTGACTCAATTTCAGTGATCGGTTAACTGTGGATTTCGTGTTTCAAATTTAAATTAGTTTTTATTGGGAAATCGATCGCACTTTTAGGTTTAAATGTTATTGTATTCGGAAGCAGAATGTGTTCGTGATGGGAGAATATAATATGTTAATAGATTTTGAATATGATAATGATAAATCCTGGTCTCCTCCCCTTTTTGATCATTGTAGGGTAAAGTTCGATCGTTTTTTAAGCAAATCTTTTGGAGGCTTATAAGTTCAAATTAATTTGTTGACTTCTTATTATAAAGAAGATCAAATTCTTTAATTTGAAATTCAAAAATGGATGCTCCTTGGTACCAGAATGGAACAACTATATATTATAGTATATAGTTGTGGTGGGTGTAGTGGATGATATTTTTCTTTCCCCCATTGGCCATTGGGATAGGAAAGGAAGATGAAGTTTATGGAATGGAGAATATTCAGTGAGATTGTGTATAGTATACTGGCCTTAGAAGCTAGATTTTTCATTTTGTATAAAGATAGTGACTGGTTTACGTATTTATAAAGACAGAAAAAAGAATAATATTGAACAGATTGTGGTTGTGGCTGTAGCTGTGGGGTTGAGGGCTATGAATGAGTGAAAGTAAAGCCAATTATGTAGAGGCCGTAGGTCCCGCTCCATGTTTCCTGATGGGCTTTCTTAGAAGACATCATTTCCCAAATGCATGATTTAACTTATTTCATCAAGCCAATTAATTTCATATCCGATCAGTTTTTTGGTCTTTGATTGTTTTAGATTACGACCTGGTGAACCGTTTAAAATTTGTAAAAAAAATTATCAGGAAAAAATGAAAAGCTTATGAACTGAGAATTATCATGATCACAACACATTTATGAAACCGATATCCTTTTATGAGGCTGTCAGCTATTCTCACATGACACCTCAGTTGCAAATTTTTATACGGTATTTCTTTGAACTAAGGTATGTCATACTATTTTATCTTCATTGAAGAAAATGAATCCAGTATCACCAATTTGTCTACATAATAAGAGCTTGGTATTTCCTTGGTAAAATTATCTGTATTTATCTGTCTCATAATAAGAGCCGTGTCTTCATAATTCATGGACATTTCTTGAAACCTTAAGAAGCAGCCAGCCTTTTCTTTTACTCAAAGTAAGAAGAGCCTGATGTAGCTTGACTATGTTTTCTCTATGGTAGAATAAACATATGCGAGTCAATTTTAGTTGATTTTAGTTTTCTTATTAAAGAATACTCCAAATGTGCAGAGAAAGATAGAGAACTGGGAGAGACACATGTAGAAATCAAAGCTTTGAAGTTATCAGAACGCCTTAAAGAGAAGGCTGTTGAAGAGGTACACTACGATTTCAGATGTTTTGTGTTCCTATGATATGGACAAATTATCGATCACTACTCATGGAGTTACTAGATGAAAATAGTTGCTAGATCAATGGCCTCTTGATTTTCTTATTCCAATCACCCATTTGAGGCGCCTTTTCCTCTTTTTCATTGATATTTTGCTCTTTACATTATTTGTATTTCGATAGGGCCTATTGTTTTCATGAACACAAAAGGATTGGCTACTTTTTAATGAAAGTATTCTTCTTACATCATCCTTATGTTTCTGTTAGCTTACTGATGAACTGAAGAAAGTAGATGGAAAGTTGAAAGTGACAGAATCTCAACTTGAAAGCAAGGTACTGGTTTCTGAAATAATAGTCTTTTTAATCTTTCTTCATTTCCCCAGTTTTTGCTTGTGTGGTTTCCAGCTCCTATATTGTATTTCAATTGTGTTTTCAGAATCTTGAAATTAAGAAAATAAATGAGGAGAAAAAAGCAGCTTTGGCTGCACAATTTGCTGCAGAAGCCACACTCCGAAGAGTACATGCTGCACAGAAAGATGATGAGATGCCTCCCATCGAGGCAATCATTGCTCCTCTGGAGGCCGAGTTAAAGTTGACCAGACTTGAGGTGGGCATTTTTTTTCATCACTGGATTTCTTCAGCAATTAATTTCCTGAATCTCCGTTCTTGAATTCTTTTATGGTGCACTTGGATATTATTATTCTAAAATCGGAATTTTTATTTATCGAAAGTTTTTTCTTGAAAACTTTCAATAATTATATTGTTTTCACGTCTTTCACTTCTCCCACCAATCACTTCAACACATATTTCAAAATTAATAATTCAATTACTAATTACTTACTATTACACAATTTTTTTCGTAAATTTCGCTATTCCTCCAATCGCACAACTTTAACAATCATATCCAATTATTAGTTTGCTATTCTTAATTTCTTATATTAGGTCAACTTTGATCATTACATTTGCTTTTATCAGGTAGCAAAGCTACAGGAAGATAATAGAGCACTTGACCGTCTCACTAAATCTAAAGAGGCAGCTCTCTTGGAAGCGGAACGTACAGTTCAGATTGCTCTAGCAAAAGCAAGCTTGGTTGATGATTTGCAGAACAAGAACCAAGATTTGGGGAAGCAGATTGAAATATGCCAGGTTTAGTTATAATTTTAGAATATTTAGTGTCTTTACAGAAGCATCAAGCAAGTAGTTATCAAGTTTCTATTTCTGATCAAACTAATGGAATCATATCAGGAAGAGAATAAAATATTGGACAAAATGCATAGACAGAAGGTTTCCGAAGTTGAGAAGCTTACGCAAACTGTTCGTGAGCTTGAGGAGGTTGTTTTGGCCGGGGGTGCTGCAGCGAATGCTGTCCGTGATTACCAGAGGAAAGTGCAAGAAATAAATGTACACGTCTGAAAACCCAGTCTTCAGTTATCCTCTTGAATACTTTAAATAGTCAGAAAATTATATGTTTTTTTGAGGTGTGCTAATTGCCAAAGCTTGAGCAGGAAGAGAAAAGAGTTCTAGACCGCGAATTGGCTCGTGCTAAGATATCAGCAAATCGTGTTGCTGTTGTCGTCGCTAATGATTGGAAAGATGCCACCGATAAAGTTATGCCTGTAAAGCAGTGGCTTGAAGAAAGGAAATTCTATCAGGTTTTTGCAGGACCTTAATTGTCATTATTTCTGCAACACTTGTTGTATTAATGATTGTGGTGATGTGAAAGATTTCAAATAAAAATCGCAACTTCAGTAAAATAAATAAAAAAATCAGAGCTGATCTGCGATTTCAGTAAATAATCAGGAGAAATAATTTTTTAGTTAACTCAGCTTCTAGGTGTTATTAGTCCAAAAAAGGAATCTAAAACATCTGCATGCTAGATTTTAATGTGATCCATTTGATTAGTAATTTTCTCTGTTGCTGTCCTTCTTAGTGTGTCCAACAATGTAGTATAGCGTTAATTAATCTTTATCGATGTGTAGGGGCATGCTTTATTTATTTGGATTGCTTAATACTTTAGTTAGAGCACTAAATGGAACTATTTTATTGTGAAATAAAATAAATATTTCATAAACACTATGAAATGTTCACAGGGAGAAATGCAACAACTGAAAGACAAGCTGGCAATTGCCGAACGTGCAGCTAAATCGGAAGCACAATTAAAGGTAAAATGCTACATATTATTTTGGAATCTGTTTTCATCCATCATGTTTTCCACTATAAAACTGATGTTCCTCTTCATTTACTATCAAAGGAAAAATACCTTTTACGTTTTAAAGTCTTGGAGGAAAGGCTTAAAGGGGGCCCAAAGGCTCCAAACGGTACAACCCGTGTTTCGTCACAAGTAAGAAGTACGAGCAATGGACCTTCACGTAGACAGTCACAAGGAGGATCCGAAAACCTATCCATACCATCCTCAAACGGGTTCTTATCTAGGAAGGTGAAATTATCATCAGTGTCACCACGTATCAATAATGCGAGTTCATTGTCAAATCAGGTGAAGAATTTGTCAAGGTCATTATATAGTGATAGCACACTAAACAATGGTGATAAAGAAACCCCAAGTAATGGAGTAATTAATCCCTCTGAGGACGGGAATGGGTTGATTTTAGCTGAGAAGTTGAAAAATGGAAACGAAGACTGTGTATCCGGAGTGTTGTATGATATGCTGCAGAAAGAGGTTATGTCACTTCGTAGAGCTTGCCATGAGAAAGATCAAAGCCTTAAGGACAAAGATGATGCCATTGAGGTTTAATGATTATTTCTCCCTCCCTTTTTGGGTTAATTACATTTGATCCCTTCTTTTTTTTCCAAACGGCACTATCACTCCCTCACTATTTGAACTTTCTGGCATGCAAATCACTCAGATGTTGGCCAAAAAGGTTGAACTGTTGAATAAAGCAATGGACGTTGAGGCCAAGAAGATGCGTCGAGAAGTAGCTTCTATGGAAAAGGAAATTGTTGCTATGCGCAATGGAAAAGAGCAAGATCAAAGGAACCGGCGTGCGAGCAGTGCTATGAGAGGATCAGTCATTGGGTCTCAATCTCAAACACATTCCATGAGGTAAATTTCAAAGTAATTATGCTAGATAAAATTGTATAACTAATCTGTCCACATTTTATTGCTCAAATCCATGGGATAAATGTCATGTTTTCGCAGAATCAAAAGATTTTATTGATTAAAATCACTCACATATCACATATACTTTATTTGGTGATGAGCTTTGCTTTTAATTTTCAGGAATGGGAAGTACCCGTAAGACCTACGCCCGATGAGGTATGGATAATGTTCCACAACGAGGAGGGTAGTTTTGTAAAAGCGTAGACTTGTAATTTGTAAAGAATTATTATAGCTACCACATTTAGTAATCTGTTGATTGTGATTTTGATCTACTACGTTGTAAGAACAAATTGTATACGACATTATAACTTGAACTTATAAGCAAATTGTTTGGAATTTTCTAGGCCATGTTTTGTTCCCATTTCAAAAACAATTTTTCAGCATAATGAAATCTAAAATTATGTTTGAAACTTTGAAGAGACAGCATATATCATTGCTAGCTTCATACAAACTCTGTTCAATTTTTCAAACTACTCCATTATATAACATTAACTCTTCCCTATATCATACTCCCTCCCTCTGTCCCAGAGCTATAGACAATTATGGTCAACGTTTTGTCCGTCCAATACATACGATAAACATTATACAAAAATTATGAAAAAATAACTAAAATATAATTTAACTATTGAATTTTATTTTAGTAATTTTTTTCATAATTTTTGTATATTGTTTATCATATGTATTTGACGGACCAAAAAAGTCAACGTTGACAACCTGTGCCTATAACTCTGGGACAGAGAGAGTATTATATTCTTCATAATATTAATATATATTAACTCGGTTCAATTTTTCAAACTATTATACTACATTATTCACCATATTAATATTATTTCTTCTCAATATTATTATTTTATTCTCAACAAATAGAATGATTTATTATTTAATTTTCCAAATTGTATTATTATATCTTTATAATTATACACTCTAATTTTCACAAAAATACATTTTATTTTTCAAACAATTAATATTAAATTATTTCGTATTTTTCACAAATATATATTGAAAATTTCACAATATATTATGTTCTTAGACAAATTTATGGGTTGAAGTAGATACTTGAGTCCATGTAATAGTTAAAATATAGTAAAACTAGAAAAATCTAAAAATGATTTTGCATCATAAAACCAGCATAATTTTCTTTTATAATAGTATGTTCTAAAATAATGAGTCAAAATAAAATTAAAGAGTACAGTACTCCGTATTTTTTTAAACAAGTTAATTAGGGTTTAAAAAATAAAAAACATACGAACCTCGTCCCCCTTTCCCCCCTTCCACGTTCCAACCCTGTGTTATCTTAATATCTTAAACCCCAAGGCCCAAACACAAAACCCTTTTTTCCATTGTATTTACCGAAAGAGGACAAACAGCGAGTGAGCAAAATCCCGTTATATGAATGGCTCTTCTTCTCAAGCCAGGTAGCAGCTCTGTCAAACGCATGGCCTCTCGTTTCTTCACTTCAGTTCACTCTTTCCATTCCCATGGTCGCTGTAATCTGACGCTCCCGTCCCCCTTTCAACCCGCCGTTATACTTCTTAATACCAGGTGCTTTTTTCTTCATATCAATCTCTTTCTTGTTCAGCTAAATGAAATTGGGGTGGGGGGTTATTTGTTCCATTTCTGTTGTGTTATTCCCCTGAAAAACAATGTGGTGAAAAGGGGAAATTCAAATGGTTCTGTTTTTTTGTTTTGTTGCGGTGCCCTAGTTTGTGGTTTTTTTTTTCGTTTTCCCGATTCATCATAGGATTCATAGCCAAATTTTAGCAAGCCTGAGTTTCAGATTATTGATAAGAAAACTGTGCTTATAGTTTTGTTTGTCACAGAGCAAGTGATAGGTTGAAAAGGGTCACTAGCAAGTGTTTTGTGCCATGGAACCCAGTGGCCCCCAGAGCATTTATGTCATCAACCATCAGCACCGAACCTGTTCCTGAAAGTAAAGCTTCGAAAGAATACGGTTCGGAGCAGATTCAGGTAAACTTCTGGCCTTGGTGATGTTTGAATTGTCCTCACGGTTTCAAATATTTCTTCCCCATCAACATCTTTTGTTATCTATTTTTGAAAGGTATTGGAAGGGTTGGATCCTGTAAGGAAACGACCCGGCATGTACATTGGGAGCACTGGATCCCGTGGTCTTCATCATTTGGTATGTCCGTTTGTCTTTTTTGTTGAACTTATATGCTCGTCATTGGGCTAAGTATAAGAATATTGTTGGTTTAATCTGTTGATAGGTTTATGAAATCTTGGATAATGCCATTGATGAGGCCCAAGCTGGATTTGCTTCAAAGATAGATGTTATTCTACTTGCAGATAATTCAGTGAGCATCACTGATAATGGACGTGGGGTATGTACTTTATCTACTTGGCATTTAGAACTTAGAAGTACTCTGTTTGCAATTGGCTATAGCCTGTTTCCAGTGTTCAAATTTTAATTTTGGAGAGTTTATCAATTTTTTGTGGAAACATAGATTTTGATTGGATGAGGGTTTTTTAAATATACAATAACGTGAGATGTTAGTGTGGGGTCAACCTTCAATATTTTAATTTGAATAATGTAATATTTTAATATAATTTAATAAGATAGTAGGCGGCCAGCCCATTGAATAGATATAATTCAAAAATATGGGATGGGGTTGTTAGGTCTGAGATGTTTTGATGCAAACAATGAAAATTGAGAATGATGACTTCCAGTTATAAAAGTTATATACAAACCTGATATCATTGTTGTGATTAGTTGAAAATGTTAATAGGCCTTTGGAAATTAAAACAAGCAATGCCTTGATCTTCATATCATAATTATGCCAAAAAATTTAATGCTTTTGTGCATATTTTATTCAAATATATTTAGATCCTGTCTTGCATGCAAAGTCATGATAAAGATATATCACATCATCCGAAGTTATTTTCTGTTTGTGTTGGGAAATAATATCCTCGACACCCCTCATAAACTAGATTATTTTTCACACCTTACTAGTATAAAGCCTCTAAAAATCATCTAATTCCACATCTTTTCTTTTGATTATTTGAGTTTATTGGGAAAACCCATTGTTTTTGCTAATTGGTATCCTAATAAGTAATACCCCTCAAAAAAGATTGATCTTCAGACCTTGCGGGTGTTTAGCCTCTGAAAATCATCTAATCACACTTCTTTTTGTTTAAGTATTTGAGTATTGTTAAAAACCATTGCTTTTGTTAATTGGTTTCGGGTTTCCTCATAGTTTTGTTGCAAACTTTCATGTTTATGATCCCATCACTTTTAGTTTGCATCCCTATAGAAAAATATATGCTAGATGTCTATAGGTTTTGTATTAAGATTGTTTTCATTTTCTACGTTGCTTATTTTGTGCATTACAGATCCCAACCGATGTACATTCAACAACAAAAAAGTCTGCTCTGGAGACTGTCTTAACGGTAATGATTCCTTTTGAGCATATACTCTTTGAAAGGGGAAAGAGAGTGGAGGTTCTCTGTTTTACTTTTTGTTCTTTAGAGAAATTTCATCTTTAGTCTAGAAGGCATATTTTTTATGGAACACCTGAGAATAATTGAGCAACTTGTCCTTGCTAAGGCCTTTTTTGTAATTTTGAAGTAGGACTCCTTATTGAGCTTTTCACCCCTAACTCTTATTTCAATCTCAGTTGGCCTGTATTTTTTATTTTTTTCTTTATCTTTTCCTGTTGGAGTTTCTTTCAGACGAGTTCTGTTTCTGTTTCGGAAATTCTTGTATCTTTTTTTTTTCTTCTTTTCCCTCTATTGGATTGTCCAAGGAATGTTCAGTTGTCTTTTTAGAAGATTGTAGATAATTTAAGCTCAAAAGCTATTGCAGGTTTTGCATGCAGGTGGGAAATTTGGTGGTTCAAGTAGTGGTTACAGTGTATCAGGTGGACTTCATGGTGTGGGTCTATCAGTTGTTAATGCACTGTCTGAGGTATCACTTCACTTCTTGTTTAGTACTACTTCAAACTCTTTTAGTATGTCCTTTATTCTGATATGATAAATATATTGTTATTACATTTGAACATGTGCAACCCGAGTAGGAGAAACACTGTCTAGATTAAACTTTGAAAGTATATCTTTATTTTTATTTTTCTCTTGGGTTTTGGTTATTTTCATTTTTCACACATTGATAAATGATAATTCTTCAATCTACTGTTTTTTTCCTCTCCCTAATAATAATGATATTACATCACACACTTTGGGCATGTGTTTGTTCTATTTAAGACAAATTAGAGCTTCTTGATTGAATTCATGCGAAGTCGTTTGACTTGTGATAACCCCTCTCTTAGTTATTCATTTTTGTATTATTTTCTTGTGAACAGGCCCTTGAAGTTACCGTTTGGCGAGATGGTATTGAGTACAAGCAGAAATATTCCCGTGGAAAGCCTTCCACAAATTTAATTTCCCGTCAGCTTCCAGATGATATAAAAGATCGGCAAGGGACCCGTATACATTTTTGGCCAGACAAAGAAGGTCTTTTTTTTAAAGTCATTTTCATTATAGTAAACAGTTTCCAGCGAATATATGGTGAATAATTGATTGGGTTTCTTTGTGAAATGTGTCTTTGCCTGACATCTTGTTTTTCCATTTCAGTATTCACTACAGCTATTGAATATGACTACAATACAATTTCAGGAAGAATCAGGGAACTTGCTTTTCTCAATCCTGAGGTATAGATCATTTTCTAGGGTTTAACATGGTTCTGAATAACTGAGCATTTTCATTTTAATTCCTCGGTTGTAATTAACAATAGTCGTAATATAACTCCTATCTTGTGTGCTAATAGGAGCTTTGATGGAATAAATAACTGCATCAATTTTCATAATAGTCTTATCATTTTGTTTATGGTAATACGAGTTTGGTGGATAAAATAACTACATCAATTATCCAAAATACCCTTCAACTTCAATAGTATTTTTGCACCCGATCATTTTGAGTATTTTTCTCCTTCAGGTTACAATTGCACTTGAGAAGGAGGATGAAGATCCAGAGAAGAAACTATGTAATGAGTACAGCTATGCCGGAGGACTAATTGAATATGTAAAGTGGCTTAATGCAGATAAGGTATATGCTTGAAATTTGACAACGCCATCTCATCCACATGTGTGTGGGTAAATGGAATGCAATAGGTTTTTACAATTAACTTTTTATATTCCTTGTCCAGACACCTCTTCATGATGTTGTGGGATTTAGGAAAAAAACTGATGGAATATTAATTGATGTAGCACTTCAATGGTAAGAGATCTGAATTTACTATTTCCTATGTGTGTATATTCATGTTGTAAATGTAGGCATTTTCTCTGCCATTTATCTGTTTATATAGGAAGTTAATATGAGTTTAAGTGGTCTGTAAACAGGTGTTCGGATGCATATTCAGATACTATGTTAGGATATGCCAACAGCATTAGAACTGTTGATGGTGGCACTCACATTGATGGGGTCAAAGCTTCATTAACTAGAACACTCAACAACCTAGGGAAGAAGTCTAAACTCATTAAGGTATCATTTGAATGAAATTGACTTTTTTTTTTTTTTTTGACTTTTTAACAATATATCTTCTCTGAATATCTGTCATTCTTTTTTCAGGACAAGGATATTAGTTTAAGTGGTGAACATGTAAGAGAGGGGCTGACTTGTGTGATCTCTGTCAAAGTTCCTAATCCAGAATTTGAAGGACAAACAAAGGTGTTAAACATTTGAATCTGATTTTTTTCCCCGTAAAATAGTGATTGAAGTTTATTGAAATCAATTTTATTTTATTATTCTGAAAGACGAGATTAGGGAATCCGGAGGTAAGAAAAGCTGTTGATCAATCTTTTCAAGAACATCTTACCGAGTACCTGGAGTTGCATCCAGATGTCCTTGATGCGATTCTTTCAAAGTCACTCAATGCTCTCAAGGTATTTTAAGTTTTAACCATCCATTTTTCAAATAAAAAAATTCAAATAAAAATTTCGCACCATTCATTGTTTTTTTAATAATTTTTAGGCAGCTCTAGCAGCGAAAAGAGCAAGGGAATTGGTGAGACAGAAGAGTGTTCTAAGATCATCATCCCTTCCTGGCAAGCTTGCTGATTGTTCAAATACGAATCCCGCAGAGTCCGGTATGTCAGTTTTTCTTCCTTGTATGAGAAACATTTAATTTGATAAAATTACCATAAGGCATAAAGAATAAATTAATTATCAGTGCATATAAAAGAAAAAGAGAGTATAATTTATTTTATATCCTTTTCAAACATCATTTGTTTGTGTTAAAATTATTTTCCGAAAGCTTATAAGTATGTTTATGAACATTCAATTCATTTCCCAAAATAACAGAGATATTCATAGTTGAGGGAGACTCAGCCGGTGGGAGTGCTAAACAAGGCCGCGATCGCCGGTTTCAGGTAACAATTTAGTTCTAAATTATAGACTGCAATTGAAAGCAATCACTATAAATTTTTTGAAACAATATGCTGATGTCATCATATAGGCTGTGCTTCCTTTAAGGGGTAAAATTCTGAACATCGAAAGAAAGGATGAAGCTGCGATGTACAAAAACGAAGAGATTCAAAATCTTATTCTTGGCCTGGGACTTGGAGTCAAGGTGCCCTCTTTTAACTTTACATAGATATGTATAAATGTATATAATTTATTTTATTTTTGTTTGTTTTGAGTTATATTTTTTTATTGAACATCCTTAATTTTCAGGGCGAGGATTTTCAGAAGGATGCTCTCCGATATCACAAAATCATTATATTAACAGATGCTGATGTGGATGGTGCTCACATAAGGACTTTGTTATTAACCTTCTTCTTTAGGTATCAGGTAATGTAAATTGAAATGAAAGAGAACTATATAATTATGGAGTTTTTTTTCCAATTTTTTTATCAGTTATGTTTAGAAATTTAATTCTTGTGGGGTATTATATTTGGCAACAGAAAGCTTTGTTTGATGAAGGTTGTATCTATGTTGGTGTTCCGCCTTTATATAAGGTAACCTTCATTATTATTTTTCGAATAGCTTTGTCCCTGTTGATTTGAACATTAAAGCGAAAGTCTATTTCATTTATTAAAAGTTCTCATTTTTCTTTGTTGATTTTCAGGTCGAGAGGGGGAAGCAAGCATACTACTGCCATGATGAAGCAGAACTGAAAAAACTACAACGTTCTTTTCCTTCAAATGCTTCTTACACCATTCAGAGGTTTAAAGGTGAGCTGATGTATTCAAATCTTGACTGGATATACACACACAGAGATGTGTATGTGTATATTTATATAGCGTCCATCGAATGTGAAACATCTGATGTTTGTCATTGTTGTTAGCAGAGGCCTTTCTCATTAGACATTGCTCTTTTGTCGTTTGGTGGCAGCAAAAGAAATGACACAAATTCCCCAATAAATGGGATAATTACAAAAACCATCCCCTAAGTTTAGCCTAGAAACGGATTTAATTAATTGAGATCCGAAACAGAAAATGTATAGTACACAAGTGGAATTTGTAAAACAGAATCAAATGTCTGTAGGAATTAAACCTCTGGGTAGTTCTTGATAATATTACAATTAAAATTACAAATCACGCCTTGCCCACTGATTCGATTGATATGTTTGAAAATGCAGGATTGGGGGAGATGATGCCTTTACAGCTCTGGGAAACAACCTTAAATCCGGAATCAAGAATTCTGAAGCAATTACGAGTAGAAGATGTCGCAGAAACTAATGTTGTGTTTTCCTCTCTCATGGGAGCCCGGGTAAGTCAATCTACTCTTGTCTTTACTTTGATTATCTTTTACTTCAGACTCTACCAAAAAGAATTTTAATTGGGATATCAGTTTTGTTTAAATTCTGAAGATGAAAACGTTTCAGGTTGATACGAGGAAGCGACTCATTCAGGACTCTGCAAGCCTTGTCAAGCACGATCAACTTGATATATGAAACACCAATCTTACAAGAGAGCTTTTGTATAGCAATTACAGTGAATCAACTTGGTGGTTTTTCACAGCTGAGCAAAGCCTGATGCCCAGGAAAACAACTAGTTAGTTCGATTAATTTACTGTCTGAAGTGTTGGTGTTCATGGTATTATTTATTCAGAACTCGGTGTATGTCATGTGGTGTATTTACTATTTAGGCAAGTAGATGCTAGCACTCTGATGTTTGTTCACACAGGATATACCTAAGTTTGTTCAAACGTGTTAATTCAATTTTTGGCATCTTATCGATTTCTATTTCCTTCTAATGTGATAGACTTTCAATAACGTTACACTTTCCTTTTTTGGCGATGTTCCGATTGAAGGATTGAATTTTGTTTCTTTTAGTCTAGGAAAATAAACCACAATGTAAATAATTTCAAAACATGATCTTGATGCAACACTAATTAGTAATCCACTTTGACAAGAAATTTTATACCTTATTTTATGATTATTTTTTCTTTTTTATAAAGATATCCGAGTTGAGATTTTCACCTTAACAATACTGTAATACAAACTAAAGTTTTTGAGCTTTATTTCCAATACAAGAAATCTCAAATTTTAAAAGGACACAATAAACACATCTCCAAGGTCCAAAATTAAATTCCCTTTGGAAATGCTGTCGATTCTAACAGAAAAAACAAAGAAACAAAAATCCGAAGCTTGTTCATGAACAAGATCACTACTTGGGAGATAGTTGAGCAGAAAAAAAGGATATAATATATTTCTTCCCTGATCACAACAATTTCACTCCCGTCTCAGCCAAGGAGTCAATTACCGCTTTGACCTTGCCGTGGTATTTCTGGTCCCTCTTCAGGAAAACTGAGACAGCAGGTATATTTTGCATCAGAAGGCGCTCTCCAAGTATTTTCCCAATTTTAGAAGCAGCAGAAACATCCCTAGTGCTTTCTTTAGCCTTTTCGAGGCTGAGTCTCAGGGCCTTCTCTTGTGAACTTGCGGCAGAGGCCACTGTGGCAGTCGGAGTGTGGACAACTTGAGCATTTACGAATTTATTTGTGAAGTGCATTCTGAGGACATAGGGTTTGAGAAACTTGGTTACTCTTTCTGGCCTCACAGGAGGTAAAACAACCATTTTCTGTAATGCCCAAAAAGTAACATGTAAGTACAGTAGTTGTTTTGCCAAGAAATTAATTTCTCGTTCTTTCAAATTAACACGTCAAATGTCTGGTAAAACTAACAACAAATTCCAAAACACAAAACGTTTCTTTTTTAGAGGTAAGGAGATTTAGAAACAAGGCAGTTCGGAAAAAGTAATATTGCCAATCACACACAATTGCAGCACCTACAAGCTGCTTCAGATGACTGAATACATCGAAATACAAAGAAAAAAAAACAATTCCTCAACAAAGCTGATCTCACATTTCAGAAAGATATGCTGATACCTCCCCCACACAATTTTTTTTTATCGAAAAACCAATTGTATGATTAATTAGCAATTCTCCCATCATTCATAAAACCCCATAAGCATCTGCAAAAACAGAAGATAGTATCTTCCAGCCCGAAAACTTGGAAGGATCATTCATAAAACCCCATAAGCATCTGCAAAAACAGAAGATAGTATCTTCCAGCCCGAAAACTTGGAAGGCGTCAAATCAGAGTGTGCTCAGAACTCAATTACGACACATTGGTACTACCACATTGGTGAAAAATCAAGCTCTCACAAGACTTGAATAATTTTGGAGGACGACATCTCGAGCTTAAGTGCTTAACTAATACACATGGTGATGGTAACATATATACACCAACAACAGACTATAGTTTTCTACTTAGCTGTGTAATGTAAAACACGTACTTAGTTACGTTTAATTCATTTTTGCTGGAAAATAAAAAACGTAAAACTAAAAAAATGTTTCGAAATTTATCAGTTAAAGAACACACATTTGCAGTTGCAATAAAAATCATATATACGAATCGACGCGCATTTGAACAGAAATTAGGGTTAGGGTTTGAGGATTACGCTTTTCCATCACCATTCATTTCCATGAACAATTAAAATAAATTGAACGAGTGCTTGAGTAAAACATAGGGGAGATGAAATCCCAAAATGAAAGCAGAAAAACCTGAGATTTGAGAGGTTTTCTTCTTTCCGGCGGATGCGGTGGGTTGATCAACGGCGGCGGTGGCGAGATGAAAGGAAGAAGTCAGGTTACAAGGGTTTTTCTGGTGGCGTTGTCAAATAATATTGGAATGTGATTTGTGAATAAACGAAAACTCTCACTTTACTTTTCTTTGTTTTTTTAGTATTTTTCTAAAATAAAATTTATTCAACTCAAAATAAAACAATATCCTTTTATCCAATTTAATTCCAATTAAATGACTAAAAATTCAAAAAGAGTAAACTCTGAAAAAATTGTTGTGCTTGCTCGGTAGTCTTAGTCGAGACAAATAAATCAGGAGGGTAGTCGAGACAAATCATAAGGGTCGAACTTTAAACCCTAAGAGTTAGGGCCTTGCAATATTTATTAAAATTATAAATATTTATTAAAATAAATATTAGTAATTCTTTTTAAGAAGCTCTTTTGGGCACTTAAAAATTAATGCAAAAAAACTAGTCATTCAACAAGTCAAATGGATACACTTGCAATCTCTACTGAAGAACAAAACCTGAGTTTTTCAATACATAAGAAGATACACACAATCAAGAATTCGGAATAATGGTCAAATACCCCAAAAATAGAAACAAGGCAACTGATCTGATTCGAACCACAGAAAATACCCAAATTTTCAGCTGCTCTGAATTATTTCATGGTTAGGGTGTTCCTTCCCTCTCCAAACCGCCAAAACTTCATCAGTTCTGAACCGTTGGGTGAATGTGGATTCTTCCAGCGGGGTAGAAATGCCGTGGGCAAATGCGAGTAACCCCGTGTAAGCAATCATCGCTCCGTTGTCAATGCAGTACCTATCGTCGGTCGCAAATAAATTCCCACCCCTCTCTGAGCACATAACGCGCATCATCTCCTGTAAGCGCTCGTTACAACCCACACCCCCGACAATCAGCACGTCCTTCTTGTCACAGTGGGCCATTGCTCTCTCCGTAATCTCTACAAGCATTGCAAACAGGGTTTCCTGAAAGAAAAAAAAATCAGGTGCATGCACAACAAAAACTGTAAGACTTCCGGAGTGTCACCAAAATAATATGTGATGTACATTCTAGACATTTTTGGCTTACACTTTGCAAAATTATCCTTGTTTTTTCTCTATAAAGTGAAACATTTTTCAAAATATAGAGAAAAAAATACACCGTTTCTAATAGAGTTGTTTTCCTTTTTCATATGTCCCAAATTATAGGCTTGTTTCCCTTGTGATAGTATTAATTAGTAATTACAAAACAAAAGACTAAAAAAATCCAAAGTAGACATCATATTCAATGAGAGGCAAAGTATAAAAATAGCAAAAAGGAAAAAATTACAACCCCAATTTATATATTTTGTAAATTTGACTGTTTTTTTTTTTGTGAAGCCTGTCATTGGCGGACGAAAGGACTAAATCATCACATGGATTACAAAAGCACAGAATGTAAGAGAAAAAATTGGATGAGTTAAACACAATAGATAAGATGATAGAGGAAATACAATTATCAAGCTAATACGATAATTACACTACGCGTGTCGATCAATCATCTTGCAAGATTTCTTAATTTGTGTGGTACGTAAAACACCAAACATAAGATATATTCAACCAAGGCAACCATAAAATAAAATATTTACAAATGTGATTACCTGCAGGGAATAACACAAATCTGCAGGGGTGCATTCGTTATTTTTAAGCTTCTCTTCAGCAGTGGCTTCAATGTAACTCAATATCCCACTAAAAGAAACATCCATTCCTTTCACTACGTATGGAAGATCTATAAACTTCTCTCCTCCTTTCTTTGCAAGCTGGCAGAAAGTCAAATGGATTCAGGTTGGACTCGAGACATTTTCAGTAATCGGTGTCGGTTATAAGAAACCAAAGCTAATATGCTATACAACTCTTTGAATCTATCCAAAAAATCTAAGTAATTTCACTATCTAAGTAAAAAAAAAATCTAAACTTTCTCACAATTCATGAGTCCATCACAGACTACGTTCGTCGTAAAACAACTGGATTAGCATAGACAACTTGCTATCTAAAAGAACCGACATAGGGCTAAACTACACAATAAATTGCTAAAAACAAATGTAGAAATCAAAAGTAGGTATTGTAAATCGAACAACAAAGTTGCAAAATTCATAAGAAATAAGCCAACTTTATCAATTGCCATTGTCGATATACCTGCTCAATGTTGTATCCAGGACTGGGATCATTGGACAGTGTAAGAACCCTAGCAAACCTATCCAAGCAATTACCGATGGCAATATCGATCGTCTCCCCGAAAATACGGTACCTGCCCTCACTGTATGCAATCACCTGAGTATTCCCGCCGCTCACGTACAGCACAACTGGATCATCAGCTCCGGTGACGATTCTCCCCATCTCGATGTGCGCCACGCAATGATTGACGGCCACGATTGGCTTCTTCCAGAGCTGCGAAAGGACGCGGACCACTACAGCGGATACCTGGAGTGGGGCCCCCATTCCGGGGCCCTTGGTGTAGCAGAGGCAGTCGATTTCCTCCGGCGAGAGCTTGGCCTCGAGTAGGGCCGACTTGACGAGAGGAAGGACGTGCTGGAGGTGGTGGTGGGCGGTTTCTCGAGGGAGGAAGCCTTGGCCCGGCGGGGTTATGTAGGTGTGGCGAGGGTTGGAAAGGATACTGCCGTCCAGAGTCACCACTCCGACGCCGATTTTGTTGGCGGAGCCTTCGAACCCTAATGCAATCAACGTTTTCTTCTCCGCCGGCGCCGCCATTATCGTTTCTGAAGAATAGGGATTTGGGGGAAATGCAAAGATAGTTTCTGAGATATATTTTGGGGGAAATTGCAGAAATAGCACGTAACTTTTATTTTATTATAGTTCAACCCCGTAATTTATTGTAAATATTAAAACCAGTCACGTATTAACCAAAAAAATCATTTTTAGTCCCGATACAAGAACAACAGCATACAATCTCAAACTCTAATACAAAGTAGGAACTATCCAAAGGGCAAAAGAAAACAATCTCGGGCTTTCCGGGCCACAGAAAACGGGCCGACAGCTTCCGTCGGCCATGCTATACACCACCACATCGGCAAGAACCTCCCTGTACGGCCACCTTCTCCCCGTTTCCTTCCCGACGAAATAAATACAATTTCGTCTACAGTTAAAATGACCCGGCTCACAAACACACACACAACCATTATCCCCGACAAAAACAGCGTGATCGCCCAAATCACCCAACCGGGCCCACCCCTTCTCATCGAAATCAAAACCGTACACGACAAACTCGAGCGAACGACGATCGCTGCTTCGGTTTTGTTGAACCATCCACAGTTCACCAGAAGCTTCCACCAAGAACAACTGCTCCCAATCCCAGTGAGGGAACGATGAGAATGCAGAGTCGGGTAGATGCATACATTCGATATTGATCACATCTCGACCCTCAATATCGATAACAACTAAAGACCCCATGTTCGAAAGTGCAATAATCCGACCCTTCACGAACACAACATCTATAAACCCTTCATTGAAATCATCTCTAATACTTCTCCACGACACATTCCCTGGCCGACAAAACGCTAGCTGCCTCAACGGGCCGTAAATGATCATAACCATCATCAAGCCCGGCTCGTTTTCTTCGATCTTGGTAAAGACAAAAGCCCTCTCTATGAGATCGTACCAAGCCAAGATCTCGCCAAACGGAACGTGCAGCGAGGATTTGGGAGGAAGGTCGATCGAGACACGAGTGAAGGGATTGAGAAGGTGGATTCTGAAATCACTTCCCAGATTCACGAGCCACCCCGCGGAAGAGCCCCAACACCGCCTGCCGCTGGCCTCGGGCAGCTCGGATTTATAAACCCTTTTTGAGCACAGGCTCGAGAAGCTCCTGGTGCTATCGTTTTCGGTGTCGGAGAACATCAAGAACGGGGCCTGGTGGGGTTCGTTCCATTGCTTCGACAAATGGACCGAACGCCAAGAGGTGCAGACTGCGGAAAATGCAAGGAAATCCTCGATGGTAATTAGAGATGTAGAAACCTTGTGAATGATATCGTATGGAAGTTTGGACCAATCCGCCATTAATGGGCATGGATTTAATCCTCATCAACTGCATACAAAATCGAGATTCATCAATAATCAAACCTAAATTCAGTCCTTTGGCTTAATTGAGACTCATCGTCGCACGAAATCCAGATATATAAGTTCAGTTAACTTAATTGAGATTCATCGTCATCGCACGAAATCCAGATATATAAATTCAATTGAACGCAAAATCAAAGAGAACACAAAATAAAATAATAATTTACGAACAGATTAACCTTCAGATGAAACCCTAATTTCTAAATTCCACAATAAAAGGAAATTACATTCATCAAATCTAGTGCAAGAAAATAAACCTGTAAGCGCAGCGGGCAGAGGAGCAATGGGGGAGTTGAGCAAGAAATGATTGTAATCGAATTATCGAAGTTATATGAAACTTATATATTTATAAAATTATATTTTAAATTAAATGTTCCTATTATTATGAAACTACAAAATTGATTAAAACAGGAACTTTTTAATTTTAATTTTATTTTAAAATGTGCAAACTTACAAGAGACAGATCAGAAAAAGAAACAAATTGCCAATACTTTAATAATTTATTCACTAAGCAAAATATGAAAAAACAAAATATTTGCTCCATAGTAAATGACTAAATGGTCTCTGCAAACCCAGACAACTACAAGTAGACGGAGTTCCTAAAGTTTTACTACAATTCCAGAGAGAAAACAGCAAAGAATGAAACGGAACACTAAACAATCTCACTCCAGGAGCTCAGAAACGGCAGACTTCTTAAATGGATCCACCTTCACGAGCTGTCCCCCCAACACCTTGTTTGGGAAAATATTATCCGCCTTCATCCTATCGCTGAACCCATACACCGGCGTTCCTGCATTAATGTAGGCCTCGAGGAGAATCTGGTACTGCCTCAGCCTGGCCACGTACCCAGCTCGCCTCATCATCAGAAATATCTTCTCCGAATTGTGCACATCCCCTCTCCCTGAGTACTTCTCCAGAATCGAAACATACGTATTAAACAAGGGCCTTCCCCGTTTCTGCCCAGCCGCCTTAGTCAGTATAGAATCTGCCTTCTCGACTTCCCCAGCTTCAACATACAGCTTGACAATAGCGTCCCAAGTCAACGGGCCCAAGACACACCCACTCTCACCCATCCGCCTCACAAGCTCTTTCCCCTTGGCGAGCTGCTTATGGTTGGCGTAAACTTTTAGCAAGGAAGTGAAGTGTTTGGACGAGGGCTTCTTCACCTTTTTAATCAGCTTCTCAAACGCCAGCTCAGCATCTTGGATCCTGTTGAGTTGACCCCAGCCATTGACCGCGGCAACACATTCCATCAGGCGGGGGTTGTCTTCGCAGACTTTCCATATCCTCTCGACCTCATCTGCCCTGCCGAGGGAGGCGTAGATGGGGATTATATATTGGCAGGCCCATCGGTTTTTGTTTAGGTCCTCGCCCTCGAGTTGTTTCAGGATAGACTCGGCTTTGTCTTTTAGCCCGTTGGCGGCGTAGTACCGTGCTAGTGCTGTCTGGAAAATGTTGAAATTTGTATGATGTTAAAATAATTTCACTGATTGATGAACAGGTTAAGCATCTGCTTATGATGCAGGTAGATGTAAGACAAACTAAAAGTCAAGCCCTTCAGTTTTACCAAAAAAATGATTAATTACAGAAGCACCCTTGAGGTTTGGCTTAACCAAAAGAAAACAGTTGCTTTCAGAATTAGAAAAATCTATGAGCTTTAATTAAGTTTTAAAATTAAGGGGCTAAACATAATATTCCTTTACGAATGGGGCAGAGTTGAAATGTTTTTCAATTTTGAGGGGGTAAATATAAGGCTTTCTAAAACTTTCAGAATTATATTTATAATTTCAAAAAACTTTTTTTTTGTAAATATGGCAAACCTCTAGGTGCTTTTTGCAATTATCTATACACACACAAAAAAAAAAAAATGATGCCTGAATTTGAGAACTTGGTTCGAGCCCATCAGATTTCATCCTCTCCACAACTTGTTCCATCCCAGTTATATCCTTGGATAGCCCCTTCACTTCTATCAGAACCTGGTAAGTGAAAACGGACGGCTTGATATTTTCCTTCTCCATCAGCACAAGGACATCGGCGATTTTCCTCTTGTCCGCCCTCTTGTACAGAAGTAGCAACTGGTTGCAAGAAAAGCAAGTCACAGGGAATCCTAAGGTTTTCATCCTGTTGAATACTTCCTCAGATTTCTTCACGTTATTTGACATGACACAGTTAGCCAGCAGACTACGGTAAACAAATTCGACTCTAAGAGATTCAGGAATTTCTTTGATGTATTGTTCAGCCTTGTAGATACCGCGCACTTTAGCAATCAAATCAACACGGGAAGCATAACTGCTCTCGGTAGGTTCAAAATTTCCTTTTGATTCCAACCATTCGGATAGCTGAAAAAAAAAAAAATATATATATATATATATATATATATATATATATATATATATATATATAAATTTTGAGTGGCAATCCAGATCCATTGATATTACACTGATTAGGAAAAAAAATAAGTTCATGAAAAAAGAGAAGGAAAACATTCCGCTCAAAAGTAAGCCACATAATAAAAGTTTGTACACATTCTCCCACTTGACACAAAAATAAAAATAAACATGGGAGTATATGATTTCTTGCAAAGAAAAAGAAAATAAATTATTCACTCAATTCTCATTTTTACACTCAAATTTCATTTACACATCTTTTAAAATAACGAGAAAAAATCATTACTAATCATTTTAGATTATTTTTCACTATTCCCGCACTCACATACTTGCACTTATCAATTATTTTTTACTATTTTTCTAATAAATTTTCATACTTGAGTATTGATTACTGATACCTAACCAGATTCTATCCACTTGAACCCACAGGGCGAACCAACAGCAAAAGTAGAGCTTGGCACAGGTCAAAGGGGAAAGCTTTTTATTTTTCTAAAAAAAGGAAACAAAAGTAAAGCTCATCCAGGTCAAAGGGGAAAGCTTTTTATATTTCGTTACATCAAACTACTACAAACTAAGTATTATGAGCTACGAATTTCCTTTAGTAGTATGCTAGTAGCAAGAAAATAATACAGTGCACATAACATGCCCTTCTAAGCTTTCAAACGCCGAGAAATTACTGTAGATTGAAATATTTCTGTTTCATTCCAATACATAATCCACATAAAAAATGTCAACCAAATTAATGATGATATCGGTTGGATTAGAAATACTCACCTCCAAGGCCTTTCCAAACATCCTTCGTTTCCGGAGATGAAGCATGGTAATTGTTATATCCGTTTGGGTCACTTCATTTCCTTCCTCAACCCATTTATCCAAAACCTTGCTCACTGGTAACGTGGCTGGAGAAGACAGGATAACCTTGGTCATTTCCGAAGAAGCTCTAGTTCTAGGCGAATTTTTTTCTCCAACAGAATCAAGTGCTTCCAACTCATCAGCAATGACTTCATCTTCAGAGATATCACCATCACTCTCGTCATCGGATGTAACTACTTCGGGCACGCCACAAGGTCCCTCGAGATCGGAAAATCCTTCCTCCAGGTTATCATCATCTTCTCTGGTGTTCTTAGCACCAGCCTGGGACGAAAAAGTGTGGACTTCCCTAGATGATGAGTTGAAAAAACTCATGGAAGATAGGAATCCATCGGATGTTTCCGACTGAGGCTGGATAATCCCGGGCTTGTTACTATCCAAAAAACAGGTTGATGTATCTGGTTTTGGGAAGGAAATTCGACTGCTCCCTGAGCTTATTAATCCCCGATTCCTGAAATGGGAAAATACAAAATGTCTCATAGTCACTAAACACCTCATTAAATAAAACAAAACAATTCCACATTCCACAATCATCACCAAATTTTAAAATCTGAAACAGGTACCCACACTACCCCCAACTTACTCACACAATTCCCCAATTAATGGGGAAAAGAATAAGCAAAGAGACATAAGTGTTTGTTTATCTAACCACAGGTCGACTCGACTCACCTAAAAAGTAGCCATGCCCAAGCTCGAGCGGAGCTCGTCTCGACTCAAGTTAACCTTTGAGAAACGTGTTTATTGACCATCATTTCAAAATAAAAAATAAAAAAGAACGAGCGACTCATCAAGCTCACGAGAATGCTCAGAAAGAGGTCGAGCTACACTAGTGTAGGGTCGGCTGCAGCCCTACTCACACGAACCTCAATTTACAGAGAGGCGTAAATCCCAACCACAGAAAATCAATTTAGTAAACCATAGAAAATACGATGAAACAAAGAAGATGAATTGAATTTACCTGATATGAACGGAGGCTCTGCGAACTGCCCACATTCTGACTCTTTGAAATTACTAATATTTCTATAGGAAATGTGACTGTGAATCGATAACCGAAGAAGGTGACCAGAAATGAATTCTAAAACCCTAAATAAAACCCTCTTTCCCGGATTTCACAGTACTCGTCCAGGTTTTAGTGGGCTTCATGATCAAAAGCCCAACAGCCACAAACTCAAGCCCATCAATTATATTTGGGTACCAACAGTATATCTTTTTTATTTAAATTGAAAATGTAAAATAATTGTAGATTAGAGTAACAAATTCCTCTTGTGGTTTAAGCTACTTTAATTACAAAACAACCCTAGACCAGAGTATGAAGGTAAACGAATTGAACTTTTTTGACTCGATTCGTGATTCGATTCGCTTTTTGATGATTCGTATTCGAAAAAACGAATACAAATACAAATATAAATATTTTTTTAATTCAAATATTTACGAATACGAATATAAATAATGTATTATTCGATTATATTATGTGAATAGTTCGATTCAAATATATATATATATATATATATATATATATATAAATACATATATACAAATTTTAATAGATATTTTGTAGTTTTTTTATTTTTTGATGCACAATAATAAAATATAATGATTTATTAGGGTTAACATTTTTTTTTCAATTTATTATTTTTTGTCTATTATAATTGATTTTTTTTTTACTCTTTCATGATAAAATAACACAATATATATTGTTCATTTTATTTTTTATTTTATTTTTTAATTTTTTAACGTATATTCAAATATTCGACGAATACGAATTGAAATTTAATATTTAAACGAGTAAGAATACGAATAAAAATATTTGAATATGCACATGAATACGAATCGAATAGTCAGATATTCGACTCGATTCGTTTACATCCCTATCCTAGAGTTTATTGATACATGTTGATAACCTAGCTATTATGTCTTATTCAATAAAATATATATACACACATATATATGTCATTTTGCTTTTATTTATACACATTATTCGTCACTCAAATTATAATATACTCCCTCCATCCAAAGACAGTTGTCATACTTTCCTTTTTGGGGTGTCCAATAATAGTTGACACACCCCAAAAAAGGAAATAATTATTCTAACTTTTTTATTTTAATATACAATTTTATTCTACTTTACACCACCTACTTTTTAAACTTTACTCACAACTACTTTACTTTTCACTTTTAAAATATATTTTTACCTTTTACTTTTCAATTAAAAAATACAAAAATAACAATTTTCTTAAACTCCGTATCCAGCAAAGTATGACGTCTATTAATGGCCGGAGGGAATACATATTAACATATAAACAATTATATTAACATATAAACAATTTCATTCAATTCACAACATAAATCATAAAAAAAAAATGTAAGAAACTTCTACCTCTTGTAACGTCTGTGATTCCTTTTCGTACCTTCTAAGTTCAAAGGCTTCTTCTAATTCATAAGTCAAACCTCAAGCTCGTATAATCAATTCCTATTCATGTATTTAAATTAACATACTTAATATATAATTATATATAAACGGAAGTATAGTTTGGTTAAAGGGAAAGGTTGAGAAATTATTTGGGAGCCTGACTACAAGTTTCATAAGCTTGATATATAGCGGAAAGATGATTCATTCAGATCAACATCAGAGTCCAACTGCATTTCCCATGTTGTATATTTGAAAAAGGTTGACCTCCTTGCTTCTCTCATGGCGGGGCAATACAAGACCGTGAAATGTCGATAATGAGTTCCTGAGCGAGAGTATTTATCGCGAGCTTGATTCGATTTTGGAAACGGATTGAGTTTTCATGAGATATATATTATACATCATATGATAATTAAGTACTGTTTATATAAAAATAAAATGTGAATGTTTAAGGTAATGGGACTATGAGATGAATGATGTTATTTAACTTATTTCTCTTCCTTCACTTCTTAATTATTTGATATGCCAAGTGAAAAGTTGTTATGAGATTCTTTTAATATATTTAATTAGAGTATTTTTAAGAAGTCTAAGTGTTACCTTATAACCCAAAATTTATAACCACAGGCTCTTATGTTTGACCGATTTGATTGGGTACAATTCATGAATCTTTATAATTACTATTAGAGGGAATTCATTACTAAATTTTTTTTTTGTATTATTCTTTTAATAAGTTCAATTTATATTTGTTTGAATAATTTTGTATATTTTTTAACGTGGATAATTATTTATATTATTTACTCAATCGTTAATGTTAATTTTAACTTCTTTTAATTAATCTGTAATTTTTATTTATTTAATTAGAATCCGTGAGTCTAAATTAAAATAAGAATTATCATTATATATAATTAAGTAATTCATTATATTTAATTTACTTATATTAAATATTAAATATTAAACAATTTGAAATTATTAATTTTGTTACATTTAAATGATTCATTAAGTATTGAATTATTTGTTTACATTTAATTAATGTAAATATAATTTCATTTATTATAATTATTGTTATTATTATTATTAATATGTATTTCTCTTTTCTTTTATGAATTATTTTTTTTATATCTTCATATATCTCTCAATTCTCTTATTCAATAAAATATTTTTTATTTCTCTCTCCCCCGCATGTTCATGCTCCATCATTTTGACATGCTCCATTCTTTCTTTTGTCTTTCGGGCTAAGAGCCACTCGTTATTAATAATTTATATAAATATTAATTTTACATGATTGTATTTTAACTATTACAAAATTATATTTTATTTTTCATGCTTCACACGTAATTATTATTTTTGCACTTTATACATAATTTACTTTTATATTTTTAGGTAAAATGATTTTTATTTCAACCAAGTATAAAATTTTAATTAATATTTTTGTGCTCCACACCTATCTCTTTTAATATGATAATTATAATTTTATACTTATTAAAATAACAACTATTTTACAAATTGAATGAGGAGTACTCACGAGTTCTGGGAAAACGGAATCTATGTAACTGTTGACCTCTAGAGCAGAGAGTCACACAGTCGGCATAACTCCTCTCTCCTTCCAGTAGGCAAATAGGGTCATATCGCATCCGACAAATGCAAAGCAAGATCCTAGAAAAAAAACATTACTGTTAAAAAAGTAAAAAATAGTGATATAATAAGTATAGTTTTGTAAGTAATGAGAGTGTTTGTGTGTTTATAGAGGCAGAACAATAAATATTTTTTAGGGTTTTTTCTTTTCCCCGGAAATTGATTCGTAGTACCACTTGTTGATTTTTTTTGTGTGAGACACTTGTGAATTACAGATTAGTTTCTTTATTAAATATTAATCAATAAATAATCTAAGATTTTAATTTGGCTTTAAAAATTGTAATCTACTAATTTCATTAAAAGAGAAAAAAAAATGATTTCATCCCCCATAAATAAGAATTGTGTTTTGGATTTGGCCTCAAAATTAAATATAGTCTACTAATTTTGAAAAAAAAAATATTTGATTCCATGAATAAAATTATTCTCGACTAATGAGTACTCTCATGAAAGAAATAAGGCCATAAGGGTAATTGGATCTTTTTTCAAGATAGTACGATAATTTATTTTATTTGTATTTTGTAAGTTGATGATAGACGCTCAATATTGTTACCATTTATTGACATTTGTTTGTCCAAACATGTTCTTGGTGTAGGCAATCATGATTTTCATCTTAAACTTATAAGCATGCTATTTTAAACTTGAATTTAATAAATAATATTAATTATGTTGTACATTAATTATTTTTTCATTAAACTTATTTATTACTTAAACTCATTTATAGTATTTAATATGAAGTAAAAAAAATCGTAATTAATTTTTTTTCTATACAAACTCTTTAAAAACGGAAATAGTACTACACATGTTCCTCATCTGTCTCAACTAACTATGAAGAATGTCCTTGTAATGCAAATTTCAAAGAAGTGCATAATTAATTGGGATAAGTTTAAGAATGATTTTCTTGTAAATTAAAAAAAAAAATGTGCATATATAATTGAGAGTGAAAGAATATATAGTACTCATAGTTGTTATTATTATTATTATTATTATTATTATTATTATTATTATTATTATTATTATTATTATTATTATTATTATTATTATTATTTAAATTTAAAAAAATACAGTACACTCCTATCTATAAGGGTATGTTTTATGGACTAGTTAAAATCATGTTAGTTTAGTTAAATTAAACTAAAATGATTTTAAGTAGTCCACAAAACATAAATAATTTATTAGACACATAAGAGACAAAATTTCAAAAAGAAACTTTTAAGTATTAAAAAAATTGAAACAACTGTAATTCTAATTTTAAATGTGGATTGTTCGTATGAATATTCCTGTATCAAGCTGAATGTATGAGTGTTATTTATCCACTAGATTGATTCTTGCTTTGCCAATCAATTCAATTGCTCTTACATTCGGTGATCACGTTGCGATTCAATGAAAAAAAAAAAAAGAGTTCTCAAATATTCTTGTGAACATTTTATTTATTGATCCATTAGATTGATTCAATCTTGCTCTGCCAATCAATTCAATTGCTAGTGTCACTACCTTTTCATTTTACTTGACATAATTGTTAATTACAAAACAACTTCGGAGATTTTCTAAAATTATAAAAAGAACCTGACTAAAAATTAGTACTACATTTTTTGAAGGAAATAATCCCAACATTTTTTAATGTGCAAATTTTGAATTACTAAATGAATTAATTAGAGGCGATGGATTTAATATAAGGAACTTCTTTTTTAATTAACTAATGGAATAAAAAAATTCACCTAATTAGTTGGTGACCTAACAAAACGAGAGAGCGGGCCGGCCCGAACCCGCTCATCAAATTTAGATTTGTCATAGTCGGAGTTCGACGACTGTATAAGCAGAACGAGAAAGGATTTTCGGTAGGAATTACAGTATATATAACACAGTAACACACATATACTTACAACCGTATATATATACACACACACATCGATACAAGTGATTAGGGAGGTGGTTGGTTCGCTAGAAGATGAACGGCGGCCCATCTGGTTTCAGTAAGCTTTTATTTAATTTGAAATTTTTTCTTTCAATTTTGGTTTCTAGGTTTTAAAGGGTTTTTTTCACAGATAATGCGGCGGTTACGAAGATCGTAGTAATCGCGAGTGCATTATTCACAATTATATTTGGGATCCGCTCTAGAAACCTCCAATGGTCTTATCAGGTACTCCATCTTCCTCCTCACTTTTCCAGTTTCTAATTCTCGGGATTTTTTTTTAATTATTTTTTTTGTGTCTGGAGTTTATCTGTGTTGGTTTGATGATTGAATGCCGCGATTAACATTTTGATTTTATGTTATTTTATTCAAGTTTTTACAAAATTAATTTATTGTTTTTGGGATTACAATGTGGAATTGTGGGTTTACTTGGATGGAGTGGATGAAGTTGGTAATATCTTCCGGTTATCGATAATTTCTGAATAGATTCTATTTGTGAAGGTTAGGGCTTCAACTAACCATATAATGTATCTTGTGCATAAATGCTATTTCATGTTACTGTCACACTTTGAGTGTGGAGTGTGGAGGTGTCCGGAACCCTCACACAATTCTCAGTTTTACTTCGATATGTAGAACATCATTTTGAACTTCTGAAGTAGAAACTTCATATTACCATTTTAAGGGTAGAGATCCTTACACGGGTGCGTCTAGACTCTGGACAGGGACTTTATGAAGTTTCTTTAAATCCCGTGACTGGATTTAAGTAATCTACAAAAAAAGAGTGTTAGACTTTATTAGGTTTAATTGAAAAGGTGAATTGGTTGCTATCTTAGACCAAATTTGTCCATAATCCATACTGAGTAGGTTTAGAAATTTTGACTTTTAAGTCCCGTAGTCTAAAATTTTCCTGTAGACACACACACGCACGTGGGTGAGTGGGTAACTATGTGCAGTAATATTCCGGAGATGGTGAAGTATCAGGAATTGTTTTCACTAAATGATGTATTGATGAGTTCTTATCCACTCTTCCACCACCTCTATAGTGTGCCTGTCTTTTCTTTTCAAAAAGACTATGAATCATCTTCTCTTGACTATAAGTTATTTTTGTACTTATAGATTTAGGTGGATACAGGGGCAATAATTTTATCTGATTGTAGCATCCTAACCTGGTAACTAACTGTTGACAGGATATTTTCAAGAAACTTCAAATATGGAAGCTCATAGTTTCAGTTTTCGGCTTTTCGTCTACACCGGAGCTGATTTTTGGAATTTATCTTCTGTACTACTTCCGCGTGTTTGAAAGGCAAATAGGTTCTAATAAATACAGTGTACGTTCTTGCTCAAGCACAATTTCCTTCTTGTTTCATATGAAGGGTATATGCCAAAGTATAGAAAATATCAGATTGTCACTTAATTGGTAGTAATGATCAATAATTAACTTTTTAAATGAAACTATTTCCATCTCATTTTTTTCTTGCAGATCTTTATCTTGTTTTCAGTCACTGTCTCTTTACTGCTTGAAGTCCTTGCACAATTGTTACTTAAAGGTGCGCTTATTTCTTTATATGATTTTTTTTCTATGTTTGTTCTTTTTTCCTCATTACTTTGCTGGCTTGCATGTGCCCCTCCTCACACGTGGCAATGTGATGTAGTTGGCATATCTTTTAATTACGTAGGGATAAATCATAAATGAAGCTAAATAACCGAGAGACGTGATGTTTGAGGTTTTTGTAATGATATGATGTGGGGTGTATCTTTATTATTTTATATGATATTGTATCCTCATTTGGTATCTTTTCTCAATTGTTATTTAATTACACTGACTACACGTATTTTTTATGCAACTGAACAAATAACTATTTGAAGGTGTCTATTATTCCTATTTAGTATTTACATACATAATCTAGTCCTGTGACTTTTGACTGATGATTATGGTTTTATTTGTGGCAGATCCTTCCTTGAGCATACTCACGTCTGGGCCCTATGGACTTATATTCTCTTCATTCATACCTTTTTATTTCGACATCCCTGTTTCTACGCGGTTTCGTGTGCTTAGCCTCAACTTCTCTGACAAGACCTTCATTTATTTAGCAGGAGTTCAGGTACTCAACTGTTATCTATGTCATTGCTTTTCTTGTTTCTTGTTTCTTATTTCTTGGCATCAGTCAAACCACTTTCTTAATGATACTATTTTTCTCTCGATGTCTGTTTATTTGGTTTGCCACTTCTATGTTACAGCTATTTCTTTCTTCCTGGAAAAGATCCATGATACCTGGGATTTGTGGTATTTTAGCAGGCTCCCTATATCGCATGAATGTTTTCTGTGTACGCCGGGTGAAGGTTGTACCTAATATTTAGTTGAACAGTTTTTTTCAAATTTATATTAACATATACTCGTCTTCTGAAGTTTCATTTCAGTATTGTGAAATGTGCGGTGTGACCCTTTCTTATAAATCATTCAAACCAAATCAAAATAAGGAGAAAAATGTACCATTGATGTATGCTCTAACTACAATTTACAAGAGGAAAACAAATCAGCTCTCTTATAAAATTACAAAAATCACTGAGATTTTTGAAAACCTCATGGGTACTTTTTGTAATCATCCCTTACGAGTTTAATCGTCTGACATAGTTATGACCTCTTTGCTCTGATATTGAGTTCTGGCTGACTTAAGTACTTAACTTCCACTTTTCTGTTTTCAGTTTCCTGAATTTATTGCTTCGTTCTTCTCAAGACTGTCTTTGCCGTCTATTGGGAACACATCACCATCTGCCAGCTCATCATCGTCCAGGAATGTTCTTGGAAGTGCACCACCCCATGCTGGTCGCCAAGTTGAGGTAATTTTTTGGCTGCTGAATTTGGGTTGAAAATACTTTCTTATTTATCTTCTTAATACATGCTACACTCTTTTCTCCCCCAACTCTCATCCATACCAAGTTACATCCTAATTTCGTTTCACCCCTAAATTCTATACTTTCTTGTTTATCTGGTTTCAGGCGAACTATCCAGCTGCTCCCTTTTCATCCTCGACCGAACCACCAGAGGAGTCCATTGCCACACTTGTTTCAATGGGGTTTGATCGGAATTCAGCTAGGCAAGCACTTGTACATGCCAGGAATGATCTTAATGCTGCAACCAACATCCTTCTCGGATCATAAGCACATTGAGCGAGAGCAGTTTATAGGTTGAGTTGGACAATGCGTTCAAAAACTAAATCATAACATAACAATGGATTCTGGGTCCCCTGGAAAAAAACAAAAACAAAAAAATACAATGGATTCTTGATATTGAAAGTGAGAAACATTTTGTAACTGTTGAGCCATTGCACTATCTTTTATAACAACGGGTTAAGATTAACTTACATAGTTGTAGAGATGCTGCTGCGTATAATAAGATGTTGACCCTGTGGTTTGTTTCTCTGAGACTAATTTTTAAATAATTACAAATGGACCTAACCTTTTATCTTCACCATTTGTTTACAACAGTAAAAATTTGTAAGATGCAAAAGACGAAATAGTATCATCTTCAAATAATTAGAAATGGACCTAACCTTTTATTTTTACCATTTATTTACAACAGTAAAAATTTGTAAGATGCAAAAGACAAAATAGTGTCATCGATAATAGACCTCCGTCCTCAGTCATACAATACATTACAAAATAGTGTCATCTGTAATATTTAGAGACTGAGGCCTGAAGGTCTATTAAAAAACTATATTAATCTATTTATTTTTTATATTGCTTCTATCACAATCCCAAATGCACTTCAAAGTTTATAATGCACTCCGTATTGTGTACCTTACAAAAATCATTTCTTTCCTGTGGGTGAAGTCAAATAAGAGAAATAAATGACCCAAAATGCAATTATAGTTAAAAGACCCTAAGGAAAATGTGGTCTCACAAAAGGAATTATAGTTTGCAGAAATAAATAATCAACATAACACATAAACTAGGTAGCAGACGAAACAAAGTCTTGACGCATAATACAACAGTTCAGGTAGTACTAATGTCGACCCTGCTTTTGTGAAGCTGGAAGGCTGGGGTAATCCAACTCCCGCAACTGCACTGAGTGCCGGACCAGTTGAAGTAACCTAAGCGTGCTTCACAGTGGACACAAAACAGTTTGCCCTCCAGACCACCTTCCTCGACTGGATAGTAATAATAATATCATAATAATCAGAAACCCCAGCATTTCAATTTTTATTTCATGCAAACTATTTTATGGAACAAATTTGATTTGCAAATACTAAAAGATCAAAAACGTTTCTTGATGAGAAAACTAATGTAATCTACAAGTAGCCGTACCTTTTTTCATCCAACGGAGAGGCTCAACAAAGATAGACGTACACTCCTCATCGGGACTACTGTAAAAATTGCCACTCCTTCTACGCCAATCGAAGCATGACTCGCCCTCCCCTGGAACATGATCCACAATATTCTCTTTTAATGCAACTAGTCTACGGCACTTCTTGCACCGGTAGGCGGGAGTTCGAGTTGGAGCTTCTTTATCAGTTGACGCTTCAGAATTCGAGGTAATTACAGCTGGCAAGCCCGGATCAGGACTGTACTTAGAACCATCTATTTTCTCCCCACGGTTATAGGAATCGCCTGTATTGCACAACATATACGATTCCAACTCCAAGAATAAGGCATTTGAAAACGGAAGCAGTAAAAAATATGAAAATAATATTAACAATATCCACGGCACATATCTAGATGAGGTCACGTGAATAGAGGATAATATCCACGTTGGAACATTTTAAAATTAACTGAAATAAAAGGCAGCTAGAATCAAGACAAATTCATGACATATATAACAAATTAAACAATTCCATTACTCGGCTACTAGCATAACTGGAACTTTCCAAATGGATCAGATATGAGTTTACAGAATAATAAATAGGGGAAACTGTCAAGCTGATATCGAGAGTGGTTCCCTTTCGGAGATTTTTGGACCTGTTAACTTTACTGTGTAAAAATATTTCAACAATTGAACGAAAATAAACCCATGTTTTTTCAAACAACAGCCTTGATATTTACTAAACTCTTGATTTTTTTTGCTCTTTTTCCATTTTGCGTAATATGCCTAGGAGGCTAGGACCCACTAGCATCTTAAACCAATGATTGTGCCAGAATGAATCACAAAGAGGGTAGGGACATCTTTAAGGTTATTGTATTCAGACGGCCCTTATATAGTTTGATCTGGAAGGATTCATACTTAATTGAAATTCACAGACCAAGAACTATGGCAATAGAATCGATGAAATCAAACTAACTAGTATATGATGCAGGATGATACATAGAAAGGAAAACAAGAAGATATATTATTGATTGTTCAGGAGGAAATTTGGACCTAATACTTTTAAGCGGAAGCGCTTGTATATGGGGCTTGCATGATCAACTTTAAAACCCATTTCTTCAAACATTTTTAACTGCAACCAAAAATAGAAAGGGCATTAGAATTCGCATAAAGTGCTAGTCAATATTACGAGGGCTAGCAAAGATAAGATACGGAGTAGTTTTGATGTCACCTGCTCCAGGAAACCATCATTTGGACACACAGATTCACAGCTCTGTCGCAAAGATTCAATAGCATCTAATGATAAAATAAAAATGGGAAATTTTAAATTAGAAAACTAGAAAATAATGGAGAGAGAAGAAAAAGGAAATAATTCAAATAAATTATATAACTGCTATTTACCATCTACGGATAGTCGTTCACTTTTCATCAGGTATGCTGTAATGATTGCTGCACTGCAACGAACACAGGCAAAGAAGGGTGTAAACCCTAAGGGCTTGACAAAAGCAGAGAAACAAACAATTACATTGTATGTCTTCTCTGAACATTAATAAGAAAAACCCTTTAACAAACAATGGTAAAAATTTCGACCAAAGAGAATCAGAACTTGAGACCCCTATTTCAACAAGTCTGACTAAAATATCCAAAGATCCCCCCCAAGTTCTCATCCAATTACTCAATCCTTAAATGATTATGCAAGGATAATTTCGACTTTTATTTTTTATTTAAACTAATGACAGTAAAAATATTGTCTGGACCATTGGACCCACAGAAATCAAATCTGGACATATTACCAAGAACCCCTTTGTATAATCGAGCAAACAGATTTAGTTAGTATCTTGAACACGGTAATGAACTTAGATTGGTTTCAATGATATCATTGCCACATAATACACATTTGACAAACAAACTACGTATAAGCTATACCTACCTCCTTGATACACCTGCAAAGCAATGAACCAATACGGATCCCTCTTTCCTACTATCTTCGATAAAATCCAAACAGACATCCAAGTAGTCCAGCAAGTCTTCACTCTCCATATCTCTCAAAGGCACTGCCATCCTCACAAACTTCAAATCCTTATCTGCATACTCCGATGAATAGATGCTCGCGCACCAGGTACGGCATTTCGACACGATCAATATAGTCTGAATTTGACTTGAATGATTGAAGTGGACTGTAACATTAACACCCCTTGCGTTATAAAATAAAATGCAGATAATTGGCAAAGACTAAAAATCCAAGCTTGCTCAAAGATTAATTCCTAATGGTGAGTATATTTATTTATTGAAAAAAAAAACAGATTATCAATTTCACTGCAGTAAAATCGTCTTTTATCATCTTCCATTCGGTAGAAAACACAGAGAAATCAATTTTTACATGAATACATTCGAAGAAGAAAATGAAATCCGTAAATAGATAAATAAGGTTTTAGACTACGCCAATCCGTAAAATGAAATCGAATTTCTGAGAAATTAAATTAAACAAAAAAAAAATCGTACGAAAATTGATTTCTTTACATAACACGACGCTTCTCAATAGTACCTGATGACGGTAAACGGAATATTCCGATGAGTTGGCGTCGGAGTATTCACTGGGTGACGCTCTCGACGCGAGAGGATAGTGCTGTTTTTTATTTTTATTTTTATTTTCGCAGTTTTTATATGAGGCTCGCACGTGTGATGGAATCTAAGAAGGATCTTATTTACACGCGTTAACTCCTTCGAAGGAGAAAAGGTATATTCCACCTGGCGAGTAGGCCGTCAGTTTTTTCCTTTTTTCTTTTTTTCTTTTTTAATTATTTCTTTTTGAAAATATTTGCAAGACCTTCAACTATTGCACCAGATCAAACAAGCCCTAAATCTTTCACACATTTAACATATTATCCCTTTTACAGCTTATTTGGATTTCAGCAATCTCAGTACTTACTCTTTAAAAAAATCATTGTACTAAAAAGAATACAAAAATATACTCCCCATAAATGTAGTTAAGAATAAACTGAAATAAAAACAAAAAAAATATTAACTTGAGGAACCATTTTCCAGTGTAGGTTGTAATTTGAAGTCCAACCAGTCGTCAACGTTTTTCCCCTTACTTACTCGTTCCTGTAAACAATGTATCTCGTATAATGATAAGAATATACGTGGGCCAGGTCAGCATCCGTCTCCATCATCCTTGGTGTAAACTGGTATTTGCCAATTTTTTGTGTTCTTTTTGGGATCATCTGTGAGGCTAAGATCCTTATCATCTTCTTTGAACGTTTTAATAAACGTTTTGGCTCTCATCAGAATTAGCCTTTCCAGCATAAACAACTGGTAATTGTTCTCAATTAATGGATCTACGAGACTGCTGTAGTTTGACGAGTACGCCAATTTGTACCTGCAAAACAAGAGTCGGCAACAAAAATTATGTAAATATGTGTTTTTTATATTTTTTGAAAAACAAATTAAAATGAAACTGGAATGTGTTGTGTAAACACTAAACATTGAGAGAACTAAAAAAAAACTTTTTTCTATTTTCAGCCAAGTACGTAAACATTTATGCACATTTCAATAGCAAAAAACGAACAAGAAGAATACCTTACGGCCAAAGGCGAAAAGAAACCGGGGGTCCTTTCATTCGATGCAATGAAAAGGGTTCGTCCAGGTGGGACCCATTTCGAGATTCTACAAAGAATAAACTCGGCACGAGTGTCTCTGTCAAGGTGAGGGCTTAAGCTCCGGTCAACACCGAATCTGTCCTTCCTAGTCTTCAGTTTATCGCCTCGGCGAACATGAATAGCATCAAAATCTTATTCTTGGCCTGGGACTTGGAGTCAAGGTGCCCTCTTTTAACTTTACATAGATATGTATAAATGTATATAATTTATTTTATTTTTGTTTGTTTTGAGTTATATTTTTTTATTGAACATCCTTAATTTTCAGGGCGAGGATTTTCAGAAGGATGCTCTCCGATATCACAAAATCATTATATTAACAGATGCTGATGTGGATGGTGCTCACATAAGGACTTTGTTATTAACCTTCTTCTTTAGGTATCAGGTAATGTAAATTGAAATGAAAGAGAACTATATAATTATGGAGTTTTTTTTCCAATTTTTTTATCAGTTATGTTTAGAAATTTAATTCTTGTGGGGTATTATATTTGGCAACAGAAAGCTTTGTTTGATGAAGGTTGTATCTATGTTGGTGTTCCGCCTTTATATAAGGTAACCTTCATTATTATTTTTCGAATAGCTTTGTCCCTGTTGATTTGAACATTAAAGCGAAAGTCTATTTCATTTATTAAAAGTTCTCATTTTTCTTTGTTGATTTTCAGGTCGAGAGGGGGAAGCAAGCATACTACTGCCATGATGAAGCAGAACTGAAAAAACTACAACGTTCTTTTCCTTCAAATGCTTCTTACACCATTCAGAGGTTTAAAGGTGAGCTGATGTATTCAAATCTTGACTGGATATACACACACAGAGATGTGTATGTGTATATTTATATAGCGTCCATCGAATGTGAAACATCTGATGTTTGTCATTGTTGTTAGCAGAGGCCTTTCTCATTAGACATTGCTCTTTTGTCGTTTGGTGGCAGCAAAAGAAATGACACAAATTCCCCAATAAATGGGATAATTACAAAAACCATCCCCTAAGTTTAGCCTAGAAACGGATTTAATTAATTGAGATCCGAAACAGAAAATGGAAAAAGAGCAAAAAAAATCAAGAGTTTAGTAAATATCAAGGCTGTTGTTTGAAAAAACATGGGTTTATTTTCGTTCAATTGTTGAAATATTTTTACACAGTAAAGTTAACAGGTCCAAAAATCTCCGAAAGGGAACCACTCTCGATATCAGCTTGACAGTTTCCCCTATTTATTATTCTGTAAACTCATATCTGATCCATTTGGAAAGTTCCAGTTATGCTAGTAGCCGAGTAATGGAATTGTTTAATTTGTTATATATGTCATGAATTTGTCTTGATTCTAGCTGCCTTTTATTTCAGTTAATTTTAAAATGTTCCAACGTGGATATTATCCTCTATTCACGTGACCTCATCTAGATATGTGCCGTGGATATTGTTAATATTATTTTCATATTTTTTACTGCTTCCGTTTTCAAATGCCTTATTCTTGGAGTTGGAATCGTATATGTTGTGCAATACAGGCGATTCCTATAACCGTGGGGAGAAAATAGATGGTTCTAAGTACAGTCCTGATCCGGGCTTGCCAGCTGTAATTACCTCGAATTCTGAAGCGTCAACTGATAAAGAAGCTCCAACTCGAACTCCCGCCTACCGGTGCAAGAAGTGCCGTAGACTAGTTGCATTAAAAGAGAATATTGTGGATCATGTTCCAGGGGAGGGCGAGTCATGCTTCGATTGGCGTAGAAGGAGTGGCAATTTTTACAGTAGTCCCGATGAGGAGTGTACGTCTATCTTTGTTGAGCCTCTCCGTTGGATGAAAAAAGGTACGGCTACTTGTAGATTACATTAGTTTTCTCATCAAGAAACGTTTTTGATCTTTTAGTATTTGCAAATCAAATTTGTTCCATAAAATAGTTTGCATGAAATAAAAATTGAAATGCTGGGGTTTCTGATTATTATGATATTATTATTACTATCCAGTCGAGGAAGGTGGTCTGGAGGGCAAACTGTTTTGTGTCCACTGTGAAGCACGCTTAGGTTACTTCAACTGGTCCGGCACTCAGTGCAGTTGCGGGAGTTGGATTACCCCAGCCTTCCAGCTTCACAAAAGCAGGGTCGACATTAGTACTACCTGAACTGTTGTATTATGCGTCAAGACTTTGTTTCGTCTGCTACCTAGTTTATGTGTTATGTTGATTATTTATTTCTGCAAACTATAATTCCTTTTGTGAGACCACATTTTCCTTAGGGTCTTTTAACTATAATTGCATTTTGGGTCATTTATTTCTCTTATTTGACTTCACCCACAGGAAAGAAATGATTTTTGTAAGGTACACAATACGGAGTGCATTATAAACTTTGAAGTGCATTTGGGATTGTGATAGAAGCAATATAAAAAATAAATAGATTAATATAGTTTTTTAATAGACCTTCAGGCCTCAGTCTCTAAATATTACAGATGACACTATTTTGTAATGTATTGTATGACTGAGGACGGAGGTCTATTATCGATGACACTATTTTGTCTTTTGCATCTTACAAATTTTTACTGTTGTAAATAAATGGTAAAAATAAAAGGTTAGGTCCATTTCTAATTATTTGAAGATGATACTATTTCGTCTTTTGCATCTTACAAATTTTTACTGTTGTAAACAAATGGTGAAGATAAAAGGTTAGGTCCATTTGTAATTATTTAAAAATTAGTCTCAGAGAAACAAACCACAGGGTCAACATCTTATTATACGCAGCAGCATCTCTACAACTATGTAAGTTAATCTTAACCCGTTGTTATAAAAGATAGTGCAATGGCTCAACAGTTACAAAATGTTTCTCACTTTCAATATCAAGAATCCATTGTATTTTTTTGTTTTTGTTTTTTTCCAGGGGACCCAGAATCCATTGTTATGTTATGATTTAGTTTTTGAACGCATTGTCCAACTCAACCTATAAACTGCTCTCGCTCAATGTGCTTATGATCCGAGAAGGATGTTGGTTGCAGCATTAAGATCATTCCTGGCATGTACAAGTGCTTGCCTAGCTGAATTCCGATCAAACCCCATTGAAACAAGTGTGGCAATGGACTCCTCTGGTGGTTCGGTCGAGGATGAAAAGGGAGCAGCTGGATAGTTCGCCTGAAACCAGATAAACAAGAAAGTATAGAATTTAGGGGTGAAACGAAATTAGGATGTAACTTGGTATGGATGAGAGTTGGGGGAGAAAAGAGTGTAGCATGTATTAAGAAGATAAATAAGAAAGTATTTTCAACCCAAATTCAGCAGCCAAAAAATTACCTCAACTTGGCGACCAGCATGGGGTGGTGCACTTCCAAGAACATTCCTGGACGATGATGAGCTGGCAGATGGTGATGTGTTCCCAATAGACGGCAAAGACAGTCTTGAGAAGAACGAAGCAATAAATTCAGGAAACTGAAAACAGAAAAGTGGAAGTTAAGTACTTAAGTCAGCCAGAACTCAATATCAGAGCAAAGAGGTCATAACTATGTCAGACGATTAAACTCGTAAGGGATGATTACAAAAAGTACCCATGAGGTTTTCAAAAATCTCAGTGATTTTTGTAATTTTATAAGAGAGCTGATTTGTTTTCCTCTTGTAAATTGTAGTTAGAGCATACATCAATGGTACATTTTTCTCCTTATTTTGATTTGGTTTGAATGATTTATAAGAAAGGGTCACACCGCACATTTCACAATACTGAAATGAAACTTCAGAAGACGAGTATATGTTAATATAAATTTGAAAAAAACTGTTCAACTAAATATTAGGTACAACCTTCACCCGGCGTACACAGAAAACATTCATGCGATATAGGGAGCCTGCTAAAATACCACAAATCCCAGGTATCATGGATCTTTTCCAGGAAGAAAGAAATAGCTGTAACATAGAAGTGGCAAACCAAATAAACAGACATCGAGAGAAAAATAGTATCATTAAGAAAGTGGTTTGACTGATGCCAAGAAATAAGAAACAAGAAACAAGAAAAGCAATGACATAGATAACAGTTGAGTACCTGAACTCCTGCTAAATAAATGAAGGTCTTGTCAGAGAAGTTGAGGCTAAGCACACGAAACCGCGTAGAAACAGGGATGTCGAAATAAAAAGGTATGAATGAAGAGAATATAAGTCCATAGGGCCCAGACGTGAGTATGCTCAAGGAAGGATCTGCCACAAATAAAACCATAATCATCAGTCAAAAGTCACAGGACTAGATTATGTATGTAAATACTAAATAGGAATAATAGACACCTTCAAATAGTTATTTGTTCAGTTGCATAAAAAATACGTGTAGTCAGTGTAATTAAATAACAATTGAGAAAAGATACCAAATGAGGATACAATATCATATAAAATAATAAAGATACACCCCACATCATATCATTACAAAAACCTCAAACATCACGTCTCTCGGTTATTTAGCTTCATTTATGATTTATCCCTACGTAATTAAAAGATATGCCAACTACATCACATTGCCACGTGTGAGGAGGGGCACATGCAAGCCAGCAAAGTAATGAGGAAAAAAGAACAAACATAGAAAAAAAATCATATAAAGAAATAAGCGCACCTTTAAGTAACAATTGTGCAAGGACTTCAAGCAGTAAAGAGACAGTGACTGAAAACAAGATAAAGATCTGCAAGAAAAAAATGAGATGGAAATAGTTTCATTTAAAAAGTTAATTATTGATCATTACTACCAATTAAGTGACAATCTGATATTTTCTATACTTTGGCATATACCCTTCATATGAAACAAGAAGGAAATTGTGCTTGAGCAAGAACGTACACTGTATTTATTAGAACCTATTTGCCTTTCAAACACGCGGAAGTAGTACAGAAGATAAATTCCAAAAATCAGCTCCGGTGTAGACGAAAAGCCGAAAACTGAAACTATGAGCTTCCATATTTGAAGTTTCTTGAAAATATCCTGTCAACAGTTAGTTACCAGGTTAGGATGCTACAATCAGATAAAATTATTGCCCCTGTATCCACCTAAATCTATAAGTACAAAAATAACTTATAGTCAAGAGAAGATGATTCATAGTCTTTTTGAAAAGAAAAGACAGGCACACTATAGAGGTGGTGGAAGAGTGGATAAGAACTCATCAATACATCATTTAGTGAAAACAATTCCTGATACTTCACCATCTCCGGAATATTACTGCACATAGTTACCCACTCACCCACGTGCGTGTGTGTGTCTACAGGAAAATTTTAGACTACGGGACTTAAAAGTCAAAATTTCTAAACCTACTCAGTATGGATTATGGACAAATTTGGTCTAAGATAGCAACCAATTCACCTTTTCAATTAAACCTAATAAAGTCTAACACTCTTTTTTTGTAGATTACTTAAATCCAGTCACGGGATTTAAAGAAACTTCATAAAGTCCCTGTCCAGAGTCTAGACGCACCCGTGTAAGGATCTCTACCCTTAAAATGGTAATATGAAGTTTCTACTTCAGAAGTTCAAAATGATGTTCTACATATCGAAGTAAAACTGAGAATTGTGTGAGGGTTCCGGACACCTCCACACTCCACACTCAAAGTGTGACAGTAACATGAAATAGCATTTATGCACAAGATACATTATATGGTTAGTTGAAGCCCTAACCTTCACAAATAGAATCTATTCAGAAATTATCGATAACCGGAAGATATTACCAACTTCATCCACTCCATCCAAGTAAACCCACAATTCCACATTGTAATCCCAAAAACAATAAATTAATTTTGTAAAAACTTGAATAAAATAACATAAAATCAAAATGTTAATCGCGGCATTCAATCATCAAACCAACACAGATAAACTCCAGACACAAAAAAAATAATTAAAAAAAAATCCCGAGAATTAGAAACTGGAAAAGTGAGGAGGAAGATGGAGTACCTGATAAGACCATTGGAGGTTTCTAGAGCGGATCCCAAATATAATTGTGAATAATGCACTCGCGATTACTACGATCTTCGTAACCGCCGCATTATCTGTGAAAAAAACCCTTTAAAACCTAGAAACCAAAATTGAAAGAAAAAATTTCAAATTAAATAAAAGCTTACTGAAACCAGATGGGCCGCCGTTCATCTTCTAGCGAACCAACCACCTCCCTAATCACTTGTATCGATGTGTGTGTGTATATATATACGGTTGTAAGTATATGTGTGTTACTGTGTTATATATACTGTAATTCCTACCGAAAATCCTTTCTCGTTCTGCTTATACAGTCGTCGAACTCCGACTATGACAAATCTAAATTTGATGAGCGGGTTCGGGCCGGCCCGCTCTCTCGTTTTGTTAGGTCACCAACTAATTAGGTGAATTTTTTTATTCCATTAGTTAATTAAAAAAGAAGTTCCTTATATTAAATCCATCGCCTCTAATTAATTCATTTAGTAATTCAAAATTTGCACATTAAAAAATGTTGGGATTATTTCCTTCAAAAAATGTAGTACTAATTTTTAGTCAGGTTCTTTTTATAATTTTAGAAAATCTCCGAAGTTGTTTTGTAATTAACAATTATGTCAAGTAAAATGAAAAGGTAGTGACACTAGCAATTGAATTGATTGGCAGAGCAAGATTGAATCAATCTAATGGATCAATAAATAAAATGTTCACAAGAATATTTGAGAACTCTTTTTTTTTTTTTCATTGAATCGCAACGTGATCACCGAATGTAAGAGCAATTGAATTGATTGGCAAAGCAAGAATCAATCTAGTGGATAAATAACACTCATACATTCAGCTTGATACAGGAATATTCATACGAACAATCCACATTTAAAATTAGAATTACAGTTGTTTCAATTTTTTTAATACTTAAAAGTTTCTTTTTGAAATTTTGTCTCTTATGTGTCTAATAAATTATTTATGTTTTGTGGACTACTTAAAATCATTTTAGTTTAATTTAACTAAACTAACATGATTTTAACTAGTCCATAAAACGTATCCCTTATAGATAGGAGTGTACTGTATTTTTTTAAATTTAAATAATAATAATAATAATAATAATAATAATAATAATAATAATAATAATAATAATAATAATAATAATAATAATAATAATAATAACAACTATGAGTACTATATATTCTTTCACTCTCAATTATATATGCACATTTTTTTTTTTAATTTACAAGAAAATCATTCTTAAACTTATCCCAATTAATTATGCACTTCTTTGAAATTTGCATTACAAGGACATTCTTCATAGTTAGTTGAGACAGATGAGGAACATGTGTAGTACTATTTCCGTTTTTAAAGAGTTTGTATAGAAAAAAAATTAATTACGATTTTTTTTACTTCATATTAAATACTATAAATGAGTTTAAGTAATAAATAAGTTTAATGAAAAAATAATTAATGTACAACATAATTAATATTATTTATTAAATTCAAGTTTAAAATAGCATGCTTATAAGTTTAAGATGAAAATCATGATTGCCTACACCAAGAACATGTTTGGACAAACAAATGTCAATAAATGGTAACAATATTGAGCGTCTATCATCAACTTACAAAATACAAATAAAATAAATTATCGTACTATCTTGAAAAAAGATCCAATTACCCTTATGGCCTTATTTCTTTCATGAGAGTACTCATTAGTCGAGAATAATTTTATTCATGGAATCAAATATTTTTTTTTTCAAAATTAGTAGACTATATTTAATTTTGAGGCCAAATCCAAAACACAATTCTTATTTATGGGGGATGAAATCATTTTTTTTTCTCTTTTAATGAAATTAGTAGATTACAATTTTTAAAGCCAAATTAAAATCTTAGATTATTTATTGATTAATATTTAATAAAGAAACTAATCTGTAATTCACAAGTGTCTCACACAAAAAAAATCAACAAGTGGTACTACGAATCAATTTCCGGGGAAAAGAAAAAACCCTAAAAAATATTTATTGTTCTGCCTCTATAAACACACAAACACTCTCATTACTTACAAAACTATACTTATTATATCACTATTTTTTACTTTTTTAACAGTAATGTTTTTTTTCTAGGATCTTGCTTTGCATTTGTCGGATGCGATATGACCCTATTTGCCTACTGGAAGGAGAGAGGAGTTATGCCGACTGTGTGACTCTCTGCTCTAGAGGTCAACAGTTACATAGATTCCGTTTTCCCAGAACTCGTGAGTACTCCTCATTCAATTTGTAAAATAGTTGTTATTTTAATAAGTATAAAATTATAATTATCATATTAAAAGAGATAGGTGTGGAGCACAAAAATATTAATTAAAATTTTATACTTGGTTGAAATAAAAATCATTTTACCTAAAAATATAAAAGTAAATTATGTATAAAGTGCAAAAATAATAATTACGTGTGAAGCATGAAAAATAAAATATAATTTTGTAATAGTTAAAATACAATCATGTAAAATTAATATTTATATAAATTATTAATAACGAGTGGCTCTTAGCCCGAAAGACAAAAGAAAGAATGGAGCATGTCAAAATGATGGAGCATGAACATGCGGGGGAGAGAGAAATAAAAAATATTTTATTGAATAAGAGAATTGAGAGATATATGAAGATATAAAAAAAATAATTCATAAAAGAAAAGAGAAATACATATTAATAATAATAATAACAATAATTATAATAAATGAAATTATATTTACATTAATTAAATGTAAACAAATAATTCAATACTTAATGAATCACAAAGAGGGTAGGGACATCTTTAAGGTTATTGTATTCAGACAGCCATTATATAGTTTGATCTGGAAGGATTCATACTTAATTGAAAATACACAGACCAAGAACTATAGCAATAGAATCGATGAAATCAAACTAACTAGTATATATGATCCAGAATGATACATAGAAAGGAAAACAAAAATATATATTATTGATTGTTCAGGAGGAAATTCGGACCTAATACTTTTAAGCGGAAGCGCTTGTATATAGGGCTTGCATGATCAACTTTAAAACCCATTTCTTCAAACATTTTTAACTGCAACCAAAAATAGAAAGGGCATTAGAATTCGCATAAAGTGCTAGTCAATATTACGAGGGCTAGCATAGATAAGATACGGAGTAGTTTTTAAATCACCTGCTCCAGGAAACCATCATTTGGACACACAGATTCACAGCTCTGTCGCAAAGATTCAATAGCATCTAATGATAAACAAAAGGGAAATTTTAAAGTAGAAAATAATGGAGAGAGAAGAAAAGGAAAATAAATGATATAACTGCTATTTACCGTCTACGGATAGTCGTTCACTTTTCATCAGGTATGCTGTAATGATTGCTGCACTGCAACGAACACAGGCAAAGAAGGGTGTAAACCCTAAGGGCTTGACAAAAGCAGAGAAAAACCCAATTACATTGTATGCCTTCTCTGAACATTAATAAGAATAAGCCCTTTAACAAACAATGGTAAAAATTTCGACCAAAGAGAATCAGAACTTGAGACCCTTATTTCAACAAGTCTGATTAAAATATCCAAAGATCCCCCCCAAGTTCTCATCCAATTACTCAATCCTTAAATGATTATGCAAGGATAATTTCGACTTTTATTTTTTATTTAAACTAATGACAGTAAAAATATTGTCTGGACCATTGGACCCACAGAAATCAAATCTGGACATATTACCAAGAACCCCTTTGTATAATCGAGCAAACAGATTTAGTTAGTATCTTGAACACGGTAATGAACTTAGATTGGTTTCAATGATATCATTGCCACATAATACACATTTGACAAACAAACTACGTATAAGCTATACCTACCTCCTTGATACACCTGCAAAGCAATGAACCAATACGGATCCCTCTTTCCTACTATCTTCGATAAAATCCAAACAGACATCCAAGTAGTCCAGCAAGTCTTCACTCTCCATATCTCTCAAAGGCACTGCCATCCTCACAAACTTCAAATCCTTATCTGCATACTCCGATGAATAGATGCTCGCGCACCAGGTACGGCATTTCGACACGATCAATATAGTCTGAATTTGACTTGAATGATTGAAGTGGACTGTAACATTAACACCCCTTGCGTTATAAAATAAAATGCAGATAATTGGCAAAGACTAAAAATCCAAGCTTGCTCAAAGATTAATTCCTAATGGTGAGTATATTTATTTATTGAAAAAAAAAACAGATTATCAATTTCACTGCAGTAAAATCGTCTTTTATCATCTTCCATTCGGTAGAAAACACAGAGAAATCAATTTTTACATGAATACATTCGAAGAAGAAAATGAAATCCGTAAATAGATAAATAAGGTTTTAGACTACGCCAATCCGTAAAATGAAATCGAATTTCTGAGAAATTAAATTAAACAAAAAAAAAATCGTACGAAAATTGATTTCTTTACATAACACGACGCTTCTCAATAGTACCTGATGACGGTAAACGGAATATTCCGATGAGTTGGCGTCGGAGTATTCACTGGGTGACGCTCTGGACGCGAGAGGATAGTGCTGTTTTTTATTTTTATTTTTATTTTCGCAGTTTTTATATGAGGCTCGCACGTGTGATGGAATCTAAGAAGGATCTTATTTACACGCGTTAACTCCTTCGAAGGAGAAAAGGTATATTCCACCTGGCGAGTAGGCCGTCAGTTTTTTCCTTTTTTCTTTTTTTCTTTTTTAATTATTTCTTTTTGAAAATATTTGCAAGACCTTCAACTATTGCACCAGATCAAACAAGCCCTAAATCTTTCACACATTTAACATATTATCCCTTTTACAGCTTATTTGGATTTCAGCAATCTCAGTACTTACTCTTTAAAAAAATCATTGTACTAAAAAGAATACAAAAATATACTCCCCATAAATGTAGTTAAGAATAAACTGAAATAAAAACAAAAAAAATATTAACTTGAGGAACCATTTTCCAGTGTAGGTTGTAATTTGAAGTCCAACCAGTCGTCAACGTTTTTCCCCTTACTTACTCGTTCCTGTAAACAATGTATCTCGTATAATGATAAGAATATACGTGGGCCAGGTCAGCATCCGTCTCCATCATCCTTGGTGTAAACTGGTATTTGCCAATTTTTTGTGTTCTTTTTGGGATCATCTGTGAGGCTAAGATCCTTATCATCTTCTTTGAACGTTTTAATAAACGTTTTGGCTCTCATCAGAATTAGCCTTTCCAGCATAAACAACTGGTAATTGTTCTCAATTAATGGATCTACGAGACTGCTGTAGTTTGACGAGTACGCCAATTTGTACCTGCAAAACAAGAGTCGGCAACAAAAATTATGTAAATATGTGTTTTTTATATTTTTTGAAAAACAAATTAAAATGAAACTGGAATGTGTTGTGTAAACACTAAACATTGAGAGAACTAAAAAAAAACTTTTTTCTATTTTCAGCCAAGTACGTAAACATTTATGCACATTTCAATAGCAAAAAACGAACAAGAAGAATACCTTACGGCCAAAGGCGAAAAGAAACCGGGGGTCCTTTCATTCGATGCAATGAAAAGGGTTCGTCCAGGTGGGACCCATTTCGAGATTCTACAAAGAATAAACTCGGCACGAGTGTCTCTGTCAAGGTGAGGGCTTAAGCTCCGGTCAACACCGAATCTGTCCTTCCTAGTCTTCAGTTTATCGCCTCGGCGAACATGAATAGCATCAAAATCTTATTCTTGGCCTGGGACTTGGAGTCAAGGTGCCCTCTTTTAACTTTACATAGATATGTATAAATGTATATAATTTATTTTATTTTTGTTTGTTTTGAGTTATATTTTTTTATTGAACATCCTTAATTTTCAGGGCGAGGATTTTCAGAAGGATGCTCTCCGATATCACAAAATCATTATATTAACAGATGCTGATGTGGATGGTGCTCACATAAGGACTTTGTTATTAACCTTCTTCTTTAGGTATCAGGTAATGTAAATTGAAATGAAAGAGAACTATATAATTATGGAGTTTTTTTTCCAATTTTTTTATCAGTTATGTTTAGAAATTTAATTCTTGTGGGGTATTATATTTGGCAACAGAAAGCTTTGTTTGATGAAGGTTGTATGTATGTTGGTGTTCCGCCTTTATATAAGGTAACCTTCATTATTATTTTTCGAATAGCTTTGTCCCTGTTGATTTGAACATTAAAGCGAAAGTCTATTTCATTTATTAAAAGTTCTCATTTTTCTTTGTTGATTTTCAGGTCGAGAGGGGGAAGCAAGCATACTACTGCCATGATGAAGCAGAACTGAAAAAACTACAACGTTCTTTTCCTTCAAATGCTTCTTACACCATTCAGAGGTTTAAAGGTGAGCTGATGTATTCAAATCTTGACTGGATATACACACACAGAGATGTGTATGTGTATATTTATATAGCGTCCATCGAATGTGAAACATCTGATGTTTGTCATTGTTGTTAGCAGAGGCCTTTCTCATTAGACATTGCTCTTTTGTCGTTTGGTGGCAGCAAAAGAAATGACACAAATTCCCCAATAAATGGGATAATTACAAAAACCATCCCCTAAGTTTAGCCTAGAAACGGATTTAATTAATTGAGATCCGAAACAGAAAATGGAAAAAGAGCAAAAAAAATCAAGAGTTTAGTAAATATCAAGGCTGTTGTTTGAAAAAACATGGGTTTATTTTCGTTCAATTGTTGAAATATTTTTACACAGTAAAGTTAACAGGTCCAAAAATCTCCGAAAGGGAACCACTCTCGATATCAGCTTGACAGTTTCCCCTATTTATTATTCTGTAAACTCATATCTGATCCATTTGGAAAGTTCCAGTTATGCTAGTAGCCGAGTAATGGAATTGTTTAATTTGTTATATATGTCATGAATTTGTCTTGATTCTAGCTGCCTTTTATTTCAGTTAATTTTAAAATGTTCCAACGTGGATATTATCCTCTATTCACGTGACCTCATCTAGATATGTGCCGTGGATATTGTTAATATTATTTTCATATTTTTTACTGCTTCCGTTTTCAAATGCCTTATTCTTGGAGTTGGAATCGTATATGTTGTGCAATACAGGCGATTCCTATAACCGTGGGGAGAAAATAGATGGTTCTAAGTACAGTCCTGATCCGGGCTTGCCAGCTGTAATTACCTCGAATTCTGAAGCGTCAACTGATAAAGAAGCTCCAACTCGAACTCCCGCCTACCGGTGCAAGAAGTGCCGTAGACTAGTTGCATTAAAAGAGAATATTGTGGATCATGTTCCAGGGGAGGGCGAGTCATGCTTCGATTGGCGTAGAAGGAGTGGCAATTTTTACAGTAGTCCCGATGAGGAGTGTACGTCTATCTTTGTTGAGCCTCTCCGTTGGATGAAAAAAGGTACGGCTACTTGTAGATTACATTAGTTTTCTCATCAAGAAACGTTTTTGATCTTTTAGTATTTGCAAATCAAATTTGTTCCATAAAATAGTTTGCATGAAATAAAAATTGAAATGCTGGGGTTTCTGATTATTATGATATTATTATTACTATCCAGTCGAGGAAGGTGGTCTGGAGGGCAAACTGTTTTGTGTCCACTGTGAAGCACGCTTAGGTTACTTCAACTGGTCCGGCACTCAGTGCAGTTGCGGGAGTTGGATTACCCCAGCCTTCCAGCTTCACAAAAGCAGGGTCGACATTAGTACTACCTGAACTGTTGTATTATGCGTCAAGACTTTGTTTCGTCTGCTACCTAGTTTATGTGTTATGTTGATTATTTATTTCTGCAAACTATAATTCCTTTTGTGAGACCACATTTTCCTTAGGGTCTTTTAACTATAATTGCATTTTGGGTCATTTATTTCTCTTATTTGACTTCACCCACAGGAAAGAAATGATTTTTGTAAGGTACACAATACGGAGTGCATTATAAACTTTGAAGTGCATTTGGGATTGTGATAGAAGCAATATAAAAAATAAATAGATTAATATAGTTTTTTAATAGACCTTCAGGCCTCAGTCTCTAAATATTACAGATGACACTATTTTGTAATGTATTGTATGACTGAGGACGGAGGTCTATTATCGATGACACTATTTTGTCTTTTGCATCTTACAAATTTTTACTGTTGTAAATAAATGGTAAAAATAAAAGGTTAGGTCCATTTCTAATTATTTGAAGATGATACTATTTCGTCTTTTGCATCTTACAAATTTTTACTGTTGTAAACAAATGGTGAAGATAAAAGGTTAGGTCCATTTGTAATTATTTAAAAATTAGTCTCAGAGAAACAAACCACAGGGTCAACATCTTATTATACGCAGCAGCATCTCTACAACTATGTAAGTTAATCTTAACCCGTTGTTATAAAAGATAGTGCAATGGCTCAACAGTTACAAAATGTTTCTCACTTTCAATATCAAGAATCCATTGTATTTTTTTGTTTTTGTTTTTTTCCAGGGGACCCAGAATCCATTGTTATGTTATGATTTAGTTTTTGAACGCATTGTCCAACTCAACCTATAAACTGCTCTCGCTCAATGTGCTTATGATCCGAGAAGGATGTTGGTTGCAGCATTAAGATCATTCCTGGCATGTACAAGTGCTTGCCTAGCTGAATTCCGATCAAACCCCATTGAAACAAGTGTGGCAATGGACTCCTCTGGTGGTTCGGTCGAGGATGAAAAGGGAGCAGCTGGATAGTTCGCCTGAAACCAGATAAACAAGAAAGTATAGAATTTAGGGGTGAAACGAAATTAGGATGTAACTTGGTATGGATGAGAGTTGGGGGAGAAAAGAGTGTAGCATGTATTAAGAAGATAAATAAGAAAGTATTTTCAACCCAAATTCAGCAGCCAAAAAATTACCTCAACTTGGCGACCAGCATGGGGTGGTGCACTTCCAAGAACATTCCTGGACGATGATGAGCTGGCAGATGGTGATGTGTTCCCAATAGACGGCAAAGACAGTCTTGAGAAGAACGAAGCAATAAATTCAGGAAACTGAAAACAGAAAAGTGGAAGTTAAGTACTTAAGTCAGCCAGAACTCAATATCAGAGCAAAGAGGTCATAACTATGTCAGACGATTAAACTCGTAAGGGATGATTACAAAAAGTACCCATGAGGTTTTCAAAAATCTCAGTGATTTTTGTAATTTTATAAGAGAGCTGATTTGTTTTCCTCTTGTAAATTGTAGTTAGAGCATACATCAATGGTACATTTTTCTCCTTATTTTGATTTGGTTTGAATGATTTATAAGAAAGGGTCACACCGCACATTTCACAATACTGAAATGAAACTTCAGAAGACGAGTATATGTTAATATAAATTTGAAAAAAACTGTTCAACTAAATATTAGGTACAACCTTCACCCGGCGTACACAGAAAACATTCATGCGATATAGGGAGCCTGCTAAAATACCACAAATCCCAGGTATCATGGATCTTTTCCAGGAAGAAAGAAATAGCTGTAACATAGAAGTGGCAAACCAAATAAACAGACATCGAGAGAAAAATAGTATCATTAAGAAAGTGGTTTGACTGATGCCAAGAAATAAGAAACAAGAAACAAGAAAAGCAATGACATAGATAACAGTTGAGTACCTGAACTCCTGCTAAATAAATGAAGGTCTTGTCAGAGAAGTTGAGGCTAAGCACACGAAACCGCGTAGAAACAGGGATGTCGAAATAAAAAGGTATGAATGAAGAGAATATAAGTCCATAGGGCCCAGACGTGAGTATGCTCAAGGAAGGATCTGCCACAAATAAAACCATAATCATCAGTCAAAAGTCACAGGACTAGATTATGTATGTAAATACTAAATAGGAATAATAGACACCTTCAAATAGTTATTTGTTCAGTTGCATAAAAAATACGTGTAGTCAGTGTAATTAAATAACAATTGAGAAAAGATACCAAATGAGGATACAATATCATATAAAATAATAAAGATACACCCCACATCATATCATTACAAAAACCTCAAACATCACGTCTCTCGGTTATTTAGCTTCATTTATGATTTATCCCTACGTAATTAAAAGATATGCCAACTACATCACATTGCCACGTGTGAGGAGGGGCACATGCAAGCCAGCAAAGTAATGAGGAAAAAAGAACAAACATAGAAAAAAAATCATATAAAGAAATAAGCGCACCTTTAAGTAACAATTGTGCAAGGACTTCAAGCAGTAAAGAGACAGTGACTGAAAACAAGATAAAGATCTGCAAGAAAAAAATGAGATGGAAATAGTTTCATTTAAAAAGTTAATTATTGATCATTACTACCAATTAAGTGACAATCTGATATTTTCTATACTTTGGCATATACCCTTCATATGAAACAAGAAGGAAATTGTGCTTGAGCAAGAACGTACACTGTATTTATTAGAACCTATTTGCCTTTCAAACACGCGGAAGTAGTACAGAAGATAAATTCCAAAAATCAGCTCCGGTGTAGACGAAAAGCCGAAAACTGAAACTATGAGCTTCCATATTTGAAGTTTCTTGAAAATATCCTGTCAACAGTTAGTTACCAGGTTAGGATGCTACAATCAGATAAAATTATTGCCCCTGTATCCACCTAAATCTATAAGTACAAAAATAACTTATAGTCAAGAGAAGATGATTCATAGTCTTTTTGAAAAGAAAAGACAGGCACACTATAGAGGTGGTGGAAGAGTGGATAAGAACTCATCAATACATCATTTAGTGAAAACAATTCCTGATACTTCACCATCTCCGGAATATTACTGCACATAGTTACCCACTCACCCACGTGCGTGTGTGTGTCTACAGGAAAATTTTAGACTACGGGACTTAAAAGTCAAAATTTCTAAACCTACTCAGTATGGATTATGGACAAATTTGGTCTAAGATAGCAACCAATTCACCTTTTCAATTAAACCTAATAAAGTCTAACACTCTTTTTTTGTAGATTACTTAAATCCAGTCACGGGATTTAAAGAAACTTCATAAAGTCCCTGTCCAGAGTCTAGACGCACCCGTGTAAGGATCTCTACCCTTAAAATGGTAATATGAAGTTTCTACTTCAGAAGTTCAAAATGATGTTCTACATATCGAAGTAAAACTGAGAATTGTGTGAGGGTTCCGGACACCTCCACACTCCACACTCAAAGTGTGACAGTAACATGAAATAGCATTTATGCACAAGATACATTATATGGTTAGTTGAAGCCCTAACCTTCACAAATAGAATCTATTCAGAAATTATCGATAACCGGAAGATATTACCAACTTCATCCACTCCATCCAAGTAAACCCACAATTCCACATTGTAATCCCAAAAACAATAAATTAATTTTGTAAAAACTTGAATAAAATAACATAAAATCAAAATGTTAATCGCGGCATTCAATCATCAAACCAACACAGATAAACTCCAGACACAAAAAAAATAATTAAAAAAAAATCCCGAGAATTAGAAACTGGAAAAGTGAGGAGGAAGATGGAGTACCTGATAAGACCATTGGAGGTTTCTAGAGCGGATCCCAAATATAATTGTGAATAATGCACTCGCGATTACTACGATCTTCGTAACCGCCGCATTATCTGTGAAAAAAACCCTTTAAAACCTAGAAACCAAAATTGAAAGAAAAAATTTCAAATTAAATAAAAGCTTACTGAAACCAGATGGGCCGCCGTTCATCTTCTAGCGAACCAACCACCTCCCTAATCACTTGTATCGATGTGTGTGTGTATATATATACGGTTGTAAGTATATGTGTGTTACTGTGTTATATATACTGTAATTCCTACCGAAAATCCTTTCTCGTTCTGCTTATACAGTCGTCGAACTCCGACTATGACAAATCTAAATTTGATGAGCGGGTTCGGGCCGGCCCGCTCTCTCGTTTTGTTAGGTCACCAACTAATTAGGTGAATTTTTTTATTCCATTAGTTAATTAAAAAAGAAGTTCCTTATATTAAATCCATCGCCTCTAATTAATTCATTTAGTAATTCAAAATTTGCACATTAAAAAATGTTGGGATTATTTCCTTCAAAAAATGTAGTACTAATTTTTAGTCAGGTTCTTTTTATAATTTTAGAAAATCTCCGAAGTTGTTTTGTAATTAACAATTATGTCAAGTAAAATGAAAAGGTAGTGACACTAGCAATTGAATTGATTGGCAGAGCAAGATTGAATCAATCTAATGGATCAATAAATAAAATGTTCACAAGAATATTTGAGAACTCTTTTTTTTTTTTTCATTGAATCGCAACGTGATCACCGAATGTAAGAGCAATTGAATTGATTGGCAAAGCAAGAATCAATCTAGTGGATAAATAACACTCATACATTCAGCTTGATACAGGAATATTCATACGAACAATCCACATTTAAAATTAGAATTACAGTTGTTTCAATTTTTTTAATACTTAAAAGTTTCTTTTTGAAATTTTGTCTCTTATGTGTCTAATAAATTATTTATGTTTTGTGGACTACTTAAAATCATTTTAGTTTAATTTAACTAAACTAACATGATTTTAACTAGTCCATAAAACATACCCTTATAGATAGGAGTGTACTGTATTTTTTTAAATTTAAATAATAATAATAATAATAATAATAATAATAATAATAATAATAATAATAATAATAATAATAATAATAATAATAACAACTATGAGTACTATATATTCTTTCACTCTCAATTATATATGCACATTTTTTTTTTTAATTTACAAGAAAATCATTCTTAAACTTATCCCAATTAATTATGCACTTCTTTGAAATTTGCATTACAAGGACATTCTTCATAGTTAGTTGAGACAGATGAGGAACATGTGTAGTACTATTTCCGTTTTTAAAGAGTTTGTATAGAAAAAAAATTAATTACGATTTTTTTTACTTCATATTAAATACTATAAATGAGTTTAAGTAATAAATAAGTTTAATGAAAAAATAATTAATGTACAACATAATTAATATTATTTATTAAATTCAAGTTTAAAATAGCATGCTTATAAGTTTAAGATGAAAATCATGATTGCCTACACCAAGAACATGTTTGGACAAACAAATGTCAATAAATGGTAACAATATTGAGCGTCTATCATCAACTTACAAAATACAAATAAAATAAATTATCGTACTATCTTGAAAAAAGATCCAATTACCCTTATGGCCTTATTTCTTTCATGAGAGTACTCATTAGTCGAGAATAATTTTATTCATGGAATCAAATATTTTTTTTTTCAAAATTAGTAGACTATATTTAATTTTGAGGCCAAATCCAAAACACAATTCTTATTTATGGGGGATGAAATCATTTTTTTTTCTCTTTTAATGAAATTAGTAGATTACAATTTTTAAAGCCAAATTAAAATCTTAGATTATTTATTGATTAATATTTAATAAAGAAACTAATCTGTAATTCACAAGTGTCTCACACAAAAAAAATCAACAAGTGGTACTACGAATCAATTTCCGGGGAAAAGAAAAAACCCTAAAAAATATTTATTGTTCTGCCTCTATAAACACACAAACACTCTCATTACTTACAAAACTATACTTATTATATCACTATTTTTTACTTTTTTAACAGTAATGTTTTTTTTCTAGGATCTTGCTTTGCATTTGTCGGATGCGATATGACCCTATTTGCCTACTGGAAGGAGAGAGGAGTTATGCCGACTGTGTGACTCTCTGCTCTAGAGGTCAACAGTTACATAGATTCCGTTTTCCCAGAACTCGTGAGTACTCCTCATTCAATTTGTAAAATAGTTGTTATTTTAATAAGTATAAAATTATAATTATCATATTAAAAGAGATAGGTGTGGAGCACAAAAATATTAATTAAAATTTTATACTTGGTTGAAATAAAAATCATTTTACCTAAAAATATAAAAGTAAATTATGTATAAAGTGCAAAAATAATAATTACGTGTGAAGCATGAAAAATAAAATATAATTTTGTAATAGTTAAAATACAATCATGTAAAATTAATATTTATATAAATTATTAATAACGAGTGGCTCTTAGCCCGAAAGACAAAAGAAAGAATGGAGCATGTCAAAATGATGGAGCATGAACATGCGGGGGAGAGAGAAATAAAAAATATTTTATTGAATAAGAGAATTGAGAGATATATGAAGATATAAAAAAAATAATTCATAAAAGAAAAGAGAAATACATATTAATAATAATAATAACAATAATTATAATAAATGAAATTATATTTACATTAATTAAATGTAAACAAATAATTCAATACTTAATGAATCACAAAGAGGGTAGGGACATCTTTAAGGTTATTGTATTCAGACAGCCATTATATAGTTTGATCTGGAAGGATTCATACTTAATTGAAAATACACAGACCAAGAACTATAGCAATAGAATCGATGAAATCAAACTAACTAGTATATATGATCCAGAATGATACATAGAAAGGAAAACAAAAATATATATTATTGATTGTTCAGGAGGAAATTCGGACCTAATACTTTTAAGCGGAAGCGCTTGTATATAGGGCTTGCATGATCAACTTTAAAACCCATTTCTTCAAACATTTTTAACTGCAACCAAAAATAGAAAGGGCATTAGAATTCGCATAAAGTGCTAGTCAATATTACGAGGGCTAGCATAGATAAGATACGGAGTAGTTTTTAAATCACCTGCTCCAGGAAACCATCATTTGGACACACAGATTCACAGCTCTGTCGCAAAGATTCAATAGCATCTAATGATAAACAAAAGGGAAATTTTAAAGTAGAAAATAATGGAGAGAGAAGAAAAGGAAAATAAATGATATAACTGCTATTTACCGTCTACGGATAGTCGTTCACTTTTCATCAGGTATGCTGTAATGATTGCTGCACTGCAACGAACACAGGCAAAGAAGGGTGTAAACCCTAAGGGCTTGACAAAAGCAGAGAAAAACCCAATTACATTGTATGCCTTCTCTGAACATTAATAAGAATAAGCCCTTTAACAAACAATGGTAAAAATTTCGACCAAAGAGAATCAGAACTTGAGACCCTTATTTCAACAAGTCTGATTAAAATATCCAAAGATCCCCCCCAAGTTCTCATCCAATTACTCAATCCTTAAATGATTATGCAAGGATAATTTCGACTTTTATTTTTTATTTAAACTAATGACAGTAAAAATATTGTCTGGACCATTGGACCCACAGAAATCAAATCTGGACATATTACCAAGAACCCCTTTGTATAATCGAGCAAACAGATTTAGTTAGTATCTTGAACACGGTAATGAACTTAGATTGGTTTCAATGATATCATTGCCACATAATACACATTTGACAAACAAACTACGTATAAGCTATACCTACCTCCTTGATACACCTGCAAAGCAATGAACCAATACGGATCCCTCTTTCCTACTATCTTCGATAAAATCCAAACAGACATCCAAGTAGTCCAGCAAGTCTTCACTCTCCATATCTCTCAAAGGCACTGCCATCCTCACAAACTTCAAATCCTTATCTGCATACTCCGATGAATAGATGCTCGCGCACCAGGTACGGCATTTCGACACGATCAATATAGTCTGAATTTGACTTGAATGATTGAAGTGGACTGTAACATTAACACCCCTTGCGTTATAAAATAAAATGCAGATAATTGGCAAAGACTAAAAATCCAAGCTTGCTCAAAGATTAATTCCTAATGGTGAGTATATTTATTTATTGAAAAAAAAAACAGATTATCAATTTCACTGCAGTAAAATCGTCTTTTATCATCTTCCATTCGGTAGAAAACACAGAGAAATCAATTTTTACATGAATACATTCGAAGAAGAAAATGAAATCCGTAAATAGATAAATAAGGTTTTAGACTACGCCAATCCGTAAAATGAAATCGAATTTCTGAGAAATTAAATTAAACAAAAAAAAAATCGTACGAAAATTGATTTCTTTACATAACACGACGCTTCTCAATAGTACCTGATGACGGTAAACGGAATATTCCGATGAGTTGGCGTCGGAGTATTCACTGGGTGACGCTCTCGACGCGAGAGGATAGTGCTGTTTTTTATTTTTATTTTTATTTTCGCAGTTTTTATATGAGGCTCGCACGTGTGATGGAATCTAAGAAGGATCTTATTTACACGCGTTAACTCCTTCGAAGGAGAAAAGGTATATTCCACCTGGCGAGTAGGCCGTCAGTTTTTTCCTTTTTTCTTTTTTTCTTTTTTAATTATTTCTTTTTGAAAATATTTGCAAGACCTTCAACTATTGCACCAGATCAAACAAGCCCTAAATCTTTCACACATTTAACATATTATCCCTTTTACAGCTTATTTGGATTTCAGCAATCTCAGTACTTACTCTTTAAAAAAATCATTGTACTAAAAAGAATACAAAAATATACTCCCCATAAATGTAGTTAAGAATAAACTGAAATAAAAACAAAAAAAATATTAACTTGAGGAACCATTTTCCAGTGTAGGTTGTAATTTGAAGTCCAACCAGTCGTCAACGTTTTTCCCCTTACTTACTCGTTCCTGTAAACAATGTATCTCGTATAATGATAAGAATATACGTGGGCCAGGTCAGCATCCGTCTCCATCATCCTTGGTGTAAACTGGTATTTGCCAATTTTTTGTGTTCTTTTTGGGATCATCTGTGAGGCTAAGATCCTTATCATCTTCTTTGAACGTTTTAATAAACGTTTTGGCTCTCATCAGAATTAGCCTTTCCAGCATAAACAACTGGTAATTGTTCTCAATTAATGGATCTACGAGACTGCTGTAGTTTGACGAGTACGCCAATTTGTACCTGCAAAACAAGAGTCGGCAACAAAAATTATGTAAATATGTGTTTTTTATATTTTTTGAAAAACAAATTAAAATGAAACTGGAATGTGTTGTGTAAACACTAAACATTGAGAGAACTAAAAAAAAACTTTTTTCTATTTTCAGCCAAGTACGTAAACATTTATGCACATTTCAATAGCAAAAAACGAACAAGAAGAATACCTTACGGCCAAAGGCGAAAAGAAACCGGGGGTCCTTTCATTCGATGCAATGAAAAGGGTTCGTCCAGGTGGGACCCATTTCGAGATTCTACAAAGAATAAACTCGGCACGAGTGTCTCTGTCAAGGTGAGGGCTTAAGCTCCGGTCAACACCGAATCTGTCCTTCCTAGTCTTCAGTTTATCGCCTCGGCGAACATGAATAGCATCATAATCTCCAAGAAGTGCTTTAATCTATGAATATATAGATATATTGTATACATTTAGCATGGCAAGAAGAGACAAAAGCAGCATCTACATTCAAAGTATATATCACTTGAACAAAGCAAATAAACAAGAAAAATACAATAAATAAATGATACCTTATCTGCAGCATCTCTTAGCTTCTTTGCTGCCATTGACGGAAGAAAAGAATAAGGCAACATAATAGAAGTTCGGTTTTTCCTATCCTTGCACTCCATGAACCTGAATGACTACCACCATGATTACTAATTAATACCTACACAAAAGCTATCAAGAATTCAAGATTCAAGAACTATAACAAGTACACTTATTTCAACACACTACTATTCATGGCACACCAGCATAAATTAGTTCGATGCAAGGATAATGAGCATAAACTAAAGCTGTGTGCCTACCATGAAAGAGGACTCGCTGTTCGATTGATGAGTAAGAGATTTGAATACAGAGCATTTTCTTTGAGATCGGCTCTACTAACTCCTTTCACGTGTGCTATTCCTCTGGGTCCCAGTTTCATGCTTGTCATGAGGACATGATGCCACTCTTTAGAGTTATCCAAAATGACAGGAACCGTTTCGGATATGAAATCCAGGTCATACAAAGAATCCATAGCACACGAGTTTGCTGTCCACCTATTAAACAGAATCAAATTAAGGCATTGCAGTAGCAGAATACTGTCTGCGTTTTCATTATGCGAAGAACAAAAACTCACCCTTCATCGGAAACCACATTGCTGCCGGAGTGATGAAGAATCCCCTTTTTATTGTGAATTGGATTTATACACATTCTAGAAGGCATTACAAAGGTTCTGCAACCAGAGAGCGACACGATAATTACGCCGTGGCAAATCGTATTATAATCGACGATACTCATCTAAAAACACACAGCTAGCTATATTTCCAGCTACTTCATTTCCATTTTACGCCCAAATATACGGAATATGTATAACATGATTCATCACTAAATAGTAAACACCTCTTTAAGGACGACTACTAGAATATTGATTTTCAAACACGTTAGAAGACAAAATCAGAAAGGTGCAATCGAACAATCACTATAAACCATTAAAACCATTAAAACCCAGTTAATCATGACAAAATTACCGAGAATTGTTCATCACTATAAATCAAATAAGTGAAATTCAACTTCTTTGAACACACAGAGAAAGAGAGAGAGGGAGAGAGATATACCTCCCAAGAAACAGGGCTTCTTCAAGGGCGCACCTAAGGCTAGATTCTTGGTGCCCTAAACCCTCGCAGGAATCGCAGTGCTTTCCGGGACAGTCAATCTTGCTTCCCCAATACAAATACTTGTCTCGCAAAGTGTGCCGATTCCGGGGTCTGATTACCAGGTTCTGTATGCTTCTGGGATCGGAAAAGGAGAACCCGCTCGTGGAAACCAGAGACGAAGCAAGGTACAACACGGCGATGCATGAGATCGAAGCTACGAGGATGACGATCAGGGATCTGGGCTTCGCTGGTTTCCCCTTCTGATTGGTTCTCGAGATCGCCATTGCCGTTTCGGGTTCGAGCTTTCCCGTTCCGTGTCGGTGTAATTTTCGCTCTGAGTTGGCATTTAATTTGTTACTATAGTATATTTTTTCTTTCCAAAAGCCAAAATGATGTCATCATACATTTATATACAGACACATTCCTTGCCGGTTAAAGTAGTCGGGTCGAACCGGTTGGCGGTTTCCGTCCGACCACCCAAACCGGCGGCGGTTTGGCCGGTTTCGTCGTATTTTAAAATCGGTCGATAGACTGGTAAAACATGTTGTACATTTCCAAGAATGACATACTACTATAACATTCTTCAACTTTACGATTTATTACTACAAACGTCGTTCGACGTTCGTCACTGCACGAGCGAACAAAACGGGTCGACCCGCAAAACCAGCTTCAGCTATAAAGAGCTATATTTTGTTTTCTAAAGCTCTTATTACATAACTCACCCACACAAGCATCTCATTGGAGGCAGAGGTTTCAAGCGAAATCACAAGTATATATATAGATACATACTGAAGAATATATGCAGAAAAATAGCCCCCAACACCTTCATTGTTTCTATGCATCTCAAAATGTATATCGCGCCCGCTCGTGCATTGAAATTCCATGGACAGTTTATAACTCAGGCCTTCTGAAATGATCGGGACGACATGCCATGCAGAAGCCTCATGAACCCCACGAAGCTAAGCTTCCCATCTGAGTGTCTTATCCAATCCTTGAGAACCACGTGGACGGGAACAGACGGGCTTAGTCCAAGTTCCTGTTCGAAATACAGGATGAAAAAGGTCAATACTTTTCCCAACAAAACTTCTCGTTTCTAGAATTAGTTTCTAGAACATACCGAGGCAAGTTCCTCAATCATGATGGGCCTGTTTCCATCCTTGTCGAAGAAATCGTAAGCACGACGAGCATGTCGCTCCCAGCTTTCCATTCCTTCCAGCTGATACACACTTATTGCTGCCCCGCAGAATTCTTCGAAATCCATTTTCCTGTACTGAAGAGAACTCACCTGGATAAAAACCAAATATAACCAACATCAAATAACCAAATATATAATCTATCGATTATTATATCACATGTTTATTTATTTGTTTTACCACGTCGGCGTAATCTGAAACCCCCGAATCTTTCACTGCTTCGGTTGAGTTCTTTGACAACGCCTGCAGATAGTAGTAATACACTAAACTAAAACACGAGACGAAACAGAAAATCAAGATGGACGTGCTCAACGACAGAGAGAGAGAGGGATTACCGATTTGAAGTTTTGTAGTGATATAAATCCGTTTTTGTTCGGTCCTAATAACGTGAACTGTTCCCGAAGATAGGCTAACTGCGAGATTGTCAATGTTCTTGCAAGAGACTGTTTGCAAAAAAGACATGATATTAATTTTATCTAAAATTAGTAATAATAATAATAATTCATCAAAGCATAAACTTCAAAGTTATAAACATACCCCTAACGCTGCCTTCCTCAGAGAAGACGAACAAATATAAGCTTTGACGAGCTTATACGTTATCATATCCAGAGGAATCTTCACATCATGGTGGCCAGCTAACCATGGATGACCTAAGATATAAATATTGCATTAGAATATAATTATGCTACCAAATATAATTTATGTTAACGAGTAATATTATATATTATAAAAGTGGAAAGTGGCGATCATTTTTTTTAGTTGATTACTAGATCTCGCTAACTACTTACAGAGAGCCTGGGCTGCCGTTATCCTTTTGCGGTAATCTTTATTCAATAGTCTCTTCACAAAATCTATGGCATCTGTGGACAAAGCAGGCCACGGGTCTTCTTCAAAGCATGGGTCCGCCTTCAGAACAGCGCGGAAGATTCCGGATTCTGTCCTGGACCAAAAGGGTCTGCTTCCACAAAGAAGTATATAAGCAATGACACCGATGCTCCACATGTCCGCCTCTGTTCCATACGATCTATGCAGAACTTCAGGTGCCACGTAATAAGCACTTCCAACAATATCATTCAATCTCTCGTCTGGCTTTATATAATCAGAGAGTCCAAAGTCGATGGCCTTCAGAGGGGAATTCTCGTCTTTTGAAGTGAATAGAAAATTCTGAGACATTGTAAAAGTACGAAAGGTTTAAGTTAAGTTCATGTTAATATATTCTGACAAAATATAGAGTACTTTAGTTATTTAGACATACATCAAATAAAGACATTTTCCGTTTAGATGCATTGCTTAGTAAAGAGTAAAGGCCAATGCACATACCAAATATTATGATATCGTGTGAGGATTTAACTCCTCGTACAAAAGTAGCCAACGTGACATAATTAAGACATATTCAGACAACTTCAATACGCGGCGGTTCAACATTAATATCAGAGACAATAACTAATGTAATATTACGACATGGTCAGATGCCCTCACAGCAAATTTTCGTAATGCAATATTGATAAAATATGCCGACAAGAAGCTATAAGAATTTCAAAAATGGAAAAATAGTTATCGCAGTTAATTAGTTCATTCAACAAGCATATTCGATGATAGACTAATTTGCGGAATTTACCCATAAAAATTATTAGTATCATCATTAATACTAATAAATATAAAAAATAAAGAAAGCGGACCAATTTGCTGGATTTCATGCACAAAGTTTTCAACGTACCTCGGGTTTTAGGTCACGGTGAACCACACCTTGGAGATGGCAATATGCAACCACGCTTAAAATCTGTACCAGAATATTTTTGGCTTCTTCTTCTGGATATTTGCCGCCTCTGGAGCAAACAAAAGGAATGTATTTAGTTTTCAACAAACGTTGGAAGAGTGAGGTGAATATAGAAGATTAGAAAAAATAAACATTAATCATACCTAGAAAGAATCCGATCCAGTAGTTCTCCTCCTTTGCATAACCTATATATAAGAAGTAAAATAATTACAGAGATGAGATGAACCGAGTTTTCAGTTATCGAAAAAAAATTGGTGATTTAATCTTGTTTTATACTGAATTTTTAAATTTATATTGACCGATTAATCTTAAATATTACAAAATCTTGAGCGATCAAGCAACTAAATCGCGCCTTAAGCATATTAAAAGGCAAATTTATAACAAGCAAATGATAGGGCTTCACACTTACTCCATCACTACATATACATTGTCTTCGTCCTCATATGCCTCATAGAATTGCACCAAGTTTTTGTGTCCTGTTAGTGCACGTAACATTTTCACTTCTCTTCGGACGTCCTCTATGGAAATAGAAGTCGTCATCTGCAACAAAATGTAAAAACATTATTCATAAAGACCCTCACTTTAGACCAAACATTAGTATATGCGATCCGAATCTAGATCATTAAGTTGCATCTCATAATTGCATGAGTACATGGAGAAAAAACAAATCTACATATTTCTAGTACTAAGTCGGCGGCAATAATGATCAAGTCCTCTAAGTTAAGATATTGTCAAAGCCACCCGCGAGACATTCTTAGCTAGTACAGTAGTACGAAACCGTACAACATAGGTTGAAAATCTACAAAAAAGAATAAAAACATTATGCATACAGTTTGATAAAAAACACTTAGGTATACCTCAAAGCTTCCAAAAGTTTTAAACCATGTACAGAAGATAAGAACGGGAGATCTTCTAGTTAAAAAAGCTTTAGAACAAGGCATATAACATTAACAAGCTCCCATCAACTATCAAGAGCAAGAAAAATCAATATACAAAAATCCAAAAATCAAAATCATAATTAAATAATTTTAAACCTTAGATTTAGGTATAACTTTAACAGCCACATCCTGCCCTTTCAAGCTCCCCTTCTTCCCTTTCCCCGAACAAGTATACCCAAAGTGCCCCCTGCCCACTTCCTCCTCGATTTCATAGTGCCCGATAAAATTCTTAGAGAACCCAAAATTCTTATCTAGCTCCACAATCTCACACTCACTCCCTTCGGGTATGGTGGCCTCGTTGGGCTTCACGGAGCCATGTCTCCTTGTCAGCAAGGCCTTGATGTGCTTAGCTGGCGATGGCGGTGCAAAAGGGCGCTTCAAAAAGCGCATAGGGGTTGAAAGGAGGCTGCTGGAAATAGCAGGCGAATTCTTGAATGCGTTCAGGAGTGGGCTAGGGCTGTAAAATGGGAATTTAGGGGTTTTCCCGGCAGATGAATTCAGTGCTTGATCGTTTGTTTCGGAGGGGGTAATCAGGTTAGCCGGTAGATTTTGCTGCTGCCGCTTAAAAGTGGGTTTTCCATGACACAGACCCATGGAATCAAGAGCCCAAAAATGAGCAAGATCAAGAGGGGAAAGCTGTGTTCTTTTAACTACTTAGTGATCAGAAGTTGAGAAAAGAAAACTTAATCCCAGGTTTCAAAACACAGGAAAGATGAGATTTTTAAGCTCCACCAGCAAAACCCATATAGGGAAACAAGAGAATTTTGACAGATATAATAAGAATAATAAAATGACCAGTGACAGAAATATATGCAGAAAATAAGAGCTTCAAAATCAGTAATGGGGATATAGATAGGAAACAGAGCAGCACCTAGAGGGGAAATGATACTGGAAAAAAAAAAGAAAAAAAAAAAGCAAGAAAAATATGCTTAGCGGAGGGTGCAAGAAAAAGGGGACTGAAGAAAACCCAAGAAAGCTCTTTTCTTTTTCTTCTTCTTCCCTTGCTTTTCAAGCCCCTTTTCTTTTTCTTGATTTATTCTTCTGTAATTTAAAAAGTTAAAATTGGATTGTGGAGAAAATATCAATTTTGGTTAGAGGGTCTTTATAAGAAATTGTCTCATCATGATTGAGTGCTCGGATTAAAAAAGAACATAATATATTATAATATTACATGTAAATTATTTTTTATTTAGATCAACATTATGTGACAAAAGAAAATTACAATTTACAAAATAAATTGGAACGGTGAAATAATGTAGGTCAATTGTCATTTTCTTTGTGCCATAACTAGCAAGATATTATTGTGCAATTTTGGTAATTATTTTATTATATTTTATAATGAGAAAGTTATATATCTAAAGGTATTATGGGTGGGAATTTCTATCCCTAGCTAATTTGAATTTTATGCACTTTAATATGTTTCCTATTGACTTGAAATAAAAGGGCAAAGAAGAAGAAAATGTTTTTGGACAAATATTAATGCATAGATGTTTCAAAGATGGGTTGTGACTAATTATGTTGTGATTCTTTAGTAAAAGCATATGTGATCTCTTAATTATCTTGTAACAAAGGTCCTCTCATGTAGTACATTGGATTATTTTACGATCAAACGACGTCGATCATCGCATAACATTAAGTACTACTTTTAATTTCAATTTTTTATTATGAATATTTACACAACTCACAATAACTCGAACATTAAAACATTGAATAATTATATTTTTAACGGCGGGACAATCGTCGCATAACATTGAATAATACAACTTTAAAAATTAAGACTTTATCATATTCAAATTTTATCATAGTACAAAGAGTTATTTAATTTAAAATATTTCTTATGAATAATATGAATAGCACGATATATCAATTAACCTTTTAAAATCGTATAAAGACTTTATCATATTCATTTTAACACAACTTTTTATATTCTCATTGGATGGCTATTTTTATTGGAACAACTTAATTAGGAAGTCGTGTAACAACTTTGTATTGTATACAATTTATAGATTAAATTAAATTGCCACTAATTGCCATTTCATTTTGTAAGGGAGAAGGAAAAAATTACATTTTTGTGAAAAGAATTATTAAAAAAATCATATAAGATAAAAATGTAATAATTACAAATAATTCACTATACAAATTGTACAATAATGTTTAATCTGATACCTACCTTAGACTTAGCTTATCCCAAATTATAAAATAGTCAAAATCATGGGTAAATGTGTGTTAATGATTAGTAGTTGAAAATTAATGTTTTTACGAAAATGGGTTGAATATTGGTCAGAGGAAATCTATAATAAAATATAATACTTGTAATTTGTTTTATTTTTTATGTAACAATTTCAAACGAAAATCACCCTAAAAGGAAAATTAATTATAAAAAACAAAGTGATTTTCAATTTACAAATGCAACATTGTAAGCAAATTATTTGTTTACTCAATTTGATAATTTTTTTCAACTTTTGTAAAGTTTAGTCAAATATCATAAAAGTGAAAACAAATACTCCGTACATACATGATATGATATGTTGACCAAAAATTTGAATATGAAATTGACAGGCATGTGGTTTACGTGTTATATTAATTAATTATGAATTTATGAACCATAATGTATTGCATTGAATTATTTTTATTTTTATTTTTATTTCTTAATGATGTTATTGTTTGAGTGTTTGTTGATCATATATAATTAGTCAACCTTAATTCATGATCATTTTAAGAGGCGTGTGATTGATTTTGTACAAACGATCACAATAATTAATAATGATGTATTCCTCTCTAAAGTCTAATGCCTTTTTCATAAATAGATCCAACCATTTTTCAACCCTACAACTAATTTAATTTGGTACTAAACATTATAGCTCCACATTGATGTATTTAATATAAATATTTAATGTATTTAATTTTTGTGATTTTTCTAGTTAACAAAATATACCTATATAATTGTGTTCAAATATCTTGCACCTAAAATTTTATCTAGACATTTTTTGATATTATTAAATCATCACAATACACATTTATCTTATTCGTTTTTTTGTTTTATTTCTGTAATATTTATGCATCATTGTTATACACCACTTTAATATCAATAAATATTAGTAATTACTTTAACTCTATAAATATATTGGAGCTTTATCATAATTCATAATTGTTTCTCTAGTATTAAAAGAAAGTTAGAAACTTTCAAAAAAAAAAAAAAAAAATACGGAGTATTTATTTTTGCCTTTTCATTGTAAAATAAAATATTGTTTTTACATTTTCAACGATTTATTTTAATAATTTTAAAATATATTTTTCATTTTTTTTGGTCAAAAATCAATAAAAAAAATTGGTTAGAATCAAATACAATTGTACAAGTGATAAAATAATATAAAAATGAGAACTAGATAAATAATTTATATTCTTTGATGCGCATATCTTTATTTACGTGGAATAAAGTTTTTTTTTTTTTTTTTTGAAAGAGATATAAAAACTTTTTTCATATATATATTCTCTCCTCACACACTCACACACAGAATAAGTTAAAGATTTGCACATGAACATGTCTTTACACTTATTTTTATATGTATATTAATTAATTCAAAATAGAAAAATGAGAATCCAATGGCAGAGGTCAATTTAGGGTGCGAACCCTAAATTGGATTGCATTTTTGGGGGAAATTAGAATCGATTCTCTTTTTCCACCTTTTAAACGACAGGTCGATATCATAGCAAGTTAAAATCTGGCCCAATAGTAATACTCGGCGGCCCATACCCTAAATATCCGCTAAAAAAAGGCCCATATAGGCATATACTATACTTTTTAATTTACATTCGAATGCAAAAATAATTTTCCGCTACAATTTGAAGAGTAATCGGTCTCGATTACTTCTCCTCTTTCACCGTGTCTTGGTTGAGAACATAAAGTTGTCCGCATTTTACCATTGAATATTTTCATAGATATTATCAGTTCCTTTAATTTTACACGAAGTGCTATTATCAGCTACAATTTGAAGAGCAAGGATCTGTTCTTTTGAACTTAATTTCAGTCCAGTTCAGTTCAGATCGCTTCAGTTCAGTTCAGTTCAGATCACTTCAGTTCAGTTCAGTTCGTTTCAAAATAAATTAAAATAAAATAAAAAATAATAATTTGAATCTATAATTTTAAATATAAAATCTAGTTACCGTCATAATATTATTAATATTTTTAAAAAAATATTTAATAATTTATACAAATTATTATTATTTTTATAAAAAATCAATTCAATTCAGTTCATATCGCTTAAGTTCAGTTAAGTTTAGATCGCTTAAGTTCAGTTCAGTTCAGCCGGTTTCAGTCCAAAAGAACAAATCTTAAATGGTCCCTATTACTAATTTAACTGAACTGAACTTATAGAATTTGAACTGATTTTATTTACTAATTGAATTGAATTGAACTAAATTTACAGAACCTGAACTGATTTTACTTAACTGAAATTATGAAACTTGAACTGATTTTTTAAATAATTTTAAAATTAATATTGTGCAATTATAAAATAATTTATGTTTAATTAATAGTGGAACAATGATTGATTCAAAAACATATAAAACCAAAAACTCGAGTCCAAAATCCACAAATCTTCAATGGAAGCCCAAATAATTCTTCCAGAATAGACAATTGAAACTCCCTTTGGGCCTCGCCGGTAGCCCAAATATATCATCGTATAGATAAAAAAAAATCTAAAAAACAAATTAAAAATATAAAATAAATATTCTTTGATAAAAAGAAAGAAGAAAATAAAAAAATGTCATTACAGATAATGATTGCATAATTTGCATTGGCGGGTGTAGTGGGGTGGGTAGAGTAGGGTAGGGTCGGGTCGGGCCGCACGCCACCGCCCGACAATATCATCGAATGCGTGACGCCGATTGTCGGCTCAGGCCCCTACACGTATTCAGCCGACTTCAACTCATCAAATTAATATTTATGTACACTAAATAAAAACTATATAAAAATAAAATTGAATATGCAATATTGTGACATAATAAATCGAACAAATAATACTATCCCCTGAAGAAAATCGCTATTCAGTTAAATGCAATTTTTAATGGGTGTTGTTTTGAAATAAAAATTGGTCCAATATTTTTTTATGCTATTTATTTAATAAATACTATATTCTCTCTACAATATTTACACCAATTGTATCGTCACGAAAAATTAAAAATAAATTATTTATTTCTTTTGAACTAATAAAAATATGGAGTAGTGAATATTTTATTTTGGAAAACCTTGTTGCATTTGATGCATTTCTTGAAATGATAAAAAGTAATTAAATTTTTATTAAATATTTGTTTGGATTCATTTGATATCTATCTAATTTATTATTCCACTTTATTTATACAATAACAATTAAATACATTTTAATTCGATGATCATCACCTCTCGCGTACATGTTTTAGTTGCCTCACTAAACTTATTAATTTAAAAAACTATAAAATTTCAAATAAATAGTGCAAGAAATCAACACAAAATTTGATCAATTGTACTGAACTACAAAAATTGTAATTACACAAAAGCCCCTAGAGCTTTTAATTTGATCACTCACAGCTTCTTCCGGAGGTACAATTAATGATGCACACGGACCAACCAATGCCTTTGACTAGTAGTACTTCAATTCTCTCAACCTTCACAAGTCAGAGAAAAGTACTAGAATAATTAATTATTTTACTGCACATGCAAATTTTTGTTAGGTAAAAAGGTGAAAACTTTTTAAAATTTTAACCACACCCTCCCTTTTTCAAAAAGAAATTAAAATTCACTAGAAACAAATTTCACTTTCTTCATTAAAATAATTTGAAAGAACAAAATAACAATAGGGCAAAAGAGTTTCACAAAACAAAGGGCAAAAAGGACAATTAACATTTCTATTACTACAAATCTAAATCTACATCCTTTTTCCTCCTCTACGTTAAATGACCAAAAAACCCTCAGCCAAAAAGTGTTAGTTTCATTTCAACAGCCGGCAGAAAAGTTTCATCTTCAAAGCCCGAGCAGGATGTAGTAGACTAGTGTAATCGGTAGGGCCACTAACATTCCGAAAATAACCCTGCAAAAGTGCAAAACTACATTTTCAACCTACAAATCATTTTTAATTAAGATAAATAATCAATTAATTAGTAAATTAATTACCCTGTGCTAAGTATATCAGGATGGACACTGTATTCCTTGGCAAACACAAAAGGAACAATCCCTTGTGGTAGAGCTGCCTGAAAAAATATTCAAAACCAAAAAAAAAACACATTATTAGTTTATAACCCTAACTACGAAAAAACAAACCCGAAAACTTTGCCCTATTTACGAAAAACAATCACCTGCACGATCGCAATATGAAGCAAGCTTCCTCGAAGCCCGACCGCAATCGAGGCAGCCGCCATCACCGCGGGCCCGGATATGAACCGGACCGCCATACTGAAGGAGGCAACGGCTTTGCCACAAGCGATAATCCTCGGCTGAAGTGCCATGAATAGCCCTGAGAAACAATTCCAAGTTTAAGTGAAAAATGCTTTAATCTAAATTTAACTAAGGTCAAACTTGTGATTTTACTCACCGAGACTGAACATAGCCATCCCAAGGCCGGCGTCGGACAGAATCGATATCGACTTTGCGATTATCGCGGGCATCGCAACATGCCACCTGTAACAATTTTCTATTAGAATCTACGAGAGATTCACATAATAAGATTTTTACAACTTAGTGTAAGAAGTATTACTTGAATGAGACCAAAGACCACGCAAGACCGAAGAGGCTGGAATATGTGTTTGGATTCCTAATGAGCTTACGCCAAACCATGATTAGAATTAGCCTCGTCATCACGCTAGTTGGGGGCATGGCGGTTGGCTTCTGGTCAGCACTGCTGACCTTGGGGTGTAGCTCAGCAGTCGAGCTGGACCCGAGCTTGGACAGGACGGGCCCGTCGTGGTCTGAACGACCGTTCGGACCCTGTTTGTTTCCGAAGCTGAAATCGTCGTAGTCTGCGTAAGACGGGTAGACGGAACATCACTATCAATGTAATTGCCAAAAACAGAAAGCCATGTGCATATACATAGAAGACAAAAATGAAGTCCAAGATTTCAGGGATTTTATGGAATTGTAATAACAAACAAGAAACAGAGGAACCCATACTTGAACACACAAAAACAAAGAGAAGCCCCACTTCAATTACATGATAATAATAATAATGCAGTTGCCATCAAATTAAAAAATCACCCAATCATTCATTTACTCAAAACAAGACAATCAAGAATCAAGAACCCATATTTCACTTTGACCAAAATACAAGGGTCAACTCTACTAGAGTCAAGAATCAAGAACCCACATTTCAATTTGACCCACAGAAGAAAACACACAATAACATCTGAAGAAATGGCAGTTAAGTAGATCACTAAACGATCCTCGAGATTCAAGATTCGATCAAAACACAAAATCAGAGCATGAAGAAACACTATAGTGTTTAAAAACAAAACAATCAAATTCAATATTTCAAGAACCTACTTTTCTCATTCCCCAAATAAGGCCACAAATAAAACACACAAACGCACACACTGAATGCGTGAAATAGCTCACATCGAGATTCAAGAATCGATTTTTATCATTTCACCGAAACAGAGCACATATAAAACACGCACTAAATGTGTGAAGAAGCAGAGTCAAAAATACCTTTCGGATGAGCCCCGACGACACTTGGATCATTCCCGTACTCACCGCCGCCTCTGAAAACATGAACCCCTCCTTCCGACACCGGCGATGCGCTCGAACTCCAAACGAACATGTGCAGATCCTTCCCGTTCCCGTTCTCATTCCCCTTCCTCTTCGGGCCTCCAGGCCCGGGCGAGTACAGCCCGTTGGCCCGCGCCTGGTTCTCCTCGTCGTAGCTCGACCCCCTCGGGCTCACATTCCTCGCCCCGCCGTTCACCATCGAGTAGAAATCCGTGTGGTTGAAGCTCGACCCCCTCGGCGTCGGGTTCCTCGACGACTGCAGCGAGTAAATCTCGGCGTTCGTAAGGTTCGACGGCCTCGGCGTCAGCGAGTTCGGGCCGCCGCCGTGGGACATCCTGGAGAAAATCTCCGATCTCGAGCTGGCCGACTTCCTGACGGTGACGTGCAGCTTCCCGTCGTCCCCGACCTCCGCCTCCGTCTGCAGGGGCTCCTTGCCGTCGAGGGAGATGATGTCGGAGTCGACCCGGAAGGAGATGATGGAGCCGCCGGTGTCGGGGAACTGCTCGGCGATGAGCATCCGGGCTCCCCTGTACTCGAAGAGGAAGAGCATGAGGGTGTACCAGATGATGCACTGGAGAACGACGATCTGGACCATGAGGCTGCCGGAGTAATCGCCGTACATGCCCTTGAGGAGCGGGATGCCCATGACGAGGGTGTTGGGGAGGGTGGAGAGGGAGAAGAGGGTGATGGACCACTCGAGGGAGCCGCGGGCGGAGGTCCGGGACCAGACGGCGAGGACGGCGAGGACGATGAGCTTCTGGAGGGTGTCGGCGGCGATGAAGCGGAGGTTCATGGCGTAGGGGTCGTTGGTGGAGATGAAGTGGAAGGAGAGGAGGGGGACGGCGAACACGGCCACGAAGCGGTTGATGCCGGAGCACTGGTCGGGGGTGAAGATCTTCCACCACTTCACGGAGGCGTACGCGAGGATCATGGCCACGTAGAGGGGGACCACGGCGGTGAGGACGTGGTACAGGTCAGTGGCGGTTATCATCTTTTTTTTTTTTTTTGAGAAATTATTCGAAAGATTGAATTTTTATTTCGATTGGTGCTCTGTTTTCTTGATTCAGAGCATTTTTAATGGAGGGTTTTCAGAGGGAAGATGACAGAGGAGAGGGAAATGATGTTTTTTATTTTTCGGGGGAGAGATTAATTTAATGGCAGACAGAGAAATAAAAGCTGAGGCCTTTTGACAAAGTTTTGTTTTTTAATATATTCTTTTGATGTGAAATGATGAGAGAGAGAGAGAGAGAGAGAGAGAGAGAGAGAGAGAGAGAGAGAGAGAGAGAGAGAGAGAGAGAGAGATTTTTATGCATGCTGTCGTACTGTGTGTGTGTGGGAAGAACATATCACATATGCGTGCTAAAGTATGATGATGAATGTAATTGAAAGAGTTGTTGATTTCTACGATTTTGTCTACTTTTTTGCAAACTCCATTAAAATCTCCTCTTTCTTTTTTCACAACGGATATATACTCTGTTTTCGGATCAATTTTAACCGTTGATTTCATGTAACCATGACAGTACAGATGAGTAATTTTCTTTTCTTTCTCATGTCTAGCTTGAAATTTCACTAGCACACTTTCAATGTTTTGTGTTAAATTTTACTTGTTTTTTCGCTTTAACGTTAAGAGAAAAATGATAGAACTAATTCATATGTTATATTACAAAGATTACATATAGGGTTTTAGAAGAAGATTCAAAGAATCATACTTCCACAATAAGTACTAGCTTAATATTGCTACTCCGTCGTGTGACAAAGATAACGAGTGATGAAATTCGGTGACTAAAAAAAACAGTGTTATATATTGATTTTTTATCAAAAAAGTTGAAGGAAAAAATTTAAAATTTATTTTTAAATTAATAAAGTAATTAATTGAGAACAATTTTAAAAATATAAGTGAAAATGTAAGAGTATACATAGTATGACCTTTTAAATAGAAAAGTAGAATTAATTAGTATTTTTTTTAGATGAGGTGTGACATTGATATGATCAGAAAATTAAAAAATGAAAGTGTGATCATTAATATGAAAGTTATATTCAAATATGTTGAACACATATTTAAAAAATAGTACAATATATTTTAAATGTTTACTGAGTGTGATTGCAACTAAGAAGAATAGTTGTGTGATTATAATAATTTAACAATGTTTTTATACTAGTAACACAAAAAATTGAAGTGTATTTTATAGTAGAACACTAAGAAAAGTTTGTATTTTATAATGTGAAAAAATGTGCAATTTGTAGTGAAATACTTAGAATTAAATACTTGCTTTTCTTGTATATTCAAATACTATAAGGTATCAACTTAAAAAAAAATATTCAACTAAATAGGAATGGACCCTAATAGTAATTATGAGAAGCTAATATAATAAGGAATAAATTTGCTTATATAATAATCTTCACAAAGGATAAAGAGACTCAGAAGTGCAATTAACAATTCAAACCTGTTAATTGAACTAAATTAACTAAAGAAACACACACACACATATATATATATATATATAAATAAATATACACACCCAAATAACATTTTTTTTTTATTCTAGCTTCACAAAAAATAAAAGTATAGATAATGAAAAGGAAAATGACATGATGAAGCCCAAATGTTTTCCAAAATTATAAAGTGAGCAAATTAATTAATGTGTACTAGTAGTATGTGTTAGTGGTGGTGGGGAATGCATATGACAATTTGTTATAGTAGCAGTTTTTAGCCCAAAAGACAGCATCAGCTTTCATTCTCCATGAAAGGGATGCACCATATCAAAGACAACATCCCACAGAGGGAAAATGTTTACGATCGGCGCGCAACCGATGGTTCGTTGTTAAGCCCTCCTCGTCAAAACATTCATCATTTCGTGATTTTATTCGATCATAAGCAGTTCATTGCTGCGACGCTCCTCTATGCAAAAATTGATTACACTACTTATAAAATAAAAACAACTTTGATCTTTTTTATCCACTTTGTGTAGTACTATAAATTAACACTTTCATTTCATAAATTTAGGATGTCTTTAAAGTTTAAACTTTTATTTTATTTTGTTTTTTGCTATTGTTATTACTTTTTAATGGTCTTGGGAAAAAGGGTTTTCAATTCTCTTTGGACTGTCCCACTTCAAATAGTTTGTCACTTTCTATTTCCTTAATTCATGTGAGATAGTGACATTTTGCACAAAAGTTACACTACATTAATTTATTTTCTTTTTTCCATTGTCAGAAGCAAGAGGGCTTTGATTTCATCAAAGTACCAAAATGACCTCTAATTTTCCCAAATTTTCACTATGGCCCTTGATATTTTATTTGGGTGAACCATAGTCCAAATTGTAAGAGTATTTTATTTTACCAATAGTTAGTTGTAGCATCCATTGTCATTCAATTGACATGATAATCGCGAAATGAAAATCCAACGAGTGTGGATGGCTAAAAAATAAGGCTAAACCGACACGAGAAATAAAAGTCTGGGGTGCGATTGATTGACGACACAAGATAGTTAGGGTGGTCCTTGCAATTATTTAAGAATCTTGAGACATAAACACAACAACAATTGTGAACTTCGAAAAAAATCCTGCTATCAATGAAGCAAAGATAATTGGGCATAGGACAGTTTGTGTGTTTTGTGTTAATGTGTTTTGTGTTTGTAATGATAAAATTAAAAAAGGACTGAAAAAGAAGAAAGTGAAAATGAAAGAAAGCATGCAGTGAGAGTGACTTGGCGAAATGGGGAAAAAATGAAAAGGAAAACAGAGAAAAGAGGAATAAAATCTGCAAATTAAATGCTGGAATAATTAGGGCAAAATGTGATGCTAATTAATACTTTTACATTTGTATTTTTATTTCAATTGCTAATCTCTCGTGTGTGTACTCAACAATGTACAAGCCCAATGTTGATCGTGGTACAACGGATGAGTAAAATAATTAATTACTATTTTATTATGAAATTGAATTTTCACAATCAGTAAAATAATTAATTAAGAGTCCGTTCTTTTGAACTTAATTTCAGTCCACTTCAATTCAGTTCAGTTCAAATCGATTCAGTTCAGTTCAAAATAAATTAAAATAAAATAAATAAAAAATAATTTGAATCTATAATTTTGAATATAAAATCTATTTACCGTCATAATATTATTAATATGTGTACTCAGTACAACAATTTGCAACCGAATTGAACGTGGAGAACAGAAATAATTTAAGTAAAAGGTTTATGGGTTGGGCTTCAGGCTAATTTAGTTGAATCTCTTAAAAAGCCCATTAAGGTCTCATGGCCCATGTTATTCGTCAGGCCCAATTTTTCATCTCACATTGATAAAATCTACTGTAGTGTTATTGTTTATATAACAATGGCTTCACCGCAAGGATGATACGCATAGATCTCGAGAAATCGTCAAATATTTTTAATCAACTGGATTCGGAAATTAGAGTTCATATGACCTTAATTATAATCGATCGAGTAACATATAATTACATGTTATTGATTTCTTTGAATCCGAATCATGACCACTTGCTGCACGTACAAAAAAAATATGGTTATAAATAATGAAGAATAACATAATTAACATAGCAATTAATAATTAATTAGGTGTGCAGAATAAATAAGAGAAATAAAATTTGAGTACTTGAAATGAGGACCAAATGTTAGAACCCACATTGCAATTGACATATACAAAAAAAAAAAAAAAAAAAAGTTATTACCATTTGAAATAGTTCTGCTTATCTGTAACCTTTACATTGAATCGCGACTTGCACTCTCCAACGAGGTTGTAATAGTTGAACTCTTTGTATTTTTCAGCCCCGAAATGTGCCAAACACTTGCACATGGTTTTTTGATCTAAATCGGCAGAAACAGTTTTAGCAGCACCACAACACTGGACGGAAGTCGTTGGATGACCCATGCAATATATTTTAAAAGCATAGGCATCCCTGGTACATGCCGAGTAATTTTCTCCAAGGCAAATATTTGGGTCGAGGAGAAGAAAGCAAACAAAAACAGATGATGAATAAATCAAAACTCTCGTCATATCCATATCGAATTGATGAACTCGATAGATATTGTTGTGTATTTGTTTACAAGAAGAGTCTTGATTAATATATTGATGAGAATATTAGGTGCATGTATGTACGTCACCTAGGTCATCATTGTCCGAATGCTTACGTCACAAAGTGATAAAGAATAAGAAGACTAAACAAAAAGAAAAAGAGCCAACAACCGTTAATATGATTTGTTTTAAAATCAATATTAATAATGAGTGTACGCCGTATCTTAATTTAATTATTTTCATCTCTTTTTACAATTAATTTCTATTTACTGTATATATTAGAGAATATATTCGACTAATTAATATAAGTGTAAATAATATATCAAATTAAGTTAATATTTTCAAGGTTCAACTTAATAAAATTATATATAAAGTCTAGTTGATTTCATAATATTATTAATATTTTTAAAAAAATATTTAATAATTTATAAAAATTATTATTATTTTTATAAAAAAATCAATGCAGTTAAGTTCAGTTCAGTTCAGATCGTTTAAGTTCAGTTCAGTTCGATTCAGCCAATTTAAGTACAAAAGAACAAATCCTAATTGGCCGGAGGACAATTTTTCTCAACGACTTGCATAAATAATTGATACTCCATTCAATTTTTAATGAGTGATTGTTTTGGTAATTTGAAAAAACAAGAGATATAATACGATAATATATAGTGAAATTAATTTCTATTTCAAAGTATGCAAATTAATTATAAACGAACACAGACAATAACAACCATACTGTATATGCATTTTTTTCAAATATACTTATTTTTCTAACAATTTGTTATTATATAAAACATAATTTTACTAGTATTAATTTTTTTATAAACAATTAAAACTCGAACCCTTTGGTTTGCACAAAATATTATTTGATTATAACGTTAATAAACATAATTAATATTATAACTATTCGCATGAAAATAATCAAAATATCAAATTTTAAAAAATAATAAAATTGAAAGGGAGTGTGTTTGAATTAAAAATGTAAGCTATTTGACGGAGCCCATTAAAAATAATAATGCCCAACAGCACAAAAATCTGACAGAGCCCATTAAACCAGTCCGCCCTATTTCCGAATCCCACATCGATAAACAATGTCATCGTAAACATTTAAAATTCGATAAAATTGGAAGCATAAATACTGAAGCATACCTAAAAAAGAATCGAAATAAACAAAATCTTTTTTTGAATGATTTAAGTTAATATTCTAATTTTTTTTTATTTGGAAATTAATTTTAGATGCCACTGCAATTTTTGAATTATTTGATAATAGTATTTGAGTATTAGAATATGCATGTAATCAATTAAGTACTTCGATAAAAAAAAAAAAAAGGTTTAGTTTTAATGCATGGTTACCATGTGTACATTATTGAAGTCATTGATTATTGTGGTGCATAATTATACATATATAAAAACGTGTTAACATAACATAACACACCCGATCGATCAAGCAACAAACACATCACCCGTACATATATTATCACATCGATCCAACTTCATGCCCATGAGCTGCAGTACAAACAAAGAGATCAATTAATTAAATATATATAGAAAAAAACTTACTAGAATAATTAATTGAAAGAAATAATTTGAATAATTACCAGTGGAAATAGGAGTCCTCTTGAACTGTAACTGTTACATTGAAAAGTTCAATGCACTCTTATTTGACAAAGGTATTTTCCCCCATGCTAAACACGTTGATTCCTGGATACGCGTATGGTTTCACACACTCACACATAGTCGTGCGATTTAAATCCGCAGCAATCGTTTTAGAAGCGGAGCAACACACACCGGACAAACCGTAATCAGAATTTATGCACGCTTCGTAAAAATCTCTGGCATCCACGTCGCAATATTATTTGTGTCGACAATAAGTAGTAGTAGTAGTAGTAGTAGAAAAAGAAAAACAGACGATGGATAAATCAAAGAAATTATCATCGTACGTATTATATATATATATAGTATGTATTTGTTTGTATATATGTCTTAATTAATGGATGAGAATATATATATGGGTTCATCGATCTACTTATAATACAAACTGAAACTACTAAGTACACAGTATATAATAAATGAACATACGTACGTCACTTAGGTCTTCAATCTCCTAAGGCTTACGTCACACACTAAGAGTAATAACTACTACCATCAAGTGCATCAACCAACGACCACAAATAATATTGACTATTGACCACAAAATAGTGAAATACTATTAGTATTACTAGCTGGAGTGCTACATATTTTGCGGATTGAATGAAGTACTATATAAATTACTTTTTATGTCTCATAAATATATATTTACAAACTATTTTAGTTTTTACTTGTCCACTATTATTTTCAAACTCTTTTCTGTTGTGAATTCAAATATGTATATATATATAGAGAGAGAGATTTGAAAGACGTATTTAATTTTATTTAAAAAAATAATTAATTAAATAAATAAGGAGTACTCCGTATAATTTTACTACCAGTTCCATTGAAAAGGCCCACCAGCCCTCAAACCCAAAGCCTGTAGCCATTACAAGTAGTAATTAACTTTCCCGAAATAAGTAAAGCCCACAAGCCCAAAATCCAAAAAGCCCATTAAACCTGTCTATCAATTTTTTTAAATCCCACATCGATGAACAGTGTCATCGTTTTCGTTTGTACATAACCATGGCTTCACTGTATGTATTGTCCCTTCGGGGACATCCGATAAAATTGGAACGATACAGAGAAGATTAGCATGGCCCCTGCGCAAGGATGACACGCATAAATCGAGAAATGGTCCAAATTTTTTTGATAAAAAAAACCCAAATTTTGTATTTTATTTTTATTATTAGGGTTAAACATTTCCTCTTTTCTTTCCGATCCGAAACTTAATTTCCGGTTAGAGCCGATTTTTGTTTCCCTGGGAAGCAGGATTTCTTGAAATTCAATTACTACGAAATTTCTGTAAGCGAAACTGCACATTTTTATTTATTTCTAATATGATTCAATCTTATTTTACTTTAATTTCCGGTTCAGAATTTAAATTCCAACTAATTCCCCCTTGTAGGTAGCTTTGGGATATGAAGTTACTAAATTGTGTTTCAAAATTTTGATATATAGTGAAAAAGTTGGTATCTTTGTGAATTGAGACCACTTTTATTTCCCAGTTTTTTTATGACCAGATTATTGATTGATTTCTGAGAATAATCAACATGGTTCTTGTGTCCGAGTAGTCCGTAAACTCTGTTTAGATTATTCATCGATGTTGATGTTGTTTCCTTGCTGCAGTTGTATGCATATTCTGTCGTCATCGTAGCTCTTGATGAGATATTGTACATGTTTATGTATTCAAACATCATTTGCTTTTGTTTATTGTAGTACGTAATTGAGATGGACATTGGGGGTAGATTTGTAGTAGTCAACAGTTATCCATTCATGACGATGGGAAATGGCTGTAATTGAGCTGCACGAGGGTTATATACTCGTTAGTTAATTGGTCTTAGGAATGTTTTGATCACAATGATTGTTTGTTTCATTAGACCATTAATGCAGTATAGTGAATCTACTACGCACTAGCCGTTTTAAATATTTCTTACAGTTTCAGTTTCAAAGTTTTTTCGTTCGTTTTGTATATTGCAGGACTTGTTTGGGGAGTAAAGGAATTCACGGGTTTATGATTATAAAATTTCGGGCTTATAATCATTAAAATTTATGTCGAGGTTTCAGAAAGACAGCTGATTATGAGTTGGGGCAGGGATTGATATGTAATTGTGGTTTTTGTCGGTTTAGGTGTAGTATTTCAGCTTGTGCATTCTGAACTTGTGTGTTTTGTGCTCTCTGTTGTTATCCTCATAACTTTGATAGTTTTGCAGTTTGGTCCTTGAAGTTTTACTTTCTCCCCAAATTTAGGAGGAAAAGTTGCAATATTCTAAGTATATACGTATGATTCAAAACACAGACACACACTAGTCGTCGATTATTGTTGTGCATAAAATAGCATTGACATAATCTCATGCGTTTATTTGTATACGAGTATTTCACCATGCGCTGCACACAGAAAAAAAGATCGATATTTCGTGAGAATTAATTAAACATAGCCCTATAGGTTAAAAATAAATGGATGAAAACATAACATAACAACTCAAGTAGAATGTATTAGTAGTAGAAGAAGAAAAACAGATGATGAATAATTAAATCGAATAAATTATCATGGTGTATATGTGTCGCAGTATGTGTTTTATGATCTACTAAGACCATCCATGATCGCAAACTAATTAAGAATGATGAAAACAAAATAGGGACAATATATATATATTTGCAGATTGAAATGAATATATAAATTACTTTTTTACTTTCAACTTATTGAACAATATCAACGGAAAAAAAAACTGAGAATTTTGGGTTGTAAGTGCGGCCCCACGTTATGTATTAGAACGTGAATTACAAAAGCTACTAGCCCAAAATCCAAAAGGCCCATTAAACCTTCATCCCTATTTCGAAATCCCACATCGATGAACAGTGTCATCGTTTTCGTCTTTACATAACCATGGCTGCTCTGTATGTATTGTCCCTTCGGGGACATCCGATAAAATTGGAACGATACAGAGAAGATTAGCATGGCCCCTGCATCAAGGATGACACTCATAAATTGAGAAATGGTCCAAATTTTTTTGAAAAAAAAAACAAAATTTTATTTTATTTTTTAGGGGAAAATTGTTCTTACTATCCGATTCGAATTGAATTACCAGTTACTCGTCTTTTGATCTCATTTTTGTTTTTTAAATTCTTTTATGCCATCACAAATTTGAAAATAATTCTTGCTCTCTGCAGTCTAAATTCGTTTCTTTTAATATATATTTTTTTTTTTGAATTAATGGAAGGTGAAGTTACTGGCCCTAAATGGGGTTTTTTTAATGTTTTTTTTTTTTAATATATGGAGTAATTGTTTTTGAAGATTTTGATATACCGTATAGTGGGAAAGTTCATATCTTTCAAGTAGGGGATTTCAGGAAATCCAGTCTTGATCTCTACGAGTGATGATGCATCAAGTTGTTTGATTGATTGGTTGATCTGATCTCTGTCAATATACAACATAGCTAGGGTTCTTGTGTCGAGTAGTAGTCCGTATTACCGTGTTTAGTTTATTCGTCGATTTTGTTGTTGTTTACGTGCTGCAATTTATATGTGTGTTTATTCCGCCGTGGTAGCTCTTGGTGATGTTTTGGACTTGTGTATATGTTTTCAAATGTCACTTGTTTTTGTTCTTCCCAAATAATCATTTGGAATCCTATTTTTTTTTTCGGGCTAGTAGGCAAAAGAAGTTTCTGAAAGCACTCGACAAAAGCTGTTTAATGCCCGACAACGTATGAGTTATAGTAAAGAATTCGTCCATTTTTATAAACAATATAAACAATATTCTGGGGGGTTGAGTTTGTAGTTGGTAGTTTATCACTTTATCCATATATAGAAGATGGTAAACGGCTTTGATTGACCTGCACGGTTATGTTAGTTAGTCTTAAGAATATATATTTGATCACTGATTGTTTGTTTCATTAGACCATTTCCGTATAGTGAATCTTAGGCACTAGCCGTTCAGTCTTTTTTACATTTCCTAAAATTGTGTATTTGTGGTAGTCAAGTTTAGGTGTAGCAGCATTTGTGCTGTGTATTTTGAACTTTTTGTTTGTACAATTGTGCTCTCTGAGTCTCTGTTATCCTCCTACTAACTTTGGTAGTTTTGCAGTTTGGTCCTTGAAATTTTAATGTTTACAATTTTAGGAGGAAATAAAAACAAAAATACAATGTGCGACCTTTGAAGTATGGAAGAATTGCACTTTGGTCCCTAAATTAAATTCCTTACTTAATTAAATTGCACTGTAAAATTTCTGTAAGCAAAATTGCTTATTTTAATTTGAATTTTCATGATACCGGTTGACATGTGCCAGAAATTAAATTCCAACTTCTCCCCTGTACTTAGCTTTTGGGATATGATGGTTTTTCTGTTTATTTAGTTTATTCGTCGTTGTTATATCATATATGTATATTCTGTCGTCGCTCTCGATGAGATTTTGGACTTGTTTATGTTTTTTTGTAGTTGAGATGGACATTGGAGGGTAGATTTATAATAGTTCTTAACAATTATTTATCCATAAATCAACTATGTGAAAGGGCTGCGATTGAGCTGCACGGGGGTTATATACGGTACTTAATTAGTCTTAAGAATGTTTTGATCACGAATTCATGATGACTGCTTGTTTCATTAGACCATTGCAGTTTAGGGAATCCACTACGCACTAGCCGTTTAGTATTTCTTACAGTTTCTAAGTTTTTTTGTTTGTTTTGTATATTGCATGCAGGACTTGTTGTGGGAGTAAAGGAATTGGAGGTTTATGCCTGAGCCTTGTAAACCAGTTATATCGAATCAGGAAATTATGATTATGAAATTTCAGGCTTATAATCATTTAAATTTATGTCGAGGTTTCAGAAAGACTGCCGATTATGTGTTGGGGACTGACTGATCTGTAATTGTGGTTTATGTCGGTTTAGGTCGTAGTACTATTTCATCTGTGCATTCTGAACTTGTGTTTGTGCTCTCTCTGTTGTTCTCCTCACAACTTTGGTACTTTTGCAGTTTGATCCCTCAAGTTTTACAATTTTCAAATTTACGAGAAAAGTTGCAATATAATTCAAAACACAGACACCATGGAAATTTATTTTGGCCCATCCTCGTCGCAGTTTGTAACATTCGTTCCCTCAGTAATATTATTTGCAAGTAGTAGAAGAAGAAGAAGAAAAACAGTCGATGCATAAATTGAAGAAATTATCATCGTATATACGAGAGTAGTATGTATGTCTTAATAATTAATTGATGAGAATATCTGAATATATGGTTCATCGATCTACTTATAATACAAACTGAAACTACTATATAATGAACATGTTTCTACGTCACCTAGGTCTTCACTCTCCTAAGTAATAATAATTAATTAATGAATTAATTATTATTTTATTTAAAATAATAATTAATTAATTAATTACTGTATTATTTTACTAGCAATTTAATTGAAAAGGCCCACCAGCCCCCAACCCAAAATCTGTAGCCACTACTAGTAGTAATTACCGTTTCCGAAAAAACAGGCCCACCATCCCAAAATCCAAAAAGCCCATTAAACCCGTCAACCCTATCTTAAATCCCACATCGATGAACAGTATTATTGTTTTTGTGTTTAGATAACCATGGATGCTCTCTGTGTATTGTCCCTTCGGGGACATCCGATAAAATTGGAACGATACAGAGAAGATTAGCATGGCCCCTGCGCAAGGATGACACGCATAAATCGAGAAATGGTCCAAATTTTTTTTATAAAAAAAAAACCAAATTTTGTATTTTATATTTCCCCAAAAAAATTAGGGTAAATTTTTTCTTACCATCCGATTCGAATTGAATTTCTAGTTAGCATCAATTTTTGTTTGGTTGGGAATCTACTTCGATCCGAGGTACGTCTTTTGATCTCTTTTTTGTTTTTGAAATTCTTTTATCCGTCACAAGTTTGAAGAATTCCCCAATTTTTATTTTATATTTCCCCAAAAAAATTAGGGTAAAATTTTTCTTACCATCCGATTCGAATTGAATTTCCAGTTAGCATCAATTTTTGTTTGGTTGGGAATCTACTTCGATCCGAGGTACGTCTTTTGATCTCTTTGTTGTTTTTGAAATTCTTTTATCCGTCACAAGTTTGAAGAATTCTTGCTCTCTGCAATATATATATTTTTTTCATTGAATTTATAGAAAGTGAAGTTACTGGCTGTAATGGGTATTTTAATTATTTTTTAAAATATATGGAGTAATTGTTTTTGAAGATTTTGATATATAGTGGGAAAGTAAGTTGATATCTTTCAAGCTAGGGATTTCTGGAAATCCAGTCTTGAGTTCTACGAGTGACGATGCATCGAGTTGTTTGATTGACTGGTTGATCTGACCTCTGTCAATATTCAACATAGCTAGTGTTCTTGTGTAGAGTAGTAGTCCGTATACTCTTTAGTTTATTCGTCGATCTTGTTGTTGTTGTTGTTGTTGTTTACGTGCTGCAGATTATATGTGTGTATATTCCGTCGTGGAAGCTCTTGGTGATATTTTGGACTTGTCAATGTTTTCATATGTCACTTGTTCTTGTTCTTTTTCGGGTTAGTAAGTCTTAAGAATATATATATTTGATCACAGTGATTGTCTGTTTCATTAGACCATGGTCCATGGTTCAGCCTTTCTTACAGTTTTGGTTCTTTCATTTTGCATTGCAGGGCTTGTTGGGGGAGTAAATTAATTTGGGGTTTATCATATTACTCGGCTATTTAATAGTAAATTAATTTGGGGCTTATCATATTAACACAAATTATGTTGTTTTCTTATAAGATAGAATTTTTTTAATATTTATATATTTATTCAAGATGATGATTCGAAATTCAAACATTTTGAGGACACAAAACATGATCAATGTTACTTTAAAAATTGTACTAAATTGAAAGCCATTTGTATCCACCTCTCATTCATGTTTTGTAGCTAGCTACAAAAAAGATGGATGAATATTTAATGAGTAAAATGTAAATGAAGTGTGACCATTATTTTGAGACAGAGTGCTGAGAGCATGCAATAATTTATTTACTCACCACCGAAAATAGTTATGCTCGTGCGGGGAAACACAATATTTATGCCGAATTGTTGGGTGCAATTCGATTTGAGCTCGTCATCTGGAATGAGAATAAACACGCTGCTACTTGGCGTGTCTGTGTAATTTTTCACAGTCACACACAGTTGTTTGATTGAAATCTGCTCCTGTGATCCTTTTAGCAACAATGCAACATTGGACAGAATAATGCACATCAACATCATTCTGATTAGCAACGCAATATTCGTAAAGAGAACCAAAATCCTCGTCACACGTTGCTGTAACATTTGCCCCGGGAACAATATATGCGCCGAGAAGATTGAAAAAAACAGACGCCCAACAAATAGAAACTATCATCATCAGCATCGATTTGCTCATGATATAGTATATTATGCTAATATATTGAATATCAAATAATTAAAATCGTATAAGTATATGTGTACTGAATCGATGAGATCGGAACTGGGTGCATCTATTTATAGTATATAATCGGCATGTAACGCAACATACTTCGTCACATGTACACAACATACTTCGTCACGTAGTAATTAATCAATTAAGAAGAAAAAAAAGGAGACGAACAAAAAAAAAAGGCAACGACCAAAAATATTATATGAAAAATCATGTTTTACATTTCATAGTAATTAATTAATATTGTAAAAACATTATATTTTACCTTTCATTAATTGATTTGAAATTTTAATTAACATTGAAATAATAACTATTTTATGGTAATTTAAAAAAAAAAATACATTATAAATTATCATTAAAAAAATTAAAATGACATATACGGTGAATGTGAGAGAGTATTCTTTGAAAAAGTAATCAAACTAATTGAGAGGGGTCGGTGAGAGTACTTTTTATAATCAGCCTTTTAAAATGCTTAACAACTAAATAAAATGCTTTTTTACTCCAACAGTGATTATAGGCTTTTTATTAAAGCCTGACTTTTCTACACGACAAGAACATTTTTTTCAATGGTTTACCATTATTTCACCGTGAAAATAAATTTTGACTCAAATAAAATTTTTAGTCTATTGATTCCATTTGCAACGTGGCTTGAATTTCTATTTTTTTTATTATTATTTTCACACTATTTGATTTTTTATTAAAAAAAATTCACATACTCATTTGATTTTATTAAGAATTAATTTAGTTATCTTTGTTTTATAAATATAATTAACTAGATGTAAATTTAAAAACGCATTAAAAATACAGTACAAAGTAATCACAATCAATTTTTCAGAAAATAAAAAGGCCCATCAGCCCCCCCCCAAAAAAAATATTAAACTTGTCAACCCAATGTCCAGGTCCCACATTGATAAACAGTGTCATCGTATTCGTGTTCAAATAATCATGTCTGCCCCAATTTTAACAATGGTATACTCTCTTTTTCACTGTAAAAATAGTTTTTGCTTCAAATAAGATTTTTATTTGACCCGGATAGTCTACTGATTCCATTTGCCACATGTTTTTTTTATCATTATTATTTTCACATACTATTTGATTTTTTTATTAAAAATTATATATATATTTTCACATATTCATTCGATTTTATAACCAATTGATTTATTTATTTTTGTTTTGAAAACTATAATTAACTAGATGTAAATTCAAAACACATTAAAAATACGAGTACTAAGAGCACCCACAGTGGGAGAAATTGAGCATGGACGGGGATTATGTGGGGCTGATGTGTCAATTAAAGTGAGAGCAGTAGTAGAGAGGATGAAGGAAGGAGGAGGAATGCTTCTGTTTTGTGGGGTGGAAAGTGAGGGGAAGGTTTCGAGGTAGTGGGACATGCTACATTATTTTTTTAACTATGTACCACATGATGCTTATTTAAATAATAATTATGTTAGATTATGGTTTTTATTCAAAAATAATTGAATTAATTTTTGTTAAATCATATAAATTTAAATATTATTATTTTAATTTTATATTTTTTTTAATTTTCAAAATGTCAAAAATAATTTTTTTAATATAAAAACACATTTAATATTTATTAAATATAAATTATTGAATTATTTTTAATAAAAATAAAATTGTGGGGTATGATAAAGTAAAAATTATAATTTATTGGTAAATCATTGTTGTGGAGTATGTTTTGAAAGGAAGGATGAAAAAATTAATATGAAGTGGATAAGAGAGAAAATTGATGTGGAAGAGAGATATTAAGATAAATGAAGGATGAAGGAATCATTGTTGTATATGGTCTAAGTAGTAGGAGTACGAACCTTTACCAAAAAAAAGTAGTAGGAGAACTTCGCATTATCAAATTTTCAGAAATTAAAAAGGCCTACCGGCCCAAAATTAAAAAAAAGGCCCATTAAACATGTAAACCCTATTTTCAAATCCCACATCGATGAACAGTTTCATCGTTTTCGTGTTTAGATAACAATGGCTGCTCTTTCTGTATTGTCCCTTCGGGGACATCCGATAAAATTGGAACGATACAGAGAAGATTAGCATGGCCCCTGCGCAAGGATGACACGCATAAATCGAGAAATGGTCCAAAATTTTTTTTTGAAAAAAAAACCCAATTTTTATTTTATTTCCCCCCCAAAACAATCTAGGGTAAATTTACCATCCAATTGAATTCCCAGTTACAATCAATTTTTGTTAGCTTGCTTGTGAATCTACTTCGATTTTGAAAAAAAAAACCAATTTTTATTTTATTTCCCCCCCAAAACAATCTAGGGTAAATTTACCATCCAATTGAATTTCCAGTTACAATCAATTTTTGTTTGCTTGCTTGTGAATCTACTTCTTATTTTATTTCCCCCCCAAAACAATCTAGGGTAAATTTACCATCCAATTGAATTCCCAGTTACAATCAATTTTTGTTTGCTTGCTTGTGAATCTACTTCGATTTTGAAAAAAAAACCCAATTTTTATTTTATTTCCCCCCCAAAACAATCTAGGGTAAATTTACCATCCAATTGAATTTCCAGTTACAATCAATTTTTGTTTGCTTGCTTGTGAATCTACTTCGATCCGAGGTACCGTCTTTTGATCTCATTTTTGTTTTTGAAATTCTTTTATCCGTCACAAATTTGAATAATACTTGATCTCTGTAGTCTAAATTTGCTGGGTTTTTTTTTATTGAATTTATGGAAGGTGAAGTTATTGGGCCTAAATGGGAATTTCTTTTTAATGTATTTTAAAATATACTGTATAGTTGTTTTTGAAGATTTTGATATATAGTGGGAAAGTTCATATCTTTCAAATTAGGGATTTTAGGGAATTTAGTCTCTTGAGTTGTATGAATGATGATGCATCGAGTTGTTTGGTTGATCTGATCTCTGTGAAGATTCAACATAGCTAGGGTTCTTGTGTCGAGTAACATTCGTCGATGTTGTTGTTGTTGTTTACGTGCTGCAGTTTATATGTGTATTCCGTCGTGGTAGCTCTTGGTGATGTTTTGGACTTGTTTATGTTTCCATATGTCTGTCACTCGTTTTTGTTCTTCCCATATATATATAAGCAAGTAGGGGCAAGATAAGTTTCTGAAAGCACTCGACAAAAGCTGTTTTATTTCTGATAACGAATGGAACAATATCCTTGGGGTTGAGTTTGTAGTTAATAGAAGATGGAAAACGGCTGTAATTGACCTGCACGGTAATTTTAGTTAGTCGTAAGAATATATATATTTGATGACAATGATTGTTTGTTTCTTTAGACCATTGCAGTATAGTGAATCTAGGCACTAGCCGTTCAGTCTCTCTTACAGTTTCGGTTCGTTCGTTTTGCATTGTAAGGCTTGTTGGGGAGTAAATTAATTTGGGGTTTATCATATTCCTAAGCTATTTAATACAGTACTTTCTTAGTTTCTAGAAATCATTTTTCTTGCTCCGCTGCATCACAGTTTGTATGCCCGAGTCCTGTAAACCACCAAGTCAGTTACCCGATCAGAGGCCCTTCTCCTACTAATGAAATTATGTTTCTGCCCCTGGTGATGGCTAACCCGGTGAGGTACAGAGGCGTCCGTAAGCGGAAGTGGGTCAGTTTGGGTGTAGCAATTTGTGTTGTGTATTTAATTTTGAACTTGTGTTTGTGCATTTGTGCTCTCTGTTCTCCACTTCTCCTCCTCCTAATTAACGGTAGTTTTGCAGTTTGGTCCTTTGAAGTTTTAATTTTTCCAATTTTATGAGGAAACAAAAACAAAAATACACTCTGCGACCTTTGAAGTTTGAAAGTATTAACCTTTTTTGAGGAAGAAAGGGGTAACGTGAAATAAACCTAAACCATTTAGTAGTAGTAGTTATTCATCACTCATCAGAAACCCATTAAACCTACCAACAAAATTTTGATTCACACATCGATAATTAGTGTTATCATTTTCATGGTTATATAACATTGGCTACATAATTCATTTTCTCCTTCGATTACATCTGATAAAATTTTAACAGAGAGAAGGATAGCATGACCCCTCGTCAAGGATGACACTTATAAATCAGAAATAATTTAATTTGAAAAAAAACTCAAATAAGGAGTATTATTTATTTTTTTGGATAAGTTAGGGTTAAGTTCTTAAAAAAATTTAAAAAACCCAAATTATGTTGTTTTCTGGTAAGATAGAATTTTCTAAGTTTTGTGTTTTTTAATACTTAAAGACAGTGATTTGAAATTCAACATTTTGAGGACACAAAACATGGTCAATGTTACTTTTAAACCTTGCAGTTGGATTGAAAGCGGTAAAATTAAATGTATGAACACATTTTTTTTCACAATTTCATCCTTCAAATACTCATTTATTTATATTAACATCATTATTTTTTAATCTAACTCATCAATTTAACTAACAATACCTATTATACCTCTACTTTATATTATTTAACAAATAAAAAATATTTTTTTTTCTTAACTCACACCAAATATTCTCTAAGCAAACTTTTCAAATACAAAGGAGTCATCACTTGTCACATTCATTTTTAAAATAAAATTCAATCATAATAAAATTTGTGATTCCATTTGCAACATGTCTTGAATTTTTTTCATTTTATTTTTTATTTTTATTTTTTTGGTTCACACAATCACACACTAGTTTGATTTTATTAACTTTATTTTTGTTTTAAAAATATAATCGAATAAATGTAAATTCAGACACATTAAAAATACAGACTAATTAGTTATCAACTTTCACAAAATAAAAAGGCCCAGCCCAAAATATAAAAAAGCCCATGAAACCTGTCAACTTTATTTCGAAATCCCACATCGATAAACAGTGTCATCGTTTTTGTGTTCAAATATCCATGGCTTTACTGTATGTATTGTCCCTTTGGGGACATCCGATAAAATTGGAACGATACAGAGAAGATTAGCATGGCCCCTGCGCAAGGATGACACGCATAAATCGAGAAATGGTCCAAATTTTTTTTTAGAAAAAAATTCCCATTTCAATTTTTTTTGGATGATTTAGGTTAAAATTCTACAGACATTTTAGAATCGATTTTTGTTTTTTTGTTTTTGCTTGGATATCTCGATTATTGCAGTTGCTTCAATGCTATCGCCGGATTCTGCAAACAGGTTATCGAGGTTCAGATCTATCGACCCCAGAAAATATTTCCCGATTTTACCCCTCTGGGCCGAGATGGAAGGTGAAGCCATCGTCGGCAATCACAGTTCTCAGAAACGTGTCAGGTAAGTCGAAGTTCACATTTTGAAGATTAATGTTTTATTTTTCTGCTAATTGAATAATTAATTACTGATGAAGTACAGTAGAAACGTTTTTTTTATAGCAAAGATTCATCTCCATTGACGAGGAAGTCGCCCTTCAATCTTCTCTTCAACCCTGAACCTAAATATTTCGGATCTGGCCCGGCCCGAACCCGAAATCGTCATTTCACCTCACAGAGTAAAAGTGTAGATGCAAAACACAAGGTACCTTGCAGCTGTTTTAATTTGATCGATTGGGATATTTTTTCATGAGTGTTAATTCTGGGTTGGAATATTACATTGCAGCTGTTGGGTTCTATTCCTGAATATGTAAAGATAGTGGAAGTTGGTCCGAGAGACGGGCTTCAAAATGAGAAGAAGATTGTACCGACATCTGTGAAGGTGGAATTGATAAAGATGCTCGTGTCTTCTGGGTTGCCTGTCGTCGAGGCTACTAGCTTCGTCTCACCAAAATGGGTACCTCAGGTAAAGATGACACTGTCGGACATTAGCTGAAGACTGGGAGAATCCTCGCTTACTTTGCCAAGATTAGATCACAATCATGCCATCGTTTTAAATGCTATTGCAGCTAGCTGATGCAAAGGATGTGATGTCAGCCATTCGTGGTATTGGGCATTGTAGGTTTCCGGTTTTGACCCCAAATCTCAAAGTAAGTTTTTTTTTTTTTTTTTATTTCCAATATTCAACATCCAGCTCGGTTATTGGTGTATGATTCGTTGAAATCTTACAGGGTTTTGAGGCTGCTATGGAAGCTGGAGCGAAAGAAGTGGCTGTCTTTGCTGCAGCATCTGAGTCCTTTTCCCAGTCTAATATAAATTGCACCATTAAAGACAGTCTTGCTCGGTACCGTGACATCTCCCTTGCTGCTAAAAACAACGCAATTCCAGTTCGTGGGTATGTTTTTACTGTTTTAGTTATGTGTCGTTTGAGAGGAAGGTAGTAACTAGTAACTCGCAAGCATTACTATTTTTGATTCTTTTTTCCTGTGATTAGTCCATTTGTGTGTGTGTGTTATCCTTGAAATTATTGTAGCAAAGTTGATTTTCTATATATTTGAATAAATTGGCGATTGATGATCGGTACAGGTATATATCGTGCGTCGTAGGTTGTCCAGTGGAAGGGGCTGTAAATCCGTCGAGAGTAGCGTATGTTGCTAAAGAGCTTTATAGCATGGGATGTGCTGAAATATCCCTTGGTGATACGATTGGAGTCGGCACTCCTGGTATCTTCGGTTTACCATGATCTTATTATTTAGCTTGAACTGGAACACACATAACAACAACTAAACAGGGAATTATTGTTAAAAAGTCCGAAATGCGTCTTTTGCAAGGACAAAATTTCATAGCCTATTTTTCATTTATCATTTAGTTCATATCAAGATAAAAGTGAAAAAACACCCCTTGCCATAATCAAGTGAGGATTAAGACGTTTTTAGTCACAGATTCAGTTTCAGTATAATAAGATTAGGAAAAGGGTTTATTCGGCGATGAATTTCTTTTGTTGGACTTTGAGGTTGTTAATCTCGTGAGGGTGTGCTTTTTAGCGATTCCCGAAATTGACGTGGTCGTAGATACCTCATAGTCTATATAGATACCAAAATATGTCAGCATGTCTATTCTGCTATATATAGGTACCGTCATTCCAATGCTTGAAGCTGTTCTCGATGTTGTCCCTATTGAGAAACTTGCTGTACATTTTCACGACACTTATGGGCAAGCCCTTTCGAACATTCTCTTGTCACTCCAAGTGAGCTTCTTCTGACTTTGAGTAACGTCTTTTAATGGTAAAAAATTATGTTGGAAAAGAAATTAAATTCTGGTTATATGTTACAGATGGGTATCAGCACAGTAGACTCTTCCGTATCGGGCCTTGGTGGTTGCCCGTACGCGAAAGGTGCTTCTGGGAATGTTGCCACTGAAGACGTTGTCTACATGCTCAATGGCCTGGGCGTGAAAACATACGTGGATCTCGAAAAGCTCGTTTCAGCTGGAGATTATATTTCTAGACATTTGGATCGGACGCCTGGTTCTAAAGCTGCCGTTGCCACGAGAAGAATCTTGGCTAATTCCTCTAAGCTCTAAGGGATGTGATTTTAATATTTTCTGTTTGTAATTAAGTGAGATTACTTTTTTTGTGAGAGATGATGATGGCAGCATGATGGAAAGCTGAGGTTCTTTGATGGAGTTTTTTTTACTTGTGCATAAACCACTGTAATTGAATAATTTAACCAAGGTAAGATTCAAGATATAAATGATTATATTAAAAAATACACAAAATTTTGTCGGGTCATCTCATGATGAGAAGGGGGATCCATTTTGATGTAAAAGTAATGATTTTTTTTCCTTTTTCTGTACAAATACATTCAAATGGTTATACAGTTATATTATTTTTGAAAGTAGAAATGAAAAATCAGACTGCAGTATTATCTCTTGATGTTTTCAGAGAAGAAACAAATGCTATGTGTACGGAAAGAGACATTTTTTTATTACACCAACAACCACATTAATACCTTGATGATCAATAATAAAAAATCATATACTAAGGTACAATTATGACACAATTAAAAAAATATAAAATATTTATTTTACTGAAACCAAACAAAAAACATGTGATTTGCTCAACAAAAATCACCATCAATTCATAATCATATACATATGGAAGAGAGATCAGATCATAACAAAAGCTGATCAAGATATTGAAATTCCAGAAATATTTAATTTATATATATAAAAAAAAGGTAATTCAAAATAACTAAATATATTTATATGTTGTTTCTTGATCAATGAGAAAATGCAGAGTGAGTGTGATAAGCAGAGCTAGCTACTTATCTGTTGTGGAGAGGATTAGAACCAGTGTACACTCTCCTCTTCTCAGCACCAAACACTTGATCTCCGTCGACATTAATCCCTTTGTTGTAATAACTATGAGGGAAAAAACCCTTTTGTTTTCTTGCAAGATTTTCACTTGATGAGAATGAAGTCACCATAAGCAAGATCATCAGTACCACAAGAAGAAAGCACAAGCAAATTCCGAAATTGCCCCTCTGGACCATTTTCCTCTTGTAAAAAGTATAAGCCCAAATCATGAAAAATATTTTTTGCATGGGTTTTGCAGAGGCTTGAATTGGTATGGGAATTTGGGGGTGATGGTTTTTGTTTTTCTTTTATTGGAACTTTCTTTCCTTCTGATTTTCAGTGCACGAAATTAGATAGAAAAGGGAGGGGATGGAGAAAAGGGGGGTGCTGCTGCTGACTTGCATGAAAAAGCACATTTAATTTAATGTTCTTTTATGGGTTTTTTTATTGCACAATCTCCTCCATTTGTAATCTATAGGGTCATGTGAGATCAATCATGTTATTGGCTTTTGTGTCCTTGGTTTGTTGGAGAGAGTTCCATTTGTATTGTGTTGTTGAGGAAAGTTAATTTACTCAACAAACAAACACTTGTGGTATTGGAGTAAAAAAAAATGTTGCAAGAGGATTATTATACTTTTTTAGTTTTTTATATGTTCATATTAACATAGAAAAGGATTATGCCTTTTCATATGTCCATACATGTATATATGTGTGTGTACATGCGTATGTATATTGTGTTGAAATCGAAACACGCATTCATAAACGTTCAATACTGGATATGCGATTCTTCACGTGTAGACGTGTAGTATATATCTATGAAATTGTTGTTGATAATAACAACAATAATAAGAAGAAGAAAAATAATACACAAGTATATTATAGTAGTACTATACTATTCTATGAAATCTATCGATCTAATAGAAATTATTTAGATTTTTAACAATATTAATCGATGAAGTAATTAATCACCATCACCAAAGATTTTTTTTTTTCTCTTGATTTTATAAAAGCGATAAGAACAATCTACAATTTTGTTTCGTCATAATTTAACGGGATTGTATATACCTTGCAATATCTCTATCAAAGTAAAAGAATTCAAAGAAGCTTCGGTTCTTTTTTCTACTTTCATTTTTAGCATTCTAACGTACAAGACAAAATTGATGTTACTTTTTGAATTACATATATAGACTTTGTTATAATTACTAGTATATAGGACATTAATATTGTATTGATATATAGTATAGTCCTTAGAAGAAATTGTAGGAGACAAACAAATGCATGCGTGCAATCTATAATTAGAGTACGTTTTTCTGTCAATGAAATTTAAAATTTCTGATTAGAAGACTATTTTAAGATGACACATAAATTCACAAGTAAAATTAACAAAAATCCAGTTTACCCGCCAACTAAGCTAACTAGGCAATGCGCCACGTCCCCCAATTTAGATGGTATATATCTTACGTTACCGATTTTGCTTTAGTGAATTCTTTGGATTATTGAATTCCGACCCAAATTATTACGATTCGATAATATATTTCCAATTTTAACAATTTTCTGGCACGCAATTTCTCACGTGTAACTTTGTATGGTTTAATAATTCACAATGATCGTATTATTCAATAAATATATATATTTTTGCAATGTGAAAGACTTGACCCACTTCAATCAATTAGTCAAAAGACGACGATGAACCTAATTGTAGTTAACATAATTACTTCTAATTAGCAGCAATTATCATTTCAAAGTGTTTAAATTTAAATGAATTTAATGGCGTTGATACTTTTTAGTGTCTAGTTAATGCAAATAATAACATTGTTTAGTCCGCAGAATTAAATTAATTAAATTTTAATGTAGTATACATAATCATTATAATAAAAGACTATGACAATTACTAAGGGCTTAATTGGGCCCACCATAGATGGGATAGGAATATATACAGTATTTATTTATATTTATTCAGCATATATATATACATAGTGTGTGATCTCTTTCTTTTTCTTGTTACAAATCATGATGTCTCTCTTTCCTTTCTCATGATAATCTTGTAACAGCTCACTAATTCATTATTTTTGATTAATCATCGATAGAAAAACATTTTTATTCTTTATTTTTATATATTTTTGCATGAATGACCTATATATGAATTACTAATAATTGTTGCTTTAATCTTTCTATGAATTTAACTTAGGTATTAATTACGTGTATAATTTCATCTACATTTGACGTGATATAGATATAATTATTTGCTTTACTAGGTGTGACTAAGTGCTGGCTAGTTAAAAATATTAATAGTAATAATAATACAAGTATAATTAATATGTTCTATACATGGTCCATGATTAAAGTTAAACTACACAATTAATTGGTGTCAACCTCTTAATTTTACAATTAAGTAGACTTTTCCATGCATTTTATTTACATTAATAAATAAATTAATTATTAATGTTAAAATCGTGTATTGTGAATTTGTAATGTGTATTGTTAATATCACTTTTAAGTTATTTAACATTAAATTTGCATGTAAAGAAAATCAATTATTTAAGCTTATAAGAGAACCTCCTCCTATTAGAATAATATTTACATTAAAAAGTTTAATTTAATCATATGCACACTGTAATTTTGACCTGCAATTAATAATTTGATGACCTGTAAAAATTGTTTTTGTTGCAATGAGGGAGAGAGAGAACACAATCATTAAAGCAAAGGAAATCCAAATATTGCTGCACAAGCAACTAAAAGATTTGATCCTTTTTCTAATCTTTTTATATTTATTTTTGTTTTTTTTCTTCTCTTCTTCCTTTTCCACTCAAACTTTTTTCTTGCAACATTGGTCAAAGTCATGGAGTTGGCATCATTTGAACATCAACTCGTACATGAGATTTCACATTATATGGTCTTCAACATTTGAGTGCCTTAGTTATTGCATGCTACATGCGACTCAACTCATCAACTTGGACCTTATGTTTTATAATTTGATGAATCGAAAAAAATAAACAATAAAAATTCGCATGAATTTTGAATTTGAGTTTGATATGGAAAAATATTAAATGCATATGGTTAAAGAACTTGTACTCAAATGTAAGTTGGACTATCTTTATCACTTTAAAATTGATAAAATATGAATTACAAATTAAACTAACTGTATAGGAGTACATAGTAATTCCTAGTACTCATTATTTTATTTTCTAATCAAGAAATTTGTAAATTTTCATACTTTCCCTGGGGTCTAAGCCCACCATTGTTGGGCTGAAATTTTATAATTTTTCATTTGGGCCATTTAGGCCTTCAACGTTTACTCTGGTTTATTAAACCCCAATCGGCTCTGCCCAAAACCCTAAAACCCCATCACTTCCTCTGCATTCAGATTTCTTGCTCCACAGGAAAAAGAAATGGCTAAGCGTCTGATCCCACTTTTAAACCGGGTTTTGGTCGAGAAAGTCATCCCGCCGTCCAAAACCCCCGCCGGAATCCTCCTGCCTGAGAAATCCGCCAAGGTCATTTCACACCCTTTCACTTACTCTGTTTTTATTTGTTTGTGTTTAACTTGGGAATAATGCGCTGAATCTAAAGACTTTTTTTTTTTTTTTTAATCTTTTGTTTAATAAATTTTCAATTTGATTTTTTCTATTTGCAAAATGAAATACTTTTACACACTGTATAATTATCTCTAATTCTGGTTAGATGAGTAGATTTTAGTTTAATTGGGTGAATGATTTTGTGTCACTGTGCTGATATCTGACCGCCGTTCGATAAATAATTCAGTTGAATTCGGGAAGGGTTATCGCCGTTGGTCCGGGAACTCACAACCACGACGGCAAGCTTATCCCCGTCAGTGTGAAGGAAGGGGACACTGTTTTGCTGCCTGAGTATGGAGGATCTGAAGTGAAGCTTGGTGAAAAAGAGTACGTATTATATCTTGTTCTTTTTTTCCTGTTTATATGTATGTATGCGCTCTCCTGTGAAAATATTTAGCATGCTGTGATTGCTGTTTATTCCAACCGATTCAAATTATGCATTTTTTTGGAGTAATCCTCAGAAATTTACGAATGAAGTAAAAGATCATTGATTGATATCGTTGATGATAGTTGAAAAAATACCTACACTGAATTTGTCTAAGGGTAAAGTAGTGGGATTTCCTAAATTTGTCCACAAAATTATTTCCCATACCGAAGGGAATATTGTCTCGTTTTTGCTCTGTTGAAGCCAATTAAAATGTTCAAATCTTTTTCTTATTCAAGTATTTTATGTTTCTCAAAACCTGAAATTAATCTTCAATGCATTGATAGAGCACTCTTTACAACGAGTTATCTTATCTATTCGCAATTAGAACCTTGATAGATTTTTTCCCATTAGAGTAGTGCGAGCGATGAGAAAATTTTGAGAGTAAATTGATAAGAATAATTTCAAGAGAAATCTCATGTTCTTCCTAATAAAGTATGAATGCTGTGTTTTTACGGTTTCTTCTATATGATGTTTTTTTTTTTTTTTTTAATTAGCCTGATGAATGTTTTCAGGTACCATCTTTTCCGAGATGAAGACATCCTGGGAACTCTGCACGACTAATTTTGTACAATATCTCACCATGCGAAAATAAGGAACTTAATGCATATTATTATCGAGAACTATTCTAGTTCGTTTCAAGCTCGTGTAGATTTGACTCTGTTTCAACTCTGTATCAGTCTTGGATCCTTGTGGTATTGCATGATTTTATGGAATCGGTTTCCAAATTTAAGTGTTCTTATTAAAGTCTGTTATTTCCCATCAGATTGCTAATATAATATCGCTCAACCTTATGGCATTTCTTGGATGGTTGGTTCGGGTTTGGATCAGAGAATAATTTCTCTGGCTCATGATAGTACTTTTTATTCATAGCAAGGCATGTTTCAATACTATATGTATTACACAAGTGAACAATCTCTTGGTTACTATTTAGCATCAACCGGGCGGCAAAGGCAGTGGCTTCCCGGAAATGAAAGAAGTGAAAAGGACGAGTGCTCGTTCCGGTTGAGAGAAGGCGGCATCATGGGAAGCCCCTCTCATCGTTGCAAACGACAGGTACTCACTGTAGTCTTGTGTCCACCCACCAACCTGTTTGATTTAAAAGTGAAACAAATTTAAGTTTCCGGCAATTTCAGACGGATTTTACCTGGAATCTATTGTAGTATATGTAACTGTTCTACTACGAACCTGTTTTCTGGCTATCCAAGCTCGGTATGGATTTGTAGTCTTCATTTTGAGGTCTTTTGCAAGTTCATTAATCAGCTTCCTTGTTCCACTGAGTGGGAGAAGAGAATCTTGATCACCACTGGGAAAAAAAAACACAGTTCACTATATCTCTTTGTGTACTGTGTCCAATATGTGAGATATGGCTAACCTGTAAGCTAATACTCGAATGCCGTGCTTGACGAGTGAACCGAGAAGCTCGATCATCGGTATCTCTTGATTCAGCATCTCGTAGTGCATAACGCTGTAAAAAGAGAATCTTTATTTTCATCGTGTGATTTTTATTTTTGACAGAAGAAAGAAGTTGGAAGATGAGATTACGTCGTGCAGATGGTCCAGTTGCGAACTCCGACGAGGCGAGCGTGGAGTGCCTTCTGCACGTCTTTTCGGCTCAAGTACACTTTCGTTTCATCCACAACACACACGTCTATCTTCGCTTCATCTTCCTGAAGGAAAATAAATAAATTTCTTTTACCTATTTTCATTGATGTGAAGTATATATGTATGAACTCAACTCCACCTGAGATGATTGCATCGAAATCGAAGGCAAACAAACGTCGATCGTGACGTCGAAGATATCTACGTATTTTCCGATCTCTGAGGTAAGTCGTTGGTTCACCACTGAGCACTTTGGTGTCCATTTCCCGGTCAAGGATTGGCGCCTAATTTGAGAGTAGTTGCAGACGGAATTGAGCTGGTCGAACGTGGAATCGGATATCAGCCCGTGAGACCACAAGTAGTCGGCTCTCGAGTTGAAATCCGTGTTGAATTCCAGGAGAGGATTTCCCATCTGATCAAAAGAAATCAAGAAAATCAAGAATTGTAAAGCAACAAAGATGTCAAAGAAAACATATTAATTTTGTACTTAATTGTACTCACTGCAACTCCTTTGAGATGGATGAACTTTGGCTTATGTTGAAGGATCAGATCAGCTAGTTGTGGACCATAATGCCCTTTCATCAAACAATAAAAATGTGCAAATTATATTAAATTTATTTTTGATGTCTTACACTCCCCTGTGATGAAAAAAATAATCAAATATACCTGCATAGCTTTCCCCTGTGATGAAAAAATCTCTGTTTTTAAATTCTGGGAATTTCTCAAACCATTTCTTGAGGAAATTGAAGTTGTCTCTAGCTATAATTAAAAAACATTACAATAGGTATATTTGTTTTCATTCAATCGAAGACGATAATTACTATAGTAAGAATGTTGTCGCACCTGTCATCTCATCGTTCACGGATTCGTAGAAGGATTTATCGGCGGAGTAAGAGAATCCAACTCCGGCAGGCGATTCCAAGTATATCATATTCGCCACTGTTTCGTTTAATTTCATATGATCACATTTCTCATAAAGATTGATTTTTGATAGAGTAATATATACTACCTCTGTTCCAGCTATATTTATTTTTGACGAGAATATTGCCACGTGGATGAAACGGGCCGTTCTCCGTGAAAGCCCCGACTCCGACAGACGAGCAACCGGGCCCTGTAAGAACATCGAATGATATATAAGAGATGATTTGTTAATATTGTAAGATTATATGTGTACATGTACTATGTACACAACCTCCATTTAACCAAAGAACAAGAGGTTTGGTAGCCGGAGAATTTTCGGCCGCCACAAAGTAATAAAAATACGATCTTTCGTGTTTTTCATCGACCGTTATGTGACCGGAGTGCTGTTGAAAGTCGACTTTTGGTTGGCCGGGTAAACTCGATATTGTTGTATCATCGGCTGATGATTCGTATTCAGAGTATATGACTTTCGTCGTTGCAAAGCTCTGCAACAATATTGCACAAAAAATTACCAACCATGGATGAAGAGCTGCCATGGTTTTGCTAGGAGAATGATCATGGTTGAAGTTTAATCGCCATTTTATAACCTAAATTCAAATCGAATTGTCACGTCTAGTTTACCTAGATAATTGGAAATTGCATTTTAATATGGAAAAGTATATATTAAGTGGACATTTAAAATAAAAAAATGAAATAAAAAAGGAGGAGTGGGCACGATTTTAATTTGGGAAATCTTTTTATCCACTCAAGTAATTACCACTTCAGTAAACATCTAACTTGTTGTTAAGCATTTTGAAATAAATTATAAAAAAAACGTTAATGGATATAATTAATGCATCTCTCTTTTTATCTAAAACGATGTTAATGGGCAAGGTTTTGATAACCAAATCAATCATTAAATCTTTTGAAATATACTTCCTTTTATCATTAAATCATTAAACTTTATTGGACTGAAGGAGTATTAAAATAATAAAATGTGGTGGTTGAATACTTAAATGAGGTGTATAAAAGATTGTTTTGTATCATTGTAATATGGAAAAGGTTACAGTTACACAAGGTGCTTGTGTACCGAGCCTCCGGTACACCGCCAATCAAAATGTGACACGTGTCATTATTAAATTAATTAATTGGATAAATTGTATTTTAATTATTATTACATTGAATTATTAATCAGGAAAATAAATCATAAGAATCTTCTAAAAAATTCAAAAATAAAATTAATATAATCTTTTCAAATATTAAATATACTACAAAATCTATAAAATTTTTTCTCTTATAATATAATAATAACTAACAAATAAAATAAAATAATATATATATACTAAATTGACAAAATAAAAAGTACAAAAAAAATTTAAAAAAACGTAATTTTTTATAAAAAATATTTATATTTCATTTTGTAAGTAAAATTAATGTATACTTTATTAAATTTTATATACACTAGTTTAATTATTTAATTTATAAATAAAGATATTAAAAAATATGAATAATATATGTGTACGTGATAATTATTGTTTTAAAATAACCAATTTATTCAATAAAATAGATTATATATGTAAATATGAAATAAAAATAAATTCATAATTAGTAATTTATATATTGAACAAATAATACATAATAATATTCATTTTAGTATTTAATTTTTTAAGAACTATAAAAATTTGAATAAAATCTCGAATTAAGTCAAATAATTCTATTAATTTTTTTCATTTTATCTTTATTTATATACAAATATCAATGATTAATTTTATTTTTAGAATTAATTGTAAGATAAACTATAAGCATGTCAAAATATTTTAATATTATTACTAAAATGACTGTGATATTATGTTTCTTATTTATTTAAAATAAAAATAATATAATTTAAATAAAAATAATATTTTGATTTAAATATTACAACTCAATTTTCAATATCATCTCACTTTTGATTATATTTTTCAATAAAATAAGAATGTCATAGTATTCAATTAGAATATTATGCACTAATATTAAGTAAATACATTATGGTTTCAAACAAAAATAAAAATCGCATAATATTTGATTTAAATATTACCTTAATTTTATATATTATATATTATTATGTATTATTATTATTATTGTTGTTGTTGTTAAGTATATATAATTTTTTTTAAAAATATATGTTTTTTTACTTTAAATATTTTTATTAACGAATTGAAATTTTTTAAATTTAGTGTGAAATATAATTTTAATATAAAATTAAAAAAAATTATTATGTTATATCATTTTATTTTTAAAAAATGCAATATTTTTTAATGTTTTCTTTTTTACGCTCTTTTTTTTTCAATTTAGTATATATATATATATATACTAATTTATTTTATTTTGTTAGTAATAATATAATGGAAAAAAATCTCATAGATTTTGTAGTATATTTAATATTTGAAAAATATAATATTAATTTTATTTTTGACTATTTTAGAAGATTTTGAAGATTTATTTTCCTACTTAATAATTCAATTTAATAATAATTAAAATACTAATTATTTAATTAATTAATGTTATAATTCCACGTGGCGTATTGTGATTGGTGGTGTACCGGAAGCCGATACACCTTGTGTAACTGTATTATCTTCCTTGTAATATGCTCAGCTCATTGGTTATAATTCAACACGTAAAATTATTTTTATATTATATTCCACCCTTTCAAAGAATTATTCACTGAGGTCCGAGAATATGAGATATTGAAACAACATATATTAAGAAAAATGCACTACAAAAAATTCGCGAATTCCCTACGGCCATTCCCGTAGAGCAAAAATCCGTAGGGAACAGTTCCCTACGGCATCCCCTACGGGAATCACGGCGTAGGGGTAACCTCGTAGGGAACAGATTCCCTACAGGCTTTTTAGAGCCGTAGGGGAGATCCCTACGGGCTGGCAGTAGGGGAGCCCCTTGGGAAACTCGTCTCCGTCTCCCCTTCTTCCCGTAGGGGTTCTCTACGGCATCTCCGTAGGTTGGCCCGTAGGGAAATTCCCTACGGCTAGGCCCGTAGGAAATACGTTTTTATCCAAAAACGTGGCCCATGTGTTACTCGGGCCACCGCCCGACCCACAATACAAAGCTCGACAATATCCCAACAACCCAAGGCCCGACTCAAGCCCAACCCTCTTCGTATTAATTAATAATGTGTATTGTATAGCCAGACCTCGTGAGTGAAGAGGAGGAAGATAACCGCTGGAATATCTGAGTTATATGTACAATTTTTAAAAGATAATATATATGTATTCATTAAATTATGTAGTATAATGTAATAATAAGATAAAATACAATATATATATATATATATATATATATATATATATATATATATATATATATATATATATATATATATATATATATATATATCAAATTATAAATATAAATAGTGGTTTAACAAAAACTAATTTTAAATAAAACACTATTTAAATATATTAAATTGTGAAATTTTTTTAATTGATTATTTTTATAAAATTGTGTAATTTTTTGCGTAATAGTATAATTTTTGTAATTAATTATTTTTATAAAATTGCGTAATTTTTTGAGTAATTTTATAATTTTTGTAATTAATTATTTTTATAAACAGTTAAAAAAAACTTTAATTGTAATTTATTATTTAATGTATAATTTTTGTTATTAATTATTTTTAGTGTAAACAGTTAAAAAAAACTTTAATTGTAATTTATTATTTAATGTAAAATTATTGTTATGTAATTTTTTGAGTAATTTTATAATTTTTGTAATTAATTATTTTTATAAACAGTTAAAAAAAACTTTAATTGTAATTTATTATTTAATGTATAATTTTTGTTATTAATTATTTTTAGTGTAAACAGTTAAAAAAAACTTTAATTGTAATTTATTATTTAATGCAAAATTTTTGTTATTAATTATTTTTATAAAACTGCGTAATTTTTTGGGTAATTGTATAATTTTTGTAATTAATTATTTTTATAAAATTATAATTGCGTAGTTGTATAATTACGTAGTGCGTAAACAGTTGTATAATTGCATAGTGCAGTTAAAAAAAATTTAATTGTAATTTATTATTTAGTGAAATAGTGATTTAAAAAAATATTTCAAACAATTTAGCGTAATTTTATAATAATATTTAATTAATTTATTATTATATACGTAAATCCCTTACGGTAGTCACGGCTAGGGACGTAGGGAACGCCGTGGCCGTGGAACTCTGAATATGATTTCCGTAAGGAACGCCGTGGGAACTCGGAATATGATTTACGGTTTTTTTTTGTAGTGATGTTTTTTTACTAACAAAAAAATAAATTAACTAATTTTTTCATTTTAAAATACTTCATCTTTAAGTGACATACTTTCTTTTTTCGAATAACCCACAATAGTTGACACACCTCACAAAAAAAGTAATTCTTTTAACTTTTTCATTTTAAAATACAATTTTATTTTACTTTATTAACTCATTTTTTAAACTTTAATCACAACTATATTATTTTTTACTTAAATTTTTTTTATCTTAACTTTTTGGTCAAAAATATTTTTTTTTTTACCGCTCTATGCCCAGAAAAGTATGTTATCTATTTATGGAATGGACGGAGGGAGTAATATTTTACCAATACTTTATTCACTTACTTTTTAAACTTCACTTACAACTACTTTATTTTTCAATTTAAAAATATATATTTTTACCCTTGCGAATCAAGAAAAACATAACTCTTTAATTTTTTAATCAAAAAATAAGAAATAAAAGAGTAAATATATATATTTTTAAGTTAAAAAATAAATTAATCTAGAATAAAAATCAAAAAGATAATTGGAAAAAGCAGGACCAAAATTTTATTTTAATTAAATTGAAAAAAAAATTATCTTACTTTTAAGAGCCACATAGTTAATTGAGATATTCAAAAAGAAAAAGTGTTAAAATTAAATTAGGTACAATTTTTACTCGATATGAAATTGTAATCAGGTACACTATTAGAGGGATCCATTAGAGAGATAAGTACAATTAGGAGTGAATGTTTTGATAAGTATACCATTACAAAAATAAATACAATTATGAGAGAATATTTTGATATCAATTCTTTAGAGAAATAAATACGAGAGAATATTTTGATATCAATTCTTTAATAATAGGTACAATTTAATATGTGAATCTGTTATGAATATTATTAATTAGTGAATGGGGTGTTATGAATATTATTAATTAGTGAATGACTATTTATTTTGGTGAACAAGACAGAAACCCTACTTCTCTCAATGAATTCATTTAAGATTGAACTCGAATTTATATTTATATTTATATTTATTAATAATTATAAATATATCTAATTCTTCTCCCTTCTTCTTAATATTCCGGAAGAAAATTATAATCTGATATTCTTGAAGTAATATCAAATGTTCCCGAAGAAGAACTTCTTCATAAATTTCTCATCTTAGCAAGTAAATGTTTAATGTTACTGAAGAACATTATAATCTGATATTATTGAAGTAATATCAAATTAATTATGTTTAATAAATCAATTAAAGTTTTTAATATTTATGAAGAACAGTGTGACGTGATATTCAGGAAATGTCAAAATTAAATGTTCCTGAAAAATATCGTGTGATATTCCTACAGAAATAAAAAGAACTTACAAAATTACATAAAAATTTTATACTCGTTTTTTCTTTTATTAAAAAATAATATTAGTAAATTATTATTAAAAAAAAAAAATTGAAAAATTATATATAAAAAAAGAAAAATGAAGAATATTGCGTAATATTTTTTATAAAATATATTTGTATCAATAACGCAAAAATTAATTCGGAAGTACATTTGTATCACTTTTATAGGCGCAAAAATCAATAAAAATTATTTATAACTTCATAAAAAATATATTACATAATCAAATAAAGTTTATAAAAATCCATATAAATCTATAAAAAAAAAAAGTCAATCAAACTCTGTATGGAATCTATGGATTCTTTAAATCTACGGACTTTTTAAAGTTCAAATAAATCGAATGAAATCTCAATTGAATACACCCTCCTAAATCCCTTATGGTGTCGAGCCAAACCCTAGCTTCCAACTACCCGATGTGCTAAATTCCCCAACTCCGGCGGCTCGATGTGTAAATACCACAACTACTGCGACTCTGAATCTCCTAAATTAAGATGAAAAGTCCACGTGCAATTAAACTCCCAATCCATCGATTCGAAGTAAAGGGTTAGTTTGATTTTTTAGTTTTGTGTTGAATTTGATTTTGGTTTAGCTTCTGGGTTCGACGAGTCCAGAGGAAGGGCTGCATCGCTGCAGTCGTCCGCCGCCTGGCTAAGCTTGGACGAGACGCACGAGCTAGCTGGTGAAGTTGTCATCGAGCGGCTTGGTAAGGATATGTTCAGTTTGAGGTTGAGCTTTGGCTCGTTCATCGTAGGTTGGTTGAGTTTTTTTTTTTTTTTTTTTTAACCCTGTTTCTTATTGTTTGAATTAGTTGTGAATAAGGACTAGCTAATAGAAGACACAATGTGTGTGTGAGTGAGAGAGAGAGAGAGATCGTTTAAATACATGTGACCTAGAATTGGGCAGAAATTGTCTGAGAAGCAACGGTGGCTTCTCGGTTATTCTGGTCACCAAGGTGAAGATGGAATTGAGATTCTTGGTTTTGGGGGATGAATAACCATATGGTATATATAAAAACAGAGTCCAAGAGCTTTATAGCAAATCTTGGTATGGTGTGAGCCCTTAGGATGGCGAATCACCACGGGGTCTACAAACGAGTCCAAGAGCTCTGTAGCATACGGCTTCAGGAAGTCTTGATCCCCTGTTCGATACTAGGCAAACCGTAAAATTCATCAAAAAAACATCAATAGAACTGCCAAACAACACATCTTAGGAAGTCCCTATATTTCCATTAAATTCTTTTTCATTTAAAGATCTCAAAGCTAGTACTATTAGGTATGAGGCCCCTTGTGTCAAACATCTTTTTGATTGTACTAGTTGAAATTAATTACCCGCATGTTTTCAATATTGTGTTGAATTTGATTTTGGTTTTTCAATTTTGTGTTGATTTCGGTTTTGAATTTTTTTGTGGGTTTTGGATTTATCTCTGCTAATTGTATCCAAATTGCATTGTAAGCTTGTTTGATAATAATATTGTTTGGAGAGTTTGTAATTAAATTTTCTTGTGTCATTTGTTAGGAACCATTGCGGCATGTATGCGTTGAAGTGTATAGAGGTCTTGGCAGAGAAATAGAATCCTGGAAGATTAAATTCAATCGACATGCAACAATATTGAAAGAATCTTGTCGCGGAGCTTGCCACTTCTAATTGCAAAAATGTTTTGTGAACTGATCATGTAATTGACAATGTTTTCTGAACTGATCATCTCTTGTCGCGAATGTTTTGTGAATTGATATTAACCCCAATCGAAGCGAAAATAGTTGTTTTTTTAGAATTTATCAATCGATGGGCGGAAGAATGAATGGAAGAATTTATCAATCGATGTGCAGAATTGAGAATTAGGGTTTTAGTTGTAGCAACAATGTTTTGAATTTCTCAATTTATTTTTTAAGATAAGAGAATTTGAATTGTTGAAAGAAATATGAAATATTGAAAGTGAATGAAAATGAGAACGAGCGGGAGGAAACGAAAATGAAAATGAGAATGGCGGAAAAGAGTGAAAATTTTAAATAGACTCGAACGAATTTTAAAAAAAATTGAAATTTTGAAAGACACATACCTAAGCATAATTGTAATATACTTTATGCGATTTTGAATCGTTTCATAGAATACAACCTTACAAGCAATATGTATATATTTGAAATATGTATGTATGTAAACCATCATTTAAGAATATCACGTATGTAATATATATATATTTCGTACGCCTAAGGACTACTGTCATATACCTATTCATATAGATATATTTTCCATACACATAATATACCTATTCATATAGATATATTTTCCATACACATAAGGACTAAATGCCATACACCTATTCATAAAATGTAATTCATTGAAATTAATTTTATATTAGTAATTAAAAATATAATTTTATATAAAATAACTTTATATTAATAATTGAAATAAAATTTTATGTAAATTAACTCCATATTAGTAATTAAAATGTAATTTCATGAAAATTAACTTTATAATATTAGTAATAATTAAGATGTACTTTCATGCAAATTAACTTTATATTAATAATTAAAATATTATTTCATGTAAATTAACTTTATATTACCAATAATTGAAATATTCTTTCATGTTTATTAAATTTATATTATTAACTAAAATTTAATTTCATAAAAATTAACTTTATATTAGTATTTAAAATATACTTTCATGTAAATTAACTTTATATTAGTAATTAAAATGTAATTACATGAAAAGTAACTTTATATTGATATTTAAAATGCGTGTAAATTAACTTTATATTAATATTTATTAAAATTTAATCTCATGAAAATTAATTTTATATTGATATTTAAAATGTACAATCATGTAAATTTCTCTTAATTTGTATTTAAAATGTAATTTTATATTTAAGTAAATTAACTTTATATTCATATATTTTTCATTCATCCACTAATGCGGAAATTGATCAGGAGATACAACAAGGAGATCAGATTTTGTCACGCTTAAAAACCAACCTCCACAACATGCTCAGAACCGAATGAAAAATCAAACCGAATGAAAAATCAAGCTGACAAACATCGCCGAGACGCAGAATTTACCAACCTCTACAACATGCTCAGAACCGAATGAAAAATCAAGCTGACAAACATCGTCGAGACGTAGAATTTGAGGTAGGTGATTGGGTTTTTGTTCGTTTGCAACCATATTGACAGGTAACGTTGCGCAGCACGTGCCGTATTTTTTTTGGACCATTTCAAGTGATTCAAAGAATTGGAAAAGTGAAATTTTTTGGACCATTTCAAGTGATTGAAAGAATTTGCCCGCCGCATTCACATCGTTATTCATATATCATTGCTAAAAAAGCTACTCTTGTTTGGACTTACTAGGTTGGACTTACTAGTGTATTTTTGTTTGGACGTGAAATATGGGTCTTGTTTGGACTTACTAGTGTAAAATTTGTTATCTGTATTTTTTTTAATAAAATGATTAATTGATAGCTAAGTGAACTAGGTTACTCGTACTTTTTAGGAAGGCAATTGTGTTCAAGTTATAAGAAGATTCTCATATATAGTAATTATATTGTGTATTTCTTAAGTAATACCGGTAGAATAAATGAGTTGCATAGTAAAATAAAGTAGTTAACATTTCTTTTGCAAATGTCACAAAAACACAAAAACAAGTATAAATAATTGCAATTCCTAGATAAAAGAATGATTCATAAAGGTGATATTAAAATTAAAATATGGAACACTTAAATTGATTTTTCAATTTAAAATATAACATATAACATATAAAAATTATAATATTTTTTAATAGAATCCAGCATCCTTATAGCTAGGATTTAAGAAAAATCTAAATGATTTCATTATTCTTCAAATAATCCAAAGTAATAAAATAAGGTATTACAATACTCATGGCACCTCTGCAAAAAAAAAAATGTCAAACACGGAGCGAGCTTGCGGGTAAGCATATATAAACACGGAGCTAGGGTAAGCTAGGAAACGCACCTTACAACCATCTCATCATCCCCGTTTACCAGAGTCGTTTTAAAGAACCAATGTTCTCTTTGTTTAATAGCCTCTTCAAGGAAACAATCTTGTTTGATTAGAGACAGATGATTAGCCGTTTTCAATTTACTTTCATTTTCACGTCCCAAACTACGTACATCATATTTATAGAGGTCAAACTGTAAAAAATAAATAAAAAGAATTACTACAAATTGATGTCACCACAATTTACAACAATAATAATAATAATAATAAATAAATAAAAAAACATACCTCGCAATGTTTTTGCAAAAAATTCTTAAAAGACCTATGTGCCAACACTTGATCCGCCATCTTAAGAAATGAGCCATCCTTAAGATCATCACCATCATCATCATATTTAGATGCAAAATATTTCAGAATCTCACGACAAAGTAGTACAACCTCATGACAATGTTTTAATACCAAAGCCGAACTTTTAACTTCATGGCGCTACAGAAATGGAAATCTCAAATTTTAAAGTGTGCACAAAATATGAAAATATAAACTCCATCCCCCAAATCGAATGTGAAAAGAAACATACCATAAAGTAACCTCTAACATAAGAAGGCTGAAACAAAAAAACAAGAAGAAGATAAGATTAAAAAAAATAAAAAAATCACAATTCATAGTAAAATAAAAATAAAAATTTATATAACACCTTTTTATCGCTGATTTGGAGCTCGTCCGAATCTGAGATTTCGTCGTCCTCGTCATCACTGCTCTGGACCTCTTCCTCCTCAAGGATCTGGTCCGGATCCTCTACCTCAACAAAGCCCGGAACGACCTCTTTCGGATCCTCACAAAAATCTTTCGGATCTGCAACAAAGCCCGGACCGACCTCTTTCGGATCCTCACAAAAATCTTTCGGATCTGCAAAACCCTCTGCCTCTCCAAGATTCCTTTGCCTTTTCATCGCGGCGTTTGTTCTGATCTGTGACAGAATAAAGATTAGGGTTTCACTATATATAAACGAACTCAGGCGGTTCAATCTGTGACACATTATTCATTGGGCTGTTATTTTATTGTTTTATAGGAGCATGATATAGGTATTGTTATATATTTATTTTATTTTTAAATTAATTAATAAATAAACGTAAATTTAGTATTTAATATTTACAAAAATATTACTATATTCCAAGATTGTTTCCAAGAATATTCCAATTTTTTTTAATTATATATGTCCAACACAACAAGTTACTTATTATGTCGATTTAGATTTCTTAATTTATGATCGATGGTGGTTTTAAGTATGTACCCCTACTTATAAATAGGGATCGATCCTAGCTAGTATTTTTATTAAACCTGAATACTTATTTTATTTCTGATGGCCGAGGAACAGAAAAAATTCTATGATTTTCCTTTTGATGTTGCCAAGCAGATGTGAGGACCAAGCTGATCACGCTCGGAAGAGGTAGAGATAATACACACATTTCCTGATGACGAACAAGCGTATCTCAGAATCGAGCTGCTGGAAAATGCTACCAAACTAGCTGCTGGAATTGGAGAATTAAAATTCATCAATATCTGCTATGATAGTATTTTAGGAGCAGCTAGACGACTTTCGAAAGCGAGCCTAGACGAGAGGGGCCAACTTGCTAATTCAACCGGTGTGGCTCAAGCATTAGCCACTAGTATAGTAGTCTTTTGCGAATCTCTAAAATTCCGTAATATCCAATACAATGTAGAACCTATAAAATTAAAATTGTATCTTAGTATTTAATGTTTTTTTTTTTTATAGGTCAATTGCAATGTCTTGGGATTCGAACCAAGGACCTCAAGTCCCCAATTCAATGTCTTAGTATTTAATGTTGGGAGAGGTAAGTATAATTTATTTTTGAGACGAAAATAATATTACTTCATCTCCATATCCTAATTCCTAACGGTACTAAAGAACTTTTTAGAATAAGGAAATGATTTTTTTTTTTAAATCAAAAAGTAAATAATAAAATTATACTACTATATTTGAAGAGCAATAAATACACTTCTTTATTTTTTAAAAGGGAACAAAGAAGTAGGCAATATTTATGAAGTTACTAATGTTTGTTGATATTATAAAGTACTCTCTTCTTTGTAACTAACAAATTAGGCAGTATTAATTATGAACAACATTAATGACACATGTAGCATCATGCATGTGAAAAAATAAAATTTGGTCTGATGACAATAAATAAATACGTGCTTACTACTACAGTCTACTACACATTATTTGATCAGCAACACACTACCTTTTTCTTATTATTCACTAAAGGAAAAAAAAAAAAAAAAAAAATGGATGCTCTCACTCTTGTCTGCTCAAGGTTTTTTAGGAGCTCAGCTCAACCCGGAAAACCGATTTCTCGACCTCAATATAGACGTCGGATTAATGTAAACCTTCTTCGTCGACCACTCCAACACATCAGCTTGGTTGTCGATGCATATGCCCATCAAACGACGACTATAACATATTCCAAGAGCAAGTGGGCCGATGCTTTCACTTCCTTCTCTTTGGATACTCGGGTGCAGGAGAAGTACGTGGAAGCCATTGAGGCGTTGAAAGAAGACGCGAGGAGGTTGCTAATAATTACCGAAACCGAAAAGGCGAGAGCCGAGAAATTAGTGCTGATTGACACGCTCGAGCGTTTAGGCATCGCGTATCACTTTGATCAAGAGATCGAAGAACAACTTCAACAAATCTTCGAACAACAAGAAGAAAAAGATGATGAATTAGATGATTTGTTCATCACTTCACTTCAATTTCGTCTCTTGAGGCAACACCGTTATCATGCCTCCAGCGGTACGTACGTACAATTAATTGAATTGACTTCACAATAGACAGAAAGTTAAAGCGAGCTATCAAATACTATACTTTAATCAACTATCAAAATTTCACTAAATTTTTTGTAATAAGATGAGACTTAAAAGATCATATCGGACTATATTACAGAACGTTTTATGATATTATCTAGGTGTGTTTAACAAGTTCAAGTGCCAATTAGACAACAAATTCAAAGAAGCCCTTGAAAGTGATGCTAAGGGACTTTTAAGCCTATATGAAGCCGCGCATCTACGGATTCACGGAGAAGATATATTAGACGAAGCTGTGGATTTCGCCACATGTCATCTCAAACGCATGCTACAAAATTTAGAGGTTCCGCTTCAAGATGAAGTGAAGCGAGCTCTAGAACAACCCCTACACCGGGGGAGTCCAAGAATAGAAAGTCGTCGTTACATTTCATTTTACGAAAAAGAAGACTCCAGGAATGAAACAGTTCTGAAGTTGGCCAAGCTAGATTTTAATTATCTGCAGAATATGTACAAGAATGAGATATGTCAACTCTCCAGGTAAATTAAACTTCACATATATATGTATAACTCAGCTCGATAAAAAATAATTTATCGTGTTATACGTACATCTTAGGTGGTGGGACGAAGTGAACCCTCGATTGCCATACACGAGAAGTAGTAGAGTAGTCGAGAGTTATCTTTATGGAACGACATTCCAATTTAAACCGCAATACTCTTACGTTCGTGCCGCTGTTGCAAAAATCTCTTTACTGATTTCAGTTCTAGACGATGCTTATGATAATTATGCTACCATAGAGGAAGCTGAGATTTTCACCGAGACTCTGCAGAGGTGATTTATAGAACCATTTTTATAACTTATTGGAATATATATATATATATATATATATATATATATATATTCAATTCATTAATATACAGTATATATAAATGTGAAGTTGTCTAACTTTTCTGCCAGTTCGAGCTTTTAGAGATGAAACGATTTATAACATAACTAGCTAGCTAGTTACGATTGTGGATGATATAATCGATCGATGTATATCTGATCAGGGGGAATATCGATCAACTCCCAGATTACATGAAGATCATTTACATGTTAATTTTGAGGGTGTATGATGACTACGAAAGAGAAGCAACCCAAAGAGGAAAACAGTTTGCAGTCCATTACGCCAAACAAACCGTAAGTTTTGATCGGATTTTATTTGTTTGAATACATGATCATATACATCATATCTAGTATATATATATATATGCGCATGAATGAAGGTGAAAGAAGTTTGTGAGGCATACAACAAAGAGCTAAAGTGGTTTACGAGATCAGTGGCAATGCCGTCGTTCGAAGAGTACATTGCAACTAGGATGATATCGAGCTGCTTGTATCTTATAATCGCATGGACGATCCCAGGCTTGCCATCTGTCTCGTCGACAATTGATTGGCTACAAAGTGAGCCTAAGATTGTCGAGGCTGCGACTCTTGTGTGTCGATATTTGGACGACATAGGCAGCTTCCAAGTAAGCATTAATTATATATATATATGCATGCACACGTACAAAAACTATGTACTATAATTACAACACAATGATTAATTAGATTAAATTAACTTAAAATTAAATTAAAGCGAGAGAGCAAGAACGGAGAAGCGCTAACGGGGTTGGATATTTACATGACACAACACGGTGCAATGTCGATGAAAGAGACGACGGATAAGTTTATGGAAATGGCTGAGGATGCATGGAAGGATTTCAATACCCAATGGATGCTCGACAACTCATCACCAGTACCAAAGGAAGTGTTGGAGCTGGCTCTCGGCTACGCTCGTGGGGCCGAGATGTTTTGCAGAAGCTGCGAAGATGGATACACAAAGCCGGAGATTGTGGCCCACCATATTTCTGCCCTCTTCCTCCATCCCATAACCATATAATATTACTCCATGTTTTACATGTACTATATATTTTCAATAAAAGTGATCAAATAAATTTTCGAATAATTAATATTGTGTTTTTCTAAAATAACATTCATATATACAATACGTACCTTTTTTCCGACTTTTTTTTCCGATCTTCTTCATTTGTCACTAATAAATTAAGAACACAACCCTTAAATTGAAAATATACTCCCGATACACCCTAAAAAAAGAAATAAATATTCGTATTTTTTAATTTTAAATTCATATATTATTCACCTGCTTTATAAATTTCACTCGCAACTACTTTATTTTTTAATTTAAAAATATATTAATTTTTTTACTTTTTCATTCTAGTTCTGAAAATTAATAAAATAGATAGAGATTCTGAAATTTTATTTTTTCATGATATATTTTACGAACATAAAAGTTCAAACTCCAAAATTGAGTTATTACATTAATAATTTTTGAACTGTTTCTTACTATTATTTACTATTTTTTAAGTAAATTATTTTATTTAAATGATTAGAATGTACTTAATGATAAGAATGTTAATTAATGTTGGAGGATAAATGTTTGAAAATATATAGTAATAAAAAAACAGAGTTAATATTATAGTTGGAAAAGGAGGTAGTATAATTAGAGATTTATAATGAAATAAAAATTGGATTGGTCAATTTTATTTATTCTAATGAAATTTGATACATACATGCATTCATCAAATTGAAAAAGAATTACTACATTAAAATGTATTTAGTTTTATATATTTACTGAGAAAAATGATAAATTATTTATAATATTTTTGTGTAATTATTAGTGTATGATATTGGTGTTTTTTAAATTCTAATACAATTTCAAAATACATAAAATCTTTATAAATTAATAATATTAGATTATAAAATTAAATTAATTTAAAAATATTATTAATTTATGGAGTATTTTTGTAACGCCCTAGCGAGTTGAGGGGTAATGGGCAGGTTCGGTTAGACTGCAGTCGAGAGTGATATTTTGGCTCCACTGTATCAATACGTGTTTTTTTCAGTGCACTTTGTCTTCACTTATGCTCACAGATTTTCAAAGCCAGCACGCTTAACTTTGAAGTTCTTATTAGGAGTTCTTACGAGAGAATGCTAAAAAAAAAGATGCAACTGTTAATATAGTATGAATAGCATATTCAATTTTTTTAAGTCTCTAAATTTTTTGGAGCGTTATAATTTTTATTAATTAATTTATAGAGGTGAACAATTCAAATTTATAATGAAACATAAATAATTTAAAAATAAAACAAAATTAATAATATATTTTTATTTTTTCGGTGTTCAACGTCCCTCTTTTTTTAATATAATAAAAAAATTTATTAACAAATATTTTTATTTTCTAAAATATTTAATATAATACTCCCTCCATCCAAAGACAGTTGTCATACTTTCTTTTTTGGGGTGTCCAACAATAGTTGACACACTCCAAAAAAGGAAATAATTATTCTAACTTTTTCATTTTAATATACAATTTTATTCTACTTTACCCCACCTACTTTTTAAACTTTACTCACAACTACTTTACTTATTACTTTTAAAATATATTTTTACCTTTTACTTTTCAATTAAAAAATACAAAAATAACAATTTTCTTAAACTCCGTGTCCAGCAAAGTATGACATCTATTAATGGCAGGAGGGAGTAATTTTTTTTATTAACAAATATTTTTATTTTCTAAAATAAAAACAAAAAATCTAAACAATCCGTAACCCTGTTTTTCCTTGGATATATAAACAATTGATTCTTGCTCAAATATTTTTATTTATTTTTTTCAAAAAAAACCGTCCGATGGCGGCGTCCGGGAACCTCGACAAGTGGAGGGAGTATTTCCGGAGCGCCAACTCCGACATCTTCGGCGTGATCGAGCAAGCGATTGTGGTGGCCGCCTCCGACTGCCCGTTCGACTTCAAATCGAAGAGGGATGGAATCGCCGAGCTTTTGTTCTCCTGCAAACTCACAAAGTGCTCCGACTGCGACAGGTTCGAATTGGCCGTTCCCGCCGCCGGCGACGAGGGTTCCGAGACCAAAAGCGGGGTTGAGGCCGGCGGGAGCAGAGACGATAACGACGCTGATGTCAATCGAAGGGAGGCTGCGGATGTTGGGGCTTTGAACGATGAGTTGGAAGAGGAGTCTCGATTTTACGGAGAGGTTTTGAGGATCAAAGGGGATCTTGATCATCACCACGAAGAGGTGTGTGTGTGTGTGTGTGTTTCTCTGTTAGTCGTTTCGATTGATTGATTTTAGATGTTGTTGTTGTTGTTGTTGTTGTTGTTGTTGTTGTTGTTGTTGTTGTTGTTGTTGTTGTTGTTGTTGTGTGTAATCTGATTGAGTTTTTTCGATTTCAGTCTGATTCAGTGTTGTATGATTCTCTGAGGAGGCTTCAACTGATGCCTCTGTCAGTCGAGACTCTCAAGGTTCGAATCGGAGTATATAATCGTTCTGTCATGATCATTGTTGTTGATTACTGTAATTGGTCTTGATCTCAGGCTACAGGGATCGGTAAATCCGTCAACGCTCTTCGAAAGCGGAGATCAAATGAGATTCGGAATCTCGTCAGGACTTTGATCGAGTAACGATTCATTCTTCTCATTATCCCGTAGCTTAATGTAGTGTATGCCTAATTTAATGTGATACTACATTATTTATTGCCGAGCCCGTTGTGTGGTTTTAAGAAGAAGTGTACGTCGATTGATTGAAGTCTACTTTCGTAGTTACTGTTCGTTAGCTGCCCATTTTATTATTGATTGATTATGTCTGAATATGAAATGCAGGGACTGGAAAAAAATGGTTGATTCGTGGGTTGATTCTACAAAAGCCATCGAAGAAGTCGCAGGTAGTTTAAGAATGTAGTATATTTATGTGTATAATATTTAAAGTTGAAGATTAAAAGAATTTACGAAAATCTTACTGGTGCAGAAATCCAAACGGAGTCTGTGAAAACATCTGCAGTTGAGGATGAGGAGGGACTACCGTCTCCACCTCTGGATGAAGGAGCTTTCTTTGCTACTCCTACTTCAATGGAGCTTTCACAGGTATCGTATTTTAATTATTATTTTTTCTTCTTTAATTTGGTCGTGGACTGACTTTTGGTTTATCATCGTGTGCTTCCCTCGCCTTTGCAATGTGAAGTTCTTTGACGGCATGGATGATGATGGAAGTGAGTTAATTATTTTAGAGCATATTTACTTAGAAGTAGATAGATCATTTAAGTGGAATTGTTTCTTAATTGGTGATATTTCGTTTCAGAACATAGAAACTGTGGGGAACAAAACAAGAACCAGGGAAGAAGTTGCACAAGTAAGACGACAAGCGTTGAGAAAAGTGTGGGCCCCGATGAACCTCGCGCTCTGCCAATGGAGAGGAAGGCCGACCCAAAGAGATGTCCCGAGGCTGTGTTGAAAAGGCAAACCCTTAATCCTACACCAAACGCACCAAAGCCTTCCAACTACGTAGTGAGTATTGTCGAATTATATAGAAATGCCTGTTTTGTTGTTGTTGTTGTTGTTGTTGTTGTAGTTGTTGTTGTGCATTCACGTTTAAATAATCGGGCGTAATGTACTTTTTGTGTTTAACCAGAAGTTAAATCGTAACAACGAGACATCCATTCGGATGAATTTGGAGACTGCCAAGAGGAAACTGCACGAACGCTATCTAGAAGTTGAAAATGGTTAGTACATACTCCTACATATATAGACGTAATTTTTTTAGCCAAGTTAATTGACCTTTTTATTCATCGACATTATGTTCTCAACAGCCAAGAAGCAGAGAACAATACAAGTTGTCGAGGTCTCTGATCTTCCGAAGCAGAGTGTTGGTCATAGGAATCAGCAAACGAGGCCCGGCAACGGCAACCATAACAGAAAATCGGCGACCAGCTGTCGATAGTCCTTTTTTAAGTGTAATTATAACCAAATATATATAGATTTGTAATAATCTTGGAATTTCTTGATGTGCACATTGACCGGCCGGGCGAGCTTCGAGTCTTTGAGTTGCCGGGAGGGCTTTTCGGTCTATTTAGATATACAAGATATAGGAAAAAAGCATAGCAAATGTGTTCGTTGAACGCTGAATTAACCAAGGACTTGAGGTACTTGGTTCGAATCTCAGAACACTGAATTAACTAATATATGACCAAAACTTTGTTTGTAATACATTTTGTTTGTAATTACATTTTATTTGTAATTTTTCCATGTGGTAGAAGTGATAATATCAATTACATGTGGTAGACGTGATAATAGTAATTACATTTTATTTGTAATTACATTTTATTGAATATCAATTACTATTATTTTTTATTATACGTACGTTTCCTAATGTGTTGCTTTTACAAACTTTGTTCGGGCCTGTCTAATAGAATTAGGATCAAGTTGTGGCCGTGACAATCCTTTTTGAGAGTTTTTGTTGTTCTGGGCTCAAACTTATTTTCGTGCTCAGACGTAGACTCCTAAGATTAAAGTTTTAGAGAATTTAGAATTATTGTAAAAATAAAATTTTATTTCTAAAATTATTACATACTCCACAGCCAATTTACTAATCGACATACATTCAACAACTATGTTATTCATGATACTACGTACTAGAATTGCGATATATATCACACGGTATTATCGATTTTGTTATCCGGGAAACTTTGTTCAGCGACAAATTTCAAAATTATGTAGTCGTATTCAATCTTTTACTTCTTTTATAAAGCTGGTGTTGGATATCCCACATATAAATTGGACAAGTTTAATACCTTAATAAAGTCTTTTAAGGTGTTACTGATCCAACTTTAACAGCTGTCATGACATAAATCATACTCTCATGATACACATTGCATGTACATGTTATTATTTCAATGAATTCAATTACATTGCCCTCGTGCTTCAAACATTTCGCATTTCATTGCGTAGTCTTGTTCTCATCATCATTCATCAATGACCAAAACTTCATACTCCCTCAGTTCTTTATAAAGTGTTTACTAAATTATTAGTAAGTACTTACGAAACTGAGAAATTAAGTACACGATATATAATGTGGTATGATAAAACTAGAGCTGCCGAGAAACCACACGCACCAGAAGAGTTGTACCCGTCGTCCTGTTAATCGTGGTCAACGGGTGGCCATAATAATCAACAGGACTGAGAGAATATATGATAGTGTCGAAAATCAGTGGGTGACTTGTGACTTGAAGGGTAAAAAAAGAGGGGAAAATCAGTGGGTGAATTGTCGAAAGTCGTTGCAAATAATATTCAAGTCAAGAAATTATACAGTATTTACTTTCCATACGATAAAAAGGTTCATTTTTATATTTTATATTAAGAAAATCAAAAATCAATTCAATAGTTGATATGAATTACTTTCTCTATTCATCATTTATGTGAATATTTGAACTGAAATAAGATGAATTGAACTTGATGTATCTTAAATTGAAATCAGCTATACTCCTATTACTATTAGTTTCCCGTTATACAAAAATAGAGAATTTTTCAATATACTTATATATATATACACACGTTTGAGTGCATGTTTAATTTAATTTGTATTCCGTTGATCGATCTTATGTATTTTAATTAATTCTAGATACGCCCTTGGTTGTAGTCGATGCCCGTCCATCCATGGAGACAACGACGACTATAAAATATAGGAAAAGCAAGTGGGATGATGCTTTCACTTCCTTTTCTTTGGATACTAAGGTGTGTGCAAATTAAGTGTTTTTTTTTTTTGTTTTTTTTTTTTTTTTATATTTGATCATTCTAAATTTCTAATTAATTATATATTTTAGTACTAATTAATAAGGCTGTGTCATGGATCATGTGTGTGTACATGAATGCAGGTGCAGGAGAAGTACGCAGGAGCCATTGAAGCATTAATGAAAGAAGGCGCGAGAAGGTTGCTAACTGAAACAAGAAACACAAGAGCCTAGAAATTAGTGTTGATTGACACGTTCGAGCGTTTAGGCATCGCATATATCACTTTGATCAAGAGATCGAAGACCAACTTCAACAAATCTTCCAATCTCACGATGATGCTTATAAAGAATATCAAGATGAAGATGATTAATTTGTTCATCACTTCACTTCAATTTCGCCTCTTGAGGCAACACCGTTATCATGCCTCTAGCGGTACTACGATTTCTTCCGCGTAATTTCTTCACTTCAATATGTGTAAATTAATTAATTATATAATTGAATGTATTTGATGATTACATATACTATATGTTAAAAAATAATAATATTTTTTTTACAAATTATTAAAAAATTTAAAAAATAATTATAATATTCTAACATTAACTTAATTGTATATCTAAAGCTATTAATTTAAATTATTTTTTATTTTAATTTATTTTCTTTAAAATAATAAAAAATATCATTCAACTTTAATCTCGATTTTATTAAGCACTCATTTTCCTATAATATTATTTTTAATAACTATACTTATTACTTAATAATATATTTTTAAATATTTTTATTATTCATTTGGTCATTTATATAATTTGATTGACAAAAATCAAATTGAAGAACATACGGTATATATAATTAATGTGTAATTTTAAAAATAATATAAAATACTTAATAAAAAAATTATGTTCTATAATAGTCGTATATATTTGTATATTTAATTCTCTATTACATTTTGATTTCTTAGTTGTAATTTTCAAAAATTTTAATTTTATTTTTCTTATAATTTTTTTTAAATAATGTATTTTTTTAGATTTGAATAATTTAATAAAAGGTGAGAAAGTTTAATGATCTTATGATATCAAATGTACTTCTGGAGTTACACTCAGCAATATATCAATTAAATTAAATTTAAAAATAATTGATAATTTAATTAATTAAAAAATGGAAGAAATTTAAAATACTCTTATTTATATAATATTTCATGTTTTTTATATACTTACTTAATAATATACTTAATTTTAAGCATAATTATATATTTTTGTAAGTAATTATTTTATGTGAATGATTAGAATGTTAATATCAAAAGATAAATATTTGAAACTATATAGAAAAATAGAGATATTAATATTGTCATTGTATAATATAATAATTAAGTGTTTTTTAAAGATTTAAATTGAAAATAAAAGTTTCATTTGTCAATTTTAATTAATTGTTCTTACGTACGGAATGAAATTCACACATTCAAAGATCAGTTTGTTTTTTTAAATATACTATCATTAAATGTATTATGTTTAAATATTTATTAAGAAAATGATAAAAATAATTATAATATTTTCGTGTAATTATTTGAACTCGATATTGGTGTTTTTAAAATTCGATACAATTACAATATACCCCGACCAACTGAACATTTCATATGGGTGATTTTGATAAAATGACAATTTTAAAAGTTTGTATTCTACATGTATAAATTTAAATACATTTAGGCATAGGAACAACTTTAAGTATCTCATTATAACTAAAGGTTATAGTTTTTCCTAATAATAAATAAAAGCACATGGACCATTTTAGCCTTATAAATTTTAAGATAATTAATAAATAATTAAAACATCATTCTATACGGTTGCAATCTACAGATCTAAGGTATAGTTAAATTTGAGAATACACAACGAAGACAAATCATATACAATATTCAAATCGGAATTATGATTATTGAAAACTCAAAATAACATCATCATATCAACTTCATTATTAAGTTAACAAAATTGTAAAATCATGGTTTACTGTAAATTTTTAAATGAAAAGTTGGGTTTTGTAATTGTGAAATCCTGGAGGTTTGAATGCTCGTTGATCTCCGGTGGGTTTTTCTCTATTCCCATTGCGGCAAGCTAGCATGACCTACACAGATTGAAACAAAAATCATCTCAAATCTCATGTATACAGTAAATTAAATGATATAATTACGCAATTAGATTAAATTATAATTACACAATTAAATTAAATGATATAATTATGCATCTAATTACGCAATTAGATTAAATTATAATTACTCAATTAAATTAAATGATATAATTAAACAGTTAGATTAAATGATATTATTATGCAAGGGTAAATAAGACATTTTCATTTTGAAAAAGTGATCTCTAATATAATTACAAAAATATTATTACCTTCACGTATAAAAAAAGATAAAATATATTATATTAAATTATAATGTGAAAAACATTGAAATTATGGGTAATTATGAAAACTGTAATACCCTATTCCTTAAATATACCAAATCAAAATACTTTTGTTAAACTCATTTCAAATTAATAATAAAACATAAATAATTAAAAAAATAATAATAATATATTTTTTTATTTTTCGAGCGTCTCTTTTGGACTTAATTTCAGTCCATTTTTTATTTTTCGATCGTCTCTTTTGGACTTAATTTCAGTCCAGTTAAGTTCAGGTCTCTTTGCACTTAATTTCAGTCCAGTTCATTTCAGTTCGTTTCAAAATAAATTAAAATAAAATAAACAAAAAATAATTTGAATTTATAATTTTAAATATAAAATCTAAGTTACCTTATAATATTATTAATATTTTAAAAAAAATATTTAATAATTTATACAAATTATTATTATTTTTATAAAAAATCAAATCAGTTCAGATCGCTCAGTTCAGTTCAGTTCAGTCCAGAGTCCAAAAGAACTGGTTCTTAATCCTTCGTATAATTCATTACTCACCGAAAAAAAAAAATCGAACAAGAAAAATCATTGTAGCAATTAGCAAATATATTTTGTTTCCTAAAATAAGAAACCCTTTTTTTTCCTTTTATTTTTCTCCCTATAAATTCCACTTCACATATTTTTCTCCTTTCATCTCAAAATATTTGACTGTAATTGAATTTTTCGGCGATGGCTGGGTCGGGTAACCTCGACAGATGGAGGGAGTATTTCCGGAGCGCGAACTCCGACATCTTCGGCATCATCGAGCACGCGATCCTCGTGGCCGCCTCCGATTGCCCATTCGACTTCAAATCGAAGAGAGATGGAATCGCCGAGCTTTTGTTCTCCTGCAAACTCACCAAGTGCTCCGGCTGCGACAGGTTCGAATTGGCCGTGCCCGCCGCCGCCGACGAGGGTTCCGAGACCAAAAGCGGGGTTGAGGCCGGCGGGAGCAGAAACGATAACGGCGCCGATGTCAATCGAAGGGAGGTCGCGGCTGTGGAGATGAAAGAAGATGTTGGGGCTTTGAACGATGAGTTGGAAGAGGAGTCTCGATTTTACGGAGAGGTTTTGAGGATTAAAGGGGTTCTTGATCATCACGATGAAGAGGTGTGTGTGTGTGTGTTTGTTTCTTGTTAATCGTTTCGATTGATTGATTTGAGATGTTCTGTTGTGTGTAATCTGATTGGGGTTTTCGTTTTCAGTCTGATTCAGTGCTGTTTGATTCTCTGAGAAGGCTTCAACTGATGCCTCTGTCTGTCGAGACTCTTAAGGTTCGAATTCGGAATTTGTTTCTTGATAGATATCGTGATCATTGTTGTTGATTACTTGATTTCGATCTCAGGCAACGGGGATCGGTAAATCCGTTAACGCTCTTCGTAAGCGAAAATCAAAGGAGATTCGGAATCTAGTCACGGCATTGATAGAGTATGGATTCGTCTCATCGTCTCATATCTTTAATGTAGCATGCCTTTTGTATCTGAATTTATTGCGGTTTTAATAAGAAGCGTAGTTTGATTGGTTGAAGCCTACTTTCGTAGTTATTATTTGATTGATTATAGTTTTTGAGGCTTTGAATCTGAAATGCAGGGACTGGAAATTAATGGTTGATTCGTGGGTCGATGCTACAAAAGCCATCGAAGCCGCAGGTAGTTTAAGAATGAATATTTATATATTTATGTGTGTGTGTGTAATATTTAAAGTTGAATATTAAAAGAATTTCTGAAAATTTCACAAGCGCAGAAATCCAAACGGAATCTGTCAAAACATCTGCGGTTGAGGATGAAGAAGGACTACCGTCTCCACCTCTAGACGAAGGAGCTTTCTTTGCTACTCCTACTTCAATGGAGCTTTCACAGGTATCGTATTTTAATTATTATTATTTTTTCTTTAATTTGGTCGTGGACTGACTTTTGGTTTTTCATCGTGTACGCTTCCCTCGCCTTTGCAACATGAAGTTCTTTGACGGCATGGATGATGATGGAAGTGAGTTAAATTTATTCGGATTTTACTTACAAGTTGATTATTTAAGTGTGTAGTACTTGTTTCTGAATTGTGGATGTTTTCATATCAGATCCTAGAAACTGTGTGGGCCCCAATGAACGTCGTGCTCCGCCAATGGAGAGGAAGGCTGTGTCGAAAAGGCAAACCTTTCCTACACCAAATGCACCAAAGCCAGCTTCCAACTATAATGCTCAGAAGAATCAAATGCCGTCTCAACCGGAAGTGAGTATTGTCGATTTATATAGAAATGTTTGCTTTGCTGTTATCGTGCATTCACATTTAAATAATCGGCCGTAATTTGTTTTCAACCAGAAGCTAAATCGTATCGACGAGAATTCGGTTCGGATGAGTTTGGAGACTGCCAAGAGGAAACTGCACGAGCGCTATCAAGAAGCTGAAAACGGTTAGTACATCTATAAATTTGTTATAGCCAAGTTAATCGACATTTTTTTTCATCGACATTATATTCTCAACAGCCAAGAAGCAAAGAACAATACAAGTTGTCGAGGTGTCCGATCTTCCAAAGCAGAGTGTTGGTCATAGAAATCAACAAACGAGGCCTGGCAACGGCAACCATAACAGGAAATGGGCGACCAGCCGTCGATAGTCCTTTTTTTTAAGTGTAATTATAACCAAGTATAGATTTGTAATAATACTCGAGTTTCTTGATGCACAATGACCGGCCGGGCGAGCCTCGAGTCTTCGAGTTGCCGGAGGGGCTTTTCGGTCTATTTAGATAAAAAAGATATAGGAAAAAACTGAGTTTAACTAATATGGGACCAAAATTTGTGTCCCATTTAAGTTCTGACTTTTATATCATCTTGCAAATACATTTGTTTGTAATTTTTTTGCATGCGGGTAAAGTACAAAAGTAAATAGTTTTTAATATCAATTATTATTTTTTATTATATTTATTATCTTAAACTGAATAAATCTAGGTCAAAAGTTAGGGTAAGAAAAAATATCAAAATGTAAAAAGACTTGAGATATTTGTAGGGTCTTGCTTTTTTGTAGAAGTCAAAGTGTCAAACATGGTGGGTTATTACAGTTGACTGAAGTTCTTACCAAAAGTCAAAACGTGTTTGGATAGTTTTACAATTACATTGTTGACTGTTGAATGTATATATGTCATGATTTTGGCTATATGTAATAAAATGAATTCTTTGGAAAATGACAAATGTTGTACACATTATTTCAATTTTAATTGAGGTGTGACGACCTTATTTCAATCGAGAAGGGTTGTCTAATTCAATGTGCACGACTTGTAAATTTGCGCTATTGCAACAAGTGTCCATGATTCTTCGTTTAATCGACTAAAAAATACACGAAAAAAGAATGTGATCCAATCAACTAATTCCAACACAATGTGAGAGATACTATTCCATGATCTTTCATTCATTCCAACCACTAGGTTTGATGCCTTGAGGCTATATACATTTACATGGGGCCTTGTATTCTTTCATCTTTATTAAAGACCTACCACTTTTGACTATATTTTTGTGCACATTTTTTTGTCTTTGAATCATGTCAAAATTCAGTGCATATCCAAGTGTCCCACAATCCAAAAATTGATCCACATGAAACATTTCTTTTTTTTATTATTATTATTTTTTTTAAATTATTTTATTTTATCTTTTATGTATTTATGGTGTGTTTGCAAATTTGGTGGCCTACAATTTTATTGGTGGTTTAAAACACTACGAATAAATGAAGGAGATGAAAACACATACACAAAAGTTGGTGTTGGAAGCTTACAAGCCACTTCTTGTGTGAACAATAAGTTAGGTGCTTAATTGCATTGATTAATAAGGCTAACAAGTTGTTTAAACAACTCTTTACACTAATTAATTTGGTCCCGAAAAAATTGTTCACATTTTTTTATTTTTGGAAAAAAAATTGTTAATTGTTTTTCTCAAATGATTACATATTTTTATCAACAAAAAAATCAAAGTAGGCCAGGATTTAATGTGTTCATACATTTGTCCCAAATGAGGACAATTTTTCCACTGTACAAAAATTTGGTACACCAAGACCAAACTCTCTCTTAAAAATGAAGTCAAACTTTGGAGAGAGGAAAAATGGCCACTTTAATAAAATTTGATTGAAGCAATCAAAAGCACGTTCAAACGTAAATTTTATTTTAAAAAAAATAAAAAATATAATAATACCGTATTCATTAGATTTGACTCGTTTGTGTTTGGGCGTGTAAAATGATAAATGAGTACTATTTGTATGGTATGTCAATTTTTTTGACCAGAACTGGGTCGTGGTTTTGTTAAGAAAGTTAACGCGAAACAACAACAAACAATTGACCACAAACTATATTTGTATCAAAGTTGGTTTTTTAAGTCGATGATCATAGATGTTAATTTTGATCAAATCTGTATTTTAAGTAAAAAAATGTTTTATTATTTTATTTACAGTAAGATGGAATCAACTCAAATAAGATGGAAACCCTTTAAGAAAAATAATTAAAATCTTGGCCCAATATTAAATTTTAAAGAAGACATGAAAATAGGACTGATCATTTTTGGGCCATTGTAAAACAATTAACATGTCTGGCCCATTATGTGTACAAATAAATATCGTGGGCCTTGTAAAACACCGGTTATGATGCTTAACCTTCTTAATTATTTGACAACCTCTTTTTAAATACTGTATTAAATTATAGTTTATTTTTAGTTATATATTTTAAAAATTATTAATACTACAGTACATTACTTGTCATTTTTCAAAACTCATCTTCATGCTGAGGATCAAACAGGTTGATCGAGCTACGTGCACACATATTATTTCTGTTTCATAGCAATGGTTACACTTCATTTACAAATAACAAAATAAGTGTGACTATTAATAACATGAGACCGAGAGAGTATATTAGAAGAACAAAAATGATGTAGCTACCCAAATACGAGAATAAAGAGAAAAACAATTATGTTAAATGAGGTTATGTATCAAGAAAAATAAATATCCACATATTCTCGCAGATAAATTTATATTTTAAATAGAACAATACTCGTTGTGTACATGTTAAGAAAATTTCGTGTGATTAATAAATATAAACTAAGATTTTAGCATGACTGCAATTTCGTGTGATTAATAAATAAAACCCGATTTTTCCAAACCTTGATAGTATTTAGAAATGAAACCAATACACAATCATGGTTATTTCTCATTGCATAACACTAATAATCCAAATCCCAAAATCTCACCATGATTATGAAAAATCTAATCATAGGGATTTACCAAAAGAGAGCTTATGATCATTTTAATCATAATCATATCCTAAAGCCAGAAAACATGCATTTGGGCTTCTCATATTCATCAATCTCCCAGCCACAAACACAAGATTCCCAATCTTAACCACACAAAAATATCTACAAAACCCCATGTTTTTTTTTTCAATTATATGAAGTGATGGTGCAGGTTCTAGCCTTGGACTTGTCCAAAATCGACCACATAACCTGGACATCGTCATACCCGCAAGCCATAACCTCGCCGTGCAAGTCCATTATACGATCTTCTTGTTCCCCTGCACCCACATAGTTTTTAGTACACATGATATATTTGTGTTTTTTTTTTCGACTTTTACGAACATATTCAAACAATCAAGAAAATGAAGGTATTACCTTGTTGGGACTTCTTGTCTCTGTGGTGATGGTTGTGGTTAAAGAAAGTGCGAGCTTTCCTAAATGGAGAAGTGATTGTTCGAACCCAAGAAGCCATTTTTGAATTCTTTGTCCAAAATGAGAACCTTAGTTTTTATATATAGATATAATAAAAGTTGGGTATGTATGTAACCATGTGCTCAATACCAAGGCAAGATCCGTAGCATAAGCTATGGGTTTTTTAATCATCATCTAATAATTAAGCAATTTATACACATATTCATATTTAAATACACATCACAACACAATTGCTTTTTTATATTTTACTCATCATATAATAGTTTATCAATTTATTAAACATGTAAACATAAAAAAGTCATCAAGAAAATGGAAGTGTACTTATGCAGTGTTAAGGGTGAAACCGTGGGAATTTTTTAAATTTGAAATTAATTAACATAACCCTCCCTTAGGTCAACCCATATTATGTAAATGTGTGTGTGTTTATGTGTGTGGTGCGTGTGAAAAACCAGACCTTTGCACATGGCGCACGCTTCCCAAATGGGCCAAATGCATGTGAAGATGACCCATACTTTTAACGACCTTCATTATTGTCAACTCCCAATCTATCTATCATTTATGTGAATCGAGCCAACTTCTCTGTTTTGTTTCGAGGCGTAGAAACGAGATGAGAAGAAAAGACTCGAGCCATCTGGAGAGGTTTCATCTTAAAATCAATTGGTAACACGAGAACTTTAACAATGTCGATCGACCACACATGTGGCCCCGGCAAGTGACAACCTCTACCCAACTGGTGTCGTTGCAAAGAATGTGCGGAAGGTACGTACGGATGATGGAAGGGTAGATGGTGATGACTTTAATAAACGGGGATGATGATTGATCTTTGATCCGATCCAATCCAATCCGAGCCAGACCGATTATAGGTATCACATTGGTCCACATGCAAACTGACTCTGTCTCACATGGGGCTCATTCAGACAACATAAAAACATGTACACAAACATCAATCACATGCCATTTAACAACTCCTTTAATCCCTTTGCTCACAGTGGTGGTGGGGAAAATTAGTAGACAAAAGACAGTGAGGTGCAGAGGATAATTCATTTATAATCCCTTTCCTTTCATTATGTTCATTTTTATATCATCTGCTTGCAGCATAATCTGCAAATTTACCAGATGAATGAAGAAAATAAAAAAGATACACAATATTGTTAAGGAAAACCAGAAATTCATTCCACCTACGAAATTACCGAGTACAATACATGACAGACGAGGTAAAGCAGAGAAAACCCGGGCAGTTTTCATAGCTCCTATCATAAACCATAAACACAACAAAACACACTAAAGATAGTTTTCCATATTCCATACTCAAATGAAACAGAGGATAACAGATATTAAAAGCAGGAACATTGTTTCCTTTCACATGTGCTCCTCTTCCTCTTCTTCCTCGTCCTCATACTCCCCCTCGTCATCTGCAGTAGCATCCTGGTACTGCTGATACTCTGAAACCAGATCATTCATATTGCTCTCGGCCTCTGTGAATTCCATCTCGTCCATCCCCTCCCCAGTGTACCAATGCAAGAAGGCCTTTCTCCTGAACATGGCAGTAAACTGCTCGCTCACCCTCCTGAACATCTCCTGGATGGAAGTAGAGTTTCCAATGAAGGTTGAGGCCATCGAGAGCCCTCTGGGCGGGATGTCGCAAACGCTTGACTTCACGTTGTTTGGGATCCACTCGACAAAGTAGGACGAGTTCTTGTTCTGGACATTGATCATCTGCTCGTCGACTTCCTTGGTGCTCATCTTGCCTCGGAACATGGCTGAGGCAGTCAGGTAACGGCCATGACGGGGATCTGCAGCGCACATCATGTTCTTGGCATCCCACATCTGCTGGGTTAGCTCGGGGACAGTGAGAGAACGGTACTGCTGGGAACCACGGGAAGTGAGAGGGGCAAAACCGACCATGAAAAAGTGGAGGCGAGGGAAGGGGATGAGGTTGACAGCAAGTTTACGAAGGTCGGAGTTGAGCTGGCCAGGGAAGCGGAGGCAACAGGTTACGCCGGACATAGTAGCGGAGATCAGGTGATTAAGGTCGCCAACTGGATCAAAAATAAATTATGATAGATGTGAGCATTTAATTTTAAATATTCAAGCAGTTAACAAAACAAGTTTATGGGAGCTCGACAACATTTTGTAAAACCTGGAGAAGGGAAGTTTCTCCTTAACACATAAAAGTTCTAAACTAAATGGAAAAATAGTTAACCGAATATTTACAGTCATTTTCCTCACAACTAATCAAAGTTATTTGAGCAAAATAATGCAAAGTTATTTACATACAACCTGATATCTAAACATCAAATGCACAAACACAACTAACTACCTAAGTGGTGAATGACAAATAAATCAGCTTCCATTATGGGAAATTGTAAGGACACTGACTAATGAAAGCATCAAGATTGATAAGTGCAAATAAGACTAGAAACAATAATTTGTAGGAAGATAAATGAAAGTAAAACTGTTCGTCTCACATGGAATCTATCACAATGTTGATTAAATGTAACGCATAAATGTCATAACAACGAAATACTCACAGCTAGGTGTGGTCAGCTTGAGAGTTCGGAAACAAATGTCATACAAAGCCTCGTTGTCAAGCACCATGCATTCATCGGCATTCTCAACAAGCTGATGGACTGAAAGCGTGGCATTGTAAGGCTCAACCACTGTGTCCGAAACCTTGGGAGACGGGAACACAGAGAATGTCAGCATCATCCTATCAGGGTACTCTTCCCTGATCTTCGAGATCAGCAAGGTACCCATCCCGGAACCAGTCCCTCCACCAAGAGAGTGACAAACTTGGAAACCTAAACAATGATTAAAAGATCCACATCATCAAAAACTGCAAATTAAATGATCTAAAGAATTAATCATGCTTCCCAAACTGGGAGTAATATAATGTATACCTTGAAGGCAGTCACAATTCTCTGCCTCCTTCCTGACAACATCAAGAACCGAGTCAATTAGCTCAGCGCCCTCCGTGTAGTGACCTTTGGCCCAGTTGTTTCCTGCTCCCGACTGGCCGAAAACAAAGTTATCAGGCCTGAAGATCTGTCCGAACGGGCTCGTGCGAACACTGTCCATGGTTCCGGGCTCAAGGTCCATCAGCACTGCACGAGGTACAAACCGGCCGCACGATGCTTCATTATAGTAGACATTCACACGCTCCAACTGCAAATCGGATGTTCCCACATATCGCCCGGTTGGGTCTATGCCATGCTCATCACAGACAACTTCCCAGAACTTGGACCCGATCTGGTTCCCGCATTGTCCTCCCTGAATGTGAAGGATTTCCCTCATTCTCCCTGTAATCGAAGAAGATATCGGAAATAACACAAAAATAGTCACGATTTCTAATCTAATAGAAAGAAAAAATCCATGAATCAAAACTCCGCCATGTGAATTTCAGTTATCAAGGTCAGAATTCAAAGTTATTTTCTCCGATTCTCGGCAGATCTGATCAAATATGAGTTATTCGACACGCAGTACGTCACTACAAAAGTTCATACGTCGAACACACGATATATCTACTGAAAACTCATAATCGTGTAAAATATGTGTCGATCTACCCACATCAAAAAGCTCGATCTACCAATAATTAAAAACAAATTTCCACAGTTCTTCAGCAAACGTCATACTATAAATCTAAACATAAAAATGCAGAAAAAATTACAGAAAATTGAGAAATTACCTGTTAACAATTGCGAGGTTAAGAAGCGAAAATTCGAACGATGATCGAGCTCGAAAGTACGGAAAATCTACTCGATCGACGGGGAGAGTGGTAGTGAGAGTGAGCAGAAAATTACCCTAAAGAGGGATTTTATATCGGAGAAAGGAGGAATCGACGGCTCTTATTGCTTCTCTCCGATTAAGATACGAGACATGGACGGTTGAGATGTAATGTTGGGCAGTGTGGAAAAACTGAAATTTGAATTTTTTTGAATTTGTGAGTTGGGATATTGACGGATGTGCCCTTTGACTAACTACAGCTTAATGAGTCTTAATTCGCAACGGTAGTTTTGACTTTTTCAAATTTATTGACTTTTTGAGATTAAGATTTGAAGGAAACCTAGAAACAAAAGGAAATGCACTATAAGAAATGAGTTATGAATCTCTACATTTATTCGACTTATATCTCAATGATAAGAAATACCAAGTGTTCGATTGAGTTGATCGGTCGATGAAACAATCGAGTAAATGGTTGATTAAAGATTTATTTATGGAAATAAATAAAATATAGTAATTAGGTATTAAATTACCAAAATGTCTTCCTAACCTTCACGTACATAGGTACAACAATTGAGTGCGGCCATTGAAGTTTAATCATTCCAAACTATATTAAGGTTAGGTGAGTAATAGAACAAATATGTTCACATCCAAATGAATGTTTCCTAAATGAATCTCAAGGCAAAGAATGTTTTGATGTATATTGTTGTTTTTACATTCAATACATTTTGAATGTAAAACAATTTAGGTATATTAACTAAAAATAAAATCAAGAACAATTTAGGTATATTAACTAAAAATAAAATCAAGAACGTCTTGTAACGTGAATGACGTGATCATTGGTTCATAGTGTAGTTTATCATCTTATTAGATTGAGCATCAAGTGTGCAAATGTGTATCATGGTGTAAACTATAAACGGGCTAAAATAATCTTGTTTTTTTTTCGTTCTTTTTTTCTCTACAACTTTTTTACGAACTTATTTTGATGTACGAATGTCATTTTATCGTGTTAAATTGTGATCGTTGTTTTGTTGTTTTAAGTTAACTCGTTGTGATCTTCATGATGAAAATGATTTCTTAACTTGGTTGAAAATGATACTTCACTTAAATTAATTTGATGGAGAGTCTGTGATCAACCAAAAGTTTGTTGCAAGTTTAATTTGAAATTAAGTGGATGTGGACTATTTACCTACTACCAAATGGGCTAACAATTGAGTTAAAGAAAACATTTATTTGTATTAGATTTATATAAAAGCAAACAAATGAGCCATTATAAACTTAATGGAAACCAAACTATATAGTACTAAACTTGCAGAGTACTGCTTACCTATACTACCAAGTACCAACTCATCACATTTTCTTATATATTTATCAGAAAATAAAAATACTTGTACGGGTACATATTTTTCTCTCTTTTTTTTTTTTTGTGGGTGTGTTTCTTTTGTCTAAAAATGTGACTTTAAAGATTCCATTATGTTGAATTTCCATTCTGAGAAGAATGGTTTTATTTCTATAATATAATGTCCGGTTGATGGGCCGAACCAAATCCCTGCCTATAGGGTCCAATTTTAGAAGAAGTCCAGTGAAGCTCTAGTCGGTAAAGGCCCACTTCTAAATCGGCTCACCCGCCCAAACATTGATCCATGGATTTTATTTTTTAAATAAAAAACGTATTGTACTTAAATTACCCAATTTACCCTTACGATGACTATTTATATTTTCAAACCTTGGTGGTATGTAGCCAAACAAGAAGGGCTCAATAAAGGAACAGTTTAGATTGGGCCCACTAATGTAGGATGGTATTCTTTTATATTTGGGCCCTACCCATGTGCTCATCAATCTCTAGGTGTCGGACAACATTTGTAACTAATTCCAAATTTGCCCCAAAAGTTTGCAAATCACTTATTTTCGTTTTTACAAATTTACCCACAAAATTCATTCAATTAAATTTATTATATGAGTAATTAAATTTCATGCAATTTGCCATATGATTTTAATTCACTTACATGTTTACATTTGTATCAAAAATCCAAAACCTCTTAAAAGAATTTAAAAACTTCCTTATAAAACATAATAATTAAAGTATATTTGCGTTGAGATTGTACTAGTGTAATTAATTACTGTATATACTATGTACAAAATAAATTTTTAAAAAATGCAATACTTATAAATAGACAATTGAGTACTCCGTATAATAAGATATATAAAGCGTGAGAAAAGAAAAGTAGTACATAGTATACTAGTATTATACAACATATGTCTAAAAAAAGTTTTTATACTTTATTTGGTACATAAATTAAAAAAATTAAAAAAATATAAAAATAATTTAATATTTTTAAATGAAAAAAAATATTACTATCAAAAGTAGAATAGTAAGTGAAAAATTAAAAAGAAAAACTATATTATTATTGGAGTATTTTTTTTTCTTTAGTGTTAAGATATACATACGAGACAATCTGACATTAGAAGTGTACAAATATCTTTGGTGCTATTTTTTTTTTCATAATAATTTGTAATTCATCCTCCAATTATACTTTTAATATTATTTTTGTTTCCTAGATGAATAATTACACTACGATCTTTTATAAATTGCAAAATAAATTCAACAATTCGGAACATAAATAATACAAATTATTAGATGCTCTACAAGATAATTGCACACGCAAACCCAACCACTAATTACCACTAATCATTAAGTGCATTAAGATTTTGGTAAGCCACCAAAAAAGCGCACCCCACATTTTGTGTAAACTATGTCAAAAGTTGCAACAACCTTTGTGACTTCACCCAAATTTTGTCTAGAAAACCCATCATTATTCCCACAAACATCTTATAATCCTCTGTATTTATTTTTATGCTTAATATAAAAAAAAATATACGTTTTGAGTTTAACATCTACATTAGTATTATACTTATTTGGTGTACATTGTTAATCAAATGGTCTAATATTTTGCATGATATTTGTCCTGAAGTGATTTGATGAGTGAATTTAAAATTATTCAATTTATATTTGAACTCAATATTTTTCTTTTCAAATAAATATGAGATATTTAACACTTTAAATTCATAATCATAAAAAAACAAAAAACAAAAAAACTTATTCATATTAATTAACATGAAAAATAAATAAACGTTTGAAAAATATACAGATAAAGAGAGATTATATAGCTGAAGTTGCATATATTTGCACATAATTAGATGGTGTGACACACTGACACTCTTGATTTGAAAAATTATAAAAAGTAATCCGTACTACTTAATTTCATAATTTATTCTTGCCTTAGAAAGATAGTTACAAGATAAGATACACTTATGACGATTAAATACTAATTAAATAGGGTTGACAATGCTTGTTTCCTAATTTCGTTTTCTTGATAAGATAATCGGGTTGAGGATGTTAGGCAAATGTTATGTTGCCTCTTTGAGGGTTTTATATATGCTAGACTAGGAGTAATACTCCATGAGTCCATGGAGTGTATCATTGTATCTAATTACCGTTGATTTAAAATTAATTAATACAAGTGCACATACAATCACACACTCACTATGTATTGTGTATGTATTCGATGGCTGATATACCCAAGTTTTTTTTTTGTATAGGTCAATTGCAATGTCTTGAGATTTTAATTAATACAAGTGCACACACAATCACACACTCACTATGTATTGTGTATGTATTCGATAGCTGATATACCTAAGTTTTTTTTTGGTATAGGTCAATTGCAATGTCTTGAGATTCGAACCAAGGACCTCAAGTCCCCAATTCAAGTGCTCAACCAACTGAGCTAACTGATATACCCAAGTTGTGTTGATTATTTATGCATCATAACTTCAATAATTTAATTAAATGAGATTCTCAATATAAAAACTTGATTTTTGTCTTTAAAATATTAAAACGAAAAAATATTAAATATATTACATCTCGCATACATCATCCAAGGCTGTCGTTACTCGTTACCGTTAAAAGGACAAAACGACGCACCAATCTTTTCACGTCATGTAAAAGGGTTCGGGCAATCTCGTAATTAACCTCGCCAGAATCCACCACGCGCATAACCTCACGCGCTATTGAACGCATCGGTATTGCGCTTTTGCACGCTGTAAAGGCTTCATGGCAATGGCAGCGAGTGGGGACAGCGCGTGGGAAGGTTTGAAATGAAATTCTTTCCACGCTTTTACCTTATAAAGACTAAAGAGAGAATAATTTATTTTACCGGAGAAGAGCGCGTGTGAGCTGTGACAGAAACAAACACGGCTACTGACACTCCCTCTCCGGTATGTCAAAAAGACAATATTACCCTTCCATCGTTCCTCGTCAGTCGTCCCCGAGAAAAATGATCAAAGGGTGTTTGCGTCATTTCAAGTGCTGGAGAACACGGTCAATGACAGGGTGTAAATAAAACTGGTAAAAAAAAAGTAATCGAAGAACAACAAAGAGAAAAGCAAGAGAGCAAGAAAACAATAATGGTGTCAGTAAAATATTGTGGCGGGGAGTGATGACGATTTACAACTCCCCTCCTCCCTTTTAATTTTTCATCTTCAAGTTCTGCTTTTGATAAAGAGGACATAACATACATTTCTCTCTGTTTTCTCAAACCCTCCTTTTTTAGGGTAAATATTTCTGATCATTTTTCTCACACATGATTCTCGAGTCCCAAACATAGTTAAGGAACAATCAAGAATATTTCTGCATTTTCCAGTGATTTTGTTCTTCGGTAAGTTTTTTTTTTTTTTTAATTAAATACTGGGTTCTTGCACTTTATTCATTGTGAGATACTCTTTGTGCTGTTTTTATTTTTAGGTCTGTTTCCCCCAAATTTATTTGGCCAAAGATCAAATTTTTAGGGCTTTATTTTTGCTGTAGTGAAAATCTTGTTTTGCAAGATCTTCATGCCTGAAATCTGGAAAAATGCTGTGATTTGACTGTTTTGTTTTCTTGTGGGGTGCACTTATCAACTAATCAGTGAGTGCAGCTGCTAATTATTTTGAAAGCATTAAAAATTTATTTAGGTATGTGGTTTCTGAAAATTTGCAGTTAAAATTTATTGTTTTGTCTGCGCTATTATTTCATGTTTTTTCTGGTGTTACTTGAAAAACCCGGCGCAATAAAATCTGACTTTCGCTTGGGACTTTGTAGTGGGATTATCGGGTTTTCCACGTTAAATCTGTGTTTTTTTCCTTCACATTTTCGTATTCTTGTCATCAAATTCATAACATCTGGAATCTTATATTAGTTAGTGCCATTCTCTGCTCTGTTAATGAAGTTGGTGTGTGGAAAAGATTTACTATTATGTTATTGATATCTCATTTTGTTTTCGTTTCCTATGTTCTTTACAGCATTCTTCAAGATTTGTGTTTTTGTCTATCTGGGATTGTTGTTTCTTACACTTACAATTTGACAGAAAGAAAGGGAACCCAAATGACGAGGGTTAGTCCGGATTTCGGAGATGAGGTTCAGTCAGTTTGGACGGTGTCAGCCGACGTGAGCTTTCAGTCCGAAAAGTTCCCCAAGTATAAGCTGGGCCCCGATAATGAGATTCTAGAGGAGATCAAAGAGGACAGCAAAGGTCCACCCCTCAAGGAAGTTGTTGTCCAAGAAACTAACGAGCTAACCGAACAACACAAGCGTCTATCCGTTCGTGACCTGGCCAGCAAGTTTGACAAGAATTTGTCTGCTGCTGCAAAATTGACCGAAGAGGTCCTTTTAAGTGCTTCTAATCTGCTAAGTGTTGTTTTGCTATTAAACTTATATAGTTAATTACAAATCTGCCCTTGTGGTTGGATTTTCAGGCTAAGCTTAAGGAGGTGGTGTCTTTAGAAGGACACGTGCTTCTGAAGAAGCTTAGGGATGCATTGGAATGTTTGAGAGGAAGATTGGTAGGCCTTAACAAAGAAGATGTCGAGAAAGCTATTTCAATGGTAAGTTTATCCGGTGTTAGCACCGTATTATATTATTGCTTATATTTTTTTACTATATGTTATAATTTACGTTTGTTGCGAACCTTTTTTGTTTCTCTAGGTGGAGGCTTTGGCGGTGAAACTGACTCAAAAGGAAGGAGAGCTGATTCAAGAAAAGTTCGAAGTGAAAAAGCTAATGAACTTTCTTAAACAGGTTTTGTAACTCAAGTCTAGTATTTTCTCTGTATGTATTATATCTTGTTGTGTATACACATGCATATTAAGATTACTTGTTATTCCGTACTTTTTTTAAAAAGGCTTCTGAAGATGCGAAGAAATTGGTGAACCAAGAGAAGTCATTTGCTTGTGCCGAGATAGAGAGTGCAAGAGCCGTCGTGCAAAGGATTGGGCAGGCCCTTGAGGAACAAGAAAAAAACCATGGCCCAGGCCAACAGCAGGTAGGATTTCCGAGCTAATTTGCCTCTTCTTTGTTGCCCGAAAGACCGAACAGTCGATGATGATATCTCGTTTAAACCAAACGATTAAATTTGTTAAATGAGATATCATCATCGACTGTTGAGTCTTTTGAAAGATGAAGCAAACGATTTTGTACATGTAAATGAAAGGATTCCTCTTTGGTTATACTCTGCATGAAGAACTCTGACTCGAGTGATCATGGCTGATAGGAATTGGAGGAACTAATTGAAGAGGTTCAAGAGGCTCGGAGAATCAAATTAATGCATCAGCCTAGGAAGGTGCACGTCAACATTGTCTTTTTTTTTTTTTTTTGTGTGTGTTCACTAATTTCCATATTCTTCAACTGCATTTTTCTTATTTGTAGGTCGTTGACATGGAACATGAAATTCGAGATCTGAGACTTCAAATCAGAGAAAAATCTACAATCTCACTTAAGCTTCAAAACGAGGTATCCCTTTTCTATAAAAAAATCTGCATAATACTTAACACTCCACATAATATAATGAGTTTTGACTTGTTATGCAGCTGACAATGAGCATAAAATCTGAAGAAAATTTAACTGGACTTTACGAGTTAAGTGGCCCAGAGATGCTGGGCTCCATCTTACGGATTAGGTGCTGTTCGGATGAAGCAATAGAGCTTGAGAAATGTTCTATCCAATGGTACCGCTTGTCATCTCAATGTAGCCGCCGTGAACCTATTTTAGGTATCGATTCTCTCTCTTTTATTTTATTTTTTTGTTTGTTTTGAGTTTCGATCTACTTTGAAAAATCTAGCTGTTTGCCTGATCAATTAATCTGCCCCGAGGCTTCATTCAGTGCTAATATTAAGGCAAAGTAAAATTTTAGTTACTGTAAACGGTTTTTATTTTTTTCGTTTTTCTGTAAATTTGAATGCTAATTTTAAAGATTTTAAAAAAAAACCCTGCTATTTGCTTCCAGGTGCTAACAAGTGTGTTTATGCTGCGGAACCCATAGATGTCGGTCGAGTTCTGCAAACTGATATAACTTCGAATGGCCTGAAGGTTACGCTTACCACTAATGGCCCTATCGAGCAAGGTTGGTATAAACAATAATTACAAACAGCCCTTTGGGGAGGGGTAGTTTTGTAATTATCCCTCAATTCTACATTTTCCTGAACAGGCCTGGAGATGACGAGTTATCTAGAGACACTTTTGCGGAAGCCAAACAACGACTTCAGTGTACGTCACCTTTAGATGGAAACACAAATGTATTCTCGGAAATAATTTACTATGCGATTCTAATAATTTGTGCGATGCAGGTTGTTATCTCCCAAATGAATGGACGAAATTATTCGTCGCATTCTTCACACTTACTCCATATTGGGAAGACAAAAATAAAGCTTAGCCGAGGATGGATCACAAAGGCCAGAGACTCGTACTCTAAATCTATGCAGGTATTATATTATACTTCGTGTATGTAACAAATATTGTCACTATATAATAATTTGACCGAAACAAAAAAATAAAATTGGTTTCAGCTATGTGGATTCAGAGGCGGCGGCAACTCTGCTGCTAAGTCACTGTTTTGGCAGTCCCGAAAAGGACAGTCGTTCGTGCTCGTTTTCGAGTCCGAACGAGAACGAAATGGAGTCCTGGTGCTTGCCAGAAAATATGCCTTAGACTGCAATGTAAGTAATCAAACCACTTTTTTCTTAATATTTCTGTAATTAGCCCAAACTTTAGGGGCAGTTCGGGAAAGTGAATTTGGCCGTGTACGATATCTCTAAAACGTAAATGAAATCACAGGTCTTGCTCGCTGGGCCAGATGACGATGCTTTGTTGTAAACACTGACGACTTAGTTTACAGTCGACTGATGGTAGTAGGTTTTTTCGAGTTTCCGAAGTGTGAGCTTTTTAATCGGTTTGTGCTTGTGTTTGTGTTTGGTTTTGGAATGCATATGATTTGATTTGATTTGCATTTGTAATTTTCTAATCTTTGGCTTCTTACTTGTAGTTGCGTTTGCTTAGGCATGAGTTTTTTGGTTTGCCTAAAATCATTGCATTGTAAAACAACTTTTTAATTTCCCTTTTTTTTGGTTAATTAATTATTCCATTTTTATTTACTCTGTATTTATTTTATGTTTTAAATCACTTAAAAATTATTTAAAGATATTTTAAAATGTTATAATTGTATTTTAAATATTTGAAAAATATTGTAAGACACTTTAAAATTATTTAAATTGTTTAAAAGTTATTTTAACCCAATTTTTTTTACAATTCGATGAATTATTGGATTTCTTCATAATTAAATTATAAATTATTTTAACATACATTAAATGGTATATTTTGTGAAAGAGTGCACCTAGTTATACGAATAACTACAAATAATATTGGTAATTCATAATTAAGAAGATGCAATTACTCACCAGATTACAACATATTCCACCCCTAAAAAATACTTTAATTAAATGTGATTTTATTTAACAAAACCACAACGGTAATTATTTCACCAGAGGCCTTTTGTAGGAGCGGCAGTACCGTTGGATCAAAATCCATCCAACGGCCAGGGATTAAATAAAATCAGACCGTTGAGGCACAAGCGCCTGCGCCGCTCCCTTCATCTTCAAAAAGGCGTCTTTCGATATTTCATTCACCCCCAAATCGCCGTTTGATTTTTTTTCAACAGAGCCCTCTTACCCTCTTTGTGTCTGTGTGTGAAAGAAGAAAACAAGAACAAGCTTTTTTCTTTCCTACAATGGCTACAAGACATATTACTCAACAGCACAACGGAGGTAATTTGCGAACCTATTTTTTTCTTCCGCCGCCGGCGTGTATGTGGGTTCTTACACCGTGTTGCGATTCGATTTTTTTTTTGTTTGCTGTTACGATTCGGGTTAAGCGTGTTTCGGGTTTTGCTGTATATTACGGTTTCTGGGTTTTATTGGTGATTTTCCAATCCATGTTTTCATCTGTTAATTTGGGGGAGTTTTTCAAGTAGTAAATCTTGGTTTTGGTTTTATAACTTGCTGATTGTATGATGGGTTCATCGGGTTTCATTGATTTTACGGGTTTTTGGGTTACTTTTGAGTTTTGATGATACAGTATTTATGTTATGGGGTCTCTGTTTCAAGAATTTGTGAAGAATGAAATTAGTAAATGTTGGGCTTTTCGTGTTGTAACTTGATGATAGAATAAATGGTTCATCGGTTTTCGTTGGTTTTACCTGTTTTGGGGTTTCTTTTGGTGATATTTATGTTATGGGGTCTCTGTTTCAAGAATTTGTGTAAGAGAGAAATTAGTAAATGATGGGATTTTCGTGTTGTAACTTGATGATTGAATTCGTTTCTTGAATAGTTTTAGACCTCTGATCTGATGTTGGGCTGAACTGTAATTTACAGGAGATGAAGTCCTTGGGGCTAATAAGCAGAAGATGATCGCCGGAGCCGACAAGAAGAACCGTCGGGCACTTGGCGACATTGGAAATCTCGTTACCGTCCGTGGGGTCGACACAAAGGGGTATTTATTATCAAGCCCCAAATTCTACAATTCTCAATTTTGTCAATAGTGTTCAATTATTGATGACTTGTGTTTTCAGGGGCTTTGGTGCTCAGATACTGACTAATGCACAGAAGGCAGAAGCAGAAAACCTCAAGGTAAACACTTCCCTGAAATCGTATTTTTCGTGCTGTCTTGTTTGGCTGTGCTTGTATTTAATATGGTTTTGATCATTGTTCAGAATGTCATTGTATTGGATGGAGCTTTGCCTGACAAGAGAGCAGTGGCTCGAAAGCCAGCGGCTAAGAAGAAAGACACGGTCAAACCTAGGCCCGAGGATATTATTGTTATAAGCCCGGATACGGCCGAGAGGATCGCAGAGAAAGAAAAGTCATCGAAAAAGAAAGCTCCTACTCTTACTTCAACTCTCACCGCTAGAAGCAAGGTCGATTTTTTTTCGTTAATCCAACCTTTTTTTTTCTGGAACTGTCGACTGCCCATTTTTTCTTGGTATTGATGGTGATAGTGAATTCATACAGGCTGCTTGTGGGCTGAGTAATAAACCAAATCCCCAGATAGTGGATATCGACGCTCTCGATGCCAACAACGACTTGGCAGTCGTTGAATACATCGAAGATATGCATAAATTCTACAAGTCGACTGAGGTCTAATGTTAAATCTCGGCTTTTCTTACTCGAAAAATAAATCTTTTTGTATTGTGCTAATAAATAAGTGTGTTGTTTATGCAGAACGAGGGCCGGGCTCACGACTACATGGATTTTCAGCCCGAGATAAACGAGAAAATGCGGGCGATTCTGGTCGACTGGTTGGTGCAAGTCCACTTAAAGTTCGAACTGTCGCCCGAGACTCTGTACCTGACAATCAACATCGTCGACCGGTATCTCGCGATAAAATCCACATCGAGGAGGGAACTGCAGCTGGTGGGCTTGGGGGCAATGCTGATTGCCTCCAAATACGAAGAAATCTGGGCACCCGAGGTGAGTGTAAACTAAATTATCGACTTCATCAATTAACCTATATACAGCATGTAAAAGTCGATAAATATATTTGTTTTTATCGGGCAGGTCGATGAATTAGTCTGCGTTAGCGACAAGACTTACTCTCATAGCCAAGTCTTGATCATGGAGAAGCAAATCTTAGGCCACTTGGAATGGAACTTAACCGTCCCGACGCCGTATGTGTTTCTTGCGCGTTTTATCAAGGCCTCGTTAACAGACTCGAATGTGAGTTATATTCGGTTTTCACACCTCGTCTTTGTGAGTAATATACATTGTCTGAATAGTGAACTAATTCTTTGAGTGCAGGTGGAGAACATGGTGTATTTTCTAGCCGAGCTCGGGATGATGAACTACGGGACCCTCGTGCACAGCCCGTCTATGATTGCAGCCTCGGCGGTGTATGCAGCCAGGTGCACCTTGAACAATGCACCCTTTTGGAACGAGACGCTTAAGCTGCACACGGGCTTCTCCGAACCACAGCTAATGTGAGCGATTTACTCCTGGATTTCTTGTGATATGTATGTGTAATCTTGGATATGTTTTGTTGGCTTATGATGTTTGTTGTGTAATTCAGGGATTGTGCAAAGCTGTTGGTTTCGTACCATTCCTCGATCGAGGCGAATCCCAAGCTTCGTGGGATTTACAAGAAATATGTGAGCTCAGAACGTGGGGCCGTTGCCCTCTTAACACCTGCTGAGTCTCTTTCGGTCTTCACGTTGAGTGTTCTTCACCCCAAGAAGAATCAGAGTCAGAATCAGCACATTCGTTTCGATGATGATGATGTGTAGCAGCTTAGCTATATAAACATTCTCTAATTGTGTGTTGTGTTCATTCTTTGTTTTTGGAAGCAAGAAAATTTGCACATTTTTTGTTCAGATGTTATTATGGAATGAAGTTGACTGATTTGTTGTTATTGATATTTTGATACTAAAATGTGATGGGAAAATAGTAGAGGGGTTTTTGTGCAATTACTAAAATAATATGAAAAGAAAGATGGGGAAGAAGTGTAATTAGATGTGTTTTTCCTTTAGTGGATAAGCAAAGGGGTTACAGGTGCTCCAAGATTTTCTTTCTGAGAAGGCAAAGAAAGTAAGTTGGCACATTGTCAAATGTCATGTCAAATGGATTATTATGGCAAAGAACTTTCACAGATTCTGCATTGAGAGGTTTCTGTTTGATTCACCTTTTTTTTCAAATTGTATTTGAATAGTTTTTTGAAAAAATATAGTACTCCTACTATCTTTACTTCTCATAATAATAGAGGATCATAATAGTGATATTTATTATTTAAATTAATCTCATTAATTCCAGATTTTATTTGTGTTCTATATTAGTTTTTTATTAAATTATTATTTAAAGCTTTTATGTATAAAAGATTTGAACTTGGAACCTAACATATAAAACCAAAATTCAATGTATCATGGAAAAATAAATTTAACACACCACAAAGATAACACATGAAAATAAAGAGAGCCGTTCATTCATAGTAGTAGTATAAAATAACAAAACATTTTTTCCAATAATTGGTTACACTAAAAGAAATCAGATCTTCCAAGTTCCAATAATTGATTAAACTAAGGAATGATATTTTTATTCTCTTGCTTTTAAGTAGGCATAATTGTACTATCCGTATAGGATTTTTTTTTACCAAGAGCATCTCATTTAAAATATGAATAAATAAATTTTAATTTTAAATAAAAAATACATGAACTCTAGGACATAGTTTTCTCATCTTATATAACTAAATTATTAGTGCAATCATTATAAGTATTTAATTAATATTTTATTTTATATAATCAACTTATTCATCAAATTCATAAATTAACGAGTACTTCATTCGTTTTACACTCTGGGTCCAAAAGACCGTTTTCATACTTCTTTTATAATTTACAAAAGAAGTACTCCTATGAAGTAATTAAACGGAGAAAGTATATATTTTGATACGTCTCATAATTGTAGTCACACGTTTTAAAAAATAAATAATTTTATTATGTACTTTTTTATTACAAGAGACATATTTATTAATTAATTTTAATTAATTAAAAAATAATTTCAATTTTATTTTCTTAAATTTTTTATTTATTTATTTTCACCAGACAATATACGAGATGAAAGAGATATAAAATTTCAATTAAAAACACCTTCTAATAAAAATAATAGTATCTAAAGGCAATTTATACCGTGTTCCTAGGAGTACGATTCTAATTGTACACCCATGAGTATATCTTCATGTATTTTTGGATAAATATTCATTACGTATGATAATATATTCATTGGTATGTTAATTTAATGTTTATAGTAATTGTTTTTTGAAATGAAGATTTTTTAATTATTAAATGATGATTTTTATATTTTAAAGGATGAGAGCACCATTTATATTCTACTCCCAGGAGCATGGTATAAGTATTGCTATCTAAATATATTTAATTTTAGTGGACATGACTATCACATTCCTACCTAAAAAGCTAGAAACTCTAAATTATATTAGGAATATAACAAACAAAAATTATTACCAAATAAAAAATCAAGATTTTGTGAATATGAAGGCTATTCAAACTTTTAAAAGCACCTATAATTAGAATTAATTATAATTAGGTAATTTAATTTTTGGGTAGATTTTGTAATTAAGGCATGAATGACTTTTAAAGTTTAAAGATTCCTCAGTCTTTGAAATTCAGACATCTCACCTAACACAATTAGTACCACTATTAACTTTTAATTAACCACAATTAATTAAATTAAACTTCTAATTGATCATGGAAATCAAAAGTCAAATATGATTAATGACATCGAGCACCCAAAAATTATTCTCCATCACACACATGACAGCTACAACTTTTTATCTTATCTGCTAAACCTTATATTAATTTTAATTTTATATAATGTACCACACACTACATACTCCATATCCTTGAGTCATGTATGGCCCAATGGTCCCATGACACGTGGACATGTGCATTGAACATACACAATAAATAAAAATGACCTTCATGTTGCAAACTAGTATATTGTTTACGTCCCGACGTCCCGTCGTGTCTTATCAACATCTGTAATATGAGCATGTTTTTTTATTATGAGTATTATTTATTTTAAGAAATAAAATAATTCAACTATTTCAAAAACGTTTTTATTTTTGATTTGAAAAACATTTGAATATGTAGTACAGTAGTAGTATTAACATTAATCTCCCCTCTCTTTTTTATAAACAAAATTATTAAAAGGTCAGATTTAATTTTTTTATTATACTAGTATATATGAATTTACTATATATGTTTGCACTCTACTTATTTGTACTTTATATAAATATATAAAGAAATATGACTAATTCAAATGGCCATTCAAAATAGTAAATAAGATAATTTTAAAGAAAAGGAAAAACGTATATTGCCTTAATCTATGTAGCAAAAAAAAAAAAAAAAAAATAAAAAATAAAACCTAATTAACTAGGAAAAGAGTACTACAGTATTTTGATGAGTTATTGAACATTTCAAATTTATTTTTAATGAGTTATTGTTTGAGTAGATCAAGGTTCTAAAATACGATAGACGTTAGTCGGGTGGTGACTATGAGTCTAGCCCATAGATAGATTAATCAAAACTAAACAAAAATTAATCGTTTTATATTTTCATATTTAATTAATTAATATTATATTTTAAAATATTTTTTATGTATAATAATTTAATATTTTGAATAAAATAATTAATAAATAATCTAAGCATACATTAATCACAAGTCTTAATATAGTAAAATAATTAAAATAGTTTATAAATTTTAAATTTTAAATCATTTTCAATATTTTTATTTAATGTTTTTCTTTTCAAATTTTAGTCTTATACTATAATTTTATCATAGCACAATCAATTTTATTTGATTCGTCAAGTTTTGTATCAAGTTTTGTATCAAATTTATTTGTTCGATTAAATATACTCGAGAACCGTCTAAGTAGGTAAAAACAAAATTATTAGAAGTTAGGCGAGCCTAAGCGGGTTTAGGCGGCACTTAGGCAACTTGAGGGCCTAAAGCTTAAAATCAAGACGGTCAGAGTACAACCTAGAGCCTAATGAGGCCTAGGCAGAGCTAAGCGGGGATTTTTAGAACATTGAGTAAAAGAGATGTTTGAATTATAAAATTTAAAAAAAATGAAATTATTTTAAAAAATTCAAATGAAAATACTGTTCGTAAAATATAGTTTTTTCGAATTAAAAAATATTGTGATGTACAAAATGAAACAAAATTCATTCGAATAATCAAATCTTGAGAAAATAACCCTAGATAGGTCAACATTTTTTATAAACTACTCACAACACAATTGAGAAAATTGAAGAGAGAGTTGTAAATAAAAAAGTTGGAAAAATAAAATAAAATCTTTCATTTGATTCCCACCTGAACAACAAACAAACTCAAAAAGAAATCCCCAAAGAGGGACCTAAAAAAACTAAAAGACCTTTTCTGCAATTTTCTTTATACTTCCTTTTTCCCACTGCTGAAAATTATAATAATTTCTCCAATCCCAATCACACACACAGCCTCAGACAAGTACAACCACAAAACTCACATCACAGAAAAAAGCCCACTCTCTCTTCATTCTCCCACCTAGGCGCGTGCACTACACACACAATTTATAATTTAAAAAAAATTAAATTCATTAAAATTCAATCAATTTAAATAAAAGAAAATAACAATTGTGGGCTGCCCTATAAGTAGAAAATCTTTGTTCCATCTCCTTTCTTTCTTCCTATTTTTCAGACCCAAAAAAAATCTATCAGATCTTGGCTTCATCTTTTGATTTCTTTCCCATACAAAATAGCAGGACCACCTGCTTGATTTCTGTGGGCCAATGCCAATCCGCCGTAGGCACCACGCGCCATTACATTGTTAAGGTTTTTCAGAGTATCATCAATGAATTATTGAAGGAAAAAAGACCTCTTTTTTATTTATCAAAAAAGTAAATTATACAACAACAAATAAAAAAGAGGGCCTTAAATCCTGGAAAAAAAATAAATCAGACCACTACAGCACAGACACAAAGCACATAATAAAAATCACAAAAAAGAAAAAAAGAAAAAGCATCAAACAACAGTAACCTTAACAACAGCTGAAAAGAAGAAGAAAACAAGATCCACCTCGATCAAACACACCATCATCTCCTTCTCTTCATCTCTCTTTCTCTCTCTTTCTCCATACATATATATGTATATATATAGATAGATAGATATTATCAATTCTTGATTCAGAGTGAGAAACAGAGGATTCAATAAATAAAAATTGAATCTTTTTTTTTTCTTATTTCTGTTTTTTTTTTTCAATTTCCCTCACGGATACAGATTTCATTGTTTTATGTGACAGATAAAAAAAAAGGGATCTTGAAACTCGGGATAAAAATCGTTTCTTTTTTTTTTCATTTATTTATTCATTTCTCTGTTTTTGAGGAAGGGGGAGAAAAACAGAGCGAAAGAAAAAGAAAATAAAAATGAGGGAGGATGATTCGAACTGGTTTTCGAAATGGGAAGACGAATTGCCGGCGCCGGAGGACCTGATGCCCCTTTCCCAAACCCTAATCACCCCTGATCTCGCCCTCGCCTTCAACATCCCGAGCCCTCACCGGAATCCCCTGAACCTCATCCACCCTCCGCCGCCTCCGCCGCCGCAGTCCTCCCAGCCGAATTCCTCCGCCGAATTCGACTCCCCGGAGCTCAGCGCCGCGGCGGGCGGCAGCGGAGGAGGCCCCGACGAGTCGGCACGAACCCTCAAGCGGCCCCGGCTGGTGTGGACCCCGCAGCTCCACAAGCGGTTCGTCGACGCCGTGGCCCACCTGGGGATCAAGAACGCCGTCCCGAAGACCATAATGCAGCTCATGAGCGTCGACGGCCTCACCCGGGAGAACGTCGCCAGCCACCTCCAGAAGTACCGCCTCTACCTCAAGCGGATGCAGGGGATCTCCGCCGGAGGCGGCGGCGGCGGCGGCGTCGACGCCGCCACGGACCACCTCTTCGCCAGCTCGCCGGTGCCGCCGCACTTCCTCCACCAGGGGAGGCCGGCCGCCTCCGCCCAGGAGCACCTCCTGCCGTTCGTCCCGATGCAGCAGCACCACCACCACCAGATGGCGGCGGTGGTGGTGCCGCCGGCCGCCCACCACCACCACCACCAGATGCAGCAGCAGTTCCGGCACTTCGGAGGATCGCCCCCGAACGGGCAGTTCGAGCACCACCCCTTCATGAGGCAATCCGGGCAGCAGGGGCAGAGGATCGGCGTGGGCCCGCCCGCCTACGCCGATGATTTGGAACCTTCGTCGAACGGGAGAAAAATGCTCACCCTTTTCCCGACTGGGGATCATTGAGAAAGTGGGTACAAAATTTAGTGTTTTAATTTCCTATGTTTCTTGTTAATTTGGTTCTTTCAATATAACATTGTTCTTGATGGCTCTAGCTAGCTAGATTAAGTCGATCGGCATTTGGGGTTCTTCGTTGAAATGACTAGCCGTTTTTATTTTATTTTATCGAGGATCTTAGTTTGTTAGTTCGCATAGGGTTGTCTTGTGCTTAAGACTAACGAGTCGGGCTAGCTGGCTAGTGGCGGAAAAATAACCATGGCTTTGCTTAGAACATCTTCGGGAAAATGAATGGTCAATTCAAGGGTGAATGAATAACTTGATTCGTGCTGGTTTCTTTTTCGTTGATTCGATTTTCTGTTGATTTTGCGGTCATGATAATTGTTGTTATAGCAATGTAGCTATCGTTTGTTTGTTTAGCGTCGTGTAGATGAGAATCCCTTTGTTGTAAATGTTGTGATTTTCGTCGTATTTGGACATGTCTGAGTAACAATAACATCAATTTCTAATGTTCTCTCGGTCGATTTTAATTAACTTCTTGTCCGATTATCGCACTCTCTCCGTGTGTTTATTTCGTTTTTGTGTTGAGTAACTATGAATGAACAAGACACCTTGTGAATTTTGCTTAGTAGGAACTTAACTAAACACATGAATGGTTTTTATTAGAATTAGACCACGCCTTATGACGGGAGAAAGGACGAAAAACTATACCTGAAGTACAATATGTTATGATCTATTCTTTACCAGAATGTCATATAAAACATCCGTTGATCAATCATCAAAAGAAAGACGAGGGAAGGTTTTCTGATTTTCGATTTTTCGAAGTTTAAAAGAAAGAGGAGGGAAGGTTTTCTGATTTTCGATTTTTCGAAGTTTAATCTACCTTGGTTTTTACATGATAAAAAAGAGAAAATGCAGAATCTAGCTCATACTCTTTCTGTTTCACAAAAGTTTGTTTGATTGCTGTGTAACTATGTAAAATAATTACTGTAATTATTTTAGAGATTATTTACAAGATATTTTTTAAGTTCAATCTTTCAAATCTTTCAAAGGCGATATAGAGAAAAATATTCTAAAGAAATTAAAATAAAATTGGTGCAAATTCTTTTGAATTGAACTGAAAATAAAATATAAAATAATAATTAAATAATAAGGTGGTGTCTTGTTACCCGGCTGCACGACCGGCACGATCCAGGGTCGTCCTAGATTATTACATAAAACAGATCCGATCTGCAAACCACTCTTACATCATCATCATCAAACAAAACAAACAAACAAACAAACAAAGATGATATCTCAATTATTAATTAATCAATTATTAATCAATTAATTAATACCGTATACATAAGGCAAAAAAGTGGGTTTTCCGTATTGATTTTGTCGGGCTTCATTCATTGTTTGACAGTTCATACGAATCCAATAATCTTTATTCTTTATTGAAATCCATAAACAAACAACTCGATTCATTATCCATCGATTGCATTTTTTCACGGGTGCACACATGAATCGGGTCGGTCGAGTAGAGTTGAATACAAGCAATCCAAATCGTGCATACATTGTCGATTTTTTCAGTAGTCCGATGAGATCTTACGTACTTCTACATGAATCGAATTCAACTTAATTTTGTTAACCTAGTTCCATCGACTGTGCTCGATTTTCTAACCTTTTTTACATAAGTCAACATTCAAGAAGAGAAATGTACAAAATAGGTACGATTTTTCTAACAATTTTACGCAAGTCAAACATTCAAGAAGAGAATTATAGTATAGTACAAAATTATAGAATATGATGCTATATGAAGCTGGCATTAATAATTAATAAAACAAAAACCCATGCGTTGGCTTCATACATGGCTACATTGATCCCATGTGCTTTTGGGATTATGCTTTTTTTTTTTTTTTTTTTTTCTGAATAAAATAATAGTCCTGTAAAGAAGGATAAAACAAAATCTTAAAGAAATGTAGTTTGTCACTTGCTTGAAGTACGGTACAAGCATTTCATGTAGAAGATGCTACGCATTGTGTTGGGGATCATGAGATTATAAAGGGAATATATACACTTCTTTTGGCCCAAATTTGTAGACACAAGTTACCGAGCTCAAAATTGTTGTTTCGAAGATTTGACCGACAAATTAATTGTTTACTTTTATACATCCGTGATCAATAATCATAATATTATTTTATTGTTTTTTTTAAATAGATGTAATTTTTTTCAAATTGATAAAATAAGTACTCGATGTCCTATATCATATCAATACCACATTTAAATAATAATTTATTTATTTATTATTTTAAAAAACATATTATATATTATATTTTTCACTTCATTTCTTTGTCAAAAAACTTTATAAAACATTTTTTTTAATTTTCGCGTCCGAAATCTGAGTGTCCGAAATCTGATCATTATTGTTTAACAAAATAAGTTATAAAAAATATACGAAAAACAAATTTAAAAATATCATTTGAAAATTTGATTCGTGGCATACCTATTATTACACCAAAAATAAATTATTTTTCCTTTTTCATTACAAAAGATAATTTTATTTAAAAACTTTTTACTACTTTTTTAAACTTAACATACAATGAATTATTTAATAATTAAAAATAAAATTTTGAACCTTTATTTTTAGTTAAAAAATCTATAAAATAATTATTTTCTTCAATAAAAAATTTATTACAAATAGATAAAATTTCGGATCAAATTTAGTAGTGGAATGGGTGACATGGGCCTGAACCAATGGGCCGTATTTCTGTTTACCATGTCCAGTGGGTCGAAAGGAGTTGGGTATTGGACACATTCACTTGAAAGAAGCCTTACATTTATTGGACCATATTGGTTAATAAGCCCAACAAATTAACTTCCAAGTCCCATAACATTCCTCAAATTTATTTACTCAAGAATCAAGATAGATCAAACTTGTTTGAAATTTGAGCATATCATTGTAGTAATTTTATCGAAATTTCTCGCTCCATCCAAATTCAATTTTATCGATATTCATTTACTCCCTAAAAAGTAGTTTATCGATGATGGCAAGCACTTCCCGTTGTTGAAAATTCATTTGATTGGTCGGATCTGATTTGCAACTTTTGACACTTCTTTTTAGAGTATTTTAGATTCTGCCAACTCCGACTTCTCTTCGTGCACAACATATGGATCGTCAAACTCGAGTGCATCCAATTAGAATGATAAAGAAATGAAGGTTGAGTATTAGTAGAAGGTAAGCAACACTAAAGCTATGAGAAATCGAAAAAAGGAGGGATAAAGGATAAAGAAGTAACCACATTTGTTAGTTATGACATAATAAAAGTATATATAAATGTGTGTAATTAATAATAGAGTATGAAACCCCATATCATCTTATCTTGTAAGGACGAAGCGTAGAAATTAATACAAGGATGTTTCGAGAAAAGGCGTGCTTAAACCCTTGTACCACGTTCAATTTTATTCTCCCACCATCGCACCTTCCAGTTTGTTTTCCACGCGCTTACCAATTTCTGTTTTAAGTCCTACCACGTCAGTTTTTTTTTCTTTTACTTCAAAAACTTATAACTCATGCAATACATTATAATTCAAAAATACATTTTAACAATAGATTAAATACTTTTTTTGAACGAAAATTAAGAAATTTTTTATTTTTTAATTTTTTGACCAAAGTAAAAGATTTAATATATTTTTAAATTGAAAAATAAAGTTTAGCTTAAAAAATAGGTAAATAAAGTAGAAATAAATTGTATTTTAAAATGAAAAAGTATAATTTTTTTTAATGGGTATCCATTATTATAAGACATCCAAAATGAAAAGTAATACAACTTTTATGGGATTAAGAGTATAATTTATTCACAATAATTGAGTATTTATTAAAAATAATATTAAAATTGCTCACTATTTCATTTTTACTGGAAATATTTTTACCTCAACATACTAATTCATGCCACGTCATCCCATTTACAATGGGCACTACGTGTTTGTTGTAAGGAAGTAAAAATACACGATTTTTTTTACGTTTCTCTATGGAGATGCTTTTAAAAGTTGTGTATGAATGAAGATTATGTTAATGTTTTTTACACAATTTGACTATTTAAGTACTTAATGCGTGATTTTCGCAAAATAGACACTATTAGATGCCTACAAATTTCTTTATAACGGACTTACGATGTTTATTTTTTATTTTAAGGTTAAATTATCTTTAGACATAGAGTCAACTCTATCTCATCAAAGGCTGAAAAAAAATCAATTGTCCCAAGTCACGTGACAAAGCACAAAAAGATACTGTATTCACAACACACTACAAGCATGCTCCGACCCATGGATCTTATTAGCCCATTGACCACAACCCATTAGCATTTACACAAAGCCCACATTACTATTGTGGCCCACATTTTAATAATTACTTTATTATTTATTAATAGGAGTTCATTGTTTTTTTCACTTTTTGTACTTAGAGAAGTCAAAGTGATCATGATTTTTTTTTTCAATATTTTGAGATAAAAATCTATTACAAAAAATATTCGACCTATTATAAATGTCTAGGTAACTATTTGACAAAATCTAAATTTGTAGCACTTCTTGGTGAAAATTATTTATAATGGGAAATATCACAAATGATTTTCTGGGAGAGGACAATTTTTATAAATAATATTTTAATTGAAAAAAAATGTGAAAATTCATCATGAAATTTGTGATTAATTGGTTGTTAGGTCACGTATACAAACTTGTCATATTAACACGATAAAATATCATAAACCATTATCTCAACAAATTGATATCCACAAATAGTCATTTGTAATTCTGTATTCCACTAATGAAGTCGAAAATGAATTAGAAAAAAACCTTTGTCTTGAAATTAATATTTTATAATTCCTATATTTTTTGTATGGCAAACAATAGCTTAAAAATATACTATAATTTTGTTGTTTAATAAAATGAGACACAAATATTTTTTAATTTATAAAATAATTTTCTTGTAGTTAAAGTAAAAAAGGTACAATATTTATTTTAAAAATAATAGATAAAATTAATCATCCATTTTATGTAATATCACTATTACTTCATCTTTGTTCAAATGAATGATCACTTTTCTTTTATACTTTTAAAATTAAATTAAAAATTTAATAATTTTTTTCTTAATTTTTGTGTCCAAAATAAGCCATCACTAGGACTGCTCATGTAGTAATTAATTTGAATACTAAGTATAAATTAAGAAATATTTTTCTTCAAAATGAAACTTAATATTTGTCCTAATTCGCACTTTTTCCAAAAAATAAATAAGTAGTAGGAGTATTAATTTTTCTTATCCTAATTCGCACTTTTTCGATCTTTTGGAATTATCGATACTACATTAATTTGGACATATTCTAAATCACCATTCTTTCATCAAATCATTAATTAAGAATCCTTAATCTCGATCTATTTTCAAAGCGAATCACAGAATCTCGGTCACAGGTAAATACGTGTGATTCTCGAAATCACGATAATTACAAAACTTTGTACTCCGTAACATTCACATTCAAATTCAGAATAATTACGATTGATAGTTGACTTATTGACTTTGACTATTAAAGGCACGCGTGGGTTCACATTCCCGAGAGCGCGTCTGATACTGCAAAATCCGAATTCCTTATACCCTCCCTCACTCTCTCCCCCTTCTAAAACCCAACGTCCTCTGTTCAACTGTTTGCTCATCCCCAATCTCACACCAAAATTCACACCTAGAAAAAAAAAAGCATGGCTGATCCGACGGTCGATTCCGTCGATCCACCGCTGTTTCCGACCGGAGATTTTGATCCCGACCTCCACATTCCTCCTCTCGACACCACCTACTTCTCAGACCACCTCCTGATCGGCGATGGCGCCCCCGGAGACATCCGAAACGACGACGTATCGGCGCTCGAAGACCTCGATTTCGATTTCTACTTCGACGATCTCTGCCTCCCTTCCTCCGACGACCTAGACGAACCTCTCAAGCCCGGGCCCCTGCGACGACCCGATCCTCGATCCGGATCGGACCCTAATCACGCTCGATTCGGACCGAGTCTCGACCAATTGCATTACGTTTTCAAATCGACGTATCCGGAATTGCGTCACCTCTCCGGAGGAGGTGATTTCCCTCTCGATCGGAGCTGGGAGGGTTCCGGCGTCCTGAGCTCCTCTTCCCCGGAGATGGAGTCTCAACAGATATCCGAATATCTGAACGTGCCGTCGCCCGAATCGAACGGGTCGAACCGCGATTCCCCTGAAATTTGCGGCGGCGATGCGGCCAAGGTTTCGAATTGCACCTCCCCGGAGTCTCATGGTTCTGGGGATTTCGAGTCTCATGTGTCGGAAGGGTCGAACAATTGCGCCACTAGATCCGTAAGTTCTTCGCCCGATTTGCGTAAATGTTCGATTAGAACTGGAATCGTTGATGAGAAAATTAAGTTAGAGGAGCCGGCTAACAAAAAATGTGATAGTTCTCTTCTCAAGAGGAAAAAGGAAGTCGATGAATCGATGGATAATGATGATAATGTCGAGTCTAGGACTAACAAGTATAGGAAATCTAACTGTAGCGAAGAAGATAATAACATTAGCAGTAGCAATAACAATAACAGCAATGTAGCAGAATCTGCCGAAGAGGAAGAGAAAAGGAAAGCGAGGCTGGTGAGGAATCGGGAGAGCGCCCAGTTATCTAGGCAGCGAAAGAAGCATTACGTAGAGGAGTTAGAGGATAAGGTTAGGAACATGCATTCGACGATTCAAGACTTGAATGCGAAGATCTCATTCTTCATGGCTGAAAACGTCACTTTGAGGCAACAAATGAGCGGTGGTGCCGCCGCTGGTTCTGGAGTTCCACCTCCTCCGATGGCGGCCCCGCCGCCACCTGGCATGTACACGCATCCAGCAATGATGTATCCGTGGATGCCCTGCCCTCCGCCTTACATGGTGAAACCGCAAGGCTCTCATGTGCCTCTGGTGCCCATTCCGAGGTTGAAAACGCAGCAGACCAAGACGAGTAAGAAGGGGGAGAGAAAGAAAAACGAGGCTCCGAAGACCAAGAAGGTCGCGAGCGTTAGTTTTCTTGGTTTGTTGTTTTTCGTTATGTTGTTCGGAGGCTTGGCCCCGATGGTGAATGTGAAATACGGAGGGGTTAAGGAAGCCTTTATGGGAGCTGGGTTTACTGAGAAACACCATGGGAGAGTTTTAATGGTTAATGGCACAGAGTATGATGAGAAGAAACATGGTGGTTTTAGCAGCAATAGTAGTGACAGTGAACCTCTTGCAGCGTCTTTGTATGTTCCTAGGAACGATAAGCTTGTTAAGATAGATGGGAATTTGATCATCCACTCAGTCTTGGCAACGGAGAAGGCGATGGCTTCTCGTGGGAAGGGTCTCGTAGTTCCTGGGGATTTAGCTCCTGCGATTCCTGATGTACATTCGCCTCACCTGAGGTCTCTTGGTTCTGATTCTGGAAACAAGGATAGTGTGAAATCAACGACTACTGATGGAGGGCTTCAGCAATGGTTCCGCGAAGGCCTTGCAGGTAAAATCATAACATTATTCTTGATTCTGAAAAGTTATTTGATTGCATCTTGGTAACAATGTCTGTCTTTACTGTATTCAGGGCCAATGTTAAGCGCGGGGTTATGTACCGAAGTTTTCCAGTTCGACATCTCAGCACCAGGAGCAATAATCCCAGCTGCCACTACCCGCAACATATCAGAAGAGCAAAATCAGAACCCGACATACCCGAAAAGTGGAAGGAATCGGAGGATCCTCCACCCTGTTCCCATCCCCGAAGCCGTCAACATATCCAGGGAACACGCGAGAGGAACAAGTTCGGAGGAAGAAAATCTGAACAGAAACAAAAACGCTTCCTCCATGGTTGTTTCTGTGCTCTTCGATCCTCGAGAGGCCGGAGATGCAGACGTGGTGGGAACCAAGTCCCTCTCGCGGATTTTTGTAGTTGTACTGATCGACAGTGTCAAATATGTGACCTACTCGTGCATGCTTCCGTTCACAGGATCAATCCCTCATCTGGTAACTGCGTGAGGTCAGTTAATTGTAGATATATTTTGATGTGGGCGACGAGAGCCATCTTTATAGCTTAATTACAGTAGTAACTTATTATACACCTTGTCAACGTTCGATGATTTAGTAAAACCGATGCTCGTTTAATCTTGATGCTCTTTCACATGTATCACATAAATGGGAGTTGTGCTTTTCTTTTTTTTTCCTTTTTTTTTTTTATTTTCGACTGGTGTTGCTATGTTTGATAGATGCAGTAGAAAATTGTGTAACCACCGACGGTGATGGAATGTCAGAACCGGCCCACACCGGAACTTATCCGATCCCTAAATTATGCGGACCTAGAAAGCACAGTTGTCTTGTAGTTAGGAATGAATGATAAAGATAGCAATGCAGGTATAATTAGGACAAACGTTTTTGTAATCATCCGACTATGGTGCGTTTGTACGTAAGCAAGGATGTCACAAACGATCGAGCTCGCCAGTGTTGTTGTTACTATATTGCCCCTACAATTATACGGGTTGAACCTTACTGAACTCGAACAGTCTCCCAAAATCGAGAATCAAACTACAAAATTTGAATTTGATGGTTATAAAATAAATAAATTTGAACTGTATATATGATTTATCGTAATTTAATCATAATTGAACTTGTTAGAAACTATAGAGTGCTAGAGTGCAATACACTTTTTTTTGCTTGAAATACTACTACTATTAGTTTGGAGATTACAATCATCACTAATTTAATTAACATGTAAAAGAAATAAGGAGTAAATAACAAAGGGAGAAATCATATTCACCATATTTTTTTTTACGATATATACAGTGTCAGTACATTGTTTATCTTTGCCTTATCATGTTTTCTTTTGGCTATTTTTAGAATATTATATCTTGCTATACCTACTTTGGTCTTTGGACAAGACCAACAACATTTATTATGGGTAAGATTTATTGATTAAATAAAGCATTTATTCATAATTGCAAAATGCAAAAAATAAATAAAAATAGGGTAATTCCGTGTGGGCAGATTCTGCCCATGGCAGAACGCCCAATTTTATTTATTTTTTATTTTTATATGACTTAAAATTTAATCATTATAATATATATGTAAAAATATAATTTTTATTTGTTATTATTATAGATTAAAATATATTTTTTCTATTTAATTAATTTTTTAATATAAATATAAGAATATGCATTATCTTTAACAATTTATTTTTTTATTTAATTTTTTTGTACAATATATATTTTATATAGTATAATTAATTATATTACATGTAAAAAAATTAATTAAAATATTATTAGATTTTATAAAATAAATTTTTAAGTAGTTTCTGCGGCAAATTCTGCCCATTTAGCATTGTCCATAAAAATAATGGAGTGGAGTACTCCTATTAATTAATTAATCCGGATCTCATCATTCTTTTTTTACTCTATATAATCAATTTCAATAAAACAATTTTAATAAATACAAGCACATAGCAATTCACATACATATAAACAATAAAACCAAATTATGTCCCCACCATTCTCACAATTTTTTTTGTCTAAATGAAAAAAGAATAAAAAAATTGTTTTATGTTCACACTCTATGTTTATAAATACTTACTCTATAATATAATTTGTTTTCTTGTTTGTTACATGACCACAAAACACATCTCGAAGAAGATGGAGAGGTTTGAGGTGGAGAAATCAGCAGCTTCTCTGAAAAATGGAGACGACGAGGAAAAAAACACGAAACACGATTCCGAAGCCAAGAAGCAGCAGCAGCTAGGCGGTGTAAGAACAATGCCATTCATCCTCGGTGAGTCTTATAATTTCGACGTAAACAAAAATGCAAATTCGAGTAAGTTGTTGTTAATTACAAATTTGTCTTCCTCTTTGTGCAGCAAATGAAATATGTGACAGATTCGCGGGTGCTGGTTTTCACGCGAACCTGATCACATACCTCACGCAAGTCCTGAACTTGCCCCTCGTGAAGGCGTCGAACACCCTCACCAACTTCGGCGGGACCTCCAACTTCACCCCGATCATCGGCGCTTTTCTCGCCGACTCCGTAGCCGGCCGCTATTGGACAATCATCATCGGCTCAATCTTCTACTTCATGGTAATTATCCTGAACTGAACTAAACTAAAATTAATATATCTGAACTAAACTGAATTAGTTTAGACTGAACTGAACTGATAATAAGTCCAAAAGAACATGTCCTAACACTGTAATTTCAATCAGGGAATGGTGACGATCACAATATCTTCGATCCTCCCTCAGCTCCGTCCCCCGGCTTGCCCGTCTCAAACCGACTGCCGAGAAGCCTCCTCCTCCCAGCTGTGGGTCCTCTACGCCGCCCTCCTCCTCACCTCCGTCGGGACCGGCGGCCTCCGGCCATGCGTCGTCACCTTCGCAGCCGACCAGTTCGACATGATGAAGCAAAAAGCCGACCCTAAAAGCTGGAACTTCTTCAACTGGTACTACTTCTGCATGGGGTTGGCTTCTCTCCTCGCTTTGATCGTCGTCGTTTATATCCAAGACAACATCGGCTGGGGGTGGGGCCTCGGGATCCCGACAATCGCCATGGGGTTATCTATCGTCGCGTTTATCTTCGGCTCATCTCTCTACAAGAAGATAAACCCGGGCGGCAGCCCGTACGTTAGAGTCGTGCAAGTGGTTGCCGCCGCTTTCAAGAAGAGAAAAGCCGATCTCCCGAGCGATGCGGCCGAGTTGTACGAAAACAAGAAGCTCGACGCGGCTATAACGACCAATGGGAAGCTTATGCATTCGGAACAATTCAAGTAAGTTGTGTTTACGACTAAAAATCTGTTCTTTTCGACTTAATTTCAATCAAATTCAGTTCAAGCACAATAAGAGAGAATTTTTATTTTGGTCCCATAAACATTGAACATTCTCGATTTGATCTCATGTAGATAAACATTTTCAATTTAGTCTCGTATAGATTAAAAAGTGTGTCAATTTTGTCATTTTTTGCCGGAAAATTCAATTTTGACCGGTCAACGCATGGCGTGGCAACTCAAAATTGACGATCTTCGATATGCTTATACATGTGGCATTTTTTGATTGACTGCAACTTTTTTCTATGAGTTGTTTTGACTGGATAAGCAAATCGAAGATCATCCATTCGGGCTCTCATTTCATGCGTTAATCGGTCAAAATTGAGTTTTCAGGTGAAAAACGACCAAATTGACCGGTCAAAACTGAATAACGGTGAGAAAAGACCAAATTGACCGGTCAAAATTGAGTTTTCCAACGAAAATGGACGCACATTTAGATCTAAATGTGACTAAATTGAAAATGTGTATCTACACGAGACCAAATCAAGAATGGTATAAGTTCAGTTGAGTTACACTGACGTTTCTTATTTTCCTCGGAAGGTGGTTCGACCGGGCGGCCGTACGGTTCGACTCGGACATGAAAGCACCGGACAAACCGAACCCGTGGAGGCTATCGACCGTCCACAGAGTCGAGGAGCTCAAAACCATCGTCCGTCTCCTCCCCATCTGGGCGGCGGCCATACTCCTCGTGGCCTCCCACTCCCACCTCGGCAGCTTCACCATCCAGCAGGCTCGCTCCATGGACCGACACCTGTCCCCGTCGTTCCAAATCCCTCCGGCCTCGATGGCCATCTTCAGCACCCTAACCGTCCTCGTCGCCCTCCCCCTCTACGACCGCCTCTTCGTCCCATTCGCCCAGCGATTCACAAAAAACCCCTCGGGCATCACGTGCCTACAGAGGATGGGGGTCGGCTACGTCATCAACATAATCGGAACTATCGTTTCCGCCCTAATCGAAATCAAACGGAAAAAAGTAGCAGAAAAGTATCTCCTCCTCGACCGGCCGACAGCTGTCGTGCCGATAAGCGTGTTCTGGCTGGTGCCGCAGTACTGCCTCCACGGGTTCTCGGACGTGTTCATGTCGGTCGGGCATATGGAGTTTTTATACGACCAGTCGCCGGAGAGCATGAGGAGCACTGCGGCTGCGCTATACTGGATCGCGATTGGGGTGGGAAATTACGCGAGCACGATTATGGTGAGCTTGGTGCATGCGTACACCGGGGAGCGGAGGAACTGGCTCCCCGATAGGAACCTCAACAGGGGTAGATTGGACAATTACTATTGGCTAGTCACGGGCGTGCAGGTTGTTAACTTTGCGTACTATGTGGTGTGCGCGTGGTTTTATACGTACAAGCCGATCGACGAGGCTACAGAGGCAGAAGACGTCGAACTTGATGATAATAATAAATTGGCAAAATGAACTCGAAAATGCAGAGGATTTGGAGGAATTAATGTCACATTTCGTTTATTTGTATATGGAAAAGAATAAAGATGGAGTAAAAACAGAATCAGTCATTAAGTATTGGCTTTTGAATCTGTTTTTGGACTTTAATCGATTACAAGATAGTAATTGTACTGTGTAATAATTACATATCAAATCAGTCCCTGTACTATTGGAGCATTACAGAAGGGGATCTGTACTTCTGGAAAATTACAGTTAAGTCCCTGTCAAATCAATATTTAGTTTTTATTTAATGTATATACTATATACACATAATCATACTTTATCCTCACCATATTCCAGTGTTCTAAAAAACGCTAGGCGCTAGCAGGTCGGTGACCTGGGGCCTAGCGCCTAGACGGCTAGGCGGGGCCTAGACAGGGCCTAGGCGGATTTAGACGTTTACCTATTTTTTATAATTAATAATATTAAAAATAGTTAAATAAGAAATTATAAGTACAATATAAATTAAAATTAGTTAAATATGTCAAAATTAAGTTTAACTTTTTATTGTTTTTATTTAATTTTTTATTGTCGTAATAAAATAATAATATAATAATGTATTTTAATAATATAATATTTTATTTTAATAATATAATAATATATATTAATATTATTATTATAATATATATATAGTATACGTACTTAAAGAAACCCTAAATTGTGAAAAACGCCGCTACTTTATTTATTTTTCTTTTTCTTTCAATTCTGTTTAAGCTGTCATTTTATTTTCTCAAGTTTTCCGCTCAGCCGCGCAACAACCAGCAACAGAAAGAAGACAAGGTGAGTTCATAAAAACTAAATACAGTAGCCCGCACCCATCTAGCCCCATTTAGACCCACCTAAAGGTCATTTATACTCCAAGCCGCCTAGAAAAGCCGTCTTGCCGGAAATCGGGACGGTGGCCGGCCGCCGAGCGCCTAGGCGCCGCCTAGGCGGCCGCCTAGGGCGTTTTTTAGAACACTGCCATATTCACACTTTCCTGCTATATATATTACTATAATTTATTTAGAAAATCATAACAATAACAATAAAAATCACCTGATTGAATTTCTCATTTACACAAGTTGAAGATGGAGAAATCGAGTTCGGAGAGAAATGGAGACGAGAAAAAAAGTAACAAGAAACGTGAATTTAACGGCAAGAAGAAGAAGAAGCTCGGAGGTGTTAGAACAATGCCTTTCATCCTAGGTGAGCACATTCGATTACGATCAAATGAATATGTTTTTCCTTTTTTTATTTTTCACAGGATATTAAATTGAATGCTAAAGAAAAAAGGCCACAGGGCCAAAAGTGTAATATTTGAGATTACAGGCCGGGCCAACATTTATTGAAATTTGATTTAATTAAAATGTGATCCTGTTTGGGGCAGCAAATGAAATATGTGACAGATTCGCGGGTGCTGGTTTTCACGCGAACCTGATCACATACCTCACCCAAGTCCTGAACTTGCCGCTCGTCGAGGCCTCCAACATTCTCACAAACTTCGGTGGGACCTCCAATTTCACCCCGCTCATCGGCGCCTTTATTGCCGACTCCGCTGCTGGTCGATTCTGGACTATCATCATCGCCTCTATTTTCTACGTTACGGTTTGTCCCTCATCTCCTGTCTAATTACATATCTGCCCACTAAAATTTATTTAAGTATGATGATATTTTTTCGAGAGAAAAAATTAGTATGGTCCATAAATATATATGACTCATTTTCGTTTTGATATACAATTTCAATTTAGAGGGGTGTATTGGTTCGGAAGTCCGTAGGATTTTAATGGACTTTTAAAATCCGGAGGTATTCAACTCAGATTTTAAAAAGTCCATTAAAATCCGGAGGTATTCAATTAAGATTTTAAAAAGTCTTAAAAAATCCATATGTATTAAATGGATTTTAATGGATTTTAATAGTTCGTGGATTTTAATGGATTCTTTTTAAAAATTATAACTAGATTTGACTTTTCAAAATCTCTCATAATTATGAGAGATTTTGATGGACTTATTTCTAACACGAAAAATCAAATACGAAAAGTAAAAAAAAAAAAAATAATCGTCATTTAACAAGACTATTACAAAAATATATCTATATAAAATAATCAAAATTCTATGTGAGAAAATTAATTTTATCATGTTTTCGTTAAAAATAATTATTTATATATTATATTAATAATGAATTATTTTGTATATATTATGTACAATAATATGTTTTCAATAACAATTCAAATATAATAAATTTAATTATTATTCGATTTATTAAAAAAAAATTATGATTATTTATTTACAATGGTGTTTAATATTTGATAGAATATAGTCGAAATTCATCTCGACACCAAGTAAGATTTTTTTTTTAAAATGGATATTTCAAAATCAAAATGGAGAGAAAGTATTGTTAAACCAGGAGAGTAAACAATGAGTTTCAAGTATAAACGTGATAAAAATAAAATTTTATTTATTCTATTTTTCTAAAAAAATTGATTTGTTATATATAAGTATGCTTATATACATTTGATAAAATGGAGAACAAATATTGTTAAAAGGAGAAAGGTAAACAATGAGATTCAAGTATAAAATTAATAAAAATTAAAATTAAAAAAATTAATTTTTTATATACAATGTTTATATATTTTTGTTTTTAAAGTCTTTGAAAGTTTACTTAAATCAATAAAAAGTATATATTTTACAATTTTTTGAAATCTATAAAAGTCTATAAAAATCAACCATAAAATCAATCAAACTCTGTGTAAAGTCAATTAAAATCCTATAAACTCCTAAACGAATACACCCTTCTTAGTTTAATCGGATATCCCAAAATTTCAGATTGCCATGTCATTTGTTTGACCGATTAAAATTGACTTTTTTTGAAAAAAAAATATTGAATTTCTCCTTTTTTTTTTTTTTTTTCCAGGGAATGGTGACAATCACAATATCATCAATCCTCCCTCAGCTCCGTCCCCCGGCTTGCCCGTCTCAAACCGACTGCCGAGAAGCCTCCGCCATCCAACTGTGGGTCCTCTACGCCGCCCTCCTCCTCACCTCCGTCGGGACCGGCGGCCTCCGCCCGTGCGTCGTCACCTTCGCAGCCGACCAGTTCGACATGATGAAGCGGAAAGTCAACCCAAAAACAAAAAGCTGGAACTTCTTCAACTGGTACTACTTCTGCATGGGCATCGCCTCTCTCCTCGCTTTGACTGTCGTCGTTTATATCCAAGAAAACGTCGGCTGGGGATGGGGGCTCGGGATCCCGACAATCGCCATGATCTTCTCCCTCGTCGTTTTCATCTCTGGTTCGTCTCTCTACAAGAAGATTCGCCCGGCCGGGAGCCCGTACTTGAGGGTGGCGCAAGTGGTTGCCGCGGCTTTTAGGAAAAGAAAAGTCGAGGTCCCGAAAGATGCGAGAGCTCTCTACGAAAACAAGCAGCTCGACGCGGCTATAACGACCAACGGGAGGCTTGTGCATTCCGAACAATTCAAGTAAGCCGTGTTTACGACTAAGGTTTTTTGTTCTTTTCGACTTAATTTCAGTTAAGTTCAAACTTATTCAGTTTCAGTTCTAAATTAGTTTTATCATTATCACAACGATGATTACACAAAAAATATTTAAAAAATCGCACAATAATAATTTGTTAAAATTATTTGAAAAAAAAACCGTTCTGGCCTAATAAGTCCAGTTAACTGCAGTAAATTTCAAACTTTCTTAATTTAGTCCTGTAAAATCCAAAACGTGATCAATTTAGTCTCTTTTCAACAAGAAAGTCAAAATTCGCCGAAAATTGTTTGACCGTTGAAGACATAGCAGTCAATTTAGGGTAATACAACGAGAAAAATTAGTGCAATCCACGTGTCAAAGTGTGATTGGACGAAAGTAATTAAACACGTGGATCGTACTAATTTTTCTTGCTGTATTCTCCCAAATTGACTGCCCCCGTCTTAATCGGTCAATCGATTTTCGGCTAATTTTGACTTTCTGGAATGAGAAAGTGAAATAAAACGAGATCAAGGACTTCTTTATGAGACCAAAATAATTTTTATCTCGTTCAAAAGCACTCTATACACTCACATTTCCATTTTTTTTTCCTCCGAAGGTGGTTCGATCGGGCGGCTATACGGTTCGACTCCGACATGAAGGAACCGAACGAACCGAACCCGTGGAGGCTATCGACCGTCCACAGAGTCGAGGAGCTCAAAACCATCGTCCGCATCCTTCCGATTTGCTCGGCAGCCGTACTCTTCGTGGCGTCCCACTCCCACCTCGGCAGCTTCACCATCCAGCAGGCTCGTTCCATGGACCGCCACCTGTCCCCGTCGTTCGAAATCCCTCCGGCCTCGATGGCCATCTTCAGCACCATAACCATCCTCATCACCATCCCCCTTTACGACCGCCTTCTCGTCCCCTTCGCTCAGCGATTCACGAAGAACCCATCGGGCATCACGTGCTTGCAGAGGATGGGGATCGGGTATGCGATCAACATAATCGGGACAATCGTCTCGGCATTGGTCGAAATCAGGCGGAAAAAGGTGGCTGAAAAATACCTCCTTCTCGACCGGCCGAAGGCGGTTATTCCGATGAGCGTGTTTTGGCTGGTCCCGCAGCACTGTCTCCACGGGCTGTCGGAGGTTTTTACGGCGGTTGGGCATATGGAGTTTTTATATGACCAGTCGCCGGAGAGCATGAGGAGCACGGCGGCTGCGATGTACTGGATTGCGACGGGGATGGGACTGTACGCGAGCTCGGTTATGGTGAGCTTGGTGCACGCGTGCACCGGGGAGCAGAAGAACTGGCTCCCCGATAGGAACCTCAACAGGGGTAGATTGGAGAATTACTATTGGCTCGTCACGGGCGTGCAGGTAGTTAATCTCGCGTACTACGTGGCGTGCGCGTGGTTTTACACGCATAAGCCGATCGACGAGGCTTCGGAGACTGAGAATATCTGAATTATCGATTGAAAATAAAAAATCAGATAAATCGCGCCTTTCTTAAAAATATTTGAATTATCTATCAAAAATTGAAATCTCAATAAATTAGAAAGTTTAAATGCCAACAATAACTAAAAGTGCAATTTACAATCTCAATAATTGCGAACATGATATGCACGCAGTACGAACTGTTTCCTCTCTTATCCAACCACCATCAGTCCACTGTACATGGCGATATCCATCGATTCTCTCCGGCGTTCGCTGAAGTAGATTCTCAGTACGCTTTAACACTCTCAGATGAGCCGGATAACTCCCGATCCGGCTCGCTCGCTCTACCGCGGCTGATTTTGACGGTACACAGGGATCGATGTCCGGGAACCGGAGACTTTCGTGCAATTGGAAATCTCAGAATTTCAGAGAGGTATTCTTCCATGATTATGCTTTTTTTCGATTTCTTCTGGAAACAGATGTCCTTGCAGATTGTAGACATGCTATGATTAGGTACCTAATGCTTCACGAGTTGTACCTACTTGTATTTTGGTTCACTCTTCGTTTCAAGCTTCTGTAATTGTAGTTAGCTGACAAGGAATTTAGATGTATTGTGTATTTGTGTATTTACTCAGAAGGTTATAACTGTTGAAGTGTTAATTGACAAGTCTTATCACACAATATAATCGATTTGTTTACATACCAGTCGATTTTGAATAGCTTGATACATGCACTCAAGTGTTTCTTTGTCCGGTTGCTTACTCGTCTCTTGTTCTATTTGTATGGTGAAGCTTTACTGATTTGAAGTGTAGTGTAACCCACATGGAGCTGCATTAAGCGAACTTACTCCTTCTCTGGCAAGGCTAGTGATACATAAGGAGAACGTACAGAGTAAGTACATTCAATTTATTTGCTACATTTGTGTATCTTTTTTGTTTAACATCTTTCTTACCTCTTAAGTATGTGTTATTTGATAGCAATGATTCATCGAATACTTTAAAAATTGTTGTCAGTGATTAGGATTCATTATCGTTAATTGTTCATAAATAATATAGTAATATGATGTTTTGATTCTCTCTAGTTAAGTTTCTTTTTGTCGTCTCTTCGTCCATTGTTTTCCCTTGTTCCATCAAGGTTTTTATTCTAAACAGCTGGAAGACATAGGGTTTCAGAGTTAACAGAGGAGGCTTTTGGTATTTTATGCTGCAGTAGATGAATAATAAACAAACACTCCACTTGTACCTAGTAAAATGATCAGTTTCTAATTTACATGTTTAAGTACAATTAATAAAACCTTAGGCAATTAAGAGTTAAGACCTACACTGGAATGTTTTCCAGATAGTTGTACACCCAAACATAGAATAACATTCACATTTGCTTCCCAATTTTCAGCCTTAATTGTTGAAATCCTAAAATTTAGAATAATGATGACTTGGTTCAAATTTTCATGTGGATTTGATCTGCAGATTCATCCAGAAGATACCGTCAATCTGTCATAACCATTTCCAGACTTCCAAAGAAATAGGAGGGATTAGGAATTAGATCTAGAACTAGAAGTCTATAAATATCATGGATTTTTGGCTAAACATTCTTCTCTTAAGTTGTATTCACCCATACATTGTCGAATTCAAGGACACATGGGTTAAAGACACCCCAAAAAATCTCCAGTAAAACACTTTTTCTTGAGCTATTAGCAATTCATGTGTGTATTTATATTTATATCTCAGATGATTTTTTGGATTGATTTTCTTTCTCTTTCTCTCTTCAGTTACACGGACATGCAGGGGATGGGACTGACTGAATCAGATGGGTCTTGGTGAGTATATTAGAATCTTTTTCTATGGTGAATCTGCAAAATTGAAACATGGAAAAGTAGGATATCATGCCAAAGTAGTGATATCATGACAAAGTAGTGACAAAAAAACAAATAGTACTGATGAATAACAGATACTATAATTGATTTTCATTCGCTTTCTTTTGTTAGTTACACGGACATGTAGGGAGGGGATGGGATCATGGGACTTAACTCTGAACTGAAGCAAGGGGTTGGAAAACTTACGAGGATGGGTCTTGGTGAGTGTATTAGATTATTTTTATACGACCATCTTGTAGAGCGAATCTGCACAATTGAAACATACAAAAGTAGGATATCATTAGCATCATCACATTCTCTCTGAGAGTTTGCAAGGTAAAAACCCTCCTCCTTATCCCGGGCTTGGGACCGGCCGTGTGATGATCACGGGCGGAGTTAAATTTTTTTTTTTAAAACTACTCGAATATATTATTTAGTGTCAAAAGGTCATTCTAAACAAGTCACCCCAAAAGACCATATTGAAACACTGTACAAGCACTAGCCGGACATTTTTTTAGTACATTTTGAAGAATACCATTTGATTGAGGTTGTTCAATGTGGCTGTCCGGAAGTATTTTTAATATAACTCAAAAAGTCTTTTGAAAATAGTTTGGCCTAATATGCTTCTCCAATTTGATGCATCCAATACATTGTCGAATTCAAAGAAGCATGTGCCAAAAAAAATTATGGATTAATTTCGTGGATATGTAGATTGCAGGGGATGAGACCTAACGATTATCCCAGGCAAGGGGCTGGGAAACATACACGCAGATTGCAGGGGATGAGACTTAACTATTAACCCAGGAAAGGGGTTGGGGAACATACACTGATAAGAGTTTGCTAAGGTAAAAACCCTCCTCCTTATTCCGGGCTTGGGACCGGCCGTGTGATGATTACGGGCGGAGTTGAAAACTTTTTTTTTTTTAGAAAACTACTCAGATATATTATATAGTGTCAAAAGTCCATTCTAAACAAGTCAGCCCCATTGAAACACTACAAGGCCTTTTAATCTCACAATAGATAGTTTTCACTTTATCACTAAGGCAACCATAGACATGCAGTTAAAAACCCTGTGAATCTAACTCTCTGTTATAGTGTTGTTGATAAAATACTCGCCCACATATATTTCTCAGACAAGTGTACGTGTATGCATAGTCACTTTTCATATTCACTATTTAGTAGGAACAATCCCATGGTAGCGTTTATCACCGTACTTGTGAGGTTCTTTGCGTTTATTAGCCTCAACCGTATGACATATACTAGGCAGTCAAACCCATTATCGATCTGAAATCCCACTAAAGCTCAACTGAACATTTACACCCTTATTATGTATTCTGACCCGTTTCATCTTATGTGCAATACCACTCTTAGATCTTGCTTTATAAATGACCCATGTAGCGAGCTTTAGGCCGATGACTCCCAAGTCAGATGACCTTAGGGCAACATGTTTTAAAGGGACCCCTTTGGGCTTAATCACTCGAGTCAAATAGGCTACCCAGAGCGGAATAAGAAGCGAGTCAACATTTATTTGGATTATGAAAATCGGATAGGCGGAGATTAGATATCTCGTAATATTTGGTCATTGTCCAGCTTTCGTTCAATAGATCATAAGCCTTATACACATTTTAACCGTCAGAAAATAGGAAATATCTCGTACCACCACTGAATATACCACACTTAGCAATGAACATAGTATTTATGACTAAACACACAGTCCAAAAGTAGACTACATATGATGGGAAGAGTATTTTAGGAACAAAACCAAACAAGTAAACTGCCAATTCACGGGATTATAAAAGCTACATATCCATTGCATTTTGCATTGCACGTAGTAGGATAGAAAACATCTGGGGCTGGGGAGGGATAGTTTTATTTTATATGGGGCATTTCTATTTAAATGTTTATTAAAATAGAGTACTAAGTAAAATGTTTTTTTATTTAAATGTTTTTTTAAACGAAATACTGCTACTAGTAGTTTATATATTTATTAAAATATATATACTACTAGCTACTTAGGTTTTTGTAAGGAAAATTACCTATTTAGAAATACTGCTTATTTATTATTATTCTTTTTATTATTATTATTTATTTATTTTGTTTTTTTTAATACTACTACTAATAACTGAAAATACTGCTTTATTTATTATTCTTATTTTTTTGTTTTTTTAATACTACTACTAATTACTGAAAATACTGCTTTATTCAGTATTCTTTTTTTTTTGTTTTGTTTTTTAATACTACTACTAATTAATTACTGAAAATAATGCTTTATTGTTATTCTTATTTTTTTTTTGTTTTTTGGGGTTTTTTAATACTACTACTGCTTTATTATTATTATTATTTTTTTAATACTCGTAATCTAGAGCGAATACCTAGGTACCTGAGTACCGGGCGGTGGATGGAAGGACGGCGGATGGGCGGGGAAAGCTGTCGGCGGTGGATGGGCGGCAAAAGCTGTGGGCGGTGGATGGGCGCTTCTCACGATCGAAACAAGTTTCCAAGATTGGGCGGACGCTGGATGGGCTGTGAAAGCTGGCGGCGGTGGTGTTGTTTAGTAAGTTGATTTTTGTCCAGCTAGCCCTTGATCGATCGATCTACAGATCCGTTTAGCCTTGCGATCGACCTCGCCTGTGTTTCCAACCACTACTCATGATCGCTTGTGTCGCCTCCTCCGTGTTTGTGTTTCGTATCTCAACTTTCTTCCAGCCACTCATCTCCCCCACCACCAAAGGAACCGATGAATGAACAACTTCTTATCACAACTTCCGAAGGATGCATTTTTTTTTTCTTTATGATTTTTCTGTACGTACCGAGTTTGATTAGATGACAATATAGAATATAAATGACCTAGCTCCACTAATTTGTGGTTATTTGAGCCCTAAATAATTTTTGCTTGCTTTTTTGGTAGGGCTGGAAACGAATCGAGCAGCTCGTGAGCGCTCGCGAGCTGCTCGAGTCAACGCTCGACTCGAGTTCGGTCAAACGCGAGCTCGAGTCGAGCTCGAGCCGAGCATTAATCTATACGAGTCGAGCTCGAGCCCAAATCTTGAAGAATCGAGCGGCTTGCGAGCCACTCGTATATGTAAAATTTTAATTAAATATTCTAAATACGTGTATATATATCGAGTCGAGTCGATCTTTTCGAGCAATTCGAGTCGAACTCGAGCAATACGAGCAGAGTCACTCGAACAAGCTGGAGTTGAACTAATCGAGCGAGCAAAACTCGAGCAGCTCGATCGAGCCGAGCTCGAGCTCCTCGATCGAGTCGAGCTCGAGCATGAAAAAAAATTCACGAGCCGAGCTCGAGCACCATCCCGAGCAGCTCGTCGAGCTCGAGCCTGCTAATTTTTTTTCCGAGCCAGCTCGATAAGCTCAAAGCTCGACTCGGCTCGGCTCGTTTCCAGCCCTATTTTTTGGCACCTAACAAAAATTTTGAGTTGCTTTTTTGGCACGTACAGCAAAAAATTTGAGGCGGTCAATTTTTTAATTTTATTTTAATATTTAAAAATTTTAACATATTTTTTTATTAATTTAGTAATTTAATATTGATTTTATCATTTATTATTATTATTATTGTTATTATTATACTTCCACCCATTTTTTTTAATTGACCTTCTAGTTTTTTTTTTTTTAATGCCCTCAATTTTTACTCTAATCAGGTATTATTAATTTAATACTGTAGTCTTTAAATTCGGATGACTTATTGTTAAGTATCCCATGGTTGACAAAAGGTCCTAAAACTCAAATATAAATTGAATTACCTTAATAACTTAACAAGGCCTTTTAAGGTTATGATTTTTTTTATTAAAATGTGTGAAAAACTCAAAACTTTTTTTTTTTTTTTTATCAAAAATGACATTTTCATTAGTTTTTACAAATTTAATAATTTCTTAAATTGTATTTTTAGAAATTATTTAAAATAATTCTCTAGACAATTTCTTAATATATTAAAATTTTAATTACTATTTTACCGTTATATTTAATTTATATTTATTATTACTAAAATTTCAATTTAGTTACACTAATTAAAATTATTTAAAAAAAAATATCCTAAATTAAATACAAAATTTTAAAATTATTGATTTCATCAAAATAACCTTTTATATTAGAGTAATACACTAATACTCAACCCCTACTCGGTAATAAATTTAATACAGTAATTTCTTGAAATAAAGCAAAAATTAGAGTGTGTTTGTAAACTGAGTGTACTTCAAATATATCTCGAAAACAACACACAAACGCAAAATAAAAATAAAAATGGTGTTGGAAATTACGGAGCCAAATACTTGTATCAGGGGTTGTTGCCGTAGCCAAACAGTCCCTCTCCATCTCCGCCCATCTTCGTACTCCCTTTCTTCCCCAATCGCTAGAGGTGCTTCATATCGTCAAACCCTAAATTTCACGTTTCCTTAAGGCACTGTTTGGATTTAACAAATATTTCTCTGTTTTTGTTATTTTAATTTCAAAATTCAGGTGGAGAGAGTGTGGTGTACGAAGGCATCCTCGATGGTAAAAAAGCGGCGGTCAAGAAACCAGTTTTATCCACTTCGGATGACCTAGATAAGTTCCACAAAGAATTGCAATTACTCAGGTTTTATTTCTCATTTTTATTAATTATTTTTTATTTATATTTGTTTTTATGGGTGGAGTAAAAATCAAATCTTTTTATTGATTGTAAATGTATGAAGGTAACCCTTTTTTAGAGCATATTTTTGAGTTTTCATTATCCTCTGTTGTCTCTGAAGCAAGTTGAATCACCCGGGGGTAGTAAAGCTATTGGCGGCGCACGCGAGGCCGCCGAATTATATGTTTTTCTTTCACTTTTACGAGGCCGGAAACCTCGCGCAGAAACTGCATGTGCAAGAATGGAACCCGAGCATTGGTCAAGCCATCGAAATCGCTTCGCAGTTAGGTGTGTGTGTGTGGATAATTCCACAGAATATAATCAGTATTCAGTGTTTCAACCTTTTTTCGGCAATAATAAATCATTTCATAACCATTCTTATTCATGTACCGGTCGTAGAATTAATGTAACTCTACTAATAAGTAAATTATTGGTAAAATATATACTCTCAATCGTTAAATATGTTCTTGTAATGCCTCTGTTCATAGTCTCGTGTTTTTCTTTTGCAGCACAAGCTCTGTTATATCTCCATACCCTTGGGATTGTACATAGGGATGTGAAACCAGCAAATATTCTTGTAATGCCTCTGTTCATGCAAATTTTCCTTCAACACGTTCTTTGTTCCCATTGACTAACGTTCTGATAGTTTGCTCACGGATGTGATGCAGCTTAATGAGAATCTTCATCCGCATTTAGCGGACTTTGGTTTAGCAGAATACAAGAAAGATCTTAAACAAGTTTCCCTGGAGAACTGGAAATCCTCCGGAAAACCGACCGGTGGTTTCCATAAAAGGAATATGGTTGGCACACTTATATACATGGCGCCTGAAGTACTGAGGAAAGAGATTCATACGGAAAAATCCGATGTCTATAGTTTTGGAATTACTGTTAAGTAAGGATAACCTTTAGTAAGTCGTGAAAATAGATTCTTCTTTATTACGGTGCATTATTATTATGGCTGTATTGCAAGGTTTTTCTTCCTGTATTTTGCAGTGAGCTTCTTACTGGTGTAGTTCCATATACCGATCTTCGAGCAGAAGCACAGGTAAAACTCTTGAGCAATATATAAGTAGTTTGTTGTGAAATTAATGCTTTAGAAGATGAAACAAGCATATAATTTTTCAGACGGATAAATAAGGGGGGAAACAAGCCTATATTAGGCGGACGTGGATAGTAATATTTTTCTATTTTTCGTTTCTTCTTTTCACTATTTGAACATTACTTGACTAATTGGTGCATTAACTGTTTGATACACCTAAGACCACTTATCTATTGAACCGTGTTTTTTACTTTTACAAACATGGAGACCGAATTAATTACCTTATTTTAACTATCCTTGATAAATAATTACTGACTGCAGGCCCATACAGTACTGGAAATGAACTACACCGAACAACAACTCACAGCAGCTGTCGTGTCTGAAAAATTACGGCCTGTTCTCGCCGGTCCAGACTCAGGTGCACCAGCCTCGCTTCTCTCTCTCATAAAAAGGTGCTGGGACCCGTATCCTCAAAACCGACCATCTTTTGACGATATAGTTTCCGAACTCAATTTGATTTCGGAATGCATAGGAAAAGTAGACGGAGACTCTGTTACATCGCATGGCAATGCCGATAAACTTAACGCTCCAAGTTATCAACAACCTATGAATTGGTTTAACCATGGAAAAGATTTTCCGGCGATTGCATGTCTTTCATCTAATAATGCGAGCCTCGCTTGGCTCCCATCGAGTGATGGTATGGTTTATCGTCCTGTTCTGTCATGGGGTTCCTTCTCGACTCGTGGGAGAAGGGAAACAATGGAGGATACACATTTTATGATACCCCGTTTTTGTGATCAAGAGGATTTCTATTTTTTCGGGATCTTGGATGGTCATCGAGGTGGTGCAGCAGCTGATTTTTCTGCTGGGGCTCTACCTCAATTTTTGCGTCACCTCCTGTCCATAATCAGGTATAACCCTACTGTTCACTGTGTCGAATTCTACATGGAGATTGATTTACTTAAAAATGAATATAATTGAATACTTCTGAAGCACTTGATTTTTTTTTTATTTTTTTTGCAGCCCATCGCAAGCCCTGATCGAAGCATTCGTTAAGACTGATATCGCATTTAGGGAAGAATTAAATTCTCGTCGGAAATCGAAAGCAGTTATTCAGAAGGATTGCCACCCTGGCTGTACTGCGGTTACTGCTTTAATAGTTAAAGACAGACTATTTGTAGCTAATGCTGGCGATTGCCGAACAATATTATGTCGTGCGGGAAAACCTTATCCTTTGAGCAAGGTGAGATAGGATTTGCGTAATTGGTTATTTATCTTTTGCACTTATTTTCTAACAAATTTACCTTCTCCTTTGGATTTACTTTCCCTTTTTCCGCGTCTCGTGTCATGGCTGTTGATTTTATTTCGATATGGTAGGATCATGTGGCGAGCTGTCTTGAGGAGAGAGAACGTGTCATTGGTGCAGGCGGTAATGTCAATTGGCAAGTCGACACGTGGCGAGTTGGTCCGGCCGCCCTACAGGTTATTAACTCGATACTTCAATCTCTTTAATCATGTTGCCTTTACAGAACTTCGGAAAAAAATCCAATGATTACATGATCAATAATTCAATATTAGAGTACGGAAAAAAGTTTCCGCGTTTATTGTTGCATTCAAGGAGTAACAAGTTTCCGCGCTTATCTGATTACGACATGCAAATACATGATTCTGAAATGCGTCTGATTTTCGTTTTAATATAATAATATGTAGTATATTTCATTTTTTTTTTCTCTCCATAGGTTACTCGTTCCATTGGTGACGATGACCTGAAGCCTTATGTAACCGCAGAACCTGACATAACTGAAACACTGCTTTCAGCCGAAGACGAGTATATAGTAAGTTTTCATAAATATCATGATTGGATCATAGCTTGAAATTTAACGATAACACATAATGTTTTCAGGTAATGGCGAGTGACGGGCTGTGGGACGTCGTGAGCAACACAGACGTCGTGAACATAATCAGAGATACAGTAAAAGAGGCCGGCATGTGTTCAAAGAGACTCGCTACCGAAGCTGCTGAAAGAGGCAGCAAAGACAACATTACTGTTATCGTTGTCTTCCTTCGCCCGGTTTCTACAGCTGAGAGGATTTACTAGGTTTTAGAAACTCTGCCTTTTTTTATACCCAGAAATTTGTATACTACATACTTATTGAACTTGTTTATCAGAGAGCTAGTATGTTCTTATTATTATTAACTTGTTGTTTTCGAGCTAAGAGTTACATGATAAACAAAGACGATAATCGACATAAAAAGTATAATAACACACGACAGCGCAATAATCGCACAACCTGAAAATGAATTCGCGCCAACAGATTCCAAGAATTCGAATAATTGAGATTCATCAGAATTCAGAAACACAGTAAGTTGCTGTGAATCTGAGGCAGAGCCAGATTATGTTGAGTTGCTGTTTATGGTTTAGAACCTCAAAATCCAGAAGAGATTATAGAAATAATCATAATTGCAGCTTCATTACATTATTACGATTCTCTGTTTCTTCACTATAAATAGACAGCTCCAGACGGCCTTCTAAAACATATCTTCTCTCATCTTCTTCTACTACTACTACAGTTTCTTCAATGGATCGTCAATCGATTTCCGACGCTGCGAGCAAACCCGCAGAGGATAGGCGAAGCCCATCATCCTCTCCAGACATACCCCCTGCACAAGAATTGCGCGTTTATCCGATCCATTTTTATCGCAGTCTTTACGAGAGATCGTGGGCCCGTCCCATTGTTTGGCCCGTGCGCGTGTCTACTGATCTTCGCGTGGGATGGGATGAGCCTGACCCCAGAAGTGTTACGCCTCGATCTCCAGGTTATGTGCACAATGTCGACTTGACTCTCCGCCTCTCGAGTTCAAGGCCTGTGCTTTATCCAGACCTGTCGAGGTTCAGGCCTGATGAACAACAGGAAGATGATGATTCAGAGATGGATTTATCTCTCAAGTTGTGATTTTTTGTTTGTTTTCTGCAAAATAATACAACTACTATACATTCATACAAATTTTAGTTTTCTGTCGATAATACGTAGTACAAGAAACGCACAAATAACCAAACGAGAAATCAAAATCCAGACTGTTAAAGTTAATCTACACATAAATACTGTATCATCATAACATTCAAACACTAATACATTACGGAGATCTGTAATACTTTTTTTTCCTACAAAATCGCGCTATGGCACCGCGCTAAACAGGAACCTGAACGCGCAATGATTTAATTTCCCATACTTATTACTAATAACATGTTTAAAAATTCGACATACAGACATTTAATAATTAATCTGATTATAATCTTATGAATTAACTCGCCAAGTTTTAAAATGCGATCAGGCACCTGAGCCGAATTCAGTTACTTGCTGTTTACATGGTTCAGAACCTTTAAATCGGATTTCATTCGCTTCATTTTTCGCGGCGTTTTGTGATGTGGCGATGTTTAGAGGGAGCCGTTTCTCGGAAGTGTACACGTGGAGAGATTTTTGGAGTCGTCGCTGGATGGCGCTGTCCGAGTGGCGTTTACGGTAACCTCGATTTTATAATATAAATAAATGAAGGCATAGTATAAACTTCATTTTTCATATCAACTTCATGCAATTTTTATGTGAATTTCATGGAATTTTATACTCCCTAGCTTTATTTTTTTTTAATTATGGAATATCATGAATTTCTTAATTACCGATTAATGGAATATCATGAATATTTTTACATGTTTTTAGTAATGAACTTTCACAATATAAAAAAGCCCAGCCCAAAATTTCAGAGCCCATTAAACTTGTTTATCTAATATCCCACATCGATGAACAGTGTCACCGTTTTCGTGTTTATATTACTATGGCCGCTCTGTATGTATTGTCCCCTCGGGGACATCTGATAAAATTGGAACGATACAGAGAAGATTAGCATGGCCCCTGCGCAAGGATGACACGCATAAATCGAGAAATGGTCCAAATTTTTTTTGTGAAAAAAACTTCCAAAATTTTGATTTTTTTTTGGAATGATTTAGGTTAGAATTCTTCTTACTTTTTCGATTCGAAAATTAATACTTCCAAAATTTTGATTTTTTTTTTGGAATGATTTAGGTTAGAATTCTTCTTACTTTTTCGATTCGAAAATTAATTTTTTGATTTTTTTTTGGAATGATTTAGGTTAGAATTCTTCTTACTTTTTCGATTTGAAAATTAATTTTTTGATTTTTTTTTTGGAATGATTTAGGTTAGAATTCTTCTTACAAATTTTGATTTTTTTTTGGAATGATTTAGGTTAGAATTCTTCTTACTTTTTCGATTCGAAAATTAATACTTCCAAAATTTTGATTTTTTTTTTGGAATGATTTAGGTTAGAATTCTTCTTACTTTTTCGATTCGAAAATTAATTTTTTGATTTTTTTTTTGGAATGATTTAGGTTAGAATTCTTCTTACTTTTTCGATTTGAAAATTAATTTTTTGATTTTTTTTTTGGAATGATTTAGGTTAGAATTCTTCTTACTTTTTCGATTCGAAAATTAATTTCCGGCTACTTCGATCGAGGTAGGTCTTTTGATTTCTTGTTCCTCTCTTTGCAATTTATTCGTCACGGATTGAATTAATTGTTACTTCCCAAATTTTGATTTTTTTTTTGGAATGATTTAGGTTAGAATTCTTCTTACTTTTTCGATTCGAAAATTAATTTCCGGCTACTTCGATCGAGGTAGGTCTTTTGATTTCTTGTTCCTCTCTTTGCAATTTATTCGTCACGGATTGAATTAATTGTTGCTCTCTATAGCCGAAATTCGCTTTTTTCAATTTGAATTTGTTGTTATGTGTACAGTAATTAGTGAACAGGTTCCAGAAATTATATTCCAACATCTCCTCAGTAGCTTTACATTTTTTTTTTGTGTGAAGAATTTGATATATATTGGGAAAGTTCTCATAACTTTTGAGAGTTGAGAGCAGATAATTTACAAGTTAGCAGCTTCTGAGTATCTAATCTTTAAGTTCTATGAATGATGCATCGAGTTTTTGTTTTTAATTTCCTTTTTGAAAATTGAGCGTTATTGATTGATTGATCTCTGTTAATATTCATCATGTTTCTTGTGTCGACTAGTCCTTATACGGTGTTTAGTTTATAAGTTTATTCTGTGTTGTTGTTGTTGTTGTTGTTGATGTTTACTCCACTCGAATATATATTGCGTGCTGCAGTTATTTGTGTATTCTGTGGTGGTAACTCTTGGCGAGATATGTCACTTGTTTTACTTCTTCCCTTATAAGCATTAGAATCCCATTATTTATTATCCAGATTAGATGCCAAGAGAAGTTTCTTACAGCACTTTATTGTCAAACAGAAGGCTTTGATCAAATAGGTAGTCTGCATACTCAATTGGGTTTGTCTGAAAACGAATGGAACAATATCCTCTGGGAAGTTGCTGTTTTTCGAATTTTTTTGTAATTAGGATAGACATTGTAGGTAGAAGATTTGATCAGAATGATTGTTTGTTTCATTAGACCATTGCAGTATAGGGAATCTACGCACTAGCCGTTGAGTCTTTCTTTAATTTACCGTATCGGTTCTAACTTATTTCGTTCGTTTTGCATTGCAGGACTTGTTGGTGAGTAAAGTAATTTGGAGTTCGTTTTGCCTTTTGCATCACAGTTTTTATGCCTGAGCTTTCTCGAAAGTAAGTGTACATGAATCGAGCTTAAACGATGAAGCGTTTTGGAGTCGTTGTTGGATGGCCATGTCCGAGTGGCGTTCACCGTAGTTCCAGTCGTTCAAAGTCAGGTGTACTTGGGATGAGCCGTAAAATTGAAGGCATATATAATATGAACTTCATACAATTTTTACATGAAATTCATGGAATTTTTAAATTTATGGAATACAGTATATCATGAATTTCTTAATTTATCAAATTCATGGAATATCATGAATATTGTTTCAAGATGTCCGTGAATGAGATTAATAAATATATTCTTATTAATTTTTTGATGAAAATTTGTTTAAATATAATTTTTATTTAATAAAGAAATTTTAGGTAAAATTTTAAAAAATAAATGAAAATGTAAAAATTATATTGTCTTATGAGATTAATAAATATATTTTTATTAATTTTTTGATCAAAAAATTGTAAAAATTATTTTTTATTTAATAAAAGAATTTAAGTTAAGAAATTTAAAAATATAAGTGAATGTAAAATAATATTAATGTCTTTTACTATGATGACACAATAAAAGTTACTCATAAAAGGAAATACTTAGTTTTTGGAGTGTTTAGTAATACTCGAAGGATACAAAAAGTGTGTTTATTGTGTAGAGTCGTAGAGACAATTAGATTATAATTTTTAGGGGTGGCAATGGTACAACATTCCATTCCAACCAATTCATGTACCTACCGTACCAACTATATTGGTATACCGTCAAGTTGGTACACCATAAAATGGTACAGTATACCGTACCAAATTTTAAAACTTGGTTGGTATGTGGTATATATTTTACTTGTACCATGGTATATGGTACATACCAACTTATACCAAAAATATTTAATACATATATTTTTTATTTTTTATTTATGTTATTTCTATCAAATTAAATGATATTAAATAAAATAAATGAAATAATAAATTGATAAATATTTAAGATTAAATTATTAATTATGTTTTATAACATTTGATTAATTATTTTATGTTTAATCTTGGTATAGATTATTAAATACTTAAATATATATAATAATAAAATTAAGATAATATTTTATTCTTTTTTATTAGTAATATAAAAACTTATGAATTTTTACAAATAATTAAAAATATATAAAAAAAATCTTTATAATTTCAATAATTTATTTATAAAATAATTTACTATATTCGTATTTTTTTTGTTTTTTTAATCGTTTTTTTAGAATATATTACTAATTGATAGTATTTTCAAATTTTGTCTTTTTGGATTTCAACACATATTTTGCACTTTTTATTTGATAATTGATTTAAAAGCAATAAATTTTTATTTTTATTTTTCGTTAATTAATTTTTTTTATTAAAATATGTAAGTAAAAAATAAGTTGGTATAATCTTAATACCTACCGTACCAACCGAGTACCTACCGTACCAATTAAGTGGTATACCAACGTAATTGGTTGGTAGAAACGGAAAAATTTTCATACTTATTATATATTGGTTGGTACATGGTACTTCGAAAATAGAGTTGGTATACCTACCAATCCACCCTAATAATTTTACTACAATAGTACTTTTTTTCCCTTGAAAGTGAAATATTCATTTTCAGTGTAGAAATTAAATACTACAGTAAATACTTAGTAGTATTTCGTAGTTCAATAAGCCGTACATCATTCATACGTCACTTGATTTAACTGAGTAGTAGTTACTAGTTAGTAATCAGCTTTCATAAAATAAAAAGGCCCAGCCCAAAAGCCTACAGAGCCCATTAAACGTGTCTACCAAATTTCGAAATCCCACATCGATGAACAGTGTCGTCGTTTTTGTGTTCAGATAACAATGGCGACAGTATAAGGTTTGTCCCTTAGGGGACATCCGATAAAATTGGAACGATACAGAGAAGATTAGCATGGCCCCTGCGCAAGGATGACACGCATAAATCGAGAAATGGTCCAAATTTTTTTTGAAAAAAAAAAACAATCTCTCCACTATTTTTGAATGATTTAGGTTAAATTTCTTCTTACCTTTTCGATTCGAAAATTAATTTCCGGCTACTTCGCTCGTGCTCTTTTGATTAATCTCTCCACTATTTTTGAATGATTTAGGTTAAATTTCTTCTTACCTTTTCGATTCGAAAATTAATTTCCGGCTACTTCGCTCGTGCTCTTTTGATTTCTTGTTCGTCTTTGCAATGTATTCATTGAAAACAAACCCAATTTCCCCCTTTTTTGGATGATTTAGGTTAAAATTATTGTCACCTTTTCGATTCGAAAATTAATTTCCGGCTACTTCGTTCGAGGCTGGTGTTTCGATTTCTTGTTCGTCTTTGCAATGTATTCGTCACGGATCGAATTAATTGTTGCTCTATGTAACCAAATTCTGTTTAATTTGAATTTTGTTTTTATGTTTCAGCAATTAGTGAAATCTTCCAGAAATTATATTCCAACATCTCCTCCGTATTCTTGGGATGCTATGGAAGGTGAAGTTACTGCCCCTACTGGGAAATTATTTTATTTATTTTGAAGAATTTGACATATAGTGGGAAAGTTCACATCTTTGAGACTTGATAGCAGATTATTTACCGGTTTGCAGCTTGTGAATATCCATTCTTTGAGTTCTATGAATAATTCATCGGTTTGCAGATTATTTAATAGTTAACGACAAACTATTTGTAGCTAATGCTGGCGATTGTCGAACAATATTATGGCGTGCGTGAAAACCTTATCCTTTGAGCAAGGTGAGATAGGATTTGCGTAATTGGTTATTTGCCTTTTGCACTTATTGTCTAACAAATTCACATTCTTCTTTTTTCCGCGTCTCGTGTCATGGTTGTTAATTTCATTTCAATATCGTAGGATCATGTGGCGAGCTGTCTTGAAGAGAGAGAACATGTCATAGGTGCAGGCGGTAATGTCAATTGGCAAGTCGACACGTGGCGGGTTGGTCCGGCCGCCCTACAGGTTGTTAACTCGATACTTCAATCTCTTTAATCATGTTGCATTAATAGGACTTGGGGAAAAATCCAATGATTACATCATCAAAATATTAATGTACAGTATCGATCACATTGTAATCATAAAGGGGTAAATTCGTCAAAGTTTATTGTTGGAAGCAAGAATTAACTGATTACGACATGCAAATACAAATGCGTCTGATTTTTGTTGTAATATGTATATTTCGAAATATTTTCTCTCCATAGGTTACTCGGTCCATTGGTGACGATGACCTGAAGCCTTATGTAACCGCAGAACCTGAAATAACTGAAATACTGCTTTCAGCCGAAGACGAGTATATAGTAAGTTTTCATAAATATCATGAAACGGATATTTAACGCAGTTCCAATGCTCTTTTTTTTTCCACCTGTTTTCTAAAAGCCAACGATATAACTCGTAATGTTTTCAGTTAATGGCGAGTGACGGGCTGTGGGACGTCGTGAGTAACACAGACGTCGTGAACATAATCAGAGATACAGTAAAAGAGGCCGGCATGTGTTCAAAGAGACTCGCCACCGAAGCTGCTGAAAGAGGCAACAAAGACAACATTACTGTTATCGTTGTCTTTCAACAGCTGAAAGGATTTACTAGGTTCTAGAAACTGACATTTTTGTACACAGAAATCTGTATACAACTTATTGAACTTGTTTATCAGAGAGAGTATGTTCTTATTAAAATTAACTTGTTGTTTTCGAGCTTAGAGTTACATGTTAAACAAAGACGATAATCGACATAATAAGTATAAAAACACACGACGGCGCAATAATTGCACAACCTGAAAAGAATTCGACGTAATTATTAGTATGTAATATGCCATTGAGATTCATGAGAAACAGAGTAAGTTGCAGTGAATCTGAGGCAGAGTCAGATTCTGTTCAGTTACTGTTTATGGTTTAGAACCTCAAAATCCAGAAGAGATTTTAGAAATAATCATAATTTCAGCTTCATTATTACATCATTACGAATCTTCGCAATCTGATGTTCGATTCTCCGTTTCATCACTATAAATAGCGGCTCATGTTTTCATTCTCAATCACCACATCTCTTCTTCTTCTTCTTCAAATCTACTTGCTCCGATGGATCGTGAATCTGTTTCTGACGCCACGAGCAAACCCTCCTCTCCAGACGTACCTCAGGAGGCCGTGGTGAGAGGAAACGAATACGTGTGCACACGTTGCGGGCTGAGCGGGGCCCGTTATCTCACTCTTATCGAGATATCTCCCGCCCTTCCCATTGTGCGCCTGTCTACTGATCTGCGCATGGGATGGGACGAGCCTGATCCCAGAAGTGTTGTGCCAACGTCTCCAGGATATGTGCACAACGTCGACTTGACTCTTCGCCTCTCGACTTCAAGGCCTGTGCTTTATCCAGACCTGTCAAGGTTCAGGCCTGGTGAACAACAGGAAGATGATGATTCAGAGCTCGATTTATCTCTCAACTTGTGATTTTTTGTTTGTTTGCAGCAAAATAATACTACTATACATTCATACAAAATTTAGTTTTCTGTCATAATACATACAAGATTGGGACTGTTAAATTCAAACACTAATACATTACGAAGATCTGTAATACTTTTTTTCGGCAGAAAAAAAGGGAGAAAAAGACGCGCCAAGCAGGCACCTGAACGCCCTCGTTCCAACAAAAACGCGCTAAACAGGAACCTGAACGCGCAATGATTTTAATAATATTGGTTTTGAAAGAACTTTTTTATCATCATACTATCTAGGAAAATTATCATAATATTGGTCCCCTGATGAAAATATTTAGTTCCGTCACTGGACACGATGCATGAAGATGAGTCGATCTTCGATGTAATGAGATACGATACAGAACCTCAGATATCCGCCGAGTTATAGGTATATACTATGCTGATAATACACGAAAAATACAAGTATTACAAAGCAATAATCGACATAAAAAGTAAAAAAAAAAAAAACACGACAGCGCAATAATCGCACAACCCGACAATGAATTCGCGCTAACAGATTCCAAGAATTCGACATAATTGAGGTAAATCAGAATTCAGAAACACGGTAAGTTGCAGTGAATCTGAGGCAGAGGCAGATTTAGTTGAGTTGCTGTTTATGGTTTTAGAACCTCAAAATCCAGAAGAGATTATAGAAATAATCATAATTTCAGCATTATTACAATCATTACGATTCTCAGTTTGTTCACTATAAATAGACAGCTCCTGACGGCCTTCTCAAACGTATCTTCTCTCATCTTCTCTCATACAAAGTTTAGTTCTCAATCTACACATGAATCATTTTTCTGAAATGGAAATTTAAATAGCATCATAACAACAATCAAACACTAATACATTACGAAAATCTATAATACTTTTTTCGGGAAAAAGAAAGGGAGAGAAAAAGACGCGCCAAGCAGGCACCTGAACGCGCTAAACAGGCACAATGATTTAATTACTTATTACTAATAACATGTTTAAAAATTCGACATGCATACATTTAATATTTAATCTGATTGTAATCTAACTCACAAAGTTTAAGAAAAAGAGAAATAAGGGAAAGCTACTGCATTTACTTTGTCAATGTATTCCCTTTGGTCTTCAGCTTGCTCTGGTGGATTGTCGATCTATTTCCAATGCCTCGACCAAAGTCCCTATAGATCGAGGATAGGCTAAGGCCCAGAAGTTACTTCAGCTTATATACAATGATCAATATCCAATTAAAATCATTTCCACTTAATAATTTAAACTACAAATTAATATAAACTGAAAACATTCAAAAATACTACTCTAATGCAGTTCATATGAGAATAATTCCCACATTAGTCTTCGGACTTCCTGTATCCTGGAATTTGAACACTGTATGTTTCCGAAATTATATATTGACCCCAAAACTTTACGTAAATTACATTCTAACCCTAAATTCCCAAATTCATACCGCGGGCGCTCTTCTTCTTAATTCTTATTTCATTTCTTCCCAAATCGACAAACCCTAAATTGACGAAGGCATTCATGATGGTAAAAAAATGGCGGTCAATAAACCAGTTTTATCCGCTTCGGACGACCTAGGTAATTTCCACAAAGAACTGAAATTTACTCGAGTTTATTTCAGATTGTATCCAGTATTTTTATGATTATTGTATTATTTTTTAGGGGTAAAACAGTGATGGGTGCGGTAAAAATCAAACCTTTTTATGATTATATAGTATTTCTACGATTATTATTATTTTTGTGGGGTAAAACAGTGATGGGTGCAGTAAAAATTGAACCTTTATAAGTGTTTTTTTTTGCTTGAATTTATGGGTTTGGTCTGCTTAATCCCTTGATCAACTTAATCTGTACGGTTTTTTTATCATTATTTTGGCCAAGAATGATCCCTTTGAGCATTCGTTTTTATGCTTATTGTTTACAACATTATTCATTTGGGGAACATATTTTGAATTTTTCCGTTTTCCTTCGGGTGTAAATTTCCTGAAAAATGATTGTGTTTCCCATTAACTTTATTTTTTAAATCTCTGAGAGTTTGATCGTTGATTCAATGCAGCTTAATGAGAATCTTCATCCGCGTCTAGCTGACTTTGGTTCAGCGGGTGGTTTCCGTTAAATAATATGGTAGGGACACTTATTTACATGGCCCCTGAAGTACTGAGATAAAGATTCATATGGAAAAATCTGAAGTTCATGGTTTAGGAATTACTGTTAATTTAAGGACTAGTTTTAATTAAATAACGAAAATAGCTTCTCCTGCTTAGGTTTCGTGTATTTGAAATAAATATATAAACAAGAAAACTCCTGGTTAGGTTTCGTGTATTTGATTTGTAGAAAAGAATGGTTTTCCGACTTTTTTGCTTTTATCCTTCTAATATATCATGCTGACTCTGTTAAATACCCTTTCTGTGATCAAGAAGATATCTATTTTTTTGGGATCTTGTATGGTATGGTGATCCATCCTACTTTTTGAACGTACACAAAAACACAATAAAACTTCTAAAGGTATCTGGAATCCATTGATTTAGATCGTATCCTTTGGCTTCCAAGTTCCTTCACCCAAACACAAGCCGGGTGTTATTGCTTGACCTTCCACTCAGCTTCTATATACTTTTGGAGATAATAGTGTGACAAAAAATGACCTAATAACTGAGAATGTATTTTAAGAGTTATAAGATAGGAGACAAGGATGCAATATGGATACTTGATATTTTATTTTATTTTGTAAAATAGTGATTAGATGTGATTGGCGATGTCGAAAAAAAAAGTGAGTTATCTGATATATTTTCTTTTGAAATATGACTGATGATTGGTAAAAGTGAGATTTGCATATAGTGTTTGTTTTGAAAATTTTCACCGGGATTCATATGTTTAAAATTCGCATGTCACATGCAGATGGTGCAGCAGCTGAATTTCAAGGGGATCTACCTCAACATTCACGTAATCCTATTTCCATACACAGGTATAACCCTACCATTCATCGTGTGGAATTTTGCATGGAGATTGCTTCACTTAATAAATAACTGAATACTAATGAAGCATTTAGTTGCAGTCTCATCGCAAGCCCTACTTCGCTAATATCACCTTTTAGGGGTGAATTGAATTCTCGTCTGAAATTGAAAGCATGTTATCGCTATACTGCAGTTACTGCTAAAGATAAAGCTAGGAGTATTTGTTTATAATGCTGGTGATCTACTCCATAATTACAAACAACCCCTACTTTATGCTTAGCAAATTTTCTACATTCTCTTTTGGAGAGGGCTTGCTTTCTTTTTCTCCTAGTCTCTTATCCGTGACATAATTGTCAATTTAATTACAATGTGGTAGGATCATATGGTGAGTTTTCTTGGGGAGAGATAACGTGTCATAGGTTATTATCGTTATGATACTTCAACCAATTTTTATGCTATGAATATAGGACTTGGAAAAAACATGATTTCCAATATTAGCGGTGTTGTAAATCATAAAGGGGCAAATTCGTCAAAGATTATTGTTGCATGCAAAGAGTAAAAATTTCCCGTGTTTGACTTCTCACAACATCCAGATACGTGTCTGCCTGCATCAGATTTTCGTCTTAATTTGTATTTTGATATACATATTTTCTCCCCCATAGGTTACGAGTTCCATAACTGCAGAACCTGAAATAACTGAAACTCTGCTTTCAGCCGAAGACTAAGAGTAGTGTTAATGTGTTATAGTAAGTTTTCATAAAATAAATATCACGACAGATTATATAGCTTGTCCAATGGCTACACGGCTTCATTTCTTTTGCTGTTGCTATTATTATTGAGATTCCATAAATATTGGATTCATCTTTTTTCCCCTGTACGTTGTTTTATGCTCTTTCTAGATGGAAATAAACTCCCGCCATTTTTTAACTATCTTTTCGTAAGATCTCATGAGCAGTAATAATTTACATATGCATTTAATGTAAATAAATGCTAACGATTAACAAATGACGTGTATAGCTTTGTCAGGTAATTTCCAGTCGATGGATTGTGAGCAACACAGACGTCGTGGACATAAATCAGAGATAGCATTGCGGTTATTGTTGTCTTTCTTGTTTCCGATTTACTAGCTGTTAGAAACCGTTTATCACCAGAATTAACTGTTAATTTCTTGGATTCTTAGCGATAAAATTCTTTTTGTGCTCGACTTGTTAGTAAATGTATAAAATACCATTCGAGTTTTTTCAGATTATTGACTAATAACACTATAAAATACTACTATAGTATATTTTAAAATTAACCAAGGTTCACGAGTGACACGATGCATGAAGATGAGTCAATCTTCGATGTAATGAGATACGATACAAAAGTGCAGATATCTGTCTAGTTATAAGTATATACCCCAGAAGTGTTACGCCTCGCTCTCCAGGTTATGTGCACAATGTCGACTTGACTCTCCGCCTCTCCAGTTCCAGGCCTGTGCTTTATCCAGACCTGTCGAGGTTCTGGGCTGATGAACAACAGGAAGATGATGATTCAGAGATGGATTTATCTCTCAAGTTGTGATTTTTGTTTGTTTGCAGCAAAATAATGTAGTATTCATTCATACAACACTAATACCTTACTAAGATCTGTAATACTTTTTTCGTTTGAGTTCCTGGTCCGTTTTCGCAATCTCAGTTTCCAGACACTAAGCATTTCTCCCGAAAAACATCTCCAAGTTTCTGTTCTCCAGCTCTTTAATTATTTTATTATCTAGTTTTAGCTCCTCCACAACTTGATCCGACTCCGATTTTCTTTGCCTCAAATCCTCGAGTTTTTGGTCCATTATCGCAATCTTAGTTTCCAGACACGTGCATTTCTCCCTAAAAACTTCTGTGAACCGCTCGCTCTCCAAGTTCTTCTTCTCCAGCTCTTTAATCTTCTCGTTCTTTTCATTTGTCATCATCAAGTTCTCCGTGAAAATCAAATCACACCTCTTCTCGGCCAAGTCAACCCGATCGGTCAACAAACGCTTCTTTTCTTTCAATCAAGTTGTGATTTTTGTTTGCAGAAAAATAATACTCCGTATACATTCACACAAAGTTTAGTTTTCGATTTCTACCATCAGTCAATAATACATAAAGAAACACGCAAATAACCGAACGCGAATCGAGTTTATTAAATGGAAATTTAAATAGCCTCATAACAATCAAACACTAATACCTTGCTAAGATCTGTAATACTTTTTTCGGAAAAAAGAGAAAAAGACGCACCAAGTAGGCACATGAACGCGCTCGTTCCAACAAAAAAAAAAAAAAAAAAAAAAAAAAAAAAAACGCGCGAGCACCGCGCTAAACATGCACCTGAATGCATGGAATGATTTAATTTCCCATTGAGAGATATATCAAAAACATAGCTGTGAACTGAATTCGGTTACTTGCTGTTTTATGGTTCAGAACCTTAAAATCTGATGCCCTCCAGCAAAGCCGAATACCAATGCCCATGAATGCATGTGCAAATATTGCGCCAAGACGCGCATAAAACTTGAGGGCGCTACGATTTAATTTCCCATACTTATTACTAATAACATGTTTAAAAATTCGACATACATAACATTTAATAATTAATCTGATTGTAATCTTATAAATTAACTCACCAAGTTTTAGAAGAAGAAAAAATAAGGGAAAGCTACTGCATTTACTTTGTCATCTCATAGTATTCCCTTTGGTCTTCTAGCTCGCGCTCCATAAATCAATTTCTTGTAAGAGTGTGACCAACAACAAACTCAATCGAAGAAACATGTTTGGAGACCTTACTAGTTCTGACCCAACTTTTGAATCATTTTCAAGATGGTAGGATTCTGTTTTGTTGTCCCAAGTAAATCAAGCAACAATTCCAATGTAGATGCATCATGGGAAACCCGGTTATCGCACATTTGGTCAACAAGCTTTGATGCATCATCATATTCACCTTTCTTTAGGTTTCCTTGCACAATAGAATTGTAGGTTCTTCCATCCGGCAACAAACCTGCCTTTTCCATCTTTAAAAGAAGACCTTTAGCTTCCTCAATTAGCCCAATTTGACAACATCCTTTTATGAGAATGTTGTATGACACCACATCAGGTTCACATCCTTTAGAAGGGAGATCTTTAAAAATGTCTCGTGCTGCATCAAGCTTTTGAGATTCAACAAAGCCATCCATAACGATATTGTAGTAAGTAATAGTATACGTAGGAAGAGTTGCTTCTCCTTTGCGCTCTAATGCATCCAACAATGATACCGCCTTTTCAACCTGGCCATTCTTACATAACCCCTCCAACATGTTACAATAAGTATAGAAGTCCGGTTTTAGCCCAACAGCTTGTAACTCGTCGAAAACATCAAGTGCAAAAGAACATCGACCAACAAGAAACAGTCCTTCTAACAGAGTGTTATATGTAACAATATCGGGCTTCAACCCTTTGGAGGGCATTTCACGAATGAGATCAACGGCATCGTCTAGTTTCTTCTTCTTGCAATATCCATGAATCAATATGTTAAAGCTAGTAACGTCAGAAGCAATTTTCATCCTAGAAGCCATAGAATCAAAAACATTTTTGGCCTCGCCTATGCGCCCTTGAAGGCAATACCCATCCAACAATGAATTATACGTGACTACATTAGGGACCACATTTTGCTGCTTCATGATGTGGATCACATCTTCCGCTTCATCCACCTTTCCTTCCTTACACAGAGCATCGACCAAGGTACTGAACGTGACCACATTTGGATATATTTTGTAGTCTATCATCTTCTTAAGTAGAATTTTGGCATCCCCCCATCGACTCAAATTACATAATCCACAAATCAAAGCATTGTAAGTGACGACATCAGGAGTGATGTCTTTGTCACTAACCATTTCATCGTAAAGGGTTAAGGCGGAGTCTATCATTCCATCCTTGCACAAGCCGTCAATAAGCATATTATATATTTGAGTATCAGGCTTACATGTTCTACCTTTTCCCATGACTCTAAGTAGCTGGATGGCCATTGCAGTGTTACCTGCCTTGCAAAGCCCATCGATCACAGTCCCGTAAGTGACGACACTCAGCTCGCACAACTCCTCTCTAACCATCTTCCTAAACAAATATTGGGCATCCTGAATCCTGTTTTCTCTAAACAAACCCTTCAATAATGCGTTGAAGGTAAACCCATCAGGAACACAACCGCGCTTGAAGAACCAACCCAGAATGGAAAACCCGTAATCGATCCGGCCCGAAAAGCAATAACAGTTGATAGCAACATTCATAGTAATTTCATCAACTGGAATACTCAAATCGCAGATACCTTTGAAAATGCTTATGGCGGAAGAATACTCTTTTAGCTTGACGACACGCGAGAGCAATTGGTTGAATCGAACCACTGTGGGAAGAGGCCTCGTTGCCGACATATCCTCGTACAAGGAAAGAGCGTCATCCAAGCAATTGATATTTCCCAGCGCAAGCTTCGTTTTCTGACGATTGGGAGCAGATTTTGCGCCGAAAAAATGAAAGAAGGAGAGATGAAAGAGTGAGGTGTGAGATAAGTAAATGGATGAAGCATAGATGATCGGAGAAGACAATAAAAATCGGCCTGAGAAAAAGCCCCTTGTGGCCGCCGTCTTCATTGTTCGCCCAACTGAGAAATGGATTTGCGTTTTAAAATAATGAGATTTTTTTATTTTATTTTTTGAAAGTCTTCGGTATGGATTTATAAAATGGAATTTTATTAATTTATAGATCAATATACAGTATAAACTACAGTATATAACTGTGTTTTTGTAATTAAATGTTATTATAATTTAAATTAATATTTATATTTATATTAAATCAAAGAACTGAAATTTACTTAATTTCAGGCTGTTGGAAGAGTACTTCAAAGAGTTTACAAAGGAGCACGCGAATTGCGCAAATAACCGAACACTAATTTCTCGTTTAAGTTCTTGGTCCGTTTTCGCAATCTCAGTTTCCAGACACGTACATTTCTCCCGAAAAACATCCCCCAACCGCTCGCTCGCTCGCTCTCCAAGTTTCTGTTCTCCAGCTCTTTAATCTTCTCGTTCAGCGCGGAAATAGAATTGTTTTCTTTTCAATTGTCATCATCAAGTTCTCCGTGAAAATCAAATCACACCTCAAGTCAACCTGATCGGTCAACAATCGCTGTGAACTGAATTCGATTACTTGCTGTTTTTATGGTTCAGAACCTTAAAATCTGATGCCGAATACCGATGCCCATGAATGCATGTGCAAATATTGCGCCAAGACGCGTATAAAACTTGAGGGCGCGACGATTTAATTTCCCATACTTATTAATCTGATTGTAATCTTATAAATTAACTCACCAAGTTTTAGAAGAAGAACAATTAAGAGAAAGCTACTGCATAGTCTGCATTTACTTTGCCATCCCTTTGGTCTTCTAGGTTCTAGCTCCTGCTCCGGTTGATTGTATACAATGATCAATATTCAATTAAAATCATTTCCATTTAATAATTTAAACTACAAATTAATATAAACTGAAAACATTCAAATATTCTACAGTACATTACTTCAGTTCACATGAGAACAATTCCCACATTAGTCCTCGGACTTCTTGTACTCTGCAATTTGAACCCTGTATATTTCTGAAATTATATATTGACCCCAAGACTTTACATAAATTACATTCTAACCCTAAATCCCCAAATTCATGCCCGCTCTTTTTTCTTATTCCATTTCCCAAATCGCCCAAACCCTAAATTCGCGAAGGCATTCTTGATGTTACAAAAATGGCGGTCAAAAAAGTAGTTTTATCCGCTTTGGAAGATCTAGGTAATTTTCATCTAGAACTAATATTTACTCGGGTTGATTTCAGATTTTAATAGTATTTTTATGATTATGATTTTTTTTTTGTGGGGTAAAACAGTGATGGGTGTAGTAAAATTCAAACCTTTATTTTTCTTTAGTTAGTGTAAATGTGTTTTTATTTGCTTGAGTTTGTGGGTTTGGTCTGCTTAATCCCTTGATTAACTTAATTTGTACGATTTTTTTTTTATCATTATTTTGCCCAGGAATGATTCCTCTGAGCATTCGTTTTTCGTTTAATACTACTGATTATGCTTATTGCTTACAACATTATTCATTTGGGGAGCATATTTTGAGTTTTTCCGTTTTCCTTCGGGTGTCTCGTGTGGTTTCCGAAGCAAGTTGAATCACCTTGATTTCAATTTTTCCTGAACTATGATTGTGTTTCCCATTAACTTGATGTCTTAAAGCTCTGAGAGTTTGATCGTTGATTCAATAATGCAGCTTAATGAGAATCTTCATCCGCGTCTGGCAGACTTTGGTTCAGCTGGTAGTTTCCGTTAAATAATATGGTAGGCTCACTTATTTACATGGCGCCTGAAGTACTGAGAAAAGATTCATATGGAAAAATCTGATGTTTATGGTTTAGGAATTATGGTTAATTTAAGGACTAGTTTTAATTAAATAACGAAAATAGCTTCCCCTGCTTAGGTTTCGTGGATTTGAAATAAATAAATAAACAAGAAAACTCCTGGTTAGGTTTCATGTATTTGATTTGTAGGAAAGAATGATTTTCTGACTTTTTTGCTTTTATTCTTCTAATATATCATGCTGACTCTGTTATATACCCTGATTCTGTGATCAAGAAGATATCTATTTTTTGGGGACCTTGTATGGTGTGGTGAACCTACTTTTTTAATGTACACAAAAACACAATAAAATTTCTAAAGGTATCTGGAATCCATTGATTTAGATCGTATCCTTTGGATTACAAGTTCCTCCACCCAAACACAGGCTGGGTGTTATTGCTTGACCTTCCGCTTAGCTTCTATATTCTTTTGGAGATAATAGTGTGACAAAAAATGACCGAATAACTGAATGTATTTTACGAGTTATAAGATAGGAGACGAGGATGCAATATGGATACTTGATATTTTATTTTATTTTGTAAAATAGTGATTAGATGTGATTGGCGATTTAAAAAAAAAAAACAGTGAGTTATCTGATATATTTTCTTTTGAAATATGACTGATGATTGGTAAAAGTGAGATTTGCATATATATAGTGTTTGTTTTGAAATTTTTCACGGGGATTCATGTTTAAAATTCGCATGTCACATGCAGATGGTGCAGCAGCTTCAAGAGGATCTACCTCAACATTAACGTAATCCTATTTCCATACACAGGTATAACCCTACCATTCATCGTGTAGGACTTTGCATGGAGATTGCTTCACTTAATAAATAACTGAATACTACTGAAGCACTTAGTTGCAGTCTCATCGCAAGTCCCACTTCGTTAATATCTCTTTTTAGGGGTGAATTAAATTCTCGTTTTTTTTTCTAATAGTAGTTACTAACAAAACCCTACTTAATGCCTTGAAAATTTTCTTCATTCTTTTTGGGCTTGCTTTCTTTTTCCGAGTCTCGTATCCATGACATAATTATCATTATCGTTATGATACTTCAAACCAGTTCATTATTCTGTGATGAAGACGATATCTATTTCTTTATGATCTTTTATGGTATATGGCGATTATACCTTTTTGCACGTACACAAACACAGAACAAAGTTTCTAAAGGTATCTGATTTTCATTATTCTATGATTATAGGACTTTGGGAAAAACCAGATGATTCTTGTTCGTCGGAGCATGATTTGGGAACGTTGACAGAAGTTATTGTCGAGGCCGAGAACTACTTGAATAACTCCGGTCATGACCCATACAGTAAAAAATGCAGAAAGAATGGAGGAAGATTGTGATCTGAAGGATGTTGCAGTGGATTATGACATAAATATTAAGATTGAGGTTGAAGTTGAAGTAGGTAATAAATAATAATGAGCCAAGAATCTACACGAATGAGAATCTTCGGAACGACGACTTGATTAAGCTCGTGTACAAGTTCGACTTAAAGAGTATGACATCGAGTCGAAAAAGGCGAAAACCCAAGTGGAGGAGGTTTGCGCGGTAGGCGACAATCCGTGCGCGTGTCTACTGATCTGCGCCTGACCCCGGAAGGCGAACATGGTCGTCTTGTAGGGGTTTATATTGTACATGGCAAATTATATAGTCAATAACTTAATTTATATTGTACAAATTAAAAAAAATAAACTATTCTACAATTATTAATTTTAAATTATATACCAATTGGAGTATAATAATATTCATATATTTGCATACAATAAAATTTTAATTTATTCTAAAATTATTATAGTAAAAAAAAATCTCATTATAACATTATTATGTAAAGTTAAAGGTTCATTTGACCTAATTCACAAATTTTGTGCAAATTAGAAAAGGATCATGTCACTACATAATTATAATTCCTCCTTTTCATAATAACAGAGCTGAAAGAACTTTTTTACTATCATACATACTATCATGATATTCAGAAAATTATTAGAATTACTAGAATTATCATGATATTCAGAATTTTTTTTCGATGTAATGAGATAGTATACACGAAGAGTACTATGTTATTATTACTAACTTGTTGGTTTAGAGCTTAGAGTTACATGATAAACGAAGGCGGAAATCGACATAAAAAGTATAAAAACACACGACAGCGCAAAAATCGCACAACCCGACAATGAATTCGCGCTAACAGATTCCAAGAATTCGACACAATTGAGATTCACCAGAATTCATAAACACAGTAAGTTGCAGTGAATCTGAGGCAGAGGCAGAGGCAGATTTAGTTGAGTTGCTGTTTATGGTTATAGAACCTCAAAATCCAAAAGAGATTATAGAAATAATCATAATTGCAGCATTATTACAATCATTACGATTCTGAGTTTGTTCACTATAAATAGACAGCTCCTGACGGCCTTCTCAAACGTATCTTCTTTCATCTTCTTCTTCTACGAACACTAACTAGAGTTTGTTGAATGGATCGTGAATCAGTTTCTCCTGAGGAGTGGTACGTGTGCACATGTTGCGGCAGGGTCTGGATCCTTCAGCCTGCAGCTGTGGTCATGTATCTGATCCCGATCCGTTATCTCACTCTTCCCGTTGTGCGCGTATCTACTGATCTGCGCATGGGATGGGATGAGCCTGATCCCAGAAGTGTTACTCCTCGATCTCCAGGTTATGTGCACAATGTCGACCTGAATCTCCACCTCTCGAGTTCAAGGCCTGTGCTTTATCCAGACCTGTCGAGGTTCTGGGATGAACAACAGGAAGATGATGATTCAGATCTGGATTTATCTCTCAACTTGTGATTTTTTGTTTGTTTGCAGCAAAATAATGTACTGTAGTTAGTATACATTCATACAAAGTTCAGTTTTCATTCTACACATGAATCATTTTTATGAAATGGAAATTTAAATAGCATCATAACATTCAAACACTAATACTTTGACGCGCAAAGCAGGCACCTGAACGCGCTCGTTACAACCAAAAAAATGCGCCTAGTTGGGCGCTAAACAGGCACCTGAACGCGTGCAATGTTAATTAAAATGATGATGGAAATCAAGAATGGATGTTGGAAATAAACATAATTATAATCATGTAACAGTTGCTCCATTACTTCAATCTCTGCCTCAGGATTTCTTTGCGTCGATTCTCTGTTTCTGATGGCCTCCTCAAACATCCCTTGTTCTTCTATGCACCGTTGACTCATAGTAAAAGTTTCAATTTTTTTTCGTAAAACATTGTTGAATAATTAAAATTACACAAATCAACTTTATTAATGAAATCAATACTAACAGTCAAATACAATATTACAACAACCCTTGCCGCCGGGAAACCCCACGGGCCGCCGGAGTCCCCCAATTAATCAATCACATCAGAAAAGCAAGGAAGTGGAAACAGCTAACAACTCCCACTCTCAATCAATTTCATCCGGCGACTTTTACTTCAACTTAACCCCCTTCTTCTTTTCCTTCTCGCCGGAGCTTCCCACGGCCACGTCGCCGCCGACCGCCACCCTCTCCCTCTTCGTGTACCAAAACAGAATCTTGTACTTAACCCACGTCGCCAAATCCACCCTAAACGACACCGTCGACCCGTTCGAGACCGCCGCCGCCCACGGCACTCCGGCGGCCACCACCGCCCGATTCTTCCGATTGGCCGTCTTCCCGTGGCCCTGGTAGAACCCCTGCAGCGCGTCGGTGGCGACCGGGATCTGGGAGTAGGAGAAGGTGAGGTTGATTGGGCCGTAGCGGACGCCCTTGTCCTTCATGTTGTTTCGGAGCTTCAGGTCGAAGGAGATGGAGTGGTTGGAGCTGGAATTTTCGGATCTGTTGAGGGCAGGAACGTAAAATCGCTCGATCGAGCAAGTGGGTTTGTTGGTGCGGAGGCTCAGCCACATGAACAGGACGGTCAGACCGGACGTGAATATGAAGCTGCAGCAGCACCCGGCCACGCCGCCGCCGCCGTTGTCCGCCATTAATTTTTGATTGGTGGAGAGTATATTTCAATAATTTCATTATTGATTTTTATCTATTTTTGGGTCAACTCCATAGTATTTGTTTTTGGTCAACTTTTTAATATTTATAATTGTCTTACTTTATTTATTTAATTATATTTTGAGTGGACATAAAACCGATAAAGAGTAAGCATAATTTTGTTTAGTAGTATTAAAAAATCATCAAAATTGATGAAATGTTATTAAAATGCATAATTAAATAAGATGGTGAAGTTATTGACAATATTTTTTTGAAGGAATAGCAAAGTGGGAAAAAAAAATCGAAGTAGAAAACAAGTAAATTTTTGATATTTTTATTGTAATTTTCAGATGCAACATTACTCTCTCCATCGACTCTCTTTCTGTCGTTCCTTTTTTAAGATATCTCTTAATAATAACATGCACATATTTTATTTACAAACGAAGAGAATATTTTTTATTAAAAAATTATTAATTTGGTTTCATAGAAGTTTTTAGTATCATAGAAAATGACAAATTTTTGATTTTTTATTGAAAAATTCAATTTTTGCAAAAAAGAAAATCACATTTGATTTCAAGTTTTTTGACAAGTACATTAATAAAATTAAAAAAAAAAAATTGAAAATAAATGTATACGAAATTCCTAATCACCTCTCCAAGTCATTAAAATAAACAGTAGTAAAATATTTGCAATCTTTCCCTCAGAATCTGATATCAAAATTATGTGTTTTTCTTTTGATGCATCACTGATCATCTATCGGTTTTCCGATGCCTTCCAGCAAAGCCGAATACGAATGCCCATGAATACATGTGCAAATATTGCGCCAAGACGCATGCATGCGCTAAGACAAACTTGATGGCGGGACGATTTATTTTCCCATACTTGTAACTAATAACATGTTTAAAAATTCGACATACAGACATTTAATAATTAATCTGATTGTAATCTTATAAATAAACTCACCAAGTTTTTGAAGAAGAAAAAATAAGGGAAAGCTACTGCATATATTTACTCTGTGATCATATATTATAGGCTTTTGGTCTTCTAGCTCCTGCTCCGGTGGATTGTCCTCCGATTCCGACACCGATGCCTTGACCAAAGCCGGCCCCCACATCGAAGATAAGACAAGGCCCGGATGTTTTTCCATTAAAAAGGCGCTACGCGTGCACAAACTTCAGCTTATATACAATGATCAATATCCAATTAAAATCATTTCCATTATTCATATGTTTGATAATTTAAACTACAAATTAATATAAACTGAAAACATTCAAAAATTCTACTCTAATGCAGTTCATATGAGAATAATTCCCACATTAGTCCTCGGACTTCCTGTATCCTGCAATTTGAATCCTGTATATTTCCGAAATTCTATATTGACCCCAAAACTTTACAAAAATTACATTCTAACCCTAAATTCCCAATTTCATATCCACTCTTCTTATTCCATTTCTTCTCGAATCGCCCAAACCCTAAATTCGCGAAGGCAATCTTGATGCTAAAAAATGGCGGTCAAAAACCAGTTTTATCTGCTTCGGAGGACCTAGGTAATTTCCGCAAAGAATTGAAATTTACTCGGGTTCATTTCAGATTTTATTTAGTATTTTTACGATTATTATTATTTTGTGGGGTAAAACAGTGATAGGTTTAAAAATCAAACCTTTTTTTTACTGATTGTAAATGTGTTTTTGTTGCTTGAATTTGAGGGTTTGGTCTGCTTACTCTCTTGATTAAATTAGTTTGTAATACTGATCATGCTTATTTCTTACAACATTATTCATTTGGGGGACATGTTTTGAATTTTTCCGTGTCTCGTGTGGTTTCCGAAGCAAGTTGAATCACCGAGGGCGATCAAATATTTGTCTGATGTCTTTGTTCTTGCAAAATTTCCCGAAATCTGATCGCGTTTCCTATCAACTCGATTTTTTAAAGCTCTGAGAGTTTGATCATTAATGCGTAAATGAGAATCTTCATCTGCGTCTAGCGGACTTTGGTTTAGCGGAAAAATCTGATGTTTTATGGTTTAGGAATTACTGTTAATTTAAGGACTAGTTTTATCAATTAGCGAAAATAGCTTCCCCTTAATAATTTTCTATTTTCTGTTTCATCATTTTCCCACTTAAACTTAGTTATTTAGTTGATGCATTCAACGTATGATACAACTTTCTTGCTGTGTCGCTACTTTTCTGCCATGTGAAATAAATAAATTGATAAACAAAACAAGAAAACACCTGGTTAGGTTTCGCGTATTTGATTTGTCGGAAAGAATGATTTTCGACTTTTTTTTTGCTTTTATTCTTCTAATATATCATGTTGACTCTGTTATATACCCTGTTCCTGTGATCAAGAAGATATTTATTTTTTGGGATCTTGAATGGTATGTAGATCCTACTTTTTGCACATACACAAACACACAATAAAATTTCTATAGTTATCTGAAATCCATTGATTTAGGTCGTATCCTTTGGATTCCAAGTTCCTCCACCCATACAGAAGCCGGGTGTTATTGCTTGACTTTCCTCTAAGCTTCTATATACTTTTGGAGATAATAGTTAGGCAAAAATGATCAAATAAATGAGAATGGATTTTAAGATTTATTTATAAAATAGGAGACGAGGATGCAATAAGGATAGTTGATATTTTTATTTTATTTTGTAAAATACTGTAGTGATTAGATGTGATTGGCGATTTAAAAATAAATGTGAGATTGTGTGCATATATTGTTTGTTTTGAAAAATTCACCGGGATTCATATGTTTAAAATTCTCATGTCACGTGCAGATGGTGCAGCAGCTGAATTTCAAGGGGATCTACCTCAACATTCACGTAATCCTATTTCCATACACAGGTATAACCCTACCATTCATCGTGTGGAATTTTGCATGGAGATTGCTTCACTTAATGAATAACTGAATACTAATGAAGCACTTAGTTGCAGTCTCATCGCAAGCCCTACTTCGTTAATATCACTTTTAGGGGTGAATTAAATTCTCGTTTGAAATTGAAAGCATGCATCGTTGTACTGTAGTTACTGATTTAGTAGTTAAAGATAAGCTATTTGTTTATAATGCTGGTGATTGCTGAAGGATATTATCCGTAATTAATTATTTTCGTTTTTTGTGCTTTAGTTATTTAGGGCAAAATTTTCTGACAGTTACAAATAACCCCTAGTTTTAGTCTTGCAAATATTCATTCTACATTCTCTTTTGGATTTACTTTGTTATTCTTCGAGTCTCGTATCTGTGACATAATGTTCAATTTAATTTCAACCTATTTAATGATCATATGGCGAGTTGTTTTGGGGGGAGAGAACGTGTCATAGGTTATTATCGTTATGATACTTCAACCTATTTATTATGCTGTGTTTATAGGTCTTGGGAAAAAACCTGATTTCCAATATTAGCGGTGTTGTAAATCATAAAGAGGCAAATTCGTCAAACGATTATTGTTCCATGCAAGGAGTAACAATTTCCCGTGTGTTTGACTTCTCACAACATGCAGATACGTGTGTATGATGTCCTGAAGCCTTCCGTAACTGCATAACCTAAAATAACTGAAACTCTGCTTTCAGCCGAAGACTACTTATATAGTAAGTTCGTAAGTATCACGATCGGATTATAGCTTGTCCAACGGTTGCACGACTTCATTTACTTTTGCTGCTGCTATTATTATTGAGATTCCATAAATATTGGATTCATCTTGTTTCCCTATACGTTGTTATATGCTTTTTCTAGATGGAGATAAACTCGTCGTTTTTTTAACTATCTTTTCGTATGATCTCTATTTTCAAAAGAAAAAACTATACATGAGCTGATGAGCAGTCATAATTTATGCATTTAAGTGTAAAAGCTAACGATAAGTCGATAACAAATGCCGTGTATAGCTTTGTCAGGCCATTTCGAGACGATGGATTGTGAGCAACACAGACATCGTGCACATAAATCAGAGATAGCATTGCGGTTATTGTTGTCTTTCCTGTTTCCGGTTTACTAGCTGTTAGAAACCGTTTTATCACCAGAATTTTTTTTAACTGTTAATTTTATGGATTCTTAGCGATAAAACTCCGTGCTCGACTTGCTGGTAAATGTATAAAACATCATTCGACCTTTCTTCAGATTATTGACTAATACCACTATAAAACCCTATATTATAAAAATTAACCAAGGTTCACGAGGGACACGATGCACCAAGATAAGTCGATCGATGTAATGAGATACAATACAGAGAGCAATACAGGAAAATTGCAACTTTTACAGAGCAATAATCATGAATATCCATGTATATATGAAGTATCTGCATAATTGTACACAGGATTCTGAACAATTATTACCCAAATCCAACTGAATTAATGGTAGCTCATTCTCAGATACATAGTAACTCCTCCCAAATCTCAACCTGGTTTTCTTTACTTGCTGTTTATAATCTACAGCCGATTTCATTCCCTCTGTTTCTTCAATTTCTGGCCAATCCTATATTCAAAACCTCCAGTTTTCCAACTATAAATACCAGCTTCTGATACCCTCCTGAAACATCACATTCTCACACACACTCCTTTCTCTTCCTCCAATGGATCCTCAATCCGTCTCCACTGCCTCGAGCCCTTCCTCTCCCGAGATGCCTCCCCCACGGGCAGCCCCGAATGAATACGTCTGCAAAATTTGCTCCAAGATTTATTTCACCGTACAAGCGCTGAGCGCGCACCAGAAGGCGCACAAAACGAAACGGGCAGCTGAGAAAACCCTGCCCGGATCCACTGACCTTCTCCTGGGGTGGGCTGCCCCTGACCCGAGAAGCATCCCTCCAGGGCATAGGCAAAAGGTCGACCTCAACCTCCGCCTCTCGAGCATGCCCGCTTACCCGGACCTGTCGGGGTTCGCTGCACAGGGGGAAGATGAACAGCAAGGAGATGATTCTGAGATTGAGTTATCTCTCAAGTTGTGAATTTAATTTTTTTTTTCTGTTTGTGTGTGTGTGGTTTTTGTTTGTATGTCAGATTGAAAATAAATGAAATCTATTGTTACCCGAAATAACGAGCGTGTGAGTTTTGCGCGCGCAAGTCTTTCCACGATCCAACAAAAACTTCAACTGTATTAAACCGCTCGCTAATGAACTGATAAACCTCGACTTTATTATTCTCCGTCTTTCGATTTCCAGTCCTGTTTCCTTGGAAAAGGGGATGATCAACAAGATGAACATGATTTTGGACTTGGATTTCTGTCAAAGTTGTCAATTAATTTCTTGTTTTTTTAATACTCTTATTTTAATGTTGTGTTTAGTCATTTTTAATTTAAGTGATTTTTTTTTTTAGTTAATTTGATGTTTATGTTAATTTTTTTTTTCATTTTTCAACTTACCCCTTATTACAAACATGGATTATTCTATTAATGCTCAAGAACCTGATTTGAAACTACCGAATACCGATAAGGATCGCCAATACCGACATTTTGCCACGGAGAATTACGACTGATCTAAATATTTTGTCGAAAAATACAATTTTATAACCTTCAGCAATGCTCCTCGACGACGACAACAACACAAGCGGCATATTGACTATAATGCCCTTTTTCCAGGCTTCCCTTTTTTCCGGCCTGTGCTTAGTAATGTTTGGTTTACAGGTTCGAGTTTATCCCGACCTGTCGGGTTTCGCTGCAACCATGAATCAGGCCTATTTTATAACTAATTAATTATTTTTGTTAATCAAATTCAATACAAGTAATCTGCCTTCAAACACACCAAAATAAGTAAAATGCAACTGTCAAAACACAATAGAACATACATAGTACTGATTACCTCCGAAAAAAGTAGATACAAATGCTAGCTGTATGACTATGTTTATCATCAAACAAAGTTCAGTCTCAAGAATATTTCCCTAACAAATTTTGATTTCGGGTAAGTATCCGTGTACTTGTTGTCTGTTGACATCCGGATTCTCTAACAAAAGTCAACCTACGTAAAATCAAGAAAAGCAGACGACAGATAAGCACGAGCATATGGTCTTTGTAATACTCACATCATTACAAAAAAAATTCTCAATTTCTACATCCATGTAATCTTCTCCACAAACAATCATTTCTCCCCCCTATAAATACGAACCCCCCTTCTGTTTCCAATCTTCACCCAACAATCAATAATCGTTTCATATATATATATATATCTTTCTCCGATGGATCAGCCTCCAAACGCCGATCAAGAACGGGAGTACAGGTGTCGCTACTGTGACAAGGCTTTCTCCAGCACGCAGGCTTTGGGCGGGCATCAGAATGCCCACAAAGTCCAGCGGGCAATGGAGAAAGCTGCCCGGGAAATGGAAGGTAATAACCATTTCGGTTATTACGGGCCCCGGGCAGCGGCTTACCCGGGCCCTTATCTCGTTGACAGGTGGCGTGTGGGATATAACGCGGGCCCCTGGATGCCGTTGGCCGGGAATCCGTATCCCATGGCCCGCCCGGGATCTTTCGATCTGTACTCGAGATGGGCGGCTGCACCGCCCGTCCAGAGGAGTTTCGGGCAGAGCCATGGCTTGAATCTCCGATTCTCGGGCAATGGGGCCGGGCCCTCGGGTTCGGGTTCGGGTTCCAGGCCCGTTTATCCGGACCTGAGGGCTTTCGCTGGGCCGAGGGCCGGGCCTGGTGGGAACCCTGGAGGGAGGGATGATAAACAGAAGGAAGATGATTCTGGCTTAGATTTAACTCTCAAGCTGTAATTTTTCTTTTTTACTGTCAATAAGTTTTAAGTGATTAAGTTCATTTTATGTTTTATGTTTTCATTGTGTTGTTCAAATAAAATGATTCTCTGTCATATTTAGATCATCACTGCAGAAAACAAACCACACAACCATTTAAGACATGAAATGGAATAAAATTTTATGTATAATGTTTTTTTTAACATAAATGAAAGAAATTACTCAAACATAAGTCTTACTCATTATATATGAATCGAGATTTTATGAACCTGTTATTGTATTAAAATTAAATATATATGAATAATTACTAAACATAATCAAGATTTTATAAACATGTATTATATTGAAAATTCAATATCACCTTTTTCAATATCGAAATGTAATCAACATTAATTTTGCTCAAACTATGTAATCATGATTTTATAAGCTTATTATTATATATATTATTGGATTATTATTGAACAAAATAAATATAATCTTAATTTTGGGAAAAATATTTCTTTGATAAAAAATACAGTACTACATAAAAAGATCAATTTTGATTTTTGATTTTTTTAAAAGTTGGTGCAATTAAATAGATTTTTGACCAATAATATATAGTAGTAAAAAGATTAAACTTTTCTAAAGTACAATAAGTACTAAACTATTTTAGGATTTTTATAAAACTTTTTTTAAAAATAACAAATTGATGCACATTACGTTGAAATAAATTATATTCCGTACACAACAAAAATAAATATAGTACATATGATATAATTATTTGTGTACTTAATTAGTTATTAAATTCGCGATTTGCAAATGTATTAATTAGTGAGTACTAATTAGTAATTACTATAATATAGATCATATATTTCATATGAATATTTTTTGTATAATTATATATTGATATATTTGACTGATCTTTAAATTAAACCACCTTTCCAACGATTATTACACAAATATATCATAAATTACATCATGACTTTCAATACAACAAAACTAAACAATACACATCATTACATCATAAAAAAAAAAGAAAAAAAACACTTCTCAAGTTATGTGATGGATAAGTACAAACATAAGCATTTTATTTGAATTATTTTTATTTTTATCTATTTCTTAGTTTACTAAGATTCGAACCCTGCATCAGATGGACTTTAACTAATTTTTCCATCTTCAATCCATACAATCTAATTAACAATCTTCTAAGTCTTTCATTTGCACTATAAAATTAACATACAACTCTCACTATGTCTCAAGGTAAAAAAGAGAGTTCCAAATGGCAACACTTCCTCCGGCGGATCCTCCGGAAAATTCCGGCGGCCCGACCGCCGATCCTCCGGCGACTGCCGCCGATCCGGGACGCGACTACGGGTGCAAATACTGCTCGAAGAGGTTTACGAACAAACAGGCTCTGGGCGGGCACCAGAACGCCCACAAGATTCAGCGGGCCCTCGAGAAAGCCGCTCGCGAATCGGAAATCGATAAACCTATCGAGGTATGTGGCCCGGCGGCTTATCCGGGCCCTTATCACGGCGGGCCTTACAACTCCTCTCGTGTTTTTTTCGACAGGTATCTTGTTACCAACTCTCATTACAACGCGTACGGGCCGGCCCGGCCCGTTCCTGGATTTAATCCATTTCTCCCGCGGTGGACTGCGTCCGGGCCGAGAGGTATTTTTGGTCGGTTTCCAGAGCATGGTGGTCGGTACGTGCAAAACAACTGGTTGAATTTCCGGTATCGGGATAGTGGTAATGGAAGCGGTTTGGGGAGGGGGATGGGATTCAGGCCGGTTTATCCGGGCCCGTCGGGTTTAGCTGCCTCAAGGTTCGGGCCTGGAGGAGGGGATATTAGGAATGGGAACAATGAAGATGAATCGGGCCTGGATTTGTCTCTAAAGCTATGATTTTTATGTGACAACATTTGGAATAAAATGAAATAAAATAATTATTACTAGTATTAATTTTTTCTATTTTAATAAATTTTAGAAATATTAAAATTAGAATAAAGTAGAAAATAAAATTATATTTTAAAATAAAAAAATAAAAAAATAATTTTATTTTAAGAATGCATAGTTATAAAAGAGAAACGAGAGAAATTCTCCATCATCGGATTGTATGAAAAGATGTGTTCGAGTAGAGCATAAAGTGTTTCATTCGGGTCAAAATTTTATATTATTTCAATAAAAATTAGTAAAATTAGTACCACTTTGTACTACTGAGAAAATCACGTTACTAAACAATTACACTTACGTCACCACATGTTTTTTACTCAACTATAAGTGGGCGCGGGCCAAGTCGAATCTAAAGTTTTCAGGACTCGGCCCAAAACTAGTATTTTTTTATTCAGTCAAGCTGGGTTTTTGAAATGAAAGTCTAGCTTGGGATCGAGTTCGTCGGTCTGAGCCAAATTTTTGAGCTTTTACAAGCCTATAATTTTAATTTAAAATAATTCTTTTTTAAAAATATTTTTTAATAATTTTTTGTATAAAGAAATATGAAATATAAAATTTTAAATAATATTGGTATAAAATATTTATAATTTAAGTTTTTAAACTTAAATTACAAAATAAATTATATAAAATTATCTAAAGATATATTCTATCCTTACCACAAAAGTTACAATATTTTTATTTTATAAATGTCCACAATAGTTGATGCAACTCAAAAAAAAAATTCTAACTTTTTTATTTTAAAATACTATTTTACTTTTAGTTTATCCACTTATTTTTTAAACCTCACTCACTTACGATTACTTTATTTTTCAACTTAAAAATATATTTTTATCTTTAGCTATTAATCAAAAACTTTATTTTTCAACTTTAAAATAAATTTTTATCTTTTATTTTTTAATCAAAAAATTAATAATTAACATTTTAAAAGTATTTCTTCTTTTGTGAACTTAGAGGAGTAATATTTAATAAAAATAGTAATAATAAAAGGGGTAATCATGGCACTTCTAAGATGATTATTATTTATAGTACTCAATAGTTTCTCATTTGACTACACACTTTCGTCAAAGACATTCGAAAATCTTGATATAAAATCAACACAAGAATTCTATCATAAATATAAAATCACTTGAATTCAAAAATTTGTCATAGACTAGAATTCTATCATAGATATAAAATCACTTGAATTCAGAAATTTGTCATAGATAATTCTTATAATAATATTGATATATCTATCATAGATATGAAAAAAAAAATTGAAATCTATCATAAATATCAAAGAATTCATAAAATAACATATGTAAACCATAAATATATTATAGATATTTACAAACTAAAAATATGCAAAAAATATGTAAAAACTAGGGGTGGGCGTTTGGTCCCAAGATCCCGATCTCGTCCCGATCCCGTTCTTAAATGGGACGGGACATGACGGGATTGAAATATAAAAAGTGTTAATCTCGTCCCGTCCCGATTTTGGATTAAAATAATGGGATGAGACCGGGATCCCGTCCCGTTATATATTTATATATATTAAAAATATATATTTTTAATTATTTATAATATATTATTGTATTTAATTTTACATAATTTGTAAAAAATAAAATTTACTACACTAAAATTTAAACAAAATCAAACAACCTATGATTTTTATAAAAAGATAATAATAAGTTTTATAATACATAATTAAATTAAGTGTATAAAATTGTTTTTAATAGTATATAATATTTTTTTATTGAAATTAATTAAATTAAACGGGATCCAGTTTCGATCCCGATCCCGTCCCGATTTTTTTAGGGATCCCGATCTCACGGGATCAATTTTTAAAAAGTGTGATCCCATCCCGATCCCGTCCCGTTAAAAATTTTATGGGACGAGACCGAAATCAAGTAAATCCCGTCCCATCCCGACCCATGTCCACCCCTAGTAAAAACATTACACAAAGAATGTTCCAAATCTCATAAAACATGCAAATTAGGTAATTCAAATATATTTATTTTTCGCAATATATTTTGATATTAACGTATAATGTAATCTCATGTTTGCGCAAATATATTTTACCATATATATTTAGCGTAAATATATTTACATTCAAATATATTTATATATATTAGTAGCGCGTTTAATATTAGTGAATATTAAAATAAATTAATATATGTTACCGTAATATTATTGTAAGGATATTTATGACTTTATACATTTTAAAAAATGCCCCTACTTAGTATTTAAAAAATACAAATACCTTAATAAATAAACAATTAAAAAATATACAAGTAAAAAATAATGAATGTTGAAAATAATATTAAAAATCAATCTGCCTCATACACTAATATTACCATTAAAAAACGAGTTAGTCGAGAGCTTTGGATCCAAAAAAAAAAATTGAGCTTAGGCTAGGGCTGTCAAATGGTTCGGTTAACCGACCAAACCGAACCGAACCGACTTAGTTCGGTTAAACCAAACCGAACCAAACTAATTCGGTTCGGTTTTTGGTTTATAAAATTTAGTATTTTTGGTTTTCGGTTCGGTTCGGTTATTTTAGTCGGTTAACCGACATAAACCGAAAACCGAATTGATGCATTGTCTAATATCAATATTATATATATATATATAATATGAATTATGTAACATGATATTTATATTATTATTTATATATATAAAGAGTGAGTGGGGTGGGAGAGTCGGGTGGATACATAGGGTGCCTATAGCTTCTTCAATACACTTCTTGAGTTCCTTCTTCAATACACTTCGTCAGTTCCTTTTTCTCTTTCATTTATTTTTTTGCTTCTTGACCGCGCTGCTCCACTGCTCTTGTCTTGTGAATCTGATCTACTACGGGATCTTGAATCTTGTATCAAAGGTATTTAGATAACTATTATTTTCCTAATTTTAGAATTCATTCTTGCCATTAAAATTTTCAAATCTCAAAGTAGGGTTTTGACAAATTTAATATAAAATTTATTTTTCTCTCTTTTTTGTTTATAAGAAACAATAATTCTAAAATACTTATTTAGAAGATTTATTTTATTTATATTGGTATTAATATTTTGTACTCTGTTTCTATTTATTGTGCTCTATTATGAATGTCTTTGATGCTGTAGTTATTTTTTGTACTCTGTTATTTTGCTTCTTTTGTTTTTGCTTTTTTCTGAGTATTTGTTTTCCTTTTTACAGAATTTGAAATGGATGAAGATGAAACATTGGAAATTGAAGGTGATAAAGATAATCCTACTCAGTTGCCACGGGTTTTCAAGAAACGAAAAGTAGCAAGGAGATCAGAAGTTTGGAATCATTTCCTTGTAATCGAGAATGAGGAAGGGGAAGCAATACGTGCAATTTGCAACTATTGCAAGCGTAATTATGCAGCTAACAGCGGAAGGAATGGGACTTCTACTTTGAGAACTCATTTGACGGTTTGTCCAGATCATCCTAATAGAGTTGAAAAAAATCTGCCGATTAATAGATTTTGTCAAAATTCAAATCTCAATCTTCCGCCTGTTTCTCAAATAAGGTATGATCCTGAAATGATTAGGAAAGCACTTGCAAGAATGATTATTGTAGACGAGCTGCCTTTTCGGTTTGTTGAAAGTGAAGGATTTAGATATTTCATGGGTATTGTGTTGCCGCAGTTTTCAGTTCCTTCACGAGGCACGATTACTAATGACTGTTTCAAGTTGTATTTCGATGAAAAACAAAAAATGAGAGAGTTCTTTAAACAGTCAAAGCAGCGCGTCTCTCTGACTACTGACACGTGGACTTCCAACCAAAGAATTTCATATTTATGTTTGACGGCTCACTTCATTGATGAGGGTTGGAAGTTGCAGAAGATGATTTTGAACTTTATTCCATGTGATAGTCATAAGGGTCATGATGTTGGTCTTCAAATTGAAAAATGTTTGCTTGATTGGGGAATTGAGAATGTTTTTACTATCACAGTTGATAATGCTTCTTCTAATGATACCACAGTCGCCTATTTGAAGAAAAGATTCATTTCTTGGAAGAAAGTAATATGTGAAGGGAGGTTTTTGCATATGAGATGCATGGCGCACATTATAAATTTGGTTGTTAAAGATGGATTGAAAGAGATGAGCATTTCTGTTGAGAGGATTCGGACATTGGTGAGGTATGTTCGACAATCACCACAGAGGTTGAAAAGATTTAAAGATTTGGCCGATGAGGAAAACATAGAGAGTAAACGTTCGCTCTGCCTTGATTGTCCAACTAGATGGAATTCAGTTTTTGTGATGCTTGAAACTGCTTTGATATATCAAGAAGTTTTTCACAGGTTTGCAATTTATGAAAAAGAGCTCACCGAGGATTTTAGAAATGGCGGTCCTTTTAGTATAGGGTTGCCGACAGTTACTGATTGGAAAGCTGTTGAAAGACTGTTAAAGGTATTGCAACACTTCTATGAATTGACCATGAGAGTTTCAGGTTCACTGTATGTTACTTCTAATGATTTTCTTGAAGAAATCAGTGATGTTGACTTTCTGTTGAAAGAGTGGATTGCAAGTGATGATAGTAATTTGGTCAATGTTGCAAAAAAAATGAAAGAGAAGTTCGATAAATATTGGGGTGATCCTGAGAAGATGAACATGTTGTTGTTTCTACCCGTGGCGCTTGATCCTAGACACAAGATAAAATATCTCACTCATGTCCTTAAAGATATGTATGAGAACGAAGTAGGAGGCAGATTGTGTGTCCTTGTTCGTACTGCTCTTAATGACGTTTTTGAAGAGTATAAGAAAATGTATGGTCCGCGGGTTTCAACATCCTCACAATCAAATACACGGAGTGGAACTAGTGAGGCAGACTCTTCGGACAGTGAAAATAACTTTTGCAAGAGGAAGAAAGGTTTTCGTAAAGAAAAATTTAGGATGTTACAAGGTGAAGAAGGCATGACTAATGATGAATCGGAGTTAGAAAAGTATTTGAGTGAGAAAACGGAAAATGATAAAGATTCTTTTGATGTGCTCGATTGGTGGAAATTGAATGGACCAAGATTCCCTGTCTTATCAAGGATGGCTCGTGATTTTTTCGCAATTCCGATATCGACTGTTGCATCTGAGTCAGCTTTTAGCACTGGTGGTCGTATTATCGATGATTTCAGATCTTCACTAACCCCAAGAATTACTCAAGCTCTCATCTGCTATCAAGATTGGATTCGACACAACCCTGTGATTCCCGTTGAAGAAAATTATGATTCCATTGAAAAAATTGAACACTGTAAGTCTTAATTTATTTGTTTTTTATGGTGATTTTATTCTTTTTTGTGTTGATGAAATTAAAATTGTCTTTGTTCTCATTTCAGCTCTTTTACAAAATGTTGGTCTGGAGTCTACTATCCTCGGTTTATAACTTGGTAAAAATATTTTTTTCTTGTGGCGTTATATATTCAGTACAATATTCTGTGTAATTTGGCAGCATTATTTTATTTATTTTGTGATATATTATTGCTGTTTTTTGTAGGATCAAAGTTGATTGGTGCATAAGTTGTTGTTTTGATGTTTGATGGAATATTCAAGTTAAGAAGCCACCCTTTTGTGAAGTTTAGTATTGGACATATTTGAAGTAGTTTTTGCTGGACATATTTGAAGTAGCTTTTGATGGAGATATTGAAGTTAGTTACTAAAGTTTTTGCTGGACAGTGGACATATTTGAAGTATTTTTTGATGGAGATTGGAGATAGTAAGTTCCTAGTTGCTACTTGCTAATATTTTAATTAGTCTTTTGGTTCAAATATGTAATTATTAATGGTGGAGCAATTACTAATATTTTTATTAGTCTTTTGGTTTAAATATGTAATGTTAATGGTGGATTGGTTTAAATATGTAATTGTTAATGGTGGATTAGATTTTTATTGTTAATGGTGGATTAGATATTTATGTTGTAAAAGTATCCACTTATAGGCTCATAAACTAATTTTTTTACATGTTTTTTTTTAAAATATAAATTTTTGGTTAAAATCGAACCAAACCGAACCAAACCGAATGAGTTCGGTTTTAACCGAACCAAACCATTCTTTAAACGGTTTGGTTTTCGGTTCTTAAAAAAAACTCTTATTTGGTTCGGTTAACCGAAAATTCGGTTCGGTTTGGTTCGGTTAAACCGAATTGACAGCCCTAGCTTAGGCCACGATTTTTTTTTTCGAATTTTCTGTTTTTAATTCTAATAAATACCTCTAAATAATTTGAACCACAAACATATAAATCACCTTAAGCTATGGAGAAGCAACATTCAAATATCCACAACATCGTCTTCTTCACCGACGTCATCTACGCCACCGTCACCAACGAGCCCACCACCGTCTCCCACTGGATCTCCGACATCACCTCCCTCTACGGCCACCGCCTCCTCGTCGGCCTCGACATTGTGCTGAAGACCATGGCGAGGATCGTGCTGGGGAGAGAGATGGAAAAACCAAAGGCCGTTACGACAAGCGGTTGGGACAATCGGTGGCTGACAGCCGACCAAGTCCGTTACGCCTGTCTCGACGCCTTCGTGAGTTTCGAGGTCGGTAGGGTTTTGAAAGCAGCTTCTGTTTTCAACAGATTCATGTAAATCAGATAAACGAAAAGAAAATGGGAAAATGTTTTATACATTTGTCGATTTCGGATTTCACCATCTCTCCTTCGACTTACGGAGAAGAGAGGATACTACTAATAATAATAATAATAACAGTGACAGCATACAACGCTCGGGCGGCATTCGTGTTTCATCACCGGCCCGTCACCTCTGTGACTTTGACCTCGATGCATCTTAAGCCGCCGGAGCTTTTTAATCACAAAATATATGTACAAGCACAAAAGACTTTTTTTTTTTTCCTTATGCACTCTCAACCGTGGGAAAAATACTCCTCCAGCTCCCACTGCCTCGTTTTACCGGTGGATACAACTCGCAGAAGCAAGTTATTATTTCCTTCGACATAAATAATGATATATGTGCTTCTCGTTTTTCGGCTAACTAGTAAAGCAATACCAGTAATATGATCAGCAGCAGCAGCAGGGTCCGTACATTGGTCGACAAGATACCTGCAGAGGCTGCACGACAGATGATCAATCAGAAATGTATTGTCATTTTTTGTCTCGCCTAGGCATCTAAAACCCGATTTTCACAACACTGCATATTTCGGAAAAACAGACAAATATTTCAAAGGAGCATAGTAAAGTAAAAAAAAAAAAAAAAAAAAGACAACTTCTGGGAAGTACACTATAATAGTAGTTTCAATTTTTTTATAGTGGCACAGCGCACTATAAACCCAAAAAAAGATGATCTTATGGTTGCTTCAGTCTCTATAAAGAACTAGACATCGGGACGGGGGGGATAATTAGAAATACTATATAACCTTGAGGTTTAGCCCACGTTATGTTTCGAAATTGCAAATATCTTGTATACACAAGATCTCGAGGACGGTGCTTGTAACTTTAAAAGATCTTTGAATTCTTTTGAAATTAAACTAAACCTCAAGGGTAGTTTCTCCAATTAAGATATATACGTCAACAAAAAAAAAAAAAAAAAAAAAAAAAGTCCACTTTCATGATCCATGACTTGAAAATTACACTTACATGGAGATGGCGAGGGGTATGAAACCATTGACATCACATTTGGTGGCCTTGCAATAGCTTCACTCCTGGACGGGGGTTGAATTGGGGCCCACTTGGGAGGCGGGGAATATCTTTCTTTCGGCTTTGAAGGAGTTGGACTTGGTGCGTAATCCGGCGAAGCATGAGGAGCCGCACGAGGATGCTTATTGCGTTTCAACGGAATGCCGCCGCCAGAATGACAGGCTGGCGGCGGCGGCAGCGCTTTATTCCTCGCGGGCCCCGGTGCAGGTGATCCTCTCCCAGACACAGCTCTGTGGGGCCCAGGCGAGATATCAGGGTGGTGGTAGTGGTGGCGGCGGTGATGGTGGTGGTTGTGGTGGGATGACGGAGAAGGCGATGGTGATGGATCACCGCCGATCGAGTGTTGCAATATGGAAGACAGGCGGACTTGCTTGACCCGTCCGAATACGGTGTTGTTCAGACCAAGATTCTTGGTGTGGGACCCAGTTATGGTTTGAGCCAGCTGCTTAAACCTTGACTTGGAAAAATTTGTGCCAACGGCCAAGAGGACTTGCGACTGAACTGTCGTGGGTGGAGACAGCGTCGAGCCATTCACATTGGTCAGCCTGATGTACAAGTTCTGTGCTCAGAAACGAAAAGGCAATGGATGAAATTCAGTCGTCAATACATTTAAAGGTGAAAAGCCATACTTCTTACTTCTTATAATGAAAAAATATACTTTTCAAAACAAAATAAACTATTTGGGTAGTTTCTCTAATGCCACAATAGACTATTTATAATTATTGTTTAAAAAAATGCTAGGATTTTTCGTCATTGGCCTCAAGCAAAATTTCGTAACTATCCATTTATTTATTTAGTTTACTGGCATCAAGTAGTGTATATAAGTTCTATCATATAAATATGTAATAATGATTAGAAGACGTTTAAATTGAGAAAAATAAGGAAGAACATCCTCACACCTCGTTTGCATCCAGACGTAAGCCCGTATCCAGTTGGCTCCTAAGTTCCTCGAAATTGATTAGAATCTCGTCAATGGAGAAGTTGAGAGTGAAGTTGAAAAGGATCTGGACTTCCTGCATGAGGAATGCTTTCTGCTCGGGACTCACTGTAATCCCTCCTCTGAACCTGAGCACTTCGAATTCAAAAGGATCCCCAAACAAATACGCATTGGTCAAACGAAGAAACGACTGGCGCGTGATGAGAGACACGAAATTAGCTCTGATCAAACTTCGAGTTGTCACGTCGGACTCAACAGCAAACACGACCTTTGTTACGTTTGGTGCATCAGATGATGATTCTAAAGATATTATTTCTACCTGTTGTAGAAAAGAAAAAGGTTAATAAAAATATTTAGATAGTCCGTGTTAAAAGAAACAAAAAAACTAATTTCCATAGTAGTATTACTTTAGTCGATGAGAAGCTCATCTCATCGAATATATCGTCCTCGAGTTGCAGGATATAGTCTTGAAGAAAAGAAGCTGGCTTTTTCAGCATAAAACTCGCCACTATATCATGACCTGGATAATGAATGAATGAATGAATGAAAATCCATCACAACTGAATAATCAGTCTCGTGCTTTTTCCTTTTAACGAGAAACATTAATCGATAAGATAACATCAATTGTATATGTACAAAGCAACATAAGACCTAAGGTAACCACAGAAAACCCCATAGAATTTTTAAAACGAACTTCAAAACGAAGAAAAATCAATTCAGCACAATTTACACTCCGTTTTCAAACATCGAATTCAGTGGAGGGGGTCAAAAATTTCAACTTTACCGAGTAAAATCAAGAATTCAACCACAAAACCAAGAAAGTGACTAAAACCTAACAAACCCCAAATTTCAAATTTACAGAATCACCACAAAAAACAGACACAGATCTGCAAGAACACCAAAAACACTAAATAATCACAACCCCAGAAACCAATTAAATTCACAAACCTCCGTACGCCAGATCCAGATCTTTCCGATTCCCAGTACGAAAAAACGGCAGCCAAAACACAACAGAGAAAAGTACCGCGAACCCGAGCAGCAGAACAAACGCGCATCTCCAGCTCACCGATTCCCGAAACCTAAGGCAACTCGAACAGCACCCATTACTGCTCCCGGCGGCGGGGGTTGTACCCTCCGCATCGAGAGCTGTACCTGGGAAATTACGCCCATCCTCACCCTTCCCCATTGCGGCGAGGTTCTCAGCAATGCGGGTTTTCTTCCTCGTGGGTTTTCGTCCTGGTGGGTCCCATTACTGGTCTCGCCTGACTGAAAGAGAGGCCATAGCTAACCTTACTTGTTTCTTCTCTCTGCCCTTTACTTCGACTGCAGAAAAAGGGGAATTTTCTTGGTGCGTGATGGAGAATCGAAATGGAAATTGTTTTATATATAGATATATGTATATATATATATATTTATAATTTTTGTTTTAGAATAAAAATGGTTTCTTTTTAGGGTTTCATGTGTGGAGCTAACTTCAGTAGATCAACTGTTTTTATCCGTAGTTGTGAGATAAAGACAATCCTTGTGCTGTTTTAAATTTCAAAAAATTAATAAAAATTAAATTAAAATTTATGATTTTTTTTGGTTTGGTAAATAGTAACTTGATGTGGCCAAACGAATCGAGAGTACTTCCAAGATTTTGAACTTTTGAGTGGATGAACAATGAGTCACGAGTCGAGCAGTGAGTCGAGCAGTGTAGTCGAGCAGACTACACATTGAAAAATAAAATTGATTTGTATCTTGTTGAGTCGTAATTAAGTTAAGAAAATGTAATAGAAAGAATTTGATTGTGTTAAATAATAATTTGAGAAATATAACATATGCTATATATTTCCATTTTCATGTGTGTCTTTTAATTTCACCTATTCATGTTATGTTATGGAATTGATATACATTTATTGGTAATAAAAGTAGCATCGTGCTATTTTTAGGTCAGTTTTCATTAATTAATCGATCAATAATATTCATGCACAATAAAAGATGATTTTATTGCATCCACCTACATAACAATTTTGTTCACGTACAAATAATTTATTGTGCGGTCGCCTATAGCAAATTATATGGTTGTGAACTTGTGATGTGAATGAAAAATCTTACATTGACATTTAATGTAAATGTTATGGTTGTGTCGATTTTTAAGTTCATATGTTCTTACTATCGAAATGTGTTTGATAGATTAATCCATGACAAAGAAACAAAACAATAAAAAAAAAATCAAGTTAATAACTCGATCCTGAAGTCATGAAATCGTCAGCTCATTTGGTCGAAGTTCATGTCAAACACGTTGAGCCCGATTCAATACTCTCTTCGAATTCGAATCACGTTACAACAAATTTAACAATGAGAGCACCTCAAAATTGGAGTTGTATAACATCTACTCGAAAATCCAAAACAAAATAGGAAATTTATATATTTATATTTTTTTCATTTCAAATTAATAGTTATATTTTCTTTGTAATTTGTAAAAAATGTGTGATCAATAGTAGTTTTTTTATTGCTAGCTTATAAAATATTGTTTCATGGCTTCTTTTGCTATGAATTGGAAGGGGACGGTAGACCAAACCACAACATTTTTTCCCGATGGAAAAGGCAAAGCTAACATAAATTATTGGTAAAAGGTAAACCCAAAAAGCAAGAAAATTGTGAAGGGAATAAATAAAAAAAAAAAAAAAACTCACTCACTTCATTGGAAGATTCTAAAAATTCACATCCATTTGATGAATGTAAACTCAAGTTGTATAACATTCTCTTATGAACTGCAAAAACAACCCCCACATATACAATCTTCTCAAAATCCCAAAATGCATCAAGATCAACTAAAGTGTATATATACTCTCGACTAGTGGGAGCATCGACTTTTCTGTTTAGATCGTAACATTCAACAATCGGAGAATAAGGTTCGGATACATGACAAAGTTTCAAGCCATACAAAACATGTCGTTCACAAAAGGACATATCGAAGCAAACAAGTGACAATCAAGATTCTCCGAAGCATAAATTCTAACCCTGTGGGATGAACACTCATAGATAGAAAGATAGATGTTTTCCTTCTTTCAGAAACTGTTCTTTTTCATATTGTTTATTTACATCATAGTCATCCACAAACACCAAAATAAAAAATAATGTAAATTACGAACCATGAAACCTACACGCTTCTAATAAATAACAATCTTGCTATCAGTTAAAAAAACAGAATTGGATTAACTCTAACTTCAAATTATTCAACAAGACACTATAGTGTTTCATTCAGTGGCTAAACACATTCAACAAGACACTACAGTGTTTCATTCAATTGGAGTAAATAATAGTAAGTGTATATAAGCATGACCGAGACATAGCAAGTCAAACTGCAGTAGCATTTTTCGTGGCTTCAAGAACCTTAAACACTCCATTAAGTTGCCAAAGGTAATTAAGAATTCAAGAACCAAACAGAGATAGCATAACTTCATCACTCCTTAAGAAAATTTACAGAAAAGACAATATTCTACACAAAATCTCGAATAAAAAAAACCGTCATCTTTTTATTTATAATCTATTTGCAATATATTTCAAACATCAATCATACTTCTCCCTCCACGAGTACACAAGAAAGAAAACCCAAGAGAGTCCCAAGACTATATCCCCAACCACTAGCCTCAGCGAGTCGTCCCCAAGAACTTCGACATTCCTCTCGAAATACACTCTCCAGGCGGCCATGGCAACATGGAGAAACACACAGCCTCTGGCGAAAAAGCCGTGAAATTCCCTGTCCTTCACAAATGCCACCATCAGCAAGAGGAAGCCAATAGAAACCAGAAGCAAACCCGAAAACGAGTCAGACGTTTGGATCAAGAGCTGGTCGTGAGGCGTCGACCCGGAAAGCTTACTAGCATGGTCCAAGCCATGGCTAAACACGTAAACCTCGTCCCTATAGAACATCATCAGGGCTCCACAAGTCAACGCAACCAAGGAATGGAGAGTGCATATGAGGAAAAACCCATGGGATGATGTCATTGAGATTGGCTCTTCGAGTATTTTTCCCCTTTTTGGCTCCTTCGTCTTATAACTCAAATACTCAATCAAGATTCAATTTTTAGGCACGGAGATATAAACCCCCTTATACTATTGGCAAACCCCAGTTTTTTTTTTTTTTGCTCCTTTGGCTTATAACTCAATCAAGATTCAATTTTTAGCCACGGAAATATAAACCCTTATACTATCAGCAAAAAGCCACTAGCTTATTTCTAATTTCGATTACCTCTGAGAAAGAATAAAACGATTGAAAATGAATCGAAAAACAAGAGAAACAGATCATTTCCACAACAAAATATTGGTTTAAAAAACAACTCAAGTACCTATGAAAACGGACGATTGCTGGTGCTGGATTAGGCTTCTGTAAAGTGGGGATGATTTCTGTGAAGGATTTATAGAGAGAGAGAAAAGAAAAAGAAGAGAAGATCCAAGAAAAATTATTGGTTCCAAAACCTTTGTGAGTATGAGCAAACAAGAAAGCCCTTTGAGCTGATTTGTGCTGATTTTTGCTGGTAAAGCTTTGGTGGGAGGTTGTTTTTTACAGCTAATTGCCTAGTTATTTAATTTTTATTTCAATTCATTTATCAAAACAAAAACTCTAAAATGAAAAAAAACAAAAAAAAAAAACTGCTTTATTAACTTTTGACTAGAACTTAAAGATTAAATATTTTTTTTTAAATTAAGTTATTTCTTTTTATAGAGTTTGACTATTATGAAAATGTAAAATATGACAATTGTTGTGAAATGGATAGATTAATAATAAGTACAGTACTATGAAAAAAAGAGAAAAATAATAAGTATAGTATTTATTAATGGGGCCAGATTATTTTCTTTTTCCTATTTGTGGATGTATTGCAGTATCAGTATAGTTCATTAAAATAGATGCAGATGTTTGAGATATTTTTTTTCAAACTAAATCAAGACTGTAAATACTTTTTTTGTTGAAAGATATACTGTAAAATTTTAAATATAATATAGGCTGTAAATGCTATAAAAATGTATTTTGTCTCACTGTCAAAGGGGCTGATGACATATAGTAATAGTACTGTAATACTCGTCTGCATAAAAAATAAATGTTTGTATGAAATAAGTGTTCATAAGCCCCGTTAGTCCATTTGACGTTAGCATAAGGCTTCGTTTACATTGAATCTGAATTTTTTGCACTCCATTTCTTACAGCTTCATGAATTGAACAATGTTCTTACAATTTTGATTGATATTATATAATGCAGATCTTCTCCAATCGACCGTGTTAAAAACAATCGATGAGAAAAACCTCAACAAAATCTTGAAATTCTGTCATATATCAAGTCCTATTAGGCTATTATGGTTCTGTTTCACGGAAGTCATTGATTTGTTTCTTAGTTTTTAGACACAATAAGCGTGTATTGGGATCCAAATCACAACATGTATATTGAGAGTTTCAAACAATAGAAAATGAACATTAAAATATGCATACTAGGGGTGTTCAAGAATGAGCCCGGACCGGAAACCGGACCGAAACCGGACCGGTTGGTCCGGTTCGGTCTGGACCGGAAAAATTCCGGTCCGGTTTCAGGTTCGCATAAAAACTTAATTCCGGTTTCCGGTCCGGTTCCGGTTAAAAACCGGAATTGTCCGGTCCAGACCGAAAAAAACCGGTAAATAATATTTTTATTATTTTTTTAGTATTTAAATATTATTAAGTTCTCTACTTCTCTAACATAGAATGAGTATACAGTCAGATTCAATCCGAGTTTCAAGCATATGCGTATCTTCTCCAATTCCGAATCTCGGACCAGATAAGTTCCCAAAATGTTTTCTAACCCTAACCATAATCAATTTAAAAATCGGACTCTTCTACAAAGACTACAATCGTTGGCGTTGCATAAAAACTGTGAAACATCAACTCAAAGTTCTTGCAGTGTAAGTTTTTTCAACTCTCAATTTATTTATTAATGTTTTTGGATTTTTGTGAATGTCTCAGTGAATTGATTTATCTACAAGGTGTTGTTTGTTGAAAAAGTGAAATACGATTCATCCCTTTTAACTTCTTGGAATTTGCACAGTTGCTTGCAAAGTGTTTGTTAAAATGTGAATGGGTTTTTTACTTAATTAATTATAATTCATTCAATATTAGTTGTAGCTACTAGCTACTGTATTCTTTTTTTGATTTCAATTTTTTTTGTTGATTGGTTTTAGATGACGGAAACTCAATCTAGAAACTTACACGCCCCTTCTAATCAACCGAGCTCCATGGCCATGACACCCCTTGCTGATGAAGAATTGCAGGAATTGCAACTATCTTTACCTGAAGATAAAAAGTTGACAATGGGCCGTACTTATATAAAGCGAAAGAGCAAAAAAAGAGGTAAATTTTGGGAGAACTTTCTTGAGTACATAGATGATACAAACCGCTTTCGAGCCGAATGTAAGTTTTGTGATGCAACCTTTGCTGCTGATCCTAATGTGAATGGATCTAAGAATATTAGTAGGCATTCTGAAAAATGTATTCGTAATCCGGCTAATAAAGGTAAAGGTAAGCAAACTGAATTGATGTACAAGGTCGGGGATGGGAACAATGGTGGGGAAGAGGGCGATGGTAAATTGAAATACGGGAATGTAAGCTTGAAAGATGTTAGGGAGGCAGTTGTTTTCATGATCATAATAGATGAGTTGCCTTTTAAACACGTTGAGAATCCTGGGTTTAGAAATCTAATGGAGGTTGCTTGTCCTAGATTTCAAGTTATGTCACGCTCTACTGTCACACGCGATTGTCTTCAGGTTTATAAGAATGAAAAGGTTAAGTTGAAAGATATTTTCAGAACTTCTTGTCAAAGAATTAGTATTACTACAGACACTTGGACATCAAATCAAAATTTGAATTATATGTGCATCACAGCTCATTTTATTGATAGTGGTTGGAAACTTCATAAAAGAATTATCAATTTTTGTCCAATCTCTAGCCACAAAGGCGAAGCTATTGGTAAAGCGATTGAGTCATGTTTAGAAACATGGGGAATTGAAAATAAGTTGTTTACAGTCACTGTTGATAATGCCAGTAGTAATGATGTGGCGTGCGGGTACTTAAGAAAAATGGTTCAGCGTACAGGTAGTATTTCTGATGGAAAATATCTTCATGTAAGATGCATGGCTCACATTATCAACCTTATCGTGTGGGATGGAATTGCGTTGCAAGGTACTAGCATCCGTAGAGTTAGAACAGCTGTTAAGTATATAAAGAATTCACCGGCAAGATGGCAAAGGTTTAAAGAACTTGCAGAAAAATCTAATATTGTTTGTGGTTCTATTTTGTCTCTTGATTGCGCTACTAGGTGGAATTCTACTTATACTATGCTTGAAACAGCTTTGAAATATCAGCGCGTCTTTGGTGGTGTAAATTTACCATTTTGGGAGGGCATGCCACTAGACGAGATGCCTCCTGATGTTGAGGACTGGAAAAAAGTAGAAAGGTTGGTTGTTTTTTTGAAAGGATTTTATTTGTTAACTCGGCGCATCTCTGGTACTTCATATGTGACTAGTAATAAGGGATTTTTTGAAATTGCGGCAACTCTTGATATGCTGACCAAGTGGGGAAAAAATATCGATGAAGATTTTAGAGCTATGGCCGTGTCTATGAAACTGAAGTACGATAAATATTGGGGTCAAATGGAGAAAATGAATTTGATGATTTATGTTGCTGTTGTTCTTGATCCACACTCAAAATTCGAAGTTGTTGAATTGACACTATTGGATATGCATGGCTACACAAAGGGTAAAACATTGGGTGATACAGTAAAAAGATTCATTTATTTGTTATTTGATGAATATCGATGCATGTACGCAACATTGAATCCTCAAAGTGGTCAAAATGATGATATTGCCTCTACTCGCGATGAGTATGATAGTGGTGGGGAAACTGATTATGTCAAAAGTCTTCAAGATAGAGCTAAAAGATTAAAAGGGTCTAGTGGGAGCATTAGGAGTGAGCTTGAAAGGTACTTAAATGAAGAATTAGGAGATGAAGAACGTGACTTGGATGCTTTGTCTTGGTGGGGTATTAATGGACATAGGTATCCGATTGTGTCAAGAATGGCACGTGATATACTTGCTATTCCATTGTCCACCGTTGCATCAGAATCCGCATTTAGTGCAGGAGGTCGTCATGTCAATGATTTTAGAAGTTCCTTGAGTCCACTGGTAATATATTTCCTTCATTTTTTTTTTTAATATTCATTAAACTCTTGTATTACATGTCCAAGTAACTGCTATATATTAATGTCTCATTAGACTGTGCAAGCTCTTATTTGTACCCAAGATTGGCTACGAGCGAGAAAAACACCTAATTATTGTCGTGATATAGAGGAGAATTTGCGGGAAATCCAACAAATTGAAGAAGGTATATAATTTTATTTATATTAATCTGAATCCTTTTTTAGTTTCATATTGCGAAGATTTAACATTCTTATTTATTTTCATATTTTCACAGAATTAAAAGGTTGTACATTTGGAGAGGAAGATAATGTCATATACGTCGTGGAGCCATAATCCCTTTTGGAATTTGATTTTATTATTATTGCTTTTTATAGCTTATTAGTACATTTTTCATATTCATTAGTTGTTGCCTTGTTGGCACTCGAAGTTTCGAACAGTTGAACACATGATTTAAAATATTTATTTTTGATTTTTTGGTAAAAGTATTGTGTAGCAGATTTTTTTAATAAATCCGGTCTAATCCGGTTAAAACCCGGACCAAACCGGAATTTATCGGGTCGGTCCGGTCTGGACCGGAATTATTCCGGTCCGGTTTCCGGTTTAATGTTTTTCACGATTCCGGTTCCGGTCCAAACCGGTTCCGGTCCGGTTCGATCCGGTTTTGGACCGATGAACACCCCTAATGCATACACAAAAAGTGATTTAAATTACATACATAATCTTTCATGTGATAAACCTTTCAAACTCCATTATTCTGCAATTTATTATTTGTCTTGCTGCAGCTTCCCGTGGGCCCCAACAATGGAGTAATTATCCTTTTTTATTCCTCTTTTATATTTTCTTCAAGAATTTAAAAACCCATATAAAGAAACATTTTTTTTGTCGCTTCTTCTTTCAAGCGGCGAAATTACACACACAAATTTATATTATATACAAAAATATTAGTGCTTTGAGGACAATGACCCTCCACGTAGCCATTCCATGAGATTGATATGAATGTGGCTGTGGATGAAAGAAAGGATCAATTTACTGATTTAGGGTTTCTGAAATATTTTTTGAAACAAAAACGGTAGTGATTATCGGGTAAATTATACGAGTAGTATTATTAATTTAAAATGTTTTCTTGATTTTTGGGTTTTCCTTTTCTTTTCCTTCTCGGGTATTGCGAATGTTTGAGGCGGTGGGGAAAAAAACACATTTTTTTTCTGTTGGGATGTGAGGAAAAAGTTGACAGCATCATTTTATTTATTTTTTATTTTTTTCGTGTGTGTGTGGTTCTTGTTCTTTTGTTTGCTCCGGCTAAACCCTCTCTCTTTCTCTTCCTTTTATGTTGATCGCTTTGAAACCTCTCTTTATCATTATTTTTATGTTGATCGCTTTGAAACCTCTCTTTATCATTATGTAAAAAAATTACATCTTCTGTATGTTTGTTTTCTTGATCAGTTATTAGTTCTGTAAAAAAGCTCTGTTTTTTTTTTTATGGTTATTCGAATTTCAAGCGGTGGAAGCAGTTTCTGGCAAAATGGGTTTTTTCCCTAACTGAAATGATGATGATACCTTCTTGAATTCAGAAAAAATGGGACAAATTCTCGAAAAGCCCTTTGTAATTTCTCAAATTGATGTGTGATATATAGATAAATACAGTATATATATACACAGAGAGAGATAGATACAGATATGGACGGCTCATCAGAATCTGGTTGTCAGAAGTGCCATAGCTCCAGAGGGTTAAGTTCGTCATTCTTGGATAGAAACCCAGCAGCAAACACCGCGGAATCTCGAGACGATTCCGTCACTAAAGGTGATGGGGAGATGTGCCCTTGGCCCCATCAGAGTACCACCACTGATGTAACTCAGGTTTCCGGCACCAGGACCCCGCCGGCCGGCGGACCTCCGGTCGAGTCGTCCGGCGACGTGAGCCTGAGGCAGTGGTTGGATAATCCCGAGAGGAAGGTGGATGCCCTCGATTGCCTTCACATATTCTCTCAGGTTGTGGAAATAGCTTCGAACCTTGCCGACTCTCAGGGCATCAGGCCCTCGTGCTTCGTCGTTTCCTCGCTCAACCGAGTATCGTTCGCCAAGTCGGCTTCTTGTTCCGGGTCGGGCTCGAACTCTCCAGACTACGGGTCGAATGGCCAGACGGCCGAGCTCAAGGGTTCGACTTTGGGCGCGATGGATTCAAAAGAAACGAGCAGCTTGCATTTGTGTTCGGGCCGGGCTGCTGAAGTTCATAAGAAGCATGCTTTGCCGGTGAAGCAAACAATGCTGATGGAATCCAATTGGTACACGCCTCCGGAGGATGTTTCCGGAGGTGCCCCTACTTGTGCTTCTGATATTTATCAACTTGGTGTTTTACTCTTTGAGGTTAGTGGTGGGTTTTTCTTGGAATGATTTATCGAGTTGTGTAGCAGATTATCGAGATATGTGTATGTGTTTGTTTTTGTATTGAGCAGCTGCTTTGTGAATATGGGTCGTCGGAGGAGAAAAGCTCGACTATGGCGAACCTGAGACACCGTGTTCTTCCTCCGCAGTTGCTTCTCAAGTGGCCTAAAGAAGCTTCTTTTTGCTTGTGGTTGCTCCACCCGGACCCGAGTAGCCGCCCTAAAATGGAGTGAGTTTTTTCCTTTTCTTTTAAAAGGAAAAATTTGAAGATTGACGGCTAATGAATGAAATGTTAGTTTTTAGTTGGTATTTATTTGCCGAACACGTGTGGATTTTGCTCGATTTTCGTTGGTTGCTATTAATTAAATGTGTTTTCTTTGTTTCCGACAGTGAGCTGTTGCACAGTGAATTCTTGAACGAGCCGAGAATCAGCATTGAAGAAAGGGAAGCCGCCATAGAGATCCTTGAGCAGATAGACGAGCAGGAGTTGTTACTCGATTTCCTTCTTACCATCCAACAGAGGAAACAGGAAGCTGCTTACAGACTGAACGAGACAGTGTCTTTCATATCTTCCGACATTGAAGAAGCCACAAAGCTCCAGGCGGCTCTAAGGTTAAAAGGCGGGTCAAACACAGAGTTGACCAAGTATACTCCTTTATCAAAGAACAATGACGACGAATCCAGCTTCTTGGGCTCACGAAAGCGGAACAGGCCGGGCCTCAAACCTGATGAACACGAGAAATCTGAAATCCCTGCCGGTATAGATCAGGAAAGTGCTTTCTCCAAAAATTCCCGGCTGATGAAGAACTTCCGGAAAGTGGAATCGGCTTATTTTTTAACAAGGCGCAGGGCTGTAAAGGCCGCATGCTCTCCTTCAGGTGGCAAAAAAGGTACAAACAGTAATCCGGAAACTAAAGAGTGCGGTAGTAGTGAGAGCAATGGGAGTGGGAGCGGGTGGATTAATACGTTTCTGGAAGGACTTTGCAAGTACTTGGCTTTCAGTAAGCTAAAAGTTAAGGCGGATTTGAGGCAAGGGGATCTTTTGAACTCGGCGAACCTCGTTTGCTCCCTCAGTTTCGACCGTGATGGGGAATTTTTCGCGACCGCGGGTGTGAATAAGAAGATTAAGGTATTTGAGTATAATTCGATCGTGAACAAAAATCGGGATATCCATTATCCAGTCGTCGAGTTGGGTAGCAGGTCAAAGCTTAGCAGCATATGTTGGAACGAGTACATAAAGGGACAGATTGCGTCGAGTAACTTTGAAGGTGTGGTGCAGGTAAATATATTATCATATCAAAGCCCTTTCTTTTTGTGTGGGTTCATTACGGAAGTGTCTCTGAGGTTTAGATTAATTACGATAAAGACCCGATTATCTTGACACTCTCTCTTTACAAATTACACCGTCGAGTGGGGAATATGTGGTCGGTGAATACAATCCTCGAGGAGGAGTTTGTAACACTAAGGTAGTATATACAAACGAGAGGAATGATTACAAAAACTAGACCTGAGGTTTGGACTATTCACAGAAACACCTTTTAGATTTGATTCAGTTTACAATTTGGCCCCCAACCGCTCGTTGAAAAGGATTTTGTTGGCATCATCAAATATTGTACAATTTACGCCCCTCGTTTTTCTAAATGTTATAAATAGCACCAACTACCTTTTCTTGCAAGCCACATACGCATTTTTAGACTCCCAACATTTTGCATAGAAAACCTGTTATTGAAAGCGCTCCTCTTGCCCCTCATCTCACTCCGTTACAGGCCCCAAGAAACATAGAGGGATGCAAGTAAAATGCAAGGCTAAAAGTTGGGGTTATTTGTAGCAGTTGGGATGTTTGTGGGATGTAATTGTATATATATATATATATATATATATATATATATATATATATATATATATATATATATATATATATATATATATATATATATATATATATATATATGACTGGATTGCTTTGTTATTAGGCGAAACCTCAGGGGTAGTTTCTGTATTTATCCCAGGTATGGGATGTCACAAGAAGTCGAGCTTTCATGGAAATGAGAGAGCACGAACGGCGCGTGTGGTCTGTTGATTTCTCGGTGGCAGATCCAACTTTGTTAGCCAGCGGCAGTGATGATGGTTCCGTTAAACTCTGGAATATCAATCAGGTAATTCTATATTCATTGTTACCCTTTTTGGGGAAAAAGAAAAAAAAAAAAAAACGCATCTAGTTTACAGCATATGTGCACTGTCAATGCAGGGAGTGAGTATTGGCACCATCAAGACAAAGGCAAACGTGTGCTGTGTTCAATTCCCTACGGACTCCAGTCGAACCCTTGCGTTTGGATCGGCAGATCATAGGATATATTATTACGATCTTCGCAACTCGAAAGTACCTCTCAGCACTCTTTTGGGGCATAATAAAACGGTGAGCTATGTGAAGTTTGTTGACTCGACCACCCTCGTCTCGGCTTCCACCGACAACACGATAAAGCTTTGGGATTTGTCAATGTGCACCTCCAGAGTTCTTGATTGCCCTATTCAGTCTTTCACGGGCCATCTGAATCTGAGGGTATATCACAGTATATCTTGTTACGTTTCATTTGGTTTTACTCGAAAGTTTCAATCTTTACGTTAGTTAAGATTTTTCTTATGTTTTATTTTTCAGAATTTTGTCGGCTTGTCTGTGTCTGAAGGATATATTGCGACCGGCTCAGAGACAAACGAGGTATTTCACATCTCAAAGAAAAACTACCCTTGTGGTTTTGTGTAATTACAATAACACCCAAAGAAGTTTGTGTGTGATTCTACCTGATAAGATGCTATATATTGTGTGTTGAAAACAAACAAACAGGTTTTCGTCTACCACAAGGATTTCCCAATGCCGTCGCTGTCGTTTAAATTCAACAGCACGGACCCGTTTTCTGGTGACGAAGTAGACGACACCGCACAGTTCATCTCGTCCGTGTGTTGGAGAGGTCAGTCTTCCACCTTGGTAGCGGCAAATTCCATGGGCAATATCAAGGTTCTAGAGATGGCATAATAGTACTTTAGCCAAGAAAACGTGTAAACTTAATTACTACTACTTCCCCCAAGTAACTCGAATTTTGCCTTATCTTCTTGCGGTTAAAAATCGTGTACTTAACTCGACCGAGGGTTGGATTCGTATATTAGCGACTTGTATATATCGGTTTTTCGTGTACCTATCGAAGGATGAACGAGACGGTGTAATCTTGAAGTCATACTAATAGAAGTTAATACCAATTTGAAATTTTGAACAGGTTAATTCTTATTCTTGAAATAGAAAGATAGTATTGCTTCCCTTCTATAATAATAAACATACTGTATTTTTTTAAATAATCGTGTTTCATAATAATTATAAACGACTAAACGTGTTTTTAGGGTTGATCAGTTTGAGTGAGATAATTATAATAATTATTATTGACTGAATAACCAGTCAATAAGTACACGTGTAATTTGGAAAATAATTTAAGGGTTGGTTTTATTCCTCTCGTACGAGAGGATTGTGTTGGCCTATGATTCTATGAAACGATTCTCCATTGAAAATTCTACACAATTAATTGCGGTAGATTAGGCACTAATTACAGCCGATAATAATTAATTAATACCTCAAAAACGCATTTAATGCCGATGATTATTGTAAAATCACAAAACAATATGAAAATATACCTTATCTATATTTATATAGTATATAGTATTATCTTATTATAAAGTTATTTCTAATTAGATGAAATAATTCAATATTATTCTAAAATATTTTTTTATTAAATAAAACAAAATACTTTATTTTTTAATATTAATTTATTTTATTAAAAAAATATAAAATATAAAATTGTAAGTTAAAAAATAAAATACATGTTAATTAAAATTTTAAAAAGAAAAACAAGTGGTATGCATTAAAAAAAAGTATTCCATGAAAATTAATGCAATTATTTTACTCAAAATACTATATCTGTATGCATTATCAAATAGTAATCCATATATTTTGGGCCAAAAGAACACTGTAAAAACATACAAATAATCCTTGTGCCTTCTTCTATATATCCCCTCTCTCCTGTCTATCTACATTGACCTTGACCGAACTTCTCCGAGAAAACTACCTCCCCCAACAGTAGCTGAAGCCTCTCAGCACCGGGCCCAGGCGTGAGCTTCGTCGGGTTCTTCACCTTCGAGCAACGCGGGCTTCCCCCGCACCACCCTCCCGGAGTAACATTCCTCTTTTCCCTCCCGAGCAACTCCTTGTCGATCTTATCCAGAACGGGCGTGTTGTGTTTGAACTTGCGAGCAAAGGCAGCATTGCTGTCGATCATCTTCTGGGTGTCGTTGAGCCCTAGCACATGTGGGTGCTGCTTCGGAGGTCTGTCCCACGCAATGTAGTGCATGTCGTGGTTCGCGACTGTGGGTGAGAATTCGGGTGCGTTGCAGATGACCGTGTGGAAGTAACCTTCGGGAGTCGAGACGAAATTGGAGTAGTACATGAGGAGTGTTCTCGGGAGGTTGTCCCATCCCCATATGCAGTACTCGATGAACGGGCGTGAAAGGATCATCCAAGCAGAGCCTGCGTATATATATATATATATATATATATATATATATATATATATATATAATGATCAACCTCTCCGATTTAAATAAATAAAATCAACCAGATAATTATGAACTAACCAGTAAACAATTTAAAAGATGTAGGTAACTTCCTATTGAGTCTCGCAAAAAAAATGTCCGACTTGGTTTTCTGATAGAGTCCAGGATCTATAATAACCGGCATCGCCCTTTGTGCCCTGCAACCAAACCAGATTAATTAGTTTATAGTTCGAAATTCGAATAATGTCCTGTGAAAATGCATGCTGAGTCTGAGAACTTACTCTTTCCAGCCTAGCTTGCTGGTGTGTTCTACAAAATTGAGCTCTCGTTTCAAATCAGAGAATGTGTAGATCAAATCTACAATTAAAAAAGAGTCATGTTAGGTTATTATACAAAACAAAACAAAACAGAGAGAGTCTAGATAAAAGAAACTCACCATCTTGAGTTACCAAGGGATAATCCGAGGCGCTGAGATTAATAAACCAATCCCAGTCCTTGAATTTCTTCAAAAGAATCGCACAGGCGTGGAGAGTATTCGAAACCATGGTGGGCCCTCTATACGTAACCATGTTCGATTTGTTATTTACGATTACATTCCCGACCTGTGCAAAGAGCGGATGATTTTCCACTCGGACCCCGAGCTGTAACCTCTCTTCGATCGGAGCCTCGAGATCGAGATGGAGCACATAATAATTCCCCGGGTGGTACAGAGCATGAAGAGTCCTCCAGAGCATATCCAGATCGCCTCTCGAACCGGATATGAGGTAAGCGAACTTCGGAGGAGCTGGAGTGGGCGGAGGTGGAGACGTGTACTGACTGCTGTTCGTTGCTTCTTCCTTAATCTGACTGGTCGAGGCCCGAGAGGGCAACAGCAGGCCCATGTTGAAGCTGGTTACCACGATGAAGACACACACGAGCGAGCTCAAGACGAGAGGGAACAGCCACTTCTTCTCGAGTTTCAAGACGCCCATTGGAAGAAGAACCTTGTGATCGTGCATTTTTTTTTTTTTTTATTTCGTTCAATCCGATCGAAGAAATCAGATTCTCATCGGGGTTTCGAAAGAAAAAAAGTCGAAACAAAGATCAGCAGTCGAATTCCTTTCGGTTTTTTCGATTAGCTGCTTCCGAAAACAGGCCCCTGGGTTTTTGGTTTTTTCTTGATTCCTGTTGTGTGATTATAAAAAGTAAAAACAATTACAGTAATTCTTGAAGCAAAGACTACTGATTCAGATTCACTACCAAGAAACAATAAGTCAAGTCATGTATATATACACATATGTATATATATATATATAGATAGATACATCTACACACACAAGGAATAAATATACAGTCAATAAGAAAACAAGAAGTTCTTACTATATATGTTCAAAATTCAAACCATTCAATCAGAGAAACACAATCCCAAATCAAGGCTTTTTTTTTTCCATCAAAATTAACCCAAAAAGTAAAGAATAATTGACCAATTAAACGACAAAATAATAATAATTAATTAATTAATTAAATTAACCAGAGAGTCAATCCGCAACACCGACAATCGTGGCGAGATAAAATAATTGCATGGAGCTCGGAATCTCGAAAACCCCCAAATTCACAACACCGAAATTCCGGATCAAAATCGCTACTAAAAAAAACTGTACCCGAATCCCGCAGTATCTTCACCGGAGAACAAATGCACTGTGCGTATCCTGTATCCGACGGAGAATGTGTTGTATTACGGCGGCGGAGATTGGGTCCGCCGGAGAGAGAATGGGTAGAGAGAGAGGGGTGTTGGATATAAAGTGAAAAAAAATGGAGGGTTGGGATTTCGTCGTCAAGGATTACTGTAATCACAGAATTCACACATAGTGGAGAGTGTGAGCGCGTAGTGGCGTGCGTGTAATTTTGTTGAAGCGTGTGTGTGAGAGAGAGAGAGAGATTAATTATTAATTGAGGATTCTGATTTAATTTGTAATTATATCCTAATTATGGTTTAGGAAATCATACAGATACTACTCTATTTCCCTTTCTTTATTATTGGAGTATTATTTTATTTTTTATTTTTTTTATCATAAAGAACTTTTTTTTTTTTTTACATTTTTAAAAAATATCTGAAATTTTAATGTTAGATTTACTCGTAATAAAATAAGAATATTGGATGATTTAAACACACTTCTCAAAAGAGTTAGATTTAAATTAATTCATTTTAATTTTTATAAAAATTAAAATTAAAATTTTCATTTTTTAAATTTTAAACTTACTACTCAAAATTTCAAAATTATTAATTATGTCATTTCAATTTTAAGGGTTGTGATTTGTGAATCTATTCATGCGCATGGTGTAGCAATATTTATGAGTTAAAAAAATGATTAATGATTATATTAATCGATCAAACCACGCTTATAGTTGAGATAATAAAAATTCCCTATAATTGAATTTCCATGATTATTTATTAGCAAAACTTTATTTATTCCAATATATTATCTATAATTAATAAAAGTCTAATTATTCATTGCTAGGTACATTTGAAAATACTAAGATAAAAAAAATGATAATTTGTGTGATCGATTGAATGTAAATACATAAATATTGATATTGTTGTTAAGTATCATCGTTTGGATAAAAATGCTCAAATATAATCAAATATAAGTTGAACAATCTTATGACCTTAACAAGATTTTTTAAGTATTATTGGATATGGTATCAGAGCAAGCTCAACACGATGATGAAGCCTCAGCCAATGAAATTTCAGGCTTGCCCAAAAAGGGGCCCAACACGATGATGGAGCCCCAGTCGATGAAATTTCCGGCTTGCCCAAAGAGGACACTATTTCCACGAGTAGAGCCAACAAAACTGAGCATACTCGTGAGGAGGGTGTTATCCTAAAGCTCAAATATAAGTTGGACAACTTTATCACTTTAACAAAACCTTTTAAGGTGTTATTGTCCCAACTTTAGTTCAATCAGTTTAAATTCACTCATTACATTTTTAATGATTAAATCATACAATATATTATTTAGTTTAATTTCAATTTTTATAAGTTCGATTTAATTCAATACAATTTATTATTATTAGTACTATTATTATAAAATTGATTTGTGATTGCAATTTAACAGATTTTTTATTCTTTTCCATATCTAAAAAAAAGGACAAGTGACTAGTCAATGTTAAAGATTTTTAATGATTTTATGAATCAATGAAATAGAAACAAATAGGTAATTCAACAAAAATATTTGATGCCATTAGAGCGTTTTTTTTCAATCATTAAATATTGTAATCATGAAGAAAATTGTGGATTAAATGGCGTTATAAAACAATTAATAATAATAAAAAAATGACCCTGACGTTACCACGTCAGCGGTGAAGATATTAAAGTCCATCTATAAAATACCATTGTTTCTTGTTGGGCCTAAACAAAATCTATTGTGTTCGGAGCCCGATCATCTACTGCAACCGAGGGTCTAAGCCCAATAGTTTACTTTAGTGGCCCAATTTGGCCCAATGGTAATTTAGAATTCTTAAGGGAGTCAAATGCAATTTAAGGTTAGTTGGAGGACTGGATTGCAAACGTATTAAAAATACTTATGCTTGGGGGTTTATCTATTTCTCGAAATCGATTGAAGGAGATGGATACGATCCGGGTTTGATGTGGGTGCAGGCGCACCGATTATCGGCCATGGCCGCCGTTGGCTGGGGCCCACTATCTTTCAATCGAAGTCGAGGGCCAATCGCACAATCCCTTCACCCCATTAATCTCAGAACCAAGCTCGGTATCTTCACTTCCTCAGGTTCGTATTTTTTCACACAATAAATGAATGATTAAATCGTTACAGTTGTTGCGAGAACAATAAATCGAACTGCCCATTTTTTTTTCTGTGAAGAATCAATGGCAATGCGTGGTTTCTCGTTCTCTTGATATTATTTTTTCGAAAAAGATTGCGTCTTGATTATTACGCAGTATCTGTGTGTAGATGGATAAAAGGGTTGCTTCAGAAAGCTTAAAAATTAAAATTCACACACAAATAGAAGGTGATTTCAGCAGGTGCAGCTTCAAATGTTTGCCACTCGGTGCGAGGCGCGAAGGGTGGAGTCGATGCTCTGCTCGGAGGAGTTGGAGACAAAGATACGATCGTAGATGTCAAGAGAATTCTCGAAACGGTATTTGATGTGAAACTCTGCCTTGTTTTTTGATGTGATGTGAGTCGATGATATTGATATGTCGTCCCGTGACTTTTAGGCGAACCGGGCATCGTTGAGGCGAGAAGTTTTGCACACCGACTTTCTCACGCCACCTGTGCTGAGAGAATCAATGCTAGCATTGGATAAGTTTTCAGACATCAAAACGTTGTCTCAGGGAGGATATCCGGAGGTGAAAATTCCCAAACATTCTTTTTCAGATAATTCCGTAATAGTAATAATAAATGTGTTTCTCATCCAAAATCTTTAAAGGCCGAGCGCTGCCGGCTCTCATTTGGACATCCGGAGATATTGACGTCGGATCCGGATATTGTTGCAGCGCTGAGGCCAGTAATTTATTCCGTATTATATAAACGCTACCTGTTCATTCTTTCAAATCTGAGATTGGACTCTCATTTTCTCACAGTGATGTTTATGCTTCCCAGTATTTCAGGGAACTTTAGCTTTGAGCCGTGTTCTCATGGTGATTTCCTTGGGGCGATCCTTGGAACTGGGATCGTGAGGGATAAGCTTGGAGACATTATATTGCAGGTAGTTAGTAGTATATATCAGTAGGTTCCCAATATAACTTGTTTCACTTCAATTATTCCGTATTCTTATGTTTTATGTAAAAAAAATGTTTTAGTGCAAATTGAAGTTAACAATTATTCGGCTAATCATAACGTTTTTGCAAATGTCAATGTCCAAACAACTTTTTTGCTTCTGAAAGGGTAAATGTAAGCTAATAAAATCTTAGGGGTGTTTTTCTAATTTTGAAAGTTACCTGGGTCCTTTTGTAACTAAATTAAACTCAAGGGTTGTATTTTGGTGACAATTTGTCTTGTTCATGTGTGGAAACATTTTGTTGTATTGGGTTGTAGGGAGAAAAGGGGGCACATGTTCTTGTTGTTCCGGAACTTGTCGACTTCCTCGCATCGTCATTGGATAAGGTGCTTGTCTATTCTATGCATTTCTTTTCATTAGGTAAACTATTTCGAGGAACTAGTAATGCACCTCACCTTGTGTTTTTTGTAAAATTTAAATTAATAAACGAATCTCCTTTTTGTTTAGTACTGCGCATCATTTTTGCAGGTCAGGAACGTCTCCGTCACCTGTGAAAAGATTCCATTGCTTGCTCTTGAATACCAGCCACCAAGGTTATTATTGTTTTTTGTTTTTTTTTCCTTTTTTGTGTTTCATTGTTTTGTCACGTCATTGTAAATGGAGGCAATATATCTTTTCATTGGTCCTTGTAGAACCAAGACTATGAAAACTGTCGAAGCATCAGTAAGACTTGATTCCATAGCTAGTGCCGGCTTTAAAATCTCGAGATCCAAAATGGCTAATTTGATCGGGTAATCTTCTCATGCTGCCCTTTTTTCTCTCACTCCCTCTTTTTTTGTTGTTCTATTAATTATTTTATATTTACAATAAACACACACACACACACACCATAAATTGAGTCGAGGCATCACACTTAGGCGATGAAACTATCTTATTATCTTTCATTGTTATTGCCAAGAAGCTTTATGAATAGCTGACCCGACTGTATCCTCTTTGGCATTCTAGCAATGGAGACGTGCGTGTAAACTGGGCCACTGTGGTGAAAAACAACACAAGCGTGAAAGCAGGTGACATCATCTCCGTTAGTGGAAAGGGAAGACTAAAGGTGAGCCATCGTTTACCATGTGCCATCTTATTGTTTGTTTTTTCGCGTCTCGTTTTTGTTGCTCATTTATGTTGGTACTGTGCAGATTGGAGAAATTAATGCTACGAGAAAGGGAAAGTTTGCAGTCGAGCTTGTACTTTTTTTATGATGATGTGAAACTTGATTCAGGTCGGAGATATCTTCAATACAAGATAGGGGGAGTGAGTTTGCAGTCGATCTTGTACGAGCCATTTTCATGTATAGGTAAACCATGTTTGGATTGTGAATGAAATGTCGTGTCTGGATGATCAAGAAATTCAAAGTTGATGGTCTCGCTCGAATTGCACATCCTTTACAGCTTAAAAAAGATTACTTCACACCTTAATAAAGATTACTTTTTAAGTTTAAAATAATACTCTTTCCGTTCTAAAATAGATATCTTACTTTTCTGAGTACGTATTTATTAAATTGTTAAATTTTGACTTTTTAAGCAAAAAATAAAAGTAAAAATAACTTTTAAAATGAAAAGTAAAGTTGTTAAAATAGAGGATAAAATAAAATTAAAATAAAATTGAAAAATATTGAAAAATAGTGGATAAAATAAAATAAAATTGAAAAATAGTGAATAAAATAAGGTAACATTGTATTTTACATGAAAAAAATAGAATAATTTTTTTTCAATGTGTCAAGTATTGTGGGACACTTGTGAGACCGATTGAATACTTGTGAGACTGAAAAAGTATAATTTATTTATTTTTATAATCTTTTTAACATCCTCAAAATTAACTTATTTTTCATTTTATAAATAATTTTTATTCTTTACTGATCATAATGTCAAAAATAAAATTTTTGTGTATAATATTCGTGCTCAACTTCATATAAATAAAAATTGAAATGAAATAAGTATGCTGGAAGTATAAAATTTGATATTGTGTTGTAGAGTAATTTTTCTTCCTTTTATCTCATCATATTTCATTGAAAAAAATGGAGAGAAATATATAGATATTGACAATTTGAGTCAGAAGACTTAAAAAACCCTTGTGGTACGGCAAGATCTCTGTAAAATAACACAAAAATCCAAGGAAAATTTATGGCATATTAAACTACAATATACTTTTCATATTATAGAAAAAAATATTAAATATAATAAGAAAAAAGTCAGCTATCTCTGTCATCATTTCAAATCAGCCCACCACCTCTCTTTTTCTTGTCCACATTAAAACCGGGTTTTTGCTACTCAGATCACAGTCGAGCTATAAAAAACCACTCTTAAAAGATGAGATTTTTATTATTTTTTCTCCATTTAAATTGTAAGTAGTAGTATAATTATATTTACTTTTTACTGATTTATCATTATCAAGTGTTTCGATTCTCTGTTTTCTCGGTGGGCCCGTTTCTTGCTTTGCTTCTGTTGCAAGTGATATCGAGACTTTTCTTTTTTGGGAATAAAGATTTCATTTTTCTCAGTCTACATTGCTTAATTCACAACCCTTTTTTTTTTAAATTCATTTTCTTGTTTCAGATTCATCTTCGAGACGCATTGGGAAGTGGGTTTGACTTTTCTTGGCAGCTTGGATTGCTTGTTTTTGTGATATGTGTTTGCAGTGTTTTCTCGGGCTCAATTTTAGCTTGCAACCCTCGTTCGGGCCCAACCATGGGATTCTTGAATTCGGGCTTCCGGCCCGCATATTTGTTCTTGCTCTGTTTATCCTTTTGCTCCGCAACTAACAATGCCCTGAATTGCGACCCGAATGATTACGCCGCGCTGAAGGAATTCGCGGCCCGATTGGTCAACGGCCCGGTCATCCTTCCTTGGCCCAACGGAACTGATTGCTGCAGCTGGGCAGGCGTCTCGTGCGAACGCATTGCGAGTAACTCGTCGTCTTCGTCGAACAGAGTGTCGATGCTGAGGTTGTCTGAGAGTGGCTTGGAGGGAAATTTCTCCGATTCTCTGTTCAAATTAGACGGATTGAAATGGCTCGATCTCTCGTACAATTTCCTCAAGGGCCCGTTGAAACTATCCGGGTTGAAGCATCTGCAGGTTCTTGATTTGAGCCACAACGAACTGACCGGGCCGGTATTCGGGCTTCCAGTTGCCGCATTGTTTCCTCAACTCGTCACTTTGAACATCAGTCACAATTTGCTCACCGGCCGAATCGACCCCGGAATCTGCAGCTTTTCGAAGAGCATTCAGACTCTCGATTTATCGTTCAATGGATTCACCGGCGGGCTCGAAGCCTTTGAGAATTGCATCACTTCTCTCCGGGAGCTCCATCTGGATTCCAACTCTCTCTCAGGCGAAATCCCGCGCTGGATTTACTCGTGGTCTTCCTTAGAGCAACTTACGATTCCGTATAATAACTTTTTCGGCCAGTTGAGTCTCGAAATCGGAAAACTATCCAAGCTCAAAACCCTCGTCCTGTCCGGAAACAGATTCTCCGGCTACTTCCCTAACGTGTTTAGTAACTTAACCGGGCTCGAAGAGCTCGTCGGGCATTCGAATTCGTTCACGGGCCGACTGCCGTCAACTTTGTCAGCCTGCAGTAACCTGCGCTTGCTCGATCTCCGAAACAACTCGCTTTCGGGCCCCATCGATCTCGACTTCTCCGCATTGCATAGTCTTAAGATTCTTGATTTAGCCCACAATCGTTTCTCCGGAGCCTTGCCGGAATCACTCTCCGGCTGCCGTAGCCTGAGAACCATGACTATCTCCAGGAACAGACTAACCGGCCCGATCCCATCGAGCTACGCCAACCTCTCGTCTCTCGTTTTCCTTTCGCTGTCGAACAACAGCTTGGTGAATCTATCTTCGTCGCTATCCGTTTTGGGGAACTGCCCGAACCTGACCGCTCTCATACTGACCGAGAATTTCCACAGAGAAGAAATCCCAGAAAACTTGACCGGGCTCAAACACTTATCCGTCCTCGCTCTGGGAAACTGCGGCCTCAGAGGTCGCATTCCGAATTGGCTGTTGAATTCCCTCAAATTGCAAGTGCTCGACTTGTCGTGGAATCGGTTAGAAGGTTCCATTCCGCCGTGGATCGGTCGACTGGAAAATCTTTTCTACTTAGACTTCTCGAACAACTCCCTTTCGGGCGGGCTCCCGAAGGGCATAACCGAGATCAAGTGCCTGATTTCAGTAAGCAGCTGCGACTTCACGAGCCTCGACTCTTCCACCAGCATCCCTCTCATAGTGAAGAGGAATCAGAGCATGAAAGGGTTGCAGTACAGCCAAGCTTCAAGCTTTCCCCCTTCTCTGCTCTTGAGCAACAACAGAATAAACGGGACGATATGCCCCGAGATCGGGCAGCTCAGGCAGCTCCACGCCCTCGACCTGAGTCGAAACAACATCACCGGATCAATCCCATGGTCCATTTCGAAGATGAAGAACCTCGAGGTGCTCGACCTGTCGAGCAACGACCTCAGCGGGCCCATCCCTTCCTCCTTCGACCAGCTCACTTTCCTCTCGAGGTTCAGCGTCGCCAGTAACCGCCTCGAAGGAGCCGTTCCGACCGGGGGGCAGTTTCCCAGCTTCCCAAACTCCAGCTTCGAGGGCAATCCTGGAATTTGCGGGGTGGTTTCCCCCTGCGGGGGGCGTAGCCCCCCCGCCCCAACCCGTTCGGGTAATGGTGAGTTTTTTCGCAGGGCCCGCATACTCGGGCTGACGATCGGGGTTGGGATCGGGGTCGGTTTAGTCGTTGCGGTTACTATCTGTTGGATATCGCGTAGGGATGCTGACGTGGGCCCGGGGGAAGAAGCAATCGAGCGAGATCCTCGGCTGGTGATCTTCGAGAACGCCGACTGCGGGAGCGATCTGACGGTGGAGGAGCTCCTTCGATCGACGGGGAATTTCGGCGAGTCGAACATCGTCGGGTGCGGAGGGTTCGGGCTCGTTTATCGGGCCGACCTGCCCGGGGGCGGGAAAGCCGCAGTGAAGAGGCTGTCGGGGGACTGCGGGCAGATGGAGCGGGAGTTTCGGGCGGAGGTCGAAGCCCTGTCGAGGGCCCGGCACGAGAATCTTGTCTCGCTTCAAGGGTACTGCCTTCACGGGGTCGACAGGTTGTTGATCTACTCGTACATGGAGAACGGGAGCTTGGACTACTGGCTGCACGAGAAGGTAGACGACGACGACGAATCCCTCAAGTGGGAAACGAGGCTGAGGATAGCCCGAGGGGCGGCCCGCGGGCTTGCGTATTTGCATAAGGAGACCAACATAGTCCATCGGGATGTGAAGACGAGTAACATCCTCTTGGACGGGAAGTTCGAGGCCCGATTAGCGGATTTCGGGCTTTCGAGGTTATTGCATCCGTACGACACGCACGTGACGACGGATTTGGTGGGGACGCTCGGGTACATTCCTCCCGAATATAGCCAGACGATGATCGCGACTTTTCGTGGAGATGTTTATAGCTTCGGGGTAGTGATTTTGGAGCTGGTTACGGGGAGGCGGCCGGTGGAGGTTTGCAGGGGGAGGAACTGCCGGGATTTGGTGGGGTGGGTGTATCAGAAGAAAGACGAGGGGAGGGTGTGGGAGTTGTTCGATTCGTCGGTGGGCGGAGATGGGGATTTCGAGAAGCAACTGATGGAGTTGCTCGACGTGGCTTGTTGGTGTGTAGACAAGGAGCCTCGGAGGAGACCCTCCATCGACGAGGTCGTTTCGTTGCTTGAAGGGATCGAGATAGGAAAAAGCCGAGAGGTTTGAAATACATGTAATTTTCGATATATTAAAAAACCGGTATTGTTCGTTCTTTCTTTTCGTATACATAAAATCGAAAGCTATCAGAAAAGCCTGTTGTCGTTGGATTGAACTCCATGAGTAACCGGAGCTGTTGCTCTAACCTTTCTCAGGTACCAAACTCCAGCCCCAACAAATGCTCCAGCAACTGAAAAACCCGCCACAGTCCCTAGGAGAAAGAAAAACAGTTCGGATTAAAAAGATTCGATTTTTAAGAAAAAAAAGGTCGAAAAAACCCGATCTTGATTACCCGCCACCACCGCAGGCCTGTTACGCTCCGCATCCCGGTCTGCATAAGTCAAGAAAGTCGATATCAGAAGCTCGAATGAAACGGGTACATAACAGAAGAAGAAAAGAAACCTTTGCAGTAAGTAGTGGCATTTCCCTTCTCACACAAGCAGAGGAAATCCTGATTCTGAGTGTCGAACCCGCACGACCCAACCCCCTTCGTCCTGTCCTGGCACCACAGGCATCGAGTCGTGATGGGGACATCGAAGTCAACCCTGATCCCATACTCTGGAATCTGACTATAAGCCGGAGTGATCCCCAGGTTTCTCCAGTAAACGCTGGTGTAGCTCGAGCAGTGCTTGAGCATCATCCTCAACGACTCGCTCCCTTTCGGGTAGTACGAGCAGCACGAGCTCCCGGGCAGCGCGGGCCCGCACCCGGGCAGGTTCCTGCAGAGATAACTCGAGGTGTCGCACGCAGAGTCGCACTGCCCGGGGAATCGCTCGCAGAAAACGGGCTTGGGCTCCATGATCACTTGGCTCTCGCTGCAGTTGAAAAAGATGTAGTCGTTCTGTGGGGACAGACGGAGGCGGGTGCTGGTGTCGAGGCTGAAGGGGCGGACGGGCCGGAAAGATTCTCCGTCCGGGCAGGCCCACATGAACGGGTCGGTTACGATTATGTGTGGGTCCGTATAGCTCAGGTTTCGGACAGGGTATCGGCCTGACGGGGTCCGCAGCTCGAGGGTCCCGGAATCGGAGCAAGCGAGGAGGCGCCTGTAGTAGGGGCTGCCGCAGCCGTCGTCGATGCCGAAAGGGTAGGAGATTGGGATTGGGCCACAGGAGGTTCTGCATTGGGTTGGTTTGGATTGGGTTGAGATCAGGAGGTTGAATGTAATGAGCAGAGTGAAACATAGGATTTCTGTTGGATGAGACATTTTTTTATTTTTTTGGTTCTGTTTTTTTTTTTTTTTTTTTTTTTTTTTGTAGGTTTTTGAGGAGTTAAGGATGTGGGGTTTTTGTTTTTGATTGCAATTGAAGTTAAGAACATGTAGTTAAGAAAAGCAGAAGAATCTGAAATGTGATTTTTGGCTTTAATACCTTTTGCTTTTGAGATTGTTTTATTCTTTCTTCTGATGTAGATTTCAAATGTGTGTTCTTTACTAGTAGAGTATAGATTTAGGCAAGAAATCAAAGAACAGCAAGATTATAGAAAAAGCACTAAAACATCTTAAAAGCTGAGTGAGTATCCATCCAAAATACACAAAATCACTCCAAGAAAAGTCTACATAGCATTCGAGCACTCGTTCCTGTACTCCCCAGGTCCGTGGTGAGCGAACGGATTTGAAGATGAAGAAGTCGACATCCTCGCTGGCAGAGTAAAGCTCCTCTTGAATTTACCCTCCGCCTTCGAACGCTCGTCCAAGCTCAAAAACTCGTCGGGATTGCTCTCGTTGTGTAAGACGGAAGGGCCCGCCTCGTCAGGACTGAACAAGAGCTTGGCCTCGTCGGCCCGGCCCGTGAGAGCGCTGAAGAACGACAGCCCATTTGGCCATTTGATGTCGCTCTCGTGATCCTCCGTTTGGGGGAGGAGGAACGTGTGGGGCTCGTCCTTGGGAGACACGAGCACGGACGGGCCCGATTGGACGGGCCTCAAGCCCCAGTCGAACAGGGGCGGTGGGGCCCGGATGGGCGTGACGGGCGAGGAACTGCGGGTCGAAGAGAACAGCTGGGACAGATAGAATCCAGATTGGTGCCCTAAAGACTCGAATGTTTGCCTCATTCTCAGCACAAAGTGTAGGTCCTCTGCTATCTGGGAAAAACAAAAATTCAAAATCAAAATTCGACATGTTATTTATTTCGACATTCGAAATTCAAATTAACCGACGCTTCGCTCCAAGTAGGTAAACTCACAATCTTGCAAGAACCAAGCTGCAGAAGGCCATGTCCAGCTTGAATCACAGCTATGGTCTGGTGAAAAGTTAAATACAGATAATTTTTTTTTCTCAGAAATTTAAATTAAAAAAATGAATACTGAAAATCAGTGAATCTGACCTGAATGCCAGAATCAAACTGTTCATTCCACTCTGAAGGTAGCTGCAAATGCAATTAATTATAAATCAAACCAAAGACTTTAAAATTCATCAATCATTTTTTTATGACACCAATAATTGGGACATTGTAAGTCAACTTTCCTCAACCAAAACAAAAGAAAATTTACTACTTGTCAAGAAAGTAAAAATAAAAATTTACAGCATCAAATGAACTCTGCCAGTAGTTAGAAATGTTTGGTTCAGATTGTGTTGGCTCTTTGAACACCCATTTGTGGCACTTATCAGCAGCTACTTTTCCCATCAACCTGCAACCAATTTTTACCAATCCCTAATCACAATCCACTTTTTTTCATTTTAATTACACTCAGGCAATCAATTTCGATACCACACACATTTCAATTTTGCGTTTCTAAATTGAACGCTAGAGTAAATCGCACGTGTTCCAATCTTGCATTTCGTAAGATGAACTTACGAAACACGAGATCGAAAACACGGGTGGCCGTATCCGAAAAAACCCGAAAGCACCTACCCAGTACCCACCCTTCTCCGTAGTTGTACAACTGGATAGACATTTTGCCGAACGCCTTCCGGACAAGATCCTCGCCGCCGCCTTCCGCCGATCTTCCTCTGCAGAACCCATCTTCCCACATCAACATTCTACACACACACGCACACACGAATCGAAAATTGAGGAAATTAAACGACGAGAAAAATAAAATAAAAAAGCAAACTTTAAAATAAAAACAAAAATCAAGAAATGAATGAAAGCACTGACAAGCTACCGGTGTCGTCTCCGACTTTGCAACCATTGCCGCCGCCGCCTCTTATCCTCCTGCAAGACAATAAAAAATAAAAAATAAAAAATGAAAAAGAAAAAAGGGAAAATGAAGAGAGTCGGTTGAGAAAGACGTACGGGCGAGGTCTGAGGGTCCAAAAGACAGAGTAAGTCCAGTCGTCTGAGGTGAGACAGAGGGTTCGGAGGGCCTCGTGAAGGGCCATCATCCCAACTGCTTCTTTGCTTCTGTCTCCTCCGCCTGAGCCCACCATCTCTATCTCTTTCTCTCTTGCCGATTTTCCTTTTTTATTTTTTTATTGCTAACATTTATATTATCTCTTTCATTTTACTCATTCCTTTTTCAACTTTTATTTTAATACAAAAATGGAAAAAAAAAAAAAAAAAACATTTTTTTACTTTTGTGATTAGTTTAGCATTACTTTGGGGAAGGAGAAAGAGATGATAAAGTACTAGTAATACGAGGATATCGGTATTGGTGTTAGTTTTGTTTTAGTTAATTTCAATTCAATTTTATTCAATTTCTTGAATTTGTTTCGGTTCATTTCAATTTAATTTAGTTCAATTTTCTGTATTTGAACACATTTTCCATTTCGAAATAAGTTGGCCAAGTACTACATAGGTCTTCATATTTTTTAATTTAATCCGTGATATGATCTAAGTAATATGATTCAAACTAAAAATTATCATACAATATTCAACCAAATCTTACTAAGCAAATCACGTGTAACAAATGTTGATTTTTAACCCCAAAAACACACGAGTAGTGAAGATTGAAACTTAAGACCTATGAGCTAGAGTTGACAAATGGCAATTCAACTAGCCTAGTGGATCGATCCTACCCGTAATTTCGGGTAGTGTCGACCCATCGTTAGACCCATATCATTTTTCGGTTATTTTTGTTGAACATATTTGTAAAAAAAAATTAACTTGCAGTATCAAGGATGGAATTACAACTTATACTAGGACTAATAAATTAATACTGTAAATTAACATCATTAAAGAATGTTTAATTGAAAGTGAAGTGTTCCTATCATCACAGGATTCACAGTTTCACAAATCACCCAAGTTGCTTCGGGAATCAGCTTTCCACAGGAATAACTTCAGCGGGTTAAGCATCTGGACTTTTGCCAAACGCTTCTAAAGCTTCTAGAACCGGGTAAGGAGGTCGAGTAATTAAAATCTGCAACACGCACCACCAATACACAAAACACATGAGCATCCCACTGACTCTCGTAATTTAAATTAAGATTTGAGAGTAATTGCAATATGTACCCTTGAGATTTGACTCGATTAATAGAAGAAGAAAAACAAGTACAAGAAATATACCAGAAATTCAATTTATATTTTGCAACACAAAATAAAATCTCAAGGGGTGATTATTTGAGAATTTGAAAGTTAGCTGGGCATAAATGTAATTAGGTCAAACCTCGAGGGTACTTTTGTGAACTAAATGACTAGCGAACATACTACTATCAATCAAGAACAAATAACTACACTCGATTCTAAGACTACATTCCGATCCCGAACATTACCATCCATTGCATATAAACCCAAATGAAGTAAGCTCTGAATTCTGATGCATATATTGTAAACACTAGTGGGTGCTAAAAAACAGTCGGACCACATCACAGTTTTCGCAAGAAATTCAACTGATCAATCAAAATATAACCGTGTACTCCGACCCCAAACGCATTGACCTTCAAACCTTTCTTCGTATACTCTATACATAAGACGGATAACACGAAGGAAGCCCCATTACATAACATCAGCAAATGAACCTAGCTTCAAGAAGTAACTATGGAGACTAACACACCAAAACATAATTTTTCATAATAATGAACAATGCTGATAACGACGCAAAATTTTCATTAGATCCCAAGTGCTCACAGTCTATTGCAACACATAAAATTTCGATTGAGTGGGCATTACACATGTTCTTATCAAACACAATACTCACATTAAATTCAACATTCACTGCAACAATCAAAGAAATTGGATTGCGCAAACTGACCTAATTAATCCGGGTCCTGATTTCGGAATTCCGGATCTTATTGTAGACCCACCTCTTCTCGGCTTGGCGAGCCCTTTGCAAGGCCGACTCCGGCTTCTCTTATTGAGATTATTGCTTTTGCAGTAAAGGTTTGAAGAAGAAAAGAGAGGGAAGAGAAGTTGTCGTTTTACAGCTTTTAAATAAATGTTGTTATTCCTTTTGTAAATAGCACTTTTACTTAAGGAGTAGCACTTTATCCTTCAGTAGCACTTTCATATGTATATATAAAGTGTTGTACGCTTTTACTTTTCTCAAGTGTGTGGAATAAAATATTTTCCCCAAATTATTCCCGCTTCATTTTTCTCTCTGTATTTTCGAAGCTTTTGGATATGGAAATTTGCTCTTGATTTTTCAATATGGTATCAGAGCTCAATTCCTTGTTTCTTCTTATCTGATTTTTTTTCTACCTTCTTCTCTTCTCTGTTCCCCTTTTTCACAATGGTGAGAGGACATACGAGCAAAGAAGTGACACATTTTTCAGACGACCACATGAATCCCTTTTATGTTCATCCTGGAGATAATCCAGCAGTTTCTCTTGTTCCCCAGCTACTGAATGGATCGAATTACAATGTTTGGAGTCGATCCATAATTACGTCGCTGCAGGCGAAGAGTAAAATAGGTTTTTCTCATCTTTTTTATTTGTAAATTCATTGTTTTCTTTATTTATTGAATTTATTTTTCGGTTTTCATTTTATTTGTATTATATCTACTCGATCGCGACCAAGTGACATCAATGATCTTTGTCAAAACTAACAAGTGGTATCAGAGTATCGTCAACCGTTAGCAGGATTAATTTTGGGAAGAATATCATGAGACAAACGAACATGCCCAGCTCCAGCCTGATCGTGAAAAAATAGAAATAATTAAAAATATCTTCGTAATTATCAAAGTTTGAAGAAAAATACTCGCTACTGATCACAAACATGGACAACATGAAAATAGTAATGAAAATACTAAGACTATCTTTATTGGTGATTTTCACCAATCGTTTATCAATAAAACAAAATCATCTTTTTAAAAGAAAAAGAAAAATTAAAATTAAACTTGCCGAACCAATTGCATGAGCAATTCATGTTCACTAAAGATCACGCCACATGTCAGCACTAGATTTGTTGAAAATTTATATTTAATTTCAATTTATTTTGTATATAAAAACTTGTATACTACATATATGTATTTATATTTTATTTAAAAATAAAATAAAAAATTCTAAAATTCATAATTTTAAATTATCTACAAATTAAATTGAGTATAATATTTAAATAATTTCTGTTAAAATATCCCACATAGGTTGGATAATGAACCTTGAGCTCACATATAAGTTGGACAACCTTATCACCTTAACAAGGCCTTTTAAGGGTGTTACTGGCCCAACATTAACATGGTATCAGAGCAGGCCCAACACGATGTGTGGCCCCGGTCGATGAAATTTCCGACTGTGGGCACCCCTGCCGATGGAATTTCCGGCCACGAGTAATTCCGATGGAATTTCCGGCCACGAGTGAGGGGAGTGTTAGAATATCCCACATCGGTTGGATAATGAACCTTGGGCTCACATATAAGTTGGACAACCTTATCACCTTAACAAGGCCTTTTATAAGTTGGACAACTTTATCACCTTAACAAGGTCTTTTAAGGTGTTACTAGCCCAACGTTAACAATGATACCATGGGCTTACTCGTGAGGGGGAGTGTTAGAATATCCCACATCGGTTGGATAATGAACCTTGGGCTCACATATAAGTTGGACAACCTTATCACCTTAACAAGGTCTTTTAAGGTGTTACTAGCCCAACATTAACAATGATATCATGACAGAGTGAATATGAAATCACCTTGGTGAGTATACAAATACTCTTATACTCTTATTTATAGTGTTACAATAGAATCTCATAATTAAAGTAAACAACCTTATCACCTTAACAAGGTCTTTTAAGGTGTTACTAGCCCAACATTAACAATGATATCATGACAGAGTGAATATGAAATCACCTTGGTGAGTATACAAATACTCTTATTTATAGTGTTACAATAGAATCTCATAATTAAAGTAAAGATAAACGCAAATCAATTAATATATATTATCCTAAACATAAAAATATATTTTATTATTATAATCAAATCAATATGATTTGATTATATTTATTTCCTAACAATTTGGTACACAAACAAAAAATTATTTTTATAAATTTTATTTCAAAATTTTAAATTCTTTTTTTTTAATTTTTAAATAATATTTTTTATATTATTATTAATATACTTATTTTTTAAAAACATAATGAAAATTTATTATATGAATTTAAAATAAATAAATAATTTTAGATTGGGTTGGGCTGTTGATAAAGTTAGAAAATTTATAAAATGATTTTTGTTATAGATTGTGTAAAAAAAAGTAAAATAAAATAATATTTTATTAAAAGTTTGGATTGAATTGAATTGCTAATAAACATAATCTAAGGAAACGACGACCACCGTGATGTCACATCGTTTATTTGATTAAAGTCTATTTTGAAGTATTTGAAAGTTGAAATCTTCTCTTGTTTATTTGACCTTGTAGGGATAGAACGACGACCACCGTGATGTCACATTAATTGTTCTTTTTTTCTTTTTTCATGTTTTGTTGGCATGAAGAATATAAATTATTAATAAATTACAGTATAATGTTATCAGAATATTTATTATTGGAAAAATAAAAAAGTTGAGAAAATAAAAAATATACAAGATAGATTTTTTAGTTATGAAAAAAGTCTATTTACCAGTATTATATAAAAACTATTAAGGATAATGATTTGAATAAATAAAAATTAATTGTGCTAATAGTGTTAATATTTATTTTTTAAAAAATCAAATTAATATTTTTAGTACGTGTTTCATTACAATTTTCATGAATAAATATTAATTGCGTATTTTAATAGTTTGAAACCACTACAAAAATAACGGTCACTTTTTTTTTTATCCGATTTGGTCTTTTGGTTACTGTTCCGGCGAAAAAATATGCCGGAAAGCTGAGTCAGCTTGCCACGTCGTCAAAATATGCCACATCATCAAGGAAGAAATGCAAGTTAAAATTATTTTGGATTTTGGGGGAGGTAAGAATTTTTTATCCGATTTGGTCCTTTGACTACTGTTCCGACGAAAAAATACGCCGGAAAGCTGAGTCAGCTTGCCACGTCGTCAAAATATGCCACATCATCAAGGAAGAAATGCAAGTTAAAAAAAACAAACATTTTTTTACTTTATTATGTTTGTGATTAGTTTAGCATTATTTTGGGGAAGGAGAAAGAGATGATAAAGTACTAGTAATACGAGGATATCGGTATTGGTGTTAGTTTTGTTTTAGTTAATTTCAATTCAATTTAATTCAATTTCTTGAATTTGTTTCCGTTCATTTCAATTTAATTTAGTTCGATTTCCTGTATTTGATCTCTCCTCGACACATTTTTCATTTCGAAATAAGTTGGCCAAGTACTACATAGGTCTTTATATTTTTTTAATTTAATTCAAACTAAAAATTATCATACAATATTCAACCAAATCTTACTAAGCAAATCACAATTATCATACAATATTCAACCAAATCTTACTAAGCAAATCACGTGTAACAAAGGTTGATTTTTAACCCCAAAAACACACGAGTAGTGACGATTGAAATTTAAGACCTATGAGCTAGAGTTGACAAATGGCAATTCAACTAGCTTACTGGATCAATCCGACTCGTAATTTCAGGTAGTATCGACCCATCGTTAGACCCATATCATTTTTCGGTTATTTTTGTTGAACATATTTGTAAAAAAAATTAACTTGCAGTATCAAGGATGGAATTACAACTTATACTAGGACTAATAAATTAATACTGTAAATTTAACATCATTAAAGAATGTTTAATTGAAAGTGAAGTGTTCTTATCATCACAGGATTCACAGCTTCACAAATCACCCAAGTTGCTTCGGGAATCAGCTTCTCCACAGGAATAACTTCAGCGGGTTAAGCATCTGGACTTTTGCCAAACGCTTCTAAAGCTTCTAGAACCGGGTAAGGAGGTCGAGTAATTAAAATCTGCAACACGCACCACCAATACACAAAACACATGAGCATCCCACTGACTCTCGTAATTTAAATTAAGATTTGAGAGTAATTGCAATATGTACCCTTGAGATTTGACTCGATTAATAGAAGAAGAAAAACAAGTACAAGAAATATACCAGAAATTCAATTTATATTTTGCAACACAAAATAAAATCTCAAGGGGTGATTATTTGAGAATTTGAAAGTTAGCTGGGCATAAATGTAATTAGGTCAAACCTCGAGGGTACTTTTGTGAACAAAAGAGGTTTTCCACATTTCTTTGTCCACCGATAGTTTAGTCATCACTAAATGACTAGCGAACATACTACTATCAATCAAGAACAAATAACTACACTCGATTCTAAGACTACATTCCGATCCCGAACATTACCATCCATTGCATATAAACCCAAATGAAGTAAGCTCTGAATTCTGATGCATATATTGTAAACACTAGTGGGTGCTAAAAAACAGTCGGACCACATCACAGTTTTCGCAAGAAATTCAACTGATCAATCAAAATATAACCATGTACTCCGACCCCAAACGCATTGACCTTCAAACCTTTCTTCGTCTACTCTATACATAAGACGGATATCACGAAGGAATCCCCATTACATAACATCAGCAAATGAACCTAGCTTCAAGAAGTAACTATGGAGAATAACACACCAAAACATAATTTTTCATAATAATGAACAATGCTGATAACGACGCAAAATTTTCATTAGATCCCAGTGCTCACAGTCTATTGCAACACATAAATTTTCGATTGAGTGGGCATTACACATGTTCTTATCAAACACAATACTCACATTAAATTCAACATTCACTGCAACAATCAAAGAAATTGGATTGCGCAAACTGACCTAATTAATCCGGGTCCTGATTTCGGATTCCGGATCTTATTGTAGACCCACCTCTTCTCGGCTTGGCGAGCCCTCTGCAAGGCCGAGTCCGGCTTCTCTGAAGTCCCAGATCCGCGCTCAATCGAGCGCCGGTCAGGACTTATTCGCACGGGCAGCGAATGAACTAACCCTAGGTTTCCGAGCAAACAAATTAACATATAAAAAATTCTGAAATGAAAAATTGAGCTAGGGTTTATCGTCCTCGTCTATTATTACCTCTGGATGAAAGATCGAATGGCGGAACGTCAGAGGAAAAGCTGAGTGGCTAGCCGGCGGCGTTAGCTTCGCCGGAAGTCCCCGTCGTTGCAGCCATTTATCGAGTCAACGGATGTTTTTGAAATGGGCTCAGTGTAGAGTCATAATAGCTTCGGTTCTAAAACGCCCATCAAATATTGGGCTTCAGGCCCGTTTACTTTTTTGTTCGGTAGAAAAATAGTGTAAATTTGATTTAAAAAACTTTTTTTTTTAACCCACAAAATTCAGTAAAAAAATTGGTAACCAAAAAATAATAGTACTCCGTAGGCCGTAGCAGACTTAAAATTTTAAAAAACGAAAATAGTGTTCGATCGATACCACTTTCAATTTTCATTAATAATAGTCTGCAAGTCGAAACTTTCTCAAATTTTAGGAAACATTTGTCAAATTCAAACTCAGAACGAAGAATTGAACAATGTACTATATAGTGACTGCTGCCTAGTATAATAAAAAAAGTCGAACTTCTCGGTGGGTCAACTGTCGACCTATGGAATGGAACGATGAGAAATGTAACCTAATTTTCTACTACGTATTGAGTTATGTTGAGACTTGAGAGAAAACATACAAATCGAAGAATACAAAAAACTCAAAAGAAAGCACGTGACGACAAAGTGAATCTCCATAGACCTATAGTTAATGTTAATGTAGGATGGGGATAGGGAGAGGGTGTAGTAGAAAAATTCAACAACAAAAAAACATGTATGTATAGACTTGTCTCTGTCTAATCTATGACATGAATTATTACACTATCTTCCTTTTAATTATTTATACACGGATTTCATCAAAAATTGTTTATACACGGATTTCATTATTTATACCCGGATTGATCAACACTTATATAAAAAAATTGTTATTTTTGGATTTTTTAATTAAATAATCAAAGTATAACTGTAAAATTGTTAAGAGTAAAGTTTTGAAAATATTGAATAATTTATTGGTAAAATTGTACCGTACTATACTTGTATAAAAAATGTATAATTAGTCGGTGGTATGTAGGCACTGCTCTGACCCGAATTAGATGTGTATCAGCTTTATCGATCTTACTCTGAATTTATGATTCTATCTTTTTTATTAATTTTTATTTGCGACTAGTTTCATTTTATTGAAAAATTAAATAAATTAAATAAAAAGATAACAAAAAATATTTTCTATATTAAAATATAAATTTATCTCTAATTTATTTAAATATTTTTTAAATTTACTAACAATTATTTTATTTTAACTTTAAAATTAGTTTTTTTTTTAATTTTTTAATCAAAATTCAAAATAATAAGGATGATAGGAGTGGTGCAGATATAGGTTCAGAAAATTATATCACAACCAAAAGCAAGCGCATGATATATTTCTGGAGCCGTACCACAATAATTACTCTGCACACGTCCACACCTCATTATAATTTCACTTCCATCTTCTCTTACATGCACAAAAAACAACACTCCCGAGTAAACCTTTTGCTTGCATCTACCTATCTAGGTTAAAAAAAAAAAAAACATAACCAAATTATTATTCAATGGCAAATTCTAGTAACAACAATCCATGGTACATTAATTACCAATCACGATCATCGGTACTACACGAAGCTCACTTGCCACCGGGCTTCCGATTCCACCCGACGGACGAAGAGCTCATCACTTACTACCTCCTCAAGAAGGTTCTCGACCCTAATTTCTCATGCAGAGCAATCGCGGAAGCCGATCTGAACAAGTCCGAGCCCTGGCATCTTCCCGGTACGTACACGTGTGATTATGATTTATTTTATTAAATTAAATGTTTTGGATTTGTTAGGGATAGCGAAGATGGGGGAGAAGGAGTGGTACTTGTACAGCCTTCGCGACAGGAAGTACCCGACCGGGCTGAGGACGAACCGGGCCACCGAAACCGGTTACTGGAAAGCGACCGGGAAGGACCGGGAGATTCACAGCTCGAAGACGAGCTTGTTGGTCGGGATGAAGAAAACCCTAGTCTTCTATCGGGGGAGAGCTCCCAAGGGGGAAAAGACTAATTGGGTCATGCACGAGTTTCGACTCGAAGGAAAGCTCGCTTATCGCTACCTCTCCGCCACCTCCGAGGTAACATTTTATAATTAGGGTTTGTCGAATGATTGTGTTTTAATTATTACAGTATTTTTTTTTATTTATTTTTTTTTAATCTTGCTTTTTACCTGAGTTATTATTATTTGTACCAGTTGACTTTTAGGCTTTGCACGCAATCAGGATACTTTGATTTTACCCTTGATAGAACCTGACATTGGCTAAATAAAAAAATAAAAAATAAAAAAAATCAATTGTGTTTTTTTGGGATAGGACGAGTGGGTGATATCGCGGGTATTCCAGAAGACGGGACACGGCAGCTCCTCCGCGGCCGGCGGCGGAAAGAAGAGGGCGGCGGTCTCAGCTTCCGGCGATCCGCTCCTCCTCGAGCCCTCCTCCACTAGTTTGAAGCAGCAGCAGCAGCAGCACGTGTCCTGTTTCTCCACTACTCCAGCACCGCTCGTAGATTTTGGTCACGGCTCGCTCTTCGGCCTACCGCCGCCGCCGCCCTCCGATCTGAGCGCGGTGGTTTACGATCATTCCCGGGGGGGGTTTCCTAGCCTCAACTCTCTCAAGGAAAACCTCCATCACCCCTTGTTTTTCTCTACCGAAATGTATGGTTACGCGAATAATCCGTAAAGCGTGCTTTATAATTAAGTAGAATTATTATTATGTAATAATGTTGTGTGTTTTGACTAGTCCAAAACTTTCTATATATGGCAAGTACTAAGACTAAATTTCGTATGAATTATTGTTACTAGTAACGAAGTACGTTCTTTGGGAGTTAATTAATTACGAAATTTAACTAGCTCCGATATTATTGAAAATTAGAGAGATGGATGAATCGAGTAGTAGTGCAGGGCGCGATGGAAAAACGAAGGCACGCGGAATGCCGAAATGGTGCAATTGATTTGGAATTTCGTAATGATGGGAAAGTGTATGTATCTTTTGCAGATGGACGAATATGGACACTGTCACTACTTATGCTTACTTGCATACGTTTTGTTGGTACCAACTTTCAAATTACTACTATAAATTAATAATATATCAACTTTTAAAGAATACTCCATTTGTCCCATTGTAAAAATTTCATTTTTTTCTTCCTTTTTTTATCTAAAAAAATTACCTAGTTCTTCTTTTGATTTCATTATAAAATACTATTCTTAAATAATTGTGCCATATTTCGAGCTAGTCAAGTTCAATCGGACGAGCTAGCCTAGTGATGGGTCTGTAAATGTTGCTCCTGGAAAATGCATCATTTGATATTTTAACGGTAAATTTATACGCAATACATGAGATGATCTGTGATTGTTTGTTCATTTATATATCAATCTTTAGTATTTTATTGGTTTAAATATTAATTCATTTATCACAAGAGGTTGTGACACTTTCTTTGTTAAACAAGTGAAAATTGGTATAAGACGAGGGAGTAATGAATAAAAACGTGAGCCCAGTTGATTGGGCCAAGATTATACAAGCCCAAATTTACATCGGCCCAGTCCACTCATTTATCCGATTATCTTTATTTCTGCAGTTTTCTAATCCTCTCTCGCGGAGATGGAGGCGTCCTTTATAAAGTTGTTGAATTCAAATCACTTCAAATATATTTTAAGATTAACTATAATGAAATTTAACTAAGATAAATAATCTCATTTTAAAATTTAATGACTCTACTTAAAAATGCGGAAGTGCAAAAGTCACAGTATCTATGGATAGTTAATTAATTAATTAATGGTATGAAAAAAAGGTTTTTTTTGTTTCCAAGGAAAACTGAAAAGTTGTTTTTAAGCTAAGTGGGCCCGGAGTCTCTTCGGTGAGCCCGCCCCCACCCGATCGAAACCCACATTTTGAAAAATAAAAACCACACACCTAAACTCATACATGATCGTACAAGCGCACACATAATCTCTCACACTAGGGCTTTTTTCCCCTCATTTTTCCTTGCGATCGGAACAACAATGGCGGCTAACGGCGGCGGTCGGAGCTTGAGGAAGCCGGTTTTCGTGAAGGTGGAAGATCTGAAACCCGGGACCAACGGCCACACTCTGGTGGTGAAGGTGCTCGACTCCACCACCGTGCTGCAGAAGGGCGCCGCCGCGTCGCCGCACCTCCGCGGCACCCGCATTTCTGAGTGTCTCGTCGGAGACGAAACTGCCTCTATCCTCTTCACCGCCCGTAACGCACAAGGTATACCAGTGCGTGTGTGTGTGTTTATTGAAATACGTGTTAAAAAATACACTCGAAAAACTTGCAGAAACTAGGAGTTTAGGAAATCATTGCATCTTCTGTAGAATATTTTCGTGATTTTTTTCTTCTATTTTGGGGGTTTTGCCCTCTTTTTTGTTTTTTGAACACTTGTGGAATTTTGTACGTCTATGATTATGGTTATCTATTTGCTTCATTTTTCACTCCTGTTTTAGGCGATTTGTTGAATATATTTTGTGTATAGCATTCTGATTTCTGTGGTTCCAATTGTTGGTGTGGCAAGGTTTACTCTTTGGGAAATAAGCAGAGTAGATTGACAGAATAATCTGATTCACTTTGTTTTGGAAGGCCATTTGATTTCAAATTTGTTGTCGGATAATAGACGACGAGAGGTTAAATTTTTCCAAGCTTGTTAAAATATACGACACGAATAGGATTTGAATCTTCATTTATGAACTAACTTGAGTATTGTTGTTTGCAACTATGCTTGTAGTTGTTGTAAGTTATCTAATGGGCTTATAAACCCATCTCATGATTAGATTCTAACTTTATTTTGCTGCTTATGCACAGTCGATATGATGAAGCCTGGAACTACTGTTATCCTGAGGAATGCAAAGATTGATGTGTTCAAGAATACCATGAGGCTAGCTGTGGACAAATGGGGCCTTATCGAGTTAACTGATCAGCCTGCTTTGTTCGTGGTCAAAGAAGATAACAACCTCTCACTCATTGAGTACGAGCTGGTGACGGTTTCAGGGTAGAATCTTTTGTCGTCGTCGACTTTTCAGTATGAACATATGAAATCTAGGATTTTGGTGGTTATGCTTTTCATCTATCTGTCGATCCTATCTATGAAATCTATGCTATGTTTTTATTTCTTGTGTAATATGCGTAACTTGGAAGTGATGAGAGGAACTTGTTGGCTGTTTATGTTTGTTAAGGATTCGGCAGGGAAAGCTTTTGACTGTTTGGAACAGCATGTTTAAAGAAATCAGGTTTATTACTCCATTAATTATGGTTTCAGGGTATGTTTTGCAGAATCTTTTCACTGGATTATATGTGGTTTATAAGGTTAATGACAGACGTGTCATAATGTTATTGGGGGAACTGAATATTTCTCTGTTGATTAAGGGAAGGACAATTGGTGAGCTCTAGTCTTCTCCTCCATAAATCTTTCTAGAGGACTTCAGTATAGATTTCCTAGGCAAAATAATGAAATCCAATTGTACTGCATCACCAAATTCAAAAGCCCCCACCTGTCAAAATTCACAGCAAGAAAATTTTCAACATATGCCAATCTTGTAAATTCAGAGATTTTGTTTGGATAATTTTTTTTACGTATTTCAAATTAGATGTTTAAACAAAAATTACTACCCTTTTAGATTCCCAAACTTTTGCCAATTCTCATTTTTTGATTTCCTTAAATTTGTCGTACTTATATTATTATTTTTTTCATTAACGTATCCATTAGTCATTATTTACCTAAGAATATTCATTATATCTGTTCTTTGAGAAGAAAAAATTTCAGACATGGATATAATATTAATTTATTATTATTTTCTCTATCTCAAGTTTTCAGACATCGAATTATAACTAATTTCTTATTATAATAATCAAGTGACTTATTAGTCACTTAACAATTGTTGGGTCTGTCCGCCCGTAAACGAGAGATGTCCTATATCATGAACTCAATTCAAATTTTCAAATAAACTTCTATAAACTCGGCTCAAATTTTCACTTCAAATTTTCACGCTATTATTTTACATTTTTTTTACTAATATTAATATTATTTTATTCTCAATTTTTTTATGTATTATTATTTAATTTTTCACAATTATACATTTTATTCTTCATAAAAAAAAATTTATTTTTCGCACAATTAATATTGAATTATCAACAATGTGTATGCACAATATTTATTAATTGGTTTATGTTTATTGATTTATTAATTGGTTTATGCACAATATATGTATTGTATTCTTTCACAAATTTATTAAGTTCATGCCAATTTAAATGAACTCGAGTTTACGTAATATTTTGACATTCATTTGGCCAATTTTGTACAGAATAAAAGTTGTGTTTTTAGTGTCCAAAAATTGTACCAAAATTCCAAATATATACTTTTTGACAAACTAAAAAAATCCCGAAAAATAAATGAAAAATACCCCAATTTTGGCGGTAACGTTTGGTGGGAAAAAATCAACACAATTTTGAGAAAAAATTTCCCCACAAACCCATTCGCACAACCGAGCGCGTCTCTTACAACTACCAACATAAGATAAACTTAACCGCCACATCACCGATTTTCAAACCTGGAGGTCCCACCGCTGTTACGTTTATTGACCGGTGATTCAGACGCGCGTGAAGCTCGAGTGCCGAGACCCTCGAAAATCAGTATATATATAGATATAAATTTATATAGTAATTAAATATTTTTTTCCAAACGGTGAAATTAGAGAACCCTTGTTTCTCAGTACCTCCGCCCTAGTAGTCTTCTGTAACAGCCTCTCCCCATCTGGAAAAAAAGACCTAAAAACTTTTTGACTTGAAAAAAAGGAAAAGATAAAGAAAATCCCCAAATTGAAAAAGATAGGTTTTATTTGTATGATCGGAATTCGTGAATCTCAACATCCGCAAAATTCGCTTGTTGTATCAGAGGAAAATTAGGGTTCTATCGTGGGTTTATGGATGTTTCTTCTCTGCGTGATCCATCGCTAGAAGGTCAGTTTTTCATCGGCCTCATTATCACTAATTCGCTGTTTTTCTGACTCGAGAAAGTCGTTTCGAACGGGGAAGACAATTTGATTTCTGAATTTGTATTGTATCGTGTGAAAGGTGTAGGAAATTATTCAGGGAGACAGAGGAGGAGATAGGTCGGTGTTTGTATTGAGTTGCTTGTTTGTGTTCTAGGATCTTTGATATGCGACTATCCCAGTCTGATTCAGTAGTTAAGACGAGGAAGGATCGGAGATTCAGGAATAGATTTAAGGTCAAGAAAAAGCACAAGAAATTAGACTCAATCTGTGAAAGTTCATTTACCAGGAGCCACGAGGGGGTTGAAAAAGTCGAATCGAATGAGCTTAACAACGGAGGGAATGAATTGGAGCTTCGAAGGAGCATCAGGGCCCGTAAAGCTCCAGTGTTGCTTGATTCGTCTCCTATGCCACCAAAAAAACGGCAGAAGGTTGATCGCATTGCGACCAATAGTTCTGAGAAAGTCGGGAGAGAAGACAGGGTGCAGTGTGAAACACAGTGCTCGAGCTCGAGGGAGTTGGATGAACAAAATGGTGGTTGGAGGCCGAGGTTGAGATCTAGGGGAAGGAATGCAGGATTTTCTAGGCGAAAGAGGGAGGAATCTTCTGTGAAGGGCAAGAGAAAGCTTTTTGAAGATTCTGATGGGTCAAGGAATGATGATATGGAACCACCATTTTATGGCAAGGAAGACAGTTTGTCAGGTGAGAAATTGACAGTTGTTAAATCAAAGAGGCCGGAAAGGATTAAAGCTTCGAATGTTTCGGCGAATGAGAACAAGGAAATTGATTTGGAAGGTGGGGTGGAGGGTGGTAAAGAAAATAACAGAGATGAGGTTTTGGAAGTGATGGATGAGGTAGATGGATTGCATTTGGAGATTAATTTAGAATGTGAAAATGCAGTTGAACTAGAGGATAGTCATGTGGCTTCAGAGTTGGCTAAGAGAGACGAGAGAGCAGTTTCAACAGGTTCTTGTGCAGTTGGAGTAGAAGATACCCATGTGGATCCGCTATCGGCTGGGAGAGAGGAGACGGGGGTTGAAAGGGGTTTGAAATTAGAAGAGTATCAAAACAATGGGAATATAGAAACAAGGGAAGAGTGTGTGGTGCTTGGAAATTTAACAGGTGGTATTTTTCCTGACCAAGGAAATGTTGCTGAAGTTGATTGTGCTCCAGCTGATCAAGCGAATGACAGAGGAAATCCTGATGATGGGCAATGTAATCAATTGAATGGGAAAAACAATGCTTCTGCTGTTTCAACTGTTGTAGTAGACAGAAAATCAAGAATAAAATTGGGAAGGAGATGTGGTTTATGTGGGGGCGGTGTCGATGGGAAACCTCCAAAAATACTTCTGGATGGTGCTGGTAGTGATAATGAAGCATATAGTGGATCATCTGGTTCAGAGGAACCTAACTATGATGTTTTGGATGGATTTGGCGATCAACCTGGTTGGCTTGGACGACTTCTGGGTCCTATAAATGATCGATTTGGTATAGCAGGAATTTGGGTTCATCAACATTGTGCTGTATGGAGTCCAGAGGTATGACTCATCTTCTAATTTTACTGCAGTGATGTCTTGACAGTTATCTTGGCTAAGAAATGGGCTTTTATTTAGACAGTTTTCTTTTTCATGCATTTAGTGGGAGTAACATCTGTTATTTACTCAGTATTGTGGTTAAGCTAAAGTTATATATGCTCCATGCATTCCTCTTTCTTGTTATCCATAAACATCAATTTCTTGTTGTTGACTTCATAACTAGAGTTCTGAGTTTTTCAGTGTTTGCCATTTTGTCCAAGATTTTGCTGATATCATTCTGGAAGCTTCCATGGTGGTATGAATAGAAAATTTCTTAGTTTTCTGTATACCATATTTTCTTGGGTTATATACTTGAGAGTTGAGATTGTGGCATGTGTGCTGCAATTCAAACTTGATCTAAATGTTTCATGGATTCTTGTGATTGAGCAACAAAATTCAGGCTCTGTATCGTTTGGTGATTTTAGGGCCTAACGGTGGAAGCAAATTAAAATTGAAGTATAAGCTGCATCCACTTTCGTTCCCTTGTTCAAACCTCATTTTTTTTGTTCTAGGCCATACTAGTTTTTCTTCCAGGTTGAACATATAAATAATATGTGAAAGAGGGTCTGATGGGGTCTAATAATGCATCATTGTGACTTGGTAACAGGGCTGAGGCCAACATTTTTGGGTTTTCTCGAGGAGACACTTTATTTGGTGCACCTCAAATCATTTTACACCTTAATTAAAATCGTTGTGTTAACTTTGACTTGGAAGACTATATACATAATATTAATTATATTCTAAATATGGGTGTTTTTAGAGCTATTTTTTCACCTCTTGTAAAATATTGAAGCCTCTTTTTTTAAAATATTAATCTAGGAATACAGCTCTGTAATGAAAAAGGCATTTTTTTAAAATTCGAATCCTTTCCTAAAATGGGAAACACTAGTTAGAATTTGGAAAGTGTTCGAACCTCCAATCTCCTTTCTCGTAGGAGTCTTGTACATTAAAAACCAAAATATCAAACTTCGTTTATTTTCTCTTTTTGTTAGCAGTTGGGACTTGGGATTATGCGTGTGAATGTGTATATACAGTAGTTTTGCACATTAAGAAAATGCAATTTTGAATCACCAACATTTGTTTTATTTTCATTATACTTTCTAATATTGTTGCTTAAAAGATTTCAGGTCTCAGTGTTGTACCTTCTCCATGTTGCTAAATGATAGAAAATTTTAATAGGATGTAAGCAACAATCTTGGCTGTCTGATTTTATGTACTTTCATTTTTCATGCACATTACATTTTTCTTTTTTTGTATATCATTTGTTAGTTATATATAGACAGCAATTTATATTGGTGTTATATTATTTCTGCTATTCTGATAATATTTTTCAGGTTTATTTTGCTGGATTGGGATGCTTGAAAAATGTCAGGGCTGCACTTTATCGGGGAAGAGTTTTGAAATGCAGTCGCTGTAGGAGACCTGGAGCAACCATAGGATGTCGTGTTGATCGATGTCCAAAAACTTACCACCTAGTGAGTGGCTTGGCTATATACTGCACCTTAGCTCTCTTCCCCCTCCGAGTGTTCATTGTTTTGTTGAATATTTTTATTTTATTTATTATTTTTTCCTGCTCAATCTCAGTTCTCTTTCTTGCCTTGTTTCTCCTTTTTGCTGCATGATGTGCCGTATTGTTTCATATTGACTGGGTTACTTTTTTTGTGTTAAATTTGTTTGATGTTGCAGCCATGTGCACGGGCCAAAGGTTGCATCTTCGATCATCGTAAATTCCTTATAGCGTGCACTGATCATCGGCGTCTATTTCAACCGTATGGAATACAGAGTGCACAGTGGTTAAAGAAAATGAAGGCTAAAAAGTTGAAGTTGGAATTGCGGAAGATGGCCAATGATGCATGCCGCAAGGATATTGAAGCGGAGGAAAAATGGTTAGAGAATTGTGGGGAGGATGAAGAGTTTTTGAAACGTGAAAGCAAGAGGCTCCACCGGGATTTGTTACGAATAGCACCTACTTATATTGGTGGTGCAAATTCTGTGCGTGAGAAACAATTCCAGGGCTGGGAATCTGTTGCTGGCCTGCAAGATGTCATCCGGTGCATGAAAGAGGTTGTCATCTTGCCACTCTTATACCCCGAGTTCTTTAGCAATATAGGACTCACACCTCCTAGGGGAGTTCTGTTGCATGGATATCCTGGAACTGGTAAGACATTGGTTGTGCGTGCACTAGTTGGCTCCTGCGCTCGTGGTGACAGGAGGATAGCATATTTTGCACGCAAAGGTGCTGATTGTCTCGGAAAATATGTCGGTGATGCCGAGCGCCAGCTAAGACTTTTATTTCAGGTTGCTGAAAAATCTCAACCTTCTATAATCTTCTTTGATGAGATCGATGGTTTGGCCCCCTGCCGCAGTAAGCAGCAAGACCAAACACACAACTCTGTTGTCTCCACTTTGCTGGCATTGATGGATGGAATAAAATCTCGAGGCTCGGTTATTGTAATCGGAGCAACTAATCGTCCGGATGCGGTTGATCCAGCTCTAAGAAGGCCCGGGAGATTTGATCGGGAAATATATTTCCCGCTGCCCTCTGTTACGGACAGAGAGGCAATCCTCTCTGTGCACACTAAGAAGTGGCCCAAACCTGTAACTGGATCCTTGCTAAAGTGGGTAGCACAGAAAACTGTGGGATTTGCTGGTGCTGACCTTCAGGCTCTTTGTACTCAGGCTGCAATAATTGCTCTAAGGAGGAGCTTTCCGTTGCAAGAAGTTCTCTCCGCAGCCGAAAGCCGAGGCACTGATAAAAAATGCCCTGTTATTCCTACGTTTTCCGTGGAGGAGAGAGATTGGTTGAAAGCTTTTTCATGTGCTCCGCCACCATGTTCTCGAAGAGAAAGTGGTGTTGCTCTGAATGACGTGGTTTCTTCTCCTCTTAAAATCCATCTCGTTCCATATCTACTTGTACCACTTACGAAACTTCTGGTTAGTCTGTATCTGGATGAGCGTGTCTGGTTGCCACCGCTTCTGAAGAAGGCTTCCACATTGGTGAAAGGTATTATTGTTTCTGCTCTACATAGCAGGAGTGTGCATAGTGATAATTGGTGGTTGCACGTGGACACTTTACTTCAAGAAGCTGATGTTACATATGAGATTGAGAAGAATATTGTGCTAGAGAGTATTCTAAATGGAGAGAGTAACCCATGTGAGCCTAATGTGAGAGAGGAAAACGCTGACAAGGGGTGTTCAAATATTACCTCTTCCAAATCTCTGTATATGGGTACGCGGCCTGGGTTGCTACAAAATATGAATCATGGACTCTGTAGTGAATCAGGATTTCAAGTGTTGATTTGTGGAGATCCAAGATCGGGTCAGAGCCATCTTGCCTCGTGTCTTCTCCACTATTTTGTTGGCAGCATTGATGTATGGAAAATTGACTTGGCTGGAATCTCCCATGAAGGACGTGGAGACATGATTCATGGGCTAACATATATACTAAGTACGCCTGTCTTGTCATTTCAACTTTTTAAAATTACTTGGACTTACATCTATTTCTAAATCAATTCTCAATCCATTTCTCATTTGTTTATCATGTGGGTCCCTATCTTATCCCAGCATAGAAAGGCTATCTTATTCCAAGTCAGGATTATTGGATATTTTCATAATTAGATCCGTCAGTTTTTAAAATATGCACACTATTCAAATTGGGTATTCATTTAATCTGGTGAATATTTCACAAATATTGTAAATGGATAAATAATTCAGTGTAGAATCATTGATTATAGCAGCATATTGTTATTTATTGAGTTGTTTGCGTTCTGCCTTGAAGCATTATGTATGTATTTAATCCACGCACGACCCTTTTTTGTCTTTATAGTCTAAACTATATTTGGATTTATTATCTTATATCAATAATTGTTATTATGACTAAAAATGACAGTGAAGTGTGCTGGTTCGAGCGTGTGCTTGTTGTTTATGCCAATGATCGATTTATGGGCCATTGATGTAACCTCAGAGGTGTACAGTGAAGTTGACATAGAAAATGGGCTTTGCTCAAGTACTGATGATGTAAAGAAGGCTTCATATATCTGGACCTCTTTCATTGAGCAGGTGGAGTCCATGCGTGTAAATACATCCTTGATAATTCTGGTATGATGGTTCTTTTTGTAATGCCTACATTCAACAACTTATTACATTTGTAAGAGTATAAAATATGTGAAATACTTCATATCTTGCAAAATGTAGAGTGTGGGCTGTTAGCTTTTCATTAACATCAAATAACTAATTAAGTACTCAATCCACCCTTATTCAGATTCCTAGTTTTTCTATATTTGATTGCCCCAAAACATTTGTGAACTTAACAGTATATCAGAAAGTCAAAGAAAAGTAATTTGTTTGATTTGTGCCTTTCTTAAAGTTGATTAGTCTTTTGACCTTTTCCCTTCTTATTTATTTGGGGGAGCTCATTTTGACATTGGGATTTGTATAGTGCCTACAAATATTTATCGGGCAATATCCTGTACAAGATATACTATTTGATGCCGAATTCACTAATTTGTTATTTTGGAGTTTCAATCTTAGTGAATTAAAGAGGAATTAGGCTACAGAGAGCTTTGAAAATTATAGTAACAAAGATGATTGAGTGGTGACATAGAAATCCATTAGCTGTTTGTTTGAATTGTGTCAGCGTGTTTATGTGCAATGTGGGGAATTTTTAAAAATTTGGAGTACTATTCACGTTTAAGGTTTAGGTTCCTAATGTTATTAAGTCAAATATTCTTAGCATTGAAGTATCTCACTGTTGGAACTAACCTGTATTTATTTATTATGGGTATTGTCACCTTAGAAATAATTGGGAAGTGCTTATACTAAAATTTTCTTCTGACAGGCCACATCAGAATTACCACTTTCATCCCTCCCTAATAAGATAAGCCAATTTTTTGGGAATGCGACACTTAACATAAGCCTCTCGAGTACATCGGACCATAAGGTGCCACGGTTCTCTATCCAGCTCGATGGGATCTTCAATCATGACAAGGCAATTAAGTCTTTAGCTGCTGACTTGACCAAGGATTTGGTCCTACACTTTGTTCAGTCACTTCAGGGTGGAAATCATAATAACGAGAAATCAGTGGGAAAAAATTATGAATTGGCAGAAGGTGCTGCTGGCCAATCTTTTCAGATTAAACCTAACCAAGTCAGCTGCTCCGCTCCTGTTGATCTGCCAAATAAAACTATTAAAGGGAAATCAAGTCTGTCGTTAGCAATTTCCACTTTTGGCTATCAGATTCTGTGTTATCCTCATTTTGCCGAACTGTGTTGGGTCACATCCAAGTTGAAGGAAGGCCATTGTGCCAACACGAGTGGGCCCTGGAAAGGTTGGCCCTTCAATTCATGTATTGTTCGTCCAGAGAAAGCTGGTGCCCCGGCTGGCTCTGGCCATAATACCCAAACCAGAGAACCATCTGGTTTTGTTAGGGGACTAGTTGCGGTTGGCCTGTCGGCATATAGAGGTGAATATTATTCTCTCAAAGAAGTTTGCTACGAGGTTCGAAAAGTTCTGGAAAATCTTGTTGGACGAATTGATGGTAAAATTCAAGCTGGGAAAGACCGAAGTATTTTTACTCGTATTCTATCTCAAGTGGCTTATCTGGATGACATGATTATCAGTTGGGCTCACGCATTGCACAGGTATTATTTCTACTAAATCCCCTTCACACAAGGGAACTAATCCCCTAGCCTCCTCCCTAGAGCTATCCAACTGGTTGATTGGTTGGTTACTAAATTTGCACTGTGGTCCGATTGTGTGGTTGGGAATTTTCCCAACTGCCAACCACTGGTTCATCAACCGGCGGTTCAGCCAGTTGGGCAGCTCTACTCCTTCCAATAGAACCGAGTATATACTTAGTTGAGTTAAGCTCTTCTGATTCCGTCTCATTTTATTTATCTTAAATCATTTTTTTTTTCAGTTTAGAGGTGGATACTCGTGTTTCAGATGTCTGCAAGAACAGTATTTCTGAAGGCGATGGCTGTAAGCTAGAAATTATAGTAGAAGAAGAAAAAGGGCCTTCTAATATAGAAGAAGCTGCTGCTGCTGCTACTACATATCATGGTTTTGACCCTGAGAGTAATTCCAATATCCAAGCGGACGGTCCTTGTGGTTCGGGTAAAACGCGTGCTATTGCCACTTGCGTTTACGAATGTTGTTCTGAATGTTATTCCAACCTCCATAATTTACTGCTGAAAATTATAAACACCGAGTGGGGACTTAGAGAAGGGAACGACTCCACTTTAGAAGATTTTCACGATTTTGTGGCCTCTTTATCTGCAAGTCTTCACTTCACAGTGAGTAAATTGTTCGGAGGTGAAAAGGAACCTTCAGACAGAGAAGGCGGTTGTGGTGAGTATAGAAAACGGTGCACGTCTGAATGTAGATATCCAGACAAAGTGCTGATGGAGGAATGCAATTCTCATGGGAAGAGAAAAGACACTACTAAAACGAAAAAGCTAGACCCTAGATTTGTATTCAAGGATGGGGTATTGGCTAGTTTTGATAAGGCGGGAACAAGTACCGGTGAGGAGGGCGACGACAACGTTTCTTGTCACTGTAAATTTGAGGAATTATGCCTTTGTTATCTTATGGAGTGGTTGGTAAGAAGCAATGAATCTGTTAAATGATGGTGGGCATGTTATTTAGTAGTCCGCAAATTTTGGTACACTTGCGGGATATATCAAATCTCCAACTTCACTGATTTTTATACACTCCAAAAAAACAGTATTTATTTTCAGTTTTTTTTTTTATATACTTTTGTAAAGTACTAATGTTATTATGTTAATTAGTTTTATCTGTTTGGAAAAAAAATATGAATCTTATTTAATGATCACAGTGCAATTTGTTTAAAAACAATTAAAGATTGAATTTTTATATTGAAAAGTAAAATAAAAGGTGGCATATTTTAAGTGTTGAAGATTGAGGTAAAATTCATATATCACTTGTTCGTTTTTTTACTATTCCAAAAGGATTAAAAAAAATGTAGAGAAAATATAGCACCCCAAAATAGTAATAGTCCAAAGGATATATATGAATAGAGGGCGGTTGTTTTTTTTATCAATCCCATCATCCAAACATGCTCACATGTATAGCGCCGTGTCTTACTTTTTTTGTAGGCAGATGTTATGTTGTTGCATATGCACATAACCCCAAATTTTCATCATTTTATTTTTGTCTCAACTAAAAAAATACCTCTCTATGCCATATAGTTTGCATAGAGAAATTTACCATGCCATGTAGTTTGCATTGAGAAAATGATGTGTAATTTTTTTTTTTTAAATAGGAGTATAATTTTGTGAGTGTTAAATCAAATAAAATAGAGATATAACGAATACTGCAACATTAGAATTTTTTATTTTAAAATGTGTAAACAATTTTGAGACTGACAATACAAACAGAGCTGTAGAAGGATGGGAAGGAGAGTAATGAATATTACTTCTATTATAAATATGAAAAAAGTAATAATTATGCAAAATCTATCTGAACAAAACATGGGCCTCTAAAAGTTAAAAAAAAAAAAACCTGATTTTAGGGTTGTTTAGTAGACTATATATATAAAAAATCCAAATAAAATAACATCGTATCTTGTAGGCTGTCACATAGTTGGAACAAAATAAATAACTATATATGAATATTTACCAAAGAAAAAAAGAAGTCAGATTTGTGTTTATAATTGGTTGAGTAATGAATTAAAGTAAACGAGGAGCACATGGGTTTCTGCTGGCAACTAAATTTCAAACTGGTTAATAATACTCTTCCCCCATATTCCTTTGTTGGTTCAATTAATTGCACACTTAAAACCTTCTTTTTTTTCTCTTTTTTCCAAATTGAGACAGGAAAAAACATTTTCACTACTGGTAATAATAGAATCAATTTTTACCAATGTGTTATCATTCTAGCTAGTCTTACTGATGGTGAACAACCAAGACTGATGTGTCATCAGTCATCACCTATCGAAAAGTGCTCGGTTTTGCAAATTGACCGATAGGTAAATTCAAAACATTCATGAAATCGATTTTGCAAATTGACCGACGTAAATTCAAAACATGCATGATTTTTTTTACAAAAGCTACTTTATACCTTTTTGTTTTATTATAATAAGATTCTGTCCTTTTTTTTTTTTTTAGTTTTTTTTTTTTTTTTTTTTTTTTTTTTTTTTTTTTTTTTTTTAAGTACAGTATAAAAAATTATCATAATAAAAAAGATGAGTAATTACAATTAACCTTTTATAGCCTATGGTCAGCTTTTCTTCGTGCATTTTAAAGTTCCATCCAAAGTTCAAATGATTAGGACACCTCATCATAATACCAACACGTCCACACCCACAAAGTCCAATTATTACACTAATTGCACTTGGACACAATACTTTGTATGTATTAAGATTTGATAGGATGATTTTGATAAGGTTGTATCATTATAACTTTATAATAAAAGAAATAATAAAATGTTGATTCATCTAAGAATATATTTCTTCTCTTAAAAGTTTCATATATATAATTACACGCTCATTAAAGAAATATTTATATTAATTACTTTTTTACTACGTAAAAAGATATTTTTACTTATACATTTATTTTTACTCAAAACTATAGTATATTTTATTAATTAAAAAAACATTTTAATCAACAAATTAATAAAACATTTTTTGTTAATATATGAGTACATGTTCAAGAAGGGGAGTATAATAAACATATTAAGTCATATTAAGTTATTAACTACTCCTTTCTCTTCGTCGGATAAATGTTTGTCAGTTTCTTTGTATATTTACAAATAAGTTGGCAAATAAGCTGGTTGTCAACTTCTTTGTATATTTACAAATAAGCTGGCAAACACTGGTGTGAGACGAAAGTAGTAATAATCATTAAACTATAATAATCACACAAATATTGAAGAAAAAAAACACATCAAATATTATTATCACATTTTTATTTTATGTCCAATCACAATCAAAATAACTCTCCTAAAGAAAATCAAAAACAAATTTTCACATTATTTACACACACACAACAAAGAAAGATGCAATGAAATAGAAAAGCTCATCCAATCACACACACCCTTGGTCCTGTTTCCACCTAGTAATAAATGTATAGCAATCTTGGAGCACATGACATCCAAAGCCCCACATGGCCACTTAGACAATTTGACAGCTTTTCAAGATAACCATACCATATGCAATATTTTTTCTTCCTTTTTGGCAATTCATTCATATCTAATTATCTATCAAGATATAAACAAACAGCATATAAAAACCACTAGAAATTTCAAGAACCCCATCTCCATTTCTATCCATCTTGTTGTGAGAAAACAAGAAGCACCAATTCATTCAACCATGGATCATCATGATAACAATAGCAATGCTCAGTATGAATCAAGGTCTGACCTTGAGAGAGTTGAGCCTGGAGAGCTGCTTGAAGACAGTTGGTTCTTTGGAAACTTGCTCCACAGCAAATCAAGAATGCTGAGAAGCTTATCGGATACTTGCACCTCTTCGAGCTACACCCGGGAGAATTCGCCTCCTGCGAGATCGTACGAAGAAACATTCGAATCGATCAAGAAACTGTCGACTGGAACTAGCCGGGGTAATCTGATCAAGGCGCCTTCGGTCCCACTGGAGAGGCGGGATCGAAAGGCCGGTGATCCTCAGAGAAGCAAGAGATCAAACAGGAAGAAAGCGTCGTCGAAAATCTTGGTTCGAGCGCCATCTCTGCCGACTAGCCTCGAGGCAGCTGAGTCTCAGGATGAAGATATTGAGTTCTCCATGGGGAAACTGATCAGGCAAGCTTCGATGAGCTATTCGGACACGTTGCCTCCTAGAACGCAGTATACTAACAAGGTATTAAGGCTCAGAGCTCTTTCACGCATTTCATCGAACACTTGGTGACAAAAAATTGAGACTTTGTTATTGAATTTGCAGGGTTTAACAAGAAGCTGTAGCATATCAAGGCACAGATCAAGAAGAAAACCCGATATAGAGAGCGTTCAAATTGACCTTGAATCCGAGGAATTGAAAGGGTTTAAGGATTTGGGGTTCGATTTCGACGAGAAAGATTTGAGCCCTAACGTGACAACGGGGTCGCAGGAAAAGAAGGAATTCGAAGAAGACGATGGAGAAACAAGCAGGAGGCCGTATCATTCCGAGGCATGGCGCGCGCATAGCTATTCTGCGCCGCCGGTGACGAACTGGGGTGGGAAGAGATCGACGGAGGACATGAAGGCGAAGATTAAGTTCTGGGCGAGGGCGGTGGCGTCTAACGTGCGCCAGGAGTGTTGACGATATAGCCCAGCAGGCTAAATAAATTTTATTTTGGTTTACTTCAAATAAAAATAATAACAAAAGTGATTTTATTAAAAATAAAATTGCTTCAAAATTATTACTACTATTATTAATTACAGTATATTATTATGAAAAAAAAATCACTAACATTGTAACACAAGAATATACATTTTTTTGGACGTGATTATTTATATCAAAATAATGTTTTGTATTTAAAAAGACTATTTTTTATTTCAATTTTGACTTTAGGTATCAATAAAATGAAACATTTTAGTTTCCCGCAAGTAATCTTTGTCAACTGATTAATCAATCTTTAACTTGTAAGCAACACCAAATCTTTTGCTTTTTCTTGATATCATATTTGTATCAAGTGGCTATAACAAATTAACACTACAAGTTTCAGATAATTATGGGATCAGCCCTACACTTCCATTTATTTGCAAATAGGTTCTGTTTATGTAATTACAGCAAACCTCAGGGTAGTTTTCATAATTATCCCGTTGAGGCGTTGACAGAAACTTCACCACCAAAACACACACAAGTTCAATAACATTGTAGCAAATACATCTCACACATACGGAGACGACGAGTTGTTTTAGAGCTTTACGACCTCCATTCGCAAGCCGTACGACCTAAACTCCACTGAACACGAGAAACTACAAGTCTACAATACTAAATTACACTAACAAACGAAGCACTCAAACACATACTACAATTCTACACTAACATGTCAGAATACGAAAGTCTTTCCCCATTACCTAGATACCTTTGCTGCACTGTTGGATTCAAAACACCACAACTGATTATAGTTACGATAGGGGCCTGTGAGATATTCGTTAACAGTAGTAGAAGAGAGCAGTAATTTAGATTCACTGCCAACGGTATATAGTAGCTTGGGGTGCGGTCATCGATCCAATCTCAGTGTGTTCTTCAGGCTTGGGTTGATTTAGTGTTGTTCCGAAAGAAGAATCTGGTTTCAAAGTATTCGCTACTTGATCGTCAATAACTACTGCTTTCTGTGATTTCACATTCACGGCCATGGCATGAAGTTGCTGCAGCCTATAATCGGTTTCAGGCCGCCGACAAATCTTCCTCAAAGGAACTATTTCCTACAGAGGGGTAATGGGTTTATTTGTAATCTGAGAACTCTCTAGATTTTTTTTTTTTGGCAAAGTCGACAAAATCTCAAGTTTAATCCTTCAATTTCATATGCATCTTAAATCACTACCCAGATTAATCGTAAATTTAATTGTATCTATACCTCAGATTGGTCGTGATCATATCGGGCTAGAAACCTACATCGACAGCCTCTTACATCATGCCTTCGCCTTTGTGCGTCAAGAATATGTGCATCAAAGTATAAGGCCTGCTCTTTGCCTTCCTGAAAGGAAATATAAATAAAATCTAATCTCATATATTAAGCAAAAGTAACTTTTCGTGAAAATAACAACTGCAGTTTTTCTGTCGCTATAAACTGAACCTGAAAGCAGAGTATTAAGTCTCCAGGTAAAACTGCCACACACTCTGAGGACTCACATGGGAGTGACCTTTGCCTCACATGCCTGCGGATATTGACCCATTCGTCCTCTTCGGAACCAAACCCAGAAAAACGAACCAGAGCATCCTGAGGTCGATAATGTAATATCCATCAAAATGACTACATTCGGAAGAGACTATCAATGCCCTCGAGCCATTTAGTAGCAAATCCAGAGCTTACTATGATATCAATTAACTAAATCGAGCTCATTATTTTGGCCTCAGTTTGAACTAATTACAATGATGCATTACACATGACTAACATTTTAAAACAAAACGATGAGCCCAAAAATCACAAAAATTGCTGCTGCGAGGAAACTAAAGAGAAATAATTCTACACTGGTTTAAATAATTATAAATTTACATAGAAATAAATGAATAGCTGCTGAAGCTTTTTGCTAAGCCTTCGTGTTTGGTATATTAGTTACAAGCTAGGCAAGGTGATTAGAAAGAACACAGATATAATTCAGAAAGAAAACCTTGTACTAGTTCAAGTCGAGTACTACACGCATTTCGATTGAAAGTTTGAAATGCTGAAAGTATTGTGGCTTTTAAAAAAATGAAATGAAAGAATACTTCTGCACCAAGGGAAATATATCAAAGAGACATATGTACAGAGCATAACGAACAGCCATACTTCAAAAAATTACCGGATCGCCAGTCTCTAATGATCTATGTGATATAAAAGATGCAACATCATACCTGAAATATGAAAAGGGGGGTGAGAACATTAACTGTTTCTTATTAGCAAAGGAAACAAATCGAACAATATTAAAAAAATGATATGCGAAAAGACTAACCATGCTCCATCTCTGGCAGATTTAGCTTCAAACTCCATCAGCAAATTCTCCGAAGCATTCCTGCCTGCACTTTGGGCTGCTGATAAAAGATATTCAAAAAATGTTAATTGCAGAAGATACCATTGAGACTAATTACGAAAGAATCATGTGAAGCTTACTCGATGGAGCAGGAACTAGATGAGGGACTTGAGACATACTTCTCACTGTGGCTGGTAACACCATTCCAATTAGCACGAATATACAGGGAGGGTAACCAAACAACAATAAATTTATGAATTTTTTCAAATTTTTAACATGATATGTAATTTGAAATTTTACTTGAGTGAGTTTGAGGAGTCTGAGAAGCAATAACCCGGGATTGAGGAGGAGTCTGATGTAGTTGAGTTTGATCCCTAGCCGCCTTAGCTCTAATAGCATATCGTCTATTTTGAAACCAGTTCCATACCTGTTGAAAAAGAAAATGAGAAAAAAAACATGTTGTCTTAATTAAAAGAGCAATGCCGTTTACACTAGGGAAAATATCCATTACTTGTTTTGCTGAGACTTCCACCTTCCCAGCTCTATCGGTGGACGTACTATCAAATAGAAAACAGTCGGGTTTTAGTAACTAATGAGAGCCGGCAGAGGCTCAACGAACTGGCTTTATCAGCATTATACATATATAGATGTGTGATTTACCTAAATCTAAGGGCAAGAGCATCGAGTACTTCACGCGCAGGCACTTGATAATTGTGTGCCTTCAATATGGCTTCCATTTCTCCGACCTTTACAATTAAATTAACCGAAAAATAAGATCACGACTTAAAATCGAGCCGAACAATTTTTTGACTCTCTGGATGCCTAGGACTGAATCAGTGTGCAATATCACAAACTACCATTGTTACCAATCCATTTCCCCAAATTTCCAGAAAATGTTCCATAAACTAAAAAAAATATTAATTCCATAAGAACAAAATATATATTCATAATTAATTCTTTATTCCACCAAATTTATATGCTGCCCAGCAACAATACATTCAAACACCACCACTTAAAGTTCTGATAAAAATACAAAAAATAAAAAATGCATTATATTCAAATTTTAAAATAATAATAATGATACTAAATGTCGAGAAACTCAGACTGCTAAAACATTGAAGCTCATCAAAGAAAAAATAATAGTAGAATTAGTTCATTGAGTTTGTGCGTGATAATGAATCGAACAGATCGGACGGAGATGGAGGGTTAGATGAGTAACCTCGACAGGGTTAAACCGGAAAGAGGGGCCGCCGTTGGTCGGCGGTCGACCCATCGGGATTTCGCCGTCAGTTGATTATATCTGAATCGGCAATAATCGGAACTCGATTGTACGGAAGGCGAAGGCCCGCTGAGGCCGTGAAATAAAATATTAAAAAATATATTATTAATAATAAATAAAATTTCGTTTACTTTTTCGGTAAATTAAAATATTTTACAATAATATAATAATAATTATTATTATTATTATTGTAGATTAGTTATAATTCTTTTTTATAATAATGATAATTAAAATATTAAATAATGATTTTAAATATAAATAAATGGATTTGTTAAAATCAAGATTGTTATGATATTCATTTTTATTTTAAGATAAGTAATTAATTAGCTATGATTTTCTTAAACAAGAATAATTAATAATCGTTTTTCTACTTAATGTATTCATTAAATATAATTTTATAAATCAGCATGCTTTAATTATGGTGTGGTTTGTTTGTTTGGCATGTCAACTATATTGTCAACTGATCTTTAAGTTGACCAATATATACATTGACCGTTGACCAAAAAACTAAACAAAATATAACTATAAGCATGGTAAATGTTAATGATGGTGAGTGTTTTTATTGGAATATTGTGGAAAGAACAAATATTTTTCTAAATAATAGTACTAGTAAATTAGTAATATATAATTATGACTTTTGGTTTATCTACCAACAAAGAAAAAAAATATCATCATAAAATTCATTAGCATTTTGATTGAAAACACTACTCATTTCGTTTTGAATTAATTGTTACATCTGTTCAAATAAAATAAAAAAATCGTAAAAATAAATTAATCGTGAGTAAGTTTAAAATTCAAAAAAAAATCAAGAATAATTTGTCTTTTGAAATGAAAAAGTATTATCAAGTAAAAAATATATACTCCTATATACTTAATAGGTACGTACTATTGATTTTAGATTACCAATAATGAAAAGCCGTGACTATTAGTTGATCAAGAACGAGAGAGAAGGCATTTTTTAATAGATGTGATGGTTCCTACTAATATATCCATGCTTATTTTTAACTAAATTCAATCAAATGTTGTACAATAATTATTATAATATATATTATTTAGACATCTTATAAATCAATAAACTTTGAAATAAAGTAAAAACCTAATCCAACAACAATTCAAAAAATATATATTATATATATAGTCTAAAACAATTTTATGTTATTGGACATATAAATCATGCACTTAGAAATTACCACATTTTTTTTTCCATCACATTACATAATCACTTTGTTAACAAAAAAATAAAATAAACTAGGAATATTCTTACGAAAGGAAGATGGAAATGGGCCACCAAATTTTTGTAATAATATTTTAATACATTTGTTTTATAGTTAAATAAAATAAAAGATAAAAAATTCAATTCAATTTAAATTAATCAAATTTAACTTTATTTAGTTCAATTCACTTGAATTTTAAAATAATAAGAAAAATAGATTTAAAAATAAATATTTTAGTTTATTTTCAGTTGCACAATTTCTTTTTAATCTACAAAGAAATTTTACAGACTTTGTGTGAAAAAAGAGAGTAATAAATTATTATATATATATATATTAAATTTTTTAGTAATATATAAGAATATTATTATTATTATTTTAAAAAATTAAGTTAAGTTCATATTAAAAAAATGAATATTTAACAAAATAATTAAAGTACATTGTAATTTTACTTCATTTGTCTCAATGAAATATGACATGAAATTATGAACTTTGTAATGAAGTAGAGTTTTGTTTTTACAAGATAAAAAGAATAACGTACAAAAAGATCAAATGGATAAATTAAAATTTAATAAAATTTATATTTTTTAAGAAACACCTATATAAATTATAAAAAAATGTGTAATTCTGAAAATATAACTAATAACTGGAATAAGATTACTAAAATGTTGTGAAAAATTATAAATACACTAACACAAGGAAACACAAAATTTGGATTTGAATTAAAAAAAAAAAAAAAAATTAAACGAAAACAAATGTATTATGAATGAATAAAAAATACACTTAATTATAATTAAAATTATGCAAGTAATAAAATTGTACACATTATTCAAGTATCTAAACACGTGATAATAATAGAATTTCAAGGTCGGTTTATCAGTCACAGCTAATAATTTGCAAATAACTTTCCATATATTATAACCTACAAATATAAATCAAGAATCGTGTACAAACATTGATGCGTGGCGTCCAATTAATTAGAGAGCCTAGTAGGGGTATATCGGAGATTTAATATATATCTGGAGCGAATTATAAATAAGGGATAAAACAGTAAAAAAATTACGGCAAGAAAACGGTGAACATTATTAAACAGGTGATTTTCCATTGACAAAAACTCTCTCTCTAAACTGCAGAAAATTAATTCATCGTCTTTTTTTCTAAATAAAAATATTCAGATCTCTTGATCCTTTTCCTTTCACCAACATTTAATTGGGTTGGTGTTTATTTATTTTTGGTTAATTGTTATAACTCTCGTTTTTTTTTGGAGATTCTTGATGTTTTTGTTGGACTTCAATTTTTATGCAAGAATTCAGACATGCAACGCATACATTTTTAATTGAATCACAAAAAACATGTTGGATTTTTGTTGGATTGCAGTTTCGATGATCATCTATCAGTTTTAATTCCTTTTTAAAGTTAGGGTTTTTGTCCCCCTTTTTTTTTGCAGGAATTAGGAGCGATTTATTGAATTTTTTCGGTGGAAAGTTGCTAAAGGTTGGATCTTTTTTCATGTTAAGAAGGTTAGATCTTTAATTAGATTGTTTCTTGATGATGATGATGATGATGATGATGATGATGATGATGATGATGATGATGAACCTTGTGGTTTTATTGTTCCTGATCAATGATCAGTTGCTTGCTTTTTCGAGGGCGAGAAAATAGAAAACTTAAATTCAACTTAGATTGTTGAAGTAAATTTAATGAATGAAACAAATTGGGAATATTCAGGATGACTTGCTGTGTTAGTGTTTCCAAATTTTATAATCTGATCAAACATTTTGTTGACTGAGAAATATTTATACCGTGGCGGTGTTCAATTAGCGACAGCCATATTTGGATTCCACGTGTTACGTTTTTTTCGTAAATGCATTTTTTTCGGTGTCCTGTTTTTAGATATATAGTCTATTTTGTTATAGTTACTCCACTAATGTAATTTTTGTTACATTTTAGAAAGAAAAAAATCAAAGTGCGAGGACGCGTGTTGACGGACAGTCAAAATCTTCTTTTAGAAAGTCTTAAATGTCCTTGTTGTGTTGCTAAGATAGATTTGGATGAGTAATATTTTTTCCGAATACGACCAGTGTTATCATGATTCTTGAGGACTTTGAATCAATTAATGATGTTGGGTGCTTGTCTCTTCACCGGAGCCTTTTAGGTACATGTCTTGTTTGAATACTTGCATTTTAACTCGATTTGAAGATTTATATTCAACATCATGCAGCGATACTTGATAAAGGAAAAAACAGATTACAAAAAGTAGAAACATTTTTTGTTTTGTTAAAAAACCATTAGCAATGAATGTTTGTATTTGCGTGCGTCATAATGAGTTAGGTTTCTGCTGCCCCGGATTGGATTGGAATCCTTAATACACTTGTGATACTAAGAACAATCTAAGTCCGTGTATTCATTACTATGATTGAGATCTCGAGAATGTTTAGAAGACAGAATCTCAATCGAGCTATAGGAACTAAATGCATCAACGATTTCACATTTGCATTTGGTGTACGGAATTTACATAATATCTTGGGCGAAATTTGAATCTTTCTACATCTGTCGTTCTCGTGAAAGAAGTCTTATCGACGACACATTATCATTATTTTTTTGATGAAGTGTCTTCTCCCCAGGTATCTCTTATATGTTATACGTAATTATTAGCGTTTTATTCCATTGATATCTTATTCAGGGATTATTGTCCTTAAAAGAATCGATTTTTCTCAATCCTTGTAATTTGTATGATGAGTTGGATTTATAGTTTACTTGAAAACCCCACGTCGTATTTCTTCTATTAATTGCTATACCTACTGTGCAGGCATCTCATTCAATCATGGGACATCGGAATTCTCCATTCACGGGACACATAATTGATACCCAAATCGATCAACAGGGCAGCCTTTCGCATCCCGAGCCTTGCATCTTCTATGGGAACTTCCCCCATCCTAATAATAATAATATTAATATCCATCATCCTTCCATGCTTCCTGCCCCCACCCCCGCCCCAGTCAACCAATCCAACTTCAACTTCCACCACATGCCCCTGCCGCGTGATGGTGCTGCCTTATTCTACGGGGTGCCACATCAGCATCCCAACCAGAATCTCGATTTATCTATCTGTGCACCATCTGGCCAGTACAATCACCCGTATCCGTTTCCCAACCACGGGATGGTTGGTATTATGACGGACGGCTATGGGAATAGCACACCATATGTTGACATGAAAAGGAAGAACACATTGGGCCCCATACCTTCTGTGGGCCCATCTGAATTTGATGTTGCTGCTGCTACTTCTGCTTTGATGGATGGGCCTCCTCAGAGTCTGGGTATGATGGCGGCGCACGAATCTGCTCGTCTGGTCCAGGGAGATTTTGTGGGCCCGCCCGTTGTTGGTTTAATGCATGGAAATCCGTGGCCGGGCGTGCATTTTGGTTCAAGCAACGGAGATGTTGGGGCTTTTGGAGGATGGGGGGCTCACGCTCCTATGCAGTATGTCCATGGTAATTTAATTTCTTATGTAATTATGGTGATTTGGGTAAACATCAGGGGTATTTTTGTAATTCATCCTGCGATCCTTGCATATAATATTATATTTTTTTCCTCTCTGTCTCTACCTTGTTAGGTCTTGATATGGCAGCTAGTATGAATGGAGCTAATAACAGAAGTTTAAGCGGTTTTCATCCTCCTCTGTTTGCTCAAGGCCATCCGAATCCTCATCATTTACCTCCGCCACCTATGCAAGTAGGGGCGGCAAGAGGAGTTTATAGTAATGTTACCATCCTACAGCCTCCTATGGAAGTGGTTCGACCCAGAATCTCAACTATTACTTCTCCGAATACATCTGTAGCTCCTCTGCCACCTATGGGCTTCCGGTTGTATCACCCTCAACAAAGAGAAATCATGCTAGATTCAAGCGAAAGGCCTCACTTAAGAGTCCTTCCACAAGATGTAAGATTTTCATCCCTCCCACTTACTTTAGTTTAACCATTTTTGGCCCGACCAATAGTTTACATCAACTCCCCAAACATTCCTAAATGTTAAAAAATCTTCGATTTTTGTAATTATATCAATAATCGTTATAGTAAGTGACTAATCGTTGGATTGTTTTGTAGGAAGTTGCTATACTAGAGCTTCCTGGCTATGGAGAATCTACTGATCAGCATAGGGATATGCGTTTGGATATTGATAACATGTCTTATGAGGTAATTTTATTCGTCCTGTAATAGGTTGGTAATTTTTTTTTTCTTTCGTAGTTTCATTAAGTGAATAATTTTTAAAAACGGAACTTCAGGAGTTGCTTGCTTTGGGAGACCATATCGGCTGTGTTGACACTGGATTGCCCGAGGGGTTCATCCGAAACTATTTAAAAACGACGACTTTTACCAAGTCGTCAGCAGCTCGCCTCAATTCAGAAGGGGAGGTTTTCCCGGACGAGCAAATCAACTTCTGTGTCGTATGCCAGGTACTATATTAATATTATTATTATCAAAACCCATCAAAGGTTTGAAGATGTTTTTGTATGTTCAGTACTAACGATAGAACATATTTCGAACGCAGATGGACTACGAGGATGGAGAAGATATCGGGAGGGTTGATTGTGGGCATGTATACCATAAAGGTTGCATCAAGAAGTGGCTGCTTTTGAAGAATACTTGTCCGGTTTGCAAGTCCACAGCCTTAAGCCGAAAGGCTAAGGATTTATAGGGCACAGACGAGCCTTACTATCATTGGAAGATCGGAAAAACTTTTTTTTATAAACATTCGGTCGTCTCCCCAATTATTTTATAATCCGCAAGAAAAAACATTTTTCTTGGTGTATTATATATCTCTTTCTATATATATATATATATATATATATATATATGCTAGCAGAGATATGACCGGCTTTTGAACATTTTGTATGGCCCTGTCTCTGAAAAACTGTACAGACTTTTTTTCGTTTTTTTGGATGAATTCTATATATAAACTTGTGGCTCTGTTGTAGAATACACAGCTGAACCTTTTCATGGAGAAGGTGTTGATAATTAGTTGTATGAATTTGTCCATTTTTATGAGTTCGTGTAAGAGACCGCTCCTTCCTAATGTCTCGTAGCTCGCCTCGAGTAACTAATGGTCGAGATCGAATCTCGATACCTACTTATTTGAAAAATAGAGACATTTTAAACTATATATATTTTCTATTGAATAAGTAATTAGTTTGTTTCTCTTATCAACATTATTTTTAAAAACAAATATATTAATAGATTATTTTTATATTATTGTGTGAAAATAAAAAGTGATTATAATAAAATTGGAAGAAGTGAGTAATTATATAGCCGAAAGAAAAAGCAAGTGAAATCTCACTTGATCTAAATAAAAATAAAATTTCCGATTTAATTAAATGCAATCATAAATTTTACCATCTCCCTCTGTTGAAGCAAAACCCTAACCCCTTTCTTCTGCTCACACACATTTGAACGACGGTTTTGCAGCAATCCGATTAAACTATGGCGGAGGTGACGGATGATTCCCGGGACATTGAGAAGCTCTACGAGCACGGGGAGAAGCTCAACGAAGCGAAAAACAAGTCCGAGGTAATGCGACCTCTCTCCAGAATTTCCATGAGTTTTCTCGCTCTATTTCACCTGTTTTCTCTTCGTGTTTTTTCTTTGGTAATTTTATTTGGGTGATGTGATTTTTTGGAGCAGAATAAGAAGGATTACGAGGGTATAATTGCTGCAGCGAGTGGGAGCGTGAAGGCAAAGCAGTTGGCCGCTCAGATGATACCGAAGTTTTTCAAGTATTTCCCTGAGCTTTCTGAGCAAGCTCTCGACCAGCATTTGTATTTGTGCGAGGACGAGGAGCTTGGGGTAAGTGAATTACTGCAATTGTAATTCATATGAATTTGGTATTTTTGTCCTTAGTTGTACTGGTTAGTTTTTTTAACCTGTTATTCAGATTGCCATTTTCCACATCGGCCCTACTTTAGATTTTGAGTTGCCTCACACACGATTGATAGAGGCTGAAACATTCCATTTTCAGTCCCATGACTATGAATTTTATTTTTTATACTGTCCTCACGGGATTGAGATCCAGATTAGAATGTATGAAAAACAAACTAGTTAATTTACAATGATGTATTTTTGTCTCTATATTGCATGAAAATTTCCGCACGTTTGGTATTTTGCTTTGTCTAACTTGTGTGTCTTACTAAAAAGCAGTGTGCAAAACAGTCATGTTATTAGAGTCTAGCTAGCATTAATAAGATCTCCACTCAGTTTATTTGTCCTGCTTTAATTGGTGGAGATGAAACAAGATTTTTGGATAAGTAGGTGTTCCTCTACATCAAAATGTCGTAAATATCTAAGAGATTTTGGTTGTGGACTTGTGGTTTTGTTTATTGTTGAAGGTCCGTGTACAAGCTATTCGCGGGCTTCCTCTTTTCTGCAAGGATACACCTGAACATCTGGCAAAGATTGTTGACATCCTTGGTCAACTCCTCATTGCTGGTAAACTTTAGTCTATGATGCATTTACGCTATTCTTAATTGGTATTTACCATTGTTGTTTTGACGGTCATTAAATATTTATTTTTTGTCATTTTAGGTGATAACGTAGAGCGTGATGCAGTGAACAAAGCCCTTATGTCTCTGTTGAGGCAGGATGTCAAGAGTAAGTCCCAGTTATAAAAATCATGCTTGATAATTTTGAAGAAAAAAATATTTGTTCATTGTATGTCTTAATTTCCTTATACACTCTTATGCTTTTTGAAACCACATTGTCATCTTAAAATTTATTTTGTTTGAAATTTCTAATTTTTTTTCACACACCTGAAGTTTTTGGGTATTGTTGTCGCAGCTTCATTAACTGCTTTGTTTAAACACATTGGAAGCACCGATGATCGAAATGCAGAAGATCTCAGTGCTTGGGAGGGCATCCGTGAAAAAGTTCTCTGCTTTATTAGAGATAAGGTAAATTATTTTGTTTATTTTGAGAAATATTTCTATTTCTGTTTCGTTAAAGCCCTAAATTATAAATAAGTACATTTTCAGGTATTTGCTCTTAAAGCAGAGTTATTGAAGCCAAAAGATGAGGTGGAGAGGCATATTACTAATTTAGTGAAACAGGTATTGCAATTTCTGTTCTCTTTAATTTTGTTTAGGCCCATTTTTTCCAATAGCTTTATCTGATATTTTCTCTTCCAGAATTTGCAAGACGTGACAGCAGCGGAGTTTAAATTGTTCATGGACTTTTTGAAAAGCTTGAGCTTATTTGGACAGAATGCTCCTGTGGAGCGAGTTCAAGAACTCGTTGAGATTATTGAGGGCCAGGCTGATTTGGATGCTCAATTCGATGTATGTTGCATTGCATGCATTGACCGGTTGTTTGATTATTTCTACCTCTTTTATAGACTTTTATTAAATGTGAATTCTACTGTACTAAGCATTTTGAAAGGTTTAATTGCTCTATTTTGTTTGGCTGAGTTTAATTATCTCTCCGACTCTGTAAGAAATGTGGCTCCTTTAGAAATGCATTTCTTACTCCAGAGTCTGAAAAATACCTTTCAGGCCTTGCACTCCTGATGCATACCATTTCCTTTTTTTTCCTGATGTCTTTTATGTATTTTTATTGTGCTCCTGGTTTCAGATTTCTATTTAAGTTTTTTGCTCTACCTCTGACAAAACTTTGTTGTTACAGATGCTACCCTTTGTTGTATTTTTCTTTTCTTTTTTTAAATTCCTGTTGCTAATCTGTTTTATGCGCATGTCCACAGGTTTCAGATGGCGATCATATCGATCGATTTATATCCTGTCTACAAATGGCCCTTCCCTTTTTCATGGTATACACAACTCTAATAGTTTGGTATTTTACTATTTTTATTTTTTATGGGCATGCTTTGACCTCAAGCTCTTTTGTGATGACAGAGGGGTGCATCGAGCAGTAAGTTCTTCAATTATTTGACTAAGCAAATCATCCCTGTTTTTGACAAGGTAATGCTCAAGCTATACTGCTGAGCCGATTAGTTTCTGAATATTAAGTTAGATGTTTTTTTTTTTTTTTTTTAAATCTGTAATACCTGATTAGCTATGCTGTTGGTATTTATCGCCTTACTAGGTTAATAGGTTATGCATATCCTTGTATCTTTCCACCTCTGAAACTCTTTGGAAGTTGCAATATCAGTGTTCACGTTTGACACTCTCTCCTATTATTAATCAAATGCTTTGCCCGCTTTTCTTTCTACATGTCTCTTCTTCAGTGGGGTTGTTACACATTTCCTTTCATGAAATCATGGCGCCTCGGTTACTCCTGACATTGGAGGCGCACATTCATTAATGACGATCTTGATACCTTTTGCCCAGTCAAATGTCACTTTTGAACATTTCCATAAATCCTATTTTAAGATAATTGAGACATCTCTTTCTATAGCTTCCTTGTGACTCTTGATGTTTAAATTTTTGAATGTATGTTGCGGAATTGGTTCTGATCACATTTTTCCTTTTCTTCATCAGCTACCTGACGAAAGAAAATTAGACTTGCTCAAGAACCTTGCTGAATGTTCGCCATTTGCTAAACCACAAGATTCTAGACAGCTTCTTCCATCAGTCGTTCAGCTTTTAAAGGTATTTGGCTTGTTAAGTTATAGTATAATATTTGTGTGTGTGTGTGTGTGTGTTTTATTTTAGTGTGGTACTGGTTTTGCTTCAACATCATTATTCAATTTATGATGTTGTATGCGATTCACATTATCTCTTCGGCCGTAGTGGCCCTCTTTTTATGTTTATAACATGTTTCTACTGTTTATATTGGATTTGATCCCGTTATGTTGACTAGCAATGTTTATACACTTAGATGTGTGTTCATGTAGCTGCTATCATCCATAATGTTTAGCTCTTCCATGTACTTTGGACGACAGTACTACATATCAATCTGGTGTGTTGTTCTGTTTGTACTCATCGTTAGATTCATTAAAAACCTTTTTCGGTTCTCTATCCTGCAGAAATACATGGTCAGGAGAAAGATTGAGGAGATAAATTTCACATGTATCGAATGCTTGTTATATGCATTTCACCATTTAGCTCACAAGGTAATAATTTTTTTTATTTTTTTTACGACGTTAGGCTATACGCTTATATTATAAAGTCGTTACACTGTTTCATTTTGCAGACTCCCAATGCTACAAACAGCCTTTGTGGCTACAAGATCGTCACTGGACAGCCTTCAGACAGGCTTGGGGAAGATTTTTCAGAACAATATAAAGATTTTACAGAGAGGTAGTTTCATGAAGTAATTGTATTTCAAACTTGGAAATTGGTATATTCTAGTAATACTACTTACCTTCATTATTCTAAATTATCTCATATCCAGAGACTGAAAAATGTGTTATATCTGGGTTTTGTGCATATAAACCTGGATACGGGCTTGAGTGTTGTCAATAAAAGACTGAACTTATTAGTTACTCACTCAGTCCCACAAATATATTTCCACTTTCTTTTTTGGGTTGTCCTACAAATATCTTTACTCTTAATTTTATTTTCCTTTTGACTTCTAATGACAATTATACCCTTGTCTTTTCACCTAATTTTGTAAAAAATTATTCACAACCTTACTTCTCTCACGTACAAAGATAATATTACCTGAACAAAATCCAAAAATAACTTTTCTTAATTGAAATACATGAGCTGCTAGAATATCTGATTTTTTTTTTTTTTTTTTTGTAATTCAGAATATTGACTTGGTATTTTGATGTAATAGATTGAGCACTATTGAGGAATTATCCAGGGTAATGAATAAGAAATTGACCCAAGGGATGACGGAGCACAATAAAGCAATGTCAGCTGCAAAGACTGAAGAGGAAAAAGAAACAATTGTGGGGTTTTCCGTTTCCTAAATAAACATTCAGTTATTCAGCTAATTTAGCTCTTTATTTTTGTTTACTCCCTTTATTTTTGTACATCCTGCAGAAGCAGCAGAAGCAGAAGGCTACAGCTGGCCTTCGAACGTGCAACAATATACTGGCAATGGCCCAGGTGAATATGCTTTTACAAATAATGAGTAATACTTTCCGAAAGGAAATTATGCCACTACCTATGCTTTTATTAGAGATTTATCATCTTTGACAAAATTAATCAAAGAACTTTAGATCATTTTTATTTCAATATTTTATTCTTTTCTGATTGGTTATATCAACTGTTTTGTTCTTGTATGTTGTAGCCTTTGCATTCAAAAGCGCCCACGTTTATTGGGGATAAGAAAATCACCTTATCTTGGAAAGACATAACTAAACCTGCAACAGCATCTGGTGCTGCTGCTACTACTTCTACTACTTCTACGGGGTACGTGTTTTGTTCAAGTTTTTTCGTTAGCAGCATTATTGTTATTGACAAATGCGTCTATCAGGTCGTGTGATGCAATGTATTTTCATGAGATGATTTCCAATTTTTCTTTCAATAATTTAGCTTTCTAGTTTTCAATTCTTCAAACTTTTTTCAGTTCCCCCCCCCCCCCCCCCCCCCCCCCCCCCTCCCCCTCCTTTTTGGATTAGTGTATTTGCCTCATTGTTAACTATGTGATTCTAATGTCATGTATTTGTATCATTGCAGCAAAAAACGTTCTTTCAATGGATCGGGAACCAATGTAAACAAAAAGGGTCGAGGAGGAGGTTTACAAAACCAACTTGTTAACAGAGCATTTGAAGGTTTAAATGATGCAGCAAGAAGTGGCGGTGGAAGAAGTGGTAGAGGTTGGAGAGGACGTGGCAGAGGAAGGGGTCATCGCCACTAATAAAACATCACTTTGTTGTATAATGTTTTTACATTTTAATAGCTGATTCAACTTAAGGCCTGTTGTGTAGTGTCTAATTTTCCGTACTCCGTCTAAATTTATGATACACGATTTTTCGTTCTCATTTCTTTGGCGATTTAGGTCACTTCTACTGCACCAATTTATCTGTGTACTATCAAGTTTTCTACTATGCAGAGTTTCTGATTTTTGTCTTCCCTTTCGATTTGTTATATGTCGACTTCTTCGATTCTGATCCATGTCAGTTGTTTATATCGATTTATTGTGTCAGTTGTTTATATCGATTTTTTTTAATTATCTTAATTTACCTTTTATTTTTAATAATTTAATTCTTCGTATTTTGTAATTTTGTGTATTTATTTAAAAACTTCAAATTATACAAGTGATTAAAATAAATAAATAAATACACCTAATGAATTTAAATATCTATTTAAAATAAAATAAAATAAAAAAGTGATAAAATGTAACGCCCCGGCCCGTTGATGGGTCGAGGCCCGACTCTAATGGGCGCAGCTCGGAATATCGAGCCGAGGCCTTACAGCAGGCAGCTCAGTGTATCAGTAATGGAAAGCAATAACAGGGGTAGTGAGTTTGTTGAGAAAGAGAAACGGACACCAAAGGCGAATCAGTTTTACCGAAATTCAGAGTTTCTCCTGGGAAAGGACAGGTTGCCTTCCGAGAGTAACAAGAGACAGAAGACGAATAGTGGGAGGAGACGCAGTGGGGAAATTAAACAAAATTTGAAGTATTTGATTTATAGATATCATATCAAAATCTATCCATCTATACATATATAATTTATAGATATTATATCAAAATCTATCTATCACGTGGATCAATTGTGTGTGATAATTTATAGATATTATATCAAAATCTATCTATCACGTGGATCAATTGTGTTCACACGATAAATTATAAATAAAAAAATTATAAATTCTAAATACTAATATTATTAAGCATATTTAAATTATATATAAATTATAAATAGTAATTTAAAATTATATATTTTTAGTAATAATAATTAATTATCATCTTAAATATATACGTTTCTATTGCTTTTCTCAAAATTCTTTTTTATTCCATTAATATTAATTTAATTCCAATTAGTCGTATCTCATAAAAATCGATCTCCTCGTATTCCCTAATTCACCCGAGTTTAAAAAAAATTGATCAAACATTTTTAATATATTATTTTATTTTGCTGTAATCTGGCTTCGTACGTCTTTTTTTATTTTTCTGAACATTGAATCGATTTACATGTATACGTTCTTATATTCATTCATATTTTTTTCCTCAATTTTTTTAATTTTATGTATTAATTATGATTTTTTTCGCAGATTCCAGAATCAAATTGACGAGTTATTAATTATATTCTACTAGATTTTTTTTTTTTTTTAGTTTATTCATAATTCAGTTCTATAAAATTTGTTTTGCAGGTACATTATATTAATATAATTGCATTTGTGTCATCTCCTACTTTATGTTCAGCAAGAAAATTCAATTTTTATTTTATTTTTTATTTATTTTTTTTTCAGATTAATAATTTTTATTTTCCATTTATTTTGATTTACACCCACCAATTTTAGGTATTTGTTGGATGCGTTTGACACTCGAGAAATGCAAAGACGAGAAACGATATGCAGAGTCGAAAAACTCCTCTCCCACCGGATCAGAGGCTCCTCAATCGGGTAGGATGTAAATCAAGGGATGTGCTCGAGTAGCAGACACATGTGGGAGAGAGCCAATAGATCTTATCCCAGGACTAACTTAATAATATTTCAATGAAATTTTGTTATATCCGAGATTCGAGCTCTGCGTCGCCGGAGAATTACACCAACATCACCACAAACATTACCACTCGGCTATGCCCAAGAAGCTTACATATTACAATTATATCAAACATGCGTAATCTTTGAAAATAATAAAAATTTCATAATTGAGATAACGGTTAATAATACGAGTTTACAAACAGGCGTAATCTTTGAAAATAATAAAAATTTGAGATAACGGTTAATAATACGAGTTTACAAATTTAAGTGAGAGTTCGATTATTAAATAAAATAATTTCTTAGTCAATTAATAAATTTTTGGCGAAATACGTTGAAGATTAAATAAAATTTTAAATTATTTCAAACAAATAAATTACGTGGTACTAGTAATAAATAAATAAAATTTTAGATTATTTCTAACAAATAAATTACGTGCATCACTCCGGGCAGTGGTACTTATAATAATAAATACTTCAATCAATAATGACATGTGTCGAAATTTGATTGGTTGTGTAGAGAGTTCTAATGTAACATTTTTCCTCCATTGACTATAAAGTTTTAAAATTCATATACTTTTCAATACCATTAAATTTTTTAAAACTTTGTAAAATTCTAATTGAATACATGCAATAGAATCTTCCGAATTGAATAAAATCTAGTTTGGAAAAATACCCTTATAAAAACAGGCGTGAAGCAGCCGCTATATAAAAACAGACGTAGTGAAAAGTGAAAATTAGGGCTAAAATATTAGGATTGAAATGGCTTGGCGTTTGATTAGGCGGAGACTATTATCATCAATCGCAGATGCTCACCGGCGGCGGTTGAGCACAGCAACAACGGCGCCGATGGAGTCTCAAATCCCACATGAAAACACTTGTTACTCTTCTCCTCCATGGCTGATGCTGCCGCCGACGTACAACGGCGGAAGCATCGATTACAACTTCTACAGCCTGGCGGAGAAGAGAGTCTTAACCCGCCCCCAAACCCCCGGGTTATCGGGTCTTATGCCGAACCGGATTCAGGACCTTGCGTTCTGCGGATCGTCCAAGGGTTGGATCACTCTGTTTAACCCGGACAGCCTGGATCTGTTTCTGTACAACCCAATCTCCCTCCGATTCGCAACCTGACCAATTTCTTCCCAGAACACAGTCACAGATCCGTGGCGAAGCTCATCCTCTCCGGCTCCCCCGACGAGCCCGAGTGCCGCGCCGTGATGACTTACAACTGCATCGACGCCCTTGCCTTCTGCTGCCCTGCCTCCAGCAAGGAGTGGACCCCGATCGGAAAGACCCACGACACCCGCTATTTGGACATGGCCTACTCCACCACACGAAACCTATTCTTCGCCCGAGGATGGTCAGGACCAGGGAAGCTTGGGACGGCAACCGTCCCTACAAGGGCATGTGCCATATGGACGAATATCTCGTGGCTTCCGAAGACGAGTTGGTCGTCGTGGGTCGGCACGTCATGGAAGAAGTGGGCCCCGATGGTTCATGTACCGTCTTCGACAAGTACTCGGAGTTGCATCTTCGTCCCCACTTGACTATTGGTTTCGACATCCGATTCTACAACCAAGAGGAGGATGTGTTTTACGTGGTAGAAAGTTTCGATGATACTTGTCTTTTCATCGGGAACAGGAGCGATGCCGTTGCCTTGTGGGCGACTGAGCAGCAGCTCAAGCCCAATTCCGTCTACTTTACTGATTCGTGGGCCGAGAAAGATACGGACAACAAGCTCTTATTCGGTGGGCACGACATTGGCATCTTCGATTACGAAAACAAGACCGTGTCGCCATGCTATTATCCCTGTCATCTCAAGGACCTCAAAAGGATCGTGCCTTCTCCCATGTGGTTCTTTCCTACCCTTCTTTGATCAACAATTTCTCAATTCTATTTTTTTTATTTACAAGTTTTCATTTTTATACTTCCACACTGATTTTTTGAATGTTTTTTTTCTCTCATTCTCAATATTAAAAAAGGACTAGTGTGCATTTTAATTCTCCTTCTCAATATCTCAATGTAGAAAGCTTGCTACAGGCCGACCTACAGCATAGATTACAACTTGTACTACTGCCTCAACCTGCTCCCAAACCACCCGGTTATCCGGTTTAATGCATACATTCATCAATACACTAACTGAATTTCAGACATATATTTTTCTTTTACCATTTATTTCCCGACGCACAAATCTCGTCAAGCATCGACCAGGAAGATCCGGTGAGGGGCTCTTTGATGATCGGCGTTGGTTGTCTCGGTTATGCCCTGTTTACGATAAAAATCAAATCTTTATATATATATAAAAAATTACAGGCGATCACATTGAGGTCGTACCCGGCTGGACTTTGGCTCTGATATGCTCACTTTCGTGATGGAGAGGGCGAATACTTGGATATGGGCTCTCGGGTGGGATATCTTGGCTTATGTTTTACTGTGTAAGAACAAGAATCGTTGTTTAATTTACTGATATGTGTGTGTTGTTGTTTTATTGATGATAATAAGAATTAACATGAATTTTATAAAATTTTATATGTCGGCGGTCGCTGTTCGACCTTTTTTCCCTCTTCTCGATTTTGTGGCACGTCACTTCAATAATTTCCGAACTGTTCATCTCAACATGTTACAAATAAAGTAACACTTCTCAGAAAAAAAAAAAGGTTTATGAAACTTACTTATTACTATCCATAAAATTCTTTTAATTCATAATTGTTGAAAATTTATCTATAATTATTCAACTCTCCCTAAAATTCGTTTAATTCATAATTATTGAAAATCTATCTATAATTATTCAAGAAGAAACAAAATTATATGATATGAAAAGAAAAATGAAAGAATTGAAAATACATCTTACGATAAGAGTAACACTTCTCAGGAAGTAAAAGAAGTATACGAAACTAGGGGTGAGAATTCCGGTTTTCAGTTAAATAAGTATAAGAAATTTGGTGTTCGGTTCGGTTATCGATAAGAAAAAATATAAATATTCGATTATCGGGATAACCGATTGTTAAAAATTGAATAATCGAAATAAATTATATATACTGCATATTAAATATGAGAAAAAAAATCAAATTTGATCCTCTGCGGAAGCCGTAATCCACAAATAGTCCTTTATTTCTCTATTTTCCACAAAAAGTCCTTTGAGTCGGTTTCTAGGTAAAAAAATGCATGTCTTCTTCACGTGATGTTGAGGTGTCGGTTCATGTTGACGTGGCTTCAACTTTTAAAATAAAAAAATAAATATATATTTATATATATATTCTCTCCTATTTTATTTGCATAAGGGATCGGTTCTTCCCCATTTCAAAAACAAAAAAGCACGGCCAAGACAGTGGGCGTGCCCAAATTTTTCAGATTTGCTCCAACGCTATTTTTTTTCTTTTTTTACTGCCCAAGTCCATTTCACATGGCCCAATGCACCCAAATGGGCTGCATTGGAGATGCTCTAAGAGCATCTCCAATGCACCAAGCTCACTCTCCAATGCACCAAGCTCAAATTTTAAAAGCGTGCGTAAACAAATTTAAGCAGTGATTAAATATTGTATTTTTACTAAATAGTAACACTAAATAATAACTAAATAAAAAATATTATCATATTTTTATTGTTATTAAATACATTAAAATTAAATACAATAAAAAATAAATAGATGATTTTAATAAAATATTAATAAATAAATAAAATATTATCATATTTGTATTATATTTAAAATAAATAGATAATTTTAATAAAATATTAATAAAAAAATATTATTTAATTTGTATTATATTTGTTAGCTACTATTTATTAATGTTGCAAAAGAAATAAATTAAATACAGTAAAATATAAATAGATGGCTTTAATAAAATATTAATAACTCAATAAAAAAATAAAAAAACTGACATGAACAGTGAATATAGGCTGGCCAAGACAGTGGGCGTGCCCAAATTTTTCAGATTTGCTCAACGCTATTTTTTTTCTTTTTTTACTGCTCAAGTCCATTTCACATGGCCCAATGCACCCAAATGGGCTGCATTGGAGATGCTCTAAAAATCAAGTAATAAATAAATAAAAAACAAAAACGAGAAGCCCAGATCAGATGAGGATTGAAGAACAGAGGGCTTGAAGCGAATGCGCAAAAGGGGAAATTCGAGCAACTCGCACCAATTTAATAATTATTTTAATTTTATTTTATTTTGATTTTGATTTTGATTTTATTTTTAATTTCGGATTAAAGAGGTAGAAGAATTAGGGTTTGATTCGTACTATGGGATACTTGAAATTTGCAGAGTACTATGGGATGTTTGAAATTTGCAAAGGAGAACATGCATTATATATACCTAAGTGTATATATATATTCAAGAACTTCTCTAAAGAAAGATGAGAAAAAAAAGATGTTTTAATTTTTAATTTTTATTGAACTGAATTTATTTTTATTTTTCAAGCTTTATACTTTCTGCCGCCTTTCAACTTGTTCCACAAACATACAGTAGGAGTTACCAAAAACAGCCTCCAACAAATTTTCCTCCACATCTCAACTGTTATTAGAGATATATAGCCCATAATCGATGGAGGTTTAAGAAGGTTGGACAAGAATATCGAAGCGAATCGCTTTTTTTTTTTTTTTTTAAATTTGAGAGGACTCAAGATTTAAGTTTTTTGGGTTCTTTTAGATTTCATAGGATTGAAGATTTAGGTTTTTTTTTTTTTTTTTGCGCAAAGAATTGTAATTTATCTGTGCAAATCGATTCTTGAAATGGATGGAGAAGAAATACAATTTGATCGGCCCCATCAATAACCTTGCTTTTATTTTGAAATTACAAAAAGATGCCATTGGAGTTTTCTCTACAATTCCACGTCGAATAATACGAGCCAGTAATACAAGGCCACGACAACGGAACCGACAGCTCGGCGTTTTTTTTCTGGAAACCGGCTCAAAGGACTTTCTGTGGAAAATAAAGAAATAAAAGACTATTTGTGGATTACGGCTTCCAAGAAGACCAAATTTGATTTTTTCTCTATTAAATATATCCTTAACAAAGATTGTTTGACAACACTTTTACAACACTCTCTTACTTATTTTGAATTTGGTATTTTATTGGATATATGGATGTTAAATTGAATATGTTGGATTTTGGTTTAAATTTATTTATATTTTTATTTTTTTCTCTTTGTTTTTCAAGATATTCTTTTTGACATCAACTCATTTTTTTAAATCGGCCTTTCTGTTAATCGATAACCGAACCAAAATTGGTTCGGTTATGCAATAAATTATTTTGATTCGATTTTGATCATTCATTTTCGTCGTTTTTTTATTATCGTTTTTTGATTCGGTTAATCGGCCAGGTCGGTTCGCTTCATTTTCGATTAACCGAATTTCAAGACAATAAAATAAAATAAAAATAAATTACACGTGTTGTGAAATCATTGCGTGACTCACACGAGGAAACAGTGCACGACTTTTTTCGAAGTTCACCACGCGCTTTCAGCCGCGGATGATGTGGCACTCCACCACCGCCTTTGGATCACTGGCATTCAGCGCGTGAGATTAAAAGCTCTGCGCGCACCCGACAATCATAATCCAGACAACTTTAGAGAGAGAAACAAGCTTTTTTTCTAGAGAGAGAAAGTGAGTGAGAGTTCGGATCCAGGAACACAGCGCACGCCCCTTCTTCTTCTTCTTCCTCATCCGTACCCTCAAACCCTAATTAATTACCTATTTTTTTTTCTTTATAATTTATTTCCATGAACCTTATCCCCTCTCCAGATCTTTAACTTTTTTTTATTTAATATTTTTTTAATTTTATTTTGGGTTTCCCTTCTGTTGTAATAATCGATCTGCATACGGATTATTCATATCTGTAAATATATGGTCTCTCTGATTAAATCTAGTTAGGGTTCTTTTCGAAACCCTAATTTTTCTGGGGACTCAGGTTATCGTCCACCTAGGGTTCCTGACGGTCGAATTTCAAAAATTAGGGTTTTCTAATTCGTCGTCTCGCAATTTACATGTATGGCTCCAGGGGCTCTAGGGGAATCTTGCGAAGATTTAATCGCTAGAGCGAGGGGTCGATGGACGGAAAAAAGCATAGTCTATACTCGAAGAAACCACAAAAAATCCGAAAAAAGCTCTCTTGATAATGATAACCCCACCTCCATCGCCGATAACCCAACCTCCGCCATCACCACCACGCTTACTGCGACTGATGATGCCGATAATTGTGCTGACGTGTCCCCCCCGCTCCCCACAGGTGGGTCCCATGATCCGCAGGATTCTCAGGAAGCTGCAGTGCCAAAGGACAAAGGCAATGATTCTGTGCAAGAACAGGAAGGCTTAAATTCTCGGAATCTAGTACCAGAAGCCAGCGGATGTCTTACCATCATCAGCGAGGGTGAAAAAATGGAAAAATTACCAAACACAGGATGTTCTTCGCCCTTTTCAGGCGGAAATGATCTTCCGAACAGTGGAGATGCTGCCGAGGCTCTGATGCCTGTTGGAAAAGAGACGGAGAACAATGGAGAGTCGAGTTCGCCTCAAGGGCATAATGGTCCAGTTAATACAGATAAAGTTGTCAAGCCGCTTTTGGTATCTACCGTGGACGACAGGATTAGATTCAATTTAAGCAAAGAAACCGCAAAGAGCGATATTAAAGAGCTTAAAAAGACGCTTTTGGGCGAGCTGGATAAGGTTAACATGCTCTTTAAAGAATTAGAATCCAAGGAGCTTCGGATTGTACCATATAATAATAATACGCAGATTAGCGGCAGTAACCTTAGCAATGGCAGTAATTATATTAGCGGGTACAATCATCCCCAGCACTCTCGGAATGAAGTGATGGATAGGAGGTTGTTTGTCAGAGTAAATTCAGAGGTGCCCCCTCAAGAAACTAGACACGCGGGACTGTCGAGAGTGAATTCTGATATGGGCGCAGCTCGGAATATCGAGCCGAGGCCTTACAGCAGGCAGCTCAGTGTATCAGTAATGGAAAGCAATAACAGGGGTAGTGAGTTTGTTGAGAAAGAGAAACGGACACCAAAGGCGAATCAGTTTTACCGAAATTCAGAGTTTCTCCTGGGAAAGGACAGGTTGCCTTCCGAGAGTAACAAGAGACAGAAGACGAACAGTGGGAGGAGACGCAGTGGGGAAATGGACCACCCATTTGGTTTTGGGTTTGGGTTCGAAAAGAATAGGAATCATGTGTTCAAGACCTGTAGCACCTTACTCCAGCGGCTGATGAAGCACAAACACGGGTGGGTGTTTAATGATCCAGTGAATGCCAAGGCCCTTGGATTGGCTGATTATCATGAGATCATCAAGCACCCCATGGATTTGGGCACAATCAAGACTCGGTTGGCCCAGAATTGGTATAAATCCCCAATCGATTTTGCGGAGGATGTGAGGCTTGTTTTCCGCAATGCCATGACGTATAACCCGAAGGGGCAGGATGTGCACGTCATGGCAGAACAATTGTTGAATGTTTTCGAAGAGAGATGGGGTGTTCTAGATGCTGAATTTAAAAATTCCAGTTGGAAATATCAAACGTATCCGGACGGAATGTTGCCTACTCCCACTTCTAGAAGGCCCCCAACTCAGTCTCACTTTGGCCCTTCTGCTGCTGTTTCTGCTCCGATATCGTTGTTCGTTCCTGTTGCTACCCCACAAATCAGGGCGTTTGATAGGCCCGAGCCCATTGTTACATCTATGGCTGTTGACCCAAAAATCCAACGGCCTCATGTTGGACGAACTCCTGTACCCAGAAAACCTAAAGCGAAGGATCCTGATAAAAGGGACATGACTTACGATGAGAAGCAAAGGCTCAGCACCAACCTTCAGGGACTACCTTCGGAAAAGCTTGATGCTATTGTTCAGATCATTAAGAGAGGGAATACTACTCTTTCTCAACATGATGATGAGATTGAGGTGGACATTGACAGTGTGAATGCTGAAACTCTTTGGGAGCTTGATAGGTTTGTCACTAATTACAAGAAGGGCCTGAGCAAGATCAAAAGAAAAGCTGAACTGGCCCTTCAGGCAAGGACAGTAGCTAATCAAAATGCTGCATTGAAGGTAAGCTTTTGATATTTCCTTATTATTTTGATTTTTAGTGTTATGTCCAAATGCTTTGAACTATATTATTGCCATATTGCAGAACTCAATTCCCTCTGAATCAGGCCAGAATGGAAGTGGAGCAGGTATAGTAATGTTGTATAGTACAGTTGTATATCATTCCTTGTAGATTTCAATTATGTATCAGCACTTTTAGCTGATGATTATTCTCTTTCCCTTTTCACCAAAGCTTTTGAAAAGAGTACTGCCCCACCCGCGGAAGGCGAAAAGCAGGGATATAATGGAAGTAGTTCTAGCAGTTCAAGCAGTGATTCTGGATCATCTTCAAGTGGTAATTAATAAACTAATTCCTTCCCTGTTCTCACTATTTGGCAATTAGCTCTTCCAACATTATAGTCGTGTGTTATAAATCTACCAACCTTTCCTTATCCATATATAAGTTTTGGCGATTTGCGCACACTTCACATTTGTGTGATCTTTTCCTTCTGTTCACACTGTTTGGCAATTTTCGCTCGCTTATATGTTTATCCTTTTACGTCTTATAAATGTTAGATTAGTTTCTTTATTCATTCAGTCCATTGGGCAATCTCTTTCACACTATTGATCCTTTTAAATATAAATCCTATCAACTTTTGGTTATTGATCCTGGTTACACTGATTGACTATTGGCCACCTTTCCTACGGACTATCTTTTTATGTCTTGTAATTGCATTTTTTATGGAATATGTCTGTTACGTGGGTCTTTTTCTTTCAGTATATCTTTTTTAAAGTTGTTTCTGTATTCTTTCATACTTCCCAGATTCCGACAGCGACAGTTCCTCCGCAGATGGATCAGACGCCGGGCATTCACCTAAATCATAAAACAATAACAATAAAAGGTATGAAATGACATTTTTATCAATAGGTCTTATATGATGCGTAGTTGATATTCTTCCAATTCCAGGGCAAGTTAGCTTACTTAGCATATTTGTCTTGTATGTTCTATGGAAAATATATATTTTTTGTGTGGTTTATTGACTACTATTATGGTCCTACAAAATGATTGCAAGAAATGGAAGAATCAAATTAAATCAAATTTCTAGCAGACTTTTATTTAGTGGCAGCACATTTAAAAAAAATCTATTTCATTGATCCCTCTTAGGTTTCCTCTCATAGATAATACCTATAGAATTCTCTGTGGAAAGTCTTTGGCGGTTTGCCACTTGAGTTTTTGATATACCCTCATATTGGTTTAGTATTTGTGTACATTATGGATGGTTGGAGTTGGTATCTCATGGAGAATGTAATGCTCATTTTACAATGGATGTTGTATAAATGTAGGGTTTTTAATTTTTTTTTATTCAACATGCTTTGCTTTACTATTCCGATTAAGTGCTTTATTTTTGTTTCTTGATTGAAGAATAAACTCCAAATTTCACATGATATTTCCCAATGGTTCAGGCATGTGTCTTGATGGGAAAGCCTGCAAATGGTGGTTTCATGACTTTAATGGATGCTGAATGGATGTATGGATAGGATGTGATGAGGCCTTTCGGTTCGATGTTTTTGGGCCAATAACTCAACACCCTTGTTCTTGCCATCATTTGAACTTGAAACTCTTATTATTTGAGGTTTCACTTGTTAAAAAAGTTTGTGTTAGTTTTTGACCAGTTATGATGGTGATGGGAGAATGTAGCAGATGTAAATCGCCATGATATCTACCGATTTCTAGTTATAAAGAGCTTGCGGTAGGCCTTTTGTTTGTAAGGTTGGCTAGTGTTGAAGCCCAGGTCAAGACAGGTCAGTATGCCGACTATAGGATAGTTTAGTGTATCTCGTGTTTTGAACTCATTGTATTATGGTAGTAGTGTACAGAGCTTCGATTTCTAAATAGTTTTTATTAGACCCCTATATTTTGCTTTAAATGTTTTGGAGTTGCAGATTTCAATTGGTGAAAATGACTAAGCCAATTGGTGAAAGGTGTACGATGAGGTTTCAGGCACTTCAAATTAAATTCAGGAGCCTCGTGTATAAAATTGAAACAATAATTAACATGGACATAGGCTGAATTTATTAAAAAGATATCTCAAATTAAATTCAGGAGCCGACTCATTTAGTTCAAAAATCCAAACATCCCATGACCATCCCGTGGGCTGCTCTTGCAGGGAAAGAAGGTGGGATAGTGTCTGGTCACGAATTATTACAAATGTGAAGAACTGAAATTAAGCTAGTACAACAGGAGGCAATATCACACCTCCCCATGGAAGAAACACTAATAGAAACAGATATACCAAATGCAAATTGTAGTACACGTAGTTCAGCCAGCAGCCACTTCAATTGCCATGGACGAATGCAATCCCCTTCTCGATTGAACTTTTTAACTCGGGCTTTAAAGCTTCCAGTCCTTGTTGCTCGTAATCAGACAGAGGACCCAGACCCAAGACCTCCTCCACACCATTCTTCCCAAGTCTCACCTATTTCAGAACCAGAACAAGTATTGTTAGAACAGAATTACTTGATTTGTTAGAACATCTCCAAACATGCAGATTAGATTTTTTATATAACCAACCTTGGATGCAAAGAAAGGTAGGTCAGTTACTATATTCGATTGCACAAACGAACATTCCACAACATCTGGTACACCATTAAGTCCTTTTAAGCAAGCATCGGCAAAAATGGCTCCTGCATAGCTGCATATAAAATAGGTGCGTAGAGTCAGGAATTGCAATCAACGTTTTCATGATGTTAATAACATAGTATGCAAATACCCAGAATTATAATTCACCACGAACAAGATGAGACATCTTTAAGTCCCTACTACTACTACTAGAATCTAAAAAACTAAACGGTTAATGGAATCTAACAGTTAAAAGGGTGAGAAATGGCGTGTTACGTACCCAAGCGTGTTAACGGTTTTTTGGCAAACGGTTAATGAAAGTACCAAAATGGTGAATTTTTTTTACGCAAATAGTTAATGGAGGTGACAAAATACAAAAACAAGTGACTTAAGTCAAGTAGACATCATCACTTACGCCATTGAAAGTGTAGCTGAACCCTTTCCCGCCTTAGCTTCAACAACTTCTGTCCCACCGTCTTGTGTTCTCTTCGTAAGAGCTTGTATTTCGTCATCAGACAAATTTGCTTGGGGTGAGGCCTATAGTAAATAATAAACATAAGTACAGTCTAGGCCAATCTTAAGCAACAAAAAATAGTAAGTACTATACTATAATAGATAGCAGATGCAGTACTTGTGAAAACAAGGGCAGAATAGTAACTCCAGCATGACCACCGACCACAGGTACATTTACGCCTGCCAAAGAGAAAGATGCACCAATTTAACATAAGTCATGAAAAATCATAAACTTAAAACGAGCATGATATGCTGAAAGCTAAAATTCAGGCATACCAGCCACATTCACATTGGCTTTGCCAGCATAGAATGTCCTGGCCCTAACCACATCAAGAGTGGTAACACCAAACAGTTTCCTCGGGTCATAAACTCCCTTGCTCTTGAAGATCTCAGCAGCAATCGGCACCGTTGAATTCACAGGGTTGCTGATCATATTAACAAGAGCCTGGATTGAGAGAAACGATCACAATTGTCAACACACTAAACAGCTGAACGCATCACAAAGTCCATTTACCAAAAACTTCAAGTTTTCAATATTAGTAAAAAAGTCCAATAGGGATGTTACATTGGGGCAATACTTGGCAATGGCCTCGCAAAGAGATTTGACAATGCCAGCATTAATCTTGAAGAGATCGTCACGGGTCATGCCAGGCTTTCTGGGGACACCAGCTGGGATGATGACAATATCCGAACCCTCCAGAGCATGTCCTAGCTGCTCTTCCGATGCATACCCCTTCACCTGTACATACAAACAGATTTACGATTCAGATATATCATTGAAAAAGTACACAAGTTACAGCAACGTGAGCTGATACACATAGAGCGAACCTTAAGAATAAGTAATCAAAACCCATAGCAAACAAATTAATAAATAAATAAAACTCAATTGCAGATCCAAACCATACAGGTGATCAAACAGCTGAACTACAACATTTTCAAACACGCCGGCAATGAATTAGGAAGGAATGTTAGAATTCCGAATCTCAGGCTCAAAATTAGATATAAAAAAGCAGTATTACCTCAGATCTGGTGTTTATGTGGCTGACGTCAGCTGCCACGCCAGGAGTACCGGCGATATCGTAGAGAGAGAGCTTGGAGACAAGAGGATTCAGCTTCATGAGAAGCGAGAGGGGCTGACCGATCCCGCCGGCGGCCCCCAAAACGGTCACCTTCCGCTCCGGCGCGGACTCCGATGAGAAGCCGCGGCTCGAGAAATACGTCTTCGCGGCGGAGGAAGACGTGGCGCTCCTCCGGACCACGGATCTCAACACTGCCGCCTTCATCTTGTTCGAAAGTGTGCTGTAGAGAGAAGAAATATTTCGTGAAGAAATGAAAGGAATAGTGGAGACCTAAATGAATGAAAGATACATTGGGATTAGTTGGTGGGTTTTAATGGAGATTTGTGAATTTCGAGGCGTATATTATTTTCTGATTTTAATATACTACTCATTTTATTTTATTTTATTTATTTTTGCTTTTACAAAGCAAAGTGTGACTCAAATCTTTTTATTTTTTTAATTTTTTATTTTCATGATATGCTCCAATTTTTCTTTTATATTTTTTTATTTTCATATGCTCAATCAAATTTATAAATAATACTGTATATTTTTTTATTTAATTAATTTTTTTAATATAAATATAAGTATATCATCTTTAACAAAACATTTTTTTATATATTTTTTTTAAATTTATATTTTATATAGTATAATTAATTATATTACATTTCAAAAAATAATCAAAATGTTATTATATTTTATAAATTAATTTTTTAAGTTTTATCAATACATATATAACTTAGTTTGATTGAATAAAATTAAACTAAGAAATTTTCAACATATATATGTAAAAAAATTATTCCTATTTTTTTTGGGGGAATCATGAACCGGGGCATCTCTCAGAGTAGAATTATAAACAGTACCTATATTTTTTCCTAATTTTGATACAGGGCATTGTTCCATTATTAACCTTTTCAAGTATATTAGTAATTAATATAACTACATATCTAAACATTAATATCATCCGCTAAGATTTTAAACAATTACGCTAGACACCTAGTATTATAAAATATCTAAACATGAAATACATATCTAAACACAGGTCCATATGCAAATCTAAACATGAAATACATATCTAAACATGAAATACTAACAGGTCCATATTTGCATATTTGTTAGAATTAGATGTGTTAAATTTCTAGATTTTTTATTTCACATTTTGCATTTTAATCAATTTGAAAAAAATTTAGTTGAATTTGGATTTAGACTATTTAAAAAAGTTGCTCATCTCTAATATTGATTTACCACATAGCAATAGATATCTATTTATATGACATATCTATATCTATGATAGATATCTATACATCTATGATAGATATCTATACATATGACATATTTATGACATATCTATAATAGATATTAGTGGTATGTGGTAAATCTATAATAGATATTTATTCATATATATATATATATATATATAATATGTTGCGCAAATATATTTTATATTTATATCAAATATTTTTATGCAAATATATTTATATATAATTTACTGATTTTTGCGCAAATATATTTATATTCTTACGCAAATATATTTATATATATATATATATAGTAAATAAATTAATATGTTACGGTGTAGGGATATTTACGACTTTATACATTCTAAAAAATGCCCCTACTTAGTATTTACAAAATACAAATTCCCTAATAAATAAAAAAGTAAAAAATATACAACCCCTAAAAATGAGGTGAAAAAAAAATAGGTGTTCAAAATAATATTAAAAACCAATCTGCCCCATAGCCTAATATTACCATTTTTTTTAATTTGCACTTATTATTTTATTTTAACTAGTTTTAATGCTCCACACATATTTTATATTCTCCACATAAAATTATTATTTTATTTTAATTAGTTTTGATACTCCACACATATTTTGTATTTTCTATCTATAATTATTATTTTTATGCTTTATATATTTTTTTTATTGTATACAATGTGCAATACTCATATATTAAATTAATAGTATCATGTTTTCACTTAACTCATTTATTAATCGCTCAACAATACTTATTCATACATTTACTTTTTTTATTATTTAACATCTAAACAATTATTTTTTTTCTTAAAATTCTAATTATCCAAACAATACCTATTATTATTTAACACCTATAAATGTAATTTCTTCTCATTTTTCTATCCAAATTCTTTAGAATAAAAAAACTATGTTTTATAAATTTTTGATAAAAAAATAAAAATAAATGTATTTTTATTTTTATTTTTATAAAAGTACTTTGTAAAGTAATATTAATTTATAAAAGTGGATTTTTATTTCTAATTATTAATAATTAAATAGTATAAAAAAAACTATTCTAATCGGTCAAGAATTCATGGCACAATTGGAGTATGAAGAGTATATGAGGATTTCATATATGAAGTCCCCGTAGCTAACATGCAAATCCCCATTTGTGAACTTCCTCAATATGCTGACGTATCAATCACAATATAGGAAAGGCACAAGCAAAAGATTAATATTTTTCTTTTGGACGTCAGTTATTACCTAATAAATCGATTTGCACAATAAAATGAGCAATAAGAGTCCAAAAAAATCAGCAATAAACAAACCTGATCCGAAAAACCCTACAGCTCTCCCGAGTAGATAGACCGAAAACAATTGAAAAGCTACACTACAAAAAAACTCTCTCTTCTCGAATGTATTTCAATGCTTTAATTTGTGAGCCTCTTAAACAAAACCCAGCCCAAAAAACTAGGCTCATAGGTAGTGTACCTTTAATCGTCCTGAGGTGGAAAATCAGCAATAAACAAACTGGCTAGATAGACTGAAAAACCTATAGCTGTCGATCCGAAAAACCCTACAGCTCTCGATCCGAGTAGATAGACCGAAAACAATTGAAAAGCGACTGAAAACCCCTATCTAAACTCTCTCTTCTCGAATGTATTTCAATGCTTTAATTGTGAGCCTCTTAACCAAAACCCAGCTCAAAAAACTAGGCCCATAGGTAGTGTACCTTTCATCGTCCTGAGGTGGACACAGAAGAAATTAATGAATTTAATTATACGGAAGAAATTAATTAATTTAATTATTGCCAAAAGATCATAATCGAAATTGAGAACTTCCTCAATATTCTCCATAAACTAATACTGCAACTAATAACAGCAATAAAACACAATATTTAATCAAAAGAAGAGCAATCTTTCTCCTACTGATAGTGGTATCAATCACAATATTGGAAAGGTGGGTCAATTTAAGAACAAAAGCAAGGGATTAATATTTTTCTTTTGGAGTCTACATATCTTTCTTTTTTGACTAGGATAGTGTGCAAACATCACGCACCAGACATATTATGAGGAGGGAATTTTTGGAAAAGAAGCGTCTTCCTTTTGATATATATACATATCATGTATTCAAAACATATGTGTATTGAATGAGAAATTAAAAGTTTAAAGTTTTGTAAAATTGTAAAAAATTAAGAGAAGATAATCATTGGAAAAATGAAAAAATGTACTGATTTTAGAGCATTTCCAATTGTACACCATTGGGTGATAGTACAATTTGAGAGAGAGAAAAAAGAGTATCAAATATTAGATATTAGGTACAAATTTGATTGTGTCTTACAATGTAGGTTCCACAAGCATAAAGAAAAAAAATTGTACCTCAACTTATTCGAATATTGAGGTATAAATTGAAAGGTATAAATTTTTAGGATGAAGATCCTCTCCTAATGAGAGTCTCCTAATATTACCTAATAAACAAATCTTAGCCTTCCATTTAAGTTAAACGGTTCTTATCTTTTTGAATTAAATAGTACTGTACAATAATAAATATTAGTATTATTGAAACTTGAATAATTATTCATAAAAGGTTTAACTTACAAAAAATATTATAAATTTTATAATTATTCATAAAAGGTTTAACTTACAAAAAATATTATAAATTTTAACAATATTCTTGACGTAATTTGATAATTTATTTCAAAAAAAATGTTTTACAAATTTTAACAATAATTTACTTATCAAATAATATAAATATATGTCTTATAATATAAGATTAATTGTTAATTAAAAGTTATAAAATATATTAAATTAATGGATAAAGCTAAATATTTTTATCAATAGGTTTTTATCAAAAACAATTAATAAAAATTTATCAAAAAAATTTAATATTTAATAAAAATTAATATTTAGCTTATTGATAAAAAAATAATATTTAATAATATTATTAATAAAAACTTATTGATAAATATATTTATCTTCTATCCATTAATTTAATATACTGTATTTTATAAGTTTTAACAATTAATGACATATAATTATATTTGTAAAACAAAAAATTTTTTAGATACAAAAATTAAATTATCAAATTACGTTTGTTAAAACTTATAATACAAAGTAATATGTATTATTGTACAGGACTATTTAATTGAGAAAGATCAGCACCGTTTAAATTAAATGAAAGGCTAAGATTTGTTTATTAGGTAATATTAGGAAGACTCTCATTAGGAGAGGATCTTCATCCAAATTTTTATTGATTTGTCATATAAAATGTTATCAAATTGTACCTAAGTTTAAATATACCATTGGAGATGCGGATTACTTAAGTAGCAAAAAACTGCATATATTTTGACTTTATCCTTTAATCAATCTAAATGTTGAAAACATTTTAGAAAGAGAAACACATTTTTCAATACTCATAAACGTTAACAAACAAAAGTACACAACATGATAACTTTGCTCGAACTCTAGTTTTCATAATTAAGATTTTTTAATGTTTTTATGAAAAAAAAAAATAATAGCATATATTTTTCATTTCATTTATTTATTTTTTATATTTTTAATTTATATTTCAACAAATATTCGAAGAGTACGAATTGAAATTTAATATTCTAACGAATATGAATACTTAAATATAAAATTGAATAATGAGATAGATATTTAACTCAATTCGTTTTCACCTTATTCACAATGTATATTAGACAACGAGTCAAATGATTTCGTACTCGGGTATGATGTGTAGTCATAATTCACAACTATGTTTATAATTCAAAAATTATATTATAGAAGTAATTTAAAAATGTTTTTTTTCTGAACATGTTATATATTAATCGATTTAATTTTTTATTATTTAATTTTAATTTTAATTATATAAAATCACCACGGCAAATGGGGTACGAGAATATCCACAAATAGATGGACGAGAGTTTATAATTCAAGAATTATATTATAGAAGCAATTTAAAAATGATTTTTTTTCTAAACATGTTATATATTAATCGATTTAATTTTTGATTATTTAATTTTAATTATATAAAATCACTATGAAATGTTATTTCATGTGGCATATAAAATTTTATAATTTAGTTTTGTAAAGTTTTTTATATATTATTTAATATTTATACTCCGTATTTATTTATTTATGTAGTTTCACACTATTTTAATTACGGAAATTGCAAATTTCAGACAATTTTTAATTATTTGTCAAAAAAATGTAATTATATTAAAAGTTTGGACTCTTTTTTATAATCTGTGTTGATTTATAAATTGTCTGATTCATATCAACTGCACTGCACCCACCAGTGAGAGCGAGCTCGGACAAACGCCGCGATGCTCTCCTGCCCACTGTAAGCTCTTCTACTACCGCAATATTCATTTCTTTTTCTTTTGCATTATTATTATTGGTTGTGGCGATGGCGGTGGTGGGGGCGGTGGTGGTTTAATTTGGGATTTTCCTATCGAATTTCAAGGTTACATGGGAAAAGGGTCTGTATACATATCTCTTTATTTTTATTTTCTTGAAAAGTAGATCTGGAGGTTTTGTTAACAATGGTAGTATAAATTTCTTGTTTATGGCTTTGATAGTAACATGTTTTGAAATTAAACTGTATTAATAGGCTGAAGCTTTTTTTTTTTTTTGGTTTTCTATGCCTACAATTGGATAACTGATCAATTGAAAAAAATGAAGAAGGTGACGGTTTAGTGTGGTGTCTTCACAGGAAGCTTTCAGGTTCCCGACTGCCGAATTTAGCTTATGTGATTGAACACACAAAAACATATTCGACTTCCGGTTCAAATCTTGTCAAGATCGCATGCCCCTGTGTTGACCTCAGCTTCTTCGGTTTCTTGAAGGGGCACAAACAAATTTATCGAAGAAAGACAGCTCACTCTTGCAAGGGGGTAAATGCTGATTTATTTCCGGAGTCAAATTTGACCGACGAAGAACAAGTTGATAGTCCCCATCAAGGAAGTGTCAACAATGTGGAGGAAACGGTAATCCATAGAGGCGGGAAAATTGGGCATGGAAACAAAGGGAAAGTGCCGTGGAATAAAGGACGGAAACACAGTGAGGGTAAACTTGCTTTTTTTTGTACTTTTTTATTTTAATTATTTATTTATATGATAGTTATTGTTCTAACCCTTTCTTGTTACTCGTTCGTTCAGAGACACTTGAGAGAATAAGGCGCAGAACGAAAGAAGCCTTGAGTGACCCCAAGGTGAAGTCATGTAAGAACTGGCCTATTCGGACCAGATGTATCTTTGCACTTTATGAATTAGTTTAAGAGTATATACTGTTTTGTTTTTTCATGTGAAAAGAAAAATGATTTCATCCCAATAATTCCCGTTTTAGCCTCTCTTTTGTCCTGAAATATGTGTCATTTTGGAATTCAAGGCATTCGTATTCACTATTTTTGAAAAAGGCGATCAAATGCTCTCAAAAGTGAGTTTGTTTAATTTTTTTCTGAAACTAAAAAGGTGGAAGTAGTTCAAAAGAAAATGAGCACCAGTCTTCCAATTCTTGAGCACACTTTGAATAGTTAAATAGCTCTAATTTTTTCAATAATTGTTACATAGCTCTAGTATTTTGTTATCTCTCAGATTTAATTTTTTGCAGGTTAGAAAGAAGATGTCTGAAGCTCCTCGTGTTCTCAGGTTTATATACATTCCCTACTTCCTCTTCCTCGATTGAATTTTTAAATATACGCATAAAGCATTTGTATTATATGGAGTTCTTTAAAATAAGTATATGTTAAAATTGGGAGCTATCTCATTGAAATCCTGTCAGTTGATCTGTCATAAACTTTTAACCGAAAAAATGAGTGAATTAACAACTGATCTATTTCTGCGATTCTTGCTGTAGTAATCAGACGAAATTCAAAATACGTGCATCACTCACAAGTCTATGGGGAAACCGCCTAAAATGGAAGAGGTTGAGGGAGAAATTCCTGCAATCATGGGCCAAAAGCATTGCAGAAGCTGCCAAGACAGGAGGGAGTGATGAGCAAGAACTGGATTGGGATAGCTATGACAAGCTCAAACAAGAAATAGCCCTTCTTCAGATTCATGAGACTGCAGAGAAAGCAAAGGCAAAAGAGACGGCACGTGTCCGAGTAAAGAGAGCAGCTGAAGTGAAAGCAGCTAAGCTGACACAGAAGAGAAGAGAGCGAGAAGAAAACAACGCGAAAGTGAAAGGCGTGTCATTTATAAAGAGAAACAAAAGGTCGAAAGAAGAAATAGAAAGGTTGGCTGAGTTTCAGGAGGAAAAACTCAAGGAGAGGTTAATGAAGGTACCTTAAGTTATCTAAAATACGAGGTTTATTTTATTTTTAATTCTTTCATAATAAATTGTCGTTGTTCGAATGTTTCGCTGACGGTCTGTCACATTTTGGCCGTGAACAGATTCATAAAAAGAAATCAGCTGTTAATCAAGTAAGCAGACCACATCAGCGGCCCTGGGAAAAGTTTGTCTTGGATTTTGAAAAGAGACCGAGACAGGAAACTTCACTGGCGGATCAGATTCGTTTTGCTAAGAGCAGAAGGCCAGAACAGCTGATCGACAATCTTTGACGCGTCAATCTTCGTTTGTAGATGTGATAGAGCAAAAATGATCAATTTTAACATAAAATATTTACACATTTTATTGTTTGTTTTAGAGGAGATTTATGTGAAATGGTGTCTCAATTCTCAATTATCATGGTGATAGAGGAGATTTATGCACATAATTCTGATGCATTAAACTTTTTCCACTTTCATTGTTCATGAAAATTAAGATGGTGTTTCAATTCATGAAAAATCACATATACATGTATATATGAATCTGAGTTGTGATGCATACTTTCAACAGAATGTATTTATCCTTCAAGTATTTGCGACTATCTCTAAGAAACAATGGAAATCTTTAGAACAGAAGAATCAAAACATCAAAGTATTAGATATTAGCAACATAAAATATTGATTAGAAAGACTATCTCTAAGAAACAATGGAAATCTTTAGAACAGAAGAATCAAAACATCAAAGTATTAGATATTAGCAACATAAAATATTGATTAGAAAAGGGACGCAACCATCTATTCGCACAATTCACTTGAAACAAGGCAAATAGAAATAACCAAGCAAAGATGCATTATGAAAACAACCATAACAGATATCCTACAAATTATAGAAGAGTTCATCGTTCCTCAATATACACATCCTCAGTAGTTCGGATCTCTTCCAGGAACATTCTGGCTACCATAACCACCCTGATTCTGTCCCTGCCCAGGTCCTACACCATAACCACCCTGATTCTGTCCCTGCCCAGGTCCTACATTCGGACCATAACCGTTCTGACTTTGAGCATAGTTCTGATTTGGGCCTGGAGCATGCCCTGAATTAGGAGCATAACCACCCACATTCGGGCCCTGATCATATCCACGATTCGGAGGCTGAGCTGGAACATTCTGGCCTTGATAAGGAGGGTATGCATTATTATGATTCTGCCCCTGAGCAGGGACCATCTGCCCTGGACCAGGCTGATAGGGCCCCGGCCCACTCGGACCAGGCTGATAGGGGCCCGGCCCACTCGGTCCATGCTGATAGTTTGGAGAATTGTTGTTAGCCGGTGGTCCTCTAGGAGGATAGTTTCCAGAAGGGTTACTATTCTGAGGAGTGAAATTCGTTGGCCCTCCCGTGGGAGAGCCACCAGTGTTCTGCATATCTCTTCTCCTATCTTGAGTTCGAGGCCTGTCATGGTTACGAGGTCTGTCATTGCGCCTATTCCTATCATTTGCCCGTGCATTGTTTCTCTCCCACTCCTCGTGGTATTTAGGATGGTACGGGACAGCCTCTCCATTGATAAATGGTTCACCTGCAGATATGATTATACAGTTAATGTTAGTAAAGACATACGCTTTTTTTTTTTTTTTCAGTTTATGTACCTTGTTTCCTCATTAATGAAAGAACACTGAGTTTCCTTTAGAGGTACAGCATAAAATCAAACGGGAAACACATTTCCACAGCTCAACCAATTATAATATAACCGAGAACAGCATACCTCCGTAATCTTTATTCCTAACATCCAAGTAGGAATCAGGAAGCACCCAGCGAACATTAGGTAGCTCTGTACCATAATAGGTTTGTTAAATATGTTTAAAGAAAAAGAAAAAAAAGAAACAAGAACTGAAAGATTATTTTAACTCAGACACCTTTTAACTTGTAAGAAAGCTCTTCTGACACAAGGGCTCCAAAGGCAAAGTAACACCTCGTAGACACAGAATAAATCTTCATCCTAGCTTCTTCTTCACTGCATATTCGAAAGTTTACTATAGTATATAGAACAAGAAAAAGACAATGAGAGCAAAAATTCTATCCTCATGAATTTCACTAATAGACATAACTACAGAAAATTAACACAAAATAAGGTGATCCTCGTTATATCATTAGCTGCCACCGAAAGAAATGACACATACGCACTCATGTTATACATTCAACGCATTGATTATAGTATATTGACATCAACCCAATAACTTTAAAATACAGCATGTACATTACACTTGATCACCGATGCCTGACTTGAACACATCATCATTATAAATACTTTTTCATATTATATGTTTCATCTGAAATCTAAATATCTTGTCAGCAAACCATATATATAAACCACATAATGTTATTTTCTCACTAAATCTCTTTGTCACCTACAATATCAAATCTGTAACCCTAAAATGCAAGCGAAATGTGTGTGTATGCATACATCATGTAATTGTATTCAGGAAAAAACGTAAAAATTGAAGATTACTACTGTAAAAATTTAGTCGGTAAATAATAATTTTATCAAACCTCCCGACGACCGTAGCCAAAGTTTTGATGTAGCCATCGATGATGTCATCTCTCGTCATATCACCCTCCGGCTTCTCCACAACCACCAACCAGTGCTCGAAATCACAGCCATCTAGCAGAATCGTCTCCTTCGGGGGTCGGTTCGACCAGTTCGGGTTCGGATCGTTCAGAGACGACGAAGTCGGTCGAGTCGAGAAGCCCCTGGAGGATAGTGCCGGAGAAAGGCGTCGAAAACCGGAGGAAGAAGCGGCCGCGGCTAGAGGTCGGAGGCGGAAGATGAAAGAGGGCTTTGGGATGAGAGCGGAGGAGGAGGAGGAGGATGCGGCCGTGGTGTAGGAGTGGGAGATGACGGCGTTCATGGGTTTGGCGGTGGAGAGAAAAGCACGAGTGAGGTTTCGAGTCGACATTTTCAGAGAACTTGATAAACCCTAGCGACTGCGATGAGAGAAATGAGGGGTTTTTAGTTATGATTTGGGGCTGTAGGTTGTATTTATACTGTAAATGCGATATTTATGAAAATGCCCCTGCTCTTCTAGAAATATCACTCTTCCCCCATTTGTCCCATTTGTTTGTTTAGATTGTTCGAATAAATCGTACTATCAAAATTCAGCTCACCAATAAAATATTGGTCGATTACTAAATTCAGAGTTTCATGATAATTTTAGTTGATCTTGTTTCAAAAAACTTCAAGTTAGCTACCCAAAAAGGAATATTTGATTAAAAATTGGTTGCTAGTACATTTTACAAGTTTGATCGTCACTTTTGTGCATGGGTTGGTTAAAATAGCACAAAAGTCAGAAGACGAGTAGTAAGAACAGATCAAACGCACAACGAGGGGGTAGAGTACAAATGACAACCTAATTAAGCTTTTGTTCTTGCTGCAACGATTAAAAACAGAACATAAGAAGAGATGTCTCAACCTAATTAAGCTTTTGTTCTTGCTGCAACGATTAAAAACAGAACATAAGAAGAGATGTCTCAACTCTCAAATGAGTCTATACATTGCACACCCATTATTAGAGATACTGATATGGAAAGGCATACAGAACAAAGAACGGAGTCCATGGTCGTCTGCATTTTGTCTCCCACATAGTCTACTCCAAGCATTCAAAGCCAACACCACGTGTCTCTCTGCAGCCATCTCTTTGGCTAGGGAAGCAGAAACTAAATAAAGCACCATTTCTCATTGGCTACAAGTCATTTTATGCAAAAGAAACCCTACGATAAAATCGACTCCATCCTCAATATACCCGTGTCCGCTCAGTAATTTGGATCTCTTCCGGGAACATTTTGGTTCTGGGAAGGATTCCCATAACCACCCTGATTTTGTCCCTGGCCAGGTCCAACGTTAGAACCATATCCGTTCTGACTTTGACCATAGTTGTTCGGATTTTGACCATAGTTGTTAGGATTTTGACTATAGTTGTTCGGACTTGGGCCTGGAGCGTGCCCTGGATTAGGAGCATAACCACCCACATTCTGTCCCTGAACATATCCCCTATTCGGAGCTTGAGCTGGAGCATTCTGGCCTTGATAAGGGTTTCCACCGCCCCCATTCGGAGCATATGCATTGTTCTGATTCTGCCCCTGGCCAGGCGCCACAGGTCCTGGACTGGGCTGATAAGGTGCCTGTCCACTATTCGGCCCGTAATAGTTAGGCCCATTGTTATTTGCAGCTGGTCCTCTCGATGGATAGTTTCCAGTAGAGTTATTATTCTGGGGCATCCCTCCTCCATAGTTTGGCTGCATCCCTCCATTGTTAGGAGCAGTTGGTGGTGGGGGACCCATGTTACCGCCGCCACCTGGCCCACCTCCGACGTTGCCACCACCAGTCATTTCTCTTCTTCTTTCAAAATTTCTTGATCTGTCAAAGTTGCGGGGCCTGTCGTTGCGCCTGTTCCTCTCGTTGGCCCGGGAATTATTTCTCACCCATTCCTCATGGTATCTAGGATCGTATGGAAGAGCCTGCCCGTTGATAAATGGCTCACCTGAAATGTGAATTCAGAAATTAAAGAAAAAATTACATGCGACTAGAACCACGCCATAATCACTGTGAAGACCCACTCCCATAGGACATATAGTAGAGATTAGAACAAGAATAGTAAATATTATGGTCCAAATATCTAAAGTACACAATTTGGTGGTTTTTACTTTTTCTTTCATCTACTTATATCCTGATTAATATAAACCTCTAAATTGCTGATATTAATTAAAACCCTAAAATTGACCCATGGTTTACTTGCTATTTAGAATCATAAAACCAAGAGTGTGTAAAAAATGAAACCAGGAAAGATGCTCCAAGAAATACATGTATGGTAGGCTGTTCAAGAAAAAATAACTAAAAGGAAAAGGCACAAGATCCGACGCAACCCACAATATATATTACACTTCCTTGCGCTCAAAAAATATACCAAGGAACAACGTACCTCCATAATCCTTATTCTTCACATCCATATATGAATCAGGAAGCACCCAACGAACATTCGGCAATTCTGCACAACAAGTTGTTGAATCAATTTTAAAATATTTTTCTCCCCAGAAAATTAAATTAGTGTCAGAAAATAAAATCTGCAAGACTCAAGCACCTTTTATCTTGTAAGAAAGTTCTTCTGACACAAGAGCTCCAAAGGCAAAGTAATGCCTTGTAGAGACGGAATATATTTTCATCCTAGCTTCTTCTTCACTGATATTATTAACGGTGCAAGACAAGGACACACAATTACTGTTATAATCATGCTCGAACAAAATGTGATCATCATATTCCAAAAACAAATATTTTAAGGTCCAACTAATAAGATTCAACTAAAGCAAACAATACTCGTCTGAGCATTTCCAATATCTAACATAACTTTCTATCAATATTCCAACAACATTATTCAACTAAAGCAAACAATACTCGTCTGAGCATTTCCAATACCTAACATAACTTTCTATCAATATTCCAACAACATTATACGCATTTTACATCAAAATTTTAATCTCAAAGCTACAAAATACAGTATAAACAATGTAATCGGGTATTAATCTCGAATTTACAACCCTGCGCATCCTTTTAAAATTCAAGACAAAAAAAACATGCAATTAAAAGAAGTAATTATGCTTAATCATTTTAAATGAATAAACAATTAAATTTTATAGGGTGGGAAAAAAATTCCAAACCTCCCGATGACCGTAGCCAAAGTTTTGATGTAGCTATCGATGATATCATCTCTCGTCAGATCAGCCTCCGGCGGCTCCACGACCACAAGCCAGTGCTCGAAATCACAACCATCGAGCAAAATCGTCTCCTTCGGTGGCCGGTTCGACCAGTTCGGGTTCGGATCGTTCAGAGACGAAGAAGTCTGACGAGTCGAGAAGCTCCTAGCGGATACCGCCGGAGAAAGGCGACGAAAGTTGGAGGCGGAAACGGCGGCGACAAGAGGTCGGAGGCGGGTGATGAAAGAAGAGTTGGGGAGAACGGCGGACGTGGTGTAGGAGTGCGAGATGACGGAGGTCATGGGTTTGATGGTGGAGAAGAGAGCACGTGTGAGATATCTGGTAGCCATTTTCACTTTCAGAGAAGAAAAAATGATAAACCCTAGCTCCTGAGGAGTGAGGGATTCGGAAGTACTTGAGTAATATAGGAGTGTATCCCTAAAATGTGGAAATTGTAAAAATACCCCTGAGCTTATCGAAAATATAATTTCTTCCAGAAAATTTTCCTTTATTACTATTTCCATCCAATTCTTGTTTCCTTACTTGATTCTGGACCCCGGAGATCGTGGAATTGTGAAAATGCCCCCAAGTTTTTTTACGTGATTTGTAGATCAACAAACATTTGGAATACATTTCTTGTGTGTTCAAAAGAAATGAAAATTTCAAGTGAGACCAAATGAGTAACTGAATTACGACATTGCAATTCGTATGAAAACAATTGAGTAGATGAAACACGAATGACTACAACTTGAAATCATAATGAACATGAATTTACCATTATTTTTACGAGTAACTCGTTTTAGTACTTAACACATCATTCCTCATTCCCTAGTGTCTTACCACTTTATAAATAAAAAACTACGTTTCCTCTCATATGACCCTCTCCATCCCACTCTGTAGTGCCGGGGTGCTGCCTATGTGATCATCGTAGTCCAAAAACAAATATATAAGATGCAATTAAGCAAACAGTATTCATCTGAGCATTTAAGATATCTAACATGACTTGGCATTTCAGGTATCAGCATTTCGTCTGAGAACGGTGGACGTGATGTAGGAGTGCGAGATGACGGAGGTCATGGGCTTGGTGGTGGAGAAGAGAGCACGTGCGAAATATCTAGTCGCCTTTTTCACTCTCAGAGAAGAAGAAAAAATTTGATAAACCCTACCGCTTGAGAAATGAGGGGTTTTGAAATTGCCCCATACTTTTCTCAAAAATGTTATGTGGTATACACTTCATCCGGAATTTCGAATTCCCATCAATGTAAAATCATTTCCTAAGTATATCCTAACAATTTTTTATTTTTGAAATGAATTGAATCGAAATTCAAAAGAAAATGTGGTCGAGCTCCGACTAGAGCCTTAAATGAAGGTGGTCAGAAATGTGGTCGAGCTCCGACTAGAGCCTTAAATGAAGGTGGTCGAGTTCCGACGGGCTACTCAATGTTTTTATAACAAAAATCACAAAAGACCACACAATTCAAATTAATTAGCAATTTTTGACAAAATCTCAACCAATATTTAACAAGAATAATACCATAAAGTTTCATCAGAGTTTTCATCTATTTTTTGTTTCTTTTCTTTTCCCACCAAATGAAAGATAGGAAAAAAAATTCAAGAAACACAAGTAGTACTAAATCATGAAAGTGCTATCATTACAGAATACATTCTCAAAACAACAAGAGCTCTCCTCAATCACATGTTTGAGCTGTAACGCAGGGGGTGCCGCTTGTGCAACACCCTCTGCAGCCACCTCCTCCTCGGCTCCGGCGGCAAACAGATAAAGCACTCTCTCTCCCCTCCATCCTGCATGATCTCCACAGCATCCAAATACATATCGCTCGACTGCTCAATATCCTCCATCTCGTTCAGACACCTCAGAGCAGCCGACACCGAGTAGTCGGGCCCACCGGCCGATGACGAGGCGGCGTTTGGCGAGCCCGTCGGCAACTTCCCGTTCGCCAGCTCAACCAGCTTGCCCACGCAGACCCTGAACTCGTTTGCCCACGCCTCCCCGTTCGGAAGCTTCGATTTCATCCTCGACTGGAGAGGAAGTTTCCCGCGAGAAGCCCCTGTAAGCATCGGGGGAGTCTGGTAGTCGTTCGAGTGTTGGGTGGGGTCCAGCTCGACCTCGACGTCCATGCAGTGCTGGCGCTGGGTCCCCCACGGGAGGAGGGTGCTGATCTGGGAGAAGGAGGAGATGGGGCCCGGGGCTGTTGACTTGCCGTCTTTCTTGAAGACCGGGCAGATCCCGTCGGTGATGTGGCGGAGGAGGTGGGTGGTCCCGCTGCGGCTGGAGCAGGTGAAGAGCTTCTGGCAGTGGTTGCACTGGCACTTTCCGCAGGTGCCGTCTTCCTTTAGGATCTTTGTGAAGTGCTGCCAAACTTTGGATCGGAGACGGCCCTCCCGTTTCCGCTTGTCGCCGGCGCTGGCTTCCTCCGAGAGGTAGTGCATCTCGTGATCGTTGTCGAGATTTCCTTCCATCTGATAAACAGGGCAACCGGAAAACAGATCAATAAAGTATTAATTTTGCAATCGAGTTTTCTGGATTAACATAAACCCTAAAATAAAATTAAAAAAGGGGGGAAATCTCAGGAATTAAAATCACTTTTCGAGATGACTATATATTATCTGCTGCTATAAACCTTAAACGCCGACACACAAATAAAACCCTAAAAATGAAGACGATCGATCGATCGATCAATCGGATCAACAGTAAAAACCCTCGAATAAGTCGGAAAAAAGTGAGGCAAAAGAAAAGAGGAATTTACCTTGGCAGAGAACATAAGAGGTCTGCAAATGAAATTGAGGAAGGCGAAGATGGGATTCCAGTGGTGAAAACCCTAGCAAAGTGAGAGCTGGATTATGCATCGGGCCTGTTTTCGGGAAGAGAATGGGCCTGAATTATCATTCGGGCCTGAATTGCATTCGTAATCGGCCCGACTCGGCCCAACATGGTAGTCGTCTTCTCTCCCTATGCTTTTTTGACCTTGCCAGTTTTGGGTGAGCAACTCTGTCTCCCTCCACCTAGATTAAGATGTACTCATATATAATAATTATAAATACCATAATAAATAAAAACATTTCCTAAAAATTATACGTGAAAAATAAAATTCATGAAAATAAATCAATATGAGAAGATATGAAAATGATATCAAACAAATAAAGAAAAATGTCCAACAAAATTTGCTTTCAAAAAGTTGCATAATTTTAAATTGTATTAGCATATTTTCAAACGGTATAAATAATTATATCGTTGTGTATTAAACATAACAATATAATTTTTTGAAAGATATGAAATTATAATAATTTGATGAATTAACAATAAATAAATTATAGCATTAATTTAAAAATTAGATAAAAACTAGTACCACTACCGTGCGATGCAGTGATTTATTTGTTTGAAATAATCTAAAATTTTATTTAATTTTCGATGTATTTAGGCCAAAAATTTATTAATGGACTAACAAATTATTTTATTTAATAATCGAACACTCACTTAAATTTGTAAATTAGATAAATTATATATGTATAGATATGCATCCGTATATATTGACTTAATTTTAGAATTATAAATGATTAAATTAAATAAGTGTATCTGTCTCGGACAAAAATCTGAAATGATTATTCTTTAACCAAACAAAAAAAATCTCTATTTTTTATACACATTTTATCCCAAAATAGATGTCATATTTTTCTCAGCAAATAAATTTAAAAAATATTGATTTTTGACTTTTTGATTGAAAACTAAACGTAAAAATATATTTTAAATTAAACACTAAAGTAGCAATAAGTAAAATTTAAACAATAGATATATAAATTAAGAAAAATTTGTATTTTAAAATTAAAAAATTAGAATAATTATTTTCTTATTAGATTTAAATTAATCAAAAGTTCATTTATAATAATTTATCTTAATTTGTAATTAAAAAAATAGTGTATTAAAATACATATAATCTCTTAGAATCAACTCATTATCAAAATCAATTTGTCCCTTAATCTTAATATTAATTTTAATATTATACTCCCTTCATTTCATAATAATAAGATCATTTTTTTAATTGAATGTTTCATAATAATACATATCACCAACAAAAGAAATAAATTATTTTATTATTAATTTTTAATTTAAAAATATATTTATATCCATAATTTTTTGTGTAAAAAATAAAAAATTAATAGTTTTTTAATTTTTATATCCGAAAAGAGTAGTTTTGTATTTCTAAAAAGAAAAGAGTATATTTTTACCAAAGTCTCTAAATGATGAGCTATTTTCATATAATGAGTTGTAGTGCTCGAATTTCGGAGAAAAATAAATAATAAGGAGATTTTGAATATAAGGTAGTTTCTTAATTTTATTTAGAATGAAGTGAAATAATTTTTTTTAATTATAAATCAGTGGTTAATTGATTTATTAATTAGGGATAATTAATAATATATGGTTAATTTCCTTTTTTGATAATTATAATTATAATATATTCTAATTAATAAAAAATAAAAATATAATAAATACTAAATTTTAAAATTTATTTGAGGTATTAAATGTAATTTAATAACTCATAATCCTTTTTTCCAAAATGTTTCTAAATAATATTCTATTTGTTTTATAATAAATGACCATTTTTTTAAATGAACATTTTATCTCAAAAAAATTAATAAATACTGTACAATTTTAATTTAAAATACAATTACTCATAAACTTTTTCAACTTTACTAATAATTAATTACTTTAATTTTTAATTAATACCTTCATTTTTTGTTAAAGAGTCAAAAGGAAATATTTTTTTTTAATATATGTGTTCGGGAGTCCTATATTTATGAAAAGAGGGAGTGCTCCATATTTTATAATGTAAAATGATTTTGTCTGTTTGTGTAATGCGAGAAAAAAAACGTTAAGCGTGGTAGATTTGAAACGAGAGAGTAGGTACTGTATTAATTTAAAAAAAAAAAATCTACTTCTTTACTGACCTTTTTCTAACTAGTTTCCGACGCGGGGGATTCGTCATCTCCGAGCAAGTTGAGTTCGTCATCTCCGAAACTCGTTGACTCCCGATCTAACTCGCTTGAACCACTCATACTATAAATACTGCACCAATACCTTAAATCAATCTCATCCCAAAAATTAACAGATTAAATTTACTTTTTAAAAATGACGAATTTCTTGAGGTGCTTCTACGCAATCGCTTTTGTTACCGCGCTAATCCTCCTTGACAATGGTAAATTGTTCGACCTCAATCGATATATTTCTTATAAAGTATATAAATGTATCCTTTCATCGATCATTCATTTTTTTTTGTTCGATATTAGGAATGTTGACGGTCATGCAGATAACGGAGTCGGCTAGTTTTCCGGATAACTATACGCGGGATGATTATAAGGATTCTGGTCATACGTGCAAAGACTACGGAGTAAATATTTCGACTTATTCACCTCCGCATTCGTCTACACCCTCATCTGTTAACTATTCTGCTTACTGCGGAGATTACCAGAACTACGGAACATGTCATGATAAATGTTCTTATAATTCATGCACGATCATTTATTCAGCTTGGTTCGGCACCTGCGACAGCAGTGGAAAATGTTATTGCATTTATAATATATCAATAACATGAAATCGACCGATTATACTAATATTATACTACTCCATTCCATCCGTCTTGTAATAGTTTCAATATTTTTTTAATGATATTTTCACTTTAAAATACAATTTTATTATTTATTTTCTCATTAATTAGCTACTTTTCACTTTAAGTGTCTTAACGTCAAAATACAATTTTAATGTCTATTTCCTCGTGATTTAATTAGCTACTCCTCACTTTATGTGTTCTTGTAAAAGTGATTAGTAAGTCTACTACTAATATTTCTTTCAGTCTCAGTGTTTTAAGAATAAAATCAATACAAAAATATTCTTTCCTCTGTAATATAAAAATATTAACACTTTTTTTTTTTAATTTACAAATAGAGTGTAACTGTTCTTATGAAAAATAGGTATTATAATTTGCCTGGGCCACATTTTCTTGTTTATGGACATATATAGTTGTGGCTAAAATTGTTTTTTTTTGTCTCGATCAATTGTTTTTTCTCGTTTATGGACGCTAAAATTGTTTTTTTCTCGGTCAATTATTAAAATTTAAATACACACGCATGCATTGTCTAGAGACAATTTTCAACTACTCTAAGACTTTTTTTCTCAATTTAAGTAACAACCATTGATTATAAGAATTGAACTGGCGACGTAGAGTTCGAATCTCGGGTGGGACAAATTTTCATTGAAATATTATGAAGGTTTGTCATGGGGTTCGACCTGTTGGCTTTCTCGCACAGGTGTCTGCTACTCGGGCACATCCCTCGATTTACATCCTACTCTATCGAGGGACCTCCGATCGGGTGGGGGTGGAGTTTCTCGTCTCTCCTCTTATAAAAAAAATATAAAAATTGAACTTTTACTTACCTAAATTGGATTTTGGTCGGTTAATTGGTATTCTTTTTAAATGTCGGAAGCTCCGTTGGTAATTAATTACCGTTTAATTCAGCAATTTTTTCTAGTGTATATTTATATACGGAGTATTACTTAAAACATACTCCTATAAATTAACATTTCCCAGTACTTTGATAATTGATAGTTCATGTCTGATTTTAATAAAATAAAATAGTTGAAAGAAATTAATATTTTTCTCTAATTAATCACTATACACAAAACAATTACCTACTAAACAACTCTCAACTGGATTCAATTGCTCCGATCATATATCGAAGCGAAAGTCGTGGTGGCATGCGACATGTCCGTGCTATGAGACGATGACGTGGACTTGTCTTGTGTTCCCGAACTTGCTGACGGAGCACTACTCGAGCCCCTGAGAGACATTGTATGCTCGGCTTTGACAGCTCCATCTCATTGGCATCCATCTCGCCTTTCAGCATCTTTGTAACGACCGACATGGTGGGCCGTTTTAGGGGCTTGTCTTGGGTGTACAGAAGCCCAATCTCATAATTTTTGTATACCGTTTATCAGGAGCGGATACAAGAACAGAGCTCTAAGAGCTTAAGCCCTCACTGCGTTTTGTTTTTTTGTTTATTTTATATGTAATATTTATAAAAAAATCATCTATCTTAATGGTTAGCCCCTAGAGCCGTGTGAAAATTATTAAAGTGTGGGGGCTAATTATTATTTTTAATAAATTTAAGCAATAAAAATATTAATGTATCTATATTAATTGCTTAAAAATTTAATTGTAATCATTATTTTTATTGGAGTTACCAAAATTCAACATTTAATCTAATCTTATTTTTATCAAAATTTAATATTAATAAATTAATCTTATTTTTATCAGTTTTTTTAATACGCTTTCAAAATACAGTTATAATTTTGATTATTTATTTTATTTTTTCATACATGTTTTTTTTTTAATATTTAGAATAGATTTTTATATTTAATTACATTGTCATTCATTTATTTAACACAATTTAAAATATATTAATAATTTATCTTGCTATTTATTTTTCTAAAGTTTAAAATTAAGTTTATGATTTATCAATTTATTTATATTTGCACTGCTTGAGAATAGATTTAGGATTTATCGTGTTAATTTTTTTCTTTGTTTCTTTAGAATAGTCTTTAAAAAAATATTTTATAAATAAATTTGATTAAAAATTAAAAAATTTAAATAAATTGTTATTTCAGTTGGTTGAGTAGTTGAACTGAAAACCTGAAGTCCTAGGTTTGAACTCGAAACATTGCAATTGACCGATACCAAAAAAATTTAAAAAATATTAACGATATAAAAGACTAAAATCAATTTAATTTTTTACCGTTTAAATATGTGTTTTTTTGTTTTTTGTTTTTTTTGTTTTTTTTTATATAAATGTATGATTTTTTTTAATGTTGTTGACGAAGTCTATGTTAAAAAAATCATAAAGATAATTCATCATCTACTTAAAACAAATTTTTTATTTAAAATAATTATATTTTATTAATTATTATTATAGCAAAGCTCCTAGAGAATTTTTTTTCTGACTCCGTCACTGCCGTTCATCAGTGACTATAGATCTGGGACAGAAGGTTCGTTGTTCCAAATATAGTTGTAATTTTATTTTTTTAAGCGTGGATCAATAGTAAAAATACCCAAGAAATATATTTTTACTTTTAAGTATATTTTACTTTTCACTTTACAATTATATTTTATTTTTTAATTTTTAATTAAAAAATAAAAAATTAACAATAGTTGTCTTAAATGGAGAGAGAATTATTTTTTAAGTAAAAAAAATAAATTAATTATAATTGAAATTGAAAATGAGTAAAAATATATTTTGAAATAAAAAAATATATATTTAAGAGTATATATTAAGTTGGAAAATTTAATGGTAAACTTTACCGTCCCACACGAACTAACATGATAGCTCGTCAAACAAGTAAAATAATAAATTGATAAATACTTTAATTTTATCTTAAGTTTTCATATAAATATATGTAATAATATTTGATTTTTAATTATTTGTATGTTTTTATAAATAAGTTGTTAAAGACTACTCTATATAATTAAAAATTAAAATGATAATTTTAGTCTTTTATAATTAATAATATAAAATTCTATAATTAAGAATATAATTTTTTTAAGAATTTATCTTTATAATTTCAAAACTATATTTACAAAATAATTTGGGATTTTTTAAGATTTTTTTTAATGATTTTCAGAATATAGTTTTGTATTAAAAGTTGGTGTCTTTGTATTTAAACATTTATGTTTGCAATTTCTTATTTGATAATTTGTTTTAAATGGTTTTAAAATAATAATAATTTCTTATTGTTATTTATAGTTATTTAATATTTGCTATTAATATTTGTAAGTTAAAATAAGTTGTATAACTTTAATACCAATCGTATCAATATGTCAATTAAGTATCAAAAGTCCACCCCCACCTACTATACACAATTCATTTTAATTTAAATAATTTTCTACTTCTTTATTTACCCTTTTCTAATGAGTTACCAACGCCGGTATGTCATATGACTCATATCCGAACCCGTTGAGTTCGTCATCTCGGAAACCCGTTGACTCCCGATCCAACTCGGTTGAGCCACTCATACTATAAATACTGCACCAAATACCGAACCAATCTCATCCCAGAAATTAACATCATAAATTTACTTTAAAAAATGTCGAATTTCGTGAGGTGCTTCTTAGCAATCGCTTTTGTTGCCGCGCTCATCCTCCTTGATAATGGTAACTAAATTGTTTGTCTACTCACCTCATTTATTAATTATTCAATAATTCATCCTCCTTAATAATGATAACTAAATTTTTCGTCTTTTAACAAATGTCATATTTTTTTTTTCTTGTCTCGAGTTAATGGTCACACCCCTGCAACCCCTTTCTATGCCCATTAAATTGGGTTGAAGGGAGTATATATTATACATCTACCTTATTAAAAAACATTTTTTTCTTAATTTATGTTAAAAATTCTCTAATTGAACTCTTGGGATATGGAGGGAGAGAGTCATTGGCAAAGTAAAACATTAAGAAAATATTGAAAAGGATGTAAACAATTGTATTTTTAGAATTTTCTGTACCTCTTTATTGACATTTCACGAGGTACTGCAGCATTCGTCAATCCAACTGTACCCCAAATTAATCAGGTCGCTCAACCCGCCTAGATCGAAGTCGGGGTCTCTATAATAAATATGTCACCAAATAATAGTAACACCAAATTAAATCTCTCGTTACAGAAATTAAAATGTTTGTGAGATACTTTTATGTAATGGCTATCGCGCATCCTCTTCGGTAAATTAAGTTCATCTCTTTACATACATATATATCTCGATTTGGCGTAAAAATCATTAGTGATTGATCAATTTTTATTACGATTCAATTTCTAATTATACTATATATTTTGTTCGATTCAAGGAATGTCGGTAAAGGCATTTACATGCAAAGATCCCCCACCTGAAACTACAAGCGGTTGTGAAACCCGAGAGTGCGGATCATACGCCAACTCGACAAGATGTACGGATATGTGTGTTACCGCTTGCACCACCTACTATAATGCTGGGTCTGGATCCTGCAACGACTCAAATTGTTCTTGCAGCTATAACTGTTAAACATTTGCAAGCTTCGATGATATATCTGATCATATATATACCACGTAATGCGTTCATGTTTACTCGCTGACTCTTCTTGTAGAAGTGATTAATGAGTAAAGGGATTATAATTATATACTATATTTTCGTGTCTTGATGCTTATAATGTACTATCACTCTCGTGTTTTAAGAATAAAATAAATAATTATTTTTTGTTCTATTCTTTTTCTTTTTTACTTCTAAAGAAAATTTTGGCTTGTGATTATTATGTGTTTTTACTTCTAGCTACGTGGGTTTATTTGATTAGGTTTATGTGGTGAGATGTGTTTTTGAGAAGCCTGCTGAGTATTTGATGAGAAATTAATATTGCTCTATGTCTTGTAACGACTAACGACCCGGTTGATATTTATGAAAAAAAGAAAACTTTCAAAATGGAATGTTCAATTGGTCGGTTAATTAGGAGGTATATTTTAATAAATGTACAAATATCGGTTGGCAACTAATTACCGTTTGAATGTGTATTCGATTATTCGGCAATTTTCTACTTCTTCTGTCTCATATTAATAGTTACACTTCTTTTGTTATTTGTTAAAAAAGTGTGACTATAGCTCTGGAAGTCTAAGGGTGAGAATGAAGCAGGCTATCCGACAAGGGCTTAGGGCTCGGCCTACTAAAACTCGGCTTAACTCGGGCTCATTTATTAAACAAGCCGGACTCAAACATTTTTTTGGCCTATTTAATCAAACAAGCAGCCAGGCGCAGGCTTTGAGGTTTTTTAAAGCCTAATAAACATATAAGGTCGGGCCTTTGTATATATATATAATAATAAATAAATAAATAAACAATTATAACAATGTTTTCAATTTCTAAATCTTTATTCCAAATCACTAATTGAACTCCCAAAATACAGCTCTTTTCATCATTTCTTTGCAGGTACTTGTACTCTTCTCTTCTTTAATTTCCATACTCCATAATTTGGTTTAAAAATTCCAACTGTCAAGTTTATAAAAATTTTATCAATCAAGAATTTATTTATTTATTAATTTAAAAAAGCTTTTAAAAGGTTTTTAAGCCTATTTATTACAAAGGCCATTAAAAAATCCTTTAACATGCCTTTAAAAAATCCTTTAACAGGCCTATGTAAGCAAAGTTCGGCTAAATCCTTTAACAGGCCTATGTAAGCAAAGTCCGGCTCGGCCCAGCTCGTTCCCACCCTTATATGGAAGGGATGTAGTATAAATTAACATTTCTCATTACTCTGATAATTGATAGTTTCATGTTTGATTTTAATAAAATAAAATAGTTGAAAGAGGAATGAATATTTCTCTAATTAATCACTACCCAAAACAAATACCTACTAAACAACTCTCAGACTCGATTCAATTGCTCCGATCATATATCGAAGTGAAAGTCATGGTGGCATGTGACATATCCGTGCTCTGAGACGATGACGTGGACTTATCTTGCGTTCCCGACCCTGCTGACGGAGCACTGCTCGAGCCCCTGAGAGTCATCAGCTCCTTGAGTATGCTCGGCTTTGACAGCTCCATCTCATTGGCATCCATCTCGCCTTTCAGCATCTTTGTTACGACCGACATGGTGGGTCGTTTTAGTGGCTTGTCTTGTGTGCAAAGAAGCCCGATCCTCACAAATCTGCAGGCTTCGTCACTATTAAAATCCCCTTCGAGTGAGTTGTCCACAAACTGGGTCAACATGTCTCTCTCGTGCATTGTCCATGCCTGGAATAATCGCAAGAAATAATCACAAAAACTACCCCTGCGTTTTCTGATATTCACAAAAAGAACTATACTAACTTTGAAAATTACAAAAATCGCCCCGAGGTTTTATTACGCTTGCATTTTGACCCGGCGGAAAATTATATCGTCATCAAAATATATTACAATCAAACACCTTAACATTTTGAAATAAGTTGAGGGATAATTGTCAAAAAAATATTTGATGACGTCGAGAACTTCTGTCGGTCATAGGAGAAAAATGTAAGACGAAATGACGAATGTAACCTTAAGATGGTCTTTATAATTTCAAAAAGATAGTTTTTTTTTTTATTGTGTACACAATTCAGTCGAACTTCAAGGGTATTTTTGTAAATATACATAATTAAATATATTATAATTCATACCCTTTCAAGAAGATTCTGTTCTTCGGCTGGTAATGTCTTGTTAGTGTTGCACCTTCCACTGATAATTTCTAGCAGCAGAACTCCAAAACTATATATATCTGCTTTCCGTGTCAGCTTGCCTCGTATTGCATACTCGGGAGCCATATAGCCGCTGCAAAAGAAAAAACAACAAACTACTATATTCATCCCGAACACTATAGTATTTCTTTATCAGAAATATTAATCATTATAATACGTTTAAACTTCACAACCCGAACACCTCTAACAACTTCTGAAAAAGTGACTAATAATAACATAAAATTTATTCAACAACTCCTTCCGAAGTCAAACCAACTTACAAAGTCCCGGCAACTCGCGTGCTAATATGAGTCATAGTGGCCGGGAAAAGCTTCGCCAGCCCGAAATCCGAGATTTTCGGGGTGAAGTCTTTGTCCAGAAGAATATTGCTAGCCTTAATATCTCTATGAACAATATGCGGCTGGAACCCATCGTGTAGAAACGCGAGCCCTTGCGCCACCCCTATGCAAATCCGACTTCGTATTTTCCAGCTGAACAGCAAATTACTAGACTGCCCTCCTACGTCACAATTTAATCAGCAACCTCAGAGCATATAAAGACGGACTCGAAAGACTAATTTATTTCTAGAGCTTACTTAGAAGAGTTTGAGCTAGGCTGTTATTTTCGAGATAGCCATAAACCAATATTCTTTGGTCTCCCTCTGTGCAGCAACCGTGCAACTTAACCAGGTTTTCGTGCTCGAGTCCCGATATTGCAATGATCTCGTTTAAGAATTCTCGCACCCCTTGTTCTGATTGGGCGGAGAGAACCTTAACCGCTGCTAAGGTGCCGTCGATCAGCCTTCCCTATAAAATTAAATAGTAGTGAAAGAAAAACTCAGGGGCCTAAGTGTAATATACTTGCTCGACAATTAATTAATTAATTACCTTGTATACAGAACCGAATCCACCTTCGCCAATTTTATTCGCCTGGTTGAAATTCTCAGTCGCAATTTGTAATTCTTTGTAGCTATACCGATTAGCATTTGGGAGACTCGAGATTTCTGCAGCCAGTTTTGAATTCATATCATATACTATGCAGAATACTTAATTAGTATCAAATCGATTTGGTTATCTACCTTTATTGATATTTACAGTTTGATCGTCCGGGAGCGATGTTTTCTGCCCGAAACAAACGGTGAAGCAAGTCATGATACCAGTCACTAAACACGTCTATATATTAAAGCTTCAATATGCATTATATTTCGGTCTCTGAAACAATATATTTTGACAAAAATCAGTCATAGATAAATTGAACGAACGAAGAAAACATCAGCGCAAGCTCAACTCGTAGCATATACAAGAACCAGAAGATTGATTCAATACATCATGAAGTGGGATTATAGAAATGCAATCAATAATACTCACAGGAAATATTGCAGACCCTTAGGCCGCGTTTGGTAAGAGTATTATTCTGAACTACGAATCTATACGTTAAACTAACAGTTTTTCTCGAAACTATAAATCTCTCATTACAAACTAAAACAAACCAGAATAATCGCCTTCCAAACGCAGCTTAACCGACTACAATAGAGCAACCTAAACTACAAACAATCTCATAATTCAGTGCAAGATTTTAACACCAAACAGAGTACAATCACAAACTGAATCGAAAACCAATGAAAACAAAAATTCCAATTTCCCTTTTTCTTTTTCCATCAAATCAAGAAACAAGTCAAATGGTAAGGTGTACCTTTGTTAGGGATTCTTCAAGAATGTAAAGAAAGTTGCCAATGGAGATAATTTGCAGAAATCGAGAGTGCCCATGTGTTTGCCAGCAAACATTTAGGACATAACTACCTGTGAATCTGTGATCTGAAACTGGTAATAAAATATGTTTAAAAAAAGCTCAAAAGGTTTCACAGAAACCTCTTCTCGAACTCGAAAAAGATGAACTTCAAGAAAAAGCTCACCTCCTGCAGAGAAATTTCCAGTAGGGACTCGAGGTGCGATTGGGATGAAACGCTGGGAAATCAGACGGTTGGGAATTGGAGGCGTGGTGAATATATTTTCAACGGTGGTCAACGCAATCGAAATGTCAACTTTTAGGGGAAGCTAAAAATACAATCGATCGAGCTTGACGGCAACGCCGACATGGATGGCAAGTTGTTTGGTGTAGGGGTGGGCGTTTAAGCCCGAAAACCCGAAAGCCCGGACCGAAAATTCGAAAAAAATGCGGGTCGAGCCTAAATTTTTTTTAGACCGACTCGCCAAGGCCCGGACCGAAAAATAAAAGGATGGGCCAGCCCAGAGTCCAAAAAATTTTGGGACCGAAAGCCCGGAACTGACCCGATTTTTAGTTTTTATATAATTTTTTAATAAATATTATATATTTTTATATAATTTTTAATATTTTAATTAATAATTTTACCTTAAAAACTTAAATTATAAATATAAGTATACAATAGTATTATTTAAAATTTAAAATTTATTTTTTTATAAAAAAAATAACTAAATAATTAATTTTAATAATTAAAAACAAAATTTTAAAATTAAAAAAATTGAGCCCGAAAAGCCCGAAAACCCGAAAACCCGGCTTGGACCGTCGGGTTCGGTCTCAAGCCGAGTCTTAATTACTGTGTGAAAAATAAGTAAATTACATTTTATTCAATCAATTTTTACTCTATGATTTAATAAATAAATCTCACGACATTTTTTTTTTCTACGTCAATTACAATATTTCGGGATTTGAACCTTAAATCTTACCGTCCCCTCAACTCAAGTGCTCAGAGCTAACAACCTTGACAAATCTCACAACTTTGCTCATTTAAAAATGTACAATTACAAAAATAAAATAAAATTAAAATGTACTCTCTCTATTCTTTTTCTTAAATGAGGTTTTAAAATTTGCAATATTTTTTTTGTAAATTAAAACATGCAACTTTTTTAAAATAAAATATTATTATTTTTAAATATAAAAGAAAATAGCACAAAAGATTATTTGATAAATGAAAAATAGAAAAGAGACTAATATGTCTGGTTTTTAGTTCCTTTCAACTATTTATGCATTTTTCTTTTATTTTTACAATAAATAGTGCTAAATAATTAAAACAATGTGGTATTTTAAAATTATAAATAATAGAAGTTATTAACAAAAAAGGAAATTTGTTTTTGAAATTATAAAAAAAACTAGTAAAAGCTTTATTCGTATTTTTTTTACTTTCTATTTGTTATTTTGAAAAAACGACATATTTCAGTTATATATAATAGAAAAATATTTTTTATTTTGCCATATATTTGGGTGCTAATATATTGAGAAATAAAGAGCACCGTAAATAAGTCGCTTTAAGAAATCGTATAAAATATCAATAGTCGCATTTGTAAATTATATTCCAAATTTTACAGAGCACCGTAATTTCCAATATTACCCCTGCAACCAATTTGGAAACACCTCAGTTCACCAGTCACAACCACAGCTCCCTTCTCTCTCGATCTGTCGATCTCTTCGCTTCGTCTTCAAGTTTCGATAAAGGTTTTTACTCGACTGCCATGGCTCGAATTTCAAGCTTCAGTTATATCGTACGAAAAATAACATGATTTCAACTACTGTGTAGATCCGAGAGAAATAAAGAAACTGAAAATTTCCGGACCCGATTCTCTGTTGTGAATAAAAAAAAGGGGATCGTTTCTCCGCCATTTATGTAATCTAGGAACAAGAAATTGCGAAGCGCAAAATGCCATCGTCTCCCAAGTCATTCTACGCGCGCCCGCCTCCGTCGAACAGCCGTAGATCGACGGCCCTGTTCTTATTTTCGCTCATCGGTTTCTCGTGCTTTGTCTTCGGGTTCGTCGCGATTTATCGGGCCGGGCGGGGTGATAATAGATGCAAATACAGTAAGCCGTTATCGGTGTCCGTGACCTGGGATACGTCAACGACTGCGAGCAGGGACGGCGGGATTTCGGATGAGGGGCGAAAGCGTCACAAGGTGATGGGCTTCGTGGGTATACAAACCGGGTTCGGATCCACGGGTCGACGCAGAGCATTGCGCCAGACCTGGTTTCCCTCTGATCACCAGGGTCTGCAACGGTATTGGCTTACACCTTTTTCGTCGTCTCTGGTTTTTAGGTTTTATTGTGTGTGATTTTTGTGGATGTTGGATTTGATTTGTGTTAACTATTTTTTATTTGTTTTTGAAATAAGTATAAAATTATATTCATATTTTAGGCTTGTTTATGATTGTTTAGTGTGTGATTTCTGATTTTTTTTCATGGTAATTTGTGGATGATGAAGATGAACCATGGCCCATGGGATATTTCGAGTGTGCCATATTTTTCTTGTTTGTTTTTAAGGAAAAATTGCTCAAAGGACCTGGAAGTTCTTCATTGATTCACCAATCACCAATTCGAACATTTGACTCGCGTCATAAGTTAAAAAGAAAAAAATACATGGCATACTTGTTTTATACATGAAATGCAATTTAGTTTTGTTACTCACTGAGCACTAAATGGTAGGTTAGAAGAAAGCACAGGTTTGGTTTTTAGGTTTGTAATCGGTAGAACCAGTGATAGATCGAAGATGTCAGCTCTTAAGGAAGAGGTTGCCGAGTATGATGATTTCCTGCTTCTAGATATTGAAGAGGAGTACAGTAAGCTACCATACAAAACGTTAGTTCTCACTTACTTCTTGGAAAATCAAAATCAATAATCACGTTTACTCTATTATTTACTCTGACTTGTGTCTCTTTTCAACAGCTTAGCCTTCTTCAAAGCTGCTTATGCTCTATACGAGTCTGAATTCTATGTGAAAGCTGATGATGACATATATTTACGACCAGGTGAGTACTCGTAAGAATGTATAATTTGTTTATTCCACTGGAAATTTCTGAGCACAAGCACCACATTTGCTGGTATTTTTTCATGAACAGATCGCCTTTCCTTGCTCCTGGCTAAAGAGCGTGCTCATTCACAAACATACCTTGGGTGCATGAAAAAAGGTCCCGTGTTTACTGATCCAAAGTTAAAATGGTTGGTCTCATTGTATTTTTTGTGTTAATTATGCTTGCTAGTTTGTCTTGTGATCTGAATACTGAATTTTCATTAAAATGTAATCATTTTATTGTACTGATAATTATTTGTCTCTTCAGAATATGCTGTGCCATACTGACCTAATTTAGCATTCCAAGTGGTTTGGACTTTGGACAGGACTACTTCAGTAAAATTGTAGATACAATTTACATCATTTAACAACTAACACCTATGACCTATATAGTCGTAACAAGCAACTATATTCATGTTAGTAAATTTGTAGATACAATTTACACCTATGACCTCTGAGCCTTCTAACAGAGGATTCATGTTTTTTTTTTTTTGTTTATGTATATTTCTTTATTTACTTTGAGAATCAGTTGGAAACCTTTTCGGAGCTCACTTATTTGAATTATCAAATCACAGTATGTGTCTCTGATTTTCTTGATTATCTTTTTCTTAACTTGCCAAATATGTGTTTCTCCCATTATTGAAGAAGATAAAATAAACTAATTTCACCTTGTTATTGTTATGCTATTTTAATCGAGAATGGAATACATACAATGTATAAAATATGTACTCCCTCCATTGAATCATTACATATGCATATGTAAATAATATACAATATACTGTATATGATTGAAATGTGTTTTCACTTTTCACTGTTACGTAGGTGACTGTATCATTTTGATTTGTACAGGTATGAACCTCTGTCACATTTGCTTGGGAAGGAGTACTTTTTTCACGCATACGGCCCAATTTATGCCCTTTCAGCCGATGTTGTTGCGAGCTTGGTCGCATTAAGAAATGACAGGCTAGTTCTTTTCCCAATTTGTTCTTACATGCATGCAATCCTCACATCTTAATATTTTTTTCACCTCCTTTCGTTATCACCTCAACCCAACAACTGTCTGCTGCTATAAAAGATTATATGTATCTGAGTTTATTGCGTTTCAGGATTGTTGCCATTTATTATCCTTATGAGTTATGGCCGTCATATTCTAGACTCGATCCTTAAATAGTCATCCATATCACTATGCGAGATATTCCATTCCTTGTCTGCTTGTGCTTAATTCGTTTTCTTTTCTTTTTTCAAAAGTACACATGAATCTTAGATGGTTAATCTTGTTGTTTGTTCCTTATCAAACATTTTTTTAGATGTATCATGTTGCTTAATGGCATGTCTAAAATGTGTAGGTTAAACAAAAAACCTGTGGTTAGGTTGTATAATCAGTAATCACTAAACAATACTATATTTGTCCCACTAAAATATTTACATTTGTCCAAATTAGGTTAAGGTGTCCCACGCAAAGCTTTTATATTTCCTTTTAAAGAAGTTTGGCCTCACACTTTAAATACAAGTATCTCTACTTATTAATTTTTTTTACACCAATTGTCACCTACACATATAAAGTCATCCACCAACTACACATCACTCTCTACAGATAGGGGCATTTTGGTAATTTCTAACTTTTTAACCACCACCTACACATAAAGTCATCCACCAACTACACATCACTCTCTACAGACAGTATTAAGGTCAAACTTAACAAGGGACGAAGGAAGTATCATTGAGAGATCTATTATGTGATTTGCTTGCATTTCATTTAGATATTTCTGGCATTCCTTTTAATTGGATGTAATTTGTTCTTTTATTATATTTACAGCTTCCGAATGTTTAGCAATGAGGATGTCACCATTGGTTCGTGGATGCTTGCAATGAATGTCAACCATGAGAATAGCAAGGAACTATGCCACACAGAGTGTTCTTCCTCGTCTGTTGCTGTGTGGGATCTTCCTAAGTGTTCAGGTATGTTGTATATATAATATGTACAAATGTGTGTACATTACGGTATGAGGTTACCTTACTTCTGCTTATGATTATGATGCTCCTACCCGAATGGATATGTTTCCCCGGTGAAATATATTGCTAGATGTTCATTAACTTTCATGAGGATTGTTTGAGTGGTTAGGCTCACTTGCATTTTCAGCGCTTGTGGCGTTTCTTTTTAGTTGTCCAACGTAAGAATGATAAAACACTACTATACTAAAAATTATATCATCCTCTTGATAAATTTGTTCAAAAATATAAAATTTTAAATAAATAATTTTTTTAGTAATTTAATGTGGGGCCCATTTACGATATTTTGCCTAGGGCCCCTCTAAACTCAGGAACGGGCCTGCCGTTTGACCTAATTACAAAAAATTACCCATGAATGCAATTAAATCATGTTAAAATGAAAGAACTACTAGCTGAAATGTTTTTCTAAATGTGTATAGTTCTGAAACATATTTTCCCTTATGAGAAGGCAAATGTAAATTTGTTATCTCAGAGGTAGTTTTTGTAATTTGGAAAGTTACCCTTTTAATTAAATCAATCTCTAGGGTACTTTTTGTAATTATTTCCTACAACCTAAATATTTTAGCAAGACCATTGATTCTATATACGCTTTTGATTTATTTTCCCAGGACTCTGCGATCCGGAGAAGAGGATGTTGGAACTCCATAGCATTGACATGTGTTCGAAAAGCTCGACTCTACCATCTGAAGAAAATGAAAGCGAGAACAAAAGAAGAAGAAGAAGAAGAAGATGAATATCACACTCAGCCGACTCGGCGAAATGGAGAATATTGTTTTGATTGCAATTGGCATCTCCTCTTCGTACCCGTTCGAATGCTGACTCACACAATTGTATACGGGGCATATGCTCTTTATCAGTTTTACCCAAATTCTGTTCGTTAAATTCTCTTGAGAAATTAGAAAATCTTGACTGGTGATTCAAATTAGAAACAATGGAGCACTAAATATATTTTTGTTTTTGTTTATTTGTTTTTTTAGCTGAAAAATATGAAAATTGATTTTTCATCACATAAAAAAACAAATAAACAAAAACAAAGTTATAATTAAAAATTAAAAAAAAATTAATGAGAAAATACTAATTCAACACGTCGGCAATACAGAAGGGAGTCTCCGTTTCGGTGTACAGTACACCACGCCGTAGATGAGCGAAGCTCTGAAGGGCAGTGATGGCTGCTGAGCTGGCAGGAATGGGTAGGATCGGGCGGTAATCAATCCACCTCACAACATGATGGTTACCCGCTCATCTGTCAACGTCGATTCCCATCCCAGCCGACGGAATATTCCACGGCCGATCCTGACGCCGTCATCTTTCCGTTTGCTTAGCTGGACGCCAATTTGCAAATTCCCAGGGCTCCTGAATGGGCCAGCTGGCACGCCACTTTCACGCACATGGCCTGGCCAGCTGCTCCTTCTGTCCGCACCCCATGCGGAAAGACAATTACACCCCTACCACTTCGGTGGAAACACGAGAGTGCCACCGCTACATTTTTCGAGTTGTATCCACGTGGACAGGACGAGGTATTTTGGTGCTACTTGAAATGTTGCAACTCTTTTTTTCATTTTTAGTATTTTATTATAAATAACACTCCAATAATGTTTGTTTTATATGAAATGATTAAATGGTCAATACATGTTTTTTTTCTCTAATATAGGTTTAACTTTTAGGATGGAAACAAAAAGTTATGGAAATTGAGGATGATATTGTTGAATGGAATATCAACCTTTAAAATTTAATTTTGATTCGATAAAAGTACATGTAATAAGACACTCCTTTAAAGTATTAACTACTTTGATTTTGAGAAGAAAAAAAACCTAAAAAATTATGAAAATATACATACATATCAAGAAATTGATGTTTACTAAATAAAGATATGTGCGTGATTAATGAATAGTAAAAAGGGTCACGGACAAAATGGGATAGGGAGAAAATGATCCGGTGCTTTATGCGTATACTCGTGACACGTCGAATCAACCAATCATCAATTAACTATTCCATATATTTAAGCGTGGGGTCGCACTCGTATACTTGTGCATGGTGAACCAAAATAAAAATAAAATTAAAAACTCAAAATTTACTTGCATCAATCCGTATGAACAAATTCAAAATTTACTCGTGATGTCATGATATCATGCTCGAACTAAGATGGATTGAGCGAAAACAATCGACGAGATAAATGCGTGTGTGAGACTAGCGAGGTATCAATCTATTTTTTTCCATTACTTACCGCCTACCGGGCTTTATTTTTACATATAAAAAACGAAGAAGATTACCGTACTTAAGCAATATTAGCGTCAACTCATATTTATAAGGTGCATTTTAATTTTGGTGTGCCTACGCCGCATATGATTACAGTTGCATGCATGAGAAAAAAGAACTAAAACTGTGGTCGACTCAAATACAGTATGTTGTATAAAATCTTTATAGTTTTGTCGATAAATTAATTCGTCTCCACAACTCTATCAGAACCCTAAACTAGTAAACTCCGATGGATTGCATATATTCCAAAATAAATGAACTCGATCGTATGTAATTAAAATTAAAAGTGATGTTGAAAGTAAATATATGAAGAATATAAATATTTCCATATTTGGATAATACATCTTCATAGTATAGACCATAGCTAGATAGAAGTTACTCGGGAGCCAATTCTCAATTTGGTCAAAGAGTGGATCTCACATTCTCACTACAATGGTTAACTTTTTGCAATCATTTGTGTAGTTATAAGATTAGACTTTTGTGAATAGTTTGATACAACTATTGAATGTTATAATAATGTTTGTTCTTTCATGATAATTAAGTTGTTTGGCCTCTCGTATAATTTGTGTATGTAGTTACAAAAAATAGTTTGATATTACTATATATTAATCAAATGTTATAATCCTTAGCACTCCACACTATCCAACAAGCTGAATTAATTTGATCAACTTGGGATTTTCTAAAGTACTACGATGTGCAAACTTAAAACTAAACGAATTTGATTCAACTCTTCAGCGTACAATCATTCACGAATATATAAGCTCACAATAATATAAAGCAATAAATAAAACACACAAGACAAGTATTTTGTGTTCTCGCATCTTATTTGAGAGTTTGACGAATATGATATTTTATCCATCCGGACGTACGGTGGCTATATATGGGATATAATGCTTCATATGCGATACTTTGCATATGGAGGACTAATGTCAAAAGGTTCGATGGGGAGTTCCAAGCTCTTGACAATTGGATACACATTTTGAAAAAAAAAAAAAAAAAGAAAAGGTCTCTCAATAATTTAGGTGAAAAGTGATCAAGTTGGGTTAAAATATTTTGTTAATGTGATAAAGTTGTCCAATTTGAGTTTTATGATTTGATGTGTTGTCCAATTTATATTTGAATTTTATGATCTGATGTAGGATATTTAACACGTCCCCTAACGAGTAAGCTTAGTTCGAATTTACTCGTGACCTAATAACACGTTAAAAGACTTTGTTAAGGTTATAATGTTGTCCAAATTATATATATTTGAGCTTTAAAATCCGATGTTGGATATTTAACAAAAAGAGTTATCAGTACTTTTTATGAAGGTAGAGTTTTGAAGATGAACAGTCAAGCCATTATGAAAAAATTGAGTATGTGAGACTCAGCTCGCTAAGGAAATTTAATTTGATGGTTTAAGTGATGGATGTTGTAAACATTCGAATCAATATAAAACAGGAGTTTCTTTACTGGGACTCGAGGGAGACATTTAGGTTGTTTGAATCTCTTGAGTAACACAATAGTGTAGATGAAAAAATTGCTTTTGAATATTAAATTTGGGTATAACTCGAACACAGTCAATTTTTGTTATAAAGGAAGCTTATGAGTTGGTGGTGAAATCAAGATTTTGGAATCACTGTGGTTGATATGTAAAGTCTGTGATTTGAAAATTTTTAAGTGTTAGAAGAAATTCAAGTCAAAGTAATTATTTTTAAAAGTATTGTGACTCGAGTCCGAGTGCGTAACAAAGCAAAAAGAAAAAAAATTGAATGAAAATCAACAACACCCAACGATCGTTGTTTCACTCTATTTTTATTGTTGCCCTAAATTTTCTAGTGTATAACAATATTAGTGTTTCGGACTATATTATAGTCCATGAAACACTTCAATTAAAATATTACTAGAAAACCAATACCTATATCATGCTCCTAGGAGTACGATGTAAATAGTGCTTTCAGCCTTTAAAATATAAAAATCATCATTTAATAATAAGAAATCTTCATTTCAAAAAATAAATTATTACAAACATTGAATTAACATAAGAATGAATATATTAGCATACCTAATGAATATTTATCCAAAAATAAATGAAGATATAATCATAAGTGTACAATTAGAATCGTGCTCCTAGGAACAAGGTATAAATTGCCCTAGAAAACAATTTCATTCTCATTATACAATACTATTATTACTCGGTCTCAAATATTTACGTAGAGTTGATTGACAAGAAAGTTAAAAAAAAGTTATTTTATTTTTGACTAAAAAGTAAAAAATAAATTTTATTTTAATTTTTTTAGAGATTTATAAGGTATATTTAAGGAATATGGTATTGTAGTTTTCATAATTACCCATAACTCTCAATGTTTTACACATTATAATTTAGTATAATATATTTTTTCTTTTTTTATACGTGAAGGTAATACTATTCTTTTAATTATATTACAGAGCACTTTTTCAAAATAAAAATGTCTTATTTACCCTTGCGTAATTATATCATTTAATTTAATTGCGTAATTATATTATTTAAACTAATTATATCATTTAATTTAATTGCGTAATTATAATTTAATTTAATTGCGTAATTATATACGTAATTATATAATTTAATTTAATTATATAATTATAATTTAATCTAATTGTGTAATTATATAATTTAATCTACTGCATACTTGAGATTTGAGATGATGTTTTTGTTTCAATCTGCGTAGGTCATGCTATCTTGCCGTCACCGGAACAAAAGAAAACCCACCGCATATCAACGTGCATTCAAAAGGATTTCACAATTACAAAACCCAACTTTTCATGAGGGATATCACAATTACAAAACTCAACTTTTCATGTAAAAATTTACAGTAAACCATGATTTTACAATTTTGTTAACTTAATAATGAAGGTGATATGATGATGTTATAGTTTTCAATCATCAGAATTCCGATTTGAATATTGTATATGATTCGTCTTCTTTGTGCAATCTCAAATTTATGATACTTAAAGTTGTACATTGCGTCAACTAATTAATGAAATGGTGTTCTAATTATTTATTAATTATTTTAAAATTTATAAGGCTAAAATGGTCTCTCTGCTTTTATTTAATATTAGGAAAAATTATAGTCTTACTTATAATGAGATATTTATAGTTGCCCTTACGCCTAAATCACCCATTAATTAATTGATTTTTTAAAAATAAAAGAGTTGGGAAGAACATAATATTATGTTGTAATTTATATATAAGGTTAGTGTTGACCTCTTCCTACCGTATATAAATAAATAAAAATGCTTAAAAAGAAAATGTACATAATTAATTGATATGAAATTAGTATTAATGTATTATGTTGTAATTTATGTACGAAGTTAGTGTTGACCTCTGGTCATATACAAGTAGAAAAAAAAACACCTAAATTAAATAACCTATAATTCAATACGAAAATTATGCCTCAATTTATCAGGAAACATAAAATCCTACAAATAAGACTCATTCAACCCTCGAAAACACCAATTAACAAAATTATTTTTTCTCTTGTTATATGTCCAAAAGAAATTCTAAATAATATGGAGTAGCTAATAATGATAATTTATTTATTTTGAAGAAATAGAAAATAAGAATTAAAATTTCATAGAAAATTCGATAATAATTTAGAGAGAGAATGTGGGAAATGATACGATCGTAATTAATTACAAAAAGTGAGTGGGGAGAAGAGTAAAAAGAAGAGTAAATGGAGTGATGTATTTATTTAGAGAGAGAAAACAATCTGTCTCGTGAAGCAGCTGGAGCTGTTGAGACGAAGACTAAGGAGAGAGAGAGAAATTCATTGAAAAAAAAAAGTACTCTTTTTTTCTTTTTCCCCCTTTTCCTTCATCTTCTCCATATATCTCTCCCTCCTCTCTGTGAAAAAAAAGCCCACGAGCTTTCTCTCTCTAGAAATCGGTCAAAAGATCGATTTCGCATTCACATTCATCATTCTTCGCTTCGGCCCTTTTCAAAATCACGAGATCCCCAACTGTTTCTCTCTCTCCTTTTTCCTCTTCCCCCACATGAATTTTTCGAAGACCCTATTCTCTCTCCCTCTCCATTATCTCCGTCTTCTCGTAGTTTAATTCACCTGGAAGAATCCAGTTGGGAACGAGGGAGGGAGAGAGAGAGAGACGTTTCGGAGCTGCTTGTGTGGGTTAACAATGTCGGGTAAAACCATGCCGGAAGCAGCACTGGAAACGCTGTCGGATCGACTGAGAAACACGTCCGTCCACGACGGAAAGGACGCCGGCGTCAACGTTAACAAGCCGGATTTCCGAGAACTCGATCTGGGCTCTCCCGTTTCGCCGCTCCGGACGCGTAACGGCGGTGGTGTCGCCGCGACCACCAGTAGCAGCTCCGGTTCATCCGGATCGGTATCGGGCCGGGCCTCGGGGGCTCCCAACTCGCACTTGCCCGGAAAGTCAGGTTCCAACCCCAACAGCCACTCCGGAGAGCTTTCCGCCGAGAGCTCCCCTTCGGCCGCCCAGAGATCCAAGCCGGGCCACGTCCGGTCCCGGTCCTGCGGGTCCCACCAGCTATTCTTCTCCGGCTCAGGATCCGGATCCGTCAACTCGCCGCCCCCAAACGTAGTTCCCACCGGAAACATCTGCCCATCCGGCAGGGTCCTGAAAACCGGCATGGCCAGCCGGTCCACGAAACCCGATGTCCTGGGGTCCGGGTCAGTGAATTACGGCCACGGCAGCATAATGCGGGGTGGCGGAGGTCTCTCATCCAAACCCGTTTTGGACAGTGGGCCTACCCCTAATTACTCCAGAGGGCTGATGTTTGGTGGAGAGTCGGGCCGAAGGCCCGGACTCCCCAGCATTAATGATCCCGAGGAGTTGAAGAGAATGGGAAATGATAGTTACAAGCACGGTCATTTTGCGGAGGCTTTGACCCTGTACGACAAGGCAATTGCCATGTCACCGGCTAATGCCGCCTTTCATTTCAATCGGGCGGCAGCCTTGATGGGGCTGAGGCGGTTGGTGGAGGCAGTGAAGGAATGTGAGGATGCTATTAGGTTGGACCCAGGGTATGTGAGGGCGCACCATCGGTTAGGATCTTTGCTGCTAAGGTGAGTTTGTTTCTTCTTGGAGAGTGGGAATTTTGGAGTTTGGTTGATGACTGCCTTTGTGAAATATATTAAATTGAATTTTTTCGTATTTTGGATTTGGTTGTTATAAATTGTAATGTAGGATTCTGATGTTGGAGACTAAATCGTCCGTTAAGTGAGTTTTGTTTTGAGTGAGACTAAATAGGGGGAGAATTGGTGAAATGTTCTGTCTCTATTCCTTTGAATCATGTTTACTCTGGATTCCACGCTGATATAATTCATAATATCGTCTTGTTTTTACTGTGGTTAATCAGTTTATGTTCTATGGCTTTTCGATTGTTTAAGGCAGCAGCCCTCAAGCTCGTACTTGAATTACTGTATTTGTTGCTTCTTAGTTTTTGTAAATCTTCAGATGATTGGGTTTAGTGCATATACATGTACTGGTTTTACTGCATTTCCTTGAGAAATAATTTTCTGTGAAATCTTGCTCCCTCTCATTAAATGTGTTTTACCTCGATTAGATTATTCGGTCGCCCTCTTCCTTCTTCCAGATTTGTATTTATGTTCTTTGGATTATGTGTGCCCTTTTCCTTCTTCCAGATTTGTATTTATGTTCTTTGGATTTTGTGTTTTGAATATTTATTGTGTTATTATAGTAAAGCAAAATCTAATCCCTCAAAGGGTCGCACAGTTTAGGACAGGTGGAGAATGCAAGGAAGCACATTTGTTTTTCGGGGCATCAACCTGACCCTGTGGACTTTCAGAAATTGCAGTCGGTGGAGAAGCATGTAATCAGGTTGGCTGATGCCCGGCGGGTCGGTGACTGGAGAAGCATGTTGAAGGAAGTTGATGCCGCCATTGCTTCTGGAGCTGACACTTCTCCTCAGGTCTAACTTTTCCTACTTCACTCGACAATCGACACTTGTTTTTTTTTTCCGCACTAGGTCTAAGAATTTAAACAACCGCTTTATGCTTGGAGTAAACGTAAACACTACTCAAAGATAACATGTTTAAGCTTCGGGTATATTTCTAGAACTTAAGTCGTACTGAACTGACTGAATATTTGAATGTACAGCTGTTTGCATGCAGGGCAGAAACTCTCTTGAAGCTTCACCAGATGGAAGACGCTTTCTCGGCTCTGTCCAATATTCCTAAATCCGAGCCCTCCATCAGTAACCCTCATAAGATATTCGGGATCCTTTCTGAAGCCTACATATTATTTGTCAGAACCCAAGTGGAGTTGTCCAAGGGGAGGTGAGCTAAGACCCTGTTATTCCCAGCATTCCAACATTAACAAAATTGAGTGCGGACTTAAAACTTTTTAAATTACTTTGCAGGTTTGATAGCGCTCTCTCTGCAATAGAAAAAGCCGTACAGGTGGACCCACATAATGTTGAAATCTCGAGCTTACTCAACAATGTGAGGTTGGTGTGTCGAGCTCGGGCTCGTGGGAATGATTTATTTAAGTCTGAAAGGTTCACCGAGGCTTGCTCGGCGTATGGGGAAGGCCTCAGGCTCAATCCATCGAATTCTGTTCTCTACTGCAATAGGGCAGCTTGTTGGTATAAGCTCGGCCAGTGGGAGAAGTCGGTGGATGATTGCAATCAGGCCCTTCGTATACAGCCTAATTACATCAAAGCCCTTCTTCGAAGGGCTTCCTCCAACAGCAAGGTTAGATATCACATTTGTTTGGTTATGTTACTTTTTAGGGATATTTGGAGCTAATTAGTAATTACAAAATTACCCTTGACGTGTGACCTAATTACAACCTCAACTAACTTTCAGAATTATAATAATACCTCTGGAATTTTATTTTGTCTTGCAATTAACCCCTTGGCATTTTTAAAAATATTACAAATTTTTAAACACTAAAGTACTTTCTTGCAATTATCACGGACATTTATGGAAACTTTCACCGAGATATTCATATATTTAAAGCTATAGAAATAGCCTGTGTTGTTATATTTTTGAAATTTATATTTTTGACATGTATCTATGAGTGTTGCTATATGAGTCCTCTAAATTTGTGAATTTTGGGTGTGCAAAAATATTTTCATCGGGTGATGTGCTGATTGACGCCAATTGCTTTTTTTGGTCTCATTATAGCTTGAACGATGGATTGAAGCTGTGAGAGATTATGAAGTATTGAGAAGGGAACTCCCGGACGACAAAGAGGTAGCTGAATCCCTATTTCATGCACAAGTTGCACTCAAGAAATCACGAGGTGAGGAGGTGTACAACATCAAATTTGGCGGGGAAGTAGAGTCTGTTTGTGGCCTCGAGCAATTCCGAGCTGCGATTTCCTCGTCTGGTGAGGATGTTTTTAAAATTCTCGCTCCTTCATCTCTTCATATATATATATATATATATATATATATATATTGGCACTCACAACATTTTAATTACAATAAATTGGAAATTTCAGGTGCATCACTAGTTCATTTCAAAATGGGTTCGAATGTACAATGCAACCAAATATCACTCTTCTTGGACGCATTATGCACACGATATCCATCTGTTAATTTTCTCATGGTGAGCCACCATTATATATCATTTTTATATATGTACGTATAAGCAATTCACTATTTTTTTATATGGATGGATACAATAAAGAATACCTTAGTTTGGGGTAAGTACAAATCCTCCCACTTTTTTAAGAAATAAAATGTCCCGCACGGGGGTTCTTCATGTCGTACATTCCCCCTTCATAATCAACAAACATCTAAAAAAGTGATCATTACAGCAACTGCAGCTTTGTGCTTTAGACGAAACCTCAGTTTTTTCAATATATTTAAGAAATTGCAGCTTTGTGCTTGGTCAATTCTTTTAATGCATATCTTCACGAACTTGTGCACGCATACCTTAAACCATTTCTGTACCTCTAACTGCAGGTGGATATTGAAGAGAGCCCAGAAATTGCTCGTGCAGAAAATGTAAGAATAGTACCGACAGTCAAGATTTACAGAAAGGGCACCCGAGTGAAGGAAATGGTATGCCCGAGTCCAGAGGTTTTAGAGTCATCAGTGAGGCATTACAGTATTTAAATCATAAATGTTCAATACTTTTTCTCTACCTTTGAATTATTGTCATTCTCATCATCCTCTTCCTTCCCCAAACCCACCATCCATAAGTTACAATTAGGTCTTTTATGTTATAATCTCACCAGGAGCCATTTCACTACTCAAGTGCCACCGTGTATCAAAGTCATGCACAGTCCAAATTCCCTTTCCCCCCCTTGATTAGAACCCATTCATTCTTCCCTACATTTTTTTTTGGACATTTTGTGTCTTTATTGTTTTTTCGTTTAGGCTTTTGGATCATTTTTCCATTCCTTTGAGAGGAGAAGATCGATCGAGAAAGCATGTAACATTATTTCCCGTTCGATCTTCGACTGAAATTATTCCATGAAGAAGGGTATGTGAATTATGGGCTTGGCTTGGTTGGTTTGTGGGTGGCTTTTAGACAAGGAGAACATGCACATGTGATGGATGTCATGTGTAGTACACAGCATTGGTGGGGCCATTTGAAAAGGAAATGGATGCCTGGTTGGTATTTATTGGGTTAGTGAAGGAAGATGAATTATGAGGTCATATTGATATTATTATTTTTTTCCTTCCCTCAACCATTAAATTTAATATATTTTTTTCTTCCATTATTTACTACTACATCTTTGTATGAGACATATTCTTCTTTCTTTGGAATATTGGTTCTACATTTGTTCTGGTAACAATGATACTTATTTTAGCCATGTTGGTTTTTATGTTCATCTTCTTGGTACATGGAATCTTTTGGTTGATGGTTGGTGTCTTATATTAATGGCATTTTTGAAATCCCACCGGCATACCATTAAGTTATGGAGGATGCCCCATTGGTATTCCATTTGAGGTTGGAAGAGGGAATAGATATCCGGACCAATTTGGTACGAGGATTCAAACTCTTGTTTGTAACCTCATACCTTCTATACCTAGTAACACATAACACATACTGTACTCTATTTCTCGTATAAACAAAGATCATTTCTTTTGTAAAATACAAAACAATAAATTCTATTTCTCTGGGAACTAAGTAGTAGGAGTATGACATAATGTTAGTATACTTATGGTATAAATAATGATTATTTTTTGACATTATGAAATGAGTAAATAGATAATTATAAATCACCAAAACAAATTTCACACAGAAAAAACTTTCAACATTTCTTGTTTTTGAAACTATTATTAAAAAATGCACGTAGAGAAACTTCACATGATATAATGGATCAGTGGACAACCAAAATAAAATGCAATGGAATTGCTGACTTCAAACAAAGAAACAACCAACTGAATAGTAAGACGTAAAAACACTTAACAGAAGAGTGCCATTTTATATATAATCATCTGCAGATTTTTAACAGTCAGACTAAAAATCAAGCACGGTAGAAGCTCAGGCCCCTTTGGAGAATCATTAAAGGCATTCTATCAAATTTTTCATGTTTTACTTGATGGACAAATAGAGTACAATTGTAGGTACTTAAAAAGGAAACATGAGTTTCCATGTTCTTCATGCACCGCTTGCGTACAAACGAGTCCACTCTTTAGCTGCAGGATTCAGAAAAAAAATTATGAATTAATAAATCATATTAAGGACCAATAGATTTTCAGTAGCTAAGTAAATGTTTACACACCTGTCTCAACAGCTTCAGACTCATTTGTTTTCCAATGCTTGGCAATGTTTTCTGAGAGAGGGTCATCGGGATTTGGAGCACTCAAAAGTGCTTGTATGCTATAAAACAAGCAACACAATTAAAAAAAGAAGAAAGAAGTAACTAAATAAGAAGCATGTATTGAACACGTGAATAGGCTTCAATCATATACCTCAAAAGCACAGTTCTAATCTGAAGGGCAGGACTCCATTTGTCCTTAAGAATGTCGAGGCATATCCTTCCAAGCTGCAAATGAGTTGCATCAGGATGGATGCACAGATTGTTGGGATTGGGTGTGTGCATGGGGGGGGGGGGGGGGGGGGGGGGTGAGGTTGAGGAGAAAATGGTATGCGTAAATAGGAACATTACCTTATCAATGTTAGGGTGGTAAATTTTAGTGAGGAAGCGAACCTGTTGGGTGTTATAATGAAGACAGTTAGGCATGTACTGTTCAAAGTAACACTAACACAAATACACAATTAATAGCATCAAAGTTAGATAAGTTAGGAATGCTTCAGCATAGTCCTGTTTCAAACAAGACTAGTTTCTATCCACATGTTCTACTTCTACATACTTATAAATCTAATATTAGCAGTACCACAGTTATTACTCCAAGCCGGGTGTTGAGTTTTTATACGTTTCTCTAAGTAGGAGCTAATGCCAACCTATAAAGCAACAGGGTCAATGGAATTGTGGGCTCAACTCTCAGTTCAATCAGCATCATTATTTTATCAAAAGAAAAACGAAATTTACAGTAAAATAATATTTATAAGCATAAATTATTTACTACATTTTCAATTTTTTAATTTTCTTTTACTTCTTCCTCTCGTTATTTTCAAATAATTCGATAGCCAGCTTAATACAGATTGGACTTACTACAAAAAGACACATTTCTGTAAATAAAATAACAAAAATGAGAAAACAAACAACCACAACACTAGACATCACCTGGCTGACAGGGAGGTTGAGGCATTGAGTGTTGATTTAACTATTATCGACTAATATTATTCACACAATACCACAATGAGTAAGATAATAATATCATAAAAAGGCAAAATAAATGACCATCGTAACAAATGATTTTATAACAGAATTAAATGAAGTAGATGAATCAAGTACAATACATTCATAATGCCATTTCTGGATCGTCATTCAGGGGTTTATTTTATTTACTATATCAACTACGACTATCACAAAGTACAATTATTAACATGGGAAATGAATAATATTCAGAAGAGAATATGAGTTCATCTCACGGCATGCCATTGAAAAAAGAAACATCACTAATTACTAGGTGCATGTAACAAATAATTACTATTAGATTATCACACTCGACTAGTGTTTTTCTGTTTGTGTTTGTGTCAACAGCCATTTCCAAATCCTAACAGTAATATCACATTAGTTACCTTTGGGGCAGCCATGGGATATTCCTCAGGTAAAAACAGCTCCAGCTTGAAGACACCTCCTGTAAAGTATGTCCAATGAGACAAAATAGATAAATAGCAGCAATTGTTGGCAAGGTGATCACACACACACACACGCACACACAAGAAAAAAAACATATAATCTATAAGCACAGGCATTTTCCAATTCACCATGCAAGCAAATGAGAGCAACATAAAACTATCTATGTTGATATGAGACATAAAAATAAGGTGCAGTATTCTGTTAATTACAGTAGTTAACTTTCATCTGAAACTGGTCGTAATTAGTTAACTTTCACCTATAACTAGTAGTCTGAACCATCAGAACGGTATAAGAATAAAAGCTTCAAATGCCCAAAATATGAAGAACTGTGATTTCCATTTTTAGCATTATTATGACTCCATACCCACTTCTTCAAGGCGTTCTAATACCAAAAAGAGTTGCAATAACTGTAATTATTACAACTACATAAGAAGGGCACAAACAACAGAACATATTATAATAACAGGGGAATCGACCCAGTCAATGGATACATCTAACTCTGGTTACCTTCATAAGGAGACTGTGATGGACCAAGAACCATCACATTGAAATATCGCATGTTTTCTTCTGATGGAGATGCACTTATTCCTGGTGCTGCATTGACACATACAAAACAACTCAACCTTACCGAATTCACAATAATTCCTAAGAGACTATTAGTTTCAATGCTGTGTATCTCTCTCTGATCATATGCAATCGACAAAGTGAAACGGAATTAAGTGATTGAAATTGAACACCCAGAAACAATATGACTCTTCTCCATAAGGTAAAAATTGTCTTAATGCACTAAGACATGTTTCGAATTAAATCTTACATATAGAGAGAAAAAAAAATCTTAGAAAATTAGAAATCCATTCGTAATATTCAGCTTTCCGTTAATTGTAACTCTGACAATTTTAATCTCAAACAAAAATTACTTCCACGGCGTCGAAGGGTGTACCTGGTTCACTTAGAAGACGCTGCGTCTCCTACCAAAAGAAAAAAACCATGAATCAGTCGATCGGCGCTACAGTAATCCACAACCAAACAACCACAGCATCTATTTTCTTCAAAATCTAGGGTTTAAAATCGAATCAAAAGAGGGATCGGGAGCGCAAGGAAAAGATCGGGATTATACCTTGATGATTCTACGAGGTAAATTGCTGTTCGCCATTTGATCGGATTCACGAAGCTTTTCTTCTTCCTCTACTCGGAGATATTACGCTAACAGAAGCTTTTCCTTTTCTCTTAAACTTCTCTCTCACTAGAAAATGAGAAATAATAGTCCTTAGATTTGTTTGTTTTTAATATAAAAAAATAAAATTTGTGAATTAAAAAAAAAATAGTAATTTCATATTGAATAAAAAGTGTTAGTTTGTAATTATTTTGAGGTTTCTAATTATAATTCAATTTTTTTGATAGTTCATTTTCAAATGTAAATATTTGTTCTAAACGTCTTGAAGCAATATAAAATTGCTATCTAATTTCGCTTATTGTGTTTAAACTCACATGAGCCATTAAGCTAATTTTCGTTATCATTTTTAAAAGTTAGTATTAATTTCAGATAATATAAATGTATTTTTTAATTTCGTGTATTAATTACTAAAAAAAAAATGCGTGAAAATGAAAATTTATTTTAAATTATTTTTTTTCATTTATTGGTGGGGGCACAATACAATACAACAGTGAGTGTCCCGTTGCACATAACAACATTCTAAACCAACCGAAACAAATTTTAAATAAATAAATAAAAAAAAAGAAATGAATTAATTTTGTGCGACAAGGACGCCCATGTTGAAGAGGACCGGGCCGCATTGCGGGATGGCGGTCTTGGTCTGGAAGCCGATTGGGTTGGCGAATCGGGCGGAGGCGTGCATGCCGTCGTTGGCTGTTAGGACAACTTGGGACACCTCGGTGTCTCCCAAGGGCTCGCTGCAGTCGGGCATTGGGCTCTTGATGACTTTAATCTCGCACAAGTCGTCCCCGTGATCACCCTTCACCTCCAGGCTGTAGTGCCCGTTGGGGCCCGTCACTCCCTCCACCGAGAAGGTCCGGGCCTTCGTGTCCCGATGCACGCACTCCAATCGCACCACCGCACCTGCATCAATCCAATCGATGAAATTATTTTATAGTATAATACTACTTCTGATTCGTGACAATGAAAAATTAAGAATAATTATTTTTTTAAATGATGTATAAATATTGATATGGAACAATAAATCAATTACCGACGATTCTTTTGGAGAGCTCAGTCTCGAATTGGACGCGGCATGGGTCGCAATACACGTCGCCCTCAACGTTGAATGTTCGGTGGCCGTGGCCGTGGGCGACGGTGGCAATGGCCAGGATGCAGAAGGCAGAGATGAGAGCTACAGCCTTGGCCATTTTTATTTTATTTATTATTTGTTATTTATTATATTTGTTTCTTTCTTTTTGTGTTGTTGTGTGTGAATTGAAATGGTATTTGGATGGTGCTATTTATAAAGGAAGAGAAACTGAATATAGGAGGGGGGGGGGGGGGGAATTAACAGTTGAACGATTATTTCGCTCTACTTAATCTGAAAACCACATGTTTTTGGGGTGCGATTGTCGTATAGTCGAAATGAGACTCAGTTATTATACGTAGTTTTATCACCTTATAGCCGAAACATACAATAAAATTGGGCTCAAATTAACCATCTGCAAGTCAAGAATGTCTCGTTTTTGTACTTCCAATTATCGAGTTTTCTCAACAATCCTCGCTTTGTGTTTATAATTCATACTAGTATACATATTTCACTGCCCTGATTTTCCTCTATGGAAAGTTGAGAGTTGAGTTCGACACAACACTTGACAACGAGCAACAAACATCGGGTTAAGAAATAGAAAGAGGCGAATATCATTATTAAGCACACACCATGCGTTCTTTGTTATTCTTAGTTTCAAACAAAGCTTTGAGTTAAAATAAAGGGGGAAGGGAGAGGTCTGACTGTCTCCCTCTCCCTAAATATAAAAAAAACGGAATAAGTCGAAACGATAAAATCAACCAGTGTTCTGGAGTCCAGCAGCAATACCCTTCATGGTTAAGATGAGTGTGTCTTCCAGTCCAGGGGCATAATCACTAGTGGGGTTCAACATGACAAGTTCAGCAGCTTGTTTCGACTCCATGTACTCCTTGGAAATATGAGGCCTCAGCTTCACATGGTAGTTGGGGTCACGGATGCGCTTCAGAGTGTACGCCTGGCAAGCGTTCAGAGTCGTAATGTAGGAATCACGCAGTCTCAGTCGTTGCTTCAGGTACGGGTCTCCTTCTAGAAGGTCCTTGTGTCCAGCAATCTAGGAAAACGAAAACAATATCGTGTTCAAAGTTTTTAGGGATAACTATGTATGTTCATCTTTGAAATTTACAGTACCATTTGAGTAGAGCCACAAGAAATTAAATTACCTTGAGGAGGAGAGTCTTGGTTTCCTCATAGTTGGATCTCAGTTTCTGGCCGAATTCCCACAAGTCCTCTGACACTAACAGCTTGTCGTACAGTGCAGCAATACCAGGGTCGCCCTTGGCGAAAACCATCTCAACCAAATCGATTGTCACCCTGAAGAAAGGCCATTCATTATACATGTCTTGCAGCATCTTCAGGTTCCTGATGTCTTTGCTTATGGCAGATTTGAATGCCGCTCCAAAGCCTAGCCAAACAGGGAGATGGAATCTTGTTTGGGTCCAGGCAAAGATCCAAGGAATGGCTCTGAGCGACTCAATGCCCCCGCTAGGCTTCCGCTTTGATGGACGACTACCAATATTCATTCGACCATACTCCATTTCCGGTGTTGCCTAACATTTGGGGGGAAGGGATATGAAGAATAGCTGTTATTAGTAAGGTCTGTAGGGATGATTAAAAAACTACCCCTGAGGTTTGGAGTAGCTACAAAACAAAACACAGAAATTTCATTTAAAAAAAAAAACACTCTAGAGGTTTGATTAGGCATTAAATTGAAGGGGGGCAACTATATTTTTATAGATGTAGTGGTGGGGGGTGACACACATATATAAGCACCCCTTTGGTATAACTATCAATGACAGTGAGAGATAAGAAAAAAGAGTTAGAATCAGAAATGGTCCAATTGAAAAAAGTCATTCTCACAAAAGCCCCATAAGTCAGCACTTTCCAACTGTTCGTCCTTTTTGACACTGTTCCGGCAGGAATCGCACGTGAAAGTCACGTGACTGCTGACGTGGCGCCGTAATGCTGACTTGGATTGGCAAGGATTCTGCCGGAATAGTGAGATTTCTGCCGGAACAGTGTCAAAAAGGATGAACAGTTGGAAAGTGCTGACTTATGGGGCTTTTGTGAGAATGATTTTTTCCAATGAGACCATTTGTGATTCCAACTCTAAGAAAAAATGCAATTCACTCGAGATTAATAGTCACTTACGAGGCGGAAATACTCGACAAACCGTGGCTCCTTAAACACAATGGACCGAAACTCCTCAGTGGCCACAACTGCAATCTCATCCAAGAGGGCCCTCCACTCTGGCTTAGGGGACACAGGCGGATGCATCCCGTGCTCCAGCGTAGCTGCGGTGAACCTCTGCAGCGTCCTGAAACAGAGATGCTCCTCCCCAAACGACTGCTCGATCACCTCCCCCTGAACCGTCACACGGAGGGACCCATGAATCGTGTCCGGCGGTTGAGACAATATAGCCAGATGGGTGGGCCCACCACCCCTCCCAACAGTACCACCTCTTCCATGGAACATTGTCAGCTTCACTCCGTACTCCTTCGCGACCTTGATCAGCTCCTCCTGGGCCTTGTACAGCTGCCACGCGGCCGACAGCCGTCCGGCATCCTTCCCGGAGTCCGAGTACCCGATCATGACCTCCTGCTTGCCATTGATACGTCTCTTGTACCAGTCAATCGAGAAAAGGCGGGCAACGGCTGCTGGTGCCGCCTCCAGGTCAGCAAGTTTCTCGAAAAGCGGAACAACTCTCAAGGGCTGCTTGACATGGCACTCACGCTGCAGGAGCTCGACAGCCAGGACGTCAGATGGGGCCGTGGCCATGGATATGATGTAGGCGCCGAAGCAGTCGGATGGGAGTTCGGAGAGGACGTGGAAAGTGTCGAGGACATCAGCAATCTCTTCGGTCTTGGGTAGGTCAGGTCCAAAGAGGGGCCGTTTTCCACCAAGCTCGGAAAGGAGCCATTCCTGCCTTTTCTCCTCGGGCCAGTCACGGTAGGATCCAATATCGAGGTGGGTGGTGATGGCATCAAGGACGTCGGTGTGTCGGTCGGATTCCTGACGTATGTCAAGGCGAACAAGGGAGAGGCCAAAGGTGGATATCTGACGGAGGAAGTCAAGGAGGGTGCCATCAGCTATGGGGCGATCGCCGCAGCTGCAGAGGGATCTGTAGCAGAGCTCAAGGGGCTCCAGGAACTGCGTGGAAATGTGAAAAAATGGGTGAGAGGCAAACAATAATGAGAAGGGGATTAAGAATATTTAGCCAAGGTAATTATCATATTCATATTATTAACTATTAAGGGATAACTACAATAAGTACCCTTAAGCTTTAACCAAATTACAAGAAAAAAAACTTTCAATTAAAAGCCAGTATTACACAAGTCCCCAGTCTGTGGAAGCAAGTATCCAGGAAATATCAGTTTGTCTTGCATCTACCGCCTCATAAACTCACACACACAGAGAAAAACATCTCAAAACAACTTTCACATTTATAATAATTAAAGTACTGTTAGCCCCTTAATTTTAATACTTCATCAAGTCAGCTAATTTTTGCAGTGAAACCTCAAGAGACTTTTTGTAAGTATCCCTCTTATAATAAATAATGAAGTTGTAATGGAAATAAAGAGGTAAATGAAAGATTGGTTTTGATAAAAAGAAGAAAACAGAGGGCACACCCATGAAAAATAGATACTACTAGTATATTTTACTTGCAAAGCAAAGAGGCCAAGCAACTACTCATAAATCACATTTCATGGAAAGATGCAGTATCATTTTGTGTGAAACACGTGTTTTGAATGATGATTTGAATACATTATTAAAAAAAGACCTGCTCAACGTTGGTGTAAGTTGCCTCTTCTGGGATATCTGACATTCCTTGAGCTAATAAATGACGAGAGCGCTCACGTGTTTGATAGAGCTTATCCCTCACATCACCAAGAAGGACACGATAGGGCTCACTTGATGGAATTACTTTCCAAAACTCTGCATTAAAGAAAGATCAATACTTGATTACATAATTTATAAGAAAAAAAAGGTAATTGTAACACTTAATTAGGGTAGAGTATTTATTTTTGAAAGACAAGTATATGAGTAATAAATTAAAAACTTTGTAATAGGATAAATACAAGAAGATTTGGAGGTTACCGATGAAATGCTTTGCATCTCTCCGGGAGGACCTGTGAAGTTCATCAGCTCGAACTCGAAGCTCGTCATTGCAGCGCCACATGGACAGCTGAAAATTAATCATTATAATTTATAAGAATGAGAACAAAAGCCATTGAAATGCTTTTCGAAAAAGCTAATGATCTGGAGCATGGTTGTTGAAATAATTGAACAAAATACCTCAAACATGAGATCCTCAATTTGGGAATAGTACAAGTTAGCAGCCATCATTCTGGCCAATAAGCATACATCCCTGGTGACCTCAGGAGTTACCCTAGGATTGCCTGCGATTTTTTTTTATTTTTTTGAAGATGTGTTATTAGACAGATTATAAAACAAATCAGCAAGGATGCCAGATAACTAAAAATACTGAAATCAACACTTCAGGAAAATAATAAAAAAATGTAAACTAATGAAGATGTTGCTCTGAATTTTTTATCCATCAACTCTAGAGTCTAGAATTCAATAAGCCTATGTACGAAGATATGTGCATTTTAGTAATAAAATATATACCATCACGGTCTCCACCCATCCAAGAAGAGAACTGAATCAAAGGGGCATTGTATGGAATACGTTCGTTAATCCCTATATTCTTAAGTGCAGTATCCACACGGCGCAGAAACTTCGGGACGCCTTTCCAGATTGTTTCATGAAAGTAACTCATCCCAGCCCTCATTTCATCTTGGGGAGTAGGTGGGGTCCTCCGAATTTCATCGGTTCGGAAAGCAGCTTGAATCTGCAAAAATAAACAGAAGAGAGCAGGAGAAGAGACAATCATGCAATGGGCTTTTCTTAAGTATTAAACTTGTGGTCAAAACCTACACACTGATAATAATTCAGATTATTGCATTTGTGCCGAGTACTAAAGTATTGTAGCTTCCACTTTACCTTTCTGTTTATTTATCATATCCTTTTCAACATGTTCTTATTATGATCTAACAATCATTGATAATAATTTACCTCCCTCTGCAAAGCCTCATCAAGTTCTTGTTTATCATCAGGTGTAATATCCTTGGTATAAAACTGTGCTAAGCAATCCCGAATCCTGAAAACACATTTCCAGCCATAAGAGCGGTACACATCAAAAAATTAATCTAGTAAAATGTCACATATATAGAAAATGATCAAATGATAACTAAACGCTAAACTATTATGCAATATAGCATCATATGTGATGCTATTTTCAATCATGCATGATGCTATATTCCTATTTGTATACAAAATCAATATTTCCTGTTTTTATTATTCCTTGGATCTTACTATTCCCCATAATATTCAAGTGTGTGTGTGTATAAATAACTATATACACAATAACATGAAATTTGAGAAAACAAACCTTCCATGCTTCTGAAGTAAGGATCTTCTCACGGATTGCGTAGGATGGGCAGTGAAGACAAGATCAACTGTCTGGTTCTTAAGCGCATCAAAGACTTCCTGCGGAGACTTCTTCAAGTCGACCACAAGTCTCTTGATAGTCTCTTCTATGTCGGATTCGGTAGTGGCATTGCTCTCATCGGTGTAATCTCCCTTCTTCATTTTGTTCCGCCGGCGGTAGGCGATCTGAACCTCTTCGGCCAAGTTGGCCAAGTTAAGCATGTGAGAGAATGCCTTAGCAATAACTATCGAGTCCCCCGGATCCAAACTTGTGAGCACATTCCCGAGCTCTTCTAACTTCTTGGAGTCACGCTTGCCTTCGTACTCTGCCGACAGCTCGTAGCATTCTTGGACCTACAAGAATAAACATATTAAATCAAAGATGCTAACTGTCTTCTGAAAGAAACAGAGGGCCAATAATACTATAATTTGTAGAAATCGATTTGCGAGTATTTTCAGAAATAACACTAATTGTTTGGGAATTTCACCAACGATTCACCAAATGTGATCGATAGCCTAACACCAAATTTCAATCAGTATAGCCAGATGAAGTGTACAAGTCAAAGCCCCCAAATCACATCAAGCAAAAAACAACAATCAATTAAAAAACAGTACCGTCTCCCGGAGATCCTCCCCGTGCAAATCCTGGAGGATATCGAGAAATCGATCCAAGAGCAAGGCGTCGTACTCGATTAGCTTGTCGTCCTCGGACACTTTCCCGGGGACCAGAAGCCTCAACTGGGCATCAATGGATGCCATTTTCTCCACATTCCTTCCGGCCATGGAGAAATCCTTCACTGCCCCCCACGATCACAACACCAGAAATTCGATTCAGTTTATTAAAAAAAACACGAAACAGCTAGCACAGCAGATGATCTCGATTTCAGAATCGACCGCACCCGAAACACGAATTTTAAATCAATTTTGAAATCCTAAATGTACGGAAGGTAAGAAACGATGAATAAAAACTAAAAGCTTGTTCATGCAAAATGCGTAACGGAATCCACGTGCAAATTAATCGGAATTTGAAAACGACGGCGGCCGAATTTCAGCGTTCCGTTAACGTCGATGGAGAATTAAACGTTGAATGTGAGAAGTGGGTACCTGAATCTGGGTCAGTGATATTCCTGGAGGAGAAGGGGATCAGAGAGTGAGTGAGTGAGAGAGAGTGTGTGTTGTAATTTGTGAACCAAACCCATCGCCGGAGTTTCTTATATAGACAAAAATAATTAATTAAATAATGTAGTTATTAATTAATTATATAAATAAATACATAAAACAATCAATCAGTTTAGTGATAAGGTAATGGCAATTAATTTCCATTCTAAAATTGGTAAATGGCAATTTGCAATTATATAAATTGTGGTGACTAACTTAATATTGCACTCAAATTTTAAAAAATAAAATCCATAGTTATTTAATAATTCAAATAATATTTTTTATATACTTCAATTTTGATGAACAAAATGTGCATATTATTTTCGACGTAAATAATTATAAGCGTAATTACTCGACTCTTTTCATATTATCTTCAAACAAAAAAGCTAAAATTACTTTTTAAAAATTAAATAAATAATTTTTTGTACTGTGTTTTTGTTAATCCTTTATTTAAAAAAAATCATACTTTTTTAAGTGAAAAAAGTAAAAATAGTTATGGTACAAGTAATAAATACAAAATTAAATGTATAATTATATTTTAAAATATAAATAAAATTATTTTCTTTATAAGACAGAAATAATATTATCATAAGTATTTAAATTATTTTTATTTGCAAGTGAAAAAGCGTGGAGCCACGCTCAAGTCACGGGCCGGGTGTGTGCACAACCACGCCTTGTCAAAAGTGATATTTTGTGGTCAAACTCGCTTCGAGCTTTTTGAACTCTTTTCACATTCATCATACAACTAGTACATTATAAGATCACAATTCACGAAAAATCCAACTTTGAAAATAAAAATTGAAAATTTGTTCGACAACTATAGTAAATAGTTTATTCAAATTTTGTTTCAAGAACTCTATTTAGTAAATAGTCTATTTGAATAGATCATTGTTTTTCTTAAAATGCTTGAAGATTGTCCGTAGACAAACTTAACACGACTGATCAAATATCATCCGATTTGATCAATCGTCTTAAAATTAATATGTTCACGTTTAATTTATAACTTCACACTTTCTTTAAATTTTGAAATTAAACTCTTCATGTTTAATTTATAATTTCACACATTCTTTAGTTTAATTTATAACTTCACACTTTCTTTAAATTTTGAAATTAAACTATTCATGTTTAATTTATAATTTCACACATTCTTTAAATAAACGTTTCAGTATACGAGGATGAAAAGTAGTAAAATATAACAACGAATATAAAAACAAAATTAAAAAATGTAGTATTAGCGTGTACACCGCAAATTTATGAAATAATCTATCAAAAAAAAAAAAACTGATTAATTAGAAAAAAATACACAAAATAGATAGTAGATTCCAAAAAGGAAGCATGATCCATAGCACCTGAACCAGTTATGACTTGTATGCAGATGCTTTGATAGTTGCCTACTTGGGAGTGGGGTATCATTCCATGATACATATGACTCATTAATTCTTTTGTTATTGTTTTTTTTAATACTATACAAAGCAAGAATAATTCCATAGTTTATACTAATGAGTAATTTAATGTGGATTCGAGTTCATCATATATGCTTTCATCATGTACGACAAGACTTGATCGATAGATATACATTCAGTTCATCGAAATAAGTAACTCGATTATGAATAATCTGATCATGCAACACTTATTTGACTTCTTCAAATGACGCAAATGATGTCAATTACATTGAAATAATTTATTTTTTACGAGATCAAATGCGATATGTAGGGAGTAACGAAAAAGTTGCTTTGTGAAATTCCTAGTGAATAGTTTATGAATTGGTTAGCATTTGTACCAAGTTAAAATAAGGTTGTGAGGAAATTCATGTGGGTGAGGGAATGTTGATTTAGTACAAGGATGGTGGTGGTAGGGAACAAATTAAAGACCACCATTAGCTTCTAAGGTTCTATTTAGATGGCAAGCTAGTGATTCTCTTCTTCTTTTGATTTCCGTATTTAAACATACACCTTTTTGTATTTGGGGTGAAAAATGATGCTCCTTTTATACGGTGGTTAATTTTATATTTTTACATCAAATATTTTAAATATCGTAAAATGGCAAAAAATAATATTATTATTATTTTTGTAATAATAATGTATGAGTCTCACAATATATCATTTTACTTTAATAAAATATTACATTAAACTCCATCATACACATTAAATATATTTTTCTTAATTTTTGTGAAAACAAAGTACAAAGAGGACGAAGATAAAAAAATTGAGTACTTTTTAATTTTTTTAATAAAAAATAATTAGTAATATATGGAGAACATATATATATTATTTAAAATGTAAAATATTAATTGTGAGTGAAATTTATAATTTAATTAAAAAAGTACGAATAAAAATATTTTTAAAAAGAGTAATAATTATCTAGATGTGCATGTTATTGTATAATTCTTTGATTTGTAATTAACATTGTAGTCTCATGAATTATACACATTCCAAACAATTAAATAATAAAAGTTTCACATTATTTTCAATCATGGGGGAGTGGTGGTAGAAAATACTACTAAGTATTATTTTTGGATTGACATTACGTCACAAATCATGCTTTGTAATTTTATGCTTTTACAAATATTACTAGTGGAATATATATATTTATACTAGTATATAGTATGATTAGGTATGATCGGTTGACTCAAAAATATTTATAAGTTAGAGCAATTATTGCAAGCGTGCTTCATCAACTCATTATGCACGAGCCTAATTCTGGCACATCATTAAACAATTATTGTTAAATGTTTGACCGTTTTCATTACTACTAATTTAGTATTCTTTTAGGAACAATAAACACAATTTTGTAAAATCAAATTCTCAAATTAAAGTACCTCTAAAAAAGATACTCTCATACTCCTACTAGAAATATTTTTATTTTTTGTAGTATTACAATTTTATTTATATTTTCAACTTAAAATTATATTTTGATTATTTACTCACATTAATTTTTATTTTTTCCGGTTCTATTTATGCTACACTCGAAATAATACTCAATATAAATAATAATCGTTGATTTAACGTACAATCACATACCTTCATGTATCGTGTATGCATCAAATGGTTGATAAACTACTTGAAGCATTGCTCCAAGAGTAGCATCCATCTACAACCTTTTTTTTTCTTTTTTCTGAAAGAGTAATATATTTTTTATATTTTTAATATAATTTTTTAGTAATATTTATTGTGGTCTTCATATTAAATTGATCACGAACATTTAGAAAATGTAACTAATTTTTTGTCAAAATGTATGAGTTAATAATATTTTTTTAAATTGAAAAGAAAATAATTATAAATAAAATTTATAAAAATGTAAAATTAAAAATTTATTTGAAAAAATCCAAAAAAAGATGTGAATAATATTATAAGTAATAAATAATGATATTAAGTAATTGTTTTAGTAAATATTCAACATTGAACTTGGAAATATTTGCAAAATAAGTGTTTGAATGAGATTTACCCAAATAAACACGCACATTTACAACAACAAAAAAAAAAATGCATTGAACACTATGCTGCGAAAATCAGTTAAGTCACACCTCATACCACAAAGGCACAAACATCATAAAAATTCTGTACACAAAAAATGACCCATAAACGCTCAAGCTACCAAATTGAGTGCATAGCTGTCGACTTGGGAATCAAACTTGATGCTTTTTGCAACGTCGAAGAAGTGAGCAACAGCTTCCTCGGGAGTACCGACAAGAACTCCATGGCCCAGGTTAAGGATGTGGCCCTTTGGCCCAGCACTATTTACAACCCTGGCAAAGTCACACAAAAACATTATCGACTTTAATTAATCAGCAACAAGTTGAAAATTTAGGAGGCAAACAATGCGGTGAGATGAAATTAACCCATCAAAGCAAACCCTTCACACAGATAATGATATGTATCCTAAAATGATTGGTTGAGACTATATTAAAAAACGGACAGTATGGAACTGAAACATTTTAATTCTAGACAAAATGAGGGTCTCAACAGAAGCTATAACGTCGTTCGTAATTTATGTGAAGGGCTTTGGGAGTATTTGCAATCACTAAAACGAATGATCGTCATGTTCTGACTTCTGAGTGGGAGAGGTGCTTTAGATCTCTAATTCTGGTTCTACTTCTGATTTGACTTTTACTAACAAATAAGCACTTTGACAAGTGACAACGCATTCACAAAACGTTCCCTTTTAAATATATCAATTATATTTAGCGTTTGCTAAAATAAATAAATTCTAATAAATAGGTTTTAACTAACACTCTCATAGTATACGGGCACTCAAACAGCCACTCGCTCATTGAACGGGGCTTGTACAGTCATATTCAACCACTTTTAAAAGCAAACTCCAAAGATCACACGGGTTTAATAGACAAACCTTTTGATTTCGTTGGTTATGGCTGGAAGAGGAGAAAATAGATAGGCAGGGTCCACATTTCCCTGTATGCCAATATCATTTCCCAGGCGCTTACGTCCATCCGCCATATCCACTGTCCAGTCGAGCCCAATGACATCAACTCCAGTTCCTTTCATTCGTTCAAGAAGTCCTCCATTTCCATTGATATAGAGAACGAGAGGTGTTTGAGGGCATTTCTGCTTAACCACCCTAACAATCTGCAGTCACAAATGCAAAGGTGCTCAGCAAGGATAAAAATGGATCAGAGAAGCAAAACCCAAATCACCTCATTAATATAAGGCTTAGACCACTGGTCCCACATATCTGGCGGCAATTGGCCTCCCCATGAATCGAATATTTGTATGCAGTGAGCTCCAGATTCAACTTGGTAGATGATGTACTCAGCTATTGCCTTTGTCAAATGAGTCAGAAGACTCATTAGAAAATCAGGTGCCGTATGACACATACTCTTAATTGTCGTATATGTCCGGGTGGTCCCTCCTTCGACTATATACGTAGCAATTGTCCAAGGAGCTCCCACAAAACCCAAAACTGCAGCTTGTTCCCCAACCTAAAATGTAAAATAATTCAAAAAAACCCATTCTTTTCATTAAAATGTAAAGGATAATTACAAATACCAGCCTTAGATATCTTAAGGGTACCTTTAGCAAGTATCCCAAACAAAAAGTAAAGATATCTAGACAAGAATCGTACGTTCCATAAGCAACATTTTCATATCATCTCAAATCATCCAAAGCATAGTAGATAAAGACATACTAACCTCTTTTCGCAATATCTTTAGAGAGTCCCCGACAAACTGTAATTTATCCAAATCAATAGGGTGCAATGCTTTCAAGCCCTCTTCCGAACGAATGGGAGAGTGTATCACGGGCCCTCTCACATCTTCTATGTCAAAAGGAACACCAAACGCGGGCAATGGAGTAAGTATGTCAGAGAAAATAATAACCCCATCTGGCCTGAAAGCTTCCCAAGGCTGCAAAGAAATTTGCACAATGAGATCAGTTGTCTCTGATCTCTCTCTGAAGGATGGATATTTCTCAGCAAGCTTTCTATAAACGGCCATGTACCTTCCTGCTTGACGCATCATCCACGCAGGAGGCCGGTCAACTGGTTCGCCTCTAGCGGCTTTGACCAGAAGAGGATCTGTTTCAGTTTGGGGGAAATCGAAAGTAACACAAACTGATTCAGAAAATTAATACATAAACAAAACAATGACGTAATAAATCTCCAATATGATGGATCAAAATATTGAAATAAGCAACCCATTATTTTACGGACTTCTACTATTTTTTTCCGAAAATACACTAATCACTCGTCCATTACATCTACACACATTTTCTAAAAGATTCAAACCACTATTACACATCATCCCCAAAATGTTACTATTCGCACACTCACATTTTCAGTCATCATCTAAGCGTCTCTATATCATATGAACTTTCATCATTACAGCATATGTAAGTCACATTCTCAAAACTCTTCCTAATTCGCTTAGAAACGTCGTTTTCCTCGAGCAAAAGATATATATCAAGAAAGAAAGAGAACCCCTAACAAAATTGTTACCAGTCCAGTCTCACCCTTATTCTTTACATACACAGTGCGATCAACAATCATCAACAGAAATATAATTAGCAAAACGCAAATTCCAACAGAACCCCATAAATCATGCTACCTGCATTTACTACCAACTCCAGTCGAAAAAAAAATCTATCACGTTTAATCGGCACACACGGACACGCACATTACAATGTGGGAAAAGATGATACCAGAAGAAGAAGAAGAAGCGCGAGGGGCATTGAGCTCGTGTCGCCGCTTGCGAGAGGCAGCAACTCCATTGGAACTGCCAATCGGTGGAAAATCACGACGGGTAAACAAACTCGAAGGTTTCCAGCCCGTACCCACGCTGCAGAAACTACCAGCACAGAAGAACGAAGAAAAAAAATCCGGAAAACGTCAATTTGAAGAAATAATTGGGGAAAATAATCGCCATGGAGATTTGAGAAACAGAGCTCGGCATTTGTTTTTCATACCTGGTAAAGGTGGAGAATCCCATTGTAATTTCTCGATCCCCTTTTTTGTCGTCTCTCGGTTTCTCACTGTGCTTCTTTTTCTCCTCCTCTATCTATCCTTTTATCTGGTTGAAGTTGAACTGTTCGGCAGTGGTAACAGAAAAAGAAGAAAATTGCATTTCGGTACATACACTTTTCATATGTCTCACATTGGTATACAAATTTATTAAAATTTTGAAGAACTGTTCGGCAGCGGTAACAGGAAAAGAGGAAAATTGCATTTCGGTACATACACTTTCAATATGTCTCACATTGGTATACAAATTTATTAAATTTTTGGACTCAGTCCGGTTCAAACATATTAAGGTCAATTCAGACCTATTATGTTCAATTCAACAAATTTCAGTCAAAAAAAAAAAAAAAGTTCTAAATCATCATTTTTAAATATAAAACTAAAAATTGTCAAATATGACGAGAGTTGACTGTTCGATGAATTAAAAAATTAAATATGAAACAATCAGTATGTTTAAAGCTCGAAGAAGAAACATGGCACATCCAGAAAAAATAATATCAAGAGTTTGGCAATCCAAGCTGAAGTTATTAACATCCTATACTCTTAACTCTTAAGAATAATATATAGATACAAAAAATAGTATTGTAATTAATTAGTTCAATGTGGGGATCGGTTAAGAACTGATATTTGGCCAGAATCTCCGTTGAGAAAGAAAACTTCCAAGGGCACGTAGGATGATGAAGATGCATGTTCCGAACGAAATCTGTAAGTTGGTTGCAGTATTTTACTACCTTTAGGGCATGGAACTGTAAGAAGCCGAGGCCCTGTTCTCATCTGCCACACCTAAAACGAGAACAAGTTTAGGTCATTCGGCCCGCCGTTCATAGTGAACACAAATACCATACGGTTCATCGGAGTAATCAAAGCAACTGACAAATTGGAAAATATTTACAGGCAATGTAGATATGAATATTTTACCAGAAGCTAATCCAGATGGTAATCGACCTTCGTTTTGTACTTTCTTAAGAAAGTAGCCCCAATAGGGTACAATTTTTGAAATAAGGACATGTATTTGTAATTTTCCAGGATTGTCATTTGTTTTATTGGAAATTAGACTGAACCCCGTGAGAAGAACATACCTCAACTATTCCTTTTCGAGGTGCGTGGATGGCTAGGCAGAGACAATAATCACTTTTTGATTGCTCGCTAACAGTAGGACTTAAAGCTGCCTTATCTTTACGAGCAAGCATCTCCAGAAATAAGCAGCTCGCCTCACGATATCCCTACAAGAGAAATCAAGGTCGGTGAATCGGTAAAAGAGATAATTTGTGATATGTTGCTGAAGAATCAAGAAACCTTGAAACAATCAGCGATTTAACCCAAAATCTTTAGTAATTACAAATTCCAAGTGCCTAAAACCAGGGAAAAAAAATTTGGACACATGATAATATTTTTTGGGGATGGTTACAAAAATATCCTAGCAATCTTTCAAAATTACAAAACCCTTCATGTGTGTGTGTGTGTGTGTGTGTGTGGGGGGGGGGGGGGGGGGGTGAATTACAACAGAATCTGGGGGACATAATTTTGAAAGTTTTTTTAATTAGGTTATACCACAAGGGTACTTTTTGTAACTTTAACCCTATAATCAAATACACTGTGGTGTATACCTTCCATAAACGCACAACAACAAGTGCCTGAGTGTCCAAGAGCAAAATACGCCCTAATGAATCGGTTATCGCAGCCAAAGTGCCACTTGGCGACAAAGTGAGCTTCTCACCCTTTCTCGGGTTATCCTTCAAACAAGTAAGAGGAGAGGCTGCCACCAACCATACATAGTTATCAGTAAGAGTTCCTATCAAGTCATCACGAAGAAGTCGAGCAATATCTCACCTCGTGCAAATGGTTGACTTCTAGCTTCCGGCTTCTTCGTCTGACTATGTTCACTCCGCCAAATCAATTTCGAGAATGAAGCTATTGTAGAAACAGCCGCGGGCACGACTTTTGACAAGATAGCTCCCACTAAAGATCTGTTATTGTCCACTGAAAGTCTTCGAGAAAGAAAATGAAGTCAGCAAACACGGATAAACAACTGACAATAAATGATGCCAAGTGTACCAAGGGTCCAAGACTCAAAACCCCACTAACCTAAATGCTGAAATCACGGCATCATCTCCGATCATGACTGCACGATAGTAACGCTGACTGGACTGCCCAACAATAAAATCAGCTGAATTCAAATATGAGAATAATTCAGAAAAAGTTTCCAAAAGTCTGGTGCCTGCAAATTTATATTCAGGGGTTTAATACGACAAAGTTACCTGAATTTCCATCAAAGGTGGGGGCATGACACCTGTTATAGCACCATCAGCACATAAGCCGTACTTGCTAACATTCCAAAGCTGGTACGGGAGGCTTGCAACAGAGTTCCCGTAATCATCCGGGAAACTATCGTCGGAATCTTGATCCCAAAACTGAGAGTTCGTTTCTTGAAACCACCTTCGCAGAAGATTCTGCATTGGTCAAAGGATAGCAAAGCAGGTGCAACTCAAAAAGACTGAACTAAGAAACAAACATGGAAAGCACGTGCCAATAACAAAACTCGCGTGTACCTTAATATCAGATCCTTCGAAACGAGCAACTACACCAGGCATTACAACACAAACCTCCTCTGTAGATGTGTCCAGTGTGAGATCTTGTTTAATATCTCGAACTCGTAACTTAAGAATCTTACCAGAGTTAACAATCTGCAAGACAACGACATGTTCCATTGAAGCTCAACTGTTGATAAAAAATTACCTTCTCACAACCAACATGTATAGTTCAAGCAGATTCATTTCGTATAAATAATTTCATATACCCAAGCAAGGGCACACAAAATTTCAATCTAATAAGCTAAAATCAAAACTCGATTCGACATTTATCATTCATTCCCATTTACCCAAATTTAAAGCACCAACATTACCCAATAGCATCCAAAAATCTAAAATCTAAGAAACTGACCAGAAAAAAATAAAGATATAAAAAAATGTTAAGAATAAGCACCGACCGACCTGTCTGTGAATTAGACGGCCGGTGACGGAGAAAATCATAAGGTAACCGCAAGAGGTGCCGACGGCAAGGACTCTGATGTCGTCGTCGAAAACGAGCCACTCGACGGCGGAGATGTACTCGGACTCAATGGGGGAGAGCTCGGGGTGGATCTTGACGGCCCGGTTGATGTCCGTGTCGGGCCGGCCATTGACCAACTGCGAGCAATTGAGGATGAGGATCAAGGAGCGGCTGGCGAGCGCGAGCGAGTGAGTGTCGAGGGAAACGAGGAGGTTGGGGTTATTCACCAGCCAACCTTCTTTCCCGGCACCGAGATCGGATAAATCTTCGCCGGCTATGCATCCGAGCTCCGTCGTGTGATTGCGGCGCGTCATCGGGAAATTTTTCAGGGCATAGTCGTCGATCGGAATTCCAGTTGCTTTGTGGCACCGCGATTGGACAAACTGTAAAAAAAATAGAAAAATATTTATACGTAAGTGATTGTGTTTAATTTTTTTTCTAATAAAAGATAAACAAATTATTTTGACTAGAAATTAGAGAAATGTTTTTATAAATGGATAAATAATTAAAAATAATTTTAAGTGTATTTCGGTATCGGATAAAGCAGTGCGATTGCTGACGTGCCCACAGGAAATGATAAAAGGGTAAATCTGGAAATTAACCTGGGTATGTGGGTATGGGAAGAACTGTGTAGAAGATTCCCGATTGCCCTCTTCCGCAAGTAAATTATTCCCCTCTATCCTCTATTCCTCTTCTATATAACCGATCTCTGTCGTCCATCTCATCTCATCGCATCACACCAACAAAAAAATTATCAGTCGTAGATTCTTAACGAAGGAAAGAGAAATGGCAGCAATTACTCAGGACTGGGAGCCCGTGGTCATCCGCAAGAAGCCGCTGACCGCCGCCGCTCGGAAAGACGAGAAATCCGTCAACGCCGCCCGACGCGCCGGAGCCGAGATCGAAACCATTAGAAAGGGTGCGCGATTGATATCCCTATCCATTTTATTTATTCATTTATGTCTCAGTTATGGTTTCAAGTTCAAATGGTTAGAGTGATAATGAAACTGAGATTACGTGTGCTGTTACTGCAGCTGTTGCGGGTACAAATAAGGCTGCGAAGAGTACCACCACGCTTAACACTAGGAAGCTTGACGAGGACACGGAAAACCTCGCCCGTAAGTTGAAATTTACCTCATCTTGTTGAATTTTATATTTAAATTAAATTCTTATCCTTGTGAGTTAAAATTTATCGGCCTCGATTGAGTAGCATGAAGAGTAGGAGGCATCATTTTTAAAACGAGTTTCTAACATGAAAAATAGCTCATACACCACTAAGCATTGACTGAATCTGAGTGTTGTTGATCCGAGCTCACTAGAGGAAATTACTTTGGCTTTTGTTGCTTGGTTTGTAAAATACATGGATTCTTAAGTGAATTTGGATGGTTTTTTCTAATGTTTACAACAGATGAGAAGGTTCCGACCGAGTTGAAAAAGTCTATCATGCAGGGTCGAATGGAAAAGAAACTGACTCAGGCTCAACTCGCCAAGGTTTGTTTCCAGTTGACCCCAATTCGTCCACATAAACTGCCTACTATTAATCAATGAGATTTTCTAAATGGGTTGTTGTTGTTCTTCAGATAATAAACGAGAAGCCTCAAGTAATCCAGGAATACGAATCCGGTAAAGCAATACCCAATCAGCAAATCATCTCTAAGCTGGAGAGGGCACTTGGGGTTAAACTGCGCGGGAAGAAGTAGAAACGAAAACAGTTAGGATGATAATAGTCTCTACCTTTCGAGCTTTCGTCCCCACCCCTTGAGGTGGGGATGTCCTCCTGTACATGAACATATTCTGGGTTCTTATCGTATTGTAGTATGGTATGTATGGCACATTTCATTTGACATAAAAGAGCACTTCAAGAAATTTTATACTCCATTGTTTACTAACAGTATCAAACTTACTAATCCAAACTAGAATATGATACAATCTCAGATAATAAATATCACTGCATGAATTTCTCACCCTATGTAGAATCCGACTCTTGTGGTGCTCAATGAAAGGAACAGATTGGTTATTCACAAGCCAGTTTTGTCCCAAAACTGGTCAGGCAAATAGCGAAAGCTTGGAAAGCCGATAAAGGCTGCCTATAATCCAATGTAAAGGTGTCGTCGCCAACTTTCCCAAACTGAAGCAGCACTGTTTCTTCATCACCCATTCCGCTGGGCTGGCTTTGATCTACAGTTGCAATGAGTTGGAAATTTTTTACAGACGCGAAAGTCACCCTACCGTGGAAATTCAAGCACCAACATTCCAAGTTCTCATGCCATCTTGGGGTTTTGTTTTTCAGAATAGTGCATGTAGGGTCACAAGGCTCTGCCTCCTCTATTTTTGAACCGTTTACGACAACTTTCTTATTATTATCAGAAACTGATTCTCGCTCTGAAGATGGGCACGAAAGTGAGCAAACCATCCTTCTAGGGCCTCTTGATTTCAAGAGGTTAAATTTATAGGACACCTGACCGACTTCAAAGTTACTGTTAGTCGGGACTTGAGGACTTATCTGCTTGCTTGCAACACGCCGGCCTGATCTACAACTAGATGGCTTTGCTTTACTGTGTGGGGGTTGGCTATCGAATATCTTGAAACTAGTACCGGTAAAATCTGACCTGCCAAAATAAATATGAGCAGTTTAAAGGTAAATAAAAATATTTCCATAGAGTACCACAAATACTAGATTTTCCATTTTTAATGGAAACTACTAAAGCCTATATAACAGTGGGCCAATGGTAAAGTGTCAAAACAGGGATTTGGGATGGAATCGAAAGTCTCTTAGCTGATTTCGATTTCAGATTGAGAGGTAACTAATTCTATCGCAGCAAAGCTTCCAGATTAACCAATAGTGCGTTTTCACTACCTTACCCTCTCATTAGTTACCTAACTAGTGTACATACATGTATATGACATTTCTCTTTCTCCAATGTCATCTGATAGCTTCTATCAGAGCCACGAACTATATATATCCATGAATCAAGTGGGGTAAATTTTGCACCTTTGTTTGATTCAACGCCAAGTTCAGCAAGTACTTTTCAAACTTTACTATTCATAAGAAGTCGATGCATATTTTGCATCTGACTTCCAAACCTGCCATTATTTATTTCTTTACTACACCATTAAATCGACTAACGACAATAAACGACATTTATATTTGCGACCCAGGGTGTAGCTTTTAGTGGCAAGGTACACATTTTATTTGCACTACCTCGTTATCTCCTTAAATGCATTAAAGATAATACTTATATGGCTTACAGAACTGCCAGAGAGAGAGAGAGGTATCCTCACCTCAGTTTTCCAACATAGGCTTTGCTTCCTGGAGACGGATCATTGGCATCCAGAGTTATAATGTACTCTGTGTGTGCTCCATTTCTGTATCTTCGTGCTGCTAGGAGGAACTTCCCCTTTTCTGTAAATGCTGTTATAGAAAAAAGAATGAAAGCATTAGCTATTAAATAAAACAGAGGTACATAAAAAAGGAGGTTTGGGAAAATAACTAGGTACTATTTCTGGTATAAATTTCTGGGTCATCAAATGATTCCTATTATAGATTGTTTTTTGACGAAGGAATCAAACTGCTAGATCTAAAATAACACATCTCAGGGTAACAACTATGGTTTGGAATTCATTTTGAAAAATTACAAATATCGAAGGAACAATTCACTTGGGCTGCGTGAACATTTCAGAATAGGATCATACTTCTCCCTAGATAGTGATTAGTGAGTTGGTGAGTGACTTATATGTACAGTTGAGGTCCATATAATTGACACCCATCCAAATTTAGAAAAACATAGGTTCGATAAGAAAAAAAAAAGGAGTTTGAGAAAATGACTAGGTGCAAAATGCAAATTAATTAGCCTTAGTATAGCAAAAGGAATATACTCAAATGATTAGAGAGGCCATGATGAGGAGTTGATTTGGCTGCAGAAACAGAACATCTTTAAGCCCCATATCTAAATTTCTTTCATGAGCTGAAAGAAAATTCAGCGAATCAGACACGATACTACTCCGGCCCAGCACCAAGCAACTTCATTGCACTAATGAAACAAAATTGTTTTCTTTGTGGTTGCGTATTATGCATCCGATCAAAATGACTCCAACTCAGTTGCACTAATGGTACAAATTTGTTTTTTTTTTTTTATGTTTTTTGTTTCGTAATTGAAACTTGTTCTGACCTCATCAAACAGAGTTGAAGAGCTTAAAGAACAAGCGAAACCCTTCAGTGTCGACTAATGAGCTCTATTTTCTAAGTACACTCGCATACAACATAGAACAAAATTTGAAAGCATCTAATTTGAAAGCACTAAAAATAGGAATGATGCACTATATTAATCCGCCCAGTCGGTCGAAAATTCACTTACACGGCGTGAGAGCTAGATAGAGATAAAACGTCGAATTCTTCTTGTCGCGTTTCATAAGACAATGAATCGGAGATTCTCGAGACCCCGGCTGCACAACATACAGTATAAGATTTATATGAACACATATTAAGTGTGATCTTCATGTGTTGAGATCAATTTCCGAATAACTGTAAGGGAAAGGGGGTAAAAGGCTAACCTTTTTCAGGGAAGAAGGAAAAGTGATTTTTCCGGGATGACGGAGTGAGGCCTTCTCCACCGCCTCTGCCGTGGCGTCCCTCCACCGCTTGCAGACGCAGCCGCACGCGACGACGTTTTGGCGCTGCGGCCAATTAACCCCGCTCGCCTCCACCCTCTGAATTATCTCTCCCAGAAGCTCCGGAAGCATCCCCGCCCACGAATCCGATCCGGCCGACGATACGACGTCGTCCTCGCGGTCATTTTCTTCCCTTTGTTGAATAGTACCGTCACCGGGAATGGATTCGGTTTCCGAGGACTTCGAGAGAGTGAACGAACGATGAATGATCCTTCGCGACAGATATCGTCTGAGTGACATAGTCGATTTTTTTATTTTTTTCGAGAGAGAATGAGAAAACGCGATAGTGAAGAAAAGATGCGATTCGATCGAATAATAATAGAAGGATGCGTGGGGAAATAAGAGTTACAGGTCTGTGACATAACAGACGAATTGAAGGAAGATGGATTTTTTAGGGTTTATTATAGAACAAGATCTAAATGGCCAGTTACATTTGGGTTTGTGACAGTGCTGTACGGTTAAGGATTTTTTGACCGATTGACTACGCAACGTCACTTTGGACATGATTGAAATCGTAAGTAGTAACTTCCATAAATAAAATCAACATATTCGGTATAAAGCAAAAGATCTAACTAAGTATTGATGACCGTATAGACAGTATCATCCATTTCTTAAATATCTTTCACATTTGTTTTTCTTGAATTCTGTCACGTTTTCACACTTTAAATATTTTTTATATTTTAAAATACAATTATATTTTTATTTTTCACATTTTTTTTATGCACAAAAACTTTTCCTTTTTTATTTTAAATACAAAATCTGCCCACACGTGAAGAAACTGTGTTTCAAAGTTGGTTGAACCCTCTTCTCGTTGAAGTTCCCTAAATAAAGGGAGAAAAGAACAGAAAAAAATGGTGGGGGCACGGCATTTGCCCTGTCTTAATATTTGACTGAATGCATCTTTTAAGGAGATGAACAACTTGAAAGAATAGCAGTTGAAACGTACATTGCCCACCCAGCTCAACAGTTTGGACCCTGAGCTCCTCTCACAGCTCGATTTCTGGAAAATTATCCACTGCAAATTTCAGGTGATTTCTCACCTTCGGATTTATCGCTGAACTAGGGAATTATTTTTGGAGTTAAACACTAACTCCTCGCTCTAGAACTGAATAGGTAAACCCATCTACTTGACTTCATTACTCAAATGAAGTCACACTCAACCATCGTTTTTTATGCGCTTGTTTGTAGACAAGGCTGCTTCATTAGGGGTGGCAACTGGCAATGAGACAGACTCAAGGATTTATGTCTCAACTGGGCTTTGATTAGAGCAGCAATAAAATTACACAGCACACACTCCTTCCTCAAAACACTCGGTAAAACATGCATTCACTTTAAGAATACTGCACAGAGGCTATCTAACGTAAGCACTACATATTCTCTAAGCAGTTGGGTCCTGTGATGAATCCCTCACCAGAGACAATATTAGATTTGACTTTATTAAACTGAAACCTTTTCAAATGAGCAACTCGCAGTGATTTTTGTTTTTCTGTAAAAACATCATTTGTACATTCTTTTACGTATACCTCCTTTAAACCATCTCCTCTAAACTTGGTCTGTTAGAAACCTATATCGAGTCTTGTTCTTGAGACAACTTTAGAAGTTATGAATAAGAATGAAAAGAAACAAAAAATCAATTTCATTAAATCCCCACGCCCCTCAATATCTTGGTAAAGCTTATACTATGGGTATGGGTATTGTAATTTGTAGTTGCAATGAATCTATTATCATACACCAAGAAACACTCTCATCATATTTAACAACAGCAATACTACAAATCATCAGATTTTTATGGGGGAGGGGAGGGGAGGGGAAATTTTTTTTGCACCTAAACTATAGCAGTTGTTTTCACAACTTACCATATTAACCATCTTTTATGACAACCCATCGTACGAAAATTAAACGGGGTAGGTGTCCAAAAACTGAAATGCTGGTATGAGATGGTAAGATGCAAGAAACAAGAAGTTTATACTACCGGTTTGTCAAATCGACTATAGTTTGGATAGTAAAAAGTTTTGTTCCCGGGTTTTTATCATCCACGTTTCCATTAGCCAGGACCTACATCTTTGACAGAACTCTAAAAACAAGAAGAAAAAAATACATATGCAAATAATATAACAACTTCAATCTCCAACAGGAAAAAACTCTCTAACAAGTGTTCCCCAAATGAAAATTAAGAGTGATTTACCATTGATACAAATACAAATACTAATTTTATTTTTTAAACAGCAGAATTAAAGAAAAAAAATTGCTAATCTCTAATCCCTAAAACAAATTTAATCCCCTTTCACTGTCTCAGTTTATTTAATCATATTCAACTGCATTTTTTACCGAATTGGACGGGCTTCCCAGAGACGGCCCGTTCAGCGGCTGATTCTGGATCATCGACTTCCTTTGCATATCCTTCCACGTGTTAATTCCGAAAGCGCACACACCTGAATCAGGAAATAGATAGAGAGAGAGATAAAGGGACGAATTGAAGAAAACGGATGGAGAATGAATAATTCGAACCTCCGGCGCCGACGAAGTAGAGTAGTCGGATAAGCTTCGTGCGGACCACCTCGCCGGCCGGCAATGGTATCATCTCTCTCACGCTCTTTTTCCCCAACACCTTTAGCAATAAAAAATGAATAAATAAAGAGCGTGAAAGGTAATTAGATCATTAAATATACAATATAGACTAAAATACTATAAAACGTTTGACGTGGACTTTTACGGGAAGACAATTGGTCCGATGATTGAATTGTGGAATTTACGGACTTAAATATTTTACCGTCATGTTGGTGATTTTATGTAGGGGTGTCCATGGGTTGGGTCGAGTTCGTGTCGTGTTAAAAGTATTCGCGGGTGACAAAACATAAACCCAAACCCAATCCGTTTAATAATTGTGTCGAAAAATTAAACTCAAACCCAACCTATTTATAAACGGGTTACCCATTTATAACCCGTTTCCAACCCGTTTAACCCATTTAATTTTAAAATTAAAATTTTATAATTTTTATTAAATAAAAATATTAAAAAATAATTTAATTTCTAAAATAATGACATATATAATGTAAACCTAATTGTAAGAAAAAGAGAATTGATCGATCTTTCTAAATAAATAATATATTAATATTATTTATTTCATAAATAATGTATTATTATAATATAATAATTAAAATTCATTTAATAAATGGGTTAAACGGGTTAATTTCGAGTTCGCAGGTCGACTCGCGGTTGACCCATTTAATAAATGGGTCATGGTGGGTTGACCCGCCGTTGACCTGCTTTTTAATCGTACGGGTTCAACCCGCTTTATTTCGTGCGGGTTTCGAGTCGTGTTATCGGGTCGTGTCCAAATTGACAGGCCTAATTTTATGCAGTCAGAATTTGAATTTGAATTTTAGTTGTTGAGAAACATTACTTATTAGAAACGCTGCAACAGTTCGGTCGAGTCAATAAAAAAAGGACATTACTTATCTGAAGCTAATTCATGGTTCATCTAATTCATGGTTCATTCTATTCTAACTTAGACGGTACTACCTAACTCCATACATATTTAAACATGTGCAAGTTATATTTATCTCAACAACATGATTTATTTTTAACATTTTAATAAACATGGCAATAGATCCATAGATTAGACTATTAGGGTAAAAAAAAAACCTAATTCATCGTATACTTCATATAAATTGCTTGCAGCTTTTCCATTGGAAACATGCAAACTTAATTTATTCAAATCGAAATAGTTATAATGAACTTCATATACATTGTTTTATAGATTTGTTTAGATTTTAACTAATGCAAGAAAAAACATACAACAATTGAATATGGCCTAACACTATATTAAACTCTCTTTTTGCTTTTTGCAGATTACATCACAACATAAATGATTTGTTTATGTAAATAACTGGCCTCTAATTCTCTCTTTCGGTTTCGGGTCAACATCGTGACGACATTCATCCACAAGAGCCAACGTGAGCATTTCCGTACTAAACTGGTCGTCCGATTTGATCCACAAAGCCTGTTTGTTAATAGAAATGGATCGTGGATTACAAGAATGATCAAAACACGTAGAAAAAAACTGAAGATTGAAGAAACTGAACCTTGTGATAGTATGTAATTGCAGCTGAATAATTACCCTGGAAGCAAAAAAAAGGACACATGAGACACTATTATCGCCTGTTTTAATAAAGATAAAGCCAAGAATTAGTTAATAATCACCTGCAGATGATATGTATATGCGAGACCTGCATAAGTGCTCAAACTTGTAGTCAATAAAGCAAGTGCTTTCTCATAGTAAGTGATTGCCTCATTGTACCTCCTGATGGTTATTACATTTTACCGATCATCAAACACAGCACAGCACATAAATGGATTTACAGAATTCAAATACAGCACACAAAAGGTCAACAACATAAATCAGTCATGTGGCTTAAGGAGAAGAAGAAACTACGTTATTGAATGGAAATCGAAAGAGAAAAGTGAAAAGGTGAAAAGAAATAATTATATAGGTTAGAAAATCTTTTTTTAATTTTACAAAAGGATTAGTCTGTAGCTTGTTTTGAAATTTCTATTTATAAAAGTACAATGAAATTTTATAAGTATCGCTTCTTACTGCCTTATTCAGTCTCTCATGGTTCCCGACTGATTCTACCATAGTATCAAGTCTTTTATCCATGATTATTATCAAGTTCCTCCAAATATGGGAACACATCAACAAATTGATATTTCAGCATGAAAAACAAAGGTCGATGGTATAAGCCATGACCTCACATCAACAAATTGATATAAGGCATGACCTCACATAGACACACACAATGACAGGGTAACTTTGATAACAACTCTTTTAAGCATAAAAGATATCAGCTTACTTTAATTTTCTCAATGCATGAGCAAGGTTGACTATAGTTGGCTCCCACATCTCACTTAAAGAGGATGGTACATGTGCCAATGCCTTCTCAAACCACCAAATAGCCTTGTTATACCTGAAAGTTTTTAGTAAAAATATCATGAAAGTCAATAGGACCTCATGAAATCTTAAACAAAACAAAAGGACAACAGATTATACAACAAAGCTTTTTAAGGAACAGACAGATCTATCATATCACTGATCTCCAACTACGGCTCTGTCTCGACTCTAATATAATAATTCTAAAACCTTCAGACTAAAAGATAAACAATGTCTTTCAAATTCATAGCAACCACACTGAGCAGCAATTGGTGGAAATTTCTTAAGGGTATAATATCTTACTCCTTCATATGATAAGCCACAACTCCAAGCTCATTAAATACAAGTGGGTCTGAAGGGCATATACCCTGGGCCTGCATAAAAAACTGAATGCAAACTTCCATTAAGAAAGATGATCAGGGTGATGAATAACACTTACTGCGCAAGCAATGAAGGGAAAATACAAAGTCGATATTTTTAGAGTTAATTGAAATTAAAAGCCCAAAGCAAAGAAGTGAACAGTAAATTATGTATTTTGACAATTTTATCACCTGCTCCGCAAGTTTGAAGCTATGGGTTCGCATATATTCCATTCCAATGTATAGGGATGGCAAATGGAACCTGGGATAAAAGGAAATCTACTTTCAATCTATAAAATTTACAATTAGTAAATTAGTTTACTTTTATAAGGAATTCCACAATGTGTAGACTTAGATTTCGCTAAACTATTCCTAAATCCTAATCATCATCATTACCCAAAATAGAAGATTAAATTATCTTAATACAAACTGAAAAGAATCATAATATGAGGGAGGCAAAAAGCAGGAAAAGAGTTTTCAGATGTCCATACAGAAACTAACATGAGATCTATCTGGCACAGCCACACACAGGGTTGATAGGTTAACTGAGGAGTGAGGACCTCTAAGCAACCTAACACATATCTCGAACTCCTAAATTACATGAGACTCACATAGTAAAAAGGTAATTTCTTTATCATTAACTTGATCGTCAGTAAATTTGTGTAACTTCTGAAAACATGTTTGGTAAAGTAGTTCTAAACGACAGAGGATTTTGAGAATCAGATGAACAAAACTATGCAGCCGACATACACATGAAAGGTAATTACTTTATCATTAACTTGACCGTCAGTAAATTTGTGTAACTTCTGAAAACATGTTTGGTAAAGTAGTTCGAAACCACAGTGGGTTTTGAGAATCAGATGAACAAAACTATGCAGCCGACATACACATGAAAATGTGGAAAATTAAAAGGAAAAATATACTCCTCCACTTCTAAAGAGTTTGCATAGAGAAATAAGCACGGATTTTAAGAAAATTAGTTTTTTACTTTTTTTATATGTTAAATAATAAAAAGTAGGGGTATAATAAGTATTGTTGGATAAGTAATTAATGGGTTAAGTGAAAACGTAATGGTATTAATATAAATATATGAGTAACGGAAGGGTAAAGTTATAAAAAAACCCATTTATGGGTGTGAACTTTTAAGAGACAACCAAAAAATGGAAAGCAGACAAAGTTTTAAGAAACATAAATAGTATTAGAAATTCTTTAAGAGAAGCAATTTAGCAGTAAGCATTATCTGGACACCAGAAATTTATAACCAAAAGAAACAGAAAAAAAAATACTACTATAACAATTGAAATTCACTAGAACTAACTATGACATGAAGCCTAACCCTTGGTGAAGGAGGTACGATGAATAACAAATGATTTTTATTCTTTAGTTTGATCCTAAGGACCTAAACATCTCCAGACTCTGACTAAATGAACCCAAGCAGAAGAAAAACTGCTACACGTGAAGCAATACTACAAATTTAGAATAAGAAAACAATCATATCCTTTTAGGTATAACTTGATGAATTATTGAAGCGTAAGCATCTGTTAATGCACACTAAACCTAAATGGGGTGATAGACAACATAAAACACTTACCCAGGAAATAATCGAGCAGCAGTGCGGTAAGCTGACAATGCTTGATCTCCTTCTTCCTGAGCTGCATATGCATGCCCATATCCAATCCAACCTGGAGCAAATGTTCCATCTAAACTTGTTGCCTTACTGGAGAAAGAAAATAATGGAATCAAATTAAATCTACATCAGGATGTGAATCATGACCTTGAGAACATCACAATTTACAAGTCACAGCAGTAATTTGCCAATAAGAAGTCATTCATCAGATAATTAACACCGTAATCAAGGCGCCAGAGCATATAATCATCATTGCACTAGAACAATTCCAAAAACAAGGTCAAATAACTTTGTGGTGTCGCCTAGATGATCATTGCTGAGATAACATAAGGTAAATAGGACTCCATTCTACAGCTAGCAAACAAAATTCAGATCAAGAAGTGTAGCAATTTAGCGTGACTGCAAAATAAACAAAGTTCAGTAAGAAACAGACAGCCGGTAACTTTATTATGGGGGAGAGGTCATCACCAAAAACACAAGGCAACACACGACCATAAATATTAAATATATATAACCAGAAGAAAAGTGATATATAAATGCTACGATATACCGCAGAAAGTGATTTAGGCTATCAACAGAATAAATTATCGTATATATAGACATTCCTAACAGGTAACTACAAACAGTACTAAAGCTTATGCGAGTATTATTGACCATCAGAAAGATATTAAACAAGGAGAGACTGAATTAAAACAAATATTAGTATTCATATGGACATAATTATGCTCTTGTAGGAAAACTTCAATATAAGAAATAAAATCATAAAACATGATAATCCATAATAAATGATTTTCAATGGTTAATGTTTGAATACCTGAAATATCGGCGTGCTTGATCTTGCTTATTTATACAGTAGTAGTAGCAACCCACAGCAAACCATGACAGGGCTCTGAATAAACACGTCACATGAAGCCACTGAGTCACAAGTCCAAAAGGTTTTCGGGAATAAATACAAAAAGGGAGAGCCTAATTCCACTGTCTCGAGAAGGAATAATATGGGAACTTGTTTAAATTTTAAATTACTGCCTGAAAATGTATGTCTTCGCTGACTTGAGTGGGATTAGCATATAAAAACATATGAGCTGTCAATATTTTGAGTTCTATGAATGATTTAATCATATGCCCAAATCAAAGCACTGCCAAAAAGCAAGACCAGTTCCCAAGATCCCTCAAACCTGACGAATATCCTAAAACCCCAGAAACATGATAATTACTTTAAATCATATTGTGATGTTTTGCCTTGTCCTAAATTATTGCTGGCATAAATATAAAGTCAGTAATCCACTAAAAGGAATTCATGTGAAGTGAGGTAAACAACTTAATATCTCAATTAGTGTATTAGTAAATAATGTGGGGAGGAATATCAGTCAGTTGTGTGGTGTATGTGTGGTGGTGGTGGTCGGGGGTAGAGGGGTGAAGTCACCACATTCTCACTTTTGTGGGTAGTCCTTGACTAAATTGCATGCCATTAGATATAGTTCATTAGAATGCCCGAGCTCCATGGCCGCAGCTAAATGCACCAAAGTACACTTAAGGTGGAAAGGGTCTTTCTCAAGCAATCTGGATCAAGCATATGTAATTATGTATATAAGCAAGTGCCATTGTAACAAAATAAACAGAACACCCAACATAAGAGAATTTAAGCTTACATCGAAGTTAGTTCAAAGCATTTCTGGTATTCGCCGCACTGATGATAGTACTCAGCTTTGCAGGCTAAAAGATCAGTGTTGTTCTTAAATGTACATAATGATTTTCCAGATGTCTTTGTATTAGAAACCTCCATCTCGAGTTCTTTAAATTTAGTTTCCACAACACTTTCTTTATCATACTGGGAATAAATAACGTAACAGGTTTGATATTAATAAAATAAAGTACCTCATTCCCTGAAGCTGGAAGTGCAAAAGCATTCAGAGTTTTACTTACTTTCTTTATTAAGCACGAATAAAATGAAGAAAGCCATCCATCATCGGGGCTAAATTGCAACGTTGCTAGTAGTGCGGCCTCTAGAATATGAAAATGATAAAATAAGATCTCTATTATATATATATATATATATATATATATATATATATATATATATATATATATATATATATATGTGTGTGTGTGTCTCTCCTCATCATCATTTCATTTAGAGATAATGATTTAAGATATAATAAATGAAATGTTCAATTAGTTAAGAGAAATATCAAATAGAATACAGCAGATGTTTATCACATGTTATGAATGTCTAGGACTCTAGGTCATATTTTAGTGGTTCAACTTCCAAATTGAAATTCCCATCAATGATAATAACGCACCTTCCTCACAAGTGAGCATGTGTCCTTCTATAAGACATTCTAAGGCCTGAAACAAGCAGAAACTCTTACAGCACAGGATGCATGACAAAGATAAATTCAGTAGGCTTGAAACAAGCAAAAAATCTTACGGCACAGAGGATATATGACAAATAAAAAATCAGTAAATGAAGAACTATATGTTAGAAAAAGTAATTGTAACATCTAATATTGAAATAAATCTATGGGTCCAACATTGATCTGTCAAACTACTATACAGTTTAGCTTCAAACAATGAGAACTATGCTACAACACAATAATTACCATACCTCATAACACAGAGGATCAGCCCGGATTGCAGCTTTGTACCTTCAAATGTCATGTGAAAAGGTAAAACATATGAGCTCTAGCTAGAAAAGCCAAATTTAACCAACGCCACATTCTAGCACAATAAATGATTACTGCATCGAATGCTGAGAATATCAGCTGCAGTAAATCTAAAAAAGGCAAAAGAAAAAGAAAAAGGAAACAAAAAAGATTGAGCCAAGCTGATTATGATAGAAAGTAGAAACATAGAGAGCCTCAATATCCCAACATGTTAAGTTCATACAGGTGTGATTAATAACACTGTATGGACATGTTTTATCTAACTTATCATTTTAAGTTTGAACTATCAAAGAAGATAGGAATAATACATAAACATAATATTCTACTAGTATTTATACATCCATTCAGTGACAATGAAATTATATATGTAACAAAGCTTCTTCTGATTGGCAAAGGTATTAATGTGTTGATTCTATCACTTGCCAAGATTAACTTAACCAACAACCTTTCACATTTTTTTATCAGCTACAGCTTTTAAAAATTCAATGTTACAACCTTGATATGCACATGGAAATATTGATTGATATTGTTCGATAACAATTTCATTTAGTTGTTCTATATAACTATTACTTTTCTTCAACTAATCTCAGAAAATTTCATATGTTTGTTTTTTTTTTCGACTAATTGTTTTGTTTGATACTTTAAATTTAAAATTATTAGTAAGCACAAAACGCATGTTAGCTGGTGCCATACAAGTCCAAAACTAGAAAATATGAGCTGGCAAAAAATTAATATAATCAGGCAATATATCACATACCATAACCGAGCCTGTACACGATTTTCTAAGGCCTCGTATGCCTTGCCTCTTAAGAAACACAATGCTGATATAATCTGGCATGGACAGATAAGCATCATTTAACACTCTGAGAAGCATCCAAATTTTTTTAATGGTTTTTTGTTCTCTGCCCATGAATTAATGAGGCCAACGGTAAATGCCATATTTATAGTTAAGTTGGGTAAAAAAAACTTACATTGATTTCACGATCTTCACCATCTTTATCCAGGTACATGCTATTATACTCCTTTGTGTCGGTAATGTTACCATGTTCATCCACTTTAGCATCACCAAGCATTAACAGGCATTGATCCCACTCCTTCAGTTCTTCCTGGTCATACAGAGGGGAAATTATTTTAGACAAAGTATCAATAGTAAACTTTGTTTTTATAGGGAACAATCAAATTGTATTATTAGACAGCAGCACTTTTGCTGAAGAGCACAGAAATTTAGGCATATATCCAATTACTAAGCTCCTAGTAAATCAGCATACTACCACATGGTAAACTATAACTAATGATAAATAGCTTGCCAGAAAAACAGTAAGTCTTCTCATACTATATGTCGAGCTTAACAGCAGAAGATCTTGTTCGGGCCATTCTCAGAAAGATTTAATTGGAGCATATTGAAATCACTCTGGAGTCTAATAACTAATTGAACATCTCAATTTTTAAGTCATTCCTAAATTTAGTACCCACAGCAGAGGAGTGATTACAATAAATCTCTGACTCTTAGTCTCTTACTATAAGACATTAGTGTATAATAATATACTCGAAATACATTGAATTTGACTAAAACACTATAGTTAGTGATTCAAACTGAAAAAAATACCCACCCTCTTTCAGATAGGAATTCAAATGAAAATGGAAAAAGAAAAAAACACAGTAGAAAATTCATATAAAATCAAACACGCAGTTTCGAGCTCGATAATTCGAAATGAAAAAATAAAATTACAAGGCATTTGGCAGCAAGGTATCGGAAGCGAAGGTCGCGGAGGACAATCTGTGAGGCGTTGAGGAGGTGGAAGGCTCTCCGGTAGTGTCGGCCGAGGTATAGCGCCTGCGCCTGCATGTATATGTCAGAGGGGTCCGAAGTCACCGCCGCCACCTTGTCGGCGAAGAAAATCGCCGATGAGTACAAGTGCTTGCTCACGCAGTCGCGGACCACCCCGCGGAGCTTCTCGATTTGCTCCTCCTTCATTTATCTGTCTGCTAACTGTACGAATTGCAGTTGATTTTTTAGATCCAAAATGAGGGGTTTGGGAGTGGGAATTTGTAATTATCTTTTTGGGGGGATTTCAGGATTTCTGAGGAAAAGAGCGGGAGGGATTCTTCGTTTCGCCTTTGTTTACGACAGAGCAAACCGAGGGCTTTCTTATATTGGACTGGAATGCTGGATTAGGGCCCAATATAAGCCCATCCTTGCAAAAATAAATCAAACATTTTTAAAATTTTAAAATAAAATTTCACTTTAATTAATCCTTGCAAAAATAAATCAATTTTTTAAATTGACATTTAGCCTGCATAATGTAGTAATAAATTTAAATTTAAAAAATATACACCATTTCTTATTACAATAAAATTTTAAAAATTGAATTGTCAATTTGACCTTTTATTTTATTCAACTAAAAAACTAAAACATCACTCTACTTAACTCGTGTGTAACAAAACTCTAGCTATATATTAATCATGTTTAAAAAAAGTATTTCTTAATCATTATAGAGTAGATTTTATTTCATATTTATACGTGAAGGGTAAGAAATAAACACTAATTATTTGACATTAAAAAAAATAAGATATTGAATAAAAAGTGCACAATGAATAAACTGTATGATTTTCATTTTTTTTTAACTGGTACCGTATGATTTGTCATTTTTATTTTTATTTTGAACTTTCAAAACAAATAAAACTGTTGTAATTTGCATTTATTTGTACAGAAGAAGAAGAAAAAGATATTAGTACTTTGCATTTATTTGTACAGAAGAAGAAGAAAAAAAATCATTACTTTTACATCAAAATAGATCCCGTCTCATCATGGGATGACCCGACAAGATTTTGTGTATTTTTTAATATAATCATTTCTATATTTAATTTTACCTTGGATAAATCATGTAGTTACAGTGGTTTTTATGCATCAGCAAAAAAAATTCCATCAAAGAACCTCAACATTGCATCATGCTGCCATCATCATCTCTCAAAAAAAGTAATCTCACTTAATTACATACAGAAAATATTAATCACATCCCTTAGAGCTTAGAGGAATTAGCCAAGATTCTTCTTGTGGCAACGGCAACTTTAGAACCAGGCGGCCGATCCAAATGTCAAGAAATATAGTCTCGGGCTGAAACGAGCTTTTCGAGATCCACGTCTGTTTTCACGTTTTCACGCCCAGGCCATTGAGCATGTAGACAACGTCTTCAGTAGCAACATTTCCCGAAGCACCTTTCGCGTATAGGCAACCACCAAGGCCCGATATGGAAGAGTCTACTGTGCTGATACCCATCTGTAAAGTGTAAACACAACCAGAATTTAATTTCTTTTCCAACGGAGTAATTTTTTACCATTCAAAGCCGTAACTCAAAGTCACCTGACTAGGGAAAAAGCTCACTTGGAGTGACAAGAGAATGTTCGAAAGGGCCTGCCCATAAGTGTCGTGAAAATGTACAGCAAGTTTCTCAATAGGGACAACATCGAGAACAACTTCAAGCAATGGAATGACGGTACCTATATATAGCAGAATAGACAAGCTGACATATTTTGGTATCTATATAGATTATGAGGTATCTACGACAACGTCAATTTTGGGAATCGCTAAAACCCCACCCTCACGAGATTAACGACCTCAAAGTCCAACAAAAGAAATTCATCGTCGAATAAACCTTTTTCCTAATATTGTTATACTGAAAGTCTGAAACTGAATTTCTGACTAAAAACCCCTTAATCCTCATTGGACTAAACAAACCCGCGAACTGGAATTGCGTTGTTTTTAGCAGCAAGGGAGATGTCGCGGAACCGAGCATCTTTATCAGTTCCACCTTCACAGATGTCGGTACAATCTTCTTCTCGTTTTGAAGCCGTTCTCTCGGACCAACTTCCACTATCTTCACATATTCAGGAATAGAACCCAACAGCTGCAATATAATATTCCAACCTAGAATTAACACTCGTGAAAAAAAATCCCAATTGATCAAATTGAAACAGATGCACGGTACCTTGTGTTTTGCCATCTACATTTGTACTCTGTGAGGTGAAATGACGATTTGGGGTTCGGACCGGGCCAGATTCGAAATATTTAGGTTCAGGGTTGAAGAGAAGATTGAAGGGCGACTTCCTCGTCAATGGAGATGGTTATTTGCTACACGGTGAAAAAAAAAAACGTTTCTACCGTTAATCATCAGTAATTAATTATTCAATTAGCAGGAAAAAAAAAGCATTAATCTTCAAACGGTGAACTTCGACTGGTACGCGTTTCTGAGAACTTCGATTGCCGACGATGGCTTCACCTTGTATCTCCGCCAAGAGGGGGTAAAATATTTTCTGGGGTCGTTAGATCTGAACCTCGTGTTTGCAGAATCCGGCGATAGCATTGAAGCAACTGCAATAATCTAGATCTCCAAGCAAAACAAAAATCGATTCTAAACCCTAAATCATCCCAGCCAAAAAAAAGTAATTTTTTTCGAAAAAAAAATTTGGACCATTTCTCGATTTATGCTTGTCATCCTTGCGCAGGGGCCATGCTAATCTTCTCTGTATCGTTCCAATTTTATCGGATGTCCCCGAAGGGACAATACAAATAGAGCGGCCATGGTAATATAAACACGAAAACGACGACACTGTTTATCGATGTGGGATTTCGAAATATGGTTGACAGGCTTAATGGGCCTTTTGGATTTTGGGCTGGTGGGCCTTTTTATTTTCTGAAAGTTGATTACTAATTACTCCACTCTGTATTTTAATATGTCTGAATTTACATCTATTTAATTATATTTTAAAATAAAAATAAAATCATTAATTGTTCATAAAATCAAATTTATTTACACTTCCAAAATTATTTACAAATTTTTTATTATTTTTTATTATGATAAAGTAAAATAACTAAAATACAGTTTTTATTCAAATACTAACCCTATGTTAGATTTCTAAGTGAAATAGTAAAATTATATTTTAAAGAAAAAAATATAATTTTTGTAGAGTTCTATTATTTTGAAATATCAATTTAAGAAAAGTGATCTCATTATTATAAAATAGAGGGATTAATAAATATGAATAATACTTTTTTCAATTAACTAAATAAACAAAATATGTTGGAAGGAGTGAAAAAAAAAACGAAAAAAATAAATAAATCTTTAAAGTAATTTACGTGTGTTTTCATTTGCATTTTTTGTCCCCTATACTTGGGAATCATATAGCAAATCTTACCCTAAAATTGCACAAATACTACAATTACGTACGGATCAATCCCCTACACATAATCGGCAGTCTTTTTGATGTGATGCCTTCTTATTTGCTGTGCATGGTTAGAGCAACTGCATGAATGGCAGCTAGAGTAATAGGGAATGTTGACCATGAGAATCAAAAAGAGGAATCACATGTGCAGGGGAGTTATGCACCTAGCAATCCAAGCCACACATCTTGGAGAGTGACATCATGCAGTGAGGACCAATGAAATGTGCACTCTATGCTGCAAACCGTTTTGCACCTGGAGTTGTACGTAGGGGTGAGAACGAACCGAGCTGAGTCGAGCTTTGCTTAAATAGGCCTGAGCCTAATGTGAAATTTTTAGGCTCGAGTCTGGCCTATTACTTATCGTAGTTTTTTCTAGAGGCTCGACCCGAGCCTTTCTAATAAAAAAGCCCCGCTTGAAAGCTTTTATAAGCCTTTTTAAATACAATTTGAACATTAACTCGATTCAAAATTTAGACAAAAAATCAATTAAAAATAATTTAATTACATTTATCTATATTTAATTCATTTCATTAAATTATTTTTAATTTGTAATTAATTAATTATAAAAAGTAAATGAAAAACATTTTATAAATAAACAATAAAATGTTCAAAAATTATTCTCTAATTAATATTGGATAATCAATTTTACTACTCAATTATATTTTTTTTCTAACAATATAGTAAGATTTATTAATTAATAAACAAAAAATTTACAACTAAACATATTGTATTTTTCATTAGTTTAGATAAATATCTTATAAATATTATAATTTATAAGCTTATTATTATATATATATATATATATATATATATATATATATATATATATATTAAATAGGCCGGCTTGATAGACTTAAAAGGCTTACAAGAAAGTTCAAGCTCGGCCTATTTATATAAAACGAGCTTATAAAAAATCTTAAACCTAGCTTGTTTAATAAACAAGCCCGAGCCGAGCCGAATTTTTGTAGGCCGAGCTTTAGGCCCCTGTCGGGTAGCCGACTCATTCCCATCCCTAGTTGTACTATTAGTTTCACTTATTGCTATTAGGCCCTTGTTCTATATTATTCTGAGAGCTCTATATATATGTCCTCTCTGTATGATTTGAGATTTAAGGAATGAAAATACAATGAATTGAAATGCTTCATTTCTGCATAAATATGTCTTTATATTAATTAAACACAGGTCCCTGTTTAGGGGTCAAAGTGCAAATATTTCTGGGAATTTTATTTGCTGCAGGAATCTCTTCTTTCTCTCATCTCTTCTATCTTTTTCAACAATTCACCAATTACTTATCCATCTACATACCACAGTATAAATCAGTAAATCACCATCTTTTATTAGTCAAATATATTAATATGATAAAATATTATATTTCACACACTCTAATCACTTTTTACCAAAATTAATAAGAGTATTTAATAATTAATCTTTTGTGAAGAAATTATTACTCTTACATCTTTCACTTATTTTTTGAAACATTACCGAGTACTAAAATTTTATACCCCGTATAAAAATTGCATGAAGTTCATCCAAACAATTTAAGTTCAACAGCCCATGTGCTAAGACATAGATTTCAGTTACTCGAGCACTCATTTTTTTTATTGATTATCCCAAGTACACCTGACTTTGAACGACTGTCTTACCAACCCTAAACCTCGGAACTACGATGAACGCCACTCAGACATGGCCATTCAACGACTCCAAAAACGCTTCATCGTTTAAGCTCTCCATGTACACTTCCGAGAAAGCTCAGGCATAAAAACTGTGATGCAAAAGGCAATACGAACCCCAAATTACTTTACTCACCAACAAGTCCTGCAATGCAAAACGAACGAAATAAGTTAGAACCGAGACGGTAAAGAAAGACTCAACGGCTAGTGCGTAGATTCCCTATACTGCAATGGTCTAATGAAACAAACAATCATTGTAATCAAATCTTCTACCTACAATGTCTATCCCAATTACAAAAAAAAAAAAAAAAAAAAAAAAATTTGAAAAACAGTAAACTTCCCAGAGGATATTGTTCCATTCGTTTTCAGACAAACCCAATGGAGAATGCAGACTACCTATTTGATCAAAGCCTTTTGTTAGACAATAAACTACTTTTGTCTAAGTTCTGTAAGAAACTTCTCTTGGCTTCTAATCCGGATAATAAAAAATGGGATTCCAATGCTTACAAGGGAAGAACTAAAACAAGTGACATATCTCACCAAGAGTTACCTCCACAGAATACACAAATAACTGCAGCACACAATATATAATTCTAGTGGAGTAAACATCATCAACAACAACAACAACACAGAATAATCACCTTATAAGGACTAGTCGACACAAGAAACATGATGAATATTAACAGAGATCAATCGATCAATAACACTCAATTTTCAAGAAAGGAAATAAGAAACAAAACACGATGCATCATTCATAGAACTCAAAGACTGGATAGTCAGAAGCTGCTAACTTGTAAATTATCTGTTCTCAAGTCTCAAAAGTTATGAACTTTCCCAATATATATCAAATTCTTCAAAAAAAAAAAATTATTTTCCATTAAGGGCAGTAAACTTCACCTTCCATAACATCCCAAAAAGCTACTGAGGAGATGTTGGAATATAATTTGTGGAACCTGTTCACTAATTACTGTACATAACAACAAAATTCAAATTGAAAAAGCGAATTTCGGCTACAGAGAGCAACAATTAATTCAATCCGTGACGTATAAATTGCAAAGAGAGGAACAAGAAATCAAAAGATCTACCTCGATCGAAGTAGCCGGAAAATTAATTTTCGAATTGAAAAAGTAAGAAGAATTTTAACCTAATCATCCCAAAAAAAAATATAATCAAATTTTGTTTTTTTTTTCAAAAAAAATTTGGACCATTTCTCGATTTATGCGTGTCATCCTTGCGCAGGGGCCATGCTAATCTTCTCTGTATCGTTCCAATTTTATCAGATGTCCCCGAAGGGACAATACATACAGAGCAGCCATGGTTATGTAAAGACGAAAACGATGACACTGTTCATCGATGTGGGATATTTGATAGACAAGTTTAATGGGCTCTGAAATTTTGGGCTGGGCTTTAAAGTTCATTGAAAAAAATCATGTAAACATATTCATGATATTCGATTAATCGTTTATTAAGAAATTCATGATATTCCATAATTAAAAATAAAATAAAAATTAAAGGTAGTATAAAATTCCATGAAATTCATATGAAAATTGAAGTTTATATTATGCCTTCATTTACATTATAAAATCGGGGTTACCCTAAACGCCACTCGGACGACTCCAAAAACGTCGCATTTGTTGTTTAAGCTCTGCATGTACACTTCACAAACACGCATCGCCAACTCACAAAACGCCACGAAAAATGAAGCGAATGAAATCGGGATTTCGCTTCACAAATCCGGTTTTAAGGTTCTGAACCATATAAACAGCAAGTAACCGAATTCCGGTCACCTATGTTTTTTATGCATCTCTCAAATGTGAAATTAAATCATCGCACGCATTCAGGTGCGATGATTAGCGCGCGTTTTTTTGGTTGGAACGAGCGCGCTCAGGTGCCTGATCGCATTTTAAAACTTAGTGAGTTTATTCATAAGATTACACAATCAGATTAATTATTAAATGTATGTATGTCAGCATTTTTAAACATGTTATATTAGTAATAAGTATGGGAAATTAAATCATTGTGCGCGTTCAGGTGTCAGTTTAGCACGGTGCCATAGCGCAATTTTGTTGGAAAGAACGCATTCAGGTGCTTGCTTGGCGCGTCTTTCTCTCTCTTTTTTTTTTCGGAAAAAAAGTATTACAGATCTTCGTAATGTATTAGTGTTTGAATGTTATGATGGTATTTATGTGTAGATTGAATTTTGATTTTTCTCGTTCGGTTATTTGAGCGTTTCTTGTACTATGTATTATCGACAGAAAACTAAAATTTGTATGAATGTGTAAGTATATATTATTATTTTGCAGAAAACAAAAAATCACAACTTGAGAGATCTAGATAAATCCAGGTCTGAATCATCTTCCTGTTGTTCATCTGGATAAACATTTCCGGATAAACTCGAGAGGCGGAGAGTCAAGTCGGCTTTGTGCACATAACCTGGAGAGCGAGCGAGGTGTAACACTTCTGGGGTCAGGCGAAGATCAGTAAAGAATGCGATAAAAATTGATTGGGATCGGATAAACGTCTGGAGAAGAGGATGGGCTTCGCCTATCCTCTGCGGGTTTGCTTGTGGCATCCGTATTCGGCTTTGCTGGAAGGCATCGGAAAACCGATAGATGATCAGTGATGTTTTAGAAGGCCATTAGAAGCTGCGCGCTATTTTTAGTTAGAATAACACATAATTTTGATATCAGATTCTGAGACAAAGATTGCAAATATTTTACTAGTGTTTATTTTAATGACTTGGAGAGGTGATTAGGAATTTTCTCGTATACATTTATTTTCAATTTTTTTTTTAATTTTATTAAATGTACTTGTCAAAAAACTTGAAATCAAATGTGATTTTCTTTTTTGCAAAAATTGAATTTTTCAATAAAAAATTAAAAAAAAAAGTCATTTTCTATGATACTAAAAACTTCTATGAAACCAAATTAATAATTTTTAATAAAAATTATTCTCTTCGTTTCTAAATAAAATATGTGCATGTTATTATTAAGAGATATTTTAAAAAAGGAACTATTGACCGAGAGTCGACTGAGAGAGTAATATTGCATCTGAAAATTACAATAAAAATATCAAAATTTTACTTGTTTTTTACTTCAATTTTTTTTCACTTTGCTATTCCTTGAAAAAAATATTGTCAATCCAATCACTTCACCCATCTTATTTAATTATGCATTTTAATAACATTTCATCAATTTTGATGATTTTTTAATACTACTAAACAAAATTATGCTTACTCTTTATCGGTTTTATGTCCACTCAAAATATAATTAAATAAATAAAGTAAGACAATTATAAATATTAAAAAGTTGACCAAAAACAAATAATATTGAGTTGACCCAAAAATAGATAAAAATCAATAATGAAATTACTGAAATATACTCTCCACCAATCAAAAATTAATGGCGGACAACGGCGGCGGCGGCGGCGTGGCCGGGTGCTGCTGCAGCTTCATATTCACGTCCGGTCTGACCGTCCTGTTCATGTGGCTGAGCCTCCGCACCAACAAACCCACTTGCTCGATCGAGCGATTTTACGTTCCTGCCCTCAACAGATCCGAAAATTCCAGCTCCAACCACTCCATCTCCTTCGACCTGAAGCTCCGAAACAACATGAAGGACAAGGGCGTCCGCTACGGCCCAATCAACCTCACCTTCTCCTACTCCCAGATCCCGGTCGCCACCGACGCGCTGCAGGGGTTCTACCAGGGCCACGGGAAGACGGCCAATCGGAAGAATCGGGCGGTGGTGGCCGCCGGAGTGCCGTGGGCGGCGGCGGTCTCGAACGGGTCGACGGTGTCGTTTAGGGTGGATTTGGCGACGTGGGTTAAGTACAAGATTCTGTTTTGGTACACGAAGAGGGAGAGGGTGGCGGTCGGCGGCGACGTGGCCGTGGGAAGCTCCGGCGAGAAGGAAAAGAAGAAGGGGGTTAAGTTGAAGTAAAAGTCGCCGGATGAAATTGATTGAGAGTGGGAGTTGTTAGCTGTTTCCACTTCCTTGCTTTTCTGATGTGATTGATTAATTGGGGGACTCCGGCGGCCCGTGGGGTTTCCCGGCGGCAAGGGTTGTTGTAATATTGTATTTGACTGTTAGTATTGATTTCATTAATAAAGTTGATTTGTGTAATTTTAATTATTCAACAATGTTTTACGAAAAAAAATTGAAACTTTTACTATGAGTCAACGGTGCATAGAAGAACAAGGGATGTTTGAGGCAGAAACAGAGAATCGACGCAAAGAAATCCTGAGGCAGAGATTGAAGTAATGGAGCAACTGTTACATGATTATAATTATGTTTATTTCCAACATCCATTCTTGATTTCCATCATCATTTTAATTAACATTGCACGCGTTCAGGTGCCTGTTTAGCGCCCAACTAGGCGCATTTTTTTTGGTTGTAACGAGCGCGTTCAGGTGCCTGCTTTGCGCGTCAAAGTATTAGTGTTTGAATGTTATGATGCTATTTAAATTTCCATTTCATAAAAATGATTCATGTGTAGAATGAAAACTGAACTTTGTATGAATGTATACTAACTACAGTACATTATTTTGCTGCAAACAAACAAAAAATCACAAGTTGAGAGATAAATCCAGATCTGAATCATCATCTTCCTGTTGTTCATCCCAGAACCTCGACAGGTCTGGATAAAGCACAGGCCTTGAACTCGAGAGGTGGAGATTCAGGTCGACATTGTGCACATAACCTGGAGATCGAGGAGTAACACTTCTGGGATCAGGCTCATCCCATCCCATGCGCAGATCAGTAGATACGCGCACAACGGGAAGAGTGAGATAACGGATCGGGATCAGATACATGACCACAGCTGCAGGCTGAAGGATCCAGACCCTGCCGCAACATGTGCACACGTACCACTCCTCAGGAGAAACTGATTCACGATCCATTCAACAAACTCTAGTTAGTGTTCGTAGAAGAAGAAGATGAGAGAAGATACGTTTGAGAAGGCCGTCAGGAGCTGTCTATTTATAGTGAACAAACTCAGAATCGTAATGATTGTAATAATGCTGCAATTATGATTATTTCTATAATCTCTTTTGGATTTTGAGGTTCTAAAACCATAAACAGCAACTGCACAAAATCTGCCTCTGCCTCAGATTCACTGCAACTTACCGTGTTTCTGAATTCTGATTTATCTCAATTATGTCGAATTCTTGGAATCTGTTAGCGCGAATTCATTGTCGGGTTGTGCGATTATTGCGCTGTCGTGTGTTTTTATACTTTTTATGTCGATTATCGTCTTCGTTTATCATTTAACTCTAAGCTCAAAACCAACAAGTTAGTAATAATAACATACTCTTCGTGTATAGTATCTCATTACAATCGAATTTTTTTTCTGAATATCATGATAATTTTAGTAATTTTCTGAATATCATGATAGTATGATAATAAAAAAAGTTCTTTCAGCAATCAATATTATTAAAATTTTCTGAATATCATGACAATTCTAGTTATTTTTAACAAAATCCAAATGACAAGATCTGTTATTATGAAGAGGAGGAGGAAGTATAATTTTTTAGTGACATGATCCATTTCATATATACATAATATTTTTTAGCTCGGAATTAGACCACTTTATTTCGTATATACTCACTCCGTATATGTTAAATGTTATGTATGTCGAATTTTTAAGCATGTTATTAGTAATAAGTATGGGAAATTAAATTGTCGCGCCCTCAAGTTTTATGCGCTGTCTTGGCGCAATATTTGCACATGCATTCATGGGCATCGGTATTCGGCTTTGCTGGAAGCATCAGATTTTAAGGTTCTGAACCATAAAACAGCAAGTAACCGAATTCAGTTCACAGCTATGTTTTTGATATATCTCTCAATCAGAAATTAAATCATTCCACGCGTTCAGGTGCCTGTTTAGCGCGGTGCTCGCGCGTCCTGGTGCCTGTTTGGCTTGTCTTCTTCTCTCTCTTTTTTCCGAAAATATTACAGATCTTAGTAAGGTATTAGTGTTTGATTGTTATTATATATGATATTTAAATTCCATTTCATAAACTCGATTTTTGGTTATTTGCGCGTTTCTTGTATGTATTATTGACTGATGGTAATTGAAAACTAAAATTTGAGATTGAGAATCTCAAAAGGAATCCTGAGAGAGTAGAAGGAAATGTCAGGAGCTGGAAGAGGTAGTTGCTCGATTGAAAGAAGAGAAGCGTTTGTTGACCGATCAGGTTGACTTGGCCGAGAAGATGTGTGATTTGATTTTCACGGAGAACTTGATGATGACAATTGAAAAGAAGGAGAAGATTAAAGAGCTGGAGAACAAAAACTTGGAGAGCGAGCGGTTGACATAAGTTTTTCGGGAGAAATGCACGTAGTCTGGAAACTAAGATTGCGATAATGGACCAAGAACTCGAGGATTTGGGGCAAAAAAAATCGGAGTCGGATCAAGTTGTGGAGGAGCTAAAACATGCTAATAAAATAATCAAAGAGCTGGAGAACAAAAACTTGGAGATGTTTTTCGGGAGAAATGCACGTGTCTGGAAACTGAGATTGCGAAAACGCGCAATTCGCGTGCGGGACCCATCCCAGCGCAATTCAAACTTGTACACGATGATTCTCGTTCGTGTAGATTCTTGGCTCATTGTTATTTATTACCTCCTTCAACCTCAATCTTAAATTTATGTCATAATCCACTGCAACATCCTTCAGATCACAATCTTCCTCCATTCTTTCTGCATTTTTTACTATACGGGTCATGACCGGAATTATTCAAGTAGTTCTCGGCCTCGACAATAACTTCTGTCAACGTTCCCAAATCATGCTCCAACGACTCATATCGAAAATCAGGTTTTCACAAGTCCTATAAACTCGGAATAATGAACTGGTATAAACACAGATTTTTGTTTTATTTAGTATTATTTATTTCACGTGGCAGAAAAGTAGTGAAACGCCATAAACATCAGAATTTTCAATATGAATATTTTTCTCAGAAACCAAACGAGACAGCCCAAGGAAAACTGAAAATTTCAAAATATGGTCCACAAATGAACAATGTTGTAAGCAATAAGCATAAAAAGAATGCTCAAATGGATCATTCTTAGCCAAAATAATGATAAAAAAAATCGTGCAGATTAAGTTGATCAAGGGATTAAGCAGACCAAACCCACAAATTCAAGCAAAAAAAAAAAAAACTCATTTACAATCACTAAAAAAATAAAGGTTTGATTTTTACTGCACCCATCACTGTTTTACCCCACAAAAATAATACTAGTAATCATAAAAATACTAAATAAAATCTGAAATCAACCCGAGTAAATATCAGTTCTTGATGAAAATCACCTAGGTCTTCCGTCTTCCGAAGCGGATAAAACTAGTTTTTGCAGATAAAACTATTTTTTTGACCGCCAATTTTGTAACATCAAGAATACCTTCGCGAATTTAGGGTTTGGGCGATTTGGGAAATGGAATAAGAAAAAAGAGCTGATATGAATTTGGGGGTTTAGGGTTAGAATGTAATTTATGTAAAGTCTTGGGGTTAATATATAATTTCGAAAATACACAGGGTTCAAATTATAGTAGTAGAATTTTTGAATGTTTTCGGTTTATATATAAATTTGTACGTTAAATTATTAAACATATGAATAATGGAAATGATTGTTATAGGATATTGATCATTTGTATATAAGCTGAAGACCAAAGGGAGTACTATGAGATGACAGTAAATGCAGTAGCTTTCCCTTATTTTTTCTTCTTCTAAAACTTGGTGAGTTAATTTTATAAGAAGATTACAATCAGATTAATTATTAAATGTATGTATGTTGAATTTTTACAAATGTTATTAGTAATAAGTATGGAACATTAAATCATTGCGCGCGTTCAGGTGTCTGTTTAGCGCGGTGCCATAGCGCGTTCAGGTGCCTGCTTGGCGCGTCTTTTTCTCTTTCCTTTTTTTTTTCGAAAAAAGTACTATAAGGTATTAGTGTTTGAATTTTATGATGCTATTTAAATTTCCATTTCAGAAAAATGATTCATGTGTAGATTGAATTTAACGTGTGCACACGTATTCGTTGCAGGTGACGTCTGGAGAGGATGACGGGCTTCGCCTATCCTCTACGGGTTTGCTCGTCGCGTCGGAAATGGATTGACCATCAATTGAAGAAACTGATGTAGAAGATTGGAATGAGGAAATGAGGAATCCCACATTAGGAAAAGACTAAAAATCAAGTGGGCATATAAAGTGCTCACTCTTTAATTTATTAGATATATAAAGTGTTTACCCTTTAGTAGCAATTTTTTCTATCTTATTTTTTCATTTTTCGGGTGAAATCATTCATCCAATATCTCTGGGTTCGACTACAATGATTATTATTATCTCGCAATTATCTTACGGCTTTCTCCATTGTACGTTGAGATTTGCGCGCATTCTGAGTCGGACCTATCAAGAGGAAGAGGAAAATGAAGAGGATGATGAGGTGGAGGATGAGAGGAAGAGGAAAATGAAGAGGATGATGAGGTGGAGGTAGAGGTGGAGGATGATGAAACGGTGAGCTCTCATTTATAGTGGAAAAAAAAGATTGTTGTAAATCAGATTCGCTTAAAACCCCCTATAGGTCCAGGTAAACAGAACTGGAAATCGAAAGACGGAGTTAATAAAGTCGAGGTTTATTAGTTCATTAGATCATTAAAATGATAATCGTTCGCTCGGGGTTTGCGCGCGTTTGTTGGACCCTGGAAGACTTGTGCGCGCAAAACTTACACACACTCGTGTATTTTGTGCGGGTGCAACGGTTTCCACACGTAATAGATTTCAATTATTTTCAATCCACATACAAACAAAAACCACACAAACAGATCAACAAGAGAAAAAAAAAACCACAGCTTGAGAGATAATTCAAGCTATGTGAGATTTTGGGCTTGACCTTTTTTATTTTTTGAAAGATAGATTAGTAAGTAATCTTTTCATCTGCATTCAATTTCAATTTAATATATACAGCACTCCATAAAATATTCATGACATTTTTTTTATCTACTTATCATGTGCGCTGTGGGTAAGTTATGATAATTGAGAAAGTTATGATATTCCATCAAATAAAATTATAAAAGTACAGAGTAAAAAATTCCATGAAAATTCATATATAAAAAATTGAAGTTCATAACTTCACAAGTTCATATTATTATGCCTTCAATTTTACAGATCATCCCAAGTACACCTGACTTTGAATGACTGTCCTACCAACCCTAAACCCTGGAACTACGGTAAACGCTACTCGAACATCGCAATCCAACGAAGACTCCAAAAACGCTTCGTCGTTTAAGCTCTCCATATACACTTCCGAAAAACGGCTTCCTCTACTAACTTGAAAAGCCGACACCGAATCCGGTTCAAACGACATAGTCAAACAATGCACTACCCATACACGCATCGCCATCTCACAAAACGCCGCGAAAAAAGAAGTTTCCGGAAACCCAACCGAGCCACTACTACCAATCACCGAATTCCTCTGGTTCAAGTTTCCGAAAATTGAACTCTCCATTATCGAGTGCACGACTCGCAAATATTTGTGGCGACAGAATGCAGCGAATTTCGAGTTAGGCAACCAAGCCAAGTAATCAATTGGGCTACTCACGGATTTCACCTCCGAGAACTGTTCAACAAACGTGCTGCGATCGTGATCGTTTGAGAAATTCGGACGATCGAAACCATCGAACATTTGCCTGAACACAAATGACTCGAAGGCGAAACAGAGGTGGTTGAATTTCAATTTGATTCTCCTCTGGTTAATTGAAGCGGCGGCTAACTCCAAATCCCAACTGGCGAATTCCATTTCCCTCATCAGCAAACGAACGAAGCTTCGGGTTGATTTCACAGCCTGGTGAAAATACGCCGTAAAAATGGTCGGGCTAAGGCCAGACGAAATCGACATTTCCACGTTAGCCGAGTTCAATATCCGATTCTCGAGCAAGTCGTTGTCGGCTTCCGCCTCGGTCAATTTCTCCTTCAGAAAAGTGATCTCGGAGTCTTTGAGCTTGATTCTGGAATCCATATTCTTCATCGTGACCCGATAAATCACCAGGAGGCTGTTCGCTTCACGGATCTCGGCCTGAAAGAGCGCCGCCGCCGGAGACACCCCGGTCAACGCCCACGGCGATTTCCTCAACCCGGACAGCTTGTTCAGCGCGGAAATGACCGCGTGGTCGGCGGATTGGATCTCGGCGGCGTCGTACGGGGACTGCGCGGATTGGAGGCGGGCGTACGCGGCTTTGACGGCGGATACGTCGGCGAAGAGCTTCGCGATGAAGGCGTCGTGGCAGGCGGCGGCGGCGTCGGATTGGGGATTTTTTGGAATTAGGGTTTGGGCGTGAAGCGCATTGGCGATTGTTCGTGCGAATTTACTCTTCGTGTGTGTGTGGGCCGAATCCATTGGGTCGATCAGGGGATTGGGGATTTGGGGATGGGAGGATTCGTTCGTCGCTGAAACAGATGGGCGTGGGAAGATAACGGATACAGAGCGAAGGACAATCATGGCGAGCGTGTTTCGACAGTGGGGGAAAGAGGTGCATGCTTTATCGTCTCGCGGATCGATGCCATTAAAGGGCGTCTGAGTTTTTTTCTTTTGTTTTAGCTTTTTTTGTTCAAACAAAATTGAAGATGAAGAAAGTGGAAAACTTAACGGGAAGAAAATATCAAAGGAGTAGTTTACAAATTGAAATAGTCAGTGAATGAATAATGATAATGTTTGAATACACTAAAATAGTTTATAAAAAAAAATTATGAAGAAATAAATAAAAATAATTGCTAAAACATACGTAATAATTATATTAAATAATATATTTAAGGGTAAATTACATTTTTTTACTAAGTTTATCAGTTTTTACACTTTTTTATGTGACTTGAAAAACGTTGCATGCGCCTAACTGAGATTTAATACATTTACATTTTCCTACCCGCTGCGCCTAACTGAGATTTAATACATTTACATTTTCCTACCCGCGACTCCGGTATGTAGCTGGGAGAACATTTATGTCATTATTCATTTATTTAATTAATTAATTTAATAAAACATAAAAAAATAAAATACATTTACGAGAATATGAGATTCTCACAACTCATTTACTCTCAAATCCCTAAATCCTTAAATCTTTTTAGTCTCAAATCCCTAAATCCTCAGATCTAAATAATCATTCGGATGTGGAGACATCAGTTGGAGGTAAAAATCAGATCTAGAAAACGACCATGCCGCGTATGGCCGAAAGTCGGCCTCCCTTTGTCGATTGAGCTCTCCCCATTTGAAGGTCGATTGATGCCCTCGCCTTCTTAGCCGTCGTCGACCTCTCCTAACTGTATCCTTGTTCGAATAAATAGATGCAAATTAAGACTCATCATTGAGGATGATATTTCCATTTGTTTTTTGTGTGCATTTATGTATAAACGATGATGATGATGTTTTGATTTTTTTGTTGATGGTAATGAGAATTAATTAGACTTCTATATAGAGAATTTATTTGAAGATGCAATTTTTATATATTTATTTAGAATTTAATTATTTATTTATTTTATTATTTAAATGATATTGATCAGATTTAGATTAAGGTTATATTGGTAATCAACAAAAAATGTAAGTAAAAAATATTATTAAAATTTTCAAATCGAAATATTCATCAGAATATTCGATTTTAGCGAGTGGGGTAGGTCTGTGTAAATTTGTTAAACTTCAAGCAGTAACATAGAAATAGAACGTTTTTCAGGTAAAAAAGTGTAAAAAGTAGTAAAATACTTTTGAAAAATTTAATATGTTTTAAACTAATTTTGTAATAGAATTAAAATATTTAAGAAATATTTTAAAGTGTATTAAACTAATTTTGAAATTATTTAAAATAATTTTAAAATTTTATAAAATGTCTTAAAATTATTTTAAATTAATTTAAAATATTTCCAAATATGTTTCAAGTGATTTAAAATACTTTGTTAATAATATCACGGGTCGGATTGCCCCGCGCCCACAATCAAATACACTCGGCGATATTTTCATCGTCGGGTCGGGTCTATCCCTATGGACCCTATCCCATTCAGTTCCCTTGACTTCATAATCTATCCCCTCACACATTTCCACGCACTTTTACACACACAGATATACGCACTGAATAAGAACGGCGTTGAAATTTACGGCGCTGCTATCCGGCGAAAACCTATTACTGTGACCCTAGCCCCTTGCGATACTGGTTTACCTCGATCCACCCCGTTTTTTTTCTATTTTCTGATTCAGAATCGCATCTCGGATAATCAGCCGTTTTTCTTCTTTCTTTCCTTATGATGATGATCGGAGCATTCAACTTGTTCGTATCGTGATAGGGTTTTTCTGGTTCCACTGAGTGAATTAATTGTACCTGTCGAGGGCTACCCGCTGATTGATTGACCGACGGAGTTTAGGGTTCCGATTTGAGAAAAAAAAAAGTGATTCCGTCACGATGATGTCAGTGGAGAGGTCGTTTGAAGCGTGGGAGGAGGTGCAGCGGCACGGGCAGGACTTGGCGGATAAGCTTGCGCAGGGTTTCACGGGTTTGATCCAATCCCATATCACCCCACCCTCGTTCCAATGGCCTAACCCTCCATCGCCTAAGCTGTTTGAAGTAGAGTTTCCGATGCAGAATTTTATTAAAAGCGACTTTGGGTTCTCGGTTGATAACCGGGCGAACAATGGCGTGACGGCTATTTTTGATATTGGGAACAGAATAGGACAGGCGGGGGCTGATTTTGGCGCGTGTTTAAATGGTGCGGTGCATCAGTTTTTTAGGCGATTGCCTGTCCCTTTCGGTCATGATGCGAAGGTTGGGATTTCCCGGGGAGTGGAGGGTCATGGGCAGAGCATAAATATGGGTATTGCTCTGCCGGAGGATTTGGGGTCATTGGCAGAGCAGTTCAAGGATTATGGGGTCTCTGAAAGTAGTTCTGCAGTTGTAGAGGGTTCAATGGAGGACGAGAGTATTAGTGTTAGTGCAAAGGCATTGAAACATTTGGGTCGCTCAAAGGTAAAACATATATGAACCTTGATTTATGAATAAACAGTAGTTATTGTTATTGAATAATTAAAGATATGCTAGAGATCATTCACAATTTCCAGTAGATTTTAATATATTTTTAGTTGAAGGATGGGTAAAATGCAGGTGTACATAATTAAACAGTGTATGTTACTGTACCGAATAGCGATATTAATTTAACAAAAAATCGGTATGTTGGTATTTCAATAGATTGTTACTTGACATTTAATTCGATATGTCCGTATGCTGGTGGTTGACCATTGTACTATTTATATTTCGGTATGATATATATGCTGACAAAATACCGGATTTTGGCATACGGAAGATTTCATTATATTATTGGTATACCAGTTTGGCAGTTTCTATACCAGAAGTTTCGATATACTGAAATCCGGTGTACCAAAAATTATGGTGCAATAGCAGAATAAATGCATGCATTCTTAATATACCAATAATTCGATATGGTATACCAGTTTCTGCGTTTGTTTATTTAAATTCCTCATTTCTGCCAAGTGCAGGGTACTTTCAATATTACCTCTACCTATGAGAGTAGAACTAGCAACATTGAAAGTTCTCTGGTTGCGAGAGGAGATTTATGGAGAGTAGAGGCAACACAAGGAAGTTCAACATCTGGAAATGGGAACTCATCCCTTTTCCTTTTCCAGCTTGGTCCTGTGTTGTTTGTTCGTGATTCTACACTTCTTTTGCCTGTCCATTTGTCAAAGCAGCATCTGCTGTGGTATGGCTATGATAGGAAGGTATGTCACACTCATCAACTTGTTGTCAAATACTATTGAAAGTTGAAACTGATATTTTGTTGAGTCAAATTCAGAACTCTGAGTTTTATGTGTGTTTACTGAATGAGGCAGCGTGATCATGAAATTCATACTTTTGTTGGTCCCATCCTCTCTGAGGCACCCCATTTTTGTGACTTTAGGGAAATACATAATGTTTGGGCACTGAATATGATTACATATTATTCAGTATACATGATCGTTAATAAAGAAAAGAGTTAAATGTATCTGAAATGTATTTACGGTCTCTTTACTAAAAGGCGTGAACAAGTTATCACGAAAATTCATGTGTTTTTAATGCTCAAAGAATGTGAATAAAGGTGCAGTTAAATATTTTTGTAGACTAGTGGTAGAGGCAAACTTACTGTAATCTAAAATCGAAGCAACATTTGTTAGTAATGCCCTGGGCTATCAGATATACTATTGAGAAATCCAGTATATGATACCTGGCAATAATGTGTCATGTGTGTTAAACAACATATAAACGATGCAGATGGACAACTTTGGTACTGTTTTTATCATTCACTTAGTAGTTGACTACAACATAAACGGATAAGTCTCTTTGACCCAACTGATCCTTTGTTCTTTATTTTTTTTCTTTACCATTTGGAAGTTGTTGTTATTGTGTTTTTTACTTATTGTAAATCTAATAGTTCTCTCTATATAACATGAATAGAATGGAAAGCATTCCCTTTGTCCAGCCGTTTGGTCAAAGCATAGAAAGTGGCTGTTGATGTCCATGGTCTGCCTCAACCCTTTCACTTGTGTAAGCTCAATCCTTCATTTGTATTATTGATGTCATTTAAATGTGCTATTTTCTCTTATCATTGTTAATTATGTGTGTGTGGATGACGACATCAAATTGTAGATTAATTAGAATTTCAGACAGTTGTCTATCTCTTCCTTGAGAGAAAAACTTCACATTCGATCTTAATTGAATTCATACGTTAGCCTTCTCATTTTTAGTGTATTTTTAAAAATTAAATGTCCGTTTTAATTTAATTATGTTCATGTGAACCAAGATGAAGAAATAAAAAACTATCGAAACTTCTGTTAATGTTATTCTGACAGAAGGCTCACTACAACCCACCATGCCTTCTCTTTAGATGTGTACACTGTACACAGTACATAAAGTAAAAATGCTATATCACTCGTTGATGGTTAATGAATGGTAACTTAACTACAAATAGAAGCATATGCAAAGTTGATTTGATTGTTCTTTGTAGCAAGTAGTAACTCTATAGCTTATTGGGTGGCTGGGTGGTTGACTTTTCCATGGAGCTCTATTGTGATGATTTGGCTAGCTAAGAGGGTCCTTCACAGCCGTTCTTCAGCATTGTGTCTTGACTAACTTAATTTTGTTTTCCATCAATTATGTTGCTGAGTTCAGAATTTTCCTCTGTGCAGTCTTTCATGGATTTGCAGTTCCCAAATGGCCAGGTTACATATATTTCTGGTGAGGGTGTATCCACTAGTGCATTTCTGCCCCTCTGCGGGGGCCTACTTCAAGCACAAGGTCAATATCCAGGAGAAATGAAGTTCAGTTTCTCATGCAAGGTGCGTTTGGCATGAAAATCATTTTTTATTTCAATTCATTTAGTTTGGGTAGGTTCATTAGATAAATCAAAACTGCCACCTGTTATCCTGAACACTTTTTTTTTATTTTTGTGTGTAGAATAAGTGGGGAACACGCATAACACCAATGTTGCAATGGCCGGACAAATCATTTGCCTTGGGCCTGGACCAGGCATTGGCTTGGAAGAGATCTGGTCTCATGGTGAGGCCAACTGTCCAATTCAGGTAATAATAGTATTTGAATTGCTTTATATAGGCTGTATATGAATGAGAAGTCTGCAGAAATATGTTCTATAGCATGTCTTTCTTCATTGAATTTATCACATTCTTCCTTTATAGTATATCCCTTCATGATTATCGTCCTTTGTGTAGCCAGTGGATTTTGTCAACTATCTTGCCCTGTTTTTGGTTTACGGGTCATTTTCTGCTCAATTGGCATCCTGGGAGACTTGTTTCTCATAGTGTTTTGTATTATATACCAGTTTGTGCCCAACATTTGGTGGGAGCTGTCCTGGGTTGCGGATGGAACTCACACATTCCTTGAAGGAGGAATTGAATCTTATCTGTGGCTGTGCCCTCGTGACTCATCCTTCTGCATTTGCATCAGTATCTGTAAGTCTCTCCTTTTATTTTTAATTGTCCGTTTTTTCGTGTTTAAGAATTAATGAACATTCCTGCTACAGTAGTTATTGTTTGGCATATTTTAACATTCTGTGCGGCTAAACCTTCTTACTACACCGGTGTTTGGATGTAGGTTGGCAGGTCCACGTGGAATGGAAATGTGGGAAACACGGGAGTAGTTTTAAAAGTTGAAACTCCTCTCGGCAATTATATCCGGCCTTCCTTCTCGGTTCAGTTGAATAGCGGTGTTGAATTTTAGCCTCTTCTTTTTCCTTTGTAGCTGGGGATGGTGAGGGTGGGCTGCTGGTGCAGTGAAGTGTATATATACATACTTCAGCTCGTTGTGACTGACTGTGTTTGTTGTACAGTGTGTTGTGTCACTCTGTTGTTATTAGTCACTCTTCGTCTTCTAGTCACATTTCTTATGTAGTGTGCGTGGAGATTTCGGACAAGTGAACGATGAGAGTCTTCTTGCAAGACATACCAAACTTCAGGGGGTGTTTGTAATTTTAAAATGTTGAAATTCAGAAACCTTACATTTCCTCACACTTCATGGCCTTAAAATTTATGTTAATACGAGTACGTTTCTTATATGATTAATTTTGTGTCTGATGGATCAAAGTACGGATCTTACCTACATCCTCTGGATAGTCCACTCCACTTGCATTTAGCATCCCAAGAAAAACAGGTAATCCTGAAAGGCCAGCTCCCCCCCTCTTATAACCACCATAATTTTCTTGGCCAACTTCATGAAGCATTTCATTCACTCCTTGAAACTGACGGTGTTCTCATGGCCCGAAACCCCGGGTCGTTCGATTTCGAACCTCAAAGCGATACTACTCGGCCAGTATTTTCTATAGTTTCTTTAGCAATGCCAGTGCTTAAGCTTGCTGGCTTTCAAATAAGCCTATTTCTCAGACTCTGTACTTTCCCGATTCGAGCTTTCAACCTCGTCTTAACAGTCGCGATATTCCCATTTCAAATAGCAACACTTTTGAGAGACCGCACGACGAAAAAGATCAAGAGGGAGCTAGTGGCCTTCGTTTGCGATCCTCTCAGGTCTCAGAAATCGATTTTGAAAACGGCTGTGAGATTTACCCGAGCCGTTTTCTACTCGGCCTACGTGTTCTTCGTGCTCCTCGGGCTCCTGGTCTCGGGTTTTCTGATATCCGGGTTCGTAATGAGAAACCTTGTTCACGAATCGGTTCACGCAACTGCCCCTCTCAACTTCGACTACACCAAAACGAGCCCCGTCGCGATCGTGCCCTTCGCTTCGTCGTCTAAGCTGAAGCTCACTGTTTCATTGACACTACCTGAATCCGAATACAACACAAAACTCGGGGTCTTCCAGGTTAGATTAGAGTCTCTGTCGGATAATGGAGAGGTGATTCGTGGCTCGAGCTATCCGACGATGCTTCGTTTCAAGAGCCAGCCGGTTCGTGCTTGCGAGAGGCTGATCAATGGGGTCCACCTCGTGGTCGGCTTGAAATCGGAGGTCCAGAATCTGAAAATAGCGATGGGAGAGTTCGAGGGGACAACGAGTTTTAAGGTGAGTCTCGAGCAGAGAGCAGAGATTCGAGACGGGTCGGGCGTGCCCGAGATATACGGCGGGTCGCTTGAAATCGAATCCGAGCTTCCGAATAAGCTGAAGAGAGTTTTGTGGGATTGGAGGCGGACTTTGTTTGTGTGGACGGGGCTTGGTTCGTTCCTGTCTCAGACGATGCTTCTCTTGATCTTCTTCCGAGGGGTGCTTCTTCCGTGCGACAGTAGGAAGAAACGTTGGCACAAAGCAGTTTGAGGTAATGAAGGTGTTGTTGTAATAAGGTTTTGTGTGATATCAAGTTCAAATAAATGGAAGATGCTTGAGTCATTTTGTAATCACCTAAACTTTCAAGGAAAGATGATGTAATTAACAAGAAAATGTTCTTGCACATCTTTTATACATAGTAAAATCTGATAAGGACAACAATCTGTAGCTTTTGATGTTGCCATTTTAGTAGTTTACGCAAATTAGTACTACTTTACATATTAGTCAATTATGAATTTTGCAAGTTTACACACATTAGAAATATTTTAAAAAATAGGGATTTTATTAGAAAGTTTTGTATTACAATTTTTGGATGATCGGATACAACATGCTCATGTCCTATTTATACTAATCCTAATAGCTAGGGACGAATCTAGATACTAAATAAATATTACTAACTACACCGACATACTTGAAATGAGTAGAATATTATAGCAACTAATTAATTAATTAGTACTAGCTTAAGAATAGGAATATTCTAGATAATATTTGATACCTCTAGTCTTTGTGTAGTCCATGGTGGAAATGAGTAGAGAATTCTAGATGGATTAATGCTTCATTATTTTTACAGAAGTTTAAATAAACTGAACTTGCTTGGGGCCCTTTTGTAATTACCTAAACTTCAAGGGTAGTTTTTGTAATTAACCCGAAAATGTTATTTCACATCTTTATTTAGCAATATCTGACAATTTGTTGGCTGTTGCCATTTTAGTCCAAAAACATTTTTGCTCTATTTGTAATTTGGCCTCGCGAGTTTTGTATATACGACAATATGATCTATTTGTAATTTGGCCTCGCGAGTTTTGTATATACGACAATATAGTCCTCGGATTTTACAAGTTTATGCAAATTAGTACTACTACATAGGATTATTAGTCAATTAATTAATCCTGACCAAGTGGCCATTATAACAGTAAGAAGGTTTTGTGTGATATCAAAATTTAAATAAAATTGAAGATTTCTTGGTTCCTTTTGTAATAAACCGAACATCAAGGGTATATCATGCAATTAACCTGAAAATGTTTATATAGCAAAATCTGATAATTACAACAATATGTAGCTTTTGATGTTGCCATTTTAGTCCTAAACATTGTGCTCTATTCGTAATTTGACCTCTCGAGTTTCGTATCTACGACGTTATAGTCCTCGATCTCAGTCAATTAATCGAGACCATAATAACAGTAATATCATCGACCTTCCCTCCTCTGTGAGTCTTCCCGGCCCTCCTCGCCGCGATCGAAAACGGGCTATCAGTGTTGGCATCGAACGAGTTCGACAGCGCGAGGTTTGCCACCTGGCAGCACAGATCATCCATGCGGTCCCCTCTCTCTTTCCCCCGTCCGACAATCTCCGCAATCTCCCACTCGTGCGCGTTGTCGAAAAGCCCGTCTGTCCCCACCACCACCACGTCACCGCTCTCGGCCCGAACCGCGATTTCCTGGGCCGAGCCCGGCCCGTCCGCGGTGAGCCCCAGCTGGTACGGGCAGTTGAAATACTTCTGCTGCGTGGGGGACCGGTAGACGACGCCGCCGCCGCCCCGAACCACCAGGAACCCGCTGTCGCCGACGTTGGCGGCGCGGAGGAGTTTGCCTCCGTCGCCGGAGAAGGAGACGACGCAGGCGGTGGAGGAGCCCGGCGCGGCGGTGCTTGCGTAGGCCTCCTCGATGACGCGCTTCGGGGGGGTCGTCGGGGTTTCGGAGAGGGCGAGGAGGGAGTTGAGCATGAGGAGGCGGGCGTACTCGCCGGAGTCGATGCCGTGCTTGCGCCAGCCGCCGACGCCGTCGGCGACTCCGACGGTCCGGGTTTGGAAGGAGATGAAGTGGGAGTCCTCGCCGAGGGGGTTGGTGGGGTCGTCTTTGGGTAGGTAGATTGAAGCCACGTCGAAAGAGAGGATCGGAGAATCGAACCAGCCGACCGAGTCCGTCGCCATGTTTAATTTGTTTTCTAGTATTAGGGAAACTCAGAAAATAGGTTTGTGTATGTATATATAGGAGTATGTGAGTTTGCTTTATTGGCAAGTAATTGATCAATTAGGAATTTTATCCTTTTTAACATTAAACTAGAATTTCACGCAAAAAAAAAAATTAAAACTATTTAATTATACTATCAATTTTTTTAATTTTATATAAAAATTATAAGTTTTTGTAGTTTTTACTATTATTTTTATTAAGAATCTTTTTTATTTGATCAAATTAATTAATTAATTATTTTATTTGAAATGGAGTACTACTATTATTTTAAGTTTGGATCAAACTTTATAAAATTAATAAATAAATTTAATTTTTTAATTAAGTATCAAATTATAATCATATTTTAAATTAAATTAAAAATTAACTAATTAACATAGTATTTACATATTTTTATGTGTAGTTTGTACCACTTGAATATAATATTAATACATTCTTTTTGTCTTGTAATTTTAATAAGTTGTCAAATTATTAATATTACATTCTCATTTTTTTGCATCAAATAAATTAATCAAAGATAAATAATACTACAATATTGATTAAATAGTACTAGTATATTTGTATTTAAAATTATTTTCATCCAACAATATTAAGTTGAGTCAATATTCAATTTAAATAAATTGAAGATGCTAGTTTCATTTTGTAATCACCTAAATTTCAAGGGTAATTTTTGTAATTAACCCAAAAAATATCCTTGTACATTTTTAATTTTATAACAAAATTTGATAATTACAACAATCAATAGTTTTTGATGTTGCCATTTTAATTAGTCCAAAATCTTTCACTCTATTTGTAATTTGGACCCGTGAGTTTTGTATTTACGACATTGTACTCCTCGATCTTACAAGTTTATGCAAATCAGTACTCCTACGTATAACATATTATTCAATTAATCCTATCCTGGCTATAATATATAACAGTACTAAGGTTTTGTGTGATATCAACATTCAAATAAATTGAATCCTTTAGTAATAAACCGAACTTCAAGGGTAGATTATGTAATGAACCCAGAAATGTTCTTTTACATCTTTACATTGCAAACTCTGCTAATTACAACAATCTTCTTACATTTTGCTCTATATATATGAGTCAATTATATAATCGAGACCATAATAACAGTAATATCGTCGACCTTCCCTCCCTTGTGAGACTTCCCGGCCCTCCTCGACTCGATCGAAAACGGGCTATCGGTGTACCTATCGAACGAGTTGTACAGCGCGAGGTTGGCCATGTAGCAGCACTGATCCTCCAAACTCTCCCCTCTCGTTTTCCCCCGGCCAACAATCTCCAAAATCTCCCACTCGTGCGCGTTGTCGAAAAGCCCGTCCGTCCCCACCACCACCACGTCACCACTCTCGGCCCGAACCTCGATTTCCTCTGCCACGGCCGGGCAGTCCTTGGTGGGGCCCAGCTGGAACGGGCAGTTGAACGACCTCTGCTGCCTCGTGGACCGGTAAAAGACGGTTCCGCCCCTCACCACGAGGAACCCGCTGTCCCCGACGTTGGCGGCGCGGAGGAGGTTGTTTCCGCCGGAGAGAGAGACGACGCAGGCGGTGGAGGAGCCCGGCGCGGCGGTGGTGGCGTAGGCCTCCTCGAGGACGCGCTTCGGGGGGATGGTCGGGTTTTGGCGGACGGCGAGGAGGGAGTTGCGCATGAGTTCGCGGGCGTACTCGCCGCCGTCGATTCCGAGCTTGCGCCAGCCGCCGACGCCGTCGGCGACCCCTACGGTCCGGGTGGCGGCGGAGATGAAGTGGGAGTCCTCGCCGCGGGGGTTGGTGGGGTCGTCTTTGGGTAGGGAGATGGAAGCCGTGTGGAAAGAAAGAATCGGAGACGGCGGAAAAACGAAGCACCGATGATGAACGGAGTCTGTGTTCGAGAAAGAAAGTTGTTGTTGTTGCTGAAGATGAAGATGAAGAGCGGCGTTGTTTACGATAGCCATGTTTGATTTGTTTTCTATTATGGAAAGTGTATATATATATAGGAGTACTATTTGAGTATTTATGTGTGTGTCAAATTAACCTACCTTCCAAGTAATTTATTAATTAGGGAAGTTTTCCTTTTCCCTTTGCATAATTACCAAATACCAACGAAGTGAGTATTAATTAATTTTAATTTTAAATAAAAAATGTAGAGTAGTATTTTAAACTAAAAAAAATACAGTATTAGATATGAGTAATATGTGAATAAAGTATAATAAAATAAAAAAATTAAATAGATAACTCACACATATATATATATATATATATTATAACGTTATTTATTCTTTATATGTCTTTACATGTCACTAGTAATACAATAACTAATTAAAAAAAATGTTTTCATCGAAGAATATTAAGTTGAGTCAATATTCAATAATAATTAAAAAAAATGACTTTAGTATGTATTGATATACAGTAGTAGGAATATTTTTAAGATACTACTCCTAAACGAAATACCACTAAATAATCCGACCCGACCCGACCCGAAGCAAACCACAGTAAAACGGATCCAAATTTCCGGGTGTACTTACGGACCAAAGGATCCGGTTCATTTCATACTCAAAGATCTGAAATCCAAACCCTTTTACCCTGCTTCGGGTCCACCGTTCGGATTCTCCACCACCAACTCGCAGGTTCGATTTTCTTCCTCTGTACATCAGATCCGACCCGATTACGACAAATCGGTGTGTGATTTCTGAGCTTGAAACTCTTTCGAGTTGGTGTTCTGCTGCTAAATTCACTTTTTTTTTTTTTTTTACTTTTACCATTTGAGTATGAACAGAATTTACTGCTTTTTTTAGTTGGCTAATTCGATTTTACATTTTTATTTACTGTCTCCGTTCTGCGTTTTTTTAATAATTTATATCTGTATGTTGAATCGCCGAGTCAGATCCAGTGCGCAAAGAGGCTTGAGAGAGTTCATTACGTCAAAAACATCGATTAGTTGATAAATTTTGTCTGCCCGATTCGGCTAAAATGAGTTTGATTGTGGTATAGATGATTTAATATCTTGTTAAATTAATAAAAAGGCTATATGTTTGAGATTTTTTAGTGTATGTTTATGCAAGCATTGTGTGATTTAGGTCACTCCCCGAAAAAAAAAATGTGCATGAAAATTGGAGGGAGTAAATATTTTTTAATAATAATAGCTTAGTTTAGCCCCAGAAGCCTGTTTGACAGCACCTATCAAATCGGAAATTTGTAGTGCATATTAATTTTTTGGGATGTCCGATGGAAGGGTCAAGAGGTGGGTCCCAATGGGTCTGTATTTAGGTTGGTTGCTTGCGTTTTGTTCATTATGTGTCGAATGGGTTTAGATGGTGTGGGGATGAGAAGGAAAGTAATGTTTTTATAAAGATAAAAAGCTGGTAAGCTATGAAAGTTTGATTGATCTCGGCCAACCTATTATCATATTTTCGTTTCTTCATCTTTCATATGTTAACTTAACTGCATTGGCAGATGTCAGTGATAATGTATAATGAGGTAAAACGATATTCTTAGTTAATCTATCATGACATACTGACATCCATTACGAGACCCACAATATATCACCCATTTATGTAATAATTTATTTTAGTGAAATAATGATTTAGTTTTGTAAGCCTTATCTTATTTTGATTGTCGTAGCCAAATTGCCGTGTCTTGATTGCCTTACTGTCACTTCCATTTTTGTATGAACAAAAGTCAAATCAATATTTTAGCTCTTCACGAAATTGATGCAGGTTAGATATTCTTAGTATCTTGTCCATGTTATGGAAGTTTTGACCGAGGTCCCTGCCAAGAAAACAAAGAGGTTGACATCCGTTGTGTGGAATCACTTTGAAAGAATCAGAAAGGCAGACATACAGTATGCTGTTTGTGTCCACTGCAAAAAGAAACTAAGCGGGTCCAGTAATAGTGGCACGACTCATCTAAGGAATCATTTGCTAAGATGTCTGAAGAGATCAAATTATGACGTTACTCAAATTCTTTCTGCCAAGAGGAAGAGAAAAGAGACGAGTCAGAGTCCTCTTCATCAAAGTAACCTTACTCTTACAAACGTCAACTATGAAGAAGGGAAATTAAAAGACGAGTTTCTCAGTCCTATACCAGTTAGGTGTGACCAAGAGCAAAAGAGAGAAGAAATAACCCAAGCTATCAATCTGGGAAGCCTCAAATTCGATCAAGACCGTAGTAATTTGGATCTTGCTCGAATGATTATGTTGCATGGTTATCCCCTGGCCATGGTGAACCATGTTGGATTCCAAATATTCGTCAATAATCTGCAGCCGATGTTTGAGGTTAACAGCAATGATGCCATTGAAGTAGACTGCATGCTCATCTACGGGAAGGAGAAACAGAAGCTATATAATTCCATTCATCATTTCCATGGTAGAATCAGCCTTGCGGTTGACATGTGGGGCTCACGCGATAGTTCTGAGTATATTTCCCTGACGGCTAACTATATTGACGAGGACTGGAAGCTACAGAAGAAGATGCTAAATTTCATATCATTGGATCCGTCTCACACTGATGACATGCTTTCGGAAGCTGTTATTAAGAGCGTGACCGACTGGGCGATTGACCACAAGTTACTTTCGATGACATTTGATGATTGTCCTGCCTATGAAATTATGGTTTTCAAGATTAAGGATTGGCTTTCCCAAAACCAACCTCTTTTGAAGAGTGGTGAATTGTTTGATGTCAGGTGTGTTACACATCTTTTGAAGTCCCTTGTCCAAGAAGTCATGGAATCATGTGGGGATGTGACTCATAAAATTCGGGAGAACACGAGGTATGTTAAAAACACACAACAGTTACTCGGAAAATTCAACGAGCTTGCTCAACAAGCAGGAATCTGTGGTGGAAGGCGTTTATTTCTTGACAATCCCATGCAATGGAACTCAACGTACTCGATGCTTGAGTCTGCAGTAGAGTACAAGGCTGCCTTTTTTCTTCTGCAAGAGCATGACCCATCTTCCTATTCGAATGCTTTATCCGAGACTGAGTGGGAATGGGCAAGTGCTATCACGGGTTACATGAAATGCCTCCTCGACTTCACAAATATCGTGGTAGGAAACAAAAATCCAACCGCGAACATATTTTTCCCAGAGATATGTGACATGCGCATTCAGTTGAATGAGTGGTGTAAGAGTCCTGATGATTTTCTTAGTTCTGTAGCCCTGAAGATGAAAATCAAGTTCGACATGTACTGGAACAAGTGCAGCTTGACTTTAGCTATAGCAGCAGTTCTAGATCCTCGTTTTAAAATAAAGTTGGTGGAGTATTATTATGGGCAGATTTACGGTGTTGCTGCCCCCGGTCGGGTCCAAGAGGTCACTGATGGTCTCAGGGAACTATTTAATGAATACTCCATGGGTCCATCTTCCTTTGACCAGGATCCGACTTTGCCCGGTTGCAGCAATGGTTCCCGAGATAAACTTAAGGGCTTCGACAAATTCTTGTACGAAAACTCGCAAAATCAAAGCATATCATCAGATCTGGATAAGTACTTGGAGGAGCCTGTCTTTCCTCGTAATCACGATTTCAGCATATTGAATTGGTGGAATGTACACATGCCGAGGTATCCAATCTTGTCTATGATGGCACGTGATATCCTCGCGATCCCTGTTTCTACGCTTGGACCGGATGTGGCATTTAGCAACTGTGGCAGAGTGCTCGATAAGTATCATGCTTCGCTAAGTCCGGAGACTAGGGAAGGTTTGATATGTGGGCAAGATTGGCTGAAAATGGAACCGAAAGGTAAAAACAATTTCATCTTTTGGGTCAATCGCCCGATCTTTATCTAACATTTCATGTTGAATTCATCTTTTCATGATTGTCCAGCTTCCAGCCTGTCTCTGAGCGATCATCCCATGGCGCTTTCTGTTGACCTAGGTAGCACGGGGACGGATACGTAAAACGGATACGGTACGGATACGGGAAAATGGCAAACTTTAAAAAACCAAGATACGGATACGTCAAAAATACGTTTTATTTTTTAATGATTTTTAATATATATAGTATCTTAATTATAAGAAAATTAGTATTTTTAAAAATATTATTTATTTAATTAATTAATTAGCTACAGTAGTCAAATAATTGTGATAATAATTAGTTATTTAGTGGGGAATAAAAAAGTAGTAGTCAAATAATTACTTAAAGGGAAGTTTTAAAGTAGTGGTCAAATAATTAATCACAAAAATAACTGCCCATATTAACCCACATTAACTATTTTAACTATTTATTGCATCCCCAACAATTAAAAAAGGAGAGAAAAAAAGAAACTGTCACAAAAACGTTTCTGGACGTTTTTCACAGGTATCCGTTTCCAAAACGTCCCCAATACGGGGACGGCACCAAATTAGCCGTCCGGCCCGTCCCCGTGCTTCTTAGCTGTTGACGTGGGAATTTGACTTTGCACAGTAGGGGTCTAATTATGTGTTGTCTGACGGTGCTGCGAATTATGTTCTGAAAATGTACTGATGCACAGTCTTCGATTTCAATGTGAAGGTTTATAGGAAGCAGCTCGTACGGCTGCTGATTCCTCCCAAGGAAAAAATGTCTGGCAGTTGTGTATTTATCAGGTGAATAATTATGTTGGCTGCTTAATTCATAGTTTGCCGATCTAAAGGTGTTCGACTTCTATACAGAGATAGAAAGGGCATTTGCTTTGTTAGGTTGTTTGTTAGTAGATACAGCAGTAGATTATTATCTGAAAGTAATAACATCAGACCACATTCTTGGATGTATTAATTTTCTGCCGCTGCTTCATCTTCGTATTTGCTTGATCATCCATCGTCATTTAAAAACATTGATTTTCCTGACAATAGCATGGAAGTAATTGACAATAGCCTGCCTGTAATTTTCTTCGTTTTTGCTGCTCTGTATGGACAACCCTACTCAATATATAAAAACATAAAAGTCGATTGGGATTGACAAACAATATCCCGACTTATTTATCTTCACGTGAGACCAATTGAAATCATAATTTCACCACCACCATTTGTTGTGTTCACATGCTTTGGCGGTAATTTACACTGTCAAATTTCTACACATTCCAAACTTTGGGAGTATCAATTTTTACTGTTTCAACTATTTATCATTGAATTATTTTTTGTAAATAAAAAAAAAACAGTGCTTGAAAGAGTAATTAATTTTCTACTTATTTTCAAAAATATAAAAAAATTATTTTTTCCACTATTTATATGAAAATATTTAATTTTTCCACTTATTATATGAAAACTTTCTTTAAGCTGTAAAAAAAGAAATTAACAAAAAAGTAAAATATATACCAGTAAAGATATATTTTTAAATTAACAAAAAACTAAATAATTTTGAATTAAAAAAAAATATGAAAAATTATATTTTAAATTGATTTTTTACAGTGTGATAAAACGTGTCAAAAAAGAAATCGGTGAAATTTAATAAATTATCTGTGTATATCGTTTTTTTTATTAGTAACAATATTTAAATTAAAATTAAAGCTAACGGTATTAATTTAAAGAGGGTGCCGAGAGAGAGAAAGAAAAGGAATTAAATTCTCAGCAACAGAAGAGAAGCAGAGAATCCATTATTGGTGTGACCGTCATACACCTGCATGGCTGTGAGTCTCTGTGAAGCTTACACGAGGATTTCCTTTCCACTTTATTTATTTATTTAATTCAATTTTATTGGAAATTTATTTTATTTTCAAAAAATTTGGGGATTATCTGCAATTAATTTTTTCTCCGGCAGGTCAATCGACCGTCTCTAGTGTGCTCGAGCTGCCGCCGATATGCCTGGGAACAAGTTCAACGACGGCCACCCGCAGTTCCTCACCACTCGAGTAGAGCGGCTGCTCAGGGAGCGAGAGCGGATAAGGAGCTACAGAGCCACTCCCTTCGTCGACGGAAACGACGTCGTCGCAGAGCGCGACCGCTCCTACGTGGAGCATTATCTCGAAGGAGCCGCGCAGGCACTCGGCGGCGGGAGGCCGATCCGGCAGCGGCTGCTGGTGGTCGCCAATCGGCTTCCCGTGTCCGCAGTGAGGAGAGGCGAGGAGTCGTGGTCCCTGGAGGTAAGCTCGGGAGGACTAGTCAGCGCGCTGCTCGGTGAGTTTTGTGTATTTTTCGCCCCTTTTTTTTGTTCAGTGATTGTGAGTTTTTGGCAGTAATGGTTGCACGTGTGGCTCTTAGGCGTCAAGGAGTTCGAAGCTCGATGGATCGGGTGGTCGGGTGTCAACGTACCCGACGAAATCGGGCAGAAGTCGCTTACTAGAGCGCTCGCGGAGAAGGTGAAATAGATATTGAAAATGCGATGGTTATAATAACTAATGTGATGTGAAATACTGATTGAAAATAGGATTGAGGAGGGAACCATCAGTTAACGAAAGATATCGTATAATCGTATGCACGTTAATCTCACTATTGAGAAAATAGCATCTTAATCCGATGTTGAATACGACACTAGTGCCCCCCTCGATCCTTGAAAGAGATATGTTGCACTATATGTAAGCGTGGGAAAGAATAATTTTGTGGGATAGGGTAGTGAGTTTCTGAAAATGACTATTTGTTATATTTCCAATCGTGCCGATAAATTTATGCGGTGTGAGTGTGCATGGTTAATATTGCTGTTTTTAACTGCACTGTTTTCAATCACTCCAGAAGTGCATTCCTGTTTTCCTCGACGAAGACATTGTTCATCAGTATTACAATGGATACTGCAATAATATACTATGGCCCCTCTTCCACTATCTCGGGCTTCCGCAAGAGGACCGCCTTGCGACCACTAGGAGTTTTGAGACTCAGTTTAATGCGTATAAGAAGGCGAACCAGCTGTTTGCTGATGTTGTTCACAAGCATTACGAAGAGGGTGATGTCGTTTGGTGCCATGACTACCACCTAATGTTCCTTCCGAAATGTCTCAAGGATCACAATAGCAAGATGAAGGTTGGGTGGTTTCTGCATACTCCCTTTCCATCTTCTGAAATCCACCGGACTTTGCCATCTCGGTCGGAACTGTTGCGTGCAGTTCTAGCTGCCGATTTAGTGGGGTAATACTTTTTTCTCTCTTAAATAACTAATAACATCCAGCATTTTGGTGTAATCACTATATATGTGCTTTATTTTAATAAATTATGATCATTGCATTTTGCGTCTTCCAATATTATATAAAGCTATTTTACTAATCATCAGTTTTTTTAATATCCAGTTTCCACACGTATGATTATGCAAGACATTTTGTAAGTGCTTGTACCCGTATTCTCGGGCTCGAAGGTACCCCTGAAGGAGTTGAGGATCAAGGGAGACTAACCCGTGTGGCTGCGGTATTTTCCTTGTTCTTGATATTATTTACAAGTTGGGTACATGAACTACTCATAAGTCATACTGCCCTCTTCCGTGTCTTTTTGTGCACAGTTCCCTATAGGGATTGATTCGGAAAGGTTCATCCATGCTCTCGAAAATCCTCAAGTTCGGGAACACATTAAGGAACTGAAAGAAAGGTTTTCGGGGAGAAAGGTTTGACCTCTCTCACATGTTCATCCGCATGAATTATGTTCACTGAATCTGAAGTTGATATATTTGTTACAGGTAATGTTGGGCGTTGACCGTCTTGATATGATAAAAGGAATCCCTCAAAAGATATTAGCATTTGAGAAATTTCTGGAGGAAAACCCGGAATGGTGTGATAAGGTTGTTTTGCTGCAAATTGCCGTGCCGACAAGAACTGATGTTCCTGAATGTATGGTCGTAATAATAATTTCATCTTATTGTACTTTGGCATTTCCGTGTTCGTTTCTCGCTTGTTGCCATTTCATAATTTCCTTTTTCTTTTTCCTCGTATCGACAGATCAGAAGCTTACAAGCCAGGTTCATGAGATTGTTGGGCGGATCAATGGAAGATTCGGATCTTTGACTGCTGTCCCAATTCACCATCTGGTTAGCATTTTCTTCAGCAGCTATCTATCCATATGCAATATTGTATTAGGATTTCAGTCGTTGATTTTTTTATAATATTTTTGGTTATTTGAAGCATATTATTGCTTCCCTGCAGGATCGTTCTCTCGACTTCCCAGCCTTATGTGCACTGTATGCTGTCACCGGTAGTGAAAGCTGTCATTTGAATAGATGTTCCTAAATTTGATATATTAGTCGAAGGCAAAAAGAAATCAACTCATCTTAACTAAGTGTCTACTGAATCACTGATTAAAAATTTATACGTCAAAATGCACTCAATTCCCTTCTACTTCAGACTCTAAACTAGTAAACTCCACCATTTATGTGCTCATTTTTGGGTAGAATACATAATGATTTAAAACACTGAAGATGTATGATACGAACTGATTCATTTATTTCAATAAATTGAGGCGTAGCAATCTGTTTACTTGTGGTTACTTGATTCATCAGATGTAGCACTCGTCACGTCTCTGAGGGATGGAATGAATCTCGTCAGCTATGAGTTTGTGGCATGTCAAGATTCCAAAAGAGGAGTTCTCGTCCTCAGTGAAGTAAGTCCCGTGCTTTTCAATTTATTTTACACATAGCTCACTGTTGTTTAATAACCTTCACCGATTTTGACGGTCAACATCAGATATATGTATAGGGGTTCTTGGAATATAGTTCAAATCTTGGCTCTTGTAACATTTATTATTCCTTTCTTTTCCAGTGGAACCACGACCAGTCGACCACCCGCAGTAATTAACTTTTTTTTTTGTGTGTGTGAAGTGTAGTTTGCTGGGGCAGCACAGTCTCTGGGCGCTGGAGCAATTCTGGTGAATCCTTGGAACATCACAGAAGTGGCTTCTGCAATAGACCAAGCTCTAAACATGCTCCCTGAAGAGAGAGAAAAACGGCATTGTCATAACTTTCAACACGTGACAACTCATACTGCCCAACAATGGGCTGAGTTCTTTGTAAGGTAAGCAAACAATGAGGAGATGCCCTATCGGATTTTGAGTAGTTACTTGGGCTTCAATTTTCTTGCATTTTTAGGATCAGAAAAGATACTTGCTTAGTTGTGTGGTTTCGTGGGTTCAGCCCTTTGTGAGCAAAACTGATGCATGCATTTATGTCTGAAACCGTGCAATGCACATGTTACTCTTGCAGTGAACTGAATGATACTGTTATAGAAGCACAGCAGAGAATAAGAAAAGTTCCGCCCCAACTTTTAGTCAGTGATGCAATCACACGTTACTTGCAGTCTAACAATCGGCTACTTATACTGGTATGCTCCATTTTACTTGTTGAGTTAGAGAAACTATATACTGTATCTCCGTAATGATTTACATTAGCTTAAAAGTTTCAATTTCGCTTTTCAAAAAGTCGAAATTGTTTCTCCATCCAAGATATCAGAGCTTCCAACCAAAGAAGACTTTCATATGAATCATACCTGAAGTCTATTTATCTTAACCTGTGCAATCATATAATACTATGAAACTTGGGATGCTTTCTTTACAAAACTTCATGTATCATTATACAGGGTTTTAATGCTACACTGACTGAACCAATCGAAACTCCCGGAAGAAGGGGAGATCAGATCAAAGAAATGGAACTTAAATTGCACCCCGAGTTGAAAAGAACTCTCACGATGCTTTGCAATGATCCAAACACAACAATTGTTGTCCTTAGTGGAAGTGATAGAAGTGTTCTAGATGATGTATGTCACCAACCCTGCTTTGGCTCTTTTTTCTTTCTACGTACTCGGTGTTATTTGTTGAAATAATTTCACTTGCAGAACTTTGGGGAATACAACATGTGGTTAGCAGCTGAGAATGGGATGTTCTTAAGATCGACGAAAGGAGAATGGATGACAACAATGCCAGAGCACTTAAATATGGAATGGGTTGACAGCGTCAAGGTAAAATAATTATACTATGAACCGTCCTGATTTTCACCGGGTATGAGGCATAGTTTCATAAGTCTAATAAGTTAGATTTTTTGACCTGGCCTGATGTCTCAATGAACTGGACTGTCCTGACCAGCCTTACAGACCCTCTGGGTTTTCTTTCTATTTCCATATTCTAGGCCATGCAAAATAGCGTCACGAAAAATCAGTACATACTAAAAACTGAGTTGGCTTGTTTTTTGTTTTTTTTTTTTTTTTTTTTTTTTGCTGTATAGTGTATAATCCCTATTCAATCAATCAATTGTTAAACTAATTGGTTGTTTGGACAACTATTTCAGCATGTTTTTGAGTATTTCACGGAAAGAACCCCGAGATCACACTTAGAACGTCGTGAGACATCATTTGTATGGAACTACAAGTATGCAGGTAATGAAAACATTGATGATATACATTTATTTCTCAGATACCTGCATCATCTAATCATTTTTTCTTTGTTATATAAGATATTGAATTTGGAAGACTGCAAGCTAGAGACATGCTGCAGCATCTGTGGACTGGTCCGATTTCTAACTCGTCCGTTGATGTTGTCCAAGGGAGCCGCTCGGTTGAGGTGCGAGCTGTTGGTGTTACTAAGGTAGCTACACCACACTTGCATTTTTCGTGATTTAATTAATTATATTCAGCTTACCTACATCTTCTATTTAAAATATTTTATCAGTAGCAACTTCCTTTCCTTTATGCGTACAGGGAGCGGCTATTGACCGTATATTGGGCGAGATCGTTCATAGTAAATTCATCTGCATACCAATAGATTATGTCTTATGCATTGGGCATTTTCTAGGAAAGGTATACATTTTATTCTCTCACAACTTACAAGAACAAAATCCATATATGGAGTAACAAGAGCAAGAATTATCATCATGAAATTAAATTGACCTCATAAACAGTACCCTTGAAGTTTGACTTAGGCACAAAAAAAAAAAAAAATCCTCACTATTTTGAAAAGCAAAAGCACCCCTGAGATTATTTGTCTTATATTTACCATTCATAAGCAAACCTCAGGGTATTTCTGTAATTTTCAAGCTTGGTACTCTTTTGGGTATTTCCGCCATATAAATTTGCCTTGGTTAGCAACATATTATTATTTACTTGTATTTTCACTTACTTTGATTTAGGATGAGGATTTGTATACATTTTTTGAACCCGAGCTTCCCTTCGATATGTTGGGTCTACCAAGAACTAAGGTGACTGACGCGATGAAACTTTCAGTCGAGAAAAGACCAATTCCAAAGCTTCCCTCCCTGGGGAGAAGCTTCACCAAGCCTCACCAGAGTACGTGCCACCACCAACACGGGCCTAACTCGACCTCTGGGGGCAGCAAAAGCTCTTCAGCAGAAAACATTTCTTGGAATGTGCTTGACCTGAAAAAGGAGAACTATTTTTCTTGTTCTGTCGGTCGAACTCGTACTAATGCACGGTACCTGCTCAACTCCTCGGATGACGTAGTTACATTTCTGAGGGAGTTGGCACAAGCAGCCTTGTTTCACTAGCCTTTCACCATTTTGAGTACTATCTAGGCTTCAACACAAGCTATGGAATAGTCGGAAGCCATCATTTTGGTGTAAGTATTCTTAATCGATTGTGTTACGATTAATCTTGTTATGATAACAGTACAACGAAAACGTTTACTGCTGGAAGTGGCTGTCGGAATTTCTGGGTTTATTTATTACTAACAAGATTTTGATATGGATTTTTGGTTAAGAGGTCATTTTTTGGTCTGATTTCTGGCCTAATTCTCAAATACAAAAAACACATCCCAGGTATTCCTTGTAGGGCACAAAACTCCGAGGACTCAACACATAATTTCATTTAAAAGAAAATGGACATTACACATCATAATCTAATAGTAAAAACCACAAAGAAAAAAAGATAAAAATAAAAGTGCTGAAACTGAGCATGGTGTGGAACTCAGCCCACCGGTTGTTGATCATCGAAATAACACATTAGGCGGCAGTTTTCCTGTTGGGGCCGAATACATGCTTGATCAATGACTCCTTGATCGATAGCAACTCAGGAAACTCTTTCTTCAACTTAGCGCCATCCATCTCGTTGTTACTTCTCGGAGCAACTATCACCTTCGCTTGCTCTTCAAGCGTGAAGTTATTCCACTTGAAATCCGGCTCAATATACTCCTTGTACATCTCCAGAATCTCATTGTGGCTGACGACACCAGGGTTCGTGAAGTTCCATATGCCCGTCAAATTTCGTTTGGCCATCTCGATTGAAATCGGAAGAAGCTCATCCAAGATGGTCATGCTGTTTGGGATGTTAACCACCTTGTTGTACTTTGAAATCTTGGTGATGAAATTCCGCGGGTTGTTCAGGTCAGAAGATATCGGCATCCGGACTCTGAGCGTGCAGACATTATCATATTCTCTCAGGAGCTCCTCCACCTGGTTACATACACAACATTCAAAATTACACACACACAAAAAAAGGAAAAAAAAAAGAGAGAATAGATTTGTTAATATTACCATAGCCTTGGTCTTTGAATAGAAAGAGCCAATGAAATTGGGTTTATCCTCCTCCTTAAATCCAATCCCAGAACCTTCTGGGTGATTGGCATCATATTCGAATATACATCCAGTGGCGAAATTCACCATGATCAGCCCGTTCTCTCTGCACACATCGGCCAAGGTCAATGTCCCAGCAACATTGGCACGAATAGTCTCCGTCTTGTGAGTTTCACACCAGTCGACATTGGGCCTTCCAGTCACACCTGCAGCATTCATGACGTGCGTAGGCTTCACAGCAAGAACGTCAGCCTCAACCTGTGAACGATTCTCAAGACGTCCCATTCCGTACTCATAAGCAATTCCCTGTTTCTCACACAGCTTCCCAAGGAGGCCACCAATCCATCCAGTCTTACCATAGATCAAGAACTTCAATGCTGGCTTTTCCGCTGATGGGCTGCTTTTAGAAGGCACCGCCGTCTTGTTGTCCTGCTTAGATTTCCCATTGAATTCGGATTTCCCGGATTCATACTTCTCGGATCCATCAAAATTCCTCTCTATGCCACCTGGCATCATCAACATCCTAGGATGAGGGAGCAATGCACCGGAAACGTCTCCCCACCAATCGGGATTGCTCTTGTACCACTCGATAGTCTTTTTCAGACCTTCCTCCCACGTGGTCTTTTCGGACCAACCCAAATTCTTGAGCTTCTGGTCGTCGAGGAAATACCTCTGGTCGTTAAACGGCCTGTTCTCCACAAACTGAATGTTTTTCTCAGGATCCGTGTTGAGTAGCTTGCCAATGTCCCTGGCAACGTCAAGAACTCTCCTTTCCTTCTTCGTACCAATATTGTAAACATGACCAACTTCTCCCTTATGCAGGACGACTTCGAAAGCCTCAGCCACATCCTCACAGTAGAGGTAACTCCTCACATTCGACCCATCCCCGTGAATAGGGAGGGTTTTCCCTTGCATGGCCAAGAGAATGAATTTCGGAATCAACTTCTCCGGGAACTGGTTTGGGCCGTAAACATTGTTCCCTCGAGTGGTGATAACTGGAAGCCCATAAGACCTACCATAAGCCATCACAAGCATTTCTGCTCCTGCTTTTGTAGCAGAGTAAGGGTTCGTGGGCAGCAGCTGGGAGGCCTCGTGGTTTCCCACCACTGCATCCTCTTCGGTCTCTCCGTACACCTCGTCCGTGCTGACGTGGATGAACCTTCTGATCTGGCCAGTCACTTTGCAGGCCTCGAGAAGGACGTGGGTCCCATAGATGTTGTTCTTGGTGAACTCGAAGCTGTTCCCGAACGAGTTGTCCACGTGGGTCTGGGCAGCAAAGTGCATGATGGTGTCGATGTTTTCGGTGATCAGAAGGTAGTTGACGAGGTCGGCACTCCCGATGTCTCCCTTGACAAACTTGAAGTTGGGAGAGGACTTGGAAGGAAGGAGGTTCTTCAGATTGGAGCAGTAATCGAGCTTGTCGAGGACGACTATTTTGTAGTCGGGGTAGGTTCTGATGAGGCGGTTAGCGACATGGGAAGCAATGAATCCAGCAGCACCGGTGATGAGGATGTTCTTCGGCGTATATGTCGACATTGCACCTCAATTTCTACACAGAAAAACGCAAATCCCAATCATAAGAGCTGATCTCAAACCTCAAATCTCAAACAGAAATCAATTCAGAAAAATAAAATCGAATATTCGAAACAGATCAAATTTATTCGTAATTGTTAACATTTGGATCCGATTAAATCGTCACAGAACATCCTATATGCATACGAAAATCACGCGTAATCGCGAAGCAGATCTGGAAAAATCGACACGAAGCAGATCTCGTAAAAGCAAGCAAAAACAAGAGCTAAGTTAGTCGTGGATCGAATCGGAAAACTCACGTCGTATATTGCCGATCAGATCCACCGGCGAGCAAGTGAATCGGCGGAAAGAGATCAGTATTTCCCGAAGAAAACTCGAAAGAGAGATTGAAATTATTCGGACAGATGAGATGAGTCAACGAAAGTCTTCGCTAGTGTATATCACACGGATATACACATAACATCTATATATACACGGCTCCTACCATCTTCACCTTCCTCGTTGTATTATTATTACTTAATTTATTTATTTCGCCCAATTGAAAATGGGAATGATGGCGCGGTACGAAATGACGGAAATGCCCTTTGACGGGAAGGTGGTTTATGAAATTAGAACACATGTTGGAGGAAGGTGGTGCAGCAATAAATTGGTGGAAAGAGATTGGTAATTTGGTAGGTGGAGGGAGTGGAGGGCGAAAGGCGTTGATCATTTGAAATTCGTGGACTATTATTTTTATTTTTCTAAAAATAAAAATCACACTTATTGTAACGCCTCGATTCCAAAGTGTGATTTGCTCTTTCCAAAGCTACAAACAATAAGAGTAAAATCGAATTCGATCTTGAACAAGTCATTTTTACTATTGAGTTGGAGACGGTCACGAGCACATAATTTTAATTTGTAAATTTATTTTAAAATATAATTTTACACTTACTTTTTAAATTTTTAATTAGAATTATTTTAATTTTTTACTTAAAAATAAATTTCTAATTCTGACTTTTTGGTCAAAAAAGTCCAAAAGTTATGTCAAAAAAATGTACATATTTTTCTTAATGTGCCGGTCCGGTTCATGCAGTTATATATTTACATCACAAAACGCTCTTGAATTTGAAATTTTTACAAGTGAATGCTAAAAAGGAATCTTAAAATTTTCTATTAATTGAATAGCATATTCCATTTTTAACCATCATTGGAGAGCCTAACACTCCATGTGTTTATTTTTTTTATCTTATTTTTATAATCAAAGAGCGGTCAATTAAAAAGAAAATTATAATATGTGGGTATGATTTTGTGATTTGATGTTGAACCGTTGACAAATCAATGGAACAAAATAAACAAAATAAAAACATGAAATTTTTCTATATTTGAGTTAAAACATTCCATTTCTTTAATTGGCTAAATTTTTATATTTATTAATTAAATTAATTAGAGCCCGTTTTGACAATTTATTTAAAAAAACTTATAATATTGTATGTCTAACTTTAAATTATTTTAAGAGCTGATAAATTATATTTTATTAATAAATAAGTTGTTAATTTTATAAAACAAAATAAAAAAAATTGTGTGGATAAAATAATAAGGGTAATTTGGTTTCTTATTGTCAAAATAATAAGATTTTATAAGCTCTTTAAAAAGTATTTAATATTTACTTTTTTTTAAATAATTTATAAGCTCTTTGACAGTTTATTTTTATATTTTATAAAAAAAATTTAAAAGAAATTATCACATCAATAGTTAAAGCTCTATAAAAATATTCTTACTTTAAATTTTCATCTTTGTTTTAAAAAAAAATCTCAAACTATTTGTTTTGTTGTAAAAAAATCAATAAAGAATATACTCATATATTTTTAAAATAAATATAGTTTTCCTAGTATTTAAGAGAAGATATATTTCACGTGCGAGATTCTCGTGGTTTAGATATTCATTCCCCAAGTCAATTTAGGTTTTAGATTTGGGGATCGTCGCACAATTCAATTTGAACACACTCTCACCAACACGCCCACACATATATGCGTGTGTCCAGCTAACTTCGTGAAAGCGATCGAAGACGAACCACACGATCCCAATACATTCAACGGCGAAGATCGGTTATATTTTTATCATCGCGGAAAGAAAAAGAAAAAAAATCGTGCTTCTTATTATGCATCATTCGAAGCCACAGATTTATCTTGCTAAAAACCTGGTCCAATAGTTTGAGGTGCAAAAAACTTTTATTTTTAATTTTTATAAATACTAAGTGTCTGCAAAATAAAAGGAAGAACTTTCGCGAAAGAGGCTCCAATCGGGCCTTTTTTTTTTTTTGTTCGTGGTTGAAATTATTTTTCTGGGTTTTTGGGTGAGACCAAAAAACAAAAAGTTCGATGGTTCATGTGGGCTCGCTTCAATCGCTCGAATCTTGCAAAGATGTAGCTGGAATCGCGGGTACTTGATTTTCCCCTTTTTTTGGGTTTTTTAATAAGGTTTTGTGTCATTGCAGGAAAAAAAATAGTACTCCCCAAGTTTTTGGATTATGATCTTGATTATACATTGTCATAATGTGATGTGAAATTGTGCAATGCTATGAGTAGTTTTTGGTTTCCCGTAATGTGTGTGTTGTTGTGTGTGTTATTGGTTATGGGTTTTTTTCTTGAGGAATTTTGTGGCTTCTACACGTTGTCTTCCGAATGGTATGGTTCGTCGCCCAACTCTCGGTTGGTCGGAGTGAGCTCGATCACATCCCAAATAGTAATAGTCTGGGAAAACGTAAATTAGATGTTGTTGTGATTATTATCTCATGAACTTTTTTGTTATTGTTTTTTTGAATGTGCAGGGAATATCTTTGCCTTTGGATTATTTCTGTCACCTTTGTGAGTTTTTTTTCTTTCACTAATACAAACTCTGAAACTGTAAAAGATAAGAAAGACAAATAATAGACATCACACACGCACACCTGACACTTTTACGTCATTTTTTTTGTTTAATAGACCGACATTCCGGAGAATTGTCAGAAACGAGTCGACAGAGCAGTTCTCTGGGTTGCCGTACATATATGCTCTATTGAATTGCTTGATCACGGCCTGGTATGGTTTGCCTATGATATCTTCGGATAACATACTTGTTACCACCGTCAATTCAATTGGTGCAGTTTTCCAGATAGTGTATATTACAATCTTCGTTAAATATGCTGAAAAAAACAAAAAGGTGCTTTTATATCTCCTTCTGCTTTAATTTATTTTTTCTCGTATGTGTCCGTGTATTCATATAATTTGGACTTTGTGGCCGCAGTTGAAGATGATAGGATTGTTTCTGTCGGTTCTTGGTGTATTTGCAATCATTTCCATTGGGAGCTTGCTCATAGTTGACTTTGAGGTCCGCCATTTGACCATCGGATTCCTGAGTTGTGCTTCCCTCATATCCATGTTTGCTTCACCGTTGTTTATAATCGTACGTGCTTTCTCAGCCTCTTCAAATTAACTAGACAAATTCTCTGATTCTTAGCAAAACTAATTTTCTCCGCGTTCATTTTTGCTGCAGAATTTAGTCATCCAAACGAGAAGTGTTGAATTTATGCCATTTCAATTGTCTCTGTGCTCGTTTTTTCTCAGCACCTCGTTCCTTTTGTACGGGGTCTTCAACATTGATCCGTTTGTATATGTAAGGTTCTAACTTACTGTAATCATCTTGCAGTGTAAAATCAGTTTGTGTTATAACTATATCTTTGTCTATTTCAGGTCCCAAATGGAATCGGAACCATTTTAGGAGTGATACAATTACTTTTGTTCGCTTACTACCGAAAACCATCAAGGGAACGAGAAGACTCCACAGAGCCTTTAATAGTATCCTACTCGTCTATCGACGCATGAGAAGGTAATATGTCTTCGGTAATGCACAACAATTCACTTTTCTTTGAGTGTGCTCCATAGGCACGGTTAACCTTCACTGTTAACATCGAATTCTCCCTCTTTCAGATGCTTACTTTGCTATGTCTTGGAACTGATTGTTATGGTTTTGTGGAAAGAGACGTTGCCCTTAAAGATCCTTATCAGAAGTTGTTCATTGTCCCATGGCCTGTTAAAGAACAATACCGATTTTGTAATTTGATTTCTTTCCGGCAATAGATCTTTCGTCTTCCGAGTTGAAGTGTTTTCGTTTGGAGCTTTTATTATTTCTTGAATGAAATATCAGATGTAGCCATCCATGTTATATACTCGCAATCCATGTTATATACTATATGATAAAAGTTTGCAGACCGGTAAAAGTTTGCAATGTTTTACACTAAGAGCAACCCTAATGGTTTTGCCAAAATGGCTCTTGTCATTTGCTATTTTGGCCAAAAAATAGCCCTTGTCATTTGGCATTTTTAAAATATACCCCAATGGTATAAAAATAGCTAGAGCTATTTTTTATTAAAATAATAATATTTTTAGCTTTTTGACCTTTTTTTTAATATAATGTTTTTCATAAATTATATATACAATATTAGAATTTAAAATAATTTATTAAATTTATCACCTACCAAGTATCAACTAATAATTTATTAAATAAATATAGTTTTTTTACGTAAATTTTGTCTGATTTTTTCTTTGTGTGTCAAATTATTGAATTTATTGAAAAGTAGTCATTTTTTATTATTAATAATAATTAAATAAACAAAAAATGTACTATTTTATTAATTAATTTATGTGTAGTGTGAGGTGGCAAGAATAGCCCTAGCCATTTTTCCACCCAAATAATAGGATAAATGGCTAGAATTTTGGCCATAGCTATTTTTTGGCCCTTGCCATTTTCACCATTCGGGTAGATTTTTTTTTATTTTTGCCAAATTTTGGAAATGGCAAAGGCCATTTCATGACCATTGGGGTTGCCCTAAGGGTATATAAAGTAAGTGTAAAAATAATTAAAAATATAATTTCCACAACAATATTACTCTTGAAATGTATTTTAAATGTTAGCTAAAATACTAAGATAATTGGAGAAATTTGCCTTATATCTAAAATTATGGGTTATTATTCAGTACGGACGGGTAACCATATTTGAATTTTTCGGGTACTCACCCTAAAAAACAAAAATATCAATTTCATAATTCGACCCTTTTTAAATAATCGGGTACCCAATACTCGGACCGGGAAATCAGCAAAAATATCAATCTCTTAACCCGACCATCTTTAAATAATCGAGTACCCAATACTCGGACCGGGAAATCGATACGGTAATCGGGTACCCAAAATTACTCTAAATTTTTAATTAATAAAAAATAAATAATAATATTCAAATTTAATAGTTTATTTTTAAATAACCAAGAAGCCAACTATTAATAAATTTTTTAAATTGAAATAAAAACAAAGGAAAAATAATTAAAAACAATAAAAATGTCATTTATTATACATTATAATGTTTTAAATTTTTAATTAATATATGAATGTATTTATTATTTTAATTTAAATAATTAATCGGGAATTTCAGCATACCCAAACGGGTAATCGTAATCGGGTACCTTAATACCCAATATGTTTTAAAATAAATCCCATAACCCGATAATTTACCCAAATTTATTAGGTACAACCGTACAAGTACTCGAAAACCCAAACGGGTGCTAGTATTTCGGTAAAAAACCTGAAATACCCGAATCCGAATAATCACTCTTATCTAAAATATTAGATAAAAACTTATTTAGAATATTAGCTAAATTTAATATTATTTAATATTTAGATTAAACCAATATCTTGTGTAACTTGCCTATATATCTAAAATATTAGACAAAACTTATTTAGAATATTAGCTAAATTTAATATTTAGATTAACCCAATATTCATAATTTTTGAGTTTTTATAAAAAAGAATATATATTAAGACAATATTCATTATTTGTCAAGAATATTACTAAAAAATTATATATTAATATTGAATAAATATATTATATTAATATTATATTATATTATATTATATATAATAAAAATATTATATTAATCCGTAATTTCCTTCGAACCTCAAATTCTCCCAAACTGATACTCTCAAATTTATGATAATCGTAACGGGTTTGTATAAATCTTGGATCCAAAATATACTCTTGCATACAAAATATACTACTATCCAAAATATACTACTATCCACACATTATCGGAATTATATGATACTAAGGTAAAACCTAATTATCGGAATTATATAATACTAAAGTAAAACCTAACTCTCAAAGCATATACATATAAATAATGAATATCAATAATTTAGCTAGTACACTGAATTGAAATTTAATATTATAATATTTAGATTAAACCAATCATCTTGTTTTAATATTGTAATATTTAGATTAAACCAATTATCTTATATATCTAAAATATTAGATAAAACTTATTTAGAATATTAGCTAAATTTAATATTTAGATTACCCGCTAAAATTTAATATTTAGATTAAACCAATTATTTTGTAATATTATATTTATATACTAAGACAATATTCATAATTTGAGTTTTTATAAAAAAAAATTATATATTTAGGCAATATTCATTATTTGTCAAAAATATTAAAAATCATTATAGAAGAAAAATGTTAAAAATGTATTATCCTAAAATAAATAAGTATATGGAGTATTATTTATTGAGAGTTTTTAATAATTATTTCAAAAATATATTTTGTAAATCTAAAATAATTAAAATTAAAGTTAAAAGGTTTGTAATAATAATATTTTCCTAATTACCCTAACTTAGAGCAACACCAATGATTTTTTGCTAAATTAGCTAGTCTTCCCCGTGTGGTTAATTTAGTATATTCACACTTTTTTAAGTATATATAATGGGTGAATAATGTAAAGACATAGAAGAGATTTATATGAAAAAGGTGTATAATGAACTATATTTACCCAAAAATTATACTACTTCTATTAGGGTTGGGCTAGGGCTGGACCGGTCTCAAAATTTTCTGAGCCCGGCCCAAAACTCGGTTTTGTCGGTCCGAGTCAAGTCGGGTTTTTGAAAATGAAAGTTCGGCTTGGGATCGAGTTCGGCAGAGAGTTTTCGTTTTTTAATTTAAAAAAATTAATTTTAATTATTAAAATTAATTTTTTATTAATTTTTTTTTATAAAAAAATAAAATTTTAATAATTCTATTATAATACCACATATTTATAATTTAAGTTTTTAAATTTGAATTATTAATTAAAATATTAAAAATTATATAAAAATATATAATATTTATTAAAAAATTATATAAAAACTAAAAAAAGGAGACTATTGAACTTTCGGTCCTAATTTTTTTAACCCGGGCCAAGACCGACTTTTATTTTTCGGTCTAAGCCTTCGCGGGCCAATCTTAAAAACAATTGGACTCGAACCGGCGACGAGTTATTTTTGGTTTTTCAATCCGGGCTTTCGGGCCCAAACGCCTACCCCTAACTTGTGCTCTGAAACCAAAATAATTAGAAATTTAACCGATCACAAAATTTGGGACAATAATAATTAATTTAATTTATTTGTCAATTCTCAAACAGAAATTCAGACAGGTCACGAGCTTACAAACAAACATTTCGGTTGAAAGAACTTTTACCCTCTTTTGGATACAATAATACACAGAGATCAATGAAGTAAATACTGCACTACACAGATCAATGAAGTAACAATTGGCTACTATACACAGGAACTAAACCCTAAGGTGCGTGAGACGAAAAACGAAAGCCCAACATGCTTTTTCTCTCTCTAAGAACTCAACCGAATTACGCACTCAGTGCCAAGCACCACCGCCCGTGTTCCAACAACGCAATTCACTGCAGGTTGCTCTAAATCCGTTTCTTGAAAAAACTCTTGGAGTCGAATTTTCATTAGGACCGGGAGTTCACAAGAAACTTACCTCATTTACATATATACCCCTGCTGGTTAAACTAAGTCAGTCCAAGCTGCACAGCTCCAACCTCCCGGGCGGCGGCAGCAGCAGCAGCACCGGAGACAACAAACTGAGACTGTGCTTGTAGCAATTTCGCATCAATGGCAATCTGATTGTTCATTATCCCTGTTTTAGAATGCGACTGGTAATATGGGTTGCTATTCCTGTCTGCAGCACTCATCAGATTATTAGGAGACACAACATAGTGCTGATGTAGTGGTTGTTGTCCTTTAACATCAATAATACTCATGCTTCCGCCTCCGCCTGGTGGTGGCATGTGCTGGTGTTGGAAAGACGATGCTTCCATCTGAGTTCTCCCAGTGTTAGGCCTGAAGAAACATTGAGGAGAGATGGATTGCGCTCCAGGCATAATGGGACTCTGAACATAGACCGTTCCGTCGTAGGAATCTTTTGCGTGTCTGATACTTTCGTACGGCAAAACGGGTCCCACTACTCTTCCTGGCTTGGCTGCAGTGGAGTAAGAGAATAATGTTACTAAAACATGAAAGGGGATTGTCAACCTGTCAATAGTTTTTCTACCAACACAAGTAATTTACAACACGGACCCTGAGATTCTGAGAACAAATTGAATGATATGGATTCACATTACTCTTTGGGACATTTCAGTTTCACTGCATATGCTATTATTAGGTTCAGTTGCACCGAATTAGAAGTTGGTTGTCTGCAATTAATTAATAGGATTAACCAAGAAGGATTTTTATAGTTATACCATTTGGCACCCTTGGTGGTGGACGTAAAACCTTTGGTATATTTCCAGTAACAGTGTCCGGAACTCCAAGTACCATTGATGATTTACGGTTATCAAATGAAGAAACATACGTTGGTGCTTTCGGAGGAATAGTACTAGCATTTACTGTACACCTGCACAGAAAACAAACTTAAAACTTAGTTATGCATCAGTAGCCCATTCTAACACTATTAATGATTTACTGTACATAGGGAAGAAGCATAATGATTAAAGCACTGCTAAAAATACTCAACAGTTGGCACTAGATTAATTTTGATCAGTTGACTCATAGAAAAAACAAACATTGAGAAGTGTAAAACTAACCTTGGAAGCGAGACATGCTTTCTCTCAGGAGGTATCACAGGCCCACTTTTCCCAGCATTTTCCTCCAGGTAGGCAAATTGCTTCTTAAAATGTCCAATGGCACTGTACAAAACAGAAACCATTACAGGTGAAAATTGTATGGAGCTTAAGATACCAAGGCACAGAACTTGAATGGAATAGCTCGAAAAAACCTTGGATAAATAAAACTTGTGCCACCATTTCTTGCCATGTAGTCTTTCAATAACTGAGGATGGTACTCCAATATTTCCCTGAATATTAATTCCCTGATATCTTCTTTTGTCACTCTGCGTCTCTCAAACTCGAATTCTAACTTTGAGATTGGCTGAGAAGAAGGCTCCCTCTCGATTTTGGATAGCCCCTTGAAGTATGGGTCAGCCAATGCCTATTAAGAACATATTAAAAACAATATCATAAGAAAACATTTTTATAACTGCGCATTGTATATAAAACAAGGAGAAAGCACCTCTTCAGCACATGGGCGGTCCTTTGGATCAAATGCCAATAACCTTTGCAACAGTTTCAGAGCTGTAGGATCTGCATTTGGAAATTTCTCAGCAAAAGAAACTGGGCGCTTTTTCCGCATGTCCATTAAATACTTCCTTGCCTTCTCATTCCTTACCTGCATCCAGGACATAACAGTCACAAACATCATCATCTGGGAAAACACTACTGGAACATAATATCTCATGGAATTCGTGCTCCTTACTCCGGATATCGTATCTGTTGATGGAGTACCCATAATATCAGTGATCAAGTCCAGTTGATGAACGACACTTTTACCCGGAAACAAGGGTTTCCCAGTCAAGACTTCAGCAAATATACATCCTATGCTCCAGATATCAATAGCAGGGGTATACTGCAAGAAAACATGCAAAATACATGAGATGGATAAAAAAGAAGTAAAAATGATGGAAACCTACAGAGAATGATGCGACATTGTGTCATCGACATAATTTACCTCTGAAGAACAGAAAATATCAACTTCCGGGAGAGTTCAATAGTCCTCCCTGAACAAGAATTGTTTTAATCTACAATTACTACTCTCATATGACGACTCTAAACACACACATTTTGTTATGAAACAACAAATTTCATTATAGAACCCTCAAGCAAGAATAAGCCCCATGCTTAATCGAAGGATAAGTGTGAAAACATATTGACTCATATTGTCAGTTTACCTCCTGACAAGATGAAAATGTATAGCAAACACAGATACACAAGGGCTGAAAATAATTACAATTCCTGTGATGCTTCCAGAAGGTTCTATGTAGTATTTTCATTACAAATTTAAGGTACAAGGCGTCACTTAATGGATTCTTATTAAACCAAACTATCAAGTAAAAAGCATTACAAGGTCAAGGTTGAGAGTAATGAAAGGTCAAATAAATAAAAATAAAATTATACAATGCCAAGCAATAGAATCTAAATTGAAAAGAGAGCACAAGGAAAATTTGGGATAAAACTTAACTACCTTGGAGAAGAAAGATCCACACAACTCAGGTGCTCTATACCATCTTGTAGCAACATAATCCTGTAACAGAAAAAATTACTGTCAAAACATATGCTATATCCTCCAACATATGACTGAGAAGGAGAAAACAAGCAGTAAAATAAACTACAATGAGTACGAACCGTCCAAAATATTGTTGTTGGGGTATCATTAAATGCTACTCTCGCAAGCCCAAAATCGCATATTTTAAGTTTGCAGTTTGCATTTGCCAATATATTCTTTGGCTTAAGATCTCGATGATAGACGTTAGCTGAAAGCAAATAATAAAAAATAAAAATAAAGGAAATAAAAAAAAAAAAAATCAAAATTGCAGTTTTTTTTATCTATATTGCAATACGAAGTAGTGGTGCACGTCAATTACTCCATTTTCAAGCCAATGATACTAACCACCATTCTAGTTACCTGTATGCATATATTTCAGTGCCCGTAGCATTTGATAGAGAAAAAATCGGTGATGCTCAAGGGTCAAATCGTCATTAGCTTTTATGACTTGATGGAGGTCAGACTCCATAAGCTCGAAAACAACATAAATATCTCTGAAGTCACGTCTAGAGGGTGGCATCATGATCCGCTTAATTTCAACAATATCAGGATGCCGCAAAAGACGAAGCAGTTTAATCTCACGCAAAATTCGAATAGCGTCTGAGATGTGCTCGAAAATGTCCGTTATTTTCTTTATTGCTACTTTCTCCCCAGTATGTGTGTCAATGGCAGCACAAACAACTCCATAGCTACCCTTTCCAATAATTTCCAGAATTTTGTATCTATTGGCCTCTCCATATTCCGTAAAAAAATCCACCTCTTTTGGGACCTGCAAAGTAGTTATATCCGTCTCATTTTAGTTTATGTATGCTGCTATATCGTAAGCAAAAGGCACAACCAAGAGGCAATAACAATACTAAACCAGAGGGAAGAAAAAAGTTCCCATCTTTCAAACAACCCATAAAGAAAAATTCAACTTACCGAAATTAAACCGATCCAACTCATAAACTAAAATGACTAAATCCATGAATTTTACCCTTCTCAGCTCGTGATTTGATTAAGATGCATACTAATAATATTAACAATAACAACAATAATAATAATAAATGCCAATCATGAATAACAACAATTAGCATATCATCAACCGAATTAACTCTTTTTTTTTCAGTTAAACAAGATAAGGCAATAATTGTACCAACAGAATTAACAACCCAAAGATCACAAATAAACAACGAAAAAGAGGCGACGCATTGAACCTTCTTCCCCTTATCTTGCTGCTGCATATTTCCCTTTTCAATCTGAAACAGTTGGCTCTTCGTTACTCGATCCAATCAGATCAAATCGACAACCTATTGTCTTTAAATAATCCCCGGAAAAATCAACAAATCTTTTTCTTTTGTCGAATCCTGCAACCGCGATGTAATCCCTCCACCACCGCCGTCGCCGCCGCCACTAGACCTTGATTCAGCCTCTCCACTAACCTCGTGAAATTTCCCCCCGAAGAAGAAAAAAAGGAAAGGTGTGGTAGGGGTTTGCAGATCTGACGGTGAGGGAGAAGAGGGAGGAGACAGAGAAATGAATCTGGTGAATGGGAATCGATATTATACACATCGAACCCACTTTCTGTGGTTCACTTTCTCTCTCTCAAATCAATTTTTTTTATTTTTTTTTATTTTGAAATAAATTAATTTGGGGGAAACGGGTTGTACGTACCAACGTAACTATACGGATTACGGACGGCCCAGATTGGAAAGTGCACACCAGTTGTACTTTGACTGACGGCTGGATTTGGTTTTTCAAATAGAAACATTTGCCCCCAAATCTTTGAATAGGATATTGAGGATCTTGAACTATGCAATTATTAGCAAGTTACTATTAAAAAAAGAAAGTGTGCCTTTAATTTGATCCATTAAAATCTAAAGTATTGACATTGCAAATGTGCAAATAAATATTATTGACATTGCAAATGTGAATACGAACAAAAATATATTATTATTGTATCTGGTTGGTTGGTTTTCTAATTTACGAAAACAATATTATTTCGAGTGCTATGATTGATATCTGTGTAACTTTCAATTTGTACTTTAACTCAATTCCTAAAGAAGCATTCGTTGATGAATAGTTATACAACGTCGATCTTTAATCTTTATGAACAAATTAGTCTACACGTATTACTTGGTAGAGATTGTTACATGAGTCCCGAGTGAAAGCTTAGTTTTCGGCTTGGTTGTGTCTAACTGACTTGTGAACTTTTGGATTGGAGCTATAGTTACCAACTCTTTTCCCAAAATACTTGTGTTAAACTATATATACAATCTAATACTAATTTCATAGCAAAACATTATAAACTTTTGCAACGTATTATCATGTTGTGTCTTTAATCTTTATACTTAAAGCCTCATTCTTGCAACTGAAAACACATTTGTATTCATATTACAAGGTAACCCGAGTCCATTGTATATGCACATTCCAGATTCCACTCATTTCAGGTAGTCACATGAACATATTAAGAATTTCGCTGCAGAAAATGGTCAATCCAGTTGAATTTAAATATTTTAAGGACTTAAAAGAAGTTCCCATCATACTCCCATCTCTGAAGCTAAAGAAAGGAAGAAAGGGAATACGTTTTCATGTTTACTACTATCTCTTTTTTGGTAAGAATGATCATACTTTCTATTATTTTTTGTATAGTACCCATTCATTTTTCTTTCAAAATATTCAGCTGGACTTGACATTAGTTTTTTGTATTATAAAAGGGTGAGTTTATTAGTTTACCTCCTATTTTGTAATTTGATAACTACACACTCCTTAAATTATCTAATTTATCCTTCTTATTAATCTAAAAGATCGGCCCCGCCTTGTTTGTTCACGGAGTCGTGAACCACGGTTCGTACAACAACATCCTTTTTTTTGTGTCTAGTTTCAAGGATGTCTTGTTCCACTACTACGTGATCAATGTTTGATATGTTTGAGGTGGAGGTTAATTGGGCGACGTCTAGGATCTCGTCTACGTCCTCGCAACGAGTGTTCAGAAGGTTGAAGGCGGCCGATGGCTTCGGGGTGCTGAGTTTAAAATAAGGTGAGTTTAAATGTTTAATAAAGTTGGAGGTGTAAATAAACTCATCCATTATAAAATAGGTCTGGAGAAAGATTGAGAGAAGTACCTGGGCCGCAATATTTTTCAACAAAAGCCTCAAACTCAGGCCAGGCCCAACTAGGATCATGATTTAGTTTAAGTACTACATATTTGAACACTTGTACACATAAGGTTACTTAGCTTTTATTGCTCTGGTTTTCAATTAGTCCATATTAGTATGGTCCTGTCTTCGTGTCCAGAAAACTTGTTAGTCGACAGTATTATCTACGTTAGTTAGATCGTAAGAACCACTTAGAGCCCCCGACAACATTACAGTATTTTTCTAGACGATAATTTCGGTCAAAATTGAATCGACACATCTAACAGCAGCTATGACTATGGCATGGGAACACAAAAAAGAAACAGGAAAAACCTTTCCTATCACGTTTTCTTCCTTTTTTTTCCGAAAAGGGATTCATAATTTCATAATTCTGTCAACTTTTACTTTCACAATGCTTTAAAGTAGGACAGCTCGCACACAGCAAAATTTCACATGATTCATTTGTCCAAGTTTAAAACTGGAGAGGGGCAAAAATGAGATTTCACGTTCCATTTTAATCAGACAATCAAAGGTCTAATCACCGTCCTAACTGCCACGTGGCTACACATATATGGCTAAGCATCCACAGAATAATGTCAACTAAACTGGACACAAACCACATGCCTGCCACATTTTCTTTCCTCAACACTTTTGCCTATATATGATCTGAGCTTCACTTTGTTCTAGTAAAAGAATATTGCATCAAGAAATACAAATGGGAAAAAACATACCTTTATACGTCACCATCTCCGTTGTTGCATTCGTCGTATCAAAAATCATCATGGCAGCTCTCTGCTACCGTCGGTGGAAGAGAAAGCACACGGTAACTCAAGGCTCTATCAAAGGTACGCTTCATCTTCCCTCCAACGGATCCAGTTCTAATCCAAAACATGTGTTTCTAAGAAAACATCAATCAATGTCAGGTGGGAAACTAGTAATGTTCTCATCACAAAGAACCAAATCTTTGAAGCCAAGCCTGCTCTTGAAGAAGACGATGAAACTGAGCAACAAGGACATTATAGGGTCGGGTGGGTACGGGACAGTCTACAAACTGGTGATGGATGATTGCATTTCCTTTGCGGTTAAAAGGCTGAACAGATTGAGCGCTGAGCAAGATCGAGGGTTTGAGAGAGAACTGGAGGCAATGGGAGATATCAAGCACCGGAATATAGTAACCCTACACGGATACTACACAGCTCCACAGTATAATCTACTCATCTATGAGTTAATGCCAAACGGCAGTTTAGATGCTCTGCTTCACGGTATGCGCTCTGAAAGCAACTTTCCCGAAGAATTTATCTTTCAAAAATCTGCAATTATACCCTAAAATTATGATAGTCTCTAAACTAGAAAAGATTTTGGGAAGATGACTTGAATAATCGTGACAGGAAAATATACGAACAAGATGATACTGGATTGGCCTTCAAGATACAAAATAGCAGTTGGAGCTGCAAGAGGGATATCCTATCTCCATCATGATTGCATCCCTCATATAATACACAGAGATATCAAGTCAAGCAACATATTATTGGATGATAACCTTGATGCTCGAGTATCCGACTTTGGACTAGCTACCATGATGGAACCAGATAAAACTCATGTGTCGACATTAGTTGCTGGGACGTTTGGATACTTGGCTCCTGGTATGATTTTTGGAGAATTGAGATTTATAATTCTGTTACATCTTTCTGAGAGTTGATCTAATGATATACAGATCTCCTGCAGAATATTTTGATACAGGAAAAGCCACAGCAAAAGGAGATGTCTATAGCTTTGGTGTGGTTTTACTGGAGCTTCTAACAGGTAAAAGACCAATGGATGAAGCATTTGTCGAGGAGGGAACGAAGCTGGTGACCTGGGTAAGCCTTTCCACTTAATATGAGCCACCAGTTCACTTTCCCTAAAACAATTTCATTTTCTATTATATCTAAACTATCGGAGGCAAGTAACTAAAGAATCAGCCCGTAATGGAATTAAACTGTTATCCTATAATAATAAAGAAAATACTGACTAGTTTCTTTCCACAATAACAATATTGTTGCAGGTGAAGTCAGTTGTCCAAGATAAGAGAGAAGAGTATGTACTAGATAGCAGTTTGACTGATTGTCCGCTGAACGAGATTAACCGTGTATTTAGTATAGCGCTGATGTGTCTTGAATTAGAGGCGTCCACAAGACCTACCATGGCAGACGTTGTGAAGATGCTAGAACAGATAAGACCAGAAGAATCCAAATGAAGACCTCGAATTGGCGAACTTAAAGGGGAAAGGAGAGTTGTGAGCACACACTAATTGCAAAGTCAAGCAACTGAGTGAGATAAAAGATAAAGCACGTGAGTGAGATAAAATATACAATTTCTTAGTAATAAACTCAACATTAGAACAAAAAAAATTGTTCGACTTCAATTACTTGAGTGCCGCAGCTAATCCACTAGAAGTTGAAGCTTTCAATGAAGGGGACACTGTATTATTTCCAAGAAAAACATCAAACAGGGCAGATGATACATTTGACGACTTGATTGTAGCATCAATAGCAGTAGGAGTCCCTTCAGGTGATACAGAAACCTGAGGATTCATAAATAGCAAATAAAGTAATCAAATATTTATGTAGACACTCGTTGATGCATGCAGAAGGAAAGAGTACAACGGACAACACACAATTTAATTGAATATATAAGTGTGTGTATTTTGATTGCAGATTTTGTATTATTTTACTACTTAGATTGTTATCCTTATTATTTATAAAGGGATCTTTTTATTGAATGAAAGGGCAGGCAAGAAGTAACAGACAAAATGAGAAGTAAAAGTGTAATACTCAAAACAATTTCAATACCCATTTGTACTAAAAGAGGATTTCTAGAAATGATCTCTAAAAACAATTATCTTGAGAATGTGTATCATTATTATTATATGAAATATATACTCACAAGCACTTTTGTTGGGTCCAACCAAGTCAAGAATATGGAGGTCCCTTTCTTAAGGGGTCTGCCTTGAAAGAGGCTTCGGAATGTCGAAAGTGCAGACTCATCATCCGGAGACACAGACTTAACTCTTGGGGAGATGGCCTCATCCAAGGCATCCCAAAATGTTTTACCATCTATATCCCTTACAAGAATTATATGTAGTGATTTCTCCAGAGGAGCTGCACGTCATAGAATTCAAATACCTATTAAATCTTATAAATTTATGTCTCCCAAACGGTTATTTGCTTGAAGACCATTTACCTTGAAAAATAGCATCAAAAACTGATGAATCCTGCTGTAACTCTGCAGCTGAATGTCCTTTCCAGGCATCTAATTTACTGAAAATGGACTGATTCGTATATAGTCCAGCAGCATATACTTTAACACCTATTATAGCAAATACTTTTTCCCTGTATCCTAATTATATAACAAAAGGACAAAGATTACTACCGCCCTAGAGCACGAAGACTAAAGGCAACGAGAAACTAGAAGACTCAGTGATGTATTGTATTTGCAACTAACCAGTTCCAAGTAAAGACAATGAGGACGAGCAACCTGGAAGACTCAGTGATGTTTGAAACTTCACCTTGGTTTTAGGTTCTTCTGTGTATTCTTAACTTGCAAAAAAAAAACACCTTTCAAATGAAATATTATTAGATAGTTTATGACACTATACAGCACACGTTGAACGAGTCATAGAATATGCATTCGTAGAGACGGTGTCAGTATTCTCCATATAGACATTGAGATACAAGTATCAGTATTTTCCATTCAGAATATCAATACCCGTCTGCGATAAGACTTACATTTTAGATATCCAAAAAAACAAACACATGCCATATACTATGACTATCACATTCATCGATCTCTAGTTTCACCTCTTCAATTTTATGTGTAGAAAATTAAATACAATATAACAGCACAACACCATTCCTTTTTCACTTACACACAACCAAAAACAAAGCTCAGATATCCCACACATCATAACTTGATGAAGCTAAAAATAGAAGCAAACCCACTAACTATTGAAGGAGAACAATAACTGCATTGGCATTTACAGCAGTGAATTATTATTTATTTTTACCTGAAGAAGATGAGGCGGATTTTGGAGAGAGGCAGTTGCGGAATCCAGCATTCCTGTTGGCGAGCAGCGATAGTGCCTGGTTCGGAGCTTTGGAGAGGAAGCAGGTGAATCTAGGGTTCGAATTGGGGGTTTTGATTTTGGAGGGTGATGATGATGAAGAAGAAGATTGGGGAGCGAGTACTGTGGTGTGTAATGCTAGTACTGTAGAAGCCATAATTCAGTGAAGACGACGGAGCCAATCGAATGTGAATTCCCAATTGTGCTTATAGTGTTTGAGATATGATGTTCGAAGCATTTTGCTTTAATTTATATACTTATTTTTATCTAAGCATAATTTAGTCACGATTAGGCGGGAGTGATTAGTCATTTTACATTGTTATATTATACTGTATTAATTAATTAATTAATTTTGCATTTTGAAAATAATTTAAAAATACTCCGTATGAGTTTAATAATGTTGAAAGAACCAATTAACGTTTAATTTCTATTGGGCTAAACCAAACCATTTTTACTCTATTGGGCTGAATATAAACGAAGAGTTCAACAGGCCCAGCCCAGAGAGAGTAAAATCTCCGTGTCCTCCCTCTTTATAAGACCCTCAATGGGCTTAGGGTTTCGTCAATTGTGCCCTGAGAGAACCGGGCGCGCCGTCTTCCGTGGCGTCCGAGTTCCGTTGCCGGCATACACAGATCGCCGGAGCCCTTTCTAGATCGCAACTGGAAATTTCTCTATTTTTCATTTGCTCGTAGAAAGATCTCACATTTTTTTATAAATTTCATTTAATTTGAATTGTTCGATCGGCCGATCCAATGGGCTCTATCACGTATCCGTGAGAGCTCTATTTCACCCGGCCTATATTCATATTCGATTAGATTTAGGGCAGCCGTAAAATTCACGCGCGCTTTTCAACACTCGTGTTTTTTTTAACACATTTGATTCTGCCCTACATTTGTATAAGATATTTTAATAAATTTCTATTAGATTTTCTCATTTTAATTTTGGTAGTTCTTTGTATGTTATCATTGCAGTTCCCAGTAACAATTAGAAACCCGCGCAGTAACAATTAGAAGCCCGCGAACACAGATTATAATAAGACAGAAAACCAACAAACAGTTTATAGTGCAGTACTTTATAATTTTTTTAAATAGTTTAGTTAATTTTGTTTAAGGTTTGTTGTTAGTACTTTATAATTTTTTTTAATAGGTTAGTTTATTTTGTTTAAGGTTTATTGTTCGAAATTATTCTGGTCAACTAAAAGTGTTGTAATTGAAATGTACATTTTTTTGTACTATTTAACTACATAAATAAAGTACAATTGTATGAATTTGGTGTTTTAATTTGTTCTTTTTACTGTTTTATCACTTGACAATTTATTAATCACTTGACAATTTATTAATCACCTTTAATCATTATTTAAATTTAATTTTATTTAAATTAAATTAGTTACAACAATTTAATGAAATCGATTTAAACATTAGTATTTTTACTTGTTATTCCGATAAAATATAGTAAAAATAAAGATATTTTATTTTTTCTTTTAAATTTATTCTAGTAATTTCGGCAATTTTCAGTATAAAATGTAGTTATCTGATTGGTTCGTTTTTTATGCGCGAAATCATTCGGCCCGGCCCGGCCCAAGATTACAGCCCTCCAAACATAAATGTTGTGCAGGCCCACATCTCATCTCCCTTTCGTTAAATCAGACAAATACATTATTTTATCAATTTAACCAATTTTATCCGTTTAGTCAATCTTTTTGACACAAATGACCTTACTTCTTAATATGTAAAATGTCATTAACAAATTAGTTAGTACTCTTTTTAATCAGGAACTGTTAATCCTTTTGTTTGACATTTACAAAATAAAAATAATAACTTCCATAGCCTTTTATTATTTTAAAATTAAATTGTCAATTGTTCCATTCATTTTACCCATATTATTTCAAATATTAAGTTAGTAACAAAAATTCCACACATTAGAAAAATTACTCTTGATATTTTTCCTCATAACAAAATTTGATCACAAATTCATAATATCATGAAAGTTGTGGAACAATTGAACTAATGATCAATCTAGATTAAGAATCAAGTGTACATCAAGATCTAATTACGAAAATAATTATGATATGCCGACATTTCGATACATCTCGATAAATTTCAGTACATATCTCGACCATCCTAGATGATCATTTGCATGGGAAAGTGTGGCATATACATTAATGGGCATTTATTTCACCTTCACCGAACCCTACCTATATGTCCATTATTAATAGAGCACAAGTAGTCTTCCTCTTGTTGAAGCTACTCCTATTTCATCATTATCTAACACAATTAATAATTCCACCAAATAATCATTTCACACAATTCTACAAAATGGGAAAAGATGTTGCTGCGGGATCTCCGGCGGCGGATGACATCGGAAGCGCCGCCATGCGCACGGCGGAGACGCTGCTCCGCGCCCTCCCAATTGCACTATGTGTGGCGGCGCTTGTAATCATGCTCAAGGACTCCGAGACCAACGACTACGGAATTTTGTCCTATTCCGACATCGGGGCATTTCGGTAATTACGCGGTGAAATTGAGTCACTTAAAAACAATTTTGCGTGACATTATATTTAAAAAAAAAAAATGTTCCATTTTTTCGTAGATATTTAGTTCATGCGAGCGGCGTTTGCGCCGGCTACTCCCTTCTGTCGGCGGTTGTTGCGGCGGTGCCCCGGCCGTCCACCTTGTCCCGGGCTTGGACATTCTTTCTACTCGATCAGGTTGAATGTCTTGATAATAATTTTCTTTAATTTTGAATTAATTAATTTTTTATATTCAATAAAATTTGTGTTTCTGATCCAGTTGCTGACCTACATCATACTCGCGGCCGGAGCTGTCTCGACGGAGGTGGTCTATCTGGCGTACAAAGGGGACGCGTCTATTACATGGAGCCAAACTTGTGGCTCGTACGAGGGTTTCTGTCGGAAGGCAACAGCCTCGGTAATAATTACGTTCGTCGTCACCCTTTGCTACGTCGGGCTTTCGCTCATCTCGTCTTATAGGCTTTTCAGCAAGTACGATGCCCCAGTTGCTTACACGGACAAAGGGATCGAAGTTGCCACTTTCCATGCCTGAATTTTCGTCTAATGTATGAATATGTTTAATTACCCCTGTGCCCCTCCTTGTATGAACAAACACTGCTAATAAGTGTAAGATTTCAGTTGTGTGATGATCAGTGTTCAATATATGTTCAAACACTTCACATGAATTTCTATTGCTTTAGCTTAAAAGACCTGAAAATGAGTCGAATACAAATCAGATCTCACAACATATGTTCCAATATATGGTGTACGAAAAACATGCCAACTAAACAATGTTACGACTTACGACTACACATGCCTCATTACTCGGAAGGAGTTATTGCAACTGGTTCCAGATATAGAGAAATTCAAACTTTGGAAGATAAAATTCAACAGAGTTACTCTTGGATCTTGATAGAGATTGTATCGGATTTAAATAAGAAAAAACATGCAACGAACAACTTCAGGAGGACTGGTTTGTTTACTCCGGCGCTGACAACCTTTGTCGTGCCGACTGCAATACGGAGCAATAACAACGACTGCAATCAATGAATGACATTCAAACATCATGGTCAGTTGCATAATACACAACAAATGTTTGGCAATAATCCTCGCAAGAGAAGTAGAAAAGTACCAGATACCATAGTTGTAGTAGGTAAAGTTTCAAAATCAGTTCTTCCCACGGCTTCTGTTGAAAGAGTGGCGTGCCAAGAGCTTCCGTCCAGGAGCATGATGGTCATCCTGCAAGTAAAGTTTGTGTCAGGATCTGAGCTTCAAAATTTTTAATGATGATGGCAACGGTAAGTATTCACACAAACCTTATACATGGAAGCCGCAGATTCAGACTCCACTGTTTGGACTGGAACCTGTCCTTGTGATTGGAATGCATCCAATGCATCTAATGTCAGCTGCCAACCACAAAACGCGATAGCACCAGCACTGGAACCAGACCCGCTACTGCTACTACAGCCTGCTGCAGCAACATTTCCATTCACCCAAGGACAGAAGTGATTATGATGCTTAATGGGATCAAATTCAACTGCTTCATCGTAGTTGTTTCCACCACTGGGAGGTCCTAAAAACGTCACATGCAATAAATAACACCGTCCGATTAGGCATAACTTTAAAGTAAAGAAAATATCAGCAATAATGGAAATTAGCAAAAAGTATTCCTACAACTGCTTATTATCAGTCGGATAACAAATTTGACTTATTTGAATGCCTGAGAAAAGAAGATCCTGATCCCTAGGGAGGGACTCACCATTTATGTTTTTACTTTGCTGTGGTATATAAAATCATTAGCATATTAAAACATGCATCAAAAGCAACACAATTATACCTGATCCATTTGTAACTTGATACCCGGACTCAACATATCCGCAGTCATCAGTGGTCAGAACTTTGGCAGCCTGAGTGACTTCTTCCTTAGATGCTTCAAATCCAGAACACATAATGGCATTGCAAGAAAGTGACGGATGGGGACTGTTTTCACACGAGGTGGCCCTTATGTTACTAGTTTTCTCACCACTTTCAACAGAATCTGCCTTAGTTGAACCCACAATTTTCGAGCCACTGTCCGCCCTTGCGATAGACCGAGACATCAAATCTTGACTATCCATTTCTTCAGGGACAAAATCGCCCATTAACCCTGGATCGGGACCAAATTCACCAGTCTGACCTTGGTTGTCGGTTACTTCAGCAATAGGTTCCACATCACCAACTACACTGTCAGCTCTATAGATAGAAGCCTCAATCCCATGAATTTCAGCTTCGTGGCTAGCACCCATTCCAACACTTCCTCCACTGATTCCAAAGCTGGGACCATCCTTTCCATGTGCGGTAGCAGTAGCAGTATCTGCATTTACTACTTCTTCTTCATTTGTACTACTAACACCCATTTCACCGGCACTTCTAACAACCGCTGGGCAAGTACTTTGCTGTGCTTGATTACTGTAGTTAAGTTCTGATGTCTCATTGTGATCTGTGTTCTTGATGGTTGATGTAGAAGGCATATGTATGTCATCAAAATCTCCAGGATAGTTTTCAACGCTTTCCATAGAATCATTATCTGCACCATGATTAACCGTGTCCATTGCAATAACAGAGGAAACACGCGTCAAGTCTTTTGTTACTGGATAGCCAACTATCTGTTCGGGACCGTCCATATCATCTTTATATGCTTCAATCCCTAGGTCAAAACCAAATGATCTGCTGGGGCCCGCAGCAGAGGAGTCTTTTTCGTTTGGCGGGCGGCTGGGACCAGCTTCAGAGTCACGAGCACGTTTTGAAGGTCCACCAGTAGAGCACTGACCACCATCATCGACTTCATCACCATCACGGTCGATTACAGTCCCTTCCACACTATCTGCTTGTTGGATCAGTAATTGTGGCCTGTCAACAGTACTTCCACCCTCGTCTAAGTTCCTCTTGCGAGAAATAGGACCACGGGATTCATACGAGGCTGCACGATCACCAACCTCACTACTGGAAGGCTGCCCAATCAATATCTCTCTCCTTCTATCCACCTCTTGGTACTGTTCGGAAATAACATTAACGTGCAACCGTGAAGAGGACAATCCAGCAGATATGGTTAGATTCAAATCCACCCCAATATTCGATAATGATTTCCCCTCTCCATCTTGGTCTTCTGTCTGGTCTTTCTCAACGCCATCAGGAGCAAGCCACCCACCGATGCCACTTGCTGCACTCGCTCCACGAGTCAATACCATCTTCTTGCCCGTTTCGGGAACATCGGTGATATTAGGAACAAAACTAGCAGGACGCGAGACAGTCAAGAAGTCCCAGATTCTCACTGTTGCGCCGCATAAGCTGCAATCAAGCAATGGGGACCTAGTTACACTTTTTGAGTAAGTGCCTATAACTTCATTGACACCACAATCCTTTTTTGTTGAAGAAGATACTGCTTTTTTGCCACGACTAGGGTCACGGGGAGGACCCCGGTATTTTGAAGGACCAGTGGAGTGTCCATTCCTAGCGGATTGAGCAGAATGTTCTTCACAATCCTGAACATTTGGTAGCCACCTGGGTTCCCATCCACAAAGGCTAATCAGCTTCTGAGCCTACATTTTTAATAGAGCTTCTAGTCAGGGTAAAACTATCAAAAAGGTTTAAAACAAATAAGTAATAATGAGACCCTGCTATATTACACGAGAGTATAGGAAAAAGACATCCTCTTTGATGTTATCAGTTCCTAATAAGATTTCCAGTTTGATGCCAGATTCATTGCGTGCAAACTGAGACTGGGCCAGCAAGCGATCGATTTCTGCCCCCCTAGAAACCCGCATTTTCTCAATTGTTGATGAAGATACGAGAGGAAGAGACTGAAACTGGAGCAGTCCATCACACCTATCCTTATAACCACCAATAAGTGCTGATGGTGGAGTAGGTGGGAACTGCACAAGACTTTCTGCACAGCAGTTTTCTATCCATGGGCATGAAGGTTTATGCCCGTCATCAAGCCGCTTGGAAAATTCTTCTCCGGCACCAGCAGCTACAATAGGAAAATATAAAGTGAGAATGGAGCTATTTCTCTTCAGAATACACCAGACAAAATTCTGATATATAAAGCAGAGAAGCTAAACTGGTGGCAACAGCTACGAGTAAAACACAAGGAACAAGTTGCAACTGCATTAGGTTTGCTGTCTTAGGTTTATTATCACAAGAAAATATTGAAAAAGGTGAAGATTCAGATTTTCATCCTTTCTTCACTCTATTTATCATTTAGGATAAGCAGAAGCGTGCATCTATCATTCTAGCGAAAATGATGCAATCTTTCAGCTTCAATACATTTCACTATTTTCAAAGATTTTAGTGTAGCTTAATCTGAACCAATAAAGAGAAATCTGGGGTAAAGGTAGATGAATGGAGAAATCAATTTAAAGGAAACTTTAAAAAACTATTATACAAACACATCAGGGAACAACTACATAATACACTCCAAATGATTATCTCTATATAGCTTTACTCCCTTGCAGTTAATTGAAGCCACCCGTCAGGTAAAGTTTGTTTTTGATTTTTCTGTAAGTAAATAATAATCGAACCCATAGTTATAACTCATAGAGTCATAGTAGCAACAATGATGAATGATACTTACATGAGAGGAAAAAAAACTGCTTAGCTGTCTATTAAAGAATTCGACAACTTCATTTGATATCCAAAACATCTGGCAGTCCTACTAGCTGATGAAGAACTACACTAATTCAACACCATTCACACCACTATTTAATAGGGATTCAACATGTTGGTATTAATTAACTGAAGTAGATATCTCTACTGACTACATAGGAGTACTCTCGCAGCATTATATATAGGACCAATCTCCAAATACACGGAACATTTCATACATGAAATTTTCAGAGTCATTCATAATTAAAAATATAGTCATTAAACTCACAAAGAGGATTACCTGAATACTTACATGGGCACAAATCTACATGTCGAATTTATAAAGAACAACAATGATTTTATGCATTACCATATGTAATATGTTCATCAAAATAGTAAGACTAAAGATAGATGTAACTGACAGTAAAAACCAACAAAGAAATTGTTCAAACTTTTCAATAGTCTTTCCTTTTTATAAGTAAACTTACACACTGCTTATGCAAATAAAAATTATGGAAATTACGGAAGATAAGTTAAACCAATTATCAACTGCAAGCATGATTCACCTTCAGAAGGAGTCCAAGTAGTTAACGAGACAAACTTTAAAATTGCACCACAAGATTCACATTCAACTTTGTCAACATTCACATTCACCCAGCCTTTTCTGGCACAGGCCAGAGAACTTGCAGCCTGGAAAAGCATTTGCATCAACACAGTGAACACACAAAGTTAAGCATATAGAAACTTTCCTCAATGCCAGATTTTCCTAACAAAGAGATAGAAGCAAAAGGTGTGAAAGTAAAAGACAATAAAAAAAAAATCACACTAAGGTATCGGGAATAGTCTGATCCACCTAACATAAAGTTCAACAAAAAAACTATAACTTCTTAAACATTCAAACCTGCAAATTTTTATATCCGAAATAGTTGATACCAAGATTTATATTTTTGAAAATAAATTTAGTTTATATTTATTAGGTGGTTAAATGTCCTCTGTTATGAAGGCATATCCTAAATACATAGACAAAAAGCCAAGACACGTAAGTAGTTAACTATGCGAAGGATGATGATAGCAGACGAATTTATCCATGATGTTCATCAAAAACAGAAAGGGCTAGTTCAAACCTTAGGTTTGCCAAACCAGTTTGCAGGTTTGAATGTTGAGAGACGCCTCAATAAATCACCCCTTTCCCAAGGCCTGCAAGAAGGCGATGATGATCCAATAGTAGAACCACCAGCACTAGTGCTCAATGACATGTACATGGGCTGTGAACCCATGCGAGAAAGTGACCCTCCTTTCGAATTGTGACCTTGACCAAACCAATCTGTGCTGCCAGCATTAATAGGAAGAGCAGGGGATGATGCCCCAGCAGAACTGTTCAAAACAACATGTCGTAGTAAGTACGCAGTTCAACAGGGGATGATGCCCCAGTGCTCTTTGTGGAAAGTTCATCTTTCACTATACATATCGAAACTTTCTTTTTCGAAAAGTTTATTAATGTACAGTTGGACGTGAAGTATAACTAGGAAGCTAGTGCTATCCCAAACACAGAATTTTAGATTAAAAGCTTCTCGAAAACCTTTATTTTTCAGATAAACTAATCGATACACGAATTCCAAGAAAATCAAATGGCACTCCCACAACTATCAACAGCTCACAGTAAAGGCGAGATCTTTGTTAAAACCCTCCCCCTAAAATTAGTATTTCTCAATAATCAGCAAGCCCTAGTATCATCGCAGCATAAGAGGACAAAAACTAGAAACGTCACCGCTCGAGAAAACAATTGACCTCGGAAAACCCAGATTTCAGGTAAATATGCTCGAATTACAATATATACACACTCAAATTAGGGCAACTGGTTGAAAATTGAAATTCTGAGATAATTGCAGAAGAGGGCAATAAGGTCACTCTCACCTCGCGGCGGGAGTGAGGTTCGGAGGCGGAGAGGAAGATCTCGGCGGCAGGAACGGGTCCGCTGAGGAGCTTATAGCTTCTTCCTTCATCGTTTCTCTCTCTGTGTGTTGTTTCTCTCTCTAGATTGTCATTGCCTCGTTCATATATTTGGGTGCTCTGCCCTCTCGGTTTGTTGTTTAGTGAGAGTGAGAATATATAAATTTAATAAGATTATTAAATTTGATTATAAAAAAAGTGTAATTGTATTTCCCATATACTCCGTACTTATACGGAGTAATTTTCATCTAATTGTACAATTTTCTTCACATAATACTCCGTACTCCGTATATATTCTGTTTATGTAGGAGTATATGATAATATATATTTTTTGAAATCCATTATATTTTTCATATTCCTAATATAAAGGGTTGACTCGCGTCATATTAAATAAATTTGTCATTTAATAATATGCTTATTTAAAATTTAAAAAGGTCAAAAAAAAAAAAAGAGCCAGTCACACTGATTGTGTTTTTTTGACAAATTCTATTAAATTAATTATTGGATATCACATAATTTTAACAATTTCCTAATACAGAGTATGTAATTTGTTGCTTGTTATAATCGAAAGAAATACTTGTGTGGAGATACATACACTTTGTTGTTTGTAGTTGTAGATATTGTTCATGTCCGAGACTTCGAAGGGAACCGTGCTCTCAAGTCATCGGTATAATTTATTCGATTTATAAATCTCTGCAGGATCTGCATTACAAAACTCACCCCCGATAAAAAAAGATGGCGGTGGTAACTAACCGGTAAATGACAATAATCTAGTCGACATCCGGTTACTTGATCAAGACTCGTAAAGAACAAAAGAACGACGAGATGAGGAAACTATATATGGTTTCCGGCTTTATTATATTCTAAGCACAAATTAATTAAAGGGACAAAATAATTAAACCGATGACATCTCTCTCTCTATATATCCTTCGCGTTGTTTGATGTTGAGGACGAAGGGCTTGCTGCTGCGTAAGCCTTTTCCTCGTCAATGGTGTCGAGCGTTGCAATCAGCGGGCGCCTTTTGACGGTGATAATCTTTGGAGGAGCTACTTCTGTAGCGAACCTAAGCTTCGGAATTCTTGCCATTAATTAACTCTTGTATATATAGATATATATCTCGTGTGTGTATATTATTTGTTCGAATTACTCAAGAATCAAGATCGATACGAGATAGAGAAGAAGAGGAAGAAGAAATATAAGAAACTGATGAGAGTGTGTGGCGGCTTTTATAGGCAGACAGATCTAACACGTGAATTTCAAGTCTCACTATCAAAGTAATTAAAACCGAAGCCGTATAGTCCGACTTGTTTTCTTACTTTAATGCGTAAAGTTGATTTCTGGAGTGTATACGTACCGACGTAAAGATCGATATGCACGAAACAGCTGTATTATAAGTTATTTCGTGCGTGGCTTGCTGTGCAGCGTTGAGTGAGTGTGATTATGTTGTATCAACATCAAGTACACGACTGGTCCCCAATTAATATACCTTATAGGTTTCCTCATCGAGAGGTAATCGAATTTTAGTCTTCGGTACAACCGAGTTTTAAATGCTACACATATATACAATGGGACCATGTTGGATATTTTATAAATATAGTGAACAAGAATAACAAGAAAATATTTTGGAGTAAGTATCTCCTTTCTTTTACTAGATATTATTCTTATTGAACTTGATATTAGATGAGTACAAGGACCTTCTAATTTATACTAGTGAAGGGTATGTACATTAAATAGAATACATTGTATTCTTCTAATGTATTTGACCACTAGTACATGAATCCAAGAGTACACTTATTCTGGACATGTATTTAGGAATATACATTAACATTCAATACTCCCCCTTGATGTTTTTCCTGACAACTCCAAGTTTCTCTCTGAGAATTTCAAATTTGGCTTTCGGAAGGGCTTTAGTGAATATGTCCGCCAATTGCTCTTCAGTGCTGCAATACTTGAGTTGAATTTCACCACTTGCATCCACTTCTCTAATGCGATGATACTTGATCGAGATGTGCTTAGTTCGACTGTGGTACACCGGATTTTTTGTTATTGCAATTGCAGACTTGTTATCACAAAACAACTCTACCGAAGTTTGCTTCTTCTCGCCCATATTATTCAAAATTCTTTTTAACCAAATTGCTTGATTAACCGCTTCCGCAGCTGCCACGTACTCGGCTTCCGCAGTAGATTGTGCTACAGTGCTTTGTTTCTTTGACAACCACGAGATTATTCCTGATCCCAAGCTAAAACAATATCCAGATGTACTTCTCATATCATCCAAACATCCTGCCCAATCACTGTCCGTGTAGCCTACTAATTTTGCATTGAGGTTGGATTCATACCAAATGCCAAAATCAGATGTTCCCTGCAAGTACCTCAGTACCCTTTTTGCCGTTCCAAAGTGAACTTGACTCGGATTTTTCATAAACCTTGCAAGTAGACTTGTGGCAAACATTATATCGGGTCTAGTGGCGGTCAAGTAGAGTAAACTGCCCACTAGACTTCTGTAAACCGATGAATCTGCTTTCTTGATTCCATCATCAATTTTCAACTTCTCACTTGGAACTAGTGGAGTTGTTACTGACTTGCATCCAAGCATTTTAAATTTGGACAAAATATCTTCAACGTACTTTGTCTGTGATATAAAGATACCACTCTTTTGTTGACAAACTTCCACTCCAAGAAAGTAATGCATGAGTCCTAAATCATTCATTTTGAATGATTTCATCATGTCATCCTTAAACTGGTGTATCATGTCTTCATTGCTTCCAGTAAAGATAAGATCATCCACGTACAAAGAAATGATAAGAATGTCTTTACCATGAAGTTTGGTGTAGAGAGTAGGTTCACTTTTGCTTTTAACAAAATTTTGTTCCGCAAAATAACCGTCGATCTTCCCATACCAAGCTCTAGGGGCTTGTTTGAGCCCATACAAAGCTTTGTTTAGGCGGTATACTTTCCCGTGTTCCACAATAAAACCTTCAGGCTGCTCGACGTATACCTCTTCTTCGAGTTCTCCATTAAGAAAAGCGGATTTTACATCGAGTTGGTGAATTTTCCAACCTTTTTGAGCTGCAAGTGCTACAAGGTTACGAATAGTATCTAACCTTGCGACCGGAGAAAAAGTTTCATTATAGTCAACTCCAAATTGTTGAGCGTATCCCTTGGCTACAAGCCTTGCTTTGTGCTTTTGAATGGTCTTGTCTGGATTTAATTTAGTTTTGAATATCCACTTGACACCGATCACGTCTTTGTTTGTTGGGCGATTCACCAATTTCCAGGTATCATTTTCCTTGATCATTTGCATTTCTTCTTCCATGGCTTTATTCCATACAGGCTCCTTTGATGCTTCATCAAAGTTGTTAGGTTCCAAGAAAGAGAAATTGCAATTTTCATATATTTCACTCAACAACCTCATTTTTCTAGGAACTGATTCGGGTGATTCGGGTGAGGAAGGAACTTCATCTTCTTCATCGTGATCAACATTTTCTTCTGGAATAATGACGTTTGGGTGAGCAATATTTTCTTCATTCCAATTCCATACCGCCTTTTCATCAAAGACGACATCTCGACTTGTGATTAATTTGTTGGATTTGAGATTATAAATTCTGTAACCTTTTGAAACTGAGCTATAACCAAGAAATATTCCTTCCTCTGATTTCTCCTCCAACTTGGTTCGTTTTGGATCTGGAACATGAACGAAGCATACGCAACCAAAAACTTTAAGATATGAGGCTGAAGGTTGTCTTCCACTCCATGCTTGAATTGGAGTTTGACCGCGAACGGCTTTTGTGGGACATCTGTTCAACAAATAGACAGCGGTATTCACAGCTTCAGCCCAAAACTTCATTGGCAATTTCTTATCAAAGAGCATAGATCTTGCCATCTCCATAACAGTTCGGTTCTTCCTTTCCGAAACTCCATTTTGTTGTGGAGTATATGCTACGGTAAGCTGGTGCTCAACCCCTTCTTCTTCACAAAATTTATCAAAATTGTGAGAGTTGTATTCGGTCCCTCTATCACTTCGAAGAGTCTTCAACTTGAAATTATTTTGCGTCTCTACAAGTTGTTTGAATTTCTTAAAGACACCAAAAACTTCGGATTTTTCTTTTAAGAAATATACCCATGTCATTCGGGTATAGTCATCTATAAATAGCAAGAAATATTTGCTACCATTTATAGAGAGTGTTCTCATGGGACCGCATACATCGGTATGAACAAGCTCGAGAGGTTTAGAAGCTCTCCATGCATTACCGGAAGGAAACGATCGTCTATGCTGCTTGCCCAACATGCAACCATGACACACAGATTTTGAAGCTTCTATAAGAGGTAAATCTGAGATCATACCTTTCTGGTGTAGAAGTCTCAAGGAGTTATAATTGAAGTGTCCGAATCGTTGATGCCAAAGTGTGGAATCGTCCTCTATAGCACTTAGAGCTTTTGGATAATGCCATAGTACAGGAAAATTCCTACTTCTTCCCATTTTTACTTCTGCTATCTCCACATTATTTTTCTGATCATGAATTTTACACGAACTTCCTTCAAAGTGCATCGAGTATCCATTTTCCATCATCTGACCAACACTCAGGAGATTTTGATGCAAAGAAGGGACTAGTAAAACTTCTTTAATAAATCTAGTACCTTTCTTTGTTTGTACAGCCACTGTACCTTTGCCTTTGGATCCCACCAATACTCCATTTCCCATCTTGACTTTAGTGTTGATAGAATGATCGATTTCGGTGAAAATGCTTTCGTTGGCTGTCATATGATTGCTGCAACCACTATCAATGAACCATGTGTCATTAATCTCTTCTTGTGAATTTTGGCAAGCATAGAACAGATTCTCGTGATCTTCTTCGGAGTAGTTGGCTTGATGCTTCTTTCTGCAATCTTCTTCTTTATGTCCAAATATTTTACAATTTGAACATTTGGGCTTTCCTTTGTGGAAACAATTATTCTCCGAATGATTCGTTCTTTTGCAAATACCACATGGAGGATAATCCCTTTTTACCTTCGATTTGTCTTTCTTTTGAAAAGAACCACTGGGGGTTGTATTTTTTCCTTTGAAGTCTCCTGATTTTTTTGAGTTCAGGCTAACTTTGGATTGAAAAGCATTTTCCAAAGAGTCTCCGCTTCTTCTGCTCACTCTTTGCTCATGTGCTTGTAATGATCCCATAAGTTCCACAAGATTTAATGTGGATAAATCTTTGGATTCTTCGATCGCAGCTACGATATGATCATATTTTTCGGTGAGGCTGATCAAGAATTTTTGAACAATTCTCGATTCTTCGATGATTTCTCCATACGATCTCATTTGGTTAACAAGATCAATCACTCTGGTGCTATATTGCATAGCATTCTCACTGTCCTTCATTTTGAGATTTTCCATCTCTCTTCTCAAACTTTGAAGCTTAATAGTTTTGATCTTCAAACTTCCTTGGAATTCTTGCTGTAAGATATCCCATGCTTGTTTGGAGGAGGTGGCTCTCATCAATCTAGAAAAGATGGCATCACTAACTGCTTGTTGAAGGTTGAACAACGCCGTAGCATCTTTTTGTTGTTCCTTTTTATCAACGCTGCTAACAGAAGTGCTTCCTGATGTAGTTTGAACACCTTTTTCTACCACATCCCATAGATCTTTTGATAGAAAAAATGTCTTCATTTTGATACTCCAGAAATCATAATTTTCACCAGAAAAAATGGGAAGTTGTTGTGCTCCCGAATTCGTCATTTCACAACGCCCGATTCTAGAACGAAGCGGCTCTGATACCACTTGTTGGATATTTTATAAATATAGTGAACAAGAATAACAAGAAAATATTTTGGAGTAAGTATCTCCTTTCTTTTACTAGATATTATTCTTATTGAACTTGATATTAGATGAGTACAAGGACCTTCTAATTTATACTAGTGAAGGGTATGTACATTAAATAGAATACATTGTATTCTTCTAATGTATTTGACCACTAGTACATGAATCCAAGAGTACACTTATTCTGGACATGTATTTAGGAATATACATTAACATTCAATAGACCATTATATTGCTTTTGCGGAAAACAGCCAAGGCATTTCCTTGCATCGGAGGTCAAGTCCTGACATAACTATTCGAGACCTACCATTTAAACGACGATAACTACCAAGCTGGGACCATTTCAAACTCTAAAACAAAGTGATTCTCGATCGGCTTCTAGTTGGGAAAACAGTGTGTGGTGATTGACCGAAAGCAATCAAAGGGGGCCGATTCCATTGACAAGTTCGACCAATTCGGATTCTGAGAGCTGATGAAGCAGGTTCATCAAAGCAATGAAAATCAAGCAAATCCTTATCCTATAAATTAAAAAAGTTTTGTAGCTTTGTTCAATCAGTTATGAGGGGCTAAAACCCCCCTCATCTCATGCTTTGTTTTTTAAAATGATTTTTTTTTTTTTTTATAAATGGATAAACTTAAAATTTATGATACAATAAAGAAAAACATCATAGAATCACTTATAAAAAAAACAGAACTGCAAATCACAATTCACAATTCACACACAACAAAAAAAACAGGAAAAGGGCAAAATGGGCATTCCAAATTCACATTTGTGGGTTGTGGTGGTGGTGGTGACTCTGGCTGCTATCGGCGCTCGATCCGTTCATCAAGCCCGACGAGTGGCAATTTACATCTCGGTTTTTTTGCAACGTCTTCCTCTTGCCGCAGTCGGAGAAGATATTTGACCCGGTCAGATCTACTAGCGAACATCTTGTTCGCGAGACAATGCGGAAACCCGCTCCCTCGCTACAGAAAATGCGAAAGTAAGTCTCGATTTTATCGACTAAATATTACAGGACATGCGCGGGTGCGTATCCATGCATCGAGTTTGATTTGTAATCGGTTTATGATTTTCATTGCAGGCCACATTGTACGATGGATTCAAACAAGAAATCAAACGAATAGCATCTCGGATAGGGGTGGGAACGAGCCGGGCCGAGCCGAGCTTTGCTTAAATAGGTCTGGGCCTGGTGTAAAAATTTTAGACTCAAGCTTGGCCTAGTACCTAACTACCTATCATAGGCTTTTTTAAGAGGCTCGACCTAAGGCTTTTTTGTAAATAGACCCGGCCTGAAAGCCTTTTAAAAGCCTTTTTATGTACAATTTTAACTTCAACTCGATTTAATGAATAAATCTAAGATTCAATTAAAAATATTTTAATTAAATTTGACTATATTTAATTCATTTTATAAAATTATTTTTAACTTTTAACTATTCAATAATTAATAATAATAAAAAAAGTGAACAACATCTTATAAATACAAATAATGTTAAAAAAGTATCCTCCAATCAATATAAAATAATAACATTTCAATTTTAAATTTCTAATAATGTGAAATAATCATATTTAATTTTCAATTTATAACAATGTGGGATAACAATCATATAATAATTATTAATATGTACTTAGAAAAAACTAAAACTAAAAATATTATTTTTCACTAAAATTAGATATATACCATTTTAATATATTATTTATTATAATTTATAAGATTATATATATATATATATATATATTAAATAGGCCGGCCTGTTAGGCCTAAAAGACTTAGAATAGAGCTTAAGTCTGGCCTATTTATATAAACGAGCTTTTAAAAAAAGCTTAAGCCTGACTCGTTTAATAAACGAGCTGAGCCGAGCCGAGCTTTTGTAGATCGTGCCATAAGCCCCTGTCGGGTAGCCTGGCTCATTCTCACCCCTAATCTCAGAGAACCGGTCTTTATTACTCGGACCAAACAACACAACATCATAAATACAGATCGATAGCAACAACCTTATACTTACAAAGGCATAACAAATTGTTAGTGGGCGTTTTTCTTTTTCTTTTTTAGCAACGACCTTATACTTACAAAGGCATAACAAATTGTTAGTGGGCGTTTTTCTTTTTCTTTTTCTTTTTTTTTTTATTCGGGAGAACTACACAACCTCTTCACATAAACATGTACTAGTATAATACAAAAATAAGAATATATCAAATATTCCATAAGTTTGTAAAATAGTCTCAAAACAAACTTCTACAAAATTTTATAATATTACCGGAGAGACTATTTATACTCGTCCACCGTATACTCGTCCACCGAGTTAATGTAAAATTCAATTACATAGTTGTTGAAAATGGAAATATTAACCAAACAAGAAAAAATGATGCTTTTTCTAAATGATGTCTTCCAATTGAAAATCATATGACATAATTTTTAAAATATGGGCGACATCAACATCAGTTTTAGATGACATTTTAAATATCTGCGAGATCATCTGTTGATGACATTTTAAATATCGGCCAGATCATTTGTTGTATATGACATTTTATTAATTCACAACATAGCAAATTTCAATAAATATTCTTTTTCATACTTTTTCAAATCATAGATGACATAGCAAATTTCAATAAATATTCTTTTTCATACTTTTTCAAATCATAGATGACATAGCAAATTTCAATAAATATTCTTTTTCAAATCACTCTAATACACCAATAAATAACTATGTTAAGTAACATATCCCTATTATATTAATAACTTGCTCACTCACTTCACCCACAAATCACAATAGAAGACATGTCCATTCCCAAATCTACCCTTTTTTGGGTTGTTGTAACCCTTTTGATGGCCGGAACCATGCCTACGGACGTGCAATGGCTTGGCCGACATCATCGTCCACCGCCACCGCCATCACCATCACCATCAGTGCCACCACGACCACCACCAACACCGACCTCCGCTCTAAAGAATCATGCTACTAACTATATTGATTTCTTGAAATTTTGCATCAAATACATGCACAGGTTATCGCTTAGGTCTCACAAACCCGACCATATATGCTGCCAAAAGGCTCGCAAGATAAATTTTACTCTCTTTTGCGGGGTTTTTCTTATACCGGAGACCGATATGGTGTTCAATCCGGTCAAAGTAGCAATCGTCGCAAGCGTGTGTGGGAAGCCGTTGAGTCCCTTGACGTGGTGTGGAAGTAAGTCGATCTCCTTTTTTTTTTCGAGTGATTAACCAATTAATTGCATGATCTTAATTTGTTTGTTTACAATAGCTGATTAGAGGGTTAACTTCAATATGCAGACTTCTACATCCCATTCCCAGGTGCACCAAAAGCTAACAACACATCAGCTTAGAAGGTTAATTTCATGCGAAGAATTACACAAATTTGGAATAAATGTTGAATATATTTCAATATACATGAAAATGCAGCCGTTGACTTTAAAACTGAAATCTTGACTAATTGACTCTCTCAACATTTCGCGCAAAAATAATTAATTGTCACGATCGTTAACAACATCTACAAATATATGTATTTCAAGATATGTTAATTGGCTAAATGATGAATAACTTGTCGTATGTTTCCCTGAAAAATATGTTGAATTGCAACTTATACATACTATAATTCCCATGTTTTTTTTTAATAAAATGGACAAATTTAAAATTTATTTATGATTAAAAAAAAAATCATACGAACCACACTTATTAAAAAAAACAGAATTGCAAAATTATAATTCACACGCACAACACAAGGAAAAAGGCAAAATGGGAATTCCAAATTCTTTTAAATATAGATGGTTTAGTTGCATATTGTGAAAAGGAAAAGTAATAAGGAGTAGTAGCAAGTGTATATAGTCTCACATTTGTAAACGCGTTCTATAAAATTACTCTTTTTCAAATGGCATCTTAATTCACAAACTCTAAACAAGCAAATTCTAATAAATAATTCTTTTTCAAATCACTTCAATATATAGATAAGACCATATTAAATCATCTAATTAACATCTCTCCATTATATTAACAACTCACTAGCCTACGTACGTTTCACAAACCCAACCATGTATGCTGCGAGAAGGCTCGCAAGGTGAACGTTTCTCTCGTTTGCAAGATCTTTCTTATAACGGATACCGAGATGGTGTTCAATCCTGTCAAAGTAGCGATCCTCGCAAGTGAGTGTGGGAAGCAGCTGCACCACTGGTGTGGAAGTAACTAGTAAATCTCGTTTTTTTTTTCTTCGAGTAATTAATTAACAAATTATAAACGAATGATCTTAATTTGTTTGTTTAGAACAAATTAATAGAGGGTTTTCTCTTCAATATATGCAGGATTAAAAAGTGACATATATTTCCAATATACTGTATATATATATGAAATGCAACTGTTGACTTTAAATTTGAAGCATTGACTAATTGACTCTCTCAACGACCCGTTATATCTTGCAAAAACAATTGTCACGATCTTTAACAACATTTTACTATTAATATAAAGATTAAATGGAGACAAAACATTTGCTTATTATATTTTGATTTTTTTTTTTCATATTCCTACCTTTAACAACATGGACGAATATATTTCAAGATACATGTTGAGTAAATGATGACTTTCATGTCGTATGTTTCACTGAAAAAGATGTTGAATTCCAACTTCTATAGTAATATAGTTGCCATATTTTTTTATATTTTCTAGTTTTTGTAGATAATAAATGATTATTGTTTTAAGTATTTTTGAAATAAAAAATAGCAGTTAATATTATTTCTCTCTAATAATAATTTATTATTGCAACAAATTTTCTTGTCTCATAATAATCACCTCAAGAAAAGAAAAAATAAAATACAATTTTACTTATATTTTATAAATTTTATTTTTAATTATTTAATTTTTAAGTTAAAAAAAAAATTAATTTAATATTTTTTTTGGTCAAAAAATAAAAAAATAAAAAAAATATTTTTCTTAATTTTCATATTACTAAAGATGAAAAATATATTACTATATTAAAAAATAATACTCGAAATGAAATAAATAAGAGTTAATTACAAATATAAATCTTTCTCATCACATATTCACATTCCACTTCAAACAAAAAAAATTGTACCCACCAATCCACCATACCTGGGCCAACCTTTTTTCGCTTCCAATGGCGGGCCTGCACGCCTCCCTCCGCTCGCAACCACCGTCCTCCGTCGCCAACCATCAGTCCTTCATCGCGAAGCTTCTGCTCCTCCTCACCGTACTCCCTCTCTCCCTCGCCATCTTCGCCTTCCTCCTGCAATGGCGCGGAGGAGGCGTAGAGGATCCCATCTCCCGATGGTCTCCCGACGAATCACACAAGTTCCCGGGCATGGATTCGTCCCCTCTCGCCACGGTCGGACACTCATCTTCTCATTCTACCTCCGATTGCACGACGCTGCTGGGACACTCAACTGCGGCGTCGTTTCCGTATTTCAAAGATTGGAAGTTCAAATTCGATCCCGATCTCAAGCCTAAGGTCTTTTTCTATCATTTGTTCTTATGTTCTTTGTTTCGATTTCCATATTTTATAGATAATTCCTTTTTTTCTCGTGTTGATCTGCTTTGGGGTTTTGACGTGATATCGATTTTGGGTTTACTAGGATTGAATCGTGATTGGGATTTTTGGTTCTGATTCGTGAATCGTAGATAAAATGAAGCTGGTTAATTGTTTCTTATTCTGGTATCCGAATATCTTTGATATAAATTGTTTTCTGAACAAATTAAATTCTTTTTTTTTACCGGAATTTTGTTAAGGTTGTTTTGTCTGCGTCTATGTATTTAATGCAAAGTTACTGTTGAACTCTTGGTTTCTCGTATTAGTTTTTCCACAATATGTACTAGAGCCCCTTATGCACCCTGCCTAGCACCTTGAGGTGATTCTTAGAAGTCTGGCTATACCCGAGAAAAAAATCAGTTAGCATCAATATCTGTTCAACTGTACACAATTTCTCTCCGTTCGTTTTTATTTTAAATTATGCAACTTCATTCTTTATGACTCTGATTGAGTAGTTGTTTTAGTGGCACATTTACTTGGCACAATATATCATGTAGATTTATTAAGAGGTTGAAAGTATTAGTAAGTAGCATAGTATTAGGGCGTGGTTCACCATTTTGTTTTTTTTAGTTTGTATACATTTTCTAACAGACAGTACGACATATTTTATTTGTTCTTTATTGTACCCAGATATGTATTACAACAAGTACAGCTGGAAGCCTGGAGCAGATTCTGCCATGGATGTTTTATCATAAGGTTATTGGGGTTTCAACTTTCTTCCTTTTTGTTGAAGGAAAGGCTGCATCTCCTGCAGTTTCCAAAGTTCTAGAATCCATCCCAGTAAGTGTGAATCTGATTATCGAGTGTCTTTATTCTGTGTAATAGATCAACATGTTCATAGTTTATTTTTTAATGAACCAGCAATCACTTGGTGTTAAAACGAATGACATCTCTGTCATCTTCTGTGATATGATCCATGTGCTTATTTTTTATACTGTAATTTATCTCTTATGTATGCCTTGGTAGAATCAAAAGTGGCCTATCTGCAGCAATATACTTCTTCCAATCTCTTGGAGTGTTGAGTTAAAGTTCCTTGACATTTATAGCCCTCTAAGCATGTTTTTTTTTCTTGATACATGGCTTTCATTCAAACTATTAGGAATTTTCTCTATATATATTGGCTTAGACCAATTGTTGATTTATTTCTATGATGTCTCTCTGCTAAAAGTAACCTCCTTCACAATAGATGCATACATTATTGTGCCTACGAGTTAATGAGGTTTTCCCATTTTTAATCTTGCAGGGAGTGAAAGTCATATACAGAACCAAAGAGCTGGAGGAGCAACAAGCTAAGAGGTACATTGCATCAGCAATGTGACTGTTTATTAGTCATTTGCAATTTTCTTTAAAATTACTGAGATGATTATGTGATGTTTTAGCTGTGTTTATTAGTCTCTTACGAGCGTTTTATATTTTCTGTATCAGCCGAATTTGGAATGAAACTTGGCTGTCAAGTTTCTTCTTTAAGCCGTGCAATTATGAGCTTTTTGTGAAGCAATCCTTAAACATGGAGATGGCCATAGTTATGGCAAGGGTATGAACCATTACATTCTTGGAAGAAATTGATCCTCGTTATCCAACCAAGATTTAGTAAACTTTTTGCATGTTATGTCATTTCAGGAAGCTGGCGCGGACTGGATACTTCATCTGGATACTGATGAATTGATGCATCCAGCTGGTGCTCGGGAATATTCCTTGAGGCAGTTGTTGAGTGATGTGCCTGCGAATGTGGACATGGTTGTCTTTCCCAACTATGTAAGTGGTACCGTGTTTTTGATACATTTATACATTGTATTGCATGAGTTTTATGTTACTCTAATCTGGTATTAAATAATTTAAGTTATCCCCCCTTTTTTTAAGCAGTGCCATTTACTGTATTTTCTTTTCAGGAAAGCAGTGTTGAACGAGATGATATAAAGGATCCTTTTACGGAGGTAATTATGCGATGCTTGATCATTTTTGCGCCTGTGGAGTTATATTTTTAAAAGAAAAATTCCTTTTTGATTTTATAGACTAGTCTGGACTGAAATTAAATAACATAATAGCTTAATCCTCAGATTTTTTTAGTTTTGTCTATAGTACATAGTTAGTATCTTGTGAGTTGTGATGAATTTCTTGTAGAAATATTTTTATTTGTGGGTGAACAAGTGGTTGTTCTTTCATTAGATCTAGTTGATCTTTAGAATTATTTTTTCTTCACGTACTTCATACGGAAAGTTAGTACATACATGCTCTTATTTAAATTATCAACAAAAGTACAAAACTTATTATAAAAGTGTGATTATTATTAGCATAAAGGGTATATTATGAAGACGTGCATTGATTTGTTGAAATTGGCTGATTTTCTGTTCTTATATGTCTTATCAGGTATCTATGTTCAAGAAGAACTATGATCATTTAACAAAAGATACTTATTTTGGTATGTATAAAGAATCAACCCGTGGCAATCCAAATTACTTCTTGACCTATGGCAATGGGAAATCTATTGCTCGAGTACGAGATCATCTTCGCCCTAATGGCGCACACAGATGGCACAATTACATGAAAACTCCAAAGTAAAGTTGTCTTGTTTAACTATTTCCTCCATATTGCACAATCTTCCACACATGTAATATTTCGACTGGCTATGTATATTACATACATATAATTTTGTGTAATGATTTGACAGCGAGATCAAAATAGAAGAGGCTGCAGTGTTGCATTATACATATGCAAAGTTTACTGACTTGACTTCTAGGCGAGACCGATGTGGTTGTAAGCCTACGAAAGAGGATGTCAAAAGATGCTTCATGTTGGAGTTTGATAGAGATGTGAGTATTGTAGTACACTTTCTTTCTTTGTTAGTTAGTTAGCTTAGTTAACATGCAATCGCTATAGAATTCCATTTGTAAGATACTAAATGAATTTTTTTCTTACATCATCACCCTCAATTAGTTCCTCGGATTCGTTCATAAGGAGCCATTGGACTAACTGGCTTGGCTACAGATTCATTAAATCGAATAATTATATTTCCACACTTTCCAGATAGATCTCATTCTGATTAAAGTAATTGCTCATTTTCTTTTACAGGCATTTATAATTGCTTCCACTGCCACTGAAGAAGAGATGCTAACCTGGTATTTTCCAAGTTCTCAAAATTGCACTTGGTTCATTTTATACTACAATTGCATGCATAACATTTGGGTGATTTTTTGATTTCCAAGTTCTCTTACTATCACATTTTAGTAAAAATCTCTTATTTTTTGAAATAGGTATCGCGAACGTGTTGTGTGGACAGATAAAACACTCAATTTAAAATTGTTGAGAAAAGGAATCTTAACGCGTATCTATGCTCCCATGGTAAAAGTTCCTTCTCCGCTGGGTGGAGAAAAAAATTGCATTTTTCTTGATTATTATTTTATCTATTTATTTAATTTTATTTTAATTTTATTTTTCTCTTGTTTGGTATTCAGACAATTATCCAAGGTTTAAGGGAATCTGGTATATTTGCATCCATCATCAGTTCTGCCCAAGGCTCTTTATCGAAGGACAATTTCTTAGCATCCATTGAGAGCAGTAATTCCTCACGGGTTGCTGAGTCTGTATCCCTACAATCAAGAAAGATGGGCAGAAATATGGACTCTCGATCAACAGTTAGGAAAGCTCTAGAAATCGAGGATACCCCTAACACGCTTCAGGAACCAGAAGCGGTCCCACCGTTATCTTCGCCTGTTACGAAATACAACCTTAAGTTAGAAGTGTGAATTATCCTTCATTGAGTGCTGCTTTTTTCTTTCTATCAAATGACCAGACTAAGAGGAATACATGGATGGGTTTTTCTTTCCTCTTTTGAGGTGAGCTAAAGGAGTAAGGAAGATTTGAGCAGACATGGGGTAGGATTTGAGCTGTGTACTATCTTTTGTGGATATTCCCGATCATTTACCCAAGCGGAGGTGTATATTATCATGTAGACAAGACAGATATGTTGGCTGTTGGAAATGTTTACAACTACATCGTTTATGTTTTAGAGATATCGGTAGACAGTCGGGACTTACTGATAGAATTGTTATATTGTTTTTGTGGTGTTGTATAGTACATGGTACATTTTGAAATGAGTCGAATTTCTGCCTTGGGCTTATGCGGTACATGTACCCTTTTTTTTAAAAGAATACCCCGTATTAAGTTTTTTTTTTTTTGGTAAATGTCAATATCATATAAAACAAAATTGTACTATACAAAAACAACGCAGAGGAAAAGACCCTAAAGCATCAACGAGAATACAAAGAGAACAACTACCAAGTTATATGACACACCTTTTTCAGTGTCCGTGCTTGAAGAAAATCAGACCAAGTTATATGAAGACCAAGTTATATGACACACCTTTTTCAGTGTCCGTGCTTGAAGAAAATCAGAGAATCGTAAAGAGATAATCCTCTCTCGTATTAAGAAATTACTGTGAAAATAGATGGAATTCATTTTGGAATAAGAATGAAAAAATTTAAGAGTATTACTGGACATGACAGAGTGTAAATGTGTAATAATCAAATTTGATTTAATACAAAAATAAAACAAAACGAGGCCATAAGTTGGATACAATTTGAATATTATGAAGCAAATCATTCAAAAAACAAAATATAAGTAAAAAATATTCGTGTATTCATCCGTGATATAACATTATAGCTTATTTACAACGACAGACGAGATGGTAAGACATTAATGATTTTCCTCCTCCCTTCTCCAATTAGCAAAAAACTCCTGTTACAGAAAACCGACGTCACAAAAGCCACGGTGTTCTAAATAATCATTCTTCATTCCTAAACTCTCAACAAAAGGACAATCATCAATCTTCATACCTTCATCTTCCAGAAGCCCCCAAGACATACCAGAGAGGTCCACAGAAATCACAACCACCATATTACACTACAAAAATGGTCATAAAATATAAATTGGACTCAGCAGCAGCTTTGCCATTATCGCCAGTTGTCACCATGGCATCGCGAACTCTTGAACTTAGAGCTGTTCTGCTGAAAACCTTCCCTTTTCCGGCAACCACCACCGCCAGATGACATCCCACCTCGCTCATAATTCCAAGAACCCATATTCCTCTGTCCATTACCTTGCCATTCCATCTCCCTCTGATTCCAGGACTCATTTCCGTCGTTCCTCCATCCTCTCTCTTTTGATCCTGTCGAAAAGTGATTTCCACGCGAATACCCAGAATTACCCAAGTTCTTAAACCCTTCACCATTTGAATTCCCCCAACCCCAACCCCTAGAGTCATCTCCCCTCCGTCCCCACCCTTCTTGCCTTGTATAGTTGCTATTATTATTGTAATTAACAACTGCCGGTGATTTATCAATCCCCCAAGACCCGTTCCCACTTTTCCAAGCATTGTTCTTAAACGAGTCAACATGGCTGCAGCTTTGATCCCAAAGGTCGTTGTTGTTAGAGTTTACAGGTTCATCCCACCTGGACCATCCTCCTTGCAGTTGCAGGTCATCTTTCACACTTTCAGAACCTTTCACTAGATCCCTTTCCCACGGATTATCATCATTATTAGACGGGTGAGCACACTCGACCCCTTCATCGATAGTCTCCAAGTTTCCAAGGCCCTTCACTTCGTCGGGATCAAAAGCTTGGAGTTCCAGATCCGACATGAGTTCAGGATCCATATACGTGTTCCAATCAACCTCCTCAACGTACATGTCTGGATCGGGCAAAGGAGTTTCACAGGGGAGCCCATTGATCGAGGCCCAGTACCGTTGCTTCGCATTCTGAAGCGCTTCTTCGCCAGCAGAGGCATCCCAATCAAGCACAGTCGGGTAAGCGTAAATGTACTTTTTGGAGGCTAAGATCTTACGCCAGGGCACTCTTGCTGAATTGCAGTAATCGATTTCCCACGACGGAACTCGGCTGTTCCCGATTCCTAACAAAACCAACAATGGCACAGAGATATCAAGAAAGGATCAAGCTTAAAACTTTCACACACACACAAAAAAACCCAAATTTCTTTAATTCTTGATTACAAAAAAAATTATCATCCAGCGAATCCTAATTACAGAACTGAGAATATCTAGTGGCATTCAGAAATATACTCTTGATCGATGAACTTGGATGAACAGAAACGAGATTGGATTCATCGGAAGCAAGAAATTGAATTGAATAAGACGCGATTGAAGAGAGGGATAAATTAGATACAGACCCGGAGAAGACGAGTGGATACTGGCGTCGTGGGGCCGTGGGGGAGAAGGAGGAGGATCTTCGTATTCGTAGTTTCTGAAATTCCTTCTCGGAAAATATCTGCGATTCCATTTTCCCATAAGGACGGAGTCAAATTAGATCGCGAGTTAGGGTTGGGGGCTCTGCCAGAGAAACCTAAACTCGAACCTTCCCCTGTTTGTTTGTGTTTCACTGAAATAGTCAGGGTTTCGGCCTTTCGGTTACGATTTTGTTTCGATTATATATGGAAATATATACTCCGTAGTGTATATAATACATTAATACTGTTTTTTTTTATTTATTTATGTAGACTAAACAAATAATGGATTTATGGATGTTAATTGGTTGTAAATTAAATAATCCAACGATCGGATTTAATATTGAGTCTTGAATTGATAGTAAAAAAAAAATACTCCATTGTTTTTTTGAAAATTAAAATATTTAGTCTAAAATTTTGCATATTTTTTTCTCTTTAAAAGTATGTCTCTTTTTTTTTTTTTTTTTTTTTTTTTTTTTTTTTTTTTTTTTTTTTTTACAAATTTCACTTCAAGAAACACAACTTCTAACATAAATAAATACAGTAAAACACAAAGGAGTAATTCTTTTATTTATGTTTTGAAATGAGAAGAGACTCAGAGACAGAGTATACTTGTCCAGTTGTCCTTCCAAATGATTATGTTATGATGTATTTGTCGAAGATAGTAACTATGACAATGCTGTAATCAACCCTTGAGGCTTGAAGTAACCATTTGAGAACTGATATTATATGGTACATCGGTACATACAACAATGCTGCACCCTTCAAATACCTTTGAGTCATTCTTAGTACGAGAAGTCTAGAACCAATATTAATCTACCCTTGTTTTTGGTCTGTTTAAAATAGATTTCAAAACGAAGGTTATATTTTTTCTCTTTCTTTTTTGCAACAGTGATTGTGCAGGACAGTAAAAGAGTAGAGATGGGCAAACAAATGTACAATGAGAAAAAGGAAAAAAGACATCAGCAATCAGGACAGTAAAAGAGTAGAGATGGGCAAACAAATGTACAATGAGAAAAAGGAAAAAAGACATCAGCAATCAACCGAAATCAGGGTCAAATTAGGATATTAATAGGAAGATAGTGATGACAGAAAAAGAACATCAACATATTTACAGAAGGCAGCACCTATTTTCTTCAGTCTTTAACCACCAAGAACATCGAACTCCCTAGAAAGTTCGCAGGCAACTAGATCTTGCAGAAATGGGCGAACAATAAGGTAACTTCCAGACTCAATGTTAATATACTTATCTACAAACCATCGCCCGTCAGAAAAGAAATGAAAAATCAATGGAAACAGAGGAGAGGCGGTCAAGCACACACACGCACTACTCTACTAAAAGCAACTACAACTGACAACGACAGGAATAAAAAAAATCATTGGAAACTGAAGTGCCAGCTCTTTAAGAATCAAATGTCAATATGCATATCAAATTACACGAGAATTACCATCAAGAGAGAGAGAGAGAATTCAATTTCCATGTGCAGGATATGTTTTGAAGTAGGAGTTGCTTGCTTCTACTCCCATGATGTCACAGACATGTTACTTGGGATAAAACCAAAATTGCATTCTGTACCACCACCATACTTACTTAAAAGCACAAACTGCAATTGCAGCATTCTTTTTCGGCAAAAGACAAAAAAATTACCCAGAGAGATGATCTATCTGCTAATGAGATCATTTATGTTAGTTATCCTAGTTGGGCAAATTGCTCAAACAGGCCTTGTGACGTATTTTTTCCAGCAATGACTCGAAAAGTATATACAACAGATTATAACGATAAGGATAATCTAATTCCTTAATTTGGCCATTCTCATTATGACGAATGAATCAGAACACGGTTACTAAGTTACCTAATCTTTCTCCCACTTCCCACAGCTACCAAATGGTAACTATCGACGGCTCGAATCCTATTCTTTGATAATTAATGAGACGCACAAGACCCGCGAATAAAAATCCCCAAATGCACAACATATATAGTAGTAATTACCATCAGATAACACAAAACATTATATATAATCCCCAAGAAAATCATCATATCCCAATAACTGGTCAAAATAACATCCCAAATTCCCAGTCGAATTACCCAGCTACAACAATGGGTTTTCCGAAACATTTAAGAGATTCAATAAGTAGCACCAGATAGAATTAAAGCTACACACTTTACCCTAATGTTTTTAAGCTAATCTCGAAAAGAATTTCAATTAAACATCATTACCCTTGTCGGAACCACCTAAAATGCGGAAACCGGGCTGCACCTGACGCCGCCTGGTCCTGGATGGCAGAATGTTGTCCAAATCAACCTCCGTGAGCGGGTCGTCTTCCAAATCACTCTCATCAAGTCCATCGGAGAAACCGCTGTCAGAATCAGAATCGTCACTTGAATCATCATCATCATCCTCATCATCTTCAGAATCCTCGATCATTTTTCCCTTCCCTTTGCGGTCGATCATGATCCCTTTCCCTTTCCTGTCGACAATTTCGGTTTCCACCACTTCCTCTTCTTCAGCGGCGTAGTCATCTTCGTCGTCTTCATTTTCCTCGTCTTCGTCTTCCGCGGCGGCCGGGATTTTAAACTGCTCGGTAGGTTTCGCCACGTTTTCATCGGCGGCGGGTGAAACAGAGCCGTTTTTCTCGGAGGGGACTTTGAATTTCTGCCGCTTGTTGGAATCAGATTCGTCCTTGCTTTCGTCTGACGATTTGTTGACGGGGCTTGTGAGATCTAGCTTGCGTTTTTCGGGTAATTCGGCCCGTTCATCAACTGCTTTCACGTCCGCCATTGATGATGGGGTTTGATGTTAGGGTTTTGCGAAGCAATAAATTTCAACCGCCTCTATGTTATGCGACTGTAGCGTCTATATATATATATATGAGAAAACAAATAAATAAAAATATATATAACTATTGGGGAAATTTTTAATTTTATATTTTTAATAATAGTTGACGTAATAAATACAAAAAACACAAACATATAAAATAAATTTTCATTGTATTAAAATCATCATTACTGATACATAAATTATTATTTAAAAAAATATTGACACTTCACAAAAATACTAAGCGTTGTTTTAATTATGTTTGTTAATTTTATGTATTTTAAATAATTTATAATGATGTAACTAATTTTGAAATGTTTGACAAATAAATGAAATTATAATAACAACACTTTTGTTAAATAGAGCTCTCAAATAATACAAATATTAATAATATTATGACGTAATTAAATTTTATATTTAAAATTATAGATTGAATATTTTTTGTTTATTTTATTTTAATTATTTTGAAACGAACTAAACAGAACTCAACTCAACTCAACTGAAGCGATCTGAAAACTAAAATTAAGTTCAAAAGAATAGGTCTTAATCGGTTACTGTATTTTCTCAATTTTTTTACTTTTTATTTAAAAATAATAATTTTATTCTTATTTTCTTAATTTATTATTTTACTATACTCACAAGAATTTTACTTTTTAATAAAAATGTACTTGTAATATTATTTAGGACTTGTTATTTTGGACTGAAATGGCTGAACTGAACTCAACTTAAGCAAACTGAACTGAACTTAAGCATATGAAATTGATTTTTTTATAAAAATAATAATAATTATTATTATAAATTATTAAATATTTTTTTAAAAATATTAATAATATTATGACAATAACTAAATAGTATATTAAAAATTATAGATTGATATTATTTTTTATTTATTTTATTTAAATTTATTTTGAAGCGAACTGAACTGAATTGAAGCGATCTGAACTGAACATAATCGATCTGAACTGAAATTAAGTCCAAAAGAACATGTCATTAATTTAAAGAAGTTTAGAAGTGAGCGGAAATCCAAAAGAACATGTCCTTAATTTAAAGAAATTTAGAAGTGGGCGTTTAATTGAAAGGACCTACTATGAGAACAAATATTACTATACAGAGTGTAGAAAATTGGAAAAACTAGTAAAATCTGCCCGTGCGATGCACGGAAATATTTAATTTTTTCATTTAATATTAAATAAAATACATAACATTTAATATAAGTATTTTTTATAATTAATTATAAATTTTATACTAAGTAACATTTGATATACAATATATTTTTTAATTAGTTTGTTTTTAAATTCTAATTTTATCAATTATTTATTACGTTCTACTATATTAAAAGTTAAAAATTACTATTGAAAAATATAATTTATTGAATTTTGTATTACATTCAGATAAAGATAGATTGACATTAGATTAATAACTTATTAATTTAATGTTATAATAAAAATTATTTATATGAAACGCACAAATAAAAACTGCGTGCTAAAATTTTAATGTAAGAAATATTTAATGTAATTTTTGTAGTTAGAAAAAAAATATTAAGTTCAATTTATTTTAATTTTAAAATATTGAAATTATAATAATAAAAATAATTAAATAATACAAAATTAAAAATTAAATAAATAAACAAACTTAATGGATCTTAACTGAATTGACTTTAATTTATATGAACTGAACTTAATAAGTCTGAACTGAAGTAAAATGAAGAATAAATGAAGCGCTTAAATTGAAGTGAATTGAGAATAATTAAACTGAAGTGAACTGAGAATAACTACAAAACAACTTTACTTCAGTTCAGTTTAGTTCAGATCCATTAAGGCCTGTTCTTTTAGACTGGAAATGTCTGATCTTAACTGAACTGAGTTTAATTTATCTGAACTAAACTTATTAAGTCTGAACTGAAGTAAAATGAAGCGAACTTAGAATACTTAAAGCGCTTAATGAGTCTGAACTGATGTATTAAGAAGCGAAATGAGAATAATTACAAAGCAAACTGAGAATACTTAAAGCGCTTAATGAGTCTGAACTGATGTATACTGAAGCGAAATGAGAATAACTACAAAACAACTTTACTTCAGTTCAGTTTAGTTCAGATCCATTCGGGCCTGTTCTTTTGGACTGAAAACTGAACTGAATTTAATTTAATAGGTTTCAACGGAATTAAAATGAAATTAAGTTCAATTTAATTTTATTGTAAAATATTGTAATAATAATAATATACTAATATTAAATTAAATAACTGAATTGATGTAAACTTAATAATTATTAACTAATCTGAACTTAATAATTTCTAAACTGAAGTGAAATGAGAATAAGTCTAAAATACCTATATTGAATTTAATTTTAGTCATAAATGAATGAACTAAATTGCATTTAATATGTCTGAAATTAATTGAATTGAATTTAATATGTGTGAACTGAATTGAAATTAATAAATCTGAACTAAAGTGAATTTAATAAATTTAAATTGTTAAAATAATTGTTTATATTTCAACAATCTTCTTATTCAAATCAATTTAGTTAGAATTATAAACAAAAAAAATTTGAAATTGTTTTTCAATAATATTTTCTAATATTTTCATTTTTTTTAAATCATATAACTTGTGTAAATTATGAATGGTGAATAGTTGAGTAGTTAAAAAATTTAATTGTTAAATAAATTTTATTTTTTTTCAATTATCTCTCTGGTCATTTATTTTTAAAATCAAGTTTTAGAAGTTTATAAACTAATCCAAAAAATTAAATTGATAAATAATTAATTTTTTGTGTTTGAAACTATATTTCATTCTCAATAAATATACGGTCTCAATATATAAAATATTTATTACTTATTAAAGACATGTTAAACTAAATAGATCTGAATTGAACTGAACTTAATTTGAGTGTGAAATAAAGCGAATTGTGAATAAGTCTAAAAGAACATGTTTTAAATCATTATCAACATTAAGGACATGCTCTTTTGGACTGAAACTAAGTGAATTGAACTAAACTGATCTGAATTGAACTTAATAAGTTTGAACTAAACTAAACCGAAATTAAATTCAATTTAATTTAATTTTAAAATATTGAAATTATAATAATAAAAATAATTAAATAATACATAATTAAAAATTAAATGAATAATTTGAACTTAATGTATCTGAACTTAACTTAATTTATCTTAACTAAACTAAACTTAATGAGTATGTCCATTAAGCACCTATTCTTTTGGACCTAAATCGTCTAAATTAAACTGAACTGAATTTAATAGCTTTCAATTTAATTAAACTAAAATTAAGTTCAATTTAATTTCATTTTAAAATATTAAAATAATAATCAAATACTAATATTAAATTAAATGACTGAATTGATGTAACTTAATAACTATTAATTGAAATGAACTTAATATGTCAAAATTAAACTGACAGAAATGAGAATAAGTCTAAATACCTATATTGAATTTAATTTTAGTCTTAAATGACTTAACACTTAATAGATTTGAATTAAACTGAATTGAATTTAATATGTTTGAACTGAACTAAACAAAAATGATTAGATCTAAATTGAAATTAATAAATTTAAATTGTTAAAATAATTCTTTTGTTTTTATTTCAACAATCTTTTTACTTAATCAATTTTCTTTAGAATTACACACAAAAAAAAAAACTTGAAAATATTTTTCAATAATATTATCTAATGATTTTTCAATAATATTATCTAATGTTTTCATTTATCTTTTAAATTATATAACTCGTGTAAATATGAATGGTAAATAGTTGAGTAGTTAAAAAACTAAATTGTTAAATAATTATTTTGTATGTATTTAAACTATCTTTGTAGTCAATTCTTCTTTCAAATTTAAGGTTTAGAAGTTTATAAACTATTGTAAGAAAATTAAATTGATAAATAATTAATTTTTTGGGTTTGAAACTATATCTCAATCTATGAATATACGGTCTCCATATATAAAATATTTATTACTTATTAAAGACATGTTCTTTAATACTCTAAATGACTGAACTGAACAGAACTAAACTACATATGTCTGAATTGAACTGGACTTAACTTAATAAGTCTGAAATAAAGCAAACTGTTCTAAAAGAACATGTTCTAAATCATTACAAACCTTACGTTTTGGATTGAAACTAACTGAATTGAATTAAACTAAACTGAATTGAACTTAATAAGTTTGAAATGAACTAAACGGAAATTAAGTTTAATTTAATTTAATTATAAAATATTGAAATTATAATAATAAAAATAATAAAATAATACAAAAATTAAAAATTAAATAAATAAACTGAACTTAATACTTAATTTATCTGAATTTAACTGAACTTAATGATTCTCCAAAACAGATTTACTTCTGTTGAGTTTAGTTTTGATCCATTAAGGACCTTACTCCAAGTTGAGTTTAGTTTTGATCCATTAAGGACCTTTTCTTTTGGTCTGAAACCTGAACTAAACTGAAATGAATTTAATAGGTTTGAATTGTATTGAACTGAAATTAAGTTCAATTTAGTTTCATTTAAAAATATTAAAATAATAATAATAAAATAATAATATTAAGTTAAATGACTGAATTGATATAAACTTAATAATTATTAACTGAACTTAACTTAATAGGTCAAAATTGAATTGTATAAGTCTAAACTGAACTGAAATGAGAATAAGTATAAAAGTAATATATTGAATTTAATTTTTGTCCTAAATGACTTAACTGAACTGCACTAAATATGTCTGAACTGAACTTAATTGAACTTGATATGTTTAAACTCAACTTAATTGAAATTAATAGATCTAAACTTAATTGAACTTAATAAATTTAAACGGTTAAAATAATTCTTTTGTTTATATTTCAAAAATCTTTTATTCGATCAAACTTTTTTAGAATTATACAAAAAAAAAAAACTTGAAAATATTTTTCAATAATATTTTCTAATGTTTTCATTAATTTTTTAAATCATATAAACCGTGTAAATTATGAATGGTAAATAGTTGAGTAATTAAATAATTAAATTGTTAAATAATTATTTTATTTGTATTTAAACTATCTCCCTACTCAATTGTTTTTTTTAATTAAAGATTTAGAAATTTATAAACTATTCTAAGAAAATTAAATTGATAAATAATCCATTTTTTGTGTTTATAACTATACCTCATTTTCAATGAATATACGTCTCAATAAATAAAATATTTATTACTTATTAAAGACATGTTCTTTAAGGCTCAAAATGGTTGTACTGAAATGAATTAAACTTAATAGGTCTGAATTACTTAACTTAATCAGTCTGAAATAAAGTCAATTGAGAATAAGTCTTAAAGAACAGGGTTCTAAATCATCATCAACATTTCTTTTGAACCGAAACTGACTTAATTGAATTAAAGTGAACTAAATTGAACTTAATAAGTCTGAAATGAACTAAACTGAAATTATGTTCAATTTAATTTAATTTTAAAATATTGAAATGATAATAATAAAAATAATGAAATAATACAAAAAATAAAAATTTAATAAAAAACTGAAGATCTGAACTGAATTGAACTGAACTTAACTTAATTTATCTGAACTGAACTTAATGATTCTAAACTGAACTAAAATAAAGCGAACTGATTAAAACTCAAAAACAACTACTTCAGTTTAGTTTCGTGTTGATCCATTAAGAACCTGTACTTTTGGACTAATATTGTCTGAACTAAACTGGAGTGAATTTAATATGTTTGAATTAAATTTGAACTTAAATTAAGTTCAATTTAGTTTTATTTTAAAATATTGTAGTAATAATAATATAATAATATTAAATTAAATGGCTGAATTGATGTAAGCTTAATAATCATTAACTGAAGTGAAACTTAATTGAATGAGTCTAAACTGAACTGAAATGAGAATAATGACATGTTCTTCTGGACTTAATTTCAGTCCAATTCAGTTAAGTTCAGACCGCTTCAGTTCAGTTCAGTTAAGTTTAGTTCGTTTCAAAATGGTTAATGCGGAATAAAGAGAATTGAAAATAAGTCTAAAATAACATGTTCTAAATCATTATCAACATTACGACCTGCTCTTTTGGACTGAAATTGACTGAATTAAACTGAACTGAAATAAACTTAATAAATTTGAACTAACAAAACAAATTTTAAGTTTAATATAATTTAATTTTAAAATATTAAAATGATAATAAGAAAAATAATAAAATAATACAAAATTAAAAATTAAATGAATAAACTGAACTTAATGGATCTGAAATGAATTAATTTAATTTATATAAACTGAACTGAACTTAATGAGTCTGAAGTCAACTGAGAATAAGTCTAAAATAGCTTTACTTCATTGCAGTTCAGATCAATTAAGAACATGTTAAAATGTCTAAAGTTATATAAATTGAACTGAATTTATTAGGTTTGAACTGCAATTAAGTTCAATTTAATTTTATTTTAAAATATTGAAATATTTTTTATAAAATAATAATATTAAATTAAATGAATGAATTGATGTAAACTAAATAGTTATGAACTGAACTGAACTTATTAGGTCAAAACTTAACTGAATGGGTTTAAACAGAACTGAAATGAGAATTACAATTAAAGTACCAGTACTAAGTTAATTTCAGTTGAGTTATTTAATTTTGTTTATTTATTATTATTATTATTATTATTAAAATATTTTAAAATTAAATTAAATTAAATTGAACTTAATTTTAGTTCAATTCTATTCAGTTCAGTTCATTAAAAACCTATTAAGTTCCGTTCATATCATTTCGATTCAAACTTATTAAGTTGAGATCTAAAAACTTTCATTATTAATTAATCTTTTGATTTATATAACCCGTTTAAATTCTGAATCTTATTAAGTTGAGATCTAAAAACTTTCATTATTAATTAATCTTTTGATTTATATAACCCGTTTAAATTCTGAATCTTATTAAGTTGAGATCTAAAAACTTTCATTATTAATTAATCTTTTGATTTATATAACCCGTTTAAATTCTGAATGGTGAATAGTTGAATAGTTAAACATTCATCTTTAATGCTATATGTTTAGTTTAGCTGGTTGGAGAGCTAGTCTGTTAGCTCGGTAATGCGGTGGGGCTTTCATCCCTATGCGATGTACTGTATGATACACTTTCTCTTTTCTATGTGATTGACCTTTACCAAAAAAAAAATAATGAATGATGAATATAGTTGAATAGTTAATAAAATAAATTGTTGAATGATAATTTTTTTTATATTTTATTTAAATTCAAATTTTAGAAGTTTATTAACTATTCCAAAAAAAAAAATTGATAAATAATTATTTTTTGTGTTTGAAACTATATTTAATTCTTAATGAAAATACGTTCTAAATATATAATTTTTTATTACTTATTATAGACATGTTCTTTAAGACTCAAAATGGAATGAACTGAACATAATAAGTCTGAAATAAAGGGAACTGAGAATAAATCTAAAATAACATGTTCAATATCATTTATTATCAACATTACGGTCCCGCTCTTTTAAATAAAACAAAATTTAAAAATTAAATGAATAAACCGATTTTAATGGATCTCAAATGAGCTAAATTTAATTTATCCGAAATAAACTGAATTTAATGAGTTTGAATTGAACTAAACTGAGAATAAGTCCAAAATAGCTTTACTTCAGTTCAGATCAATTAAAAACCTATTATTTTGACTTAAACTTTCTGAATTAAACTTAACCAAACTGAATTTAATATGTTTGAATTGAATTGAACTGAAATTATGTTCAATTTATTTTCATTTTAAAATATTGAAATAATAATAATAAAATAATTATATTAAATTAAATGACTGAATTGAATTGATGTAAACTTAATAGTTACGAACTGAACTTAATAAGTCAAAACAGAACTGAATGAGTGTAAATTGAACTGAAATGAGAATAACTCTAAAAGAACAGGTACTAAGTTAATTTTCGTTCATCTACATTAAGTTCAGTTCTATTTTATTTTGTTTTTATTTATTTATTATTATTTAAATATTTTAAAATTAAATTAAATTAGATTGAACTTAATATTAGTTCATTTCGATTCAATTCAGTTCAGTTCGATTCAATTCAATTCAGTTCATTAAAGACCTATTAAGTTCAGATCATATCATTTCGGTTCAGATCTATGAAGTTTAGTTCACTTCAGTAAAGATCTATTAAGTTCATTTTGATTAATCTTTTGAATCATATAACCCGTTTAAATTATGAATTGTGAATAGTTGAATAGTTAATCATTCATCTTTTGAATCATATAACTTGTGTAAATTATGAATGGTGAATATAGTTGAATAGTTTAAAAAATAAATTGTTAAATAATAATTTTGTTTATATTTTATTTAAATTCTAAATTTAGAAGTTTATGTACTAATCCAAAATAAATTGATAAATAATAATTTTTTTGTGTTTGTAACTTTATTTAATTCTTAATGAAAATACGCTCTAAATATATAAATTTTTTTTATTAATTATTAAAGACATGTTCTTTAAGAATAAAAATGGCTGAAATGAAATAAATTGACGTCTGAAATAAAGCGAATTGTAAATTAATCTAAATGAACATGTTCTAAATCATTATTAACGTTGCGGACCTGCTTTTTTAGACTGAAATTGGCTGAAGTGAATTAAACTGAACTGAAATGAACTTAATAAATCTGAACTAACTAAACTAAAATAAAGTTTAATATAATATAATTTTAAAATATTAAAATGATAATAAGAAAAATAATAAAATAAAAAAAAATCAAAAATTAAATGAATAAACTAAAGTTAATGGATCATAAATGAACTAAATTTAATTTATGTGACTTAATAGTAAACTGAGAATAAGTCCAAAATAACTTTACTTCAATTGAGTTCGGATTAATTAAGAACCTGTTCTTTTACACGGAAATTGTCTGAATTAAACTAAACTGAACTGAATTTAATAGCTTTGAATTGAATTGAACATAAATTAATTCAATATAATTTTATTTTAAAATATTGAAATAATAATAATAATAATATAAAAAATTTAAATTAAATGACTGGATTGATGTAAACTTAATAGTTATAAACTGAACTGAACTTAATAGGTCAAAACTAAATTGATCAATGAGTCTAAACTGAACTGAAATAAGAATAGTCTAAAAGACCCGGTCATAAGTTAATTTCAGTTAAGATCCATTGAGTTCAGTTCTATTCATTTATTTAATTTTGTTTATTTTGTTTATTATTATTTAAATATTTTAAAATTAAATTAAATTAGATTGAACTTAATTTTAGTTCCGCTCGATTCAATTCAATTCAGTTTATTTAAGACATATTAAATTCAGTTTATATCATTTCGGTTTATATCATTTCGGTTTAGACTCATTAAGTTCAATTCACTTCATTTGAGACCAATTAAGTTCAGTTTGATTCATCTTTTGAATCATATAAAGCGTTTAAATTATGAATGGTGAATAGTTGAATAGTTAATCATTTATCTTTTGAATCATATAACTCGTGTAAATTATGAATGGTGAATATAGTTGAATAGTTAATCATTAGAAGTTTATGAACTATCTCTTTAGTTTATGATGAATCTTAGAAGAAATTAAGTTAGTGCTCAAAAATATTGTATTTGTACATTAAGTGAGAAAATAAATGATAAAATCTTTTAACTTATTATTTATATATTATTAATTTATAACGATTAATCAATTAAAATTAAAAATAATTGTAATAATATGTAATAAGTCATAATTTTTTTATAATATTATTATTTATATTATTATATAAGTATGATGAGAAAAACAAATAAATAAAAGACATATTATTAATCAAATGAGATAAATAAATTTTTATCTTGTAATTCAAAGTATACTTTATTTAAAAAAAATGAACTACAAATTGAAATCTTAAGCGCCCTGAAAAAAATTAAACAATTTAAAACTAAAATTGAATTTATAAAATAAAAAGCAATTAATTAGATTATAAAAAACGAATAAGAATAATGCGACATTATAAAAAAAATAAGTATATGAAAATAATTGTTATGGAAATAATTGGTATAAAAAAGTCCACGTAAGATTTTATGTAAATATAATTAATTAAATAATTATTTATAGAAAACAAAGAAATAAAAAAAATTCATAAATGCATGAAAATATAATTAATTAAATATTTATTTATAGAAAACAAACAAATAAAAAAATTCATAAATGCAAAAAATAACAAATGATATTATCAACAAAAGAATAAATAAATTACTTACCTTTGAGTCTGCAAAGAAAACAAACAAATAAGAAAATTCATAAATGCAAAAAACAAAAAAATAAAATTATCAACAAAATAATGAATTAAATAACGTAAATTAAAAAAATAATTAAAATATACATTATCTAAATTTGAAAAAAAAAACTTTAGATAGATAACGTTTAATCAAATAAAATAAGTAACAACTACTCTAAGTAGACGAAAATCATAAAAAAGAAGTCTTTGATGAATGGTTATTTTTTTTAATTCTCAAATACCGCTAGCCCCATTGACTGCTCTCTATATGGTTCCGAGAAACACTGATTATTAATCTCCCCTAGAAAAAAATCAATATTCGTGAGATATAATCAAATAAAATTATTAAAATCATACCTAAAATCAAATATACATTTCTTGCAATTACCTACACATAAAAAAAAACGACATTAGCAACCAAAGAACAAATTAAATAATTGCATTATAGAAAAAAATGTAATGAATCTATCGTGAGATATAATCAAATAAAATTGTTAAAATCATACCTAAAATCAAATATACATTTCTTGCAATTACCTACACATAAAAAAACGACATTAGCAACCAAAGAACAAATTAAATAATTGCATTATAGAAAAAATGTAATGAATATGCAAAATAAAAAGTAAGTGAATGAGAAAATGAATTTTATATTTAGTATAAATAGTATTCAAATTACCATAAATAATTTGTTAATTTAGAAAAATAATTTATCAATCAAAAATTGGAAAAAAATTACTAAAACAAATATAGTAATAATTATAATAAATCCGTGTTATATTTTTTGAATGATTTTAATGTCTTTATCAATTCATATTTTTAAGTTGAAAATTTGAAAATATTCATTAATAATAATTTTTAAATAAAATGAGATGCCTAATATAAAGAGGGTTTATAAATAAATATTTGACCGCATTATATTATTCTTACCATTTATTATAATTATAATTACCATAGGAAAATTAGGAAATAAATTTATATTACCCTATCTAATTAAAAGAATATATAATTACCATAGCATAACATTAAATCTACATTAGTGATAGATATATAAATACCATAATTACCGGAGTAATTAAAAGAATATATAATTTGGTGTCGTAGTAGAAGCATAAAGATAGCATAATTCTAAAAAATTGACTAATTTATTGATAGGTCCGATTGATTTGGTCTCCGTGTCATAATTACGATTTAAATGAGTTCTCATATTTGAATTTTCAAATTCCTTCTTCTTCTTCTTCTTCTTCTTCTTCTTATTATTATTATTATTATTATTATTATTATTATTATTATTATTATTATTATTATTATTATTATTATTATTATTATTATTATTATTATTATTATTATATCATAGATTATAAATCATAAATTGGCTAATTGACAATTTATTTTTTTAATATGTAGAATGATCACAATTAAATCGGCTAATTGATTATAAATTATAATCTCCATAATTATAGATGGAAAAATGAGAATAGTATGGAAATGATAATTCAATGAAAATAATTAATCTTAAGTTATGGAAATATATAATCTGAATGTCTTAATTGATAATTCATAATTAATAATTAATTTGTATGACACGTCAATAATAAATGACATAGAAAAATCCATGTCAATTAGAATATAAGCTTTAGAAGTGACAAGATATAAGTATGTCAAATAGTGTGAACATGCTTATTTTTTGTAGTGTATTTTTTTGTGTTCACGTTATCCACGTGGGATCAGCAAAGTCTGTATTTATATATTAAATAAATCATGCCATTATAAATCAAACTAAATTTAAATTGTTTACAACAAAACTTTGATAAACCTAATTCAAAACATCAAATAAACGGAACAAAATCTTCTTAATTTTATTTGATTGCCGTTAATACAAAATTAACAAACCTGCAAAGAAAAACAAAAAAAGAATAAAACAAAGTAGTGTATAATATATATATAAACTACTAATGAGGACTTGTTTAAAATATGAGAAACATAATAAAACAAATTATGAATATATTTACACCGACAAAAAAAAAAAATTAGACGAATATAAAAATTATATAGTGAATAAATCGAAATAATTACCTTCATAGCTACAAAAAAATTTAAAAAAATAGACGAATAGATAAAAATTATACATGACATTAATCGAAATACTTACCTTGATAGTTACAAAAAATAATAACAAAACAAATTAGACGAATAGATAAAAATTATACATTACATTAATAAAATACTTACTTTCATAGCTGCAAAACATAAAAACAAAAAAAATTAGACGAAAACCATTAAAAAAATATAAGAATACGAAAAATAAATAATACTTACAATGCTTACCTGCAAAAAAATACAAATTACATTAAAATAAATTATAAGATTTACGCAACAAAACCATCAAGAATAACAACTACAAAATTAGAAAAAACAAACATATAATATTTAAAACAAAAATAATAAAATCAATACTTACCATGTGTGTGACCTACAAAAAAACATTTAGAAGCATTAGTATAATTTCTAATTATAATAATTAGAATAATAATAATAACAAATACAAAAATTATGAATATAGTAAAAAAAATCGAAAATAAATAGGATACGGTATAGATTGTCAATTACTTACCCATAAATCCTGTAAAAAAAACAAATGAATTAAACTATGATTACATAATTAAAAATCAATTAAATAACATGTTCAAAATATGAAATTAATGAGGAAGTATTCGAAAATACTTACATCATGCATGAATCCTGAAAAATGTAGAAAATAATTAAAGACAATAGTGCAAAAAAAAAAAAGTTGATTAGTCGAAAATACTTACCTCGTGAATCCTGTAAAAAGTAGACAAAAATTAAAGTCAATAGAATAAATCAATAAATTATTTCTTATATTGTGGCCTGAAAAAAAAAACAACAATTACAGATAATATATTCCTAACATGATAGTCACAATGAGGAAGAAAGAAGCATTTATATAGAACTTCATGCATGTAATATGGAATTTATATTAATATAATAATATAAATTAATTAATTATGTAAATATTATTCAAATTTTATATAATATTAGGAGAATGAACTATATTAATAAGAAAATATAAAAATATGATTTGATTTGTTTATTACCATATATTTAATAAATCATACGATTTTATTATATATTGTAGATTGATATATATATGGTAAAAGAAGTAATAAAATTTATGACATTAAATAACAAATCAAATAGATTAATTATTTATGGAAATTGTCAAAAATAATATATAGAATTGATGACATTAAGTAACAAATCAAATACAATTTTACTATAAATACGTGATGATGAAATATGTCAAGTAAGTAAATCGGTCAATCATTATAAATTCGGTTATTATTATTTATGAAAATTGAATAATTTACAAAATATGTCATTATTATTTAAATCATTCAATTAAAAGCCACGTCGTAATTAAGAAACGCCACATAATAAAATTTTAACCAATGAAAGATTTGTCTGTGCCACATAGTGTGAACATGCTCATTTTTTGTAGTATATTTTTGTGTGTTAACATTTGACACGTGGAATCAGCAAAGTCTGGATTTATATATTAAATAGATTATTGCTATACATAGTTATTATTATACAAGAATAAAAATAATTTTTTTGTATAAAAAATAATATAAATATAAAAATAATATATATACAATATTGTCTAATCTTTAAATTCAGAAAATCAATTTAATAATTTTGAATAATAAAATTTGACCATATTAAAAATGATGTTTAACATATAAATTTAATAAAATATTAATGCATATAAGAATTATAAACTTTGACGTTATTGATTTTATTGATTTTGATAAATATATTAAATTAATTTAAAATATTATTGATTTTAATAAATAAAATATATTAAATATTATTAATAAATATTTTTATTATATATTAATCATTTATTCATAAGGTATAAAACTTTAAGATGATATTTCGAAAAGGTATAATTCCAAGACATTGCAATTGACCTAGAAAAAAAAAATGTATAATTTATGACAATTTAAAGTTTATAGAGTATTAAGTATATATAGAGTTTCTACTTTATTTTGATGATAAAATGATGAGAGCAGCGACAAAATTAGGGTTAGGTTTTGGAAACAAAATCAGCGGCTGCAGCCGCCGTTGGAGAAGATCTGCGAGTGGTTTAGCGGCGGCGGGTTCGGAATCGAAGAGTTTATACTTATGTTTCACCGAGAAGGGTGGAAGCCGTGATGAAAGGTTCACAAAACAAGTAATTCGCCGCATCCGATTTCACGCCGAGCAGAAGTATCCGGTGGTGGAAACTCATGAGAATTTTTTCGGTGGTTATGATAATTCTCGGAGCCTCTCCACTCGCATCGGTTCCCAAATCGTGATGCCATTATTCGACACCGCGCATTTCACCCTGTTCGACGTGTCGAAATCGAAAGCCGAATCGAAGGAATTTTCGACCCCTAAAACCCATCCCCAGGTATTGGCGGTCGACGGGAAGCTCTACTGCATCGACGCCTGCGCCGATTCGCTTCAGCACCCCGATGAGAATTTTCCTTTCGAGGTATCTGAAAACAACCTCCTCGAGTGGAGGCGTCTGGATCCTCCTCCCGGAGGAGGCCTTGAACTTAGCTTTTTCACGGCCTCTTTCTTGGAAGAGAATCGAATCTTAGGTTGGGAGCATAACAAGCCCGGAGTGTATTGCTTCGATACAACCAACCCCGAAACGGATGGGTAGAATTGTCTTTCGCATTGGGTAATAGCCTCCCCTTTATTGATGATGCCAAGCCTCCTATCTTCGTCCGCGACTTTCATCCGGTTATCGGGCATTTCCACCTAATGTTTTCGTTCGATCCTATGAAATCCCCCCTCGTAGTGAACTTTTACTTCATGCGAGACGATTGCGATTCCTTCCACATCCTCGAGTGCACGCCTCTTCCTCTGCCGAAATCGTGCAAAAAGTATACTCGCGGTCGTAATGAATTCGTCTCTGCTGATTTTGAATTCGTCCCTCTCGGAGCAAAAAAGGTGTGCCTTGTGTTGAACAAATTCTTCCCCTGCGATAGTCCCATTCGTAACCAACCTAGAAACGTGGGGACTATTCTTCTCGTGACTTTTGAATATAAAATTATTGCGAATAAGGACTACGAACCCCCCATTGAGATTGAAGCCAGATTGCTCCGGACACAACGCTTCGGATACTGGCCCAGTGGGCAACCGGATCACTATCCCAACCAGACCGACACAGTACAAATGACTGGTGTATATCTTCTCTAAGAATTGAGATTTTGAGGAGAGATATTATAGGGAGAAGATCATGTGATGGTTGTTTTGCTTATAGTTTGGTTGATTTTAAATAAATAATTTTTTGAATATGAAATTATTGTTTCTTAATTAGAGAGGCTAATTTATTGGTTGTTTTGCTTATAGTTTGGTTGATTTTAAATAAATAATTTTTTGAATATGAAATTATTGTTTCTTAATTAGAGAGGCTAATTTATTAGGTTTAACTTCGATCCATATTCTTTTTCAGTCGTAACATGTTCTTTTTCAGTTAAGTTCAATATATAACAAATTCAGTTAAATTCAGTCGCTTAATTTAGTTCAGAACGCTTATATAATAATTCAGTTTATATCGCTTAAATTCAGTCAGTAAGCAAAATATATAATAATTTATAAAAGTTGTTATTATTTTTATAAAAAAACAATTCAATTCAGAATTTTATAAAAGTTATTATTATATTCGCTTAAGTTTAGTTCAGATCGCTTAAGTTCAGTTTAGTTCAGATAGCTTAAGTTCAGTTCAGCCGGTTGGACTCGCTTAAGTTCAGTTTAGATCGCTTAAGTTCAGTTCAGTTCAGTCGGTTTCAGTCCAAAATCCAAAAGAACAGGTCTGAACTCGCTTAAGTTCAGTTTAGATCGCTTAAGTTCAGTTCAGTTCAGCCGGTTTCAGTCCAAAGTTTAGATCGCTTAAGTTCAGTTCAGTTCAGCCGGTTTCAGTCCAAAAGAACATGTCCTTAATGTGCCAGTAAATGTATTGAATTACTCTTTAAGTTCCATAATTTGTGAGATTTGTACGGAACTAAATTAAAATTGACAAAAATTAAGTTAATAAAAAAATAATTTTTTTAATTGAAATTTCACTTGAACACTTAAAAAAATTAAAACACTTATTTTTATAAAATCACTTGAAATTTCCCTTTTTAAAATCTCCGTATTAAGTAATTCAATATCGTTAATGTAATGTTTGCATTAATATAATATTCAAATTCAATTTACTTCTGGATTATCAAAAATTAATTCTGAAAAAAATAATTATTTATAATAAATATCTACGAGTATTATAAAATTAAGGAGTAATTTGGATAAGGAGTAATTTTTAGTTTCGAAAACCGGTCCATTCCGGTCCGAGTCCTCATATGAACCCCTATTCAAAATGTTAAAATAACATTGTAGAAACCAATATTTAATCCCAAATTTCCTAACATAGTTGATTTTGAGAGGCAATTGGAGGAGAAGAAAGAGATACCCACAGGCCACAACCTTTTGTCATAGTGTCTCATATCAGCACAAGTGAGCTAGAATCTATCTTGTGAAGACATAACAGACTCTGTTTCCACAAGTGAGAATCGAACAGCCACTAGTTCATCTGTTCATTGATATAACAACAACAAAAATATTACTGTAATAAACAAGATTAATCCAGGCTTATAAGTGAGTAAAACCAAGACTTAGACTCTGTTCTTTTGGACTGAAAGTAACTGAACTTTACTGAACTGAACTAAACTTAACTGAATAGATCTGAACTGAACTGAACTAAACTGAATAAGCCTGAACTGAACTGAACTGAAATTAAGTTCAAAATAAGAAATTTGAACTGAACTGAAATTAAGTTCAAAATAAATAATAATATAAGATTATTTTTTAATAATATTAATTGTTATATTTTTTAAAAAATAAATAAATAAATTCATAAATGATGTTTTTTATTTAAAAATTTTCTATTTATCAAATATAATTTTTTTATTAACTAAAATTTCACTATATATTAATTATTAATATGTAATTTAATTACAATATAACAAAATAATCTAAAATTAATAAAAAAATTATATATTTTTTAATTTATAAAATATTTATTTACTTAAAAATAATAGTTTTTCATATTTACTTAATAAATTTAAAATTTATAAATATAAAAATTAAATTAAATTATTATTTTATATTTAATTTATTTAACTTTTAAATTAATCCGGTTTTATCCGGTCCAAAATCGGACCAGACTCGAATTTACCGGTCCGGTTTGGTCCGGATCGGTATTATTTCGGTCCAGTTTCCGAGTCATGCTTTTTCATGATTCCGGTTCTGGTCCTATCCGGTTTCGGTCCGGTTTTGGACCGATGAACACCCCTACATGGACCACCTAGAGTTATTTCATAACATTTCAATTACCGACATTCTTCATTAAGAATGAAAGTTGAATGTGCTTTTGGTCAGTTAAAAAAAAGGTGGAAGGTGTTGAAAATTATGCCTCAAATAACACAAAAGTATCAAATGTCAATTATTGTTTCTTGTTTCACACTTCATAATTTCATACGAATGCACGAGAGTGGTATTCCAATTGTACATCATGATGTTGCCAGTGGGAGAACAAATTCAAACTTTGATGACAAAAATCGAATGAAGCTCATGTCTAAGGTAAGGATGGATATAGCTGAAGCTATTTGGAAAGATAACAACACCGAAGAGCATGACAATAGAGTACAACAAAATGATAAGGAGTTAGATCATATGGAAGTAGATTGATCGATTATTTTAATTTTGTAATTTTTGTGATTTTTTTCAATATTACAAACATTTAATATTTATTGACATTAATTTTTATTGTTTTATTATTATTATTAGTATTATTATTATTATTATTCTTATTATTATTATAATAATAATAATTATTATTATTGTTGTTATTATTATTATTATTAAAAACTGAACTGAAACTGAACTGAATAAAACTGAACTGAACTGAAATGAACTGAAATTAAGTCCAAAAGAACAGGGCCTTACAGATCCATTATTAGAGAAGAAATACACCACTCATGCGTACTGAGTTGGTCTTGGTGCAACCTGGCTTCTGCAGTTGACTAGAATGGTATCGAAAGCGTTTGGCCCCAAGCAATCGGGTGTGGAGGCGTGCGATGGGTTTGCGGAATTTGATGGAATCGAGGCAGAAGACTATAGGGACAAATTCATACTCAAAAGTTAAGACAAGAAGAATTCCCGTGTTTTTTTTGAGTTGATCATGATGGTCATGAGGGAAGAACTTGTTCAGAACAAGGCAGACCTTTTGTTCTCCGAGATGGACGAATTCATAATCAATCGACGAGATGGGTAGTTTAGGGTCGAGATCATTGTAAAATTCAGGCACCCGAAGAGGCATTTCCTGGATGATGTGGAAGTAATCACAATTGCCCGACAAAAAACAAGAGGTTACTAACGAACGTTTAGGATCGTATATAAACATTAAGTGGAAGTCACCGAGAACAGGATGATGGTCGCGGATGAAGAGAGGAGGCCTTCGATTCCAAACGAGAAACGGAAGGGCGTTAGATAAACTGGAACACGACTCTGCCCATCCGTTTTCAGGGTTGTTTGTATCGAAGCAATACACTCCAACCTCGTCTCGCTCCCAACCTAAGATCTTGTTGCTCCCCTCCAAAAAGGAAACGGAGAAATCGTTCCCATTGATGAAGGGAGGGGGATCCAGAGGGACCCACTCGAGGCTGTTGGTGTTTTCAGAAATATCTAAAAACTCAAAAGGCTGAATCAGCTTTCCATCTAGTTCTATAGCGATTTTGCTGTTCCTCAGCAGCTTCTTTCTCACCACAGTGTTGTTGCCCGATAGATCGAGTTTTTTTCTTTTTTCGTCGAGCAGAGAATGCCCGCCGTCGAAAGGCAAGAAGGGGGTGTTGCCGATGCTGTAGGGTAAGGGTTTGGTTTTCGGCTCCCCCCACGGGTTTTGAAATGCCACGTCAGCCAAATAGGGGGTGTTGTCGATGCAGTAGAGCTTGCCGTTCAACTCCCCCAGCAGCGGCTCCTTTTTAGGACTCGAGAATTTATATAGTTTTGATTTCTTCGACGAATAAGGAAATTCGATCAAATTAAAATGGGTAATACGATGATTGTCGGTTCCTATGGGAAGAATAATTCGGGAGGCGCCGAAGCGGGTGGAAAAGCTCCGGGACTTGTATACCGTGGACGAACTCTTATAAGCAACCTCCGGCTCCGGTTCCGGCAACAACTCATCGTTATCAATATCATCAACTACAGTAGTATTCAATCTGATGGAGCGAACAACTTGATTGGTGTAGCTTCCGGCGCTCTCAACGAAACATAAGCAGAGACTCTTCTCCTTGTTCAATTCCGGAGATTCCGATTCCGATTCCGAACGCATCTTCTTCGCCGCCGCTAAACTACACATGGATCTTCTCATACATAGAAAACCCCTATTTTTCTCTGCAAAACCTAACCCTAGTTTTGATGCTGCTCTCCTCATCTTTCCGACGAACAAACGCCCAAGTGAAGTGTCAATTAGTTTTAGATACACCACTACTACTCCTTTATTAATTCTATTTTTTTTTTTTTTTTTTTTTTACAATTCTAAAACAAAAAATGTACTCTACATGTATTTGATAAATTGAATTTATCAAATTCTAATAAAAAATAGTAATATTATGGTTTAAATGTACTCCTATACTGCTTAAATAATAAATATGATAGACATTATGTTATTATTATAGTTTTTTATTTACTATAAATATTTTATATTTACGTATACTTGCAATTTTCACGTAATACTTTGAGGTTGCTCGAGCACATGAAACGAAATCGAAACCTTCTACAGTATATTTTACATGTATAACTGTAATTTATCATGTGACAAGAGGGCAGTCTTCGCTTAATTTCTTCTGCTCTGGTAACTTCAGACTCGCCATGAAATTGATCTGTTAGGCACTCTAAATATCCTCTAATCAAGGTCAATGTCCTCGGCAAGTTTCCCTTTTCGGCAATTTCGTGTCTTTCTATCGAGTCTCGTCAAAGATCAATAACCAGTGCAGAATCGTTATGATTTTTAATTTGTATGCACATTAAATTAAAAATGATCGATACCAAAGTGTGTTGTGAGAGCCTACGTACGCACTACCTCTGGGCTTTGTACTTTTTTGACGTATTTTTATTATTATTTAAATTAATACAGGACATACTAAAAAACGTTGTTTAGTAATAATAAACTAATTAAAGTAATTAAGGAGAATATTATATTATTTTGACGCAGTGAAATACATATATATTTGGTCAAATATGAATTATTGAACAATGTATACTAATTAAGTTAATAATTTTGTAGGCTTTGTTCCATGATAATTTCATGTATCAAAAAACCATTTTAATGTAAATACTTTCTCGACGGACCAATAAGAGCTCTCGGATGATGTTTAACGGATAAACCAATATTAAGAGCGCCCGGAGCTTTACAATTGTTGCAACCTCTGCTAGGAGGATTAGCCGGTACGGGTGGAGCATTCGATCCATCGTCTCCTCCATTTCCAATAGCCGGATAGCTTATATCTTCCGATTGTGTCGACTGAAAACTAGCCGCCACAGCGAGAAGTATCACCAAGATAGCTACAAACGATCTCGCCATTATTGTGATTTTATTAAATATACAAGTTTTCCTTTAAATCAAAACAATGTTTTGGAAAACTCAGAAAGCAAATTTTGGTAGGTCGAGAAGTACTTGTTTGATTTATTTCTTGCACAAAATGATTGTTTATATAGACAAACTATCAGAGAATTTTGTCCATTGAAATTTCAAAAGGGCTATTAATATGGAGAACCTCTCAAATTCAAATGACATACCTTTAGTGTCAAAAAATGGAATTATTATCCTACAAGGATCAGCAAGAAATTATTGATCCCATTCCGGCAACAACCATCAGCATCTTTATCATCTTCTACAGTAGTATAATTCGATCTGATGGAATGAACAACTTGATTTGTCTAGCTTCCGGCACTCTCAATGAAACATAAGCATAAACTCTTCGATTCCGATGTCATCATCTTCGCCGCTGCTAAACTACACATTGATCTTCTCATACATGGCAAAGGGCGGCGACTGCCCTTAATTTTATCGGCAGAACCTAGCTAACCCTTATTTTGACGCTGCTCTCCTCATCTTTCCGACGAACAAACACAAAGTATGTCGATTACATTAGATTTTAGTGTAAATGCTAAGAACGGCACTAAATGCGTCTTTTTTATACTCCCGTGGTTTTATCTATGCAACTCCCGTATAAAAAAACGTTTTTGTACACTAAATAACCTAATTAAATACCCTTGCTTTTATGTACTACTTTTCTCACTCAAATTATTGGTCGAATGTTTGTCGAATAAATAGAAGTTTGTCGAATTCTCGTCGAATACATAGAAGCTTTATAGAATCATCTTTTATTAAACTCCAACACGACGGTTTCTCGAATCAACTGTCGAATCGAAATATTGCTTTGTATACTAAACTTTTTAATTGTTCCCAAATGTTTGTCGAATCCGGGATGTTTTGTCGAATGCTAAAACTTTTGATATCAAAATGTTTGTCGAATCCTTTTTATTAATTGCAAATTGTAACGCCCCAGAAAATTCAAAGGCTTAAAGGAATTGAATATGCTACTCATACCAACAGATGCATCTTCTTTTCTGGGCATCCTCCTATAAGAACTCCAAAGTTAAGCGTGCTGACTCTGGAGTAATTCTAGGATGGGTGACCCCCTGGGAAGTCTCCCGGGTGCGCACGAGTGAGAACAAAGTGCGCTGGAAAAGACAAGTGTTGGTACAGTGGGGCCAGGATATCACTCTCGACGGCAATCATTGGTAACCGAGCCGACCCATTAGGGTCGGGCTTCGACCCCTCAACGGGCCGGGGCGTTACAAATGGTATCAGAGCCAGTGCCGACCGGAATTGCGGGAACTAAGTGTCTTGCGGGGCTAAGTGCTCCACCCAGAAGTTGGTGAGAGTACTCGTAAGGGGCATTCCTGCACGGATGGTTGGTCCTGGGCAAGTAAGGACAAAGTGCGCTGGAAAAGACAAGTGTTGGTCCTGGGCAAGTAAGGACAAAGTGCGCTGGAAAAGACAAGTGTTGGTACAGTGGGGCCAGGATATCACTCTCGACGGCAATCATTGGTAACCGAGCCGGCCCATTAGGGTCGGGCTTCGACCCCTCAACGGGCCGGGGCGTTACAAATGGTATCAGAGCCGGTGCCGACCGGAATTGCGGGAACTAAGTGTCTTGCGGGGCTAAGTGCTCCACCCAGAAGTTGGTGAGAGTACCCGTAAGGGGCATTCCTGCACGGATGGTTGGTCCTGGGCAAGTAAGGCAAGTAAGGCACGCAACGAGGACGTTGCGCAGAAAAAGGTGGGGTGATTGTAACGCCCAGAAAATTCAAAGGCTTAAAAGGATTGAATATGCTACTCATACCAACAGATGCATCTACTTTTCTGGACATCCTCCTATAAGAACTTTTCTGGACATCCTCCTATAAGAACTCCAAAGTTAAGCGTGCTTGCTCTGGGGTAATTTTAGGATGGGTGACCCCCTGGGAAGTTTCTCGGGTGCGCACGAGTGGGGACAAAATGCGCTGGAAAAGGCAATTGTTGGTACAGTGAGACCAGGATATCACTACCTACGACAATCATTGGTAACCGAGCCGACCCATTAGGGCCGCCGCGAAAACCCCGTGTAGGTGATGCCAACCCGGACAACGGTCGAAAATTTTGAACAAGCTCATCGTAGAGGACCTCGGCTCACGTGCTTGCCAGTCGCCGTCGTAAGCCCATCATCAGAGAAGAAGACTTCTCTTGACGGAGATTTTTAAGGCGAATGTGGGATTCGCCACGACGAATGGGGATTCGTCCACATTCTGTCATGTCGAAAATTACTTATACAATTCGCCACAATAAAAGAGCAATTTCGATTGTTCAATGCTTTTTTGAATAAAAATACACTTTTTTTATATGCGATTGTAAAATGATGTATTACTATCCACTTTTGTGTAATTTAATTTTTTCCCTTGGTTTTATAACTCTATTTCATTAAATAATTACGGACTAGTGACTACTCCCGTATTTTTATGTTACAAATATTATAAATATTTCTCATTTAATTTCTAATGTGTTTTTTTAATACTATAACAATTAGGTTAATTACCGTTTGCAATCTCAAGTTTGGTGTATTTTACACTTTGCAACTTAGATGTAGCCGAACCGGAATATTCGAATGTTCCGAAGGAATAACGCTCCAAGCAAGAGCGTGAGTATCAATTAAATTTATAGTTGGAAGGGTATTGTTGTTGTTGCACACCATTAATTATATTTAAAATTAAAACAATAAATAATTTTTTACACAATATTGATATATTTATTTATTAAATTAAATTAAAAAGAAAAAAAATATATATTAATATATGTATCATAATTTTTAATTTCAGAAAGAACCCTAGTCCCTAATTTTTACTTATTAACTTCAACTTCTTCTATTCAAATTCAAACACATCATTTCTCCATGTTAATTGCTCAAGAAGTTGAATAATTCCCTGTAATACAATACACTGATAAATCTCATTTTGTATCTGCGCCCCAAAGTCCTCTCAGAACTACTAACAAGACGTTCGAGCCTAAAGCATCACCACACAAAAAAATCGTGAATAATCCATATGAGAACACCATCATGCGTTCGTCTATTTTAATTTAATAAATTAATTTTTTAAAGTAATGCCATAATATTTTTAGAATAAATTAAAATTTTATTGTATGTAAATATATCAATATTATAATTTTAAATTAATACTTGTAGAATAGTTTAAATTTTAATTTGTAGAGTATTAATATTATTAATATTTTTAAAAAAATCAATTCAGTTCAGATTGCTTAAGTTCAGTTCAGCCGGTTTCAGTCCAAAAGAACAAGTCCTAAATTAAGTTATTGACTATATAATATTTCATGTATGGGGGCCCAGTTCCACTGGCCCCAGTGTAGCCAGTGTAATTCGGCCCATGCTCTTTCAGTTTCAAAAAAAAAAAAATGTGCAGACAGAAATCTTTTTGCAAGGAAAGGAGTATGTTTTTTAGTATTTTGGTTGTACTATGAATGAACACATTATGTACTTATGGCTAGTTTATCTCTTAATAGTTCGAGATTTCACTTATATATGCAAGACTTTTTTTTATGAGAAGAGAACGGAAATTCTACTCCACCACCTATAGTTGGTAATGGAATAAATTCACCCATATCATGACATCGATCGGCATAGATTCTACTACTTGGCTGCTATGCGGCTATGCCCGTGGACTAGTCGATCGCTACGGTTCTTTGTAAAGAAATAGGGGTTTGAACCAAAAAGCTTTAAAAATTACAATAATTTTTCTAATATATTATTCATAATTTAAAATACTTACTAAAAAAACGTTGTTTAGCTAGTAACAATAAATTGAATAAAGTAAGAAGAATATTATTGAAGTAGTACAATACATGTAGTAAAATACATATTTGGGCAAATATGAATTATTGAACAATGTATTCTAAGTTAATAATTTTGTAGGCTTTGTTCCATGATAATTTCATGTATCACAAAACCATTTTAATGTAAATACTTTCTTGACGGACCAATAAGAGCTCTCGAAGGATGTTTAACGGATAAACCATTAAGAGCCCCCGGAGCTTTGCAATTGTTGCAACCTCTGCTAGGAGGATTAGCCGGTACGGGTGGAGCATTCGATCCATCGTCTCCTCCACTTCCAATAGCCGGATAGCTTATATCTTCCGATTGTGTCGACTGAAAACTAGCCGCCACAGCGAGAAGTATCACCAAGACAGCCACAAACGATCTCGCCATTATTGTGATTTTATTAAATATACAAGTTTTCCTTTTAATCAAAACAATGTTTTGGAAAACAATGTTTTGGAAAATCCAGAAAGCAAATTTTGGTAGGTCAAGAAGTACTTGTTTGATTTATTTCTTGCACAAAATGATTGTTTATATAGAAAAACTATCAGAGAATTTTGTCCATTGAAATTTAAAGTGCTATTAATAAGGATAACCTCTCAAATTCAAAGGACATGCCTTTAGTACATGTGAAAAATGGAATTAATATAGAAAGAAATTATAAAGGGTCTGGAGTCATCACTCTCTGAAACCATAAACAAGATTCCGACGTTGTATTCCCTTCCACATGATCAATATATAACCTGGGCTTAGTAGATGCACACTCAGAGAAAGCAAGGTGTCATAGATCATATTCCGTAAAGTTCACATTGAATACGACTCCATACCTGTAGATATAGTAGTATTAGAAAGGAAAATCCATTTAAGATGTAGAGTAGCAATTAAAAGAAATTAAGACTTACAGATTATTAGAAAAGAAATACACCACTCATGCGTACTGAGTCGGTGTTTTTGCAAGTTGTCTTATGCAGTTGCCTAGAATGGTATCGAAAGCGTTGTGTCCCAAGCAATCGGGAGTCGATGTATATGATGGGCTTTCCGTAATTGAAGACTTTAGGGGTAAATTTATATTCAAAAGTTACGACAAGAAGAACTCCCGTGTTTTTAAGTTGACCGTGATGGTCATGAGGGAAGAATTTGTTCAGAACAAGGCAGACCTTTTGATCTCCGAGGTGTACGAACTCATAATCAAGACCATCGTAAAAATCAGGCACATCAAGAGGTGAATACTTGATAATGTGAAAGTTATCACATTTGCCCGACATGAAACAAGCGGTTACTAACGACCATTTAGGTTCATAGATAAACGTTAGGTGGAAGTCCCCGATGTCGGGATGATAGTCCCGGATGAAGAGAGGCGGCCTACGATTCCAAACGAGAAACGGAAGGGCGTTAGACAAACTGGAACTCGACTCTGCCCATCCGTTTTCAGGGGTGTTTGTATCGAAGCAATACACTCCAACCTCGTCTCGCTCCCAACCTAAGATCTTGTTGCTCCCCTCCAGAAACGAGACGACGAAATCATTCCCGTTGATAAACGGAGGGGGCTCCAGAGGGACCCACTCGAGGCTGTTGGTGTTTTCAGAAATATCTAAAAACTCAAAAGGCTGAACCTTTCTATCTTCTAATTTTTCAGCGAGTTTCGCTCTCATCAACGCGTCGTAGCCCGAAAGGTTATGTTTTTTTCTTTTTTCTTCGGCTAGAGACAATCTGTTTTCAAAAGACAAGCAGGGGATGGGTTTGCTTTTCGACTCTCCCGGAGGCGGACTATTCAAGAAATAGGGAGCATTGTCAATGCAGTAGAGTTTTCCGTTCAACTCCCCGAGCAGAGGATCGTTTTTAGGACTCGAGAATTGATGTAGTTTTGTTTTCTTGGACGAATTCAGAAATTCGAGCAACCTGAAATGGGTAATACGATGGTCGTCGGTTCCCGTGGGGAGGACGATTCGGGAGGGGCCGAAGCGGGTGGAAAAGCTCCAGGACTTGTATACCGTGGACGAACTCTTGTAAGCAACCTCCGGCTCCGGCAACAGCTCGTAATCATCATCGTTATCGTCAAAACTTTTCAATCTGATGGAGCGAACAACTTGACTGGTGTAGCTTCCGGCCCTCACAACGAAACATAAGCATAGACTCATCCTCTTCGCCGCCGCTAAACTACCCATGGATAAATCCCCAATTTTCTCTGCAAAACCTAACCCTAGTTTTGACGGTGCTTAATTAGTGATTTGGTTATTCTTCTTTTTAAGTAATGTTTTTTTTTAAAAATAATTTCTTAATATTAAATCTACTATTAAGTGTGGGTTAAGTGAAAAATGAAGGGCTTGTTAGTCGAAAGGATGAGGAGAGCCGCGACGAAATTAGGGTTAGGTTTTGGAAACAAAATTAGGGGCGGTTGGAGAAGATCTCTGGTTAGTTCAGCGGCGGTGGAGAAGTCGAAGGTGAGTTCGGAATCGGAATCGGAATTGAAATCGAAGAGTTTATACTTGTGTTTCACAGAGAAGGGTCGATGCTGTGACGAAAGCTTCACCAATCAAGTTATTCGCCGCATCGGATTCGACAACGGCGATGACGACGATGATCGGAAGGAGAAGGTTCTGGTGGGGACCACTTACGAGAGGCGGTTCAACGGCGATACTCCTTGTAGCCGTTGCACTCGCATCGGTTCCCAAATCGTGTTGCCCTTCGGCACCGAGATCCGGTTAACGCACTTGACCCTGTTCGACGTGCCGACATCGAAAACCGAATCGAAGGAATTCTCGACTCCTAAAATCGCGCCGCGTGTGGTGGGGGTCGACGGCAAGCTCTACTGCATCGACAAGTGCAGTACTGAGAATGAGAATTACCCTTTCGAGGTACTCGAAAACCTCCCGTGGATACGTCTCGATCATCCTCCCTTTATCGATGTCTCTAGGTTCAATTCATTCACTGCCTCTGTTTTGGAAGGGAGCAAGAAAATCTTAGGTTGGGAGCCCGAAAAGCCCGGAGTGTATTGCTTCGACACCACCAAGCCCGAAAACGGATGGGCCGAGTCGTCTTTCAGTTTGGGCAACACCCTTCCCTTTCTTCCCCATGGCGAGCCTTATATCTTCGTTCGAGACCATCATCCGGCTCTCGGTTATTTCCACCTCACGTTTATCTACGACCCCGTGAACTCGCCTCTCGTCGTGGACTTTTTCTTAATGCGAGACGAGTGTGATTCTTTCCACGTCATCAAGAGCGAGCCTCTTCATTTGCCCAAATCGTACAAGAAGTATACTCGGGATCCTTCACCGTGGGACGATGAAAGATATCATCATGAGAATGATGATGGTTCTTACGATGAACCTAAGCCATTCGCGTCTTCTGATTATGAGTTTGTCCCTCTCGGATCAAGAAAGGTGTGCCTTGTCCTGAACAAGTCATTTCCTCACGATCATCCTCGTCGCCTGCTTAGAAACGTGGGAACTCTTCTTCTCGTGACTTTTGAATATAAGATTGTTGTTACCGATGAACCAACCGTCAAGATCCATACCCGATTGCTCAGGACACGACGCTTCAGATACTATTCCGGGGGAACCCAGACCGGCGTAGTATTTATGAACGGTGCATTTCTTCTCTAACAATTTGTAAGCCTTGTTTTCGAGTACTGCACTGCATTTTCTTTACTTGCATTTTAGATCAGTAACTCTCATAGTATTCTTGTTTATACTTTTGGTTGGATGATTAGATCAAGAATCTGACTCTCCTCGACAACCCTGAAAAAGCCGACTATCGAGTCACCAAGAACTTGGAATTTTACAGGCAAGAGGATCTAAAAAATCAATTAGGGTAAAAGTTCTTTGAACACGGATCGTATCTACTCGACGAAAAAAGTAAAAAAAAAAATGGATCATTCGGGCAACGACACGGTGGTGAGAGCAAAACTGCGGAGAATTAGCAAACTCTGCGAAAATTTAGATAGAAAGGTTCAACATTTTGAGTTTTTAAACGCTGAAAACGTAAACAACCTCGTGTGGGTCCCTCTGGATCCTCTTATGTCCTGAATTTTACGATGATTTACCCATCTCATCGATTGATTTTGAATTGTCTATCTCGGAGATCAAAAGGTCTGCCTTGTTCTGAACAAATTTTTCCCTCACGACCATCATGATCAACTCGAAAAAAAACACAGGAATTCTTTTTGTCTTAACTTTGAATATTTATTTAACCCTACAATCTTCCTCCACCATGATTCCGGCAAACCCGTCACATTCCTCCCCCCCTGATTGCTCGCTTTCGATATCATTCTAGTCAACTGCATAAGCCAGGTTGCACCAAGACCGACTCAGTACGCATGAATGGTGTATTTCTTCTCTAACACTATTCCGTAAGTCTTGTTTTAAATTTGTACTCTATATCCATACTATTATATAGTATGCATTTACGGATTCAATGTAAACTTTACGGAAAAAAGTACGATCTATGATCTTGCTTTCTATCATTCTATGTGTGTGCATCTACCTCAAATCTTGTTTATTACAGTAATATTTTTGTTGTTATATCAATGAACAGATGAACTCGTCGTTGTTCGATCTACTTGTTGATCGATTCTAGCTCACTTGGGCAAACAGAGAGTTCGCTCCCGATCGAGTTACGATTCTAAGATTATGATAATCGTATTTGATTCTTTCGGTTAATACAAATAAATTCTTTCGTTAATCATACCATTATCCGAGTTACAAACTTAGCTAAACATTTCGACAAAATATTTAAAAACCATAATCAAAAGAGACATGAACATAAATTAAAATAAGACAAATCATTTATAAAAATAACATCAAAGTAATTAGAAATCTAAAGTTTATTACAAGAAGTTTAAATCATGAAAAGAACGAAATCGAATTAATAGTAAATAATCGAAATCAAGTTTAAAGTACAAACTAGTCAAAGTAGTGGCCGTAGAACTTCGATCGTGCTTCTCGACTCGTGAACATTGTCGTCGTCAATGGCGTCGTTCCCAACTTTCTCCCAAGTTCAGCAGGCAAGAGTTGGCTTTATTCTTCTGCAAAACAAACCACTTAAATCGCTGTTTGCTTGCTTTTCTCCTCCGAAGGTCTGGTGGTTTTTCTTGAGTTTCAGCGCCGTTGTTGGTTCAATGGCGACCGCTGATGTAGAATAGCGATCGCTGAATCCTCTCTTAGAGCTTTACTTCGATTTCTCGACTTTTTTTCGATAAACGACCTATAAATTAGACAAAACAACTTTCAACACCCCCGTGAGATCCGACACACACACAAACACAAAACTTACTAAATAACATAAAAACGACTCACCCACGATACAAAAACATAAATGAAAAACACACAAAAATGACTTAAATCAATGTTATATCGATTGAAAATTCTCGAAATCGTAAGAAAGTTCAAGAAAATGAACCTAATTTTTTTTGTGTGTGTTTTTTTAATATACGGAGTATATTGTATACGTAATTTTTATTGTAAAAAACATTAAGTGTATGAAAAGACGAAATTAGTTTTCAAAAAATCACATAACATGCACGCGCTTGGAATATTCGTCGAAATATTCGATTCTGGCTTTCCACGTATAGTATAGAGTGCAAATTTATCAAAAGTCAGTCACTACTCAGTGACTTTTTGAAGGTCGAGTAAGAAACTACACTACAAAATTTTTTTAAAATACTTACAGAATTTGCTTACGGAATCTGTCCCTAAGGAATTCATTAAGAAAATCCTTACGGATTTTCTATTTGATGTAAATGCCCTAAGGAATTCCTTAAGAAAATCCTTACGGAATTTCTATTTGATGTAAATGCTGACGACTTTGCTTACGGCCGACGTCGTAAGTAAATTTCCGTAAGCAAAGCTAGTAAATTATTATTATCTCTAAAAGAAAAAGCGCAAACATAAATTTTTTTTCAAAAAAGAAAGGAGTATGTTTTTTAGTATTTTGGTTGTACTATGAATGAATATATTATCTACTTTGAATATAGTATTTAAAGTATTAATTCGCGTATTTAATGTGTATTTAACATTTTCTTAAATCCAAAAATTCTTGTATTTGCGTATTTCAATTTTTATTTAGTTTTTTCTTATTAAAAGTCGTTGAACAATGAGATGTCGACACGTGTCTAAGTCAGTAGTTATTGCCGGTCCTCTAAGCAAGAGCACGTGGGCACATTCAAGTGAAAACTGAAAATTTCGGCAAAAAAAGACTAAATTGAAATTCAATTCGACATATTTGAGATTAAATTGAGAAACCGTTGTATATGTGGGACCAAATCGAAAAAATACTAACCAACATTTTTTTTATCTCGAATATTATTGACGTAGTAAAATACATGTAAAATACGTATTTGGGCAAATATGTATTATTGATCACAATGTATTCTAGGTTAATGATTTTGTAGGCTTTGTTCCATGATAATTTCATGCATCACAAAACCATTTTAATGTAAATACTTTCTCGACGGACCAATAAGAGCTCTCGGATGATGTTTAACGGATAATCCAATATTAAAAGCGCCCGGAGCTTTACAATTGTTGCAACCTCTGCTAGGAGGATTAGCCGGTACGGGTGGAGCATTCGATCCATCGTCTCCTCCATTTCCAATAGCCGGATAGCTTATATCTTCCGATTGTGTCGACTGAAAACTAGCCGCCACAGCGAGAAGTATCACCAAGACAGCCACAAACGATCTCGCCATTATTGTGATTTTATTAAATATACAAGTTTTCCTTTTAATCAAAACAATGTTTTGGAAAACTCAGAAAGCAAATTTTGGTAGGTCAAGAAGTACTTGTTTGATTTATTTCTTGCACAAAATGATTGTTTATATAGAAAAACTATCAGAGAGTTTTGTCCATTGAAATTTATAAAGGGCTATTAATATGGAGAACCTCTCAAAATTTACTAACGAACATTTAGGGTCGTAGAGAGCCTACGATTCCAATCGAGAAGCGGCTGAATCGTTAGTCTTATTAGAGATTGCATCATTTACCGGCTGAATCGTTATGATCACCATCGATGGGATTGGGATTCATAGTATCTTTTTAATATAGAGTTTATTTTTATAGACATTTATTTTGAACTGAAATGATCTGATATGTCATGCATATTTGAAAGAGGGTGTAAATAATCAAATGTTCATATTTAATAGAGAAATAAACAAGAGGGTGTGTTTAGACAGTTTTGAAAAAAAAATTAAAAAAAATTACAACAATTTTCTTAACTAGAAATCCCATTTCTATATATATATACAGACACTTGTCACTACTACAATATACACGAGAGCCACCAACTAACTAATCCATGGCTACATCTCTTTGTAAAGAAAGAGGTTTGAACCGAAAGCTTAGCCAGCTCCAGACAGAGAATTTGGATCCATGGAACTTCACCCTAACCGATTTTTTAGACCCTCCTTGTCTGGAAAATTCCAAGTTGTTGGTGACTCCGTAGTCGGCGTTTTCGGGGTTGTCAAGCAGAGGCAGTGCAACAGAACCACCCGACTCCAGGTTCTTGATCCAACCTCGTAGAACAAAGTTCACAACCTGGAAAAGTATAAACAAGAATATATGGGATGTTCATTTACATCAAAACTTGGAAAAATGGCTACTTTCTCTATTTCAAATATAAGTACCTCCGGAACTTCATCATGAGGGCAGTGGCCAGCTGGGCTTATCTCATAATACGGAGCATCCGGCACTATTTTTTTCACCTGCCAACCGAATATCGGCATCACCCATGGATCTTCCTTCCCGTACGTGAGGCAAATAGGTGTATTGTTCATTTGACACCTACAAAATAGTAAGCTATAATGAATGTTCTAAATTCAAATACGACAGAGGGGTTATTATGAAAGATGATTGGGTCTTTTTTATAATTGGGTTAAACCTCAGGGGTAGTTATTGTTATTATCCCAAAGTAAAAAAATTCAAGAGTAAAAGGACAATAGTGTACAGACCGGGATAGAGATTCGTTGAAGGACAATTGTGCCCTCGGAGCAAACATGATTGAGGCCAAAGATGCAGCAGCCGCTGGGTGTTGTGTAGTTTTTACTATACGAGAAAAAACTTCATCCACATCTGTTGAGTGATCCGCGTATACTTGCTTCAGTATTTCCGCAATACTTCTTGGATCACTAATTTTCAGCCATCTATAAAAATGGTGCCAAAGTAAGTCGGACATATCAAAGTATGTATGCAAGCGACAAATAGATCCATAGCCTTAAACTTATTTCTTAGAATACCAAATATGAAAGTTTTCAAGGCATAGTTACAAAATCACACATGAGGTTTTGGGTATTTAGAAAAATACCCAAAGAATCTTTCAAAAAATTACAAAAAGACCCTTAAGGTTTGATTTGATTCCATCTTATTGTCCCCCAACATATAAAAAGATCAAAAACTCATCTTGCATTTATATTAGTATATAGTTACCACGTTAAATTGAAGTAACAGACAAATCGAACTAAACCTCATGTGTAGATTTTTGTAATCATCAACTTTTTATAATATATAAATGTACAGAAAATTTCCATATATTAGAAAGACTGAGAGATTAAGGTTCATAGAACTTTAAATTTCTGTTATCCTTTTCTTCATTTTTGTATTTGCTCTAAACCACAGGTGTAGTTTTTTAACCATTCCCATTTAAAATGTAAATGTAGAAATTGTCATAACGCCTGGGTTGTTCATAGAACTTACAAAATCTCGATTAGTTTTCTAACACCCGAAGGGAGAGGAAATGTCCCAGCCCATGGAAATAGTCTCGATAATCTTGGAGATCTTTCCGGGTTAGGGAGAAATCCCCAGAAAGGAGTTGCATTGAGCAAAGTCACACCTTTCACTAATTCGGGATTGTATGCGGCAAAATAGAGAGCAACAAACCCTCCAAGTGAATTTCCCACAAGGTAAACGGGTTCTCCAATTACCTACAATACCACACACTGGATTATTACTGCACAACACGTGAGGTATAATCATCGCATAATGAAGTAAGTTTAATTCACAGTACCTCTTCTATGAAATATTGTACTTGTTCTCTCCACAAGTCAACCGAATAAACTAGCTCATCCGCCCACACCTCACTTTCGTCTCCAAGACCCCACAGATCGTTTTCTCCGTCTAAATCAATCTTGGCTCCATCTCTAGACCTCAAAGTTGGATCTTCACTTGGCAATGACATGCCTTGGCCAAGAAAATCCAGCGCGAATGCTCTATAATCCCGGCCGAGATCCTTAAGCTGTTTTTCGTAATGAAATGACCCCACACCAAATCCAGGAAGAAAAAGAACTGCCGGCGACTCTACATTTCCGGACCCTGATGTTTTATAATGGACTCTCAATTTAGGCCTCCATTCCCAAAAGCGGCTGCTTACGGTAGCTACTTCATCCCCGTTATCTTCATCCGGCAAACTAGGAATCGAGACTTTGGGTATGGAATGACTAGTGCCACTCAGACTGGCTAACCCCCTTTCCTGGTCGAGCACGTAAGAGTTTTGAGTCTCGCTCGAGACACTTGGATTAACATGCTCATAACTGTCGAGAGAGCAATTAATCGATGTCGACCTGCAGCGCCTGTTCAACCTTAGATTGCAGTAATGAGAACATCTCGAAGATGTGAATCTCGAGTCAGTGGCAACCGCCGGGAAGGCTTGAAGCTTTGATTGATGCGGAGCATGGAAACAAATGATTTCCATCGTCTGAGAAGATTACTCTGAATTGGGTAACAATCAATATATAGAAAACCCAAGATCTCAGTTACAATTACAAGACTATTGAAACAGACATCAGTCCAACAGAACCCACAAAATTTCCACAGATCAAGATTGATTAATTTTTTTATTTTTAAATAAATTATCCACATAAATATTCGAAGAATCAACAAGTTTGATGAAAACCCATGTCAAAATACTCACAAGTATGCAACAAAAAATATCAAGGGGGAAATAAAACACACAAAACACACACAAATACAGTCTTTATTCATCTTTTGATTAAGAAAACTTCCGAAATCACAGGAGATGAAGTGGAGATACCTTTATTAATCGATGCTATTGAGATTTGAGAATTCTTTAGAAAACTGTGAGAGTGATTAGAGACAAATGTTTATTGCTTATTTCTGTGTCGTCTTGTGCCCAACACGGAGGAGGGTGTTGAGTGCACGCAATGTGTTTGTTTATATGTGAACGTGATTTGGCCATTATTTGAGTATTTCACTGAAAGAACTCCCTAGTGTGTGTGCCGTTTAGTATAGAATCGTTCCGAACGAGTCACCGACTCGGTCGAGGAAAACCGAAAATGTATTGCGGGGTATGAACGTGTTGGAAATTAAACATTTAAACGTGTCTCGTTGGGAGATTTGTTTTATTTTAAATCGAATTGTATTGAAGGTAAAATTCAATTTTCAAGTGGTAAGATACAAAGAGTATAAAAATGAAATAATAATCATACTTCTTTCCCAAAATACAAAGAAAATGTACCCATTAATAGGAGATAGTATTAAACTTGTAAATGACTATTGTATTTATGCTCCGTCTCTTGTGTGTGCACCGAGTGCAAATCCAATGTCATTACGATTTTTTAAGAGGTACTTTACAAGCCAATTTTTTGTTATTATGTCTTTTAAGTGATAGAAGTATACTTTCGTGAGCACATGAATACTGTACAAGCTAACTTTTTGTTATTAAATTTTTTTAAGTGATAGGAGTATATTTTCTTGGGCATGAAGATTAAAAAAATATTAATTTCTAATTTTTTAGTAAAAATATATTTGTAAATTTAAAAAATATAGTAATTATCAATAGAATTTAAAGTAGATGTATAAAGTAAAAATAAAATAATATTTTAAATTAAAAAAATTAAAATATTTAAATTCAGTAAAGCTAGTCCGGAGTATAAGATTCAAAAAACATGTCTAGTAAGTCATTTAAGTGACAATAATTGTTTGGTTTGAATGGTGAGCACGGAATTAGTTTCATAAAATACAAATATATACTATATACACAAAATTAGTTTGAGAAAATTCATGATTGTTTTTAGAAAAATACATGAAATTAGTTAATAAAAAAATTGAATGAACCAATATATTTAAACTAATAAATAATTTAAAATTTTAAACAATATTTAGATGAACTTTAATTTTTAATAATTTAAAATATGAATGAAAGAAATAATTAGATTCAAAGATAGAAGAATATTAAAAAAAGTGAGAAATTTAAAAATTTAGAAATTTTAATATAAGTAATATTTTTTGATAAACGAAGTAATTATAAAAAATATATTATTAATTTGTTAAGATAGGATTTATAATATTGATTGATATATGTTCTTTAGTTAGACTATGCTCAAATTTTTCTTTAAATCCAATGATAATAAATCAAATATTTATTTTTACCGTGCAAAGATAAATTAAAATGACGCATTTTGATTGGACGGGTGAAAAAATAAGGGTAATTTCGTCTTTCCATCGCATCTTACCGTTCCGTCGTACGTCACGATTCACACAGTGATACCTAAATTACCGTTATGCCCCCATCATGCTATGAAAAATCCCCATCCCCATTGTCCGTAAAAGGGCTGTAACAGAAGAGAAAGCAGATCAAAACCTAATTTCATAAAATCAAAACAAAATAAAAAAACCTTTCGAGAGAGAACGCGCTCTCATCACTCTCTCTCGATCTACCTCGAATTCCGGTCTACACCCAGATCTGAATAACGCGGTTCACCGGCTTACGGTGTATATAGGCTAAATCTCCTTCGGGTACATAGATACATCTAGATTTATACATTTACAGGTGTTGCAATGGCGGGTTGTATAAAGGGGGTCAACAGATCGGCGTCGACGGCGTTCTCGCCGGACGGTGCGTACATCGCCGCTGGGACGATGGATGGGGCTGTGGATCTGCAATTCAGCTCCTCCACCAATCTCGATATATTCGAGCTTGATTTCGTGTCCGATGATCGGCAGCTGGTCCTGGCGGGCACTGTTCCCAGCTCTGAACGCTTCAATCGGATTTCGTGGGGGAAGGCTCCTGCGAATTCCGAGGAGTATCCGCTTGGGCTCATTGCCGGTGGCCTTGCCGATGGCAACGTTGGGCTTTGGAATCCTAAGCATTTGCTAAGGTGTTTTTGTTTAATCAATTTTTTTTCATGTTTAAACTCGTACTGATTATACTACTTGTTTACGACTCCATGATTCTGTGTATGATTGTTGATGGCTTATTATGTGATTCTACGATTGGAGTTATTTTTGGTTTGTTTGAACTTACATATAATAACCATCATCTCTATCTCTTTGAAGTGCCTGATTGAATGAATTTGGATCTGTATATATGCTATGCTAGGCGGTCTGGGTTCTCTGTTCGTGTAAAATAATATGGTTTCTATTCATGTATTTGCATTTTTGATCAATCTTCTGGATTAAGATAATATATAATTGACGACCAATAATCACCGATTTCATTCGACTTGGTTTCACCTAAATAAGCCATAATTTAATATTATGCTTCTACATTCTAGTATTATTCCTTAATACGATGTCTTATGGTCTAATTTTTTTGGCTTTCAGTTCTGATACAAGTGAGAATGCTTTTGTTACGAATCTATCACGGCCCAAGGGACACGTAAGCATCTGGCCCCAGAATTGTATTATATGCGTTTCTGCCTTTCCATTTTAATCATGGGTGATTAAAATGGTGGCCTTTTTTCCTATTACTTCTTCAGGTTCGAGGCTTGGAGTTCAATTCTCTTACCCCAAACCTTATTGCTTCTGGCGCTGAAGAAGGTGATATTTGTATATGGGATGTAACAAAACCATCCGAGCCAAGTCTTTTCCCACCACTGAAGGTATGCATTCATTAATATCTCTAGTAAAATTATGCATTCATTGAGGTTTTTTGACTAATTCTCAAAATTTCTAGCAAGAAACTAGATTTTGCCTGTTTCCTTAGACATAAGACGTATGAGATGCTGAGAGGTAGGAATAGAACTAATTACCCACCACTGTACTTTCCTAACAATAGCTCAGATTAGTTTGTTTATTCTTGAAGCGTCTTTTGTTGTGTGGTGACCTAATATTTTCTTTTTTAAGTTTACTTTTCCCTTTTGTTTTTCCAAGAAGATAAATATAGAAAATGTATTGTTTTTGTTTCTATCATTAGTAATTCTGTCCAAGTATTAATTGCTGGATTCTGTGATGGGTTGTCATGTTCAAACCAATGAGGAAACCATGAATGTGTTATTATGTATCAACGTACAAGTGACACTATCAAATAAAAACAGGAATGCACTGCCAACTTCATTAAATAGAAGAAACAACCCACCCCAAACTTCCCTTGAGAAATGTAGTAGCTTTCAATATCGTATAGTAGATTCCCACTGCAGCATCTACAAATTGTGGATTGAGTGTCTTCTCAGGGACTCTGTTTTTCAGTTCTCAGTGACACCATCTACAATGTACTAGTATGTTAAGCCTTGTTGGAGCAAAAAATATCTCATGTTTGTTGGCTTTTGGGCTAGCAGTTTTCATGTATGAATAATATTATGGTGTTTATGTTATGGTTAGTTTTCAGAACACAAGGATCTGGGACAAGTAGAAACTGGACAAAGGGAGTAACAATAAAATAAATAAAGGAAAGAAAGAAAGAGAACCAGCAGATAGGCAGGGGATGCTACAATCTTTCTTGTTGTATTTTAACAAGATTGTGTCTCCTTAAAAAACAGAATTCTTGAAAAAACAGAAAGCATGTGTATTATCTTTGAAAAACATACCTAGTGAAACACTATTAATTATTGCATTTTTGGACTTCAATTCAGCACGTAGAGATTCCAGAAATCCCACTTAAATTATTTTCACTATTTCTCACAAGACTTGTTAAATGCTCTCGGATCAAGCTGTAGCCCTGTTATATATTCATCATATGGCCTTTTTGCACTTCTTAAAGGCTGTAACCTTTATTGTTTGTATTTATTTCCTCTATAGATGGATCAAATTTCCTAACGGTCAGTTGTTATATTCTCTCTAACATGGGATTTCAGTCTAATGCTCATAAGATTTGTCATCCACCTATCCCTTATTTCTCCGCCCAGAGTAGGAAGGAAAACTCAAAACTTTTATAACTGTTTTTCAGGGTAGTGGAGCTGCCACCCAAGGTGAAATTTCTTTTTTGTCCTGGAATAGCAAGGTTCAGCATATTCTGGCGTCCACTTCATATAATGGGACAACTGGTAAGAAAAATTATGTTTCATGGGACTTTGTCCTATTAAGTTTTAAATTTGCATTGGATGATAGGCCTTTTCTGTGATTTCAGTGGTGTGGGATCTGAAGAAGCAAAAACCAGTTATAAGGTAAATTGACACCTTTGCATCTTTAACTACATTGGATTCACCCCATCCCTGATCTCAAATTTGCCTTCTTTGCAGTTTCTCGGACTCAGTTAGAAGGAGGTGCTCTGGTTTACAGTGGCACCCTGATGTTGCTACTCAGCTCATTGTTGCTTCAGATGAAGACAGTTCACCTGCTCTCAGGGTATAATGCATTTGCTGTGCTCTTAGTTTTTAGGCATGAATATTATATCTCAAGCCTGCTTAGATAATGATAATTTAAGTGGCCCATGTTCATCTCAGCTATGGGATATGCGCAATACAATGACACCAGTTAAAGAATTTGTCGGTCACACCAAAGGTATATTATATTTCAGGAATACACTTTTATTATTTTACAAATAGAAGTCCCAAACACTGTTTTCAATATATTTCTGATTAATTTTTCCCTTTCAGATTTCTCAAGTGGATTGTAAATTTATACATCAAACGATCCATTTTTCAAGAAATAGAGCTAGGATATGTTTTGATTAACTATTCTGATATCTCTCAATTTGTGGTGTCTATTGTCTGATGTATACTGAATGCATTGTTTACCTTAAAAACAATTTTTCCTAACACAGGTTTTTTCTGGGTCCTCTTGTTAGGATGAGATTATTGTACTTAATACTAATAATTTCATTCACATGATGGAATTTCATTGAGCGCTGTGCTACGTGCAACAGGTGTCATGGCTATGTCATGGTGTCCATTTGACAGCTCTTATCTGCTTACGTGTGCCAAAGATAACCGTACTATTTGCTGGGACACTGTATCTGGAGAGGTGAATGTACAAAGATTGCTTGTATTTCCCTTGTTAAGTATAGGTGTTTACATATATCCACGTGTCCAGATTTTCTTTTCCCTTTCTTTTCTATGTTTGCTCCGAGTCAACATTTTGACACATGGGACAGTGATGACATGAGTTAATTTTGTAGATTGTGGCTGAGATACCTGCTGGAACCAACTGGAATTTTGATGTGCAATGGTATTCTAAAATTCCTGGAGTCATATCAGCATCTTCATTTGATGGGAAAGTTGGCATCTATAATATAGAGGTTATTTCCTCTTGCATGAATCTCATTTCAGTCTTCAATGGTTGTTTGTGTTATTAACAAAATATACCTTTTTCTATAAACTTCAATGGTTTACTACTGGCAGTTTTTAGTGTTTTTTAGCCTGCTGAAGGTGGACTGGAGTTTTTATCTGGAGGGAAAATAGTCATGAATGTGTATTTAGTTAATTTTGCTAATGTTCTGTAATAAATGCCGAGTGAAAATGGTTTTAGCAGATTCCTTTTAGGGTGCTGAGTTTGCTTTATATTGGTCTTACCAATTGTGGTTTAGAATTGATTCCTACTGGCTCATACTCTTTCTAATTTTAGGGTGCTGGTCGATATGGTGTCGAAGAAGGTGGTTTTGGATCAGGTATGATCACATTTTCTATATGTTCAAAAGTTTACCTTTCTTCGTGAAGGGAACAGGGAATGACCGAAAAAGTCACTTGCAATCTTTTAAATGTATTGGCTAATTTGGCTTGGTCACTTCATCTTTTTATAATGTGTAGTATTCCTCCAAGCCTTTTCATTTTTTACACCCAGATTTATCATGGAAGATACTTGAGGACCCTCTTTTTGAAATTATATATATTGGTTGACTTTGTGTCAAAAATCTATTGGCCTGTCTTTTGAGTTAAATTAAGAGCGTGGCGCGTGCTTGTTATTATGAGTTTCTAATAATACACGTGTCACTAAATTATTATTTTTATGCGTCAGTGTGGTAATCAAGTATATATTGAAGATTATAAGTTTGTAACACTTTAATGTGAGAGTTTAAAATAGAGGACTAGAAAATGTGCCTGAAAGATTCAATTAGTTGTGATGAGTTTCAGGAGGCAGCTTTTCCAGGATGTTAGTTTATAGAGCCATTTTGGTCCCAGGGAGGAAATAAATTTAAAAAGTGCTTCTCCTTGTAGTGATGTTAATTTAGGTTTAGAAATAATCTCGTTTTTAATGTATTTCTGTAGCGCCTTTGAAGGCCCCAAAGTGGTACAAGCGAAAAGCTGGTGTTTCATTTGGTTTTGGAGGAAAGCTTGTTTCATTTAATTCTGCTGAATCACCTGCTGGATCTTCAGAGGTACATTGAGGGACATATATTTTTTATTGTCTCCCAACATTTAACACTTATATGACCATATTTACAATTTTCAGGTTTATGTTCACAATTTAGTGACAGAACATGGCTTGATCAGTCGATCTTCTGAATTTGAAACTGCAATACAAAATGGTGACAGATCAGCACTTAAACTTTTTTGCGAAAGGAAATCTCAAGAATCTGAGTATGTCTTCGTTATTCCCTAGTTGGTGTGTTTGAGATAATATCACAGCATACATAGTTACTTCCAAACTTGTCTCTAACCTATAATTTCCTGCTCAGATCTGACGAGGATAAAGAAACATGGGGATTCATGAAGGTTATGTTCAATGAGGATGGGACTCCTAAGTCAAATATGCTTTCCCATCTTGGTTTCATCTTGCCTACTGAAGAAAGTGGTTCTTTAGAGAATGAAGTCTCTGAGCAAGTAGATGCTCTTGGTCTTGACGAGAGTACAACTAATAAGGAAGGACTTTCGGGGTATAAAGAATCTGCCTTAATGGCCATTGACAATGGAGAAGATTTCTTTAACAATCTTCCGAGTCCCAAGGCAGATACACCTCTGGCCAATTCTAAGGATGAATTTGTGGTCGAAGACTCTGTAAAGGAATCCCTATCAGAAACTGATGGACATGAGGAGAGTTCTGATCCTTCATTTGATGATGCTATTCAACGTGCTTTGGTTGTTGGAGACTATAAGGGGGCTGTTGAACAATGTATTTCTGCTAATAAATTAGCAGATGCTTTGGTCATTTCTCACGTTGGTGGTGTTTCCCTATGGAATAACACGCGTGACCAATACCTCAAGACCAGCAGTTCTCCCTACCTAAAGGTGGTGAAACATCCCTAATATTGCAAGCATTTTTCCCTTATTATATTTGTGAAAATGAGTCCATTCTAGGTGTTGGTTGATTGTCTACTTGGAATTTTCCTTTTTAAAAATGTTTTCTTGCTTCAGGTTGTCTCTGCCATGGTAAACCATGACCTAATGAGCATAGCAAAAACTAGACCACTGAAATCATGGAAGGAAACTATTGCTCTCTTTTGTACTGTAAGTTTCTTTCTCTCCAGAAACTGAGTTGGAGGTCATAATGTTTCAAAATGGGGCAATAGATAATCTTAAGTTTCAGCTAGAGCTATTTGTTTATATCTATTATAAAACTGGATTATGGCATAGATGGTATCTGTACATTGAATGGTGGATGCATATTTGTGTTAGTACTGTGTGTGTGTGTGTGTGTGTGTGTGTGTGTGTGTGTGTTGTATATTATAGAAGTCTAAACTGGGTTAACTCTTAATTTGGTTGCATTATTGTAAATCGAAATCACACTATTTCTTGGTGTGTCAGTAGTGTGATCAATGCAACTTTCTGTGTTTAGATTATTTCTAAACTTTGTTTATTGTCATTCAGTTTAGTCAGTTAGACGAGTGGACGCAACTATGCGATACACTTGCGGCTAGACTCATGGCTGCTGGTAATGCTACTGCTGCAACTCTGTGTTACATCAGTGCTGGAAATATTGACAAAACTGTGGAAATCTGGTCAAGGAATTTGTCAACAGAACAGGATGGAAAGCCTTATGTAGAACGTCTCCAGGTAAGCATGTATTGACTCAACACTTTTTATGATGGTTATGCTGGATAATATGGACTAATATGCATTTCTTATATTCTCAAGGATTTAATGGAAAAGACTATGATCTTTGCTTTGGCTACTGGACAGAAGCAATTCAGTGCTTCATTATGTAAACTTGTTGAGAGATATGCTGAAATATTAGCAAGTCAAGGAATTTTAACTACAGCGATGGACTTTTTGAATCTTCTTGGGACAGAAGAATTGTCAACTGAACTTATTATCTTACGTGATCGTATTGCTCGGTCAACTGAACAAGGTACGGAATTAGGCAATCTCTTTTTATTAATTATTCTTTATGATCTTTACACACCCAGAGATGTTATACATTTGATGTCATTTATTATGTGACGTCATGCATGTATATATTAAAAATAATTACTTGATTTATCTTAATCTTCTTTCTGCTTAGGCTTTGTGTTCCAGTTTTCCTCTTTTCTTCTCATAAAATATATTTATATATGCAGAGAAAGAGGTTGAGAAGACTGTGACTTATGAGAATAGACAATTACAAACAGGATCTACATATGGCGATCAATCGAATTATGGTGTTGATACCTCTCAAAATTATTATCAGGTATTTTTTTCCTGTCTCACTACATCTAAATTGTTCTATTTCGATTCATGATTTTTACTTTTGGATATTACAGTATTCTCTTTTTTTGTTTTTGATTTTTTTATCTTCCACAGAATACTGCAACATCCCAGTTCCAACCAACTGTTCCCAGCAGTCCATATGGTGCAAATTATCACCAGCCACCTGCTGCTACGTATGGTGAAAATTATCACCAGCCACCTGCTGCTTCGTATGGTGAGAACTATCAGCACACACCTGCTGCCTCATATGGGAGGGGATATAACACCCCTGCCACCTATCAGGCAGCATCACAGCCCAGCAATCCACAGCCTTCCATGTTTGTCCCTTCACCTGCACCTCCAGTTCCGACGGTAATATTTCCATTTTTTTATTAAAACTTTCTCTATTTGTGTGGCGATGTTTGAAATCTGATTACAATTTGTGTGTTTACGCGATCCTTGTAGGGAAACTTTCCTCCGCTACCTCCTGTTAATACACAGCCTACTGCAAAATTTGTCCCCACAAACCCTCCTTTATTACGAAATGCAGAGCAATACCAGCAGCCATCGACTTTGGGTTCTCAGTTGTATCCAGTATGCTGCTCCTAATATCTTTTATTTCTCCTCTTGTAAAAAATTTAATCAGAGCTCTTAAGTTTGACTTAATTGTTTTATTTAGGGTCCTGCTAACTCTGGTTATCAAGCTGGTCCTTCGGGGGTTCCTTCATATGGTGCTAACACATCTCAAGTTGGCCCCACTGCTGGACAAAAGATGCCCCAGGTCTTCACTCCTGCCCCACCATCTAGAGGATTCATGCCTTCCGGGGTTCAGAGACCAGGGATGAACCCAGGCCAACCTCCTAGTCCTACTCAGCCTGCTCCAGTGCAGACAACTGCTGCCCCTGCTGCTCCTCCTCCTACTGTACAGACAGTTGATACTTCAAATGTACCTGGTAAACTACACCCCCTCCTTTTTTATGTTTTGGCTATTATATCACTCTTTTAGAGTTGCAGAACCCTATATTTTTGCATGATTAGAATTTTGTTGTTTCCCAATCACGTGTCCTTCAGGAAAACAACTCAGAAAATGTTATTTTTGTGGGGGTGAAACTTGTTAACAAGTTAAATATATGAAAATTAGAGATTCACTTGCTGTATTTGTGTGCATGGATCAGTAGTATTTCTCAAAATTCTGGGCAAAAACTTGAATTTGTGATTCAGTGTTGGGGTATATCATTGGTAAAAATATGTGCTGATTACTCCCAAGTGAGTTTAACCAAGCTTCAGTCCTGAACAAGGTTCTCTTGGACTATTTAATGTTTATAGAGCTTCATTCAGCTGCTCACATTGTTTTCGTAAACCTGATACAGCACAACAAAAGCCCGTTATTGCAACCTTAACGAGACTATTTAACGAGACTAGTGAAGCATTGGGAGGAGCACGGGCAAATCCAGCTAAGAAGCGAGAAATAGAAGACAACTCAAAGAAGCTCGGTGCCTTGTTTGCAAAGCTCAATAGTGGAGACATATCCAAAAATGCAGCAGAAAAGCTTGTTCAACTCTGCCAGGCACTGGACAGTGGTGATTTTGGCACTGCCCTTCAAATTCAGGTATGTCACAGTACATAGAGTCTTTTAACAAATATACTTTCTTTGTTCATGGTTAACCAAAAACTTCACTTTTCGTGATTTTGCTAATATAGGTGCTTCTCACGACCAGTGATTGGGATGAGTGCAACTTCTGGTTAGCAACGCTAAAAAGAATGATCAAAACCAGGCAGAATTTCAGATGAATTATTAATCAACTCCGATTTTGAGCTCTTGCTTCAATCCTTCATTGTGGAACCATATGTTCAAGTGACATTTGTAACACAAGAACTTATAGATCGTTGGATAGCATGCAGTTTTTTACCCTTTTACTATACACTTTCGTTTTAATTTCATTTGGATTCCTGAAGGACAGTCCAACGAGAGACTTGCGAGGAATATATGATAGTTTTTGCCCATTAGTACGCCATTGTTTAGATATAGCTATGTTTTCCTTTTGTCTTATGACTCTGAAGTGCTGTAGTGGGCATTGTTTGGCTTCGGAAACTTATGTTACCTTGTTTCATCTGGTTATGTTTTCTCCAACTGTTTTAAGCATTTGCAACAAAATTCTAAATTACTCTCTTTTCTTGTGTTAATGCTCTCAGTTTTTTTTTGGGTTATTCTCACAATGGACACTCACTCGAAACTATTGTACAAACAGTAATTTAGAATTTTTGTTATATTTACAATAGTTCTGAATTCAGATTATTCTCTCCCAGCGATGCCTTTCAATTATAAGTATTAAGAAGCGAGCGCTGTTGTTGAGTTGGAACAATGAATTCGATTTCGTGCGAATTGAATCACTAGCGAATTCCATTGGTCCTAAGATCGACATTTTTTCTAAATATGACAAAATATGACAAAAAAACTCTATATTTATTAGTTGTGAGTAAAGTTTGAGCACCGTTGTTGAGTTGGAACAATGAATTCGATCATCGTATTTTTCGTGCCCGAATTGAATCACTAGCGAATTCCATTGGTCCTAAGATCGACATTTTTTCTAAATATGACAAAATATGACAAAAAAAACTCTATATTTATTAGTTGTGAGTAAAGTTTAAAAAGTAAGTGGGGTAAACTAGAATAAAATTGTATACTAAAATGAAAAAGTTAAAATAATTATTTTCTTTTTTAGGGTGTGTCAACTATTGTTGGACACCCAAAAAGGAAAGTATGACAATTGTTTTTAGACCGAGTGAGTACTAGTGTATTCTCAAGATAATTATAAATATTAGTTAAAAAAAAAACTATAAATATTGAGTAATTAAATGTTGAAAAATAGGTGTAGTAAAAAAACAATTAATTGCATATTTATTAGTGTATTCTCAAGATAATTTGCCATTCAAATAAGAGGCAAATTTGAATTTGTACTTTAGTCTTTTTGGAACAAGATTGATTTGTTGCTAACACACAAGATTTTTTTTGCATTATCCACATTCATTTTCGAAATTAATTTCCACACATTTAATTAGTGTAACGTATTGCCCTATATAACACACATTTTCATTACAACTCTGATCTTGGGTTGCAATTCAATTTCAATTTTCAATTCCTATTAATTACTGTAATTAATTAATTAATCAATGGACATGGAGAAGATGAAGATCTTTAGTGTTGCTGCTCTTTGCATTCTTGTGCTGCATTTTGCTGCGGATTCTGCTGTTATTGCTTACGGTAACTAACTAACTAACATCTCCTACGTTTGTTTTTCGCCTTTTTGTTATCGTATGTTGCACGTAAAATGAAGTCACACATGGGTAATAAATCGAATCTCCAGATAAATAAAGAAACTACATACACCATTTATTGCACTAGTTTTTCGATCTCATGATATTTGATATCGATTAGGAATAGTGTCAATCGAGTCAGACCATTCAGCTCGGGTCGATTCAAGATTAAATCCTTTTGAAAAATTCTCGTTGCAGATTCTCATTACACACCACCACTGCAGAACTGCAGTCAGATAATCCATAGGCCTCCTTGCACTCAGGCGTACTGCGAATTCATGTGTGCTCAGTATAGGTCTAATTTTACTTCCGAGTGCGACTCCGATAAGATGAGTTGCATTTGCTATTTCCAATGTAGGTAAACTCCCTTCTTCAACTGTATTTCTTAAATAATAAAGTATGGACAAACGATGATAATCGGGTTTACGGATATGGATCAACTGTAATTGTCCTCAACTTATATACTATATTAGTACAAGTTAGTTTTATGTCTTTTGTCATTGGGACGATAATATCATAAAAACCGTCTGATTCCACGTTTATTCCTTTAAGTTTATGAAAAATCAAATTTCGTCTTATTTAACGATTTTTTGTAAAATTTTAATCGTTAGTCGTATCTAAAGTGTTTTTTATCATAGCTCTCTAGCGTTCTATCTTGCGTGAAATCAATTCAATTGAGTAAGTGTTACGAAAACATAACTTTTAAAAAACAAAACATATTCAATTTTTTCATATTTATGTGATAGTGTGCTTGCTTTGTTGAATAAGTATCAAATAAGACAAAACAATAGAATAATAACCAATCATGCAGGCCTTAGATACAACTTATTTGCTTTGTTGAATAAAGTTAAAGGCCTAAATATGGAATCAGACTATGTTACGGAACATTTTATGACATAATCTTGTCATAACGTAAGCCTAAGATTGTCAATCAACTTATTTCTCGTCGCTAAAACCGCATAGAACATGTTGTTCGATCGCTGCTCTAATCCCTCGATCGAGCTTCTTAGCAGCATCCCCATCTTCGTCGTTGACTCGCTGCAACGAGACATGATAACCGCTAAGAATCTCGAATCCAATTCCTTCACGATCCCCGAATCATCTCCGACGGCTCGCTTTCTAATCTCCATGTATGGTTCATCGTCCCCACACAAGCCCGACAGCACGAACCCGATCGACAACATTTCGACTCCCCTGCATAGACACAAGGCCTTGAGAAGCACTCTTTCCGTCTCGGAATCGGGCCTGATGTCGGTCGACCTGTCGGGCTTCAATCGGGCCCTGGCCCGGCTGAGTCGAGAGAGAGAAGCGGTTATGGAGTTGAGAAGGTTCAAGAGGTTTATCGTGTGGTTGAGATACTCGTCGGTCAGCCTTTCGCCCCATCGGGTCATCGGGTGGTCAACTTCGACGACCATCTTCGCGAAAGCGATGCTCGTGGAGGTCATCAGGTCGAACCATTTTTCGGGCCCTGGGTCGGGTTCGGGCCCGATTCGGGCTACAAAGGCAGAGACCTTGGATTGGATGTCGTTTAAAGAAGCCGACAGGACTTTCGATTTACTCGTGTGGGGGAGTGTTAGTTTTCTCGGTAGAAGTATCATTATGGTTATTAGAAAGGAATTGTATGTTTTTTTTTTAGTGTTTGTGTTGTTTGAGTATTTATAGTAGTATATATTTTTGGGCCTGAAACAAGTGGGGTTCAAAGCCCGGCCCGATTAGGATTGTTGGTCAAATGGTGTTATCCGAGTAAAGAGTTGGCACACGCATTTGACGACCAATGGGTCTAGTTGGCAACTCCTTCCACGCCATGTAAATGGAATAATATTGCGTGGGCATCAATCATATTGCCTGAATTCTATCATGTTTTCTAGGGTTCATGTGGGCCCGGCGGGTCGGGCATTCGTTCGATCCGGCGTGTGCAATTCCAACGACGAACAACCGAGCTCTCGAAAGTAGATAAATGTTGAGTTATCAGCAATAAAATTCAACACTAAAACTCATAATTGATTTTTGATAAAATTTTAGTTGAATTTTGAATGTATACATTTAAGTGACATTTTATGATTCATATTATTGTTATGTATAAAATTTTAAAAAATCATAAACATTTGTCGGTAACACTAATTTAAACCTCACATAAATAACAGTATTTAGTCTTTGGAAAAATTTAAAACTAGACGTCTAGACGTGACATGAATTTATCTTATAAAATATTTTGTCATATTATACAGTATGTATTTTTAGTTACCTAATTACTTATACTTGAAAAAAATAATACTGTATTATTTGTTTATTTACACAATTGCCATATTCCACGTCATCATCAGGCACACTTGTACACAAGCGAAAGGTCAGCAGCTCCCATTGGTCAGGACACCACCACAACCGCCACCGTCATCACCACCACCACCACCACCGCAACTGTTCGAAAATCAGAGCCCAAATTTAATCCCATTTTCGCCCTCTCAATCTCCATACGTTCTACCTCTCCCTCGTTAAGTAAACAGAGAAACAAATCCCCAAATTAGGTGTTAAAATAATGTGCGGGATATTTGCGTATTTGAATTACGGAATCGCCAAGGAGAGGCGCTACATTCTCGAAGTCCTATTCAATGGCCTCCGGCGGCTGGAGTACAGAGGCTACGATTCCGCCGGAATCTCAATCGACTCCTCGAATGCGGCGGCTGCTGATATCACCCCGCCCCTCGTTTTCCGGCAGGCAGGCAACATTGAATCCCTCGTTAAATCTGTCTACCAAGGTCAATTTCTCAATCCACTGTCCTATAAGATACGTTCGCCTGTTTCGATCTTTTAGCTTCATCTTCTTATGTTGGATAAAGTTATGATGATACTATTGTTATTTGGGGGTTCTTTAGCAATTAGGTTGTCACTCTAAGCAAGTCGATCTGTAATATGAAATCTGATCTAGTCAAACTTTTTGTACCTATATGGTGCGATCGCAGTTTTCTGTCAAGAAATTAGTACGATGAAACAGACCTAACATTGATCGGTGAAAAAAAGTGGAAGCTCATGTATAAATGATTGTAAACAGTCGAAATGATGTCCGGTTGCATTTAACCTTAACTAAGGTTTCGCGCCCCTTCGCTGAATTTTCTGTTAAGTCATTATTCTTCTCAAAATTATTGCTCATTCAAAGCTATTTTTTGTGTGGAAATCCGATATATTATGCAAAGGACTTGATAATGTGTATATTCCATTATTGTTATTACCTGTTCGTGTTTATTCTTACCTTTACATGGTGGTGATTATTTCCGTTGCATGTTTTCAGAGGTTGCTGCAACAGAATTAAATTTGGAAGAGTCATTTCCGATTCATGCTGGAATAGCACACACTCGGTGGGCCACCCATGGAGAACCCGCTCCAAGGAATAGTCATCCTCATACATCTGATGCAGGAAACGATTTTGTGGTTGTTCATAATGGAGTTATAACCAATTATGAGGTTGACTTGCCCTTTTCGGTTGAAAATTGATATAGCTATTGCCTTCAATATTTTGTATTTTCATTCATTCCAGCACTTGTTTTTGTAGTATGATCCTCAGTTTTTCATTCATGCTACTATATACTGATGATATGTTTATACGATCTTTAGGTGTTAAAAGAGACGCTAGTTCGTCATGGTTTCACCTTTGGTTCTGAAACAGATACTGAAGTCATTCCAAAGCTTGCAAAGTTCGTCTTTGATAATGCAAATGTGGAAGGTATTGTCTTAGCGACTCTAGAAGAACTAGTTTAGAATTAATTCCCGATTTAAATGTTTGTGTACTTATGTTCATTTTTCTTTCATGCAATCAGGTATTCAGATAGATGTTAAGTTGACTACCTTGTTGGTTTAAGTAAAATGAAAATGGGCATTTCAGATTATCAATACACCTTGTCAAACAGAAAATACAAATAAAATGTGAACCAACTTTAAAATTAACCTTGGTTTATTGTTTTGATGGAATCATTTTCAAAATCGTGCATATCTGTTTTATTTCTTCGAAGTTCTTAGTGTTCATCCGAAGTATGAGTTTTCAACTACATTCAGGACTTTAAAACAATCATGTACCCTTCCTTACCTTACTACCAATTATGGTGGTTTTTACTTCTATTTTTATACACCACTATTTGGTGTAGGTGACAAAAGTGTGACATTTAGCCAAGTCGTCATTGAAGTAATGAGGCATCTTGAAGGCGCATATGCTCTCATTTTTAAAAGCCGGCATTATCCAAATGAACTGATTGCATGCAAACGTGGTAGTCCCTTGCTCCTTGGTGTAAAAGTAAGTTGTGTGTGGATCTTACAAAAAACTTTACTTTTGAACGTATACCTTCATTAAATCATATATTCTCGTGGAATGTGAGAATGTAATTGCAGGAGTTGGCGGAAGAGGCCAGTAGAGCATCTTTTAATGACACAAAGTTTCTTTCGACCAACGGGCAACCGAAGGAACTCTATTTATCGAGTGACGCCAGTGCTCTGGTGGAACACACCAAAAAGGTCTTGGTAATTGAGGATGGTGAAGTTGTTCACCTCAAGGTACATTTTTTTCTTAGTTACAGTATATACTTAGGTTTTAATTGTTTCCATTGGCAGTTAGTTAAACCGACTCCAAGCTTGTTATGAGAGTTTGTGTGTAGTTTTTATTGCTTTTAAGTATTCTTGATCTTCTGATTTCCTCTTGTCTCTTTTCTTTTATTTCCTTATTCTTTTGAGAGAAGATGTGAAATGGGAATTTCGTTATTTTTCTGAGAGATGATTTAAGACAATAATTAAGGTATATACATATTAATCAGTTGTGTCATATATGAATATGATACGGAGTATATGATACAGAATCGTGACATTGTGTAAGTTGATAGGAAATTTGTTTTGTTTCTGTTTTTCTAGTCTCCACAAATTTTATGTCATATATGAACTATGCATTACCTTTTATTCTACCTTAATACTTCAGAAAGGTTCACATCAATAGTATGGCTATGAAAATCAGACAGAACTATACTATGCCTTTCAATTATATTTATACTATGACAAATTGTGTTCTCAGAAAACATTCAATTTTATTTATTTATTTATAAATATATCTTCATGCTTGAAATTTGCCTTACTTTTTTATTAGTAACAATCACCAAGCTCCTGGAATTATATTTTTCACTACAAGTAACTTTCTAGAAGAAATGAATTTATCTAGAAGAAATGAATTTTCTTTTGTTTTCACATGCTGCTTTGATCCTTGATAGTCTCTATAAATTTTCGTGAAATAGGTAGCTTTCCGCATAGTCTTTTAAACATGAATGACTTTCATTGAAGTATTTCCCATTCGGGCTTCACTCTTATTGGTTCTGGTTGCCCAGGATGGAGGTGCATCTATTTTTAAGTTCGACCATGTCAAAGATAAGTCCAGTGGAACACTATCAAGGCCTGCATCTGTCCAACGTGCATTGTCGGTTTTGGAAATGGAGGTCGAACAAATAAATAAAGGCAAGTATGAGCACTACATGCAGAAAGAAATTCACGAGCAACCGGAATCCGTAACAACAACAATGAGAGGGCGGCTTATACGCGGAGGATCATGCAAAGCTAAGAGTGTCCTCTTGGGAGGGTTAAAGGATCACCTGAAAACCATTAGAAGAAGCAGGCGGATAGTTTTCATTGGCTGCGGCACAAGTTATAATGCAGCGTTAGCTGCACGGCCTATTTTAGAGGAACTTTCTGGTTAGTCTAGTCGAAAATTTCTATAAGAGATGATTAAAAGAAGTACTAAGGAAAAATAAACGGTTAACTTTTATTAGTTAAAAACACCCTTGATGATTGATTCATTGTTGGGGCCGGAAATACCCAAAACTCTAAGGCCATGTTTAACATCTTGCTGTTCTAGTCTTCAAAAGGTAATTTTTAAAATCTGTCCCAAACGTATGATAAATTAATTTCATGTGTGAAAAAAGGAAATAAAGAAACTAAAGGTAATAACTATACATAATTAAGAAATAATAACTATAAGAAAAGAATTTCACTGGAAAGACGAGCTGCCTTAAGAAGCATTGATTTTTTTTTTTTTTTAATCGACTTTTTATACTTTAAGGCCTTAGGTGATATAGTAAATTTATCTTTCGAGCCCTAATTTTTGGCTTACCGTAATATTCTTATAAACATGATGGGGATTTTTAATTGTTAGCTTTTTATTTTTGTTAATTGGGTTAAAAGTTTAAGGCAACTTTTTGTAATGAATCCTACAAATTATCACTAAATTCGTGCTGGTGCTGGTGCTGGTGCAGGTATCCCTGTAACAATGGAGATTGCTAGCGATCTACTAGATAGGCAGGGGCCCATATATAGAGAAGACACAGCCGTGTTTGTTAGCCAATCTGGAGAGACAGCAGATACCTTACTGGCATTAGAATATGCGCTAGAAAATGGAGCACTATGTGTAGGGATCACCAATACTGTCGGCAGTGCAATTGCTAGGAATACACATTGTGGTGTTCACATAAATGCTGGCTGCGAGATAGGCGTAGCTAGCACCAAGGTAAGAAATGGAATATATAAAGGGCATGTTTGGTTTTCTGTTTAATCTCCTATCTAAACAATAATTTTTGATAATTTATTTGTCTCTGTGAAAAATGAGATTATTTTTGGAAGAGTAGTTTGAAGGAGTTTTCATTTCTGTAATAATTTGAAAGTTCAATTGTAAGTTTAGAACTTCAATTTTTATTTCTCCATATATCTAAACTTGTTATTTACTCTTCATAAACAGGCGTACACAAGCCAAATCGTAGTTATGGCTATGTTGGCTCTTGCAATCGGAGATGACACTATTTCTAGTCGAGCGAGAAGGGAAGCGATAATAGATGGCCTATTTGATTTACCAAGTATGTTTCTAATTTGTTGTCCCATTCCACATTACGTCTGTTTGTTATGACTTATGGCTTATGACCATGTCGTCTGGATTTATAATTTTTCACAGGTAAAGTGAAAGAGGTTCTGAAGCTTGACCAGGATATGATGGATCTTGCTAAGTTACTGATTGCTGAGCAGTCACTTCTTGTTTTCGGGAGAGGGTATAATTACGCGACTGCTTTGGAAGGTGCATTGAAAGTAAAAGAAGTGGCGCTTATGCACAGTGAAGGAATACTTGCTGGCGAGATGAAACACGGCCCCTTGGCTTTAGTCGACGAGACTCTACCAATTGTTGTTATTGCAACTCATGATGCTTGTTTCAGGTTTATAGATTTTTTCCTAGTGAAGAGTTGCTGTTATAATTTTATTTTTTCTTTTGTGGCTTTTCTCTTAGTTTTTTTTCCTTTTGTGGACAGCAAGCAACAGTCTGTCATCCAGCAACTTCATGCTCGTAAAGGGAGGCTTATCGTGATGTGTTCTAAAGGTGACGGTGAATCTGTATGTGTAGGCGGATCTTGCCGAATAATTGAAGTTCCTCAGGTTGAGGACTGCCTACAGCCCGTGATTAACGTAGTTCCATTGCAGGTATAGTATTCATACCTTTCTTTCTTGCAAATTATGTCATTCGGATTTCTGATTAATAGTTGTTGTTGGGTTGTGAGGGAACAGTTTTCACGGGGTGAAATATTTTATTTCTGAAGGATACTTACAAAAGCTACCCTGGAGGTTTGTGGTATTTACCAAATTTTTTTTTAGAAAAACTGCCCTTAAAGTTTGATTATGCTTACAATTTCGCCATAAACATCCATTTCTCTGACAAATTATGTCATAAAAAATATTACAACTACACCCACCTTTTTGGAATATTATAAATAGCCCCGGCTTTTCATCCTGTTATCAGTAATACTTAACATAATTAATGAATGTAAAAGTTAAAAGTTTGTTTGTTTTGGGTAATTTAGCCAAACCTCAAGGGTAGTTTTTGTAATTACCCCTATCTTGTGCAGCTGTACAGTTTAATTTGTACAGAAAGTAACTGAGATTCTTATCATGGATAAACCTGTAAAATATGACGGTATCCCCATCATTTTCAAAATCTAGAATGTGATCGCACGCTTTTTCTTTTTTAACTGCAGCTTTTGGCTTATCATCTGACTGTACTAAGGGGATACAATGTTGATCAGCCGCGAAATCTTGCGAAAAGTGTAACAACTCAATGAATGAGAAGGCTGTCCATGTTTTTCTCTTAAACCACAATTCCAGCTAACAAGGAACCCATCTCCATTCTTTTGCTATGGTGATCTCACTTTACCTCGTCCTCGTTATAATAACCGAGCAGTCTATGTCTTGAGCTTGTTCTGTAAGCGTATACAAAAACTAGTCTTTGTAAAATTATGTGACTAACTACTCTAAACTTTAAATTATGTATTTGCTATCACCACATATATATGTTTGCATAATATACATTCAGCAAGAATTACATAGTTCTTTCTCTGTCTCATTACAAATGTCCAAAAAATTTTTTTTTTTTTTTGTTGTCTATTAGAAAATGACTCATATAAAAATAAGGTGTAGTGTATATTGCATTAACTAAATCTTGTATTTCTTTTTTAAAGTATTTTTTTATTGTTATAATGCATTTGAATCTTTTTATCCTCAATTGCCACTAAAACCTCTATATATACACTGTGACATCATATATCACTTCCCAAATAAGCAACTTGATACACCATGAGATAATTAATGATGAACATTGCATTTAAAGGTTCATTCAACTTGTTAGCAAATACTACTGTACAAGGTTTCCATAAACTCATCATTGTAGGACATTACTACTTTTAAAGTTTGGAGTGAAAGAAAGGGTACTCATACATTAATGATTTAGGTGTAGGAAAGTAAGGTGTAAACGAATCCAATTGACTTCGACTCATCACTCATGTTCCAGTTTGTCTCGTACCGATTCATTTTCTTATCATTGGTCATTAACAAAAACAAAATAATGTGCTAAAACGTGTGTTAGGTAAAAAAACATCTCATTAGAAAAAAACAGCCACATTGGTCTGTCCCGTAAGCCGTAAAAGTAGTCAGGCTTATTTCATAAAATACAAAAAAAAAATATATGACTATAGAATAATTAAAAATTTAAATCATATGGAGTGATAATTAAATATAACAATTTCTTAGTAAAGGTAAAGGTAAAATGAATACCAATTTTAGCCACAAAAACAGGAGTGATAATTAAATATAATAAATAGTATGCCCATGCTTCCTTCTGTATCACCAACTGTAAAGTCTCAGATTTGAAGCGGGTACATGGACCAATCAAATTGAGCCAACTTTTGAAACCTGAACCACATGAAAAAATAAAATCTAACTGGGGAAGGTAGTCCTCACATTGGTCAAATTTATGATCAATGTGACGTCCTAAGTCTACCTACATAGTAATTTTTTATTATTTTATTTACCTATTTATTAGGAGTCTATATATCAATAAATTAATCATGACTTTCACCTTTAAGTGTTAGGTATTTGATTATTTTCAATCTTTATCTTATAAAAAATTACAAATGTAAATAATATTTGTATTTTTTTCATCTATGTATAATATATAGAAGTGAAATGCTCCTATGTGACAACTAATAAATTAATAATACTAATATGACTTTCACCTTTAAGTGTTAGGTATTTAATTATTTTCAATCTTTATCTTATAAAAAATTACGAATGTAAATAGTATTTGTATTTTTTTCATCTATGTATAATATATAGAATTGAAATACTCCTATGTGACAACTAATAAATTAATATTACTAATATGACTTTCACCTTTAAATGTTAGGTATCTATTTTTAATCTTATCTTCTAAAAAATTACAAAAATTAATGTAAATAACATTTTGTATTTTTTTCATCTATGTATAATATAATATAGAAGTGAAATATGTGACAACTAATAAACTAATAATCTTATCACCTTTAAATGTTAGGTAGTATTTATTTTTAATCTTATCTTAAAAAAATTACAAAATGTAAATAATATTTGAATTTTTTTTTTCATCTATATATATAAGTGAAATATGTAACAAATTAATACATTAATAGTATTAATTTGTCACGTATTTCACTTCTTTGATTCAATCAAATTTCTAAGAACCTTTAAATTGAAATGCACAGGAGCATTGTTCATGCACTATAAAAAAAACTGAAAAATGCTTACGGAATTTACTGACGGACGAAGGATTCCTTGATCTCGATGGTCGAGCTCAACCGTGTGCTCACAAGCTATATAGCATGTTATATTAAGTGTTAGAGTATCCAACCGATTTGGGATACTCTAACATTAAGGTTCATGCACGTGCATATCATGAATCTGATCAGTTTGTATTTACCTCTCTGATCATAGTTAAAATGATACGTATCGAAATCACCACACCGACACCATCATCGATATACGATCTGTCAATCGATCGGACGAACCACATTTCACCGTGGTATCTCAATCCGAATATTCAACCGGACAAGCATCACCCCGTGAAGGTACTATGTGTGTTGATTTTTAGTCCCAACCGTACGTACCTTTACTTCATTCACCAAACTTTTCCAAACTCCAATAAAAATATATTCCTTCGAGTCTTCATGTTACTTGTAGTTTATAGAGACTGTACACTCATGTACTACCCTAGTACTTAACTGGGGGAGTGTATATATATATACACACACCCATATTTATATAAAAATAAATAACTATAGATATATTGTAAATACAAATAATTAAAAGTGAGAGAAAAACTCACATGGACAGAAACTAATTAAAGTCCTTTTGCTTTCATGTTCGTGTCTCTAGTTTCACTTTGACGGTATCGAAAAAATACCCGAAAACCGACAAAAAAATAAAAGGAGAGAGAAAAACGAGCATCGTGTGTTAATTTTTGGAGGGGGAGTGTTGACTGAGGAAGGTTCAATTCGATCTCTCTCTCTCTCTCTCTCTCTCTTGTTGTTGTTGTTGTTTTCATACGTACAAGTACAAACAAGAGTCATGAGAAGTGTGCTTATATTTGGTGAAGGAAAGGTCGAGTGATTTACGTCAATCAGTCGAGCGATAGTCGCGGCGGTGGTCGTCTATGTTTCCGTTATTTTAATTAAAAGGATCGTTTCTTGATTCGAGCGGAATAAAAGATATGATTGTATGTAGTCTAGATACCAACTGAGGAAGGGCTTACCCGCCTCGAAAAGCTTACTAAAGCCCGCGATCGAATGATCATGCATATATAGAGCGTAGCCGTAAAATTAATACAACACACTTTTAATAAAGTTTTCAATCGCTACTATATTCTATATGTCTTACTTTTCCCCTTAGCCCTTCATGGCCGACGACGCTGAGATGCAGGCGATCCGATCGTCCCCGGCCGTGAAGTGGAAGCTTCCGGTCTTCGTTTTCTTCAAAGATATCAAGTAATGCGATTGTTGCGTTTATTTCTGTATTTCAAATATAATGCAAATGTTATTTATTTTTTTATTTTTTTTATGTGTAGAAATGTTTTTAAAGGGGATGAACTCGGAAGGGATATACTCCGGATCGCGTTGCCGGCGGCCATGGCGATGGCGGCCGACCCTATCGCGTCGTTGGTCGACACGGCCTTCATCGGACATCTCGGTACGTCGTAATTAATTAATTATATTATATATATATATATATATATATAATATAATTAATTTAATTTGATGTATTAATTTGCATGGGTACTTACGTAGGTCCGGTGGAGATTGCGGCGGTGGGAGTTTCGATTGCGATATTCAACCAGGCGTCGAAGGTGGCGATATTCCCGCTCGTCAGCATCACCACTTCGTTCGTTGCCGAGGAAGACACTGTCGAGAGGATCGCTCAAAATCTGAAGCTCGCCAAGGGCAAAGGCGAAGAGCTCGAGAAAGGGATCGACGAGATGGAGAAAGGATCGAGTAGCAAGGGCGGAGGAGATAACTTGGATAAGGGGTCGACATCTCGCGATGAAGAAGAAGCCAAAGACAAAGATCAAGAAAAAGGTATATATGTTATATATACTCACTTAATTTGTTAGTAGAATTAAATCATAAATAAGTAGTTCTGTTTTGTTTCTCTGGGACAGAGGTAGTATATATATATTTACCTTTGCTCGTTTATCTTCAGAGTTAGAACCGGACGAAACAACCACGTGCAAGTCGGTCGATGCTCCGGAAAAGGCGACGACAAAACCGAAAACGAAAATCGAGCGTCGGCACATTCCTTCTGCTTCCACGGCGCTTCTTCTAGGAGCTGTCCTAGGGCTTCTTCTGACCTTGTTCCTCGTACTTCTCGGGAAAACTTTCTTAGGTTTCATGGGGGTGAAACCGGTGAGTATATATACCCCCGTCTCATCCTCGATAGATCGATCGATCGATCGGCCCTTACATGTATACTAATGTTTTTGTTGTTTGATGATGATGATGATGGAATATTAATTAGGGATCTCCTATGCTACCTCCTGCATTGAAGTATCTGACGATAAGATCGCTCGGAGCTCCGGCGGTCCTGCTTTCTCTGGCGATGCAAGGGGTGTTTCGAGGATTCAAGGATACCAAAACTCCTCTCTATGCTACTGGTAATTATAACTTCACATTTATATTAATGAGACGAATATATATTTTACAATTAAAAAAAATGAAATGTATAGTCATTATGTGTCTGATAGATATTCGATTATGTTGTTGCAGTTGCTGGGGACCTGACGAACATAATCCTCGACCCGATCTTCATATTCGTTTTTCGATTGGGCGTGAGCGGCGCAGCCATTTCCCACGTCCTCTCGCAGTAAGAACCAACTGTTATTTTGGACTTAATTTCAGTTCAGACGTTTTTCAGTTCAGTTCAAATTTATTCTGTTTATCTGATTTCAAAATAAATAAATAAATAATTTTAAATTCAATTCAATTTAGTTCAAATTCATTAAATTCAGTTTAATTAGTTTAATTTCAGTTCAAAAAAACAGACCCAATTATATATATGTTGTTGTTGCTTATGTAATTGATGTTTTTAGGTACTTGATCTGCATCATCCTCCTTGTGCGGCTGACGAAGCAAGTCGACCTCATGCCGCCGAGCATGAAAGATTTGCAGTTCAGCAAGTTCCTCAAGAACGGCAAGTGCACCTTCTTCATTTGTCTCGACTACACATACACATTGTTTCCGTACGTTGTAGTAATATATAATAACACACGTGTCGTTTTCTCTTCGATCAGGATTCCTCTTGCTCGCGAGGGTCATCGCCGCTACAATTTGCGTGACTCTTGCCGCCTCGATGGCCGCCAGGCTCGGCCCCACTCCGATGGCAGCCTTCCAGATCTGCCTTCAGGTCTGGATGGCCTCCTCACTCCTCGCCGATGGTTTAGCAGTTGCCGGACAGGTCAGTCCATATATATAATATATTTTCTTTTTTAGATGTCTCAATTAATTATTCACACATTTAAAAAAGAAAAAAACAATTATTGTTTCACTTTAAAATACTATTTTATCTTTACTATTTTTCTCTTATTTTTAAAATTTTAAACTATTTTAATTTTTAATTATTGTTTCATACTTTTCTGGACACAGAGCGTAAGAAAATTGTTATTTTTGTATTATTTAATTGAAAAGTAAAAGGTAAAAATATATTTTAAAAGTGGAAAGTAAAAAGTAGTTGTGAGTAAAGTTTAAAAAGTATAATTATTTCCTTTTTTGAGGTGTGTCAACTATTATTGGATACTCTAAAAAAAAAAAGTATGACAATTGTCTTTTAGGGAGTATTACTTAATCTACATTTTTATCCAATACTGTACTCTTTAGTCAGCATATTTAGCATAGTACGAATTTGCGCGTTTTTTTTCACTTTATTCGACCTCATATCTGAACCCCCGGATTCCCGCAGGCGATTCTCGCTTGCGCGTTCGCTGAGAAAGACTATCGTAAAGCAACTGCTGCGGCTGCCAGAGTGCTGCAGATGGGGTTCGTGCTCGGATTAGGCTTAGCTCTTTTTGTCGGGCTCGGGCTCCAGTTCGGATCGGGTGTATTCACCAAGGACAAAAATGTCATTCGTATGATCGCCGTCGGCATCCCGGTAAGCAACTTAAAACTAAAACCCTATTCCGTTATACATATTCGCCTCGTTTCTAATCGAATCCAATTCGTGATCAGTTCGTAGCAGCTACACAGCCCATAAACTCGTTGGCGTTTGTTTTCGACGGCGTTAATTTCGGAGCGTCCGATTTCGAGTATTCCGCTTACTCCATGGTTCGTAATCGAAACATAAAATCGACAATTTTTTTTTTCGTGTTTTCGTCTGTATTATTGTTAACCGCCTTCGATTTTTTTCAGGTTGCTGTGTCCATTTTAAGCATTGGGTCATTGTTTGTTCTGTCTAAACACAATGGCTTTGTTGGGATATGGATTGCTTTGACAATCTACATGGGCTTGAGAACATTTGCTGGCGTGTGGAGGTAAATATGTTTTTTTCTGCTTAGATTGCTGTCTTATTTGCTGTTTTATTTCAGGAAATTAATTATTCACACAACATTTTACGATTGATTTCATTACAGGATGGGAACGGGAACTGGGCCGTGGCGTTTTCTCAAGGGCAGCCGTTCGTCGCCACCACAGGAGGATATATGATCATTAATTCCTCTCTAATTATAGAGCAATATTATGGTCTAGTGATCTATCTATAGGGGGGTTGGGTTGTAATGTAAAGAAAGAAGATGTCACTCGGTGACTCAAATTTTGCTGGAGAAGTTTCATGTTACTTTCATCTTCTCGAAATAGCAAAGGGAGGGACTATAAGAAAAAAAGTGATTCTTGATATCACACTACTACTTGATAACAATTTATTTGTTGATTATAAGTATTTGTTTTTATTCACTTTTGTTTGGAGGTTCACCTCCCTCGTATTACCTTATCATCAATAAAACCGTTCTTATTTTTTCTCGAAAGTGTGATCGGAGAAGGATTACAAAAAGTATCTGATCTGGTTAAATTTGAGATCTTATTCAACGACAAAGATAAAGAACATCCTTTTTCTTATATGATATCTTCTCATAACATAGGAACTTGGGGTATTCGGAAAAATGGCATCATCCCGCTCTCATTCACCCGCATCATTATTGCCCAACACACGGTCAGATATTTTTTTTCTACATACTGTATTTTTCATGGTTGTAAAATTTATACCCGCCAAAATTCAAACTTAGATAAACTCGTTTAAGGGAAAGCAACTCGAAAGTTCAAGACGGTAAGAAAATAAGCCAAATGCTCCCTCTATAGAGGTTCTCTATCTTAAAGCAATAATCACACTTTCTTTACAAAATACAAAAAAATGTGACTGCCTGCCAAACCTCGCGAGTATGATCAGTAATCCGAAGAAACAAGTATAAAAACTACTATCAATAATAAATCATCTATAAACAGCAATGAGAAGAAAAATAGAAGATAAAGAAAAATATGAAATTAGAATTTATAAAAGTACAAAAGAACATTTTTTCAACGGAAACCGGGCCGGGTTTTCATTGGTACACAGCCCCATATAAAAAAAATGGAATATCACAGTAATAATCAATAAATGATTACATTTTTTGAAGAAAAAAAATATAAAAATATTAAAAATTCATCAATATGCAGAAATACTCCCAAGCTCCCCGTCATTGCCAGCTACCTTTCCAAAAGAGCAGAAAGAGCGCGCAAAAATCTTTACAATCATTCCCTAGTAAGTAAGCCGCCGTGCGTCTGATCTGATTCCGGCTTGGCTTAGACTACGAGCTGATCGAGCCGCATCTGCTCGAGCCAAGCTCCCAAAACAGCGTGATCGACCGACGGGTCAGTTTGCAGATTAGAATTAGTATTAGTAGAATTCAAAGAGTCCCCACCACCACCTGCCGATGGCCCTGCAGCCCCACCAGAGACAGCTGTCGTCATCTCAGGCGGTGATTCTTTCACAAGCGACTGCACCCAAGACAAGTCCGGTTCATCTCCCTCGTTCCTCGCTTCAAACGAGGCCGAGCTGTTCAAATTGCCTCCACTGACAACGGACCAATCAGCTTTCCCGTTGGGTGATCCCCATTTGTTATTCGACCAAGGAGAAGCATTGTTGTGGGGCCCAAGATCCCTCGAGCTGAGGCTACGCATCTGCATCTGTTGCCTCTCGCGCTGAGCAATAGCCGAGAGACGAGCGCTCATAGGGGACCCTGGGTCGAGGCTTCTAGGGGACATCCGAGGCGAGGAAGATTGGACGGAAAAAGGACCCTGCAATAACGGGTGCTCGACGTTCCTAGGAGAAAATACGTTGTTCGTATTATTAGTACTAGTGTTTATAGGCGATAACATGCTCTGCTGCTGCTGTTGGAACTGGTTCAGAACAGCCGATTTGTGATGCAGAGGAGAAAACTCGGCGGAAAAAAGCTCCTCGAGGTTGGATGGAGTTAGTGTTGTCTTGGGCCGATTCATAACGGAATTGGGCCTTGGCTGGGAAAAACAAGCCCGGTAATCCTCTGGTGGGAGGTCGCGTGCGCTTAAGGAAGACCTCAGGCGGCTCGACTGGATGTTGCTTCCTGGGAGGTGAAGGGTTGGGACATTCGGCTGAGGCCAAGCCGGAGACATTCCGTTCGAAGTAGGTGACATCACGGATTGGGAAGTAGGCGAGCCAGGGAAGATGCTCAAAGCCGAAGCCATGTCCATGAAGCTAGCTGTGGACCCTGCTGACCTCGGAGATGGAAGGCCCGACCCGGTGGAGGCATACAGGGGACGGATCTCGTCGTGGGTATGCGCGAAAAAGCAAACCTGTCGAGCACAGCTGGTTCCATCTTTGCAAAGGCGGGTTCGATACTGGGCTGGGTGGAGCCAGCACTCGAACACACCGTGAGCATACTCGCACATGTCCCCACGCCTGCACGCACCCTTCCGGAAGTCAGGACAAGGGACGCAGTTATAGTGGAACTTGCGTGGGTCCCTCCTGCGAGCGTTCTCTCCAGGGTGGACGAATGGGCATTCGGTCCAATCGTGAGAATAAGCTCTAGAGCAAGGACGGATTTTGAAAGAGAACATTCGGAACTCGTCAGTTGAGTAGATGCTGTTCCTGATATCAGGGAGAGATGGATCCACAGGGTACTGTTTCTTCTCCGACAAAGGATTTGCAGGAGAGTAGGTCGGTGAAAAAGGAGACCTGCTTCCAGGGGACGACGATAAAACAGGGGACGAGACATCGGAGCTAGAGATGGAGACTCGTAAATTGCACTCGCCAATCGATCCGTCGGAAATATTGTTCATGAGCAAGTCTTCTATGGCAGATTTTCCTCCGGGAAGCTTTGGATGAACCACAATCACATCGATCGGGCATCGGCCAGCAGCATCAATAATATTAGGATCGGCACCAGCAGATAAAAGCAGCTGCACGACGACAGGAGCGTTGATCGAGCCTCCAAAAGCAGCACAGTGGAGAGAAGACCACTTGTCGCGGCCACAAGTTCTGTTTAGATCGACTTCAGGTAAAGCGACTATCAGCTTCAACACGTCGAGACTGCCGTAAGTGGCAGCTACCATCAACGGAGTTCTCTCGTCCTGCGTGATCTGCTTCGAGCCTATCTTGCGCACATACCAAAGTCCAGCACAGTCAACTCCGGATAAGTCGAGCTCAATGGATCTCTTGAAGGATTCGATATCATTGTTGGCAGCAAATTCGAGCAAGCTGAAAAAAGAATCGCCTGTATCTGCGGGTAGTTTGTTAAAGTCCTTCATGTTGTTGGATGTCTGAATGGCAGATTCTCCGGTAGAGGAAGAATTTGAACTTGATTGCTCTGGCCCACTGCACATACTCTAATCAACTGCAAATCAACCAACATATTTAGTCATATTCAATAATTTTTGAAAAATAATAACCTTATAAAATAAATAGCCTTTTACACAATAATACAGGAGCTGTCGATGAATTTTACACAACACCATATATGCAACAACCCTCAAACTTATTAGACTATGATAGACTGATATAGAACGAAACAAAACCTTGACGAATATATCAAAGTAGATCGACAAACTTTTAAAGAGCAACATGTAAGTGGGAAGTAATCTAACAGGGTAACCAAATACAGACTAAGTCGACATCAAATAACCAAATACTGATTTCATGTGGGTAATATTTAAAGTGAAGTCAAAAACAGAATCTATCGTTTCACTCTATTTCAAAAGGCGCATAATTCCAACACGCTGAATATCATACCCTGTCGAAAGACGAATCTTCAAGTGCAAAACGGCATATATTCACAGTTGCATATATTCACAATCCACAGAAAAAACAAAAATTATTTAAAACCATTTAAAAAAATCACAAAGATCTTCAAAACTGAAAGAGACATATCATCATCATCATCATCATCATCAACAACAGCAACAAAATCAAAAACACGAATCATGTTAAAAGTAAGATAAATCGGATGCAAAAATCACAAATCTAAACCCTCACACAGCAAACATCAAACTAGATTATTTCAAATTGAAGTCAACGCAGCTAAAATTACTTTTAAAAAATTAAAAATTAAAAACTCACCGGAGATCCCAAAAATCGAAACTTTCACCGAGATCTGCAAGCGGATCATATCACTCGATCATTAATCAATCAAAAAAAAATTGCCAAATCTGAAACAGAAAAAGGCGATCTTCGTGAGCTACGGAAAGAACGAGTGAAGATACATATGGAAACGCGAAAGTTCTTACGCATACATATAGGTATATACAGAGAGAAGAAAAATCGAGAGAAAGCGAAAGGGGGAGGAGAAGCTTTGTTTTTTTTGGTTCTGTGGTTTTAGAGAGAGAGAATATGCTCTGGGGGAGAGAGGTTTAGGTTGAAGGGCGGTTTTCAAATTGAAATGTAGAAATGAAATTGAAATGTAAATGAGATTGAAATGCAAATGAAATGGCGTTGAAATGCACAAGAGATGCAGTGGGAATGAGAGTGAAGTTTGGAAGTGGGGTCCATGGGAGAGGGAAAGGAGGTTTGGGAGGTGGGGCCATTGTTGGTATTATTAGTTGCTTTTCAATTTTTGTTTTCTTTTGATTATTGTTATTTCTTTTATCACATTTAATTATACTTTAGTAGTATTTCACAAATAATTCATTGTGCAATTTAACATTATGTGTATTGTTTGAAGGAGAAGTATGGGTTGTTTCTATATATCAAATTTCAGGTCTTTTATTAAAATCACTCTATGAAAAGATATCATTTCTCACAAATTGAGGATTTTTTTTTTTTGTATCATTAATTGAATATTTTTTGTCATTTTATTTGAAATATATACCATGTTAAAAATTATATTTGTCAAAACTCAAAAGAGTGAAATTTTGAGAATTTGTATCAAAAAAACAAGTACGGAATACAATGGTACTTGGAATTGTATTTTTCAATACAATAACATTCAAATGTAAACCACCCAAAAGAGTTCTTTATTAAAAAGGTGATTTGAAAAGAAAAAAAGAAAAAGATACTAACAAATTGTTGCAAAAAAAATGTATTTTTAATAGTTATAAAATGACTTCATTATATAATTTTTTTATATTTGTTCTCTAGTTTGAGAGTTTCATTATTTTTATGATAATTAAGTATCCATCAAAATAAAGTATTACTTTAACATTAAGCTACATTTGTTTGATACTTTGATCAACAAATCCGTTGTAGTCTAGTTGGTCAGGATATTCAGCTCTCACCCGAAAGACCCGGGTTCAAGTCCCGGCAACGGAATTTTTTTATGTTCTTTTTGGAAAACATTTTTTTTTTATCTTCTTTCTAGGAGTAGGACCAATAAGAAATGATTATTGATGAATTATAAATATGTCTCAATAATAATAGTTTCATATTCTGCTACATCTGAATTGACCTGCTTCTTGTAAGTGTGGCAAAAAACTTTTCCATAATCTGGAAACCCTAAATGAATATTTTTTTATGTTCTTTTTGGAAAACATTTTTTTTTTTATCTTCTTTCTAGGAGTAGGACCAATAAGAAATGATTATTGATGAATTATAAATATGTCTCAATAATAATAGTTTCATATTCTGCTACATCTGAATTGACCTGCTTCTTGTAAGTGTGGCAAAAAACTTTTCCATAATCTGGAAACCCTAAATGAATAGAGCGACAAGAGAAAACTAAGCATACAAAAGCTCTTCCTCTTGAACCGTATATGGAGGAGGTAACAGACGCTTAGTGTCAGCAAAAATATCCGGAAAACCAATCGATGCTTGAGTAATAGGCGAATCCAAGACTGAATCAGGAATCGCCACAAGGGTCTCCTCGAAAAAGGATTGAATCGTCTGCCAGTCCAAAAACATACATTCAAAAAAATGTTCATAGAGTAGTGTCAAATTGGAATAAAAGACAGTAGATTTGGAAGGGCAATAAAGTAATAACCTACCGTGCAGGTCATGAAAGCAGCATCAGCTTTGCGTTTCCAATTTCCGTTTCCAGGCTCCGAATGGAAAAAATGAAGCAAAGGCTGCATGCACGTATTATAAAGCTCAATATACAGTCCAGTCGATAACGATTGAATCTAAAATTGAAGTAATGAGATAGTATCCGTACTCTTATAATTTCACGGACATTTGGTTTGGGTCCGTATAGTCCCTTGACTGATTCACCATATGCCTGGTACTTTTCCAGGACCTACATAGATTAACAAATACAGGTAACTAAGCAAATAAAATATAATCCTAAAATAATAATAATAATAATAAAAAGTAAACCAAAAACAACTTCATGTTAGACGAACCAACCTGTCGCCGAGTTAGACTGCTGGGAGGTGCGCCATATACTGCACTATCAACATGTGCCAAAATATTCCACGGACTGGAAAATAATTAATATCCAATTTCAGTCAACGTTCAACATGAAAAAAATGAAGTCATGTTAAGTACACACGTGACACGTCATACATACTTATGGTAAGCTGCACGTCCAACCATAACTCCATGAGCTCCTTCACTTAGTGCGGCATTCACCTAAATGATAAAATTATCGTTAAATATATCTACAAGTATGATTACACTCTTTGAAACAGCTTGATACCAACTTTTGAATTCTTTGCCTTCCTAATTAAAAGAAAAACCAAAAGATGCCAATTGCACTTGGCATGAGTATTGCCTTGTTCACATCCAAGGCAAAATGGTATACATCTTACAACGGGAGATAAACTTAAGAATCACCTCATCAATGGTGTTTATTCCTCCATTAATGGTGAACTGCAAATCAGGAAAATCACGCACAAGAGCATAGTAGTACTCGTATCTGCAAATCATACATAAGTATGATGAACAAAGAAAATAAGCAAAACAGACAGAACGCAGATAATATAGAAACACAGCAAGAGCTCTGAAATCGAGACAATATACTCAAAAGTGTTAATATAATAAATGCATACTTTAAGGGCGGGATTGATCTATTATCTTTGGGGCTTATTCCATTAAGTAGTGCCTTTCTGGAGTGTATGATAAAATGCTTTGTTGGCGATTGAGAAGAGACCTTGTATATAAAGTCACCTGTGCAGAAATAAAAATGGACAATCACTCCCGTGTAGGTAACGTAGGAGGAGCTATATAGGTGCAACCTTTGAATCATATATTCGTCTACAGGTACTCATACAACCTACTTCAAATTATCTTTTCTAGAAAAATAGTACTTACACAACTCGTTATACGAATCATGGTCATCAACACCAATTCGGCATTTGACAGTAACTGGAACATCTGTATTTGCTGCAATTACTGACATAGCATCAGCAACAAGCTTCCCTTGTAATATACAACGTGGCTAAATTAGAGCTCGTTCTAAATGATATTTTATCTCTAGCATTAGCCCAAGGATCATTTACACAAACCTTTGGATTAAGCATTAGGCGCACACCAAAACAACCTTTTCCAGCAACCTTCGGGCTTGGACATCCACAGCTGTCCCATTAATGTCCATGTTTAGAAATTTCAAAAAATCAAGAGTTAAGAAAGAAATTCAAAGATAATATAAGAACAAACTTGAAATTGATCTCGTCATAGCCGTAAGGGTTTGCAAGTTGAGTTGCTTTAGCAATGCTATCCAATCCGTTCCCCCCGATTTGAAGGACTATAGGATGTTGTTCCGGACCAAATGCCAAAAACTTATCCTGGTAATTGCAGATAATAATAAATATAAAAAACAGAGTAAATCCTGATAATAAACTTAAAGGAACATAGTTGTGGATAAGATGATCTCTCGTGCTGAGGTTTTCTAGTTCTGAATATTTTGCTGGCTTCTCCAATTAGAAGAAAGAAATATTGGGTCCTTATTTTGCGATGATGTATGATCATTTTTAGTATTATTTTCCAGGTATTGGACCCAACAAATCATGTCTCGAACCAGGCAACAAACTACAACATCATACCAAGGGAATAGCTCATAAACGCAACAACGTACACACAGATTACTAATTCTCACAACTCTCTTACCAAGTTTCCGTTCTGATAAACTATTGTTTCTGTAGCAATCATTTCTGTGTACAGCCAAGCATGCTTTGAGATGAGTCGAGCCAAAGTCCTATAGTGGTTGTCTGTGTATTCCATCATTGGAGCAACACTATATATCGAAAGATGTTAAGAAAGCTGATATATAGCAAATCAAACCAACAATTAATATAAAATAATAATAAGAAGAAGATGCTCAGAGTTTAACGATTTTTCCACCTGAACAAAGGGGGAGGGTAACGGCTAGCAGACATTATGTCCTCTTTATGAAACCGACACATCTGATGGTACTGATGTAGTTTCCTAGGTTTGGTAAGATTTCCATGAAATAAGTTTGGAGGCAATCTGCCGTTCTTTTTCAGCATAACAGAATGAACAGGAGTTAAAGAAGCAATCAAAGAATGTCCAGCAGACTTCATCATCACTCTCAGGGGACCGTAGCCTGCTCTGTTTACATACCTATCCATTGGACAGAAAATCACACGAGATGACTATCAAGCAGAAAGATTTACATCAAGACAAAAAAGGGAGATTAATCTATGGGTAATATTACTGCCATATCACTACCATATAGATGCTTGCACTTCAGGTTATCTGACAAACAAACCATCACACGTGTAATCCCCTTACAAGAACCAAACGATTAATCCCACGTAACTGATCCCCCTTATATGTCCAAAATCTTAACTCGGTTCTGCTCGTATCGTATAGACTGAACTTCCTAACAAATCAATGTTTGTATACTCATCCATTCATGTACTATTTGTAGGAATTCAACTCCAAACTTCTCCAAAAATAAAATAAAATGTGACCAACAAATCCAACAAAATCAAGCCAACCGGAATCCTTTAAGGATCCCGACTGTCCATTACAACTCGAATCATTATCCCGGCGTCTAATTTTTCAAATTGGCAAGCACCCGCGTTGAATTTCCTCATAAATAGTCCATCCCTGGAAGAAATTACTTTTCACTCCCGTTGACAATAAACTCAACCCTAATGAGATTTTTTTTTTTTCGTTACAAAATCATGTGTATAACAAAATAACTATACAGCATTTATCGAACTATTTCCATCTTTTCGAAAGAAAATATAATGGAAAATAAGTAGTTGTAGAAGAAACACACACATATACATATATGTGTGTATGTATACATAAACATATACCGGAGCAGAGCGAACAGAGTGGCCGGCCGACTTGGAGCTTTCCAAATGGGTGCACCTGACCGCAACTGGAATTGGATTTGGGATTTGGGATTTGGGATCAGAGGTCAGAGCATACCTCTAATCTTTATCACTCGTTTTTATTTTTTTTTTATGTTTTAAAATAAAATAAAAATATTTTATTTATTCAATTTTATAAAATTTAATTAAATGACGTCCATTTTATTAACCATAAATTCATTACAAATTTTTTTGAAACTGGAAATGTAAATAAATATTTTGAATTTATAAGCTTGGAAAAAAAATTGTGTTCATTAAGTGATTTGAATTTAACCAAAAGTCCAAAAATATGAGTTTTGGTTTTAGGAAAAATTGATGAAAAAGAAAGTTTTAGTCATTGTGTTACTCTCCTCAACCAAACTTCGAAATGTCAAAAACGAAAAGTTAAGAATTCAAAGCTAAAACACAAATTACTCTCGCAACAAAGTTAAAAATAAATTAACAACTACAATTATTTTCGTTTCGTTCGTTTCGTCTCGTCGTCGACAAACACCACCACTGTACTTCACAAATCTAAGTATTGAGATTTGAGATCCTCATTTTTTTTTTTTCTAATTTGAAAATTTTATACTACACAAAATGTCAAAACATTATAATTTTAATCAATTAAATTTTTTAAGGGATAATAAAAATCCAAATAATAAACACTATAATTTTAATCAATTAAATTTTTAAGGGTAATAAAAATCCAAATAATAAGGCGAAAAATATTCAGGGCTGAGCTCGAAGTTGCTTTACCGGCTTCATACGAGCCCGGCCCGATCTCTGATAAATCACAAATATATTTCCAACTGCCGAGACGAAACACAAACACGTGAAGGGAAAAGTCGTTCCCTTTACTCACTTGTTTGCGCTGGCCATGCAAAAGGGAAATTATATAATACGAGTAACAGGAAAAACCAGCGAATCAATTCATCGTTGAAAACCCTCCCGGAATTTCCCCAAATTCACACGATTCAATCCCTAATTTCAAATCCACATTTCAATTTCAATCCATGTTTCCTCCTCTCCCGATCCTTAATTTTGTGCTGATCGTTTTTTAAATTTTCTAATTTCATATCTCCGATCGACCGACGTTGCCCACTTGCCCCCGGTCTTTTGCGGACTGTGGATTTCCCGCTGCGAAGGAATCGAGGGGCGATAATTTTCTCTCGTGATGGGCGCGGTTGCGAAGCGAATCATGCCGATTTGCGATATCCTCTGCGTCTGTTGCCCGGCGATGAGGCCCAGATCGCGGCACCCCGTTAAGCGATACAAGAAGCTTTTGGCGGATATTTTTCCTAAAAAAAAGGTTAGTCAGTTCCCATTTTTTCTTTTTAAAAGAAATCTGAGCTGGTTCTTGTTTTGGGAATGATGGATATATGCATTATTGAGCGGATAGATTTTATGAATATTGGATACTTACCTGGGATGAGTGTTTGATGTTCTTTATAAGCAGCAGGGGTTCATCCAGAAACTCTGATTAGTGATGCCAGAGTTAGTTCTATACTTAGGATGTACTACTCTTTTGATTTGGATCAGATGATACTAGATGCCTTATTTGATTTTATTTAAGTTTTGTGACCCGAATGGGTTTAGATGGGCCCGAATAGCATGCGGTGCGAAAAATTTAATTTTTCTGGGGCTTAGCGATGTGTTGAAGAATTTTCCTAATTTTGTTTTGCCTTGGTTTTACTTGTTCTATGTTTGTGGTATTTGAAGGGTAACGAACTTTGTAACCTATGGTTCGACATAATGGAAATCCCTCCTTTGCTGTGTACTCTTCTTTTTCGTAATCTTCTTTTACTTGTCATCAATGCATAATTTATTTATTTTTGTAATAATTGTCATGGTCTTGATGGACCTATGATTTCTCTGCCAAAGTTATGAACTTGACCTCTCTATTTTCTCACTTCTGTTTATTTTTCAAGATTTTGGGGGCCTAAGAATAAGAAGATTCACTTTTATATTTCATGTATGTGTAGTAGATTTTTTCAGTTGAATTCGTGTGCGTAACATTTTGTTTTTTACTATTCATGGGTGTATTGGAATCAGATTCTGAAGTTTGATGGTAGGTGTAACTGTTGATTCACCTTTGGCTCATGATACATATATATTAATAGACTTAGAACTACAAATGTATATCTTTTGCTTTTGACATTCTATCTTTTGCTTTTGACAGGAGGAAGAACCTAACGATCGAAATATCAGTAAACTGTGTGAATATGTTTCAAAAAATCCTCTACGTGTACCCAAGGTTAGGTCTTCAACCATGTACTGTATTTATGAGTAGAAATATTTGGTTAATTATGCCCCAGAAATCATCAGTCTGGGCTTTATATTTCAACCAATCTCGTGACGGCAGATGGCTACCCTGATTACTTTTAGAACTTATATTGACTTCCTAAAATTGTGAGTTCATGACATTTTCAAGGCTCTTTTGGAACGATAGGTTAAATATAATCACATAACATGGGGTTCATGCTACAGGATGACACATGCATAATATGATGCGCGCTCTCATACTCAATTTATAGATGAGTTGAGATGCCTTATAACTTTCAATTGTAGTGTTATTAGAAGCCTGTTTGCTTGTCAGATTCTTATTGAATAAACCTGGTGATTTGGACCTCATCACGTCTTCAAACAAAAAAAATATATCATACCAGAATTTAATGGGCTGACAAATCTATGTTGGTTTTGAACATTAATTTTCATTTTTATACTCCCTGAATGTATTTATATACTTATTGGATTATTTGAATTTATTTATTATCACAATGCAGGCACAAACTATAATATTAATGGTCATTCATTCTTTAATGGGCAGATTACAAGTGTACTTGAAGAAAGGTTTTATCGGGAACTGAGAAATGCAAATATTAAGCACGTAAAATGCGTCATATGCATATACCGGAAGTTAATCATATCTTGCAAGCAGCAAATGTCAGTTCTATTATCCCCTTTTATCATAGTTGATTTTTTTTGTCCATTGGTCCTATTCTTAGGTTACCGGTCTAGAATTGATGCTACGATATTTTCTAGTTTGGTTTGAACGAAGATGAGATTCAGAATTGACTCGGGCTAGATGCGTACTGTAGTATCTCATCATGTAGTGTGTTATTGTTGAAAAAGTTCATATGAATTAATCATGCATAACTATTGCTACAGGTTCATCGTTTCGCTCTGTCTCTCTCTTCCTTATTTCATGTTATAATAAATGATCGGAATTATTTTCTCAGCAATTATTTAATGGTTTCTTACTTTCTTTTTAAACTTTGAACCATAAGTACATTGTCTGAATCCATAATAAGTCTATTTTTCTATTAAATGTTTGCAGCCATCTCTTTTTTTGATAATCTCTCAAAGTTTATGCTAGAGATTCTCTAATTACAGAACTACCCTAGACCTTTAACCATCCCTGAAAATGATATATTCTGTCATACTGGTGCTTGAGATTAATGGCTTTCATTTGGTTATCAGCTATTAATGGATGATGTGAAGTTAATAATTTGGAGTCTAAGTCTCTACTTTGTTAGTCTAATGTTTTTTTTGGGTCAAAAGTCTCTCACTTCATTCATTTGGTTATCAACAAATCCTAAAGTTAATAATTACCCGACTACCCACAGATTAAATACAAATACCAACACAATCATTTACACGTAAAAAATTAACAAGATGACATTCTCTTTGGAATTTCAAAGTAATATGTCATATTGCAGTGTTTATTTCATTATATATTAGTTTGGAAAATAATGTCAAGTATCGTGTGGCAGGCCATTGTTTGCTGGTAGTTATCTTAGTATGATACACAGTTTGCTGGATCAAACAAGACACGATGAAATGCGTATTATTGGCTGCCAAGCTCTTTTTGACTTTATAAATAACCAGGTACTATGCATCATTTATCCAACAATTGTTAGATTTGGATCAATATATATGACATGCTGATGTGATATCATCTGTTTGTTTAGAGTGATAGTACCTATACGTTTAATTTGGAAGGTTTCATTCCGAAGCTCTGCCTCCTAGCTCAAGAGATGGGGGATGACCAAAGGGTTCTGCGTCTACGTTGTGCTGGGCTTCAAGCACTCTCTTCAACTGTAAGCTGCTGCATCGGTATCTTAAGTTCAAAATTCAAATATAATGCGATCAGCAATGAATGGCTTTTTATGTCTTAAAAAGAGAAAATATTAGAACACCCATGCTTTATGCACGTAGTGCATTTTTATGTTCTCACAGTGGCGTTTTCTATGCATTAGTTCTGTAACCAATTTTCTATGCCATAAGTTTTCGTATCAGGAATACTTGAAGAATTACCTCCCATTTTATGCTTAAATGTTTGCTAGAATTGTTTGCCATTCTTCCGTGATAATTATTGTGAATCTTTGATTTGACAGATCTGGTTCATGGGTGAATTTTGTCACATCTCAACTGACTTTGACAGTGTAAGTCTTCAGTACATAATTTCTCATTTGTTACTGTCATAAACAGTGGGGTGGGGGTGGTCCTCCTAATTTATGCCCTCATCTAGTATTTATGATATATTTTTTTCCAATCTCTAGATATGCTGCCTTGCTATATTTACTCTGGTTATGCTTAGCTATAAGGTTGAGGAGTTTTCTTGAACTACTAATCACAGTTTACTTTAGGGTCTGCATGGGAATGGGATCATAAAGGTTATTTAACAAGGGTGGTTGATAAATCCGGTTTTTCTAGAGAATAGTTTTTTAAGTGCATATTTTAGGAATTTTATCTACTTGAAACCGTAATTACTCTTCGGTGGATTGCGCAAGATAATGGAGAGATTTGAAATAAAAGCAATAAGTTGTTTGTAAATTTAATGGATGGGTGTTAATTTTTTTCATTTCACGGCTGTTATTTTCTATTAAGCTAAGGCATCTTTTCCAGTTTGCTGCTTAATATTTTTTCTTGTTTATCAAAAGATCAGGTTGTTACTGCTATACTGGAAAATCGTGAAGATCCTGATAAGGACACAAATTTTCCAAATAGCTGTGATCAGGTCACCCAGAATAACAGCGATAAAGAGCAGAATAATATTCAAAACCAAATTCCTGTATCCTCAGATCCCATGAAAAGGGTTATTTCTTGGAGAAGGATTGTCAATGAGAGAGACTACTATTCCACGTAGATCCTCTTTCTAGACATCTACCAATGTATACACACTTTTTGTTCAAGTACATGGCAGTTGGCTGCCATTTTAATTCGTTCTGTTTCCTGTAAACAGAATAGATGCTGGAAGGCCTGAATTCTGGTCCAGAGTTTGCTTGCATAACATGGCAAAATTGGTCAGGGAGGCTACGACTGTACGGCGTGTTATTGAAGCCTTGTTTTGTTACTTTGATCGAGGCAATTTGTGGTCTCCTGATCATGGGCTTGCCTTTCCTGTACTGCTGGACATGCAATCTACAGTGGAAAATTCTGGTATTTTAGCTTTTCTTAACTGCTTAATTGTGAGTTCCAGTTGCCTTAACCTACTTTTGGTTATCTAATGTGCTTCTGAGTTCACCTATATCTGGGTTATATGACCTTGCAGGGCATAATGCTCATTTCTTGCTATCTTCTGTGATAAAGCATCTTGATCATAAGGATGTCACGAGAAACCCCAATATGCAGATAGATATTGTTCAAGTCGCCATCTCCCTGACACGATTAACAAAGGCCCAGTCATCTGTGACAATCATTGCTGCATTTAGTGATATGATGCGGCATCTAAGGAAAAGTATACACTGCTCTCTTAATGACTCAGAACCCGGAGATGAAATAGTTCAATGGAACAAAAAGTTGCATGACATCATTGACGAATGCCTTGTTAAATTGTCTTATAAGGTTACACTTCAATCGTAACCCTAAATATATTACTAACATTTATATAAGGTTATACTGGGCTGTGGGTATTGCTTTAGCAAGCAGCCGTAATTCAAATTATTTTCTGGTTTTTCTTTAAGTAAAGGTGACACTAAAAGATAACCTAAAAATAATAAATCGTGTTGATGCAGATTGGAGATGCTGGGCCTATCCTAGATGTGATGGCTACGATGTTGGAGACGGTTTTAAATGTAACAGTTATGGCAAGAAGCACAATTGCAGCTATCTATCGTGCAGCACAAATTGTTGCATTCTTACCGAATGTGTTACATCAAAACAAGGCATGTCTCTTTCCATGGTTGAACTTATCACTACTTTACTCGAAAATAGTTTTTTATAAAGTTCCTTTATTGCCATAGGCTTTCCCTGAAGCATTATTCCATCAAATACTTCTGGCCATGCTCGCTCCAGATCACGAAACAAGGATTGGAGCGCATCGCATATTTTCAGTAGTACTTGTTCCCTCTTCTGTTTGTCCTTATTCCGACTCCTCCATCCAAAACCGTATTGATTTAGAGAGGACGCTTTCTAGATCGGTTTCCGCATTTTCCTCTTCAGCTGCTCTATTTGAGAAACTAAGAAAAGAACATTTTTCACCCCGAAAAATCGTAGGTCATGCTCAAGAAGTCTTGTTTGGTACTGAAGAAAGCCCCTCAGACCAATCCTTTATGGCGAAACTGACATCGAGCTACAGTCGAAAGGCTACCTTTAAAAGACATTCTACTCCATCAGATTTGTGTAATATAGACACAGAACTGGTACTTTAAAGTCATTTCAGTATATCTTTTGGATTCCTCTTATAAAGTGAAACTAGTTTTTGGTTAGACTTTTGCCAACAGTAAGATTATTCTGCAGAAGGGAATATCTCTAAACTTGAAAACCCGACAAATCAGTGCCTTGCTTTCTTCAATCTGGGTACAGGCAATCTCTCAATTGAACACACCTGCAAACTACGAAGCAATTGCCAATACATACAGCTTGGTGATTTTATTTTCACGAAACAAGGTAACAACTATTACATACTTTTTATGTGAATCAATCAACATCCCACAAATCACGCATCCAATCCAGATCCCACATTTAAGCACCAATTTTTATAAGATGTATTCCTTTCCATAATTATCTCTTTATGTCCATCAGTATCTGTTTTCGCCTGTATCAGTTTTACATTACACATCTTCCATCATATAACTTTGTCTTTCATCTTATTGTTTGTTCCATTGTTCTCAGAAATCTACAAATGAAATTCTCATTCGAAGTTTTCAACTAGCATTTACCTTAAGGAGCATATCTCTTCGAGGAGGTCAGTGAAGAAGCTCAATTGTTGCATCTCTTTGTCATCTATACCAGTGAAAATGTTTGTTTTGTGAGGATTTGGTGATGAAATTTGGAACACCTACTAAATATTGCCCAATGTGCATTTGAGATATAATCATGACATATTATTAAGGAGATGGTTACTCAAAAAGGAAAGGATACACGATGCATATTATTAAGGAGATGGTTTAAAGGCATTGATGTATTATTGATTTTTAAGTGTGGACTATGAGATTTATCGGCACAATCGTTTCTATATTAGTCAACCTTGATAATGAGATTGCTCTTTTTTTTTGTAGGCCCACTTCAACCATCTCGCCGCAGGTCTCTTTTCACATTGGCTACATCAATGACCGTTTTCTTTTCGAAGGCCTATGGCTTACTTCCCCTAGCGACCTCTGCCAAGGCTGCCTCAAGGGCTGAAATAGTAGGTTCAACAGAACTTAGTTTGTGACCGTTTTTCCTCTTATGCTTCGGTTATTATTTCACTAACTCCACACTCTTAAAAAACCAAGATGAAGGATGGTTTAACTAGAGTTTTTCAACAGGTTGATCCTTTTCTCCGGTTGGTAGATGATAAGTTGCAGGCAAGCCTAGATGAAGATAGTGTGAAAGCTTATGGATCAAAGGAAGACGACGAAGATGCGTTGAAGTGGTTATCAGCAATTAATATCTGCGAGGAGCAATCTGCAAAATCTTATGCGTCTTTGGTTCTGAAAAGTTTGGGAAAATTATCCGATGTAATTTTCGTTTTTTGGAGGGTTCTAATATTTTTATTTTATCTTGATCTGCTTGTTGTCTGGTATCTGTTTGATAATTATTGCGGTCTATGTGCAGTCTGAAGCATCCAATATAATGGAAGAGTTGCTCAAAGAATTTCTTCCTGATGATACGTGCCCACTGAGATACCAGCGAGTCATGGAAACACCCGGGCAAACTTACAATTACAATTCAAAAGAACTTTCTGAGGTGCCGTTAAACACTGCTTAATTTGCTTTCTGTTTGTTCTTCCCTTTCAAAGTTTATATAAATATTTGACGACATTCTTGCTTACAGGGTGATCAGTCAGTATTCTCAGCAAGTGACGAGTATCCAACTGATTCATTTGTAAGTCAAACGGATTCTGGCTCTCAGTTGACATTAGAGAGTCCTGGTCTACTGAGCGTTGACCAATTTATGCATATGGTATGTTGTTTTTACTTTTGTATAAATTATTTCTTGCGTGAGATTGAACTTTTAGCATATATTCTATCTGTTTTCAGCATTTTTTACATGTATATAAAAAAGACTGAAACTGCTACAGAAGGGGTTAATGTGAAACGTTTTGTAAAAACCGAAGCTGGGGTTTTTTCAGGTGTCAGAGACAACAAAAGAGGTTGAAGATGATTTGACGTCCTTAACCCCTCCGGATATGCCGTTCAAGGATATGGCAAGCCGCTGTGAGGCTCTTCAGATCGGAATGCAGCAAGTCATCTCCCATTTCATTTCCACCCCATTGATTCAAGACAGTTCAGCGAACTACTCTAGTAAAGAAGACAGTGCTCAGGCAAACGATAAATCATCCATTTCAAGTTTTCAGCCAGGATATTCTACGGTAAATAATTTGTATATAGTATAATTTATGTGGCTAGAAAGAACATTAAGTGGTCTGAGTTTTTTTTGTTTTGTCGTTACAGTCACCAACGACGACCCTTGTTCCTTTGGGATATGCAGAGTTTCAACACCATACCGATTTCTTTCGGTTGCCAGCTTCGAGTCCTTTTGACAGCTTCTTGAAAGTGGGTTGAGACTTTATATGTGTGCAGATGTAGAGAAGCAAGAAAAATATATTTAAACTATATCTGTATATGTATAGGGCCAAAACAAATGCTGGCAATTTCCGGCTGATTTGGTGCAAAATCTATTTCTTGGAGGACCATTTTGCATTGCTTGTATATTACAGGGGTCGAAAAATAATGGAAAAAATAATTATGCAAGATAACATTTTTTATTTGTTCATTTGGTACTTTATTTATTTTTTATTGCATTCATAAAAAGTACAATAATTCATTTTACTATTTAAAACGAACAAATTATAATGTAAGAGAAAAATTATTCAATTACATAGTTTCATCTTAAAATTTAAGACCATATTACAAATAATTCTCGAGCACACCTAACTTCAAAAAATCCAATCAAATTATGAATAGAAAATTACACTAAGTTAAACAATTATGGATTGTTTGACCCGGCGATGATTCGACCCGACCAGTAAAACCTATTCACGCCCCTTCCGTTTCTCCAGAATCTAAAAAAGATCTTTCTCCAGAATCTACAGAGAGATAATAATTCAGTCTTCAACTGAGAATACCAAAAATTAAGTAGAATCGAAGCATATCACCTTCATATTTCTCTGCAAGATTTGAGTAATGGTGGAAATTGAGCAGGAACAACAGCAGCAGCAGATCTCAACTTCAGGTCACTCTTTTTAGCTGCCTGAAATTTGTGTTCAGATGCTGTAATGGAAACTGGTCTGATCTTTAAACAATGATGTTTTTGATCCAAAAATATGGTCGCTTGATTTGTGCATACATGGTGTTCGACTGTTTGCCAGTATCATAGTCTGAAACAAATACTAGTTGCTTGGAGATGGCTGCAATGTTTTAGCCTTCTAGTGGAATTTGTGTATCGAATCTTGTGTCGTATTTGTTTGATTGGTACAGTTTAAAAGTTACGATCTTGTTCGTCTCTGTAAGCATACATTTTTCACGAGTTGATTGATGATATGGCACTTCCTCATTAAGTTGGTCGGCAATTGTTCGATTTATGTTTGCTTGTTGTTTGCATGTAGTGAAGTTATGCAATCGTGTACTTGTATCAGTGCTTCAAATTTCCTATTATTTTTTTAAGAAGGAAACCCTTGTACTGATAGAATGTGAGCAATATGCAGATCAAGATGGTGATGATGATATCGTCGCCGAAGGTGCCTCGGTTGTGCATGGAGAACCTCCTCAAGGTGAAAGCGGCCCCCCTAAATTAGATTCTGAAGTGGAAATTCTCCATGAGAAAGTGACAAAGCAAATTATGAAAGAAGGCCATGGTCAGAAGCCATCAAAATACTCGACTTGCTTCTGTAAGTCCATGGGTTTGTTTTTTTGGTCGATTTTGCATGGTTTGCTTCAGGAAATGTTAGGTCAAGTTGCACTTGTTACGTTGTTCTGTGAAGCAATGATTGACGCTAGTTGTAAATAACTTGATTGAAAAATTAAGACTTCTATGTTTTACTATTATTCTTTTGGCAGTGCATTATAGGGCATGGTCAGAAAGCACCGAGCACAAGTTTGAAGATACATGGCATGAGCAACAGCCGCTTGAGCTTATCCTAGGAAAAGGTTTGCAAAAATAATTTCGCTAAGATTCATCAGCTAATTACATGTACTAAGATCTTTTCTAAGCTGCTAAAGCTCTTGTAATTTCAATATGAAACCTGAACTATGCATAAATAAATTATTTGTCCCGTAAATTTTGTTGAAGTTGGTTATAATAGTATCAGTCTACTGAATCTATCAATCATTTCTAATGTGTTCTATTCTTTTATTTCAGTGGCCACCTGTTTAGAGTTGTCTTCAATCAATAGTTGTTTTGGTATATACATTTTCTTTTCTGGTACGTAATACTATGTTTCCTTATTACAGAGAAACAACAAATGACTGGGTTAGCCATCGGCGTATCCAGTATGAAATCTGGCGAACGTGCATTACTACGTGTTGGTTGGGAACTAGGCTATGGAAAAGAAGGAAGCTTTTCTTTTCCAAACGTTCCTCCAATGGCAGACATTGTGTATGAAGCCGAACTCATTGGTTTTGATGAGACCAAAGAAGTGTGTGTTTTATACCTAGACTCTCGAACACTTCTTTTATTTCGTTTTTTTTTTTTAACAATCTCAAGTGGCTGTAAATTTTGTAAAAGGGGAAAGCTCGAGGTGACATGACAGTCGAGGAGAGAATTGGTGCAGCAGATAGAAGAAAGATGGATGGCAATGCATTATTTAAGGAGGAAAAAATGGAGGAGGCAATGCAACAGTATGAAATGGTAATCGAAAAGCACTTTTCTCGAACTGTTTAATATTTTTTTCTTATGGTTTCTCATTTGAAGTACTGTTTTGTGGTCTAGGCGATTGCATATATGGGAGATGATTTCATGTTCCAACTGTTCGGAAAGTACCGTGATATGGCTTTGGCAGTTAAGAATCCTTGCCACCTCAACATGGCAGCATGCCTGATAAAGCTCAAGCGCTACGAGGAAGCTATTGCGCAGTGTGGTATTGTAAGTACAAAGTGCGGGTTTCGTTATTGAATTATCTTGCCGCTTCACTCTACTCTCTTTAGTGTGATTGAATCTATATGCTAATAGGTGTTGGTGGAGGATGAAAACAACGTGAAAGCACTTTTTCGACGGGGCAAGGCTAGAGCCGAGCTTGGTCAGACAGACGCTGCTCGTGAGGATTTCCTCAAGGCGCGTAAATACGCACCAGAGGACAAAGCCATATCAAGAGAGTTACGTTTGCTAACAGAACACGACAAAGCTGTTTATCAGAAACAGAAAGAGCTCTACAAAGGATTGTTTGGACCGAGGCCGGAAAACAAACCTACGCCTGGGAATTGGCTTATTATAATCTGGCAATGGTTGGTGTCATTATTTTATCGCCTTATTAACCCCCAGCAGAGGCAGAAGGCTCATTGATTTATCTTTTTTGTTGAGAGATTTGTGAGGTGGTAAATGATCAGCTCTTCTGCTGCCAGTGTGTTTATTTTTCACTCACTAAACTACGTATAATCTTCGAGTTTACATTTAAGCAATATTTATTTGTTTGTTTATTGATATGCGGAAAATTCATAAAGCTTGGAAGTGCACGGCGAATGACTGGTGCAAAACTCTTTTTTTTTAGTGAGCCTTAAGGGATTGAAATGAATTAGGGGAAGTTGAGAATTATATGAACGTTGAAGTCGAGGTGACTTGAAGTTGCATAGAGTTTTTGTTGAGGTGAAAATTTGTTGGAATGGTCTAATCCAAAAGCAAAACAAGAGAAAGAAGAGATCTGAGCGAGAATTATTTGACTAGAGGATCAAGTAAATTGATTATTTCCTTGGAAGAAGATTTTATGAGTTATATTATAAAAATAATTTTATCATAACTAATTTGTTTTATACACAGTATTCGGGTTGGGTTTGAGTACAGTATTCGTGTGATTGAGTGCAAAATGATAACAAGCTTTGCGGAAAGTACAAAAGCCTCAACTTTCTTCAAATCAAGGTAAACTCACAGCAAACTCCAAAAAATGATGGCGTGTCAACGGATGAAATTTCTCAAAAATGGCGTTGACGCATAAATTGATCACGAGCAGATGGAAATTGTAAAAAGCTTAATTATAATTATTATTCATATATGTTACATACCATATGATGATGAGATATTAGGAGTTTGTAATTAAAACATAGCAAAACATAAACATAATAATATAGGATATGATCATAGGAGTGGTATAATATTAGGTAGCTCCACCCGTATCATCGATCGGCAAATGCATTATTAATTCTTGCATAACGCTCCGCCCCTCCGCTGCTTGCTGCCTAGCTAGCTAGCAACGATCGATCACAGAAACTTAAAATTAAAATGAATTGAAGATTATCGATATATGAAAAGCATGTATATATATATGTAAACAAAACAATTGGTTCAATCGAAGAATCTAATTAATTTGTCAAATAAATAAATAAATAGGGCTCACCAGTTTATAGTTTTGTGATGTGGAGTAAAACCCTGGCAGTTCCGGGCGAAATCTTCAAGGTTGATCGTCATCGTTTTTTTACGCATAATTTTTTTTAAGCAGCTACACGCCTTCCCCTGTCCTTTTTTAGTCAAATTATCGACCGCCTTGGCCCGGTTCACAACAGCGACGAGGATCTTTAGTACTTATACTACCATAACAATTCTGTTGAATGTTGATAGCAGTGTTGCAATAAGGATCACTTGGAGCAGCAGCAACAATAATTGCGTTGAGAATTATAACAAGAAGAACAAGAGTCGAGACTGCGAAAACAACAAGTGCATTCACCATCGATTTCGTACCCATTTAATCTAGTAAATCGTTACGGTATGTATATGTATATGTGGATATATCGTGCTTCTTAATTACTCGCTATATATGTGTATCGTCACGACCCTGCCCTGTTTATTTATAATGGTGTACTTGAGACTCATCGTTCGTTGAGTTCAATTCGGTGCATTTTAATTTTAATTGTAAAGTCGATTACATTCTCATCATACATGAGTTCATCGCCCGCGTTCGAACCTCGTTGCGTATTCGTCATGCATGACGTCATTGGTGCGTTACGTCATTGGTGCGTTACGTCGTTGCGTATTAAAAATCCCCGCCTAACTCCGATTAATCCCCGCCTAGGCCCTAGGCTGTACTCGACCGCCTTGATTTTAGGCTCTAGGCCCCTAACTCGCATAAGCCCCGCCTTAACCCCGCCTAAACCCGTCCAGACCCGCCTAAATTTAAATCCGCTTTGGACCGCCTAAGTTCAATTAATTTCGTCTTTACATACTTAGACGGTTCTCGAGCAGATTTAACTGAATAATCAATTAGATGCAACTTTTTATAAATAAAATAAAGGGGAAATATCACAAATGGTCCTGTACGGATGTCATTTCCCGTAAGTAGTCCTGTATTTTCAAAAGTTATCACGGTTGGTCCTTTTGCCCGGGAAAGTGACGCGTTATTGTCACGCGCCGCCAAAAATCTGACATGGCAATCGGAAATTACATCCGTACAGGACCATTTGTGATAACTTTTGAAGATACAGGACTACTTTTGGCGGTGCGTGACAGTAACGCGTCACTTTCCCGGGCAAAAGGACCAACCCTGATAACTTTTGAAGATACAGGACTACTTACGGGAAATGACATCCGTACAGGACCATTTGTGATATTTTCCCTAAAATAAAATAAATGATGTTATGATAAATTTTGAGGTATAAGACCAAAATTTGAATAAAATATTAAATATATAATAAAAATAATTAAAAATTTTAAATTTACAAACTATTTTTATTATTTTACTATGTTAAACTTGTGATTAATACTATATTTAGATTATTTATTGATTATTATGTTCAAAATATTGATTTATTATGCATAAAAATATTTTTAAAATATAATATTAATTAATTAAATATAAAAATGTAAAACGATTAATCCCCGCCTAGTCCCCGATTAATCCCTCTAGGCGCTAGGCCCCTAGTCACCGCCCGACTAGCGCCTAGCGCTTTTTAGAACCTTGTATTAGAATGCTTTATATATAATCAAAAAATTAGGTAAAGAAAAGTTTGGTAAAAAGTACTAAAAGCTATTCTACTAAAGATAATTTTGTGGACAAGAAAAATTGCAAGACTTTTTTAACATAAATAAAGGATAAAAATGTAATTTAAAGAATATTGTAGTTAGTTATAAATTAATTTTGTATCACATCACTTGTCACAATAAAAATAGAATTATATTTATCAATTTTTACTCAGCTTTATATATATTAAAAATAATAATAATGAAATAAAAATATGACAAATTTGACTCACGTTTGGATTGTTTTGAAATTGTTAATAGTACCAATTAATTTATACTCAAATTCCTATATTTTCAACTGTAAAATCTTCTACCAATTTTGATGTTCTCTATTGTATTACATACCAAATATACCATTGGGGGATGCTATTCAATTAAAAAATAAAATAATTGTAAATAAAATTTAAAAAATAAAAATAAAAATATATATATATATTTTTTTAATGTGCAACAAAATAATAAATAAATAAATATGCTTTAATTTACCTACTAGGTTTGACTTTCATGTATGAATCGAACGATTTTTATTTTTTATTTTTTTTGGCATTTACCATCATCACCCTCTATTCTCTAATACCATTAGTCCGTTACTACATTTTTTAATTTATTATTTTAATTTTCGGTGGAAATATTTAGAAAAGGTTATTACAAAAATTACAGATAATAATTCATTTACATGAATAACAAATTTTAGATATACCCTCCTTAAACTTCATAATCAATTAATCATTCTTTGTACTTGTAATTAGATTAAATAGAGCGATTGCTAATGTTCGATCGAGTCTGAAGATCTCAACGTTCGTCCAGTTACTTGATCTCTGTTTCTCAATCGAGTGTTTGGATGCAACTTATAAGACAAATTGACAAATCAAATGCCAGCAGAGTAAACTATCAAACTATGTATCTTCTGCTGCCTAGCTCAAAACAAGACCATGCATGGATATGGAATCAAGAGTCGACAATTCTCGTTACATAATCGTACAAGTAAAAATAATACAACGTAATATACATCTTCCAGAAAAGAAAGTAAAGTTGTGTTGCATACCCAAACACCACCGAAGGCAAGAGAGGGACTGAAATCCCAATCACAATATTTATATTTGCTTATTTAATTTAGTGACAAATTAATCTTTCTTGTTTAGTTTATTTACCTTTGGGACGTAACTGTCTTGTTATGCGGACAGTTCATAAAGCTTGAGGTACGTACACGATGAATGACGGGTGCAAAATCACTTTTTTGTACAAGTTTAAGGTGTGATTTAATTCAAATATTTAACTTAAAAGAATTCGTGTTTTTTAGTGAGCAAAGGAATGAGGAGAGAACTTGAGATTCATTTGATCGTCGAAGTCGAGAGACCTTTTGTTGTTGCATACAATTCTAGTTAAGGTGAAAAATATGTTGGAAACAAGAGAAATTAAGAAGAGATATTATACGAATGTTTTTTATTTTAGCGCGGATTATTTGACTTGAGGATCAAATCAATTGATACCAATTTTCTTGTGTGGAGGGTTTTACACTTTTACACGGATTTAGAGTTTTCTTAGTCTTTTTCACTGATTCGGAGGTTGTTGCATATTTGTAAGGTTGATTTCGCAATCAAAGGCAGGTTTACCTTCACGTCGACTTTTAAGATCTTCCAAGCAGCGACACATGGCCTGTACCTGTCCATGTATGTTGTTAGTCAAAAGCTTATCGATAGCCGTAATGGATTCACAACAGCTCTGAACTAAACATTTGGCCGAAAAATCTAGAGCAATTGGAGGAGCAACTGAGCAACAGATCAAGCATTGGTTGTGGCAGCAATGTTTGCGTTGAGAATTATAACAAGATTAAGAACAAGAGTCGACTGCCAAAACAACAACTGCATTCACCGGCGATTTTTTACCCATTATAATTAATATTCTAAAATATTCTAACTGTATATACGTATCGATACAAGTCACGACCCTGTTTATTTATAATGGCCGGATCGTAATTGAGACTCAATCGTATCGTTGAGTTCAATTCGATCGGTGCATTTTCTAATTGTAAAGTCGATTACATTCCCATTATACATGAGTTCATCACCCGAGTTCGAGACTCGTTGCGTATTCGTCACGCATGACGTCATGGCCTCGTTACGTTTCCCTCCTGCATTACGTTTTAAGAATAATGTATCTAATCTAAGGCATAAATTTGTGTCAAATTAAAACTAATTTGTACTTATCAATTTGACTCTGGTTTGTATTGTTTTGAAATTGTAAATACTAGTATCAAATAATTGATACTCATATTCTACATTTTCAATTGTACATTAATTTTCTCCCAATTAATTGGGATGTTCTCTGGTTGGGATGCTATTAAGTTAAAAAAATAAAATACTTGTAAATAAAGTTTACAAAATAAAATTATATTTTAAATTAAAAAATAAAATAATTGTTTAAATATTTATAATAAGTTGAGACATAAAAATATTACTCCCGTTTTAATTATTTATGCACACTTTTATTTTTTTAAACTATTTATGTCTGAATTATTTATGCATACTTTTATTTTTCAACTTAATATGCGCTCTCTTAAAAAATTACTTTATTTTTTACTTTAAAATACAATTTACTCTTACTTTATTCACTATTTTTTTAGTTTAGTTCAGATCAAATCACTTCAATTCTTCAAAATAAATTAAAATAAAATAAACAAAAAATAATTTCAATATATAATTTTATATATAAAATCTAGTTACTGTCATAATATTATTAATATTTTTAAAAAAATATTTAATAATTTATAAAAATTATTATTATTTTTATAAAAAAAATCAATTAAGTTCAGTTCAGATCAGATCGCTTAAGTTTAGTTTAGTTCAGTTCAGATCGCTTAAGTTCAATTCTGTGTGTTTCAGTCCAAAAGAACATGCCCTAATTCATACTAATTCAGAGGGTAAGAGTTTTAAACTCCCTCTTATAAAAATTACAATACTTTTTTTTAGGTGTCTCATAATGGTTGATACCAATGTTCTAAAAATCGAGTCTAGGCGGAGGTAAACCGTCTGAATTTTCCATCCTAGGTGGCTAGGCGGATCCTGGTGGATTTAGGCGGGCTAGATGGGGATCAATCGGGTTTAGGCGGGGATTAATCGGGTATAGGCGATTCCGTATAAAAAAATTAAAATAATATTTTTTTTTCTTCTCGTGCCGAATTAAACGTTTTTATTGACTACAAAAGTTTAAAAAAATGATATTTTTAGTGTTAAAAAGATTTAAAAAATGTTAATTAAATCGTTGCGAATTTAAACATTTTTATTGGCTACATGATATTTTCGTCTCAAAAAAGAATAAACATTCTTACCTTTTCATTTTAAATTCATACTTTTTTTAAACTTCACTCGCGAAAATACATTAAACTTTTAATTTTTAGTCAAAAAGTTAAAAAAACTACATTTTTCTTAAACTCCATTAAAAAAAAGTGTTTCATCTTTATAGAGTTGGAGCATGGAGGGAGTACTGTACTACATTTTTTTATTATTTTAAATATTTTCAAAATTTCACTAAAAAATTTACAGATAAAAATTAATTTATAGTAACAAATTTTAGACATACTACCCTCAATTCCTCAAAGTATTCATAATCATTCTTTGCACTTGTAATTAGATCAAATAGAGTGATTGCGAAAGTTCGATCGAGTCTGAAGATCTCAACGAATGTTCGTTCGGTTACTTGATCTCCGTTTCTCAATCGAGTATTTGCCTATTTGGAGATGCAACTTATAAGACAAATCAAATGCCAGCACCATAGTAAACTGACTACATATGTTTCTTATGCTGCTGCCTCAAAACAAGACCATGGATGCCTGTATTTCCTCCAACGTCCGCCCCTTCGTTTCTGGGACGAGCCTCGCGATGAATACGACGCTGAGTCCGCTAACAATTGCAAACATAAAAAATGTGCCTGAAACAAAAACACACACTCCCTGTTCAGATTTTTTCATTCAAACTACAAAAGTCATGTCGACTAACCCGAAGAAATCGAGCACTATAATTTTTTTAATTTTTTTTTATGATCACCTGCAGAGCTCCATTGTGCTAGGAAGTTGAACGAATACGTGATGATCCAAGAACCTAACCAGTTGATCACGGTCACCAGGCTTCCAGCTGAACCTTTCACGTTCACTGGAAATATCTGAAACAATAATTATTATAACAACGAAACGAGACATGATAGAATGAGTTGTATAGATTATATATACCTCTGACATTATAACCCAAGGAATGCCTCCCATCCCCAAGGAAAAAGATCCCGTAAATATCTGATGGAATCAAGAACCGACAACTTGTTACATCATCGTACAATAAAAAATAATACTCTTTCAGGAAAGAAAGTAAGGTTGTGTTGCATACCAAGACACCACCGAAGGCGAGAGAGGAACTGAAATCCCAATGCACGTTGTGGTCCTGCATCGCTCGGAAAATGATATACTCACAATCAAAATGACGGAATTAACCTTATCGAGAAAAAACACTTTTGTACATATACAGTTTAGTACCTGTAGTAAGAATGACAGTCCAATCAGAAAGCAACCCAAGCAAGTTCCCACAGCAGAAACCTGCAGCAACACGATATATACGGTTAGAATTATCTCGAAAAAATAATGTATGAGCAATCATATCTCTATACCAATTACCAATAGCAGCGGACGTCGTCCAGATTTATCCATCAAGAGTGTTCCCAAAACAGACAACGGAACCTGCAAAACCGGAATGTTCGTGTGACGAGCAGAGCCTAGGAATAGGAGTTGAGAATATAAACGAACCTTATTACCTGAACAATAACCATTGACGTCGTTCCAACTCTATATGAAAAACCTGCTGATGAAAATATCGAACTTGCGTAGTATGCAATCGCATTGACCCCTCCAAATTGCTGTAAGACCATCAACCCTACTCCAACCTGAACGAATCCAAACATGTCAAACATGAGATTTTGTCAGAAATGAAACGAAAAATAAAGGCTTACTATAAGCGAGTGGGCGTATTTCTTTTGGAACAAGTCGATGATTCTCGAGTCCTTGAGTTCTTCTAGAGTTGCTGTGTAATCCTGCAAATTCGAAGCACGAGTATATAACAAAAACGGACATAATTGTTTAAACTCGTCAAATTAGTTACTCTGATTTCAGCTGCTTCGTCTAATATATTTGCATTCTTCCCCCTGAGGTGTATCAAAGACGCTTCGGTGCCATCCCACTGACCGGTTTTAGCCTGTGAAAAAATACGAGTACGAAAAATGAACATCATGAACGTATAAGCTCTTCAAAACATCTGATGAGTGTTCATAAGCTCACCAGCCATCTCGGAGACTCGGGAATGACAAAGAGGCCTATAAGTTGTATTAGGCAAGGAACAACTCCTGAAATAAAAGTCGTTAAGTCGACGTCCTTTTTTTTGTTTTACTGACATACAAAAAATACACGTGCCCTTGAAAAAAAACATGAACTTTACCTATTAAAGCCAAGACACGCCACGAGATGACATTACCGATAAGATACACTACCGAGGCCCCGCAACATATCATCAGCTAACAAGGCAATATTTTATTCTCAGTATTTGCACACTAGAAGCGAAAAGTAAATTGTTTCGATTACCTGGTTGGCTGCTGTAAACGCCCCTCGGAGATTTTTAGGCGTGATTTCCGCTATATACACGGGAACCTGTCGAGATGAAACTTTCAAATTATTGGAATATTGAAGGAAACAAAATAGGATTTGAAAATGTATCATGTATGTACCACGTATGAAAGAAGACCAATCCCAAATCCAGTTAACAGCCTCCCGATATCTAGCCACCATACATTCTGTAGAGAAACACATACGAAAACACGGCCTCGTTAATTAGTTGGCTCGAGAAAGTTATGAGTAAGTGTGAATACCTTAGCAAAGGCTATGGAAATCCACCCGACAATATTGAACAGCTCCGCGAATCCCATTGCCTGCATAATCGGCATAGCAACACGAGAATATTATCAAATTATTTGCAAGAAAGTGGAAATAAGGTGATATCAGAAACGAGGCATTTCTAGTTTATTTCTTACTCCTCTCCTTCCTAAGAGATCTGCAACCTTCCCACTCACTACTGCTCCTATCATGGCTCCGATAGTCGATATCGACCCGAACAACGAATACTGCATCCGAAGTGCGAGTAAATCGACATGAACGTCTTTAGTAATTAGTACTAATACACAAAAGCCCAAAAAAATGTAAACTTGAAAACACTATGAATTCAAAGAACAACCACAATAAAAAAAAAAACGACCTCTGACAACGTTAGGCCTAAATCCTCCAAGATCCCTGATTGGGCAGGCGACGAATATCCCACCTGGAAAAAAAATGTGCCGATAATTTGTAAAGTATGCAACTTTATTTTCAATCACAACAATTTTATTTTTTGAGCACGAACATTTAGTACTTTTAAGTGTTTAAAGCAAACGCCTTTTCTTCGTGGAGCTCTGTTTTTTTTTTTTATGGGGGACTTACAGCAGAGCCGAAAACGTAGGAACCCGAGACGGCCACGACGGTGCTCAGAACAAGAACGGCGGTGGCGGAATCGGTCGGCCGTTGCCCGCCGCCGGAATCCGCCCCTGTTCTGCTGGTGTGGAGCAAAGGGGTGGCGTTGATCACCTCGCGCTCCGGATCCATGAAAGATGAAACGAGGAAAATAACAGCGATTGGCAAGAATAAAAAATCTGTAGGTGTGAGTGTGATGAGATGGAATCTGACTAACGGGAAGACGACAGCGACGATAGTCTCACTGTTTTCCCCGCTCACGAGTCACGACAAATACTCAGCGTTGAAAATTACTGTTTTGTCCCTAACTACTTCGGCACGCTATGATATTGATATTGAATTAACAAATACTAGTATTACTATAAGAAAATTATTAAAAATTTAATTTAAAATAAACAATAGTTTTGTGCATTGTAAAATGAATGAATGTTCAAAATAATCAATACAGTACTGTAAGTGAAAATAATTTTTGTGAATGAAAATGAAACAAGTTAAAAATATCAGGGGGCATTTTGTAATATTATATGAACTTTATATAAGCTTAAAAAATATTTAGTTTTATTTTTGCAACTAATATTAAAATTCAAGTTTTAATTAATTTACTAAAGACAATGAAATGTGATGCTTTTAATTGCATGTTTAAAATCTAATTTATTTTGCAACTAAAATAAAATGAACAGTATTTCAATGGTTACACATGATGTGTCCTCTATATAATTGAATCCCAAATTCTTATTTCGTAAAATAAGAAAAATGATAAAAATGGGGTAATTCAACAAGTCATTGAAACACAATTTCAACAGCTAATGCAGAGAGAAGTCAATGAGATGTTTTATGAGATGTCCATTAGCCCCAAAACATCTCAGAAGTCCAACATATTTGTTGAAGCAAAAGGTAACGATAAGGGATCTCGTTTATTGAGGTTTATACATTATATAGAGAGGGAATGTGACTTTTTGGTCACATTTAATGAAGGGGATGAGTTTAAAGTCTACACTTATAAAAATGTGAGTTTTTTACACCAATTGTCCATGAATTGTCTCTTATACCCTTACTATTTCAATAAATTCAAAATAAACAAAAACAAAAACAATATCAAATAAAATAAAATCCCACATTATTCTTCTCTCTCTCTCCCGTCATACAACGTCGCCCCCTTTTTTCGATTTCGATTTTACGAAGCAAACAATGTCGACGCCGTCGGAGTCCGAACATGAGAAGAGGAGGAGGAGCACCAACCCGAGAGGCTCACTTTATTTTTTCTTCTCCTTCTCTTTCTCCCCCAAAACGACCCGTTTTTTTCGATTTTGATTCAACCAATTTTCTTACCGGAGATGTTATCGGAGTCGGCGTCGGCATCCGAACATGAGGAGGATGTAAAAATCTCTACAAAACCACCACCATTTTCGTTTTTTTTTTATTTTTTTTTTGCGACTGTTACTCGATGGACTACTCGATGGCGCAGACGATCGAGTAACCCATCGAGTAGTGAAGAACAATTGAAGATCATTATTACTCGATGGTACGTTACTCGACGGTACATTACTCGATTTCGAGTAACTCGAAATCTCGAATTCGAGTAGCAATTTCATGAATTAAACAGATTTTTCTCGTTCGTAATATTGGTTCGTTCCATATATGGTTGTAAAGATATTGAAGTCTAGATTCCGTAGAATTTTGAATCGAGACAATCGGAGTTCGGGCGAAAAAGATATGACAAGAATCGAGAAGTTGCGCAAAGAGAAGAATTTGGAGTAATTCGAATTCGAGCAGCGATTTCACGGATTAAACTGATTTTTCTCATTTGGAATCTTGCTTCGTGCCATATATGGATGCAAAGATCTTGAAGTCTATATTATGAGGAATTTTGAATCGAGACGATTTGAGTTCGTATGAAAAAGATATGATAAGAATCGAGAACTTGCGCAAAGAGAAGAATTTCGAGTAACTCGAATTCGAGCAGCAATTTCACGGATTAGTCTGACTTTGCTCATTTGCAATATTGCTTCGTTCCGTATATGGATGCGAAGATATTGAAGACTATATTCTGAAGAATTTTGAATCGAGACGATTGGAGTTCGTATGAAAAAGATATGATAAGAATCGAAAAGTTGCGCAAGAGAAAATTTTCGAGTAACTGGAATTCGAGTAACAACTTCACGGATTAAACTGATTTTGTTCATTCGTAATCTTGGTTCGTGCCATAGATGTATGCAAAGGTATTGAAGTCTATATTCCGAGAAATTTTTAATCGAGACAATTGGAGTTTGTAAAAAAAAAGATATGACAAGAATCGAAAAGATACGCAAAGAGAAGAATTTCGAGTAACTCGAATTCGAGTAGTAACTTCAAGGACGAAACTTATTTTTCTCATTCGAAATCTTGGTTTGTGCCATACATGGATGCAAATATCTTGAAATCTAGATTTCGAGGAAGTTTGAATCGAGACAATCGGAGTTCGGGTGAAAAAGATACGATAAGAATCGAGAAACTGCGCAAAGAGAACTTTAAAAAGGTTACTCGAAAGGGTTAATCGAATCAGGAGTAATCCTTTCTTGTAACCTATTCGAGTAACCCTTTCTTGTAACCCTATTCGAGTAACCCTTTCTTGTAACCCTATTCGAGTAACCCATTCGAGTAACCTTTTCTTGAAACCTATTCGAGTAACCCTTTCTTGTAACCCATTCAAGTAACCCTTTCTTTGTAACCTATTCGATTAACCCTTTCTTGTAACCCTATTCGATTAACCCTTTCTTGTAACCCTATTCGAGTAATCCTTTCTTGTAACCCTATTCGAGTAACCCTTTCTTGTAACCCTATTCGAGTAACCTATTCCAGTAACCCATTCGATCAACCCATTCGAGCACATTAGGGTTTCGATCGAGCAGAATAGGGTTACCATCGAGTAACCATCGTGTAGTTAAGGAGGTCCCATCGTGTAACCAAGAACAGAGCCCATTTTTTTCAATTTTAAGGCCGTTTTTCAATTTCTAAGGGTGTATTTGCGTATGTAACTTCATTTTAATGATAAAAACACACTACAAAAAAAAGAGGTTTTTGCGACCACGAAATGTGGTCGCAAAAAATAAAATGTGGTCGCTAAGGGCATTCCCAATGCTATGGAGGCAAAGTGGGAGGCAATGGCAAATTTTGCCACAAAATTTGCCTCCGAGCCCATTTTCACTCCAATGGCATCCATCAAATTTTGCCTCCAAAGGAATATTCTTTTAGAATCTTCTTAATTTAATGTTTATTTATATTAAAATAATATATAATTTTAATTTTAATTTAAAATTATTTTTTTAAATAATATAAAAATTAAACAAAATAAAAATGTAATACATCAATAAAATAATTAATACATAAAAACTAAATATTATATAAAAATTATCGCAATAACAACAACAACATAATTATGAACTAGAAAAATCTTCCCAAAGATGTTCAATTTTTTTGGAGGAGGTGATGGAAGTGATATCGGACCGTATTAAAATCTTTTTGTATTAATGTTTAATTTCTATTTTATTTGCTTATCTTATTTTGTATTGTAATATGAAATTTGTATTAAAATTAGTAGTATTAATGTAATTTGTATTATTGTATTTCAATTTGAATGTTGTATCAAAAATTATGTTAAATAATATTATTATATTATAAATATTATTTTTTTATCAAAATATAAAAAATTATAAATTAAAATCAACAAATACAATTATATTTACATTTATATTTATATAACTATTAATTGAAAATTAAAAAAATAATAATAAAATAATATTTGCCTCCATGAATAGTGTGGAGGCAAATTTGCCTCCTACTATTCATGGTGGCAAAATACCTCCTTGTTTGCCTGCACCATTGAAGAGTGAAAATGGAGTGGGGGAGGCAAATTTTGCCATTGCCTCCCCCATTGGGAATGGTCTAATACTGTTTTTGCGACCACGTGTGGTCGCTAATGCGTGGCCGCTAATACTTGGTCTCAAATGCTCTTTTGGCAACAACAGCGCGGTCGCTAATGTTATTGCGACCACGTTACTTATTAGCGACCACCATATATGGTCGCTAATACTCGTGCTGATGTGGCAACGAGCGATGACGTGACACCTGTTTTAGCGACCAAGTGTGGTCGCAAATACTGTTTTTTTTTTTAATGAGATTGTTATGTATAATAGACACTTCAGTATGAATTGGTGTAAAAAAACTCATATTGTTATAGTGTAGGTTATATAACTCACTTTTGTTATAAATGTGACCATTTATCCACGGGACTCTTATATATATACTGAGTTGTGCGTTGATCTCGTTTATCGTTTACTTATTTATTATGGCTATATGTTTGGGCACAAAATCACAACAAAGTTTTGCAGAAAGGTTGTACAAATTAACACCTCAACTTTCTTCAATTCAAGGTATATCACAACAAATTAACTCAAAAAGATGATGGCGGCTCAATGTACTGATGAAATTTCTCAAACGTGAGGACAAAGGAAATTGTGAAAAGATTAATTATTATTATTGTTATTATTCATGTTACATAGCATATGATGATGAGAGATATTAAGAGTTTGTATATTAAAACATAGCAAAACATAAACATATAATAGGATATATAGGAGTGCTATATTAATATTAGCTATATAGCTTCAACCGGCGGTAGATCACAATAATATCATCCGCAAATCCACATTTCATTCTTGCGCGCGCTCTTGCAGCTAGCTACATAATTTTAAAATTAAAAACTAATTAATTAATTGAAGAGATATCATCCACATGTAAAAAAACAATTGATCTGAACGAAGACTCTAAATAATTTGTCAAATAAATAAATAGGGCTCACCAGTCTATAGTTGTGTGAATCTTTCGAGTAAGATGTTACCTCCCAGATTATGTGTTTGACTGATTTCTTTAACGGATCACGCAAATCCACAGACTCTCCATCGTCGTCCGTGGGCCGTTGATTGGGATCCAGAAGAGGCAAATAGAATAACAGAAGAGACCTCACCGATGTCAGCCCGAAAGCTTTCCAATGGAAAGCCGACAACAGCGGTTTCATCTGAATATCATATTGTTTGGTCGTGTATTTCAGGGCATCGGGCCGAAATACATTCTGAGATGCGCTCTGTAAGCTGGAAAAGTAATCATCGTCTACAACTGCCCCAGCATCACAGTACATCGTTTCTGATACATAAACACACACACATATAGATACAAAAATTACATCAATTAACAATCGGAACATCAACTCATCTAAATCGACATAATAAGTAACTTGTTGTGTTGGACATAATTAAAAAAAATTGGAATATTCTTGGAAACAATCTTGGAATATAGTAATATTTTTGTAAATATTAAATACTAAATTTACGTTTATTTATTAATTAATTTAAAAATAAAATAAATATATAATACTAGTATAAAACAATAAAATAACAGATTGAACCGCCTGAGTTCGTTTATATATAGTGAAACCCTAATCTTTATTCTGTCACAAATCAGAACAAACGCCGCGATGAAAAGGCAAAGGATCCTTGGAGAGGCAGAGGGTTTTGCAGATTTTTGTGAGGATCCGAAAGAGGTCGTTCCGGGCTTTGTTGAGGTAGAGGATCCGGACCAGATCCTTGAGGAGGAAGAGGTCCAGAGCAGTGATGACGAGGACGACGAAATCTCAGATTCGGACGAGCTCCAAATCAGCGATAAAAAGGTGTTATAAATTTTTATTTTTATTTTACTATGAATTGTGATTTTTTTATTTTTTTTTAATCTTATCTTCTTCTTGTTTTTTTGTTTCAGCCTTCTTATGTTAGAGGTTACTTTATGGTATGGGGATGGAGTTTATATTTTCATATTTTGTGCACACTTTAAAATTTGAGATTTCCATTTTTGTAGCGCCATGAAGTTAAAAGTTCGGCTTTGGTATTAAAACATTGTCATGAGGTTGTACTACTTTGTCGTGAGATTCTGAAATATTTTGCATCTAAATATGATGATGATGGTGATGATGTTAAGGCCATCTCATTTCTTAAGATGGCGGATCAAGTGTTGGCACATAATTCTTTTAAGAATTTTTTGCAAAAACATTGCGAGGTATGTTTTTTTATTTTTTTTATTTTTTTATTTTTTATTATTATTATTATTATTATTATTATTATTATTATTATTATTGTTGTTGTTGTAAATTGTGGTGACATCAATTTATAGTAATTCTTTTTATTTATTTTTTACAGGTTGACCTCTATAAATATGGTGTATGTCGTTTGGGACGTGAAAATGAAAGTAAATTGAAAACGGCTAATCATCTGTCTCTAATCAAACAAGATTGTTTCCTTGAAGAGGCTATTAAACAAAGAGAACATTGGTTCTTTAAAACGACTCTGGTAAACGGGGATGATGAGATGGTTGTAAGGTGCGTTTCCTAGCTTACCCTAGCTCCGTGTTTATATATGCTTACCCGCAAGCTACGTGTTTGACATTTTTTTTTTTTTTTTTTTTGCAGAGGTGCCATGAGCATTGTAATACCTTATTTTATTACTTTGGATTATTTGAAGAAGTGTTTGACATTTTTTTTTTTTTTTTTTTTGCAGAGGTGCCATGAGCATTGTAATACCTTATTTTATTACTTTGGATTATTTGAAGAAGTGTTTGACATTTTTTTTTTTTTTTTTTTTTGCAGAGGTGCCATGAGCATTGTAATACCTTATTTTATTACTTTGGATTATTTGAAGAATAATAAAATCATTTAGATTAAATGCAATTATTTGAAGAATAATGAAATCTTTTAGATTTTTCTTAAATGCTACTATTGTAATACCTTTTTTTATTACTTTGGATTATTTGAAGAATTTGAAGAATAATGGAATCTTGGTAGATTTTTCTTAAATATCTATAGGATGCTGGATTCTATTAAAAAAGATTATAATTTTTGGATTCTATTTAAAAAGATTATAATTTTTATATGTTATATTTTAAATTGAAAAATCAATTTAAGTGTTCCATATTTTAATTTTAATATCACCTCCATGAATCATTTTTTTATCTAGGAATTGCAATTATTGATACTTGTTTTGATAGTTGTTTTTGTGTTTTTGTGGCATTTGCAAAAGAAATGTTAACTACTTTATTTTACTATGCAACTCATTTATTCTACCGGTATTACTTAAGAAATACACAATATAATTACTATATATGAGAATCTTCTTATAACTTGAACACAATAAATGATTGCCTTCCTAAAAAGTACGAGTAACCTAGTTCACTTAGCTATCAATTAATCATTTTATTAAAAAAAATACAGATAACAAATTTTACAAGTACAAATTTTGTACTTGTAATTAGATTAAATAGAGCGATTGCGAATGTTCGATTGAGTCTGAAGATTTCAACGACGTTCGTCCGGTTACTTGATCTGTGTTTCTCAATCGAGTATTTGGATGATGCAACTTATAAGACAAATCAAATGCCAGCAGAGTAAACTGACTACTGTATATATATGTTTCTTCTGCTGCCTCAAAACAAGATCATGGATGTCTGTATTTCCTCCAACGTCCGCCCCTTCGTTTCTGGCACGAGCCTCGCGATGAATACGATGCTGAGTCCACTAACAATTGCAAACATAAAAAAAGTGCCTGAAACAGAAACACATATATATGTACACTCCCTGCTCAGATTTTTTTCCTTCAAACTACAAAAGTCATGTCGACTAACCCGTAGAAAACGGGCACCATTTTTTTATTTTATTTTAATGATCACCTGCAGAGCTCCATTGTGCAAGGAAGTTGAACGAATACGTGATGATCCAAGAACCTAACCAGTTGATCACGGTCACCAGGCTTCCAGCTGAACCTTTCACGTTCACTGGAAATATCTGAAACAATAATTATAATTATATACAAAACGAGACACGATAGAACGAGTTGTATCGATTATATATATATATACCTCTGACATTATAACCCAAGGAATTAATGCCTCCCATCCCCAAGGAAAAAGATCCTGTAAATATCTGATCGATGGAACCAAGAATCGACAACTCGTTACATAATCGTACAATCCTTTCAAGAAAGAAAGTAAAGTTGTGTTGTGTACCAAGACACATCCGAAGGCGAGAGAGGGGCTGAAATCCCAATGCACGTTGTGGTCCTGCATCACTCGGAAAAAATGGTATATACTCACAATATCTCAAAATGACGGAATTAACCTTATCGAGAGAAAACACCTTAGTACTTATAGTTGAGAGAAAACCTGTAGTAAGAATGAGAGTCCAATCAGAAAGCAACCCAAGCAAGTTCCCACCACAGAAACCTGCATCAACACGATACGGTTAGAATTATCTCGAAAAAATAATGTACGAGCATATCCTTATACCAATAGCAGCGGACGTCGTCCGGATTTATCCATCAAGAGTGTTCCCAAAACAGACAACGGAACCTGCAAAACCGGAATGTTAGTGTGACGAGCAGAGCCTAGGAGTAGGAGTTGAGAATATAAACGAACCTTATAATTACCTGAACAATAACCATTGACGTCGTTCCAACTCTATACGAAAAACCTGCTGACGAAAATATAGAACTTGCGTAGTATGCAATCGCATTGACCCCTCCAAATTGCTGTAACACCATCAACCCTACTCCAACCTGAACGAATCCGTACAAGTCAATTGTGAATTTTTGTTAGATAAAATAAAATAAATTAAAGCCTTACTATAAGCGAGTGAGCGTATTTCTTTTGGAACAAGTCGATGATTCTCGAGTCCTTGAGTTCTTCTAGAGTTGCTGTGTAATCCTGTAAATTCGAAGCGCGACTATATATACAGTTCGTCTGAGGTCAAATACTGTTTATAACAAAAAAATGGATATAATTAGTTACTCTGATTTCAGCTGCTTCATCAAAAATATTTGCATTCTTCCCCCTGAGGCGTTTCAAAGATGATTCGGTGCCATCCCACTTACCGATTTTAGCCTGTAAAAAACACAAGTATGAAAATGAACATCATAAGCGTATAAGCTCTTCAAAACATCGGAGAAGTGTTCATAAGCTCACCAGCCATCTCGGAGATTCCGGAATGACAAAGAGGCCTAGTAGTTGTATTAGGCAAGGAATGACTCCTGAAATAAAAGTCGACATTTTTTTTTGTTTTACTGACGTACAAAACTTACGGGAGCCCTTGAAAAAAAAAACACGAACTTCACCTATTAAAGCCAAGATGCGCCACGAGATGACATTACCGACAAGATACATTACGGAAGCCCCACAACATATCATCAGCTAACAAGGCAATATTTTATTCTCAGTATTTGAACACTAGAGGTGAAAAATAAAATGTTTTGATTACCTGGTTGGCTGCTGTGAATGCCCCTCGGAGATTTTTAGGCGTGATTTCTGCTATATACACGGGAACTTGTCGAGTTATGCACCGAGATGAAACGTTCAAAGGATTGGAGTATTGAAATTTGAAGGAAATAAATTAGTATTTGAAAGTGTGTACCACGTATGAAAGAAGACCAATCCTGAACCCCGTTAACAGTCTCCCGATATCTAGCCACCATACATTCTGTAGAGAAACATATATGAAAACGCAGCCTCGTTAATTAGTTGGCTCGAGAAAGTTATGATTAAGTATGAATACCTTAGCAAAGGCTATGGAAATCCACCCGACAATATTGAACAACTCCGCGAACCCCATTACCTGAATAATCGGCATAACAACAAGAGAATGTTATCAAATTATTTTCAAGATAGTGGAAATAAGGTGATATCAGAAACGAGGCATTTCTAGTTTATTTCTTACTCCTCTCCTTCCTAAGAGATCTGCAACCTTCCCACTCACTACTGCTCCTATCATGGCTCCGATAGTCGATATCGATCCGAACAACGAATACTGCATACGAAGTGCGATTAAATCGACACTAACGTCTTTAGTACTAATACCGGTTTCGACAAAATCCCAGAAAAAATGTAAACTTGAAATCACTATGAACTCAAGAAACAGAAAAAAAACTGACTTCTGCCAGTGTTAGGCCTAAATCCTCCAAGATCCCTGATTGGGCAGGCGACGAATATCCCACCTGGAAAAAAAATGTGCCGATAATTTGTAAAGTATGAAACTTTATTTTCAATCACAACAATTTTATTTTTTGAGCACGAACATTTAGTACTTTTAAGTGTTTAAAGCAAACGCCTTTTCTTCGTGGAGCTCTGTTTTTTTTAATGTTTTTTTTATGGGGGACTTACAGCAGAACCGAAAACGTAGGAACCCGAGACGGCCACGACGGTGCTCAGAACAAGAACGGCGGTGGCGGAATCGGTCGGCCGTTGCCCGCCGCCGGAATCCGCCCCTGTTCTGCTGGTGTGGAGCAAAGGTATGGCGTTGGTCACTTCGCGCTCCGGATCCATGAAGATGAAACGAGGAAAATAACAGCGATTGGCAAGAATAAAAAATCTGTAGGTGTGATGAGATGGAATCTGACTAGCGACGATAGTCTCACTGTTTTCCTCGCTCACGAGTCACGACAAATACTCAGCGTTGAAAATTACTGTTTTGTCCCTAACTACTTCGGCACGCTATGATATTGATATTGAATTAACAAAACTACTATAAGGAAATTATTAAAATTTTAATTTAAAATAAACAATAGTTTTGTGTATTGTAATATTATATGAACTTTATATAAGTTTAGAAAATATTTAGTTTTATTTTTGCAACTAATATTAAAATTCAAGTTTTAATTAATTTACTTAAGACAATGAAATGTGATGCTTTTAATTGCAAGTTTAAAATCTAATTTATTTTGCAACTAAAATAAAATGAACAGTATTTAAATGGTTACATATGATGTGTTCTCTATATAATTGAATCCCAAATTCTTATTTAGTAAAATAAAAAAAATGATAAAAATGGGGTAATTCAACAAGTCATTGAAACACAATTTCAACAGCTAATGCATAGAGAAGTCAATGAGATGTTTTATGAGATGCCCATTAGCCCTAAAACATCTCAGAGGACGTCCAACATATTTGTTGAAGCAAAAGGTAACGATACGGGATCTCGTTTATTGAGGTTTATACATTATATATATACTCAGTTAGTCAGTTGTGCGTTGATCTCGTTTATCGTTTACTTATTTATTATGGCTATATGTTTAGGCACAAAATCACAACAAAGTTTTGCAGAAAGGTTGTACAAATTAACACCTCAACTTTCTTCAATTCAAGGTATATATAACAACAAATTAACTCAAAAAGATGATGGCGGCTCAATGTACTGATGAAATTTCTCAAACGTGAGGACAAAGGAAATTGTGAAAAGATTAATTATTATTATTGTTATAATTCATGTTACATAGCATATGATGATGAGAGATATTAAGAGTTTGTAATTAAAACATAGCAAAACATAAACATATAATAGGATAGGAGTGCTATAATATTAGCTATATAGCTTCAACCGGCGGTAGATCACAGTACTATCATCGGCAAATCCACATTTCATTCTTGCAGCTAGCTACATAATTTTAAAATTAAAATTAAAAACTAATTAATTGAAGAGATATTCATCGACATGTAAAAAAACAATTGATCTGAACGAAGACTCTAATTAATTTGTCAAATAAATACAGTAAATAAATAGGGCTCACCAGTCTATAGTTGTGTGAAGTGGAGTAAAACTCTTGCAGTGTCCGGCAATTTCTGCAACAGCGAGCATCACATTTTTGCGACGTATAAGGTCTTTTAAGCACAGACAATTGATTCGAATGTCGTTGTCATCCAAATTATTGATCGCCTTAATGGGTTCACAACATCTCTGAGTTGTAATTATTGTTGGAAGCCAACAATTGATGTAAATGTCTTCGCCAATGGTGCAATTAGCACCATCATCGAGTTGATCTCCATCAGCAATATTTGTGTTGAGAATAAGAACAAGAGTGGTGACCGTCACAACTATATTCACCATCGATTTACCCATTAATATTAAATTATTACACTACAGTATATATATGTTGTGTTTACGAGTCGAGCTATGACCGTGTTTATTTATACTGGAATAACTATTTCTTATAATTTTAATTTTTATGTGTGAAAATTTAATTGAAACTAGAGAATATTTTTACAATGTTTTACCGTGAAAACTATGCCAAGTTTTTCGGGATTGCGTCATGAGGTTGGTCACGTACTTATAATTTTATTTCACAGTCAAATTAAACAAAGTTTTTCGGATTGCGTCATGAGGTTGGTCACACGACCGGACTTCTTCTATAGTTCTATTCCCCTTGAGATGTGAATATTTTGGACTCCTTATATTTTAATTTAATCCGTGTATTTTTAATTGGATGTTACTGTATTATTTTTATTTACATAAATTTTATAAGGTAATTCATTTTTATGACCTTTTTAATAAATAGAAATTATAATTATATCAAACTTTTTTTCTCTCTACAAATTAGAGATCAATTTTAATATATTTTGTATCAAATTTGGGCAAAGCATTATATTTATTTATATCTTGTAAGTATGTGTATATATATATACACAAAAAAAAACGTAATTTATAAGTTTAAGAAATTTTTAGAAAAAGAGAATATAGTTTATGAAATTATTACTTCTATTTTATAAAATACAATTCACAACTTGATGATGTTAACATTTTAGAGTTGTATTTATAAAAAAAAAAGTAATATTTTAAAGTTAAAATGTCTTTTTATCCTTTAATTTACGTACACAAATTAAGTAGATTTTTGAAAAGTCAAATGTTGTAATTTACCCCTAATATCTAATTTAAAAAAATATATAAGAGTAGCTTTTATTTATATAAAATCACTTGAAATGTTTTTATTTTTCAAATTTACCCCTTTTTCAAATTTCTCAAGTTTAACGGTCAAAAGGAGAGTTGGGTAAAAATCTTTATTAAAGCCAGACGTATTGTTGACATTCATCCGGATTCAATACGGTTCTATACGTGAATTTGACATTTCACAAAATTTAATCAACACAAATATCTTGGGTTGGAATTTTATGTCCACTAGAATCGATAATCGAATCACCATTAATTTTGGTCTAACAACTTTAGCCTCGACTCCACGGTTCAAATTTGCATTTTATGGGGAAAATATAGTATATTTAATCAAAACATTTTTTTTTTAATTTTATAAAAGAAAAAAAAAGCAGAATACAAAAATGTACATAAGAAAATTTATTCGTTATTTTGAATTTAATTTTAGCACATTTGTGAATTCAGACTCAATTTTAAAATAAATTAAATTAAAATAAATAAAAATAATTCAAATTAATAATTTGAGTACAATTTATTTGAAATAATTTATAGTTATACTATATAATCTAGTTAATATTAAAATATTATTAATATATTTTTTTAAATATTATTTTTATAAAAATAAATCAATTTAGTTAATTTCAACTGATTTTAATCAAAAGAATCTGTATGTTTGTCCTTTAAAATTTTGTCTAGTTTCCAAATTTATTCATTCAATACACAATTACTTTCTTTAAATTATAAAAAAGGGAGATTTGATTGAATTAATTGTAAAATATTAATTTTACACCCTAATTGTGAAATATTTTATATATATAATTGATTAAAATAAATTACAAGATTATATTTTGTAAAATATAATTGATTAAAATAAATTAAAATAGTAAAATATTTTAAAGTGAACAAAATATTGTAAAATAGTTCTATATATATGTATATATATTTCTATAAAAATATTTGTATATTTTAATTATTTTAGAAAATGTGAGAAAATTTGTTGTTTTTATAATGTCCAATTTTTATTATTATTATTTTCGTATGTATTTATCTATCCACACACACATATATATATCATTATTAATTAATGTTTTTTTATCTTGTGTAAAAATATCTATTTGGGCGTGTTTTTATATTTTATTTTGTTATATATAAAAAAAATCACCATCAATACGTGATTTTTTTAAGTAATTAATTTCAAAGTAATTAATACCGTAACACATTTTGTAATAAGGTTGAAAGTAATTAATATGTGAACTTTTTCTTTTGGATTTAATTTCAATTTAGTTCAAAGTAATTAATTTTAAAATAAAATAATTAATTTTAAAGTAATTAATACCATAACACATTTTGTAATGATGTTGAAAATAATTAATATGTGAACCTTTTTTTTTTAATTTAAGTTTAATTAAATTAGTTTCAAAATAAATTATAATAAAATAAATAAAAAATAATTTGAATTAATAATTCAAAGTATACAATCTTATTAATAATAAAATATTATTAATATTTTTAAAAAAATATTTAACAGTTTAATAATTTTATTATTATTTTTATAAAAAATCAATTTAATTTAATTCATTTTAATTTGTTTATATCCTTTTTAGTTGTCTATTAAAAGTTTTCACAATTTCTTTTTTTAGTTTTTTTTAAGTAAATGTCAATTTTATAAAAATTAAAAAGTGTAAATGTACAAAATTGCGTGTAGGGAAAAGCCCAAGCGAGCTAACAGCTAGCTCTCGCACAACCAAAAGTTTGCACAAGTCATTCTTCATGGGGAATTTTATTTCTTAATACCAATACTTTATTTAAATTAGATGTATTTTAAATAATCAGAAAAAAATTTAAGTTTTATTTTATTTTTGCAACTAAAACAAATTTGCTTTTTATTGCAAGGTTAAATTTTAATTTATTTTGCAACTCAAATAAAAATCAACAACACATCATTTAAATGGTTTACATATGATGTGTCCTCTATAAGTGAATCTCAACCATTCAAATTCTTATTAAGTAAAAAAACAAAATGAAAAAGAAAAGAAAAATGGTGTAATTCAACAAGTCATTGAAACACAACTTCCACAGCTAATGCAGGAACACACAAACCCACCCTCCCTTCAACAAAAGGGAGCAAGCACAGGAAAATTTATATGAGATGCCCATTCAGCCCAAAACATCTCAGAGGTCCAACTGATATTTTTCGAAGCAAAAGGTAACGATAAGGGGTCCCGCCAAGTCCCCTAGCGTACACCCTGCAAAAAAAGATGCACAAAATGGATCGAATTAGATGAGAAAAAGATCTCGAACATAAATATAGTCTCCAGAGTATGGAAGGTGGCATACCAATCCATTGCCCGGTGGAGGGGCGAAATAGTGTTGCCCCAATCCCGGCTACAATGGATGCGAAAATAAGCGATGCCCCACACCGAACGGTGTTACCACAAATCCTCTTTCCGAGAGTCTCAGCATGTTCTGCAAGATCAACTGCATCGTTGTTTTCTTCAGGGGGTTTGTTTATAGCAGAAAAGAACCGATAGATATCAATGCCGACTTGAACAACCCAGGATGCCAAAACTGCAAGGAAATGTCCTGTTCATACCAAAAAGACATAATAAGGAAGTTCAGGTTTAACTACACAAAGCCCGCATAAAGAGACGAAAGCACGGAAACAGCCAAGTAGGGACGTAGTTTGTTAAGTTGAAACAAATATCCCGGGGAAGTTTACAATTTTGAAAGAGTTCTTTTTGTTTTGTAATTAGTCTAAACCTCAAGATTGTTTTCCCCGTAATATCTTATTTATTTGACCTCTAAAAGTAGTTCTGCTGACACGGAAGAAATATGTTGTAGTCGGTATTGCCCTTCCAGCCTTGCGCGTGGCTGACTGGGGAAGATCTGCGATAATCAATGGATAATATGTCAAGACGAGTACAGAAAAACAAAGCCTTGAGTACGATGATATCAAGCAATCAATGAAGATAAGCAAAGCATATAAACCTTTGAGAAGTTTCCAGGCCATTCGCTGCGAGGCATAATGAACCGCAAATCTTTCAAGACCACGTCTCGTGGTAACTACGCTGGTCTGATCATACAAATAAGGTTAGGCAGTCTATCCCTAAACCAATCATCGAACTAACTTGACACCAAATAAATTACTACGGCAATCCAAAAAAAATATCAATCGTTCATGTAAATAGGAATCCATTACATGGGAATATTCTGATTGTTCATCACTCTACTCATATCAAATTTTCAAGTAAGATGTTACCTCCCAGATTATGTGTTTGACTGATTTCTTGAACGGATCACGCAAATCCACGGACTCTCCATCGTCGTCCGTGGGCGGCCGTTGATTGGGATCCAGAAGAGGCAAATAGAACAACAGAAGAGACCTCACCGATGTCAGCCCGAAAGCTTTCCAATGGAAAGCCGACAACAGCGGTTTCATCTGAATATCATATTGCTTGGTCGTGTATTTCAGGGCATCGGGCCGAAATACATTCTGAGATGCGCTCTGTAAGCTGGAAAAGTAATCATCGTCTACAACTGCCCCAGCATCACAGTAGGCGACCCGAACGACGTCGTTTCTGATACATAAACACACACATATAGATACAAAAATTACATCAATTAACAATCGGAACATCAACTCATCAAAATCGCGGCGTCATCGGAATGTAAAAAGATCGGCGGCGGAGATAATTACCCGAAAAAAGCGCCGAAAGCGAACGGAGTTGCGACGGCGGCGGCGGTGGGAGCGCCGATCAGCTGGGAGGAGAAGAGAGCTTTCGAGCTGAAGGTTTGGAGACCGAAGTTTGGGTTTCTTCTGAGCAGATCCAGCATTGCTACGGCCGCCATTGCTCGTGAGAGCTGCTTTCGATCGGAATTCGAATCGGGGAATAACGATTAAATCATCTAGTAAGCGGTCGCGTACTGTGGCGATTGGATTTGGTTGGATCGAGATTGGATTGTAGATGCCAGAAATTTTCAGAGCAGGGCATTATTTTTGTCAGTCAGTGTAAATTAATTACCGGGTGACGAAACCCTAATACTGTAGTTTAATTTAGATTACGTATAAATATTTTCTACTTTTGGAAGGGTAAAACTGCCGATTTAACTAAAACTACTGCACCTATTATTTTTTTTATTTATTATTTTAGTTTAAAAAATATAAAATCTTATAGGAGATTATAGGATGAATTCAATTTGGATTGTATTAGATTTTTATAAATTTTAAAAAGGCAGTGGATTTAGAAAATCCATTGATTTAATATAGAGTTTGAATATTTTTTTTATAGATTTGATAAAATTGTTTAATATATATTTTTATTATTATTTATATGAATTTTCATTGATTTTTATGGACAAAAAACTCAAAATTATTTAATTATTTTTGTTATTATTTTTTTTAATTTATGATTGAAACTTTTATGTTAATTCGATAAAAAAAACTCACATTTTATTATTATTATTATTATTATTATTATTATTATTATTATTATTATTATGTTTGTATGTTTGTTCAAATAAAGAATTTTTTTTTTTGTGATTTTTTTAAAATCCAACAAAATCTCTCCTTTTAACCAAATATTTTAAAAATTGAAACTTCTTTTATATTTTTTAACAAGAATCTATTAAAATCTATAGATTATTAAAATCTATGGACTTTTGAATACCTCCAAAATTTTTAAAACTTTTTAAAATCCTAATTTAAAAATCCGGATCGAATACACTTAGATTTTAAAAATCTATTAAAATCCTATAAACTCTGAATTGAATACCTTACATTTTTTGTTTTTTGTTTTAAATAAAATATAAATACTACATGTGTCTAGTCACAATTTACAAAGAAAATCAAAATGTAACCATTTATACTTACTATACTTATATTTTTACTCCACTAATAAAATAGCATTTTTGTTCCTCTAATTTGGATTGTGTTGTAAATTTGTAAATTCTCTATTAACTTTTGTGATTTACCTCAGTAAGTAAATTTATTTGATTTAAATATAATAGATTGTATCATGGTAACACAAAAACATCTTATAAAATAAATTTATCTCAGATTTTATCTATCAATTAAAAAACATCGTTACTAACAATTTTTTATTGAAATTTTAGCATGTAGTTTGGACTTTGAAACCTACTTATAGACTTCTTTTGTTGCGTTTGTTCACTTCAGTGTCTAACAAACAGCACTTTAATTAAAGAACAACATTCATTGATTAACTGAAATATAATAAAATAAAAAAATACTCCTGTTCAAAGACAATTGTCATATTTTTCTTTTTTCTGGTTGTTCAACAATAGTTGACACACCAAAAAAAAAGAAAATAATTATTCTAACTTTTTTATTTTAATATACAATTTTATTCTACTTTACTCCACCTACTTTTTAAATTTTACTTTTCACTTTTGAAATATATTTGTACTCTTTATTTTTTAATAAAAAAATTAAAAAATAACAATTTTCTTAAATTACTTTACTTTTCACTTTTAAAATATATTTTTACTCTTTACTTTTTAATTTACATAGTTAACATTGTAAATCGTAATTTTTCTGCAAAATTTATTTATTCAATTTTGGACATCTCACTACAAAATTTACATTTTTAAAATAGCACAATTTTTTTTATTATATTAATTATTGGGATATTAGAACGATTTTCATTATATTTTACTAAAGTTTGTCAATATTCGGTCAACAAAATAATTTTTTTAAAAAAACTTGTAAATGTGACCGCAGAGAATTATTCAATAGAAAAGCTGACGAAGAAGAACATTATCCTAATTTGAGCTTTAACTTTTTCAACGCTCCGTTGACTACTACACTAACCTACGCACACCATCTTCGAATTCAGGTCACCGCTAAATATTCGCGTAGAAACCAAATTCTCACCCCCAAAACCTCTACACACTTTTCTGTGTCTACTCAGGCCTGATTTTTTTCCGGCGAGCATTTCCATCGCCCGCATCCGGCGGTTATCTCGGCAGGTTATTCGAATCCAGGTTCTGATTGTACCTAAAGCTTCGACTCTTGTACCCAAATAGAAAATTGAGTATTTTTTATGAGTTTCTTCGCGCATGATCTATTACGTCATGTTATCTCATTCAATTGAAACGTTATAGGGGTTGATTTTGAGATCTGTTATTTATTTATTTTCGTGTTGTTTTTAATAGACCATAATTCTGATATTGTTTTTTTTGGGGGGGGGGGGGGGGGGGGGGAAAGGTCGTATTTGTTCTTATTTAGATTTTGATGATGATGGATATTTACTACTCCGTATAATTGATTATGTGAGTCGAAACCATGAAGAAATTGAAGTTGAGGGAAGAAGATCGGGGAAGAAAGGAGAGGGGTGACTCTGGTTTGCAGAGGGGCTCCCATTACAAGACTTCGGACCTGTCTTCAACAACAACCAGACACAATCGAACGGAGGATGATAGGGAGAGTCGGAAGCTGGTCAGGAAGTGGTCGGATTACAATTCGGAAAGTTTTGATCGCAGAAAGAATCAAGATCATCGGTATAGAGTTGGGAATGAGAGAGGGATTTTGGCCACTCCGACTGGGCCCACGCACGGGATGGATCGGATGTACAGGTCTGAAAGCTTTTCTGGACCGAGGAAAGACTTTCCGAAAGGGTTCAGGTCTGAGAGGGATAAGCACAAGAGGGGGAGTATTGCATCATCCTGGAGGCGATTTGGAGGCGGTAATAAAGATAACGATGATGGGTCCTGGAGTGGAAACGAGACTAGCAGAGGAAGTAGAATGGAATCTAAAGATTCCGGAATGTCAAATTCCTCCCACGGGAGTCGTAGAGATGTGAAATCACCCGCTTGGTCTAAGGGCTCTGGGAGCGAGCGGTCCAAGAGTGTTGAAGGGAAGAAATGTGAAGATATGCCCGTTGATAGCAGTGAACGAGAAGAAGGGGAACTCGAACCTGATCCTGAACCCCATGTGACTTTGACTAAGCAGCCAGCTGTTGAAGATAATGAAGCTGCTGTTGAATCCATCTTTTCTCAAAAGAATCTGGACTATGATTTATGTGTTGAAAAAGGGAATGTGAATATAGTGAACATCTCTGAGGATCAAGCGGAAGGTGAACTATTTTCTAAGGATGGTGACGATGATATGAGCAAAAGTAATGACTTTCAGGGTTGTAAAGATGCACTGTTGCAGAAAGGTGGTGAAAGTAGAAATGATGAAAATGATTGCGACAAAAATGTAAAAGAGGGTGGAATAGAAGGATTGGAAGACGTTGCAGACAGCACATTTAGTGACAAGTTATCCTTACAAGTGATAGGAGAAGAGAGAGGTCTCACTGTTGAAAAGGAGGTGGATGATATTGTCTTGACCGGAAATGTGGAAATAACAGCTGAAAGCGAATTGCCTTCTGCAGAGAAAACGACCCCGAGTTTGAAGGATAAGGGAAAAAGTGTTGCTTTATTGCCCTCCGAAAGTGTTCAATTTACAGAAGCTAATTTTGAGGGTGGAAACAAACCATGGGACCTCGCAACAAATGGAAACGTTGAAATTGAAGGGCCAAGCACCTGGGGATTTCAGTTTTTCTCCGACGATCCAATCAAGAAGACAGAGAAAGTTGAGCAATCAACTCATAACAAGCCTGAAGATGACAAGTTGGCCCTTGATCTTTCCCTTAGCTTGCCAGATGTCTTACTACCTTTTGGTTCTCAGAATAGAGGACAGGCCCCTGGTTCACCTAGCCGTGCCAGAAGTATGCAGTCATTCGCCAGCTCATTCAGGACAAATTCCGATGGATTTACGGCTTCAATGTCGTTCTCTGGTTCCCAGCAGTTCACTCACAACCCCAGTTGTTCCCTAACTAATGATGCACTTGACTTTGAGAAATCTGTTAAAAGCAAACCTCTGTTCCAAGGCGTGGATTGGAAAGCTTTGGCGTTAGAAGATAATAAGAATAAAGAGGTTTCGGCTCATCAAGGAATGCCATCAAGAGAAAATGACTTGCTTCACCAGTCCTCAAAATATCAAGGAAAAAACTCTACTGGACAAGCTCCAGTGCATAATCCAAGAGTTACAGGTGGCATCTCCAAACCACTACCAGTTGCACTTGAAAGGCAATTAAGTTTTAATAAACATCTGTCTGGAACACAGAGTTTCGGCTCCTACGAAAATGGAGTGGAGTATTCAACAGAGAGGAGGCAATTAGTGAGGGGAAAAGATAATGATGGTTTCCATAGAAGTAACGGGGCTGATTTTGCGGTTGGGGCTGATTTTGCTGAATCAATAATTACTATGATAGTTTCTGAACCTATACAAGCTATGTCTCGGAGGTTTAGTCACATGACTGGAAATCACAGGGCATGCGTTAAAGAGTTTGTTCTGGACATAATCTCGAATCCGGGCAAGCAATGGCAGAAGAGAGATTTACAGAATGCTTTACAGAAGAGAACGGATGTCACCCTTGATATGCTACTGAATGCACATCCCACTCAATTGGAGATCTTGGTGGCTTTAAAAACTGGGTTTCGGGAATTTCTTCTGCAGAAATATGATATACCGCCTTCTGATTTAGCTGAAATATTTTTGAACATGAGATGTAGGAATCTCAAATGCAGGAGTGTCCTGCCTGTGGATGAATGCGACTGCAAAATATGTGCTCGGCAGAGCGATTTCTGCCGGGAGTGCATGTGCCTCGTTTGTTCGATGTTTGACACAGCATCCAACACTTGTAGTTGGGTTGGATGTGATGTTTGCTTGCATTGGTGCCATGCGGATTGCGGATTACGGGAATCTCACATAAGAAATGGGCAGAGTGCAACGAGGTCTGGGGGCACTACAGAGATACATTTCTATTGTGTGGCCTGTGGTCACCCTTCTGAGATGTTTGGTTTTGTAAAGGAAGTTTTCCAGAACTTTTTGAAGGAATGGACAGCCGAGAATCTGTCTAGAGAACTTGAATGTGTGAGCAGAATATTTTGTTCAAGCGAGGATTTAAGAGGGAAACAGCTGCATGGGATTGCTATCATGATGCTGTCAAGATTGGGCGAACATGGAGCAGATCTTCAGGCGGTGCAAAATCATATCATGAGATTTTTCACTGGTAAAGTTTGTTTTTTCCCTGTTTCTTTGTGGCCTGAACTGAAGGGTGTTTCTTGCTCGTGTTCTATCATCTTAATAATTATTCCTCACATCCCTTTCTTTGATCACAGACACTTCTATGGAAATCATGAAAGAGACGTCAACCAAAAATCAAGAAATCAGGAATGCCATTGCTGGCCCCAGCCGAGGGCCCGGGTGGTTGAAGCCCGTTTATCCAGATAAGCATCCGCACGCGGAAAACTCCGTCAAATCACTTTCTGGTTTCGATACCTATAGGACTAATACCAACAATAATAATAAATTCATGATGAACTTGGATCTCCAAAAACTCGCCCAAAAAGAACCTGTATTTGATGAACTGGAAAGCATCGTGAGAATTAAACAAGCGGAGGCTAAGATGTTCCAATCCCGTGCAGAGGATGCAAGGAGAGAGTCCGAAGCTCTAAAGAGGATTGTGGTTACGAAAAGCGAAAGACTCGAAGAAGAATATACGAGCCAGATTGCTAAGCTGCGTTTGGCTGAAGCTGAGGAAAAGCGAAAACAGAAACTGGTAGAGCTACAAGCTCTTGATCAAGCGTATCAAGAGTATTTTAACATGAAGATGAGGATGGAGATGGATATTAAGGATCTTTTGTTGAAAATGGAATCCACGAGAATGAACCTCGCTGCATGATTGTGGAAAATAATATGTTTTTCGTCCCTTGTTGTTTAGTATTCATGGTTGACCTTTTTTTCCCGGCGATGTTGCTAACTAGGAGTAGGAATTTTACAAAGGTCAGCCTGAGCCATCTCCCATATGTATGTTCTCAGATGTATTTGTTAGCATGGATAGAATATTAGAATTCAGAAATAGAGATATGGGATATATGTAGACTTTGTTAATCTTATTATTATTACCAGAACTTGCATTCAATTTATTTTCTTTGTTTATGTGATAAAAGTCTCAACTTTAGTTTATACAAATAGCTCAAAATGAAAATACGTAATATTGTACAGTAAATTTTTTGATTTTTTTCTCTTCTGTCCTCGGATCAATGGTAATTGGTAGGTGACGAACAAAAATAAAAAATATGGCGATAAAATGAAAACAAATGAGAGGAATAGAGGATTTGTTTTGAATAAATTGTAAATAAAAGTAAAGAAAATGAAAATAATTTAGATAAAAAACTTGGTGAACTCTCTGATTCACACTCAGCTTTCAGAATAAGCACACTGTACACAACACACCAATGTCTCATGGTAATAGATTTCTATTCAAAAACGGCGTCGTATCCCCTGCAGCAGATACTCCTTCAGTTGCGGCGTTTCTTGAAGCTAACGCAGGTGCGTTTATATTCATATACCTGAACAATCTTCACTTTTTTTTTTTTAAATTTTTACTAAGAACAGAAATTAAAAATCAAAAATTAAATTAAATTATTAGGGTTTTAGATTTTGATTTGATTGAATTACTGATTTAACTGAGTTTCATGATCAGGTGCATACACAACCACTCGCACCCACAACAATGGCTCGGAAATCCTATTCTGGCAAAGGCACCTGCACAGACTTTCAGATTCCTTCAAAGTATTGTTGAAAGACAACCCAAAACTCATATTCCGAAAACCAGAGATTCCGAGTGTCCGATTACCGGTCTGGTCGAACCAGGAAATGGTCTGGGACTCAGTAGTTAGGTGTCTGGTTAACGATTCCCTGAGAATAGTGATGCCTTTTGTTGTGAAAGAGAAGAGACTTGGGGAGGAATTAGCGATCACGACTCTTTTGAGTGGCAATGTAGAGGCTTTGGAAAATGAAAAGGGTGGGTTTGATGTGGAAATGAAACCCGAGGCGTTGGATGTTTATTTACATGTGAGCGGATATGTTCCGCCTGTTTTTGGTGTTAGAGAGAACAGTGCACATTTGGCGTTGGTGGGCCGTGGCAGGGATTTTGCGAATGCAAAGTATTCGGATTGGGTCAGGTATTTGAAAATGAATTGCATGTTGCAATTGAATTGAATTTATTCTGTTGATTAGTTTATGTAATGTTTATGGTGTGTGGATTATTTGATGTATCTTTTCTGTGCAGGCTAAGGAAGTGCTTGGATAAGCGGAGGCCACCTTTAGTTACTGAGTTATTGTTAACAAACGACGGTGAAAGGATTTTGGAAGGCTGTTTGACGAATTTTTTTGTTGTCTGTCTAAAGGTAGGGGTATATATGTCTTGAAATATTTCTTTGGGCTTGAGTTACAAAGTGATGTGTTTGTTATTCTATGAAATAGTAGAAAAAATAAATTTGACTAGTACAATTATTATGGCCGTCGGCCCGTCAGTCTTTGAATTTGATGAGTGTTTTGAATGCTCTTTAAGAACTTGCATTATTTGAAAGAGTTCAATTTAGTTAAGTAAGAATAAAGAATGACAGTATTTTCCAGATTGAAGACTCGTAGAATCACAAGGCCAAATTCATCATCTAAGTTTTAGATATGGAGATAATCGGCATTTTTTTTGGCCTTGCTTTACGGGGTTTTTATGCCAAAAAATGTGTGATCAGTGGTATTGTGATTAAGTTCAAACTTTACAGCCAAAGTCCCTTTTCTGCTTCATATAATGTCTGCTGCATGTCAGTTGTCATGATGTGTTTTATATATGTGTACATGTATATTATTTTTTCTGCAGGAGAAACCTGGAGATGGTAACAAGTTTAATCATACTGATTTACGAAATCTGAAATGCATTGAAGTTCAGACGGCTCCTGTAAGTGATGGGGTTCTTCCGGGAATCTTACGACAGGTCATTATAGAGTAAGGCTATTCCCCATCAACAAAACGATCTTTCTCTGTCTCGTGAGCAGAGACAATATTTAGTTTGGGTGTTTAGTTTTCATAAATGCGGTTAAAATACAAATAGATTTCATCGATAATATTCATGAAGGCTTCTTTGTTGTAAATATAAAGAGTATCCGCATGAGTCTTGTCATGATTCATTTATTGCAATTATTGTTTTTGCGTAGCATATGTTTGGAAATTGGAATCCCTTTTCGTGAAGTTGCGCCATCATGGTCAGAGCGTGAAATTTGGACAGAAGCATTTATCACGAGTAAGCATCAGTCTTAGTTTTGTTCTTCTTTGAGGTGATGTTAAAGTCCTTGTTGTCATTTATGCATGTGGTCTATTGTATACATCGACAGATAGTCTTAGGACATTACAACACGTGGAGACAATCCAAGCTCCTAGTACATGGGATTCTATAGATTCAAAGACTTGGGAGGAGATAATGTGGGTCGAGAAACGGTTTGAGGTGTGTGATTTTTCAACGGCACTGAATGAATTGAAAAACAATGGTCTGTTGAGAAATTTAATAAATCCACTTTTTTTTTCAACCAGGATTCCCCCGGGAAGATCACATCAGTTGTTCAGGTGAAATAAATAGTTCTTTTAATTATTTTGTGCACACAGATGTCATTCATGTTTTTTGTTTGTGTTCAAAGTCAGATTTATTTAGGTTTTCTTTGATTCGCTATTTCCTCAAAAGGTTATTGTTGAAAATAAATTTACAATTCAATGGAAGAGAAGAGAATATTGACAATGCACTAATAATCTGGATTTCTCGTTATCGTGAATCCTCTTCCAGTGGAGTTTTTACTCTCAATGAACTATCGGGATACAAAGGCTTGATTTCTAAACTGCAGTCGAAGGTTGGGGGCTTCTTACTCCCCGCCAAGGGCGCTGCCCTTTGGATCCCGGTGGGCCAACCCATACCTTGTTGGAGACTACTTTCAACCTAAACTTCAAAACCAAACATATAAAAATAATAAAAAATTATTTAAACATCTATTGAACGTATCACTGTCTTATTTCGTAGAAGCAATTGCTCGTTTACTTTGTGTGTGTTTTTGTGGCAGAGGGAAGTTTTGAAAAGAGCGGATAGTGAAGTATTTCCCGTAAACCTCGTTTGAGAAAAGATGGCAACCATGAGATCTTCTGGATTTTAGGGTAAATTGTTAATTTCATAATTCTTACAACTTCTGTAACACTATATCCTTATATTATATATCAGCTCTGGATAATTCTCAAATGACTATATCCTTATATTAGTATATTTGGCATGCATACTTGAAACTATAAACTCATTTCTAATAGTTCTCACAGACCTCGACCTACTTTTGGGTTGAGTGATGAGGATAATTTTTTTTCTCCACGTTTCAATTATCTGTGTCCTGAACTGATAACTTATTTTTCGCTCGTTTGTTATCAACTTAATAATTATTGCTCACATCCCTTTGATCACAGAAACCAAGCCAGACATGTTGACCACAACACTTTGATTGTGGTTACCAAAAGCGAAAGACTCGAAGAAGAATATACGAACCAGAACACTAAGCTCCAAGCTCTTGATCAGGCGTATCAAGAATATTTTAGTATGAAGATGAGGATGGAGATTGATATTTAAAATCTGTTGATGAAAATGGAAGCCACGAGAAGGTACCACCCTCCATGATTGTGGAAAATGATGTTTTATTCATCCCGTTGTACAATATTTGGGTTTCCATTTTTTTTCTGCGACAATATTGTACAAAGGTTATTCATATCCCACGTCTGTTCGCAGATGTATTTGTTAATATGGATAGAATATTATAATTCAGAATGGAGAAATTGGATTTGGGTTTAACACTGATTCAGGTCATCAGGTGACTTGTTTTTATTCATCTTTTTCTAGATTTTGGTTTTAATCATTGATTTGAAATTTACAGAAATTACACAAATAAATTACTAGTAGTAGTATTCTATTTCATTTTCATTTTTATTCACCATTAATGTTAAAAAAAATACTAAGTTCATTAATTGTTTATAATTTGTAAAATTTCACAAAAAAGACTTTATTTTCTGACATTTTCAGAACATTCCTTAAACCTTTTTTATTTGGTTATTTATATAAGATCGATTCATTAATTTCCTAATTTATATTGAAAATAAACATGACAGAAAACTGCAATAATTTCCTAATTTATATTGAAAATAAACATGACAGAAAACTGCAAACCGCTAACAAACTTTCATTCAAGCCATTGACACAATGACTTTCACAGTTTTACCAATGTTACAAATCACAAACATCCTAACAGTTCATTAAGAAAAGAAAACAGAACTATTCCTAATCTTCACTGAAGTCAGAGTCATCATCTTCAGTTGCATCATCAACATCCTCAATAGCTTCCTCAGAATCGTCATCACTTATAACATACTTTGCCTTTGTTCTATTACCCCTCACAGCCCTCTTACCACCTTTTGGAGCCACTTCTTCACTACTAACAGCATCTGTACCACTGCCCAAAGTAGAAATAGAGTTATCTTGTACAGGTGAAGCCTCCTCTTCATCATCATCATCGACATTAATTGTCCTTCCCAGAATTGAACTGCTTTTCTTGTTAAACGGGGAAGCCCTCATTTTCCTCACTTTCTTTTCCGGCGAATTCTCAGCAACAGGTTTCAGAACTTCTGTGATCAGTTTTTGTCCTATATTCTGAGATTTTGCAGCAGGTCCTCTTTTCTTGGCCCCACCAAGAGGAGGTTTGGTTGCTTTTGGATTTGCCGGTTGTCTACCACGGCCTCCCTTCTTTGTCTTTTCTTCAGGCTCAAATTCATCATCATCATCATCATCGTCAATGATCTCCACATCACCATCATCATCAACCAAAGACAGTGACTTCTTCTGTGGAGCAGCTTTTCTGCTTGGCTGTTTGGTTTTTGCTGGCATCTTGGGTTGCTCTGTTTCCATATCTGTAAGGAAAAATTGGTTAATGTTATTGAGTCCTGAAATATTAATAAATTCTAAATTTAATGAATGGTACACAGTATATTTGTAGATTTCAATTTTTAATACCTTCAATGCGATCAGGAGAAGAGTCCATATTGTAAGCTGCAAGCCGTTGTCTTAGATCAGCCACATCATCGTCATTGTCCTCATTAGCAGCTGTGTCAACCTGCCACAATATATTAAAACACAATAAATAATGGGCCATAATGTTTTTTCAATGATCAGTTATCAGCTGAAAATTCCACTCCATGGGGTTTCTCAACCACACGATAAACACACCCATGGGTGTGCGTGTTAGTTTGTGATTGTTGATTGGGGGCTCGATAAATAGGATAGAATATCACGTTGAAGTATAATTGTTCTGTCTGCTATTAAACATTGCCAACAGTTAACAAAGTAATCCAAACCTTTTGAACAGGAGCTTTCTTTTTAGGGGCTGCCTTGGCTCTTGGCTTCTTGACTACACCAACATTGTCTGAAAGAGTGGTAAAAGTTAACCAACCTATAAAAAGGGAGAAAAAGATAAAAGTAAATAAAATGATAAGGGTAACCAACCTTTTTCAGTTACAGTATGATCTGAAACATCCATTTGATCCACAGTAGATGATTTGCTTGTAACCGTAGCCTTCTTAGCATTCTTGCGTGGTTTTGTTTGTACTGGTTTTACCACAGCTTCCCCATGTATCCTCTGTCTATTCTCATCCAAGTTTTTCATATATTTTGTCAGTACCTGGATCAAAAACAGTTCATATTAGTAAAAGCTAGATATTATTCACCAACAAAAAATACGAAATGAATCCAGATCTAATCTCACTTCAGTATATTTGCTCTCGAGAGCATCCAAATCTTTATTCCACAATGACTTCACTGTTGATGTTCTCAGTTCTTCTACTTCTTGCATGAGCTTATCCCTCTCATCACGCAATTCTTGCATCTTTTCAACAGTTAATGTGCCAATTGCCAGAGATAGCAGATAGTCATAATCACTAGAAGAAACTCCTGGCCCGATTGCAACATCACTGTTTCCTTCACCTTCATCCGCCTCATCAATAGCACCGGCAACAGCCATTTCAGCTACAGCTTTCTTGTTTGGGAAAGGTGTGAAACCTTTTTTCTTCAGCTCAATGAACAAATCGGCCTTTTTTCTGTTGCTCACAACGATGCTACCATCGACAACACAACGAATGAATCTATATTTGTTATCACATTTCAACATATCATTCTCAAGGTTGGCCAACAAAGCTTTCTGCAATTATATTTACAAAAAGAAAAACATTTGTTAATACAGTGTACCCTGATTCTAGAGAGTACAAAAACAATGTAAGAAACTTGCCTTTCGCTTTTCATAGAACTCAAGCCGTACATAAAAAAACTCTTCAAGAACTGCAAAGGAGAATATCAAATCAGTGTAAGCTCCACGCTGATAAGGGAAAAAATGAGTTCTCACAAGGATGTTGTCACATACTCTGTTCAGGAGTGTCATATTTCTTGATAACGCCTTTCGGGTCAAACAAATGCATGTTACTAGTGCTTATAGAGGTAGTCAACTTAAATCTCTTCAGCAAACCATCTTGCTTAGCTCTCAAGAGATTTTCAGCAGACAAATAGACCGAGAAATGCACAATTTCTGAACCACAGTTATCCCGGCATGTCTAAAAAAAAGGAATCGCTGAGACACCAGTAATAATTTCACATTAAATAAAAATACAAAGTATATATAGTACCTCAATAAACGGATCCTTGCTCTTTTCATTCTCAGCAGAAACGGACTCCAGAAATTCCTTATAATCCTGAGTCCACTTTCGAACGGGAAGCTCAGTTACCTTTAGTGTTGTATCATCCACTTCGTCTATATTTCCAGTGACTGTGTAGGTAGTCCCGCCTTCCTTTGTTGCAGATATTTCAACAGTACCTGTGAATCCTTTATACCATGGATGCATAGGTTCCAATGGTTCGTCATTCAACATATGCCTCACATTTGCAATAATATCTAGAGGGTTGTAATTTGGTATGAAGGTGCTCCACCCTGTTCCAATTCCTTCACTTCCATTAACTAGAACCATTGGTATGATTGGCACATACCTATTATTTTAACATGTAACATTAGCTACAAACCATCTTTAAACATCACTTGGCACTAAATTCATGGAAAAAAATTAAAAAATTACCAAGTAGGTTCAATTGATTGCCCATCTTCATTCAAATAATCCAGGAGAATGTCATCTGCCTTGGGAAACAAAAACCTGGTAACAGGAGACAGCTGCGTGAAAATGTACCTAGCACTGGCATGATCTTTCCCACCCTGGAAAATGTTACAAGTAATTATGTAAGTATATAATAAAACCCACCACCATCACCCCCTCCAAAATATCATATATTGTATGTCACCTGCCCACGTGTACCAAATTGACCATTTGGTAAAAGAAGATTTATGTTGTTGCTCCCCACATAATCCTGAGCCATGCCAATTATGGTACCCGCAAGACTCTGCTCTCCATGATGGTAAGCTGAATGTTCAGATACATAACCAGAGAACTGAGCAACTTTTGCTTCCTTAATGAAGTTCCTCTTGAAAGAACAGAAAAGTATCTTTCTTTGACCAGGTTTCAACCCGTCGACCATTGAAGGGATTGATCTCTGAAGATCCGCTATAGAAAATAGAATAAGCTCCTTGTGGACAAAGTCCCGATACTTGATGTGTTTGTCCACATCATCAAGGTAAGTGCCAGGCTGCCAAGCAGATAAGAATCATGAGTAATTCACTAAATTAGATAAAAAATAATTAAAACAAACCAAAATATGATGATTGAAACAAATAATAAAGCAGCAAACTGACTTCTAACCTCAAATTGTCGAAGCCAACTTTTCCTAGCTTCAATTTTCTTCTTACTAAAGGCAAGTTCTATTGCATCACCATCTTGTTGATCCACCCAAACAAAATCCTTCTTATGTTTGCCAAGATCTTCAAAGTACTCCTTCCCTTCCTGGTCTGTGCTAGTTCCCAACCCCTACAAATATAATAAGAATGACAGTAGATAATCTATAAGCGATTCCAGGAAATTGAATTGAATCTAAATCTTAGGATTCCAAATGAAAAACAACCAATTTGCAGAAAACTCCCTTTACATTTATTGAGGAGACAAACCTTATAGTACTTAATAGTCCAATTCTTTGCATCAGTTCCCTGGTTTTGTTTCCATGTTTCATACTGAGGCATTGTATAAAAGGACAATTTTCTCCTCCCATCTTTGTGCGCAGCCTACAGACAAATAGCACCCAGTTATAGTAAAAAAGGGATCATAAAAAAGAACGAAAAAAAAAAACTTGAAATCTAATAGCATTTGAATGTTGTAAATGGTAAACCTTCACAATAGGAGTTATGAACTCCAATAGAAAAGAGGGAACTTGGAGCAATGATGGCCAGCATGAATGTATGAAATTAATTAAAAGCCCTTTAATATGGGAACCATCATGATCCTGCACAAGGAAGAAACTGTTGTTTAGTTTCAAAGACCACAAAGACTTGTGAAAAATCAACTTTCAACTTCATTGAAATGGAAAAAGGAAAGACTGAAACAATGTTACAAAGTAAGTGACCTGATCAGTCATTATCATCAAGTGCCCATATCTCAGTGACTTGACACTATCATATGCTTTTGCTTGTTGAAGTCCAAGAATCTGCTTGATGTGCTGGATTTCAGCATTCTGCATTATCTGGGTATGACTTGCTTCCCTGACATTGAGCAATTTTCCTCTCAAAGGGAACACACCATAGTGATCTCGGCCGACAACCGAGAGACCAGCAAGCTGAACAAGTTTCAAAGCATGAAATGATGCCAAAAATCACAAAACTGTTTAGATATTGAAATCATACCAAAAATTAGAAAAACTTACAGCTAGTGCCTTAGCTGAATCTCCTTCAGTCAAAATCAAGGTACATTTGTCAGAATTCTTCCCGCCAGCTTCATTGGCATCACAAAGCTTGGCTAGTCCATATATCCTCTTGCTTTTTGCTCCATCAGTTTTCTTTAGTTCTTTCTGTTGTTTGAATTCTGCCCATTCCTCAATGTTTTTCATTATATCTGACTTGGCCACTGCAGGGGATGAATAGATGAAGTTAAGACATTCAATTAGGAATAGTAAAGTCAATAATAGTCACGAGGATTGGCACCACAAACCTTTGGTCAAGAAATTGGCCGAGAAATCCCAAGACGATCCAAAACTTGCTGCACGGAGCGTCAAAGTCTCTTTGGTTTGGGAATCAAAAGCTGGGTTGTCTATGAGTGCATTTACGAATACCCACAAATGGTTCTTCACAGCATGAGGTTTGAGATCAAATTTCTTGTTTTTCTTATTCTTGTTTTTTATGACAGTAACAAGATGACTCGTTATCTTGTTAGTAACATAATCAACATGAGTCCCACCCTTGACAGTTGCAATCCCATTGACAAAGCTGACCTGGACAATTCATAACCTGATTCCTCAGTCTACAGTTTCTTCATGTGACTAAATTATGATTTTCTTTCCAAATCAGACATGTTGTATAGAAATTAAATAGAGTTACCTGTTGAAATTGTCCTTCACTTCGACTTACACAAATCTGCCACCTATCATGAACTTCCTCTTCGAATCTGGAAAATGGATGAAAACGTCAGTATCCTTAACTTGAGGAAAACATAAAACAGAAACATTATGTGCAGAAACAGGCATCAACCTTGGCAGTGGATCTGTGCTTGAAACTGATGTAGATTTTAGATAAAGGTCACAGTAATTGGAAAATGATTTGAAGTGAAATATCTGTCCATTCAATTCCACTTTAACACTCTTTCCAAGGCAACCCGCTATATCGATTACGCGCTTCTTCATCAGGGAAACAACATCCTCCTCCAAATAACTCATGCTGAATTTTGCCAAATCTGGCTTGAATGTAATTCTGGTCCAATTCTCACCCGATCTGCATTTGGATATCTCAGGCTCAGTTTTCGTTCCCATGTTATTCGAGAAAACCTTCACAATAACAAAAACATGTAACAATCATTGTTAATTAATCACCACAGATTCGAGATATCCCAATATTTGCATCAATGGCAATGGAGAAATGTTAATTAATAGTACCTGCTTGTACTTTCTCTGCCTCTTCCCATCGGCAGTCTCGATCACAAACTCATTGGAGAAAATGTTTGTGAGCTTCGCTCCATACCCATTCCTCCCTCCAGTCGTCTTCTTCTCATTATCATCGTAGTTACTGCTCGTCAACAAATGCCCGAAAATCAGTTCCGGCACATAAACCCCTTCCTCCTGATGGATCTCAACAGGGACGCCATCCCCATTGTTGTACACGCTGATGCAGTTAGATTCAACATCAATCGTCACCTTCACGGAGTCCATCCTCGGATCCCTCTGTTTGTTATCGGCCGCGTTGACGAGGATCTCGTCGAAGATTTTGTAGAGTCCGGGGACGAAGATGATGGATTTCTGGACCATGTGCTCATTCTCGTAGACCCACAGGTTTTGGTTGTGTTTCTCAATTGATCCGATGTAGGTATCTGGGCGGAGGAGGATGTGCTCGAGCTGCGTCTTTTTCTGGTAGGTTTGCTCGATGGTCTTCTTTCCGCCGCCATCGGCGGCTAGGGTTTCCGGTGGTGGGATGTTGGCATTGTTGCTGCTGGTTAACGGTGCCTTCTTCGATGGGGCCATGGCGAACTAGGGTTTCAGTTACGGAAGAAAGTTCAGTGTGGAAATCGAGAGAGACACAGAGAGCGTGTCTTGTGATGGATGAGTGGAAACGGAAATGGGGAAAGCTTGAGGGTTTAAAAATGGCGGACTAACGTATTAGTTTTTGAAATTTGAAATTCGAAATTTGAATTTGGGAATATCAGGGTTTACCTTTTTCATCCGACTCCTTCAGGAAACAAGTTATTACATTCAAGGCCTTCAATTTATTAGCATTTACAGTTACCCATCTCTTCTTTCTCACAAATAATATAAACACTTTTTTTCACCTTTTTTTAACCGTGGTAAAACTTAGTACATATTTGTGTACGTAATCATGTGATTCTTCGATTCCACAATATGTTCGTTCGAAGACACTACATGGTTTCTTGAATTCATGTTCCATGTTTCAATTTGATACACAAAATAGTAAATTTAGTAATCAAAAAAAAAAAGGAAAGAAAAGAAAAGAAAAATCATACAAATTCACTGTCATGAGGCAGATGAAACTACTTAGCTGCTACATTCATTGTTTTTTGTTTGATACACTATAGAGGGTGGTATGTGAAATCCACATGACCCATTGATATTTTGTCTTTGAATCATTTTTTCGATTTTAATCTTTATAAATGTCGAATAAAAATACACTTAACATCACCTTCACCGTCTTTCTTCACACGTTAGTACTTGTGTCGACGGTGGAAGGTGTGCTTCTAGTGAAATTGTATAATTGTCTTCAGCGGCTCTCATCCAAAATACCTACGAGACATTTCTCCAGTAAGAATTCTGCGTTAACCCAAGCATGGTACTTGTCTGGATCAAATGTAAGGATTGCAAATATAACCAGCCCAGATATCAACTGATAAAATTACGAAAGAAATAAAAAACGAACAGAACCATTAAAACATAAGGATACTAAATAAAGATGTGCAATCTTTTCCAACTGCCTTCATCAGTATGTCCACGCCTGCATGCATGAAATATTTCAGTCTGAAGAACATATATAATAAAAGGGTGAGTTACAGATACTATCAAACTACGGCTGAGGTTTGGGTTGTTACAGGTAAACACGAAGAACCTTCAAAATTACAAAACTGCACCTATATATTGCAAATGTAAGGTGGATGTTTGAATCAATTTGTGCTTATAAAGGGGGTCAGAATCTAACCTCTTGTAGTTTAAAAGAAAACGCTGTAATTTTTTATTCTCATTAAGCTCACCTTGGGGGTAGTTTTTGTAATTCGCCCAAAGATAAAGGAAGGACAAACATTTTTGTACAAAATCCAACACAACATAAGAACCCATTGATCAACGTGTTAACGTAGAAATCAGTCAAAGAAGAAGCCATCTGGGAAAAAGGAATAAGTAACAGGTCCTAAATTACCATGTTTTTAGTGGGTTGGCATTTTTTTCCTTTTGTGGGGAATTTATTACTTAAAAATAAAAAATGTGGTAAATACAACAAATTTTGATCTTAATAAAAAAGCTAAAAAAAACAGCTAAAACTGAATATCAGGCAATATTATAGCTACTGTACCTCCAGGATGAAACTTCATGTAAGGTGATAAATTGTAGACATGGCCTTTGAGAACAGTCCACATGGAGCCTTCAGACTGATGTTGTTTGACCTCACTCAAAGGTATTAGTCTTTTATTAGACTGTCCCTTTAACCCTGAGACAAAAATAATAATATGAACATGAAAGAAGTCTGACATTAGCTTTAAAATTAAATTAAAAAAAAATTTGAAACATGACATTCGGGCAAAGTAAGATATACGGAGTATATGATTTGTTATATTATACACAGTTCTGGGTTTATTGGGTTACTATGAGTCCATAATATATCTAATCATAAAAACGATGATAGTTAACCATACCCGTTATTTCTGAAATTCCATCACAGTACACAAAAAAAAAAACTGTGGCTAACCACTTCCTATACCTATTATGAAGTACTCCGTATTTTATAATGTTGAATTCCTTTAGGACTTATGGAATAAAGGAAGTGACTTCAGATACCATATTATGGAGACTTTTAAAATAATTCAGAAAACAAGAAATGATTGCAACACCAGATATAGATCAGTGAATGAGCAATTCAATAGTGAAATGGGAATTAAAGTTAAACGCTTAATAACCCAAAATCAGAATAATCATTATTTAAGTCTTTCCCATTCAAGGTGATATTGGTTTTATACAGTTAGTGCAGGTCTGCAGGAAAAGTCGGATAAAACATACGACTGTGAACTTCATGATTATATATACCCTGAAGAAAATAAATTCGAGCTCCATAGATCCACATTCCACTAAAATCTTGCTTGTAATCAGAGGAGAGGATTCTCAATTCTAGATAAAAAGCAAGGCTTGGAACCCAACTTCTAATCTTTATAATAGATATTAGATAGGGAGATATTCCTTTCCTCCTCTGTTTAGCCCTTACGCTGTACATGATATTCCCAACGAGTTTCATGTTATGGTCTAAGAGTGGCATTGCAGAGGATACATAATACGACTGAAGTCCAGTGCAGTCCCCCTTGTCCAAGGGTTGGACATACATAGGACAAGTGCCTATTAGATACTATAAGGTTGCTTTAGGATTGAGAGGTTTAGATATGAAGGGTTTTGTGTAGAGGGTTTCAAATCATTCCAGCTAACACAGATCCGAAATCCACCAAAATGAATTTGCAATCCATTGCATCCAAGCAAACACAAAGAGTTGATTACACTAAAATCATTCAATCCTAACACCTGACCTAAGAATGTCAGACAAAAGTCTACACACACAAATAATCGAGTACCTGCCAAGTCGGGGTGTGTTCTGGTAAGCTTAAGCCAGTCCATCTGACTATAACCTTTCTCAAATGGAATCTTAGTTCTCTGAGCAGCCTTCCTCGCCGGAACCTTCAGTTGTGGTGAAGATTTATCTGAACTTCCAGAAACTTCTTTTTGGGGCGATTGATCTACCACCGACTTGCGAGATGATGCATCAACGACGGTAAATGACAACGACCCCACTTTCCCTTCCTTGTGAGAAGAAGGGCCGACGTTCAACATGCTGCCACCATTTGAACTCCCATCATCTATACGAATCTCACGAATATCATCGATAACTCTCTTATCGAACATTTGAACTTTACTGATATCATCACCAGCTTTCTGAGCTACGTCACCTTCTACCGGCTGCCCAACCTAATAGAAACAAATATCGTCATTGAATGTTATCGGAATGCTAAATAAATTTGTGGTGGGCGAAAAGTCACGAACTTACTTGACAAAATGTGAAATCATCTTCACCAGCCATTGCAGCCCAAAATAATTCACAGGTAAGAAATCAATCAATTCTACTTCTGACAACTAATCATGAAATGTAACCGCGAACTCCACAGAATTCGCCAAATGGTTGATGAGCTATGATATCGATAATCTGAGTACGGTAAATCTGCAAAATTACGAAGCTTAGCATTGACCCGACATTTAACCTAATTTCCAAGTGGTTGGTTTAATTTGGTATTTTAGGTCGAGCAAAACCATGAAAAGTAATGGCAATTAAAGTTTTTCCGTAAAATTCACAGAAAGTGAGAAAATTAATGAGAATATATATTGAAATAGACACACGCATAAAATATATCGCGTGCACAGAGAGAGAGGAGCGCGCGTACTTTGTTGAAGATGATCTTGATTCTTGCAGGTGGATTTTCGAAGGAGACTCTGATTATTCAAGAAAACTTAAAAAGGAAAATCAAAGTTCTTGGGCCGCTTGCGATCAGTCCATTGGGTTACTAAATTTTCATAAATGGGCTCAGACGAAAACAATTGGCCCGGGTGATAAATTTTCATAATTTATTTTTAAATTAATAAAATTATATTTAAATACATATAAATATTTCAAAATAATTGAAGAATTTTATAATCAGAGAAATGTTAAAATATAAATACTTAATCTAAAATAAAATTGAAAAACAGGAAAATAAAAGGAAAATTTTCAATTGTGCAGAAGGGGTAATTGTGCAAAGGGTCTTAAAAAAGACTCACCTTTTTGAATTTTAAAAAGGTTTTTTTTATTGTGAAATACTACTAATTAACGGTATTGGAATTAGAGTTTGGAGTCCGCCGATCAGGATGAGGTAGGGTGGGGCCCATTATAATATAATAGTGGAGATAAATAATCAATTCAAACCGATGGTCTCTTTTTAATTGCATTTTTTTTCCACAAATCGCAACGCATGAGGTAAAGGTAATGTACATTTGGTGGAATTATTATTCTTTGAAAACTTTTTAATTTCATCTTTTTACTCAATAATAATCATTTTTGCAATTTTATTTGTTTAGTAAAATATTACAATCTCCATATAATTTGACTAATGTACTTTTTTTAGTACATTTAAACTTTAATCACAGTCATAATACAGTATTATTTTAATGTGTGAATAATTCTACGGGACTAAGGCAGACAGTAATCACAGTATAGTCATGGTTGATGATAGTACATAACTCATGATCGATGCTGCATAGAACATGCATTTCCAGATCACGTTTTTTTCCAACCCCTTTGATTCCCGGAGATGCTACGGAACATGCATTGATTATAACGAATGACTATTTTACCCTCCTCTCAGCTCGCTTCTATAAATAGCAACCATGTTCATAATTCCTTCCATTCCTCGATCGTGACTTTCCATGGCATCTCCGTTGGTTCTGGCATCCGGCATCGGTGGAAACATCGGCAAGAACCAAGTTCTCTCTGCCGTCAACGAGTACGTAATATTACTTAATCGCCCTTTAACTGTTTTGTGGAGTGTACGTTTTACGTGTAACGTCGTGAATCAGGTACGAGAAGTATCATGGACAATCGGGGGGCGAAGAGGAAGCGAGGAAAGCTAACTACGCCGACATGGTGAGATTAATATTCGTGCTCTCGTTTTTCTTTCATTTTTGTTTTCCCAAAAGTTTATTGAAAGAAACGACGACATGGTCAACTCTGTCGAAGGTCAACAAGCACTACGATCTCGTCACGAGTTTCTACGAATACGGATGGGGAGAATCGTTCCATTTCGCTCCGAGGTGGAAAGGCGAGTCTCTCCAAGAAAGCATCAAGAGGCAAGAACACTTTGTCGCCTTACAGCTCGGCCTAAAACCCGGACAAAAGGTGTTGGATGTGGGATGCGGAATTGGAGGTCCGTTGAGAGAAATCGCCGGGTTCAGGTTATTGTTATATAGTTGTGAGTGAAGTTTAAAAAGTGAATAAAGAAAGGGTAAAACTGTATTTTAAAGTGAAAATAAAATAATTTATTTCTTCGCAGCAAAACATCGGTCATAGGAGTCAACAACAACGAGTACCAGATATCGAGGGGGAAGGTATGTATATATGTTTTCGTGTTTTCGTCTCATAAAAAAAATTAATCATTGAGCCTCGTTTCTGTCGATCAATGTGTGATGTTTCCCAGGTACTGAATCGAGCTGCTGGACTCGATCGGACTTGTGACTTCGTCAAAGTTAGTAAAGATTGTTTTTTTTATTTATTTTTTTCGTTTGCTTCCGGATATTTAATTTGTCGTATAATGGCGTGTTTTTCGTTTGCAGGGTGATTTCATGAAGATGCCATTCCCCGACAATACTTTCGACGGGGTGTATGCGATTGAAGCCACCTGTCATGCCCCGGACATCGTATGTAATAATTCTATACATTTCATCGACGATATATATATACAACATTTTATATATATTTCGGGTTTTTGGTGATATGATCATATCAGGTTGGGTGCTATAAGGAGATATACAGAGTTTTGAAACCTGGGCAGTGTTTTGCTGCAGAGGAGTGGTGTTTGACCGATGCTTACGATCCTAATAACAACGAGCACCGTCAGATTAAGGCCGAGATCGAACTAGGTAACGGCCTCCCTGAGATTAGGCTGACACGACAATGTGTCGAAGCACTTAAGAAAGCTGGCTTTGAAGTGAGTAGCAAAATTCTTAGTTAGTTAATTAGTTAGTTATGATCAGATAACTGATTTCTGTTTTGTTTTGGTAAAAGGTTGTTTGGGAGAAAGATGTTGGAAATGACTCACCTGTCCCTTGGTATTCGCCTATCGATAATACTCGCTTCTCTCTGATCAGTAGTTTTCGTGCGACAGCGCTTGGACGTTTCCTTACCAGAAACATGGTGATCGAGCGAGATATTCATTATACCTTAAATATATACGACGCTTAATTAATAAAGTAAACACGATTATACGAACGTACTTAATTTGCCAGGTGATGGCTCTGGAAAAGCTGGGAGTTGCGCCTGCAGGGAGTCGAAGGGTTCAAGATTTCTTGGAGAAAGGCGCGGAAGGACTCGTTGCTGGGGCCAAGTAAGAATCGTATAATTAATTCGGTGCTTTCTTTCTTTCTTTTCGTTTTCGGTTATCATGCATGCATGAATGCCCCGATTTGATGTTCGATCTTCCGTTTCTTCAATCCCAGGAAAGAGATTTTCACGCCGTTGTATTTCTTGGTGGCTCGAAAGCCCCACTTGAAGACGATATCATCAATCCAAGAAAACGAAAGAGTAGGATTCATATGAATGTTGAAGACGAGTTTAGTGGCATGATTTGATCAAATGCATATGGCTCCACCTTAATTTTCACACAATAATTTGTTATGTTATCGAATCTAACATGTACTAAAACTCGTTTAATTAAATTGTTCAAACAGTACTTATAATTGATCTGGACAAGAAAATTGTATCTACTGCTGTATCTAGGTACATTAATTAACGTAACTATACAAAAATACTTTAGCAACAGATTAATAACTAATTAACCAGTTATGGTTAAAATAATTAACCAATCCATTATTGATGGTGCATCCACTGAACATGCATTAACACACATATTTCTTCATATGTCCATGCATACATTTATAGATCCCGTTTCCAGTTTCTACCAATCGATTGATTCTTGGATATATTCTCCGTCTCGATGCTATCTGTTTTGTCGTGCACTAATGTAAAAAATAAAATAAAAATATGATGAATATGTTTTGTAAAATGAAAAATAAAAATAGTTTTTAGTAAAGGTGTACTTAGAAATGATGATTATTGAAGTACTACTCTCTCCCTACTAAAGAAAAGGAAATAAGGTCATAAGGGGGTGTGCATATTTTTTAGATTTTTTTTTTTTTTTGGGTTTCTTAGGAATATAAATGTATTTTCCTAGTGTAAAGTTTGTAAATAATAGATTGTGACGATTACTTTGACACAATAAAAAAAAGTGAAATGTAAAATTTTCTACTGGAAAGAGGAGTATATATATGATATATTTCATATACATTTTCTGCAAGATAATTTACTCAAATAAAATACATTGCACATTTTATTTTCTAATTTTTCTTAATTTTTTTATGCGATTAATACTATATTTTAAATGATAATGACCATTTTACCCTCCGTTTAGGTTGCTTCTATAAAATAACTACTTGATTGGTGTCCTTTCCTTTCCTTTTGTATCAAGAACACTTGGTTTTCAAACTCTCTCATCACTCATCACACACATACAGTAGGTTTTCTTCTGGCGATCGATCGCCCCGTTGTTTTAATCGTGTTCAGGAAAAACGAGAACATAAATTTGAAATTTGACTATATATCTGAAACATATACAAATATACAATTACACGTGAATATAACTATCGAAAATTTAATTTAGATATATATAATTAAGGTCTCAATCGATCACACGACGATATGAAGGATGAATTCCGTTGCATCATGACCCCGTACACCGCCACCGCCGGACCCATGCTGCTCCGGCAGATCTGCGGCGGCGGCGCGGCTGTCGTGGGCGGCAGGAGGGTGGTAGTACATGCGAGCTGTCTGCGGGCAATGCGAGTGAAACCTGGAAGCGATTCGGATGCTTGCATCCAACAGCTCCACGTACTTGCCCATCGTTCTCGATCACCCTCCTCCGAGCTCCTTCCTTTTTTATTTTTATTTTATTATTTTTTTCTTTTAAAAAAAAATATAATTAATTAATTAATTTTCTGAAGGAGGAGAAAATGAGGTTGAGATACAAATATATGAATTAACAGAGAGATCATATGGAGAGGAGGGAAACTCGGGGAGGACCTTAGATTATTACTGGTTAATTAGTAAAAGTTCAAAATTAAATAATTTTCTATATATAACCGAGATCGTTTTTCACTGGAGCTTGAAATCGAGCATGTCCCTAATGTTCAACCGAATCGAAGGCCCCATTGACGAGCAAATGTGCGCGCTTTTCCAGTAGACACCTTTCGCCCCTGACGGCTTGTTACTCTCTACCGATTTCTGCACAGACGTATATATGAATTTAGACCGGAAAACAAAAAAAAAAAAAGTCAACCGAAGAAGCGCGCCTTACCATGGCAGCAAGAAAGTTTACTATAAGATCTTCCTCTGAAAAATCTGCCTTCCCAAAGGGTAAGTGAACTATCCCGGTTTTATCCGCTCGGAACTCGACTTTCCCTTTCTTGAATTCCCCTATAGCCTGCAGGTGATATTTTATCTAGTTAATCGTGAACTGCTTTAATTAGGTCGTGATTAGTTAGTCGATAATGTCACCTACCTGCGGTATGTTTGTAGTCACCGTGCCAGCTTTAGGGTTCGGCATTAGTCCTCGCGGTCCTAGAATTTTTCCCAAGCTTGCAACCTAATATATATACCACAAAAAACAGAACATTCATATAGTAACTCAATGACAATATCGATATATATATACCTTAGGCATCATATCTGGTGTTGCGATTAATTTATCGAAATCCATGACTCCTCTTTTAATCTGTTCGATCAAGTCCTCCCCACCAACTAGATCGGCTCCAGCATTTTTCGCCTCGTCGAACTTTTCACCTACAGAAGAGAACCAACATCATGAAAATCAGGCCGACAAAAATCTAACACTAACATAAAAGAAAGTCGTATTTTTCAGACTAAAAGTGTTTGAATACACTTCATTGGACACAGCAATCACGAGACACAATTGCAGTAAATGACAGCCTCGTATTCGGCCGACTTCCAAGATTAAATAAAAAAAAATGCACAAATTACCTTGCGTAAGCACAGCGATTTTAACAGCCTGGCCAGTTCCCTTTGGCAGATTTACCTACGGTAAAGATAGAAAAATAAAATTTGAATCAATCTTTTAGCAAACAATAAATAATACTAATACTACATCAAAGAGCACTTTCCGTGGATCGGATAATACTTACAGTTGCCCTCAGTTGTTGATCGTTATACTTGGGATCAATGTTAAGGCGAAAATGGGCTTCGGCTGACTCAACGAATTTTGTGCTTGCCGTCTGCTTGAGCAAAGATATCGCTGTTTTCAGGTCATATTCCTGTTTGCTTTCTCTCAAATTTTGAATTTCCAAGAATCGCTTCGACCTCGTCTGCCAATTGCATCAAACAGAGCACGATCGAATTATCGAACGGAAACACAAAACACAAGAAACGCAATGCCATTTGATCGTTTCGTTTCATCAAACATAAAAAAAACATAGCAACACAAATCAAACTCATGATCAACGACACTTCTAAATTCAACATCTATAGCATTCGATTTTTCGGATATTTTAAGCAATCAAATCACATACATCATCTCCGATGAGCACATCCAAAACCACAAACCAGATATTAATAATTACACGATAAATTAATAAACTTAGAAAACTCACAATACGCATACCCTGTCCCTCTTCAAGAGCAACGCGGCCTTCCCCTTCTTGGGCTTCGTAGCGACGGCGACAGCCCCGCCATCACCCTTCTGCTGTTCTTCGGTCTCATCCGCAAAATCCGCCTCATCGTCCAAGGCGGCTGCGGCGGCGAGTGCTTTATGCAGGCGTCCGTTCTCGGACTGTAGGAATGAGGGATAGAAGAAGAGTGATTTGGTCGAAGAAAAAGGAAAGGGGGTTTCTTTGGAGGGATTCCGGAAGCAGAGGGAGGAAGGGGCGCCGGAGGGGCGGCGGAGGAGGTCCTGGGGGGTCGGCGGGGGAAGGCTGAGAGTGGAGGGTGCAGCAGCAGCACACGTCATTGTCGAAGCTTTGAAATGGATAAGGCTGTGTTTATGAAATGATTGATTATTATATCTAAGTTATACGGAGTATAATTTCAATTAAATTTTAACAAATTTTAATTTCAAATATTTAACTCATTTTTTTTAATTACGTGTCATTTTTACTGAGAAATACGGATGTAACGTAGCCACGTAAGAATTACTCTAAATTACAAAAATAAAATATACAGAAATTTGACAGTTGTAATTTAATAGTCGCAGACTCACATGGGGCAGTACTGACTACTGAAGTGATTGAAGATGCTATAAATAAAACCGCAAATCCTCCCGGCGGACTGTTACGTCATCAAAAAATGTCGACCAAACGACCGTCGAAAAAAATCGCGCGATCGCTCGCCGATTTACCGCCAAACATCCTGACCGAGATCATCGTTAGGCTCCCGATCAGAACCATCTTCGTCTCCAGGTCCCTCTGCAAAACTTTTCTCTACTTAACCACCCCCAATCCCCACTTCACCGCCCTGCACTCTTCGAACGCCGCTCCGATCCTCCTGTTCCAGTTCCGAGACGCCTCGAGCCCCTCCTACGTACTCCGATCGGCCGAGCCGGAGCTCGGCATCCCCACCTCTCAGATATCCGAGCTGAAACCCCTGTTCCAGCTGCCTAAAGTCGGCACGAGCGTCAGTCTCTACCGCACCAAATTTCGGGAGGGAAACAGGTTTTTCCTCGTCAATTCCTGCAACGGGATGGTTTTCTTCGCTCAGGTGTTTGTGATTGGGTCCGACTCGTGGAGACACATCGATGATGCTCCGTTGAGGAGGCATATCTCGTGGGATTTAAGCTCATCTGTTGTGAATGGGTTTATGTATTGGCTGGACCTGTCTTGTAAAGATATAGTTTCCTTCGATTTCGAGAAGGAGAAGTTCGGGGAGGTTGACTTTCCGGACGACTTTCGGAAAGAGGAATTTAGAAAGGGTCACTACACGAGCATTGGGATTCTTGGGGGTTCCCTTTGTCTGAGTTGCAACGAGTTTGATGTCCAGCGTGTGTACATTTGGGTGATGAGAAAACACGGGGATCAAGATTCATGGAGAAAAGAGTTTGTTGTTAACATGGTGAGGCTCACATCTGGGCCCGTTCACGGACCTTTCATGCCGCTGCTGATTCTTCGAAGTGGGGAAGTGGTGATGCTATGGATGGAAAATAGCCTGGTTTTGTATGACCCGAGAACCAAGAGTTTACGATTTTTCGGTAGGCTCAGATTCACTCCTAAGGTTTTGACCTTGACACCTAGCTTTGTTTCCCTCAAGGACACTCTGAAGGTCGAGAAGGTGTTGAGCCGAAACGTGAGGCCAAGGTATGACTGTTAATAGTAACAGCTTTTTTGCCGGTTTGATGCTTTATTTTTTTCTTGTTAGTTAGTTCAGTTTCAAGATATGCATCATATGTGATAAACTGAACAATATTCTATGGAAAGGTAATTAGTTCGATGCAAGAACTGCATTGGTTCTGTCTTTGTTTCATTTTGTTGGCGTCTGTGAGATTGATAAGTGCGATTTCTAGAATATAGCCCAAAAGAACGACAGTAGAAAAGTAATGTGTTTATGTGCTGATTCGACTGTGGCCAGTGCTTGATATGGCTTTTAGCATAGCAATCGTAACTATTACTGGAGACGATTTTCGAATGTATAATTTAAGCTGTATAACTTCATATTGTTTTTCATGTAGAGGCGATGAAAGCGAGCCATGAGAAGAGGAGGAGGAGATCAAGTGCCCTGTAGGCTGTAACTTTACTGTTGGTTCTTATTCTACCTGTTGTGTTCTACAAAAATTCAGGGTCAACCTTGCAATACTTTTGTTATAACTATATTATGTAACCTTTTTTTCCCACCTGATTGTACTTATAAATAAATATTTAAAACCTGGAGTTATAAAAGGTTCTTTGTTGTATGTAGTAATTAGTAAATACTGTGTACTAACTACCATATAAATGAAATGTATCTAGTTCACAAGAATATAATCCCCACGATTTTTTAATTATATTTACCAATTTTTATTATATTATTATACTCTACCTGTTTCACTTTCACCCACTTCTTTTGTAATTTAAGAACTAGGTCATTTTTATGAGGCTGAGTGTTTAAATACTCACCTTTTATTTAAATTTCATTTCGGCTCACTTTTCCCGCTTCTGTACTTTCCATGGCGCAATCGCTCACCGATCTACCGGCAAGCGTCCTCACCGAAATCCTCGCGAGGCTCCCGCTCAGAACCATCTTCGTCACCAGGTCTGTCTGCAAAACTTTTCTCTCTCTAACCACCCCCAATCCCCACTTCACCGCCCTGCACACTTCAAACGCCGCTCAGATACTCGCGTTCCAGTTCGGAGGCTCCTCCAGTCCCTCCGACCTACTCCGATCGGCCGAGCCGGAGCTCGGTATCTTCAGCCCTCAAATTTCCCAATTGAAACCCTTGTTTCGTTTACCTAAAATCGGCACGACTGTGAGTCTCTCCCGCACCAATTTTTCGTCAAATAGTTTTGTTCTCGTCAATTCCTGCAACGGGTTGGTTTACTTCGTCAGGTCGCTCGCCGGCGATGAACGATCCCTCGTGTGCAATCCCGTCACGAATGAGTATATCGTAGTTCCTCAAGTTGATCCGAAAATTAGGTTGGATTCCCCAACTAAAAGCATGTGGCTAGGGTTTAGCCCCGTTACCGAACGATACAAGGTGCTTAGAATATCGGGCTCTGTTGAGGTTGCAGCTCAGGTGTTTGTGATTGGGTCCGACTCATGGAGAGACATTGGCCACACTCCGCCGTGTGGGCATCTCTCGTGGGATTTGTGTTCGACTCTTGTAACTGGAGTTATGTATTGCCTCGACCGGCTGTGTGAAAATATAATTTCCTTCGATTTCACGAGGGAAATGTTTGGGGAGGTTGCCTTTCCAGACGAATTTCGCAAAGAGCAATTTAGAAACGGCGATTACACGAGCATTGGGGTTCTTGGGGGTTCCCTTTGTCTGAGTTTTAATGATTTGGATGCTCAGTGTGTGGATTTATGGGTGATGAGACACCACAAGAATAAGATTTCTTGGATACTAGGGTTTGTTGTTGACATGGTGAGACTCACAGGTGCGCCCGTTTACGGGCAGTTCAAGCCGCTGCAGTTCCTTCGAAATGGAGAAATAGTGATGCTGTGGATGAGCAATAACCTGGTTTGCTATGACCCGAGAACCCAGAGCTTAAGAATTTTCGGGTTACTCAGGCTTCGATTGACTTCTAAGGCTGTGGTTTTGACACCTAGCTTTGTTCCCCTCAAGGACACTCTAAAGGTCGAGAAGGTGTTGAACCAACACGTGAGGCCAAGGTATGAGCCTGTGCATAGTAACAGTTTTTTCTGTGGTTTTGATGCATGCCTTTTTCTTGTTAGTGAGTTCAGTTTGAATGCATCATATATTCATATGTGATTTACTTGTGTAATCTTATGCGGCAAATGTATTATTAGTCTGATGATGCAAGTACTTCTATGAATTGCTTGTATTAGATCTTGCAATGAATTACATAGTATGAGTTACTAATAATCGTTACTCTTCATTCATGTTTAAGTTGAATTATCATTTTTATTCTTCACTTTATTTACCTCAAAGTTAAAAATACGATTTTTATTTAATACACGCTCAGAGTTTCACCACATATTAATGGGAGCATGAAGGAAGTAATGTTACAAGAAACTGCCATATTTCATTTGTTGCTCAAGCTGAAGTTTCTGATAGGCGAGTAATAAACAGACCTTGCGCTTGGGTCTTGTAGCTGAGATTATTTGCTAATTCTGTGGCCATTGTTTGATGAACAAGTTATTACATGGACTTTAGTTCATAGTATGCATTCTCGTGTGAGATATGTTCATTGATCTACGGTTTACTATAAGCAAATCATAACTATCACTTAAAAATTACTAAAATTTCGGCTGTATAACATTATATCATTTCATGCAGAGGTGATGAAAGGGAGCCATGAGAAGAGGAGGAAAGCAAGTGCTCCGTCACTGTTGGGTTCATACACCTTTTCTCTATTACTGTTTTGTGGTAATCTGAACGAAACTGCAAAACTCTTTGTTGGATTAATTAAACCCACCCTATTTTCTTTTTATTTCAACTCATGCGCCTTCCTGTCGTTGGTCAATTGGCCGACAACAGAAACCCACACTGTTTTTTTCAACTGATGTAGCTTCCTGTCGCCAACGAATTCGACAGACCACACTTGTTTTTTCCTGATGTAGCCTGTCTTTGTATGACCCGAGAACCAAGAGTTTACGATTTTTGCTAGGCTCAGATTGACTCCCAAGGTTTTGGCCTTGACACCTAGCTTTGTTGCCCTCTAGGACACACTGAACTCTGAAGGTCGGGAAGGTGTTGAGCGACATGAGGCCAAGGTATGACTGTTAATAGTAACAGCTTTTTTGTCGGTTTGATGCTTGATTTTTTTTTTCTTGTTAGTTAGTTCAGTTTTAAGAGATGCATCATATGTGATATACTGTACTATATTCTATGGAAAGGTGATTACTTCGATGCAAGAACTGCATTGGTTCTGTCTTTGGTTCATTTTGTTCGCGTCTGTGAGATCGATAAGTGCGATTTCTCTAGTTTGGTCCAACTGTAATCTTAATATCCACTCTGCTGGCAATGAGTTATATTTTGTTCTCTGTTTATACGTCGCAAAATTTCTGGAATAATGAATATAGCACAAAAGAACGACAGTAGAAAAGTAATGTCCGTCTGATTCGACTGTTGCCAGTGCTTGATGTGGCTTTTAACATAGCAATTGTAACTATTACTGGAGACTTTTTTTCGAATGTATAATTTCGGCTGTATAACTTCATATCGTTTTTCATGTAGAGGCGATGAAAGCGAGCCATGAGAAGAGGAGGAAATCAAGTGCCCTGTTACTTTACTGTTGGTTCTTATTCTACACGTGTGCTACAAAACTCAGGGTTAAAACTCTTGCAATACTTTTTGTTATAACTATTTTTTGTTACCTTTTTCACTGTACTTATAAATAAATATTTAAAATTTGAAGTTATAGAACAAGTCCTAATACATGCGTGTTTGATCTATATATCGATGACCAGTAAAAATGTTTCATCGTTGTACTCATTCTTTGTTGTATACTGTATGTACTACTACCATATACAGGATATTTAACTAGTTCACAAACATATTCTCCATTACCCCCCACAAAATTTTAAGTGTATTTAGTATTTACCATTTGTTTTTTTTATACTGCTCTCTATCTAATGATTAATGACCAATTTCTACTGTAATTTATAAAAAAAATTAACTCATCTTTTACGTGACAAAGAGTATTCACAAGTCACACCTACTTTGAATTTCACTTTAAAATATATTTTCACGTATTATTTTTTTTGCCAAAAAATTAAAAATTAACATTTTATTTTTAAATTTGGGCCCAAAGAAGTATCAAATCTATTTTTTAAAGAAATTAGTAATAGGAAAATTTTACATAAAAAGTACAAAAACCACTTAACTTGAAATGGATAGAAGAGGTGGGAAGGGAGTATTCAAATTTCATTTCGGCTCACTTTTTTCCGGCTTCTATATTCGCTTCGTCAAATCTCTTTGATTCAAGCTCTATCGGTTCTGTTCTTTCCATGGCGCAATCGCTCACCGATCTACCGGCAAACATCCTGATCGAGATCATCGTCAGGCTCCCGCTGAGAACCATCTTCGTCTCCAGGTCCGTCTGCAAAACTTTTCTCTCTCTAACCACCCCCAATCCCCACTTCACCGCCCTGCACACTTCGAATGCCGCTCCGATCCTCGCGTTCCAGTTCGGAGACGCCTCCAGTCCCTCCGACCTACTCCGGTCGGCCGAGCCGGATCTCAGTATCATTGCCGCTCAAATATCCGATTTGAAACCCTTGTTTCAGTTGCCTGAAATAAGGGAGAGTACTCTCTATCTCTCCCGCACCAAATTTCGGGAGGGAAATAGGTTTTCTCTCGTCAATTCCTGCAACGGGCTGGTTTACTTCGTCAGGAGGCTCGCCGGCGATGATGAACGATCCCTCGTGTGTAATCCCGTCACGAACGAGTATATCGTAGTTCCTGAAGGTGAGCCGATATTTAGCTGGTATCCCCCGACGAAGAGCATGTGACTAGGGTTTAGCCCCGGCACCGAACAATACAAGATGCTTAGGATATTGGGCTCTGTTGAACATGCAGCTCAAGTGTTTGTGATTGGGTCGTCCGACTTGTGGAGAGACATTGGTGACACTCCGCCGTGTGGGGACCTCTTTTGGGATTTGTGTTCAACTTTTGTGAATGGAGTTATGTATTGGGTAGACGAGCGGTGTGAAAATTTGATTTCCTTCGATTTCACGAGGGAAAAATTCGGAGAGATCGACTTTCCTGTCCAATTTCAGAATGATTCATTTGGACATATCAGCATTGGAGTTCTTGGGGGTTCCCTTTGCCTGAGTTGTAATGATTCTGATACCCAGTATGTGGATATATGGGTTATGAAACAGGGGAATCAAGATTCTTGGAAAAAAGTGTTTGTTATTGACACAGAGAGAATCACAGGCCTGTCCCTTTACGGAGAGTTCAAGCCGCTGCAGTTTCTTCGAAATGGGGAAATAGCAATGCTATGGATGGGCAATACCCTGGTTTGCTATGACCGGAGAACCCAGAGTTTAAGATTTTCCGATCTACTCAGCCTTCAATTGACTCCTAAGACTGTGGTTTTGACACCTAGCTTTGCTTCCCTCAAGGACACTCTAAAGGTCGAGAAGGTGATGAGCCAACACGTGAGGCCAAGGTATGACTGTGCATAGTAACAGCTTTTTTTGTGGTTTTGATGCATGCCTTTTTCTTGTTAGCAAGTTCAGTTCAGTTTGAATGCATCATATGTGATGATCTACTTGTACAATCTTATGCGGAAAATATATTAGTTTGATGATGCAAGAACTGCTATGAATTGGTTGTCTTTGGATCTTGCAATGGATTATGAGTTACTAATAATAGTAACTCTTCATTCATCCTTACATTGAATTATCATTTTTATTCTTTACTATATTCACCTAAAAGTTCAAAATGCCATTTTTATTAAACTACACATATTAGAAGAAACTGCCATATTTCATTTGTTGCTCAAGCTGAAGTATCTGATAGACAAGTAATAAACAGACATTGCGCTTGCGCCTTGTAGCTGAGATGATTTCCTAATTCTGTGGTCGTTGTTTGATGAACAAGTTATTACATGGACTTTAGTTCATGGTATGCATTCGCGTTTTAGATATTTTCATCGATCTACTGTTTACAGTATCTGGCATCTTCGGTTTTAGCAGTTTATTTCTAATCATAACTATCACTTAAAAATTATATCATTTCATGCAGAGGTGATGAAAGGAAGCCATGAGAAGAGGAGGAAAGCAAGTGCACCGTCACTGTTGGGTTCGTATTCTCACGTTTTGTCTGCTAATGTTTTGTGGTAATCTGAACAAAACTACAAAACTCTTTGTTGGATTAACTAAACTCACCCTGTTTTTCTCTGTTAATGTTTTGTTGTAATCTGAACAAAACTACAAAACTCTTTGTTGGATTAACTAAACTCACCCTGTTTTGCTGTTTTTTAAATCGATATTTTGTTAATTCTTCTTTTTTCTTAACTAATTATACTCTCTTTTTTTTTTTCAAACCCCATTGCTTGAATTGAATTTTGGCAAAGCAATAGGACAGTTATCTCAAAATCATTGCATAACTATAAAAACATTACACAAATTTACAGTACTATGATTCTGTAAAATTAGCTCGTTTCCACCATGTTAAAACCTGTGAGAACTGAGAATCTATCCAATCTAGAACTAGCTGGGTTGGGTCGGGTCTAACCCATACTCCACCGGCCCATAAGGCCAGACACCATGGCGGCCCATTGGCGCTGAAAAAGATTTCTCAATCCTCCAGCCCATAAATAATAGTACCCCTGGCCCACTTTTCATCATCACTGGAATGTTCCAGAAGAGTAAAGAGATGCGATTTTAGGTGTCGTGGCTGTTACTACTCCCAAGATCCAACGGCTCCAATTTCACCAACTCTGATCCACGTGTTGTCCGATCGTCGCCTTTCACGTCCTCGCACATCTTCAACCGCTTAACGCCGATCGGAACTCCGAATATTCTAGGGCACATTTCTTCCTCCTCCGCCTCCGCTGCCTTCGTGGCGGCGTCCTGCGTGTCCGGTCCGTTCTCAGGCAACGCAGCTTCACCTGGATTCGCCGCACAACTCGACATCAAGTTGTATATACTGCTGCACATGGCTTTCAACCGACTCAATTCAAGAGTCAGCTGAGCGTTCTCTCTTTTCAGCCTGGCGTTCTCTTCTAATATCTCCGGCGCGGCCGCCGGAGTAGGGGTGGCGGTTGGTGCGGTCCCTGCCGGAGAAGAGTTGGACGAGAGGACTTGCTCATCGCCGGAATCCGCCGGTGAAATTTGAACGGCCACTGCGACGGCCACGGACTGAACGTTGGCTGTGGCCACAGTCGCCGCCGAGGGGGTGGCCGTGGAGATTTTCCGGCGCTGGATGTCTCTCAGCATCGACTTTTCGCCTCTTTTAAAGCAGTCGTTCGCGAATTCCCATCGATCCGGTGCGATTTTCCGAAATCCCTAAAATTCAATTGGATTTAGAGATTGAGAAAAACCTAATTTTAATTTCATGAAAATAAATAAAGTAAAATTAAAATAAAATAAAATCTTACATATGTATTAAGCTGACGAACAAAACTGGAGAAATTGTTGTGCTTGAAATATTTGGGTAACAGATCTCTGGAGAATTCGGCCGGGTGCCAGACGATGAACGCCGTCCCATCTTCGTTCCACGAGATCAAATCGTTCAAGCTCGGATCCTCGACTATCTGATAAGTTTTTGTCAGAAACGGCGTCGGAATAGACCTCTGCGACTCCAACTTCGGTGGCTCGCCGCCGCCGCCGCTAACCATGGTGTCACCACTCATTTCACATAAATAATGGCCACGACGCCGCAGATCTAAACCTAGAATCGGCAAGCAATTGAGTAAATTATCTGCATGAAAATCAATTAAAAAATAATTAAATAAAAAAGTTAGTTACCGTAGATGCTTTTCTATGGAGCGGAGTTATCTAGATATCGTTGAAAGCTTGTGAAACAGTAAAAAAAAAACGCAGAAAGAAGACGCGTTGCCGGCACGCAGTGGAGGTGTTATTGTGTGCGGATGGGCGGCTGTGATTTCTTCTGGGAGAGCGGCATACAAAAATGTGAGGAATTGATTTTGTTTGAATTGATTTAATATTTGGGGGATTGAGAATAATAAATGCGTGTCGTGCTGGCATCCGGGGAAGGATCCAGAACATGCTATTTATAAATACCCTTTTTTGTCTAGAGACTTCTTATGCTTCTTCTACAAACTGCTGCTTATCATATATTGTATCATCTAATTCTAAGTAACACAAGAAAAAAATGTCTGGTCTAAAATCATAGGTGTGTATTTAAAAAATAATAGAAATTGAAATCTAATTCTATGTGCTTAAAATTTAACTAACAAAATAGGAATTGTGTATTCAAATCACCTATGGTGTGTATTAAAAAAAGTTAGATAACAAAATTTAATTCTATGTGTTTAAAATTTAACTAATAAAGAAATTGGGTATTCAAATCACCTATGGAGCTTCAATTAGAGGTTTTAATGGTAAATTGTTTTCACTCCAACCAATTCATATATAGAAATAGATCTTATAGAAATTAAAATATTTTTTCTATATGTATATTTATCACCTATAGAGCTTCAATTAGAGGTTTTAATGGTAAATTGTTTTCACTCCAACCAATTCATATTTAGAAATAGATCTTATAGAAATTAAAATATTTTCCATATGTATATTTTTCTAAATTGAAAGGAGTAGATTATTAATCAACATTTTTACTTCATTTGCAATATACTCTCTTTCAACCGCATAGTCACACTTACTTTATATTTTATGAAAGTAGTAGTGTTACGGTTTCTTTGTGTTTTGGAAAGAAAGTGTGACTATTAATATGAAAGAGAGTAAGTATAGTATTAAAATTAACATTTTTACTTTTTAAAATTTTCGTAATTTTATAAAACAAATAATCACTTTTATTAATAGTATTCGTGTAATATTTCATTTATGAATAATATATTAATTATAAATTCAAATATTTCAAATAAAAATTTAATTTTAATGGAAGTTATTACCTAAATTTCAGACTAACGGTCAAGGTCTCCATTGTGATTGTAATTTTTAAAGCAAGTGTGATAATTAATTTGAAAAAAAAAATATTTAATATATATTAAATACAAAAAAATAAATTAACTAATTTATTTTTGGATTTTTAAAATATGTAAAGAATATTTAAAAAGAAAAGTACAACAATAATAATGAAATACAGGTACTCGTAATATTTTAAATTTGAATTGAATAGGAAAAAAAAAAAAACAAATGGTACAGCTATTTTCTTCCGGCCCCAAATACAAATTGAAATTTGAAAAGCAAAATTTCTGCAAGTAGAGAGTCGGTAAAATTATTAAAAATGGCGCAATCGCTCGCAGATCTACCGGCAAACGTCCTCACCGAAATCCTCGTGAGGCTCCCGCTGAGAACCATCTTCGTCACCAGGTCCGTCTGCAAAACTTTTCTCTCTCTAACCACCCCCAATCCCCACTTCACCGCCCTGCACGCTTCGAACGCCGCTCCGACAGTCGCGTTCCAGTTCGGAGGCCCCTGTGTTTCCTCGCGCGTACTCCGATTGGCCGAGCCGGAGCTCGATATCGCCACCCCCAAAAAATCCGAACTGAAACCCTTGTTTCAGTTGCCTATATTGGGCAGAGTTTCCGAACCCTTTCCCACCGATTCGCAGGATGGAAATAGTCTTTTTCTCACCAATTCCTGCAACGGGCTGGTTTCCTTTTTCAGTAGGTTCGTCGGCGATTTGCGCTCTCTCGTTTGTAATCCCGTCACTAATGAATACGTAATGATCCCGGAAGTTGATCCGGAAAGTAGGTCACGTTGGCCGGGGAAGAGCTTGTGGCTGGGATTTTGCCCCCTTACCGATCAATACAAGCTGCTTACAATGCTGTGCTCCAAGCGTAGTGACCCTAAAGCTCAAGTGTTTGTGATTGGGTCCGACTCGTGGAGGGACATTGACGACACTCCTTCTCAGGGCATCCCCTCGCGCGAAATCTGTTCGACCTTCGTTGGTGGATTTATTTATTGGCTCGACGAGTCGTGGACGGAGATACTTTCCTTTGATTTCGAGAGGGAAAAGTTTGGGGATGTTGCCTTGCCAATCGAATTTCAGGAGGATGAATTTAGAGATAAGCATTACATGAGCATTGGGGTTCTTGGGGGTTGTCTTTGTCTGAGTGGTAACAATTGTGTTTCACAGCGTGTTGGTTTATGGGTGATGAGAAAGTGTGGGAATAAAGAATGTTGGAGAAAAGAGTTTGTTTTTGACATGGTGAGACCCACGGGTAAGCCCGTCCACGGCCTGTTGAAGCCGCTGCAGTTTCTTCGAAATGGGGAAATAGTGATGCTGTGGACGCACAAAGGCCTGGTTTACTATGATCCGAGAACCGAGAGTTTAAGATTTTTCGGTTTAGATGGGCTCGGCTGTGATCATAAGGCCGTGGCTTTCACACCTAGCTTTGTTCCCCTCAAGGACACACTGAAGGTCGAGGAGGTGTTCAGCTCATACGAGAGGCCAAGGTATGATAGTGGTTTTGATGCAAGAACTACAATGGTCGTCTTTTGTTCATTCTTAAATGTTGGCGTATGTGGGATCTTGAAGTGTGCTTTCTCTGGTTTTGATCTACTTTAAGTCTTGAGTCATAAGAAACCGCCTTATATTGCTTGAAGTCTTTAGTGATCTCTAGTCTTGGCAAAAATGGAAGTTTTAAAATCCCAACTACAATATTTCGGAAATTATAATTGTGGCAAAAATTGATGTGTAACTTTATATCATTTCTTGTAGATGTGATGAAAGGGAGCCATGAGAAGAAGAGGAAGTGATCAATCTCAGTGTTGGTTCTTATTCACCGTGCTACTGTTAATTCGTCAAGTATGGCCTTTCTTCAGTGATTAATGTTTTATTTTAATTGTATGTGTATTATTGATTGTTAGCGAATATTTTACTTTTGGTCGGAATCTGGTTGAACTGAAACTGGAAAGTGTTTGTTTCACTATGTGGGCAGGTTATGTGTAGCCATTTTCCAGTTATTATTGAAAAATACTGGAGTTGTTAATTCAGTGTAAAATATTCAAAACACCCACCCTGCTGAATTTTGACATATTTTCACACCCCAAAAAATGAAACATGGTCGAAAAAACTAATACTTCAGCTGCTCATGGACTCATGTAAACAAATACTATCACACCATCTAATTCTATGAAATACAAGAACATGAAAAAAATGTTGAAATCGAAAGTGAGCTAATCTGAAATCGTAAGTAGTGTTGTAGTAACTTACAAAAACAGGACATGAAGATTCAAATCACTTAGAAAATTGTTGAAATTGAAAGTGTGCTAGTCTAAAATGTTAAGTGAGTGTATGTGATTTAACAAAAAAAAAACAGAACATCAAGATTCAAATCACCTAGATAGCTACTAAATTGTGAGTATTAAATAGCTACTAAACAGAACATCAAGATTCAAATCACCTAGACAACATTAAGTGAGTATTTACATTCCAATTGCCTTGAATTGATAACCTTGATATATTATTAAATTAGTCAATAATAGTACCGAAATTAACCCGTAAGGTAAAACAATATATCTTCAAACTGAAAAGTCGAGTTGGAGGAGGCGGATGATAGCTTCTGAAAAGTCGCTAGTTCTGGCAACGTTTTATAGAATTAAATTGGTCAATAAATATTTCTTATAGAAATTAAAATATTGTCCGACTCCAATCAATTCATCATATATAGAACACTTTACACTCCAATCAATTCATACTGTATATAGAATTAAATTGGTTATAATCACTTTTATGAATTAAATTGGTCAATAAATATTTCTTATAGAAATTAAAATATTGTCCGACTCCAATCAATTCATCATATATAGAACACTTTACACTCCAATCAATTCATACTATATATAGAATTAAATTGGTTATAATCACTTTTATGTAAAATAATCACTTTTCCAATTGAGTTTTTAAGGGCTCACAGGAACCTTGTCTCACATAAACTCATGCCACGGCTTGCAAATCCCTTCACAGAGCAAGATTTGTTGGAGTATTTCATGAAGTTTGATTCTCGGCTGGCCCTTAATCTTGCTATTGCGTGCCACTTTTCATCTATGCTTGTGAATACCCTGATTAATTACAGGTATTTAATTTTAATCTTCAATTATCTTGATATTATATTCTCAATGACATTAACTTACATCTTATTGTCTTCAAATATTGTAGAGTGAGATGATGAGTGTTGAAGGCCACTTGTGAGTTGTCCCACATCGAATAATTGTGAGAGGGGAGTCTATATTATAAGCCTAGGAAGTTCTCATACTTAGTACCATATGGTTTTGAGATAGATTGAGGCTCTCTAGTGCATATTCGGGCTCCCGCTCTCGTTTGTGTGCGCTAGGTGTGGGACCGCACTTGAACACCCCCATTTGAAATTTGACATGGTATCAGAGCAGGTTTCGATCCTGTTTGTGAGTGGTTATAACCACCCTTTGACTAGGACTCACAAGTGGAGGGGGTGTGTTGAAGGCCACTTGTGAGTTGTCCCACATCGAATAATTGTGAGAGGAGAGTCTATATTATAAGCCTATGAGGCTCTCTAGTGCATATTCAAGCTCCCGCTCTCGTGTGTGCGCTAGGCGTGGGACCGCACTTGAACACCCCCATGGGACCGCACTTGAACACCCCCATTTGAAATTTGACAATGAGTTGAGTGGAGTTGATATGATGAGTTGAGTGGAGTTGATGTTAATTTTAATCTTCAATTATCTTGATATTATATTCTCAATGACATTAACTTACATCTTATTGTCTTCAAATATTGTAGAGTGAGATGATGAGTAGAGTGAGATGATGAGTTCAGTGGAGTTGATGTTGAATAAATATAGTATGAAAGATCTCGTTCCACATGAGATTAATTCTCAATGACATTAACTATAGTATGAAAGATCTCGTTCCACATGAGATTAATTCTCAATGACATTAACTTACATCTTATTGTCTTCAAATATTGTAGAGTGAGATGATGAGTAGAGTGAGATGATTCTTGATATTATATTCTCAATGACATTAACTTACATCTTATTGTCTTCAAATATTGTAGAGTGAGATGATGAGTAGAGTGAGATGATGAGTTCAGTGGAGTTGATGTTGAATAAATATAGTATGAAAGATCTCGTTCCACATGAGATTAATTCTCAATGACATTAACTTACATCTTATTGTCTTCAAATATTGTAGAGTGAGATGATGAGTAGAGTGAGATGATGAGTTCAGTGGAGTTGATGTTGAATAAATATAGTATGAAAGATCTCGTTCCACATGATAATCTCGCTTTTAAAAAATAATTTTGGTATAATTAAAAAATTAAATTAAAAAACAACTCATTATAATTTTGGTATAATTAAAAAATTAAACTTGCTCTATGAGTACAACAATTTTACAAATATTCATCACATATATTCATCACATCTGTACTTCTATAGCACGAATATGAGATGATGAGTTCAGTGGAGTTGATGTTGAATAAATATAGTATGAAAGATCTCGTTCCACATGATAATCTCGCTTTTAAAAAATAATTTTGGTATAATTAAAAAATTAAATTAAAAAACAACTCATTATAATTTTGGTATAATTAAAAAATTAAACTTGCTCTATGAGTACAACAATTTTACAAATATTCATCACATATATTCATCACATCTGTACTTCTATAGCACGAATACACATTACTTCTCGTATTTTCATTTTGAAAGCAAACGAGTATTCTCAATAAGCTAGGCTGCCTACACTATTCTAAAGAGAGTTATAACATTTGCTCCACATTCTTGAATTATTTTGGAAATATAAGTATTATAGTTTAATTAATTATTTCTTGGTTTTTAAATTTAAAATACATAATGTAACAACTTATTATTATTTTTGTTATTGTATTCTCTCTTAGTGTAATATTCGTTTACAATCTTAAATCTTAGATGGTTGAATGTATTATGATTGACCTATTGTTCCTATTTCGGTTCGTTTTGCTGTGAATCCTATTGTATCAAACTTCTCAAGACTTTGAGAAAGTTCTCTATAGAACTTCTCAAGAAACAAAAAAAGTGATCGACAAACTTCTAATCTTCGACAGTAGCAACTTGGTTGCTATTGATCTTGCAATCGCTAGTCATTTTTCAACTCTCTTGATGGATATTTTTGAATTTTGAACATGAATTTTGGGCAACGTATTCATTCTAAATTGTTTTTTTTCTTGTTTTCTTGTTACATACAATTATTAATTCATTTGTAATAATATTGCAAATAATTGATTTGTGTATTGAGAAGTTGTTGGATGACTTGTTGACAATCTTTTAGATTGGAGAAAATGGAGTTAATGAGTTGTGGAGCAGTTGTCAAACTTCAAGTTTTGTTTGTTATCTTAAACTGAGCTTTGTACTTATGTTTTGAAGTTAAACGATAAGTTTTATAAGATGTTCATAACAATGAACAACAGTACTAATAAATTTCACTTGCTCATTCACATTAAAAAAAATTGTAAAAAGCTTTAAACCGAACCTGAACCTTTCGTAAGAATTACTTTTTACCCGAAGCTTTAATTAAATACATTAAACACTCAAAACTTTGATAAAAGTTGCACTGAATTTTATTATTGTAATGTTTAAAATATTAATATTTTTAGTAAATAATGTATTTTACCTAAAACAAATATAAATACATGAAAATAATTTTCAAAAAATAAATTATTATTTGTTACATTTTTATTTTACTTTATTTGAAATTTTAAATCGATTTTAGAAATAATTTAATTTTGGGTGATTTTTATAAAAGAGTAATTTTCATAGTTAGTATATAATTTAAGATATTAGTTTTTTTTAATTATAAATTTGAGTAATATTCTTAAGTAGTTATATTAAGGTATTTTGATAATTAGTTGTACTTTGTTTTATAATTATAAAATTAATAATACCCCTATAAATAAAAATGGTTAAAAAAATTACTCTTAATAAAAAAAATTATTTTATTAAGATCAAATTATGTACCATTTTCCTTAAATATTTCTTTAATTTGTAATTTTTTACAAAAAATTTCATGTTAATATTACTAATTAAAATAAAACTTCTAAAAATTAAAATTATAATTATAATTTTAAAAAATAAAAATGATAATATGATATTATAAGTATTAATTTCAAATATCAAATTAACATATTATTTTAAAAAAAAATGTACTTTTAAATTTTAAATTTTAAAATATTTAATTTAAATTTAAATTTGTATTAATAAATGATATTATCTTATTTGGTTTTTAATATTTTGAAATATTATTTTAATTCACATTATTAAAATAAATAAATAAATTATAAGTTAAATTATTAATAAGAACAAATAAAAAATTGTAGTAATATAATAAAATAAAAATATATTTTTTTATTTGAAAGATTGATTTTTATTTATATATGATTTTTTTGAATTAAAATACATTTTAACTAGAGATTTAATATTTCAAATATTAAAATAATAAAATTTGTTTAAAGTACAACTTTTATTAATAGTTTAAGATTTTAATGCATGTTATGAAAGTTTTGGGAGTTGCGTCTAAACTGATTTTTTTTTGTTGTGCACATGCGGTCTGATAGATATCGCAAGATATCTTTGTAAATATTTGTTGTGATATATTTTACTTAATTAGCTCCGTTACTTTAGCTTAGGACTCTCATAGTCAGTAGTCTGTGTCTATATAAACGCTATGTAATCAGTTTTTGATAATCAAGAAGAATATCTTCCAACATGGTATCAGAGCCTAAAGATTCTTGACCAAAAAAAAATAAAAAAAAATATCGTCCTCTCTCTTCTTCTTCATCGGTTGAATCTCACTGATTCACCGAATAACATAGTGCAACTATGTCGTCCCAGACCTCTGACATGAAGTTTCACTCGGCTTTTGCCAACACAAATATCAAATCAGCGGTTCCTATCATCCTCGATACAGAAAAAGGTTATTATTCTTCGTGGACCGAATTAATCAAGATACATTGTCGTGTTCACAAATTGGAAGACCATCTTTATGGGAAGAAACCAACGCCTGTTGCATCTACCCCAACTGATAAACATCCGGAGAAACAACATGACACTATTGATGATGACGAATGGAACCGCCTCGATGCTGTCGTCCTCCAATGGATATTTGCTACAATTTCAAAGGATTTACTCCATACAATCCTTGAAAAAGATCAAACTGCTGCCAACGCTTGGAGCAATCTTGAGAGAGTTTTTCAAGACAATCGCAATCAAAGAGTAGCAACCTTGGAAACTGAATTTTCCAACACAATCCTGGAAAAATTCTCCAATGTTTCCGACTATTGCCAGGCGCTCAAAATGATCACGAATCAGTTAGCTAATCTCGGATCTCCGGTATCCAACCACCGATTGGTAATACAACTTGTCCGTGGTTTAAATGCTAGTTACGATAACATTGCATCGACCATCAACCAAATGGATCCATTGCCTCCATTTCAACAAGCATGGTCTCGTTTAACTTTGGAAGAAGCGAGGAAAGCAAACTCGTCCTCCAACACCAACTCGGCCCTCGTCTCTCAATCCACAGACGAAACACCCCTGCCTCCCTCAAATGGCCGAGGTCGTGGCAAAAATTCCAAAAATGGACGCCAAGCACCAGGAAGCAGCAGCAACAACAACGCCCATGGACAACACATTGGACAAAATTTCGCTCCTGGTCGTGGCGGACAAACGCCTCAGCCGCGTGCGCGCGGCTCTCCCGGACAGCACATGCGTCAGTCGTCTCCATGGCAGTACCCAACTCCATGGCAGCAGCAGCCGCAAATGCCCTACCAAATGCCTTGGCCTTACTGGCAGCCACCTTGTCCATACCCGACAGCTCCCTGGCCCAGGCAACAGCAGACGCTTCGTCCCACGGGTACCCAACAACAAGGAATACTCGGTCCAACACCACAAGCGTACAACACGCAAACCCAGTCATCCGAATACGAGCCTACTGACATTGAAGGAGCGTTTCACACAATGACACTAAATCAGCCTGATGATCAATGGTATATGGACACTGGTGCAACTTCCCATATGACCTCGACTCAAGGTAACCTTACGTCTTATTTTAATTTGCGCAATAATAATCGTCATATTATAGTTGGTAGTGGTCAGGAAATACCCATTCATGGACATGGAAACCTAACCTTAAGCCAACAAAATCCTCCTTTACACCTGAACAACGTTCTTCATGCCCCGAAACTCATTAAAAATCTTGTATCCGTTCGACGCTTTACAAAAGATAATAATGTCTCCGTCGAATTTGACCAATTTGGTTTTTCTGTGAAGGATATTCAGACGGGGATTCCTATTATGAGATGTATGAGCCAAGGTGATCTCTATCCCATCACTAGCGAAAACACACAATGCCGTTCGAGTTCTCCATCAGCTTTCACAACTCTCTCTTCATCCTTATGGCACAATCGTTTAGGCCATCCCGGCAATGCTACTTTACAGTTTCTTAGCAACAATAATACAATTTCTTGTCCTAAAAGAATGTCGTCTTCTTTTTGTCAATCTTGCATTTTTGGCAAAAGTGTTAAATTACCTTTCTATAATTCTACAACTCGTACGTATTTGCCCTTTGATATTATTCACAGTGATGTATGGACATCTCCAACACTTAGTTCTGCCGGTCATAATTATTATGTTCTTTTTCTCGATGATTACTCTAATTTCTTATGGACTTTTCCATTAGGAACCAAATCTCAAGTCTACACCCACTTTCTTGCTCTTAGCAATCATATAAATACCCAATTTGCCATGAAAATCAAATCTTTCCAATGTGATAACGGGAAAGAATATGATAACAATTTTTTAAAACAATTTTGTACCAATAATGGCATGGTTTTTCGTTTTTCTTGTCCACACACTTCTCCTCAAAATGGCAAAGCCGAAAGAAAAATTCGAGCCATAAATAATCTTCTTCGTACTCTTCTTCTTCATTCCTCAATGCCTACCCGTTTCTGGCATCACGCCCTCCAAATGGCTACGTATCTTCTTAACATTTTACCATCCAAAATTCTTCACAACAAATCACCAACTCAAATACTCTACAATCAAAATCCATCATACTCTCACTTACGAGTTTTTGGATGTCTTTGCTACCCTTTAACTCCTTCCACTCAAATAAATAAACTTCAAACTCGTTCAAGTGAATGTGTTTTTCTCGGTTACCCTTCAAATCATCGCGGCTATAAATGTTACAACCTTGAAACCAAGAAAATATTTATCTCTCGTAATGTCAAATTTGTAGAAACCATTTTTCCTTTCTCTCAAAATCGTCAACCTACATCAGACCATTCTTTCTTTGATGACACTTTTAGTACTCTATATAGTCATATTCCTTTCTCCACTACAAACACCAACACTCAAGCAAAACAAACAACACCCCAAACACACCAACCCACCACACCTCTTCCGCCAACCAATAATCACACACAACAAATAAATCAATTTATATCACCTTCCCAAACACCTCCACGCCATCCTATAAATCACTCTCCATCACCCACAAATCAAAACTATTCCACTGCCTCTACTATAAACACAACTGTACCAAAAATCTTAACCACACCACCACCCTCGCACTCACCCGACTCACAACTCAATATACTACCAAACCCGCCTACACTACTCACACAAAATCTTTCAGCACCACATGCACCTCCACAACCTTCTCATGTCAACCCACCAATTGAAAACCTCCATCCAATGCAAACACGAGCTAAGAACAATATTCAAAAACCAAAAATACCATTCAACCTCACTACCTCCACAAAATATTCACCATTACCAAAAAATCCAAAAAATGCCTTATCTGATCCCCATTGGTATACTGCTATGTGTGACGAATATAATGCGCTTATTAAAAATGAGACGTGGGAGTTAGTACCTCGTCCATCCGATGTTAATGTTATTCGTTCCATGTGGATATTTCGTCATAAATTTAAATCTGATGGCTCTTTTGAAAGGCACAAAGCTCGACTTGTTTGCGATGGCAGGTCTCAACAGGTTGGAGTAGATTGCGATGAAACTTTCAGTCCCGTCGTTAAACCAGCAACAATACGTACTGTTCTCAGTATTGCGTTGTCTAATTCTTGGCCCATTCATCAGTTGGATGTAAAGAACGCATTTCTACACGGGAACCTTAACGAAACAGTGTATATTCATCAGCCCATGGGTTTTCGGCATGCAAAATTTCCCAACCATGTTTGCCTCTTGAAGAAAACATTATACGGACTAAAACAGGCATCTCGTGCATGGTACCAACGATTTGCGGACTTTCTTTCGACTATTGGGTTTTCACATAGCAAATGTGACTATTCACTATTTATCTACAAAAATGGACCAGAACGTGCATATATTTTATTATATGTCGATGATATCATACTAACCACATCTAGTGACGCTCTGCGCTCCAATATTATGACGTCCTTGGGCTCTGAATTTGCAATGAAGGATCTTGGTCCTTTAAGTTACTTTCTCGGGATCTCTGTTATACGTCACAAGAATGGTATGTTTTTATCTCAAAAGAAATATGCCCAGGAAATTGTTGAACGAGCCGGCATGTCAAATTGCTCACCATCAGTGACTCCAGTTGACACTAAAGCCAAAATCAGCGCCACGTCGAGCCCACCATCCGATAATCCGACCATGTACCGCAGCCTCGCAGGTGCCCTTCAATATCTTACTTTCACTCGGCCGGATATATCATATGCGGTCCAACAAGTTTGTCTCCACATGCATGACCCTCGAGAAGAACATTTCGGAGCACTGAAACGCATCATTCGATACATTCAGGGCACATTAAACTTGGGATTACATTTATATTCATCTGCACTAGATTCTTTGGTTTCATACACTGATGCAGATTGGGGAGGGTGTCCTGATACTCGACGATCTACTTCTGGTTATTGTGTTTTCCTCGGTGACAATTTACTCTCATGGTCCTCCAAACGACAACCAACTTTATCTCGATCTAGTGCCGAGGCTGAATACCGAGGAGTAGCCAACGTTGTCTCTGAGTCATGTTGGATCCGAAATCTTTTATTAGAACTCCATTGTCCCGTCCGAAAAGCTACTGTTGTTTATTGCGACAACGTGAGTGCAATATTTCTCTCCGTGAATCCAGTTCAGCATCAACGCACCAAACACATTGAAATGGACATCCATTTTGTTCGAGAGAAGGTAACAAAAGGTGAGGTTCGCGTCTTACATGTTCCCTCTCGTTACCAAATTGCAGACATATTCACAAAAGGCCTTCCACGAGTTTTGTTTGATGACTTCAGAGACAGTTTAAGCGTCCGTGAGCCTCCCGCTTCCACTGCGGGGGAGTGATAGATATCGCAAGATATCTTTGTAAATATTTGTTGTGATATATTTTACTTAATTAGCTCCGTTACTTTAGCTTAGGACTCTCATAGTCAGTAGTCTGTGTCTATATAAACGCTATGTAATCAGTTTTTGATAATCAAGAAGAATATCTTCCAACACGGTCATGCAATACTTGATTCATCTAGCTTTTGCATTCCGCTGGAATTTATGATCAATATGTTCAGCTTTTATATACATTTGTTGATAAATTTTGAAGCTTTATGTAAATTGTATAAAATATTTTACACCATGCTTATAAATTGAAGCTTAAAAATTTAATCATATATTTGTATAGGGAGGCTGTTGAAGTTTGTCACGAAACCGGAGGTGGAGACACGCTGAAGCTTTTGGCGACCGCCATTTGGAAATGGCGGTCGCCGGTGGACGTTCCGTGATCGCGGAAGGAGGGCAGCGCCCGCTGTTTACGTCACCTAGAGCATCGAAGGTTCGATGAAGCTTCGGCGCCCGCCGGACAGGAAATGACGCTCGCCGAAGGATTTCTGCGACCGCCGTTTTGGAAACGGCGGTCGCCGTTTTAGCGTCAAGTTGACAATTTCGGGACTGCCAAGAATCGGGGGTTTCGGCGACCGCCGAAAGGGATTCGGCGACTGCCGAATCTGTCCTGCGACCGCCAGTTGTAAACGGCGGTCACCGTTTGGCCCAGGCGTGGAAATTATGGAAAATTCCTATTTTGGTCCATTTTGATTTCCTTCTCCTACAAGACATACTATGAACGAGAATTAATATTTCCATACATTAATTAGATCTCTCCCCTATATAAAGAGAGCTTCTCCATAAGCATAGACACACCAATTATTCTAGCTATAACTATTACGTGAGATTTGAGGGTTTAGAGCGTATATCATCCTTGTAATCGTGAAGTAATATTATAGTGAATTGTTCGTCGTTACTCCTGTGGTTTTTCCCAATTGGGTTTCCACGTAAACTCTTGTCTTCTCTATTTTTTTGTTGATTTCTTTTCTTCGGTATCCCGTTATTCTCATACTATATATGTAGTCCCGATCGTCAACAGAGGCTTTCTTCCAACGTGGTATGATTATTGAAATAACTCTCTACACATAGGTAACTGTTCAAATAGAATACTGTACTAGAATAGACGTGGTGGAACAAATCATGAGACCATAGACCGGCAATTTTTAAAACAATTGAATTTGTCATATAAATTTGAACTGATATCTTGCTTCCAGTAGAAAATGAGACTGATTTATTAAGTGTACATATATCTTCAAACTGAAAAGTCGAGTTGGTGGAGGTGGAGGATAGCTTTTGAAAAGTCACGGGCAACGCTTTATATAATTAAATTGGTCAATAAATATTTTTTACAAAAATTAAAAAAATTGTTACTCCAATCAATTCATATATTGAACAATTTACACTCCAATCAATTCATATAGGAGTATAGAATTAAATTGGTTATAAATATAATCACTTTTATTAATATTATTCGTATAATTATTTTTTATTTATGAATAATATGGAGTAATAATTATAAATTCAAATATTTCAAACAAAAATTTATTTAACGAAAATACTAGTATATTTTTAAATTTAGGGTAAATGTTTTCATAAACCCGGCAAAAATTCCGCCGCTAGAGCTATCTATCATTGTTGGAAATGTCGACGAAAGCGAAAACGCCGCAATCGCTCACCGATCTACCGCCGAACATCCTCACCGAGATCCTAGTCAGGCTCCCGCTGAGAACCCTCTACGTCACCAGGTCCGTCTGCAAAACCCTTCTCTCTCTATCCACCCCCAATCCCCACTTCACCGCCCTGCACGCTTCGAACGCCGCCCAAATCCTCGCGTTCCAATACGGAGGCCCCTACAAGCCCTCCTATCTACTCCGCCTGGTCGAGCCGGAGCTCGGCATCGCCGCCTCTCGAATTACCGATCTGAAGCCATTTTTTCAGTTGCCCGAAATGGCATCGCCAGATTCCGATCTCTATGGAACCGAGGAACAAAATTGCCTTTTCCTCGTCAATTCCTGCAACGGGTTGCTCTTCTTTTTCAAGCGGCTCGACGGAGAAGAGCACGCTGTGGTGTGTAACCCTGTCACAAATGAGTACATACTGATTCCTGAACATGATCGGAAAATTGGGGCGGATTGTCCGACGGAGAGCACGTGGCTAGGGTTTAGTCCCGTCGCCGATCGATACAAGGTGCTTAGAATATGGAGCTCTATAAAGGGTGACCCTGCCGTGCTTGCAGCTCAAGTGTTTGAGATTGGGTCCGACTCGTGGAGAAACGTCGACGACGATCCGCCGTGGAGGAACCTCTCGTGGGAGTCGTGTTCGACCCTCGTAAATGGATGTATCTATTGGCACGACATTACGTGGAGGGATATATTTTTCTTCGATTTCGAGAGGGAAAAGTTTGGGGAGCTTGCCTTGCCGGATGAATTCGAGGACGAACAATTTAGACGCAAGCATTACAGGAGCCTTGGGGTTCTTGGGGGTCGTCTTTGTCTGAGCGGTAACGATTTTCGTATCTCCAAGCGTGTTGATTTATGGGTGATGAGAAAGTGTGGGAATCGAGATTTCTGGAGAAAAGAGTTTTCTATTGGCATGGTGGGACCCAAAGGATTGCCAGCTCTCGGCCTGTTCAAGCCGCTGCAGTTCCTTCGAAATGGAGAAATAGTGATGCTATTTATGAGCGATGACCTGGTTTTCTATGACATGAGAACTGAGAGTGTAAGGTTTTTTGGGTTGCATAGGTTCAGAATGGCTCATAAGGCTGTGGCTTTCACGCCTAGCTTCGTTCCCCTCAAGGACACACTGAAGGTCGATAAGGTGTTGAGTAGTTACGTGAGGCCAAGGTATGATTGTGAACCGTAACAGCTTTTTGTGGTTTTGATGCTTATTTTCTATGGTTAGTTAGTTCATTTAAAAATGCACCACACATGATATACTCGGCAATATTATGCGGAGAAGTTATTAGTTCGATGCAGGGACTACATTTGCCTGTCTAATTTTATATTGTTTTGTGAAGAGGTGATGAAAGAGAGCCATGAGACGAGGAGGAAAAGCAAGTGATCAATCTCACGGTTGTTCTTGGTTCAACGCTACTCTCAATTCCTCAAGTATGATCTTTCTTCGGTGAGCAATGTTTTAATTTAGATTGTATCCTTTTGAACTGAACTGAAACAAACTGTTTGTTTTCTCTATGTGGGCAAGTTATGTGAAGACGTTTTCGTTCTATTGTGGAAGAATACTGTAGCTTTGAATTTAGGCATATTTTAACACTACCAAAAAAAACGGAACAATTATTGAAAACTAATATATATAAAAAAAAAGAGTCATTCTCAAGTGTGGGGGAGTTGATGTCTTTGGGTCGAGCAACATACAAAAATGCGAGTAATTGATTTTGTTTGAATTGATTTAATATTTGGGGGATTTGATTTATAATAACAAATGATCTAAAATGATAATGCTAACATATTCTATGCAACAAGAACAACAGAGATCTAAAATGTTAAAATTCTATGCAAAAAGAACTTAACCTTTGTTAACAAGAGATCTAAAATGTTAATCTTTGTTAACATTTTCCATTAACATGATGATACAGTATTTCTATGCAACAAGAACAAGAGAAATCTAAAATATTAACATTTTCATAACATTTCTATGTAACAAGAACAAGAGATCGAAAATGTTAACTTTTGTTAACATTTTCCATTAACATGATACTTCTATGCAAGCAACAATAACAAGATATTAACATTTTCCATTAACATCTATGTCCCAACTAATTATTCAGTATTTCCTTTTTTTTGGATTTTTTCAACAAATTATACACATTTCTAAAGAGTAAATAAAACTTTATATTTTCATTTTAAAATAAATTTTACCTTTATTTTTTCTATCGAAATTTTAAATTTTACTATTCTAACTTAAAAATAAAATTTTATTTTTTACTTTTTAATTTTTACCTCTTACCTTTTTATTAACTCTTACTTGTTGGTCAAACAAAAAGTCAAAAAATAATATTTTTCGTAATGTAATGTCACAAACGTGCATAAAAACACAGGACCTAGAGGTAGTACTCTCTCCCCTCACAATAGATATTCTACTTTCCTTTTTTGGTACAAAAAAAATAGATAATCACATTTTTTTAACTTTAAAATACAATTTTACCATTATTTTATAAATTCTACTCACAACTATTTTATTTTTCGACTTAAAAATATATTTTTATTTTTTAACTTTTGATAAAAAATAAAAAAACAATATTTTTCTTAATAAAAAAAGGGTAGTATCTTGAGAGGGATGGACTATTTCTTTACATTTTTACCTCATTTCCAAAATAAATCAACTGTGGTAGAATAAGTATTTTTATAAACGTTCACAAATGAAAAGGCAAAAATTCGGCCACACAAGAGGGTAGAAACTGTATCGTTTCTGAAAATGTCGACGAAACGATCAGCGAAAACTTCGCAATCGCTCGCCAATCTACCGCCGAACATCCTCACCGAGATCCTCGTGAGGCTCCCGCTGAGAACCCTCTTCGTCACCAGGTCCGTCTGCAAAACCCTTCTATCTCTAACCACCCCCAATCCTCACTTCACCGCCCTGCACGCTTCAAACGCCGCTCAGATCCTCGCGTTCCAATTCGGAGGCCCCTACATGCCCTCCTATCTACTCCGCCTGGTCGAGCCGGAGCTCGACATCGCCATCTCTAAAATTACCGATCTGAGGCCCTTTTTTCAGTTGCCCGAAATGACCTCGAGTTTCGATCTCTTTGGCACCATGGGAAAAAATTGCCTTGTTCTCGTCAATTCCTGCAACGGTTTGGTTTTCTTTTCCAGTCCGTTCTCCGGAGAGGAGCGCGCTGTGGTGTGTAACCCTGTCACTAATGAGTACATACGGATTCCTAAAGATGATCCGAAAATTTGGGCGGCCTTTCCGATGCAGAGCATGTGGCTAGGGTTTAGTCCCGTTGCCGATCGATACAAGTTGCTTAGAATATTGAGATCTTTAAATGCCGACCCTCCTGTGTTTGCAGTCGCAGCTCAAGTGTTTGTGATTGGGTCCGACTCGTGGAGAGTCATCAAAGACAATCCACCGCCGTGGAGGATCCTCACGTGGGATATTTGTTCGACCGTCGTAAATGGATGTATTTACTGGCACGACATTGCGTGGAAAGATATATTTTTCTTTGATTTCGACAGGGAAAAGTTTGGGGAGATTGCCTTGCCGGATGAATTTGAGGACGAAGAATTTAGAAGCAACCATTACAGGAGCCTTGGGATTCTTGGGGGTCGTCTTTGTCTGAGTGGTAAAGATATTCCTTTCTCCAAGCGTGTTGATTTATGGGTGATGAGAAAGTGTGGGAATCAAGATTGCTGGAGAAAAGAGTTTGTTATTGACATGGTGGGACCCACAAAATTGCCCGTTTTTGGCCTGTTCAAGCCGTTGCAGTTTCTTCGAAATGGGGAAATAGTGATGCTATTGATTGGTCATGACCTGGTTTTCTATGACCCGAGAACTGAGAGTGTAAGGTTTCTTGGGTTGCATATGTTCAAACCGGCTCCTAGGGCTGTCGCTTTCACTCCTAGCTTCGTTCCCCTCAAGGACACACTGAAGGTTGATAAGGTTCTGAGCAGATACGCGAGGCCAAGGTATGATTGTGTGAATAGTAACAGCTTTTTGTGGTTTTGATGCTTATTTTCTCTGGTTAGTGAGTTCAGTTAAAAATGCATCACACATGATATACTGGATAATATTATGCGGAGAAGTTATTAGTTCGATGCAAGGACTACATTTGCCTGTCTAACTTTATATCGTTTCATGTAGAGGTGATGAAAGAGAGCCATGAGACGAGGAGGAAAAGCAAGTGAGCAATCTCATGGTTGTTCTTATTCACAATTGGTTCGACGCTACTGTCAATTCCTCAAGTATGATCTTTCTTTGGTGATTAATGTTTTATTTTAGATTGTATCCGGTTGTACTGAACTGAAACAAAGTGCTTGTTTTCTCTATGTGGGCAAGTTATGTAAAGACGTTCTCGAGCTATTGTCGAAGAATACTAAAGCTTCAATACGCCATACTCGGTTGAATTTAGGCATATTTTCACACCCCAAAAACGAAACATTATTGAAAACTACTAATAAAATACCTGAGTCATTCTTACGTGTGGGGAAGTTGATTTCTTCTACAATACAAACTTCTGCTGCTCATTGCCTCGTGTACCCAAATAATATCACACCATCTAATTCTATGCATCAAGAACAAAAGAAAATTTGTTAAATTCGAAAGTAAGCTAGTATAAAAGTAAATATTCTGTATGTGTTTTAACTTGACAAAATCACTTATAAAATCTGCTAGTCTATTTGTAAGTAGCGTGTGTATGTGTTTTAACTTGACAAAATCAGGACATGAAAATTCAAATCACTTATAAAATTGTTTAAATTGAAATTGTGCTAGTCTAAAATGTTAAATGGGTGCGTGATTTAACTAAAAAAAAAAAAGATTAAATTGGTGAATAAATCGTTTCAAAATTAATACATTTTTCATGATAGATTCTAAATAGAGTCCTTTTTAAAATCTGATTGCTTGAGCTAAAAATCTCAATAACGAAGTATAATTTATAAACAGATCGTTTCTTATAGCAATCGTCACTATTAATGGTGTCGTTTTTGGAAGTTATAATTTTGGCTATCTAACTTTATATCATTTCATGTAGAGGTGATGAAAGGGAGCCATGAGAAGAGGAAAAACAAGTGATCAATCTCAGGGTTTGTTCTATTCACCATTGGTTCCCTATTGTTGTATCCAAGTACTGTACTCCTATGATCTTTCTTCGGTGATTAAAGTTTTATTTTATCTAGCCATTACCTGAATTTTTATTTAAAAATAATTTTGAATATAGTATAATTTAAATATGCAATGATTTTTATGAAAGGTTCATTTCAATATATATTTCTAAAAATTATGGTATTAAATATAAAGATGATATAAATAAAAAATCTAAAAAATATCTAAATTTGCAAGATTATGGATCTAGGTAGAATCTAAACAAATATAAACATAAAATGATAAAGTTATGGGATGATGAGTTTATGAAAATTTGTGTCTTACTAGTCATTTCTAAAAATGAAGAAGTAAATAATTACAAATTTTTTGAGGGGTAAAGTTATATGCAAAATAAGTGAATATATTTAGGAGTAGGAGTATATGATATACTCCCTTCATTCCTTTTCATAGTGCATAAAAGAAGATGTATGTAGATTAAAATGTAATTAAATTAAAAAAAAATAATTTTTTGTGTGTTTAATAATACAAAATAAGAGTATAATAGTTATTGATGTGCAAAAATAATAAAATAGTTAGTTGAAAACATAGTGGTATATAAGTAAATAAATTTGTATTAAGAGGATAAAATTGTAAAAAAAATATATATTAAAAAATGCGTGATTTTTAAAGAATATACTAAAAAAATATGTATTATTTAAAAAAATAGAAAAAGTACATTATAGATATTTCTTCAACATATCAATTTTTAGAAATTTAAAATTATATTTAAAGAAAATAAATAAGATTAATTAATTGTGTTTTAAGAATTTGAGATATTGATGATTAAATTAATTTATTTATTTTTGAAGTTTGAAAAAAAATATAAAATATAGTAATATTTAAAAATGAAATGTACAACAATATTAATGGAACACAAATAATATTTTCAATTTGAATTGAATAGAAAAGGAAAAATGGCACGGCTATTTTCACTCCTAAAACAAATTGAAAAGCAAAAATTCTGCTACTAGAGAGTCGGTATAATTATTAATAATGGCGCAATCGCTCACCGATCTACCGGCAAACGTCCTCACCGAGATCCTCGTGAGGCTCCCGCTGAGAACCATCTTCGTCACCAGGTCCGTCTGCAAAACTTTTCTCTCTCTAACCACCCCCAATCCCCACTTCGCCGCCCTGCACGCTTCGAACGCCGCTCCGACCCTCGCGTTCCAGTTCGGAGACCCCTGTTTTTCCTCCTATGTACTCCGCCTGGCCGAGCCGGAGCTCGATATCGCCAGCCCCCAAAATTCCGAACTGAAACCCTTGTTTCAGTTGCCTAAACTGGGCCGGGGTCCCAATCTCTTTGGCACCGATTTGCGGGAAGGTAATAGTCTTTTTCTCGCCAATTCCTGCAACGGCCTGGTTTTCTTTTTCAGTAGGCTCGTCGGCGATGAGCGCTCTCTCGTTTGTAATCCTGTCACTAATGAATACGTAATGATCCCGGAAGGTGATCTGGAAAATAGGTTATTTTTGCGGAAGACCTTGTGGCTAGGGTTTTGCCCTGGTACTCATCGATACAAACTGCTCAGAATGTTTTGCCCTATGGGTAATGACTCTGCAGCTCAAGTGCTTGTGATTGGGTCTGACTCGTGGAGGGAAATTGATGACACTCCCTCTCGGAGCATCCTCTCGTGGGATATGTGTTCGACCTTTGTTAATGGATTTATCTATTGGCTCGACAAGCTGTGGACGAAGATACTTTCCTTTGATTTCGAGAGGGAGAAGTTTGGGGATGTTGCCTTGCCAACCGAATTTCAGGAGGAACAATTTAGAAATAAGCATTGCACGAGCATGGGTGTTCTTGGGGGTTGTCTTTGTCTGTGTGGCAATGATTTTGCTGCCCAGTGTGTTGGGTTATGGGTGATGAGAAAGTGTGGGAATAAAGATTGTTGGAGAAAAGAATTTGTTGTCCACATGGTGAGACCTACAGGTAAGCCCGTTCCTGGCCTGTTGAAGCCGCTGCAGTTTCTTCGGAATGGGGAAATAGTGATGCTATGGACACACAAGGGACTGGTTTGCTATGACCCGAGAACTGGGATTTTAAGATTTTTTGGTTTAGATGGGCTCAGATTGGCTCATAAGGCTGTGGCTTTCACGCCTAGCTTTGTTCCCCTCAAGGAAACACTGAAGGTCGAGAAGGTGTTGAGCCCATACGCGAGGCCAGGGTATGATTGTGGTTTTGATGCTTATTAGTTCGATGCAAGAACTACATTGGTCGTCTTTTGTTCATTTTTAAATGTTTGGTTATGTGAGATCTTGAAGTGTGCTTTCTCTGGTTTGATCCATTTTTAGTCTTGATTTCCCCTCTTCTAACTATTAACAGATTATTATGTTATTAGAAACTGCCTTATTTTGCTTGAAGTTTTTACTGATCTGGAAATTATAGTTTTGGCGAAAATTGATGTGCAACTTTATATCATTTCATGTAGATGTGAAGAATGGGACCCATTTGAAGAGGAGGAAAAGCAAGTGATCAATCTCACTGTTGGTTCTTAATCACCGTTGGTTCTTAATCACCGTTGGTTCAACAACGCTACTGTTAATTCGTCAAGTATGATCTTTCTTCGGCTAATTCGTCGATTATGACCTTTCTTCAGTGATTAATGTTTTATTTTAATTGTACTGTATGTGTATTATTGGTTGTTCGTGAATATGTTTTACTCTTGTTGACTAAGGCTCTGTTAATCTTTTGGACGAAATCCGGGCGAACTTAAACTAGAAAGTGTTAGTGGGCAGGTTATGTGTAGCCGTTTTCGAACTATATCGAAGAATACTGGAGCTGTTATTTCAGTGTAAAATATTCAAAACACCCTACATGGTTGAATTCACACCCCAAAAACGAAACTTTATCGAAAACTAATAAAAGAAAACCGAGTCATTGTTGATTAACACAATATTGTCTTCTGGACTATGATGAGACAACTAATAAAACCCTTTTGTTGTTACGTACAAAATGTCATTATTGATTGGTGTAGAATTATTCTCTTGTTTATTCAACACATCTCTGAAACACATTAAATTCTGTCAATAATTCGACAGCAACCCTTACTAACTACGAGTTCAATAATTAGCAACAACAATAACTACAGAGTTCATCTGATCGATTCAACCGAGCAATACACGTTGGATTCATATTCATCAGACTACTCTTGTATATTTATCGTGAGCATGCAAGAGATGAATGACATCAGAAGCCAATTTGGTGCACCAAACATACACAGGGCTTGGGATACATTACGAGCAGAGAAGGTTCAAAGAACATCCCGGAATCATCCTGTGTTGGAGCATCTCACTTACAGGTCACCATCAACAAAACAACTGTAAACTATACATGATATAAATATGGGAATAAACAATAACCTATACCTTGATGCATGCTCTATGTATAATCAACACAAAAGGTATACATATTTTTCACACGATGATTACTTACAAAATATGTAACAGAAAAGAAAACATAGGAGACTAATATAATGCCTGCAAAATTCTGCTGTAAGAAGTATATATACGATATACTATATAATTCAGTTGTGTAAAGGGTTTGGTCCTCCGGGAACTTCTCTTTGGGATACTTGAAAATCCTCCTTGCTATGATTTCTCGATTCCTTTAGAAATTCATGCCATGACAACTGTGCAGATAAGCGTGATGCTGCTGCCCCTTCTGCAGTATTCAATTCCGACTGCAGATTTCGACTATTTGAGAGATGGCTGAAGCTTAAAATAATCATCAGAAAACATAAAATTCTCATGTTATATGCATAAAAAGTTTTTTTTTTCTTCTCTGTTTCTGAAAGACGATGATGGAGGATGGAAAGTGATGTATATATAAATTGCTATGGCTACCAAAAAAAAGTAGTGATACAGACAAAACAAGCTAATGAAAGTCAATCTGACATTTGAAATGACAAAAGTGCCCCCACAGAATTGTGAGGGAAATTGGTTATTGCTTTCACTAAAATACAGAGTAGGAAATTTATTACCATTGCAATTATTTGTAGTCATTAGGCCATCACTACTGTTAACCATCTAACCATTCTAACGCAAAATTTTGATTTTCTTGTCTATGATAAAATCGAAGTTATGGTAAGAGCTCTCTATGATTCTTGAGAAACTACGTGTCCTGCTGTATGAATGATTCTATATTTAGAAGTGCACAATAGAAAACCAGCAGCCAGAATTAAAGATACTCAAGTGACTGAAGTGAGATGTCGACTACCTCAGAAGAATCGGGACAGTGTAGACGAAAACAAAGGTCTGTCTATAGGCTACTTTCTTGTTAGGATGCCCGGGATGCCTTTCAGTCCCATCTTTAGTGCAGTCTTACGGTACAGTGAAGGTGGCTTTTGTAAACCGATCGAAGCGGAGAACTGGTTGGCCAGCTCAGCAAGTGTCGTCTTGTCCCTTCCAATGGTGCCGATCGAGTTGTAATAACCAAGCCATGCATGGTAAGCTGCTTCTTTCAAACTGGTATCGACCTTCTGCATCGACTCTTCTATCTGCCATGTTTGTTGAAAAAAAAAAATCAAATCTTTAAAATCGAAAAACAGAATCACCAACCACTTATTGTAGATTTAATTATTTGCGTCCATTTTATTTTCTTGTGTCACTGTACTCTACTTGATATTTTTTACCAAACACGGAGAACAGACTACTGCCTACCTTAGCTCTTGCATCGGGATGTAGATTAGGGGAAGGGCATCTTTCAAGAGGGAGATCTTTTATGTCATCAAGGAAATATTGTTCCCATGGTGCAAGCAACAAAATCCCTTCGCCTTCTTTGCCTCGTCTTCCTGTTCGACCAAGCCGGTGAATATATTGTCCCCGGTCGGATGGGATACCCACCTGACAGTATCGAAATTCTCAACTATGTAAGTTTCGTGGCAATATAACGTTGACCACATAATTGCGATCGTATTTTACCTGAATCACTAATGTAACATCAGGATAGTGAATCCCTCGAGCTGAAACATCAGACGTAACCAGAATTAATTGTTTGGATTCCTTAAACTCATTGGAGATTTTAGTGCAGTAGAGTGGGGATTTTTTGGAATGTATCTCTCTAACATTCAGTTTCAGTTCTCGTAAAAGGGAAAACACGAGTGAGGTCATCATTGACGTTGCGCAGAAAACAATAACCTGAACACCCAAAAAAAAAAAAAAACAATCAGCAAAAGCATTTCTGAAATCATTTGCGTGACAACTGACAACTACTCACCTTGTACTCGAGCACTTCCGATACATGGCTCTTCAATAGATGGTGCACTATTTGAAGATGCTGATCGTGCGGTTCAACAAGGTAAAATTGCTTAACCTGATTGACAAGGAAAAAAGATCACCACACACTTGAACATGTTGATAACTTGATTCAAAAGTACCCTTCAAATTTGATCAAATTACAAAAACAGACCCAAATTACTTTTGAAATTTTACCCCAAAAATATGAAAAAACTGATTTTTCACCCCAACTTAATTAAGTACATCTGATCAAATCACAAAATCATACCTTCTCACTAGTGTCCAGACACCCGATCCCCACTGTATCTATATAGGTGTGTTCTCTTTTGAGAACCAGCTGAGATATTCTACGCACCTGCAACCACACAATTTAATATCTAAGTCAAATTTGTAGCCATTACATTGTGCAGTCGGAAAAGAAGAAGTTTGAACCTCCTTTGGAAGTGTAGCCGAAAATAGTAAGGACTGCCTCTTTCGAGGCAAACAATCGACGATTTTCTCCATATCTTTTCGGAACCCTAAGTTTAGCAAGTGGTCCGCCTCATCGAGAATAAGCATATGCAGTCCCATCAAACGCACAGAGATGCCAGACTTGTTTTCTATGTGATCCAACAATCTACAAGGAGTCGCAACAAGTATCTGCAAATATCAAATTCTCAAATACAAACACCAATAACTATCAGTGACAAAAAAGATACAATATTACTACAAAAATACGAACCTGGCACGGCTCTGATTCTAGGCGTCTTTGATCAACTTTAAACCGTGTCCCTCCAGTTAATGCCTGCACGCCTATGCCGTCATGGTGCTTGAGAAGCACATTTGCTTCCGCAGATATTTGACTCGCGAGTTCTCGGGTGGGGCATAGAATGAGAACGTATATCGGTGGGGCCTGCTGAGATGTACTCTGACTTGATGATGATGATGATGATGCCTTCAGTACTGTTTCAATAGCAGGAAGCTGTTTGTGTTTAGCAGTAGGAGAAGATATAAACGAAAGGATGCTTTCAATTGAAGTGAAGAAAAACAACAAGTAGAAATGAAAAGATTTCGGGTTATACCAAAAACGCAAGACTCTTGCCAGTGCCTGACCTAGCTTTCACTAAAGCATCCCTCCCTGCTACAGAATAAAAAGAATGAATAAAAAGAAGACGAAATGTGTAACGAACTAATGCATAATATGGGACGAAGACGACCTAACTGAAATCAAAATAGCATCAGCATATTAAATATGACTAACCAAATTATAGTCTAAGTGCTGGTTTTAAAATCAAAACAGCATCAATAGCCCAGAGAAACAGCCCCTATGATCGATATTATTACTAATTTATCACAAACCAGAAAAGCACATTATGGATCAAGCACTATTATCCCAGGTCGAATTTCGGGAAAAAGGAGAGGGGGGGGGGGGGGGGGGGGGGGGTTAAAAATGAGACTACGACCGTCGAGGTAGGCAGAAAGGGTCGCCTCTTGTACGCTTGTCATTTGCACATAACGAGCTTTATCAAGTGCTTTGACAGTCAATGGAGATATGCCACACTCATCAAACCTGAAAAGGCAAAAAAAGAAAAAAAACTCAATCTTCACCAATCCATTCAATTCAAGTTTATAGCTTTCCAAGATAAGACCACACCAAATCTCATAAACGAAACCCCGCTGACCTTTTAGTACTATGAATCAGTTCATCTTCTTCTTTTCCCTTCCCATCTTCATGCATCCCTTTCGACTGAATAGACTCCTTCGTTGACTCAACCTGCTGAGTCAGATCATCCTCGTCTGCAAGAAACCTCAACGGAGCTCTTTTCTCGGTCTTAACATCGTAGTTCCCTAAAGCTGCACTACTTCTAAAAACCTTCTCGCCACTGTCCAACCCACCATCATCACTCTCAATATCATCTGACAAATCCATTTTAGATCCTCTGAACCTGGGCCATTTAGACCCCCCACTGTCAAACCTCACTCTAGTTTCCGGGACAGAATTAATGACCTGGCTCTGGCCATTCTTCGGGCAATTCAATCCTCTACCCACTGTACTCGTGGCATTCGTAGAATAGCAACAGTTGAAATTCAATACATTAACGATCCAAGGCCTACTACTACTACAAGAATTCAAAATTGTTCTGGAATACTCATTTCGAAAGTCACTCATCAAATTATTACCGCCTGGTCGAATATACGTGGAAAAATGCCTCGGGTGAGCTAAACTACCACTCAAATTCTTCGAAAACTCACCCATGGCAATCTTCGAATTACCAATAAAAATCGATTTTTTCGCCTGCAAATCAATCAACCCGCCTTTAATTTGGCTTTTCCCGGGCTTCTCCGTTGGAAGCCCTGACGGGCCATCGTTTCCGTTCCACAAATCCTCGGCTCCTTCCTTCGTGAACCGATCCGCAACAGCCTTAATATGCTCTTGGGGGGTCACTGGGCCATATTCAGGCTTTTCCGGTCCGGAAACCAGGTTATCATCCGAAGCGAGCTTGGCTCGAATATCCAGCCGGGCTCGAGCCCGATAGACTTGATTTTCCTGATCGAGGAGGCGTTTCTCTTTCTCTCGGGCTTTTTTATCGTGCGGGCGCTTCCACTGCCACTTGTTGAGCCCGCCCGGAAAATTCCGAGGGCCGCCGCCCACACTGCGGAGGGAAGTGAGCCTGTTGCACGGAGTCTTAGAAGCGTTGTTGAGGAAGATGGAGGAGAAATGCATTTCGGGAAATGGTGGAGAGTAGGGTTTAGGGTTTAAGAGGACTTGCAATTTTTAATGGCAAGATTCAAACTTCATTTGCTTTTAGGGAAGGTTTAGAGAAATTAACCGTGGTGACTAATAGTTTTGTAGCAAATTAGCATTTCAACACTCAAAGTGTGAAGTAGAAACCGAAACCGAGCCGAACTCAACCCTAAACTGAGTCGAACTGAACCATAAACCGAGTCGAGAACAGGGTTTTGGTTTCTTTCTAAGTTACGATTTGCATCACCGTTCGGTTTTATGATAAAAATGCTATACACGTTTCGATTTGGTTCGATTTATGTAAAAAAACTACAAACGATTGATGATTTTGGTTGCTTTCGGTTAGGGCTAGACAGTTTGTGGTTGGTTTTTGCCTAGCATTTTGCCTTCTCCTCACCTCAACTCTTGGCGTTAATCGACCCAAACGGTTAATTTCCGACCATGGTCACTAATAAGCAAGGACACCAATCACTCACTAACCGGAACGAAGCGAATTGGACAACATTCATCGACTATCGAAGCAAATCGGACAAAATAGGAAGTTTCAAAAACCACTTAAAAGTTGAGTACTTTTCTTGTTTTTCCATTCTTGAGAGTTGCAGGCACTAACACAACATATTACATCTTGCAAACAGGAAACACGACTAAAATCTTGAAAAAGGGGAAAAACACAAACAAAAACTAAGCAAGATTTTGATCAAAACCCTAAATCAAAATGAGTGCCCACACCTCCAAATTAACCTAAAACAAAAACCCCCAAAACACAATCATCAATTCAATTCATCATCATCCGATCTTTTCGATGATATCAGATATCACCTTCTCCATGTCCAGGTCCCGCATCGGGTTGAAGGGCCTCTTCATGCCGAGCAAACTGACGAAAATACCCCCGCCCTCCTCGCGAATCTCGAAGCAGCCCCTCCTCGGCTTGTCCGGGTTGACCAGGACGGTGACCCCGTCGACGCCCTTCTCCAGCCCGACCTTCACCTGAATAGCCCGGGTCTTGAACGAGCTGCACTGCTTGCAGTGCTCGATCACGATGGTCTTCGGCTCGGCGCCGGTCTCCGGTTTTTCCTCCTCCGGGGACTCGGTTCCAGATTCTTCCTCGGCGGAGACGGCGGCGTCAGCTTCAACTTCTTCCTCGGCGGAGACGACGGCGGCGGTTTTGGCTTTCTTTTTCTTTCGCGGTTCAGGGTCTCCGACGGGTGGAGCGACGGCGACGTTAGCCAGGCGGGCGGAGCGACGAGTACCCGTGGATGCGGCGGCGGCGGAGTCTTCGGCATTTTTTGTTTTCCTTTTGGGTGCCATTTTTTGTAACTGGTGCGTGTGGTGAGAGAAGTGGGGGAGTGGCCAGTTTTTGTGTCAGTTCACCTTTCGGCTTTTGGGTTCGGAGTGATCTGGTTCGTCCATTTTCTGTGCTTTCCCGCTCTTTTCAACGGACGAGATGAGAGATCATTTATGGAAGAAATGATGACGACCGTCCGTTAGAGATACTCGGGATGCACGACTGAAACAGGTGGGGGGCGAATGGGCAAATGACCTTTTGTTCAACTTTGAAACTGTTTTTACAATAGTAATTTTTGGGGTACAATTTCGAGGTTGCACAATATTTTAGTAATTTTTAGATTAATTTTTTCAAATAATTTCTACTGTGGTAAATTGTAATGTGGAGAAAAAATAAATATTAGAGATGATCTAAAGATGAATTTTAGTAAAATTAAAAAAATTAAACGTGAAATAATTTTATTTTACCTATAAAAACTATCATAAAATCCCCCAAATCGAACTGATAGGAAAATTTTCGTCTGCATTTTTTTACAGAAATTGTTCTAAAAATTAAGAGAACGTTGATCAGTACAAAGAAAATCACCTATTTTTCCCTGCAATGTTGATCAGTGTTTTGTGTATACGATGGTGTGTTTCCCAGGAACATTTTTGTTATCACACTAGGCATGGTGTGTATTTACTAGAAATCAGCTCAAATTTACAGTGTATTCTTATGAGTAGAACACTTCACAACAGTCCCACAAAACGGGAAGTATTTTCACCTAAACACGCCTGGTCGATCGGACTTTGTTCACTCGACTCTATTGGTGCACGTCATAATAGCAGATTTCAGCTCGTCTTTGCTCAGGGAGGTTTGCACGATCACCTGCGTAGAAGTCGTGCATGTTAGGTTATTATTCGATTCTTACACAGTTTCATGGACAAATGATCCACAAGCATGGTTCTCCGTTAAATTTATACTGAAAGAAAGTACACGAGGAATATGGAAGTGTAACCTCCTGCACTCTATTTCCAGCTCGAGCAAGCAACTTGTACTGATTCTCGTACATTGATGCCATATAAACCTGAAAAAAAAAAGGCGAATTAACAATTTAATAAAAATAAAATTAAAGGCTAGAGCATTGACAGTGTATGAGTGAGCTAGCCTGATTGAATCGATTGACACCCCTAGATCTTTTTTATTATTGGAAAACTGATCTTTCGGTAAAATACATAATAGTTTGATGGCTCGATTGGGCTGGACCGAAATCGAGTTGGTCGAACTGATTGACATCCCTCCCCAATACTACGAGCGAACCAAATTTGGGTCTTTATAATAAAAAACGACACCTGAAATGTTGGCGCCAAACCGGGGCTTATGAAGTAGCGTCCTTTAAACACGGATTGGATTCCATTGAACTGCGCCAATTCTATTATCAGGGATTCTACATCAGGCCACTGCAGAATTTTATAACAGAAACGGTAAGGCTGGGAGGTCAAGAATAGCAATGTTCTTATAATGGTTGTAATTCGTTATTTAATATTATAACCTCCGCATCTTCCTCTGCTGCTTCAAGTCTACCATCCAAGGAATCATGGTCACCGACAACAGCCTCCAGAGCCTCCATCAGTGGGTCCGGCTGAGAAAACAAAAGGATAGGGAAGTTTTAAAATGATTTCATCATAGTTAACTTCTTTTTAACAGCATATTGACTTTGGCCGTTGATAAGAGTTACCGTTATTTCCTTCAGAGACAAAAATATGCGTTCAAGTGAAAAATCCAACTGGTGAACTTTGGCATCTACAATCTGCAACCAAATAAACCACTTTTGTAAAAATAGTAGTACTACATAGCATGTATACTATAAATAGTAGTACAAAAAAAAGAGTCGAATTTCCCAATGGAATGTGCAATCAGCTATTCAGAACTCAGAGGATATATGGCTACGCTTATATAAAAAGTCCTATATACTCTTATATTGATAAGAAAATTTAAATCTCATATGATGTACATGTCAGTTCGATAAAAAAAAAAAACTATAAAAAATACCCATTAGATTTGTTTTTGTCATACAATTACTTCTTTTATAACCAAAAAAATCCAAAAAAAAAAAACCTTCACTTTTGTACTTTGTGCAACTATCCCAAACAAAATACAACCAAACAGTATCCAAAATATGAGATACCTGTCCAACTTTAAAGTACGATGCAGGATCCAAAGTGGCATCCCATGAGACTTCTGTCTGGTGAATTAGTGCAGGTACCCCTTCAACCTGATGAATTGGGCATTTATATTATCATCACTTATTCTGGAAGTATTTATATCAAGGGTGTCGAAAAAATTTTGGTTTACCTCGACAAAGACACCAAAGTATGTAATCTTTTTGATGCAACACTTTATTACATCTCCAACAGTAAGTCGTGCCTGCAGTACAGCAGAATAGAATAGAAGCTCAGGAAGTTGAATTTGCTCAATAAATGGGACATTAAGGCAATCTTAATGCATGCTCTCATTATTCTGTGTTTCACCGAACATCTTTGTCCTTATCAAACACTTCTCGTGGCTTGCTCCACCACAAAAGTAGCCATAAAGGGCTTGTTATTACTAGGAGAGTAGGAGTGTTCAAATTGCCAAGTTTTAATGAAACCTGACGACTAAGAAATATGTTATAATAGGCAAATGAGTCTTGTAGACTTGCTAAAATAAAAATAATGTCTTAACTAATCCCAATTTTACAAAATCAAAAAGGGGGGAAAATAGTACGAATTTATTTAATGAGATAATTTAAAATATTCAATGGGCATTACAATATTCATAGCTGCAGAACTTTTGGTTTCTGAAAAGTTAAAATAATCTGAATACTTTGGTATAGAGGGATATGCAATAAGGCAAGGCTCGTGATAGCAGGAAAAAAATCAAGTTAAATATGTGTAGTTTTCCCAAATAATATAGTTTTACATTCTTATGCAATAAAAATGTAGGGTTGAAAAATATACTAGTACGAAAACTTGGAAATGACTTTCGGTTCAAACTGAAACTAAATTTGACAAATTCATTTATAGGAATAGGCAAAAAAAAAAAACTTTTGTCCTCAAATCTACTTAGGTTGTGCTTGGATGTGAAATCATTTCATTTCCAATCCTTCTCCCAATTCCCAAATATTCATTACTATTTAGTCTATTTTTATCACATCAAATAAAATCATTACTTTGTCATCACACAACCAATCACACCCCTTGAATTCATTCCAACTTTTTAAAATTGCTTCTTCATACTATTTTCTGTTTAAAAACGTAAATGCAACAAGTAAAAGCTCATCCAATCACACCCTGTGTTAGTATATAAGTGGAAGAAATAATAGTATAAAATTTGGTCTCATCACCTCTATAGCAGTTTACCAGGTCATGGTGACCACATGATTAACTAAAGGTAACTACGGCTAGTCGGCTATACAAAAAAATAACATCTTACCATGAGGCTTCTCTTCTTTTCAACCAATTCCTCCTTCTCTTTCGGTTTTATCGACAATATTAGCTTCCGAGAATTCCTATCGGCCAACACCACTCCCACTTTGATTTTCTGCAAACAAAGGCAATAAATATTATATAATGCAGAGTATAGTACAAGTTTAAGGGATAAATACAAAACTTGCAGTCCAAACCTGACCAACAAAGGATGATAAGAATTTGAGTTTCTCTTGATCATAGATCATGAGTAGATCCTCGAGTTTCGTATCGGATGTTATGTCCATGTCTGTTTTACTTCCGATTTCCGGATCTATTATAGCCTCAAAGGCGTCCATGCCATTAATAGCTTCGTATTTTCCAATTATGCCGAGGTTTTGCCTGTAGTTTGATGGGTCTAAACCTTTTCTTCTCAGCCATGACTCGAATGCTAAGAACTTCCACCGAGCAGCAAGATTTCGGTACGGTAGGAATCCTATCAAAGAACCAAATGATGCCTATAGACAAAGCAAAATGATCAAAACAGGAAAAAAACAAAGCTGGATGTTGAGCGTGCATTGTTGACAATGATGGGATGTTTGGCTTAGCTTATGCAAGCTCTCCGGAATCATTAGGTAATTTTATTTTATTAATGAAAGCACATTTAGTTTTAAAAAAATTGTTAATCGCTTATTAGCTTATAAGGAGAAAAGAAAGGATCTCCAAATTCTATTTCAAACGATGATAATTTCAAGAACACATTTCAGAGGCTAGGTTATTTACCAAAAAAATTGAAATTATTTCTTAAATTGCAAAATGCCTCCAGAAGAGGATATTTCAATTTTCAAGCACTTTCTTAAGAAACACAATAAATACGAGTGTAACTTGATTTCTTGAATGGTTACAGTAAGATCAATAGTTTCATTAATTTGTGAAATGGATTTTATTACTGTCAGTGGTGTACCCGTGTAAGATGATTCTACTTTAAAAGATAAGTTATTGTACGATTCCATTTATTACATTAGAAAATCACATTCATTACTGTAATTTTCAAATTAAGATTTTATATAAGCTCAGCCAAACATCCTTTTAAAGGAATAATAGGACTTAGTGGCAAGTTAACTTACAACAAATCCTCTAGTACTAGAGCTAATTATTTCAACTTCTGCTCTTTCTCGTATCGCGACCAGCTTTTCAGCCCTGGCCCAGTCAACATCTTCCCATTCCTAGGCATGCAGACAACATATAAGATTCCACCAAAAATAGATTTCATTTGATTGGTGGTCTAAAGATGACACACAACCTTGATGGGTGGATTTGTGAGGAAATTCTCAAGCTCTGATGGATTCTCAAAGCTTTCAGGTTTCTGTGGAACAACATCCTCTCTAATTTTTTGATCGGTTGCTTTAGTAGGGTGATCTAATCTATAACGCAGAATCATAAAACAGAACAACTATAAGCAGCAACAGAATAACTTGGTACAGAACAACTATATTAGCTGCATGGAAAGTATTTGGCAGCAAAACTACTTTACCTTTTTGGTTTTTCTTTAAGCGCAGAACCTATAGACGTTGCAGAAGTACTCCGAGAGGATCCATCAGAAGCAAAACCTTCTTCGCCAGATGATATTTCTGCCTGCAATTCTTCAAAGAGAAAAAAATACATTTACTAGAAAGGGGAAATTGAACTGAAACTTTCAAATTTTTACTCATTTGCAACTCTCACAATTTTTTTGTTGGGGTGGGGGATAACAACCTAAAGTATGAGGGTTTTTATATTTGTAACCTACGATTAACCAGAGTTGGAATACTCCACGAATACGACAGGGTCACATTCGCAAAAAAATTAACTTTGGCTCATCAAATGTTGCAAAGTGTTACGATTGTTAATCGGGTATAATATATTCTAGAATGCAAAATGTAAAAAGGATCAAACTTCAGAATATTTTTAAACTATTAAAAATGGTACTACAAACTATCTTATAGTATAATAAATAGCCGAACTACAAACTAGCCAAACTACCTAGTGTAGATCCCTCGTCCACTCCAGAACCATTTTGCCTAGTTTCCTGGAACCGGTCAAGATTATTGAAGTTAGACCCAGTAAGCTCCTCAAAAGATTTTTGTTCACCTTCCTTATGCAAAGCCACATTCATCATCTCCGGTTTTTGCAGAATTGTGTATTTCTGATCCTTATCTGCAATTTCTTCCACAACAGAATCAACTATTTCAGGCTTCTTTAAAAGTGTAAAATCACTAAACCTCTCCTTTTGCGTCTCTTTCCCCATTTTCACAGATAAATTTGGCTTCATCCCGAACCTTGAAGATCTCCCATTAGCACCATCATTTTCATTAAACAAATTCGGTTTCCTCAATATAACATCGGGAACACTGCTTTTAGTTTCTTCCGTAACTTTTTTCACGGGACGGACAGAGTTTTTACTGTCCGCTACTTCTTTTACTGCTTTATCAGTAGTCGTCTCAAACTTAATGCCTTTCTTCGGGACAGGACGGACCAAATTTAATCCTTGTATGGAACTTGTCGACTTCTTTTCACTAGGCGTGTCGAAAAACGGGACCTCCTCTATGCCTTCACCAAATCCTTTCCCTCCCTTCTTTTTTTCTAGTAGCTTCTCGATTTCCAAATATGATAGCTCCGGAAACGACTTCTTGCCCATTACCTGAAAAATTCAAAAGTACCTTCGCTTTTAAAATGCGGATGCAACCCAGTTTGATGCATTTGTGAATCAAAAAATGAAACCAACACAAAATTATGAAGAAAAAAACAATCCCAAAAATCTTAAATCAATCCTCTGCTTAGAATGATGATACAGTTATAACACCTAAGTGGGCCCTAGCAGAATATAGAAAAGGCTGGGAAATCCCTAATCAGATACTCCATACACTCTGCATAATCGACGCAGGAAGACGGGAGAGGGAGACTCGAGTCATCTATGAAGTTTTCATCCTAAAACCAATTGGTGATAGTAAGAGTAGCTCCCTATCCCTAGGTTTATAGGATGGTCTCTATTTCCATACAAATCAAACGACTCACAAGTGAACATCGCAAACAACTTTAACGTAATCGTCATTTGTAAGATTTTCAATGTTCAATAAACATCTACCGAACGAAAAAACGATGATAGGAGAAGAAGGGTCGGACCTTAGCTAAGGTGATTTTGGGGTCTTCCCCGATCATTCGACCGAACTTGAGCTCCATCTGGTCCCACTCGTCGAGTTTCGATTCGTCGTTGGACGCGAAAACAGGAAGAATCCTCGGTTTCCGGCGAGGGAATGTCAGAATCCTCGGGTTCCGGGCTTGGAGAAACGGCGGCGGAAAAAAGTGGGTCGCGGAGAAGCCATTTGAGGTGAGTCTGAGATTTTCCATTGTTGAGGAATTGAGGGGAAAGTTCATGAGATATATTCGACAGACATTCGAGATTGTTCCTGTGTAATTTCTGTGTTGATGATGGGAGTGGAGAGTGGTGAAAGAGCAGCAAAATGAAGAGGGCGAGTTTTTTGTGTTATCGTTTTATCCTCGCGAGAAAAATACGCACGTGTGAAGTATTTCAAACTAAAAAAAAAAAAAAAAGAAGCATTTTATTTATTTTTTTCGATTTATTTTCATTTAAACTTATTTTAAATTCAGATGATTTATTTCAATCTAGTTCAAAACGATTTAATTCAATTCAACTCAATTAAAAAAAATTCAAAATACTGTAAATTATGATAAATAATTTCATTTTGAAAATTTAATTCATTATAATATTATTCATAAGTTTTATTCATTCAATTTAATTTATTTTATTTCAATTAAAATTTAATCCGTTCAAAAAAAAAATCATAATGTCAAGAATTGCTATAAAAAATTGAAACATGACTCAAGCATCTTTATTATAATAAAATTCAATTACTAATAAAATTGAATGGCTAGTTTTATCACTTTATTTACTTAAAATTAAATATCTAGTAATTATAATTAAAATTACAAGATAAAATATTACCAATATAAATTGTAATAATACACCTATTATTATTAAAGTAAATGTGAATGAGAGATTATGTGCATCTCTAAATAATGTTACCTCACAAAATAACTCTCTTTGCATCTCCATTTTCACATTTTATGGCTAATTAAGTAAGATTTTCCCTTTTTCGGTTTGTTTCTCATATTTTCAAGCTCTTCCACCCCTTCCTCCTTAATACAAGCCTCATTTTCAACCTATAACTACATCTATATAGCTTCACACCCAGATTTTTTTTTATCAGAAACGAACGAAGAAAAATGGCTTCCTATGGCACGACCCAAAAATGCAATGCTTGCGACAAAGTTGTGCATCACGTGGAGATGATGTCTGCTGACGGGGTTCCGTATCACAAGAACTGCTTCCGATGCAGTCAGTGCAACGGAAATCTCTCAGTACGTACAATGTTCGATATTTTTTCTAAAATCGAAACGGACATAATTAACCATAATTTTTTTTTTTCGTTTCGATTACAGATGAGTAACTACTCATCTGTGGATGGGAAATTGTACTGCAAGATTCACTCCGAACAACTCTTCAAGGAATCGGGCGGTGTCACTTCCAAGCCATGTGAATTTCCATTTTTTTTATAATTATTATATTTTTGATATATATATATATAATAATTAATAGCTAACATAATTCTATGTTTTTGTTTTTTTTAATTGATTTATGATGATCAGCTGGGAAATCAGGAGAACTGGTAATTCATTCATTAATTAATCAATATGAAATTTATTAATTCGTGTAACAATTTTTTTGTTATATGTATATTTTTATGATATGAATTGAAACAGAGTAAATCATCTAGTAAAGTCTCAGCCCTTTTCTCTGGCACCCAAGACAAATGTGCTGTATGCACCAAGACAGTTTACCCTCTAGAGAAGGTACATTTTTAATTTATTCGATTTTCGATTGAAAAATATAACAACGATAACGGTTATATGTTTTGGTTGTATATATAGGTGAGTGTGGAAGAGAAATTCTACCACAAGTCGTGTTTCAGGTGTGCTCACGGAGGGTGCAATATCACCCCCTCGTCTTATGCTGCGCTCGACGGGATCATCTATTGCAAGCCGCATTTCGCGCAGCTGTTTAAGGAGAAGGGAAGCTATGCTCATCTCACTCAGACAACCAACAAGAAGAATGCGTTGGCCTCAGCAGCAACCAACGACGAACCCGAGGAAGCCGCCGGAGATGAAAATCCGACCGACGAGACTCCGGCGGAGGAGGAAGTCGAAAATTAGTTAGGTTATTGGTTGCCTTTTTTGTTTGATTTGCACTTTTTTTTTTTTGTTTAATTGTTTAAGCTTTGATTTGATAATAGAAGTAGGACAAATTTTGTTTGTTTAATTTATGGAGTATTTGTAAAGTCAAACTAAAATTTTAATTGACACGTGAATCACTGTTATTTTTATTTGTTATTCTACTAGTTTCGTGTGAATTTTTATACTTTTTCTTATGAACTACTCCTATCTGTATTTTCATACGCGGCAAAATAAAATATTAATTACTCATTTCATCCTTTAAAAGAGTAGATATTTTCCATTTTTAGTTATATTTTAAAACAGTGCACATTTATAAATAAATTATTTTTTTTTAAATTTTATAATTTGAATACACATTTATTAATATTTATAGCAATACTTTTTTGACTAAGTATTTTATTATTTACAAATCAAAATATCTATTATACTTTTATTTTTATATTATTAAAAATACAAAAGAAATCATTTTTTCTTAATCTACTTGCAATTTTTTAATCTACATGCAATTACTATATTATTACTTTTTTACTTTTATTGATAATTATATTTATTTTTTATTTTAAAATATTTAATTTTTTTTGTTACAATTTAATAAAATATTATTTTTCGGTGCAAAAAATGTAAAATATTTTTTAAACGAATTTTAGTAATTTATATATATATATATATATATATATATATATATATATTTTTTTTTTAGATCAATTATTGGTTTGGTGAAGTTTTCGAACATGATTTGGGAAATTTTGATTTGACATTTCTGATTGTACCTTTTGGTCTGTATATTTTAGTTGCAAACTTGCAATTAGGGACCAAACTCGGTTTATCATTTGTTCTTCATTAATGCCATTTTAGAATACAATAAATGTAGTTGCTTTTTTGGACATTTAATTTTTAATTAGCAAAATGATTTAATTAAATTCATAGGGAAAGTAATTAATTATTTCTATAACGTTCACTCATCACCCACTTTTACGAATAATGGTATCCTATGATGATAACAACGTTATAGATTAAACTAAGTTTTCCCTAATTATAGCTTAACCACGAGATTTTTTTTTGTTATTTCCTTTTCGTAGTTGGTATAATTGATGATGTACTCTATTCTTTTTTTTGTTCTCGAAAACAAATCATATGTATCCAAATTGTAATAGTAATTTGTTCACAAAAATAATACTAGTACTATAAAAATATTATAATTTCTTTGTTTCTAAAGTATACTGTACATTACATTTTTAATGTATATACTTAATATATTTTTAAATAATAAATACTCTTTCATTCAACCGCAAACACAATATTTTGTTAGACACTTAAATAAAAAAATGTATAAGTAGAGTGTGGTGAAAATTATTGTAATATGTACAATTGATTTTCGAATGCCATTAATTTTTTGGAAAAAGTTTTAATATGTACTCTTAATTATAAAACAAATATTTATATACCCATAATATTAAATTGTACTAGTACAGAATAATTTATTAACATATATTTATATTTATTACACATAATAATTTTAATATTGAAATATTAATAAAGGTTTCACCTAATATCTTGTCCAAGGTATCTTTATTTTGACCAACAGAAGCTTCACTCGCAATTTTTTATTCACTTTTTGTACTCTCTATAAAATAAAAATAAATAAATAAATGTTTTTTTTTATTAAATTAAAATAATCGTAATGTCACGCGAGTGTACTGTAGAGAGAGAAAGGGACAGCGCATATACGTATACATTTTAGAGAGAGAAACCCGTCGCCTTTATGGCTACACAACACCGCACAGCTAATAATTTAGCTCGCCATTAAAAGATCGCCTACAGATCTTGCTTGCTCTTTCTCCTCATTCAATTTTCGCATATTTCCGAGATCGCGAAATTCACTGAATTTGACTCGGCCATATATTGATTCTCTCACTTACTGCTTGATTTTCCCACTCATTGCTGCATTGAATTTCGCTCGCATTGGCGTTGTTTCGAAGTTTCTAGTATGGTGGTGTCGCGGGGGTTGTCGCTGGAGCTCCGGTGAGTCTCCGCCGGTTCCCGAAGGGGGAGATCGGGGAATAATGAGGATCGAAGGTTAAAATCGGAAATAAAAAAAGATGTTCAAGTCGGCGCGGTGGAGGAGCGAGAAAAACAAGGTCAAAATCGTGTTCAAGTTGCAGTTTCATGCAGCTAAGGTAAATTTACTGGATCTTTCTTCTCTGATTTGATGTGGATTATTAATTGCTTTTGATGTTCAATACATGAATCTACACACAGTGAAACCTTTTTTTACTGCATTCTCCAGATGATTCAGTTTAGGGGTGTAGATTCAAATCTGATATCACATTTTCTCTAATTGAGCTAATCGATTGCCACTTTATTATGTATCATTAGTTACCTCAAATCGGAGATGATGCGTTGATGATATCAGTGGTCCCGGCCGACGCCGGAAAGCCCACAGTAAAATCGGACAAGGCATCAGTAAGAGACGGGAGTTGTTTATGGGAGAATCCAGTTTACGAGTCGGTGAAGTTCAACCGGGACCCGAAATCAGGGAAGGTTCATGAGAGGATATACTACTTCGTCGTGGGGACGGTATATACACATGAAAATTTTAGTTATGCCTTGCTTTGCTGCCAAGCCATCTTCTGTAAAGCTTAACTGTTGGCTTTTTTTGTGGTGCATTTTAGAGTTCGTCTAAGTCTGGAGTTATCGGAGAAGCTTCGATTGACTTTGCGAATTTTGCTGAAGCAACTAAGGTCTCGATGTTGTCACTTTCCCTCAAGTGTTCGAAACCGGAAGCTGTATTGAACGTATGTAGTGATTGTGATTCACTTAAAATCCGTTCACTAGTCGTGCATTGATTATTCTTTGATAATTATTTTTGTTAAATTATATTAACAGGTATCAATTCAGAGAATGCAGGAGTCCATTGATCACAGGTGGCTTTGATTACTGAAACTATGTTTGCATTCACATTTTTTACTTTCATTGACTTTCTTATGTAACACTTTCTTGCTCCCACAGAGAGTTCGAAGAAAACGAGGATGCAAAATCAGTTAATAGTGATAGTGCTAAATCAAATAATAGCGAGAGTGTGAAATCAAATTATAAAGAACGCAGCTTGAAAGCACAGCTGGACAACGGTGATATAGATGGAACAACCATTGATATCAATTCCCTAATCAGAACAAGAAGTGAAGAAGTTAATTCTGATGTAATCTCATGTCCTTAGCCAGCCCTTTATTTTATTTGTTCATACGAAAATAAAATTGATGCTAGGTGTTAACATGGAGATGGTGACTACTTTCTAATAATTTATTTGTGGGTCTTCCTTCACCTTTTAATATATTTTAAAGCAGGGTGTGCTGTTGAATAAAACCATCTCCAACATATCTGAACCAAAGGGGACCCGTCGAGCATCCAGCGGGTCTGACATAACAATGTCAAGCTCCGAGAGCGACAATGCCCATCACGAGTGGCTTAGAAATTCGGGCCTTGAAGCCGCAAGCACGGATGATTCCTTGAGCACTCCAAGAGAAGACGAAGCCTTTTTAGGAAGGCAGCACCCCTTGGAGGAGCAGGACGAGTCTTCGGATATCTTCATTGAGAAGCTGAAATCAGAAGTTGCTTCCTTATCTAGGCAAGCAGAGATGTCGGAATTAGAATTGCAGACTCTCCGCAAGCAGATCGTGAAAGAAAGCAAAAGGGGACAAGACCTCTTCAAGGAAGTCGTCTGCCTGAAAGAGGAAAGGGATGCTCTGAAGGCAGAATGTGGAAAAATCAAAACTGCGAATACCAGAAACAACAACATGCAATCCAAAGGCGATTGTTGGGAAATTGTAGAGGAACTCAGACAAGAACTAAGCCATGCAAAGGAAATCAACTCCAATCTCCAAATCCAGCTCCAGAAGACGCAAGAATCGAACTCCGAGCTGATTCTTGCCGTGAGAGATCTCGACGAGATCCTAGAACATAAAAATAAGGAAGTATCAACTGGGTCGATAAAAAATGACACGGCCTCCAGACATGACGACGGTGACGATGATGAAGAACAGAAAGCTCTTGAAGAGCTCGTGAAAGAGCACGGTGAATCCAAGGAGGCGTACCTTCTGGAACAACAAATAATCGACATGCGTGGGGAAATTGAGATTTACAAGAGGGATAGAGACGATCTGGAGATGCAAATGGAGCAGCTGGCGCTCGATTACGAGATAATGAAGCAGGAAAATCACGAGATGGCTTATAAGCTCGAGCAGAGTGAAATTCAAGAGCAGCTGAAAATGCAGTATGAGTGTTCGTCTGAGTATACTACAGTCCAGGAACTCGAAAACCAGATAGATAATTTGGATAATGAATTAAAAAGGAGATCTGAAGAATCAGAAATCGCCTTTGCCAAAATAAGTGAACTCGAGACCTGTGTGGAGAGCTTAAAGGAAGAACTCGAAAAGCAGTCAGAAGGGTTTGAAGCTGATCTGGAAGTGCTTGTGCAGTCGAAGGTCGAGCAGGAACAGAGAGCGGTAAGAGCCGAGGAAGCATTGAGAAAGATAAAGTGGCAAAATGCTAACACAGCTGAGAGGATTCAGGAAGAGTTTAAGAGGTTTTCTGTGCAGGTGGGGTCCACATTCGAAGCCAATGAGAAAGTGGCTGCTAAAGCTCTAGTGGAAGCTAAGGGGCTTCGTATACAGAAGTGGCGTTTGCTGGAAATTATTAAGAAAGCTTCCGAAGAACAAAAAATGGTCAAGAGGTCTATGATGGATCAAATTAAAAAGTTGCGTTTAGAAATTGAGGATAAAGCACTGCAACTTGAAAATCAGAAAAGGGATGCTGAAGAAACTCGGAGGTTCCTCTCGGATGAGATCTCAAAGCTCAAGGATGAGATTTCAAATCAGACTTTGATGAACGAGTTGGAGAGAATGAGAATATTGGTAAAGGATATGGAATTGCTTTTGAAACAAGGCGATGATGAAAAGACTCAGCTCGAGAGCAGGATTACGCGGTTGCAGGGCGAAGCTGAAGAGTTGAAAAATGAACTACAGAAAATGAGATGTGTCTTGGAAGAAAAGGAATTAAAATTTAAGAAAGTGCAGACAGAGCTCGACTCTCTCCAATCAGAGTGTATGGAATTAAAGGGTAATGTGTTGGAGTGTGGGTTAGAGAAAGACTTGTTAAGGAAACAATTGTTTTTATTTAAAGGAGATCTGAAGAGAAAGGACGATTTACTGAATGACATGGAGAAGAAGATTACTCCGGTTGCAAACTTTAATGAGAAAATGAAACTGTTTGAGGTAAATCTATATGTTATAGTCGAATCATCTGTTTGAATGTCCATGATTCCATAGTATACTATATGTTATAGTCGAATACTATACTAAAATGTCTGGATTTCTTTCTTGTGAGAACAGGATCACATCAAGACAAATGAAAGTGCTTTGGAGGCATCTTATAATGCATTTCTTGATAAGGAAAATGATCTTTATAACCAAATTGGCGTGTTAGAAGGAAGACTGGAAGTGCTCGAAGAAGGTAGTGTTCGTTGCTGTGATGATGAAGTCGGAAAGGTTGGTACTTGGCATATAGTCACTTATTCAGTTATTTGCTATGATCACAAAATTCAGTTATTTACACATCACTATCTTAAATCATTTGTGGGATTTGCTTCTGCGATTTAGGCAACCGCTCTTGCCGAAGACCAAAGCTCCAATCTTAGAACGGGCGAAGAGGCAAGAAATTGCAATGAAGATTCAACCAATCAAAGAATTTGTGCAGGATTATGTATAAGCAGGTACCAACTTTAGCTGAGACATTATATGTGTGTGTATATATATATATTCCCCTTTCTAACCTTGAATGCATTTGTCTTTGTGGCAACGGTAACAGTTTACCGGATGGTCTAAAACGTTGTGCGGATAATACCGATCATCTTGATGAGTTATCGAATGAGATGGGGTTATTGAAGAAGAGAAACCAGTTAATGGAGGTAGAACTCAAGGAGATGCAAGAGAGATACTCGGATATAAGTGTCAAGTTTGCAGAGGTCGAGGGTGAAAGACAACAACTTGTAATGAGAGTACGCAACCTGAAGAATGCTAAAAAAGACCGCAATAAAATTCCATAAACATGTTTGAATCAGAATACAAGCAAAACAAGAAAGGACATGGCATCTTCAGTGAGTCAGTGACATCACAGATTTTGCAGAGTGTATTCTCAAAAATATATAATTATATATATACACATGTATTATATTTAAACTAAGTTGCTAGAATATAAGGGTGGTTTCTTCATTTCTTTGGATGTACAAAACCCAAAAGGGTAAGTAGTGTTCTATATTTGTTTCATTTTTCATTCGTTTTGTATGATCGTTCTCGTTACTAGTGATCTTATGTATAAACTGGTGAAAGCCTCGACTACTGAATGTATTCGATTATATTTACCAGTGAATACAACATATTACATACTATACTATCTGAAGTTGCTTCGTTGACATCATCCATCGAAGAAGAACTGAGTTTTGGTGTAAACTCTGTGCTAGAAAACTTATTCCCTTAAAGAAAATACATAGAAACTCAAAAGTCCAAACTCAAAATCACAGGATTTACAGCTTCTTCTTGATCAACCCATAGACAGTAACAAGACTCATAATAAGAGAATGATCAGCACTCGGTTCCACCATCAACGTCAGCACATCGTCTCCCAACGGAACTCCTTCTGACGATGTCTTCAGTACAGCCTGCACCACACACACACATCAAACCATGTCCGAGGGGACGTTTTTGTAATTAACCTTAAAGTTACTGTCATATAAAGAACACCAATTACCTCTGCAAGAATCTTCCCTGAGAGGTCTGTAATCTTAAGTGCTTTTTTCCTTTCCGACCCCACGATCTTGTACCCTGCATTTCCCGTGTTTTCGTTACTCGCAAGAGCAACTCTGCACGACACATCCTTCCTCCAAACAGTGTAGTTTCTTCTTACTTGAAACCATGGCCTCTCCCTGCTAACCCTTCCATTATCGTTCCATTTGAAACCTTCCCGACACGGAAAAAATCGAAACTTCTGCAAAAATTACACAAATTTCAGACACAATTTCCACCACAGATTTACTTTTCTCGATTTAGCTTACAAACACACCTTTGTTTTTATCGAGAACAGGACTTTGCCTCTGGAATCCATGAGATAGACTTCTTTGCTGCATGCTTTTTGATAGTTGTCGACCCGATAAACGACGTCACCTTTGGAATCAAATACGGCGCAACCGTTTCCGTTGAATACAAGTGATTTCATCCACACAGTAAATTCTTCTCTTTCTGATGAACCATAACTATCAAACGATGGTATGTTAGGATATATCTTTGTCATCCTCAATCGAGATGTCGAATTTTTTTTAAATGTTTTTTTTTTTTTTTGAGGATATTGGTGATCATAATCTGTCACAAAGCTCATGTATTTATACACACACAAAATCTATCATTAAATATGTTATCCACAGAATGTGGCAAAGGGGTTGACTTGATCAAGAATATTTTTCATTGGATGTGATAAGCTTAATTAATCGCACTTAAGACATAGTTTAATCGAAAACTAATCAAGACCGCAGCTCGTAATTTGTTTGGCTGTGATTAAAACGTCTTAAATTAACTGTCGCGATCGACAAGTGCAGCATCCATTGTTTATGATGCTGTTGCTGTCTGTGCAGACTCATACCGTATTCTTCGTTCGTAACGAGTGGTTGTAAACGCTCGATCGATCGACCGAAGAAAGTAAACGGTTGTTATTAGTTTTGTTTCTACACAACACAGTACGATGTTTGGTAAATTTGGTAGCTTGAAACTTCGACAAGGACATGAGCATGTGACCAAAACTTATTCATTTCGATAAAATATATAGAAACTCAAAGCTCACACAACAAAATTACATTTGACCGAACCCGAAATAAAACACAGTTTTTTACACGAAAACTTCTTTAGCCTATGATTACAGCTTCTTCTTGATCAGACCATAGACAGTTACGAGAGCCATGATAAGAGAATGATCTAAACTCGGTTCCACCATCAATGTCAGAACATCGTCTCCCAAAGGAACTCCGTCCGACGACTTCTTCAGTGAAGCCTGCATGCACACAATATTGAAACAACGCGTAAAGGGACCTTTTTGTAATTACCCAAAAGTTTATACGTCATAAAAAACAAAAAAGATCGATTAATTAATTACCTCTGCAAGAAGGTGTCCTGAAAAATCTATGATCTTGACCGTCGATTTTCCTTCTAACCCCTCGATCACGTACCCTGCATTTCCCGTGTTTTCGTTGCACGCAAGAGCGACTATGCACGACACATCCTTCCTCCAAATCGAGCAGCTTCTTCTTACACGAAACCACGGCCTCCCCTTGTTAACATTTTCATTACCGTTCCATTTGTAACCTTCCCGACACCAAAAGAATCGGAATTTCTGCAACAAAAAAAATAAAAAAATCAGACACAATTCCAAACTATTAGTTCATGCACATATGACATACCTTTCTTTTTACCGAGAACAAGACTTTGCCACTCGAGTCCATGAGAAATACTTCGCTGCCGCACGTGTTCTGATAGTTATCGACTCTATAAACGACGTCGCCTTTGGAATCGAAGACGGTGCAGCCATTTCCATGGAACACGAGTGATTTCATCCAAACGGTATACGTCTCCCTTTGCGGTGAACCATGAGTGCAAGAACTGCTACCGATCGAGGGGTATACTTTCGACATTGCTCGTTCGATTCGTCTTCTTCTTGGAAATGCTAAGAAAAATGATGGTCACAAATATGTCACAGAGGATTAAGTATTTATAGTAGTCATTTGGAATGTTTAAAATATGTTATCCACATTTGTAAGAAGATATGATTAGAAATCCTGGTAGATTTGTTTAATTAATTATTTAATAAATCTAAAATAGTCACCAAAATATATTAATTATGATTAAAGTTGTGATTATCTTAAGCAGAGCACTTTAGCAAAGATTTGCTAATAATTAATTAGCACTAATCAAAATTAGGACCACAAATCATTTGTTTGGAGGCTGCAGCAACAGATTGTGTTCTTCATTCTTATCAACTTGGTCACAATATTTAATGTTTTTGCACTTAGTTTTTTGATAAATTGAAGTTTGAACAGCGAAAACTTTATTTATTCATCTTAGTAAAATTTTCATATTTTCATTAAAAATATTGTCTTGGAAATATTTTAGTTATGTGAACTATTGGAAAATTGAAAATACAATAGTAAAAATTACTGTGTTAGCGTTACACTTTTGTTACCAGTTTTATGTGTGTACATATTCACTCAGAATTAGCCATATACTATTAGTTATAAATTTTGTTTTATATAGGGGGTGTGTACTGTACAAAACTTGACTGAATCGGACAAATATCGTATAAAACCGGACCTAGAATTTTATCAAACCGATGACCTGGAAATTTTAACACTGAGCTTTACATGTACTTAAACGAAAATTTTGAGCCGACGAACAACCAAAAATTTAGCGAAATCGCTCTTTTCACCCGCAGAATGATGATGAAGAAATATTTTGATTCCAAAACTCTGATGTATCAGTACATATATACTCAGTCACTCTAAACACTTTTGCAGAATTAAACTCGAAAAACTGGAGTAAAAATTTACATTTGAGTGAGAAAAAAAGACAACAAAAAGCCTGTGAACTATTTGATTACAGCTTCTTCTTGATCAATCCATACACTGTCACAAGACTCATCATAAGCGATTGATCAGCATTTGGTTCTACCATCAAGGTCAGCACATCGTCTCCCAACGGAACTCCTTCCGACGACGTCTTCGGTACAGCCTGCGCACGCAAACACAAATCGTACAACTTAATTTCTTACTACTATTCTTGGTGGGGGCATTTTTGTAATTAATCCTATGAAAAATAAAAAAAGATGAATTTACCTCTGCAAGAAGCTGTCCGGAAAAGTCTTTAATCTTAAGTGCTGGTTTCCCTTCAAACCATTCCATATTGTAACCTGTGTTTCCCGTGTTTTCGTTACGTGTAAGAGCGACTCTGCAGGATGCATTGTTCTTCGAATTCGCTAGGTTTCTTCTTACTTGAAACCACGGCGTCACTCTGCTAACCTTTTCATTATCGTTCCATTTGAAACCTTCCCGACACCAGAAAAAACGAAACTTCTGCAAAAAAACATACAAATTTCAGACACAATTCCACACTCTTAGTGTTCATATGATCATCAATTCATGCACATACCTTTCTTTTCACTGAGAACAAGACTCTGCCACTCGAGTCCATGAGAAAGACCTCACTGCCGGATGTTTTCTGATAATTTTCGACTCGGTAGACGACGGCGCCTTTCGAATCGAAGACGGTGCAACCGCTTCCATTGAACACGAGCGATTTCATCCACACAGTAAATGTTTCTCTGTCTGATGCTGATGAACTATCAACTGAGGGAATATTAGGATGTATTTTTGCCATTTGTTATCTTCTCACAATATTAAGAATGTTGATGATGAGAATATATGTCGCAAAGCTCTCAAGTATTTATAGGAATATCATTTGCCATATGTTTAAATATGTTATCCAAAATGTAAGAAGATATAATTATAAAATCACACACAGAGAGTGGGAATATCTGACACATAACCGAAAGCTATTGGAGATCACTAAATTTTTTATTACCAGAATCACTGCTTTAGTAGGTGACCACAATCAACAATTTGTCTGGCTGTGATTAACAGCTTGTATATATGCTTCATTCTTATCAACTGAATAAGCTTTAGTGACTAAAATAGTAGTATTCCTTTTCGTCCCACGATACTTTGCATATTTTTTTTCCGGGTCCCTTACTCTTGATGTCAACGGGCAGTCCAATATTGCTTAGAGCTAACGGGCAGCTTCTATTGATAAATCTCATCTGCACATGCATTCCACGTCTCTTCTTCACCTTGACGACTCGTGAGGTTAATATCAGGAACGATCTCAATGTCCCTATCAGGCTTTTTAGGATTCAAATGTTGAGATAAAATAAGTCATGGAGATTAATGTAAAAGTAAGTTAGGAGAAATGACATCAGTAATGACAACTTATGAGATGCTGATACCTTCCAGAACTGCAAGAGACACCAGAACAAGTAATCGACTATCATGACCAAGCAAAAAAGCTTGCCAGCCCAAGCACCACAAGAGAGGTACCTAGATATAATATTATGCTTGGATTAAAATGTTTGTTTTTTGCTGCTTCCTCTTTTTCATATTGACTGCATTTTTATTTTGTTTTTTATCCATCACATTACATACACTGAACATAAACAAACGAATTATTACCTCGGTAGACGTTCAACAAGACTCTGATCGGTACACTTCAAAGCACGGTGATACACAATCTCTGTCCTTTTGGCAACATCATGCCAGCTGTAGAGTTTTTTCATCTGCCATAGCAAATAAAGTTAATAAGGTTTTTAACTGTATTTTCATAGGCATATATATAATGCAGACTATACTTCCATGTGCATATGCAAAGAAATATAGGCTTCACACTTTCATAGATTGAGTTAGTGGCAAAGTGATGTGAGAAAATATATACAATCTTTTGCGACATCTGATATAATGGAACTATCAAATATACAAATTAAAAACATGGCCATATGCACAAACGAATTCATTATTTACAAAAGAATTATAGTTTCCTTTAAAATGCGTAAAAAAAACTCACACGTCTGTGCATTTCTTGTGGATCAATCTGTGGAAGCAAGTGGATAGCTTTTGTTAAGGCGAGTACCATGTCCCTAGGATCTGGTGCTGCAAGAACAACCATATCATCCGGAAGAACCTGTTCAAACAAAAAGGGCAACTTATCACAAGCCTGCAAATAAAACACACTTTATAAACACTGCAAAAATCCGATCCCTGCTCAATAATAAAAAGATGGGTGGATGTAACAAAATTAGACAAGCAAAGTGGAAACGTCGCATGATCATGCCTCTGGGACACCACCCACGCGTGTACTGACTGTCAATAATCCACAACTAGCAGCTTCCAATATGGCTATACAGAAGGCTTCTGTTAAAGAGCTGTCAAACGGAAACCAGACAAAGAAAATTAGTGACCTTCTACAGCAAAATAGTTTGCCTCAAAGGACAACAATTGTTATAGTTGATATGCGTAGCATTTATTTATAACTAAAAAAGGCGACCAAAAGTGAGTAGATCAAGCTAGAAAAGCAGTAGACCTGTTTAAGAAAATATGTCCGGTGACCAAAACTGACTGAACTTTAGCATGCGGTACAGCACCCAACATATCTACTCGGTCTTGAAGAGAGTGTTTTTCCCTCATCTCTTCCAACCGTACTCTTTTAGGCCCATCTCCACCAATAATGAAGCGTACCTTTATAGAATAAGTTCAACATGAGAGATATAATAAAAGATTTCATTCAAAAATGTTCAACATACAAAACTTCATAAACATTTTTTTAAGTAAATCTACTTCTCAGAGGCTACATAAAAGCATCATACATTTGGATGTAATCGACAAACTTCTGGGATAACTTCAACAAGCAGATCCGCTCCTTTCCGATAAACCAACCGACTTATCACAACAATAACAATCTCATCCCTACTGAGCCTCTCTGAAGCAGGTATAAACATTGCTGTGTCCACAGCATTTGGGATAACAAACACCCTTTCTGGTGGAAGCCCAGACCTCAGAACCGTATTCTCCTTACTCGTATGAGATACACATATAGCCTGGCTCACATCAGCAAGAGTAAACTGCAAGACCTTGTTCATGTGAATACTTCCCACATCAGCAAAGCCATAGAGTGAATGATCAGTGAACACTACTCTGTATCCCATCGTGCGTGCATGCATTAATGCTTCATGGCACAGAGTTGAAAAGGCTTGGTGGCCATGCACTAACGATATCCTTTCGCGAATCAAAATTGTTCTCACGATCGGAAGTGTACCATAAAATGTAGGTAACGTATTCTGCATGAGAAACGGCTTCCATGGTATGTAATAAACCTTCAACCCGCCGGTCATGTACCTCACTCCTGAACGGTTTTTGTAAGCGTGGGTCATAACAACAACCTGGCGTAAGGAAATAACCCATATTTATTCCTCTCTATTTTAGAGGTTGACAACTTATATATTAGAGAATAGAGGAAAAACAAAATAGAGAATTTGTTTGGAGGTGGGATTAGTCTCAATGGAACACAAATATATTTCCCATGGACAGGTGAAAAAAAAAAGGATTGGGTTAATAACCCAATCTTTTTTTTTTGTATAATCCCCAGAAGAATAGAAACAAAATTGAAAATTATGTGAATTCCTAACCTTGTGGCCAAGCTTCATCAAGCATTGTGATAGATAATAAATGTGATTCTCCACGCCACCAAAGTTGGGGTAGAAAAAGTCGGAGACCATTAATATCCGATGCATTCCTTGGTGACTCGTTTTATCTCTTCTTCATATGCCTATACAACCCATGAACAAGAGAAAATAAAAACTTGTTTCAAAAGCTCGTCTAAAACGATGAAATTATAGGAAAATTTCATATTCCTGTCAGATCGTGCAAAAATAAGGGGCGTAACGAAAACCCACTATTTATCCCAACGGACATGCCCAAATGAAGACAGGACTTTTACTTGAAATGGTATCGGGGTGGTTCTTAAAGCTACAGAAATCCATTATAAATATTTACGACTATCACGAAGACGCAAGAAACAAATGCATAGCTATTTCGAGGTCATTACTCATTTTTCTGTTTAACATCAATCGATTCCAAAAGCTTCCAAACATTAATACACATAATCTCCAAGTTTAAAACTAACGTCTACACACAAACCCAACGGATTTCCAGCACATCGCATCACCCATTAACCAGCTATAGTTCGAGAATTGGAAAAAAAAAAAACCTACAAACGAATCCCAGCTTCAAATTATTAATCAGTAACACGCGATTGAAATTCACGCATTGCAAATTAGGATGAATCATAATTCCCGCAAAATTTAGCAAAGAGAAACCCAAAATCTATTACCTCTGCTTGATCCTCCAATCCCTAAACTCTCCGAGCTGACGATCTTGTGTGATTTGAATGTGGGGTTGAATAAGATAATTATGTAACAATCATTTTTAAATGGGTTCCACGACGGCACTCTCTCGACACACCTCCATCCTTGACGAGTGTTCAGAAGGTTGAAGGCGACAATCTCCGGTGGGCACCGGGGATTCAAGGTGATGACGCATATAAAATAAAACATTTTTTCTTAGTTGTAAATAAGTGGTTAATTTGTTAATTAATTATAAATTAATGATAATTTATATAGTTAATAATATAAGTTACTTCCTTTTTTTATAATTATAACTATATTATACTTTAATTAATAAAAAATAAAAATATAATAAACACTAAATTTTAAAATTTATTTTATAAAGTATTAAATGTAATTAATTAATAAATCATAATCTTTTTTTTTTCAAAATACTTCTAATAATTATAAATAAACGTAAATATTTAAAAATTCATTTATAAACATGTATTTTAAAATATTATTTATCACTATATATATTATTTTTTATAAATAAATTAAAATTAAAGGAAATTTTGAATACAAGAATTTTTTTAAGTTTCATTAGAATTAAATAATTTATCTTTTTCTAATTAAAAATAAATGTAGTTTATTTAAATTCATTACAATAGTATAAATTTACATACCTGTTATTGTTTATTATTAATTATATATTTACTATATTATTTTATAATTAAAATCTTACAACTACTTTTATTAATAAAATATTTAAAATAATTGAACATTAAATTATAAATTTAAATTTGAGTTTAAGTTATAATATCATAAACTATTATACACTTTCTTCTAAAAACTTCTAAAATTAATAGTATCAACCATTGAAATATAAATAAATTTTAAAATCAATAAATAAAACAAAAAAAAAAACAATTCATTACTCTGATTTTTATAAATAAATAAATTTAATAAAAACAAGTTATAATTTTATAATTAATTAATACTAAAAAACTCAAAAATAACTTATATAATTTCATAACAAAATATTGTTATAACTAAATTTTGTATTATAATGTACATATATTAATTTTAATTTATGATCATTATTAAAATATTATTTTAAAAGTTATTTTTTTAATAGTTTGTTAAATATAAATTTTTAATTGTATAAAAATATTTAAAAAAAATAGTATTGAAGATATAATGTATCAAACAAATTTATTTTTCTTTTGTAAATAATTTGTATATTTTTAATATTTGAATTTATTAATAATTAATATATTATTATAGTAATTGATTTTGTAAATAACAACTTTTTTAAATTAATTAAAGACATTGTAAACTCGTTAAGAAAATCAATACATTTTTAAACGAGAGAATTTGAAAAAAATAAAACTCTTTTATACATTACTTTACAAAATAATTAGTTGTATCTTTTTACTTTTCCAATACAAATTAACACATAATTTAATATTAAACTAAATACAAAAAACAAAAAAAATCAACCTATAATTTATGTTGGAAGTGTGGAGCAATTGCATAAATTGTGTTTCTTCCCGAACCCGAATTTATCTCCTACTTGTGTAACTCACATTAGTATATGTGCTATATTTGTAATAGAAAATTGGAAATTTGGCTTATATATTTTGTTTCGTTATTTTACTATAATTCCAATTTTTATATATATTTCTTATATATATTACTCTATATCCCAATTTTTATATATATTTCTTATATATATATGACCCGTTTACATGATTTTGGATATGATGTAATAAGATTATACAATCCAAATTCTTATAAATATTACTCTGAGAGGAATGTTCTAAAAATGGTTGATTACTTCAAAAAGTTTTAAAATTTATTTTAAAAAAGAAATATAAATCCACTTTAGTTTATGTTTAAAAATTGAGATTTTATTATTTTCTACCGTTTTATCTTTTGTAATTATTTTTAAAGTTTATTTTAAAAAATAAATATCAAATCCACTTTAGTCTGTTTAAAAATTGAGATTTTATTATTTTATAACGTTTTACCTTTTGTAATTATGCTCCACACATTCCAAACAATTAAACGTGTAAAAATTGTTTTAAATCACTTAATATTTTTAAACACTTTTTATAGTAATACAAACATTATTTAAATTCAAAATTTAAATGAATTTCAAGTCATTTATTAATTAATTAAGGACACTCAAAAAATATTAAAAGTATTTAAAAATTAGTTTAAAACCCGTTAATAATATTTAATAAATAATTCAAATCATTTAAAATTTATTTGAAGTAAAAAAAGATTTAATCGTTTTAAAATTATTTTAAAAATCCTTAAATTATTTATGAAGTATTTTTAGCTATTTTAAAATTATTTAAATACACTTTAAAATGTTTTAAAATATATTTCAAATAATTTAAAATATATTTTTAGATACTTTACGAGGTTTAAAACTATTTTAAATAATTTTAAAATATTTGAAATGTTTTTAAATTATTTAAACATTATTTAAAATACTTAAAAATGCTTAAAAGTTATTTTAAATCACTTAAAATATATTTTAAATGATTTGGAAATTATTTTAAAATTTATTAAAATGTTTAAATATTTTTTAAATCTTTTATAAATTATTTTTAAAACAGGTAACAAACTTTAAAAATTATTTTTAAATTATACCAAAATTATTTAAAGACATTTTAATAATTTTTAACTGTATTTAAAATCATTTTTCAATTATCTCAAGACACTTTCACAAATATTTATAAATTATAATATATTTTAAATTATTTGAAAATTATTTTTAACACATTTTAAAAATATTTAAATACAAATATTTATAATATATTTTAAATTATTTGAAAATTATTTTTAACACATTTTAAAAATATTTAAATGGTAATTCAAATTACGTAAAAGACAATTTAGGTAAAAAAATATTTTAATAAACGTTAAATGTTTATAAAGTATTTTAAAATTATTTAAATACAACTTAAAATAATTTTTAAAGTTTTTTTTAAATCATATGGAAACGGTATGGAAACGGTTGCCCTGTCTTCAAGGTGCGCGTCTTTTATCGAGTAGACAATAATAAAAAAACATATACTATTTTTTTTAGCAAAATTCTGAATTTCTATTAAAAAAACACGTAAATATATAACATGATTTGAGTCTGAAAATTAATCAATTTCAGTACACCAAAACCCCGTGCTCTATATATCTCTTCACTAGCTAAATCGAAAACTCTAGGCATATTATTTACAACCGATTATTGACCAAGCCGTACACCGTGACAAGAGCCATGACAAGGGAATGATCGCCATTTGGTTCAACCATCAACGTCATCACGTCCTCTCCCAACGAAACTCCTTCCGGAGACTTCTTCGGTATAGCCTGCATTCATGCACATCGAACGATATGTATAAGACCAACGACTTCTTCACTAACGTTTTGTATCTCATACGAAAAAAGATCCGATTATGTATATACCTCTGCAAGAAGCTGGCCTGATGATAAGTCTGTAATCTCGACCGTCGATTTCCCTTTCAACCTTACGATCGTGTACCCTGCATTCCCCGTGCTTTCGTTACAAATGACGACTCTGCATGCATGACTTGTGTTTCCTCAAAATCGTGCAGTTTCTTTTTACTCGAAACCACGGCCTCCCGTTGTTAACTACCTTCTCTGTATCGTTCCATTTGAAACCTTCCCGACACCATAACAAAGGAAATTTCTGAAATATATATAGTAGAATCATAATTATAAGTAAACACCATTCTTGATCAACATTAGTATATATAGTTTATGAACATATACCTAATACCTTTCTTTTTATTGAGAACAATACTTTGCCACTTGAATCCATGAGGAGGACTTCGCTGCTGCGCGTTTCTTGATAATTGTCGACTCGATAAACGACGTCACCTTTCGAATCGAAGATGGTGCAACCGTTTCCGTGGAACACAAGCGATTTCATCCACACTGTATATGTTTCTCTTCCTGATGAACTATAGGGACATATTTTCGCCATGTTTTTTTCTTCTTTCTTATGGATGATCAGAATTTGTCACAAAATCTAAAAGTATTTATAGGAGTCAGTCCACAAGAAAAAAATATTTTAAAAAATGGATATATAATTATTTAGAAACCATACGGAAAGTCCCAATGTTTGACTTCATTATGACTTAAATAGTGATTTTAATTAATTAATTAGTGGTGTCAGTAATTACTATGCTTTAGTTAGTCGCAAAACAAGCAATTAATTTGTCTTTATGCTTATCAACTTGCAAGGTTTTAATTTATCAAGCCAATTCTTTTGACTAAAATAGTAATTATTGTTTTTTAAAAGTTTTTTTTTTTTAATCTTATGGAGTGTGAAATGAATTAGTTAATTGTTATTTAATTAATTACGTGCATGGTCAAAATTTAATTACCAAAAAGTTTGGATGCACCACGACTAGTCAAATCTTGATCGATAGGCTCGAACATTAAACACCTAAATCGTCCGAGCCTATTAATTTTTAATTTTTTTTAAATAAAATAATCTTTTTAATTACGGTGTGTAATTCATTTTCAAGATTTTTTTAATGAATATGAAATTGAATTACACAATCTAATAAAAAAGATGTGAAATATACTTTCATTTAAACTAGCCGACTCGTTTTTTATCTGCATAACAGAATTCTATATCGACGCACCTATATAAATTGCCACGGCTCATTAACGATTATTGCCTAATAAAAAAGTAAACATCACTCTCTCTCACTCACATCCCGTCCCCCGAATCGCTTCTCTCGAAATTCACATCCGGTGTCCGCCCGCCTCCCCGAGACACCGCCAGCAACTGCCGTCGCAACCGCCGATCGTGTTTCCACTAGCAATCTTCGGTCGGATTATCTACCGGAACAACTGTATTACTGTGAAATCTCCGCTCCTAAGTAAGAAAACCCTAATTCCAAAACCTTACCAATTCGGTTTCCAATTTCTTCAGTTTTTCTTGTTATCTTTAAGTGCTGATTCTTCGAGTCTCTGTTCGTAGTTTATGCAGTTTATAAAATGATTAACCTCTCACGCTGATGATGTGTTCGTTTTCATTTCGCCAGCCGTGTTGATTTTATATTTAAATTACTGAGCACGAACGCATTTAGTGAAAGTAATCCATGTTTGTTTTCAATATCTCGATTGGATACAGTACTTGAGATCGGTGCTGTTAGTAGTAAACCCTATCACTTCATGGCAGTGACTCGTAAGCAATAGACATACTTGATCCGTGATGTATTCAATCCACCAATTACTAAATTGAAAGGGTAGTTACAGTGAATAGAGTGCATACTAATCTAGTTAAACGAAGTGCTTGTTAGGGACTTAGGGTGGACCTTCCATTTGCTTGCATCAGTTTCGTCTGATCTGGATTTAGGATTGCAGGCAAATACGATAAATTACACTTGGATGTTTTTTGAATGAACAAAACCTGAGTTGTCTGGTTTATTTTTGTGTAATCGTATTTAGACTTGATTATAGCCAATTCCTCTCTTCCAGCATGTAATTGATGCAATGATCTTAGTGACAGTAATCGTAAATGATCAGTACTAACCATTTCAATTTTTCAACACGAGAAAACTTTCTGCTATATAGGATAAGTGATGTGCTATTGGATTTAACTTATGGCTTACATGCAATTGTAAGTTGTAACCTTCTTTGTGTGTTGATTTACATTTTTGTTGTCATTGGTGAACTTACTGTTTAGAATTTCATTTGATACCTGGATCAGCATTATTGTTATAAACTTTTATTTGAAACAAATTTTACAGTAATCGAATTAACATATGTTTTCATACGCTGTTTACCTGCTTGATCAAAAGTTATTGCATTTAAATATGAAACTGGTATGCATCTAGTTTAATAAGTTCATGATTAATAGACTGTGTGGATCAAATTGCTGATTATATTATTAATGGACGTAGAAAAAGTAGTACTAATTTATAATTTTATAGAAACAGCATATAGATGATTATTCTGCAGAACCTAGTCTCAATCTTAACTACTAGCATGAATAAGTGTTTAGATAGTAGTTGCATAATTACTGTTTTAGAGTGCTCTGAGCTCAACCAAATTAACTTCAAATGTTAGTCTTATCACGCAGATTATGGGTTCCTATTACTTAAACTTCAAACTTCTGCTGCAATAGTTTGTTAAATTTACCTATTCTTATTTAGAAACTTAATTTACATTTTTTTACTTTGTGGTGTTGGATCCATAAATTCATTTTATAAAAATGATGATCATGTTATGCATATATTCTTACATGTACCATTATTTGAATAATTTGTAGAAACAATGGGGGATATAGCGGATAAGTTGGCGTACTTTCAAGCTATTACTGGGATTGACGACACCGACTTGTGCACAGAAATTCTCTCCGCTCATGATTGGGACCTCGAATCAGCCATCTCGTCTATCACATCCAACGACACCGATGGCCCTGCCCCCTCCTCTACCATCTCTGCTACAACCACCACAACACGGCAAAACCAGGAATTCGAAGACGTGGGCCTTGTATTGGCTCCTAATGGAAATAACCAGCCCCCTGGTCTCGCCTGGAAAATAATTACCCTCCCTTTCTCCATCATTTCCAGTAGCCTAGGGCTAATTTCTGGTGTGATTGGGTTTGGTGTGTGGGCAGCAACCGGTGTTTTGTCTTATTCCCTTAGCATGGTTGGGCTGACTAGCTCTTCACCGGCCGGAACCACACCATTGGTGTCAGTATCTCAGTCAGCCTCGGAGGCTACGGCTTTCGTTTCCAATTTTGAGAGGGATTATGGGAGAGTGTCGCCAAATTTTGTGACCGAGGGCTTCATGGATGCACTGCAGAGGTCTCGGCATGAATATAAGCTGATGTTTGTTTACTTGCACTCGCCGGATCATCCTGATACTCCAATGTTTTGTGAAGGGACTCTATGTAACGAGATGCTGGTGGCATTTTTGAATGAGAATTTTGTTGTGTGGGGTGGAAGTGTAAAGGCTAGCGAAGGGTTCAAAATGAGTAACAGTCTTAAAGCATCTAGGTTTCCATTCTGTGCTGTGGTTATGGCAGCAACAAACCAGAGGATTGCTTTGTTGCAACAGGTATGAGTTTAAGTATCCATAGTTTCATTTGTTATGTTGAACGGATTTTCCTTTTTCTGTACTTGGATTTTTTTTGTCGGAGAAATATTTATTTTAAGTGCATGTGTTGGGGGTGCAAACATTTTTTTGGTGTATTTGGATATGATTTTTTGTCGAAAATGTACTCAATCTTTTTACATTGCTGTTTTTTTTAACTGCTTATTAATGGAGTTGTGAATTATCTCAGGAATAAAGAGGAAGTGGTTTCTGCTGCTGTTTAATATGCTTGACTGCTTATTTTGCCTAATATTCTGTGTCCATGGTGTTTAATTTAGGATTATTGGGTTTATAATTTTATATTATATTTAGGATTTTGACTTCATAATGGTTATTTTTATTTCACAAAAAAAAATTATTTTTCTGCCATAATTATATGATAAAGCCTTGGGAAGGTTGATTACATGGATATTATTATACATCGATGTTGCATTGCTATTGCTTTGATAAACTATGCATCAAGGAAATTGTTAGTGAAAAGGCTGTCAGTTAATTCAGGTACCTGGTTTTTTATAAGTAGTTTAAAGCATGCATATATTGGAAATGGTAATGTTATGTGAGAAATTGGACAAAAAAGCTATATGGAAATGCCACATGTAACAAAAGACTTTCAGAACTTTCTAATTTTCATTGCATAACAATGGTGCCATTTGTTTTTTCTCGTTTAATGTCATAAAAATAGGTGGGCTCCATATTAACATGGTTACGGTAATTGTATTTGATGTTTCTGCAGGTTGAGGGACCAAAGTCTGCTGAAGAAATGGTAACAATATTGCAGAGAGTGCTTGAAGAAAGTGCTCCTGTCCTTGTTTCAGCCAGGATGGAAGCTGAAGAAAGAAGAATCAATGTACGTCTGAGAGAGGAGCAGGATGCTGCTTATCGAGCAGCACTTGAGGCGGATCAAGTATGCTAATTCTATAATGCTACATTTTTCGTTTGATTGTGTATGGATAATCACAAAAACTACCCTGTGATTTAGGTTGATTATGAAAAGATCTAGCTAGTTTTGATAATTATAAAAGATTCCCTTGAGGGTTGGTTATATCTTACACAGTGGCCTTACTTTTCTGAATATTACTAACGACCCTACCTTTTCGCCTCGCTATTTGTAATATCTAGAAGAATTGAGGGATGTAAGGTAACATGAAGTTACAATTATTTGTTAAATTTAGAAAAGGCATGCAATTGTAAAAACATTTGATGATTTCAGTAGTTTTCGATAGCTATATTAACGAGAGGTGCATTAGTGCTTGTAAACCTCCAGTGTGGCTTTCTGTAATTTTCTAAGTTAGCAGAATTTCATTGTAACTAGGCAAAACCTCAAGGGCGTTGCTTGTAATTATCTCTTTATTTATTTTTGTGTGGTTTTCTATCAATGTCTTATGTTTTTTTATCTGCACTAAGATACTATATCTTTTAGCAGTATTAATATTTTAACCTCTTTCATATCACTAGGCTAGGGAGCGCCAGCGAAAAGAAGAGCAAGACCGACTTGAGCGTGAAGCTGCTGAAGCTGAGAGGAAAAGAAAGGAGGAGGAAGAAGCTCGTGAAAGAGAAGCTCGAGAAGCTGCTGAGAAGGAAGCTGCATTGGCTAAGTTGCGTGAGGAGAAAGCTTTGTCTCTAGGTGCTGAACCTGAAAAAGGGCCGGATGTCACCCAAGTAAGCTCCATTTTCTCTCTCTCTGCATTTTTATGTTAAAATTCATATCCTTGCTAAGGATGAAATTTTGGAGTATTTTATAATTGAAGTTCTTATTTTATAAATAAATGATGAGAATAAGTATCTTGATGATGAAAATAAGTTTTTTTTTTTTCTGGTGTGGGGGTTGGGGGAGGAGAATACGAGATCGTGGAAAAAGTATATGCTACCCTTGGTGCTTGTTGGTGAGAACTGAGAAAGCAAATGAATGTAGTTGATTTTTAAAAAAAAAATTGGTATGCTATAATATGCAAATAATTATTTAATTATGATAATTTATTAAAAGTTATAGTGTTATACATAAATGGCGCGCCCAATGAATGATGTTTGAAATAATACTGAACTTTGCAGGGGTGTTGTTGTAGTCGAATGTAAATTTTGTATTTGATGAAATTTTATTTAGTTTAGACTCATTTAGTTTGTGTCTAACAATGCAATGTGGTTTGAAATGGGTAAAATATTAATTAAATGTTAGTAGATATCAAAAGAGTAATGTAGGTTGGGAAATTGTGTATTGGGCGAGGATCTGTCTGATAGTTCAAATTGAGAAGAGTAGGTTGCCGCTGGAAACCATTTCATTTCTATATTTCTTCTGCTAGAGTTTTTTTAAACCTTAGATATGATAGTTTATAAGATTCTTCTGAAAAAAATACTCCTATTACTTTATGAAGTCATTTTTTCAGTTTTTTAATTCTCAATTTTTTTACCTAAGCACTAAATAACACACAATCACATTCTCTGAAAAAGGTTTTGAAATAAGAATGAAGAGTTTTCTTAGTCTTCAGCAAAAGGAAAAAAATCCAAAGTCCAAACCATATCTGATCACAAACCTAATGGGCTGTTTCATTCGAGTTTAGGTGGAATATAGATGCTTTCTTAAATAGAAACGCTCCTGCTCAGAATCAAACCAAACAAGAGCTTTGTTTGCACTGAAAAAAAAATCGAAGAAAAAGGAAAGAAACTTCGTATGCTTTGTATTTTCGTTGGCTTCTACAGAAGTGATTTAGCTTTGATTACTGTATTCCATGGGCTTGCTATTTTCCTTTCTAGTCTAAAATCCCTCTTACACACAGAGATGTATATGTTTTAAAATGACTTGTTCTATGTATTTCTTATCATTGGGTTTTTTTTCTTTCTAATTTTTCTTACATTTTTTCCAGGTATTGGTTCGTTTTCCGTCTGGTGTGCGCAAAGAGAGGAGGTTTCACAGTACGGCTAAAATACAATCTCTGTATGACTATGTCGACTCTTTAGGCTGCTTAGAAGTCAACGGCTACATCCTTGTCTCCAACTTTCCACGCGTTCGCCATGATGAAGACAAGCTCTCTTTGTCCCTGATAGAAGCTGGATTACATCCGCAGGCCAGTCTTTTCGTGGAGTTGAACTAATAATGAACCATTTGGAGCAAGTATCAAAGAATGCTACTTCTATATTAGCAAATTTCTTTCATCGAGTTTCCTTCTCTGAGAACAAGTGAAGTGATAATACCGTTTAGCGATATATTACTCGACTGTTGGCATCTTCAAGTTTTAGTTGGAAAATGACGGTGGGGAGCACTCGATTAAATAATGTGTGCAGCTTATATAGTTAGTATATGTTGAAGTGGTGATAGTCATGATATCTGAAACTCATTGTTGGATCTCTATCTCTTTATCTTTGATCAAGTTTAAACGGTATTCTGTTGCTTCTTTTTTTCAGTTTTACACTATTCTATTTGTACTTCTCTTTATATTCCTCATGTATATGGACGCACACATTCATGATGTGCATATTATGAAAATAAACAAGTGAATACAAATTGAACTAGTTACAGCAAGAGATTATCAATCCAGTGCACAAATCGAACTAGTTACAGCAAGACTATGAATCCAATGCACCGACGAAAGAGGTGTTTGGATGAACCTAAATACGAGATTGGATGAACCTTAAATATGAGATTAGTTACAGCTTATTATTGATCAAGCCATAGACCGTAACAAGAGCCATAATCAAAGACTGATCAGCATTTGGTTCCACTGTCAAAGTCAACACATCTGCTCCAAAACAAACTCCTTCCAATGACTGCTTTTGTACAGCCTGCACACAGCCATAGATGATCAATACCATGCACGTTAATTCACGAGGAAGAAGAAAAAATAAAACGACGAATTAATTACCTCAGCAAGAACCTTGCCCGAAAAGTCTATGATCCTAAGTGCTGATTTCCCTTCCAACCCTACTATCTTGTACTGATCCCCCGTGTTCACGTCGCATTTGAGAGTGACTCTGCAAGACAAGTCCTTGCTCATGATTGTGCGGTTTTTCTTGACTTGAAACCAAGGCTTCTCCTCGCCGACCTTCGAATTACCATTCCACTTGGAACCTCCCCGGAGTCCGAAAATGCTCATCTTCTGCACGAAGTCACAAACACATACATAAGTATATAAAATCGAAGAAACAAAACATCGTTCCAAACAAACCCTACGAACATACCTGTCTGTTCATCGAGAACAAGGTTTTGCCGCTCGAGTCCATAAGAAACACTTCGCTGCTGAATGCTTTCTGATAGTTCTCCACTCGATAAACGACGTCCCCTTTGGAATCGAAGACAGTGCAACCGTTTCCGTTGAACACAAGCGATTTCATCCACACGGTAAATGTCTCTCTCTCCGATGAGCTACAAGAACAAGGAGCGCCGGTCGAGGGGTATATTTTCGCCATTAAATCGAAAAAAGGGTATTTTGTTTTGCTCTCATATGAACCAAACTGCCCATATTTATACATGTTAGCCCACAGAGAAAGTGACATGCTTTGACAATTGTAAATCACTCAAATTAGCAGGAAAGTGCTTAACTATGACTTTGAGTGATTAGTGGAGCTTAATTGTTGTAATTAAGATCATAATTAGGAAGTTGTTTAAGTTTTTGTCTGCAACTTGCATGCATCATTCTTAATTATATCCACTTGAGCATGAGAATTATAGACCCCAAGACTTTGTTTTGAGGGGGTTTGGAAGTGAAGGGTGCATGCATAAGCATAAGATGACTTTTTTTTAATTTTAATATTAGTATTTAATTAGTATCAAGATAATTAGATAGGTCGGTTATCACAATGAGCTTTAATTAAATGAGAGTTGAAATCATATTTAGGATTAATTACGAAGAATACCCTCAAGTTTTGCTAATTACAAATAACCCCCCACATTATGGTATATTCCAAACAATTTGGTTTATTTGTAAAATTCGTCTAAAATTGTACCAAAACTATAAAAAAAAAAAAAAAAAAATTGGCCGTGTAAGATTTTTCGTCTAAGGTTGAATTTGTGCGATTTTGGTCATGTAAAAAATTATATTCGCTAACTGACGATGAAAATAAAATACTAAAGTACCTACCTAATTTTTTTAATTTCTTGGAAATGAGAGATTATTTTAAGAACATAAAAATTGTTTGGCCGGTGTGGATCAATCAAATATATTTGATACATGTAATTACGTATGAATGTATGGTTATGAAAGTGATTAAAAATAATGATGATGATTATCTTTCGTTAATTATATTGTCATGTGAAGACAATCTAGCTAGGACATGTCGGATTACATGATCTGCACATGTTGGAACCCTTATCTCCCTTACAAGTTCCAATTATGCTTAATTAATTAATTAATTTAGTTTGAGATTATTGCATGAAAGATGATGTACATATTGTTAGGTACAAAAATTGTGACATGTTTAACTTATTAAATTAGTTAACTCACGATCATTCGGAGTCATCTAATTTAATTAGTTATAACTTATTCGTTGATCGTTAAAACATGTAATTATCTTTTATCTCAGAAAATTATATACACTACTCATTTGTAAATTAAAAAAAAAAATAAGTGCATAATTCTACCGAAAAAAGAGTAGCACTAGCAATTTATGTGTTGTGACGTATTTTCTTAAGACTTGGTTTTGAATGAAATGAAAAATACGAAAATACTATTATTTATGTGATGTGTATTAAGAAATTGAGCCTTTAAACAAATTCAACCCTAATTTAATTTATAATTAAGGTATTTTAATTTTGTAGCCTATGAGCCTTCGTAGTTCTAGTAAAAAAACCATGAAAAGCAATTTACTTGGACCACACATGTACAAGTTCACAATTTAGTGGTCAATATCAATTGCTACAATGTTATTTAAGGGGACGTTTGGTAACTTGGATATACAATATCAATTGCTACAATGTTATTTAAGGGGCCGTTTGGTAACTTGGATATACGTAAGATAACCAAGTTATCTATGCATAACAGTTGTTTGGTTTATTGTTAATGGACTTGCGTTAGCATACCCGTTCCTAATTACTATTCTACTTCGGAGGATCTATCTGCCCACTTGGGTGAGATAAGAAATCTTGGTGGAACAGTTAAATAAAAATTATCTACTTTATTTATCTTAAGATAACTAATCTTGATCAACCAAACAAGGCCTAAGACTATAAAGACTATGATAGTATATTAATATTATTTGTGTAAAAGTTAGTTCACTAACACCTTAAAAGTGATAAAATAATAACTTATATTTGAGTTTTAGGACCTTATTCCAACAGATGTGTGATATTTAACACGCCCATTCACGAGTAGGCTCGGTTTTGTCGGCTCTACTCGTAGACATAGTGTCATCTTTGGGCAAGCCGAAAATTTCATCGGCCGGACACCTATCATCGTGTTGGGTCTGCTCTGATACCATGTTAAAGTTGTGTCAATAATATCATAGTCTATCTTTATTCATGACCCATCTACGACCCAACTCTTTAATAAAATAATTATTTCGCTCTCTTCCACATCATTATTCCACCACTTCATTCAACATTTTTATTTTTCATACTTTATCCACAACCTACAACCCAGAACCCATTTCATTTTATTTTTTATTTTTTTTAATTATTTATTAATCAAAAAAATATTTTGTTTTGTTATTTTTTAAAATATGAAAATACAAAATATTAAAAAGTTGTTATTTATAATTTAGAATTATAAAAAGAAATTAGAAGAAAAAATGGTGTAATTATAAATATTTTTTGTTTAATTAAAATTGCAAAATTTTACTTTATAAAAACAATTTAAATGAAATTAAAATGAGCCAATAAAAATTGGACACATGTCACAATTTTTGCAAAACAATTCTCACGCCCTTGAGGCGTGAGATGACACGGTCGTGGAAAGTATTTTTATTTTTTTATTTATTTTAATTGCTAAGTGGGGGGCGTGGGGCGTGGACGCCCCCGGATAAACATAGTCTTAAAAGGTCTTTTAAAATGTTATTGATTCAACTTTGATATGGTATCAGAGCAAACCCAACACGATGATAGGTGCACGGTCGATGAAATTTTCGACCACAAGTAATTTCGATGGAATTTCCGGCCTACTCGTGAGGGAGAGCGTTAAATATTTCACATCGATTGAATAAAAAACCCTGAGGTTCAAATATAAATTGGATTACCTTATCACCCTAAAAAAGCTTTTTAAGATTTATTGGTCAAACTTTGACAAGCTGCCACAAAATTTATTTGCAATTGGAATCAAAAGAATATTTTGTTCTCTACTGAACTACTACTCTTCTAGACCATACAATTGATACCATAGTTTGGGTACTCTACAAAATAAATACTAGTGATCTACTATTTCTCTTTCAAGATTAATTATTCATTCAAATAGTATACGGAGTATACAGTATATATATATATATATATATATATATATATATATATATATATATATATATATATATATATAATAAAGAATTCAGATACTCTTGAAATGACTATATCATTCCACATTTCCACTAATTTATTATACTATTGTCCCCCTTTACAAAATTTATATTGTTTTGACATAAACATTGTTTAAAAAATATAACATTATATATGAAGTTAATTGTTGAAAAAGCGTAAGATACAAAACTATTTTTTAAGAGTAGTTCATGTATGTATTAAGCAAGTGACTAGCTAGTTATATATTAAAATTTTAAAAAGCAAAGATATTTGTATTAGAGCGTGCCTTATCAAACTTTCTTCAAATATATAAAATCTAAGTGACACATTTGTGATTGAATAATTTAACTTTAAAAAAAAAAAAGAGAGGATGTAATAGGAATATATCGGCATTTTTACTGATAACACGATGATTTTTTAGCTCGTGAATCAAACTCATTATTTAAAACGACGATCATTTGAAGTGAATAAAACTTCAGTTTATTAATCTTGATTTAGAGAGAGACCAATAATTTTCTAATAAAACATTAATAGTGCTCCGGTGCTCCCTAATTAAATCACAATGCAAGGTTTTGTTTGTTTAGTAGTAGTATCTAATTTGTATTCTTTTTTAAATTTCTTTAGTTTTATTTGTCTTCATTTAAGGAAATGTCACTAGTCTATGATTATATAGGATGTAATAAATGTTACTCTCATTTCCTTTAAATGCACGTTTGCTAGACCAAAAACTTTCAATAATAATGCTTGGAAGTTGGACCACCCCATAAGTATATTTCTGTTTTAGGAGTACTAGCATTTTCTTCTATAAGGTTACATTTCTTGATATCTAAAAAATATACTGCAATTTATTTTACGTGAATAGTGGATAGTTACGACTTTTAAAACAATTGTTTAAATAATCAAATTAGATAGTGAAGCTTTAATTTAGAAATAACAACAAAAAAAAAAAATACTAAAAGAGAAATGAGTAATTATAACATTTCTCAAAATTTTAAATTTCAATATTTTAGAGATCATTCCAAAAATTTAAGTTGATTTGAACTTTGTTCAATGACTATAAATTTTCGAATGAACTAGAAAATGAAAAACAAACTCAAAATTAATACTCCATTTGTTTACGAGCAATAAGCAATAGTATTTTTATTTTTTTACAAAAATAATGTGTTTTCTTAACATTTCATTTGAAGCTCCAAAAGTTTAAAAAACATTTCTATTTTTTTACCATACATTTTCTCCAATTTATGTATTTATCTTGATTTTGATTTATTTTTTGATTTTTTAATCATTACTGTATTCTTTTATTCATTTTCTTTTCCATCTCCAACTCTCTCACACACACACACTCTGTAAACGCCGTCTCTCTTTCTGACACCAAACACCTCTCTTTCAATCCAAGTCTTCCTCGCTTGCTTCGAACCCTCAACTCTCATTTTTCCTCAATGGGTTTTCGCTTTCGTTGGTTGTTACTGATTCTGAAATTCAAGATTTTCTGTTAAGATTAGTTTCTCTCAAAGTTCTTTGCATTCGAAGGGAATAAAAAACAGATCTTTTTTTTCCTTAATTTATCTTAAACAAAAACAGTTGAATACTCTCAAGTTGGGCCAACATTATTTCATTGTGGGTTCCTTTTGTTTGGTTGTTTTAAGCCTTGTTCTTGCTGATATGGGTTCTCCGAGCTCCTGAGCGCGTGCCTGCGACGCGCGTAGGAACGATGATTCCTTTTGTTCCGCTTCAACTTCTTCTGCTCAGTTCAGGGTTCTTGCTTTCGGGCTGTGTCGCATTCCCCAGAAACGAAGGTAATTTTCTGATTCCAGAGATCCTGATTTGATAATCTTCAAGAAGTACATGTTTTCTCCCTGTTTTTTGTATCCATGTTTATAGATTTATTGTAGTAATGGGATTTCACCCAAGAAGATCTTGACAAATAGCCTCGGGTGGTAAATTATTTTTACTTTCGGGTTATTCGTTTCATTGCATTTGGGTTGGTTAGTGATGGGCTAGCTTGTTAGCTCAGTTGAAGGTTTCACCTTACGCGCATTCGGTGGTTAATCGTTCTTACATTTTTTCGTTGATATGATGATGTAAATTTGGGAATGTAGGCACAGCTGAATTGTAATGCAGATAATTACTTCTTCGTTTTTTTCAGTTGAAGCTTTGGCTTCATTCAAGAGAGCTATTGTTGATGACCCATTAAAGGTTTTGTCGACTTGGAACCCTCTCGACTTTGACCCTTGTAATTGGTCTGGGGTTTATTGTTCCATGGTTGGAGACCACATCCTAAAGCTGTAAGCTTTTTTCTTCTGCTCGGTGTTAAATCAATGGATGAGTTGCTTCTTTTTAACGTATCCCGTTTGAATTGCAGAAATATATCCGGGGCATCTTTAAAGGGTTATGTCGCACCGGAATTTCACGAGCTCACATTTTTGCAAGAATTGTAAGCTCTTGTTTCTGAGTGTGTTTTCTTGTCCCAATTTTGATCATTTATATGTAGTGTGGTTATGCTGATAAACAGAATCTTGCATGGGAATTCGTTGATGGGTACCATACCAAAGGAAATCGGCTTGTTGAAAAACCTCAAGGTGCTGGATTTGGGGTCGAACCAGCTAACGGGACCCATCCCACCCGAGATCGGGAACTTAACCAGCATTGAGAAAATGTTCGTCGGAAAATGATGATACACTAGTTGACTTCTATATTCTCATTAGTCTTTTTTATTTATTTATATATTAATGACTTTTGTTGCTTACAGAAACCTTCAGTCCAATGGGTTGACCGGAAGTCTTCCTTATGAACTTGGTAATCTAAATTTCCTCAAGGAACTTCGACTTGATAGAAACAAGATTCTAGGCACTATCCCAGGTGGTAATAGCTCTGGTTTTCCATCCGCAAAGAATGGAATGTATGTAGAATATACTCTAAATAACTTTGTAGCTATAATTCAGTAACTTGTTCTTAATCAATTTTTCAAACAATTACAATACAGGTATGCTGGCAGCCCTATCGGATTTTGTAGATCCTCTCAGTTAAAAGTTGTTGACTTATCGTTCAACTTTTTGGTTGGAGTCATACCTAAGTGCTTGGAGTATATACCTAGGTATTACATTTTTATTGTGTACCTTGTTACATTTATCTTTATCTGTTTCCCGCTGTCGTTAGCTTAAACATCGTTTATAGATCGAGTTTTCAGGGAAATTGCCTTCAGGAAAAAGATCCCAAGCAGCGTCTCATTGCGCAATGTGGTGGGTGTCCTTTCTTAAATGAATTCGATTCTGAGTTGTGTTCGATTATCAAAGCGAGTCCGTATTAATGTAATTTTGATAACAGGCACAACCCGTCCACCCCCACCTAGGACCCGCCCGGGAGTTAACGCCGAGCACCATCATATTGAAGACAAATCGAAACACAAATCTACTGACTCGAAGCCTGCATGGCTGTTAGCTGTAGAGATAGGGACAGGAATCGTGATCGGTTTGCTATTTGTGTCGGCTCTTTTTACTGCTGTCACAAAGTGGAAGCGGAAACCTTCGATCATTATTCCGTGGAAGAAGTCCGGAAGCACAAAGGACTACATGACAATTTACATAGGTTAGTTAGACTCTATATCTTTGAAGTTGGGGGGGGGGGGGGGGGGGGTATTTTTGTAATTTTACCCGATTCAAACTGAGCTGATTGTACACACAGATTCCGAAGCGATGAAGGATGTGGTGAGTTACAGCCGACAAGAACTCGAGGTGGCTTGTGAAGATTTCAGCAACATCATAGGTTCGTCTCCCGACAGCCTCGTGTACAAAGGCACCTTGAGGGGTGGGCCGGAAGTTGCTGTCGTATCTCTTTGCATCGAGGAAGAACAGTGGGCGGGTTACCTCGAACTATACTTTCAACAAGAGGTACAGTACATTCTTTCTTGATTAATATTCAGATGTTTTTCTTGTACTAAGTAATGCTGTCCATGCTCCAGGTGGCGGATTTAGCGAGATTGAATCACGAGAACACGGGAAAATTGGTTGGCTACTGTAGGGAGAGCAATCCGTTTGCGAGGATGTTGGTTCTTGAATATGCATCAAACGGAACACTATACGAGCATCTTCATTGTATGTTAATTATAAGCAAATAATTTCTCTTCACTCTTCAGTTTTTGAGAAACTTCGTTTGAACGCATTTCGTTTTGCCTGGTTAAAAACTGTAGATGGTGAAGGATACCAGTTTTCTTGGACCCGGCGTATGAAAATTATTATTGGCATTGCTCGCGGACTAAAGTATCTTCATACAGAACTTGATCCTCCATTTACGATATCTGAACTGAACTCTAGCTCCGTTTATCTGACTGAAGATTTCTCTCCTAAGGTCAGTTCCGTTCATGAATCGACAGTCGACACCTTAATAATTAGAGGGAAAACATTAACCTTGAATTTGAATGCTCTCGACTTATGCAGCTGGTTGATTTTGAATGCTGGAAGACAGTCCTCTCGAGATCAGAAAAGAGCGCAGGCACAATAAGCAACGAGGGTGCTGTTTGCATCCTCCCGACTTCTTTGGAACGACGCCATCTCGATATCCAAGGGAACATTTACGGTTTCGGGATGCTTTTGCTTGAAGTTGTCAGTGGGAGGCCTCCGTATTGCAAAGACAACGGGCGCTTACTCGACTGGGTAAAACATCAATGAGGGGTTTTCCGTAATTATGCTAAACCTCAGGGGTAGTTTTGAGATTTTGATTTGTTGTTATCTTCCATTGCAGGCGAACGAGTTCTTAGAATCGCCGGATGTCATGTCCGGCGTGGTGGATCCTGAATTGAAACATTTCAGACAAGAGGATCTTGAAGTTGTACGTGAAGTGGCGAACTTGTGTATCCATCCGAGCTCCAGCATTGGGACATCCATGAAAGAATTGTGCTCGATATTGGAAAGTGGAATCGACACTTCAATATCTGCCGATTTCAACTCATCCTCTCTAGCTTGGGCTGAACTCGCGCTTTCTTCTTCGTAGAGAGGGTTAACTCCCATAAACGAGGCGAATTGGTGATAGATGAAAGCAAAATATACCAGTTTTTTAAGGTTCAAGCTGACACCTGAGTACTTGTAAATCCAGTTTTCAACGAGGAACATAATGTTTGATTCTTCATAAAATTGTGTATAAAATTTGCCCTCTAATTTGAGGTCTTATAGTAGTGTTACATGAAGACTCAAACGCGTTTATTTAACGACTCCCAAAGCACATCCAAGTCGACATTTCCTCCCGAAAGTATAATGCCCACGTTGACACAGTCTTTCCGAGCAGGGTTATTCACGAAACTGTCGGATAGAACAGCTGCCAGGCCGATGGCCCCACTTGGCTCGACAGCTACCTTCAGAATTTGATAACACAGTCTCATTGCTTCGATTATCTCGTCATCCTCGACAACAATGACATCATCCACCAGATCTCGAACGACAGGCCTGTGACCGAACATAAGGAGAAAAAAGTCAATCAACTGTTTTGATTTCAAGCTACAAAACAATGTATAGTAGCCATTACCATGTGAGAGTTCCAAGAAAAGCTCGAAGGCCATCGGCTATGGTATTGGTCTCGGGTAAGGTTACAATGGTGCCAGCTTCTTTCGACCGAGCAGCATCGTTTGCTCCCTTTGGTTCCGCAGCTAATATCCGGATTGCGGGATTTATGGACTTGGCGGCTAATGCCACCCCTGAAATCAACCCGCCACCTACGACTCATGGCTAAAACGTATAAGCATCTATATATACGTATAAGTAATAAACGGGGTTCATGCAGTGAGCTTACCGCTAATTGGAACGATTATGGTGTCTATTTGACGAATCTGATCCAAGAGCTCCAGGGCTACAGTTCCCTGTCCACTGAAAACCGAAAACATTTTATCTCAAAATACTCTACGTTTTAATTTCAGAGACTGAAAAAAAAAAAAAAAAAAAAAAAAGATCCGCGCTTTACCTTATAATACGCCCGTCATTATAGGGATGAATAAGAACGGCTCCCGTTTCTTGTAGGACCTTTGCAGCAGTCTCCTCCCTAGATTCTAACGTGGCCCCACACCATATAACCCGACCTCCATAACGCTCGACGTTCTCGACTTTGCACTTTGGGGCGTTTTTGGGAATGACTATATGTGCGGGTATTCCTCTTAGCTTTGCAGCCAGAGAGAGTGCTGCTGCATGATTACCACTGTATTTTTACGGGGGAGATGAGTGGTGCCCGAAAAAGGGCAAAATCGTAAATTGGCAGCGTAAAATGAACCTGCTATGCGTCACGACCCCTTTAGCCGCCTGATCATCAGTAAGTGAAAACACGGCATTGCAAGCCCCTCTGATTTTGAAAGCTCCACTGGAGTTATGAGAAACGAATAAAAGTTCAGACAACATACATAAATATATGTGCCAAATGGATGTGTAGGAACGAGGAATCGAGCTGAATATCTCACCCTTTCTGAAAACATTCACACTTGAAGTAAAGATTTCTTCCGGCAATCGAATTCAGGGTTTCCGAGGACATGACAGGAGTTTTGTGAACGTGCGAGCTGATCCGTTCTTGGGCTGCTTTTATCGAAGAGATATCAGCCGCATAATTTTTATCACCGGCTGCTCGGGGTTTGGATTCCATCTGGCACAATCCAATTCAAATCACAAAATCATCTAAATATTTTTACAGAAAACGGTAAACTACATATTGAGATTGCACAAGTAATATCGATTTTCCCAGTTCCTTAATTCGATAAACGAAACAGATTACTACCTAATTCGCATTCAAATCCCACACCACAGAACACTAAAAAAAACTAGTTCAACAAACATCAAACCTAGGGTTCATACAAAAATCCCCAATTCTAGGGTCGGGTTTTATCGATGCTACACCGGGAGGAATACTCCAGTCGAATAGCAATCGCAGAATATACAAAATTATACACACAATCACACACACTCGACGTGAATTCCTCCAGATTAACATCTACAACACCTTCAGCTCATCAAAAAACGGAAGCACATATTCACACAAAAAAAAACACACGAGAAATTAGAAATCGCCAGAGAATAAAGTAAAATACCGTAATTATTCATAAATCATACTCTAATTATCAAGAATTCAAGAATTAGGAAATCACAGTAGAAACCTCAAATCTCCCAGATGTTATTCGGTTATCTTTTTGCGGTTGATTTTTTTATTTTTATTTTAATTCGGTCGGTTTTACATATTTAATTTATTTATTTATCCGAAATTAGAAAAAAACACATTGATTTGTTTATCAGATTATTTGGATTATGAGTGGACTGTAATTAATTACAATAATCACTAATCAGACTATTTTCAATTTTTCATATTTGCACATAATACTTTTAAGAAAAGTTTACATTAACAAAGGAAAAAATAATTGAACCAATAAAATTTGCATTTATTCATCATTTTCATATTTCATATTTCATTCTTGTGTAATTATATTTTTCATTACTCTGAATCAAGTCCACTTATTAATCAAATGAGCCTAGCTAACCAATTTATTGGATGTTCAATGTCGCATTCTTGCCGGGAAAATTCTTGCTTAGAAATCGAACATAACGTATATCATATACTACTAGTAGTTATTTTGTTATTGAATAACATAATGTGTCATACTTCTCAATTGCGTAATCTTTTGAAATATTGATCAGTCATTTTTATTACAAATATTTTGAAGCTCTCTTATTTATAACACTGATAAATGCAGATGCACACCTTCAAATAACCAATATAATTTCGACAAAACCCTTTGCTATTAGGTTTTCGGTAATAGTACTTGCACCTATGATCGCAACCGCCTACTTCTTTTGGGCACAACCCCACGTTATCAAAGCAGCCTTTTTCTTCCAGTTGCCGCGACATATGATCAATATCGCTTATCGTAGCTCCTGCAATTAATTAATTAACTTCGGTTTATTTTTGGTATTAACATCAATCGGTTGTTAGACGTTTAATTATGTCTTAACATGTACAATCCATGTTTGTAATTTACAATTAAAAATGCAAGTTTTTCTTCAAACGCGTTGTAACATCGATCTCTGATGATTGGTGTTAAATTGTAACAAAAAAAATAAAATAAAAAATTAGAACCTGATGTATTAGCGAATACAAAGAAAAAAAGGAAGAAGATCATCATAGTGATATTCTCCATTTGTTTAACTGGTATATTGTAATTAAAATGAAGTTATAATTTCAATAGTAATTTAATTTTCCTTGTGACATTTATATAAGGGAGAGTATAGAGCATATTCTACAACCTTTTAAAACTAATAAAATTATTATTTAGATTATGAGTTGACTATAATTAATTACAGTAATCAATGTATATTTTTATGACAAAATTAAATTACATGGATTTTAGTTCTGAAATATGTTATTTACATATATTATTTATTTATTTATTTATTTATATTACTATACTTCTCTGTTATGAATTGTATACTTTCGGGTTATATTTTCTAGGGTGGGCGATTTTTTCCGAACCGTCCTGAACCGATATGGTCCCGTTCCAAAAAATAGCATATTCGTTCGAGTACACTATTTATTGTTCCGATCTCGGTCTCGTTCCAATTGAAGTAATACCATTACAAAGTCCAAATATTTTTGTCCCGTTCCGGACCGATTGTCCCGGTTAAAAAAATTATTAAATTATTATATAATATAATACATTAATACTTTATATAAAATTATTAATTGAATTTCTAAAAAACTCAAACCCTATTCGGCTATTCCTAAAAATTGAAATGGCATGAAGAAGATTGAAGACTGAAATGGTTGTGTCTAGTTCCATTGAACGTTTAATGTTGTTTTAATGTTTTTAAACTTTTTGGATTTTATTTTTTAATTTGTTTAAATTTTTTGATGTCTTTCTAGTTGGTTTAAAGTTTAAAGTTAAAAAAAAAAAAAAAAAAAAAAAAAAAAAAAAAAAAAACTTCAGGATATTTTTATTTTATTTTTTAGTTAGTTTATTTTTTTATAATGTCCCGAAATAACATTGTCCCGAATTGGTCTCGAACCGATCCTGAATAGTACCATGTTCAATTGGGACTATAGTCTAAACCGGACCGATCCTGAACCGATATATATAACCGGTATTTGGAATAGGACACCCATAATCCCAGACCGTCCCCGAACCGTGCCCACCCCTAATATTTTATTTTCAAAATAAAAATAGAAAAAAAATGTGATTATTCGTTTGAGACACTTTAATTTTGTACTCATACTTTATTTTTTTTCAAATTAAGATTTAAAAAAATATTAGTAGAACTTTTTCAACATTTTCACTAAATAAAAAATATATTAGAAACAAAATATTTATTAATACGTTACATTACAATAGCAATCATTGAGATTTTATGTTTTAATATAACTAGTATTATATTTTTAAATTTGATATTCTTAAAGATTTTAAATATTAGTTAGAATTATTAAATTAATTAATTACATAATTCAATTTTAGATTTTAATTAATTATTTAATAATCTTATATATTTTGTATGATTTTAATATTCTATATTGATGAGAAAAAAATAAGATACTATGATTTAATAAATAAAAAATTAACTTGAAATTTTATAAAAATTAATTAATAGAATTTTAATTGAAAAGCAAATAAAAAATAAATATAAATAGACAAAATGAGTAAAAAAAAAATACACTTGATACAAAAGTTCTTGAGTTGAATTAGAGAATATAATATATGTAGTAGTTTTCTTCACCCTTAATAATAAAAGAAAATATCATATATATTTTCTAAAATATTCACTATTATTTATTTTTATTACATACTACAGTAGTATATTTGAAGCTGTCTTATTTTCAACACTGAAAAACGCAGGTGCACACCCTCGAATAACCAACATAATATTTACAAAACCCTTTGGTATTAGGTTTTGGATAATAGTACTTGCACATATGATCACAATCGCCTTCATATTCGTCTGGGCACAACCCCACGTTCATGAAGCAGCCTTTTTCTTGGAGTTGCCGCGAGACATATTGATCAATATCGCTTATAGTACCTCCTGCAATAAATTAACATCGGTTTATTTTTGGTATAATTAACATATATTCGATCGGAATTGTTAAACATTTATATATGTTTTAATCAACACAATCGATGTTTGTAATTTACAATTAATTAAAATGCAAGTTTCATTGAATACGTTGTAACATCAATTATTTGATAATTGATTTTGTTAATTCGTAAAAACAAACAAACCTGATGTATTAGCGAATACAAAGAAAAAAATGAAGAAGATCATCTTAGTGATTTGATCCATTTGCTTTGGTATACAATTGTAATTGAAATGATATTATAATTTCAATACTTGTTTAATTTTTCTTGTGACATTTAATTTATATAGTGGAGTTTGGAGCATATTCTTAAGCTTTTTGTATATATAAGAGATTGGAGCATATTCAACAACTTTTTAAAACTAATCAAATTATTTAGATTATGAGTTTAATTGACTATAATTAATTACAGTAATCGAATTATTTTTATAAAACAAAATTAAATAACAGAACTTTGAGTCACGAAAATGAATTGAACCGAATAAAAATTGCATTTATTCATTATCTTCCTCAAAATCATTTTTTTATAATATATATATTTTTCTAAAATATATATAATCCAATTTATTGTTGTTACAAAATAAATATTTGAAGGTCTTATAAGTTTTGGCAATTATAAGCGCACAAACACAAATCTGGAAGACCAGGATTATGTTGGCAAAATCCTTTTGGGTTTCGAAGTGAGCCGTAAGTTAATTTGCACCTACGATCACAGTCATCTAGGCACAACCCCAAACCGATTAAACACTGACTGTTGATTACAGCCTTTACTTCTCGCGTTGCACGAGCATCGCTACTCGTACCCCCTCCTCCTGCAAACAAATCGTAACAAATAATTAATAATCATCTGACATAAAAAAAAGTTGAGAATAAAAACTAAAAGAATCGGAAAGACTCACTTGATGTTGAAGTCAACGCTAAGAAAAACACGAAGAACATCATCGCAGTAATATGAGTCTTCATTTGATTTGGATTGCAGTGTTTTAAAAATGATGTTGTTATTTCAATGTTAATTTTTTCTTGTTACATTTATACAAAAAAAAATTGAGAGTAATAATTAATTGCTGTAATCGTTCTAAACTATACTACTCCTTGCAAAGTGAATTAATGATAATCTTACATCTAATTTCATTCTAAAAGTATTATTTGCAAAATGAATGATGATAAATTTACATACCTACTGCGTATAATTATATATGGTACTTATTTTAAAATATATACTATATATTACTACTTTTTCCGTTCCAAAATCGTGTTAAATGTTTTTTTTTTTAATTTTGATATGTTATTGTATAGTTATATTTTCAATCAATTAAGTTAGAATTTAGTTTATTTCAAAATTTTGAAAAAATATATAATTAAATAAAAAAATATAAAATTCCACGCGTAAATAACTTACCTAATGAAAATATTATTATTATTATTATTATTATTATTATTATTATTATTAAAAATCATCTCAATTAACTTTAATTTCTAAAAAAAAAAAATTACTCGAAATATTAGTTGAAATCATATCCGACCCGATGGATCCGATTCATTTGTCAGCAGTACTACCCAAAAAACTGCTACCTCCTTCACACCACCAATCCCCAAATCGCTGCAACTCCAGTTTTTTTTTTTTTTTTTTTTTTTTTTTTTTTTTTCATTTTTGATAATCGTTACGATTAGAGCTCTCTTGTTATTGTTCCTGATAATCGTCGATTTAATCGATCGAATTAGGAAACCCTAGTCAAATGGGGTGCACCGTTAGAGAGAAACACATCCGCACTAATCGGAGGACCCGATCGGTGAAACCCGAACCCGATCATTCCGCCTCCACCCACGCGAACGGAAACGCGGAGAAATCGGGGAATCCGAACCCCAGCACCAAACCTAAGAGCTACCACATGTGTCTACCTTCCTTGTCGGCTCATGGATGGGGCTACTGCACGGAGGAACAGCTGGAGGAGATACTGCTGAAGAACTTGGATTTCCTGTATAATGACGCCATTGGAAAGCTTGCTTCATTGGGTTATGGAGATGACGTGGCACTGAACGCCATTCTGAGAAACGGGCATTGTTACGGTGGTATGCATGCTTTCGGGAATTAGTATTCGTTTTTTCTTCTATTTCTTCTGGTTTCAGATATCTTATTTAGTGTTGGCGATTTGTGCTTACTGTGATTTTTCTTGACATAGAATTGATCTATATGATTGTGGATATTCACGAAAGATGCAAAATTGGGCGGAGTCGTTGTTACTTGCTAGCATTCATAGAGTTGGTAACTGTAGTGGTAGCTCAGGAGCTAAGGAAACAATTTTTCTAGTAAACTTTATAGGATTCTTTTAGATTTCCATTTTAATCAGGGTATTGTTTGATCTTTGTTCACATCATAGGAAATGCACGAGTGCTTCAACTACAGTCTAATCTAATGTCCTATGATATTAAATATAACCTGGCTCCCTATAACTTCATGAAACTTGAAAGTGTTCTTGGTTCGTTCTTTACATTTTGTTTTTATGACTGGATATACTCTCTTATTCTAATTTTTCTCAACTAGGCTTATTTCCCTCGAGGATGTCTTTGATGATAATACTTTTACCTAACACTTTGCTAATTAGCCTTTAAATCATGGAAACGAGTTTAGCGTTTGCTAATCCTCAATATTCAGGGTCAAATATCCTTACTGATTGAATTTTTTAGATTTTCAGCATATTTTCTGCCATGATATTCTGTCACTGCATGATTGATCTGTTATATGATCACGATTAAAGAAATTACCAGATAATTGGTAATGTAAACTTGGACTTGATCATTTGCAAGAAGATCATTGGTAACTTTATATTCTAATTCTAATTGTGGTGTTTGAACTCTTCTGTATGTATATAAGGCCAAGTGGAGACAGGAGCAAAAAGCCAAAGAAATAGTACTCACGCAATTGGAAGACGAGCGCCGCCTCAAAGAAGTCTCTGAGGCCAACAACAAAAGGAAACTCGATGCCCTCCGTCTGAAAATAGAGATAGACTTCCAACGCCATAAAGACGACCTCCAGCGCCTGGAGCAAGAATACGCCCGTCTCAAAGAGGCATGTCGAGAATCGACCCAACGAATCCCGGGCGGAAGATTCTGTGAAACCCGAAGGCGAGACAATCACGAGGCTGCTGCACGAACTTGAACAGATGGAACAAGACTCTCAAGAGAAAGCAGCTGCCAGCTGTGATCGAGAGTGCATGATCTGCACGAGAGACGAAGTGTCGGTTGTTTTTCTTCCTTGCGCACATCAGGTTATGTGTGTAAGCTGTAATGACAGCTACGGGAAGAGAGGCGGCAGAGCGCCTTGTCCATACTGCAGGGTACAAATAGAGCAAAGGATTCGGGTTTATGGTGCTAGCTGGTGATTTTAATTTTCTTTGGAGAGGGATAAATAAATGGCTAAGCTTGTGAGGGACTATATAGGGTTATTTTGAGATGTTCCAATAAGCGGATTATAAGTAGTAATTTATAGGTGAAAAATATCACTGGTCCTGTTGTAAATAGTTTTTTATCTGGTTCGAACTCGTGTTTATTAAAATTTGAAATAAAAAACTTACTATCACACCAAATATTTGAATTAAAACAAATAGAATGTTACATGCTAATATACTGTAAATATTTCTTTGTTAAAAGAATAAAATAACTTAAATTTATTATTTAATCACAATAATAATTCATTGAAAAAAATATTTAAAAAATCAATTAATTAATTTATAATTATAACTTTAAAATTAAGTAAATACCAATTAATTTAAATTTCATTATAATTTTGATTAAAAAATATAATAAAAATTAATAAATTATAGAGTAAATTTAAATTTAATAATTCATTAGTTTATATTTATTAAATAATTAAATAAAAAAAATTATTAATCAAAAAATATAATAATAGAAATTAAAAATTAAAAATATTTAAATATAAAATAATTCAAATTTAATAATTCAGTATTTTAAATTTATTAATTAATCATTATTTAAATTTAATAACCAAAATTATAACAATTATTTTTTATTTTTAATATATTATTAAAATAATTTGTTATTTTATTTAATTTGTAATGTCTTTATAAAATGATTTCTTTATTTACTTTAAAATTTAATAATTTATTTTATTTTTGTATTTAATTTAAATTTTATATTAGTTTATTTTATACTATAATATTTATTTATTTAACTATTTCTTTTTAACTTTTATGATTTATTTAATTAATTAATATTAGTATAATAATTAATAGTACAAATATATTAATTGTTCAAAATGTCAATATTTGATATTAATGGTTCAGTGAGTTTATGGTCAAATGTTCAATTCCTAAATCAACATTTTACTTATTTAAATTACAGTGAAATCTTTATAAATTAATACTCGATAAATTAATAATCTCTTTAAATTAATAGAATTTTTCAGTCCGATTTAGTCTTTTAAATGAAAAAAAATACTCGATAAATTAATAATCTCTTTAAATTAATAAAATTTTATGGTTCGAGATTATTAATTTATAAAAGTTTTACTGTATTTAAAATATAGGTGAGTTTATGAGTAACTGATTTTGAATAAGTCAAATGTTCAATTCCTAAATCAACATTTTACTTATTTAAATTATTTAAAAAATAGGTCAAATGTTCAATTCCTAAATCAACATTTTATTTATTTAAATTATTTAAAAAAAATTACCAGTACTTATTGAATTTGACTTCAACCACCACATTTTATTTATTTAAATTATTAAAAAAAAACTACCAGTATTTATTGAATTTGACTTCAACTGAACCATACATATATTATTTTCTCTAATTTATAGTGTACTCTTTCCATCTTGATTATATGTTTATACATTGGTGGATAAATTGATTAATAAAAATAATTGTTTTTTAATATATTGATTAAAAAAATATAAGTAATTTTGTATTTTAAAAAAGAGTTATAAGTGAAAATAAAAAATTAGGTAAATAGGAAATATTTTAAAAATTATATTTTAAAATTTAAAAAAAAATGATGTTTGAAAATGTGTTAGATAAAAAAAAATTATATATATAAATTAATCTCGAATGAACTTGGACAATTGAGGGAAGATTCATTATATTGAAATAAAATGCAATAATTTAACATTATTCATGGTATTATAATAAAATTGCAGGGAAATTGCATGAAATTCATCATATTATAATAAAATGTATACTTAAATTGCACACCATTAAACAATATTAATATACTAAAAATGTCCGCCAAGCTGAAGAGAGCCACGTTTTTTTAAACAATATTAATATATTTGAATATTATTAAAATATAATTGTCAAATTTTATTTAGTTATTAGAATTAATTAGTTTAATTTAATAAAATTATAAACTTTAAAGACAACTAAATTCTTTTCATCAATAACCTTTAAAAAAATATAATAAATACATTATATACATTCAATCATCCTCTTCACCGTCAACATTTTCTTTTATTGTTGAACTTGTACTGATCTTCAACTTTCTACATTTTTGCACAAAAAAACCAAAAGAAATGTAAGAAGTTTATCATAATATAGTAAAATGCACTGAAATTGCACGAAATTCATCATATCATAATAAAATGTACTTAAACTACACACTGTTAAACTATATAATATTATTGAAGTATCTTCATTCAAAACAATAACTTGACATCAAGCTCGACACTAAAACCGTTAATAAGCTTACGGTTGGTGAGATTCTGAGGGGGATATTGGCCACTCCGGTTCAGTTCATCATTGGCAGACGATTCTATATTGGCTCTTACAAAGCACTAAAACACGACTCTGCGAATATGGACATCCTGATCACTCTTGGGACAATCGTTGCATATTTTTATTCGATCTACTCAGTGTTCAGAGCTGCCATGTCACCAACTTTCAAGTCGGCCGATTTTTTTGAGACTAGCTTGATGCTAATTTCCTTTATACTGTTGGGGAAATCTTTGGAGATTCTAGCAAAGGGGAAGACATCCGAAGCCATAGAAAAGCTCATGAACTTGGCTCCCGAACAGATACATTTTTTTTGTATTTTGTGAAGAAAAAAATGTAATCTATTGTTAAAAAATTTAGTAAATTTTTATGAGATTTAAAGTTCTTATATTTTACAACCATTTGATTTTCTTTGAATTTTTGTGCAAGATTAAGTCAATTTTTTAGGACAATTTTTATTTCATCTTTGAATTGGGATTATATAAATTTCTTAGATTTTGGATTATATTGATTAAATATTAAAAAAAATCTTATAATTTTTTAATTGTTGGTATTTTAGCATTCCAGATTCTAATTCAAAATCTTTACAAAAATTGTAAAAAATCTTTAAAAAAAATTGTAAAAGTAGTTTTCTATGCCAATAATAAATCATTAAAACAAAATTAAATTAGTATATAAATTTAAATAAAATTAATTAAATAACGATTTTGGGTGCCATTGTACTGTTCCAAACTGAATCACCGATGTGTCACGAGGAGTTTGAGTTCGAGTAGGCCATTCCTCCTCCATCGATTTGTAGTGTAGCGTTGAACCCTCTGATTTTTGGCTGCTGTGCTGTTGCTGTAGGTGATTCTTTGTCAAATTGTCAGGGGATACTGCTACTGGTTTTTGGCTGGATTCAGGGATACATTGTATGCTTTCAGAATGCTTCCATGGTTTGACCATCCCTAATTGGGATTTTGGGAACCGTGGTATGGCTTTCAATTGTTCATCAGAAATGTTGGGAATTCCGTCGGAGGCATGACAGCGGTACGTGGTCAAATACGAGAAACAATGTGCTGGTCGCGCCGGAATCAGTGATCTCAATGATTTGAGATCGGGCGAATCCGGGATTTCTGCCGCCGCCGCCGCCGCCGCCGGAGGTTCTTCTCCTCCTCCTTTGGCGGCTTTGCCATAGTAGTACGTACAGGCACCGTGGCGCATCAAATACCCTACATCGCTCCTACATACGTTGTGGGATTTCGCGATGGCGGAGATATCGAAGGACTTGGCCGGGTTTTCTTCGCCAGACCCACTTCTTTCTGCGGCCAACGACGCGCCGAGCTGAATCAATTCTTCCTCCAGCTCAGCCGATACGTCCGTGAGTTTTCCAAGTACGGCGGAATATCTAAGTTTCGCTTCGTATTCCGCGCACTGCTGCTCCATCAGCTTCCTCTTCATCGACCGGATTAGTATTTTGTACGGCGCTCGTCTGCGCCAAACATGTATTATTTTTCGCCGGAGTATCATTCCCTTGGATTTTCTGATTTTCTCAATTTAGGGTTGTTTCGACGGAATTGGGGATTAATTATGAGAAACGTAAGAGGAGGATGATAAATATATATAGGGAGGAGAGTATAATTTGGATGCGGTGAATAGTACTTACTCTTTTGGGTTTTTTTTTTTCATACAAAAGCCCAACAAAACTTTTATTTTGGATTAAAACCCAAATAATTTTCAAATTAACAAAAATATTTTTTAATTGATTTCAAATATTTTATAAATCTTTTAATGTGTGTTAAAATATATTTGATGAGATTTAAATACCTTTTAAATAATTTAAAAGTCTCTAAAAATATTTTTCATGTGTGTTCATCTTTAATATATATGTCTTCACATGATATATATAATAAAAATTTAATAATGGATTCAGGTAATAAAGACTGAGAATGAAATTGTGGACTCAACTCTCAGTTCTACTAAAATAGCCTTTTCCGGATCGTCATTCAGGGGTGTAGTTTTTATACTATATCAACTAAGACTATCATAAATTACAATTATTAACATGGAAAATGAATAACATTCAGAAGAGAATATGAATTCATCTCATGGCTTGCCATTGAAAAAAGAAACACCAATAATTCCTAGATGCATGCAACAAATAATATCACACTCTACTTGTGTCTACCTGTTTGTGTCAACAGTCATTTCAAAATCCCAACAGAAATCATATTAGTTACCTTTGGGGCAAAAAAACAGCTCCAGCTTGAAGACACCTCCTGTAAAGTAATCCAATGAGACAAAAAAAAAAAATAGATAAATAGTATCAATTGTTGGCAAGGGGGTCACACACACACATAAAAAAAACATAAAATCTATAAGCACATGCAATGTCCAATTCACCATGCAAGCTAGTGAACGCACAAAAGACTATCGATGTTGATATGAGACGTAAAAATAAGGTGCAGTGTTATGTTAATTAGCTAACTTTCATCTGAAACTGGTACATAGAGACGTAACAAAAAAAATCGACCAAGTGTGACTGGCAGTTTGAAACTTATACTTCATCACTACCTACATGAAAATTGAGTTACAATTTTATTTGAAATTTTAAATTGCGGTCGAGGCAGCTGAAATTGTTCTCGTGAAAAAAAATACTTATAACTGATTAGTGTGGTTTGTACTTTGTAGTGTGGTTTGTCCAGAAGAACTGACATAGGAATCTTAGTGCTTTTAAATAACAATGTACAAAGGATTGTTCAATATTTTATTTATTTCCACACCAAACCAAACATGCCTTTAGAGTCAACATGAAGGGATCTTTTATTGCTGAAAACAAGAAAACTGAATAAACCCCATGCTATGCAATCACATTGAAGATAGACTTATACGCGGAAACTAGCAGGCTTCGACATTTTTCCAGAGTTGCCCTTGTGTCCTTTTGTGACTTTATCCAGATTGCTGGCTCAGTTTGGCTTTCAGTGACTGGAGCTTCTCTTTGGCCAGAGGCATTATCGAGTGGAGTTCATCAAAATAAGGCGCAGTTGCATTCTTTGTGTCCTCTATCCACTTGAGTATTCTTTTACGGGGACCAAGAATACGTTCACGGTCATTTTCATGTGCGACCTATTTTGAATTTTTTTGAGAAATGTTATCAGACACAAGGAAGGCAATTTGAGTTATGATCCCAATTCATTACAGAGAGGATGAAAATGCAGGAGGAATATTTCATGTTTTCCTTTTCTTACCTCAAGTTGCATGATTTCACAGACCAAAGAAATATCTGCTATGGAAGGCTCTGAATTTCCCAGCAGAAATGGTTTATCTCCCTCGAGCCAGTAAGTCTCGATAGTTTCAAGAGACGCTGCCAGAAGTTTTTCGCCCTCAGAAGCCGCTTTTGGGTTCAAGGGCCGGCCCAATGCGGGTGCAATAGTGTCATTGACAATGAATCCGACTGGCCAAAAAGAGGAACAAGGTTAGATAAAAAAAAAAAAAAGTACGCAGTACCAAATTATTTTTTTGCCAAACGACTAAAAAGTCATTATGAGGAGATAAAATGAATTCGACTATAAACATAATATGCGTTCACAAAAAAAATCATGTTGGAAAAGTTTTTAAACTTTTCCAACATGCTCAACGGCCTGAGAACCCTATATTTTATAAATAGCATTTGTTAGAATAAGTATCTTGACTAATAAACCACATGCACCACTCAATTCCATCACTGAATAAGTATGGAAATAAATAAACGTACTGCACTTATTCAGCTATTTATTTCTATTCAATGACTAATAATTCACCTGCACCACTGCGCAAATTGGAGTGATGCCAATCCAACACAGAGTGGAGCTTCGCCCTTTTTTGTATATCAGCTGGATACCTAAAACAACAAGAATGCACGTAAAAAAATATGTATTTGCATACTTGATAACAACGAATTTTTTATTCAGGATCGGAAAATTCTTCAATCAATTAGCTAAACTCAAACGGATAAGATTCTGAAAGGGGATATATTTTGGGGTAAAATGGGAACAAATTGCATTTTATGCTGACAAGACAAATTATAATCTGACATACAAATGTATTTAGAAGCCGAACGTACCAGTGATCAGCAACTCCGGGGAATGCAGAGGCCAGATAAATAAGTATTGCATGACTGCGAAAAAAAACAGTGAACACCACAGGAAAGATTCGCAGAGTAAATAAACTTTTTGTGTGAATGAGCAAGTAAGATTAAATAGTAGTTCTTCATTTAGCACTATTTAATGTCTTTTTCCTATTCCAAATCGTCTCGTCAATGATACAAAATGCCAACTGCAAAAAATCCATCTTACGATTGAGATGTTCATCATTACATCATAACAGGGTACTCAATATCCCAACTCAAATCGTCCTATGATTAATCAATTTGATTCGGACGACATCAAACGAGCTAAGCCGAATTACGGAACCAGGTGAAAAACTAATAGCACAATTTACCCCAACCATTTAAGTTACTGGTGTTATTCAGATCCGAAAGGGTACCTTTCGAAAAGCTTGAAATCACCGTGCACGATCGCTGGAACTTTTTTCATGGGATTTATTTCTGGATTTAAATAATCCAAATAAAATAAAAAATCAATTTTTTTTTCTCAAATTGAAAAGTAATCGAATCGATTATTGAACCCATTCGCACCTGCAAATTCAGGGGTTCGGTGCTGCTGCTTCGCGAGCTCCATCTTCACCTCCTCGAATTCAATCTCATTCGCCCTTTTCGCCCAAAACGAAAATTAAAATTCGAGACGGAAAAAATCCAAATTTAAAATTAGACGAAAATCGCGCGGAGAAATTATACTTGCAGAAGATGATGATCGCCCGCGACGGCTGCGACATCCGATCGACGTACAATTTCAGCGCCATCTTTCTCTCTCACGCAAATCGATGTGGACTGTGTGTAAATGTTTCAATGGAGGTGCTAGAGCAGTCTAGCTTAAAACCAGACGTGGTGAGTCGGCAGCCACGTGTACTCTTTGTCGGACCCACGCACATAATTTAAAAAAGAAAAATTAAATAATTGATCATATTATGTATCTTCGATTTACATAATTTGAGGTAGAGATTCATAATTATAAATAATTTAAGGTATAATTATTCATTTTATTCAAGTGAAACTCATAAAACATACTAATAAGGTAGGAAATAACTGTAGGGATGTAGGGATGTCAATCGGGCCAGCCCACTCGGTTTTGGGCTAGCCCACTCGGGCTATCGGGTTACTTCGGTTCGGACTGATCGGGCTGAAATTTTTTCGGGTTGTAAATTTGTAGCCCTAACCCTAAAATTTTCGGTCTCGGGCTAGCCCATCGGGCTGGATAAACTAATATTATATAATAAAAAAATAATTTTTAATATAAAATTAAATTTAATATTAATAAAATATTAATAAATAATAATTATTATTATAAATCTAATATTTAAATTCTCCAAATTATCAAATGTTCATTCAATAATATTTAAAATTGTAATTTTAGTTGACAATTTTTTTTTATTTGAATATATTATTTTATTTATTTAAAATATTTGTATAAATAAATAAAATGAACTCTAATATATTTAAATAAATCGGGTTGTCGGGCTAGCCCACGGTTTATCGGGCTAGCCCACTCGGATTATCGGGTTACTTCGGTTCGGGCTAATCGGGCTGAAATTTTTTCGGGTCGAAAATATTCGACCCTAACCCTACATTTTTTCGGGCGGACTTCGGGTTAACCCACAGTTTCGGGTTGGATTGACATCCCTAGAAATAAGGTTCATATTGAATTGTGGTGGAAATTAGAATTGTACAAAAGTATATGGTTATCCCCTTTAGTTTTCTCAATTTTTTTGATTTAATTCAAGTTCAAATCATGTTCTACTTTTCTACGTAGAATGTGTTGTTTTATACAAGATTTGAATTCGGACGTCATCAACGTGTAAAATACTCTCAAACTTAATTTTTTTAAATTTAATTTCAAATCAATTTAATACACTAAAATTTGATTTTTTTAAAGTTAAATTTCAATTCAATTTATTTTTTTGAATTTAATTCAATGTTGTATTGAATCAAAATACGGAGTATAAGTTGTTTGCGAAAATGGCTTTATATAATTGTATGGATAAACAAATGGTATAATTAGGAAAAAAAGTATTTAGGTTTTTTAATTTACAAATTCAACCACATAAAATACACTTTATATTTAAGGGTAATAAAATTTTAAATTATTTATTTATTAGAATAGTATAATTTAAATAATTAAAACAAAAGATACATTTTTAAAAAATTAATTACTATATTATCCTTAAAAAAATAAAATAATTTTACAAAAATAAAACAATTTTATTATTAAAATAAAATATTTTGCGCTATTATTTTAATTATACCAGCAATATTTTAATAATTTTAATTATGCAATATATTTTGCAATGGCTTTATATAATTGTATGGATAAACAAATGGTATAATTAGGAAAAAGGGTATTTAGGTTTTTTAATTTACAAATTCAACCACATAAAATACACTTTATATTTAAGGGTAATAAAATTTTAAATTATTTATTTATTAGGATAGTATAATTTAAATAATTAAAACAAAAGATACATTTTTAAAAAATTAATTACTATATTATCCTTAAAAAAATAAAATAATTTTACAAAAATAAAACAATTTTATTATTAAAATAAAATATTTTGCGCTATTATTTTAATTATACCAGCAATATTTTAATAATTTTAATTATGCAATATATTTTGCGTAATTTTTTTACTCTACTCTATTATATATTTTTTATTTATTAATTTATGTACTAGTAATATTTTGTTTCTGGTTAGTAGTAATTTTTTTTTTTGATTTATTTTTTATTATTGCTATTTATTTTAGTATTATAAATTTAATAATTGTTTTTTAATAAAAATATTATTCTTTTTGTTTTTATGTTTTTTTTGTTTTTTTTTTTGTTTTTGAAGCAGTTTATCATATTATTTATTTTTCTTTTTTTTCTTTTTTTATATGTGTTTTCTTTTTTATTAATTTTAAAAAATATATTATTCTTATGTGTTTTTTTGAATGGTTCTTTATATTTATTTTATGTTATTTAGATGTTTGAATGCAGTGTGGATTCTTTTTTTTTTTTATCGCAATTTCAATAGAAATATACTGCTAAAAAAAAGGTTAATTTTAGAAGTTAGCCCTATTTCATAATTAAGAAAAACTAAGTTATTTTATTATAATCAAATAGTATTCATTTCCCTTTAACCAAATTGTCCCTAAACAAATTTAATAATAATAAGATAGTGTGTCCACCGGATGGTTTAATTTATGCTACACCTGATGGAGTACGGACCTTTCTTTTGGACTTAATTTCAATCCAGATCAGTTCAGTTCAGTCAGTTCAGTTCAGATTAGAATTTTCAATGAGTGGAAACAAGCACCCAACCTAATAAAGGGGCTTGTTGAGTAAGGCCGGCTTTCGAGCCCAAGCCTACTGCTTAGTAAGCTTGAGCGCATCTTCCTCATATCAAGGCTTTCTTTTCATTTTAAATAAGGGGCGCGTTAGCTAGGCCGTTTTCTTGCAGGAGTGCTAACGCGCGCCCTTACGTTTTCTTCGCTTGCTCTGCAGTACGAGCCTCATACAGAGCCGCGCTCCTTTAATATGATGAGAAGAAGGGAAGGGGGGGCACCCTCTTTTCCGCACCAATCCTTATTTCCTACTACATATTTTTTGGGGTGTATAGCTCAGTTGGTAGAGCATTGGGCTTTTAACCTAATGGGTTTCAGTTAAGTTCAATTGTTCGTTTCAAAACAAATTAAAATAAAATAAACAAAAAAATAATTTCAATCTATAATTTTAAATATACAAACTAGTTACTGTAATAATATTATTAATATTTTTAAAAAAAATATTTAATAACTTATAAAAATTATTATTATTAGTATAAAAAAATCAATTCAGTTCAGTTCAGATTGCTTAAGTCCAGTTCAGTTCAGTTCAGATTGCTTGCTTAAGTCCAGTTCAGTTCAGATTGCTTAAGTTCATTTCAGTTCATTTCAGCCTTTTTCAGTCCAAAAGAACAGGTTCTACATCATCCATTTAATAACTGTATATTTATTATTATTTTATACAAGTACACATACAATCACAGACACCGACGTGTATGGTGTATGCATCTACGGTTAATATGCTACAATAGAGTAATACACCGAGTGTAGCATCTAATGAACCCCACGGACCACTGCCTCCAAATTATACTCTTCCCTATTTTTAGACCTACACGCACATCGTATATTACATTATCCCCAATTCCCACTACCGCCGAAACCCTAGATGGAGGATACCAGATCATTCGAGGGCTTGAAATTCCGACGATTCGTAAAACTGGATTGGCGTAGGGTGTAAACGAATCGAATCCAATATCTCACTATTCAATTCGTATTCGTAAGTATATTCAAGTATTCATATTCGTATTTGTATTCGTTTGAATATTAAATTTCGATTCGTATTCTTATTCGTTAAAGTAAGTATATTTAAGTATTCATATTCGTATTTGTATTCGTTTGAATATTAAATTTCGATTCGTATTCTTATTCGTTAAATATTCGAATATTTATTTGAATATTTAAAAATTCTAATATATAAAAAAAATATTATAAAAAAATATGAAATGAACAATATATATTGTTTCATTTTCTTTTTATAAAAACATTAAAAATCTTAATTATAAATTTTAAAATAAAACAAAAATATTATTTGACAATTGTAAAGTTCTGATTATCAATATATCTTTGATGATCAATATATCTTGCTTCATTGTTTTATTTTTCTTAAAACATTATAATATGCATAAGTAATAAATGGAAAGTAAGAAATGATCGAAAATATTAAAAAATAGTATTTTTAGTATTTATTATAATAATATATCGTATCAAATTATTCTTATAATATTTGAATAGAATAATACACTATTTATATTTGTATTCGGAAATATTTGAATATAAAAAAATATTTGTATTTATATTCGTATTTTTTTTTAATATGAATCATAAAAAATCGAATCGAATCACGAATCAAGCAAAAAAAAATTGATTCGTTTACCTCCGTGCAGCAGCCGCCGTTCATAAGAGTAGATTATGTGATGAATAAATACATACTCTTGTATATGACATGCACATAAAATGAGAAGCATATCTTCATTCAAAAGATTAAAAAGGCAACAAAACTCAACTATTGCATTCAACTCGTCATTCTTTGAACTTCACTTCGACAACAAAACATAAAATTACTAATTTAGTTAATTTGAAAATTATGTGTTTTTAATCCAAAATTGTTTTCTATATCCAAAATAAAAGTTGACTTTGTATGATAAAATAAATTAATAGTAATAATAATAATAATAATAATAATAATAATAGTAATAAATAAAATGTGTCCACCGCCCTCAAAATTAAAAGGGAGAAAAATTAAAGTACACTATATGGGATAGCGCTACATCTTATTTGCACTAGCGTATACAAAATATGGTTTTTTACACTAAAAAGCTCTGAATGTCCCAATTTACCCTCAAAGCTTATCGAATAGGTTAAAATATCATTCGACAATACTATTCAACAATACCATTCGACAACAATATAGTACCGTTATTTTTTTCTTTATGTTAAATTTTTCCAACTTTTATGAAATGAAAAAATTTTCTTTATGGAATATATTTATATTTATTTGTCGAATGTTTTTATTATTTATAGAATATATCTGTTTTATAAATACAATTGTTTGTCGAATATGTTTTTAATGTTTATCGAATATAAATCTGTTTCTTGAATATGTGATATATTTATTTATCGAATATGTTTTTAATGTTTATCGAATATAAATTTGTTTCTTCAATATGTTTTTATTGTTTATCGAATGTAATCACATTGTTTGTGGAATACATTTATTTTATATTTATGTGTCGAATATGTTTTTATTGTTTTTCGAATATAAATTTGTTTTTTCAATATGTTTTAATGTTTATCGAATGTAATCAGATAGCTTGTCGAATACATTCCTCGAATATGATTCAATGGTTTTTTGAATCGAATACATGTTTGCATTCAATTCATGATAAATTTACTGAATTTGTAATAATTTCTCTCCGTTTACAATATATTTGACAACTAAAAATACTTATTCGATCCGCAAATAAATAAATTTAAAATAGCTAAATAAAAAAAAAACACAAAGTTGTTAATAATCTACAATAAATTCGAAAAATAAAACAATTTATTTTAAAAAACAAAAAATATATAATTCGCAAAAATAAAAAAATTGCGGAAACAAATAAATTTAAAATAGCGCAAAAAAAAATTAAAATTTATAAATTTCAAATAACGCAAATAAATTTAAAATTTATAAATTTCAAATAGCGCAAATAAATTTAAAGTAATCTAAAATAAATATTTATTCTTATAGTCTAAAATGTATTCGAAAAATAAAAATATTATTTGATGTGCAAACATATCCATTCGACAAATAAAATATTAATTAAGTAAGAATGGTTGCGTGTATTCTATTCCACAAATATTAAATATCATCTCATTCGACCAGACTTATATCTCATTCGACAAACATTAAATATTATTCGATAAGGATTACGTACCATTCGATAAGGCTTAAATATTTACGACAAACATTAGAAATGGTTCTGTAAATGTATTCGATATAAAAAAACGAATATTCGATACAGAGATAAGTCTATTCGACACAACATTTATATTCGATATAACTAATCATTTATATTCGATATACCATCTCTAAAATAAATATTTATTCTTATAGTCTAAAATGTATTCGAAAAATAAAAATATTCTTATAGTCTAAAATGTATTCGAAAAATAAAAATATTATTGGATGCGCAAATATATTCATTCCACAAATAAAATATTAATTATGGAATAATGGTTGTGTGTATTCCACAAACATTAAATACCATCATTCGACAAGGGTTATATCTCATTCGACAAACATTAAATATTATTCGATAAGGATTACATACCATTCGATAAGGCTTAAATATATTCACCAAACATTATAAATGATTCTATTACATACCATTCGATAAGGCTTAAATATATTCACCAAACATTATAAATGGTTCTGTAAATATTTCTAATGTAAACAAAGGGAAATGTATTCGATATAAAAAAACTAATATTCGATACAGAGATAAGTCTATTCGATACAACATTTATATTCGATATAGCTAAACATTTCTAATGTAAACAAAGGGAAAATGCCGGCCTTATTGTTACTTAAGGGTATATTCGTCCTTTAGTGTAGAAAAGCATAATTTGTATATGTCAGTGCAAATAAGATGTTTCGCTATCTACTTAATGTTATTTTTTAACATTTTCACAAATATTAAAATTATACTCTTCACTATATATATAAGTACACGCACAGTTTGATTATCACCAATTACCACGACCGGCGAAACCCTAGATGGAGGATACCAGAAAATTACTTTTGAGGTTTCGGAGAGGAGTGAAGGGCTTGCAACTCCGACGATTCGTCAAACTGGTTTGGCGCAGCCGGCCGCCGTTCAGAAGAGTAGATTATATGATGAAGTACGAGCCACCCGAATCCTGTATTTCGTTGTTTCACCGGCGACCCGAAACCCTCAAAGTAACTGCTGGTCCGGCGGAGGAAGATTGGTTTCGGCGAATTCGATCGGAAAGTTCGCCGTGGACGCTCCATGGAGGAGGTGCACCGAAATCAGGTGAAAGCAAACACTACAAATCGATGGAGGAATGGCCTACGCTGCAGGAGGCGATGCGAACTCCGGTTCCGTTTGGAGAAGTAGGACCTTCAAAACGATGGATTTCAGTGCCCCCGCCGACTAATTTCACTGCCGTCTCGATTCCTGAAATCATGATATGTTTTGGCACCGTCAACATCAGAATTCCTCAAGATTTATGCACGGCTTTTGAAGGATTAAAGCAACAATTTAACCCAGAAACCTATATCAGCAGCCAAAAATCAGAGATCCATGGTAGATGAAGTCAGAGATTGAGTAAATTTCGGGCTAATGTGTTGTTTTGTTTTTGCAGCTTATTTGGTTCTTTCTTGCTTGCTTGCTTTTCTTGAAGGTGAATCTGTAAATGCACATAATTATCGATTAATCATTCAAAGCATTAATTGTTTTTCAAAGGCTGTGTGTGTTGTGTGGAAGGAGGAGGAATAGGAGAAGGAGAAGAATAGATGAAAAGATGTGTATGTACTTCAAAAAAGCTTCTTAATGCACGAGTAGTTTCTTAATAAATACTCGAACTTTTGTTTAAGTTTTGAATCGGTTTGTTACTAAGCACTTTTAATTTTAGTTGTAGATCCAATCTTCTCTTTTAATCTTCTCTTTTAATTTAACCTAGTTTAACACAGTATCAATACGACCTTTAAAACGATGGATTTCACTGCACAAGCCGACTTTGGATCAAAATGTTTAGGAAGAATTCCTAGTTGTTTCTTGGGGTGATCTAGGCTATCAGAGGTGTCCGAGCCCTCAAAGGTTGGTTCTGCGGATTAATTATTCATTGTTTTATCTACATAAACGGCTAAATTGTTTAATTTATGAAGTTTTGGTTGAATCTGTTCTTGCCACTAAACTAGCTGTGTCAACTAGTTAACAGGGTTTGTCTTGTCTATTGGTAGTTCTCGACTGCTGGAAAGTGCGATTTTGCTAAATTATCTGTTGTTCAAAAATATTTAAAATTAACTTTATGCAGCACTCAAGCACAATACAAGTCAATTATCCATTATCATTTTTTATGAAGACGTGAAGTTTTGAAAATATTTCCTTTTCCTTTTGTTAGGATTTTAGACTTTGAAAGTAAATTGATGTTGCTTGAGATTTTCAGACTTGCTTGGAATTGGAAGTTAGAACTACAGTATTTCAATTTGTTGTGTTTCATGTTTGAAGTTGACTTATCTAAATATTTACTTCTTTTTTTTTTACTCCAGAAACAACAACAGAAACCAATGTGGAATGTAGTTTTTGTTTTCTTGAAGGAGAGGATGCAAGCATCTGTTTTAGAAGTTTTGTAATTGATAAAGATCTAGTGAGGACGATTTTGTCGTTTTCATTAGGTTTGACCTCAATGAGGTCCAATGTACACTTAATAAATCAATCTCATTTTCTACTGGGTAGCAAGATATCAGTTCCAATTTATATGACAAATTCAATTATTTTAATAATTGCCGGTCTGTGTTCTCATGATTTGTTCCACCGGATCTATATTTTTTTCCTCTTTGCGCCGAAGCTCATCAATTTGCCGGTCAGATTCTGTTTGAATAGTTACCTATGTGTAGAAAGTTATTTCAATAACCATATATATATACCACATTGACGAAGATGAAAGCTAGCCCTCCCGCTACAAATATATGATTAAAATTTTAAGCATCAATTTATAAGCATGATGTAAAATATTTTATCCAATTTACATAAAGCTTCAATTTATCAACAAATGTATATATATAAGCTGAACATATTGATCAGAAACTCACGCGGAATGCAAAAGCTAGATGAATCAAGTATTGCATGACTGCATGTGCATAACAAAAGTTAAACTTTTAATAAATGTTGCACTTTACACAAATTTTATTATTTTAATATTTAAAATATTAAATCTTTAGTTAAAATGTATTTTAATTCAAAAAATCATAAATAAATAAAAAACAACCTTTTTTCAAATAAAAACTTTTATTTTTATTTTATTATATTTCTATAATTTTTATTTGTTCTTATTAATAATTTAACTTATAATTTATTTATTTATTTTAATAATATGAATTAAAATAATATTTTAAAAAATTAAAAATCAAATAAAAATTACAATATTATTTATTAATACAAATTTGAATTTCAATTAAATATTTTAATATTTAAAATTTAAAAGTACATTTTTTTCTTAATTAATATGTTAATTTGAAATTTGAAATTAATACTCATAATATCATATTATCATTTTTATTTTGTAAAATTATAATTTTATTTTAATTTTTTAGAAGTTTTATTTTAATTTGTAATATTAACATTAAAAAATATTGTAAAAAAATATGAAGTAAATTATTTATAAAATCGATTTAAAATTTTAAATATAGTAAAATAAAATAAAAAATTATTTTTTGAAAATTATTTTTTATTTATTTGTAATTTGTTTTAGGTAAAATACATATTTTACTAAAAATATTAATATTTTTTATTTAATGAGAAAGCAAGTGAAATTTAATAGTACTAATTCATTGTTATGAACATTTAAAAAAAAAAAGGTAAAAAACACTATTCATAAAGAAAAAAAACTAAGGCTTAAATTTAATAAACCACAAAGTTCCAATATAAGATAATCAATAAAAGTTACGGATAAATACAAAGCTCCAATTTAAGACAACCAAGAGTTTGACTTGAAACTACATAAACTAGACTTCAACAGTACGTTCTTAACTCCATCTTCTCCAGAAGATTTTCAACAAGTCCCCCAAAAAATTCTTAATACACACTCCTTTCAATCAATATTATCAATATTACAAATGAATCACAAGTAAAATATAGATATGTAAAAAAAAACAATATAATTTAGATTGAATAGTACTTCTGAAAGTGTATTTCGAGAGAGATCTCGGAACGAAAAATTCATATTCCCCTAAGAAAATTCAAAAAAATCCATCAAAAAATAGTGGAAAATGAATAACCCTTGCATCAATAGCAACGTACAAGAAAATCAATCACTTTCATATTTTCGAGTGGAGTAATGGGTAAGCATGTTTCTCAAAGTCTTGAGAAGTTTAATAGCTAGGGAAAGAAATAGCTCTACATAAACTTACATATCTCATAATCTCGTTTCCACACTTGTGAGCGACTTTAATTTTTTAATTATATCAAAATTATTTTTTGGAGCGAGATTATGAGCTATGTAAAGGTGTGACCATAAATTATCGAAATGGTATTAAAATATTTTTTTATTAGAGAAGAAAATTTTAAATTTGAATTCTAAAAACTAATTTACTCTTTATCCTAATTTTTTTTACAAAATTAAATATATTTTTACAAAGTTACAATAATTTAGATGAGGAAAATATAAATTTTACAAACTATTTTTCTACGATAAAAAAAAAACTGTAATAAAAAAAATAAAAAATGTCAAGTAACTAATTAATTAAAAGTACAGTAATAAAAGTTACAATTAATAATCGTTAATTAGTAGTGACAAAAAAATTTATACTTTTGGATTGTACAATAATAAAAGTTATCATTAATAATTGCTAATTAGTAGTGATAAAAGTAATCAATTAACTAAGATTAATGAAATATCATATATAAATTGTAATTTTTTTAAATATAAATATATAGTAATTTATAAAAATAATTTGTAATTTTTTTAAATATAAATATATAGTAATTTATAAAAATAATTGGTTTAAATTGAGGAATGAACATGGTTTATGATAAAAGTAATATCATAGATTGAATAGTCATGAGTTCATGTGCACAAGGTTTCTATCTTTTAAATATTTTAAAGTTAATTAAAATAATTTTTAAATAAATTAAAACATTTTGAAGTAAATATTTTACAATTATTTTAATGTTATTTGAAATATTAAAATAAAAATAAAAATAAAGATATTATATTAAAAATTCACTTACGCAAAGCCTTGATGTAGTAATTTTAAAAAAGCAAAGTCTTGGATGTAGTAATAATAAAAAAAAAAAACAATTAAAAATAAATATTTTTTCACAAATAAATAATTGCTCCCCATAATTGCACACCATTCATAGTTCTATGTAGTAGTGCTAATTTTAAAAAAAAAGTCTTGATGTAGTAATAATTAAAAAAAAACAATTAAAAATAAATATTTCACAAATAAATAATTGCTCCCCATAATTGCACATCATCCATAGTGGAATACGGTACACTCTTGGAGAATGGTTATGCATAGATCCAGAGTACAAAGGCACATACCACGAATGCAAAACAAGTAGCTGAAAAATAAGGTACACTCTTGGAGAATGGTTATGCATAGATCCAGAGTACAAAGGCACATACCACAAAACAAGTAGCTGAAAAATAAAAATTAACAATATTCAAATATATGAATCCAACAACGTTTATGTGTTTAATTATATAAAAAAGTGAAAATTTTTCTTGTTTATGCAAATCTATGAATCAAAGTCTTAAGAAGTTTAATGTACATGGATTCATAAAAAGATAGTGATAAAAATTGTAAAATTGTTTAAAGATTGTAAAATTATTAGGAAGAAATTGCTCCACACTCTTATGACTTACATAGCTCATAATCTCCTTGTGGAGGGAGTTTAATCTTTTAATTATACCAAATTTATATAGATTTTACAAAATATAAGAACAATTCCAATAAAAAAAAATAAAAAAAATGTCAAGTAATTAATTAATTAATTAAGATTAATACTTTTGCATAATATAGTAATAACAGTTACAATTAATAATCTTTTGCATAGTAATAACAACTACAATTAATAATCACTAATTAATAGGTACGAAAGTAATCAATTAAAAAAGATTAATGAAATAGCATATAAATAAGTTATCATTTTTCTAAATATAAATATATAATAAATTTTAAGTTAATTAATAGGTACGAAAGTAATCAATTAAAAAAGATTAATGAAATAGCATATAAATAAGTTATCATTTTTTTAAATATAAATATATAATAAATGTTAAAAATAATGGCCTATTTAGATTTAGCCATGCCGTCTATTTCTTTAAATATAAATATATAATAAATTTTAAAAATAATGGCCTATTTATATTGAGTCATGCCGTCTTACAAGGTTAGTATCAGCCCTTAAAAACTCAATTGGAAAATCATTAATTTTTGGAGAGATACAAAAATATTGAGTAACATGAATGATCTAGTTTGAAACATAAAAACTCAATTAGAAAATCATTAATTCTTGGAGAGATACAAAAATATTGAGCAACATGAAAGATATAGTTTGAAACATAAAAACTCAACTGGAAAATCATCAACTTTTGGAGAGAATTTAAGGTAGAAATTTTGATGAAATAAAAAATTTAGTTTGAAAGAAATATAGTTTGAAAGATCTACGGTTGTTCAAATTTGGCTTATGTATTTCAAATATTTTTTAAATCTTCTAAAGTGTGTTAAAATATGTTTTAAATACCTTTTAAATAATTTAAAGTCTTTTTTTTCTTTCTAAATAGTTCTGAATATCTTTTAAATATTTTAAAGTGAATTAAAATAATTTTTAAATAAATTAAAACATTTTGAAATATCTTACCATTATTTTAATGTTATTTGAAATAACTTTTAATCCTTTTAAAGTTTCTTAATTCTTATTATAAGTTTAAAATGATTTAAATTATTTTTTATAATATTTAAATTGGCTTAAAATAATTTTCAAATATTTTAAAGTATCTTACAATTATTTTTAAATAAATTGAAAATATTTTAAATTGTTATTATTTTTTTTTTTTCAAATATTTATTTAAATATTTTAAAGTATGTTGAACGATCAAAGACGAAAAAATATACTATTCTTTTTCTCTCGTTCAAGACTCTAAGAAAACAATCATATTAAAACAAATGTAAAAAAACATTTAACCCCCAAAGCTTTTGTAAAAATTGCATTTAACTCTTAAAACTTTGGTAAAATGTATTAAACATTTAAATCTTTGATAACAGTTGCACTTTACACATTTGATATTATTTTAATATCTAAAATATTTAATTCTTTAGTGAGAAATCTATTTTACTTCCAAAAAAACATAAATAACTAAAAAATCTATTTAAAATAATATATATATATATATTTATTTTAATATTATGAATTAAAATAATATTCAAAAACATTAAAAAAAACCAAATAAAAATGACAATATCATTTATTAATATATATTAAAATTTAAATAAAATATTTCAAATTTAAAGTACATTTTCTATAATTAAATTTGAAATTTGAAATTAATACTTATAATATAATATTATTATTTTTATTTTAATCATATTATTATAATTAAAAAATATTTGAAAAAATTATAAATTAAATTATTAATCAATTCAAAAAATTTAATATTAGTAAAATAAAAAATGTAAAATAATATTATATTTTTTTAAAATTAATTTTTATTTACTTATAATTTTTTAAAGTAAAATACATTTTTTAATTTACTATAAACAAATTAATGTTTTAGATATTAAAATAATAAAATTTGAGTAAAGTGCAACTTTTATCAAATGTTTAGTGTTTAATGTCATATTATCAAAATTTTGGGAATTACCGCAACTTTTATCAAAGTTTTGGGGGTTAAATACTTTTAATCCTAAAAACAAACTCATAATTACAAGTCAAATTTTATATTCTATTAATCATACATCTGCTATTGATACATTATTTATAAGTTATATTAAAATTTCTTACTAAAAAATTAACTCTCATTACAATTTTATGTAATTAATGTTTTATTATATTCTATTCTTTATAAAATTTGAATAAGAGTAATTTTGTAATAAATCAATAAAAATGCATATGAATTGACAGAATTAATTTTTTATAATTAATGTACACAAAGTGTATGATAAAAGTCTCAAATGAGTTTAAATAAAAACACATGGAATTCATTGAGTTCATTCATTATGCATTAATTTTATAATCAAATTCTAATGAAAAATTAGATTTTAATTCAAATTTCATTTGGATTGCTCCAAACTATCATTGTTTTATTTCTACCATAAAAAAAAAAAAAAAACTATCATTGTTTTATTTCTCTTCTTATCCAATGTAAAAATCCAATCGACTCATTAAAATACAAAGAGATGATTAGATTATATTTCTCTCTTCATGTTTTAAAAATCCAATCAAAAGAGAAAAAGATTGAGATATTAAGAAGAGAAGATGAGGTTATATTTCTCTTCTTCCTTTAAAGAGAAAGGGAGGATTAAATATGTTTTGTAGAGATTAAGGAACAGTAAGAATAAGAAAATATAAATATATTAATTGTAAATAAAAAGATTATATTTCTTTTAATTGATTACCCAAATTTTCACGGTAATTTATAATGTACGATAATATAAATAATTGTATTAAGTGATGAAGATTTGTGAGTAATATAAGAATTATTTTTCATATTACGTAAATAAAGATTTGATTGTTGTATTAGGTGATAAATATTTGATTAATTGTTATAAATGAAATTGTTGAAAATTTTAGATCGAAGATTTGAATGTTGTATTACGTAATAAATATTTGATTAATCTGTTGTAATTGAAATTGTTGAAAATTTTTAGATCTTAAAATGACGAAGATTTGATTTACGCTGAATGAATATTCATTTATAACTATTGATTTTATAATGAATAATAATAATATTAATATAAATTAAAAAATATTTTTTTATCACATAGAGATTAAATACCGTTTTAAATTTATATTTTTTTATTATTTTATTTAATGGTAATTTTTTTTAAGAATTGAATGTCAAATTAAAATTTTAATTTGTATTTTTATTATTAAATGACCTGCATGTACGATATATCGTAGATGTAGTTGCACGATATAGAGACTAATACTATATATTAAAAAGTTGAGATTATGAGAAGATATTACTAAAAAAAAAAATATATGAGGAGAGAATCCTAATTCTAAAATTTTGATAGTAATTACAATTTTTAAAAGTGGTAAACGTGAACTCAATTTGTTATATTTTTTTTAATATTTTACTTGTTTTTTAACACACACACACACATATATATATATATATATATATATATATATATATATATATATATATATATATATATATATATATATATATATATATATATATATATATATATATATATATATATATATATGAGAATATTACAGTACATTTCTGATGTACTTGCTTTTGTGTGCTTTTTCGTATGTTATTTTTGTGTCGTCTTGTGTTATTTTTGTGTCGTATCGTGTGTATACCTCTTGGCTTGGTGCGTTTTATGTGTTTTTGTAGTGTGCAGGTAACATTTGGTGATAGTAGCAATTTGTGGAGTTATCTTGGAGTTGACGAGTAGACGAGACGACAAGAAGACGAGGCAACGAGATGACGAGCCAAGACGAAACTGCCCAACAGAGCAGGCGGCCGCCTGAACCCCCAAGCGGCCGCCTGGTGCTCTTGGCAGACTATTCTGGAGCAGGCCCCACGCGGCCGCCTGACCCCCCAGGCGGCCGCCTCGCTGTGTTGATCAGAAGTTCTGGAAGGAGGGGCAGGCGGCCGCTTGACCCCCCAAGCGGCCGCTTGGCTGTGAAGTTGAGATTTCTGGACTGCGGGGGCAAGCGGCCGCTTGACCCCCCAAGCGGACGCTTGGCCCCCGATTTTTGAAGATGTTTGACCGCGTTGACCGACATCTTTTGTATAATAATAGGGTTTTACCCTATTGGAAAAACACTTTTTTTCTCTGATTTTGGACGCACGTTTGGAGATACTAAACTCGGTTCCCTAGGAAGATTTCACTCTCGTTTTTCTTGTTTTCGAATCTCGGTAAAAGTCGGAGTTAGCCGCCGATAGATGCTTGTTTTCCGTTATTGATTCTAGTAAGCTTTTCTTTTCTTCTTGTGTTCTTGCTTTAATTGTTTTACGTATTCGTTTCTTATTTAACTCTCGTAATCATGCTTTCGTTTATACCAAATTGTTTGATTTCAATTCAAAAGATGAATAGCTAAACTATTCGATTAGGGTTAGGGTGATTTAATTCTCGAGAGTAGGGGTTTGATTTTTGATCGCTTGAAAGGTGTTTGTTAAAATGTCTTGTGCAAAATAATTTGGAATTAATCGAACCACGTGTGAACCAACCGGCAACGGGCGTTCTAGTAGTTTGATCGAACACATGTGAACCAACCGGAAACGGGCGTTCTAGTGTGATCTATGCGAACTCTTATCGAACTTTGAAATCGAGAATTGAGAATCCCGATCCCTAATCCTTTCTCTTAGTATTTCAAAAACCTTTTTTTACTAGTACTCGTCTTTTCATTCTATTAGTTAGTCCGTAGTTTAAAACAAAAACAAACCAAACTTTGCATTATGCTATTTCTTTCTCTTTTTCTCGTTGCAAATAAATAAACAATTTTACACGCCGATAGTAGTGTTCCTCGAGATCGACTCGGGCAAGTTGTTTCGGCAACTAGTTCGGTTAAATTTAATTGATTTTGACGCTACGAAAACGACTTATCAATTTGGCGCCGTTGCCGGGGAACACTTTAGGCATTAGTATTAGTGTTTGAATGTTTGCAACTTTCTTTTTCTTTTTATATGATTATCATTTCTCCCACCGGTGCGTTTAATGTTTTTGTCAAGTGTTTGTGTAAGAAGTGATGAATACATATAATAATTATGGGTGGGAGTTCTCAAAGCCTCAGTCGAACACATTCTATGAGCCTTCCCCATACACGACAACACAGTTTGGTTCTCAGTCTCAGGCATACAATCCGGAGTGGCAGTCTCATCCGAGTTATTATTTTGATCCGCCTCAGCAACAATGGGCTCAGCAACAATGGCCTCCTCAGAACATGGTGTACCCTCCACAATATTCAATGCAACCAGAGCCGCCATATAAACCATCTTTGGAAGACATTTTTCAAGATTTTATGCAGACGACTCAACAGCTCATGAAAGTAAATGAAGCGGGGATGGCCAAAAATGTTGAAGCAGAAGATGATTCAATTGCTCTAGGGGAGAGAATTCATATGTTTACAAGCCCAGAGCAACAACAATGGCCTCCTCCGAATATGGTGCACCCTTCACCATATTCGATGCAACCGGAGTCGTCATATAAACCATCTTTGGAGGACACTTTCCAGGATTTCATGCAGATGGCTCAAAAAGCCATGAAATCAAATGAAGCGGCAATAAAAGCAAATGAAGTTAGATTGGCAGAAAATGTCGAAGCGGAAGCAAGGTCTAAGGTCATAGGAGATATGATCGATAAGATGTGCCATAAAAGCGGGTGTGTACATGAGGAAGGAAATCTCCAAAGTGAATACAAAGATGACGAAGTAGAACAGAATGAGGTTGAGGACAAAGTGGACCAGGTACACCTCTATGACATTAATTTGTAGGAAGATGACGAAGAAGACACGATAGAGAGCATGGTGCTAGAGGAGATTACACCGAGAGTGTTGCATAAAGCCGAAGACCCATACAAGTCGTCCATTCTACCTCCTAGACAACTAGAGCAAGTGACATTGAGTATCAATGTAGTAGTTGACAATCAAGAGGGGGTGCATTTACAAGAACGGGAGCCAACAATGCTAGATATCGGTCTTGAGTCTCAAAGTTCAAATACCAATGACACGAAAGAGGAGGGCAAAGAGGTAGGGGATGTAGTTCTCAAGCATCCATGTATTATCAAATCACCCTCTTCCTCTCCTAGTTGTTTGGTAGATAAGAAGTTGATACTTCCTGCTTCCTCACTTAAGATGATCGACCTTAAAAATGTTGAGGAGTCGAGAGTTCCTCGTGCTCACCACCCACCCAAACCGCATGATCCAGGTATTTTCAAATCTATTTGTGTCATCGGTGAGGATAAAACATCTTCGGGTAAGGTTGATTACAATGAGGTTATTAGTTCTTTTTATGCCTACATTGTATATTATTTTTACATTTATGCTATTGATCTTTTGGCCGAGATGGTGTTCTTGCAGAAAAGTAGCTCGATATTTTTATTTCTCGGTGTTCAATCCAAGCGAGATGAGCATGTTGAAGATAGTGTGGAGATGATTGAGATACTCAAAATCGATAAAGAAAAAGAATCACCTCCACCAAAATTAGAGATCAAGGGATTGTCGAAGCAATGGAAATATGTCTACATAGATGACGAGGAGCATGCCTATCATGTTTCCCGGTACGACGAGATTATGGGCGTACTTCGGGGGCCACATTACCCATTATCCCAGCCATGAGGATAGGCCGTAACTTCTTACGGCCTAGGTTTGTGTCTTTTTCTTTTGTGTGTGTTAGAGTTTTTTGTGTGTTTCGTTGTTTGTTTTTGTTATGTGTGAGCATGTTTTCGAATTGATTGATCTTTCCTATGATTTGTTGTGCCGTTAAACCATGTGGACATGGTTTCTTACTAAGTATGGGGGGAGTTTTATTGGTTTCAATGCATGTTCGGGTTTTAGTCCTTGTTTTGTCTTTTGTTTGTTTATGTGTTTGTCAATCGCTTTATGACGTCTCTTGAAATCGTGGATAAATCTTTGGTGCTTTTATGTTGGATGTGAATAGCTTAGACCCCTTGTGTAGTCACTTTGATGTGATGGTGAGTTATATGCTTGTCGACTTTTCCTTGTCCAATTACCCTTGTGAGATTTTGAGCCTATCTAGCTTTCTTCTATGTGCTTAATACTTCATTGTCTATTTGAGCTTCTTTTTCTTTCTTATTCTATATTGTGTGCGCCCGTATGAACTAGAGTAACTAGGTCGTGATTCGGTTATGTTTGAGACTTGATAATCATAACTTGCTTGATTTTGAAAATGATTGGGAATTGATCGATTAGGTTAGCCATTTGAGCCGCTTTTACTTTGTCCTTGAGCCTGTCGTGGGACACCCTAGATAGCCCCGTTGAGCCTACATTTAGCCTTTCTTTCTTGTCCTAAACGTCGAGGAGGGAGTGGTGTATTTGGTTGGGGTGTGCTTTTATAATGAAGGGTGTTGAGTTGTGTTGTCGATTGACTTATTTTGTAATAATCGAGACATGTTATAAGTCTCCAAAAAAAAAAAAAAAAAAAGAGAAAAAAAAAAAGAAAAAAAAAAGAAAAGAAAATGAGACGTACTAGTAGTCTCCAAAAAAAAAGAGAAAAATTGAGACGTGTTATAGGTCTCCAAAAAAAAAAAAAGAGAAATAGTGTATTAGTTTAATAATGTCTTGGACATTGTTTGTGGCTTTGATGTGTTCTTGATGATTGATTGGAGTTGTCGAGGGTTGTGGTGCGAAATAAATGAAGTTTGGTTGTGGTGACGCGTGAAGTCTTAATTAGTCCACTTTGCCCAAATTATCCCGAATACCCTAAGCCTAGCCCCGTTACACCCTTTTTATCGATCGCCCTTGATTCTTAAAATGGTAGAACTTGATTTGTGGAGAGCAAAAATTGAATAAAGTGTTTAGTTGTTGTTCTTAGGCGCATATGATATTACTTGAAGCTCCTTCATTTTCCTATTATATCCGCTTTTCTTTAAGTGCACAAGTATACATTGATCATCTATCCTTCTCTTGTGCACACTTTCGAGTGAACCTTATTCTTCGAGTGTAAAAGAAGAGAGTGAATCTTTGTGAGGGGCGTCGGATTGGTCACTTGTATTGAAACTCGCTTGATTGTCTTTGTGATACGTATTTGGGGTCGAGGCTATTCACTAGGATTGTTTTGGAAGCACCGGAAATTTGTTTGTGATTTCGGGAGGTTGACTAGGTGATTGGCTCGTTTGTGCTATTTGTTTGTTTTGGTTATGTGTTGCTCTACTCTTGGACTTTGCTAGGGACTAGCAAAAGCTTAAGTGTGGGGGAGTTGATGTACTTGCTTTTGTGTGCTTTTTCGTATGTTATTTTTGTGTCGTCTTGTGTTATTTTTGTGTCGTATCGTGTGTATACCTCTTGGCTTGGTGCGTTTTATGTGTTTTTGTAGTGTGCAGGTAACATTTGGTGATAGTAGCAATTTGTGGAGTTATCTTGGAGTTGACGAGTAGACGAGACGACAAGAAGACGAGGCAACGAGATGACGAGCCAAGACGAAACTGCCCAACAGAGCAGGCGGCCGCCTGAACCCCCAAGCGGCCGCCTGGTGCTCTTGGCAGACTATTCTGGAGCAGGCCCCACGCGGCCGCCTGACCCCCCAGGCGTCCGCCTCGCTGTGTTGATCAGAAGTTCTGGAAGGAGGGGCAGGCGGCCGCTTGACCCCCCAAGCGGCCGCTTGGCTGTGAAGTTGAGATTTCTGGACTGCGGGGGCAAGCGGCCGCTTGACCCCCCAAGCGGACGCTTGGCCCCCGATTTTTGAAGATGTTTGACCGCGTTGACCGACATCTTTTGTATAATAATAGGGTTTTACCCTATTGGAAAAACACTTTTTTTCTCTGATTTTGGACGCACGTTTGGAGATACTAAACTCGGTTCCCTAGGAAGATTTCACTCTCGTTTTTCTTGTTTTCGAATCTCGGTAAAAGTCGGAGTTAGCCGCCGATAGATGCTTGTTTTCCGTTATTGATTCTAGTAAGCTTTTCTTTTCTTCTTGTGTTCTTGCTTTAATTGTTTTACGTATTCGTTTCTTATTTAACTCTCGTAATCATGCTTTCGTTTATACCAAATTGTTTGATTTCAATTCAAAAGATGAATAGCTAAACTATTCGATTAGGGTTAGGGTGATTTAATTCTCGAGAGTAGGGGTTTGATTTTTGATCGCTTGAAAGGTGTTTGTTAAAATGTCTTGTGCAAAATAATTTGGAATTAATCGAACCACGTGTGAACCAACCGGCAACGGGCGTTCTAGTAGTTTGATCGAACACATGTGAACCAACCGGAAACGGGCGTTCTAGTGTGATCTATGCGAACTCTTATCGAACTTTGAAATCGAGAATTGAGAATCCCGATCCCTAATCCTTTCTCTTAGTATTTCAAAAACCTTTTTTTACTAGTACTCGTCTTTTCATTCTATTAGTTAGTCCGTAGTTTAAAACAAAAACAAACCAAACTTTGCATTATGCTATTTCTTTCTTTTTTTCTCGTTGCAAATAAATAAACAATTTTACACGCCGATATTAGTGTTCCTCGAGATCGACTCGGGCAAGTTGTTTCGGCAACTAGTTCGGTTAAATTTAATTGATTTTGACGCTACGAAAACGACTTATCAATTTCTTAAAATTACAACTAAAATTAATTTTCTAACTAATAAATAGAGGGTAACTGCTATAGCCGATTTTATTAATATAATATAAACTACTTTTATAAAACTATTTAAAATAAAAAAATGTTTAAATATTTGATTAATTTAATTAAATAGTACAAATAATAATGTATTTATCTAAAAAATGAATTTTTAAAACAAAATATTAACGTTTAAATATGTTTTTAAACATCATTGTATTCTAAAAAAAGTATACTGCGCAAATAATTTACACAAATAAAAATACACAATATATTTTGAAAAAAAAAATGAGAAATTTAAATATAAAAATATTCCAAAAATAAATTTTACTACATTTTAAAATACAATATTTTTATAACGTAGAAAATATGTATTATTAATTTTATATTTTTGAATAATTACTTTTTTATGTTTTTTATTTTTTGTTTAAATAAAATGTTATTTTATTTGTTATTTGTAATTATTTGCATTATATTTTTTAATAAGAATAAAATATAATTTTATATTTTATTTTTAAATAAAATATTAGAATTTTTTAATTTTTTTATTAATTTACAAAATTGCTTAACACTGCTTTGAAAAATCAAAATTGTCTGTTGTGATCTTCACTCTAACTATTATATTCTTTTATAAATGTGTACGGTTCATATTATTTAATTAAATCTGATCGTTCAAATGAAAAAAAAGTATCGTACCTTCAATGCACTGTAAAAGTGTCCTATATATATATATATTAATAAAAATAAAATTTTGTAAAAATGATCAGATCTAAAAAAAAAAAAAAATTACATTATTGGAATACAATTTACAGAATTTTTGATCTCATACAAATTTGTAACGAGGAAAAACTTGTAGTTTTAAATCACTTTGAATTAGAGTTGCCTCGAAATGGGAAACAGTGGACGTGTGAGCCCCACACATTGCAGGGAAAATCTTGTGAGCTTTTGCAGATGATGTTGAAGAGACCAAATGAAAATTAAAATATAAATATTGCGAGTCTTCAAATTCCAATCCTTATCCTCCAATGTGTGCAGTCCATATCCCAAGATTTATTAAGCAGTAGTAACAACTAACAACTTAATTAATTCTACATTGAAATAAAGCAAGTTTATCTAGTTTTTTATAAAGAGAACAATCACTGTAATGTATGAATCCATTTGCAATTTTTTAACCGAGGAGTTCAAAAACAAAACCGTCAAAGCAAACAGTGAGAAATTAGCACAAATCAAACAATCATAGTAACGCGACGCGGAGTGGAGGCATCAAACCCTACAACATCAATTTCTTTTCGGTGACATTTACCCATCAAAAGAAATTTGACAAATTACCTTTTGGCCCGTAAAACAGATTCACAAATTACCGCATAATCGACAAATAAATCGATCGATTAATTTAATAACTCTGAGTAAACTTAATCAAATTGTTTTTTTTATCTAATGACAACTTAAAGTCAACAAGGTGGATCTTAATTTAGAGTCAATCCCATTAACATCGGTAGAAAAAAATATGAAAACGTTTGGCACACTAAACATGGGACTCGGTTCCAAATTCCAATGTCTCTATCTCTCCCCTCAGCTAGAAATCAGAATAGAAACAACAGCACTGCTGAGTGACGCAGTGTATTCTGAAAACCCACCATACCCACTATTTAAAATTCAAATCTTTTTTCTTTACCCATGCCGGAAAATCAAGATTTTATTTTTGTGCTCGAACTACATTTTATCTGTTTGCCCTTTTTCCTTCTGAGCTCTTCTGCAATGGCGGTGCAGGGTTCTTGAAGAATTGGAGGTGTTTTCTTGTTCCCTTCTGTTTTTTCATTTCAACATATTTGAAAAGGGATTTCGAGGCCGATTTTCTATTTGACTTATGATTCCAAATATTGAAAGAAAAAAACATACTATTATTTCCTGCTTTTCTTTTTAAAAAAATAAAAATTTGAATCTTAGAGTAAAAAAACAATAAAACAGAGTGCCGTTTGGAGAATCGGAAGCATTTTTCTGGGTTTTCGACTTGGGTACTCATACCTTCTTGAATTGTGCTTCATTTTTGTTCCGGAACGCAAAGATCTGATTTTTGTTTCAGGGAGTATGTTTTATCTGTCAGATTTTGATTTCAAAGGTTGTGCCTTTGTGCACAGATCGAAGTGTAATGTCTTCTTCATGTGTCATTAGCGTTACTTAAGGAAAAAAATTAATACTTTTTTAAATTCCAAGAATCCTTTGTTTATGTTCATAGATCTGAATCTGCCTAATAATTGACCCATTTTTTATTGCAGATTTTCTACTCTTTAAAGTTGTGGGCTTTTCCATTACCTTTAAGCTCCATTGAGATACTTTATTACAGTAAGTCATTTGAAATTGTGTTCTGTTTTTTGTTTTTGAAGGGGAGAGATACTATATGGTAGAATCTGTTGCATAGTATTCTAATATGTTGCCTCACCTCTGGTAGAGTTGTCTTTTCATTGAAAGTGATTTCATTTCTTGTCTTTTGCAGCAGTCTATGTTTAATTTATTAGTGATGCTACTTTTATCTTGTGGGCCTGATGAGCATGATTATGTAATGAGCTTTATTATCAAATTTTTTTATTGCATCCATCTGTTTATGTAATTATGTTGCTCTAAGCATGTTTTTTCATCATCCAGAAGTTCTGTTTGTGAAGAATCTAGCACCTTCTTTGGATTTTTTGATTGTATTTTATAACCGAGTGCATGAAATCCGAAAGGATAAGTCATTTTGGTTCGCTTATGATGTTTTTTTGTTTTTATGTTGCTGTCGTATTAGTAAAGCACATTTCGAGGAACCTTAGATTGGCTTATGATTTGGAATTTGTTTAAGTTGCTTATATCAATATGCTTCTTAAAAGCGTGCAAATGTCACTGCAATATTCGACTCTGTGGTTATGGGAGTATTTGCAAACACTAAATAAATCACACATTACTCTACACCTTTTTGCTGTATTTTTTCCGTGTACTTTTCGACTCCTGGTTTGTTATATACCATAGACCAGTAAAACAATTGGCTATGTAAATGGATTTGTTACATTAGTTGTTAAGTTATCATACAATAAAATCGATGCTAGTGACTAGTGTAGAGTTCAGCGAACATTTTTGTATCCTTCCCTTTCGTTTTTTTCTTCGACAAGTTCATAGTCGTATCTTCTGGCTCATAAAATAAATATATAAACAAAGGAAAGGATGTGCTCTATGAGTGTTCCTTTTGTTAGATATGAGATTTCACCATTTTATTTCTTTTGGTTTTACTTGGCATGCAGTTTGATTCATCCATGTTTACTTCTCCTAAGCATTGTAACAACGAAATCCGAAATCTGAAATCTCATTATTCTTCTCTATTCGTTTTCCAGGATCCTGCAAATCATCTTTGCTTTCAGCAGAATTAGCTAATCTCACTCAAGTAAAAAAAACTCCAATGACCATCGGAAACCTCAAGCTCGGAGTCGACATCATCAGCGCCCAAAATCTCTTACCAAAAGATGGGCACGGCTCCTCCAATGCCTACGTCGAACTTCACTTTGACGGTCATAAATTCCGTTCTACAGTCAAGGAGAAAGACCTTAACCCCGTTTGGAACGAAAGCTTCTACTTCAACATACCCGACCCTTCCGCTCTCCACACCCTCACCCTCGATGCCCACATCTACAACACCAGCAATTCTTCTAGAACCTTCCTTGGCAAAGTCATCATCAACGGCACCTCCTTCGTGCCCTATGCAGACTCAGTCGTACTCCACTATCCTCTGGAAAAACGCGGAATCTTCTCACGCGTTCGTGGAGAACTCGGCCTGAAGGTTTACGTCACCGATAACCCGTCCGTAAAGCTGTCTGTTCCCGTTGAGGAAAAGCAAGAGTCGAGCTGCGATTCGAAAAACGAGAAAAAAAGGCACACGTTCCACACTCTCCCGAAACAACAACATCAACAACATAATCACCCTCCTCCTCCGCAACAGCATCAGCATTTTCACCCTTCGACTAATAAATACATGGCCGACGAAATGAAGGCTCCCGAGCACATACCTCCGAAGCTCGTCCAGATGGGTTCGTCCTCGTCAGCACAGCCGGTTGACTTTGCTCTCAAAGAAACGAGCCCGTTTCTCGGTGGGGGGCGTATTGTCGGGGGACGCGTAGTTCGGACGAACCGGGCAGCTGTCGGGACATATGACCTTGTCGAGAAGATGCACTTCCTGTTTGTTCGGGTAGTCAAGGCCCGCGAGCTTCCTTCGATGGATGTCACCGGAAGCTTAGATCCTTACGTGGAAGTCAGAATCGGAAACTACAAAGGCGTAACCAAGCACGTAGAGAAGCAACAGAATCCGATGTGGAATGTAGTGTTCGCTTTCTCGAAGGAGAGGATGCAAGCTTCTGTGTTAGAAGTCGTCGTAAAAGACAAAGATCTTATGAAGGACGATTTTGTCGGCTTCATCAGGTTCGACCTCAACGAGGTCCCCATGCGGGTCCCTCCCGACAGCCCTCTCGCTCCTGAATGGTACCGTCTCGAAGGCAAGAAAGGGGAGAAGATCAGAGGTGAGCTCATGCTCGCTGTCTGGATCGGGACACAAGCTGACGAGGCGTTTCCCGACGCGTGGCATTCGGACTCTGCCACCCCCGTCGACAGCTCGTCCGCCTCGTCAGCTCTCATCCGCTCGAAGGTGTACCACGCGCCTCGTTTGTGGTACGTCCGTGTGAACGTGGTCGAGGCTCAGGACTTGGTCCCGAACGAGAGGACTCGATTTCCCGATGCGTACGTGAAGGCCCAGATAGGAAACCAGGTTGTCAGGACAAAACCAGTCCAGGCTCGAAATTTCAATCCCCTTTGGAACGAGGATTTGTTTTTTGTCGCACCCGAGCCTTTCGAGGACCATTTAGTCCTCACGGTCGAGGATCGGGTGGCTCCTGGGAAGGACGAGGTCCTCGGGAGGGTGATCATACCGTTGAATATGGTGGAGAAGCGTGCGGATGATCGCATGGTGCATTCGCGGTGGTTTAATCTGGAAAAGCCGGTTCTTGTTGATGTCGATCAGTTGAAGAAGGATAAATTCTCGAGCAGGCTTCATCTTCGGGTTTGTTTAGACGGAGGCTACCATGTATTAGACGAGTCGACTCATTACAGCAGTGACCTCCGCCCGACAGCGAAACAGCTCTGGAAGCCTCCGATCGGAGTTTTGGAACTCGGTGTATTGAACGCTGTCGGTCTACACCCGATGAAGCAACGAGATGGGAAAGGGACCTCTGATACTTACTGTGTGGCTAAATACGGTGACAAGTGGATTCGAACTCGTACGATTGTAGACAATCTTTTCCCGAAATACAACGAGCAGTACACTTGGGAGGTTTTCGACCCGGCAACTGTCCTCACAGTCGGGGTTTTCGACAATAGTCAGCTTGGGGAGAAAGGCCCGAACGGGAGCAAGGACTTGAAGATCGGAAAGGTCCGGATTCGAATCTCCACGCTCGAGGCGGGCCGAGTCTACACGCACTCCTACCCTCTGCTAGTCCTCCACCCGTCTGGAGTTAAGAAAATGGGCGAACTCCATTTGGCTCTTCGATTTTCGTGCACTTCCTTCGTGAACATGATGTATGCCTACTCTCGTCCCCTCCTCCCGAAGATGCATTACGTGAGGCCTTTCACTGTCATGCAGCTCGATATGCTGAGGCACCAGGCGGTCAACATAGTCGCGATGAGGCTGGGCCGGGCCGAGCCTCCTCTCCGGAAGGAAGTCGTGGAATATATGTCTGATGTCGACTCGCATCTCTGGAGCATGCGGAGGAGCAAAGCCAACTTCTTCCGCCTCATGTCGATTTTCAGCGGGCTTTTTGCTGTCGGGAAATGGCTCGGGGATGTGTGCATGTGGAAGAACCCTATCACGACAGTGCTCGTGCATGTTCTGTATCTCATCCTCGTTTCCTTCCCGGAGCTAATACTTCCTACTGTTTTCCTCTACATGTTCTTGATCGGGATATGGAATTTCCGATATCGCCCTCGGTACCCTCCCCACATGAACACGAAGATTTCGCAGGCAGAGAGCGTACACCCGGACGAGCTCGACGAGGAGTTCGACACTTTCCCGACGACTCGAAATCCGGATCTGGTCAGGATGAGGTACGACCGGCTGAGGAGCGTGGCGGGTCGGATTCAGACGGTGGTGGGGGATATAGCGACTCAGGGGGAGCGGTTGCACTCTCTGCTGAGCTGGCGGGACCCGCGGGCCACGGCTATATTCGTGACTTTCTGCCTAGTCTCCGCGTTAGTGCTGTACGTGACGCCGTTCCAGGTGATCGGGGCCTTGGGGGGAATTTATGCGATGAGGCACCCGAGGTTCAGGTATCGTCTGCCCTCGGTGCCGCTCAATTTCTTCCGGAGGCTTCCGGCGAGGACGGATAGTATGTTGTAGGGAAAGAGTGATGATGGATTCATTGTTCATGTGTGTTTTTGTGTTATTTTCTGATGTAATTTTATCTTCTATGGATGCACTGTAGTGAACTTCATTAGTCCTTCATTTGTACTGTAATAAAAAAACTAATCATTTTTACTTTCAATTCTTTATACCTTCTCTGATTGCTATGGCCCTAACTGGGCCCGACGTATTTGGGGTTTTCTTGAAATTCAAACGAAGTTCAGAGGTAGGTTTGGTAATATTTCTGACCGCCAATCTTTATCCTGTTTTTGAAGTTATTTATTATGAGTACACACACCCCCATTTTCGATTCACAGCTTAACTCAGAAGCTGCTTTGTTTTGTTTTCTCAGGCGATCAAGAAGCTTAGGTGATGAAGACCCAGACGAGATATCCCCGATCAGTCTATGAATTCACTGTGAAGGTATCTCTGTTTTTCGACTCTGAAGTTTTTTTTGGTTCAGTTGTGAATGGTGTTTTTTAATTTTTTGAAACAAAAAACTGAAAAGATCACTTTTTTATTACTTATTAGGATGAAGTTTATCAGGGCAATCCCCAAAATATGTTTTGTTTTTTGTTTAATTCGATGTTCTTGGTGTATATTGCTGTTGCGTGTTTATGAGTCGTTTGCTGCAGGATGCCAAGGGCAATGATGTGAATTTGGGTATTTACAAGGGCAAAGTGTTGCTGATTGTCAACGTTGCATCAAAGTGGTATGCTCTCTTATTATCGGTTTCGTTCATCTCTGGACGAAACGTGAATTGTGGTATTGTTATTGCTGTTTTCATCGATCGCCCTGACTTGATGTTGATAACACGACCAATTCCATTATTATGGTTAGCAATATATGTTGATCCATTTCCGTTTCTTGAACGAATTTTATCGGCCTTGTTTTAATTCCTCATTCAGTACCCTTGCCAATTCCAATTTCACCGAGCTGACACAATTATACAAGAAGTACAAGTGTCAAGGTCAGAATCTTCGGACCATGTTTGACCTTTTGGTTTAGTCCGCTCGCTTTTCATTTTAGGGAATGAATGTGCAATTTTTCGATTTTACTCAGGTTTGGAGATATTGGCATTTCCGTGCAATCAGTTCAACTCACAAGAGCCCGGCACCCGTGAAGATGTCCAGGAAATTGGGTATCCCTTATTCGACAAGGTTAGGTTTATTAGGTTTACCACCAAGGACGTTTGAATGAATAATCGTGTTGCTTATTAAGTGTTTATCTTCGTGTGCATGTATAAGACTTCGTTTGTGAACTACATTTGTGTAATTTTCGTGCGAGTTTATCGATCATTTTGAAACACCAGTGGTCTTGTTTCAGGTTTCTTGTTCAGCTCTGTGAATTGAGAAATATTCCTAGAACCTATTTCTGACTTTCAAGAACAAAAAACAAATACTCAATTCAATAATAATAATAATTAAATCTCAATTTAAAATACATTATCCAAGGCCAAGAAAAATACATTAGTAGTACAAACACTCACAAACAACTAAAAAGGGTACACAAATTTTCCTACCAAATCTTCATCCAAATTTTCACCAAGTCTTGAGAGCTTAAAAGTGATACTTTGTTAGCACAAACAAACCCTAGGAGCGCGCCGATTTACAACAACACGTATGTACAAAGAGCCGACGTGTGTTCATCCACGCATGAGGTCAATACCCGTCTGGGGATTCTTCACTTCGGGCCGTGAAACCATCGGTGGCCAAAAACTTGACCCGGAACTAGGAGTGTAAACCCGACTCGAAGGTGCTGTGTTTGGGGTAGGAGATTGCTCGGAAGATTGGTCGAGTGGTGGGTGGTTTGTGTCGGCATTGTTCTTAGACATAGGCTTAGCACTGCCATATACGAAACTGCATGCAACCACCTGCAGTCACCAATTGCAATAATCGAGAAGTTATGTCAAATTACATGAACAGAAAAAAACGAGGAATTATGACAGTGGAACCAAAAAAAAGTACCTGAACGGGACTCGCTGCAGTAAGCCTTCCACCTATTGCACCACCAATAATATGCCCGTCGGGGCTACAAACCGAAATGCTTATACCACCGGTCCGATGGCGGGGACCACCACTTTCAGCAACTAAGTAAGAACCCGACAGGCATAATATTTCAAAACGGCCCTAAAAGGAAATGGCAAACAACATAAGCTCCTTCAATATTAAGTCAATCAGATGCTTAAGGAAAGGCGTCAATGGATCAAACGAGTGAACATCTTAGAGCTATGACATTCAATAACAATAAGCATACGGCTTCCATAAAACAATTAAACATCCAATTAGCCAAAAAAAAATAAAGATGGGATTTTTAACCTCATATGAGACGGTGGACCCTGAACTTGTAGGTTGCCTTAGTGTTATTTCAGAAACCGAGCCATTAGCCGACATGATGCATAAAGCTCTCGACCTCTGTTGTGCGAACGCCAGTATTTTCGCTGCAATGTCCTGCCACGAAAAAGACGGATTAATCTTAAAATTTTCATATACTCAAGGAAATGATGATAATAAAAAATTCAATAAAAATAACCACCTCTCCAATGTCGACACGTAAGACATGAGGTGTAAAAGCCAGTCCAGCCGAGCTGTTCATCCATTCACCTACATTGAATACAGAAACCCTTTGAAGATTTCACACACCACGCATAATTTGAAAACAAATTCACATTAAATTAAATCCAAGAAAGCTTTACCAAGGGGAGCAAGCTTCTGTTTCCACCCAGTCCCACGAGGCCGACCTTTCGGTTTCTTCTCCCCTGAACTCATTCCACCAGATGAGTTCTTGGAGGCAGAGAGTGGGGATAAGCCCAGAGACATGTTAGCTCCCTCCGGCCCATATTTCCTCGGCCGACCTCTCTTCTTCTTCACTGACTCACTGCCTCGTGGCCCATCAGCAGTCAGGACAGCCACATTCCGTCCATGGGAGAAATTCGCCGATGGGTTCTCAACATGGAACGATTGACTACTCGCAGAACCACCACCACTGCCGCCACTGGAGGAACCTACATTTGGGTGAACCGAAATGTTGGGGTTTGAAAGGTTCTTGAAAACAGGTGTGGGGTGAGTGAACATTCCGGCGGCGGTGCCGCCGTGAAAATTCGGGCCGGGTCCTGAATTTCCCGGCCCGAGACCTCTATTGAGGTAGTATGAAGCTGACCCTGGCGGATATGACATCCCTTCTCTTCCATCCATGCATTTACCAGGAAAAAATTTAACTTTGTGGAAAAATAAAAAACAGCTAGCCCTTGTTTTTATTGAACCTAAATCTGCAAATTCGAAACACCCCCACCAAATAAACAAACCCTAAGAAGCAAAATTTAAGAACACCACAGCTGGAAAGATTGAGTTTTTACAAAAAGGGTTTAGCAAGATTTGTTTTTTTTTTTCCTCAAGTGACTTAGAACTCTGTAACTAATCTTGACCTGATAAAATATCCCAGAAAAAAAAAGGTCGAATTTTTCGACGAAATGCAGCACAAATCAACTCCTATTCCAAGAATGCGAAGAACCCATATCCACAAACCACTCAAAAGCTTCAGCTCAAACTCAACAGCACTTCAACTACACTAAAGCTAGTGAATTCAAGAAGAAGAAGGAAAACCCAGATTTGGGTTGTGGAATGTGGCTTATGTGGGTAAAAGAGAGAAAGGGGGAGGGAGGGAGGGTAAAGACAAAAGTGAGATGAAAATTGAAAAATAAAACTGAAAAAGATTGAGCTTTTTGAATTAAAGAGAAAGAACTCTTTTTCCTTGTTTATAATTGAAGCAATAAAAAGTATTGGGGGGGGTTTGAAAGGGGTTTAAAATTAAGTGATGGTGGTGAGGTGGGGTGTGTGACATCTGAGTTTGTGGACTTTGAAAATACACACACACACACTGACCTATGGGCTATGGGAACAGTTGGGTGCACCTATGTACCAACATGTCATAATCAATGGCAACAATAAAAGCACTAGTATAAGATTTGCAAGATTTCAATTTTACCCTCGATCTTGATCGAACTCAAAACTTCAATTTCGATTCCACTCGAAGAACGTTTTGTATCGTCAAGATTCGTCGAAACAACGATTTTCATCAAAAATCACCATGTGTGTTTTGAAGCCAAACCATGTAGTAGTACTACATTTTGTGTTTCTTTGAATTATGCAAAGTTTGACCAGATTCCTTGCATCAAGTGTTTTCCCACTATAGTGACGTTGGTCTTTTGTACCATCAAGTTCAGAGTTTTTGTAGTATGTGAAAGGTAGTTCATCTCTATCCATCACAATAATAAAGGGGTAGCATAGTAATTTCAACCTCTTGGTATGATGTGTTGTGTTGTAAGCTTTGACCTTTTTAATTTTTTAGCTATTTGGTTTACATTGTGTTTCAAACATTCAATCAATTAGTTGACCGTTGAATGTTGATACATTGTACAACTATTTGCATGAACAAGTCAATGTTTGTAGCTAACATTTTTTAAAGTTGTTCTAGAGGTGGATTTATTCAAATTAGCAAAGGTCGAAGTGTCGTGATTTGGTGTGACACTCGTTTTTTTTATCGAGTCTTGTAAAGTCGCTACACGGTGTGAAGGTGGTGAGTACTCGAATTGAGATTAGGTTTGTTGAATTGCAGGGAAGGGCAAAAGAGGAAAGACCTTAAATCTGTGTAGGTCCCCATTTCGTTTGTACGTTGGTCATGAATTTAATGTGCGATCAGAGATCGGTGTGCTTTTGAAACTTCTTGTCCTTTGGATTTTTAAAGGTATCCATACAAGATCGGGTCAAAACGTGTACCCGGAATGTCGACTCAAGTACAATTGGATCAATTTTTATATATTTTCGGAAATGTTTTATATTTTTTTGAGAGCCTTACAAAAAATTAATTTAACATTTTTAACTTATTTAAAAAATAATTAAATAAATTTAACTGCAAAAAAATAGACTTTAGCACTGTTCTTTTGGAGTCCATTCAGAATGTTTATTTTGAGTTCAATTGTTTTGTTTCGATTTAGTTCAATTTTATTAAGTTCGTTTCAAAATAAATTAAAAAATAATAATAATAATTTGAATTAAAAAATTTAAGTATATAATCTAGTTAGTGTTAAAATATTATTAATATTTATTTAAAAATATTTAACAATTTATAAAAAATATAATTATTTTTATAAGAAAATCAATTATGTTTCATTCAACTTTAAAAAATAATTTTTTTTAATTGTTAAATATTCAACTTCAATAAATAATATTTATTTATATTATTCACTTAATTTCAGTTCAAAATCATTCAGTTAAATTCAACTCATTTCTGTTCAAAAGAACATAACCTAAATTATAAAATTATACTATAAAAATAAATTATACTTTACTTGACAGTTATCAAGTGAATTTTCCACCTTGATCTAAATGAATATTACCTGACAGCCCACTCTAGCGAAATCAACATGGATTAAAAAAAAAATACATTCAATTTATTTATAATTGCGTGATAGTAACTTGGATGAATACGTGTCACGTAACAAAAAAATGCTAGTATGATATAAGTTGTCACGATAGGTTGATCAACATGCGAAATCAACCAAAATTCGGAGTGATGATATTTTGAAAAAATATATATGAATTTGACTTGATATTGCATGTATAAGAAATTGAATAATTTAAAAAGACAAAGATAGTAAAACATTATATTTTAATTTAGTGTTATATGCAGATTATGGCTCCCACATGTATGTTGACCAAACATCACAATTCACTTATGCATCTGAGTGAACCAAGAACAATGAAGGTAAACACTAACATTCTCAGTCGAACGACTTAATTCGATTAGATTAATTTTTAAGATATCCGTTTCTAGCTTGCATTTAATTTGAACACACTGCAAACTAGAGAAAGTATATGAGTCGATACCAGTAGGCTATCACGTCGTTTTTCATGTTTTGCCCGAACAGGGGCACTGCAAATAAGAAGAAAAAACTCATCATCGTATAATTCAGCACAACGGGAAATATGTGTAATCGAAACGGTTACAGGGGGACGACGTTGTACGGCTTCGTTTTGTGCTCGTTCGACTTCAATAATTTATGGTACATTTCATGGGGTTCAAAATTTCATCTGTGTACAAACATAGTAGTTAGAATTTCTGACATAAACACAGATGGTAAAAAAAAGACAATATTATGTCAGTTAGGCATTTTCTCGAACACCTGAAGTGCAATGTGATTGCTTCAGAATTAACATGGTTTTTCCTCAACAAATTAAATAACTTTCTTCTACGTATATTTAAGAGCTCATTCGTTTTTTAAAATAACTGATAATTTTATAGAGTAAGTACTACTAGTATATTTTATGATAATAATTTTACGTTTTTTAAAATAACTGATAATTTTATAGAGTAAGTACTACTAGTATATTTTATGATAATAATTTTACTGTTTATTATTTTACTTCCATTCTCTTTATTAAAATACTACTGTGGGACGTCACGTTATTATTTACTAACATTTTAAAATAATTAATGAGAAGCAAAATTCACGAGTTAATGTTTTTCTTCTTTATGTATGGCATCAATTTAAAATAATTTATAATTATTTATTACTTTTTTTTTGTTTTATAGTATAATTGTCATGCTTTATTTGTAAATTAAAAATAAAATAGCATGACAAAGAGAATTAAAAGTTTTAACTTTTAAAATTTTATTTTTGATAAATAAGTAAAATAAAAATGGCATATTACCAATAAAGCAAAATGAAATAAATGATTAATGACGCGTTTCATATACAAAAACGAGTTCAAATTGTCCTCTTACATATTCCTTTGACTTGCATCAATTCTACGTACATAAATTGTGTTTATCCCGGAATAACCATAATTACAAGATTGAAAAAAAAAATAAAAAATGAACATATCTGGCTAAGTGCGAGCCGAGCCGGGCCGGTCCAAAATTATATAAGCTCGGCCCAAAACTCGAATCTCTCGTTATGATCCGAGCCCGATTTTATCGGTGTAAAGCTCTGCGATTCGAAATGGATTTCGAGTTATTTTTGGCTCAATTTAAAAAAAAAAAACTGATTTTACAAATATAAAGTAAAATTTTGAAATAAAAAATATTATATACTTATTTCGTTCTAACTTAGTGGGGTGTATTCGTTTAAGACTCTATTAAAATCCAGAGGATATTCAATCCGGATTTTTAAAAATCTATTAAAATCCGGAGGTATTCAATTCAAATTTTAAAAAGTCTATTAAAATCTATATGTATTCAAAACTCAATAGATTTTAAAAGTCAATGGATTTCTATTGATTTCATCCTAAAAATATAAAAGAAATACATTATTTGAAATCTCTCCCAAATACATAAGATTTCAACGAATTTCTATTTTAATTGACAAATTAATTATTAAAAAAATAATAAAACTTAAAAACTATATTAATAAAATTAGTAAACATGAAATAGATAAAATAAAATTATTAATTAATTATTAAAAAAATAATAAAAATTTAAAAATATATAAATAAACATAATAAAGTTAAAAAAACATTAATAAATAAAGAAATAAAAAAATAATACGTATATTTTTTTGTATGATATATATATATATATATATATATATATATATATATATATATATATATATATATATATATATATATATATATATATATATATATATATATATATATATATATATATATCATGAATTCTATTTACATCAAAACAAAAAACGAAGTTAATTCATTCAACGAGTATTGAGTATTGTTTGCTAATGGTATTTGAAAAATGAACAAGTTAATTCATACAACGAGTATTGCTTGCTAATGGTATATGAAAAATGATGTCGACGTATAACAATATGTAAATAAAAATAAAAATAATAATGTTGAATAATTATATTTTTTATTTTTAAACTAGTGCATTTTTTGAATTTTATTTTCTAAACAATTTGATTCTTTTTTAAACAATTTGGATTTCTTTATATGTAAAAGCCTATGATAATTCAAGTAAATCAATTAAAAAAATGTATTTCACAATTATGTAAAGTCTATCAAAATCCATGAAAATCAATAAGAAAAAGTCAATCAAATTCTTCCTAGACTCCGTGGATTTAGAAAATCCACAAAAATCCACGGACTTTTAAAAGTCCAAAAAAATCCATTAAAATTCTGATTGAATACACCCTCCTTAGTATTGATACCAAATAATAAATTAAGATGAAAAAGTTATAAAATATATACAAAGTATTATATTTATTTAACTAAGTGTTAAAAAAAATAAAAAAATAAAACCCATCAGAGTTTTCGGTCACAAATTATTTTGAACTCGACCTCGTACCGACTTTATAATTTTCGATCCCAAAATAATTGGACTTGGTATGATGTATTATTTTTTAGAAGTATTTAAAGACAATAGTATTTTAGTTTATTAATTTATAAAATATTTCAATCTAAATAAAATAAATTTTCTAATTTTCGATCCCAAAACAATTGAACTTGGCCTCATAGCTTATTTTTAAGAAGTATTTAGAGAAATGAGTATGTTGGTTTATTAATTTAAAGAGTATTTCAATCTAAATAAAATACAATTTCTAATTAAGGATATTTTTTTAATCTTTTTTATTAATTGAGTATTATTATTTTTATAAATATAAATAAAGTACATTTTAAAAATAAGTAAGAATAATTTGACATGTTACACTAATTTATGGTAATTAAAAACTATATATATTTAATTATAAACAATTATTTAAATTTGATTTTTTTCTTTCTAAAATCTCCATATTTTTAAGTTTTCGGGCCGATTTCGGGCCCAAACACCCCCTCACATTCACAATAATGCAGATTATGTCGGTGGGAAATGAAAATAAAATTACTAATAAATCCGAAACCGAGTAGAAACACATCGCACCCTACACCCTCAAAAAATATCATATACTAATAGATCTACATTTTATAAAAAACACGCAAATACCCCAACAATACATCTGTTTTTTAACCTTGTCTATCTATATTTTATATCTGTATCTCTTTTGAAACTTAGGCTCAACCCACATCTCCACACATGCATATAGAAATAAATAAATACATACACACACAAGGACAGCATCAAACACCTTCCACTGCGTGCTTTGACCAAATCAAGCCCAGTCAAGAAACCTCTTTTAAGGTTCTTTCTTCTTGCTGCTTCATATTTGTCAAATTCCAGATGTGGGGTTTCTTGATTTTGTAATTTTTTTTTAAATTTTTTTTTCTGGGTTTTGTTTATTTCGGTGTTCTGTGTATTGGGTTTTCTGTAGATTTTCTTTTGGGTATTGGGTTCTGATAGTTTTTCTGTTTTCTGGGTTTTGGGGGCATTGACTTTGATGGACTGATGTTTATCTGTATTTGCTGGATTAAAATAGCTGAATAAAAAAAGAGGTGTCTTTGGGAGGTTTTTGCTGTATCAAAGTTGATTTTTTTTTTGTTTTGATTCAGAGGATGTTGATTTGGTGCTTTTGATTTGACCCAGATTTGAATCGTTGGTAAAAAAAAAAGGTAATCTTTACCAATGATTCGAATTTGTTTCTGTTTCAATTTATGTTTACCAGTGAATTGTGGGTTTTTCCCCTTGTAGTTATATAAGTAAATGGGAAATCTAATGGGTTTTGTGAAGGGTTGATTGCGGTTTTTATTTCTTTTCCCGTTTAAGGTTTTGTATAATCTTGGTTACTATTCGGTAATAATTTGCGTATAGGGATGATTGATGCTGATAGGGAAATAAATATCCTGAACTTTCGAAAATATTCTTATCCTGCAATATATAATTAGGAAATTACCACGTTCGGATCTGTGATTTTATGTGTGCTGTTGGTATCATTTGATGATGTTTCCTTCAATTGTATGTAACAGATAAATTATTGAATCCTTTCAGCGTGAGGATTTTTTTTGATTCGTGCATCGCAGAAGCTTGATTTTTTTTTTTGTCTCCATTCGCATCCGAGCTGTCATACCAGGAATGGGCTGTTTCCATTCGAAATCGTGTTGTTTTCCCTCCAATCACAGTGGGCCGATCCATGAAACGAATAACACTGGTTGGCCCAACTAACACTTTCGTCACTCGTTTTCTTTAATTGGATTCCCCCAATCAGTCAAATTTGACATGTGAACAATGTTTTTTTGCTGGCAGAGAATGAGGAGAATAGTGAAGTGAGTGATATACCCGCATTTCGTGAATTTTCAATTGAACAACTAAGAAATGCAACATCTGGATTTTCCGTGGAGAATATAGTGTCGGAACATGGGGAGAAAGCCCCAAATGTGGTTTATAAAGGGAAATTGGAGAATCAAAGGCGGATAGCCGTCAAACGGTTTAATAGATCTGCTTGGCCTGATGCTCGTCAGTTCATGGTAAGCCCGACTAATTCTTGAGAAATGTATTTCCTTACAGTGTTACTCATTCACTTAGTTAGTTATAAATGAGACGGATATGATTAGGTGATCTGCACGTGGTTATATACTTATGGAAATCACGAAAAAGTCATATTATGCTTATTTTAGTAAATGTACAGATTGGAAAACTATTCTAAGTGTTTCACGATTGCCATCTATTTTGAAACAGTTCTAAAATTGCTGAACATAAGAAACATAGTTTTTTAGTCAACTTGATTTTTAATTTTAGTTAAAATCTCTCTTGATAAATATTCAGGAAGAAGCAAAAGCTGTGGGTCAACTCCGAAACTACCGATTGGCAAATTTGCTCGGGTGCTGCTGTGAAGGTGACGAGAGATTACTGGTTGCTGAATTTATGCCCAATGAGACTCTTGCAAAACATCTATTTCACTGTGAGTACATCTCTTGCTCGTGTTCATATTATTCGACCAGTGTGCGAGTGCTTTACGGGTAGCCCACTTTAGCATGCAAAAAAAAATGATGAATTTCGAGAGCGTGATTGCAAGATTGTTTATGAGATGAAGAATGTATATGTAACAATGAAAGTTGATGTTATACAAAATTAACCATGGGTAGTTCGTTTCTCGATGCAATTCTAATAATTTAATGAATTAAGTCCGAAAACTATTTTTGATTGTATTTGTATGCATCATGTCTATGTGTCTATGCGAACTCAGGGGAAACACAGCCTATGAATTGGGCCATGCGATTAAGAGTCGCCTTTTATCTTGCACAAGCGTGGGAATATTGCACTGGCAAAGGGCGGGCTCTTTATCATGATCTTAATGCTTACAGAATCGTCTTTGATTATGTACGTGTCAAGTGGACCATTCTTTCTTCATTTTTTTTTTTTGCATTATGACTTGTAAGTCGTAACTATATCTAATTAATTATGTTATACACTTATACAGGATGGAAATCCGAGACTTTCGTGCTTTGGTTTGATGAAGAACAGTAGAGATGGAAAAAGCTACAGTACAAACTTGGCATTTACTCCTCCAGAGTATCTGAGGACAGGTATCAAACCACTCGCTCCAGACAGAAAGTTTTAATGCATGAATGAACTTCTTGCAATTTTTGAATTTTATCTCAAAAGTTCGTTGGAAGAATAATTCAGTTAATCTTGCTATTCTAATTATGCTCGGTTGGTTGGTTGGTTTGCTAGTAGTTTTTCGTAAACGATAACATTTCGTGCTCGTTTGAACTTAAAAAGGCTACCCTTGTAAAAAAATGCTATGCAGATGTATATCCCTAAAAATCTGCTAGGAATAATTTAGGAATATCACTAAAATGTATTGTAATGAGGTTTATTTATCGACATTCATTTAATATTTTTTTCAAATCTAAGGCTGCATGTTGAGATCACTCTTCGTATTTTAAGCCCATTATTGATATAAACAAGATGTCAATATTTTTGGACATTGATTTCTAAATCGATCTCTTCCCTGAGATTGAATACGTAGTTTATATTAGACTTTAATCCTCTTCTCGTGGATGATAACAAATGCACAGGATTCAAGTAATTGAGTTCAAATAGTACTTATGGTTTGATGATCCACTTTATTACTATGTTTTAAGATATACGTGAATGTGATTTTTTCTGTTTCGTGTGTTGAATGAACTCGAGTGCTCTGGGATTTTCGATTTTTTTATTTGATTGTTATTATTGACTTTGTGATGTTTTTAGGAAGAGTTACTCCGGAGAGTGTGGTTTACAGCTTTGGCACACTCTTGCTTGACCTCCTCAGTGGAAAACACATTCCACCAAGTCATGTAAGTATTTGATTAAGCTCATTTCTCTAGAAGGTTCATTTCACATGTTAGCATTGCAGGAGAAGATTTAACCAGTCGAACCTCTTAATACGAATCTTGCTTGATATTGTTTTCATGATTTTATTTACCAAGAAAGTCTAATTTCCGGACGTTAACGGATTCTCGATTGGACGAGTATTCTGACTCATATTGTTGCGTTTGATTGGCACAGGCCCTTGATTTGATTAAGGATCGGAATCTTCAGATGTTGACTGATTCTTGCTTGGAAGGTCAATTTTCCAACGATGCTGGGACCGAGTTGGTTCGTCTAGCTTCAAGATGCTTACAGTACGAACCCCGCGAGAGGCCAAATCCAAAGTCTTTAGTTTCTGCACTGATTCCTCTTCAGAAGGAAACCGAGGTTTGGAATGAACACGCATATGACTCGTATTTTATGTTAAAAAAAAGTGATCACATTTGACTCGTGTTTGACAGGTTCCGTCTCATGTCTTAATGGGAATCCCTCCCGGCGGAGAGATTTTATCTATGTCGGCTCTTGGGGAAGCAAGCCAGAGAATGGATTTGACTGCCATACACGAGATATTAGAGAAACTCGGCTACAAAGATGACGAGGGAGTCACAACTGAGGTTTGTTTCTTTCTGGTTCGTTTATGAGCTGCCAATACCAAGAACTTATTATTTCGACTTCATCAGCTTTCTTTCCAGATGTGGACGAATCAAATGCAGGATACATTGAACTCCAAGAAAAAGGGTGATGTGGCTTTTCGTCAAAAGGATTTCAGGGTCGCAATCGATTGCTATACGCAGGTTAGTGCTATAACTATTTCTCTCCCTCGCCACAAAATATTATTTTTTTCTTATTAGAACTTTATGTTATTTTGTGCAGTTTATCGACGGAGGAACGATGGTCTCCCCGACAATTTTCGCTCGTCGAAGTTTGTCTTATCTGATGAGCGAGATGCCTGAGGAGGCCCTGAACGATGCTGTGCAAGCGCAGATCATATCACCTGTTTGGCACATCGCCTCCTACTTACAAGCAGCTGCCCTTTTCACTCTTGGGAAGGAGAACGAGGCGAAAATTGCGCTCAAAGAAGGTTCGAGCCTCGAGGAAAAGAGGACCGCAACAGCTTCTTGAGACCGGGGGCAGGTTCTTTTCTTGCCCTCCGAAATTCGACATTTCCTGGTCGTGTATAAAATCACAAATGCTTCGACAAGAAGATCAAAAGGCACCGAAAACTCGTTTTTTTCTAAAAAAAAGAAAAGGAAAGAAAAACCATATGTGGACAAATTGACTAACCTTTTTCCAATAAGGCAAATTAGGTGAAAAAAGAATTTGAGAAGGGAATCATGATATATGTTGATAAGAAAGAAAGATTGTTTTGAGCTGTGTTGAAAGGAATTTGTGTACAGTGTACTATATGTGGCTTTGTTCATCTGTTTTTTTTTTTTTTTGGGATTTTTATTTGGACTTAGGCTTGTGATATACAATCTTGAATCATGGGGTTGAAAAGATAATTGGATTTATTTTGTTCTTGTATCTGTGTGGAACTGTGGTTGGTTAGATATTCATCTCAGGGCACTCCAAGAATTGGTATAAAGTCCCTTGAATTGGTATTATAAGTATGATCAATTATCTGTCAAATTCAGGCATTCAGCACACAGATATTTTTGTTAATTGTTGGTTTTCAAAATACAAATGATTGATTATTTTATACAGTACAATAGTTGCTCATTTTGCCCTTTTGGTTTGAAATGGATTTTCTTTTTATAAAGCAATTAACTTTTGTACTATCATTTGTGGTGGTTGTTCCTTCAAATCACACACCCTCAGGCCTCAACCCCCTCAAGATACAATAGTATTTTTTGGGATATTCTTTTAAATAATATTCTCTCCATTCCATTTTAGTTGTAATATAGTATTGGCACAAAGATTAAAAAATAATAATATTATATTGTTGATATCAAAGTAAAGGGGATATTATAGTTTTTTTTAGTGATAATTTTTTATAGGTAAATGTGATGGCATTTTAAAAATATTGTGTTTTTTAAAGGTATAGTGTAAAAATAATTTTATTTTTTTTGTGCGATAACTAAGTATGGAACGACTTAAAAAGGAAAATGCGAAAACATTTACAAGACGAAAGAAGTGCTCTCGATGTCTAGTATTTATATTTATATTTTTTATTTTGACGTGTTCCATAGTTATAGTCACATTTTAAAATATCAAAGAGACCTCTCAAGAAAGTCATTTTAATGAGCTTTAAGCTTATTGAACAGACTCGACCGAAATTTCAATAGGTCGAGCTGGAGCTCTACAGGCTACACTCTAGAGCGTTCGAGCTCCTCGGCTTGTCAAACAATTCAATGCTCGAGCTCTTGATCGAATATCTCGACCATTGCTCGCTCGACTAGATCAATTTTAGCTCGTTGGAGTGGCTCGACTCGAACTGCCCGAGAAGCTCGGATTTATATAGCATATTAGGGGTATTTTAGTAAAACCATATATATTGAGCCGCTCGATTCCTCAAAAAGTGTTCGAGGTCGACTCGTTTAGAGTAATTATGAGTAGCTCACGAGCATGAGTCAAGAGTTCTATTTGTTTGCAACACTAAATATGAACAAATGGTGCTTTTCTACTATTGCATTCAACTCGTCTTCTTTGAACTTCAATTGGACAACCACACTTTACGGCCTCGTTCAATCCTACGAGCTTTTTAGAGTTAAAAAGGATTAAACACATTTTAAAATTAATGATTTTTTATTAAATAATTAAAAACAAAAATGGTATTTAGTTGGTAATAAAGTGGGGATTCCAATTCCAACATAATTAATTGTGGACGTAACGTAATGTTTATGTACATGGACTGATAAGCCCCCGATCTCAATAATTTATTAGAGCTATTGGATAACAAATTAAAATAATGTATTATTTTTTTAGTTGAATTAAAGTGGATTTCATTTGTGGAATGAATAAATAAATAAAGTTATATATGTGATACCTATAATTTTAGACAATTACTTTTAAGTTTTAATTTAGAAAATTGTTAAAAGTATAAAAAAGATGTTGGCCCCATTTTCCGTTATGAAAGTCGTGTGCGATTTTTTTTTAATGTTTTGGCTTGTGTTTTTCTCTAGAATACCAAAAGTAGAAAACATTATTAAATTAAAAAAAATCCAAAAATATGAAGAAAAAAAGTATACCAAAAGAAATCAATAACTAGTGTTATCTTAGTACTTTAAAATTTATATATATATTTTCTCAATTTCATTTTCGATATCGATCAACATTAATTATTTCAAATTCAAGCCAGATGGTCGATCGGTATAGCTCCTTCAAAAAGTGGGAAAAAAGTTGATAAAAAAGGATAATGAGATGATATCACAAGAAAATAACACCAACATTAATATGTAAGAGATGACAAAAATCATTACCTTTAAGTGTTACTTAAGATTAAACGTGCATATTTATGTAAAGTATGGTGAGAATTATGAGTAATATTGTATTGTCGTTATATAAATAAAAGTGGATCGAAATATTTATAATTTGTCTTACAAATGTTATAATGAAAAATTATTGCAACTTTTTTGTGCATATGCTGAAAATGAACGAAAAGAGTAATACTGTGAGTCTGTGATTCACATTTTTTTAAAATGTGGTCGATTAAAAAACACGTACATTTTTTTTAGAAATATTGAATAATATATGTATATGATGACAAGAATACAACTCAACACGATACGATACGGCGTTAAGGACAAGTCGACATGTACGTACCCTACACATTTATTTTAATTTAAAGATGATAAATAACGATATGATAGATCGATGATTTCACGATTGAAAGCCTTTAAAGAAGAGGAGCGCAAAGAAAAAAAGTGGCATGGAGGTTAGACTCCAAGACAAGACGAGACCATCAAAATATGGAAGTATGAGATCATCAAGAGAATGGGCTCTATGATTGTTAAGTATATATACAACTTCAATAATTGCCGCGTTGTATGTTTACATCAATACGAATCATACGATTATCTTACGTTTTTATTTTGAACTTTTATTTACAAGTTCATACATTTCTTAAAATGGTAAATATTGTATATACTTATATTTCTAAAAAAAAATACCTCGATTTTTTTCGAGACAAGTGTAACCTCGTATAGTCGTTAGTGGTAAACGTCACAGTTAGTTTTGTGGTAATAAGGGTTTATATATGATTACCCCAAATGACATATGATTAGGATACTGTAGCTAGTTATATGTATAGTTGCAGGTGGCCGACAATTTTTCCAATATTGGGTTTAAAATTTTATATTATTGTGAAGTAAAAGATAAAAGTATTAGTAGGAATTTATCTTATTTTAAATTATCTATTTTGCATCATTAAGTGATATACCTATATATTGGAGTATATTTGAAAATCATTTAAGAAACTTTTTAAATATAATTCCAAACATTCAAAAATTATTTTAAGAAATGTTAAATAGATATAAATTATTTTTAAAATATTTTTAAAATATTGTACTTTTTAAAAATTATTTTAAGACACTTTTAATATTTGAAAATATTTTAAAATTATTAAAGATATTTAAGATGTTTTTAAATATATTCAATATTATTTAAAAATATTTTTTATTCATTTTAATTTTTTTTAATACAGTACTTTAAAATATTTAAATGTTATTTCAAATCATATAAATTTTTGAGTCCAACTCGACTAAGGCACAATTTCAAAAATTAAATTTAAGCCATATCATACCAAAAAGATTAGTATAAACTACTATATCTATTTCAAGGCACATTTTTTATGTTGAATTTATGACAAAAAATTCAAAAAAAAAAAAAAAAATTGCATACTTTTTTGAGAGAGGTGTGGAGTAGTAGTATTTTTTTTTTTTTTTTTTGAATTTTGTATCTATTTAATATTTTAATGTATTTTTTTATTTGATTCGCTAGCTCTCTTTCCAAAAAAAAATAATTGCAAGGGGCTAAAAAAAGAAAGAACACTTGAAGCCAATTAAAGGTTCTCACATCCTAAAAGTTTCCTATTTAAGTGGAAAGAAATTAGGATGTACACAATCACTACTACGTACCCAATCAACTCAATTAACACTTCCAATTAGACTTTGAAAAGAATTGGGCAATGGTCATTCACTAGACTTTAACTCCAAGTTGAGCTTATGTGGCATTCTTATGTGGCAGCATGAAGCCCGACTCGTTGAGGATGGGTTGTCACACAAGAACGTATCAATTACCTTACAAAAAAATCGATTCAAAAAATTCATTCGACTCTATTAAGTTGTGCTACAATTTGGGATCGAGTTCCATATGTACGTGCATATATGCACGTTTAATCTTAAGTAACACTTAAAGGTATTGATTTTTGTCATCTCTTAAAGGTATTGATGCATCGTCATCTTCGTGTTGTTATCAAGTATATATACCTAATATATACAGTACTATATATATTAAATGAGAAAAGGAGATATAAAAAGAAAATTAATAGTATGTTATTGTTATTAATTACTCCATCTTGTAATGATCTGACAATTATAAATTACTTCATCTTCCATGTATATATATATAATTAATATATATATATATATATATAGTACGGAGTACTACTAAAATAAAAATTAAATTACTATCCACTTTCATATACTACTATAATTTTTATATAGTATTAAAATAAAAATTATTATGGCTTCTTAGTGTAATCCAAATAATGTAGCATCAACTCAAATCGATCAATATCACCCCACTAATTACTTGATTAACAACTAATTAAGTACTTTGCTTTCGGTTTAATTGCTTCTTCAAGTTGTCTAAGATTACCTAACATGCATACATTGTTCCGGAGTCGTATTGAAACTCTTATCGATGTTTACACGTACGAGTCGATGTTCTCGTGTAGTGTAGTGCGACCGTCCGATCGACTCGTCAACTAAAATAAACCACTCGTTTCTTAAAAAAAAATCGTTACCAATCGTAATCCGAGTAAGCTTATCGGAGCACGTACGTCCCGATTATTCACCAAAGACTACTATTGTATTTGACTACAATTATTAAAGCATAAAGAGGCTCTGCATGCTTTTAAAAATAAATTGTTTCTAATTAATTTACCAAATTTTCGAAAGTCATTTTCAAAATTAATTAAAAATAAAAAATATATTCCGAATGCAACTTCTATTTAAGGCAGTACGTACTAGCAAATGCATGCAAGTGATATATATATCAGGATAGAAAATCGAAAAAAAAATGTCGAAATGGTCGGAAACCGCGAAGAAGTTGAAGCCCTACGTCGGTGTGATTTTCCTGCAATTCGGGAATGCCGGCTTCGGCATAGTCGCAAAGGCTGCTCTGAACCAAGGGAGCAGCAACTACGCGTTTGCCGTCTATAGGAATGCCGTCGCTGCTGCTGTCTTCTTCCCTTTCGCCTTTTTCCTAGAGAGGTAACATATCTTCAATCGAAACTTTTTGTTGTTGTTATTGAAGAAAATATTTGACCAATTAATATGAATGTCAAGTTGACAAATTTATCTAACAGTTCGAGTTGTTAGATGATATGACTTCTAATATAACAGTTGTTTTTGTGTCGTTGCATATGTTATGAATCGTAACGAATCGTTTTTTTTTTCTTTGAACAGGAAAACAAGGCCGGCAATGACGCTAAGCGTCTTCTGGAAGATCTTGTTGCTTAGCTTATTCGAGTGAGTCATTCACAATCACGTATACGCGTTATGAGTAATAACGAGCCAATTGAATTGAACGAGTGATTTTTGTTTGTTTTGTACGTAACAGCCCGGTTATCGGTCAGAACATGTTCTACGCCGGGATGAAATATTCGTCCGCCACTTTCGCCGCAGCCATGTGCAATCTCCTTCCGGCCCTCACCTTTCTAGTGGCTTGGATTCTCAGGTAACTTTAAATTACAATTTTACCCCTTACTTTTCAACTTACTTTATAATTTTGACTTTTTAGTCAAAAAGTCAAAAAGTGGTTCTATATTTATGAAACATAGAGAGTAATGTTTTTTGTCTGAAGGGTTGAGAAGGTGAACTTGAAAAGTATGAGCACTCATGCAAAGCTCGTCGGGACCGCGGTCACCGTAGGTGGGGCCATGATCATGACGCTGATCGTGGGGCCCACAATAGGGTTGCCATGGACGCACAAATCCCGTCAAGCATCGACCAATCCCAACGACCAGGAAGATCCTGTGAAGGGCTCTTTGATGATCGGAGTCGGTTGTCTCGGTTATGCCCTGTTCTACACTGTCCAGGTAATCGATCACTCGATGCAAACGTTGTATACACGACAATTAATTTACGATAAAAATCGAATCTTTATATATATAAACGAGTACAGGCGATCACTTTGAGGTCGTACCCTGCTGGGCTTTCGCTCACGGCTCTGATATGCACGCTCGGAGCATTGCTCGGGACTGTGCTCACTTTCGTGATGGAGAGGGCGAATACGTCTATATGGGCTCTCGGGTGGGATGCGAAGCTCTTGGCCTATGTTTACGGTGTAAGAATAAGAATCAAGAATATATAGTTTGTTTTACTTATAATATGTGTGTTTTTGTTGTTTTTACCGATGATAATAAGGTTCGTTTATTTTTGTCGTGTAGGGAGTGGTGTCGTCCGGCATCACTTACTACATATCGGGAGTGATCATGAAAGAAAAGGGGCCGGTTTTCGTGACGGCCTTCAACCCTTTGAGCATGGTTATCGTTGCGATTCTGAGTTCTTTCATCTTTGCTGAGCAAATGACAGTCGGAAAGTGAGTAGTATTTGTTCGTTTGTTCGTTTTTTTTTGTTTTTTTCCGAGTGATTAGACTTATATATATAGTGAACACTTTGTGCAGGGTGACGGGAGCTACGGTTATTGTGGTCGGGCTGTACTTGGTAATTTGGGGTAAGAACAAGGACCTGAAGGAAAACGAACTTATGCAGCAAAAACAGTCGAATAAGGGGTCCCACGAGTCGAAAGATGATCGTGTCGATGCTGTTTAAGAACTCTATATATATAATCATATAATCATGTTCAACTATATATGCATAATATGAGTGTGTGAATAATTTGCTCCTCTCCTCTGCTTATGGTGTTTGTGTACTTGTGTGTTAAAATTCATTAGAAATTTATTATAAATTAATTTCTTCTATTTTCTCATGGGCAAAATCGACAATTGACGAGCTCAACCTCAATGTTGTAACAATACAACAAGAGTCGGACTAAAAACGAAAACTCTTTCTATCATCGATTGTTTTGTAAGATGAAAATTTATCTAGGTAACTCGAGTCTCTCTTTTGTCTCGACGGAGACAGCTAGGGATGGGATAATATTTTGACATGAACCAATGATTGAAGCCCGGCCCTAATCTTAATTTTGGAGAAATTTGGTTGGAAGAAATTAAAGTTGAAAATCATTTTTTATTAAGATTGGTGTGCAATTAGTGCACACTCAAATACACTACTACTTGTTATTAGTACCAATTAAGTAGGAATCTTTTTCATTTGTCAAAACAAAATATTTTGCACAACAATTTGGATGGGATAGTGAGTAGTAGTAGTAGTTGTTATGGTGACCTAGATTCAACTCATCACTTCTAATACTCATCGGAGACGGAATCAATCTCAATTTAAATATCAGAATAGTTTGAAACAACGCATGATGAATATGACAGTAGTGTGTGATGAATATAATTATCGTATAAAAAAACTTTAAAAGTAAAAATGATTAAATATTTAAAATTAGATTAATTTGTCTCAAATAAATACAACAATCAATTATTTTGAGGCCTCTTTTTCATTGTTTTACACACCTCTATTATTTATTTACTCATAAATATAAATACAATTTTTTTGTAATTTACAAATGAAGTGTGATCATTAAAAAAAATTGAGTATATGATTAACACACCCATTAGTTAATACCTCTACTACAGTACTACCCCTGTGCACAAAATAAAATAAATCATTTACTAACAACACCCACACCCTCTCATCTTTTACTTGTTCACTCTCGTAAGTTTATTTTTCTTTAAATATAAAAAATAAGTCCAAAACATAGTGGAAGAAGCATGTTGAGTGCAGGATCTTCCAGTCGCTTGGCGGAGAGAGGTTTGTCCCCCACTTGCTCCTAATTTACCTATGATTCTAAAAACTACTGCCGATCTCAAGAAAAAGAAATAATTTTTTTTTTGAATTAAAACATAACTATTTGTTGATTAAATAGAAAACTATTTTTTTTTTATGTCTTGCATGTATTGAGGGGCGGTGCAGTGTGTAATTTCACTGCATAATAAGCAGTGCACACACCTAAAAATCTGCCTAGATTTTTTATGTATGTTTACACAAAGCAAATTTTACGCCGTTAGCATTTGACATTTTTTTATATATCCTTTTTTATTAACTTAAACACTTAATTTATTTACTTACATTATTTTATAGAAAATATGTATTTTTATTTTATTTTTCTACACTTAGATTTAAATAATTTTATTTTAATTTGTTGTTAATAATTTATAGTAGATTTTTTTAAATTTATATATAAATAATTTATTAGATTCAATAAGATTATAACTTATTAATATATATATATATATGTATATATATGCATTTTGATAAAATAAATTTATTTGTGCAATTTATGTGCATTTTAATATAATATAATAATTATATACAAAATTACTTATGTTTAGATCATTTACATGCTTTTTATTCTTACGTGCATTTTTAAATTTGTGAAATGAAAAATACAAAGATTAATAAGTCTAGATGAAATGAAAAATAGAAAATACGAAAACATAAATTAGTTCATCGTAAGCTTCCTTCCCCTGCCTTCTCAGCGAACTCCATGGTAAATTAGTTCATCATAAGCTTCCCCTGGCGAACTCCATGGTGTGTGCGCACACAGCCCTCCCGTTGGCCAGATGCGCCAACTTGTGCCACATCACTCCGCAAGTAGTCCCTGGAGGATTCTTTAGGGGAGATGTCTCGGGCTCTCTTGGCGCGCGCCCTTTCCAGGATTGCCACCATTCGATCGTTGCCGGAGTCTATGGCTTCGTCGAGAGGGGTCTTGTCTTCGACATTTATTTTGTTCACCTTAGCGATCTTGACAATGGTTCGCACTGCCTGCATATATAAGAAACAAATATATCAATTTAAATATCAACAAACTCAACAAATTACGACTTCTTTCAATTTAAATATCAACAAACTCAATAAATTACGACCATATCCTCTTGTGAATGATATCAACATATCAACTTTCATTTTTAAATTATTCGATACATTTGTAACTATTTTCTAAATTTGAAACTCGGCTAATAAATTATTTTAGCATTTATAAAACGGATATCAAACTTCAGAAATCAATATCAGTTTTATCTTTACATAAATTTTAAAACACAAAAACAAAAATTATATGAAACACATTTTTACAATTTACGTGCATTTTTATATAATAAATTTATTTTTGCAAATTACGTGCATTTTTATATAATATAAATCAAATTCAGTTTTATCTCTACATAAATTTTAAAACACAAAAACAAAAATATATATGAAACACATTTTTTACAATTTACATGCATTTTCATATAATAAATTTATTTTTGCAATTTACGTGCATTTTTATATAATATAATAATTATATATAAAATTACTTATGTTTAGATTTACAAGCTTTTTATTCTTATGTGCATTTTTAAATTTGTGAAAAATTACTTATTTTTATTATATATAGTAGTACTATTTTTTTTAATGGGCTTGATACAACCGTTATATGAAACATATTTTCGTATAAAAAAGTTATTCATTCAAAAAAATATTACTGTAGTATTATTTTTATTTTTTATTTATATCACTATTTTTTTTAATTATCTTTAATTACTTTTATCATAAATTTTTTTTTTAATTTTTTTGAATTTTTTTTTATAGTTAAAGTATAATTGTTATTTAAAATATTAATTTTTTTTTCAAAGTATTTTTTCTTAAAACATATTTTTTCTATTTTATTTTTTTATTTAATGTTATATAATTTTTTTAAAGTTTTTATTATTTTTTTAAAAACAATTTAGTTTATTAAATAGAAATTGTAGAAATCTCTCGTAATTATTAGAGATTTTGAATAGTCGAATTTTTTGTATTTTTTTAAGAAAATCTTTTAAAATACATAAAATTTTAAAATCTTTTAAAATCTATAAACTATTGAATACCTATAATCTTAATTGACTTTTTTAAATCCAAGCTGAATACTTTAAATTTTTTTAAAATCTATAAACTATTGAATACCTATAGATCTTAATTGACTTTTTTAAATCCAAGTTAATACTTTAAAATTTTAATAGACTTTTTAAAATCCGGATTGTATATCTCCGACTAAAATCTAAAAGAATCCAATAAAACCCTAAACCAATACACCCTCCTCCTAATTAAGTAGGAAGAGTTTAATCTTCCTAATTGCACAAATCTTGGAGTCTTGCCGCTAAAGTTACGTTATTCTTCAAATCTCATCATAATTAGTAATTAAAAAAATGCAATTCATTCGTGAACCAGCCGCTATATAAAAACAGGCGTAGTGAAAACTCAAAATTGGGAGTTAAAATATTAGGATTTGAAATGGTTTATTATCCAGCCGGAGACTATTATCATCAATCTCAGATGCTCACCGTCGGCGGCGGTTGTGCACAGCAACAACGGCGGCGATGGAGTCTGAAATCCCACATGAAAACACTTGTTATTCTCCTCCATGGCTGATGCTGCAGCCGACGTACAACGCCGGAAGCATCGATTACAACTTGTACAGCCTGGCGGAGAAGAGAGTCTTAACCCGGCCCCAAAGCCCCGGGTTACCGGGTTTAATGCCGAACCGGATTCAGGACCTTGCGTTCTGCGGATCGTCCAAGGGTTGGATCACTCTGTTTAACCCGGACAGCCTGGATCTGTTTCTGTACAACCCAATATCCCCCTTGGACCACTCTGTTTAACCCGGACAGCCTGGATCTGTTTCTGTACAACCCAATATCCCTCCGATTCGCAACCTCACCAATTTCTTCCCAGAACACAGTCACAGATCCGTGAAGAAGAGGCTATTTTATTTTTATAATTAATTTTTTCACCTACTTTCTAATTTTCAATAATTATTTTAACTCTTAATTTAAAAATATATTTTTACCTTAATCAAAAATTATTTTAACTCTTAATTTAAAAATATATTTTTACCTTAATCAAAAAATCAAAAATTAATATTTTTCAATTAAAATTTAAAATATAACATTTTTTTTCATAAAAATAAAAATATAATAAGAATAATATCACTCTTTATTTATTTATATATATCTTATATATATATAAATTATGCAACATCTGGTTTTTCGAGAAATTGGAGAATCGGTTATCACTCTTTTATCGCTCTTTATTTATTTATATATATCTAAAATTTATTTATATATATCTAAAGTGAGATAAACGATTAAATCAAATAATTAAGATCATTATATTAAAATAAAAATATTACATTTAAAACATATAAGACTAAATACAATATTTTAGAATATATGATTTTTCCATAAAAAAAAATATTCTAAATATAATATTTTAGAATATCATATAAAATTTTCATAAAAATAAAAATATAATAATAAAGGAAACGAGACTAGTAATGTTTTTTTTTGTCTGCAGGGTTGAGAAGGTGAGCTTGAAAAGTATGCAAAGATCGTAGGGACCGCCGTGACCGTAGGTGGGGCCATGATCATGACGCTGATCGTGGGGCTCACATTAGGGTTTTCGTGGACGCACAAATCCCGTCACGCATCGACCAATCCCAACGACCTGAACATCGCCCTGAACTGCTCGCTCACTCTCCAAAACATCTCCTGTATCGAAGTCGAGTTCCCGAAGAAAGTCGACAGCCCCGCGGGGCACGTCGCACACGCTGGATGAAGAAGGAGACAACACAACTTCTTGTTTCTTTTGTTTCCGAGAAGTCGAGAAACCTCGATACAATGTGAGGTGTATCACTCTATGTCATCTGATAGTGAGTGCTAATTTTACTTAATTATGTTTCTAGGGTGATTAGTGTTTCCTAATCATGATCAATGAGGTTGAACAAAACAATCAGTGAGTTTAAACATAATTATCTTCGGTTCCCAACTACAGAAATTCAATAATTGAAGCCATGAGTATCTCTATGTTCGATTCATATACAGTCGAGTGCATGATATATTATCCGCCTCGTCAGCATTTGAATTATTAAAATTCAGACCAGGTCAGAGTGTTTCCCCAACAGCAACTAACCACCAAGGGTATATTGTGGATTTCTATACCTTCCATTAGAACTCAAAAATGACGCACATTTGAGCATTGTAGTGAAAGTATTCTAAAATAGCGAAAATATCCAACTGATTTATTTTACAGAAGCAGCGTAGAAGTACCAGGAAGGCACGACAGATTTTCTACTGTTATTCGGCAAAAAAACACTGCTCAAAAGACTCCAGATATGGTCTGATAAACATAAAAGTTGGCCGGTGATAAAGAGACATGCTAAAGATTATCGAAAGACCTCTCAGTAGAGGAGTTCCTCAAAAACGGGATCCACGCTTTGGCCCCACTTCCCATGGTACAACTCGAGGAGCTGTTCAGCTGGAGTTACACCTAATATAAGCAAGGAAAATCAGATGAATAGGTATCAGAAGACCCCAAATATAAAACATTAACTAGGCCAGATAGAATAATAAATCGAACGCAACAATTTTGGGAATGAGACTAGTGATATCGAGGAAAAATAAAATAAAATAATAATTCAAAGATCTTAATTGCTTACCTGTATTAACCACTTCCGTCACTTCATTCAGAAATCCAGTTTCTTTAAAGCCTCTTCTTTCCAAGCCATCCTATAATAAAGAAAAGTGAAGGTGATTAATTAAAGCAGCAGCTGGGAAGAAATATTTCAAACACCTTTCACGACCGTTACCATTCACTAATCGACACTTAAATAATACTATAGTTAAATCAAGCAAACTAAGCAAAGCAAATTAAATAACGACCAAGTCACCTTAGCAAACTTCACGACTTCTTGGGCAACATGCTTCAGCAGTCCATCCCGAAATGGAGTCTTGAGACCGCTCTTTGGCACCTACTACATAGTTTTGGATTAAAGATAATCTTCATGGGTAATAAATAAAAATCTAGAGTTATTGTTATCAAGGATTTTTTTATTCATATTAGCTATATTTCAACAGATATAACTTTACTGATCATGATTGTTTGTTTCACAGAGATCAAGTGAAATCAAAGTCACAGTTACCCACACCATGATTACCTTATTCCTAAGCATCTGTCTTTCTTCTGTTGTCCAATCTGCTGTCATGTCCAGAACATTTTGTAGAGAGACCTCGTCATATAAGATGCCCACCTGAAATCGGTGATCTCGGTATTAGACCTCCATATATATGCTGAGAAATTATATTGTAATACAGAAACACAGGTAAAACATGACAAAGCAGATTAAGAACCCTAATAATAATAAAATAAAAGGAGACTAAGAACTCTTACAAAAAGTAGACACATTCATTATTTGTACTTCGTTCTTTAGAATTGGGTATTACCCCAAACTGATCATTTTCAGTTTTCACGAAAATAGAAAATCCAGACAACCCTTTTCATTTCCAATCATCAAAATTCAGACATACCCAATTTTAGAAACTAAAATAAAAATTCAGACAACTTACCAAACATCTATCACACAATAACAATTACTTCTCTTCTCAAAAAAAAAAAAAATCAACACTAGATTGGAAGTTGAGATGGTAATATTAAATACAATGTCCTAATTTTCTATTATAGTAAATTAATAAACCCAGTTATAATTGTAGCTTAATGGCAAGGTCAACTGAAAACGATACATGCGATGCGAATTTAGAGAACGCACCCAAAATGCAGGTAAAGCACACAGCCTCCTCCAGGGTCCTCCATCAGCACCTCTCATCTCCAAATATCTTTTAAGCCTAACCTGAAATAAATGCAAACACCATAAAATCATGAAAACGTCTAGATGAATTACACACTTTCTCATTTAATTAACCATAATTTAAACCTCTGGAAATATTGTTGTCAAATGATTCTCCCAGTCATTGAGGTTTGGATATTCACCCGGAAGACAAGGAAGTTTCCCAGCCAAGAAATCCTTCAAAAGTTTCCAGAAACAAAATTAAACTACAGTCATATGACATTGAAGCAGAAAAACATAATGTGGAAATTTGAAAAGAGAATCGAGTAAAGATAGAAACCCGGAAGGACATCCCAGTGCAATCAATGTACTTTTTGTGCCGATAGACAAAGTACATTGGAACATCAAGAGCATAATCTACATACTGTTCAAACCTGTGCCAAAAAGACCAAAAAGAAAAGCTAACTGGTCAAGATTCCAACTAACTGGTGAAGTGACACACGGAAAATTCAAGAGATATGTTGTGTTCAGCACCCAACAAAGGAAGACAAGGAACTTACCCAAATGAGTCATCAAAGACAAATGGAAGCATTCCAGCACGGTTATTATCAGTGTCTGTCCAGATTTGGCTGTGGAGGAAAACAAACTATTGTGTGAAATTAATTTATCAAGCCTTGAAAAATGAAATTACATTTTTAGACCAACACTTAGGAAGCGGCTTATTCTAGGAAAGAAGTAACTACCTTCTCATGCTAAGATAACCGTTTGGTTTCCCTTCGGTGAAAGGTGAATTTGCGAACAGTGCTGTAGCTATCTATTCATGAAACAAGTTAGTATTATATAATCAAATATTTTCCAGAGCAATGCATGACTGACTTACGGGCTGTAAGGCAAGACCAGCCCGAAACTTTCTAATCATATCAGCTTCAGAGTGGAAATCTAGGTTCACCTGTAGAAAGATGGAGTGCTGCTTATAGAAACTATATTTGGCAATTTAAGAGATGGCTATTCGGAGGAATCAAATAAAGTATGGTCACAAGTATGTAATTCCACAGAGAGCCATAAAATTCACTCACCTGGACGGTGCATGTACGAAACATCATATCGAGGCCAAGTGATCCAACTTTCGGCATGTAATTTCTCATAATCGAATATCTTCCCTGAGTCAAATGCATAGCAGCTCATCAGATGTTATATAACTGTTACACACTGTATGAATGGAAATGGGACAAGCTGAAATGTGCAGCAAACTAACTGAAGGTAAATTGTTTTGCATAGTTAACTACACTATCTGGGAGTATTATTGATTAACACAAGACATATCAATTTGGAAAGACTACTGACTATAAGACCAACATGCGAATTGGTGTTTCACTCTGTCCACAATTTTTACTTATTTTTCCTTCTTGTGGATCCAGTTTACAATCTGTTTCATTGAATGATTTTTTGCTTTCTAGCATAAAACTATATTTCAAAATAAATCACTGTGACTTATTAATCAGCCTTTTTATGCAGAAGCATTTTCTATAACTAAATATAGACAGTAATGTTGCTTGGAAAATACTAGTGTGATGTACAAATCTACAAGTTATTATCAAGATCTTTTAAACACAATTCTAATGTTATATCTATATATATTATCAAAAGCATCGAATAAAATACAACTACAAACCACAAATAAAAATTTCATCAAATAAAAATTCAAATAAAGATAAACATTTATGTTTCTTGGAAATCTTAGGCGCTTTTTGCTTTCGCAAATGAATTCACATTTATACTGATACGGACATTAAAGTATAGTACAGTATGAGAAGTGATACGGACATTACCTTGGGCATTATTGGTATGTCTTCACGTCTCCATTTGGGTTGAAAGCCAGTTCCCAGAAATCCAATCCCCATCTCTTCTGCAACAGCCTTAACCTGAAGTATTCCATAGAATGAACTTTTAAGCTAAACAAATTGTTGGAGTCTTATATAGCTGGATAAAGTGAGTTATCTTCAACTAAGATATCACAGGTTTGACATCTTCAAGATACACGTGTCATTTGATTATTGAAAGCTAGAAGAGGTAAGCTACAAATTGTAGAGGAAACAAAAAAGCTACTAGCACCGGCTGCATTTCAATAAGAGGTTATACATGTTGTAAAAAGAATACGTGAGCATTGTTTACACTTCTAATGGAAGTTTTTCCACATAAGATACAAGTCAAGTCAGAATACATAGGTCATAGGCATAACCTAGGGTTGCAATTTCATGATATTGAAGCAATTCCTGACCAACAATTTCCAAAAAAATAAAATAAAAATAGAATAGTGAATTGCCCATATGCCATAAACTGAAAGTATTCTAACCTGGTAAAGATGGGAATTGACTTCCGCACAAGTTTGATGAAGAGTTTCAACAGGGGCACCACTGAGTTCAAATTGGCCACCAGGTTCCAGCGATATACTTTGCTTTCCCTGCCAATAATAATAAAGTTACGCTGAGATACGACTGCAATTTCAACGTGAATTGTAACAGCATAACAAAATGATTTGAGGAATATAAAGATGCAATTGATATTATTAAAATTATCAATTTGCCCTATCCGGACTAGAACCACATCACATGAAAATTGGAGAAAGAAAGTTGCATACCTGTTTGAGTCCAATAATGTATTCACCTTCCATAATTTTATCCCAATCAAACCTCTCAGATATACCATTAAGAAGCTCTGCTATCTGTTCATATTTCATGGGGTTTAATGTTCCAAATTCAAACCCAAACTTCTCATGTTCAGTCCCTATCCTGTATGAAGCAAAGATAAATGGTTGTATTAGCTAAAAAGCAAATTATCGCCAACCATCCAACACATGCACATGCAACAGCCAACAGTTGAGTTCAAAACTAGAATTTCTTCCAAAGAAACGAAAAACAATCCAAACTCCTGGTCAAGACTTCTGACAATGAAACAAGCCTTAATAGACGAGGGGACATGTTAGCTATTAAGAACAAAAATACAAACAGTAACTGCATTCGAATAACCAACATCATATTAAAAAAACACAAAAATCATGCATGAGCTCGATCCTCCGATACTAACATGAAAGATGATCACAGGGTATAGAGTATAAATCTGAACCTCAGACGGAACCCTATAAACGATTATCCGTAATGAACATATATAGGAGGTAAGCAGATTCATGAGCAATCGGCGAATAACAGTTGTAACACTAAAAAAAGATGAATTTGGGAAAGAATCGCATGTCCCAAGATAATGCTTGTCCCAATCCCCCCCTCCACACACACACACACACACACACACATGTTTAAAAAAAACTCAAGGAGATTTGGCAAGATAAATCCCAGTATCGGCTTAAAGGCGCATACTTTGACTAGATAGTGTTTCTACAAGAAAAGATCAATCAAAATTTAAGTATCAATAAGAGCTAGAAGTTGAACCTCCAGTTCTCCTTAGGCTTGCAACCGGAAGCAAGGTAACCCACGAGATCTTCTTTTGTAAGCGGCTCTGATGCAACAACAGCCTCTTCTGTAGGAGGACTAGCAGCGACAGTTACCCGATCCCTCCGCCTCTGTCTCGCCTCGGTGCAGTCTAAACTCCAGCTTTGCTTCAAATTCAAGGATGAACCAAAGACAAATTCTTTATATTTGGACGACTCCATTGTGCGTGCAAAGCGACCAACTCCATTATGACTAGCGCTGCTCTGTATAATCTCGGAATGAAAACAACGAGAAGAACTGGAATGGGGCATCAACGCCATGCCTAGGAGCTGAAACATCAACCATTTTCAATTAAAATTACACACATTGTAAAAAAATCGCACAATAGTCGAATGATCGATGTACGGACAATCCAAAAACCCATCCGAGTTCAACTCAAATCACGATATACGGACAATCGAAACGCAAAACCCATAAATCACAGAAATGCAGATTCGCCCTACAGGTCAGGAGTGGAACAATTGAAAGCATAACTGCTGAATTCAGTAAATGCATTTGAATCTGAACGCAATCAAAATTACTCAGAACAAACGAACCAGCAAAACCCAGAAATCACACACACACACACACAGTAATCAAAAGCGATGCTTTAAACACTCGAAATCAACAGCAAGAAGAAATACCTTATCGCGGCTTCAGGAAAACAAAACGAGAATCGCCCGTCTCGATCCTAGCCCTTAGAGAGAAAGAGAGAGAGAGGAAATAATTGTAGGAATATTTTTCAGTTCACTGAGCAGAGAATCGCAGAGACTGTGAACTGAGAAAAAGAACGGTGGAGGTTGAACGGAGAACTAAATTATGTAGTGCGGCACCATCCACTCTATTTCCCGTGGTCCCCTCCACTCGCCGTCATACACGTCATCCCGTACGTCATAAAGAAGAATATATGATGATATCATATTATGATTATTATCATTCAATTTCAATTTCAATTTTTATATTTAAAAATAATATTATTTTTTTCATTTTTTTAAAATTCAGATCATCATCGTGTACTTGAGAATTCAATTGTATATTTTTTTATAATCGAGATCATATGGGGAACATTGTGAATTCATTTTTTTTCAATTGTCATGTACAGGACTCAGACTCAGTCGACTCCGAGGCAAACCCGGTGTACATGGACCCAAACTCAGTCGACTCGGAGGCCAACCCGGTGTACATGGACTCAAGTAACAATAAAAAGTAACCATATATTATGATACACAAACACTTACATACAAAGATACATCTTATCATAAGGCAATACTCCTTTTGTAGTTTCTGTCTACTATATATTCTTTACACAAAGTGATAAATAACTAATTCAAGGATACACATCAATCATCGTAAACGCCAACCGGCCTCTGATCACCCTCCACCTCCACCTCCATCTCCACCTCCGGCTCACCAAACTCCGGCGACTCAACCTCCGCCAGGCTCTTCAGGTCGACCACCGACAGCTCATCAAGCCTCCTCACAATCAAATCCGCAGCAGCAAGCTCGTAAACCGGATGCTTACTAGCAACCGCCACACACTTCATCCGAGCATCATGAGCAGCCTCCACAGTCCGATTCGAGTTCCCCAAAACAATACATCTCTCGGGTATGAACTTCAAGAGCTGAGCAGCGTAAACAAACATCTCCGGATCTGGTTTTCCCCTGTAAACATCCTCAGCTGTAACGATAACACTGAACACACCTTCTACCCCGATTGCCCCGATCGCTCTCTCGACAGACTTTCTCGGGCGAGTGGAAACCAAAGCCATCGGGACCTTATGATGCATCAGGACATTCACAAACGCCTGAGAACCCGACCGGAACCTGTAAATCCCACCCTGTAAGCTTTGATAAATCTCCTCCTTTCTAGAAGCCATCCTTTTCAAGTCGCTCGGGTTTCTCGACCAGCAAAGGACCTCTCCAATCGCCTGCTCGGTTTTCATCCCCTCGACTCTGCGGAGGATGAAAGTCGGAGGTGGAGACTTTCCTTCTTCTTTCGAAAGAACCAACCAGGCTTGGTTCTCGAGATCTGGATTGTCTTCGACCAACACGCCTTCCCATTCGAATATAACACCGATCCACCCAGCACCCATCCTCTCTTGTCTGAGGAGCGGGTTGTTGAGAGAAGGATCATCGGCCCTGTTCGTGGGAGGCCAAAAACCGGGTCGGGTTTCCATGCCCGACCGTTTCCAGAGATCCTTCTCGTGAAACGAGTGGGCCTCTCGGGTTAATTCGGCCGCTTGAGCCTTTATTACAGAGATCAAAGGTTTGGTGAACTTGGTAAGAGGCGATGCGAGCCGGAAGTGATCGACCAGCCTCGGCTTATTCGGAAGGTATTTCGGGTGGGAAATACCGAAAATCGGCCTGTGGCCCAAAAGGGATGTGGCAGCAATCGATTCCCCCATTTTTTTTTTTCTTCGACAAATTACCTCAAGAACAACCACAACTATGATCTGGGTTTTTCACAATCCGAATATAACAAAGGTACACAGGGGATTTCAGACAAACAACATATTCAATCAATTTACAGAGACGGAAACAAATACAGTAAAGATTCAAACTTTACTAAAAACCCATCGGGTTATACGGTTCAATTTCAAGGTTTGAGAGAGAGAAATACGATAACCGAATCAAACAACCGAAATTAAAAACCCTAAAAATCAAATATTGGGCAAAACCCCCCAAATTCCGTACGAGATTAATTTTCAGCTACAGAAAGAGAAATAATTGAAAATACCAGAGATTATCACCTGCCTATATTTTGTGTATTAAATATTTACAGAGACAATGGAAAGGATAAAAGCAACCTCTCAAACCTGGATGGATGGGTTCGAATTAAAGTTTTAATTTTTTTTCTTAAAATAAAATAAATATGGAAGAAAAATGTGTAACGTGTAGAGAATTGAAATACGATATTTTTATTTTATAATTGGAGATGGAGATTGAAGCCAATTTTTTAAATTTTTTTTGTGGTTTATAACCAATTCCTTTTGGGAGAAGGCTTTCTAGAAGTGGGAAGTATTTGACTCGTAGGTTTTTAACTAGTTAGGTTTGGTTCGCTTTGAATTCATGAATTAACTTTAAAAACCGACAAAAAGTTGCGAGAGGGAAATAATATATTTTTCTCGTTATTTTTCATGTATACATCAAAACAAGTCAATTGCAGTATCAACTGTAATGACCGATGAAAGAAATCGTCAAAATTGTTAGAAGTCTAATTGCAGTATCAATTGTAAAGAACAAGAGTTTTGACAGACATTATGTGATTGTTAGAACTTAGAAGTCGTATCCGAGCAAAAATTGGAGTGACAATTGGCAAATGTGAATCATAGAGAAACATACTCAAATATTTCAATTTCTCTTTAGAAAATATAGTGAGCAAAAATTGGAGTGGCAATTGGCAAATGTGAATCATAGAGTAACATAATCAAATATTTCAATTTCTCTTTAGAAAATATAGTAACGGATTAAGGGGCATCTGTTGCCAAATTGCACAAATTGTTATGCTGTGTATTTTCCACCTTAGATTAAGTTGTAATCAAATGAATCCAACTATTAAAAACTACTCTGCCCGTTATATATAATTATGCACATTTATTTAAAAACATAATTTCTTATATTAAATATATTAAAAACATAATCATATATATATATATAGGGCGCTTCTACAGTACATTCACTGTACGGTACATTTCATTCAATTTCAACCTTTAGATATAATTATTTAATATCAACCGTTAGATTTATGAAAGAACTTTATAATAACTTGGAAGTTGAAACACCCGACTATTGTCCTATAAGTCTTTTAACTTAATAATCCGGTAGATATTGTATGTTTTTTCTTTTTTATAAATTTATGAATTATTTTTACAAAATAAGAATAAAAATCTTTGCGCTTATATGTATTTTTTTGGTATATATTGACATATTGTATGTTTTTTTTTTATAAATTTATAAATTATTTTTAAAGAAATATGAATAAAAAAATTTACACTGGTATATTTTTTTTTTCAGATTTTCTTATTATTTTTACAAAAATAAAAATTTATAAATTATTTTTAAAGAAATATAAATAATTATTTTTGTAAAAATATGAATAAAAATTTTTACGCTTGTATATTTTTTCTTCAGATTTGCCTATTATTTTTACAAAAATAAGAATAAAAATCTTTCTGTTAGTATTTTTTTATTTTACAAATTTGTAAATTAGTTTTACAGAAATAAGAAGAAAAATATTAAGAATTAATTTAATAAAAATAAGAATAAAAAAACTTTGCACGCATTTCTTTTTTTGTTTTTTTAGCTGTTTTTTTTATATATTTTGGAAAAAAAATCAATAATAAGAATTTTTTTGCGCTATATTTGAGAAAAAGAAGAAAAATTATTGGGAATAATTAAATTATTTGTAATATCTAATTAAATTAATTAAGTATATAAACCTTTTTTTTGTTTTAAATAGTTTTATTAAAATTATTTTATATTTTATTAATAAAACCTGCTATAGCAGGTTACCCTATATGTATCAAGTAGAAAATTAATTTAAATTGTAATCATATATGGTAGGGTGTATAATAAAAAATTGAAGTGTCATTAGTTTATTGGTTATGTTATAAATGTACGGTACATTCAAATTTGATAAATGTACTGTAAGTATTCTCCTATATATATATATATATATTTAATATCGATCCACATTTAAAAACATAATTTTTATATTAAATATATTTTTCAAGCTCATCTTTCAAATTAATTAATTTTATTTATTATTGTATATAATTTTTTTATACTATTTAACTTATAAATATTTTATAAATACGATTATTAACATTACAATATAATTTCTCATATTAAATATATTAAAAACATAATCATATATATATATATATATATATATATATATATATATATATATATATATATATATATATATATATATATATATATATATATATATATATATATATATATATATATATATATATATATATATATATTTAATATCGATGCACATTTAAAAACATAATTTTTTATTTTAAATATATTTTTCATAATTTTTTATATTAAATATATTTTTCAAGCTCATCGTTTCAAATTAGTTTATTTTATTTATTATTGTATATAATATTTTTATACTATTTAACTTATAAATATTTTATAAATACAGTTATTAACATTACAATTTTTAAAATTAAGTTAATAACTTTAATTTTTTTTATTTACTAACGTTCTAAATAAATTAGTATAAAATTTATTTTAAAATTTAAAAAAAAATTAAAAATATTATATACTTGTATAGAATTATTAACCTATACTAACTATTAAAAATTTTATAAGCTTAAAATAAGTTTTGTGAAATGCTTTAAAAAAATTAATTATTTTGTATATATTTTAATTATTTATTTGCGTTAAGTAACTTACAAATTAAGAGTAAATAATATCGTATATATTTTAATTGTTTATTTGCGTTAAGTAATTGTTGTTTATTTGCGTTAAGTAATTGTTGTTTATTTATATTAAATATTTAATTGTTTAATTTGCGTTAAATAATTATTTTTATTTGCGTTTATAATTAACGAGCACGGGCAGAGCGAATTTATAATTTGATGGGCAGAAAACTAAATTGAATTAATTACAATCTAACATATAAAATGAACAGTGTTATAAACTCTAAGAGAATTGAGAGAGAACAATATAGTAGAAAGAGAGACAATATGAGAGAAGAATAGAATTGTTATGAATTCTTATTTCATTCATATGGGGAGACCCTTTATATAGGATACAAAGTAGGGTTTCTGTCTTGTTCACCAAGAAATGGTAAACTAGTCATTCACTAATTAATAATATTCATAACACTCCCCCTTAAATGACTATTTACAGGATTGCTGCCTCGTTAAAACCTTGTCAGGAAAACCCAGTGGGACAAAACCTGAACGAAAGAAAAAGAGTACAGTTTGCTGCCTCGTTAAAACATTGTCAGGAAAACCCAGTGGGACAAAACCTGAACGAAGGAAAAAGAGTACAGCTTGCTCCCCCTGATTGTAATCACCGAAGATCTTTGACTTATTGAAAGTAATTATTAGTGATCAACATTTCTCATTAAAACCTGTAACTAATAAAACCATAAAGGAAAAACTTAGTTATTCAAATATACATTTTGGTCTTCAGGACACAACCTTCGAATTGTCTAGTTTCACATTCATTTGTATTACTGTATATTTTTCGTCCTTCAGGGACATGCCTTTACCAGACATCTATATTGACTAGAGCATTCGCAATTGCTATAACCAGCCGGTAACTCTCCAGGAGTATATTAGATGCGTCTAATGTCGAATATACAATCCCTGACAAATGAATAATGTGAACTTCAATTCACAATCATTTGAACTTCAGGTTCTATATCTCAGTTTATCTCGAAAACAAACTCATATGGAACATTCTGATGTTCTCATTAATTATTAAGGAGTATATACATGTCTCGTTAAAAACCTCGTTATAAAACCCTGTAGGAAAAAATACTCGAGGAAAAGAGTACATTACATTCACATTTATATTGTGGTGATTGTCTCGTTAAAAATCTTTAACTAAGAAAACCCAGTGGGAAAAAACTTAGTAGAGGGAAAAAGAGTGCAATCACTGGTCTTCGGGACCAATCACTGGTCTTCGGGACCTTGTCTTCAATATCATTTTTGTCCATAATGACATATGTAATATGATATTGTACATGTTCTGATTTTCATTTCCTTTCATTTCAGAAATCTTAAAATACATACAAGATTTTCATGTATGTATCTTTCTAATGACTTTTACATAGTCAAATCATACATTCGATGCATATATATATATATCGTTGTTGCTGCCATAAATAATAAGTAGCGGAACTTAATGTCATCTTTCAAAATATTTGATTAACATCGAGTTTCTGCGAAAAACTCTTGAGCAACTAATCTCGCTTTTATATCTCACCACATCATTACTCGTTTTTCTTAGGAACACCCACGTATATCCTTCTGAGATAATATTTTGAGGTGTGTACTATAAAGTCAAAATATCTCTTTATTTAGCGAGTCATGCTCAACCTCAATTGCTCGTTTCTTATTTTTCGAGTGCTGCTGGCACAATGTCATTGATTTAAGTTTTGGATCCAAATTTTCTAGAGCAACTTCTTGAGGCAAATATGTCGTTGGCGACTTTTTCCATGTTGATGACAATTCTATCAACCAAATATTTAATTATTTCCCAAAATATTTAATTTGGTTGTTCCGCAATCCCACGATTTTCTATTATCATGTGCACATGCTTTTTCAATGGGATTTCCATCTAACTCTCTTCGGGAGATTTTGAGGGTGGCTTAATTTCTTTGTTTTTCCGCGGATTTATTTCATATCTTTAGATCGATCTACTACACTTCAGGCGTATATTAGAATCAACATTTGAGTTGACCTCTTTGGTATTTGAACTCTTATAGTTCATTTATCACAAATATATGTGATTTTGTCACACCTTCATTAATTTGGCAGATTATTTGCTGCATATTGCAAGTTACTTATTTTAATGAACTTCGGGTTCAATTGATTGATGCGTGGATCTTCTGGATCATGATATGCATCATTTTCATGTTTAAATACATTTATAGTACTCGTGGGGATAATTAGTAAAGCTCTTTCGGAGATAATTAGTAAAGCTCTTCGGGAGCCAACTTTTAATATGTTATCATTTGCATAACTTTACCAACGATCCTTCGGGGATACAGTATCTTTACCAATAATCCTTCGGGGATCAAAATACTTGTGTCATTCAAACTTTATTCACGGTCCTGCAGGGATTTCGTGTTTTCTTCTTTAATTATTTCACCCAAACCTTTTTGGAGAACAAAATAAATCTCAATGTATAATTTTCTCAGAAATTACATTAAATTGGAATCGACTTTTTCGATATTCAATGAGTACCCAAATAATACATTTGTTCTCGATTTTCAAAAGATATCCTTCCTGGATAATTCATATTTAATCATTGTTTCAACGAGAACAATCGATGTAACTTTATTAAAAAAACATTTAATGTTTTGAACTTTGCTTCTTCGGGAGCAATCAATAAAAATAATTGTTACATCAAAAGCCATTGATTTGATATTTCTGCGGGAATATCATATCATAACGTTCTTCCGGAACATCTAAAAGTTATTGCTACTACGGGAGCAATTTAATTTGATATTTTAAATTTATTGCTACTACGGGAGCAATTTAGATATTTATCGAATAATATCAAATCATGATGTTCTTCCAGAACGATCAATATAATATTTAAACCAGAGTATATGTTCTTCAGGAACATTCAATTTAATTGATAATTAAGAATAATTGATTTAATATTACTTCAAGAATATCAGATTATAATGTTCTTCCGGAACATATGATATTACTTCAGGAATACCAGATTATAATGTTCTTCGGGAACATATGAATTTAAGAAGAAGGGAGGAGAAGTAGATATATTTATAATTATTAATGAATATAAACAAACATATAAATTCTTGCCTTAAAGTTCGGATCTTAGATGAGTAGAACTTCGATGAAGAACGCGGTTGAGCTTTCGTGCTGATAACGTGTTATAAACTCTAAGAGAATTGAGAGAGAATAATATAGTAGAAAGAGAGACAATATGAGAGAAGAATAGAATTGTTATGAATTCTTATTTCATTCATATGGGGAGACCCCTTTATATAGGATACAAAGTAGGGTTTCTGTCTTGTTCACCAAGAAAGGGTAAACTAGTCATTCACTAATTAATAATATTCATAACAAACAGCATAATATCCGGTGTAATTCGGTGCAATTTGGCACCGGATGCCTCCTTCCAACTAGTAACATTTGGAACTTGGAAGGTTATCAATGGGTCATAGATTTGGTCAATGGTTCAGGCCCAATTAATCAACCGATTCTACAAAGCCCAAATTAAAAGGAGCAGCCCATTATAAACGATCCTTTATTGAGATATCCTTCTTCTTCTCGAGCACTGCCGCACACCGGAGTACCAAACGGCAGCTTCTCCAGACGCCTGCGAGAGTACCGACACTCCGGCGATTCTACTTGAAGAGGTTCGTGTTCTGTTTTTTCTTACACTATAGTAATATCCTTTCATTTTCATGGGCAATCAAGCAAATGGTTGTCAAAACTGAAACCGGTCGCTTTTTTTTCTGGGCAATAAAATAAAACGAGAAATTCCATTAAATTTGTTCGATTTTCGATTTTCTATGGTTTTTTTTCTGGATGTGGGTTTTTGGCAACAAGAAAAAATAACGAAAAGGTTAATTTAATTTATAGGGCCTGTTGTTTTGATTTCATTAGAGTATATGATTTGAATTCTCTGCTTAACTGATGCTATTTTGCTCAACGTATTGTGTGGATATGTTCGTGTATTTGTTTGAATTTCAACTGTAACAAAGGGATTTTAGCAACACATGTTCCGAAACCATTCAAAATCGGTGAGCAGAAATCGACAAAGTAGCATCAAAACAAAGTGTTCTTAATGTTCATTAGGAGTTATGACCGTTCAATAAAATGGAACACAATTTGTAAGGTAAAATTATGTTTATGCCGGTTAATAAATAAAAATTCCACTTTTGCATTTGTGAATTGACTCGGTTTTTTAATTTCTGCGTGCTTTCTTGATATGTGAGATGTTTGGGAATGCCTTATAACGATTTTTTTTGTATAGGGAGGTAAGTTATGTATTTTCGGGTATGTTATGACGATTTCTTGGTGGTTTAGGCCTTAGGGATATTGTATTGCTTTGGGTAAAACTAATGGTTGACTGAAACTTGAATTGGCCTCGTCAAAACTCAAAAGTCGAGTTTTGGATAGGTAAATAAAATTGAAACATAAAAACATCCTTAGCCTCTTTTTAAGACTACTCACATATCCAACACTATTTAACTGTAAAATTGGGTATTACCAAACTTTATCACAATCAGTATTCGATTTTGATTTTCTTTTAGGTCATTTCTTGATTGTCAGTTTGAATTTCTTCAGTAAGCTCGTGGAAGCATATAAAAATTTCAACATGGGGAGAAAAGGAAGTAATAATAACAAGGGAAACAATGCTACAACCGGGGTCCAGCCACGTTCCATGACCCTGAGAGAAAAATCGAGTGGCAAGAAACACATCAATGTTAATGCTAAGACCATGTGCAAAGTAGACCACCTGAAAAGCATTGCGGCATGGGCTGGGGCCTCCGTGCCTTCACTGGGAGCTTTTCTTGGGGAGCGTTTGGCTGCTACAACCGAGGCCTTGGACCTCCGGGCTGACCCATCGTTGTTTGTTTGCGAAAGGTCGTTATGTCTTAATTGGTTTATAATTTATATCATTATAAATCTGAACTGATGGATTGTTTTTTCCTTTTTATTATAAATATTAGTATATGTTTTCGGTGAGAATGACAACATAGAAGTTATTTTCAGCTTTTCCTGTGTTTTAGAACATTGTAGGATTATTTATCTTGTTTCCTTGACCCCTTAATAGGTAGAATACAGGAGTATTATACGCTCTGATGTTTTTTTTTTTTGGTTCAAACAGATGTGAATCTATTCTACAACCCGGATCTAATTGTACGGTCCGGATCGAAAGTAACAAGTCAAAGAGCCGTCAACATAGACGCAAGAAATCCATTCCTGTCACTCAAAACAATGTTATCTACACATGTCACTTCTGTTGTCATCGAAATTCGATGAGAGGCACTCCAAAGGGCTATGTGAACAAACTATGCCCGCCAAAGGCTCCTAAACCACAGTTGAAATTAGATAACGTCAAATCCGGTACTGACAAGTGTCCTAGCTCGACAAAATCAGAATCTGAGGTTAACAAGGTTGGTGATACTATTTCTTTGCTGGCAGCCTATGGGGATACAACCAAAACGAGATCTCCAGCTACTCCAGGGACGACAAGTGGACTCTCGTTACTGGACTCCAAAAGGAAAAGAAGGAACCGGTCAAACGTGAAGAAAGTTGCTGAGCACGAAACTAGTTTGACTCTGACTGCTGCTGGTGAAGAGAAGGATAGACCGTGTTCAAGTAAGAGGCGGAGAAAAACGTGGACATCTCTGAAGGAGATTGCACAGAGTGGTGGTGGTGGGAATGCTAATAGCAAGAAGTTGTCAGATTTAACTATTCCTTTCTTTATTTAAACCATTTTATATAATGTTTTTGGGGCCGAGGATTTTGGATTTGAGCAATATCAAATATTTGTAACAGGGAAGAAAAATTTGTTTATTTGAATTGGCACGAAATCCATTTGTGTTTGATGTCAGCAGTCATTGGTGTGAATATTGACAATATTCACATTTTACACGCGCACACACACACGCTCGCTTGCTAACTAAAAATGTTCAGTGTTTTCCAGAGAAGTGCCTTTTTCACTCTCGGCTACATTTCAAATCGGACAGCTGAGATGCAGTCAGTCCTCGTCCTAAGTATTCCTCCTCTTCTTCCATGTCTGATTTTTCTGCAGATCTTCATATCCATTTTTCTGTGATTTCCGTTGGTGTCATGTTTGTGTAAGAAGTAAATGCGTAAGAAAAGGACCTACTCCCCATTATACATTCTTGTTGTTGACTTGTTGGTTGATCATTTTTCGGGTTCTGTTAAGCATAAGATTCTCTGAAGTGGGAGTCTGGAACTAAGCATCTAAGGTTGTAGTAGTGTAGTACTACTTCTCATCCATTTATGTTTCATATCAAATTTGTAAATCTGAGATCAAGCATAAATATGTTTCTTTGTGAATTTTGTATAATATGTGACTTGTTCATTTTCTTTCATTTATTAAATGTTGTTCTCTGTCAAATGTTGGTATTGTAGTAACGAACGATGGAAATGACGATTTAGTGAGTGGCATCAAGCAGAAGCAGGCTCCCGGAGCAAGCCCATCACAGCCTCAAATTGCACAAGGTGATGGGGACAACGAGAATATGACTCCCATAAAATAGAAAGAAAGGGGAATCTGCGTCTCTGATCTGCTGCCATCTCTCGTAATGTTTAGTTTTGTCTGGATGCAGTAGAATGCATCGTCTCTAATTTAACCTTTGATACGAGTTATGGTTTGAGTTCAGTAGTTTTTGTTTCTCGATTTTCGACTTCTTTCAGGATGCATTTCTTGTGTTGTGGGAGTTTGATGATATTCTGTTATATTTTTTAAAGTTTGTAGCTAATTGTAATATTGAAAAGTATATTTTGTAATATTTTGGAAAGTTTGGAGCTAATTGTAATATTGAAAAGTACAAAGTTTCGATATATCCATTTGGGCCTGTGATTGGGCTTTAGCCCGTACCTACGGCCTCAAAAAACATAATGGGCCACCTACATTTACATGGACTACGATGGCAAAATCGAAATTTACTTGAAAACTCTGGATTATAATATATATATATACACCACCCGGCACCCCACCACTACAAATCCAATAAACCCCTCCCAATTTGTTTGGCGCTTCAGGCTAATCAATATTCCCTTTCTCTCTCTACTTCCGCACATTCGACGTGATTACAGAGATGGGTAACCGCCGGTTCGTACCCACCAGCGACGACGAGGATAACTCGCCGCCGCGTCGGAACTCAATCGGAGAGGAAAAGCGAAGCCAAAGGAAGCGTAAAAAGGTGCAATTCCATGACGAGGAGGAGGAGGAGAGGGAAATTGATGAGGCGAAATTGAGTGAGCTGAGTAAAGAGAAGAATAAGAAGAAGAAGAAGATCGAGGAGCCCGAGCCGGAGCCCGAGCCAGGTAGTGAAAATGACGATCAGGATGATGTGGAAGCGCATCCGCTGGGTGAGGCGGTTAGGGTTTCGGGTAAAGGAAGAGGGAGGAGGAGCCACTACGCTTCCTTCGAGTACGACGGTCTTCAATACCAGCTTGTAAGTTTTTATTTTTGTGGTGTTAGGTTCTTATGATGTTTTCCACTGTACAGGATGTATGAATTCATTCCTCTTCATGATAAATTTGATGGGTAATACAATGATAATAGAAGTAGCTTTTGCCGGGTTGTTAATCTAGCGTTTTTATATGTGTATATACATTTTTCATTTCCGAAGTTTGAAGACTTATTTTGACCTCCTTTTGTGTTTTGCTGATTGGATAATATAGAAAAGAGATTTGGATTTGATCTCAATGCTCGATGATGTAGATGTCAGCAGATTTACTTCGAATTTGCTGGAGTAGGTATCAATAAATAAAGTAGTCAAACTGTAGCTTTAATCTCAGGTCTTGTTTTGGTCAAAAGTTTACAGCCATTTTCTTCTTATCAAATTATTGCTACCCAATTTTTGATAATGGAACACCACTACTGTAACATCGAATGTCCATCCCTCCCACTCGAGAGAATTGCCAATCCACTTTGGGGGATCATATTTAGTATACATTTTTATGATGTTACATGATTAGTCGACACGTTGAATATCATAATGATGTTGGCCCATATGCTGATGTAGCTCATGTCTGTTGATATTATGATTCATCTCAGGAGGATCCAGTGCTTTTAGTCCCCGAGGAAGGAGACCAGAAGCCTTATGTAGCCATAATTAAGGTACTCTCTCAAATGTCTTAGTTTCTCATGCGGAGGTTGTGTTTGAAAACATGAAGTCACATTGGTGAACTTTTGGTTCAGAATTACACTTGTTCTTACATGTACTGTATTAAAAGGATTAGTGACCCCTTCTAAACAATTTATTTAACGCGTTGATATGTGAGCACATGTTTTTTTGGCTGTCATATTGGACCTTTAGCCTTCATTTTGTATTTTTTTGTTATCCTCACATGGGTTAACACGGTTCTTGTGTTTACTGTGATGATGCAATAATAATCTCTTAGAGTTCTTTTAATGTTCTCCGGTAAGTGCTGTTTTCATTCTGATGATGCAATAATAATCTATAAGAGATCACTTTAGGTACTTTTTAGATGATTCTCTCCAAATACATTCAAAATATTTAAGGGATCAGGTGCTTTCTAGACGATTTCTTACCATTATAGCGACACACGCTATTCCAAACATTAGAGTCTTGAATATGTTCTTCTGGCACCATCTATTGCCTTCTGATCACAGTTATTTGAAAGCGCAATACTTCACTTTGTTCAATAAATAAACTGTTTATGTAACGATCTATCCTTATATGCATAAAGGTGTTGTTTCTACTGTAAGTGGTGTTAATTGAGTAGAAATTCTATTTTGCTTACAGGACATTGCTCAAACACGTGAAGGGGCCCTGATGGTTAAAGGCCAGTGGTTCTATCGTCCGGAAGAGGCTGAAAAAAAGAAAGGTGGAAGTTGGAAATCTAGTGACACTAGAGAACTGTTCTATAGCTTCCATAGAGATGAAGTTCCCGCAGAATCTGTTATGCACAAATGTGTGGTGCACTTCATACCTCTAAATAAGCAGATTCCAAGCCGCAAACAACATCCTGGTTTCATCGTGCAAAAAGTGTATGACACAGATCTGAGGAAGCTCTTTAAGTTGACTGACAAAGACTACGAAGAGAATAATCAGCACGAGATTAACATTCTTGTCCAGAAGACACTTTCACGAATTGGTGACCTTCCTGACCTAGAGCCTGAGGATGTTAATGTGGAGAATGAGGATCAGATAAAGAGTAAACGGCTTCTGAGGAAGAAGATTGTGTCACCTTTGGACGTTACTAGGGCGGACGAAGGGCACGGTAGGGCTCCATCGGTTAAAACTGAAACTCCTGGAAGCACTTGTGCTGGTGGTTCAGAATACTATGCTATCCTTTCAAGTTTTAAGGCGTTGACTGGGGAAACACAGCGCGACAGGTGGTTGCAAAAACTTCTTGAATCAATCCAGTTTGCTTGCACTCCGGTTGACAGTAAGCAGGATGATGTGGAAGAATCAGGTGGTAACAAGAATGACGGGAATGAGTCTAATAATAAGGTGCCATTATATTGTATTTTAAATAGTTTTGTTGGCCATATCATCTATTGTGAATGGGAGTAATAACTGCTAGAATACTTTCCTATTACATAATTGATTAACGCAGACTTCCTGGACTATGTGTTTTGTAGGGTGATGCACTGTTTCGTTGGCCAGATGCAGCTGTTTCTGCAATGACTGCTCTTGAGAAAGCTGCGCACGACATGTTTTCTGCAGATTTTCAGAAGTATAATCAAAAGATGCGGCAATTAACCTTCAATCTGAAGGTTATTATTGCTGGCTTGTTATTTATTAATGATTTTGTTCATGCATGTGGTATAATCTTGTTGGATATTTCACAACCAGGTTGTAGTGATTTTGTTTGATTGGCTATGAATTTCGATTTCATTTTGTGGCACTTGCTGAATTAATTTTGGGTTATATGTTCCGTTTCTGATGTATTTTCTCTGAGCAAGTTTTCTTCTTGGTCCTGACAGTATTTTCTGCCTCTTTTGTTTGATTTGTTTGGTTCATTGCAGAGCAATGCTGCATTAGCACGACGCCTTCTGAATAAGGAGTTGGGACCTGCTCAAATACTTAATATGTCACCAAATGAATTAAAGGTGTTGCCTGTTTGCTTGCTTTAAGAATCGGTTAATAATTTTTTATTGTATATGTATTATTTATTTTCCTGGGGTATTCTGTTTGAGAATTCCGCTTTTAGTTGTTCATGAGATGTTTGTGGTATCTATTAAACTAGTGTTGGGTGTTCTTGTTATTCTGCTGATCAGACAACTTTTTTACTGGATTTTGCTAGTGCCATCTTTTTTCAAACCATTTGTGTATATATGAAACTGCCTTAGTCCCTTAGCAGAATTCTAGTGTGTGTGTGTTCTTCTGTTTTCACTTCTCCTCTAATTTATCTGACTGCTACATGAATCATCAGAATTGGATGTTGGAGTACGCAATCTGATATGGAAACCCCTTTATACTTTATAGAGCTAGAATTTGATGTGAAAACATGTTCTTTTGGAATTTATTTATGAATAATTAAGTTGTTTGGGTGCTTGGGAATTGCAAAACGATTTCCGGTCAGTCAGTAGCTTGTTAACTATCATACTTCAGATCTGTCTGAACTGCCTGATGTCGGGATTTGCTTCAAGTCTCAATTGCTGTCAGTGGTAACATTTTTCTCAAATACTTTTATTTTTTTCCCCAGGAGGGTTTAACTGCAGAGGAACTTGCCAGCAGGCAACCAGAGGAGTCTGGCCACATGCAGGTAGGCATCCATTCATCTTTAAAAAATTTCCTTCTTTGTGGAAGAAATTTAATTTGATTTGATTTGATTTGATTCGTTTTATTTTTTTTTCCAATTATGTTCTGCCTGGGCCAGATGACTGATGCTACTTGTAAACGATGCTCACAAAGACAAGTGGCTTTGCTCGGTATGTTTCAGGCTGGACATGGCGATCGCTATCAGGTCTTTAGCTTTCTTGTTATACAGTCTTTCTCAACTTAATTACTTCATCCTTCTATATATAAATAACATCGTTTTTTTCTGCTCAGTTGGGATGTGTCCCTTGCGGTAACACGTGGTATGCTTCGAGAGATGATGCAGCTGAACTGACGATAGAAGGGCCGAATCCAGCCAAGACAGCCGTCAGCACTGCCAAGTCTGAAGATGTCGAGAAAAACGTGGTGAGTCCAAAGGAAGACGCAAAGGAAACAGGTGATGATTTAAAAATACCAACAGAAGAAATTTCGCCAGAGCCGGAAAATCCGCAACCTTCGACCAAAAAACCCGAGTAGGATCTTCCCACCACAACGAAGAGACCAAGTAAATGTATAGGACTTGTCCGGGCAACACTGTATATTGGTAGTTTACACATTGTCTAATTATCTTTGTAGAGGCTAGGGACAACATGCGTGTTGGGCAAAGATGACCTAGTTTTATTTAACCTTTTGGAGTTTTGAGAGTAGTAGTGTTATGGTTAATTCTCCAACATCTAAGATAATAATACTGTACTTTTTTATATATTTTATACTATATATTATATATACATTGATTTCTACCATTGATATAAATATATATATACTCCATATTTTATTTTCAAATAGATAAAGAAATGGAATCTGAGTTTTGGTTTGGGAGACTCGAGAATTCAAATGTATATTAGATTAGACTATTATTAGTCTACATACGTTGAAAGAGAGAATGAAGTGGAAGAAAAGGACAGAAATGGGAATTGGTCATTGATTGACCAATGACCCACCTGCTCCCTCCTATACACTTTTCATTGTGACCAAATTACCCTTCAATATTTTAGGTGTTTCCCCACTCCTTTTCTTTTTGTTAACTATAAATTCTCAAATTGATTCTCAAATAAATGACCCAATTGAAAAACCCAACTTCATTTCTTCATTTATTTTGTTGTTGCACGGTTGCACCACCTTTTTTGCACATTAATTTTGTATTAGATTAGTTTTTGTAATTTTAAAAAATGGAAGATATTTGATGCTAATGCTCAAAATGAAATATGTAACATTATGCGTTAGTGAATGAAAATAGTAGTATTATTTTGTTGTAGTATAATTGTTGAGAAATAATGCATGCAATGTGTGATTTTGAGATGAAATAATGACTCAAAACAAAGTAATATAGAATGACATTATTTTGTGATGGCTAGAAACGTAAATTCCACGAAAAAAATGGGGGCATGCGTTAAAATTAATAATTTGATACCGCACATTTAATATTGGATCAAAATCACATTTGTAGGAGATGACATAAATGTGGGGTTCCTTTGCCAATATTATAAAATAAAATTATTTCAATTAAATTATCATTGTCAAGACAAAAAACAAATCACAAGTTAATTCTGCATCTCCCAACACCATTTTAAACAATAGCTAATCTCTTCAGTGATTCCTTTTCCCCCCAGTTGCCACGGCCTGAAAACCCCAAAATACCCTCCCGAGAAACCAATAAATTAGGACTTAACAAGGGGTAAACACGTCTTTTCCTCATGCTTTACAGGTATCTAGAACAGTGCCCAAGAAAGTAAAACGTACGAAATGGTCACTCTACAATTTCTATTTTTCTTTTCAAAATTAAGAAATAAAAACACACGCACACACACTCACTCACTGTGAACATGCAAAACACCACCAACAATATGATGATGAGTGAAATGAGCTCGGGGCTTTTCTTTTGTGGACACTAGCAGATGCTGCGCAGCTCTCTGTCTCTCCCCCACCCTCCATTGCTCATTTCAGAAAGGAAAAAAAATTGATAATTTATTAGGCATGCAATTGCAACGCCTTTATGTTGCTATCATTTCACCTTTACTGTTGGTGGGCTGGTCTTATTACATATGTGTTGCTTTTTGCTTTGTCAAGAAAAAAGATCTAAGTGCTAATCTACAATAAAAAACCTAATCTTTGACAAGGGTTTGTTTGTTGCTTGATTTTGCATTTCCCCTTTTTTTCCTTATTTTCCTTATTTATTTATATATATAAATTCAGTGAAAGTGAGACAGCCTTTGAGCACAAGTGAAGGAGGAGCATATGATTGCTTTCACTCACAATTTGTTCGGCTCTGTTTTGGGTTCACTTCTCTGAGATCTGTGGTGGGGTAATGCCCGTTTTACATGGAAATTATTCTCGTTTTTTTTAATGTAAGTGGTAAAAATCTGTCTTTTTAATTGGATTTACTGTTTTGAATCTGGGTTTCTGTTTCTTTGGTAGGTGTGTGTTTTTGAGATCTGATTTCATGTTTTTTTTTGTTGTTTGAAGAAATTTACCTTCCCCCAAATTACATTGATTTTAGCAGTTGATGTTTGTTGTTGTAATTCTGCATAAATTCTTGATTTTTTTTGCTGCATTTGTTAGAAAGATTTGGTTTTTGGTGATTTCTGGAAAACTACAGATTTTAGGATTGTCTTGTTGTGTTGCTTCTCTGGAAAACTTGATTTCACTTCATTTTTTCTAGGAACTAAAGTGATCTATGATTGGCACTGTATTGAGTAAACATGGAACTCGATTTCGACAAGTACTGCATTTTGGATGGAAGTCCCACCACCGTCCTACCGGTCCCACGTCGCCGTTCGAAGGCAGCGATGAGAAAACCGAAGGAGAAGCTCGAGTGCGAAAAACACGACATTTTTACACTCGATGAGGATTTCGCCGAGATCAGCTTCAATCGCTACAGGAGTGCTTCTTGTAGAGACGTTGAAGCTAAAAGGGCGAATCACGAATTGCCGAAGCGGGGCTCGGTTTATCAGAGCTCCAAAGAAGTGAATATGGCGGGCAAAAAAAACGATGGTTTCGCCGGCAGGAAAAAAATCGAGCTTTCTCGAGAAAGTGCGTCCATGGGGCTGACATTCGGAATTATCGACTCCTTGTGTAGTTCAGATGAAGATAGAAAGAGGCCGATGGAAGAAAGCACGAGTCACTTTTGTAAGAACCCGATGGAAGAGAGAAACCGGGCTTTGAATCTGCACAAATCACTATCCGCTAAGTTAGCTCTGCCCCAGTCGCCCGCCCGCCATAAGCCCGATTCGTTTGTTAAGCCAAGATCTAAAAAGAGCCCCTTGTATTGTTCCAATGAAACTATTAGCAAACCATTGGTGACTGATTATTCGGGCAACCATAATTTGGCTTCTCTAACTTCGCCGGCCCACCTTCATGGAATCCTCAAGTCGGAAAGTAAAAACGGGGTCCCGTTTTTCGAATTCTCTCTAAAGTCACCGGAAGATGTTTATTATGTAGCCAAGACGTGGAAATTAGATGATGCTTTAACTTGGGTTTACACCTTCCACTCTCTTGATCGGAATAAGCGAAAGAGCAATGCCAGTGGGTGGGGATTTAAAGACATTAGCCGAGAATCCACTATGGTCGGACAAATGGCCGTGTCGTGTTATCTGTGTACTGAGTTAAAAGGCGCCGGAGCTTTTAACGAATGTATGGTGACGGAGTATGTCTTGTACGACATCGCGCAATCGAGAAGAAGCACTTCGTCTCGAGATGATTCTAGCTGTGACATTACTAAAACACCCCTAGTTTCTGATTGTGAAAATAATGAAGTGTCGGCCAAGACGATGAATAAAAGTCGAATGTGCAAGCATTCTCGTCCCCTGGCGGCATCGGAATTGGGTCCGGAGCTGGAAACTGCGGCAGTTATCATGCGGGTCCCGTTTGAGAAGCGAGAGAGTTTAAAACTCAAAAGCGGGGACAGTAAAATGAATCTGTGTCGGATTGATGAGGGTATTTGTGACAATTCGAGTCGTGCTGAGATGCATGTCGTGGTCCCTTCTGGGAACCATGGTTTGCCGAGTGGTGAGAGGCGGGGGCCTTTGCCATTGCTAGATAGGTGGAGGTTAGGTGGTGGGTGCGAGTGTGGTGGATGGGACATGGGTTGTCCCCTCGACGTTTTTGTGAATCCCGACTTTCGGGTGGCTGAGGGGCAGCCGTTGATGAACAACCGAAATCCAGTTGGACTCTTTGTTAAGGTAATTGTCCCATCTGATGCAGGGTTTTATGCTTTATAGATTGAGTGTGTTTTGTCGATTGACTATGGTTCCTACAACATGGTTGACCTTTTAGTCCCCTCGATTGTATTTACGAGTAAAAATCGTTTCTTTTGAAAAAAATAAGAAAATGTTTTGATGGTATGATCGAGAAGAGAAGATGGAACTATCATCGTTATGAAAGTTCATTGATTCTTGTAAGCATTCTCGATTTGTGATTCGATTGGTGACTGAATTTTTTGTGATTCTTGTACACAGGGAAGGAAAGACAACGACATACCGGCATTTTCCATGAGGCCGACTGGAGATGGAAAGTACGCGGTTGACTTCCATGCGCAGTTGACTTCGTTGCAAGCATTCTCGATTTGCGTGTCGATTCTGCATGCAGCAGAAGCCACCACCGCAGTCGGGCACGAGCGGGGTAAATTGCAAAGCGACTCGCTCAGGGTATTTCCCGAGGAGGAGATCAAGAATCTGATGGACGCGATATCAGAAGAAGAGAAGTTCAGAGCGGATAGTTGCAACAAGAAGGACGAAGTCGTGGTGTCGAAATCTTTCGTACTGAATCCACCCTTTTCTCCCATCGGTCGAGTATAGAGGCAAGCAGAGGGACCTTTGTGATTTTGTTGTTTTAAAATAGCCAAAGTTGAAATTGAAAGCAATATACTGTTTATATTCTTAGACTGAATAGTGATATTAGGGGAAAGAATAGGGGTCTCTGAGAGAAGTAGTGAATTATTTGAGGCATTTTTGTAATTTTCTGTAATTCATGGTGGTGGACATAAATGTTCTTAATTATATTTGTGACCCATTTAATTGTGAAAGGTTCTGGTTGTAGTACAAGTACAACATGTCAACAACTACTTGAAACAGATAAAAAAGGGAAAAAGTAAAAAGATATCGCCGTTGCCGGGGATCGAACCCGGGTCACCTGCGTGACAGGCAGGAATACTTACCACTATACTACAACGACTCGATGACTACAAATTTCACTTTAGTTTACTTAACCAAAACAAAGAAATATAAATAAAACCAAACGAAATTCAATTTAATTTCATGCTGGCATAAACCTTCTTCGCCCTAAACCCATTTTCCCCAAAATCTCACTTGCGAATCTTCAGCCCTAAACTTCGTCTCTTTAGATTCAAGCGCGTGCGTAACCAGCTACTTCAGCTCGTGGATTGATGGTATGGTTATCGCATTTTTTTCTCTTTCTGTATCATGAACAAATTGTGGATTTTCTGTGAATAATGGCGAATCGAAATGTTTGATAATATGAATGTTGAATCGGTTTGGTGTAGCTGAAAATGGAGTTCGTAACAGTGTTTTATATCGGTGTGTGTTCAGTTCAGTTTGTTGAGAATTTGCAATTGAGAACGAGGAAAAACTGTACGCGACGGAATCTTATTTGTACGTGTACTGATTCAACTTGGTTGTCAAAATAACAACACAGGTCCGACAGTTTCCATCTGCTTTTGTCGAGAAAACGAAAAATGGTCGGTGTTAGTGTGTCGCCAAGGAACAAAGAAACTTCAGTCAAACATCGGACCAATCATCAGTTTCAGGGGTCTTTCGCCGAGCTTTCTAATTTCGACCATTCAGATATCACCACGCCGTCAAGGAATGACAAGGGCGCCGTCAAGAACTCCGAAGTGTTGAGCACAGCCGACCTCATTTCTGCAGTAGGACATGCTTGGAATCGAGCCAGAAAGCCTCTTTCTGCGCTCTTGTCTAAAAGTAATCCCACGTTCAAAACAGAGTTTATTCAGAGAGACGGCATTCTTAACTACTCCACCGATGGGGAAATTATCTGTGCGTCTAGTTCGAGCAGTAGAGCAAATTATCCGAGATTGATGCGAGAAAAGTTGGAGCATTTGAAAATGAATAGGAAGATATCTTGTTATGAATTCTTCTTTTTATCCACAGTGAAAGAGGACTCGCATTGTATTTCAAGTACAGAAATACCGCACAGTTTAGGGAGCATGTATAGATGGATGGAAGATATTAAACAAATAAAGAATCAGTTTGGCCCTCCCAAAGAAATTGAGAGCAAAGACTCGAAGAAGTCATCTGCTATGATATACACAGAAAATAATGAGATAATTGCTGCAAGCGAATGTGGTATCACTGATGTGGTCTCCAGAGACACTGATATAGCTCCAGCTAGTCACGAGTATGAAACTAGTGCGAATGAAGGTGGGGATTGCCCGAATGAGGACCAAAAGGATTGTAAGTTTAGTGGATCCAACTCTTCTGAGGTGGATATAAGGTTGGGGGAAAAGGAAATATCCCCATGTGGGCTTGCAAAGCAAGAGCATGCTTTTGCGGGAGCAATGGCAGGCGTGTTTGTCAGCCTTTGTCTTCATCCGATGGATACTGTTAAGACAGTCGTCCAATCGCGACGTGCTGACAGGAAACCGATTCACGATGTGGGCAGGTCTATTATTGCGGAGAGAGGTACATTGTTAGAAATACCTTTTTGCAACTTCTAAAAAACTATGAGATTATTGTTCTTTTGGTGCTGCAGGATCTCACATTATTTAGATCCTGAAAATTTTGGCCCCATAATTTTCAAATTTTGATCTCAATTTTAAAAACTTTAGTTGCGTTTTTATTCATGAAAGTGAGAAAATTAGTGAGACCAAAAGTGCAATTTTCTCTTTTAATATCATTTTATAAGGTTTGTGTTGAACCAGAGTGATATTAATTTGGCACTTGTTTAGGACCGTGAAACTAATTTGGTTTGTATTCTCAGGTATAACGGGACTATATCGTGGAATTTCCAGCAATATTGTGACGTCAGCTCCAATTTCTGCTGTCTACACTTTCACTTATGAATCTGTCAAGAAAAGTTTGCTTCCACTTCTTTCCAAGGTAATGCATTTTTTTTCAGATTAAAAACTGTTTAGCTGAATCTGGACTTTGTGTACCATTATTATTGTATGTCTCATTACAAGCAATACTCGAATTTGATTGAAATTCACGACTTCCCTTCCACAGGAATATCACTCTTTGGCTCACTGCACGGCAGGGGGTTGTGCAAGTTTTGCCACATCGTTTATATTTACTCCGAGCGAGCGCATAAAACAGCAGATGCAAATTGGCTCACACTACCGGAATTGCTGGTATATCTTTAAGACGTTTTTGTGTGGTCCGGGGGGAAATTTGCAACTACATACATATTAAAGCTAAATGAGTTGTCAACTTAAACATTATGTGCTTTACAAAATGACTATACTTCATTTCCTATTTGTCTTTCTAACCTTTCTATTTATATTCTTTGAATTATGTTTGCTTTATTACTTGGTCTGACGCAACTTTTTTTAACCAAAATTTAAGTAAATTATTTATATTAAAGTCAAATTAACAAGGTATTTTGTTAGTGCTCTTTGGAATAATGTTTAAATCCTTTTGAACTACTATATCCATCCAGGAATGCGTTTGTACAGGTTGTTCAAAAAGGTGGCTTGGTTTCACTCTACGCTGGATGGGGAGCTGTACTCTGCAGAAATGTTCCACATTCTGTCATCAAGGTAAGGCTAGATAAAACTGCAGAATTTCCCCTCTTTTTTTTGCAATTCCTATAACCTTTCTAAGCCTGTACAGTTTTTCTTTAGCTCCAGTCATCATGTTTCTTCTTGTAAGGTTGACATTTCATTTTCCTATACAGTTTTACACGTATGAAAGCCTGAAGCAAATTATGTTGCCATCAACCAAATCAAATGCTCAAACCAACTTAGTAGGAACGGTTAGTTGTTCAAGCCTATAAAGCCATTAAACTTTCATTTTATTTTATTTTATTTTGCTCTCATTTATTTTCCCAATTTTCGCAGTTATTTTGCGGAGGATTAGCTGGTTCTATGGCTTCATTATTTACGACTCCATTTGATGTTGTCAAGACAAGATTGCAAACTCAGGTTGGTTTGCCATTTGCTTTTCTCTGGTTGCTTGGCCACACTCTTCATTGTCGCTAACAATTGTCATTGCAGATTCCTGGATCATTGACCACGCATAGTGGAGTATTCAATACCCTCGCAGACATAGGGAGACAAGAAGGTTTAAAAGGTCTCTACAGGTGAGCTGTTTTAAAATGTATTGTTATTAGTTAGTAGTGTTACTTATTACCGCTTCCAAATAAAAATGTATTATTAGTTCAGCTTCAGCGACTTATTATGTATTATCAATTTTTCTGCTTGTGAATACTAGAAAACTTTGCTTGACCAACATGTATGAGATGCCGATGTCCTGCTTCAATTGATTAATGTTCTCACACTCTGACGTTTACTTTCACAGGGGTTTGACTCCAAGACTAGTGATGTATATGATTCAAGGCTCGATTTTCTTCGCTTCCTATGAATCTTTCAAAACACTATTCATAGGACAAGCAGAAGTAGCAAGATAATTTAGCGAAGCTACCTTCGACCGTTTGGATGAGTTACGGTGTTGTACCGATAAGTTTTGTGCGTGCAGAGAGTTGACTAGGTTTTTGAAGTTTTCGGAGATCTGTAAAAGAGTTTTCTTAGGATAGGAGGCTTGGATCATTTATATACGGCATGGAGTTTTGGGCAGAACCAACTCCTGACTATAGAGATTCTTGGTGCAAAATGTAAATGTCTCTGACAGTGTAATTGAAATTGTAAATGGTAGTGTTCTGTTGTGCTAGAAAAATGTAAGATGTTGCTTGAAAAGTAAGCACTAATCTCGACAATGGTTGATCGTGTTAGAGTTCTAATCTGACTCTTATTATGGAAATGCATCTTACTAAATTATCACAGTACAATTAAACAGATGGTTTTTTATGAAAATGAATTGTAAAAAAAAAAAAAATTGTCTGAGCCCGGGTTCGAACCGGGGACCTCTAGTGTGTGAGACTAGCGTGATAACCGACTACACCACCCAGACAATTATGTTGTACAACCTGCTTTAAGTAAATATATAAGATAAATACTACGTATTACTATATTTCTCATTTTCTGTGAATTTTCTAAAGAATAATAATGATTAAAATATAAATTCAATTTTAGTTAATGAATAATAATATTTTTAATTTTTTTTCATAAGAGCATCTTCATTGCATGATCACTTGAAAGTACAGTATATTTTTTTGAATTGAAAACCAAAGCATTGACAAATGACAACACCATCTTCATATCTTCAGCTTTACATCAGCCACAGCAGGTTAAGGATCTAAGCTACAATTATACAACATAAAAAGATTAGGGGTTTCTAATAAACCCTCTCTTAAGTCTCTCAACCACAACAATTCTAAATACCTAAAGAGCCAACGGGCCGTTGTTTCCTAATTTACAGTTAGCCGAAGGATAGTCAAACGAATATCATTTTTCTTCATCGGGTATTCCTGTGAATTACAGCTGCCGTTTCTTGGGGAGCTTAAGCGCAGGCGAACTGCTAACTGTGGTCTTTTTCGAACCTGAAAGAGCACCGAGAGATCATGTCAACATCTAATTAAAATGTTACAACTCGATAAAATTTCTATGTCCGTACTTGGGATTTTGGAAGAGCTTTTGCTCAGAGACGGGCGAGAAGATCCCACTTGACCCTGCTTTGGCGGCCTTGGAATTTGAACTGGCACATTGCGTCTGTTTTCAACCAAACAAAGAGTTAAGAAGATCAAAATAATTAACATAAGGTTAAGCAGTATACAAAATATACCAGTGGATTTTAGTTTGTCTTACAAAATATACATTTCGGAAAAAAATCACATTTAACACTGAATCGAACATCGGTGGCAGAATATTGTAACATTGTAATTATCATACGCAGTAACTCTCAGAGAAAATCAGAATTTACTTGATGCAGAAAAAAACGAAATTAAGCTCATGCACTAGAGATTGATAGAAAGAAAAAGCAAAAGATACTCACTTTTCAGTTATATCTGCCGGTGGTGGTTTTGCCGTCTCTGGGAATAGAGTGTACTCCACAATACTATTAATCGAACAATCTGTTTCAGTACCCATAGAAAGAACTCCATCGGAAATATCACTAAGCCTCTCATCGGAATCGGCATCTGCAAACCCCAAAAGCTCCACGTCGTCATTACTATTTTTACCTCCATCTGCCACATCTAGCTTCAAATCAAGGTCCTCCCGAAATTTCTCACCACCCACAACAGCTAGTCTCGATTGTCTAAAGAATTCTTTATGGTGCTTGAAATCATCCATCGATTGCTGGGACCCAGCCTCGGATTGCTTGCTGCTGCACTCAGAGATATTATCCAAATCGGAAGCAGCTTTCTCGGGAGAACTTTTTCCACCAGAAAGTCTTTGAGTGGGGCGGGCAGGCCCTATGGAGTATCTTTTCCGAGAGGAGGATCCACAAATTGGCAAGCTCGGGCCATGTCTATCACTGTTCCCATTAGTTTTGTGGGACCGTAGCCGTTCGATTTCCTCATCTTTTTTGGAGACGGAATCTTTTAAGGAAGACACCTGTGAGATTAATGCGAGTTTAATATATCTGTATACATTTAGCAAATTGCAGTAATATACCAAAGTCATAAATATCGCAAATGGCACAAATCAAAAAATCGAAAGGAGGAGACCAGAGACTAAACACAACAGAAGAGAGAAATATGTCAACCTGTTCCATAAGTTCTCTGACACCCCTACCCTCCTTGTTACTTCGTGCAGCACCCAACTCGACACCAGAAACTCTTTCAGCAAACTTCAAGGTACTCACAGTTTCAGAATAGGACTCCACATCAGGATTCAGTTGCACAAACATGAGAGTCTTTGCTTGGCCACCTGCAACATAAGTCAACCACGTTAAATCAAAAGTCAACAATATCGAAAAGCATCTCTCAGCCATGAGTGACTAATTAATTACCTAAAGAGCTTTGAAGAACTTGAGTTAACTTGCTGTTTCTGTACGGCACGTGTGGGTTTTTCTGAGCCAGCGCAAATATCACATCTCCCAAAGCCGACAAAGATTTGTTTATATGTTGAGCTTCGCGTAATCTGTCGCCTGTTGCCTCCGAGCGATCAACTCTTTCACTGCCCGCCAGGTCAACCAGATGAAGACAGCCACGTAAAACAGCATTTGTCTCCAAGTCCACCCCACGGACATGAACAGTCAGGATACTGTATCATTAGGAGTTAAAGAATCAAATTTAGGCTCTCCCGGAAAACATCTGATAAGAGAACAAAATTGGGGTAAATAAATATAACCAAACCTGTGGGACCGACTGCTTCTTACATTCAGAGCAGTAGCGCCTACAGCCCTATTCATTAAGCCGACATTCATCAACTCTAATACATCGGCTGTTGAATTCACAGGATGCAAGCTGGCATCAGGCACAGCTAACCCGTTTGGTTGGGAAGTATTCCATATCCCAAGTGTACGCAAGTCAAGGAAAACAATGAAAAGTGCAAATAATACTCGTGAATATTTTTAAAACTGGAACATAATACTGAAGGTCTGAAGGAAAATTTAAAAAGGATATCTCTTCTGGGAACTGGTATTGCAGAGTAAATCCCGCACTTGTTCGTTATATATTTCAACCATTTGGACTCCAATTTCGTATGTGATGGAGCTATGTCGTCTCTGAGAGATCGTGAAGAGATCGTTCAGAGCTCTATAGTTGACTCCCCAGTCCGCAACTGACGACGCATTCGGTCCACTCTGGACGTATTTGAGAATAGCATTAGCACCTTAAGGTTAATAAAAATGCCTACTAATTTGAAACTATTCACTTACCATAGTGTAAGTTTTCCCTGAACCAGTTTGGCCGTAAGCAAAAATGCAAACATTATACCCGTCGAGAACAGACCTAATTAATTGCTGAGTGTCTCGAAACACTTCCTCTGTAGGCAATCAGCGAGCAAACAAAGCCATAAAAACAGTGCTAAATATTAAGATATGTATACACACACTCTCACACACACATACACACACAGAGAGAGAGTTAAAATTTCAGTACCTTGAGTGGTTGCAGGATCGAAGACCTTGTTGAATTTGAAAAGCCGGTGACTGTCTTTTCCTGGTTTGGAGGGGTTTATAACAACCAGTTCTCCATTGTCGCCAATATATTGTATGGTTGTTTGTTTTCCACTTTGTCCGGGCAAGAATGGCCTTATACGACAATAAACTCGTATGTTTCCTTTCAAATCTTGAACCTCATTATACAGTTTCCGATTTTCTTCAAGCACGCTATGATAATTTTGAGCAGCATCAACCAATCCTCTGAGATTTAAACCTAGCCATTGCCAAAAAATAAAGCTAAGTTTTATTTGGTTTCGAAGAGTTGCATGGAAAAAAAATTGGCAATATCCTAACCAAAATTATAGAATTCTTCGGCACATGTGTTCTTAATCTTTGTGACCTCTTGCTTTACGGACTCGGATGCTGACCTCAGTTCCTGAACAATTTCATTACAATAACATCAATATCGGCAGCCAACGTCAGATGCATATCAACATTTATAACGCACGCACCTCTATGGAAGCAGATTGAGAATCTATGAAGTTCTTGTAACCTTGTTCTTTTCGTTTCCATCTCAAAAATTTTGATTCTGAAAAGTCCTGAAGCTCTTTCACTTTCTGATTTGATACTGTCAGAAGGCCATGGAGTTCCAATATCTTTTTCTGCAGCTTTTCTTTAGTTTCCTCAGCCTCGGATTTCAATTGAAGCAGATCCTCTTCATAGGATTTTTTGGCTAGGGAGAGCTCTTCATTCAATGACAGGATTTTACTCTCGCAGATGTCCTTTTCTTTCCTTAATCTAATAAATTCCTGGTTTTCGAGCTTCTTCTGCTCCTCGATTTTCGTCTTCTCAACCTATGAAGGGCATAAACAATGAAGGGCCAACAGAATAAAAAGAAAGTATTTATGCAACACAATCATCAGAAAATCCAAAATGGCTTAAAATAAATTTAATCCATCATAATAGGATGACATCACCTATGGTCAAACCGATTTACTATGCCACATTAAATGACATTGATACAAGGAATCTATAAGACCACAAAAAAAGAATTTTCCAAAACAAATAAAAATATTTAAAACTATTTTATTTTGCAATTCTTGAGTAAAAAGTGTTTTTTTCTCCAATAAGAAAATTACCTTCATCTGTTGGAGCTGGCTCATGACAACCTGCACCAAATTAAAACTTTAGATAAAGTTATATAAAATAAAATAATATAATATAAAATAAATGTCGGCACGTCGCCATACCTCATTTTCTTCACCAGTTCCTGTTGCAAGGGTTTCCAATGCTCTAATTTTTGTATGATATTTTTCTTCACGAAATATGTACATATTGCTTTGCTGCAGTAACATCATAATGGATAATCAAGAAATTGTATACATCAGAGGAAAATAAAACGATACCCAACTGCCGACAAATGAGTTACTTTTACCTTCCTTATATTGTCTGCTTGTTTTGAAACCCGGTGCTCGATTTCTTGCAAAACTAATTTCAGCAAAGATGCCACGCACTACATAAAAAGCAAAATGCCAAAGTTCAACAGTCAAAATGTTTTTCAATTATAGTCACATATAAGATGAGAAGAAATATATATCATGATCCCAACATACTACAGTGTACTCTCATTGTCACGTACCACAGTTATGTCCTCGTTTTTTCTCTCAATGCGTTCCGTCAGGACCCTATTCAGAACACTGAAAAGTGTATGCGTGGACGCACTCTGCATGAAGAAAAAAGGGAACATGAGAGCATAAGAACATGTAAGGTGTAAGAAAATGACCAATAGAAGTGACATTTCATTCCTTCTCAGGAACCGGGATTGCTTATAGATATGTACCTTTAAATTACCCAATTTCATAAGCTCAAAAATCTTAGAAGCCGGGAGATCAGACAAAATGTTCCCTACACGATGGAAGGATGCAACATTCAGATATAGCTATAAATGGGACATTATCACATTACACGTGGAATCTAGAAATCAAGTTTACTGACATGAACCAAAAAGGGATCAGTGCAGGAAACAGTTTCACGTTGATTTGCAAGTAATTTGAAGGGAAAGAAAGTATTTTACGATAACTTAAGCAAATAGACCAAGGGGGTATTAGGGGAGGGGAGGGGGGGGGGAGAAAACGGAACATTTTAAAACGTCTTAACAAAGGAAACATGATAGGTGGTTCTTACCTTCAGCGATACAACTAAAATCTTCTATTCCGCCAGAGACATTTCCATTACCAGCTTCACCTAAACCACACAACTCTCCATTTTCACTCACGTGTACGTCTGACTTTGGATCCATTATGAGCTTGAGGAGTTCCTGCAGAGTCCGACAGAGGGCGCAGAACTGATAGATGAAAATTAAACAAAAGATTATTAATACAGAAAACAATTGGAAGTTATTACACACAAGTTCAGACGACAGCAAATTATTAAAAGGTAATACAAAAGGATTTGTTTTAGATAGAAAATTTTGAAGATTTATATTTCATTTATTGTTATTTGTTAGCAAACTGCAAAACAAAACGCCGCATTAATTTCAATATTATTACTCATACGTCATATTCATATCAGTATATCGTTCATTCACTCCAATGACCAGTTCATTTTTAGGTAAATAAAAAGCTATAATTTTTTTCCAGATTTTATCATATCAAACGACCAAATAACAATTATTTATATGCATCAGCTTTTGTAGTGTATACTGTATACATTCTTCCCCATTTTTCTGTATATGCATCGGCTTTTGAATCAAGACGCACAATTTCGATATGTTACATCCCAACCGTAAAGTATAGAATTAAATTATGAATTTTGAAATGCCAGCATAACTACAATGCAGTACAAGAAACCCAATATTTTTACACGAACATAATGCACAACAGAAAACACCCATTAAAATTTAAAACTAAGAACTTTGCTACTGTGAATCGGTTGGGGTTTTCTTAATTTAATCCCAAGTCACCCAAACCCTACATTGTGCAGAACTATCACATTTTATTCGTCATAACCAATTTTTTAAAAAAGGGAGGAAACGAAATTTAAAACCCTAGAAAAATCAGCAGAATCACGGCACGAACCTGTGTATATATCCAGCTGACACGAACCGGGAGCTCCTCTTTCGCTCCGGACCGAAATTCAACCCGCGTTTCTTTCTTCTTTCACTTTCTCAATTTCCCAACTGTTTTGTTTTTCAGATTTTTTTTCTGAGAAATGCGAAAAAGAGGAAAAGAAAAATAAATAAAAATGAAAAAAGAAAAACAGCTCGGGCCAATGGAGTTGCTTCCGATTGGGTTTTATTTGACGGTGAAGATGACGACTGAATTTGAAATTTTCTACCCCAAAAATCTCACCTTTTGTTTTTTCTTGAAAAATCTTTTCTTTCAGGGGTTTTCCTTTTTTCTTTATTTAATAAATAAAAATATCTTTGTTCGCTTTTGTCTCTGATTTGGGAGGCTTTTATTGGGTGGCATGTGGGGTCCAGTTATCCACGTCAGCATTTTTTAATTTTTTTTTAACAAATTACAGTTAACAAGTGATTCTCACTTGTTCACAGTTACTAACAAGTGAAAACTAAAAGCAACAAACTTTCATGACAATTTGATCAAACAAAAAAATGGAAAAATCAGTTCATTACACACTAAAAACATCGGTCGACTCAATCGATGTTAGCGTCGACCTTGTCCATGATCTTGGACACGACATCCTTCGACTCCTTGAGCAGCTCAATCGATTTTCTTAGCTTATCACGCTTTCCCGCGATCGAAGGCGACTCCTGCAGCATCCTCTCCAGCCCGTCCCCTTTCGACCCCACGATCTCGTTTATGATCTCAGTCGTCACATCCTTGTTGTCACATCCTTGTTCACGAGTCCATGAATGCTCGAAAGCAAATGCAAGGCCACATTATCCACCATCCTCCTAGTAACAATTTCCCAATAAGCCCTCACTCTCATCTTCAAATCAAACGCTTCTTGCACGTGCCCTTTCATCCCTACCAGATGACCAACATCGACATTCCCAAACTCACCCATGCTGAGTATGGCATTCGGGTGAGGATTGCCTACGCGTTTCATGAACTCGTCCTGACGACTCATGAGCTTATTCCAACGAGACATGTACTCGGGATTGCAGGTGTAGTCGCTGAGCTTCTCCATCGCCACGATGGAGTTGACGTGAAAGACCGAATTCTCCTTCTTCCGAGCAAAGAGATTCCGCGACGCGCTCCTCAGGGAGGACAGGAGCTGAGGGTAGTTTTGGGAATGTTTCACCACTACTTTAGTCACTACATTTTCTATGTAAGTCCATATGCGGTCGATAAAGTCAACCGGATTCGCAGATACCGAATTCACTTTCCTCTGGAGCAACGAGTGGAAGGCGGTTTTCGAGAGGAAATTCGGAAGCCCGATCGATTTCGCTTCTTCTAGAACGATAATTTCTTCCATCAAGAACTTCTCACTCGCCCCAACAAATGTTTGGGATTGAAATTGAAGTTGTTCGGAGAAGTCGTTGAGCATATCGGACATTCGAGCTGTGCCGTGCATCTCCTTTGCATCGGGATACTCGTCGAAATCTCCTTGCAAGAGGATTTTCCCCAACGAGTCTTTCGTCGAGCTTAGAATGTTCAAGACTGCGCCCATCGCCTCTGCCACGGAAGTCAACCGACTCGGCATTCTGTTAAGTTCCTCGATATTGACCGAGAGCTTCTCGTTGACTTTTTTGACGATATCCGGCAAGCAGCGGACGATGATCGTGGCCTGGAGGCAGACGAGCCGCTCGGCTAGGACAGGAATCCCGACGATCGATTTGTCGATCCTCGAGAGCAGGGGATGATTGTCGAAGAGGTTGGCTTCGTGGGCCCGGGCCTCGTCGTAGGACTCGTCTCCGATTCGGTTCCTCACGCAGACGTAGCCGAGGCCGATGTTGACGTCGTTGGCGGTGACCTTCTCGAGGAGGCCCTCCGGGGACTTGTCGGATTTGGTGACGACGGCCAGAGTCCTCTGCCCTGTTTTGTCCGCCCTCTGCGACATCACGATGGACTCGCAGGTGGAGAAGTCGGCGGCGGCGGAGAGGACGTTGAGGATGATGCTCTCCTCCGGCGAGATGAACTCCGTGATCATCGCCGATATCTGATCGTAGATGTCCTTGGGCTGGTCGAGGACGGGGACGCGGGTGATGCCGGGGAGATCGACCATGGTTAAATCAGGGACGCCCTGTTTTTTCACGACGAGGGTTAAAGGGGTGTTGGAGACCCCTTTCCCCTTTCCGGCGATCTTGTCGGTGGCGAGGGTGATGGCGGCGGCGATGTTCTGTTCGTCGGTGGGGACGATTTCGCCGTTGAAGTGGAGGGAGAGGTCGGGGTGGGGATGGGGGTGGTTCTGGAGGCGCATGATGAGCGGGACCCTGGTGCAGATGTCCTGGCTTCTCGGGAGGCTGATGCCGGCGAGGGACTCCAGGACGCTGGACTTGCCGGAGGACTGGTCGCCGACGACGACGATGGTGGGGAGATGGATGCCCTCCTTCATGATGTTCAGGTGCCGGAGGCGGTCGACGGCGTCGAGGAGGGGGCGGATGCGGTCGTTGTACGAGGAAACGATGGGGGCGTGGTGAGCCATTGTGTTGTGTTGTGAGTTGTGGTGATGTTGGGAGATTATTAGGTTTTTATAAGTTTTACTTTGAATGGAATTGGTGGGCCGAGCTCGGAAGTTGACACTTGAGTACACTAGGAAAGTGTAATTGTTTAGGAATCTATAAGATTTGTATGGACTTTAAAAGTTTGAGAATATTGATTTTTAAAAGTCTTTAAAAATCTTGAAGTATTCCATTCGCATTTTAAAAAGTTTTTAAAATTCTACAAATATTCAATAGTTAATAAATTTTAAAATTATATGGATTTTCTTTGACTTTCTTTAATTTTATTATCCAAATATAAAAGGATTTCGAATTTGTGCTGAACTGAACTTAGGGGATGTATTCAATTAAGAGTCTATAGGATTTTAATGAAATTTTAAACTCTAGGTGTATTCAATCCGGATTTTTAAAAGTCCATTAAAATCCGGAGGTATTCAATTAGGATTTTAAAAAGTCTTAAAAAATCTGTAGGTATTCAAAAGTACATGGATTATAATGGATTTTAAAAGTTTATGGATTTTGATGGATTCTCTTTATAAAATATAACTAAATTTGACTTTTCGAAATCTCTCATAATTATGAGAGATTTCGATGGATTTCTATACAACACGAAAACTCAAATATGAAAAATAAAAATAAAACAATTGTTAGTCATTTAACCAGTTACACAAATCACTCTATTAAAATTTTTATTTGTGAAAATTGATCTTATCATATTTTGTTAAAAATAATTATTTATACATGATTTTAATAATAAATTATTTTGTGATGAAAATAAAAATTATAAAAATTAAAATAATAATTTACTTTTTTGTTTTTTTAAAAAAATGATTTTTTTTTAATGAAAAAGTATGTTCATATATATTTGGATATAGTTGATATTTATGAAAGTTTAGTAAATCATATATATTTTACGGTTTTTTAAAATTTATGAAAATCCATATAAAATCAATAATAAAGTCAGTTAAACTTTCCATAAAATCTATAGATTTTCAAAATTTATTAATTTTTTAAAATCCAAAAAAAACATAAAGAGCGAGTATTCTAATCCTACTTTCTCCGATGCTTAACAATAACAATAATGTAAATGAAGATGATAATAATGATACATAATAATATTTATTTATTTTTGAACAAATGCATTTTTTGATAAATAATAATATTTATTTATGAACAATTTGATTTTTTTTTAAATAATTAAGATTTTTTATATATAAAAGTTTTTAAAAATTCAAGTAAAACAATTAAAAAAATTATATTAGAATCATGTAAAGTTTATGAAAATTCATCAAAATCAATGGAAAAAGTCAGTCATACTCTACGTAGACTCCGTGGATTTAGAAAATCCATACAAATCCACCGACTTTTAAAAGTCCAAAAAAATCTATCAAAATCCCAGTTGAATACACCTCCCTTAAGCTATCTAAAAATGAATTGATTTTTTTATAAAAATAATAATAATTTTTATAAATTATTAAATATTTTTTAAAAAATATTAATAATATTATGACAGTAACTAGATTTTATATTTAAAATTATAGATTGAAATTACTTTTTGTTTATTTTATTTTAATTTATTTTGAAATGAAAATGGAAGCGATTTGAACGGAACTAACTGAAGCAATCTGAACTGGAATGAAATGAACTAAAATTAAGTCCAAAATAACTTCATCTTTTGAAATCTCTAATAAATAGATAAGATTTCGGTAAATTTTTATTTTAATAATAAAAATAATAATAAATCATATACAATTATATAAATAAGTATTATAGGATTAACGTGAAATAAAGAAAAAAGAGAAAAAGAGAGAAGAACAAGAGAAAAAAGAAAAAAAAATAGAGGATAAAATTTGTTTTTTTTTTTTCTTTTTTAATTAATTTTCTTGTTTGTCTGTTGCTTGGTGAACATATAATTAATTAATTGTTTGTGTGAAAATTAAGTACTACTGTATATAATAAAAATTAGTAATTTTTCACAAATTTAAAAATGCAAGTAAGAATAAAAAATATGATCTAAACATAAGTAAATTTGTATATAATTATTATATTATATAAAAATGCACGTCAATTGCACAAATAAATTTATTATATTAAATATATATATAAGTAAATTGTAATAAACAATAATTTAATTATATATTGTGAATATGAATTGAAGACCAAATAGTATAGTTTTTGAATTTTGAAATTTTTAATATTCTTTTGTCTTAGAGTTATAGTCTTGTCTTAGAGTTATAGTCAAGAGACTATTTTTCTCAGTCCAATATACAAAAATTATAAAAAAAATAACTAAAATAAAATTTAATAAATTAGTTATTTTTTCATAATTTTTGTATCTTTATTTTCATATTCATATGTATCGACAAAAAAAAGCCATTTGTCATATTATTTTCACATATTAATTTCCAAATTCTTATAAATAATTAAATATATATTAATTTCAAATTCATATAAATAATTAAAAACAAAAAAATATATTAATTTCCAAATTCTTATAAATAATTAAAAACAAAAAATAATTTAATATCTAAAAATTAATTTAAATATAAAAATATTGGATTTCTTCTTATTCCATCTTTACACGTAATTGTTTAATATATATATAATTTATTTATATATAAATCTAAGTTGAGATAAATTATTAAATCAAATAAGTAAGATTATTATACTAAAATTAATATTTAATTACTATTTTTTAAAATAATTTTATAGAAAAAAATACTTTAGAATATTATAACATTTTCTTTTATAAAAATTACTCCCTCTCAAATAAGATTACATACTTATTTTGCAATTGACAAAGAAATATAAAAATATAATGATAATAATAAGAAGAATACAGTAATCTGTATCAACAATTACTAATTGTGAGGACAGAATTGTCTTTACACAATTTTATTTTTTAATTAACATAAAAAATAAAAAAATAAATGGAACAACAAAATATATAAGTAGTAATTAGTTTAACATATAAATTTCCAAATTCTTGTAAATAAATAAATAAAAACAAAAAACAGTTTCAAACAAAGTTAATTTGCATTATGTTTGTTGAATTCGATCGGCTCGATTTGATATGGCTTCACCGGATCTCAATATTTATATCATACTCCCGGAGCACAATATAAATAGTGCTCCCACCCTTTAAAATATAAAAATCATCTTTTAATAATTAAGAAATCTTCATTTCAAAAAATAATTATTATAAACATTAATTAGCATAGCAATGAATATTTTAGCATACCTAATAAATATTTATCGCAAAATACATGAAGATATAACATGGGTGCACAATTAAAATCATACTCCTAGGAACACGGTATAAATTGCCGATCTCAACAACCCGAATGATCGATAAACAGCAAGGTAGTTACTGAATTCATAATACATCAAACATCAGTAGTACATCACATATGGTCACACGAACTTAGACCATCATTCACAATACTTATAAGTCGACTAGCTTATTAATCGATGTTGGCAACGATCTTGGACACAACATCCTTGGACTCGTTGAGCAGCTTCACGCTCTTCTGCAGCTTCACTCGTTTCCCCGCAATCGAAGGCGACTCCTGCAGCATCCTCTCCAACCCATTCCCCTGCGACCCCATGAACTCGTTCACAATCTCGGTCGTAACTTCTTTGTCCACCAGATTGTGTATGCTCAGCATCAAATGCAAGGCCACATTATCAACCATCCTCCTCGTAACAATGTCCCAATAAGCCGTCATCCTCATCTTCACGTCGAACGCTTCTTGCACGACTCCCTTGATCATCCCATCTAGATGGTTAACGGGAAGCAATCCGAACTCATCCAGATCAATATAATGCTTTTTCGCGCAATTGTCCACTTTTTTGATGAACTCCTCCTGTCGGAGCATGAGCTTATTCCAACAAACCATGTACTCGGGATTACAAGTGTAATCGCTGCATTTCTCCATAGCAACCAGATCGTTCACGTGAGCAACCGATTTCTCCTTCTTCTCGGAAATCAGACTCTGAGCCGCTCTTCTCATGCACGGCACGAGCTGAGGGTGGCCCTCCGAATGTTTCAACAAAACTGAAATCACTACTTTTTCTATGTAGTGATATATCTTCTCGACAAACTCCACCGGTTTCATCGACATCCCATTCACCTTCCTCTGTAGCAAGGTAATGAAGGCTTCTTTAGGCAGAAAATTAGGAAGCCCGATCGACCTAGAGTCCTCTAGAACCCGAATCTCGTCCATCAAGAACTTCTCACTGCCATCATGATCACTGTTGTAAGAAATTTTCTTTAACCGAAGTTCTTCAGAGAACTGGTTCAACATCTCTGCCAATCTAGCAGTGCTGTGCATCTCCTTGTCGTCAAGGTACTCCTCGAACACTCCCTTAATCAGGAGATTCTTCAGCGAATCTTTCGTGGAACTTAGAATGTTCAAGAAGGCCGTCATCGCCTCTGCCATGGAAGTCAATTGAGCCGGCAGCTTGTTCAGTTCCTCGAGATTGGACGAGAGCTTCTCGTTGATCTTTCGGATGATATCCGGCAAGCAGCCGACGATGATCTTGGCCTGGACCCTCACGAGCCGCTCGGCTAAAACAGGGATCCCGACAATCGATTTGTCCATCTTTGAGAGCAGGGGATGGGTATCGAATAGGTTCGCCTCGTGGGCCCGGGCCTCGTCGTAGGTCTCGTCTCCAATCCGGTTTCTCACGCAGACGTAGCCCAGCCCGATGTTGACGTCGTTGGCGGTGACCTTCTCGAGGAGGCCCACCGGAGACTGGTCGGATTTCGTGACGACGGCCAGAGTCCTCTGCCCCGTCCGGTCAGCCCTCTGCGACATGAGGATGGACTCGCAGGTGGAGAAGTCGGTGTCGGCGGAGAGGACGTTGAGGATGATGCTTTCCTCCGGCGTGATGAACTCGGTGATGATCTCGGATATCTGCTCGTAGATATCCTCCGGCTGGCCGTGGACGGGGACGCGGGTGATTCCAGGGAGATCGACCATGGTCAGATCTGGGACGCCCTGTTTTTTCACGACGAGCGTTAAAGGGGTGTCGGAGATCCCTTTCCCCTTTCCGGCGATCACTTCGGTGGCGATGCTGATGTCGTCGGAGATGTTTTCCTCGTCGTTGTGGAAGACCCTGCCGTTGAACTCGAGGGAGAGGTCGGGGTGGGGGTGGGGGTGGTTCTGGAGGCGCATGATGAGCGGGACCCTCGTGCAGATGCCCTGCCCGCGGGGGAGGCTGATTCCGGCGAGGGACTCGAGGACGCTGGACTTGCCGGAGGACTGATCGCCGACAACGACGATGGTGGGGAGCTGGATGCCCTCCTGCATGATGTTCAGGTGCCGGAGGCGGTCCACGGCGTCCAGGAGGGGGCGGATGCGCTCGTTGTAGGAGGAGACGATGGGGGCGACGGAGAGCTGTTGGTGGTCTTCGCCGGCGGTGGTGAACGGGATGAGACTCATGGTTTTTGGGAAAATATTGTTGGATGTGCACTAGCTTTGGTTTGGTGGGCTTTTATTAGCTTTATTTTGGGGTTAGAATCACAAATGGTCCCGTTGACGAAAGCCATTTGCGTAAAAGCCCCATAATTTAGCTCTTTCTCACTATTCATGCTTTTTTCTACTGTTTCGGCAGAAAAGTCACGTGAAAGTCACGTGACCGCTTACCTGGAACCGGAGATCTGACGTGGACGATGGATATTGGCGCGCATCCATTTTTTTTGACACGTCATGTGGGACCCACCTCTGTATTTCAGAAAAAAAAAATAAAACGCGAATTTGGAGGGAAATGGGAGCTGGTATTCTTGTAATATTTGTGCATAACAGGGTTAGGATTCAACGGGTTAGAATTTACAGATTATAACTCTTCATTCATCTCTCAATTTGAAAACCTAACTTATTTCCCCCAAATTTCTCCCTAAAATCGATAGAACCCTAAAATTTTATCTGTCAAAATTATTGAAATTCACCGTTCAAACACGAAGAAGGAGACGAGCTCTATCTGAATATGGGTGCTGCGGAGAGCACCGATGCGAATAGCTCACCTGCTAGAAGGAAATTGTACGCGAAGAACAAGAAAATTATTTTCTACTCTATGCTTCTGCGCTATGGAGGTAAGTTTGCTGGATCATCATCCTGTATTTACCTGGGTGGAGATCATGTTCTTTACGACTTTGTAGACCTGAAAAAAATGCGAAGTTGGAGAGATTGGACCTGTTTTGTGAGAATTTAGGTTTAACTGGTCAGAAATCTTATTTCTCTATTGTGGATAATAAGAAAAAATATTTCAGAACAAACAGGGATTTATTGAATTGGGCTAGAGAACCAAACAGATTAAATTTTTTTGAGATTTGTGTTGAAACTGGGGTCGAAAAAGCTGATACTTTGGAGGTTAATGAGCCTGTGGTGGAAAGAGGTGAGAGTTCAAAGGGTAATGAGTCTGTGGTGGAAAAATGTGAGAGTTCAAAGGTTAATGAGACTGTTGTGGAAAAAGGTGATAAGTTGCCTGTGAATGAGAGTGAAGACAGTGGAGATGATAGTCAAGACATTGACTTTGTGTTTGAGGAAGTCAGTGGAGATGAAGTTGATGTACAAGATGATTCTGAGTGGCATGAGGCAGTTGATGAAGATGTTGATGAAGGTGATACTGATGAGGAGCTAGATGAAGATCTCATCCCAAATGACTGTGAAGACTATGATGCTAACAGAGTGTCAGATGCTGATAATGAAGTTAAAGAGAACCCAAAGTTTGACAGAAAGGTGGTCTTCAATCCTGACTTTGTGCTGGCAATGGAGTTTGAGAGCAAAGAATTGTTCAAGGAAGCCATAACCTCTCATGCCATCAACACCAAGAGGTCTCTGTATTTGAAAAAGAATGATAACAGAAGAGTTTATGCTAGGTGTAAGGTTGATGGTGAGGGCTGTGGATGGCACTGCCATGCACTGAGGGTGTTGGGGCATGAAACCTTCCAAATTAGGAAATACAACCCCACTCATACATGTGCCCCTACATTCCATGTCAGCAATATGAGTAGCACTTGGCTTGGGAAAAGGCATTTGGCTCAGTTTCAGTTTGATCCTAAGAGAGATGTGAGTGGTTGGAGAAAGGAGGTAATACAGGAGCTCAGAGTTGATGTCTCAAAGCAGCAGGCATACAGAGCTAGGGCTACTGCACTCAACATTATTCAAGGTGAACCTGATATTCAATACACCAAGCTATGGGATTACTGTGAGGAACTGAAGACATCAAACCCTGGTACTACAACTGTTTTGGACATTGATGAGGATGGAAAGTTTTCAAAGCTATATGTCTGTTTTTCTGCATGCAAGGAAGGTTTCAAGAGTTGTAGGCCTTTCATTGGTGTTGATGGTTGTTGGCTGAAGGGAGCAAGGGGTGGCATCCTACTTTCTGCTGTTGGTGTGGATCCTGGGAATGCTGTATTCCCTATTGCAGTTGCTGTGGTACCAGTTGAGAGCAGGGAGACTTGGCAGTGGTTTTTGATCAACCTCAAACATGACCTGAATATGCTAAGGACTGAAGATTACACCTTCATGTCAGATAAGCAGAAGGGGTTAATTGCTGCTATGAGTGAGGTTTTTCCTGATGCAGAACATAGGTTCTGTGTTAGGCATATGCATTCCAATATGGTGTCTGCTGGTTTCAGGGGTGAGGGATTTAGAAAGGCCTTGTTCAGGGTGGCATATGCAACAACTGTTGGGACTTTCACTGATGCAATGAGAAGAATAAGGAAACTTAATGAGGCTGCTGCAAACTGGGTTACTGATAAAGATCCCAGGCAATGGTCATTGTCACATTTTAGGGTGAACTCTAAGGTTGCTCTACTGCTTAACAATGGGTGTGAGAGTTTCAATGCAGCAATCCTAGATGCCAGAGACCAACCTATTCTTACTATGATGGAGTGGCTGAGGCAGTACCTAATGGAAAGATTCCAAAAAAACAGAGACCAGGCAGAGAAGTGGAAAGGCATTCTAACTCCAGCTGCTGAGAAGCTGCTCAAAGATACACAAGAAACAATTAACATTTGTGTTCCAATCAAAGCTAATGAGATGAATTACCAAGTACAGTGCCCTGGTGGAGAACAATTTGCTGTGAACTTACAGGAGTGGACTTGCTCTTGTAGGGTGTGGGATTTAACTGGATTGCCATGCAATCATGCAATGGCTGCAATATTGCATCAAGGTGAAAATCCTCAGAATTTTGTGCATGATTGTTACAAGGTAGCTACCTACAAGAAAGTGTATGCTGAATCAGTATTACCTATCAAAGGACAAGTGGAGTGGTCTGAAACATTGTACATACCTCCTATGCCACCAAACTTTGGGAAAAGTAGGAGAGGAAGACAACAGAGGCTCAGAAGAAGGGACATTACTGAGGAGAAGACAACTGGAAAGAAAAGTTCAAAGAGAAGCAATCCTGTTGTCAGTATGAAAAGGCAAAAGCGCATACTAAAGTGCTCAAGGTGTGGTGTAGAAGGACACACAAAAAACAGATGCAAAACCAATTTGGAAGCTGAGGTGGACCATGGAGTACCTAATGAAGTGGCAGATGAGTTGTTTGAAGAAGTGTTGAGACAAGAACAAGTACAGGAAAGTGTGGTTTTGCCTTTTCCTGATGTGGCATATGCAACAGATGATACCCAGGGAGTTCCATCACAAGAACATGTGATTTCACCTTTACCATATGTGGCTGATTCAGAAGTTGGGATACAGGAAGTTCCAACACAAGAAAGTGTTGCTGAAGTGCCTCCACAGGTATATTTATGGTATATTACTGGTTTGTGTAGTTTTTTTTTATCTGACTTGTTTTACTTTTGCACATAGGTAAGGAGAACTAAATCTTCTATCAGGGCAGTATTGAGGAGGGAGAGAGGAAGAGGTAGGGCTACTTCTGGCAGCACTAGAAGATTGTTGGATGAAGATGATACCCAATTTGAAGCTCTACTAGATCAGGTCAACAGTGGCATTGAGGTTGTTCCATCTCTTCAAGGGCCTACATGCTGGGACCAGCTCAAAGGATCAACTTCTACTCAATCTAATGTTCTTAAATACCCAACAATGCCACTGACTGGGTACAAGCCTATGTTCACCTCACAAACAAGAGGAGAAGCCTCCAAAAAGCAAATATTCATGACTGGAAATGATAAGACCAAGTAGGGCAGTTTATGATATGGTATTTTGGAATATTTGTGATTACCAAACTGATTATGTGATGTTTAGTGGAAATATTTTGGAATGTAGTTGCCCTTCTTGGGGAAATATTATGTTTAGTGGGCATTAGTTATTTAGTTGCCCTGCTTTTGGAATATTTGTGATCACCAAACTGATTATGACATGTATTTTGTGGGCATTAAAATTTAGTTGCCCTTCTTTTGGATCAATTTATGCAGTTAAGGCTTTGGATCTGTCTGCACTTCTTTTGGTTCAATTGATGATGTGGGCATTACAATGTAGTTGTTGAAATTACATGCCAAATGATTCATGTCAAAATAAAACAGCTTTAATACATCAAACATCAATGGCTATGAATCCATATTCAATACATAAAACATAACAACTACATACCAGGTTTTGCTAGGAATACAATCATTCAAATTACATCCTAAACACCACTGCAATCCCAACAATCAATAAACACAGAAAAACTTTAATCAACTGTGACATCCTTTCCACTATGGCTTTCACATCCTTTAGCTGCTGCACAGAGTCTTCACCTCTCTTCATATAATCATCAAATGTTTCCACTATGGCTTTCATATCCTTTAGCATCTGCAGAGATTCTTCAGCTTTCACATCATCAACATCATAGCTCTCACAACTTTGATTATCATTAATTGGATGACACCACCCCTGGAACGTGTGTTCTTGGCAATAATAGAACAGCTTCTGGTAGTTTTTAGTGCTACCAGAAACAATGCGAATTTGAAGCATCTTTTGGCAGAAGCCGCAAAGCCTGTTCTCATAGGTAAATCGACTCGCACGTCCAAAATTCATTCTTGAATTTACAGAATTACTCGACATTTTCCTGAAATTGAAAAAAAAATCGAGCTTTCATTCGTCGGGTGTGCTTGGGTCAGAAAGAAGAACGATTTACCTGAAATAATCGACGTGCTTTTAGGTCCGAAATGGAAAACTTGATTTCGATCCAGCAAATCTTGCTAAGAATTAGGGTTCTGAGACGGGCGATTTAGGAGAGATATGAATTGGGGAAGAAGATATGAAATTAGGGTTTCGATCCAGCAAATTCGCGTTTTATTTTTTTTTTTTCTGAAATACAGAGGTGGGTCCCACATGACGTGTCAAAAAAAACGGATGCGCGCCAATATCCATCGTCCACGTCAGATCTCCGGTTCCAGGTAAGCGGTCACGTGACTTTCACGTGACTTTTCTGCCGGAACAGTAGAAAAAAGCATGAATAGTGAGAAAGAGCTAAATTATGGGGCTTTTACGCAAATGGCTTTCGTCAACGGGACCATTTGTGATTCTACCCCCTTTATTTTGATTATTCAAACCAAAGTTAAAGTAGTACTAAAAAATTTAAACTATAAAATTTTATTTTAAAGCAATAGTGTATTTATTTTATAGTTATATTTGTACAATGGGCTCCATAACTACCAACTAGATTCGAAATCGACAACTTTATTTATACTTAAGTTATTTCCAACGGAGGTAAAATATTTAAAAATTAGTACAATCTAGTAATTAGAAGGTTATTATCGTACTTTTGTGTGTATAGAATTTCTTAGGGTGTTGATTGAATGCTTTTAGGGTGTCGATTGAATGCTTTTAATTGATGACATGTTTTTTTTATAATTGTTAATAGTATTATTTTGTGTTTAAGATCGTTAATAAATATAATAAAATAAATTATTAACTCAGATAATAATATGATAAACATAAGGAGTAATTTGTAATTGCTTGTTTGAGGTTTTGACGACTAATGCAAATAACATAATTTTTGAATCGTAACTTGCTCGAAAGTGATCTTTAAGTAGATTTCAATGTAGTATTATATATGCGAATTAGGTAATTCGGGTTTTATATGCACACACAATCACACACTTCTTATGTTATTGTGTATGCATCTAAAGATTGATATACCACTTGGAGTATTGCTCTAGGAGTAGCATTCAACACCGGTAATTCGAACGACGACTTGATCTTCAGGTGTTTGATTGAATTGATTGAAATTAGTGTATTACAAATTTATACTTAAGTTTGATATATCATCGTTGGAAACATGTGGGTCTTAGCTGACGTAGCAAAAAACCCGAATGCGCGTCAATCTCTAGCGTCTACGTCGTCTTTTCGGCGGCAAGTCAGCAATCAGGGCTTAATGTAGACTAACTTTAATCCAGTACCATTTGGAGAGTGCCTAGTTTACAGGGCGCCTATGGTAAATACTCTTTTCTGCCATAGTGGTATGCTAAAGTGAATTGGCCTATTTGCTTTACATGATTTTTTTGCTGGAAACAGTGAGCTGAAAGACCAAATGTGAATAAAAATTGACTTCTTGGATGTTTAAGTAAATACTTTCCGTCAAGAAGACCATTTATGATCTCTAATACGTTCATCGTGTTCATGGGGATTTGTAATTGACTTAGACAATTATAATTGTGATTAGATTTGTTGTCAACTAATTAATACAATTGATTTGAACTATATTAATTTGAGTAATATAAATTATCAATTATTATTTGTTAATTGATTTGAACTAAATTAATATAATTAGTTTGAGTTTTCAATTACAATTAATATTTGTCATTGGAAGGTCATTTCAATGACATAATTGTATTAATTAATATAATTAATTTGAATTTTGATCAACAATTGACAAATTGTCAAGGGTTGTTAGCTCACTTGGTTGAGCATTCGACTTGAGAACCGTAAGGTCCAAGGTTCGAACCCAAGACATGTGTGTGTGAGTATTTAAATATCTGCAATTGACCTAGACCAAAAAATTGTATTTACACAAATTTATTTTTTTAATTAACATAAATAAATAAATGGACCAATAAAATATATGAGTTTTTGATTTAAATCAAAATTAAAGTGAAATATATACCCTAATTATTTATTTTAACATATATCAATCTACAAATTCTTATAAATAAATAAACACAAAAACAGTTTACCTATTTGGTATCAAAAGTCATATTGTCATGTTTTACTCGTTGATTTTTTTATCAACCAAAGTTACTTTGCATTAATTTTGTTGAATTCGATCAGCTCGATTTGATATGGCTTCACCGATCTCAACATTTGGTTGAGGCAAGAACACGAATGATCGATAAGCAAAGCAAAGGTAGTTACTGAATTCATAATACATCAAACACCAGTAGTACATCACATAGGGTCATAATTAATGGAATGAAAATTTGGTCGTTTTACATACTAAGACCATCAAAATATTTAGTGACTAGCTTATTAATCGATGTTGGCAACGATCTTGGACACAACATCCTTGGACTCGTTGAGCAGCTTCACGCTCTTCTGCAGCTTCACGCGCTTCCCTGCAATCGAAGGCGACTCCTGCATCATTTTCTCCAACCCATTCCCCTGCGACCCCATGAACTCGTTCACGATCTCACTCGTCACTTCCTTGTCCACCAGATTGTGTATGCTCAGCAGCAAGTGCAAGGCAACATTATCCACCATCCTCCTCGTAACAATCTCCCAATAAGCCGTCATCCTCATCTTCACATCGAACGCTTCTTGCACGACTTCCTTCATCCCAGCCAGATGTCTATGATCAACATATCCGAACTCATCCATATTAGTATAATAACATGTCGGTTGATTGTCCACATGTTTGATGAACTCCTCCTGTCGGAGCATGAGCTTATTCCAACAAACCATGTACTCAGGATTACAAGTGTAATCGCTGCATTTCTCCATAGCAACCAGATCGTTCACGTGAGCAACCGATTTCTCCTTCTTTTCGGCAATCAGGCTCTGAGCTGCAATTCTCATGCACGACACGATTTGAGGGTATCCCTCCGAGTGTTTCATCAGGACTGAAATCACTACATTTTCGATGTACTGATATATCTTCTCGACAAACTCCACCGGTTTCATCGATATACCATTCACCTTCCTCTGCAGCAAGGTAATGAAGGCTTCTTTGGGCAGAAAATTCGGAAGCCCGATCGACCTAGAGTCCTCTAGAACCCGAATCTCGTCCATCAAGAACTTCTCACTGCCTTCACCACCCTTGTAAGAAATTTTCTTCGACCGAAGTTCGTCGGAGAACTGGTTCAACATCTCCGCCAATCTAGCAGTGCCGTGCATCTCCTTGTCGTCAAGGTACTCCTCGAACACTCCCTGAATCAGGAGTTTCTTCAGCGAATCTTTCGTCGAACTTAGAATGTTCAAGAAGGCCGTCATCGCCTCTGCCACGGAAGTCAACTGATTCGGCATCTTGGTCAATTCCTCGAGATTGGCAGAGAGCTTCTCGTTGATTTTACGGATGATATCCGGCAAGCAGCCGACGATGATCTTGGCCTGGACCTTCACGAGCCGCTCGGCCAAAACAGGGATCCCGACGATCGATTTATCGATCTTCGAGAGCAGGGGATGGGTATCGAAGAGGTTTGCCTCGTGGGCCCGGGCTTCCTCGTACGACTCGTCTCCTATTCGGTTCCTCACGCAGACGTACCCGAGGCCGATGTTGACGTCGTTGGCGGTGACCTTCTCGAGAAGGCCCGCCGGAGACTGGTCGGATTTCGTGACGACGGCCAGAGTCCTCTGCCCTGTCCTGTCCGCCCGTTGTGACATCACGATGGACTCGCAGGTGGAGAAGTCGACGCCGGCGGAGAGGACGTTGAGGATGATGCTTTCCTCCGGCGTGATGAACTCGGTGATGATCTCGGATATCTGCTCGTAGATATCCTCCGGCTGGCCGTGGACGGGGACGCGGGTGATTCCGGGGAGATCGACCATGGTCAGATCTGGGACGCCCTGTTTTTTCACGACGAGCGTTAAAGGGGTGTTTGAGATCCCTTTCCCATTTCCGGCGATCTCTTCGGTGGCGAGGGTGATGGCGCCGGCGATGCTTTCTTCGTGGATGGGGACGATCCTGCCGTTGAACTCGAGGGAGATGTCGGGGTGGGGGTCGGGGTGGTTCTGGAGGCGCATGATGAGCGGGACCCTGGTGCAGATGTTCTGGCCTCTCGGGAGGCTGATTCCGGCGAGGGACTCGAGGACGCTGGACTTGCCGGAGGATTGATCTCCGACGACGACGATGGTGGGGAGCTGGATGCCCTCCTGCATTATGTTCAGGTGCCGGAGGCGGTCCACGGCGTCCAGGAGGGGGCGGATGCGCTCGTTGTAGGAGGAGACGATGGGGGCGACGGAGAGCTGTTGGTGGTCTTCGCCGGCGGTGGTGAACGGGATGAGACTCATGGTTTTAGGGGAAATATTGTTGGATGTGCACTAGGCACTAGCTTTGGTTTGATGGGCTTTTATTAGCTTTATTTTGATTATTCAAACCAAAGTTGAAGTAGTACTCAAAATTTTAAATTATAAAATTTTATTTTAAAGTAATAGTGTATTTATTTTATATTTGTTCAATGGGCTCCATAACTACCAACTAGATTCGAAATCGACAACTTTATTTAAAAGTTATTTGTAATATATTTAAAAATTACAATCTAGTTAGAAGGTTATTATCGTACTTTGTTAATCGAATTTCTTAGTTTAATTTTTTTTTGTAAAGGTCAATCACATAGAAAATAAAAAAATGTATGTCTATCGAATCACCGAGCTAACAGACTAGCTCACCAACCAACCAAACTAAAAATATAGCATTAAAGAACTTTTGTTAAGACTCCATAAGAACTTTCAGGGTGTTGATTGAATGCTTTTAATTGATGAAACTATTTTTCTTCCTTAAATTGTTCTTCCACGTTCTATGCCGTTCTATTATACTACTAATCTCTAGTCGCTTGTGTATTTCGAGTTTTTTTACAATGTCTCGGGATTTGAACCTAAGACCTTTGATCCTCAATTCGAGTGTTCAACAAACTGAGCTAACAACCCTCGACTTTGTGTATTTTGAGTTGCCTATTAAAAATCACATGTTTTTTTATAATTGTTAATAGTATTATTTTTGTGTGTAGATCTTTAATAAATATAATAAAATAGGGGTGAACATTGTTCGGTTATAACTCGGATAATCGAACGAACCAAATCGAAATATGCATTTCGGTTCGGTTATTTAGTTATCGGTTTGGATTTTAGAAATATCGATTTTTGGTTCGCTTTGGTTATTTTGCGGATATAACCGATTGAATAATCGAAAACCGAAATATTATATATATATATATATATATATATATATATATGGGTGTGTGTGAGTGATTAAGGTCTATTAGTAAATGTATTTCCTCAATTTTTTACTACTTTCAATTATTATTAATATATCATAATAAAAAGTATTATTATGAGTTAAGTTTTTGGAACTTGATTCATGACATGATTTTTAATTTTGTACTATTGTTTTATTTAATTTTGGTTATCGGTTATTAATCGAAATCGAACCAAAATTTTTGGTTTGATTTTTTATTGGTTTTCATTTAATTTAGTTGGTTCGATGACCGACTGAATTAGTTTGGTTTTTAAATTGGTTAAAGTAATTATTTGATTTAGTCGTTGACCAAACCGATCAATGCTCTCCTCTATAATAAAATAAATTATTAGCTCGGATAATAACATGATGAATGATTGAACGTAATGAGTAATTTGTAATCGCTTGTTTGAGGTTTTGACGACTAATGCAATTAACATAATTTTTGAATCGTAATTTGCTCGAAAGTGACCTTTAAGTAAATTTAAACGTTTTATATATGATAGTTAGGTAATTCGGGGGATTTATCTATGCTTACACATGAGTTCTATTTATTAATTACGTAAATCTAAAATAAATTAATATATTTGCACACACAATAACATTCTTATTCTTCTTATGTATTGTGTATGTATTCAACGATTGATATACGAAGATTGATATACGAATCTCTAACACAAGTAATTCTTATGTATTGTGTATGTATCTGACGCAGGGAAGCAAAAACACACAAATTAAAATTCGTTGATTCTGAAAATACTCGAGAATTAAAACATCAAACTTTCGTTCATTTCGAAGAATACCGAAACCTGATAAAAACTTCAAAAGAGAAACTTTTTTATTTCTGATGCAGAGATAAATAAGGAAAAGATTGTGTCTTCTTGCCCAAGCTATTAACATTATTTTATTTATTATTTTAATTTATTTTATTAGGGTTTCAATACTTATTTATATGTCGTTTTTCTCATTCAATTAGAAGTTGTTTTGATATGAAATAAAGAGTTTATCTCTCTCAAGGGTTTCTTGAGTTTTATCAAGTTTCGGTATTCTTAGGAATCAACGATACTTTGATTTGATTAATTCTCGGGTATTCGTAGAATCAACGAGTTTTAATTTGTGTGTTCTTGCTTCTCTGCGTCAATTTCATATCAAAAATCAACTGATTAACACAATGTCAATAAGAGAATATAAATAGTACTAAAAACCGTAATAAAATAAATAAATAAATAAAATAAAGATAGCTTGGAGAGTAAGATACGATCTTTTCTTTATCCAATCAGTATCCAACGGTTGATATATGCATCCCCAACACCGGTAGGTAATTCGAACGACAACTTGATTTTCAGGTATTTGATTGAATTGATTGAAATGAGTGTATTTAGAATTTATACTTAAGTTTAATTGAATTATCATCGTTTTTTTCTTATTTGCATTTACGTTCTTATTTATTTTTCACTTACATTTGTTTGCATTTATTACCTTCGTCCCAACAATGCAATGCTACTATTTTCATCTTAATTAATTATAAAACACTTTATAAATTAATTTTATTTGTAATTTATAAATAGTTCACGTGAGATTAACAAGTAAAAAGTATTTTGAAATTTAATTTATTTCAAAGCATTTGCCACACAAAGGAAGTGCGTCACGAAAGCCCGACATCAGCTGGAAGTCTAAATTTTTATAGTCCTGGTTTGGTCTTGAAATTTCCAAGGCCGAAGCCTAAACACCTTAAAACTACATGGCCGAGTTAGGGCCAATTAGAGCTCGAGATATATGACCCAATTCACAGCCATAATGTAAAGATTACTAAATGTCATGTTAATTTGTTTATTTTTTTTAATCAAACAAAGTTACTTGCATTATCTTTGTAGAATTCCATCAGCTCGATTTGATTTGGATTCACCAATCTCAACATATATATGACTTTTTTGGTAAGAATCGGAATGATCGATAAGCAGCAAGGTTGTTTCCTTTTACCAAAAAAGCAACGAAGTTAAAATAGTTATTACATTAAACATCACAATTCACAGGTCATGATACAAACTTAAAGCCGATGGAGTGAAAATTTGGTCGTTACATACTAAGACCATCGATCATACTAATATTTAGTCGACTAACTTAATCGATGTTAGCGACGACCTTGTCCATGATCTTGGACACGACGTCCTTGGACTCCTTGAGCAGCTTCACGCGCTTCCCCGCAATCGAAGGTGATTCCTGGAGCATTCTCTCCAAGCCATTTCCCTGCGGCCCCACGAGCTCGTTTATGATCTCAGTCGTCACATCCTTGTTCACGAGTCCGTGAATGCTTGAAAGCAAATGCAAGGCCACATTATCCACCATCCTCCTAGTAACAATTTCCCAGTAAGCCTTCACTCTCATCTTCACATCAAACGCTTCTTGCACAGGTCCTTTGTGCCCAACCAGATGGCTAACATCGACATTTCCGAACTCACCCATGCTAATAACAGGCGGGTAAGGATAGCCTATGCGTTTCATGAACTCGTCCTGAAGAGTCATGAGCCTTTTCCAAGCAGCCATGTACTCTGGGTTACAAGTGTAGTCGCTGAGATTCTCCATCGCCACCATCTCGTTCACTTTGAACACCGAATTCTCCTTCTTCTGCGCAATGAGATTCTGAGTGGCTCTCCTTAGACACGACAGGAGCTGAGGGTAGTTTTCCGAGTGTTTCATCACCACCTCGATCACTACGTCTTCAATGTAGTTCCATATCTCGTCGATAAACTCAACCGGTTTCGCCGATACCGCGTTCACTTTCCTCTGGATCAACGTGCGGAACGCCGTTTTAGGGAGGAAATTCGGAAGCCCGATCGATTTCGCTTCCTCCAGAACACTAATCTCTTCCAACAGGAACTTGTCGGTCCCACCACCACCAACGTAAGCCGATGTCTCTGATTGAAGTTCATCGGAGAACTCGTTGAGCAGCTTCGACAACCGAGCAGTAGCGTGCATCTCCTTTTCATCAGGGTATTCATCGAACTCTCCTTGCAAGAGTATTTTCCTCAGGGAATCTTTTGCCGATCCAAGAACCTGCAAGAACGCGGTCATCGCCTCTGCCACCGAAGTCTATTGAGCCGGCAGCTTATTCAGTTCCTCGAGATTGGCAGAGAGCTTCTCGTTGATCTTCCGGATGATGTCGGGCAAGCAGCCGACGATTATCGAGGCCTGGACCCTCACGAGCCGCTCGGCTAAAACAGGGATCCCGACGATGGATTTGTCGATCCTCGAGAGCAGGGGATGGGTATCAAAGAGGTTCGCTTCGTGGGCCCGGGCCTCCTCGTAGGTCTCGTCTCCGATCCGGTTTCGAACGCAGACGTAGCCCAGCCCGATGTTGACGTCATTGGCGGTGACCTTCTCGAGTAGGCCCTCCGGGGACTTGTCGGATTTGGTGACGACGGCCAGGGTCCTCTGCCCTGTCCGGTCAGCCCGCTGCGACATCACGATGGACTCGCAGGTGGAGAAGTCGGCGGCGGCGGAGAGGACGTTGAGGATGATGCTCTCCTCCGGCGTGATGAACTCCGTGATCATCGCCGATACCTGCTCGTAGATGTCCTTCGGCTGGTCGAGGACGGGGACTCGGGTGATGCCGGGGAGGTCGACCATTGTCAGATCAGGGACGCCCTGTTTTTTCACCACGAGGGTCAAAGGGCTGTTGGAGATCCCTTTCCCCTTTCCGGCGATCTCTTCGGTGGCGAGGGTGATGGCGCCGGCGATGTTTTCTTCGTCGGTGGGGACGACCTTGCCGTTGAACTCGAGGGAGAGGTCGGAGTGGGGGTCGGGGTGGTTCTGGAGGCGCATGATGAGTGGAACCCTGGTGCAGATGTCCTGGCCTCTCGGGAGGCTGATGCCGGCGAGGGACTCTAGGACGCTGGACTTGCCGGAGGACTGATCGCCGACGACGACGATGGTGGGGAGCTGGATGCCCTCCTGCATGATGTTCAGGTGCCGGAGGCGGTCCACGGCGTCCAGGAGGGGGCGGATGCGGTCATTGAAAGAAGAAACGATGGGGGCGTCGTGGGCCATTGCGACGGAGAGCTGTTGCTGGTCTTCGCCGGCGGGGGTGAACGGAATGAGACTCATGCTTTGCAGATTTTAGGGGGATGTCAACTTGTTGTCAATCTCATGATATGAAATTGCACTAGCTTAATTTGGTGTGCTTTTTATAAGCTAGTTTTTTCGGATTTTTGTATTTTAACTTCTATTTAATTAATTTTACTTTTTTTTGGTAATTATTATAAAATAAATTTTATATTACGGTTTGCGAGATGAGACGGCTAGGTTAGTGATATTGTCGTCGTCTATAGTGATATTTTGGCCTTACTTTATCAACATCTAGCTCGCTTTGTCTTCACAAGAGTTACCCATCTCATAATTAATTTCGAATCAACACGCTTAACTTAGATTGTCTATCTTGTTTAACATGTTGATCTACTTAACTTTAAGTTATCTAACTTCTTTAACAAACCATTTCATAAACGAAGAGAATGTTGAACGAAAATAATGTTTATTAGAGGGTTTAAAATTGTGATCATATTCAGCTCATGCTTTTCTACTCTCCACCAACTCTACTACCGCGTGGGGTTAGTCACTACAAAATACGAGTAGTTACTACTAATACACTGTATGATCATCATGCCCAAACCACCAGGTAATTCAATTCATTGCTTTTTCCTTTTGCAAACAAAAAATGGGTACGTACGTGTTGTCAAGTCAATAACTGCAAAGCAATGCCTAGGCTATATATACTTTGTACTACAATGGTTGACATGTGAAGGTACGGAAGAATCCTCCTATAGGCTATAGCAAGCTCATCATTTTTACTACTATTCACCAGTAATTATTGTAACGTCGAGTGTTAAGCATAAGGTCATTAGATCATGATGTAATTTTTGGTGATGCAAAGTTCGAATTTCAAGTGAAACAATTTTTTATTGAAATATTATGAAATTTGTCTGGAGCCTTCTCTCACATGTGTCTATTACTTGAGCCTATCTCTCAATTTAAATCATACTCAATCGATCGAATGGAATGGAGAGAGGTTTCTCGTCTCTCCTCTACTTAATTATAAAAATAAAATAAAAATTATTGCAAACACATCGATTTATGCTCCGAGTTGTCAATCATAGTATCAACCAAAGCCATCGATTTATGCCCCGAGTTGTCAATCATAGTTACAACCAAAGGGAAGTTAATTTTGTCGCCATGTCACAAGGGCTGTATTGCTTAGATTTGTTGCTTTGCTTGGTTCCAATATATCTGATCCACTAGGAAAAATACAATTTCAAACTACGAATCATGTACAGAGCCTAGAAAAAATTGTATGAAGTGAATTGCACTATTTACATACTCATTGTATACTTCGTTTGTTTCCTAATAAAATCATTAAAATTTTGTTGGTTGTAATACGACAAAGCGAGTATAAATACACAAGTATATAGACTTAAATATAAATTAATTAAATAAGAATTTACAAAAAAAATAACAAAAAATGAGTACTTCGTATTAAATTTTTTATAAGCAAACAAATATTATTTGAGACAATAATAAGGATTTGTACTACTACCTACTAGTACTTACCTAATTAGTGATATACTAAGTTACATAAAAGAAAAAACAGTTGATATTACAAAATTTTTACATTTGATATTACAAAAATAGTTATGTCATTATAAATTTTATACAGTATATTTTATTTAATTATTATTTTCTGATTCATGACAAACCTGAAACCCTAAAATCCATCGTCGCTACTCCCCCGTCTCCAGTCGCCCCCTACCGCCTCCCCGGACACACACAATTGCAATTGCCGACCGCTGTCTCCACCTACTTCCAACCGCCTCACAGCTTTCTCCGTCTCCATCGCCACTCAACTCGTCACCTTCATTTCTCGATTTGCCACCGCCGTCGCAACAACACCCGCTACCTCCAAGTCTTCAACAACCAGTCAACTACTCGACCATCTGGTAATGATTTTTTATAATCTTGTTTTTTTTATAATAATTGGTTGTGTAATTATTGTTTGATTTTGCTGGGAGTTGTTTATAAATACTGTAATTGTTTTTGTTCTAGTATTTTTACATTTTTATTTTGTTGGGTCGATAATATTTTTTTCTCAATTTATATAACCTGGATTTTGTTCAAAGGTTCAAGTTCTCCTTCTAAAGTTGTATTCTTAAGAATATATATATATATATATATATATATATATATATATATATATATATATATATATATATATATATATATATTGGTTTACGTCTACAAATTAATTTTGATGTTCTGATCACAAATTTCTTGTAGTGTGCACTCTTTGATCGACTTCAATGGCGACCGAGAACAAGTCCAACTCCAACAAATTCAACAGCAAGAAGAGAAAGAATTACCTTCCCCACAATGTATTCTATCTCGCATTTACAAATTTTCATTTTCTTAATAAATACATATGAAGAATTTCAACTAATCGTTTTCCTCCCTTTATATTTTTAATTTTTAATTTTTTCAGAAGGTAGTAAAAAAGGGTGCTTACCCTTTACGCCCAGGAGTTGAGGGTTTCTTTATAACGTGCGACGGTGGAAGAGAACAGCAAGCATCACAAGAAGCCATTGAAGTCATCGACTCTGTACGTGCAGTCGTGCACCACTAATACAACTAAAATTTTGATTTTTTTTTAAATAGTCAAATTTATTTTATTTTCTATTAAATGTTTTTTTAAATTGAGCCTTTAGTTGGGCAAGTGCTGTAAGTTTTCAGGACCTTTTTAATATTTTGGGTTATTGGGCGAATTTTGAGATTTTACGTCTTTTGTTTTCTTAAATGATTTTGGTATGTTTTATTAAAATGGGCCTCTTGGCTCTTTGTACTTCTTCGTCCATGCTTTTAGTTAGTTCTCCATTGATTTCATGCATGATTGGAAACACATTCAATTTTATATCTCATAGCTTACGTATTTCTTGTGGACTCTAGTTTTTTGAAGAGCTTTTGGAGGGTAAAGAGTCGAAGTTCGAACAGTCGGAACTATCTAAGAAGCCCGTGAACAAAATAATCAAGTTTGAATTCTCTGATTCTTCCAGCGGAGAAGATGTTGATGATGATGATGTAAAGGGCAAATATGTTATTGATGAAAATAATGATGCAAGCGAAAAGACAAAAGTTGAAGTCAAGGATGATGTTTCCCTCCAGAAGCAAGCACGAGAACAGGTAGAGAAACCAGCTGAGAATAACGACAAGCAAGAAGCGGAATCTGAAGCTGTGGAGCCACCGGTAAAGAAGCAGTGCACAGTAACAGGGGCGTCAAACTTTGGAAACGTGGCTAAAAAGGTCGAGGTAAAATCTGTTGATAAGCTGATTGAAGCGGAGCTGGCTGAACTCGGAGATAAGAGCAAGGTGAGCCGGTAAGTTTGTTGCAATCTTTTGTGGCTGATTCTTGGTTAGAAAAAAGTTCAAATTATAACCATACACTATTTTCTCTCGTTGTCATCTACTCAAAATCAATTATAGAAGACAAAATTACCCTTGCATTCTCATGCAAGGGTTGGTAGTCAAAATTACTCCGAATCATTATCTTCTCCATAAAGAAATTAGGAATTTAAACATAATCAAGCGAAGAAAAATATTTTTCACATAGAACTACTGTTGTTGGAAGATGAGTTGATAATCCTATAATAGTAGACTTTTAGCATTTTCCTTTTTTTCTTTTACTAAATTACATTTGAATGTCTCATACAGAATTCATGAATATCATTGTCTGAAAAATATTTTGCATAATCTTACAATCGAAGTAGTATTATTCTTCTCATGTGACAATACTTTGTTAGGAACTTCTTTATGCTTATATTATCTCTTGTTTGGTCAGAGGCGTTTTTGTAAACTTGACACGGGATGTAATGGAGTTGTGTTTGTACAAATGCGCAAGAAAGATGGAGACCCCACACCAAAGGACATTGTCCAGCACATGATGACTTCTCTTGCTTCAACCAAGAAGCACGTATCAAGGTTCTTTCCCTACATTTAATTTTTTGATTTTTTACCCATTTCCCCTCCCACCCCATCTCCACCAATATCGAGTGGTCAGGAACAGACTTAAAATGTGTCCGACACAAACAGGTTTCTGTTAAGAGTGCTCCCAGTGGAAGTATCATGCTACACATCCGAGGAGGAAATACAGAGAGCTATTAAACCTCTAATTGAAAAGCATTTTCCTGAAGAAACTCAGGCCCCGCGGAAGGTAAAAATAATTCTAGTTGACTGACAGTTTTGTTTTCTTGAACATTCAGAAGATGAAATGGATGATGTTGCACTTTCTCAGTTGCTGACTTTATGTTGTTAGCTGAGAGAAAGGAAATCGCTTGGCAATCCAGGAAATGTTTTTTTTATTAAAAGAGACGGTTAACAACTCTCACTCTTGGTTTTTGTTTCATTTTCAGTTTGCAGTGTTGTACGATGCTCGTGCAAATACTGGGGTTGATCGGACTAAAGTTATAAACGCGGTTGCCAAATCCGTTCCATCTCTGCACAAAGTTGACCTGACCAACCCTGATATTAATATTATCGTCCAAATTGCCAAGGTATGAAAATTACTATAATTGACTTTACGACGCTATCTGATTTTGAATATACATTTGTTGCGACTTATACACAATATTCATTTTCAGACTGTTTGCTTGATTGGAGTTGTCGAGAAGTACAAGGAATTGGCCAAGTACAATTTGAGGCAGCTCAGCTCATCAAATCAATAGTTATTTTTTTTTTCTTTGTAGAATCTTTGGATGTATTTAGATTGCACTTGTGTTTCTTTCATACTGTTTAACAAAGTTTTTGGAATTAGTACGTCTCCTTGCGTTTGATTTTCAACTCGTAGTTTTTGTGTTTTTGTTTCGGAGAGGATGCGAAGATGCTGAAGGAGTCGCCGTTAAGCTGTTTCGATGATTAAGGTAAACGGTTTTAAACGCATTTTAAATATTTTTAAAATGTTTCAATATAACTTTGAAGTGATTTAAAAATATATTTAAAATAATTTAAAAAAATTTAAAAGCTTTTTAATATTATAAAGTGTTTTAAAATAATTTTAAATGATTTTAAATACTTTAAACATTTTAAAATATCTTAGAATAATTTTTTATTGGTTTATGTTGGGCGTTTACAATTATATGTAGAATTAAGAAATATCAATGCCAATCAAATCTCATTAAATTCCACAAATCACGTCAAAATCCTAATAAATATTGAAAATTGTATCAATAATTTAATTATTTCCTCACTTACAAAAACATTTTCATAATAAAAACTGTATATCATAAATTTCATATCTTTAATATATCAGTTTTTTTACCTACTTCCTTCGGAATAATATAATATTATACGTAAATAGATAAAAATAAACATTTCATCCGGTATTTTAAATTTAAAAATAATAGCACCATGCGAATTATAAATTAAAAACGTATAGTTTTGAATTAAAAGGAAACACATAATCTAATCATGATTTGGTGTGAACACTTGGTTTTTAAACAAGATTCCATGCATGTATCTTTTCTTTTGAATTTTGACAAAATATCAATCACGCAATTAGTTTGATAATGACGATTTATTCTGAGAATAATTGCTTAGATATTAAAGGCAAAATATGGGGCGCAACTATAAGGGATGAAAATGTACTATAATTAAAATAACGACAACAAATTAATTATGTGGATTCAAAACTAAAATAAATCATTTTGCGGTAGATGTTATTGAATGAATATATGTCGGAAGTCGTGTTTGGTAGATAGACTAATCAAAACAATAATGTTTTTCATCTTAATTATCTTACATTAATTTAGATAATATGGGATGTTTTTATTAATGGCATTGGTCTTATATGGTAATGAAAGTAATGCTACACAGTACACACAATTCAATCAATTGCACATCTTTATCAATTTTAAAATACAAAAAACAAGTGGAATAGTCATATGTATACGTACAAAAAAATATAATACTCCGTATATATTTATCAAAAATAAATTATTGTCATATTACAGTAGTAAATCTTTACAAAAGACAAATGAGTACTACTCAATTTCTTTTTCATTTATTCACCAGTTAAGATAAATTACGCTGAAAATTTTATGTGTTATTAGTAAAAGTAAAAAATAAAAATATAATGAAATGAAAGAAAATATATAAACTTATCTAACTAGTTTTAAACAATTCTTTAAAAAAAAATTAGAGTTAATTTGTAATACGTACACAATTCGTCTCACAAAAATAATCACATGTGATTAACATTAACTTTTTATGTCGGTTCAATACGTATGATAAATAGTGTACAAAAATTAATTCTATGAGACGAGGGAGTATAACTTATACTGAAGTAGTGATAGTCTGATAGAGGTGAGATGCGTGGGGAGATTTTGGTCACAGAAAATGGGGTACGGTGTTTGAGTAGTTTGTTGTTTCAAACGTATCCACGTTTTCATCTCCCCTTTTTCCCCTCACATCACTAATTTCAAATATACTGAAATTTTTTATTCAAAAAAACATTGCACATTTAAAAATTAAAATCATCTTTAAAACTATTTTCCAAATTTGGACGGTCTACATTCAACTGAAATCCATATTTCGATTTGAGATCTTCAAAAATCCAAAAAACTAAATAAATAGTATACAAATCAATTTGTTGGTTAGGATTTGTAATATAAGAAAATAGACGACACCATTGATTGAAGAAAAAATGTAAAAAAAAAATAGAATGTTGAAAGAGTTATCTGAATTTTACGGGTCAACTGGTTACTGAATTCCCTCCGAACTCAACAGTCAACAGGTTCATTTTTGTGTCAATCAAAGTTTGACACAATTAAAATATTTTGAACCGTATAAGTATTATTTTTAAGTATAATATTATTTTTATCCATTATTTTTAATAAATTTTATATGCATCAATTACTAATCACATAAAATAATCAAAAAAAAAATCTAACGGAAATTTGTTAGAATATTATTTATAATAAAAAAATACAATATTTAACTTTTAATTGATTAGCATAATTTTAACTCTTAAATTTATTTATTTCTCTGGCTTCGATAAAAAAAATCAAGAACCAAAACTGAAATAAAAAAAATATTTTTTAATTTTGGACCAAAAAAGGAATACGTGTATTTTATTTTTAAGTTGATAAAATAAAATAACCACTAGTAAATAATAAAATAAAAATTTTATATTATTTTGAACTTATGATTTTGATATAGATTGTACTATTAATTTTTTTTAAGTTCATATCAGTTTTATAATTGATTTTGGTAAATATATGATATGTTAATAATTCTTGAATTCATATTGTATATATATAATAATATATAGGTTTTGAAAAAAAATTGTGATGTACAGTATAATCAATATTACAAAATATTCACAATCTTAGATGATAATTAATTAAAACAACAAAATAACAAAGATTTATTAAAAAAAATTAACTCTACTAAATATAAAATCATATTCAAAAAATATTAATTAAAGAAACTTGTCCACATAGGATATGCCGTGCTGTGCCTGCCTGTGTGCAAGAATCAAAGATTCACAAAAGGACAATCCTACTACATTTCGTAAAACTTGTTACTATTTGACACGTTTTTATTTACGTGTTTATTATTATTATTTTTATTATTATTATTAGAGATGAGAAAAGCAACACGTTTATTCAAAGTCTTGAGTGACTCACCCTTCAAGAGTAACACTTCTGACATTTTACAATACTACATAAATAAACAATAGGAGTAGAATCAAAATTCTACAATTAAAAGTTTGTGCAAATTCACATTACTTCTATTTTTGCACTTGTATTGCATTGCATTGTACTCTTTAATCGTGTAATGCAATATGTAATCAACTCAACTCGAGTAACGAGTTGAATCAAGTCATCAACCCCACATCCCTGCTAGCTCCCGGTCGATCTCTTTTGCTCGATTGAGAGGTGATTCGACCGAGCCAAATCGAAGGAGCCCTATGATGTCATATGACTGAATTCCCCTTACTATGATCAACCACCTTATTTGGCTCTACTCATTTACTACATTATTCAGCAGCAGCCCTACATTATTTTTATTATTTATTATTTATTATTATATAATTGCACATATGCATTATTATATCATAGTCATAAAAAGTCTCATTTCCTTGGACCATTCTCAGCTTTTGTAGATCTGTAAATTGAAGCACCAATCACCAAAAGCTCTATTTGGACTTTTTCACAAATTTCCCCATTAATTTGGGCTCTCATTTTTCATCAAATCACACCCCCTAACCAAACACCACCTTATCTCCAAGACTGCATTTTTATCAATATGCATGCATCATATTCATCCCTATTCTTGATTTTTTTCTTGTTTCATTCATTGTGGTCCTTGTAATCTTCATCAATTATCATTTTGCACCCAAAAGGGGTAATTGTGCAAATAATAGGAATGGAGGGTTTTTGAGGTCAACTAAATTTTTGGCTCTGGTATATGTGTAAGCAGCCTTGGACTAGATGAGCATATTATTTTATTTTTAATAAATTTTTTGTGCTGGTCAAATCAAAGTTTGGAGCTTTCTCATTACTTTATTTATTTAATTTTTTATTTGGGTTTCTCCTATATATGATTGCAACAGTTGAGGGCAGGCAAAATTCCAAGAATGGGTAACATTGGAGACCAAAACCAAGTTGATGTTTTGGAGAATCTGAGGAATCAGCTTGCTCTTGCTGTAAGAAGCATTCAATGGAGCTATGGAATTTTCTGGTCAAACTCTTCTACAAAACCAGGGTAAATTAAAGATTCAATTTTTATTATGTTTACACTTTACACCCCTCAAGAATTAAGGAATTTCCAGAAAATCAGTAAAGATTCAATTTTAATTTTTTTCTACTGTGCCCTGTTTCTTGTGTTCTTGTTCTGTACATGGGTTCGATGTTTTTAAGGTAAGTGAAGATTCAAGAACTGCTGCACTTATTCCCTTTCATAAATTGGTTTTATTTATTTTTTAAAATTTCTTTTAAAGGGAAAATAAATTCCAAAGCATATACTGTATATTTTTTGTGATGTTAAATGAGAAAATGGGTTGTTTTGTTTCCCATGTGCATCTGATATTGATGGGCCATCTTCACCATCTTTAGAGGTTTTTCTTGTTGACTTTTTTTTCATCTTCAACAATTAGGTGAGAGATAACTGAATTGGATGGATTCTTGTTTTAGCTCACAAAACATGTTTCTTAATTCGATTCGCAGGGCCTTGGAATGGGGCGACGGGTACTACAACGGAGACATTAAGACGAGGAAAACAGTTCAGGCAGCAGAATTAAGCACCGATCATTTGGGGCTGCAGAGGAGCGATCAACTACGAGAGCTTTACGAGTCGTTGTCACTCGGTGAATCGAGCTCTCAAGCTAAGAGGCCCACGGCTGCATTGTCCCCCGAGGATCTAACTGATGCCGAGTGGTATTTCTTGGTTTGCATGTCGTTCGTGTTCAACATCGACCAAGGGTAATTGATATATTTTTATTTATTTTTTCGTTTCGTCGGTTACTCGTTTCTCTGGTGTCTTTTTTTTTACCAAAAATGCTGGGACATGTTTGAAGACCTCCATAATTTGGAGGCTACTTTTGTGAAAATAAGAACAGCTACCATGTAACTATCATCAATTTGTTTTCTTGTCAGTTGAATGCATGTGGTCATGAATTCTTTCTCACCTACCTCTGCTGGGACCGATCGATTTTCGATATTCGTTTTTTCGTTCTGAAGAAATGAAATTTTGCTTTGCCGACTTCTGATCGATCTTGTAGGTTGCCTGGAAAGACGCTAGCCAAAAATAAGCCGACGTGGCTGTGCAATGCTCACCTCACCGACACGAAATCGTTCTCACGCTCTTTGCTGGCGAAGGCAAGTCGAGCAGTTAGTCTTTTTATTGTAACATAAAATCGAAGATTCTGACGTCTCTTGCTCTTTCTTTGTGCATCTTTCGGCTGTCTGAACTCGTGCTACTTATTTCAGAGTGCATCGATCCAGGTACTGATACTGTTTTTTCGATTTTAAGCAGCACATAAGTCTTGACAATACCGTTTTCACGAATTGCATTGTTCGAAAACTTGCAGACAATAGTGTGCTTTCCGCATTTAGGAGGAGTCATCGAGCTCGGAGCGACTGAACATGTACGCCCCTTTCCTTTTACTCTCGTATTTTAGGTTTTACCACAGTAGTAACAATCCGTTTTCTCTAAAAGGTTCCGGAGGATCTAAACCTAATCGAGCACATAAAAAGCTCGTTCCTCGAGTCTCCCTTGACGATAACAGTCCCACATAATCCCAACTATGTTCATAGCAACTTCAAGAACAGTAGTTATAACAACATCTCCGAAGATGGTCTCGACCACCTTCTGGATTGTCCGGATATGGCCATCGATTCTCCCAACGATTCCTCGAACGAGTTTGCAGACAATCTCCTCAGGGACGAGTCGAACCTGGTAGATGGCGAAGCTTCCCAAATCCAGAGCTTTCCGTTTATGGACGACGTCATCAGCAACTGTCTGAACAACTCAGCCACAAACTCAAGCGACTGCGTTTCTCAAACCCAAGGGGACCACGAGACCGTGCGGGTCCCGCTTTGGGACGTGAAGGAATCGGACAACAACGGTTTATCGCACGAGCCTCTCAACAACAACAACAACGACATTCATTATCAGAGCGTGCTTTCGAATCTTCTGAGGGGTTCTCAGCATCTGATACTCGGGCCGCACTTCAGGAAGGGTAGTGGGAGGTCGAGTTTTGCCAGCTGGAGAAAGGACGGGCTTTCCAGGGGCCCGGTGGGCCCCCGGAGCGGGCCCCCACAGAGGCTGCTGAAGAAGGTGCTGTTCGAAGTGGCGAAGATGCACGAGTTGCGACAGGTCGAGGCCAGCAAGCGCTGCGACGTGGGCCCGAGGCCCGAGGTGGAAGAAGTCGACAGGAACCACGTCTTGTCGGAAAGAAAGCGGAGGGAGAAAATAAACGAGAGGTTTTCGATTCTCGGATCGCTCATCCCGTCCGGCGGCAAGGTAACCTAAATCTCGACTCGACATTTATTTACGAAAAATACGCAGTTGCTAATCTAGTTCTTAATTCCAGGTTGACAAAGTGTCGATACTCGATCACACGATACAGTACCTGAGAGATCTCGAGAGAAAAGTCGAGGAGCTCGAATCGTACAAAGAAGTTATGGAGTCGGACGCGACGGCCCGAACCAAACATCACGATGCGATGGAGAGGACTTCCGATAACTACGGCCCTGATCAAAACGGAAACTCCAAGAAGCCGATGACGAACAAGCGGAAGGCTTGTGAAATCGGGAAAACAGGAGCTGAGAATAATCGGAGTCGGTTGAAAGACACATTGGCTGATAACATAACGGTTAGTGTAATAGACAAGGATGTGTTGATCGAGATCAAGTGTCTGTGGAAAGATTCCGCGGTGGTCGAGATTATGGAGGCTGTGACGAAGCTTCGTATGGATACTCAATCTGTTCAGTCTTCTAACACCGAAGGAGTTCTTTCAATAACCATCAAAGCCAAGGTTAGCTATACATACCTAATCGAAAACTACTGCCTTAGTTTTGTTTTGGCTACGAACAATATCGACTTTGATTGATACTGACGGGGTTTTACGAAATTTGCAGTGCAAGGGTTTGAGAGCTCCATCAGCAGCTGTGATCAGACAAGCTCTTCAGAAAGTTATCAAGAAGTGTTGAAGATGATTTGCTGGCAATATGTTGATTTTTGTATAAAAAATGATGTGAACTTAACTTTAAGCAAGTGCAATAACCTATTTTTGGTATAAGCAATTTTCTGGATCAGCTTAATCAAATTGTATAGAAGGAAAATCATAAGAATTCAAAAATCGAAAGAACAAAAATCATATGAATTGGTTTCCAGGTTCAAGAATCAAAATGATAGACTTTGCTCAGTTCAAAACTACCAGCACATCACTAAGAGTACACATCCTAAGGTTATTCCCACTCGATAGTTGATGGAGGTTTTGACGTGATGTCTAGAAGAACTCGGTTTACGCCAGGGACTTCATTGCATATCCTTGAGGATACCTCGACGAGAAATTTCTGGTCGAAGTAGTACCTGGATGTTTGCAAATAAAAGATGTAATTCAGGGACTGTAATTTACACTATCAAAGACTAAAGATAATAGGAACCGAAAGGGGTATTTCGGTAAAATTATATTACCAATCAGCAGTCATCCCATCTTGACTTGTGACAGCCCTAAGGGTAATGGCATAACTGTGAGTTCTCTTATCGCCTTGAACTCCAACGGTAAGTACAGGCATGAACACAGCAAAAGCTTGCCATATATCATCATAAATCCCGGCATCCTTGATAGCTTGAATGAAAATCTCATCCGCCTGATATAATAGAAAAATATCGAAAACAGTCAGCTCCAGCTTCGTATCTTATTTCCAAGTCGGGATAAAAAATGTCAGATTACCCTGCGCAGGATGTCCAAACGATTTTCTAAAGTAACATCACCAGGGACACGAACTCCAAGGCCCGGCCCAGGGAAAGGATGGCGCTTCAGGAAGCTCTGTGGGACCCCCATAATCTTTCCCAGTTCACGAACCTTCACAAGCATTTAAGAGTATTAAAAACAGCCCACAACACAATATATATAGTCTACAAATATAAACGCAGGCAAGAAGTATTGCATCTAGAAAACTAAATGTTGACTTCGAATCCTTGTAAATTGGCCAAACCCCTCAAGGGTAGTTGTTAGAATTATCTCGTAATGTTATACAGAACTCAATACCTCATCCTTGAATAGAAGCTTAAGTGGTTCAATGAGCTTCAACTTCATGTTCTTCGGGAGACCTCCGACATTATGATGACTTTTGATTGTGTGGGAGTGTGTCCTTCCGCTTCCAGGGGGTGGACAGGATTCGATAACATCAGGGTATAAGGTTCCCTGAACCAAATACGCGGGTCTCTTTCCTAGCTTTTTCTCCAAATCCTCAGCAAAAGCATCGAAAATATTGATGAATTCATTTCCGATTATTTTTCTTTTCTTTTCGGGTTCTGTAACACCCTTCAGCTTGCTGAGGAATTGATCCACAGCGTCGACACAAGTAACAGGTAAATGAAGATCCCTCTCGAGTGTCTCCATCACTCTCTCCCTCTCTTTCCACCTGTACAAGAAGCAGAGCTCATTACAGCCTTCTCTCGAGTGAAAATCGATTCAACAGAAGAAACAAGATTTATTCAAGCATGTACCTTAGAAGCCCGTTGTCGACAAAAACACAATGAAGCCTGTCTCCAACTGCCTTGTGGACAAGAGTAGCCGCAACTGTGGAATCCACACCACCGGATAAAGCACAGATCACATGGTCGTCGGGCAAGACCGTGTTTTTAATGATTTTTAATTCTTCTTCGAGAACATCTTCCATTTTCCAGCCAGGAGTTATTCCACATATGTCAAAGAGGAAGTATTTCAAGGTCTCCATTCCTTCAGGCTGCGAGTGTGTTACCTGCAAAAGATCCGTACAATTGTCAGAAAGCGTCTCATTTTACCTGCATTTCAGTTGTTTCGACAACGAAACAAAACAGAATTTGAGAAGAAGGAATGCCGAAATTCAAACAAGACAACGAACAAAACGTCAATTATTCTAAACCGTAATAATATGTTATACATCAGACACACCATTGAGTGTGTTACCTGCATCATACCTGCAAGGAATCCCAAAATAGACAACGAAGAAGACATCAACTATCCCAAACCATTGAAGTTATCGACTATCAAACAATCACTCTAACCCGCATTCCAAAATCACTTTTTTCAATTCACACAAATCTGAAAATTAATTTGAAAAAAAAAAAAAATGATAAATCATAGTACCTCCGGATGGTACTGCAACCCATAGAGCCCCTTCCCCTGATTCTGCACCGCCGCAACGGCCCCCTGCCTGCTCCTCGCCACCACCTCGAACCCCTCCGGCAGACTCACCGCCTCGTCCCCGTGACTCATCCACACGCTCTGGCGATCCCCGACCTTCTTATTGCCGAACATACCCCCATCGGCACCCACCTCGATCTCCATCCTCCCGTACTCCTGCTTCTCTCCTGCCCTAACCTCGCCCCCCATCTGCTGCACAATCAGCTGCAGCCCGTAGCAAATGCCGAGGACGCGGACGCCGCTCGACTGAACGTACTCGATGAACCCGGGGGCGAAGCATGGGGCGTCGGTCGAGTGGACACTGTGGGGTCCGCCGGAGAGTATGATGACGGACGGATTGAGGTCAGCGATTGCTTTCAGCGGCGAGGTGCCGTTGATACAGAGGGAGAAGACGTTGAGGGCCCGGATGCGGCGAGTGATGAGGTGGGTGTACTGGGAGCCGAAATCGAGGATTAGGACCACGTTTGATTTCACGTCCTGAGCATCCATTTTCGCTGAGAAAAGATGAAGTTTTTATTTTTTTTGTTTTTGGCAGGCGCAAATTAGGGATGATTTTATAGGTCAAATTAGGGCTAGGGTTTATGTGTGGCGGGAATTGTCGCAACACTTTTTTTATTATTTACAACAAAAGTGAAAAAATTAGCATGAGAGTAAAAAATACTAACATTTTTTAAAATTATATATATAAAAAATCTTAGCTTTTTTAGTCACTTGGAGATGGTATAAAGTTTGTATATGTGACACTAGTGAAAGTTGATGTTATAAAGTTTTACAAAACAATAAATAATAGAGAATAATAATAACAATAATAAAATAAGTGATTTTACTTATTAAAATAAGAAATAATCTACAATTGGTTTATGAATACTTTCCCGAAACAATAAAGTTGCACGACCCAAACCATTTGACCAAGTGATAGAATATATAAAATATATTTATTAATTAATTATTAATGTCCTTAAACAGCATCTGGTCCGGCTTTAGAATCCTGCTGCTGAGTAACTTCTTCTATAATTACTTTTTGATCCTTGCTCTTACCCCAAATTACTAAGTACAGCCCAATTACGATGACCGTGGCTCCTCCTACCCTGCAATAAGTCGAAGAATGCTTAGTATATATAGGCGAAAGATCATCATATA